>OY751375.1:0-10000000 GCA_963565295.1 Epirrhoe alternata
AACTTATAGCCGCGGTGGACAGTTTTAATCCCAAAAAAGCCCCGGGAGCAGATGGATTCACAGCAGACATCTGCAAAGAAGTCGTACGGAATGACCCGGAGGCCTTCCTCTCACTGGCTAACAAATGCCTGGCCCTCTCACACTTTCCGATCAGCTGGAAAGAGGCGATAGTCGTGGTCCTGAGAAAGCCAGGCAAAGAAGATTACACTAACCCGAAATCCTATAGACCAATTGGATTGCTGCCAGTGTTGGGGAAGGTCCTGGAAAAAATGGTAATTGGCCGTATCAAGTGGCACCTAATACCAAAAATGAGCACCCGCCAATACGGCTTTATGCCCAAAAAGAGCACCGAAGACTCCCTCTATGACATGCTAAGCCACATTCGTGACAAACTACAGAAGAAAAAACTCGTCACATTAGTATCGCTGGACATAGAGGGAGCCTTCGATGGAGCATGGTGGCCGGCAATAAGAGTACGATTGGCCGAAGAAAAGTGCCCGGTAAACTTAAGGAGACTAATCGACAGCTACCTACAGGACCGGAAAGTTAGGGTCAGGTATGCTGGAGAAGAGTACACCAAGAGCACCAGTAAGGGCTGCGTCCAAGGCTCGATCGGGGGCCCAATATTGTGGAATCTTCTCTTGGACCCACTCCTAAAGGGATTAGAGAAGCGAGGCGACTACAGCCAAGCGTTCGCGGATGATGTTGTCCTAGTCTTTAATGGGGACACAGCTCAAGAAGTCCAGCGTCAGGCCAATGCCGCCCTCGCCTATGTGAGGGAGTGGGGTGTCAAAAACAAGCTCAAATTTGCACCGTCAAAGACTAATGCAATGGTAATTACACGGAAGCTTAAGTATGACACCCCAATCCTAAACATGGGCGGGGTCGGCATTGCCATGACGCGGGAAATCAAAATCCTGGGGCTCACCATTGACGACAAACTGACGTTTAATAGCCACGTCGCCAACGTCTGTAGAAAGGCATTAAACATCTATAAGAGGCTATCCAGAACCGCCAGGATTAGTTGGGGCTTACACCCTGAGGTCATCCGGACGATTTACACGGCAACAGTTGAGCCAGTAATAATGTACGCGGCTAGCGTTTGGGCACCGGAATCCGACAAGATAGGTACGCAGAAACAGCTCAATGCAGTACAAAGAGGATTTGCCCAAAAACTCACAAGAGCATACCGTACAGTTTCGCTCAACTCGGCTTTGGCGCTGGCTGGACTACTGCCACTCGACCTTCGAGTCAAAGAGGCCGCTGCCCTGTACAAGGCAAGGAGGGGAATGACAGTGCCAGAATTGAGAGACAGAGAGGTTGAGCGGCTCGTCCCATACGCCCAATCAAAACACCCGGCAGAACGCACAAGCTTGGACTTCATCGGCCTGACAGACCAGGAACAAGTAGACGCCCACAACAACCAAGCAGTACGTATTTACACAGATGGCAGCAAGATTGAGGGTGAGGTCGGAGCAGCATTATCCATATGGGATAATGAAGCCGAGACCAAAGCTCTCAAACTAAAACTGCCATCGTACTGTACCGTCTATCAGGCCGAACTTCTAGCAATATGCAGGGCCACGAAGGAGATAGTGAAGCGATCGGAAGAGACTTACGGAATCTACAGCGACTCCAAATCAGCACTGGAAACCGTAACAAATCAAGGTTCCCTCCATCCCTTAGCAGTGGAAGCACGGGAGAATATCCAAACCAGCAGGAACCAGAATAAAGAAATTTCTTTATTCTGGATAAAAGCCCACGCAGGGTTGGAGGGGAATGAGAGAGCGGACCAGCTAGCTAAAGAAGCTGCACTGAACACGCGCAAACGTCCTGACTACGCCTATTGTCCGGTTTCATTCGTCAAGCGACTAATCCGATCGGAGTCGCTGGGCGAATGGAACCGGAGATATACGACGGGCGGCACAGCAAGTGTCACCAGATTGTTTCTTCCGGATGCCATACAGGCATATAGGGTCGCACGCAAATACGAACCTAGCAACTTAATGACACAAGTCTTGACTGGGCACGGCGGGTTTTCCGAATACTTAAACCGGTTTAAGTGTAAGGACAGCCCCTCGTGTACCTGTGACCCTGCTATAAGCGAAACGGTAGTCCATATATTGTTCGAATGTCCAGTTTTCTCCCAGAAGAGATACGAAGCCGAGATGAACCTAGATATTGAACTAAATATAAGAAACGCAAATGTCTTAATGACAAATAAAGAATTGAGAAAGAAATTTGAAAACTATTGTACTGAAATTGTAAGCAAAGTAATAATAAGAAATAAATAGGTAAACATATATGGTGAATATATATTTGTAAATATATAAAATCAGCATATAGAAATAACAGATTGTAACAGATTAGTGAATAGTACAATAAGTAAATAATAGTAAATAAGAAATTAATATAGCAAATAAAATAAAACTTGTAACTTTAGTAACCTAGATATAAGCAAACTGTATGTACCCGTTACACTAAAGTGTAACAAGAAAATTATATAAAATGTAATAGATATAAGAACCAGAAAATTGTACTTAAATTAAGAAGTAAAATAAGAAAAAATAGAATAAGTAACCATAGCTAAAACGAAGAGAAGCCCAAGCGGCAGATTGTAACCTATAATCCCTGATCCTTAAATCCTAATTAAGGCACATAGAATATTAGAAATATGAAAGAGAAAGCATGAAAACGAGAACAGAAAATAAGAGCATTATGAACGATGGAAAAGTATGAATGAGCCCTACCTTACACCCCTTCAGGGTTTTTGAAATAAATAAAAGTTGGAAAATAAATAAAAAGAAAATAAAAGCTTTGACAAAAAACTTGTCAAAGGAGAACGAGAAAAAAAAAAAAAAAAAAAAAAAAAAAAAAAAAAAAAAAAAAACCTAACCTAACCTAACCTAACCTAACCTAACCTAACCTAACCTAACCTAACCTAACCTAACCTAACCTAACCTAACCTAACCTAACCTAACCTAACCTAACCTAACCTAACCTAACCTAACCTAACCTAACCTAACCTAACCTAACCTAACCTAACCTAACCTAACCTAACCTAACCTAACCTAACCTAACCTAACCTAACCTAACCTAACCTAACCTAACCTAACCTAACCTAACCTAACCTAACCTAACCTAACCTAACCTAACCTAACCTAACCTAACCTAACCTAACCAGCCCTCTACAAGACCTACGTCGTGACATAAGATCCAGCCGGATCCGTCAACAGGAACGGGAGTTATTAGCTACTGAAGTCCCCATACAAACCGCGTGTTGACCTAGAAAGTAGGTTACACGTGCCGGACAAGAGCGAGCGAATTGTGACGTAGCGTGACGTACATCGTCGAACCTGCGCACCTTGCCGCGGCTCAAGACACTTCTACCGGCCTGAGGACTTCGCCGAGCTGAGGAAGACCACCATCTTCGGAGACAAAAGGTACCCCTAGGGATCTCCTGAACCCCTTGTCCTAGAACCCTCGAGTTTGGACTCGTTTGTTTGGGGACTTGAGGCAG
The DNA here is from genome assembly GCA_963565295.1 of Epirrhoe alternata. Taxonomy (NCBI): domain Eukaryota; kingdom Metazoa; phylum Arthropoda; class Insecta; order Lepidoptera; family Geometridae; genus Epirrhoe; species Epirrhoe alternata. The sequence goes on from OY751375.1 coordinate 3,521, forward strand.
ATCCTCACGACCCACCCCTCCCCCCCCTAACCCCCCCCTCAATTTTTTAATCCGCCCCCCCCACCCCCCCTCTTTTTCTTTCCCGCCTTAGTCCCCCCCCCCCTTCGCGTACCTCCCTCCCCCTACCCCTCAGCCTATTTTCCATCCTCACTCAAAGTCTCCTTACGAGACCCCCCCCCCCCCCACTTCCCCTCTGGAAGTTCCTCACCCCCCCTCTTCATATCTCCTGATCCAGTGGACCTAGACCCCTTGTGTTTGGGGTCATTGTAATCGGGAGAAGGAGAGGAACATTTTGGCTCCTACAGAATTTCGATTCCCCCCCTTCCACCGACCCCCACCCCCCCTTCTCCCTCGCTAACTTTCCATCCCCACTCAAAGTCTCCTTACGAGACCTCCCCCCCCCCCCCACTTCCCCTCTGGAAGTTCCTCACCCCCCCTCTTCATATCTCCTGATCCAGTGGACCTAGACCCCTTGTGTTTGGGGTCATTGTAATCGGGAGAAGGAGAGGAACATTTTGGCTCAAACCGAATTTTGATTCCCCCCCTTCCACCGACCCCCACCCCCCCTTCCCCCTCGCTAACCTTCCATCCCCACTCAAAGTCTCCTTACGAGACCTCCCCCCCCCCCCCCCACTTCCCCTCTGGAAGTTCCTCACCCCCCTCTTCATATCTCCTGATCCAGTGGACCTAGACCCCTTGTGTTTGGGGTCATAGTAATCGGGAGAAGGAGAGGAACACTTTGGCCCCAGCAGATTTTTGATTCCCCCCCCTTGACCCCCCCCCTCCACCCCCTTCAACCCTAAGTGAAGCCCCAATACCAGAACTCCCTTCCCTACTCCCCCCCTAGAGGTACCTCACCCCCCCCTCGACGTATCTCCGGAACGAGACAACATAGACCCCCTGTGTTTGGGGTCGTTGAAATCAGGAGATCGAGAGGAACAACTTGGATCCAGAACAAAACCACTTTGGACACTCACCAAACCTTGACGAAGAGAAACAACATCAAGCGACCGTACCCAAGGTAACAGCAAGAGTACTCACTTTCCATCACAGCACAGCACCCCGTCGCAGCACAGCGAACGCCATCTACGGGAGGAACTAATTTAATTGTTACAAGATATTTACAGCTAGATTTAGTTTTCAGTAGAATAAGTTAGAAATATTTTAGTATTTAATTTTTGTATATCGTGTTTTGCATGCTATTTTAAACTTTCAACAAAAAAAACTCTGATCCAACAACTCAAAATGTCGACCACGTCCACCAAAGTCGCGAAGAAGGTGGCCGCTGAGACTGCTCTACCAATAGAGAAGCCGAAGGTAGCTCGCTCTACAACATCGCAGCGGGCGCCGCGGTCTCTACGGGAGAAAGTTTTGGTGAAAGCCGTAACGCGAAAGGCCGATCCGGAAGAGGCGGTGGAGATTGACTCGGATGAGGACTCGTCGGCAACGACCGACGACTCTTCCAAAAGAGCCACCTCCGAGCCCGCACTACCAACTGTAAAGGCAACGCGGTCGAAGGCGCCGCAAGTGACTGCGTCAGCGGAGGATAGGGTCGCAGCCTGGGCGCAGGCTGAATTACCACCTCGACCCATTGACTCTGACGACGAGTCGGCGGTGTCCTTCCCGGAATCGTCGGCATCAGAACTCCGACAGGTAGGCAGGCCGAGCTTCATCCTCACCTCCTCCAAACGAAGAGCCGGAGTGGAGATGGACTGCGCAAACAAGCTGGCAAACGAGATGCTCCAGAGCGGGAAGGAGGCTCTCGAGCAGGCGGGCAACATGAAGAAGGAATGTAAGGTCATCGTTCTGGACAGCCTTCAGACGATGTACGAGACGGTGTTGGCGATATCCGACTCCAGGTCGAGGCACAAGTTCAACCTGGAGAAAGAAAGAGCAAGGCACGCTCAAGAGCTCGTAAGGGTAGAGCGTGCCCACAACAAACAGCTCGCGGATATGAAGAAAGATCTGGCCACAAGGGTTGAAAAATCAAGTCTCGACGTCGGAAAAATCCTGAAGGAGTCCAAAGCGATCCGAGACTGGCTCAGCTACGAAACGACGAAGCCCCACTCTCAAATTGCGGAGATCAGTCAGGCGATCGCCAGGCTGGAGCAGACGACGAAGGAGTTGACCGAGAGCGTGAACCTAGCGACCGGCCACAAAACCAATGAGGCCGAGAAAGTCCTTCTGGTGGAGCACCAGAAGTTGCATCAGAGCGTGGATAACATCTCACGCCAGCTAGACGCGCTCAGAAGGGATACGACGGAGTCGTCTACGAGCTCAACCGCCGCGCAAAAAACCAGCGCTCGAGCAGTGGAGCTGTTGGAGTCTCGTCCGACAGTCTCACCCGCCGTCGAGAGCCAAAATGACCGCATGGAGCAGGAAGTCGCGGGCATCAAGCAACACATAAAGGAGCTGAGGGACGAAATCCTCCAGAAAGTCACCACCCCCCCCACCAGTCACCCCCACCGCAACTGAGTCAACGGAGCTGGCCGAACACCTCCAGCCAATCACCGAAAGACTGGAAGCGGTATCGTCGGAGCTAAGGACGATGCGAGAGCTGAGGCAGCGGACTCCACCTCCACAACGCAGCCTCGAAGCAGAACTCGCGCAGCTCGACGAGGCAAAGGGGAGACCCAAAACCAGCAAACAGCCCTCGTACGCCCAAATCGCAGCGGCAACCCCGAAACCACGGCCAAACCACACCCTGATTGTCTCGGCCACAGACCCCAAAAAGACCGGGGAAAATATAATCGAGACAATCAGGCTGGCCTTGGACAGTGGAAAGACAGAGGCCAGAGTGGACAGGGTCCGGAAAGCAAAGAACCAGAAGGTGGTTCTGAGTTGCAGCACAAAGGAGGACCTAGCGCTGCTACAAAATCAAGTAGGCGCGAACAAGGGCCTGAAGGTCGAGGTTGCCAAAACTGCGAACCCTCTAATAAAAATCAAAGACGTCCTCGCATACCATAAAGATGAGGAGATCGTCAATCAAATCAGGGCCAAAAACAAAGAAATCTTTGTGGGCCTAGACAAGACTGACGATCAACTCCGTGTCAGGTACAGGAAAAGAGCGAGGAACCCGCTAGAGTGTCACCCGGTGCTGGAAGTCTCTCCAGCACTCTACAACAAGTTCCTCGAGGCGGGAGTGGTCTACATCGGCCTCCAGAGGAGACCAGTAGAGGACCAATCTCCCTTGGTACAATGTGCCAGGTGCCTTGGATACGGGCACACAAAGACGGTCTGCCGGGAGCCAGCGGACCTCTGCAGCTACTGTGGAGGGTCGCACTCCTGGGAGAAGTGCAACAGCAGGCAAGAGGGCAAAGCCCCGAGCTGCAAAAACTGCACCAGAGCCCAAAACACAACAACATCCCAGGCACACGCCGCCTACAGTGCAGACTGCCCAGAGCGCCAAAAGTGGGACGCTATAGCGCGTTCCCGCGTAAGCTACTGCTAAGGGCACCCCAAGCACTCAAAACGCATCCCCACAAAGAAGCGCCGGAAGCAGGTTGCAGATCATCCAGGCAAACCTGCAGCGCTCCAAGTTGGCAACCATCGAACTCATCCAAGTTGCAAAGACTAAGGGTATCGCAATAGCACTCGTACAAGAACCCTACGTAGGACGTAGTGGATGTATGGGTCACTACCCCGGCACGCAGATCATCCAGTGCACCCTCAACCGTGTGAATCCAGTCAAAGCGGCAATCATCGTAATCGGTGACCAGCTGCAGGTCATCCACGACCCGCAGCTGGTAACCGAGACGGAGGCAGCCGTAGTCCTGGTAGCGGGTAGTCTAAAAATTGGAGTGATATCGGTATACTTTGACGGGGAAGAAGACATTGAGCCATACCTGGGGAGAACCCAATCAGTATGTCAAAAAATGCCTACCAACAACATCATTGTAGGCGGAGACGTTAACGCGTGGAGTCACTGGTGGGGCAGCAGCTCGGAGGACGATCGGGGAGTTGCGTACAACGCCTTTCTAGACCAATTGGGATTCCACGTATTAAATGTCGGAGACACCCCCACATTCGAAGTCTATAGGCAGGGAAGGCTCTGCACGAGCATAGTCGACGTCACTGCATGCAGTCAAACTCTCCTGGGGAAGATAGAGAACTGGAAGGTGGACCGAAGTCTAATAACATCAGACCACAACGCCATTACATTCGCCCTACAACTCGACAGAAAGCTGGAGTCGTTGGAACCCATCACCACCCGGAAGTACAACACTAAAAAGGCTAAATGGGAAGAATTCGGTACACAGTTCCTTCACTACCTGGCAGAGAAAAACGTAACACTCGAGGCCATCGAACGAATAAACTCTCCCAACGGACTCGACGCAATGGTGGAAGCCTACACGAGTGCCATCCAGGAAGCAGGCGACAAAGCCATTCCGAAGATAGGTATTCGAAAGGTAGATGCTAAACCGCCATGGTGGTCGCAGTCCTTGGAAGAGCTTAAAAAAGAAGTCTTGCGCAAAAAACGTAGAATAAGGAACGCAGCCCCGCACAGAAGGCAGGCGGTCATTGAAGACTACGTGGCGGCAAAAGACTCCTACAAAATCAAAGCGAGCGAAGCCCAAACTGAGAGCTGGAAGGAGTTTTGCTCCAAACAAGAACGAGAGAGCATGTGGGACGGAATATATAGAGTAATAAGGAGAACAGCAAAGAGGCAAGAAGATCAGCTTCTTCGGAATGCGCAAGGAGAAACGCTGAGCCCAGAAAGCTCAGCCGAACTCCTGGCTAGCACATTCTACCCTGACGACTCTATACTCACCGATACCACATACCACACAGAACTACGGGAACAGACGAGCAAGGTACCTGAGGAAATAGAAAACCTATCGGAGGACGATCCACCGTTCACGGAAGCCGAATTGGAAATGGTGCTAAAAGCACTCAACCCCAAGAAAGCTCCGGGACCGGACGGACTTACGGCCGATATATGCACTGTGGCTATCAGAAGCGAAACCAAGGTTATTATGGCAATCGCAAACAAGTGTTTGCAGCTGTCATACTTTCCGAAGACGTGGAAGATAGCACATGTCATTATCCTCAGGAAACCGGGTAAAGATGACTACACCCAACCCAAATCCTACAGACCAATAGGACTCCTGTCTGTTCTCGGGAAGATCATCGAGAAACTCATGGTTTGCAGACTTCAGTGGCACATCCAACCCACTCTCAGCAAAAGGCAATACGGCTTCACAGCACAGCGTAGCACCGAGGACGCCCTCTATGACCTCGTCAAGCACGTGAGATCAAATCTGGAAGAGAAAAAGATAGTGTTGATGATCTCGCTGGACATAGAGGGAGCCTTCGACAACGCATGGTGGCCCGCGCTCAAGCACCAACTCGCGGCGAGGAAGTGTCCCAAGAACCTTTACGCGATGGTATGCTCATACCTCCAGGACCGCAAGATCATGGTCAACTACGCCAGGGCAACAAGTCAAAGGGAAACCACGAAAGGTTGCGTCCAAGGTTCAATCGGAGGACCGACCTTTTGGAACACCATCCTAGACCCGTTGTTGCACAAACTGGAAGAAGAGGGAGCATACTGTCAAGCGTTCGCAGATGACGTGGTTCTGGTGTTCACTGGGCACACCATCGGCTGGATAGAGGAAGCGGCCAACTCAACCCTGGAGTCAGTGGTGGAATGGGGAGTACAAAATAAGCTCAACTTCGCAGCACACAAGACCAGTGCAATGTTGCTAACCAAGAAGCTTAAGTACGAACCTCCACAACTCTTCATGTCGGGGAGTAGGCTAAGTCTCGTCACCGAGATAAAGCTCCTAGGCCTGATCATAGACCGGAATCTCACCTTCAAAACGCATGTGACCGCAAATTGCAAGAAAGCTGCGGACATCTACAAACAGCTAGCATGCGCAGCGAAGGTGACGTGGGGTCTAAACAGTGAAATAACTCGTACCATATACGTCGCAGTCATCGAGCCGATCGTGATGTACGCTGCCAGCGTCTGGTCCCCAGCGACCGAGTTCCAAATGATCAGAGATCGACTGGACTCGCTCCAACGAGGCTTCGCGCAAAAGATCTGCAAGGCGTACCGCACTGTTTCACTCACGTCGGCGTTGATCCTATCGGGCCTTCTGCCACTGGACCTCAGAATAAAAGAAGCAGCCAGTCTGTACTCTGCGAAGAAAGGCATCACGGCAGACTACATACCACCTGGAAGGCGATTGGAGCAGAAGCTGAGCGCAGCGAACCAGCCGCACCCTTCCCAACTCATAACAACAGAGTATGAGCTCCTAGAGAACATGGACCCTGAAACTCTAAACACCCACAAGATTGCTGGACCACAAGTCTACACCGATGGCAGCAAAATGGAGGGCAAGGTAGGAGCGGCCCTCACGTGGTGGGAAGAGGGACAGGAACTCAGTTACTCTACCTTCAGCCTCGACCCAACCTGCACTGTATTCCAGTCGGAACTTTATGCGCTGCATCGGGCGGTCGACCTGGCGAAAAACAGCGGCAAAGAGCTGGTCAATATCCTTAGTGATTCACGATCATCGCTCGAGCTGCTGGGAAACCCCAGGACCGACCACCCTTTGACAGGAAAGATCAAAGAAAGCATAAAGAAGATCAGAGCGGAGGGGAGAGAGGTCAGACTGTTCTGGCTCAGAGCGCACGTGGGCACTGCCGGCAACGAGAGAGCAGACGAGCTGGCAAAGCAAGCATCAGAGCAAGAGAAACCCCACCCAGACTACGGAGAAGTCCCAGTGTCCTATGTAAAGAGGAAAATCAGAGAGGAAACAGTCCAGAAGTGGCAAAGCCGGTACATTTCCTCCAGCACAGGGTCGGTCACGAAAATCTTCTTCCCAGATGCGGCGAATGCGTACCGCACAGTGAGGAAGACTAGACTGACGGCCCGTCACGTGCAAGCTTTCACAGGACACGGCGGCATGGCGGAGTACTTGCACCGGTTTAGGTTAAAAGCCAGCCCCGGATGCGAGTGCGACCCCGACACTAGTGAGTCAACATGGCACATAATACTAGATTGTCCCCGATTCGCGGCGGCCCGATTGGAACTGGAATTTCAGCTTAACACCAAGCTGGAACAATCCAAACTAAATAGGGTAATCGCGGATGAAAATGAGAGACCTCATTTTCTTGAATTCGTGGACAACTGTATCCGCATAGCGGCCAAAAGAAACTCAACACTTCAGCAGATCGAACCAACTCAAACACCCGCACCCCCAACACAAACCCAAACTGGTACACTCGGAGACCCCATACTGATGCAGTTCCACCTGCTCGGAAATGGGGAAGCAGGAACACCCGGTTTGCGGATCAAAGGCGTTGCAACCTTCATGGACGATCCCTCAGAGAGGCTTGGCATCTGCTTCTGCAACGTCGAACGCCGCAACACCGTCACCATTTCTCCGGGCCTCGCCCTCCTCCTCAAGGGAAGCAACTTCAGAGCTACAATGCGGCAAAAAGTTTTTGCTGAATTAGCCGAAGTCACAGTAGCAGACCATCGCTGCCGAATAGTGCGAATCAAGAACAAAGTCATAGCACTATTCGTAATGAGCGGCGAAGCAACGGAATTCGCTCAAGCATGCTCGCTGCTTTCAACTTTTGGAGGAGAGTACGCAGGTCCAAGCAAGAAAATAAGTGTGGACGCTATGGTGGTGGCCTACGAAAAGGCCGAAGCTAAAGATTACGTAGGAGTTGTGAAAGCCTCACAAAACCACGAGGTGATAGTCTACGAGGACAGAGGTCAAAATCTCAGTCACCTGAGACCTTACCGACCGGATCTCGAGGCTACAACACAACCAATCGATAGCTGGGGCCACCCCGTAGCAAACCTGGAATTAAGCGGATCCGAGCGGTACCAAAGGAAAACGGCGGAAAAGGCTGAGGAGCTGAGGAAGGAGAAGAAAAAGAAAGAACCGAGTGAAGTGGTCAAGACAGTAGCCAATGCAATATCCGGCATGCTGCAGAGCATTGTGTCTAGACCACAGAAAGGTAAAACCGGGCCTCGGAACACCACAATGGCAAAAAAACCACCCGCCCCAACTGAAGACCCTAGAAGCCACAAAGTTAAAACCATGGCAGAGAAGGGACTGGTGGAGGCGCCAAAACTGACGGACCCAGAAACGTTGGCGGACCACTTGTCGAACGCATTCCTCGAGTACATGGCAGTCTTGAAAGCCACACTTGCTGTAAAGGAAGAAACCTGCAAGACCATCATGCAGAACTACAGCAAGGGCAAGGAAAGACAGCTGGAGATGGAACTCGAGGAGTCGGACGCCGCAGTGTACAACAACGACACTGGCCAGGTTATACGAGGGATCATGACGGGGGAGTACATGGCAGCATACAGTCGCGCGAGCGGCTTTGTGCCAGTCAACGAAGAGAAGACCAGCACTGCCGAAAGGCCAGTCTTCGACACCCCCCCAAATGACCCCATCGTTGTTGTCGCCAAGTGCACGAAGGTGATGCTGGAAGAAAGGATCCTAGACAAGGCCAAAAGCCTTTCTGGGAGAATTGGTACCAGCAAAACCTCCAAGCAAAACCTGACACCAAAAATAACCTGGATCAACGGAGTCCCAGGCTGCGGTAAGACAACGTGGGTCATCAACAACATCAAACCCGAGGAGGATGTCGTAACAACAGCAACAAGGGAGGCACTACGTGACATGAGGGAAAAGCTGACGCCCAAAATGGGCGCCGCCGTCACCTCTAGAGTGCGTACGATGGCCTCACTGTTGGTAAACGGTCAAACTGGAGATGGAGTTTGCAGGCGCGTCATCATCGATGAAGCCCTCATGAGTCACTTTGGAGCGGTAGTAATGGCAGCCGGATTAACTGGAGCCACAGAAGTACTGCTCCTCGGTGACTACAACCAACTCCCATACATCGACCGCGACAACCTCTTCGAGATGAAATACACCCGGCCAAACCTAGCAACCAGGATCACACAGGAGCTGCTATGCACCCGAAGGAACCCACTGGACGTAGCGTATGCCCTAAATGAGATCTACAGTGGCATCTTCGCGTCTGTTCCTCGGGTACGATCCCTGAGCATGGAAACCTACATCGAGTCGAAAGTCCCAAACCTACCGGACACGCTATACCTAGTCCACACCCAGGTCGAGAAGAACCTACTGATCGACCAGGGTTACGGGAAAGCGGAAGGCTCGATGGTCCATACCATCCACGAGGCTCAGGGACTCACGTTCAAGAGTGTTATCATCGTCAAAACCACCCAGATGAAAACACTCCTGCATAGTAGCGTCTCCCACGCCGTCGTAGCGATCACAAGGCACACGGGCACCTGCGTCTATTACACAACATCTCGAGAAGATGACGCAACTGCTCGTTTCATCCAAAAGGCCTTGTCTGCATCGACAAGTGTGATTCTGGACTACAACATCAAAATGGCGATCCGAAGCCGAAACATGGAGGTCGTGGACGTTCTGCTGGGCGTTGGAGATAGCGGATTACCTGGCAAATATTAGACCGGGGATAGTGCAGTCACCAGCGTCTACTAACTCTCGCGACCAACATTGAAACATTAGTTTAAGTAAATTTTTAAAGTAAATTTTTTCTCAAATGCATGCAAAACATAGTAAATTTAAGTAAATTTTAGTTAGTAAAACCATAATGTAAGCTTCACTAGTATTGTATTAAGTAAAATAGTAATAAAAAAAAAAAAAAAAAAAAAGAGAAGGAAAATAAACAAAAATGAGAAAATATATATAAAAAAAAAAATAATAATATAAATATAAATAGATATAAAAGAATAACAAAAAAAAAAAAAAAAAAAAAAAACAATAACAATAGAACTTACTTTAATTAAGCGTTACCAAGTAGTGATAAATAAATAAAAAAAAAAAAAAAAAAAAAATTGTAGTAATAATCATGTAAAAACCTTAAATAAAATTATGTAACAGTAATAAATTATAAAAATGTAAAATAAGTAAATTGTAACAAAATGAGTACTCCATAAAGGAGCTTTAGACGTAAAATAAATATAAGCACTAAAATAAGAAATAAGCAAAAAAAGGGTACGGACGAATTAGTCTGTAGCAAATTGTTTTATTTAAAAAAAAAAAAAAAAAAAAAAACCTAACCTAACCTAACCTAACCTAACCTAACCTAACCTAACCTAACCTAACCTAACCTAACCTAACCTAACCTAACCTAACCTAACCTAACCTAACCTAACCTAACCTAACCTAACCTAACCTAACCTAACCTAACCTAACCTAACCTAACCTAACCTAACCTAACCTAACCTAACCTAACCTAACCTAACCTAACCTAACCTAACCTAACCTAACCTAACCTAACCTAACCTAACCTAACCTAACCTACACCTAACCTAACCTAACCTAAACCTAACCTAACCTAACCTAACCTAACCTAACCTAACCTAACCTAACCTAACCTAACCTAACCTAACCTAACCTAACCTAACCTAACCTAACCTAACCTAACCTAACCTAACCTAACCTAACCTAACCTAACCTAACCTAACCTAACCTAACCTAACCTAACCTAACCTAACCTAACCTAACCTAACCTAACCTAACCTAACTAACCTAACCTAACCTAACCTAACCTTCTTCTTCTTCTTCTTCTTCTTCTTCTTCTTCTTCTTCTTCTTCTTCTTCTTCTTCTTCTTCTTCTTCTTCTTCTTCTTCTTCTTCTTCTTCTTCTTCTTCTTCTTCTTCTTCTTCTTCTTCTTCTTCTTCTTCTTCTTCTTCTTCTTCTTCTTCTTCTTCTTCTTCTTCTTCTTCTTCTTCTTCTTCTTCTTCTTCTTCTTCTTCTTCTTCTTCTTCTTCTTCTTCTTCTTCTTCTTCTTCTTCTTCTTCTCTTCTTCTTCTTCTTCTTCTTCTTCTTCTTCTTCTTCTTCTTCTTCTTCTTCTTCTTCTTCTTCTTCTTCTTCTTCTTCTTCTTCTTCTTCTTCTTCTTCTTCTTCTCTTCTTCTTCTTCTTCTTCTTCTTCTTCTTCTTCTTCTTCTTCTTCTTCTTCTTCTTCTTCTTCTTCTTCTTCTTCTTCTTCTTCTTCTTCTTCTTCTTCTTCTTCTTCTTCTTCTTCTTCTTCTTCTTCTTCTTCTTCTTCTTCTTCTTCTTCTTCTTCTTCTTCTTCTTCTTCTTCTTCTGCATGCTTCATTTTGATTATTGATGTTATCATGTTGCGAATAATACAAGCGTAAACGCATGCAATTTTTCGTTTGCGCGATCTAGAACACTTCCAATATTCATTCTTGTATTCTGATTGTGATTGGTTCGTGTGTGTTACGTACTTCACTTCGATCTTATTATACAGCCGCACTCAGAGACGTTTTTTATAAAAACATTGTACAAAATATACAAATCTTTTGGACGTAAGCTGGTCACTATTTGACGCTATGCGTTGTGTAATATAGCTGGCTAGCTCCCTCAAGCCCAAGTGCCGATCGCCACTCAAGTATCCATACTTCCATACTTATATATATACCATATACTATACTATACTATACTATATATACTATATTACTATATAATATAATATATAATTATATAATATATATAATATTACTATAAATGTGAAAGTAACTCTGTCTGTCTGTCTGTCTGTCTGTTTGTTACCTTTTCACGCCCAAACCGCTGAACAGATTAAACTGAAATTTGGCATAGATAAAGAGTATACCCCAGGGATGGACATAGGCTACTTTTTTTTGTTAATAACCATAAGGGGGCGTCAAAATAAGGGTTGCAAGTTTGTATGGGGAAAAAAGTTAAGCGACCCTGGGCGCGGTCATAAAGAGGATGGGTGACCGCCCGAGACACTTTTTGCACTCAAAATTTTTTTTGTTTTTTTTTTTTATTTTGCTTAATAAATGATTTTAAAATTAATTATAAACATGTAACATCTGTGTTCCCACCCATCAATATATCTGAACTCCGAAGTTATGCTTTTTTGATATTAAAATATATTTTCCTTGGCTTTAGTTAGAACGCCATCTATCCATCTATCACCGAGGCTAAACTGATTTATACTTTGCTCCTAGGTGGCGTTTCTATTAAGATACGATCATTTTGAGTTTTGAAAAGTAAATGGAGATTTATGCTTAGAGTTTCCGATCTTTTTGTTTGTTTTCAAATTTCAAGTACCTACTTATGTTTTTTTGCTCACGAATTTGCAGGTAGGTAATATTAGTTACCTAATCGTTTTATTTCGAAATTCAAAACCAAACAGTACTTGCTATTAAAAAAAAATACGTTTCGAGTCAATTTCTTCAAAAAAATTGCCGCTCGCTTCGACAAGTTTCACACCAGTTGCCACTATCGTTTTGAAGCGCTCTTGGTCGTGCTTGCTTAGTCGTTCTTGATAGATCGTCGAAGTTAAGCAACGTTCGAAACGGTCTGTAAGTGGATGGATGACCGCCAGTGGCATTTTCATCTGAGCGCTTCCGTGCTTCGGAGGGCACGTTAAATGGTCGGTCCCGGCTATTTAAGTCATGACGGAAGCCTTAAGGCGGCCTAAAAACTCCGTCACCAGAGTTGGCCACTGACTCATACGAACTTAGGTACCTACTTACTATCGTTTTGTTCTAAGCATTGCAAGATTACCTCTTGAAATTCTTGAGAGGAGAGGAACATAACGCAAAATTAGTTATTTATTCGATCGAAATTCAAAACAATTCAATTCATAAAGCTTAGCGTTAAAATGATTCAAGCGAAAGAGTATATTTTTATATTTTTTAGTTTGTATATTTTTTCGATTCACTCAAGACTCCTGCATTTTGTTCCTAATAATGCGCAGACGAAGTCGCGCGGGTCAGCTAGTTATCTATGAATAGGTTTTTGGGACCCTGTGCGTCCGCGCGCACTATGAGACCTCATAGTAATGTTTGTGAATACCGGTGTTAGACTCTTTAAGCATTATGCAAACGAGCCAGTGGAGCCTAAGCATTATCTTATTTCGATTTTTATGGATGGCTTATTAATCAGGTCCCATCAGTTTCGCTAGCAGGCACTGAACTGAAGAAGGTAGCTAAGTTCAAATATCTGGGCCACTGGGTCTCCGAGACTCTCTCAGATGACCTAGATGTAGAAAGGGAGCGCAGGGCATTATCAGTTAGAGCGAATATGTTGGCCCGCAGATTTGCGCGATGCAGCTGTAAAAATAAGTTCATGTATGTACGAGTATTATGCTGAAATAAATAAAATTGAATTGAATTAATTCCCTGAGTCACGCCGTGTGTAGAGTCGAACATTGAAATCGGTTTTTCTTTTAGTTTTAAAAATTTTAAACATAATTATGGCTAGTAAGGTGAAAAGATGTATATACTCGTGTATCACACGAAAGTAAAATAATTAATTTGTTGCCATTGAGATAAAATGTAGTAGGTAGGTACATTATGTTATGATTCAATGTTTGTTGGTTGTGCTTTTGAATCCCTCACTACACTCAGGATTCTAACATGGCATCAGAATCCTTCGCTTGTTCGGGATTACATTTTCCTCTCTTGTGGTACCAATGTACTACTATTACCACCTATTAGTGATTACTTCGAGTGACATATTCCACTCTGTATTCTGTGAGATTACATACATAGTCTACTAAAAATTAATTCTACAATACCTACATAAATGGTATAACATGTTGCAAGATCCCCTGATGAACTTTCTCCGGCTTCTTTGAATGAAGAATAAGATCATCGATGTCGATGTGAGATCCTCGCTCGGCCGGAGTAGTGGTGGTGGTAGTGCCCGGCCCGGCGGCGCGGTGCGGCGCGCGGCGTGACCTCACCTCAGCCGCGGCCGGCAGTCGGCAGTCGCTCGCGCCGCGCCGGTGTAGCAGCCGCCCGGCGCGTGCGCGACCTCGGGGCGGCGCAGTCGGCCGGCTCTCGCACTCGCCACTCGGCAGTCGCTCGCACGCGGGCCTCCGCTTCGCACGCCGCGGACGCATCATGAGCTCCGGCAAGAGGAAACTCTCCTTCCTGGGATTCGAGCCGCCTCAGGTCAGTCCGGCTCCACCACAGCCTCGCTCTCCCTCTCGACCAGCAACAGCCGCCTCGACGGAATCTCTTCCACGATCGAACGGTACCCAGGCAGGTATCTATCTCCCTTCGATCCGTCATCAGCAGGCAGCAGGCGCCCGGGCCGACTCAGGCGCTGGGGCGGTATTCCCGTTCGTTCCGTCGGTAAGATCAACGTTAAAAAAAACGGCATATTCCAAACAGAAAAATTGGTCCTCGAAGTCAGAAATCGTACCTAGGTAAGAAACATCCGAATATTCGTCAAACGAACGAAATAAAGAACGGGAATAGGTAACGCGAATCGGAGTGTCACAGTGTTCTGCTGACACTCCGATCAGATTTTGTAAAATATTGGGGGAGACCCTTGCCCAGTTGTGGGACAGTATAGGTTAGGTACCTATATAGAAAAAAAAACACATTTATTTTTATACAAAACAATTTTTTTTAATTTTGAAATCACTGTTATGATAAGGATTAGTACCTATACCTACCTACCTAGACCTACCTACTTACCTAATTTAAACATAAATATAAGTATAAGTAGTACCTATACCTACTTAAAAAGTAGGTAGGTAAAGTAGTAGTTTAAAAAGTTATACCTACTTAGTTTATACTCGTATATGACTTCATTTCAAATTATTTATTAGTATAATATAAACATAGGTTTAGTGTATAATATTGTAGGTATTTTTTCTTTATACATATTTTATTTTTTCAAATAAGTTTCTCTTCATTTCGTGAGTTGTGTTCTCATCGAGAAGGTCGTTCGCTAGTCGTTAGTTATTTCTAAAGTTGTAACGAAAGCATTCCCAAAGTGTAACGTACAGTTTTGAGAACCTAATAAAAAAAAACCGCTATTTTGCTATGTTGTTGAACCTGGCTAGGTACCTATTAGGCAGGTACGTAAATAGGTAATTAACTTCGTAATCCACTTTAAAAAATGTTATCTAAACTATTAGTTCGATTGTACAAAATCAACTGTTTTAGCTGTGGTATGAAACGGAAATATATTATGGGCCGAAATGGAAAAAAATATTATTTAATTTTGTAGCGGGTTGAAACGACGACATATTGTGGTGTGAAACAGAAATAAAATATCTTTGGGTTGAACCTGTGGGTTCAAAAAGAAATACCTACCACCTACCACACGTATATCGCGCGTCGCGTCACGTCACCGTCACGCTGTTTGGCGTAGCTACCGGAGGGCTAGGTGGTGTGTGCACCGGGGCCCCCAACCCCAAGGGGCCCTCGGGCACTATCTCCAGATTCCGAGAAATGATATTTTGCAAGAACTTAGGTACAATTTGATTTGACGTGGTTACTTTAGGAAGTGTTCCTGGGAAAAAGCGTCGATTGAGACCAATTTGTTTTTTATTGACAATGTCATTTTCTGGATGCACTTGATTTAATTTTCAAAATTCCCTCAATATTGTTAAATTTTGCCACACCCTGCATAGTACCTACCTATTTATATTTTAACTTGATAAAACCTATACCGTTCAATTAGGGCCCCAGTTATTTTTGTACCAGGGCCCTTGGCTACCTATATAGCAACGCCACTGGTAGACAAGCACATAGGTACTTAATCTAATCGCAAGGCTGAACCACCGACTAAGTACATACATACTTACCTATTTATTTATTTATTCTTTATTGCACAAAGAAACAACATACAAAAAGTCTTATTAAAAGTGGTTCCGCCGTTGCCAAGATTTGCCCGGACAAACAGACAGACCAAACAATTTTAAAAGTTAGATTGTGTTTTAGTATCGTGTAGGTAAATATAAATAACCATATGCACGTCTGTGCATATGGTTATGTGTTATCATATGTGCTGTAAACACAGTTATTTTGAAATCACAGACTGACACTTCCATTTTATTATATGTATATGATTGTGTATAATATTGATACCGTCAAAAACGAATTTAATTGTCTATTCCTTACTTAGATCACTAAGTGATTTCTTAGTTACCTATTTTATTATGTATGAACCGCTTCAAGTCCCAAATGGCCACAATGGGGTCGGTGGCCACAACCGGGGCTTCTGCCCATGATACCTACTGTAGGTACCTACCTACCTAGCTACCTATCTACTTGTCGGCGTTCAATTGAGCTGATGATTCTGACAATTATTGATTCGAGGTGACGATTCAATACCTACCTATTATTAAGGCGCGAGCGATTTCTCTTCTTGCGAAATAGTACACTACCTACCTACCTAACTGTTACTATTATAGGTAGGTACGCTGTTAGTAGGTATCTAATATCTTTGTCTTCTGTTTTTTTATCAAATCCCAAATCCAAGCAAACCCAACTAAAAACAAACTTAGACTCCCCATAGTGAGTGCGGTGCTAGCGCCCGCGCGCGCGCGACATGAGGAGCTTAGACTCCCCATAGTGAGTGCGGTGTTAGCGGCCGCGCGCGCGCGACATGAGGAGCTTAGACTCCCCATAGTGAGTGCGGTGCTAGCGCCCGCGCGCGCGCGACATGAGGAGCTTAGACTCCCCATAGTGAGTGCGGTGCTAGCGCCCGCGCGCGCGCGACATGAGGAGCTTAGACTCCCCATAGTGAGTGCGGTGTTAGCGGCCGCGCGCGCGCGACATGAGGAGCTTAGACTCCCCATAGTGAGTGCGGTGCTAGCGCCCGCGCGCGCGCGACATGAGGAGCTTAGACTCCCCATAGTGAGTGCGGTGCTAGCGCCCGCGCGCGCGCGACATGAGGAGCTTAGACTCCCCATAGTGAGTGCGGTGTTAGCGGCCGCGCGCGCGCGACATGAGGAGCTTAGACTCCCCATAGTGAGTGCGGTGCTAGCGCCCGCGCGCGCGCGACATGAGGAGCTTAGACTCCCCATAGTGAGTGCGGTGCTAGCGCCCGCGCGCGCGCGACATGAGGAGCTTAGACTCCCCATAGTGAGTGCGGTGCTAGGGCCCGCGCGCGCGCGACATGAGGAGCTTAGACTCCCCATAGTGAGTGCGGTGCTAGCGCCCGCGCGCGCGCGACATGAGGAGCTTAGACTCCCCATAGTGAGTGCGGTGTTAGCGGCCGCGCGCGCGCGACATGAGGAGCTTAGACTCCCCATAGTGAGTGCGGTGTTAGCGGCCGCGCGCGCGCGACATGAGGAGCTTAGACTCCCCATAGTGAGTGCGGTGCTAGCGCCCGCGCGCGCGCGACATGAGGAGCTTAGACTCCCCATAGTGAGTGCGGTGCTAGCGCCCGCGCGCGCGCGACATGAGGAGCTTAGACTCCCCATAGTGAGTGCGGTGCTAGGGCCCGCGCGCGCGCGACATGAGGAGCTTAGACTCCCCATAGTGAGTGCGGTGCTAGCGCCCGCGCGCGCGCGACATGAGGAGCTTAGACTCCCCATAGTGAGTGCGGTGTTAGCGGCCGCGCGCGCGCGACATGAGGAGCTTAGACTCCCCATAGTGAGTGCGGTGCTAGCGCCCGCGCGCGCGCGACATGAGGAGCTTAGACTCCCCATAGTGAGTGCGGTGCTAGCGCCTGCGCGCGCGCGACATGAGGAGCTTAGACTCCCCATAGTGAGTGCGGTGCTAGCGCCCGCGCGCGCGCGACATGACGTGCTTGCATAGATAAAGCATTTTTGTTATTTTATACAGGGCTATTTGTAAAACAGCGGTAACCTCTCGAGACTGTATTACTATCATCATAAGGAACAACTTTATTTAGAGGGTTCAATTTAAATATATTTATTTTTATATTATGACAATCTGAAGGAAAATTTTACGATGGATTTTTAAAAGTCAGAACAAAAGTTGTTTTTTATGATGATAGTAATACAGACCGAGTGAAGTGGCGTTTGAGTGGGGAAGCTTATGCCCAGCAGTGGGTGACAACAAGCTGCAGATGATGATGATGATGAATACAGTCCTAAGAGGGTACCGGTGTTAAAATAACCCTGTGTAATACAGCACCTTTCATCAAAGTAGTACCTAAGTACCTTACCTACCTACAGCATAATGATAATGTTCGCCCAACGGATCTAGGCATTCGTGAAGTGAGGCTTTTGTCTGCGCAGTGAACGCTTTTTCATACAAAATTATTTTCTGCGCAGACAAACGGCTAACTTCACGTATGCCTTATGCTTAGATCCGTTGGGCGAACTTACTTTACCTACCTACCTACTTACCAACTAAAACTGTCTTGTGTTCCACTCGTAAACAACAATATGTCTGAATATTTGGCTTTTGTTTACTGAAACTAATTTACATAACTATAGGTAGCTAAGCTACATACCTACCTGCCGACTACCATTGAGTTATAATGTACATGCCGACTGACTACAACATTAGAATCACTTGAGCCAACATTCCTATATAATAGGTATATAGGTATAGTACATACCTACCTAGTACCTACTCAAGTGATACCATTCTGGCTACTATTACCTGGTCTACCACTGTAGGTAGGTGTAGGTACCCACCTAGTCACAAACACTGAATGGATTTGGTTGAAACAGCAGGTCTGGCGCGGCGTGGCGCGGCGCGGCGTGACCTCGCCTGCGTGTCGGCGCGCGGCGCGGCGCGTCACGCGCCAGCTACCTATATTTAGTGCGCAGACCGCGCGACACACCGCCTCGAGTTTTTGTTCAAAACTATTGGTTACGCCATGTTTATTATAATAATTATTATCGACTTACGCAACTCCACGTAAAAAGCACATAAGTTTTACCTACCTACCTACCTACCTTTGGTAGGTATTTTGCACGTGCAGATTGTAGGTAGGTATGGGCATGTACCTATTATGTGGTATAGGTATAGGTACCTATGACCCTTCTTACAAGGGTCATACAATCAGTGGTTAGTGTAGGTAGGTAGGTAGGTACACTAGGTACCTACCTACTTACTTATTACGTATCTTCTTCCTTTCATTCTAAATTATAATTTAAGTAGGACCTACAACTACCTACATACAGCATTAAGTAGGTAGGTAGGTAATAGGTACCTAAGTACCTACCTATATTAAAGCCAGCAATGGATGGTAGGTAGATTAGGTAGGTAGGTACCCGTGGTAATCAACACTATCAATTAGCACTGCGCCGCTCACTAATGGGCAGGTGTCACGAGTAATATCTTCATAATATGTAGATATTACTCGATAAGTAGGTAGGTAGGTAGGTACTGTAGGTAGGCAGGTACCTACTTACCTACATGGGTCCTACATGCCCAGATTATCACAAATATGCACCTCTGTAGTCTGTATAGGACACGGATTTAAAAATGGAATCCCATTTTTTATTTTTGTTTAAAAATGGAAGTCCATTTTTAAATCCGTGGTATAAGGGTGTCTCGGATGAAACTTGGGAGTTGATCAACAAACGAAAGGAGCTCAAAAACAAGGAAGCCACTACTGAACAGCAACTGAAATATTCTAACTTACACAAACTAATCCAAAATCTATGCCGTAGAGATAAGAATCAGTTTCTGGAGCAAATTTGTGTGGAAATTGAAACTCACGCCGAGAAATATCAAACCGCAGATTTGTTCAAGAAAATACGCAAGATCACGAATAGCTTCAAACCAAGATCTTTCATAATAGATGATAAAGATGGAAACCCAATACATGAAATAGAGAGAACAGCGGAAAGATGGCGGGAGTACTGCGCTGATTTGTACCAGGATAAATCCCCTGCTCTCAGCGATGATCGCTCAAATTTTGACCCAACGGCGATAGAACACGCACGAGCCAGATATCCTCAGAACCGAAGTAACCCACGCTATCAACAAGCTTAAGTAAGACGAACAAAGCTCCAGGTAGCGACCGCATTACAGCTGAAGCTCTCAAAGCGCTGGGTGAACGTGGAATAACAACAATACACGAAATATTTCAAGCGGTCTGGACTACGTCTCTCTGCACAAAAAAGGCTCTGTCAGAGACTGCAACTGCAAATTATCCGACCATCGCGCTGATATCACACTCAAGCAAAGTACTGCTGCACATCATCAACAGTCGACGCAAATCCCACAAGAACAGGCCGGATTCGTCAAAGGGAAAGGAACCAGGGAACAGATCTCAAACATGAGACAAATCGTAGAAAATTGTCACGAGTTTAACACCCCACTGATAATGTGTTTTGTTGCTTACCAGAAAGCGTTCGACTGTGTTAGATGGCAAAACCTATGGTCGGTTCTAGAAGAGCTTGGAGTACCAGATCATTTGGTGTTTCTAATCCGGAATTTGTACGAAAATGGTCATGCCACAATTAGTATGGGAAACAGTACTTCTAACCCCTTCGGTTTTCAAAAGGGAGTGCGTCAGGGCTGTGTTATCTCCCCTATTTTATTCAACATATACGGCGAATACATAATGCGTAAGACTCTGGAGGGTTGGAATGGTGGTGTTAAAATTGGAGGAGTCACCATTTCAAATCTTCGATATGCTGATGACACAACTGAGGAGAGAGAGATAAGGGTGTCACATTTAGACCGGTTAGTAGGTGTAGGTAGGTCTAGGTAATGGGAAAGCATCGGATATTCACGCAAAGAAGCAAGCCTTTAACAAGGCCTCCAAATCCTGCAAAAAGGCTCTTCAGAAGGCACGCTTTGACCACATTAGGCGTATTGGGAACAAACTGGCTTCCTACCCAGCGGGTAGCAAGGCTTTTTGGTCCCTGGCTAAGTCGGTCGAGGCGAATTTCTGTCGCTCCTCACTGCCTCCATTGCAGAATCCTGATGGTTCCCTGGCTCACGCCGCTGAAGAGAAGGCTAATTTATTTGCATCTCTTTTTGCGGAATCTTCGCGTCTTGTTACTGGTAGCGCGGTCCCTCCCACACTTCCTAACTGCGAGTATGTCATGAATGACATCCACATTCGCCAAAAAGAAGTTCTGAGGACACTGCGCAATCTCGACGTGAATAAGGCCAGTGGACCTGACGGTATTCCTGCTGTTGTCTTGAGAACTTGTGCCCCTGAGTTGTCTCCAGTATTAACACGCCTATTTCGGCTCTCTCTTGAGAGTGGTCAAGTGCCGAGCTCTTGGAAGCTGGCTAATGTGCAACCTGTGCCCAAAAAAGGCAGTCGTGCTGACCCTACCAACTACAGGCCCATTTCGGTTACTTCCATACTCTGTAAGAGCATGGAACGTGTCTTGAACCACAGGCTCCTGGCATACCTGGAAGCAAATGATCTCCTCAGTGACCGGCAATATGGCTTTCGCCGGAACCGGTCTACTGGGGATCTTCTAGCGTATGCCATCCACATCTGGAGTGAAGCCATCGAGAAATACGGAGAAGCGTTAGCTGTTTCTCTGGATATTTCCAAGGCCTTCGACAGGGTCTGGCATGACGGTCTTATTAGTAAGCTTCCATCCTACGGCTTGCCCTCTGGTTTCTGTGCGTGGATTTCTGACTTCCTGAAGGATCGATCGCTACGAGTAGTCGTTGACGGTTGCTCATCCGATCAAATGGCAATTAATGCCGGTGTTCCCCAGGGGTCAGTACTCTCAGCAACGCTCTTCCTGCTGCACATAAACGATCTGCTGAATCCCGGTATCTTTGGGTATGCAGACGACAGCACGGTAGTCGAAAGCTACACGTCTACTTCGGGAGCCAGCGGGCCTGAGATAATGTCACTCAGAGAGGCCATGGTCGAACGATTGAACTTGTCACTGAAAGCTGTCTCCGATTGGGGTGACGCCAACCTGGTCAAGTTCAATGCCAGTAAAACGCAGGCGTGCTTATTCTCTGCAAAAAGGAGACCTTTCCAGCTGGCTCCTTCTTTTCGAGATGTGTCCGTACCGATAACAGACCGCCTCGAGCTTCTTGGTGTCTCTCTATCATCGTCGCTAAATTTTGGCTCGTATATCGAGTCAAAAGCTCAGTTAGCCTCAAAAAAGCTAGGTATCCTCTCAAAGGTGAGGCGTTATTTTTACTCCTATGCAGCTGCTCACTTTGTATAAAGCGCAGGTAAGAGCCTGTATGGAGTACTGCTCTCACCTCTGGGATGGCTCTGCCAAGCACCATCTCCAGGCATTAGAATCGATTGAGAGGCGAGCCAAGAGGCTAATAGGTGATGACACTCTGGTTGAGTCTCGGCTTCAAAGCCTTGAGCATCGCCGTAGAGTCGCGTGTTTGTCGGTCTTTTATCGACTTCATTTCGGAGAGTGTGCACAAGAACTCCACAATTTAGTTCCACCATCCCCATTCTTTTATCGGGCCAATAGGTTCCCGGAAAGACGCCACTTGTATATGGTCGACATTCCCAGAGTTCGTACAAAGCGTTTTGAGTCCACATTTTTCATACGCACCGCCAAATTGTGGAACTCATTGCCGGGCTCTGTATTTCCCGAAAAGTACAATTTAGGGGTCTTCAAATCAAGAGTAAATAGGTTCCTTCTAGGTAAGCATGCTCCATCTTAGACCTCACTACTGCTTAACATCAGGCAGAGTGAGGTCAAATGCTGACCTATTTAATTAAAAAAAAAAAAAAAAAAAAAAGTCTGAAACTATAAGACATAGGTGGGGTACTGGGTAGGTAGGTAGGTAGGTACGAAGATCTCTTCATAAGAACCATGTCATCGATTTTAGTAACGGAAAACTGCATTTAGGTAGGTAAGTACTTACATTAATATTATTATTAATAGCCTGTGGTGTCCCACTGCAGGGCAAAGGCCTCCCTTCGTTTCTTCCACTCCTCTCTATCGTGAGCTAATGTGGTCCAATCAGGAGAGTGGGAGTCAAGTTCGTCTCTCCACCGCCGCCGCGGTCTGCCGCGTGGTCGTTTCCTGTTCCGTGGGAACCCACTCTATGGTGGTTCGTGCCCACAACTCATCCGACATGCGGCAGACGTGGCCTGCCCAGTCCCATTTCAATTTGCCAACTTGTTGCCCAACGTCTGCGATTTGTGTTTTGGAGCGCAGATCAATTCCTGATGCGATCGGTTAATTTCACGCCTAGGATGCTGCGCTCCATAGCTCGCTGGCAAACCCCGAGTTTGGACTTTTGCAGATTTGTCATTGACCAGGTTTATGAGCCGTAAGTGAGGATGCGGAGAATGCATACATCCATAAGTTTGCGTTTCAGTGTGAGAGGAAGGTTTCCCTTCATCAGGCTCTCCATAGACCAATAGCCCTTCCAAGCGTTTTCTGTGCGTCTTAAGATTTCGGCAACTTGTCTGCTATGGAAGGATTTGGCCTAGATATAGGTATTCAGTAACGTATGCAATCTCCTCATCCCCTACTTTTAACCTGTGCTGAATGGTGTTCGTCATCAATTTTGTCTTTGACATGTTAAAATAAAAAGTATATAAGTAGTATATCAATCAGTCATCATAGTACCCATAACACAAGCTCTGCTTACTTTGGGGCTAGATGATGCTGTGTGAAAAGTCCAGCATTATTTATTATTATTATTATTCATGCTAAGTCCAACCTCGAGGCTTGCGTTGAGTTCATTGAGCATTGTTTCAAGTTCGGCTGCGGTGGAAGAGAAAAGGACTATATCGTCAGCGAAACGAAGGTTGGTAAGCCTCCGATCGCCAACAATAATACATACCCTTTTCCCCAAAACTGGGTGCCAATTTTTCGAAGACTTCCTCCAAGGTAAAGAGTTTCGGGGCAAAGGGATCGCCCTGTTTGACTCCTCGTTCAATATGGAAAGATGGTCCTACTGAGTCTATTTTTGAGATATATCTTTTGCAAAAGTTGGATATAGGTTTCTGGAATATCTTGTTTATGGAGGGCTTTAAAATTGGCGGAATGGTTCAAACTGTCAAAGGCTTTTGAATAATCGACAAATGCTAAATAGAGAGGAAGATTGTACTCATTGAATTTTTCTATTATCTGGTTTATTGCTTGAAGGTGGAAGGAAAGGCCGCGGGTTGATGCAGGTCTAATTGCCCTGATATTCTGTTCTCTATGACCTTTACGAAAGTTTTGTAGACATGTGAAATCAAACTGATAGGGCGGTAATTTCCAATGTCGGCTTTGTCGCCCTTTTTGTGAAGCAGTATTAGGTATATTAGAATGACAAAATTTTGAAGGTACCTCCTACCTACCTACCTAGGTCACCTGTATATGAAATTGAATGAACTAGGTTGGTGAGGTGGGGGAGTAACAGTATTTCGCCGACTTTTAAACTACGGTTGTGACCCCATCCTCCCCAGGACTCTCTCCATATTTCATGGCAGTAAGCGCGCGATGAACTTCGCGTCATGTGGTATGTCGTCTGAGCATGAATATCCGAGTTCAAAGTGTGCTATCAGAATTACTATTCGTATACAATTTTTTGTAGAATGTGGTGCATACGTTTAAAATACTCTTGTCTCCCAAAAAAGTACTTACCTACATACTTTTTTTTAAAACATGTAAGTAGATATGTACCTACCTACTACCTAGGTACCAATTCAGCCATAGATCATTGAGTTCTATGTAATTTAGCTATTTTTTAATATAAACTGTGGTGCGTGTGCAGCTGCTCCTAGGTACACATACACACATAGGTAGGTACCTACCTACAAACTAACCGAGACCAGCAAACCAGCGCTGCAGCACCTTCAAGTAGCTGCAGCTCACGCTGAGTGCTGGCCAATTTTGTGTCTCAAGTACCTACCATCGAGTTATAATGTACTACGGTACCTACCTACTTAGTTTTTAAATTGAATGTAAGATTTTTGTGGCACAAAATGATTGCGCTAATAAATGAATTCAATTATAACTCAACGGAGCTCATTTTTTTTATTAGTATTTACTTTTCTAAGTTTTTCAAAATAGGGTCAAGATGATCCGAGGATCATCCCTCTGTTGAATATTCCTATCACATCACCGCACACCGCACCGTGTAATCACTAATCAGTAATGTATACCTATCTACCTAACCTACCTACCGGAATAGGTAGCGCATGTATATGAGACATCACCTTTGCGTAGCCACAGCAGCGTAACTCTGTTTTTTGTTGGAGCGATCGGTTCCTCGTTCCTTTCGATGGTCTTTTTTGCTCAATTTTTTCTTTAGGTTTAGCAATTGGATCGAATCATCCGCTCGTTGCGTGCGTTTGAATTTGAACGATTTCGTTCGATGAGTTCGGTCGCGGTCGGTGTATGCGCGGGGCGCAGGGGGTGTTGTTGTGCGTGGCGGGAGGGGCGGGGGGGGGGACGGCCTTGACCCCGAGCTGCCGCGCGCGACATCGCAGCCCGCGCGGCGCCGCACGGATGATGCCGTGACGACGTGACGACACCACACCAATCACCAGCCAGTGCCCGCCGAGCGCCCGCCTGAAATCTTCGCGTTCCGTTCGGACACATACCGTTCACGATCCTGCTATTCGCCTGATGTCTACATGCTGAAAAGTTGAAGATCCTCCGTCCATCCCCTTCCGCTATCTAGCTGCCTGCCCGACTCGATATCGCTGCAGTACCTGTATCGAACTTTAGGTAGGTAGTAGGTACCTACTAGGCAGGTAGGTTACGCTCACCATGAACGAGGCCAGCGACCCGGTCGCGACGAAGGCCCCCGAGGCCAGCACTGCACTGCTGCCGCGGGCCGCCGGCGCAGTTTGTAGCCTGTAGGTACCAAGTCGTTGCTGTACGTTACGTAGCCACAGCCTAGCAACCTAGTTCAGTAACATAGTTGCAGGCAGAGTCGTGCCCCCTCGCCCCGCGCCGTGCGCCGTGCGGGACGAGAGCACATATTCGTTACGCTCGTGTACGGTGCCGTTGTTATGTTACCTCTGGTTTTAGGTACTTTATTTAATGGCTTTTACTAAGTATTCATATTTAATCGGGCGCGCGGCGGCAGGCCTCGCGTGCCAGCCCGGGTGCCGCGCTGTGCGCCTGCTGCTGATGTCTGAAATTGCATCCTTACCAACGGCAGGCTGGCTCACCTGATTCTACTCGTAGGTTGGTACATTTAGATCGGTCTGTATGGGAAAGTTAAAAAAAAAGATAATTGTTTGTCTCTTTTTTAGACTTTTTTTAAACAATAAAGTTTCATTTTTCAAAACGTCCGGGTTCGATTCCTGAGCTGAGTACCTACCTTACATACAAGGTTTTTCTTAGATGTATGAATGCAGTTTTCCTTTTAACTAAAATCGATGACATGGTTCCTAAGAACAGATCTTCGTACCGTGAAATACCTTATTTTTTTATTGCGGATAGAAAATCTGCTCTCAGACATCCAATTACGTCGAGGGAACGTAATTGGGGTGTGTGGGGTTGTCGAGCACTCGACGACCCACTAAAAACTACCCGATGGCCGGCCTCTATGCATAACGAAGGGCTCCGGGATCTCGTACGGAACGCACGCGGTGCCCCTCCATTTTGCCTTGAGCACAATCCCGGTAATGGCACCCACAGGCACGCCCGGCACCCACACCCCCCCGGGATCTGCATGATGAGCAGCAAGAGCCCTCACTCCGACCGCCCGCAGACCCGAAAAGTCCCCTGTTGGGCAGGGGATCCCACGTGCCCCTCGCGGGGCAGGCGGTGCGTTCCCGCCTTACATCCCGAGTGGGTTCGGCCTCGCTCCGAACCCACTCCGCGGCCTCCTCATCCAGACCATACAAGTGACTGGTGCCAAGGCAAGTCAGTCAGTGCGTATCCGACCGAGTCGCCAAGGCACCCGCATCCCTTGATGCCGGGCAAGAGTAGTGAAGGCGGCGATATTGCGTACCACGCACTCTCCAGAGGAGGTATCACCGCCTTCCACCTCTTGGGTGTTCCGCCGCCTATCCACTGCGCCCTCTGCGAGTCAGAGGGACGCGCGGAGAAGCTACTCCTCAAAACGGCCGCAGAAGACAGGGAGATCGGCAACGAAACACCGACACGCCTCTTCTCCCGCGGCCCCACCCTCCTTGGACGCATCCAGGGTGTCCCCGCCTGGGATTCCTTTTAGCTTCACCGTGGCTCTCCCAATCCACGGCTACTGAGCCCCCCCCATCGCGACAAGATTGGAATCCTTCGGGGGGGACCGTGAAATACCTACGTCAGCATTGCCTGCCACCAAGGGTAATTTTGCCCGTATATCAAATCTTTACAGTGCATAAATATCTGAATACCTATGACTGAACATTTAACTATTGACTGGGTAGAAAATAAGTTATGTACCCTGCATCACTGTCCATCGGGTGTGTCGCTAACTTCATCAGGTAACTTGTATACGAACTCTTCGAGTACGGTGCGTATTTTCGCTGGCAAATTTTGGTGCAAATTAAAAAGTGAATTGTATGTGAAGGCGAATACATAGGTTAGCTAAATTTATATTATATCGTACAAAAATACTTTATTATTTTATGTTATTATAATTGCTTGCTGAAGGTCATTTAAAACTAAAATTGTAAGTGTGGGCAAAGTTATCCAGTAATGTAGCGATCCAGGTACTATTGACGACATTGCGCAGCGCATCATCAAAATAAGTCTAGAAGAAAGTAAGTCAAGGCAAAAAATTGGATCCAAAGTACATACAAATAAAAATCAAAATATTCAGAACAAAGTAGTACATACATAGAAACATTGATTACAATAGAACGATGAGAACTGCAAAAGTTTAATAAACTGTGTAGCAGTCTCAACGCCTCCTCCTTGACATTATTACAACATAGTTCTGAAGGAAACTTTATGTGGGTATCATTTAACACTATAAGATATATTCAAACAAATTACACTGACATTGTTAAAACGTGCATGTAAATCAGTAGAATCAGGTCAAACTTCACACGATGCTGAACGACAATTTGGTATCCCAAGATACGTCAATCACTATAAAGTCGCTTTCTCTGTCCCTATGTATGCTTATAAATCTTTAAAACTACGCAACGGATTTTGATGCGGGTTTTTTTAATAGATAGAGTGATTCAAGAGGAAGGCTTATATATATATATATATATATAATACATGCATAATATAGTAGAGAAATTTAGTATCAGCATTGCACCCGTGCGAAGCCGGCCGAGGCGCTAGTAGTGAATAAAATAAAACACAAAACATTTTAAGTCAGTTGGGCGTCCTACCGCTTTGTCAGCCGAAGAAGAGATCCAAATTATGAGATTATTGAAAGCTTCAACCGATTTTGGCTTCCCACTTAGTAAAATGGACCTAATAAAGCTTTTAGTTTAATAAATAAATAAATAAATAATGCTGGACATTTCACACAGCATCATCTAGCCCCAAATTAAGCATAGCTTGTACTATGGGAACCAGATAACTGATAATTTTTGTTTGTAAATACATACCAAATAGTCACCTTCCACGACAGGCAGATTAAGGAAATCGTTCGGCGAACCGAAAATGCTTGGAGGAGCTATTGGTCCATGAGAGATATGATGAAGGGAGAATTGCCCTTATCGCTTAAACGCAAGTTAATGGACGTATGCATCCTCCCCGTTCTCACGTGGTGGTGCGCAAACTTGGTCCTCGACTAACATTCTCAAGTCCAAGCTCAAAGTTTGCCAACGGGCAATGGAGCGTAGGTCCTAGGTAGGTGTCAAACTGACGGACAGAGTCCGAAACACCGAACTACGCTCCAAAACTAAAATTGTTGATGCAGCTTCCAAGGCCGCTACGCTGAAATGGAATTGGGCCGGGCACGTCTGCCGCATGCCAGGTGAGCTGTGGGCGAAGGTAGCCACCGAGTGGCGGCCCGACCCAGCGAGAAAACGACGCGGCAGACCAAAACGGAGATGGCGAGACGAGCTCGACCAGTTTCTGACGGACTGGAGGGAGTGGGGGGAGGCCTTTGCCCAGCAGTGGGATAGTAACGGCTGAAAAAAAAATTCTGATAAGACTTTTCGAAAATTTTGATAAGACTTTTCATTTCTAAATGAAATACCAAGTGTGGATTAGCACTATAAAATTACAAAAAAATCTTTCGCTAGTAAGGTGTATGTATCACACGAAAGCAAAATAATTTGTTGCTTATGCTTTTGAATCTCTCACTACACTCAGGATTCTAACATAGAATCACTCGCTACCTTCGTTTGTTCGAGATTCAAACTCAGCACTCGCAACAAAAACGAATTTTGCTCTCTTGTGGTACAATGTACTATTTCACCTTACTAGCTCAAAAAGGGCGGTTTTGCCGCGTAAAAACAGTGAGCAAAACTCTACTTGGCTCACACTATGAGGAAAAGTGATTTGAATTTAGAATGCTGCAAGCAACCAATGAGAATCGAATATTACAGGCCGCAGCGTGCGCCCGGCCAGGCGGCGGCGGCCGAGGTGGTCTGATAGCAGGTCTTTAGCCTGCCACTTGAGGGGCAAAAAAATAATAATGGCGGGAATCGGTTTTCCTTACATCTTGTATTTTTTCGCTAGTAAGGTGAAAAGTTGTATGTATCACACGAGAGCAAAGTATTTTGTTGCTTGTGCTTTTGAATCCCTCACTACACTCAGGATTCTAACTTAGAATCACTCGCTACGCTCGTGATTCAAATATAGAATCCCTCGTTTGTTCGGGATTCAAACTCTGCACTCGCAACAAAAACGAATTTTGCTCTCTTGTGGTACAATGTACTAATTTCACCTTACTAGCTCAAAAAGGGCGCTTTTGCCGCGTAAAAACAGTGAGCAAAACTCTACTTTGCTCACACTATGAGGAAAAGTGATTTGAATTTAGAATGCTGCAAGCAACCAATGAGAATCGAATATTACAGGCCGCAGCGTGCGCCCTGGCCAAGTGGCGGCGGCCAGGGGGTCTGATAGCAGGTCTTTAGCCTGCCACTTGAGGGGTAAAAAAATAATAATGGCGGGAATCGGTTTTCCTTACATCTTGTATTTTTTCGCTAGTAAGGTGAAAAGTTGTATGTATCACACGAGAGCAAAATATTTTGTTGCTTGTGCTTTTGAATCTCTCACTACACTCAGGATTCTAACATAGAATCACTCGCTACGCTCGTGATTCAAATATAGAATCCCTCGTTTGTTCGGGATTCAAACTCAGCACTCGCAACAAAAACGAATTTTGCTCTCTTGTGGTACAATGTACTATTTCACCTTACTAGCTCAAAAAGGGCGCTTTTGCCGCGTAAAAACAGTGAGCAAAACTCTACTTTGCTCACACTATGAGGAAAAGTGATTTGAATTTAGAATGCTGCAAGCAACCAATGAGAATCGAATATTACAGGCCGCAGCGTGCGCCCGGCCAGGCGGCGGCGGCCGAGGTGGTCTGATAGCAGGTCTTTAGCCTGCCACTTGAGGGCCAAAAAAATAATAATGGCGGGAATCAGTTTTCCTTACATCTTGGATTTTTTCGCTAGTAAGGTGAAAAGTTGTATGTATCACACGAGAGCAAAATATTTTGTTGCTTGTGCTTTTGAATCCCTCACTACACTCAGGATTCTAACTTAGAATCACTCGCTACGCTCGTGATTCAAATATAGAATCCCTCGTTTGTTCGGGATTCAAACTCTGCACTCGCAACAAAAACGAATTTTGCTCTCTTGTGGTACAATGTACTATTTCCTCATAGTGTGAGCAAAGTAGTTTTGCTCACTGTTTTTACGCAGCAAAAGCGCCCTTTTTGAGCTAGTAAGGTGAAATAGTACATTGTACCACAAGAGAGCAAAATTCGTTTTTGTTGCGAGTGCTGAGTTTGAATCTCGAACAAACGAAGGATTCTATATTTGAATCACGAGCGTAGCGAGTGATTCTATGTTAGAATCCTGAGTGTAGTGAGAGATTCAAAAGCATAAGCAACAAAATATTTTGCTCTCGTGTGATACATACAACTTTTCACCTTACTAGCGAAAAAATACAAGATTTTTTGTAATTTAATAGGGCTAATCCACACTTGGTATTTCATTTAGAAATGAAAAGTCTTATCAAAATTTTCGATTCCGACGGGATTCGAACCCGCGATGATATTAACCGATAAATATGAGCTTATCAAGAATTGCTAAATCGACGCATGTAGTTCTGTGGCCGAGCGGTCGAAGGTACTCCGGCTTTAGGAGGATCGTCTAATCATCGCGGGTTCGAATCCCGTCGGAATCGAAAATTTTGATACATAAGACTTTTCATTTCTAAAATACAAGATGTAAGGAAAACCAATTCCCGCTATTTTTTTTACCCCTCAAGTAGCAGGCTACCAGTCCTGCTACCAGGGTACCTAGTCCGCCGCCGGCGCCGCCTAGCCGGGCGCACGCTGCAGCCTGTAATACTCGATTCTCATTGGTTGCTTGCAGCATTCTAAATTCAAATCACTTTTCCTCATAGTGTGAGCAAAGTAGAGTTTTGCTCACTGTTTTTACGCGGCAAAAGCGCCCTTTTTGAGCTAGTAAGGTGAAAAGGTACTTACCTACATGTGTACTCGTCCGCCTAGGTACCTATCTTGGATGATGATAGCGTCCGTCGATCGGGCGCGCTTCTCTGACAGGTTTCCCTCTGTCGCAGGAGGCGAGCGAGGACGAGCTGCGGCTGACGGAGGGGATGACGGCGCGCGGTGCCGCCGGTGAGCGACGCGCCTCCTCCGGCTCTGTTGCAGACGAGGCGCGCCGCCTTCCCTCCTCCCACTCGCAGGGCAGCGCGCCGCCGCCGCCGGACGCCGCCGAACGGGAGCGCCTCGCGTACGTACCTTTTTTTTTTTGCGGATACAAAATATATGCTCACTAGGACAGCCAATCAGTATTAGTAGTATCAGGAACGTAATTGGGGTGTGCGGGGTTGTCGAACACTCGACGACCCACTGAAAACTACGATGGCCAGCCTCCATGCATAAAGAGGGCCTCCGGGATCTCCTACGGAAAACGTCGGTACCCCTCTCGCATTTTGCCTCGAGTACAATCCCGGTAATGGCACCCACAGCCACGCCCGGTGGCCGGCACCCACACACGCGGCTGTTAAACCACGTGCGCGGAGCTCACGACGACACCTGCCTAATAGAAATAAACTCAATAGTACATTCTTTGATCGGTATTACCTTTGATTAATTTAACTTCTCAATAGTGAGTGTGGATGATTAGAATATAACTATCTGGATGTATGTGTTTAGTTCCTAGGTTGTTAACTTTATTGTTGTCTTTTTGTTATCAAGTATGTCACTAGAAGTGGAGACCTTTAAATGGCCTCGTACTTAACCTATAAATAGTTTCTATTGTATTTTTATGTGCCGATAAATAAATAAATAAATAAAAATAAAATAAATAACTTTTATTTTCCTTACACAGTATTTGAATCTAAAAGAAGCTTAGGTAAATCTAAATTGTTATTAAATATAGGTACTTAGTTTATATTAAATCTACTTATACCTAGGTGTAGCCTCCTCCAACTCTTTCCATTTATCTCGCTCTCTAGCAACTCTGCTCCATGTTTTACCAGCTATTTTTACTATATAATCGTCCCATCTCTTAGTAGGTCTTCCTTTCCGTCGTTTTTTGTTTATGGGGTCCCAATTCATAATCATTTTCGACCACCTCTCACTTAGTACTCTCTGTATATGTCCTGCCCATGTCCATTTCAGCGATAGAACTTTATGGACAATGTCTTTTGCCTTTGTTTTTATTCTTATGTCCTTGTTTTTGACTTTATTTTTAAGTTTGAGGCCCAAAAAACTTCTTTCTATCCCTCTCTGACAGACGCGTAGTCGTTGTAGATTCTGTTTAGTTAGAGACCACGTCTGGCATGCGTATGTGAGACATGGAAGTAGGCAAGTTATGTGCCGATGGTCTTCCTAAAAGAAATAAATAAAAAATAAATAAATAAAATAGTGTCGCCGCCCTCCCGGGATCTGCATGATGAGCAGCAAGAGCTCTCACTCCGACCACCCGGACACACGAAAAGTGCCCTGTTGGGCAGGGGATATCACTCGCCCCCTCGCGGGGCAGGCGATGCGGGGCTGATGTTGCCAACAACCCGTTCCCTCCCTCCATCCTGAGCGGGTTCGGCCTCGCTCCGAAACCCACTCCGCGGCCTCGTCGTCCAGACCGTACAAGTGACCGGTGTCAAGGCGGTGATATCGCGTACCGCGCACTCTCCAGACCGAATCTTGGAAGTACCACCGCCTTCTACCTCTTCGGTGTTCCGCCGCCTACGAGCCTACCATCTCGTCCTAGCTCAATCCACTGCTCGGAGGGACGCGCGGAGAAACTACCTCCCGTCAGACTATCGGTTATCCGACAATAAGATTCCGGATTCTCCCCGGATCCGTAAGCGACAATCCAATTTTCGTATCAATACAAAATCGTTTATTTTCTGATGACGCCTAAAAGACGGAGACAGCGTCCGATAGCTGCCTCGCTCGTCTGCTTTTCGGTTTGTATCATTCGGTCCTGGGTTAGGACCGGAAGGCTTATCGTCTGACTCGAGATCGATTCCCGTTTCCCATTCGGACCGATCGCCCGATACGAAAATGATGTATCATGACGGAATCGGTCATTTTCGTATCGGGCCCGGTCGAGCGGATGAGTTCGGATGCGGGCGGCCGGCGACCGCAGTGTTCGTCGGTTCGGCCGTCGAGCGGACGTCTGCGCATGCTCGAGAGAGGTCCCGGATCCCGCGGATCACGTCGCTGAGCCGCTCTCGTTTCGTTCGCAGGTGGACGATGGCCGACCCCGGATCGGAGGAGGGAGGCGCCCGCGCCGCGTTCGTGCAGCTCGCGGAGCTGGCGGACGAGGGCGCGGGCGGCTGGCGCGAGACCGCGCGCTGGATCAAGTACGAGGAGGACGTGGAGGAGGGCGCGGCGCGCTGGGGGCGCCCGCACGTCGCCTCGCTCTGCTTCCGCTCGCTGCTGAACCTGCGGCGCTGCCTCGACGGCGGCGCGGTGCTGTTGGGGGCGGCCGAGCGGGACCTGCCCGCGGTCGCGTGGCGCCTCTCGCAGGCCATGTGCGCCGAGGGCCGCGCGCCCGAGGCCGCGCAGCAGGCGCTGCTCCGCGACCTGCTGCTGCGGCATCACAGCGCGCCCGAGGACCGCTTCCGCCTCTCCATCGGCGGCCGCAAGCACTCGTCGCACACCAGCCTGCAGGTACCCCATCCCGTCTCACCTCGCCCGATCCCCACCGCCGGCGTCACATCCGGCACGTCACCGATCATCATCCCGCAGAGATCCGTCCGACGAACGTCCGAGAGAACAGATTCCGAAAGTTCTCCATCGACCAGGTGGAATTAGGCTCGATCTCCGCAGGGACACTCATCGGTCTCCGGCGACGGACGATCACCCGGCGACATCTATGATCCATAAAACACGGTGACCGCGAGCCGTTCCGACGGTAGATTCGGTCGCAACAGAACTCCCCAGAAAGTAGAAAATAGCCGAGCGTTCAGAACATCGGTCAAGTTTTGTCTATAATTCTAGATCCTAGAAATGGCTAGGCGTTTAATTGAATGGCTCATTGATCCAATTGCCTGCGACAGCAAAACAACGTTTGGCGGTTCAGCTAGTAATGTACTATAATATCCATGTTCGCGCTCATTGGATCGGCTCACGGTCACCTATAAAAAGCTTGTACCTATCGAAATATCGTCGTTGCAAATTCAAGAGCTCTTATGTGACATTTTTTGCCAAAATGACTTTTTCACATTTTTGGATAGCCCTATTCAAAAGCCATCGTTTGCAAAGACTCTCAAGTGAATATCTTATTATTTGAGGGAGTTATTCCATCAATTTAATTGATCTCATGTGTCGGCTTAAATTTTACTGTAAATCAAAATCTCCCATGTGCCCGGTAAACACATGGGAGATTTTGGTAACGGCATTGTTCGAAATAATTTGTATATAAATACTCTTATGTGCGAAATATTCCCTAGTTTTTGGGCTATTCTACACCTAAATTTTAATTAGAAAAAGTGCTCTTTAAATAAAAAATAAAGAGAAAATGGGAGTGAGATGATAGTAGTATAATATTTTTAAATGTTTTCTTTATTAAAAGGGAAATAGGTCCCATGCCAGTTAAAAGGTTGATGAAAGGTCCACTAAAGGGAGCCAATTTTCGATGATTATTGAGGTACTCCGTCAGAAGCATAACCATGTCCTACATTGATGATGATGGACGCTGGGTTCATCATCATCCATCATCACTGATGATGGACACATAGAGTAGGACATGGTTATGATAGGTTTTGAATAGGCATGGTCTGAAAGGTGCATATGGGTTGAGGGTTACAGGTTATGGGGAGAGATGAGAGTCGTTGCTGGCGGATAAGTGATGAGTATGAATGTGGATGGATTTAGATACCTAGGAACGTACATGTAGAAGTGGTTCTGCAAATAAATGAATGAAATGTGTAAGTACGAATGTGTGTACGATGGGAATGCGTTTTGAGATGACAAGGGTGCCAGGATTACATGAAATCTCATCATAGAACGGATGATTGTCCTAGTCAGACTTTCAACTTCTTGGGGGTCTTTGAAGTTACTGTCTATGATTTTGGAGGGTGCAAAAGTGGGTGCTGTCGCAGCAATCTTTTACCAAGCATGGTCAATCCCACCACAGCAAAGTGTTCTATGCTGTGGTAGGATTGGCCATGCATCGTTGTGCCGCAACTTGAACCATCTGGCAAATAACTGCCATCACTAAGTCTCCTCTATTCTTGCCTGGATCATAAACACTTAGGAACTATTAAAACATCATTCATAGTGGATGGGGTCCCATCATTAATATTTCTTAGGCAAGCCTGCTGCATTTGGAATAAATAGTCTCTAGGTACCTACTTGCGTAAATGGGAGTTACATCTAAGTGGTGCACATCACCCTGTACTGCAGACAATAGGTACACAACATTCCTTACAAAGACAGTTAAAATAAGAAGAGACCCACGCATCCACTGACAGTGTAGTTATCTTGAATGCAGGCTTGCCCAGGAAATCCTGATGGTGTAATGTAAAGTCTATCCAATATGATTTCTTTGATAGCAATGCGGTACTGTCATCCAACTTATTCTTTGGGACTTAGCAAGAACGGAGGAGATTCGGTCGTGGTAGTAATTGGAGGGCTGGAATGGAACGTTTGCCGCATGCTGTAGGCGCAAGTAGTGATACAAAGTTAGGCTCGATCTACCACAGCGAACCACAGCTGCTCTTGGTGGAGAATTGGTGCCCCAGCTCTTATTTTTTGTACCCCCACGAATAGAGACAGTAACTTCAAATACCTACCTCTGTTGGATGTCGTCATTGACAAGGACTGCCATCCCTTTTGTGATGCTATTTAATTTAATCTATGCATCTAGCAGTGCAAGGTTGGCATTTGTAGATGAATACCTGTAGGTAGCCTTTGTGTTTCTTTGAACTATACCTACTGTTTTCTTGAGGTGACATACCAATCATTATCTTTCTCTCTCTCGTTTATTTTTACCACCCGTTAAATCAGAGCTTACCAAATTGCACGCACTTGCGTTAATAAAATCCCATTCTTCTTTCTTTAGGCCTACCCTATCCATCCACATTCACACTCGCTTCTCGCTCTCGCGTCGATGACTTTCATACCTCCCACATAGTACTTTATAATAAATAGAAAATACCTCCTCATGACCTGCCCATACCCTTGTGCTCCACAGTTTATCGGTAGCGTTTAACCATCCCCTGATGTGATACTCATATTTTATTTTATTCATTCTCATTATACTTACCACAAACCCATCTCAACATCCTAATCTACGTCGCATCTTCTTTTTGCTCATCATTCTGATAAAATACGACACACCTAACTGTGTGAACCATTTAACTACGTATAGTAGCTGCTTCTCCTCCAAATCCCATCAATAACTCTTATGTGGAAAAAACATTTGCAAGTAAAATATCTTATGTGTAGAAAAAAGCAAAAAATGCCTTATAACTTGAAAACTGTTGTTGTAATTAAAATAATTTATTAACTATACGTTTTTAATTATTTTTTAACAACATAATTGCGACAGAAAAGCATAAGTTGTCTTTGAAAATTTTTCAGGAGGTAGTTTTTATTGATTTTCTCGGAAAGTTACTTTTTGCACATGAGAGATATTAAATTTGCAACGACGATATAAAAAAATATTAAATTCAATCCACCAGATTATTCCATACCTACCAAGTACCAACCGACCTAGGACACATCGATAAGAGAAGATAATCTAACGTGAAGTAGGAAAGCTAATCTTTCTTGTCTGATAGTGAATTGAATCCAGTAAGGTACTTTATCGAATATGACCTTCGATAGATGATAAATTACTTATTATTTGGCGGAAAGAACCATGTTTGTGAAAATGTTGAAGGCCAAGTCGATCAGATAGCGGGGCTGACGGCCGGCGCCGGCGCTGGCGCGTGACTTATCTATCGCGGCCGGCGCCGACGCCGCCGGCGCACCACGCCGAGACCACCGGTTCCGACCCGGAAACTTGTCGACTGTGCTCGTCTTGACGTACTGCTGCTATTGAAAGCGGCGAAGTATGAGAGAGAAGAGATAGACCCGACCCATATACATTCAGAAACTGCAAAATAAATGAATTTGAATTTGAAACTCTTTTCGATTCCTTAACTGAGCGGGTGCCGGAACCTCTTTAATTTTTTTTCATACGTAATAAATTTTGAGTTTGCTCTGTCTGAATTTTGTGATCGAACGAAGCTTTATCTGATCGATAAATAAGTACCTACCTAGCCGAGAAGCTTTCTCCGGAGATCCCGACTCTACGCTTTACGGCGACGTAGTATTTATGCGGCGTAGCATGGTGTGTAGCAGCATGCTACGCCGCATAAATACTACGGTGTAGCGGTGGCGAACTGGACACGTTAGTTGTCTATTCTGCGGGACCTGCTCGTGGCGCTCTGAGCTTTCGGACTAGCGCGACTCGCGAGGTCGCGAGGTCCTTTTGCTTTTCCGAGCTCGATCCGTCGATCGAGCGCCGGACTCTCGTGTTCGGAGAGACGGAATCGGGCCGGCGCCGGCGCGCGCCAGTGGTGGGTTAGGTCGCGGCGTCCTCTTCGTCCTCCGGATGGTGATGTGAGTTGTGATGGTGAAGTGCGCCTGTCCTGTGCGCAGTCGCTGTGGCTGCAGCAGGGAGAGCGGCGGTGGCGCGCGCGCTCCTCCGCCGGCGCGGCGCCCCCCGCCCCGCCCGCCCCCGCAGACCCCGCGCCGCGCCCGCGTCGACACAGCGCGCTGCCCCGCATCAACCTGGCGCTGCGGGTACCCTAGAATCCACCCCCCCCCCCCCCCCCCCCACCCCTCATGCCATGCCCGCCCCGCCTGCCCCACCGCGGCTGCAAACGACCGAAGGCTCGACACCGTCATCGCTTCGACATCAAACTCCATCGGCTTGTAACCGTCCATCTACCTACATGATGTAAGAAAATTAGAAGACCTATTTTCGTAGTTAAAATTTAAATCGAAGGGACTCTCATCACCAGCTAGAACAGGTACCTGACCACCGACGTATCGAACGAGAGCATGGCTAGCTTAAGTACGAAACTGATCATTAACCCGATTCGAGCTCATTTTCTGTTCTCAGGGTGCTTTCCGGACGATGGACCCGATCGTCGATTCGAAAGCGCCCTCATCGTCACCGTACCTTACCTATGAAATCCAACAAAATATAAGTAGGTGAACATAATTCTCACGGATCCATTTACATTAAAAGTAGTGTGATTTTTTAATTTTTTTGGTTGTGAATTCGAGCTAACACGCACGTCATATTTTAGCAGGCTTCGATAGCGAATCTAGAGCGGGACGAACGCTCGCCTGCTTATGTACTTTTTTTCACTCTCATCCATCGAACTACGCCCTCGTCCGCGGTCGCTCGGCAGCGCCCGCCGAGCCGGCGGCGCCTGCGCGCGAACGCGACTCCGGCTCGAGGACTCGAGTCGCGTTCGCGCGCAGGAGTGATCCGGACCGAGACCTCGGCGCTGCGGCTGCCGGTCGCCGGGGTCGAGGCGCTCGGACGGAGCGCCGCGTGACCGAGGCCGGGCGTTGCAGAGTCTGGCGGAGGGGCGGCGCCGGCGCAGCTCGCAGGCGCTCGAGGCTCGCAAGCGCTCCTCGGGAGGGCTCGGCGACCCCGAGCGCGGCGCGGACGACAGCCGGGAGGAGCTGCGCCCGCGGAACGACGCGCTGATGCGTCGCATCCCCGAGGACGCGGAGGCGACGGTGGTGCTGGTGGGCGCGGTGCGCTACCTGGACCGGCCGACGGCCGCGTTCGTGCGGCTCGCGGAGGCGACGCGGATGCCGACCGTCACCGAGGTGCCGGTGCCGGTGCGGTTCCTGTTCGTGCTGCTCGGTCCGCCGGACGCGCCGCTCGACTACCGCGAGGTCGGCCGCTCGATCTCGACTCTGATCGCGAACGAGACGTTCAACCGCGTCGCGTACCGCGCGACCGAGCCGCGCGACCTGCTCGCCGCGATCGACGAGTTCCTCGACGAGTCGATCGTGCTGCCGCCCGGCGACTGGGACCGGCGCGCGCTGCTGCCGCTCGAGGAGCTGCGCGCCAAGAGCGAGCACATCCGCCGGCGCAAGCGGGACGAGCGAGAGAAGCGCCGCGTCTCGCTCGCGCCGCCCGCGCCGCCCGCCGCCGCCGCGCCGCTCGCCGAGAAGCAGGCGCTGCTGGAGGCGGAGCGCGCGCCGCCGCCCGAGGAGCCCGACGACCCGCTGTCCCGCTCGGGGCGGCCGTTCGGCGGTGAGCACCGGACCGACCTCCGATCGCGAATCTCGCGACAGGCGTCATCTCGCAGTCGCCGATGTCGATCTCGCGTCGAACGGACTCACCGGTCGGCCGTAAAAAGATCGATCCACCCTCGTGTCGAAATCGAGCAGAATAAAGCTCGAACTCGACCACACGAGCGCGGATCGGTCCCTTCACGCTCATCCACGTCCATCTGACGCAAGTTCGACAGCGGCGACTGCGAGATCACGCCCGTCGCGAGATTCGCGATCCGGGGGCGGGCGCCCCCGCCGCCGCACCGACCCGGAGGAGCTCGCACGCTCACCGACCGATGCGGCATGCTGTGTCGTTTCAGGCGTGTGGCGCGACATGCGGCGCCGGTACCCGCACTACGTGTCGGACTTCCGCGACGCGCTGAACGGGCAGTGCGCGGCGGCCGCCATCTTCATGTACTTCGCGGCGCTCTCCTCCGCGATCACGTTCGGCGGCCTGCTCGCCGAGAAGACCGACGGCCTGATCGGCATCTCCGAGACTCTGGTGCGTCCCCGCCTCCTCGGATACCTCCCGCTCCCCCGGATGCGTCCGGGTCGATCGTTCGATCCGATCGCCTCGAGGAGTCGACGGACCGCGGTCGCATCGTTATCGTTGTCGACGTGCGGTTCGCGAAATGATAACGCCTAGCGATCGATCTCGTCATGCTGAGCGCGATACCGTGACCGCTTAATTTTTTTAACTAGCTTCTGCGCGCGGCTTCGCCCGCGTGGTACCAACATTTCGAATAGTCTATATGCTATTCCAGGTCACAATCTACGCCTATTCCAAGTTTCATCCGAATCGGTTCAGCGGTTTAGGCGTGATCGATACGCAAACATACAAACATCCAAACATACTCACAAACTTTCAAATTTATTATATTATTAGGATATTAGGATTAGGATTTCTATTATTTTATTTTGTTCTAAAACATCAAAGACCATGACAGAAAATTAACAAGAACATAATATTATCTCCGAGAGATACGGTCGGAGGGCGAGGGAGTGTAGTGAAGTTGTCCGCTGGGTGCAGGTGTTCACCAGCCTGG
Source organism: Epirrhoe alternata (assembly GCA_963565295.1). NCBI lineage: Eukaryota > Metazoa > Arthropoda > Insecta > Lepidoptera > Geometridae > Epirrhoe > Epirrhoe alternata. Next base: position 44,087 of record OY751375.1, read on the forward strand.
GTGGCATGCTGTTCGCGCTGGTGGCGGGGCAGCCGCTGATGATCACCGGCGCGACGGGTCCGCTGCTGCTGCTCGACGAGTCGCTGGCCGGCTTCTGCCGCGCGTGGGGGTTCGACTTCCTGGCGGCGCGCATGTACGCCGGACTCTGGATGGTCGCGATCGCGCTCGCCGTCGCCTCCGTCGAGGGCAGCGTCGCCGTCAAGAAGATCACCCGGTGCGTCCCCAAGAAGATCACCCGCCGCTCCGGCCGAGCGGGGAGCTGACGGAGCGCTTCCGATTTCGCAGGTTCACCGAGGACATCTTCGCGTTCCTGATCTCGCTGATCTTCATCTCGGAGCCGATAACGGCGACTCTCGGGGTGTACCGCGCGCATCCGCTCGGCGCCGATCTCTGCGCGAACGTCACCTCGCCGCCCGGGGGCGTCGCTTCGCTGACCGCCGACGCGAGCTCGCCTCGGTCGAACGCGACCGGCGAGCGCGACTCCTCGCTGCGCTCCCTCGTCGGAGCGACCGCTGCGGGGCCGCAGCCGAACACCGCGCTGTGGTGCACGATCTTGACGCTGGCGACCTTCGCGATCGCGTACTTCCTGCGCGTGTTCCGCAACGGCAAGTTCCTGGGCCGCAGCGTGAGTACTTACCGGGGAGGGGCGGGGCTCGGCGCGGGGGGTGACTGACCCGAGGCGGACGTTGCAGGCGCGGCGCGCGCTCGGCGACTTCGGCGTGCCGATCGCGATCGTGTCGACGGTGGCGCTCTCTCGCGTGACGCCCGTGTGGACGGAGACGCTGCGCGTGCCCGCCGGACTGAGCCCCACGGCGCCGCGGCCCTGGCTCGTGCCGCTGGGGGACGGCCTGCGCTCGATTCCCGCGTGGGCCGCCGCCGCCATGGCGCTGCCCGCGCTGATGGTCTACATCATCGTCTTCATGGAGACTCACATCGCCGAGTGAGTGACCGCGAACACGGCCTCCGGCCACACCACAATTTCTATAAAAAAACCGGACGGGTGCGAGTCGGACTCGCCCACCGAGGCCGAGCGTTCCGGACGGAGGCCTCGGTAGGTACGTACGTATCATAGTTATAACGGTGCAAACTCTCAGGTGCCGTACCACCCCTTAGATACACCGAAGCGACTATTATGTTGTGGGGTGCTGTGCATGTTAGGAGCCATAATCGACAACATTTCTCATTTCTCGTGCACGTCAGTCATGCTAGCCGGCGGGTGATTATAATTATATGCTAAATGTCTGGTAAAATTTCTTTGTAAGTTTTCGATTCTTTGGGAATGTACAGCACTTTTTTTCTACGCATGTCGTGCCTGCGTCTAGAAGGCGTACACCGAGTTTATTATTTTATTTAACCAATGTTTTTTTAGTTTTGTTATGTGTGAAGTCCAGTTTAGTGGGCCGATAAAAAATAAATAAAAGGGATTCCGAACGACAGATGAAAATTCTAGGTGACCGCGCACAGGAGCATCGAATAGTAGGTACCGTCTTAGACATGTACGAAAATCCCTTTGTATTTCTTTCGATAAAGCCGATCATCTGAGCAGATTTTTTTATAGCATGATCAAAATTTCACTTATCGTCAATTATCACACCCAAATCACGGATTTGGTGCACTTTGCAAACAGCAAAGTATCGTTATGTAGTATATGAAACCGAAGTTGTCGACATAGCTCAGGGAATGAGCTGAAGCGGCAGCGGGCCGGCCGTATCTGCCGAAACACCGATAACCGCTGGGGTGAACGAGTTCTCGAGTGGAGACCGCGACTCGGCAAACTTAGTGCGGGACGCCCTCCGGCCAGGTGGAGTGACGATCTGCGAAAGGCTGATGGGTGTCACGTGATAAAATAATAGAAAGTACTTACGTAATTTTTTTTTCACATTCATGCGAATAATAAAAGTAGGTACTTATTGTGTGTCAATCGTAAGTTTGTCGTTTAATGAGAGATGTCCGCGTGCGTGTCTCGCAGGCTGATCGTGGACAAGCCGGAGCGGCGTCTGCGGAAGGGCAGCGGCTTCCACATGGACATCGTGCTGATGTCGCTGGTGAACGCGGCGTGCGGCCTGTTCGGTGCGCCGTGGCAGTGCGTGGCCACCGTGCGCTCCGTGAGCCATGTGGCCGCTCTCACCGTCATGTCCAGCACGCATGCGCCCGGAGACAAGCCGCACATCGTCCGGGTGCACGGTGAGCTCCCCTCCCCTCCCCCGCGACCCGCCTCCCGCGACCCGCACCTCCGCTCACCCTCCCCGCGTCCCCCTGTTGCAGAGCAGCGGCTGACGGGGCTGACGGTGTCGCTGCTGGTCGGCGTGTCGGTGCTGGCGGCGCGCTGGCTGCGGCTGGTGCCGATGGCGGTGCTGTTCGGCGTGTTCCTGTACATGGGCATCTCCGCGCTCGCCGGCATCCAGTTCTGGGACCGCGCGATCCTGCTGCTGAAGCCGGTGAAGCACCACCCGCCGGTGCCGTACGTGCAACGGGTGAGCGGCCCGGACGCAGGACGTCGCCGGAGACACGTAACGCGCGCTGACCACCTCTCCGTGCGCAGGTGCCGACGCTGCGCATGCACCTGTACACCCTGGTGCAGACGGCGGGGCTGGCGCTGCTGTACGCGGTGAAGTCGTCCCGGTTCTCGCTGGCGCTGCCCTTCTTCCTGGTGCTGATGGTGCCGCTGCGCATGGCGCTCACCTTCTACTTCACGCCGCAGCAGCTGAGGGCGGTGAGCGCTCCGCTTCCCCAAACCCCTTTCCCTAGTACACTAGCATCATTTATTCAGAGCCTTATATCAGATCCAGAGATTGCGCAGGAATCGCAATACCTAGCTCGAAAACCTGAAGACGTACTAATTTTACCCGCGACTTCGTACCTACGCGTTAAAACGAATGTCATACAACGAACGTAATACCTATTTTTGTCGTTTTTATAATAATGGTACGGAAGGAACTCTTCGGGCGCGAGCTCCGACTCGCACATCGAGCTCATCAACATTTTTTGAACAATGGTACCTATACCTACCTACCTATGTAGTACTAATTTAAAAATATGAAGGTAATATTTTATCTAATTTACAGCTGGATGGGGCCCAGAAAGAAATTGAAGATGACGACGAGCCTGACTTCTACCAAGAAGCTCCGCTCCCGGGTTAGTGCAGAGCAGAGCACCCGCGCCGCGCCGCGCCCTCTCACCACATGTACAACATTATTGTTATTGTTAAGTAGGTGGAACCTGTACTAAGTACAAAGTTAAGAATTCCATTCAAAAATAGGAAGGTACCGACTGAGGTATAATTATTATTATTAAATGCGTCCTAATGCCTCGAATTTCAAAAATACGAGGCTTAGGTTATCGCTCAGTACGAACTTACTTTATTGTAGGTAGTTGGGAACTAGGGAGAGTCATTATCCTACTTACCTACTACCTCCAGCCAGACCTACCTACCTAGTTAAAAAATAAATTAATAAAATAGGTAGATAAATAAGTAAGTAGATAACTAATATATATATATTAGCTAGGTACCCAACCCACCTCAAATGAAATGAACGCCGATGCAGTGATAGATGCTCACCCGGGATCATAAGCCAAAGTAATGATGACAAAGAAATAATAAAGCGTCAAGCCACACCGCTAAAGATAGCATCTGCCTCGATCAATGTAGTGTTCGGTGGTAGTGTAGGTAGGTAGGTACCTAGACCTACATATAAACCTACTCGCACGCAGCCATGTAGTGTAGGTATCTATTCTGTCCGTGTCGCATCGTTGTGTTGAGCGGTGGTGGAGGAAGGAACGGTGGAGTGGGGGGCGGAGGGGGGGGGGCGCGCTCTTGGCAGCCGCGCCCTTCCCGCTTCCAAAACTAAACATTCCAATTATTTCCTACTACCTATCTATAACATACAGAAAAGAGCAGAAGCTAAGCAGTTGGAGCAGTTGGAGATGCGTCGCACTGATTTTAAATATTTTGTGGTGCGTGTTCCGTCCGACCATAGAGTAGGTAATAATGTAGGTACTGACGTACGTTAACTTAGTATAGTAAGTACCACAGACCAGAAAAGTACATTATAACTCAATTGTTCCGACTGGTGATGAATCTTCACAAAGGAAGAATTCTGGCCGAAGAATCGGAAGAATGTGCTGTTCCGGAGTTGTGCTGTTCGGGAGACGATCCCGGTCGCACGCCGCGCAGCACCTCGTCGCGGCGCCACCAGGCGTCTGGTGTCACACACGCGTCGCTCGGCGACTCTTCGTGCTAGCATTGAGTTATAATGTTACTAACATTATAACTCAATGCGTGCTAGTAAATAAGTTTATATTAAGCATATTAGACTATACTATGCACAGAATACAGATAGAATATCTATAAGGTATATATTATGTCGCAGCCAACTGGTTTAATCAGCCGGTCAATTAAACGCCTAGCCATTTAATTAAAAGGCGCGCCGCCGTCTTGAATGATATTAGAAAAATGTCTTGGAGCCTACCTGTGCTAAATATAACGTTTAACGTTCAGCGCCACAAACTTATCAGAACCGGTGAGAGGGGCGCTGTTATCGCATTTACGTTACCAGAAAAATTAATTTTACAGTAAAATTCGTGAGTTCCTCTTTGTTTTGGCCACCGGTCCAGATGAGTTTGTGGCACTGTAGGTAGGTACTTGCCTAGCCAAGTCATTTCTTAGGTAGGTAAATAAATAAAGATAATAGGTAAATAAGTGGCACTCCGCGGCACTCTCGCTGCGTTCGCTCGTATTGCGCGCAGTTGTTCACTAGCCTAACAACCTTACCTAACCAACTGATTTGGATGTAGATGTACGATCAAACCTACCTCTAGGTATATCTTAAGTTGGTTAGGTTATGTTAGTTAGGATAGTGAACAAGTACGCGTGCGGCGAACGGGGGCGGGGCGTGCCGCCGATGCGCCAGAAATCTATTTAAAATATTTATTGAATTATTACAAGATCTTTCGTTCTCGTTTCTTTGTAACCAGACGGCCGAATATCATTCAGGCCGTTAATGGAACGGCGCCGTTTAATGAAACAGCTAGGTGTTTAATTGAATGGCTCATTGAACCAGTTGCCTGCGACATATACAGGGTTATTTATAAAACACCGGTAACCTCTCAGGACTGTATTACCAATCATCATAAAGAACAACTTTTGTTCTATGACTTTTAAAAATTCATCATTATTTTTTTTCATCAGATTGTCATATAAAAATAAAAATATTTAAATTGAACGCTCTACCTAAATGTTACGAAGTCTATGCGAAACAAAAGAAAGCGATAATACAAAGGGAAGGGAGCGGGGTCAGAGCGGCGGGGGCCGAAATATGTTCGATAGGGCATTGTTTGAGATATGAAAACGAAGTCTTTAATGTTTGTCTTTGGTGAATGCGTTTTGTTTTGTAAAAAGTCATAGAGTAAAAGTTGTTGTTTATGATGATAGTAATACAGTCCTAAGAGGTTACCGGTGTTTTACAAATAACCCTGTATATATATATATATATACACGAGTTGTATATATATTATACTAACTTCGTCCGCGTGGTACCAACATTTTGAATAGCCTATAAGCTATTCCAGGGCACTATCTACGCCGATTCCAAGTTTCATCCAAATCGGTTCGCTGGTTTAGGCGTGATTGATACAACAAACATCTAAACAAACTCACAAAATATCAGCTTTATTATACGAGTGGGATATGTTGTAAGGTAGTAAGTAGTGTACCTTGAATATAATAATGTACCTAAGGTATATAACGAGGTAGGGTATAGGTAAGGGCCGTAGTTTTTAAGTAGGTAGGTACAGCTACTAAACATCTTGTACTTAACTTAGTGTGGCCTGAAATAAGTACATGTTATAAATTATTATTTATAAATAAATAAATAAAAGCGAGCAACTATACCTACTTTTATGTTAGGAAGGTATATATACCTATTTTAAGGCAGATAGATGCCTTTGACATCACAAATTGACAGAATGTTAGAAAGGTCCCAGGCCAATCCCAACCTTCATAGGTACGTGTGGACTCTGCGTGGTAGGTACATACCTACCTGTGTGTACCTAAAGTGTGTTTATGTCGCGTGCTGGCGTGCTCCACTAGCTCTAGCCCTGGCAATGAACTTACCTACGTCGAGTGTGCTAATAGTAGGTAGGTAAATAGTGCTGGCCACGAGCCAAAGAGATGAAGTCGGGGGCCTGGCCCGTAGGCCATTGGCATTGGTTTGATTAGAGTACAATTATGTAGGTACCCATTAGGAGTAGATCAATTATTTTTGTCCTCCCAGAAAATTAAATAAATTAAACGCATAAAGAGAGGGATGTTATAAGTTTAACGTGTAGGGGATCTGAGTAACTTCCTCATGTCCGATCGATTCGAAATTTGGTACCGTGTTACTTCAATGATATTGAAAGTTTAAGGTAAGGTTTTAAGGTAATGACCTGATTAGCCGTTTGAAGATCATCAGCTCTTTAATAGTCCATGAGGGGAGATGCCTAGCTAAGATAGAATTTTTAACTAGTTTAGCTAGCTTTAGCAGTGCTTGTCAGAATCACTGCCAAATGCCAATACACCGCTATTTTAAGACTACCAAAAAAATTTTAAGGGCAGTTGCAGCAAATGCAGAAAATGATAATGGCATGGTCAGAACAAGGATTTCCAAAGATACAATCTTTGGAAATCCTTTGGAATTTTCGTCACCTTATTGATGATTTCAGAATTTAAAACAATAATACTTACCTACATGCTATTAAAAAAAATAATGTTTCGAGTCAATTTCTTCAAAAAAATTAAGGCTCGCTACGCTCGCCTATTGAGATTTCAATAGGCAAATCTCACACAGCATGCCGCTATCGTTTTGTTATTGGCATTGCACGATCTGGGTTTGATTTTCCTACCTTATCTGATATGGAAATCTTTGGTTAATATTTTTTTCCAAATTCAAAACAATACAGTTCTTGCTATTAATAAAAATTTTTGAAAAAAAAATTGAACCGACTTCACATAACACAAATAGACACTAAGAACCTTCTATGTACCTACACTAAAAAGAGAAAAATAAGAATATACACATGCAATTATTACTTACAGTACCTATTCAAATAATAAATTATTAATTTGAAGTCGGTGCCAACTATTCTACTCTAACTACTCTCTATCTATAAGTGCCAATGGCATTTTATTGTATAATTTGTTATGTGTTGCCTGAAATAAATGGTTATGTATTTATTTATTTATTACTATTAAAAAACAGTTTCAAGTCAATTTCTCCAAAAAAATTGCGGCCGCCAATGTACGAATATGTTAGAAGAAAATACATGAGTGAAACTCTTGTCTGTTTCTGACTGGTATTGCGAATTTTCTTCGTCGCATCCCTTTCACGCACTTGCAAATGAAAGAATATGGTAATCAGCGTTTGCGAGAGCGGTACGGCCAGGGAACGAAAAATTAATAAATTGTGAAATTTTTGCCAGACCGACCCTTATGCCCCTCCCAGAAAAAAATCCTGGATCCGCCCATGAATTAGTAGGTGTTCTATAAGATAAAAAAAGGTAGGTACCATGCTAAATCCATGGGTGTCTAGATACACAAGAATTCTGTGGTTGATAATAGTTACTATAAAGTTACTCTGAGGTAAGCTCCGAGCTATACTTACTCTGTGCCTAGCACAAAACTAAAGCTAAAGTTGGCTTGAGTCGAGTCCAGCCGTGGCTCCGAGGGCTGACCCCTCAATATTGAATCAAGCTGTATCAAGCAAGTCAAACCACTTTTGTCAGTGTAGCAACTCAGACATAATAGAATGGACGAGATACCGACACAATTCTTAATTCAACATTTTCTGCCGGCGTTTGCAGGGGACGGATGTAGCACACGAACGCATTTACACACACTTATGCATACAAAATGACACACACCCTCATTTTTACGCGCATTTTCATTTTTTCGCAAATTTTGTAAAAGATGACTTACGTAATTTAATTACTACAAGATGTATATGATTCAGAATCGTCTACATTTTGGCAGAGGGTATTAACTCAGGGAGAATACAGAGTAAAAGCTCATCCCGTCTTTATGATCTAAGTCAAGCACACAGTCAAGTCAAGCAAGATGTCAATTCTCAAAATTGTCATCTAGTTCAAGCAAGCAAGTTTCATTTCAAGCAAAGCAAGCCTCTTAACGCACCTAATGGCGGTGGCCGATGTTTTTCTGAATTTATTATTCCGGTAATGATATCACGGAGAAGTAACGATCCACCGAGTTATTCATGCGACTTCTAAACGTAATATTGTACCTCGTGTATAGGCGGGGGGGTCGTTCGCGGCGGTAGCGTTCAGTGATGTAAGGAAGAGAGCGTGTGTTGTCGTGACAGGTCGGCGGGCATTATCGAGTCGGTGCGGTGGTCGGGTGGTTGCTCGGCACCTCGGCGGCGGCATGGGCGCCCAGCAGGCCAAGGAGCGCGGCGGCGGCGCCTCCATGCGCGCCTCGCGCAAGCCGCGTCCGCCCAAGGAGCCGCGCGCACTCGGCTCCAACATCTTTACCGAGCACAGCGGTGAGTGCCTTGCAACCCTGGCCTCGCTCGCCGCCCGCGCTGTCCTCCACCGTCCGCACTGCAGTGCACGTTACCGCAAGGCACTACCTACAAATGTGGATAAAAACGTTCACAGCACATCCCACCCATATCATTGTAGGCAACAATCAATTTCAATTCCAAGAAACACCAAATGTTCAATAAACCTATTAGATTTATCAATCGCTTTCGTCTGATGTTACTATAGTACATTGTGTCTGAGCTGTGCCAGCGCTAATGTTATTTAAGTCATCATTATATAGATTGCAGGGCCTTACTCTCCAATTGAATGTTGAGAATGTTATAATACATAATCAGATGATTGATGTCCAGATAGAGAATATAAAATAAAATGATACAGACAGGGTTGAATACTTCATTCATTATTTATTTAACAAAGAGTTGTGAATGTGCACGGGCAGTGTGCTGGTTCCGTGCTCCTACAGGTCCACAACCTATTGATATGTCTAAGTCAATGTCATTTACTTTGTAGCAGGACCGCTGGAATCAATTAGAATAGTCTTTTTATAATGTCAGGGATGGCGAACCTTGTAAGTCAAAATAAGTCCATTTTTTCTAAAAAAAATATTTGATGAGGAGAGAATTTTGCTTTGTTATTATTGGGAAAGTTTGTGCTACTTACTACCTTGCTACTAGTTGCTACTGTTGTTTTGCTAATGCGAGCGAAGCGAGTGAGTTTTTTTAAAGAAATTGTTATAGTTCTTGACAATAGTATTAGGTTTCCTCAGACATCTGTTTTATTGTTAACCCTTGTTTTGCAAAATAAATTAATTTGAATTTGAGCTTCTGTTTTGAATACGGGGTACATAATGTTTTTCGGTTTATATTCTAAAAATATTGATTGATACCTAATTATTCAATTATTGTTATACACATCAATCTTTCTGTTTTAATTAATTCCATTCTTTTCTCCCTCATCATTATAATACCACACTTTTTTTCTTTGTGAATTTTGTGATCGATGACATGTGTGTGTCCAAAATATTGTAGTGCCAGTGGTTTGCTATCCCTGTATTAGGTGATTCTACGCAGCTGTTCCTTCTCGAGCAATACCTTGAAGATCACTTGGCACTTCAAATGCTCTCTGTTCATCAATGTGTTTTTGAAATGTGTTTATGATGAAAAAAAAAAACATGCTAATTGTTTACTTCTGTTGGAACATTACTCCATTAGAACATCTAGAAAACAGACAAACAATATTGATATACCAGCTAGCTTTTCACAACCTGATATAATGTGTTGCGCAGTCTTGTCTTTGGTTAAGCATAGACAACATCTACCATCTACTGCTCTCTTTATTATATATCTCTTTCATGCTGCCTAGTGACAATTGCCTGATCCTGGATAGCAAATACTGAGGACTCCAGTCCTGGTGTAACTGGTTGCGCTTTTATCTATAGATGTTATCTTTATCCAAGACTTTTTTATAAAATTGGCCGTGATCAGCTTAGCTTTCCAGTTGTTATACGGGTAGATCTATTTTTTTTTTGTCAAACTCCTGTCCCTGCATTTGGTTTTTTTTTCTCCAAAAGTAGATATGATAACCCCATATCCTTTACCAAATATATTATGTCCTAAAGGTAATCCTTTACCAATAACTATGAATGTATTTTTGGCAATAGAATAGGAGTTATATGTATAGTAAAAAAAACATTAAAACTTGCGTCTAAGCGGTTAACCTGAAGATTATTAGCAAAGCCATGACATGGCTTTGCTTGGGACACATTATGTCCCAAGCCTTGCAAACTTTGCTAAACTTGAAACAGTGAAAATAATTACTATTGAATTTATTTTATTTTAATTTTTTTATTCGTGATGCTGTGTGAAATGTCCAGGATTATTTATTATTATTATTATTATCTGGGTTTTTTATTTTTCTCGAAATGAAACATTTCGGTATTAATGATACACACGGGCCTAGACCAAGTGGGTATCATTTGGGAAATTGTTATTACTATCTTCCTGCAATAACTTTCGAACAGTCCGACATGTATTTAGGATAGCAGCCTTCTGCATAGTTATATAAGTGTTCTCAGGCAAGTCAATTGTTTTTAGGGAGTTAATTAGCTGTTTTGGGATGACCCCTGTGCTGGAGAGGACCAGCGGTACTATATACACTTTGTTCATTTTCCAAATTCTTATTATTTCATTTTTAAGCTCTGTTACTAATTTTCTCTGAAATAGTTTTTTGGATGTTGTGCGTATTTGGAACTGCAATATCTATTAGATGAACTACTTTATTAACTTTATCTATTAGTGTAATGTCAGGTCTGTTGTCTTATCTGTGAGTATTGCTCTGTCGAAGTACATTCTGTGGCTGTCGCTCTCCAGAACGGGTTTGGGGTCATATTGGTAGTAGGGTGTGAGTTTTCCTGGAATTAGGTTGAATTTCTTTGCTAGTTTTTGGTGAATGACTTGAGCTACTTGATTGTGGTGATGTGTATAATCGGTTTGAGTAAGGCTGGGACATGCACCAGTGATGTGTTAAATAGTTTCAGGCTGGCGATTACATTTCCGACACCTATCATCTTGAGCATTTGGGTCCTTAAGGATAAACTTTTTGTAATTCCTAGTGTTAATTATTTGATCTTGGATCGCAATGATAAAGCCTTCTGTTTCTGGAAATAGGGAACCAAATTTTAACCATTTATTGGATGCGTGTTAATCTACATGTGACTGTTCAAGATCTTTAAAATGTCTTCCGTGTAGTTCTTTATTTCGCCATTTGATCATTTTTGTAGCTAGGAGCTTGTAGAGCCCTGAAGGAGTTGTGAAAACTAGATCGCGATCTATTCAATTCAGGGGTGTAACATTGTTATATTAGTATTTATTTCAGAACTATAACATTGTCCCTCTAGATTCCTGCGTATTCTAGGTCCATCAGACAACTGCTAAAAACTTCTAATTGGGACATGGTTTTAGTCTGCAGTGAATAAAGCTGTTGATAATGAAAGCACGGCAACATAGTACCCATAACACAAGCTCTGCTTACTTTGGGACTAGATAATGCTGTGTGAAAAGTCCAGCATTATTTATTTATTTATTATTATTTATAGCCACTATGCTAGTTTTGGAGGAAAAATTTAGAGATAATGAAATCCCAAGTTATAATCTAGCTGCTCGTGGTGGATATAATCTATATTCTTTTGTAATTAAAACAAAAAAACAACTTTTTTTTTAAATGTTTCTGTGAGGACAAAAAATAGTTGATCGACATACACTATACAGGCTGTGTTGAGCGGAGCGAGTGTTAATGATATTTTTATGAAAAGGTGTTTAAATTCTTTTCATTTGATAGTTTTCGAGTTTGTGGTGTTCAGACATACAGACAGACGCGGGGTGACTTTGTATTACTAATACATGTAGTGAGTGATTGAACCAAATTGGTTTAGTTCTCCAAACTGGAGGACTCCAACAATTTTATTAAGATCTAATAATAATGTGCACTAAAAAGTGTGTCAAATATGAAGTTATGCGACTCCCGCAACGCTGAGTCACGGGTCGAGCGAGAGCGCGGCGGCGGCGGCCGCGCGGTAAGCGATCAAATATTTTATAGTAGATTATTCACCAAGGGGATAAAGCAGTGTATTATGTCACGGGCGCCATATTGAATCCCAAGCGCATCGAAGGATTCTTTAGTTAACTCCCGAGCGACAGCGAGGGTGTTTATAGCACTCGGGAGTAATGACTAGAATCCTGAGACAGCGAGGGATTCAAGAGCGCCCAAGACTAAGACAGCTTTAACCCCGAGGTGAATACTCTGCTTTTCACACATAGGTACTGCGAGAAAAATAGTGAACCCAGAAAATAGCAAGCAAGTCTAATGAACAGGTTTTATAGGTAGAATAATAATAATCTATTCGTTTTTTTAATATTTTAGCATTAATATGCAACAACATTAGATCGCTCTATAGTTTGGAGGCATTAGCCACACTTTTTCCTTAAATTTGAATAAATTCTACTTGGTGCAGGTCTCTGTGGTAAACATTTTCATAGAAACATCAAAAATAAATTCGGAAGAAAAAGTTTAGTTGCCACATTTTTTCTTTTTTTTCGTATAAGTTCTATTGGGTGTGGACTCAATAGTAAAAATTTTAATAGAAATGTTGAAGTTCGAAATTCAAATCTCATTACTTATCTGTTCACATGAGGTTCAGAGGGAGAAATGAAATCCCATACAACTTTACCTCCCGCCGGCCATTTTGTTTTTTAGGAGGGAGTAATGGTTTACTTTCTGTTAAGAAGGTGAGACGAAAAAATTAATGGTTTTCTTGGACCGGGTGTGAAAAAATCCTTATGTTTGTTGTATGTATGTTTGTCCGAGTCAAATCTTGCAAGCTGAATTTGACCCACTTCCCGGCTTCCGATTGAGTTGAATTTTGGTACACTTATGAGTCTTCGGCGACAATGGAATAATATGGTGACAGCGACCTGATCTAATGATGTCAGGATAATTTTCGTGTTTGGGATTATGTGAATCAGCTCACTCACGGTCACCTATATGTATAAAGTCGCTTGTACCCATTGAAAAACATTTTTCAAAAAACTTATTTTCGCTGAAGAGACGAACAAAAAGATAGAGAGTCCGTGTCAATAAAAGAGACAAATTAAAAATAGTTCAACGCCGGCGGCGCTCTTCATACTTCACACCGCCGACGATAACTATATAGTTTTATCGCATCACTCACTCAGCGTTACTCGCGTAACGTTTAAAAATCACCTGTATCAAAATGCACCTCCAAACCGTGGACAGCGTGGTTGGTCGGTATAGACGCGAGCGTTGACCAGACCAGTCATAGTACATAGCCCAGCCCAGCGATACAACTACTCGCTTCAACGCCCCACGTCCAACGCTCAACGCTCGCGGTGGGACAACTGCCTGAGGTGCGAGTTCGATTCTTGATGCGGAATTTAAAAAATGTTTGCTTTCTTTTGCCACCTTGGGCATTTTTGAAATGGCATAAAACCATCGAACTCGTTACCGCCATTTTCTCTGACAGTTCTCTTCGGCAAAGATCGAAAAACTTGTTTCTTCATTTCGTCACACATTGTATCAGCATGGATGGCGGTGAGTGTATAGAGCTCTACTTCTGCGTGAGACAACTGCGAGTTCAAGTGCCAGAGTAGGACAGTAACTTTTTGGGGTTCCGTACCTAAGTCAAAAGGAAAAAACGGAAACCTTATAGGATAACTTTGTTGTCTGTCTGTCTGTCCAGACCCTTTATCTCGGGAACGCGTGGAGGTATCGAGTTAAAATTAAAACCACATACTCAGGTCTATGGTCGTGATTGAAAAAAAAAATCAAAGTTGTACGCAAAAAAAATGATACGACCGTATACCTAAGCCGAAAAAAAATCAAAATTCATATCGTACTTTCCGTTGTACGTCTCATAAGTACAAGTCTCTACAAGTACAGGGAAAAATCCGAATTAAATATTTTTTATTTTTTTATTTTTATCACACACAAGGCCTAAATGCAAGGAATTTTTTAAGGGAGTTAACCGTGTCATGTGGGGTATTGTATGTATGAAAGGGCTTCATTTTTAAAGTGATAACTTCTTTAGGCGCGTTTGGCAGTTTTGAGATGAGAAAAAAACTTAAATTCGCCTCGAAAAGGTCACGTGTGGGTCACGTGACAGCTCACCGACACCGGGTTATTTGTCAAGCTTAGAACCGTTCAAGTATTCACTTCTGCCGGCACTCCTAGTTATTTTTTATTTTTATTGATTTATGACGGATAATTAAATAAATCTCATGTACGAGTATACCTAAATAACGTTGGTGTATGTACTCGTATACTAAAAAGTTTGCACTGGTATACAGTACCTACCTTAGGCCTTTGTACGAAACCCTCGATGGGCGAGTCCGAATCGGGCTTGTGTTTAGAATGGTCACCGAAACCTCGTTCAAGTGTTCACTTCTGGCGGCACTCCTGGCATGCTACTGGTGTTTTTTTTTCAACTTTTATTTTGCGATTCTACAGATTATCGTTCGGTTGAGTTTCAATGTTGTTACCTCGTAGTTTAGGTACATAATCGCTATGTCTGGAGCACATCGAGTAAGGAAGGCCTAGTCCAGCCATGCTCGAGATAGTTATTGGTGAAGTAAGCAATGACAGTTTCGTGTGTTTTAAAGCTTAGTGTTAGGTTAGGTGTTAAAGTATTTTATACTACTTTAACAATTACTTACCTAACTACTACTTTATACTACTTTTACTTTAGCAAGTAGTAGGTTTTCTTTGAGAAATTGAATGAAAAGAATACATAGTTGGTATCCTCCGCCTAATTTACTAATCGAGCAAAGCAACGAGAATCAGCTGGTGTTTTTTGTCAACCTATTTGGTCCCACTGCTGGGTTTCCTTCATATCTCCAACCATCTCCCTTCTTGGAGAGTGTAGGTACGGTATAACAATGAGGTAGCGTCGGGCTGGCGTAACGTGTCTGTGTGTCGGCGTGTGTGTGAGCGTTGGGCTTGCGTGTTCCAGAAGCGCTGCTGCAGAGCCGGCCGCTGCCGCACATCCCCGACCTGCCGGACGGCGAGGGAGCGCCCGCCTCCGCCTCCGCCTCCGCCCCCGCGCCCGCCTCCGCGGCGGCGCCCGCTCCCATGCCGCTCGACGGCGCCACCAGGTGGACCTCCAAGGAGAACCTGCTGGCGCACCACGAAGAGGACGACCCGCAGCTGTTCGTGGCGCTCTACGACTTCCAGGCGGGCGGCGAGAACCAGCTCAGCCTCAAGAAAGGTACGCCCACCATCTTACTGCACTACGAGTATACTCGACCGGGAAACTATCTAGTTAGGTGCTACGGTCTCCCTCTTTTATTATCTTTATCCCTTTTTCTTTTGTAGATGTGTTTTTCATTATTTTATTCTTAATCATCAAGTAAGAATACAAATAAGAAGCGAGTACCGATCAGTATTAAGTGATGTAAAGAAAGGCATGATAGTTATCTTAACAGTGTTATTTAAATCTTACATGTTATCTGATATATAAAATTCTTCTTAAATACTTAACTTAAAATAAAAGTGTTTGTAATGTAACCAAACTCCTTTGAAACGGCTCGACCGATTCTTATGAAATTTTGTGTTCATATTCAGTAGGTCTGAGAATCAGGTGTAAACTATTCTTTACCCCCTGAGTGATGAGGGTGGTCTGCTCAATTTTTTTCGAACATAATTTTTTTTATTCATTCTTTAAGAATTTTATTATATTTTTATTTATCGAATTCAGCCTTCTACCGCCAACCTTTATTTTTAATAGCGATATTAAAAATAAAGGTCAGCTAGTATTTATTTCGTTAAAGTGATGTTATATCGTACGAGGCGTCGTGTCCGTGTTGCAGGCGAGCAGGTGCGCATAATGAGCTACAACAAGAGCGGCGAGTGGTGCGAGGCGCACACGCTGGCGGGCGGCGTGGGCTGGGTGCCGAGCAACTACGTGACGCCGGTGAACTCGCTCGAGAAGCACTCGTGGTACCACGGGCCCATCTCGCGCAACGCGGCCGAGTACCTGCTGTCGTCCGGCATCAACGGCAGCTTCCTGGTGCGCGAGTCCGAGTCCTCGCCCGGCCAGCGCAGCATCAGCCTGCGCTGCGAGGGCCGCGTCTACCACTACCGCATCAACGAGGACGACGACGCGAAGGTGTTCGTCACCGTGGAGTGCAAGTTCGGCACGCTGGCGGAGCTGGTGCACCATCACTCGGTGGCGGGCGACGGCCTGATCACGCAGCTGCTGTACCCGGCGCCGAAGCGCAGCAAGCCGACCGTGTTCCCGCTGGCGCCGCCGGACCACTGGGAGATCGACCGCACCGACATCGTGATGAAGCACAAGCTCGGCGGCGGCCAGTACGGCGACGTCTACGAGGCGGCCTGGAAGCGCGGCAACATCACCGTGAGTCGCTCGCGTCGCTTCTCGCTCCGCTCTCCGCGGCGGTGACTGACGTGCGCCTTCTCCCCCCGCAGGTCGCGGTGAAGACGCTGAAGGACGACACGATGGCGCTGAAGGACTTCCTGGAGGAGGCGGCCATCATGAAGGAGATGCGGCACCCGAACCTGGTGCAGCTGCTGGGCGTGTGCACGCGCGAGCCGCCCTTCTACATAATCACCGAGTTCATGTCGCGCGGCAACCTGCTCGAGTTCCTGCGCACGTCGGCGGCGGCCGGCGCCGGCCCGCCGTCCGCCGTCGTGCTCATGTACATGGCGACGCAGATCGCGAGCGGCATGTCCCACCTGGAGTCGCGCTCGTTCATCCACCGCGACCTGGCCGCGCGCAACTGCCTCGTGGGCGAGAACCACCTCGTGAAGGTGGCCGACTTCGGGCTGGCGCGGCTCATGCGCGACGACACGTACACGGCGCACGCCGGCGCCAAGTTCCCCATCAAGTGGACCGCGCCCGAGGGACTCGCCTACAACACCTTCAGCACCAAGAGCGACGTCTGGGCCTTCGGGGTGCTGCTCTGGGAGATCGCCACTTACGGCATGTCGCCCTACCCCGGCGTCGACCTCGCCGACGTCTACCACATGCTAGAGACGGTATACCCACACACGCACACACCCACACATACACACACACTCCGGCAAAGCATACATGAGGTGTAGGCGAACACTCATCGTCACTTCTCCGCTTATTGATTTTCTATTAATTCCTGTGGCCTATCTTAAAGTATTATATTTCTATTTTTGCCTACTCCTCACATAGAAACATGCCAGTTAAGTAAAAAGTAAACTCAGGTAGAATCGTCCAAAATGGCACGTACGTATTTTATTCTGTGGTTTAGAGAAAAAACTGTCAGATTAGTGTCGGTGGTGCCCACGCGAGTTAGAGTTGGTCTCTTCCCATCTCAACAATTCCCAACGCGCCTAGTTTTCACTTCACTATGCTGTTCCTGAGATTACCACAAAACAGTGTGTGAAACTGTAATTGTTTTGATTCGAGCAAAGTAAACTTAAAATCCCTTTGCTAATGTTTTTCTTCGACTGTTCGTTGAACACGATAATTTAAAAAATAAACGAATTAAACATCTTTGAACTAGTGTTGGCACGCGACTTGTAGGAGACGTATGAAGACAATAAATAGGGGCTTCTGTCAATATTTTCCGAGAGAGAGAGAGAGAAGAGATCTATCTATCTATGACTACAGCGTTGGGCAGTAAACAACAAATTCTTGTAATAAAAACATTTGTACAGAATATACAAACTAACCCTATAGCTTCTACTAGTATTTCTATAATACCTAAATTTTGGATGAGCGAAGCATCTAGAAAAAAAGGGGGTTTTATTTTGAAAAGTTTATTTAAATAATATAAAAACAATGACGGTGGGCCGCCGCACAACAAGAGTTAGTCAACAAGTGGTAGGTACTGTTAGCGTTGCATTGGTCGCCGCGCCCGCGCCCGCGCCCAGCTGTTTATAAACACGCGCTCCAAATCACGTTCTACTTATCGAATAACATGAAAACAATCTTAAAATCGTGTACGATTTCATAATAACCGACTGATTAAATGGAATTGTGCGGAAAATTCTCACCACCTCGGGTCGGGAAAATTCTCACGCAGACGGCGAGCGGGGCATATATCAGCAGGGCCGGGGCTGCCGTGGCGCCGTAGGGGGAAGGCGGGAGGGGGGAGCTAGCAATGCGTCGCGTCGGTGCAGAGGTGCTTCTTGCAGAGCGTGCAGTGCGGGCGCGACACCGCGATGCGGCTGAAGATCTCCGAGGCCGACAGCTCCTTGCTCAGCTTGGAGCACATCGAGTACGACACCGTCTTCTTGCTGAAGTCCTTGGCGGGCACGCACGTGCGCGCGCGCACCGGACCTATCTCCTGGCCCGTCTCCACTGTAACACACGAGCACGCGTTACATACGCGGGGGGGGGGGGTATGGGGGGCAGGGGAGGCGGAGCGGAGCTTACCCAACTTGGCGGACTCGGAGGTGATGACGATGCACAGGAACGCCATGCCCGGGATGTAGCAGTCGATGTTCGGCACCTGCATAACACAAATTAAACAGGGGTGAGGGGACCATCAGACATGGAGTAATCACGTCGCGTAGGGGACATATACTCACGGTGATGTTGGCGTAGTCGGGGTGGTCGGGGTCCCAGCAGCCGGGGTGGTCGAACGAGAGGCAGTTGTAGCACTGCAGCCCCTTCGTCGCCGGGGACACGAACTTCTTCGGCTTCACCTTCTTGTGCTTGCCTGCAACACATGCACTAATCAGTAACTCTTCTTACAATATTTTATGAACCTTTTTTGAAAGTAATGAGCCGCTGTTTGGGGTTTGATTAAGATAATGCAAAAGAGATACAATGAACTCACCGAGAACGGCCGCCGACAGCAGCAGGAATACCGGAAGGAAGTAGATGATAGCGTTCTTGATCTGCATGTCGCTGGAGGTGAGGGAGCGCTGCCGGCCGGAGGACGACTGTGAGGAAGTAGCGCACCGCCCGCGTTTATACGTGTCGCCGCGCCCCCCGCGACTCCCGTGCCCCCCGCGACCCCCGCACTCTGCATCACGACGCACAGAGGCTGATGCGCAATCCAAATAAATTTTACTTTCGTGATTTTACCAATACAACGAATAAATCAAAAAAGTATTAGTAAAAATAATTCAATAATAGATTTTTTTAGTAATTATACAAACTGGAAACAATAACCCTATGGCGTCCCATCGTTAAACGTGCCACAGCTAGGTACCCCCCTGCATAGTATGGCTCCGTGTAAGTATTAAATAATTAGTTGGTTACACTCATTTAGTAACACTTTCATCAGCACAGGAACACATACTGTGCACTGCGCATTCTCAACTCATAAAGGGACTATCAAGTTTTATCTCCTGATCGCCAAAACCAAAATAGCGCATAACGACCAACGACCAGCGCGAAACAAATGTTTGTATGATCTACAAGTATTTGTCTCGGGTTTAGGTGTTTTACGTATGTTATTACTAACATAAAAGTATTTAAGTAGTATATCAGTCGTGTAGTACCCATAACACAAGCTCTGCTTACTTTCTCGTAGATGATGCTGTGTGAAGAGTCCAGCATCATTTAATTATTTAGCTTTCACTAGACACACCATGCAATTAAGAGACTTAGATACCATCAAGATTTTCATTTTTCATAATAAAACATCCCACTGTGTGTTATTGTTTTATATTATTGTTTATGAGTAATGATCGAAGCATCTGTTTGTTTATGTTGTTTTTTAATTGTTGTAAGCAAGCAGTAGTATTGTGAGTGGGTTTGTGGTATGTAAAAAATTATTCAGTAGAACCGCTGAGATCACTGAAAAATCTTAAAAGTAGGTGGTTCCTTTTCGTTCGCGTCGCGACCGATACCGTAAAGGAAGCAGGGCAGCGAACACGATAGCTTTGATGTGCAGGGAGACCCCATGGAGTGCCTGGAGTACTCTTAAAACTGGGTGATTCCTGCGCAGCGATTCGTTCTTGAGCGGAACTACAGTCAGCTTTGGATGAATTCCACAAGTATGCAGCACTATGCTGTTCCACGAACTAGCTGTATCTGCATGTGTCAGTATTCGTGTTGGTTGGACAGCAATAGAGTGTATGCAAGCGGTGTATTGTGCACGCAGGGGTACCGCATGGAGTGCCCGGCGGGCTGCCCGGGCGCGGTGCACGAGCTGATGCGGCGCTGCTGGCAGTGGGCGCCGGCCGACCGGCCCTCCTTCAGGGAGATACACCACGCGCTCGAACACATGTTCCAGGACAACTCCATCACTGAGGGTACGTCACACTTCTACCGCACCACAACTCCCCAATCTCAGGTCACAGTTGTGCGTGGCTTAAATGTATGTAACGATCTGCAAGGATTTAATTCGAGTCTGGATGTTTCCCAGATAACTCGAAAAGCATTTATTCGCTCCATCGTAGACCTCATTCTTGCCTAGGTTAGTTTCGAGCTCAAGAGCCGACCCATTCATCATTTTATATTAAATTAAGAGTTGTAAGAGTGCTGAGATTACGTAAAATAAATAAACCTATTTCATTGTACTCTTGTTCACTTATTTTCTTAAATAGTGAATAACGTTTGTTTGTTTGAATTGAATAGGCTCCGAAACTACTGGACCGATTTGAAAAACTCTTTCACCGTTAGAATTCTACATTATCCCTGATGAACATAGGCTATATATTTTATCCTGGGAAAGCGAAGTTTTCCCGAGGGACCGCGCGCGGGTAACACCGCGACCAACAGCTAGTAAATTAATAATGTAAGGCGTTGGTCCAGTAGGGTTAGTAAAGCTGCGTTTACACGCTCGCCAAACTCCCGACTGTTTCATAGGCAGAAAGCATTTATTCAGTAGGACCGCCGGCGCCGGGATCACTTTAAATTTCTTTTATTTGATCGTTTATCATGTTCTCTTGCTTGAACACCGGAGACGGCGCTTATCATGTTCCATCACCTCACTCGCTAGGTTTGGCGAGGCTTGTCAGGGTGTAGACGCGCTATAGTGTGTGTTGTGATGTTACAGAGGTAGAGAAGCAGCTGCAGGAGCGCGCGGGCGGAGGTGCGGGGGGGGGAGTGCAGATGCGGCGGCCCACCAACCGGCGCGGCAAGCAGGCGCCCACGCCGCCCAAGCGGACCAGGTACGCCTCGCCGCTGGATCTGCCTCTCCGGGAATATTCCAAGCCAGCGACTGACGCTCAATCGCACTCCACGCGAAAGAGGCCTACAAATAGTAATTATACAGGCCTTATTCGCCAGGAGCGATTTTTGTGAAATGTGATTACAGAATAATTAACGGGAAAAGATGAGTTTAATGATCGAAGTGTTACCCGTGTAACAATTTAAATGGGTGCCAGTACTACGTCTACGT
Organism: Epirrhoe alternata; assembly: GCA_963565295.1. NCBI lineage: Eukaryota > Metazoa > Arthropoda > Insecta > Lepidoptera > Geometridae > Epirrhoe > Epirrhoe alternata. The sequence goes on from OY751375.1 coordinate 65,488, forward strand.
AGTACTGACACCCATTTTAATTGTTGCACCCATTTTAATTGTTAATTGTTTCCGAGGGCGTCTTCTAGGACGCCCTCGGAAACGTTGGCGAGATGACATCGATGCCTTTGAGGAGATGGCTGGAACTGGAACGTGCCAGAGGATAGAGGCCATTGGATGAGTTTTAGGGAGACCTTTGCCCAGCAGTGAAGCGAGATAGGTGATTTCTAATGAATTTTGTTCCCATGTCTATTTGAATATGTGTTCGTTAATTGGAAAACATAGTTTAAGTTGCCAGCTTTGTTAAAAAGAAGCTAAATCCCTAAGGTATTTCCAATCAGTTACAGAAATCAGCTCAGATCGGTTACAGAAGTAACAACCTCCGAATTTACATTCTAGCTTTTGGAGTAAATAGTCATTGGATTGGAGATACCCATCTGTTAGCTAAATAACAGAAAAATAAATATATGAGCTTATCTCAATAGGCTATTTTACCGTTTTTTGAAAACTGTTTTAAATCAATCCTGAGGTCATAATAAACCAGTAGAATTCTTTTTTTTTTTATTACCGTAAAATGCCTTCAAAATGCACTTTAATTTATGATGTTTAGTTGTCTCCCGAAAACGCGAGCCGCCATGTTGTGACGTCACATGGTTTGTCTTGTGAACAATACGACTGTAAAAGATAAACTTTTTGTTCCTAACTTAACACAGTGACGTCACAAAATGGCAGACGGCGTTTTTGGTGGCTTGAAGATAGAAGAAAAATTACGATTTTTAAAATTATAAAATGTTTATTGCATTTTCATGAATAAATATCGACGTTTATCGTTTACTCGTAACGAAACCTATGGTATACATGCATTTTTATGTGTTTTCTGACATGGTGTAAAATAGCCTATTATTCACCCCAAAACAAAGTTGACTTGCGACTGCTCAGTAAATAAAATGTCACAAAAACATGAATAACTTCTAAACTACAAAAAATCGCTGAACATACATGGAGGTGATTCGGGTAGCGCTTGGCGTGCTGCATCACTGGACTTCCGCTTGACAGTCGTTCCTGGGACACCCTGTATAAATCACAAATGAGTAAAAGTGGTTTTATAAGTATTGTATAAGAATAAAACTGTTATGTCTACATTCGGTTATAGCTACCTACCGAAGTTATGGCAGCGCACCTAGGTCTTCGTTAGAGACTTTCTCGTACCAGGAAATCGAAAGAATTTGGCGAACACATCGGTTAGCGAAAACCTGTAGCTGATGGTGATGGGAAATGGTGTTTGTTGCCTTGCACGTTTCGCAACCATCTAGAAGCACGGATTCGACGGTGGACCCGATAATTGTGAGCTTGACTGTACGGCTCAGTTTCCGCGACTGCCGTACTGGTCTCAGCTGCGCGAAACTTGCACATACTGATAGCCTTACTTTATTGAATTCCCTACTTTGATTGAAGATCGGGATTAGTCGAATCCTGTACATTTTGTGAATTCTGTGGCCTTCTCCAGTAATCCTATCCTACATGTACTATGATGTTGTGTTTAATTTGAGTGCCGGATGTCTCAGAAATAACTCAAATACCGTTTGTTATTTTATATAGATACACAACACAAACCGGAGATCGCATGAGTAATTACTACAGTATATTTCAAATCTGTTGACACGAGCTGATCTAATCATGGAGAACGGAACTCCTCAGATAATTAGCCGATTGAGTTGAAACTCGGTTTGTAGATCAAGTATCATCTAGTAGTTAGTATTCTTATAGGCGGCGATGGGCTTGCAACCTGTCACGTATGGAATACTAACTTCTGCAAGATGTGGGCATGTATCAAATATGTATTTGTACATGCCTCTGACTACCCCCTTAGACATCTTCAAAGGATCTGGAATATAAAGATCTGAGAGAATGTCTACCGCGCCTTGGGGATACAGTCGTGACCCTGTTTACGTTTATCATCTAACATTTTAAAATATGTTGACTGCGAGTTGATCCGATGATGGAGAACGGAACTCCTCAGAAAATAGGTTGATTGAAATGAAATGTTGTACTTACATCGGTGAGTTCAATCAGCTCACGGTAATCCATTAAAAGCTTGTACTTGTTGATTTTTTTTTTCAAAAAAACTTACTATATTATTACATTGGTTTTACATTTGGTAGGGTGAAGCGGGATACATTTTACTTTCTTCTTTAATAATAAATTATTAACATTGAACCAATTTACAACCTTATTGTTCACTTCGTCAAAGTTAACCTGTTTACGTTTCAACTTAAATATAAGTGAAGTGTCATCTGCAAACAGGACAATCTCGTGGTTGTCTTTTACAAGTTTTGGTAGGTCATTGATTTAAATTACAAAGAGGAACCACAAGCATCAATATTAGGTCCTAATATTGATCCTTGTGGTACACCCATTGTCATCAACGCTTCCCATTTACGTCAACTCTTTCTATTCTGACACTTAAGTAGGAAGTGAAAAGGTTGAGAGCAACACCATATATACATACATGTATCCGGGGTACTATGGGAGCCGGGCCTAAGGGCGGAGTGCGAGTGTAGGCGTGTTTGTTTCAGCCTGCTGTCGTCGTGCAGCTCGTTCCGCGAGTCGCAGTACGCGGCCGAGGAGCCCGCCGACCTCAACGGTACGTGTCCGCCGCTACTGGCGCCACACCCCACCCACAGCCACGTATTCAGTCCATGCTTGTATTATATTTATATGTGCGTATTATCTACAAGATAAAAAGGCGCGGCCATTGGCTTGCCTCGCATCAGTTGCATTAAATAGCGTTTTCTGTCTGTTTGTGCGCTCGCTCAGGCGTGTAGCGATAGGTTCACTTGCCTCGTAAGTACACAAACACTTTTGTCTTGTTCAAAACGTAACTTTTGATCTAGGTATTTTGTATTTAAATAACAATATTATATTATTATGTAATTAGATAAACGAGTGGTATAGTTTAAACTTAAACATAATCCCACTTCAATTCCAATTAATAACTATTAAAATTAATGTATAGGTACAGAGTGGAAAGAAAAAATACTTATGATTCGAAAAGCGGCTTGATATAGTATTGAAGAATCTTCCTTTCACTTTGTAGACATTTTCAAAAGAAATCATTCCTAGTCTCGAAATTATTTATCAATCATATAAATTAGTAAGTATGTATTACTTACTAGTTTTCATTTATTAAATAGGTAGTAGTCAAGTTATATCTTGATATTATCTTCTGTCTGTGGACAGTAAAAGTCGGACGGTTATCCAGTTAAGACATTTTCAATATTTTCTACCCTTGTTCATTATTTTCGATGTCAAGATCTCAAATGTAGGAATTTCGTCAATCGGTTTTCTTTATGGCATTCTTGGATAATTGTGCTTTCTAATGATAAGTCGGCCCTGGCATGTCAGAGCAACAGATATTTCATTAGAAACGTTCAAAGGAAGCAAAGTCTGTTTTACCAATTTTTCACAAAAGTTTGGACTGCAAAGTTTCGTTTGGAAAAAAATGTATGGTCGCGTGCGTGCTGTGCCCAACTAATAAATAACTTGCCCACTTTATTCAAAATGGTACAGCACATTGTATTTCCAACTTTCAATGCAAATATATTTCCTGCGAAGTTTCAAATTACAAGTTGGACTGAAATTCACTGGTTGACTTGTAATTTTGCAAGAGAACTTAATAAAACCAGAACGTAAGGCATGACAAATATTAAAAACAATTTATTGCAATTGTATTGTATTGAATGCAGGGCACAGGAGGCCAAACTTTAAAAAAAAAGTTGGTAAAACAAACTTTACTTACTTTGAATGGTTCTAATAAAAAAATCTGTCTCTTTGGCATGCCAATGGCAATTTTAGATTGCACAATTATCCAAGAATGCTATAAAGAAACAGATTGAGTACATTCCTACATTTGTGATCTTGACATTGAAAATTGAACAAGGGTACATAGTAAATTTCTTAAATCCAACTAATATATTAAAGCTACAAGTTTTTTGAGTTTGTTTAGATGTCTTTGTTTCTATCACACCTAAACCAGTGAACCGATTTGGATGAAACTTGGAATAGGCGTAGATAGGCATAGCATATATAGGCTATTCAAAATGTTGGTAGGACCACGCGGGCGATACCGCGCGCAATAGCTAGTGTCCAATTAACTGGAAAACCGTGAGACTTATACTGGGTACGACTTTTTATTTTCTAGTTCGTTATGATGCCCTTTATCTGTAGTTAAAGAATTATCCACTCATTGCGGGACACCTTGTATGCGTTGAGACCTGGGCCGAATTGTTGATTTCCTGTCAGTTTTTGAAGTGAAATTCAATTTCGCATAATTTTATGGTAATTAGAAACGTCACAACTTAATTCTTGCTTGCACAATAGTAGAACAGTGATGAATGTGCAAGCGGGAGAACATGGCATAACCGCTGTTTTAGATTCGTTTCTGTTTGGCAAAATTGATATGTCCTTTTAAAACTGCTAGGAAAATAGGAGTGTCCTGTAGGTGTCTTTATTATGTTAGAACGTGTCGCGTGTGTGCAGGGGGCGGTGGGGGGGCGGCGCGCGGGGCCTCCTCCGAGGGCTCGCTGGCGGAGGCCACGCCCGACACCGACGACTCGGGCGGCGACACCCGGCTGCGTAACAAGCGCCGGCATCACGAACCCGCGCACGCGCACAAGGTACACACATGTTTCTTGGCATGCTCAATAACCTGTTCAGGTTATCCTTCACTGGTGGCATTTTCCTGTACTTGTTTGTGTATTAGCTGACCGTGTTGTGTATAGCAGGGTGCGGGCGCGGGCGGCGTGCAGGTGGCGGCGCTGGAGGTGCAAAACGTGAAGCGCGCCATCCACCGGTATGGCACTCTGCCTAAAGGGGCGCGCATCGGCGCCTACCTCGAGTCGTTGCGGCAGAGCGCGGCGCCGCCCCCCGCGCCGCCCGCCCCCGCCGCCGCACCCGTCGCCGCCGCCGCCGCTGGGGACGAGGCGCGCTCGCTCTCTCCGCGCACCGGCCGCGCCGCGCCGCACATGATCCGCTCCAATTCGTCCGGCGGCGTGACCGGCGCGCCCGCATCGCCCCGCGCGCCCCGCGCCGCCGCCCCGCCGCGTCCCTTCGGCTCGCCGGGCAAGCCGCGGCCGCGCCTCGCCGAACTCGAGTTCCCGCCGCCGCCGGCAGACTTGCCGCCGCCGCCGGAGGAGCCGCAGCTGCCTCCGCCGCCGCCGGATGCGCCCGACAAGCGCGCCATGAAGGAGATGCTCGAGCTGAAGCTGGTCGCGGAGATCAAGGAGCGCGCCGACAAGAAGCGCGGGCGCGCCGAGCGGTCACCGCCGCGCGCGGAGCCCCCCGCGCGCCACCAGGACCCGGCGACGCGGCTCGTGTGCGAGCTCTCGGAGAGCCTGCACCTGCAGGAGGCGAGCCTGCGGCGCGCGCCGCCACGCAAGGAGCCGCCGCGGGCGGCCGAGGGCCCGCGCTCGATCCTCGAGCTGAAGGCGCGCCTGCGCAGGGTGGACGCGCCGGAGCCCGCCAACGGACGGCCCTCGCCCGACGCGCCCGACGACGACGACAAGCGCCGCAGCACCGGCAGCATCACCAGCCTCAAGAAGCTCTGGGAGAGCAAGGAGGGCGACGACCGGCTGAGCCCCAAGCCGGGCGAGGGCTCCCCCGAGGAGCGCGCGCGCCGCCCCGCGCTCGCCACCAAGCCGCGCGCCGCGTACGCCACGCCGTGCGCCGCGGCGCCGGACGCGCCCGCGCCGCCCGCCGACGAGGAGCTGGCCGACGACGAGCTGCTGGCCGCATTGCGAGTCACGCTCGACTGCACCGCCAACGAGGTAATGACATTTTTTAGTAAAATCACATCTTGGATGCCGTCATCCAAGATTTTACTATTAAACCGTTTTTGAGAAAGCGAAAAGTACAAATCTACCAAGGACACGTAACCTGCAGCAAGTGCAGCAAACGCATGTACAATCCGGTTCGTAGGACCAAATGTGCAATCCAAGGTTTACAAAATATTCATTTGTAATACGAGTTTACGAAACTGCCATGTTGTACTGATCTCCATACGAAAGCTACAGATGATAGAAGAGCAGATATGCAAAATTTCAGATAAACAAAGGATATATCCTTTGATACGGAGTGATATTAGGACGCTTGTGATTCAAAGTTGAGAGATTAGCGTAATTTAAGCGTGGATGTGGCCTGCTGTGTCCGTTATTACTGTAAATATCGTAATAAAATTAACATTTCATTTAAGAAAGGGTTAGCTTTAAAGTTTTGTAGGGCTGGTCGTGAACGTCTTGAACTTCATAATTTGAATTCGATAAAAGTCTATCCTTAGTTAGGTCTCTCTAATAGTTTGCGATCTAATATTATGCTGAGAGTGTGTCGTTGATGTCAGGTACGTCGCGGATGCGGCGGCGGCGGCGGCGGTGGCGGCGGCGCAGGCGGCGGCGGCGCTGGCGGCGGACGCGGCTCGCTGTGGCGGCTGCAGACGTCGGAGCGTCTGGCGCGGCTCGGCGGCGCGTGCGAGGCGGCGGCCGCGTCGGCGCGCGGCGGCGGCGCGCTGCGGCTGCAGCTCAGACGCGCGGCGCAGCGGCTCGAGGCGGAGGCGCGCGCGCTAGCCTCGCCCGCGCCTCACCCGCACCATCTCGCGGACGCCGTCGACGCCGCACTCAACGACCTCGCCGCCATACTCGCCGTCAAACATAAACAGGTACGCAATCTTAACCTCGTTTTACTGAACAAAAATGTATGTAGGTACACTGTGCATTTTATCTCGAACGGTGAGGAAACCTAAATAGAAGTGTCACACAGTGTCAAGTACAAGAAAGGAGCCTCCGACAGGCCAGCAGTGCTGCGCTGCCTAGTGCCCCCTGTATCGCCTTGTCTTGTTCGCAGGTGAACCAGAAGCGCGCACTGGCGTCGGGCCAGGCGGAGTGAGCCGCGTCTTGCACATTATATATGCGTTATCCAGTGCCAAATAATATCATTTAAGACATCTCTTCCGGAACTTTATTCATTATTTACATTATTTATGAACAGATAAAAGTAGTTTCATGTTAATTCAAAATTAATGTAAGTATGGTACTATAGATAAATTTTCAGTAAATATAATGACTAACGTAAGATTTCCTTGATGAGATTGAACACGACGAGATACCGTACATTCCGCGCGCTGCACCGACCGACTGTATCTAGCATTTACTGTGTAATGAAATAGTGTTAATTGATCTGTGTACACTGTACAGTACATGAGTGAGTATAACGTGTAGTAGAGTAAGTATTTATATCGGACCAATAGCGAGCGGGCCTAGTGATCGTTTGATAAACTTGATAGGTATACTTAATTATGATACTTGGTAAGCGTCGCAGTCGAAGCGACGCCGCGTACTTACGATGAACGTGATTCTTTTAGATTTTCTTGTATTATTAATAAGCTATTATTATTGTAATTGAAATATGTACAAACGGAGCGCTTCTGGCAGACGAGCGCGCGTTAGTTAGCGTACTGTGATACGGCTTCTAAGTATAATTGGTATAAAAATGATTATGCTCAATATTTTTATTTTATCATAAAATTGTATTAATCGAAATCGTATGGTATTTAATAAATTGCTTGTACCCGGGAGGGCTCGGGCTCGGAAATCGGAACCGGAATACGAGTATATTCACGTGGACGCCGCGCCGTAAACAACATTTGTATAATGACTAATGTGTCAGGCGAATGTGTTACGCCTGTTGTGAACAGTGGCCGTGAGGCATCCCTTCTGGCGAACCTTCATACATAGGTACGTTGTATTTGAATGAGTTGCTTGCATTTGATCCGGTCCGGGTCCGCCGGTCCCGAGCCCGCCCGGCCTGCTGTAGCTGTTAGGAGCGATTACATTCAATATGCTAGTCTTTATTCATATAATAATAAAATGTATTTCGAGTAAATGTGTACGTAAGTTTTCCAATAAAGTAATAATCTTTGCATAAACGATACTATTTTAGTAATGAATGTATTGATAACGATAAGGGTTCGATGGGTCTCCCTGCGCAGCCGCGGCGTCGTCGGCGCCGCCGGCTCTAGTCATTCCGGCCGACTCCGCTCGAGCAGCGACTTGTCTCCGCACCGAAGCTGACATACTTATACAAACCTAAATCTCAATTCTGTTAACAAATACGTTTTCTTAAATTAAAGTATTTTTTGAAAAGTAATTAAGTAAGTTCACGAACAGAGTTGAGGTAGGTAGGTAGACCGTACTAATTCTGTCGATTTTTTTAACCCGAAATCCTATGCATCTGAGTTGGGAGTGAGTGGGAGTAGTGAGGAAATATTGTATGTGGCGCGTGTCGTTTGACTTGCGCGAAAGTCAGTATAGAAGTAGATAGTTCGGTAGGTAGGTAGGTAGGCGCTGTTCGATTTGGTAACAACTACCTATTAGGTATAAAATATACAGGTGTAAAAAGACTGCTACCGAAAACTGAGGGGTTGCAATCAGACCATAATTCTAAACATATTTAGCAAAAAAAAAATTACTTAGGTTCGTCATGCTATGTTATTTTCAGTTATTTACTACTAGTACGACATTATAAGACCATACCTACCTAATAATTTCATATAGAAAAGGAAAAAACAATTAAAACTCAAAATCCAGCAATCTACGTAAAACAACGCGCCCAGAACATACGCAAACAGTACTCTTCAAACGCTGTTTTCTCCGGATATAATGATTTTTTCGGAAAATCCTTTTGGATTTGGTTGTATGTTGGGATGCTGTACCTACCCCTTTCGGCTTCGGTAGAAGTCTTTTTACATCCTGTATATTTTATTGGAGCCTGTGCGCCGCACTCCAATAAAATATACAGCAACTCGCTGACTAATTCGAGCTGCACTTTAAACATTAATTAAAACCTTTAGTAATGTCGAGAAAAACAAAGTGTCACCTCCTCTTCAAGGAATTTATTATACTCGTAGTATACAACATCATTGCAAGGAATAGGCATGATGACAATTTTTCAAAATCTGTTCTATGTTGTTCAGAACGATTTGTTATGTGAAAAAAATATCATATTTCAGTTGAAAATAAAGGTTTTCAAACATAAAAATCAAATTAAAAATTAAAAATTGAAATTCACGCCAAAACGCTCGTCGGTGTCATGGCGGCTGTTTTGACGTCACAGCTCACCCCTGCAAAGCAAAAACTACGTGCATAGCTAAAGCTGAAAGGAAACAAAAAGCGCAGTTTTGGTCTATTATATTGAGTATTGACGTCACGCGCTCTGATTGGCGTACAGCTATCATGGCGTATTGTTGTATTTTGCAGATTTATTTTATTAAATAATTTAATAATCTCGGCATTATTAGTACAATAAATGCATTTTTCTTAATCCTGGAATCCTATTTAATTAGACCAGTTAAATGTTTTGGCGAAACTTGATTACTGTCATCATGCCTATTGTACCAGGCGGTGGTTGTATCGTACCATTCATTAGTTGTGTTTGTTAGCCTTGTACAGACAGACAGAGTACGTTCAGCTCGCGCGACTCCTCGGAATCGTATACAATTTGACATCGGCCCTCGCCAGCCTTGGAATGGAACGCGTAGTCCTAACAGTGACACAAACTTAGCTGATCCGGTGAGAGAAGCGCTGTTATCGCATTTGGTGTTGACAGAAAAATACATTTTAGGGTCGATTCACATCTGACCGAAGATCCGTCGCGTATTATCGGTCGCGGAACGCCAGAACAGACATATGTATAGAAAAACACTCGACCGTTCACACTCGACGGACTAACGTATCATCCGTCGAGTGTGAACGGTCGAGTGTTTTTCTATACATTTGTCAGTTCTGGCGTTCCGCGACCGATAATCCGCGACGGATCTTCCGTCAGATGTGAATCGACCCTTACATTATAATTCGTTAGTTCCTCTTTTGGCCACCGGTCCAGATAAGTTTGTGGCACTGTACGCAGCTTTAGAACTACGACAGACATAAGTATGAAACGATACAAGATAATTGTTTTATTTATATTCTTGTATCAGTCTTATTGATTTGTTCGAAAGCGCTCCTTTCGAAACCCGAGCGACGCCGAGAGGCGCGGGCGGCGCCGGCGGCTGCGGCTCGCCTCTCGAGGGACCTGCACTGTAGATGCAGCTGCATTGTTTAGTTTGTAGCTTTTACAATATACTCAATTATAGGTACTCCAATATTTATTCCAAACTTTTTGTAAGTTCGTTTTACGAGTCATGAAATCCCTTTATTAATAACATGATAGTTATACTTACCTACCCTCATAGGCAATGTATTAGTTAGTCACCGTCCTTGCACTTCCTGAATCCTTGTTAGCCATTTCTCTATAAGTAATAGAATCCAAAGATAATGCATGAACAATGTCCAATGAAATAAAACTAATGTAATGGAAATAAAAATGTTTTCTGACATTATGTTATACTTTTTTTGTACCTTTCCTATAATATATAGATAGATAATTTATAACATACATACATATTCACCCCAGCTATTGGTTTAATTAACAAGTACATCAAAATACCTGTTGTTTAGGGTTCCGTTCCCAAGAGGAAAACAGGACCCCCGATAATATACATTACTAAGACTTCGCTGTGTGTCTATCCGTCTGTTAGCAGGCTGTATCTCAGGAACCGTGATAGATAGACAGTGGACATTTTTACAGATTGTATTTCTGTTGCCGCTTAAACAACAAATACTAACATAACAAGTAGCTTTTACCGGCCCGTATTTAAAATAACATGTACATTCTCTCAGACGACCTCTTTGGCGCAGTGGGTGAAAGCCCGCTTGAGACGCAGAAGGTTGCGGGTTCGATCCCCGCCGCGGGATAAATATTTGTTTAATCTGCAAATATTTATCTCGGGGGGGTATTGCTATGTATAATATGTATGTATTTACAAACTAAAAGTAGGTATATAAGTAGTGTATCAGTTATCTGGTTCCCAGTACAGTCACGGACAATAAGATGTATACACATCATAATTTTCAAAAATATGTAGACGCGACAAATTTCAGAAAAATGTGTACGCGGTAATTTTCATAAATATGTGTACGCGATAAATTTTCATAAATATGTGAACACTTTTAATAACATTGTAAAATCTAAACCGCTGATCGTAGAGACTTGAAATTTTCAGGTCATGCCTGTCTTAGTGCATAAGGATGAACTACGATGGTAGTTTTGAAAAATTCATCCCTTAAGGGGTGAAAAGTGCTAAAAACATTAGTATGAAAAACGTATTCCTTTTAATTACAAACATAAAACTTAGCATTACCTAATTTTCAATCAACCATTGCTGCAGTGGTGCGCAAAGTGCACGAAGTTGTGCGCAAAGTGCACGCACACACACTTTTTAAGCACAGCGCGCTGTGGCGTAAAAAGTGCGCAGTAGTGCAGAAAGTGCGCAAAGTAATATTTAACATTATTGACCGAAGCAAATGTCAATAATGTAAAAAATGCCAATAATGTCAAAAATGTAAAAAATGCCAATAATGTCAGCAAAAATTTCGAATGACATGAATTACATACTAAAATTGTATAGTGAGCAAACGAACTTAAAAGAATATATTTATTTACAGAAACTAAGCTACTACAATATGTACATAAAATTACAAAATACAATAGAATCAGTCAAGCTATCTAAGGATCGTCGTAAAAATGACGACCTTTTTGACATATCTGACATTTCTGATATTTTTGTAATTTTTTTCATTTTGACATGTCTGACATTTTTAACATTTTTGATCACTGCGCACTTTTTGCACCACTATGCGCACTTTTTACGCCACTGCGCGCTGTGCGCACCACTTTGCGCACCACTGCAGCAGTGGTTGATTGAAAATTAGATAATGCTAAGTTTTATGTTTGTAATTACGTTTTTCATACTAATGTTTTTAGCACTTTTCACCCCCTAAGGGATTAATTTTTCAAAACTACCATCGTAGTTCATCCCTATGCACTAAGACAGACAGGCATGACCTGAAAATTTCAAGTCTCTACGATCAGCGGTTTAGATTTTACAACGTTATTAAAAGTGTACACATATTTATGAAAATTTATCGCGTACCTACACATATTTTTGAAAATTAGCGCGTACACATTTTTTTTTAAATTTATCACGTATTTATATTTTGAAAATTTGGCGTGTACACATCTTATTGTCCGTGACTAACCCTAGGTCCCCCGGGAAAACTTCACTTCCCCGGGATAAAATATAGCCTATGTTCATCAGGGATAATGTAGGATTCTAAAGCTGAAAGAATTTTTCAAATCGGTCCAGTAGTTTCGGAGCCTATTCAATTCAAACAAACAAACATTTTTTTCTTTATAATATTATAGTGTAGAAGTGTAGACAAGCATTACTATAAAAATAAATAAAAAAACTCGACTGCATGAAAGTCAACGTTTGAGATTTTGCAATGCGTAGGTAGGATCCGAGTCGACTTGCCGCTGTGCCGCTGGGGTAACGCACATAGAGTGCGTTTCATCAAATAGTTCCGATGCCGTAATGTTGGCACCCCTGTGGTTTTATTGGAATTTCTTGAGAAAATGATGCCTAAAACATTAAAAAGTGGTGAAAGAGTGATGGTGTTGAAGGCGAAGGACTTTTGTGAAAGAAAAAAACGTAACGAGGCCCCACATAAACCAATACATACACTTATTTTCACTACTGCCAACATGACGGCATAGGAACTATTTGATGAAACGCACTCTACTATACTTAACACTATAAAATATTATATAATTTTAATGTCATGTCAGCATGCAGATTATTACTAAGTAGGTATTTAATTGCATATTGTTGTCTCTAAGTTCTCCAATAAACAAAAATTTCTCCATTGTTAACTTGGCTCGTCGGACGCCCGCAATACAGGCTAGCCCTAGTGCGGGCTCCACTGAATGTTATCTTGTAACCTGTTTCCTTCTTTTGGATAATAAACTATTTGATTTGATTTGAACCATTTGCATGCATTCATTGCCAATTTGTTATTCAAAACGTTTAAAACATTGACTTACTTATACATATTTTTGTAATCTCCCTTAAATTTCCTTCATTTTGATACCCTACTCGATATGATTGGCAATATTTTTTCTTAACGTGTTACTAAGATGCGCCATTTTTTTTTCAAAAAAACCTATCCTATGACACTTCGGTTATTATGACGAAAGTAACGATACCCTATGTCGAAATCCATTCAGTTGTTTGGAAGATACGAGTGAACAAAGAATTTTAACGCATTACATACTTACATACAAGATATGAGAAAAACATAACCCTTCCTTTGACAGTCTGGTAATAAAAAACAGAATAAAATAAATATTTAAGGGGCTCCCATACAATAAACGTGATTTTTTTGCCGTTCTTATGCGAGTAGATAACGGTACGGAACACTTAGTGCTCGAGTCCGACTCGCACTTGGCCGATTTTTTATGTTGATAGGGTACATACTACTTGACTAAGCAAAGAGACCCGGTTTTAATTAAAAGTTATTTGAGTTAAATAGCGTTTATTAAAATACATACGTACATACAAACAAACATCAATAGGTACCTAATACCTTTCAGAAGCAAGTCAATCAGCAGTCGACCGAGCGCACGCGCAACTTCGCAAGCCGGCGAGTACGTACGAACAACCAGACAACATGTATTTCTATCACAGCGACAACAACCAAACAAATTGTAAAAAGTACCTAGGTAGGTATATCGTATCGACCCTTAGTCTCAGTAGTTCGGTTGTTGTGTTCGGTCCCGGACTACTGAAACTAGAAAAGTCTCATTAGTTCGGTTGTGACGTCACCGAACTATAGAGCCTTTCTCTGTAGTTCTGGTAATGGGGTGGAAAAAACAGTCCAGCTAACTTCAAAGAAAATTATTTAACAATATCTAAGAAATGACCTTCTCTATGTTATTGTCCGGGAGCGAATAATCAATCATTTATTTATTGTTTAACATAATAGGTGAAATATACAGATCTTCTAAATAGGTCGATGTACAGATAGATGTCTTTATGTTACCAATTTAGATTGGTGTACAATACATTTTTTAAGAGGTCCTAATTATTAAGTAGCATGCAATACCAATTTTAGCAATTAAAATTTTTAATTGAAGTGTTTGTGTGTGGCAAGCAAAACAACAAAACAACCGAACTACTGAGACGTTACTAGAGACGTGTCGCTAGTGCGTAAACATTTACAATTTTGGTTTTGCAGTTAGTATACGTACAATGATTTTGTTACTAAACAAATAACCTACTTTAAGAAATATACTAATCGAGAACTTATAAAATAATAGAATGTAGGTAAGTAGATATATTACGGCCAAAGGATTTAGGTTGGCGTTCTGCGGCCACTTCACGAGATGTCTACATTAGAGTCATTGATCTTGCAATAATACATTTTATCCATCCACGTCTCCGATGTGATGATGTAAGTTTTTTGAAGGATTGGATACGACGGGTTAACATAACAATGCTAGTAAATTTGTATAAGTACTCGTAATAGTGAATGTTTAGTTTTTATGTTTTCTTAAAACATGCAGACTCCTGCGACTCGCGTGTATGTAGTTACTGGAGGCGCGGCACAGTGTGCCCCGAGTCCTGAGCAGTGGCCTCGCATGTACCCGCCCACAGCACAGGTTGCATGCTGGAGATGATCCGGAATTTGTATTCTAAACTCATAATCAAGTTTAGCACACATTAATAACTATTTAAAATGTTGTGCAGAAGACATTCAAACATCAAATTAGTTGATCTGTTGTTGATAAGAGTGCATTGAAAGCTTTATCGAATGCTAGACTCTACAGTCGACCTACGAAGCAGCGGGAGGAATGAGTGCGGAGAGGGCACTACCACAGCTTCTTGTGGTAGAACTTGACGTCGAAGAAGCCCTTTTCGGTGTGCTGGGAGTCGCGACGCGAGGGGGCGCCTGCGGGTGTCGGCGTGGCGGGAGCGGCGGGAGGGGCGGCGGGCGGCGGCGGCGCGCTCACCGGCAGCGTGCGCGGCCGCGGCGGGCTGCTGCCCTGCCCCGAGCCGCGCCCCGCCGCCGCCACGGGGGCCGCCGGGACAACCGGGGCAGCTGGGACAACCGGAGACGCCGGGCTGCGGCCCGCGGCGCTCTCCTCGCTTGCAATCATCCACACACATCGCTCAGTTAACTAACTACTGCATCACTACACTATAACTGAGCCTGATTCTCCTTTCATTGACACGAGTGAGATGAGAATCACAACAAAATAAAATCATACAATAACAGGCTTTGCAAAAGGACGGATATAAGTAAATCAGTAATGAGATCGGGAATATTAGGAGTAATAACAAATTGTTTTATTTTGGAAATGAATTATCCTAATAATAAATCTGAAAGTTTGCGAGTATGTTTGGATGTTTGTGTAACAATCACGTCTAAACCAGTGAACCGATTTGGATGAAACTTTGAATAGGCGTAGATAATGACCTGGAATAGCATATAGGCTATTCAAAATGTTGGTACCACGCGGGCCAAGCCGCGTGCATTAGCTAGTAAAAAATAGGTTTGAATGGAAAACAAAAATAAAAGTAGGTACGGTACTTACAGGCTTGCTCTAGTTATTATGGTTTTGGCAGTACAAGGTATCGTCCTAAAGAAGGCGACTACACGATTATTGCGCGAGCAGATATAGCGATGCGACCTAGCTTTGATCGCGTAGTCGCGTTCTTTTAGGACGATGTCTAATTTCGAAATCATCCACAGGGGGTCTAATTGAACACTGATTTTAATATTGTAATTATACAGGGTTATTTGTAAAACACCGGTAACCTCTCAGGACTTTATAACTATCATCATAAACAACTTTATGGTGATAGTAATACAGTCCTGAGAGGTTACCGGTGTTTTGCAAATAACCCTGTATAGTGCAATACAACGATAAAATACTTCTTTTCGTTAATAAGTACTTACAGTGCCATAAACTCATCTAGTTCGGTGAGAGGCGCTGTCATCGCATTTGGTGTTGCCAGAAATAGGTATTAATATTAAATTCGTAAGTTCCTCTTTTGGTCACCGGTTCAGATAAGTTTATGGCACTGTAACATTATGTAAATGTGTCTGGTTACAGGCAAAATATAATAAATAATAAAGATCATTTGAATGCTCGGATATTATATTCACCGCATTGATCGATTAGAAAATAAAATACAAAAAATTATGATTAATATGTAAGTTATTCTAAATTAGAAATTAAATTTATCACAGTGCATTAAAACTTAGCTTTGTGTCTTTAAGGAAATACATTAATTCTACTGAGAATTCCATTTAGGAAGAGCGACCGCATTCCATTTCCGAGTTCTTACAACTTTTGTTATGAAACATTTGATTAACGAATGACAATCGGAATACTAAGAACAGTTCGGCGCGGATCGGAACAAGCATGCGGCCCTCCGCCCTACATGCACCTTATATTTATATGTATTACACACTACCAACTATAAAATAAAACATTAGCAACACAAAATAATTTACCTAATGAAGAGCGTGAACGAAGCAAGCCATCGGCAGGACAGGAGACTATCCTCTGTTAAGGTGAGTCTCTTTCCAAAACCAATATTATCGAGGGTGTAAAGGAAACGCTCACAACCAAACTGCTCTGTGTTTTCTGATCTAGCGGCTTTCTGATTGATTCCAAACAAGCGGTTCCCTTACACCCTGTATGCAACACTAGTGTTTCAAACACGTTATCTATGTTTTAAGAAAATGTAAGTACAGTTTGAGACAGATGATGGATGGGCATCGTACATTGAGCTAGTCATTCTATCAATTTATGCCAGTAATGTAATCGTATCTTTTCCAAAATGGACACACAAACATTATATTTTTGACAGTTTCAACCTGAGCACCAGTAACAATACACACACAGTAGTATCAGCCATACGATCGCAATAGCATGTAATAAATATTTAACTCATGCTTTTTGGTTGTTACATTATCTATAAAAATATGAATGATGAATAATGTGCGAGTCCACAAGCAAGATGCAATTCAATTATAATTGAACAGATTTCACTAGCACTAACAAAACTAACAACAATGCGTGTAGGTACTGAAGCCAAGTAAAGCGCACATTGGCTCCGTGCGTGGATTGCAACTCTTTTCCCAGGTGTACAAATTATAATCCAGAATAAAACTCTATCGTCCAGATTAAATCGTATAATACGGCGAACACAAAAAATTCAAAATGGTTTTATCTCAACAAGATTTTAAATGTAAAGTTAAAAGTTTGCTTTTACAAAAGGCATATTATAGTGTTGAACATTATTTATGTGACAAATTTTGAAATTTTGACTTAAACTTGAAAAGTACTGACAATATTTATTGTTATTTGAAAGTTTAGTGTTTTTATTAATGATTTGGACATTTAAGAGTATTATATTAATTTTGACTTAAACTAGAAAACTACTGACATACTATTTATTGTTATTTGAAAGTGTAGTGTTTTTATTAATTATTTGGACACTTAAAGAGTATTAATCTAATTTATGACATTAATTAAGCTTTATAATAAAAATATTCTATGATTATGTACTACCAAATATTGCATGCTGAAAAGTTGATAATGGCTGATCTGTAATTTTTATTTAATCTGACATGACTCTTTGTTGTACTACCCATTATCGCAATGAATAAATGAATTGAATTGAATAATTATTTGGACACTTAAAGAGTATTTATCTAATTTATGACATTAATTGCAAAGCTTAATAATAAAAATGTTTATTCTATGATTATGTAACTACCAAATATTGCATGCTGAAAAGTTGATAATGGCTGATCTGTAATTGTTATTGAATCTGACATGACTCTTTGTTGTACCTACACCCATTATCGCAATAAATAAATGAATTGAAAATTTAAATTGAAATTGAATGTTGCGAATGTGCCGCCATAGGTATAGCTCGGGATAAATATATTGTGGATTATTATTGTTACACCCTATTGAATGAATTGAGGCTTGATTTTGCGATAGTTGATGGTAAGATATTGAACATTCTAAGATATCTAGGCACGCTCTGCTATCGAATTAGTGTGATGCCTTGATTCTTCACGATATCGGTCGCGTCGCGAACGAACAGTACAATATCTTGGTTTTAAGGCTATAGTGATCTCAGCAAACTGAATAAATGCCTACGTATTTTAGAATGTTCAATGTGTCAGAGAGTGATGAGGTGAGATGATGTGAGATGGAGGTGCCTAGTGCCAGGCTGGCACGTGCGCGTGCGCATTTCTGCGCCCCGTCGGCGCCGGCAGCAGGTGTATCTCCTTTGCCGTCAGGGAGCTACGCAACCAACAACACTCATCAAAAAGAAGCTCTAACAACTTAAAACATAATAAATAAAACGTGGATGCAATAAATTCTTTTTCACGGCGGAAAATATGCGTGACACTTGATGTAAAAGTCAATCAAATAGTAATGTCCTACAGTTTAATCGAGATTATCAAATTCGATTTTTATTTCACTGCGATCAATTCATCTCAATGGATTGTAAGTTTCATTCAACGATAAAATTACGATTATTGTTTTATTTACTTATCGATTTTCATTTTAGTACTCTCTAATAGGTTACGTTCCATTTTACTCAGTACTGTGATTGACGGATTTTTTTTAAATGTTTATTGTTTATTTATTTATATTTTATTGCTTGATAATTTAAGAAATAATAATGCTGAACATATTTCACACAGCATCATCAGCTCCAAACTAAGCATAGCTTGTACTATGGGAGCCAGATAACTGACATAGTACTTATATACTTTTTGTTTGTAAATACATACATTTCTATGTATTATCTTGGGTCTGGGTGTTTCTACACCCAACCACTGCGTCACAGAGGTCGTCGTCATAATTAAACAGGAAATTAACAAAAGCTTTTTTTTGTATGTTCTATCGTTTCATTTTTTACATATTTTTTTTTCAAAATTGTTGTGAGACACAACGTGAAACGAAACAAGTTCAATGTGTCAGGCATAGGTTCCGGCGTGAAACAGTATAGTAGCGTGGGTTACCCATTGGTGGCGTAGGGCGCGCCGCCGCCGTGGATCACCTGTGGGCAGAACAAACAATACTGACTGCATCTACTTTCATTTACCTAAATAATGTCTTTACAAGTTTCAACAGAACTCCTAAATATTTTAAAATATTATGTTAGACTATAAATAATATTGAGCATTTGATTCAGCATCATCGCCCCAACGTAAGCAGAGCCTTCATGTGTTATAGATAGGTACTATATGACTAATAATATCTTTGAGAGATAAAGTATTATCTAGTTCACTATTAGAGGTCCAGGTCCAGGTTTTTTATTAATTTGAAAAGTGCCGGATTCTTTATTGTAAACCAACTGACTTTTTGTATTTGTATTTAATGAGTGCACGCATACGGAACCAACATCACGGAACATTAATCCCCATAAATAATAAACGTGTTGTAGACTTATGATACCTAAGAAACATTTCTTAGGTATCATAAGTCTACAACACGTTAAACTACTAACTAACATTAGTTAGTAGTTTAAACCTGTCATAAATTAGGAGCTCGTTTACTTATAAGGTGTAGGTAGGCAAGGTAAGGTATGCTTACATTGGCGATGGAGGAGGGCGGCTTGTGCGCGGAGTAGCGGCTCGCGGCGTGCGGCGCCGGCGTGCTGCCGCCTGACTTGCTGCAATAACAACACATACATATCTATCTACTGTCTCACTCACACAACATGTTACCATAACATAACATTAATACTTGTTCTATCTCACGACATGCTCCCTGTGTGCGTGGCGCTCATTCATTCAACATTCCTGGGCACACGTGCAAGCATACGCATCTCCACACGCCTTCCTGAGATAGGCCAACTGTATCACTTGACTACACGCGCTACAACTGACTACACAGTTCAATGGCACAACCACACTTGACTACAACTATCACCTAGCTAGTTCATAGTTATGTATACTAATACTATAGAGGAAATATTTTTTTGTATGTTTGAAATGAATAGGCTCCGAAACTACTGGACCGATTTAAAAAATTATTTCACCAATAGAATCCTACATTATCCTTGAATGAACGTAGGCTATATTTTATCCCAGGAAAGTGAACTTTTCCCGAGAGATCGCGGGTAACACCGCGGCGGACAACTAGTTTTGAATATTTTAAGTGATCCCAACGCTCCTATGAATAATGTTTTATTAAGTATGTCATTGATGAATCTTTTTCTATTTTGAACAATGATCTTTAATCAACAATACAGTGAGAGAGTACACGCTAAAAACAACAGTGATCTTAATTATGTGGGTGACGCTGATGGGCATTCAGATTTTTAACTGGAATAACGAATTAATGCAACATATAAGGTATCATATTTAATGGATACCAGCAGAGGGCGGTAGTGCGGCCTGCGGGGGGCCCCAACACATCGCGACGTTCCCAGCACCTGTACAGCACAGAGTACATTATGCTACCGGCTGTACAGCGCAGACAATGCACCTGTAGGGCTAACATGCCATCTCGTTATGTCAAATGACGCGATACTACCTATTTTATATGAGACTAGCTGACCCGCGCAAACGTTGTTTTGCTAATATCGCTATTAAAAATAGGGGATGGTGCTAGAAGTAGGTAGTTAAAGAATGTTGGTGCAAAATTTGAAGCGGATTGGACTAATGTCCCATACAAACTTTGCCCCCGTTTTTCATCCCCTTTGGGGTTGACTTTCAAAAAATCCCTTCTTAGTGCATCCCTACCCTACGTCATACAAAGAATACACCCTCCAAGTTTCAAGTCTCTACGATGAGTGGTTTAGGCTGTGCGTAGGACAAAGCAGTTTATAAGTATAGATTATGTAGGTCTTTTCTCGACCTTTGCTGATTTTGACACTTTTTGACGAATGCGCCAAATAGAGGCTCCTTTTATGCAAAGTAACAAGTAAGTTAGTTTGTATGAATGAGTTAGTGGCCAACTCTGTGACGGAGTCTCCGCAGGCTTAACCCGCCGTTTGTGACGTGTATGTCTGTGAGACCGGGTGGCTCTTTTCTACACGCCATCGAGTTAAGTTGATATTGCCTGTATTTTTCTCATTTCGCGTCCCTCTTCGATAGCACAACCCGCGCATCTCGAATTTTTCGAACAAACCCGGTTTATGAGACCATTCTGTCCATTCATGAGGGGACAGATCATTCTTGAGAAGTATTTTTGGAACAAAGTACCTTTTCGGACGGTATGGAGGATGAGACAATTAATTCCCTTCAAAACTTCGAGCCCCATTCCTTGCATTCTAAGACGATACAACTTACCTAATTTCATAGTTCTAGGTCGACGGGAAATACCCCATGAATTTAGATTTTCATGAGTATCGAAATATACTCGTACGTTTTTTGCGGCATAAACGGCCGTATCTTTTCTGCGTTAACTTACGTAAGTCTGTTTTTTTTCACAGCTTAAAGGGCCCGTAGACCTGAGTAGGTATAAGGTTTCAATTTCAACTATCGAGTTTCAAGCGTTCCCGAGATAAAGGGTCTTGACAGACACACAGACCAACAAAAAAGTGATCCTATAAATGTTCAATTTTTTCCTTTTGAGGCACGGAACCCTAAAAACGCCAAGCGATGAACTATTCATAGCTCAGCGACAGAAGTATACTCGCATCAACGCTCAACGCCCTACTCTCAACCCTCGCCGGTGGGACAACTGCCTTAAGCTTCCGTCATTGTTTAATCGACCGACAATTTAACAATTTTCCTTCCGAAAGACGGAAGCGCTTAGCTAATAATGGCACTAGCGGCTCTGACCGGCCACCGGGCAGAACGATGCTTCACTTCGACGGTATCATTATGAAGAAGGAGTAAGCAAGCAAGCTACACCACGAGCGCAGAAGAGTTGCTTGTTGGCTAGTTGTATGTAATGTGGTGAGACCTGTGGTGTTCGGCCTCCAGATCGTTGAAGAATGTGGGCGCGACGGCGAAGTTGTTGTTCTGACGCAGCAGGCGCGCCACGCCGTACTTGCGCCGCAGGAACGCCGTCATGTTCTCCGAGGGTCCGTCTATGGCCAGCTGGTGCACCTTCGCGTTTTGGTCCTTAAATGCACAACATCTCATATCAATAAATAAGAAATATCGACCACACCAAAAGCATCTAACATCATATCAATCAAATAATAATACTGAACTGTTGAATGATTTCAAAATAACTGTGTTTTATCAAGTGGATGGATATAGCTATTAGAAGATACACACAAAAACTTTTTTTTAGTTGCTGTCTATCTGTTTGCTCGGGGTCATCTCTGCAACGGTAGAACCAATTTTAATAGAAGATAGGGGTGGTAGGGCAATGCAATGTGGAACACATAGACTTCATCTAACCTCGGAATACCCACGGGATCAGGATTTACGCTGGAAAACTGATGAGTATCGCTCACGCGAACCAAGTCACCAGACAGACAGCTAGACTTTAATAAGAGAAACAAGCACTCCGGGAGTACCAACAGAACTGAAGATACCTACGTACTTATGGCAGGCTGCCGGCGGACAACGCCGACAGCGACACCTGTGTGAACCTGGAACCCGACTTGAAGAAATCGGTTTTTTTTTAATGCATACGTTTGTACTCGGTATGTACTTGTTTGTACCATCTTTTTTTTTGTTTGAAATGACCGATTTACCTTCATTTCAACTTTTGAAAACTTGCTATGTTCGACCCCCTTGAGGTACAAACAAAAAAAAAGATGGTACAAACAAGTACATACCGAGTACAAACGTATGCATTAAAAAAAAACGATTTCTTCAAGTCGGGTTCCAGGTTGACACAGGTGACAGCGACCCCGAAGTTTGACGATCTTCGCCAAATGATAACGGGTTCGGTGTCGCGAATTCAACGGTTTTTTTCCCAAAATTTTCCAACGCGCCTAAAGATGTTTTCACTTCAAAAACCTAGTGTATCTCAAGGCACGCTAGACGGTCAGGTTTTTTTTGTATTCCAGATCGTTTGAACAAACTGAGAAGTTTTGCAATAGTTAACATTCCAGACGTGACACGTTGCAAGACCATCGCCGCCTATAAGAATACTAACTGGTTTTCTCAAATAGTGCACAAGAGAAGGTCCATCCATACCTTCAGCATATACTCGAAGAGCTTTTGGCCGACGCCGGCGCGCTGGTAGGCGGGCTGCACGAAGAAATCGAGCACACAGAGCGGCTCCGACTCGACCACTCGCGCGCTCTCGTCCGCCAGGAACAGGTGCTTGCGACCCACCTTCAGCAGACCCACCAACTCGCCCTTACCCCTGCGATTATAATACTTTACTACATTTCAAAGGTTCTACTATGTATACGACACCATACAGCGGGTACAGATGATGCTAAACATTGAGGCAAGCTTCACAAAACAGGAACATCCTACTTAAGTTAAATGGTTGGACGCGCATATCTATATTATTCTGTTTCTATTTGCTAAATCTAATGTCAAATAACATCTGAATAAAACCCTATCCTATGTCACTCAAAAAATAGTTTCTGTAAATAAATAATTTTACAATGTTAAACAGGAAAAAAATAACATCGACTTTAAGTTGATAAATAACCAACTTCCGTTAGGTTTTTTTCATTTCTGTACCCTGATTTCGATAAAATTTGGAATAATTTCCCTCCAAGGCCCATTGAAATTTTCCACAACGTAAGTATATGTATAAACCCAAAAAATAAACAAAACATACAAATAATAGGTGTATAATAAACAATAATGTTGGCATTAGCATTCGCGGTCGGCATGCTTGGCAATGGCAAACAATATCAGTCGCTCGGTACAAGCAAAGCAATGCAGAGTTTAGTTAGGGCCCGCCCGTGAAGGATCCTTCGACATATTGATGTTTTTATGTGAGCAATAGTTCCTCAGAAGGAACAACACGCGACCCGCACGCACGCAAAGCAACCTCACGATTGTATCCCTCAGACGATGAAGTGTACCCACCCACTGCAGGCTGCACTGGATAACCAGTCCTTCAGATTCTTTGAAGATGTCTAGCGTGAGTGACATAGGATAGGGTTTTATACCAATCTTTAAAAATCCCAATGCATATAAAAAAACTCTAAAGCACTCCGGGAGTGCCGACAGATAACAAATACAAATAAATTTATTTACTTAGCGGAAAAAGAAATTGCAAGTTAAAAACTATTACTAGAGGTAACGGATCTAAACAGAGTCAGACTCACGCACGAAGGGTTCCGTTCCGTACCATTATCTATAATAAGTTTTTTTGAAAAATGATTTTCAATAGGTACAAATAGTTTCAATTCACGGCCTATTTTCTGAAGAGTTCCGTTGCAGCCCCTGATTCTACCATCAGAACAGCTCGCTGTCACCATGTTTTAAAATCATAGGTAAAACTTGATCGGAAATCCGAGCTTCAATTCCAGCGGTTAATTTGCTAAGGAGTTCTGTTGAACAACTCCTGACTCCATCATCAGAACAGGTCACTGTCAACATATTTTTGAATTGTAGATGGAACTTGACCGGTGTGAAAAAATAAAACCCCGTTTGTTGTATGGGAGCCCCTTAAATATTTATTTTATTGTTTTATAATATTTATTGTTATAGCAGCAACAGAAATACATCATCTGTGAAAGTTTCAACAATCTAACTATCACGGTTCATGAGATACAGCCTAGTGACAGACTGACAGACAGACAATGAAGTCTTAGTAGTTCCCGTTTTACGCACGGGGTACGGAACCCTAAAAAAGTACAAAAAAATAATAAAGTGCAAATAGTTACTGTCCCACTAGAAGATGAACTCGCGGTTGTCTGTCTCAGTCACTCAGAGACAGACATCCAGCCTGACAATCCAATTTGTTTGACCAAATTATAACAAGTCACGTGACTCGCAGTCGACGCGAGTTCAATGATTTTCTCCCATCTCAAAAATGCCCAACGCGCTTGAAGAAGTTAACACTTTAAAAATCTGCACAATATTAAGATTTTTTTTCACTTCGCGGTGTGATATTTAATTTACGTTAATATTTACAATCAAATGAATTGGCTGGAGTTTTATTTCTTAGTCATCTTAGTCCATAAAACTACCGAAGTGGGTGTCTGACTGAGGCCTCGAGCGCCCCGCTCAAGGCAGACGGCCCGGCCCGGCATGCACGGCCGCGGCGCGGCGGCGCGGCGGCGCGTCGCTTGCTACTCGCTAGCTTGTATTAGAAAAGCTGCCGTGGGGCGCCGACCTCGGTGTCGCACGGATGCATGGAAAACATAATTTACGAAGACCAGCTTTACTACACTCGTGAAATTATCATTACACTCAATCCACGTTAAATTCAGTATGATTAAGTTAGTAGTGCAAAAACTAAACTTACAAAAAATGAAAATGCTAAAACACACCCTTATGATTTTATTAGCATTTTACGTGACTTGGGTTTACACAAACAATAAAGAAATGAATAAGCGTATGGTTTGCCCGAACTCAGATGAGGACCTGACCACGGTTTATTATGCTCCGTATCCATTTTTTGGGGTAAGTCAGGGCGACGAGAAGAGGCAGAAGGTTCTGCCCTCGCCTGCCCACTCGCCGGCCCCTCCGGGCCGAGCGCCGCGCATCAAGCCAGAGCTTAGAGCCAAGGGTGCTCGGACGAGGACTTGTAGCCCCCGATCTATGAGATAGATAGATCTCATAGCACGTCGAGCCTCGACGGGTCCTCCCAGGAAGGCTCGACGTGCGTCGTACGCTGGGTTTGAGGCGTTCGTTGTGAGTTGTCTTTTCGTTTAATAATTGAATCAGTCAACCTATAATTTGTTTATGAAATGAAAACTTCTTTAGGCGCGTTTGGTAATTTTGAGATGAGAAAAAATTATTGGATTCGCCTCGAAAAGTTCACGTGCGAGTGATGTGACTGTTCATTTCATTTA
Organism: Epirrhoe alternata; assembly: GCA_963565295.1. Classification (NCBI taxonomy): domain Eukaryota; kingdom Metazoa; phylum Arthropoda; class Insecta; order Lepidoptera; family Geometridae; genus Epirrhoe; species Epirrhoe alternata. Next base: position 91,394 of record OY751375.1, read on the forward strand.
AGTTTTTTTTCACTGTTTTTTTTATCAAATGTTATTTCTTACGTGGACAAGCTCGGTTAACAGTTTACTTGCTCTTCAACAATAACAAGATGAAGGCGCGGACGCGGAAGGCGTATGCCCTTCATTATTTCCTACGCGTATGCGGACAAATCAATGTATTGTGCATTGTTTGTTATTGGCTACAGATAGATGTTCCGTAGCAATTGAGTGTAGGTGGCGAACTTGTGTGTGTTATACATAGATATATAAACACTTTATTATACACAGAAGAAACACAAAATAAGAACTAGGTACAATGGGCGGCTTTATGTGTTGGAGTAGTCAATTGGCTATTGTAACAAATCTCTTACACTAAGTACCTCACTTTTTAGTGTTAATTTAATATGCTAGTGCAAGTAGCATATTAACAGAAAATACGTAGAGCTGTACCTCCTGCATATTTACTGTAGCTATTCTTTATTTGCTAGTAAATAAGTTTATTTTATATATGTTAGACTAAGGTTATAATATGGGTAGTAGTTTTAAGTATTTAACATCTTGTACTTGACTAATGTTGCCTGAAATAAATTTGATTTGATTTTTTGATTTTTATTTATTAATTCATTATTGTTTTAAAAACTTACGAATAAAGACATTCTTATTCTTACTTATATACCGACTGTTTCCTTGAGGTTCTGTGACAGAAGTTAATAAAGCAGTGAGTTTCAGTAGGTATGTGCAATTTGTACCTGTAATCTACAACTAAACGGTCTACAAAACACAGCAGATAATGTTGCGATTTACTGTTCAGTGTTCATTTAGTTGACGGTACAAGAATCGACGCGAATGAGTCACGGTGACGGCCGCGGCCGCCGCGGAGGTCGCCGGCGGCGCGTCACTTCAAACCGCACCGACATGAGCCCCTCCTCCAGTGCCTACACAGCACAAAAAATGTGCTCAATCAAGTGCCTCTACTTCACAGAAGAGTGCACATCGGGCACGCAGACGCGCACCGCCTGATACTTGACATTATAATATTGCAGTTTCGTTTCTTAATGTCTACATGAATACCAGCTTTTGAATTTGACAAAAGAGGCAAACGAAGCAAACTGTCGAGTCATTCTGACGCAACATCGCAGATCCGCTGCGACTTCGCAATCAACGACAAGTAGGTCAGGCACTAAGTAAACAGCATGGATGGGCTATGAGTGGGCAAGTCTAGCGTGAATTCGAAACGATAGGGAAAGCGGCCAACAATCGCCGTCGATGCGGAACTGTAGGTACCCTCATTTACCTACCTACTTCATTACTCCTCAAATGCGCCAAGGAAACATTTTTTGATTTCACATTGATTTTCGCAGTTTTATAGCGTAACCTTCTGTTTAAAAAGGCGATTTAACAGAATACTGAACATGTACAATTTTAGTATAGGTAGATGGGTTTTATAGGCAGATTTGCACAAGCGAAAGGAGGCATATGTCCAGCAGTGGGATGAAAATGGCTGCGGATGATGATGATGAAATGGGTTTTGAATTTATCATGCATCGTCATTCGCTGTCCTGTCCATCTCATTCCATAGCAAGGTAAACTCAAAAGTATTATTCAGTATAGTACTGCGGGATCAAGTCATACGAGGCCTCTTCGTTTCTGCCCCTTGCCCTATCTCCCCATTGGATGGGGAGATAGGGATCCTCACTGGATCCGCTACTAGTTCCCTTACATCTGGTATGGTATTTAATTTACTACGTGTAAGAACGCACGTGAAATAGCCGCGTACTGACTGAGCAAACGGCCTAACGTTTGCCTAGTGGGCTAGGCAGTTAGGCACGTCGTGAGGTCCTGACCGACTGAGGGTATGCCTCGCGCAACTCGCGAGGCTGCTCCCTTAATCAGTACGCGGCTAATGATGGAATAGAAGGTAGGTACTGACTGGTTCGCACTGGCGTCCTTGTAGAGGTAGATCGTGTGGTCGTCAGCGGTGCGCAGCTTGTCGGCCGTGGTGATGATCTTGTTGAGCCCCTGCGCAGCCGCCGACTGCGCGCCCAGCACGTCCAGCAAGCGAGACACGCTCTCCTGCATCAGCCTGTAGGACACGTTGTAGTCCCTTCATCGACCAACCGCAACCAATGAAGAGACTGACCGGTTACTGTGCGCATCTACTGCATGTGCTAGGTGCATACCAGGCCACTCAGAAAGTAATGCCAAACAGTTTTTTTGTATGAAGCCCTGGCTGGTTACAATTATAAAAAAAATAAGATTACTTCTATGTAAAAATACCATCGTTTGAATTTTTTATTTGCCACCACATTTTTTGAAAGCAAAATTAAATATTTGTGTTTCATTAAAAAATAGATCTGCGTCGGGAACATTTTGTATGATTTCAAATGTGGCTTACAACCGGATGAGACATTTGATCGTTCTCATATGGCATTTAATGAATGAAAGCCCTTCAAAAGCAAACATCTACAGTTGGTTGTCCATCAACATGGTCATCTAATTTTGAGATATGAAGAAAGAGTCCTTCGACGGTTGTTACCGAGGAAAACGTGCTGGATATAATAAAAATAATTCAAGGCAACAGTGCCGCACACAGTCGAAGGAACCATTGTCTGTGGTGCCGCACAACCTTAACGAAGCTTAGAAGCAGGCCTATGTGGAATATTATTAAGATTAAAAAAAATGGTCAAGACGCAAGAAACTTTGTATAGTATAGAGGCTAGTGGAGAGTTTATTGAAAAGATTTTATAAATGAAATAAAATAGTTTATTAAAAATAAAAATATATTATCCTTATAGGTTAGTTTTTCAGTTTCTGAAAACTTTCTGAGTGTCCCACGTGCCTACCTACGCGGCTGACGTCACTTGTTACATGCTAAACAAGTGCGTTTACTTATGCTATTTGAAGCACTGCATTAGCTTATCAATACTCAATGCATAAAATGAAAGTTTTCTAAATGCTTGTCTGTCTGTCGGCCTTTCTGTTTGCTTAAGCTAATCTCTGACAATTGCTGAACTGATTCTTATGGGACTTTCACAGGAAGATAGGTAACACTTCACTTACTACTTTCATGGATGACATGGATCAGGAATTTCGCGGGAAAACCGGGAAAACTAATAGAGTACTGCCCACGTAAACGAAGTCGCGGGTACAGCTGGATCATTTAATATGTCACTTATACATTCTGACTCATAAAAACCTGTGCATGAGTTTTTTTAGTCATACCTCAATGAGAATATGAGATTTAGCCCTTCTGAGCCTTGAGCTACAATGTAGTATTGTAGCTCAAGGCTCAGAAGGGCTAAATCTATAAAACAGCTAATTAGCAATTCAGACAGGCACAGACAGACAGATGGTCAACAAAGTGATCCTATATGGGTTCCGTTTTTTCCTTTTGAGGTATGGAACCCTAAAAATAAACAAAATAGTACAGCGCGAAAGGTAGGTACAAGTTAAATGTGTAATGGATGTGATGGAGCACCTTAGTTTAAAGAGTTGAGAGAAAGTTACAACATAGTTATACAGCCGGGTGTGTAGTTAGCACAAGAATTGATGAAAATAACAAGTAATTTACTACGCTCTTGATAATTATAATAATAATCTGTACAGTAATACAGTGTATTAAATTATTATAAAAAGTATTTTGCAGGAATCTAAGGACTTTTTGCTGAAAAAGCAAAATTAATTTACTTCCTCGTGGAGATAAAGTTACGCCCTCAGAAAGTGACAGGATGCATTGAATCAAAACAATGCCTTGCTGTCATATTATTTCACTTTCATTGAACCCAGACAACATTTTGATTGAATTCTGTATTGGAATGTCTGAGCCTGGTTACACACTGTTTTATTTTCATGACTTCTACATCACAATTACAATAAAATTGTCTTAGAATTCTATAAAGCTTGTGCCATTTTAAGATTCATCATTCTCCTGCTCTTATCTTATCTCTTCGCGTTAAGTGGGGTTGGCACAACATGTATTTTTCCTGCATTTTAACAAATCTAAAAGATGGAGTGTGTAAATGCTGACATGTGTGAAAAAGGAGTGAGTTTTGAGATTACCAGTGATAAAGGGAAGTGGAGAAGGGTATATGTTATGCCAACCCAATTAGTGAGCCAACACTAAGAAAAAGAAAATTACTATAATCAATACTAAAGCTGAAATCAATCATTTTCAGCATGGTACATTATAAACTTCACTACTAGACCGCATGGAGATGGATGCATGTGCATGTAAAGCATGTGGGCGGGTAGGCAGAGAGTAGCTGGCGAGCAGGCAGCTGGCTGACCAGCTGTGCACTGTACCTTACCTGGTGCTGCGCACGTCGCCTTCGAAGCCGGGTGGGATCAGCGAGTTGCCCATTCTAGTTATCTCATCCCGAAACATGTCGTTTACGCACATTTTGATGTTTTTTTAATCCTAGAATAAAGTAAAATTCTGTCAATTCTACTTTCTTTGTTTTATTGTAAAATCTTGCAGTTACTAGAATTATTTGATTTTAACTAGTAAGTACTTAATAAAATCGAGCAAGAACGAGTAATTTTATTCTTGGGCAAGATCGCACAAAACACTCACTGCCACAGAACAATAATTACTCCAGACGCTTCGATCATTAAGGTAGGGATGCGCCATAACTTGTATTTCCCCTCTGTCAAATGTACACGACTCCGAGTCGTTTCAGTTTATAAAAACTACTTCGGTAGCCATTTTGACACAATACTTCTGAACCTGAGCGAGAACAGAGCTGCCATAAAATGCCTATTTGTGCTGTATTTTGTTATCGAAACAAGTCGGCAACATCAAATTTCAAAAGCGACGGCATCTCTTTTCATTTGTGAGTATTTAATTTGTAACATAACTATTAATTTCCTTATGAATTTATGATATTTATATTTGAGTAATTTGAATTTTCCGCCATAAGAATGAATGAATAAGTCTATTCACGTGACTACAATACTATGTAATAATCTATGTAGCGAGTCAGGGATGTCACTAAGTTTTTTCAAAATCAAAACACGTTTATTTTAATCTAGTTACATTTTAATTGCGTTTCTATAATGTGTTCCATAATTTTTAACATTTAATAAACTGCCAACAGTTCAGTTATTAAAAGAGAGTTGTAGAATGCGTGAGCTGGTATATATGCGGTTCCTTAAGAAACTTGTTCTGGGTGCTTATGAAGTGAACATACTAAAAGTACTGATGTCTAGGAGGTGAGCCGGAGTGGGAGGGAGTTGACTAATTTATCAAAGACGGTGCGTTTCAATGCAATTATTATGCCAAATTAATTTACTTATGCTAAATGAAAGATCATAAAATTTTCTTCAACTCCATACCCTTTTCCAGAATTTCCAACCGTTTTCAAGCTCCGTAAAAATTTTCTTTTTTATCTTTAAGTTATAACGCGCACTACTGGTTTTAAATTCAAATTCAAATGGACCGCGTCGCGCCAATATAAAAGTAGATACTTTTCCGCGACGCATTTAAATCCCTTGTCGACCAGCGCCATCTGACGCCGCAACCGCGCAACTCACTAGCGTTCTGCGCGCGGCTCGGCGGGAACACAGTGATCTAGCGGCTTACGTACGAACGGACTCTTATTGTGATTTGATTAGTTTTCTTTCATTTTTACTCCATTGTTTACCGTACCTGTGTTTTATAGTTATTATACGTGTTTTACATAAACTGTGCGTCGAGTTCATTGGAAAGAACCCCTGTTTGAGCTAGCTAGCCGGGCTGGCGCTAAACTGGCTACCCAAGCGAGGGCCTTTGAACAAAGTGCAGTGTAAAAGTGCGTACCGGGACAGTATTATAAAGTGCTAAAGACTATCACAATGCCGCGCACACGCCGTCAATCACGTCGTCAGTCGGACTGCGAAGATGCGAATACGTTCGCGACGCCGACGCCGACGCCTCCACCTACAGCGACGCCAAGCTCCCATTTCGCTGATATGGCGTCCATTATGGCGATGCTCCAGCAGACGCAAACCGCAGCATTCGAACGCCTTCTCGACCGAGTTCTCACACACGAGTCTCGTCGCGAATCGTCATCACTCACGCCAGCAGCGGCGGCACCTTCACCCGCCGGCTCAGCGTACGCGCCCGCTCTCCATCTCGGAACGTTCGCGCTGTGTACAGCGCGTTTCAGCGGAGCGCCCGGTGGCGACTCGCTCGATGGATTCATCGATGCTGTGGAGGCCTATAAGGAATGCGCCTGCGTCGGAGACGACAACGCCCTACGCGGATTATCTATGCTGGTCACAGGAGATGCAGCCGTGTGGTGGCAGGGCAGCAAGTCCTCCATCACCTCCTGGACCGAAGCCGTGACGTCACTACGGAGCGCCTTCGGAGACGTCCGTCCTCCTCATCGTATTTACCAGGAACTGTTCAGCATGTCTCAAGGTCTGACTGAGAAGACCGAGCTGTTCGTTGCCAAGGCGCGAGCGCTACTCGCCCGCCTTCCCCCCGGCGACGTCACCGTGAAGGTACAGCTCGACATGCTCTACGGCCTTTTACACCGTCGAGTTCGAGAGCGCCTTCGTCGAGACGAAATAAAATCGTTCGACGCGTTACTACGCAAGGCGAGACACATCGAAGATGCAACCGACGAGGCCGTCAACGCGTTCCCGTACCCAACGCATCCACCGTCTTCTACTGCGGGGGGAGCCCCCGCCGCCAACGCAGGCCTGCCGCAACCGCATCGGTTCGCGCCGCCGACGACGCCGCGTCTCTCACGCGGACTCCCTACGTCGAGCGCCGCCGGCAGAGAGCCGCAGAGGCCGCATAGCAACAGCGACATCGCCGCGCCCGCGCATGGCATCGCCCGCGCCGCCGCGCCCTACGCAGGCGCCGGGACTCCCGCGCCGCTCTCATCGCGTGACGCTACCGCGTCGCGACCCGCGGCCGACGGCGATAGGCGTCGATATTGTGTTTACTGTAAACGTTATGGACACGTACGTGACGAGTGCCTTAGACTAAAAGGAAAGACGGACAGTGCCGACTTACAACCCGTAGCCGTACCAGCCGTACTTACTTGCTACGGTTGTAACACGATAGGCGTAACGCGGTCTCAGTGCTCAAAGTGCAACGCCGACTACTACGCTATCGACGCGACACGGTCCATTCTCGCTCATGATTCTTTTACCGGTGAGGTAAAGCCTCAGGTAAGTCCGACTAAGTTTAAACACTCAGTACACACGCCTATTGCTTCCCTTCCAAGCGTAAAGTCATTGCATTCTCATAAAAACAAACAGACTCGTCCTTCTTTTTGTTCCGGTTCAATTTATAGCCGAGTGGGATCGGGTGCATGCAATGATACTTACGACTCACCTAGGTCGCATTGTAATGATCATGCGAATCATATTTCACCCCCTTGGTCAAAACGAGCTGCAACTTTGTTGCCTACAGATATGAGTAGTTTGACCATGAGTTCGAAAAGTAGGGTGACCACGAAAAATTTAAGACATTTTTCCTCAAGCAACTCAGTTGATAAAAATTTTTCCCTGAGTGACTCTGTTGAGCACCAGGCTAGGTTAAGACCTAGTTTAAGTATCCAAATATTAGGTATTAGAGGTAGGGGAATTTTAGATTCCGGTGCTAAGAGTAGTATAGCTGGAGCTTCACTCTTCAAACTGCTGCAAGAACGCAACCACCCTTGTGTGGGTGCTACCCGACAGGTGAGGCTTGCAGACGGTTCTTTGAGCACCCGGAAAGTTTTGCTCACTACCTTAGATGTCCGAATTAACCCTGAAAGGTCAGTGACCCTTGAGTTTACCATCTTCCCTGAAGCTCAAAATAATGAGACGTTACTCGGGATAGATTTTCTGGTGGCAGCGGGTATTGTGCTAGATTTTGGCTCATCAAGCTGGCACCTTTCAGGTCAACACATCACATACCCAATTGAGTATGAAAATTCAACTCGGCAAATCATGACCTCTTCCACAGCTGATTTGCTTCATAGTCAAAATATTCATTCCGGAGGCCACGTTACAATGTAAGGGGAGCCTACTGCCATCGTATCATTGCATGGACTTGCTTCCACTTAGGTCTCCTCCAAATTTGTCTAGATCCCCTGTCAAGTCCCCGTATTGTTATTTTAGTCCCAAGTTGGGCTCGGGACGTGCTTCCAACTTGGAAGGGGAGTATATAACGCGCAGTACTGGTTTTAAATTCAAATTCAAATGGACCGCGTCGCGCCAATATAAAAGTAGATACTTTTCCGCGACGCATTTAAATCCCTTGTCGACCAGCGCCATCTGACGCCGCAACCGCGCAACTCACTAGCGTTCTGCGCGCGGCTCGGCGGGAACACAGTGATCTAGCGGCTTACGTACGAACGGACTCTTATTGTGATTTGATTAGTTTTCTTTCATTTTTACTCCATTGTTTACCGTACCTGTGTTTTATAGTTATTATACGTGTTTTACATAAACTGTGCGTCGAGTTCATTGGAAAGAACCCCTGTTTGAGCTAGCTAGCCGGGCTGGCGCTAAAAAGTTAGGTTTTTTTAACCTTTGTAGCTTAACATGACTGGTTCTGAAGTTATAAAGCTGAAAAGGAATGTAGCTTCCTTTTATTCTTCCGGAGCGTGTAGCTTGCCTTTTTCCGGAGCGTGTGTCTCAAAACCGCAAAACCTGATGAAAATTCGGAATAGTATATTACAAAAGTCGTAGAGAATTATATGATCTTTCATTTAATTTACAAACTTTTTGTCATACGACGCACCGCTATCGGAATATAAGCGAAAAGCCCAAAAGTGGGAACTTTGATCCCCCCTCCCCCAATCCGACATAATAACTATGAATATATTGTGAATTAAAAATAAAATGAAACCACGCAAAATAATTATAGGTAATTTATTTTAAAACATAGTAATAATTATTTCAAATTGATGACAACCCTAACTTGACTAGTTGAAATGTTCTATAGTGCAGTGGTATTGATATCGATGATTTAAATGAATGAACGGAAGATGAACATTTTTAAAAGTTTTGTATGTACCTACTTTTCTTTGCTTGTTGATTTTATGTTCCCAAGAGATTATTAAAGAAAAATGGAAACAAGCATGCAATAGACATCCATCCTGGACGCCTACTCGGACTATACAGGTGGATTTTTGAGACGGGCCATGGAGGGCAGGTACCTTAACCATTGTAGCTAGAAGAAAACGCTCTTAGAAGACCTTCCCTATCTTTTTGAGATATTTTAAACTGCATTCGCAGATTTTGAAAAAATGTACAGACAGCGACAAAAATGGCAAAAGGAAAAAAAAATTGATTCCAATCTATTCAGTTTCAGGTAAACATCAAAAGACTTTTATGGGGTCGTTTGAGTACTAGAAAATTCAGAAATTGTCAAAAACTTTTCCTATACTTTTTGTACTAAAATCGATTCAGTTTCATGTAAGGATCGAAAAAGCCTATGGGACCATTTGAGGTTTAAGTACTACAAAAGCAACAAACATCCCTACAGAAACGACTGTCAAGCAAAAGTCTAGTGATGCAACACCCCAAGGGCTACCCAAATCACCCCCATGTATGTTCAACGATTTTTTGTAGTTTAGAAGTTATTCATGTTTTTGTGACATTGCAGCAACAGTGGTCCTGCATCACTGGACTTCCGCTTGACTGTCGTTCCTATGACATCCTGTATATACTTACATATGGCAGAAGTAGCTATAATTGTAATGAAGGTTCAAGGCTATTAGATTTAAATAAACTAGTTTTACAGTACCTAAGTATTCAGAAAATATAAGTTCCTACCTATGTAAACTCGTCATCGTCAACGTATAAAGACGCCTCTTTGGGGCGCACTTGAAATCCTTTCGCCACACTGGTTCGAAAGAACTAGTGGGACGACATCAATAGACCGATAGCTTACACACATTAATAGTTTCGAAATTCGATATTTTGGTGGCACTGTACAATTAAATTTTACGGTTTAACCGATTTTTACTTGTTATTAACTTATCTACTACATTGTAAAGCATTGTTAAGTTAATTTTATTCACAATGCAAAATATACGATTAATAGAAACTGAGAAATGGAAGAAATAATTTGTCATCATTCACTCATTCACGCATATAATCGATAACGATAATATTATTGACGTCTCTTCCCTAATTTTCTTGATGTGTGCTACTTTCTGTTTTACGTCACTACATTATGTTTATACGAAATTTGCAATAGTGTGTGTAAAAATGAGAGTGTGTTGTATTTTTTATGTAGTGTGCTTGTGTAGCGATACAAAAACGAAATGCGTATGTGTGTGTAAAATGCGTTAGTGTGCTACCTCGTCCCCCGCAAAAATTGACAGAAAATTTTGTATGAGGACTTCCTTCAATCAGACGTCCCCTTTATAGTTCGTCCGAGTCCAGACGAGTGCACAGTGTTGCCAGCCAACAGTGCACAGTGTTGCCAGCCAACAGTGCACAGTATTATAATGTACTCTGTGACTACTTGCTTCCCACTGGTCCCACCTCACCAAATAAAATGAGGCCCTCATACAAACTAATTTTGAAACCGTGTCCCACCCAGCACTACTTTCACCCACTGTGCGCCACAAAGGTCGTCCAAGTATGTAGGTACTCGGTCAAATAAAATCCATTGTCTTTGATCAAATTATAGAAGTTATGTCAAAGTCACTGTCAGTCAGACAGTCGGATCCTACGATCAAGATTATTATAGATTTAGAGTCAGCGCCTCAGCGCAGCAAAACCGTATCGGTAAACAAGCCAGAAGCGTTCTATCAAAGTCTCCTTGGTAGAAACTGTGTTTCAAACCGTGTAGAACATGCTTTATTTTGTTTAGGATTTTGATGGTGGAGAAAGTACAGAAACGCTTTCTGCGTTTCCTGTACAAAAAGGACCTACTAACAAAAATACCTTCTTGTTAGTAAGGTTACTATACTTTTTGTTAGTTAGTAGGGAACATATTATGTTCCCTACATATTATGTTCCCTACTAACTAGGTATCTGCAAGGTATGCTATCCTTCAATTCACTTGAAACACGAAGGCTCTGCAATCAAATGCTCTATTGTCAGAATTCTACGCGGGATGTTTGATTGTCCGGTATTACTAACTGAAGTGAGTAGGCTGTGTGTCCCGGAGCATCGAGCCAGGTTCCTCACTGGGCGTACCGCTGTTCGCACCGAGGCCTGCACGAACAGTAGCCCATCAGCAATCGCCTGTATGCCGAGCACAACGACATCTCAATGCTCTGTCTACATCCAATGCAGAATGTGATATCTTTGCCGATGGCCGGCGCTCGAGAAAGAGTGTCTGAGTTTTAACGAAGAGATGCCTACTCTTTGATGCCATGGTAGCTTTGTCTTCTTCTTTCGTGTTTTCTACTGTATTTATTTTTATTATGTACTTTTATATTGTTTGTTTTTTTATTATAATTTTTGATCTCACTAGGTCAACGCCTTAGATATTAGTAGGTATAACTCGCGTCACGTAAAAAGAACGCTGGAAAAAAGTGGTGGGGGTATTTTTGCGCATGGGTACACTCGCGCACGAAAGTACTCAATCTACTGTTTTATTTTTGTACTAGCCTTTCGCTTGCGGCTTCGTATATTGGTTATTGGTAGGTACATTCAAATATATTAGATAGAGTTATCATTAAATAGAATTAAAAACATATTTAATTCCGTAAAGAATGTTTAATCGTAACCAAAATTATTAAAGATAATGTTGAAACTCCTTCCACTAAGTCGTAGTAGTATTCCGAATCTTTTGGACCTTTTACAGTTTTATTTGTCTCACTGTAGACTCGAAACATTTTATTGCCTTTGTTGTCCGTTTCATACATTGTGTTACAATATCAAATGCATTATTATCAACCTCTCTTTTCATAGAGCATTATACCTACGACATAAATATTTTTCTAATTTTTTTATGTAAAACGATTACGTAATTAAAAACTTTTGTGCGCGATGGTTTTTTGGGAGCAAAAGTAACGTGCCACAACGCTGGCAAGCGTGTGGCGTGCGAGCATCCCTCCCCGCGCCTCACCTCGTACCGTCAAATGGACCCATAAAGCGTCCAATTTCAATTTCGTTTATTGCTTCATGTTAGTTACAATGTCTTAAATTTATAGGTAGGCGTTTCATAACATGAACCCCGCTGGGGCACTGCAACATTTGGTAGGTTACTTATAAACTAACTTATGTAGGTAAACTAACTTATAAAAAAAAAAAAAAAAAAAAAACTAACTTATGTAGGTATATATTGGCTCAGCCCTTAAAGATATTTAATTTAAATATTTTTAGTTCAAGTACTATTAAATATATATTTAGAAGCTGAGTTTACTTTTTACTAAATCTTTTATTGTCATCTAGATAATCTTGAATATTGTAATAATTTTTTTGTATGAGGTAAGATTTTAATTTTTTGTTAAATATTGTATTTTCTTCTAAGTTTTGTAGTTCTGAGGGTAAATTATTATAAATTTGGATTGACATGTTATACGTTCCTGATTTAACTATTTCTAATTTTGTGTAAAGTGTTGTGTTTATTTCTGAATTAAGGTATTGTTGCTCATTACACGGAAAAATTACAGTTATATCATCAGCTTAAAGAATAGTTTTTTTTTTAGTATTTTTATTATTTTTGGCAGATCATTTATATAATATTAAAAAGAGTATGCAGCCTAACACACTTCCTTGAGGTATTGAATTTTGAATATTTAATTTATGAGATTTTATATTGCTAATTCGATTTTGGAGTGCATCAAAGAAATCGATTTCAACATATTGCAGGCGGGGCGGCGGCGGCTCCATGGCGCAGCTCGACAGCCAGCGTTCTTTTTACGTGACGCGAACTTTATCTGTAATGTTAGCTTAAGTTGTAAATAAATAATGTCTAAATGACGTTTTTGATGATCATATGTATGTTAATGTTTTGAGCATTTGTGACTTTATTACTAGACGCAAAGGGTGTAATTCAGTTAAACTTGAAACTTTTTTGTCACGCGGCTGACAGAATTTACCATTGATTTTGTATTGTACGTCACGCTGTATCTATAATATTCTTGATCGAAGGTCGGGTTGGATCTTTCTTCCCGTCCCGCCACTCGCTTCGTCGTGGCCGTGTGTCGGTCGTCCGTCGCCTCAATCAGCCTCAGCGCCTGTGTTTATCTGGCTTCTCTGCGAGAAGGCTTTTAGTCTAGTCCATATCCGCGTGAATTTTTATCAGCAAGAAAAGAATGGCGGATCTAACTATTATCATTGAGCATGCGCTGCGTTGATCGTGGTCCTACCTAGCCTGTTCCCATCAACCTCGATACCCTGGCTCGAGCGAAGAATCGGGGCAGGGCGGAAATATCATACTAGCATGTATTTATGCTGTGTGTGATAAAACAGAAACAGCCGGAAGAATGGCGACAATTGTCATCACCGGTAAGACCTCGCTTCTTACTCTGTATTGAGTGGTGTGCGTTGTTGTGTAGTTGACTAACAGAATGTATAATGTTGTCAGGGGCGGAGTCGCGCGAGGAGGCGGAGGCGGAGAGCCACCGCCAGCTGACGAAAAAGGTGGTGAGCGCGGCGTTTTATGCGCTAGCGTCGTTCATGATCACCGTAGTGAACAAGACCGTGCTGACGTCGTACGCGTTCCCCTCGTACCAGTTCCTGGGGCTGGGGCAGATGGTGGCCACCATCAGCGTGCTGTGGGCGGGGCGGCGGCTGCAACTGGTGCAGTTTCCGCCGATGGACCAGTCCGTGACGCGCCGCATCTGGCCGCTCCCGCTCATCTACCTCGGCAACATGGCGACTGGCCTCGGCGGCACCAAGGAGCTCAGCCTGCCCATGTTCACGGCTCTGCGCCGCTTCAGCATCCTCATGACCATGATTCTTGAGAAGATAGTGCTGGGTGTGCGAGCCTCCTGCTCGGTGCAGGCGAGCGTCCTCTCCATGGTGGGCGGCGCCATCATAGCGGCGGTGGACGACGTCACCTTCTCTATCGCAGGTTACACTCTGGTGCTGCTGAACGACGCTTTCACGGCTGCCAATGGAGTCTACATGAAAAAGAAGCTGGACTCGAAGGAGCTGGGCAAGTATGGCTTGATGTTCTATAATGCATTGTTCATGATTTTGCCAGCGGCAGCTGTGGCCTGGGCCACAGGAGACTTGAAGCGCAGCATGGACTATCCGCATTGGGATGATCCATTATTTTTGTCCCAGTTCTTATTATCATGCGTGATGGGGTTCATTCTATCGTACAGTGTTATGCTGTGCACTCAATACAACAGTGCCCTCACCACGACCATCATAGGTTGTTTGAAAAACATTCTAGTAACTTATCTGGGCATGGTAATCGGAGGGGACTATGTGTTCTCCCTGTTGAACTTTGTGGGTCTGAACATCAGTGTGGCGGGCAGCCTGGTGTACACATACGTGACGTTCAAGCGGCGCGCGCCCGCGGCGGGGTACGCGCGCCTCGACAACCCCAAAGTGGACACGGTATGACCGGCCGCAGCGCCGCCGCGCCCCCGCGCCGCCGCCCGCCGCCCGCTCGTCTAGCCAGGCCTAGCCTGGACAATGGACATTGAGGGATCACTACCAAAGATATTTCAAGTTAAACATTATAATGTGAAAGTACAGTGAAAATGCAAGGCCATAATACCAGTGTTTCAAAATTACTAGCATAGGGTTCTACGGTAGCTCTACAATAATCTATAGGTTATGTAAGTTAATACAGTGAATATTCTGTTCTTCAGTCTGCAACAATCAGAAAAAACATATTATTTCTGATAACCATAATGCAAGAAATCTTAGTGTGGGATTAGGTTACTGTTTGTAACTGATAACTGATTTTATTTAGTTTAATTAGATGTCATACATCAATATTTACATTAAATGGTAATGATACCATAACTAACTTTCAAAAAATAAGCAAGTTCTCCATTGGACATATATCTTACTAAATGACTCCAGCCGGCCTGATTCTAAAGCAATGAATACTAGTTAATACATAGTTAATATTAACAATATGTTAAAAACGAGACTGTTGTTTTTGAAATTAACTCATGGCATAATGCGTAAGCTTGCCTGGTGACACAAGCGACTGCCCAATTGTTCAGATCACAATTGTTGTTGTAGCCAACATTTTGATAAACAATTCACTATTGAAAAACTGTTAAAATCAACATAAACAGTTATAGATTTCAACAGTTTTTCGATAATAATTTATACACCTATTTCAATGTGTCTTATATATTTACCGGACCGCTACTGTTCCTCATTTATATAAATAACATTTACGAAGCAGGTCTGTATGGACAAATATTGTTGTACGCTGACGACACTTGTTTATTCTATTATGGAGATTCAATCGGTGATGTTGTTAATAAAACGCAGAAAGACTTGGCTTTAATAAACATATGGTTTCAACAGAACCTACTTACAGTTAATGCCTCTAAAACATCATATATAATTTTTAAGGCAAAAAATAAGATCTTAGATAGCTACACTCCTCTAACATTAAATGGTGAAACTCTAAAACAATGTGATACTGAAAAATACTTGGGACTCATAGTAGATGAGCGCCTAACTTGGAAACCACATATAGATAAACTGAGATCTAAAATATCATCACTGATGGGGATGCTCCGACCAGTAATTAAATGTTTTCCAAAAAATGTCAGGATCCTGATTTACAACTCTCTTGTAAAATCAAAATTAGAATATTTAATTGAAATATGGGGAACTGCAGCCAAATCACACCTAAAAGAACTACAAACAGCACAAAACAAAATCATAAAAGTCCTTTTTAACTATGACTTCTTTACACCATCTCAAAAGCTCTACAAAGAAACACAACTAATGAGTTTGAAACAAATCTATACTTACAACACCTGCTGTTTGATACAAAAGATCATCAACACGACGACCTCTGTGGCGCAGTGGGTGAAAGCCCGCTTGGGACGCAGAAGGTTGCGGGTTCGATCCCCGCGGCGGGATAAATGTTTGTATGATCTGCAAATATTTATCTCGGGTCTGGGTGTTTCTATGTATAATATGTATGTATTTACAAACAAAAAGTATATAAGTAGTATATCAGTCATCTGGTTCCCATAGTACAAGCTTTGCTTAGTTTGGGGCTAGATGATGCTGTGTGAAATGTCCAGCATTAAAAAAAAAAAAAAAAAAAAAAATACAAGAAACTCAAAAAACTTAGCATTGTCATCGCCTAGAACAAATTATGGAAAGCATAACTTAACCTTTGAAGGAGCACAACTACATAATAATCTGCCTAAGAATGTTAAAGAAGCAACAAGTATGGTTGTTTTTAAAAAAAGATTAAAGGATTATGTTCTAAAGAATATAGATATAGTTTAAAAAATTGTAGAAAGTGGATACGTTATCCTATAAATATTATAAAGGCGAAAGTTTGTAAGTATGGATGTATGGATGTATGGATGTTTGTTACTCTTTCACGCAAAAACGGCTGGACCGATTTGGTTGAAATTTGGTATGTAGATAGGTGATACCCTGGATTAACACATAGGCTACTTTTTATCCCGATATTCCCGCGGGAACGGGACTTACGCGGGTGAAACCGCGGGGCGCAGCTAGTATATTATATTGCTGGTCTTCAACCAGTACAATTATGTACTAGCTTAAGTAAAAATTTAGTTTCTCTTTAAGTGAACCATGTTCTTTGAGAAATAAACATCTTTAACCACATATTTGATGATCGACAGATTGACTATCCATCTATGTGTGAAACCCATTGTTATTTATTAGCTAAAGTTATGCCTAAATATGTAGAGGTGTCCACAAGATCTATCTGTTCATTTTTAGGGTTGAACAGAACCCCTATAGGATCACTTTGTTATCCGTCTGTCTGACTGTCAAGACCCTTGATCTCTGGAGTGTGAAATTACCGAGTTGAAATTAAAACCTTATACTCAGGTCTATGGTCTCTTTAAGCTATGAAAAAAATCAAACTCCTAAGTTAACGCAAAAAAATACGACCGTGTATGCTGCTAAAAAACGTTTATTTCAACACTCAAAAAATCAAAATTCATCACAATTCAAAGTGATTCCAGCGGTCCTACCGAATTAATGCTTTTTGACTTTGGTAAAGTTCTTAACTTCCTTCGAAACAGCGAGCATCATTTCTTTTAATAATTGAGGTATTTTGTTAAACAAGATAGGTGCCATGAATGACAAAGATACTTTTGCGCATAAAAGTAGTTTTAGAGCTAGGGACGCAGACTCTACTTCTGTCTCGTCTGCTGCGCTGCGATCTACGACCTCAGAGAGTCGACAAAACAGATGTGGGTTGCTTCTAACAAACATAGCCATTTCCAAAATATATGTACAGGGTGAAAATGTCAATGGGCCTCTTTAAATCTTTAAGATATTTTACTAGGAAACATTCCTTTATTTCTAAAAAAAACAAAACTGCATTCAAAGGTTTCCTAAAAGTCACTTGCCTTATTCGGGAATCAAACTAGCTAAAAAAAAAATTGCTATTTTATTCCACTCAAGACAGTCAAATGTTAAAGATAAAGGGTAATGCTAAAAAAACGAAATGTATCTCATATAACCTAGATTTATTTAGTTTTTGAGTACCTACTTATTTTTTAAATCTTTATTATTATTACTAGCTAATGCGCGCGGCTTCGCCCGCGTGGTACCAGCATTTTGAATAGCCTTTATGCTATTCCAGGTCATTATCTACGCCTATTCCAAGTTTCATCCAAATCGGTTCACTGGTTTAGGCGTGATTGTTACACAAACATACAAACATCCAAACATACTCACAAACTTTCAGATTTATTATATTATTAGGATATATCTTTATTATTATTATAGATTTTAATATACTTAAGTATTGAACGTGAACATGCGTGTGCAGCTGTTGCCCATGGACTCGCCGGCGCGGCGGCGGCGCGGGCGCCACACGAAATCAGCGCTGAAGCAGCTATAAGTTGTTGCAGTACATGCTGAGTGGTGACCTATTTTGTGGTTAGTTAAGACTAGCTGTCCGTCACGGTGTTACCCGCGGTCCCTCGGGAAAACTACACTTTCCCGGGATAAAATATAGCCTATATTCATCAGGGATAATGTAGGATTCTAATGGTGAAAGAATTTTTCAAATCGGTCCAGTAGTTTCGGAGCCTATTCAATTCAAACAAACATGCAAACAAACAAAATCTTTCCTCTTTATAAAATTAGTGTAGAAGTGTAGATAATATCATCGAAATCGATGTCTAAAGGGGCGAAATAGCTTTTTGAATTTAATAAATCGACAATATTGATTGTTTTCGTAAAAGTCGCATTGAAAACTTCGTCCTACTAGTGTTGTTTTAGTGCTGGTTAATGCTTACAGTTGCGATATAAGTTATTAATTGGACACTTTTTTTCTTTAACTTTTTATAAATGATTTTTTTATACAAATTAATATATGGCCGTAAGCTGATACATATGAGCCCAACACGGGTATTTTACTGTAATTAACTCAGGAGTTCCATTAAGCAGCACCTGACTCCATCATCAGAACAGCTCGTTTAAGATTTATTTTAAATAATGCTTATATCTCGAAAACTACAAAAAATCGCAGAACAAAATAAAGAAAAAAATATAGTTCGTCGCATCCAGCGGTTATCCGGAAATACCCCATGTTGCGAGGAACTATATATTTATCTTTTAGGTCTGAGAATAGGATAAAGTTGAGAATAGGATGTAAACTATTTTTGGTTCACCCAAGTTTTTTTTTCGACTACATTTTTTATTTTAATTTGAATATTTAAAAGCGCTCCATTCCGCTTTCAGTCTTTATACCACATCCCACACTTTTTATTTGACTACCAAAATATTCACTTAAAATAATTTACATGGCAAAACAACGTTTTCCGGGTCAGCTTATTTATAATAATCATCATTTTGTTGCTCTCATCTATGTGGGGTCGGCAGTTGGCACGACAACAGACATGTTCCAAGCAGGCGTCCGTCGGCCGCGCGTCTCGATCGCCTTCCAATCGACAGCACAGACCGTATTCACTCGTTTCCAGCCAGCTTTCATTGTTTATTAACACCTACATAAAAGTGTCTGCTTGTAAAAAAATCTATGTACTTACCTAAAAGGAAAAACATGACGTTTTTAGAATAATAGGTACATTAGGTATGTACTTAGTAGGTAATATTGGTGCTGTTTGATACCAAGAATAATGTTTATCTGTAACTCGGTTTTCACCAACTTAATAAACGACGGTAACTGTAACCGACCGTTCAGTAAAGTATGTAGTAAATTGTATGAAAAATGTCAAAGTATCAAGTGAAACACGTTGCCACTTGCCGCGGCAGGCTTCGGCATCGGCACGGTGTTGTACTTTTATTACTCGCTGATAAGGCAATATTAATGAACACCAATAACACATTAATATTATACGACCAACCAGTAGGTATAGGTACCTACTTAGATGTTAAATTTGCATTTTTGTTGTTTTCAAGAAGAGAGTTAATAGGCACCTTCTGGGTAGGCTGGCTCCATCGTAGACCTCATTCTTGCCTATACTTATTAGTTTCGAGGTCAAGAGCCGACCCATTCATCATAAAAAAACAAAAAATTGGACTAGTGGAGTGTAGGTACTAAGTACCTAATTTCCATAACTCACCCGATTTCAGATTTACAAATATTACATAGGTACCTAACCTACCTACTATAATAATATTAGGTATACCACCGGGTACCTAACCTACAGTACATTTTGATAAAGCGCTTTTCGAATTGATTTGTATAGCCAAGGTAAAAATACAACACGATTTATCAACAATTTGGCGTTTTACCTTGTTTTCATATATCGTGACTAATGAGTCGTACGTAGCTAGCTGATGTATGTACCTACCTACACCTACCTAAGTAGGTACTAGGTACCACTAGTTTCTAAAAGGTCGACTTGCGACATTAATGTACTAGTTCATTACGTATTACCTATTACGTTATCACTAGAAATAAACGCTCTAATTATTCTTTGCGACTAAGCTTAGAGTCAAAGTATTTATTGCTAAAATATAGGTAGGTACTATCTTAGTCTAAGTATAGGATTTCAGACTGGAACATCTGTGATGTATCATTAGAAATACATTATTTTATTTTTGCTATAATTAAGTACTTATAATGTATTTCTAAATATTATGGTTTGTGATCGCGAAGGAAGGAAGAAAAAAGACTATCTGTGATTTACTAATAAACGCGCATGAAGGGATTTTTTGAATAGATAGTGATTCAAAAGAAAGGTCTATTGTAAAATACATTCATAATATAGTAGAGAAACACTGATAATTTAGAGGTTTCCAATATGATGTCGTACATGAACTAATTTTTTTTTGCGCTTACATCTCAAATGGTGGCTGCACCCTAATATTTAGTTCAGCATTGATACAATTCGCATTTCGCACCGTGCGAAGCTGGAGCGGGTCGCTAGTTTATTTATAAAATTAAATGAGTGTAAAGCCAACGCGGCAATGTGTAGTCAAGTCACACACAGCACTGCACCTCTTATTTATGTGATGGCAATAGGTATCAATGGCAATAGGTCACACGACCTTGGCAAGTCGCGATCGGCGATGCTCAGTGCTAATGTGCACCGTCAGCTAAATTGCATCACAAAAAAACAGTTTTTGGGGCAGCAGGTGGAACTTAGAGGTTAGATACACTGACAACTCAACCTACGAGTAGATAGGTAGATAGGTTCAATGCTAAATCCATGGGTAGATAGAACACACGTGACAGTTAGTAAAAACATTAATTAGTCATCATTATGTAGTCATTGAACTCTATGTTAAACTATGATAAGATGGGACATGGACGGAGTGCAGCTTAATCGTAACGTTGTATCGTAGCTACAGGAAGACGCTCTGTTTTGAAGCAAAAAAAAGAAAAATTCAAAACTTAAAATATCAATTCCGAAGGTTTTGTAATTGCTGAAAAAAGTTGAAATCCTTGACACCAATACCGTCAATGCGTCGTCTTAAATCACAAAAAAGCAGGGCTTAATGCAAGGAATGGGAAGTTAACTGTGTCATGTGGGGTATCGTATGAAAGGGCTTCATTGGCACAAGCTCAAATAGACTTTTAATTATTTTTATGTTTTCGATTTATGACGAAAAATGAAAAAATAGTTTTTCCCTTCTCATGTACGAGTAGGTTAGGTACTTATAACTTTGTATGTAGGTAGTACCTAACAGTTTGCACTGTTATACGTTCATACTTGTACGGAACCCTCGGTGGGCGAGTGCGACTCGCACTTACCCTAAGTTTAGATTTAAGATGGATCACCTAAAAAAAGCTAGACCCCAAACCGTGTTTTTTACCCTAGTTCTTCACGGTTCTAGTCGTGAAGGACTTGCCAGTAAAATCACCTAGCTTTATGACGATTCAAAGTGATCCCAGCGGTCCTACTGAATACACCCCTATTTTGTAATTACCAAAAAAAAAAATTAGTAAAAAACATGGTCTCGGTGTCTGTTACTGATCACATTTATGTATGTAAAGTAAAAAAAAAGAGAAAAAAAATTATAAAGACGAGACGAGTCAGACATGGATTTATAGTTACTGCGGTTTCACTGACTGGGGATGATACGAGAGCATAGTTCGAATGAGAGTCTGTACGCGATTGTTGTCTAATATTCTAGTACTTATTTGTACAGTTTTCATAAAATGTTGTTCGGTTTTGATTGACTAAAATCCTCTATAACTTTGTGATACTTGAATAAGATAAGTTTTTTTGAAAAAAAATTCAAGAAGTACAAACTTTCAATAGGTTACCGTGAGCTGATTGAACTCACCGATGTAATTGTACAAAATTTCATTTCAATCAACCTATTTTCTGAAGAGTTCCGTTCTCCATCATTAGATCAGCTCGCTGTCACCATATTTAAAAGTTTTACACGATACTTGATCTAATTATTATTTTTAACCGGGTATTTATCCCGTACTTGTTTATACTTGATCTACAAACCGAGTTTCAACTCAATCTGCCTGTTTTCTGAGGAGTTTCGTTGAACAGCCCCTGACTCCATCATCACATCAGCTAACTGTCACCATAATACTGCATTGTCACCGAAGACTCATAAGTTTACCTAAATTCAGCTCAATCGGACACCGGGAAGTGGGTCAAATTGAGAATGACAAACATACAAATATTGCAAGCTAATTAAAAGCTTTTAAAAATAGGAACATTATAATTACCTACCTATTTAGTAATACGTAATTTTCATCAATAAAAATGTTATACATTGTTGTAATTCTTCATTCATATAGGTACTATATTTATATAATTAAACATCCGCATCCGCGGATGTGAGCCTTCGAAAATCCGCATCCGCATTCACATCCGCGGATGTGAAAAAATCGACATCCGCAACATCCCTGATACATAGGTATATAGAAACTTTGCAAGTTAAATAAAAGCTTTTAAAAAAGTTCTGACCATGCCATTATTATTTTCTGCATCTGCTCCACCTGTCCTTAATTTTTTTGGTAGTCATAAAATAGCGGTGTATTATGCTTTTTGACTTTGAGTTGTCCTGCTTTTTTATCATAGTGGCAACAGAAATACATCTTCTGTAAAAGTTCAACAGTCTGTCTCACTATCACGGTTCATGAGATACAGCCTGGTGACAAACGGACAGACGGACACGACAGCGAAGTCTTAGTAGTAGGGTTCTCGTTTTACCCTTTGGGTACGGAACCCTAAAAAGGGAGTTTCCTGTTTCTGTGAACAAGTAGATCCGGCCGCGGTCGCCTGGCCTGAAGAGCCGAGACGTTTTCAGTTTCACATAAGTATTTCATTTTGCGCCGCCTCTAGTCTAGGCGCGCGGCGCGGCGCTCCTCCTTTGTCAAGTGCTTTGCGGGCTTCGGGGACATTGCCTTCCTTTTTCGTTTCAAAGGCAGATTCTTTGAAAGGAACTCTAGAAATTCTCCGCCCGCTATGCATGGAAAATGTATCCAACCCAAGTGGAACATGCATTTCATGAACCGTTGGATTAGGCTTGCTTTCGTTGATGACAACTTACCAAAACGTAATCGCACAGCGCAGCGCTAAAACCAAAATGAGACTACAAAGTGATGTTTTATTTTTATGTTTAGCTCTAAGCCACGGACCAATAGGAGCCGTTTTTGTGCTACCTACTATAATGAATTAATTAGTGAGTACGTTAGGTACCTACTAACTAGGTATATGTACCTACCTACAGTTGATCTAATTTTCTATCAGTTAAACTAATTAAGTGTATATGAATAACATAATGTAGGTATAGGTTATGTTTGTAATTTAGGTAGGTACTCGTTTTCTCATTACCAAGGTATATTACCTAGTCGTGAACCTTGTAATAGTACCTACTTAGTACCCTCTTATCTATCCAACCCACTGACAAGTCAAGGCTTCAGACAGATTACGTTTACGTATCGTCTTCCTTGGGAACTGCCCTTTTGTTTAGCTCGTCACTTGCCTGCCCTTGTCCCTCTTAAGCCGGCTCACTCGTCATCTCAAAATCCACTCCTTTCTTTCACTTAATAATCTTGAAAGAAAAAAGAGCTGACCAAAAGTTATGGATGTTCCAAAGGTTTCCAAATTGTGTGAATGCAGTTTAAAACATCTCAAAAAGTTACATAGAAATGTTTTCATGTTACTAGAACGGTTAAGGTGCCTGCCCTTACGATCTCGTCTCTAAATCCACCCTGTATATCTCAAAACTGCTGGGACAGATTTTGATGCCCCTTTGAACAAGGATGTAGTTGAGGTATCTCTACTGAAATGCCATTACAGTATTGTTATTGGTTTATAGACCACGTCCCATACAACTTTGAACAGTCTTGTTTCTGACATTACCTAAGTAGTAAGTAAGTATTCATAATTTAGTGTAATTGGTTGTTCGTGAACCGTTCTAATTATCAATAAATAAATAAATTAATCCCTATTTATTGCTTCATTCAATGTAATCAGGTCGTCGAGAGTTATTTATTTTTTATTAGATAGTAATTAATTTGAGATAACGTCAAAATTAGGTACATACCTACTACCAATAGATGCTGTAAGAACAAAATCAAATCAAAATATATTTATTAAGGAATACAAACAATAGTGTGTATCTACGAGTAGTTTAATATAAGTACTTTAACTACATGATACCTTTGCCCAGCCGTGGGACACGATAGGTTGCGTAAAAAAAACTATACATGATTTAATTTTGATTGTTGTTCTTCTTATCGTGTCGATGCCCAGCAATAAATACATTTTGATTAGTACGAGTATAAGGTATTTAATTTGGATTGTTAAAGCGCAATTAATAGGAAACTAAGAAAGTGAAATGACGATGTAAAACGAAACGATCGATGTTTTTATTATATTATATAAGAGGGTAAAACTTATATTTTAGTCGTAAGATGATGTGCTATGTTTGAACTGAAGCGAGCTATTTGGATTGGGTACTCTAAGATTAGGTATGTCCGCAATATCCTCTCAATGTTTCACACACATCGCACCTCACAACTAATATAGTCGTAACTCAAAATTTTGCACTTTTGAGTTAAGTATGCCACCAAGAAGAAGAATTCTTTCTCTACAGACTGGTGAGACCCTTACATTTCTACCTATTTTTATCGCAAATCGGTAGTACTATAAAACTTTATTGACTGTCAATCTCGTTCATTCTTTCGACAAGTAACACCGTCACAACTTAGTCCAGACGTGTTTAACCTGTCTCATGTTAATATAAGACACAGTGATTGTCAGCTTTTATACAAAAACAACACAAGTGAGTAGTCAATATAGTCTTATTATCTAGTTGTGACACTTTTGCCTGTCAATAAAATATAAATATGAGGGTTACATCACAAGTTGAGACTTTATTGCTTGTCAATAATTTCCTTTCGTGGACTATTACGAAAAATATTTTGACTTAGGACTATATTGCCACTGTTTCGTTTGAGTTATTACTGTATGACCTGTTAAAATCATCGCGAAAGTTATTCGATATTTTGGGTTAACTATAAATATGACGGTTCCGCATGTTCAGTTTTGCTAAATATCTATTTATTTACAGAAAGAGTCCACAGTCGATTCCACATAACTGAGGGTAGTGACCTCTAATTAAGGTTTTTTTCTTTCTCATTTAGTATGTTGAAAACCATTGGTAAGTGGATGCAGCCTTGCCTTACTCCTGAACTTAAATGGTTGATAAAAAGTCTTATACTACCCCCCGACTCATGGCATTTAGCGATCTGATGAGGGAGATAAGTTGTTGTGGTACTCCAAAATCAGTCAAAAAAGGGATCAGTTAACGCAGTCGAACGCCTTGCTGTAGTTGATAAAGCAAAATTACTCCAGGGGTGTCGAATATTCATAGCACTTCTCGATAATCTGCTTTATATTCAGAATGTATCCTTTCACAAATCCCGGTTGTTTCGGAGATATCTGCCAGTACAATAAATGCCACAATCTGCTGTTAATTATAATCAGTAGTTTTCGCTTGCGTGATTAATATATCAGAGAGGGATAAGTTTCAAACTTCTTAGTATAACCCTTTCGGTACATCGATATATTAGTAGAATCCGACCAGTCCTGAGGCCATACACCCGTCCGAAAGACAGTATTACAGATTCCGTGTAACACGTCCACCGCAGCGTCACCTAGAGCTTTCAAGACTTCAGCCACAATCATATCAGGTCCTGATGCTTTGTTTAAGCTTCTTAATCTCAGCATACACTTCCCTTTTGAGACTTATTATCCTCTTTATTCGTGGTCATGTGAATTGGCTAAAATATGTGAAGTAAGCTGACAATTGACGTGTCTTTGTAAAGGTCTTTGCAGTTTTCACACCATCTATATGCTATCGGTTCTAGTCTTAAGATAGTGCTTACCTTATGCATCTTATAAAGCATAGGACTTTGGTTTGATTTGAACTTTCTTCAAAGGAGTCTTTTTTTAACAGGTCTGCTGTTTGTAGTCTGTGAGCGTGCTTTGTGGAGAGGAGTGGGTTGTCCCTACCCTAAGATTAATATCCACGGCTGGGCTGCTGACTGAAAGATAGCTCTGTTTTGTTGATTTTTTTGGAACCTGTAATAGTGCATTCCACTGTTGCCTTCAGACGCATGGAGAACCACGTTACGCTACGAATAATGTGTGGTCTATACCGCAATCTTTTCATGGGAAAGGTTTTGCATTGGTGGTGGATGATCTCCAGCGGGTATTGATCATGATGTAGGAAAGTAGTCAATTTGGTTGCGGTATCTGTCGCCTGGAGATATCCAGGTGAACAATCTTCTTATATCTTCTTATAATATAAGTAGATTGTACCTAAAACTGAATATTATGATGTAAGTCTCATACATATTCATTTAAATAAAACGCCCGTCAAAACGCATTTTTGTTAGTTTTTGAACAGGCCTTACAGTCGTAATTCCAAAATGGATTTTTTACTGATAGGCAATATAGTCTTAACTCAAAGTACTAGTAAAATAAAATTTATTTCTCAGAATGTATTAGCTGTATATAATTAAAAATATAAAATTATTAAAGCCAGATAATATATCTACAATTGTGCATTTAAGAAAAAGCATAATATTTAATATTCTGGGCGGTATGATTTTTCAAAACTTCAAAACGCTGTATCTCAAAATCGCCTTTTTTGAGTTACGACTATATTAGTTGTGGGGTGCGACATATTGGAGGGATGTCGTATTTTTATCATAGGTAATTATCATGTAAGTACCTTCTATACAAAAATAGTTATAAAGAAATCGTGCTTAAATTTTATGTTAGTAGGTATAGTAAGTAAATCTATCTTCCTTCCCTTCCTTCTAATTATGCGCTTCGAAAGGAGGAGTGACTGGATCGAAGGTCTCGGCAGAATAACAGCGCTGACCTGTCTGATAGGGCAGCATAACGCTGAGTCGAGATCTTTTTGCAGCTGTTGCTAGGATACCAGCCGAGACCTTCGATCCAGTCACTCGCCCTTACGAAGCGCATAATTACTAAAAGTATAATAAGTAATGTAATTAATAAACAATTTCTGTGTATGCATTTGTATCGTGTGTATCTTGAGTGAGCCTTTCTTTCCAATGGTCCTGAATTCTAGGTTCAGGTATTTTGATATTTTTAGGTTCCTATTGGCCGAAGTCAGTCTCAGCGTGGAAACGCACAATAAGTAGGTACCTACCTACTTATGTTTCGTGGCAATTGATCTATTGATAGGTAGGTGACTAGTTGGCTATGGCTACTAAATAAATAAATAAATGTACTTGTGTAACAGTGATCTTGGCTGTGTTGTGTACCTTTATATTTTGGCTATTATATTTACTTATCGATCTTTTATTTAAGTAAGTTAGGCCTACTTAATTTGAAAATTATTTTTATATCATGCATTTATATTCACCATACTTACCTACCTAATAGGTATCTACTATGAATGACGCCATGTAAATAACTAATAAATTTTATTTTATTTAAGTATTTTGATTGTATTATTTACCTTGTCTTCTGTTTCCCTTAGCTTAGGTAGGTACCTTCCTACACCTGCACTACAATTTCTATAAAAACTGGTAGGTAAAGTACGTACATAATATTAGTGCTTTCACACCACCTGTATTCATCGCCACGGAGAATAATGGCGAAAAATACTTATTATAAAAATGGCAGGTACCTACCTAGTACCTACAATGTACATTCTATAGGTACTAGTAGGTACCTACAGCTGCCTACGTTAGAGCTAAGCTAACTCACTCAAGTCATGGATTCGATAGCCCTGCGTAGCGTGCGCACACCCAAATAACTGATTGGATATAAGTTATTTACAACTGACAAGTTACCGGGTAGCCTAGGGCTTAGGTAATTCAGATATCAATTTATTATTCAAAATAAGAACTGCTTACCATACCTTTTAAAAAGCATTCGTCGAATTTAGAAAAACCCTAAATATAGTTTTTAGCTAGTAAGAAACTTGAATAACTTTCCAGGTAGGAAAAGTAAAACACGAGAAATTTCCTTGTATCTGTCACAGGCAACTGGTATAATCACCTATTCAACTTAACGCATAGCCATTTCATTTCACGGCGCCGTTCAAACTAACGGTCTGGTTAAATACAAACATTTAATGAACTGGCTGAGGCTGAGCTGGCTTTATGCTATTCATTTAAATACATACATAAAGTCACGCCTCTTTCCCAAAGGGGTAGGCAGAGACCACGGATCTCCAGTCGCTACGATCCTGACACACAACAAAACCTCATTCACTCTCATTACATTCTTCATACATGCTCGTCGGTTTAGGGTACTTTTGACCTGGCCCTACTCCAAAATGTCGCCAATTTGATCCAAGAAGGTTCGCCTAGGCCTTCCCCTTCCAGCTGTTCCATGCACACTCGCCTCATACACTTGCTTTGTCAAACGACTGTCATTCATCCTCTCTACATGCCCAAACCATCTTAACATACCTTTCTCGATCCTCAACACTACATCTTCTTTCACTCCACACTGTTCCCTTATAACACTATTTCTCACTCTATCATTCAACGTTACCCCACACATACTACGCAACGCTCTCATTTCAACAGCATTCACTCTACTCTGATGTTTTTTCTGCTATACCCAACTTTCACTTCCATACATCAATGTCGGTACCAACACTTCTCTGTTAACTGCCAGTCGTGCCTTGTTGGACACTTTCCGGCTGCTCATAAAATCATGGAGTGCCCCATTCACTCGGTTTCCAGCATTCACTCTCCTTTCGATATCCTCATCGTACTTCCCATCTCTTGTAAACAATGTCCCCAGATACACAAACTCTTTTACTTGTTCCACTCTTTCATCGTCAATCAGAATATTGCATGCTGTCATACATTCATATTTTTCAAAAACCGTCACTTTCGTCTTGCTCACATTTACTTTCATTCCCTTTCGCTTAAAAGCTTCATGCATAACTGTTACTATCTCCTGCAACTCATTCTCCGACGACGCAAGTATAACCTGGTCATCGGCATAGAGAAGACATTTGACGAGTAACTCATTCATTCATAAACCATTTGCACTTTCAAATCTTTCAAGCAACTGTCCATGAATAGATTAAACAGCCATGGTGACGCTACACATCCCTGCCTAGCGCCCTTTTGGATGCTAAACCACTCAGTGTATGACCCATGTATCATACACACGCGTAGATCACGTATATCACGCAAGCACTGGAATCTTCATAGAGAGATTTCAGAGCTCGAACGAGGTTGCTGTTGACTCCATACATCGACAGTACCGACCAAAGTTCATTCCTCATCACTTTATCATAGGCCTTTTCCGAATCCACGAATGCGCAATAGATTTTTTGACCTTTGGCCAAAAACTTTTCGGATATGCTTCGCAAGGCCGAAAACCTGATCCGAACATCCCATTCCCTTTCGAAAACCCGCTTGTGCCTCCCATATTCTCTTGTCGGTTTCTTTTACAACCCTTTCAATCAAAATCTTTGCATACAGTTTGCCGACGATGCTAAGGAGGCTAATGCCTCGGTTGTTTTTGCAGTCTTGGTGCGAGCCTTTTCCCTTAAAAAGGGGAACTATAACCGCCTTGCACCAGTCACTCTGCTAGAGTTCCAGCACAAATTAAAAAGACGGTATAGCTGACTAGCTACAACACCATGTCCACCCTTTAGCATCTCGGCTGTAATCCTATCATACCCAGCAGCCTTTCCCGATTTCATACTCTTTAATGCATTCACAATTTCACCCATTCCGATACTACTGTCACTGCTCACTTCTTCACACGAAGACGTTGAGGTAGGTTCCAGCGTATCTTCTCTCTTTAACAAACTCTCAAAATACTCCTTCCACCTTTTTAATATACACTCTTCACCTTTCACTATACTTCCATTCTGATCTCTGATTGCGTCCAACTATGAGTTTTGAGCTTTCCCTCTGGCGAAACGAATGGATTTCCAGAAAAATTTAATATTTCTTTGGAAATCTGCAGATAATCGTTGATCAAAGACATCAATTTCAATTTATTCATTCAAATTGAAATTGAATTGATGTCTTTGATCATCCTTTTGTTCCTCTTTCTTTCTTGCAACAATTTCTTTAACTAAACTTTTCACTCTCTTATATTCATTCTTAGCTTCATCCACATCCTCAATCGTAGCTTTTTTCATTCATTTAAATGGGCGATTTAAATATATTTCTGAGATGGCCTATACGCGGCACGGCTGCTGCCGCGGCACGCTTGCCTCGCGCGGTGTTTTTCACTATCCTTATCTAACTGACTTCGATCTAAGATATTAACTTCTACATCAAAATCAGTTGGTTGGGTTATGTTAGGCTAGTGAAAAACAACGCGCAAAGTGAGAGTGCCGCGGCAGCGGCTGCCGATGCGCGAGAAATTGAATACTTAATGTTCTCCTATGTAATTTCATTACTTAAGATTTTGTCAATGTTTATTTAATGTACCTTCCTGAAACGCCAGAAAACATTTATTTATATCTTTATTACATAAGAAATGACTGGGCTAGGCAAGTAGTTAAAGGTAATAGCTCCAAGCCATTTGCCTAATATTAAATTAAACAGCGCCGTTTAATTGAACGGCTGATTAAACCCACAGGTTAAACCAGTTGGCTGCGACATATCCATGCTAAGGTTTAAGCGCCTGCTGTACCACCAGTGGTACTTATGGTAGAGCAACCTATCCTAGTAGATCTACAGCAGGTGTCACTACCTTATGATAGTGAAAGCAGCTGGTAGCTCTACTGGGTGTCACCCACCAGGGTGACTTAACTGCTGTATTTGTGTAGCTGGATAGAAAAATAAAACTTCCAATAAATATCAATAGTTTATTACATAAATTATAGCCAAGCTTACATTTCCATCGATTTTATCTAAACCAATTCGTAATAAATGTTTTAAAAATGGTCTAATGTTAATCTATCTCTGTATAAGGCTCGGGCGGCGGGGTCCGTCGCGGCCTCGCGGTCGCGGGGCAGACGGCCGCCCGCCGCTCGCCCAAGTGTAAATGAAAAATCTTATAAATAAAATCTAACATCACTCTATGTACCTATTACATTATTTAGGCTATGATTGGTGTTACTACAGTTCTAAGTATCAGATTGTAAAATATTACACCTACACGTTTGACTTGCGTAAGCTTTAAAACTAAGTACAAATATTTTAATGATAAAGTACCTACATGTTTGTGGCTCTTATAATCGGTATATCACATAGTCTCGGGAGCAGGACGTGGCCGCGCGGGCTGCCTGTCGACGTCTAACTGAACATCACCTACTTACTCGTCTCGCGTTTACTTTCTAGTCTCCCAACTACTGACAGCATACCGGACTCGCGATTCATACTTATCGATAGTTTCCCGGCATCATCGGCACATCAGAACTGTCTAGTCATTATACATCATTCTGGCATCCTTTCAAAGTTTTAAATTTCAAGATCAAACTAAATTTAATCTTCATGTATCATATTAACTACACTATCAGCACGCGTGATAAGAGCATGTCGGTTTATTTAATGCTTAGGCTTATTATCAGTGTGAAACAACTCCACTAATGCACGGGCCGCCGCGACGACACGCCGATGGCTCGGGCGACGCCTGTACTCTGAACACGCTCCTTTTCTTCACTGTTCCAGACTAGCAGGGCTAAGCGGATCTATTAGATTAGACGAATGTAGACTGATGTTCAGACTATGATTGAAAGGAATACTACAAATAATCGTTTACAATTAGGTCCGTTCATTAACAACACCGGAGGAAAGAGAAAGAGCGGTCCTAAAGTGAACCCTTGCGAGAGCCTACTACCAACGACGCACGCGTTGAATCTTGTGTAAAAAGTAGGTACATACAATTTCCCTCTGAATCAAACGGAATTATGGACATTCGTTTTCTTTACAGCTACGTATCTTACACCACCACACTCGTCCGACACGTATCAAAATTCTTAGTAAATACTTTCATTTATTCTAGCTACAAAACTTTTCAAATAAAGTTATTACAACGTTCAAATAAAGTTGTTACAACGATTTATGAGTAAATTGGTGTTATTGTTGGGTGATTTCAACTTGAAAATTTATTGAAATACCGAGATAAATATTATTGTATTTGTATTGCTTTGTTTTCTTATCAGTTAAATTCGTGTCGGTGTTAAACTATTGATTACTATTTTATACATTTTATGTGCGCCAATAATTGTATACAATTAGTACTATCCTCGGCTCTATACATGCCAATTTTATATCTAAGGTACTATGTTGGTGTTCAATGGTTGACAGAGGCCACGTTACGTTCTATCGTACACTGCAGCTGTTGCAGGCAATACTAACATTCAGAGAAAGCGAACAATATTATATACACGGACATAGGTACACTCCATCTAGACTGTATACAGCAAAATAATTACATTGTTATGTCGTAAGATGATAACCAACCACTATCTGCATAAATCAGCAATAAATCCAGACTTTCGGATACATTGGCCTACCAATTCTGTTTATGTTGTTAAGTTAATAATTGTTGCAAGTATTTGTTGTTGGGTGTCAAGTAGGTCATTTTTAGTTACGTATTTAGATTTTTGTTCATGTAGATAGGTAGGTACCTACATTCACACGTAGTACTGATATTGTTTTGTTTTTTCGGGGGCGGGCACCGAGAATCGGGAAACAGAAAATCTTATCCGAAGCTCAGGGCATCAAGTCCTACAGTGTAATTTGTGTGTACCTAATCATAATTTTTCTTTAGTCTTAATTTACACTGTAAACTATTTGATGTTAAATAAATAAATAAAGTTAAATTGGGTACTTATGTTATACGAGTTCAGTGATTAGCTATTATATCCTGAATATAGCAGGCTCTTGCTAACTGATGGTGATGGGTAGTGTAATGCAGGCGCGGCTAACATCTAACGACAATCAGCGGAGGCGCCTATGCGGGCGCATTGTACGGATAGTAGGTACTTACCTACTTACCGCGTCACGTAAATGCACAGAGTCGAAAATCGAGATTATAAAAATTCTAACGCAAAGACAAGTTTGAAATTATCGTTGACATAATATTAGTACTTACTCGTAGTAGATAGGCCGACAATTAGGTAAAAGTAATACAAATTGATTGAAAAATATATCACAATAATGTACGAGCGAAAATAGAAAGTGCAGATCTACGCATCTGCTTCTAAAAACATAGGTATTTAGGTATATCTAAGGCAAACAAACGCAATCGAGACGAATTACCACAAGTAGGTACCTTACTGGCAGAGTGTCGCAAGTGGGTCTTCACGGCACGACGCCGACGCCACGTGCCAGTTCAAATTAATTATTTCTGATATTGGTTTTAGTCTCGCCATTCGTTTTCGCATTGCAATACATACAGAAAGCCTGGATTGTCACTATTGAATGTACGAATTCAGGAATCTTGTGATAGAATTTTGTTGACAAAATATTTGTTTGTTGAGACTTATCAATAAGTATACATTTTTTGGGAATGTATTGAATAAAGC
The DNA here is from genome assembly GCA_963565295.1 of Epirrhoe alternata. Lineage (NCBI taxonomy): Eukaryota > Metazoa > Arthropoda > Insecta > Lepidoptera > Geometridae > Epirrhoe > Epirrhoe alternata. The sequence goes on from OY751375.1 coordinate 124,862, forward strand.
GTGAAAAGTAGATACTTTTTGAATAGTCACGCATATAGTATCAACACGTTATGTAGTAGAAAAGTCGATTGCGCTTGCTTACGGGCGCTACATCGACCACACGACATTGTAAGGCCGACGGCAGTAAGAAACTCATCAGAACCAATACGTCCAGAATATATAACCAGTTTCACAATTGTATAAATGATGATGACAATTTAATTTGATATAGGCTCATTTAAATTAGCCGTTTGCAACAGGTACGTATCAATAAATATTTGCTTTTGCGAAGTATGCTTAGGGCGCCGCGCGCCGATCTGCCTCGAGTCACGAGAAGCAGCACTTCGTGATTCGTAGGTAGATAGAGCTGGTGCCGTACCATGAGCTACAGTTCAGTTTGGGTGCTATCCAGTTTAGGTTCCTAATCCGAATCATCGTAAAGTTTTCGTACCGTGACAACGTGACGTGACAAGCAGAAAATTGTTTTTATGCACCCGACCAATCTTCTTTTCACTGATGTTCCTCTCCACCCAAAGGTTGCCTGGAAGAGATCGCTTCTTAGCCCATTGTACATTTTTATCTGGTTTTTCTTTTGTTTGTTTTTTTGTTGTTATTATTAATAATAATAATAAATAATGCTGGACTTTTCACACAACATCACCTAATGTTGTGCTTTGAAGAATTTTCGTTCATTGTTTTACTTGTATTACTAAGTATTATATTGAAAACGATTCAGTTTTTACGACATGGTCTAGTAAATTGTATAATCAGTAACTTTTATTAACATACGTCATCATGGTACGTTATATCGAAGCAGTTCAGTTTAGGTCTTAAAATGGATCGCTCTATGCGCTCACAGTAGGGTCCCCGTCCTAATAAATTTGATATGGATCTTGTGTCTGCATAAAGAATTATGTTAATATTTTAATAATGTTTGACTCGCCAACAATAAAACTAAAAGGTTTCCATTATCTTCACGATTTCAAGGTCTTTTTTGACAAGTCTTATCGTGATTATTTTATTAGCTTCGCATTTCAAATATTTGTTAATACACATCACATTAGCATTTGCAAGGGCCATTCATAAATAGCGCTGAGCCAATCAATATTCAACTAAATAAATTACTTAACACCAATAATTTTATTTAATTCTTCTAATTATTGCATGTAATGTAAATATATAATAATCTACTTAAATCTAAATAATTTGAAAAAATATTTCTTTAGTTGGTGTTAAGTTTGTCTTGCACTTGATGTGCTCATATAATGGGGGCAGTACAGTAGTAGCAGGAAGTCTCGTCTACTAAAGTACTGTACTGACTGACCTCTGTTCACGTACACTAACTAAGGTAACACCCGAACCAGATTCTGCATAGTAAAATAACCGACATATAGATAACACCTAAAAACAACCAGCAAGCACAAACTTGATATTTGAGAATCCATTAAAAGACAACGGATTTGATAGAACATATTAGGGCTATAAGGGTATGTCTTTGATTTCAAAGCTTTTGGACTGGAATTAAGAATAGATGACTCGAACTCCATCAACGGAGGGCAGTGTCAGTTAGCCTGCTAACTGACACTGCACTCCGTAATAAAAAAATACACACATTAATAGGCCTGCCTATTAATGTAAAATATTACAGTAGGTAAATAAATAAATTAATTCGCAGAGTTGAATGGTAGCTGGCCGATCGAGGCGCCAGCCAGTTTTTAGGTGTTGTGGATAGAGCATTGTATGATTCACATGTTGCATAACTTAGACCCGTGTTCAGAGACCGCTTTAAGACTTTGAAGTCTAAGCATCGATTCTTCGAAAATTTTAGATCAAATTTTAGTATTGAACATCGTCAGAGACAGACAGGCTACACGATTGAGGGCTCAGAACATGGGCCTTACAAGTTGTTTATGATTTTTATGCAGAAACGGGTTGCAGTATAAGACGAACATTCTGGTGATTAAGCTGTTTGACACATGGTGTAGGAAATGGCAACGCAAAGTTCTAAGTATGTTTTAGAGATCATTGATTACTAATTAAATGGGTTTTCGTTTCGGATTGAAGAACCAGCAAAAATGCAACAAAATGTTCGTTATAACATGGGTCAAAAAAAGTAATTCGCAGTTGGTTAACTATAGGGTCTTAACTTAACCAGGAGTAAATAGCGGTAAGTATACTAGTACCTACATAATGTAAGGGTTGAGTAGCCACAGCATAAAGTTTGCGGGGCCAGTTTTAAAATATACGGGTTGGAAAAAAATCAATGGGCCTGGAAGGGCCTTTACTCTAAGGGCATTTAACCTTTAATCGTAAAGGTTTAATTTTTTAACATGGAATAAATAATAATAAATAATGCTGGACATTTCACACAGCATTATCCAGCTCCAAACTAAGCAAAGCTTGTACTATGGCAGGGTTTCTCAAACTTATGGTACCACATACCCCTATCAAAGGTTCTAGATGACAGCGAACCCCTATCCCCATAAAAAAATAGGTAAGATTTTTTATTTCACTGAAAAGCAACAAGGACAAATTATCTCTTTTTGTCTTGAAAAAATAATTGAGTCAATTTAATAAGTAATTTTGGTCAATTTTGACTAGATGTGTTGCAGCGATAGGTAAAAGGAAATTCACATATTTGAGTGACGCCTCGGGATATTCTTCCTGTCTATCTGCCCAAAATCAATCAAAATATCCTTTTACTGGGTAATGAGATACTTCTTTGCTCTAACATGCGTGCCACACGCGCCTGCCAGTCATCTAGCCACCTTTACTTAAATCTTGTCGCGAACCCCCTACCGTCGAATGTCGAACCCCTAGGGGTCCGTGTACCCCAGTTTGACAAATCCTGTACAATGGGAACCAGATAAGTGATATACTACTTGTATAGTTTTTTTTTTGTAAATACATACATATTATACATAGAAATAAATATTTGCAGATCATACAAACATTTATCCCGCGGCGGTGATCGAACCCGCATCCTTCTGCGTCCCAAGCGGGCTTTCACCCACTGCGGCACAGAGGTCGTCTTTCCTTAATTCAATTGGTTTCCTTCCAGGGCCCATTGATTTTATCCACCCTGTATACAGCAGTATGAATGAAGTAAGAGTGTGAAACGTGTTTTAATCAATACTGTGACTTCCCAATCTTTACATAAATAATAAGCAAGCTCTTATAATTAATATTGGCAATGTTCCTATCACTAAATTGTTCGCAATTTAAGAATAGCTACCTACGTAAACCAAGTAGAGCTACACATTTTCAAAAATATACAATGTTTGGTAGTTAAGGCGGTCTACAGTAACGAGTTGGCGAAGGAGTAGTGGGGTGTGCCTCCCCTCCCCTCCCCGGAGAAGGGAGGGGGGGACTCGGAGCGCGTTACATTAAAGCACTTTTAGTTAGAGATGCAGTAAACTGCCTGTGCGCAGTTACACTCCTGTGATCATGTACTTGAGTTGACACTTCCTACCAAACTTACTAGATATAAAATTAAAATTAATGCAAAGTTAACAGTAAACATTTATCAGCCTTATTTACATGCGTTGTAAGAATGGGACAAAATAAGTACATCGATGGATGTATATTATAGTTCGGGGAGGGCCTAAAATAATTAAGTACTTATTTTTCATCACAAATCATTAAAATAAAAAATCTAAATCACATAAATGCAATGGACAAAACGAGTATTCATAATAAAATTACATTAAATAAATTGATCTCAATGATATTCAATAATAATATTAATGTATTTTCAACTGATTCAATTTTAGCAGCTAACTACAATTTCTCTAAATAAATATTTATTACAAAATGTAATAATTACGCTGGCTCAGCAGAGCTGTAGCCTAACATCATACTTTTGTACATTCTATTGATTGTAAAAGTTTTTTATAAAAGCATTATGACATGACTATGACCCATTTTAATGTAAATAACTTTTATTAAAATTTGAACACTTTTGAGTATCAAAACAATCTGACTAATAATAAATATGTTTGCTCTAAAACGAATTAGCCCGTTATCTTAGCATAAGTTTTTGATTTGTGGATGACACACAAGCCCCGGAGTGAACGTCGATACCATCCGCCTGCCTCTGATAAAAAAATCAAGTTGAGCTGTGTGTCTGGATTGTATGAATAAGGATCTGGATTGTTAGGGCCTTCAGAATGACATTCTGAAGGGCCCTAACAATCCAGATCCTTATTCATTATTATTATGCTATAAGTAGCAGCTGTTTCGTTGTATGGCAGTAAGTATAAGACGGTACAGTACGAGCTGCAACAGCCTTCTGTGATCTGTGAGATCGGACAGGAAGCCGGCTGCATTTCAGAATCTAACATGTCATTTCAAGCTTCTTATTCTAAATAATAACAAAGATTTAATAGAAAAGTAAAACATATACGGCACAATTAAAGATATTTTTCTTATCTATGAAGACGTCTCTTTTTAAACCTATAGCTATAACTATGGCAGTTCTTTTAAAAAAATATACAAAACACGTTATATTCATTAGTCCAATCACTCCCGATAGAATACTGAGCTGCATCAGAGATCGATAGCACGTTTCTAGTCCGTCACTGAGATCAAGTCGCACGCCTCAGACAAGGAAGCCGTAGGGTCCGTTCCCGCGGATGTGCGCGCGCATGCTCTGCACACTGTTCATGATCTTCTTCTGGTGGCCGACTAGCGTGACGCCGAGCGCGGCCAGCTGGTGCACCGTGAGGTCAACGGCCGCCTCCATGTCGCGCACGCCGCCCGCGTGGAACTTCTCCACGTAGCGCGACATCTTGATGCACTCAAGCCACTCCTCCACGGAGGAGAACTGCACGAGGTCGGGCGTGTCGCCGGCCAGCGGGTCGGCCGACCGGTTTGGTGCGATCTTGCGCAGCGTCTCCGGGCAGCGGATCAACTTGTCGAGCGTCTTCACGATCGACGAGAAGGCAGGCCGATGCGTGCGCTCTTTCTGCCAGCAGTCCAGCATGAGCTGGTATACCGCCTCGGGGCACTCCATCGGCGCCGGCAGACGGTAGCCTTTCTCGATTGATTTGATCACATCCTGATTGCTCCAGTTCCAATAGGGGCGCTCGCCGAAGCTCATCACTTCCCAGCAGACGATGCCCATGGACCAGACGTCGCTGGCGGTGGTGAACTTGCGGAAGGCGATGGCTTCGGGCGCCGTCCACCGCACGGGGATCTTGCCGCCACGCGTGGTGTAGGCACCGTCAGGCGTGGACTCGACCTCGCGCGACAGGCCGAAGTCGGCGATCTTACACACGAGCTGCGAGTTGACGAGCACGTTGCGCGCCGCTAAGTCGCGGTGGATGTAGTTCATCTCGGAGAGGTACTGCATGCCGGTGCCGATGCCGCGTAGCATGCCCACTAGCTGCAGCACGCGGAACTTGCCGTCGTTGGCGCGCAGGAATGTGTCCAGCGAGCCGTTCTCCATGAACTCCGTTATTATCATGATCGGGTTGCACTTGGTCACGACGCCCTGGAGGAAGATCACGTTCGGGTGCTCGAATTGGCCCATGATAGACGCCTCGGCGAGGAAGTCGCGCCGCGCGCGCTCCGTCGATCCCGCCTTCAAGGTTTTGATCGCGACGTCAATCTCCTGTCCGCAACCAGTGGGCAGCTTCAGCTTACCACGGCAAACGTCTCCGAACTCCCCACCACCGATTATCGCCTCTATCGTTATGCAGGAAGCATCAATTTCACGAGCGAATTCGCGGATGGCCTGGTTCGGATCCTCGTAGGTGTGCGGATCGATGTAGGTGCGTGAGCCAGCGCCAGCGAACAGCGGCGTGGTGGCGTTGCTGCCAGTCTTGGCGGGTCGCTCGGGGCCAGTGTACACTTCGCCGTTGCGATAGTTGAGGGCGTTGCAGTCGCTGGGCTGCTTCTTGTCGCAGGGGTCGTCAGCGCGCGCGCGCAGCACCAGCACGGTGGCGATGATAGCCACCACGGACAGCACCACCACGGCGACCATCACGCCGGCTACCAGACGCACCTGCGCACCCTCCTCCTCCCCGACGAACGTCGTCTCGAGCACGTTGCCAGTCCGTGCGTAGACTATACCACTAAACTCACCCCATCCACGCTTCATTTTGGCCCGCACTCTGATACCATACTCTGTGTCTCTCCGTAGACCACTAACGGTAACATGGGGCTCTTTGGTGATTGTGAGGGTAGTATTCGCCATCTTGTCCATGTTATCTTTAGGAAAACATTTTATCTCATAGCTTTCAATCGTGTCATCAGGGTCAGTCAGGTCGACAGGCGGTGGACTCCAAGCAATCGACAGCTTATCACTCTCTGCACTCAGAATTCTAAGTTTAGAAACTACACTCACCACTGAGGCTTCAGTGACAGCGGTTATCTCTACTTTTCTCGCAGGTTCTCCTGTTAGCTCAGTCACACCATTTTCAGCAAATACTTGGAATTTGTACTCAGTTACTGGATCTAGCCCTATTACTGTAACCCTGGTGAAGTTCAGTCCGGATGATGCAGGTCTGAATTCTACACTGGGCCCGCAGTTGGTGCAGTGCACTCTGTAAGTCACATCACTCCTGCCCCCTGTCTGGTGAGGTGGTTGCCAAGCAAGGGATATAGAAAACTGATCAGCAAAGGTCACAGTCAAGTTATCTGGTGCAGATGGTGGTTGTGTGCAAGGAATATTTTTAGAATCCATCTTTGCTCTGTAGAATCCAGGGACACATTTGCATTCTGCTGCTGCAAATGCTGTAGATTCTGAGTAGTCAGGGCACGGGATACAGGGCTCATCACCTGTGTGCGATTTAAACTTTCCTGGGGAGCATTCATTGCAAACTTGATTTTCATGATCAGGTTCAAATCCTGCTTTACATTTACAAGAACCTCTGGCCAGTGTCCACTTGCCATCTCCTTTGCACATGTACACTGGTGGTTCACCAGGAGTTTTTTCAGCATTTTCAACACAGGTACCATTGGCTTCCTCAATAACTGTTACTTCTCTACCAGTGGGAGTGGCTGGGAATCTAGCAAAATTTATTGTCACCTCTGGACATGTGATGTAGTACACTTTAACAGCCAGTATGGAGATACAAGCTCCCTGATCTCTAAAGGCAAAGTACACACCTCTCTTAGTGACAGCGATGCTTTTCACTTCTGTGTTGATGTCGACTTCGGAGTTGGTGTTGAAGCGGCCCTCGCCAGCAGCAATGCGGCCGACCAGCTTGTAGCTCTCGGGCTCCCACGGCGGCTGCTCGCGCGTGGCCACGTCAAACTCGTAGTAGAGCAGGCTGAATGTTTCCTTGCAGCTGAGTGCGTTGCCAGGAAACAAAGAGCAGTCACGTATCGTGAATTTGATCTCAATGTATATCCGGTTGGCGTTGCGCCTTTCGATGAAAGGCGTCCAGAGCCAGTTGTTGACGTTGTTGTGCGCGACGTCGCAGACGACGTACGAGCGCCAGTTGATCTGTTTCTCGAAGTTGGTATAGGACTCCTCGAGCCAGCCGGGCGTGCTGGCCTGCGCGCCGTACGGGAACCGCGTCCAGCCCAGCGTCGCCTCGGACGTCGTGTCCAGCAGCAGCACCTGCTCGGCGCGGGCCGTCACCGCCGCCACCGCCACCGCCACGCACACCAACCACATCATGGCCTCCGCATATCACTGCACTGCACAACACTTCCGACAACACTTTCTACTACACAACAACACAACGGAGCCCTCGCTGGCCCGCTACATATTACGGTGGCACGTCGCCCAATCCGAGTCGACACTTCACACGCAGATAAAGGACGGTCGAGTCATTTCTCTTTACGATGTATTCTGATTTCACTAGTCCTTTGTGCGACCGTCGCAAACCGACCACGATGTATCTGCAAGCCTCCTCACGCCACGGGTTGATATAAATAACACTATTTTAAGTGAGGATTCCGCATTTTTATTTTCTATTGATCCCAAATTACACAGATGAGTTCTCTTGACATGGACGCGCAGCAATTTTGTGAGTTGCCATATAATAAATACTTGCTCGCTGCCTCAGCTAAAAATTACAATCGTAAAAAACTTTTTTATGTACTTGCCATAGTGAAAATATATCCCATCTTTTTTAATCAAAGCGGAAATTATCCACAGCGTATGCTTATAATTTTTTTTTCTGTTAATTTTATATAGCTAATATTTTATTTATTTATTTATCTAATTACTTATATAAATTGTTTTACAAAGTTTACTTACCAATAGTTTGCTATTTGCTTAATAGCTTCGATCATTAAGGTAGGGATGCGCCATAACTTGTATTTCCCCTCTGTTAAATGTACACGACTCCGAGTCGTTTCAGTTTATAAAAACTACTTCGGTAGCCATTTTGACACAATACTTCTGAACCTGAGCGAGAACAGAGCTGCCATAAAATGCCTATTTGTGCTGTATTTTGTTATCGAAACAAGTCGGCAACATCAAATTTCAAAAGCGACGGCATCTCTTTTCATTTGTGAGTATTTAATTTGTAACATAACTATTAATTTCCTTATGAATTTATGATATTTATATTTGAGTAATTTGAATTTTCCGCCATAAGAATGAATGAATAAGTCTATTCACGTGACTACAATACTATGTAATAATCTATGTAGCGAGTCAGGGATGTCACTAAGTTTTTTCAAAATCAAAACACGTTTATTTTAATCTAGTTACATTTTAATTGCGTTTCTATAATGTGTTCCATAATTTTTAACATTTAATAAACTGCCAACAGTTCAGTTATTAAAAGAGAGTTGTAGAATGCGTGAGCTGGTATATATGCGGTTCCTTAAGAAACTTGTTCTGGGTGCTTAGGAAGTGAACATACTAAAAGTACTGATGTCTAGGAGGTGAGCCGGAGTGGGAGGGAGTTGACTAATTTATCAAAAACGGTGCGTTTCAATGCAATTATTATGCCAAATTAATTTACTTATGCTAAATGAAAGATCATAAAATTTTCTTCAACTCCATACCCTTTTCCAGAATTTCCAACCGTTTTCAAGCTCCGTAAAAATTTTCTTTTTTATCTTTAAGTTAGGTTTTTTTAACCTTTGTAGCTTAACATGACTGGTTCTGAAGTTATAAAGCTGAAAAGGAATGTAGCTTCCTTTTATTCTTCCGGAGCGTGTAGCTTGCCTTTTTCCGGAGCGTGTGTCTCAAAACCGCAAAACCTGATGAAAATTCGGAATAGTATATTACAAAAGTCGTAGAGAATTATATGATCTTTCATTTAATTTACAAACTTTTTGTCATACGACGCACCGCTATCGGAATATAAGCTAAAAGCCCAAAAGTGGGAACTTTGATCCCCCTCCCCCAATCCGACATAATAACTATGAATATATTGTGAATTAAAAATAAAATGAAACCACGCAAAATAATTATAGGTAATTTATTTTAAAACATAGTAATAATTATTTCAAATTGATGACAACCCTAACTTGACTAGTTGAAATGTTCTATAGTGCAGTGGTATTGATATCGATGATTTAAATGAATGAACGGAAGATGAACATTTTTAAAAGTTTTGTATGTACCTACTTTTCTTTGCTTGTTGATTTTATGTTCCCAAGAGATTATTAAAGAAAAATGGAAACAAGCATGCAATAGACATCCATCCTGGACGCCTACTCGGACTATACAGGTGGATTTTTGAGATGGGCCATGGAGGGCAGGTACCTTAACCATTGTAGCTACAAGAAAACGCTCTTAGAAGACCTTCCCTATCTTTTTGAGATATTTTAAACTGCATTCGCAGATTTTGAAAAAATGTACAGACAGCGACAAAAATGGCAAAAGGAAAAAAAAATTTATTCCAATCTATTCAGTTTCAGGTAAACATCAAAAGACTTTATGGGGTCGTTTGAGTACTAGAAAATTCAGAAATTGTCAAAAACTTTTCCTATACTTTTTGTACTAAAATCGATTCAGTTTCATGTAAGGATCGAAAAAGCCTATGGGACCATTTGAGGTTTAAGTACTACAAAAGCAACAAACATCCCTACAGAAACGACTGTCAAGCAAAAGTCTAGTGATGCAACATCCCAAGGGCTACCCAAATCACCCCCATGTATGTTCAACGATTTTTTGTAGTTTAGAAGTTATTCATGTTTTTGTGACATTGCAGCAACAGTGGTCCTGCATCACTGGACTTCCGCTTGACTGTCGTTCCTATGACATCCTGTATATACTTACATATGGCAGAAGTAGCTATAATTGTAATGAAGGTTCAAGGCTATTAGATTTAAATAAACTAGTTTTACAGTACCTAAGTATTCAGAAAATATAAGTTCCTACCTATGTAAACTCGTCATCGTCAACGTATAAAGACGCCTCTTTGGGGCGCACTTGAAATCCTTTCGCCACACTGGTTCGAAAGAACTAGTGGGACGACATCAATAGACCGATAGCTTACACACATTAATAGTTTCGAAATTCGATATTTTGGTGGCACTGTACAATTAAATTTTAAGGTCTAACCGATTTTTACTTGTTATTAACTTATCTACTACATTGTAAAGCATTGTTAAGTTAATTTTATTCACAATGCAAAATATACGATTAATAGAAACTGAGAAATGGAAGAAATAATTTGTCATCATTCACTCATTCACGCATATAATCGATAACGATAATATTATTGACGTTCCCTTCCCTAATTTTCTTGATGTGTGCTTTTTTCTGTTTTACGTCGCTACATTATTTTTATACGAAATTTGCAATAGTGTGTGTAAAAATGAGAGTGTGTTGTATTTTTTATGTAGTGTGCTTGTGTAGCGATACAAAAACGAAATGCGTATGTGTGTGTAAAATGCGTTAGTGTGCTACCTCGTCCCCCGCAAAAATTGACAGAAAATTTTGTATGAGGACTTCCTTCAATCAGAAGTCCCCTTTATATTTCGTCCGAGCTTAATAGTAAGCTGTCCCGCTTACAAAATGGCGGCGTATTATAGGCTCTTAAGTATAATTATTAACTCGCTCGCCACGCCAGCAACAGGCATTCCGGGATTAAACTCTCGTCCTTTGACTTCCGCGTAAAAAACCGACAATCATCCGACAATATATGGAGCGCCCGGCGGCGACAGCGGCAGCAGCGGCATGAGCAGTGACAGCGCGAGCTTATGAACTCAGCCACTGCCACAGCTCCTGCCGCTACCGGAAGTATTTCCCCATGTTGAAAATATTGAGGAAATATCTAGTTAGTAGGTACTAATCCGCCGGGGCACCATGTCAGAAAACTTTCTCTTGCGCTTGTGCCCAACCAAAGCTGCTTGTCTCTTACGGTTCCGGGGGGACAGTCACACGGCAGTTGAAGGGCCGCGGAAATTGGATGTCTGTGAGCAGATTTTCTATCCGTAATTACATTTAGATTCAGCTACTGCCACTGCTCCTCGCGCTGCCGGAAAATTTTCCCCCGACGCGAGTGGGGTGTTCACACCTTACTCTGTGGTTCACACTCAGCCTTCATGAACATTTAGCGCCGGGCAGTGGCAGTGGCAGTGACAGCGCGAGTAACCTATTTACATTCTCGCGCTGCCCACTTCCCTGTCCATCAGGGCTGAATGTAAATCTGGGGTAAAAAAAGGTACACTTCACCTCAAAGTTCAGTTACAAAATGAACTTTTAGAAATTATGTAAAATCAGTCAGTGAATTGTGTGGGTTATCCACTACCCTAAACTTTACAGTAGTAAAGTAAAAATATTGCCCTACAAGTTGACCACCTACAGAACTAGATGGCGCTACTAGTGCGAGAAAACAAAAACACACTTGTACCCAAATCTCAATACAAGTAGGTACCCCACCCAGCACCAGCATGCTGACTCAACTGGTGATAAACACTAGCCATCACAACACAAAGAGCTTCGGCACGGCCCACAATTGGAGGTAATTTCAGTTTCCCTTTCATAGGATTTTTCAAAAATGAAGTTAAGTTTTTGATAGTTTTAAGTACCTACCTACCCAGTTTTGTCGATAACATGAAAACATTTAATAGTCTAGTGTTCAAGTTTGTTTTTTTTTCTACAAAAACCATTTAAAATGAGTTTGTTCATTTTAAATGTATGGAAATCAATGATTTATTGATGGAAATGAAAATTATTTTCCTCGTAACTTTTTTCGTTTTCGCATTGTAAAGCTGAAACTTTTATGTATTATTAACCAGCCTAGGCCCAAGCCCTATGACCTTCCCGGGCGTTCCCGTTTAAGAGATAATGGAACAGTTAAAAATGCGTATTTGGACTATCATTATAAAGGGTACTAGAGTATCTCAAAAACAACTTTATGTGATTTTTTTGCCCCATACTATTACGTATTCAATAGACAACGACCTCATATGAATTTTGGCCTTGAAAAAAAGCGTCCCTATTCAAAAACTGTGTATTATAAAATATTGTAATCTTAGGAGATGTATCTTGGATAAATCTGTATTTAGTATGTTTGCCCAATATTTTTAGGCAGGTACGTAGGTACCTGATTGACAACGACCTCATGTTATGACTTGTGGCCTTGTCCGAAAGCGTTCCTATTCAAAACGAATAAGTAACAAAAATAGTTCTAACCACAGCATAATACTGTATTGAGTTACTTAGAAGTTTTTAATTACTTAGGTATTTCCCTAGTTTACTCCCTAAACAGGTAGGTACCTACTACCTGTGCTATCTATCCTCAATCTCCATTGTTATTTCACAGGTGTGACCAAAGGTTTTGGTTTTGCTAATAAGGGTGATTTAAGATCCTTTATTTGTTAAGTAACTTTAATACAAAAAATAATCTTAATTGTTTCTACATAATTTATTATCAATATATTTTCCACATAATATACAGTTTACGTTTTTTTTAATATACAGTTTTATTAGATACAATAAATTTTATAATAGGTATATTTACAATTTTACCGATGTGGACAGACCTAGTGCTCTATCAGCAGGACATGTTCGCTTAGTTGTTTGCAAGCAGGCTCGATGCATGGGTGCATCTTCTGGATGTTTGATTAAATGCTTCACTAGCTCAGCAAAGTCCTTCTGATTATCATTCTCACTCGCTTTCTTGACCAGAGCATAAGTTAGTGTGTTGAAATCATTTTCTATACACTAACTTATGCTTAAGCTAGATCTTCTTTTCTGTAGTGGACTTCAGCAAATTCTTTACGAGGAGTAAATGTGGCAGTAGATGTCGACACAGACACAGGGGTACTGCGAATTCTGTTGATGCACTAGGTACTGCACTAACTGATCAATTTGTAGGTGAATAAACTCTGTTCTGTTCCGCGGCCGGCGCGCGGCGCGCGGCGGGTTTTTGGTCAACTGAAACTTCGGTCAGACACTAATTTAGAGTAGCTATTAGGAGCACAATGGTTTGGCTATGTCATGTAAATGATTAAAATATTAATAAATTTATTTATTCTTTCTCACATAATTTTTTTTAATTATAAATAATAAAGAAAAGTGTGCTCAGAATTTTATTACAATATCAAGCTAATTCAGTTATCTGGTTCCCACAGTACAAGCTATACTTAGTTAGGGGTGGTTAGGGGCTAGATGATGCTGTGTGAAATGTCCAGCATTATTATTTATATGTTATTTAATTAGGTGTAGGTACCTACATGACTTTGTATTTACAGTCATTTTCAAAATCTACCTACCATTTGAACACTTGCAAGTAAACTATTAAAGTTTAATTGAATTTTGGTACACAGCTTCATATAATGCTTCTATACTATTGAACACATGATTCTTTGCTGATGGTGTGTCAGGTTTCAACTTGGGCGCTACAAGCAATGCATGCCAGCCTGCCTTCTGAGCTCCCATGTAATCCTTCTCCAAATCATCTCCAACATGAATTGCCTCCGAAGGGTCCGTTGATTTCTTGCAATACTTTAATGCTCTTTCAAATATTCTCTCATCTGGTTTACTGAAACCAACTTCATAGGATGTTAGTACAAAATCAAAGAGATTTCGTAAATTGACATTATGCAATATGTCATTGAGTCTGGGATCGAAGTTTGATATAACACCAACTGTGATTCCATTCTTTTTCAGCAATCTAAGCAATTTTGGGCTTCCATAGGCAACAGTCCAACATTTAGTAGTTCTAAACTCATCGATTAGTTTCGATGCAATTTTGTCCACATCAACAGAGGGGGGGAGTTGGTTCTTGAATGTGAGCTTGACAACCTCCTGCCACCAATTCCTCCAGGTCATATCTTTTTGACCAAAATTAGGGTGAATTTTATTCATGAACTGGAATCCCTCCAACATCTGAGCTTTGAGCGTATCGTCAGAGCCGTTGAAGCCGTAGTCTCGCGCCACAAGCCCGTAGTACTGCCATGGTGGGATTCGGAATTTGAGAAGGGTGTTGGTAGCATCAAAGGTAATTAGTTTTATGCTTTGCATTCTTTGCAACAAGTTCACTCTTCTTATAATGTATGACTAGGTACTCGCCATTTGGTAAAAAATGTGTTTTAGTCCTACTCTAGTATAAAGACAATTTCAGCCGCCGCCGCCGGTTTAAAATCGTGATACCTATTTGGTCTTTAGCTCTCAGTGACTTGCTTAATAATGGATTTTAAATAATCATTACAAAAAAAATCAAAAAGTAAAATAGGATTCAACAAAACAATTCATTCAATCAACCAACTTTGACAAGTTTGACAGTCTGTCTGTCAAACTTGTCAAAGTTGGTTGAAATGGTGAAATTTTTTTTTTAGGTCTGGAACTAAGCTTTTTATAGTGTACCAAAGAGGTACCATGTTAAATCCATGGTCTGGAACAAAGATAAATAATGTACTAGATAGAACCATAGAGTAATTTGAGTGTCTCCACTTTTCAATCCATTCATAGACAACTATAGATATTTTTTAAGGTGGAATAGTGTTGTGCATTTCTTATCGATAATTACATGAAAAAGGATTTAATGAATTTTTAGAATTGTCTATTCTATAAAGGTATTATTTTATTGCTGAAGAACGAATTATTTTATTACTGTAGAACGAAATAAAATTGTTGTTGCCTTATTATTCATCATTCATTGGCCTGCCCTTATCCCGCTTATGCGGGGTCGGCACAAAATGTTCTCTGTCTCAACTCTCCTCTATCACTCGTCATCTCCATATCCACTCCTTTTTTACCCATATCTTCTTTCACACAATTCATCCATTTTTCTTAGGTCTACCTACTCACTCACTACTCACTTATCCATCATTCATTTCCGTCACCCTTTTAGTTACATGAGTTTCATCCCTCCGCATTACGTGCTAACCTATTACTCCTCAACTTTTCAGTCACCGGCGCTACTTTCAGACTTCTTCAGTTACCTAATTATTAAAATAAAACAATATCAAATTATAAAAATTGTCATTTCAATATGATCACACTTAGAAATCGACGTAGGATACTTGATTTAAGTTTCTTACACAAAATCATAAATGGCCAAACTGGATACAGTAGCTTGATCAACCGCATTTCTCTGACTGTTCCTTATAATTATCCTAGAAAACCCATTGATAGAATCTTCAACGCCCCTTTCTCAAATTCCAACATCGGTCTCAACTCTCCTCTTACCCGCATTTGTAAAGACTACAATCTGATTAATAATAAAGTTACAGACTTGGATCTGTTTGGTGACTCCATATTTACTTTTAAGAGAAAATTGAACAAATATTTTATGATTGGTCACCAAAACCAACTCAAAGATGACAATTAAGTACTTGCCTAGTCTTATTTTTAGTTTAACTTTAGAATTGTTTTTGTTTTGTTTTTAATTGAGTTTATTTTTTGTTTTGATTTTAATTATCCTTTAACTTATATTAGCTTTTTAGCTGTTGTCAGTTCCTAAAACTTATTGTAAATGTTGTGCATGCCTGTAATGGGTGTACATTCTATAGAGTGACTGATTTAAAATGTTCCTACAAAATGTGTATTATGTATGCTGTTGGTGTTGCCAAATAAATAAATAAATAAATAAATAAAGCATGTAATTCCAGTTAAAGTCCTCAAAATAAAACAAGTATTAATATACTTGTTATCTGTTAATTGTTGGTTAAATAGTTTTAACCAATAATTAACAGACTGCTGGTATTCCTCGATATCTAAAGCAGTAGATGAAGACGCCCCATAGCCAGAATGTCTAGCTACGAGCTTTCGTTTTCTGGGTAATTTCAGAAAATAATGAATACGTTATTTAGGGTAGGATCCGTATTCCGTAGCTACCTTCAAACGAACCATTGAATTGTACCGGGCACGAGACTTGTGCAGTGAATCCAAAGATTTATCCCTATCTCAAAAATTCCCAAAGCGCCTAAAGAAGTTTTCACGTCAAAAAATGAGTTGACATTTTCTTCGTTCTTACAGGTTTGCACGACAAAAGTTGGTTTGGAAATATTGTTGGCACTGCATAAGAATGCAAAATTTTTCATCCGTATACCATGATTTTTCAAAGTGGAACATATTCTTGTAGTTGTGTAGGACTCCATTCTTCGCCTTTCTCGATATTTCTAATCCACGATTATTTCAAATCTAGGTCAGCTGGAATCCAGAATGTAAAATAGACCAAGTTAATAGTTATGTTCGTACCTACCTAGTATCTTTACAAAAAAATGCATTAAATATCGATAAATATGTCGATACAACTACAACACTATTGCGCAGCGATGGAGTACAAGAAATGTCAAAAATGGAATGTAAATTTCGCTAGAATGAAAATTCTAAATGAGATTACCCAAATACACGCATGAAATCGAAGTAAAACGATGTTAAATGATGCAATGATTAACACATGATTACACACCAGCTGGTGTGTAAACAAAAAATCTATGGTGTAGAGGTGGCGCGCTGCGTCACAGGCCGGCACGCAAGTGTCATTGCAGCCTCTCTTTTTAACACAGGCAAAATGGGCCATAGAGTGACAAATATGACGAACAATTTCCTAGTTCAACTTGAAATGCGGAATCCAGTGTACCAAAAAGGTTCAATGCTAAATCCATGGTCTGGAACGTCTGGAATTATTGGTTTAACATGGTACCTCTTTGATACATCTTATTTTTATATGGCTAAAACAGTTTCCACGTCTTCTTCGTCGGAACTCATTTTTGAAACAAAAACAATAACTACAAATAAGAGCGCAGAGGACGGGCGGTTTATGTTTTGTTAGGTTGTTTTGAAAACATGTTTTAGGGCGCTGCGGACCCGGCTTGAGTTCCACCTTCGATCATTACTTTATATTTCGTCCGAGAGTTCCACAAGGTTCTGTTCAGGTTGCGTTTTGCAGTCTGTCAGTGTCAAACAAATTGACAACCAAACGAAAACGTAAAAAAAAATCGACCCACAGGCAGGCACACAACACAACACAACCCACTTTTCTTTCGTACAAGTTTACTTGTTGTATTTTAGTAAAATAAAATTGTACAGGAAGAAGAAAGATTCCACACGAAGTAATAAACGATGGTGTATGTTACAGGTGGTAAGTTTCCCCAAAGTTTGTGTACCTAATAAAATTGAGGAATTATTACGTCCGCGAAACATTAGTTCATCTGGCCTAGTGACTAAGGGCCACGTCAGTTTTATCAACGCACAAAAAGATTTAAAATAGCTACATACATGACTAAATTGATCATGATCTAAATACATTACTCATATTTTTGAGACATTGTTCATAAAGACAGTACCTACTGACTACCTGTATTTACTAGTACTTATCATGTATCTTTGCAGCGCTTTAAGAGTTTATTCATAAAATGTACTGTGACATAGGTAGTTGAGATGGAGAGGGTTTACCCAGCATATAAATTACCTATCTTCTCAGCTAAGTCGCCCCTATTCTTGGGCTGGTTATTACTGTTGAACTAAGTGTATTTGTGCATTTCTATTTCATATAACCTTATGCTTAAACTTACTCATGTATGCCTACTCCATGGCTGTTGAAATAAGACTAAAAATTGGGTTAAGTACGGCCTATGAATTTCCATTCTATGAACTGAATGTTGTAACATTTTAGAGTCCAATTGTATGGTTGTTTTCTTGTTTAGATGGATCAGTGGTGGAGAAGACTCCGTTCAGCCTATTTGGCTGGTTCTGGAACAGCGTTAACTTTGTCTATCTACTGTAAGTATGAAACTTTTACTCAAACAAAAGTAACTTTGTTAAAAACTCAAAATGGACTGAGATAAGTAAGAGAGAGACAAGAGAGTTATTTATAATAATCTAGCGCGCCGCGCGGTCCTCCGGGATTATTTGATATTTTCCTCATTACAAGTAGCCCGTCCTTCCCAGGGATACAAACTTTATCCATGCCAAGTATCAGCCTAATTTGTTCATATTTTGTGCCTTAATTATTTCTTTTTACTGCTACTTAATTAATTCACGTACCTACTGTACTTGTAGTCTTGTCTATGATGCTCACAGGTTCCAGACCCTGATCAACCCCAACTACAGCAAGCACGGAGACAAGTATGTGCGTGACTTCAGGCCGCCAGGCAGCGGGTTAGTATTCACCTTACTTGCTAATCTACTAAGCATTATAGGTAGCAAGTTCTTTTTAATGCATAACCTAGAGGTTAGAGGAGGCTAGAGGTTGCGAGTTCGATCCCCGCGGCGGGACCAATGTTTGTATGATCTACAAATATTTGTCTCGGGTCTGGGTGTTTCTATGTATAATATGTATGTATTTACAAACAAAAAGTATATAAGTAGTATATCAGTCATCATAGTACCCATAACACAAGCTCTGCTTACTTTGAGGCTAGATGATGCTGTGTGAAAAAGTCCAGCATTATTTATTTTATTTATTAACCTTAATCTCATACTCATAATCTTTCCTACCTTAAGTTTTGCAAATTGTTTTTTTTAAATAATAACTTAAACACAATTCCCAAAATAACTGATGTATTTGAGGGATTGTCTGACGAAAAATAACAAAAAGTAAATTTAAAAATAATTAATTTGAAGACAAACAAAATGTAAGCAACTAAGATGGAAATGGATGGTTATAAAAGATCCTCGATTATAAATTTTCGTCAAGCGAAGTTAACTTAAGAAGTGGACCAACCATGAATAAAGGCTCATGATTAGTATGATCACTGTGTGTTGTTTGTTGCAGCCCCCCGAAACCCCCGAGCCGCAAGTTCGGCGGGTTCGGTCCCTCGGGCTCGGGGCCCTCCCCGCCGCCCATGGGAGGCTGCGGTTGCGGCTAACACCTCTACACAGCTTAGCGTCCTTATTAGTGCATTACTTCAACTAATGTTTACTAAAATGTTTGCCAGGCATAATTGATGTAACGGGATATGGATGATGGAGTAGAGTAGGTAACCTATGTGTCATTTCAAGCCGCTGATGGAGCCAGTCTGTGTATAATTGTAAGCCTTGTGGTCTAGCGAATAATACAACAAAATAATTTCCATAAAATTTGTTTGATATTTACATGAATAATATTATTTTTACATATAAATATTTTAATAATTTAGCCAATAGATAATTTACAATAATTTGTGGTGGTAGGTAGGTGGTAAGTAAATAGAAACTTGAAATGTGTCTCAATGGTACATGATATGACAAAATATGTCTAATACAAGTAAATGCCGTCATGATTTGAAAGTATCTAATCAGATTTATAAGAGCGTAAGGTGGTGTTTCATTAATTGATGTATTCTAGCCATACCTACCTACATTAACTATCTGTTCGCTAACTTTACTTTTAACTGGAAAAATAATGTTCTCTTACATAAACAGTACAAGGCTAGGTCAGTTAGTAGTATATGATAACACTTAGTTATTGTGAGCTTCATGAAGCGGAAATGTTATTCCTATCAAAACATGATAATATTACTTTGTACATTATGTACATTGTGTGAGTGTAGTGTAGGTGTGTATGGAGTTGAATCTAAAATAAATAAAGTTTATTTAAGTTGCTTCTATTAGTTTTGATATTTTCGCCTCTACCCGCACTTGGGTTTGATGCACTATGACTATGTAAGTATTTCGTTTGGCGAAAAAAAATAACAAATTGTAAGTACAATACAATTTGTACTTACATAATTCTTGTATATATATTAAGACACTAAGCTACTGCAATGTACATACAATTATAAAATACAATAGAATTGTCAAGCTATCTAAGGATCGTCGTAAAAACGATCTATAGGTATAGTCTTTACTTAATTCAACATTTCAGAATCTTTTAGAAACATTTAGGCATTACCTACATACTTGAGTGGTACAAGTACATGCCTATTATAAGTAATACGAGACAAGTAGGTAGGTACCTAGTAGATAGTGGTAACAAACACCTACTTATTAAATTTTTTTAATAAACTTAAGTCAAAATGGAGCCCATGACTCCTAACAACGTTTTCCCCATCCACAGCCGTTTAGATTTTCCCCTCAGAGGGCGCTGCTCGAGAGAACTCACCTCACCTATAGTTTTTGAAACTATCATGGTTACGAACCTAATTATTGTTATACGACGGGATAAAGATACCTACCATGAATTTTGAGTTTAGTTGCTTCCCGGGTGATGGACGCAATTGCATAATATTTAGAGCATATCTCTGGTGATCACGCGGCGCATGCAACTAAACTAACTAGGTACCTACTGCTACTAAACTGCGTCGAAATATCGGGAAACAGCAAAACTCGAAATTCATGGTAATTATCCCGTTGTACAGTCACGTGCAATAACATGTATCACTCCACAATGTTTAAATTAAACTCATGTATAGGTAAACATGTTAGAATCAGAATAATTTTATTGCATACCTAACTGTTGAAAACACTGTTGCAAAGGAAGGTATTATTTTAAATAGGTACAGGCTTCTATAGTCTATCCATTTCGGATGTCCAACAAAATGTTCTGATATTTTAATTAATTTCGCCACACGCCGTAAACGTGGATTTGTACCAGGGCTTAGACAACCGGCAGTAGCTATGAATCGAATCGACTTCTACAATCGTCAACGCTTAGACGATAGCGAAGTTCGATTGCTAGCCAAAGTAACCTTCATAAAGCGATCGCCTTGTCTAATCGACTGATCGCTAAAAACCGCGCTTAGTCTATGGTTTTCGTCTTCAAACGTGAAATGTGTCATTGAACTCTGAATGTTCGCCCGGAAAGAGCGCGAAAATTTAAAATTGAGATTGGATTAGAATATTAAAAAGTGAGTTAATGTTTATAGAAACAAATTGCTTTATGTAATAATTTTTAATACACTTTGTCAATAATGTGTTGCAATTATTTTACGTAGATACAATTACGGAAAGTTAAATCTTTGTGCCTATTTTAAGTTTATGGACTATGGAGTTCATAAAATATTAATTTAGTAGGTACCTTACCCACCTACTTACCTTTCTTTGTAATAACAAGAAATAATAGGCTAATACAGTAGCATAATCTTATATCACATAGTAAGTTTCGAGCCGGAAGGCAATATTGTAAACAATGACGCGTTTCACAAAGATGCCTACTTAGAACGAGAGCGCTTTAGTTTATTTTATGTTATATTACAGCCACGGTGACCTTGATATGGCTCAGTTTAGTGCGCAGAGACGTCTAAGGGCCAACATTATTTTAACAATCATAAAACAAACAACGAAATACAATTACTTTTTACAACAGCTGTTTATAAAATCGCCATTTTGTTTCGATATCTACAGCATTTTAGCGTTCGCTAGCCTTACCATCAAGAGAATCGACAACTAAGCGAAAACGCTTGTCAAATGATCCACTTGGCTAGGCATTTTTATGGAAGTCATCGTTCGATGTTGTCGATTCGTTTGATGGAATCGAAATGTGTGTACATTGTCTACCAATAATAGATTCGCTAACAACAGATCACGTGACTTAGCTAAGGCTTATGTCAATCCCATACATTTTTGGACTTAGCTACTATCGAAGTCGACATTCGATTGTTACATTGTCTAGGACATTCGATTGTTACATTGTCTAGGCCCTCTGGTTTTCATTAGTAATGAGCGAGTACCAAAAGATGGCGCTGCTATTTTCCTTGGCTTCGATAACGAACGCGTAAAGAACTAATACTAGGCACCCTGGTAGGTATGGAGTGTATACCTACATAATTTATTGCACGTGACTGTACTAATACAATAATAATAATAATACGTCAGTACCTAGTGAAAGCACAGTGAAAGTAATGTCTTACATTCTAAGTAAGGGTAAGGTTCGTATGGTCTGGATTGGTAAGTAGTAGTTAGTTCCACCTAGTTGCAGTAGGACGGTAGGTAAGTTTAACAGTGTTCAACAAAACTGGACAAAGCGACTATTTGTTGTGTTCATTCAAAGTTTAGTTATCTCTAAAATTCAACTAAGTACAGTTTGCAATGAAAGTCGAAAATCCGTAACTTAATGACCAAAATGTTTACAAATATTTGAAGATTAAGAAGTGTCAGCCCATCAGCCCACAAATTACCTGAAAACGTTTCTTTTTATAAATCGTAAACAAATGGCGTTTGAAAAAATAAACGTGTTACTGACTGTACCTATACTCGTATGTACGTAGATCCGGCCGGATTGATTTTGAATCACGGTTACTGCTCCAAAGAAGGTTCCTCAAGCGATCCAGGGTGAGCGCACTGTTCCCAGCGCCCAGACTGGACCGGTGCGTAAGGAAGTGAAAGACCAGGCTAACGGAGACAGCGCCGAGAAGTAGAGATCCTACCACCTACCCGCTTTCTGTGGTCAAAGCTAGTGAGTTAAGCGTTCCAATTAGTTTCTTATTTTTTTATTATTTCAAGACTGATTGTTTTAAGTTTCTGAATAAATGATTATCAATTCCACGGAACGGTTTCGTCGCGGATGCATTCCGCTGAAGTATGAATCACTAATGCTGATCCGAATCCGATCAATTATGAACATTCTTAGGGTAAAGGCCCCAGTATTCAGCCTCTTAGGTACTTAGATTTTCAAATTCTAACAACGATTATGAATACCTAGCCCTTAATACTTAGTATGAATCAAACAAAAGAGAAATGAATTCATCTACTTTAAGAAAATATATACAGGACAACTACCGAAAACTGAGGGGTTGCAATCAGGCCATGATTCTAAACATAGCGAAAAAAAAAACGCAATTTTTTTTTGACTTAGCTTAGTCATTTTACGTTATTTTCGGTTATTTACTACCAGGACAACATAATAAGACCATACCTACCTAATAATTTCATTTATTAAAGAAAAAAACAGTTAAAACTCAAAATACAGCAATCTACAGATCAGCTCGCCGTTACCATATTATTGCATTGTCACCGAGGACTCATCAGTGTACCTACCGAAATTCAGCTCAATCGGACACCGGGAAGTGGCTCAAATTCAGCTTGCAAGATTTGACCCAAACAGACATACAAACAGACAAACATACAAACATTGCAAGTTAATTAAAAGCTCTTAAAATAGCGCGCAACGCACTTGACGCTTCCCTTGCAGACACTGGCGGAATGGACTGAATTTACTGTCAATCCTACCAACTTAATGACAAGGAAACGTCTTGCATCGACCAATCAGAAATCATAGTAGCAATCTAAGATAAAAGGTACCATGCTAAATACATGGTAGCAATCAAAAAATCTGGATTACTTTGCTATTTATAAAAGCCAGTAAAGGCCGACTACTGGAGAGGGGCCGACTACTGGTGCCTTAACCCTAGTGCCTGTATTTTTTGAGATGAAATATTAAATTTTCTTTGTTACCTAATGGGGAGGCATGTCTAAAAATCTAAAATAAACAGGTACCTAGGTAATTAAAATAAAAAATAATAATTAAGAATTTTACTGAACCATTGCTAAAATAAACTAAACTACCTAATTATTTCATAAACGATTATAATCGACAAGTGCAAGAGCATGTGGCCATTATATTACCTTGAGCATTGACACTGTTCAAGGGATCTCTAGCCTCTCTAGGCATTCGTGAAGTTAGCCGAATGTCTGCGCGGAACAGTGGGCTTTGTTCTGAACGACCTTGCCGATCCCCTAACCAATTTATCAATGGGCAATCGATAATTGTAATTTTGTGGGAGTGAGTAGGTACAAGTTTAAATGATAAGATGGATATTTTCGCATTGTTATGTAATAAATACTGGTTGGCTAGAAAATGTAGGCTGGAACACGTCGTCCGTCGCACGCGAGCTGAGAACGGGTGAGCGAAAGTCACGCCGCCCCGGTCAGCGCCGCCGGTCGCCCGCGCCAGCTTATGCTAAAGATCACTGAGTGTGAGTCTAACACCTGTATAAATCGTCTGTATCATGAGTAATCGATAAAAACCGCGTAATAGGTACCTTACCTAGTGTACCTACCTACCTATGCAGGTCGGTACTTAACCTGGATCAGGGATGCAGTAGGTAGACTAAAATGTTGCCTAGACGGCGGCGGTCTCTACCCATACCCATCCTGCGGGCGCGGCGAGTAACCACGTAAAATTCTTCTTACTGGTAGGTACCTACCTACAGTACCTACCTACTTAAGTAAAACGTAAACAGGGTCACGACTGTATCCCCAAGGCGCGGTAGACATTCTCTCAGATCTTTATATTCCAGATCCTTTGAAGATGTCTAAGGGGGTAGTCAGAGGCATGTACAAATACATATTTGATACATGCCCACATCTTGCAGAAGTTAGTATTCCATACGTGACAGGTTGCAAGCCCATCGCCGCCTGTAAGAATACTAACTGGTTTCCTCACGATGTTTTCCTTCACCGTTCAGAGCTCGTGTTAAAGCGCACCTACTTAAGTATACCTACTTAAGTATACTTATTTAATTTTATTTACTCCCTAAAAGTGAATGTATAAAAAATGGAACTAGCTCCTGTTCTAAGCTCGCCTATAGCTTGATATAAAAAGCGCGCTGTAACCACAGCAGCGAAGTCAACATGAACGGTTTCGTAAGTACCTACCTACCTACCTACGTACATAGTTTATAAATATCATGATCCACAGTCATATCATATTCAAATCAATCATCATCATCTTGGCCATCTAGCGTCCACTGCTGAACATAGGCCTCAACCCATCACATCGATAAAAATCTCCGGAAATCGCAGCAAAGGACGGCCCCCCACTAGATGGACGGACGATCTTGTAAAGGTTGCTGGGAGCCGTTGGGTGCAGGCTGCACAAGATCGATCGCTGCGGAAATCGATGGGGGAGGCCTATTCAAATTAATAAAAAAGAAAAAAAAACTAAGTAGGTACTTAAGTACCTACCTACTTAGGTACCTACTTTGTTTTTTTCAACTACCAATAAATTAAAGATTTGCACAAGAATGGCGCATTTGCCCCATTTGGCCCAAACACATCTAAACATCATTAAGTATTATTATTATTTCTAGCAAAGGAATCACTTGTACAGAAAAAGCCATATTATTAGATTAAAGTTTCAAAAAGTGGATAATGTCATAAATTCGCTAACAATAAGATTTGGCGAAAATTTTAAGTGATCGAAAAATATGACGCAATAGCCCCGGTTGGCTTAGACCCGGACAGTCTTTTACTATGTTTCTTTTATTATGTTATTCCAGGCGTGTCTTATCCTCATTCTACTGGCCTGGCAGACCAGCTCGTCTCCGGTCGAGCTCCAGGAGGGTTCGGTTAAGAGGTCTCCCAACGGAGACCTGGCAAGACAGCGCGCTGGCGCTGCTCCGTGTCCCGGAGGGAGCTGCGGGGTGCTCGCGTTATGCAGCGGAGGCAGCTGTGCACGGGACAATGACTACAGCTTACGGTCCTGCCCTAGGGGACATAGCGACCTCTTAGGAGCATGCCCTGGGGGCAATTGCGCTCGAATCGGACACAACAACATCTTAGAAGCATGCACTGGGGGCAATTGCGCGCGAGTTGCTCAATGTAATGGAGGACATTGCTCTACAGATATCGACTCTCGAATTCGATCGTTTTCAGAACTCAAACAAATAATTGATAAATGGCATAAAAAAGATTAATCAGTAACAAAGTGCAAGCTTAGTATCGTTATTTATCCATTACTAGCTTCTGCGTGCGGCATAACGGCATAAGTATTTATTTTCATGAAACATAACATACAGTAGGTTATAATTTGTACAACTGAATCTTAATAGTTAATTAAAATAAAACGAAATTTATCCTTACAATCAATTATAAATATATTATTATTAATTGACAATAATATATTCTTAACTAAATAAATACAACATCTCACATAGGTATTTCTTATAACTTGAGTGGTAGTCGGTAGGTCGATTTATTTTTAGATATACCTACTCGTCGTAGGTATAGTTCATTATTTAAATGTGTTTTCAAGTGCAAATGTCTCACATTGCCCTCTCATCCTGACCCCCTACACCCGCGCCTATCTCTCCATAGCTTTTGCATATTATTCCAGTATTCGATTGAGCTGGGACCGAGCTCACTGATAGATTCTCCGGTCACTATGCAACAGCGAACTAGTAGGATGGTACAGTGGTATGGTGCAGAAGGTGTGCTTTATGGTATGGAACTTCTATTAGTACAATGAAAATAAATTCCCGTGTTCATTTGAATCAGCTCACCTATGAAAATATACTATCTACTTATTTTCTAATGAATTGCATTTCTAAATTTTTCTACATTTAGGGCTGTACCTAAGTCACACGGGAACACAATTCAAGCGCCAGGCATTTCAGCAACAAATGCTATTACAATTGTAATAAGTTAGGCCTCCTAGAATATATCTTCGAGTCCCTGGAAGCGGATGGGCAGCACCGCCACGGGCTCGGAGGCGTTCGGTCGGTTGATGTACAGGCTCCACGTGCGCTTCTCCACGTCGAATATACCTGCAGACAAATACTTTTATTATGGGGTTAAGGCACCAGCAGTCGGCCTTTTTGCATTTAGTGAGATTTTCAAATTCACACACAAATAGTGGGATACACTCTAAAAATAGTTCCAGAAAGATAATTCCATAAAATTTTGGAAACAATACAAGTTATTTGCAAAATCGTCACGTAAGTATTAAATAATATAACGGTATAAGTTAAAAATGAGACTTTTATCCAGTAGTTAGCCATTATTAAAATTTTCCTATTTAAAAAAGCTAAAAGGCCAGGTCGGCCCCAGAGACCCAGTAGTCGGCCTCAACAAGCACGAAGACTTTTATGCGATAATCATCTCAATTTTTGAATAAGGGTTTTGTTCATACGATACGAAATAAATATCGAAATCAATTTCTTGGAATTAATATACACATTAAGGCCGATTACTGGATACGTTAACCAATACTCGGCCGCCTTTCAATATAGGAAATGCTGAGACGTCAGAAGCGAGCCGCACTTTCTGTATTTTTTCTATAGAAAAATTACTTCGGCGCATACGGCGCGGACATGACAATTATGTGGGATCAGCTTATTCCAGTAGTCGGCCGTCTCCAAATATGTTATCTCATTGAATAAGTCGCAACAATTCATAATAAAGTGCATAAAAAAAATTAGATGGATAGGTACCTACAATGATGCTAATTTACATGTTTTCCACACACCGATTAGTAAAATTATTGCGAGTGTCGCTTGTTGCTGACGACGATGAAATATGCTTCATTCTTTTGATTCTTACTGCCAATTCTTTTGATTCTTTGACGACCTCTGTGGCGCAGTGGGTGAAAGCCCGCTTATGACGTAGAAGGTTGCGGGTTCGATTCCCGCAGTGGAATAAATGTTTGTATGATCTGCAAATATTTATCTCGGATCTGGGTGTTTCTATGTATAATATGTATGGTATTTACAAGCAAAAAGTATATAAGTAGTAGGTATATCAGTTATCTGGTTCCCATAGTACAAGCTTTGCTTAGTTTGGGGCTAGATGATGATGTGTGAAATGTCCAGCATTATATACTTATAATTCTACTAACCTAAAGAAAAGGAAAACTCTTGCATCGACCAATCAGATATCAAGTAGCAATCAACATTAATTTGGCGCGCTAATCTGGATAACTTTTTTAGATATTCAAATAAAAAGCCAGTAAAGGCCGACTACTGGAGAACGGCCGACTACTGGTGCCTTTACCTTACCTCAGTTTCATTTTAGCTTGGGGCCATGTGTTAAAACCTGTGGGTATAGGTAATTCTCTTTCACTTAGGAGGCCACAATAGGACGATGCTTCACTTCGACGATCCATCAAGAAGAAGTAAGCGAGCTACACCACCTGCTTTTGCACGGCATAGAGATGGTGATAGCCGCAGGGGGCTGCCTTTATAGATAAGGACACGAAAGGAGCTTGTAATCGCATCCTTAAATCCTTTAACCACACTGCTTATAATGTCACGACAAGAAAATATAGATCAAGGACCGGAAAGTGAATCGGTCCTAACGGAGGATCAGCGATTAAGTTACTCTTCTGTCTGTTGTGTAATTAATATATTCTAGGACAAGTGTACCTGCAGCGATGGTCTTGATGATGGCGCCGGGCTGGTCCTGGAAGACGCGGAACTCGTCGCCGCTGGTGTCGGACAGCAGGCGTGCCACGTCGCGCTTGGTGCGCGCCGCTGGCTGCGCGCGGATGGTGCTCAGGCGCCACTCGCTGCTGTCGATGATCTTGCCGATCACGTTCTCCACCGGAAGACGTTCGTACCTGCAACAACGATTGTTGAAGAACGTTCGAGAGTTCTTGGAGCACAATGAAACAACCGAGCTTGACGAGTACCTACTAATAGGTATAGTAAACGGCGAGCTTGCATTTCGGTAGGTCTTGACTCAATGGTCAATCCCTCACTCCCTTCAGCCTCACAATCTGTCTTACAATTACGACACAGTCTATCCCAGATACAACTGGTGATTCTTCCGTTTTCTTGCGAATATCAATCTGTGAGCTGACATACCTATAGGCATTTAACAAGTGGTATTGATCATCCCTTTTCTGTGGATAAGGTCTATTAAGCTGACAGGATGATGATCTATTGCCTTAAGGTAGATGTTCACGTTTTCCACCGGCAGACGACCTGTATGGTTGTTATCGTTGATAGCGTTCATAAGTTCGCCAATTCCTATACCTACTATACCCAAGCACTTTTGAAATGCAAGAGTTGCATTTAAAATGGAGGATTGATTGAGGTGCTCGACTAGCATACTACGTCGCAAAGGTTAACCTACTCTTGCAGCTTCGCGGGCTTCACATCCCTCCTCGTGTTGAGGAGGGCCTCAACACGAGGAGGGATGTGAAAGGCCCGCCTTAAGGGCGGGGATCGCCGGAGGGGGACAGGAAGAAAAGACTCTGCTGGTTTCCCAGACCCCTTCCATTCCAGGCGACGCCGGAATATCGCTGGGTCTTTTAGTGGGTATACCGGGAGCATATCTACCGGGGAGTCCCACATACCCCTCTTGCCCCTCCCAGCTCGGGGGATGCGTAACGCATTTTTCCCAGCGTAAAAAAAAGGTTAACTCACATGTTGCAATGCACGAGTGGGTCTGCGGCATACTTCCGCAGATTGAGCTGCGACCGCTCAGCCTTGGGGTCGGGCGCCACCTCCGCGTTGTACATGGCGGCACTGCCCCACGCGTCAGACCAGATCATGTTTATGGAGAAGCCGTTCCCGGCGCCCAGTCCTTCGTCGCGCAGGATACGCTCCGCATCAGAGAAACCCTTCGCGCCCAGCATCTTACGCGTTATGAATGTCCTGGCTGAAATTAAAAAAAAATCTATAAGTGGCGGGAAAATCAGGATAATTATAATCAGACGTTGAATAAATAAATAAATAATGCTGGATATTTCACACATCATCATCTAGCCCCACACTAAGCAAAGGTTTGTACTATGCGAACCAGATAACTGAATATAGGTAAGTTTGCAAATACATACATATTACGAGTGTACATAGAAACACTCAGACCCAAGATAAATATTTGCAGATCATACAAACATTTAGGTATACCGCGGCGGGGATCGAACCCGCAACGTTCTGCGTCCCAAGCGGGCTTTCACGCACTGCGCCACAGATGTCGTCGGAAGGATGAAAGTACAGATACTTAGAAGAAATACATCTTTATTAGGTTTGACAGCAGGCAACAGGCAACCTATATGCCTAATAGGAAGCTGGGCATCTGAAAATGTTGTTATTGCAAAGATATTCTAATGAATGTGTGTCAGGGTCGTATCAGGAAATGGTGGTCTCCTATCATACGGGGTAGTGTAATTAATGTTACTTAGATACTTTTACTTAATGAAATAGCGGAACCCCTATGTGCTCTATAAGCAAATGTTTTCACATTGGTATCTAGGTTATGGTGAAAAACGGTTAACACCTAATCTCCTTCACAGAAAATATATGAAACCCAGATCAATACGTTATTATAACATAGTGTATAGGACCTACTAAGATCAGATGATTAGGTATCTACCCACTTACCTAACTGTTAGGTATTTTGTAACAAAGTTAAGTTGCCTATGTACCTAAGTTTCGAGGTCAAGAGTCGACCCATTCATCATAAAAAAAAGTAAGTACCTAAGTATATCAACAAATAGTTTTGGGGTAGGTGTACTACCACAGGTGTGAAACTAGTGTATGTGAGTGATTTGTTATTTTTATTAGACAGCTGTCCTTTAGGTAAGTAAGTAGGTATCTACTTACATTGAATTTGGTAAAAATACGACAATATCCCAAGGTCGCAGTTTCAACAAAATTTAAAATCCGCGTACGTTCGAATCCGGTTTTTATATAAATGGCAAAATACCTAATAACAACACATTAGATATCTATCAGGGAACACAACAAGGCTAGCTATGCGTTACTTTACGAGCCACTTAGCCAGCGATGCATGTTTGAGAACATGTCCTTCACATTATCCTTCGCATACCTATACCTAAAGGTAAAATTATAGAATACAGAAAATAAAGGTCTAACAACTTTTAACCTCTTTCTGTGTTCTGTGGGTAATATTCCTAGTTAAGGCATAATCAAGTCGGTATTTCACATACGAGTGCCACCAGGCTTCAGCTGATGCGGGCTCAGGGTGTTGATGGAGAAGACCAGTCCGTTCCCATTGAAGCCCATGGTGTAGCCCGGCATCTGGCCTGCGTAGCACAGCGATGCGAACCTTTCTTCTGTCGCCTGAAACACCGAGCCATGGTCAGCATTCCGAAGAATTACTTGGTTAGGGTATTTTGGTTCTAGTAAGACACTTATGTTCAGATGACAATATAGTAAATGTGGCTGGGAAAGCGTGGGATAGGACTGCACAGGACTAAACAGACTGGTGTTATAGAAGAATAGGCCCCCTCTATAACGCCCATCAGCCGGGCTGATAAGATACATAGATAGATAAGAGACTTACCCCTAGGAGGGCATCTTCAGGAGTTGGGATGACATGGGCGTGCATAATGTAGAAGTGGTTGACAGTCTCGAAGAAGGCGTCCTCAGTGTGGCCCAATACAGTCTGCAAAAGCATTTTTGTTTGAATTGTCAATTGTTATTACTCATATAGATTTGTTCTTGCAACGTGGTTCTTGGAACCCTGCCTGCTTTGTGATTAGTAAAACTTGACTCTGAGAAGACAACATAATATTTTACAAGGGCTAATTTTCATTTCTTTCTACTCATGGCTATCGCACTGTCCTAGTCTGATTTCTGGTTCGCTAATCTCTTAAGAACTAGATAGAAGAAAGTATTACGTATTCTCCATTGTTGATCCCAATGGAGCTGCAGCCGCCGGTGTCGTTCCTGGGCACGTGGTTGTCGTTCGCCGTCATCATGATGTCATCCAGTTGCAGCAGGAACAACTACAACATACACGAACAGGAGTAAGTTGTATTAGTCAGCCTGAAATCTGTTGTTACAGATATTAAAAAGTTATTTTTGAGGAGAAATTCGCCTTCATGCAATTTACCAGCGGTTCAAGTAGGACAGGTACTAACTTGGTAGAAAGGCACTTTGGCTCCATCAGCAACCCCCTGGATCTCCTTCACGTAGTAAGGGAACCTGCGTTTCATGTTGGCCAGAGTTTTATCGAAAATGGCGCGGCCGGCTTCCGTCTTGTACTCAGCCTCGAAGTCCCGAAGGTTGCCGTACGAGGAGAGGAAACTCTTGATAACTGATGCAAAGTTACGACCCTGGATGTGACAGGCAGTATTTACATAATTATGCTAAACTTGTCTCCAGCAATAAAGGATCCAAGTTAGAAACGCTACGGTGGAAAATACCTTTTATGTTCTACGGAAGCGTCGATTCACATTTCATTTTTAATAGGTGTACAGTCACGGACAATAAGATGTATACACTCCATACTTTTTTTTTTACTATATAAAAATAAGTCGGGTTTTCCTTCCTGACGCTATAACTCCAGAACGCACGAACCGTTTTCCAAATAGCAAAGAAAATTCAGGAAAAATCTGGTGGCATCTGGTGGCGAAACGGAGTTCGCTGGGTTTGCTAGTAAGTTATAATTATTACTATTAAAGGATATTGATTGATATCATCATCATTATCATCACCGCAGTGACGTCAGGTAGAACGTCTTTCTATAAGAGCTGTGAGTCTCTGAGAGCTCTAAAGTGGAACATACCACGTCGAAGCCGACTTCATAGTGCGAGCCGGTGACGTAGAGCACGGGCACCGTGCGCCGGCGCCCGATCTGCTCCTCCGTCAGTGCGTACCCTGGAATCAGAAGATCTGGTCAACATGGATTTGGGGTCTATAGAGCTGAAGTTGCAATTAGGTAAGATAGTTACAAAAATATTTATAATGGCTAAATATGTTGGAAGATAGGTCGAGATAGAAACTGGGTGAATACGAACCGAACTCGACCGACGTAGGTAGGGAGGTACCTAAAATATTATTTTAAATTCCATAGAAAGAGGGACTCGTTTTTTTCATGTCTCATTTTCTACCTATTATCATGAAAAGTTAACCAAATCGGTCCAGCCTGTGCTCAGCGCACTCAAGCACTGAATAACAATTCATTACCTAAGTATATTATGTACCTATTTACCTTACCTACTGTCATTTTAGTACACAGCCACTATCAGTAACTTGTAGGTAAATTATTCATTAATTTATCTGGCTGGCCTAGTATTAGCCAGGTTAATTGATTGTCTACACCTGATCACCTCAAATTATTATTATAAACCACTTTACTGACAAATCTGACACATTATCACTCATGTATAGTATGGTATAGGTAGGTATTAGGTACGTAGAGTAGACCTACGTAGGGTTTTTGTCTTACACGAGGTAAAGCCGCCAGTGTTTCGGGCACGCTTCCCACTGGCAGCGACCTGGATCTGTTGAACTATTTAAATAGGTATCGTTTCTACCGATCCAGATAGATAGCTCGACTGATTCTGTTGTACTTGTGTATTTATATAGGTAAATTATGCAAGATCTTAGTTAGTAAATGTAGCAATATTGTATACCTATATAGTCTATATAAATAAAAATGAATTGCTGTTCGTTAGTCTGCTTAAACTCGAGAACGGCTGAACCGATTTGGTTAATTTTGGTCTTGAAATATTCATGAAAGTCCAGGGAAGTTTTAAACATTGAGAAACATAAATAATAATTAACAGAAAATAATAAAAACTATATTTTAG
This sequence comes from Epirrhoe alternata, assembly GCA_963565295.1. NCBI lineage: Eukaryota > Metazoa > Arthropoda > Insecta > Lepidoptera > Geometridae > Epirrhoe > Epirrhoe alternata. The sequence goes on from OY751375.1 coordinate 158,362, forward strand.
TTTTCCAGTACAAAATGTTCCTGGCTATGAAATGAGGTCCGATCACTTTTGTCTGTTCCTAGCTGTGAAGTGAAGTCCAATCTCTATAGCCAAACAACGTTTTGCGCGTCAGCTAGATATGTAAGGTAATAGGTAAATAAATATTGTGTGGATTGAAAGTTGTGTATAAATTACAGACAGACTACCCCACAGTATGATGAAAGTTAGGGAAATGGCAAATGGAACTACTTATTCATATTCCCATTTTGCTAAGCTGAATTAAAAAAGTGATGTAGGTAGGTCGGTGAAGCTCCTCTCTTAATGCTTAATTTTTAGATAGCTCAAAAAAGACAAAGATAGCGCAACTTAGGTACATGGAGTGTTTACAGATAGAAAACTACCCCTGCGTGGGCGGTTTTTTTATTTTGGAACACTCCATATAAGTCTCTTCATGTTTGTAAATCTGTCGTCCCGGACCCAGCGCGTTGTTGTGTAAATGCCATTGTTTACACGAGTTTGGAGGTTTCTATGTCACGTTCAAGGTGAGACGATACTCGTTTGTGTGTCTGTGTCACTGCCAATACCTCCCGTTCATAACACGGCACCTTTTATTTTCTCATCTAATAGAATTAAAATAATTCGCTTACTGAGAAAATCTAGTGCTTGTTTCCATCGAATAAAGTCCCAAAGTCCCAAGTATGTTAGCTACTTCGATCACTTATATTTCGTCCGAGGTTAGCTATCACAGTAGAAGTAGGCAGGTACTTCGCATGGCGTTCGCCAACGTTATTGGTACTTAGCTCTAATAAATCTAATTCAATTGCGGATTTTTCAGTTTAACAAGTGTTTACTTAGGTATAAGTATTTTGTTTTTGCGATATCTTCATAATCCACTAAGAGGGAAGTGACCCAGAAAACTAACCAAACTACTCACGCTAGCTAATTGCTGAAATACCTATGCATGGGTCAGAAGCCTAGCCTGATAGGTAGGTAGGTATCTAACATGTAGTTTTGTTATCTCTTCAGCTGACAACTGAGTGGATAGTAGTCTACCGCTGCCGCACCAAGAGGGCTTGAATCTGATATTTTGTAGATTGTCTATAAATACTTTAATATAAATAACGGTTGATTTATTCAATCTGAGTGAACAGATGTAGAATAGGTCCTGTTGGCCACACGACAGCCGGGGCCTAGCCTCGGAATGTTTAAATTATTTATCTATCCTGCCTGCACTTCTATCATCTATTCAGTCACTAACACCCACAGCTGGGTAAATAAAGGGCTCTAAACCCAGTCCATGACGGCCAGGGTGCCGGATCCAGCTCTCCCATCACCAGATGGGAGAGCTGGTCAGTGTCGTCCGACCATCGATCGGTTCTAATTTATTTTATAAACAGTATCCACTAGGTACTTATCCGTTAGTGACCAATTCTGGTGACGGAGTTTTCTGAGCTGAACGACTATTAAATGTACTTTTGGAAGCACAGAAGCGCTCAGTTGCCACTAACGGTCTCCCATCCATATTATGATCGCGCAGAACGTTGCCTTAACTTGTAATTCAGTAAATTAATTCAGAATTACGTGGATGAGTCTATTTTATAGAACTTATTAATTATTACGCAAGCAGTTATTTCTCGGATTACAAAATAATGCTTTTTTTGTGAATTAAACTTATACAAAACCGGTAAGTAGGTACTTATAGATACCTGTAGGTGATGTTTTTTATTGTATCGCTACAAGTATAAACTAAAACATCGTTTATTTGCCAAAAACAATAATAGAGGTGTGCGCAGATACCTACCTGTTGTAATAAAAAACAAAAAACGTAACAATATAACGAACGATCACTATATACTACAATAGTATAATGACATCACTGACAAAATAAATAGGTAATATCGCAATCACTAAAAACTCACCATTTAATTCCTTCATCCTTATTGATACGCGAAATAAAACTTTGTATGTAAGTATTATAAGCTTCTGAGGTTTATGGTTCGGCGGGCGTGTGCGCCGGCGCAGGCGCGGGTCTGCAGTGGTTAGATCTAAGGTAACTCTGGTGAGATATCTAGCTCGCCAAGGATACAATTACTGCTTGATTTTGAAGAATCCTTGCGTTGAAAATATATTTTCTACAATAGTTTTGTTTCCCTTGGTTCGTGCTCACTGGGACCTGGCATGGCTTTTAACGCTGGCTAAGTTAAAAAACGTTTTTTTTTAATTCAACGAATATCATCACCTGTTGTGGCATCGGCGCAGTTCATCTTCTAATTTTCACTCCGCTGAACCGTCCTCATCTCAATATTAATTAACTACCCATTATAGAACATCTAAGTGCTATTTGGGTAGGTAATAAATACCTAATCATTACAATTTTAAAAAAGTATTAAGGTTAATACTAGATAGTCTATTAAGAATCGTGCAGAATTCCTACAAAAGTTACCTAGGGCCCTATTGTGTAACACGACTGGCATTTTGAATCTTAGCCTGGACTTCAATTGTCATTTTCGTATTGTGTGATTAGCAGAGAAATGGGATACTTATTATTAGTATACAACATCATTGGTGGTTAGTTACTGGTTCACTGGTTGTGCTCTATTGGGATGACAACTGGGGATGGATTTCAAGTTAGGCAATAAGGCTGCTGCTTACATAATCAAGTGTTCTTGAAAATCCGCAGTTTACAATGACGGATTATTTAGAAGACATTGTTATTTCCATGTTGTGTTGGACACAGTGAGGTGATTAGTGACGCTTCTCTCAGTATATTTACATGATTATGGCAGGTTCAATGATGTTGTATACTATGGCAGGTTGCAGTGATTCGTTCTGGCCTCACAATGTTACTTATGATACAAACTGCTGGCCGGCACCTGACTGCGATATATTTGCGGACGGATGGAAGGCTCTCATGTCAGCATGTTTGAGGTTTTTTGAACTTTACGAATGATGATGACATTTTATTAGTTGACACTTTAATGGACTATTTGGATTTTATTAATATTTTATAACTTACTTATTTTTATGTTTCCTAATGTTATTTTATTCATGCGCGTAACCCTATACGGAGACTATTGACATTTTTGTTTTTTTATTGTTGTAATTTTGTAAAAAGGTAGTGTGTCTAATTTAATGTAGATGTTATTTATTTATTTTGTTTTTAATATTTTAATTTAACATTACTTATAATTAGTGTAATTGGTTGTAAACCGTTCTAATTATTTTCAATAAGTACATCCCTTCATCTGGAACCAAAAACTAAAATAGAAAAAGTAGTAAAGTAAAAAAAATAAATAGTTCTATATAACCTACGGGTTAGCCACCTCTACTCTAGGTAGGTACCTATGGCCTATCTATGGATAAGGATAAGCTCAAGATCCCAGACAATACTCTCTGTACCTATTCTGTGACAATACTCGTACTACAGAAGACAGATAACTAGATACAACGAACTAGACAGCGTCCTGTTAACTGTAGGCACAGGTTGCCGCAAGCATCTATTAAAGGCTTTTCATCATAAATTGTGAAAATGAATAAATTAAAATTCATTTTCTCAATTTATGATGAAATATTAGTTTTTAACACATAATAAATGCGTTCATCAGTTATCAAGGTTATCAGTGGATTCATGGTCAAGGTACATAAAGTACCTAATGCTATGTGGACCTACATACTTAAATACTATAACTAAACTTTATTAAATTATACACAGATTAAATTCAAATTACATTAATTGACATCCTTGGGCAGAACTCCAATTGTTTGATTACGGAAGCGAGAGTGTTGTTTCTAAAATAGTTTTTTTTTTATTTTTACTTTGTAATTTATTTACTTTGATGATTTATTTATTTATTTGGTCAACCAACCACTTCAAAGTAGGATAATATAATTTGGTATTAGAATCGAAAAGCCAATTAAATGTAAATAAGTAGGTATACCTATGTACTGCATATTCCCCGGTTGAAGTCGGGGCCGACCGATAGTGAAATTAAGATTAACTAAACCATCTTATAATTTTTTTTTATGATCATCAATTCACTAGAAGACCTACTAGTCTGAAAGTAGAAAGTGAATAACCGGCGCGGCGCCTTACAAGTTACAAGGGAAAACTAGACAATAACCTCATCAATGTATGTAGGTAAGTATTCAGTTTCTATAAAACTGTCCACATACATATTTGGGAATGTGAAACTTAGGGCAGGCTCTAAATGATGAGCTTAAAACATGCAATCAAATATTGAAATGCAATAAATGAAAGTTATAATAGAACTAGCGACCCGCCCCGGCTTCGCACGGGTGTAATGCTGATGCTAAATAATAGGGTTTAGCTAGTGTTTGCAATGTAAGCGCAAAAAATGTATTAGTAATTCACGACATCACATTAGATACCCTAATACGTATTTTCTGCATACACAGGGGTAATAACCTAAAAATATGCCTAAATTGTGTTTCATAACTTTTTGTGTGCAGCAGAGTCTAAGTAATCAGCATTGTGCTGTTTATGTAGCTACACAGTGGCGTGCCTGCCCAGCGCTGATTTTCAGTCAAAGACAGAGGTGTGCGACGGAACTCTTCGTGTGTGAGTCCAACTTGCACTTGGCCGGCTTCTTTTACCATAACACAGATCTTATTCAAATGATGATGATTTCATCTGAGCTTATTCCAACAAATTAGTCACTGATCTATTAAAGGATTTTGAAATTAATTGCAATTGTATAATTTTCTCATAATTTAATTTACTGTAGAGATAATTATCTTATCTCAACAATAGTAGGTACCTACCTACAATTTGACATGTCCGAATTGTACACGGTTGAGTTAGATCGCGAAGTCGCGACGGAATTTAATGATGATATAACTATTTTTTTTACCAAATGCCCACAAAAAAAGGACAAGTGCGAGTCGGACTCGCCCACCGTGAGTTCTCGTATCTTTGAGTAATAATGTACGTTAGCACATTATATATAACTCAATGGTACTCAATGGTTTTAATTTTAACTCGATACCTCCACGCGTTCCTGAGATAAAGGGTCTTGACAGGCAGACAGACAACAAAGTTATCCTATAAGGGTTCCGTTTTTTCCTTTTGAAGTACGGAACTCTAAAAATAAAGCCAAATATATCAAGTGGGGTATCATAATCAAGGAAATTAAAATTATGTAAAACAAATTGGGGATCTCAGGAGCGAGATATAAATACCTACGTTAGTAAAAAAACATCAACTATTGAGTGGGGTATCAAAACGAAGGAAATTAAAAGGAGATTACAGAAATATGTAGGTAGGTAAACTAAGTCATTGTTTAAACTTAGTTTTGAATAACAAATTGGCAATGAATGCATGCAAAAGGTTTTATTCATAGTTTAGGTACCTACCTAACGACGATCCTTAGATAGCTTGACTGATTCTATTGTATTTTGTAATTTTATGTACATATTGTGGTAGTTTAGTTTCTGTAAATAAATGTATAAATAAATACCTACCTAACTAGGTACATAAGCATTGCAAAAACTCTTGATTTTTTGATTTTTTAAATTGTAATACTTGTTGTAAAAAAATTAACATATGTAAGTAGGTAAACCAAGTAAATCTTAAATTGCGCAATTCTAAAAATGATTTGTAGGTACCTACCCGTAAGGCCAGCGCATATTTTAAAAATAATTAATTGGTGGGAAACGTGACAAAATGGTGTTACCTACGAGATAAACTATTATAGTTTCCGGCCGCGACTTTGTATGCATATCTACATAGAACTGGCTTCATCACCAGGATACAGGACACAGGTGCCTAAGAGAATATCAGCGTCTAAGCGCGCATGTTCCGCTCAACGGACCCGCATATACATTCGTGATTTGGTAATACCTACTTTCTCACATAAACTCGCATCCAGTCCAACATCAGCTTACCAAGTCTATCCTGGGGCCAGATGTGTACCTACAACCGCCTGCCAGCTCTTGTCGCTGCAGCGGATGCTTCAAAACTAGGATAAAATCGTGGCTCATCGAGAAGGCGTCTTATAATGTGTAGGAGTTGTTATGTTGAATTGAATTATTCTACTTACCTACATAAATATTTTTTAATCAATTTGTTGAACCCGATTCCTGAATTAAGTTAGTTTAAAATGAAAGGCCCGATATAGGTAGATTTACGAGATCTTTAGGTATACTTGTATCTGCATACTCTGTCCGAAGTTCCCCGCAAAGGTATCCAAACAATAAATGACACATGACCACATTATGTAGGCAGCTAACTTTGTGATGATGCTCAGAAAATTATAGTTTTCCCTTTCGGTTGAACCCGACCGCAAAGCTAAGATCGTGCTATAAATGCAATCATTTTGCGTACCTATACTTACAACGATCTTTAGATCAAAACGTCCCACCTAGGTACCTTCCTAGAAGATTCCGAGCCTGAAAATAAACCTATATAAGTAGGTACTTTGGCTTTTTAACTGTTTTTCTCAGGCACACGCGGAGGTACGTACCTAATATATGAAACTATTATCGAATAAGTACATTAAGTACCTACTCAAGTTAGCATAGCTCTCAGCTCTATGTCAGAAGATAAGCGGTAAGATGTGCAATCAGCACTATATTACTGCATATTTTGACAATAAGGAAAAACTTCGGAAATTTTCCTTTAGTTTTCCTTATGTTTTAAATGTCAAAATATGCGGTTTTTATGTAAAAAGTATACAATATCTATGTAAAAATGCTTCTACTTCTCTCCCCATAGGCCTCACGTGGTTCGACACAATGTCCGTGTTTTTTGTCAAACTCATCAGTTTGTGTCATCTTGAAAACAGCATTGTTTTGTTCGGTTTCATCAAAATTAAGAAGTGACACCGCATTGTTTTACGTTCTTATGATAATGGTGATGATTAATCAATCCCGTGATCCGCTGGCACCAGTGGTCTAGTCACTAGACCACTACACCACAATCCTTAAAATAAATATTGATGGACATTTTACACAACTCCAATTTTATATCATCGATTCAATCGCTAAAATTTCCGTAGACGTACCGTATCGAGCTATAGACGTCTCTGCTCACTCCGTATCATTTCTAAGTATACGATTTATTTCGTAACTCTTTTGATGATGGTCAAAACCGACTTATGAAACGGGCCGTATCGTATCGCGTAAAGTAGGTAGGTATCAGAGCGGCATATGGGGACCGCGAATAACTTGTCAAATGCGATGTGATACGCACGATGGAGAGATTCAATGATACAAATGATTAAAATTCAAAATGTAATTGTATGTAGGTACCAGAAATATCATTGGTGCTAAACAAAGTGTCGACCCTGCAAGCAATGTGATACTTCAAGGCTACGTGGATTTATCTACTGCTTACAATAATTATTCAAAAACGATTCAAAACGATTCTTGTCTTTTCAATGATTTACTCACGAACTTCGTCTCCGCTTCTAGGCCTTAACTATATTATTTTATCTGTGGTATAGTAGGTACTCTTATTACCATAATAATGTTTTAATATCGTAATGTTTTGGCAATTATTATTAGAGGAGTAGAATTTCGGTCGATGGATTTGGCGTTTGCGAGCTCTAAACTTCGAAGAAAAAATCACAAAAAACACGCATCTACATCAGCTCTACTCGTAATGACCATGCAATGGACGGCTAGCCTATGTGCAGGATAAATCTGGGACGTTGTTTATAAGTTATTATAAGTTGAATAAATCCTTAACTAGTTGAAATTCTTAAGATGTCCTTTCCATTTCATAGCGGTGAATATTTAGTGCCCAAAACCGCCGAGACCTATTAAATTACGTAACATGAGAAATCAATTTGAATATCGTATCCAATATAATATTACCGAATATCATTAAGTTATTATAAGCCTTGTCTGCGTAGTGGGTTGTCTATGTAGTTGATTGTCGTGAGCTGTGAACCTATTTATTTCCTTAATTTATTCATCTGAAGCGATTCAGGGTGAGCAGCGAGCTGTCGATGGGAATCGTCCTTCAATCGCATTCAATAGGATTTTAAATTCAATCGTTTCTACTTACAAAATTAAATCTAGATCAACTACCTTATGGAACTGGGCTAAACGAGTCGCCGCGAGATAATTCCAACTAATCACTTGTACCTATTGATTAATATAACTACTTAGCTATTGTTGTAGGTACCTACGACACTAGTTTTTATTATCGCCAGTTAATTGTTGGCTAATGGCGCTGTGGTATAGAATTTAAGTTATTTAGAGTGGCTTCCGGAAAACGATGATGGTCGTTTGTTGTTTTATTAGCTGACCTTATCTTTATTATCATTTCAGCTAAAGCATTCGTAGCTACCCTGCATGATAATGTAGGTTGATGGTACTGACAGTGTCAAGCACTTTATTCAAGAGGCCATAGGTATCATAGGTATGTATGTTCGTATGTCAGAGGCCAACTCTAGGTGCCGCCGCCCGCCGTCACCAGAGTTGGCCACTGACTCAGACGTGACGGAGTTTTATAGGCCGCCCATTCAGGCCTAACTAATGCATGGTAAGAACTTGAGTGATTCTTTTATCGTAGGTACATAATTTATGAAACCATATAAGTACCTAAATAACACCCAACAGTTACATAAAGAAAAAAAGCTTTGCCTGGCTGATCTTTTGAAAGCTTTTTTGAATATTTGTATATTGAAAAATGGATCTGCGTCGGCAATAATGCGGCGGATGAAAGCTTTTCAAAATCAAATATCTACCGTCGACATAACGAGCTATACGTGGTCGTCCAACTTTGAGGGATGATGAAAGTAGTGGTCGTCATTCGACGGTTGTTACCGAGAAAAACGTGCTGGAAGTGAAAAATTTAATTCAAGACAACATGCGAATTACATGCAAACAGATGCAGCGCTGGATCGGGTTCATACGATTCTACACGAGCATCTTTGCGCGAGAAGGATAGTTTCGCGCTGGGTGCTGCAGCCGAAGCTCAGAAGCAGGCCAGTGTGGAATGTTACAAAGTTTTTCAAAAATTGGTCCAGACGCATGAAACTTCGTATAGAGGCTATTGGAGAGTTCTTTGAAAAGATTTAAAAAAATATTGAATATATTTAAGTACCTAAGTTAGTTTTATATAATATTTTTTATAAATTATAAATAAATAAATAATATTTCTTTCTTTCTTTCTTTTTCAGTATCTCAAAACATTTTAAGTGTCCCACGTAAATACAGGTACCTACCAACCACAGTACCAACCAGTGTCCTGTCGGGAGAATCGAACTGGCACTTCTTGCGTCTTAGCAGAACATCATCGTCATGTCAATAACAAAAAGTAAATATTGGATCGTGTAACTGCGACTAAAGTTACGTAACTTGGCCGTTGTCAGCAGGTAGGTACAAGTAGCTAAATGACTTGTTTATAGCCCTTCGCCGTGACTGCCTGTGATAGCATGTCACGAAAGACACGCTCGGGACCCAGGATCTAGGTGTTACTAGGTACCTACATATTACCACATATTACTAACAGTTATGTAGTAGGTGTAGCTGAACTCGGCTGGATACTATCCAATTTACTGGTTTCTGTGAATGACAAATTAAGTTACCTATCCCCCCGAAGCGCTCGTGGTCGTGCTTGCTTAGTCGTTCTTGATAGATCGTCGAAGTTAAGCCGCCGAAGTGAGTTAAATTGTCGGTCCCGGCTATTTAAGTCGTTAAGCCATGACGGAGGCCTTAAGGCGGGCTAAAAACTCCGTCACCAGAGTTGGCCACTGACTCATACGAACTTACTTACTTACTTTTACCTATATCCCCTTTATTAACTTTCTAATAGAGCCTTTCCTAGTTTATGTAGTAACAAATAACACTATTTGTAATTTTTCATAATTGGACATTAGTAGTGTAAAGGATCATGTTGGTATACCAAGAAACAAAGACTAAGTAAGTAGGTATATAAATATACCTACTTGTGCAGGTATTTTCCTTGTAAGCAAACATGAATTTGATCAGAATATTGCCATGGTTTGGGTGTTAGCTAGGGCAATGATCTCTTAATTAGAGGATAAGTCAAAACATATTAAAATAGAAAAAGTAGTCGTACTAGTCGAATAATCAGCTAAGTGCGAGTCGGAATTGATCCGGTGAGTTCCGTTGTTATAAAAATAAAACCAGCCCCCCTAGCCATGTCACAAATCGCAATAGAATAGAAATCGAATCGACAGATAACGCTGAGACTCCACCAGCGTCAAACAAATGGCATTTTGTCAAAACTGCATACACATTTTATGTCGCGTATCGCGGTACGTGAGTTCCTGGCATTATGTCAAACTGACGATTTACATAGAGCTTACTTTAATTAGGTACTTATACTACAATATGTAACATAAAATTACAAAATATAATAGAATCAGTCAAGTTATCTAAGGATCAAGACAATTATACAATTTTATTGTTTTAAATGTTTTGTTTTTATTAATTTCTTGGTGTACAATAAAGTGTTCACTCATTCATTCATTCCAGTGCAACCCACTCTGCAAATCAAGTGTGCAATCTACATAGGTACCTATCTATACTCGTAATATGATATCACTGTGTCTTGAGACAAACAATAGGTAGTAGACGATAGACATGATTTAGTTATTACCTAAACTAAAACTTGACAAGTTGCAGAAGTCGTATTATGGTTACCTACAGTTATTAAACGGTTTCACTCCCTGTGGACGGAACCCTGAAATGCTAATTAATATCACCGACGATAATCGCACTAATAATAATGAATATCTACACTCTCCAGCGCCGGCGCCGGCAGATTCTGATGTGCGTTGCTCTAAATTTATTCACATCGTAAAAATGTGAGGTCAAGTTGACGGCGCAGTACATAAATCGTTGGACATAGAGAACTCAACATAGAAGTGGAACCGCTCATGGTGTAGCTTGGGTTATTCTTGATGGATATTTGTTTGTTACGCCCTCACGTTTTTATTACATACTCACTATCACTTCCCCGGGAGAAAATATAGCCTATGTTCATCGGGGATAATGTAGAATTCTATTGGTGAAAGGATTTTTCAAATCGGTCCAGTAGTTTCGGAACCTATTCATTTCAAACAATCAAACAAACATACAAACAAACAAATCTTTCCTCTTTATAATATTAGTATAGAAAATTAGTCAAAAAAAGTTAGTTTATAGGAAAGTTTTCAATAAGAAGAAAAGTACTGTGCCTACCCACCTACTGTGTGTGTATTAGGTACCTACTACCAACAGGTGAAGACGCAAAATGGGTTATCTCTGGAACCTACTGGTCCGCACCCTGCCGGAAGTAATTCTTCTATTCAGGTAGGAAATACCTACTCCTAACAAATTTTGAAAATAAACATTAATTTTATTTATTTGATTCCGGAATTGTAGTCATTTTGATTTCCGGTTAGCACATTAAAAAATATATAAAATCGGATTCCAATAATAATTAATGTATTATTATTGTATCAATTTAAAAAAAAATTTTTTGAAAACACAAGGCATCTCCTAAACAGGTCACGGTTAGACTAAATAAAACATTTCGCAAAAGCTACTAAAAACTCTAAATTCATTAGTGAGATTAAAAACTCAAAAATAATTTGGAAACCAAAATCAAACGTCCTCGCAATTTTGATTTTGATTTGAAATAATTAATTAAATATGCGCGACCTTGATATTCTTTCAAAATGTAAATGCGCATACTGTCACTTACCCGCGGTTGCGGTCAGCAGAAGCAGTGCGCATGGCGGCCACATCGGAAGTGCGCACGAGAGTACTAAATTTCTCCTAAATGTCACGAAAATGGAGCTCGTAGCGAGTGAGTGCGACGCCGACGCCGCGAGCTCGCCTCTTTTAAACTCATCCTGCGAGATAAGTTGCCGCCGAGAGCCGGGCACCCAGCGCCCGCGCACTACCCGTTCACACTACGACACCGCGCCCCACAACAATGTACACAAAAACAGCAACATTACATTACTAAAAGCATCGTTTTTACGGGTACAATTTTGTTGTGTTGACACACATAACACATTTACATACTGAGCTCTTTGTTTGATTAATGATTACTGGCGCGGTTCGATACTCTCGTAACCCATATTTTAACATTCGATAATTTAAACAGGTGTTTACGAGGCCAAAAACTTTATATTAGTATTCATAATTTATATTTGGGTCCCAGTACATAGTCAGCCATGTCGGCCCCCTAGGCCTTCCTTCTGTGCAGAATACAATGTTGGCGCATAACAATGTTCTCGGTAAAGACACATTATTGATGACTATGACTAAAAGCACATTATGAAAGGACATCTATCTTATACATCACGAGGTAAGTGCAGCATGTACCTGGCTGCACCGGCGCCGGCGCCGGCGCTATGGCTGACAGGTAACGTTATCCTCTTGCGGGCTTGTGTCGCATGTCATTGCGACACTTTTTACAGATTGGATACGTTTTCCGGGTGTTGCAACATGTGACACTAGAAGTTGCTCTTTTGTTAGTATGCAGATGCAGATATCTGACACCAATTACACACGTTATAAATATGTAGGTATGTACTTTTAGATTGAGAACCGGCTTTGTAATAATAGTACATTACGATATTAGTGCGTAAAGATGCTCGGCTCAATTACGCCCTCGCCTGCGGCTCGGGCTGAAATTCCGCCTCGCATGTTATAACCAATACGCACGTATATCGTACGACGTTTTTAAACACATTTGCGAGGAAACAGAAAAAAAAAACATTTTAATTATACTCAATCACACTCTCAATGCACACTGTTGCTTTCCCGCCATTTGAACAGACTGCCTACTGACTGGCGCCGCGCGGCGATTAGTTCTCCTTTGAATAGCAACAGCGCGCTGCTCACTAGCTGGAGGCACGACTCCAGCTCGGCGGCGATCAGTTCCATATTTGAAATGGCAAATAATGCTGTTATGGAATTTGTATGGACTATAACATAACTATTTGCTTTGATAACACACGCGTTTGTTATGACCCGCTTTACATATCTAAAACCGGTGGAATTACATCAGCTTTACGAGCAGGAGTGTTAAAAAATGCATTATTTGCCATTTCAAATATGGAACTGATCGCCGCCGAGCTGGAGTCGTGCCTCCAGCTAGTGAGCAGCGCGCTGTTGCTATTCAAAGGAGAACTATTCGCCGCGCGGCGCCAGTAGGCAGCGCTAGCGCGCTGTTAAAATGGCGGGAAAGCAACAGTGTGCATTCACAGATTGAGTATAATTAAAATGTTTTTTTTTTTCTGTTTCCTCGCAAATGTGTTAAAAAACGTCGTACGATATACGTGCGTATTGGTTATAACATGCTCGGCTCAATTACGCCCTCGCCTGCGGCTCGGGCTGAAATTCCGCCTCGCATGTTATAACCACGAATATCGTAATGTACTAAAAATTAAGTTTCCATAGCAACAATTTAATAAAAAAACAACACTCGGCTAAATGAGCAAGAAATCATCGTAGTATGAACGCCCACAAGTGCCGTATACGCGAACCGGTTACCTTCCTAATTAAAATAAAAACTATAAAAAGATAACATGTGTACCGGTGACGTAAAGGGGACGGTACGGGGACGGGGACACATTGATTATCGCCACTGCGGGCCCGCATCTAGGACAAGTTTCACTAGCTCTATCAACAATAAAAAAAAACTGTTAATACCCTGATATAAATAAATAACAGCCGACAGTAACTTACTCCTCAGTCCTCAGCCCACACTAGGATCCCCAAGGTGTATCGGAACCACGGTACACATACACAACCAGAACCATCTATAGATCAGTCAAATTATTTTTGCATCTAATCTAAGCACAGTAAGCACTCATCCGCCACGATAAGTTATTATAGTAAAGTATAACATAATACAATTTTCCAATATTGTATTACTTGCTGCGCTGACTTTGGTCCAGATAATCCACCTATAGGTAGTTATTTAACCAACTTCAAAAAAAGGAGGAGGTTCTCAATTTTACTGAACCTATGTTTTTTGCTTATTTTTTACATTTTGTTACGCAATAATTCCGCCCACGGTGGACTGATTTTCTAAATTATTTTTTTGTTTGAAAGGATGGTCCCATATAAATTTGATTCCTGAGGGATTGATAGTTTCCCCTTAAAAATCAAAAAACCTCATCTTCACTTGACACCCTGAGTCACGCCGGTTTTCTTTTTAATTTTTAATTATTTATCCTACTCTACTGATTAAATCTGAAAACTGATTTATTTACAGAAACTAAGCTACTACAATCTGAAAAAAAATTGCAAATAAATTGTTTTGATTTGAAAATAATGTGCGAATAGAATTTTTTGTTTTTTGATCGATGTTTGTTTAAATCTAAAAACATATTGCAATTAGGCTGTTGAAACAACAAACTAAAAAAATATATTTTGTTTTCAATATTTTTGCGTGCTGTTCCGACTCCCATTTTATCGGTTATTTTCAGGCTGAAAACTAAATATAGGTAACTAAAGTGCAGCTATTTTATTTTATTTATAAGCCTTAAATACAGAAGATACTATCTTAACACTTCGTTAAATATACGTTTAATTTATGCGACATCGACGTCTTCTGCTTGCCCCTTTTTGGCAAAGGCTTCCTCCAAGCATTTTCACTCCTCTCTATCCCTTGCCGTCCTAATCCACGCTTTCCCTGCCAGCTCCCTCAAATCGTCCTCCCATCTTGTGCAGCTAACATTCCGGCAATTCACAATTGTTGCAGGTAGCCGTAGTTCGAAGGCACGTTTGTTTACTAAATTCAAAGTGAAAATCTAAAAAAGTTCTGTAATCCTGACTTTGGCTGAAAGGAGCTAAGAATCTGACACTCATCTTACGCTTCAAATACTTTTTATTACAAAGTATAACTTCGTAGGTGATACTAATCTATCACAGAATAACGATATTATTGTAATTTTACGTCTGGTATTGTGATTAGAATATCTTTGGGATATTGCCAAAAATGTAGCAATAAGGAACAGAAACTTTCAATTCGGTTTGAAAAATGTGACCTTGTGTCACATAATTACGTTTTTAAAAAAAAAGAAAAACCGACTTCAATGTTCGACTCTACCACGGCGTGACTCAGGGAATCAATAAGCCATACATACAAATCTAAATAAGAATAAGTTTTTTTTAAATATCATCAAGTACAAGCTTTTAATGGATTACCGTGATCTGATTGAACTCACCGATGTAAGTACAACATTTCATTTCAATCAACCTATTTTCTGAGGAGTTCCGTTCTCCATCATCGGATCAGCTCGCAGTCATCATATTTCAAATTAGTAAATGAAACTTGACCGATGTAGTGAGTTTCAACTCAATCAACCTATTAACTGAGGAGTTCCATTCTCCATCATCAGATCAGCTCGCTGTCACTATATTTTAAAATTTTAGATGATACTTGATCTACAAACCGAGTTTCAACTAAATCGGTCGATTATCTGAGGAGTTCCCTCCATCATAAGATCAGCTCGCTGTCACCATTTTTGAAAATTTTAGATGATACTCAATCTACGAACCGAGTTTCAACTCAATCGGCCTATTGTCTGAGGAGTTCCCTGGAACAGCTCTTGACTCCATCATCAGATAAGCTTGAAAGAAAGAAATAAATAATGCTAAACAGATAATGCTTAGGCTCCACCGGCGTCTAAAGGCAATAATTAAATAAATAAATAAATAAATAAATAAATAAATAATGCTAGACATTTCACACAGCATCATCCAACCCCAAACTAAGCAAAGCTTGTACTATGGGAACCAGATAACTGATATACTACTTATATACTTTTTGTTTTGTAAATACATACATAATATACATAGTAACACCCAGACCCGAGATAACTATTTGCAGATCATACAAACATTTATCCCGCCGCGGGGATCGAACCCACCCATTGCGCCACAGAGGTCGTCAAACCAAAACTAAAACCACCAACACTAAACTACCAAAACTGCATACATTTTATGTCAAGTCTCGCGACACGTGAGTTCCTGGCATTAGTAAATTGTCAATTTGACATATTGCATAGAGAGTCTTAGACTTATCTGTCGATTCGATTTACAATGGCTAGGAGGGAAGGTTTTTAGAGTTTTACGGGCAAATTATCAAACCCTCAGGAATAAAATTTATATGGGACCACCTCTGGAGTATACCCTTTCAAACAAAAAAATAATTTTGAAAATCGGTCCACAATTGGCGGAGTAATCGCGTAACATGATACAAAAAAAAAATAATAAAAAACATACAGGCGAATTGAGAACCTCCTCCTTTTTTTGAAGTCGGTTAAAAATACAGATAGCTTGTGGAGAAACTAGTCTACCCGTGCTTAAAAAAATTAAATGCACCAGAAAATAAAACCAAACAACTAACTTTCCATTATGTTGTGTTCTGCTCATGGGTTAGAGGAGCTTGTTTCTATATTGAACACAATCACCAATTTCTCGTCATCAACTCGACGTCAGTCATTGATAAAGCCGGTGAAGGTGCACCAGCTCCATACAAGGTGAAATTATTTTAATCGTTGTCAAAAATCATCCGAAAAGAATAATTATGCGTCCTTTTGAAGTGACATACACCTTGGGCATCGTGACGGTGAAGACCGGGCCTCGACACACTTGTCTTATCGGAGATAGTGGCCAGGCGGGCAAACAGCTACGATTGGCTGGAAGTTGATCCTAAGCTGCCTGAAAGGTATGCTTCGCTTTTTGTTTGATGTGGTGTGGGTGTGGTGGCCATTGTTTTAGTACCGACTGTACACGGTATCCCAAAATGCAGTCAAGGAATAACTTACTAAAAAATAACCCGAAAAAGGAAATTCGTCCGTGCAAAAGTTACCGGAAAACGGAAAAGTACAATGATACGGGCATCTTATTACTTCTGCTTGACAAATTGAAATAAGAGAAACACGAGGAAAAAACTGAAAAAAAAGCCTAAACCTTATGTTGACTGAGACACACACTAATTTTATCACGATGAGACATCAGAAGTACCTATTATAGGTCTGATATTATATCATTAGGGAGGAAGGTGGCAGGTACAGGTACAGATAATTAATGTATTGGTAATAACACTACAGATCAGGAACTTCGTCACCTTTCCAACCTCGTGTCTGTTGCAAGAACTGTTTAATTTGTACTTCATAATGTCATGGTATAAACCAACACAAAAAGAAATAGGTAGGTAGATTCGATATGAGACCCGTAAAATCGTTTAGGCAGTATTTACACACCATCACGACGACGTGTTGCTAGCTCGTGAAGTGTTCGTGACTAGATATTTTCCTTGCTGCCTTTTTGTGTATCCTTACTGCAAAGTGCAACCATTAACAGAATTATTTGACTGGATGGATTATGGACTGGAATGGAAGAATGAGTTCTTCCTTAATATACATAGGGAATCTTCCAAGCCGTTTGAGACTTGGCTAAGTTTACTTTGAGCTAGCTCTGCTTTTTAGGGATAATAGCTTTAGCCTACTCGTATTTAAAGTTAGATTACGTCACATTAATATTTTAATTTGCATCAAAGAAAACAAAATTATTATGATAATACTATTATTTGGAGTGGAAACTCTCTTCAAATCTATCTTCCGGCCACGTTGTGACGACGACCGCTTTGAAGGAACGTAGGAAACCAGTTACAAGGTAGGAGCATAATCGAACCTTTCGTAATATCGTGACGGGGAAACCACAAGCGTTTAGCGGGAAGATAGCTTAACGATCAAAATAAGTGAGCCCAGCTACATTCTTGGAAACGAATCCGGATATAATTGCTTACTGATACTTACATAGAATTCGACGCACTTTTTGGTGATTATCGAATATAAATCTCCTGAACACGAAACTGACACTATTCTTATAGGTACATCAGCACTATCGATGATCTATCGAAAGACCTACGACCTCTGTGCTAATATATAAAAATTAGTTCGTAGAAAGTTCTTGATCGATCGTCAAAGGTGCTATCACAATGTATGATGGACATTGTGAAGTAAACAATAACACAACTAGCTCGTCTGATACGCAAATGCTGCACACTACTACAAATAAACACCATTCTTATCGCATCAACTTCATTCTTTAAAAACTTAAATATAGTGTAGGTATTACGTGAGCGTAGCGTATGATAACGTATGTTCTACGTGAGAAATCCCAGTGTTTTTCAAAGTGATGAGTAGATATTGTGTTCTAATGCCTGACAACGTTACAGATTAGTATTGTTCTGTACAAGATACAGCACAAAAGGACGAGCGTGCTCACGCTGACATCACAAAGAATTCTTTTCTATATCGTATAACCTTTTAAGTCTAACAATTTCAATGTACTCTTTGTGTCACTAGCTACGTTCTACTTCTTCGGAAGCATTTATATTTCCTTCAGGTCGTAATTGTATGAAATAAGTATATCAATTCAGAAGGGGCAAGGCTACGAAAAGATATGGACTGTTTAAGTGGAGATAGAGATGGATTGAATGTTGAGATGACGACTGCGAGAGTGATAAAGTAGGAAGAGAACCCCCTGGTGATCCTACATAAAAGAGGGATAAAGGCAGATAATGATGATTGATATTCTATCGGGAATAGGTATAACCGTGTCGGTACTATTGATTATTCTGTGAAGGGATATCGAAATATTTTATTGAGCAAATGTCTCGTTGCAGAGACTACATCAAATAAACGAAACAAACATAAAATATCATTCGTTCGCAGTGCAATAAATGTAGGTATTGATTCTATAGGAGTGGGATAAGAGCAAACGTTGACTGTGTGGTTTGGAAAATGAATAAAGGGTTGTTACGCTTAGCAAACAAATATTGATTTTGTAACATGCATGGTATTACGACCACTCTACACATTCGCCGGACTATTTGCCGAACTATTATTTGGATAGAAGAATATGACAGGCGAATACAGGCGAAGCCCTCTATGTTCGTGACCGTCGGCATTCGTCTATCATCGGCGAATATGTAGGGGGGCCATTACACTAGGTACCAACGATCTCTTGATTTTCACACTTTGGGCATCTACTGATTGATGAAATTAATTAAAATAGTGAAAATGTTATCAACGTATATCCCTTATAGAGCTAAAAAGGTGTATGAGAAGAGCAGAGTTGCCCTAATACGGATTGCAGACTCACCAGTCTTATCCATGATGGACGGCAGCGGCGGCACCCTCGACACTGAAACTCCGTCCTCACTCTTAGAAGCCCAACAACTGTCCTAATTGTGTTAACAGCATTATCTGTTTCACGAAACCAGACAACTTTACTCTGTTATGCTATAGATAAATAACAAGCCAACATGATACTTATGCACTCGTGATAGAGGTGCATCGTTAAAATATATGATAATATCATATTTACGCGTGTGATAATAATGATAACTTTATAGCGAGTATATTGTTATATGATTGTTTGGGTTTGTTAAAGTGTTTAGGTATTAAGTGGTTTAAGATGAGGTGAACCTTCTCGGCGTAGTGCCACAGAATACAGAGAGGTAGTAGTTACCTACCTAGTGTAAGTTACAAAAATTTTCACACCGTCTTGAATATGCCGGTGGCAATTTTATGGGATCAGAGAAAAAAAAACCAAAATAAAACAGATCTCATGTTATACGTAGAAATGTACGAATCCCTTTTCGAGCAAAAGGCAGGTAGGTATAGTGCGGCTCCCAGAGAATTTTTTAATACCTATGTAGTTCCTAGTGGGTCCGCTGCTACTTCTTTCTTTCGAGCAAGAATACTCTTGTAGAACTGGCGTAGAACTCTTTGAGTAAAATAAAACCTGTTTGACAGAAGATTTACCCAGACTTTGACGTAGATTGACATAGATTATGGGATGTCAGTTGCATTCCTGTTTTTGGCAAATTTTATGGGATTTTGTTTGATGAAATACGCGGATTTTTTGAACATTTTATGATGAAAGTGAGTACTGAAGTAGTATAGGTTTGGTAGTGTTTTATTTTTGCTGTAGAAATACAGTGCTTTATGTATTTGGTTTTATATGCAAGAACGTACAAAGAAAGTTGTAAGTAGGTAATTTTTGTAATACCCATGAAACCATTTTCTGACGCTAAATCTTGATTTGCACATTAGCGATGTGTAAACTGTTAGGTAGTACCTAAATACACCAAAGATATTAAAACAACTCGATACCTCTACGCGTTACCGAGATAAAGGGTCTTGACTGACAAATATTCAGACGGACAACAAAGTGATCCTCTAGGGGTTCTTTGTACTGAGCATCTAAACTTACTTTGACGAGTCTCAATTTTCTCCTGGGCCCCCACTGGAGCTATAAGTTATAAGATGGATCACCTAGAAGAATGCTAGGCCCCAAACCATGTTTTTTGCCCTGATTCTTCACGGTATTGGTCGCGAAAGAACAGAGTAAAATTAGTTTTCACTTCACTTCTTGGTTTAGGTACCTATGGCTTCTGCGTCTTGTTGTCACAATTCTGCCAGTAAAACTAGTTTTAAGACTATTCTAAGTGGTTCTCCTACTGAATACCTAAATGCTTTTTGACTTTGACTTTGAATTTGACTTTCCGTTGTTTTCTTTTTGAGGTACGGAACCCTAAAAATAATATTTACATAATAAAAAAAGTGTACCTAGCGTGATGTGGTTTGTTAATACCTATATATCGAAGCAATATTAATAACATTGGCAATATCGTGAGATTTTTGTTAAATATTTTAATATTTTTACTACATGGTTATAATTAATAAAAAATATTTTTAATTAACACCTAATTTCTCTACACGTGTCGTATGGGTGGCGATAGGTGGGCAGGGATTGTCACGCCATGCGCCATGGGTGCCTGCAGGTGGGCGACAATGCCGGGGCAGGCTGGGAACACTATTTATAACACGTTATTTATATATTTTGGGGAGATTTTTCCCAGCAGTGGGTAAGTAGTTAGGCATAGGTCCAATAAAAAAAACAACTTTGTATTTTTTTCTCTGTCGTCTGGCATATGAAAAAACTTGATAGGATTTGATTTTTCATGCAGGTCCCACAACATGGTTTGTGAATGACAATTAATTCTAGTTTGGACTATGTTGTATGGACGACTGACTAACCCCACAGATAATTTCCTTGAGTTCAACTTTATACAACAATAATAAATGAACTACGTCTGTTCAATAATAAACTTTACGCTACTGAGCAACATAAGTTTTATAATTAGCCACAGACACGCGATAATCAAGAATACTTTTTGCGATTCAATCTCCATGCTCTCGCCACATACCTACTTACTTCCTCGATTGAGTATCAAATCAAACGGGCCATTCAGCTTGACTCTAAAAATAGCATCTAGTTGGCAATGCAACAATCCTTTCTATAAAATCACTATCTCCACAATCAACTCACAAAAGGTACTAAATTAATATTCTTTGTAATTAGCTGCTTCAGCCTTGAGCCCTAGTTTCTTGGCCTTTCCGTAGTGCTGGTAGTGGACAGTATCTCTGGGTGGTCTGGTAGAGGTGTAGGCAGAAAGCATGCTTAGCAGCCTAGTTGCTAAGCCTGGCCTTCCGTTCTTGTGACGCCAACCTTCGGAAGCGTAGTTATAAATCAGCTTCAGCTTAAGAGCAGCTATCAGCTGACTCCATTCATACTTAAACTAGGTATATCGGAATTACTAAGAAACGTATAAAACACAATGTATAAACTATAAAAAAATGCAACGAAAGTCGATGTTTCACAGAACTGAATATTTCCAAAATAACATCATGACCATAATTTTGACAAATATTTGAAGATAAAATCTTGGTTCGTATTAATTTCCCAATATAAGTTTATTTATTTTAGACAACGAGAACACAAGACATTCTAAAAAGTCGAACTGTTAATCGACTTTCGTTGCTGACCGTACCCGTCAGAACTTTATACCTCGTTTAGTTGCATTATTTTGTAACCTGGTATACCTAGAGCTTAGACACGAATGTAATTCAATCCTAAAAGTTAATCCCTAAACAGTCTTTGGATCTAAGTGATATTAGGTTACAATCTGCATATTAGCGATATGCATATTAACGGTTTCGTCCAAAACTGATATATCCTGCGGATAGTTGCGGTCGGTCGGTTGGACAGCGGTACGGTTTCGTCGCGGATGCGTTCCGCTGCAGTATGAATCGCTATACTTGGTCCAGCTTCGAACCTAAAGCAGAGGGACTTTAAATGCCTTTTCTTATTGGCCAGTCCATCAAGCCAATACGACAGCGAGCAGCCCGAGTGGACCAGGAGCCAAGCAGCATTCTGGAGCAAAGCATCAGCTCGCCGGACCTGCCGGCGGAGAGAGCGCGGCGGAGGGCGCATGCGCAGGAAACGGTCAAACTCGACGGGGTCTCCGCCTCCGAGGGGAACTTGGTACGTGCCACATGCTTCCCCCAGAGTATCGAAGAACTAGTCATTACCACTAGCGGTTTTCCATACTTTGACGTTATTAGGTATAATTTCGACCAAGTGCAAAAAATCTCTAGAAGAAACATCACAAAAACGCCTTCCGGTCAGCCATGCAAACTGCGGATTTGTTTCTAAAAAATTATTAAACTACAACAATACTACAAACAATGTTATTCAAAGATACGTTTTTAGCTGAATGTTTGTTAAGTTCCTATCACATCATCATCAGCATCTCCTGCTCTTATGCCATTTTTATGTGTACAATAATTCCACGGACGTTCTTCAATCTGCTCATCAGAGGTCGTCTCAGTCATCCCATCAATCTTTTCCTCGGTAACCTATCTGTCTTCCGAAAAACGTAATACAGAATTTTGAAATCCAGATAACGTTTGATAGATATTCAAAATCCAGATAGTACGTTTTACATCGTTTTATTATTCCGACATTACACAAAGCAGATGTTTCATTTGACAGATACACTAAAGAAAGATTATCATTTAGTTTTTTTTTCATTTGACAGAACTAACTATAAGTCGAAGTCTTCAAATCCAGCCAGAACCGACTTGCTCCTATTGTACCTTAGCTTTATTACATAGGTAGCTGTGGTACAAAATTTCGTGCAAATCAAACCCAGGCTGACAGTGCTGTAGCATAGGTTGCGAGGAGCGAAGCGACGAGCAGTTAGTTGCATAGTGATAAACCACGCACGAGCCGAGCGAAGCGTGCCGCGGTAGCGGCCGGCGAGTGCCAGAACCGACTTGCTCCTATTGTACCTCATGTGGAGGTACAATAGGAGAATATCTGGATTTTAAAACATCTGTCAAACGTTTGAGTGTATTTTAATACATCTGTTATGTGAAAAAAATACCAAATGAAAATCTGGATTTTGAAATATCTGGATTTCGTTCATCTGTATTACGAAAAGAAGGTTAATCAAAAATCTGTCAAACGTTATCTGGATTTCAAAATTCTGGATTACATTTTTCGGCAGATAGTAAGGTAACCCTTTTCTTCTCACTCATAGTTTCTTCCACAGTCTGCACGAAAGAATGAGCGTGCCGATGATCCTGTGAGCAAGCCTGGAGACCAGGTGATCAGTCCCAACAACTCGGGCGACATGCATCAGGCCGGCCCCCCCAAGGAGAAGCGCTGCGTGAGGGCCGCGAGTCAGGGCTACCGGGATCTCGCCGGCCAGAGGGTCGTCCACAGGCACGAGAAGGCTGGGAAGTGCTATAATGCTGCTGCCAGAGTGAGTATAATCGTATAATTTATACGGGAAATTCCAAGGCGTGTACGGTACGTAAAAACGATTTTGATCATTTTTCCGGAAAATGTATCTTCTAAACGAATTTGATAATTTTCACGTGACTTTCAAAGGAAGGGTTATGTTTTTCGCGCCTAACTTGTATGTATGTATGTAATGCGAACAAACGTTTCTACCAAACAACTAGATCATAGATGGATTTCGACATTTAGGGTATCGTTAGATTCGTCTTAATAACCCAAGTGTAGGATAGGTTTTTTGAACAAAAAAACAAGATGGCGGATCTTATGCGCGAAAAAATAACAAGAAAAAAA
Source organism: Epirrhoe alternata (assembly GCA_963565295.1). Taxonomy (NCBI): domain Eukaryota; kingdom Metazoa; phylum Arthropoda; class Insecta; order Lepidoptera; family Geometridae; genus Epirrhoe; species Epirrhoe alternata. The sequence continues at coordinate 182,302 of OY751375.1, forward strand.
AATTTGCCCATCAAATCATAAAATATCGAGTGCGGTATAAAGGTGAATGCATGCAAATGGTTTTATTCATGGTTGAGGTTTCTACCTACTACCCTACGTACGCATTGCAAAATTTCTTGGAGTCTGGTTTTTTTATTTATTTATTGTAATAGGTACATGTTGTACCTATGTTTTAAAGAGCTAGTTTTTATTATTTACGTATTTCTTATGACATGTGTAGATAGATGATTGGAGTACCTATATTTAAGTAATTATCTTTATAGGTTTTGTTCTTTAAACAAATTACCTGAACAGGTTCATCAATGTGACGTTAACATCACATTTGATGAAAACCTGTTTAAGAGGGCCTCTGAGAGGCGAACACATTCGGGTCAACTTGAAACCGCTTGCTAAATAATTATTTAGGTAATAACCTGGGATTTTCCTTATTGATTCCTCCCTAAAACGTGCGCTGTTTGACTTAGTCCTTTATACGGTTAAAATTAATAACCAAGAAAAAATCACTACGTACATCATTTCAGCTATATAACGCCCACTGCTGAACATAGGCCTCCCCCATCGATTTCCACAGCGATCGATTTTGTGTATATATTTTTTTATCTCACTAATATAATAAAGCTGCAAGTTTGTTTAGATGTTTGTATGTTTGTGTTTCAATCACGCCTTAACCAGTGAACTGATTAGGATGAAACTTGGAATAGGCGTAGTATAGTAGTAGTAGATAGGAGTAGTCAAAGTCAAAGTCAAAAATCATTTATTCAGTAGGACCACAGGGATCACTTAGAATAGTCTTAAAACAAATTTTACTCCTGTTCTTTCGCGACCAATACCGTAGTAGTAGAGATATGGTACGCCGCTACTCCAGGGGTGCTAGCCAAGATGACATTGATTCGATTCCATTCTACTGCTGATTTGGCGACTTTGCACTCAGTTTGCACTTGATTATGCCATAGATTACAAAGAGTATGTATGAAAATAACGCGTCATAATGAACGAAATGGAAAAATTGGTAGCATTGACATGCGCGATAGATACTTTGTTTACATTTTTGGTCGAAGACAAGGCGGTCGCAGAAACCCAGTTGTAATCGCCAGTCGCCAGTAGAAACAAAATGGCTTCTTCAGCTTACTTCAAATTGACGTCTTGCCACCAAGAGTTGTATTTTTTATCCGTAATTTCTACATAAAGAGCGTTGCTGTGCTCATAATTGGATTTTCATATTTTTGAAATAATCAACTTATTTCAATGAAGTAACTTAAAGCTTTCGCTTAGAACTTGAAACAAATATTACCTAATAGTAATAGGTACACACATGAGTTTCCTATAGGGGTAGACAGACAACACTTATTTATACTTGCTTCAATTCTTACGCACATGTCTCGCCTTGTTCCTCATTACATTTTTCATACAAGCTCGCCTAAGACTTTAGAGTAACTACATTCACCTATCCTTCCCTTAGCATCCTTTCCACACATATTCACCTCATACCTATACTCTGTTTGGTCAAACCACTTTCATTCGTCACCTCTGCATGATCTGCATGATCAAACCATCTTAATTTGCCTTTTTCAATCCTCATCACTGCTATTAAGCACCTAATACCTTCTTTCACTCCACACTTCCCTGAACGCACTGTATCTTACTCTACCATTCAAAGTTACTCTAAAAAACACTCGTTGATATTATGCAATGCTCTTATTTCTACAGCAATCACTCTATCTATTGAAACAAAAATATAATCCACTGATATTCCTTCATACTGTTCATACGCTAGACTATGCCTGCCCTTTATATACAAAATATTTATTACTGAATAAGTACAATGAAACAGTTTTATTTGCAACACACAGGAGAAAATAGGTAAATATCCACTCCACGGGTTATGTATTATCCTTATGGTTAGCTCCACCCTACAGAAAGCGCAGGTTCCATTTATATGCTGTGATTGAGCTCTTCAAGTTACTCCGGTTCTGGTGTCAATCGATGACTGAGGGTGGCAGACACTTGCGTGGAAAGCAGGAGAAGGCGCAGTGGTCGTTAAATTATATTGTTGAGGTCCTGTGCGTCTCATCTTTATATTTTACCACGGAAATAGTATCGAAAGCACATTTCATTTTACAATGCTGCGAGTTCTTTTGATTCGGGTACTGTTAGATCCGATTGTTCTAGCTAGGTACGGATGCTTGGCGTTGGCTATAAGGTCAAGATATATAAATAAGTGCTAATAATTAATATTTGCAAATTCACACAACAACACAGAAAATTTTGACTTTATTTTGACATCGCAAAGATCGTGGACCTCATTGTTGCTTTGTTACTATATGGTATTCTGTGGCAACTATCTATCCTCGCGGTGTCAATTCGACGTTTGATAATGCCAGGAACTCACCTGCCGCGATATTTGACATAAAATGTATGCAGTGCATAGGCAGTGCTATACAAATCGTGCTAAATAATGTTATTCGCCGCACGTGAGTAATAGTCATTATCTGTCTATTCCACTGTCTATTTCTACTTCCATTATGGTGTTTGGCTAGAGCCCCAGGTCACTCTCTACGCTATCCGCTGGCTAGTTTATAATATAGATATAACATACAATACGATTACAAAAGATTAATTTTGTTTGTTCCAGAAATCAAGATCCTGTGAGTTTTGCGATAAGTATAAATAAGTCTGTATCATTCGATGGAATTCATTTTTCTGCATAATATATTTTGGATACATTAAAAAAGATAAAGATAATTCATTTCATACAAAAATACACAGGCAATGCTTTTCATAAAAATACTACTTATACTTAAATAAATATAAAATAACACTCTAATTGAATTTTTCTATAATCTGCACATTATTGATTTCCCAATCAAGCGGGGTATTTAGACAGTCAAATTAGCCTCGGTACCAAATTAAACGAGTCGTTTTCCATATGAAATCGAATTCTTCAGATAAGGAGAACATAGTGATGAAACCAAACGCATGTCGTCAAACTTTCTAAGCAGTGTCGTGTGCAGGATAGTAGCATCTTTAAACGCTGAAACCCTTTCACACTGGTTCGAAAGTGCCAGATACGACAAGAGGAAGTTTCAGGCTCCCCTGTGGGCGAGGAGGACCCCGTGGCGCGGCAGATCCGTGACATACACAACGACACCCGCAAAAGTGCGCGCATCATCAGGGACTCCAGGTTCCGACTGCTCGAGCTGCAGAAGGTATACTTTTCCAAGCGCATGCAGTTCAGTGTGTCCCAAATAAAATGGAAGCCTCTGTAGAAATGTCTTATCTACAAGAGCATTGGATACCGTTATTACCTTCATATGAATCTATTGAGTTCCGATGGATGGCTGCTCTTTGAGAAGAGATATTAGGCTCATTATTCTTAGAAGATAAACCACGTCTGGGTGATGTTTTCTCCGATGTATCCAATCAAACCTTTCATCCACTTATCAGTGAAACAATTTGCATTTATGTGTTTTGCAGTACAAAAATAATAAGGCGCTTTAATATTTCATGTTATTGGATAATTTTAATTCTTAGCCAGATAAAGTTCGTTATGACCCAGTTATGATGCTCAGCTGGTTACTTATTGGCTCCTTACTTGCTGCACTATTACGTATCACTACCAGTATGTAGGTCCGTATAGCGCACCAGGTAAGGAGCCAGTAACTGAACTGGCAGAGCATCGTCATTTTGCTGCAAATACAGGTCGCATTTCCAGAAAGCGACAATGACGGAGGCGGACGTGCGTGAGCTGTGCGAGCGGAACGAGCTGCTGCTGCGTGAGATGGAGAGGTTCGACCGACTGACGCGCGCCGTGCAGCGCCTCACCGCCGCCGCCGCCGCGCCTCTGCGGCCTGCACCCCTCGCCGAGTACATCCCTGGGACTGCTTACGGTAACACAGTGCTTCTTTTTGTCGTATCCCTAGCTCTTTCGGTACTTGGTGAAAATGCTCGGAAGTCACTGGTTGAGAGGTGTTTGTGTATTACTCGCAGCTTCGTTTCTTTAATCGCTAGTTCTAGTGGAAGTTGGGACCAATAGGAGGTGGAGTACTTGTGGTAACACTCTAAAAGAAAGGACCAAGTATTATGAGAGCTCTCGGCTTAATTTCATGTTGACGCGGACTGTACATGTCGCTTCTTTTTGCTTCACAACAATGCATTTTCGAATTCCATTGAGTTAAGGCTAGGTTACCTCCTGGATGCTGTGTATGATAAGAGATTTATCTAGTGTGAGTGAGTGTAAAGATGCGAGTGTTCCTTCCAGAGCCGGCCATGCACCACGAGATGAAGATGAGCCACCCGTCGGTGCTGCTGGCGGACAGTGCCTTCCCTCCCGGCTTCGAGCCCCCCCCGCGCAGCAAATCTGTACGTCATTGCACGTGCTCCAGACACCGCGGTTGCGCATAGCGATACTATACATAGATTAGAATATGGTGTTATATAACACCATATTCTAATCTGATAATGGGTCTTAGTCCCATGATCATCCATCGGATCATTCGTTTTAGTCAGTAGACTGCTGGGAAAAGTCAACCTAGTCTTCCATTTCTCTTGATCTACAATTTCTGTTTTATCGCCATCTGACACAATTTTTTAACCAACTATCCTGATGGTGAAATTTTTAAAATGTAATCAACAAAAAAATAGCAAAATATACGATTGTAACTAACTGTGCGTTTTTTTTGAAGGAGATCGATCTCACGCGGAAACTGAGCGAGAGTTACGACATGCAGGAGAAGTTGGTGGCAGACAATGCCGACTTGGAGGTCAAGAGGTGATGTTTTTGTTGATTTTTGTTTTAAATAGGGACAATTGGAAGGGCCTTGGTCTAAATCCCTGACAGAATCACCCAAAACTAGTGAGGCTAAATGAGGCACAGGATTATAAGGATCTTAGCATATTTGACGACCTCTGTGGCGCAGTGGGTGAAAGCCCGCTTGGGACGCAGAAGGTTCCGCGGAACAAATGTTTGTATGATCTGCAAATATTTATCTCAGGTCTGGGTGTTTCTATGTATGTATTTACAACTAGTACCTATATCAGTTATCTGGTTCCCATAGTTCCCAAGATTTGCTTTGTTAGGGGCTAGATGATGCTGTGTAAAATGTACAACATTTAAAAATAATAAAAATCTGTGGTATCTGCCTACCCCTATTAGAAGTGCATGTGTCCGTTGCTTTGTGTTCTTCAGAACAACTATTTTATTTCATTCCGCAATAGAAAATTATACCAAGTTTTAATTTACGGTTCAAAGTACAATACACATTATTTACAAGGCATCAACAATATTCAACGCTTCTAACGACGATGGCCAAGAAGACCATTGGGAGTGACAACCTCCTTGTATTGACAATTTATGACAAACATTTCAAAATTCGAGCGTCGCATCTTGATGGCACCTGTCAAAAACATTGTCTCACAAACCAACAACGCACAAAGCCTGAAAAAATGCTTTATTAATTTCAAAACTAAAAATGGATAAATTAAGGTACGTGGGTGACATTTTGAGAGTATTGCAGGTATATTCTGTACAAGGAGCTGATGACGAAGGACCAGAATCTGGAGACTTGTCGGGCGCAGGTGAAGCGGCTCCAGGGGGAGCTGAAGATGATGAGCAAAGAGAACGCATTGCTTCAGGACAAGCTCAATGTACACAACCCACAGGCCATGGTATAAATGTTCACACTGGCAATACACAAACTTTAGGTAGGAGTGTAGGATTGGCACCACGGCAAACTTATGCCGGCCACACACGATCAAGTTTACCGTCCAGTCTGCAGCGGACTGGATGCGGCGTCCAGTAAACTTGACGGTGTATTGGTATGGGTGTGCATGACAAGCGAAAAAGAACTTCGTTCTGCCGACTTGATCAAGTTTGCAGCGCTGCAAGCTGGACGGTAGACTGGATCGTGGGTGGCCGGCATTAAGGTAAAATTTTCCTACACACCTGAATTGGTTTTCCAATTATTTTCCAATGAACTTTCGGCGCTGGTACACATTCGAGTTCCTTATTTGTCATAGTTTAGATTGGATCAGAAGGTTAGAGTGCTTTCCCGCCAACAAAATAAGTTACGTAACAAGTTTACAAACGAGCAGATAGTCGGGCACGATACCACAGAACACAGATAGACGTTACGTTAACTCTTGAAAATTGTTTCAGGGCGATGCAACTGCAATAAACCAGGACACTCCATGTCAACCTGAACTTGATGATTGTGAATTGGTAAGTAATAAAAAACAAACATCATGAAAACCGTATCCCGAAGCGCGGTAGACATTCTCTTAGATCTTTTGCATATTCCAGACACTTTGATAATAACTTCCTTTTCAATAAAATAGTTAAGCAACGCTCGAAACGGTCTGTAAGTGGATGGGTGACCGCCAGTGGCATTTTCATCTGAGCGCTTCCGTGCTTCGGAGGGCACGTTAAATTGTCGGTCCCGGCTATTTAAGTCGTTAAGCCATGACGGAGGCCTTAAGGCGGCCTAAAAACTCCGTCACCAGAGTTGGCCACTGACTCATACGAACTTACTTACTTTAATAAACTATTGATCTTCTTTTTCTTTTTAGAACGAAAAACCCATCGACAAAAGCAAAGCGCAGCTGCTCGTTGAAAAACTAGAGGACTACAAAAGTTCCACGCTAGATATCGTGAGTGCATTGCTTTAGTGATTTTCATAGAACTGGGGCCTTTCTCTGCTGTCCTGTTCCTTGTTACGAGCTAAGTTGTATTTTGGTTGATAACATCAACCTATGAACTCGGTCGAGTGTTCCGAATCAAAAATTGGTACTTGAGGAAATATTGGCAAATATGAGGGTTTTTATTCTGTCCTCCAACTTATGGAGGTTTCGCACGGGAGGAAGGCCCTTGTTCTTCCACATTGCTTTTCATAAAGAAATTTCAATTTAGCAGAAAATCTGTAGGTATTTACTGAATGCAATGCTGAAATAGGCTTTATTTGTTTTAGGAGAAGCAAGTAGGCGAGCTCGAGGTAGAAGTACTCCACATCCGCGGCGAGATGGACTCGATGCGAGGCGGAGGCGCCTGCCGCGGCGGCGGCGGGCAGAACACGTGCTTCGAACAGCCGGTACCCTCGTCTTCCATTCATGAAAGCTAGTCGAAGATCATTTCGATGTATTAAACTGACATTATTTTTTTAGGCTGGAGGTCCTCCTGTGCCGGCTATGACCAGAGCGGTGAGTTGGATTGATAATAATTCGCTTAGTTGTATAATAGCTAGCTTGATAGCTATAATATTTTTTATTTTATGTTTTTAGTGCGGCGTGTGCCCCCCGTGCCCAGCGCCGTGCAATCCTAATGGACCTCCGGTTAGTTGCTAGTTTCAAAGTTTTATTGCTTCACATGCCTTTAACCTTTATTACAAACTTCATTTTCATGTTTTCACTTCTAAAGCTATCAGCATACCTAAGCTTTCGATTTACACTATAACTATAGTCGGTCCATTTTAATAAGCCACATTTGACATTTCATCAAAATTTAACAACGTAACTTTGTACCGGCGGGCATAAAATACTACTATTTTATCGAAGTTAGTACTGCACAATTGCTTAACTTTTTTTCAATTCCGGTTAAATAATTTATTTGTCTTAACGACAAAAGAAGGTAATTTTATGATTTATTTCCTTATTACACCATCCAAACATATTATGTTTCAGAACAATTTCTGTTTTCGAGAGAACTGAACGTTGTTACAATGTTGCGTCAGTAAACCCTTGTTCTCTTTTGACACTAGGTATGTTACCCAAAATAATCGAAATTTGAGAGTTGGAATCGAATGAAATGATTTCTCGTAAGGGAATATTTCACCTTTAATGATGATGATGGCGCATTAAATACTTATTGTTTTTTTTTTTAAATAAACTTAGGTATTTATCCCGAAAAACGTTACTAAATACCAAAAAGTACTTTTGTAAAAGGACAACGGGAATATCGCATAAAAACTTTTTTTCTCTGTTTGACATGACAACCATAAACTTTTGAACAATTTTTATCAAAATAAATAAGTAATGGGGTTGTGACGCAGTCTTGATCGTTGTGCAAAGTGACTTTGCGTTCTTGGTGTGCTATTTTTTTCAGTCCCGGTTTTTTTTAACTGATCTTACCTACTCTTAGTTTACGGTTTACCTGGCGATAAATTTTAATTCATGTGAATGAATCGATACGGACTTCGAACATAATCGAAGTTTTTAAGAAGGTCACCTCACTAGAAAGCTCAAACTGACAAACGTCAAATGTGGCCTATTATAGTCGGTCCAACTTAATAGGCCACATTTGACGTTTGTCAGTTTGAGCTTTCTAGTGAGGTGACCTTCTTAAAAACTTCGATTATGTTCGAAGTCCGTATCGATTCATTCACATGAATTAAAATTGCCAGGTAAACCGTAAACTAAGAGTAGGTAAGATCAGTTAAAAAAAAACGGGTCTGAAAAAAATAGCACACCAAGAACGCAAAGTGAATTTGCACAACGATCAAGACTGCGTCACAACCCCATTACTTATTTATTTTGATAACAAAAATTCAAAAGTTTATAGTTGTCATGTCAAACAGAGAAAAAAGTTTTTATGCGATATCCCCGTTGTCCTTTTACATAAGTACTTTTTGGTATTTAGTAACGTTTTTCGGGATAAATAAGTTTATTTAAAAAAAACAATAAGTATTTAATGTGCCATCATCATCATTAAAGGTGAAATATTCCCTTACGAAAAATCATTTCATTCGATTCTAACTCACAAATTTCGATTATTTTGGGTAACATACCTAGTGTCAAAAGAGAACAAGGGTTTACTGACGCAACATTGTAACAACGTTCAGTTCTCTCGAAAACAGAAATTGTTGTGAAACATAATATGTTTGGATGGTGTAATAAGGAAATAAATCATAAAATTACCTTCTTTTGTCGTTAAGACAATAAATTATTTAACCGCAATTGAAAAAAGTTAAGCAATTGTGCAGTACTAACTTCGATAAAATAGTAGTATTTTATGCCCGCCGGTACAAAGTTACGTTGTTAAATTTTGATGAAATGTCAAATGTGGCTTATTAAAATGGACCGACTATAAGTTGGACCGACTATACCTATCTGTATTCTGTGACTGTACTCTGGAGATAAATCTAGCTTTTGTAAGTATGTTAATTTTCCTACACAGTTATAATCTTAATTAAATGTTTAATGTACCTATTTATGGGTATCTGTTGAGAACACTGCTGATCAAAGTGATGAATAAGTTTCAAAACTAATCCAGTCTACCAGTAAATTAACGTTTGAAACTGTTTTTTTCCATTAAATCATGTTTTCTGTGGTCAGACGCCGGCAGAAAGAGAAGTGCAGAAGCTGACCATCCAGCTGCGGCAGACCGAGGAGAACTTCAAGACCAAAGTCACCGAGGTACGACCACTTGAGAAACGTGAAGGTAGTCGAGTTAGGAGAGTGGCGAGTTCCACATAAAAAAAAAATTGGTCCATACCAATAGATTTTCATGAAAATAATACCTATACCCCAGATAATTAATACTAGTAGGTACCTATAGCCTATACTTAGGTATATCTCAACGATATAATAAATCAATACGCCGCCGGTCGGTTGCTATTGGCTACCGTTATCTTAAGTAGGTATTGTAAGTATCAAATTATGAAAGACTAGCTTCAGCCCGCTGCTACACCTGGTGTAAAAGCAGCATTTTGCAAAGGCTATGCCATTCCATAATCCACAACGATTACAACCTGAATCCTATTCTCTTCCTTCACTGGAAAAGTCAAAGTCAAAAACCATTTAGTATTTGATTTTACTTAGAATGGCGAGATGGAATCATAAATAAACTGGTTTATAGTAGGATAGGACAGTAGGAATTTGGAAAAAAAGCACTAACATGCTAAACCAAATTTCTATTTATTTGGACGTCTTTCTGACTAGAGAGACATCTTCAAAAGACCTTATCTGACTTGATCTGAGAGAATCTCTGCCTAGTCGTGTTTCTGTTTCGTTTCATTGATAAGATGTTTATGAAAAATATGTTGATCTCCATAGATTTACTGTGGGTGTTTACTAGGCATAGGTACTAAGGCATTTGTCCTGCCATCTACCAACTGGTTAGATTGCTAAAATGTTGCGTTGCTGCGTCGCTTTTCCACATTTGGAGTACTAAGTAAGGGGTTGTGCGAGGGAGCTAACAGTGTTGCATTGAACCGCTGGATGGCGCTAGTAAGTCTAATGTTACCTGAAACAGTTTACAATATTTTCAAGCAGTAGAAGTTCCTATTAAAATTTAAGTAAGTTTAACAATGCCGCGACATGCCCAGATTGTGTCATTTCATTAGGTAACTGTTTTAAAATGTTGGCCAACTATGTAAATAAGAGTTCTTAATTTCTGACAACGATGGCGCAATGTAGATTGTGTTATGATGATACTTTATCCCTCGGGCATTTGTTGTGTTGGAGCAGTTTGTTTTTGTAACATGGAAGGAACATTTAATTTTGGTTAAACACGATATTGCACATAATGGTTTGTGGTAGACGCTGCAACCGCAGTTTACCTACATTAAATAAGTAAACCAAAGAGCTATTTGACATGCACAGTATAAAAGAGTTCTCTTAATAAACTACCTACTATGCATCGAAACGGGTAACTTCACGAATGCCTAGATCTATATTATTTAGGTTACTATGTACTGATCTTCCACTGACTCCAAAGACTAATTGAGGGCCACCTGTCACCTATTCCAGTAGCGATAGCGAGCAAAGAGATGAGAAGAGAAAAAAGAATTAGAAATAATTTAGTTTTATTACAGAAATAAGGGTCGTTAGGTCTAGCCTGGTCAAATTAAACAAGTAACAGTTTGTATCCAAGCATACCGCACTTCAGTTGGGGTAGCAGTGTTCCTGTAAGAGTCAAAACCCTGGCATTAGCACCACACAGTTACGGAAGGGGTTTAGGGAAAGCCCAAGGTTTGCACAGAATCCCGAATACGACCAAATGTATCCCCAAGGCAAAGAGAAGTACAAGGCGGTGGTTAGAAGTATAAAAATATGCATTTAAAGATTTAAAAGTGTGAGAGAGTTATTTCGTCCACACTGCGAGCGGTCCGCACCCGCGCCCGCGCCCGCTCGCAGTGTGTCCAACCAGTGAGGGTGTGTCCCAGTGCGCGATGCTGCGCGCCGAGCTGGTGAAGAAGAAGGACGAGCTGGAGAAGGAGCGCTGCCAGCACCGCGAGGTGCAGAACCGACTGCGAGAGCTCGAGATGAAGTTCGAAGGTCAGACTTGACTTCTTATCGTATTTTAATCTTACATTTTAGAAGAACTTTGTGCAGTGCCGTAACCAAGGGCCCTGGTGCAAAAAACTGGGGCCCTACTGAATGGTGTAGGTTTTATAAAGTCAAAATATAAATTTACAGGGTGTGGCAAAATTTTACAGTATTGAGGGCAGCTAATTTTCTTTTGTAGTTAGAAGATTTTGTTCTTAGAAAATTATAGGTAATTCTTAGGGTTTTCTTAAGGTTAATTCTTTTTTCTTATTTTTTATAAAACTCAGAATCCAAGGGCCCCTTGAGCTTGGGGGCCCCGGTGCACTGCACCGCCTAGCCCTCCGATAGCTACGCCACTGACTTTGTGTGACGGGGGTACGTGTAACCCTAGGGGTAGTGCAAGCCGTTTCCAAATATTGTACGATTTCATTACTTCATTGATGATTCCAAAATTTAAAAATGCTATTAAAAAAAAATGTTTCGAGTCAATTTCTTCAAAAAATAGAGGCTTTTTGTTCCTGTCATTGCAGAATCTGGGTTTGATTTTTCCTACCTCATCTGTTAAATAAATTTTTGGTTAATATTTTTTTGAATTCAATTGTTTCAAAAGGGCTCGCTCCGCTTGCATGTCTCGAAGCTCGTTGACCACTTGCTGCCACGTTTTGTTCTTGGCATTGCAAGATTTGGGTTTGATTTTCACTACCTCCATCTACTATGGACATCTTGAGAAAACTTAACGCAATATTGGTTAATCATTTTTTTTCCATATTTAAAACAATTGCTATTAAAAAAACCGTTTCGAGTCAATTTCTCAAAAAAAAAAAAAATAATAATTGCGGCTCGCTTCGCTCGCCAATATACGAATAAAATAACAAAAAGAACATGAACATGAAATAAAACTGTTCTCTATTTCTGACTGTAATTGCGAATTTTGTTTGTTGGATCCCTTTCACGCACTTGCAAATGAAAGATGATAGGTAATCAGCGTTTGCAAGAGCGGTACCTACGGTCGAGGGAAAGAAAGAAAACAGTTAAATTATTGTTTTTTTGTCAGTCCACTTCTTGTGAACCTCCCAGAAAAAAATCCTGGATCCGCCCATTGCAATTGTGCACGCTTTTGAGGGTAATTTCTTTTGGTGCTGTTTAAAACTACTTACATACTTACTACTCATTATTAGATAATCAGATAATAATAATTTATTGGTAATCAAATCATTACAGGTCAGGGATAAATCAATATATAAATTATTGTTGTGTGTGCAGGTCTAGCGACGCATACGAACATGATGATGGGCAGCAAGGAGCAGGCGTTCGAGCAGGAGGTGAACGTGCGCGCGCTGAAGCAATGCTACCGCGAAGCACGCGAGGAGATCGATGAGCTACGCACGCTGATGACGGAGCAGAACAATCAGCTGCAGGATTACCGGGTCAAGGTAGGTTGGCTGCGAGTGACCATTTTATGTTTTAATAAGGCACGCGAATGTAGGTAGTTTGGAACGACCAGTTGCAGGACTACCTCGTGCAGGGCCCTAACCACACCCTAAACGCTGTGAATAAACCTAGGTTCACCTACCAAGCTGCTCAGCTTATGCTTATGTTTCTACGTACTAGATTATGAAATGAAGCGTATTTTGGCCGTAGTACCGGGTATCGGAATCATATTATGTACTAAGTTTGTCTGTTTGTCACTGAGCTGTATCTTATTGATCTGTGCGAAGATTTTCGAAGTATAAATACTTCATTATATAGACGAGTAATTTTTCAAGCAATCAATTGTTATGTGGGAGGCATCCGGCGAATAACGAACGAGAAAGGACGGCGTACGTTTGCATCCTAGAGGGTGTTCATTATTATCAGAACTACAAAATAATGATTTCCTGTTTCTCACAAATAGCTATTGTTAGTTCTTGGAAATAATAGAAAATAACTTTTTCTCTAACATTAGTAATGAAGGAAAAAGAAATACATTGAAGGATCTGTGTATTGTAGAGACAGTGCCTTGTGTTATAAAGGCGGCTATCCCACTCATATAATAAAGCTGTTTGGATGTTTAGATGTTTGGATATTTCGATGTTTGAATGTTTGTGTATCAATCACGCCTAAACCAGTAAACCGATTTGGATGAAACTTCGTATAGGCATGGATAGTGACCTGGAATAGCCTACAGGCTATTCAAAATGTTGGTACCACGCGGGCGAAGCCGCGTAAAGAAGTTAAAAAGGGCTCGTAATAAACTTTGTGTTTGGCGTTTATTAATGTTTGTCTTCATTTTGTTAGTTGATGCAAAAATTACTGAGTAAGGTATGTGTGGTTGACAGCTTATAAACATACCAGTGACGTACTCCAACGTTGACTGATAAATCGTAACATGACCTGTTGGCTCCAGTACCTGCAAGCGCAGCAGCTGGTGGAGGAGCAGCGTCGCCAGATGGACATGATGGACATGGACAACACGCGCATCAGCGAACAGATCAACCTGGAGATCCAACGCGTTAAGGTATGCTATGCTTAATGTTCTTTTCACGTGTCATCATCATCAACGGACTGACTTCACCCATGGGTACCTATAGTAGGCCTTCCGAAGCTTGTGCCGTTATTCTTACGTGCTTGTAGGATAATTGTGATTGAAAATATGTTTTTGTCACCAGGGTCTTCAATTCAATCCATCCAAATGAGAGATGCGTTATTGCGCTATCTGTCATTTCATTATTTTTTGTAATTTTAAAGTGTTAAAACACACTTAGGAGAAATGAAAAGTCTTATCTCGTTGCGGGTTCGAATCCATCATTTTATTTATTTATTTAAATGCACAAAACAGATTACAATCAGATTAAGAACAAAGTTTAAAGAAAACAACATTAAGAATCTAGATTCGTAATCCTACAAGTGAATCCTATAGTGAATTTTCATCGTAAAAATCCATTGGAATCGAAAATTTTGATAACTTTTCACTTCTCATTTCATTAATAAAGAGCTTTCGTTCAATGGAAGGTATCTAAACCAGTTTAGCCTCCGATAAATTGATTTAAAAACCTTTATAAAATTAAAAGAACAAAGTAAAGAAATCAAAGGCTTCTTTGTAGGTAAATACTCCACAAGCCACTTAGAATCATTGTAAGTAGGAACCAATAATAATTTTCCTCAAACGCGTTTTTTAAAACGTAAATTTTCTATCCAATTTCTACTTGTCGTGTAACTGCCGTGTTAAAGCTACGATTCAAATGTACTATTTGAATCATGGCTTTGTAGATGACTTTTTTTTTTGTGGTGTGACGAATTATTTTGAACTAGTGTGGTGAAAGGATTATAAGTGCGCCCCAAAGAGGCTCCTCTCGTGCACTTGACACATGTCATGTTAGTTACACATGTTTTTGTTTAGTTGGTTAGTTTTGTGTGTATAATGTATATTTCTTCTTCCTGGCTTGTCATTAGTTCTTTTTAACAAGAATGATAGTCGTCCATACGATGATGCTTGTGTGTTCCACAGCTGAAGTTCCAAGAGAAGCTGCAGGAGCTGGCTCCGATCCCGGACCTGCTGAAGGCGACGCAGATGCGGCTGAAGGACGCGCAGCAGGCGCAGGCCATCGCTGAGCACAACGCCGAACAGCTCGCTAGGGAACTCAACTGTGCCAGGGAGAAGGTACCTTACACACTTTCAGAACATTCCGGACACTTGGACACATAAAACTCAATCATATAAATAGCGTCTTGTCCTGGTTTGATTCTCAATTTTGATGTTAACAAAAGTTTATTTTACAAGAAATAAAAAAATATATAGGTAGATAGAAAACAGAATTTACCTAGCTGGGATATTTTTATCAATGAGCTCTGTGATGGTTTTATCGCGTGAAGGTGCACATGGACTTGTTGTCAAAGTATAATTGTTCGCAGGTGCACATGCTACTACACAACAGCCTGAAGCCACCAGAGAAGCCGGCGGAGCGCGGCGGGGACGAGAAGCAGATGGCGCTGCTGCAGCAACGCATCTCGCAGCTCACGGAGGCCAACATGACGCTCAAGAGCGAGATCGAACGACTCAAGTCAGTATTATTGTGCAGATCTTTCAGATGCTTCCACAGACTGGAGAAAGGTCTTTGTTTTAGCGGGATCCCTTTAAAAAAAAACTATGAATGTTTGATAGACACTGATACTTAAAAAACGTTGATTGTCACCGCCCGATGCTAGGTGCTCGAGCTAGCCTACTTATTCTGTTGGAGTGCAACGCGTTGTTTTGTTGTTGCTATTATTTTTAGCCTGTAGGTACAGTCTTAATGGACAACGGCCTCTCCTTTGATTTGTCCTCGTAAATAACCAAAAAAACAAACTGCCTCAAATTTATTCCCAAGGCTCAAAAGACATTCCTCGTACATTATGTAGCAGGAGCCGTAATATCCCACTTGCAATGTCACCAGCAATGTATTGTGTTCAGGTCAAACGTGATCCGCATGGAGGAGTCTGTGCTGGCGAACGAGAAGCGTCTGCAGGAGAAGATGCACGAGTGCGCGCAGATCGGCGGCGAGCTCGACCGAGCGCGCGACGAGGCGGCGCGGGCCCTGCAGCGCGCCAACGAGCGCACAGAGACCATCCGCAAGTACGTACAAACACACGCACACACATGCACACAGGCACATCATAACGCACACACATACGCACACGCACACATACACATACACGCACATACACATACACGCACATACACAAACACGCACATACACAAACACGCACATACACAAACACGCACATACACAAACACGCACATACACACACACACACGCACATACACAGGCACGTACATACACAGGCACGCATGTAAAAAGGCACATACACAGTCATATACCTACATACACACAGATACACAGGCACATACATACATACACACACACACACATACGCAGTTTGCCAAGAATGAGGGCTCAGATCCCTCGTAGTTTGCATCTACATCATCATCTTGTTCAGCTTGTTTCCACCCACTACTGGGCATAAGCCTCCCCGCTCAAACGCCACTTCACTCGGTCTTGTGTCAGTTTGCTTCTTGATGCAACTTTAATAAGATTTTCCTTGTCTGTCCAGGTGTATGCAGACTACAGTAGCGGAGCTGGAGAGGCAGCTGGCAGCCTCGCGCGCGCAGGTCAAGACGGCCGAAAAGGACCGCGAGGAGGTACGAACATACTCTCAAACCCACTTATCATTCATTTCCCTGTCCCTATCTCTCTAACGTTTTATCCAATCCTTGTTTTCGTCACCAAGGTAGGTAATTCTATTTAGAAATCCTGTCTGTTGTGCACCTGCAAATTAGAAATATTTTTATGCAATAGTGCATTTATGTGAAATAATGTAGCCTGGATTAAAATTCAAGATTTTAACTATGTAATTGATCTGCTGCTTCTTTTTACTATGACTTATTTCTTGAAGATTTTGGAGAGATTGGCCATAAGGGTACAGTATACCTAAATCTATTCGCTCTTTTTGACTTTGGTGGACAAGTCATGACGAGTCGTTGGTTGTTGCAGGTGCAATGCCGCATGCAGTGCCAGATCAAGCGGCTCAACGAGAACTTCGAGCAAGCGCAGCTGCGCATACTCGGCTTGCAGGTAATACTTGCACCCCCCTTAGGATCTACATAGCTAGCATAATTACCACCACTAGAAATAGGGGTTACCACAGAAATACAATAACTCCTATTACTACGGTAGAATAACGTAAAAAGTTACGAGTTTCGACAAAAGCATTTTCAAGTGAACGTACTTTTCTACGTGTTGAGTTTGAACTATGTTGAGTAAGCAGGTAACTTGGTAAGCAGGCAGGACTGGTTGCAAATGAGCCTCTCTTTTCAAAACATTCCAGATACTCTGATTGGTTTTGTTAGAAGAATTTGTTGGAAGGTTTGAAATGATCTCTTCTATCCAGGCACATTACGGTAACCCTTAATGGTACCATAAAGTGCCTGGAAATCAGAGCTTGACCCATTTTGATGTGATGGACATTACATGATCGGTTTGTTGTTCAGGCGCAAGTACAGACGCTGCGCCGCACGGCGTCCTCGACGGGCGAAGGCGACGGCGAGCCCGACCAGCAGGAGTGCACCTGCAAGACTCTCTTCGACAACCCCTGAACACCACTCGCGCTAAAGTACTCCTAGCAACTGTTGCTGTCTCTACCTTCTGCTGTGTTGCGGTTGGAAAATACTATTTGTTATGCGTGCCTTGTTTATTAAGCGTTAGATATTAAGAAGACTCCAAGACGAACTTGTCAACTTACAATTTTGAGTTATAGCATTTTATTTATAAATACACTGTTCGGTCTAATGTAGTACCGGATATTCCCTACTAAGTAATCGTGTTCACAGTTTCGAAAAAAGTGACGAGTTCGTCTTTTTCCTTGGAGTCAACTGTTAACCCCCTTGATGAGGCAGTTGTGTCGTGCTGGTGGTTCCCAGTTGGTAACGCTTTACATTTCGATATTAAAGAACAAATAGGATCTTGAGTGTGGAGTACTGTAGTGGTCGATCAGGCCCGAACTAACGCTTTCTTTGAGTACTATAACTTTTTATGTATTATTTTGTGCTGCTGTGCAGTTCTTAATATTTTGTTTTATTTCTATGTACCTATGCGTAAACTACCAAAAATAACCTATTTTTTGCCCCTTTGTTTACATTTTTGGCCTTATTTTATTAAAAATCAGTCTATAGGTACTCTTTATATATAAAACTTGTGTACTAGTTTTGCTGCGCTTGCTAGTTTTGTACGACCCCATGAGCACCGCAGTTTAAATCATCGATTTGTATCAATTGAAGAGTGAGTAAAGATATGGTGTGTTTTTGGTAGGAGAACATTCCATTTCATATTAAATATGTATATCAATATTCTATCTGAAAATAGAAAATATAAATAGAAGGAATTTATAACAGGATTGCATCGCCTGGCAGCGTTTAGTTGTAGATTCGAATTTTTGATAGATTTAAAAATTTGTAATTTATACAAAGAAACTGTACTTACCTACATAGTTTAATAATAAAACAGTTTGTGATACAAATACCTGGTTTCAATTTATCATACACACATTTCAGCATACATCGCTCTTTTTAAAACTGTTGGAAATAATTTGAAGTAACCAAGATATAAAATACATGAGAGAAAGAAAGAAGAAAACACATTTTAACGTTTTTTATCTAGGAGACGATTGAAGGCTCGGAGGTTTCAGAGCTCTTTCTTTGTTTTACCCTAATTTACCTACAACCTAGGTAAATACTGCCTACTTACAAAACTTAGTAGAATAGTTACCTACCAGTAGGGAAGAGTAATAACAATAATACAAAGCCAGAACAAAATGGTTTTGATCTAGGGCTTATTTAAAAACAAACTCTTAACAATTTATTTGATGGAATTAAATCCTCATGGTCTTTCTTTCTTATGTGCAAGTTTAAGAATACAAGTGCTTGTCTGGGTCATCTAATTCGTAAAATTCACAGGAGGGGCATGTCAGTTAGCTGGTGCATCCTGTAAAGCAGGCATGTTACCATCTTTAGCGTTTATGTTCCCATCCCTAACAACGTGCACGTTCCCTCTCATCGCGAAGCAAGACCGAAGTGCCTCCTGCGCAAGATGAGTCTCTCGGTGAGGTCCGCGCGCCACACCATGGAACTGGTCTACTGCCTCACACATCGCCACTGTAGCTGCTTCTGCGTCTTGCGCCTCCATCAGCTTTGCACCTCTCTGTGGATATTTGATGGGTGAACTGATTAACTGATTTGATGAGCGCGACAGTTTCCTTGGCCTCGAAAGTGCTCTGAGCCAAGTGGAGAGTGGAGAGCACCTTTAGTACTGGTGACTTGGCTGAGAGCACTTTCTGGCCCATTTTTTCGGTACGTTTAATCAAGCTGTGCTTTGTCATCGACGTTCAGCCTGGCTGATGGTTGAACGGTGGCGTTTATGCGCTGTGCTGGATCGGTGGAAACTTTACTTAAGTCTTGTTGTTGCAATTTATCATATGAGTTACTACCACCTAAAGGATTAGGTGGTAGTAACTCATATGATAAATTTAACTTTTTCCATTATTAACGATGGACTCTATCTAACCTGGTATTGCTCAGTGCATCTGTCAACGGTGTCCATGCTGATCTTGACTAGCTGGGGGTCGATGGGGGTGCTGCACTTAGCGCACCGACTCGGCATGCATTGCGGTCTAGGGTGGAACTTCCATGAACAAGAGAGATTGGGACACCTAAAATTTATGAGAAAATATTGAAAAGGTGTTCCTATAAATGTTTCCATAGGCATACCTATAAGTTACAAAATATATCACAGACCAGAATTTCTTAAGTCCGTGGAATATATCAAAGGGTACCTACCTCAAGAACACATGTCCTTCCTGCAGCTGCTTCATAGAAGGCCAGTCTTCCTCGCAGGCGGTGCATTGGCAGCGGAACCAGTATCGGCAAGACAATGAACGCTGCCGTTCCTTCACTCCGCGCATCATGAAGTGAGGCCCGTAGTTCTCTGACACCACTTCACCGGGCGACAGAGGGCGCGTTGCCCGGAGCACTATCTTTTGCCCTTCGAAGTATCTGTTAATACCAATATTCTAAGAAGGGGAATCACTTATTACAATCTTCTCGGCGGCGAAAACTCGGAAACAGAGCCCAAAGTCCTTATCTGATGGCTGCTTTAAAGGTTTACCTGGCTACAGCTGGATAGCACTCGTGGTTAAAGAGCGCGCCCGTGGGGTAGATAGCGACACCGATATAGACGGGCTTGGAGCCTTGGAACTGGTGCTGGCCCCGGATGGTCTCGTAGATTTCGTGCGCGTTGAACTGCAGCAGCTGTAGGTTGCGCACGATCAGTTCGCAGATTGACATCTGTGCTATAATTGATAGAGAGATTTGATATGGCCACAAAACTTGTCTCCAAACTCTTGATAAAAAAAAACAGTGGCACTCCAGGAGTGCCGACAGAAAGTACAAAACACATAAAGTGCAGCTGTGTCACTCGTAGGCGAGGTGTGTGTCTATCTCTTTGGTCTCACCTCCACTATTATGACGATACTTGGACGATACAATGTGCGACCACAGAATACAGATATGATAGTGTGACGAAATTAAGGTAGGTAGGTACAGTAAGAAAAGGTCTTAACAGTCACGTGACTGTGTTTGATATTTTTGTCCCATCTCAAAAACCTCAAAGTCTCAGTAGTTCGGTGGTTTTGTTCGGTCCCGGACTGCTGATACTAAAAAAAATCTCATTAGTTCTCATTATACGTCACAACCAAAGTAATGAGTCTTTTTTAGTATCAGTAGTCCTGGACCGAACACAACAACCGAACTACTGAGAGTAGGGGCACAAAAATGCCCCCCCCCCTGCGCCTAAAAAAGTTTTCACTATAAAAACTTCGTGGTGGATAGATTCCTAATAGCCACCTTTTCCACACTGTTTACGTGTCATACCTTACATTATCCATACCTTTTGCAACGTTGTCTGCTTCACATTTCTTGAAGAATCCGGCCATCTTCAAGCATTCTGTCAAGAACATTGCCATGACTACTCGTTTTAGGTAGTCCGAGCCTTTCCGCTGCTGCCAGTGCGTGCACAGCGCGTAGATCTGCGTCGCCTTCAGCTCTAACTTCTCTTCAAAACTCATATTATCATCCACCTTCGCTTCCTCTTCCTCCTTTATCTCTGTGAAGTTCTTCAAACCTTTCTTGGATCGATTCAACCTTTCCTTCCGGCTTTTCATCTTGGATTTCTTAGAGATCCCTTCGATATCATTCAAGGCCGTCCCTTCAACCGTCTTCACTTCATTGGAGAGGAATTTGGAGTGAATGGATAGACTTGTATCAATGCCGGCTTGGGTGACCATGCGTAACGCGATGTGACTGAGGACGGACATTCCTGAACCTAAAAGAAATGTTCTTTATTTATCATTTTTTAATTACAATAAATTGTTTATTAATTGTAAACAAACCTATGAAGAGATCTAGGAACTGGCATTCGTAGCTGTGGTAGGTGCTGACGGCTGCGTCCCGACATTCGGTGCTGCAGAAGGCGACTCCCGAGCACTTGGGACACCATATTGGTGCTGACTCTTCGTAGTCTTCTAACCTGGGAGTTCAATTTACATTATTTTTAGTTTATTTTATACGGGGCACATTACGTGATGTGAATGGTTGTTGATAGTAACATTCTTGCACCAGAATGTTCAGCGTTGCCCACCTTTTGAAGCAATGAAGACAGTGGGTTCCGTAGTAATCTGACAGCAGGCAGGCGGCGTACGGACTATCTACAAGCAGGACATCGCCCGTGCATATATCGGAACCAGCTACTGCGAATCGACCCTGAAACAACAATAAATATATAAATAAGAACTTTATTGTTGAGGACACAATTTAACATTGAATAATTAAGTGCTAGGTTTTCTTATCGCTTGATTTAATGATGAAGGGCAAGAAGATGATATGAAACACCCAATTGATATATGTACTTCATAGCTTACTATAGCCACAGAACATTGCTATAGCACATAGCATAGCTAACGTGACAGTCATTTGTTTTGCAAGCCAGACCTACCTTAGTTTCCTCTTCACAGATTTTGAGCAGTTTTGAGAGAGATGGCATGTTCATTTTTGCTCCGCCGGTGAGTGATATACCTGTAATGTAAAAATAAAAGTATCTTATCATTATAATTTCAGTCACAATACAAGTGTCAAAAAAGTAAAGATGCTTTAAAATGTTAACTAATGACTCGCCAGTCTTGTCAGGAGGGTGCTTCGTCGTTATGGTATAGTCGAGCTTCTTCAAGTCTTCAGCCAGAAGCGCACGCGCAGCCTCGTCGCCGCCCAGTAAGCGGCCGGCCAGCTCGTACGATACCTTCGCACGCGTGGGCTCACCATTGTCTGGATAAACAACCATCTTAATTTTAATTAGTTTTATTTTACTAGAGAAAACAATATAACGTTTACATGTAGCAGGCACTTTTGTTCTTTCCTAACTTCTTTAACTATTATGAAACTATCGGAAAAAGTACCTACATTCTGGCCTGGGTAATCGTGCTGTGGTAAAATAGTGGACCTATTTAAGATTTATTTTCAGGCCCACATGCAAACAATCAGATATTGCGCCATAATCCATAATACGGTGTTACGCTCTATGGTTTCAAAAAGTGCCTCCAGGCTGTCTAAGAGGTACCTCTGTAACAGTGTCCCATGCGCCAGTAGTACCGCGCTCGCATCTTCGCAGGCAGCCGCTCCTTGAGCGCGAGTCGCAGGTCTTGCAGCGCGGCGCGCGGTCGACGCAGCGCCAGCAACACTTCCGCACGCTGCCACAGCGCCAGTGCCAGGGATACGCCGCCGTCTATTACCTCTTCCTCACCTTTAGGTATATTGTATACCTCAGTTAATACAATTATAATTCATCTGACACCCAGCTCTGTTCCTATAGTCTTGGACAGACTCATAATGTTACCTTACACCATCGAGCACCTTACACTAACATTATTTTTACACTCGCATCTGTGTAACTATCTATGTATGATGATTAGGAATTTGCTTTGGATTTTAATAAAACAGATTTTTATCAAAGTTGTCCACGGTCTCTCTCCGTATAGTATTAATCCAAATCTTTCTCCTTCATGTTTGCCTTTCATTGCCACTATTCACACAAATTTAAAGTAATTCGTTTCTATGACGTCAGTTTCTTCACGATAAACTCATTGGACCACGACCTTTGAATTGCAAGGCTGGGCTGCTTCCACTAGATCACCAGTCCAAATCTGACCAGTACTTATGCCTCGTCTGTAAAGATCGATCCACCTCTAGTACAACTAGGTTACCGGTCATGGGAGCCCTGAGCACAGCTTGGCTGGCGAGCGCCAGAGCCTTCGGCAGGTCACCGTCCAGCAGCGTCCGCGCCGCCACCTGCCGTCGCTCGCTGGAGACTCGCGAGCACTTCGCGCGGTGCAGCGGTTGGATGCGCTGCAGCACCTCGTTCAGTGCACCCATAATCTGAAACATGTTATGGTATGTAATATTGGTAGCTTTTAACCTGCGCAGAATACGTTTATACATAATTACTAGCTGTCCTTCGACGTGTTACCCGGGAATACTTCACTTTTCCGTTATATAAATTAGCCTAGGTTTTGTATTGGTTACGATACAATTATTACGAATTTTTAAAGCGGTCCAGTAGTTATTGAGTTTATTCGTTACAAAAAATGCTATTGTTTTCTCATCAAAATATTAGTTTAAACTTATTGTTTATTTTGCGAACTTCTTTATTTCAAAACATTTTAATAAATTCAAAAATTTCAACCTAAAAAAATGTGAACTGAAAGCATACAAAACAAGCAAAACAAAACGTGTCTTTATTTTGACGCTCGCTGCTAGTGCAGGTCGCGTGAGCCGACACAACAATGCCGTCGGATTTGCACATCTGAACCAAGCTTCGGGAAAAATAGTGCTTCAAAACTTATTTGAGGGTACAAAATACTCAACTCTTTTTAACCGACTTTCCCCTAGCCATTGTAAATCTGGACATACAATGTATGCAGTTTTAGTAAATAAAGCCCTTAGACGCCGGCGGAACCTACGCATTATCTGTCAATTTGATTTCTTTTTCTTATTTCGATTTTTATGGATGGCTTATTGATTCCCTAAGTCACGCCACGTGTAGTCGAACATTGAAGTCTGTTTTTCTTTTAGTTTTAAAACGTAATTATTATATTCACTATGAGCCACGTCAGGTTTTATAGAATAGGCAAACTCAAAGTATGAAGATCTAAGT
Source organism: Epirrhoe alternata (assembly GCA_963565295.1). Taxonomy (NCBI): domain Eukaryota; kingdom Metazoa; phylum Arthropoda; class Insecta; order Lepidoptera; family Geometridae; genus Epirrhoe; species Epirrhoe alternata. The sequence continues at coordinate 206,328 of OY751375.1, forward strand.
TGTTAGGCAAATGTAAAGGATGTTTGCTTAGTACAAGACGGATGCTTTCGAAGCCATAGTACTTATGAAAACTGTATCCCGGATTCGCAGAGTGCGGGCCTTCCGGTGCGTGGCCTCCACTCGAGAACTTTTCTGCCCTTCAATGGCCGTCAGTTCTACCAACTATGTGCCCCGCCCACTGCAACATCAACTTGCTAATCCTGTGGGCTATGTCAGTGACCGTAGTGCGTCTATAGATCTCTTTATTTCTGATTTGATCTCGTAGAGAGACACTACTTATCTGAGTTAAAATCAATTCTAATTTGATTTTGAACTTCGTAAGGTGTGAATGTGGCTAGATTCGCGCTTGGCTGGCAATGTGAAGGGGGTTTCTAAATCGGAGCGGAGTGCATCACATAACAGCGACGTGAAATGTCAAGCATCTTCTGCATTTTGTATGTGAAAGCCTGTGAAAGCAATAATTGCACGTTGGTTCGATTTCAGATATTGTTAACTAGGTAGCTTGCCGTTAAAGCAAATCAAAATGTTATCTACGTCTACGTATAGCATTATAACTATTTGTGTTTTATTTTCTTTTTGTGTTATTTCCGTCGTCTAATGTACTTATTTTCACATAAACAAACAGTTTCCTATCTGTGGGAACTTGTAATTGGCCAATATAATGCTTTGCATGTATTTTTAAACAGTAACCCATAAATGTACCTAGCTGTAAGTTCTCCTAAAACTCTTAAAATAAAATAAATAAATAAAATAAAATAAACACTTTGATTTGCTTGTATAAATAATGTAATAAGTTCGTATGAGTCAGTGACCATTAATATAGTGAGAACGCGAAGCGAAAGATGTAGACCAGGTAAGAGGAGTCATTTTTATTACAAAAAACGCAGATGTTTCAGCACTGGTTTTCAAATTCTTCAATATAGGTATCTACTTACTATTTATTCTTGTGCCCCTCTTATCTTACCTCTTTATTTTCCATGACCACCTTGACCTTCTGCCCCTCGTCCGCCTTTTCTAGCTGCAGCAGCCAGCTGTCATCAGCCATGGAGACCAGCTCCTCTGCCAGCCCCTTGAAGAAACCCTTGGCGTTTGAGCAGAGTGTGACGTCGCTACACGCGGCCGCGTACCGCGCGTCCACTTCTTGGTATATCTTCGACATCTTTACATCTGAAAAAGTCAGAAATTCATATAATCAACTTGTGCTAAGCATTTTTTCGAAGTACCTAGGTTCTTTTCACCATAATGGTTTAAAAGAACTGTGTCACAATAATGAGACTAGGACCAACACCAACCACAAGAACAGATAACGTCGCAGCCTAGATTAGGTCTATGATTCTCTGATTGAAAACTTATTGTAGCCTCTATTCCTCACAAATGTTATCATCATTATACTTACTAATCTCTGATGGATATAAAGTAGAAGCGTGTGTTTTTTTCTGAATAGCAGAATTTGTGTTCTACTTGCCAAGAGCTGCAAATATAGCCAGGAGATGGTCCAGCTAGGCGGCGCCGGCGCCGACGCAAAGGTCATGCACATCGATGCAAATGTCATATTGCTATTGTTTAGCTCTTAAGTACCTACCTACTCGAGGGAGGATCACAACAGCGATCTTTTGTCTTGATCTCGTTGTCCAAAAAAGGTTTTTCAACTATGTTAGTATAATATTCAAATGAATATTGGCTATACTATTTAAGATAAAAAAACCCTAATACTGGATAAAGTACGCGACCTGAGTAGGAACTATGGTGTGCAATATTATATTATATTAGTGTGCAATAATTAAAGAAAAATATTTTACTTTCAAGACAAGACAAGAGAAATTAAAAGGAAAGAAAAATAAAAAATATACTTGCCTATGCCACATAATTTAGTGATCAAACTTTTAATCGTTTCAAAGAGAAAACGTTTGTTTTTTTTGGCTTCAAAGCAAAATGTTATCTAACAAAAGTTATTCCGCGCCTCGGGCTTAAAGAAGAGCTTTCAACTAAATTGGATTTTATCTAAACTTTGAACAATTTAAAATTGTTTTTTATATGTACGAACAATTCAATGACATTGTGGCTAAAGTATTTACGTAATTATCTCGCTATTGATAGGAGCCCCATTGATAGTAAGGAAACTACATCTAAAATTCTGCTTCTAGTTGTTACAAGTACCTACCTATTTCTCGTAACTTCCAATCACTGCACATTAAATTGCTTTGTTTAGTAGGTACCTTTTACTAATTTATTACAGGTTATTATTATTATGCATTACCTGACTGTTTACCGGGAGCGACGAGCGTGCGGCGCGCGCGTGCGTCCGCCGAAAATACAAGATGGCCGACTTTCGCCACTTGAGATCTATTTTTGAAAACTGGACGATGTGGTTCACTCGCTTGTTGTTCAATTATTTCTAGTGATCAGATTTAGCTGAGTGTTATGTATAAAACGCATACCTACTATTCAGGATTTAACTCATGTAGGTAGCAGCATAAATCTGTACCTTCAGCAGACACGATCAGTGAAGTAACTTGTATTGTACTCAAGCAAAGATCAACATTACTTATTACGATTTTCTTATCCCACTCGGCCTACAGATTCCAAACCACGGATTAAACGAGGAAAATATTTTTAATTTCGAGTTTACGCTTGATCTGTTCCGGAATGAGAATTCCGTATTGATGTTGAACATTTTTCTCGGAAGCGCCTGCTGAAAACTGCAGCGTTTCGAGTGGCTGTGGATGCTACCTGCTAAATTCAGGCGTTGAAAAATCCACGCTGTAAGCACGAAATACGAGGTGTCTGTTATGTTCAGTTGGGAGTGATTGGTCTCTGAATAAATTGTTTAGAAGTAGCGCACGGATGCTTATGTACCTACAAGGTTTCCATGAATTATTTTATTCTAATTTGGCCACAAAATGATCAAGATTATACCTGCCCAATTCTGTTGTGAGGCAGACATTGTATTCCATCAGATCTGAGAACATTCAAGCCTGGCCACGTTTTAATCTTCCAACTTCGAAAACATCAAGTTTAGCCGCTTTGAGCAAACAACTAAATTAAACTCATTTGATGTTGGAGCGAGTTTATGTTATTGTGTGTTTCTACTGATTTATTCTCCGTAATGAGTTTTACTAACGAAACATTATTCTAAATTAAATTTAATTGAAGTAAATGGTATTTGAAGCTCGTTACGTTAGCGAAGATGTCCTCTCTAATGATATGTCAGTGGTCATGATTACATCCGTTTTTGGTCACGCGAGGTTTTTCTTCAGCACTGAAGGTGCTAATTTTCTCAAACCAATGTAACTGGACCCTTGGCGCAGAATAGCGCGTTGTAACTAGCAGAGCGCCTGAATATCTCGTCAGGAAACTTAGCCAGTATCACTTGAGCTGTGCAGCCGCTAGAGTTCTACATACGGGCGGATCGCAGTAGTTTGGTTCTGTAAGAATTTTCCGACAATAGTAGCCGGTATGTATTGTGTTTCGTTGCCGGGCGATTGCCGATCTCGTGTAAGTGGGTGGAACGGAGTACGATGATTTGATTATTGAAATGTAATTCAATATTGAATTAGGTTGGGAGATATTCGGCAAATGTAACGTTTATTGTACTCTTCAACATTTTGTGTCACGTTTTGCTTATTTTTGTCTTTTTGGGAATTAGTAATTTTGATTTGTACCTTGAAGACAGGAGTTAGTGGCCACTTAGTGATGTGGAGTTAATCACCAGTGAAGTGCTCACTTGATATAATATATAATCTGGCTTGGTTTACTTGCATTACGGTTTTCTAATCTCTCTTATCTGTGTAGGTACCTATATCTTACTACAAGTGTAGCACATCGTTCTACAACAGTCATGCTTCCTGTTACCATACGAACTGCCAAGTGCTTCTTTAAGGAAAAGTGGGCCTCCACCCTTTTTTGTTTCATCATCCATGGACCGCTCCCACTGCTGGCCATTGGCCTCGTTTTTGCCATTAAAAAAAGTCCTGTTGTGTTTTTTCGTTTTATTAAAATAATGTGAATTCATTTTCTTAGAATCTGAAAGTTAAAAAATAGCTTAGTACCCTTTTGAATGTTGTCGGGAGTCGTTATTTATTTATTTTATTTATTTATTTGTTAATACATACCTAGTGAATAGAAGTGCCTATAGTGTTAAACCCCAATGATCTACTTCCCAAACGGATCGTTTTAGGTTATATTTAGTAGGCGCCAAAGTCAATCAGTTAATCATAAATTGTTAAGTAACTGATTGTTCAAGCTAACCGTTATTCAAAGGGTTAAATAACCGATTCTTGGGGTAACCGTAATCGGAATGTCTCATTAGATCTCCTCATTTGCCGCTGATTACAGTCGGGTTAATAATAGTGACTGCTGAAGCTAGCGGCAGCTGCCTACTGGTCAGAAAGTGGATGGTGACCACCCAGTGGGTGGCATTATCAAGTAAGCGCGTGCTTAAAGATAAAGATCATTTATTTGCTTAGCATGTGTAAATAAGAGATTAGGTACATTTTCGAAGGGCACCTGCTATTAAGATGTTAGCAATGTAGGAGGCCTTTAGGAGGCCTCCGCCACCAGAGTTGGCTCATATGAACTCACTTAGTGGTAGTGTAGTTGAGTGCATAGTAGTTAGTATGCAACTTATTTTATATTTGTATGCTGAACGGTTAGGGATACCTACCACTGTAATGTTGTTTATACCATCATAAGCTTTTAAACTTACATCGAGGAGCCTCAATTTCGTTTGGCTGCCTTCCACTGGAACTGACTTGACTTTTTAGTTTTAGGTATGTTAGTTTTGTGATTGATCTCCTACAAGAAAACAGTGTTTATTGCCCTGATTCACGGTCGCGCAAGAACAGGAGTGTTTGTTACTAATTATAAGCAGATCAAAGTGGAAGTCAAAAAGTATGTATTCAGTAGGAGGAGTAATATTAGTTTTAAGACTATTTTCAAGTGATCCCAGCACGGATCACTTCGACTTACACTTTGGTCTATAATTATGTAGGTACTTACCTAGATTCACAATCAGTTAAAAAGATTACGATTATGATTTTGTTAAGTTAGTCCTGTCACAGATGAGTGCCCAGTTGGTATAGCCGATGAACCACAGTTGGTTGTAGAGTTAGTACCTACTGGCTGTGACCACAGACGAATGCGTAGTTAGTACGGCCAAGGCTGGTCATGAAAACGGAGGTACATCGTCGCATTGTCATCTTAAAATGTTGCTGCGCTATACAGCCTGCGTGTTTATATATTTTAGGTACATGAAATGTTGGGGAAATAGATCCAACCATGGATGGCACTAGTCAATGGTGCAAACGAACTTTTAACTAGGTACTTATGAGAAAACAATGCGATCCAGCCAACCGGACGTCAGGATGGCTGACCACTTTATTTTTGTGATAAAAGTACCTATTTCGTATCGCACAGGTAGCATATATTTAATTACAGATAGTAAATACCTAGTAGCAAATAGGTAGTACCTAAAAAGTGCACATGTCCATATCTCATTTAGTCCAGCCATCCTGACGGTCGCTGGGCAACTATAGAAACACGTAATTGGATGCTAACCCTTAGCCCCCTCGCAGACTGCAGACTTTCTATCGGCCGATAGTTGAGACGGAATATACTTCGGCTCGTAATGAGTATGGAGAAGTATAGCCCGTCTCAACAATCGGCCGATAGAAAGTTTGCAGTCTGCGAGGGGGCTTAGGTAGGTACTTAAGTATCCAACGATTGATGTAGCAAATAACTTAATTGTTATGTATAACAATTAAGTTACATCAGACAAATTTCAAAAGTTTTTTAACATTAAATCTTGTTATCGTGGCCATTACAATACCCACTAAAATGACGGACGGAACCATGAAACCGAGTAACTGACTTGCTAGATAACCAGATTACAGGTGAACGGTACTTAGCGTCATTTTAGCGCGTGCCGCGGCGCGATGACGTGCCTTATCAGCGGTTATCACGACGAGGCTCAGTCGCGCGCACTCGGCCGCTGCGGGCGCCCGCGCGTCCGCTGCCGTCCGCCATCATCCGCCGCCATCCACTGGCCGCGCCGTACACTCGCGCAGGCCGCCAGCGACCCGCTCCAGGTAAGTTCCCAGTGCCAACGCGACGTCAAACTCACAATGTGTCGTTAGTCATGGAATAGTATCAAGGTCGACTCATCCTAATGTAAAGACTCGTCTTAATGCGATCGGGGCTCGTTATCGCGGGTCCCGCGAAGCCTGCGTTTCGTCACAGACGCGAGCAAACATTGCGTGTGCGCCGGTGCCCACAGATTACGGGGCAGTTGTGCACGAGGTGTCACCGGCGCTGTTCAAATGACCGAAGGCGTCGAGGCCACCGACATTGCGGAAATTCATGCATTGTGACGGCTGAACAGTTTTTTTTTATATTTTATTAAGCTGTGAGATCGTGCGCCCTTAGCCAACACCAGTAACAAAATGAGACAGTGCTTCGACTGCAGGACACTTCAAAACGCGAAGCCATGTCGAGCGGAAACATCGGAGCTCCTCCAAGCGTACCAATTGATTTCACACCAGTAGGTAATGCAGGATTGTAGTAAGTGGCGATCCGTGGTCTCTGCCCACCCCTTCGGGAAAGAAGCGTGATTTATGTATTGAAAATACCTAAATAAAATGTCACAGAAAAATTGGATTACACAAAATGGACGAAAAATTTAAATTGGATCAGACTCCATCATAATGCGCATCCACCTGTTTTGAATGGGACAGTCTGCCCGGGCTACAATCATCCTCAGAATGCCGTTGCTGCTGTCTCGCGCACGCTGAAGTAGGCAAGCGACTTTCTTGCGAATAATCGCTTGAAAGCCGTCCGTGCGCGCCTCCGCTATTACAGTGATTGCGACAAAATAACAATGACAGGTGTTTACTTCTACCAGGACCGCTCTAAATAAATGATGGTACGACTATGTACCTACTGTCCGAGTACCTATGTGATAAACTCGTTGAAATTATTATAAAAATAAAAGATAATGGTGTAGTTTATCGTTCCTGTATTGTATTTGGTTAAGATTAGTGTTTATTAATGTGGATTAGATGTAATCTCGGGCTCTGTGTTACCGGCTAATAAAATAACTAATTTCGTTGTTAGTTAGGGCCATTCTGAAAATATAAACAATATTACAATGTAAACTAATAATATTATAATCATTTACCGTCGGTATAAACGCGGTGTTGACAATAGGTCATAATAAAATAATTATATTTGAGGAAAAGTGGCCATTGTTGCCAAAAATAAGATATGAACATGTTATGATCATTTTATTATAAGAAAAAAAAGCTAAACAATTAAACAATCAGATCGCGTAGAAAGGTTTTAGATAGGCTCAGTGGAAAATTTGGGGAGATTTTAGTGGCATGGTCCACTCATCGGTACTGAGGGAATGAATTACTTATAAGCATTGGCATTTTATGTACTACACTTCCACACAATTGTACAAGCAATTATTTACATAACACCACCACACATTCTGTTCACACTATTTACATAAAAGAGGGGACAATACTTCACAACATATCGCAAGGAATGTTAACTTATGGGCATGTCATTGAGCTTAAATATTTGGACGTGCCTCTGGCTTACCTCTTTAGTCTCCAGGGGAATTAAAAACTGTTTTTTTCACTGATTGACTGATTGTATCCCCAAGGCGCGGTAGACAATATTCTCTCAGATCATAGAAATAATGATAGAAAAACGAATTAAAGAGGGAATTAAAGATTACTTATTTAAAACAATCTCAGTGTCTACTGTACCTTTAAGGTACAGCCTTTTTTCGTATTTTGCAATGTGCGCGGTACCAAAGGCAGATAATTACTACGCATAAAATAGATATTGCCCTAATCCTCGAGTTCTCGATCGTATCACAGATGTGCGATAAAACATTTGTAAGTGTGTAGGTACCTACCTACTCCCACCAACCATAGGCATCGTGTCTCTGCACATTGGCTCAGATGGAAGAGCATCATCGTTCGGTGAAATTGGTTCAAGACCCGCATCAGTTCAATTTTTGGGATGAATTCTTAGCTTTACTTTGTGTGTTTTTAGGTAAGCCCCCTTAATTATATGGTTCTTGTCGTTTGTGGAGTTCTCTCGAGTGTCCGCGGCGATCCAGTTAGTCTGCCACAATCCGAGGCGATACAAAGCAAGGCCGATTGGAGGCGGATCTTCGCTCATTGAACAATGGCTATACACGACAGAAGTTTCAGTGGTACCTCGTAAAATAATCCCACTATTATAACCCAACGCCATAACTAGTACTCGTTAGATAAACCCTGGGACAGATGTTCATAGCAGTCTGAGTTGCTGGTATAACGCACGCGCTAGTAACTTACAAGCAAGACTTCTGAAACTAAAAAATATGTCGTTCCATCCTCAAAAAGATTAAATTCAAACACTACTCGTAATTTTAATCATCTCTCTCATATTTATCATGGAAACTCACACAAACTCTCCTCAAAAGTCAAAACTCATTGGAAAACTATCACAGAATTTCCTAAATTTTCCATGTGGGTCTCCAAAACATTCACAGAAACAGTTATTTCATAACTTAATAAGCCAATACGACTCCATGCTCCGAGCAAACACGATTACAATACAAATCGCACTCGGAATCCTCGGCATTGATATCAGAAAGTTTGCAAGTCAGCACCAAACCCAGCAAATAGGTAAGTGCAAACTTTTGTTGGCGCACCTTACAACCAGTCTGCTCTCCTGTCCAAAACAGGAGCTCTTCACAACTCTGTCAGAACAAGTTTAATTTGCAAAGTTATGTGCATTTAACCAGTTTTCAATTAACCACCGTTTGTTTTAAGCTTTAGATTATTATAAAACCGCGTTGGTAGGTACTTGTGCATTTGCTACACGCATCGGCTCGTCTATAAATACTCTAATGTGGTTTTGATTAATTGTTGCGTTGAAATTAATTTTACCGTGATGAACAAGAACCCAATAAAATCAATCGTTACGAAAATCTTCGGAGATCTTTATCGAGTAAAGATTTACTGTGTACAGGTATTCATCAAGAATAACGCACGGCTGATCCAAGCCACCTATCCTATCCTTGCTCAGCGGACACGCGAAAAAACTATACAACCGCTGCGTTGAATCTCATGAACCCATTGGGAGTTTATCATCATCATCATCTCAGCCATCTAACGTCCACTGCTGAATATAGGCCTCCCCCATAAATTTCCACGATCGATCTTGTCCAGACTACCACTGGTTGTTCACAACCCAGCATTATGCTGAGTTAAAGCCCGTTATGCATAATAAAAATATGTTTCTTTCTTTCTTTCTTGTGCTGCCTGCACCCAACGACTTTCATTTATAACCATTTAGAATTATAGTTATATTTTTCATGGACCCACTGGAAATAAATTCAATGGAGTCGTGGACGTCAGGGAATAAGCCATTTTTAGGATATACCTACACGCAACTCTATAAAAAACCATAATCGTAACTCTAGGAGTCTTTTGGTACGGACCGAAGAGTACTCTGACCCTGGTCTGGAAAGCAAGTAGCTTATACAGCAGAGCACTATGAAACAGAAGAGTTTACGAGCGAGCTCATCGCTCAGGCCACTATCTCCGACCTCGCGGTCTATCCTGATCGGCGATAAGGGCAGGTCGGCCACAGCCTGTCATACAGTTAGTAAGGCCTGGCACGCGACCCGGGCCCGAAGCTTTGGGAATAGATTACTTATGGCACTGATACACGCATCTATGTGGAGAAGGCAAGTTTTTTTCCGACTGCCAGGAAGGGTTATGTTCTCTTCTGGAGCAGACGGAGGAGGTAAATCTATAACATTGAATACTTAAATATTCACACTTTATAAAAATCTGAAAGTTTGTGGTCATTACACTGATTTTTAAACCAAAATAATGAAACAGGATACCTACTTATAAAAACCTGTTTTGTGAGAGACTGGCGCCTGAAATAGGTTATTAGTTTGTGAGTTTCCTACTCATTTACACAAAATTTGTAAACGGATGCAGTTTGTGAAGCTCACACTCTGTTAACACATCATTATGTTACTTTTTATTTCGAAAAAGTGTTTAATGATCCTTTTTATAAATCATCTTCAGCCTAATTTCACACTGCTGGAGACAGACACACAAACAGAGCTAAAAATAGTCCTCGCCATGAACCAATCTCATTAGTACGTCGACCAGCAGCCTTATTGTCTAACTTGTAATCCATTCCCAGTTGTTATCTCAATAGAGTTCAAACAATCACAGAATCACCAATAAAAAATGACATCGTGTTATACTTGTCCATTTCTTTTGAACCGATAGTGTCCATTTAAAAGTTCCCACCTATATTGATACACCATATTTTATTTAGCCTTTTTATGATTGGTATGATAAATGCTGACAACACTTAATCTACAGAAACTAAGCTACTACAATAATAAATAAATAAATAATGCTGGACATTTCACACAGCATCATCTAGCCCCAAACTAAGCAAAGCTTGTACTATGGGAACCAGATAACTGATATACTATTTATATACTTTTTGTTTGTAAATACATACATATTATACATAGAAACACCCAGACCCGAGATAAATATTTGCAGATCATACAAACATCTATCCCGCGGCGGGGATCGAACCCGCAACCTTCTGCGTCCCAAGCGGGCTTTCACCCACTGCGCCACAGAGGTCGTCATAATATGTACATAAAATTACAAAATACAATAGAATCAGTCAAGTTATCTAAGGATCGTCGTAAAAACGATCTATAGATAGCTCAACTGATCCAGGTCACTGCCAGTCGGAAACGTGCCCAAAACACTGGCGGCGTTGCCACGCTGAATGGCAATGCTGATTCTTTGGGCCAAAAATTCGCCAGCTCTTGAATCACGCGACGCTTCGACCAGACGCCCTGAAAGATTTTTGAAGACGCGATGGGCCCCGGAACCCCACGGACCCAGGGTCTCGACCCCAAATGGTTCAAATATATAAACCCGATCAAGATTTATATATTTGCGCCTTTTGAGATCCTCAGCTCGAACTAATATTCCAGCCAATCGCAACCCCCCGTTCAAAAGTTCGTATAGGTAATACACCAACCTTGATGCCCCATTTTATAAGAAATAAGAAAAATTTATTGTTAAACTGTGTTTTACAACCCTCTTTGTTGAACAATGAATTTTTCTTATTTCTTTATATGGATTGAATAATCGTGAAACATGACGAGTCTATTAATTTTGCATTTTAAGAATATTAGGTACCGAAAATGAAGGGCGCTCGTTTGATCGCGGAGCCCTGTGGGAATGCCCAGTGGGAGTCAAAGTCAAAGTCAAAAATCATTTATTCAGTAGGATCGCAGGGATCACTTAGAATAGTCTTAAAACTAATTTTACTCCTGTTCTTTCGCGACCAATACCGTGAAGAATCAGGGCAACAAACACGGTCTGGGGCCTAGCATTATTTTAGGTGATCCATGGATCCATTGAGTTGGAGCAAGTCCCAAGCTTTTTTGTCATCCAAATAATCAGATATCTTATAGTAGGCTTTTTTACAGAGATGACGTTTAATTGTATTTTTAAATTTAGTGGTTGATAAATTTTGTAATTCGCTTGGGACTTTGTTATAGAAGCTTACACATTGCCCTTTAAATGATTTCATAATTTTATCTAATCTAGTAGTGGGAACAGCGAGTTTATCCTTATTTCTAGTGTTTACATCATGATTATCGCTTTTTTTCTTAAATGATTCAATATTTTTACGAACATACATCAGATTTTCATATATTTTTCATATATGTACTGATAGGGTACTGTTAGTATGAATATACTCGTATATTGAAGTGGAAGGTGCCCAGTGGGAAAGACGGCCCTGTTTAGGACGCTTACAGTGTCGTCCACCTAATGAGAGAGCAGGATGCTCAACACGTTTTTTTTGCCAGTTCGGCCATCTACCGCCATCTTTTTCTCTCTGTCATCACTACGTGTAGCCACTAGCCAGGTGTTTCGTGATAAGCCACATCCAAATATTTTCGTAGGTCCTTGTGCAAGCTCTCGATTTTTTTTTATCTAAGTATGTTGAATAGTTGAGTAGAGACGTCATGGCTGACTCGCGCCTGCGAGAGCGCCTCTTTACTGATTCTATTGAATAAAACATTGTTTCGCGGTAAAAATTCACAGGGTTCCTGTTCAACAGAATACATTTTGTTCACACCTCACAATATTTGCTTATTTATTGGCAATTGAGTCGAGTAAATTGTTTATTAAGCATAGTAGGAATTTGTACATATTATAATAAATACAGTCTTCAATTTTATTTCTAAGTACCTATGTAGTATTGATGATTAGTGACCCCCTCCCAAAATTTGTGTACGCCTGCGGCAAACGCTCCATGGTTTTCGAGGGGTACAGTTACGTGAGGGACCATTACTTAAAAAATGTCACTCTCTGGAAGTGTGCTGTGGGCTGCAAAGCATGGATGAAAACACGAACAGAATCGAATCAGTTCTTTCGAGGAAATGTAACACATTCTCACTTAGCAGATGTTCCAGCAACAGCTAAAAAGATCCACCGCCGTCGCGCGTCCATGCATATTACCGTTGATGCTCCAACGGAGACCGATATCTCTAATACGACTATAAATAAAACTACGGACAAAAAGCAAAAATTCATAGTTCCCGAACCTCTGTCTCGTGTAAACGTGACACTTAAAAGCACTACAGCGGATAAGGGAACAAACACTTCCATGATTTGGAGGGGGTCCAAAGAGACCAAACACCAAACTTACCCAAAGATACCCGAAAGTAGTTAAAGGTAAATCATCTGAACCATTGACGAAAGTATCTACAATGACGCCAAAATATCCTTCTACTGCAATTCATGAAATGAAAGTTAGCGTTCAAGATGTGACGGTATCGGCAGCAAACGATCAAAAACCAAAACAAAACTCAGTTAACATTTTGTTACAAAATAAATCAAAGATAATTGATTCGTCCAAATTACAAACAAATCAGCCAGCTGCAACCAGAGAAAGTCAGCTCCAGCTTGAATCCGATGTTAAACAAGGGATTTTCCAAAAACCAGAGAATAAAGAAATTAAATTGCAGAAAACATTTGATGAAGCAATAACAAAAATAGATACCCACCAAGAAGCGTATTGTAAAATAAAAAATAAGTCTTGCTTTAAATCCAACATAAAAGATTCAAAGAAAACAACTGATCTTGGAGTTGTTTTGACATCAAAAGAAAAAACTGGTAATACAAAATGATCTCACTCCCAGTCAGGCACATACCCAATTAAAAAAGTATACTTTGTGTCCTTTTAGATCTCAAATATACAAACTCACTCGATTCTGAAAATATCAACCCTATGATAATGTAAAAGATATAAACATCTCAAAGGCAGCCATTACAAAAGCTAAAAATCAAAATGAGGATAATTTAACTGAAACTTATGGTCTTCAAGTTGATAAAACTACCAAAGAACAACAAATCCATGAAACAGAGTATTGGACGAGTAAAGTTCCTTGTAGAAATCCTCAACAATAGTTAACATCTCGTTACTCTAAAATCCCCAGCTAACAATACAACCATCACTCCCATGATAGTTTGATTGCTCTTTATATCTTTGATTGTCCGATTTAATGCTTCGAATGCTCTTTTGTGGGACATTGTACATTCATCCCAAACCAACAGCTTACATTGTTGCAACATTCGTCCCCGTTCGCTGTTTTTGCTGATGTTGCAAACAGGCATTTCCTCTTGAGCTAAGTTGAATGGCAGTTTGAGTACCGAATGTGCCGTTCGACCACCATAAAGTAATGTTGCAGCTATTCCAGAGGAGGCAACAGCAACAGCAACTCCTCTGTCTTTCCGGATTTGCGCTAAAAGAAGGTTTAAAAGATAAGTTTTTCCTGTGCCTCCCGGGGCATCTAAAAAAAACAGAACACCTTCATTTTTTCAATTTATGTGTGTCAGGCACTCTGTTAAATTATGTCACGGGTAGCAAACTGTTCTTCTGTAACCATGGCTCCGACTTCGTTTATTAATGGTGTATTATATCGTCTGTCATGTTCTCCACTTGGCGTACGGTCAGGGTGCATCACTAACTTATAATCTTCTCCCGGCATTCTTTCTAAAGCGGTTTTAAAAATGTTGATGAGGCGGTTATGTTCATGCAACATCCTTTGTATGCTTAGAACTGTATCTCTATCAACTCCTTGAATATTTTCACACCTACGATCGACCTCGTTATTTTCATCCTCCATGAAATAAATTTGTAAAAATTGTGTTGTTCATTATGATTCGGAAGCAAAGAGCCAACCCTATGGTAAATTTGCCCCTGGATTATTAAAGTAGGTGAAAATCCAGGCATAACGACTTGCTTATCTACACCAAAAGATGTCATCTGAAAGCAAGAATTGTATTTTCTTATTCTGTTCAAAAAGCTCCGCGATTCATTGCTGTCATACAAAAGTAAAGATTTTAGTGGTTCCTCTGGCTCACCAAGTGATTGAATTGAAACTTTTCCACCGGATCAACACATTCCTGGAGATTCTTCTGTCCATTTGAGTGCTTCACAATAATCTACAATTTTTATTCATTCTCTCTATAATAACTAATCGATGGTTAACATAGTCAATCAACGGATCATAGTCAAAAGCGGCATCATTAAATACCTCCCATGTATGGCGTGTAAAAGCATGTCTTCTTTCTGATTGTCGTTCGGCATTGAAAATACGACGTCTTTGTGTTTCATCATGCGTCTCAGCAATAATCCGAGACATATGATGCTCAGCATCTAAAGCTCGCCGGGTCTGAGTCTGTTCTGAGTACTCGGCTTCCCAGAGAGCCATGTGATGCTTTGCATCCAAAATCTGCCGGATCTGAGTCTGTTCTGATGTCTCAGCGGCCCTGAGAGACGCGTGACGCTCAGCATCCAAAATCGGCCGGGTCTGAGTCTGTTGTGATGTCTCAGCAGCCCTGAGAGACGCGTGACGCTCAGTATCTAAAATCTGTCGAGTTTGCGTCTGTCCTATGGTCTCATCAGCCCTAAAAACCGCCATACGCTCAGCGATTAAATTCAAACGCGATTGAGACTACTCCTGAGATTCCTGGATTCTAGTGACTTTTGCGGCTCGCGATCTGCTAGAGCTACGCTATATCTCAGACTTACGCTTGCGAGGCATTTGAACGAGCAAAGAAATTTTGAGCTAAGGTAAACTTTTCAAAAACGCAACAATAGCGCGATCTAGAAATCGGTCAAAATTAGCAGCGCCATCTACTTGCGTTACAACTTAAACTTCTAAAATACCAGGTAAAGTAAACGCCAAGGAAAAAATATTTTATTTTATAGCTGGTTCCTGGTAGCAAATAAAATAACATTAGGTAATTACTTGAAAACCTACAAAAAGTATCGAAAACTCGGCGATATAGATAGCGTTATAACCAAAGCCAAGGAAAATCATAACTTCGGATGTATTAATTCTTATTTTAAACCGGGTATTTATCACGTACCCTACCCTTTTTTTCCAACGTTGGAAAAAAGAAAGAATAACAATAGGTAGGTACCTACGTGATATATACCCGGGTTAAAATAAGAATTATGTCACCAAATCACGAAAGTTTGAAAAGTTCGGAGGTATTGATGAGTGGGAATATGCATGTTACATGTTTATCATTAATTCTAAAATCATTTATCATACAAAAAAAAAAACTGGAGTGCTAAAAGTGGCCCCGGCCCATCATCTTTATGGCGGCGTCCAAGGTTGCTTAACTTTTTTCCCCATACAATCTTGCAACCCTTATTTTCAAGCCCCCTTATGATTATTTAAAAAAAAAGTAGCCTATGTCCATCCCTGGGGTATAATCTTTATCCATGCCAAAGGAGAACGGGCAGGCATGTATGAAGCGCCGCCCAAGTCAAAAAACGATCGCCCGCAGAGTGGACGTATAGTGGAATGGGTAGACCTTCTAAAACACTACATTTGATTGTATGACAGCAAAAAAATCCATCCTACAGAAATCGAGATATTTGCAGTTAAAGGTGGTGACTTTTACCATCATGTTTTTTGACAAACAGGCTTCCCGCAGACAAGCCACTATGGGCATTCGATAGATTTTTAAAAGCACTACATTTCATTGTATGACAGCTAAAAAATCCATCCTGCAGAAATCGAGATATTTGCAGTTCAAGGTGGTGACTTTTACCATCATGTTTTTTGACTTACAGCCTTTCCGCAGATAAGCCACTATGGGCAATCGATAGAACTTTAGAAGCACTACGTTTCTTTGTATGACAGCTAAAAAATCCATCCTGCAGAAATCGAGATATTTGCATTTAAAGGTGGTGACTTTTACCATCATGTTTTTTGACTTACAGGCTTCCCGCAGACAAGCCACTATGGGCATTCGATAGAACTTTAGAAGCACTACATTTCATTGTATGACAGCTAAAAAATCCATCCTGCAGAAATGAAGATATTTGCAGTTAAATGTGGTGACTTTTACCATCAATGTTTTTTGACTTATAGCCTTCCCACAGACAAGCCACTATGGGCATTCGATAGAACTTTAGAAGCACTACATTTCATTGTATGGCAGCTAAAAAATCTATCCTGCAGAAATCGAGATATTTGCAGTTAAAGGTGGTGACTTTAACCATCATGTTTTTTGACTTATAGGGTGAGAGCCAGCGACCGGCAGACCTTCGTCATTTTATAAAGGCTGAGACTTTGTCTGTGTGTAGTCCCAGTATGGTTATGTACGATCCCCAAATATGAAGTTTGGGTCCGGGTGGCTTTGGGAGATATGAGGCATCAAAGGTGCCCAAAATAGCACCCAAGATTCGTCATTTTACCAAGGCTGAATTTTATATATGTTACTTAGGGAGCTATAAAAAGAGGTTTCCCAAGCGGGCAGACACCTGCGGCGGTTCCTTCATCATATCGGTCAGCCTCAAAGTTTACCGTAGGATCGAGCTCGAGTGATTTTAATAAGGATATCTTTAAGGTATAAAGCTCATTTTGATATATTTGGCTTGAAACAGTATTAGAAATCACGTCGTCCTTTGTCAGATCCCTAGTACAGTTCCAACCCCCTGAAAGTAATTGTAAGTAATGCTTTCGTAGAAACCTGAAATATAAAAAGATGAATGCACAAACGTACGATGAGTATAAAACATGTATGCAACATGTATGCAACATGTATCAAACAAGTATGCAACATGTATCAAACAAGTATGCAACAAGTATAAAACATGTATGCAACAAGTATAAAACATGTATGCAACATGTATCAAATAAGTATGCAACAAGCAAAACATGTATGCAACAAGTATAAAACATGTATGCAACATGTATCAAATAAGTATGCAACATGTATCAAACAAGTATAAAACATGTATGCAACAAGTATAAAACATGTATGCAACATGTATCAAATAAGTATGCAACATGTATCAAACAAGTATGCAACAAGTATAAAACATGTATGCAACAAGTATAAAACATGTATGCAACAAGTATAAAACATGTATGCAACAAGTATAAAACATGTATGCAACAAGTATCAAACATGTATGCAACATGTATCAAACATGTAGGCAACATGTATCAAACATGTAGGCAACATGTAGGCAACAAGTATGCAACAAGTATCGAACATGTATGCAACAAGTATAAAACATGTATGCAACAAGTATAAAACATGTATGCAACATGTATCAAATAAGTATGCAACATGTATCAAACAAGTATAAAACATGTATGCAACAAGTATAAAACATGTATGCAACATGTATCAAATAAGTATGCAACATGTATCAAACAAGTATGCAACAAGTATAAAACATGTATGCAACAAGTATAAAACATGTATGCAACAAGTATAAAACATGTATGCAACAAGTATCAAACATGTATGCAACAAGTATCAAACATGTATGCAACATGTATCAAATATGTATGCAACATGTATCAAACATGTAGGCAACAAGTATGCAACAAGTATCGAACATGTATGCAACAAGTATAAAACATGTATGCAACAAGTATAAAACATGTATGCAACAAGTATAAAACATGTATGCAACATGTATCAAATAAGTATGCAACATGACATGTATCAAACAAGCATGCAACAAGTATAAAACATGTATGCAACAAGTATAAAACATGTATGCTACAAGTATAAAACATGTATGCAACAAGTATAAAACATGTATGCAACATGTATCAAATAAGTATGCAACATGTATCAAACAAGTATGAAACAAGTATCAAACATGTATGCAACAAGTATAAAACATGTATGCAACAAGTATAAAACATGTATGCAACAAGTATCAAACATGTAGGCAACAAGTATCAAACATGTATGCAACAAATAAAATTCAGCCTTGGTAAAATGACGAAAGTTGACTCGTAATTTTCCATACTTTGAGGCTGACCGACATGATGAAGGAATTATCGCAGGTGTCTGCCCGCTTGGGAAACCTCTTTTTATAGCTCCCTAAGTAACATATATCAAATAGCACCCAAGGGTGCTATTTTGTATCTCCCAAAGCCACCCGGACCCAAACTTCATATTTGGGGATCGTACATAACCTTACTGGGACTACACACAGACAAGTCTCAGCCTTTATAAAATGACGAAGGTCTGCCGGTCGCTGGCTCTCACCCTATAAGTCAAAAAACATGATGGTTAAAGTCACCACCTTTAACTGCAAATATCTCGATTTCTGCAGGATAGATTTTTTAGCTGCCATACAATGAAATGTAGTGCTTCTAAAGTTCTATCGAATGCCCATAGTGGCTTGTCTGCGGGAAGCCTGTAAGTCAAAAAACATGATGGTAAAAGTCACCACCTTTAACTGCAAAAATCTCGATTTCTGCAGGATGGATTTTTTAGCTGTCATACAATGAAATGTAGTGCTTTTAAAGTTATATCGAATGCCTATAGTGGCTTATCTGCGGGAAGGCTGTAAGTTAAAAATGATGATGGTAAAAGTCACCACCTTTAACTGTAAATATCTCGATTTCTGCAGGATGGATTTTTTCGCTGTCATACAATGAAATGTAGTGCTTCTAAAGTTCTATCGAATGCCCATAGTGGCTTGTCTGCGGGAAGGCTGTAAGTCAAAAAACATGATGGTAAAAGTCACCACCTTTAAATGCAAATATCTCGATTTCTGCAGGATGGATTTTTTTGCTGTCATACAATGAAATGTAGTGCTTCTAAAGTTCTATCGAATGCCCATAGTGGCTTGTCTGCGGGAAGGCTGTAAGTCAAAAAACATGATGGTAAAAGTCACCACCTTTAAATGCAAATATCTCGATTTCTGCAGGATGGATTTTTTTGCTTTCATACAATGAAATGTAATGCTTTTAAAGTTCTATCGATTAACTATAGTGGCTTATCTGCGGGAAGCCTGTAAGTCAAAATACATGATGGTAAGACTCACCACCTTTAACTCCAAATATCTCGATTTCTGTAGGATGGATTTTTTAGCTGTCATACAATGAAATGGAGCGTTTTTGAAGGTCTACCCATTCCACCATACGCCTACTCTGCGGGCGATAGTTTTTTGATTTGGGCGGGAATGCCCATTCTCCTTTCAGCTTAATCTGGTCAGCGGTTTGGGCGTGAAAAGGTAACAAACAGACAGACAGAGTTACTTTCACATTTTTAACCGACTTCAAAAAAAGGAGGAGGTTCTATGTTCGGGTGTATGTATGTTCTTTTTTTTTTTTTGGATGTATGTTCATCGTTATCTCCGTCAGTTGTAAACCGATTTCCAAATTTTTTTTTTGTTTGAAATTTGGTTTGTCGGACCACTATGGTATGCTACCATAGTGGTCCGATAAAAATTTTACTCCTGAGAGATTGATAGTTTTCCCGTAATACTCAAAAAATCACCGATCTTTCCGAAAAATGTGGACCGATTTCCAAAATTTTTTTTTTTGCTTGAAAGGGTAGGTATCCATATCTAGGTGGTCCTCATACTTTTTTTTCCTGAGGGATTGATAGTTTTCCTGTAAATCTCAATAAAACCTCATTCTCACTACAAAATCTGAGTCAAACATTGAATAGTTTGACATGTTTAAATACGCTCGAGGTGATCCCATATAATTTTATTCCTGAGGGATTCTCACTCTAACTTCTTTAATCTTGACTATTCCAATATTTAACCTAACCTACTATATTATTTACACTAAAAATTGAAAAATAAAAATTTTTGAAAAAAAAATTGAACCGACTTCACATAACACAAATAGACACTAAGAACCTTCTATGTACCTACACTAAAAAGAGAAAAATAAGAATATACACATGCAATTATTACTTACAGTATTCAAATAATAAATTATTATGTTATATTATATTTGAAGTCGGTGCCAACTATTCTACTCTAACTACTCCATACAATTTTGCACCCAAGTTCTATTGTACTCGTAACTTCTTCTTAGATGTAAATGCATAGGTAGTTGGCACCGACTTCAAATATAATATAACATAATAATTTATTATTTGATTTATACTGTAAGTAATAATTGCATGTGTTTATTCTTATTTTTCTCTTTTTAGTGTAGGTACATAGAAGGTTCTTAGTGTCTATTTGTGTTATGTGAAGTCGGTTCAATTTTTTTTTCAAAAATTTTTATAATATTAGTATGGATAGTGTCAATCGTCACTAATTAGCTGTCTTCTGTTACGAATTCGCCTCATTAGCACCCCGCAGTAACCTACAATTTTATACAAGGCTGTTTCAAATTACCCTTTGTACGGCACTTACTGGGTACCTAAGTATCCTATGATAAATGATTCATCTCTTTTTGTAGGTTGAATATCTACAGGCAGCACTCGTGGAGCAATCTCGTTCAATCCCCCGCAATAATTTCAGTATCTATGAATATTTTGCTGCGAATGTCGCTTCGCCGTTACCTTACCGGGCACTGTAAAATTAACTGTTGGCTTTAAACTCGATGGCTTCAGTAACATTAAATAACATTTTAACGTCCTCTGGCGGGATTCGGGCGATAATGGAAAACCGGCGAGAGCCACTTCTGTCGTTATATCTTTGTCTCTTTCGAATTTACATCTACAACCTTTCACGTCCACAACAATCGTAAGTACTCACTTAGTTGGGGTGTTCTAATTTAGGCCTAAATCTTTGGTTTTAAGATTGATTTTCGGATGTGGGTTTTCAGTTTCGCTCGGGTGATATTCGGGTCAGGGTCGCGAGGTCGCGGCCCGCTGCGAGTCGTTTCCAGTTGCTTGACATGCAAGATGTTCGCGATCCGAGTGAGGGGCCTTCTCCATTCTTTTCTTTGTTTAAGGATACAATAACAAGCGGATGCTCAGTTGCTGTAGCGAACAATTCCTATTAATGGTGGATTTCTACGTATCAAGGAAATGAGAATAAAAATACACAGGATACAATATCCTATAAATAATCAACTAATAAAGACATTGTGAATTATTGTAGGTGATCATTTGTTGAAACAGAATTATGAAACCTGAAATTACATGGAATATTTTCTACTTAGGTAAAATTGTTTAGTCTACAAATCATGTTATGACAAGACAACATCAGTGGCCTTGAAGTCTAGCGTGGGAATGTCGTCGGCTGATATATCAGTCATTTTATTATCACGATTCTATGGAAACAATAACAACTAGAACATTTTTAATTACTTTGTCCACTCTTCTCAATAATTAGTCTCGGTTTAAACATAGTTTCATTTCAAGTGGCGAAGGTACCCATTTTGGAATTGCTTGAGTGTTGACTACCTATAGGTTAGGTAGTTATCACAGATTCAAAAATTAAAATTAATTTCAGTTTGAACTAAACTCAATTTGAAAACCTGATCGCACACTCATCCGCGCCGTACGCGCCGCAGTCATTTTTCTACACAAAAAATGCTGATGACGTCAGAAAATGCGGCTCGCTTCTGACGTCAGCAGCATTTTCTCTATTCATTTGACAGTTCTACGCGGGCGGCGCGGCTGGACTGTGCGACCGTCAAAAGTTCAAAACCACGCTTGAGCGTAGATTAGAGCTGTGATTGGTGGATGTACCTAGAATATTTAATACATTTTCGATAACTATACTGAAGTGTGCTCTATCTTTACATAATGCAATGCAAAGTATTCTTTTCCCATTTCAGGGTAACGTTAGAATGAGACAAAGTTAATTTGAAAGGAGATAGCGTTATAATACTATCAATGAATCGTTGCGGTGCGTTATCGGCATGATTGTAATTTGTATCTAATGGATACGTTAATTTGGATACTACTAAGAGAAATACTTTGCTTTATCTATTCTATGATAACGTTGAAAAGATCTTAAGGGCCTATAATACGCCAACATTTTGTAAGCGGGACAGCGAGTGTGATTTGTTCGGCGTGTGAGGAGTACAGAGCTATGGATGCGCAGCGTTATTTACGGAGCTAAAACACTTTTTAGCTAATTAAAAGTACAAAAACAAAAAAATATCAAAATTCGGAACAACGGGACCACGTAGTGTATACTAAGCTGAGTTTAGATACAAAGTTTTACTAGTCTGGCTAAAGTATTTATTGAGTACTTTTGTTTTTAAGTAAAATTCATAGGGAAGTTTGTGATTATTTTCTATCGAGAAAATATTTAGTAATCGTGTTTTCACTACAATGGAGCAACAGTTTATATCCTCAACTATAATATATATTTTTTTCAATAATATTGGTTCAATACTTTTATAGATATGATCCAGAGTCGAAGCAGTTTTGAGGTAGTACGCGCCCTTGAAGGGGCTTTTCTTCAAAATGTGTTTATAAAAAATATCACTGAACATTTAATACGTAGGTACTGATCTCACGTCTCACAATTAACATATAAATAATACTATACAAGTCTCACTCAATATTGAACACATTGGAATTAAATGCGGCAAGCGATTGAGTGAAGCGACTCCAGTTGGTAGGTAATTGTATAAATGAACGACAAAAAATACGCGGTAACTGGATTTTATAATTTGAGCACCGAACATTAACTAACATGATTTGTGCTGCATGCAGGAGATTACTAAATGGAAATAAGTTATACATAGTAGTGTGTAGTGGCCAAATAAGTATAGTGGTGTATTTCTCCTTCATTTCGTGTTGAAGGCGTAATCATACCTTTGTTCTGTGTCTATGAGCTGTCGTTCTTTAATCATCATCATCTTCCTGCCCTTGTCCTACTCTCTGCGGGGTCGGCACAACATGGTATTCTTCTTCAATTCAAAGCCGTCATCTCAGTGCTTACTTCGTTCTTCATCTGTCACACAATCCATCTCTACAGTATAAAAAAGTATTCTGCACGTTATTTGAAATGCAGCAGCAATTCAAAAATGTTGCTAATTATTGTCATTGAATAGAATAGAATAGAAAAAAGTTTATTTTGTGCCACAAAAAGCTTACATTTAATTTAAAAACTAAGTACATAAGCTATTTAAACACAAAATTGGCCACCACTCAGCGTGTGCTGCATGCATTGCATGCTCTTTGACAGGATTTTCTTTACACACTGTGTATTACGTTTGAAACTCCTCGACAAACGGAATATGGGCGGTATTGTCGCTAAGAAGTGCCTTTTCAGAGAACCCTTAGTACATAAACATCTTGTAAGACAAGATAAAGAAACAAGACATCTAAAGTTTGAGATTAGTTAGCTAATTAAGTCGAAGTTCCTTGATGCTAGGTGTGTCGGTCATCATGGTTGTCTGGCATCTGATTGATTTCCTGCCTGCCACAGCTTAGCCATCAGTTTGTACGGATGGCCGTGGCTGCCACCGACCATTGCCTAGTTTTTGTTTCACTTGTGCGGCTGACCGATGTTAGTTACGTAATAATTATTTTAAGAATTTTTTGTTATAATATTTTGGTTGGTCTTGTCTCATCATCATCATCTCAGCCATCTAGCGTCCACTGCTGAACATAGGCCTCCCCCATAGATTTCCACAGCAATCGATCTTGTGCAGCCTGCACCCAACGGCTCCCAGCAACTTTTGCAAGATCATCTTTCCATCTCGTGGGGGGCCGTCCTCTGCTGCGATTTCCGGTGCGTGGCCTCCACTCGAGATCTTTTCTGTCCCAAATGATCTGCGGCCGTCAGATCTACGAGCTATGTGCCCCGCCCACTGCCACTTCAACTTGCTAATCCTGTGGGCTATGTCGGTGACTTTAGTGCGTCTACGGATCTCTTAATTCCTGATTTGATCTCGTAGAGAGACACCAAGCATAGCCCTTTCCATAGCTCGTTGAGCGACCTTGAGCCTCCTTATGAGGCCCATAGTGAGAGACCACGTCTCAGTGGTCTTATCTAGCCAATAGCAGAGACGATCTCAGTGGCGCCGTGGGTGAAAGCCCGCCTGGTTCACATAGTACAAGCTTTGCTTAGTTTGGGGCTAGATGATGCTGTGTGAAATGTCCAGCATTATTTATTTAATAGCGACAGAGATTGGGTGTTTGTCCATTAGCTGACCCGGCAGGCACCAGCACACATTTTGCTACACCGGCTGCCGGCGCTGGTGCCGGTGAGTGCAAGATCGCCCATTGTGTAGAGATACAGGCTTATAACCGTATTGCTCAAGACACGGTTGATATTTTCTGGTCTAGTAGGTGACGTGTGTTGAGATGTCTACTAGAGCCATGTTGTACATAACTTACTTAACACCCGTAAACTATTCATGTAAGTCTACCGAACGTTCTGGATAAAGTGAGCTAATACTTAAAATATATTACATGCGATGAGGGATATGAAGCCCAATTTTTCCACCACAAAGAGCTGGCTTACAAGATTATCTGATTACCGATAACCGTGACTATCTAATACCAGCTCCAGAGGTACCGTTTTACATTTTTAAAGTTCATCTTTTATCTATCTGTTTTGATCACCCAGGTTTTAATTATAGATTATAGTTACATTTTTAGTCTTATTTTCAATTTGGTAATTTGGCTTTTCGTAACCTACAAATCTACAATTTAGTGTCCTTCAAGTTTTCGGTCTATCTATTCGCATATTCAAATGTTCGTTGTTTTTGTAATCTACACGACACTGGGGTATACTATGAAGCCTGGACCATAGTTGTGGCAACTGGACGCCAAACCACATAATCCTAACCCTATTTATAATGTTGTTGGCTCTGTAATGGTTCTACTCTACCTTCCATTCCCGTTCAAGGGCGTCCATAATTGAAATTAATCCCAACTACAGTATTTGCTGACGCAAACAGCTCTGGGCTTCATAAAAATATTTAAATATACGTCTGCGAGGTGATTTATACGCGTCAGATCCAGCGGAGAGCTCTGCGCAACCACTCTTAAACGGCTCTTTTAAAAAAGACCGTCAACGTTAGATATAGTTATGGTAGTGACTCCACATTCTACCTAAGGCATCTTCAAAGGATCGGGAATACATAAAAAGATCTGAGGGAATGTCTAGCCTCGGAATAACAGTTGCGATCCTGAACTCGGATGTTTGCCAAGAGGATAATTATATATAGAGAACTAACCGCAAAATAGACAAACTGGCTTAATCGATAGTTAAGGTACCTGCATTGTGGTGGAACTCCGGGCTAATTTCCGCCGATAGAAGACCAGTTATGCGCTTACTATAATAGCTCAATATGACTTCATTTTTAATCAAAGTTAGGTACTGCTGCGAATTTGGTTCTTTACTGACTAAAGCATAAAAATATAGGTCCGCTCTAAGTTATACGAACTAAAGTTGAAATTCACGTAGTTATGTAACATTTTTAAATCCTGGAATGCCTAGAATTTAAATTGGATCAACACTGAAACTCGACATAAAATAAATGTCGACATGCACTAACATAAACGAAAGTCGAGGCTGGGGGCAGGCGCGAATCTCTTAGGGTCGATTCACATCTGACCGAAGATCCGTCGCGTATTATCGGTCGCGGAACGCCAGAACTGACAAATGTATAGAAAAACACTCGACCGTTCACACTTGACGGACTAACGTATCATCGGTTGAGTGTGAACGGTCGAGTGTTTTTCTATACATTTGTCAGTTCTGGCGTTCCGCGACCGATAATACGCGACGGATCTTCGGTCAGATGTGAATCGACCCTTAGAAAAGAGTAAGAAAAAACAAAGTCAAAAGTCGAAGCACGGGCGAAGCGGTGTCGCGGTGCGGGCTTCGAATCCTTATCACCTGTCTCTACTCATTTTTGGAATATGACATGTTGAATGAAAGAAACAAGGCTTAAACGCCGCCGCTCGAAGCTTAGTTTGCCCGCGCCCCGACCCCGCCTCGACGCCGCCCCGACTTTGCTGTTAGCGACCTGCCTAAAGTGTCGCGGCGATGTACAAACGTTGACTCGATGCAAAACTTTTGTAGTAACCTGAATTGGAAGCGACTCAGAGTTTAGTTTATAGTGAATAAGACCGCGATAATAGTTAACAAACGAGAATGACTTAACAAGAGTCGGTTTAAACTTAGAGATGGGCTATGCGGGTAGTCTGTGCACACTACACGGATCTCAACTAGAAGCAAAGTTGGCCACTGGGATATAATATACCCAATCTTCTTAAATATTTTGAATAAGTACCTAATGTAACTCCGTAGCCTCTAGATGCTAACGGGCTGAGTTGATGATGATGGTACGTTACTCTATTAACTTACTTTTAAACTTTTAGTATAACCTTAGTCTATAATAGTTATAACACTAGTTGATTGTTTACAATCAAACAGTTTAAGTTTTAGGTTTGTCTTCATAAATTAAGGCAGGACTATATACTCAGTAGGTATATACCAAAAACTCGTGTCACTTTTTAGTGACTACCAGAATGTCTGCAGAGAGGTTTCCTCACGTTTTCCTTTATTTAAATGCATGTTGAATATCAAAATGTCTGGGCTATTCATCGAAGCGCTCGTGGTCGTGCTTTCTAGTCGTTCTTGATAACTTTCTAAACGGTCCGTAAGTGGATGGGTCCGTAAGCGTCCGTCCGTAAGCGCTTCCGTGTTTCGGAGGGTATGGCAAATGTCGTTAAGCCATGACGGAGGCCTCAAGGCGGCCTAAAAACTCCGTCACCAGAGTTGGTCACTGACTCATACGAAGTTACTAGGGGTAATAATGCGTGTAAACCACAAACAAAGACGAGTGACACAATGAGAGTGATTGAATGAGGAAGCATTTCAAAAGATTTCCGATGAACTTACAAAGTTATCGCGGGCTGCAATCACTTCAGCTGTGTGCCATCATGACAACTAGGGACACAATTTATATTTTATTCCTTTTACTTCTTTGTAGGTACAATTTAAATATACATTATTTACCCAATGGTTTTAAAAAAAAATTATTATTATTATTATTATTTTCACCCGTTAGTGTCCCACTGCTGGGCAAAGGCCTCCCCCCACTCCCTCCAGACATCTCGGTCCCCAGCAACATCCCTCCATTCCGTCAGAAACTGGTCGAGCTCGTCTCGCCATCTCCGTTTTGGTCTGCCGCGTCGCCTTCTCGCTGGGTCGGGCCGCCACTCGGTGGCTACCTTCGCCCACAGCTCACCTGGCATGCGGCAGACGTGGCCGTAAAAAAAAAGATTAATAAAAAAAAAAAATGCTGGACATTTCACACAGCATCATCTAGCTCCAAACTAAGCAAAGCTTGTACTATGGGAACCAGATAACTGATATACTACTTATATACTTTTTGTTTGTAAATACATAAATACATACATAGAAACACCCAGACCCGAGATAAATATTTGTAGATCATACAAACATTTATCCCGCGGCGGGGATCGAACCCGCAACCTTCTGCGTCCCAAGCGGGCTTTCACCCACTGCGCCACAGAGGTCGTAAAATTTTTATAATAATACTTATTTCAGGCAACAAAATAGACAAGGTAAAGATGGTAAAAACGTATTCTACGGCGAATAATAATGAGTCGCTGTAGCACGTTATATAGGCGAATGCATAAATTATCACGTTAGATGAAACTGTTTGCATTTGTTTGTGTGAATCACATTTAGGTATAAAAGAAACTAAGCTGAAAGAAATATGTACATTTAATTACAAAATACAATAGAATCAGTCAAGCTATCTAAGGATAGTCGTAAAAACGATCTATAGATAGCTCAACTGATCCAAGTCACTGCCAGTCGGAAGCGTGCCCAAAATACTGGCGGCATTGCCACGCTGAATGGCAATGCTGATTCTTTGTGACAAAAAATCGCCAGCTCTCGAATCAAAATAAAATAAATAAAATTAAAATGAATCTTAAATATTTTAAAACATGTGTATGGTACATCTGTTCTGGTCCTTTCTGATTGGACCTGGACCGCCATAGACCAGCGGCATTAGTCATATAATCTAAGGTACCTACATAATATGAATGGATGGAATAGATTGCACGACTCATTTATTTCAACCACAAATATTTTGCCGTGATGTGGATGTGGTGACTGTGGATGTGAGAGCATAATACTTGCTGCCTGCTACATTTCTTGGCTCGTTTTGATTTTAAAAAACCTTTGAACTAACTTTACAAGAGCTTTTCTTATTAGAAGTAAGCCATGGCGGAGTTTTTCGAAGCCCTAGAAAGTACCAATTGTTAATGGTCTTAAAGTATAAATTTTACATCAAAGCATCATTCCAGTTGGTGAAGTGCTTGGGAACTACCATTTTCAGCTTCGTGTCGTACCTAGTAAACAAAACAGTTTGTTTTTGGTTTGCATCGTGTCGTAGGCAAACCAGTTTCGTTTTAGTTTTAAGACAGACTTGTGTATGTGAGGCAAGTCTATCATAAAAATGTCGTGACTAAGGTGAGCACTGGCCCTTATTACCAACATCAACATGACAAAGGAACGCAACATAAAGGAGAGCTATTTATGTTCAAAGCGTTCTGTCTGTCACAAATAGAATCGATAACAGGTGCAAGGTTACATGCGCTAAATGTTCAAGTAAGATTATTAAAAGGCCATTTACATTTTGGCTCGTTTTGCTAAGTCGAGCGCCGCACTTAACGCGTTCCAGGCTACGCGTTTCATACAACGTGTTCACGCGTTCCAGCGAGTCCTCAAAATCGTATAAATTTTGACACTTTACATCAACTCGCGCTAGCCTCGGAACGGGTAGTCCGTGCCCAGCTAGGTTTGGGATTGCACAGTCCAGCCGAACCGTACGCGGCGAACTTCAATTCAATGGCGAAAATGCTACTGACGTTAGAAGCGAGCCGCATTTTCTGTCGTCATCAGCATTTTTTGTATAGAAAAATGTCTGGGGCGCGTACCGCGTGGACAAGTGTGCGTAGCGACACACCAGCCGAAGGTTCAGTGGCTGAAGTTTCGGTCGTAATTGCGAACGCGAAAACGCGATATAATTTTCGGTTGATGGGAACTTAGAACAGGGGACTTGAAAAACCCTGCGAGCGTATTCAACCGAATGTACAGCGTTGTACGTTCCGCAGATGTGTGGCTACCACGGATTTTTTATAAATCCGTGGTGGCTACACTACCCCTCGCAGACTATAGACTTTTTATCGGCCGATAGTTGAGACGGATTATACTTCTCTATACTCATTAAGAGCCGAAGTATATTCCGTCTCAACTATCGGCCGATAGAAAGTCTAGTCTGCGAGGGGTCTTAGACTCACAAGCCTGCTTTACACCGCGAGTAGAGCGGACTCCGCACAGAGCAGAAACAGAAATTCAAGGAACACATTCTGGAAAATGTGGAAATAAATAGAAAAGTACTCCGTTCCGCTCTACCATTTTGAGCTTTTATACTTTCGCAGTGGGGCGTAAAGGGCGTAAAAATCTAGCACTGCATTTTTTTATTAGTATTTCGTAAACTCCTTTTATGTACCTACAATTTAAAATGCTCGTTATCATGAGTGTGTGATGTAGCTCGCTTACTATTTTTAGATGTTCAAAGTTGAGCAACGTTACGTGCGGTCATAAGTGGATGGGTGACCGCTAGAGGCATCACTAAATTAGCTGTACATCGATACAGTCGTGATCGTGTTTTTGTTTGTTTCTTTGTAATAACATAACTTCGTACGAGTAAAGTTGTTGAGTAACTTCCTGTGTCTTCAACAACTTCTTGTGCCAACAAAAGGAACAGTGTTTTGAGTTTGGTAGACACTTCCGTGTTGAATAACAAAACGCTATGCGATTATTTATATAATAAAACAATAATAAAGTTAATTATCAAATACTTGATTTTAACTATCCACATTGGTCGCGCAAGAAAAGGAGTAATAGTTTCAAGACTATTCTAAAAGAACCCGTGTGCCCCAACAACTGACCCACGCCAGTAGTTTAGTAGATAGTAATGTATTTTATAATTCATGAGCGCCGCGCTCGAATCATTTATGTAAAATCAATACATAAAGTGATAATAAATAACTAATTCTGAAGCTCCATAATAACAGACGATTGTATCAATTAAGGGCTTATGTATTTATTATAAAACCTCAGGTGTTTTCTAGACTTATTATAATATTCGAGGGCACGTGTAGGGCGTAGACTCTGTGAGTATTTAACTAGAACTTTATTTATAAATTCTACGGAATTTATTTGATGTTGGAGACTAGTATTAAAGTAAGTAAGTTCGTATGAGTCAGTGACCAACTCTGGTGACGGAGTTTTTAGGCCGCCTTAAGGCCTCCGTCATGGCTTAACGACTTAAATAGCCGGGACCGACAATTTAACGTGCCCTCCAAAGCACGGAAGCGCACGGAGACTAGTATTTATTTTAATGTATTAAGTACTAGCTGTCCGCCGCGGCGTTACCCGCGATCCCTCGGGAAAACTTCACTTCCCCGGGATAAAATAGCCTATTCATCAGGGATAATGTAGGATTCTATTGGTGAAAGAATTTTTCAAATCGGTATAGTAGTTTCGGAGCCTATTCATTTCAAACATACAAACAAATCTTTCCTCTTTATAATATTAGTATAGATTTATGATGTACGAATCTTTTGATATTCTTCATTCCGAAGGTTGCCAGCGACTACTAATTGGTTTCTTCATGATGTTTACCTAATTCTGAATCTAAAAACCCATTGATGCAGCACGGCCAGCTTGTATTATGTATCGACCTTCAGATTGAGGGTTAAAAGAGTCATTATAGATAATCATCATCTACCTATAATAGTCCACTGCTGGACATAGGCCTCCCCTAATGAGCGCCATTGCGCCCTGTCCTCGGCTCGACGCATCCAGGTTCTGCCAGCAGCCTCTCGCAGATCGTCACGTCTTCACCTGGCCGATAGATATACACCCCTATTTTTTAATTACCCAAAAAAATTTTAAACATGGTCTCGGTGACTGTTACTGATCACATTTCTGTAGTTAAAACTCAAAAAAAGAGAAAAAAAATTATAACCTCAAAAGGAGATGAGACCATTCGGACATGGATTTATGATAGCTACTGCGGTTTTACTGACTGGGGATGATACGAGAACATAGTTCGAATGAGAGTCTGTACGCGATTGTGGTCTATAGTACTTATTTGTTCAGTTTTCATTAAATTTTGTTCGGTTTTGGTTGACTAAAATCCTCGATAACTTTGCGATAGTTAAATAAAAAAAAGTTCTGACCACGCCATTATCATTTCCTGCATCTGCTGCAACTGCCCTTAAATTTTTTTGGTAGTCATAAAATAGTGGTGTATAGATAAAGCAACATACAAAATCAGTCAAGTTAACATAAACCTTAGCTCACTTTGGTTGTCCTTCAGAAGCACGAGGATCTCTGATGAGGAAGCACTGGCCACCGGAAGGCGCTGATGGAATTATTGCTCAATCTCTACTGCTTATTGGCCAGGACAGCTCAGAAAAGCTGTATCATTTTATTTTATCTGAAAATATTATAAAACAGATAATATTAATTTTAATATACTCGTACTTAACTATTATTTCTTTAAACTACGAATAAAGACATTCTCATTCTTATTGAAAAAGTTTCTAAATTCTGCAATTGGAAAAGTTAAATTATTGAATTTACGAAGTTAGTCATTACAGTTATATCAACTGTAGCTCAATTATTTAAGGATACAATCGCTTATCTAGGAGTGCCTACTCGTCATAAATGTATAATTTTTTTTAGTTCAGTGTTCGGGTTATCTCTCGCGACTGCGCTCATAGCTAAAACTTTTAGTTCTTACTGTTACAAGCACTACACTATTACATACTTTTTTTATTTTTTAAACATTGAGAGAACATAACTCTGTATCACCAGAATGCGGATTTTGACAGCAAAAATAAACCTTAGGTAAACCACATAACTGAAATACAACCCAAGTAACACAAAAAGCATTAAAAGAAATGAATAGTAAAGTGGAGTAGAACCACAGAATACAGGTAGAACTTCAGACATTTTTTTCCCCAAAAAATGTAGTGGTTGTGTTACTTGCACCGCAGGGTACAATGGGTACAGTACACCAGCTACATCTGCTGAGCTGTGGTTTAAAGGCAAGTGATTATTTACAACGCGATGATTAAATATTAATTGTCAGTTGATTAGTTTACTTGTCGAAGGATCTTTGAAACAAAGTAAAAGCTTAGTTTAAACTGCGCGAGTAATTTAGTTAAGCGCCAAGTTTAGCTACTAAAACGGAATCTAAAAAAATTATACATACAAAATTATACGTACATTGGGTTCCAATATATATCTAGTTCTGCTCACTTTGTACTCGTAGTCAGCCAGATGGATGCTGTGCGAAACGTCGAGAATTTTTTAAATGAGACTAACATGGTAAGATTTGTAAAATGATTTAGTGTATTTGTAATATAAAGCGCCACGCGCCATCTCACTTCATTATTTCTGACTGTACCTATGTCCATACTAAATACCAGCCTCAAAATACCAGCCAAGCCTCACAACTAAAGTACTTGCTCAATGTGAACCAAGCATCATTTATTAATGATAGTTTTATAATAGAACGTGTGTAAACGCAGCCGAAGATGGGAATCGTCAACGAAACAAGTACTCATCAGTGAAGTCACACATTGAATGACGTCATGTTTTTATCTCTGTAAATAGTAGAATTAAAAATATAACGAGTTCATATTGGGACAAAAAGTCAATGATTCTTTTGACGACATCGGTGGCATTAGGAGTTCGATTCAAGAGATGTGAGTTCGAAGTTTGCAGGGGTCAAGGTCTGGGTGTTGTAGTTTCATTGTTTCTCATACCTATGAAAAATATAACTGTAACTAATATAATTTACATTAATATTTTAGAAAGAACAGATACCTACCTGAAACCTGGCATTAGACGCAAGTAAGATTATGTGCAGGCGACTGTAGATACTTTGACACGTTCATAGGTCAAAGTTCAAACGATGAAAGAATTTTTCACATCAAATCTGTTGACAACGTGCTTCATTAGAATGGTCGAAACGTTTTGAATCCGGAGCGCCCGGAGCTCAGCTCATTCGGGCGTGAATCGTCCTAAAGGCTATTCAAATCCCTAGCTACGGAAATATCATGTTCACAGAACAGTTTTCTATAGAAATGGGCAGTTAATACCTGCCAATTTGTAGCACATAGCTGGAAGTCAGTCACCTACTTCCGTACGAGTGGGCTGAATCGATAGACGACGTGGGGATAAATTAGTGTACGGCTTCTTTTACATCATTTTGTGAAGCGTGCGTTCGACAGGTAACAGCACTAGTTTGAAAAAATACGCGGGACATCACACGCACTTGAATGGACCAATCATAACGCGCGTGCGGGAAAATTTAAATCTCCGTTCGAGCGTTGTGATTGGTGACGTCCCGAGTATCAACCTATATTTTACTAGTATTATATTATCTGGGATATGAAGCGCTCGTGCTTGCTTAGTCGTTCTTGATAGATCGTCGAAGTTAAGCAACGTTCGAAACGGTCTGTAAGTGGATGGGTGACCGCCAGTGGCATTTTCATCTCAGCGCTTCCGTGCTTCGAAGGGCACGTTAAATTGTCGGTCCCGGCTATTTATGTCGTTAAGCCATGACGGAGGCTTTAAGGCGGCCTAAAAACTCCGCCAGCAGAGTTGGCCACTGACTCATACGAACTTACTTACTTTTTATCTGGGATTTTACAAACTGTTTGAGTGGATTACAAGACCTGGCTCTGGTGTATGTGTGCCAATCCGAGTTTTTCTATGTGACATGTATAGTAGACTGAAAATATTGATGTGAATAAACACAATTTCTATATCCATATTGTTTTTAGTCTACTTCGATGCATTATCTGTTCACATTCATATCTGTCCTGACGTTGTGTTACATGACATTCTTCCCTTTCATAATGCCCGTACCATACCAACCTGTTGAGCAGCGCAACCTATTGTGAAATTATCTGTACAATTGCACGCGCTACTTTTGTTTTATGTTTGAAATATTTATTTTAAAGCTCTGCCTCTACCAACGACAAAATGAAAACAAAAAAAAGTGAACGCTATTGTATTTATGAATATTTTTATTTATTTATTTATTAATAAAATCCACAGCTCTTATGATTATGATTTATAAAAACTTAAAAGAAGAATATGTTATTTATATACGGTTCCATCATCCAATTTAAATGATGAATGGCAAACTTTCGCACATAGGTAGGTAGGTACTCTTTCACACAAAAACTAATGACACAGAGATAGTTTGTCTGTAATCCTACATAGAGGAGCAGTTTTGTATGTATATATACGATAACATTATCAGTTACTGAGAAAGGGGTTCGCCAGGCAGACGGACAACAAAGTTATGCTGAAGGGTCCGGTTGCTTCCTGTACCCAGACACTAAAATGGACCCGTCCATCATAAATAATCTAATAGAACTAAACACATTCTATTGGTATCTCAGGGGAATAACAGGAATCAGCAGGATAATTATCTTGAATTCAGTGAATATGTAAACATTCCTTGATATACTATTATTAGAAAACTTGAAACCGGGCCTAGGTATATCAAAATCGGAAGATACACTGGGTTACTTATTGTACTATGAGTTGGGGATTCTACACATAATCCTTCGCAACCAGATAATTTATGTATACAGATTGACAAGAGAGAAAACCTATTGATAGTAATTCTAGTATGCGGCGATAGGCTTGCCACACGTCGCGTGGACGCTAACATTTATAAAATGCGAGTGAGTATTGAGTACGAGTATAATGAATGTTTGACTCAATGTTTGAGTAACGGGGTTTGACCACTTTTTTCACACACCTTTATTTTTGGAATTGAGGGATGATACAGATTCTACCCTGAATAATTTAAGGTGCACTCGACGATTTTAATTTCATAAAATTTGTGTGAGTATAAAATAAATAAATAATACTGTACATTTCACACAGCATCATCTAGCCCCAAACTAAGCAAAGCTTGTACCATGGGAACCAGATAACTGATATACTACTATATTTTTTTGTTTTGTAATTCCATATAATATAATATACATAAAATGCGGTTATCGGATGCGGACCTGCCTCTGATTTTCCTCTTAACGCGTCTTCTGCCCGACATCGCGGTGTAAGGGGCCGCACAACCGAAATCACGTGCAGCAAGTGGTGTTCATTTACCTAAACTGTATATTATGCATATTAAAAGTCTTAAAAACGCCTAATCGTGCGAGAGCAGTGCGACACACGTCCGTTAGCCGGACGACAGAAGTCCGGTTAACGGACGAGACGTGTCGGGTCCTTTTGGATGAAAAATCATAGCCTTCCGTGAGCAGCCTGGCTCCAGTCGTCTAGGTAATTTGAAAGCGTTCTGATCCGACTAAATTGTGTCGTGACCTTTTTTCGTTTTTTTTCTTTAGCCTATGCTGTCCCACTGCTGGGCAAAGGTCTCCCCCAACTCTCTCCAACCGTCCCTCTCCTTTGATAGGTTCCACCACCCACTATCAAAGGAGTCGAGGTTAAAAAGGAGTTATTTTTAACTACATCAAAACCATCCTCATGACCTCCTTGTACCGGAACCTGAAATTTATGTTCCCGAAACTTGATACTTGAAAATATTTACCGAAACGGAATATCCGTCCGTTTGCCGGGATTGGGATTCAACAATATTTTTGTTGTGAAGTAGACTAAGGCTTTTGGTTTTGTTGTTGAATTGAATGAACAATGCCTATGTTACTGAACAGTGAATGTAACCTACCTATTTGTATGCAATAATTTTACTAAGCATTAACATAATCGATTATCTACTATATAAAAATAAGTCGGGTTTTCCTTCCTGACGCTATAACTCCAGAACGCACGAACCGATTTCCACGGTTTTGCATTCGTTGGAAAGGTCTCGGGCTCCGTGAGGTTTATAGCAAAGAAAATTCAGGAAAAATCTGGTGGCATCTGGTGGCGAAACGGAGTTCGCTGGGTTTGCTAGTTACTAATATAGATAGAACCTATTTACAGTAAATTGCAAACAATTATGGATTATTAATTAATGCGCATTAACACGAGTCCTCAGCGGTTCTTTTTTTTTTTCGTGTCAGTCGTGTCAAAACTCTGCGGTGCAATGGGTGAAAGCCCGCTTGTGACACTGAAGGTTGCGGGTTCGATCCCAGCGGCGGGATAAATATTCGTATGATTTGCAAATAATTATCTCGGGTTTGGGTGTTTCTATGTATGTATTTATTTATTTAACTAGTGTGTGACAGAAACAACCTTATTCTTTCTAATAAGCAGATATCACTATGAAATACTAATTTCTGCAAATAAGTGTCAAAAGATATTTACACGTGCCTCTGACTACGCTTAGAAATCTTCGAAGAATCATTTTTGAGTTGAGATATGATTCTCATTTAGGTACAGCTGGTGGACGAATGAACGCTCAATCACACAGTTCACAAAAACAATTAGGATAAGAATGTACGCCTTGTTCGCTTTATGACAGATTCGACGCGCGACCGCGCGAGACTACTCGAACCGGCGCGACACGTCGTTCTTTCTATACCTTGTTACACTGTTCATAAGGTTTATAATGTCTTGTTCGCTGCCAATTCAGTCTGTATTGAGCCTTACGACCAACTCGTATTCGAGAGAAGGGGGTGTAAAAAGACAACTACCGAAAACTGAGGGGTTGCAATCATACCATGATTCTTTTTTTTGACGGCTTTTACCATGACGCAATTTTTTTTTGACGGCTTAGTAATTTTATGTTATTTTACTACTAGTAGAACAACCTACCTACCTAATAATTTCATTTATAAAAGAAAAAAAAAACAGTTTAAACTCAAAATCCAGCAATCTACTTATGTAAAACAACGCGCCAAGAACATACGCAAACGTTACGTACTCTTCAATCACTGTTTTATCCAGTTAGAACGATTTTTTCGGAAAATCCTTTTGGAATTGGTTGTGTGTTGGGATGCTGTACCTACTCCTTTCAGCTTCGGTAGATGGCTTTTTACACCCTGTACGTATTTTATGTTTATTTCGTTTGAGATACCAAGACATTATTTCTCTTGTCTGTCTTCAAGCCACGTGAGTCTCCCTTGAGACAGTCTATAATTAATAATGAAGTATATTGTTATTCAGGTTAGAGCCTGATTGTTGTGGCTTTGACTTTGAAACTAGCGTCAAATTAATGTTGAGCATCGAACGCGCTACCGCTAAACCTAATACTTACACCGCTAATTAAACTAAGGCTCTAAATTGATTCATTTTGGATGGATGGTGTAGGTAGGATATAGGTACAGTCAACTCCAATAACCTACATAATCCAATTTCTTCCGATATTTCTATAACATTGATTTCTCTAATTAATTATGAAAAAGATTTTTTCAGTTTTTAACTTCGAACCTGCTTAGCTTTTCAATCTTATGATCTATCTACACTTGTTAATAGTCACCAGCATTTGTAATCGACTCTCGCTGTCGAGCACATGAAAAAAGTAGCTTTACTCACCCTGAAAATTGGGATTGACCTATCCAAATAACATTGGCACAATCGACTCGAGCGAAAAAGCTCAGCGTGTTGACAGTGAGTCGATTTGTCCCCACGTCCAGTGGGCCGGCTGATTACAATTTTCAGCGGGTAATTTTAAAAAGTGCTTGTTTCCGTAGGCGGCGGCTTCCTGCAAGGGGCGCGCACCGCGCATGCGCGAGCAACAGGCTCTGTCTTCTCGCCGGCGCTGAGCCCGCATTCGCGCTCGTCCCACCGCGTTGAGTAGACACCCCCAGCGACGCTCTGCAACTATCGGTGATCGCGCGTCCTGCAGAACGTGAGCGTGAATTTTTATTTTCGGTAAGTAAAAAATTGTTTGTTATTTTTTTATTTTATTTTGGAAAATATTTTATTACCAAGAAATTATTTTATTTGTTGTTGTTTTGATTTTGTTTCCATGTGTATTAGTTTTTAAAATTTATTTTCGAATTATTATTAATTTCATTAAAAATATATATTTTTATCAAGATTTTTTTTATTTTATTTACTGTAATGATTTTTTATTTCATATAAGTACTTATTTATTTGTATTTTAAATTTAAGTTCTTTTCATTTTTTTAGGATATTCTTGAAATGTATTTCTAGCGACGCCGAGATTTAACGAATTAAACTCTTCAATAATTTTGAAACTAGCAATACGGAAAAATAATTTATCGTATAAACTGTTTGGGTATATGTTTAAAACAAAAGCTGACCAAAAAATCACCTCTAAAATTAAACCTTCGTCCGAAAACTGAAATATTTGTGTATATTTTGTGTGTACCCAACTCGATACGAAACATGCAAATTTGATATTTTATAGAAAAAAACATATAATGTTTAATAAAAAATCCTAAACAAGGATAAATATCAAATATTGAACAATTCAGTCAGGTATTCAAATACCTATGTACAGTCACGGACAATAAGATGTGTACACGCCAAATTTTCAAAAAAATGTGTACACCATTCGTATCAAAATCATGTACATTTTTAGAAAACGTAAAATCTAAACCGCTGATCGTAGAGACTTGAAATATTCAGGTCATGCCTGTCTTAGTGCATAAGGATGAACTACGATGGTAGTTTTGAAATATTCATCCCTTAAGGGGTGAAAAGTGCTAAAAACATTAGTATGAAAAACGTATTCCTTGTAATTACAAACATAAAACTTAGCATTGTCTAATTTTCAATCAACCACTGCTGCAGTGGTGCGCGAAGTGCACGAAGTTGTGCGTGACTGTACTTACTAAAACTATCGAAATTTAAATAACGTATAGGTAACTAGCTGCGCTCCCGCGGTGTAACCCGCGGTCCCTCGGGATTATTTCAGGATAAAAAGTAGCCTATGTCCGTCCCTGGGATACAACCTTTATCCATGCCAATTTTCAGCCTAATCTGTTCAGTGGTTTGGGCGTGAAAAGGTAACAAACAGACAGACAGACAGACAGAGTTACTTTCACATTTATAATATTAGTATGGATTGGGTACCCATTAGTGGGTGATGATGCTGATGATACGAAAAATCAGTTTGAATTCAATCTAAGTGAAATATGAATGCAAAGAGCATGCTATCGACATCCCAATACATCAATCTTTCAATTTCGAGATTAATATAACAATAAAAGCTGCTGAAGTTCTTGTACCTACCTTCGCTCGACCTTGTACTTGTGACCAGTGGTATCATCATCAATGGACGGCTGTACAACTACTGACTCTGTTTTGATACTGAATAGGCTCAATTTTCTGCACTCTCAATTTCTATTCAATAAAACAAGATAATGTTTTTTATTCATTTATTCGTCACTCCGAAGATACTATACCAATTAGACAACCAAAATTATCGGTAGTTCTTCCAAACCAAAAATATAAATCATTCACAGTTCTCTTGGTCCGATCATCTTTTCAAATTATGTATACGAATTGATAACCTACTTCTTTTTATGAAGTGGGTAAAAAACCAATGAAAAGTTTAACAGAAAAATTAAATTTTCTTTTACGATAGTCCATTTCAAGTCAAGTTGCTATTGAATTGGTTTAGGTAGGCGTGACTGTGGAAGTCTACCATTTCAATATCGTCCAAATTGCTATAGGTAAAATCATAGGCGGATCCAGGGGGGGGGGGGGACGGCACGGGGGCACGTGCCCCCCCCCCCAAGCCGATATTTTTGTGTACCTACTAACTACGAAAAATTAATAAATTGTGAAATTTTTGTCAGTTTTTGTTTCTTGTGCCCCCCCCAGAAAAAAATCCTGGATCCGCCCATGGGTAAAATATACCTAGGCTAGTAAATAAATAATAAGCACCTCTCATAAATAAAATTAATAAATATTGCTTATGTCCTTTTACATGAATAAAAACCAATAAAACAAAGTTTATGCGAGATATTGAATTGATATGAAAGCCAATAACTTGTGATCACGTCATATTGCCCTCTCTCTACCTTTCTGCATATTCCAGATAGTTAACCTCCTGGAAGGTATTATCCTATTATCATCATCGGCAACATTGCTGGATACTGGCTCTTGCTTACTTGATTGCTAAATCTGATGATTTTACAAAATTGATACGTTGATGACCATTCACCGATGTTTGTAATACAAATAAAAAGTATAAATAATGCTGGACTTTTGAACATGATAGGCCTTCGTCCACTAAGGCATGGTTGTCTAGAGTAGATGCTGCGAAGTTGGCTGTTT
The DNA here is from genome assembly GCA_963565295.1 of Epirrhoe alternata. Lineage (NCBI taxonomy): Eukaryota > Metazoa > Arthropoda > Insecta > Lepidoptera > Geometridae > Epirrhoe > Epirrhoe alternata. The sequence goes on from OY751375.1 coordinate 246,924, forward strand.
CTTTTGTAATAAGATGGATTTATGAGATATTTTGTAAAAAACGTATGACTTTTTAATTTGATCGGCTTACTATCAGCACTTGCTACACGTGCACCAAAGTGCATTATTACGACTTCGTACTTAGGTGCAATATTACCTATAAGCGGTAGCAGAAATCATCATTACTGCCTGCTTCTACGAGTACAAGTCAATCAAATCTATCACCTACGTAGGTTTGAAACTTCCTTGGTTTACACCTTAGTTTCAATTATTGCTACTCGATCGCACTGCTGATAGTCCGTCCTTAGTTGAACAAATAGCAAGCGATTAGCAATCAGTCGCAAATTTTACGTAAGAACCCTAGATTTAATAGTCCTCTAGATTTCTACTTAACATTCTATTGTAGGTAATTAGGAACCGGCAAGGTGTTTTAGAATTCACGACAAATAAGACTCGTCGTTTGTACAGCTGGAAAACTAAACAGGATCATGACTGTATCCCCTAGGTGCGGTAGACATTCTCGGATATCTTAATTAGGAATTCAAAATTGACTTGGGATTGTTTTTTTTAAATTTAATGTTAAATACGCTAGTTTCTAAAAGGAATTTAGTTCGCTTGAGTTCGGTGAGCTCTGGTGACAACAGAGTTGAACTACATTTTTAATGATTAAGAACTCGTAGTTTAATTAAATAATTTTGTAATTTTATGTACATATTGGGCTCGATTCTGCTGTTCACTGACTAAACTTAATTAAACTAAAACATGAACGTTCTTATTTCGTTATAGCTAGGGCTTGCATTATCCGTCACATTTTGGTATCCGGATAATTCGGATAGTCATGAATATTACTATTCGGATATCCGGATTTTTCGGATAATTCGGATAGTTATTGAAAAATAAAGAAAAACGCAAGTAAACACAAGTATTTTTTTAGTTATGTTCAAAACGCATTAAAAAAAGTAAAGTAAAGTGTAAAGTGAATATTTTTTTGAAGTGATAACTTCTTTAGGCACGTTTGGCAGTTTTGAGATGAGAAAAAAATCTTGAATTCGCCTCGAAAAGGTAATGTGCGAGTCACGTGACTGCTCACCGACACCGGGTTATTTGTCAAGTTTAGAACCGTTCAAGTTTCCACTTCTGCCGGCACTCCTGGAGTGCCACTGTTTTTTTTATTATATTCGCGATTATGTTACTAAATTTTTATGTTTATTAACCCCTTGAACTGTTGAACTGCCAATCAACTTGGATTTCATCTTCTTGCCACACTTCGCTGACTTATCCCTTCGCGGATGAGAACCACAACTTAAGCAGCTTCTGCCTACGTTGTATATATATTTTCGGGCAAAACCACGAGCAGAAACTAGTTAAAATAAAGGTAAACAGGATTAATCTGTTAGGTGCGACTAAGAAGTGCCTAGAAGTTGGTGTTTTCATACGTTAATTCTGTATTTAAATGTGATTTTTGTCTTAATTTAACTATCCGTATTATTCGAATTATTCGGATAAAGAAGTCGTCACTATCCGGATTTGAAAGAGGCCGGATATCCGGATAATTCGGATATTCGGATATCCGGATAGCAAGCCCTAGTTATAGCTAAAGACGAAAATGGCACGTCATTGAAAGTGACATTACTAAAAGTATAATCAAAATGGCGTTTCTGAGCTTCTGTAGCAGCTGTTTTACACAGCAAGTAAAATGGTCATCTAGGCCCAAACTAAGCAAAGGAACAATTGCTAAGAAAAACTAGACCATTATGTTTCGAGAATTAAAAAAAACATGAAAACATATAGTTACTATTAGATTCTGTTTATCGGGTTAAGAAAATATACCTTCAAAGAAAATACATAAATCATTAAACAAAAATACAGGTAATTCTACCTCCACAAAAGAATAAACTACAAAAGAAAGATGTTCATTACGTAAATGAATCCTACTAGATAAAGAAACCATAACAATGGGTATTGGATGTGGGGTCACCTCGAGACTGCTCAGAGATGCCCGCAATGCCGGGATATAACCCTTTTGTTTTTATATACTTTTGGAGCTGAAAAATGAACAATAATTACAAATTCAAATAGTAATTTGGTGAAATTGCTATTTGAATTATTATTGAATATTTATTATTGATGGATGGGATTGGCGCAGGATCGTGTTGGATTGCACAAGCAAATGGAGGCCTATACCCAGCTGTGGGCTAGATATGGATGATGATGATTGTTGTTCCTTAAACATCAATTTCGATGTTGCTATCTTTTGCCTATAATTGAGCTACATTTGCGCCGGGCCTAGGTTTATTTTTCATATATTTGTATGAGGTATTTTCCTTTACAATTAATTCAGGGCTATCTGGTACTAGTCAAAGTCAAAAGTCAAAGTCAAAAAGCGTTTATTCAGTAGGACCGCTGGGATCACTTTGAAACGTCTTATAACTAGGTGATTTTACTCCTGTTCCTACAGTGTTCCTACAGTACCTGTACTAGTGATAGTAATTTAGGATCTGTATAGTCTACCTAACTACCATTGAATTATACTTAGCATTATAAAACTTGGTCGCATTTATTGCAAAAAAAGAAACTGTTAATAATATTCGCTAAATTACCGCAATACCTTCAAAAAGCGCCAGCAAATGATTATTTTGACTTGCTTCTGACAATTCTTTGGAAACCTTCGAAGTTTCTGGAATCTGTGAACATAACCAGGTCAGGGACATCAATAGCAACTCCGCTCCAATTCTATTATCCATAGTAATTAAAATATCAATACCGCATTTATTATTCGGTTGGAGTGCACTAATTAAAACATCACAAGCCGCTTTGAAGGCAAACTTTTAACTATTACGATATTATGTATGAATGAAACCTAAAATACTCGTAGGTAGTTGTACATACCACTTTAACATTATTTTACTTTACAATAGAGATAAAGTAAATCCTTATTCCGTTGAACTTAAGAAAAATGTGAGAAACAGTAGTAGGTATAGGTATTAATGGGTTGATAAAAATCGATGTACTCGTATACAAATAAAAAGTATATAAGTAGTAGGTGTATCAGTTGTCTGGTTCCCATAGTATAAGCTTTGCTTAGTTTGGAGCTAGATTATGCTGTGTGAAATGTCCAGCATTATTTATTTATTTACCTACACCAATAAAAATATATCTCTGTTTTCTGATGTCAGTATTATCGTAGTAAGTAAATAAAACACAAATAAGTGACAACTAGATGGCGACACACGACGAATTAGATCGTGTTTTTGTTGCGTGTAAACGTAGAATTGTTCTAGAATAAGGACAATATCAACAAAATTGCTTCACAGGGAAAGCATTCAAAGAAGAATTCAGAAAGAATGAAAATCAGATTGAAACGAAGATCGCGGAACAAAAGGATTCTTGAGTTGAAAAGTTAAAAGCCGAGTTCACGGCGCGGCTGCGGTGCGGCAGCAGCTATTCTTTTAGTAAAACCATCTAAATTCAACGGGTTGTTCTCGCTCTATCCGCAAATCAACCTACTAATTACATATTTGAGGAATGCCATCATTGCCAAAATTAAACAAAATATTTCCATATATTATCTATATTATAATCTTCTTCTTGTTAGGATAACTTAAATTAATAACTACTCGTATTCAAAGAAAATGTATTCAAGGTTCAAAGTTATTGCTGGTAAACTCATTTATTTATGTTAGACGTGAAACATTTATAGTTGGAATAAAAAAGGTTATTCCATTTGCGAAAAGTGGCAAGCCCATTGCCGCTTTCTTAACAGAATAAGTAAAAGCTACAGACCCGCTAAGAGCCAGTTCGTTGAAACAAAGGCCACTTAAAAAGTGTTAAGTACTACGTAATGACTTATCAGCGAGCCGTTTCGAGCTTCTCCAATATATATCTCAAACACATGAAAATAGATCTTACTGCGAAGAGATAAGGGCAAGCCTAGGATAAGGAAATAGATGTTTGTTTTTTTTCCCTAAGTGTTCTGACCCTTCGTCCGTCTAATCCGAGACCCTTTGGGTGTGATATGTTGAGAGCGTTGGATTAGTCTGACCACATGCACTGTGCCGTGTACACTGGCTCACTCGATGTTAAGTGATTACCACCGCCCACAGATAACTGCAGCAGAAGTGTCGTCCTTTAAGGAGTCGGCTTTTTTCTCTCTTCATAAATTGTGAGCCTTTTAATTTCGGAAATCCGTTGAAATGATACCCTTGACAAAGGGCGATCTTCACGCCTTTAACGTCCGATTCTTAATAATCCTCAATTTCTCGTAAATTCCCCAAATTTTTCCCCCAGTCCCCGTTTAAGAGCACTTGACAGCCGGAACCGGAGCTGATTAATTTGATTAATTCAATTAAGAGGAGGGGCACATGCCCCGTTATCAGGAATTATTAATATCTGGTGCCCTTGTCTTGCTCTTATTTCGGTTATGAGGTACTCATGCGATTTATTATGTAGCCAAGATTACCTACGCCAAGAGGCACAATGAAGAGCAAGTCGCTGCATGCTTACCGGTCATCTGACGGTGACATGACAAACGAGTGCAGACGATTTTGAGTTCTATCGCGTTGTGAAAAGGTATTTTGTTAAACTCCTTAATGGTCATAGTTATAGGATGTGTTTGTGTGAAGCTGGCTTGTTTTAATGTTCTCCTAATTAGACTTTCAGGTAGCTACAACATTTTAAGAAGAATGTAGCAAAGTTTTGTAAATATTTTCTTTCAACACAGTCATGTCTTAGAAAAGGAAACCTCATTAGTGTGCGTATTCAGCGTGAAGTGATACAAATTCCTGAACTGAAGGAACTAAGCTCTTTAAAAGCTCTACAATCTGCTTCTACGATGTTTATGAAACAAGTACATTAACCTACTTTTCATGATTTTGAGTTCTATCGCGTTGTGAAAAGGTATTTTGTTAAACTCCTTAATGGTCATAGTTATAGGATGTGTTTGTGTGAAGCTGGCTTGTTTTAATGTTCTCCTAATTAGACTTTCAGGTAGCTACAACATTTTTAAAAGAATGTAGCAAAGTTTTGTAAATATTTTCTTTCAACACAGTCATGTCTTAGAAAAGGAAACCTCATTAGTGTGCGTATTCAGCGTGAAGTGATACAAATTCCTGAACTGAAGGAACTAAGCTCTTTAAAAGCTCTACAATCTGCTTCTACGATGTTTATGAAACAAGTACATTAACCTACTTTTCATTTATGAATGGTTACTTGTTTAGCTGATATTTCTCTCCTTCTCGGTAATTCTTTCCAGGGTGGAAAGATTTGAAGTGCATCTCAGAAATGCTCCTTTCGTACACTATGTAGATGTACGTGACTGATTTTTTTTTACAATAAATATTGCGCCTGGTGTCTATATTACCAATTTGTACCATCAATGGATCCTACGCCTGGGAAACATAGGGTGCTAAACATAGTTACTAAAGTATATATAATTATGTACTATTAACACTTTGATCACATTTTATAGAATAGTAGAATAAACAAGTGATATAAATAGCGCTCTTGTGACGCCATCAGTAAGTTACCCCATTTCAAAGTACTCACTGTCAATGTAATGTAGCTTTTCATGACCTTTTTAGTGTTTCTATATTTTATTACCGAACAAACGTAGCAGTACTCAAGGGCAATAACATTTATGAACGGTTACTCTTCAATAATAAAATACATAACGTCACAAAAGTATCGTTAAATTTAATTCCATTACCCAGTATTTGTCTATTTGATTTGATGAAACAGATAATATTGTATCTGAAGTCGACTGTACTTGAGATATTCATTGCGAGTACTTGGCATCGTGGGAGGAACACAGGTGGCTCGGCTCCGGCTCCCGACGGTAACGCCCTCTAGGTACATCCGCACTCCATTTGTTAAGGAAGTGAGTTTTAATTGATTCAGTTGCCATCAAAGTGTCTCTGGATGAATACATCCTGCGGGGAAAGTATTTTCCTGCTGGGTATTTCTGTAACAATGAAGGATAGTGAGGAATTTTAACTTCTGCAAAATATGGATAGATGAAGGAACCTCTAATACTTTCAAAGGATCTTCAGCTAAAGATGACAGGAAATCTGCCGTGCTTTGGAGACTCATCACGACTGTAACTCAAGGCTCAGTAGACAATCACACACACTAGATATAAATATCTTAGTTAAGAAATTGACAGTACTTTTGTGATTCTTCCGTTAGATGTCCTTAAATAAATTAATCACTCAGATCTATAAGTGATCTTCTGAAGTTATAAGTCGTTTCTACATCAAGCAGGCTTCGAACTCCAACAAAGTGGTTAAGGACACTTAACTTTTTATTTTTTTTATATGTATTGTTTGCTTCTCACGTGGCGAAGATAAATTGGAATCTTCCTAAGCAATATCTACATATCACTGAAACATGGCCGCTTACATTGGCCCCGATCCAAACTCATACAAGCACATTAATAAAGAGGTCCAATTTTCTGGCTATCGTCATGTACCCTTGAACTTACTTTGGCCACACTTTGGCATCACAAACCCTGTTGGAGCCCCGAGATGGTGTACTTATCTTTAAAACTTTTATTACGTCCTTGCAACATGCATAAAACATAATAAAATAAAAGTTTATTCAACAAAATACGTAGGCACACGAAAAAACCAGGATCATGACTGACATTGAGGCATTGACATTGACATTGAGGCATGTCCAAACACATATTGGGCAAACGACCACATTTTGTAAAAGACAAAAAACGAAGACTGTAGATCGATAGGCAAATAGATATTATGTTATAATTCCATGTCCACATTCTGCAGAAGACAAAAAAAACTAAACTCGAGGATACTCGAGAACTAGAGGATACTCTACAAATAGTGACTATAATGGTGAAAATGATTGATTCTCGCGACAATACAAACAAGTATGAATATAAGAACTGGTAAATGGGTAAAGTTTGAGGAGAAAGTTACGATACAAGGTACCTATCTATACCTATCCCGGAGCAGGATTAGGGATGATTGCGTCCCGAAGCCGCTCTCCCGGTAACAGGCTCCCCTTGAAGGAGCATTTACACGATGCCGTTTTTGTCTCGTTTTGCTAAGCCGACATTACGTATTGTGTTTTTCTCATTGTATTTCTCGTGTTGTATCAAATAAACAAAATTCTATTTCTATTTAGGCGCCGTGTATCGATACCAAATCGATGCGAAAGTTTTTATAATATTTAGCATTTTTATATTTGCAGCAACGTCATTCCGAGCTCTCTTGGAATTATTATTATTTTATAGTTTTTTTTTCCTTTCCCGGTCAGAGCCGAGTAACAAGAAGAGGGATACAATAATACTTGACAAGGTTGTTCTAAGAAAACTTCTCTGGTTATCCTGCGCATTCCAATTTCTTTCTGCTTTGTACTGCTGAGTAGTCTTCAAACACTTGAAAGATTATTACATTACAAGATGCCATTTTCTTCTTACCTAACTACTTTAGTAGTTGTGCTGTTGTTTGGCTGCCTCAAAGCTTCTGTTTTGTGCAAAAACTTCTACCACGTTTTGAATGAAACTCATGGTTACATAATTATTATTTTGAACGAGAAAATTTCCATGATTTGGAGTTTTGTTGTTTGCCGAGATGTCAACGCGCGTCGGCGTTCAGAAAATAAGATATTTTTGGACGTCTCAGACTACCCTTAGACATTTTAAAAGGATTAAGGATTAGCATCTAAAAGTATTTTGCGTTAAACAGAGCAACTTTTATGTCAGTGTCACAATGTTCAAAGCCCGGATTTTAATGATAACTTAAGCGTATCTAATTTAATTTAAAATATCATTGAGAAAGATGCTTTGACCAAAACTCAAAATATAAGAAAAAAAAAATATTTGAGCTACCAAAACCAATTTTAAAAATACTCAAGTAAAATAAGGTCATAATTATGTTACAAAAAAGGATAGGTACCTACAACTCAGCATTTGCTATAGTAGCACAGTCGTGGTGATTTTCTGTGTAGTATTTCTCTATTCCTAGAGCAATATACAGGCTGGATTTTTATAGCTGGCTTTATGGTCCCATAGAGTCTTTTGATCTTTACATGAAACTGAATCGATTGGCATCAACATTTTTTTATTTACTTTTTGCATTGTGACTGTAATATTTTTCCAAAATCTGTGAATGTAGTTCAAAATATCTCAAAAAGTTAGGGGAGGTCTCCAAAAAGCGTTTTTCTGTAGTTCCAGCGGTTAAGGTACTTGCTCTCCATGGCCCATCTCAAAAATTCACCTGTATTATATTGTAGGAAGAGATGGTCAGCTTCTTCCTTGATGCACTTTTCAATTCCATTTACTTGAGTAGTCTTTGTTTTATGTGCTTCGAAATGGTAACCGTGAACTATGACGTCATAAAATCTAGAACAATCCTTGCACTTTTACTGGGTGCGTCCTGGCATCTCGCCAAGGGTCATGGTCTTCGTAAAATATGGGGTTGATGCTGTGAGAGATGGAAGAGCAGAGGTATTTTTAGTGACTGTATTTCATAGTCCGATTGCATTAATATTATTGGCGATTAGCTTTTTGTAACCTGCACCTGTATGCAAGTTATAGAAGGTACTTTAATTTAATAGTACTTATAGTTTTATAGTATTTTCACCGTTTGAAGACCCTTTGCATGTCCAGATTCTAACCAAAGTCAAAGTCAAAAAGTCAAAGTCAAAAATCATTTATTCAGTAGGATCGCAGGGATCACCCTGTTCTTTCGCGACCAATACCGTGAAGAATCAGGGCAACAAACACGGTCTGGGGCCTAGCATTCTTTTAGGTGATCCATGGATCCATTGAGTTGGAGCAAGTCCCAAGCTTTTTTGTTATCCAAATAATCAGTTATCTTGTAGTAGGCTTTTTTACAGAGATGACGTTTAACCTGTGGCACTATCCCACTTATTATCCACGGTTTAACTAAAACCATACAAAACCCATGATTATGTGTGATATCATCTCCACTCTCTATTTGAAAGTCTGCAAGCTTACGAGTATTCGTACACAGGCTTGAAACATTGAACAGATAAATCCTACAGCAGCTCGTAAAGGAAACTCTAATTAAATCCAACAAATAAAATTCCAGGTATACAACTTCTGCAAACTCACAGCCTTATTCAACGGTCTTAAGGTTCATTTTGGAATACATTCACACTCTGAAGAATACTAATAAGCTCACACGACTCCCAGTATAACTCAATCGTTCTAAATTTCCTTCAATTATGACCCTCCCCGCGTCGCCCCCTCGCCCCCTCACCTGGTTCCATATGCTATTATGGAGGCTGGCAGGTAGGTAATGAAATAAGTGTTTGTTCAGGATAAAAGGGCTACAATTAGTAAAACGTCTCGCCGCGCGACGTCACGGATTTTATTAATATTCGGGTAATTTCAACCTACCAACTGATTTCGCAATTTACATAAATGCGAGGAATATTATAAACTAGCTGCGCTCCCGCGGTGTAACCCGCGTTCCCTAGGGATAAAAAGTAGCCTATGTCCTTCCCTGGGATACAACCTTTATCCACGCCAATTTTCAGCCTAATCTGTTCAGCGGTTTGGGCGTGAAAAGGTAACAAACAGACAGACAGACAGAGTTACTTTCACATTTATAATATTAGTATGGATTAAAATAAAGTAGGTACTTACTAGCTACTGCGTGGTAGTTTTGCCTTTATGCTATTCCAGGTTACTACCTACACCTATTCCAAGTTTCATCCAAATCGGTTCACTGGTTTAGGCGTGATTGAAACACAAACATACAAACATCTAAACAAAATCACAAACTTTCAGCTTTATTATATTAGTGGGATAGTGGGGCTACGATTCACTTTTGCCTTATAAATTACATTCTCCATACAAGCTGAGAGAATGTCTAAAGTTAGGGTTCTCATACTCTAAAATGTCAATAATTAGATCTAGATGACTATGTTCGCTTAGGCCTTCCAGCAATTCTATACGCTCGCCCCATACCATACACCTGTCAGATCATCAAGATCTTGATCACACACACACCATAGTGGAAAACATAGGCGGATCCAGGCGATATTTTTGTGTACCTACTAACTACGAAAAATTAATAAATTGTGAAATTTTTGTCAGTTTTTGTTTCTTGTGCCCCCCCCCCCCCCCCCCCCCCCCAGAAAAAAATCCTGGATCCGCCCATGGTGGAAAAGGAAGATACAAAATCTATGGGGGAGGCCTATGTTCAGCAGTGGACGTAAAATAGAGATGATGATGATGATGAAATAAGTTTTACAAAATGGCGATCAATAACAACCGACCAAATTCAAAACACCTTGTACCACGCTTGTGTATTATATTTTAGGATCATTTTATAAATGTGAATACAAATAATATTTTAGAAGGTCACATAAATAATTAAATTACACGTGTGTAATAATAATTTTAATAAGGAATGTTTAGTAACAAATTACCTGGTTCCAGTCGGCTCCGAAAACGATGTAGGGTTGGGCAGTGGGCACTGTGGACATGTGTTGAGTGAGGCCCATATTTACATTGTATTTGGACGTGCTTTGACTACCTCAATAGATTTTGATCGACTTATTCTGAGAGAATGTCTACTGCGCCTCAGTAGTGGTACCGTTTAGTTTTTTTTTAATTAGGTTGGTGTATAATATCGCTCAAAGTAATGAAGCACGACCATTCAGAAGTAGTTTTGTTTGATGTTATTAGATTATAATAAATATTCAATATTTTCAAGTGCTTCTGAGAGAATCATTAATAATTCCCTAATGTTACAAATGATTTTCTCTGAATCTACAATCTGCTCAAAAGGCTCAAAAGTACGTAGGTAATTAACAGACCTCTCAGATATTTTAATAGCCTCACTGAGACCTCTACAAAAAATACCTTTACATTTTAAAAAGCTCCGAATAATCCACAGCTTTTATACGCTCAGTAGGCGATATTTTTTACAGGGAAAAAAACTGTGACCAAAATAAACTCAGACTGATGGACAGATAGCGAAGCCAAAGAGTTGGAAAAAATGAAACAATGGAAAATGAAAAAAATATCCAATGCTCAGTAAACAAGAAAACAATGCACCTAGAAACACAATAGTAATATTAGATACAAATATACCTAACCTAACTAATCCTGCGATGTAAGTAGGCAAATACCTATGTAAGCCGAAGCACGGAAGCGCTTAGTTGATAATGCCACTGGCGGTCACCCATCCACTAAATGACCGTCAACTTCGACGATCTATCAAGAACGAGCAAGCTTCACCACGAGCGCTTCGCAAGATGGCGCTGTTCAAGATTCGGTTTCAAGTAAAGTAACTTTGCGCTGCTGGAGAGTGTACTGTGGCACCGCTAGCAGCTTTTGAAAATTACCTCGTAATTAAGGTGCCGACACGAACCGTCTACAAGCGTCTGACGTTGCCCTTAGCCCTCGTAACCTTTGAGATCTAGTTTCAAGAGCGGGGTACCTAATCACGGTCTAATAGTTTGAATAGATTTTTTGTTTATCGTTGTACTAGTTGTAACTTCTCTCGGTACTTAATATAAGTGCGAGCCGGACTCGCGCACGAAGGGCTCCGTACCATTTCAATTCAATTTCAATTTATTCATCAAACTTACATATATATTACAATTATCTATAAAAACGGCAAAATACACACGTTTGTTGTATGGGAGCCTTCTTAAATATTTATTTTATTCTGTTTTTTAGTATTTGTTGCTATACTCGTAGCACTAACACAAATATACATCATCTGAGATTTCAACTGTCTAACCAGACAGACAGACGGACGGACAGCAGTCTTTTGGGTACGGAACCCTAAAAATGATTATCGAAGTCATAATACCACTTGTGCCTCGGTCATCTTATAACTTCTAAAATCAATCTGCACCTTCGAATCACGAAGAATGGCGATGTTGTGGTGATGTCTCTATTGGTACCTACCTTTATTCAGACTTAATAGGTTTTCGTACAAAGCACGAAGTTTACAGAGGCGCACAGTATTGTCAATGTGGAATGCAATGACACACAGAAGAAGTGCCGACTTTCCTATACAAACTAAAACGTAATATAGTTATCTAGATTCAAAACATAAACTAAAAAATTGGTTGTCTGTAAAGTCGGCTTACTGACGATAGTTGAACGTGACAACGTTTGTGCTTCTTTGTCGCTCGTTCCGCGCTCTCGCTTGCACTTCAAGCCTTACATGGAACGCCTCAGAGCGAGGTAACGCCGCATTTTTTCGTGCGTGCTCTATCGAATTATAAGACGTTGTCACGTCAAAAATAATTACTCACTTACCTAGCTAGTGGCTAAATCAAATGAAATTCACAAAAGTAGATTATACAATATACATTGTGGAATGTATATTTGTAACACTTCTGTATCTACACTTAGGTAATTATTGAAATCATTGAAAAGCTTTAGAACAAAACTTAAACAATAAGCTGAGTAGATACGATTGCATCTAAAGGCGTATCTATTTTTAAATTAACCGCGCTTTCACGCTACTTGATAGTGACGGCCCCTCGCGCCTTGATACGTAGCAAGCGTAACAAGCGACCAGTGACGTTCACGAATAGGTTCTGTGGTTCGTATTATTTGGTTGGCAAGACGTTGGCTTGGTCCGCCATAACGGCTAACGAGTTGTCTGTACGATCGGAGTCTTTATTTTATTTCTTTCTACATACTAAAACTTCTACTTACAAAGACACTTAACAGCAACTCCTATCTAAGTTTGGTACTCATATTTTACCCGGAACTTGTGAAACCCCAGATTGGGTGAGTGTTGCCTTTATTTTATAAGTTAGTTGTAAGTTTGGTGCATCGGCTCACGATCATTACAATTAAAATTTCATGCTTGTAATTACTAGTAATCGTATCATTTCTCACGTAGCCGCCTTGCAAAATAATCAAAATCATTCTCTCTTTTACATCTCTGTATACTTTCATCACTTCACAAAAATATGCAAATTCATTCTGTCATTCTGTCATCTACCTATTCATATTTTTGTACATACTGCTGTATTTTTCTCTGCATAATTATAATTAAAATCCGCTTGTTTGACTGCCTCATCACTGATCACTATTATTATGCTAGTTGCCATTGCGTCCACTTGAGTATGGGATGTCGCAGTCAAACATTGAAAGTGGACCTTTCCTCAACTGTCTGGAAATGGGTTCCAGGGTTCTTCCTGCGGGCAGTATTTATCTACAACACTGTTTGGAGATAACGCCACCAACACAATCATCATCATCATTAACCACTGGACGGCTGGCTGGGCTAAGAAGATTGAGTCGGCCGACGTTCCACTTCATCTTCCGACTCGCGCTACTCCGACTCCCGCTCTAAGGCCAGTGGCACACATAAGTGGTTCTTAAGCCAATACAGATACAATTTTTTAGTTTCACCCACACCCTAGAGTTTTACTACACTTTAATTAATAAATGTAATTTACTAGTTATATCTTTTGTTTTCTTTCATACAATAAGTATAACTGTTTCATTGGCGCCCAATAAGGTAATAGTTGTATCTGTATTGTGTTGAATATCTCCACGCATTTAGTAGTTTTTCTTTGGTGTTGGCTTAATTTTTGTAGTTAGTAACTAGTTTTTAAGTTGATTATTGCCTTACTAAGCTTATATGTGGCTATCATTTTAGTTTAAAATTTCTTGTGTTTTTGCTATATAAAATAATAATAATAATTTGATACCACATATAAGTTGATTGTGTTTGTTAACTATAGTAAGCTAGTAAGTATAGTATAGTAAGATAAGCTTTTAATTATCATCACAACACTCACTCATTATGGCGTATATCATAAAGTTCCTCTCACTTCAAAAGTCAGAACTAGAATACGAGGTTGAGCTGCGCGGTGGTACTAAGGGCTCGGTACAGGAGCTGCGTAAACTTATTGTCAAACTTGCTCCAGACTTACCTTCTGAGGATATTTTGGAATCTCATCTCGAGCCAGAACAGGACCTCATAGACTTACATGAAAGCTTAACTAAGGCGCAGAGCAATTTAGCTTCACTTAGACAAAAATTTGAAAAAAATCTATTTTTAAGAACAGAGACATTACTACACCATATATATCATAGGATCAATAGGTTAAGTAGCACTGAATCTATAGTAACTGGCTATAAACAATGTCTTGCCACTTTTGAAGCCTTGTATAAGGAATTGTCAGCACTCAGACCACGTCAAGTGCCTACAAAAACTTCAGCATCTGCTTCGACATCCGTTACCGCTTCGGAGTCGTCTGCGTCTGTTCCTACTGTCACTGTAAGCTGTGAGCGAAGCGTAACGACTGAAATAGGAAAACTAAAATTCTCGGGTAAGACGTGCGTGCGGTCATTTATCCAAAAAGTTGAGGAATTTGTCCAATCTAGGAGCATATCTTACGAGAAAATTTTGTCCTTGGCATTCGAGATTTTCACTGATGACGCCTTGCATTGGTATCGTTGTAATAAAGATAGAATCCAAAATTGGAATGAGCTTTGCGAGCTACTTAAAGAGGATTTTAGCAGTAGCGACTATGACTATAGACTAGCTGCAGAAATCAGGGCGCGCACTCAAGGGGAATCAGAAAATATATCGATCTACCTCTCAATCATGCACGGTATGTTTTCTCGGCTTAGTAGGGACCTTTCCGAAAATGAAAAGCTGGATATCCTGCTCCATAACATCCGACCTTGTTATGCTAATACCTTGTTAGCTTCTCCGGAGATCAAAACAATTGACTCGCTGAAATCCATTTGCCGCAACTATGAAAATATTCAGGCGCGGTTTTCTCAGTTTCGCGAACCGCCAAAAGCATCAGCGAATACCATAGCTCCTGAGTTTGCCTACAAGGGTTGTGACAGTGGATCTAATACCTCCAACTATAAAAAAGTAGGTGTCTCATCTATAGAAAAAAATGAAGATGAAACTGTTGCAGCTTTGGCTTCAAATCCTGTTATAGCCAGATTTTGTCCCCGATGCAGAACTAATGACCATTCCTTGAGGTACTGCAAAGCGGAGCGCTTCATTATCTGTTTTAAGTGCGGGAAGAAAGGCGTTCGTAGTTCAGAATGCCCTGATTGTAACAAAACAGACAAGCCAAAAAACTAGCTAGCCAGGATTGTAAAGATAGTGTACATCATCATAAAAATTTTGATATAAATGAGTGGAAGAAATGGTTAGGCTTCATATCTTCATTTTCCACTTATAATGCTGTCTCTTCAATCCGCGATGACAACCCAAACGTTGATAAGTCTCGTCCATATCTTGCAGTTAATATAGGAAACAAACCTTTCATAGGTCTTCTTGACTCTGGCTCTTCTACAACTATCTTTGGTAACGGAAGTCACGAATGCTTACTCAGTTCCGGTGTTAATTTGTTGGATTGCAATAAAGTTCATTTTGTTAGTGCTGGCGGTAATAAACTTGAGGCTATTGGGGTTCTAGAACTCCCCATCACATTTCAAAGTCAAACGCATACACTTAAAGTGTTCGTTGTCCCCAATATAAAACATTCTCTCATACTGGGAATGGATTTTTGGAGAACTTTTGGTTTGTTTCCAAAATATCTGGATCGCATTGCTTACTACAGGGATTCCGACAAAATTCTTACTGCTGATTCTGTTACCCAGGAAACTTGTAGTCTTCATTCTTATGATAATTTGTCAGAAGAACAAAGGTCTACTGCGGATCAAATGATCCAGCGATTTCACGAAATCTCCTATGAGGCACGTGGACTCGGTCGCACAAGCTTGACTGAGCACGTTATTGATACTGGTGACGCCACTCCGATCCGTCAGCGGTACTATAGAATGTCTCCTGAAAAGCAACGCATACTGGTTGAACAGCTAGACGAGATGTTAAAGGAGGACGTGGTAGAACCGTGTGAAAGCCCTTGGTCGTCACCAGTCCTGTTAACACCCAAAAAAAATGGTGAGTTGCGTTTTTGCCTCGATAGCAGGAAACTCAATTCTGTTACCAAAAAGGACGCGTACAGTCTACCATATATCTCTGAAATCCTCGATAACCTTCGTGATGCTAGATACCTTTCAAGTATAGATCTTTCTAAAAGCTTTTGGCAGATCCTTATTCGCGAGGAAGATAGGCAAAAGACGGCATTTTACATTCCTTCTCGAGGAACATATCAATTCAAATCAATGCCTTTCGGTCTAACTAATGCTCCAGCTACTCAGCAAAGGTTAGTGGATGCTTTATTCTATGGTCCAGAGTTTGAGCATAAAGTTTTCGTCTTCGTTGATGATATCATCATAGTCTCTAATAGCTTTGAACAACATATCTCACTGCTTAATCGGGTTTTTGATAAGCTTAAATTGGCCAATTTGACCATTAACTTCAAAAAGAGTCAATTTTTTAGAAACAAGCTGAAGTATTTGGGGTATTTGGTGGACTCAAATGGTTTGCAGGTGGACCCCGATAAGGTACAATCAATCGTAGACTATCCAACACCAACAAATAGAAAGGAGGTGCGACGGTTCCTAGGAACTGCGTCCTGGTACCGTAGGTTTATACCAAATTTCAGTGACATAGCTTCCCCTTTAAATAAGTTAACTTCTCAGAAGAAAAACTCTCCTGCATTTGCATGGTCTACCGATGCCAACGATGCTTTTCGTAAACTTAAGTCTCATCTGGTATCTGCACCTATTCTATCTTGTCCTGATTACCTTAAGCCTTTCGAGGTACATACTGATGCGAGTGATTACGGTATCGGAGCTGTTCTCACTCAAAATCTTGATGGTCAGGAGAAGGTTATAGCTTATATGAGCAAGTCACTAACACAGCAGGAACGCAACTACAGTGCCACAGAACGCGAAGCTTTAGCCGTTTTACTAGCGATTGAGCACTGGCGTTGTTACCTCGAGAATGGCTTAATCTTTACTGTCTACACAGACCATTCCTCACTTAAGTGGTTCTTAAATCTTAATAACCCGACAGGTAGACTAGCAAGGTGGGGAGTTCGTCTCTCTGCTTTTAAATTTGAGATTAAGCATAGGAAGGGCGCTGAGAACGTAGTTCCGGATAGTTTATCCCGCGCTGTTCCGATCGTTGTTATCGATTCTGTTTCTTCTATGCCTCAGACTAGTGACACATGGTATTTAAAACTGTTTGAAGGTTGCCAAAAGTCTCCCACGTCGTTTCTAAATTATCGCGTTGAAAAAAATACATTGTTCAAGTACATTAAATCCTTAAATCCTCTGACAAGGGAATTTGAATGGAAAGAGATAATTCCGCTCGAACGACGCCAAGAGGTAATATCGAAAAATCATTCAGAACCAACATCTGGGCACTTTGGGATTTTCAAAACTTACAAACGACTTAGTCTCAAATACTTTTGGCCAAAAATGCACCAAGACGTAACTAATTTTGTCACTAGCTGCGACGTATGCCTGTCTCATAAACACCCTACTCATGCTACGCTTGGTACAATGGGTCGCCCTAAAGACTGCAACCGACCATTCCAGATGCTTAGCATGGACTTAGTTGGTCCTTTACCAATAACTAGGAAGCAAAACACATTTCTACTAGTTATCACTTGCTGTTTCTCCAAGTATTGTTTAATGTTTCCAATAAAACGAGCAACTGCAGAGATAATCGCCCGTAACTTGGAGGAACACGTTTTCTTAGTGCACGGTATTCCTAGTACAATCATCATGGATAATGGCAAACAGTTTACAAGCCATACCATGAAAGCCCTGCTGGCTAGTTATAAAATTCCCAATGTCTACTTTACCCCTTTATACACCCCTCAGGTGAATTCTGTTGAAAGATACAACAAGACAATTATGACTGCTGTCTCCACCTTCGTAGATAATGACCACCGCACTTGGGATACCAACATACCCAAAATACAATTTGCTTTGAATAGTGCAGTAAACGAAGTTACAGGGTACACCCCTTCATTTCTTGTTTTTGGACGGGAACTAGTTACCTGTGGATCGCATTATGTCGACCCTGACCTGAGGGATAATATTATATTCACACCACGTGACAGTTACGCGGAAAACTTTGGCGTCCTTCACAAAATATTCGACAAAGTCCAACTATCCTTATTAAAAGCACACTCACGTAATACTTCGCATTACAACCTAAGGCGCAAAAACGTTGAGTTTAATTTAGGTGATATCGTGTGGAAACGAACTTTCTATCTCAGTGACAAGGACAAAAGATTCTCTAAGAAATTGGCTCCGAAATTCATAAAATGTCGCATTATAGCAAAAAAATCTAAGCTTGTTTATGAACTCGAAGACATGGCAGGTCAAAATCTAGGGACGTGGCACGTCAAAGATTTTAAGCTGACATAAATCTATCGGATTTTTCTTAGAAAAAATCCAAACCTAAAAAGGGGGGTATGTAACACTTCTGTATCTACACTTAGGTAATTATTGAAATCATTGAAAAGCTTTAGAACAAAACTTAAACAATAAGCTGAGTAGATACGATTGCATCTAAAGGCGTATCTATTTTTAAATTAACCGCGCTTTCACGCTACTTGATAGTGACGGCCCCTCGCGCCTTGATACGTAGCAAGCGTAACAAGCGACCAGTGACGTTCACGAATAGGTTCTGTGGTTCGTATTATTTGGTTGGCAAGACGTTGGCTTGGTCCGCCATAACGGCTAACGAGTTGTCTGTACGATCGGAGTCTTTATTTTATTTCTTTCTACATACTAAAACTTCTACTTACAAAGACACTTAACAGCAACTCCTATCTAAGTTTGGTACTCATATTTTACCCGGAACTTGTGAAACCCCAGATTGGGTGAGTGTTGCCTTTATTTTATAAGTTAGTTGTAAGTTTGGTGCATCGGCTCACGATCATTACAATTAAAATTTCATGCTTGTAATTACTAGTAATCGTATCATTTCTCACGTAGCCGCCTTGCAAAATAATCAAAATCATTCTCTCTTTTACATCTCTGTATACTTTCATCACTTCACAAAAATATGCAAATTCATTCTGTCATTCTGTCATCTACCTATTCATATTTTTGTACATACTGCTGTATTTTTCTCTGCATAATTATAATTAAAATCCGCTTGTTTGACTGCCTCATCACTGATCACTATTATTATGCTAGTTGCCATTGCGTCCACTTGAGTATGGGATGTCGCAGTCAAACATTGAAAGTGGACCTTTCCTCAACTGTCTGGAAATGGGTTCCAGGGTTCTTCCTGCGGGCAGTATTTATCTACAACACTGTTTGGAGATAACGCCACCAACACAATCATCATCATCATTAACCACTGGACGGCTGGCTGGGCTAAGAAGATTGAGTCGGCCGACGTTCCACTTCATCTTCCGACTCGCGCTACTCCGACTCCCGCTCTAAGGCCAGTGGCACACATAAGTGGTTCTTAAGCCAATACAGATACAATTTTTTAGTTTCACCCACACCCTAGAGTTTTACTACACTTTAATTAATAAATGTAATTTACTAGTTATATCTTTTGTTTTCTTTCATACAATAAGTATAACTGTTTCATATTCTTACATATTTTTGCAGGCGACTGTATTATGTAACTCGACCGCATCGCGTCGGAAAAACGTAATTGTCGAGCTAGATAATTAAGGTCTCGAGTGAGCTTTTATCAGGAACAAAATGTGCTAACAAGGAATCATTATCTGTTGCTCTTGCTTTAAAAATAAAAGCAAAAAGTATACTTTTCGATGTTACGTGGAAATAATTGAGGAGGATGTATTTATCCCTTTGGGAATCATATTTAAATTGCACCATCTGGCTAAAAGCTTTAAAAAAAGGTAGACGTCTCAGCATTTCCTATTGAACAGGTCGGCGCGTTCGGCGCGGACGTGTCGTGCGAACTCTGTTTTTAAAGTAAGTTAAAAAGATACTTGATTAAAAGTCAAACAAACGACTTTTTCTGGTTCAAGTAAAGTATATAAGTCATTTCTTGCTTCGTTTTCCTATTTGTTGAGTTAATTTTGTGGAAGATAAAAAAACTTAGGCCTTACAGCGTCAGGAGGCAACTTATGCCTACACTCAACGGGACGCTGTAGGGCGGTGTTTGAGATGGGATAGGCTTGTAGCACCTAAACCATCCTCTCAGCTTAATCGGCCTCATTCACAGGAAATATTCGTCAATACGTGTGAAGACGCCACGTTTTTTACGATGTTTTCCTTCATCGTTCAGATTTTGTGAACCGCTTGTCAATTTCACGAAATGCTTAATCCATGGACACAGCCAAAGCATGATCCTCGTACGTATGATATATAAGTAATACCTATTCACCTTACTAATAAACTTTGTGGAAGTTAAAATCAGATTCCGGGAAACTCTAATTGCTAGGAGCTTAAAATTCATACAAGAGGATTCAGAGCACCTGGAACGGATGAATTATACAGCAAGCTCTTGTGCTGAACTTCATGTGAATTCTAGAGTGCATCTGTTTTAGCTTAATGCTTTTCATTTATAAAAGATTCTAATAATAGGCAATATTATACAAGACTTAAAAAAAGGAGAATTTACTTTTGGCCGTACCTATTTCTTTATATGTGCACCGATAATATCTCCGTCAAGTATATACCAGCAGCCTTATATGAAATCCATTAAGTTGTCATCCCAATACACAATACAAAAATGACAATCGAAGTTCAGGCGGTATCTAATGTGAAAATGAAGTCCAGACTATTTGAGTTATACATTAAGGCCCCAGATTTCCAAGTTGTTATTTTTCTAAGTAGGTAAGTAACTTCTTCTAAAAAATCTTCTTTTAATTAAATGCAAAAGTTTGCGAGGATTTACGGTTGATACAGATTACTAGCAAACCCAGCGAACTCCGTTTCGCCACCAGATGACACCAGATTTTTCCTGAATTTTCTTTGCTATAAACCTCACGGAGCCCGAGACCTTTCCAACGAATGCAAAACCAACAAACAAAATGTAGAAGATAATGCGTACCGGCTGATGCAATGTTTAAAAACAAAATGCATTTCGATAGGTATTTCGTAAAAAAACAAAAAAACAGGGTCACGACTGTATCCCCAAGGCGCGGTAGACATTCTCTCAGATCTTTATATTCCAGATCCTTTGAAGATGTCTAAGGGGGTAGTCAGAGGCATGTACAAATACATATTTGATACATGCCCACATCTTGCAGAAGTTAGTATTCCATACGTGACAGGTTGCAAGCCCATTGCCGCCTATAAGAATACTAACTGGTTTCCTCACGATGTTTTCCTTCACCGTTCAGAGCTCGTGTGAGGTATTTTGTTTCATAAACGATTAAGATAACGAATAGGCATGTAATCATTTTTTTATTAACAATTAGTACCTACTTGTATTATAATGAAATGAAATGTTTGCAATACTGCTTGTGTTGCTCCTCGCACGTAAGTAGGGTACTACTGTAATAATAACTTCTGAATACTACTCTTTTAGACTTGCCGCGATATTAACCTGATTCATTCTTTTCACCCCACACATCCATCTCAACATTCTCCTCTTTGTCGCCGTCTTTCATCTGTCTCTGTAGTTGTCCAACACTCTGAACCATACAATGCAACATGCAATAAATATAATACTATATTTGTATATTTTTCTTTGAGTTTAGGCTTTATTACAACTGTTGATCGAGATAGAGTTTAGGGGAAGTCTTCGTGGCCTGATAATAAAGTTATTCCTTTATTTGAGGAGAAATGGTAATACGGATCTCTCTTTGAAGATTGACCGTAGATTTTATAAATACTTCATGTTTGTTGGAAATTAGGAACACCAATATGGAGCCCGTATCAAGCCTGTGGATTTTATGAGAGCAACACTACAATCTACGTATCTACTTATTCATTATCGTGCGTCTCGCTCTAGCTCTCTCTCTGTTCTTAACACGTACGTCTGTAATAATTTAAGTAATGAATTAATCTACTGATCTAGTTTCAAGTCGAGTATTATTTCAATAAAATATATTATTTGATTATTTCAACATAATTTAAATCATTACATCTTGCGTCGATACCCTTGCGCTTTCACATCTACCGTTGACATCCGTTAGGCGTGGCGCGGCGGCAGATTCAGCTGAGGATCTCAAAAGGCGCAAATATATAAATCTTGATCGGGTTTATATATTTGAACCATTTGGGGTCGAGACCCTGTTTCCGTGGGGTTCCGGGGCCCATCGCGTCTTCAAAAATCTTTCAGGGCGTCTGGTCGACGTGTCGCGTGATTCGAGAGCTGGCGACTTTTTGGCACAAAGAATCAGCATTGCCATTCAGCGTGGCAATGCCGCCAGTGTTTTGGGCACGCTTCCGACTGGCAGTGACCTGGATCAGTTGAGCTATCTATAGATCGTTTTTACGACGATCCTTAGATAGCTTGACTGATTCTATTGTTATAAATGAAATATTTTGTAATTTATAGCTACAACTTTGTCGGAGATATACGACTTAAAAGCTGATGATTTATTGAAATCAATAGTAGGAGACGTACAAGAGAAACAAATTGATCCTCCCAAGACATTCAGCGAATTGGATTATGTTCCACAAGCTCAAATTGAGTCGGAAGACAATCACTTTAAAATAATAAACAATACTCACGTGAGAATGAGAGTTTATACTGAGAAAGAGCCGACATCGACAACAACGGTAGCGACAGCAATCAGCACGACAAACAGGATGCCGAACGTAACCACAGATGAACTCAAAACTAGAATGCGTAAGATACAAGTGAACCAGCTTTTAGAAATTCATGTAAGTCCGATGCCGAATTTCAAAAATGGCAGCGACGACCCCGTTCGTCTCACACGCAGATTCCAAGGTATTAGAAATGCGAGGCGAGCCAGAACACCTGGACCAATTCAACAGGTACCTGCCTGCATCCACTCTTTAATAAAAATAATATAGCTACTTACATTACAATACACAATTTTAATTAAGGGATAAAACCTCTAACATCAGAACTTATCTTATCTTCCTAACCTTACTAAAGTAAGTAAATAGTTCCGTGGCCGAGCGGTTGAAATCACTCCGGCTTTAGGAGGATCGTCTGATCGTCTGATCGCGGGTTCGAATCCCGTCGGAATCAAAAATTTTGATATGACTTTTTTTTACTCGGCCAACTCTGTTGACAGAGTTTTTAGGTCACCTTCCGTCATATCCTTACTTATTTTAATGTAACCACTGTCATGTACGAATTCAATTTATTTTAATTATTTTTACACACTATATTATTTCCCTAATATACATATAACTTACTTAATAATTATTTTAATAATGAATGTGTCAGAGCCAGGCCCAAGATAATCCATATCCGCGCATACCGACTGAGGTTCCGAACAAAATCGCCGAATCTTGTATTAGGATGAGCATTTAGGTCTCCCAGCAAGTAGGCCGCCTCTCTTGAACTATGATTCAACTTGATTAAAATTCATTACATAAAGAAAATTTGAGGTAAGATCAATATTATCCAAAACATTTACGCGATCACGTCCCGTTAAAAACAATATGTGGTTTACGTATAAGAGAAAGAGAGGAGTGAGTGTTGAGATGACGACTGATAGAGGAGAATGGAAGACGAACACATGTTGTGTCGACCCCACGTAATGTGCGAAAAGGGCAGGAAGATGATGATGAATTTGTATACGTAGGTATATCTTAAATCATCTGTATTATATGTAAGTAAAAAGCCAATGATGGTAGTTGATGATGGTAGTAACATGAACTGCTTCTACCATTTAACATTGTCGGTGCCCTAAGTGTTGGAATCGGCCCTATGCAGGTGCGAGACATTTACGACATTAGAACTTTGACAAACAAAATAATTCTAATGTTGTTCATTTTAGGGCTACTTCTGGCGAGAAGATAGCGATCGACTTTGGAGCGAGAAGGTGAAAACATTGACATTGATGGAACACTTTATATACGCGGCTCGGTACAAGTTGCCGTACATACAACTGCTGAGGAAGAAGTACAAGATGCTCTTGAAGTACAAGATCGGCTACTGCTTCTCGCTGCTGCGGCACTTGAAGCAGCAACAGATGTTGATCTACTCAGCTTTACACTTTTGGCAAAAGTGAGAACTCTTCATAAAATGATACACTGAAATGCCTCTGACTATCGTCTAAAGCCGGTCTCCACTGCGAGCGCGGCGGACTCCGTACGGACTCCGACCGATGGCGACTTTTTATTTCCCAATCGTCAACCAACAGTGTTGACGACCGGGAATGAACCCGCTGAGGCCGGTCTCGATTATTGTTTCCATGGTTACGCATTGTTACTGTGGCAGCTACAAATTGTTAATTTCTCATTAACTGTTCAGCTCGCTTCGCTACAACTCAGCTCATTCCACGCTCGCACATTCCTTTTCCAAAGGAAGTAAATAAATAAATAAATAAATAATGCTGGACATTGCACACAGCATCATCTAGCCCCAAACGAAGCATAGCTTGTACTATGGGAACCAGATAACTGATTATACTACTTATATACTTTTTGTTTGTAAATACATACATATTATACATAGAAACACCCAGACCCGAGATAATTATTGGTAGATCATACAAACATTTATCCCGCGGCGGGGATCGAACCCGCAACCTTCTGCGTCCCAAGCGGACTTTCACCCACTGCGCCACAGAGGTCGTCAAAAGTATATCAGCTATTAGGAGTGCCCAGTTCTATTCACTGTTCGGTATCGACGTCGTAAGCGTGGTTTTGTTTTCATCAGTTATGAGCGAGTACCAAAATATGGCGATGCTATTTTTCCATCTGCGTTACGTTCTGCTGGGCACTCTGTTTTCATCTCATCCAGAGCAGGCCTACATCCAATAGTAAAAACGGCCATTTCCTTTTTATTTCTTTAACAAACTGTATTTATAATTTATTAGAGATTTCACGACCCTGATGATACATCTGAGGCTATACGAGAAAGTGGTGAGACTGGACGTGGACATCAAAGACCTTTGCCTATATATACGAAAGCTAAACCACGCAGCAAAGTTAGAAGATAAACCAGATTACTACGACGACGACCCTGAGCCGTCGACCCCCGCCTCGGGAGTCTACGGTCCGAAAACGTAGCATCCATCTACTTCAAGTACGAACCTTCTCCTGGCTTTGGATGTATGCATTTTTTTCCACCCACAAAATTCTGAGACAGTAAAAGTGACTTGAAAAATCTTAAAACGACCTTTTTTTTAGGCCTTGAACGTTAAGCTTAAGTGTAACTTCACGAATGCCTAGATCCGTTGGAAGAACTGTACGCGTTACCGACAGTGCTGTAGGTAGTCCGGCCTGACGTGAGCAGTTGCTTGCATCTAGGTGTAAGTACATTAGAACGCCCGGTCCGTACAAGGCTTTACAACACGATAACAATAAATAACACAACAACAAATAAATAAATTCAGTTTGCTTCAAAGGATCTGGAATACATAAAAGATCTGAGGATGTCTACCGCAGCTTGGAGATACAGCCGTGACCCTGTTACAGTTTTCATGACTGCCTCTGACTATACATATTTAGACCCCTCGCAAACTACAGACTTTCTATCGGCCGATAGTTGAGACGGAAAAAACTTCGGCTCGTTATGAGTATGCAGAAGTATAGCCCGTCTCAACTATCGGCCGATAGAAAGTCTGTAGTCTAAAGATCGCGCGTCTGCGAGGGGTCTTAGCGTGTTTTGCATAGATTTTTTTTTCTCCATAGATCAGTATCAAAGTAAATGAGCACTTTACACGATGCAATTTTTGGCTCGTATTGCTGAGCCGATGCCATTTAGCGGCTGAGCGAGCATTGTCCTTACTATGACTTACTATGAATAGGTTACACGTAAATAATTGCAGTGCGATACTATACTATATCGTCGGTTGAAATTTTTCCGTGAAAATAAGACTACATTCGCGTGACTTCTAACGTAGACCCCACCTACGAGCCTCTACGGCGTAGCGACTTCTACAACCAGTCCACATTGTCTATTATAATTTATGTCACAGGCAGCTCAATTAAGCGCGTCGTTTAACTAACGGCCTAAATGATATTCCGCCGTCAGGTTAAATACAAAGAACTGGCTGGCTGGATGCTTAGGCTATTCATATAGTAGAGCGTTTTAAATAGTTATAATAGATTTCTGGCGCATCGGCATCGGCAGCCGCTCCCGCGACATGCTCGCTACGCTCGCTAGCCTCACGTACTTTTTCACTATCCTAACATATACTTATCAACCGACTTTGATCTAAGATAATATAATCTTCTACACCAAATCAGTTGGTTAGGTTATGTTAGGCTAATGGAAAAGCGCGAGGCGAGTGAGCGAACACAGCGGCCTACTTCTCCATACTCATTATGAGCCGAATTATATTTCGTCTCAACTATCGGCCGACAGAAAGTCTGTAGTCTGCGAGGGGTCTAACACTATTACCGCCTTATTAATTAGAAAACCCTAATTCTAGCTAAATCCGAGACTGCTCTCAGAACTGTTACTTCTTGGAGTAACATGATGAGTTTAAGGTTATTAATAAATCGGTAGTTATCTCGAATCAGTAATACATTTCTTGAATCGGGACTAGCGCGTGCGTTATGGCAACCCATAAAATTTAAAATAAAAACGAGTGAATGAACGAGTAATATTATCATTTAAAATATTGTCTGTCTCTGTCACTAATTATATGAATGACAGAGATAGACAATAATTTGTATTTGATAATCTGTTTTATTTAAAGAGGTTTGAGGTTTTATTGTTCTCAAAATTTTTGGTCAAGTGAATATTGACCAAAAAGTTTTTAGTCATAAAAAAAGTATTTACTGTGTTTAGTCATTTTTTTGTTTCTTGCTAATGCTCAATGATTTTTTACCTCAAAATCTATACTTACTTGGATTTTAAATACGGTACACTTAGATCATAAAATGAAATTTTACGAATATTGTAATTTTTCACTCGCCTCATTTATCGTAATTGGTATCCATCCAACCTCATTAAATTTTTCCTCAAACCATCAACATATCCATCCTATTTGCACAACCTTTTTTTGGTTATGACATGAATAATATTATGAAGTAAAATGTCAAAAGAAGAAGAAGAAGAAGTAAAATGTCAAAATTCATGACAGAGTATGCTTACTCCATCTCTATACTAGGTTGCACCTAGGCGTAACTCTTGCTCCGAAAGCAGCGTCGGATTAGCTTATTTCCTCCTTGGTCTTTATTTATTAATACAGATTTGACCTACTACTGCCTTATGCTTTGGATTAGCTCTAATCCCACCCAAGTTCGTGTTTATTAATAACAGGGTTAGTGTCCAGGCACATGCTGTAAGTACAGTTGGGTTGGTCTTGATTGGTCTCATTACATTCAGCTTTTCTTAGATTTTTAATTTAGAGATCGATTGATCTCTTTGTCACCAACTTGGTCCAACGTTTTTGCTTAGGCCTTTCACTTCCAGATTCTCCTCGTCATCTCAATGTTCTCTCAAACCAGTTGTGAAGGGATTAAGCCCAACCAACTGTCCCATCTACCCTCGCTTAAACTTATCTGGGTAGCAACATCAAACTGCTTTTCGAAGTTGGATTTCATGTTCATAATTTGAATGTTTTGCCGTCAAGGCTTAGCCGGAAATATTTCCCATTACAGAAGAGGAGGACATTCAGGCCCTAAACAAAGTTGCGCCCAAACATAGAATTAGAGCCTGTCCAGAAAGCGCGATTTACGCGCGTGTCAACTCGCGCGTAAGCACTCGCGCGTTTTCGAGATACTAGAGCTACATACATCCCGTCCAGATGCCCTCGCGCGTTAGAGTCTGTCCAGATGGAGCGTTTCACGCGCGAGTGCTTACGCGCGTAACAATTTATATTGCGTCCAGATAAGATAAGATAAGATAAAGTTTATTGTGACAGAAACAGGTATAGCGGTACAATGGTTTCACTAAAAACAATATAGGTGTATTTGCAGTTTCATGATAGGTCTGTACCATGGTTAAACCTCTGTTCCCCACACTAGGACTAAAAAGCCTGTATAGTAGGGTCACAGCGATTCGCCGTTATACGCCCTTACATAAATTAATTTTACAATGTTTTTTTTTTTTTTTGGAAGTTCTCACGCTAACACTGGTTTACAACACAAGATAGAAAAAAGTTAAAATAAAGTAAATGATATGGTATTACAAGAAACAAAAAGAATAAAAATATGGTAAAGTACTTAACGTATCCACCTAATAATGTACAGTTAATAATGTTTATGTATGTGTGTGTGTGTGTGTGTATATGTGTGTGTGTGTATATATGTGTGTATGTGTCAGTGTGTGTATTTGTGTGTGTGTGTGTGTGTGTTCAGTGCTGAGAGCCTAGTAACTTCTCGGTTTCAGTGTATTTTAGATTGAGTAGGTAGCTTGACAGGATATTTTTGAGTTTATTATAATTTAGAGAGGCTATTGTTATATTTGTACTCAGACTGTTGTAGAGCTTTGGTCCTACGATTGTTAGTGATCTGTTTGCAAATTTTGTCCGGGAGTTGGGTACTTTGAATATTTTGTCTTGCCTACGTTTGCCTCTCAGTCGTTCTAAAGTTGCTGGGCTTACCAGCGAGTGCTGTCTAGTTACAGCTGCCTTTATAAAAAGTTGCCTCACGTTTAAAACGTTGCATTCTCGGTAGAGAGCCTCGGTTGAGATGCCGCGTTAGAATGTATAGACGAACAGTGACAGGTCGACGGTGATACAAATAATTACGTTTTTTTTTTAAAGAAAACCCATTTCAATGTTTGACTGGCACGGCGTTTCTCAGGAAGAGGTTTTTTTGAGTTTTACAAGAAAACTATCAATCCTTCAGGAATGAAATTTATATGGGACCATCTCGAAAGTAAAAACCTTTCAAACTATTCAATGTTTGACTCAGATTGTGATTCAGGTGAGAATGAGTTTTATAGGAAAACTATCAATCCCTCAGGAAAAAAAATATATAGGACCATTTCGAGATGGATACCCTTTCAAACAAAAAAACGAAGATTAAAATCGGTCCACAGTTGACGGAAACATCGGTGAATTATTGAGTTTTAGGGGAATAGTATCAATCTTTTAGAAATAAAATCTAAGATCACTTCGATACTAAGACTATTCTAAGTGATCCCTGCGGTTCTACTGAATAAATGATTTTTGACTTTTTGATAATATCCTCTCAAAACAAAAAAAACTGAAAAATCGTTCGACAATTGACAGAGATATTGGTGAACATAACAAAATACAGCCAAACATAGAACTCCTTTTTTGAAGTCTGTTAAAAATAAGGCTAATCCACTCGGTTATAGGTAATCCGGTTATATGAACCCGTATGTTACTCGGGCTTTAGCGTTCGATATTTCGGGTTAGCTAGTTATAGCGAAAGAACCCCGACTTTCAATAGGACGGTGGCGGTTTTAATCCCAGTCGTGAAATTGATTTTATTTCAGATTATATCTGTTTTTAGGGACTTACAGAGGTTACTATGTATGCCTTAGGTCATATCTTACTTTTAAATGAAATATGCTATCTAATTAATTCAATTACGTAATTTTCTGTTTTGATGTTTTTTTATTTAGATTTTTTACACTTTAACTGTGTACTTAATAGATTTTATTTTTAATTGAATGATTTTGTTTTTTAATATGTATATATAGTGTAGTTAGGTCTTTGGCTTAGACTGTAAACTAACTACTGACTTCTGAATAAATAAATAAACATCATTTGGATCTGTAAGTCACTACTAGAGACTCGAACTCTATCTTTTGGATAATCAGAAGCAGAAATCCATTATTTATAACTTGCCCACATTTCCCAAATAGACAAAGACTATGGTTATACGCTTGTTACATCCTGATAGCTATGTAAAAATGGGAAAGAGAATAGTATTTTTCATATCTAGTTAGAGCCGACATCATCATCTCCCTGCCCTTTTCCCACATTATGTGGGGTCCGCACAACATGTGTTCTTCTTCCATTCTCCTCTATCAGCCGTCATCTCAACACTCACTCCGACATAAATTCTTATTATTAAATTCAGTAGCGTCTGCTTTTATGAGACAAACTATGTGTAACTTGATGAGACAAACCATCTATGGCTGAGTTTAACGAGAACACCCGAGGTCATGTTAATTGACGGTCCTCGCTGGAATCATAGCGAGCGAGCTGGCTTGCGGTCGACAACTTCGTAGCTGGGTTAGTTGCCTCACCAGAATATAGTCCCTAGCGAACTAATTGATATATTAAATGAACTTACGAGAGACTATACTATCCCACTCATATAATAAAGCTGAAAGTTTGTGAGTTTCTTTAGATGTTTGTATGTTTGTGTTTCAATCACGCCTAAACCGACCCGATTTGGATGAAACTTGGAATAGCCGTAAATAGTGACCTGGAATAGCTTATAGGCTATGTAAAACGCGATTATCAAATCAATTCTCAGATCTTTGTAAAGCCTTGTACAGACTACGCGTACACCATATCAAAACGATGGCACTCTAGGAGTGCCGACAGAAGTGAAAACTTGAACGAGGTTTCGTTGACGGTAACGAAGTAGAGTGAGTGTGTTTTGCATGGCACCAACTTAAAAATCAAAAAAATCAAAATCAAAAATCATTTATTCAGTAGGACCACAGGGATCACTTAGAATAGTCTTAAAACTAATTTTACTCCTGTTCTTTCGCGACCAATACCGTGAAGAATCAGGGCAACAAACACGGTCTGGGGCCTATCATTTTTTTAGGTGATCCATGGATCCATTGAGTTGGAGCAAGTCCCGAGCTTTTTTGTCATCCAAATAATCAGATATCTTATAGTAGGCTTTTTTACAGAGATGACGTTTAATTGTATTTTTAAATTTAGTGATTGATAAATTTTGCAATTCGCTTGGGACTTTGTTATAGAAGCTTACACATTGCCCTTTAAATGATAGATAGATAGATAGATAGATAAAAAATTTATTTGGGAAAACACACACACAGACGAACATAACTAGGTACACTGACACAGCAAGAAAAAAAAAACAAAATGAATTAGATCTAGGTAGGTACTACAATAAAAAAAAAAAAAAACTTATTCTATTCTATACTACACACAAAAAAAAAATGATTTCATAATTTTATCTAATCTAGTAGTGGGAACAGCGAGTTTATCCTTATTTCTAGTGTTTACATCATGATTATCGCTTTTTTTCTTAAATGATTCAATATTTTTACGAACATACATCACATTTTCATATATGTACTGACAGGGTACTGTCAGTATGAATATATCTTTAAATTTATTTCTAAGCGAATCTCTGGGACCCATATTGTAAATTGCTCGAACAGCCCTCTTCTGCAACACAAACACGGTGTTAATGTCTGCAGCAGTCCCCCACAATAAAATGCCGTAAGACATAATGCTGTGAAAGTAGCTGAAATAGACTAATCTGGCAGTATCTACGTCCGTGTAATGACGTATCTTTTTAACTGCGTATGCTGCAGAAGCAAGTCTCTTCGACAATCCATCTATGTGTGGGCCCCATTGTAGCTTACTATCTAAGGTTATGCCTAAAAATGTAGTGGTGTCCACAAGATCTATCTGTTCATTTTTTATTATTACATTGGTTTTTATTGGTTTTACATTTGGTAGTATGAAGCGAATACATTTAGTTTTCTTCTCGTTTAATAATAAATTATTAACATTGAACCAATTTACAACCTTAGAGATTGCATTGTTCACTTCGTCAAAGTTAACCTGTTTACGTTTCAACTCAAATTTAAGTGAAGTGTCATCTGCAAACAGGACAATCTCGTGGTTGTCTTTTACAAGTTTTGGTAGGTCATTAATGTAAATTAAAAAAAGGAATGGACCTAATATTGATCCTTGTGGTACACCCATTGTCACCACTGACCCCGGAGAACGCTTCCCATTTACAATAAATTACCAAAATCTGTTCGTGCTCTATGTATTGGTGAATTCAAGGGTTGCCTAAATCAGATTTTAGTAAATAAAAACTCTGAAAGAATATGTGATGAATGAAATCGAAATTATTTTTGTCTACTCGTGTAAACCTATAAGTGGCTTTTAAGACATCTTCAAAACGTAACCTCTGGAACAAGTGCCGCTGAATAGATACTATTTCGTTTTACTCTAGGTAGTTGAGGCCTGAGGCAAGACGCAAATCAATTTGCTTTAATTATCTTGTCCGTCAGTCTCGCTTTACGAAATACTAAGAAATATTAAAGAACCATTCGATTCGTCGCTCGATAACCTTATACAATGTCTACGAGACTTTTCATTTGAATGTCGTGGAATCCCTTTGCAATCAATGGATTTTTAATGTAGGATAGTCTGCGTTTTGTCGATAGGTTTTACCGGTACGTCTACCATTTAATAGCCAAAGATAAAATGTTTCTGTAATAAAATATTTTCTACTACACAATAAAAAATAATCGAGTGTCGAATCATTTGAACAAACTCTGATAGGACCAGAGAATAATGGACTACTAATTTAGAATACTCGTAGTATTCTAAATTCAAAAAAAAAAAAAAAAAAATTTGTGACATCCTTTACTGTACGTACGGCTTGTAGATGCTTTTTACGATTTATGTGTTTTTAGTTTCTAGTTCCGAAGTGTCTGGATGTCATAAATAAACGTTTTTTCTTTCTTTCTTTCTTTCTTTCTTTCAAAAAATATTTCACGTTGATATTAGAAATCGTGTTCAAAATTCAAATTGTAAATTATATTTTACATTGTTTTGTTTCTGCATACTGTACTCGTATTGAATGAACTCTCGCTGCAAACCTAGAGGAAATTCTGATTGAAACTTTTCATTTGACCTACAAAGGCTTTATTTCACAACTGTTGTTGCACTGTAAGGCGGTAGTCTGATGTATACAAAATATGTCTCGAGATTGGTGAAAGATTTTAATTGTACCCTAAAAGACTTTTGACCTTTGGTTCTCGGTTATTTATAACTGTTACCCATAACTTCACACACCTACACACCTGGACTAAACGTAGCTAGTAGCGTGAAGGGATAATGTAGCTATTAACTGGCTTCAGATTTGTGTATTCCAATTATTACAAACAATATAATCTTACGAGGATCTGTGTTGGCCAAGTGGCTACACGACTTTTATTCTTTAGGTTTGAATCCTGGATACTAATAATTTCTAGAATAGATATAGATACAGCGATGATAGTTTGATTGGTGACCACGAATAAAATATGGATGTAATGTTCAGCACCCAAATAAATTGGATCACGACCCCAAGGCGTGGTATACATTCTCTCAGATTTTATGTATTCCAGATCCTTTAAAGATGTCTATGGGGTAGTCAAAGACATTTCCAAATACATATTTGTTATATGCCCACATTTTGCAAATGTGAGTATTCCATACGAGTAAGAATTATTTTCCTCTTACAGTTTCAATAAGTTGTTCTACTAAGCTTCCCGTGTATTAGCATATGAGGCTGCTCGGTCCTCGCCTCAGGCTTTGAATGGACCTCACCTTGCCTCCCTATATACATATAATACGAGTGAAAGAAAAAAAGAAGTAGTAAGGGAGCATTCCTACCATAAACTATTTTGGTTGGTACAGTATCTTTGGAACCATTTAGGTATTACTCTAGGCGTCTTACCATAGAACGTGACATAAAGTTATTCCGGAGTGTAAACTGTCAAAATGTATGGTTATTCTTGATTTATTCGGTGGAATAACTTTATGTCACGTTCTATGGTAAGACGCTAGGTCTATAAAACAACAGAAATGAATCGTATGTTGTAGTTACTTTATGCATTGAGCTATATTGCTAAGTTTATCGAAATAAACTTTCAACATTGAGTTCAACTTCTGAATAAATAATTATTAGCCTTGGCTTCGACTAACCCGAGGGTGTTAGGCGACTATGTTGCAAAAGAAATGCACCACAAAATCCATTACAAGTACTTGGTACTTTTTGATTTTCTTGATTTCGCTTATACCACACTTATACCACATGACGGAGGCCTTAAGGCTGTCTAAAATATCCGTCACCAGAGTTGGTCACTGACTCATACTACCTTACTTACCCTAATAATATCATACTAGCTGTCCGTCGCGGTGTTACCCGCGTTCCTTCGGGAAAACTTTACTTTCCCGGGATAAAATATAGCTTATGTTCATCAGGGATAATACAGGATTCTAATTATTAAGAATTTTTCAAATCGGTCCAGTAGTTTCGGAGCCTATTCATTTCAAACAAACATACAAACAAACAAACAAATCTTTCCTCTTTATATTTTATCTATATTTTATATGGTATAGATAAGGCTATGTGCAGTGTGTGAACTATTCGACTTGGTAATGAATCACGGTTTTTGTCGCGAAGGAACTGAATAAATGCTTTTTGACTTTGAATACAGACTATGTCTACCCTATTAGACATATGTCTTATGTAAATATCACTAAACCTGATCGCACACTTGTCCGCGCCGTACGCGCCGCTGTCATTTTTCTATACAAAAAATGTTGAAGACGTCTGAAAATGCGTCTCGCTTCTGACGTCAGCAGCATTTTTTCTATTGAATTGACAATTCGGCGCGTTCGGCTCCACTAGACTGTGCGACCACCCTTAAAACATAAACCATGGTTTTATAGAATGTGCCTTGGAGCTACAGTGTACAGTTGCGATATTCTTTTGTTTTTGCTCTTGCACCATCCACTCAGTTCTTCCATTCTTCCTAGTATAAACGCAACTTTACCTCATAGAGGCTTGTTCTCGGTCTAACAATGACGTCACTATGATTATGCCTCGTCATTTCCAAACTTTTGTGTTTTTATCGCGTCGTCGGACAAAATGTAACGAAAACAGATAACGCCATCAGCGATAAGATCGTTCATGCTCGGGTATCTTCGAGTATGACTTTGTTATTTTTATTTTTAAAATATTCACCCGTAGGTTTGTTTAGATTTATCCTGCAAGACTTCACTTTTGTTTTTCTCTGAAATCGTCAATACTTTGTAGATCGTCTTATTCCTTTAAAAAACCGATAGTTAAAACTGAGAATTCATTTAAAACCAAATCATTCATAACTAGCGAGCGTGTGTGAGGAGGGATCTGTCCACCACTGTAAGAGGCGTAGTTTTATGTGCAAATGTAAGTCAAATGGCTTAATCCAACTAAAACTATAAATGACTAGTTGTCCGTCGCGGTGTTACCCGCGGTCCCTCGGAAAAACTTCATTTTCCCGAGATAAAATATAGCCTATGTTCATCAGGGATAATGCAGGATGCTAATGGTGAAAGAATTTTTAAATCGGTCCAGTAGTTTCGGAGCCTATTCAATTCAAACAAATCTTTCCTCTTATTAATATTAGCATAGATACCAATGTTAGTCGATCAAGCATTACGTTCTGAAAACTTAAAGGGTAAACCGTTGAAATTATCTAGGAGTAAACCACATCCTAGAGAATAATGAAGATGTAATCAAATGTAATAAAACTTCGTAAAATGCTTCAAAATAATTTTAAACCCTTTTGTGCACAATAACTGAAACAAATGGAGAGTTTAATTTGTACAATGAACAAAGCTTTCAAGTTATTGTTCCTGAAGTGTTCTTGCGAGGCAAAGCCGACTTTATTTGTGTGCAATTCTTCGCAAGAAATGCATTATATTGTGTGAAATTAAATGCTATAATACCCTGAACTTGGCGGAAACTGTTCAACATTTTCGCTGTGAATTATTGTAAAACATAATAGAAATACTATTTTAGTACATTAAAGCTAATTTGTATAATGTAGGCACTTTATAACCCGCGATTCCACCTGCTAGAAAACTACCACGAGAAATGTTGGACAGTCTGTCCGACAGATGCAAAGTACGTATTCGAGCCCGGTAGTGAAGTCCGCTAAACTTACAATACCGAATACGATATATACCATTAACATCAGAACCCTGTAGCCAAGCGTAGAGATCTGGATGCTATCCTAAAGCTGGGTACGCACTACGCGTTTCAAGCTACGCGTTAACGCGTCCCAATGAACGTGTAGCCTGCAGCAACGCGTATACATTTTAACAGATATTCACTCGCACGAGCTTGGACCGCGTGGACGCGTAGCTTGAAACGCGTAGTGCGTACCCAGCTTTAAGATAGCATCCAGATCTCTACGCTTGGCTACAGGGTTCTGATGTTAATGGTATATACCGCTTAAACCCCTCGCAGACTGCAGACTTTCTATCGGCCGATAGTTGAGACGGGCTATACTTCTCCATACTCATTACGAGCCGAAGTATGTGCCGTCTCAACTATCGGTCGATAGAAAGTCTGTAGTCTGCGAAGGGTCTTAACATTAGTGACTCGAACTAAAAATTTCCTTTGATATCACTGTTGTACAAAATACCGAAGTTTGCAATTCCTCGACAATTTCGTAACAAAGTTCAAATTAAATCGTGTAAATGTAATTTTTCTGAAACGAAAAATTTATTGATACCCAGAAATTCGTACAATAAGAAAAACTCCCGTGAGAGAACTCCGAGCTAATACATTGCCATCATCGTACGACGTCGCGTTATGGCGTGCGTGGGCTCCCGGGGGCGTCTTTATCCCATCCTTAACAAAACTATCAAGTTTATCTGATGTCCCTTTGGTAGACAGTGTCGCGAGTCCTGAGGGAAGGATGTGAGAAAGGAACCAATCATTGTAGATCTTTTTTAAATTGAACAATTTTTTTTAATATTCATGGATGATGTGCTTTAAAAAAGTGTGTGAAGTGAGTGTGTATGGGACAGCTGGAAGAGGTAGGCCTAGGCGAACCTTCTTGGATCAAATTTTGGAGAAGGGCCAGGTCAAAAGTACCCTAAACCAGCGAGCATGTATGAAAAATGTAATGAGAGTGAATGAGGCTAAAGTTGTGTGTCAGGATCGTAGGGAGTGGAGATCCGTGGTCTCTGCCTACCCCTTCGGGAAAGAGGCTACCGTAATAAAGTCATTTTTAGGGTACGGAACCCTAAAAATGACCGTATTAAGAAGTTTAAATACCTATCCGAATTATCATAAACGTTAGTATTATTTTTAAACCGGGTATTTATCACGTACCTATTGTTATTATTTCTTTTTTCCGACGTTTCGGACGCATTGCCCGTGGTTTCAAAATAATAATTATGTCACCAAATCACGAAAGTTTAAAAAGTTTAATCATAAACGTTGTTAATTGGTAATCAAACAAGTGTTCGACTTAGGAGGAATATAAACGGGCCAATTTCAGCCGTCCGGTATTAGTCGCCCGGAAATTGGTCGACGTAAATCCAACACAGGCACTCTGACGAGTTCGCATCAAATCAAGTTGAGGTACGGCCGGCTTGGGCGAGCGCTCAGACACGCAAGATGTGTTAAAGGATGTGCTGAAGGCTTACACCATATTAACTGGTCTCTCACAAGACCACCAAGCAAGACGCAAACCTCTTGGTTGCTAATCGTCTGTTCGTCACCTACCTGTGATCACTCATAGTCCATCCATTACACCTATGTTTTATATTACAAAAAAATACCTTTTGAAAATTCTTCAGAAACTCTGAAACCTTTATGAAAAACAGAAATATCGGAAGTTCGATTTTAACATTTTTTTACCCACGACGGAACGGAGACTCCTCAGTTCAGTGAAAGTTTATTTGCGTGTTAGTATGCACACATTATACTTTTTAATAGAGATACTTTCCAAAAAGCGTGGGCATGTATCTGGGGGCCGAGGCAAGCCCTGAGGAGTGTTACAGTTGGCAGCGGGTCGCAATCAATACGCGCATTGCGGTCACAAACCGAGTTTTTGGTTGCTTCAGATAACTCTGTATCACTCGGTTCCGGGTTTTTTTCGAAGACATTTACAACACCTACGATGACGGTGATTCTCTCGTATTTATCAAATAAATTCTATTTATAATTTGGAATTAATTCGTGTTTCGGACTCGGCGATTTTGTTACCTAACATTTCTATATCAATACCACACGATGATTTATCTATACTAATATTACAAACAGGTTATGTTTGTTTGAAATGAATAGGCTCCGAAACTACTGGACCGATTTGAAAAATTATTTCACCTATAGAACCCCACATTATCCCTGATGAACATAGGCTATATTTTATCCCGGGGAAGTGTAGTTTTCCCGAGGGATCGCGGGTAACAACGCGACGGACATCTAGTGGATCATATAAAAGACAATGTCTGGAATTGCCGTTTTTAAATTATGTCTCTAGAAGAAAATTGTGATACGCATGTGAAATAAGTTTCATCTACAGATCGACGACGTGAGAAAGAAAAGACGCCACCTGAACATACAGAATCTGGCATTGGCATTTTACAATATTGGATATGCCGCCCCTTCAACTATAATATAAGCATAACAGAAACGTTTACTAAAAGTTGCTAAACAGTTGCAAAACTATCCAACTTCGAGTGACTTTGCTTGCAAAGTTTGAGCCACTCAAGAACATCACACAGTTAAGTTGTATAACAAGTCTGTTACTTGTTTATGAATAAAGGTACGACTTCGCAGAGTGTTTCACTAATTCAATAGAAACTCAAGGCGTTAATTATAATTTTAGAATAGATTTAAAAGATAGGTGATCTACTGCTATTGCAAAGGGGTTTCAAATACTCGTATGTATAACAATGCACATTCATAAAGCAACCATTTAGGAACAATTTGATCACACAGAATGTAAGAGCTAGATGGTTTTAATTCGGTTCTTAGCCAGTCGGTTGCGATACTGCAGTTGCTGCGCGTTTCTGTGTACGCGTACTTTGAACGCGTAGTCCGTACAAGCCTTTACGCGAAATCGGGGCAACAAAACACAGTTTGGGTTGTTCTAGTTTTTTTATGATTTTACGTAAATTATAGTATTTTTTTGTAGTTATGATTTTAATGTAAACTATAACAACTAGTTAACCATATATTTCTTGCAAATAAAAAAAAAATCATTTCATATAGGTAGGTAGTTAAATGATTATATTATCATCTTTTAACCTACTTAAATAAAATACAAAAATCACATGCTCTAGATACCATTAAATTAAAATAATGTTGACCAAAGCGAGGGCTACAAGAAATAATTCAGCGAAACAAAATTCTCTGGGTCTTTGAACTCCAAACTTGCAGAGTCGAGCCATTATAATCTGCCGCTTAGCCGCAGATTACATGACATGACCTGCCCCCGCTCAAACAAACCTTTGACCACTGCTTAGCGATACAACTGCTGTTTATACGAGTATACGCTTATATAGCTTGATTTCACTGAGTGAGAGAGACAGTGAGTGCTCACGCGTAGCCCAACTAACGAAAGCCCAACAAAAAAAACGTTCTAGGAATCAAACTTAACTCACGTAAGCTAAGTTCGCTTAAAGTAGGTAGACCCTGCCTCGATATAACGAATCAAACAAAAAATTATGTTGTAAGATTGGTTCGATTATGGAAAAAACTTGAATTCCAATAAAAAAAGACCCGACTGTTTGAATGTCAACTTTTGACATTTTTACAATGCGTAAGGTAACATCCGCCATTTTGTTCCGCCAAGATTAGCCATAACAATACCTTAATTGTCAAAATCCATACAGTCGTTTGGAGGATTCCCCTTTTATCTTACACTCTACAAAAAGGCATTGCATACATACATACAACCCGGGCGCAATAACTTGACACCTGACTCAAATGACGTTTGTCTACAGTACTGAGTGCAAAAAAGAAACGTAAACATATGCATACATGTAGCGCCCCCAGTGCTCGTTTTTTATTTTTCTGGTCAGGCTTTATTATATTTTAACTAAAATAACAGTTTCCATTATAATTTGAATTCCAATGGAATTCCGCCGAATGGCGAGGTTTGAAATAAAAACCCTAACCTAACTAAAAACCAAAGTATTACTGATTTATAATTTAATTACCTACTGAGATAAAACATTTGTATACTAGTAATGAATGCAGTATTTATTGCTTAGTTACGAATTGGAGCAGTAATAAACTATTTAGAGTCTATTTTGGGATTAATTTCCAATATTGTTAATCAAATGTAATTTTTTATTCAAGTTCATACTAGTATCTACCTATACAATAAGTAGGTAAAACAATAAATTTCTTACGGAAATAAAACAAAAAAGAATGTTATATTAATTTATTATTTTATGATTACGTGCAACGGTAACAGTGATGCTAACGCTACTGAAGGACGAGAGCGGGGCCTCGCGCGGGGTAGCGGGAGGGGAGTCGAGTTTCGAGCCAGGTGTCTAGTTGTTGCGCCCGGGTTGTACATACCTTTGACAGTCGGGTAAAAAGTTTTCCTAACCATCGATATTTAATGTATTATCCGTTTGTTTATTTTCTTGGAAATGTTTTGGCTTATAAAGATACTTTAACTGACACTATTATGACTATAATCTGTTGACAAAATAACAAATCCAGATAACAAACAAGAAACTTCATTGACTAATCAATAATCAGAATCACTGACTATAACGTGAAAGAGCATATACACGATACAAATTTTGGTTAATTTTGCTAAGCCGATTCCATTTAGTGGCGGAGCAAGCGTTACACTAAAACTGCAATTATAGTATTTTTCACGTAGGAACGTATCCCTGACACATATAACTTTTACGTTTTACGCTGTACAACAATGAAAAATTATGAAATCTAGTGATAATACTAAAAGATACAACTTCAATAAAAAAGGATTTTGCCTATTTCCTTTTTAATTATTTCAGATATTAATAAAAAAGCGCCTTGTCACAGAACCGTTCCTATGTGAAAAGTATTATAGATACGATATTGTATCGGCTGAAGTTCATCCGAATGAAATAAATGCTTTTTGAGCAAAGCCAGCTAGTTACATCTTATAAGTTGGTAAACAGGATAACAGGTTGATTATAAATTACAAAGAAAATGTACTCGGCTTTGTGAAAGTGCTAATCCCATAACACGAGGACAATGCCAGTGGACGTTAGCCATTACACATGACATGTTAGCCTAGGACAATCGGTATTAAGTCAAACCGACATCTAGCTTTGTATTGAGCCTGCTCTTTATAGAGCTTAAGTGAACAATGTCTTTGTTGGCTATAAAAGGATTATTATTCGATATTTTCCTTCAGAACTTATCAAAGACTTTCTTCGTATTGCGTACCTCTAAGTATGACCGCACACCGAATTCTGTGGAATTTACTTTTTTGGATAAAAAAGTAGCCACATCTATTGAAGTACAGCCTAATAATGGAGCACCTAGTTCCAAGACTTCCGAGACTCCAAGAGTCTAAATATTTTTTTTTAATATCAAAATATTGGCTCATACTTTTAAACGGTTTTTATCACGACACGCTCGTGGTCGTGCTTGCTAAGTCGTTCTTGATAGATACTCGAAGTTCCGCAGCGTTCTAAGTGAACCGTAAGTGGATGGGTGGCTCCCAGTGGCATTTTCATCTGAGCGCTTCCGTGCTTCGGAGGGCATGTTACATTGTCGGTCCAGGCATGACGGAGGCCTTAAGGCGGCCTAAAAATTCCATCACCAGAGTTGGTCACTGACTCATACGAACTAACTGTTTTTTATTATGTATAAACTCAAATTGAGCAAAATAATATTTTAATGGCAGGTTACGGTAGAAGATATCGCCAATTAAAATATTGATGGTATTAAATTGATGAGAGACAAATTAAGTGTAGTTGAGAGCAATTGACTTACCCCCGGTTTCTATATTCAATGGACAGTCGTAGGTAAGAGCTACGACTCGTTTCCACATACAAAAGTTTGACAGCTAGAGTCCGGTGGTAAGTTAGCTGTCAAAATTTGTATGTAGAAACGAGTAGCACTTACCTACGAATGTCCGTTGAATATAGAAACCGGGGGTTAACCGTTTTCTAAAATCGTTTCAATATTGTATCAGAGGAAATAAACTCTGTTTAAGTACTAACGTACTAAAATTAATTAGTAATTGTGTATTTTGTTTGTGAGAGAAAATAAATAAAGAGAAGATCCGAAAAATAGTATAGATAGGTAGGTACTCGTAGATTACACTACCACTATTATTATACAGTAATGTATTTATCATAAGCGTGACGGGTCGCACGTCCGTGCTCGCTTCCCTTCACGGTGAGATGACGAGGGGCGACAGGGCGTTGCTGGAAATTTTACCTATAAACTGCATGATATTGAAATATTCGCAGCAATGTGGGGCCCATTGATAGCTCCCGTATTGTTTCAGAGTTCCATGAATAATTTTATATTAAATACTAAAATAACACGAAAATCGTGTTTTGTCTTTCATTTATATTCTGTGGTCAATATACCTATGTTGTGTTGGTTTAATGACTTTTTATATCAATAAAGTTAAGGCAAGGTTGTATGCACCTAGGTACTGGTCGTGCATCAAAATTTCATTTCGTAACTGTGAACATTAATATGTGCTCTAAGCGACCGATGAAGGAATCTCGGGGTTAGTTTTATAAATAGGGCGCGACAGGCTCCTTACGTATGGAATGGTCTACATATTGACATTTTACTGAACGCGTCAACTTCAGAGGATTTAAATCATAAAGATACCGATACTGTTTGGTTTCTCAGGCTCTATTGGTTCTCGCGTTTTATGCAATCTATGCAAACTGTAGTTAAATTGTAGTAGATTTATT
Organism: Epirrhoe alternata; assembly: GCA_963565295.1. Classification (NCBI taxonomy): domain Eukaryota; kingdom Metazoa; phylum Arthropoda; class Insecta; order Lepidoptera; family Geometridae; genus Epirrhoe; species Epirrhoe alternata. The sequence continues at coordinate 289,461 of OY751375.1, forward strand.
TTAGGATAAATGTCGTTTAAACGAATCTCACGTAGCTACTGATAAAAGAAGCAGTCGACAAGATTTACGACTTCATTCGCGCTGAGTTGAATTAATTAAATATTATCTAAGTTTATTCAAAATTGAATAAGTTTGACTAGATTACATTTAAATACTAATTTAGATTTTGTATTAATATTAATATCTTAAGAATAATAATTTATGTGTCAAATGTAATGGTTTTGAACATGATCTCTCATTACTTTGTCAAAAAGAGGCTCGTAAAATATTTGGCAGAATGTCCACCGCGTTTTGGAGTAGTATGTTAGTGTGTAATTGTGTATGTAGTTTCGGGTATGATTTCAGCATAATCATTGTATGTAGTCACAGTTCGTTGTGCTACGCCATCGCAGCTCTGCTACGGCGTAGCATAGGCTACGAAATAAAACGAAATGGAGGGTTCAAAATTCCAATAACGAATCTGGATTGGATTTAAAAGTTCACACTTTTTTTGTATCGGTTTTAGAGTTCCGCACAAAGGGTATGAATGACCGGACATTTAAACTTCTGCCTATTATGTCTGTTTTTGACTTTATCTACAGAGTTTGCGTAACTATTTTTGTTCATTATGTACAGTCACGGACAATAAGATGTATTATTATTATTATTATTATTTAGCCCGTGTCGTCCCACTGCAGGGCAAAGGCCTCCCTTCCCTCCTTCCACTCTTCGCGATTTAACGCCGCAAGACTATAAGAATACTAACTGGTTTCCTCACGATGTTTTCTTTCACCGTTTAGAGCACGTGTTAAAGTGCATATACATTTGACGAAACGCAAAATCCATTTTTGCACGGCCGGGGTTCTTCATTTCTTCACAATCTACTAATTTCTCGTTTCTCGTGCACGAGATATCTCACGTCGCGCACACTAGCCGGGCTGGTATTTTTATTGATTTCGCCACTAGCTCAATGTGAAATCAATTTCCGCTTTTTGTTTTTAACCTACATCTATTAGTTTTAGTGTGAAATTAATTTTAAAAGTATGGAGTGTATACATCTTACTGTCCGTGACTGTACCTATAGTTTCTTTGAACTGACTATTAAAATTAAGAGCTTGGAGTTCTACTGTGATTCTCTTCTATTCTTTTCACTGTAGGGTTAGAAGCTTTCATAAGAACAGCATAATATTAAAACGTTAAAAGTTAAAGCGTTTCATGTTGGTACGGAACCTTTTTTGAGCAAGTTCAACTCGCACTTATTTCATATTCCTAATGAAACATATACTGTAATCAAATCCATACGTTCAAATCTGGAATACTCTCAAGCAGTATCACAGCATAAATAGATAACTCAATTGTCGACAGTCAATCGAAACCGCTAACTCGCTACTTGTACCTCAATTTCATCAGCCCACGCCACGCAAAGTTAGACCTTCCCTTGAAGTGTTAGAGTCGAAAATCAAATGACGTTAACAGAGTAAGCAGTATCTCATATCATATTTATAAGACATAAAAAGTGTGAGAATTGTTGCGTGTGATTTCAAATTAAATAATAAGATTTAATTTGAATCGATGATTATAAAAGGCTAATTTTGCCCGTGTCTTCGCTCGTGAGGTACATTCTATTTGGAAGGCGGGTTTGTATTGTATGTGTTGAATTGCTTCTGTATGCGTAAGCGATATTGAGCGTCTTAATGTGTATCTACACACACAATGAAGAGTAACCCGCCTTCGTAGAACTGTTTCTATATTCATTTCATTCGAACATTTCTAAATAAGGTTTAGCGAATATATTTATTTACAGAAACTAAGCTACTACATATGTACGGTCAGCAAAGAAAATGGTCGACCACTTTTGACAACAGTTTCTGTGAAATCTAACTACCGCTAAGGTTTACTTTTCTAACTGTAATAATAGTAAAATAAACCTTGTTGTTTCATAACGTTCAAATGAACCTCAACCGTAGGGTGATAGACATTTTATGCTGAGTGAATATAAAATTACACAATACAATAGAATCAGTCAAGGTCGTAAAAACAATCTATAGATAGCTCAACTGATCCAGGTCGGAAGAGTGCCCAAAATATTGGCGGCATTGCCACTTTTCAAAATGCAAAACGTCATAACAAGATGAATAAAAGAATATTGAGTAACTTATTCATCCGCAATTTACGGTTGGCCTAGCGCTGACTCACTGCGAACACACTAGCACGCAACATGGGGGTCGCACTGACATAAAAAAACCTTTTTCGTAACCGACTTTATTGCACGCTAAAATAAATAAATAATGCTGGACATTTCACACAGCATCATCTAGCCCCAAACTAAGCAAAGCTTGTACTATTGGAACCAGATAACTGATATACTACTTATATACTTTTTGTTTGTAAATAATACATATTATACATAGAAACACCCAGACCCGAAATAAATATTTGCAGATCATACAAACATTTATCCCGCGGCGGGGATCGAACCCGCAACCTTCTGCGTCCCAAGCGGGCTTTCACTCACTGCGCCACGGAGGTCGTCGCTAAAAATAAACAGTGCTAGTGTTAAGAAATTCACAAGACCGATAGGTAAACACTTTTGTGCGTTTTTTTGGAAATAAATATATTATTTTAAGAGAAAACTCCCAGACACAATAAAAATTGTCGATCATACAAAAATTGCGGCGTGTATGCAATCCACAAACTGCATTTTGTTAGATGTGACCTATTTTCTGAGTCGACCTGTAAGCAAATTCACTAACTCAATAAAAGTAATTATATTTGTCAAACATTGCAAGACGTGAGCGAGGCGGAGGACTTCCACTTTCAGAACTCTTCGTGAGATGTACTCGTTCTATAGAAAAAAAAACTTAAACTGTTACCTAGAAAACGAAGGTTTCCCTCGATAATCCAAAAATAATAGTATGCAGAGATTAAGTATAGTTTAACAACTTCAAGTATAGCTCATAGTAATTTCTTAGTTGCGTGATACTCAACTTTGATAAACCTCAATTTGTTTACAAAATAATAGGATTATAAACTTTATTAGGGTTTAACGCGTTTATTAATTAGGATTAGTCGTAAATGTGTTGACATGGCGCACGCTTCATATTTATGTGCTTTTAACGAGCACTTTCTTGTTTAACGTTATGTTTCAATAACGCTCAATGTCCGTCACCCGCACACTAACACAGTTCAGCCAACGAAGATAAAACAGATATTATTATTATAAGCTTCGTCACGGGTCTTGTGAGTCAGTGGCCACCTCTGGTGACGGAGTTTTTATGCCGCCTTAAGGCCTCCGTCATGGCTTAAGGACTCCGAAGTCCTCATGTCATCCACTTACGGACCGTTCAAAGCATTGTCAATAAAATAACATACTACTTACATAAAAAATAATCTTATAAAAAAAGCTTATTGTTATTACTTATTATTACTAAATGATTATATTAATGATAAATTCGCGTGGCCTAATGTCGCTCTGCCCCTCGACGGCTGATGTGCGCTCAATGTCTTTGCTATCTTGTATTATATAATTTAAGCAATTGGTAGGTACCGCCTAAGTTAGCATAAGTTTAGATTTAAGATGGATCTCCTAAAAGAATGCTAGGCCCCAAACCGTGTTTGTTGCCCTGATTCTTCACGGTATTGGTCGCGAAGGAACAGGAGTAAAATCACCTAGTTTTAAGACGTTTCAAAGTGATCCCAGCGGTCCTACTGAATAAATGCTTTTTGACTTTGACTTTGACTAACAGTTACATTTTAGGTATTAGACCGTTTTAAATCGTATTAGCTATTCAATTAAAAGTTACTGGAATAGTACACAGAGGGCTAATTAGCTCGGAACCGTATTTGAAGAAGTAGAACAGAAGTTGAATCACCCAACCACCTCGATTTTATAATTTTTTGTTACTATAAAGTGTTAATCCACACTTGGTATTTCATTAAGAAATGAAAAGTCTAATCAAAATTTTTGATTCCGACGGGATTCGAACCCGCAAGGATCAGACGATCCTCCTCAAGCCGGAGTGCCTTACCTTTCTGTGGCCGAACGGTAAGGCACTCCGGCTTTATCGTCATTTTCAAATCCCGTCGGAATCCACAATTTTGATAAAAAAAAATTTAGCTTTATTTTATGTGATTCTAGCCTTTTTAATATTAAACCATCCTAGTTTAGGTGCTCGGTAGTGTTCTTGCACTGCTCCTATTTTACTGATAAATTGACTGGCTAAAATAATTAATCCTGAGGGACATCAAATCGAACCCTTTTGCTCTAAACAAAGCCTTGACAGTATAAAAGAGCAGACTCCATACAAAGCTAGATGTCAGTATACCTATCACCGATACAAGTCTATTGTCCTAGGCGTGTAATGGCTAACACATCGCTAACATGTCAGGCATTGTCATCGTATGGGATTATCACTTACACAAAGCCGAGGGCTAAAACATTTTCTTTGTAGTTATATAAAGCTATTGTAACCCTATTTACTAACTTTCATAGTTGTCTATCTTACGTCTTAACCTGATCGCATACTATTCCACGCGCCGCAGTCATTTTTTTATACAAAAAATGCTGATGACGTTACAAAATGCAGCTCGCTTCTGACGTCAGTAGCATTTTATATATTGAATTGACAGTTGGGCACGTTCGGCTCGGCTGGACTGTGCGACCACCCAGCCGCGTATCGACTATGCGCTCCAAGAGAGCGAACATTGGCGCGCGCTCCAGCCGCGCGAAATGGATACCATTTTGAAACGCGCGCCAATGTGTTCGTTGGAGCGCCCGAACACGGAGCGGTCCGTTCCGTCGGCTGTCGGTTTTTTACCGCGCATCAATCGCGGCGCGCGCGCCAATTGAGACGGACTTGTTGTATTTTTTTGTGTTTGGGCGCTCCGATTATGAATAACCAAAGCTTCCATGATGAAGGGTCAAACACTGGAACGGTTGCCGCGCGCGTCAGGCGCGCATAGTTGGTATACTTCAAAAGTTTGGCACGCGCTCCGCGGAACGCACTCTCGGCGCGGTCATTCATGGCGCGCGCGCCAGGAGCGCATAATCGATACGCAGCTTTACACATGCAAGTTATTTCTGTGTGTACGCTCCATGGACAGATAGGCGCACAGTACTTACGCACACAGAAACAAATCTACACACACAATTAAGATCAACCCGCCTTCGGGAAGTACTTTGATCAATATTGATCGAAGGTGAGATCGTGTCGTGGCTTCCATAGTCCTTCTTGATAGATCGTCATAGTAAAGCAACGTGCGGTTAGAAAGTTGATGGTTGACCGCTAGTGGCATAACTAAGGGCTTACGTGCTTCAATGACCCGATATGCTGGTTCTGGGTAGGTTTGTGTGTTTACATATAAGACCAGTTAAATATTTTGGCGAAACTTAGTTTCTGTCATCATGCCTATTAGGTAAGTCAAACAATGTAAGTGGGTGAAAATATAGCTACCCCTCAGCATTTGCTCCTATAGCGCTCGTAATCAAGTCATGCTTGCTTAGTCGTCCTTTATAGATCGTCGAAGTTAAGCAACGTTCTAAACGGTCTGTAATTGGATGGGTGACCGCCAGTGGCATTTTCATCTGAGCGCTTCCGTGCTTCGGAGGGCACGTTAAATTACCGACAGTTTAATGTGCCCTAAAGCACGGAAGCCCGGCTATTAGATAGATAGATAGATAATTCTTTATTGTATACTCAAACACACAGCGAAGAAGATATAAAAAAAATACACTTAACTTTAAGTAGACAACTGGCTATTTAAGTCGTAAAGCCATGACGGAGGCCTTAAGGTGGCCTAAAGACATAAAACGTCTTAAATTCAGCAGGTGGATGATTCCAGCGTGATGATGATGATGTATAAATGTTACCGGTTTGAAACAGCGGCCATTAGCGAACCTTGATAAAGATTACAAAACAAACAAGCCGAAACTTTTGATGTGTTTGAAAATTTTACGAACTAGCCTCCCCTCGCTGCCCTCGGCGGAACAAGAGAGTTCCATTACCAGCTGAGCTGAGCCCGCACTAATAAAGATTGATACTTCCGTAGATGGAAAGTGTTAGAAGTATTGGCTTTTTATGAACGTACCTGGAATGTACCTATACGGAACGTACGCGGATGATGGATTCTGCAACTCGTTCATCATCTTTTTGCGCTGTTTTTACAACCAGAGTAATATAACATTGCGGAGTTGTTCCCGGCAAATCATTTCTGAAGTAAAACCCGTTGAAAATTCACCATTACACCAAGTTGCGATTCAAAAGGACTTGTAGTGATTCTCGTTATTTTTGATTGCGTCAGACGGCGCAGCGAACAAAAGCGTTGTGTAAAGTCCTACTGAACCATCAATACGGACGAGAATGAATAAATGAATTGAATTGAATTGAATGTTTTCAAAATGAACGGTCAGGTAGACTACACAAATGATTATTGTCTTAGTGCTTAGATTTCTGAATTATTAAGGATAACTCAAAAGATGCTTGTTTCTTCTCTCCATAAATCCAGAAACGAAAGGGTTTAGTAAGAACATGAGCCACCGCGAGCTACACTTGTACTTTGATCTTGTTGAAAAAAAAACTGTGGTCGAAAAAGTATCTGCGAATATTTAATGAAATAACATTACAATTTAAATGCAAATCCACTGAAAGCTCACGATGTAAATTCCAGAAAAATGTAGGTTCCAAACTCCATGCAAATGGCTACACTTAAAACGGCTTAGGAGAATACGCATTTTCTCAAGTCCACGCCAAACAGAGAAATGTAAAGTGTGGCCTTGCCAGAAGTTTTTTTCAACGAATCGTGAGATTTACAAAAAGCTTTTCATTTGACAAAAAACACCTGCTTTTAAGCATTATTTCCCATTGCTGGGAAAAGCTTTCCGTCTTTTCGAATCGTCTCTGTTCTGGTCCATTTTCACCAGCCTCTTTCGAAGGCACCGAGAGTTTCATGCCAAAGTATTTTAAACCAGACTCCATCGCCTCTCTGTCCATATTTGAAGAAACGTAGGAGGAGTCTGCGTAATGGGAGGTAGTCCACCCGCACGATGTTCGGGTGACATTGCCAATTAGCTGGAAAAGCGTAGGAGATGGGACCAAACAGAATAGAGGAGGCGGTAACCCAGCAGGTATCTAGCGTGGGATGAAAGTTGCCTTCTAAGGAAATGCTAGCTTTGTATTTGGTGCAAGTGTATAAATAAATATTCATATTTATAAATTTTTTAAATACTCCGTTATTCAATATGCGTTGAAAATAATATGATGGTAACATTTTTATTTCTTAGCTTTGAGCTCACGACTGTTTTTAGTAGCTGGTATTGTAGGCCCTGAGGAAAAAGCTTAATAAGCCTCAATACAAAACTTCTCTATAAACGTAAACAGGGTCACGACTGTATCCCCAAGGTGCGGTAGACATTTTCTCAGATCTTTTATATTTCAGCTCTTTTGAAGATGTCTACTGCTCTCTATCATTGTTAAAATTGCGAGTGTAGCAGTGCAGCGCCTCTAGCGGTTTGTACACTGAACTAAAACGTGTAATTTTACTGTAGTATCATGGTACCTACTATCATATTAATGTGTGGTTGTGCCCTAACCTAACCCGTTGCGAACCAATTTGTTTCGCTGAACTATACAACCTGTACAGCGAACAATTTATCAGATCTAACTGACATCTGTCAATTTGTCACACATTCCGAAATTGAGCAACCATCTTTAGTCCATGTTACCTATAAACTGAATTTTTATTTTTTTTGTGTAAATTATCGAGTCAAATAGTTTTTCAGAATTTCTGTTTTGTAAAATAATGACGATGAAGATCATGAAGAAGCTAGCTTTTATAATATTTCGCGAGTTTTTTAATTGCGTATTAGGAAACTCTATGCGATACTCCACGCGGGTTCACAAGAAGTGTCCATTCTAGTTTAGAGTGTTTTTACATATTCTCTGGTTTGGTCTAATAGTATAGTATTTGCTTGTTTCGGGATCAATTTAAAATGAAACTTGTATATCTCTCGTTTATTTAGCAAGTAACGATAACAGCGGAGATTGCTTAATATAAAACTGAGTGCGTCATAAAAGGTGCGGGAAAATAAAATAAAGCTATTCCTGAGTCGCTGCGGGGAGTTTCCGGCCTTCAGAGATACCCGCTTCAATACAAATACGGTGACAGGTCGCGTTATCAATTTACCATTTTCAATAAGCTGAAGGTAATTCCGAAACAATGGGTAAATAACAAACCTTTGGAGAAATTAAATGAAAACCTTTCCTTGTTTCCTTTTAATCTTGTCATGACAGAGTAATATACATTTATATCGACAATGAATAGTCGAAATTGGGTTTTAAGCTCGCCTCACGCGAGTTTAGCAGCTATCGCTTAGTGCTGGTCTGTTAACATTGTTTATGTGTTAAGCAACTTGCTTACATTTATTTCGTAAAGGAAAATAGATGAAATAGGTTTATACGTAGCTACATAGGGCTTCCTGCTAAAATGCGACGATGATGAATAAATGTAGCTTGTGTCATCCGGACAGGATAGGAATAACTCGTTTCATACAAACAAAAATTTTGACAAGTTCTCTCCTCTAAGCCCCCTCGCAGACTGCAGACTTTCTATCGGAGGATAGTTGAGACGGGCTATACTTCTCCATACTCATTACGAGCCGAAGTATATTCCGTCTCTACTATCGGCCGATAGAAAGTCTGCAGTCTGCGAGGGGTCTAAACGAGATTATTATATATGTATTAATTTAAATACGTAGGTACGTAGGTTTACGTAAGTGTTTGCTTTGTGTCAACAAGGACATAAGAAAATGTACCTACGCATGTATAATACATATTTTGCAGCTTGTGAGCATGTTGTTGTGAATCTGTTTACTTGCTGCGTAGGTGCGGGGACATGAAGCTTTCATTTTGCATGGATGAATATATAATATTTACTGTGTACACTCAATTAGAGCAACATGAACGTATTACAGTATTATTAGACCGTGATATAATTATTGGAGCGTTAATTGATGAACACCACGTTACCTAAATGCGGTTTATTGCATATCGATATTGCTGTAATGGTTATGTTCTATGTGCACGTGTATAATGTGTAATGTTTCCTAGCTGGCACAGCTTTCGTCTTAGAATAAGAGCGAGGGAGAGGATAAGATATGAGGCTACAGGTTCAAATCCCGTCGGTGTGCATTCAATCTTAAAGATCTTTATGAGTTGGGAACGTAAACGTAAACAGGGTCACGACTGTATCCCCGAGGCGCGGTAGACATTCTCTCAGATCTTTTATATTCCAGATCCTTTGAAGATGTCTAAGGTCGCATCTTGCAGAAGTTAGTATTTCATACGTGACAGGTTGCAAGCCCATCGCCGCCTATGAGTTGGGACTAAAGTTTTAAGCGGTAAACAAAAAATAAAGGGAACCGTTAGCATTCTACAGGGGGCTTGCAAGGCGTAAAGGGTGTCCTTACTTCTGCAAGTGTATCCGCGTGGGACAAATGTATTTAGGCATGCCTCTGACTCTCAGTCATCTTTCAAGAATTGAGAATACATAAAAGGACATTCTCTTTTGCCGTGCTCTGAGGATACAGTCGTGATAAATCAATCTTTATTAAAAGCGAAAAATCGATTGAGGCAAGGGATTCCAACCCACAAAATTCGGTTTGATAGTCGAAGCTCTACCCCTTCGGTCAGCACCATACTACTTAACACACATACCTACAAAGCTTACAATATATAAAATAATAATAAAATAAATAAAAATTATTTATTTCAGACATTTTGTCCATATTGTTAAGTATTACAATACAAGTTTCACACACACCACAGCTTAGACCAATGAAAATGAAATGCATAGTTTTATTTATTAATATTCTGTTCTGTATTAAATAATAGCTGCAAATAACCCCATTTAAAATCTAGTCCAGAGCTTTAAAGGTCATTGCGTAGGTAGCAGGTTCAGAGTAAACGTGTATGCCCTTACTAATAAACATCACACTGCTCATGCTTCGTGACCAATACCATGAAAAACCAGAGGGAAAAATGATTTTTTTTGGTGATTCATTTTTAAATAGTCAAATAAAGAGCCAATCAAAGTGAGCCTCCTCAAGTTAAATCATTAAAGTTGGCCGCTAGCGCATACGAACGTATGGTTAGAAACATTTGATTGTCATTTTAAATAATTTATCTTACCAACTGTTTTCTTTGTTGCAGATTATAACCATTCTCTCCGTGGGACTGTTAGTGGATTTTATAAAAGCTGGGTAACTTTTATGTGTAACTTGCGTAACTTCTGTGTAAAATCTGTGTAACCTGTTACTATCAGTGTTTGACAATCTAACGCACCGGGTGCTGTGAGCGAAAGAGAGAGGCAAGATGTCGAACCCACTGAAAAGATCACTCAGCTCCGAGGGGGGGGCTACCTCTAAGAGAGACTGGAAGATGAGGCTCAGCCTTCGGAGCAAGAGCCAGGGACCGAGTGGGGTGAGTCACCTTATCTATCATTCATTGATCTTATCTATCATTCATTTATCTGTATCAAGGTTCATCATTGAGGCACGCACTTAAAATAATTTCACCACACTGATTCGAAAGAACTAGTTTCATGATGTAATTTTTTTACAATTATTCTAAGACTTAGCGGTAATTTTTTTGTACGAAATAAAATAATATGTCGCTAAGCCCTAGCTTCTATAAATCAGAGCCTACTTTCATTATAGGACCATTTCATGGCGTTAGATGTATGTCAGGATTATAGGAAATGTAAATATAATTGAAAGCATAATACAAGCTCAATAATTTACTTATATCTTTATTAATAAATACCATAATAAATAATGCTGAACATTTCACACAGCATCATCTAGCCCCAAACTAAGCAATGCTTGTACTATGGGAACCAGATAACTGATATACTACTTATTATATACTTTTTGTTTTGTAAATACATACATATTATCGCTCAACGAGCTATGGAAAGGGCTATGCTTGGTGTCTCTCTACGAGATCGAATCAGAAATGAAGAGATCCGTAGACGCACTAAAGTCGCCGACATAGCCCACAGGATTAGCAAGTTGAAGTGGCAGTGGGCTGGGCACATAGCTCGTAGAACTGACGGCCGTTGGGGCAGAAAAGTTCTCGAGTGGAGGCCACGCACCGGAAATCGCAGCAGAGGACGGCCCCCCACGAGATGGAAAGACGATCTTGTAAGGGTTGCTGGGAGCCGTTGGGTGCAGGCTGCACAAAGATCGATCGCTGTGGAAATCTATGGGCCTATGTTCAGCAGTGGACGTAAAAAAGGCTGAGATGATGATGATGATGATGATGACATATTATACATAGTACATATTATTTCTGATGACTGTGGGTGTTCAAACAATTTATTCCAAAATTCGGACATTCGTTCTCAAAGACAAGTGCTATTTTCGAAGTTCAGGGCTTAAGAGGATAATGAAAGACCTAATCAAACATACCGATTTGGATTCACATAGACTCAGATTGTAGGTGTAGTATTTTTGTCTACCTACAAACGATTTACTTAAGAAGAGCGAGGCCGCAGACGGAAAGCTAGCATTATTATCTGACGACCTCTGTAGCGCAGTGGGCGAAGGCCCGCCTGCGACGCAAGGGTTCGATCCCCGCGGCGGGACCAATGTTTGTATGATCTACAAATATTTGTCTCGGTTCTGGTTGTTTCTATGTATAATATGTATGTATTTACAAACAAAAAGTATATAAGTAGTATATCAGTCATCATAGTACCCATAACACAAGCTCTGCTTACTTTGGGGCTAGATGATGCTGTGTGAAAAGTCCAGCATTATTTATTTATTTATTTATTATATCTGTAAAACTGACGTCATTTTTCGATTGTGTAAGTTCTCTTTTCAACTTTATTTTTATTAAAAGGTTGCTCCGGTAAAATATGATTCCCAAAGGATTGATACTTTGTAAAACTAAAAAAAACATCATCGCTTGTCGGATTCATAAATAAGTGAGTGTATTGGAAACGTGTTGATGTATACGATCATTTTAATCTATATATGGAACATTCACTTTGTGCGTCATATGATATTAAAATATACGGGTTGGTATAACTTATTTAATTACCTCGACGTTTCGATAGCTTTACAGCCACCGTGGTTAGGCACGAGCAGACTGTCGGCCGGTACTCGTTCACCTCTTCGACCGATGAGAAACTTCACACGCCTCACCTCACTTTTTCGTGCTGCATGAAACTTATTATAATTGCCTCTGACAGAATAAATTGATGATGGTCCTGTGTTTGTAAATAAAAGTAAAATAAAATGAATCCGACGTAAAAAAGGCTCTACGTCTGTTTTTAATTAAAAAGTAACTCGCGCTAATTACAAATAATTTGTTTCTGTGAGAATCGCAGGGGAAAAAACATTTAATTAATCATTGGGAGCTTTTTCAGTTATCTTCATGTACACCTTGACTCTGTCCAGTCCTCAACTTCGTGAGTTGGAACATACCGGAATGTAGAAGAAACGGGCATATTGTAGAATTGCTTCAAAGATAACCTCTGTGGTGCAGTGGTCCGCACGTGACACAAGAGCAAGTTCAATTCACGCGCGATGAGTCAAATCTTTGCATGAGCTGCATAATTCGTCTCGAATCTGAATGTTTTTTATGTACATAGTAGGTATAGGTAAGTAAAGTACCTATGTAAAATCTACTGGTACATAGGCAAGATTAGCACAGCAAAGAGTCGAATAACAATAGTGAAAATAATGTATTCTTCTATTATATACCCAGTGGGTTGAGTAGGGCTGATGATGATGCTTATTTTTTGATAACTCTCGAGATAAACTTCATCCTTAACAGATTATCCCAATACCTATAAGCGTTGACGTCAATAAATCAGAATAATCTTATTTGCACATTGTTTTCGCGACGCATGAATGAGTACCTATCGCTTCGTCAAACTATGAATCCATTATAGTGACTAGTAGATAGTTACATAGTTTGTTTTCGCCATTTTTATATTATTCTACCTCCCGAGGTTGATTATTCACACTTCATTTATGTAAAGTGTCTATTTAAGAAACTCTTATTGTGTACACAAGAACAATTTCACATCATATGAGTATAATAACTAAGTATAATAATAATTATACTGTAAATGAAATTGGCTTAGAATTTCATTACATCAGAAAACAGTTGACCGAAATAAACCAATGCCTTATGAATTGTAAAAACGCAGATGTTTTATTTATTGTTTTGACGCGATAACAATGGCGATGCCGATTTGGCACTGCATCTGAGCAAGAACATGGATATTAGATAACTCGGACTGAATTCAGATGGCTTTCGCGCTTCATCTGATATTGGTGAAAACTCTGACTAATCTTTGATATTCACTTCTTTGGCAATGAGTGAATAAATAATTGAACTAACGTGACTGATTTTCAACACACCTAACATCTAAAAGTCACACACATAGTCTTGATTCTACACTAGGGATTCACTTTAGAGTGGGTATCAGTAGCATGGCACTACAACACCCAGGCCCAACCCAGGCCCGGAACAAAATCTACAGATCATGCAATTGTCTCTTTTGGTGTTACTAGTTCTGTCGAAACAAGTGTGGTGAAAGGAATATAAAGTGCGTCTCAAAGAGGCTCCTTTCGTGCCTTTGACACATGTTTTTGAACTTTACGTTCTACGACATGCCGGTTTCCTCACGATATTTTCCTTCACCGTTTGAGAGAGGCATAGTGCACATAAATTTTTATTGGTGAAAAACTCATTGGTGCACGACTGGATTCAAACCCACGATTAGAATTGCCGCTACCACTAGACAATGGTCGTCTACGAACGTGTCTAGAACTTATCATTATGCATTTATACTTCTGATGATTTCATATTCTCTCTTTTCTGATTTCACATCGTTCCAATCAGATAATCTTGTAACCGTATTATGTAAAATCGATACCTTCAGATAACTGTTTATTGAGTCTTGCTGATGCTTAGGCTATTCATACGCGACCGAGATGCTGTGAAATGTCGATGACCTGCATTTTTATTTATAAAACTTCCACGATAACTTCGAGAACAAATTGTTTACCTTATTCGACCAATAACTAAACAGATAGGTAGGTAAAATATTCGAAAACATTAAAATAAATAAATAATTTATATAAGAATTGATTTTCATGGTGGAAAGTACCCACGAGAACTAAATCAGTGTTATTCCACTTTAGATGTAATATCTCAACTAACACTTAATTTGGTATGCTATTAATAAGACGAAGCTTCACAAGGGTTAGTTCCACCGCTGATAAGATAACATGATCTTCAAAGGACCCTGACGGTTTCAAGATCCGGGCGGAGGTATTCCATTTCCATTATATTATTTCACTATATTGAACTAGTATTTAACTATCTCAACAGCTTTGTCAGTTACTTGTACTCTGTTTTCATGTCGTCACTTGGTAAGGAAAGCCACGATTTCAGAGTTTCTTTCATCTCCAGCTCACAACCGGCTGATTTACGAGCCGATCGGTGTTTGTGTTCGCTTGTGTCGATCACACCTAATTATACACTTTACTGCCCACAAAACAAGACCTAAATTCCTTAGAACTGTTATGTAAACATACTATTCGGTATTTGCGTTTGATCCGAGAAACGTTTTAACAATTACCTTGTTGTTCGCCCATTACGTTACATCATCGAAGGTAACTGAAAAGAAACAATGCAATAATCTATTTTATCTGTAATTAGTTGCGCCCCGCGGTGTTGCTGATCCCTCTCATACTTCCGACTTATTCCGTGTTTTCATATAAACCTTGTCCTGGCTATAATGAAGACAACGAAATCGGGTGAGTAGTTTTCGAGCTATGGCGTGACCAAGGGAAATAGGGATTCGTTATTAATAGATAATAAAAAAAACAGGGTCACAATGTATCCCCAAGGCGCGGTAGACATTCTCTCAGATCTTTTATGTATTCCAGATGCTTTGAAGATGTCTAAGATGTTTTTTGATAATAATCATCATAATACTAAATCGGGTTTCGTTCGGGCTCGAGGACTCTCTATATCTTTTGTTTTTACACATAATTATCTATTCTATGTATCTACGTTAATAAATGAAAAATATTTAATTCAAAACAAAAATATTTTACAATTATTTTTAAAAAGCTCTATAAAAAGCTGCATGAACTAGGACGATACGATGTTACTATTAACAAATTTCATTGTCGTTAGGTCTCGGTTATGATGCAATGCCCTGGATGTGATTATAACTTTAATTCTGGTTGTGATCCAGTTATTTAGCCCTTCCTAAATACCTGGATCACAACCAGAATTAAAGTCTTTTTAAAGGATTTATGAAATGTAAACTTTTCACTGTATGGGCTTTATCTCAATACATTTTTTTAAGTGAATGAATGGATCAAAACACAGCAAAATAATGGATGAAAGTTCGGGGAATACAAAAAACGGCAAGAGTTGCTTCATAGCAACTCTTGCCGTTTTTGAGGACTACAGAAAAAATTAAAGTCGCGAAAAACAGCTTATAGTTATCCCCACACTCTCACTACGTAGCTGTAGGTACATTATCATGAATAACTAGAGTTGTACGTAAAACATGTCGATTGAGTTCCTCTCACATTCAGTGTGAGACGCGTTCGCGAAGGGTGCTCGTGCCGGTCACTCCTCATCCAGATTTCATCTGAGACCTGATGATAGACCAATGAAAATATCATTGGTGGGAACTAACTAAACATCATCGGCGAATCAAACACTTCTCGATATTTAACGTGAGTAATTATCGATCAATAAAAAAAAAATGCTGGACTTTTCACTCAGCATCATCTATATAGCCCCAAAGTAAGCAGAGCTTGTGTTATGGGTACTACGAGTACATGGCTGATATAAAGACAAAGTCAAAGTATCTTTTATTGTTTGAAATACATGTACAGAAGGTGATGGTGGATAATTATGTATAGCAATGTATTCATATACTACACTGGCCTTCAAAACTAAGTATCACACTTTGAAAATTGCAGTAACTTTTGATGTACACAAGATATACTTTCGAAATAAAAAGGACTCGAAAAAACTAATGTATAGTTTACAATAGTTTCTAAGAAAGCTGATAAAATTTGCTATGAAACGATTTTTATTTTAAATCTGTAACTTCTATAGTTTAGAAAAAAATAATAGTATAAAAGTGTAGTACTTAGTTTTGAAGGCCAGTGTAGTTAATATAAACTTTTTGTTACTAAATACATACCTATAACACTCGGACTCGGTTTGTTATTTTTATTACTTGTTTTTTAAACGTGATCAAAGATGATATTTAAGGCTTATACTCAATTTCAATTTTCGTCATGTAACGAGCTTTGCACGTTACATGACGCCTATTGCCCTCGGAGCGACATCCCACTGCAAACCGTTCAAACTGATCACTGTTATATAATGTTAAGTATATTGAAATGTTGGACTAGGTAGAAAGTTACAAGCGAAGATTAGGTTAATTTAAGTTTTACTAGAAAAGTCAGGCCGTAGTACTCGTGCATAGCGTGAAATTGTTGAAGATAACAGGGAGACCAACTTCAAGTCGTACGTGCTCCGAGTGGCTGTCAAGTACAAGGACGTGTTCCTCGCTCTGGACTTCTGGACAGCGGGAATCATGAACTTACTTAGGACCATGACTATGCGAAATTTTTAAAGTGAAAACTTCTTAAGGCACGTTTGGCAGTTTTGAGATGATAAAAAATTCTTAGATTCGCCTCGAAAAGGTCACGTGCGAGTCACGTGACTGCTCACCGACAACGGGTTATTAGTCAAGTTTAGAAACGTTCAAGTTTTCACTTCGGCACTCCTGGAGTGCCACTATTTTTTTTAGTTCAGTGGCGGGATTCGTTTACCGGTATGCCCTATAGGGCACCACCGCCCACGAAAAAAGCTCCCTCATTTATAGATGATTTAGAATACTTAGGTATTTTTATATGTATGTTAAACATTTACTTGTATTGTATATACAAAATAGAGCAGTATGTTTATATTTATTTATACGTTGCATTTTTATAAAAACAATTTCTCGGGACTACTGCAACAAAAGCTTTGCTAAAGGGCCCTGTGTAAATTATTTATGAAATAAATGGTATTTGAGCAACAAAACTTAAATTTTAAAATCGTTTTTTTTTACAATCCATAAAATACAGACGAACATAGAAGAAGCTTATTATGCTATTTCTAGGGTAGTAGGTAACTTTGTCGTTTGAGAGTGATTCAAACACAAACATACAGCCATCCGAATATACTCATTAACTTTTGGATTTATAATTAGTAGGATTACCTTCTGCAAAGTTTAGCATTCAAAATCTCGCATCCGGAATATTACGCCAAGTTAGATAAACTCGACCCCATTCAAAATAACTTGATAAGCTTTCAATTGGTGACTTCGTTGCTCACAACTGTACCGAAATCACTGACATAAGGTCAATACCTTATGTCAGTGATTTCGGTACGAGCCACATCAACGTGATGACAAAACTAGTATAACTGGCTGTGACTGGACTACTGTCTCGCTGTATTTTACTTTAAAGGGTTGAGTTTTCCCAAGCGATCACATAATCGCATTTGTGAAAATACATATTTTTAGCAATAACCACTACCCAAAATCACGGTGTGTTATTCCAATATAATAAGTAGAAATTGCGCGGTCAGCAAAATAAAATACGTGCTGATACCTCACTTCCCCCACCTTCGTTGATACTTCATGATTTTTCCCAACACCCCCATTCGAGCTCCACGTGATTAATGGTCCCATATGAGTTTATTCAATAATGTCAGGGAAAATCTCATTCTTTATGTTAGCCGCTTCGCCTTTTCATACAAAATTATCTTCTACGATTTGCCTAGATTTGTTGATCGTCATACAATCCCGTCAGTCACACAAAGAAGCAAAACAGCAAAACATAGATCCATTTATGTGTTTACGTGGCAATAGCTACGCGTGATTACACGCACACACTACTATTGTAATGTTTACCCATTATGATCTGAGGGATTCTTGTGTGATTTTGAATGAAGGGCTATCGACATTGATTTATATGAATGTTAAGTGTGTTTACGAATTCCGATAGAGTCAGGATTATGTAGCACTCATCGGGTCGGCAGTTTAGAAATGGTTTAAAGATTTAAACATTATTTTAGATCTTTTCAGGTGATTTAAGATCCTTTTAATGTCTAGACGCAAGCCTAAATACATGTTATTCAGGATATCAGCCAAGCCTAGGTATGATGTGGAGTTCACCGTAAGAACTCCTTATTACCTAGGTACTATTTTACAAGTGCAATCCTACATAGTTTATAGATAAGATGATCCAAATTGTTTCACAGAAAGTTATTTAAACCCTAAACTGCCAAATTGTGGAACTCCCTGCCGGACCCCTGCATTTCCAATCAATCAATAATGTAAAAAATATTTTTCCCGAGTCATCTGTTAATTATTGTTAACCCTTGTTTCGCAAAATAAATGTATTGGAATTTAACTCTGTTCTTAAAAACAACAGGGTCGTAGCTCAGCGGAAATAGATGCTGGAATCTGATTCCAATTTTGTGCAGTGCGCATAGAGCGGAAATTGAGTTCACTACCAGTATGACAGATTCGCTTGGAGGCCGGACGGATGGGATAAAGTTGTGTGCGTGAATCAGTTAATACATGCCTTTATACTGGGAACTACTCAGTAGGGCCTCAACAGTTGGCAAGTTTATTATAGAGATTATGAGATTACAAACGCTCCAAACTGTTGGGTAACTTTTTTACTTTATTACTAAAAGAAATCTCTATTTTGTAACCTTTGGTTGGACAATACTCCTCTTAAACTTTAGTTGACCTCGCGAACCAAATTAACAAAAAAAGTCCAATTTCCAATTGTTTTTTTTTCCGATAGACCTATGCCTATCTAAACTTTCAAGCAAAATAGGGGGACAAGTTTTTTAGTGATTGATTACTCGCGTTACTTTAGCCCTAGGGGGTCGAAACTGGTGTCTACGTGTCTAGGCGAAGAGGACAGAGCAAATCGGTTGAAAAATGCGACCTGTAGGTGAGAACAGACAGACATCCGGACAAAATCATTTTTGGCCAATCTCCAAACTGAGACGTTTCGCTCGCTCGGTCAATTAATTGAAAACGTTTTTTTCGCTTAATGAATGTAAAGAAAAATCAAACACGCGGACAAATGTGCGATCAGCTTAAAGAAGTGGAACACTATTTCTATTTTGTTTGAATTGCCATTTAACGATATATTTCTTCAACAGGAGCCGATGCGCGGTCGTCGTTGCGCGTCCCTCCGTTCAGCGGCGCACGCGCCGGTACCCCGCGACGACTCAGGCTCCAGCACTCCGGCCGCGAACACCTCGGCCTCCCCCGCAGACACACCCGTCCCTAAGAAGTCCAACTGGGAGGTCATTGAACATTTCTCATCAAGTCGCAGCCGCACTCGGAGTCCTACTGCTGTAAGTGTTCTTGTTTTTAACAGAGTTTAGAAGGAGATTATGTGTTCTGCTGTTTCTGTGTTTTTTATGAAATCTCCATCAACTATTTTCAAAATCATTCTTTGATTTTTAAGACATGTATACACTTCCCAGGTTCCGAATGATAACTAAGTGGATTACATAGTCAAATAATACCTAGAAGAGGGGAAGAATAACAACAGCATTACCTAAACTTAGGTTGGGATAATGGCTGGAGAAGATGATGTAAGGTCAGCGTCACTAACTGGTAACCCCCCTGCTGTTCAAACCGCCATATTAAGGGGGTTACCAATTGGTGACGCTGACTGATTAAGTGTTCAAGATTAACTTTAGGTATTGAAAGCACATTTGGTCAGCTTCCAACAAAATCTTGGGGAAAAAGTAAAAACAACTAAAACGTCTTAAATCTATGGACCCTCTACACATTCGGCGAAGATAGACGAATGCTGACGGTGACGAAGGTGTCTATTCGCCTGTCATCGCCTGAAAGCTTCTATCCAAATAAAAGTTCAGCGATTAATTCGGCAGATAGTTCGATGAATGTGTAGAGTGGCCGCAACCACAGTAATCCACAGTTTTCAATGGAAAAACATAAAAATAGAAAAAACAATCTTTATTTACCTACATTTTTATATTAGGTACGAGTATATTCATAGGTACATTTTTACTAGATGCTGAGTCCGCAGGAAATCTCAATAGTGTCTGATATTATAGGGTTGGTTTAGTTTAGTCCAGCAACTGAATCATTCAGGTCAGAAAGCATGTTTTATTAAGTAGATGAATGAAATTGTTAATAAAAGTGACAATCTCACTCACAGAATTCCATGCTAGTCTGTTTTCAATGCAAAGACCAAGCAAAGACGCAATTACCTTCATTTATCTCTTTCCAATGCGTTCTCCTTATTTATGCGCTCTCCTTATTACGACAGCGACTTTATATTTTTTAGTCATATATTAAGTTACTTGATTAATTCTTTGTCTTCCTTTATTTCCTCATTTTCTCTCTACTTTTCCTGCCGTGTTGTTCTTTTTGAAGCTGGCCTAAGAACCAACTTTCATTATTTTTGATAAAATATTACAATATAAAACTAGCTGACCCGCGGCAAACGTGGTTTTGCCATCACCAAGTACTAATATCTCTATTAAAAAATAAGGGTTGGTGGTAGAATGGTGAACATTTAGGGTTCGATGTATCTTCTAATGCCGAATCTTACAATTTCAAGATCAAAATTATCCAAATTGGTCTACAGCTAGTTTTTTTTATAAAATAAAATTAAAATTACATTTTTATAAGATCAACAACATTTTCGATATAAATAAAAAAAGTATATTTACAACACAAAATCCGTTGTTATTGGAAGCTCGTGTCACGTGTTGAGTACTTTTGAGGTTATAAAATCACTTGATTAACTAATCGTGCAAAATACACTCAAAATTGATAATTTAATTATTATTGATAAAATAGGAATGATTAAAAGTTAATATGAGAGTTGACATCTGGCGGGGATAACTAATTAAATGACGATTGATCAGTGTTCGACCGGAGAGGAAAAATGATTAATTTATTTATTATGACTCATGGACGTACGCATTCTCCCCGGTGTTCATACTTTTTTTATAAACCCACTTGTACTAATAGTGTTTGCTATACATAAGTATAGACATAACGTATATTTGATCTAAGTGCAGTTGTTCTAAATATTATTGGCTATAATTGTTGTATTAGTTCGAACACTTATTTACTATAGGTCCATACTCTATAAAGTTTTTTTGTTATAACTGTATCATACAATATACTTTAATATTGCTATATTGTGCAGTTTATATAATTATTATAAATATAACTAAAATATGACATAAAATTGCTCTAAATAGGAACTTTCTATAAATTTTGTGTTGCCATAACAGGATAACAGACCTGTAGAATAGGTTGCGAGGAGCGTAGCGACGAGCATGGTTTCAATAGTGACCAAACCATGCACGAGCCGAGCGAAGCGTGCCGCGGTAGCGGCCGGCGAGTGCCAGAACCGACTTGTTCCTATTATAACCTTATCGTTATAGGTAGAAAAAATAAAACAAACGTAGGTATGCATGCAAAATTAATAGAATTATTTCATTTAGATCTATAGGTAGTCCTTAATACTATTTTAAATAAAGGTTAGAAGCAATCGCTCTTAAAAATTCACCTGGTTGGTATTGGTCTAAGGCGCTTTTCATGGTGTAGATAGGTACAGTTTACTTATTGAATATTATTATAGCAAAATACTATTAGTAATATTGCAATTAGATGTGATAAACTTTATAACACATTAAATGTATCGCTAATGGTCGTTATAATAAAAACAATTATGTATTTTACGATTAGAGAATATAGTACAGTTATATAAATCACAAATTAGTAAAAGTGGTTTTATAACAAAACTAGTATATAAGAATTGAACCGTTATATCTATATTCGGTTATAGCTGCTGAAGTTATAGCAAACGCAATTAGTAAAAGTAGGTTTATAGAAAAACATAGCGCACCATTCTCCCCATCCTTACGTACGGCGCTCAAACTTGGTCTCTGACAAAACATCAAAGGTCCGCTCTCGGGGTCTGCCAACGGGCTATGGAGCGCAGTATCTTGGGAGTAAAACTGTCAGACCGCGTGCGGAACAGTCTACTGCGCTCCAAAACCCGAATCGTTGACGTTCGCGAAAAAGCCGCCAACCTAAAATGGAACTGGGCCGGACACGTCTGCCGCATGTCGAACGATTTGTGGGCAAAACGAGCCACGCAGTGGACCCCACAAAATGTGATGCGAAGACGTGGAAGACCCAGAATGAGATGGCGAGACGAACTTGACTCTCATCTAAGAACATGGCCTGTTACAGCGTTAGATCGCGAAGAGTGGAAGAAGGGAAGGGAGGCCTTTGCCCTGCAGTGGGACGAGAATGGCTGAATAATAAAATAAAAAATTATTTATTTATTTATTAATTTTTTTTAAATTACTAAAATGGCTATTAAAAAATAAGGGTTGATCGTAGAAGGGTGAGAATTGAGGATTGTATGTATTTTTGTATGTTGTATCATAAAAAAATAGAAATTAAAAATTTTGTCTAAAAAATAAAAAAATAAATTTAGGGGTGGACTACCCCTAACATTTAGGGGGATGAAAAATAGATGTTGGCCGATTCTCATAGATACCGGATAAGCACAAAAAATTTCATCAAAATCGGTCAAGCCGTTTCGGAGGAGTATGGCAACAAAAACTGTGACACGAGAATTACAATATAAAATAATATTACATGAGCTATCTCACGTGCCTGACTCACGAGCTCCAATTTCACAATTTCATTTTGGTGAAATTTTGCTACTTTGTCCGCCAAATCATAATGGCGGTCCCCTGAGGTTCGGGCAAAAGCCCAAAATGGACGCTATAAAATTAAATGCATTTTGTACCTTTTGGTGTTCTTAAAATAATCGTTCAATTGTTGAATTTGTAAATTCTATTAGCAAATCTTGTAGTAGTGTTGACCGAGGTTATTTATTTCAGTAAGTAATTCAAATTATATTTTCGACTTTCGTCTTTGAAGTCTTGTTCAGTAATCTATTAAAAAAAAACTTAAATATTTATGAGGTTTGAATACAAGAATACTTTTGTTCGGCTGAGCAATTCTTTACCCGACTTCCGATGGCTGTAGCTTTTGTGCTATTCTTCACAATCCATTCTATTCAGTGCATTTCAATATGGGTGGAAATATTTATGATATTGTGGTTTGTATGAAAAGTTCTAGAAGCATCTACCTCAGACAACAAAAGCACACATTTAGAACACCTTTTCTACATGACTGCGGCCAAATCAAAGGGACAGGTTCTGATGTTTATATAATTTAAGCGCAAGTTGGCCACTTACTCATACGAACTTACTTACTTTTAGCGCATAATTATGTTTGTAGCGTAGCTGCTCTAAACTGCTCAACTGCAAGATGAATGAGATGTCAACCGTTTAGTCCGCGTGTATATCACGCGCTTAGTCATATTACTTTTTGACGTGTTAACGTCTTATAATTCGATGGAGCCGGCTGCACGCACGAAAAAACATGACGTCATGCGTCGTTACCTCGCTCTGAGGCGTTCCATGTAAGGCTTGAAGTGCAAGCGAGAGCGCGGAACGAGCGACAAAGAAGCACAAACGTCGTCACGTTCAACTATCGTCAGTAAACCGATCAAAAGTCAAAGTCTAAGGCGAAGCCGAAGCCTAAGCCGAAGCCAAAGTCAAAGTCAAAAAAAAAAAAAGAACAAACGTTATCACGTTCAACTATCGTCAGTAAACTGACTTTACAGACAACCATTTTTTTTATGAAATAGGATAGCATTTGATCTCACTCTTGCCTGATGTTAAGCAACAGTGAGTCTAAGATGAAAGATGCTTACTCATCACATTTTTTTGTCGAAAATAATTAAAACCAATTTTCCGGACTGTATGTTTCTCTATGTTGTTTTTGTCACAGTTTCAACTAAAAAGATAAAAAGTAGATAAGTTGAATTGGAGTAAGGTAATATCATGGAGAAACAATATTGCCAGGATCCATGCTCAGCGATACAGACGTATAAAATTCTTATTTTGTTAGGCTTAGGGAATAAAATTGTATGCCAAGTCCTCCAGCTTAAGCAAATATTGCGAATCACTGGACCGTTATTAAGAAGGCGAATATCAAAGTGATATTGAGAACATTCTTGTCATGCATAGAAGCAAGTTCTTTTTACTATTTATAGTCAAACAATAAGCGTTCAAGCAGCAAACAAGTATTTAGAACCATTGAGTAGATTTATTGTAGTAGACGACCTGGCCCGATCTGCCGACCATTTTGGTCGGAAGATAAAACCGTGGCACTCTAGGAACTGTTTGTGAGTGACGGGGCGCGCGGCGGGAAACGCTGACAGACCCGAAAATTTGTCGATCTTTGCCAAATTGTAAACAGTTACATGCCGAATAATCACGAATTCAAAAATCTCATCAACAGCAAATCCATAACTATTTATCCAGGTTTCATGTGACAAAATATAGAAGTGTCTGATCAAAGTGCAAATTAAAAGATAAAAACTCTATTATGTAACTCTAGGAAGATTTTGAATTAGATGTGTAATACTTTTTCTAAGGATTTCTCAAAAAACAATGTGAGGGTATATGCCAAATAATACGCACCTATGACCTTAAACATCTATAGAGCTCCTTAAACATCTTAAACATCTATCTTGAATGCTTCTCTGAGATGCTGTTTCCCATACTTTGGGGATATAGTGGTGACCCAGTTTCTTCTACTATTTTTCGGTACAGTAATAGGTATTTCAAACAAACGCTGTGGAATATGCGTACATTTTGTCAGAATGTCAAGTCCAATAACACGTACCTGTTGTTCCTCGCATGTTGACTCTGCGTCTAGCCCGAGGCGGTCTCACAGACCCACTGTTATTCCTTCAGTAACATGTAATTATGTGAAACAACGTTGAACAAACGAGGTTGAAACTGGCATGAACCAGAAAATGTAACCAACTATTCCCCGCGGGCTGAAAGTGATTCAACTGCTACATTATTATGAAGACGACGTCACACTGCAGGAAATAACCTTACCTACTTTTCTTTCACTCTTTTGAGTAAAATCCGTGTCTCCACCATCGTCGGTAGTCTTGTAGGTTGTTTCCTGTGAAATCCACTCTGTCACGGTCATATTCACTTGGTAACTAGTTACAATTGGCTCAAGGTATGTATATTCGATATCATCAATGGGTGTCCAGTGTATCAGGCTAGTCCTGAATTAGGAAGAATGGAAAAGCAAATAAAGATCTGTTATATAAGAGAGGCCGAAAACTAGGTGAAATCTGACTCAATGACATAATCAACTATCGTGTTGATTATGTCATTGTCATTGAGTTGAGTCCAAACTTAGAACATTGCATCGCACTGGATTACCTACGTGATGATGATGATGATTACCTACGTAACATCACCATGGAATATAATTCAACGAACTCCCGCATACGGCATACTTTCTATCGGCCGATATTTACTCATTCACCAAAATTTGTAGAACCTATGCGCAGTTACTTATTCTTCATACTTTTTTAGAGTTGAGCGATTGGCTATTGTTTGCCAAAAGGTATTTCTTAACTTACCTGCTTATTCCAAGTGGATTCTGATGCAAGCGTGAATTTAGCATCATGAGCTTACATCAAAGTTTATGTTGATGTATGGAGATATCTCTTTTCTATTTCTATTCTAGTATCAATATACTTTTGATTGAAAATAAATACAGGGCTACAAAAATATCTCCTTCCGAATGTTATTTCTTCTAGAGACAATGTTTTCGCAACCTTTACAAAACTGAATTATTTTAGGCAACACATCTGCTGTTTTCCCTGAAGAAATTCAATTTCGCTTTTTTAGTATTTTGACTTCTGAGATTTACCGGGAATAATATTAAAATTCTTCAGGTGAATTACTTATTGTCCATTAAAATGTACTTTAGCACGGTTCCGGATGTTATTAGACCGGAGTCTCGAGGCCTCCGTGTAATTGGATATTCTTTGGTTTGACAATTGACTGCTTTTGGGAACTTTAGACATTGCTTAATTGGCTTATTTAATACTTATTTACTTCTAAACAAGCGGGATAAATGCGTAATGTAGGAAATAATTTGATTTATTTTTGACAGAACCATGAAGGAAAATGTAATAAATAAATAAATAATGCTGGACATTTCATACAGCATCATCTAGCCCCAAACTAAGCAAAGCTTGTACTATGGGTACCAGATAACTGATATACTACTTAAATACTTTATTTTTTGTAAATACATACATATTATACATGGTAACACCCAGACCCGAGATAAATATTTGCAGATCATACAAACATTTATCCCTCCGCGGGGATCGAACCCGCCACCTTCAGCGCCCCAAGCGGGCTTTCACCCACTGCGCCACAGAGGTCGTCTACACCTGATTTAGTCATTTATTTAGTCATTTATTTATTAAAACTTAGGCTAACATTACAGATAATCTAATAGCTAAGGCGTTATCCTAGTGAGATCTTTAATTAAATCTTAAACTTAACTTAACTTAATAAAGAAAGGCACAAGTGGTACTAAAAACTCTTAATAAAAAATAAAAATAACATTCTCTTAAAATAAAATAACATTGCACAGATAAAAAATTCTCAGTAATGTCACTACTTTTCAACATTTATTATATTTATGTAGGTACCTACCACCTACTGATCAAATACTACCACGGCATTAAAGAGCTAGGCTCCTCACTATAGCTCAGACACGCTCTCTCAAGCATTGGCCATCTGTCGGCGAAGATATCAACTTCTGCATTAAATGCAGACAGAGCGTTGAGGTGGCGTTGTACGCGGCATACCGGTGACTGCTGGCGAGCCACTGTGCGTGCTGGCCTCGGAGCAAACAGCGGCACTCGCCCAGGGCGGAATCTAGCGCGATGCTCCGGCACGCACAACCTACTTACCTCAGCCAGCAAGTCAGGACAATTAAGCATTCCGCGTAAAATTCTGATAATGGTGATAATCTGGTCACAGAGCCTTCGTGACTCGAGCGAGTTAAAATTCAATGTACCCTGCAGAAACTTGGTGGGGTACATGAAGGGGTAGTAGCCATATACCTTTCGGTACAGAAAGCGCAGAAACCGTTTCTGAACTTTCTCCACCATCAACGTATATGACACTTCATGTGGGTTCCATACACAGGCACTAAATTCCAGCTTGGATCTAATAAGAGAACTATAGAGTATTTTGATTGCATCAACATTTGAAAACTCTCTGCAATTCCTAACAACAAAACCTAATTTCTTAAAACTGTCAACAGTAAGTTTCCTGATGTGATTGTGGAATGTGAGTTCAGAATCGAAGATTACACCTAGATCTTTAACTGTAAGTGGTCTTTTTAATATTTCCCCATTTATACTGTATGGCATGATTATTGGACGTGATGATCTGGAGAATGTCATGACTTGACATTTGGAAATATTCAAGTTCAGTTTATTTTCTGTACTCCATGATCTTACCGACTCCAGGTCTTGCTGTAGGGCATAGCTGTCATTAATAGACTTTATAGGATAGTATAATTTAAGGTCGTCAGCATAAAATAGACATTTTGCGGCAGTGAGTGATTTCGCTAAGTCGTCCACCATTAAAGTAAATAGAAGGGGACCTAATGATGATCCTTGACTAATGCCGGATCTTGTGTGGTAAGGTGGTGAATCGAAGCAACCTAGCCTCACAAACTGCTTGCGGTCGCGCAGATAATTAGCGAAAAAATTTATGAGGTTAGGGGCAAAACCGAAAAGATTTAACTTGTTTAGAAGCACATCGTTATCTACTTGATCAAAAGCTTTTTGAAAGTCCAAATAAATTACATCAACTTGGGTATTAAGGTCTAACTCGTTTGAGATGAAGTCTACTAATGTTAGCAGGTTGGTATTGACAGAGCGGCCCTTTCTGAATGCATGTTGAGCGTCGTTCAGGTATGGTTCTATTTGTTTGTAAAGTCTAGAGTGTAGTGCGGTCTCGAATAGTTTCGCTGGAGATGAGAGGATAGCGATTGGCCTGTAATTAATCGCAAGCGATTTATCACCAGTTTTAAGAATTGGGACAACTCTTGACTGTTTCCAACTTTCCGGATATGTGCTACTTTGAAGTGATAAGTTGAATATATGTGTTAAAGGTAGTGCAATTTCTGCTTTAAAAGCTTTGAGTATATAGGGGGGTATATTATCAGGACCTACTGAGTTTTTTGGTTTGAGTTTATGAATTAACGTGGCAATTTCATTTTCTGTGAAGGCTTTTACATTTACCGATGCATATTCATTTGCAGGGATTGTTTGACTTGCATCAAGATCAGGAATATGCGGTAGAAATACACTGCTAAAGTAATTTGCAAAGGCTGCAGCTGCCGCCTGCCCAGTATGTTTGCACCCTTTGTGATATATTACATATATACTTTTTATTAATAGGCATATGCCTCCTAATGTATACAACTCGTATAGATGTAGCATGTATATGAGATGTTGGTTTAGAAACGTAGGATACCAAAAAACCCAGCATCCAGATGGGTGGACGAGTGTTCATATTGTCGCGAGTCTGGGTCTGGCGCAGGATCGTGGTTACACAAGCTTAGGGAATACCCAGCTGTGGGTGAAGTCAGGCTGTAGACGATTAAGATGGGGCATTATTCACAAAAGTAAACCGCCCATCAGTTACTTAGACTTTACTAAATGTAGGTCTGTATACTGGCCTACTCTGATGATGTGATTTCGTATGAATTTTTGGTAAATGAAAGTAAATGAAATTCGGAGGGTTACTAACTAGATAACTAACGATGTTCTGGAAACAGCTAACAGAATATATTCCGTGCTTTTTATGAAGTAACCGCTAAAATTCGTGCAATAGTTTTCATAAAATATTTTTTTCCAATCCTGGTTCCTGCTAGGAACAACCAAGGAAATAAAATGCTTAAACCTATATAAGTAGTTCAGATTGGGTTTCATTACTCGAATTTAAACTCATCCAATTCACTTTAAGGCAAAAGAAACACACAAAGGTGTTATAATTATATGATACGGTTAAAAATACTAACAGATTCAGATCTCATTACCTATGTAAATAACCTCAAAATGAACGTTTTGTTATTTCAATCTCTCCGCACTGGAGCGGGGGGATGGGGGGGGGGGGGGGCAGACAGACGTCAAAACATTGTTGCTAAAATATTTTGATGTTAGATTAGTTCCACGACTGCTCCGTAGATAACGAGAGATGGGATAGATAGTTTGAGAGCGATTTATGACAGCAAGAGATGATACAGTAATTCATGCCGTTTTGGTTCCGTACATTATTTTACTTTTACTAACTGAGCACAATAGAACAGTGTAACTCTTACAAACAGACAATCAGACAGAGACAAGCCTTTAGTAATAGGCTCCCATTTGCCTTCGGTCTGTTACGACTGATTTTCATACTCTTTAACAAATCTTAATCCTATTCTCCTTTCATTCCTTCCTAATCTGATAAGATAAACCTGTCCAGACAGAAACTACTGAACCGATTTGTAAATGCTTTCACCATTAGAATCCTACATTATCCCTGATGAACATAGGCTATATTTTATTCCGGGAAAGTGAAGTTTTCCCGAGGAACTGCGGATAACATCGCGACGGACAGTTAGTGTTTAGGTTGTATATTATAAATTACATTTTATATACTTGGTTATGATTTACATCTAAGTATTTATTCCAAGTTTCAGCGAGATCCGTTACAAACAAACATCCAAACTTTCACATTTATAAATTAATATTATTATTTATTATTCTGGGGCACTATTTCTATATTACATTTAATAACAAGTGGAAAGTAAATTAAATTAGGATCGCCACATTTAGTAAAAGAGTACTTTTCAAGGACATAAATATCGCATTTTGTGTAAGGGCCGTGGATATAATCCTTTTAAGCCTTCCTGTGTCCATACATAGGGCACCTTTCCCAACTTAAAGGGAATGATGGCATTAAAACTAAATATCTACCTCATTATTTTCATTGGGGCTTCGTCGTTATAATTTCGAATTTGTATGCGTACCCTCGTTTGTAGGGAATCGTAACGTAAATTCATTAGAAGTGCAAATATAAAATGAGTACTTATTTACCGAAACTAATGTTATACATTTACCTAAGTCTAAAAATACAATCGGCAACGATGGGCTTGCAACATGTTACTTAGGGTCGATTCACATCTGACCGAAGATCCGTCGCGTATTATCGGTCGCGGAACGCCAGAACTGACAAATGTATAGAAAAACACTCGACCGTTCACACTCGACGGATGATACGTTAGTCCGTCAAGTGTGAACGGTCGAGTGTTTTTCTATACATTTGTCTGTTCTGGCGTTCCGCGACCGATTATGGAGTGAATGGGGCATACCTATTCAAAGTGATCCCAGCGGTCCTACTGAACAAATGCTTTTTGACTTGATTTTGCCAAACATGTATTTGGGTGTGTGTGCCTCTGACAACCCTTAGACATCTTCAAAATAGCCGAAGTACACATAAAATCTAAGAAAATTTATTATACCTACCGTACCATTGGTGGTGTTTTTTTTTTAGAATCAGTAGAGCCATCGTTGAAAACAAATCTATGTATAGACAGTTAGGCTGAGCCAAATTAGTTGAGTATCACGCTATCTGATAATTCTGAGTTTACACTAATTATATGGACACTTTTTTACAGCATCATCATCCATAGCACGATTTAGCACATAGCTGGGCATATGCCGGGTTGTTTCTGCCATCCAATATGATCCTGTGCTTCAAATTCCAATATGATCATCCAATATCGACCCACGGCATTTAAACAGTGCAACCTTTATTTTTCATTCACAATTTCAAACACGAAATTATAAATGAAAAGAGCTTACAAAACTGAAAAATCATGGTAATTATCCCGCTGATATAATTTAAAGGTTACAAAAGGGTTTTCGGCTGAAATTCCGCCTTTTTGCGCTCCAATCTGAACGCGTCGACACGTGTCCATTACATTGTAAGTAGGTACCTGGGTCCTCTCCAAACATATCTCCACATAATGCCATTAGCTACGAGCCCGGCTACACAAACACATTTGCATCACTTATGAGCTCATGTTTAGCCCGATCTTAATAGATCGTGGAGCGATTTCATAAAGTGCCAAAGTAAAAAGATAAAGAACATCATATTGGACCGTGTTGGACAAAATTCGTGTTGCTCATTAGTTCTGATTGGACATAAGCCGTGCAAAGGGACGTACCTAATGCCTACGCTCAACGGGATGCTGTAGTACCTGACGTTACTTTTGAGATGAAATGGGAACTAATTATGAACTCCAATAACATTTGCATAATAATAAAATAATACAGGGTGTAAAAAGAAAACTACCGAAAACTGAGGGGATGCAATCAGACCATGATTGTAAACATACTCGTATTTAGCAAAAAAATAACGCAGAATTTTTTTTTACTTACCTTGGTCGTTTTATGTTATTTCGTTTATTTACTACTATTACAACATAATAAGACTATACCCACCTAATAATTTCATTTATAATAGAAAAAAACAGTTAAAACTCAAAATCCAGCAATCTACGTAAAACAACGCGCCCAAAACATACGCAAATAGTGATCTTCAAACGCTGTTTTCTCTGGATAAAATGATTTTTTCAGAAAATCCTTTAGGTTTTGGTTGTGTGGTGGGTTGCTGTACCTACCCCTTTCGGCTTCGGTAGACGTCTTTTTACACCCTGTATAATAGGGACCATGACCAACCGGCTATAAAAACAATATGGGTAGTATAAAATATAAAACGGTATAAAAATCACTTCTTTTCCTCTGGGAACATTAACAGGTGAATAAAGTCTGGATTCAAAGTTATTTTATAAAAATGAGCCAAATAAACACTCCACTCCAAAATGTAAGTTTGAAAAAATAAGGTTATCCAACATTTTTAGGTGAACGTGGTTTCAATTTATGTAATGGATACAGAAACCAGTCGGAAATTGCACTATCGAGCTGTGTCAGCTCCTGAATACGCCAGATGCCATCTAAATATCGCCAACAGCCCACGCCGGACATTCGACATATTACACAAATGCTGCAGTATCTATATACCCAAGTATCCATTATGTACTCGTAAGTTTGTATGAGGTAGTCAATTCCGGCGACGATTTTTCACCAACCTGGAAGACCTCCGTCATGGCTTGATGACCGGGGGAGAATCAAACGTGCCTTCCGAAGCACGAGAACACAATATAGGTAGTTGCCCATCCACGTTACAGAGCATTGCTTCACATAACAGAACGACTATAGCCAACATGACCAAGCCACACCATGACTAGGCGCTTAATTCTTACCTACTTACACAGACTCTAGTCATTTTTATATGCGTTGTGTGACGCGCTCTTCTTTGCAGTTTGCTAGCCACTATCGGGCTCAACCGAATTTAATTCAATTTAAGCCAGGTTTGTCGTTGTTGGATCCAACACGGAGGACGATATGTAAATATATATAGGTATATTAAAAACACAATCGAGAACTCGAGGGACAGGATCTTTGGTGAGGCGTGGGGTGTGTCCATGCTTAAATTTAAATATATATTCTGACATTACTGAAATACAGAAATACCTCTGGGATTAAACAGAGACTCTGAATGGACGTAACGCGGCGTGACGGGCAGCAGACCGCACATGAGGAAGGCTTGCCGTCATTTTGATTACTAGATAAACACCGACCCCTCCGAAATACCTAGATTTTCATCATGCTTATGCACAGACGAAAATCTCAACGAAATGAAAGACTAAGTTGATATTTCATGAGTCTGAAAAATAAATAATACCACCAAGTGCGAGGCAACGACTCGCACGTGAAGGGTTCCGAACCTACCATCATCGGTTTTTCTTAAAACAGAATTCTAGAAAGACGGAGACCCCC
The DNA here is from genome assembly GCA_963565295.1 of Epirrhoe alternata. Taxonomy (NCBI): domain Eukaryota; kingdom Metazoa; phylum Arthropoda; class Insecta; order Lepidoptera; family Geometridae; genus Epirrhoe; species Epirrhoe alternata. The sequence goes on from OY751375.1 coordinate 322,447, forward strand.
TTAAAGTTTGAACTTTTTTATATTTTAAGTATTTGTTATTATTAAAATTGAACTGTTTAGTACTTACTTATAGAAACTTTCATGTTTCTACCTATTGATATACAGCCTTGACAAACTTAGAGCAATAAAAACACGTTTGTTGTATGAGAGCCGACTTTAATATTAATATTTTTATTTTTCCTATTTGTTATTATAGCGGCAATAAGAAGAGAGTAGGTGTCCTAGAACAGAACTAGATGGCGCCATATTTCATGTTTTGGCTCCGGGAATTTTCACGGGATCAGGATTTAGGTGGGAAAAACGAACACATGCGAACAAAGCCGCGGGCACAGCTAGTAGCATATTATTTTTCATGGTTTTCCTTTGTTTCAGTTCAACTTTTAACTTCATAGAAAAAATACCTTTTGTTATTTTTCCCTCATTCAACTTTTTATGGAAAAAAACCTTTTGTTTTATATTTCCCTGTAACTAAAAACAGTATTGGAATATATTTTAGAGCGTTATTGAAACAAAAATACCAATCGATAAGAACTTTCTTTAACGTGCAGCTGTCTTGAAAGAGCAACAAACATGCATCCTGCGCATTCATAAGGCGTTTAGCAAAGCCGATCTGAGTTTTAAAAGAATCTTATTGAGAGTTGAATAAATTCCAGAGCACGGAGCGGCCGTAAACTTTTAACAACGTCTGCATTACACGTAATTTGAGGACATGCCCGCCGTGCGCCTTTCCTCGGCTGTACAGGACGACACAATTGACAAAATAATAATTAATAGATGTGTGAATTGTCCAGCATTATTTAATGTGATTTTTTTAATTCTAAGTTGTTGAAATATTAAGGTATATATAATGTATGTATACATAATAATTATAGAATTTAATCCTAATCAATGGATCAGGATAAAGTAAGAAGTGCTGCTAGTATTTTATAAATCGTTAGATAGAATTAAAAAACCATTTGCCGCATTCAAATTCCTATCGTGTCACACATACGTGAAAATATGATACTATCCGATAATAACAGGGCGCTGTTAAAACAAAATATTTTTAACGCTTGATCGTTCGACAACTATACGACAGTCTATTCATCGAATGGGTGAGCCTTTTTGATCACAATACCTACGCCGGGAAATGTTTTAGTCGCAAAATAACTAAAATTAAAAACCTACAAAGCTTTATTGTGCATTTTGTCTTGGGTTGCAAATATTAGGTATTTGGTCTGATCTAATAGTAAGAGTAGACAATAATTATCTCAATTGAAAGTAGTACAAAAAACCCTATTTTTATGAGAAAATTCTACTGTTTTTTGACTGAAACAACAGTATTGTGTCGCAGTAGAAGAGTGTATCTAGATTACATCATACCTAATGGCAGATCCGTGATCCTGCAGCAAAGTTCAGCGTACATACCTACCTATACGAGAATGCTAAACTATCTCTCTTGACTTCATGGTTTATCAGGATCGTGCCACGAAATTAGCGGTTTCTGCTTACAAGTGCTTGTGGTGTAGATTAGTTAGATAGATAGATTAAAAAATTAATATTATTGAGTAACGGGTTTTTATCACGTCCTTCGTCACTATTCACTGGTAAACTGATGTACGTGACTACGAGCGCTAGAACGCATTTAAAACGTTAGTAAGAAAAATAAATAAAAGATAAAAAACCGTTAATAATATTTACGTCATCAAATCAGGAAAGTTTAAAAAATTCAATGCTGGACTCACACAGCATTAAGTATAAAAATTGAGCTTACTAATGATCCTATCGGCATGCTTAATGTTCTGTACGGATCCCTAAAAACGGTAGGTATTTTGAATTCAGTAGGTAACAGTTGGAAACACACACGCTCTGCATGTGGGCTCGCTTACAACACAAATAAAAATATTCCGTAGCTCAAAGGGAATGAACAGAAAATTCGCGCAGCTGCTCTTTCAACCGTGGAATACGGTAACTGTTATTGGTGTGTGTGAACTCACGCTAATTGCCAATAAACAAGATAAATATTATATTCAATAATTATGTATATCCTTAGATAGCTTGAATGATTCTATTGTATCTTGCCATCTTATGTACATAAATATTATAGTAGAAAAGTTTCTGTCAATAAAAATTATACATGAAATCAATAACAGCGACGCCGAGGCAGTCTACAAAGACGCTGGCGTGACGAAGTCAGAGCAACTCGAATCCCGTGCTGACTGGGGGTACGAAGCTAGCGATAGCAAGACTGGCCAGAGCTCTAGAGAGACCTAAGATGAATCAGTTGGGTCGGACCATTAAATTAGAAGAAGAATCAATTTATAAATTCACCAACCTCTAAGGACAAACTTCACAGTCCAAAGTGTGACCCGTAGGCGTACGCGGGTAGCCATTAATTTGCGCAATGCTACGTGCTTCGAATTAACCCGAAAAATTACTAATACTTATCGCTCGGTTTATCGGTTATAATGTTATAAAGAGACAAGCTTCGGATCATTCAAAAAGTTTATACAAATGTTAGACACTCACAAAAACTTTTGAATAGACTTGGATAGTAGATAGCTGGATAGATACATGGGTTCCTTTTTATCTCGAACAAATGAAGTATTTTCGTGAGTGCACACCTGCTCTGCTACAAATATTGAAGTACAATACAACGTATGTTTATTTGGATTGATATTGGATATAGTGGTCGCTTTGTGTAGGCAAATCAAATACGAAGATCTCTTTGACGGATTGTGATGTGGAATGTTCTAGCAAGGAGACAAAGCTTCGGCACATGCACATGTACCACATAACAATAGGTATCTTCTAATACATTGTATACATACATACATATATTGTATATCCGAATACACTGGCTGCACTGATGAGATGACATGTCATATCGATCTCAAAGTGAGCATACTGTCATTGATATGCTGGACCTCATAGACAGCTCAACTTAATTGATCAGATACCAGCAGCGCCTTAGTCGCTGGCGGCATTACCACTCTGATCGTGATCTTACCTACTATCTACATTGAACATCTTAGAACAGAATCTACAATAAAAAAACAACCTAAAATATTTATAGTTTAGTACGAAAACATAGTTGAACATGGAACTACGTGGGTTTAACGTGTACGTGATTTCAGTGCCGGTAATGAGCGAACATCGTTAATCCCATAAACATACATATTATGTACACAAGTACAGTATTACGTGGTTGTTAATTATTTTGTTTGTTGTCTATTCAACTTGCCGAAAGCAAACATATAATTTAAAGGGTTTGTTGATTTTGACAATACATTCTATTAGCTGTATAGTTGCCAATGATGTTATATACCCCTATATACTATATGATATATAAGTATAGAATTCTGTGATAGTTGCTTAGATCGCGGATTCGATGTTCCAGTTTTTAATACTTATCAAAACAAACAGGATTACTACTGTATCCCCGAGGCCCGGTAGACATTCTTTCAGATCTTAAAAAAGATATTTCAAAAAAAAAACGAAGCAAAATAATTTACTCTAACATGCCTTCTGCAAAAGATCCTTTAAAAATAGAAAATATTGATAACAAAGTGAAAAAGGTATAATATTTAGGTATAATAAGGTAAATGACTTTATCGGTTCTCGAGTCGCTAACGGCAACTTATATCCGTTCTTTCGTTAGGTTTTATATGAAAATATATTTACTAAAGAACGGATATAAGTAGCCGTTTGCGGCTCTGAGTACGAGCACCAGCCTTTGTAATACTGTTCAGCAAAACTTTTTCATAAAACCTGCTTCAGTAATCATTTTATGAAAGAATGTGCCAATCTGCTGTCACATGTCAGATTGAGATTTTTTCTCGAATTATGTTGGGAGCGTTATTGCGTGTGTTTGTGCATTGTGTGCTGTGTGTTGTGTGCTGTGTGTTGGCTCTGAACTTGGTGTTCAACGTGGGCTGCGCGAGCCTGTGTGTGCGGGTGCTGCGCGGAGCCCTGCACAATGCCTCACGGTGACGGCAAACGATGGTACGAATGTGAGTGTGTTTTCGAAAGCTCTCACTAATATAATTTCAAACTCAGGCTAATCTAACCGCTTCAAATGGGGCCTCTACACATTCGCCGAACTTCGACGAATATCCGCGCTCACGAACGTGTACCATGAGATGATAACGTATATAAAGTTGGTGTGGTATCTGACCCGTTTGGTGTTGCAGGTGGAACCCGAGGGTGGCGACATCAAGACGCAGACGCTGCCGCTGTGCCCGGCGGGCCGGCCGGCCGAGCAGGAGCCGCTCATCAACGATGGTAAGTACCTCTTAAGATAATTAACCGACTATACAAAGAGTTTCTATGTTCAGCTGTATATGTTTTATTTATGTACCACAATAGATGTTCACCGATATCTCCGTAAATTTTTTGACCGATGTTCATATCTTGAGGTAATTCTTTATCCGCCTTATTAATTAGAAAACCCTAATTCTAGCTAAATCCGAGACTGCTCTCAGAACTGTTACTTCTTGGAGTAACATGATGAGTTTAAGGTTATTAATAAATCGGTAGTTATCTCGAATCAGTAATACATTTCTTGCATCGGGACTAGCGCGCGCGTTATGGCAACCCATAAAATTTAAAATAAAAACGAGTGAATGAACGAATATTATTATCATTCAAAATATTGTCTGTCTCTGTCACTAATTATATGAATGACAGAGATAGACAATAATTTGTATTTGATAATCTGTTTTATTCAAAGAGGTTAGAGGTTTTATTCTTCTCAAAATTTTTGGTCAAGTGAATATTGACCAAAAAGTTTTTAGTCATAAAAAAAGGATTTACTGTGTTTAGTCATTTTTAACTGTTTTTTTGTTTCTTGCTAATGCTAAATGATTTTTTACCTCAAAATCTATACTTACTTGGATTTTAAATTCAGTTTCTTCGAGATCATAAAATGAAATTGTACGAATATTGTAAATTTTCACTCGCCCCATTTATCGTAATTGGTATCCATCCAACCTCATTCAATTTTTCCTCAAACCATCAACATATCCATCCTATTTGCACAACCTTTTTTTGGTTATGACATGAATATTATGAAGTAAAATGTCAAAATTCATGATAGAGTATGCTTACTCCATCTCTATACTAGGTTGCACCTAGGCGTAACTCTTGCTCCGAGAGCAGCGTCAGATTAGCTTATTTCCTCCTTGGTCTTTATTTATTAATACAGATTTGACCTACTACTGCCTTATGCTTTGGATTAGCTCTAATCCCAACCAAGTTCGTGTTTATTAATAACAGGGTATAAGTATTACTCCAAAGGCATCTACTCGTAGCTATACTCACAATTTAGACCAACGCGCCTTGACACAGAACAACTGTATAATATTTTAGTTCATAACAATACAACTACAACTTTCAAACAGAAATGACCTTTTGTTGAGCCTTCGTGGCAAAGTAATCGTTCGGAAGGCAGCATCGAGCGCACGCGGCATCAATCGTACGTCTTGAATTATACATGCCCTGTCCACGCAGACATCCACTTATTGATGAGATACGCTATTTCGGTGATTTTGTTTATTTACACGAATAACGAAAGGTTTCATTACTATATCCCCTGAGCATTATAAATAAAATAAATAATGCTGGACATTTCACACAGCATCATCTACCCCCAAACTAAGCAAAGCTTGTACTATGGGAACCAGACCACTAATATACAACTTATATACTTTTTGTTTGTAAATACATACACATTATACATAGAAACACCCAGACCCGAGATAAATATTTGCAGATCATACAAACATTTATCCCGCCGCGGGTATCGAACCCGCAACCTTCTGCGTACCAAGCGAACTTTCACCCGCTGCGCCACAGAGGTCGTCTTATACAGAGAGCATTATACACGTCTGCTCTACAGTTTAAAAAGCCATATTATAACGAAAGGCATTTTATTCAATTACCTTGCCTACAGTTGCTATAATGTTCATGTAATAAGATGCAAAGAACCAAATTATTTCATGCCATTCCCTGAAAGCTATTATGCGACGCACGCGTATGGACTTTTAAAAAACTGCCGCCGGCGGTACCCTTTTGTGAAAGTTAAATTATGCTAACCAGTAGAAATGAAATGACTTCACTGTTGAGAATCGCTCATAATAATTTGATATCGTTCCGGCAATCATGCTGCAATATTCAGGTGTAATTGCGAAATGTGACGGTCCCAGGAGTTTCTTTGTAAGCCTTTGTAATGTTGAATGGATATGTCGAGCGTGGACGGCAGTGACCTCGATATTCATTTGCAATTCTGAGAGTTCGATAATGAGTTTAATAATATTTGGAATTATAAAAATGAATGAATGAATGAACACTTTATTGTACACCAAGAAATCACAAAGTGATCCCAGCGGTCCTACTGAATAAATGATTTTTGACTTTGACTTTGACTTTGATCAACAAAAACAAAACATTTAAAACAATTACAAGTTCTTAGTACAATGGGCGGCCTTATCGCTGATAGCGATTTCTTCCAGGTAACCTTTATTAATTCAGAATTGATAATATACATAACCAGTTAGTATTGTTAAAAGTGGCGATGAGCGTGCAACCTGTCAAGAAGACAATTGTGGACTGTGGGCATGCTGCCAAACATGATGCCATTATTTGGATCTGAGAGAATGTCTACCGCGCTTCAACTATCTCAATTGGATTTCATTGATGAAGATATGAAAACGTTATGCTCTCACAAGACTAATGTTATGTCTATCAGCACTGTCAGCTATTGAAATGATAAGTTTCCCTGAAAGCTATCTTCAAATGAAATCTGCCTTGCACGCAGTCTTGAGCCCCTTAGATTGAGTGAGATCGAAGATAACACCTTATCTTAGACAAGTAATTCTACTAGAAAATTAGGAGTTTGCTTAGTTGTGCCGAGCCCTTTTGAGAATTGAGATGGACAAATCAAGATTTATGTCAAGAAAAACTCAAGACAGATTCATGCAACCTGTTATGCCGCACACTTCATTATTCGCTATGCGGCTATGTTGTATTCACCCAAATATTTGCTATGTGAGTGAACAACAGTTAAGCTATCCACACGTCGTGCCGACGCAACTTGGCAAGTCTGTTTGATTGGATTTTATCTGCGCTTATTCGTTTTGCATGCAAACAAAGCATAGAGACGAATAAACCTTCCACACTTTGCCAAATAGCGCGTATAGACGAATAAAAAATAACGTAGTGTGATGCCAGCACTACATAAGACTGATTAGAATAAGATAATGGGGTACTGGGCAAGCTACTAAGATTATACTATCTATCCTTATCCTAATGTCCTAATCCTAATAGAATATAATAAATCTGAAAGTTTGTGAGTATGTTTGGATGTTTAGATATTTGGATGTTTATATGTTTGTGTAATCACGCCTAAACCAGTGAACCGATTGGATGAAACTTGGAATAGGCGTAGATAGTGACCTGGAATAGCATATAGACTATTCAAAATGTTGGTACCATGCGGGCGGAGTCACGCGCCGAAGCTAGTACAGTATACGCGCATCGACGTTCTATTTAGTGTAGGTAGGTTTATCTCTCATTTTCTATGTCGAGTATAGGAGCATAAATAAATCAGTGTTATGGATATTTGCATTGCGTATTATTTATAGTTTCTTGTCAAGAAATTACATAATTTTTCATGTTATTTCTGTGAAGAAGTATTGGAACAAATACAATTGAGCATGTAGCCGTCTGTAGAAAGTTGAGTCGACTGGAATCCTTAAATCGAATCAGGACAGTCAGTTGAAACAATCCCACTAATATAATAAATCTGAAAGTTTGTGAGTTTGTTTAGATGTTTGGATGTTTAAATGTTTGGATGTTTGGATGGATGATTATGTTATAAATAAAATTGTTTTAGTCAAATCTTGAGACCTCTTTTAGAAATAGTGATATTCCTATTAATTTATATTCCTCTAAATCATTTTGGGTGATCTCTCACAACAAGTACCATTGTTATTTGTGAATATCCCATGTTGGAGCTAATGGCCTAGTGGCCTATTCCGGTGACGGAATTTCTCCTAGCATAGTAAGTTTGAACCGAAGTGATAAAAGGATTGTTAGTACGGTATCACAACATATAATAAAGATCTATACTAATATTATAAAGAGTAAAGATTTGTTTGTTTGTTTGTTTGAAATGAATATGCTCCGAAACTACTGGACCGATTTGAAAAAATCTTTCATCAATAGAATCCCACATTATCCCCGATGAACATAGATAGGCTATATTTTATCCCAGAGAAGTGAAGTTTTCCCGAGGGATCGCGGGTAACCGCGGCGGACAGCTAGCTGATAATATTTGTAAAAGAGAACGGCTTTTGTTGGCGACAGTACAGTTTGTTTGTTGCGGGATTTCTCTAAAGTGTAGACTCGGGCTTGTGTGAGATTTAGTTTATGTTTTATAAAGTCGCATCTTCAGGTTTCATCCCAAGAGGCTTTTGTACATCTCAACTTGCAGTTTCAAATGTTAGCCGTGTTTTAAACGAATGGGCTTAAAGTTGTTTATTACAACACTAGCTGCGCCCCGCGGCGTTCCTCGGGAATACTTTTCTTAAGTGGATGAAGATTGAAAATCTCAATGCAGGGTATAAACTATTATACTTTTATAACACGATGGAACACAAACACAACACCGTACGTGAAAGAGCTATATTCGTCTAGTTAGTTATTTTGATACTGGATGTTTTATCATCATCATCCACAGCCTGACATCACCCACTGCTGGGCATAGGCCTCTCTAAGCTTGTGCCATCCACCACGATCCTGTGACAATCTGATTTTTATAGGTTATATTTATTGTATACGTTCAAAAAATCACATGAATATGTCCTGTTACAAAGTAACAAAGATAAAAGTGTTATAATATAAAAGTTTTGTGAGAGTAGTATATTTATTAAAATTCTGGTGTAAATAGGTAACCCCGTAGCCAAGAATAGACGGCCACTCGCCTTTCCGATCCCAAAATAGAACACTGTTTAGCTACAGCCTAGCGCTCTACGCGCTACGCCGTAGAGCCTCTACGCATTAAATTGTAATCTGTTATTAGCTTCGTCAGATGCTTGAGTCTAGAACGAACTCGAATAAAAAACAGCTTTTCGGTCGTGTACGAAACCGGAGCTTCGTTACCAACATGTGTAAATTTATCTTGTAAATCAAGCGGCAAAATGCCAATCAGTCGAGGAAATATGAAATACACGATGTCGTTCGCTCACCGTATGCATTTCCACTCGCTGCGTGCAGATCCTCGCGGTAAATGGATGCATTTGAGATGACGTTATACCTTCAGCATCAACGCTTCACTGCTTTGGATTCCACATTAGAATCTGCGATTAAGTCTTGTGGAATTTATCGGAACTACTGAATACGCTCTGCAATTTATAATTCCGCGTGGAAACTAGCGCTACTACGGAAGGACTCCTTTCGGTTAGGCGGTTTAAGCTATCTCGATGACTAATTTGATTTAAATAGAATGGAACAGAATTTTGTTTATTCGACACCTCCGATAATGAAAACCTCCGGCTTGAAATATTTTACAAAAATGACATTCCAATGCGAATGAACTCAATTCCTACCGGCTGCTGGATTTTGAAGCAAAATTGCAATTCTAAAGTTTTTTTATTTTGACTGTGTCAATATCGGTTTTCAGACCTTCATCAAAGCTCCATGTTTTTTACGAGTATTTTTTTTACAGCGAAAATTCCTTTGATGTACGGTACAACCACAGCCGATAACGATATGAACTGAGAGAGGTTTCTAAAAACAAAACGATATGTTCGTCCTAACAAAACTTCACCGTAGTCAAGTTTTTATTGGCTTTTGATAACATTTACGATTATATGTGTGCAAAATATGAATTGAAGTGAAGTTTTATTTAGCTAATCATTACATAGTCTATATGATTAGTAATAAATATTTGTTGTAACAAAATAGTGTTTTTTACTAGAATACTCTATTTTTAATATTAGTGTTTTTAGGCCTGCACCTGGATTAGGAGTGATCCCAGCCAGCGGTGCTGTAAATGCTTATGTAATTTTTATGTGACATGTAAAGCAAGTCTCCCGCATTTCAGGCTAAACCTATGTGCGGGAATAGTCCTAGTCCGGAGATTAGATTCAACTTAGTTTTTAATAACTAGCAATATTTCCGTTTTATTTATTTGAAATTCCTGTCAACAATCTATATATATTCCAAGTTTCCATCCAAGATTCACTATTCTACCAGTTAATTCATGATTGAAACACGCATACAACTACCAATACTTGTATATATATCAATAAGTAAATGCCTCAAGACACGACCAGTGTATCCTACCAGTACTCACCTATGGGGCTGAGACCTGGGTTTTCACAAAGGAAATAATAACCAAACTCAGAATCGCCCAGAGAGCAATCGAAAGGAGGATGGTAGGGGTTACACTGAGGGACCGTAAAAGAAACGTTTGGCTCAGGGAGCAAAGCAAAGTTGCCGACGTTATACATCGCATTGCGAAGCTCAAATGGCAATGGGCTGGTCACGTTGCGCGCAAACAAGGCTCGTGGTGCAAAAGACTTGCAGAATGGAGACCGTGGGGTGAAAAAAGACCACAGGGAAGACCGCAAATGCGTTGGTACGATGACCTCAAAAGAACAGCTGGAGGCAAATGGATGGAGATTGCACAAGACCGCAAGAAATGGCAAATTATGAAGGAGGCCTACACCCAAAGGGTAGAAAGTGGCTAAGAAGAAAGAAGAAGAAGAAGAGAAATGCCTCAAGAACCTGTAGAGACATCAAAAGGCACAATACAGCTGTAATTGTAGCGCTGCGCTGTAATGTCCCCATTATGGGCAACAATAAAACGAAACGCGACTCAAAGAACTCGAATCAAACAATTACAAGTATCCTTTGAAGCTGAATTACACCTTATACTTACAGCTGTAGAGTTCACATTGCAACATTGTTCGTTGATACTATTTTGAGCCTGAACATTAAAATCTATAGAAATAAAGAAATACTGTTCGTTGGTAAGCAAAAGAACGGATGGACCAATCAATATGTTCTTTTCAGATGATATAATTCGATAACGTTCTAATTATTAATCATGTAAAGCAAATTGAAGTTTTTTCCAAATATTGAAACAATCTTGCAGTTTTCATACAAAATTATTTAAAAAATCTATGCTAGTGTTTACACCCAAGTTCATGTGTGGACGAAATACGGACGACAGTCGTACGTTTGAGTTGTATAGTTGCTTTACCAACCACCTGTTTGTGTCGTTTTCTTCTCAGGCCAGTATCTGCGTGTGTCATAACTAGCTTAGTATCGTTTAAAGCTGTGTAAGTTTAGAACTAGCCAGGCTTTGCCTGCACACGTAATACTCCTCATAAATAATAATTGTGTTGCTAGAGGTATATTGATGAGGTGTATTTTGTTCACTAGTGAATAGGAGGCATATAATCAGTGTTATTTAGGGATTTTCAAGATGGCGGTCAAGTAAACAAAACTAAATTAATGACCACTGTATCGTCATGACGTCGTTCTCTCAGATCTTTTGCCTAATCCAGATTTGATTTTGATTTGATAGATCACTGAGGGGGTAGTCAGAGGCATATTCAAATAATTGGCGCATGCCTACACTATGCAGAACTTAGCACTCCATACATGACAGGTCGCAAGCCCATCGACGCAATGAAGCAAATTTAAATAAAGCCTTTGCGATATTTAATATCAAGCGTCAATGCCCTAAATAGAATATTTCACATAATACTTGCTGTACAAGTTTTCGGATTATAACATCTAGGTCCCTTAAATAAGCAAACGAAGTTTTGAAGCGCAACGCTTCGGAAGTTTCCGATCGGAACTGGAAGTGTGTGAGTTCGCGCAAACAGCGAACTGCAGAGCGGAATACACACATAACAACTTTATACACAACAGCTACCCAACGTTGAATAAACTTTGAAATATTTAACTTGCGTTACATCTAATAAAAAATATATCTTATTAAACATATTTACAACTGACATCTCCGAGAATAGTCTGAGATAAGTGATTAGAGGCGTAGAACATTATTTTTAAAAAGTTATCGAATAATAAGTAGGTACGTTTATCGCTGAGTGTACCAAAACTCTTTGTAGAGACTTGTACCTGCGTCTATGGTTACCGCAAATACAAGTTCTTTGAAGTTAATGGTATTGGTAATGGTTTGGTAGTAAAGTTAAAAGTCAATATTCGTCTGGTAACTTTAAATGGTAAATGGTAATGAGCTCGCGCTCGCGGTGGTAGCATACGTCGCGATCTGACGAATTTAGACGCAAAGGTGAGCTTATTGCTGACGCTGCCAAACTGCACATTTGCTGCGTGGTCGATATTACTTCGAACACTCTTCATGTGTGCATGGGACAGCTGGAAGGGGAAGGCCTAGGCGAACCTTCTTGGATCAAATTGGTGACATTTTGGAGAAGGGCCAGGTCAAAAGTACCCTAAACCGACGAGCATGTCTGAAGAATGTAATGAGAGTGAATGAGGCGAAAGTTGTGTGTCAGGATCGTAGCGACTGGAGATCCGTAGTCTCTGCCTACCCCTTTGGGAAAGAGGCGTGACTTTATGTATGTATGTACTCTTCATGTTTTTTTTATAATAATGACTTGTCCTTATCCTACATGATGTGAGGTCGGCAACTACATTTGATTCTCTAACTACTTTCTCTCGTCGATCGTCATCTTAGTCGTCACTCACCACTCTTACTCATGTCATCTTACACAATCCATCCATCTTTACTTTCGCATACCTCTAACGTTTCATAGCCTATAACCCTTTTAATATATTTGAACTAGCCTTAGGAGACTAATAAAATATTTTATAGAGTGTATCTTCTATTATCGTACCTCTATAAAAATTATTGAATAGTTTTGACGGGCTCCAACTACCTCTTTTAGGCATTTTATAGGCAATTGAAGGCATGAAGATCGGCTGTCTGTCTCAGTCTATCTCATTTTTAACTTAATCGAAAAACATTCCTGAAATCGGTTTTTGATACAGAGCAAAATAAAATAGACTAGTTAAATCTAGCCTAGTTAAAATTAACTTTAACCCGCGATTTCGTACTTTAAGCGTCTGATTGATAAAGTCAAAAAGCTGCCTACATGTTTGGCTCCCATTTTCGAAAGATTTAATTTTCAATTTCCCGCTCAATTTGTTGCAACATAAAGCGCTGTAGAGGTTTGCTTGAAGCGCTGATTTGGTTTCCAATTAATCTCACCGCTAGTAATTTGCTCTGCAAATCTAGTTAGTGCACGGATTAGTGTTTGTGCGCGTCGAATGCAGAACGGTTTGCGATCTGATCGAACTTTATAATTACTTTTAACTTCTTTATTTACTCTAAGAAGGATCTTCTTAGAGTAAATATTATTGTGACTCGAAGTGATACCACTAAATAGAAGTAATGTAGACAAATACCGTGAAGAACCAGCGATGGAGCATACTCGTAGCTTAAAGCCTAAATAGTTTTTTGTGACAAGCAAGTTAGGATTGGGGAGAGCTTGCACAAGATCGCAGAGAGTGGAAAGTGATAAGCCTTTGCCCAGCGGTGGAACAGTAAAAAAAACATTGGCGCTCTAGGAGTGCCGACAGATGTGAAAATTTGAACAAGGTTCTGGTAATGGTATAAAACTTTAAAACGAAAATTACAAAAAAATAAAGTGCAAAAAGCTACTGTCCTACTGGGAACTCCCGGTTGTCTCACTCAGAATCTGAGCTCTTTACACTTCCACCACTGACGATACATTGTGTGACGAAATTAAGGTATAGTGAGAGATGGTGTCGGTATTTCGGTAACAGTCACGTGACTCGCGACTCGCAAGTTTGATGTTTTTTTTCCCATCTCCAAAATGCCCAATGCGCCTAAAGAAGTTTTCACTTTAAAAAGTTGAACCTGTTCCTTCTCGCAAGGTAGCCATATTAAGCCGTTGGCGTAGCGAGATTGCATTTTATAAATTAAATAATACGAAATGCGAAATTGAACTTGCAATCGAAACGCAAGATTGAACTTTCAATCGAAACTCCAATTCGAACTTGCAATCTTCGGAGAGTCGAGCTCTAGGCCAACGCACGTATATTATAAGACGGGCAAAGAATTTTATTCTATAATTTCCCCTTCTGAGCTCTCGACTCGAGGAAATGAGAATCCGCTCGTTGCAGATGCACCACCGATATTAAAATTGTCGGTGTTAGGTCGGAAGCCTATGCTCATTAATATTGTTTATTCTTTATGCAGGTGTGGCAAACATTTTTGAGGACCTTTTCTTTTGTAGTTAGAAGGTTTTGTTTTTAGGAAACCATAGATAGGTATAATTTGATAATAAAATCACCTGCATTTTGGATTTTTTGAAATGAACAATCAGCCCAGAAAAAATATGTATCTAATTTGTCAAAAAAAAAACAAGTTGGTGTCAATCGACGCGATAGACGAGTGTAAGCCCTGATGTTTCATAGAGAAATTTTATGTATAACATTGACGGTATAGACTAGTGGAAAAAATAGCTTATTTTTTTACTTTTCTATACAAAGAATAAAAATGCGATGCGTCGGATGCGTACGATACCGACCTGTGGGCGCTTACCTTTAGAAACGCTGGCGACGTCGGCGGCGCACGCGGCCTGCCGAGTTAGAGTACGCAACATTAAACATTGCGAGACACTTTGCAAACAATTTAAATTGTAATACTTGTTTATAATCACATACTGGCTGGAGAGAGAATTTCTTTATTGTTTTCTACGATTGAGTTTTGAATACTACGTTTTTGTCTAGCAATAATATGTTTTCAATTGTGTTATTAGTACGTAATTAAGTAACACGATATCTCATACAGATATCGTGAGCAGCAGCAATATGAAATGTTTTTCCAGTAAACAATAACAAGTTCTACCGAATATTGTTTTCAATTATTTTTGACTTTGATTAAGTATCAATATCGTACGTAATAAATCCTTTGTAGGTATTTGTTTGTGATTTAAGGATGGTCAGTTCAGTAAAGCGCTCGTGGTGCAAATTTATTCTAGATTTTTTTTAATAATGCTGGACATTTCACACAGCATCATCTAGCCCCAAACTAAGCAAAGCTTGTACTATGGGAACCAGATAACTGATATACTACTTTTTGTTTGTAAATAAATACATATTATTACATAGAAACATCCAGACCCGAGATAAATATTTGCAGATCACACAAACATTTATCCCGCCCCGGGGATCGAACCCGCAACCTTCTGCGGCCCAAGCGGGCTTCCCACTGCGCCGTCAAGATAGATCGTCGAAGTTAAACAACGTTTTGTGTGTTCACAAAGTGGATGGATGACTGCTTCTACCACTAAAGTGGAGAGCACGTTAAATTGTAGGTCCCGACTATAAAGTTGAGCCATGATAGAAGCTTTCACTCGGGTTCAAAAACTTCGTTGGCCATTTACTCATACATATTTTTATTCAAGAAAAAGTCTATCGTTCCTTAGCGTGATATTAATTATTCCATGTTTTATGCATATAATTCTTATATTTTTCATAGAAAAGTACGGATCCCTAAAGATAGTTCATTTGCTTCAAAGTTCTTAGAGTTGATGAATGAATAGAAACTTCGTAAAGGTTGCCAAGTCAGTTTGCTTTATGCATGAGGCGACGCTGTACAAAGAAAAGTTCAGTTAAGTACGATCATATTGCGCTCCGGTCCTCACACTTTTATTTTTCCCTTCTACTGGAGAAGCAGTCTCTAAGTTGCATTATTAAAAAACTAATCACTTTCGCAAGAGTCGATGCAAGGAAATATTTTTAAAATACGTTCCTATTTTGGAAAATAGGAAAACATGGTTTTGTGTTTGTGATTTTTAATTCCGACCGATTATTACATTCATATACACGGAAGCGCTCGTGGTCGTGCTTGCTTAGTCGTTCTTGATAGATCGTCGAAGTTAAGCAACGTTCGAAACGTTCTGTAAGTGGATGGGTGACCGCCAGTGGCATTTTCATCTGAGCGCTTCCGTGCTTCGGAGGGCACGTTAAATTGTCGGTCCCGGACGGAGGCCTTAAGGCGGCCTAAAAACTCCGCCACCAGAGTTGGCCACTGACTCATACGAACTTACTTTTTTTTTATTACATTCATTAATTTGGTTTTCATAACACAATTCGTTTTTGATGAGTTTCCTTTATGCAAAATACAACAATTAATTTTTAAATGTGTATGCAAAATGAACTTCAATATGTTTTTATTTGCCTGCAATATTAAATCCTAGTTATTTTGTCACAGTATTAAATATTTTAAAGGAATTCATGAGTTCTCGGAATTGTAGCACATTCATTTCCATGTTTATTTTCAGGAATGGAAACAGGATCACGGATTTATCCTCAAAGCACGCTTACATTCTCCAATATCTTTTCAGGGCATTCTAGATTATTTTGATAGTCTGCTGTACTTACGGCCGGTTTCTCGAACGCTTTTCAAATTGACAAGCCGATTTAACTTGGAATACTTGGTCCTCATTGGTCGAAAGACAGAGTTGACCAACGATTAGTTAATTTCGAAAATGATTTGTGTTCGAGACACCAGCAGTTAGTGTCAAATCAAAATACATGTTTGTTGCATAACCTATTTTAGGTGAAGTTTATCATCCAAAAAAACTGTTCTCACTGTCCTTAAGTGACAAGGTTCTACAGTGATCTAAATTGGTTCTGTGTCCTTCGCTGCCAGGTTATGATTATTTGTTGATCGGCAACGATTCACGCTGTTGCCGAACTCTGAGCCCTGGAATGGTAAAGTCAATGTTTGTGTTGTTAATTAAACGACGAAATGGCATCAAAACATGCGCGACAGCCTCCGATTTGCAGAGATGGGACGTAATAGGTGTATAAACTGACCAAGCGCGAATCGAACCCGCACACACAGTTTACTGGACAAAACATATGCAACTTACTCTCGTTGGCTCTCTAAGTTTTTACTTGTTACTCATTGATGAATTCATGATACATATCTGAATGACGTAAGTACTTATTGTGTAGAAGTATTTTTGAGTTTATTCATTTAATTCACATTCATGTTAAAAATCAAACTAAGCTAAGGCATAGTCTTACGCTCGGCTCCTTTTTATTCAACATTATTGCTAGCCCGCATCGTCCCACTGCAGGGCAAAGGCCTCCCTATCCCCCTTCCACCTTTCTCGGTCTTGTGCTGTGGAGGACCAACTTTCCATGAACGAGTCCAGCTCGTCTCTCCACCTCAATCTAGGTCTGCCGCGACGTCGTCTTCCATTGGGGGCCCATTCGGTTGTTAATTTGGCCCAAAGGTCATCCGACATGCGGCAGACGTGTCCGGCCCAGTCCCATTTCAATCTAGCGGCCTTTTGGCTCACGTCGACGATCTTCGTTTTGGAGCGCAGAATAATGTTTCTTATCCTATCGGTAAGCTTCACTCCGAGGATGCTGCGCTCCATAGCCCTCTGACAAAAAACCAACAACCTAGTTAAAATAAAATAATAAAAATTGATAATGCTGGACATTTCACACAGCATCATCTAGCCCCATACTAAACAAAGCTTGCACTATGGACCAGATAACGGATATACTACTTATATACTTTTTGTTTGTAAAAACATATTATTCAAAGAAACACCCAGACCCGCGATAAATATTGTCAGATCATACAAACATTTATCCCGCGGCGGGGATCGAACCCCGGGCTTTCAGCCACTGCACCACAAAGGTCGTAAAAATAAAAGGGTGCTTGACAACAGTGTGCATTTTTAAACTACGTATAAATGACGAGAGCGGACGATGAATAAACTTAAATAACGAACTGAAAATTGTGTAAATAAAATCTTTTCCAATGAATGTCGTTTGTACATTTATCGCTTGCAGATTTTCGTTCGAAGCTTTGAGAGCATTTGCGGCATCACAAGAAATGTCCTTGTAAAACGGATAAAGGAAACATTTCTGCAATTCCATGTTTTGAAAATGCAGGCAGTCTATATTTGAATGAATGAATGTATGAAATGAATGAATGAATGAATGAAAATGAATGAAAAACTCTTTATTGTACACAATAATTACAAAACATACACATATGAATCAATGGTTGGTGGTCTTATCGCTTAGAAGCGATTTCTTCCAGACAATCTTTGGATGGAAAGAAACGAACATATTGAAGGTATGGCAGGGGGTGTACAAATATATTTCCTTTGAGTTAAATTTCTTATATGACATTAATGTTCCTATACTTAGTTGAAAATATAAAATAGTGTTCTTGGTTAGCTTTTTTTGATTTTTGATTAAACTTGATAAGTTGAGCGTCCGCGAGTTAGATAGTACATATATACCGCTATTTTGTAACTACCAAAAAAATTTAAAGACAAATGCAGCAGATGCAAAAAATGATAATGTCATGGTCAGATATTTTTTTTACCTAACTATCACTAAGTTATTGAGTATTGTAGTCAACCAAAACCGAACAATTTTTTTTGAAAACTGTACAACTAGGTACTACAGACAATAATCGCGTACGCACTCTCATTCGAACTATGCTCTCGTATCATCCCCAGTCAGTAAAACCGCAGTAGCTATCATACATCCATGTCTGACTCGTCTCGTCTCCGTATTAGGTTATATATTTTTTTGTTTTTTTGAGTTATAACTGCAAAAATGTGATCAGTGACAGACACCGAGACCATGTTTTTTTTGGTGATTAAAAAATAGGGGTGTAGTATAAAATGTATTAGTTTATTACCTATAAATATACAGTTATGTTACTTGGTAAGTATAAGTAATAATAAACTACCTTTAAGATTTCAAATAAATTACTTAAATTACGAAAATAAGTTGCTCCTTTGCAAACGATTGAACTAATTTCGATGTATTTTTTATAGAGATAAGTATCTTAAATCTGGATTAACGCTAGGCCTTTTATCAAAGAGGAGCTCGGGTCTCCTGGAGACGTATGAAAGGAGCTATTGAATAATGAATAACAGAGCTAGACTCAAACGTAGAAATTAATCTTTGCTGGGTTACCGTGATTTAATAATGTTAATATAGCGGCTCAGAGAGATAAGTACAGTCTGCTTTAAAAAGAACTCACCACGACTGTTTCATCAAGCCACGGTAGATATTCTCTCAGATCTATATAATAGGCCGTACAAGGTATAACTCGCGTCACCTAAAAAGAACGCTGGAAAAAAGTGGTGGGGGTATGTTTGCGCATGGGTACGGTCGCGCACGAAAGTACTCAACCTACTGTTTTATTTTTGAACTAGCCTTTCGCTTGCGGCTTCGTATATTGGTTATTGGTAGGTACATTCAAATATATTAGATAGAGTTATCATTAAATAGAATTAAAAACATATTTAGTTCCGTAAAGAATGTTTAATCGTAATAAAAACATTAAAGATAATGTTGAAACTCCTTCCACTAGTGGTATTCCGAATCTTTTGAACCTTTTACAATTTTATTCGTCTCACTGTAGACTCGGAACGTTGTCCGTTTCATACATTGTTTAACAATATCAAATGCATTATTATCAACCTCTCTTTTCATAGAGCAATATACCTACCTACGTCATAAATATTTTTCTTAATTTTTTTATGTAAAACGATTACGTAATTAAAAACTTTTGTGCGCGATGGTATTTTAAGAGCAAAACTAGCGTGGACACTGCCCGGAAGGCAAATGCCAACTGACGAACCAATAGCGTGCGGCGCAAGCGTGTGGCGCGCGACCATCCCGCCCCGCGCCTCACCCCGTACCGTCAAATGGACCCATAAAGCGTCCATGGCGCAGCTTGACAGCCAGCGTTCTTTTTACGTGACGCCAACTATACTTATGAAAATATCGAATGGGAGTAAAAGGAAGGTACGTCCAAATTACTATTGACGACCTCTGTGGCGCAGTGGGTGTGACGCAGTGTGGAAAGCCCGCTTGTGACGCAGAAGGTTGCGGGTACGATCCCCGCCGTGGGATAGGATAAATGTTTGTATGATATGCAAATATTTATCTCGGGTCTGGGTGTTTCTATGTATAATAAGTATGTATTTACACTCCTTCACCATTTAGACTGTGATGGTGGTTATTGGTCAAGATGTTTCTCTCAACGCTTTCAGCAATCTTGCTATAATAGGGCTGATTGTATTTGGCTAAAGGTTAATAATGACGCATCGGTATAACAATTAGACACTAATCCTTCCAAATCCGACTTGGCTGTTCAATCAGATCTAATTGACTGTCATCAATCCATGTATCAACCACCGTTGAGTTATTCCGTTTAAAAATGTATGTGCATTATGCCATCATCGTCATCATCATCCACAGCCCGACTTCACCCACTGCTGGGTATAGGCCTCCCCAAGTCAGCCATCCTCCACGATCCGACATTAGCCAGTACTCTCAAATAGTGACGGGAAACATCATGCGGCAACCAACATGTCGCAGAACTTATAAAGTTTAAAAAAAAAATACACAAAAGCACGAAAAAGCTTGTACGAGTTGTACGAGTAGGTACACTTTAAACCCTTTCATCATTCTGTTTCGGAAGAACTGGTGACACGACACGATGAAGATCAGAATTAGCATTTATCATCATCATTTCAGCCATCTAGCGTCCACTGCTGAACATAGGCCTCCCCTATCGATTTCCACAGCGATTGATCTTGTGCAGCCTGCACCCAATGGCTCTCAGCAACCTTTACCAGATCATCTTTCCATTTAGTAGGGAGCCGTCCTCTGCTGCGATTTTTAGCTTTAATAATAAAGCTATTGTTGACCAAGTTTAAATGTAAGCCAAACTAGGTATTATATAAACGAATAGATAGCCAATAAACAGTTACAGAAGGTAATACTCAAAGTTTAGTCAAGGAATCCAAACCAAAGCACTTGTTAACAGTCAATCGATCCGGCATTCGGACCCCAAATCTCATTGAGCGCTTGCAGGGTGCGCCTCGGTGATACGCGCACTCGGGAGCTGAAGCGGGTAAATTTGGAATACCTGAGGCGTATACCTTAAGCTGGTAGGCTGGTATACATTTTTATTCTAGTGAAATAGGGATTTTAGGCCTCGTGGTCGTGCTTGCTTAGTCGTTCTTGATAGATCGTCGAAGTTAAGCAATGTTCGAAACGGTCTGTAAGTGGATGGGTGACCGCCAGTGGCATTTTCATCTGAGCGCTTCCGTGCTTCGGAGGGCACGTTAAATTGTCGGTCCCGGCTATTTAAGTCGTTAAGCCATGACGGAGGCCTTAAGGCGGCCTAAAAACTCCGTCACTTAGGCCGATTTTAGGCGATGCAACTATTATTATTTATTATTATTAAGAGCCTGTAGTGTCCCACTGCAGGGCAAAGGCCTCCCTTCCCTCTCTCCATTCATCTCTATTTTGGGCTACCGTGGACCAGTCTAAGTGGGCATCCAATTCGTCCCTCCATCTACGGCGTGGTCTGCCGCGAGGTCGTTTCCCGTTCAGAGATGCAACTGGAAAGACAAAATTTAGCCTTCCTTTGTTTTCTTTCTGTAAACCAAAAGGAACTTGTGACTTGACATCGCGTTGTCAATTTTATTTTATCGCGAGGTAATGGCGAAGGTATTAGTGAATTGGAAAAGTGAAAATTTCCCGAAAGACTGTGTGCACTTTAAAAATGCATCCTCAACGGTCCGTAGACATAAAGCATGCATTTTTGTGTTTGTAAAACAAAAAATATTTCATCTTCTTTTCTTGTTAGAAGTTCTTTCAGATAAGTGTGATGAAAGGATTACAAATGCGCCTCAAAGAGATTTCGTGCATGACAAATCTTTGTAACTCTATAACCGCATCACTATGGCCAAACCTGAACAACCACACCCATTACAGTTGCGGTCTCGGCGCTCTCTCGCACTGCGGCCAGGCCTTACCATCGGCATCGAGTGTTTGAGGCCTCATTCGATTACTGTCCCCGGCTGTTAGTCACTGTCTCATCCCATTTGAGCCTCTTTGTTTCTCTTGTTCACACAAAATGCTCGCTGAATATTTCATTTAACATTTACAAAAGAAAATGATCAGGTATTTTCGGGCGAATTATTCTCTAAGTTGAATAGAAAAGACGTGGTCACATACCCACATTTTACAGATTAAAAATTTTTATAGATGATAAAACAGAGTAAATGAGAATTACATTTCATTTATTTATTAATTTCGAAAATTCAGCTTGTCAGCATGCAACATTATACAATAAAAAATAAATGAAATTATGATAAGTACAATTCAAACTTAAAACAATTTCATCATAATAATATATTACAATTTATCATTCAAGAACTCATCAACACTGCAGTACATACCTAAAATAACGCTGGACATTATTCTAAGTATAACTACTATGAGTCTTTTTTTTTAATGTTGTCAGATTATGTATCGAATTCCTCATTATTAAGCCATTTCGACCTCTAAAATCACAAGATACATATTTTAGCAAGAAATCTTCACTGTTCAAAAGCTCACAGAACAAGCTTCAGCGAACGTGACGGGTTGAAAGCGCACCCACGAGATAACATTACAAATAAGCCCAGCTGATATTCTGAGCGCAAAAAATAGCTGTTTTATGTCAAAGATTATGCGTTGGCACGTCTTACGAGATGGGTGTGTATTACACGATAGGTATATCCACCATATCGTCTTAAAAGCTCTGAGTGAGGAGTGTGTGTCTGTGCCTGCTGGATGGAGGTCTTGGTTATTATTATAAGCAAAAGCATCTTTTCCACAGCCGCGATAACATCGCTTTTACTCAAATGTTGGTATACTACAAAAATGACATAAATTAATAATAATAATATAATAATTAATGCTGGACATTTCACACAGCATCATCTAGCCCCAAACTAAGCAAAACTTGTACTATGGGAACCAGATGACTGATATACTACTTATATACTTTTTAAATTTTATAACGGGACTTAATCGCGTAGGTATAACATTTGTTTATTTACCTCGACGTTTCAGTAGCGTTACAGCTACCGTGGTCACGAGAAGACCTACGCGATTAAGTCCCGTTATAAAATTTAAAATGTCTTCGAGTCGCGAAAGTTTAAAATGTGTATATACTTTTTGTTTGTAAATACATACATATTATACATAGAAACACCCAGACCCGAGATAAATATTTGCAGATCATACAAACATTTATCCCGCGGCGGGGATCGAACCCGCAGCCTTCTGCGTCCCAAGCGGGCTTTCACCCACAGCGCCACAGAGGTCGTAAATTGGTTATATTTTGAAGATGGGCTAGGTTTCATACCTACCTACTCTAAGCCGCTTCAGCGCGGTGCAATTAGTATCTAGGAGAAACAAAGTACATTTTGTAGGATCACTGTCTTTTCTATACGAGCACCTAGCACAGTTCAATTTCAAAAAGCACTCTCAGCCGCATCAAAGTAAACAGTTCTGAAGCTTTCATTGAGAGTGGACAGAGCTCGAGTGCTCGTTTCACTGAGCTGTCCACAGTGTCCACAGTACTTACACAACTCGGACACTTGACAAAACTCCAAACACGGTCTAATAACTAGGTGTTTACGTAGACATTATAATCTCCCACTTATGCGCACAATTTCGAAGATAAGTCACAAAGAGTCATAAACTCTTCTTATCACAATAAAATACCTACATAAAATTAACATATAAATAGAGAAAGAAAAATAATATGCTTTTAAAAAAAGCTAAAAAACAGAGTTTAAATCACTGAGCGTGGGGAAAAGGGAATAAATAGTGTCTGGAGACATAACCTGGTTGACTTGCTATAACTTTTGTCCAAGGTCACAAGAAATAGGCATAAAATAGAAACAAAAAGCATAAAAAAGAACACTCTGCTATCTTACTACTACGAATAAGAAGTCCTTCAAAATATTGGTACCACATGTATTTAACAAAGTCAGGAATATCTATATGATGATACACCATTGGCTTGGATACAACATATTATTATGACACATTCTAACATGACGTAACATTGTTCAAAAATTGACCTTTCCTCGACGTTGACGATAAGACGTAACATTTTTTTTTTCATGCCGGCACTTTTTGATTTTCGGTGCAAAAAAATATGTATGAACGCTGAATGATGTCCTTTAAATGTATTAATTGAATGTATACCACATATCATCGCTTTTATTATTTATATACGGTCGGCTCATAACATATTATTATGACACATTCTAACATGACGTAACATTGTTCGAAAATGGACCTTTCCTCGACGTTGACGATATGACGTAACATTTTTTTTTCATGCCAGCACTTGTTGATTTTCGATGCAAAAAATATGTATGAACGCTGAATGATGTCCTTTAAATGTATAATGCTGGACTTTTCACACAGCATGAATTGAATGTATTGAATGTATACCACAGATCATCGCTTTTATTACATACATACATAAAATCACGCCTTTTTCCCAAAGGGGTAGGCAGAGACCACGGATCTCCAGTCGCTACGATCCTGACACACAACTTTCGCCTCATTCACTCGCATTACATTCTTCATACATGCTCGTCGGTTTATGGTACTTTTTTCGCTTTTATTATTTATTTTTTATTATTTATAAAACTGTCAGTGTTCGCTTATACATTTTAGATAAAAGAATGAAATTATTATTTTTGACGGTCGTGTAGTGTAAGAACGAGGAAAATGTTATTCAAGGGGAGATATCTTTCAAAGGGTTACTCGTAAGATAAAAGTGGGCGAGGGCTTATCGACGATACTTATTTTTGAAGACGTTAGAACTCTGTGCGTGGAACTGTGTCGCAATAAAGATTGTCTTGAAGCTTTGCTGGTTATAAATATCGGAAAGTCTCCTCTTTGAGCACTGTAAGTCTCAGGATTATACTCGTACATCTTCGCAAGTCAAGTTGACCTCCACTAGGCCAAGAATAATAATAATCCAATTATAAATAAAGAAGGTATAACATTGAAAAACGTTTATATAAATTCCAGGTATTGTTCTGTTGTTGAAATATTAATGAGAATCCAACTTAATGGTCCCGATTGGAAATATTAATGAAGTTACGGAGAATATAAAATAAGCTTTTCTTTTTTTCTCTTGGAAAAATCAGCAGTGTTGTAGCGTTGCATTAATTTCATTTTAAGTTTTATTGATTAATCACTAGAACTACTGATTCACTCTATGCAAGGGATAATGACATAAAGAAAGGACATGTACCAATGTTTCTGCCAGCATACCTTTGAGGCTAGAGAGATGTCTAGTCTATACTATGTCTATCTACTACATTACATCAAGCAGAATGAGGTCAAATGCTGACCTATTTAATAACAAAAAATGTGCAAAATAGTAATAAGGTTGACTGTAGAAATCATCCAGTGAAGACGTAAAAGCCTGAGTGTTTGAATGCAGTCTGACTTATGGTGAGGCCGTGGAGTGATTATGCGAACTGTGAGTGGCTGACTGTGCGCTCCAACTGAACGCCGCGCGCCACCGGTGTAGCGGGCGCACTGTATTAAATGTATAGGGAGGCAAACAGCCGCTCACATTTCGCCTTATCAGTCCTTAGTCTCTCGGTTGTAGATGAGCCCCACCCGAGCCACGACTAAGCCTGCCTAATAAGATTCGGAAGCTGCTTATTTTGCAAAGGCACACATTTTCTCATCATGAAGAGTTTTAACATGCTTCTCAACTGTTGTAAGGTTTTGTTGTGAATTGGTGTGATGGTTGAATTTCTTTACAGGCTCTTGTGGAAATGTCTGCTTGCAATTCCTTCTATATGATGCTTGCGCGTCAAAGTAGGCCAAAGGTTGGGCGCTAGTGATGAACTGAGGAACATTTGCAGTTGCCAGTCTCCGCTATAAATAAGCCATGACAGAGTAATCAATCATCATCGTCCACAAGCCGACTTCACCCATATCCTCTCTAAACTTGTGCCATCAAAACAAAGTCTTTACAATTTCTTACGAAAGTTCTAGTAGGTACAGTTGACTGGCTCATGCGAACTTCTTACCGTAAAACATCGCGCGTTCAATATTGAAACAAAATATATGTCGCGGTAAGTTCTCGATCACTGATAAAGTCATAATCCGCGGCGAAGGGCCGCCCGAATGGCCGACAAAAATGTAGCCGATATTTCTGGGTCCGCAAAATAAATTGGTACAGTTTTACGGCAAATATTATGCGCCTCGCTCTTCTAGCTTCTTTTTAACTAAATATAGGGTAGCATTTTGATGTAAAACAACAATGTGAGGCCTAAGATAAAGAATGCTTACTTAGAAGAAACCTATTTACTCTCGATTTGCAGACCCTATATTGTACTTTTCCACAATTTGGCAGTGCATATGAAAAACGTAGTCTCAAAATGCTTAGTACAAACTCTGTTGATTCAATCAATAAATCGAACCAAACAAAACCTTTCGAATCTCAAATGGCGGGATGAGAACGGTTGACAATTGGTTGCGTATTCGGACAAATTTAAATACAAAGCAGGAAGTCTCCTGAGGCTCACAATACATGTGATTACTGTAAATAAAACCCGCCACATACTACACTGACCTTGAGATAAAGAACGTATTCCGAAAGTACCCTATAACGCGCTTAGTGATCTAATTTTGCTGCGCGAGCGTAGCGAGCCATGAATTTAGGAGCTAGCTTTGGTGATTTTTATTTCTATCACTTTTTTTTTGGTGATTTTGATGTTCAACGTAATATGTATTATGGCAAACGTATGACAACGTATGTATGCATGGCGTGAGGATGTATAACGTGAAGTCAGGCTGTAAATATTTCAAATTAGAGCTCCAGCACAGGGGCTATATTCGCGTTCCTTTTTTCGTTCGTTTGATGAATATTCGGATGCTTCCCACCACGATTTCTGACTTCAAGGGCCCATTTTTCGGTTTGAAATATTTGGTCCTAGGCTAGGAACGTGTTTTAACGTTTGAAAAATTGGGCCTGATTAGTTTGACAATAGATTGAAAACAGTTTGATAAAAGATTAAGCGCCTAATCACCGTATGACAACAGATTTTGTATCGTTCAAAATAAAAGTGTGAAATCAACGTTGGAGCAACCCATTTGGCACTTGACATGAGATTTGAGCAATGATTAGTTAATTATGAAGATGATTAGCATAAACCGGCCGCTAGTTACGGATTCGGCTAAAAAGGTTGACAAGGCCAATATTATCTCATAAAAAGTAATTTAGGGTCGATTCACATCTGACGGAAGATCCGTTGCGGATTATCGGTCGCGGAGCGCCAGAACTGACAAATGTATAGAAAAACACTCGACCGTTCACACTCGACGGACTAACGTATCATCCGTCGAGTGTGAACGGTCGAGTGTTTTTCTATACATTTGTCAGTTCTGGCGTTCCGCGACCGATAATCCGCGACGGATCTTCCGTCAGATGTGAATCGACCCTTAACCTCTTTGGTCAGTCTCTACTTTCAGTTTAAACTAAACTTTAAGCCCAGTTTAATTAAAAATGCGCTTGTTTCTTTATTGAATTTTACGGGATCGAATCTTAAGAGAAGTTTTGTAGGAAGCCAGGCCAAGTCGCCTGTTTATCAGCCAACATTCCACTTTGAAATGAGTTGGCGGACGGCGATGTTACAGTTTGCAATTGACGCGCGCTCCAAATCACATTAAGTTAAGGCTCTACTAACAGTAGCACAAAAAACGCGTTGAAATAGACACTTCTTGCTCGATTGGAATCGCGCAATTAAGCAACTGCATTGATGCAGTTGCTTGATGCTGTAGCGTGTTGATTTTTTCATTGATTTAGATTCATGTTAGTATAATCAGTGATGGTAGTGAGTAAGAAAGGAGTGAGTGTTGAGATGACGGCTGATAGAGGAGAATGGAAGAAGAACACATGTTGTGCCGACCCCACGTAATGTGGGAGAAGGGAGAAGGGCAGGGAGATGATGATAATCAGTGATGTTATTTATAATATCCATAGACAGGAATTGTGTGTTATTCCATGCGCGACATCAAATTTGCGGAAATCGTCGATACTAAAAAGATCTTAATACGATTAGGCTAAGTACTAAATTACTCGCTACTCGAGTAAAATACTAGCCATAGTCCGAACTAGGCTTTAGAGCCGTTACCATTAATTCGTTTTTAATTAAACTGCGAGAAAACTTTCACTCTATTTTACAGCAGCACGGCGTAACCGAGCGAGATGAGATGCACTTGACTTCATTATTAAACCACTTTAAAAAATAAAGGTTCTATGTTCCGCTGTATGTATGTATTTGTCGCATTGATTAGTTTGTATGAGGTATTAGTCAACTTTGATGACGGCAGTTTTGATAAATAAATAATGCTGGACATTTCACACAGCATCATACATGATTCTGATGATTGATGGGAGCTGTACTATGGGAAAGAGATAACACGATCGGGGGATCGAACCCGCAACCTTTTGCGTCCCAAGCGGGTTTTCACCCACTGCGCCACAGAGATCGTCAAAGAAGAATAAGAATAAGAAATTCTTTATTCGCCTAAAAAACGTAGCTGCGGACCAAGAAATGTCCAGCTATACATAGGTAGATAATATATACTCTGACTAGTGAAGCAATCGAGGGCCTCACCAAATAGCGGTCGCATACTAATCGACCCCTTTAATTCTCACTTTGTGGCCGCTTTTAGTATTCAGCCCCATGCTCGCCAGCGTGTACACACCCGCACTTTACAAACTACTTCATTTATGAAAGTCTAATTCGAACATTCTAATTCTGAGTGTTTTAGCTTTCAATTGGAAGACAGCGAGATATAAAACTAAAAACGAATTTGTCATCAACCTTAATGGAATCTTTTGGAAACCGTGCCTCTGACTTTGCCCTCAGACATCTTTTAAAGATTTTGAACTCCTTATAAAAAGAAACGAGAAGGTACAACCCTTACAAGCTTGCTATCGTACCTAGGGTATAAAATTGTGATCTTGCTTCGTGTGTTTCGTCAATCTGTTTTTGAAAAGCCTAACACTGTGAATAATAACTGAACACTACTTCGAAGACAACATTAAGTTGTCTGGCGGCCGCTAGATGGTCAATTATACTGTGCAATATTACGAATTATGCATGTTTAATATTGAAGATTGCGATTAAAACTAAGTCCTGAAAAAGACTAAGGTGGCCTAAGAACTTCACCAGAGATTGCCACTAGCGCTTACGAGCTTGCAATGTTGGTGACCAGCTCATACAAGTTAACAAACCTATTGTATTTTGTCACATTGTTTCTGCAGTTCGTATAATCGAGCTCTCAGAATGAGAAAGGTACAATGCAATACCTGGAACAGTAGGTGTCCGCAGGGAGCTAAGTTTACTATAGAGATACCTAGAATTAGGTCAATACTGATATAAAGTTGCAACGTTCACAACGAATAAAATATAACTACATCCTGTATAATTGTATCATCAGAGCAGGGGGCTTATTGTCTAACTTGAAATCCATTTCCATTTCCCATTCCAACCAATCACACGATACGAAAATGACGTATTCTGTCATGATACGTCATTTTCGTATTGTGTGATTGGTTGAGCTATATTGGGATGGATTTCAAGTTTTTGTAAAGATCTAAAGATTTTAGGGATAGGATTTTTAAACAATGTGTAGATTTTTATATATTGAACACGGACCTTACCTCTGCTTAAGATAAGAATGACGTTGCAAGTATTGGTATGATTTCATTTTTTTAATGCATAGTTGCAAAGTTATCTAAGAACAAAGTAAACGATCTACTGTTCTTCTGACGCCTTATCTCCGAACCTGATCTCAGAGCCAGATAAAAGAAAACGAAATTATTTCTTTAGATAAACATTACACCTACAAGTTGACACACCCCTCTAATTACTTCAACAAGCAAATTATCATCTTCTTCTTATTGTTTTCCGCGGATTTATAATCCGAAACGAACTACATCAAAGGTGTTAGGGAAAACTAATTCATGAATATAATATCTGCATTTCTGAAACTAAATAGCACTTAACAAGCTTCTCTGAAAGCGCAGATACAGTCTGGAAGCTGAGAAGCAATTATTAACTTGCTGATATTGCTAGATGTACAGTCAACAGTTAGTTTCAGTTTTACAGGCCACTAGCTGTCCGTCGCGGTGTTACTCGCGGTCCCTCGGGAAAACTTCACTTTCCTGGGATGAAATATAAAAAAAAAAAAAAAAAAAAAAAAAATAGTTTATTTCATTAACCAAGGGTTACAATTTAAACCAGGGTTGGAACCTTCTTTTAAGTACGAAGTACTTGTGCCAGATGGTTCCGCTCTTGCATATCCATATTATTATTTGTAACTTATAATTTTATAGTGAATGAAAGAAACAAAACTATTGTAGGTAGGTTACATTTTCACATAACTTAGATGCAATTTAGTAATTAAACAATGATATGAAGTGTATAGGTGTGTGTGTGTGTGTGTGTGTGTGTGTGTGCGTGTCTATACATATATGTGTGGGTTTATAAGATTATGTATGATATACAGTATACATGAGGCAAGCTTCTTTCTGTGCAAGTCTTTGTAAATGATAGTATGTGTATGAGTGTAGGTGTGCCTAGGTAACTTACTGGGTCAGTCATATTACTACTTTTAAAAGAGACTCTGTTTCCTCATACCCTTTATCTTTAATCCATTCAATTATTGACTTTTTACATTCGTATGATTGTTTAGGGTATATATCTAGGCTTTTATTTATGAGATTGTACAAGTGTGCAGATTTTGCTAAATACTGATTACTGCCAAATGTAGTTCTTGTAGCCAAAGTTTTGACTACCTTGTCCTTTCTCCTCTTGTTTAGAATATCACAGCGTATAGCCTATGTTCATCAGGGATAATGTAGGATTCTAATGGTGAGACAATTTTTGAAATCGTTCCAGTAGTTTCGGAGCCTATTCAATTCAAACAAACAATCAAGTCTCCTCTTTATAATATTAGTGTAGATAAGTAATAGACACGATTTCAAACTAGAGTTTAGTATGAAAACATTGCCATTACTTTATCTTCTTCTTGTCGTGCCATTAGTTTTTTTTAATCAGAGTGGTGAAAGGATTTTAAGTCATCATCATCATCTTCCTGTCCTTTTCCCACATTATGTGGGGTCGGCACAACATGTGTTCTTCTTCTATTCTCCTCCATCTTTTTATCTATTTTAATGTGCCTTTTTAATCTAATGGTTGGCAGTTAGTTTTAAAATATTTACCTACCTACCCGTTACGTCGGACTGCTGTGATCACATTATAATAGTTTTAAGAACTTATGTGATTCTACTATTAATCAGGATTAAAACCGTAGAAAACCAAGGCAAAGATACCTTAAACTCTGGCTGACTGTACCAATTCAGAAACATTGATTACCTATCTGATAGATTGCAGTTGCGATTGAAAATCTAACTGTTGAAACTTAGCACCTCGAGATGGAAGGGGAAAGTCAAGCATTCTAGATAGAAATTATAGAGATTCCTTGAAAGCCGAGGGCGAGAGATCGGTGAGATTGCATCTGGCGCTCACGCCGGAACTAGTTTGCATAATCCGTTATTTGTTGCGGTTCTGGGCTTCTACTCTGATAACAAATTGGATATTTTGGCTAAATGTTCGGGTATTGGTATTGACTACCACAGAATTCGGTCTAACATCAACTTAATGTTCAAGTCCGAAACTAAGATAACTAAGTGCAAAATAAACATGATCATCCCCAAGAGAAGAAGGAGCAGTCAGAGGCATGTCCAAATACATATTTGCCTAGATAGTTGTTCAAATTAATAAAAGTTCAAATTAATATAAAATGTGAACATGTAGCTCACATTTTTTAGACGTTAACTCCACATAGATGAATGACTAATGCTGGTATTCATAAACATAACTTTGACGTTTCCAAGTGCGCGCGGACGCACAGGGTCCCAAAATCAGTAGGTTTTTGGGACCCTGTACGTCTGCGCGCACTGTGAGACCTCATAGTAATGTTTGTGAATACCGGCCTAAGTATTTCGAGATAAATTAATTTACTGTCGAGGTCAACCGTCGAGGTAAACCGCCTCTTTGATCGTGTATTTATCAATATATATTTATTATATTTACAAATTAATTTATTTATTATTTATGGGTCTGGGTGTTTCTATGTATAAAATGTATGTATTTACAAACAAAAAAAAAAGTATATAAGTAGTATATCAGTCATCATAGTACCCATAACACAAGCTCTGCTTACTTTGGGGCTAGATGACGCTGTGTGAAAAAGTCCAGCATTATTTATTTATTTATTTATTTATTATAGTAATATTTCTTTTTTTTTCATTTATTTATTCACAAACATTCCTTTTACAAAATGAATGAAATGAATGAATGAAAATTCTTTATTGCACACCATTAATAAAAATACAATAAACATAAGATAAATCAGATAGAAATGTACAATGGTGTACAATGGTTTCAAAATGTGTTTGAAATTATATAAGTTCCTAGATTAAGCTTAAGATTAATAATTAATTTGAAATTAATTGATATTAATTTGACGACCTCTGTGGCGCAGTGGGTGAAAGCCCGCTTGAGACGCAGAAGGTTGCGGGTTCGATCCCCGCCGCGGGATAAATGTTTGTATGATCTGCAAATATTTATCTCGGGTCTGGGTGTTTCTATGTATAATATGTATGTATTTACAAACAAAAAGTATATAAGTAGTATATCAGTTATCTGGTTCCCGTAGTACAAGCTATGCTTAGTTTGGGGCTAGATGATGCTGTGTGAAATGTCCAGCATTATTTATTATTATTTAATAATATAGTCCGAACATTCGCATGTGTTGTGTCAGAGTAGACGCCCAGGATGTTGTGGTATCAATTACTCGTCGCAGCAGGGAGTCTTAATTGTGGTATAACTACTGTATGTGACTGACAGGTGTTTAAAATATTGCTTTTGTTATAAATGTGAATCTTTGGAATGATACACGTTTGTTGCTTCATCACGCTAATACGGCATACGGGAGTTAGATGACATTTAATAGGCAGATTATACCACTTTCAGGGTATTTTCGAAGGACCGGAGAGCGTAGCTAGTTTTGGTTTATTAGATTATACGTGTGCTGCAGTAAAATTGTAAACTTGTAAACCGGGATCATCCATTTGCTCAAAATGTGGTCGTGGCTGCTACTCCCGTATGCTTGCAACTTGTTACATATAGAATGTTTCTGAAATATGCACGTATGTGCCGAATAATATTAGAACGTGCCTCTGAGATTCCTCCCTTGGATATAGTCATATACAAAGTCAAAAGAACTTGAATACCTCAAGATTTAAGATCTTCTTGCCTCCGAAATACAGTAATGATTGTGACCATATTTTATTATTTAGTTTGTTTATGTGGTTATCGATGGTATGTCTCGTAGCAGCTTTATATTGCAGCGTAGCATCTCGTAGAGGCTCTACGAACGACGGTCGCACAAGTCTGATCGGCAAAACATTAGTCAACTGTTTCAAAGTTCGGTGTTTGACTTTACGACGGCTCGATATAGCTTACAATGCAGATAATAAAGCCGTATTAAAATATACAATTGCAACCTTTCCCATGTGAAAATATCTTGAGTGTTAACTATTTCAAGATCAAGTGTGTAACCGTCGGCGTCACAGTGGAATGAGAACACAATTTCCTATTGTGCTCGTCGGATCCGACAGCTGACGGGCTGACGGCTAAGATAGTGCTTTAGCCGTGAGCTATATACGAGTATTGGCTGGTTACAGAGCATTCCACCTTCTCGAGTGAGTTCTTTTGCTTCAAAACGTGCATACGAGCTTTCGAACACAGTTTACAGTAATATCGCTGAGAAGCTTTACCTATAGAAAGTCGACGAGTACAAAATTGGACGACCTCTGTAGCGCAGAAGGCGAAAGTCCGCTTGCGACGAAGTAGGTTGGGGGTTCGATTCCTACCACGGGACAAATGTTTGTATCATTTACAAGTATTGATCTTGGATGTGGGTTTTTACTACTGTATGTATTTACGAACAAAAAAATATCTAAGTATTATATGAGTTGTTTAGTCCCCATAACAAAAGATCTGCTTACTTTGGGGCTAGATGAAGCTGTGTGAAAAGTCCCAACATTATTTATTTATTTTAAGTGGTCCATGTGATATTACAGACTTTAATCTTTGTGCATAATTTCTTTTTAACTTATTCAGTCGTGTTTGCGTGAGAGAGTAACAGATTCATAATAACGAATTAACACACATTTATACATCCTTATATAATAATTTATCATTTACACAACTTTTGTATCTATACCTAATATTAGAAGTATCCTTCTAATATTAGTATAACTAGAGAATTCCAAATACATCGACCTGAAAAACGAAATGACACGCATGTGGCGCCTACAATACGTTTCTATAATCCCCATAGTCCTTTCCACAACTGGTGTTATTCCAAAGCAGCTCTCACAATCTTTGCTATCTCTAGATCTTCCAAAGCACACACACATACATCCTTCTGCAGAAAGCAGCCATCCTCAACACATGCAGAATTGTTTTGAAATTTCTGCAGAATGAGCTACCTCACGAAGCTCAACCATCTGAAGCGCACTTGACTTAGGTCCGTGCACTTCAGATAACATTCCGGTATCGAATACCGAGAGGATCAAATCTTGAACTACAATAATAATAATTGTATTTGTTACAGAGGCGGGCCAGGAGAACGGCGGTGATGAGGAGGAGGGCTCGGAGAGCACGCAGGACGTGGAGGCTGGCTGCGTGCAGCTCTGCGAGCACGCCTGCCCCGCGCCGGTCGCGCAGCTCTTCCGCACCACCCGGTTCCGCAACCTTCATGTGAGTCAATAATAAACTTACCTTTACTCAGACGGTTACAGTATTTGTTGGCGGTGATGACTTATGATACTAAATCGAAGTTTTATAATGGCATGTTGGCAGTGCTGTTGTTTTTGAGCAGTCGCACCAAGTTGTACTTGTTAGACTATAACAATTTAGTTGTAGGACAAGGTAGCATCGAGATGTCTGGAGAGAGTGGGGGAAGGCCTTTGTTTTTTCATCTCTTTGAATGTCTGCACCTTCTCTAATTGTGACTAAACTGCTGCTGGACCATAAGCCACCCTTTTAAAACTGTGGCCCTTAATGTCGTCGGCCTTACGCCATCTTCGAGATGGTCCATCATCCTCCGCGATGTTATTACATCGCTAACATTACATGTTAGCAGATATGTGTCAGCAGATATGCGCCGCATGCGCTGCTGTTAAAATTTGTCGTATGAAAGCATGTGAAAGTTCGCAAATTTTAACCGCATCGTACGCGTTGTATTTCATAAAATGCTGTTGGTATCCATCATCATCATCATCAGCCTATAGCAGTCCACTGTTGGACATAGGCCTGTCGTAATGAGTGCCATTGCGCCCTGTCCTTACCTCGACGCATCCAGCTTCTGCCAGCAACCTTTCGCAGATCGTCACTCCACCTGGCCGGAGGGCGTCCTACACTACGTTTGCTCAGTCGCAGTCTTCACTCAAGAACTCGTTTACCCCAGCGGTTATCGGTTTTTCGGCAGATATGGCCAGCCCACTGCCACTTCAGCTTGCTAATTCTTTGATCTATGTCGACAATAGTTCTATGTCGGATAGTCTCGTTGCGGATTCTATCCATCAGAGAAACTCCCAGCAAAGCTCGTTTCATAGCTCGCTGAGCGACTTTTAACTGGACTAGCCGTACAGTGTGCACGTTTTGGCTCCGTATGTCGTCCAGGGGCAAAGTTTTGCTAGCTCTTTAAGTCACAGTACAGTAAAACATGCATCTAAATTCATGATAGACGCGTCATTTTACCATAGTGAAGTTTTAAGGCACAGCGGCGAAGTTGTAAGATTTTCTTGAAATTTCATCAAAAAAATTCTCTTTATTCATAACTCTACGGGTCGCTCCGTACGGCCAACAAATGAACTCTTTGCGTACAAATGCTTCACATGAGACGCTGAATTTACTCTAACGAGACGTTTTTAGAATAAAAGGCTGTTTTTACACTCGCGTTTTGCGATGAAATTCAAAGTGCAGCGAATGATAACCCTCTTACTTTAGATCGTGAAAATCAATTATGTTTTTGATCATCAGAAAAAAACAATAGGCAGAAGACGTTGCGTTGTCGCACTACGGCATGTTCACGTATGCTAGATACGAACCGTGCGTTCTTTGTTCGTTGTGAACTCGCTCAGATATCGTTTGTGTATTATCGGCCGTGGCTCTTGCTATGTGCTACGACTACGTCAGCCACTACACTACAAAGTCAAGAAATATGCAGAAAATCTAATTTAGCTCGAAAAGGTCGCATGAAGGCAAAACTTACGCTTAGGACATAATTATGACGTAAAAATTATCTAAGTAGGTAGGTGACCGTTTCGAACGTGGCTTACCTTCGACCATGTTTTTCAGTGAGTGTTTTATTTCGTAAATCTTTTGGAAATGAATAATATTTAATCGTAATCTATTTAGAACGATTAAACGAGCTCGAGGAGCGCTTCCCCGTTGAAAGCGACATTCTAAAAGATATTCTCTCTCGCTGATACTCAAAAACTTTTTAAAAACTCCATCAGATTTTGTTGTTTACGCCACTTAAGTCCCGGTGCGTGACGTGCGGCGGTGGTGAGCCTGCCGCGGCTTGCGGCTCGATGCAATATTCACGCGCGAAAGTTTGTTGCCTATAATGTTTTTGATTTCATGAATGTTTAAGAGAAAGCCCGAGCGCGTCACAAGGTTGGGACTCTGAGCCGCTGATTACCGGGGGGAATGTTTATAACATTTTTTACTGTGGGTTTAAATTATAACCATGAATGGATTTTTTAGCTAAGCTCCAGGAACCTTACCAAAAAACGCTGCTTTCTACTTTAGAGTGGTTTTACTAGACCAAGAAGCAAGATATCCGAAGACACATTTAATAAAGGTTCAAAATCTGTAAAATTTATTTAGCTGGAATTCGGTTAATTGAGATGGAATTTTTAGTTTTCATTTAAGAAAACTTGGATCTAATTCAAAAGTTCATTAAAATGAACTTTGTCAACTTATGAGCTTTATGATTTTGTATCTTGGTCAGAGAAACATACAATCTCCATTCTCTTTTGATATATTTGTTACATAAACATATTAAACATATCGAAAATAAATGAATATATTCCGATTCGTAGAGGTAAAGATAAATCTAAAGATAATTTATTTGCTCAAAACATTGTGTAGATTACATTTGCATGCAAGATCAAAAATTTTAGAATTTGTCACAACATGCTTTACCGATAATTATCGGTGTGCAAATTAAGTTAACAGAGGCGCGTCAAAATTAAAATTAAAATTTGTCATCTAAAAATTAATTAATATCATAGTAACATTTGTCAATTATCATTTTCTTAAATCTAATTTTAAATAAACCAATATTCATGTCCTTGTAACATTTCGGTAGTCTACTTCAATTACGACCACAGACAGATCTTCATCAAAACTGTAATAGACGCATGCAGCGACACTAATTAAAGTTGCATCAGCATAGCACATGGGCAGTATTACTTCCGGGCCGGTAGGCTGACATTGTGACACAAATGGCGCACAAAATCGTGATTTAGCTGGATGTCATACACTGATTAACAAGTTCAAACTTTGATGAGCATTGTATAATACATCCCAAATCACTGAAACGGGAATGCTGTACTGTTTCCCTTTTAGGTAGCAGCTGTATTCTGTGGTAGCAGCAAGGGCTAATTAGCTCCATAATGGACCAATAATGGGTCCCTGCGGAGCTCGCTTTGCTTGATGAGGCAACTATTTGTCGTGAATTCTGTGACTTAATGTTATTAAGGGGAAGAGGAAGACCAAGAATTAATTTTATGAGTAAAACTAGAGAAGTTTGCTGACATGTCCAATATAGAATTAATAGAGACTGCATGAATAGAAATATTGTACACAAGAGCTAAGCTCTTATTGTTTAAATACATTATTGACACGATTGGTATCTTTGAATTGGAATCTAAGTCACTCCTTTGATAAGTACCTAAGTATCTACACAGCATTCAATATTGATCCTGAAATTTGGGAAAGCAAGTCAGAAGATAGAGATAGCTGGAGGAAAATCATTGCAGACGGAGTCCACAACACCTGGTTCGCCTCCCTAAGCTGGAGGAAAATCATTGCAGACGGAGTCCACAACACCTGGTTCGCCTCCCTAGGTCACAAGCGCGACCAACGCCATCAGCGCGCCGCCCTTCCTTCACCTTCTACACATTTGTGTCAACTTTGCGGTCGTAGCTGTCGCTCTCGTATCGGCCTTACTAGCCATCTACGTAAATGTGGGACCTCCCAAACGAACGCTGCTTAAACCATCTCTCGTAGATGTATGAGGCTATTGATGACTCCTGTGTGATTTGGATACTCTAAAATGAACATCGTAATGCAATAATCCCTTGAATCGATTTCTGTACTCGACAAACCGAATAACCGCCTTATCGCGACTGCGAGAGGCGCGTTGAGGCAAAAAGCGACTAATCCGACTTTTTTATTCAACGCGATCCCAATGTAAATCTCGCTCAATAACAAAATGCTCTTACGTTTACAGAACGCTTCCACATTGTCACTTTATCGTCTCAAATAATAGGGGTTCCTTGTCGCATACAATTACCCCCCAGACCCCCCAGACCCTCTCTACCTTTATCGTCTCAGTGATTGCCCCCCCTCCGACTTTTTCTTTCACATTGCGCGGTTGTTCAACAAGTTTCGTTTCTGGGGTTCTTTGCTCAATGGGTGTCAAGAAATACCTTTTTACGAGGCCGCGGGCTATTTGTCTGTTAGGACTGTATTTTTTGAACCGTTATTGGTGGACAGGCAACCGTAACAGGCGCAGAGTCTATAACTATGGCCGCTCTCCAAACTAAATGTGAAAGTAGCCGTCTGTCTGCGTGTTTTCACTTTATCATGCATAAACCGCTGAACAACTTTTCATAAAACTTAGCATTTTGTGTAGATTGCAATAGAAAAAGGACTTAGAATACTTTTTTCAATAATTTTCATGGTGATGAAAGTTTGTATGGAGAAACGAGATTACAGAAAAGTCGCGAAAAACAACTGTTTTACAAATAAAATAAGGTACGGGTCCCCCTCGTGTGCTGGTCTGACTTGCATTTGCCGGTTTATTTAGACGCGACAAAGTCGGTCATGTTGTCTACGTTCAGATTTTTCAGGGAAAGTAATAGGTTGAAGTGTAAAACTTTTCCAAGGAGCGCTCTTTTATCTCGTATTAAATGTATCTGATAAAAGTTGTATAAAGTTTGGAGCATGATTTTTGGAGCTATGATTACTTAAAGAAAACACACAAAGTTTATTGGTGTTTGAAAATCATCATCAACCCCGCGTAAAAGTGGAATAAGGACACTCCCTGTCCTAAAGGGTAGGCTCAATATGTATTTCTCTTCCACCGTGCTCTATCAGCCGTTATCTTAACATTCACTCCTTAGCTATATCACATCATCATTATATCTAATATGAATATTATGGTTCAGACAGTGCATCAATCTTTGAAATATTGAATCGAAAAAAGATGCAACAGAATCATGAATTAATTTCCAAGGCGACCTCGCCCTTAAATCAAGTCCATATTAAAATATGGACGTCCTTTATTGTTTCATAAAAACGACACGAAAAGATTCCTTATAGCTATGCTGGGTGCTCCATCATAATGATTTAGTTTTTGCTCTAGCTATAATGCAATTCAAGCCGTCCTAATATCCTAATTATATTATAAATCTGAAAGTTTGTGAGTATGTTTAGATGTTTGTATGTTTGTGTATCAATCACGCCT
This sequence comes from Epirrhoe alternata, assembly GCA_963565295.1. Taxonomy (NCBI): domain Eukaryota; kingdom Metazoa; phylum Arthropoda; class Insecta; order Lepidoptera; family Geometridae; genus Epirrhoe; species Epirrhoe alternata. Next base: position 362,251 of record OY751375.1, read on the forward strand.
AAACTAGTGAACCGATTTGGATGAAACTTGGAATAGGCGTAGATAATGACCTGGAATAGCATATAGGCTATTCAAAATGTTGGTACCATGCGGGCGAAGCCGCGCGCATTAACTAGTAAATATTATATCAAAAATCATATCCCTCTGTTGTTACTCGTGTAAGCACATGATATACCCGCCGGGACTCTGGCGTCTCAAGTTCACCAATATTTCTACTGGTTAAATAAAGAGCATAAAAGTGAGTGGAGATCCGTGGTCTCTGCCTACCCCTTTGGGAAAGAGGCGTGATTTTATGTATGTACTAGCTGCGCCCCGCGGTTTCACCCGCGTAAGTCCCGTTCCCGCGGGAATATCGGGATAAAAAGTAGCCTATGTGTTAATCCAGGGTATCACCTATCTACATACCAAATTTCAACCAAATCGGTCCAGCCGTTTTTGCGTGAAAGAGTAACAAACATCCATACATCCATACATCCATACTTACAAACTTTCGCCTTTATAATATGTTATATTATTATAGGATGTAAAAATTCGATTAGCTTGTTTTACTCGACTGTCCCTTCGACAGTCGGGTAAAAAAAGCTAATCTAATTTTTCGCGCGTATCTTGTACCTATGTATGCAATTCGTTAAATTTCTTTGTACCCTCGTATCTTCCAAACTGGATGGATTTCGATATTTTCGGTATCGTTAGATTTGTCTTAAATAACCCAATTGTCATAGGATAGGTTTTGAAAAAAAAACAAAGTGGCGGATCTTATGTGTGGAATAGTACCACGTTAAGAAAAATAATTACGTTTTATAACTAAAAGAAAAACCGACTTCAATGTTCGACACTACACACGGCGTGACTCAGGGAATCAATAAGTCATCCATAAAAATCTAAATAAGAATAAGTTTTTTTTTAAATATCAACAAGTACAAGCTTTTAATGGATTACCGTGATCTGATTGAACTCACCGATGTAAGTACAAAATTTCATTTCAATCAACTTATTTTCTGAGGAGTTCCGTTCTCCATCATCGGATCAGCTCTCAGTCATCATATTTCAAATTAGTAGATGAAACTTGACCGATGTAGTGAGTTTCAACTCAATCAACCTATTAACTGAGGAGTTCCGTTCTCCATCATCAGATCAGCTCGCTGTCACTATATTTTAAAATTTTAGATGATACTTGATCTACAAACCGAGTTTCAACTAAATCGGTCGATTATCTGAGGAGTTCCCTCCATCATCAGATCAGCTCGTTGTCACCATTTTTGAAAATTTTAGATAATACTCAATCTACGAACCGAGTTTCAACTCAATCGGCCTATTGTCTGAGGAGTTCCCTGGAACAGCTCTTGACTCCATCATCAGATCAGCTTGTTGTCACCATTTTAGAAAATTTTATATGATACTTAATCTACGAACCGAGTTTCAACTCAATCAGCCTATTTTCTGAGGAGTTCCCTGGAACAGCTCTTGACTCCATCATCAGATCAGCTTGAAAGAGAGAAAGAAATAATGCTAAACAGATAATGCTTAGGCTCCACCGGCGTCTAAAGGCATTAACTACCAAAACTGCATACATTTTATGTCAAGTCTCCCGACACGTGAGTTCCTGGCATTAGTAAATTGTCAATTTGACATATTGCATAAAGAGTCTTGACTTATCTGTCGATTCGATTTACAATGGCTAGGAGGGAAGGTTTTTAGAGTTTTACGGGCAAACTATCAAACCCTCAGGAATAAAATTTATATGGGACCACCTCTGGAGTATACCCTTTCAAACAAAAAAATAATTTTGAAAATCGGTCCACAATTGGCGGAGTAATCGCGTAACATGATACAAAAAAAAATAAAAAAAAAATAATAAAAAAAAAAACATACAGGCGAATTGAGAACCTCCTCCTTTTTTTGAAGTCGGTTAAAAATAGCTAATCAACAAGTTGACTTTCTTGCAGTCGGTTTTTTAGATTTTTTAATTGGGATTAATTGTTGTGTTTAGGCAACAAATACCTTATCTGTGGTCGATGGGCATCCCTACGCGGACACAGCCCATCCCTATGCGCACGGACATCCGGCAAGACGCCATTACTACTTTGATTCGGAAGCCGTGAATTTCTCACGCCCGTCTAAAAAGATTATTTTTGTATTTATTTAAATAAAAACTGTTAGTAAGTTGGAGTTCCGTGTTTCTACTTACTACGATCACCCGGAAGAATCCCAAATACCTAACAGTTGAATTAAACTTATCCCATTTTGTTCATGTCAGTCAGATCATGACACTACTTTTGAGAAGTCTAATAGTACGAGTAGGTACTCAGCAGTGGGTAAAGTTAGACGATGTGTGATGATGATGATGAATCACGCTTTTTCTTTTTACGTCATATTCTTTCAAAACGGTCCATTGAATACAATACACACGTAAAAAGTTCATTTGAATTATATTATGTGAAGTCATCGAGAGTACCTATTCTAATAAACATTTTGAGATTCGTCAACTCACATGGGTGAGAAGTAATACTGCTTGACATCGTAAGCGTTAAACGCCCCGCTATAACTTCGGTGAACATTTGTCGCAGCCTTTCATCGGATTCTCTCAAAGCCTCTGACACAATTGTCAGGGATTTCAGGAACAACGGGATTACTATCTGCCGCCGGAAGGCGAGAGTCTAGAGTTGACTTTTCAAACGATGAACCGGTTTTTACTGGTTTTTTATTTTCTATTTAATATGAGAGCCTTGAAGCGCATTAAACTGGCATATCTCTATATGTTATAAATCTCATATAGGTGCCTCCCGTTGACCTAGAACTATGAAATTTGGCAAGTAGTATCGTTTTAAATGTAATCATCCTATTTACACATGTTTAAGCAAATAAATAAATCTTTAACTTATCTTATGCTTATGCTTACTTTAACTACACATGGAAAAACCTGAAACCCGTACTTATACCTTTAGATAAATCACAAGAAAAACAGGGCCTAATGCAAGGAATGGGGGTCGACATTTTGAATTTAGTTTACTGTGTCATATGGGGTGTCGTATGAAAGGGTTTCATTAACACAAGCTTAAACAGATTTTTAATAATATTTATTATGTATAGTTTTCGATTTATTACGAAAAATTTAAAAATAAAATCCCTTTAATTCATAGGTGTAACTTTTGTGCTGTAGGTTTGCACTGTTAAAGTACCTACATACCAACTTAGTCCTTCCTTTGTACGGAACCTTCGGTGGGCGAGTCCGACTCGCACTTGTCCGGTTTTTTTATTTTCTATCGTTTTACCGGCTAAAACCGATAAAAATTAACATAGGTCCTACCTACCGCTTTTTAAGTAAGGCTGGACAAAAGGGGTTTCATGTCCCGAGAAATCGGTTAATTTACCGGTTTTAAACCCTTTTTTGTGTGTACAGTCACGTTCAATAAGATGTATACACACCATGTACATGTCACCATGTCCAACAATGTTCTGGTATTTTTATTGATTTCGCCACTAGTTCAATGTGAAATCAATTTCCGCTTTTTGTTTTTAATTTACATCTATTCGTTTTAGTGTGATATTAATTTTAAAAGTATGGAGTGTATACATCTTATTGTCCGTGACTGTGCCTATCATCGCGAGTTTTATCTTTAACTGTTGACAGAGCTTGGATTCAAACAAAGCGGCAAACCGATATCTATAATTAGGTAATTATTTCAGAACTTCTTAAAAGTTAGGTTCACTTGGTTGGAATTTAAAATGTTGCTAGCGAGAGCAGCGAGCCGGTGTGTCTTTCAATAAAGGTTACTTCTTGTCCATCAAGTATTTAGAATGTTTAATTCTAATGATATTTTAAGTTAAATCCAACAAAAAACTGTGGCACTCCAGGAGTGCCGAAAGAAGTGAAAACTTGAACGAGGTTTCGGTGACGGCTCTAAACTTAAAAAATATAAACCAGAGCTCTTCGACCACCGACGATAATTGTGTGACTAAATTAAATTAGTGATAAATTAGATGGTGTCGGTATTTCAGTAACAGTCATGTGACTCGCGACGCGTGTTTGATGGTTTTTCCCCATCTCAAAAATGCCTAAAGAAGTTTTCACTTAAAAAATGTAATATCCACTAAAATAATCGTCCTATTGAATGTACTGTTGTGCCTGGCCACTGGGATCACTTACAATAGTCTTATGAGATGGATGATTCTACTCATTTTCCTTTGCGACCAATACTTTGAAGAACCAGGGCAGCATTTCGTTTGGGGTCGGGTATTATTTTAGATGATCGATTATCTCCAATGTAAAGTCAATTTGCATTTGAAGTTTGCAGCGCAATTGTATTTACACTTATAAACACATTTTTTTTTTTTTTTTTTAAATTAAATAGGTCAGCATTTGACCTCACTCTGCCTGATGTTAAGCGGTAGTGAGGTCTAAGATGGAGCATGCTTACCTAGAAGGAACCTATTTACTCTTGATTTGAAGACCCCTAAATTGTACTTTTCGGGAAATACAGAGCCCGGCAATGAGTTCCACAATTTGGCGGTGCGTATGAAAAATGTGAAAACACATAACACATGTTTGATGTTTTCAATCGAAACATTGTTATTCATACTTGTTATTTATGTAAATTATAGTTCACGTTGCATCCAAACGCTCTTACCTAATGTGGCATACCTAGCACCTAATTTGGTTATGTACATAATAAAGGAGGATTTACATGATACGATTTTTGGCACGTTTTACAGAGCCGATGCCATTTAGTGTCCGAGTGAGCGTCGTACTTAGGTGCGTTTCCACCGGAGATGTGCGAGGATGTGTTGCAAGGGATGTGCTTGTTAAGAACCAATAGAATTGCTTAATTTACCTAGCCTGGCTCAGCTCTAGTGGGATCGGCTCAGCGGAACGAAGTTTTTGTACATGCAAAACAAGGGAAAAACGCTACGGATGTGTTGCCAGGGGTGTGTGCGAGGAATAATGCTGGACAAAAATGCTTGACATTTTCACACAGCATCATCTAGCCCCCAAACTAAGCATAGCTTGTACTATGGAAAGAAAAAAAGATAGAAAGAAAGAAAATATTTTATTTACCTAGACACTTAAACACTACACACACGATTAAACTTAAAAATTATGCCTAACTTACGATTTACTTATAACTAGTTGTGCGCAGCAGAGTCCAGGTAAACATGGCCTTAACTCAGCATTGTGCTGGATAGGTACACACTAGTGTGCCTACCCAGCGCTGGTTTTCAGTTAGAGCCAGAGGAGTTTCGTCACGGCCAGTACCTACTACTATAACTGAATAAGTACTATTAAAATGCTATTGAACCTACATGAATAGTAAATTATATTAAACATACTTAAAATATACCTATGTGTTACCTACCTACATAAAGTATAAAGTATATAAATCTGGTTCCCACCAGCTAACTGATATACTACTTATATACTTTTTGTTTGTAAATACATACATATTATACATAGAAACATCCAGACCCGAGATAAATATTTGCAGATTATACAAACATTTATCCCGCGGCGGGGATCGAACCCGCAACCTTCTGCGTCTCAAGCGGGCTTTCACCCACTGCCCCACAGAGGTCGTCAGAATGTGTGCTAGGGTCGGATACAAGCGAAAAACTAGCAAAAAAATAACAGTCGTGCATCAGGAACGAGCCCACTACACATCCTCGCATCGCTCATCCGCGTACCGTTTCACAGACTCGCATCTTTGGTTGAAACGCAACTTTAGAGGCTCTAAGCTTTTTAGCATCCAATGAAAAAAAATACAATGCGATAATAAATCGTATCGGTTGACATTCTTTCGTGTAAATGATACTTTATGTTGTGACGCACCATTACCATTTCAGTACTGACCGAACCCGAACTACAAATTAATTTGAGATGTTAATTACACAGAATCATTGATTCCAGGTAGTTGCCTACTCGTAATAATTTAAATAAATAAATAATAAGAACTTTATTGAGGACCCAATTTTACATTCAATAAGGATAAACTTAAGTTAGTTAGGTTAGGTTTAGATAAAGTAGTGTCCTACAATCGGCGGTGTTATCGCCCGAGGCGATGTCTTCCAGATTTGTGGTGACTGGACATAATATACACTTATTATCTGTTAATAGTTAATCAAGACTAACTATTTTACATAAGTATAGATTTTTAACCGACTTCAAAAAAGGAAGAGGTTCTATTTTTCGGCAATAGTTTTTTTTCAATTCAATGAAAACCATCGAGTCCATTGATGCCTTATTATCGATGCTTACTATTTATTAATTTAAAAGTAAAACCAACAGCTACATAAATAAAAAACACACATAAAGAAAAAATAAAACAAAGTACGTAGGTAGGTACCTACAGGTTTTATGGCACCTATTATTTTATTAAAATTACCAAATTATATTTCACCCCACGTCACAATTCACCGAAAAACCGATTTACCAATGGTCATTTCACTGACGGTTACATAATAGTAGTCGACGTATTTAGTTGCCGAAAATTAAAAAAAACGACTAGAACTATCGACCGAAAAACCCGATAGTTACGATAACTTCTCTAAATTACTGGCATAGCAAACACGTGACCAGAGGTTACCAGTTAGTTACGTGAACAGGCAAGCTGGTAACTAACCGCGTTAGTCGCAGGACGCCGCAGGTAATAACTTAAATTTGCATTTTGATACTCCAGGGCATCAAGTTTAAGTGGTGTCTCCCACAGTCTAGATTTTATGCTAGCTCTTACTAAGCAAGTCTATGTAAAGTAAAGCCGGTGCGTATATTTTGTATGCGTATTTGCCTCCACTCCTGTCGGAGGCAAATACGCATACAAAATATACGCATTATTGTTCTTTGGTATTTGCTTACAGCCCCGACGTATTTTTTTTCGATTTAAAATATAAATAAAGTCGAGGGTATTTTAAAATATTTCTTCCTTTTTCAATCACATTCGTCGTTGGGTTGCTCAAAATTTTGAATTTTTTAGTTTCTAGCTCGATACATGATAGGTTGCAAATCCTTCGCAGCCTATTAAAAGAAGAAGAAAATACTAGGTAACTCATTTCTCTCACATATTTTCCTCCGTCGTTTAGAGCTCTATGTTACTTATGTATACGAAAAAATCAATTGATGCAGGGTTCGCAACACAGACCAGAATTTTTTAATTCGTGGTTCGCAACCATAAGATTTTATGTCAAGGGTTTCTTCATCTCACTAGGCCCCCATGACCCTCCTAATATTTTATGAGTGAAGGTAACAAGTCCCAGTTTGTCCTCAGGTGGAGATGCTGTACCAGCGCTACTTCCTCCGCATGAACCAGAACAACATCTCCCACTGCCTGGCGCTGCTGCTGGTGATGGCGGCTGCGCTGCTGCTGGTGCAGGGCTTCGGCGGGTACCTCGCGCATCTTGACGTCATCCGCCCACCGCCCACTTTGCACTCCTTTTAGTGAGTGTAACGCATCATGCTATCGTTATATCAACCTTATTATACAAGGCGAAAGTCGTAGGTACCAGTTTCCGTTTGTATGATGGACAAATATTTTTCTCAGTGTATATATATATTACTATATATATATATATTTTTCTACCCGCGGTTGCTGAATAGTAAACATTACCTTACAACTTGTCCGTCAAAACTTATTGCAAAACACTGGTTTATCAACGCTTTTGTTACAACTGCCGCAGTAAAGGATAACATCTTGTGACATAGAACACAGTGGATAACGAAAAATAGTGAAGAAGTTCCTAAAAACAACATCAAATCCATAACTTTGGAATCCGTTTTTTCGAGGTTATTTTTACAACAGTGAAGTTATTAGCGAGTGAGTGACAGTGACGTGACGTCGGTTTGTCAAACTTCAACTAGGCTGCCGTCAAATACACGCCAGTGTTGCCACCGCATAGATAAAAATTAGTGCTGGAAAATGGAGGAACAATTCCAAATGCTTTTCGACAAAATGAAACTAGAAATGGAAAAACAAACATATACCATCTTTGAAAAAATGAATGAAAAATTAGAACCACTTATTGAGGAAAACAAAATTATGAAAAACAAAATAGAAATTTTGGAAAAGAAGATTGAGTATTTAGAGAAAGAAAAGAAAAACAACAATATCCTGTTTTTTGGTTTGGAAGAAAATGAAAAATCACCTTTTGAGTTGTTTCAAAGAGTGCAGGAAATCATAAAATCAGATTTGAAAATCACATTAGAATCATATGATGTGTCGAAGATCCACCGTATCGGTCTCATTAAAGAAAACAAAATCCGACCTGTGGTTATTGTTTTCGCAAACAATTGGAAGAGAATTGAGATATTAAAAATGAAAAAGAGCCTGAAAGAGGTGTATGTCACCGAAGATTTCCCAAAGGAAGTATTAGAAAGACGAAGAGAACTGAAACCGAAGCTTATAGAAGAACGAGCGAAAGGAAATTTTGCTTACATAAAATATGATCAACTAATAGTTAAAGAGGGAAATCCGAACAATGAGAAAAGGAAAAGAGACCAATCAACTTCGCCGGAAAACCAGAATCAGGCAAAGAAAGTAATAAGCAACACTTCATCAATCAAAGAAAACAGGAAGAATGCATTTGATATGATGAGACCGAGAGCAAACTCTTTTTCAAATATAAAACCAAACCAATCTAAGTAGCAACTAAATATCAGCAACCAAAGGCAGAACAACCCCAATCCGGATGGTCCCCGTGGGGTTGTCAGACCACTACCCCCTATAAAAACACCCTTAAACCAACAAAGAAAGAACAAAATGTACATTGCAACATTAAACGTCAGAACATTAATGACAGATACGAGACTAAAAGAACTGGAAGAAGCTTTACGATTAATAAAATGGGATATTATTGGTCTCTGTGAAGTAAGACGAGAAGGAGAAGAGATACGAGAATATAACGAATACATTTTCTACTTTTATGGTGAAAACCAAGGTAAATATGGAACGGGTTTCTTAATCAAAAAATACCTGAAAGAAAATATAATCAGTTTCGAAGGAATATCAGATAGAATTGCAATCCTTAATATACAATTGCCTGACTCAAAACAACCATCGTCAATCATTCAAGTCTATGCACCCACAGAACAACATAAGAAGATAGAGAAAGACAAATTCTACAAAGACCTGACAGATGTAATGCAAAAGGCGAGTAAAAACATAATCCTTATGGGAGACCTAAATGCTAAGATAGGCAGTAAATCAAATAAAGATGAATTTGTTATGGGAGACTACAGCAGTGGAGAAAGAAACGACAATGGACAGCGACTTATCGAGTTTTCTTTTGCTAATAACCTAAAAATAATGAATAGCTTCTTTAAAAAACGAAAAACAAGAAAGTGGACGTGGGCATCTCCAAACGGCATGGACAGAAATGAAATCGATTTTATTCTGACAAAAGAAAAGGGAATGTTTAGCGACGTTGATGTAGTCAATAAGCTAAATTTCAATTCAGATCATAGGATGGTTCGAGGAGTCATACAATGTAAAAATACTAAACCGAGAAAGCATATTACAGCCTCAACTAAAACTTCGATGGCAAGATCGCTCATACCACAAAACGCGCTAAACGAACTAGAAAATACATTACAACAAATAGAAACACAAAAAACAATGCAAGAACAATATGATTTTATGGAAAAGGCACTAACAAACGTAAAAAATCGAATGATTAAAACAGAAAGAAAAAATAAATTGAGTGAAGAAGCGACTAATTTAATGAACGAGAGGAATATAATGTTGGAGAACCGGAAAGATAACCGTCAAAGCATCGCGAAAATCAGCAAAGAAATCCAAACATCAATACGAAAACACAGGAAAGCAGAGAGACTGGAGATATTAAGAGAACAAATAGAAAAAACTGGTGGAATCAAAAAAGGTCTAAAGCAACTGAAAGAATACTCACAATGGATACCTAATATGAAAACTAAAAATAAGAAGGAAACCGAAAAATTAACAAGAAAAAGATCAACAATAGCACAAGTAGCGACAGAATTTTATAAGAAACTATACACAGATACAGATACAGACCAATTGATACCCACAGGAACAGAAACAAAAACTGGTAGAGAAGAAGTGCCCAGCATACTAGAAACTGAAGTTGTACGAGCTATTAAAACGCAAAAGAGTGGCAAAGCACCTGGAGACGACAAAATTTCGAACGAGTTATTGAAAGACACTATAACCATAATAACAAAGCCAGTGACTGATCTGTTTAACAAAATACTGGCTACTGAACAAATTCCAACTCAATGGACGAAGGCTACTATTGTCCTCTTACACAAAAAGGGCGACAAAAACGAAATAAATAACTACAGGCCTATATGTTTGATGTCCAACCTATACAAAGTATTCTCAAAAATAATACTTGGCCGAATATCGAAACGCCTAGAAGAAACCCAACCAAGAGAACAAGCTGGCTTTCGCGCCGATTACTCTACGATCGATCATATTCACGTAGTAAAGCAGATCATCGAAAAACTTAATGAATACGGCCAACACTACTACATGGCATTCGTTGATTATAATAAGGCTTTCGACTCTCTGAGCCATAACTATATCTGGAAGACATTAGAAAACCAAGGAGTAGAAAACAAATATATTAAAATTATAAAAGAAATCTACAAAAACTCCACAGCAAAGGTCCAACTTGAACAGCAAGGAGAAGAATTCAGTATCCAGAGAGGAGTAAGGCAAGGGGATCCGCTTTCCCCAAAAATATTCACAGCAGTGCTAGAAAATGTATTCCAAAACTTAAACTGGGATGATTCCGGAATAAATGTAAATGGAGTAAACCTAAACCATCTAAGATTCGCTGATGACATTGTGCTATTCGCAGAAAGGTCAGACACTCTACAAACAATGTTACAGCAGCTAGACAATGAAAGCAGGAAAACAGGTCTATCAATGAATCCAACAAAGACGAAAATAATGACAAACTCTACACAGGAAAACATACAAATAGGACAGAAAGTTATCGAATATGTCGATGAATATATATATTTGGGACAGCTAATATCAATAAAAGATCAGTTCTCAAAAGAAATTGATAGAAGAATAAGCAGCACTTGGAAACGTTACTGGTCGTTAAAAGAAATAGTCAAAAATAAAAAAATACCAATGGCGGTGAAGAGCAAACTATATAACACGTGTATTCTCCCCTGTCTTACATACGGGTGCCAAACTTGGCCTTCCACCAGTAAAAACAGTCAAAAACTTAGAGTTTGTCAACGTAGTATGGAACGAAGCATGCTCAATATAAGATTGCGTGATAGGTGGACATGCTCGAAAATAAGAAAAAGAACAAAGGTAAATGATGTCATTTTAAAAATAAAAAAGCTCAAATGGAATTGGACAGGTCACATCATGAGAACAGATAAGAAAAAATGGACAAAAGAAGTAATGGAATGGTATCCTAGAAATGGAAAAAGACAAAAGGGACGACAAATTAAGAGATGGGAAGATGATCTTCCAAAAGGGTGGAGAAGATTAGCTCGAGACAGAGAGGAGTGGAAAAAATTAGGGGAGGCCTATGTCGAAAGACAACCTGACTAACACACTGGTTGCTGAAGATTTAATATAGTAATTTATTTTTGTAAACTAGATTAGAATTAGAATAAGTTATTAACTATTTAAGATGGTCAGAGAATAAAGGCTTTTTTACTTTACTTTACTTTACTTTACTTACTATATATATACACTGAGAAAAATATTTGTTATTATCAGTAATTATTTTGGTTGGCAACACGAGCTGCTTACTTTGGGGCTAGATAGTGCTGTGTGAAATGTCCAGCATTATTTATTTGTATTTCATATTGCTCACCCAGAACCAATCGTGTTCAACAACAGAAATACATAGTTACAAGCCGAGAGCAATAAAAGGAAGTTATCGAGTTTACCCGACCGCGAGCTAACTTGCTGGTTTCATGCCTTTAATGAGCATTCACACGATGCAATTTTTGGCTCGTTTTTTTATATAATGAATGGATCGACTCTTGACCTCGAAACTTACACAGGCAAGAATGAGGTCTAAGGTGGAGCGAGCCTACCCAGAAGGTGCCTATTAACTCTCTTCTTGAAAACAACAGTGTAATAGCTCAGCGGAAATACAGACGCTGGAAGCTGATTCCAAATTTTTGCAGTGCGCATAATAAAAGAACTTGCATAATTAACGTTTTGCTAAATAGATGCCATTTAGCGGCCGAGCGAGCGTCGTTCTTATCCATACTATTAGCAGCTGATATACAGTACCTACGATACCATATTGTATTAGTTGAAATTATCTTTGTATCATACTTGCTCAGTAACTAGGGATTACTATGGTGGAAAGTCTCCTTGTAAATTGGTGTTTGCAATTCAAGGCAACATTACGTCGCACTATGCTTGAATTGTAATGTTCACATTACAGTTCAAGCTATGCAAAACTCCTTGGTAAACAATCTCTTTTCTTATAAAATGGTAAGAAAAGTTCTTACTGAAAAAAAAACACTGAACATGGCGGCATTTAATTTCCAATAATTAATTATAATAAGTAACCATTTTTTTCTATTTTTTCTCTAAATTTGCTAATTATTCTAATTAAAATTTCATTTTGCATTACCAATGTTTTATTTACCTCGCAAGAATGATATAAAGTAGAATGCTTACCTCGGTTGCAAGTAGCTATTACACCCTCGAACTATATTCACCCTCGCTCGCTGCGCTCGCTCGTGTGACTAAATATCTCGGGTGCACGCGATCCATTAGCGCCCTATGCGAGCTGCGCTCGCACTGGCGCCAAATTGCATCTTGTTCTGTAATAGCTTACTTACGTCCCTTGTGTAACAATCTACTATTTACATGTAATAAACTGACTGTGCAAAATAGAAAAATGGCGATTCTAAACAATCCAAAGGGATTTCTTCTTCTTTTGTATTAAATGGCAACTAACTGTAATATCAATATAATTCTGCCATGGGAACCAGATAAATGATATAATTACATAAATATTATAGGTACATAGAAGCACCCAGACCGGAGATAAATATTTATTTGCATATATCATACAAACAGGGATCGAACCTTCAACAACCTTCTGCGTCCCAAGCGGGCTTTCACTCACTACGCCACAGAGGTCGTCAAGATTTTATTTATTTCGTCCTATCCAAGTTGGCACCTACAAGCGTTACTTAAATGCCGCGTTTTTTATTACCCCAAGACGTTTCCAAAGTACCTTTAAAATTCTACTGTGCTTTTGACAATTGTGATGTTTTTAAACGTTAGATGCCTAATAATGATTCTTGTTTACTCAGTGAGGACCTGACGACACTGGCAGATCTGAACTACAGAGGGGGGCTGGATGGCTCCACCCCCCTACCCCTCGACACCTCGACACTTCACTCCGCTGACTACTTCTACCAGAAACGCCTGGCGCACATCATCAACTTCAGCGCGATCGGCGTCTGCGCCCTGGTGTATATGAGTAAGTTTGTTTTTTTACTTACTTTTATCAGCCATCTCTTTCTGGCCCTTCTTCTTGTCGTGTCACTACTTTCAAACCAGTGGAAAGGATTATATGAGAAGGGAATTTATCAATAAAAACTGACTGCTGTACTTCGGAGGGCATGTTAAATTATGGGTCACGACTATGATAATTAAGCCATGACGGCGAACTTCAAGCGGCATAAAAATAGCGTGACCGGAGTTGTAAACTTACTTTTATCAGCACAATGGTCATCTCTTGATCAATTTCATTATCACCATCAGACTTAATGACCTTCTTGGTTTTCTCTATGAAACGACCATCATTATCATAATCATCATTATCAAAGTATTTGGACATGCCTCTTGACATCTTCAATCATGAAGCATCCCCGGGGAGACAGTCGAGGTCATGTTTGTTTATCATTAATCTCCTCCTCGGCTTCCCTCTCATGTAACCTCTTTAACGATGATTTACCCCCACAGGTCTGCTGATCTGCCTGTGTCGTCCCGCTATGAACGAAATCTACCTGCTGACCATCTCGTATTTCGTCATGGCGACCTTCATCATCATAGACGTTTCGCTGGCAACCACGGCTGTCCTTCAGTAAGTAACCTGCTTGTCTTGCATAGGTTTAAGTTTTTTTTAAACTTCGGAGTACCTTACCTAAGGATTTAGCAATTTGACTGTAATTTATTCCAAATTTACCTACCCATAGAAAGATCTGGTAAGAAAGATTACGTTCAGACAAAATTAAATCATTTATGATTTTGAGCTTTTTTGGTACACACACAAAATGAGCAATCTATTAAGTTTCGTTAATGTCTTAAAAGTGCTTTAATCTAGTCATACATAGGAAAATTAGGTAATCATGAAACATGATTATAATAATAATACCTGGTAAATAATGCTGGACTTTTTCACACAGCATCATCTAACCCCTTTGGGGTTGTGTTATGGGTACTACAATTACTGATATACTACTTATAAATATACTTTTTGTTCGTAAATACATACCTATTATACATAGAAAATATCTATAGGTTATGAAGTGATATTTTCGATAAAATCTCATAGAATTCACTAGCAATGACCATAATAAATAAGTACCAAATTCAAGCAGTGAAGGTTTAGAGTTCAAATAGAATGAATACAGCGAGCGGACCAGTTGGCAGTGAGCCCAGCGCCTTTTCATCTCTCAACTGTCAGAACATGTTAAACAATATTCAGATGTACTCGAAAAGGTCACAAAACTAGTTGTACCGTCCATTTTAGTAATGTTATTGTGTGAAGTGAAATACATTGTATCAGCTACACAAACAACCGTACTTACTCAGTCAAACTTACAGCCTTTGAAATGCCATTACAAGTAGCGACATCTACCGGCAGCTTATGTTGAATTAAAATTTAAACTTTCCTTTCCACTCAAAGGAACCACAAAGGGTCCGTTTTGTTTGACTTTGGATTTTGAGAAGGACAGAATGCGAACATGAATATTGTTGTTTAGAGACTATTTACTGTATGCAGCTTCGTTCATGTGGTTCAGCGTCACTAACTGGTACTCCCCTAATAGGCTATTTGTACCTACGCACCTCGTAAAGGGGTCACAAGTTGGTGACCCTGCCTGTACATAACCTTAATATTTAGGCGCAGTAATGAAGTAGGTATCATTCTAGTAGTGAAAGTATTTTGAGAATCTGATTAGTAGTTCCAAAGATACTTAACGCATTTCAAACAATAATTTTTATTATTATGGTTGGAAGGATTTGGGGGGACCTTTGACCGGCAGTGGGACGAAATAGGTTAAATAAAAATATATATATATTTAGTCGGCCAAACGGGTGTGGCCTCGACTCGACTTATAATCCGCTGTTGTAAATCCCAGATAAATTATTATCGTCATACCTGGGGTAAATCAACTCAAATTAAAAAGGCACATTTTGCACAAAATAGAATAGAAAAAATACCCCAGTTCTTATAGACTAAGGACAGGAAGAAGAAGGAACGAGAAGAGAATTTGTCTCATAACTTTACTTAATTTTTTTCCATCCTAATTGAGGCATACACAATTCAACACTACAAAATTACCTACTATCTGTAAACTTACTACGGTTATCTATTGATCTAAACGATAGGTAAATTTAAGATAGACTGTTATTCATTTTTATTTCTTTTTATATAATAAGTCGCAACCCACGGCTATACGGCGGGTAATGTTTCTCCAAATTGGCTCGTCGTTAATGTTTTACGGTTCAGTGGCGAGTTGCGAATCCTACTTATAATAATAATATCTCCGATAAAAGAGCGGAACATTTGAGTTATTCCATCATTTATTTTTTGATCATATTTAGGCGGAATCGCATATTTTGCGTTGCTTTGGTTCGATGACGTCACGACGCGGTTAGGAAATATCCAGAGATGCAACGTGATAAGGCAGTAAAATTTACGCTGGATTTTTATGTGTCTGGATTACAAAAATACTAGAACAGAGATACCTATTTGCAGATCAAACATTATTTGTTAAGACTATCGCATTAGAAAGAGATGAATGGAGGAAGTTGCATCATTACACCGACAAGAGATGAGCTCTTAAATTTAAGTTATTGATTGATCAAACTTGAATGCTTCACAGAAGTCATCGTAACGTCCAATGAATCAATAATGAGACTTTCACTGAAAGACAAAGTAGGTTATAGGGCTATTTTGTATCCTGGAATTCCCACATGATCGGGATTTGCGTAGGAAAAACGAAGCCATGCGAACGAAGTCGCTGAACCTAGTGTCCAACCTTTACGATGAATATTCGATATGTTTGTGCAGGGCATACCGCATGTGCGGTGGCACGACAGTGCTGTTCACGTACCTGCTGCACTCGGTACTGCCGCTGCGGCTGCACGAGGCGGCGGCCGGCGGTGGCGTGCTGGCCGTCCTACACGTGACGCTGCTCTGTCTGCTTCCCACACCTACACCCACACATGTAAGTCACCCCCAAGTCTCTCCCCATTGGTAGGTTGAGCTTTTTCGGCCGAATGGTGTTTCAGTGTAGGCATGGATGGCCTCCTGACGCTGTCATCTAGTATAGATGTAAAGGCCTGAGATATTTGATAAAGTCAAAATCAAAAAACATTTATTCAGTAGGACCGCTGGGATCACTTTGAATCGTCTTAAAGCTAGTTGATTTTACTCCTGTTCCTTCGCGACCAAACCCGTGAAGAACCAGGGCAACAAACACGGTTTGAAGCCTTATATGTGATCCATAGGTTCCTTATTAAAAGAACTCATGAATGTGGAGACTCTCCATCAAAAGAACTGATGTGTCTCTCCAGCACTTTCTTTGCTCTGTTGTTATAAGTATTTCTTAAGCAGTAGAATAACAATAATTTTGTTGCAGATTATCAGCAGCATCATCTGCCTACTGGTTGTAAACGTCGCGGGCGCGATGACGGCGCAACCTCGCGAGATGGCGCAGCGGCGAGCATTCTTAGAGACGCGCGATTGCATCGAGGCGCGTCTTGTTACACAACGCGAAAATCAACAACAGGTCTGTACCATATCTACTGGTCGTGTTACTGTTATTTTGAAGCGCTCGTGGTATAGCTTGCTTAGTCGTTCTTGGTTCTTCAGTGCCGGTCCGAGCCCACTGATCGGCGGGTTGAAGCTTTTCAGCTCACATGCCGAACCCGGCATAGAAATGTGAATGCTTACTTTTATACAAATCCAGACAACTTTACCCTTTTAAACTTGTCTAAAAGCACATACGAACGGATTTTAATAAAACGTACAAAATCTTAAACAGGGTCACGACTGTATCCCCATTTAGGTGAAACATAGAAATAACACCGTAGCCTGGAATAGCACCATTTTAAACCTAAAATGTTGGTACTAAATGAAGAAGCGAGCGCAAGCTATTATTTTTGAATTCCTCAAATGCACTAGGCTGTATGCACGGATTTTGGTCGTGATTGTCCGTTCTCTTTTAGGCACTCGGTCTCGGTTTGGGGTCACGGCACGTGTAATATAGGTAATATATACGCGTAGGTACCTACTACGCGCGGTGAAATATGAAACGGATTGTGAAAAACCTAGCAATCGCTTTGTTGTCCATTTTGTTTTGATTTCACTTTAACTTTGATTCTTTATGATTTCTCAAGTTTGTTTTTGTGAAAATTTTTGTTTTGTGTGTTAGATAATAATAAGTAATAAAATAAATTTATCGTCTGTTTAATAAGTTTGACATGTAATTATTGTGCTCCTCCTCCACTTTGCCTTCTTTCACTCACATCTTATCTTTCACACAATACCTACATCCATATTTTCTTTACATAATATAAAGTAATGATGATTAATGATTATTTTATGGCTATCAAAATTTTCCCGTGGCTGAACTTAGCCATCTTCTCAATAAAGTCTACCACATCGCCAAGATAGACATGGTCAACATATATTAAACTAACAAAACCGCAGGCCTCCCAATACCTTTAACCGTTTTAAAATCCACAACTTTCCGAAATCAAAATTATTTGGTTCTCATCCGTATTTCGAAAAGAACTTTCGAGCAGTAGCCAACATGGCTCAATTATCTCGATATATTCTGTAACGAGCTAGATCGGATTATCCTCAGTAGTTACACGTTGATTGACAAATCGGTAATCAAGTTGGTGGGACAACCTCGGCGCCGCGGCTCCTGCCGACTGAGCCCCCGCTGGGTGTTTCATTAGCCCTGATTTGGGGTCTCGGAATCCTGAACTTTTTGTACATATATTACATGCCATAAAAAATCTTAGTATCTCTTATTCCGAGGTCAACCCTCTTTTCCGGTATTAATGACTGTACTATAAGGTCATCATCATTAGCGTTCCCTAGTTCTCCTGCTCATGTCCACGCTAAGTGGGTTCAGCATCAGCATACCATGTTATCTGCTTCTGTTCACTCCATCCAATAATTATTCCCAATTCTTCTTCAGGTAGGTATTGTAGGTATTGTATTAGCGGAGATAATACTTTCAATACCTTGATAAAATATACAGAAGCAAATAGAAGTTGTAATACAAATAAACAAGGCACATTTTTGGGTGCGTAAGCTTCGTGGGGTGTCGATTAGGATGACGGATGGAGCCGCCGCGGCCTCCCATCTATCACAATTACACGCAAACCTTTCAATTTCATGAAAATCCTGGCTAAACAAACAATTTTCGACCTTAGCTTTTCATGTGTTTAGGATACATTACAGTTGTTGATGTGTTCCTAATGTGACTGAAGCTAAAATAGGTATACCTATGTACCTACATACATGGATGCGTTCAATCAGGCCAGCTGCAATTATTACTGCCTTGAATACAATAATTTGGTCAAAATTCAGTTTGATAAATGATTTATAAACGTAGTTTCAGCCGACACTAATGGCATCAAATGTCTGTACCATTGGTTAATCAATTCGCAGCATAGGTACTCGCTCCCTCACATCGGCGTTGCTACGCGTGGCGGGTAAAGTTGAATTGATTCCATTAGTCAATGAGCATGCTCTAATGAGTTTCTGTGGAAGCAGAACTAGGCTATAATTAATTTTAAGGTTTTTGTGAACTTTATATATTATATTTTTTACATATGGAATACTAGCTTCTGCAAGATGTGGGCATGTATCGAATATGTATTTGTACATGCCGCTGACTACCCCCTAAGACATCTTCAAAGGATTTGGAATACATAAAAAAACTATCTGAAAGAATGTCTAACGCGCCTTGGGGCACAGAATAGCTTGGGGATACAGTCGTGACCCTGTTGGTCCTTAATTGGTGAAGGTACCTGAGAATTTAATTTCGTAGTTAAATCATTAATTTATGACAATAAATAAAAAGCGATCATCCATCACGATCGTCTACAAGCACACGAAAGAATTTCAGCCGATACGATGTTCTTTTCGTGTAAACGGTTGCTCGGCTTACATCGTAAAATAAATACTCTTTTTACCCGACTGTCAAAGAAAGGGTTATGTTTTTCGTGCGTTCTTGTATGTACCTCTTTGTATGTATGCAATGCATTAAATTTCTTGTACCCTCGTATCTTCCAAACGACTGGATGGATTTGACATTTAGGGTATCGTTAGGTCCGTCTTAATAACCCATGAATAGGTTTTTGAAAAATAACAAGATGGCGGATCTTACGCGTGAAATATGAAATTTCAGTTATTTATTTACTATGAGTAACACGGTAAGAAAATAAAATTGCCAGTCATATCGAGTGGCGTATAAAAATCAAGGAAATTAAAAGAAGATTACCAAAATATATCTAAGTCATATGTTTATACTTAGTTTTGTATAACAAATTGGCAATGAATGCATGATAATGATTTAAAAAAAAATAAAAAAAAAATATTCATAGTTCTGGTGCGCATTGCAACATCTCAAAAGTTGACTTTCTTACAGTCGGGTTTTTGATATTTTAATAGAATTGTAATACTTGTTATGTAACGATTTGTAGTGTTGCAAAGTTGACGATGTCGTGTTGACGAAGGACTGGTTGTTGCAGGAACGGCTGCTTCTTTCGGTCCTTCCCCGGCATGTAGCGATGGAGATGAAGGCGGACATCGCTTCCCAGCCGAGGAAGGAACAGTTCCATAAAATATACATACAGCGCTACGACAACGTGAGGTATGTATGCTATAGTTTTAAGCTTTATCAGTATCACGCTATCTTGTTTAAAAGACAATATTTTAGTGTTAACCTCACATATCCTTGGGGTCGTTAAAGATTTAGAAATGAACTTGCAACCTTCACCGATTTGAAAGGGTGCAGTTTTTGGAATACATTTTAAAATCTTTAACAATCTCGTTTTTTTAACCCCTTATTTATTTTGTCGGGTATCAGAAACTACAAGTAACATGGTACTATAACATTAGACAAGAAAAATGTATTTGAAGATCAAGCGCATGAAATTAAAATGATTTTCACGTTCTATAAACGCGCAAGACTCACTTTTCATTCTTTTTTTTTTCATAATACAAACTTCGTGATGCTCAATAGAACTGTAGCATTAAGTTCTAAGAAACGCCGGCGCCGTCACTCTCGTCACAATCGCTTTGACAGCACAACTCTTGTTGAGAGAGTTTTCGTTACATTTTACTACGAAAGCATTTCGTCGATAGAGTTTCTATTATCCTTTCATGCCAGCTCTGTTTTATCCCAGACAAGTCAAAGTCAAAATTAATTTATTCATTAGGACCGCTGGTAACACAAATAGCCTTAAAACTGGGTAATGCTACTCCTGTTCCATCGCGACCAATACCGTGAAGAACCAGCTCAATGAACTCGGTTTGAGGCTTAAGCTTTCTGTGAGGTGATCCATCTTTAAAGTAAATAGCAAAGCCGCGGGCTGCAGCCTGTTGTATAACAGTGTTCTAATTTTCTTTCAAGAGCTAGCTTATGGAACAGACTTTATGATTTCTAGTCTATTATCAAGCCAGCAATTATTGCTGGCTTGCTAGTTCAACATAATGTAGAGTACAAGTGCTTATTAATTCAGGAAGAACATAGATTTTTACACTATTGTAAAAATCTATGTTCAAGATTCTTTCAAAAAGGTACCTAATTAGAGGCTTTCGTCTATGAAAATGCTCACGACCGACACTACTCTAATCCCAGCAGGCCTGTAAGTTAACTTAGCGACTCGTCAAGTTGCATATTCGTCACTCATCATCTCTCTACGTTCAAACTCGAAATTTCGTAAGATTTTGTTTTGAAATCTTGTAACTTCGTTAATGTTTCCAGTCTACTCGCAGAGACAATAGCTTGCTTCTATACAGTAGGCACAACCAATCTTTAGCTCTCTGAAGTTAGGTGCACTAAACGATTGCGTAGGTTTTAAGGTTTTTTATAAAATTATTGCTCCCACTATTTCCTGCAAAGGTTGAACCAGCCGCTTTTATTGGTTTATCATAGTCATAGGTTCGCACACAAGCAAAATATCAGTTCAAGCTCTTGTAATTATTCAATTTCACTCCCAGTTCCTAAAATTGAACCGTTAAGTAGGTAGGTATTCGTATTTTCCCGCATGTTTCCCAATATCTGAGACATGCGTCCCAAACTCTTGTGATGTTAAAGGAAAAACTTATTATCGAGAAGGAATGTTTGTAATTCGACTTGGAAGTAAAGTTGCTATTGTAGCGAACAGAAGTTCCACAGAACCAGTCAAGGTGAGTCCAGCCGACTTCTTTAATATTTGAGAGAGACTTCGCGAGGTAATGGATAAAACTGGTTTTAATGAGAGAATTTAGTCACACTTCACAGTTACTTTTCAACAGGTCCCTCCGAAGTTCAGAACTAAGTTTCGGCGTTCATTGAATTTTACACGAGTTCGTTATTCTCGTGCCGTAATGAATGATACTTAGCGTCTTTTGGCAGCCGCGGTTTCTCGTTGTTTCGAGAACCCGTCGCGCGGAAAATGAATTGCGGAGGTATTGATTGATACGAAAACTTTGCTCAAGTTTTAAAGTAGCTATGTGATACGCTGAAGATTTATTCAAATTAGCCTGTTTATATCAATGAGACTTATAAGTTGTAAAGGATCCAAGCAGCCAAATTAATAATTTTGATGAATAAGTACAGCAGTTACCGCTGTAAATTTCTCAAAACCGCATTCATAAATTTTTTGCGCATTTTTTCTCGAGACTCTAAAATTGCTTTCTTATTTAGCTCTGAGTTCTCGCTGATAGCCTTTAATATTCCCGAATCCTGCTTCTATGAGCAGCAGTAACCTACTTAACCAGGTGGGCATGGGCATCAAGTTCCCGTTGCATATTTGTAAAATAAAATAAAAAGTTTTTATTTCAGACTCTGGTCCATATCTTAACATTAAATTAAATAAATTATTCATTCATACAATTAAAATTACATAGGCAAAAGGGCAGAAGATGATGATGATTACTATGTTAAATGTTACATACATACAGGGTTACCCCAGTAGTCGGCCCCTCTCCAGTAGTCGGCCATTACTGGCTTTTATTTTGCATAAATAGCAAAGTAATCCAGATATAGATGAGTGGTGTGTGGAGTAAGCAAAACATGGGAAGTAGGAGGGATCCGAAACTGTATAGGTACCTACTGTGGCTGTATAGTGACTGGGGTTCGTGGTTTGATTGTTTGTTATCGGTTATGACTACTGGGAAATAAAGCCAATTGCCATCAAGTAGCGGTTGATTGCTATGCACCGCTCAGGGACGGCTTCTATACAATATACTTTTCTAATATTTTACCTATCCTGAACTGTGTATCATTTTCCTTTGAATCTTTCATTACCATTGCTTTCTGTCTATTAGAACTTATCTCTAGTTTGCAGCACGCAAATAAATGTTCATCTCAGTTCTGACTCAGGCTTCTGTTTCAAAGACACGAGAAGCCGAATTCCAAAACTCGAATGAATAAAAGTTAATCTTGAAATAAAATATGTAATTCTGAAAATATTATATACACTCCGAGAGAAAAATAATCTTCAATCTTTATTTAATTACTCGAGAGCAAATTATAATTTCGTTATCCTCATGTTATTAAAAAACTGCAAAGGCTACGTTTGTAATTTAAATTTATGTTGGCCGAGTGAGCATAGCATTAATATCATTAGACATCTCGGCTTGCATTCCATCCCACCACTAATATAATAAAGCTGAAAGTTTATGAGTGTGTTTAGATGTTTGTGTTTCAATTACGCCTAAACCACTGCACCGATAGTGACCTCGAATAGTAGGCTATTCAATGTTGGTAGAACGCGAAAGAAGCCGCGCGGAGTAGCTAGTCATTACTGTACCTAGGTATAAACCGACACCATTCTGATGACTTCGCAGAACATCCCTTAACTTGGATCTAGAAACGAGGCGAGCTAGCGCCGCGGGGTATCTCTCTCGAAATTACAATTAAGGATTTTCTGAAGTGGCACTCTGGTTTAAAGCACCTGATCGAAACACTGAAGTGATGCCAATCAAGGAGGCGTGTCGTTGAGGCTCGCGCACACCGACTCTTTAAGGGCGCGTACTACCTCAAAACTGCTTCGACTCTAGATCATATCTATAAAAGTATTGAACCAATATTATTGAAAAAATATATATTATAGTTGAGGATATAAGCTGAGTCTCCGTTGTAGTGAAAACACGATTACTAAATATTTTCTTGATAGAAAATAATCACAAACTTCCCTCTGAATTTTACTTAAAAACAAAAGTACTCAATAAATACTTTAGCTAGACTAGTAAAACTTTGTATCTTAACTCAGCTTAGTACACTACGTGGTCCCGTTGTTCCGAATTTTGATCTTTTATTGTTTTTGTACTTTTAATTAGCTAAAAAGTGTTTTAGCGCCGTAAATAACGTTCCGCATCCATAGCTCTGTACTCCTCACACGCCGAACAAATCACACTCGCTGTCCCGCTTACAAAATGGCGGCGTATTATAGGCTCTTAACAAGCTGCTTATGAAGCACTTTGAAATTCGCAAAACGAAGCCTTGTGTACTTTGCTGCCCGAATAATTGAACTTGAATTAGCTAGAGCAAAATATACGAAAACAGGATCGCAGGGTGCGATAGACATTCTCTCAGATCTTTGTAAAAAGATAACCAATTCGCGCTAACCACGGGTTATTTGTTTGGTGAGTTTGAAATCCTCGATGGGGTCGACGTGAAGCGTCCTTCACGGGGCATAATGCGGTCACAGGTTACGTAGCAGTTTGTATGGCGATACTCAATTTCACGGTGGAGTGGTCGCGACCAAAATGCAACACCAGACTTAATGAACGAAACTAGGAGATCCAGGGACGCACCTAATCATCGTCAATACTTTAATCATTATCATCATTGGTAGCTCAAATGATAGCTCACAGCTGGACATAGGTAAGTCTCTTCCCTCAAACACCACTATCATTGCCCCTATTCTGATCATATCCAGGCATTTCCCTCTATGGCTTCCCCTTGAGACCATTCGGTCAGACCTTTACAACTGAAAATATTTCGACCTTCACTAAAGAAGAAATCTGGCCGAAGAATGTGTAGTTCCGACGTTTTCGCGGTCGATTACTGGTCGCAGCACATAATATCGTGTCACACGTCATCGACACTACGTGCTAGTAAATAAGTTTATTTTATATATTATATTATATCAAGGTATTTATGTTATAATACGGGCCGTAGTTTATAGTACATTACGATATTAGTGCGTAAAGATGGTTATAACATGCGAGGCGGAATTTCAGCCCGAGCCGCAGGCGAGGGCGTAATTGAGCCGAGCATGTTATAACCAATACGCACGTATATCGTACGACGTTTTTTAACACATTTGCGAGGAAACAGAAAAAAAACATTTTATATATTTTTTTTATTTTAATTATACTCAATCTGTGAATGCACACTGTTGCTTTCCCGCCATTTGAACAGACTGCCTACTGAGTGGCGCCGCGCGGCGATTAGTTCTCCTTTGAATAGCAACAGCGCGCTGCTCACTAGCTGGAGGCACGACTCCAGCTCGGCGGCGATCAGTTCCATATTTGAAATGGCAAATAATGCTGTTATGGAATTTGTATGGACTATAACATAACTATTTGCTTTGATAACACACGCGTTTGTTATGACCCGCTTTACATATCTAAAACCGGTGGAATTACATCAGCTTTACGAGCAAGGGTGTTAAAAAAGTATTTAACATTTTGAACTTAATGTTGCCTGAAATAAATGAATTTGATTTTTGATTTTTTTACACCCCCTGCCATAACCAAATCAGGCCAAGTTTCATTAATTCTCTCGCATCAATGGATCTTAAAATTATATAGTTAAGATCAGTCAGCTCGTGTCGGTGCAATAGTTTAATTTCCTCTATAGCTCGCTGAAATGCGGTCTCTTTTAAAACGACCTGACAGCGACTTAGACTCTTTAATCTTACTTTTGTAATTAATTCTTGGTTTTTCCCTTGCAATGGATTTTGCGTTTACTATTCAATTCAATTCAAAACGTATATTGCTTCATCTAAGTTACAAGATCATAAAAATATACTTAGGTAGGTGTTATGTTATTTGCGCTATTACAAGAGCTATAAGTGAAGCAGAAAATCGCGAGGATACACACATATTGACCATATGACGCAGTGGTGCAAGGTCCGGTTGCGACGCAAAAGGTTGCGAGTTCGATCCCCGCCGCGGGACAAATATTGGTCTGGGTGTTTTTTTTATATAATATGTATTAACAAACATAAAGTAGATATGTAAGTAGAATATCAGTCATTTAGTACCCATAACACAAGCTCTGCTACTTTGGGTCTAGATGATGCTGTGTGTGAAGTCCATTCTTGTGTTTATAGCCAAACTAAAAAAAAACAGTAGCACGCTAGACATCAGATCAAGTCTCTTAAGATCCTTTGAAGTTGTGTAAGAGAGTGTAGTAGTGTGTATCTAAGTAAGTAGTTAAAATTAAAAACATTATTAAAAAAAATCATCATTAGGTATTTTTATTCATCAGCTTTTCATTCAAAAATAAAAATATTTAAATTGAATGCTCTAAATGTAAAGAAGTCTATGCTAAGCAAAAGAAAGCGATAGTACAATAGCGTGGGGAGCGGGATTAGGGTGGCGGGGGCCGAAATGTGTTAGATGGGACAACGAAATCTTGAACGTTGGTTTTTGGTAAATGTATTATGTTTTGCAAAAAGTCATAAAACAAAAGTTGTTGCATATGATGATAGTAATACAGTCCTGAGAGGTTACCGGTGTTGGTGTTTTACAAATAACCCTGTAATTTAGTGTGACAAATAAAACATGAGAATGGCCGACCTACTCGTAGGAAATTATAAAATTCACTCTACAGGAGTAATTATTTTTGCTTTCAAACGAAGGGTAGAAAGCACATTTCATGAGTTAAATTAGGTACTTAAAATGCGGTTAATTTACCTGCTTGGAGCTACGAGAATACGAGGCCCACTCAACAAGTCGCTTAGTCCTTACACGTTTATACCTGGGATATTGTTTTTGTTTTGTTTTGTTCTATATGAGAAACATGATCAATAATGCAGTTTTCATAGCGGGTTTCCAAACGATGTTTTCCTTCACCGTGTAGAGTGATATTCAGTTTCAATTTCAAAAGCCTTGATTTAATACTAGTTTACATTTTAACATCATTTTTAGACATCTTCAAAGGATCTGCAATATAAAAGATCTGAGTGAATGTCTACGGCGCATCGGGGATACAGTCGTGACCCTGTTTTTACGTTTTTTTACATTTAATTATTATAGTTTTGACATCGGTAGGTACTAGGTATCTCTCGATTATTTTGCAACCAGCATAGGCCTCCCTTAGACTCTTCTCTCTTTCGCGGTCATTGGCTTGTCTTCTCCACATTGAGCCAACTGTTGCAACCAGCAACAGCTGGCTCAAGCAAGAGTGGATGGCTGGTAGAGTGTTAAGATACCTAATACCTACTTACATAAATTTTACGAAAAGCTAAATCCATTAATGCAGGGCCAGGAAACGAACTCGCCGCCCTGGAATTGATAGTGGGAAATACATCTCACAGGCCAGCTAGGCTCAAACCAGGTAGAACCTATTTAGTTATATAAAGTTTTAGTCGTAGTATTGCGTATGCGGACGCGGTCAGCCCTGCTCTGAATGCACACTTGGTTTTCATGGCGATAGCTACGAAACGGACTACCGATATCAGTACGACCTTTAGGATAGCACTGAATAAGGCTAATATTATATTATAGTAGGTATTTATCTAGGTAGAAATAAATAGGTTATTTAGTATGCAGTATGCTAATAGCCTTGCGGTCACAGCGGTCACTTTGTGCATCGCACTCTGTTTACATGGTTTGGTCGGATAGTTTAAAAGCACTTCGTATTAAAATGATTATTAATGGTTTTGTTTCAAGTTCCGCTAATTGTACACAAGCCACAAATGCCACAATTCATATAATACTGTCACAATCAGTTTCCTGGGAGGGTTAACATGAACTCTTATTTCCTAGCAGTTTTTGAACTGCATGTCAATTTCGCATAGTCGCAACTTCTCACGTTCTCTAGTGACTGCACTTGAGTGCAAGCAAGAGACAAGCGCCGCCATTTCAGGTTCATTTCTTTACTAGCTGTGCTCCTGCGGTGTGGCCCGTGGTCCCTCGGTAACTTCAGCTAGGCTAGGTAGGCATGTATTTGTACACTATGTACCATGTATACGAGTAGTTAATCGTAGTTTCTGATACCCACGACAAAGGGAATCCTAGTAGTAGTCAGTCAGAACTATAATAGACATAGTGTGGAGACGGATGTTATAAAACCGTTGGCTGGTTCACACTTTTTTGAAATAACTAGTGACACGACGAGAAGAAGAATTCTAATTAGTATGTTTTGTTTCAGCATACTGTTTGCTGATATTTGTGGATTCACTTCCTTATCCGACCAATGTACCGCTGAGGAACTAGTGAGGCTGTTGAATGAACTGTTCGCCCGGTAAGTCAGTTTTTATACTATTTTACTATATTTTCAGCTTGTAATAGGTACCTGGGCAAAAGCCACTCCTGCCAGTTTCTG
Source organism: Epirrhoe alternata (assembly GCA_963565295.1). Classification (NCBI taxonomy): domain Eukaryota; kingdom Metazoa; phylum Arthropoda; class Insecta; order Lepidoptera; family Geometridae; genus Epirrhoe; species Epirrhoe alternata. The sequence goes on from OY751375.1 coordinate 390,242, forward strand.
GTAAGCTGTTTTTCCAGCTGGATCAATCTTTCATGCAAAACAACTGATGCAGGCAATATAAATAATAAGACTAAAAGTTAATAGGATCGCATAAAATAAGGCATAATTTGTAAAAAATTGCTAGAATAATTTACTGTAGAACTAAGAACTCAGTAGTAATCTACTAGGAGTACAATATTTTAGCAAAAACAAAAAGAAAACTTAACCGAGGACGGAGGGAGGTCGAGGGAGGTCGAGGGAGTCGAGCAGGAAACGTATTTCTCTTCTCAAACACGGTAAAAATAAATCTAACAGCTTTCAATTCACTTACACAAAATGAACTCATAATCATTTCTGTAGCAAAAAACACCATCTACCGCGGTAGTAATTAAAGAGAAAAACATTTTCCTTTTAGCACAAAAGCACATTTCCTGGAACATAAAAGGCTAGCAATTATTTAATTCTATCCAATTTTATATAATTAACAAAATGTAATACATTTTATACACTGTTTCTGGCGCAGATATTGCCTTTAATGAGCACTGAAAAGTAAATTCTTACTAACAGGTTATCAGATATTTGAATTATTACGTATTTGTTCTTTCTTAGCTCTACTACATTACTATTGCTAAGCCTTTCTGAAACTCACGATATCTGTTCAATATTTATTTATCTAAAATGGCTTTTACATCACGATGTAGGTATGGCATTTGTGTTACCTAGTTATGTGGTATGTTATAAATTATAGTTTATTTATCTATCACTCACACACTTATCGATTAGCTGGTTATAATGTATATAATATAAATCCATTATTGGCTGATAAACCTTTCAGATTCTTTTCAGACTGGCGCAGGATAGGAAAGTCTAGCACAACCGAAAAGAGACCTATGCCCAGCTGTGGGATGAAAAAGGATGCGGATGATGATGATGATTTATCTTTGCAAAATCTCTACTAGACAGTCTTAGTAGAGATTCATTTTTTATGAGAAATGGGTCGACTCTTGACCTCAAAACTTACATAGGCAAGAATGAGGTCTACAATGGTGCGAGCCTACCCATAAATTGAATCTGACTTTATAAATGTATAGCTGATTAGGATCTCGCGGACCAATACTATGCCATGCAGTACTACATGGCATACTAAAGCTTTCTCCATAACAAAGTTCATGCCAATCCGTAATGCAGATGTTTTTGATTAAGGAACAACATTCAATTATTAATAAAAAAAATGCGACAACAGCTCAAAATTCCCCAAAATACAGTTAGACCATTCTGATTCTACGATCCTCGATTGTAAAGAGGGATTTATAGTGAATTTGAATATTGAAAATGTCCAAACAGCACGACGCGACGCAAAAGCCTGCGCAAATTGAAAAGTAATTTATAATGGGCCGGAGCAAAGCTCCCGATCGGACAAGTCGAGCTCGCAATATTTCACAGCGCCAGTAATCCTACGGAGGAAGCTTTACAAACAAACGAATTTGTTATTTCCTTGATGATGAAGTGCCGGGTACTGTTTGGTGATCCATCAGAACTCAACGTGGACCAATTATCACGCAGGATCTTTTTCCTACACGCTTTTAGATTCATCCTTCATAGGAACGCATTCGCAACGAGACCGTTTTGTGAAATACATTCAAACCGACATTTCTTGCGCTGTGATTGTTTGCGGTCGGTTGAACAGGGGAAAGGTTTTGTTGTGGATATGAATAATGATGAAATATAAATCGCTGAAGCGAGTTAATCGCGAATGTAAACAGGGTCACGACTGTATACCCAACGCGTGGTAGACATTATCTCAGATCTTTTTAAGTATTCCAGATCCTTTGAACTAAGGGGGTTAATTACCTATAGTAGGTACCTAACGCTCTGTGAAGATCTTATACCTGGTTATTTTAAATGCGAAACTGTCTATTGATGGACAGATGTTGTAAGACCTGAAAAAGCTTTATAAAAGTTTAGGCGGTAGCTTCATTTATCCCGGAAAATTGAAGTGTTCCCGAAAGATAGTTAAAACAAAATAAACATTTCTGTAATAACTACTAATAAGTACTTAAAGCAATTAATTTCTGAAAGGTTCTGTGCTAACCTTTTGAATTAGTAAAGTACTCCCGCGATGTTAGATTAGTAGGTACTTGTAATGAAGTTAAATAAAGTGTCCTATCTCGCAGTGTGACCGAAGAACTTTGTCCATTAACTCGGACGGGCATTAACATGTCCGCAATCATTATAAATGCACAAAGCTTTCTTTCTTGCTTTTATTCTCAGTATAAACATTTTTAGATTTTAGCTTCATGATTAAATTGTTGCCCGGGTGGGGTAGGTTACCTACTTTACCTACTTTCGATCCCAAGTTTCAAAATACAATAAACAGGATCACGACTTTGTTGTGTATCCCAAAGGTGTGGAACACATCCTCTCAGACCTTTTTGACGTGACAACGTCTTATAATTCGATAGAGCCGGCTGCACGCACGAAAAAATGCGGCGTTACCTCGCTCTGAGGCGTTCCATGTAAGGCTTGAAGTGCAAGCGAGAGCGCGGAACGAGCGACAAAGAAGCACAAACGTTGTCACGTTCAACTATCGTCAGTAAACCGACTTTACAGACAACCAATTTTTTATGAAGAACTAGCGGCTCACCTCGCTTCGCTCACGTGGTACCAATGTTACCACGTCCCCCTTAAGATAAGATAAGATAAGATTCGTTACAGAACATCAGTAACAATTAGGTCTTATGGTACTAAGGTTAGTCCAGATATATTCTACCTATATTAGGCATGCAAATATTAAAAATTACTTGTTAGGAAAGATCATTCGATTAATTAATTTCTAGTTGTAAAATATTTAAAATCATAAATCCATGTCCCTATAATTAAAATATTGGTCAATTGAATAATAACATTTGATATTTGTTACCATGTTACCCTTCTCTCCATATGGAATTCTTTGTGCTGAGTGCTCTACATCATAAAAGAAATGGGAACGTGTTTTATCTGAGCCTTACTTATTTAGGAAAAAATATAAAATGTAAATCATACTTATCAATCGTGTATTTTAAACAGGCTAGCCGTTCCCGATCGTTTAAGCTGATTGAGCTGATCATTTTGGTTGCTCTTAAAACTCCGTCTCCAGTTGACCTGTGGCCGGCCAGTAACTCATGAAAACCTCTTTATCCACAGATTTGACCGACTAGCCGCCGAGCACCACTGCCTTCGTATCAAGCTGCTCGGCGACTGCTACTACTGCGTCTCGGGGCTGCCCGAGGCGCGCGACGACCACGCCAAATGCTGCGTTGAGATGGGACTCGACATGATTGATGCTATTGCGTAAGAACTTTTACCTTGACGAGATAATGATAGAACACGGTGTTCAACTTCACGAACAGTGGCTTCGTATAAATTCATGAGATGAGAACAGATTCTTAATTCTTTATTACAAATAAAAACACACAGACATCTTAGTTCGGTTTTGTCGTAAGTTTTGGGTTCTCATTGAAGTCGTTTTCAGGCTGGTACGCGAGGTGATGGCAGTAAACGTGAACATGCGTGTGGGCATCCACACGGGGCGCGTGCACTGCGTCGTGCTCGGCCTGCGCAAGTGGCAGTTCGACGTCTGGTCCAATGATGTCACGCTCGCCAACTATATGGAGAGTGGTGGGATTGCTGGGTAAGACTCCTGTATTGCTCTTGTGCAGCATTAACATTTGATCGTTCAAGCTATGTAGAGTTCGCGGTGAAGAAGTTATTGGCTCGCTGAGCACTTTGATTCGAAGGGCATTAAACTTTCGGGTGAAAAGTAGCCATGAAGTCCTTCAAGCGGCCTTAGTCCACCATATTACGATGAACTCCACATTAACCGTAGCTTGAAGATAGAGGATCTTCGTAAAACGCCTCTATCTTGGTCTGGTCAATACCATTGATGGTTAAATTATTTGTGTATTGTTTAATATTATTATTACTTATTCATTATTATCAAATTTTAGTTCATACGATGTTAATACCTTATCTAAACCTAAAGTTATATTATGCAAACCGCCTTCCATTTATGCCTATAATGTTTTTCTCACGTAAATGGTTGCCTGGAAGAGATCGCTTTCAGCGATAAGGCCGCCAGTTGTCTACCTATAGTTAAGTGTATTTTTCTTGTATATCTTGTTCGCTGTGTGGTAATGCAATAAAGAATTATCTATCTATCTATCTATCTATGGTTTTACTGACTCTACACAGGTGTGATAAGGGCAGTTAAAAGATGGTACTTATTACAAGCCACGGTGCAAAAATTACGTATAAACGTACGTTGGGGGGCCACTACGATAGATTTGAGGCACACTTCTAATCCTTACACCAAACTGGTTCAACAGGACTAGCGACACAAGAATAAAAGGGTTATGTACTTATTCAATGCTACTTTCCAGCCGCGTCCACATCACGAGGGAGACTCTAGAATGCCTTGGAGATGAGTACAGGGTGGAGCCAGGACACGGAAACCAGCGCAACGCCTATCTGAAGGACCACGACATCGAGACTTTCCTCATCGTGCCGGATAATACCAGCCGAGTGGTAACTATCTTTTTTTCTTAGTTGCGGCCGAAGATTTACACAATATGAACGGATAGTAAAGGAACATGAGTAAAATCTGCCAGTTTAGACTGTTCTTAGGTTTCTAGCAGTCCTACTGAATAATTTTTATTTACTTGGAGATAATACTGAAAAGATCATCATCATTTCAGCCACATGACGTCCACCGCTGAACATAAAATACTTAGTTAACCAAGCTTTAATCTAGGGATAATCAGTACAAATGTAAAACGCTTCTCAAACTATTGTTGAAAGTTTTAGATGTTAGTATGAATCACGCTCCAACTGTCGAACTAATTTACATTAATATTAAGAGCAACTGAATCGTGAAATGGAATAACATAAATGCCTTTAACGTTTAGGAAGCATTGTACCTAATGTATGAAAGTATAATGTTCCATTTAAAAAAAATGCAATTTTATCAAACGGAGAGATAACCTTTTTCAATAAGAAAGAAATAATGCCCATGCACATCTTAAAAAAGTTTCTAGCATAAATAAGAAAAGATAGCTACCGCACCTTAGGGATACTTAAATAAATAATAAATAAATAAATAATGCTGGACAATTTCACACAGCATCGCTTGTACTATGGGAACCAGATAACTGATATACTACTTATATACTTTTTGTTCGTAAATACATACATATTATACATAGAAACACCCAGACCCGAGATAAATATTTGCAGATCATATACAAACATTTATCCCGCGGCGGGGATCGAACCCGCAACCTTCTGCGTCTCAAGCGGGCTTTCACCCACTGCGCCACAGAGGTCGTTGAGTTGTGATTGATAGGTACCTACAGTAAGTAAGAGTAATAAGTATGGGTACCTACAGTGAAATATACAGTCGTTTTTTTTTTAAGATAGAACATCTTTTACAGGGTTTCAGAAGCAGCTAATTTTCATTCACACCTGGTTGATATTCCACTTATTAGAACTAAGCGCTTTCAAAGTTCTTTTATTATGCGCACTGTAAAAATTTGGAATCAGCTTCCAGCGTCTGTATTTCCGCTGAGCTACGACCCTGTTGTTTTCAAGAAGAGAGTTAATAGGCACCTTCTGGGTAGGCTCGCTCCACCTTAGACCTCATTCTTGCCTGTGTAAGTTTCGACGTCAAGAGCCGAAGATATTGCTAGAACATGTTAGAATTTCTTTGGTTTTCACAGGACAAGCGACCACAACACGGAATGAACATCAACGGCGCCAATGTGTCAAAGGAGATGCGAGTCATGGGCCACGGCTCGCAGCATGGAAAACACTCCTCCAAGTAAGCACCGTGTCTGATGAACACTAGTTGTCTCGTTCACACACGTTTAAACTATATTCCTATAACTCACTTTAACATGCGTGGGCTCGCAGCGAGCGCTCGTTCTAAACACCAATGCTAGTCAGCATGATAGAAGTGTAACTTTCTCTTTCGCACGCAGGCAAAGCGTTTAGGCTTATCCTCCGCTCTAGAATAGAGTCAATTCATTATGGAGATCACAGTGAGATGGATGCAACTGTAAAGACATAGAGACGCATGTAAGAGAAGTTTTATCAAGAAATAGGAGTTGAATCATCATGTCTCACTGCCCGATTGACAATAAAACAGAAGCAGCTAACAAAGACTGCCTAAACTTGATATAAACTTTTAGACAAAGGTGTGAACTTCTTGTCAGTCTGGATACTTTCATACTGCGTGATACTGCATACAAACTCCTTAGGCGCTAAATGGCGTCGGGCGCTGGCCATTTCTGCGCCAGACGCCAGTAGGAGCTTGCGCCTTACAAAAACAGATTTCTTGATGGTAAACTTGTCGACAGGGTGGACCCGATCGCGGAGAAGAAGAAGCCAGAAGACGAGGTGAACGACTACCTGATGAAGGCGATTGACGCTCGCTCCATCGACCGTCTGCGAGCCGAGCACTGCTACCCCTTCCTGCTCATCTTCAAGAACTGTGACATCGAGCGAAAGGTAATTACTAGCTTCTGCCACTGATTGTAGCAAGGTGGAGCAAATGGCGTAACAACATACGGAGGATGATACTTCCTACATGTGTCTACCCCCAGCATTGGGGAAACGAAGCAAAGAGGAGGCGGCTGCCGCAGCTTCGTTCGCGTGGTACCAACATTGAATTAACCTATATTCTATTCCTAAATCGTAGGCCTCGCCTAAATCAGGGGAGGTTGATTTAGAGGAGGCCTACGCCACAGAGGCGACTGCTGCGGAGGCGCTAGATTAAAACGCTTTTTTTTTTTTTTTTTTTTTTTTTTTTTAACCTATACAATCCCACTGCTGGGCAAAGGTCTCCCCCATATCTCTCCAACCATCTCTCTCCTTCGAAATCTCCCACCACTCTCTCTCGAAGGAGTCGAGGTCGTCCCGCCAACGCTTCCTCGGTCGACCGCGACCACGTCTCCCATCGGGCTGCCATGACGTTGAGGTATTCGCCCATTTATCGGGATTCATCCGGCTTATATGACCCGCCCAGTCCCACTTGAGTCGTGCTGCTTTTCTGCCGACGTCTGCAATGCCTGTTACTGAACGCAGTATTTCATTTCGCACTCGGTCGGTGCGTTTGAATCCGAGAATACTGCGTTCCATTGCTCTTTGGCAAATCTTGAGCTTGGACTTTTGTAGTTCAGTTAATGACCACGTCTGAGCACCGTAGGTTAGGACGGGCAGGATACACATGTCGATGAGTTTGCGTTTGAGTGACAGAGGAAGGTCTCCCTTCATGTGCGCCTTCATGGACCAGTAGCTCTTCCAGGCGTTAAAACGCTTAAAATAAATAAATTAATACTTATAGTAAAATGTAGAGCATAACTAGCGAAGTGATTTATTTCAATAGATTGTAAAGTAGAAGTAGAATAAAGGCTTTTTTATTTTTATATTCTATTCCATACATACCTATATTCCAAGTTTAATCAAAATTTTGGCCACTGGCTAAAGCGTGATTGAAGTCAAAGTCAAAAAGAATTATTTAGGATTGAGGGATCACTTAGAATTGAAACACAAACATGACTCAGTAACTTTCAGATGTACCTACCTAATAGGATTGGATAAAAGGCGTTATCTAATAGGTTTTCAGCTGTGGTAAGTAGAGTGACTCTGGAAGCGGCATTATAAATTAAATTCGTCCCAGAAGTAGGTAAGTACTTTCTTATAAAAAACTGACCAAAAAAAAGGTTTGCAAGAAATAAAATAAAAATAAAAAATAAAACTTTATTGGGCAAAACATTGTTACAAAGTATACTTACCTAATTCTAGGCCTAGGTATATAGAAATGAAAAAAACAGCAGCACGACTAATCCATAATATCCAAACCAATAATAATGATGTGAAAGTAACTCTGTCTGGTCTATCTGTCAGTCTCTTTGTTACCTTTTAACGCCCAAACCGCTGAACAGATTGAAAATTGGCATGGATAAAGGTTGTATCCAAGGGAAGGACATAGCGCAGCCAGTAGGTATTCTATAAAAGCTATCTAACAGATAGGTAGACATTTCCCCAGAGCCTCTCGATTATAACAGATCGTTGGCTAATTAGGCTTCTTCATTACTATACCTTGTGCTCGTTTAGTTGCGCGACGTCGACAGTCGACTGTTGAATGCCAATGAGACCGGCGCGTGCTTTGCCGCCTTTTCTCATTTACTTAGCATTACAGCTCCACTGTTCTGCTAAATTGAACAGGAGACATTTCTAGGCAATCTAGAATGATTTAAAATTATCTCTTTACCAGTTGTGGTTAATTTCAGGCTGAAGAATGGCGCCTGAAGGCCTCCGTCATAACGACATTACCTAGGTATAGGGTTTGTACCTACCTACCTAACGTACGTGAACATTTTACAAATCTAATAGACAGGGATCTCTCATCACAAGTAATTAAATGTCGGATTATGAAAAAACCTTTCGAGGCTCGCTTTTCTTTGAAAACTCCATTTAAGTAAGCCGGCGAAAATTGTATTTAACACGAGAAATACCGAAGTTGACAGCTAATTAAAACATTTTCATGTTTTTCTCCGCGCCGCGTTTTCTTTGTGCTCAACATCCAATTTGCCACCGGGACCTAGTTGTCGTTATACTCCGGTGATTAAAAGCAAAGCCGCTTCTAATGAGATTACGTAAATTGTGCTATATTACAAATCCCTGGAAGGGCGTCACGTGACTATTTTTAAGCTACAGGTAGCTCATCGACCCACGACGTGATGTGCCGGTTAAAGTGGCCAGTAGAAAGTTCAAGTTATCACAGAACAGTGAAGGCTGCAAGTCCGTGCGACGTCAGAACAAAAGACGCAGCGCGAAACAGCTGACACATATTTTAGGATGTCGCTGATTGTGTTTGTATCCCTTTTGTGTAGTATCTACTCACGTCTGTTCTAAGTAGGTAGTAGGTACCTACTTATTGCTATCTTGAAAGTCGCGTCGCGTCTTGGTATGTTCTGACCCTAAAGATTGAACGACAATTTGCATCACATCTTTAGAGACCTTTGAACATAGTGTGTTTGGTACACCCTTCTCTGAGGAGTTTATGTGAAATCTTTTATGTGTATTACCAAATGTGAAATCTTCTTTTTCTTGTCATGTCACTGTCTGGTTCTTTCAAACCAGTGTGTGTGATGCAGCTCATAAGACCCAAATCTCGACGACTCCCGCACACCAAAACAGCACCCTTAAAACAGCTCGCCGCTTCGCTGCCGGCCGCTTCCATCTCGGTGTGATTTGAGCCTAAGAGGCTCTTTTTGTGCACTTGTGAAGCGGTTCTTCACAAGTGCACAAAAAGAGCCTCTTAGGCTGTAGCGTCATGTAGACCCACTACATGACGCTGTGTAAAATCTCCACTAATATTTATGTTTGTTCCAGTATACGCTGGAGCGTGACCGCATGCTGAAGGTGTACTTCGTCTGCTCGCTTCTGATCTACTTCTCCATCACCCTCATTCAGTTCATCGCCTTCCATATGTAAGTTTACCTAGTAGCCAACTGAAGTTGCGTTTGCGTGTGGAGATGCATTTGTCTTGAATCGTAAGCCGTTAAAATCGCGTCTTTACTTGCTCATAAAGTTGCTGATACAATTGACAGCAGTCAAACATCTGCCGGATTATTTAAATATCAGAATCAGATAATTTAGCTGCAAGATAGCTAAGAGAAATATGTGAAAAATACACTTGGACCCTAAGTAGGTACCTATCTGTTCCTAGACTATCGCAATTTTTGGCAGTAGGTATGGTGGTCCTTGGACTCAGGTTTTTAACGGTGTACTCTTGTTCTGCAGTTCGTTTGTCAGTGTCATGACTATGCTGGTGAGCTGCGCAATGCTCCTGATCGCCACTTTCTTCGTACTCTCCTGCCATCTGAAGGTAAATTATCATGAATAGTCCCACCACTAGCATTAAGTAAGATCTCACTGATATTGTTATTAATTGGCCGTCATAATGAGCAATCCTCATAATGAGTAACATAATGATGTTACGTAAGCTTCGTAAGTGCTACTTCTATATTGCGTAGGTAGGTACGTAATCCATCGATCTTTTCTTTATTCTTCCTCAACACGTCATAAGATACCTATCAATTCATACACTATTCTAACGAAGGTACTTAGGTACTTACTACTTACCTAAAACTAGTTGTATCCCATAGTTTTCTAGAGTTCCCAGAAGAACCTTTAAATATTTGGACGTTTGCAGCAAGTGTCACCGCGCATGCGCCGTGTGTCTCTGCGCATCAACAGCAACCGCACTTTGGCGCAGATCATGTCGTTCATCGTCGTCACCGCTGTCGTGCTACAGGTGCAGGTCGTCATGGTACGTCATTACATTTTTCTTGCCTCGGTAAGAAGACGTGGGGCCAGGCGCGGTCGCAGCCTGATATTTTGAGGGGGGTCACTACTGAAAATGGGGGGGGGGGGGGGAATCACTACACTAATATTAGATTTATTGCATAATAAAAAGGATTTTACTATTAGACGTGTAGGATTTTGGGGGGGGGTCATGTCTCCTGTGACCACCCCCCTAGGACCGCGCCTGCGTGGGGCGTGTTTCTTCGTAAACGCCACTCTACTGTAGGGTTCGGGGATGCGGGAGCTTTAGAGAAACGACCGTATCGAATAAGAATAGGTTTATTACTACCTTAGCATCTAGACATTACAATATACGAGTACTTATGGTAGGTAGGTACCTGCTTACCGTACATGCCCATTGGGAAAAAAAATAAAAATATATAAATTGACATGATTATATTTTTTTTTTAACAAACTATAGGTATTTTACTTCTATGTTAATATTATCTATTTACTTAAAAGTTCAATTACAATTTATAAGGTTTTGTTCTATTTTTATGTACCAATGTTTCTTTACCTTTTTAATCTATTTTTAAATTTGGTTCACAATCTTCAATAACTCTAAAAGGTCCTACATACAGAGAATCAAATTTGTTTGTTAAATAATTTATCATACTTCGATTTTTCACTTGTTTCAGTTCTTTAAACTTATTGTTTTATGCGCCCGATGATGGATATCACGTTACTGTTACCTACTTGTTTCACTTAGGACGCGTCGATGCTCTTCACATTAAGAAATAAACGCATTTTTAAGATAAAAATAACGTAAGAATAATGTCCTTGTTTTTTTTTACCGATTTTCTATTAATTTTGCACTTTAATCACTTGAACTTTATCACTTTCGAACACACTCTATTTATCACGGCAAGCGCAAGTGACACAGGGCTCTTCTATTGGCCTTGGTGCCGAGCGATGGAAAGATCTTCTCAAATTCTGCGAGATGAGTTCACTTCTGATCCACCCACGATGACATCTCTTGTACAGTGCGTAGATCCCGTACAGACCAGCCAAAGCGAGTATGGTGCACATAATGAACATGACCATACTTATATTGGACAGGTGGTATTCCGCATTGTTGGATCCTCCACTAGCCTGCTGAGTGATGAAGACCTCGTCTTTCTCGATATTTGAGCGACACATTTTAGTATTTTCACTCGAATTATTTTAGGACCGAAAAATTAATTGCGATCAAAGAATGCAACGTGCAATCCGATCTCTCCTCCGCTCGATACCTTAAATGGCAGGGTCGCCATGTAGGGTTCGGGGACGCGGGAGCTTTAGAGAAACGACCGTATCGAATAAGAATAGGTTTATTACTACCTTAGCATCTAGACATTACAATATACGAGTACTTATGGTAGGTAGGTACCTGCTTACCGTACACTACAAAGCCATAATGTTTGGTTTGAATTCAGGGTTGCGCCGCCCTACGCCACGTGCGTCATCCTGCGTCTTCGTAAATGAGGCACTCATGTTTCAGCTTTCCGATTCAGCAGATCAAAATTCAGAGAAAGCATGCGAGACGGAAAATCATTAGATAGGTATTGAAAAAACAAAGTATTGAACTGTCAATACTTTGCATTCGAATAAAGCACGAAAAACAGTGCAGGGCCATTGAAATCAAAATTTATTTATTTATAAGAATTAGAAGTAACATTACAGTTGGTACCAATACGTTACATCTATTTACCCGTAAAATGATGCAGGGTACATAACCTTGCTTCAATTAGGTAAACCCTATTTACTTCTATGCAAATCTTCGTACCCACCTAACTTATTGTATGGTAAAAACTTCATTACAGATTGAAGGAGTATACCACATGACACGACAGCCGAGCGTCCTTGAGCAATACATCCAGGACAATAAATTCTGCCCGAATGACATGAATGAGGTCAGTAATAGATTTAATAACATTTAAATGCGCTTTTCAAGATATCCCAATCTTTAAAATGTTATTTGCTAGCTCTAGTGAAATAAGCTGCCTATAAACAACAATTTTTTGTGCCCTCTGAAGCGTAAGCGTTCAGTTGATAATGCAACTAGGTGGTCACCCATCAAGTAGTTTGAATTCCCATTTAAACTAAATTGTTATTATTTTGTCAGTTCTACATGATGCTGACTCTAATGGCGATGGTGACGTGTGCCGTGCACCAGGTTTTGATCACTCTGGCGAAGACACTACTCCTGGGGCTGATCGCAGCCGCTTACGTGCTGGTCACGCTTCACACACGAGACAACTACCAGCACACCTTCGGTGACTACGCGTAAGTTATCATCATCCCCCTTATCCCCACGCTAAGTGGGGTCGGCTCCACATGCTTTTTTCTTTCATTCACCCCTATCACACACGTTAACTGTGCATTCCAGCTCCTTTCGCATTCAAATACTCTCTCACACAATCCAATCCAACTTCTTCGGCTTTTCTCTACTTGCATACCCCAGTCTGACTATGCGTAAGTCTCATCTTTTAATATGGGGCTCCACCTTTATCGTTGCTGATGCATTCCTCTCTCTCTACTCTGTTCAGGGATCTTATTGGCCTCTTTGTATGACAAGACAGCAACCTAAAGTGGTTTAAGTCTGATCATCATTGACATTTTAGACAACGCCATCCTACTGCCTGTTTACGAGTCTCAGTCGACAAGGATTTATACTGTTAGCGTCTTACCATAGAACGTGACATAAAGTTATTCCGGAGTGTAAACTGTCAAAATGTATGGTTATTCTTGATTTATTCGGTGGAATAACTTTATGTCACGTTCTATGGTAAGACGCTTATACATTTGAAGTTACTGTTTAAGGGCATATGGCAATTTTGAAAGTTGATGATGAAGATTTTGAATACGCTTTTATTATCTTAAAGTATGCATGGCAAGAGCAATTGAAGTGGTCAGTTATTGGGAAAACACTATCTGATTTATTTGTGGATTAGCAATCAACGAAAGTAGAATACGATCACCATAAGATCACCATACAATAGAGATCGAAATTATTGTTTTATCTGAGTGTTACGGTAGGTAGGAAGGAGAGCCTACACTTGACACCTTGGCTAAGCTAAGTTTGGTCAAGTGTAGGATGTTCTGCAGTTTTGTTACCCTCACGTGTTCGTCAGGAGCCGGTGCGGCATGGACCGGGAGCAGGTGTGGAGCACCGTGGTGCTGGCGGCGGTGGCGGCCCTCGCGCTGGTGCTGCACGCGCAGCAGTGCGAGGGCAGCTACCGGCTCGACTTCATCTGGAAACTGCAGGCTAATGGTATGTGCTGATTCTTTTGACCTGTTTTTATGTTTGTTGTTCTTGATGTGCTCTGTAAGATTATAGGAGATAAGGTCTTCTTGAATGGCATTTTTCTCGTCATTAGTTGCTAGGTGATGAGAGGTTAGTTAGGTTGGCGCTTTAGAGTCTCCTTTCATGAATTTGATTTCGATGTTGTTTTCGATATTTTTAGCTTTTACGACATACCGGATTCCTAAAGTTAATTTTTATCACCGTGTGAGAAAGGCATAACTGACTTTCACGGTCAATTTCAATTAGCTTAAATTCAAAATCAATAAAGGTTTCCATATTCCTTAAAGCTTTAATGTAATCAATATTTTTTAGTTTGGCATCGATTTGGCACGTTTGTGCTTTAGTCCTACCTGTATTCGTACTGTATTCCAGACGAGAAGGAAGAGATGGAACACCTGGAGGCGTACAACCGCAAACTGCTGGCCAACATCCTGCCGGAGCACGTCGCGCAGCACTTCCTCCGCAACGAGAAGAACATCGATGTAAGTGCACAATCACTATTAGGGAAAACTTTTTTGAACAATTGTTTGCTACATTTAACTCTAAGTCTCCTACACAAGTAGGATGAATACAAAAGCTAACAAAGCTTTAAAAAAGCTGATGAAAAACTTACTTGGTAACCGTCAAATCTCGTTCTATTTTATGCTCGCACATTTAGCCACGTAGTACGCGCCGCTGTCATTTTTCTAGACAAAAAATGCTGATGACGTCAGAAAATCTAGATGTGCGATATCCATTAGGTACCTAGTTAACTTTAGATCAACGTACAAGACCGTGACACCTGAGGATCGAATCCTATGAACATTTTAGACGATAGGGTGTTGAGTTTGTTACCTACTTCATACTAAGCTTCACCTCTTTCTCCCAACCTCATCAAAATCCTAAGCCATCAATGATTTAACCTAATATAATATTGTGGTTACATTTTGTAATTTTTCTTCGGCCACCTAGGACGGAGGCTGGGACGTAAGTTATTGTTCCAATTCTTGCTTTTTGCAGAACTTACTATACCTATTTGAACAATACCTACATAGCTATAGACGCTGCAATACAACTGATTGAAAGTTGGATACTGTATACACTAATGAGTTTGATTAAAAGAGTTCTTAGATGAATGCTGCTAAGATCGGTAACATAAGCATGGTTTTGGGAAATTCAAACAAAAATATTTGGAATGTTGGCTGACTTGTTCAGCTAGCTGCATGCAAAATCGAAAAAATTTTCAACCATTGACGTAACAAAATTAAAATTTACAGTATAGGTACTATACTCTTCAATTTTTTTTATAATTTGAAGAAGAATTTTCATCAATGGTATTTTATCTCTCAAATAACAAAACCCTGAATCTTTATGTGCGGCTTAGCATGGAAAATCGGCAATTTTTTGCCTTAAACTTGACCCATACCTACGGTAAAGTCTTTTTTCCAAATTTATTGTACCTAGGTAATTGGAAGAACCTTTATGATTGGCTGTAATTCACCTCCCATTGTCATCTTTCCCTATTTATTTTGGTTGAAACATTAAAGGAACAACAGACAACGAAAGAATAAATAAATTACCTATTTTAGGAGTTACTGATTTAATTAGTAAGTAGGTAGGTACCTGGTCTATTAAAGCAGGTAGGTAAGTAATTGTATATCTACCAACTGACCACTGCCTGTGTCAGTCTTATTTAAAATACTTACAATACTTAAGCTTAAGTCTGCAGCTTTCTTGATCAGCATACTAGTTTGATTTCATTTTACCCCATCAATCAATCTGCAGCTTTTTAGATGGTAGGTATCTATCTATCAATGGAACTGAGACATTTGTGTCTGACAATATGTGTAGCGTTTATTGGCTAATCTTCACATCACCCACCATCTCAGCTTCATCAAAACCATCAGTCATCAGCCATTATACATTTTTACCGATTATATTATGCGATACAGGCTTGGCCTAGTGCGGGGTCCGTTATAATATTTTTATTTGTGTATAAAATAACGGAATGAAATTTTGCAATTTTTCTTCGGCCACACAGGATTTAGGCTGGGACGTAAGTTTTCGTTCCAATTCTTGCTTGAAAATTGAAACTGCAGCGCTTGGACACACATCTAAATACAATGCTATATTAGCAATTGACGCTGCAATTTATCTGACTGGTCGTAAATAAATGTTCTAAAATTCTGCTGAGTTTGGCAGAGCATGATTTTCAAGAAATAAAAAAAAATACTGAATGTTGCCTGATTATGGTGTGGCTTAGCTAGCTGCATGCAAAATCGGCAAACTTTGTTCAGCCATTGAAATGAAAATACAAAATTACTTAGTCTCTTTCCAAATTTTTAAAAACTCGAAGAAAAATCTTCACGATTGGCTATAATTCACCTCCCATTGTCATCTTATTTTTTTTTGTTTTTTTCTAATTGGCATTATTTTACGAAAGTTGGCTACACAGCCTCTATTGGTTGAACTCTGTTCAGCCGGTTTATAGTTAGCTTACCGCAAAAAAAACTACGACTTAGCTTTTTAGACACTAATAATATTAATACTAAAATAATAATGCTGGACTTTTCACACAGCATCATCAAGCCCCAAAGTAGTAGCTTGTGTTATGGGTAGGTAGGTATCTACTACATGAATGATAATTAAAAGTAGGTAGGTACCTACTAGGTATTTAAATGCTTTTTGTTTGTTAATACATACCTACATAAATGTATTATATATAGAAAACACCTAGACCCGAAACAAATATTACTTGTAGATCATACAAACATTTGGCCCGCGGCAGGGATCGAACCCGCTAGGTTCGAACCCCTCACTGCCTCGGGACAAGTCCTTCTGCGTCGCAAGTGGACCTTTGCCTTCGCCCATTGCGCTACAGAGGTCATACCTAGGTACTTATATTAGTACTTATACTTATATTAGTCGTGCCTCTGACTACCTCCACAGACATCTTCAAAAGATCTTGAATGAATTGATCTGAGAGCATAACTTGGGATTCATTCGTAGGTAGGTAATCTTGTTGGTTTGTTTGTTAAATGTCTATTTAGATCGTGTAGTTTAGGTAGGTAGACAGGTACCACAGACGATAGTAGGTAGGTGCCTATTACTCGATCTAAATCTAAAAGCTTTGTGCAATTAAAAAATCAAAAAACCCGACTGCAAGAAAGAACCTAAACTTTTTAGATTTTAAAACTAACTTCAAAACATAAGTAGGTATATGACTTACATATATTTTTGTAATCTTCTTTTAATGTCCTTCATTTTGATACCCCACTCGATATGATTGGCAAATGCCTACTCGTACTATTTCGCGCATAAGATCCGTCATTTTTGTTTTTTTTTTTCTAAAAACCTGTCCTATGGCACTTGTATTTTAAGACTTAGGTAATTGTTGAAATCCATCCATTCGTTTGGAAGATACATACAAAGAAATTCAACGCATTGCATACATACTTACAAGTACAGATCTACGAAATAAGCTTACAAGATACGCGCGAAAACACACCTTTGACAGTTGGGTAAAAATAAAAAACTATGTTCAGTGGGACTTAACCACGTGCAACCATTATTAAGTGTCTAAAAACGCTCGCATTGATGTTTTTTGTCTGTTTATCTGGACGTTGTTAACAGCAGTAGCTGATAAGGGCTGAGGGGAATCCCCCAAAACGTCCTGATCCGCTACTGGTATACAGGGTCTTTCATTTTAAACTACCTACACAAACCGACAAGGCCTCATTTTTTGGGTTGTACCTACCTAAATAGACGTTTGACCGTATCAATTTAATTCCTAAACCGATTTACCTAATGTTTTCGTATCTATAGGTATTTCTTATTGATCTTGATTGTAAACTTAATTTAGACGAATGTGAGTGCCTACTTAAACCTAATAAGGTATCCAGGCACGATATTAAGTAAATAGGTAGGTACCTTTGTAATCTTTATACTTACTGAAATAAATAAATAAATAAGTATACTTATTTAAGTTTTCACTTCAAAATGTATCTTTTATTGATTTTTTAGGACATATTGCATAATGATTTTCAAGGTCCACCAATCGCAGCGCAGCGACATCACTCAATTTATTTGTTGAACCCAATTCCTGAATTAAGGTAGTTTAAAGTGAAAGACCCTCTATTAAATGTGAACTGTGTAACTTGTACTCGTTTATTGTTTGATCCATACGCAATGTACTTACCTAAGTTTACTTCGAAGCAGGAGTTGTACCACGAACAGTGCGATTCGGTGTGCGTACTCTTCGCGACGATCCCGAACTTCAGCGACTTCTACGTGGAGCTGGAGGGAAACAACGAGGGTGTGGAGTGCCTGCGTCTCCTCAACGAGATCATTGCCGACTTTGACGAGATCCTGGCCGAAGAAGACTTCAAATATATTGAGAAGATTAAGAGCACTGGCGCTACTTATATGGCTGCTTCCGGTTTGTTTTTTAATTTTCCATAAAGGTTGTTCTATCACACGAAGCCGGTGTAGATTTGTGTTCCTTACAATTACCCTAGAAAACCCATTAATCAAAATCAAATGAAATATTCTATTTCATTATCCTATTCAACTCTATTTACCTAGGCACATGGCTTTGAGATCTCCTTTTATGTATGAAAATACCTGTATTATGAGGTCTCGCTCTTCCGTTACAAAATTTCTGTACTGATTTAGTATAGAGAAACAAGGACAAAGTGAAATAAAAAGAAAATAGTATCTTTAACGCCTCCTTCTCGTATATAAACATCGGTCTCAACTCTCCTCTTACAGTAGGTACCTACCTAAAGACTACAATCTGAATAATAATAAATTAATACATTCCAATGTTTGGTGACTCCATATTTACTTTTAAGAGAAAATTGAACAAACATTTTATGATTAGTCACCGAAACCAACTCAAGGAGGACAATTAAGTACCTAGCCTTATTTTAAAAGCTTGCAATGTTTGTATGTTTCTCCGGGTCAAATCTTACAAGCTCAATTTGACCCACTTCCCGGTGTCCGATTGAGCTGAATTTTGGTACACTTATGAGTCTTCGGTGACAATGCACTATTATGGTGACAGCTGATGTGATGATGGAGTCATGAGCTGTTCCACGGAACTCCTCAGAAAATAGGCCGATTGAGTTGAAACTTTGTTTGTAGATCAAGTATACCTAATCAAAATTTTAAAATATGGTGACAGCGAGCTGATTTGATGATGGAGAACGTAACTCCTCAGAAAAAAGGCTGATTGAAATGAAATTTTGTACTTAAATCTGTGACTTCAATCAGCCCACGGTAACCTATAAAAGCTTGTAGTTGTTGCTTTTCAGCTGCCAGTTCCTTTTCTTTTACTGTAAATGTTGTGCATGCCTGTTATTGGTGTACATTCTATAGAATGATATAGACATAGCCATAGACATTTATTTATTTGCCACTCAAGCACACAAAAAAATAATAAGACAAACAAAAAAGAAACCTGTTATGTACCTACCTACCTACCTATGTGTGCTACAGCAGCAACAGGGCTTCGACTCAGCATGACTTTTTTTATGTTGCTTTAAATGTGTAGGTATGGAATATGCAGTTAGGGTTGCCTAATAAATAAATAAAACAAACGAGTCTGATTTTGTACTTCGTGTTCAAGGGCTAACGGCAGCGACACGAGACACGGAAGGCTACCGCCACGTGACAGCCATGGCCGACTATGCGCTGCGTCTACGCAAGCAGATCAAATACGTCAACGAGCACTCCTTCAACAAGTTCCGAATCAGGATAGGTAAGAGCGAAATGCTAGCGAGCTTTGCGAGCTGTGCGATGGCGTTAGATTCGATAAACTTATTGATTATCGATACCTTCGTTTTCTCTGGTTAGTTGGCTAATATTGCAATGAACATTTCAGCCATATTATTGTTGGCACTAAGCTGTTTTTTATTATATTAATAGTGGTTGTCAGGTATAAGAACGATCGTCGAAACAAAGCCTAACTACTATATAATTATGTTTTAAATTGATCCTTCTTATGGTTGCATAATGCCAATTTCGAGAACGTTTTTGAAGCGTCGCCTGCTTGCATATAAATAGGATGTGGTGGTTCTCTGCAGGCATCAACATCGGTCCGGTGGTGGCCGGCGTGATTGGTGCTCGTAAGCCGCAGTATGACATCTGGGGCAACGCCGTCAATGTCGCCTCGAGGATGGACTCCACTGGCGTCGCTGATCATATCCAGGTATCTTTACATGTCACAATGCTCCTTTGCATGTCTATATCATCGATTTTGACGACACGTCATTTCTGAAATTCAACTGACTGTATATAACTTTTTAAACTAAGTATCATGGTCATAACACTATTAACGGGATATTTACCATGATTCAATGTTTTCGGAAAACATTGAACCATGGTAAAAACTTTCTGGAGTTGAGCTGCATGGCGATTTGGCATTTGAAGCAAGTGACATGCAATAAAGTCGGAAACTGTGCTGTGTGTGACACTTGTTTATTTTGGATCTTTTGAGACCTGGTAGACTCCTGACCTGCGGTCTACCTGTTTCATCAATTAACGTAAAAGTATAACTAATGTCTTTTTACTGAGTTTAATGGCAATACCGGTTTTGTGTTAGAGCTCGCAAGGCGACAGCGTTTACCATTTGCAATTGAAATGGGTTAGCTTGATGCGAAGTGCGAGTGAGTAGCCGTGAGGTCGGCGGGTGACGAACACCTTGTGTGCAGGTCACCAAGGACGTTCACGACATCCTGAAGTCACGCGGCTACCAGACGCGATGCCGCGGAGAGATCGAGGTCAAAGGGAAGGGAACCATGACGACGTACTTCCTGGACGACTTCGGAGAGGAGACGGATGATCCCTCAACTTATGACAAGCCTACACCAGCCAATGACGACATCTATAGCGTGAGTGCTTTTATCTTCACTCGAACAACCCTTAGGCCGGACTTAACTTGTAAGTTTACTTGTACCTAAGTTCTTTTTATCATAAATTTAACTTACAATAATTGTTTTTGTAGAATCCACAACCCTCGACATCGGGTCTGTCCTCCAAACCATCAACTAGTGCCGGCGCTAGCGGAAGCGGTGCGAGCGGGAGCGGGAGCGGTGCTGGACCCAGCGGCCTCGGCGGCAGCGGCGCAGGCAGCAGTGGCTGGGGCCATCGGCCGCCGCCGCGCCGCTACATGGATGACGACGACGATGATGACTACGACGATGACGATGACTATTACGAGCCACCAACGCGACCACCGCCATTGCCACCGTCGGTGCCAGTGCCACCGGTGCCGCAGCCGAGGCTCGAGACGCTGGCGGAGGGAGTTGATGAGGAAGCTGGTCCATCCTCTCGCTCATCCTTCTCGCGACCGGCGCTTTCACCGCGACCTTCACTCTCTCGAGGTACAGACGACTCCACTCGTTGCAATTACCTACTTATCATCATCTCAGCCCGTTTAAACCCACTGTTGCGTTAGTCCTCCTTTCTATTAAGCTATTCTTTCCGGTCTCTTAGACTAGTTTCACCTAGTGATTCCCGACTAACTGCCAATATCCTCCGACCAACGGACTGGTCGACTGCTCAGTTGTTGAACATCTCATAGCCAACGTATGTTCACCCTTCTTCTTCTGATGTAACTGATGCATCATTCTCTTTTCTATTCAAGCTTATCTTTCACTTGTCCATTCAATAACTTTTAATTAGATTTTTCATAAAAATCCATTGTTTCAGAGCCATCGCTGTTTTCTCCGACGGAGCCGAGTGTGCTGACGGGCTCAGCAGGCGCTCGTGAGGGCGTAGCGAGCACGTCCCGTGAGAGCCTGGACCGCAGCCCTGCGGGCGTACGCGCGCGCGTGCTGCGCCGCCTGGAGCGTCCGCACTCCCTGGCGGACGGGCCCGGACTGCCGCACATCACTGACCTGCTGATGTCGCGCGCGTATTCTACCGAAACCCGTGATGTTGGCTCTTTGCGTGAACTGAAACGCGCCGCTCCCGAATCGAGCTCTGACGATGCTCTATCAAGCTCACGCCGTCAACCTCGCCGCGCCGTCAGCCTAATGGACTTGCTGCTGCGGCGCAAACCCTCCCGACCCGCGCCCCCCGCGGAAACCCTCCACGTGATCGCGAACCCGATGCACGAGCACTTCCTCGGTGATCCGAACGACGACGGCGTCAGCACGCATCCTGTCTAAATTCGAATTTCGAATCCGCATAGGATTGTGGAAGCAAACTGATACTGGTGACTTCAAGACTGATGACGATTGAAGTAGGTACCTACTGATCGAAGTCGTGATAATGTTGGACTAGTTGGAAACTGAGTCCTAAGACCCGATGGTAGCTAGGGTTGCAGTTGCAGCCCTTTTTGATAATGTTATAGGTGAGCAAGAAACTATTCTGATGAACTATTATTGTGTAACTAGTTTCTATGTTAAGGCAATCTCATGTACTTACTTAGATCAAGTTATTGTCTATCATTGTCAAAAATAATCGAAAAAATGTGAAAAAATGTCCTACAAGTAGATGCCTAAGTATACCTTATAAATAACCTGTAAGTTCACAAATTAGAAGACAAAGTTTTCAATATCATGTTTCTGAATTAGCTTCTAACTTATATTCGTGGTATAAATTTAACAAATTAGTTGTATAGATGAATTTCGGACTGAATCGAGTCAGAATGTTTCGGTCATCGAATTTTGAATAATTCATTGAATTATTTCAAAAAATCACGCTTGTTACAAGATCCTCCTGTATTTTTCTAATAAAGTTTTATTAAACTTATACGTACCAAACCAAATTCATATTAGGTCAAACTGTTGTCTATGATAGTATTCAATTATCGTCGAGCTTATAATGTATTCGGGGTATTTAGATAAAAAGCGACTAGACGCTTAGCCAAAAAAAAGTATTCTTCAAGAATTTTATACGTAGCTTAAATACATCGCTCGAAGTTGAATTGTAATAAAATGTATAAAATATGATGTAGGGAAGGTATTGACGAAAGACGAAGATATAAAAGATCACTGGAAGGATTATTTTAAAAAGTTAATGAATGAAGAGAATGACTGGAGTGGTGTTTTAGCAGAAGCACCAGTAAATATGGGAGTCGTGAATGAAATAAGCATGGATGAAGTGAAAATAGCTGTACAAAGTATGAAAAACGGAAAAGCTGTGGGGCCTGATGGCATACCAGCTGAAGTATGGAAGTTTCTGAAAGTGGATGGATGGAAGTGGCTGGCTTTATTCTTCAATAAGTTGTTGCAAGAGGAGGCGATCCCGGACGAATGGTGCACCAGTTCACTGGTGCCCATCTTTAAAAACAAGGGTGATGTACAAAACTGCAACAACTATCGAGGAATAAAGCTAATGTCACACAGTATGAAAATTTGGGAGAAAGTATTAGCGCGACGTATGAGAGACGAGAGTGAAATAACACAGAACCAATTCGGGTTTATGCCGGGACGAGGGACAACAGACGCCATATTCGCACTACGGCAGCTTTGCGAAAAATATAGACGCGCACATAAAAATTTGCATATGGTGTTTGTTGACCTGGAGAAAGCATACGATAGGGTACCCCGTAAGGTTCTGTGGTGGGCTATGAATGAGAAAAGAATGCCTGGAAAGTACGTGCAGCTTGTGAGTGCGATGTATGAGAGAGCTAACACACACGTCCGGTCCGAAGCAGGAGTCAGCGATAAATTCGATGTGGCAGTGGGTTTGCACCAGGGATCGGCTTTGAGCCCTTATTTGTTCCTCCTGGTAATGGATGCACTGACATCGGACATACAGGAGGAGGCACCCTGGTGCATGCTGTTCGCTGACGACATCGTACTTGTCGGAAATAATGCAACTGAGGTCCAGAGCAGACTGGCAAAATGGCAAGAGAGATTGGAGAGTGTCGGACTGAAGATCAGCAGAACAAAAACCGAGCACTTGTTCTGCGACTTCGGTGGTCCATCCAGTTTCTCCCCTATTGCCTTAGAAGGTGTATCCCTGCCAGTCTGCTCCGACTTCCGGTACCTTGGTTCATTAATCCAGAATGATGGCAATATTGACCGGGACGTGAAAAACAGAATAAATGCGGGATGGATGAAATGGCGACAGGTCACAGGAACAACGTGCGATCCACATATGCCCCTTAAAATTAAGGGGAAAATTTACAAGACGATCATAAGACCTGTCGTATTGTATGGATTAGAGTGTTGGGCAACCAAAGAGACGGATGAGAGAAGAGTGCATGTTGCGGAAATGCGAATGTTGAGATGGATGTGTGGAGTTACAAGAATGGACAAAATCAGGAATGAGTATATTAGAGGAAGTTTGAAAGTTGCGCCAGTGACGGATAAGTTGAGGAGTAATAGGTTGTCGTGGTATGGACATGTTATGAGGAGGGAAGAGAGTCATGTAACGAGAAGAATGTTAGGTTTGAATGTGGAGGGATGTAGCAGAAGAGGCAGACCAAAGAAAAGATGGATGGACTGTGTGAAGGATGATATGGGTAAGAGAGGAGTGAGTGTTGAGATGACGGCTGATAGAGCGGAGTGGAAGAGGAAAACCTGTTGTGCCGACCCCACATGAAAGTGGGATAAGGGCAGGGAAATGATGATGAAGTTGAATTGTAACGAACAATCTCATACTGTTTTATTTTGTATATACCTACTTAATATTAACCATCGTAGTTGTACATAATCGTAGATTGTAGTTAAATGATAATGAATGAAGAAGTTGGTGTGAATGTTGAATAGAGAGAAATGCCAAATTTGTATGGTGGGAGCGTTCCTCTTGGGGCCAAGATGTAGCAACTAAAACGGAAAGAATACTACAGAAATGGATCTGGATTGAAAGATGACCTTTAGAACCTTCGATCATATATCTAGGAGATATATGATCGAAGTTTAGAACAGATGAGAGCATGTTCAGAAGGTAATGCCACAAGTCGTTTTTAAGCACATTATCTGTGTCTATAAATTAATCGTGTAGGTTGTTGCACAAAAATTGATGTTTTAGCAAATCGTAGGTTTTAGTATAGTTTTCGGGTTACATTTTGATCGTATTGATAGTGATGATGACATAGTTTAGAAAATGTTTTTGCTTATCTCGATTTCCAATATTTAAAAGTTAATAGAAATAGGACTTCATTAGCTTCTTTACATCTTTAGGACAGCGACGTATCTGCATCTACACGTACCAAATGCCAAAGTACATAACTTATAATACCTCCAGTACATTATCGTTAGGTAAATACCTACAAGTGATATATAAAATCTTGAACGCATTTTAAATTACTTATAGTTTTGCTGTGATGACTGTTGTATCTAATTTATATACTTAGTTACATTTTAAAGATGTTATACTTACCTACTTAATTATAGATACATTGGTTGTTTCGTATGTTATGTATACCTACTTATATTTATATCAACTACATATTGTATTCGAAAATTTATATCATATGTGATCTTAAATTATTATTTGTAGAATTTCTCAAAATTCCGCAAATTTCGTAAAACGAAATCTATTTTTGATGTTTTAATTATATTGTATGTAGGACGTTACTCTAAATTTAGTGTATATCTCTACCTATAGGTATTAATTATTGTATTTTCTACCATTGCCTTGTCTATTACAATATACGCAACTTCTTTGCTACTAATAAATATTTTGTAAACTATGAATTTATCGTTGAACGTGCATGTCATTTGTGTACATATTTTGATAATCGATGTAAATGTACGTTACCTACCAACCTGCGCGACGCACATACCTTATGTTCCCTAAAAGTAGGTAGGTACTTATCTAATATTGTAAACCTTGTATCCTGTTCGAGTTTGTCACTCATTTAATCAAACTGAGCCGAGAGTGAGAATCGTGCAAGCGAAACTGTGGGTGCAAGCTAATAGTAGGTACTAAACATTTTATATCTTCTTGTAAATTTTAGAATAATAAATAATATACCAAAGTATATAAATAGTAATTTTTTAACATCTAAATGTTGAAACCGTACAGGTACTGTACCTACTTGTGCAATTAATATTTAGGTAAATTAAGTATCTTTGGTAAGAATTTAGTAAAATGTGTTGGGATTAGGTGATTGTGTACATACTATGTACTGTACTCTCGAATAAGTTTTGTTAAATATGAAGGATGGTGGAGGTGGAATTATTACCTGCGCTTGCGCAATAAGCAGCTACTGTTACAACCTAAAGGAACGAATGATAGCTTTTAGGATTTTGTAATCGGTGTTGTTAACTTAAGTTTATTTGTAATCTAAGCTTAATATTCTGATATTTAGGTAATAAATGGATGTTTATATTACAATTTTGTGTAAATTGCATTATAAATATTTAGTTTAATTCATCATCTCCAATTAAGTATGTACCTAATTAGGTACTTTTGGTCAACCAAATTTGGTGTTCGCGAAAGCTTGATATAACAAACTATACCTAACCCCTGGTTACTTTACTACTTTCTATAGGGGATGATGGAATAAGCACTAAGTAGACCAAAGGCCTATGCGATACGGCCAGTAGCCGTACCCGAACCAATAGTTATTGCCAAAAAATTACCGATAGGTACCTAATAGTTTTAAATTTCTGGGTGTGTATCGATATTGTCAAATAGGAGCTAGGTACATTCAACATTAAAAATGGATAATGATTTAAAAGTGATTTCCAGTTGAAACAGGCTATTTCCTTTAAATCCAAGACTTCAGCAGTTTCTGGAATTATTTTATGCAAAGACACGGTATTCGACTAGTCCAAAAGTATTTTTTTATTCAGTACGATCCTACATATGGTTCGTATCGTGAGTGAAATCAAAGTTAGTAGAATGATAGGTGTGAGTGGAGGAAGAAATGTTGGGCGACCCCACGTATAGCGAGGGATGCCTAGAGGCAAGTTAATGATGAAGGATAATTTATTTCACATCAGAACATTTGAAGAACCCTTTTTAAAAAAAGGTACATTTTAGCACAAACATAATTAGGTATAACGTCTGCTTGTGATGTTGATTGTATAGCTTTATTTCTTTTAACAGCTGTTTTATTAAAATAGTATTTGGTTATTTATTTACGTACGATAGAGAATGTTCAACGGTACTAAAGGGCAGTGCGAGGAAATGCGATTATTTTGGTGACAAGGAAATAAACCGGCCAAGTGAAGGGTTCCGTACTGAAAAACACTCCGCTCGCCTTAACAAGTCGGATCCCACAATTTACTCAACAAAAATACTCCAAAGCTGTACCACTTTTAACATCAATTTGAAAACTCGCTTGGCGTAGCTTAATATCAACAACACTGTCTTAGGCATTAAGCAATTTTATTTATATAGACGTGTCTTATAGTCTTCTTCAAAGGATCTGGAATAGGTACATATAAAAGATCTGAGAGAATGCGTACCGCGCCTCAGGGAGTCGAGATCATGTTTTTTTTAAAGTCACCAATAGATCGCATTTCTTAGCAAACTCCCGAACCTTACTCACCAACTGAATTCTGTGCAGGGTAGGTAGGCAGCGAATGTTGATGCATAAATGTGATTCTGAACTGGACATTTCTTGGTAACTGTATCTTAGTTTGTACAAAATGGGGATTCAAGCCAAGAGACTGTTCGCAGAGAGATTTTTGAAAGTGAGTCGCGAATGAAGTCCTTTCGGGACCAATCGGAGCGGGGCGCTAGTATCTTCGTGTAAAGATAATTTGCAATACTTTTTTCGTAAGTTCTGATAAATACCGCAAGACTTCTTTCGTGGCGCGGACTACAATCAGTCGAGAAAACGAATAAATAGTCCCTTGAACCTCACATTTTGTCTAAAATTATTAAAACATCAAATGGGTAAACTATGTATCTAGAGCTAAAGCCCAGTTGGGCTAAAATGGATGCTAAGCAATTACTTTCCATGATTTAAGACCATTTTCGACAAGGAAACAACCAAATTAGAATAGTTTGAGGAGTAATATTCCGTGAAAAGAAATTGCATAGTGACTATTTTCGCTGCACTAGATCGAAATTGGAATGACTAAGTCTGGCCAAGTGTAAAGTTTTGTAAAGGTTATGATGGAATAAATCTTGTTGGGTAGGAAAATCAGGAAATTCTGAAAGACCTAAGTAAGAGTGTTTTCACTGAGGTAGAGCTGAGCTGAGGGGAGCTTAGTGGCTCATGAATTGACCAATCACATTACTTGAAGCTTTCGTAACTGCTGACTGCTAAGTACGGCTCAACTCAATGCCCCAGTGGAAACTCACCCTAATGTATGGCTGTACCTATGTATTATTATGGTTAAAGAGCATAGATTGTGAAATATTGAATTCAGTCATTTTAATAAATTTATACTTATGTACTTCCTTCTTACACTGCATCAGATTTTAAAATAAATACTTATTATGTTGTGTAGTAATCAGTTTTATCATGATACCCACATATCCCATAAAAATATAAATTCAGCATTTACAGCCAGCAGTAAGTATTATGTTCAGTTAAATATAATAATAAAGTTAAATATGTAGAGTTAAAATACACTAACAAATAAGCTAACTAATAATAGGTACTTATTTACATAACTTACACAATACAGAATCAGATCACTCATTTATAAATAAAATATTTTCTATATAATGCTATTGTGCACACCTCTGAAGTCCTGCAAAAGTGCTGTCAGGGCAGAACCATGATCCTCTCTGAAACAAATAATAGGGTAGGTAAGTGTGATGTAGGTAGCTAACCACTCTAAACCTTACTTTGAAGTGCTTGTTGTCATGCTTGCTTAGTCGTTCTTGATAGATCATCGAAGTTAAGCAACATTCAAAATGGTCTGTAAGTGGATGGGTGACCGCCAGTGGCATTTTCCTCTGAGCACTTCCGTGCTTCGGAGGGCACGTTAAATTGTCGGTCCCGGCTATTTAAGTAGTTAAGCCATGATGGAGGCCTTAAGGCGGCCTAAAAACTCCGTCACCAGAGTTGGCCACTGACGCATACGAACTTTACTTAGTAACTAACCTACCATATTTATTAATCATGTTATTCCTGGATTCACCCCGTTCCTTAGGCCTCCCAAATACATCTTGAATGTCTTGCTGAAATCAGAATCTTCAATTCAGATTAGCCCGGAATTCTATACATTAACACATTTTGTCACACACATTTTGATTGGGTCCAATTATCGCAGGATCGTGGTGGATGGCACAAACTTAGGGAGGCCTATACCCAGCAGTTCATACATTCATAACTTGAAAAATCAGAATTTGTGTGGAAAAACATGTGTAGAATTTCAGGCTTCCTGAATGAATAAAATCTACAGATTCTTATTTTTCGGCATGTATGTGGGAGGCCTAACGTGTTTCTCCACACACATTCTGATTTTGCAGAATATGAAGGTATGAACAATCTGAGCCGTGTTGGCAAAATGGGGTTGTACCTCGACTTTCAATCCGAAGGTCGTGGGATCGAATCTCGGCCGTGCAACAATGGATTTTGCGTTTCGTAAAATTTATATGCGCTTTTACACGAGCTCTGAACGGTGAAGGAAAACATCGTGAGGAAACCAGTTAGTTATTCTTATAGGCGGCGATGGGCTTGCAACCTGTCACGTATGGAATACTTACTTCTGCAAGATGTGGGCATGTATCAAATATGTATTTGTACATGCCTCTGACTACCCCCTTAGACATCTTCAAAGGATCTGGAATATAAAAGATCTGAGAGAATGTTTACCGCGCCTCGGGGATACAGTCGTGACCCTGTTTGTTTTTTTTTGTTTTTGAACAATCTGAATTTCAGCAAGACATTCAGGATGTACGTGGCCAGCCTTAGGTTTACGACATATTCCGAGTACCTTTACAATTTAACCCTTAAACAAACGCGAGCCCCTGGCTATGATATTTTAAAAAAAGATGTGGTTTCTGGGTAATTAGGGGTCTCTGATTCCATTTCTTTTGGAAAAAATCAAAAAAAGGGGGTGGAAGGGGGTGATTTTTTGGTGGTATGTATATTACCATTGTCCATGTAGGACTTGAAATTTTTTTCGTTGGTGGTACGTATATTACCATTGTCCGTTACGGTCTGTTCATAACTTTAGACTAGTTGTTTCCCGTGACTACAGTTGTAAAAATAATTAGCCTGAGAATATGAAAATAAATAGGATTTTACCTACGTAAAAGGTTTTTTCCACAATTTCCCATTTATTTATGATTGTTATTTTAGTTTTTGTTCTCACATAGTCTAATTTTATATTAAACTTGTTAACTTTGGGTCTGAGATGCCATTTAGAGCCCTGCTGTGGCTTGGAAGATGTTGTTTCCTTGAAAAATGATTTTTTTAGGTTTTTTAAACATGGTAATTTACTAAAACAAACAATTTACGTTCAAAATTCACACTATACTTACACACATTTTTATGTATACAATTCGATTAAGAACTTTACCTATACGGACAATGGTAAAATAGATACCACTTACAGTCTCTACTTTGAGTGATCAAAAACTATGCAAACCTTGGTAATATTCTCATTATTATGCATGTAGGACCTCTTAAATATAATAGAGTTTACCTATTTGAACTCCAAGAGCACTTAACGAATTCTTCGCCGAACAAAAATTCCAAAAGTTTGAAAGTGACACTCAAAAATACGAACTAAATGTCAAATTTGGCGCAAAAAAAAAATTGACATCACTTTTCACTGACAGGCAAAATTGACAAGGATAAAGTTGCCAGCATATTAGATAGCAAAAATATCAGAGATTACAATACTTTCAAATTCAAGTCCTGCCAAACAATAGAAAATAGTTGTTTTTGTTATCAAACTAAGTGGTACATATATGACTTTTGTTTGATTAAGGGTTAAACTTCTAGGAAACATAGGCTTTTGTATAATGTTCTCAGGGTCACAATGCCAGGGTCTTGCTATTTCCAATGGTGAATTTATGATTCTCAGGTTATTCCGTCCTCCGATCGAAACTCCGATGGGTAGGAGTAGGCAAACATCCAGCTTGGAGTACCTAGATAGCATTCATACCGAAAATTTCTTCATGTAACATGAAAACAGGTCGTAGCTAATACTAGGCAATAACAATAATGTGATTCAAGTTTGGTTCCAGGTTTTCCATATTTCTATAAATAATTATTTTATTCTCATTCAACTCAAATCACTCAAACAAATCAAAACAAAACTTAGAATATAATTTCTTGGAATTCTTTTCTTGGAAAGAAAGATGAAAAAGATCATTGAAACAAACAAAACAAACTTGTTTTGGTTGCTTCATGAAACAAAACGAAACAAACTGTTTGCTCCCGAAAGTTTACCATAGATTAAAAATTCAAACGCTTGCTGCAAGCTGTTGCTTGCTTGTTGTTCTCTGTGGATTTTATTAAAAAAACATGATTGTCTATGCTTTTTAATTTCATGATTTTTTTGAGTTATTTTTCATTATTTTTATTTTATTATTATTTCCACTAAATTTACTAGCTATATATCATACGATTAAAATCTGTAAATTTTTTTATATAAGCCAATCCTATAATTTCGCACAATTTCAGTTTTTCACACATTCTGACAGTACTTGTTTGTCGGAGTCATCGGTCGGATTACGGACAATGAACGGTGCATTGTGAAGAATTCGTGAACAAACCCAGCGACATTTTGTTATTTTCGCTTCAAATTGCGATGCCATCTCAAAAATGAACGATCTATGTAATAAATGGGGGTAGAATAACTGTGATGGGCGATTAAAGTGAATATGAGGGTGTTTAGCTCTGAGCTCTAATCGTATACGTAGGCAGTTAGACTTGTTTGCGTTTTCAGTGATGTATGGGGACGCGTAGTAGCTCTGAAAGTGTTACATGTAGCTTTAGAAGGGCGTCAGTGGGTTTTAGTTTGTTTGTTGTGAGTTTTTCGAGATGGCGATGCCGGAACAGTTTTCTCTGAGATGGAACGACTTCCATTCGAACTTGTCGCAATCCTTCCACGCACTCCTGGAAGGCGAGGACCTAGTGGATGTGACTTTGGCGGCTGGCGGGCAGTACGTGCACGCACACAAGCTCATCCTCTCAGTATGCAGTCCGTATTTCAAGGAACTCTTCAAGGTATGACTCATTTCTCACTCATGCTAAGTTCTTTACAATCGCTTACGAAGTCTAAAGCCAAAAATAACTGCGGTCATAGTCTCCCTGCGTTCATAGTAGTAGCAAGGAGTACCTTAGCACTATTTGTGATTGATATCTTATGTACACATCGAATGGATGGAGCTATGGCCGTGTCTATGATCATGTCAAACAAAGAGACAATAGAATGCATGCTTTGAAATATTTACTCTGAAAAATCAATTTGTCTACATAAATTGTTTTGATTAAAAGTTGTTATAGGAATGGTTTTGCAAT
Source organism: Epirrhoe alternata (assembly GCA_963565295.1). NCBI lineage: Eukaryota > Metazoa > Arthropoda > Insecta > Lepidoptera > Geometridae > Epirrhoe > Epirrhoe alternata. The sequence continues at coordinate 422,242 of OY751375.1, forward strand.
TTGCATTGATCACCTAAGAGTACATATCTAGTATGTTTTCTTTACTTAAAGTGCTCATTGTTTCTTCACAAAATATAATCTGAAACGGGAGAAATAAACAAAACTATTTTACACAAAAACACACCTTAGCTATAGCTATACATTGATAGGTAATGCAATAATAAGTAAAATCATTTATAGTTTCTTGTACATCAGTCTTAACAATTGCAATTGAAATATTTAGAAGAAATTACTGACTAACTTGTACCAAGTGGTACAAGTTGGGCGGCTCAACGGCTATTACAACGGCTCGACTATTAACATGTTTTATTTCTAAGTTTATTTAAAAAAAAAACAGTTGAGCCATGTATACCAAGTTAAATTAACAGTAGCGCATGAACAATTCTTATTACCCAAGTGAATCTATGGTCTATGCCTACCTCACCGGGAATGAGCGAGATTTTATGTATGTAGGTATGTATGAATGAGAAAAACAGTTTTGCAGTAAATTTTAATTTGACAATCTACCCACATCAGTAACTAAGTAATTTTCTATTGCGTTGTTCATCATTATTTATTCAACCTCTGTGGCGCAGTGGGTGAAAGCCTGCTTGAGACGCAGAAGGTTGCGGGTTCAATCCCCTCTGCGGGATAATTGTTTGTATGATCTTCAAATATTTATCTTGGTTCTGGGTGTTTCTATGTATAATATGTATGTATTTACAAACAAAAAGTATTTAAGTCATGAAATAGCGTTTATAGAGTAGGACCGCTGGGATCACTTAGAATAGTCTTAAAACTAATTTTACTCCTGTTCTTGCGCGACCAATACATGAAGAATCAGGGAAACAAACACGGTTTGGGGGCTAGCATTCTTTTAGGTGATCCATCTTAAAAATAAAAAGTCAAGCTCCAGAAGGGAGCCAGTCAAACAAAATTGAGGCTTGTTAAATAAGTTAAGATGCTCATAGAGTACAAAGAACTAAGCCATGATGCAATAGAGAAAAAATATTCAATAATAATAATAAATAATGCTGGACAATTTCACACAGCATCATCTAGCCCCAAACTAAGCAAAGCTTGTACTGTGGGAACCAGATAACTGATAAGCTACTTATATACTTTCTGTTTGTAAATACATACATATTATACTAGAAAAACCCAGACCCGAGATAAATATTAGAAACGCTGAAATTTTAATTGTGTCTTAAAACTGGGTTTTTTTTTTCTGTTCCTTCTTGACCAATACCGTGAAGAACCAGGGCAACAAACACGGTTTGTTTGGCGAGTCGGAAACGCCCACCTAGGGTTCCGTACAAAGGACTAAGGGTCGGTTCACATCTGACGGAAGATGCGTCGACCGTATTAAGCAGTCTTTGTTTATCATCATCGCGTATCATCGGTTAAGTATGAAAGGTTGAATGTTTTCTCATAAATTGTCTGTTCAGGCGTTACGCGACCGATATACGCGACGTATCAGCCGTCAAATGTGAACCGACCCTAAGTAGGTACGCATAATAGTACAAACTGTTAAGTAGGTAGGTACTACCGAACTACCTACAGTCTACATACACCAAAGTTATTAGGTAGGATTCCTATCCTACGATCACGGGGAAAAAGATTTTATTTTTCGTTATACATCAAAAACTATACATCAACAAATTATTAAAAATCCGTTTAAGCTTGTGCCAATGAAGCCCTTTCATACGATACCCCACAGGACATGGTTAATTCACTTCAGAATTTCGTCCCCCCTTGCATGAACACCGGTTTTTTGTGATAAAATTTTACGAATTTGCGATTTTCCCTGTACCTACTTGTAGTCTAAGCTGTCTAAGGCGCAAGCTTCACCTAACTGGCGTCGGGCGTCTTCCTATTCCATGTCGCACGGTATGTCGTTGGATCAGACGTCCGATCATAACTCATTAATCTAATTTCAACAAGTTTGGCATAATTTAGTTGCGCACATTGATATTTTAGCATAACGATGTAGGTATCAGGCATAATCTACAATTAATGTCCTAACATACTTTTAGAATAATTTTACAAGACATAATTATGATTATTACGCCTTCCTGAGATATAGTCTTGACAGACCGACGGACAAAGCCGGGACTTACAATTGAACGTGCCTTCCGAAGCACGGAAGCGCTCAGATGATAATGCCACTGGCGGTCACCCATCCACTTACTAACCGGTCCGAAGCTTAACTTCGACTATCTATCAAGAACGACTAAGCTACACCACAAGCGCTTCAAAGTGCAAAGTAAAGAAGTGATACTCAATAACATTCAAATTAAATACAAATATTCAAGATTTCACTTACATGCCGCTCACAACAATAAAACTGATAACGACTCAACACGCTAATGTTGAAAAACCGGAATAGGTTTTGGTTCGCCTACTTACCTTTTTAATGAAAGCTTTGTAGGTAGGTAGTTACATAGCTAGTCAGCTATGATAATGTCGGCTTTGGTGGGTCGCGTTTAAGATGGAAGCGGTGCGAGTTCGATTCTTGTGGCAGGACAAATGTTGGTACTTACCTATTATCTGAAGATATTTGTTCCACGTTCTTACGGGGAACCTGAGGGGGTCAACAACAGACACTATTATTATCCTAAAAAAATTCTAAAAACTATCTTCGTTATTTACGTATCGTACATATGTATATTCATGTACAGTACATTTAGAAAAAAGCTGTTATTTCGTCTTATTTATTTGTTGTTTGTCAGTGTGTTCACTTCACTGACTATTTACTTATAGGTAACCTACTACCTGTAAGTAAATAGTTAGTGAAGTGAAAGCATATAATTACCTCCTGTTTTTAAGTAAATACCTACCTAGTGAGTACTAAATTGCATTTCACATGATATGATTCACTTCAGGCTCCTGTTCGAGTTTAAATTAATTAATTGCTCCCAATTAAACATTCCAACAGCATTCCCCTGAGCAAAAACAATCGCGAATTTAAAAGGAGATGCACCATTGGTTCGCTAGCGTTGGTGATCCATTGACGGACCAATAATGGACTCTATACCAATATAACATACTTGAATTATTATCCTACTAGCTGTCCGTCGCGGTGTTACCCGCGATCCCTCGGGAAAACATCACTTTCCCGGGATAAAATATAGCCTAAGATGTTCATCAGGAATAATGTAGGATTTTAATGGTGAAAGAATTTTTCAAATCGGTCCAGTAGTTTCGGAGCCTATTCATTTCAAACAAACAAACAAATCTTTCCTCTTTATAATATTAGTATAGATTACCTAATTTTAATTTAACTCAAAAATTCGTCGCTACTACCAACTGCTATGATGGCTTAGTTGGTCATAGTGTCTGATGCGTTAACGTTGAGTTTACGTTCGAATGAGCGTAGCTGGATCGAGTCCCAGCTAAAAAAATAAATTTTTGTATGTTATTTTCAATCATTTGAGACGTTTCGGTATTAAAAAGGGTAACCTGAAAGGTGACGCTGTTTGTACATAGATTTATTTGTGAAATAGTCTAGCTTTGCGCGCATGCGTGAGTCTAGACTCGGCCGGCGCGCACTGTATGTGTAGTCCGAACAGCAGCTATTAGAGCCGATTCGTCGTGTCGATTGCACCTCGCGCGCAGTGCTCTGGTCATCTCCTTGCACTAAACGTAAGTAATCCTCAGCTTTTGTAAAAATATTAATGTGTTTGTTCCTGTTTTTGTTTTGCGTTGCAAAAGTTGCACAAGATTAAGTTTTGTACATAATATGTTTAGTCGTTTTCTAGATCTCTAGTCAACCACTTAACTGTAATCTCGAGGTATGTACGTCGCGTCGCGACTCGCGACCTATTCTACCTTGAGATGACAGTTAATTTATGAGATTGTCTAAGAAAATGACTTAGGACAAGAATACCGAATGCATTGTACGTTGAGTGGAAGTTGAGTCGAGTTCGACATTACTGCTTAAAGATATAGGTGTTAGTTTCACTAACAGCGCTTCTTTAAAAATTATAATTTATCAGTTTTCAGATTGTTTCATATTATTTATCTTCTCTGTTTTAAAGTTACTTTAAAAAAAAAGTTCTCGCGAAAATATTTTTTCTATAAGGGCTTTGGGGCTCAAAAACTCTTTCACAACACGCATTCAAGAGAACAAGTGACAAGACAATAAAAAGACTGCCCCGTCAAACCTCAGTAAGGGTCGATTCACATCTGACGGAAGATCCGTCGCGGATTATCGGTCGCGGAACGCCAGAACTGACAAATGTATAGAAAAACACTCGACCGTTCACACTCGACGGATGATACGTTAGTCCGTCGAGTGTGAACGGTCGAGTGTTTTTCTATACATTTGTCAGTTCTGGCGTTCCGCGACCGATAATCCGCGACGGATCTTCCGTCAGATGTGAATCGACCCTAAAGTTATCCTTCCTGTCTGTTGAGTGTTGACTGAACGTAAAAAGTGATCAACTGTTTTAAAATACTTCTTTACTTACTGTTCCGCTCTCGGTGTAGACCGAGCTTAAAGCGTTTTATGAAATACGGCGCGTACCAGTGCTAGTGAAATATGTAAAATTTCAATATAGCGCGTACGGTGCTTACTGACAAAATACATCTATTTCTTCTTCTTTTTAAACGGTTTTTATCATGTGTCATAATAATGAAAAAAATATCTGAATAAATCAGTTCCCGTAGTCCATTATGAATAACAGAGTATAAGCTTTCCTCTCCTAGAGTCTTAAGTAATTTAATACTACTTGGATTTAATGCGCTGCTCTATGGGTCCTTGCTTCAATAACAACGCTCGACTACTAATTGCATTGCAGCTTACTGAAGAAAATATACTCGTTCTAGCTAGATATTATGCAGAGTGTGGCAAAATCTTACCTTATTGAAGTCAGCCATCTTTTCTTTTGTATTAAGCTAATAAAATTGAAAAATAAATTGAAATTAGGTAGGCGGAACGGTAGCGTACTCCATGACAGTCTTTTATGTAATACTTTAGTCAAATGTAGGCACGGCACTTATAACTTAAATCGCGCTTAAACGTTGCGAACCTGTTCGGCTGCTTGTGCGAGAAAGCCATGTGATGCTGTGGGGTTTCATTGAGGTAGTGAGTTCGGAGGAAAAGGAAGCCCAGCAGCCGAAACCAGCGCAGCGCGGCGTGGCTCCGGTCGTTCCTAACTACTTAATATATTTTTGCGCCCAGCCGTGCAGGCTTCACTATACCACGAAGGTCGAGGAGATCGTAGAAGCGTAGTAGCGATCATTTCTGTGTAATTTGGTTACATAAGCGTATTATTTCCACGCGTGGACGGTACTCCGTCATCCCTTTGATCATTATTGAAAATCCGATTACACGAATCTCGTGCACGTAGTTGGTATTGACCACAACATTTTCGAATTTATATATCGGCAAACTTGATGCGATGCCTTGCAGCATAAAAGTAAGTAAGTTCGTATGAGTCAGTGGCCAACTTTGGTGACGAAGTTTTTAGGCCGCCTTAAGGCCTTTGTCATGGCTTAACGACTTAAATAGCCGGGACCGACAATTTAACGTGCCCTCCGAAGCACGGAAGCGCTCAGATGAAAATGCCACTGGTCACCCATCCACTTACAGACCGTTTCGAACGTTGCTTAACTTCGTTGCTTAACCTTGCAGCATGTTAAGTGGATTAGTTCATCGATATACAGCGATAAAATCAGCCTCGACCGACACCATAATCAGATTACTTCGTTCATGTCGTTAGCCCTCTAAGCGTTCGCAAGACGTGCGGGTTTTTACATTTTAAAGCTCGAAGTTTAAGTAAGAAATTGGGCTATGACGGAGGCCTTAAGGTGGCCTTAAAACTCCGAGAGTTGGCCACAACTCATACGAACTGAATTAGTTTAAAATTTTCTCATTCATGCATTCAGAATTCAGATATTAGCGTTTACACTAAAGTAATAAATACGAGTATCCTGCTGAATGTTCGCGCGTTTCCATTGTATTCGATTCGATCTAAATTCGATTATGCGGATTCGATTGTTCCGATTATTCGCGCGTTTCTCACTACGAAGTACGAGTACATTGTATTCGGATTCGGTCCGAACCCGAGACCAAGTAAGTACTTAGGTTTTTTGAAGTCAAAACTTCTTTAGGCTCGTTGGGCATTTTTGAGATGGGGAAAAAACCATTGAACTCGCGACACCGTTACTGACACCCTACCTAAATAAGTATCTGCTATTTCGTCCTCAACGCCCTAAGCGACTGTGGCCTGTCGGTTCATAGCTCGGCTTGCGATGCGGCATGCGGCTGGATCGTATCCCACAGAGGCAATTACTTTTTGCATTTTTTTTTAAGTTTAGAACTGTTACCGATACCTCGTTCAAGTTTTCACTTCTGTCGGCACTCCCGGAGTGCCATGGTTTTTTTTAATTTGATCCTGGTAGCAAAATTGATCATTTTAATAAATTTATGACATTTTAGGCTCTATTGTAAATTGACATAACTTGACGTATTTGAATTTTGTAAGTAGGTAAGTATAGTAATATTTTAGTAGAGTTATTTTTTATTTAAGATAGATAGATAGATAGATAGAATTGAATTTTGCCACACTATTGCATAGGTTAAGTCTGTAAAAATAGTTAAGAAGTGGTAAATAAATAATATGAAACATATTATTTATAATATCGTTGCAAAGCACTGTGACATAAGGAACAGGCCTATTTTTGAAACTAAGCGTTTGGTCAACAAGTGGCTTCTTGCACTTTCTTACAACTCTACCGAAGACTTACTGCGCGTGGAAACTTGAAGTTGAGTTCAGTAGGTAGCTTTTTGCTTTTGGAACTTGCTTGTTATTGTTATTGTTTTATTCCTTGTTTAATGTGTCAGTAATCATAATTGTATTTTTGTATTTGTTTGTGTACTCATAAGTAAATTTCCGTGTTTTATTCTTCTTTTTTGCACGTGTGATTATTTATGGCCTTTTTTTCTCTGTTAAGCTCTGTTTTTATTTTTATTCTCAATACTTGCAAAATCTATTTTAAGTAGTCCGATTCTTCGTTTGTATAAAATGTTTACTGGTCCCCACGATACAGGCTTTGCCTAGTGTGGAGGCCGCTGATAAATATGCAACTGTATTGTATCGCTTTTAAATAAATATTTTTTCATTTTCATTTTCATAAATAAGTAAAATTAAATAAATTTTAGTCATGCCTAAACATTTGTCATATAAATAGAGAGGCATTGGTTCGAATAAATGCGATTTAATTAATCAACCCTGCTTTAACACAACTATCTGCATATTCGACACGTAAAATGCTTTGAAATAGTAAATATCATACGTATGTTAGTAGATAGGTGTCGGATTTTTAACTATTTGATCGTAATTCGACTATTGATCCCAGAGCAGCTCCGATACCAGGAAATCCAACTGCGTATTTGCACAATACTGTCCATCAGCGAAAAACTAAATTCCAATTCAACTATACGCGGAATAACTGAATGAATGAGCGCTATAGAACTATTTATTTCCCTTTTAATTATTATCCTAAACAAACCTTATAATATAAATTAATAAACAATAAACATCTTCTGCAAAAAACCGTCAGATAACAGTCGAAATGGTACTTGACGTACTCGCTACTCGACTAAATTACTAGCCTATATAGTCCGTAATACGCTACTTCCCCACAGTAGTTTGTATTACCTAACATTTTATGTTTCATAGCTCAATATTATTGCTCATAAGCTTTACGTTACTAGGGTTTTATAAATTGTGAACAGTTTCGTTCGACATCATTTCGCGCTCTTATGTCACATACACTAAATGTATATCTAGCATCTCGCGTGGGTTTAATTCATAGGGAGCAGTCTGGAACCTAAGTCCCCAATCAACCCCCGCACGGTGACTATAAATACACCTCATTATCGCCTTTTGAATGTTTGTGCTTTTCGTTTTATTATTACTTAGAGATGGTACATTTTTCAATAGCTTGTAAGTATAAGTAGGTACTCGTATAATCGTGACACACTAAGAACAGTTTTGCCATAAATAACAGTCTCCACTACTAGTTTTTGGTTTACAATTTCTGAAGTGTATTGATAGTCTTTCAATAAAATGACTATAGCTTCGCTCGCGTGGTATATTATACATTCTTTTGGTATACCTAATACACACCGTATACACATTACACATGCTTAATACAGTACAACAACAAAACAACAAATACAAACTTTACTTATTTTCTCTCACAAAGGTCAGCACTAAGAATAGCGGGCTATACTATTTGTACAATACTTCACAATGATGTACATGCACACACATTTACACACACTCATTTTTTTTTTGATGCCCATGCATTTGTAAAAAACTTTATCGCTATTTGTTTATTTGTCAATTCTAAGTGTCATCCAAATCCGTTCACTGGTTTAGGCGTGATTGAAACACATACTCACTCACAAACATTTATGTGCGGTTTATTATACAAACCGCACTTCATTTTAGCGTGTATTTAAAGCAAAAGCTTTCAGTGTCGATTGCAAATTGCGTGATATCCGAACCAGTCTGGATTAAAACAGAATGCAAAAAAGCTTACAGATTCGACGAAAATTATTTTGATTTCGCTGCTGCCTAACAAGCTGAAACCTAACGCCAGTAATTACACTGCTGGATCATTTTTGTTCACAGTAACTAAGCAACATCCTGCTGGATTTATTTATCAGAAAACGTTTCAGTGCATCGTTGAGTGCCGCGTCTTGAACCAGACTAAATTAGTTCCTCGTAATTGAATCTGCTCGTGATAGTGGGGATTTTTATCTGAGCGCTTCCGTGCTTTGGAGGGCACGTTCAATAGGCTATTTTACACTTTTTGAAAACTGTTTTAAATCAATCCTGGAAAATTGGCCCTTGAAGTCAGAAATCGAAGTGGATAGCATCCGAATATTCATCAAACGAACGAAAAAGGGAACGCGAATACGGTTCCTCAGTCCTCACATATCGTTAACAAAAAATTTAATGATAATACAACAAATCTTTAACATACGAGTATTCTTTATATGCTCTTTAGGTTAAATTCCATCTTTGATAATACCTACTGATATACCCTTGTATACATACATACATACATAAAGTCACGCCTCTTTCCCAAAGGGGTAGGCAGAGACCACGGATCTCCAGTCGTTACGATCCTGACACACAACTTTCGCCTCATTCACTCTCATTACATTATTCATACATGCTCGTCGGTTTAGGGTACTTTTGACCTGGCCCTTCTCCAAAATGTCGCCAATTTGATCCAAGAAGGTTCGCCTAGGCCTTCCCCTTCCAGCTGTTCCATGCACACTCGCCTCATACACTTGCTTTGTCAAACGACTGTCATCCATCCTCTCTACATGTCCAAACCATCTTAACATACCTTTTTCGATCCTCAACACTACATCTTCTTTCACTCCACACTGTTCCCTTATCACACTATTTCTCACTCTATCCTTCAACGTTACCCCACACATACTACGCAACGCTCTCATTTCAACAGCATTCACTCTACTTTGATATACCCTTGTATATTCTGTAGAAAAAAAATATGTCAGTGCTAACCTCCTCCGCATTTCTCATCAGTAATTAATAATAATAAAAATAAATAATTCTGGACATTTCACACCAGCATCATCTAGCCCCAAACTAAGCAAAGCTTATACTATGAGAACCAGATAACTGATATACTACTTATATACTTTTTGTTTGTAAATAAATACATACATATTATACATAGAAACACCCAGACCCGAGATAAATATTTGCAGATCATACAAACATTTATCCCGCGGCGGGGATCGAACCCGCAACCTTCTGCGTCCCAAGCGGGCTTTTACCCACTGTGCCACATGGGTCGGCAATTCAATAAAGCTTTGTTATTAGCATGTACAAGAGTCAATTGATAAGATAATAGTATTTGAATTATACGTCTGCTGTTGTTCTCATGTGTGGAACAATCTCTTGCACTGCTGGATCAACTCATTTTTAGTTCCAAAAGCGCTCGTGGTCGTGCTTGCTTAGTTGTTCTTGATAGATTGCAAAGTTAAGCAACGTTCGCAACGGTCTGTAAGTGAATGGGTGACCGCCAGTGACATTTTCATCTGAGCGCTTCCGTGCTTCGGAGGGCACGTTAAATTGTCGGTCCCGGCTATTTAAGTCGTATGGCCCAGAGTTGGCCACTGACTCATACGAACTTACTTACTTTTATCCTGTTTCAATGTCAAGCCAGGTCTCAAAAAAAATGCTTAATTTTATCAAAATCGAACCCGTGACTCCTAACAACATTGTTCCATAACAACAGCCGTTTTGTCCGCTCACAGGGCGCTCTCAAAAACTCACCCTGTAGACAGGTATGTAGGTGTGGAACATTATAAAGCTATTTTCTGATCGGACGTCCCACCCTCTGGTTTCCATGGAGCCAGACACCCTCCCATCACGGTATTTTTCGACCAGTCCAACTAACCCTTTGTGCTTTCGACAAATAACTGTTTATTAAGGGCCTATAATACGCCAACATTTTGTAAGCGAGACAGCGAGTGTGATTTGTTCGGCGTGTGAGGAGTACAGAGCTATGGATGCGCAGCGTTATTTGCGGAGCTAAAACACTTTTTAGCTAATTAAAAGTACAAAAACAAAAAAAGATCAAATTCGGAACAACGGGACCACGTAGTGTACTAAGCTGAGTTTAGATACAAAGTTTTACTAGTCTAGCTAAAGTATTTATTGAGTACTTTTGTTTTTAAGTAAAATTCAGAGGGAAGTGTGTGATTATTTTCTATCGAGAAAATATTCAGTAATCGTGTTTTCACTACAATGGAGCAACAGTTTATATCCTCAACTATAATGAAAAAAAATTCAATAATATTGGTTCAATACTTTTATAGATATGATCCAGAGTCGAAGCAGTTTTGAGGTAGTACGCGCCCTTAAATACCAAACTAATATTCTTTTTCATCAAATGCGTGGTTTTGGTTATGATCCTAACTTAAAGGCCATACAAGTCAATTATTTTCTCTTTTATGTCAGCTTTGGCTAAACTTACTGTTTGATGTGTGGAAACACCAAACTGCTTACATTTCGTTATAAAACGATATTTTTCGGTCGAGAAGGAAATCCAAGATTATTTCTTGACTTTGATTTCTTTATTGAATTACATATTTCGTTTTGTATAAGCTCGAGTCCCTCTCATAATAAAACATTGGCTGTTATCATCATCACCTACTCACCTAGGCGACAACATAAGATCGAGCTATTTGTTACGTTTTGCAAGTCGTTATTATTTATATTTATCTACACTATACAGGGTTATTTGTAAAACACCGGTAACCTCTCAGGACTGTATTACTATCATCATAAACTAAAAAATATTTTAGTTCATCAGATTTTCATACAAAAATAGAAATATTTAAATTGAACGCTCTAAATGTTACGAAGTCAATGCGAAACAAAAGAAAGCGATAACACAATAGCGAGGAAAGCGGGGTTAGGGGATGTAAGTAAAAAAATTCATTTCAATCAACCTATTTTCTGACGAGTTCCGTTCTCCATCATCGGATTAGCTCGCAGTCATCATATTTTAGATGATACTTGATCTACAATCCTATTTTCAACTCAATCGGCCTATTTTCTGAGGAGTTCTGTCGAACAGCTCCGGACTCCATCATCACATCAACTAACTGTCACCATAATAGTGCATTGTCACCGAAGACTCATAAGTGTACCAAAATTCAGCTCAATCGGACACCGGTAAGTGGATCAAATTGAGCTTGCAGGATTTGACCCGGCAACATACTCGTACGTAAACATTGCAAGTTAATTAAAGCTTTTAAAAAGAGGGGTGTTTTATGTTTGATGTGTGGAGCCCTATAATATTTAATCGTATTGTTGCTTTCATAGTAACACTAGCTATCCGTCTCGGTGTTACCCGCGGTCTCTCGGGAAAACTTCACTTTCCCGGGATAAAATATAGGCTATGTTCATCAGGGATAATGTAGATTCCAATGGTGAAAAAAATTCAAATCGGTCCAGTAGTTTTGGAGCCTATTCAATTCAAACAAATCTCTTTATAAAATTAGTGTAGATTAAGTTAAATATGTATAAAAAACAAGTTAATTTCTAGGCTAAACATGGGGACCTTGTGCGCGGCTCGGAAGTGTAAGTCGCACAACCCGCACCACCTGAAATACGGGATCCGATTCTTTAAGTGAGTACATCTGTGATATTACAGGGTGGAAAGAATCAATGGCCCTGAGCTCTTTAAGATAGATTGCTTCACTCAAAGGAAACATTCCTTCTAAAAAGAAACAGATGCATTCAAAGATTTTCTAAGTCACTTGCTCTACCCGGGAATCGAACCAGTTAAAAGTAAAAAAATTAGCACCTGCTATAGGTTGTGGGCAAGCCTGTTCCATCAAAACAATGTCCCAGGCACTACAGCGTTGCGTGAAGTGTAGGCAGAGGTTGCCTCCTGACGCTGCATAAATCATTCAATATGTATGTGAATGCATAAGTTTTTTGCCTGTGATACATTTATCTGAAATATTATCAAACAACTGAAGTATAACTGATACTGATCAGGTTCCCGAGCTGTCAGATAATGCGACGCGTATGGTGCGAAGCCCTCGACGTCCACCATGTGACCCCCAATACATTGGTATGCAGCAAGCATTTCCACGAAGAGGATATCATTAATCGTACCAGAAGTTCTGTGTGTGTCCGCCACAGAGCCCATCCTAAGGATGAGACAGAAAGTCTCATCCATACTTTTAATGAGCTCACTCTCCTACCGCCCACCGTCAGCAATCAGAAATGCGATTGCAGTAAGTGATGATCGTTGTCCTTCTCCACAGGCAGACAAATATAGGTATCTAAGAAATGCCACGACTATTTATTTTTATCTGTTGTGGCGGAGGACGAGAATTATGTAAATGTGACAGGCAACTGGTTTAATCAGCCGTTCAATGAAACGCCTAGCTGCTAGCTATTTCATTAAACGGCGCCGTTGCAACTAACGGCATGAATGATATTCAGCCGTCTGGTGGAATACAAACATTTAATGAACTTGCTGGATGCTTAGGCTATTCATTTAATACAGCGTTTTATATAGTTTTAATAGATTTCTGGCGCATCGGCGGCCGCTGCCGCGACACGCTCGCTGCGCTCACTCGCCTCGCGCGTAGTTTTTCACTATCCTAACATAACCTAACCAACTGACTTTGATCTAAGATAATAACTTCTACACCAAATCAGTTGGTTAGGTTATGTTAGGCTAATGAAAAACTACGCGCGAGGCGAGTGAGCGAACATAGCGGCCGCTGATGCGCCAGGAATCGAATAATGCTATCTTTGTCACCTAAGAAATGACTTGGCTAGGCAAGTAGTTAAACGTAATAGCTCCGAGCCATTTACCTTATATCATTCAAGCCGCTAGTTGAACGGCTGATTATACCAGTTGGCTGCGACATAGACGTATGTATGTCAGTTGCTATTTGATTTGACTGCATTACATAAATATAATTTGCCTGTTTTTGTATTTAGTTACTTCTACTTAAATTTTTATGTTTTGGTCATCAATAAACTGTTATTTGTATCTTGTTTCGTTGAATTTTTTTTGTAAGTATCCTTTCTTTTCTTGTTTAATTTTAAGTGTTTACGCTTAGCCATTACCCTTATTCTTCTTCCATCGATGCTCATAAAGAACTTCTGTACTTACTTTGCTTGTATGTATAAAATAACTAGCGGGCCCGGCAAACGTCGTCCTGCCCGGAAAGTAACGCTACTCTATAGATTCATTAATTATTTTAGCGATTCCTACCACATTCCGACTGATTTTCTTATTTTTTTATCGTTTCCTACTATACCTATTTAAAACTGAAATAATACTTGTAAAATTGTGAATGCACAAAGAGTGCGAAGCCAAGAAGAAAAAAGCACCAGGAACAAAATGATTTTCCATTAGCAAAATCATTTTGTTTCAGCATTAGCTGAATGCGTTTAGTTTGTCTAAGGTGTATGCACAAAGAGTGCGTAGCTAAGAAGAAAAAAAAATCTTATTCATTTTTAACCGACTTCAAAAAAAGGAGGAGGTTCTATGTTCGGTTGTATGTATGTTTTTTTTTTTTTTTTTTTTTTTTTTTTTTTAGATGTATGTTCATCGATATCTCCGTCAGTTGTGAACCGATTTCCAAAATTATTTTTTTGTTTGAAAGGGTATGCTACCATAGTGGTCCCATAAAAATTTTACTCCTGAGGGATTGATAGTTTTCCCGTAAAACTCAAAAAATCACCGATCTTTCCGAAAAATGTGGACCGATTTCCAAAATTTTTTTTTTAGCTTGAAAGGTTGTCCATCTCGAGGTGGTCCTCATACTTTTTTTTCCTGAGGAATTGATAGTTTTCCTGTAAAACTCAAAAAACATCATTCTCACTACACAATCTGAGTCAAACATTGATTAGTTTGACATATTTAGACTCTCGAGGTGGTCCCATATAAATTTTATTCCTGAGGGATTGATAGTTTTCCCGTAAAACTCAAAAAACCTCATCCTCACTCTAACTTCTTTAATCTTGACTATTGTAATATCTAACCTAACCTACTAAGTAAGTAATTACTTACTAACCTTACCTACTATATTATTTACATTTACACTTTACACTAAAAATGGAAAAATAAAAATTTTTGAAAAAAAAAAATTGAACCGACTTCACAAAACACAAACAGACACTAAGAACCTACACTAAAAAGAGAAAAATAAGAATATACACATGCAATTATTATTTACAGTATTCAATTAATAAATTATTATGTTACCTATATTATATTTGAAGTCGGTGACAACTATTCTATTCTAACTACTCGATACAATTTTGCACCCAAGTTCTAATTGTACTCGTAATTTCTTCTTAGATAGTTGTAAATGCATAGTTGGCACCGACTTCAAATATAATATAGGTAACATAATAATTTATTAATTGAATACTGTAAATAATAATTGCATGTGTATATTCTTATTTTTCTCTTTTTAGTGTAGGTTCTTAGTGTCTGTTTGTGTTTTGTGAAGTCGGTTCAATTTTTTTTTTCAAAAATTTTTATTGTAAAACCAAAATAGTTGACAGAAAAAAACCCAGGAACAAAATGATTTTGCTTAAATTATTTATTTTCAGTAAATTTTCCATTCTTTTTATTATTTATTTTGCTGTTCGAGGCGTAAACAAATCCAACAATAATAATAGTTATAAGTGCACTAACAATCACAACTTTGTTTTATATACGGGTCAGTATGGGAAAGTATGAAACTATCAGACATACGAAGATCTCTTCTTTGAAACCATGTCATCGATTTTAGTAAAAAGGAAAACTGCATTAACACATTTAAAAACACGGCTCGGGAATCGAACCCGGACGTTTTGAAAAATGAAACTAACGCTATTTCTATTTATGTATCAATTGTTGAGCAGTAAATGCTACTATGAAACATGATGTCTAAAATTAATAAAACCATTGTTTTAATATCCGTTAATATCGTGTAACACTTTAGTACCATGACAAATATTGTTGCAGACGAACCCGTGCGAGCATCCAATCGTAATCCTCAAAGACGTGGCGCATCAGGAGCTAAGGCAGCTGCTTCAGTTCATGTATCGGGGGGAGGTGCACGTCAGGCAACAGGAGCTGTCGGGCTTTCTTCACACCGCGGAAATGCTTCAGGTCAAGGGACTAACCGGTGGTCGCGAGGTGAGTCCGTCTCTAGACAACAGCTCTTTTATCGGTTTAAACGACACTATCACGCGCACTTGAATTGACCAATCACAACACTCGAAGATTTCGATACTTATTGAATTCTCGACGCAGATAAGTTCTCGAGTGGAGAGCACGCACCGGAAAGCGCTTCAGAAGATGGCCCCCAGATGAAAAGACGATCTAGCGTGAAATGTGAGATATCTCGTTCACGAGAAACGAGAAATTTTGTAGATTGTGAAGACATTAATTACGCGTTATGTTTGTAAATAACATAAATGTTACTTGTGGGTCTTCGGTCCAAAAACGCTACACACTTCATTTTTACACATTTGCACGAGAAGGCACGATTACTTGTCGTTACTTTGTGGGGACGAGATACGCGTGAAGACACAAAGTGGAGTTTAATCACAAAAAATCAAAAACGTAGAAATATTTTTCTGCATACATTTGTATGAAATGAAAACTAAAATGTAGGATTCTTTATTTTCCAGCAACATACCCATAGTTATTTTAGAGCTTTTGTTTGATGACACATGGAATGTGAAACATCGAAAACGGTTAGGTTATACAAGTATATAATCAACCTAGCCGTTTTCGGCTACAGAGTCTTGGCCTTTGTGACTTAATAATTGGTAAATTAATTAGTACCACAACGACCAAACCAGGAACTACCAGAGTTGGTCACTAACTACGAACTTACTTTATCTTATTATGTGTTATAGAGGAGCGAGTCGCCTCCACCTCCGCCGCCGCCAGTGGCCGCGGTGCTGAAGGAGGAGATGACCCCGAGGCCGACGTCCCGTCAGGATGACACCGCGGAGTGGGTTCCCGGCGGCGAAGACACGATCGCAACCGAGTCGCCGCCGGAATCCGACCCCTCGCTCAAGGAGGAGGCTCGCAGTCCCCTCAAACGGTCAGTCGTAACTCTTGCCTACCAGATTTATGTAGCAGGTGGTCTCCAATGAATGTCACCGAAGGGCCTTGGGGGAAACAGTCGTGATCCTCCATGTGTGTGATCTCCAGTAACTGGCCATTTCAGATGTAAAATATTTCTCTCTCTGCAGTGTGTACCAACAGACTCAAATGGGCTTACTTCTTCAATGTGGTATCAGACTGCTTTGTGTCAATTGTTAAACAATTTTTTATTGAATGTACATGATTGTGATAGTGAACGGAATGGTGAACTAAACAACAGTGACACGACAGGAGAGAGAGGTAAAGAAAACATCTAGTACTTTTCTTATAAATGGCGATAGGCATGTAACATCACGTGGAAAATCTAGCCAGGTGTGGATTCCGGGACCCTGCACTTATCCAGTGCGATTGTGGGGCTCCCGTTCAGGATATGGAACATCTGCTCTCATGTCCTCGGTGCCCTACAACCTGCACCCAAGAGGAGCTGCTCAACGCCAGAGAGAGTGCAGTTGGGGTGGCCTCATACTGGCAAAAAATGGTTTATAACGAAGAATCATGTGTAGAATGCAAACTTCTGCAAAATGGTCAAAATTATTTGAACCGACTTGAACTGAGAGAATATTAACAATATTTTTTGTAATTTTTATAGTGCTAATCCACACTTGGTATTTCATTAAGAAATGAAAAGTCTTATCAAAATTTTGGATTCCGACAGGATTCGAAATCAGACGATCCTCCTAAAGCCGGAGTGCCTTACCGCTCGGCCACAGAATCCTACTTGCCGGTATCCAAATATGAGCTTATCGAGGATCGTCTGATCGATTCGGGTTCGAATCCCGTCGAAATCCAAAATTTTGATAAGACTTTTCATTTCTTGTATTAACAATGCCTTGGGGAATACAGTCGTGATCCTGTTTGCGTTGACAATTCTTGTCTGTCAAACCGTGATGGCTAGTTCTGGACGCTAACCAGTGATTCCATTGCAGGTTGCTCAAAAACACCCCAAACAAAAACAGCTTCAGCGTAAAAAAGAAATCCCGCGCGAACAACAGCCCCACTCATCCCGAAAACACTGAATATGGATACGACAGGTCAGTTTCTCAGGACACGATTCATACATTATTTCAGATTGTCATATCCAGCTTCGTCAACGGGAAATGGTGATTTGAATGATCGTTATTTCTTATTTTTAGAACATCTAACAAAGATCACTAAAACTTATCCCCCTATTTTGCTTAAAAGTTTACATAGGCATAGGTTAGTAAGCCTATTAGAAAATACCCTGAAATTCAATTTAGTTTGCGAGGCTCACATAACGCATTGTTATAACAAATAAAACCTATGTGCCTACCTATTTTGTTCATTGCTTTAATGCCCTTGTCTTGTGTGTGTAAGAACCAAATAAACTATTAAAATAACAATAACAACGTACGACTTAACTCTGTTCAAATATCTCTCTCTGCTTGAGCTTTGTTGAACTATATTGGTATTATTTAGTTGTTAGATGAAAATAATACCTTTGTTGTTGGATCAAAGTTTTCGTTTAGTTTTAAACTGTGGGCGTAAACAAGGTATGAAGTCCGCCATCATAATTGAAAAGACCAGCTTATTATGACTCAGTTTCATCCATTATGCTCTTCATTTCATTAACGTAAAGACACCTTATTTTCTGTTTGTCCTTTAGCACTATCATTACAAATGTTGCCAGCACATTTATTTATTTTTGTTTATTTTTGCACATTTCCAGCGAACCGTTAATTGATTTCGACAACGATCTGTACCATAGCGTGCTTGTGTTGCCCGAGTCTGCTAAAGAATCTGGTGAGTACGCTTTATTTTTATAACTCCGTTCATTATAGACACGTTACGAATTCAAAATGGCGGCGATAATGCTCTCTCGCTCGCACACCAGTACCATCACTAGTGTGCAAGCGAGATAACATGATTATCGACGCCATTTTAGATTAGTTTGTGGGAACGAGTTATAACGGCATGCTGTTTTGTTTGAAATTTATCCTGCCTTTCGTTAGTTTCCCACTATCATGTACCATTTAACCGCGTAGGCTGGAATTGCAAAACTGGCGGAGTGAAATGTCCGTCGTGCCACCGGTTCTTCGCGAATCGATACAACTTGAAGGTGCATATTCGTGACAAACACGACACTAGGGAGGGGACGCTGCAATGCGAGATCTGTCAGAAGCGTATGCGTAACCCGTCGTGCCTTCGCGTCCATATGTACCATCATCGCAAGCAAGCCGCTTACCTCGCCCAGCTCAGTTCGCAAGGAGATCAGATGACTCACGTGTAAGTAACATCTCGACAGCTCTTACACAGATAATAGTGTTAAACGTGACAGTATTGACACTCTAAAGGAATAATGGTGACTTATATTCGACGATTTCGAGTTGAGTTAAATTGTTTTGGTGGGAAAAGTTCTCCCCATGTGTTTCCACGACAACGTTAAACTTTTAGACGCTCTTCGATTAAATGGTAAAAGTAAATTACTATAATTATTCCTTCGAATTCCCTTTCAAAATGTCATTGATAACACCCTTGGAAAGTCAAACGCCACCCAATTCATTTATCATTCCCTAGTTCTTTTACAACACAATTAATGTATTTCATTAGAAATCTTCCGTTCTCTTATCATTTTATTTAAGTTTAGTATTATTTGCAATTAGGTATTTTTGTTTAATATACACTCTGATATTTCATGTGGAATATCAAAGTGTTATGAGTTTATATTATTTTGTAGTGTTCAGAATATGGTTGGAGCTAAATGGCGCGCTGATTCAGCTCTCGGGTCTGGTGATTATGACAAGTGAGTAACGTTTCAAGTGTTCTAACAGCCGCACTTAGAGTCAACGTCTATCCGTTCGTGTGTGAAGATTTTATAAAACTTTTAGTTAGGGATTTTTGTATACAAAACTTTTATTAGGGAGCTATTTAAAATAGCCACGGATCGTAGCGACTTGAGATCCGTGGTCTCTGCCTACCCCTGTGGAAAGAGGCGTGACTTTATGTATGTATGTATTAAAGTAGCCGTGACTGACTGGGAGTACCGACACACACAACCGATCTTGCTCTGTCTGAAGTTACGTACACTAAACGATTGCGCAGGTTTGCACGTGATAGCACGATGCAACAAACTAAGCGAGTTAGCGAGGCAGCTATCCAACTCTGGCTTCGTCTTTTAGGCGTCATCGAAAATGGGTTCTGCACAGTACGTCAGATAGCTAAAGATTGTTTGAGCGTATTAAATCTCACCTCAGTGTTACTAGAGTGTTTATTCAACAAAATGTTCAGTTTTAATCAGAGTTTGAGGAATTCAGATTAAACTGATAGTTTAATATGTTCTTGAAATGAAAGCGCGAATCTACCAGCTTTGGATAAATCATTGATTTAGCATTGGGCACCAAAACTCAAAGTTAAAAAGCATTTCAGTAATACTTGCTTGACTATTTGAGCGGGGTGATTACTGTTTTGCAGACTTTTGATAAAATTCAAATATTTAAAACTAATAAAGAAAGGCGCGGTACACATTCTCCCAGATCTTTTTATTTATTCCACAGATCCTTTCAAGATATCTATGGGGGTTGGGGACTACCCTCTTAACTTTTTTGAACATAAATTAATCATTTCATAATGAAATACCAAGTGTGGATCAGCACTATAAAACAATTACAGAAATTATAGATTTAGCTAAAGCGACATCTCTTAGTCATTTGATTCTGAATGTAATTTCAGACAATGAGCATGAGTTCACTAGTGAACGTGTAGATGGCGCTAATCGGTGCTCAACCGAAAAATATGAGACTTATCGAAAATTTGGACACCGGCAAGTAGGATTTCGTGGCCGAGCGGTAAGGCACTCCGGCTTTAGGAGGATCGTCTGATCGATGCGGGTTCGAATCCCGTTGGAATCCAAAATTTTGATAAGACTTTTCATTTCATAATAAATTAATCATCATCATTGGCCTTTTCCATCTATTAAAGATGAGGTGTCAGGCTAACAACAAAAAGGTACAAAAGACATGCCCGAGCAGACTCCAACTTGGGGGTCGTAAATTAGATCTATTTTAAAATAATATTCAGATATTTATTTATGTGTATTTTATAGTATAAAGTTGTACTAAAAAATACTTGTGGTTTTGGGTAGGGGGGAGGGTAGTTTAAAAAGTTGCTAACGTAATTAATAGAGGATGATGGTGAAGAAAAGATAGCAAGAGAACCCATCTCGCACTTGTAGTTTATTGATGGTACCCCCGTGGTTTCCAGCTTCCCGTCTCCAGTGCCGGCGCCGGCCGAAGGCGCAAAGGTGCCTGGCGCTGACGCCTCCTTCCCCGCGCCAGCTGAGGCGGTTACTCCACCCCAGGTAACCATGTTATTTTTATTCTTTTACACTTGAATTTATCCATACGGCTGCGCCAATTTTCTTAATCGCACAAATGTGCATACATTTTAAAATAAATCATGAGCAATTAACTCGACGCCGACGACCTCTGTAGCGCAGTGGGCGAAGGCCCGCCTGCGATGCAAAAGATTGCGGGTTCGATCCCCGCGGCGGGACCAATGTTTGTATGATCTACAAATATTTGTCTCCATTAATATGTATGTATTTACAAACAAAAAATTTGTATATCAATCATCTAGTACGAATAACACAAGCTCTGCTTACTTTGGGGCTAGATGATGCTGTGTAAAAAGTCCAGCATTATTATTTGCTGCGCTCCCGCGGGGTCTCGGGATTTTTTCGAGATAAAAAGTAGCCTATGTCCTTCCCTGGGATACAACCTTTAACTATGCCAATTTTCAACCTAATCTGTTCAGTGGTTTGGGCGTGAAAAGGTAACAAACAGACAGAGTTACTTTCACATTGTTTAAGTATCTTCTTCGCCCTTATTACTTTCA
Source organism: Epirrhoe alternata (assembly GCA_963565295.1). Classification (NCBI taxonomy): domain Eukaryota; kingdom Metazoa; phylum Arthropoda; class Insecta; order Lepidoptera; family Geometridae; genus Epirrhoe; species Epirrhoe alternata. The sequence goes on from OY751375.1 coordinate 443,782, forward strand.
AGTGTGTTTTCCAAATAAATACAGTTTTACATAAAACTTCTGCAGGTCATCGTTTCCACTGTATACATAACCTGTTACTGTTCCTAAATAAACTTAATTTGATTTGAAATATTTTTGCTGTCTTTTCTTTCAATGTTACATTAGTTACCAGGATATGTTTAATGATTATATTACAAGTAATTTTATTATATATGTATACTCTTCTTCTTCTTCCTGCCCTTATCCCACTAAGTGGGGTCGGCACAACATGTTTCTTTCTTCCATTTCCCTCTATCACTATTATTATATATGTATACTATTATGTATATTATTATTATTATTAGGGCCTCCTATATTATTATATATTGTATTTTTTTAGATGGGTACCTTTGGTTATTGTTAATGTGTTACTGTCTTTATTTTTCTGTTAAGTATATTGTTAAAAAATATTGTTATGTTAATTTAAGGTTTAAATTGTTTCTTTATTTGTTAGCACGCCATTTATACCTTTCCAACAACACGTTGGTTAGCAGGTAGAAAATGCCTTCGGTATTATGCTCGCCAATTGTGCAAATTTTATGTAAATTTTGTGCAATAAAGTATTTAAATAAATAAATGTTGTAGGGGGACGCCGACGTTGAGAAGCCATGATCCGTCAGACACATAGCCCCTGAGCGGGACTATGTCGACCCAAACGTTCTTTACGAAGTCTTCACGCGATGCTGCTACTGGGACAACTACGTCTGGACCATGTTTTAGATTTGGGATTGTTCGTAGCGGTCAAAATATATCACAAGTACATAGTAATCTCTCCAATGAAACAAATACATTACTGCTCATGTCTTTAAACCTATAATAAAAACAAATTCTCTTATTCCAAACAAATTTTTTTAAAGCATTTTTTAATTTTCTATAACTTAATGTATTTTGACCGCTGCTCTTGTATGAAACAATCCTTGTTCGTTTAACCACCTTTCCTCTTCATTTAAAATGTTTATTCGCTAATTCTGTCATCTTATATAAATCTTACGATAAGTTTTTAAAACAACTAAAGTTCTGTCATTTTGTTTTCGTGCTGGATATTTCTTCTATTTCTATATTTTTCTGCTCAAAGTGGAAAGGTGGAAATACGATTCTAAATGAAACTTCGCATACCCACTGTATTTACTTATCTTGTCATTATTTAAAGTTATTTCTACTGTAATTATGTAATGGCGTTTAAAGTTCGTTTTCGTCGGATCTTGTTGGATACGGAAATATTTCTTGATGTATCTCTGGGTGTGCTAAGTTTTATATGCAAATATTTTCTACTGACTGTAGCTTGTGTCGTTTCAATATGTTGTTCAATTTGTTCAATTGGTTGAACTTTTTAGCGGTCAGTTGAAAATGTATTGATGCTTTAGATGTAGTTGTGTGATGACTGATGAGACGCAGTCGTTGCGTCGTCCATGTAGGCATGTAAAGTAATTTTTTTACGTAATGCATCCTGCATTTATAAGAGATTATTGTTAGCACCTGTTGTCTGCAAAGCATACGACGCGCCCCATCACGATATTAATTTTATTTTTATTAATTCCGAAACACAAATTCCAAAGACTGACACAGTTACGTAAACAAAAATAGCATTTATTATTATGATTTACAAACATTTTACACGTTTACTTAGTTAAAACTAGACCAGAGGGTCTTACTAATAAAAAAAGTACAAGCTTTATACGCAAGTCGTATTAAATCGAAGTTGCCATCCTCAAGACGAAGTACAAAGCTAAGGGCGGTTCATGGCATGTTGCAAAAAGCAAACCCACAAGTACAAAATATATTATTTTTTGTATGTTAATCAATTATGCTTTACTTAGGTTATATTTTTATAGTTTTTTTTTTTAAGTATCATTTTTTTTATAACTCTGAATAATTTTGTACGTACAACATTAGTCGGGTAGGTGTAAACGAGAATATTTTACAAGCGTTTTTTTAGATTATTTAAGATTATGAAAAATTATACCTCAGTTTGTTTTGAAGCGACTGTAAGATATTGTCAGTCTCGGGGTCGACTCAAGGCGCGGGGTGCGGGGGGCGCGGGGCGGGGGGGCGGGGGCTCGCGATTGAGGGAATAGTCTTGTCTCAAGGGCGAGCTTATGGATAGCTTTAAAGTATCCCAACGTCTGAAATTAATAGTTCGTAAAGTTAAATAGTCATCTACATTATATAGTACTCGTATAGAAGTAACACGCGCGAGTCACCACTTTCTCGCATTAAAGGTGCATTTACAGGATGCTATTTCAAGCCATATGATCTCGTATCGCACGGCAATTTGTCACGTGTAAACGCTCATCGTATGCAATTTGTCATAGCGCGACGCTCGTTGACACGACCAATGGGCGGGGGCTTAGCAAATCGCTTCGTGTAAATGCACTTTAACTTTATAAAATTTAAAGGAATGTATTCCATTTGTATATCGGAACTAATCGTATCTGTATGTGTGTGGCTCTCGCCATCGTTTACGAATATACAAAGAAAAGAAAAAAAAAATATAATTCGTCCATAATCGATGTATTTACGATGGGTTGGGTACTAACCATTATGGATAAGAACAGAACTAACACACAAACATTAAGCATATTACATTCCACTAGAAGTAAGCATGCATAATCTGTTAGTCGACATTATTTTAGTTAAGTTAGTTTATAATTTAAGAAAAATTGAGATTTTATGTCTTATTATAACATTCCATAGTTTCGGTAGCTGTTTAGTTCGTAAGCACTTATTTTTAATACGTTTACCAAATTCATTTCATACCAATGCTGTAAAATAATGAGATAGTGCTGTAATCTCGTCCGGGGCGCGGGCGACTCTCGCTCTAACCACATAGAAAATAAGATATATTTCCGAATGTACTCACGTGACTCGATATTATTCTCTATTAATACTCAGTACATGTGGCCAAATAGATTAAACTCTAGTATGTATAGTATAGGCACCTCTCTTAGGTGGCTCTTTGTGATTTTATAACGGAGGCCGGACTCGGCTCCACGGATCTTATTTACATTCCATTCGAAATTTACATTCCAACTTTATTTATTACTTGAAAAGTATTGTTTACATGAACGTGCTCAAATTATAATAATTTACCAGATCTGTTTGTCCATGACAATTTTCTAGTGTATTTTAGTGTGTAAGTTTGATGTAATTTTGTCCTGATATATATTGGTGTGTTTATATACATAGGGAACGTGTATAATGTGTACGTTCATGTACATGTTCTGGTCTCGGCGAGCGTGTAGCGGACAATATTATATCAAGTGCGGTGCGGGAAACGAACCCGCACCTGCATTGTCCATACAATGAACTCAGGCAACTCTAATGTATTTATTTATATAATCCGTCTTTTTCTAGTAGTATTCTTAAAATATATAAAGACTTATTGTCATTTTGTAATCTTTATAGATTTATCTAATCTTACAGGTAAGGTAGCGGCAGCGACGCAATGTTGCATCAAATGTAATCAAAAATATATTAAATTGACGAAGTCCAATTAAAATTGGACATAAATGTAAGGTTCTCATACTAGGGTATGTGATGACCATGAGCACATGCCCAATAGAGAGGAAATTACATTTATTTTGTTCGACTAAAATTCCGCCAAACGACTGCGGCGACACTGCACTCCGATTGGCCGACTCAATGTGCTCTCTCTTTGTATTTATTACTGAGAAATCACTGATGTGTTTATGAATTGAATGGACCACATTGCCACTCCATTGGGTATACGCTCGATGGACATGACTGCCATTTATTGACAGACAAAACTTAGAACTATTCGTGAAAACTTTGAAGCTTATAGCAGACTGATTTAAAAGTCTTGAATTGGCCAGTATTTTGTACAAGACTTAGAATTGCAATCGGGTTAATGGGGTCAAATTAAAAAAAATATCGCAAGTTTGAAAGCCGAGCTTAGCTAGCTCGTATGATATAAGTCTGGAGATTGAATCTCTGACGCATATAAAGGCTGCTATATTATTGCAAGCGTGTGTTTTTGCGTCTATACATTTTTCAAATTCATTCTATTATTTTTATTGAAAACTCTCATTAAAGTTTCGACACTCAATTAATTTATTACTTTTTATACTTTATCAAATGACAGCTTTATATAAGGTATCTAAGCTAATCCGCGGACAGACAAACAGATGGACTTGGCGAATCTATTAGAGTTCCTTACGTTCCAATTGAATTTAAACCCTTAGAAATCTAAGTCGCGAAGAAGCGATTAGAATCGTATGAAGCCGAAGCCATAAAAAGATAATTTGTATTGAAAATAACCTAAAAGTACTTACCTTTTTTTTAGCTGAAATGTGTTTGACGCAAAAGCACTTCGCGGCAAGTAAAACGTGGAAAGATTGTGATAGGGGCGTAGTTGAGGGGACTCCTTTAGATTGTTTTGAATAACAGCGGGAAGATTGTGATAGCAGCGGTTGGTACGCCCTTTAGCTGTTTATATAACCCGAATAATGAATTTAACGAACCTGTAGATTTGAGATTAATAATGAATTTAATCAGTATGTTACAACACTGCATTTGAATCTATTATTCGTGTGGATACAACGAACAATTTTCTATCTGTCTATGCTCTCTATGTTGTGATTGTTTTTTTTTTTACTCTTAAGTTGTAGTGGCAGTTATGACATACTTTTAGAATGTTTATTTCTTTTAATTTAGTTTATTAATATAAAAATCTCGATCAATTTTAACTTGACTAAGTTATAACGTGACTACGTTATTGCAGTTTTGAGACATTGATCAATGACGAATTTATATTACATAGTTTAGGTTGCATCACGTTACCGACACGACAAATACTTCAAAAATTTAATCTTTTAAAACTTTAAATCTTCCGATTTTTATATTAATTTGTGTCTATGCTCGTTTCGATCTCGATCGATAGACGAAGTCGGATGATCGCCGTCAATCGATCAGAGTTCGGGACAGTCGTGCAAGCGTCCAGGATGCTCAAAATGAATAGACATTTATTCTATGTACTAAGTCCAAGTGAACATTTGGTGTTTTTTGTGTGAGAAATAATATCACAATGTTTATTTTCTGAATTTACGATGAATTTAATAATCATCATTCATTTTCGACATTCTGAGTCTTATGTCTGACTCAGAATGTCGAAAATGAATCGCATGGTACTGTTAAGTCGTAGATATTTTGTCGATGGATAATATGATTGCCGAACAAATTAGTTTTAGTAATACCATACTCTCACCCTACTCTCCGACTCTGTGCCATTTCTCTCTTAATTCTAGAGTAATTTTATTGAAGTACTTAAATTGTATCCATTGTTTCTTTGTAGGCGTAACCAAATCATGGCAATAATATTATCTGTTGATGGCATGCAGCACACACTTGTTTCGTATGGTATCATGAACTTTTATTATCAATATTTGATAATATTATTCATCACAACCTATTTATTTTCTTTTTGTCTTCTTAAACAACTGCCATACAGGCTACGGAATACGGGCCCTGGGAGAATCATTTTTAACGGGCCCTCGACATATTCGCCGATGATAGACGAATGCCGATGGTCACGAACGTGTAGAGGGCCTCAATGTCTGTATTCGCCTGTCATCGTCTATCAAAATAATAGTTCGGCGAGTGTGTCGAGTGGCCGTTATAGTTTATCTGTATATTTTGATACTTAGTACTTCTTTAATCTCAAAGCATTCGGGCTCTCCGAAGCATACTCAAAACGATTTTTATACTTTTATATTTTGTAGCTTTACTTGATATAATAAATTATAGTTTTGTATGAGTGCTGTTTTATTTATACCCTATCATTTAGTGTAGTCTGCAATGCTCTGCGTTTGCGATTCGTTTCTATGCGATTTATTTTTATTAGCTATTGCACCGCAACAGTTTGCGCCAAGGATTGCGATGTGCATGTTCCATGTTTTGTATTTGCCTGCATGCGATTTCATCTGTTTATGTAAGTACAGTCAACCACTTATATTTTCTTGTACATTTTTACTTATTACCTCTTTCCGTCTAGATGTTTTTTTCATTTTAATATTCCATAAACAAAACAGGTTATGTTATATTTTTTAACTTGGTTGATTGTACTGTGAGAATTGTACCCTTTTTTTATCAATTTTTTGTATCCACAATGTCTTTCGTAATAATAAACCTATGTACAAGTGACACTTCTCATATTATATACGAGTACAATGCGAATCTATTATAGTTAGAAGTAACAACAGAGAACAAAGCTCGATTTCTGAATATTTTTTTAGGTGTGTCCTTTATAATGATAGTAAAATGTATCAACTTGTTGCATAACGGTCTAAATATGTATCTATAAAATAGGTGTCTCAGTAGTTAGCTTATGATCAGAAATTGTCAATGTATGACGTTTTATCTGTGTAATTAAAAAAAAAATTGTATTATAGTGCCACAAACTTATTTGAACCGGTGAGGGGGCGCTGTTATCGCATTAGGTGTTGGCAGAAAAATAATTTTCGAGTGAAATTCGTTAAAAGTTCCTCTTTTGGCCACCGGTTCAGATAAAAGTTTATGGCACTCTACGTAGTACGGCGTAGCATTTATTCAGTCATGTCATTCCTCATTTACTATGAATACGCCTTGCGCCGAAAGTTATTTTTAAAAGCTTTTAATTAACTTGCAATGTTTGTAAGTTTGTATGTCTGTCCGGGTTAAATCTTGCTAGCTGAATTTGATCCATCTCCCGGTGTCCGATTGACCTGAATTTTGGTACATTTATAATGTTCGGTGACAATGCAATAATATGGTAACAGCGAGCTGATCTAATGATGGAGTCATGAGCTGTTCCACGGAACTCCACAAATAATAGGCACATTGAGTTGAAACTCGGTTTGTATATTATACTGACTGATAATTAAAAATAAAATAATAAATAAATAAAAAAAGCCTTTATTTCTACCAGGTGCCTTTACAAAATATTTAAACAAAATTAAAAACGTATCATCAATTTTAAAATATGACTGCGAGCTGATCCGATGATATAGAACAGAACTCCTCAGAAAATAGATTGATTGAAATTAAATTTTGTACTTGTTTACATTGGTGAGTTCAATCAGCTCACGGTAATTTATTAAAAGCTTGTACTCGTTGAATTTTTTTTAAACTTATTTGAAGATAAATCAGCAGCGCCATCTATTGAGAATAACGATGAGTCCCAAAAATGCCAATTTTGAGTCTCATCCAAATCTACCTAACATTCTAGAGAAATGCAATAAACTAGTAGGTATACCAAATCACTGCATTCCACATTAAAAAAAACTTTTGAAATGGCGATGCAAACAAACAATATTGACAAAAAAAAATCAATGTCAAAATCAGCTTTCATAGACAAATTTATACTTTTTTAGAGGTTTCTCCATAGATTTAGCATTGAACCTTATTATTTATCTTTGGGTTTCTCTTTGAATGCGGTAATGGCGATTTGTGCATCTTCACATAAACTGAAGAATAGTTTCACCAGAGTTCTACCTGAGAAATAATTTGTGACATATTCTGAATTTACGCAAGGTGTGCAATGCGTAAATCCGATAAAACTTCGGAATATAAACAGCAATTATTTAGACTTGTTGAGAAAAAAGCAGCACCATCTATTGGTGACAATCAATAACTAAATATGTAAATACCTCTATTAGAATTTATGCATATACTGATTTAGCCGGTCGCTTTTGTGCCTAGCAGTTTTTCATCATTTTGAAACTGCATATAATATGCTGGTGCGTAAAGGTACATTTACACGATGCAATTTTTCATACGGTTTGCTAAGCCCCGCCCATTGAAGGTGCCGACGAGCGTCGCGCTAACAATGACAAATCACGATTACACGTGAAATATTGTCGTGCGATATAATATTGTATGAGGCGGTATACCTAATTCAACTGCGTGAACTAAGTACACTATTTAGCAGACTTAGGCTCAAGCCTAAGCTTAGGCAAGCGAAGCGACTTTTCGTTTTTATAGCAAGCCATTTTAAACCTTATAAACAATGGTACAAGATATAGAAAAGCTTGTAGAATTAACAAGCTCTTGAAAAGCCATCTAGCGGGGCGCGTCGTCTCGAGTGGTTCATTCTACAAGCGTTTCTATATCTTGTACCATTGTTCATAAGGTCTATAATGGCTTGCTATTAAACTAATTGACGCGCGCTTGCCAATTCAATGTGGCTTGAGCATTAATTCACCCAGGTCATTTCCGGGTGCATTATGTAAACCTTACCTTACCTTAGATTTAAATCACCTTCAATGGGTTGATATTGCATCGTGTAAATGCACTTTAAATAGGTAATTCATATTGTATCAACTGACTGACCTCTTTAAATGTTTTTTTTTTGTTAATGTAAGTGGGGTTAGAATTATTTAAGCTATCCGTGGTCTAGCTTCAAATTCTTACCTACATTAAGGCTGGATACTAAACACTCTTTCTGATAAATTAATGGCCGAGTCTAGCTGTTAAATCTCCCAAATGAATCCAAATCAGAATCAGTAGAATAAATGCCATGTAAAATTATCAACGATTTATCTAAAACATCTAAAGCAACACTCATAGTAATAGCTTTTGCGAAGTATGAAGTGCGCTGCGTCTCTAATGTATAAGTATAGGTATTCCTTTCAGATGCATAATGTATTGAGGTACTAGAAGAGACCGCAAGGAGGAGGATGCTGGAGAAAATAATGATAAAACAAACAATAAATGTAAAACTGTGTTAAACTAAAAATAACTCGGTCTAGTAAAGCCATGACGGAAGTATTTGGGTGGTTAAAACTTGCTAACCAGATATTTCGAACAAACTTACTAAACTCCATGACTAGAGATGTTTCAAGTAAATAAATATAGATTATTCGAAAATGTAGTAACCTAAGAGGTTCAAATTCTAAGCCAGTACATATTAGCGCGAATTCGACAATAGTCAGACACGCCCTCTGTTGGCCCAACAGCGGCGACTGCGGGGCAGCGGTCGTACAAATACCTGCTGCAGACACCGCGTATATCCGGCGCAAACACGCTCTCTACAGCCTCAATACGAGACGCCAGCGAGGCGCGGTGTCCATGCAACAGCGCCCAACGCCCTGCTTCCCAACACATCCGTCCACAGTCCAAGTCCTCAGACAACAACTTCGTCTTCAGCACCCGCTTGGCTCGCTGCACCTCCCCTTCCGTCACTGTATTGCACAAATGCATCATCTGCCCTTGCACCGCATGCATCATATCATCAGCCAATAACGAGGAAGACAAAAACTTCACTCCCCATAGACCGGTGTCCTTATACTGGATGTAGAAGGACTTGTACGCCTCGCTCAAGCCCGCTATGGAAGACGCGCGCGCGAGCTCGTACGCGTGGTCTGCACCGCTGCCTTGTGATTTGTCCCATCCCCCTAACACTTCCGCCGCCACCTCTAGAGGAACGCGCTCGTCGTCGCACATCGCCGGCGCCTCCACGGCGATCGCGACGCTCACCAGCGGCAGCGAGTCGTCCCTCGCTCGGATCTCCGAGCCCGTGAACCTGTAGATGTCACAATCTATGCATTTCGTCGGCTCCAACTTCCCCATATACGTGTGCGCGAGCTCCACCATCTGCTCGTGTTTCACGCCGCCGATAGTGACGAGGACCGTCCGATTGGCGTCGTAATACTTGTTCATGTAGCGAGAGATGGTCATCGCGTTGAAATTGTAAAGGTTACAGCTTGGCCCCATCACGGTTTGCGCTAAAGGAGTACCCTGGAAGGCGGTTATGTGAAGATAGTCGTCGAGCAAACAGTTGGGGTCCTTGTCGTGATCCTGCATCTCGAGGTAGACGACTTTCTTCTGCGTCTCGATCTCCGCCTCGGAGTAGCAGTTGTTGAAGACGCAGTCGGAGAGCATGTCGAGACAGAGCGGCACGTCTTGGCACAGGCAGTGCACACGGTAGCCGACCAGCTCGCGTGTCGTCATGCAGTCGAAACGTGCGCCGGCACATGTCATCTGCTCCTCTAACACGTTCCGGGTGCGCGCGTTCGTTCCCTGAAACAAAACTAATCAACAATCCCGTATCTTTCCCTTATTTAAATAGATCGTCGTGAGAAAACCTCGTGATATCTTATCATCATCATCCGCAGCCCGACTTCACCCACTGCTGAGTATAGGCCTCCCTCTGCTTTTGCCATTGCGGATATCTTATACTTGCCACAAATCTACAGAAATTACCTACAGAGCAACAGAAAGCTAAGGTACCTATCTATCTACCTCGGAAGGTGAAGAAGATAAGTAGCTACCTACTGTTCAAATACCTTGAATGCGATATGCTCGAAAAAATGCGCGATCCCATTCTCAAATGCGCTCTCGTACCGCGCGCCAGCGTCCACAAATATGCCCACACACGCGTTGTAGACCTGACGCTCCTCCGTCACGACGGTCAGTCCATTGTCTAGCTTCGTGTACTGCATGGACGGCAGGTTCTGTAGCAAGTGCTGGAAGTTCACCGGGTAGCCGTACCGTCGTACGAACAATAGCATAGGCCTCGAGAGAGTTTTCAGAAACCGTTCGGTCACTCTGAACATTTTCAGCAAGTATTTTGTAAATTCGTTTGAGTAAAATAGAAATAGCCGACCTATATAATTTTATACCTATCGTAATATTGTCACTCGATGCTGATTGAAAATGTCAAATGAAAAGAGGTCGTAATTTTTGGGTAAACCCTAAAAAACTTGCCACCCTGTGTGACCCTGACCCAGTGACCCCATAGCACGACTTAAGCTAGAAACATACTTTACGAACGGACGCGGCTCACAGCCGCGACTGATAGGTATGCACAGTACAAAAACATCCAGACACAGCTCAGTGAACAATCATTAGCCAGATCGCGGCTTTCAGCCGCGTCCGATAGTATGTTTCTAGCTTTAGTTGTCTATGCCCTGACCTCAGCCCCCGCTCGGAACAATTATTATTTAAATGGCCACGAATTTGGTATTAATCAAACTAAGCCGTGCCCTTTCTACTCGTAGTAGGTACCTACCTACCTAAACTTTACCGATACGATGGTGTTGATTTTATCAGAGCAGAGCAGTCAAGTTTTATGTTGCAATGAAATAAAAAATGTACCTACCTACCTATCAGCCATAAACTTTGAAATTGGATATTATTTATAACTGTTACGCTTGTAGGTAGGTTTTTTTGGAAACATGGTTTATTTAGCACTGTCAGTAATATTACTATACGCTCTTACGACTTTAAAAGGCGCGACTGTATACCTAGGAGAACCAGACAAAGATCAAAAATATCCGTATGTGGTGAGTTTCATTCGCGACCACCAGAGAGATTGCACAGGGACGTTGATATCTCCCAACTGGGTGCTGACCTCCGGAGAGTGCACTTTCTTCAGCGACGAACACAGGGTCCAGTACGGGAACCTTTCCACATCGCCGTCACAAGCGAAGCAAACTAGCAAAATAGTCAAAATTGTAATGCATCCCTCCCTACATACCGCGGATGCCTCACTTGATAGCGATTTACAACTAGTCATGGTAGAAACTATCCCCTTCAAACGTTACGGAAACGTTTCAGCGACGGATTATAAATCATTTACGGGAAGCCTCGTTGAATTCGCAAGTTTAGAAGTTACCTATCGGGATATCGAACGGGATCCAGCTAATGTACAGGAAGATGATGAGCCAAGACATCTGATGTTGGGACAAGGGATAGTTACGGCATGTGACGTGCCTAGTTATATGATTAGTCCTTTTTTGTGCCTTGCGCCAACTTGTGAGAAACGATTCAAGAATCCATGGGCTGCTGACTCCGGAGGACCGTTGTTCTATGCAGGGAAGGTTATAGGAGTGCTCAACGGCGAAGGTAATCTGCCCACAATGAAGTTTACAGCTGTCAGTCCCTTTATAGATTGGATATATCTTGTCATGACGAAAAACAGCCTCGACGACATTGTATAATCTGTTTGGTATAAGGATCTAGGCATCGATCGTACCGTTCGTACCTCTACCTACTGAACTAGACTTCCTCATCGGTCTATCACAGGAATACACGATTACACTAAATAAAAACTGACAGAATAAATTCGGCATGTTAAGTTTCAAGTGCTTTAAATACTTACCCTGAACGCTATTAGCGAACGTGCAAGGAACCTTAACAATTAAAGCGAAGCTATGTCGCTACGAGCGCCGAACGAAAAGTGAGCCGCTCACTTTTCGTTCGGCGCTCGTAGCGACAAGACGTCTGCGTTTGCACGGAAGTAGTCAAGTTTATTCCTGAGGATGCCCCGTGGAGGGGCGAAACACGTGTCGAAATCAAATGAAGGTGTTCTTTTGCTTGCGCCCCGGTGCTGCTCACGGTCCCAGATTGCCAAGCCTAAGTTGTAGGAGGCTTGGCAGAGGTTAGTGGGTGGTTGGGTGGCTTTAGGGTGAGTACTAGTTTTAAGAAACCTTTGTTTGAGAATAGATTAGCGGATTGTTACTATATATTTCCTTACCATTTTTAATATCTATGTGTAAGTTAAAATAAATAAATAGTACAGTACAGATTGTATGCTTACATATCTAGGTCCGCTTTTATTAAGTATTTATTTCTCAATGGTTATAGAAAATTCTTTATTTTGTGCCACAGACAGAAGAATTAGAATACATAATGCAGATACATTGAATTAAATTAAGTTAGACATAATCTGATTACTACCTACACTCTTATCTTAAATAACTATAAGTGACCGCAAAATAGGTCGTCACTCAGCAAAATGATACGGCAGCCGAAGCTACTGTAACGCTGGTCTTCCGTGACCCCAGTTATTAGCCAAAGAACTTTGGTTTTATGGACCACAGACCTAAAAAAGTTCGTTACGCTCAATGTTGATAAGGAACTACCTGATGGGACGACACCAAAATGACACCGATGATTATAGGTAGAATGTGGTAGAAAAACGTGAACGTAACAGCCTACCTGTTACGTTTCTACCACATTCTACCTCTTGAGCAAGTGATATTTGAAGTAGAAAGAGCAACCACACATACCATGCTTCTAGCAATTATACGATTTCATTTCAAGTAGAGCAAGTCTTCGTGCGATACGAAGAAGGATTGTTTTCAATTAAAATGCTCCAAAAGAGTTAATTTTGTTTGACATTATGACAACGAAACAGTCAGATTAGATTAGAATACCTATAATTTATTATTATTATTTATTAAATTTAAAATATTAAGTTCTAGGCATGTTCAACCGCCTCAAACCATTAATCAGGATAGCAGGCATCGGCAAGCGGCACTTCTTCCCGATATGCCACCCGGTGGATCCGTGCGACCCCGGCACACAGGTGACGATTCTGGCTAACGGCATCCGCGTCGCCACTGAGTACCGGCCGGAGCCGCTGGCGTGCGTGTCGCTGGCGGTCGAAGCGGGTTCGCGCTATGAGACCGCGCTCAACAATGGAATCACCCACTTCATCGAGCATATGGCCTACAAGGGCTTCAACTCCATGAGCCGCGCGCTGCTCGAGGAGTCCCTGCTCTACATGGGCGTCAAGATGAGCGCGGACACGCAGCGCGAAATCCAGACCTTCTCGTCCGTCGGACTCGCCGAGTACGCGCCCAACGTGCTTGACGTGCTGGCGCGGATCATCACCGACCTCGAACTCGACCCGAGCGCGGTCGAACTGGAGAAATACAACGTCTGCCTCGAGATGGTCGACACGGACAACGACCCGCGCGCGGTCACCTTCGACTACCTGCATCAGACCGCGTTCCAGGGCACGCCGCTTGCGCAGAGCGTCATTGGACCTACGCGGAACGTGCGCAAGTTCGACAGCAATGTCGCGGCGAACTTCCTCTGCCAGCATTACCAGCCGTACAAGCTGTGCGTCGCCTCCTCAGGTTTGGTGGACCACCAGGCGATGGTCGAGTGGACGGACGCGCGGCTCGGCCACCTGGTGGGCGAGGCGGCCTGCCAGTCGGACGATGGACCGTGCCGCTTTACCGGCTCGCAGATCATGTACCGGGATGATTCAATGCCGTTCGTGCACGTCGCGATTGCGTTCGAGGCGCCGGGGTACGCGAGCCATGAGTACTGGCCGCTGCTGGTCGCCAGTCGCATGGTGGGCGACTGGGACCGCAGCCGCGGCGGGGGGTACGCTAACGGCGTACCGCTGGCGCGCGCCTCCTCCTGCGCTGACCTGTGTGAAAGTTACGAGTCGTTCTACCTGACGTACCGCGACATCGGCCTCTGGGGGATCTACTTCGTGACGGAGTCGCTGAAAGTGGAAGATATGCTTGCGAACGTGCAAGACCAATGGATGCAGCTGTGTATTACGACGCAGTATACAGATCTAGAACGGGGTGTGGCCGGGGCGCGGTTGGCTGTGGGCCGTGGTTTGGTGGGGGCTGCGAGGTCTTGCGTGGACATTGGCCGTGAGCTGCTTTATACATGCTCACGTCGTTCTGTGGGTGACCGCTGGGACGCTCTGGCCCGTACTAAGGTACACGCTATTAGGGAGAACTGTGAACGCATCCTCTACGACCGCTGCCCCGCCGTCGCCGCCGTCGGGCCTACCGAAGGCGTGCCAGAGTACACGCGTATCCGCGCTGGACAATACTGGCTTAGACTCTGAACTGAACTGAAATAGTGTTTTTTATTACTAAGTTTATATGATTACTAAATTATTTCCAAAAATATTTTTGCTTTTCTTTGTCAATAGTTTTTACACCCTTAGAAATAACCTGGGTCCTCAACAATACTGTTGACCCAAAGTAATGGGTCGTAATCATGGGCGTGTACCTACCTATTTTGAGAAGATAAACAAATAAAATACTTAAAAGGAACTTCTTCAGGGTTTATCAGCCTTGTTCAAAATTAATTGTAAGATGAGGCAGTTTTATAGTTTTATAAAAATTAAACTTTTAGGTAACAGTATAGTTTATTTATAGATAAGTATTCAAACTATAAAATTATCAGTACATAGTACGAGTATTACAGTAATAAATACGTGGGACACTCAGAAAGTTTTGAGAAACTGAAAAACTAACTTATATGGATAAAATCTTTTCAAAGAACTCTCCACACGAAGTTTCATGCATCTGGATCAATTTTTGTGCCACATGCCTGTTTCTAAGCTTCGGCTGCAGCACCCAGCGCGAAACTATCCTTCTCACGCAAAGATGCTCGTGTAGAATCTTATGAACGCCTCCCGATCCAGTGCTGAATCTGTTTGCATGTAATTCGCATGTTGTCTTGAATTAAATTTTTCACTTCCAGCACGTGTTTCTTGGTAACAACCGTCGAATGACGACCACTAGGTACTTTCATCATCCCTCAAAGTTAGACGAACGTTTAAGCTCGTTATGCCGACGAGATTTTCATCCATAAATGCCATTTGAAAACGATCGAATGAATCCGGTTTTTGGCCACATTTAAAATCGTAAAAAATCACCGCACGAAAATGTTCCCGACGCAGATCCATTTTTCAATGAAACACAAATATCCAATTAGCCTATAAAAAAATGTGGTGGCAAATCAAAAATTCAGACGATGGTATTTAAACTTATAAATAATGATATTTTTTAAACAATTAAAATCGGCCAGGGCCTTCATACATTTTCTTATTTTCCCAAAACTTTCTGAGTGACCTGGTACATAAAAAATAGCCTTTTTTCTCTTACTATTCTCACTACATTGAGTAACATACTACACTTAATTGAAATAACCGGTAACTACTTACCCGTGGTAGTACCACCTTCTAACTTAATTTATTGATGAACTACACATAGACCAAAAACTAAATTGGAAGTCTTGTTTCATATTTAAAATTATCACTTCAGAATGTCCTTACCAATACTTAATTAGCACCGATACCATGTCTCAACCGCAATGAGCAAATTAACACGTGTTTGGCAGAGCAGAAAGGTCTCCAATGCAACTAAAATGAGACTAGTCCGTACATTGGTCTTTTCGATTTTTCTTTATGGCTCAGAGTCTTGGACTATCCGGGCAATAGATCGGAAGAAGATAGACGCCTTCGAGATGTGGTGTTGGAGAAGGATGCTTCGAATACCTTGGACCGCCAAGCGAACAAATAAATCCATCATTGAGCAGCTTCGGATTAAAACCAGACTCTCGACTTCATGCTACCAGAGAATCCTCGGGTATTTTGGTCACATTGCCCGCCGCCAACCAGATAATCTGGATAAGTTGGTTGTGGTAGGCAAAGTAGATGGGAAAAGACCCCGAGGTCGATCACCAAGTCGGTGGTGTGACCAGGTTACCGCCCTTACTGGTCTCCCTGTTGTTACTGCTCTAAGAGAAGCCGAAAACCGGACAAAGTGGAAGCAGCTTATCCACAAGGCAACGAAAACGTTTCAGGGACCCGACCTTCAGCAATGAAGAACACGACCAGGAAGAAGAAGACCATGTCTCAAACATGGATGAAGACCCCAGGAGCCAAAACTAAGTCATTCTTTCCCAGCTCACTAGGGGAGCTAAAAGTAAAGCAAGTATATCAAGGTAATTCAGAAAGCAATGAAACGAACAGGAATGCCCTGGCTCGTTTTGCGAGAAAACATTCCATTCATCCCTCCAGGCATATAGTACCTCCTCACCGCCTCTCGGACTTCACCCTCAGTGATTGCACTGCGACCTTCAAACCCTGTCTTCATATAATCATTAGATGCAGCTCCAGGGTTACAGAACATACCATCGAGTTTGCTGAAGCTATTGCCAGGTTTTTTATTGGCATCCATACGGACTTTGAATATGCTGTTGACCAGTTCAGCAACAGTTTCATAGGCAATAAAGTTCAGCACTTCCATCGCTAGCTGTGTTATTTTCAATTCTCTTTGAGGGTTGACCCATTTCTCCAACTTGTCATATAAGTTAGAACGATTGTTTGAGCGAAACGAGCTGCAGCGAGCCTTATGGAAATGTTCATACTTCTCCAAGGGAATACTCTCAGCTAGTTTCACAGCTCTCATCCGCCTCTCTTGCAATGGATCATTTACATGCTTGACCTCATCCATCTCATCTAAGTCTTCGATGATTTCGATGTGATTTCTCTTGACTTTTCGCTTGCTTTTCTGTAGGTCTACCATGAAGTCCTCCCTGTTGGAGATGGTGATGCCTCCATCGAGATGGTCAAGTGTAAGTTGGTAGTCATGTAGCTGCTTTAGTTTTGGAGGGTTCCTGCGCATGAGGAAAATGAGTTCATAGTTGGTGATCTTGGGGGATCGGCGCTTGTCTGCAATAAAGCTGGCTTCCTGTAGCACAGTGCACAGCTGCCCTCGCACGATGCTCTCCACCAGCAGCACAGTCCCTGGCTCCGGGTTCGGATTGTCTCCAAAACCATGCATCATATCAGATATTTCCTTCTGAAAGTTCGTTTCTGTGCCACATGATGCCATTTTAACTTCAACAGCGATTGTTTCAAGTACTTAAACAGAAATAGAAAGTTTTAATTAGCCATAATAAATGATAGCCATAATAATTCAAAGTGATGCCCGCGGTCCTACTGAATAAATGCTTTTTGACTTTGACTTTGATACTTAAAAAATGAGATTGTACCCTGGAGTAGCGTTAGCTGTGGCCCAGGAAACAGTACTCTCCCAGATGACAATTATTATTATTAGGAACCTGTACTGTTTCACAGCAGGGCAAAGGCCTCCCTTCCCTCTGTCCATTCATGTGGGCATCCAATTCGTCCCTTCATCTGCAGCGTGGTCTACCATGAGGTCGTTTCCCGTTCAGAGGCGTCCACTTGATGATGGTTTTTGCCCCCAACGCATCCAACATGCGGCTGACATGACCTGCCCAATCCCATTTCAGTCTACCCGCTTGCTGTCTGACATCTGCGATTTGCGTTTAATATGATCACATCGTATATGCTTAATTATGCATGCATAGCACAAGGAAGGGAGTGTGCTTTTGTGAGTAACTTTCTACATCTAGACGTGTGATTAGTTAGCACAGTGAGATGATTATTCATTAGCTTCTGCGCGCGGCTTCGCCCGCGTGGTACCAACATTTTGCATAGCCTATATGCTATTCCAGGTCACTATCTATGCCTATACCAAGTTTCATCCAAATCGGTTCACTGGTTTAGGCGTGATTGATACACAAACATCCAAATATCCAAACATCTAAACAAACTCACAAACTTTCAGCTTTATTATATTAGTGGGATATTTATTTCAAGGCTTCTGTGTTGTTATACTCGTAGTTGTCACAATTCTGCCAGATACTAGGTCCTCTATACCAGCGTGTCAACTGTGAGTAACCGCAGAGTTAGAGCACATTGTCATCTGAAACAAATGAAATATGGTAATTCAAATCACAATTTTTAATCATTGCTCTAAAGTTTGGAGTTTCTTGATTACATTAAAAAACTCACAATAGATAGTTATAGGAAACTAGGTTTTGTCACAAGAAATAGCAAGGATTTTTCAAATATAGACGGCATCAAAATTTTATATACATCCCTTATTAGGTCTAAGCTGGAGTCTAGCGCCTGCGAATGGAACCCTTATGAGGTAATGTATACCCTGATGGTGAAGAAAGTACAGAAACGCTATCTGCGTTTCCAGTACAAAAAGGTATATGGTTACTATCCTTATATGTTCCCTACTAACTAGGTATCTGCAAGGTATGCTATCCTTCAATTCACTTGAAACACGAAGGCTCTGCAATCAAATGCTCTATGGTCAGAATTATACGCGGGATGTTTGATTGTCCGGTATTACTAGCTAAAGTGAGTAGGCTGTGTGTCCCGGAGCATCGAGCCAGGTTCCGCCCTGGGCGAGTACCGCTGTTTGCACCGAGGCCTGCACGAACAGTAGCCCGTCAGCAATCGCCCGTATGCCGAGCACAACAACACCTCAATGCTCTGTCTACATCCAATGCAGAATGTGATATCTTTGCCGATAGGTGGCCGGCGCTCGAGAGTGTCTGAGTTATAGCAGAGCCTAGCTCTTTGATGCCATGGTAGGTTAGTCTTATTCTTTCGTGTTTTCTACTGTATTTATTTTTTATTATGTGCTTTTATATTGTTTGTTCTTTATTTAAGATGATCCAGAGAAATGGGATACTACTTACAGTATAGTTTAGAACATCATTGAGATGATCTCACTAGGCTAACTCCGGCTCCAGAAGTGAGAAATCATAACTATAATTAATTTTATGTATATTTTGTATCTCATTAAAAGAACTGTATTGTTTGTATGAGAATAAAT
The DNA here is from genome assembly GCA_963565295.1 of Epirrhoe alternata. Taxonomy (NCBI): domain Eukaryota; kingdom Metazoa; phylum Arthropoda; class Insecta; order Lepidoptera; family Geometridae; genus Epirrhoe; species Epirrhoe alternata. The sequence continues at coordinate 463,002 of OY751375.1, forward strand.
GTCTTTAAACCTAACGTCTTGCTTGGATATTAATACATATCTGTAATTTTAGCATAGGTTGTAAATAAATAAATGTTCTAATGTCTAAATGTTAGGGATGCCCGATCTGAAGCGATCTTTTAGAAGATCGATTCACGGCAATACGATCTTCAAATTTTTTGAATCGATTCAACGGCCATGCGATTCACCTAGAACGAATCGTATTGATCAGTCAAAGTCAAAGTCAAAGTATTTATTGCTTACATGTGTGTGTACAAGGTCTTAGGCATAGGTGTACTTAATAGCTAACACATGAGTCCTGCAAGGACATCGCAAAATTTTAAATATAAAAATTGTGTTTGTGTAACAAACATTTCTTAAAATTATGAGATCTTCTATTAAAATCTTAAAAAATAAAAACAATTAGATATACCTACATTTATTAGAATTAGATAACCTAAGTACTACTTTATAGCTAAGTATTTATTTTTAGGTATTTTATTTTTATAAAATACCTAGTAAATTATTTAGAAAGGAATTCTTCCAAAGAATAGAAGCTATTTTCTATTAAATATTTTTTTAGGATGGATTTGAATTTTGGGAGATTATGTTTTTGAATTTCTTGGGGAATTTGATTGAATATTTTAGTAGACATTGCATAAGGAGCGTTGTGAATCATCTGAAGTTTCGAAAAAGGAAAGTCTAATTTATTTTTTTGTCGTAGATTTTGGGGGCGGGTGTAAATTTTAAAAAGGTCTATATGTTTTTTTACAAATGTTCCTACTTCTAGGATATATAAACTATGTATTGTTAGAATTTTTTTGTTTTTAAAATATGGTCTGCAGCTTTCCATTGTATCTAGATTATATATTATGCGTAAGCATCTTTTTTGTAAAATAAAAAGCTTGTGGACATCTGAACTATTGCCCCAAAGAATAATACCATATTGGAGCCAAGCGTGTGCATAAGCATAGTATGCACAGGTTGCTGTTTTTTCATCTGTTAATTTTTTTAGTTCGTATAAAGCATAAGTAAATCTTGAGAGTTTAGATGTTATTTTTTTGATGTGTGTTTTCCAGTTTATATTAGAGTCTATTTCCATACCTAAAAGAGGATAAGTGTTCACGGTTTCTAGTGGGTTATTTTGAAATGAGTAATTTATATTTAGTGGTTTTTTTTTGGTATGGATAGAACTGCATTAATTTGGTTTTTTTGAAATTTAGTTGAAGGTTGTGTTCGTCTAGCCAACATTTTATCAGAGGATCGTATTAAAAAATCGTATCATAAAATATCCTTTAATATAAACAAGTTTTTAAATGTAGACAGTCTGTAGATACTTATACTGGTCACGCTTGCGTGCTACCAACAATACAATATGGTTATTGTAGATACGAAGTTAGATTTTAGAGAGCACATCGATCATATTACAAAAAAAGGAGCACGTTTGGCAGGGTTTGTCATTAGGCAAACAAAATTTTTTAAAGACTCATAATTCTGTTCAACTGTTACGTGCGAAGTTTATTAGAATATTGTAGACCCATATGGAGTCCTTCTGTCTGTTCATATCAATAGATTAGAGAGACTACAAAAAAGTTTTTGTACCATCTCGCGTTCGCGAATAATCTCTGTCACAGTTTTAATTCATACAGTTTGAGACTCTCTCATTTCCATCTGGATACATTAGAACATACAAGGTACTTATCAGATATTCTGTTTCTGTATAAAATTATAAATGGTATCATTGACAGTCCTAGTTTACTTCAGAAGTTTGAAATAGTTATACCGCGTCCCTCCAGCCGTCTTCATAATAGAAAAACGTTTTATCTTCCTTTTTGTCATACAAATTACGCTCAGCACTCATCAATTTACCGTATGTGTTCGTCCTACAATGATCAATGTCATGAAATGGATATTTTCTGTTCCACAGTCTTTTCTATCAAGAGACTGTTTGGAAGAAGTTAATAAGTAATTCAAAGTGTAGTCAGGCCTTGACTACTTTTGTTTGGGTTTAGTGTTATAGTATTGTATTTTTGCTTTATATTTTATTTTGTCAAATAAGTTTCTCTTCATTTCGTGAGTTAGTAATTATTTAATGCATGCTGTGTTCTCATCGAGAAGGTCGTTCGCTAGCCTTAGTTATTTCTAAAATTGTAACGAAAGCATTTCCAAACTGTAACGTCCAGTTGTGAGAACCTAATAAAAAAAAAAAAAAAAAAAAAAATTGATGACGATTGTAGAATGCCCCGCTATCTGTTTCTTTCGCCATTGGTTGTCTGTGCACCATAGTGGTAACATTAAATAGGTTAAGTTTTGACGTTGGAGGTTCCATCCCATATCTAAAAATGTATTAGTATAGTATATTTTACTTTTAAGTAGGTAGTGTATTCACTGTACCTAAAATTTGGACTTGTTTCTGAAATTAAACACTATTTATTTATTTATAACTTAGTTAGTATCTCACTATCAGCCCCAGTCCCTACTACGATGTAAATTTAAGTTTGCATACAAAGTTTCACTACCTACTTACTTGAAATAACTTATTACGTTAAAATTGATATTTTTTCATCTCTAACTATTTTGCACAAACGAAAATTACGACACGATCTTCCGAGATCGAAAAGATAATGCCATACGATCTTAGATCATGTCCGAGCATACGATTTAGATCGTGAATCGATTCACGGGGTTACGATCCAAAAGATCGATTCAAAACAAAAGATCGGGCATCCCTACTAAATGTCCTTGCTTGCTTTGCTTGATTGGCTTGATTGATACATCTTCTTCTTCTTTTCTAAAATGGCATGGCAACTACACAACTGGGCATAATTCTGCCAATGTCAAGTTTTAAATGAATGATGAAATTTATTTTATTTATTTAGTTAGCAGCTTGTTTACAAAGTAGTTAGGTGGGTAGGTACAAATTGCACACTGTAGGTTGTTGACTGGGAAGAAGGAGCAAGGTAGTACCTACAGGCTTGTACTAAGGTAAAGGATAGAAAGCTACTTATTATGATGATAATCAACATCTGAGCCCTAGGCCTCACACTAGGATAACCTGTGTCGTGAGGTCTAGTTCCCGCCCTTGTGCACTAGAACTGTATGGTAAACAAATTTTTAAGGGTAAATTATAAATAAATATAGCAAAAATATATAAATAACGTTAAAAAATAATATAATATACAAGTAAATGAATAAGTGATAAAAAAATTAATAATAATCAAATGTAGCAGGTTTAACAAAGCTATCATTAGGAACTTCGATTTAGAGATTAAGATGACTTAAGAATGTAATCGTAAAAAAAAAGCTTAGATACTTATAGTAATGGTAAATACAGCTGATGCAAAAAGAATGTCTTTTTTTTGCTAGTTTTTGATGTTTTGTGGGATTTATATTTGTAGTTACACGCACCTTGCGCAGTAGTTGTCGAGAAAATTTTAGGTGTTGGTAGTGTTCGTTTCGTTGGGGCCTGATCCTCTCGCTAGGACTGACATCGATCGTGGACATGAGAAAGTGGAGGAGCAGGCCCCTATCGTCGTAAAAATAGTACATTGTACCACAAGAGAGCAAAATTCGTTTTTGTTGCGAGTGCTGAGTTTGAATCTCGAACAAACGAAGGATTCTTTATTTGAATCACGAGCGTAGCGAGTGATCCTATGTTAGAATCCTGAGTGTAGTGAGAGATTCAAAAGCATAAGCAACAAAATATTTTGCTCTCGTGTGATACATACAACTTTTCACCTTACTAGCGAAAAAATACAAGATGTAAGGAAACCAAAAGAGCCGTGTTGGCCGAATGGGGTTGTACCTCGACTTTCAATCCGAATGTCGTGGGATCGAATCCCGGCCGTGCATCAATAGATTTTGCGTTTCGTAAAATTTATATGCGCTTTAACACGAGCTCTGAACGGTGAAGGAAAACATCGTGAGGAAACCAGTTAGTATTCTTATAGGCGGCGATGGGCTTGCAACCTGTCACGTATGGAATACTAACTTCTGCAAGATGCGGGCATGTATCAAATATGTATTTGTACCTACATGCCTCTTCAAAAGGATCTGGAATATAAAGATCTGAGAGAATGTCTTCCGCGCCTTGGAAATACAGTCGTGACCCTGTTTACGTTTTTTTACGTTTCGAGTCAATTTCTCCAAAAAAAAATCCTGGATCCGCTCATTGCAATTGTGCACACTTTTGAGGGTAATTTCTTCTGGTGCTGTTTAAAACTACTTACCTATTACTTATTATTTTTTAGCTTGTACGAGTCGTGTCGTGTTCTCTGTAGGTTATATGTTAAGTTCTTTGATATAAACCTAACCATTGTAATAATTTATCAATTTAGTAGAGTACCTATACATCTAGACTTATCCTTTTGTTGTGTGTGCAGGTCTAGCGACGCAAACGAACATGATGATGGGCAGCAACGAGCAGGAAGTGTACTGGGGCGCGCTGAAGCAATGCATCCGCGAAGCACGCGGTCAGATCGAGGAGCTACGCACGCTGATGACCTTGCAGAACAACGAGCTGCAGGATTACCGGGATAAGGTAAGTTGGCTGCGAGTGACACATGCTCGCTCACTCGCAATCCCTCGGGAAAACTTCACTTCCCCGGGATAAAATATAGCTTATGTTCATCGGGGATAATGTGGGATTCTATTAGTGAAAGAATTTTTCAAATCGGTCCAGTAGTTTCGGAGCCTATTCATTTTAAACAAACAAACATACCTACATACAAATAAAAAAATCTTTCCTCATTATTATATTAGTTTATACTCGTAGAAGTATAAATAAGGCACGTGGCTGAATAGTTGAAACGTGTCGAAGCGCTATTCATTTCGCTAAAGTAAGTAAGTAAGTTCGTATGAGTCAGTGGCCAACTCTGGTGACGGAGTTTTTAGGCCGCCTTAAGGCCTCCGTCATGGCTTAACGACTTAAATAGCCGGGTCCGACAATTTAACGTGCCCTCCGAAGCACGGAAGCGCTCAGATGAAAATGCCACTGGCGGTCACCCATCCACTTACAGACCGTTTCGAACGTTGCTTAACTTCGACGATCTATCAAGAACGACTAAGCAAGCACGACCACGAGCGCTTCTGCGGTTTCGCTTATGTGCGGTGTACTAGGGTCTGTCTGCCAGGCTGTTAGCATGCTCACTGGATTGTGAATGTAGGTAGTTTGGAACAACCAGTTGCAGACCACGTGCAGGGCCCTAACCACACCCTAACCGCTGTGAATATACCTACCTAGGTACCTACAAGCTGCTCAGCTTATGCTTATGTACCTACATACTAGATTATGAAGCGTATTTTGGCTGGACCGGGTATCGGAATCATATTATGTACTAAGTTTCGCTTCCTTGCCGTCTACTTGTTATAAAGGCGGCTATCCCACACAGTTTGTTTAGATGTTCAGATGTTTGAATGTTTGTGTATCAATCATGCCTAAACCAGTGAACCGATTTGGGTGAAACTTGGTAAATATAGGCATAGATAGTGACCTGGAAAAGCATAAACTTTTCAAAATGTTGGTACCACGCGGGCGACGCCGCGCGCAGAAGCTAGTAGCAAATAAAGAAGTTAAAAAGGGCTCCTAATAAACTTGGTTTTTGGCGTTTATTAATGTTTGTCTTCATTGTGATAGTCAAGTTCATGCAAAAATTACTGAGTAAGGTAGGTATGTGTGGTTGACAGCTTATAAACATACCAGTGACTTGCTCCAACGTTGACTGATAACTCGTAACATGACCTGTTGGTTGCAGTACCTGGAGCTGGTGGAGGAGCAGCGTCGCCAGATGGACATGATGGACAGGGAGAACAACCTGGAGATCCAACGATATAAGGTATGCTTTTTCACGTGTCATCATCATCAACGGCCTGACTTCACCCATGGGTATAGTAGGCCTCCCGAAGCTTGTGCCGTTATTCTTACGTGCTTGTAGGAAAATATGTGTTTGTCACCAGGATTTTCAATTCAATTCATTCCAAGGATGATGAATCTAAGCTATAGATAATAACGCATCGCTCATTTCATGCAATAGCATGCAATGAGAGATGCGTTTCTGTATTGTAAATCCACCTTTATTTGTTCTATACACCTAGGTATTTATGTAAGTAGGTATTTATTTAGTATATTGGGTATTTTATTGTATTATTATATCTATTTAAGTACATTTTTCACATTTTATTTTAGCTCTAAGTTTGTTGAGAATTTTTTGCATGCTGTGGTGTCCTTTAATTAAAGAAACACATTGTTTTAAGATAATATTCCTTTGGTTATAAGCATTCTATGTGATTTCTTTGTTGGATGCCCTAAATAAATAAATACATTTTAGGTATGGGTGTATAAGTATATTTTATATTTATTTATATTCGGTTCATAATATTGTTTAGAAATTTTGAAAGATTTTATTTTAAGTATTTACCTAAATAGCATCTATTATTAGCTTTCTGTTTTATTAATATGTACTTAGGTACACTACACAATCCACTTTTGTTCATGGCTTTTTCCTATAATCAAAGGTTTGCTGGTAGAAAACTCTTTAAGGGTTAAGTTCGCCTTTGTACATGTACCTATCTAGGTACTTTGTAACATCTTTTTCTCTTCTTCTCTCAAAGGTTTCTTTGTAGGTAAATACTCCACAAGCCACTTAGAACCATTGTAAGTAGGAACCAACAATAATTTTCTCAAACGCGTTTTCAAAACGAATATTTTCTATCCAATTTCTACTTGTCGTGTAACTACATAGTTCATTTGAATCATGGTAAGGTGATCAAAAAAATTTGTAAAGTGATCTTCTTCTTGTGGTGTCACTGATTATTTTGATCCAGTATGGTGAAAGGATTACAGTACCTACCTACTACACCTTTCGTGCACTGGCCACATGTTTTTGTTTAGTTGCGAAAACGGCCGGAAGGGGTTTGTATGGTGATAGTAGTGTGTGTATATTTCTTCTTCTTGTCATGTCATTAGTTCTGTTTAACTTAAGAATGATAGTAGTTGTTCATACGATGATGCTTGTGTGTGTTCCACAGCTGAAGTTCCAAGAGAAGCTGCAGGAGCTGGCTCCGATCCCGGACCTGCTGAAGGCGACGCAGATGCGGCTGAAGGACGCGCAGCAGGCGCAGGCCATCGCTGAGCACAACGCCGAACAGCTCACGGAGGCCAACATGGCGCTCAAGAGCGAGATCGAACGACTCAAGTCAGTATTATTGTGTGGATCTTTCAGATGTTTCCACAGACTGGAGAAAGGTCTTTGTTTGTAGGTTGATTGCCACCGCCTGATGCTAGGTGCTCGAGCTATGGCCTACTTATTGGTTTGGAGTGCAACGCGTTGTTGTTGCTGTTGTTTTTAGCTTGGTGGTACAGTCTTAATGAGCAACGGCTCCTTTGAGTTTTCCTCGTAAATAACCAAAAAAAAACAAACTGTGTCTCAAATTTATCCCCAAGGCCCAATAGACATTCCTCATACATTGTTTAGCAGGAGCCGTAATAGCCCACTTGCAATGTCACCAGCAATGTATTGTGTTCAGGTCAAACGTGATTCGCATGGAGGAGTTTGTCCTGGCGAAAGCGAAGTGTCTGCAGGAGAAGATCCACGAGTGCGCGCAGATCGGCGGCGAGTTCGACCGAGCGGCCGACGAGACGGCGCGGGCCCTGCAGTGCGCCAAAGTGCGCACAGAGACCATCCGCAAGTACGTACACACACGCGCACGAACACGCACACGCACCCACACATACGCAGTTTGCCAAGAATGAGGGCTGAGATCCCTCGCAGTTTGCATCTTCATCATCATGTTCAGCATTGCATGTTCAGCTTGTTTCCACCCACTACTGGGCATATTTATGCCCAGTAGTGGGTGGAAACAAGCTGAAGTGAAACAAGCTGAAGTGGCGTTTGAGCGGGTCAGGCTTATTTAAGCCTGACCCGCTCAAACGCCACTTCACTCGGTCTTGTGCCAGTTTGCTTCTTGCTGCAACTTTAATAAGATTTCCCTTGTCTGTTTAGCTGTATGTGGACAATAGCGCTGCTGGAGAGGCAGCTGGCAGCCTCGCGCGCGCAGGTGAAGGCGGCCGAAATGGGCCGCGAGGAGGTACGAACATACTTACCCACATATCATTCATTTCCCTGTCCTTATCTCTCTAACGTTTTATCCAATCCTTGTTTTCGTCACCAAGGTAGGTAATTCTATTTAGAAATCCTGTCTCTTGTGCACCTGCAACTTAGGGGTAGGTAGAATAACGTAAAAAGTTATGAGTTTTGGCAAAAGCATTTTCAAGTGAACGTACCTACTATTCTACGTGTTGAGTTTAAACTATGTTGAGTAAGCAGGTAACTAAGGTAAGCAGGCAGGACTGTTGCAAATCAGCCTCTCTTTGAAAAACATTCCAGATACTCTGATTGGTTTTGTTAGAAGAATTAGTTGGAGGCTTATAATGATCATATCCAGGCCCTTAATGCCATCGTAAAGTGCCTGGAAATCAGAGCTTGACCCTTTTTGATGTGATGGACATTACACGATCGGTTTGTTGTTCAGGCGCAAGTACAGACGCTGCGCCGCACGGCGTCCTCGACGGGCGAAGGCGACGGCGAGCCCGACCAGCAGGAGTGCACCTGCAAGACTCTCTTCGACAACCCCTGAAAACCTCTCGTGCTAAAGTACTTCTAGCAACTGTTGCTGTCTCTACCAACTACTTTGGAAAATACTATTTGATATGCGTGTCTTGTTAGTAAGCGTTAGATATTAAGAAGGCTCCAAGACGAACTTGTCAACTTAAAATTTTGAGTTAGAGCATTTTTAAAGTTTGGAAACTTTTTTCTGTAGTTATGCGATTTTTCAAACGTCAAGACTATATTCGTGTAGGTAATTACACTGTTCGGTTTAATGTTGTACCGGATATTCCCTACTAAGTAATCGTGTTCACAGTTTCGAAAAAAGTGACGAGTTCTTCTTTTTCCTTGGAGTCAACTGTTAACCCCCTTGATGAGGCAGTTGTCGTGCTGGTGGTTCCCAGTTGGTAACGCTTTACATTTCGATATTAAAGAACAAATAGGATCTTGAGTGTGGAGTACTGTAGTGGTCGATCAGGCCCGAACTAACGCTTTCTTTGAGTACTATAACTTTTTATGTATTATTTTGTGCTGCTGTGCAGTTTTTAAAATTTTATGTTATTTCTATGTACCTATGCGTAAACTAACAAAAATAACCTATTTTTTTACCCTTTGTTTTCATTTTTTCCTTATTTTATTAAAAATCAGACACTCTCTATATATGTAGGTATGTAGGAAATGAAAGGTGATGTATCCGAATGTAGTTAAATTAGAATATTGTATCCGAACGGTGAGGAATGGAAGAAATAGACTGAGTGAGTGAACGTGATGAAAGAATGAGTTGAACGATAAAAAACTCTCTGTTTCCTCCCAGACACGGGTCGAAATGTTCCGAACTACAAGTGAGGACTTGTATTTAATCTGTGCTTGATCAGAAATGATGTATGACAACGAATGAGTCGCTATTTTGGTATAATGAACGATTTCGATGTATTGAATGAATGGTTTCTATGTCTACCTACTATAGATAATCTGTGTTGGCCGTTATCGAACGAAATTACGAATTTGTTTACTGTGCATTTGTTGCATTTTCGTCGATTAATTTCCGCCTATTTCTGTTCCACATTTAACTGCAAATGTATGTACGGTTTGTACCTTCAGTACGATGTATTATAAGGTGTTTCAAAATAAAAGAATAGTTGAAAATAAAGTGTTTAATTGCTCCCCGATCCCACAAGCTTGGGGGCTCGTCCGGGATCGGAGCAAAACATTATTTTTCAACTCGACGACGAAGGACGGTACCGGCAACCTGCAACGACGTGCACGTGGCTTGGGTACAACGACGAGGATCCTGACGGCGAAAACTTTTCACACGACGACATTACGACGACGACGCATATCCTACGATGGCTAACAGCAAACAAGATGATCAATTCGAAGACGCCGAGGTGGAGGAGCATCCTAGGAGTCCTCACAGTATGCTCCACCTGATGGAAAATTTGATCCCGAAGTACGACGGACGAGACGAGACGTATCCAGTTCAACAGTGGATCCAAGACATAGAAGACAACGGTGACATTTTCGGCTGGTCATCGACGCAGAGACTTTTAGTGGCGAGGCGTTCCCTTACTGGTACGGCGGCGCTGTGGCTTCGAGCTGAGAAAACTCACAAGTCATGGACCGAATTGAAGCAAGCAATCGGTAAGGAATTCCCCGATACTATCGATATAAAGACGATCCACGAACTGATGAGTAATCGTAAGAAGAAGACGAACGAGAGCTGTCTTGATTACATGCTCATCATAAAGGAAATGGGCAAACGAGGTAGAATGCCGGACTATGTTGCTATCAAATACATAGTAGACGGCATCATGGACCTGGAAATTAATAAAGTGATGTTGTACGGAGTCAAGACCTACCCAGAACTCAAGGAAAAGCTGAACATATACGAAGAAGTAAAAGATAAGATGCAAAGAAGGCGGCCTGAACAACCTGCAAAAGAAAAAAATCGTTCTCCTACGTCGGGCGTAAGATGTTTTAGCTGCGGTGAGGAAAAACATAAAAGTGCAGATTGTCCTCAACAGAAGCAAGGGAAGAAGTGCTTCAACTGCAACGAGTTTGGACATATCTCTCCGGAATGTCCAAAACGAGAAGCTGGAATAAATTCAACATTGTCATCAAATTCGAAATCCAAGATGGAAGCGGCGAGTTCGTCAACTCGAAACGGCGGAAGTACATTTCACAATGGCGGCGCAAGCGGAAAAGACGAACATCAAAAAAGTTCATTCGTCACTTCAATCATGACAGTCGGTGCATCTGACGATGACAGTTCGGACGGCAACATGGCGGCGACCGAAAAGTGTCATGGCGGCGATGACACTTCCGATGTAAACAAACAAGATGTAAACAGAAACGATTTTTCAAAACCAACGAAGTGGATAAAGTTATTGTGCAGTTACGATATTGACTACGAAAGCAGTGCGGTTATAAATACAGGGTGTGGTGCGTATTCGCTCGTTGACTCCGGTAGCGAAATCAACTTGATCTCCGGTGACTTTTACGACGAGATAGGCAAGCCGGAATGTGTGCGCGAGAGCATTTCGTTGACGGGTTTAGGATGTGCAACGGTACGTACGCAAGGAGTGTTCACGACGGACATTGATATAGACAATCAGCGATACGACAAAGTGCGGTTTTTCATTGTGCCTAGAGACTGTATGCCTTATAAGTTAATATTGGGGCAAGAGTTTTTAAGAAATGTGATAACTGTTATGAAAGATGGATGTGTGTGGATGAAACCTAATGATTGTATGAGTTCTATGACTTGTTTTCCATGTTCTGCAGATGTCATGAAGGAAAGAATCAACCAGGAAGTGGCAAGGTTAGTCGATGAGTACAGTCCATGTCAAACCAAAGAGGCTCCAATTGAAGAGAAGACCATAATAACAGATGACATCCCAGTACCACAATGACCACGACGAGTTTTGCTCAAGAAAAACAAGAAGAAAAACAAACACATAACGATGAACAAACGAGACCAAGTTGCATCTACGAAGAACGATGACTACAAGGTACAATGTCGAGACGGGTCAAAGATGAAACATGATGATGCCCTCAGCGGGAACCCAAATGATGATGAACTCAAGACAATAAAGACGATGCTAGAAGAATTGATGCTGCAAAGGAACAGATGTTGGAAATTCAAGATGCGAAAGATTGATTTTTGATAGAGTTCATATAGGTTGTTTCAGTGATTTTTGATTGAGTTTATTTATGTTGTGTACCTAAGTTGTAGATTAAATTTAAAGATGCCCTAATATTAAGATATTAAAGATGTAAAGATGTTTTTTCTATGTTGCGAAGAAGCTAAGATGTCGTCGTTGCAAATTTAAGATCTCTCATGTGCAAAAAGTAACTTTCCGAGAAAATCAATAAAAACTACCTCCTGAAAAATTTTCAAAGACAACTTATGCTTTTCTGTCGCAATTATGTTGTTAAAAAATAATTAAAAACGTATAGTAAATAAATTATTTTATTTACAATAACAGTTTTCAAGTTATAAGGCATTTTTTGCTTTTTTCTACACATAAGATATTTTACTTGCAAATATTTTTTCCACATAAGAGTTATTGATGGGATTTGGAGGTGAAGCAGCTACTATACGTAGTTAAATGGTTCACACAAATTAATAAATTTATCATTAGGTCTGTCGTATTTTATCAGAATGTTGAGCAAAAAGAAGATGCGACGTAGATTAGGATGTTGAAATGGGTTTGTGGTAAGTATAATGAGAATGAATAAAATAAAATATGAGTATCACATCAGGGGATGTTTAAACGCTACGGATAAACTGAGGAGCACAAGGGTATGGGCAGGTCATGAGGAGGTATTTTCTATTTATTATAAAGAACTCTCTGTGGGAGGTATGAAAGTCATGCATGCCACACGACGAGAAGCGAGTGTGAATGTGGATGGATAGGGTAGGCCTAAAGAAAGAAGAATGGGATTTTATTAACGCAAGTGCGTGCAAATTGGTAAGCTCTGATATAACGGGTGGTAGAAGAAAATAAACGAGAGAGGGAGAAAGATAATGATTGGTATGTCACCTCAAGAAAACAGTAGGTATAGTTCAAAGAAACACAAAGGCTACCTACAGGTAATCATCTAAAAATGCCAACCTTGCACTGCTAGATGCATAGATTAAATTAAATAGCATCACAAAAGGGATGGCAGTCCTTGTCAATGACAACATCCAACAGAGGTAGGTATTTAAAGTTACTGTCTCTATTCGTGGGGGTACAAAAAATAAGAGCTGGGGCACCAATCCTCCACCAAGAGCAGCTGTGGTTCGCTTTGGTAGATCGAGCCTATCTTTGTATCACTACTACAGCATGCGGCAAACGTTCCTTTCCAGCCCTCCAATTACTACCACGACCGAATCTCCTCCGTTCTTGCCCAAAGAATCAAAGTTGGATGACAGTAGGTACCGCATTGCTATCGTGGCTTATGGCCCTATTCAACGCTTGCGTAGAGCAAACTAAGATCCCGAAAGCCTGGAGAAAATCAAAAGTGATCGCTCTTTTGAAACCTGGCAAAGCTCCCGACGACCCCAAAAACTATCGACCAATCTCACTGTTATGTCACACATACAAACTTTTCGAAAGACTGCTCTTGAACCGCCTCACACCCAAGATTGACCCTGTGCTAATACCCGAACAGGCTGGTTTCCGACCTGGAAAGTGCTGCTCCAGCCAAATCCTTAAACTAACACAACATATTGAGAATGGTTTCGAGGAAAACAAAGTAACGGGTCTTGCTCTAGTAGACTTATCAGCAGCCTATGATACGGTGAACATAAGTCGACTCCTTATCAAAGTGCAAACTCTAGTCAACGATGCAGGTTTCACACGTATCCTGGGAGAGCTTCTACGCAATCGTCGCTTCCAGGTACATTTGCATTTGGGAAAAAGCAGGTGGCGTAGTCAAAAAAACGGCCTTCCTCAAGGAAGCGTCCTAGCCCCAACTCTCTTTAATATTTACACCAACGACCAACCAAGCACCATCTATACAGAACGGTTCCTATATGCGGATGACCTGGCTCTAGCTGCGCAGGCTGCAACATTCGAAGAGGTGGAGGAAAAGCTTGAAACGGGTTTGAGCCAACTCAGTAATTACTATGAAGAGAATGGTCTTAAACCAAATCCTTCGAAAACTCAGGTATGCGCATTCCACCTGCGCAACCACCAAGCAAGTCGCAAGCTCAAAATACGCTGGCAAGGTATTCCTATAGAACACTGCACATACCCTAAGTACTTCGGGGTAACTTTGGATAGGACTTTGAGTTTTAAATCTCATTGTCTTAAAACTAAAGCGAAAGTGAGCACGCGTAATCATTTACTCCGCCGTCTGGCCACCACTAAATGGGGAGCAACTCCTGAAGTTCTTCGCACAACTGGCATAGCATTATGCTACTCGGCTGGGGAATTTGCATGCCCTGTCTGGCACCGCTCCGCGCATGCAAAGCAGGTTGATGTCGCGCTTAATGAGACTTGCCGTACGATAACGGGCTGTCTCAAACCAACCCCTCTTAACATGCTCCATCCGCTGGCCGGCATCGCTCCCCCATCCATTCGACGGGACGTTGCTTGTGCGATTGAGAAGTCGAAGCAAGAACGAGACTTTCGACACCCCCTCTACGGACAGCAGCCTCCAAGGGCGCGACTGAAAAGCCGCAATAGCTTCTTGCGCAAAACAAAAGCTACCGACGAACATCCAGCGACACTTAAGCGCACTCTCTGGGAGCAGAAACATCCAGCACCACCTGATTTCATCACACAGGAACAACTGCCCCCAGGACGTGATCTGCCCTGGCCGGTTTGGAGGTCTATCAACCGATTGCGGACCCAAGTCGGTCGATGTAGGGAGAGCATGTGCAGGTGGGGCTATCGCGACCCCTCCCAGACCAATTGTGACTGCGGGGTCCCTATCCAAACGATGTCCCACCTGATCGTTTGCCCTTTGTGCCCTACCACCTGCACAAGGAAGGACCTCATTGACGCCACGGACGCTGGAGTGATGGTGGCGGGGTTCTACTCAACCCACATCTAAATCAATGTACCACTGACACGAAAGAAGAAGATCAAAGAAATCATATTGGATAGACTTTACATTACACCATCAGGATTTCCTAGGCAAGCCTGCATTCAAGATAACTACACTGTCACTGGATGCGTGGGTCTCTTCTTATTTTAACTGTCTTTGTGAGGAATGTTGTGTACCTATTGTCTGCAGTACAGGGTGATGTGCACCACTTAGATGTAACTCTCATTTACGCAAGTAAGTACCTAGAGACTATTTATTCCAAATGCAGCAGGCTTGCCTAAGAAATATTAATGATGGGTGGGACCCTATCCACTATGAATGATGTTTTAATAGTTCCTAAGTGTTTATGATCCAGGCAAGAATAGAGGAGACTCAGTGATGGCAGTTATTTGCCAGATGCTTCAAGTTGCGGCACAACGATGCATGGCCAATCCTACCACAGCATAGAACACTTTGCTGTGGTAGGATTGGCCATGCTTGGTACAAAGATTGCTGCGACAGCGCCCACTTTTGCACCCTCGAAAATCATAGACAGTAACTTCAAAGACCCCCAAGAAGTTGAAAGTCTGACTAGGACAATCATCCGTTCTATGATGAGATTTCATGTACCTAATCCTGGAACCCTTGTCATCTCAAAACGCATTCCCATCGTACACACATTCGTACTTACACATCTCATTCATTTATTTGCAGAACCACTTCATGTACGTTCCTGGGTACCTAAATCCATCCATATTCATACTCATCACTCATCCTCCAGCAACGACTCTCATCTCTCCCCATAACTTGCAACCCTCAACCCATCTGCACCTTTCAGACCATGCCTATTCATAACCTATCATAACCATGTCCTACTCCTTGTGTCCATCATCAGTGATGATGAATGATGATGAAACCAGCGTCCATCATCATCAATAGTAGGACATGGTTATGCTCCTGAAGGAGTACCTCAATAATCATCGAACATTGGCCTTGGCCCTTTAGTGGACCTTTCATCAACCTTTTAATTGGCATGGGACCTATTTCCCTATTAATAAAGAAAACATTTAAAAATATTATACTATTAACATCTCACTCCTATTTTCTCTTTATTTTTTATTTAAAGAGCACTTTTTCTAATTAAAATGTAGGTGTAGAATAGCCTAAAAACTAGAGAATATTTCGCACATAAGAGTATTTGTTTACAAATTATTTCGAACAATGCCGTTATCAAAATCTCCCATGTGTTTACCAGGCACATGGGAGATTTTGATTTACAGTAAAATGTAAGCCGACACATGAGATTAATTAAATTGATGAAATAACTCCCTCAAATAATAAGATATTCACTTGAGAGTCTTTGCAAACGATGGCTTTTGAATAGGGCTATCCAAAAATGTGAAAAAGTCATTTTGGCAAAAAATGTCACATAAGAGCTCTTGAATTTGCAACGACGATGTAATGTTTACAACTAAGATGTAACATTTAGATTGTTTTGTTTTATAAAGATGTTTAACTTAGCATTTTGTTTAAAGATTTGTACGGATGAAAGAAGATGTTTTGCAAGATGATGATGATGAACTGTATGGACATGAGGTATGAAAGTTGTGTGTGTCTGAGGCCAGACAATAGTGCAGGAGGGCCGAGCATGTAGGAAATGAAAGGTGATGTATCCGAATGTAGTTAAATTAGAATATTGTATCCGAACGGTGAGGAATGGAAGAAATAGACTGAGTGAGTGAACGTGATGAAAGAATGAGTTGAACGATAAAAAACAGTAACTTTCTGTTTCCTCCCAGACGCCTACGAGGTACGATGTTCTTGTGTGTGAAAAGTTCAAAAGGTGTTTCAAAATAAAAGAATAGTTGAAAATAAAGTGTTTAATTGCTCCCCGATCCCACATGTATATGGTGGATCAACTTTTTAGTGTCATGAATCAACTTTTTGTGTAAAAAAATAAATGTTGAAATATTGCTATAATTTTACCTAATAGTGTTACATAAATTTCTGCAGTTTATAAATCTATACAAGCACCAAAAAATTTTGTTGTTTTCATGGATTTTTATGCCCTTATTCCAAAAGTGGCTCCCAAAAATGTCACCTAACTAACAATGACGTATTATGGTAAAAAGTGTAAAAAAAACAATATTATAATTAGCATCTAAATGTGAAAACTGTTTAATGGTCAACTAGATATTCAACTTTATTTTTTTTGTGTAGTTATTAAGTACTGTTTGTTTTCCTATGAAATACATACATACATACATAAAGTCACGCCTCTTTCCCAAAGGGGTAGGCAGAGACCACGGATCTCCAGTCGCTACGATCCTGACACACAACTTTCGCCTCATTCACTCTCATTACATTCTTCATACATGCTCGTCGGTTTAGGGTACTTTTGACCTGGCCCGTCTCCAAAATGTCGCCAATTTGATCCAAGAAGGTTCCTATGAAATAAAAATAAAATAAATAAAATAAAAAGTTAATCTGTTTTAATGTGAACTATAATTCAATTAAATCAATCTGGCATAATCAAAATTTGAATAAACTGTCAATTTTTTAAAAATATACCTCAATGTGTCTCTGGGGTCACTAAATGAAAGAAATTTTATTTACTTTTCTTATAATTCTGTTTTTAGAATCGCCAGAAAAATGCACTTTTTACACATCGAGTTATAATGTACTACGTACTACATTATAACTCAATGTTTTTACATCACTATTGTTGGATATTCTTCAAACTTTTATCATACAACATTTTGTATAATAACCTTTACTTTTTTAATAATCTTGCTATCAATGTCAAAATACATAGAGATTTAATTAAAGACACGTTTATCACTCACCAGATTGTTTCGTAAATTATGGAAATTCTGTTGCTATGGTTAGGTACGGCGCGAACTTTTCAATGCTTTTGGAACTAAGATAAATTATGTACCTTATTAATTAGGTACCTATCATGCTAAATCCATGCTTTTGGATGTTGTAATTTTGTACGATGTCGACTGTCAGTGAGCTAACCGGCCGCCGACCAGCGATTAGATGCGGCTTGTTTCCTTTGGAAGGAACACAAAACAATCGTAACGGTCTGTTAAAATCTTAATCCGTTGTTATGTAAGACAAATAACAACGGATTAAGATTTTAACAGACCGTTACGATGTTTTGTGTTCTTTCCAAAGGAAATCTTCACTAACAAGCCGCTAAATCTAACCGCTGGTCGGCGGCCGGATAGCTCACTGACAGTTGACATCGTAGAAAATTAAAAATATGTTGCATCAACGTCCAAAATCATTGCAAAGTTCGCGCAGTAACCATAGCAACAGAAATAACAACGAAGTTTGAAGGAAAATTCCCTAACCGCGATTAACTAACCAGCTGTTAGATTGACTTTTGGTGAAACCAGCCCTTATGATGTCAAATTAACTAACGCTCTGTTAGCCATAGTTTGGTGAAACCAGCCCTAAGGGCTGGTTTCACCAAACTTTGTCTAACAGAGCGTTAGTTTATTGACATTCAAATTTAGTAAGAAAAATAACAACGGATTAAGATTTTAACAGACCGTTACGATGTTTTGTGTTCCTTCCAAAGGAAATCTTCACTGACAAGCCGCTAAATCTAATCGCTGGTCGGCGGCCGGTTAGCTCACTGACAGTTGACATCGTAGAAAATTAAAAATATGTAGCAACAACGTTCAAAAACATCGAAAAGTTCGCGCCGTAACCATAGCAACAGAAATAACAACAAAGTTTTGAAGGAAAATTCCCTAACCGCGATTAACTAACCAGCTGTTAGATAGACTTTTGGTGAAACCAGCCCTAAACTTGGTTTAGGGCTGGTTTCACCAAACTATGGCTAACAGAGCGTTAGTTAATTTGACATCATAAGGGCTGGTTTCACCAAAAGTCAATCTAACAGCTGGTTAGTTAATCGCGGTTAGGGAATTTTCCTTCAAAACTTTGTTGTTATTTCT
Source organism: Epirrhoe alternata (assembly GCA_963565295.1). NCBI lineage: Eukaryota > Metazoa > Arthropoda > Insecta > Lepidoptera > Geometridae > Epirrhoe > Epirrhoe alternata. The sequence continues at coordinate 481,576 of OY751375.1, forward strand.
GTTGCTATGGTTACGGCGCGAACTTTTCGATGTTTTTGAACGTTGTTGCTACATATTTTTAATTTTCTACGATGTCAACTGTCAGTGAGCTAACCGGCCGCCGACCAGCGATTAGATTTAGCGGCTTGTCAGTGAAGATTTCCTTTGGAAGGAACACAAAACATCGTAACGGTCTGTTAAAATCTTAATCCGTTGTTATTTTTCTTACTAAATTTGAATGTCAATAAACTAACGCTCTGTTAGACAAAGTTTGGCCCTTAGAGTACCTAACCTAGGTAAATCTGTAAAACTATAAAATTGGTAAGTACCTACCTACTTAGTTAGGTACCTTATACATAAGAACCTATTAGGTATGTTTTAATTGCACTGGCAATTTTCCTGGAATTCCAGAAATAGAAATAGCGCTGATTATATCGAGCGGAGTGCGCGCCGGCGCAGTACCTACCCCTCGTGGCCTACCCCTGGTATACCTAGTTAGTCTATGCTTCCGATGGTCGCCTAGGTACGAGACCGGCCGCGTCCGCGCGCGTGCCACGCATGGCAGACCTCTGCCGTTTCGTGAAAATGTGTGTGACAAAAAAATCTACCTATGTAGGTAGGTAGCTGATTGGCTGTCTTCTTAGATCTAGCCGAGCTTAGAGCTAGTATTATGTGCCTTGTTAGCGTTTAGCGCTGATTAAACCAGTTGCCTGCGATACTCGTACCTACCAACATAATAATAAAAAAATGATGTAGGTATTGTATAATACATCCACAGAGTGGATCCCCAGGGACAGGAAACGACCACGCGGCAGACCACGGCGACGGTGGAGAGACGAACTTGACTCTTACTCTCCACATTGGACAACATTAGCTTACAATAAAGTTGAGTGGAAGAAAGGAAGGGAGGCCTTTGCCCTGCAGTGGGACATCATTGTTTATTGCGATTTCAAAATATTTGCGAATTTTTCTATTATTGTTTGCCTGTTTGTGTGTTCGGGGTATCAGGAACGGCTTCTCTTGAAGATTGAGGTTGTAGGGCAACATCTAAACAACTATAAATATAGACATTATTTCCCGGAATATCCCGGAATTCCACTCACTTGGATGCGGGATTTAAACAGGCCAATTCGGAAAAGTTAATTTATTTAGAAGAAGTTAACACAGTTGGTTATTGAAAAAAAAACCTATAACCAACTTGTGTTTTTTTTTCAATAGTTTGTAATTTTGTGTGTATCAGCAATAAAGGCTTAAGGTGCATTTACACGGTGCGATACGATTTAGCATCGCACGTCAATTTTCCCGTGTGAACGCTCATCGTATGCGATTTTACTAAGACAAATCGCATGCGATGAGCGTTCACACGGGAAAATTGACGTACGATGCTAAATCGTATCGCACCGTGTAAATGCACCTTTAATAATAATAACACAGTTGGTACCAATGCGTTAGGTACATCTATTTAGGTTCTATTTTAGGTACCTACACGTTGTAAATAAAAATAAATTAATATTGCACACAAGAAAATAAAAGAGAAAATATACGACAAGAAAATTAAAGAGATAATTAATGAGTTCCGCCCACGCAAAGTATTGGGCTAAATACCTACCTAGTTTATAATAATACGCCACCCACCATCCAAATTCAGGGGAGGCTTCGGAACGGAGGATCAGTTACGAACTCGGATGATCTAAGGTTACGAAGGGCGGGCGGCGGACGGCGGAGGATGGATTGATTGATTCCAACAACATTGTTGTTGTGCAAGTTTGATAATGTTTGTGTTGCGCGTTTTCTATAATGTCTAGTTAGGGTATGAATAAACTTGGCTTAACTACGTATAATTTACGCTTACTTTGGTCGCCACACTACTACACCCTGTGTCGTGGTGACCTACTTTAGATTTATAATTATTATAATAATTAGATTTATAATTAATAATAATAATAACTAAGCCTTTATTGCTGATTAGCTGTCCGTCGCGGTGTTACCCTCGTTCCCTCGGGAAAACTTCACTTTCCCGGTATAAAATAATATAGCCTATGTTCATCAGGGATAATGCAGGATTCTAATGGTGAAAGAATTTTTCAAACCGATCCAGTACCTAGTTACGGAGCCTATTCAATCCAAACAAAAAAACAAAAAAATCTATTTCAACAATTACGGTGAATTGTTTCTTTCTATATAATGGAACTATAAACAAAAGCAAGACTTTTGAACGTTAATTGGCTTTACGCAAGTTGGTACGGCTCCCCATATAATAATGGGCATTGTCCTTTATTCCTAAATATAGTCACCTGGAACGGAACGGATATTATATTACAACAATGTCTAGAAAGAAATGAAAACGAAGACCGAAGTTGACTTTCAAGGTGCAAGCGCATAATAGTGATGCATTTCTACCCACCCAAACACTGCAATAATTTTGTGTTTATGCTTTGGTGTGTGGTGATACATACCTAATGTCCTTATCCCATCAGCTAGAGGAATATAATAATCAAAAAGGAATAAATGAAGAAAACGACAGTTGTTATACTTAATGATTAAACGAACTTACCTGTGAGTGAAGTTCTATCATAATTATGCGAACGTCTGGTCCGAATAGATTATAAGAGTATTATGTATATAAACTACTAGTACCTAGTCTCGCGATTAGTGAGCCAAATCAACACCGAAGTTAGGAAAAAGCTTTGCTATGGATGTCATTGTCATCCTTTTAAAAATTTTTAGGGTATCTGTGAATCTGTAGGTCAATGTCATTTAGTTAGTAGTAAAATACGCAAACAGATCCTGGACCTCATTGATGTAGTATAGTATTACCGTAATGTTACCTATATTGGGAGTGTTGCAACCACGATGGGTGGGCGGGATACTAATCTATTCGGACCAGACGTTCGCATAATTATGATAGAACTTCACTCACAGGTAAGTTCGTTTAATCATTAATTATGCTTCACGTCTGCTCCGAATAGATTATAAGAGTATTATGTATATAAACTACTAGTAGACCTTGAGAGTTTTTACGGGAATAACATCAATGAGGAATTCAACCCATGCAGCCTTGCGAAATAACAATGTTTATATTTCGACCATTTATAAGTTATGTAGATATCTACATACCAGGTTTGGAATAAGGATAAACCTTAACTATATACATACTTCGTCATCTTATATGTGTATTTAATTTAATGAGTTTCTATTCTCAAGATTGACCACAATAACAAATTATTATCAATAATTCAAACGTTTATAATAATTTTCAGCTAATAAAAATTATTAATAGATACTACTTATAATAGTTTTCAATGATACTATTAAAGGAGGATAACGTGTCGTAGATACGCAGAGTATTTAATAAACTTGGTAAATTGATTATGAATCAAATTAAGATACCTATATGTACCTACTATGTAAGTATGTAGGATTATTAGTAAGTAAATAAATAACATTATTAGCCATTAAACTAACACGTCCCAATGAGTAATAGATAAAGGTCTATGATACGGGCGAGCAAAGGTGGAGAAGCAGTCGATCCAGCATTCATAAATGTCTATTGATGGATGGTAGGTACCCACGGATTTAGGTACCTATCGACCGACAGTGATGCCGAGTGAGTGCGCGTGCAACTCGTGACGCGCGCGACCACGGCTGTTCTATGTACTAACACAGCCGAAATGTCGAAAAAAAAATAATGGTAAAAACGCCATAAAAAACTGTACTTATAACTAAAAATGAATAGGTAACTTTACTTTATTGAACTTAATTAATTTTTAACTGAACTGCCACGATACAGGCCCAGCCCCGTGCAGGGCTCGCGGTGAATTATTTATAATATTTAATCGTAATAAATTGAATTAAAGTCCTATAGGTTGGTTCTTTTGACGTAGGTAGTTATAATCAAGATTTAATAATTAAGGTTTGAGTAAAGCTTGGTTCTTGAATAAAAAGCTTAATTTTTTAACATTTATTTCGGATCTTATTTTAAAATAAATAAATCTGAACGTATTATTTGGACTAAAAACCCTTGCGAGTAGTAGTAGCATTAAGGTTCGTCATTCTGTCAAGCAAGACTTTCTTAGGAAATTTAATTTTAGATAGAATACCTACAAAGGTTAAAGCTCCAAGACAGGATTATAATATAATATCAAGGTATCTTAGAGAGTGAGTACTTATACAAAATCGTATATATTTAAAATGTTGCATTTTTGACGAAACACACTTTAATTTTATATGAAAATATAAGTCATTAGGTAAATACCTAAATATTTAATATTTGCCCTAAGACAGAACTCTAACCGGCTTACCATAGAACGTGACATAAAGTTATTCCGGAGTGTAAACTGTCAAAATGTATGGTTATTCCTTATTTATTCGGTGGAATAACTTTATGTCACGTTCTATGGTAAGCCGGTAAGGTTATAAAGATGCGAGATTGACTCGAATTTGAGGTAGTTGGTTACTTAAACTATTAAAATACGTCCTTAAAAAGTATCTTAGAGCTTGTTCACATTGAATACGGAATCGTGTTTTTTACGATTCGTGTCGATCTATTTTGTTTGTCATAATTATAAAACATTGACGATGACTTTTGACGAATCGTCAAGGGCGTATCCCGTGTGAATGCACCTTAATTGTAGGACACAATTATATGATTTTCATTTAAGTAGGTAAGTACCTACTTAAAAAATAATAATAATAAGACTTTCACAAAATAACCTCACCACTTTAATATGTAAATAATAACATATTGTTTCATTGAACTGGCTGATAGTGGTGTCAATAAAATATTATTCAAAGAGAATTGGGATGCTTAATCTTGATAGTTTTGTTGGCCATAGCGAGATTCCTCAAGCTTAATCTGCGATTATATTATTATTCAAAATACTTAATGGCAAAAAAAAGGTAGGAAATAGAAAAATAGATAGATCTATGGCAATCTATGACCCTGAATGGATCTATGGCAAACGCCTCTGGAAGTAATTATATAAATGACTTAATAGGTGTCCACGTCATATTTACGCGACTCGTAAATTGGGTCCTAGCTGATTGAAATATAATGTAAATAAATATGTTGAAAAATATTACACGAATGGATAATAAACTTAAATACCTATAATAGAAAAGCCACAAAAGGGTAATTTCATATTTATATTTATTTCGTTTACAAGGGTACTTGGGTAAGGTATTGAATAACACCTAGTACTTCTACCACCTGCTTATGTACCTAGGTGTAATAAATATATTTGATACCAATCATTCTATTCGTGTAGAAAAAATTCCGAGGAGCTGTCAATAGATGCGAATGCCTGAAAGTTTTAAAGAACCTTAAAATTATGTTAGGATTTCTAATGTTGTGAAGGATTGACCACTGACCGCTACCCATACACATGATTACACCCCATAGTTGAGCGTCAGAAATTTTTTAATGATGCTGTATGTTAAAATTATCCATAAACTCATAAAAGGCATTATATGAATCAGGTAAATTGCTGTATCGGTTAATTATTATAATTACGAGCTCTCTAACCTCGTAGCTCGTTTCACACCATTTTACTAAAATGAAAAGATTGAGGGTAGGTGCCCTCGTTTCACACCATTTAACTAAAATGAAAAGATTCGTATATCATTATTATAAACATTTAAATATTTTTTCCACCCATGTACAATAACCCCAACCTAGGCTGTATTCTGTGACCTAGGTAGGTATGTAAACGAGATGAGAAAACGACGCATGACGATTTGACGATCGAATGTCGAAGTTAAGGCATGTAGATACTTATTTAAGTTGTATACAACTTAAAATTATCAATCACTTATAATTAAAGATTAAACGAACTTACCTGTAAGTGAAGTTCTATCCTAATTGCACTAGCGTTCAGTGCGAAAAGATTAAGGACTTTAATACTAAGTAGTAATGTCTTCTAGTACATCCACTCTTGACACTAAGTTTAGAAAAACCTAACAATCAATATCATTGTCATTGTATTTTTTTTGTTTTTTTTTATCGGAGGTAGGGTAGTCTAGTAGCTTCCTGTCGATGCTCATTTAGTTAGTAGATACAATACAGAAGAAAACAAATCCTGGACCTCATTGATGTATTACCTAATTACTGTAATGTTATAATGGGAGTGTTGCAACCACGACGGGTGGGCGGGATATATTAATCTTTTCGCACTGAACGCTAGTGCAATTAGGATAGAACTTCACTTACAGGTAAGTTCGTTTAATCTTTAATTGCACTGCGCGTTCAGTGCTCAAGATTAAGGACTTTAATACTAAGTAGACCTTGAGAGTTAGTACGGGAATAACATCAATGAGGAATTTATTCCATGCAGAGTTTCGAAATAAAAATATTTATATTTCGAACAATTTAATTATAGGTACCCATGAGGGTTTAAATACGGATATACCTTACTTATATAAATAGTCATCTAAAATTTGCTTAAATTCAGTTTCTATGGACAAGATTGACCAGAATAATAACGAAATTATCCATCATTTAATTGCGTACATACCTGATATTATTTATAATAATAATTATTAGGTATAAAAGTTTTTGAAGATACTTTGAAAGAGAATCGTAGATTATTTAAATAATGCAGACTTGGTTAATTTATTGAGAATCAAGTTAAATTATTGTACCGACTATAAGCCTGTAGGATTATTCGTCAATATTTAATGAATTAAATGTAACTTCTCCTCTTAACTAATAAATAAAAGACCCTTGATTGGAACCAGCAAAAGTGAAGAAGCAGTCAGTCCAGCCTGCATTAGGTATCTGAGTGTGCGTGTAGGACGCGTGACGCGAAGTGCAGCGTGTCGGGTGCTTAATGTGCCGTGCGCTTAAGATACCGATATCCATACCGCACTTGCTCGGCAGGCCCTTTAACAAGCTTCATAGTTTGTTATAGAATATTCTATATACCTGTGTATATACATAAATTATATATACTACTACATATTATATACTTATTCTTATATATATTTTTGTCCACAATGAAAAAACTTTTGACATAGCTATAATCTAGATTCAGCTGAGTTAAACTATGGTTCTTGGATAAAAAGGGCGAGTGTGTCACTGGTTGTTTACAATCAGGACTTAGTTTTTAACATTAATTTCGGATTTTTTAAATAAATAAAACTCAACGTACGGTTTGGACAAATAAAAATTTGCGAGTACTGATAGCAAACAACTGCGAGTACTAGTAGCAGTAAGTATTGTCGTTCTGTCAAGACTTTCTTAGGAAATTCATTGTTAGAATATAGCAACGGCTAATGATCCAAGACAGGATTATCATATCAAGGCATGTAGGTACCTTAGAGAGTATACAAAATCGTATTTATTTTGATTGTTGTATTTTTGACGAAACATATTTTAATTTCATGTACTTACAAAACATAGTCATTAGGTAAGTAAAAATTCCTAAGTATTTAATAATGGGCCTGAGCACAGAGCTCTAATGATTTAAGGATAAGGATTATTGACTCGAATTTGAGGTACGTACCTAGGTACCCTATTAAAATCAATCCTTAAAATGTATCTTATGGTAGGAAACAATTATATGACTTAACAGCCAGAATAAGGCTTTCACTAAATAACCCCACTACCTTGGTATGTAAATAATAACATATTGGTTTATTTGAACTGGATGAAAATGGTGTCAATATAATATTATTCAAAGATAAATTTGGGATGCTTAGTCTTGATAGTATTGCACCAGTAAACAAATTGAGGTTATTCGAGCTTAATCTGCGATTATATTTCCACAATACTTTTATAATTCATAATAGTGGCAAAAAACGGTAATTAAATCACACAGATAGGACCCTGAATTTATGTATTGCAATCGCCTCTGGAAGTCATTTAGATAAATGACTAAGTAGGTGTCCAAATCATATTTACGCAACTGGTTAATTGGGTCCTATCTCACTGAAAAATACTTGTATTAAATAACTGAACTATTTATTATAATTATGTTCAGAACCTAAGCCAACATAAATGAATACACACATCACGAATGAATAAAATACTTAAGTACATAAAATAGAAAAAACCACTCAAGGTTGTTTTTTATTAGGTACTATGGTAAGGTATTGAATACCAGCTAGTACTATCCCACCTGTTTGGGTAGGTATAATATCCCTGATACCAATCATTATATTCGTGTAGGAAGAATTCCGTAGATCTGATCAATGCATACATATACCTAAGTATAAAATGTATACGAAGGTAATGTCTAAAAGTTTCGAAAAAACATTAAAATAATGTTAGGATTTCTAATTTAAGCAGTATGTATGTACTTGTTGTCGAAGATTGACCACTGACCGCTACCCAAACCTACACATATTTACACCCCATAGTTGAGCGTCAGTAAAATTTCAACGATGCTGAGAGTTAAAATTATCCTTAAACTCTTAACAGAGGCATTGGTAGGGCAGGGTTGCCTGAAAAAGATCGCTTCTCAACGATAATGCCGCCAGTTATACATTTTTATCTGTTTTAAATTTTATTAATGGTGTACAAAACAGAATTTTTATTCATTCACGTAGATACACTCGAACTGCTGCGATACAGGCTTAGCCTGCATTACTATGTTTTTATAAATAAATTGAGATTGAAATTCATTAAGCGAATACTTAAATTAAATTCCTGTAACGGTTAGTTATTTTATTATGAGTACTTGATCATCACGATCCTTGATGTTAAGATTATTAAATAAAGGTAGGTACCCTTGTTTCACCATCATTATAGTATGATGGAAAGATTTGTAAATCAAAATTTGATAAACAATATATAATTTTTTCCACCTATGGATAATACCTAGGCTTTATTCTGTGCCCTAGGTAGGTATATAAAACAGAAGAGACGATAGTTTAAATAATTTACGAGAAAACGACGCATGACGATCGGCGATGTCCTTTCCCTTATTAACATGAGAGGTAGAAAAATAATATGCCTGTCCAGGAGACATCAGTCGCCATGGCCGAAAAACGGCTAGGACGTCATCCTCATCAGAAAAACAATAGGTATAACTTCGAAGTTATTATTACCTATTATCAAGTCATGTAGGTAGCCAGGACCTACTAATTTAAGTCGTAGAACTTAAAATTATCAATTATGATGAAATACTTTTAAGGATTAGAAAAGATGCTCGTTTCTCCATATTCTCGTAAAAATAGATTTTATCTTTACCTATTTGAATACGACTGAATATCGGGTGTAGTGTTAAATACACAGGTTATAAAGAAATGTAGGTAACTTTACATCTTTCTTTTTCAAAATGAAAGTAGGCAGGTACTAGGTATGGTCTCCCGTCATAAGAAGCGCTCGTGGTGTAGCTTGCCCAGTCGTTCTTAGATCGTCGAAATCAAGCAACGCTCCGGCCGGTCAGCATTTAGATGGGTGATCGCTATTGGCACCTTCATTTCATTTATGAAATGAAATTATCGGCTGAGCGCTACCGTGCCTCGGAGAGGGTACGTTAAATTTTATTGTCGGCGACAAACTATAGGTACGATGCAGTACATACTTAGAGCATAATACTTAGTACATTGATCAAAATATGGAAGCAAATATCTAGTAGGCCTAGGTACTCATCTGGGCTCGACGAGAATAGGAGCGGAGCTCGGAGATGCGTGCGCGCGCTTCGTCCCTCACGTCTGTCGTCACATTGTGGCGCCGCTTAGGGCGGCATGCGGCAGCGGTGCGTCCCGGCGCGGCGCAGCCTCGCCTTGTCATAACCAGCCATTATTGGCCGAATTTATCTCTTGATCATGTCCTCCATTAAATATATCGAGGTTAAATTTCGAAGGTAGGGTATTTTGAAATAATTACATACCTAATTCGTTCGAAGGGAAGTAGGTATAGTCGGCTAGCAAATTTGCCACTTATGCACTGACTCAATTAGTGTAAACATGACAAGGTTTGGTCACAGTTCCCAATGAAAAAGACGCAAAACCCGTAACGTCGATGCTTCGAGACAGCCCCAATGGCAGCTCTGGTTGCATTAAAATTAAATTGTAGGTAAATACCTACTCGGAATATTCATACTGTATTCTAAATAGAATACCGGTATTGAAAGGTTAGGTTAAGACCCCAATGGTAGAAACGCCAACCTGATTCTTTGCATCACAACATGCATAAAACTGTAGGTAAATACCTGGACCACATTTTCCATACGTCAACACGTCCTTGTAGAATCTTCATCGGTACCTCTAGGTACTTACATTCTTATTTTTCTCCTCATATTAAACCCACCTTCAGGTCTCTCAATAAAATGTAGATGACTGTATCTAAAATAGGTATTAACATTTCGAAGTACGGTGTTTCAAGACACATAGGCTAATCACTCACTCGATAGTGAACATTATTATCTGTCTATTATGTGTTTCAAGACACATAGGCTAATCACTCACTCGATAGTGAACATTATTATCTGTCTAACATCATGTTTTATAATTTCAATGCAATAATAGGCTTTAGAGTCGCTCAAGCCAGGTTGAGGTGACGTTGGATACGTCCAGCACTTCAAGAAAATAACGCTTTTTTCACCTTCACACAATTTGCACTGCATAATATTTCCCCTAACACAATTTTGGAATGTGTTTAGGCATTCCAGCACACTGCGAAGAAAGAAACACAAGAAAGTAAAGTGTTGAGTGGTTGAGCACTAAAAAACGAATGAGCATCGACAGGAAGCTACTAGACTACCCTACCTCCGATAAAAAAAAACAAAAAAAATACAATGACAATGATATTGATTGTTAGGTTTTTCTAAACCTACCGGCTTACCATAGAACGTGACATAAAGTTATTCCACCGAATAAATCAAGAATAACCATACATTTTGACAGTTTACACTCCGGAATAACTTTATGTCACGTTCTATGGTAAGCCGGTTAGTGTCAAGAGTGGATGTACTAGAAGACATTACTACTTAGTATTAAAGTCCTTAATCTTGAGCACTGAACGCGCAGTGCAATTAAATATTATAAGGGTTAGGGAAGAAGCACGTTTCTCCATATTATCGTAAACAAACTTTATCTGTATCTGAATAAGACTGATTATCGGGTGTAGAGTGTTAATACACCGGTTATAAAGAAATGTACGTAATTTTACATCTTTCTTATTTAAAAAAAAAAGGATGTAGGCAGGAAACAAGCGTACTAAGGTACTGTCTCCCGTAATAAGAAGCGCTCGTGTAGCTTGCTAAATCGAAATTAAGCAACGTTCCGGCCCGTCAGCATTTGGATGGGTGACCGCCATTGGCCCTTTCATTTATGAAGTGAGATTGTCAGCTGAGTGCTTCCGCGCTTCGGGGGGCCCGTCAAAACGTCGGTCCCGGCCCTCCAAACCGTCAAGCCATGACGGAGGCTACAAAGGCGGCCCAAAAACCACAGTCGCCAGAGCCGGGCACAAACTATAAGTTCGATGCAGTACATACTACATAAATCATAATACTGACATTGATCAAAATATGGAGGCAAATATCTGTACTCATCTGGAGTAGCGAGGAAGACGTCCTGTGGGCTCGACGAGAATAGTGGCGGAAGTACGTGCGCGCGCTTCGTCCTTCGCGCGGGGCGCGTAGGGCGTCGGGTTGCTTCGCGTTTCTTGGCACGGCGGTGAGCCGGCGCCGCGGCTATTGCGCCGACCGGCCTTGTTGATCAGCCATTTATTGGCCGAAATTGCCCTTTTGATCAATTCCTCCAAGTATAGTTGACGGTTCAATTTATTTCATTACAGCAGTCTCCTACAGTAGGGTATGCTGTCTGGAAGAAATCGCTTCTAAGCGATAAGACCGCCCATTGTACATTGTCTCGTTGGGTTTTATTGATTCGTGTATGTTTTGTAATTATTGTGTACAATAAAGAGTTTTTCATTTCCTTTCATTCAAAACTCGCCTAATTCATTGGCTCTTCTGTAACGGCACTAAAAAACGAATGACATTGGCCTACAGATTCACAGATAGGTACCCTAAAAATTTTTAAAAGGATGACAATGACATCCATAGCAAAGCTTTTTCCTAACTTCAGTGTTGATTTGGCTCACTAATCGCGAGACTACTAGTAGTTTATATACATAATACTCTTATAATCTATTCGGAGCAGACGTGCGTGAAGCATACAGAGAAATACTGAATGAGTTAAAAGTTATTGATTCGGGTTCTGGTTCAAAATCAAATATATCAAATATGGAAGTTAATTACGAGGAACGAAATACAAAACATGTATTAAGCGATTATATGCAGGAAGAACAATCATCTTCTCGCGAAATAAAAGACAATCGTGACGTCAATGGGGCTCCGGGGCGTGGCAGCGGAGGGAAATCATGCGTTCCACAGCGCACTGGTAAGCCCGTCACCTTCTTATCTACTTCCTACTGTATGTTGTTTTTGAAAATCTATATTGGATACAAAAAAAGGGGAGGTAAGCCAACCGAAACCGAGGTAATTTCAAGTATTTCGTCGTATTTTTTTTCCGACTAGAATAGTCTTGAAACTACCTGATTCTACTAATTTTCCTTCGCGATTAAAACCGCAAAGAACCAGGGCAGCAAACACAGTTTGGAACTTAGCTTTCTTTATGGTCCATCTTCAAAAGTGGTTCTCGTCAAAGAAGTGCTCCTAAAGTACAAAAGCTAAGTACCTACCATCGAGTTATAATGTAAGTACATTATAACTCGATGGTACCTACCTATACCTACCTATCTATCGTAGATAACATCTTCTTCCGCGGAGGCAGTCGTCCCGCGGGTGCGCAGCGGGGCGGACGCGGGAGGGGTCGCCGCCGTGGTGCTCACCGCTGGCCAGGACTCTTCCGCGGCTCCACGCTCACCGCCGCTGATGTCGATGACAACGCTTGCCAAGGTATCTACCTACCTGCTTTCATCATCTTCCTGCCCTTGTCCAACATTATGTGGAGTCAGCACATGTGTTCATCATCAGCCGTCATCTCAGCACTCACTCCTTTCCAATCCGTCAATATCATCATTAGGTAGGTACAATCTACCATCCTTTCTTTGGCCTACCTCTACTCGTAAATCTACTGCACCATGTAGGCAGTGGATTATACATATAATATGCATTGAGTTATGTATTCTGTGCTTTATCCAGCGAGACGAGACATGTAGGTCCTTAGGCTTAAATTTTGATGCGATTTTTTTAATAGATAAGAGTGATTCAAGAGCAAGGTTTATCGAGGAATCGATCTTTTAGAAGATCACTCTATCTATTAAAAAAAATCACATCAAAATTTATCTTTTAGATAGATTCAACGGCCATGCCATTTTTAACCGACTTCAAAAAAAGGAGGAGGTTCTATGTTCGGGTGTATGTATGTTTTTTTTTTTGGATGTATGTTCATCGATATCTCCGTCAGTTGTAAACCGATTTCCAAAATTTTTTGTTTGAAAGGGTATGCTACCATAGTGGTCCCATAAAAATTTTACTCCTGAGGGATTGATAGTTTTCCCGTAATACTCAAAAAATCAGCGATCTTTTCGAAAAATGTGGACCGATTTCCAAAATTTTTTTTTTTGCTTGAAAGGGTATACATATCTAGGTGGTCTTCATACTTTTTTTTCCTGAGGGATTGATAGTTTTCCTGTAAATCTCAAAAAACCTCATTCTCACTACAAAATCTGAGTCAAACATTGAATAGTTTGACATGTTTAAATACGCTCGAGGTGATCCCATATAATTTTATTCCTGAGGGATTCTCACTCTAACTTCTTTGATCTTGACTATTTCAATATCTAACCTAACCTACTAGGTATATTATTTACACTAAAAATTGAAAAATAAAAAATGTTGAAAAAAAAATTGAACCGACTTCACATAACACAAATAGACACTAAGAACCTTCTATGTACCTACACTTAAAAGAGAAAAATAAGAATATACACATGTAATTATTACTTATAGTATTCAAATAATAAATTATTATGTTATATTATATTTGAAGTCGGTGCCAACTATTCTACTCTAACTACTCCATACAATTTTGCACCCAAGTTCTATTGTAGGTACTCGTAATTTCTTCTTAGATGTAAATGCATAGGTAGTTGGACGACCTCTGTGGCGCAGTGGGTGAAAGCCCGCCTGTGACGTAGAAGACTGCGGGTTCGATCCCTGCCACGAGATAAAATGTTTGTAAGATCTGCAAATATTTATCTCGGGTCTGGGTGTTTCTATGTATAATATGTATGTATTTACAAACAAAAAGTATATAAAGTAGTATATCAGTTAACTGGTTCCCATACAAGCTTGGCGTAGTTTAGGTTACCGCGCTTACTGCTCACCTGCTTGCGGTCGGACAAGTGCCTTATGGGTATTTTGTTAGTTCTGAATCACAGATAATATTTACTCTAAAGGGTCTCGTGCAAAAGTTATAAACGAAGTTTCTTAATAGGATTACACTTGCGTAACCTTTTTAAAATTCGAGGAACTGCGTACCTTTCCCGCAAATGCACATCGTCATAACATCAAAAGAATACCCCAAAAAGAACATGACTTGCATATTAAAGAGACGGCCGGACACCCAGTTGCTTATACATTTGTGAAACGAAACAGGAGCACGCCTGTATCCTAAAGTAAGATATACATTGTCTATTTCTATACTATACAGGTGAAAAAAGACAACTACCGAAAACTGAGGGGTTGCAATCGGACCATGATTCTGAACATAAAAAAAAACGTAAAAAAATATTTTGACTTAGCTTAGTCATTTTATGTTATTTTCGGTTATTTACTACTAGTACAACATAATAATACCATACCAACCTAATTTAACCACCCAAGAATACTTTCATTTAAAAAAAGAAAAAAAAACAGGTAAAACTCAAAATCCAGCAATCTACGTAAAAAAACGCGCAGAATATACGCAAACAGTACTCTTCGAAGGCTGTTTTCTACGGTTATAATGATTTTTTCACGCGAATTTTTGCGAATAAACGCGTGGATTTTAATTTGCAAAATGCCTATCGGCAAAATAGAACCTTTCAATTTGAGTGCTAAACAGTGGCCGGCCTATATACGTCGAGTAAATCAGTATATTACGTTAAACCTAGGACCAAGTATACTTGGTCCTAGCGTTAAACGGTATCGATGACACGTTGAAAGTACCGATGCTTATAACGGTGGTAGGAGACGAAACTTATTCGTTGATGTGCGACTTGTGTTCACCTAGTTTTCCAGAAGATAAAACGTATGACGAACTAGTGAAGTTAGTGACTGAACACCTGGAACCACAACGTTCCGAGATCGCCGAACGCCACGTGTTCCGGCTGCGTCGTCAGCGCGCCGGCGAGTGTCTCACGGAGTACCTACAGGCGTTAAAACATCTCGCCGCTACGTGCAAGTTCGGTAAATGCAAGTCGTGCTCGACACTCGAAGAGAACTTGCGAGATCAATTCGTGTCAGGTCTGATGAACGACACAATGAGATCGAGGATCTTCGCTGAGAAAAAGATAGGATACAAAGATGCGGTCGAGCTAGCGCTGGCATTAGAGGCGGCGGAGAAACATGCGGAGGTGAGCGGAAAAACAGCGGTGGAGGCACCCGGGACTGCACCGTGCGCCGCGGCGGGCGAGGGCCTGCATCAGGTGCGCGGGGGAGGTGCTGGCGGCCGCGCCGGTGGCTCGGGCGCGCGGGCCTGTTGGCGCTGCGGCAAGGCGCACACACCGGATAGGTGTAGGTTTAAAAGTTATACTTGTGATGAGTGCGGTCAAAAAGGGCATTTAAAAGTGATGTGTAGGCAGGAAGTGCGCGGTAGTGGCGGTCGGCAACACTACGTGTGGGAGGACTCGGATGACGACGACGGTATGTTCAACATTGAAGTGGCGTCCAAAGGTAACAATCCTTTTTTCATAAAACTGTGCATAGATAACATTGTTGTGGAATGTGAAATGGACACCGGTAGTCGTATATCAGCGATAAGCGAAGAGACGTACAAAAGTTTATTTTCACATAAAACCATTTTGAAATATAATCTAACTTTACGCTGTTATTCCGGTTCACGAATCGACACCCAGGGCTATATTGAGGTCGACGTTGGTTTAAACGAAATGAAATTGAAGTCCTTACGGCTTTACATCATAAAGGGTGGTGCACGACCCTTATTAGGACGTGAGTGGATGCGTGCTTTAAAAATAACACAGATCAACCTCAATGCAATCATGGATGATAGGTTCGTGGACCAATTATGTAAAGAATTTCCCGAAGTTTTTTGTGAGAAAATAGGTACATGCAAACGCCCTATTCGACTACAGCTGACTGATAAGGAACCGGTTTATGTCCGAGCCCGACCGACGCCCCTGGCGCTGCGCGCGCGCGTTGAGCGCGAGTTAGCCCGACTTGAGACGGATGGCACTATTTATCGGGTAGATTACTCTGATTACGGGACGCCTATTGTTCCCGTTGTTAAGAAAAACGGCGACATACGTATTTGTGGAGACTATAAAATCACAATTAATCCTAAACTTAAACGCGATTATTATCCGTTGCCTCGCATCGACGAGTTGTTTGCTAATCTAAGCGGTGGTGAAAAATTCTCCAAGATCGACCTTACGCACGCGTACGAACAATGCTTGTTATCAGATGACTCACAGGCATACACAGCTATAACAACGCATATGGGTACGTATGCCTATCGTCGAATCCCGTACGGTTTATCGTGTATTCCGGAGAAATTTCAGAAAATGATGGAGGAAACTCTGCGCGGAGTGCCAGGGTGTGTCGTGTTTTTGGATGACATTTGTGTTACAGGACCGAATATTGTTGAACATAATAAAAATCTCAAAGCTGTACTCGAACGGTTGCGCGATATGGGCCTAACGGTAAAACTAAGTAAATGTAGATTTTTGCAAGATAGTGTTACGTATCTCGGTTTCATTATAAATAAAGATGGTTTACGACCAGATCCTACGAAATTAGAGGCCATTTCCAACGCCCCGAAACCAGAAAATGTAACTCAGTTAAAAAGCTTTCTAGGAATGCTTAATTACTACGGGCGGTTCATACCTAACTTAAGTACATTGTTGCAACCTTTACACAATCTACTAAAAAAAGAAGTCTGTTGGAAATGGGATTCTAAGTGTGATCAAACCTTTGTAAACGCAAAGCAATCTCTTCTGAGTGAACGAGTATTAGCACATTACGAGGAGGGTCGCGAGTTAGTTTTATCGGTGGACAGTAGTGCGTACGGGCTGGGCGCCGTGCTTGCGCACCGCTACGCCGACGGCGGCGAGCGGCCGGTCAGCTGCGTGTCGCGCACGCTCAGCGCGCCCGAACGCAACTACAGTCAGCTAGACAAGGAGGCGCTAGCTATTTTGTTTGGGGTCACTAAGCACCACCAGTATCTCTTCGGAAGGCGGTTCACATTGCGAACCGATCACCAACCCCTGACCTATATTTTTGGGGATAAAGGCGGGATCCCGCAAACGGCGGCCAGTCGACTTCAAAGGTGGGCGGCACGACTTGCCGCATACGATTTCGCGATCGAGTTTGTTAGATCGGTGGACAACGGTCCGGCCGACGCGTTATCGCGACTACCGTTACCTCAGGAGGGTTGCTCGGCGAAATCGATAGATTACATAAATTTAGTTGAGGAATGTTTGCCTATCAATTGTAAAGATATCGCAAAAGAAACTGATCGCGACTCATTATTGGCTAAGATAAAAGGTTATGTACTCTTCGGGTGGCCATCGGTTCCGAGCTGCGACGCGGAAAAACCTTATTTTGATAGAAAATATGATTTTGTGGTCGATCAAGGTTGCATTATTTATAAATACAGAATAGTAGTTCCCGGCAAATTACAAAAGAAAATTCTAGAAGAGGTGCACGAAGGTCATTTAGGTATAAATAAAATGAAAAGTTTGTCGCGTTCATATATTTACTGGGCGAATTTAGACCGAGATATCGAGCAGGTATGTAAGGCTTGCGCCGCGCGCCACGCTGCACCCGTGGGAGTTCCCGCTGCACCCGTGGTAACGCGTGCACGCGGACTTCGGAGACTGTGCGGGCAAACGTTACCTAATTATGGTAGACGCACACTCCAAGTGGATAGAAGCGGTGCCCATGCGTAGCACTACGGCCGATAGCACTATTCAAGTTTTGCGAAGTATTTTTGCTCGTTTCGGTTTGCCATCGCAGCTCGTGACCGACAACGGCCCACCGTTTTCATCGCACGAATTTAAAGTGTACTGTGATAATAATTGTATCAAACATACTACGTCGGCTCCTTATAGGCCTCAGGGGAACGGAGCGGCAGAGAACGCTGTTAAGACAGTAAAAAAGGCGATAAAGAGGGCCATTTATGAAGGTCTCGACGTGAACGCTGCTTTGAGCAAATTCCTTTTTCAATACCGCAACTGTGAGCATGCGACCACGGGAGTGTCGCCGGCGGTGGCGCTGCAGGGGCGGCGGCTGCGCGGGCGGCTAGACGCGCTGCGGCCCGACCGCGCGGCCGCCGTGCGCGCCCAGCAGGAGCGGCAGGCGGCGCGCGCCTCTCCCCGCGCCGATAGGGACTTCCAAGTGGGAGACGCGGTCCTAGCTCGCGACTACACCGCGAGGGGAGGCAAGTGGGCCGAAGCCACGGTCGTCAAGAGAACGGGACCGGTCTCGTACAAAGTCAATACCGGCGACGGGGTAGAATGGCGCCGGCATGCCGACCAGATGATCCCGGCTCAAAGTAAAGGTCGCTATTCACTATCGCGAACGAGCGTAGCGGTCGACGCCGACATGGAGGGTCACGATGAACCTGAGGTCGATAAAGGGGCCGATCGATTCACGGGGGATCCATTACGATCCAAAAGATAGATTCAAAGCAAAAGATCGGGCATCTCTACGCTGGCCGGGGGGCGGCGCAGCGCGCGACGATCCGCGCGAAGGACGCATTCACGCGAGCGGCTCGGCTCGCGGCGAGCCGAGCGCCTGTAGCTTGCTACTTCTCGTAGGTATAATAAATAATCTGTGTCGGCCACACGCTCTCGTCCTGACTGCACGCCCCTTTGCGCCGCGCCCGAGACACTCTTGACTAGGTATCGTAATAACTTTAGTGCCTATCCTAATATCCTAATCCTTCCTAATAATATAATAAATTTGAAAGTTTGTGAGTATGTTTGGATGTTTGTATGTTTGTGTAACAATCACGCCTAAACCAGTGAACCGATTTGGATGAAATAGCAAAAATGTTGGTACCACGCGGGCGAAGCCGCGCGCATTAGCTAGTTAGAAATAAACTTAGTACAAACAGAGTGCTATATCGTCGGTTGCAGGTTAAATCTAAATAAATAATGCTGGACAATTTCACACAGCATCATCTAGCCCCAAACTAAGCAAAGCTTGTGCTATGGGAACCAGATGACTGATATACTACTTATATACTTTTTGTTTGTAAATACATACATATTATACATAGAAACACCCAGACCCGAGATAAATATTAGCAGATCATACAAACATTTATCCAAAGCGGGCTTTCACCCACTGCGCCACAGAGGTCGACAATTTACTACAAACCTCAATTATTAAACCTACCTACGAGTAATATTCGTATTACATAAAACCAAATCTATTTTCGTAATTTTATTCTATGGGAACGTAAGTATTTTCTTTTAGCATCTGCAATTATAAGATCATGTGCATGTAATATTTTATCACATTTTATTATTTGTCAATAAACAATTAAGTATTTTAATCATTTTGAGATGTGAAAGCTACGTCATTTAGGTATTTTAGCGAAAGTGTGTACCTGATAGGTAGCATTCTGCATTCTTGCCTCTTGTGCTAACAATTTGTGAGGCTTCGATCAAGAAGCGTGACGTACAAAATCAATGCTAAATTCTGTCAAACAAAAAAGTTTTAGTTCTAACCCTTTGCACCTAAGTAGTAATAAAGTCACAAATCCTTAAAACATTATCATAAATATACGATCATTCATCACGAAAAACGTCAAAATGCTAAACAAAATAACAGCCCAAGCTGTTATTTACAGTTAGGACAGTTTTGCTACGCTGACCCTAAATCTATTTCGAGGACAAGAGGTAAGAATATTATAGGAATGCTATGTAGGTGCATTTACAGGATGCAATATCAACCAATACGCAGAGCCGGATTAACCATTAGGCAAAGTAGGCAACTGCCTACGGGCCCCGCATCGACTAGGGAGGGGCCCCGTGCGCGCACCAAAAAAAATTCATTTTTCATAGAACGAAAATTTCCTTTTCTCTAGGCAGATCTTCGATCACAACACACGAACAATCCAATCAATGGTGAAAATGATATCATAAAATTATCTATACATCCCTATTAAAAAAAAAGTTAATATTTAAACTGAAAGTACCTACCTACTTCACAAAACTTTTTCTTTTGTTGTTGTAATTTATTGCATTTGACCGTAGCAAAAAATAACTGCGTCCCGTTTTATTTCTTTTTCCTCTCCATGAGATTAATTAAAAAGACCATTTTAGTGAAAGAAAACTAAATCAGAATCATTTGCGACGTTTGACATTTAGACGATGTTACAGACTAATATTATCTACTAATATTATAAATGAGAAAGTCTGAGAGTGCGAATGTTTGTCACCGCGTATCTCCGTGACGACTTAACCGATTGGGATGAAATTTGGAATGTAGATAGTTTAAGTACTGGAATAACATACAGGCGTATCAAATTTTACTTGAACTTTCCACGTATGTTTTTTTTGCAAAACTATCCCTAGGGGTGGTGCAAAGCGTTTCCAAAGATAGTACGATTTCATCACTTTATTGATGATTTTGAAATTTTAAACAATACTACTTACTTGCTATTAAAAGAAATACATTTCGAGTCAATTTCTTAAAAAAATTGCAGCTCGCTTCGCTCGCCCATTAAGATGCGAGCGAAAGTACGTACCTCTATCATTTATGAAAATCTTTATAGAATCAGAACTCGATATTGGTTAATTCTTTTTTTTCGGAATATAAAATAATATAGTAGGTAAGGTACTTGCTATTAAAAAAATTACATTTCGAGTAAATTTCATAAAAAAAATAGCGAGATAGGATGCGATCGAAAGTACCTCTATCATTTATGGAAATCTTTATAGAAACAGAACTCGATATTAGTTAATAATTTTTTTTGGAATTTAAAATAATACTGTAGGTACCTACTTGCTATTACCGAGACGTCAAAAATAGAATGAATGCGGGATGGATGAAATGGCGACAGGTCTCGGGAACAACTTGTGACCCTTGTATGCCCCTTAAACTTAAGGGGAAAATCTACAAGACGGTCATTAGACCTGTCGTGCTGTATGGATCTGAGTGCTGGGCTACGAAAGTGACGGATGAAAGAAGAGTGCATGCGACAGAGATGCGAATGTTGAGATGGATGTGCGGAGTGACGCGAATGGATAAGGTGAGGAATGAATATATTAGGGGAAGTCTGAAAGTAGCGCCGGTGACTGAAAAATTGAGGAGCAATAGGTTAGCGTGGTATGGGCATGTAATGCGGAGGGATGAAAGTCACGTAACTAAAAGGGTGATGGAAATGAATGTGGATGGATATGTGAGTAGAGGTAGACCAAAGAAAAGATGGATGGATTGTGTGAAAGAAGATATGGGTAAGAAGGGAGTGAATACGAAGATGACGAGTGATAGGGGAGAGTGGAAGAAGAGAACATGTTGTGCCGACCCTGCATAAGCGGGATAAGGGCAGGCAAATGATGATGATGATGTACCTACTTGCTATTAAAAATAAAATTTTCATTTCAAGTTAATTTCTTAAAAAAAAAATTGCGGCTCGCTTCGCTCGCATCTCTTGAAGCTCGCTGCGGCCAATTGTCCACTTGTCGCTATCGTTTTGTTCTTGACATTGCAAGAACTGGGATTGATTTTCCCTACCTTTATCTATTATGGAAATCATTGAGAAACAGAACGCAATATTGGGTGATTGTTTTTTTTTGAAACTTAAAACAATACAGTACTTGTATTTAAAAAAAATACGTTTCGATTCAATTTCTTAATAAAAGTGTGCAAAGTTTCAATGCCGACGTTTTAAAGTGGGTGAAAACCCCGTTCAAAGATTCTGTTACTTAAAAACATAACAACACACACCAAGCTAAAAGCGTGTCAACAAAGGGATGAAACGTAGTGTCCAAAATTTGTATGAAATCTTTATTACGGGGAGCGGTGTTGGCTATTTGATAAAATAAAGTCCGCGGAGTCGCGGGTGGTATTTATTTTATACCTAGGTAAGGTACATAGAAAACACCCAGAATTAACATCCATGCCCATGCCGGGAATTGTAGGTAGGTCTAGGTACCTACTCGGTAACGCGGGTAAAAGGCAATGATGATAAAGAAAAGGGGCCCCGATAATGGCATTGCCTAGGGGCCCTGACAGGCTTAATCCGGCCCTGCCAATACGATAATATCGTATCGCTAGGCAATTTTTCACGTGTAAACGCTTATCGTATGCGATTTATCATAGCGACTCTCGGCGCTAGTAGGCACGTTCAATGGGCCGGGGCTTAGCAGATCGTACGAAAAGTCGCATCGTGTAAATGCACCAGTACTTACTACTCGCGGTGTTTGAGGGTAGTTGTTTTCGCAGGTGACGCTGTTGCTGGGCCGGAGTTAATGTTAGAATATTTGCAAGCCGTCCACGACGTAGACGACAACGCCATGGATGGCGCGGCGGCGTTTCACTACGACAATCCTGGTGAGTTTCTGTCACCTTACACTCATACCTACCACAGAATACAAATAGCTCATACCAAGAAACAGTTGTTCTAATCTCACGAAGGCGGGTTGTGTGTGAAGAGGCCGGTTTTTGGCCGTGGCCGAAACCGAAACTTCGGGTGAAACCCGATTTTTTGGCCGAAACCTTATCTAACCGAAACTCAGTCGGGCACTAATTTCTGTGTCCAGAAATGTACCTACTTATTTTTTTTCCTTTTAATTTTTAATGATGTTGAAATAATTAACAAAAAATAAATTTTTCGTTTATACACACAATTAGTAAGTACCTACCTTCCTAGTACCTAGGTACTAACATATTTTGTAACTTCGTGAAATCGGGAGTTAAGTAAGTACCTACCTAGACCTGAGTAGGTCTAGGTAGGTAAGTAATACACTCGTATTACGTCGAAAGAAATCCTTATATTGTTTTTCCCAATATTGTTCGCAGATGATAAGAATCTGTCGACAGACTACTCGACCAACAACCGACCGGACGACCAGGAAAGCGATCTCGTGTCGAGGGTGAGTCTACTTCTTACTTCTAGTGTGCTTCTAGTACACTGTCTTTTGGAATGTAAAGAGAATTCTTTTATTGGCTTCTTCAACAAAATGTTAGGTATTTCTTCACACACTACTGTTTGTTTTGGGGCACACTGCCGGCCGTCTCGCCGTTCCGTGCGTGCCGCGCCGTTTTACGCCGTGCTGTGAACATGGGGCCAGGCGTGATACAATTTGTTGGCGAAGTCTTTCAAAAATACATACTTGATGCGCTCAAATCGACTCTGTAGTGCGTGGGACATTGTTTTGAAATGGAATGGGCTTGAGAAAATAAACCAACTTTTTAACTTGAAAACATAAATCCTCAATGCTTGTTGATTTGTCCATAACTTCAATTTGCATCGCATCTAGTTGGCTAGGGATGGGGCGGGGATTACATCGATTGCTTGCAAAGCGCACGCGTCAGGACATCCTCATTATACTAGGGCATCCTGGAAACCTATGCATCTGGATTCGAAGCACAGTTGATGGCAAAGTTGCGACCTGGTCCGACCTCGCCCGGGACTATTGCCTGTGCTGAGATAAACAGCGTGTCTAAATAGATACGCAACATTATCGGTTCATTTAATTTATGGATCATATAAAAGAATGATAGGCCCCAAACCGTGTTTGTTGCCCTGAATCTTCACGGTATTGGTCGCGAAAGAACAGGAGTAAAATTTTTGGCGAGACAAGGTAACAAACAGACAGATAGAGTTATTTTCACATTTATAATATTAGTACCTATGGATGGATAAACAATACCCCCAATACTTAAACATCTTCAAAAAACCGTCAGATAACAGTACCTACTGAGTCAAATGGAACTTACTCGCTACTTGACTAAAATACAAGCCTAGTCTGAACTAGGCTTACGGCTGCCTTAGATGCGTTTTTTTCTGATGAATGCGTTTTTTCTGATCTGGGTCGGCTCTTGACCTCGAAACTTACATGAGGTCTACGATGGAGCGAGCCTACCCAGTAAACATTTGGCCTTATTTCTGATGTCTGTGGGTTCGACTAACCCCCGGTTTCTATATTCAACGGACAGTCGTAGGTAAGAGCTACGACTCGTTTCCACATACAAAAGTTTGACAGCTAGAAACCGACGGTAAGTTAGCTGTCAAACTTTGTATGTAGAAACGAGTCGTAGCTCTTACCTACGAATGTCCGTTGAATCCTATAGAAACCGGGCTTTATACAGTACCTGCACGTTAGCTATGCTAAGCTAGCATCAGAAACTCTCTCCAAGTGTTTGCGCATAGCTCTGAAAAGCAATTTCAACTTTCAATATGGTATGCAAGAATGGTACCCTCTAAATGGCCCTTTACCACACAAAAATAAAATAAAATATATAAAATTCTCGTGTCATGGTGGTAATAAAACTCATCCGAAAACGCTCGATTCTTTTGAAATGTTGTGTGTGTTTTTAGTAGGTTTTAGAATCGGATGTAAACTATTTTTCATCCCCCTAAGTGATAAGGATGGTCCACCCCAATTTATTTATTTTTTTGGACAAAAAGTAAGGCCATTTAGAGCAAACAAACAGTCATCAATGCATGAAACTTCTGTAAAGGCACTAGCGCTATAGTTTATGATATGACTAGCTTCTGCGCGCGGCTTCGCCCGCGTGGTACCAACATTTTGAATAGCCTATATGCTATTCCAGGTCACTATCTACGCCTGTTCTAAGTTTCATCCAAATCGGTTCACTGGTTTAGGCGTGATTGATACACAAACATACAAACATCCAAATATCAAAACATACTCACATTACCTACTCACAAACTTTCAGATTTATTATATTATTAGGAATATTAGGAATTTGGATAGGATTATTAGGATTAGGATTCATTCTTGTTTTATTCAAGGCCTTACCTTAGACATTCCCAAAGTATCTGGAATACAAAAAGGCCAGAATGTCTACCGAGCCTGTATCCCTGTATTCCCAATATAGTCATGACCCTTTATTTCAGGGTAAGGAGACAGGTGACGCGGATGACCAGGGTCCGAGTGAGGAATCCTCGCTTGGAGCTTGCTTCGCTCTACCGTCCACTGGTAAAATTTTAATCATCATTAAGATTTGCCTGCCCTTACCTCACTTATTTATTAGCATTATCCAACGGCGTCTGACTGTACGCATTTAACCGCTTACAAACTAGTGCGTTAGGGGGCTAAAAAACTGTCTGTTCTAAGATCTATGCTATCTATTAAAGGATCTGGATATGGTCATAGATTTAGCATAGAACCTCCGCGTCAGGTATAGATCTTAGATTATCGAATGCCGCCGCTCCGCTAGTAGTATCAAAGATAGATTGATATATTATGTCAATCAGAGCGCTTCGTCTTTTATTTATTGGCAACTACACAACTCAACTACCTAGGTATATTTCTGCCAATGTCAAGTTTTAAATAAAGATTTACCTATATCATGTCAGTCAGTCAGTCCTGTCACTGGTTTAGAACAAAACACGGCGGCTGGTTTTCTCCAAAATTCCAACGGAAATTCGTGAAATGAGAAATCTTCTTCAATACTCCCTAATTCCATTTGCCAGATCTCCTGTTACGTATCCAAGGCTGCATTAGTAAAATGTCATCGAAATTAAATATCAAAACCTAGTAAAATATAAGACAAAGAAAATAAAATAGATTTCTTAGAGAATAAAATAGATTCTTCCTAAAATGGCGAAAAATATTCTGTCTGTTACAAATTACTCAATTCTAACAGCTTAGAAAGCCTAAACACGTAGGTACTGTATACATAATATACGTTGATTGTGCGCGTGGTCGCGGGCAAACTACTAACTACAGTTTGCCCGCGAGCACGCTTGTTGCAACACAGGCGAAACGTCGGGAAATAATGAAACAAGGTACGCGATAAATCCGTTTATTTAATACGTAATTATGAGTAGTGATCGCGAAAGTTTAAGAAAGACGATTGTGTTTTTGTTTTAATGGAAATAAATTAATTGAATTGACTATGTTTACCTCCTAACAGGATTAAGAAAAACAGGGAAAATGGAGCGCGAAGCAGAGTTGCCGGCGCCGGCGCCGCGCCCGCGCCGGCGCCGTCCTTCGCAGGTGCTCTACGTCCCCCCGCCAAGACGATTTATACCACTGCAAGCCCAGCCTGAGAACCTCTCCAATGGTAACACTATCTTTATTAATTCTTCACATTAGTATTATGCTAAAATACTTTGCACCACTTTGTGTTACACCTAATTCGTAGTGAGACTAAATCGCGTTATGACGAGACAAAACGCGAGTAAGACCTTTTGAGAGTCAAGTCAAAGTCAAAAAGCATTTATTCAGTAGGACCGCTGGGATCAAACTAATTTTACTTCTGCTCTTGCGCGACCAATAGAGAGGAGAGAGAGAGGTATTTGGTATAAAGTTATTCCTCCTTAAATGCTGTTTGAATAGGTTTGAAGGTAAGTTTTCCAGATAGAAAGGTCTCACATGTACCTATAAGAGCTGGAGCTGTACTATTTCATCATAGAGTTCATTCAAAGTACAGTTGCTGATAAAAAATGCTGCATCACGAGTTGACTATAAGTCACAATTGCATCTAAAATAACTTGATTATATGTTGACTCCATAGTTCTAGCTGATGAAACATCATCGTTCTAAGTAGGTATAGCTTGAGCACCCTTCATCCAAACTCTATTTAGAAAGTAGTCACCATCATTGCAGACAAAAACATCCTCGAAAAGGAATTAATGCCTCCTCCGGCAAGAGTTCCGAGGCGTCATCGTGACACGCCGCGAAGCGCTTCCCCAACATTCAGTCCCCCCCCGGGATACAATGGCACCCTGGGATACAGTGCCCCATTGAACTATAGTGTCACACTGAGGTACGCCTGGGGCCCCCGTCGATCCTTAAACCTGATCGCACACTTGTCCGCGCCGTACGCGCCGCAGTCATTTTTATATAATACAAAAAATGCTGATGACGTCAGAAAATGCGCAGCAGTTCGGCGCGGTCGGCTCGGCTGGACTGTGCGACCACCCTTAGATTATTCTGTGCTTATACATAAGTACTTGTCTTTTATTATACTTTTATTATAGTACCTAACCTTGAAAGTCTGATCTGACTGGACTACAATTATATTTTTCTGTAATGTACTATCTATGTGTGTGTGTAAATATAATATATCAAAGACTGTATTATATTTGGTATCTTTAGTTCGGGACATCAGGCCCCCCCGCCGCCGTACCCAGGAATGGAGTCACCAGGTGCGCGCGGACAGCCCGCGCCAGCCGGGGCCTGCCCCTGAGGCTGTCCGCCGGGTCCACTTCCTGGAATAGATGAGGTACCTTAGTCTCTTTGTACTGAACTAGCTTCTGCGCGCGGCTTCGCTTTCGTGGTACCAACATTTTGAATAGCCTATACCTACAGGGTTATTTGTAAAACGACGGTAACCTCTCCGGACTGTATTACTATCATCATAAGCAACAACTTTTGTTCTACGACTATTTAGAAAACATAATACTAAATGCATTATGTTATTACAAGCAAACCTTCAAAATTTCTATGTCCTATCTAACACATTTCAACTTTGTATTTTGCTGTACTTACCTATCTTCGCCTGCCACGCATTGTTTTCGTAGTAATACGTGTAATACCCTACGATTCTCGCCTTTTTACGCAAAAGCCAAATGATACCTACCCACAATCGGAAATTTGACAGGGATATGACCTTGATATTTTATGGTACCTACCTACGTAATAAATACCGTAATAAAAACAAACACCAATGACTTCTCACATTTTTTGTAAAGTTACAACGGATCTCGTAATCGCTGAGTTGCGGCTAGCATTGTTTCTCGGTTAGGTACACGCACGTTCGGGAATCGTATGGCGTATTGGCGACAGGCTTCCGAAACATTGTCATGACACCACACCTAGCTAGCATTCGCACCATTTCCGCGTACTTGACATTGGAATGTTGATTCGCCGCTGTCAAATTTTACTACAAGGATACATAATGACGTGACACAAGCGCACCGATAAACTGAAGGCCAGCCGTAATCAGAACAAGTTCTTTTTGAAGATGTTTATATATTTGTATGTTTGTGTTTCAATCACGCCCAAACTGAACTGAACCGATTTGGATGAAACTTGGAATTAGCTTATATAGTGATCTGCAATAGCATATACCTACTTAG
The DNA here is from genome assembly GCA_963565295.1 of Epirrhoe alternata. NCBI lineage: Eukaryota > Metazoa > Arthropoda > Insecta > Lepidoptera > Geometridae > Epirrhoe > Epirrhoe alternata. The sequence goes on from OY751375.1 coordinate 509,980, forward strand.
GCTATGCAAAATGTTGGTACCACGCGGGCGAAGCCGCACGCGGTAACTAGTGACTTATAATTAGGTAAAAGTTTCTAATTTAACCTAACCGCCCATTCTAAACATCAGGGAAATATTTTTATTGACGTGACAACGTCTTATAATTCGATAGAGCCGGCTGCACGCACGAAAAAATGCGGCGTTACCTCGCTCTGAGGCGTTCCATGTAAGGCTTGAAGTGCAAGCGAGAGCGCGGAACGAGCGACAAAGAAGCACAAACGTTGTCACGTTCAACTATCGTCAGTAAACCGACTTTACAGACAACCAATTTTTTTTACAACCAAAATGTCTATGTATGTAAGTCCTAAATATAGGCACTGCAGCTTCAAACACAGGGGTGCTAAACGCACCTCTGTTATTATTACAGAGTTGTGAAGCCCCTCCTCCATCATACTAAGAGACTCCAGCTCACTACTGGCCGCTGGATGTAGCTGAAGGAAACCCTGAAACACCTGTGCCGTACATCTATCAAAGATTTTGCTGCCAAGCCATAGACCAAAGTAGCTGTTTATGATGATAGTAATACAGTCCTGAGAGGTTACCGGTGTTTTACAAATACTTAACCCTGTATAAAATTCAAAATCAATTTTGTATTGTTTGTAACAGCCGGAGCTCAGCGTACTAGCATACTACAGGTTTATGGCCATGGCTAGCGCAGCAATATCCTTGATGGCTGATCGGCACAGGTATTAAAAATAAAGAATTTAAGTATTTATTTCATTTAAATATAACTTTAAGTTTAATATTTATTATAATTATAACAAACCAGCCACTTATTAGTGGAAAACTTATACAAAATAAAGTATCTATCAAGTGATAGATAAATAGCAAACTAGTACAACTAGAACGGTATATGATACTTATAACTACCGAGTTAAAACTGTAGATTGAAATGCATCAAAAACAAGTTTGGCTCTAAGGCTCAAGCCACATTGAATTGGCAAGCGCGCGTCAATTAGTTTTATAGCAAGCCATTATAAACCTTATGAACAATGGTACAAGATATAGAAACGCTTGTAGAATGAACCGATCGCGCCGGCGCGTCCCGCTAGAGGGCTTTTCAAGAACTAGTTAATTCAAGATAATGATACAAGATATAGAAACGAGCGTTTCTATATCTTGTATCATTGTTTAAAAGGTTTATAATGGCTTGCTTTAAAAACTAAAAGTCGCTTCGCTTGCCAATTTAATGTGGCCTAAAGGTAATCCATGCTTATCAATTTTGATATTATTCTGGTTTTAACTATCTTAGGCGATTAACTTGTTCGTTATAATTATGTATAAAAAAATTACAAAGCTAACTTATAATAATAGGTAACATAATTAAGGATCTTGTGATTCGGGTGCTGAATAACATTATTAACAACATTGTCAAAAAGTTGGAAAATGTGTTAGTTGGAAATGTTTTCACCGTTATCTATGCTATTATTTCAAATCAAATCAAATAAATACTTAAAATAGTAAAAAATAAAACTAAGTATAACACATAGATAGATAGATATTGGCGTCGATTCTGCTGTTCACTGACTAAACTTAATTAAACTAAAACTTGAACGTTCTTATTTCGTTATCGCTAAAGACGAAAATGGCACGTCATTGAAAGTGACATTACTAAAAGTGTAATCAAAATGGCGTTTCTGAGCTTCTGTAGCAGCTGTTTTACACAGCAAGTAAAATGGTCTTGACTAAATCTACCCACAAAAACATCATTTTTACTAAAAATAATTTTAGGAATGCCACTGTAATAGTCATTCTATTTTGGACCTTATCGTGAAGGAAATAAGAACGTAGCATTTTAGTTTAGTTAACTTTAGTCAGTGGACAACAGAATCGACGCCAGGGTTTATTGTTGAAGAGATTACATTTGTTCTGGTTAGTAGTGTCTTAAATCCTGTATATAGGTTTATCTTGACACTAGAGTTCTCTCATATAATTTATGACATATCATGTTGTTATACCACAGGTTAAAGTTAGTTTAATTTTTTACTCAGTGTCAGTTTTTTGATTATATGTGGGATCGGGGAGCAATTAAACACTTTATTTTCAACTACTTTTCTTTTATTTAAAACACCTTTAAACTTTTCACACAAAATTGTCATAAGTCGTAGGCGTCTGGGAGGAAACAGGATTTTACTCTATTTTAAACCGTTCACATCATTCTATCATCTCGTTCACTCACTCAGTCTATTTCTTCCATTTCTCACCGTTCGGATACAATATTCTAATTTAACTACATTCGGATACATCACCTTTCATTTCCTACTTGCTCGGCCCTCCTGCACTATTGTCTGGCCTCAGACACACACAACTTTCATACCTCATGTCCATACAGTTCATCATCATCATCTTGCAAAACATCTTCTTTCATCCGTACAAATCTTTAAACAAAATCAAACTTTTTAAACATAAAAACTTACTTTAAGGCTAGGTTAAACATCTTTATAAAACAAAACAATCTAAATGTTACATCTTAGAAGTAAACATTACTTTGCAACATAGGAAAAACATCAGAACATCTTTAGGTGTCAGCTTGTACAACTGGACACAAAATCAAGCATGGTAAGTATCTCTAAGTATGAAAAATAGTTCATATGACATCATAGAACAAACATGGTAAGTATAACATCTTAATATTAGGGCATCTTTAAATTTAATCTACAACTTAGGTACACAACATAAATAAACTCAATCAAAAATCACTCAAACAACCTATATGAACTCTATCAAAAATCAATCATTCATCATCTTTCGCATCTTGAATTTCCAACATCTGTTCCTTTGCAGCATCAATTCTTCTAGCATCGTCTTTATTGTCTTGAGTTCAACATCATTTGGGTTCCCGCTGAGGGCATCATCATGTTTCATCTTTGACCCGTCTCGACATTGTACTTCGTAGCCATCGTTCTTCGTAGATGCAACTTGGTCTCGTTTGTTCATCGTCATGTGTTTGTTTTTCTTGAGCAAAACTCGTCGTGGTCGTTGTGGTACTGGGATGTCATCTGTTATTATGGTCTTCTCTTCAATTGGAGCCTCTTTGGTTTGACATGGACTGTACTCATCGACTAACCTTGCCACTTCCTGGCTGATGCTTTCCTTCATGACATCTGCAGAACATGGAAAACAACTCATACAATCATTAGGTTTCATCCACACACATCCATCTTTCATAACAGTTATCACATTTCTTAAAAACTCTTGCCCCAATATTAGCTTATAAGGCATACAGTCTCTAGGCACAATGAAAAACCGCACTTTGTCGTATCGCTGATTGTCTATATCAATGTCCGTCGTGAACACTCCTTGCGTACGTACCGTTGCACATCCTAAACCCGTCAACGAAATGCTCTCGCGCACACATTCCGCCTTGCCTATTTCGTCGTAAAAGTCACTGGAGATCAAGTTGATTTCGCAACCGGAGTCAACGAGCGAATACGCACCACAACCTGTATTTATAACCGCACTGCTTTCGTAGTCAATTCAATTCAATTCAATTCAATTTGTTTATTGCTTCATGTTAGTTACAATGTCTTAAATATAGGTAGGCGTTTCATAACATGAACCCCGCTGGGGCACTGCAACATTTGGTAGGTTACTTATAAACTAACTTATGTAGGTAAACTAACTTCATCATCATCATCATCATTAGCAGCTCAAATGATAGCCCACTGCTGGACATAAGCCTCCTCCCTCAGACGCCAAACTAACTTATGTAGGTATATATTGGCTCAGCCCTTAAAGATATTTAATTTAAATATTTTTGGTTCAAGTACTATTTAAATATATATTTAGAATCCGAGTTTACTTTTTATTAAATCTTTTATTGTCATCTAGATAATCTTGTCAATATCGTAACTGCACAATAACTTTATCCACTTCGTTGGTTTTGAAAAATGGTTTCTGTTTACATCTTGTTTGTTTACATCGGAAGTGTCATCGCCGCCATGACACTTTTCGGTCGCCGCCATGTTGCCGTCCGAACTGTCATTTTCAGACGCACCGACTGTCATGATTGAAGTGACGAATGAACTTTTTTGATGTTCGTCGTTTCCGCTTGCGCCGCCATCGTAAAATGCACTTCCGCCGTTTCGATTTGACGAACTTGCAGCTTCCATCTTGGATTTCGAATTTGATGACAATGTCGAATTTTTTCCAGCTTCTCGTTTTGGACATTCGGGAGAGATATGCCCAAACTCGTTGCAATTGAAGCACTTCTTCCCTTGCTTCTGTTGAGGACAATCTGCACTTCTATGATTTTCCTCACCGCAGCTAAAACATCTTACGCCCGATGTAGGAGAATGATTTTTTTCTTTTGCAGGTTGTTCAGGCCGCCTTCTTTGCATCTTATCTTTTACTTCTTCGTATATGTTCAGCTTTTCCTTGAGTTCTGGGTAGGTCTTGACTCCGTACAACATCACTTTATTAATTTCCAGGTCCACGATGCCGTCTACTATGTATTTGATAGCAACATAGTCCGGCATTCTACCTCGTTTGCCCATTTCCTTCATGATGAGCATGTAATCAAGACAGCTCTCGTTCGTCTTCTTCTTACGATTACTCATCAGTTCGTGGATCGTCTTTATATCGATAGTATCGGGGAATTCCTTACCGATTGCCTGCTTCAATTCGGTCCATGACCTGTGAGTTTTCTCAGCTCGAAGCCACAGCGCCGCCGTACCAGTAAGGGAACGCCTCGCCACTAAAAGTCTCTGCGTCGATGACCAGCCGAAAATGTCACCGTTGTCTTCTATGTCTTGGATCCACTGTTGAACTGGATACGTCTTGTCTCGTCCGTCGTACTTCGGGATCAAATTTTCCATCAGGTGGAGCATACTGTGAGGACTCCTAGGATGCTCCTCCACCTCGGCGTCTTCGAATTGATCATCCTGTTTGCTGTTAGCCATCGTAGGATATGCGTCGTCGTCGTAATGTCGTCGTGTGAAAAGTTTTCGCCGTCAGGAACCTCGTCGTTGTACCCAAGCCACGTGCACGTCGTTGCAGGTTGCCGGTACCGTCTTTCGTCGTCGAGTTGAAAATAATGTTTTGCTCCGATCCCGGACGAGCCCCCAAGATTGTGGGATCGGGGAGCAATTAAACACTTTATTTTCAACTACTTTTCTTTTATTTAAAACACCTTTAAACTTTTCACACAAAATTGTCATAAGTCGTAGGCGTCTGGGAGGAAACAGGATTTTACTCTATTTTAAACCGTTCACATCATTCTTTCATCTCGTTCACTCACTCAGTCTATTTCTTCCATTTCTCACCGTTCGGATACAATATTCTAATTTAACTACATTCGGATACATCACCTTTCATTTCCTACATATATGATAACATAGCTGTGACATAGTTCAAATGTGAGTACGCGATTGTTGTCTGTAGTACTTATTTGTACAGTTTTCATAATATTTTGTTAGGTTTTTGTTGACAATCCTCGATAACTTTGTGATAATTCAACATAAAAAAACTGACCATGCCATTATAATTTTGTATTTTTTGTAATTTAAGTATTTTGTATGCGTAGTTGGAGTATACCTAGTGCAAAATTGACATATTGTATTTGTGTAAGTGAAAAAGCCCAGGCTCGAAGTAAATCCACCTCCTAAGCCACCATTGTTTAATTACAAGATTTTTGTAAGTTTCAGAAACGGCTTCGACCCTGGGTTTCCATTCTCTGTGACCAAAATGGGTCCATATTATATGTTGGTGTTTTTAATCTAAAGACTTATGTACATATTGTAGTAGCTTAGTATCTAAAGACTTATAATATAAGATTAAGCTAAGTATCTGATTTGGGTAACGATGAAATTGCTTAAACGTGTATGTATTTGAGTGTACTATTTTTATAACGTTGCCCATCGAGATTTTAAGCTGAGTTGGGGTCCCATATATTAAGAGTTACATAATATCATTGCAGAGGTGTTTCCCTATGTATCTGTGTATATAAAATTCTAAATGAAGTATACAGATACAACTTACGTATGCAGTGTACGCTAACGCAAACTACTTTAAAACTTCCAAAAGAATAAAAAACCTTAAAATTAATTACTGCACTCAAACATACTTCTTGATACTTACTTTTAAATACATACAATGTTTTGTTCACATTTCCTAGAATTAGATAACTATCAATACAATATCCTAAACCGCTGATCTGGAACCTGAAACTTGGAGGGTGTGTTCTTTGTATGACGTCACTCTAAGGGTGAAAAGGGTTTGAAACGTTTGTATGAAAAATCGTATTCCTGGTACTTAATGAAAAGCATTATTGCTCAACAATTTTAAGGTCATCATCATCAATGGCCTCATACATCTACGAGAGATGGTTGAAACAGCGTTCGTTTGGGAGGTCCGGCAATCAAAAGCTTGCTTTCACAGACCCATTGAAGTATATTTGCGTTATGCAGGGAAACATAGCGTGCGTTCTTAGTTTTATCAGAAAAAAAACTGTGAAAGTCCAATCCCCAAAACGTTATAGGGACAAAGTATGCCCAGCTCAGCCATGTGTCAAAATTTTACATCTAAGTTCTGGTTCTACTTTGTGGAATCGTCTCTGGGAGAATACAGACATGATTAAATGAATGCAGGGTAAACAATTGTAATTTAAGACTGTCTAACTTTGCATTCATATGGGGCCGCTCCGGCCGCCCCGGCGCCGAGAGATCACGAGACTCGCGTCTTAATAGCAGTCTCGAATATGGTATTGAGTAATCAGTGTTGTGCGATATCGATTCAGCTTTATTAATGTTTATTTTTTGCTCATAGATATACACTTTTCTAGTTATATACTTTAGTTTTGTATACTTGTGGAATTTATCCGCCTTTTGAAGTCTGATATACCAGGATGCTCAATCATTATTGTTTGCAGAACGCAGAAACAGAGTCCCTTTTTTGACAATGTAAAGTATTTATTGCCTAAAACGAGGCACATTACTTTGGTTCTGTCGGTAATCGCTTGCTCAAAGATTCATTCCGTCGCATGTAGGACTAGGTGCTCCTAGTAGAACTACTTCAATAAGTATTCAAGTTTTTGTTCTTACAGCTAAATTTTCATTGATTTAACATAAAAACTGGTTAGTATAGAGTAGACTGTTAAAAAATATAGTTATCTAAGTATTCAAAGCTTTAACTTATAGGTTGGTTTATAGTATACTTATCTAGTAACTATATTTATCAAGTAAATTTGTGATAATATATATTAGACTAAGTACTTAGATTTTTTATATTAAAAAAAACCTTTACTAGATGTCCCCAAAAAACGGCTACTATATTTTGCAAAAGAACTTTACTGTACTCATTTCATTGATTAACTACTTTTTCTTGAGCTCGTATTAGAATTGTATTAGTGGTAACTGGATGTGATTTTTGTAAAATATACGCTTGAATGTCTATTTTATAAGTGTTTTAGCTACTATAAGGTGTTTACTAGTAACTAAGCGATCAAAATATTGGTAAATATTTATCTCTCTCTATGCCCGTCTGACAGATCGCCCACACACAACGTGGAGGCCCGTCGGTCACTGGTAAGTCGGGGCACGGGCGCGTCGCGGCATGGTCGAAGCGTTGTCTCTCTCAATGTCGAGGCGCAGGCGGCTATGTTTCCTCTCAAGTCTAAACGTAGCTACGCACGAAACAGGATGACAAAATGCAGGTGGAGTCGGGCCTCCGCCGCGCCTCCACCTTGACTACACGCCTGCCTGCCCCACTCGTGCCGCGACTCTAGTATGTAAGCGCACTACCATTTTTTCCTTGAAAACGTAGATGCGGCGCGCCGAGCCCGTGCCTCGACTTACCAGTGAGCGATGCGCCTCAGAGCTACTTTTGTTCGGCCCTTGTAAACCGATACTCGTACATTTTTCGCCTCGACTAGATAACGATGAATGAATAGATCACCAGATGAATTCGAAGAACTTCATGTCAATATGTTTAATCCTAAAGAAAAACTATTGCAAGAATACTGTTTTTAAACTGTTGATACTAACTTCTGTATCTGTAAGTAATTATTATGTGTCTAAGTATTCCATTTGGTGTCTGTTCGTGAGTTTAATGCATACGCATTAAGTCTGGTTTAAGGTTCGGATAAGAGGAAAGTCCGATCTCGGTAGAGGGAGCAATGTGCTCAATTGTTGTAACAACCGGATTTCTACATGTCAAGTTTAAGAAAATGTTGTTTTGACAAATTTTGTTTTATTTAAACACTACTTATCCTTTTGATATCTTTGTAGGAGTAACCGGAGTTTAGACCTGTCGTATTGTATGGATCAGAGTGTTGGGCAACCAAAGAGATGGATAAAAGAAGAGTGCATGTTGCGGATGCGAATGTTGAGATGGATGTGTATGAGTTTAGAAGCCAGTGACGGATAAGTTGAGGAGTAATAGGTTGTCGTGGTATGGGCATGTTGTGAGGAGGGAAGAGAGTCATGTAACGAGAAGAATGTTAGGTTTGAATGTGGAGGGATGTAGAAGAGGCAGACCAAAGAAAAGATGGATGGACTGTGTGAAGGATGATATGGGTAAGAAAGGAGTGAGTGTTGAGATGACGGCTGATAAAGCGGAGTGGAAGAGGAAAACCTGTTGTGCCGACCCCACTTATAAGTGGGATAAGGGCAGGGAAATGATGATCTTTGTAGGAGTTAATCTTAATAATAATATTCGTGATTCGATAACCAGGTACCTACTCATTTTTTAAGTAACTGAGAGGGACAGTAAATCGAGAAAAGTATTACGAGTATTTGGGTGATGATGATGATTACCCATTTGGGGGTAGGATGTATTTCCTCCGAGTCATGGCAAAGGGGTAGTACTACCTGTACTAAGTCGAACTCCAACTAGTCCACATACCTTAGGGCCTTACAGCCGGATAGTTCCATAGTTAATTGTGCTTGGAAACTTCGTAAGCGCGATCTAGGACTCGGTACAACTTTTTGTATTATTTGATCCCAGCGCTATCTAGTCGTGAAGCGGTGAAGCTCTGCAGTAGCTAGGTCGGCAACTCTGTTACGATGCCCTTGTAGTTCAGGCGATCGCGGTTAGAGGTCGCCACAAGTATGTAGGCTAAATATTGTGTCCTAGGCTTGGAAGGAACTAAAACCTTCGTTCAAGAAGTTTTTCGTCAAAGATCTAGGCTCTGCCACCTGACATAATAAAGTAGTTCCCATCTCGTACCAGATGTTAGGTATGTAAGAGTTGGGATAGTCATTATTTTAGTTATTATTTTCGTACAAAAGGAACGAGAAAGGAACTCATTATGTAGCGTAGACTTCGTAGGAGGATGCGTAGAGCTTACGTAGACACCTCTACGCAGGCTCTACGAAATCAAGCTAGTAAGTAAACTAAAATCATCATTTGGATATATAGATAAAATACCTTATAGGTAAGAATTATAGGTTTTGATATCTATTAAAATAAGTTGGGTATCTAAATAAAACACTTATTAGAGTATACATACAGCAAACGTGTTTATTAAATACCAAGTGTAATATTTGTAAAATAGTTCTGAAAGTCATACGACGTACTACAGTGCTCTTAAACGGGGTCCTAGAGTTAAGCTGGACCCTTAGGCCCGTGGCCTAGGTGGCTTAGGATGACCTTGACAGTCATATTGTTTTGCGGCAAGTGGCGGCTGCGGCCTTAAGATAACAGCGCACAAAATCTTTTGAAATAAAAAAAGTCAGTATTACAAGTGGGTCTTACTCAATTTTCAGTTGAAACATACTTAATTACAAAACTAAGTTATTATAAGATTACTTAGATATACTTCTAAGTTAAATATGCTTAGATTGAGCCTCATCGGCTGGTAAATCTTTAAAACAATCACAAAATAACAGCCAGACGAAATGCTTAGTTTCTTACAATAAGTTTCAAAAATTGTTCAGTCGTTCATAGTATAAGAAATTGTTTCGAGAATTAGCTTTTGTTCTGGAAAAAATTTAATTTATAGATTTAGCCATTAACGTCTCTGAGTGCGGTCGTCAGACTCGTAACAAAATTACAGACAAAAGTTACAGAAATTTTATTAGATTTGTGATTTTTTTACTAACAAAAAAATTGCAGCACTGTGAACAGATTATAATGAGATACTGTTTGTCTGTTTTCTACGTAGTAAAGAACCCAAGACATCCTGCATAGAGTTGGGTTCCAACGAGGAGTCGCCGCTCGCCGATAGATGGCGCTAGTCACAAAATTATTACCAAAATAGGTTATTTGAAAAATATAAAAGATGTCATTTAATAACTAAGGAATATTTGGCACTCCGTTTTACAAATCACAAAGTTAAAACTTATAAGAGTGCGGTACACTAATGCAGGTAAATAATATGATACATACAATGTAATCTACACAAGAAAGGTCTTAGCAATACCTCTAAACATCAAGCATTGAAGAAAAATACCGGTTTGCCATCCGAAATGGCTTCAATTCCATTTACATTCAGTATAATACAAAAATCAATGCATAAAACCTATAAATGAATCCACTGTTTTATTTTTTTAATTTATTATCTACCTACAATCCTAATCCGATTTTATTCATTTAATTTACAATAATAAAATAAAATTTCGTTATTTATTTGTTTAATTACCCAGAATTAATCATTACTTTCATTTCTCTCTCATTCACATACCATTTAAAGCCTTCTTTTAGTTACAATCTCAACGTTCTATCTAATTTTGATTCTACGTACGCTTTGCAAAAATGATGCTTCCACTCAGCAGTTTTTGAGCTTTTTGAGTAGATTTAAAAAAAAATGACTTCCCTATGTCATTCCTAGATGGCGTTACTGGTCCAGCCCCAAACTTAAGCAAAACAATAACCGGCTTACCATAGAACGTGACATAAAGTTATTCCACCGAATAAATCAAGAATAACCATACATTTTGACAGTTTCCACTCCGGAATAACTTTATGTCACGTTCTATGGTAAGCCGGTAAATAAATAATGCTCTGGACATTTCACACAGCATCATCTAGCCCCAAACTAAGCAAAGCTTGTACAATCATTGACTTTCCTATGCCGTTCCTAGATGGCGTTACTAGTCCAGCTAAGCAAAACTTTTAACAAACTGATAGAATAGTACTTTACATTAATTTCACGCCAAGTGACGGGCAATCGATCTCATTGGAGATCACCGACCATAAACTGACCAACTCAGAGACAAGGGGACGTTACAGTGTGCTGCAGATGGCTAAAAACTGGAGCCACTGGAGACGAGCAATACTGGCAGAAGGACACACCTAGTGATAGCGATCTTCAGGAATGAAGTGCCGACTACAAAGATCTAAAAATCTGTTAACTGCCTTGTGGAACATCATAAAAACAAACTTGAAATAAATAAAGTTGCGTACGCGTATGTTTAGATGAGCCATTTCATAGGGACCTCGGTCTGATGTGGCCCGGGGCCTAAGGCCTGGGCTACTCTAAAGTGAAAAATCCGATATTTCAGGGTAAATAACAGGACCACTACTGTATTTCCGTAGTAGAAATTGTCTCTTTGTGTCTCTTGTTTGTTCTTTGATTCGAGCATGCATCCTTCGGATAGAAAGTCGAGGCACAGTCCTCAGCCAACACGGTTTACAAGCTTTTTCTATCACAAAACAAACTTAATTGTATCCGGATAAACGAAACTCAGTCCGGACGTAGGACTACTTTAAGCGAAGTCCTTGAGGTCAATTCGAGACTTTGGTCATTAGTATTTTGAAGGCTGAATATTCGGATGTGTCATAATAGAGTAGTCTGGGGCAAGGAAAGATAGGGTGCAGCCTATTAGGTATATACGACACTGACGACACATAGTTCAAATCTAAAGATACCATATTGTTATATTCGTTGCCAGTGGACGCGAACATCTTCAAATATTAGACACAAAAATTGGCGCGTCAGTACAAATTCCAATAAAATATATACAGGAAGTTCAACGGCTTTTATGAAGATAGCCATGCGCACTTTTTTAAACAAAAAATTTCTACAGAGCAATAGACCACGATTTGTGTTGTTTCGCGTCCACTAGTGACAGCTGCTGTTTCACTGATATAGTATTTCAGTATGAACCGAATTCAAAATGGATACCTATCTAGTTATTTTAGGATAGGTATATTAATTGTTCTACCAAGGTGGGTTGGTCTTCATTGTTTTTTTAGATTTGTATATGTATGCGTAGGCTATACTGAGCACTCATTCGTCCATGGAGCGTACCCGAGCTTACGCACACAAAAACCACGTGCATGTTACACAATTGACCCTAACCCGCCTTCTCGAGATGGAAACACTATATAACCAGGGTGTCTAATTAAAAGCTATTCAGTGACAGAACAGCTGTACATAGTAATCATACTTTAAGACATCAACACCGATTACTAGTAAACATACGAGTACACCATCGATATATGAGTACATCAAGTAGAATCAAAACTTTCGATTGTATTCGCTCGCTCCCTTACTCTATAGAACATAGGGACTTGGGAATTTGAGAACTAGAGACTTAGGGATTGATGGGTTCAAAACCATAGCTTAGTATTTAGGAAATCTGTCACTGACCACACGAATTCAATAGAATGTATGCGATAAGGGTGGATAGTGTGAGCTTTCATACGATTTCATACAACGACTTAAATATTTGATAGGTTAAGAAAAGAAATAAGTGCAATGAACTTAAAACGTGCGAGATTTTATGTTTTCGTAGGTACGACGAATTCTTAATTCCGTGAGACTCCTCGCAGACTACAGACTTTCTATCGGCAGATAGTTGAGACGGGCTTCTCCATACTCATTACGAGCCGAAGTATATTCCGTCTCAACTATCGGCCGATAGAAAGTCTGTAGTCTGCGAGGGGTCTTCCTGTGCAAATAAGCCATCGGCATCTTACATCCGTGTAATTTCCTTCCTGGGCCGCCCCGTCCATTTATTGGACGTCAGCGTCTCTCAAAGTTAGCTCCGCGTATCCAAAGTTTTAGAAGATAGCGAAGTATTGTATGATGGAGAACTTGTTGTTGCGAATTGAGCGAGCTTTTGGAATAATTTTGGTCAATTTTATTCTTGTTATTTTACTAGTTCTTTCGAACCAGTATGGTGAAAAGTTTAAGTTCACCATCGATGGTTACTAATTTTATTTATTAATTTTAAAATTTTATTCGGAATTCTGACTCGTAAGTATCGTGAACGTACCGAATGGTGAAACTCTAGGTTCACGCACACTTTGAGAAACACTGATCTAGGTCATCGTGGAACGTGCAAACTTTAATGGAGTCTTCTCCGATTGGATCCGCAAAGTGGCTCTAGTCGAAATTGACAATAACATGTGGTCCAAGTTCGCGGGCAAACTAAACCCGAACGAAAACTAAAACTCAATAAGAAATGGCGAGCGGAACTTGTCTGAACTTAGCTACATATTCTCTGAATCAAGATTAGGTACTTATTTTTCAAGAAAACCTACAGAATTGCAATTTACAAGGAAATAAAGAAGTGGTAAGTATTTCTTGTCCCTTTAAGTTACGTAGTTGTAAAAAATCGAACTGAATCGTGACAACTAAACACTGAAGACGATATTAGGAATCCGATTTTCAGGATATCACCTAACCTACAATCGGGTCATAGTTACATTAAGCCTATCAAAATCAGCCCATAAGTCTCTATCTATAAAAATCAAAGTCCCAGTGCGAGCTGATGGATTGGGAGCGAGCGCTTATCTTCCAGCTGTTTATAAGACCTCCTGGTAGAACGCGTTGCTGGTGCAGTTACCGTTGTCGGTGGGGGAGTCCATGTGCTCCTGGGGAGGGGATCCATTGGTCCTCATCTCGTCACGCACCTGAAACATGTAGGAGTCATTAGGTCGTGGGCTAATGCAGTCGTGTAACAATGAGCTTTTCTTCTGAATTATTAGCACTTGAAAGTACACTCACACTTTTCAATATCATCAACCCATGTGCCCTCTGTGCTGTAGGTATGGTTTTTTATGTATATTTCTATAAAGGGATATGTAGGTTATATATGTAGGTTGGTAAATTATTATACCTACCTTTCAAAAAATGATTTAAAATAGGGATGGACGGTGTGAATCACGATATGAGGAAGAGAGCTTTGTTTGTTGAAAAACAAAAGTAACAAAACCGGTTCCGATGTCAGACCTGCGAAATGAATCTGAACATGAAACCTCATAAAAAATAAAGGTTTATGTAACTGACCTTCTCGACTTGCCGCATCACACGCAGCATGTTGAGTCCAGCCAAGTTCTTCAGCTCCTGCACCGACCACTGCCCGCTACGCAGCAGCTCCGCAAACAGCGTGGGGTACTTGGAAACGTCTTCCAGACCACGAGCAACCCTGAAATAACATTTGTTCTTTGTTAAAAATAGCTATCACAATTTTGTGCGCCTCGGCAAATGTCGTCAAACTGAAATACAAACTTACGCGGGCAAACCAATTTAACAATCCGTATAATTCAACTCCTAAAAAATGGCTGTAGGTCATAAAAAAAATAAAAGTAGGTATTTATTAGGTGGGACAACCGGCTAAATATAATATATCAACAACCCATGTAGACAATTAACTGTACAAGGCATTCTTTAGGTCAAGCTACATACGAGTAATTATGCCAGCACTTTTCACCGCGCTACGCTGTTTGCTGGAGAGCTCAGCCTCGCTTGCGTCTGTTGACCTTCCCTGTTTACATTCGTAGTTTACATACTGGCTCTGAGCTCCAAGCCAGGCTTCCAAGGGGCGACTTTTGAACGACTATTGAAAGTATATATTTTATCTGGGATAAAATATACGAGTGATAGAGTGGAAGAAGAGAACATGTTGTGCCGACCCCGCATAAGCGGGATAAGGGCAGGCAAATGAATAGGATAGAACGATCATTTTTCTGATATATTGTCCGAGCTTGTGTTTTAGTCCACGTTTCCACATGTACATGTAACTTCGAAAATTTACTGATTTCGACAGCAGTTGACCAGTGTGAACTCCTTAGCAAGTGTCAGCATCTAAGGGTACTTATTTGTCGGACAGACTGTCGAGCATTTCTTGCGGGTGGAATTGCGGTCTAATATGGTCATTTAAGGATCGTTGAAAATTATCAATAATTTTTTCGATCTGATTATTTGACTGATTCAAAAAAAATTGCCGGTATCACCACTCTATATAAATAAATAGAGAGAGAGAAAAATGCTCATTTTATTTTACCCCTATTACTTACTTTTATCTATGTAGCTACTATGTTACAGTTGAAGAACTACAAATGTATTTTTTTGTGATGATTATGAATATGAAGGACCCACAAAGGTCTATGAACAGTTCATAGACTAGTGTGTCTTGTGTTTGAATTCATGTCGCGCTGGTCGCGTTGTCGCATGCATGAGACTCAGAACTTTAACCAGCTCTCGGATTTTGTATCGCGATCGTAATCCGCACACCTCCACGCCTCGAATAACAAACAATAGCAAAGTGGCTTCATCTTTACATACTAGCTGCGCCCCGCGGTGTTACGCGCAATTCTGGAGAGCTCGTAGTGTCGCTTAGTCTTTCTTGATAGATCGTTTTAAACGGTTCGTGACCTGAGACCTTATAGTCTAACTTGAAATCTATTCCCATTTCCCATTACAACCAATCACACAATACGAAAATGACGTATTTTGTCATAATACGGGAGGATCTCTCTGGATGGGTGACCGCCAGTGACATTTTCATCTGAGCGCTTCCTTAGCACATGTTGTGTACATATACTTTTAAGTAACATGAAGATAATTTTGTTACCTATTAACGCCGTCAAAGTCTCCGCCGATTCCCACGTACTCAGCTCCGACGAGACGCTTGATGTAATGGAAATGTTCTGTGATAGAAACATCTTGTTAGACCCCTCGCAGACTACAGACTTTCTATCGGCCGATAGTTGAGACGGGCTTACTTCTCCATACTCATTACGAGCCGAAGTATATTCCGTCTCAACTATCGGCCTAGATAGAAAGTCTGTAGTCTTAAACATCGATGAAAAATTTTGTTCTTAAGCATGTAGGCCAACGCATCCACATGCCTAGCAAATGCATCTGCAGCCACCCATCTTTAGGTAGGTGGAGTAAAATGACTTGAGTCATAGCGTTTTTCTACCTAATAACGACATAACGATTACTTACACTCTGCCCCCCCCCCCCCGCAGACTACAGAGTACAGACTAAACCTATATAAACTATCGGCAGATAGAAAGTCTAGTCTGCGAGGGGTCTTAATCGTCAATAACCAGTAATTTAAATAATGTGACCCTTTAAGTCATAATCAAATGGTAAATATTTAAGCCCATACTAATAAACTAGACATAGTTATGCCATGCTATATATATTGAGAAAGCCTGGTGGGAAATGGGCCGGGACAGGGATGGTTGGAAGGATATGGGGGAGACCTTTGCCCAGCAGTGGGAAAATATAGGTTAAAAAAAAAAACGTTATGCCATGCATAACCTATGAATAACCACTCAAATTTTTAGTTTATACATGATATAACTTTATGTCAAGTTTAAAAGTACCTAAGGGCCTATATTTTATAGTGTTAACCCTTAGATCATAAAGACGGGATGAGTCTTTACCTTGTATTTCCCCTCTGCCAAAATGTACATGATTCCGAATCATGTACGTCATGTAGTATTACGTCATATACGAAATTTGCAAGAGTTTGCGTAAAAATGAGGGTGTATTGTCATTTTTTATGCATATGTGTGTGTAAAATGCGTTCGTGTGCTACCTCGTCCCCCGCAAAAATCGGCTAAAAAGTGGATTAACACATTACCTACCTAGTTTTCTTTTTCTGATCCTGAAAATTATGTACTTACTTACTCTTAATGTTTTCTGAGAATAAATTGATCTTAATGGGCTCCGATCACTATGATTTGTGTATATTAGTAAGCAATTAGTTTAATTCGTTGCAACGATAATTACCGATCAACAGACGTAATTAATAATGATGGACCATAGCTTAACACATAGCGTATGTCCTAATACTTAGGTAAAATTACTTGGCCACTCTACACATTCGCGATGTGGCCCTCTACACGTTCGTGACCATGGGCATTCGTCTATCATCGGCGAATATGTAGAGGGTCTCGCTAAATATGTTTAGAATCATGGTCTGAATACAACCCCTCAGTTTTCGGTAGCAGTCTTTTTACACCCTGTATAGAATTGCCTGAATGTTTGATCTGCCCTTAATCCCATTGATATAGGATTAATCCAATCGTTTTGTTGGTCTCCAATTCCTATACGAGTAGAATGTGTTTTGAAGCACATTGACAAGTCTAACTTCCCTGAATTTGTAGAAACGTTTTATAAACACAAACAAAGGAAGCGAGTCCCGTCAGCATTTGTTACTTACGAGCATAGGCGGATCCCCCCGGCACGTGCCCCCCCCCCCCCCCAGACGATATTTTTGTGTACCTACTAACTACGAAAAATTAATAAATTGTGAAATTTTTGTCAGTTTTTGTTTCTTGTGCCCCCCACCCAGAAAAAAATCCTGGATCCGCCCATGCTTACGAGTAGCTCTACCGGAAAACGATACGATTTTTAGTTAGCTTGTTAGTTATAAGGTGGTCGCACAGTCCAGCCGAGCCAAACGCGCCGAACTGTCAATACAATAGAGAAAATGCTGCTGAGAAGTGAGCCGCATTTTCTGACGTCATCAGCATTTTTTGTAAAGAAAAAATGACTGCGGCGCGTACGGCGCGGACAGTGTGCGATCAGGTTATTGGTGGCTTTGTACCTACCTGACATAAAAGTGACGTGCGATCTCTTGGATCCAATCTGCAAAACTTGGTCTTTAGCTTTACATTTTTACAAGATGTACTGTAGGTTAGTTGTAACCTACCTACAATTTCAGGTCAGGCAACCTACATTTTTACCTACTTTTAAAATATTTAGGTGGGTAATAGAACAGCAGGTAACAAAAGGTGCATTTACACGATGCGATTTCAAGCTATACAATATCGTATCGCTCGGCAATTTTCCACGTGTAAACCCTCATCGTATGCGATTTGTCATACGAGTAGTTAGCGCGACCCTTATCGGCACGTTTAATGGGCGGGGCTTAGCAAATCGTACGAAAACTCACATCGTGTAAAAAAAGATTACAATTTTGTTTGTCTTTTTATGTGATTAGATCGCTGTGATTAGACCACCATCGTTTCTTTGTTCCACAAAAAACAATTGTGTTTTGAAAGAGGCGTCGAAATATTATCTGTGTTTACACAACAACCGTGTACTATAGTGAAACACGGATGAGACTTCAACCACGGTGTCAGTAGAACGCATCAAATTACAGGCTGGATATATTTGGTGCATAAAAGCTGGGGTTTTCTCATATCACGCGGCCACAGGGTTCTGATGTTAACGAAAAAGTGGGCTAAGTCAGGTGGATAATGATGATGATTAATGTGAATATATAGTAGCTTTAGATTCTGTAAATATTGGTAGGAGATTTAGGAACTGTCCTTCAAAGATTGCCTGGAAGAAACAGCGATAAGGCCGCCCATTGTAATATCTCGTTATAGTTTTAATTTTTTTGTTTCATTGTTCATTCATTCATTGATATTTACGAAACTGTAGTCTGTAAAGTTTAAACTACATATTCGGATCACCAATATGGCAGGGTGTGGCAGAAAAAACATCAGAGTAGAGTGAATGCTGTTGAAATGAGAGCGTTGCGTAGTGTGTGTGGGGTAACGTTGAATGATAGAGTGAGAAATAGTGTTATAAGGGAACAGTGTGGAGTGAAAGAAGATGTAGTGTTGAGGATCGAAAAAGGTATGTTAAGATTGTTTGGGCATGTAGAGAGGATGGATGACAGTCGTTTGACAAAGCAAGTGTATGAGGCGAGTGTGCATGGGACAGCTGGAAGGGGAAGGCCTAGGCGAACCTTCTTGGATCAAATTGGCGACATTTTGGAGAAGGGCCAGCTCAAAAGTACCCTAAACCGACGAGCATGTATGAAGAATGTAATGAGAGTGAATGAGGCGAAAGTTGTGTGTCAGCATCGTAGCGAGTGGAGATCCGTGGCCTCTGCCTACCCCTTTGGGAAAGAGGCGTGTTGTGTAATGAAACGACCGAGCATGGTTACACACTACTTTATTATCTGTGGGTTCTTATACATTGTTATTCGTTCTAGTTACTCTGAGGCATAGACCTACCCACAACATCTTTCCCTTTTATTTAAAAAGATAAACTAATACTTTTACAACAAGCTAAACTAAGATACATACTTAATTATAAATCTATTTCACACATTACCAACCTACCTGAGTATAACCTACCACAGATATGGGTACTTAAATTATTACATATTAAGAATACTTATTTTTGTTTATTTATTTATTTTTCTGCGGAGACATGGAGGAGAATATTCAAAACTTTCACCCATATCTCTACTAGGCTCATACTCTTCTTCCTCACCCGATAAGTACACATCATCATCTGATATTACAATAGGACTATTCGTTTTTTTACAACCTTCCACCAGTTCACTATCAGGCACACTCTTAATTAAATGTCGACGATTGCGTCGATAAATGCCTATCCCGTTTTTTATGATATAAGACCGCGGGGTGGACGCTTTTCCCATAACTGTGCCACGTAATTTTTTGTTATTATTTTCTAACATGATTACGTCATCCCCGACATTTAATTCCGGCAGTGCTTTACAATGTTGATCGTACCTACTCTTACTATTTTTCTGTTTATCTAGCAACTTTCTATATTGAGATTTAGCATCATTATTTGGTTTTAACAAATCTGGATGAACTGGAAGTGTACAATTTAAACGCCGTCCCATCATTAGTCGTGCAGGAGAATACAAATTTTCACGCGGCGTATTTCTAAAACTCAATAAATCCAGATAAAAATCTGTATTACTCTCAACAGACTTTTTCAATAGTTTTTTTACTGTCTGTACAGCTCTTTCGCTTTTACCGTTTGACTGGGCATAGTACGGAGACGACGTTATGTGATTGAATTTCCATTCAATAGCAAACTTTTTAAAACTATAGCAAGAAAACTGTGGACCGTTATCACTTATAACAGATTCAGGAATACCGTAACGTGCAAAATTTTCTTTCATTGCTTGTATTACAGATTTCGCTGATGTATCTCTCAAATAACTTATTTCAATAAATCCAGAGAAATAATCTACTAAGATCAAATAAGATTTCTTTCCATACTCAAACAAATCAGTACCAATTTTATTCCAAGGAATTTCTGGTATGGGAACCGGAATCATAGGCTCTCTGCATGGTTTGTTTGAATTCTCCTGACACGCTTTACAATTCTTTACATAATTCTCAATATCTTTTGTTATACCTGGCCAAAACAACACCTCCCGCGCACGTCTTTTACAGCGATCGATCCCTAGATGTCCCTCATGAATCAACTTTAACATTTCACTCCGTAGTGATTCTGGAATCAGTACTTGTTTATTCTTAAAAATAACACTATCTACACAATATATCTCATCTCGAATGGACCAAAAATACCATAAATCATTATGTACATCACTTTTATGCTTAGGCCAACCCTTGTTAATATAAACAAGCAACTGTTTCAAAACTTCATCCCTTATTGTTTCCTGCTTTACAAGAGAGAGCTTATTCTGTGACATCGGAATATTATTAATAACCATTTTAACCTGGCTTAAAATTGCCTTACTAATTTTATCATCATACAAGTCAGGAAGAGGTGCGCGAGATAATGTATCAGGTATGTACATAAACTTTCCCGGCTTATAAACAATTGACAAATCATATCCTTGTAGTCTTAACATCATTCGCTGCAAGCGTGCTGGGATCGAATCTAAGGGCTTTTTAAAAATGCTTTCCAGGGGCTTGTGATCCGATTCGACAATGACATTCATTTTTCCATAAATATACTGGTGAAATTTTTCACATGCAAAAACAATCGCGAGTAGCTCTTTTTCAATTTGAGCATACCTAACCTGCGTGTCTGTGAGTGTGCGCGAGGCGTACTCGACCGGCCGGCCCAGCGCCACGCTGCTTGCGTCCACGGAGAGCACCACCTCACCACGAACGTCATATAATCCCAGAACGGGTGCATTGCATAGCAGGTTCTTTAAATTCTGAAAAGCTTCTCTATGACCTATCTCCCAACACCAAGCAACATCTTTTTTTAATAACCTAGTCAGCGGAAACGTGTGATCCGAATAGCTTGGTATATATCTGGACAGATAATTTACTACTCCTAAAAATCGTTCCAAGCTCTTACGATCCGTCGGTTCAGGCATATTTTTTACTGCTCTTATTTTTTCAGAATCTACTTTCATTCCGTCCTTGCTAAAGACATGGCCTAAGTACCTCACCTCCTGTACTCCTATTCGACATTTATCTTTATTGAATTTTAGATTAATGTTCCGTGCCCTCTTAAATAATTCATTTAGTCGCAAATCATGTTCAGCCCTAGTACTTCCCCAACATATTATGTCATCGATGAATGATTCTACTCCTTCCAAACCTTCTAAGAGCTGCTTTATCTTGGCATGAAATACTTCTGGTCCAGAATTTATCCCAAACGGCAGACGTAAATACTGATACCTGCCAAAAGGAGTGTTAAAAGTACATAAATCAGCACTTTCTTTATCAAGCTTCACCGACCAAAACCCAGAGTTTGCGTCTAAAACGGAGAAATACTTAGCACCGTGAAGTTTGGTCGCTAACTCATTTATAGTTGGCAACTGATAATGTGGCCGTTGTATAGCTACATTGAGAGGCCTCGGATCCAAACATACACGCAATTGGCCATTTTTTTTAGCAACCACCACCAAAGAATTTACCCACGGTGTAGGATACGATACTTTTCTAATAACCCCCAGTTGGGTCATCCTATTCAGTTCATCTTGTAATTTATCACGCAAACCTAAGGGTACCTTGCGTGACGCACAAACCACTGGAGCTACATTTTTATCAATCACAATATGATATTCACCGGGTAAGCAACCTAACCCATTAAATAAATCTTCATTTTCTGACATATTCACTTGTTGAATTCTTTTAACTAATCCTAACTTAACGCAAGCGTGAAGTCCTAAGACGCTTTGACAATCAATAGCAGCAATTGCAAATTTTAAATCATATTGAACATTTTTGTAATTCCACAACAAATTACCTTTGATGGGTATGAATTCTCCACTGTATGACTGTAATTTCACATTGCATTTAGTACTAATGATTTTAGGATCATAACCCATATCTACAAAACGTGCATATGATAAAACATTAATATCAGCACCGGTATCTAATTTAAATTTTTCTGAACCGCAATCCCCGCTCAGAACTTGAAACCAGTCCTCAGACGCAGTTTTCACTTCAGAAATGTTATACAGAGTTGATATAAAAAATGACTCACTCTCATCATCATCTACGTCCGATCGATCTTCTTGATGCAGTCCGATATCGTACAATTTTTTAACATTCTTCTTTACCTTGCACATCCTAGCATAATGACCGTGATTTTCACACACATAACACTGCACAGAATTAGCTGGACACTCCGCCGCGACACTGCACAGTCCCCCACACTTGAGACAGCGAGCTGCTGGCTGAACTAGCTGCTGCGCAGCCGGGCGGGCTCGGCCGCGACCGGCAGGCCCCGGCCGGGCTCCGCGCGCGCCGCGCCGCCCGCCGCCGCCGCCACGCACGCCGACCGCGTCCACCTGCGCCGCCGCCGCCGAGCTCTGGCCGGCGCTGCGCGTATCCAATACGCGCTTGCTATCACTCGAAATTTCGTTGACTTGAACGATTTTAATAGCCTTCTCCAGCGTCAGATCTTCCGTTCTCAGCAGTCGATCCCTCACCACTGTATTGCTTATGCCGCAGACTATCCGGTCGCGAATGAGTTCCTCTTCTAGGATTTGGAATTCGCAATTTTTGCATAATAATTTCAATGCGGTGACGTACTGATTTATTGACTCGCCATTTTCTTGACTTCTAGTGAAAAAGTTATATCTCGCTAGCGTTATATTTGATTTCACACCAAAATATTCGTCAAACTTTTTCAACAGCACGGCGATGTTATCTTTTTCACTATCATCGCTGAACGAAAAAGTCTCGTAGACATCGAACCCCTCCGGTCCAATTAAATTGATCAGTAGACTAGCCTGCACTCCATCTTCTTCTTTATGCACCCCAGATGCTTTTAGAAACAGGCTAAACTGTTTTTTCCACCGCTTCCACGCGTCAGCCCGGCTGACGGGGCTGCCATCCAGGCTCAATTCCGCCGGTGGTCGAGCGTGTTCCATTATCTCGATACTTCACACGTTAAATAACAAAACTTTACGCTATACTGTATCGCAAATCAATACTTTTACATGGCTTTTACACTTTAAAATTAATAAAAACCACCGCTGCCGCCATGTTGTGTAATGAAACGACCGAGCATGGTTACACACTACTTTATTATCTGTGGGTTCTTATACATTGTTATTCGTTCTAGTTACTCTGAGGCATAGACCTACCCACAACAAGGTGTGATTTTATGTATGTAATATGGCGGCAGCCGTTTCTCAGAAAACAAAATTGAACTATTTTATCTATTCAAGTATTAAGCTGGACCGTTGGGCAATTATCGATCTTCGGATTAACCATGGATTGTGCTTGTACGTGGTTAGTGGCACTAACCGACAGTTTAATGAGTTACTGTTTTGAAAGGGAATTCCCTAATGCATTGTCTAATCATCATTGCAACTTTGTATTGATAATGACAATAGGTTTACCTACATATGCCACGGCAGTTGTTGTGAACACGGTAGACAATAAAGATTATTCTACATAAACATATTTATTTCTAAGTTTGAACAAGACCATTCCAAAAATTGTCTGGAAGAAATCGTTTCTAAGCGATAAGACCACCCACTGTACATTGTCTCGTTGGGTTCTATTGGTTCGTGTATGTAATTATTAGGCACAATAAAGAGTTTTTTATTCATTTCATTCATTCAAGACCAAGATTGCTTTCAAGTCTTTAGTGGTTTTTTTTAATAGGCTAGGTACCTAGTACCTACATAAAGCCATACCTTTTTTCGAAGGGGTATGGACCTATGTATAAGCACTGATTTCCGCTTGATCATGAGTTCCTAGTATAATTACCTGAATTATTAGTTAGGTTTAAAACTTAAAACTACCTACTTGAGTAGCTGAAAGAAATTTAGGTTAACCTATGTCGAAAGAATTTGGTTTTATTCATTATTCTCGCGAATTCTGAAATTGGACCTTATACCCTGAGCCCTAATTAGCTCAGCTACTTTACCTACTCGTATTAGGTACCAATAATGTGTGCTGCTGCAATCAGTGACGGAGCAAGCCAAGGGCCCCCAAAATACACTGGGGCCCTAACTAAACGGTTTAGGTTTTGTTTATCAAGTCAAAATATGCAGGGTGTGGCAAAATGTAAACGTATTTTCTAGGCTGACTGTAGTTAATTAAGTACCTATATTTTTCAAAAAATAAATAAGTACCTACAGTTGTTTTTGTTTTATGATTTTTTAAATAATCATATTATCTGTACTCTCGGGCTCTGACTCAGAGTCCGAGGGCCCCTTGAGCTTGGGGGCCCGGTGCACTGCACCGCCTAGCCCTCCGGTAGACACTGGCTACAATGTATTTAATCAAATTTCAAGTCGCAAAGTCACAGAATCAAGCTCAATGTTTTTGATTCGATGCTATTATGGCTTCATTTGCCTCAAGTGGGATAGGACGACGGTGGATCCGTTTCATTTTGCAAGTTCTCTAGAACTTTCGTCTAGCCAATTGAATAGATAAGTTTGTACATAGAACTCCTCAGAACTAATTTAATTTTAACTAGAAAGTACTAAGACTTCGTTGGTTGTCAAGTTTACCTAGTTCTGTTTTTATTATACAGATGGATTTTTGAGATGGGCCATGGAGGGCCGGTGCCTTAACCGTTGTAGCTACAGGAAAACGCTCTTATGAGACCTTTCCTTACTTTTTGAGATATTTGGAACTGTATTCATAGATTTTGAAAAAAAAGTACATCAGCGACAAAAATGCCTTGAGTAAAAGAACATTTTTTGATGCCAATCGATTCAGTTTCATGTAGGGATCAAAAGTCTATAAGGGTTGAGTATAAGAAAAGTCGGAAATCGTCAAAAAAAATTCCCATACATTTTGTACTAAAAATCGATTATTATAATAGGATTCTAGACAAATTAAAATGATTTCGCTGATTCGAATAGACTTGTACAAACCGGTCAAGTGCGAGTCGGACTCACGCACGATGGATTCCGTATCATTATCTATAAAAACGGCAAAAAATCACGTTTGTTTTATGGGAGAGCCCCTGTGTTTTTGTTAGTGAAAATTTCAACTGTCAAACTATCACAGTTCATGACATACAACCTGGTGACAGACGGACACATAGGCGGATCCAGGGGGCCCCCCCCAGACGATATTTTTGAGTACCTACTAACTATGAAAAATTTATAAATTGTGAAATTTTTGACAGTTTTTGTTTCTTGTGCCCCCCCCCCCCCCCCAGAAAAAAATCCTTGATCCGCCCATGGACGGACAGACAGCGAAGTCTTAGTAATTCAGTAACATGAATTCAGTAAATCATGGTAAATATTTATGTTAAAAATTATAAAAGCACTAGGCAAGTTCTATCGCAAGAGAGGTCCATCATTGCAGTCGAGCGTTTGATGATGGTGCTGACAATTTTTGCTGACGTGTAAAATCCATATGCGGTCATTGACACGTGCGTTTGGAGGAAATAACCAACGACGCGCGGCGTTTGTGTGTCATTTGCGCCGTGATTAGGTAGCCCTCACCATTGGTTAACGATACCGTACTCTATTTTATTTTGGTGAGTTGCTATCGAGACACTCCAAAGTAACGTAAATAATTCACTTAATTGTAATATTTGTTCTAAATATTGGATTAATGTAGGGGTTGAATGTATCTTCAGTTCTTTTATTTAGGTATTCATTTGCAATTATGGTAATCACTTTAATGTAAACCGCCCTATCGCGACAGGCTTGCCTCGTGCGACCACCGGCATTATTTATATTCATTCATAACTTGTGTTTTTTGGTTAGAAGTTCCTAATTTAAGTATTTATGTTTACACCGCTATTCACAAACGTTACTATGAGGTCTCATAGTGCCCGCGGAGGCACAGGGTACCAAAAACCTATTCATAGATTTAAGTGGCGATCGGCACTATGCGTCCCTTCAAACGAACGCATAGCTAAGGGAGCCAGCTAGCTATAATAGACAACGCATAGCGTCAAATAGTGACCAGCTTACGTCAAAAAGATTTAAGTCTGTACTCAGAGTCACTCTAACGTCTACTTATATCCGTTGCGTATTAACGGTTTTTTATATAAAACGACTCTAAGTGCGGCTGTATAATAAGATGTCAGTCAACGAAGTGAAGTACGTAATACAAACGAACCAATCACAGAGCTCTATTCAACGCAGTGCGTTTGCTTAGCTAAGAGTAGTTTGAGTATTGTTTATGAATTGGAAGGCTTGCCATCTGAAACGGACTGAGAAATGCCTTACTTCGCATAGTATTGCTAGTTTACTTAGGCAAGTATTGTTTGTGAATACCGGCATTAGGCTCGCACAATAATATTATAACGAATTTGGAGTGCTTTATGATGCACCTTTGCTACCTTCATATCTCCCAAAGCCATGATCCAAACTTCATATTTTGGGATCATTCGTACCCATAGGTACGCTAAAAAAAACCTGTGTCGGTGTGTGTGACCAAATAAAGATCTATCTAAGAAGAAATCTAAGTAGAATAAACAGACAAATCCGTTTTTTTACAAACACGAGACCTGCCGGTCGCTGGCTGACCCAATGGTTGTCTCATGGTGTTTAACTTCCCCTTATAAGTTGAAAAAAGGATTGAAACTCGAGCCGGTTTAAACGAGAAATCACAATCATATGAGTGTTCTATAGTAAGGCACCGTCACGAAGCAAACTCGTTAGGCGCGGGAATTCGGAGTATTCCCGGAGTATTCCCAACGTCCCCATTAACTCGCCCATCAATGGGGACAGGAATTAAACATCCTGAAGCTCCATTTGATTTCCTGTTCTATTGTCTCATTGGATTCTTACGAGACGACGCCATTTTGTAATATGAATGGCGCTAGAGTGTTGTTCATTTAAAAGTTAAAAAATATACCGAAAAGTTTGATTCAAAAACAGATTGTAAAGTTGTAGAAATTGATTGTTTGAGATACCAAAAATTGCAAAATAGGACTCGCGACGTCATACTTTTCGATGATCACAAATGAAGTTTAGTAAGTATAGTATTGATGTATTTTCTGTGAATGATTGAGTTTTCATTGCTAGGGGACACTGGGGCTTTTGTCCTGTCCTATTTTAGTACTGATCCCAGGATAAAAGGCGAATATTTTTTTGTCCTGTGTTCCCGTAACATTCGCAATGTAATACCAAAGGCTGGCTCTGATTTGCTGATTTATGATAACAACTGATTGTTATTTCAATTCTGTTCCACGAGCGTCTATTTTGCATTAATTAATATTTGAGATATGACGCATGAAATGAAATGTTCAAGTATTCACAGCTCAGTTAACATAAATAAATAAATAAAGAAGACTTTGATCAGTTGAGCTGTCTATTGATTGTTTTTACGACGATCCAGATAGCTTAGCTAAAGTAAGAAAGAAAATATTTTTATTGAACTGATTCTATTGTAGGTATTTTGTTTTAGGTACTTACTCATTTACTTGTAGCTGTTATTCTAATCTGTTTTTCATTGTTTAATTAGTATTTGTAACGGCCACTCTCAGTGGCGTAGCCAAGGGCCTTGGTACAAAATAAACTGGGGCCCTAAGTGAATGATTTAGGTTTTATCAAGTCAAAATGAAGGGACTTATTTAAAATTTTTGTAAAAACTTACGATTTCATTCGTAATTTTCTGGGCTGACTGTAGTTACTTAGGTAAGTACATTTTTTCAAAAATCTAAAAATGCAGTTCAATTTCAATTTATTCATAGAAGTTTGTTCAAAATAATCATACCTATAGTTTCCTAAGAACAAAACCTTCCGGACTCTCGGGCTCTGACTCCGAGTCCGAGGGCCCCTTGAGCTTGGGGGTCCCGGTGTACTGCACTGCCTAGCCCTCCGGTAGACGCCACTGGCCACTCTACACATTCGCCGAAATATTATATGGATAGTACCTACCTAGATGACAGGCGATGACTGGCGAATAAACCCTCTAGACTCTATAGGGTTTATTGTGGCACTCTAGAGTCTAGAGTGCCACAATATTACTTATTAACAATTTTAGAGTACGTACATTTTTATGTTGGTAGTAAATTCGTGAAAGCAGTTTTTTTAGGTTAGAATATAATTTATATTATTCTTTGCTTCCTGAAGTTTTTGTTATAAATGAATGAGTTTTGAGCTCGTGTTGTTCCCCTAATGGACATCATGAGTGCCGTTAAAAGCTTTCGAAAAGTTTCCTCATTCGGCTAGTTAGCAGGTAGCCGGCAAACTCTAACCATTTCAAAAGTTACCCTGAATAATGAACTCTAGTTTAACGTAATTAGGGTACAATTCAACAGTTTGGCGAGAACTATGTCTTTTCACTTGAATTTATTTGTTTTGATGGATCCGACGGTACCACAAAATATGAAAATACATGTGCTTTGATGCGAGCTTTAATTAGCGAAGATAAATATGGTGGCTTTACTTAAGCTTTGCTCACCGCTTAGTTTGCGCTTGGTAAACTAAGTTTAAATCATAGTAAAATAATCTCATGAGTATAGTTTATGTTTGTTTATTTCAAACATTACAAACAGCATTAGTACTGGCAAAGTAATTTGAGTAGTATTTGTGTTATGGGCGAATGAATATAGGTACTACTTATTATTACTTTTATTTTTCTTTACTTTATTATTAATACTTAATCTAATCATATTAATAAATGTTTTAAAGTTTGTGAGTTAGTTTAGATTGGATATTTGGATGTTTGGATGTTTGTGTATCAATCACGCCTAAACCAGTGAACCGATTTAGATGAAACTTGGTATAGGCATAGATAGTGACCTGGAATAGCATATAGGCTATTCAAAATGTTGGTACCACGCGAGCGGAACCGCGCGCAGAAGCTAGTACTTTATAAAGCTCTTTTCTGGATAAAGGTAATTAATTAGGTATAAGTATAGTTTTGTTGGATGGCACAAGCAAAGGAAGACCTATGCCCAGCAGTGGGCTAGATCGGGCTGTGGATGGTGATGATGATAGTTTTTTGTAAATACTGTTGTGGCTCAGGACTGGAAGACTTGGAGGGAATGAAGGTCTTTGCCCTGCGGTGGGAATCACTAAGCATATAAATAAATACATTATACTGACATACAATATACCGAGACTCCGAGACAGATACTTGTCGAAACATTTGTCCCGTAGCGGGAACCGAACCCTGCAACCTTATGGTAGTTGGACCTTTGCAGGTCGCCAAAAGGTTAATATGGTATTTAAATCCGTGTAAACAAAGTTTGCAAGTAATAGGTAGCATAGTCCGTCTTATCGACTTACGATCTCGCCAACAAATACAAGTTGCAAACTAACAAACTTGTATCAAAGTTATTGGAATTGTGTCCCGTGTTGGGCAAGGAGTTTCTATAAGTAATATTTCTCGCATCTACAGATGTTAGTACTTATCTACTTTTCTATAAGGTGCATAGTTCTTTAACAAGGTTCACGCTGCGTTGACTCAAACGGCCGCTGACTTTGCTCATATTTATATCCTAGAAAAAATATTTTTATCTAGGTATACAAGAAGATCTCGCTGCCGGACGACCAACGTTTCTGTAACCGGTTCTTGGACGCCATTCAGTTATCGCTTGACTCCACCTGTCGTCACCTCGCCTGGCCAGGTGTCCTGCCCAACTCCATTAGTTCCGCGATACGATTCCCTACGTCTTTGACATTTGTTCGTCTTCGGATCTCGACGTCGAGATTCGGCAGCAAGATGGGCAGACGATTTGGTATGCGTCGCGGGCTGCACCTGGATGAGGTTAGCACGAGACCGTAAAAAGTGGCATATAGAAAGAGAGGCCTATACCCAGCAGTGGGCAAAGTCAGGGGATGATGATGATGATAAAAGAAGATTAAAAAGGGCGTCGCATCTCGGCGTGAGTAGATTCTAAGAAACAATGGTTATTAATAGAAATGAACATGTATGAA
This sequence comes from Epirrhoe alternata, assembly GCA_963565295.1. Taxonomy (NCBI): domain Eukaryota; kingdom Metazoa; phylum Arthropoda; class Insecta; order Lepidoptera; family Geometridae; genus Epirrhoe; species Epirrhoe alternata. Next base: position 540,231 of record OY751375.1, read on the forward strand.
TGAATGAATGAACACTTTATTGTACACCAAAACAACAACGAAAACAATACATTAGAAACATTTACAAGTAGTACAATCGCTTTCAGCGATAAGGCGGGTGGCCTTATCGCTGAAAGCGATTTCTTCCAGGCAACCTTTGTATGTCATGTATGTCAAACCCCAGATAATATAATATACTAGGTCGTACGAAGTGGTTTAAATTCAGTACAAAAGTTTTAACAAATACATACATAACTAGGTACCTAAGTTACATTATTCAAGACGCGTAACATTGTGGCCACGTTCGAAGTAACTTAGCACCAGTTTTAAAAATGTAAGTTCATATAAGTGACCAACTCAAAAAGAGGAGACCCACTCACTTTTTCGGAAACTTTTATATACCTACGTATGCTCCCCGATTACTCGGACGTCTAAACTGATTTGTGAAATTCTTCTCTTTTTTTTTTTAAAGTATACCCAGGTTTCATATCTTATTCCTGACTAGCTTCCGCGCGTGGCTTCGACGGCGTGGAACCAACTTTTTGAATATGCTATTCCAGCAGCCTTATTGCCTAACTTGAAATCCATTCCCAATTAACATCCCGATTGAGCTCAACCAATCACACAATACGAAAATGACGTGTTTTGTCATTTTTGTGTTATGTGATTGGTCACGCTCAATTGGGATGATAACTGGAAATGGATTTCAAGTAAGACAATAAGGCCCCAGGTCACTATCTACTCTTATTCCTAGTTTCATCCAAATCGGTTCACTGGTTTAGGCGTGATTGAAACACAAACAAAATTTTTCATACATAATACATACATAAAATCACGCCTCTTACCCAAAGGGGTAGGCAGAGACCACGGATCTCCAGTCGCTACGATCCTGACACACAACTTTCGCCTCATTCACTTACATTACATTCTTCATACACGCTCGTCGGTTTAGGGTACTTTTGAGCTGGCCCTTCTCCAAAATGTCGCCAATTTGATCCAAGAAGGTTCGCCTAGGCCTTTCCCTTCCAGCTGTCCCATACACACTCGCCTCATACACTTGCTTTGTCAAACGACTGTCATCCATCCTCTCTACATGCCCAAACTATCTTAACAAAAATTTTCATCTTTATTATATGAGTGGGATTTATGAATCCCGTAAAACTTAAAAAATCTTATGCTCGCTTGTAATTTTCATTTAAATTGTGCATTGTGTTGCTCTTTTAGTATATCAAAAGCAGTTTGTTTAGGTACTGCCTTTCAGCATAAGCGCTATTTTTCACAATATTTCCCATACATTATGTTTTGTAGTGTGTAATTATGAAAAGTCTTATCAAAATTTTGGATTCCGACGGGATTCGAACCCGCAACGATCAGACAGTCCTCCTCAAGCCTGAGTGCCTTACTGTTCGGCCACGGAACCCTTAGTCGTCGCAGTCCAAATTTTTGTAAAGCTCAGCTAAGAAATATGAAATGCTAATAAATATGTGTCATTAATTAATGACTTAAAAGCCGGGAAGCGATAACTATATATGGCCAATAGCGGTCACACATCCACTGACCGGTCAGAACGTTGCTTTACTTCGACGATCTATCAGAACGACGGTGATTGACACACAAACACTAACATCCAAACATACCATAAATAATATACTTGCAGATATAAGTACGTATTATTTCTAACCTTATAATAGAAAGTAGGATAGTGCTATGGGTGCCTGTCAAAAGTAGAGTAGTCCACTATACTCGATGGGTCAGAGTTCAGTTCCCGAGTGGTTCCAAGAGAGAACTCGCACCAAACTAAAGCCATTACAGTCACAGTGGGCAAACTCAGTTATCATAGCTGCTTCTAATCCGATCTTGTACTTTAAACACAGGAATTCTAAATTAAACTTTGTGAATTAATGACCATGTGTTTTTATCACTTACCCAAAACGTCATTTACAGGATACCTCTAGCATACCATTCTTCTTTATGCCACAGAACATTAGCTCTTGCTCCGTTGAGTTTGAGAAAGCTAGATGCAAAAATGGTCTCGTGTAAATTGCGTTTATTGTTGCATGTTGCAGCAAGTTTATCCGTGACCACAAAAAAGTTTGGTCCAGGATTCTATTTCATACTTTTTTAACTAACGAGCATTGCAGAGCTTTCTCAATAAAATGTATTAGTATAGATTTATGATTAAGACTCCTCGCAGACTGCAGACTTTCTATCGGCCGATAGTTGAGACTGAGACGGGCTATACTTCTCCATACTCATTACGAGCCGAAGTATATTCCGTCTCAACTATCGGCCGATAGAAAGTCTGTAGTCTGCGAGGGGTCTTACTGGCTTGTTGGCGTGAACGTGGGTAATTAATTAATTGGTCGAAGAATGCGAAAGAAGTAAAGATTAGATCACGTTCATTTTGACATGAAAATAACAAGACTTTTTCGGTGGGATTGTGGTCACGGGTTTGAAAGATGTCAGCACGAAAAATATGATTTAACGGGAAGTGCCGTTGCGCTCTCGTGCACGAATATTCGGTTATTTATTGAAGCTTATTATGAAGAAGGTACCAAAAATGAAATTCTTTCTATATTCTGAGTAGAAGTGTGTAGAGAGTTGGAAGGGTGGAATCCAATATGATTTCGCTTCCAACAGAGAGTGCGCTGGATCAGTTGGGCTATCTATAGATCCTGAATCATTGAATGATTCAATTATCAACAATCATGAAACGGTATTTTTTTCAATACCCTAAATATTTTGACTATGATCAAATTCTGGTTTCATCTAACCTCAACCTTGACCTAACAATACGCGTCGTGGGAGTCTGAAAACGTGTAAATTACAACTGTAGAATCAGTGCAAAATGAAACGGCCGCTGGCTAATGGCTTCTTGGCGCACCACAGAATAATAGGGCATAAGCCAAAAATGTCTGATGTGCGGTCACCGTTGTTTTACTACTGTTGTGTAAGACTCCTCGCAGACTACAGACTTTCTATCGGCCGATAGTTGAGACGGCATATACTTTGGCTCGTAATGAGTATGGAGAAGTATAGCCTGTCTATACTTCTCCATACTCAGGAGGAATGAATATATTACGGGAAGTCTGAAATTAGCGCCGGTGACTGAAAAATTGAAGAGCAATTAGGTTAGCGTGGTATGGGCATTGGGCATGTAAGGGCGAAGGGATGAGTAGAGGTAGGCATAAGAAAGGATTGTGTGAAGGAAGATATGGGTAAGAAGGGAGTGGATATGAAGATGACGAGTGATAGGGGAGACTGGAAGAAGAGGACATGTTGTGCCGACCCCGCATAAGCGGGATAAAGGCAGGCAAATGATGATGTCTTATTGCTGGGAAAAGGCATCCCCCATAAATCTCGAACTATTTCTCCTCTTCGAGATCTCCCACCACTCTTTCTCGAAAGTGTAAGTCGTTCCCCCAAAATTTCACTGGTACTAAGTTCTGGGGATAGTGATCCAATTGTATTTTATTTTTCGAGTACAGAAACTTTTCTATGAAGGTGGTAAAACAGCGGAGATGGTATAACAAAACCCTTGGCACGAAATAGGTGATAGAGTTGGCACCAAATGCTATAAGAGGGTGATCCATCGGCTAACCAGCAAGTCATAGTATAAATAAGTTTGTTGCGATACTAGCTTTGCTCATCATCATCATCTTCCTGCACTTGTCCTTACTACCTCGCCACTAGCACTAACAACCGTGCGGAAATATTATTGTCAGCTTGCATTAACATCAAGACAGTGCTCAAACGTGTCAAAGAGAAAACAATACTGCAACATACAGAAAACAATAACATAGACTCACATGGCACCCTGGCGTTGCGCGATGGTTTTAATCGCTTTTAGCGGTTTTACTCACCAATGGATCCCCCCTTTGGCAAGCCAGCTGCCGTAATTTACGAATTATTGTTTCTATTGTTGCCATATTCATAATTTCAATGCTGCGTCTAGCATAGGTTTAACTTTCTAAAGTTGGAGCTTCCATAGCGTTGCTTTTCATACAAAGAGGTGAAATATATACGAGTATTACATAAAGGGTTAAAATTGTGATGTTATATCCTACAAATACGAGTATGACAACAATTTTGTATAATCTGAAATTTTGAAATATTTCAGCAAATATTTATCTCGAGTCTGGGTATTTTTAAGTTTCTTTATGTATGTATTTACAAACAATAGTATGATAGTATATTAGTTATTGGTTCCCACAGTACAAGCTTTGCTTAGTTCGGGGCTAGATGACTGTGTGAAATGTCCAGCATTATTATTTATTTATTTTATTTCGATGTTTGTGTTTGAATCATGCGCAAACGGAAAACAACGCTATCCCATTCAGCCAACACGGCTATTTACACGGTGCGATTTTTGGCTTGTTTTGCTTAGCCGATTTACACGTAAAAAAATTGCTTGTTATTGTCGGTTGCAATTCTTCCATGTACTCTTTATGATCTGTGAGTACTTACGTAAATTGCGATGAATGATATCGGAATTCTCTTCTCTGAATGGTTATGTGAAGCAATCGACTAGCGTCGAAGCCCGAGGCCCTAATCACAATAGCTACCATTACCAATGGATTAACTATTCAGGGATACGTTTAGCTTAACGAGCGATTTGGGACGCAAATGACGCTAGATTTGTATAAAAACTAACACCTTTTAGAACCCTCGTAGACTGCAGACTTTCTATCGGCATATAGTTGAGACGGAACGTACGCTTACTTCTCCATACTCATTACGACATCATTGCCATCATCATGACATAACTCATTGCCCTGACATTAAAATTTGCATACCAGTTCTTGGTGAAATATGTGATCCTAAATTGTAAACCTTATCAACTTGTTAACCATATTTCTTGCAAATTAAAATTTCATTTCATTTCCGAGTCGAACTATGTTTCGTCTCAACTATCGGCCGATAGAAAGTCTGCAGTCTGCGAGGGGTCTAAGATGTTACTTGATATTTACGCAGCTTAAGTCACCTCCACACTATTAGAATTGATGTGGTAGGTATCTTAGGTATTTCCTGTGAATAAGGCTGATCATAGAGGTTGGTTCAGATGCCAGCGTATTCTACCTATCTCAAAAAATGCTCCTGGCACTACAGCCTCCCGTTGAGTTTTGATATCTCAGACAAAACAGAATGGACGAGTTATTGACAGAATTCCTCTTTCAACATTTTCTGCGGGAGACGAGGTAGCACACGAACGCATTTTACACACACTTATGCATGAAACATCACAATACACCCTCATTTTTACGCACACTCTTACAAATTTCGTATCTGACGTACGTAATACTTACAAGACGTATGTATGTACATGTCGGAATCCAAAATTTTGATAAGACTTTTCATTTCGTAAGACGTGCATGATTCAGAATCGTGTTCATTTTTGCAGAGGGGAAAAACAAGGTAAAGGCTCATCCCATCTTTATGATCTAAGGTTGATATAGGCATAGGTTGTATCCTGACACTGTTATTATCATCTTGTAAAGGTGTTAGGGCCGAATATTATATACACAAGTTTGAACGGCTTAAACACAGTTATATTCTTGAAGTCGATCTCTTCCTGCACGGTAACTTTATACCGTGCAAATTTGACAAACTTCGATGAATCAAGAACGAGACTGGTGTACTCACCAGCGACGTCGGAGATAGTGGCGTTGGGAGAGCATTTCACGAAGTCCGGGAAGAAGTTCACCATGATGATACCGCCATTTTCTTTCTGCAATAAAGTATGCATGAGGCACAACATCAAACGTCAAATAAAGATGAGGAAAAATGGACTCTGTACACATGATGAGAGGGTCGAGAATCGAATGAAGCTATAGCATAAGAGAGATTATGTTTACTAAAACGTTCTGCTGCAAAAGTATTCTGAGGATGTAGCCATCAAAACCGTCAAAGATGTAGTACCAACCCCCTTAATTATTCACTTAAAAAAAGCTAGTTTCAATCATGTTTCTTGCCACAGACAAAGGTTTGTCTGTGTTTGTTACCCTGGTTCTTCACGGTATTGGTCGCGAAGGAACAGGAGTAGAATAACCTAGCTTTAAGAATATTCTAAGTGATACTGAAACTGACAGAAATTGAAAATTGCAATGCAGTTCAATGTGGAGCTAAAAAGTGGGACAAAGGGCCGAATACGGCATACAATGTAGGACGAAAGCAGATTTTTTGAGATGGTCCGATCTTTTGCGAGAGAAAAGATTTAACCCCCTTGTACACCTTCCATAAAGAAGAAACAAATGAACTATACTCACAAGAGACTGGATAATATCATCTGGAACATTCCTCTTGTGGTTACAGAGGCTGTAGACCGAGGAGTGGCTGAAGACAACTGGTGCACGCGACACGCGGATGGCTGCACGAGTGGTGTTCTCCCCCACGTGGGACAGGTCCACCACCATGCCTAGACGGTTCATCTCTTTCACCACTTTCTGTTGACAATATTATGTTTAGAGATTTTAAAATGCATTCCAAATTGCGCCTGTACGGACTTGAACCAACAGCTTGATCCTGGTGCCCTTCCATCTGAGCCAGTAAGCAGTTTTCTTGTTTTGTGAGAGTGCGGAGTAAAATCTTTGATTTTAGTTTCATAAGCTACAATTCTGGCATACCATTGTTGCCTCTTGCTTTCTCAAACTCAAGGGAGCAAGGGCTAATATTTTGTGGCAATTGGCAAGAATGGTATGCTAGAATGGTATTGTGTAAATGTTTAAGAATCAAAATAGATTCATAGTTGGCTCAACTGCTCCCTTAGCACAGCGTTTGTCTAGGTAAAAGAGAATAGATAAAAATGACATCAATGACGTTAGCGTGTGGATAAAACAGGCAGAGTGTGGATAAAACGAGGCGGTCGATAAATCTAAGGGATAAAAGTTACTTTTATCCACACTCTAATGTCATTACTGTCATTTTTATCTATTCTCCGGTACCTAGACAAACGCTGTGCTGGGGGCTGGTATTTTGTAATGTCACTGTATAATGTTGTACGTAGGTAACATAACCGGTGGTTTCTGGCCGTAGTTTAATCTCCGTCTGAGGGCGGATCTCGGATCTCGGTGAAATATATGCTCTAACTTCATAAGCTTACAGATTTCCCGTCTTACGTGGATTTCGATGGATGGCACTAGAAATCTTCGCGATATATCAGGTGCGGTAGACACTTCCAGAACTGTTCTTGTATTCTAGATCCTTTGAAGATTTCTTTCTAAAATGTCTTTGATCATGCCTCTGACTATCCGTCAGAGGCATGTTCAAAGACAATAATAATTGATACATACCCACATAAGAAATCTAGAGACTTTATGGGGACTTAGACTTTTAATAAAACAGGCTAGAAGTTTTTAATATATTTAGGCACATAAACACCAATCACAAATAACTTCATACAATCAAACATGGTTGGTCACTTTCAATCATTGTTGCAACAAAAGCCACTAACAGTGAATCATTCTAGAGGTAAATTTTGACTTGTATGACAGAATATCGAACCGGTACCTCATTCCTAATTCATGAGTTATTGTTAGGTATGGTTCGTTAGATATGCTGGCTATCTTAGGGCGAGACTCATTTATTTTGGTCAGTATTCCTATATTGAAACGTTTTAGTATTCTGCTATGATAAAGACCTTCGTGTTACTAGCAAATTACTAATCAGCTGGTTCGTCCATTCAACCAATCAGTGGCGACTCCATTTAGCATGGGATGAGGGCAGCGGAATGATGATAATGGTTCCAGCTCCGTGCTCTGAACTGTGGATGTGTGATATTTTCAGCTTTGACTACTCTAATTAAAGAGCATCTTGTCTAGATTTGAGATCCTACATAATCTCATATATATCCTAAATACCGTTCTTTGGAAAGGGAATCAGTCGTGATTCTGTTGGATTTTTTTGATTCATAGGTTTTATTTGTTAGTGGTGTGATCTGTCGAAATTGATCTGAGTTTGAATTTTGTGGTAACGTTACCTGCTAGACAACACAGTACACCCAAAGCTAGTGGATTCTGTATATACCTACTTTTATCTACATTAAGCACATTATACATAAACCTACTGTAGCCTTTAATCTCATCAAACTATCACGATCCTATAGGACAGTTATACCTCTGGGCTACCTGTTCTCAATTCGACCCAACTCAGCATTACAATGAGATTTATTAGGGTCAATGACATCTTAGCTGGTACATTTCGTGCAAAACATCCAAATCGCAAATCACCCGGTGGGCACAAATCGCACGTTCACCCACAAATGACTCGGTTTATCAACAAAATAACAAATGACGAACATTATGCACTAATGATGATGTGGACCGGCTCCTAGGTATAGGTAAAAGGTGGGTTAAAGTGTTTCTCTGTGTGCAATACTGAGCATGTAATGTAACACAGCTTTTTTGTATTGTTTAAGTCTATTGCTAAGTTCTTTGTTTGATAAATTGTATTTGTTATTTTTAAGGCAAACCATTTCTTTATGAAATAAACTAGCAAACCCAGCGAACTCCGTTTCGCCACCAGATGCCACCAGATTTTTCCTGAATTTTCTTTGCTATAAACCTCACGGAGCCCGAGACCTTTCCAACGAATGCTAAACCGTGGAAATCGGTTCGTGCGTTCTGGAGTTATAGCGTCAGGAAGGAAAACCCGACCTATTTTTATATAGTATATTTATCTCTTATCTTTATCTCTTACAATAAGACCCCTCGCAGACTACAGACTTTCCATCGGCCGATAGTTGAGACGGGCTATACTTCTCCATACTCATTACGGGGTGAAATTATATTCCGTCTCAACTATCGGCCGATAGAAAGTCTTGTAGTCTGCGAGGGGTCTAAGATACCTCTTTTTAATTACTTAATCTAAAGATAAAAAGTTGCTAGCTATTGGAATGAAAGTCTTTGAGTACCACCATACGACGTGTGAGATTATCAGTGCCAGTGACGCACGAGTAAAAATCGATTTCCAAACTGTTGTTTATCACTTATAATACCACAAGAGCTTCAAAATTATCGGGTATTTCCCGATAGGTTCGTTGCAAACAAATGAAGGAGTCAAGTTTTTCAGGTTAAAAAAACACACACAATGTACAGTTCATTTCATTTTCATGCAAAATCTCCAATTTTCACAATTGAATTCAACCTGTCAGTTTGACGTGTGGTTAATTTGACTGGATCATGTTTTGTTTTTTATATATAGCAAAGACCAGAGAAAATTTTCAAAAAATTATCAGTTTAATACCATGTAGGTTGTACCACGTGACGTCGAATGGTGCAATTCTATTGGTCGATATTTGGGTCGGAAAAATAATCTCTGAAATCTCTCATTTATTTATTTGGAGTGGATCTGACACAATGATTGTTGAAAATTGAAATTATTTTTGTTTTGTTTTTAATTGTTAAAATATAAATACAGGACTTTTTCAATAAAATATTTGTTGCGATGTTTTTGACAACCTCTGTGGTGCAGTGCAGACTACGCGTACCCGACTACGCATTCATTGGAACGCCTAGTCCGCGCAGGCTTAAGAATTAATGATTAACGCTACTGATACAATAAACTACAATATTCAGTCATCTTTTGGATCAAGCGTCGAATTTTAAACCATTTGGATTAAAACTTAGGAACTCAACCCAATATGGTTAGGTAAATAATTTCTTCCTTTAGGTAATACTATACTTACCATATTTTCTGTAGAATAACCGACACGAGTACCTATGATTTATAACTTAGGTACCCTCTACACTGGGAAAAGCGTGCACATTAAGTTTCCAACTTTAAAAACCTACATAGCTAATTAAAAATTGTAGAGAGATTAGAAGCAAGGCACTTTTCAAAAAACTTTCGCAGTATTCGCATACAAAATAACACCTTAATTTAAACACAAAAAGTCCACATTCGCTTACCTGAGAAGCACAAGTTTATAAACGTTACAAGAAACTGAAACCTATAATATACCTTATTTATATAGTGCTAAAGTATATTTTACCTCTCCGAATTCGGTGAGTCCGTTCGCGACGGCGGGCTCGTTGGATGAGTCGGCCCTACGGACAAATAAGACAAATAAATGAAACAGAGACAGAGGCTCGCTTTGTCTGTCGCACACATTCGCAAATTCCACAGGGATGTAATCAAGGGCTGAAAACACGTAATGATATCGATTGGAAAATAAGTGAAGTTAAAAGGTGTAATATTGGAAAATATTAGTCGTAACTTACCTATAGCTTTGCTTTGTTATTCTATTAAGCTTCGCATTTTATTCTTAGAGCTTTCAGAGTAGGGTACATTATTATTTCAGGTTAATAAAATAAATACTGCTGGACATTTCACACAGCATCATCTAGCCCCAAACTAAGCAAAGCTTGTACTATGGGAACCAGATAACTGATATACTACTACTTATATACTTTTTGTTTTAATATGCAATTTGTTGCATTTTAATTTTTTTTTTATGAAAAACCAGGTATATAGCGGTAGAATAGAAGGAACAGGAGTGAAATCGATGTTAAGTGATCCCAGCGGTCCTAAAATGCTTTTTGACTTTGACTTTGAATAGAGTAAATAACGGGCCAAAGTCACAGTAATATGTGTCAATGCACACAAATGTGTCATTTTCGAAAAAAAGCTTCAATTTTGAGACGCACGTTCACCTTTCACCACACTGCTGGTTAAAAATATCACGCGACGTGGCGTTTTTACCGAGTTTATCCTAAGTATCCTACTAATATAATAAAGCTGAAAGTTTATGAGTATGTTTGTGTTTCAATCACGAATAAACCAGTGAGCCGATTTGGATGTAACCTGGCATAGACGTAGATAGTGATCTGGAATAGCATATACGGTATTCAAAATGCGACACGAGTAAAGCTGTGCGCAGTAGCTATTCATCATCATCATCATCTCAGTCAGCTAGCGTCCACTGCTGAACATAGGCCTCCCCCATCGACTTCCACAGCGATCGATCTTGTGCAGCCCAACGGCTCCCAGCAACCTTTACAAGATCGTGTTTCCATCTAGTGGGGTCCGTCCTCTACTGCGATTTCCGGTGCGTGGCCTCCACTCGAGAACTTTTCTGCCCCAACAGCCGTCAGTTCTACGAGTAGCTAGTGCCTTAATAAAAACGAAAATCAAACTCCCTTTGTAAAATGTTTTCTCCAAATGGTTGATTACACAGATCTCAACTCATCTTTGGTACACAGAGCGTAAACATTAGTCGACAAGAAAGCGCAAAGCCAAAAGCGTGGTCAATGAACCTTGCATAATTTATGGGGAACCTATTCAAATGATTTATTTTTAAAAATTCGCAAATATCGGGATGGAGTGGATACGAATCGAATCCGAAAGGGATGTGACTATGATGGCATACTAATGATGTATCCGAACCCAGTTTAACATACAAAGTATGTATGCGGTTTCTCTTGATAAAAAAGAAATAGACAAAGCTGATAATATTTAATCCCATCCATTACTTAGTTTTAGAGAAACTATAATTTTCTTTTATTTTATGGTACACAATTTTTTATATTTAAGCAAGAATTTTCATTCATTCTTTTCAATTTATTCATTGACTAAGTGTTATTGAACAAAAAGGCTATAAACACAATTTTAATTTTCACATTGGTTTGCGCGTAAATATCACCTAATTAAATAGTGATAAAGTCGTATTTCCAACAACTGCTGACCAGACGAGCTTACGAGTTGATAATAACCATAGGTAATGGATGCAAGGCTTAGGACACTCACGTGAGGCCTTTGCTGCCACGGCTCGTGTTCCTGGATGTTATATTCTTGGATTATTGCGTTTTCAGGTAAAGGGATAATTGATTAATATGCACTTTATGCTCTGAACACTCTTAGTTTATTTTAATAAAGTTTCCTTCAGAACTATGTTGTAATAATGTCAAGCAGGTGGCGTTGAGACTGCTACACAGTTTTTTAAACTTTTGCAGTTCTCATCGTTCTATAGTAATCAATGTTTCTATGTACATTGTTCTGAATAAATCATTTTGAATTTGAATTTTATACAAATTTATCTTATAACAATGCACATTATGTCTAGGAAATCCGGATACAAGAGAGTGAAACATTGAATGAACTAAGGAATGCAAACTTTTAACATTCACAGATAACAAAAGCTAATATCTAACACTGGATATCTGGTAACATACATTATACAGGGTTATTTGTAAAACACCGGTAACGTCTCAGGACTGTATTACTATCATAATAAGGAACAACTTTTGTTCTATGACTTTTAAAAATTAATCATTATTTTTTTTCCTCAGATTGTCATACAAAAATAAAAATATTTAAATTGAAGTCTATGCGAAACAAAAGGAAGCGATAGTACAAAGCCAAGGGAGTGGGGTTAGGGCGGCGGGGGTCGAAATGTGTTCGATAGGACAATGTTTTAGATGGAACAACGAAATCTTGAATGTTTGTTTTTGGTAAATGTCACGATTGTCACGATGCGTTTTCGTCGTGCGATGACAGATTTCTTCCTGTGCTCGTGCGACGGCTTGTGAACTCTAATTAGGACACTGATGAAATCTGTATGTTTGAACTCATCGCACGCACGACGAAAACGCATCGAGTCATCGTACAATCGTTTCGCAATTAGGACGACGCTTAAATGAATGTCTTTGGCATTTATACGAGTATAGGTAGTTCCTATAGTTTATAATTTCTCTGGGATTTGGTGACTTGCTGAAATAGTAATAACCTAAATCCTAAACCATACGTCAAACAATGTCCCAGGCACTACAGCGTCCCGTTCAGTGTAGGAGGGTTGCCTCCTCACGCTGTAAATCATCTAATGTAGATGTAAAGGCAGATAGATTGAAAACATACGTCCCAGAAACATGAAACTTGGAGGTTACGAACATTCCATTTAGGATGTAGCACGCAAAGGAATTTCGCTAATTCCATCCCAAAGCGAAAAGATGCAAAACGCTGGTTGGTACCACGTGAACGAAGCCACTGGCGTGCCGCTGGTAATAAATGCTTTTTGACTTTGACTTATTTGAGGCATAATCGCAAGGGTGATAATACTCTGGTCGGGTCTCGGCTTCAAAGCCTTGGGCATATAGAGTCGCGTGTTTGACGGTCTTTTATCGACTCCATTTCGGAGTGTGCACAAGAACTCCATAATTTAGGTTTCCGGAAAGACGCCACTTGTGCATGGTCGACATTCCCAGAGTTCGTACAAAGCGTTTTGAGTCTACATTTTTCATACGCACCGCCAAATTGTGGAACTCATTGCCGGACTCTGTATTTCGCAAAAAGTACAATATAGGGGTCTTCAAATCAAGAGTAAATGGGTTCCTTCTTGGTAAGCATGCTCCATCTTAGACCTCACTACTGCTTAACATCAGGCAGAGTGAGGTCAAAAGCGGACCTATTTAATTAAAAAAAAGCCAAAGGGTTGCTCGGGTAACTCGTGTCAGATCACTGCAATTTGCCCTGTTGCAACTTTGCTGCCGGTAATATGTAGTTCAGTCCTAATTACACTTGCAGTGCAAAATGTCCACGTAAATGCGGCAGCAATTGAGATATGATTAGTTCTTAAGGTTATGGAACCATAATTAATCCAATTACAATCGGGAAATAATTGGATGACGTGTAACTTTTTTTATAAAATCAAAATGAAAAATCCCTTTCCAAAATCAACAAGTAAAGAAAACCTTTTTTCAAAGTTAATTGTCGTAGCTTGTTTACACGTCCTATAACGACTTCCGCTATGAAAGGGTCGGCTTTCAAGGGCCAGCTTAGGCGGGAAATTGAATTTCCTACGTGATATTAAACAATACACCCTCGGCATCCCCGCCGATATCCTCATCCCTTGTTGGCTGAACTCCTCGAATAACCTCCTATTTTTAAACTCCAACAGTCGGACTACAAAATTGTTTTTAAACACTGGTCTAAAACCTGTTTAGTAACTGTTTAATTATAGTTAAAACATCGAAGCCGTGTCTATCTGTATATACTCACTCAACACTAAAACATGTGTTCAACAGATGTTTAACTTTTTTGTTGTAAGACTATGCCTTTGACTGAATGAAGTTGTACTCGTACCTTGACTTTCAATCTGAAGGTGACTTTGAATCCAGGCCGTGCATCGAAGAGTTTCATAAACTAAGTTTAAAGGTGTCTATGTCACCGGGTGTAAGCTAGACAGATCGTGAAATGACGTTATTGAACGATATGCCTAGGCATATCACAAATGGCCAGTGTGCCAGTCTCAAACAGTCCAGGGGCCTTAGCCAAAATACAAGTAGACATTGAAATGGAGATGGAATAGACAGATAAGGACTATAACTCACGTGCGACGCATGACATTATTTAACGCGTTTTGTATGGCACTGCATACATTTTATGCCAAATATCGCGGCATGTGAGTTCCTGGCTTTATCAAACGTCGGATTGACACATCGAGGATGGAAAGTTGCCACAGAATTCATTATAGTAGCAAAGTTACCATTGACATTCCGGGTTGATCATTCCACCCATGGATTTAGCATTGAACCTTTTTGGTACACTGGATTCCGCATTTCAAGTTGAACTAGGAAATTGTCCGTCATATTTGTCACTCTATGGCCCATTTTGCCTAGGTTAGAAAGAGAGGTCGCAATGACACTTGCGTACCGGCCTGTGACGTAGCGCGCCACCTCTACACCATAGATTTTTTGTTTACACACCAGCTGGTGTGCAAGTTCGAGATGTAAAATTACGAATTTTCTCATATAAAAATGGCTTTTTTGGACTATGTTTGTGATAAGGTGCTGGTTTGGCAATTATGTCCTGTGCTGTTTCACAATTTCCAAGCAGAATTGGTATGCTTACGGAGAATGAAACAAATATTTCTTTTTGTCGGTAAGTCATACCAGTGAAAAATACGTTTATGTTTAGAGTTACGGAAGCTATTTTATAAAAAGTTAATCATTGCATCATTTAACATCGTTTTACTTCGATTTCATGCGTGTATTTGGGTTATCTCATTTAGAATTTTCATTCTAGCGAAATTTACATTCCATTTTTGACATTTCTTGTACTCCATCGCTGCGCAATAGTGTTGTAGTTGTATCGACATATTTAATGAACAAACATAACTATTAACTTGGTCTATTTTACATTCTGGATTCCAGCTGACCTAGATTTGAAATAATCGTGGATTAGAAATATCGAGAAAGGCGAAGAATGGAGTCCTACACAACTACAAGAATATGTTCTACTTTGAAAAATCATGGTATACGGATGAAAAATTTTGCATTCTTATGCAGTGCCAACAATATTTCCAAACCAACTTTTGTCGTGCAAACCTGTAAGAACGAAGAATATGTCAACTCATTTTTTGACGTGAAAACTTCTTTAGGCGCTTTGGGAATTTTTGAGATAGGGATAAATCTTTAGATTCACTGCACGAGTCTCGTGCCCGGTACAATTCAATGGTTCGTTTGAAGGTAGCTACGGAATACGGATCCTACCCTCAATAACGTATTCTTTATTTTCTGAAATTACCCAGAAAACGAAAGCTCGTAGCTAGACATTCTGGCTATGGGGCGTCTTCATCTACTGCTTTAGATATCGAGGAATACCATCTAAGCAGTCTGTTAATTATTGGTTAAAACTATTTAACCAATAATTAACAGATATCAAGTATTATTTGTTTTATTTTGAGGACTTTAACTGGAATTGCATGTTTTGAATTTGATATTGTTTTATTTTAATAATGAGGTAACTGAAGAAGTCTGAAAGTAGCGCCAGTGACTGAAAAGTTGAGGAGTAATAGGTAAGCACGTAATGCGGAGGGATGAAACTCATCTAACTAAATGGGTGACGGAAATGAATGATGGATATGTGAGTAGAGTAGAGGTAGACCTAAGAAAAGATGGATGAATTGTGTGAAAGAAGATATGGGTAAAAAAGGAGTGGATATGGAGATGACGAGTGATAGAGGAAAGTTGAGACAGAGAACATTTTGTGCCGACCCCGCATAAGCGGGATAAGGGCATCAATGAATGATGAATAATAAGGCAACTACAATTTTATTTCGTTCTACAGTAATAAAATAATTCGTTCTACAGCAATAAAATGATACCTTTGTAGAATAGACAATTCTAAAAATTCATTAAATCCTTTTTCATGTAATTATCGATAAGAAATGCACAACACTATTCCACCTTAAAAACATATCTATAGTTGTCTATGAATGGATTGAAAAGTGGAGACACTCAAATTACTCTATGGTTCTATCAAGGGTGGAAGTTAAAAATTTGATGACGTAGCAAGTGATTTTTATCGTTCTTTGCTTATTACTCTTATTACATTACATTAAGTTAAAGAGAGTCAAGTATATTACTACCAAGGCAGTTTTGGCCTTTCCGTACAGGGTTTCTGGTTACGTAGGTTACATAAACCTCTGTCCTATGAAACCAAATTAAAGAGGTCAGAGAAACTGAAAGTTTACCTTCTTGTTGAGTGACATTATTCCGTATCCATGGATTGTTTACATGGAAACGTCATTTTGATGAAGGCTAATAAAATTAAATTTTGTTATAATTACTAAAAGTTTTTGAGAAAAAATTGGAAACAAGTAAAATTAATGATCTAAACTATGTCTTGTGCAGTGCCATGCTGTAGGTTTCATTCATCAAAACGCCAAAATAATGATGAAATCTTACGCTACCAACGGTAAGTGTTTTTTGGTATTGTAGTATCAAAGTCTTAATTTTAATGCATTCGGGGGATAATTTCATACAAAATACTATCATGGAATCTTGTTTAATAAGGATTAATCGAATGCTATAGGCAAAATATACAAATCATATTTGTTATCATAGTGTTGTACTCGATTCTATCGACATCGATAGTTTTATGTAGTTTTTGACGACCTCTGTAGCGCAGTGGGTGAAGGCTCGCCTGCGACGGAAAAGGTTGCGGGTTCGATCCCCGCGGCGAGACCAATGTTTGTGTGATCTACAAATATTTGTCTCGTGTCTGGGTGTTTCTATGTATATTATGTATGTATTTACAAACAAAAAGTATATAAGTAGTATATCAGTCATCTTAGTACCCATAACACAAGCTCTGCTTACTTTGGGGCTAGATGATGCTGTGTGAAAAGTCCAGCATTATTTATTTATTATTATTATTATGTTGGTGGTTGGTGAGGCTGAACTTATTTTAATTTTTTTTTCCGGATTTATGGAATTTAGTACAAATAATAAATACTTAATTAAATGGCTAGAAGGCTGCAAACATTCTAGTACGTTTTAAGATAAGATAATGTTTATTTAGAGACAAGTATTATACAAGCTTAAAGTAATGTAACAAACAATTAAATTTAGTTATAATAATAATAGTATAACTTAGGTATGTGATTGTACCTATTTATGCTTGCGTAAACAATAATGATGTGCGCTAAGAGCCGGACTAGATTTTCTGTGTCCCGGTTCCCAGCGCCCCCTTTCGGATTAGATTTGTATGTATGTTTGAATGAATGAATGAATGAATAAACGTTTGTTTGTTTAGTGATTGATGAAAAAGTTATACCTACCTACCTAGTAGGTAGAACTTTATTATTAGAATCATTCATGTTTGGTTAACGCTAACGTAAATCTAAAACTGTTTCAGGAAACCGTAATAATAATATAGACGAATGGAGCTCCAAACCGCAAGAAGCGCTTTGTAAGAAGGAAATGCAAAAATTATAATTTAAACTAATGGTTGGAATGGAAGGAATCAAACTGCAAGTTTCTTGATGGTCCTTCTTGGATTGATCCAGGAATAAGGCGCTTAAATTCATCTAGCTTTAAATGATTCTAAACCTAAGTTAATAGCATTATGTAAGGCTTAATGCACATTGAATTGGGAAGCGACGCGTCAATTAGTTTTATAGCAAGCCATTATAAACCTTATGACCAATGGAACAAGATATAGAATCGCTTGTAGAATCAACGAGATCTGGCGAAGCCATCTAGCGGGCCGCGCTGGCCCGAGTGGTTCATTCTACAAGCGTTTCTATATCTTGTACCATTGTTCATAAGGTTTATAATGGCTTGCAATAAAATAATTGACGCGTCGCTTGCCAATTCAATGTGGCTTAAACCTAATAGTAGGTAGGTAAACAGAGTTATACTTTAAAGAAAATTCAATTAAACGACTGAAATATAGGCACATACATACAGGTAAGTAATAGCCAGTCCCTGCCCGTGGTCCACCACAGGTCCCGTAGTACCTACTAATCGGGTGTTAATGATATTCCTGAACACAACATACCTACTCCATACCCATCGGTGAATATTATGGAAACCCAATCAGTAGATTAGGATTGGTACCTACTTTAAAAATATTGTTACAAAATAAATACTTTTTGACTTTGTCCTCATTGATTTCAACAAAAAATAGCCCCCTAAGTAGCACTTTTTTCATGGTATTACGGAAGCTTACAGTCCCTGGAAGTTTTAGAAAATACTCAAATTTTTGGATTCCTAATTTTATGTTTAAAATTAAACGTTGACTATCTTAAACACAATATCGTAACTTTGGATCTAAACTTTTCTACTTGCACTAATGACAGCTGACAGCTGAGTTTTGTATGTATGAAAGTACAATTCAAGTTAATTTTTTAACAAGAAAATAAATTTGAAAATTCTCCCTTTTTTTTGATAACTAATTCGTTCCAATCGGACATTCTCATTATAAAGCTTTAAATGCGTATAACTCGAAAACTAAAAAAAATCGTAGAACATAGGTACATGGGGTATTTCTGGATAGCCCTGGATTGGATGGATGTGAGAAACTTATTATTTTTCCTATTGACGTCACTGAGTGGACTACCCTGTATTTTAAATAATAGGTATCTGGGTAATAGCTATAATCAACTTTTAACTTACTTCTTCTTGTCGTGTCACTAGTTCTTCCGAACCAGTAATTTTAGAAAATTTTATCGACAAACAATATTTTCGATGACACTTATGTTCACATCTCTATTAAAATCTATAATTCTCTATGGAACAAATTAGTGTGTACGGAAAGGACAAAACTGCCTTGATAGTAATATACTTGACTCTCTTTAACTTATTGCTATGAACTTATGAGCAAGAAGGAAAGTACGATAAAAAAACCTTACTACTTGAAAACATTCTATCTTTTCTAGCGGAGCGGCCGCGTTTGATCATCTAAGGGTTCTATCTAGTACATTATTTATCTTTGCATTATATCACCACCTTTACCTATTTTCATAGAGAAAAATATTACTAATATTATAAATGCGAAAGTCTGTGTGTGCGAATGCTTGTCTTCACGTATCTCCATGACGACTTAGCCGATTGTGATGAAATTTATAATGTAGATTTTTTACAGGTACTGGAATAAGATATAGGCATATAACATTTTCGAAAATCAACCCTTAAGGGCGAAAAATATTCCTTGGTCCGATTTACTCTAAACTCGGTAGAAATAAACTTAAAAGTAAATAATGAAACCCGTGTTTTTTATTTTTTCAAAACATCCCTTAGGGGTGGTGTGGGGCAGTTTCAAAGTCGTAAGGTTCGAAAGTCTGTATGTGCAAATGTTTTGTCTTCACGTATCTCCATGACGACTTAACCGATTGTGATGAAATTTGAAATGTAGATTGTTTGTGTTAGATTTTCTGGGTTAGATTTTCGCTCCTTCTATCTACTATGGGATTCTTGAGAGAAACATAACGCAATAATAGTTAATCATATTATGTATTTTGAAAGTCAAAACCATACAGTTCTTGCTATAAAAAAATATATTTTTAATGTGGATTTTCATATAGTTCTCCTCTCTTGAACCGGGAACTGCATCAAGGATTGGCGTCATTAGCCAAGGGCGTTGTGGATACCCAAAGTCTCCTGAAAACAATATTTCTTTAAACCTTTTTTTTACTATTTAAAAAAAGCGCGGCTTTACTCGCGTGGTACCTACCAACATTTTAAATAGCTCATTGCTATTCCAGGTCACTATCTACACTTATTCCTAGTTTCATCCAAATCGGTTCACTAGTTTAGGCGTGATTGAAACACAAACATACAAATATCCAAACATACAAACTTTCAGATTTATAACATTAGTGAGGATTATAGAAGGAAGTGTATGAAAGAGGATTGTCTGATCTTATCTTATTTAAATTAGTTTAAAGCTAATAAGAAACATACTCCTGTTTAATAATCCCTCTTTCTTCGGTAGTTTTTGGGAAATCAATCCATTTTCCCATTACAGCTGGGTGGTTCAGGGCGTCCACAACTTCTATAATGCAGCGACTCGTTGTGCGTTGGGCTAGATGGTGATTCATCCCCACGATTCGTTGGTAGGATCCTGTGGCTAAAAAGCTAAGCGTGCACAATACCTACAAACGACAAACAAAACATTATTTTAAGTACTTATACAAACATTAAGGTTATCTTAGTAATATAAAAAATAACCTACTTATTAAAGAAATCGATCAGATTCTTTCTGGGGAAAGAATTAAGTATATTATCACGATGTGAGACGGGCACGTTCTTCGGAGCATGAACATATTGAACATGTTTGTGGGAGACAATTCCGTGTATCTTAAGCCGGGTCCACAGCGCCGTATTTTAATGTTTTCTAACATGTTAGCATTGTTTTTCACCAATTGTACGTGCTTATTCGGTTAATAACATGTTAAAAACTCGAAAACACGGCGCTGTGGACCCAGCTTTGGGTAATACACAGATTGTGCTTGTGCTATTGCCGTAGAAACAAAGAAAACGGAAACTTTTACCTTGAGTTCCAAGTTAAATATCGCTCGATTCCTTCAAGGTAGATTTTTCACGTAGCTCTTCACACAAAATTTTAAATTCTTCTTTTTTAATCCGAAAGTTTTGGTGAAAAAGTGTAGGTATCCGACATCTCTTCGACGGGATCCAATGTTTGTCTAAGAAGATACCCTTTCTGGCGTTGTAAATAACAGTCCTCATTTTGAGCGCTCCCTAATAAATTTAGAGCATGCATTTTACAGCTTGAAAATATTATATTAGAAAGCTTTACAAAATCACAGAAAATTACTCAATACAAAATTACACGGTGACAGATGATCGATCAAAAACAAGGCACCATTTTATTTCTACTGCGATTCCGCTGGGTTTTTGTCAACTTTGCCAGTTGTCTTGTCAGCGATCAAAAACGTAAACAAAGTATCAATTGCGACTATCAAAAGTGCATCTTGGCTACCATTTTTTCCATTCCATTCATTATGACGCGTAATTTTCATACATACTCTTTGTAATCTATGGCAGAATCAAGTGCAAAATGAGTGCAACATCGCCAAATCAGTGTTGATAGTAGCAATTGAATGGAAACGAATCTATGTCATCTTGGCTAGCCCCCCAGGACAACAAGGTGGTAAACCATGTCGTAAGCCCTAAAACTTTGGAAGTAAGTGTCGATTGCACGAAAACCTATAGAGCGCTAAGAGTCCTTTACTAAAAAACTAGTAACAGTCAAGAAGATAAGAGTAAATGAGTTCTTAGGCCTCCATCACTGCTTAACGACTTAGCGAGGACCTTCAATTTTATATTACTAGCTGTACTAGGTGTTACCCGCGATCCCTCGGGAAAACTTCACTTCCCCGTGATAAAATATAGCCTATGTTCATCGGGGATAATGTAGGATTCTATTGGTGAAAGAATTTTTCAAATCAGCCCAGTAGTTTCGGAGCCTATTCATTTCAAACAAACAAACATACAAACTAACAAAAATCTTTCCTCATATAATATTAGTATAGATAACCCGCCAACGTTCTTTAACAAGCTCTCATTCGGATAATGAAAGCGGAGTGCTTTAACACCGCGCTAAGTAGCTTATGTCCACACGAACCTTGATGGGATGCTGGGTAGGTATAATCTGAGATGAAAGACGCGAATTTCGCAGCTAATGGAAGGCTAATGTGCTTGAAGCTCTGTCATTACGAATGAACAGAATATTTGTAAAACACGGTAACATTTTCAGTCAAAATATCGTACTAATTAGTGACATAAGACCCCTCGCAGACTACAGACTTTCTATCGGCCGATAGTTGAGACGGAATATACTTCGGCTCGTAATGAGTATGGAGAAGTATAGCCCGTCTCAACTATCGGCCGATAGAAAGTCTGTAGTCTGCGAGGGGTCTAAGAGTACAGAGTAATAACAAAGCTGAGACTGGTCCTATTTGGCACACCAAATCGCAGACCTTGCACCTACCTATGTAACTGTTTTGTGTTTTTCTTTTCTTAGGCTTTAAATTAGTTTAAGCTGTTTTTCTGTTGGTTTAAGTTAGTACTTACCTATCTATGTTTTTTTTTCCACCAGGTTTTTTTTTAAGTGTTTGTGTATTTGTTTCAAATAAAGTTTTTATCTAAATAAATAAATAATGCTGGATATTTCACACAGCATCATCTAGCCCCAAACTAAGCAATGCTTGTACTATGAGAACCAGATCACTGATATACTACTTATATACTTTTTGTTTTGTAAATACATACTCATTATACATAGTAACACCCAGACCCGAGATAAATATTTGCAGATCATACAAACATTTATCCCGCCGCGGAGATCGAACCCGCAACCTTCTGCCTTCTATCTATCTTTGCATAAAAAAACTACAGAACAAAACGGAGGTGGAGGAATGAGCTTGACCATGCTCAGCCTTATGACTACAGCTGTCTCTGTGTGAGGTATGGAGAAAGATATTTTGCCCTTGTGATAATAGTTTAGATTTTATATTCTTACAATACCATGATCTCACTATATTCACCAGGCAATCGTCTCACGTTCGTCTTTCTCTCAAAAAACAATTTCTTTCTTTCTTGTTTTCATACAAATGTGTGTTTCCTGTCTTTGTTTATCCTCGATGCGAGTGGTTTCGTGCTCCGGGACAATGAGGGGACAGTGGCTGTGGGGACAATACATCGGAGCTTTTGGCTTATTGTTATTGGCTATTCCTTTGTCCCTTAGTTCATGAGAAGAATTCGAAATAGCCGATATTAGGATGATAAGAAGATCTTCAAATATTGTGGTTTTGTTGTCTTAAAGCCGTATTCACCGAGAAACAATACGAGAAACAATCCCGAAAAGTACAATATAGGGGTCTTCAAATCAAGAGTAAATAGGTTCCTTCTAGATAAGCATGCTCCATCTTAGACCTCACTACTGCTTAACATCAGGCAGAGTGAGCTCAAATGCTGACCTATACACCGCTATTTTATGACTACCAAAAAAATTTTAAGGACAGTTGCAGCAGATGCAGAAAATGATAATGGCATGGTCAGAAGTTTTTTTTATGTGACTATCACAAAGCTATCGAGGATTGTAGTCAACCAAAACCGAACAAAATTTTATGAAAACTTTATAAATAAGTACTATAGACAACAATCACGTACAGACTCTCATTCGAACTATGTTGTCGTATCATCCCCAGTCAGTAAAACCGCAGTAGCTATCATAAATCCATGTCTGACTCGTCTCGTCTCCTTTTGAGGTTATAATTTTTTTTTCTCTTTTTTTTTGAGTTTTAACTACAGAAATGTGATAAGTAACAGACACTGAGACCATGTTTAAAATTTTTTTGGTAATTAAAAAATAGGGGTGTATAATAAAAAAAAATGTTTAAGATCCCATGTTTCTGAAATAAAATGTAGATGTTTATAGAAACAAATGTTTCGGAGACTTGGCCGTCCACACCTCAGTTGTTTCACAGTTATCGCGAGTTGCGCAACATCATTTTGACCATACAATTTGACAGTTTACACTCAGGAACAACTTTATACCAGGTTTAGTAGTAGACGCCGTAATGCTTACCGCAACATTTTGGAAAGTTTCTGAAATTACACACGTAGATTTTGTTTCCGAAACCATGTTTATAAACAAAATGTTTCTTAGTGAATATAGCTACTATCAATAGACACCGGCGCACATTTTGCATAAGTTAGTCAATCGAAAGACAAAAAACATTTTATTGAATATGACCGCTGAGATCACTTAGAATAGTCTTCAAAATGGGTTTCAATCTAGGACCAAGTATCATACTGGACAGAGCCTGCGACGTTGCCGCTCTTGTATCTGTGTAACAAACCTAGTAGTCATGTATCTTTGTCTATCTCACGGAGCTTAGCTCCGAGTAAAAGAGATAGCTAGTGTACGTTTGGCAACGCAGCACTGTAGGTGTAAGTCGTGTCAGTTTATGACTACCTTGGTAGTCAAAACAGTGTGAGATCGTTGGAGAAAAATCAAGAAAAACTTAAAAATTACTGTGTTTAGGCTTAAATTAAATTAATAAATTGAAACTATGTCATGTTCAGCTGTATATTGTTCATCAAGAACTACCAAAAGAGGAGTAAAAGACCCGGAATTATCACTTCATGCGTAAGTTTTTGATAACATTTCCTCTCGATAAAAATGCTAAAATAATGAGTTCATGACTATAAAAACAGTAGTAATAGCATTGTAGCAATCTAGTTATTATGTTCATAAGTGATTTTGATTCAAAATAATGTAAAAACCACCAATTTAAAGCCTAAATAAATTTAGCTTCTGTGCTAGTGATGCGCGTAGAGTCAAATCTAGTTTTATCGATAGTATTTAACTTTCATGATGGCTAGATGGTGCTGTATGGATTGTCCTGCATTATTTACTATTTATTTACTCTGTGTTATTACGACAGTGCCCTACTGCGGTTCTATGATAGATTATTCTTTAGTCAGGTTAATAGATTTTCAAAATTAATGTTGCAGGTAGCGAAGAAAAGAAAACCACCTCAGCGCAAGTTTAATAAAGATTAAGACTTGATTAAGACCAATTAAAATGCTTTTTTTTTCATTTCGTCTTTATTCTATCGATAAGCTCGACAGCAAAGTCACATCTCTAGTCACGCACACTAATACAATTCTGCAACCGCACACTAGCAAAAAATGGACACGCGTAAAACGAAATCACTCTGTCCAGTATGATACTTGGTCCTAGGTTTCAATAGATTAAAATTCTACTCCAGTTTCTACATGACACCTAAGGACACCCAACACGGGTATACACTTCACATTCCAAAACAAAAACAGTGTCTTAACCCTAGTGTTCCCATAATTACAGGGTATCACAACTTGCGTAAAACATAAAATGAGTAGGCTTAATAGATGTAGTATCATCATCTCCCTGCCCTTTTCCCACATTATGTGGGGTCGGCACAACATGTGTTCTTCTTCCATTCTCCTCTATCAGCCGTCATCTTAACACTCACCCCTTTCTTACTCATGTCATCCTTCACACAATCCATCCATCTTTTCTTTGGCCTACCTCTACTCGTAAATCCATCAACATTCATACCAAGTACTCTTCTAGTTACATGACATTCTTCCCTTCTCATTACATGCCCATACCAATAGATGTAGTATCTAGATGTAGAATCTGAACTGCATGATGTACATACACAAACAGAAGCAAGTACTCATTAAAAATGGATGCTTTGCGCTCTTTTATTGTAAAAGAGCTCGGCTTTGTATCGCGGTCATCTTTACACAGGCGATTTTCATTAACGCCGTACCCAGAGTCATTAATTACAAGAAACAAATCCGACCTGGATTTTGCGCGCTGAGCGTTTTTCCTACGATTTCGTTTTTTGGGTTCCGTAACCAAAGGGTAAAACGGGACCCTATTACTAAGACTTTGCTGTCTGTCTGTTACCAGGCTCTCATGGACCGTGATAGTTAGACAATATCTGTTGCCGCTCTAACAACAACTACTGAAAATCAGTATAAAACAAACTTTTAGGGGGCTCCCTTACAACAAACGTGATTGGTTTGCAGTTTTTATCGTTGGTACGAAACTCTTCGTGTGCTAGTCCGACTTGCACTTGGCCGGTTTTTAAGGATTGGAATGTCTACCGTGCATTTGAAAAGGTAATTTATAATATACCATCGCCCCGCGGTTTTACTTTGTTTTACTTTTTAGGATACGACAAATCTATTCAGCCGTTCCAAGGAGTAACAAACATCCACCCATTTAAACTTTCGCATTAAAAAGTAAGTAAGTTCGTATGAGTCAGTGGCCAACTCTGGTGACGGAGTTTTTAGGCCACCTTAAGGCCTCCGTCATGGCTTAACGACTTAAATAGACTTTAATAGCCTTAATAGCGCTCAGATGAAAATGCCACTGGCGGTCACCCATCCACTTACAGACCGTTTCGAACGTTGCTTAACTTCAACGATCTATCAAAAACGACTTAGCAAGCACGACCACGAGCGCTTTTATAATGTAGGAACAAAAAAAAGTACACATTCATTCAAACATTTTGCATATTTAAGTACTTATACCTCTTGTACTCGTATAAACTTTAAAGTCATCCTTCAAGATAGTTTATAATTAGTTCTCTTGATAATCTACAAGAACAACGCTGTGGCTGTGCATCCAGGCTGAACTCGGCTCATCCTAGTGAGGTTTCTTAGAAAAGTTGTCTCAAGAATTTTCATCTATTTTACATGATTTATACAGCATTCAAGTTTTGCAAGACCTCGCTGTACGGGATGTTTAGATTAAGAAGGTCTGCCTTTTCTTCAAGGGTCGACAGAAAATAGCTTTTTGCTGTTTGTGGATGAGTCGTACATACATCTTTCGGATCAGCACTACGATATATTTGAATTCATGGATATAATTTTAAGGTTGCATTCTACATTATGACTATTATGATAGAAGATGACAAGCAAATACAGGCGATGAGACCCTCTACACGTTCGTAACCGTCGGCATTCGTCTATCATCGGCGAATATGTAGAGGGCCCAAAAATAGAAACGCAGTCTGTCATATAAAGGTATGTGACACGGATATTTCGTGTCAATTGTTTATGCGTGAAATCGAAATAAAAACCAAGAATTCACATTCGCTATACAACTACGAGTAGAACGTTGGACGTAGCTTGTCACTCAGTGACTGTCCACGATGCGGACCCCCTGGAGGGCGGCAGCGCTCTGTGGCGAGCGCCGCCGTAAGCACCGCGAGGGTGCCAGGCGTGGCTGTGGGTGCCATTCCCGGGACAGTGCTTGGGCAAAATGCGAGAGGGGCTCCGGCGTGTTCCGTAGGAGGTCCCGGAGCCCCTTGACATGCATGGAGGCAGGCCACGCGTCAGTTTTTAGTCGGTGAGAGTCCGACATAACCCTTCCGCTGTCCCCACGGCGGTCGGGTATCCATAATGGATTTTCTGACGTTATAAAAAAAAAAAAAAAAAAAAGGTGTCCGAAGACAGTCGAAGACGACGCGGCAGACCCAGGAAATGGTGGCGAGACAATCTGGATGCATACGAGCCACTAGCAAATCGTTGCTTTGGGAGCTCATCAGGGAGTGGAAGATAAAGGGGCAATAACAAGTTACTATTACTCTAGGTTTAATCTCGAAAATCGCAGTAGAGGACGGCCCCCTACCAGGTGGAAAGACGATCTTGTAAAGGTTGCTGGGAGCCGTTGGGTGCAGACTGCACAAGATCGATCGCTCTGGAAATCGACGGGCCTATGTTCAGCAGTGGACGCTAGAGGGTTGAGATGATGATGATGTTGAATCTCGAAAAACAGCCTACTAGCCCAACCATCCCATTGTTGGGTTATGAATGTTTCGGCTCCCTTTTTCCGCCAGCCACTACGATCCAGCTCGTCTGCCATCCAGGCGGCTAGTTTTTCTCGCTATCTATTTCGTGGTTTGCCCCAGCGAGTCTGATAGGTAAAAGAAGAGGCTTACCAAGGGGTGTTGCAGGTGTGTGTCAGGGTCATGTAGCGTACTCCAAGGTGGTAGTAAGTGCGCAGGATGCCGAGAGAGTTGCCGATGGAGTGGCCGCCTTCGATGCCGATGAGGGAGGCGATCTTCCGTGGACGAGCACTGTGGGCCTCCAGAATATCTAAAAACAAAAGATAATTTTGTATTTTTCATTTCGCTTAGCAAGAAACTAAATTGATTGACGCGGTTTAAAGAGTGTCTATTCGTGGTCTATTCCATAAACCTGTCTATTCTCTAGATAGTATTAAGTTCTCTACATCCAGTCAATTGTACTCAGGTACGAATAGGTAACCTGAAACAGCGGAACTTATCTCGTTACCCAAAACGCTCGATTCAGCCCGTCTAAATGGCCCTTAATCGAGTAAGTTTGCCCAAACTTTTATAATAACCTAATCTTTACTAACGCTGGTATTGCTCGCTGAATTGCCGATATCATTCCGTTGTTACTAATGCTGACGGCTTAGTGAGTATCGTGCGTTATGGTCGTGGGTTTGGATACTAGATGACAACTTTTTAAAAGAGTGAGGGCAATGGACAGCTGCAGGGAAACCTACGCGAACAATGCGAATATACTTGGAAAAAATAAGTGTCTCTTTTCTATAACATCCAACTGCCGAGTCAGAAGGGTGCCTAAAATGGCAGAATTGTCATGTCATGCTGAATGGCGATGCTGAACTAAGCTAGCACATACTTGACTCTAAGTATCAACATGAAAAAAAAATATATATTATTCATACATTTTTACCTTTCTGTAAAAACATCGTCCCAACTTCACCAGTAAAGTTTACCCACTGAATTAATTCAAAGAATACGAATGAATATTGTATGAGCTTCAATCATTATTAGAATAATGACCCGCTCTCGGTTATAATTCAAAAGTTCGTGATTAATGGTCGGAAAACAGAGGTGGGCAAAACCTGTAGAGTGTTACAAACTTATCTGGACCGATGGCCAAAAGAACTATCGAATTTTACTGTAAGATTATTATAACAGCGCCTCTCTTACCGGTTCAGATAAGTCTGTGGCACTGTAAGTTGTTCTATTTCACGCAGGCGAGTTGGTCTTATTTGTATGTGTACCTAGATGCACATGCACGTTGTTTCTGTGTGCGTAAGCTGCATGGACGAATGAGCGTTGAATATTGCACGCTCACAGAAACAATTCTGAGCGTACGTTCCGTTTCAAAAAACGTCAGAGCGATACTATTTTTTCCGAGTAAATCATCATTCATCATTTCCCTGCCCTTATCCCACTTTCATGTGGGGTCGGCACAACAGGTTTTTCTCTTCCACTCCGCTCTATCAGCCGTCATCTCAACACTCACTCCTTTCTTACCCATATCATCCTTCACACAGTCCATCCATCTTTTCTTATTTTTTAAATACTCTTCTATTTTTCTTACCCACGATAGTTAAAATGTTATACTTTAGTTTAATTTATTCTAAACTTTGTATAATGTCAGCAGATGGCATGCCCGTGCCGGACTAAACTAATTTGCAACTTAAAACCGGATCGCGGCGGATCAAACCGGATCACGACGGATTTGTCCTGTTTCCGCTCCGCACTGTTTTATTTTAAAGTATTTAGCTTATAGTGGTTTTTTTCTCGCTCCATGGAAGGAATAAAAATGCTTTTAAAAGTTTGAATAACCTAAGCTTTTTACTGAAGTTGGTGTTTGCTCAACTTTTGATCAGAAAGTTGTCAGTACCTGCCATGGTAGCTTGTATTTTGGTCAGCGTATTGACTCTACATTTTTTGTGTATGTATCAGAATTGTAGGGGCATGTGTAGGTAGGTAGAACAATACTGTGTGTATTGCCTATGACAGGTAGGTAATTATCCTGTTCGGGTGTCTAGGCTGTCTCACCGCACACACACACAGATTCAAAACCTCGTGCGCCAAACGAAGATCACTACAGATATTCCTCGTTTTAAACAATAAAAACGAAATGAAAAGTTTCAATAGAAAACTGTGAAAGTCGGGAAGGTCTACTTTACTGCAGTTGTAGTTTTTAATTGGGTTTCGTACATTGCTATACTGTTCTAGTTTCAGTAGAACATGAAGTGCAACATATCAACAAAATAGTTAATACTAGAAGTCTGCAGTCGTGTGTTTATTCGGCTCTTCACCGCTATTTTGTAACTCATCATCATCATCCGCAGCCAAGAATATCCCACTGCTGGGTGTAGGCCTCCCTCTGTTTACGCCATTCCTTCCAGTCCTGTGCCTCACGCATCCAAAATCTATGCTGCCTCTTGATGTCGTCCACCCATCGCGCAATTTTGTAACTACCAAAAAAAAATTAAGGGCAGTTGCAGTAGATGGAGAAAAAAATCCGCTCCAGATAAGTTTGTGGTACTGTTATCCGGTCAGATCATAGATTTAGTATGGTTGAAAAAATGATGATTTAGCATGGTAGAAATGGAATAGAAATCGAATCGACAGATAACGCTGAGACTATAACTGCGCCTAATGGCATTCATTGCAAAAACTGCCTACATTTTATGTCAAGTGTCGCGGCACGTGAGTTCTTGGCATTATGTCAAACTGACGATTTACATAGTCAGGAACTCACGTGCCGCCTTAACTTTTATAAAATGTATGCAGTTTTGGCAATTAAATGCCGTAAGATTTCTATTCTATTGCGATTTGTAACACGGACTCGCCACTATCCCTTCCCTAGGAAGGGATAGTCCACTTTTTTGTCTAGGTGCTCACTTGTCACTGTTACTACTAACACTACTCATTACTCGTCACTGTTTTTGAGGTTTGACCAATGAGGTAGTGTTTCGTCTTTAAAGTTTTGACTGATGGTGACTGACCTGTGACTGAAGTAGCCATCTTCAAGTACTGCGGGTACTTGTCAACGAGTCGCTTGATGACGTCGATCTGCTCCAGGGTCAGCTGCACAGCGTCTCGGTCCTGGGCTCCACACGGCACGAAGGCGGACCAGAACTGAGGACAATATTATTTTAAGTAGGCATTGCAAGAGCATGGCAGCCTGAGGAGAGCCAAGCTAGAAAATGGCGCCCGAACAGACTTGCGTTATAGAGGCAACCATCAGTGGGTGTAATCAGGCTGATTGTATGTACCTAGGTATAGATAGATAGGTATTAAAAACTAAGCATTATTAGCGGGCTTTCAGTAGAAGACCTATGGAAAAAAAAAACTCTTTATTGTACACAATAATTACAAAACATACACTTATGAATCAATAGAACCCAACGAGACAATGTACAATGGGCGGTCTTATCGCTTAGAAGCGATTTCTTCCAGACCTAGTTTATTTTTTAGGAACAAAATGTAGCCTAAGCGTTAATACAGCCCCCTTACCATGGCGTTTGTCTAGGTACCAGAGAATAGAAAGAAATGACAGTAATGACATTATAGTGTGGATAAAACGCGTAGAAAGTGGAAAAAAGTTACTTTTCTACCCGTTTTATCCACACTCTAATGTCATTACTGTCATTTATTTCTATTCTCTGGTACCTAGACAAACGCCATAGTAAGGGGGCAGGGCATAAGATATCTCTACAATAAGACATCAGAATTCGTTCAGTCGTTCAGCGTGAAAAAGACATCCATTATCTATCCATCCACATTTTAACCGACTTCATAAAAGGAGGAGGTTCTGTTTGGCTGTATACACGTTTGTTTTTTATGTAGGTATGTTTGTTAGTACACACTTTCCAAATGTAACCTTTCATAGTTGAAACTAGATGGCGCTGTGTAAAATACTCCAAAAGCTATTTATTACAGGATGAGGTCATTACAGCAAGCTTCCACACATCGGATCCCAAGGGGTATCTCACTCTGCGCGGAAGCTCCCTGGAGCCGCTCGAGCTCCGACCACGTCCGTTTCATCATCATCAGTCTACTGGGATGTACTATAATTCAGTACTACGAGTAGGTATAATGAATTAATGAATCCTACTTTTGGAACGGAAAATACCTTGTAAGAATCAAAATAATAAATAATGCTGGACATTTCACACAGCATCATCTAGCCACAAACTAAGCAAAGCTTGTACTATGGGAACCAGGTAACTGTTACTTATATACTTTTTGTTTGTAAATACATACATATTATACATAGAAACACCCAGACCCGAGATAAATATTTGCAGGTCATACAAACATTTATCCCGCGGCGGGGATAGAACCTACAACCTTCTGCGTCTCAAGCGGGCTTTCACCCATTGCGCCACAGAGGTCGTCAGAATTTACTTTATTTCGTTATTTACACTCTGTCATCTAGCCTCAAACTAAGCAAAGGGAAACTAAGTTATCGGCGCTAGGTAAAACTGACATAATACTACTATACGTGTTATAAGTACAATTATGAAGTAGGTAAGTATACTTATAAAAACATATTTACTTGCATGACTGAGCAAACGAGTGTAATTTCTTGTCAAGGGGCCATGTGCAAGTATAGTAGGTATATTATTTATAACATTACAAACTTTGTACTAACTACTGGCCATAAGTCCGAGTCAAGAGTAAACTAGCAGAGGCCGTTATCCCAAGGGACAGCCTAGCTCAGAGAATATATTGTAACACGACCTTTAGAAAGGACACAAGAAAACCGTATTCAAAGTTTTACTACGTAGACATTTACACAGCAGTGTACCAGGCGGGTACAGATTTGCGAAATGTAGCATGCAATGTAACATGAAAGGAGAATTTCATAAGTGTGGACGCAGGGCGCGCACGAACCGAGTACCTATGTACGTACTCGCATCTGTTTCCGGCACCCGTTCCGCAGTACAGACACACACAACCCGTCCACACTGGCGCTGCGTGCACACTGCGCGGCCCACGGATGGCGCGGCCCCTTTGTGTTCGGCGAAAAAACCGACAAATGGCGGATCGCAGAGCGCACGAGTTGAAATGCTCTGTTCGTGCGCGTAGTGTGCACGGTCCGTGCGCGCAACGCGTCCACACTATGAGAATTCTGTTACATTGCATGATACATTGCGACAATGTGTACGGCGAATTCTTTCATTGCATGATACATTTCATGTTACGTTTCACCAGTCTGTACCCGGCATACGAGGTTTTGAAAAAGTATCGGTCTCTATCTATTATGAAACAACCTAGAGACATTGAGTTATAATTTATCTCAATGCCTAGAGAGTATTTTCAATTCAATGTACAACGAATGAAATTACCTATCGGTGAACAAAAACATCAAACTTAGGTCATTTAGGATAACATAGGACCTCATACTTTTATTTGAAGATTTAAAGAAGAAGCGGTCGTGGTGGATTGTGAAGCAACGTTCCGAACGGATGGGTGACCGCCAGTGGCATTTTCTCAGCGCTTCTGTGCTTCGGAGGGCACATTAAACTGTCTCGGCTGTTTAAGTCGATAAGCCATGACGGAGGCCTTAAGGCGGTCTGAAAACTCCGTCACCAGAGTTTGAAGATGACACTAAATAAGATTAGCGAGTGACATAAACTCATAGTATACATACAGTATGACAAAAAAATAAAAAACGCATGCGTTTGATTGCGACAGGAGACCCGGCTTCTGTCGAGTGTCCGTGTATCGTATCGACAAACTGGTACAAACTGCCCCAGGCAACTTGTCAATGGAAGGGAAAAATATACCCGACTTAATACTCCTGAGGCCGCTCGCAGATAAAGAATGAGAAATGGCGTCATGAATAAAGGGTTTCCTTCAAGTAAGGAAACTAGCGAAATAATCGAAGACATTTATTTACAGAAACTCTTTGAGAATCATTTCATCAAACAGGTTCCAAGGAACAGTGACATGATGAAGAAGGCAGAAACAACGTTCGATGGGGTTGTCAGCCTAAGCTACATGGGTATTTTACAGAATATTCAGGTAAAACGACTGAAAACAGTAGTGTCACTGGAAAGTAAAACCCTTCACTCTATTAGTGCCAAGCGGTAGAGCTTAAGACAAGAAAGGAATATGTTGAGCCATCAAAGGATCGTTAAAAACAATCTATAGATATGATCCAGATTACTGCCAGTTATGTGGGCGATCGACACGAACGCGAAGCGGCGCGGTGCGGCGAATTTTGGCACTATGTATGATTTGACGTAAACTATGTAGGACGATTCGCACGCACGTAGGACAGACTCGCCGCGGCCCTGCCTCCTGATAAGCCTTTGGGTTTGAATCCATTCGTGCACTATGGTTTTTATTTTGTCCAAAAATGTATGTGTTTTAAACAGTACTCAGTAACAGTACCTACTCTCAAATTGGAAAGGAAATCCCATGATAAAGCTGAAAGTTTGTGAGTTTGTTTAGATTTTTTTATGTTTGTGTTTCAATCAAAAACCAGTAAACCGATTTAAATTTGGATGAAACTTGAAATAGGCATAAATAGCTGAGCTAGTATCTTAATATTGAATCGTCGTATAATCAAAATGTTTGCATATCGTGGAGAAACCGTCATGAAAAATCCCTCCAAATAAGTTCGCAATGTGTCATGTGCATGAAAGGGGCTTGAGGCACTAAGAATCCGTCCTGGTGAGTTGAAATTCAAAACTTAGGTTTAAGGGCGCGTACTACCTCAAAACTGCTTCGACTCTGGATCATATCTTTATAAGTATTGAACCAATATTATTGAAAAAAAAAATATATATTATAGTTGAGGATATAAACTGTTGCTCCATTGTAGTGAAAACACGATAACTAAATATTTTCTCGATAGAAAAAATTTTTTGATTTTGATTTTTGATTTTGATTTTGACTTTAGCTAGACTAGTAAAACTTTGTATCTAAACTCAGCTTAGTACACTACGTGGTCCCGTTGTTCCGAATTTTGATCTTTTTTTGTTTTTGTACTTTTAATTAGCTAAAAAGTGTTTTAGCTCCGTAAATAACGCTGCGCATCCATAGCTCTGTACTCCTCACACGCCGAACAAATCACACTCGCTGTCCCGCTCACAAAATGTTGGCGTATTATAGGCCCTTAACGGTGCAAGCTCGTTGCTAGTTTGGTTTATTAGCGCTAAAGTTCTGCTGTTTATACTACTTAACTAATAAGTAGTACAGTGAAGTTCTCGTGGTCGTGCTTGCTTAGTCGTTGAATAGATCGTCGAAGTTAAGCAACGTTCGAAACTGTAAGTGGATGGGTGTCCGCTAGTGCATTTTCATCTGAGAGCTTCCATTTCGGAACGTTAAATTGTCCGTCCCGGCTAATTTAGTCGTTAAGCCATGATGGTGGCCACTCCGTCACCAGAGTTGGCCACTGACTCATACGAACTTACTTATTATAATAAGTAAACTACTGTTTATTTCTTGCATTTAACGCTACATTATTGTATTCGATGTCTTTGTATGGAAACTCAAACTTTGTACCTACATAATAATTATGTTATTGTAAACGAGAACGTAGTGTTTAGACAAACCTAATATAGGCTTAGAAACACTTCTAACTAAAGATTGTTACCTTTTGAGAAATAAATAAATATCTATCTATCTATTTTTGATATAAAAGCAACATACGTATGAGTACCTATTCAAATAAGTAAATTAGGACTTTATACAGAAATACATGATTGTTTTTTTTGAGTATTTACATACATACATAAAATCACGCCTCTTTCCCAAAGGGGTAGGCAGAGACCACGGATCTCCACTCGCTACGATCCTGACACACAACTTTCGCCTCATTCACTCTCATTACATTCTTTATACATTGAGTATTTTTCATGTTCAATTTCAATATCTTTTGTATATTAATAATGCTGGACATTTAACACAGCATCATCTAGCCCCAAACTAAGCAAAGCTGTACTAAGGAACCCGATAACTGATATACTACTTATATACTTTTTGTTTGTAAATACATACATATATTGCCAGACAATGGTAATTATAGTAAAATATTGAATGCCATATAATTTGAGGAATGTCTAGGAATAGTTAGAAGCATATCTAAATAAATATTTAGCATTTTACGAAAAAAAAGACAGAAAACCAAAGAATTTCAAAAATAAATAAAGATATTTAAACTTTACATCAAGCTTCATGCTTTCAACAAACTAGTTATTCTATTTTAAGCTTCACACTTTCAACCAATTTGTAGTTGATAATCTCATACAAAGTGCACGTCATGTGAAAGTATTTATGCAGTAAGCTCCGAGCACCTTAATTAAGGGGAGTCTGAAACACTGGCTCCAATAAATAAATTAGGGGAAGGGTTAGCACTAGGCTATTTCCAGAACTTCATACAAAGCCACTATGTTACTCCTATCACACACTACAGGTAATATAAAGCAAGAGGTTCTTATTCGGTTGTCGTAAGTTTACCGATATTTGCGTCAGTTGTGGAATGAATATTGCGCCATATTGAATCCCAAGCGCATCGAAGGATTCTTGAGTTAACTCCCGAGCAATGGTCTGAGACAGCGAAGGATTCAAGGCTCAATGCACATTGAATTGGCAAGCGACGCGTCAATCAGTTCTATAGCAAGCCATTATAAACCGCACGAAAGTGCTCGAGCCAGCGCGGCCCGCTAGATGGCTTAGCCAGATCCCGTTCATACTACAAGCGTTTTTATATCTTGTACCGTTGTTCATCTATACTAATATAATAAAGAGGAACCATTTGTCTGTTTGTTTGAATTGAATAGCCTTTGAAACTGCTGGATTTGAAAAATTCTTTCACGCTTAGAATCCTACATTATCCCTGATGAACATAGGCTATATTTTATCCCGGGAAAGTGAAGTTTTCCCGAGGGACCGCGGGTAACACCGCGACGGACATCTAGTTAGGTTTATAATGGCTTGCTATAAAACTAAAAGCATTGTTATCGTACGTTTTTTGGCGTAGAGTCAATTGTAAAAAAATTGGTTGTCTGTAAAGTCGGTTTACTGACGATAGTTGAACGTGACAACGTTTGTGCTTCTTTGTCGCTCGTTCCGCGCTCTCGCTTGCACTTCAAGCCTTACATGGAACGCCTCAGAGCGAGGTAACGCCGCATTTTTTCGTGCGTGCAGCCGGCTCTGTCGAATTATAAGACGTTGTCACGTCAAAAAATATAATAATATTGAAGTTCCAAATTCAAATCTCATTACTGCCCTGCGGTGTGAAAATAATGAAATTCCATAGTATATTACTCCCGCCCGCCATTTTTTTTGAGAGGGAAATGACTTACTTTGAACTATGTTTGTAAGACGCATAAAGTCAACTTTTAGAGCATGCGGAGTGAAAAAAACATTATTTAGGTTGTCAGTAGCATGTTTTGAAAACTAGTGCTTGAAGTCTCATAATCCAGAGACAACTTGGAAACTTTGTCCTTCAGTTCGCTGACTCGTACAAGCACCTACCAGGAAATTACATACGAGATGTGTTGTGTGTGACGTTTATGGTCATAGGTATAGGTATGCCAGGCTAATTTTTTTTTATATATAAAATTTCCTTTCTTCCACTCAACTCTATTGTCAAGTTCGTCTCTCCACCGTCGGCGCATAATAAATAAATAATAATAGAATTTATTTTCTCTCACAAACATTTACAAATAAATACACATAGAATCTAGTAAATATAAAAAGGTAAGTACATTAAAAATCCAAAAAGGTTGTAGATATAAAAACCTGTTTTGTGAGAGACTGATGCCTGAAATGTATTGAAAAAACCTGTGCTCAATGATCTTTTATACTACCTGTGCTACAAGTCACCAGTGCCCTACTCTAAAACTACTAAAAGTATCCCTTGTAAATGAGTTTCGTCATCATTTCGATTTAGACCACAACTGAGCATTTAAGCTCATTGCAGTATCCATCCACGCCAAGGGAATGCTGAGACGTTGCCATATTTTCTGACGTCAAAAGTGGTGATTCATCAAAATCAGATGAGCTTAGAGGATATGGTGGAAGTTACCTAGAGTAGAAGTCATAGCCCTCCGTAGCCGGGTAAGAGAGATTTGTATTATAAGATAGGGATTTATCTGGAACTGCAAGTATTCGCAGTTTTAATAAGATACTCGATATTAAGAAATGAAAAGTCTTATCAAAATTTTCGATTCCGACGGGATTCGAACCCGCGATGATAAGACGATCCTCCTAAAGCCGGAGTGTCTTCGACCGCTCGGCCACAGAACCACATGCGTCGATTTTGATAAGACTTTTCATTTCTTAATGAAATACCAAGTGTGGATTAGCACTATAAAATTACAAAAATACTCGTTATTGTCAATTCTCTTATAATCGGGTAGGCCTCGCATTAAAATGGCTGGAGCAGAAATAAACGTGGTTTTTGATGCCGGATCCAATTCGACGAAGGTCGGCTTCGCCAGCGAAGGGTTCCCAAGAGCTGACTTCCCTTCTGTAGTAGCCAGGTATTAAATGCCATTTACACGATTCCCCACACAATCCTTGCCTCTTGCCACAATATATGAGCTCATGCTCGTTGAGCTTAAGAAATCAAGAGGCATGAATACAAGAATGGTAGCGTGTAAATGCCGTATATAGGTGGTAGCACGGCCCAAGCCCTGAACGCGCCGAACTTTCAATTCGATGGAAGATGCTATGTCAGAAGCTAGAATTTTCTGACGTCATCAGTATTTTTTCTATAGAAAAATGACTTAGAGCGTACGGCGCGTACATTTTTTTTATGGAAGAGGGGGCATATGGCCCAGTGGCACATGCACCTGATGGTAAGTGATTGCCACCGACCACAGACAACTGCAGCATCAAGAGGCACTGCAAATGCGTTGTCGGCCTTTGAGGTAGGTAAGTAAGTAAGTAAGTAAGTTCGTATGAGTCAGTGGCCAACTCTGGTGACGGAGTTTTTAGGCCGCCTTATGGCCTCCGTCATGGCTTAACGACTTAAATAGCCGGGACCGACAATTTAACGTGCCCTCCGAAGCACGGAAGCGCTCAGATGAAAATGCCACTGGCGGTCACCCATCCACTTACAGACCATTTCGAACGTTGCTTAACTTCGATGATCTATCAAGAACTTTGAGGTAGGAATAGGCTCTTTTCTTGAAGGTGCCTAAGTCGTATCGGTCTGGAAACAGCTCTGGCGACAGTTGATATCACCAGCTTAATAAACCTCGACATAATCTTCACTACGGCTCACGTCATCGCGCTATCGACCGCCGCCAAAGCGAGTATTATTTTAACATGACGCCAAGAATACAGGTGGTTTTCCTATGATGTTTTCTATCAATTATCTAAGCATGATATTTTGGCAGAATGTTCGTAGAGAGCTAGTGCAAAATCTATTGATGCACGGCCGAGATTTGAACTCAAAGGATTCGGATTAAAAGTCGAGGATACATCCCACTAGGCCAACGTTTTTTGTTATATTTGCAGGGTGTAAAAAGACAACTACCGAAAACTGAGGGGTTGCAATCAGACCATGATTCTAAACATATTTAGCGAATTTTTTTTTTACTAAGCTTAGTCATTTTATTTTTTATTCGGTTATTTACTACTATTACAACATAATAAGACCATACCTACCTAATAATTCCATTTATAAAAGAAAAAAAAAATTAAATCTCAAACAAAATCCAGCAATCCACGTAAAAAAACGCGCCCAAAACATACGCAAACAGTACTCTTCAAACGCTGTTTTCTCCGGATATAATGAATATTTCGGAAAATCCTATTGGATTTGGTTGTGTGTTGGGATGCTGTACCTACCCCTTTCGGCTTCGGTAGACGTCTTTTTACACCCTGTATATATATATCCCAAATGTTTGGGAGAGGCCCTTGCCCAGCAGTGGGATCCCTACGGGCTACTAAAAAAAAAAAAAAAATATATATATATAAATGCGAAATATTTCCAAAAAAAATTATCGTCTATTGTGACCACTCGGTCTGAAAGGTTTAAGAATCAGTAATCCTTTTGTTTCGAATTCATGTGAGCATCAGTAATCATGTTTCTTTTTTTTAATTCACAGCTAGGTTTAGCAGAACAGGCCACAATGAAGTCATAACAATATTTCTGTCAGCACCGCTGCCCTGACACTTTACGAGCGCCGGCTTGCAATAGAACAGTAAAGTGTACTGTACACTGCTGTACTCTAACGACCTAGCAGACTTGTAAATGCACAAATTGTTTCCTAAAATAAAAAGTACTGGGTCACGACTGTATCCCGGTAGACATTCTCTCAGATCTTTTATGTTTTCCAGATCCTTTGATGATCCTAGATGTCTAAGGTAGTCAGAGGCATGTCCTTAAACATATTTGAGCATTCCCACATACTACAAAGTTAGTATTTCATACGTGACAGGTTGCAAGCCCATCGCCGCGTATAAAAACAAACTGGTTTCCTCACGATGTTTTCCTTCACCATTTAGAACACGTGTTAAAGCGCATACTTTTACGAAAAGCAAAATCCATTGATGCACGCCCGGGGTTCGAACCCACGACCTTCGTATTGAAAGTAGTGGTACAATCCAAAACGGCTATTCCTAAAATCTAACTTTATGAAGCGCTCGTGGTCGTGCTTGCTTAGTCGTTCTTGATAGATCGTCGAAGTTAAGCAACGTTCTAAACGGTCTGTAAGTGGATGGGTGACCGCTAGCGCCATTTTCCACTGAGCTCTTCCGTGCTTTGGAGGGCACGTTTAATTATCGGCTTTTAAGTCGTATATGGGTGGACGACATCAAGAGGCAGCATCGATTTTGGATGCGTGAGGCACAAGACCGGAAGGAATGGCATAAACAGAGGGAGGCCTATACCCAGCAGTGGGATATTCTTGGCTGCGGATGATGATGAAGTCGTTAAGATATGACGGAGGCCTAAAAACTCCGTCACCAGAATTGTTCAGTGAATGCTGGTGGTCCCCGCACGAAGTAAGCATGTACCGCGGGAAGGCAGTACATAAAGACGATTGCCGTTAGTGCGCTTTCTAATATTATACAAAAGGATGTTAAGATGGTTTGGGCATGTAGAGAGGATGGATGACAGTCGTTTGACAAAGCAAGTGTATGAGGCGAGTGTGTATGGGACAGCTGGAAAGGGAAGGCCTAGGCGAACCTTCTTGGATCAAATTGGCGACATTTTGGAGAAGCTCAAAAGTACCCTAAACCGACGAGCATGTATGAAGAATGTAATGAGAGTGAATGAGGCGAAAGTTGTGTGTCAGGATCGTAGCGACTGGAGATCCGTGGTCTCTGCCTACCACTTTGGGAAAGAGGCGTGATTTTATGTATGTATGTATGTACAAAAGGACTCGACACCTTATTTCAGATTATTTTACGACAAATAACCTTTTTATATTAATAGAATCCCTGCACATTTATCTGTGATATTTTATGAAATAAATTATTATTACATTCATAGAATTCTGAAAATAACTAAGTTGAGGTAGAGCCCACGTCTTTTTCCTAGTGGGATTTCCAATAGACGTGGGTGGCTCAATTATAAAAATTCCCGCCGTAATTATTAAATTCCGCAGTAAGTAGTTTTGTTACAAGAGGCAGACCATCAACACATAAATGTTACCACGCACTCGGGATTTTTAACTTTTTATTCAATAACTTGCCCAATTTGCCCATCCATCTTAATTCTCTCCAAACTGAGCTAATTGGATCATATCTAAGTCGCTGTCTCCACGAGCGAGAGAATCGCGGCGATATTATCGTCGTGCCACGTATTTCTATACACTTCTCTAGAAGCCGTCTCCACACGGCGATATTATCGCCGCGATGCGACGAGTGGCAACGAGCGCGAGAAACGTCGTTACATCGTCGCTAGCCCGTCACGACTAGCAGCGGGCCCGCCGCGCGTTCGTGGCGCTCTCGCGCGAGCGTGCAGCGGGCGCGCTGTCAAACGCAGCGTCATTTCAGCGTTGCCTCTCGTCAAGCAAGGACATTTCGACAAGGAAACGCGGCGATTCCGTTACGAGTCGCCGCGGAAACGCTGGGATTCCGTTACGATTCGCGACGATACGCGGCGAAATTATCGCTCGTTCGTGGAGATTCTCCGACGATATGAGGGCGGACTCGTCGCCATTCTCTCGCTCGTGGAGACAGCGCCTAACGTTACCTAAGTTGGTTAGACAGATCTGCTGAAAGGTATATAGGTTTAAACTTAGATAGTATCCGAACCCGTTTGAAACCGCCGAGTA
Source organism: Epirrhoe alternata (assembly GCA_963565295.1). NCBI lineage: Eukaryota > Metazoa > Arthropoda > Insecta > Lepidoptera > Geometridae > Epirrhoe > Epirrhoe alternata. Next base: position 582,063 of record OY751375.1, read on the forward strand.
GCGGACATAGTCCCGACCGCCCTATGTGCTTAGTGTGACGTGAATCTGGCATTTGAAGTAGGTGCTTTTGACAAGCTGTACTCAATAGTTCTTCAACTCAAAAAGAAAATGTGATCTTGGAATTTCAGAAGACAACTATTTATGATTAGGGCTGCAATCAAGCTGCAAATCGAGCGGCAGTCGATAATCTAAGCTATAAAAAATAAAATAAAAAAATCATTATTGCAGATGAGGTCCATACAAATTACATTTACAAAATTACAAAATTCAATAAAATAATAAAACACTAAATCACTAAAACACTAAAATATATATTATATACTATAGGTGGTACCCGTGGTACTATAGGTGGAAACTATAGGTGGTCTGCTCTGTCAATTCAAAAAGAAATTCTGAAACGTCAGAAGCCAACCGTGTTTTCTGACGTCATCAGTATATTTCCTATAGAAAAATTACTGCGGCGCGTACGGCGCTGATATGTGCGATCAGCTTAAACCTGTAATGACAAACACAGAAAAACAATTTTACAATAACAAAAGTAACTATATCGTTTTATAATAGGTAAGTACTGATAATACTTACAATAAAATATCTATTTAAATACGAGTACACAGTAGGACGCCGATGTTCAGTCAAGACACTTGATAAACAAAGACAGTCTTGTTCATTAGACCATTTATTACGACTTTGTCACAAGGAGCTTGCTTCAAAGCAGTCTGAATAGGAGACTGCAAATCTGTTCGGAGCAGTTGACTTTATGAATGAAGTCAAATCGGGACTCCAAGATAATAGGCTATTTTACACCTTATAAGAAAACACATAAAAATGCATGTATACCATAGGTTTCGTTACAAGGAAACGATAAACGTCGATATTGTTATTCATAAAATGCAATAAACATTTTATAATTCAATTTTAAAAATCGTAATTTTTCTTCTATCTTCAAGCCACCAAAAACGCCGTCTGCCATTTTGTGACGTCACTGTGTTTAGTTAGGAACAAAAAGTTTATCTTTTACAGTCGTATTGTTCACAAAACAAACCATATGACGTCACAACATGGCGGCTCGCGTTTTCGGGAGACAACTAAACATCATAAATTAAAATGCATTTTTAAGGCATTTTACGGTTTTAAAAAATTAAATAAAATTCTACTGGTTAATAAACCAGTAGAATTTTATTTAATTTTTTTAACCTTAGGATTGATTTAAAACAGTTTGCAAAAAAGCGTAAATTAGTCTATTATTCCTCAGTTAATGATGGATGCTATGCAGTCAGAATTCACAGTATATTCAACGTCTATGAATAGGAATAGCTATATCAATGTTATATCAAAACTGATTATTATTTATACAAGGTTCAATAAAATAGATAGATTGATAGATAGAATATACCTTATTCCACACCACAATGTTAAACAAAAATATAAAACTAAACAAAAAAAACTTTACTATGATATACAATTGGCGGTCTTATCGCTAAAAAGCGATCTCTACCAGAATAGGTTTCTAACAAAAATATGTACCATTTTACGAGATGCGATGTGTTTCTCTCAATTCTAGATTCCGTCGCCCTGGCCTGATCGAAGGTTTCCCCCTCATTTATTCCGGCAAGGAAGCTATCCAGAAGCGTGGTCTTTCCAACCTGACATGGCCGGTCCGAGACGGTCAGATAGTAGACTGGAACGAGATGGAGAAGCTCTGGCACCATACCTTTTATAAAGAGCTGCATGTTCCACCTGAGTCTGCCAGGGTCATGCATGCTGTTCATCCTCTAGTTCCTCGGAGAGATAGGTGAGTGACAGCCGTAGCAAACCTTGGACAGCTGCTCGTATCTCGTTTTACTTACCATGGTCGACCATGGTGGATATCTTAACAGAATTTGACTTGAAACTTATCTTCTCTTTACTTAAATCATTTGTGTTACTTCCAGAGAGAAAATGTCCGAGGTTCTCTTCGAATCCTTCGCCATCAGCGGTCTGAACCTCATGAAGTCACCAGTTCTGGTGCTCCACGCCAGCGGCAGGACCACTGGCGTGGCTTTGGAGATCGGGCACTCCTGCTGTCATGCTGTTCCAGTCTTCGAAGGGTTTCCACTGCAGCATGCGGCTACAGTCTCACCAATGGACGGAGAACTATTGACGGATAGGTTTCAGAAACTGATGGCTGAGACTGGATACTCGTTTACTACGCCGGGTGAAAAGGATATCTTGAATGCTATTAAGGTAGCTTTTGTATTACTCTTCATGAAGGCAACTCATTGATTTAATGAAATACTTAGACAGTAAACCCTAGAAGTCGTTTCTCTAGCTTCGGACTTTAAAAGTGATGATTTTTTTTCTTATAGGAAGAAAAATGTTATGTAGCTGAAAACTTTGAGGAAGAAATAGCTGTCTCCGCCTGTTCTGGGGAGAACAAAATTCCCTACAAACTGCCAGATGGTCAAGAAATCCTGCTAGGCGAAGAGCGATTCCGATGTCCAGAAGTTCTCTTCAATCCCTCAATCGAAGGACTGAACTGTCCAAACATTGTAGACGTCGTAAGCGCAAGCATTGCCAGAACCGACATGGAGTATATGACCACGATGTACGAGAATGTAGCTGTTGCAGGTGGCTCCAGCTTGATACCTGGACTGGTCCACCGATTGAAGGTGGAACTAGGTTTGAAGGTGGTGACCAGAAAGTGGAAAGTAAATGTGGATGCAATGCCTTCGAGGAAGTACGCTGCTTGGCTTGGTGGCTCTATACTTGCGTCTATGGACTGCTTGAAGGGTTTCTGGATGACCAAGCAGGAGTATGAAGATATAGGTTCTGATAGGGTAAACTATAAGTTTTTCTAAGATTTAAATGCACATCGCACGATCTATCCGCGCCGAACGCGCCGAAGTTTCAATTCAATAGTGGAAATACTGATACGTCAGAAGCAAACCGTATTTTCTGACGTCATCAGTATTTCCTATACAAAAATTATGACTGACTGTACGGCGCGGAAATTATGTACAATCAGCTTAACTCTATCTTGTCTTCAAAAATATTACTTATGCATAAAAATATTTGAATTAGATAAATTCTTTTTTTGCGACATAATGTCCCAATATATTAAGTTAGGTATTTTGGTAATGGTGGTTAAGTTATCCGACGACCTTTCTGGCACAAAATGCAAAATCACTTTTGTAAGAATGTTTCGCGGGAATAATATTGTATGATCAAAAACATTTATATCAGGTCTGGGTGTTTTAATGTATGAGTACAAACAAAAAAAAACATTATATAAATATTCTTGAATTAAGTTAGTTTAAAATGAAAGACCCTATATATTATAGTATATGCTATATTTTTTAGTAGATAATGGTCCAAGCGTTGAAATTGTCTAAGGTCCGAATTAATCTGTTTGTCTCAGCCAATGTCTCAGCTATTTGTAGAATACCTGCAATGATCTAAGCCTACATGATGATCGAAGCCTGCATGTGAAAGAACCGGACCTCATTGATTCCATTAATTAATGAAAACTCAATAGTCAAATGTCACTTTAATATGACATCCTCAAGGCGTCGATTTGACAGGATAATAGTGATTATCTCTTCAGTAAAGTGTTGCTGATCTATTGAATTTTCATAATGTCTTTCGAGAAACCAGTAGTAGTGATCGACAACGGAAGCTACAACATCAAGGCAGGGTTTGCGTGTGATAACCACCCCGTCTCCATCTTCAGGACTGTGGTTGGTAGACCGAGCTATCTTCGAGGCTCGTATGGAAGAGATTACTATGATGTGTATATCGGTAAGTGTGGTCTTCCAAAAGGCGTTATCGCTAAGACCCCTCGCAGACTGTAGACTTTCTATCGGCCGATAGTTGAGACGGGCTATACTTCTCCATACTCATTACGAGCCGAAGTATATTCCGTCTCAACTAACGGCCGAGAAAGTCTGTAGTCTGCGAGGGGTCTTAGAATGCAAAGGCTCTAAAACAAGCTAAAACAGTATACAGCATCAAGGAGTTTTTAATGATCAAAGCCGTAAAATCAAATGAAATATTTGTATTTGCTCATGAAAGTTCTATTTGATCATTTTTTCACGGCAAACGTCAGACTTAGCCTAGCTTAGGCACAAAATCAAGGTGATATCAGACGGTTCATTCGAGTGATTGCTATATTTTTAGGGTTCCGTACCCAAAGGGGGAAACGGGACCATATTACTAAGACTCCTGTCCGTCTGTCCCCAGGCTGTATCTCATGAACCGTAATAGTAAGACAGTTGAAATTTTCACAGATGATGTTTCTGTTGCCATTTTATCAACTTTAAAATAATTATTCATACAACAAACGTGTGATTTTTTTGCCGTTTTTATAGATAATGGTACGGAACCCTTCGTGTGTGAGTCCGACTCGCACTTGGCCGGTTTCTTTCACTGCACACGGTTCAGTGGGAATTATCAAGAAAATAGCATTCGTTCTTCCAATATTTCATAAAATAGGATCGTATCAAATAATATCTGAGTATACGAGTATATCCTTGCTTTAGGGAACAGGTGTGATAGTAATTTTGTTACTTGAAAGAAGTGCGTCTTTTTCAATACATTATACAGGCCGAAATACCGTGCGATATAATATGGTTTAAGTACTCAGTGTAAAAAAGAACATAGTACATTATGAGGTTTGATTAAACTCCTCGAAAAAGAAGAAGAAACCTGCTGGGACCCACTACTGATACAGGCTTCTTAATTGTCTTCTCTACCAGGGGAAAATGCTATGGCCAAAGTCGAAGATCTGGAGCTGAGTTATCCTGTAGTAGACGGCAGGATTGTCCACTGGGACAACATGGAGAGGATCTGGCACCATTGCTTCTACAGAGAGCTGAAGGTGGCTCCAGAAGACCGAGCCGTCATCTTGGGGCTTTCAATCAAGACTCCCATGGAGGAAAAGTGAGTAGACCATAATCATCGCGGGAAGATCGACCATGCCTGCTCTGTGCTTCTATAGACAAAGAAGTAGGCCAAAGAACAGATTGATTGTATGAAAAAAGAGTTAAGTGAAAAAACCATTTATCATCATTATCATCAGAGTGCTGAAAAGATGGATGATACTCGTAAAAGGATCTGAAAGGAAAATGCGATATTGTCACAACACATCATGATTTCCCAACATGATTTTCCACAACATTTTTCCCAAACTCTATTTTCGTTTAGTTTCATTGTATTTATGTTATGTTGTAATAACATCTTGGTTTCATTCCATTTCAAATATTTCTCAATTCTCTAATTAGAAGCAAGTTTTTGGAACATTCCTTTCATCATCATCATCCCGATCTAGCCCACTGCTGGGCATATGCCTCCCCTTGTGTCATCCAACACGGCGCGATTGGCGCGGGAACATGCCTATAATTTCTTGAATTATATACTTATGTTGCAAACCTATTAGCGTATAATGACGGCTCTAATACCTTCACGTCTCGGAAATAAAAGCGAGTTACGTGTCAAAGCTTTAGCTTAATCAAAGGCAGAGCCGTCACCTAATTTGGGTTAAACTCGTTACGTTAATTGTTTAATCAGACTTGTGTACTGTGTTCCGTATAATGTAGTTCATTTTATACGGAACTAGTTGCGCTCCCGCGGTGTAACCCGCGATCCCTCGGGATTTTTTTGGGATAAAAAGTAGCCTATGTCCTTCCCTGGGATACAACCTTTATCCATGGCAATTTTCAGCCTAATCTGTTCAGTGGTTTGGGCGTGAAAAGGTAACAAACAGACAGACAGAGTTACTTTCACTTATTATATTAGTATGGAGTATGGATAAGACTTTTCTAGAATAGAATAGAATAGAATAATTTTTTATTGTAAACTGTTGAATTTAACAAAGATGGTCGGTTTGTTATCAAATAAAATGTACAAACATTTTGCCCTTTTCGGACGTACAATATTAATAGTATGTTAGTACTTAAAACTAAACAAATGTTAGGTAAACTATTTACATTCATTCTCCATGTAGTATTCTTCCAAATTGTAGAAGCCTTTGGTAACTAACCAGTTATTATTATTATTATTATAATAAAAATGTATTATCTATATAACATAACATCGGACCATAACCGTAGAATTAAACTGTAAACATTGTATCGAATATAGTATATTATACAAGGCTATTATCAAGGCGATTCGAGTCATTTTCCTATACAAATACCTATTAAACGGTGCATTTGCCAATCTACTTTCTAAAATTGGCAGAGTTCGAATAAGAAAGTGATTCAGTAGGTAAAAATACTATATTATTCTAGTTCTTTAGTTTGTTACCAAAAGCATCACCATTAAGCGATTTGAGCGGAAGAGGTAGATGATTAATATTCTAATGGAAGAGTAGAAAGCGCTTTTGTGGAACATACTATTGTTGACCTGAGGTATACTAATATTAAATTTGTACTTATTACGGAGGTTGCGTTTAGATTTAATTTCAAAAAAATATGACTGATTGTTTTTTACAAATAAGCATGTTTCAAGTATATAAATACATGTAAGTGTCAAGAATTTCTCACTTTTAAATATACTACGCAAAGAATCTGTGCTTTGAAGGCTATATATGGCTCTTAGACATCTTTTTTGAAGCAGAAAAGTAGAATTAACATTAACAGAATTTCCCCAAAATATTACCCCATAAGTTAACTGAGGATAAACATAACCATAATATGCGTTTTTTGCAATGCTTTTGGATGAGATATTTGCAAGTACTGAAAGAGCATATGTATATTGCGAGATTTTATTATTAATTTTACTGACGTGAGCCTTCCAACACAAAAAAGGGTCAATAGTATAGTTCTAAAACTTATATGCGCATTTTAGCAATAAGTTACTTAGTTCGTATGAGTCAGTGGCCAAATAAGAAGGGAAGAAAGGAGTCAATGTTGAGATGAGGGTGGATAGAGCGGAGTGGTAGAGAAAAACCTGTTGTGCCGACCCCACACAAAAGTGGGCAAGGAAATGATAAACACGCTCTCGAGTCAACGAAAAAATTTAAAACCTTAGTAAAAATTTAAAACCTTATGTGGTCATCATGAGCTGGCTTGCGACCTGTAACGTATGGAACTTCTGTGCCTTTGACTAGTCCCTTAGAAATCTTCAGATGATGGGTGACTTGATTTAAGAGAATAGAACTTGCTTTGTTTCGAAACCTTTGTTGGGGTTTTTGTCACCTTGCTATTCTAGCTGAGCTATAACGGAGGCCTACAGGGGGCCTTAAAAACATCCAGTGCCACATTTTAACTTGTAAAGGTTACAAAGGGTTTACAAGAGCGTGTACGATCAACCCGATCCCCTAACATTTTATTGCTCCATAAAAAAAACTTTGAAAATTGTGCCGTAAACGATCGTAATCAAAATTTACGATCGCAAAGAACATAATAATATAATCTAGGAACGTTCCGTTCTATGAACCGTTCTAACTTACTTAAAAGTTTATTGAGGAATGGATATCGATTGTGGATTTAATTTTATTGCATGAGTTGACTAACTTGGGCTACTCAACCCTGAAGCCGAAGTTTTTTCACATAAAATCTATCTTTCTCGTAGGAAGATACTATAGATTTTCACTTGTTTCAATCCTGACACATTTCTGTCTCATTCACTCTCATACATTCATACAATCTCGCTGGTTTCGAGTTTTTTTTTACCATTGGAATCCATTCCCAGTTCTCATCCCAATAGAGCTCAACCAATCACACAATACGAAAATGACAATTGAAGTTTAGGCTAGGTTACAAATGTCAAAATGAAGCCGATGTCTATTGCCAGTTGAACCAAACAACAGGGCTCCTGGTTCTCTAAAATGTCACCAATTTGGTTCAAACAAGGCCTTTCCCTTCCACCTGTCCCACACATACTAGCTTCATATTTATTTATTTATTTTCAGCCTATATTGTCCCACTGCAGGGCAAAGGCCTCCCTCCCTTTTTTCCAGGTCTTTCTATCCATGGCTGCAGTGGGCCAATCTGGAAGATGCACATCTAACTTGTCCCGCCATACGCTTAGTACGCTTTTGTTATTCATTGTTTAAACTTTACATTTTCTAAAAGTTGCGGGCGAATGAAAATTATTTAACATCATAGTTTGCTATTTTCGTTCTCTGTTAAGCTCAATGCAGTCTGAATTGGCAGCGACGCGATGACAAGACATTATAAACCTTATGAACAATGTAACAAGATATAGAATGTAAGAGGTGTTGCGAAGCCTCTGGCTCAAGCAGTCTCGCGCGGTCGCGAGCTATCAAGCGTTTCTATATCTTGTGACATTGTTCATAAGGTTTATAATATCTTGTTCTCGTTTCATCGCTGGCTCGTGGTGTCTTGCTTCGTTGTTCTCGATAGATAGAAGTTAAGCAACGTTCTGATTGTAAATGGATGGGTGACCACTAGTGACATTGCCCACTGAGCGCTTCCGTGCTTCAGAGGGCACGTCAATTGTTGGTGCTGGCTATTAAGTCGTTAAGCCATGACGGAGGCCTTAAGACGACCTAAAAACTCTGCTACTCATAAGAACTTACTTTTTGACGTAGCACTGGTTATATCGCAGCGAACAAAATGTTTTACGATCAAAACAGGAGAACTCAAAAGTCAAGCAGCGTTCATTCAATAGGACCAGTTTAATCATGCTGTTCAAACGACTCCCAAGTGATTTAAATATAAACTGGTGCCGAGCGGTACCTCGGCAAGCTTTGGCACGTCATAAAATAAATACACTGACTTTAGGGGTAGCATATTTTAAAAAGCTGGGATATTTAATTTAAACGTTGGCGTGACCTTGATGCCTTCCAAGAAGGCTGGTGGGACGCGGCTGGGGATCGAGACAGATAGAAACAACTGGGGGAGACCTTTGCCCAGCAGTGGGAAAGTATAGGTTAGTTAAAAAAAATTTGACGGCTCTCCTCTATTGCCATATTTTTTCAGCTTTGTTTTAAGTGATAAGGCCGCCCATTGTACTCAGAACTTGTTATTGTTTTATTTGTTTGGTTTTTTATTAATTTCTTTGTGTAAATAAAGTTTTATTCATTCATTCACTTTTAATTGAAATGAAGTGTCAAGAAAACATCCGGAACCTTGCTGATTTGTCATATATGTCATATATGACTTTTATGGACTTGGGTCTGACTACTGACTCAAAACCGTGTTTAAAACATAACATCCAAGCTAGCCCGCACCACTAAGTTCGTATGAGTCAGTGGCCAACTCTGGTGACGAAGTTTTAAGGCCGCCTTAAGGCCTCCGTCATAATGACTCCGGCTTAATGACTTTAAATAGTTAAAATTAATAGTTAAATAGCCGGGACCGAGAATTTAACGTGCCCTCCGAAGCACAAAAGCGCTCAGATGAAAATGCCACTGTGTGTCATCCATCCACTACGGACCGTTACGAACGTTGCTTAACTTCGACGATCTATCAAGAACGACTGCTAAATTTCTAGAATCTACGCGTGATGAAAATTTTTGTGTTGATAAATTCTGCCAAAATCCCAAGGACTTCTTTGTGACGAAGCTTCTAATTTTTAGCTAACCTTAGGTACAAAGTAAACCAACTGTTCCTCTTCCACTGTGTAATAAACACCCGAGTCATTTCTCCTTCATTCTCGCAATAAAAGCGTTCGTTCACAGAAACTCGTTCGTTCACAGTTTCGGAACTGCACGTAACTGTGTGTTCAAATGTTGCTTCACCGTTTGAATTTTGTTTGAATGAAAAAACTGTTAGATGTACGATGTTTATTTTCAAGCGTGAAGCCAAATAGAATAGAATATATTGAAGCAAATAGAAAGGTGTTTATTTGACCCACAATGAAAACTGTAGCAGTAAGAAACAAACAACTACGAAAAAGAACCGCATCCAAACTTGATAAGCCGTTCGTTACCAAGGTAAGCGTGCACAAACACACAAACTTAAAAATATAGTTGATTTGAAAATATTTTTTCTGAAATATCCTCCAATGATGACCATTAGTGACACAAATGAGAGCCGAGACAAGTCTTTCACGCTTGTCCCGTACAGACCAATTTTTTGGTATTAGAAGAGCCGTGTTGGCTGAATGGGGCTGTACCTCGACTTTCAATCCGAAGGTCGTGGGATCGAATCCCGGCCGTGCATCGTGATTTTGCGTTTCGTAAAATTTATATGCGCTTTAACACGAGCTCTGAACGGTGAAGGAAAACATCGTGAGGAAACCAGTTAGTATTCTTATATACGGCGATGGGCTTGCAATCTGTCACGGTCCCGATGGCACATCGCATACTAAGACACATCGCATACGATGAGCGTTCACACGGGAAAAATTGGCGTGCGATGCTAAATCATATCGCACCGTGTAAATGCACCTTAACTTCTGCAAGATGTGGGCATGTATCAAATATGTATTTGTACATGCCTCTGACTAGACATCTTCAAAGGATCTGGAATATAAAGATCTGAGAGAATGTCTACTGCGCCTTGGGGATACAGTCGTGACCCTGTTTACGTTTACGTAGAAAAGGTGTGGTAATACCACAATAAATTCCAAGACTATATTATTCCATTCAACCACCTTCATCATCACCATTCAATCATTCAAATAGGTAAAAATAAATTGGCTATTTTGGAACCAGATCGAAACTTTCAAAGGAGCTAAGGGTGAATGCCTTTTTTAACCGACTTCAAAAAAAGGAGGAGGTTCTCAATTCGCCTGTATGTTTTTTTTTTTTTTTTTTTTTTGTATCATGTTACGCGATTACTCCGCCAATTGTGGCCCGATTTTCAAAATTATTTTTATGTTTGAAAGGGTATACTCCAGAGGTGGTCCCATATAAATTTTATTCCTGAGGGTTTGATAGTTTGCCCGTAAAACTATGAAAACCTTCCCTCCTAGCCATTGTAAATCGAATCGACAGATAGGTCTAAGACTCTCTATGCAATATGTCAAATTGACAATTTACTAATGCCAGGAACTCACGTGTCGCGAGACTTGACATAAAATGTATGCAGTTTTGGTAACTATTGCCTTTAGACGCCGGTGGAGCCTAAGCATTATCTGTTTAGCATTATTTCTTTCTTTCAAGCTGATCTGATGATGGAGTCAAGAGCTGTTCCAGGGAACTCCTCAGACAATAGGCTGATTAAGTTGAAACTCGGTTGGTAGATTAAGTATCATCTAAAATTTTAAAATATAGTGACAGCGAGCTGATCTGATGATGAAGAACGGAACTCCTCAGAAAATAGGTTGATTGAAATGAAATTTTGTACTTACATCGGTGAGTTCAATCAGATCACGGTAATCCATTAAAAGCTTGTACTTGTTGATATTTAAAAAAAAACTTATTCTTATTTAGATTTTTGTGGATGACTTATTGATTCCCTGAGTCACGCCGTGTGTAGTGTCGAACATTGAAGTCGGTTTTTCTTTTAGTTTTAAAACGTAATTATTTGGATTTAAATATCTTTGTAACTCTATTGTGTCGTCTTCCAGGATTCAATGATGAACTTGCTGAATAATTCCAGATTAAAATGAAATTAGATTAAAAATGCGAATCGTTAGCCCATTGCATTTGTATAAGCGGATTTTTCCAGATCCTTGTACGCTCTAGCATAAATTAAAATCAGTGATTACTTTGAGGTCAGCTCATTTGTCGCTCGACTTTGAGTCTAACCGCTTAGGGCATAAGAGTGACAGTAGCTTTGAGGATAATAAGTACGCTTGAGAGCGCAGACGGGCAGACGGGATCTACTTATTTTGTGCTCAAATTATACAACATTGTCTAACTGTTTGGATAAAGTCGTCTGAAGTTGACTTTGGTTTCGAAATAGAGAAAATTATATTGGACCCGAAAGAGATGTACGAACCCCAATTTTTCTTTCGTATCTATTTTAGAGCTTATTCAGGCCTTGACGGTGTTTGATTTGTGATTGAGCGAAATGAAAGACAAATTACGCTGTATTTTTAACCGACTTCAATTATAGGAACAGGTTCTCAATTCGCTTAGATAATTTTTTTTTAACCACAAAAATACTGGTGTTGTATCAACCCATCCTCCAGTTGCACTTGTAGCACCTGGGTCGAACATTGACGGTATTCTTTTTAGTTTATGTCTCACGTAATTATTTTCTTACTGACGTAAATATATCTCGCTCTCCCTAATAATGTGTATTTTGAGACAAAAAAAACAGTGGCACTCCAGGAGTGCCAATAGAAGTGAAAACAAAGGTGAGAACGAGGTTTCGATAACAGTTCTAAACTTTAAAAAAGTACAAAAAATATATAAAAAATAAAGTGCAAAAAGTTATTGTCTTAATAGGAATTGAACTCGCGGTTGTCTCACTCAGAAATAGAGCTCGATACAGTTACCGCCATCCATGCTGATACAACGACGAAATTGCCGAAGAGAAGAGAGAGAGCAAGTTAAGAGAACTGTCAGACATGGTGTCGGTAACGAGTTCGATGGTTTATTCCTATCTCAAAAATACCCAACGCGAAAAAAGTTTTACTTTAAAAATATTTGCATCACAGCGTGATAAACAATCTTAATCAGATCTTTTAAACGAACAACTCCATAATACCTAAGTATTTGGTGCTATCAAAGTACGATGAAAATCTAATTTCTGGAGCAATTTGAGCGACCACTGGAGACTACTGGCCTGGTTAGCTTTCAAGTTTATATCAGTTGTGTGTGATCAATCGTTAATTTAGTTGGATTCTTCGTCCGTCACCACATTCAATAAACGTTTAATAGTGTTTCTAAATGAATCGAACGATAAACGAAATAGGATGTTGACATTGGTAGTTCCGTTCATTTGTATGTGGATTTGCTGATCATAAATGAATGAACCGACTTCAATTTATTATTTGTTTATAGTTTGTAAATGTGGTTTTTTCTTGAAGGATCTACAGGTTTGTTGATTGAAGCCAAAAGTAGAATCACTTTCATAAACTATTGTGATAGTGGTACTCCAAAATGCTTTTTGACTTTTGTCGCTTGACACAAGCCTAGCCTTAAATCCTAGCCGAATCATTAGGTTTGCTTAGTATGCGTCCGGCGATCCTCCGGATCCGCTCCAAGCACTAGCAATCTGATGGATAGCTCATGTTACGCTGCCATTCCTGAAACCACTCGGTGTGAATATTATATGACTTTGTGATTGAGCTTCGATCTTTTTACCCAATCACTGGGAGAGTGGATCAACAGCCCGCTTAGAATAGAGTTTGAAGATGTTTTTGCGTGTGCTGTGTAGAAACTAGTAGAGTTTTGGATTTTATCGCGTTGTAGAAAAGATGCTTTTGGTTCAAAAGAGCTTAAATACGGAATAATTTCAACCGATACCATTATCGTATCGCATTGCAATTTTTACGTGTACTTGGCTGTTTAATCGACGACCTCTGTAGCGCAGTGGGCGAGGGCCCACCTGCGATGCAAAAGGTTGCGGGTTCGATTCCCGCGGCGGGACCAATGGTTGTATGATCTACAAATATTTGTCTCGGGTCTGGGTGTTTCTGTGAAGCGCTCGTGGTCGTGCTTGCTTAGTCGTTCTTGATAGATCGTCGAAGTTAAGCAACGTTCGAAACGGTCTGTAAGTGGATGGGTGACCGCCAGTGGCATTTTCATCTGAGCGCTTCCGTGCTTCGGAGGGCACGTTAAATTGTCGGTCCCGGCATTTAAGTCGTTAAGCCATGACGGAGGCCTTTAGGCGGCCTAAAAACTCCGTCACCAGAGTTGGCCACTGACTCATACGAACTTACTTTTAATAAAGATATATTCTATTCTATTCTTATGATTGTATTATTAGACTAAGCAGGAAAGATGTCGCCGTCCCGAAATCGGCCAGGATGAGCATCATCATCATCATTTTATTCTCATGGTAAAAATTCTGAAAACATATGTGGATGCGGCATTTGCATTTATGTTTTCAGAATTTTCGCATCCGAAATGCGAGTTGACAGTTTCGAGTTAGTCCGAGTTTGTCGCTGAATATTAAGCCATTTCTCTCGAGCTGGTTCAGCTGAAGTCTATCCTCGGTGACAGTTTAATCTGACAGTGAGCTGATCTTATGATAGAATAGCTGTAGCTTGCGACAATGTCTTGCGTTCATGTACAGATTTATCTGCAAAGACTTGACATTATATATTTACTAGCTTCTGGTACCTAGGTAAGTAGCAACATTTTGAATAGCCTAATGCTATTCCAAGTCCCCATCTACGCTTATTCCAAGTTTCATCCAAATCGGATCTCTGGTTTAGGCGTGATTGAAACACAATCATACAAGCATCTATACATCTAAACTTTCAGCTTTATTATATGAATGGGATATTGACGTTATAGATATAGAACGGATTTTGATAAAACAAATAAAGAAATTTTACAGTGATAACTATATTCGAATTGGGTAAGGCGCCTCATAAATACACAGTTATGTAGACAAAAAGAAAAGTAAACATTTTTTTGTATAAGTGGTTGGTCATGTCTACTGCTTTGTTTATTTACAAACAAAAGTGTTTTAGCGTGTTTTGTTGTTGCATGATTAAAGTTTAAATTATATTTACTCGTTGAAGTAGCAGTAAGTTGGATTTTCAATTAATTGGACATCGTCAATCGGGTAATTGTACAGAGCATCGTTCAATGCAATTGATGAATTGTGCGTGTCCGTTGAATTGAAGAGCTTTTGAATAAGACATAGGTTATGCACAGATTATTGCCGTATTCTGTTTCTTGTCGGATCGAGTGCCGCTCCTGGTCGCGCTTGCTTTGTCGATCTTGATAGATCGTCGAAGTTAAGCAACGTTCCAAACGGTCTGTAAGAGGATGGGTGGCTGCCAATAGCATTTTCTTTTTTTTATGAAATAGGTTAGCATAATCGCACTCTGCCTAATGTTAAGCAATAGTGAGGTCTAAGATGAATTCATCGTGCTTCGGAGGGCAAGTGAAATTGTCTATCCCGGCTATTTAAGTCGTTATACCATGACGGAGGCCCTAACGCGGTCTAAAAACTCCGTCACCAGAGTTGGCCACTGACTCATACGAACTTACTTTTTATCGAGTGAACTATATTTTGGCAAAAAAAATGTCTATGAATTGCGTAGTATCGTTGTCGAGAATTGTTCTACTAAAAGGTTTAGTAGAATTCGTTTAGCAACTGAATAACAAGACTAAAAGTTCTTCAAAACGGTGTTTAGGTACTAGTAAAATGGCCTCAAATCAGTCAAGATTAAAAATCTAAAAATTATATAAAATTTAGGAATCGCCCATAAAATATTTTGAAGGACATAATAATTACGTTTTTTTTAAATAAAAAGAACACCGACTTCTATGTTTGACATATGGCGTGGCGTGACTCAGGGCGTCAAGTGAGAATGAGGTTTTTACAGTTTTAAGAGAAAAAACAAATTTTTAGAAAAAAATAGTTCAAGCGTTATTGTTGAGTGCTTTCCCGAGTAACAGCATTAGTGCTATCTATCAGAGTAAAAATTTAAAAGTATTTCATTTTATGTTATTAAGTTTGGCACAGCATCCGGTTCAAAATTCTAAGATTTTGTGTTGTGACAATTTAATTTAAAAGGCGCGAAATATTAATGTTAATTTAAGTAATTCAAATACTAGAACAAAAATATTATGTGTCAGGATTGTATCAAAAATTATCTTTGTATTCCAGAGTCAAATGCTGCGAGATATTCTTTGAGACCCTGAACGCGCCTGCCCTCTGCGTGCAGTCCCAAAGCGTCCTGTCTCTCTACGGAGCAGGGTATACCACCGGCATCTCAGTAGACCTCGGCTACGACACCACTGACATCGTCCCAGTCTACGAGGGAGGCGCCATAGCCTACGCTCACATGCAGACCAACTTAGCCGGCAGACAAATTTTAAACTACATACAAAGAAAACTCCGCGAGAGAAACATCGATATAAAATCCCATGACACTTTAGAAGAGCTCAAGAAACTTTTGTATCTGACAAAGAATATCGCGATGTCATGGAGAAATCATAAGAGGTTCTTCAAACTTCCGGATGGGGAGCAAATTGAGGTGGGACAGGAGGCTTTCATGATAGCTGAAATGTTGATGCAGCCTGACTCTGTTTGCGAGAGGAAGACGCCCTATCTTCCTATTCAGAAAGCGGTAGTTCAGTCCGCTATGAAATGTGACGCAGAGTTGCGTACAGCGTTGTATGAAGCGGTAGTTCCCTTCGGAGGGTTGTCGACAATTCCATGTATGAATGAGCGATTGGCTATCGAGATAGAGAACCTAACTAAAAAGCCGGCCAGTGTTCTTTCTTCTCCAGAGTCGTATACTGTGGCATGGCTAGGTGGCGCCACTTTCGCGGGCATGTCTGACTCGAAGAAGATGTGGGTGACGAAGAAGCAATATGATGATCATGGTATTAAGATTATTAAGAATAAGTTCCTTTAAATTAGTAACTAGTTTACATTTTAAACAATAATACCGATTGGTGTAGATTAAGTTACGAAAAGCTTGTTCATTTATTGTAATTAAAAATATAAGACTTAGGTACTGTTGTTATTTTTTTCATCCTCCTTCATAGGGTCTTGTCGTTGGTACTTTGGGTACAGTCTGGGATCGGTTAGCTCTAAAGCCCTGTTTATTGTTCCACTGAAGGGCAAAGGCCTTTCTCCCTTTTTCCACTTTTTCCTATTCATGTCTGTGGGCGAATCTGGGTGCAATTTGATTCAAATAAGTATTTTTATTGTTGTTGTTAGTTGTGTTACGTTTTGTTTGACTGCAATCAATTGGATTGGCAATCAAGCAGATAGCAGTTAGAATTTTGAAACCGTGCCTGGCAATTCCCTTTTAGTCGTCGGTAGGTACAGTCACGTTTAATAAGATGTATACACTCCATAATGTTTCAACCCATGTACCAACCCATGTCCAACAATGTTCTGGTATTTTTCTCGATTTCGCCACTAGTTCAATGTGAAATCAATTTCCGCTTTTTGTTTTTAACCTACCATCTATTAGTTTTATGCCGGTATTCACAAACAATACTTGCCTCAGTAAACTAGCAATACTATGCGAAGTAAGGCATTTCTCAGTGCGTTACAGATGGCAAGCCTTCCAATTCATAAACAATACTCAAACTACTCTTAGCTAAGCAAACGCACTGCGTTGAATAGAGCTCTATGATTGGTTCGTTTGTATTACGTACTTCACTTCGTTGACTGACATCTTATTATACAGCCGCACTTAGAGTCGTTTTATATAAAAAACCGTTAATACGCAACGGATATAAGTAGATGTTAGAGTGACTCTGAGTACTGACATAAATCTTTTTGACGTAAGCTGGTCACTATTTGACGCTATGCGTTGTCTAATATAGCTAGCTGGCTCCCTTAGCTATGCGTTCGTTTGAAGGGACGCATAGTGCCGATCGCCACTCAAGTATTATCTATGAATAGGTTTTTGGGACCCTGTGCGTCCGCGCGCACTATGAGACCTCATAGTAACGTTTGTGAATACCGGTGTTAGTGTGATATTATAAAAGTATGGAGTGTATACATCTTATTGTCCGTGACTGTACCTACTGACGAATATTTTGCATGGCTACCGAGATATTGCCTTTTAAAACTGGAATTGAAATGCAAATCCAAATGGGTATCAGTCTTATACCACCGACCACGCATTCGTTGGAGAATTTAAATTGCATTCATTGATCGTTTTAATTTATGACTTCTTTGTGACGGCATTCAACTCACGATAGGTTCTCAGATAAGGAGTTATTTAGGGATATTCAGGATTGAGGGAATACTAGGAGGTTCTTATTTAAAGTGAAAGCACACAAATATATATCTTATTTGAAACATGGGTACACACGAATAGGTACAATAATGTACTTCTTAGAAGTCATTCATATGCACTATATTTTTGAACTACCATCGAATAAACTACAGCGATACAGGCCTAGCCTAGTGCGGGGTTCGATGTAAATCTACTATATAAAAATAAGTCGGGTTTTCCTTCCTGACGCTATAACTCCAGAACGCACGAACCGATTTCCACGGTTTTGCATTCGTTGGAAATGTCTCGGGCTCCGTGAGGTTTATAGCAAAAAAAATCAGGAAAAATCTGGTGGCATCTGGTGGCGAAACGGAGTTCGCTGGGTTTGCTAGTTATTTATAATAATTGTAATTTTATGTATTAAGTTTTATGAATAAAAAAATTGAATTTTTTTTTTCTTCTTTTCTTATCGTTCTTTATTTATTCCTTTATAGGAGTATAACATGGGAAACCTATAAAGTTCTATACCTACTGTTAATGTTGCAACTAAGATAGTGAAATGAGGCTGCAGTGAAGTGTAGAGTTTGTTGCTGAACTGCATAATGCATGCGCGCAGCTTCTCGTGACGCAAACCTTGCACTAAGTAAATGTGTGAAAGCCGGCCTGCGATGCAAAAGGTTGCGGGTTCGATCCCCGCGGCGGGACCAATGTCTGTATGATCTACAAATATTTGTCTCGGGTCTGGGTGTTTCTATGTATAATATGTATGTATTTACAAAATAAGTAGTATATCAGTCATCTTATACTACCCATAACACAAGCTCTGCTTACTTTGGGGCTAGATGATGCTGTGTGAAAAGTCCAGCATTATTTATTTGTTATAAAAAAAAAAGAAAAAAAAAGTAAATAACAACAGCAAAGTTAAGCACAAGCTTAGGGTGACCAGACGCCAGCAGTGGGTGAAGTCAGGCTGTAGATGATGATGATAGTATGAGTTAGTCGCTATCTGGTGACGGAGTTTTTACCGCTATAAAGCCGGCTGACAGACCTAAATTTTAGTGTCCCTAAAGCGCAGTAGACTAGGTGGCCAAACATGCAATCACCAGACGTTCCATATGAGTTAGTTCAGAATATGGAAATAGTGGAGTTCCATTTCAACTAACTGACCTACTATATACTAAGTCCGGTCAGCGTCACCAACTGGTAGCCCCCCTGCAGTACAAACCGCCTTACTAAGGGGGCTACCAATTGGTGACGTTGACTGTACCTAAATACTGAATTGACGGCAAAGTTCTTGTGTATTAAAACTTCTAAGAAAATGAACAAAAATAAAAACCCCTCGATCCCAATGGACTGGAAAAGAGAAATGAACATAGAAGTGAAAGTTAAGGCTTTTTATATGGTTATTTGCAAACACCGGTAACCTCTCAGGACTGTATTACTATCATCATAATCAAAAAAATTTTCTGACTTTTTACAAAACATAATACATTTACCAAAAACAAACCTTCAAGATTTCATTATCCTAACACATTTCAGCCCACCGCCCTAGCTCCGCTCCCCTCACTTTGCACTTTCGCTGTCTTTTGCTTCGCATAGACTTTAAAACATTTAGAGCGTTCGATTTAATATTTTTATTTTTTATTGTTGTATGAAAATCTGATGAAATTTTAAAAGTCAGAACAAAAGTTGTTGTTTATGATGATAGTAATACAGTCCTGAGAAGTTACCGGTGTTTTACAAATAACCCTGTAGACCATCTCTGTGTGGTTTCGAGTGAGCTCCGAGTAGATGAGATTAATTGAGATTACCTCGCACAGTTATTGGTTTCTTGGTCTTTGCCATTTTGGAAGTAATTATTCAAAACATAATTGAAAATAATTGTATTTAGTAGAGCTCCTTGTTAAAACATCACACACATTCAGTGTGTGGAATAAATGCTTTTCTACTGATATCGAGGTACAATATGATGAGGGTAACTGAAATATCCATAATGCGACGCTGACGAATGACATATTAAGAAATGAAAAGTCTTATCAAAATTTTCGATTCCGACGGGATTCAAACCCGCGATGATCAGACGATCCTCCTAAAGCCGGAGTGCCTTCGACCGCTCGGCCACAGAACCACATGCGTCGATTTCGAAATTCTTGAAAATTTTGATAAACTTTTCATTTCTTAATGAAATACCAAGTGTTGATTAGCACTATAAAAATTACAAAAAAAGCTATAACATATTGTTATATAATGATAATGCTGGACTTTTTTACACAGTATCATCTGGCCTCAAAGTAAGTTCGTATGAGTCAGTGGCCAACTCTGGTGACGAAGTTTTTAGGTCGCCTTAAGGCCTCCGTCATGGCATAACGACTTAAATAGCCGGGACCGAAAATTTTACGTGCCTAAGCACGGAAGCGCTCAGATGAAAATGCCACTGGCGATCACCCATCCACTTACAGACCGTTTCGGACGTTGCTTAACTTCGACGGCGCTGGCCTCAAAGTAAGCAGAGCTTGTGTTATGAAACAATACATTTATAGCACAATTTTGTAGGCAGTTTCATATCTACACGTAGTAAAACAACTATGGATATCTGGGATCAAATGACCACTGAGACGAATTTGCATGCCACAGGTCCCGCGACCCTTAAAATAAGTTCGCATTTGTACCACCCCCTTTATATGATTCCTTTTCCCAATTTATAACCAAGGCATCCCTTCACTTCGCAGATTCAATTACCGACCGAAACAATACACTGGAAAAACAACTTTATATCTACTGACATAGGGTGTGTTTTCCTAAGAGTTTATATCCCGGAAGAATGATTTGTTTTGCGTGCCAAAGATGTTATCCGAACGTTTTCTTTGTAAAATGTATTTTTAGAGCTAAAAGGTTCTATTTTAGACATTGTCGTTGTTGCGACGAATATTCTAGAGGTTTATAGAAGAAATGAGGTTTAAAATACAGAAAAATCTATAAATAAATCCGTAAACAGATCCATTGAATCGAAATGCTTTCATGATAATTTTGTCTTGCTGCGAGAATCGAACTCGCTACTCTAGCGTCTCCTAAAGTAGCGTTCCTAGCGTTCTATTTTCACACCAAAATAAGGTAAACGTTAAACGCCAGTGAACTGGATACGAACTCACTTTCATTTTATGAGATGACGCGTACAGTTCTTCTATCACTCGAAGGACGATTAGTCCTAGTTGTGTGTGTACATGAACATACACGTTGTTTCTGTGTGCGTAAGCTCGAGAACGCACCATGGACGAATGGGCGCTCAGCATCGCACGCACACAGAAATAAATCTACACACACAAATAAGCCCAATCCGCCTTCAAGAACTGTAGCTGATGGCACTTTACGAAGTAATTTCGAGTAGAGCGTCCATTAGGTGCCTTTGATGTCGCTTAACGATATTGGATGGGTCTAGAATATAAGCAAATTATTGCGCAATATTTGTAATATCAAGTGAATTTATTTTTTGATATTTTAATAATAAAAAATCAATCTTGAGATCTGAGGATCGAGAAAGGTATGTTAAGATGGTTTGGGCATGTAGAGAGGATGGATGACAGTCGTTTGACAAAGCAAGTGTATGGGACAGCTGGAAGGGGAAGGCCTAGGCGAACCTTCTTGGATCAAATTGACGACATTTTGGAGAAGGGCCAGGTCAAAAGTACCCTAAACCGACGAGCATGTATGAAGAATGTAATGAGAGTGAATGAGGCGAAAGTTGTGTGTCAGGATCGTAGCGACTGGAGATCCGTGGTCTCTGCCTACCCCTTTGGGAAAGAGGCGTGACTTTATGTATGCATGTGTATGTAAAAAACAATCTTTTGATAGGTGAGATATTAGTTTCCATGTATTGAATTGATTCAGGCGTGACTTTGGGGAAGTCAAGAAATCGTTTACCCCAACGGTTATCGGTTCTTCGGCAGATATGGCCTGCCCTCTCTCTTTATTCATAACCAAATATTTAGTTAAGGTCACAAAGCATTAAAGGATCTGGAATACATAAAAAGATCTGAGTTATTGTCTACCGCGCCTTGGAGATACTTTAGAATCCTGTCAAAAAAAAAATCAGTAGGACGCTGTAATCTGTGGGATCACTTAGAATTGGTTCCTTGAGGTCAATTGCCACTGGCCAAGCTTTTTATAATAATTTATACTAGCTTCTGCGCGTGGCTTCGCTCGCGTGGTACCACCATTTTGAATAGCCTATATGCTATTTCAGGTCACTATGTACACCTATTCCAAGTTTCATCCAAATCGGTTCACTGGTTTAGACGTGATTGATACACAAACATACAAACATCCAAACATACTCACAAATTATTATTTTTAAAACCGGATAATTATCACGTACCTATTTAAAAATAGATATATAAAAATAGGTACGTGATAAATACCCGGTTATAAATAATTATACTCACAAACTTTCAGATTTATTATATTATTAAGTAGGATATTAGGAAGGATAGGAAGGATATAAAAGTATAAGCTTTTGTCGAGCTCATGTCACATTACTCGTAGAGTAGAGGCCTGCGGTCGTCACTCGGTCTACTTCGTTTGTTTTAGCTACGGCATGTTATTTCACGCCTGACCCTCACCGCAGTTCGTGTTGCCAAGATACGGACACTGTTCACCCAGATCCCCATTTTTACAACTAACAAGATTTTTTTGGGACTTCAAAACATACATTGAGTTACATTGTGTACAGTCGATAAGATGAATGTCACACGGTCCTAACCTAGGACCAAGTCCAAAACGAAAAATTGACACAACAAAAATTGATACAGAAATCGTAGTACGAAACATCCGGATCGAGTAGGTTACCTGTTTTATCGATAAGTTTTTTTATTGATTTTCTGTAAGATATGTAGGTTAAGTATACCAACAATGGAAACCAAGAAAATGTAATGATCGTAAAACTTAATAAAAAAAACTTCACAAGCTCTTGTGAAAATCCTTTTGGGCATTTGGATCAACTTATTATCCAGTATCTTTTGAGGTTCGTCCCAATTTTGAACGATGGCTTTCAGTCTGGCGATTTCTAACAGCTTGCTTATGACTCTAAAGCGCTTTTATCACTCTTAAGCAGCTAAAAAGCGCTAGCAGCTCTGCTAAAAAGCTCAATTGTGCTTAAGGGTCTTGGTCTTACGCATCCTCTATTATAATCTATTATGTAGGTACTAATAGGTATATTTTTGTTTTATTTTTCTGATATATCTCCTTTCCTGTAACGCATTAGATCTTCTGTAATGGTACTACTACAAGAAATAAATAAATAAATACTCGAGGTTTAAATCTGGCACTATATTAAAGTGACAGCTACAAATGCATGGGACACTGAATGCACAGGCATATAAGGCCTCAGTCCCGTAATATATTCCCCCAAATAATTCCCAAGTTGTCGGGAAAAATATTTATAGCTAACATAAATTCAAATTAGACTATCCTTCTATGTGGGGCACAAAAACACAGATCGGAGCAGGAATTCCCTGCGTGGTTCATTTAATGTGCCCTAATATAGGAATGGGTTGGCGTGAACTTGTGGAATTATATTTATAGACCGTGAATTTTATTAGCACGAACATTTTTAGGGCACGGATTATTTGCCGTCAAAGAATACAATATCAAACAAGTTGTATCAAGACTTCACACCATTAATACCTGTTATATGCGAGACTAGTGTAGAACTATTTCCATAAAATTTTACTATAAATAAAAATGAAGGCATAAAAAAACATACAGGTGAACATAGAGCCTCCTCCCTTTGAAGTCAGTTAAAAAAAAGCCACATGCGAACACAAGAGCTGAAGCGCTCGTGGTGAAACTTGATTGTTCTTGATAGATCGTCAAATTGAAGCAACGTTCTGTGTGGTCACAAAGTGGATGAGTGACCGCTAGCATGATCAGATGAGCGCTTCCGTGCTTACTTTTATCTTATCTGGTATAATATGTATGTATTTACAAAAAAAAGTATATAAGTAGTATATCAGTCATCTTAGTACCCATAACACAAGCTCTGCTTACTTTGGGGCTAGATGATGCTGTGAGAAAAGTCCAGCATTATTTATTTATTTATTTATCTGTTTCATTAAAGCTGCCTTGAGACAGCTTGCCCCAAAGCTAGGCCCCAAACCGTGTTTGTTGCACTGATTCTTCACGGTATTGGTCGCGAAGGAACAGGAGTAAAATCACCTAGCTTAAAGATGTTTCAAAGTGATCCCAGCGGTCCTACTGAATAAATGCTTTTTGACTTTGACTTGAGAACTCCGTCACCAGATTTGCCCACTAAACTATTATGAACTTTATCTAGCGAAAGTTTCTTTCCAAGCTGACTGTACAGGAAACACCAAGTAAGTAATGAGCTTCATTTGTCACGGAGACGAATGGGTATGTCTGGGCGCGTGTGTCATAATAAAGACTCTTTTGGGCTATTTCGGTCATTGACCTGTCCAATGAAGGCACAAAATGACCTATAGAATATACCTAACACGTACAGAATGGACACTGCTATATTGTTTTATCACAAAGGCAGATTGAGCTTATCTGTGTGTAATGTGTTAATCAGCCATTCAACTAAACGCCTAGCCACTTCATTAAACAGTGCTGTTCAACTAACGACCTGAACGATATTCAGCCGTCTGGTTAAATACAAACATTTAATGAACTGGCTGGCTGGATGCTTATGCTATTCATGTAATAGGGCGTTTTAAATCGTTTTAATAGATTTCTGGCGCATCGGCCGCTGAATATAATCGAATATAAGTAAATATACTGATTGACTGATGAACTTACCTGTGCACCAACCATGCCCTCCCTCATCCTCGGCAGATCAGTATGGGAGTACTTGGAGATGGACCATGGCTCCACGACAGTCAGGTCTGTGTTCAGCTCGAACTCGTTGATCTGGTTGCGGAGGAACTTGCGGATGTTCCACGGCAGGTCGTTGTGTCTGTTGGGAGGGAAGTGTCATGAAGTTTTTTTGCAAAAATGTTCCTGATTTTTTGCTACTAAAAGGACCAGAGAGGTCACTCCTTTGTGAAAATAAAAACTATCTCATACTCTCTAAGGGTCTCAGCCAGAAGCACATCCAAATACAGTTGTGGCACATGCCGAAATGCAAAACTTAGCATTCCATGCGTGGCACGCTAGCCTGTTTAGAATAATGCTAACTGATTTCTTCACGATGTTTTTGCCTTTTAGAGCTCGTATTAATGCGCATATTGTTATCATCGCGAAAGGAAACATCCATTTGAAGGTTAAAATTCATCAAGGTATCCCATCATCATAATTTCCCTGACCTTATCCCACTTTCATGTGGGGTCGGCACAACAGGTTTTTCTCTTCCACTCCGCTCTATCAGCCGTCATCTCAACACTCCTTTCTTATCCATATCATCCTTCACACAGTCCATCCATCTTTTCTTAGGTCTCCCTGTTCCGCTACATTCCTCAACATCAACTAGTAAATCAAAGAAGATAAAAAAGGTTACCCATCAGTAAGTGGCACTTCTTCCAGAATCTGCTTAGCGATTTCCAGTCTCTCGCGGTCGTAGGATGCGGCGGCCACTACAGCCAGCACGGCCAGAAGCACGCAGCCCACCACATGGCGTCTTGAGTGTCCACCCATCCTCACTGTGGATAACATCATAGATGAATCATGCTGGTTATGTCATACATCATCTGAGCCAAAATAAGAATACAGTTTTTTTTTTAAGTAGTCAACGATTTATAGGCTACCAAAAGATGACACACACAATTAAGACCCCCAACCTTGTTCGTGTACTGTAGAGTTACTCGTATAAGCTAGCGAATATAATACTCTACACTAACAAAGTTGATAGATATGTCGTGTTGTCAAAGTTAACCTAAGTGGCAGTCTCATGCCCTACTTGGGCCTGAAACATATGAACTTCGCAACTTGCCCTCAAGTGGCTCACTTTACAGCTAATAGGTAACTGATAGGGGCCAAATCTACGGGCGAATCAAGGAATGTGTGATTACTTAGGAAACTGTTGGGTAAGCTTCGAGTTTTAGGGTGTTGTAAGCCTATTAATCGTTTAACCAGATGGATCGAGCCTAGTTGGTTAAAAGTTCTGCCATGTTACATATTTTATGAATCATTTCATTCATATACTTAATTTTCTTTCGACAACCTGCCGAAACTCATGGTTATGGCGCAGGTGTTTCTAGAGAATTTTGAGTTCTCGTAAATAATTGGTCTTTAATAATGTGTAATCTGATTTATCTACCCTAGGTTAGGTACATTATGATCTGAGTTTTATTGTGTTAAATTGTGTGTTAATTGTGTTAAAACATCGCTTTGGCTTGCTGTTAAGGTGTTTTTATTTTTGATGAATAAATAAATAAAATAAATAAAATTTCTAGCATTTTTTGGTATTAACTATTTCATAGTTTTGTAAAAGTAAGTTCTGTGCAATCTAGTAAGTAAAGGTGATCGCACAACCTATCCGCGCCGAACTGTCAATACAATAGAGGAAATGCTGATCAAGCTAGTGGCGTTTTCTGACGTCATCAGCATTTTGTCTATTGAAAAATGACTGCGCCGCGTACGGCGCGGATAAATATTCGTTCAGCTTAGTATGTATGAGTCAGTGGCCGCTTACTTTTGCAATCTAGCCGCAAGTTGCAAGTAGTGACAAAAAGTTGACTTATAAGTCAGTAAGTTGGTAAGGAGCAGGAGTAGGATCACCTACTTATAGCACTATTTTCTGGAAGAAATCGCTCAGAGCCCATTGTACTTCAAATATTTTCTTGAATCTTTGTTTATATTTTTAATGCCCATGTAGTGTACAATAAAGTATGTTCTATTTATCTATCTATTTTAAGTGATCCCAGCGGTCCTACTGAATAATTGCTCTTTGTACTTTGACGCTGTAAGTAGAGAACCATCTTGATGAACGGATCTTCTATCTAATCCGGCCACATCCACCTACTGCTGAGTAGGTCTACCCATTTTCACGCCACTTTTTCCGATCCTGCGCCAGTCGAATCCATTGCCTTCCCGCCACCGCCACAACATCATCAGACCATCTGGCTGGTGGTCTGCCTGGTGTTCTATGACCCTCGCGTGGCAACCACTCGATAACATTTTTCATCTACCGTCTTCCCGCTTTGCCAAGTGCCAAAAGGGTCTTAGGTGTATCTAACTCGAAAAGCTCCTTCCACATTCCAAAAGTTACTACATTCCGCTATGCCGACGGAATCCCAATGTATAATGTATGTATGTATTCACATAATTGGCTTACGCATACCATTCTGGATTACCGCAAAGCTCAGTTTTAATAAACAGGCCGCAGTGTCACGCTCGCGGTTAATCGCCTTATTTACGTGACAAGTTTAAGAGGGCTTTCAATTTCAAGGTCGTGGGTATGAATCCCGGCGCATCCAGGATTTAACGTTTCGTAAAATTTAAATACACTGTAACACGTGCTCTAAAAACAGTGAAGGAAAACCAAGAAATCAGTTAGTATTCTTATAAGCAGCGATGGGCTTGCTTGTACTAAATGTGGGCAATGAGCAGTATGGGCATATGTATATGTAAGTATTGTATCTGGAAATGGCTCTGACTACCTCCTCAGCCATCTTTTGAGGATGTGAAATACATAAAAGATGTAAAATAATGTCTACTGCGCCTCGGGAAATCGGATCCTGTTTGGACTTCGAGCGATACGGTGAGTTTATGTTTTCTAATTATTATGGAAGATAATGCTTTTGCACGAAGTATGGCAGATAAAAATCAGTTTTCCAAAAACAATATTAAATGATTAAAATATTCTGAGATTGCTTTCGCGATACTTAAAGATTATTTAAACGCGAAGTTATCACGTAAAACTGCCTAATTTTCAACCACATTTTCCTATGTTACATCAGGCGTGGTCGCGGAAAGACTGGAGCGATAATTTTTCACAACTACCCTCATCTTCAGATTTTTTAATGAATTTACTTTAAAGCGAAGAAGCTTTTATTAGATTTTTTTATAAATGTAAATACAAAAGTTTTAAATAAAAATGTTTTTAAACCCTCAGTCAGTAGTTTGCTCTTCTGGAGTATGTCACACTGGCGCTGGCGTGACGTTGCATAACTAAAGTGACACTACATTATGCACGTAGTACAATGAACTTAGGATTTTTGTGCGACGCATAATAAAAAAAATACGAAACAAATGAGTAGGTTTATTTCAAACAAGCTTGGTGTTATTATAATGATGAACAAACTGTATGAATAACACGAAGTGACATGTCACTCGGCGACGCTTTGCATTCGATTTACATTGATAGCGGTCACCCACCCCGTTTGTGACCGCTCAGAATGTAAAAGCAGAATTTCCTTTGATGGTTCAGTCAGTTTTAGAAACAATAACGAATAAATGAAATCGATTTCATTCGTCCATTAACTAAACTGCAGCTTTGCCTGATGAGCAAAGCGACCAGAGAGAGCAAAATCGCAAATTATTTCTCGATTGAATGGCGAAAGCGGACTTTGAATGTGCGCAAATTATTTCGAAGTATTGTTCCCGTTGAGAGGTTCTCTAGGCTATGTCCAATTATTTAAAAAAAACATCTACTCACAATTTTATAAATGTGCAGGTTTGTCTGTGTTTGAATGTATGGTTTTATTTCACGCTTTATTTTTTTAATGGAACGAGATCGCGTATTAATTTTTGAATTACATTCACAGCATCATCATGCTATGTCGTAAAAAGTTCATTTTTATAGTTATTATATTTTTTTACTATTTACAAAATGATTGGACGACCTCTGTAGCGCAAAGAATGAATCCAGTTTTTAAATAGGTAGAATCATTGCTTTGCAAAGGGTCTTAAGTATTTTTTTTTTTTATTATATTACTGTGAAGTCAAGTACTTTGCTTTTAAAAAATCTATTTTTGGAAACCGTATTGCGAGACTTAAATGGCGCTAGGCAGGACACTTGGCCAGATTTGGTGATGGCAGGTGGTGTAAAGTTCTGACCGAATGGTACCCAAGGGGAAGCGCTAGGAGCCGGAGCAGACCAGCAGCCAGATGGGTGGACGACATAGAGGCCATAGAGGGAAAGACTTGGATAACACCAGCACAGGGCCGATTGGAGTGGCGTTTGAGGGAGGAGGCTTATGTCCAGCTGAGGCTTAAGTTTATGTAGAATTAATACATTACATTTTGTACGGTTTCCCGATGACTCCCGTGCCGTAGGTCATTTGAATAAATTACCAAAAATTCCTCTTTTAATGTATTTCAGTACCTACAACTTTGTACATAAATTAAATTGAAACCTCATACAATTATACTAGAAGCCCGCCCCTTCTTTTCTTATGCCCCATTCAATACATATAAATAAAATTGAAATGTCTGACAGTTACTTCAAAATAACTGTGTTTTCTTTAGTGCATTTACGAGTAGCTACGACACTAAAATACAAAAAAGATTTTTCATAATTTTTGTATGTTTGTTAGTTTGTTTTAACCGAACGGCTGAACCGATTTTGATGGAACTTTCACTAGGAAACAGTGAAGGTTGTAAGGTAATATAGGCATTATTTTAACCCGGAATTCTCACGGGACTGGGATTTAAGCGGGAAAACTAATAACCTCGAGGACGAAGTAGCGAGCAGTTGTAAAAATATTTAGTTTTAAATTATATTTTATCTAACTTCTGCTGGTGTAAAACAAGTATTAATATCTTTTGAAATTCCAACTTGTTTCTTTATAAACATTTTATAAATAACACAAATACTTTCTAAATTATGATCCTGGCTGTGCCTGTTTAACGTGTTGACTTGGAGTACGGCCTCTCAAATCGTGCCAAAGCGCCCTTCAAGATACTCCACTCGGTCGGCTTCAAGTCACAACCAAAGATTACGGTCGTTTTATCTAAACTTTACTTATTAATAATTGGGGAATTGGGAAAATAATTTTGGGCCTTTATATCTTTATTAGATACATACAAATAACAAATACAAATAACTTTATAGCTTTTACAAAAAGCTATTTTTAGATGGATTTATTTTTAAGTTAAAATTCTTGTTTTGTACTTTTTAAACTCACTTTTGGTTCATGTTAGTACTGTTCGTTTCATGCTATACATTATTGTTATCTATTCGCGGAAACTTATAATTGGCCTTCCTGTACTATGTAGCCTCCTGCTGCATACTATTTATAATTTACCCGCTAAAATTGTTCATACCTAGCTGTTATTTTTCCCAAAATTTGTAAAATAAAATAAAATAAATATTATAGTGTTGAACATTATTTAGGTATGTAACAAATTTTGAAATTTGGACTAAAAGGTACTTACTTATATTTATTGTAATTTGAAAGTGTAGTGTATTTATTAATTATAGATTATCTAATTTATGACATTAATCACAAAGCTTATAATAAAAATGTTTATTCTATGATTATGTAACTACCAAATATTGCATGCTGAAAATTTATTTTATTTTTTTATTCATCAAAAATTTTAAGTTGATAATGGCTGATCTGTACTTTATGTTTTCTTTAATCTGACATGACTTTTTGCTGTACCTACCCATTATCACAATAAATAAATGAATTGAATTGAAAAAATTACCAAATAAAATACAAAATTCAAATTTTCAAATTTTTGCTAATTACATTTAATTACCCGCACAGACCTGTATCGCAAGAGACCGAGTTGTACAAACAGGGGATTAATAGATGATTAAACAGTCTAAGGTCTACATTACCTCTTAAGTCTTGACGTTAAATTATCTAGTGAACGTATTATATAATAGGTCTAAGTTTTTTGTTTAACATTTAATCAACGGGCCTAGACTACATTATTTGTGATGAAATAGGCATGGCACTCGACAGCACGAATGGATCCCCATCCGTTATACCTACGTGTGGTAGCTATCGGAGCTTCGGGTTTCCTCACGATGTTATACTTCACCACTACGAGCTAGCTTTCATGCACATAAATAAAATACTATAAAACATACTCCATAGCACGTCGGTCGTAGATTCAAACTTACAATCTTTGGGTTGAAGAGAAATTTCAATATCAAATCAAATATTTTATTTCAGTAACTTAATCTACTTTAGTTACATGGGTTTGAGACCTCCTTTTAAGTATGAAAATACCTGTATTAGGAGGCCTCGCTCTTCCGTTACAGAATTTATTTTGATTAAGTTAGAAAAACAAAGACAAAGTGAAATAAAAAGAAAATAATTATACTTAACTACAAAAAATATGCGTAATGATAATAAGTGCAGTTAGGATTGTGTGTGAGTATATTCAATATGTTCTCTCAGAAGCAATAAGGTCGGTATTCAAAAGTTTTTAAGACATGAATCAGATAAAAGAAGGTCGTAGCTATTTCATAAAAACTTAATTTTATATTTTCCGATGAAATACTTCTCAATTTTCTGAGATCGTCCATAAAAATATTATCGCCTCTTAAGTGCATCCTGCACTTTTCCGTTATGGTCACTTCGTCTGGAATCGATCCCACGCTCTTATGTCACTGGTGGATGGAGAAGATGGCTGGTGCTTTTGATAGAAGATGAGTATGAGCATCTTTACTTTGACTACAAAAATATTATAGCCTCAATTTCGTTTTTTACTGGCTCCCCACAAGAGCTTGACTTTTAGTTTTAAGATGGATCACCTAAAAAAATGCTAGGTCCCAAACCGTGTTTGTTGCCCTGATTCTTCACGGTATTGGTCGCGAAAGTCCAGGAGTAAAATTAGTTCAAGACTATTCTAAGTAATCCCAGCGGTCCTACTGAATAAATGCTTTTTGACTTTGACTTTGATAAAAAACTATAATATTTCTCTGCGGCTGAATTATTAGCCCACTGCTGGTTAAGCCTCTCTCAAGTCCTCCTCCATACCTACATCTATATTAGGCAGTGAGCTGATCTCAACCAAGTCTTTCCCTCTATAGCCTCTATGTCATTCATTCGGCAACAACATTATTTTTATGGCGAAATAAAAACGTAAATTAAATTCAAATCCTTAACTGCTTCGGTTTCGTGATACAGTTTTAAGAGCTTCAAGTTTACCTCCCATACATCAGGCAGACAGAGACAAATAGCCGCGGTAAATAGGAGTGAGGGAGATAAAACATCGTCACGCTAAACCAGGTAATCCAAGGCTTTGGGTGTATGTAATTAAGAGGCCCAGAATTGAAGCTAAATTATTACTATAGTATTTTTTAGATAGATAATCAAAAAAGGTTTCAAAAGAATAAGCTGGATAGATTTTTTAAATTTTTGTTCTTGTAATTTATTGAAATCGAAATATTTTGTTGTGTAGTTAAATCTATTTTTATATATTTATTTTATTTACTTTACTAACTTACCACGTAGAATAGAATAGAGTTAAATTTAAAAATTACATTCGAGCTTAGAAAATTTAACTTTTATCGCGGTTGTAGTCAATTTTATTTTTGTTTGAAGTAAATATAATTTTATAATAAAAGTAACAAAAATAGTATGACAAGAAAACAGTTACTGCTAAAATAATAACTAAACTGAAAACGAACGCGGAATTTACATAGATTGGGATGAACTGCTTCATATTCACTGCTACGCG
The DNA here is from genome assembly GCA_963565295.1 of Epirrhoe alternata. Lineage (NCBI taxonomy): Eukaryota > Metazoa > Arthropoda > Insecta > Lepidoptera > Geometridae > Epirrhoe > Epirrhoe alternata. The sequence goes on from OY751375.1 coordinate 614,364, forward strand.
GCCTGAAAGGAATATTAGCTGGCACAGAATACACAATAGTTGGTGCTACGAGACCGCTACGAGCATCTTGCTACGCTTGGAGCTAGGAGTAAAATTTTATTATATAGCTAGATTGCTGCCCGTATTCGCTTGCGTGGTACCATTTCGAAAGACTAATATGCTATTCTCGGCTACGATATACATCTTGTTCAAGTTTTATTCAAATCGGTGACGTGATTGAAACAAACAAACAATTTATAATATTAGTATTTAGGCGTTAGATAAGAAAAAAATGTCAAAAGAATGGAATGTATGCTAGAAATGGAAAAAGACAAAAACGATGGCAGATTAAAAGATGGGAATATGATCTACTAAAAGGGTGGAGAAGATTAGCTCGAGACATAGAGGAGTGGAAAAAATTAAGGGAGGCCTGTCTAAAGACAACCTGACCAACGAACTGGCTGCTGAAGATTTAGTGATTTATTTTATTTTGTAAATTAGATTTAAATTAGATTAAGTTATTTATGACTAGCCCTCCCGCGGTCCCGCGATCCCTCGGGATTTTTTCGGGATAAAAAGTAGCATATCCTTCCCTGGGATACAACCCTTATACATACCAATTTTCAGCCTAATCTGTTCAGTGGTTTAGGTGTGAAAAGGTACAGACAGACAGAGTTTCTTTCACATTTAAAATATTAGTATGGTCCTTAAAGATGGGCAGCAAATAAAGGATTTTTTACACTAATTTTACTTACTTTGGTGTTAGTGACTAACTCTAGTGACGGAGTTTTTTGGCTTTACAATTTTAGGTACTTTCCAAAGTGTTGATGCCACTAGCGGTCACCCATCCACATTGTGACTGAATAAAATATTGCTTAACTTAGATAAAGAACAACTAAAGTTACGCCACGAGCACTTCTGTAAAACATAGAAATAACAAAACTGCGCACAGAAAACAATAACGAAACGAAAAACAAAGTAGTGGCTCGGCTAAAGGTAACTTTCTAACAAGATAAAGTTCTTGTGAATCAACAGACGTCTTATTACGAGAGATAACAGGATTACAACTGAAGTTATAGCGCGGTAGACCTTCAAGATTCTACATATTATAGGGTAGTATGAAATGCGCTTTAGTTGCAAAAAAGGGTGATGGAAATGAATGTGGATGGATATGTGAGTAGAGGTAGACCTAAGAAAAGATGGATGGATTGTGTGAAAGAAGATATGGGTAAGAAGGGAGTGAATACGAAGATGACGAGTGATAGGGGAGAGTGGAAGAAGAGAACATGTTGTGCCGACCCCGCATGAGCGGGATAAGGGCAGGCCAATGATGCTTTCATCATGTTTAATAGTAACATGACCTACACAATCGATATCTAAATTTTTTTTTTTTATTGTTTATTTGAGCACCTTAGATAATTAGTTTACATTAGTAGTTAAACATAAATTTCTTAGCCTAAGGAAGTTATAAGTTTAACAATGTGATACAACTGATACCTAAACTAAGATTAGAAAAATCCTGTGTGATAGGTATCAGCGCGCACCCTCGTATAAAGGTGTTTTTAGCTAGATAGTTTGAGTACCTACCTACATACATTACGCATTAAGGGCCATGACAATTATAAATAGTTTTACAAAAATTTTGTAGTAGGCAGGTAAATAGAAATAGTGTTTGTTTTATTTTTCAAAACGTCCGATCCACACCGATCTAAAGGTGCGTTCTCACGGTGCGTTTTTTCGCACAATTTGCTAATAGAAAATAATGCTCACAGAACGTGCCAACTATGACAAATTGTATGCGATGAGCGTTTACACGTGAAACATTGCCGTGCGATATGGTAGCGTATGGGTTGAAATCGCATCGTGTAAATGCACCTTAAATGTTACACCCTGTATTTTTTTTATGGAAGAGGGGGCAAACGAGCAAGTATATAATAGTGTGAACGTGAACATAATAATGTATGGTTTGCGATGGGAGGGTATGGTGCGCGATATTGTGCTATGAACTATGCTATTTTTTATTTTATTTATTTATTTATTATAACAGTTTTTGATAGAAAGCTTACAGTAACACCAAAGCGCTAACTATCTAAGATTAAAACTTAAGTACATTCTCAAGGTGTTAAAAATAATGAAGAGATTGTCACTGAAAATGTCAGTATTATATTATTGCGTAGCCTGAAATGCGCTATAGAAGATGCCTATGGCTGACCTATTATGGGCATATACTTATTAAGAAATAAAATAGATTCCTAAAAAGCTATTCTAGTGATCCCAGGCGATCCTAAACGCTATGTAAGAGCAAATTATTAATATTTTATGCACCTAAGCATTAATTTTATACTTATTTTCAAAGTTTGCGGTCAAGGAAGTTTCAAACCTACTGCAAAGGTGATTAGTGTGAAATTTCTTTGCGGTCACAGCATTTAGACAAAATTGTTTTATCGTAGCCACAGGTTCGCAAACTTGGTTTTATTTCACAGTGAACTCGAACTTAGTTTAGTTCGGCATGTTGGTATTACCAGATAGGGTTTGGAAGAGTAACTCTTGATTACATAACTTTCTTTTGTAGTTTTTCAGAATAAAAAATAACTAAAGTTAGTTTAGTATCCCATAGAGCTCTTCATAATAATAAATAAATAATGCTGGACTTTACACACAGCGTCATCTAGCCCTAATCTAAGCAAAGCTAAGGTAACCAGGTAACTGATAAATTACTCATATACTTTTTGTTTATAAATACATACATATTACAATAGAAACACCCAGACAGAGAAATATTTGCTAATCGTACAAACATTTATCCCGGCTATTAAAGTCGTTAAGCCATGACGGAGGCCTTAAGGCGGCCTAAAAACTCAGTCACCAGAGTTGGCCACTGATTCATACGAACTTCGAAGGTTGGCAAGAACTGACATAAGAAGTTACAATTCTGCACTGCAGTCAAAAAAAGATGAAATTCTGCCTGACTATAATCAGCCTTCCATAATTAGCATCTAATAGCCTTCTGTTTCTATGTCTCATTGTGTTTATGTGCTGTTAGATTTCCATAAATAAATAAGAAATAATGTTTTCAATAATAAATTATTTACGAATCTCTTTCAGATAACATTAAAGTAATATGCTGTTATCAAAGGACCTTTTTATCATATCAAATTGATATTATTTAAGGGCCTCGTTCTGTCGCTCCTATTCCTGTCGAATTACAATCATTTTCTATATTTTTAGGGTACCGTACCTCAAAAGGAAAAAACGGAACCCTTATACGATCACTTTGTTGTCCGTCTGTCCCTTAGCAAAGTTTATTTTTTCTTAGCAATCGCAAAAGCTCAGCAGATTGCAGGGCAACATTCTGCAGGTCATACCTGAATCTAAATCTTTATACCTAAATCTTTCATTCGCGTACTAGTCTCGCAGTATCACTTGACACTTGATGGACTGGAGCGTTAATGAAAAACCTACTCAATTAATTACCTATTCTAAATGCATCTGTATATTTAATACTAACAGACATAAGCCTACTAAATACATAAATAAATACTTACACTAAATGGACAAGTTGTCTGATTTAATAAATTGATTTGATTTAAAAAGAAATAGTGCTTTAAAAAATTCACTGTCAATCAAGGTTTGATGACTGTACATCCCACTAGGCCACGTCTACAAAGCTCAGTAAATCATACAGCACAGTGAGCGTGCTCAGTGAGCGCGAGCGTCCAAGTGTGAGCTCACCTCTTGCAATCAGGTTCAGGCGGTTCACCTTGGCTTTCCTCGTTGGAGATTGAACTGAAACAAACGACATGGAATTAAAACTATGCAACTTAGAAGAATATAATAAAGGGAATATATTGGGTTGATTCAAGCGGTTGTCTATTGCAAGATATTTAAGTTTTTTAAGATAAAACAATGAAGTATCATTTACCTAAATATGAAGGTTGTAGCTTTCACAGATTCTGAGATAAATAACGATTTCGAACAACAAAATTGCTTAAATCGCTCCTGCACACTCTTAAAAAATTACGCAGGAACTAGTCATTGCGAGTGGGTAGGTTTATTGGCATACCAAAACGATCTACCCTCTTTCTAAGTTTTTCGTTGTATCATGGTTAATAGTGTTCACATATTAGGTAGGTAAACTTAATGTTTTTATTACAGCATTTTTGTTTAATTAAATAGGTCAGCATTTGACCTCACTCTGCCTGATGTTAAGCAGTAGTGAGGTCTAAGATGGAGCATGCATGGATGCAAGCTTAGAGTAAATAGAAAGAGATACAATAAAAGTAAGAATCTGCAATTTGCCAAATGGTGAACGGTAAAGTGGGCGATCCATCAACGTAGTAGTGTGTGAGATGCCTCGCGTGACGTCACGCTACTGGCCTAGCTGTACAGTCAGCCTAAATCGTGGTGAATAGCACTATAGTTTTTTTAGAAGTTAAATTGTCTAGCTAGATGTAAGAAATATATGTGATTTATCACAAAAAACGGGTTTTCTCTGAGATTTGCATCGTCGAACTGCTTCTGAAAGAATTCACCTTAGAAACAATCTTGATTGATTTTTAGGGTTCAATACCTCAAGAAAAACAGAACCCTTGGAAGATCGCTTTGTTGTCCGTCTGTCTGTCTGTCTCTCATTCTGCTAACATTCAGTCCTGCTGCAAGAATCAAACTCATTCTACATCTCGGTCGAGTCACGCCACCAAGGCCATCAGTCGTCAATTACACAAAATTAAATTAAAATCGCTTTTCTTTGACTTTCTGGAAAATAAATCCTTAAAATCATTATACGTCGTGGTTTATGGACCACAAGATAAATATAAAAAAAATATCATAACATCGTGTACTTAATGGTTATTTCGGAAGTTTCGGAGTATACCGCACACTTATTGCGAAAGTTATTTCGAAATAAAATTAATAAACTTGAGAATATGACGGCAATAAACTTCTAAGTGCCTACTGCCCGGGCTCCGGTACAGTTCACCGAAAAAGTATCCTCTTAAAAAAATATTATCATCCTAAATATCACCTGATTTCGAGCTGGATTTTTGGTGATTGTAAGCGCTCTACGCAAGACATGACATCAGCAGTCTAACCCCCGGTCTCTATATTCAACGGACAGTCGTAGGTAAGAGCTACGACTCGTTTCCACATACAAAAGTTTGACAGCTAGAAACCGGGCGTAAGTTAGCTGCTTACCTACGAATGTCCGTTGAATATAGAAACCGGGGGTTACCGAATTTTACCGAGGTGTGGTGGAAAGCGAACTTTTGCGAACGAGTTCTATGAAGCGCTCTTTTGGCTGCGTTTCCCTGCGAAAGCAAACATTTTTCAGCCACACTTTACGCGCCGTTTTTCATAAAATGTAGGTTTGGTGACGTCATTATAATGCGTACGGCAAGTACGATGCTGACAAAATGGCCTTCATTCTAAGTGGTCCCGGCGATCGCGGTCCTACTGAATAGATACACATCAATCCAAACTAACGCAAAACAATGTAGTAAGATAAAAAAATATTATCATCATCCCAGCCACATGACATCCACTGTTGAACTTTAGTTTTTTTTTAATTTAAATTGTCTAGCTTCATATGAAATATGTGATTTACGTTCCTATGTCTATGGAGTTACAATCATTTTCTATATTTTTAGGGATCGGTACCTCAAAAAAAAACGGAACCCTTGTAAGATCACTTTGTCGTCCGTCTGTCTATCAAGACCCTTTATCTCGGGAACCATGCTACCATTTTATCCCGCTGCGAGAATCAAATACCCTCATAGATTTCCAGAACTTATTATAAAAGTTAGGATAAAATCACAATTATTTGAGAGAAAGTGATAATGATTTGAATTTACACTTACAGAAAACGTCATGTAAACTGACTCTAAGGGTCGGTTCATATCTAACGGAAGATCCGTCACTTCGCTAAAATTATTGTTCTCGGTTGCGGCTGTGGAATCGCCAATAATTTCATGCTATGACTTTATGGGGTAGACAGCTGTTGATTATATTGTTGGGTGTAGTTTAATTTTAGTTTAGATGAATTGTTGTTGAAAATATTGTGTATATTAATTATAATATTGTGTATTCCTGTCAACATTCTAAAGCAGTAACGGTATTTTTGACCAAAAGCTCTTGACTCCATAACAGAGAGTTAATCTGATGTGAATTCTCTGTTCTCTGAACTTGAGAGAAATGGTTAAGTTTCAACTTGTTTAGTAGTTACGTAAAATATACTAATTAAAGTTTCTAATTAGTTACCTTAGACTAGCTTGTATGTGACATGTGTTTAATGAGAGTCAACAAGACCAAAGATCGATGTAGTCTCGTTGGAAACTAATCGTGTAAATCAGCAAATGAAAATCTGTGATCTCTGCCTATCTCTTCATTAAGCTCTGCGAGAATTGGTATTTTAAGTACATATTAGTTGATAGAAAATCCAGATCAAAAATCAAATGGTAAAACAGCTTGCCAGGTGTGGGGTTCGAACCCACGCTCCCTCTCGGGAACCAGAGCTTAAATCTGGCGCCTTAGACCACTCGGCCAACCTGGCTATACCTGGAGGGTTGAAAGTTTGGAACACTAGCGGTCTTGTATTATATGCAGAGAAGGTTGGTACTCCTACTGACTGGTTATGCAAATTATTGGCCGGGTTGTGGACTAGTTTGAAACACTCTTCTTAAATACTTTTGACTTTACTAGAAACGCAAAACTTTGGCGGAAAGCTTAGACTAAGTTACACAGCTTTTTGAAAAACAACGTAGGTATACTAGAAGGTATAGACAGCCAGACTGTCTAGGCTTGTAGCTGATTAGGTAAACGTATTATGATACCAATCCATAGATCGAGATATATTCGAGGACACTTGTTTTGCATATTTGCATATGGTTCAACATGTAATTTTGATGACAATTCTTCGTATTTGAGAGTGTATAAGTTTTAATTTTAGTTACTAAAGCGTTTTGGTTTTAACTGTCATCATCTTCCTGCCCTTTTCCCACATTACGTGGGGTCGGCACAACATGTGTTCTTCTTCCATTCTCCTCTATCAGCCGTCATCTCAACACTCACTCCTTTCTTACTCATGTCATCCTTCACACAATCCATCCATCTTTTTTTTGGCCTACCTCTACTCGTGAATCCATCAACATTCATACCAAAACCTTATAAAACTGATGACAGATTCAACATTTGAAATTGTTGCAAAAAGGTGTGTTTTTAAACGAGTTCTTGTCACTAAATGGGGTTGGATTGTTAAAACTGGAACGCTGGCACGCATTTGTTAAACTAACAAACTGTACAACGTTTGAGTGGGGCAACGCTCATCCATCCATACTAATATAAAGTAGCCGAGCCCCACGGTTACCTGGTGTTGCTAGGGTTCAAATGGACTGGACCACTTTTTTATTTCTAACTGTTTAAATAATATGTACCTAGTAACAATTTATGTAAGCGTTCGCGAGAAAACCGCGTTTAGCGAATTCAATTCTGCCTAACAATAGTATATATAAGAGTAAGGCTCAACAAAATCTAGACATTAAGTAAAAGTAAGTTCGTATGAGTCAGTGGCCAACTCTGGTGACGGAGTTTTTAGGCTGCCTTAAGGCCTCCGTCATGGCTTAACGACTTCAATAGCCGGGACCGACAATTTAACGTGCCCTCCGAAGCACGGAAGCGCTCAGATGAAAATGCCACTGGTGGTCACCCATCCACTTACAGACCGTTTCGAACAATGCTTAACTTCGACGATCTATCAAGAACGACTAAGCAAGCACGACCACGAGCGCTTTCATTCTAGACATTTGGAACGTTTGATGCGTAGACGCTTCATACAAAATTGTCTACTGCGCATCGGCATGATGCGTACTATAAGTTATTCTGTGTCTGCACTAAACAACCCCGTAATAAGGTACTTTAGCTTCAACGATATCATTTGGCACTGAGCCAGTGAGATGATGCCGGCCAAAATTATGAATATGCCTGTGTTTATACAGAAAAACTTGTAGAAAATATATTTTGTACGAATTGTTCATATTTTCTTAAGGTTTATGTTATAAGAAACATCTACTTACTGATATTATAAATACGAATTTTGTGGATGAGTTGATTTTTGTCAGGTCTGGGTGTTTGCATGTATAATATGTACTTATGTATTTACAAACACAAAGTTTAAGTAGTATATCAGTTATCTGGTTCCCATAGTACAAGATTTGCTTAGTTTGGGGCTAGATGATGCTGTGTGAAATGTCCAGCATTATTTATTTGATAGACTTTCACGCAAAAACTTTTATATGGATTTGGATTTATTTAGTGCTATTATTCAGGCAAGCTGTTACTTAGGTTCAATATGTAAGAACATGTAAATGGTCAATAGTTTTACGTACATCATTTTTAACAGCCGTTATTTACTTAAGAAAAAAAAATCGTACGCACCAAAAGGAAGTCAAAGCAGCTACTTTAGGTCGATATAATCAACATCAACATGGTGTATAATAAGCTAATGAACTATTGAAGAATTATCTACCGTACGCGGCTCCCCGGACCGGCTCCCGTGTAGTTTGGACTCCCAGACTCTGCTCGACACCCTTGCAATACAAAGCAGAAAACTTCACCAAAAAACTTCACTTGCGCGATTTAGAATCTGCCATGCTAGGTCGAGAGTAATAGATGCAGTTTGGTATTTCTTTTGAGTTTTGTTCGACTGCATAAAAATATTTTTTTGTTTGGATTAAGCGGCGAAATCTATACGGCAAAGATTTATTATTCTAAATAAAAATACTTCAAAGATTTCGATTACTGATGAGTTTTAAAATCTATAAAAACATCAGCTAATTTTCTATCATCCTTTTAGAAAATTACATGCGAATATTTCTGACATTTTGGAATCGAAACTACAAACAGTTGAAACATGTTTAATAGGATACGAAAAATTGCTACCCCAATTCTCCAAACACAAGGTTTTGAGCAAACACAAAACAAACAAACCACAATAAAGAAACGCCGACGTCATCAGATCCTGTTTGGACAGCGTAGATAATACAAATATTACCAATACCGGCCAAAAGTCAACTGATAAAACAAACCAATCATTAGCCGAAATTTTTGTTTTTCCTGATATACGTCCGTTCTGACAACCTCTGTGGCGTAGTGGGTGAAAGCCGTAGGACGCAGAAGGTTGCGGGTTCGATCCCGTCGGGATAAATGTTGTATGATTTGCAAATATTAATCTCGGGTCTGGGTGTTTCTATGTATAATATGTATATTGTATGTACAAACAATAAGTATCAAGAAATATATCAGTTATCAGGTTCCCATAGTACAAGCTTTGCTTAGTTTGGAGCAAGATGATGCTGTGTGAAGCATTATTTATTTATTTATTCCTCACATGGCAGTTTTTTTTTCGATTCTCATATGATCATCATACGAACACCTTTTATTTAGACAGACAGAATGAATACATTCACGATTATTGTTCAATCTTAAGATAGATGTCGCTCTTGATAGATAGTTGAATTTAAGCAACGATAAGAAGGGTCACTAAATGGACGTTTGACCGCCAATTTTATCAACTGAGCGCTTCCATGCTTCGGAGGGCACACTAAAGTATCGGCCCCGGCTATCAAGACGTTAAGATATGACGGAGGTCTTGAGGCGGCCTAAAAACTCCGTCACCAGGTTTTATTGCAAGCTGTACAACTCAAACGCAATAAAACTTCCATGTTGCTTATCAGTTTCTTTGTGAAAGGCTCAAGTGGCCCACAATAGCCAATAACGTCCGCCCTGCCCATAAAACTGTCCATACGATGACGAACAGCCAGTTATGATATTAAATATGGGATATAGCTCCTGTGCGAAGGATATTGTATCGATAAAGCATTGATATTCAGTATTAAATATTTCATTTGAATGGTGAGAAAAGGAAAGAATTTTACGAGGTAATTTTATATTCTTTAAGATCTTTTTGTTTTCCAGATCCTTTGATAATTATAGTTTGTTATTGCATATTGTGGTTCACTTCAGTTTTTTATTTTATAGAGAAAATTTATGAATCCGTGTGTGGTGATCGAACCCACGACCAAACAAACCAGGCAATCTTATTGGCAACTTAGTAAGAGCTACGAAGAGCTATGAGCTACGCTAAGTTTGTTATTTCAGAAGTTGTAATATCTGTGCTAGTATCAAAACTTTTCGAATCTAAGTGCGAAAAGGACACCACGATGTAAGAGCGGGACGGACGCATATCAATAGCGAACGAAACGCCAGTAATTGGTTTATTTCATCAGTTTATTGACTTTAAGGTCGTAAAAATATTTTATAAATACCGAATAAATACCATTACACTGTCCAAACGAAATCTGATGACGTCAGAGTTTTCTTTATAAATAAATATAAACTTTATTATGATTTTGGTAGAATTCAGACTGCACAGGGCCGAAGAGAATGGCGTTATAGAGGTCTATAATCAGCAGTGGTTTCAACCGGACTGAATAGATAGATAGATAGATAGTATTCAGTCAGCAATTTGCATGGGTCACGACTAGGCACGGTAGACATTCTCTCAGATCTTTTATGTATTCCATGCATTCCAGATCCTTTGAAGATGTCTAAGGGGGTAATCAGAGGCGTATCCGAATACATAATTGATGCATGCCCACATCTTGCAGTTAGTATTCCATACGCGACAGGTTGCAAGCCCATCGCCGCCGATAAGAATATACTAAACTAAAAGGTTATTCTCACGATGTTACCTTCACCGTTTAGAGCACGTATTAAAGTGCATACTTATTTTTACGAAACAAAAACTTTTTTTTTATTACTCGCATTTTAATTAAGCATAATTACAGAAATTTACAGACAAAAGATTCTGTAAAATCTGCAATGAAATAAAAGGCTTTTTTTATTTTATTTATAAATCTATTGACGTCGGGATTCGAACCTACGATCTCAGATTAAAAGTCAAAGTACAACGGCTCATGTTCAACCATTGGGCCAAGACGGCTCTAAAATAATAAACATTAAAAATTAAAGAAATAATGGTGTCTACCTCGCCAGGTAAAAAACGTTTTTCTGTTTTTACTTGAAATCGAACTACATATTTACCTTTGTGTCAGTGCAACTGAAATTCAATTTACAGCTTTTATTTTCCGAGCTTTCAGTGTTACGTAATGGAGAAACAAAGACTGTAAAATAAACAAATAGAAAAATAGTGGTACTCTAGGAGTGCCGATGGAAGTGAAATCTTGAACGAGGTTCCTGTAACGGTTTTAAACTTCAAAAAAGGACTAAAAACATTTAAAAACTACTGACACACAACGCCATCCATGCTGATACAATGTGTGACGAAATTAAGAAAAAGTTTGTCGATCTTTGCCGAAGATAACTGTCAGAGATGGCACGGACCCAAATGATGCTCCACTCAAACTGTTGAAACCGGAAGATCTGATACCAAACAGCCAGGAATGTGGAGCGCCTCCGAGGCTTCTGTTGCAGGACGGCAGCGTGAAGAACAACAAGTGTTCTGAGATAGATATAAGTAAGGAGAAAGTGAATGACTGGCTGACGCAAATGAAAATGAATAATCTCCAGAATCAAACCTGCATCAGTTATTATGGAATCAACTAATGTATTCAAGAGGAAAAGTAAAAGACTGGCTGACGCAAACGCAAATGAACAGTCCCCAGAATCAAACCTGCGTCAGTTATTTTGGAATCAACTAATATATTCAAGAGGAAAAGTAAAAGACTGGCTGACGCAAACGCAAATGAACAGTCCCCAGAATCAAACCTGCGTCAGTTATTTTGGAATCCACTAATCTGATCAAGAGGAAAATTAAACGCTAACGATTGTTAACGAATTAAACCTAACGTATTGTTATACTTAAATATTAAATTAAATCACGATCAAATAATAAGTACACATTTACAAATCATAAAATCATTATTTACAGATAACACAGCAGAGCCAAAGTGATTGGGATCGCCAATAATAAGCCTGTTGTAAAACCTGGCAAAAACTGAAGAGGAATCAGTCCAACCTGCAGTTTTCCTAATAATAAACAGCATAGTAAACATCCACTCCGATAGAGGGCACTCAACAAATAGACACCTTTTGTGGCGCTGCTCTTACAAATACGAGCTATAAATCCGCTAGGGGGCGCTCGGGCTACAAGATTTACTATGTTCAGTGACAGCGGGTAAAACAATCGTTGTATACCTTACTGAAACAAGATTGTATACCCGATGCACGGTAGACAACGATGTAGTTTATACTTGTATGTAGGCATGGTAAACTTCCAGGTAAGTAGAAGATTCGAGAGCTAGCGACTTTTTGGCACAAAGAATCAGCATTGCCATTCAGCGTGGCAATGCCGCCAGTGTTTTGGGCACGCTTCCGACTGGCAGTGACCTGGATCAGTTGAGCTATCTATAGATCGTTTTTACGACGATCCGAACCGATTTACGAACTCAGGGCACCAAGTCGTACAGTGTAATAGTGTAATTTGTGTGTAATCATAATTTTTCTCTAGTCCTAATATACACTGTAAACTATTTGATGTTAAAATAAATAAAGTTATACCTAAATTGACCAGTGAGGAAACCAGTTAGTATTCTTATAGGCGGCGATGGGCTTGCAACCTGTCACGTATGGAATACTAACTTCTGCAAGATGTGGGCATGTATCAAATATGTATTTGTACATGCCTCTGACTACCCCCTTAGACATCTTCAAAGGATCTGGAGTATAAAGATCTGAGAGAATGTCTACCGCGCCTTGGGTATGCAGTCGTGACCCTGTTTACGTTTTTGCTAAATTGACCAGATCGCGCGATAACAGAAATAGTAAAATGCTCATCGAACTTATCAAAACTTCTACAGAACCAGAGAACCAGGTCAAGTGAGGTTTCCTTTGAAACGAGTTGAAACTCTGCAACTCTGTTAAAACAAGTGGTTATAACGGACTTCGATAAAGCAAAAAGGGTTGATTTTAAACCCCAGGACACACCAGGACACTCAAAATATTCCATCTTATTGTGGTGATGAAGTCACTACTTATTTCGAACTACAGTGGAAAGCATTTTAAATGCGCCCCAAAGATATTCTTTTCATATACGTACTTCATCATCATCATAATCATCAGCCTATAGAAGAGATGGACGGACCAAGTGAAGGCAGCGCTGGACAGACCCTTAAATGAGTGCACCAGAAAGACCACCATCCGAGACGAATGGCGCAGAATTATGCAGCAAGCCACACAACTCCAGACCTGACGACCATGACCACTCTGTCAAGAGTGCAACGACTAAGAAGAAGAATAGAAGTCCACTGGTGGACATAGGCCTCCCCTAATAAGCGCCATTGCTCCCTGTGTTCAGGTCACCACGCTTCTGCCAGCAGCCATTCGCAGATCGAAGATTGATTTGAAGATTGATTGCAAGCTGAAGTGGCAGTGGGCTGGCCATATCTGCCGATTACCGTTGGGGTAAACGAGTTCTTGAGTGGAGACCGCGACTCGGCAAACGTAGTGTAGGACGCCCTCCGGTCAGATGGAGTGACGATCTGCGAATACTTGACACGTTTAAACGGTGACGGAATACCGTGAGGACACCTGCATCTTGCAGAACCAAATATATTCAAAACATGTGTCAAATGCCGACCTCTGACCTGGACCTCTGTAGCGCAGTGGGCGAAAGCCCGCCTGCGACGCAAAAGGTTGCGGGTTCGATCCCCGCGTCGGGACCAATGTTTGTATGATCTACAAATATTTGTCTCGGGTCTGGGTGTTTTTGTATATTTATTTACAAACAAAAAGTATATTATGTAGTATATCGGTCATCTTAGTACCCATAACACAAGCTCTGCTTACTTTGGGGCTAGATGATGCTGTGTGAAAAGTCCAGCATTATTTATTTATTTATTTATTTATGCACGCAAATTTTTTAGTCTTTTCATCACACTATAGTTTGTAAAAATTTGTTACACGACAAGAATAAAAGCGCTCTTTGTGTTGTTTGCTTAGTCATTCTTGATAGATCGTCGAAGCAACGTTCTGACCGGTCAGAGGTTGACCGCTAGTGGCGTGAGCAACAGTTTCCGAGCTTCGAAGGGCACGTAAATTGCTGGTCCCGGCTTTTATGTCGCTAAGCCATGACGGAGACTACGTCACCAGAGTTGGCTACAGACTCATTCGAACTTACTTACATACTTATGAAGAAAGAGTATCTATTCTTATATTATTCTTCCCCGCTTCGTTTCAACTCACTGGTCATGTTTCTAATGTTCTCTCCATTACCTCGGACCTATTGTGAGCGAAGTTCATGAGAGAATTTGGAACGGCAAGCGTTTGCAGGCGATTAAATATAATCACGCAAATTCCCCGTTTTATGCCAATCTTCTTATGATTGCGACGAATTTGTATTCTGTGGCTTTGCAGCCAATTACACTATATTATTTCCAGAAGAAATTAATTAAAATACTTAACCTCAGTGGCGTTGTGGACGGTTGCTTACCGAGTGTTCGATTCGAGTTCGATTCTTTAGACAAATGCAAGTTACAAATCTGCTGATGCCTCTTTTAAGTGTGCCTGCGTCCTCCACTAACTATAGGCAGAATTCTTATATGTTGCGAGCGAGTAGAACTGTCAATGACTTTATCCGGCTATTGAACATTGATATGTTTAATACCAGTGTTCCCAAGGCAAGGCGATGCCTAGCATTACATTTTTTTTATCCGTAAGTTTAACTATTTAATTTATTATACATATTTATTATATACATTTTTTCTAAGTATTTATATTGAGATAGGTAAAGTATGTATTCAAGTATTAGTGTTCACATTTTTTCTAGCTATTCTACTATTATCAGCGAAGGCCTGTAATTGGCTCACTATTTATATTGTAATTATTAAGGACACCATGTAATAAATACTTAGATGTTATAAATGAATGATCTTTTCCGTTTTGGGGTACTTGGTACTCCTAATTCCTATACCAACACCATAGAGAACATAAATCAACGATGCCTTCATTAAGTTAGAAAAAATACTTAAATATTATTAAATTAATTTATTATTATACTTGTATTCAAAGGTAGTTTTATTGCATATGCAAAAATCATATATTTTTACGAATAATTTTGCAAAGAATTCTCAAAAAGTCATATAACATTGAACAGTTATCATATTTGACGTTTTACATCCACAGAATCTTTAAACCTACAATGGAGACCGATGTTTATTGAGATTCGAGGCCCCCTTGCCACCTTTGATCCACCCCTCAATTGACGACGAGTAGGTACAGTCAGCGCCACCAATTGGTAACCCCCCTAACAAAGCGATTTGTACGGCAAGGGGGTTACCAGTTGGTGACGCTGATCGTACCTACTGGATATATTATATATGTTGATTTACGTTAGTCTGTGTATTTTTAATCGACTTAAAACCATTTAATTTTGGTGTATGTTATTTGATGTAATGCTCATCGATAACTCCATTCATTGGTATAAAAATATAATAAGTTAATTATGTTTCTAGCAAAAATTCTTCATTTTGCTTGAAAATGTCCCAATGGGGCGTTTTTTTCCGCGTCAAGTCGAGAAAAATTTTAGTCAGTGACTATGAACCACGTCTGTACTATAAACGTAATATTATCTAGACTAGAATATAAATTTGCTGTGCACAAAGGTTTTTTATAGAAACTACAAGTAAGTGCATTAATCATTGTGAAATAAAAAGCTGGGAATTTCAATTGTTTGCGTGAAGTGGGGAAGCACAAAATGTTACGCTTTTATGTCGAATTTTGAGGCGAATTTCGTGCATTCAAAATGAATAACACTGAAACTTGTATATTGTTTACCGAAGCACACATTGTTTACAGAATTGCACGAGTTTTAGTTAAAATGTCATTTAACTTGACAATGCCATAATCTCCCCGTTTGTTATATGTTATTTGTTTAAATCTTTGATCAAGAATATGTTTGAAATTGTCTCTTTTTAAATTTGGATCTATATACCTACGCCCTTACTAAAAACCTGACATAAAGCTTTGTCATGCATAACCTATGAATAATCGTACAATTTTTTAGTTTATGCATGACATAACTTTATGTCAAATTAAATTAGTAAGGACCATAGTATTCAAGTAAGATTTATGGTTACTGTTTATTATATTTTTCAAACTTTTTTACCATTGAAGTATTCTCTAATCATCACGTCACCCCTTAGAGACCAAACTCTTCAGAAAAGAGAAAAATACTAGAAAAGAGTAAAATGGTACGAGTATGAACTTCATTGCATAGTCATCCAGAAATTTAGGTCCTATCGCAGGAGGCCCCAATGAATAACGCGTCTGACGCGTAGAAGATTCCAGGTTCAAATCCTAGCAGGGTCTGATTTTTTGAGCTATTTATTTTATTCAGTGTTATTCTTTACTTTTCATACATTTTCAATGCTTTCAGGATGAAATAGAGATGTACCTATTAGACAACACAAACATGCATAAGTTGAACTATAGTTTTACGGTGATAGTTTAACTGACTCAAGCAACCCTACTAACTTCCTGTGGCTTTGCTTGTACCATCTCAACTCAAAAATTAAGTGTTTCGCCAACATTTTCCTTCAATGAAGCCAGCCATTCATGCGAGTTATTGGTCAAATCTGGTGGAGTTTTTTTTTTAGGTCTTTAAGCCTCTGTATCGACCTAGGGACTAACCATTTAACGCAGCATGACAGTACAGGATAAAGAGTCATTTGCAAAGCCAGTTTTGGCAAAGGAAAACAAAAGCGTAGCCAAATGAAAGGATATATTTATTTCCAACCTATTTTACTAACAAAAAGCTATACGAGTATATACTTCAGTTTCAGAAGCTCCGATTACTGCGAGCTTTTGCCCGCGCCTTCGTTTGAATTTACGTAGAGGAAATCGCATGGACATTGACTTTTCTATCTTCACTAAAATTATAAAAAGATTTGTTTTGTTTGTTTGAATTGAATATGTTCCGAAACAACTGAACCGATTTGAAAAATTCTTTCACCATTAGAATCCTGTATTATCGCTGATGAACATAGGCTATATTTTTTCCCGGGAAAGTGATGTTTTCCCGAGAGACTGCGGGTAACACCGCGACGGTTTTGGGCGCGTTGTTTTACGTAGATTGCTGGATTTTGAGTTTTAGCTGTTTTTTTCTTTTATAAATGAAATTATTAGGTAGGTATGGTCTTATTATGTCGTATAAAGTGGTAAATAAACGAAAAAAACATAACATGACGAAGCTAAGTCAAGATTTTTTTTTTGCGTTTTTTTTCGCTTAATATGTTTAGAATCATGGTCTGATTGCAACCCCTCAGTTTTCGCTAGCAGTCTTTTTACACCCTGTATATATTTGTTTTTACATCTCAATAAAATGTCGTTTACAAATAAAACTTTAAATCAGCCACCCACTTTGCACCAAAATGAAATAGATATTAGTTAATACTATTTCAAAAGTAAATAAGCTATTCTACGCAATTATCTACATCTATTCCAAGTTTCATCCAAATCGGTCCGCTGGACGCGAGATTGGAACACAAACATACAAACATTCTCACAGACTTTTAGATATAAGTAGGACAGTAATAAAGTATGAAGCTATAGTCAATAAGCTTTGAGTTCAGAGTATTAAACGGGAGACTGGATTGTCAAAGGCGTGCTCACAGACAAGTTGCACCAAAACGTTTCATTTTAATTCCCAGGTAAATCTCGGTGTTTTAAACTACGAGACTATGCTAGTTTACGTTAGCTATTGTCATCATCATCATCAAATTTAAGAGCTCAGCTCTTGTCGGTGCAATGATGCAACTTCCTCCACCTCTCCCTTTCCAATGCGGATTCCGTTACTATAGGTACGACATGACAGCGATCTTCTCTTTTATCTGACTCATGAAATTGATTGTAGTATCACCAATAATATAATAGTTGAAAGTGAGTAGCTTTTTGGGGTTCCGTACCCAAAGGGTAAGACTTCGCTGTCTGTCTGTCCGTCTGTCACCAGACTGTATCTCATGAACCGTGATAGACGATCTCTGTGGCGCAGTGGGTGAAAGCCCCGCCGCGGGATAAATGTTTGTATGATCTGCAAATATTTATCTCGGGTCTGGGTGTTTCTATGTATAATATGTATGTATTTACAAACAAAAAGTATATAAGTAGTATATCAGTCATCTTTGCTTAGTTTGGGGCTAGATGATGCTGTGTGAAATGTCCAGCATTATTTTAAATACTACTTATAAAATGTATTTGAATGTAGCAGAGTTCGAAATCGCGACGTATTTTTATTGACTATTCCATCCTTCATATTAAAAACAATGTCTACCTACTGCTTGTCTGCACTTTGGTGATACAGTCATTGAGCCATGAAACGTGACATAAAGTTATTTCTCGGAATAAACCGCGAATAATACATTTTGACAGACACTCAGGAATAACTTTACAACAGGTTTATTAGTGCCTTAATCTTTAACTGAACTGTTGGTGCAAGTTGGTCGGTAAATAGAAGTAGCTTTATCTTCGGGATTAAATATTGTAACGGACGCTGGGTGACGCTAAGCTTAATAGCGTAGCGTAGCGTAGTTTATTTACACAAAAACACAGATGGACTTGCAGAATGACCCAGGTCGTATACAGGGTGTAAAAAGACTGCTACCAAAAACTGAGGGGTTGTAATCAGACCATGATTCTAAACATATTTAGCGAAAAAAAAACGCACTTAACTTAGTAATTTTATGTTATTTTCGGTTATTTACTACTACTGCAACATAATAAGACTGTGGTCTGTGGACTGTGGTAGGTGTGCCTACCTAATAATTTCATTTATAAAAGAAAAAAATAGTTAAAACTCAAAATCCAGCAATCTACGTCCAACAACGCGATAAAAATCTAATAAAAATCATTATATCCGCAGAAAACAGCGTTTGAAGAGTACTATTTGCGTATGTTCTGGGCGCGTTGTTTTACGTAGATTGCTGGATTTTGAGTTTTAATCGTTCTTTTCTTTTTATATGAAATTGAGCTGACGGCCGTTGGGGCAGAAAAGTTCTCGAGTGGAGGCCACGCACTGGAAATTGCAGCAGAGGACGGCCCCCCACGAGATGGAAAGACGATCTTGTAAAGGTTGCTGGGAGCCGTTGGGTGCAGGCTGCACAAGATCGATCGCTGTGGAAATCTATGGCCTATGTTCAGCAGTGGACACTAGATGGCTGAGATGATGATGATGATATGAAATTATTAGGTAGGTATGGTCTTATTATGGCGTACTAGTAGTAAATAACCGAAAATAACATAGCATGACGAAGATATTATATATAGCGAAAAAAAACTGCGTTTTTTTTCCGCTAAATATGTTTAGAATCATGGTGTGATTGCAACCCTTCAGTTTTCGGTAGCAGTCTTTTTACACCCTGTATGTATGTGTAATAATCCTAGACAGGCAGATGTTTTTTTTTGGCTCCGCACTATTTTTGCATGCGCCATTTTTCTATTACTAATTTTATAATAAAAATAAGGAAAAAACGTTATAAAATAATATGGCGGACTAGGGCTAAGGACAGATTGAAAATCATTGTAAATCACTCATAGGTCACGATCTACACCTAAGTATTCCAAGTTTCGTCCAAATCGCTTTACTGGTTTAGACCCCTCGCAGACTACAGACTTTCTATCGGTCGATAGGTGAGACGGGTTTTCTCCATACTCATTACGAGCCGAAGTAAATTCCGTCTCAACTATCGGCCTTACTTACCTTTTTTTTTACTATCGGCCGATAGAAAGTCTGTAGTCTGCGAGGGGTCTTAGGCGTCATTGGCTGTTACGCTGATTCTTTTTAGTTCCAATTTAGTTCCAACACAGTCAAAGAGGAGATACAGCTGTATGCAGCCAAATACAAGAGGCGTCTCAGGGACCACCCAAACCACTTGGCCTCACAATTGACCACCATAAGCTACCCGAGAAGGCTGAAGAGACCGCACATCATGGACCTGGATTTGGCGTGATAAAGAACAGAAGAGGAACAGCTCACTGGAGCTCTTCCTCTGAACGTCGACCACCTACACCACACCTGCTTAAAGTCTTGGGACTGATCGCAGATGCAAACGGAACACAAAAAAATAAAATTGTTCCAATATTAATTCCACTACCGCTGAGCGATACAAAAATAAGAAAATCTGATTACGTATTACTTATACCGGTATTATGTTCACCGAGGTAATACCAATTAGTATAATACCCTTGTTCGAACCTATGAGTCTGTAAGCTCACTTTGTAGGTATTGGTTAACAGCATAAATTATGAAAATTACAAGCCTCGAGTAAACTTCGCATCTCTTAGAAAAGGTAGCGTTTTCAAAGTATCTTTATAACTTTCATCTGAAATTGTCGTCTTTATTGTTTTTGTACTAGCTTCTGCGCGCGGCTTTGCCCGCGTGGTACCAACATTTTAAATAGCCTATATGCTATTCCAGGTCACTATCTACGCCTATACCTAGTTTCATCCAAATCGGTTCACTGGTTTAGGTGTGATTGTTACACAAACATCCAAATATCCAAACATCTAAACAAACGTAGATTATAGTGGGAGTAGGATTATACAGAGGAAAGATTTGTTAGTTTGAAATGAATAGGCTCCGAAACTACTGGATCGATTTGAAAAATTCTTTCACCATTAAAATCCTACATTATCCCTGTTGAACATATGCTATATTTTATCCCGGTAGTGAAGTTTTAGGAGAGAAATAAAAATAAACGGCGATTTAAAAACGTTTCCCACTAAAATCTGTGCTATTTACTTTCACCTTAAAGTGGCACACTGGCGCCATTCACTGGCACCAGCAACTGTTCTCAAATAAACCAGCCTAGTGAAATGAAAACTAAACTGCGATTCATAAACATTACGTACCGTACCTCAAGTCCATAAAAACTCATTAAATGAAACATGAATAAGACGAATGTAAAACTCTTTTATAGCATGAATAGGTGTTCGTATAACTTTATACTGCTACTTCGTTCACGTTGTAGATAATGTTATGATTTCCTTCTTGACTCACTCTTATCATCTGTCAGGTATACTCAATCTTGGCCAACGGAAATGCGTTGATTTCTAGGCGGAGCTAAAGATAATAATAGCTTAATATGGCTCCCAAAGAAACTGGTGGTACTCCCTCTTTCAACCCATTTGAAGGGAAGTTTTTGAAAAAAAAAACAAAATAGGTAGCTACGTAGGTACACTACAAATTGGACACCGTATTTAAAAAAAAAACCATAAAAATTTTAACACCCCAGTTCTAGGGGTAGTTTTGATGTTTTATGAATGCAGACTTTTATTCAAATTGTAGTACAATCATAATGCTAAATTTCAAGTCTGTAAGAACCAGGAATACGATATTTTCTTTTCACTCCCTTATGGGTAGAATTTCGGAAAATCCTTTCTTATCGGACGCCTACGGTCATACAAAGAACACACCCTTCAAGTTTCAGGTCTCTACAATCAGCGGTTTAGGCTGTGCGTTGATCCGTCAGTCATTCAGGAAAAAGCATTTTATAAGTATAGCTATGAAATATGGAATAATATTTGCATAACGGGGTCTTTCATATGCTCAAAAACATTATACATTTGACGTTCACATGAAATGTGAAAGGCTTATTCAGCAGATTTGCAATAGCTTGCGTTTTCTAAATGCTATAATCTATAGTTGCCTGCACTCAACGGGAGGCTCTGCAGTGGGACATTGTTTAGGATAGATACAATTTTAGAAGTGACACCTTCTGGCGCGTTAGGCATTTTTAGATGAGAATAAATTCATGGACGTGACCTTTTCGAGGCGAATGCCTCGAAAAGGTCACGTGCGAGTCATGTGACTGCTCACCGACACCTACCAGTAGCGCCATCTAACTCTGTACTCGGTAAACGGCAGGAGATTGAAGTAGGTACGCCACACTAGGAATTATTCAAGTTTTCACTTCTCATGGCACTCCACCCCCTCATCATGATAAAAAAATACAGTCTATGCTGCGAATGTCACCATGTTTTACTTCTACATGCGATTGGACAATGACGATTGTATGTTATTCGAATCCACGTCCCTGATTCCCCACAACTACTCCAAACGGCTAATAGCGTCCCTTTTTTGTGCAAACGCCACAGTATTGGTTCGGGCGAGTATGAGTATCAGTTAATTAATTTTGGGTACAAACAGACAATTTTGCTGACTCAGCTCTATGGCCAAGTAAGGAGCAATGAAGTTTACCAGCTCCCTTCAATGATTAACAAAACAAATTGATGTTTTTTCGAGTTCTTGCGAAAAAATCATTGAATATTTACCTATATCTAGCTTCTGAACATTTTGAAGTCTCTACGCTATTCCAGGTCACTCTCATCCTGTTCCAAGTTTCATCCTAATCGGTTCACTTGTTTAGGCCTAATTCATCAAACATACAAACATGTTATCGAACTTTCTGATTTAAGTGTTAAAATGTAACAGTGACAGACAGAAAATACTTAGCGTCTTACCATAGAACGTGACATAAAGTTATTCCACCGAATAAATCAAGAATAACCATACATTTTGACAGTTTACACTCCGGAATAACTTTATGTCACGTTCTATGGTAAGACGCTTACAGTGTCACCAGTGTCACAGTGTCTTTACACTATGTAAAGTTTTTCTTTAGTTCAACTTAAGAATAAGCAAAATGGCTACCAATAAACCAATTAGAAAGTTCCACCTTGCATAACTTTGACATTTCTTTCATACAAACGCTATTCCGAAGTTCCACCAGCTAGCACCCTTGTTTAAATCTAGTGTAACCACAGAATACATATTAGTAGGTACTGTAAAAATATTTTCATAGGTACCACCAAAGAGTTCGTATATATTTTACTCGTACATACCAAGGAGTTTATGTTTAAGTACTTCCAGATAAATTTACAGGAGAAAAAAAAACTTTATCTGGAACAAATCTTACATTCCAATAGAAGACGTAGCATGGCGAGAAGGTTTTATAAAATAAAAATCGTAATTTGATAATAAAAACGAGCGCGGAAACCAAAAATGATTTTGTATTAAAAAAATTACATGTGAAATATTGGCGAATGCACAAAAAGTGCGAAGCCATTATGAGAAAAAAAATAAGAATGACAAACAAAATGACCAATTCAGTCAGCTTTCATAGACAAAATGATACTTATTTTGAGGTTTCTCGTTGGATGCGACGTTGCCGATTTGTGCAGCTTCAGGTATCAGAAGGATAGTTACATCAGAGTTCCACCTTGTTTAATGGTAAGAATTTTTTCTGACTTATTCTGAATTTACGCAAGGTACAGCTATGCGATGTGTAAATTTGATAGAACACTAACCGGAATAACTAGTTTTTATTGGTGACACCGTTAGATTGTAGTTAACTTGATGCTGTTAGTATGATTATCTTTTCGACCAAATCATTTGTCAATACTGGAGCCGTATCGCGTTCCTTCTTTCGTTCGTTTGATGAATTCGCATGCTTCCGCGATTTTTTACTTAGAGGGCCAATTTTTCAGTTTGGAATATTTGATCCTAGGCTAGGACCTTGTCTTAACGTTTGAAAAATTGGCAGAAGCATCCAAATATTTATCAAACGAACGAAAAAAGAACACGAATACGACCCCTGCACTTGCACAGACAACGTAACAAATCTAATCACTCGGCAACGGTTACGTAAGACTGTTTCCATCTCATTTAAAACTCCTTATTTAAGAGCCATCCTTTCATTTCCTAGTATGTTTCCGAGCCAGTGGCTTCCATCTCCAGGTCAGTTGCACTTTCAATGACCCTCCACCTCTAGTTATTGCAACCGGTTCCCTAAACCAGTTTTTTACGTTTTTGATATGGATAGTATAGAAACAATTTGTTGCATAACTACACTGTTCATAACAAACATTATCTACGTCAAAAATTTATGAAGAATAACAAAAAAGAAGGAAAATACAGATAATTATTTACGTACGAGCATTACAAGTCCTAGGACGCAGGCCACATCTAATGGCGTCTTGCGTCCAGCGCCTTCCTCTTCCATTCAAATGTCATCCTAAATGCATGGTATATCGTTGATAGGACGCCCGATCAACGACATGCCATGTGTCCTAAGGATATCATTGTGCGTTAATACATTTCTGCACCATTGAAATGTGCCGGCTAGAAAAAAAATAATGTTATTTCATGTTAGAATGTGTCATTATCAATTTTTTGGTACAGTCACGGACAATAAGATCATAATTTTCAAAAATATGTAGACGCGACAAATATTAGAAAAATGTGTACGCGGTAATTTTCAAAAATATGTGTACGCGATAAATTTTCATATATATGTGTACACTTTTAGAAACGTTGTAAAATCTAAACCGCTGATCGTAGAGACTTGAAATTTTCAGGTCATGCTTGTCTTAGTGCATAGGGATGAACTACTAAGGTAGTTTTGAAAAATTCATCCCTTAAGGGGTAAAAAGTGCTAAAAACATTAGTATGAAAAACGTATTCCTTTTAATTACAAACATAAAACTTAGCATTACCTAGTTTCCAATCAACCATTGCTGCAGTGGTGCGCAAAGTGCACGAAGTTGTGCGCAAAGTGCGCGCACACACACTTTTTACGCACAGCGCGCTGTGGCGTAAAAAGTGCGCAGTAGTGCAAAAAGTGCGCAAAGTAATATTTGACATTATTGACAGAAGCAAATGTCAATAATGTCAAAAATTTCAAAAATGTCAAAAATGACATAACGTCTAATAATCACTGCGCACTTTTTGCACCACTTTGCGCACCTTTTACGCCACTGCGCGCTGTGCGCACCACTTTGCGCACCACTGCAGCAGTGGTTGATTGAAAATTAGATAATGCTAAGTTTTATGTTTGTAATTAAAAGGAATACGTTTTCCATACTAATGTTTTTAGCACTTTTTACCCCTTAAGAGATGAATTTTTCAAAACTACCTTAGTAGTTCATCCCTATGCACTAAGACAGGCATGACCTGAAAAGTTTCAAGTCTCTACGATCAGCGGTTTAGATTTTACAACGTTTCTAAAAGTGTACACATATATATGAAAATTTATCGCGTACACATATTTTTGAAAATTAGCGCGTACATATTTTTTTGAAAATTTATCGCGTCTATATTTTTTTGAAAATTTGGCGTGTACACATCTTATTGTCCATGACTGTACTAGGTGAGGGGTGAAACCGTTTACGGAAATAAGGGAGCTATTGTTTAATTATATGTAATTCTCCACATTTGTTCAACAATTATGTACCATATTATTGTCATAATAACAATTTCACCAAATTGCTTTAAGGTCGGCTGCTGAAAGTGTAGATTTTTCAAGTTTCAGTATTTTTTTTTGTAAACTAAATAAGTAACCCTACTAAATAAGTAACAAGGTGGCACAATAAAAAAAAATAGAAATAACGTGTTATAACAGGATAAAATCTTTTTTCTTTCTGGCCGGCACTTTACATTTTTTGGTGCAACTTGATTGTGCTTTATTTTCATGCATTAAGTATTGACATTTGAATGAAATAGCAAGACTCCCGACGCCAGCTATGTGGAACTTGCGCCTTGGTTAGGTTAAAAAAGTCTCTCTGTTTTTTTAATACTTCAGTCTTGCATTTCAAAAGTTCTAAATACTAATTCATAAAATAACGATATACCTACGCCCTTGCAAAATTTTACTTTATTTTTCGCAGTACCTGTTTCATAAAACCGGTATTAACCGGTTATGCTCGTATTAACGCTGGGACCTTGAGTACAAGGTACTGTTGCTACCCTAAAGTAATGAGTCGTTAGGAAGGAAGGATATTAAAGGTTTAGTGGATTTTTATAGGGGACAATCTCACTTGAGAAATGACGGTACACTCGTCCAGAAAATACATATTAGTTACATTGAGATAACTAAAAAGATTAATTAGCATACAGTCATCTCCAATGTTGAATCTTCTTCTTGTCGCACTAGTTCTTACGAACCAGTGTGGTGAAAGAATTATAAGCTTCAAAAGGGCTCCTTTCATGCCCTTGACACTAATGTTTTTTCGATAAAGTCTAACATAATTTAATTGGACTTGAACTGGTTAGTATTCAAAATAAAATTGGATAAAAATGCATGCTGAATTTTCGAATGTCTGTGCAATACTTCAGTCAAGTTTCACATTTTAACTGAAGTATATGGGTGGGAAGGGTGGTACGATGTTTTGAAAAGTGCATTTACACGGTGCTATTTCAACCCATACGATACCGCAATTTTTCATGTGTAAACGCTCATCGCAGTAACGGCACTTTCAATGGATTGTTAATCGCATCGTGTAAAGGCACCTTACGGTAGGTTAGGTTAGGTATATGGAATTTTAAGCCATTGAATATATTAGTTCGTATGATTTTGTCCCAACACGGAGATTTTGAATGACTACTAACGAACTTTGCTGCCTTCCGAAGCAAGAAACTGCTGAGTTGAGGTAGCCACTTCCTCACCTCTCTATTATGAAGTAGAACTTTAGATTTTTGATGACCTGAAGCTGTCCCGTGGGATCCACTCTGTGGTGGTTTGTGCCCACAACTCATACAACATGCGACAGACGTGGCCTGCCCAGTCCCATTTCAATTTGCCAACTTGTTGCCCAACGTCTGCGATTTGTGTTTAGGAGCCACAGAGTGGATCCCACGGAACAGGAAACGACGTGACGAACTTGACTCCCACTCTTCTGATTGGACCACATTAGCTCACGATAGAGAGGAGTGGAAGAAACGAAGGGAGGCTTTTGCCCTGCAGTGGGACACCACAGGCTATTAATATTTTTTTTATTAAATAATGGTTTTAAATTCACTACACTGAAGTGAGTTTTGAGTATTCGAATCTCTTTTTCAGAACCTAATCGTAATTTACGCCACGGTTATACTAACTCGTAATTCTTACCTTGAAATTAACATCAAGTAAAACCGCGGAAAAATTAAAACAAATTGTTCAGAGACATCAAATCATTCATCATCATTGGCCCTTATCCCGCTTATGCGGGGTCGGCACAGCATATTCTCTTTCTCCACTCTCCTCTATCACTCGTCATCTCCATCACTCCTATCTTACCCATATCTTCTTTCACACAATTCATCCATCTTTTCTTAGGTCTACATCTACTCACAAATCCATCTACATTCATTTCCATCACCCTTTTAGTTATATGAGTTTCATCCCTCCGCATTACGTCAGAGACATCGAATGCTAGCAGATATTGTAACCCAGAACGTTGTATAATGTAAAGTTGAACGTAAAGTAATTTATGTTCTATCGAACCGAATAAGAAGTAAATCTCTAGAGAGTGTGACAATACTTTGAGAATATGTAACAAAACCTATAGACTTCATTGTATTACCTCTGTAGCGCAGTGGGCGAAAGCTCGCCTGCGAGACGCATAAGGTTGCGGGTTCGATCCCCGCTGCGGAACAAATGTTTGTATGATCTAACAATATCTGTCTCGGGTCTGGGTGTTTGTATAATATCTATTTACAAAAAAGTATATAAAGTACCAGTCATTTAGTACCCATAACACAAGCTCTGCTTACTTTGGGGCTAGATGATGCTGTGTGAAAAGTCCAGCATTATTTATTTATTTATTGTGATAGTGCCGTCATATTTGGGCACGCTCGAAATGGGTATGAGTGTAACTCTGGTGACGAAGTTCATAGACCGCCTTAAGAGCGACTAAGCTACAACACGAGCGCTTCGCTTTGTTTTTAACGATCCATAAATGGTTGCCAGTTCATATCCCGTTCATTTCATTTAAATCGCATTTGCAGGGTAATAAATAATAAATAAATAAATAAATAAATAATGCTGGACATTTCACACAGCATCATCTAGCCCCAAACTAAGCATAGCTTGTATTATGGGAACCAGACAACTGATAAACTACTTATATACTTTTTGTTTGTAAATACATACATATTATACATAGAAACACCCAGACCCGAAATAAATATTTGCAGATCATACAAACATTTATCCCGCGGCGGGGATCGAACCCGCAACCTTCTGCGTCCCAAGCGGGCTTTCACCCACTGCGCCACAGAGGTCGTCAAAGGGTGCAAAAATGATTAAAAATTAAAATCAATTAAAAGTTTTCTATTGAACTCGCACCTCGAAAGTCTCACACCGACCATGCTTACGTCAAACGTTAAAACACGGTCATAACCTAGGACCAAATATTCCGAACCGAAAAATTGGCCCTTGAAGTCAGGAATCGTATTAAGAAACATCCGAATATT
The DNA here is from genome assembly GCA_963565295.1 of Epirrhoe alternata. NCBI lineage: Eukaryota > Metazoa > Arthropoda > Insecta > Lepidoptera > Geometridae > Epirrhoe > Epirrhoe alternata. Next base: position 642,637 of record OY751375.1, read on the forward strand.
CATCAAACGAATAAAAAAAGGAACGCGAATACATCCCATGGTTCCAAAATACGTCGTCTGGAATCGACCTATCGGGGCAAACAAACAATATGTAGTGAAACATTGAAAACACGACTCAGCTGATCCCTAGAGGATACAGAGCAGACCAGGTAAAGGCTATTATCTCACGAGGGCGGGTTGGTCTCAGATGTGTGTGTAGATGCACAGGCACGTTGTTTCTGTGCGCGTAAGCTCGGGACCGCTCCATCGACGAATGAGCGCTCAGTATCGCACGCACACAGAAATAAATCTAAACACACAATGAAAAACAACCTGCCTTAGTTCCTATGTAAATAAAATGAACAGGCCTACGTAAGCACGGGAGACTTATAAATAACATGTATATTGACTAGCTTCCGTTTCTGGATTCGCAAACGTTTTCAATAGTTTTTATTACAATCTGAAGAAAAACATTGCTATTCCGCACCTACATACTGATACTGCGAAGCGCTCGTTGTCGTGCTTGCTTATGCCCGGTTTCTATATTCAACGGACATTCGTAGGTAAGAGCTACGACTCGTTTTCACATACAAATTTTGACAGCTAACTTTACCGCCGGTTTCTATCTGTCAAACTTTTGTATGTGGAAACGAGTCGTAGCTCTTACCTACGACTGTCCGTGGAATATAGAAACCGGGGGTTAGTCGTTCTTGAGAGATCGTCAAAGTTAAGCAAACGTTCGGAACGGTCTGTAATTGGATGGGTGGCCAGTGGCATTTATGATGATCTGAGCACTTCCGTGATTTCTAAAACTTAATACATAAAAGTTGGGTGCAGGCTGCACAAGATCGATCGCTGTGGAAATCTATGGGGGAGGCCTATGTTCAGCAGTGGACGTAAAAAAGGCTGAGATGATGATGATGATGATGAATACATAAAAGAATAAATAATTACGTAGGTATTAAAAACCAAAATGTTGAATTCAATGTCAGATTTAGGTTTATTAAAGCGAGGCTGTGATTTTTTTAGTTATTTCCCAGGAAAAAAGTTACTTCAAGACTCTTTCGAACGAAATAAATTTTAAAACCGGTTCACAATTGACGGAGATTCACAGTATGCCAACCACATTTGACGGAGATTTTAAAGACACAGCCGAAAATAGAACCTTCCTATTTTGAAGTCGGCTAACGGGTCCTGAGTGAGTTGTTTAATGGAAACATGGAGTCTACTTGAACAAGAATGAATCACTTGACCCGTGTGACGAAAGTGTTGCCAAACATAAAACGCGCGTGAGAGGAAAGCAATTGAGAGAGCACATATATTATTGCCCGTATTCACAAACATTACTTTGACGTTTCCAAGTGCGCGCGGACGCACAGGGTCCCAAAATCAATAGGTTTTTAGGACCCTGTGCGTCCTAAAACAAACATTTATCCAGCGGGGATCGAACCCGCAACCTTCAGCGTCTTAGGCGGGCATTCACCCACTGCGCCAGAGAGGTCGTTAATAAGCGATGCGACGGGCGTGCTGCTCGTACTCCACAATCGTTCTCTTTGTAAGCCCTGAACATTTTTCTACGAACCGATATTGGTTTTTTAATATAGTACAAAAGATCACATAGAATCGTTTATGTGGTTTCGCTTACATTTTCATTTCACGAGCAAACCAACAGTATATAAAACTACGTTTAGTACTAAAGGGTGCGAGTTCAAAGCCGGGCTCACAATAAGAGACCCCTAACCTTTGCATGTCACTTTGTTTTTATGGAATGGCCTAGTAAATAATAAAACAGAAGTGAAACTCGAATTTTGTTTGATGTTTGTGTCCTTAGCGAATTTTGGTTGAATATGGTTTAAAACAACTGTTTTCTAGGATTCATTTTCATCAGAACTTTATTAAGCAATTCAATTTTAGTTGATTTCGATAACGCGCTCAAAGATCTACCTACGTTCTGATGTTTTAAAATCTTCTTTGTTTAGATTATTATTATTCTTCTTCTTTTCGGGTCAACGGCTCTACAAAAATCAAATTTTATTGGCGAAAAACTCAGCCACGGCTATGGCATTATACGTGGCTGCATTCAGGTCTAGAGGGTAGATTATTATTATTATTAATTCTGGACTTTTCACACAACATCATCTAGCCCCAAAGTAAGCAGAGCTTGTGTTATGGGTACTAAGATGACTGATATACTACTTATATACTTTTTGTTTATTAATACATACATATTATACCTACATAGATCATACAAACATTCGTCCCGCCGCGGGGATCGAACCCGCAACCTTTTGCGTCGCAGGCGGGCCTTCGCCCACTGCGCTACAGAGGTCGTCATCGTATTGCCACTGTTTAGTGTCTGTGTCAATAGGTAACACCGTGTGCATGGTTTTATCGCGAATGTTCTTAGCGTATTACATGCAAGTTGCGTATCTATACGAAGTTATTATTTTATTTATTACTTTCTCTATGGTCTGGAGGTGTAGGAATGCTGGTGGGCTGATTTTTACGTTCAGATTTTGGTTTTTATGTTCGGATATCTTTTTGTCTCCACTGGCTTTGTCTTTGAACTAATATAAAAGATGTAGCTTTGGCGAATTATTGTTTAGGGTACTGGGATCTATTAAAGGGCTGATGGGTTGTGAAAGGGAACAATGTTGAGACGACCCTATTTAAATAGGAAAAGGGCGAGGATATGATGATGTTATGAAAATAGTCTCTCCCAGCTCTGGTATAGACTTGACGACCTCTGTAGCGCAGTGGGCAAAGGCCCGTCTGCGACGCAAGAGGTTGCGGGTTCGATCCCCGCGGCGGGACCAATGTTTGTATGATCTACAAATATTTGTCTCGGGTCTGGGTGTATCTATGTATAATATGTATGTATTTGCAAACAAAAAAAAAATATATAAGTAGTATATCAGTTATTTACATAGTACAAGCTTTGCTTAGTTTGGGGCTAGATGATGCTGTGTGAAATGTCCAGCATTATTTATTTATTTATTTATTTGGTAGCCAGAGGCAAGTCCTAAAATAAACGATGCCATTTTTGGAGCAGTAAACATTTAAAAATACCTTCAAATTCCAGCGTATTTGAGCAACTAAACATACAAAAGCATTTTTATCACGTAAAACAAAAGCCGTGTTCACACCGGTAAACAAAATGTAAATACGAGTGTGCTGTGACGCGGGAGATTTTAATCGAGCTCGTATTTTTACCGTTTGCACTCCTTTGGTGTCCCCCCGGTTTTAGGATTTGTTTATTTTTAAAAGGTCTAATGAGGGAACTTTTAGTGTATTACGGAATTTCTAATGCAACAATTTTAGTTTCGAAAACCTTCGTAGCTCAGGCGCTACGCGGAGCTACGCCGTAGCACACACCGCAATAAAAAGTACTACTTCTATGTACTAAGTTTGGGTGAATGATTGTTTGTTTTCAGGGCGAAACAGTTGATCGGAGTAACATAACATTTCTATATAAGTAGATCATACCCTGGATTAACGCATAGGCGACTTTATATCCTGGAATAATTATGTTTTCCTAGCCATTTTCGATTATTCTAAAACTCAAATGTCATTATACCAGACTCTACTGTAAAGAAAAGTAGGGAAAGTTAGGCAAGCGCTTGGACGACTTTTTTGACACACGCTTTGCTTATAAAGTTGTATCTATCTATCTATTTTGAGGCGCTGATGTGTGTCGAATCCAGCATTATTTTCATTTAAGGGATGGCGTTGAATTCGCTTAATTATGATGATACTTCGTGGATTTTTGAAATAAGTCAAACTGGGCATAGAATTATATCACCAACATGAACATTTACTTAGGCTCCACGACATCCAATAATTGTTTTACTGGCCTTCACACCGTTCAATTCTAGCTCTTATCAACAGGTGATAAGATCTAAATTATAGTGGGTTCTGTTCAGAACCCATGCTACTCAAACGGCGCCTGGTCGATATTGAACTACAAAAGCTTTGTTCAAAAAGACTTTTATTAAATTTCTCTCGTTCAGGTACAAAAGTTGAATTCGTGAGAGTTTCAAAATGTTTTGGATATTTTGTACTTTTTCATGCTCAAAGGCAACTTATTACTACTTTGACGATTACTATTTTTTACTTATTTGACGACCTCTGTGGCGTAATGCGTGAAAGCCATTTGGGACGCAAAAGGTTGCGGGTTTGATCCCCGCCGCGGCATAAATGTTTGTATAATCTGCAAATATTTATCTTGGGTCTGGGTGTATCTATGTATAATATGTATGTATTGACAAACAAAAAGTATATAAGTAGTATCAGTTAACTGGTTCCCATAGTACAAGCTTTGCTTAGTTTGGGGCTAGATGATGCTGTGTGAAATGTCCAGCGTTATATATTTATTTATTACTTTCAGAGCTAAGATATAAGCCGGTAACACTGTTGAACATTTGTTACATAATGACGCTGTAAACGGATCTATTGAACAAACTGAACTTTAGATTCCCCCGTACCCACTGTTTCGCACCACTGTACTTGGTAGTAACTCCTCGGTCTCAAGGCTCTGCAAATCATCATCATCAGCCTATAGCAGTCCACTGCTGGACATAGGCCTCCCCTAATGAGCGCCATTGCGCCCTGTCCTCGGCTCGACGCATCCAGCTTCTGCCATCAGCCAGAGCAGATCGTCACTCCACCTGGCCGGAGGGCGTCCTACAAATGCCTTAATGAATATTGTATGGATATTGTCATTTCTTCACTCACCATTGGTAAGCTCCGCCAACACCTGGCCGAACACCTATCAAATTAGTTACTATTGTGTATAAATAAGCAATTCGTTTTTTTTTTTACTTTAAGATTCTTTTAAAACCTATTAAATAATGCAGATCTAAATTTTAAAAACAATATAAAAAAGGGTCACGACTTTATCCCCAAGGCGTGGTAGACATTCTCTCAGATCTTTTATGTATTCCAGATCCATTAAATATTATTATAAAATCGTTTCAGAGTATTGGATCAAAATTAATTAGAATATGTTCATGACGTATTTCAGAGGGGGAATTAATAAAATATTAAATTCTAATCTTGGCAAGCGAATATAATTAATTACGTTACAATTTCCAGTTTGATATTAATATTTTCGGATATATTAAAATGTTTGCCCTCCGGCGCAGAGCTTTACTGCCACAGATTAAACTATAGTAAACACGCGAACCTTTCTCTTCAAAAGCATCATCATCCACATGACTTTTAAGCCATCATAGCTAGAAAGAAAAATGCAATAACGAATTTTAAAATCCAGAAATTGGTCGATTTTTGATGAGAGTTCTACAAACTTATCTGAACTGGTGGAAGAGGCGCTGCTATCGCACTTGGTGTTGGCAGAAAAAATAGTTAGTTCCTCTTTTGTCCGCCGGTCCAGATGAGTTTGTTCTATTCAAAATTCGGTGTTTAATTTTGTAAAAGATCGATGGTTACCGGCTAGAAGAATGAAATGTGAGACCTTATTCTCATTATTTCATGTCATGACGTCGTAGCCTTTGAAAGAGACGCGAACTAAAGAGCATTATTTTGATCAACCTTAGATCATTTTATGCGCCTTACCTAGGAATTTCCCCTCTGCCAAAATGTACATGATTCCAAATCATGTGCGTCTTAGATTATTACGTACCATATACGAAATTTGCAAGTGTGCGTAAAAATGAGGGTGTATTGTTAGTTTTTAATTAAGACATATTAATTAGGAGCGGTTAAAGGTATATCTAAATACATAAATAATACATACACACATAATATTCATGCCCACAGTTTTCTACAAATTATGATTCCTTGCAATGCCGTCTATGGCATAAAATGATTCTAAAAACTATGTCACCAAATTTGGAACTCAAATTCAGCCTGGTCTAGAGAGAAATGAGTGTAAATTCGCGGAATTAATTGTAAATTCGTGACTATGGTCATGGCGACAGCGGCAACAGACGGACGCCATTTCGTTTCACAAGAAATGGCAGCCGCACTCCATTTCCAAAACTAATTTAAAATTATTCTTTTTGATTTATTTTCATAGCTGTGTTGCGTTGTTTAACCTAGAGTCGCGACTTTCAAGCCGAAGGTAGCGAGTTCAAATCTCGGCCCCGCATCAATATTTAGTCAAGCAACTTTCTGACCGGTCCTGGTTGTAAACCATGACGGATATCACGAAAACATTAGGCAGAGTGAGGTCAAATGCTGACCTATTTAATTAAAAAAAAAACATCGTGACGAAACCAGTTTGTATATAGCTTGCAATCTATCCCAGCTAAAGAAACCTAATTAAAATCCATTCACCTAACTCAGAATAACTAATATCATCATCATCATCATCATCTCAGCCATCTAGTGTCCACTGCTGAACATAGGCCTCCCCCATAGATTTCCACAGCGATCGATCTTGTGCAGCCTGCACCCAACGGCTCCCAGCAACCTTTACAAGATCGTCTTTCCATCTCGTGGGGGGCCGTCCTCATAAGTACTAATAACTAATAAGTAGATAATAATAACACTAGAAGTATAATCTTAGATTTGTCATCTCAGTTTCAGCGAAGATAAATGTCCCCAGCGCCAGTCGGCACAGATGAACGCACTCGCTTTGTCCACAATTGCTTCTTTCCCTTGAGTAAGACGGTCTCAAAGACTTCCACTTTGGCATTACTTTGCGACTTTCAAAAGAATATGCGTTGTTGAGGCTTTAGTTAGAGGATAAGTAACTAGCTGGGACTCAGTGAACAATGAACTAAGTTGTATCCATTCTGAGAATAGAAATGTAAAAAATGAAACGGGATGCATTAAAACTATGACAAATAAATAAGTAAAAAAAACAGGGTCACGACTGTATCCCCAAGGCGCGGTAGACATTCTCTCAGATCTTTTATGTATTCCAGTTAATGTTCTAAAAAATATATAATTTATTTGATGTAGGTACCTAGTTATTGAAAAAAAAACTTAACAAACTTAGGGAGGCCTATACTCAGCAGTGGGTGAAGTCAGGCGGTGGATGATGATGATGATGAGGTATTTATTAAAATATTTTGGGGTCCTTGATTCCGTGGGACTCCGGGGCCCATCGCGTCTTCAAAAAATTTTCAGGGCGTCTGGTCGAAGTGTCGCGTGATTCGAGAGCTGGCGATTTTTTGGTACAGAGAATCAGCATTGCAATTCAGCGTGGCAATGCCGCCAGTATTTTGGGCACGCTTCCGACTGGCAGTGACCTGGATCAGTTGAGCTGTCTATAGATCGTTTTTACGACGATCCTTAGATAGCTTGACTAATATTTTGTTTTTATACAGATTTCATTTTTATTGTGTTCATCGGACATTATGGGATCACTAAAGATCGTGGGTTCAAGTCCTGCATACATGTGATTTTCGGGTCACAGAGGACAGGACTCCCCCCCTCCCCAAATCGTACACGTCCAATTGAACATCTTGTGTATTGTGCAATAAAGTCTAATTGTAGTATAGACCTCCCCCCCCCAAATTCAGGCCGACCCCCCCTACCCCCTGGCCAAAATTACAGGCTGTGACCGCACCTGCTTAGATCTAATACTTCTTCCGGGTCTACGCGTTTCGGTATCATGTTACTCGTAGTTTTAAAAAAGTCTATGAGACGGTGATATACAGCGTTTTACAGTCTGTATTGAGTTTAGTTGCGCTACAATAAGGCGCTGTCTCCACGAGCGAGAGAATCGCGACGAGTCCGCCCTCATATCGTCGGAGAATCTCCACGAATGAGCGATAATTTCGCCGCGTATCGTCGCGAGTCGTAACGGAATCGCAGCGTTTCCGCGGCGACTCGTAACGGTATCGCCGCGTTTCCTTGTTGAAATGTCCTTGCTTGACGAGAGGCAACGCTGAAATGACGCTGCGTTTGACAGCGCGCCCGCTGCTAGTCGCGACGGGCTAGCGACGATGTAACGACGTTTCGCGCGCTCGTTGCCACTCGTCGCATCGCGGCGATAATATCGCCGTGTGGAGACGGCTTCTACAGAGTGTATAGAAATACGTGGCACGACGATAATATCGCTGCGATTCTCTCGCTCGTGGAGACAGCGCCTAAGTCTATTGTTACTTCATTTGCCACAGCCCATCGCGTTGCTGTTATTTCATTAGTTCTCACTGATTTTGTTGTTCGTGCAGGCAGACTTTCTGTGCTCACAGCTGTCTGAATCTAAATGAGATGAATACAGCTTGAATAAACTATTTAAAAGTTCAGTCTCACAGACTGTGGCGACCACCTCCGTGGTGCAGTGAGCGAAGGTCTACTACGCAAAAAGGTTGCGGGTTCGATCCCCGTCAACATGGGCGGATCCAGGATTTTTTTCTGGAGGGTGGGGGGGGGGAACAAAAAAAACAAAAACAAAAACAAAAGAAACAAAAGCTGACAAAAATTTCACAATTTATTAATTTTTCGTAGTTAGTAGGTACACACAAATATCGTCTGGGGGGGGGGGGGGGGGGGCACGTGCCCCCCTGGATCCGCCTATGCCCGTCAAAACAAATGTTTGTATGATCTACAGATATTTGTCTGCATGTGGTCCGTGTTTATTGCCCTGGTTGACTGAGTTTGATATTTTTCTCCCATCTCAAAAATGCCCAACCTAAAAAGAATTCACTTCAAAAATTACAATTATTTTCAAAATTGTTCTTCTTATCGTGTTACCAGTTCTTTCGGACCAAGAGGCCCCTTTCGTGCACTAAAATCCTACAAACAATATAGTACTATCAATGTCTGTCTGTCTATCTCCCATGATCCTGTATCTCATACTGGTATCTGCTACAGAATTTGAAATGTGTCGTGAAAATACAGCATTTGCCCGCGGCTACGTTCGCGTTATAATAGATTTTGTCAATCAATTCGAGTTCTCCCTTGAGAACTGTGCTATTTTCTGGATTAATTTTATATACTATTGCATTGTACGAGTATGTGCCAGTGATCGCCCGCGGCATCGGGCACTGTACTGAGGTTTCATTCAATAAAAGGTATTTTAGTCTCTGAAAGTTGACCTAAACTTTAAGTTAGACCTAAATTCAATGCATTGGTGTAAACTGCATTAAATTCCATGCAGTTTTTTGTATATCTTAAATAAAATCTTAATAGCGCTGGCCTTCTATGATCCAGATGTGAGTGACGTAAAACCACGTCACCACGAAGACAAGCCAATTTAGAAATCTATACTTATTATAAATGTGAAAGTAACTCTGTCTGTCTGTTCGTTAGCTTTTCTTGCCTGGCGCCCTAACCGCTGAAAAGCATAGATAAATGTTGTATACCGGAAGGACATGGGCTACTTTTTATCTCGAAAAAAATAATTTATCCCGAGGGACCGCGGGTTACATCGCGGAAGCGCAGCTAGACAATAAAATTAGTCTTATCCAGTATAAATTCTTTATCAAGTCTGGCTCGAATCGGACACCAATTGAAATGTCACAGACAGCCCTCGGCAGTACGCGGCAGTACGCGGCAGTACGCGGCAGTACGCGGCAGTACGCGGCAGTTTAATGTATAATAGAGATCAAAAATGTTATATTTTTTCTTCATTGTCCGGTTTTGTTTGAAGTGTGTTATTTTACTGAAAGAAATACCATATAAAATATAAATCTATTATAACTTTGTTACAGCCTCTGTAATTATTGTCTACCTTATTTGAAGACCTCTGTAGCGCAGTGGGCGAAGGCCCGCCTGCGACCCAAAAGGTTGCGGGTTCGATCCCCGCGGCGGGACCAATGTTTGTATGATCTATAAATATTTGTCTCGGGTCTGGGTATTTCTATGTATAATATGTATGTATTTACATACAAAAAGTATATAAGTAGTATAATAGTCATCTTAGTACCCATAACACAAGCTCTGCTTACTTTGGGGCTAGATGATGCTGTGTGAAAAGTCCAGCATTATTTATTATGTACTCGCAGACTGCAGACTTATATCGGCCGATAGTTGAGACGGGCTATACTTCTCCATACTCATTACGAGCCGAAATATATTCCGTCTCAACTATCGGCCGATAGAAAGTCTGCAGTCTGCGAGGGGGCTAAATGTTCGTTCTTCAAGCCAGGTCCTCAACGCCGTCTTTTCGCGTTTTTTTTATTTATCGAACAAGAAGAACACACACAAGGATAACTATTATTTAACTAAATTGTAAATAAGGTTAGTGTGACATCTGGGCCCTTACCATGAAAGTACAAATCCGACATTATCGGCCGATTTTTAGCCATTTGGTACTCCCAACTGCATCGTATTTCGGGTCGTTCGGGTCAACATTGAGCCTGTCCGACCGACTTTAATTTTGACGTTTAGTTTATTAGATCCTCAGGTTATATTATAGATTTAGCATGGTACCTCTTTGATATTATCATTACTAGGGATGGATCGATGCGCGCTGACTTGAACCGAAATGCGGCATTCGGCCTGAATTCTGTTTAAATGCCGAATAAAGTAAAGGTACTGTACAATAACATAATAATATTAACGGAACTGCTTGAATAAAATAATACATCGACGCCAGAGTGACGCTTTACCAACTGAGCAAATGCGCAATCGAAAGGATATGGTTAAAATTTTGTGGGTTACGGTTGCTTATGGCAAAAAAATTTTAGTAAATATTTCTTTCCTTTGAGTCGCTCAGAATAATGTTAAGCTGGAGACGACTAAAATATTCATGCCGCGTAAACAAGACTTGACGTGCGTTTACTCGAGAAACTATCTAACTAGGTAGGTACCGAATTTCGGCCAAAACTACTCATTGTTATGCACTATTAAAACCATAGACTTAGAATGTATAGACGAACAGTGACAGGTGAACGGCTATATAAATAATGAAATGTCAGTGTTCGTTTATAGTGTTGTCAAGACTCTTTGAGTGTAAAATGTTATCGATACTTTTACTAGCGATATTTTATGTAGGACAATTAAATAAGTAGACAGTGCGTATCTATTAAGTTTATTATAATAACCACACTAAACACCGCTGAAAAAAAGATTGAGTAGAATTATATGATCTAGAAGGCTTTTTCATCTCCACTAAGAAAATTCTCTAGGTATTTTGATTCCATTCCTATAATTAGGTTCCTGAGAGTAGGTACGTATGAACAAGCCCATCTTGTTTTCAATTTGATCTGAAAAATAAAACATGAAATATACTTTATGTTAGGTATACCTAATTATTTACTGCTATTGACTCGAAGATTTCATCGATACATTATGACGTCGCACTTTGTCAAGCCCTAGCGTAAACAATCATTTTTACAATTTTACATAAAATACTCCTAAATTATTCTTTAAGCAATGTCATTTCATGATAGGGTTGAAGAGACACCTATTATTTATGATTCTATTAATTCTTTGACCATTTTCATACAAAAAATGACCAAATAGGTAGTGATGATGAACAATGCAGTAAAAATTGACATAAAATACCTGTGAAATGTGTATTAATTGGATTATTCTTGTTGGATAGTATATTCTAGATACTTCACATTCACTCACTGCACAAGACACCATAGTTTTTAAATAAAATAAAATTTTACGACTTTGATTAAAACTAAAGTCCACACCGCACGTTATTTTAAATTTTATAAAGCACGCTCTACACTTGCGACGCGCGAACGCGACGTATTATACTCGCAACATTCGCAGTAGCGCAGGAAACGCAGTCATGGTCTTGTGTACTGAAATAAACCTTTTTGAAAAAATAAGTAGGATTTTGTATAATAATGAACTTGAGCTATCAAAATAACATAGCACCTAATCATCGTCTTTTTCCCCATCTCTTTTTAGTTTGTTGTTATGTCTATTTATTACAAAAAGCGCATATAGTGTCACAGCAGCAGCAAAATACACTTCGTCATCCATTTTCTTTGATATCGTGATTTGTGAACGAGACTGCGAAACTTTGCGAGTGAGATGCTTATTTTCACGTTTATCACGTGAAGTTCACAGCGCAAATCGCGGTGTAAATTCTCGCCGCGATTCGCGCGCGAGTGTACAGCCCGCTTAAAAAGTTTCAAAGTAATGTGTCAATTTTTATGTCAAAATTGAGTTCTGCGTTTTATTTTTAATTCTTCAACCAGCAAAGGCAATAATTAGAAAGAAGTTATTATTTCTCTTTTGGAAAGCTTTATTTAATTTATTTTATTTGTGAAATGTTATTTTACTGTTCAAAATAATAAACTTCTATAATCTTATAAATAAATTACATCGAATGAGCAAATGGCTAATTGTTTATGAGTAGTTCCTCTATCTTTATATCTAAAATTGTATTCTGTCCGAACAAAGAGTACGCGTTGGTACTTACTATCCAAGCCTCTTTTGTGGATTGGCTATGTTCCTGACCGATTTGAAATACGATCTATGTTCATAGTACGACGGATATCGCAACATCGGTCGTGCTTCGCGTCGGACCCAAACATTTGGAAAACGCTTTGCTGGACCATTGATCATTAGTCTGTTGTAGTAGCAGTCTGCGTTTTATAAAAATAAAGGGTCATTTAAATACTCAAACATGTTTGAGTACCTTCTTCGAGCACTACATTGATTTTATGAGTCGCCAAGGCGTCTCCGACAGAATAATCATGAAATGTACGTGTTAGCATTCTCTTAAATTTTGTGTGCTCTCCACTATGCACAAAAAAAAACTTTCATTCATCTCATAATAAATACATACGACTACGACGCTCGCCGATAGCCATTTTGCTATCGTGAATTTTGATATAAAATCAGCGATTGAGCTCGTGTCAAACTCAGACTATCGGTCGGAGTTTTTACATTCATGGTAAGGCTAAACTTCAAAAGAAAGTTCGTGCGGGCTAAGTCTATAGGAAAAACCAATAGAATGCATTTCAGAGTACGACGTATATCGTTACATCGGCCGTGTCTCGGTCGGGCCCGACCGACCCGATGTAAACTTTCAAAGTGGGCCCCTGATTCTCGTCATTCATTACAATGTTACACAGCGTTCATACACATTAACATGTTTTTAACATGTTATTAACCGAATAGGCGCGTGCCATTGGTGCAAAACGATGCTAACATGTTAAAAAAAACACGGCGCTGTGGACCCGGCTTTAAAAAAAATACAGTGGCATACCAGGAGTGAAAAAAATACAGTGCCATCAAAAGTGAAAACTTGAACGAGGTAACGGTTCTAAGCATAAGAAAGTAAAAAAAAACAATTGAAAAACAAAAAGTTACTGCCCTATCTGGGTTTCGAACTCGGGGCTGTCTCACCAGAGGCAGTCACTCACGTAGACCACTGTGACGATACTACGATTGACTAAATTAAGGTAAGTATTATAAGAGGATGGTGTCGTAACAGACCAGTTTTTTCCCATCTCAAAAATGCCCGACGCGCCTAAAAATTTTTTCACTTCAAAAATGTTTTAATAAACAAACTGTTATCCAATGATAGTTTATATCATTTCTGCCAACAAAATAAAGAAAGGGAACAACTTCCTAGAGATTTATTTCTCTTTGTGCATAAATCCTTTTTACTTAGCGCATCCTTTTAGTACCTTGCTGGAGTGAAGTTTATTGTAATTACTTTCTCTACATTTACTAGTTGAGTGACGATCTGCTCTGGCTGCTGGCAGAAGCTGGATGCGTCGAGCTGAGGACAGGGCGCAATGGCGCTCATGGGAAGGCATATGTCCAGCAGTGGACTGCTATAGGCTGATGATGATGATGCAATTTACTAGCTACAATTATTTTATGAAGGACTAGAGGCATCTAGTGTCCTGTTTTCAGTCTTTTATTAGACTTATATTTTATTTTGTTCATGCTGAAAATTGCATTGGAAAGGGAGAGGTGGAGGAAGTTGCATCATTGCACCGACAAGAGCTGAGCTCTTTTTGATGATGATGCTGAAAATAAAATTTTAGTCCAGGTATTCCATTCCTAAATCTAATTCTGATGAGGCTGAGATGATGATGATGATAGCTTGACTTCTATTGTATTTTGTAAAATTTTAATATGTACCTACATATTAAGTAACGATATTAGTTAAAAAAAACCGGCCAATTCCGCTTATGACTCGATCCGTTCCATTATGAAAGAAACTTAGAAACTTTTATTTTGTGCCACAGACATAAGAATTATTATCTATAAAACATTATATTATATTATCTATAAAAACGGCAAAAAAAAATACACGTTTGCTGTATGGGAGACCCACTAAGTATTTATTATATTCTGTTTTTTTAGTATTTGTTGTTCGGCAACAGAAATACATCATCTGTGAATTTCAACTAACTATCACGGTTCATGAGATACAGCCTCATGACAGACGGACGGATAGACAGACAGACAGCGAAGTCTTAGTAATAGGGTCCCGTTTTACACTTTGGGTACGGAACTCTAAAAACAAGGTCGTACGTAGGGACGTATCTTAGATCAAGGACCTTTAAGATCATTGAAATCGGAAGAGATTGAAATGGTTTTGAATTCTCTGATGTATCACGCCGTTTGAGTCAACTGGCATTCGTTCCCTGTAATTTTCCACCTGAGCGCAGCTCACCTGGAGGCTTTCATTCTGAAACAGACGGAGCTCGCAACCGTCAAAACAACTTTACATTTTTGCAATCAGTCCGGAGTTTCACTGGTTTTTCTTTGAAAGAAATAAAGGAACATTTTCAAAATAAAGATCTTGAATGTTTGAGATTGTGTCGTGGAGATATTTTCATGATTTATAAATAAATAATGCTAATCTCACACAGCATCATCTAGCCCCAAACTAAGCAAAGCCTGTTCTATGGGAACCAGATAACTGATAATATACTACTTATACACTTTATACATACATATTATACAAAGAAACGCCTAGACCCGAGATAAATATTTGCAGATCATACAAACATTTATCCCGCGGTGGGGATCGAACCCGCAACCTTCTGCGTCTCAAGCGGGCTTTCACCCACTGCGCCACAGAGGTCGTCAATTTTGTTTCAATATAACACCAGCAAAATCAATGTTTTAATAATAATTCTTGATGATGATGAGTGCATGGTTTTTTAGCTCTGAAATCGATGTTTTTTTCATGAAGAATATGGGCGAATATGGGGGAAACAGGGTCACGACTGTATCCCCAAGGCGCGGTAGATATTTTCTCAGATATTTTATTGTATTCCAGATCCTTTGATGATGTCTGGGATATAATCGTACAAAAACACAAATTATGTCTTTCGACGAGTTCGCTGAAAGACAGTATATAAATGTATATGTAAGAGATCATAAAGGTTATCTTTTCATTGTCCGATTTTGTTTGATGTATTGTGTGTTATTTTTATGCTGATTAAGAAAGTACTTACCTAAAAAAGTAAATCCAATATAACTTTGTAACAGCCTCTGTTACTTCGTCTATGGTTTTTTTGATGCTGTTTATATGTTTGTTATATAAAAAAAACAGTAACATTCCAGGAGTGCCAACAGAAGGGAAAACATGACGTTTTAGTAACGGTTCTAAACTTAAAACACAATGCCATATTTCTATTTCGGTTTGTCTCTCGACTACTACTAACTAGTCGAGAGACATAGACATAACGAAAATAGAAATCGGTATTGTTCCATTACAGTATACCATATATTTACAGTGTACTTATTCAACTTCACGAAGGCCTTAATTGTGTGTGTGTCGATTTGTTTCTGTGTGCGTAAGCGATACCGACCGCTCATTGAGAGAGAGTTCCCGAGCATGTGCATCTACACACACAAGTAAGACCAGTCCGCCTTCGTGTAATAGAACAAGTATACCATAGCATACACTGTAGTCAGTCTAGGTGATCGTTTTCCGATATCCGACCTCGAAGACCGGATCCGAAACTTGCGTCGGTTGAGATAATTTAGAATAGGTTTGGACTGGTTGAAGAGCTCTGTAGGCTGAGTGGGGTAGTTGCTTGCCTCCGAAGGACGTGGGTTCGATTCCCGGGCGTGAATAGATTTTTCGTTCCTTACACGAGCTCATGAAATCAATCAATTTACAAGATACAGGGAGTGAGATTGGAGTGTTTTTTCTATTATTGTTATCAGACTAGCTAAATCCCGCGGTGCTACCTGATGCTTTAGCGTCTTACCATAGAACGTGACATAAAGTTATTCCACCCAATAAATCAAGAATAACCATACATTTTGACAGTTTACACTCCGGAATAACTTTATGTCACGTTCTATGGTAAGACTCTTAGAGTTTGATAAAACAAACAATACTATTTATCCCGGCGCACAACAATACAACAATTAAACCCACTTACAAATCGGACAGACCGTTTCCGAGATAAGCGTGCACAAACAGATAAACAATTCTCTTTAAACATAAACTGGTTCTGATGCCTCAAACCGTAGCTAGGCAGCCAAGGGCCCTGGTGCAAAAAATGGGGCATTTACTGAACGGCTTAGGTTTTATCAAGTCGAAATATAAATATGCAGAGATCGGCAAAATTTTACAACATTGAGGGCAGATACTTTTGTTTTGTAGTTAGAAGATTTTGTTCTTAGAAAACTATAAGTTTGAGTACTAACTTTTCTTTTTTTCTCTTGAGCTTAGGGGCTGCACCCCCTAGCTCTCCGATAACTACGTCACTGCTCATAAATATATTCCAATAGGAAGTAATTTCGTATGAGTTCGTTGGCTCGGGTGACCAAGGTTTTAGGCCGCCTTCAGGCCTCACGACTTTACGGATTAATAGTCGGAGCAGATTATTTAACATGCTCGAAAGCGCTCAGTTTCTAATACCACTACCGGTCACCCATCAGAACGTTGCTTATCATCGCGCAAGCTACACCAAGCGCTTCAACAATTTCCAATTACAGACATCGTTAAGTTAGAGTTTTATTAGTATAGATTCGCTGTTGGGTATGTTCCAGATAGGCTCGTCCTAGTTGGCATCAGTATCGCCTGTGAATAAACGGGTATCGCTTACAGCCTCACTTGGCTGAGCCTCAGCAAATAAAAGCTAATATATTTCTTTATTAAAAAGTCTATCATGCAGAAATTGAACCTACCAAAAGACAATCTTTGTTTTGGTTTTATAATAATATTAATAATATGCCTGAGAAAAGATGGATGGATTGTGTGAAGGATGACATGAGTAAGAAAGGAGTGAGTGTTGAGATGACGGCTGATATAGGAGAATGGAAGAAGAACACATGTTGTGCCGACCCCACTAATGTGGGAAAAGGGCAGGGAGATGATGAATGTGCCTGAGAAGAGGCTACGCCGCGGACGGCCAAGGAAGCGCTGGAGAGACGACCTCGACTCCGTGGGTGGTGGAACCTATCAAAGGAGAGGGACGGTTGGAGAGAGTTGGAGGAGACCTTTGCCCAGCAGTGTTAAAGTTAAAGAAAATAATAATAATATAAATGTGGAATCACGACTTCTATTTAAGACTCTAGGGGAAAAGATTGCATACCTACGGGGGAAAAGCATCTTTGTTGCTTGACAAGTGTGTCTATTTTCCTGGATTCGTCAATAGTATTAAGTTACTAGAAATCTTCTCTGTAAGCGCACATGATCATTTTAAAAATGTATTTTTTTTAAACAAAATGTTAAAATATACAAAATTTAAATGGTATTTATATAATATGTACTATAAAACGACGATTTTTTGTGAACTAAAACAATTGTTTAAATAAATTAAATCCAGCCATTAAACTAAACTGTTCAACAACTGACGCGTAAACGTACAACCTAAACTAATTAAATCACCCAACTTCTATCGAAGTCTAATTAAAACTATTCAAATGTTCGCTCTCTCTATTTGCTAACTTGAAAATGCGAGGATCCGACTGCTGCTTATGCTGTCATTAAATAATAATCAAAATATAAAAACTAGACAGTAAGCTTTTTTAAAAAAAAAATGGCACTCCCAGGAGTGCCGAGAGAAGTGAAAACTTGTACAATTACGAAAAATATCGAAAATAATGATTTCACTTGTTTAGTTATACATTAAAAAACCCTACGACGAATGTGCTTGAAAAGGATACAATAATATTTTAAAATACCTTCGACATTAAACTTTACAAAATGCCAAAACAAAATCTCAGGATTTTTTTGTTTAATATGTCGTTTGTGATGATCACTGTAAATAAAAAAATACATTTGCAAATCGAAAAACGTCAGGGCTGCTGGTAGTACATAACTCTAGTTGATTGGTAGGGGGTTCACGGCAAGATTCAAGGCGCATTGTTGTAATGCCAGCCCTCTGGTCAGCCCCCGACAAACAAAAAGTTTATATCACTTTAAGGCTCTCGTACAAAAGTACCTAAAGTAAGTTCGTATGAGTCAGTGGCCAACTGGTGACGGAGTTTTTAGGCCGCCTTAAGGCCTCCGTCATGGCTTAACGATTTAAATAGCCGGTACCGACAATTTAACGTGCCCTCCGAAGCACGGAAGCGCTCAGATGAAAATGCCACTGGCGGTCACCCACTTACAGACCGTTTCGAACGTTGCGTAACTTCGACGATCTATCAAGAACGACTAAGCAAGCACGACCACGAGCGCTTCGCAAAATTTCTCGTACAATGTATTTTAGTTTTATCATCAAAAGTTAGTAAGTTTCAACAAAAGCCGCCATTTGGAAAAAACCTCAGAGATCATGTTTCATACGACCTGCGACTGCGAGCTAAATTCGAATTTATTACGTAACACTGAAACTGTATATTCATTTGCGTAAGATCTTTTGAACTGAGTTAGGCCTGACAAAGACCCTGATGACAGTTGAATAGAACAGAGATACTCACCTTGCTGGTTGCTCAGTAATTAGTAGTATTACTATTAGTAGTATACTCAGTAATTGGTGCTCCAGCGAGCGATAGATCAATCAATTGTTCAAATCCATCTATTTACTTTGATGTCAACCTATTGTTATATCTTCGGTATGAGAAACTATTACATTACAGCCTTCATCCCTTTGATAGGCCCCAAACCGTGTTTGTTGCCCTGATTCTTCACGGTATTGGTCTTGAAAGAACAGGAGTAAAATTAGTTTAAAGACTATTCTAAGTCCCAGCGGTCCTACTAAATAAATGCTTTGTGACTTTGACTTTGACTGTGGACTTTATCTAGTAGTATATTATTGTGTTATAGGAAAAAGAAGTCACTAGACGCACAGAAAACGCCTGGAGGAGTTATTGGGCAATGAAAAACCTAATGAAGGGCGACTTGCCACTTTCCCTCAAACGCAAGCTCATGGACGTATGCATTCTCCCTATTCTTACCTATGGCGCACAAACATGGTCTTTGACAGTTCAACAGAGGTCTGCGCTCGGGGTTTGTCAGAGGGCTATGGAGCGCAGCATCCTCGGAGTGAAGCTTACCGATAGGATAAGAATCACTATTCTGCGCTCCAAAACGAAGATCGTCGACGTGAGCCAGAAATGGGACTGGGCCGGACATGTCTGCCGCATGTCGGATGACCTTTGGGCCAAATTAACAACCGAATGAGCCCCCAATGGCGGAAGACGACGTCGCGGCAGACCTAGATTGAGGTGGAGAGACGAGCTGGACTTGTTTATGGAAAGTTGGTCCTCCATAGCACAAGACCGAGAAAGGTGGAAGGGGGATAGGGAGGCCTTTGCCCTGCAGTGGGACGATGCGGGCTAGCAATAATAATGTGTCCAAAAAACACAAATGAATAGGTACCTAACTACAACATGACTGTATCCAAGGCACAGTCATTTTGTCATGTAAAAAATTAAAAATTGCTGGACATGTCACACAGCATCATCTAGCCCCAAACTAAGTAATGCTTGTACTATGGGAACCTTAACCTACTTATATCCTTAATATACTACTTATATCCTTGATATACTACATATATACTTTTTGTTTGTAAATACAAATAATTTATTTACAGAAACTAAGCTACTACAATATGTACATAAAATTACAAAATACAATAGAATCAGTCAAGTTATCTAAGGATCGTCGTAAAAACGATCTATAGATAGCTCAACTGATCCAGGTCACTGCCAGTCGGAAGCGTGCCCAAAACACTGGCGGCGTTGCCACGCTGAATGGCAATGCTGATTCTTTGGGCCAAAAATTCGCCAGCTCTTTTTTGTAAATACATAGAAACACTAAATATTATACGGTAAATATTATACATAGAAACACCCAGACCCGAGATAAATATTTCCAGATCATTCAAATATTTATCCTGCGGCGGGGATCGAACCCTCTACCTTCTGTGTCCCAAGCGGGCTTTCAGCCACTTCACCACAGAGGTCGTCGGCCGTATATTTATAGGAATCAAGATCTTTTGCAGACGTCTCAGGGTATTCAACGGCACGTCCAAATACTTTGGCAATAAGCTACAGAAGTTTTTCCTACATGAAAAGGGCTTCATCGCCGCCTATAAATATTAACTTGTTTCCTCACGATGTTTTCCTTCACCGTTTCATTTCGTGTTGATACAAATTCTCATGAAAAAAGCCAGAGGGGCATTTTTGCTTTCATGCGAAAAATATAATCACATCAGCTTCAGAACTCGTATTGGATTATCTTTGAATGCATAGTGAAATCACAGATTGAAAACGGTTTAATATTTCATTTCACGTGAAACCTCTGGAACATTATACACTGTATGTACATGGAATTCGTATGTAGGTATGTGGATTATAATTATATTACTGTTGAAATGGCATCTCTTGTGTCTCAGCCAAGCCCACCACACAAAGCATTCTATTCGCAATAGATGACATATTTCTAAGCTAGCAGCGCTCCGCGGTGTTACCCGCGGTGCCTCGGGAATCCACTTTTTCAGTTTTAAAAAGTAGTCTACAAGCTTTTCGAGAGTATGCTCTATCTCAGTGCCAAATTCCATTCAGATTCATTCAGTAGTTTTTCCGTAAATGAGTAACAAACATTCATTCATTTTCTTTTCATTTTTCACATTTTTCTTTCCACTATTGTAGGAATAGGTATTTCAACTTGTCAACAAAAAATTTACGCTTTGTTCACACATTTTCAAATTGAAAATATCCAATGCTACGTTTAAGCCGAATAGAAATTCGGGCCTTCTCACACGAGCCAATATGAATTTCGTACATAATGTATGACTTTTACGATTCAAATAACATGGTTCAGTGAACAAAGTAATGTTCTGCCGTTTTTAATAAAGAAAAATGTTCTTTTGTACTTGTTTTTGTGTAATGCTTTCTACATGTTCGGCGAAGATAGACGAATGCCGACGGTGACGACCGTGTAGAGGGCCTCGTCCACAGAATTATGTGGCCTCATTGCGTGTATTCGCCTGTCATTTTCTATCCAAGTAATAGTTCGACGAATGTCTAGAGTGGCCGTGGCACTATAGAATTTTATTCCGCTACCTTCTGACTGATAGTGTCGTGTTGGTAATACAAGTAGGTATCTATAACAGTTTCTAAACTACTTCATTATCGTACCTAGTTTACTTTGTACCCCTTTTCTGTTCCTTTAATAAACAAATTTTTATAAATAATCAATCATCGAACAAGCCTCGTAGTTAAAAAAATATCTTTACTTTGTCGGCCGGTAGACGAAGACCGTGACAGAATGGTGACCAAGAGACGCCATACGACCACTTTTGTTCAAAACCAAATTGACAGGACTGACTGACTTTATACATTATTCCTACTTGATATTGACAGAATTATATTGATACTACAGCTAGTTGCCATTTTAAAAGAAGAAACAGAAGAGGCAGACCACCAGCCCATTGGTCAGACGGATGAGGATGGCACGGGACCATGAGGAGTATACTTATTTGGTTGAATAATGATTATTATATTTATCTTTTTTTAGACTTGTTGTGGAAATGCGATTCTGATTTGAACTCAATTTTGAGAACTTTGATTTAAGAGTGTGCAGGAGCGATTTAAGCTATTTTGTTGTTCAAATTCGTTATTTATCTCAGAATCTGTGAAAGCTACAACCTTCATATTTAGGTAAATGATACTGCATTGTTTTATCTTGGATTTCGTGTTTTAAAAACACGATTAGTGAAAGTTTTCTCGATAAAATATTTTTTTGAAAAACACATGTTTTGCACACTATTTGCTATTTATCTCAGGAACAGCACACGTTTTTTGGTGGGTTTTTGTTTTGTCAAGAAACCTATAAGTATTTCATTAGTTTTGTCTTTTAATTTTTCGATTGGTTGTTTAAATAACTTGTAATTAGCTAAAACGTGTTTTAGCGCCATAAATAACTTTGCGTATTCATAGCTCTGTACTCCTCACACGCCGAACAAATCACACTCGCTGTCCCGCTTACAAAATGGCGGCGTATGGCACACTCTTAAGAAATAAAATTTAGTTTATTTGACACACAAACACGATTATGTACACCCAGACAAAATAATATTGCACGTATAGGCAAGGAAGAAACAAATCTTGTAATAGGAAGGTAATTTAACAAAAAGAATGCCCACAAGTACAAACAGACTCTCTATAAACAAAATTTAAATTATATTTGAGTTTCTGAGTAGACAAAGATAATAGCTTTTACTTCTGTGTTTGCTCTACACAGTTAAAACGAAATGGTAACATAGTATAAGCAATACCAGTTTTTGAATAAAACAAAAAGTAGTTGGATATGAAAAGTAAACGAGGCATGCTTTCGCAATAGCCGCGCTGCCTTGACGGAGCCACGAAAAATACATAGGTACAGAACACAGCATTACTTTCAAGTAAAAAAGTAATATGAGTTATTGTCCATTTCAATTAGCATGAGCGCTGACACATTAGTTATTTTAAGTTTCTAGAGATGGTATGGCAAAAATCGATTGACACAGCTTCCCGCGTCTGTATTTCCGCTGAGCTACGACCCTGTTGTTTTTAAGAAGAGAGTTAATAGGTACCTTCTGGGTAGGCTCGCTCCATCGTAGACCTCATTCTTGCCTTTGTAAGTTTCCAGGTCAAGAGTCAACCCAATCATAATAATTTTTTTTTTTAAAAAACACAAATGTCGATCACAATAATTAGTATTCAGTTTACTTGTAAAATAAATACCTATTAGACCCCTCGCAGACTACAGACTTTTTATCGGCTGATAGGTGAGACGGAATATACTTCTGCTCGTAATGAGTATGGAGAAGTATAGCCCGTCTCAACTATCGGCCGATAGAAAGTCTGTAGTCTGCGAGGGGTCTTACTTATGTTGAAAGTGGTGGTCCTAAAAAACGAGTATCGAGGGTAGAGTGCTTTTCGTTTGCCGTAAAAACTACCGCAGACTTCTGAAGAGCGTTGCTAAGACTGACCCCTGGGGAACACCGACATTAATTGCCATTTGATCGGACGAGCAACCGTCCTACTTAATGCGTTTTGACTTTGACTTTTAAAACACACAATGTACCCTCTACATATTCGCCGATGATGGATACTGCCGACGTTCACGAACGTGTAGAGGGCCTCATCGCATGTATTCACCTGTCATCGTCTTTCCAAAACATAGTTTGGCAAATACTTCGGCGAATGTGTGGCCGTAACCAACCAGCTTTCATGATATAGAATAATTATGGTAAGTGAACAGAATGAGCAGTCTGATATAAAAATATGCTAACTGGTGCTAAGGGGGCGGGCAGTGCGCTCGTAACTCACAATTATTGCTTTCGGACGGAGCGGAGATTACCAGTGCTACCTTCGCCCTGATTTGCATATTATGAAAAATTCGGTTTAGAGAACCAGATTTGAAATAGGTTTTTGGAATGGAATTTACTTTTGGATTTTGTTTAGTAAAATATGAGAGTATCTTAGACCCCTCGCAGACTACAGATTTTCTATCGGACGATAGTTGAGACGGGCTATACCATACTCATTACGAGCCGAAGTATATTCCGTCTCAACTATCGGCCGAAGAAAGTCTGTAGTCTGCGAGGAGGCTTATATTGATACGTGTATGGACTGCACCCTTCCCCATTGTCTCTCAAATTTTCAATTGCGTTGAGAGACTTACGAACACGCAGATATTTTTTGCAAAAGCATCTTTGACGATTGAGCGACTTTGACCTTGACCAATGCGTGGTCAAAAAAGAAGTCAAAAGTCAAAATGTACAGTATCTCGCTAATGTATGCGTTAGTTATGCGCATGTTCAAAAATTACATTATATTAGGTGTACGAGTATTCATGTGTTATCAGAACCTATTATTTGATAAAAAAAATATAAATTTTCCACGTTCCATAAATTCAAATTCAAAATTATCATGTCAATAACAAGCAAGAGACACGTGCAAATGTAGAGAGGCGTAGATTTTGGAAAACATACATACATTGAAGCTTCTGTTCCGATTTATACGCAAGTTTCCATATAAATGCCGCAATGTACCGCTAATGTAGAAGTTTATTGTTCAATGTAGAAGTTTCACGGTATATTGACAGAAATGGAATTTAAAACTGGACAACCAATGCATAACTTTGAAGGTTGTCTGCAGGTTGTGGTTGAAGAATCCGTATATTGGCTTACAGAAACAAAATAGTGAATTATATTCTCCAGATTCTCAATCTATTTAGGATCTTTTGAAGATATCTTTGATATTTTCAGTCAGCCCATTGCGAATTTTCTACTGCCCAATTTGCAGAAGCATTCCAAATATGACAGGCTGCAAGCCCTTAGACGTCTAATAGAATACTCAGTTTCCTCACAATGTTTGTTTTTTACTAAAAATAACATAAAACTATGCTCTTTTCCTTATACAGACAGAGACCACAGATTATTTGTAACGTGTCTCGCACACGTACATTGAAAAATATCCACCAATATCTGTTCATTCGATATGTCCCGGGATTCAATCAACCGGTAGTATTTGCCGGCTCAGAGCGAGTATAATATACACTCATACATATTATACATATACAGGGTGTAAATAGACTACTACCGTAAACTGAGGGGTTCCAATCAGACCATGATTCTAAACATATTTTGCCAAAAAATCACCGCCAAAAAAAACTTGACTTAGCTACGTCATTTTATGTATAAATAAACATTCTATTCTATTTTATTCTTATGTTATTTACTAGGTACTAATGCAGCATAATAAGACCATACCTACCTAATAATTTCATTTTTATAAGAATAAAATAATTAAAACTCAAAATCCAGCAATCTACGTAAAACAACGCGCCTGACATACGCAAACGGTAATCTTCAAACGCTGTTTTCTCCGGATATAATGATTTTTCGGAAAATCCTTTTGGGTTTGGTTGTTTGTTGGTATGCTGTACCTACCCCTTTCGGTAGACGTCTTTTTAACCGAATTCAAATAAAGGAGGAGGTTCTCAATTCGCCTGTATGTTTTCTTTTTTTTTTTTGTATCATGTTACGCGATTACTTCGCCAATTGTGGACCGATTTTCAAAATTATTTTTTTGTTTAAAGGGTATACCTACTCCAGAGGTAGTACACTAAAATATACACTACAGGTTGGCTTATTGATTCCCTGAGTCACGCCGCGTGTAAAGTCGATCATTGAAGTCGGTTTTCCTTCTAGTACATCCTGTATATATAAATAGCAGAACAGTTATCAAAGCATCATTGTCTGAAATTACGTTGGATAGGTACGGACGAGCTATCTCGTGTTGCTTTGTATTTCGAATTGCAAATAATAGTAGTTTGACCTCAGTTGAACTTTAGACACTAAAAGTCTTACCATAGAACATGACATAAAGTTATTCCGGAGTGTAAACTGTCAAAATGTATGGTTATTCTTGATTTATTCGGTGGAATAACTTTATGTCACGTTCTATGGTAAGACGCTAAAGATCGGTTGCAACGATTTTTGGAATCACCTTCTATGGTGTTCCTCGGACGCCCGTGCTACCTTCGTGACACATGGCATAGGTATAGCTGGAATGTAAAATACTAGGTAGGCTTAGAGTTTTATCGAGTATCTAGAAGAGATAAAGGGACAAGTCACATAAAACGAAGAAGTGAGTAAGAAGCATAGAGGAAGAAGACAGAAAGGGACAGCAACACTATTTGCTCTAACAAAACACTGGAAACCACAGAGCAGAGAAAAGTAGATGTAGCATGTTTTGAGGCCCGTTACATAACGAAAGATGGACGTGCTCTCCAAAGATTTATTAAGTAGGTACTTCTTCTTTTAAGTCAGTACATTTTTCAACCAGTGCAGCATAAGGATATTGAGTACGCCTCAAGAGACTTTCCCATTCCATATTAAAATATGTAACTTCATAGTAAGTCAGTGGCCAACTCTGGTGACGGAGTTTTTAGGCCGCCTTAAGGCCTCCGTCAGGGCCGGCTTCATAGTAAGTCAGTGGCCTTCTTGGTGACGGAGTTTTTAGGCCGCCTTAAATAGCCGGGACCAACAATTTAACGTGCCCTCCGAAGCACGGAAGCGCTCATATGAAAAAGCTACTGGCGGTCACCCATCCACTTACGGACCGTCTAACGTTGCATCTATCAAGAACGACTAAACCAGCACGACCACTAAGAATTTCATATTGAAAAGGAGTCATACTACTTCTACTTTTCTGTTCTGTGTTTGAAGAGAAGAGGGCTAAAAGCATTGGACAGAAGACTGACAGAAAGGGACAGCGAGAGGATTTGCTCTAAAGAGTGAGAAGACAGCAATACCTGGCGACGGACGATCAGCTGCCACCTCCATTTCACCACGCTCCTTACCTGTAACCAACAGTTTATTTGTCAATTATAAAAATTATGAGAGTTAGAAATAGAAAAATAGAAAAGAATAAAAAAGAAAATAGAATTTAAAAAATTGGAATCAGCTTCCCGCGTCTGTATTTCCGCTGAGCTATCATAGCATAGTCATAATGACCCCGTTGTTTTCAAGAAGAGATAATAGGCACCTTCTGGGTAGGCTCGCTCCATCGTAGACCTCATTCTTGCCTATGGTACTTTCGAGGTCAAGAGCCGACCCATTCAGACCATAGAATTTATTTTATACCTACAGCACCAAGGTCCTTTTTTTAGGTTTTTTATTTTATGTTATACTCCGTTATAAAATTTAAAATGTCTTCAAGTCGCGAAAGTTTAAAAAGTGTAGCAAGTACCTAGGTCCGTTGTGCGTTCTGTGATTACCAGTCTCTATGTGCGCTGATAACCATGATGTAAATCAACAGTTATTAGACATGCACATCGAGTTAGCAATTGCCGTTGACTAGTTATGGCGAATCAGTTGCTGATTGAATGAGTTGATTGGATGCCCGTAATCTGGTTATGGTAAGTGATCGTTTAAAGAATCAGGGCAACAAACACAGTTTGGGTGGGGCCTAGCATTCTTGATCTGGTTAGGTAAAGTCAAGCTCCAGTGGGGAGCCGGGCAAACTGTGGTCAAACGAAATTGAGGCTCAGTAAATAAGTTTAGATGCTCAATGATGCTAAATGATGACGTATCGATGTATGTATCGATTCCATCAGTTTGAATGGTTTGCAGTGGGATGTCGCTCCGAGGGCAATATGCGTCATGTAACGTGCAAAACTCAGCTGTTCCGTAAGAGTGTGTTTTGCATGGCACCAACCTTCGATCAACAATATTATAGATTTAGGATCAGCACAGCAAAACTGTCCTCTGTAAATAACAGCTCGGGCTTATTATGTTTAGCGTTTTGACGTTTTTCGTCAAAACGCTAAACATAATAAGCCCGAGCTGAATGATCGTAAGTTTATGAGAATTTGTGACTTTTATAACTAGCAAAGCCATCTAACAATAATGAATAAAAATAATTGGCCATCTTACTAAGTTATCAGAATGTCATATTTACTACTAGGTAGGTAGGTACTATCAAATATCAAGTCAACATAATGCTTGTACAAAAAATATTGGCCAAAAGTGTAATTAAAATCTTAACTAGATCTTTAATTTATGTCACGTGGAACGAAAACCCTGAATAATGAAACAAACTCTTGGGAAACCAAGAACCTGAGTGTTGAGTTCTATGGGAAACCAGATAGTGTTTTGAAAGGCTGTACCTTCGTATACCTATACCACAAGTACATCCCCACTGGAGCTTCACTTGGTTGTACCTAATGCTGCCAGAGTCTTGGACACGCTTCAGACTGGTAGGATCAGTGAAGCTATCTCTAGATAATTTTTTACTTTATTTAGATTAGTTACTTAAACTTACTTTTTTTTTGTACTTTAGTTTTTGTTTTGTTAATATCTAAAAAGTCCACAATTACTCTGTAACGATGACTTAGTTCGTAAAGGTACTCTCATGTTTGTACAACTCGGTTTCCTGTGACACAGGTTTACACCTCGTGCGGGGACCATCAGTAAGTTAAATGTATCTAGTATAAGTTCGTTGGCAAATAAAGTTATTTGTATTTGTATTTAGTATTTTCTCAATTCACTTTCTAAGACTAAGTACATACATGTCTAGGTATATTTTGCTAAAGCTACCTGAGCCTATTCGATGCTAGAAGCGAAGAATTATTTTCAACACCACGACGGACAGCTATAAAAATGGCAAAAAAATACGTTTGTTGTATGGGAGCCCTCTTTGCTGATAAGTAAGTAAGTTCGTATGAGTCAGTGGCCAACTCTGGTGACGGAGTTTTTAGGCCGCCTAAAGGCCTCCGTCATGGCTTAACGACTTAAATAGCCGGGACCGACAATTTAACGTGCCCTCCGAAGCACGGAAGCGCTCAGATGAAAATGCCACTGGCGGTCACCCATCCACTTACGGACCGTTTCGAACGTTGCTTAACTTCGACGATCTATCAAGAACGACTAAGCAAGCACGAGCACGAGCGCTTCTGTGCTGATAAAGCGGCATATAACCAATCAATACAACAAACTGAAAATTAACTAAAACAAACTAGAAATTCAATGTTAAATCGGTCGACATACATATTTACATGCATCACCAATCAATTTATAGTGTTGCGTGTTGCGTAAAATTACTGTAATCAGCGGATAGCCGCAAAACGTTAGATTAAGAGAATTAACCGAACGCTTAAAGTCAGAAATATATCTCTACTTATTTTATACCTACTTTTGTATTTTTCTTTTTTGTACCTGTTCTCTGTTTATGTAATGTACCTGTGTCTGTGTGTTGTCAAATAAAGCTTTCTATCTATCTATCTAGAGAACTTTGTTGGCCTTGTGGGATGTAGTTTCGACTTTTAAAAAGATCGCAAGCTTGAATCTCATTTATTACTGAATTAAACATATAGTTTACATTTAATTTTTTAGCCAGCTTCACACGTATTTTAGTTTTGGTGCTGTGAAGGAGCAGAAGTAGAATCACCTATTTTTAAGATTTTACTTAGTAATCCCAGTGGTATTGAATAAATAATTTTTGACTTTGGAGTTGGGCAGGACACCTGGCCAGGCGAGGTGACGACGACAGGTGGAGTCAAGCGATAACTGAATGGCGTCCAAGAACCGGTTACAGAAACTTTGGTCGTCCGGCAGCGAGATGGGCAGACGATTTGGTATCCATCGCGGGCCGCGCATAGATGAGGTTAGCACGAGACCGTAAAATGTGGCATAAAGAAAGAGAGGCCTATACCCAGCAGTGGGCAAAGTCTGGTTTTGGATGATGATGACTTTGACCATTTCAAAAGTATTCACATGCCCGTTCCGAATGTATGCAGAGAGACCTCCCACTAATCAAGTAATTATGCAAAAGATGACTTTGATTTATGAGAACATAATTCTTTGGAAAATAAACGATATCGATGTGGTTGACGTCAATCGCGTTCACGACACCTGTCCCACGGCTGAGCGAATATTGTTTGAAAATATCATCATTTACAAGCTTTTAGATTATAGGCGCAGGTGCCACCTAAATGGTGTCGAGCGCTGGTGTTTATTACATTCAAATGTCATACTAAATGCATTGAAATAAAGCACAAATTAGTACACACGGTATGGTAACGATATACCATGACATTTGAATGGAATAGGAAGATGCCAGCGCCCGACGACATTAAGGTGGGGCCTTAGATAGAGACGATTTCACCATACCCTGTTAGTTAGATCACAAATTTGTCACTCAGTTGAAATGACTTAGAATACAAACAAAAGAAAAAAAAAGTTATAAAAAAAATACAAAAAAGCATTAAAAAAATTTACCATAAGTGTTATAAATTAATTAAATCTGCTAAAATTTCTAAGTGCATAGTTTAGTACGTCATAATAAGTCCCAGAGGCTAGATAAGAATTATCTTAAGATTAAGCTATTATATATCTCATTTTAAGTAAACCATTGTGTTTTTATGAGAATAAAGTTCTTTAAACCTAAATCAATTGCAATCATCTGGGAAGCGCTCGTGGTCGTGCTTGCTTAGTCGTTCTTGATAGATCGTCGAAGTTACGCAACGTTCGAAACGGTCTGTAAGTGGATAGATGACCGCCAGTGGCATTTTCATCTGAGGCTTCCGTGCTTCGGAGGGCACGTTAAATTGTCGGTCCCGGCTATTTAAGTCGTTAAGCCATGACGGAAGCCTTAAGGCGGCCTAAAACTCCGTCACCAGAGTTGGCACACTGACTCATACGAACTTACTTAACTGGGAAAGGA
The DNA here is from genome assembly GCA_963565295.1 of Epirrhoe alternata. Lineage (NCBI taxonomy): Eukaryota > Metazoa > Arthropoda > Insecta > Lepidoptera > Geometridae > Epirrhoe > Epirrhoe alternata. The sequence goes on from OY751375.1 coordinate 673,093, forward strand.
CTGTACAGGATCGAAAAGAGTGGCGTTATAGAGAGGATGGCCATACTCAGCAGTGGGTGCAACCGGGCTGAATAGATAGATAGATAGATAGATAGATAGATAGATCCTATAAAGTACATAGGTGATTGTACGCCTGTTCCTTCGCGATCAATAACGTGGTTGTGGTCCTGGATAGACCACAACCAGTTTCAGAACTAGCTTTCATTTTGGAGATAAAAACCTGTTGTGCCGACCCCACATAAAAGTGGGATAAGGGCAGGGAAATGAGTTTTAGTTTTATGCATGAACAGAGTGGAGCGCGTCATAGTAAAAATGTTTTTACCAAACACGGTAGGATTTTTTCGGTATTTTCATACCGTTTTCAATTACACGCTCTGAAACTTCAAAAAAAAAATCTGTTGAAACTTGAAACACATTGGGGATTTGAACCGATTTACGAGTTGCAAAAGTTGAAGCACCCTGTACCATGTAGGTACATACTGTGCGGTTTAACGGTTTAACCGTGCAGTTTACATTGAAAGCTTAATAGCTCAAAGCCACTAATTACGATATTACCTGGTTTCATTATATTCTTCATGGCGATTACTAATTAATCAATTATTGTAATTAATATTATACTATTAATAATCCGGTTTTATTATAATTAGCTTGGAATGTAAAATGTGTCCGTCTTACAATAATAGCGTTACGATGACCGCGATTTTTTAGTGTGCATGCATCCTCGAGAACATTTCGATACATTATAAATAGCCGCGTGGTCAAACCTACACGTGCTACTTCTGTTTTGTCTCCTTTATAGGCCCTCTACATATTCGCCGATGATAGACGAATGCCGAAGTACACAAACGTGTAGAGGGCCTCATCGCCTGAATTCTCCTGTCATTGTCTTTCCAAATAATATTAATAATGCTGGACATTTTCACACAGCATCATCTAGCCCAAAACTAAGCATAGCATGTACTATGGGAACCAGATAACTGATATACTACTTTATATACTTTTTTGTTTGTAAATACATACATATTATATAGAAACACCCAAACCCGAAATAAATATTTGCAGATCATACAAACATTTATCCCGCGGCGGGGATCGAGCCCGCAACCTTCTGCGTCTCAAGCGGGGTTTCACCCATTGTGCCACAGAGGTCATCATTCAAATAATAGTTCGGCGAATGTGTGTGTGAATGTGTAGTGGCCATATTATATTTTAGCAATGGTTTGTTGAACATTCATAAAATTACGCGGCCTATTCTTAGGAGAGGACTTTGACCAAAGATTACCCTTACCTTGTAGAAGCCATCAATTATTGATTCAATATAGTACTAAAAGGCCGATCCCTCCGCAAAGTTTTTAAATAAAATCATGGCGCCCCTTGTAAATGAATTCAAATGTTCCACCCAACTCGTAAATCACCTGTAACGGAACCTTTTCTTTTAATCATAAATGCTGAAGTTTGGCCATTCAACTTTTGTTGTTATAATTATTGTATTGACGACCTCTGTGGTGCAGTGAGTGAAAAGATTGGGAGGTTGCGGGTTCACACACACAGCTTATAAACATTATTCATATCAACCTCCTTTCTTGTGCATACGAAAAATAATAATGATTTTGATGAAAAGACCGTTGTATATCAGTTTTCCGATTTAGCTGAAGCCGTATTATCCGATAATCTCATAATGCTAGCATCAAGAATTGTTGAGATCAAGACTGGATTTGTTGAGGTGGATGATTGTGTCACAATCATCCACCTCAACAAATCCATTATTCAAGAGTAACTTCTCTGTTGTTTGCTGTTTTGAACCCATTACCTACAGAACGTTTATCGAATACTTTTCAAATTGGGAAACCGATAAAATTACTCGGTTCTCATTGTCCAAAGGACAGCTTTGACCAATGATTACGTTAATTTTGAGGATAATTTTTCGTAGGTAAACCGGACGTAGCCCTGCGTCTTACGTGCGCGATATGGAAGCGGCGCGGTGCGGCGCAGAAACAACAAACAGTTGATTTACTATTGAAGTGTCCTACGTGAGTGGCGCGGCGCGTATTGACACTCGCCCACGTAAGACGCAGGGTTACGGCTGGTTTCTCGAACGTACATTATCTTCAAAATTAACTAATCATTGGTCAAAACTGTCATTCGACCAATGAGGACCAAGTAATCGAAGTCAATTGTCAATTTGAAAAGCGTTCGAGAAACCGTCTGTTAGTGTAGCAAATGAAAAATTACCCTTCTGCCCTCAAAGCACACGACGCGACGTGTACAAAGTTGCGTATTGTTGTGAACTTTATCAGTTAAGGAGAGTGGCCTCAATTGGATTTTGATTTGGCGCAAATATTTCCGCAATTTCGCAATAAATCTTACCGAATTTGGATTTAACTTGAGCTAATCTGACGAGCTTTAACACGAGCTGTGAACGGTGAAGGAAAACATCGTGAGGAAACCAGTTAGTATTCTTATAGGCGGCGATTGGCTTGCAACCTGTCACGTATGGAATACTAACTTCTGCAAGATGTGGGCATGTATCAAATATGTATTTGTACATGCCTCTGACTACCCCCTTAGACATCTTCAAAGGATCTGGAATATAAAAAAAGATCTGAGAGAATGTCTACCGCGCCTCGGGGATACAGTCGTGATCCTGTTTTTAATCTGACCTTGTCCGATTAGGGCTTTGTACAGCTATTTAGGTAAACGGATTTCAATGGATCTAACGCGATTACTGTGATAGGTACGGAGTTGGTAAAATGGTTTCGGTAGTAAATAAAGTATTTGTAAAGATTTTACGCATTTAATCATTAAAATATTATCAAAACTTCACAAGGGATTCAACGCTTAGACTAGAGTTCATCTTTTGTTAGTAAGAAGAGACAGGTTGTTAGCGCGACAAACACTCATAATTTCTAATCAAAGCTACAATAGATATAGCATTATCAAACAGGTGCATTCGAACCGTACAATATCAAACATAGTTGTTATTGCTTGTTTCGGAAATCAGGTGTACCCAGGTAATTGAGTTTCCGTATCGTTTTGCGCTTTGAAATAGTCTTTGGGCGGTTGCACACGGGCGGGCGGAAGTTCCAAATAGTGCACTAAAACAATAAAAGATCATCATCGATAAATCATCACACAAGAGATGATTTAGGCAGCGTTCATTTGAAGGGTCGATGATGAGGCTATAAAAATAATGCTGGACTTTTCACACAGCTTCTAGCCTCAAAGTAAGCAGAGCTTGTGTTATGCGTACTACATGACTAATATACTACTTATATACTTTTTGTTTGTAAATACATAAGTACATTATACATAGAAAACACCCAGGCCTGAGACAAAAGATGACCTGTAGCTACAATGGTTAAGGCACCTGCCCTCCGTGTGCCATCTCAAAAATCCACCCTGTATTCAATCGCTTAAAAAGTCGCTCGTTTGCATCCGTGATTGCGCCTAGCGGGGACAGGGTGGATTAATAATGCATAGGGAGATATCACATGCATACGTGAATTCCTGGGTTTCCCGAAGGGGTAGGCAGGGGCAGATAGGCTTCAATGCTCCTACTAAATAAGTTAAAGTGAACGGAGAAGAGCTTTAGAAAGAAGCAGTTCTTATGTGAGAAATTGGTGTTGAGATTACTAGGGTATTTGTACGAAAATCCCCTGAACATCTCATCCGAGTGGAGGCAGGGGATTTTAAGGCAAAAAGTCTAAAAATCCCCAACGTAGGGGATTATTTTCTGATTTCTATACGTACCCAGTAGTTGAAGTATTCACGGATTATTGCGGAGATTTTTAAGGTGGATTTTGTTGTTACATACATACATACATAAACGCCTCTTTCCCAAAGGGGTAGGCAGAGACCACGGATCTCCACTCGCTACGATCCTGACACACAACTTTCGCCTCATTCACTCTCATTACATTCTTCATACACCCTCGTCGGTTTAGGGTACTTTTGACCTGGTCTTTCTCCAAAATGTCGCCAATTTGATCCAAGAAGGTTCGCCTAGGCCTTCCCCTTCCAGCTGTCCCATACACACTCGCCTCATACACTTGCTTTGTCACATATGATATGATTTTGTTGTTACATATGATAAATACAACATTAAGCCTGGTACGAACTACGCATTCCAAGCTTCACGTTCACGCGTTCCAGCCCCCTAGCCATGACACAATTATTATTCGCAATAGAATAGAAATCGAATCGACAGATAACGCTGAGACTCCATCTGCGTCAAATGGCATTAATTGTCAAAACTGCATACATTTTATGTCGCGTATCGCGGTACGTGAGTTCCTGGCATTATGTCAAACTGACGATTTACATAGAACCAGGTACTCACGCGCCACGATACTTGACATAATATGTAGGAATTTTTGGAAATGAATGCCGTAAGACGCAGGTGTAGTCTCAGCGTTTGTCGATTCGATTTCTATTCTATTGCGATTTGTGTCATGGCTAGGGGGGCTGGCTCGCGCGAGTCTTCAAAATCTTTTACATTTTGACATCGTCTCGTGCGACCCTAGGAACAATTCGTTTGCTATAAGTGAAAAATGAGGAACCAGTGTTGCACGTTTGCAGAACAAAATGAAATAAGGTAGTTGGTTTTCAAACTAATCCATTCATTAACAAAACGCTGTATGACGCGTCTAATTTGCATTGCAACTATAGTCGGTCCAACTTAATAGGCCACATTTGACGTTTGTCAGTTTGAGCTTTCTAGTGAGGTGACCTTCTTAAAAACTTCGATTATGTTCGAAGTCCGTATCGATTCATTCACATGAATTAAAATTTATCGCCAGGTAAACCGTAAACAAAGAGTAGGTAAGATCAGTTAAAAAAAACCGGGACTGAAAAAAATAGCACACCAAGAACGAAAAGTCACTTTGCACAACGATCAAGACTGCGTCACAACCCCATTACTTATTTATTTTGATAAAAATTGTTCAAAAGTTTATGGTTGTCATGTCAAACAGAGAAAAAAAGTTTTTATGCGATATTCCCGTTGTCCTTTTACAAAAGTACTTTTTGGTATTTAGTAACGTTTTTCGGGATAAATACCTAAGTTTATTTAAAAAAAAAAAAACAATAAGTATTTAATGCGCCATCATCATCATTAAAAGTGAAATATTCCCTTACGAGAAATCATTTCATTCGATTCCAACTCTCAAATTTCGATTATTTTGGGTAACATACCTAGTATCAAAAGAGAACAAGGGTTTACTGACGCAACATTGTAACAACGTTCAGTTCTCTCGAAAATAGAAATTGTTCTGAAACATAATATGTTTGGATGGTGTAATAAGGAAATAAATCATAAAATTACCTTCTTTTGTCGTTAAGACAAATAAATTATTTAACCGGAATTGAAAAAAAGTTAAGCAATTGTGCAGTACTAACTTCGATAAAATAGTAGTATTTTATGCCCGCCGGTACAAAGTTACGTTGTTAAATTTTGATGAAATGTCAAATGTGGCTTATTAAAATGGACCGACTATAATTGACCGATCAGGGTGGTATTCCCGTTCTATTTTCGGTGAATATTCGGATGTTACACTACCAGCTACATTGTTCAGTCGATAATATCAACATTGAAACTCGGTCTTAGGACTTACCTTAGACCTCACTACTGCTTAACATCAGGCAGAGTGAGGTCAGATGCTGGCCTATTTATTAAAAAAAAAAAAAAGATGACTTATTCCAAACCGAAAAATTGGCCCTTGAAGTCAGAAATCGTAGTAAAAAACATCTAATATTCATCAAAATTTCAAAAAATCGAACTAGAATAACCCTGTTTGCTTCAAAACCAAAGTCTAAATTATGAACTTTTTTTTTTATTGTACCTAATTTTTTTTTATTGTACCTCCTTTGATTTGAGCCCGATATAAACTTCAAAATACTATAGATAAAGGTCAATAACCTTGTCTCTGGAAAAATCTACGTGAAAACAATCAAAAATTCTGATCGCGTTCAATAAGCGGCTTTATTTTATTTATTTTTAGTGATTTTTCTACGTTTTTTCCACTAATGACGTATCCAATTATCCATTCTTATTTCCCGTTACCATACCTACATTTATCAAATCACGTCGAACAGAGTAATATCGATCGGTGTTCCAGACTGAAGCGGGTTTTCATCTCTCCCTATACAGCCAGGTTGGCCGAGTGGTCTAAGGCGCCAGATTTAAGCTCTGGTTCCCGTGAGGGAGCGTGGGTTCGAACCCCACACCTGGCAAATCTTTTTATTTTTAGTTCATTTTTTATTTGTATTTCAAGAAAAACTTTTAAAAAAACTGACTGAACGTTACGAACAATGAAAAATCGTTAAAATAATTTACAACACACCGCATTTTATCAAATTTTGCACATTTACTAGAATAAAACATTACAAAGTACCACACACATTAAGTACATACGAGCACAATACCTACTTTTATAATTATGTACATAAACTTAAACTTAACTCGTTTGTTTCTGCTTAGTCAAAATAAAATACGAACGCCATGCCATTTTTAAAGAGTCTACGAGCCTAAACGCTACGGAGCCTACGAAGCTTATTATCTGCTACGCGGCGTAGCTCACAAGCTACGCGTAATCCTATCGATATGAAGGGAAAAGGCTGAAGAAAAGTGAAAATGCTGCGAAAAAACAAATCTGTTTTCATTTCTGTTTCGCTGAAATGCTTTCATAAAAAGCCTGAATATATTGGAATATTGGTATTTTTGTGATATTAGGTACTAATAATCAATAAATAACTTCATTATTTCAATTTAGAATAGCTGAAAAAAAAACTTTTCTCAAGCTAAAAAGCCGTGAATACTAGTAAAAAAAATATAACTGGTAATACGCGAACAGGGAAACCGGTATTACCGCCAGCAAATCCCGCAATAAACTGTAGCATTTCATTTTTTGAGCAGTAGGAATATTTCCTAGAATTTATTAGGTTGCAGCTCCGCCTACATACTTTCAAATTTCGCGCGTTCGGCGAAAACGTCAAACCAACCACAGACAGAAAATCAACCCGTAAGCAAATCGAACGAATAAAAATCGATACAGGTCGGGTAATAATTATCAAAACATGAAAATAAATTAAGAAATAAATCCCGCTTATTTAATATAATAAGAATAAATAAAGATCGCAAAAGTTTTAATTAATCGACTAAAAATCTAAGGTCGTTATCTATGGTAAGCTTGCTCGGCTGAGCTGGTATTTTGTCTGTGGTTGTTTTGATAAAAACGGATGGTAGAACGAGATCGTGTTGAGTACTTGGGGCTCCACGTTTTGAGCAATATTCGAAGGATCATAGAAGCCAGTTTCCTGTGATTTGCGTGAGCTTGAGGCTTCTGGAAGATTCCACGCTGTGTGTTCTCCGAACAGATAAAAGGCTCGGTGAGCCGGGGGGGATTCTCATTCCCTGAAATTTTGTCGACCGCGCGTGTCTGCCGTCACTCTGCTTCAGAGCAGATCCGAGACCCCTTGGTAAGTAAAGGCTATGCCAAAATCGGTCCAGGGCTACACAGGTTTTGCGGCAATTTGGGTTGTAATAGTGATTTTTTCCAGAATAATATCCCGTGGGCTGGCCGTGATCCTGAAATACTGCCTGCCAACGTAACGTCTGAGAATTTATTGGAAACCAAGAACCACGTGTCCCTGCCGTTTGTCCAAGGAGATCCCGTTGAGAAGGTATGAGATTGTGGCGGTCTATAACAGATGGCATGGGGTTAAAAGCTGGGGGATGTCAGACTATCAGAAGGGTGTGCAAACCCCAGGATGCACGCCCCGCATGGACAAAAATAAACACGTGTCTATGCATTTTTCAGGATCGAGAGCCAAGCAGTGGAACGTCCAGTGTCCTGCGTTGCAGACGGCGGGTGACGTGCGTACGTGGCTGTGCAGGCAGCGGTCACGAAGCCAGTTCGCCACGAGGAAACAAGGTCGGATCTTTATATTTTCTTATTTCGATATCATCCTGGAGCGTCGGTCCAGAGTGCAGGGGAATCCTGTACCGTTGTTAGAGTGTGCTGATAGGTTAGAGTGTGCCGATAGGTTAAAGTTCTTGTTATAGTGATTAGTGTTCGTTAGATTAATTTTCAGATAGGGTTCATATCGCTGTGAATCTTGTTTCTCGCCTTAGTGAGTGCCACGTAAATTCACATCTATCATAGGCTAGGGTGTAATATCCCTATGGTTATCCTGCTAGGAAAGGATAAAGTTGTAGGAGAGTTAGGCACGTTTTAAGATAAATAATTTGTGATATTTGGTCGCTACTCGGTGGGGTTGAATAGTGGTGTGTGCGTTAGCTTTGTACGGGTGCTGTCATACTGATGATATAGGATTACAGCCCCGGGGTGTTTATTTTGGGTTTTTTGTGTAACGCACGGCCACTGATTCATAAAATCACACCGTGTGGGTTTCATGTGTGCCTAACCTCAAAATTCATTGTTATCTCTGGAAATTGTAGTACAAAATATTTATTTGTGTAAAGGTAAATTGGTCACTAAGCTGTGAGTGTAATTTGGTCAGTCCCTATGTTTTTTTGTAATTTAAGCAGAGTTTATGTATAGTGTAACAAATATAAAATTTTAGAATTGGATATATAGGGAAGAGGCTTGGTTGTGAGAAGTTGTCTCCCAACGATACGGCTAGGGTAGTCAGATTTACATTAGACGCCTATCCGTGTCCAAATCGAGATTTCATCTCGGAACCAGGGTTTTCCCATAGATCAGTATTAATTTTAATTGTGATAAGAAAAATAAAGGTGTAATTAGTGTTAAAATCTTAGTATTACATGTGAAGTATCTCATTTCCAAACTTTATTCAAGAAACTGTTTTGTGACATATTTGGCCCGTCATTAATGATATTCAAAATTTAGTACATCATCTTATCTGTGTTGTAATGTTCAAATAGGAACGGGCAATAGGTGTAGGAAATTTGATAAATAAAATTCTGTCTTGTTATTGTTGAAATTTGTTTTATTTATAGTTATAATTTAGGTAAAAATTCTTTTGTGTCGGAGTAGATAGGACCCACACTGAGGCTAGCCGGAAACATCTTTTCCTCTCAAATCTCTCCGTTACAAAATGGCGCCCAACGTGGGGCCCGAACCCACGACCCTGAGATTAAGAGTCTCATGCTCTACCGACTGAGCTAGCCGGGCGGGCGCCCGCCGCGGGCGGGCGGGCGGATTTGTAGCGGAGAGATTTGAGAGGAAAAGATGTTTCCGGCTAGCCTCAGTGTGGGTCCTATCTACTCCGACACAAAAGAATTTTTACCTAAATTATAACTATAAATAAAACAAATTTCAACAATAACAAGACAGAATTTTATTTATCAAATTTCCTACACCTATTGCCCGTTCCTATTTGAACATTATAACACAGATAAGATGATGTACTAAATTTTGAATATCTTTAATGACGGGCCAAATATGTTACAAAACAGTTTCTTGAATAAAGTTTGGAAATGAGATACTTCACATGTAATACTAAGATTTTAACACTAATTACACCTTTATTTTTCTTATCACAATTAAAATTAATACTGATCTATGGGAAAACCCTGGTTCCGAGATGAAATCTCGATTTGGACACGGATAGGCGTCTAATGTAAATCTGACTACCCTAGCCGTATCGTTGGGAGACAACTTCTCACAACCAAGCCTCTTCCCTATATATCCAATTCTAAAATTTTATATTTGTTACACTATACATAAACTTTGCTTAAATTACAAAAAGCATAGGGACTGACCAAATTACACTCACAGCTTAGTGACCAATTTACCTTTACACAAATAAATATTTTGTACTACAATTTCCAGAGATAACAATGAATTTTGAGGTTAGGCACACATGAAACCCACACGGTGTGATTTTATGAATCAGTGGCCGTGCGTTACACAAAAAACCCAAAATAAACACCCCGGGGCTGTAATCCTATATCATCAGTATGACAGCACCCGTACAAAGCTAACGCACACACCACTATTCAACCCCACCGAGTAGCGACCAAATATCACAAATTATTTATCTTAAAACGTGCCTAACTCTCCTACAACTTTATCCTTTCCTAGCAGGATAACCATAGGGATATTACACCCTAGCCTATGATAGATGTGAATTTACGTGGCACTCACTAAGGCGAGAAACAAGATTCACAGCGATATGAACCCTATCTGAAAATTAATCTAACGAACACTAATCACTATAACAAGAACTTTAACCTATCGGCACACTCTAACCTATCAGCACACTCTAACCTATCAGCACACTCTAACCTATCAGCACACTCTAACCTATCAGCACACTCTAACAACTATGACAAGAACTTTGACCTATCGGCACGCTCTAACAACGGTACAGGATTCCCCTGCACTCTGGACCGACGCTCCAGGATGATATCGAAATAAGAAAATATAAAGATCCGACCTTGTTTCCTCGTGGCGAACTGGCTTCGTGACCGCTGCCTGCACAGCCACGTACGCACGTCACCCGCCGTCTGCAACGCAGGACACTGGACGTTCCACTGCTTGGCTCTCGATCCTTCTCAACGGGATCTCCTTGGACAAACGGCAGGGACACGTGGTTCTTGGTTTCCAATAAATTCTCAGACGTTACGTTGGCAGGCAGTATTTCAGGATCACGGCCAGCCCACGGGATATTATTCAAGGGGTCTCGGATCTGCTCTGAAGCAGAGTGACGGCAGACACGCGCGGTCGACAAAATTTCAGGGAATGAGCATCCCCCCCGGCTCACCGAGCCTTTTATCTGTTCGGAGAACACACAGCGTGGAATCTTCCAGAAGCCTCAAGCTCACGCAAAATTACAGGAAACTGGCTTCTATGATCCTTCGAATATTGCTCAAAACGTGGAGCCCCCAGCTCTCACCACGATATCTGTCTACCATCCTATTTTATCAAAACAACCACAGACAAAATACCAGCTCAGCCGAGCAAGCTTACCATAGATAATGACCTTAGATTTTTAGTCGATTAATTAAAACTTTTGCGATCTTTATTTATTCTTATTATATTAAATAAGCGGGATTTATTTCTTAATTTATTTTCATGTTTTGATAATTATTACCCGACCTGTATCGATTTTTATTCGTTCTATTTGCTTACGGGTTGATTTTCTGTCTGTGGTTGGTTTGACGTTTTCGCCGAACGCGCGAAATTTGAAAGTATGTAGGCGGAGCTGCAACCTAATAAATTCTAGGAAATATTCCTACTGCTCAAAAAATGAAATGCTACAATACCCCCCCCACCGTTAAAAGTTTCACTACAACAAGTGAAACTGCGCTGCCCTCAGCGCTGTCCTCCTGACTCCAAATGACAAACAACCACTCAAATGAAAAAACAACACAACAAACAAACTATTATTAAACCCATAACAACGTTTATGGAAAACATTAATGAAAACTTAAATGTAAACGCAAACAAAATCTGAAAAAATATGTTATTTTTACAAATATCAGCATCCATAGAACATAGCTGGTACTCGTCTGAGAACAAATACCTCCTCAAAACTCAAAACAAACTCGCACATCCCCGACACGCCTGGAGACATAGATCTTCCCCGGCGGTGAAATTCTCTGCTGTTACTCGAGTCGTCACTCGAGATGCAGGATCCTGTGGACCTTACATGATCCACTAAAAAAATTTCACTCTAAAAAAAAAATATATAAACCACAAAAAAAAAACAACCTCGTATCTGCAATAGTACGAAACCTGTAAAAATTGGATGTGCTGAGCTGTCACTTTCAGCGGAAAATCGGCTTGTGTACATGGTTCAACGATGATGTTCTGAGATCGTAGTCATTCTTTCCTGCACCTTTCACATCCTCTTCCATACTTACCTCCTTCAGGCATCCATCAATCTTTCATATGCGCTTTATCACCTAATATATCCTTCTTGCATACTACCTGAATCATACTACGCGATACCCTACGTGACACCGTGGGTACGCGTACACCCACGCCCTAACGTACCTAAACCTTATCTTGGTTGGTACGCCGTAAACCTTACACGCCCATCACCTGAAAGAACTAATGCTGAAACAAAGATGTTAGTCATTCGTTGAGCCTTTTAAACTCGACCGCCCAACCGCCCGCCCAAAACCCCCCGGCTAAAACAAATTTCAACAATAACAAGACAGAATTTTATTTATCAAATTTCCTACACCTATTTCCCGTTCCTATTTGAACATTATAACACTGATAAGATGATGTACTAAATTTTGTATATCATTAATGACGGGCCAAATATGTCACAAAACAGTTTCTTGAATAAAGTTTGGAAATGAGATACTTCACATGTAATACTAAGATTTTAACACTAATTATACCTTTATTTTTCTTATCACAATTAAAATTAATACTGATCTATGGGAAAACCCTGGTTCCGAGATGAAATCTCGATTTGGACACGGATAGGCGTCTAATGTAAATCTGACTACCCTAGCCGTATCGTTGGGAGACAACTTCTCACAACCAAGCCTCTTCCCTATATATCCAATTCTAAAATTTTATATTTGTTACACTATACATAAACTTTGCTTAAATTACAAAAAGCATAGGGACTGACCAAATTACACTCACAGCTTAGTGACCAATTTACCTTTACACAAATAAATATTTTGTACTACAATTTCCAGAGATAACAATGAATTTTGAGGTTAGGCACACATGAAACCCACACGGTGTGATTTTATGAATCAGTGGCCGTGCGTTACACAAAAAACCCAAAATAAACACCCCGGGGCTGTAATCCTATATCATCAGTATGACAGCACCCGTACAAAGCTAACGCACACACCACTATTCAACCCCACCGAGTAGCGACCAAATATCACAAATTATTTATCTTAAAACGTGCCTAACTCTCCTACAACTTTATCCTTTCCTAGCAGGATAACCATAGGGATATTACACCCTAGCCTATGATAGATGTGAATTTACGTGGCACTCACTAAGGCGAGAAACAAGATTCACAGCGATATGAACCCTATCTGAAAATTAATCTAACGAACACTAATCACTATAACAAGAACTTTAACCTATCGGCACACTCTAACCTATCAGCACACTCTAACCTATCAGCACACTCTAACAACGGTACAGGATTCCCTGAAATTTTGTCGACCGCGGGCTCTTTTCCTCTCCAATCTCTCCGCTACAAAATGGCGCCCAACTTTTAATTTAGAATTTCGTGATATTTTTTGTTCATAAGACTGACCAAAATTTTTTTTATTTTTTTTTCTTAGTGACCAACATTAGTAGGATCGTAGTTTATTCATTACCACTCTAACAACGGTGCAGCTAGTCTTAAGTTAATTTTAAGGTTATTTATTTTAAATTTTTTTTTGGTTGTGTGTATGTATTTTTTTTAGAGGTGTGATTTTACATATTATTTTAACTGGTATTATTTTTTAAATTGTGTGTTAAACTGTACAATTGTTGAAAAGAAAATTATTTTGAAATTTTTATTTTTGAAATAATTTTTTTAAAAAAAATTTTTTTTTGGAAATTGTTTTTTTTTGGAAAATTTTTTTTTGAAAAAAAAATTTTTTTTTTTGCCTATCAAATATTTTATGTTGCTGTACAACAATTTCACTTGTGTTTTGAGGTAGGGCTGGCATAACCAGCACTAGGGGTAGTACTTTGCTTAAACAACATTTTAAGACAGTTTTTTTTATAGGTGAACTCAGTACACAGGTTTTTGATTAGTGACCAATGCTTTTATTTTAACAACAATTTAGTTTTATCAACTGTACTTTACACGCACACAAACATACACACACGGTTGGAAGTTTAGGTATCCTTCGGGTTTTGAAATTTTGATTTTCTCCACAGGTATTTTGTAGTTGTTATTATTTTCTTTAGGTTTTGCAGTAGGACTGTTGACTCAAAATAATTTTTTTTGGTGAAGCATTTTTTTTTTTTTTTTTTGAAAAAATTTTTTTTTTCAGGAATTTTTTTTTAAGTTCTGTAAACAATTATTTTTGCATGGTGTTCCTTGTGTGTACAATTTGCTGACAGCTTGATTTTTTTTTGAAATTTTTTTGACAACTTTTGTTTTAGATTCGGAAATCAAAAAAAAAAAAAAAATTTTTTTTTGTTGTTACCACTGGGTTTTAGTTAAGCACTCATCATGATTGCTCCAGCGATGCACGTTCATAGTTTATCAAAGGAAGAGCTACAGTACGAAGTCTCCATTAGGAGCGACGTTCCGGAATCAACGGTCGATAAACTTAGGAAACAGCTCAAGAAACTCTTGGTAGAGGTTCCGGCGGATGAGATAGCAGACGCTCCACCTCAATCACAGGAACAGTTTCTTGCAGTGCAAAAGAAGGTGCACGAACTCATCGTTAAGTGGTCAGAATTTGAGGAATCCAGAGACAATGGTAGTTTCTTGCGCGCTCGCGCTTTAGCTGGTCATTTATTTTACAGACTTAGGAGAGTTCCGGAAGGAGAGAGTGTTGACCTACGTACACTACGAGAGAAGGAGCTGATGACTGTCCAATCTTTTATCGACAAAATAAACGGGAGAGGCTCAGGTCAAGAAGATGTAGACACCGTTGTCACAGAACCTAGTTCTGAACAAACTCAGAGCACATCCGGTCAGCAAAAGGTCGTAGTGGAATGTACAGGCCCAAAGGTTCCCATTGCAAAATGGGGTATCAAATTCGATGGTATAGGGGACGTTAGGTCGTTTTTGGAAAGAGTCCAGGAGTTGAGCGCAGCAAACGGAACGAAGGAAGACAAGTTGTTTATGTCGGCATCCGAACTTTTCAGTGAACAGGGCTTGCTGTGGTTTAGAGGAATAAAGGACCAAGTTCAGTCATGGGGTGAATTGGCATCCTTGCTATTGGAAGAGTTCAATCCAATAGATTATGATTATAGATTATTAGGAGAAATCAGGGCAAGGACACAGGGAGCAGATGAACCGGTTCACATTTATTTTTCAATCATGAACTGTTTGGTTGCGAGGCTGAAAAATCCATTGCCCGAACAGGACTTGTTGGAGATCCTTCTGCACAATATTAGGCCATCGTTTGCAGAGCAGTTAGCCTTGGTAGACATTTCATCAGTCGCATCGTTGAAGGAAAAATGCAGGAAATTGGAAGCGGCAAAACAAAGATCAGATTTTTTCGTAGAGCCTTCCAAGGCATCATCTAGAACATTGAACCCAACGCTCGCGTACAAAGGTACTAGGCCGCGATCGCATGTAGCAGAGGTATCTACCCAGCAGTCACCTGGGAGAGCTCCTCAAACACAATCTCGCTGTTTTAGATGCAGAGGCTTAGGGCACTGGTCGAGAGACTGTAGAGGGGCTGGTACAAGTCAACAGGTCAAATGTTTTAACTGTGGAGAAATAGGGTACACGATTAGAAGTTGCCCGACATGCAAGGGAAAGGGTGAGGCGAGGCCTCAACCAACTTCTAATTCCAATCAAAAAAACTAGATAGGAAGAACCGGGGCGGTAGGACCTTTGGTAGTGGGAGTAGAAGGAAAATTTTTTTTTCACAGGTACCTTTTTTACTTAAGTATAAAATTTTTTTAGGACGTAGATCGGGATGGATCTGGCCACGCACGTGCACATTGAAATAACGCCTTAGCTGTTGTTTTTTTTAAGATTTTGTTGTGGATTATTCTCTAAAACTTATTATTTTCATTGGTTTTACTTGTCCATGGTCGATGTCGGGTTAGTACAGTTAGGTTTTGTTGTCACTATTGTTGTTACTGGTTTGGGTTCAAGAAAGGATTTGTTCGCGAACCTAAGACTAAACTTCAAAGGAGTGCAAGTTTTGGAATGGTTCAGATTGGTTTAGGAGACACTATTGTTGTTACTGGTTAGGGTTCGAGAAAATATTGTTCGAGAACCTGATACTCAACTTCAAGGAGTGCAGATTTTGGGATAGTTAATTTGGAGTGAATAGGGTTGTTGCTGAAAAGGGTTCAAGAAATTAATTTTGTTCGCGAACCTGATTCTCAACTTTGAGGAGCGCAGGTGTTTTTGGAAGTCCTTGCAGTTTTGGAATATTAAATTCTGCAGAGGTGAGGTTTTTTTTTGTAACGGCATGATATCATGGACAGGTCATTTCAATAGCAACACCGGTGCGATACGTGCGCGGCTTAGAAAGCAAGCAATCGCGCAGTCCCAGGCCTTATGGGAAAACCAAAGGTCTGCCATCGGCCTTTTCAAGTGATATCGGTCGATTTAGTGGGTCCATTGCCAAAATCTAGGTTAGCTTTTGTGTATATTTTCGTAGTCACTTGTCAAGGACCTAAAGGTCGACTAAGTGGAGTGTGTGTATAACAAAAATTTTTTTTTTTGATGATTTTGTGTTTCGCTCCTCAAACACAAAATAGTTTTAGGAGAAATATTTAAGTTCTCGTTGTATTTTTTTTTTGGGGACATCCATAGGAATATTGTGAGTTTCTATGATTTTGTTGCGTTGTTTAGGATAAACCGGTCGAGTTTAAAAGGCTCAACGAATGACTAACATCTTTGTTTCAGCAGTAGTTCTTTCAGGTGATGGGCGTGTAAGGTTTACGGCGTACCAACCAAGATAAGGTTTAGGTACGTTAGGGCGTGGGTGTACGCGTACCCACGGTGTCACGTAGGGTATCGCGTAGTATGATTCAGGTAGTATGCAAGAAGGATATATTAGGTGATAAAAGCGCATATGAAAGATTGATGGATGCCTGAATGAGGTAAGTATGGAAGAGGATGTGTAAGGTGCAGGAAAGAATGACTACGATCTCAGAACATCATCGTTGAACCATGTACACAAGCCGATTTTCCGCTGAAAGTGACAGCTCAGCACATCCAATTTTTACAGGTTTCGTACTATTGCAGATACGAGGTTGTTTTTTTTGTGGGTTATAGATATTTTTTTTTAGAGTAAAATTATTTTAGTGGAACATATAAGGTCCACAGGATCCTGCATCTCGAGTGACGGCTCGAGTAACAGCAGAGAATTTCACCGCCGGGGCAGATCTATGTCTCCAGGCGTGTCGGGGATGTGCGAGTTTGTTTTGAGTTTTGAGGAGGTATTTGTTCTCAGACGAGTACCAGCTATGTTCTATGGATGCTGATATTTGTAAAAATAACATATTTTTTCAGATTTTGTTTGCGTTTACATTTAAGTTTTCATTAATGTTTTCCATAAACGTTGTTATGGGTTTAATAATAGTTTGTTTGTTGTGTTGTTTTTTCATTTGAGTGGTTGTTTGTCATTTGGAGTCAGGAGGACAGCGCTGAGGGCAGCGCAGTTTCACTTGTTGTAGTGAAACTTTTAACGGTGGGGGGGGTATTGTAGCATTTCATTTTTTGAGCAGTAGGAATATTTCCTAGAATTTATTAGGTTGCAGCTCCGCCTACATACTTTCAAATTTCGCGCGTTCGGCGAAAACGTCAAACCAACCACAGACAGAAAATCAACCCGTAAGCAAATCGAACGAATAAAAATCGATACAGGTCGGGTAATAATTATCAAAACATGAAAATAAATTAAGAAATAAATCCCGCTTATTTAATATAATAAGAATAAATAAAGATCGCAAAAGTTTTAATTAATCGACTAAAAATCTAAGGTCGTTATCTATGGTAAGCTTGCTCGGCTGAGCTGGTATTTTGTCTGTGGTTGTTTTGATAAAAACGGATGGTAGAACGAGATCGTGTTGAGTACTTGGGGCTCCACGTTTTGAGCAATATTCGAAGGATCATAGAAGCCAGTTTCCTGTGATTTGCGTGAGCTTGAGGCTTCTGGAAGATTCCACGCTGTGTGTTCTCCGAACAGATAAAAGGCTCGGTGAGCCGGGGGGGATTCTCATTCCCTGAAATTTTGTCGACCGCGCGTGTCTGCCGTCACTCTGCTTCAGAGCAGATCCGAGACCCCTTGGTAAGTAAAGGCTATGCCAAAATCGGTCCAGGGCTACACAGGTTTTGCGGCAATTTGGGTTGTAATAGTGATTTTTTCCAGAATAATATCCCGTGGGCTGGCCGTGATCCTGAAATACTGCCTGCCAACGTAACGTCTGAGAATTTATTGGAAACCAAGAACCACGTGTCCCTGCCGTTTGTCCAAGGAGATCCCGTTGAGAAGGTATGAGATTGTGGCGGTCTATAACAGATGGCATGGGGTTAAAAGCTGGGGGATGTCAGACTATCAGAAGGGTGTGCAAACCCCAGGATGCACGCCCCGCATGGACAAAAATAAACACGTGTCTATGCATTTTTCAGGATCGAGAGCCAAGCAGTGGAACGTCCAGTGTCCTGCGTTGCAGACGGCG
This sequence comes from Epirrhoe alternata, assembly GCA_963565295.1. NCBI lineage: Eukaryota > Metazoa > Arthropoda > Insecta > Lepidoptera > Geometridae > Epirrhoe > Epirrhoe alternata. The sequence goes on from OY751375.1 coordinate 691,386, forward strand.
GGTGACGTGCGTACGTGGCTGTGCAGGCAGCGGTCACGAAGCCAGTTCGCCACGAGGAAACAAGGTCGGATCTTTATATTTTCTTATTTCGATATCATCCTGGAGCGTCGGTCCAGAGTGCAGGGGAATCCTGTACCGTTGTTAGAGTGTGCTGATAGGTTAGAGTGTGCCGATAGGTTAAAGTTCTTGTTATAGTGATTAGTGTTCGTTAGATTAATTTTCAGATAGGGTTCATATCGCTGTGAATCTTGTTTCTCGCCTTAGTGAGTGCCACGTAAATTCACATCTATCATAGGCTAGGGTGTAATATCCCTATGGTTATCCTGCTAGGAAAGGATAAAGTTGTAGGAGAGTTAGGCACGTTTTAAGATAAATAATTTGTGATATTTGGTCGCTACTCGGTGGGGTTGAATAGTGGTGTGTGCGTTAGCTTTGTACGGGTGCTGTCATACTGATGATATAGGATTACAGCCCCGGGGTGTTTATTTTGGGTTTTTTGTGTAACGCACGGCCACTGATTCATAAAATCACACCGTGTGGGTTTCATGTGTGCCTAACCTCAAAATTCATTGTTATCTCTGGAAATTGTAGTACAAAATATTTATTTGTGTAAAGGTAAATTGGTCACTAAGCTGTGAGTGTAATTTGGTCAGTCCCTATGTTTTTTTGTAATTTAAGCAGAGTTTATGTATAGTGTAACAAATATAAAATTTTAGAATTGGATATATAGGGAAGAGGCTTGGTTGTGAGAAGTTGTCTCCCAACGATACGGCTAGGGTAGTCAGATTTACATTAGACGCCTATCCGTGTCCAAATCGAGATTTCATCTCGGAACCAGGGTTTTCCCATAGATCAGTATTAATTTTAATTGTGATAAGAAAAATAAAGGTGTAATTAGTGTTAAAATCTTAGTATTACATGTGAAGTATCTCATTTCCAAACTTTATTCAAGAAACTGTTTTGTGACATATTTGGCCCGTCATTAATGATATTCAAAATTTAGTACATCATCTTATCTGTGTTGTAATGTTCAAATAGGAACGGGCAATAGGTGTAGGAAATTTGATAAATAAAATTCTGTCTTGTTATTGTTGAAATTTGTTTTATTTATAGTTATAATTTAGGTAAAAATTCTTTTGTGTCGGAGTAGATAGGACCCACACTGAGGCTAGCCGGAAACATCTTTTCCTCTCAAATCTCTCCGTTACAAAACATCAACAAATGGATCTGTTGTATCGAGTATCTGTCATTGTATTTAAATGTCCGCTGTGAGACCATCTGTTACTAGATTGTATGTTTTGACAGATTATTTTGAGGGAGATCAGGGAGATGATATTAAAAAAATATACTAAGATGATTCTTCTTGTGGGTGATAAATTATTTTAACGATATTTTTCGAATAACTTATTAAATTCTACTGTCCTTATCTTTCAAATATGTCCTGTCCATCCAAAGGTTGCCTGGTAGAGATCGCTTTTAGCGATAAGGCCGCCCATTGTAATTCATATTTTTTTCTGTGCCTATACTTATTTTTTTTTCTTTGTTATTGTTTGTTTTATGTTTTACAATAAAGATATATTGTATTGTATTGTGATCGCCAGAGATAGGGATGTGTGAAAAATTTTTGGGGAGACCTTTGCCCAGCAGTGGGTGGTGGTTTGTGGTGGTTAGTATCATCACAATCAACGGAGCGCTTCCGTGCTTCGGAGAGCACTTTATATTATTGTCGCGGGTCGAAGTCATGGTGGAAGCTTAACGAAGTCATGGTGGAAGCTTAATTAACGAAGTCATGGTGGAAGCTTAACGAAGTCATGGTGGAAGCTTAACGAAGTCATGGCGGAAGCTTAACGGAGTCATGGCAGATGCTTAACGAAGTCATGGCAGATGCTTAACGAAGTCATGGTGGAAGCTTAACGAAGTCATGGCGGAAGCTTAACGGAGTCATGGCAGATGCTTAACGAAGTCATGGCAGATGCTTAACGAAGTCATGGCGGAAGCTTAACGGAGTCATGGCAGATGCTTAACGAAGTCATGGCAGATGCTTAACGAAGTCATGGTTGAAGCTTAACGAAGCCTAGGCGCCTAAAAGTCATCACATTAGTCGGCCATTACTCATACGAACTTAGCATTACGTGCTTCTACAGATTATTTTAAGGGAGATGACTATTAATTATGACAACTGTCTCAAAGATGTTAGTCTTACAGCCGTACTCAGAGTCACTAGCGGCGACTTAAATCATTCCTTAGTAAAGGTTTCCTTTAAAACTGTTAGACGGAAATAAGTAGACGTTAGTGACTCTAATCACTGATAAATAAACGGGGTCTGAAAGGGAAAAAATAGTCAAATGTGCCTCTTTCTAAAAGGCGACCACGGCAAATACAAGTAGTCCTCCTTGATGTTTGTTTTGTTTGCAATGAGAACCAGCTTATTGCCATTAGATGTCTCCTATCTTTTAATATTTTATTTTCAGCATTAAGATACATTTTTGTGTATTCAGTGAGGCTTTAATATATTTAGTTTCTGCGTTATAATCAGTTGCATTAATAAATCTCTCTTTTGACTCGTTAGTGAAATCATGTAATTGCTATAATAAAGCTGAAAGTTTGTGAGTTTGTTTAGATGTTTGCCTAAACCAGTGGAACGATATGAATAAAACTTGGAATAGGTGTAGATAGCTGGAATAGCATATTAGGCTATTCAAAATGTTGCTACCACGCGGGCGAAGCCTAGCGCAGAAGCTAGTTTCCTATAATTCTTGTAGCGTCTACCATGCTCTCTGCTTCTCATAAGCATCCTATATCTACGATCAATGAGAATAATATGACATTTGTCGTGTTGTTTTTAGTTTACGCAAAAGCATCTTACCTCCTACCGCAATACAACTCAAAATCGTCTGAATTAAGTGTCTATTCTAAAGTAGAGACAAGATTTAAGGTGGTCATATATATATAAGCCGACTGACTGAATGAAACAATGAAATAAAATGTTTAGTGACAGTATTTAAACCTGTAGAGGAATGCAAGATAGGAATTAAGTTGAGTATTTTATTGTATCGATAGTAAGTAGTGTCTTCTACAGATCGTACTACGGTGAGTGTGCCCAGGAGCTACACGACCTTATTTCGCCTTCACCGTTCTTTTACAGGGACTTCAGACGCACAGCTGATTATCACCCTCACCTGGTTGATATTCCACTTATTAGAACTAAGCGCTTTCAAAGTTCTTTTATCATGCGCACTGCAAAAATGTGGAATCAGCTTCCCGCGTCTGTATTTCCGCTGAGCTACGACCCTGTTGTTTTCAAGAAGAGAGTTAATAGGCACCTTCTGGGTAGGCTCGCTCTATCGTAGACCTCATTCTTGCCTATGTTATTTTCGAGGTCAAAAGCCGACCCATTATTATTTTATTATTATTTTCAGCCGTTAGTGTCCCACTGTTGGGCAAAGGCCTCCCCCCACTCCCTCCAGAGTAGGTAGAGTACGTCAGAAACTGGCCGAGCTCGTCCCGCCATCTCCGACCATACATCATAAAATAAATTGAAACTCTTGCATCGGTATGTTTTTACCATAATCCGCGCAATTTTACACTCAAACAAGTCAAATAGAAAATTTTCAATTTTAACGTCCGAAAGTACACTTTACAATGTAAAAGCGTTTTATCCAAGAGAGTAACGCTTAACAGTACCGAAACGCACTCACTCCATTAGACTTTTCATTGCAATATCTGATTTCGGTCTTTAGGGTTAGGTTGATTTTTGTGTGGCAATTCGTTGAAGATGTGAAGGACTTTTTGTAGTATATGCAAGATCTTAAGTTTAGTGGTTCATTCGTAGGAGTGGTTGAAATAATGAGTCATGGGAATGCCACAAAACCTACTTATTTTCCTCATGAAGAAGGGTTATGTGTTAAGTAAAATACGAGTAAACTAATAAACGAGTAAGATAAAAGCCATTAGACGGAGCACAGTTAGACTCCAAAAAATTATTAAAACTTTAAGCCACAGAATTTTTAATTTCAATTATTTAATTCTTGTGGACCTAGGTTACAGAGTAGATGGTAATGCTGAAATCTAGGAATCTCTAGATCCTGCTGATTAGCATACCAACATTTTAACATAAAAGTCATTCGTTATACTAAACAAAAATATTTCAATATACAGGGTGTAAAAAGACTGCTACCGAAAACTGAGGGGTTGCAATCACACCATGATTCTAAACATATTTAGCGAAAAAAAACGCAAAACAAAAATTTGACTTAGCTTGGTCACGCTATGTTATTTTCGGTTATTTACTACTATTACAACTTAATAAGACCATACCTACCTAATAATTTCATTTATAAAAGAAAAAAACATTTAAAACTCAAAATCCAGCATTCTAAGTAAATGAACGCGCCCAAAACATACGCAAACAGTACTCTTCAAACGCTGTTTTCTCCGGATTTAGTGCATATTTTGGAAAATCCTTTTGGATTTGGTTGTCTATTGGGATGCTGTACCTACCCCTTTCGGCTTCGGTAGACGTCTTTTTACACCCTGTATATGTACATGTTATTACTCAAGAGTATGAGTATGTACTTGTACAATTAAATAATATTACGGTCGTCAAGATATTCTTTCAGAGTAAAATAGCATTTTTTTATTGAATCGGATTTATGTGAGTCTCGAATTCACCAATAGAAATACGAACAGATTTGATTGTAAATGGTGCCATGCAAAACACACTCTTACGGAACCGCTGAGTTTTGCATGTTACATGACGCATATCTCAGCCCCCTTACCATGGCGTTTGTCTAGGTACCAAAGAATAGAAAGAAATAACAGTAATGACATTAGAGTGTGGATACAACGCGTAGAAAGTGGAAAAAAGTTACTTTTCTATCCGTTTTATCCACACTTTTATGTCATTACTGTCATTTTTATCTATTCTCCGGTACCTAGACAATCACCATGGTAAGGGGGCTGAACTGATATCTCTGTTCCTTAAGCTCATCGCAGTATCGCGCACTGAACTATCAATTCAATAGGAGAAAAATGCTGAGCCGCTTATTCCGACGCCGCAGTCATTTTCTGTAGAAAAAACACTGGTTTTGTCTATAAAAAAATGACTGCGGCGCGTACAGCTTCTGCGATCAGCTTTACCTACTCCTCCTATATACTCTCCTACCTCTTACTAATATGGAAAGGTTTGATTTGGATGAAATCAAGCAAAAATATACATTATAGTCTGGATAACACAAGTTTGTATAGGCTAATTTAGACCCCTCGCAGACTACAGACTTTCTATCGGGCGATAGTTGAGACGGAATATACTTCGGCTCGTAATATTTATGAAAAAGTCTGTCTCTACTATTGGCCGATAGAAAGTCTGTAGTCTGCGAGGGGTCTAAATCTCTAATTTAAAAAAGCTTCTGTTAATTTCCCTTTTTATGTGAACGAAAATACCCCACTGGATAAAATGCTACTAGATTTCGATGCCCTACATTCTATTCTAACATTCCTATGAATATTATCATGTTCCAATTTCATCGGGTATCGAAATAGTCTATCTTTTTAATAATAGGTATTATTAAGTAGAAAAGCGAATAACATTAATTCATGACACATCTAACACTGTTCGCCACTATGGAGTCACTTCTATTACTCGGGTCAAATGTACTTAATTATAAAAACGTAAACAGGGTCATGACTGTATTCCCAAGGCGCGGTAGACATTCTCTCAGATCTTTTATATTCCAGATCCTTTGAAGATGTCTAAGGGGGTAGTCAGAGGCATGTTACATATTTGAAACATGCCCACATCTTGCAGAAGTTAGCATTCCATACGTGACAGGTTGCAAGCCCATCGCCGTACTTAATTATATTTAACCAATATCTATTTAATTGCCAATGGTTCTGTTTCCAATTACAGCTAGAAGATTAATTTATGGTTCAATTATCCCACTCATATAATAAAGCTAAAAGTTTGTGAGTTTGTTTAGATGTTTGTATGATTGTGTTTCAATCACGCCTAAACCAGTTAACCGATTTGGATGAAACTTGGTATAAGCGTAGATAGTGACCTGGAATAGCATATAGGATATTCAAAATGTTGGCACCACGCGGGCGAAGTCACGCGCAGAACTCTCAAAGTTTCACCTTTACTAATATGAGTGGGATATAGTATGGATTTTTTAAGAGCTAATTTTCCAACCAGCTTGGCCATCTCTGGTGTCGGAGTTTTTAGGCCGCCTTGGAGCCACCATCATATCTGACAACTTAACATGCTCTCCGAAGCATGGCGCTCAGTTATAATGCTACTGATGGTCACCCATCGAATAATTTCGACGATCTGTCAACAACAAGCCAGCCCCAAGTAGTAAAATACGAAACGTGAAATAATCTGACCAAAACCACGTAACTTAACGGAGAGTTGTGACAAGCTGTTGCGAGTGCGGTCGGCTGCAACCACAATGCGAACAGAAACCACATAACACAACAATGTATAAATAGGATCATGGCTAGATCCCAAGTCATCAATAGTCTCTGAGAACTTTTTATGTATTCCAGATTCTTTCAAGATGTCTAAGGTCATATCAAAAATACATTTTTGATGAATGCCTATATTTTGCAGAAGTTAGTAGCTATTCCATACGTGTCAGGTTGCAAGCCTATATACTAACTGCTTTATATACTTAATGATGACCTCTGTAGTGCAGTGGGTGAAGCGTGCGATGCAGAAGGTTGCGGAGTCGACCCTCGTGGCGCGTCAATCTTTGTTTGACCTACAAATATTTGTCTCGGGTCTGGGTGTTTTCTATGTATAATATGTATGTATTTACAAATAAAAAGTATATTAGAAGTATATCAGTCATTCTAGTACTCATAACACAACCTCTGCTTACTTCGGGACTAGATGATGTGTGAAAACTACAGCATTATTTATCTACTAGCTGTCCGTCGCGGTGCTACTCGCGATCCCTCGAGAAAACTTGACTTCCCCGGGATAAAATATAGCCTATGTTCATCAGGGATAATGCAGGATTCTAACTGTAGAATATTTCAAATCGGTCCAGTAGTTTTTTAATATAATATTAACAATTTCGGAGCCTATTCAATTCAAACAAATATTTCCTCTTTATACTTTTATAAGTGTAGATTTTTCGGTTTTCCTTCAATTGTAAATTTCATGAAGATCAAAAACCATTCTCGATTCACATACCTACATCTTCTTTCATCCCACAGTATTCCTTCATATTGTGCCTCTTTCTATCATTCCTATATTCCTCTAGATAATGCACTACTTAAAAGCCTAAGTTTTAACAAGCTTTATCAATTTTGTAGTAAAAAAAGTAAGTTCGTATGAGTCAGTGGCCAACTCTGGTGACGGAGTTTTTTTTACGCCGCCTAAAGGCCTCCGTCATGGCTTAACGACCTTAATAGTTGGGACCGACAACTTAACTTAATTTTGTAGTGACAGTAATAAATAAATTACCGGCTGAATTCTAAATTACAATTAAGTTGTCCTAAACTAGTAAAACCATTCTCCAACTCTGACGTGTGGAACTCTGCGACGATATATTTTATTCAGGATGATCCTGAATTAAACTCCGCTGAGTCCGTTTGAACTCACTAAAACAACTTGTTCTTGTTTACTGAACTGAGTTCTTCCTTAATAGCCGAGCAGCCGCATGAGGCAGCCGTGCGCGGCTAATCCTCGGTAGGTCAGGACGTGTCTCGCCTGCTGCAAACGCATGCTCTGCCTCACCCGAACGTGCCGTGGCCCGAGCCAAACCTGTCGATTTTTGTCTACAAAGACGCCTCTGTCAGTTGTGTTTGCCTCATAGAATTTTATATGTATAGCTATGGTTTGCCTCGCTTGTTAAACGTTCGGCTCGGCCTAGCTGCGGGCCTCATGCAATATACAGACGCAAGTGGCAGGCGTTGTGAAGCAAACGCCTGAGACAAATGCCTGAGGCTGCTCGTTCAGTCAGTACGCGACTACTCGCTCTTCACTTGATACTCGTAAGTAATGCTGGACATTTCACACAGCATCATCTAGCCCCAAACTAAGCAAAGCTTGTACTATGGGAACCAGATAACTGATATACTACTTATATACTTTTTGTTTGTAAATACATACATATTATACATAGAAACACCCAGACCCGAGATAAATATTTGCAGATCATACAAACATTTATCCCGCGGCGGGGATCGAACCCGCAACCTTCTGCGTCCCAAGCGAGCTTTCAGCCATTGCGCCACAGAGGTCGTCAATTAAACTATGTATAATTAAATCTATCCTCATCTAAATAAATTCCTTCGTATTAGCCTCCTCGCAGACTGCAGACTTTCTATCGGCCGATAGTTGAGACGGAACATACTTCGGCTCGTAATGAGTATGGAGAAGTATGTTCCGTCTCAACTATCGGCCGATAGAAAGTCTGCAGTCTGCGAGGGGTCTTAAAAGTTTCAGTACCCGTCAGTAAATTACTTTTTACATTTCCAAGTTTCATCCAAATCGATCTACTGGTCAAGGCATGATTCACAAACATCCAATCATACAAATTATAAACTTTCATAATTTCAGTTAGGCAAGTGAGCTCATTTTCAGCCTAAAAAATATGATTATACGTGACGGGTTGCAGTCTTATCAAATCAAATCAAATCAAATCATTTATTAATTCATAATTCCAGGTACCTTTAAACAATGATTTTAAAACAATTTTTCCAGCCGGAACCTGCCCTTACAGGCGTATGAATAAAACATTCAAGTATTAATCAAATAAAACAGAACAAAACACATGCGATTACAGTTAACTCTTCTCCAATTACATTAAAATAAAAATGTCAAAGTAGTTACTAAATTTTGTAGTCAAAGAATTCATTCAAACTATAAAAGCATTTTTCAATGAGCCATCGCGTCAAATTTGTTTTAAATCTACTAAATGTCATATCTTTTAAATCGTCAGGAATTTTATTATAAATTTTTATTGCCATTATAAAACTATTATTAGATGATAATGTCAATCTTGTAAGCGGCGTAAATAATTTGTTTTTATATTTTGGTCTAACACTGTATTTACTCATGGTACTAGCTTCTACATCGACATGCATCGTAACAATACGTCAATTAATAGCGCTAACAAAGGCTGATAACAAGGCTTTGTGTAGCTATAAAGGTTAGTGTTTTTTTTTTATCGCATTTCTTATTTTTCTTTTCTATATGAGAAAAAAATTATTTAGCTAGATAATCCTTGAAGTTACGTGATTTAAAACGAAACTAGATTTAGACAAAAACTATTTATTCTGTTTTTTAAACGCCTCTGATCCTCGACATCGCTGATCCGTGGTGACGCGATAGAAAAACGATTCAGCGAAAGCCTACAATAGGGAATTATAATATCGAAAAGAATGTAAAAATGTGTCACTAGACCAAGAATTCTTAAAGAGTTATCTGAGCCTTAAAGAAAATTCCCGGGTAAACCGATAACTAATCTAACAACGAAAGAATACCTAAGGGTAATTTATTCATGACCGATCCGGGACCGGACCGGCTCCAACGAAACGTACGGTGAGTGTCCAAAGTTCATGAACCTTTGATGTTTTTAAATTTTCTATATCTTCGCAGTTTTCAGGGTTGTAGCATAAACTCTAGCTTATCTTGCTTAGCCTTGCACCTATGAAAAAAAAATCCCACTCTCCAATTGTTTACAACGGAAGAAAAAGAGAAAATGGAAAAAATCATATTTTCTGAAAAAAACCTGAAATTTTTTTTTTATTGGGAAAATCCCTTAAAAAGGCGTAAGTGTGGAGTACTCTGAGGTTGTCCGTGATGAGTTCGTTTGAGATAAGGCAAATTCACAAACATCAGTGAAGTTACAGGTCCGACACCGTACCGCCACAGTGATAATAATTCTTCCATAGATTCTCTATGAACGCATCTACTCCTATTAGTGTCAGTGTCGTCACAGTGCTCTCAGACTCGTTCATAGCAAATAATTGCAAGAATTATTATCACTGTGTTGGAACTGTGGCTTCAGTGTTACGTGTGAGCTTCTTCGGTGACGGAGTTTTTATCTCAAAGCTGCCATATAGCGGAAAGGACTGAGCGAGCAGAAAAAGATGAAATGAACTTGCTCTGGTAGCATGAACTCTTATTTCCAGGCAGATTTTGAACTGCCTAGCAATTTTGACATAAAGAAACAAATCTAAAATGGCGCTTATCATGCTCTCTCGCTTACACGTTAGTGACTACTAGTGTGCGAGACAACATGATAAGTAGCGACGTTTCTGTAATGAACCGGATTATTCGAAATTACCATTTATATCGAAAACTTTCAGGAATAAGAGTTCATGTAACTTCTAAATTCAAAAAGGTGGAACCAAAAACAAAATTCTGTGTTTGTCGTTCGGAAGTCAGACAAAACCTATTTTTATTTTTAAAGAATCATTTAGTCATTTCGCTAAGTCATTTCTCAGTCAATACCCTTTCTCGGTGCAATTCGGCTTATAGCCTCCGTCATCATCGTACCCACCGAAGCACAGAACTGATACTGACACTATCAATCACTCAACCACTTTTCGACAACACATCGACTTTTAGACCCCTCGCAGACTACAGACTTTCTATCGGTCGATAGTTGAGACGGGCTATACTTCTCCATACTCATTACGAGCCGAAGTATGTTCCGTCTCAACTATCGGCCGATAGAAAGTCTGCAGTCTGCGAGGAGGCTTAATCGACGACATCAAGAAAGTCTAAGCCGGATCGGATCCGTCTCAGTATAAAGTGGCTCTAGATGAAACATGAAGACGCTTATTCTTCGGTCTCAGCTAGACGTCCCTAATTTGACAGCAAATTATGAGTGAAGTGTTTTTGCGCCTTTATTTTTAATGCTAAAAACGAAACTGAATATAACACTAAGGTGATATATTTTTAGGCAATCAAGACTCTGAATATTTAGAGGGTAGACAACTTTAATCAGCCGTTTAATGAAACGCCTAGCCATTTGATTAAACGGCGCCGTTCAGCTATCGGCCGATATCATTTATTCGCTCAGCGTAACTTGCGTGGCGTTGGACAACAAAAATTACGTCTCATTAGCAATATGACGTCTTTAGGTCGCCTATCTCTTTTTCTCTCGTAGAGGTGTGTACATGACGTAATTGATTAGGACTTTTCACTCGCACTCTCTGTTGGTCTGGGCGTAGCGACAATTTTTTTAGGTACCTTTTTGGGGTAGACATGGGTAAACTGATATATGTGCATTGAAATATTTGACATGCCCAGGCCCTTTGCAAAAAGGTAAGGCCCTTACTAATAAGCTTGACATAAAGTTATGTCATGCATAAACGATTTTTTTTATAATTATTTATAGGTTATACCTGTCATAACTTAATACAACGTTTGTTATAATAGGGTTTTTCTTTTTCTTCTTTTAGTGTCAATATTGTATAATTGTTTTGTACAATCCTTTCACTATACGATGGGACGATCCTCATTAAGCCCGAGTGCTTTAATCTGCTCGGCCACAAACCAAGTTTGGTTAAACAATTTAAAAAATTACTTGACATGCTGCCGAAGTATATTCGTATGAGTGTGGCTAACTCTGGTGACGGAGTTTTTAGAACGACTTCAGGTGCACTTCAGGTTCGTTCACCTGAAGTTCACTTCCCATCCTAACTTTCACAAATCGCATACGATGAGCGTTTGCAGTTTAAATACGATATCGTTTATGTTGAAATCGCATCGTGTGCATGCGCCTTAAGCAAGTTACACCACGTGTACGAGCGCTCTACATAACATTACAAACTGAGTAAATGCGTCGGGTTAATGGACTAACGAGTGAAAAATGGCAATTTTTTTGCAATTTGCCGCCGGAACCCTAATAAAACGTGTGTTCCGTACATTTTCATCTCAATTATTACCTTAAAGCTTTGATACCTTTATGAACCTAATGCTTTACCCCGTTTTATGATAAGTACCCCGTGGTCACAGGTGTGGGGTCTACTTAGTAAGTTTTGTAACCATGCTGCTTAGGTACATATCGTTTTGATAATATTCTTGCATATTTTTACATATACTCGCAATACGGAATCCTATTTTGATCCGGCTGTCTAGCTGTCAAGAATAATTGTTTTCCCAGCTACCAAAAGTATTGGCTTTCCCACGAACTATTCACGAAACTATATTCGAACTTATCGACATGTGCCAATTAAATATAAAAGACGCACAATATTGGTACTGTAGTAAATATTTTGAGCCGTGTTCAATTGGCTAAGTAAGAAATACCTTCGAATATTGCGAGTTTGAATCCCGTCCGTGCATTTATGGGTTTGCTGCAACTATAAGTTTTGATGCGATGGTCGCGTCGTTTTATGACTCGAGCGATTTTTTCGCGCATCGCCTCGTTTGCCGGGACGACGTACGTCACGCGTCGCGTGTGGTGTGGCGTCTCGTGGCGTTTTGGAAATTCCGTGCAGCGGTGCTTGAAGAGTGGTCCTCAGGCGGCAAGCAGCGCTTATTTATCTCTTTAAAAAAAATCTAACATCCCGTACTCCATTCCTGGCGTTGTCTTACTTCTGCGATCCAAAAAAATTGCGCGCGACGCCCCGGGTCCCTGTATGAGTATTGTGAAATGTATCCTTAAGTTCAGAATAAAGCGGGGCCCGTATTCTAAGAGTGAGTCGCAGGTGCCGGCACCCATTAGCCGTTGGTTTATTAATCCGTATTCTCAAACAAGCCTCTGTTTGCATAACACGGCCGCACTGTTTATACTTTTACGGGCGACTGTCACATTCAAATGTACAGAGTATGAAATAACTTCTATGTACAGCTAGCTAGATTTTGAAGATGAGGAAGTAATTCAGGGATTTTCTGAGTAGACATTCTCAGAACCTTTGGACAATCAAGATCCATAAGGGATTATCAAAGACATGGCCAAAAACTTTGGCTACATTTTATAGTTTGAATTCCACACGTGACAAGCCCATCGCCACAAGATACAATAATAACTAGTTTTTTTGATGATTTTCAACATCGGTTAGCTGATGTGACTAAACAACTTAGGCCTTTTACATCTATACTAGATCACTGAATCATGAATGTGTTGACTTTAATGCCTTTATATATACAGATTTCCAAAGCGAAAAATCCAACGATCCTCGCCTGAACTTTTCAAATGTCATGCCATTTACACGATACGATTCTTGCCTCTTGCTTTCTCAAACTCAATGCAGTAAGAGCTAATATTCTGTGACAAGAATCAAGCATGGCAGAATGGTATTGTGTTTTTAATAGATAGATAGATGATTCATTATTGTATACACAAACACACAGCGAAGAAGATATAGATCTAATGACGAACTTAGATCTGCATACAGCACACAGATGACAAAACAAGCATGTACTACCTTTAAATAAAAGCATGCATTACAAGACAAAGTAGTTTGAATTGGAACTCAAGATAAACATAACTTGGTGCTCGCCAAGTTTTGCGGAATGCACAACTTGAAGACAAGACTATTCTGACTAAGATGGATTACATGCAGAAGTTTTGATGGAAGTGGTAATGGAGTTTTTAACCATCGTGATGCGATGAGCTTAGCACCGCTTAGTCATGACAATACTCCTGTACATAATATATGTATCTCTGTAGTTACCAAACATCCAAATACATTACGTAGTTTTTGCGTGAAGAGTAACATGAATTCATTCGTCCTCACTAAGCCTCCACTGTCGGCCTTATCGCTGAAAGCCGTAAGACCCCTCGCAGACTGCAGACTTTCTATCGGCCGATAGTTGAGACGGAACATACTTCGGCTCGTAATGAGTATGGAGAAGTGAGCAGAAGTATGTTCCGTCTCAACTATCGGCCGATAGAAAGTCTGTAGTCTGCGAGGGGTCTTACGGCTTTCAGCGATAAGGCCGACAGTGGTCTACGTAAGTATAAGCTAAGTGTCTTTTTGTTGTTTATATTTTTCGCTGGGTGGTATGCAATAAAGAAGTATCTATCTATTTATCTATTTTTACATTACAAAGATAATCGCTAGATCTTAAACATGAAACTTAAACATTTTCTTCAGGTCGGCTGTGATCACGTAAAATAAAACTTAAAGATAAAACTGATAGTTTTAAACCCTAACCAGGTGTAAAACTACATTGTGCGTTGGACCACGACGTGGAAAAATGAGGTTAAGTGCAGTCAGGGCGGCCATTATCCGTTAATCGTTTATAACAGTTTAAAAACTTACGATCGATCATTAGACTAAGGGTGCATGAACCTTAAATACCGGCCTTTATCACGACGAGCTTAACGAAGAAGGGACCAGTGTAAAAATGTTTGTGTGCACCGGGAAAGCTTTTATAAGTACATAAAATGCTGACGATATCATATGAATGCGTGCTGTACCATTTTTTTACGGATAGAAAATCTGCTCACAGACATCCAATTACGTCGAGGGAACGTAATTGGGATGTGTCGGATTGTCGAGCACTCGACGACCCACTAAAAACTACCCGATGGCCAGCCTCTATGCATAACGAAGGGCTCCGAGATCTCCTACAGCTCTCGCAGTGCCCCTCTCGCATTTGCTTTGAGTACAATACCGGTAATGGCACCCACAGCCACGCCCGGCTCTTAAACCAAGTGCCGGGAGCTTACGACGACACCTGCCTAACAGTGTCGCCGCCCTCCCGGGATCTGCATGATGAGCAGACACGAAAATGCGTGCTGTACCTAGGTACGTATCATTATTATACCTTCATATATCTATCTGCCGATGTTAAAATCGTGGTCAGCAAAGTAAATGCATACGTAGTAACACTGTAGTGTTTGTACGCATAGAATTATATCGTGACGAGACACGATCTTAACATAAAGCATGCTTCATATATCACTTCTGCATAACCCCTTGTTCACACCAAATTACTGTTGCTCTTTTGTTGGCGCCACACGGCGAAGCAAATTGAGTTTTCTGTTTCAATAAAAGTTGGTATGAATTTGTGGAAAATTGTGGAACGTTTTTACAGCTTACCTACGCCTTAATACTCTGGGGCTCTAGCCAAACACCATAATGGAAGTAGAAATAGACAGTGGAATAGACAGATAATGACTATTACTCACGTGCGGCGAATAACATTATTTAGCACGATTTGTATAGCACTGCCTATGCACTGCATACATTTTATGTCAAATATCGCGGCAGGTGAGTTCCTGGCATTATCAAACGTCGAATTGACACCGCGAGGATAGATAGTTGCCACAGAATACCATATAGTAACAAAGCAACAATGAGGTCCACGATCTTTGCGATGTCAAAATAAAGTCAAAATTTTCTGTGTTGTTGTGTGAATTTGCAAATATTAATTATTAGCACTTATTTATATATCTTGACCAGCCAACGCCAAGCATCCGTACCTAGCTAGAACAATCGGATCTAACAGTACTCGAATCAAAAATGAACTCGCAGCATTGCAAAATGAAATGTGCTTTCGATACTATTTCCGTGGTAAAATATAAAGATGAGACGCACAGGACCTCAACAATATAATTTAACGACCACTGCGCCTTCTCCTGCTTTCCACGCAAGTGTCTGCCACCCTCAGTCATCGATTGACACCAGAACCGGAGTAACTTGAAGAGCTCAATCACAGCATATAAATGGAACCTGCGCTTTCTGTAGGGTGGAGCTAACCATAAGGATAATACATAACCCGTGGAGTGGATATTTACCTATTTTCTCCTGTGTGTTGCAAATAAAACTGTTTCATTGTACTTATTCAGTAATAAATATTTTGTATATAAAGGGCAGGCATAGTCTAGCGTATGAACAGTATGAAGGAATATCAGTGGATTATATTTTTGTTTCAATAGATAGAGTGATTGCTGTAGAAATAAGAGCATTGCATAATATCAACGAGTATTTTTTAGAGTAACTTTGAATGGTAGAGTAAGATACAGTGCGTTCAGGGAAGTGTGGAGTGAAAGAAGGTATTAGGTGCTTAATAGCAGTGATGAGGATTGAAAAAGGCAAATTAAGATGGTTTGATCATGCAGATCATGCAGAGGTGACGAATGAAAGTGGTTTGACCAAACAGAGTATAGGTATGAGGTGAATATGTGTGGAAAGGATGCTAAGGGAAGGATAGGTGAATGTAGTTACTCTAAAGTCTTAGGCGAGCTTGTATGAAAAATGTAATGAGGAACAAGGCGAGACATGTGCGTAAGAATTGAAGCAAGTATAAATAAGTGTTGTCTGTCTACCCCTATAGGAAACTCATGTGTGTACCTATTACTATTAGGTAATATTTGTTTCAAGTTCTAAGCGAAAGCTTTAAGTTACTTCATTGAAATAAGTTGATTATTTCAAAAATATGAAAATCCAATTATGAGCACAGCAACGCTCTTTATGTAGAAATTACGGATAAAAAATACAACTCTTGGTGGCAAGATGTCAATTTGAAGTAAGCTGAAGAAGCCATTTTGTTTCTACTGGCGACTGGCGATTACAACTGGGTTTCTGCGACCGCCTTGTCATCGAGCAAAAATGTAAACAAAGTATCTATCGCGCATGTCAATGCTACCAATTTTTCCATTTCGTTCATTATGACGCGTTATTTTCATACATACTCTTTGTAATCTATGGCATAATCAAGTGCAAACTGAGTGCAAAGTCGCCAAATCAGCAGTAGAATGGAATCGAATCAATGTCATCTTGGCTAGCACCCCTGGACCGACCTGGCATTCGTGAAGTTAGCCGTTTGTCTGCGCAGAACATGATTTTGTATGAAAAAGCGTTCAGTGCGCAGACAAACGGCGTACTTCAAGATTTCATCACATTCAAGAGTGCCTAGATCTTTCGGGCGAAGTGTACACCTCGAGCGTTTCAATAAAAAATCACTTAATGCTCATTTGGCCTCACGATTTTAATATCGCCTTGCTACGTTTCTATATGCTCTCTCAGATCGTTCACAGCGTCTCACACAGCGATGTTACTATAATATCGCAGCGATTCTTTCGCTCGTGGAGACGTCCCCTTAAAGGTATGATGGCGTAGCTTTACGGTCCGCGTACTCCGTTCTAAGCTTTAATGATTGGCACCTGCCTCAGGTTGTTACATTGTCGTGTACCCATCATTGTCAAAGTAAAGCCTAATTTCTGTACCCTTCACAGTATCTATTGTATCCGTAAGAACAAAATCATTCATTGTTATGGTCGATTCATTTACCATACATATATATTGAAATATAATTTTATAAATACATAATTTTTGTTTCGGAAAACCGTCCGAATTTTCCACTTAAACTTCAAAACCCACTGATAGTCAAAGTTTACTAAACCTGGTCAATTTGGAAGACCTTGAATACTAAAGATCAGAACACAGCTTGGGCGATGTAGGCGTAACTTAAGCAGATGGGGCATTAAATGCCCGTGTGGTGCCCAGTTGCAGTCTATCACACGTGCTCGTGTGTCCATTATGCCCCAACACCTGCACTTTGGGAGATCTCATGGCTTGCTCCAGCAACGCTGTGGATGTGGCCTCCTACTGGTCCAAATGGCTCTGAATAGCGTGATTACCTCGGCCCGAAAGAAGAAGTCAAAGTTAAAAAGCATTTATCTGATAATGACAGTGACCTGGATCAGTTGAGCTATCTATAGATCGTTTTTACGACGATCCTTAGATAACTTGACTGATTCTATTGTATTTTGTAATTTTATGTACATATTGTAGTAGCTTAGTTTCTGTAAATAAATATATTAGTCTGATAATCAGAAGGACCGCTGGCATCACTAAAAATAATCATACAACTAGTTTGATTCTAGTCTCCTTCGCGACAAATTCGACAAAATCACGTTATTGCGTGAATATATTTGAAGTTTATTATGTCTTGCAATGCGTGTATTAAAGTGACTCATACACCAGTGTGTATGAGTCACTTTAGTAAGTTGAATAAATGTTTCGTAAGCGATTTTGAATTATACAATGCACAATGTGACATAACAAACTCCTCGGTATCGTAAACTCGATATGGTGTCATCTAAACATCATGTTTCATACGACTGGAGATTTTGTGCGGTAGATTTATGCTAGTTTTCATTTTCAGTCATTTTAGCGCAAGAAAGCTTGTGTGAAATTATATAGGGCTATAAGACTATAGTGGAATTCTGTGGTGAAATGTTAAAAAATTGACAATGTGTATAAAATGTTATGTAACTATCACGACAACTATCATCCTCACCTGGTTGATATTCCACTTATTAGAACTAAGCGCTTTCAAAGTTCTTTTATAATGCGCACTGCAAAAATGTGGAATCAGCTTCCCGCGTCTGTATTTCCGCTGAGCTACGACCCTGTTGTTTTTAAGAAGAGAGTTAATAGGCACCTTCTGGGTAGGCTCGCTCCATCGTAGACCTCATTCTTGCCTATGTAAGTTTCGAGGTCAAGAGTAGACCCATTCATCATAAAAAAAAACAATACAATTTCTCGCTGAAGTATTCTAGCAGGTGGAAACGTGGCTTTCTTATCGCGGTCGGCCGAGGACGCGTTGGCGGGACGACCTCGACTCCTTCGAGAGAGAGCGGTAGGAGATTTTGGAGAGAGATGGTTGGAGGGATATGGGGGACACCTTTGCCCAGCAGTGGGATTGTATAGGTTAACAAAAAAAAATTGAACGCAATTTACAAAAATAGAGACCTTATGAGCGTTTTACATTATCCGATTCGATAACGATATCGGTAAGTATACCAGTTCACACATTTTACTCGCCCCGATCGTATCGGCGTCCAACACCGATACCAGCAAACGCAAGCGATGTTTCACAAACTCATATCATAATATACCTAGTATCTACAGGGTGTAAAAAGACTGCTACCGAAAACTGAGGGGTTGCAATCAGACCATGATTCTAAACATATTTAGCGAAAAAAAACGCGATTTTTTTTTTTTACTTAGCTTAGTCATTTTATTTTATTTTCGGTTATTTACTACTATTACAACATAATAAGATCATACCTACCTAATAATTTCATTTGTAAAAGAAAGAAACAGTTAAAACTCAAAATCCAGCAATTTACGTAAAATAGCGCGCCCAGAACATACGCAAACAGCACTCTTCAAACGCTGTTTTCTCCGGTATAATGATTTTTTCGTAAAATCCTTTTGGATTTGGTTGTGTGGTGGGATGCTGTACCTACCCCTTTCGGCTTCGGTAGACGTCTTTTTACACCCTGTATAAATCAAACTAAACATTATAGAAAACCAATTAGTTACCAGAACTCAATTTCTCTAGAACACCTGCGCCATATCCATGAGTTTCGGCAGGGTGTGAGAATTGAATTGAACTAGTGCGTTGGATATAATTGTTCTTGCTTTGTCCGTAGTTGCTAGTATGAGACAAGCATCGCTCTAAGCTAAAGTCTTTCCGCCTTTCAATTAGTCCATAATAATATTACAAATGTGAAAGTTTCTTTGTCTGTTTTCATGCCTAAACCATTGAACAGATTAGGCTGAAAATTGGCATGGATAAAGGTTGTTCCAGGGAAGGACATAGGCTATTTTTTATCCCGAAAAATTTCAAAAATCTCGAGGATCCGCGCGTCACCCTGGATCGCAGCTAGTCTATACTATAATAATATTATAAAGACGAAAGATTTTGTTTGTTTGTATGTTTGTTTGAAATGAATAGGCTCCGAAACTACTGGACCTATTTGAAAAATTCTTTCACCAACATAGGCTATATTTTATCCCGGGGAAGTGTAACATAAAGTTATTTCAAGAATAAACTGAGAATAACAAATCAAATTGTTTAGCCGGAAAATTCTTAGATTTTGGACGGCCATCTTCTCTTGAGTTTCAATCTGTTCACATGTTGAAATACCATTGTAAAATTTAATTTAGTAGGACAGAAACTAAGCTACTACAATACGTACATAAAATAACAAAATACAAAAGAAACAGTCAAGCTATCTAAGGATCGTCAGAAAAACGATCCATAGATAGCTCAACTGATCCAGGTCTCTGCCAGGCGGAAGCCCAAAATACTGGCGGCATGCAATGCTGAATCTTATTAATTTAGTAGGATATTCTAAACCAGTCAAGCGACGCTCAAAACTTTACTTAAAGAATTAAATAAGTCAAGTAAATTAAGTCTTAAGCTTTGCCATTCAAATAAAAATTAGGGCATTTTTAATTTTCCGGAAAAATTCCTGTGTTGACCCTTTCAGGACATTTGAGTAAAAGCAATAAAGTTGTTATAAGCTTCAGGCTACGTCGGCGTTTTGAAATAACGGAAAGGTCACACTGTATTTGGTTAATTTAAACCAAGTATAATGAAAATTAAAGCGACCTCACCATATATGTAGGTTCGTATGAATATGCAAACTGATGACGGAGTGTTTAGACCACCTGAAGGCCACGATCATGACAAAACAACTTTGTAGGTGTGATCGGCAATTTAACCGAATTTTACACGGGAAGAGACGAAAAGAGTGTGAAAGGGTGTGACGTGCTAACTCTACCCATCTACACGATACAAGATGAGAGGTGACTACAAGCGATCAAGCCCTCTACGTTCGTGACGTGCATTCGTCTATAATCGGCGAATATAAAGTTTTTCACCTTTACCCATCTACACGATAGAAGATGACAGGTGACTACAAGCGATCAGGCCCTCTACGTTCGTGACCGTCGGCATTCGTCTATATTCGGCGAATATAAAGTTTTTCACCTTTTGTATTTTTGCTCCTAAAGTAATGTGTTTACAAAATAAAGCTTTTTTTTATATGATATAGAGAGCCACGTTGTCCGATATATGGAATTATAGAATAGAATACTCGTAGAACATTACTTTATTGTACACCAAAAAGAAAAAAACACAAAAGTAACAAAAACAGTTCTTAATTACTGTGCAACAATGGGCGACCTCATCGCTGAAAGCGATTTCTTCCAGGTAACCTTTGGGTGGATAGGATAGAAAACTATATAGAAAGGACGGCATACAAACTTGCTCAATTAATAGCAATAATAAATACCTAGTTATTAATATTTATTTTATTTATGAGTTTTAAATCTTGTCGAGCCCTTTTAGGGTCGGTTCATATCTAACGGAAGATCCGTCGCGGATTATCGGTCGCGGAACGCCAGAACTGACATCTGATTCACATCTGACGGACTAACGTATCATCCGTCGAGTGTGAACGGTCGAGTGTTTTTCTATACATTTGTCAGTTCTGGCGTTCCGCGACCGATAATCCGCGACGGATCTTCCGTCAGATGTGAATCGACCCTTACATGGTCAATATTTAAGAGGTCAGCTATGCCACGGCTGTGTAGCGAGTCACAATGGGCTGTGAACAATAGCCGGACCCTGTCAAATATTTACTTGACAAGAAAGCACAGACTTGGATAACCAAATGAAAATTAAAAGAAAAACGATGCTTACAAGATCTGAGGAAAAAGCACAAGCCTTTGGGACAGGTGATCCCGTATTTTTTAACCGACTATAAAAAGAGGAGTGTTTCCTCAGGGATTGATAGTTTTTCGTAAACCTCATACTTGACGCCCTGAGTCACGCCTTAAGTTAAACATTGATTACCTAGTGTTAAAACATAGTTATTTAGTTACTCATAACATTCTCATATAATAAACTGCTGGACTCAGGTACCAAAGTCATAGTCAAAAAGCATTAATTCATAGGAGTTTTTGAAATTGCGGTGATCCTACTCCTGTTTCTTCGCGACCAATAGAACCAGAGTAACTAAGTTAAGGTTTATAAACACTAATCGAACTTGTACTGTTATTAAAAAAAAAAAAAAAGTAACTCGGTTTGGGGTCTAGATATTTTTTTAAAGTAGGTACTTATGTTTAAAATGATAACTAAATAATATGTATTACCTACAATGTCACAGATTATTTACTTACAGATAACAAAGGTCAAAGGTACTGTGATAAGGCTTCGATGACTAAACACAACACTTCGAGTTCAACACTTCAATCTTCACAATCTTAGAGTCAATGTAACAAGAAAATCCAAAATTCATACATTTATTTAGTTGAAAATATAGCTAAATTATTCAACAGTTTACAAAAAAACTCATTTTATAAGTATTATTGAAGTAACTAGACAAGATATGAAAACTGACTATAGGTGCTTTAAAAAATCCGTTTATGTTAAGCCTCGCGAACGGTTGCGGGAGATGATAGAATTATGTTATATTTTTTTTTATTTAGTATTAAAGTGTAGCTATTTCAAGATAGCAGTAATTTTGGGATCTTTGCTTGGCACTTCAACAAGTACTTAATAATACTTGAGTACTACAATATTATTACTTATTAGTAATATGAGCATATTCAACAATTTGAAAATGTATGATTGCCAAAGATGAATAAAAAAACAATTTATTTGTTATTGATTTGTTAATTGATTAAGTTAAATTCATTTATATTTCTAAATGAATTGGTATTTTGTCATGTTATAATAACAATATTTTTCTAATAAATATGTAATATTAACAAATTTTCACTGAAGATAAAAAAATTGCGAGATCAAGCAACAATTATTTGATTAACGGTCGAAAAACTTACGGCTTTTCCAGCAGGTCTTAGATAATTCACATTTAATGTTTGCAGTTTACCGAAACAAATTATTAAATTTATAATAATATTTTTTATTAAGTTAGTGACGTACCTTTTTCTGTCGGGAGTGTAGTGACCGCGAGCGGCATCGGTACGTCCGGCACCGAGGGTTTGCGCGGGAATACTGACTGCGATATCGTTATACCTCTAGCTCCCGGGTACGCCAGTGACGTCTCTTATCGATAACAGCTGACACGCTTGAACCATCGATAGCTGTATCTCACGATGGACATCACTAATTGGAGCAAGTAATTGGATGAGTCGCATTTTCATTCTCCAGCATGACAACGTCATTAGTGCAAAAATCGCCCAAATTACAGTCGCCGCGTCATTCTGCAAAAAATAAGAAAAAGTTTTCGGCATTCCTGAGCGAAATTTCACGCGCCCTTGGCCCGTAGGTACTTAGAGCCAGTGAGCCCTTAAAAACATCGACGAAGCATCCCTTTGGCCAACGCATGCGTACGAGAGGCCCTCAAACGATTGCCGGGCGCCAGTCTTACGTTGATTGATTCGCCAACTTGTGCGCAGGTTTTGCACGTGCCTAAACCGAAGCCCTTCTAAAGTAACTAGACCTTCCCTCCCCCCCGCTTCGGGTGCAAACACGGACTAAACTGGGAGTTAATATAGGCAGGGCCAGAGATCAGCGTGCGGTGGTCGTTCTCTGAGCGCGTGCTATAGGCAACATGAAAAATTAAGTCAATGCGTGACGATGCTTAAAAGGTACCGCAGCGTTTTAATGGAAATAAGAATCTCATTATCATGTACATATATAAGTTCTATATAAACTTATTCCACATATTATTGATGATTTATACAGTTGAAGGAAAGCATTTTCGTAAGAAGACACATGGCTTTGCAATAATTTTAGACGATGTAGACTCGTTCAACAAGCTTAGGAACACGCCCTAGTTATAATGTATTGTCAGCTCTACTCACTGAAGTAGGGGACAAACTAGGTCAAAGGGGTATTTAATAGGTGTAGAATACTCCACAAGTAGGTTTCATTTTGCGTTGGTTGAATGAAACTCCAAAAATGTTGGGTCAAAGACAAAAAGAATGTCGTTTGACGCGGGATCACATAGTCTTATTATTAGGGGCTACCTAGGTGATTTTACTCCTGTTTCTCCGCGACTAAAACGCTATAAAAATGAGCATTTTCTATCTATCTACCATTTTGGCATACCATATATATTAAATTAATAAATAATGCTGGACAATTTCACATAGCATCATCTTGCCCCAAACTAAGCAGAGCTTGTACTATGGGAACCAGATAACTGATATACTTTTTGTTTGTAAATACATACATATTATACATAGAAACACCCAGACCGATATATTCTGCTATTTTATTTATTCTAGCTTAGTTTTTTTTTTCACAGAATATAAGCTTTCTTTTCATTTTTTTTTTGTTGTATTCCTAGAATATAAGCTTTCCTTTGACTTTGAGAAAGCTAGAGACAGTAATGACAGTAATGATATCGTGGAAATGGCGTTTACCTAACACCGTGAATCAAGGACAGACGCTTGACAAAATTCTAGGATAGAATACATCCCACTCAGAATAAATTGTGCGATTTCAAATCGACATTCCATCTGAAAGTTGCATCAATGGATTGAATATTTTCGGGAAAATATCCTCCTCGGAACTCTAACACCCCTCGCAGACTGCAGACTTTCTATCGGCCGATAGTTGAGACGGAACATACCTCGGCTTACTTCTCCATACTCATTACGAGCCGAAGCATGTTCCATCTCAACTATCGGCGAGGGATCTAAGCAGAAGAAAAATCAGAAAGATTATTTTTTTTATGTATGGGTCGGCTCTTGACCTCGAATCTTACACAGGCAAGAATGTGGTCTACGATGGAGCGAGCCTACCCAGAAGGTGCCTAATAACTTTCTTCTTAAAAGGGTCGTAGCTCAGCGGAAATACAGTTAGTATTATACCTACTACTAGCAATAATCATTTCATCTTTAGCGAGAACGAAATAAGAACGTTCAAGTTTTAGTTTAATTAAGATAGGTCAGTGAACAGCAGAATCAACGCCATTGTATCGTCAAAATGGTGGAAGTGTAAAGAGCTATCATTCTGAGTGAGACAACATCTTTTTGTACTTTTTTTAGGACAGAATCTTTTTGTACTTTTTTTAAGTTAAGAACCGAAACCTCGTTCAAGTTAAGTTAGTATTCTTATAGGCGGCGATGGGCTTGCAACCTGTCACGTATGGAATACTAACTTCTTCAAGATGTGGGCATGTATCAAATATGTATTTGTACATACCTCTGACTACCCCCTTAGACATCTTCAAAGGATCTGGAATATAAAGATCTGAGAGAATGTCTACCGCGCCTTGGGGATACAGTCGTGACCCTGTTTTACCTCGTTCAAGTTTACACTTCTGTCGGCTGCTTGAGTGCCACCGGTTTTTTTTTATTTTAGCTGAATTTTATAGACAATTTTCAATTTCCCTGTCTCACTCAGGTCGATAGCAAAAACCAGTGCTATGTCCGCACACGATAAAAAGTCCGTGCGGGCTGCCGTTGTTTCAAAACCTGTTGACGCAAATAAAATGTTTTTCACTGAGTGATAGCTTTTTTAAACGTTTATTTTTTTTATTTTTATTTTAGTGGCCGAGCCTAATATCATTGGCGAAATTAAATCACACAGAATACGCTGGCTCGGTCATGTGTTGCGTATGAGAGAGGATCGTGCAGCTGGGCGGGCTTTTCATGGGGTGCCAGTCGGCCGTCGACCAGTCGGCCGTCCCAGATATAGGTGGAAGGATGAAGTGGAGAAAGACCTTCGTTCACTTCAAATCCTTGCACCGGACTGGGTGGAAGCGGCGCAAGATAGAGACCGATGGCGTTCTATTGTGTTGGAGGCCAGGACCCAGTTTGGGGTCGATGCGCCAGGATAGTAAGTAAGTAAGTAAGTATTTTTTTTATTTTACTCACACCACACTGATGAAAGTGAGGTCTTTGTTTTTGATGAGTTTTGTATACTAAGGCTTTGTACTGCAATTCCAGTGGCTCTTCTAATTTCCCATCGATTGCTCTAGATGGTGTAACCCTACCAGTCTGCTCCGATTTTAAGAACCTTGGTTCGCTTCTCCAAAACGACGGCAATATTGACCGGAGAGTAAATAATAGGATGAATGCGGGATGGATGAAGTGGCGACAGGTCTCAGGGACGATATGTGACCCGCGAATGCCCCTTAAACTAAAGGGAAAGGTCTACAAAGCGGTCATCAGACATGACGTTCTGTATGGGTCTGAGTGCTGGGCCACGAAAGCGACAGATGAGAGAAGAGTGCATACGACAGAGATGCGAATGCTGAGATGGATGTGTGGAGTGATGCGAATGGATAAGGTGAGGAATGAATAAATTCGGGGAAGTCTGAAAGTAGCGCCGGTAAATGATATAAATAATAAATAATGTGGATGGATATGTGAGTAGAGGTAGACAAGACTAAGAAAACATGGATGGATTGTGTGAAAGACGATATGGAAAAGAAAGGGGTTGATACAGAGATGACGAGTGATAAGGGAGAGTGGAAGGGGAGAACATGTTGTGCCGACCCCGCATGAGCGGGATAAGGGCAGGCCAATGATGATGATGAATGCTAAGGCTTTGACAGAATTAGGTGGATCAATAGATAGAGCGTATATTTTAGTACAAAGTTCAATTTTGCTCTCGTGATTATTCTTTATTTGTTTTTTTTTTGTTTTTCTTTGTTGTTTATTGTTTATTTGTGTTTTTTTTGTGTTTTATTATTCTTTATTAACCTCTTTGCACTCCCGGGAGTGCCACGGTTTTTTGAAACCTATGATAATTCTCTTTGTATCTCAGTTTTTTGCAAAACACTTGTCAACACGTCTCGTTACCCCACTCATTAGACTAGAGATGCT
Organism: Epirrhoe alternata; assembly: GCA_963565295.1. Lineage (NCBI taxonomy): Eukaryota > Metazoa > Arthropoda > Insecta > Lepidoptera > Geometridae > Epirrhoe > Epirrhoe alternata. The sequence goes on from OY751375.1 coordinate 717,915, forward strand.
ATGCTACAAAGCTTTATTGATTAGCGAGCGAAGCGAGACAAATTGAAGCCGCACCGACCGGCGAGCCGTGGGATCGCAGATATTACCGACATTAGAGAAATTGTGTTTTCCCGCACCAGACATCTGGGATTAATGGTCCACCAGGTACATAGACAAATGACCATGCGTTTGATTAGATAAGAATGCTGGGATGTCGCCGTAATTCATTTTCCTCTAGACAGTTATAAATTGATGTAGTTTGAGAAAGCGTGGGGTTTAATCAGTGAGGTGACAATAGTGTAAATATCCATTTACTGAGTGTCAATATAAAAAATGTAGGTAAATATGTGAATGTTCTATTTATTTATTAACCGACTTCAAAGAAAGGAAGAGGTTCTAATCTAATATTTATATTTTTTTCTGTATGTTTACTGATAGTGTGAAATATAGGTCTCTACTACTGACTAGTATACTCCCAAGATGGTTCCATATAAGTTAAATTTTTGAGAAACATCAAAAAACCTCTTCCTCATTCCTCGCTTGTAATTTCGACCCGTCGGTTTCCTTAAGTTCTCTAAACGTAATTATTATTCAACATTTCTAGATTGCAGCTGTGATTGCAGGTTGAAACATTTCATTAAAATATGAATCTTCATTTCTCACTAGCGTATCGCATTACCGCTCGGCTGATCATTTGTCTACAGTGCAGGTGCTCGCTTTTGCTCCCACCTTCAAGTTTAGATTTCTATTTTGAATGTTTTTCCTAAACTGTAAGATTTTTTTCGCGTAATGAGGTTTTCTATCTATCAGCTCCATCAGCGTGACCACGCTATCTCAAGATCTCTTAAAATGACATGAGTTCAGGCAAAAGCCCAAAAACTCCAAAAAAATTCTACGACCGCAATAAACTCAAGATCGTCTAATCGAAAATGTCATTCTCTCTATTCTACCGTAGAGATAGCGTGGGCATGCTAAAGGGGCGTGGTGTACCAATCATATTATATATTTTTAGTAGGTAATCATTTCCTTTGTTTGATTTTTTATGTACGATGGACTGCTCTAATTCTTTGAACATATTTTCTTCAACAAATTTTTTTTTTGTGTACAATTCAACAGTTTACATTCAATACAATTCGTCGGTGGCAGCTTCAATTCTAGCCTAGATAATCTTTATCTCAATCCGAATCAGCTTGTAACAGCACCAACTGTTATGAGAAAGTTCGAGAAATCAAAACGCGAACCCTTCGGCAACAAATAACTGGGGATAAAATTTATTGGCAAATGCCTTTGCTAAGTTTGCTGGCTGAGCGCCTCGCTCCGATTATAATAAGCCTGTGTTTAAGGTGACGCGATTTACCGGTTTCCTTCAATAATAACGTTTTAAAAATTAAAAAGAAATCAACTGTAATGTTGGACTCAGTTCGAAAATTAAGTTTTTTGCGTTTTACGGGGTAACTATTGAGACCCGTCGCAGACTGCAGACTTTCTATCGGCCGATAGTTATGACGGAATATACTTCGGCTCGTAATGAGTAGGGAGAAGTATAGTCTCAACTACGTCGGCTGATAGAAAGTCTGTAGTCTGGGAGAGGTCTAAAACTTACGGGACCACCTCGGGAGTACAAACTTTTTGTTTGAAAGGGGAAAACAGTTTTTTTTTTTAAGTATGTTCACCGATATCTCCGTTATTTATGGACCGATTTCCATAATTCTATTTTTGAAAAGGGATGCCACCCGAATCGATGCCATATAATTTTATTCCTGAGAGTTTGATAGTTTTCCCGTGGAAAAAGCCTCTTCCTCACTCAGTGAGAAACGCCGCGCCTTAGACCCCTCGCAGACTATAGACTTTGTATCAGCCGATAGTTGAGTCGGGCTCGTAATGAGTATGGAGAAGTATATTCCGTCTCAACTATCGGCCGATAGAAAGTCTCTAGTCTGCGAGGGGTCTTAAAGTCAAACATTGTAGTCGGTTTTCTTGTTAGTTTTAAAAAAAACGTAATTTGTTATGTTATTTTGTATCATCATCTCAGCCACATGACGTTTTCTGAACATAGGCCTCCCCATCAATTTCCACAGCGATCGATCTTGTGCCTGAACAAGATCGTCTTTCCATCTAGTGGGGGCCATCTTCTCCTGCGCTTTTCGGTGCGTGGCCTCCACTCGAGAACTTTTCTGCTGTAACCGACGTCTTGTTATTTACGACAGAAATGAAATCAGTTAAGTAAGTTGACACCAGATGTTGCTACTTGTAGGTATAATGCTGGACTTTTCACACAGCATCATCTAGCCCCAAAGCAAGCAAAGCTTGTGTTATGGGTACTATATGACTGATATGCTTCTTATATACTTTTTGTTTGTAAATACATGCATATCATAGGTACATAGAAAACACCCAGACCCGAGACAAATACTTGTAAACACAAACATTTGTCCCGCGGTGGGGATCGAACCCGCAACCTACTGCATCGCAAGAGGACCTTCGCCCACTGCGCTACCAGAGGTCGTCAATTGGTCTTATAGGTAATCAAGTTAGTTCACATCATCAGCCTATAGCAGTCCACTGCTGGACACAGGCCTAATTAGCGCCATTGCGCCCTGTCCTCAGCTCGACGCATCCAGCTTCTGCCAGCAGCCAGAGCAGATCGTCACTCCACCTGGCCGGAGGGCGTCTTACACTACGTTTGCCGAGTCGCGGTCGCCACTAAAGAACTCGTTTACCCCAACTAGTTAGTTCAATAAGTAGAAACCATTACTCACAACACTCACAGGATTATTATGAAAAGAGACATAGTCTTGAAAAGTTTATGAGTACCTAGTACCTACATCATAAGGAAAATAACAAAGAATAAATAATAGGTACTTAACACGTTTTCAGAAATAAGCTTTTCCTTCGATATCAAGATGTTTACGTGTTTATTTTTACTCTTGTTTATTGGGTGAAAAATTCAATATAATAATCTTTTTGCTTTTAAAACATCATATTGGTGTCGTAACACCATTTATGTGAATTGTGATTTTTGTGATCTACTGTCGTAATAAAAAAGATAGTGAGTTTGTAAAGTATGCCAGTACTCGCTACAAAACGGTGCATTTTGTATATTTTTACTACATCATATATATCTAATATATACCTGATAAAGGCAGGAAAGTTAATATGCTTTTTATAGAATCATCTATCAGCAGATTACCCCTAAAATGTCAGCAAAGCAAACTCGATTGCGTTTATTTACTAAATCAACTTATCGGTACGAGTCGGAACAGGATTGCCAGCTCAGCATTTTATTGTTAGATTCAGCGACTTTTTTTATTTCATCATTACGTGCCTGTCTTCCCACTGCTGGGCTTAGAATCTCGAAAAAGGGCTTGCCCGCGCCGTACGCGCCGCAGTCATTTTTCTACACAAAAAATGATGATGACGTCAGAAAATGTGGCTCTCTTCTGACGTCAGCCGCATTTCCTCTATTGAATTGATAGTTTGGCGCGTTCGGCTCGGCTGGACTGTGCGACCACCCTCACAAGGAAGAATTTTACCTATACGATTTCGTGTCGCTCTGCTTTGTTTTACATGTAAGCGGTCATAAAAGTAAGTTTGTATGAGTCTGTGGCCAATTTTGATGACGGAGTTTTTAGGCCGCCTGAATGGCTGTCATGGCTTAACGACTTAAATAGCCGGGACCAACAATTTAACGTGCCCTCCGAAGCACGGAAGCGCTCAGATGAAAATGTCACTGGCGGTCACCCATCAATTTAGAACGTTGCTTAACTTCGACGATCTATCAAGAACGACTAAGCAAGCACGACCATGAGCGCTTCTAAGCGTGTCTACTCCTTTAAAACTTCTATGAGAAGAAATGTAGAGTCTACCTAATTAATTTCCTTTTTAAAGTTTAACGAATAATTTATGAAACTCTATGTTGGTAACACTGGCGGAGTAGTGTCACGCCAGACAGCGAGTCAATCCCATTCCTACGCTCGTCACGTACGGAAGCGATTTCGGGGATTTTTAGAGAGATGTTAGTCAATGTGTGCCGGAGTTTTGGCAGCGGGACTTGGCAACGCAGTGGCTTGGGTGGTCAGCAGTTTCTTTAGGACTGGTAGCAGCATCAATACTTTTAAACTCATACAAACTTAACCTCATCGCACACTGTCCGCGCCGTACGCGCCGCAGTCATTTTTCTATACAATAATTACGTTTTAAAACTAAAAGAAAAACCGACTTGAATGTTCGACCCTACACACGGCGTGACTCAGGGAATCAATAAGACATCCATAAAAATCGAAATAAGAAAAAGAAATCAAATCGACAGCTAATGCTTAGGCTCCACAGGCGTTAAGGGCATTAATTACCAAAACTGACTTATTGCATAAAGAGTCACGTATCTGTCGACTCGATTTACAATGGCTAGGAGAGAAGGTTATTAGAGTTTTACGGGAAAACTATCAAACCCTCAGGAATAAAATTTATATGGGACCACCTCTGGAGCATACCCTTTCAAACAAAAAAAACATTTTGAAAATCGGTCCACAATTGGCGGAGTAATCGCGTAACAAGATACAAAAAGAAAACCTCCTCCTTTTTTTGAAGTCGGTTAAAAATGCTGATGACGTCAGAAAATGTGGCTCGCTTCTGACGTCAGCAGAATTTCCTCTTGAATTGACAGTTTGGCGTGTTCGGCTCGACTGGACTGTGCGACCACACAAACAACCTCTGGAGAACGATCTAAGAGCGTCTACCATGCTTTGGGGATTCAGACATGATCTTTATTTTTCATTGTTAGTTCAGTTAGTTTCTCTACAAAGTTTGTGTACACTTTTTTTTTTTTTTTTTATGATTAATGGGTCGGCTCTTGACCTCGAAACTAACATAAGCAAGAATGAGGTCTACGATGGAGCGAGCCTACCCAGAAGGTGCCTATTAACTCTCTTCTTGAAAACAACAGGGTCATAGCTCAGCGGAAATACAGACGCGGGAAGCTGATTCCAAATTTTTGCAGTGCGCATAATAAAAGAACTTTGAAAGCGCTTAGTTCTAATAAGTGGAATATCAACCAGGTGAGGATGATAGTCAGCTGTGCGTCTGAAGTCCCTGTAAAAGAACGGTGAAGGCGGAATAAGGTCGTGTAGCTCCTGGGCACACTCACCGTAGTACAGTTTGTAGAAGACCGACAAACTCGCACAAACTCTACACTTTGTAGAGAATGTCTTCTGGGATCAGTCATAATCTCGTTTTCATTTAGTATAGGCCTTTTCAGCCATGAAAGAAAATGCTCTACCCAAAATTGTAGTGTAACCTGACCAGACTGATGCCACCTAAATCATCTCTAGTAGATGGAAAAAGGCCAATGATGATGATGATTAGTTAGATACCTTCAAGCATTTCGAATCTATTCCCTCCCTTGCAATCAATAACGTATTAGTGAAAGCAATTCTACAAAACGATTGCTTACTTGATACGACAATCGTAAAACAATTGTTCATTCTTCCACGTCGAGATTTCTACAATAAAATAATTGTTCTCTAATATTTTGTTTTCGTTGTACTTGTTTTATTGCTCAACTAGCTGTCCGTCGCGGTATTATCCGCCGTTCCTTAGAGAAAACATCACTTTCCCGGGATAAAATATAGCCTATATTTATCAGGGATAATGTAGGATTCTAATGGTGAAAGAATTTTTCAAATAGGTCCAGTAGTTTCGGAGAATATTCAATTCAAACAAACAAATCTTTCCTCTTTATAATATTATTATATATTATATTATATAGTATAAACAATAGAGATTGTTATTGCATATTTTTCAACACTTACGCAATGCTCTGAATAGAAAAAGTATAGCAAATTGTTTCATCCCACGAAGGTGGGTTGGTGCCTCAGACCAAAAAGTAGAGACCCGCTATTGACGGATTCTCTTACAAAATTTTCTATCGATTTTTGCGAGCGACGAGGTAGCATGAAAACGCATTTTACATACACTTATGCATTATAACTGACAATACAAGCAATAAGTACTTAGGTACACCCTCATTTTTACGCAGACTCTTGCTTTCGTAAGTAAGAAATGAAATGAAATTTATTTGGCAAAAAATATATAAGGCGCACGTAATAACATAAGACGCACATGATTTGGAATCATGTACATTTTGGCAGAGAGTTCTGTGTGTGTAAGCTCGAGAACGCTCCATAGACGAATGAGCGCTCAATATCTCACGCACACAGAAACTTTACACACAATGAAGACCAACCTGCCTTCCTGAAATAGATCTGTAACAGAATAGAGTTATCAACCAGTTCATAAACCAATTACATAGGACAGCGAGCAACTTCCTAGCCATCAGTTTGTAGTAGACGAACGCTTAATTGCCATGAAATTGCAAGTTTAATGAGAAACTCTGTGGCATCCATCGTTGGTGAGTGCTAGAGCGAGTATGATTCTTGCGAGTTTAGTGTTTTTAGTATTCGGATCCCTTTAGAGATAAAAAACTGGCCAAGTGCAAGTCGAGCTCGCGCACGTAAGGTTCTGTATCAATTTATAAAAACGGCAAAAAAACCTATGTTGTATGGGAGTCCCCTATTTTATTTTTTCTGTTTTTAGTATCTACCTATTTGTTGTTTTAACGGTAACAGAAATACATCATTTGTGAAAAATTTAACTGTAACTATCGCGGTTCATCGCGGACAGACGGACAACGAAGTCTTGCAATAGGGTCTCGTTTTACCCTTTTCAATTCAATTCAATTCAATTTATTCACAAAACTTAATACATAAAATTACAATTACGGAAATCATAAATTTGGGTACGGAACCCCAAAAACATATTCATGAAAACTATAAAAATCATAGGTAGGTACTAGGAATTCATTAAAATAAATGTATTGTCTCCCAATACGTTTCAATATATCTAGTTAAAGTAGGTAGATTCCAACTTATTATCCATCTTATTATGTGACGCCATTTCGAAATATGGCCATTGAAATGAATTCGAAAATCAAATTACTGAATTCAATGAAATGAGGTCCTTTGACTCCCTCACTATTCCAACCAGGCACAATCTCTTTGACAACACCACCAGTAGAGTACCGTCGAGATATCGCCCCGATAATTTGATTGGGTTCTTGGCTGTTGTAATTAAACCTAGGACATGACAGCTTAATTAATACTCGCTTGGCGATTGGCAATTTGGTCTTTAAAATCTTATCTAGGTAATAGATGATAGTTGACATATATTTATATCGTTGTAATAATAGTAATACTAGTATCTAAGTAACTATAGATAAGTAACAAGATGAAAAATACTAAATCTAAGGGCCATCCCACTCTATAGGGTCTTTCATTTTAAACTAAATTTCTTCTTCTTCTTCTTGTATTTAATGGCAATCTACACAACTAGGTGTAATTCTGCCAATGTCAAGTTTTAATATAGATTTATAGTCATGTCAGTCAGTCAAGTCCTGGCGATGGTTTGAACAAAACATGGCGGCTTGTTTTCTTCAAAACATCTAACGGAAATTTTTCGTCAAATGAGAAATCTTCTTCAATACTCCCCCATTCCATTTTCCAGATCTCCTGTTTCAAATCTAAGGCTTCATTAGTAAAATGCCACCGAAATTACATAATAAAACCTAGTAAAACACAAGAAAAATAAAGAGTAGTGCTTCTTTCTAAAATGGCGAAAAACAACCCCCTTATGTACTAACTTTATTCAGGCTCAACAAATAAATTAAAAAATATCCTCACACATTATTGTCAGAATGGTCAAGGTGACCGACTTCTTCCTCTGAGTGAGACCGAAACCGCTTTAAGTTTTAACTTCTGTCGCCACTCCTGGAACGCCACAATTTTTTTTAGAAAAATATTTAGATCAAAACAATTATTAATGTTTGTGACAAACGAACGCTATGTGCCGACAAGTTTCACAAATTCACTGGTTCATGGGTCAAATTAAAACCATAATGAATTCAAAGAGGTTGTACGTAGCACTGATTATCCTAATTAAACCGGCGTTAATTACCTGCCGTCCGCGGCTGGGGTTTAAATAATATATTTTTACTGTACCTATGTGATTATACCTACCTCACACGTGACACATAATTATTCACAAAAGTTCATGTATTTACAACTTTTTTTAAACCTTTTTTCACAACTGTGGGCACAGAATACAGAAAGGTGTATGTAGGTAGGTATGAGCCGTGTTGGCCGAATGGGGTTGTCCTGACTTTCAATCCGAAGGTCGTGGGATCGAAACCCAGCCATGCATCAATGGAGTTTTCGTTTCGTAAACACATGCACTATAAAACGAGCTCCTAACGGTGAAGGAAAACATCGTGAGGAAACCCGCAGCTTAGTCAGCTCCACACGTATTGACGTCGTCTTTCCTGTGGGCCAGACTGACTAAGCTGAGAGGATGGATTAGGTGCTGGGCAAGCCTGTTCCAAACAATGTCTCAGGCACTACAGCGTCCCGTTAAGTGTAGGCATATGTTGCCTCCTGACGCTGTATAGGTAAATCAGATGTACAAAAATAGATCTAATAAAGATATAAAAAAGGTAGGTACCTATAGGTTGGGTGGTAGAGACCGCTTCTTAGCGATAAGGCATTTTCTGGTTTAACTATCTCGAGAGAAGATAGGAGAAAAGGTGAAGGAACATTATCAAGAGGATGGATTCCTCTGTAGGTGGGACCCTAGTGTGTGACCCTACTGACTTGAGTTATCCTATCCTACATAAGGTACAGGTAAATCTGACAGCTTGTATGTTTGGATGTTAGTACATTATTGATTGGGTTTCAAATCTTTGTTTACTTTGTACGTTAATGAACTGAACAAGTTTGAGTAGGTATAATGTAAATCGTAGCTAGGAATATTTTAGGTTATTTAACGGCCACTCTCTACATATTCGCCGAACTATTCGCGGATTTCTTATTAAGAAAGACGATGACAGGCGAATACAAGCGATGACGCCCTCTACGTGAACGTCGGCATTCGTCTATAGGATTAATCATCAACGAATAAGTAGAGGGCCCATAAGGTTTTTTATACTAAAATGTGTTTTCAAAGTATGTGCTGTCGAAACAATGGCTTGTTTCTTCGAAGTTAGCGACGTGTCGAAAAAGAACTGTCGAAAAGCGGTACAGTAAAAATGTTGATATTACGCGAGCGAAGCCGTGTAGATCAACTTTTTATACTAATAGAATTAAGATATCTATACTATTCTCCGAAATTCCAAACAGGAGACAGTAAAGGTATTAAGCTAATGAAATTAAGGTCGTTGGGTTTTTTACTTAAAACTTTAGAGGGGTGTGCCTCCCTCGATGGGCGGGTGTTTGTCGTGAATTATATTCCAGGGAATTTGGATAAGATTTCATTTGTGGTGGAATTCACTTAGTAATTACTAAGGTATTGTTAGGTTTACCTACTGTTGATTTTGATAACACAATCCTACGAGTACCTCCATAATTATACATGCGATAGTTTGTAAGGATAGGCGGAGATAGATTAGTATGCAAGCACATCAATATTCTACTTTTTATCCAAGAAAAATCCCTAAGTATTCCAGAGGGACCATGGATAACACCGCGAAACGCAACTAAGTGTCCAATAATGCAGTTTTGCACAAACTAGGGATTATCACTAAAAGCCTGTTATAAGATGGATTAAAGTCGGTGCCCCATCATTCCTCATCATGACCTACAGCTGTGCAAAGGTCCCCCTTCAACTTCCACTCCCTGCGCTAGGCCCCCAAGGCAACGGTTTGCGTCTGGCTCAAATGGATCCAGATCTCGCCACCTTTTCCTCTACTGCTTCGTCTTCGACATTGCTGGGGCACCCACTGTGTGATTAAGACAATTGACAAAAGTATCTGCATTGAGGCGTTGATCCATGAAAATCAAAGGTCCAAGATTTCAGGTCTGAGATATTTTTTGACAAACACAAAGCTTGAACGAATGAAGGTAAGAAAAGGTCAGGTGTAGATATAATCTGACCTCGATTCACGGCATCAGCCGCAGATGTGATTTGAGTTCGTTTTCGTCGTGAAAGATACCTAGAGGTCTACCTACACCAATCATAACGAAATGATGCAGGTTAAACTACGACGAAATGCTTCTAGAAAAGGAAGGTGTCAGGTGGTACCTCGCTTGTCTAAGGATGCTCGCACAGTCCAGCCGAGCCGAACGCGGCGAACTATTAATTCAATAGAGAAAATTCTGCTGACGTCAGAGGCGTGCCGAATTTTCTGACGTCATCAGCATTTTTTGTATAGAAAAATGACTGCGGCGCGTACGGCGCGGACAGTGTGCGACCAGGTTTAGCGGGTGCACCACAATGCCTAAGTATTAAGAATAAAGTTGTACACAGCCAAGGAAATTATGCCAAGTCCAAACTGCGGCAACAAATGTATGGGTTTGGTGACTAATAAAGCAACTTAGCCTTTCGTGTTTCGGAATGCAAGGTTTTTCGGTTTGGTCTTACCATGAAAATTAGACGAACCAGTCAACATTCCTTCTGTTTTAGTAAAATCTATCTATAGGAGAGGAACACAACAAAGTATTGATGTGAAAAAGCCAATAGGTACATTCTCCACTAATCAGGGAACTTTTAAATCGCTCGCCGGCAGCCTGTTTGACTCGTAAATACAGCCTCCGATAGGGGAGGGGTTGGGAGGGGGTTGATAAATGCCTTCCCGTGACACAGCAAGATAACCTTGTTTTTGTTTTTGAAAGAAAAAGGAGGTTTCTTTTCGAAAACTGCTATTATTTCATTCAAGCTTAGGTAAGTAATATCGGGACGGTGTTTATGGACTTCCTTTAGCAAATACCTATAAGAAGAATTGAAAATAGAATTTTTATTTTATTGTAGCTTTTGTTGCTCAGAAAAGTATTTACTTTAAAATTATCCCAGAAAAAGAAAAACAAGTTGAGGAAAGTAGTTGGCTAGACCTTTCACGTCGATCATCATCATCATATCAGCCATCTAGCGTCCACAGCTGAACATTAGGCCTCCCCCATCGATTTCTACAGCGATCGATCTTGTGCAGCCTGCACCCAACGGCAGCAACCTTTACCAGATCGTCTTTCCAACTAGTGGGGGGCCGTCCTCCGCTGCGATTTCCGGTGCGTGGCCACGTCAATCGTGAAACTGTAAAATGTAAGTAGGCAGTGCTACCATTTAGGTATGTAAGTATTTGGACGTAGGTAGCTACTTGACTACTTACTCCCTTGAAAATCCCAATGGACTGGGTAACACTGCGGAGCCTAAACTGTGTAAAATAAGTAGGTAGGACGTGTTTGTGCTTGTAGGTAAATACTGGATAGGTACTTAAGTATAGACATAGTAGGTACCTTACCTAAGTACCTAACTTACACCAACTTACATTTTATTGTTGAGACTTGTTGAGATAGGAGACCCCAATCAAGAACTTTTAAAATTAAAAACTTCTAAAATTGGCAGTTTACGTTTAGGTACGGTCCCGCCAACACTCGGACCGCACCCTCTCACCACATCTAAACGGACTGACAGACAGTTCGATTGTCGAGATAAATTATCTGAGTTAATGGAGTTAGGTTAGTTACGTAGGTACCGTACCTAATTAATTTTAGATAGTTTTTTTGGTCTTTAGTTCTCCAACATTTTGTGTGGGAAAAATTGGAGGAATCCATCTTCTTCATATTGAATAATTATGACGGTTCTACACTTGACAAATAAACCGGTGTCGGTGAGCAGTCACGTGACTCGCACGTGCCCTTTTCGAGGCGAATCCAAGAATTTATTCTCATCTCAAAACTGCCAAATGCGCTATTCAACCTGAGACTATGTAGGTATGTATGTACAAAAAACATGACATTACAGAAGTGCCGGCAAAGGAATCACCTTTGTGCCTACACAGAAAAGGCCATTTTATAAATCGATTGTCAAAATGTATAACATGTAGCGCCATCTATTAACAAAGCACCATACAATTTTTACCTACAGTCAGAGGGAAACAAGATACAGAAAATATAAACCCCATGTTTTATAGCTAGGGAATTAATTCTACATCTAGCCCATAGATGGCACTATAATCAAGACTGTAGTATTTACGTAGGAGTTTTTGTTGATCGACGTATTCTACGTAATAATCTCAATTAACAATAGGTTATAAGTAGTTACTGCAGTAGGTACTAACCTGCAGGTTCCAAATATTTACTAGGTACTTAGGTATACCTACATATTTCAGAATGCTTACTAGATACCCAGATAATATCTAGGGTAGGGACCAATGATGTTAAAAAAATATCATTTGCTAGACATTTAAAATCGTAACATTCATTACAGCTCTTCATACGTAATCGCATAATAGGATTACGCAACATTCTAAATTCGGTCGGATAATCGCTAGCTGGCCGATTTCAGTTGGTCAGGATTTGTGTAAAGCGTTAGCTGCTTGCGAGTCTTTTTAATTTGGCCACGTTGCTGATTTTAACAGCTAAAGTTAGATGCCAATTTATAAGAACATGAAGAATCTTGGCCTTTTTATACCTATGAAGAGCTAAGATATTTACTATTTTATTTTCGAAATATATTTTTTTATTTTGTTTTAGAATTTCGTTTGCGAAATTGACAAGCGCATTTTACCGACTATAATTTTAGCTTCGATAATTTGACCTTCTTGAACAAATGAACTGATATAAAATTAGGTAGGTATATATTATCTATTTTTTCAAACAGGGCTGAAGAAAATGAAAGTCCAATTATCCACATATAAGAAAAAATGTATTATTATAAAATACAATGGTACCTAGATCGCAGCCAATCGCAGCGCTCCTACACACATTTAGAACGAAAATATAGTTAGTAGGTAGGTACGATATTAAGGGCTTAAAAATCCCTCGTCATATCTTAAACTACGAGATAAAGATGAATGACACAATGATTATCATAATACCAAGTAATAAAACATTTTATCTTGATAAAAGCGCAAATATAAATAAATAAAAAAAGTGATTTTTACCTTCGAAGACCACACTTAGTTTTTTTTTATCATAACATTCAATAAATTAATGTGAATTTTTTAACGAATATTGCTAAAGATTTGTAAGTAGAAAGTTTTGGACATTATAAAATATACCCACTTTTGATCAACTGATGACAGAAAAGTAATTTAAGTAAGTACTAACTACTTTATGAAAGAATAACATAAGTGCTCATTAAAATTGATCAAAAGTTGTAACTTTCTGGTATTATGTTTACAAAAACATACGCTTTCAGTAATAAGTATAATAAAAATTCAAAGGAATGTTCATTTAATAAAAAACATGATTTAATAAAATTTAGTAAAAAAACAATATAAAAAAAATAAGTAAAAAAAATAAATAAATAAAATCATAATTCAAACAGTGACACTCCCAGGAATGCCGGCAGAAGTGAAAACTTGAACGGTTCCAAACTTGACAAATAACCCGGTGTCGGTGAGCAGTCACGTGACTCGCACGTGACCTTTTTAAGTCGAATCCAAGAATTTATTATCATTGCCAAACGCGCCTTAAAAAGTTTTCACTTCAAAAACAACCGATAAGGTTTTAGCTTGTAAAATGATTTTGTATAAAATGAAACATAGAGAATAAATCTGTGAATAAAATAATTCCGCTCTTAATTTAGTTATTTTTTAAAGCTGTTTTGCAAGCATTAGAAATATAGCGTTCAAACTAATATCAATATAAGTATTATGAAGTGATGCTTAAAACTATTGCACATACAAACATACATGAGAATCTAGATTAAGAGAAATTTACATGCTTATACTATAAGATATAAAAAATGTTATTAATTATAGGTACAGTATGTGGCGCTAATTCTGTAGTTTACTTAGTAAAATTTCGTGAAAATTCTTAAAGATTAGGAGATACATAAAATGGTAGAAAATGAGTGACAATTTTCGTGTGGCGATGTTAAAGTAAACACCATAAAAATTTATTTTTACGATAAATTATTTGGTAAACTACAGAATTGATGAATGAATGAAGCAAAATTCACTGAAACCAGCTTGATTAAAAACCACTTTGGAATGTCAAAGTAAAAAGCATTAAAAAGTGTGTAAAAAAATATGTTTAATAAAGTAAATGCATAAATACGTAATACTTTAATAATACTTCTGTAAATATAAACTTGAGAGCTTAAAATTAAAATGCATAAAGGTGACAAAATGTCCATCGATCGTAACATCCAGCCTTATTGTCTAACTTGAAGTCCATTCCCATTTATCATCATAATTGAGCTCAACCAATCACAAAACACGAATATGACAAAACACGCCATTTTCGTATTGTGATTGGTTGAGCTCAATTGGGATGATAAATGAGAATGTATTTCAAGTTAGACAAGCTGCAGGTTTAGTGCCTGTTATGCAATATAAAAATGAACAGCAAAAACCGAAATGCTAAAGTCTAGAAAAATGTGATTTACCGCATAATTGTTATTTCATAAATAATTATTTCCTTTCTCATGAATACTTAAAGTTACTATCTAATTACTAAACATTTGTGCATCTCGCAATCTTCAACAAAAATAACATTATCTTTGAATAAATATTGTGAATGACTTACACTAACATCGTTCACAACTACAAATAAATGTTGAATCTTAAACACACAGCCGCAATTTTTATAACTTACATACATACACAGATACACTCGAATACGAATTTTACAAAGCACTGGATTAGGGTAACTTTTAGGGTCGATTCAAGGTTCACTAGGTTCATTAGGTTTATTTCACATTACGAGTTTTAAATACCACACCCAGGACACTAGACAAACTGCCTTCAAACCTAACCGCCGATGGATAGGCATTGGAGTCAGTTGCTTCGATCGACAGTTTTATATACCCTCTCCGCATTTCAAAAGATAACTTCAAGAATGCCTAGTTTCGTTGGCCATGTTTAAGACCCCTCGCAGACTACACACTTTCTATCGGCTGATAGTTGAGACGATATACGTCTCCATACTCATTACGAGCCGAAGTATATTCCGTCTCAACTATCGGCCGATAGAAAGTCTTTAGTCAGCGAGGGATCTTACAGACACTGGTGTCATGTTTAGTTAGTAGGAACACAACAGAAAACTCGAAGGTGAGTCTTGTTGCGGGGCGAGTTCATTATTTTAGGTATTCTGTCCCCACCGCAAGCAACTAACGCGTACCGTAAACTAATCTAGTGACACATATACATTCAATATCTGATTATAGCTAATTACTCTGATTATAGCTACTCTATTTACCGTAAAGAGATTTGTGTAAGGGTCGATCCACATCTGAAGAAATTTTTCATTATCGGTTATGTGTGAAAGGTTGAATGTTTTATTATATACTCCGCGCACGGCTTCGCCCGCGTAGTAGGTACCAACATTTTGAATAGCCTATTCATAATATTTAATATAGGCTATTCCAGGTATACGCTATATATCTACGCTTGGAATAGCCTGCATATGTAATAAATGGAACTTGGTATAGCCAAGTTCCATCCAAATCGGTTCACTGGTTTAGGCGTGATTGATACACAAACATACAAACATCCAAATATCCAAACATCTAAAAATACTCACAAACTTTGAATTTTATTATACGAGTAGATTCAACTTGTCCTGGCGTTACGCGATCAATTAAACGCGACGCATTTTCCATCGGATGTGAACCTACCCTTAAGGGATACTACAAGTAGACTATGACACTACGTCTTCCTTGCAAATGTGGCCTAACATGAACTCTTATTTCCAGGCAGTATTTGAACTAAGGGGCCGTATCCACGAACGAGAGAATCGCGGCGATATTATCGTCGTAGGTACGTATTTTTAGGGCGTCTCTAAACGCTGCGATGTTACCGCGGCGTGTGATTGCATTGAAATACGTAAGACGATATCGCCGCGATTCTCTGGCTAGCTGGGAGACGGTCTCACTATTTACCATCAGTTTAAGAACCCCTTTGGAATATGTGAGGTTCGTCTGGAGGTCTGAAGACAACCAGAAAACACGCGATAGTTTTGACACGATAAGTCTTCGTGAATGCTCTTTCAGTGTAGGTACTAGTACTATTATTTAGTGTATTTAATCTGGGGTGTAATATTTTATGGGTATCCTCCCTTGAAATATACATCACTTTCTACAACAGTAAATATAAATAATGTAATAGGTAGGTACTATAAATATGAATTTCTAAAATTGTGTAAGATTAATCACAATAAACTATTATAATATACTTCTTAAAGTTACCACATCAAGTTACACAATCTACTATACCAATATCTATTGAATAAGTTAAATAATAACTTTATTACATACATTGTATAATTTGAATAATTCTATATATTTTTGTTTTATATTTGGAAAAATCAACAAATCATTTATTTTTTTATATATTTCATCTAAATTCGATTTATTATAATTTCACGAATGAATTTTTTGAAGTTAAATCAGTGTTTTATTCAGTCACAGTTTCTATATGATTGTTCGTTATTTTCTTTAAATGCATTTATTTTGATTAATGATGCCCAGCAGTGGGACATAGGCTCATAAACAATGACGATTAATGCATACATACTACATTAGGGCAGTGAGTTGTTATTGGCTTGTATGGGCATTGATATAAAAAAAACTTGTACTTCATTATATCAATCTTTTTATTAATTAAGTTGTTTTTCTAGTGCAATGTTTTTATACTTCTGCGATTTTGTTTTTTTTTTATAATTTCGGGAAGACTAAACTTGGCCCCCCGATCGGGTCGTTACCCTTTCAAATTTTCTGTTACACGATCAAATATTTGCCTCAAATATATTTCACAAAATGGCAGTAATCATTAATTCTGTCAGTTTAAGGTACTTAATATTTTTTTTTAGGAAAAAATGTCGCATCTACTTTTAAAAAGCTATATAATTATTAAAATTGAGCGTATTACTTCTGCTATAATTATATGTTCTAGATATTGCGTCAGTGACAAAGAACAAAATGGCGTCACGACTTCTCATTTTAAACGCATTTTTATATAATATTTTCAATAAAAAGTTGAATAAAATTTGACGAATCCCGTCCACGAGTTCATTCCGAGTGGTTTAAATTCCACACGCTAATAAATTTATGTTTTCGTTAGTTCTCTAAATTCCGCAAGATGGCGTGGATACTTGTTTTTACAACAATCAGCGTCAAAATGCCGCGACTTCTTCATGGCCGTGCTACTGTTACTTCCAATTCTCTCTTTTGAGATCAATTTTGATAAAGCATTTTGCAACGCCATCGACCCCAGAATCTTTGCTGTCACGCAGTGAGCGTTTTAAAAAAAAACCTGTTCAGAACGCTATGTGTGTAACAGCTCTTATCACTAACCTGTGCAGTACAAATAAAGCATACTTAAAACAAAGAAGAACACTGCACAGTTAAAAAACGGAATGAAAAAAGAGCTTAAATAATAAATCCGCTCTATTAGCACGGAGTAATAAAAGTGTATACAAACCCTAACTAATTAACATTTTATAAAATAAACATATTACGAATCCACGTCGAGGTTGAGAGTGAGTCACTTTACGGGCCTGAATCACCGACAGTCAGACCAACATTTTTCGTCTAGTACATTTTCAACGGATGTACCTAAACATGACTGAGGCCCTTCGACTTTTTATAAGGTCAATGATCTAAAAGGTATCTAACGAAGGTTGGTCTTGTGTGTGTGGATTCGTATCTGTGTGCGTAAGCGATACTGACCGCTCATTTGTGCGTACCTTTACGCACACATAATATATATATTTGGGACAGCTAATATCAATAAAAGATCAGTTCTCAAAAGAAATTGATAGAAGAATAAGCAGCACTTGGAAACGTTACTGGTCGTTAAAAGAAATAGTCAAAAATAAAAAAATACCAATGGCGGTGAAGAGCAAACTATATAACACGTGTATTCTCCCCTGTCTTACATACGGGTGCCAAACTTGGCCTTCCACCAGCAAAAACAGTCAAAAACTTAGAGTTTGTCAACGTAGTATGGAACGAAGCATGCTCAACATAAGATTGCGTGATAGGTGGACATGCTCGAAAATAAGAAAAAGAACTAAGGTAAATGATGTCATTTTAAAAATAAAAAAGCTCAAATGGAATTGGACAGGTCACATCATGAGAACAGATAAAAAAAAATGGACAAAAGAAGTAATGGAATGGTATCCTAGAAATGGAAAAAGACAAAAGGGACGACAAATTAAGAGATGGGAAGATGATCTTCCAAAAGGGTGGAGAAGATTAGCTCGAGACAGAGAGGAGTGGAAAAAATTAGGGGAGGCCTATGTCGAAAGACAACCTGACTAACACACTGGTTGCTGAAGATTTAATATAGTAATTTATTTTTGTAAACTAGATTATAATTAGAATAAGTTATTAACTATTTAAGATGGTCAGAGAATAAAGGCTTTTTTACTTTACTTTACTTTTTACGCACACAGAAACAACGTACACGTATGTAGTGCATATTCTACGTTGTTTAACGTTATGGACAAGTGACAGCACTCACAACGTCGACGTCATAATCAGGTAACGCTACGCACACTAAGCTCTGTGCCGGCGTTCGGTGGGATTCTGCCGAACATTCCGCGAACTAAATTGTCACGTTTGAAATGCAGGTCGACGCGACGTGTATACGGACCTTAGTACCCACCACGTTGAAAAACACCACAGATAAAAAAACAGCGACACTCCAGGAGTGACAACTTGGAACGGCACTAAACTTGACAAATAGTCGGTGAGGAGTCACGTGACTCACACTTTTCGAGGCGAATCCAAGAATTTTGTCTCAGGCAAAACTGCCAAACGCGCCTAATGAAGTTTTCACTTCAAAAATTCAACACAAAACAAATTGAGTAACAAAAATGTACAAAATACATGAAAAGTCTTATCAATTTTTTTAATTCCGACGGAATTTGAACCCGCGACGATCAGGCGATCCTCTTAAAGCCGAAGTGCCTTCAATCACTCGGCCACGGAACCCCTGACGTCAGACTAGAAATCTTTGAAAAGCTCATATTTATCGGATAAGCAATGATTTCGAGTCTGACGTCAGGGGTTCCGTGGCCGAGCGATTCAAGGCACTCCAGCTTTAGGAGGATCGTCTGAAGATTTTTCATTTCTTATTGAACTACCAAGTGTGGATTAACATTATAAAAATTACAAAAAAAATTTAAATACATGATAATAAAGAAATTTTTTTTGTGTTTTGCGCCACAAAGTTAGACAACGTCGTGTAAAATTTGTTGTATTTTATCTGTGGTGTGCCTCAAGAGGGCCAATACCCGTCACGCCAGATGGCACAACACTCGGGCCGCTATGCGACCGCACTCCACTGTAAGCCTAAACAATTACAATTAGACAACGGCAAATATACCAACTCTCAGCAACAAAGAACCGTAACGAATGGCTGGAGTGGGACTGACAAACAAACATTAGCCAAAATATTGATATTGGGACATCACGTGAACTTTATTGACCAATCACAATGCTGTCATCAGATGATCACGCTTGAATTGACCAATAACAAAGCGTGTAAAGAAATCAGTATCTCGAAGGCTCAATGCACAATGAATTGGCAAGCGACGCGTCAATAAGTTTTATAGCAAGCCATTATAAGCCTTATGATTAATGGTACAAGATATAAAAACGCTCAGGCGGAGCCATCTAGCGGGCCGCGCTGGCTCGAGCAGATTCGAGCGGTTAATTCTACAAGCGTTTCTATATCTTGTTACATTGTTCATAAGGCTTATAATGACGCGCGCTTGCCAATTCAATGTGTCAGTTCGAACGCACGTGATCTTTTCCCGCGTATGAACTTATGTTTAACAAACTATACAGGGTGTAAAAAGACGTCTACCGAAGCCGCCAGAAGTAGGTACAGCATCCCAACAAACAACCAAATCCAAAAGGATTTTCCGAAAAAATCATTATATCCGGAGAAAACAGCGCTTGAAGAGCACTGTTTGCGTATGTTCTGGGCGCGTTGTTTTACGTAGATTGTTGGATAATGAGTTTTAATTATTTTTTCTTTTTTATATGAAATTATTAGGTAGGTATGGTCTTATTATGTCGTACTAGTAGTAAATAACCGAAAATAACATAGCATGACGAAACTAAGTAAAAAAAAAATTGCGTTTTTTTTTTCGCTAAATATGTTTAGAATCATGGTCTGATTGCAACCTCTCAGTTTTCGATAGCAGTATTTTTACACCCTGTATAAACAAAATTAGAAATGCCATAGACTGGTATAACTTGTGTAAGCCATCGTCCCACTCCAACCCCCAAAAAACCGAATCTCTGGAGATATTTTAACGCTTTTGATAAACAAATTAATACAAATTAAAGCATAGCGTAACGTTGACTCAGCTACAGGGCTTCTTTGGTTTGCTAAGGGCGTCCGGTGCCGCGCGCGTCATACGATTTTGAACCACTGTGTATACGACATTCATAATGACGAAGGGTTATAATACTTTAACCTTAATTTCAATTTTTTTTTACATTTCACAACTATTGCCGTGCCAAAACGTAAATAAGAAATACGTTGTGTGACGTTATAAAATGACCACAACGTCACACAACGTTGCTCATACATGTTTTGGCTCATACATATTTTTTTACGTAAAACGTGACTGTGAGAAATCACTGTTAGAAAATGTATAAGTTTTAATTGTAATGTGTACAAAATCAAGACATTATGTCAACTACTGATAGACCAAAAGTGAGATCACTAGAAAATGCATTTCAAAATCATTCAAAAATGTGTAAAATCACTGTTAACTGATTCAAAATAGTGAGGGATAACCTCAATTGCAAATCACTAAAATCAGATTATACATTTTAAACTCACTGTAAAACTTAATGTTATTTTCTCACAACGACGTTTTCACATGAAAAATCTCTGTAAAATCAGATTTTTATCACAACAATCATACGACTTCTCACTAACTGTAAAAAAATACATTTTCAAATCATTCTTACAAAAAAAAATCAACTCATAGTAAAAAAACCACTAAAACCCTTCGCCAATAAAACCGTGTCATTGTCCATCCAGCGGTCCAAACTCAGCTAGCTCACTTCCTGCGGCTCTTGCGCGGCGGTGGACGGTACTCGGGCTACGCGTGCCGCTTCGCGTGCAACGCGAGGTGGTCCGAGCGCGAGAAGCAGCGGTCGCAGTGGCGGCATCTGGAAAGTGGACTAGCTGTTAGCTGTTACTCAACGAATCTTTAGGCTCAATGCAGAATAGACTATTTTCTACTTTTTTGCAAACTGTTCAATCAATACTGAGGTTATAATAAACCAGTAGAATTTTTAGTAAAAAATTTTAAACCGTATAATGCCTTAATTATTTATTATTATTATTGCTAGCCCGCATCGTCCCACTGCAGGGCAAAGGCCTCCCTATCCCCCTTCCACCTTTCTCGGTCTTGTGCTATGGAGGACCAGCTTTCCATGAACGAGTCCAACTCGTCTCTCCACCTCAATCTAGGTCTGCCGCGACGTCGTCTTCCGCCATTGGGGGCCCATTCGGTTGTTAGTTTGGCCCAAAGGTCATCCGACATGCGGCAGACGTGTCCGGCCCAGTCCCATTTCAATCTAGCGGCCTTCTGGCTCACGTCGACGATCTTCGTTTTGGAGCGCAGAATAGTGTTTCTTATCCTATCGGTAAGCTTCACTCCGAGGATACTGCGCTCCATAGCCCTCTGACAAACCCCGAGCGCAGACCTCTGTTGAACTGTCAAAGACCATGTTTGTGCGCCATAGGTAAGAATAGGGAGAATGCATACGTCCATGAGCTTGCGTTTGAGGGAAAGTGGCAAGTCGCCCTTCATTAGGTTTTTCATAATGCCTTAAAATGCATTTTAATTTATGATTTTTAGTTGTCGCACGAAAACGCGAGCCGCCATGTTGTGACGTCATATGGTTTGTTTTGTGAACAATACGACTGTAAAAGAGAAACTCTTTGTTCGTAACTGAACACAGTGACGTCACAAAATGGCAGAAGGCGTTTTTGGTGGCTTGAAGATTACGATTTTTAAAATTGAATTATAAAATGTTTATTGCATTTTTATGAATAAATATCGACGTTTATCGTTTACTTGTAACGAGACCTATGGTATACAAGCATTTTTATGTGTTTTCTTACATGGTGTAAAATACCCTATTGGCAGCAAAAAGACGTAACAATACATTATAAATCTTATGAACAATGTAACAAGGTATGAAATGAAATGAAATAAAAAAATCTTTATTGCAACACAATGTAACAAAAAGTAGGAAGGTAACTTATATTAGAGTAATTACATAGAACCATTGGTTGCAATTGGCGGTATTATCGCTAGATCGCGATTTCTTCCAGACAACCTTTATACCAACCTTTAGCCAGAACAAGCGTTATTACTACCCGGAATGGTACTCGGTAGAGCTTAAGTGTCAAATCAAGATGAAAGCTGAATTACATAAATTATATAAAAAAACTGAGTCACATGCTGACTATAGAAACTTTTCGGAAAAAAGAGCATTGGTAAAAAGTATGATTAAGGAAGATTACGAGAAATACAAAGCAGGTTTGCAGAGTCGCTTCGCTAGCGATCCAAAATCGTTTTGGGCCTTTATAAAAGCGAAAAGGTCAAAAGAAGTTCGTACGAGTATTACACGGGAAGGCATGGAGCTATCCCCTATGGAAAGTTCAAAAGAGTTTGCTTCATATTTCCACTCCGTCTACAGCGACAGTCCTGCAAGGCTATGTGTCAGGGATGCGTGCCAGTCGGATGAAGTGTGTGGCACACCGCAAGTTTTTATAGATGGGTTTGCTTTGTCTGATGTTGTGCTAGCCCTAAAGCATCTTAAACCTAAGTACTCATACGGTCCAGATGGGATCCCCCCTTTTCTGCTAAGAGATTGTGGAAAACTATTAGCTGGACCGCTCTTGCATTTATTTAATCTATCCTTGCAATCTCACACGTACCCAGAAGAGTGGAAATTGACTCGAGTTATCCCTGTACCGAAAGGAGGAGTGAGTTCCGACGTGAGGGGTTATAGACCTATAGCCGTCTTATCATCATGCGCAAAAGTATTGGAATCAATATTGCACCGGTACATCTATAGGCATGTTGTAGTCAACTGTCGGATGCTCAGCATGGTTTCAGGCCTGGTCGGAGTACGGACAGCAACATGCTCTGTTTTATGACATATGCTGTCCCTGCTCTAGATTCAGGTATACAGGTAGACACGGCCTATTTTGACTTTCGCAAGGCATTCGCCACGGTAGACAATAATGTTCTTTTAGGGAAGATGGCGGCAATAGGGTTTGACAGTTATCTGAGGGGTCGGATGCAGTACGTAGATTATAGTGGATATCTTTCAGAGCCGTTTTATACGAACTCTGGGGTAAGCCAAGGAAGTAATTTGGGACCCCTTGAGTTTTTAATAATGATTAATGACCTTCCTAGTGTCATTAAACATGCAGTTTGCCTACTTTTTGCGGATGACTTAAAGCTGCTATTGCAGATAAATGATAGCTCAGATTGTGCCCGATTACAGGAAGACATAGACCGCGTTGCTCAATGGAGTCATGATAACAAACTCTATTTTAATAATTCAAAGTGTTGTGTTATCACATATGGCCGTGCACGGAAACCTCACACTTATAACTACTCCCTCGAAGCAACCAATATTGATCGTGTGCAATCGGTTCGAGATCTAGGGATCCGCATGGACTCTGAATTCAACTTCCGAAATCACGTGGTGGATATCTGCAAGAAAGCGTTCCGGAATTTGGGCTTTATATTACAGAGCAGGGACTTCAGTAATATCCACACCATCAAGGTGCTCTATTGCTCTTGTGAGGAGCAGGCTAGAGTCCGGGGCTATGATTTGGAGTCCTCATGAGGAAAAGTACATTAGTATGTTGGAAAAAATGCAAAATAAATTTACTAGGTTTTTATATTTAAAATTATATAAATAAATAAATAATGCTGGACAATTTCACACAGCATCATCTAGCCCCAAACTAAGCATAGCTTGTACTATGGGAACCAGATAACTGATACACTACTTATATACTTTTTTTTTTGTTTGTAAATACATACATATTATACATAGAAACACCCAGACCCGAGATAAATATTTGCAGATCATACAAACATTTATCCCGCGGCGGGGATCGAACCCGCAACCTGCTGCGTCTCAAGCGGGCTTTCACCCACTGCGCCACAGAGGTCGTCAAATTGGAGGCATGGTAGGTTACAATAGATTGGAAGTGAGGCGGGAATTATTCTTAATATTCTTAATTCTTAATAATATTATAAATGTGAAAGTAACTCTGTCTGTCTGTCTGTCTGTTTGTTACCTTTTCACGCCCAAACCACTGAACAGATTAGGCTGAAAATTGGCATGGATAAAGGTTGTATCCCAGGGAAGGACATAGGCTACTTTTTATTCCGGAAAAATCCCGAGGGACCGCGGGTTACACCGCGGGAGCGCAGCTAGTTGTTAATAATGTATATTGTTCGTTTGCTCAGAGGTATGGTGTTGATGTGTGTCGGTCTGTACGTGCCGGACAAGCATGTGGGCGCGCGGCGGCGGCCTCGGCTGCTGATGCTCCCGAGCGCAAGGACTAACCTCCTGAGCAAAGCACCACTCACGCGTGCCCTATGTGCTATCAATAGCTTATGTGCCTCGGAAGATATGGATCTTTTTAATACTAAATTGGCGAAATTCACAGTCACCGCTACAAGGTAATTAATCAATTAATTAATTAATTATTTCTTTTGTTTTAATTTTCTTTTATACGTAATTATTATTTTGACATATTTTGAATTTTATTGTAATATTTTAACTCGATTACTATTTATATTATAACATTTGGACGACTTGGATATATCTGTAAGTCCATTTGTGTTTTGTGTAAATAAATAAATAAATAAAATAAATAAATAAATAAAGGTATTTTTTTGAATGTGTTTATTATCTGTGTTTTGGTCCGAGCGCAAGGACTAACCTCCTGAGCAAAGCACCACTCACGCGTGCCTTATGTGCTGTGGGGCTGGTTATTACCCAAAGTGCGGAACTCCGTTGTCTGTCGTTTTTTTTTTTTTTTTTTATGATGAATGAGTCGACTCTTGACCTCAAAACTTACATAGGCAAGAATGAGGTCTACGATGGAGCGAGCCTACCCAGAAGGTGCCTATTAACTCTCTTCTTAAAAACATCAGGGTCGTAGCTCAGCGGAAATACAGACGCGGGAAGCTGATTCCACATTTTTACATCTCACCTAGTTTTAGTTTACAAAAACGGCTGTCTGGAAGATATCGCCTCGAGCGATAAGACCGCCGATTGCAGGACCTATCCCTATCTAAACCTAGCACCTAAGTACTATCGCTAAGGTATGTAAATGGTTCCTCAATAAAGTTATTATTTATTTATTTATCAATAGCTTATGTGCCTCGGAAGATATGGATCTTTTTAATACCACATTGGCGAAATTCACAGTCACCGCTACAAGGTATTTGTGTTGTTTGTAATTTATGTTGTTTATGATCTATGTTCTATGTAATTTCATTGTCGCCTTGGTGTCCTCACTGTAAAGACAATGTAATTGTTCTTTATAAATAAAATAAATAAATAAAAACTAAACTAAGCTACAATTTAAACTAAAACTAACTATAAAAACGCTTGTTAGAATGAACGACGCGAGACTGCTCGAGCCGGCGCGATGCTTCGCCACACCTCGTTCATTCTATACCTTGTTACATTGTACATAAGGTTTATGTCTTGCTACGTCGCGTCGCTGCCAATATTCAGTTTGCATTGAGCCCTTCGAAGTTGCTGCGCAGAACCCATTTTTGATGACGAATATAAGACGATGACAGCGTTGTATAGCTGCCTCGCTCATTCGCCTATGTTGCATTGTTCTATCTCGCTTACTCTACACACAAAATGTACCGATGCAACTTCAGAGAGCTAAATATTGGTTGTGGCTACGTATATTCTAGTAATACTACAAATATGACAAGAACTCTGCTTGTCTGTTTGTTACATTAATCAATAATACTAATAATTCTTGATCGAAGCCCATACCGCTGAGCTGATAAGTCTAAAATTTTGAAGGTTGTATGTATCCCAGTAAAGGACCTAGGGAACTATTTACCTCAGTCATCTAATACGATATATTTGACGACCTCTGTAGCGCAGTGGGCGAAGGCCCGCCTGCGACGCAAAAGGTTGCGGGTTCGATCCCCGCGGTGGGACCAATGTTTGTATGATCTACAAATATTTGTCTCGGGTCTGGGTGTTTCTATGTATGATATGTATGTATTTACAAACAAAAAGTATATAAGTAGTATATCAGTCATCTTAGTACCCATAACACAAGCTCTGCTTACTTTGGGGCTAGATGATGCTGTGTGAAAAGTCCATCATTATTTATATTTATTTATTTATAATAAACTGCATAGTTATTTTATTTGCACAATATGAGCTCTTAACGGTGAGGGAAAACATCCATCGTGAGGAAACCCGCAGCTTAGTCAGCTCCACATACATTGACGTTGTCTTTCCTGTGGACCAGACTAAGCTGAGAGCATGGTTTAGGTGCCACAAGCCTATTCCATCTCAAACAATGTCAAAGGCACTACAGCGTCCCGTTCAGTGTAGGCATAGGTTGCCTCCTCACGCTGTATAAATCATCCCACTATTATAATACAGCTGAAAGTTTGTGAGTTTGTTATGATGTTTGTATGTTTGTGTTTCAATCACGCCTAGACCAGTGAACCGATTTGGATGAAACTTGGTATAGGCGGAGCATATAGGCTTTATTGGTATGGTACAGTCACGGACAATAAGATGTATACACTCCATACTTTTAAAATTAATATCACACTAAAACTAATAGATGTAGGTTAAAAACAAAAAGCGGAAATTGATTTCACATTGAACTAATGTCGAAATCAATAAAAATACCAGAACATTGTTGGACATGTTGACCTGTACATGGGTTGAAACATTATGGTGTGTATACATCTTATTGTACGTGACTGTACCGCGGGTGAAGCCGCGCACAGGAGCTGGTTAGTTACCGGAAGGGTTTGGCGCCGGTGTGTTTGCGATAATGGCGGGTCAGCTCGTCTGAGCGCGCGAAACGCCACTCGCAACCCTCCCACGAGCACTTGTACGGCTTCTCTCCTGAAATTATGAAGAACAGCTTATTTATTTAGTTCACAAACAGAATATCCTCTGTGGCGCAGTGGGTGAAAGCCCGCTTGGGACGCAGAAGGTTGCGGGTTCGATCCCCGCCGCGGGATAGATGTTTGTATTATCTGCAAATATTTATCTCGGGTCTGGGTGTTTCTATGTATGTATTTACAGACAAAAAGTATATAAATAGTATATCAGTTATCTGGTTCCCATAGCTTTGCTTAGTTTGGGGCTAGATGATGCTGTGTGAAATATCCAGCATTATTTATTTATTTAATATATCATAACTAAAAAAAGTAAGTTCGTATGCGTCAGAGGCTAACTCTGGTGACGGATTTTTTAGACCGTCATGGCTTAACGACTTAAATAGCCGGGACCGGCAATTTAACGCGCCCTCCGAAGCACGGAAGCGCTCAGATGAAAATGCCACTTGCGGTCACCCATCCACTTACAGACCGTTTCGAACGTTGCCTAACTTCGACGATCTATCAAGAACGACTAAGCAAGTACGACCACGAGCGCTTCCATATATTTACTGTGTTATCGTAACTTAAAAGATGGATTACATGTATACTCTACTTCCGTTGCGGTGGGACCCGCGGTCCCTCGGGAAAACATCACTTTCCCGGGATAAAATATCCTATGTTCATTAGGGATAATGTATTGTTGTACAGGGATTGTAATGTTGAAAGAATTTCTCAAATCGGTCCAGTAGTTTCGGAGCCTATTCAATTCAAACAAACAAATATTTCCTCTTTATATTATTAATGTAGACTAGCTGGTACCCGCGACTTCGTCAGCAAAATAATTAACTCTAAGCAAGAATCTTGCAAAAGTGACGCTCAGGCGGTCACCCCCTCATTATGGCCGCGCCAAGCGTCTCTTAATGTTGATTTATAATGAACATAAACACAGTAATAATTGCATATGTGTGTATTGCTTCAGCTTGAAACTATTTTGTTGGAAACTTAATAAAAAGGTTCCACATTACTTTGAAGAAGGTCAGATGTTAAGAGGTGCTACAAACCTATTTCATCTCAGATAATGTTCCAAACACTACAGCTTGTAGGCGGACATCGTCATAATATCGGATTCGAAGCCATTTGATATATCTGATATGGGCTATCTTTAATCTGTGGTATGGGGTGTATGGGACTTAGTATAAATAAACAAATAATGCTGGACATGTCACACAGCATCATCTAGCCCCAAACTAAGCAAAGCTTGTACTATGGGAACCAGATAACTACATACATACTACATACATACATAAAATCAGGCCTCTTTCCCAAAGGGGTAGGCAGAGACCACGGATCTCCACTCGCTACGATCCTGACACACAACTTTCGCCTTTTACATACTTTTTGTAAAAACGTAAACAGGGTCACGACTGTATCCCCAAGGCGCGGTAGACATTCTCTCAGATCTTTATATTCCAGATCCTTTGAAGATGTCTAAGGGGGTAGTCAGAGGCATGTACAAATACATATTTGATACATGCCCACATCTTGCAGAAGTTAGTATTCCATACGTGACAGGTTGCAAGCCCATCGCCGCCTATAAGAATACTAACTGGTTTCCTCACGATGTTTTCCTTCACCGTTCAGAGCTTGTGTTAAAGCGCATATAAATTTTACGAAACGCAAAATCCATTGATGCACGGCCGGGATTCGATCCCACGACCTTCGGACTTTTTGTTTGTAAATATATTTATTTATATTGTAATTATAAGTACATAGAAACACCCAGACCCAAGATAAATATTTGCATATCATAAAAACATTTATCTCTTATTTATTTATTTATCTCGCGGCGGGGATCGAACCCGCGACCTTCTGCGTCCCAAGCGGGCTTTCATCCACGCCAGAGAGGTCATCAAATCGTAAGGGAGTCAATCGTCAAGTATGGAAATTCTGAGAGTCTGTGGGTTTCACACCTCGGTTCCGTCATCAAGAAATCACCACACGGGAACCATCTGTTGTGTAGAGGATATGTAGTCACTTAGAGTGTATGAGAATCATCAGTTCAGGAGCTTATATACAGTTTGCGAAGGGACCTGGTATGAGAGCTGTGCTGGTAAAGAAATTCGCCAGTTCTAAGTGGATTCAAACCACAATTGCGTACATAACTATTGACCTCACGTTGTAAAGGAGGATCACTGATATCCCAAACACAGGGCAACCTAGTTGGGAGTTTGAGATCAGTCATGTGCACTGTAAGCTCAATAACAGACTGTAAAAGTACCATAAGATGCCACCTTCCTAACATGTTTGTATGAGCCAAGTATCGAGGACTACCATTAAAATTCTGTTAGGTATATACATTGCATTGTATAGTATAGTTTATGCATATAAACTGTGCACATGAAATTGTAATAGGCTATTTTACACCATGTAAGAAAACACATAAAAATGCATGTATACTATAGGTTTCGTTACAAGTAAACGATAAACGTCGATATTTATTCATAAAAATGCAATAAACATTTTATAATTCAATTTTAAAAATCGTAATTTTTCTTCTATCTTCAAGCCACCAAAAACGCCGTCTGCCATTTTGTGACGTCACTATGTTAAGTTAGGCACAAAAAGTTTATCTTTTACAGTCATTTTGTTCACAAAACAAACCACATGACGTCACAACATGGCGGCTCGCGTTTTCGGGAGACAACTAAACATCATAAATTAAAATGCATGTTTAAGGCATTTTGCGGTTTATAAAAAAAAAAAAGAATTCTACTGGTTTATTATGACCTCAGGATTGATTTAGAACAGTTTTCAAAAAAGTGTAAAATAGCCTATTAGTATCATAAGGTTTTTTTCCATTATTGAAGTCTTACCAGTGTGGGTACGCTTGTGAGCCTTGAGATGCGAGCTTTTGGTGTAGACCTTGTCGCAGGCGGGGAACTCGCAGCGATGGACGCGACGTCGCGGGTCTGAAGCTGGTAGAGGCGGCAAGCGGGGCGGCGGGCGGCGCACCGGCGGGATAGAGATTACGCGAGGTTCCTCTGTGAATAGACAAGTCAAATACATACTCGTAACCCGGGAATCCTCGGTCAACAAAAAACCATTGTTAAAGCGGCGAGTTGTAAGGGTTGCTGGGAGCCGTTGGGTGCAGGCTGCACAAGATCGATCGCTGTGGAAATCTATGGGGGAGGCCTATGTTCAGCTGTGGACGTAAAAAAGGCTGAGATGATGATGATGATGATGAAAGCGACACCGTTACTCTGTATATCAGCTGTTCTCTTCGGAAAAGAAGCGCTCGTGGTCGTTCTTATCGTCGAAGTTAAGCAACGTTCGAAACGCTCTGTAAGTGGATGGGTGACCGCCAGTGGCATTTTCATCTGAGCGCTTCCGTGCTTCGGAGTGCACGTTATTGTCGGTCCCGGCTATTTAAGTCGTTAAGCCATGACGGAGGCCTTAAGGCGGCCTAAAAACTCCGTCACCAGAGTTGGCCACTGACTCACACGAACTTACTTTAGCGTCAGCGTTTTTAACCGCAATTTTGGAAGTTAAAACTTATTATTATTTAACATATCCAGTAAATATGAGCTTATCAAAAATTTCGATTGTGACGTCAGATTCCGTGGCCGAGCGGTTGAAGGCACTCCGGCTTTAGGAGGATCGTCTGATCGTCGCGGGTTCGAATCCCCTCGGAATCGAAAATTCTGATAAGACTTTTCATTTCTCTATTAAAATTGTACTGTCATACCATTAAAAAAAATAGAAATAGTTCAAAAATAAGTTAGTGATTATCTGGTACAGATGCTTTTCCGTCTCCGCCAGAGTTTCATCACGACTTAATAGAATCGTATTCATTATGAGGCTCTCAAGTCACGGGTTTTTTTTAATTCTACTAGCCTCCAAACATAGCGATCCATTTTCCATCCATCTCCCCGTCTCTTTGATATGTACTGGAAATCTGAGACCAGAAAATGGAAGAGCTAGGTGATCCTACATCTGTCCCTTCGCGACAAATACCGGGACCGTCAACTGAATACAGTTTTGAGCTTAGCCTCATCCGGAACGCAACGCACATTCCACCAACTAGATCATAGTACTCCAAATGCAAGCCTACTGACACAGTAATACAGTTGATTTTGTGATGCAGCCGTGATACGGCAATGACAGCATGGGAAGCGACCGCGAGGTGTCGTTTTACTGGGAGACGCATGGAGCGTGACCTTGGATAGAAAGATGAGATCCACATACGAATAGCTATATCTATGTAATCGGTACGTAAAGAATAATTCGAGTTCTATGGCGTAGCGAATTCTTCGGCAGATTTTCCAGGTCTGGGTGTTGTGATATCATGGACTTGTATTTATGCAAATCGGCTAAGTTATGACACAGTGGGTGCCTGACGTTGGGCGGCGAAGCAAATGACCCTGGCGTGACGATCTCGATGCATTTTGGGCCGACTCGTGCGAAGAAGCTGTTAAACGCCTTGGAAAGTAATAGAAGAGACCTTTGTCCAGCAGTGGGAAGATTATCATCTAAAAGTTATTCATTAAAAACCAACAAAGAGCACTTATCCTATGATACAACTCTCTCCATCTGACAATGCAGTCTCTTTTAATTCCTTAAACGACATGTCCAAAAGTTATACCAGGTATAATCTAAAATTAATATTTATAATCTTAGGTCATACCTGGAATATCTTGCCTCGCGTTCATTAGTAAGGCCGTATGTTTTTTGATTTGAATGAAAAGTTCATTTAAATTTTATAAGTAGTTTGTTAAAATTTTTGGTGTTACCTTTAATAGGCAGCAATTCCTCATCGCTGATGGGTTCGCATTTGACGGCGACGGCGTACAGGCGCTGTTGCGGCGGCGGCGGCGATGACGGCAGCTTCAGGCAGCTCATTATTTCACCTGTAACGGTACGCGTTGATAATTAGAGACCTAAAGATTACGCTGCGCTACAGAAGTCTTCAAATCCTTTGAAGATGAAAATATCTAAGAGTTAGCAGTCCGTCGCGGTGTTACCCGTGTTCCCTCGGGAAAACTTCACTTTCCCGGAATAAAATGTAGCCTATGTTCATCAAGGATAATGCAGGATGCTAATGGTGAAATAATTTTTCAAATCGGTCCAGTAGTTCCGGAGCCTATTCAATTCAAACATACAAAAAGCAAATCTTTCCTCTTTATAATATTATTACTAGCTGGCCGCCGCAGTGTTACCCGCGATCCCTCGAGAAAACTTGACTTCCCCGGGATAAAATGTAGCCTCTATGTTCATCAAGGATAATGCAGGATGCTAATGGTGAAATAATTTTTCAAATCGGTCCAGTAGTTCCGGAGCCTATTCAATTCAAACAAACAAACATACAAAAAGCAAATCTTTCCTCTTTATAATATTATTATAGTCTTTTTCACGCCGGAACGTATGCAAGACACATTGAACTTGTTTCGTTTCACGTTGTGTGGCTCACAACAATTTTGAAACAAAAAAGTCAAGAAAAAAAATTAAACGATAAAACATACAAAAAAAATGTTTTTGTCCATTTCCTGTTTAATTATTTCATAAATTATCATAAACGAGCCATAAAATATAAATAAATAAACAATAAACATTTTCTAAAAAAACTCCGCCAATTAACAGTACTGAGTAAAATGGAACGTAATCTATTAGAGAGTGCAAAAATGAAAATCGAAACAATTGATGAATCGATAAGTAAAGAAATAATCGTTGGTTTAGTAATTTTGTCTATGAATGAACCTTGTAATCGATTGAGATGAATTGATAGTAGTGAAACAAAAATCGATTTTGATAATCTCGATTAAACTTTAGGACATTACTTTTAGACTGAGTTTGACATTATCTCGAAGTGTCTTGCATACGTTTCGGCGTGAAAAAGACTATACTAGCTGGCCGCCGCAGTGTTACCCGCGATCCCTCGAGAAAACTTGACTTCCCCGGGATAAAATATAGCCTATGTTCATCAGGGATAATGCAGGATGCTAATGGTGAAATAATTTTTCAAATCGGTCCAGTAGTTCCGGAGCCTATTCAATTCAAACAAACAAACATACAAAAAGCAAATCTTTCCTCTTTATAATATTATTACTAGCTGGCCGCCGCGGTGTTACCCGCGATCCCTCGAGAAAACTTGACTTCCCCGGGATAAAATATAGCCTATGTTCATCGGGGATAATGCAGGATGCTAATGGTGAAATAATTTTTCAAATCGGTCCAGTAGTTCCGGAGCCTATTCAATTCAAACAAACAAACATACAAAAAGCAAATCTTTCCTCTTTATAATATTATTACTAGCTGGCCGCCGCGGTGTTACCCGCGATCCCTCGAGAAAACTTGACTTCCCCGAGATAAAATATAGGTTATGTTCATCGGGGATAATGTAGGATTCTATTGGTGAAAGAATTTTTCAAATCGGTCCAGTAGTTTCGGAGCCTATTCAATTCAAACAAACAAATATTTCCTCTTTATAACATTATTATATTAGTGTCTAATGCATAAAAACAGTCAAATATCCTACCTTGCATTTCATCTTCACTGATCGGCTCGCACTTAACAGCGACAGCATACAATCGCGGGATCGGGGGAGAGAGCGGGGAGTGCGGGGAGTACGGGGAGAGCGAGGTCAGCGGAGACTCAGGGGCGGGTGAGGGTGACAGAGAAGTCTCCGGGGAGGAGGTCGCAGGAGGACGGGGAGCTTTCTCCCACTCTTCCTCCTCCTTCGGCTTCTTCTCGGGTTCCTCGCGAAGGTAACGCTCCATCTCGTAGCATGTCTGGAAGTGAGAATGTTTGGTTAACGAAAGACTTGTGTATTATGAAGACAAAGTGATAATAATAAAATAGCATTTTATTCCGACTTTTTATCTAAATAGAGTTTTTACTTTTTTTTTAGTAGGTACAATGTAGGTAGAAAATAATGGCCCATACAACTTGACAGTTGTGCATAAACTAAAAATTTGTATGGTTATTCATAGGGTATAAATAATAATAAATAAATAAATAAATAATGCTGGACAATTTCACACAGCATCATCTAGCCCCAAACTAAGCATAGCTTGTACTATGAGAACCAGATCACTGATATACTACTTATTTTTTTGTTTGTAAATACATAGATATTAATAGAAACACCCAGACCCGAGATAAATATTTGCAGATCATACAAACATTTATCCCGCCGCGGGGATCGAACCCGCAGCCTTCTGCGTCTCAAGCGGGCTTTCACCCACTGCGCCACAGAGGTCGTATGCATGACATAATTTGATCACAAAGCAATGACTAGATCCGTTGAACGTTGTACCAGACCAACGGCTACCTTCACTAGCCGTCTGCGCAGAACACATTTTTGTATGAAAAAGCAATCGCAGCGCAGACAAACGGCTCATTAATGCCTAGATCCATAGTACTTATTGTACCTAATAAAAGTTTCAAAATAAATAAGCGCAAGGAGCTCTTTGTGGCACTCGCAATCGTAAGTGTATGAGGCGAGTGTGTA
Organism: Epirrhoe alternata; assembly: GCA_963565295.1. NCBI lineage: Eukaryota > Metazoa > Arthropoda > Insecta > Lepidoptera > Geometridae > Epirrhoe > Epirrhoe alternata. The sequence continues at coordinate 752,565 of OY751375.1, forward strand.
TGGGACAGCTGGAAGGATAAGGCCTAGACGAACCTTCTTGGATCAAATTGGCGACATTTTGGAGAACAACCTGGAATAGCCTATAGGCTAAAAATGTTGGTACCTCGCGGGCGAAACCGCGCGCAGTAGCTAGTTAAGGTATATTGGCAACTCAATTTTCAGGAGCATATTGGTTTAACTTGCTTAGCGTCGAACGTCGAAGTACATTGCCGGTCACAAAATGGTTGTTATGATCAACTGAGCGCTTCTGAACTTCAGGCCAAAGCCGTAGAAGAAAGCTAGGGGCCCACTTCGAAAGTTTACATCGGGTCGGTCGGGCCCGACCGAGACACGGCCGATGTAACGATATACGTCGTACTCTGAAATGCATTCTATTGGTTATTCCTATAGGCTTAGCCCGCACGAACTTTCTTTTGAAGTTTAGCCTTACCATGAATGTAAAAACTCCGACCGATAGTCTGAGTTTGACACGAGCTCAATCACTGATTTTATATCAAAATTCACGATAGCAAAATGGCTATCGGCGAGCGTCGTAGTCGTAGGTATTTAATATGAGATGAATGAAAGTTTTTTTTTGTTCAAAGTGGTAGAGCACACAAAATTTAAGAGAATGCTAACACGTACATTTCATGATTATTCTGTCGGAGACGCCTTGGCGACTCATAAAATCAATGTAGTGCTCGAAGTAGCTACTCAAACATGTTTGAGTATTTAAATGACCCTTTATTTTTATGAAACGCAGACTGCTACTACAACAGACTAATGAACAATGGTCCAGCAAAGCGTTTTCCAAATGTTTGGGCCCGACGCGAAGCACGACCGATGTTGCGATATCCGTCGTACTATGAACATAGATCGTATTTCAAATCGGTCAGGAACATAGCCAATCCACAAAAGAGGTTTGGATAGTAAGTACCAACCGTACTATTTGTTCGGACCGAATACAATTTTAGTTATAAATAAAGATAGAGGAACTTCTCTTTAACAATTAGCCATTTGCCCAATCGATGTAATTTATGTGTAAGATTACAGAAGTTTATTATTTTGAACAGTAAAATAACATTTCACTAATAAAATAAATTAAATAAATCTTTCCAAAAGAGAAATAATAACTTCTTTCTAAATACTGCCTTTGCTGGTTGAAGAATTAAACATAAAACGCAGAAATCAATTTTGACATAAAAATTGACACATTACTTTGAAACTTTTTAAGCGGGCTGTACACTCGCGCGCGAATCGCGGCGGGAATTTACACCGCGATTTGCGCTGTGAACTTCACGTGATAAATATGTGCACTATGTATCTCACTCGCAAAGTTTCGCAGTCTCGTTCACAAATCACGATATCAAAGAAAATGGATGACGAAGTGTATTTTGCTGCTGCTGTGACACTATTATGCGCTCTTTGTGATAATTAGACATAACAACAACAAAAAAAAGGAGATGGGGAAAAAGACGATGATTAGGTGCTATGGTATTTTGATAGCTCAAGTTCATTATTATAAAACCGTAGGCCTACTTATTTTTTCAAAAAGGTTTATTTCAGTACACAAGACAATGACTGCGTTTCCTGCGCTACTGCGAATGTTGCGAGTGTAATACGTCGCGTTCGCGCGTCGCAAGTGTAGAGCGTGCTTTATAAAATTTAAAATAACGTGCGGTGTGGACTTTAGTTTTAATCAAAGTCGTAAAATTTTATTTTATTTAAAAACTATGGTGTCTTGTGCAGTGAATGAATATGAAGTACGTATCTAGAATACCCATCAAGAATAATCCTTATTAATACACATTTCACAGGTATTTTATGTAAATATTTACTGCATTGTTCATCATCACTATTTGGTCATTTTTTGTATGAAAATGGTAAAAGAATTATTAGAATCATAAATAATAGGTGTCTCTTCAAACGTATCATGAAATTACATTGCTTAAAGAAGAATTTAGTAGTATTTTATATAAAATTGTAAAAATGATTGTTTACGCTAGGGCTTGACACAGTGCTGACGTCATAATGTATCGATGAAATCTTATATCAGTAAATAATAATACCTAACAAAGTATATTTCATGTTTTATTTTTCAGATCAAATTGAAAACAAGATGGGCTTGTTCATACGTTCCTACTCTCAGGAACCTAATTATAGGAATGGAACCAAAATACCTAGAGAATTTTCTTATTGGAGATCAAAAAGCCTTCTAGATCATATCATTGTACACAATCTTTTTTCAGTGGTGTTTAGTGTAGTTATTATAATAAACGTAATAGGTACCCACTGTCTACTTATTTAATTGTCCTACATAAAATTTCGCTAGTAAAAGTATCGATAAATTTTTATATTCAAGAGTCTTGACAACACTATAAACGAGCACTGACATTTCAATTTTTATAAAGCCGTTCACCTGTCACTGTTCGTCTATACATTCATTCTATGGTTTTAATAGTGCATAACAAGGAATAGTTTTGGCCGAAATTCGGTACCTACCTAGTTAGATAGTTTCTCGAGTAAACGCACGTCAAGTCTTGTTGACGCGGCATGAATATTTTAATCATCTCCTGGAAGCTTAACATTATTCTGAGCGACTCAAAGGAAAGAAATATTTACTAAAATGTATCTACCATAAGCAACCGTATCTAACAAAATGTTAACCATACCCTTTCGATTGCGCATTTGCTCAGTTGGTAAAGCATCACTCTGGCTTCGATGTATTATTTTATTCAAGCAGTTCCGTTAATATTATTATGTTATTGTATTGTTAGCTTTATCATCCAGCGACACTGAATAATACCAACGAACCTTTATAAGCGGGCGCAGAATGGACGAGCCTCTTTTTTGCGCTTTGGCTCTCGACGAGTGAACATCAGTAGGATTCTTGTTATTTTGTCATATTGAGGTTATGTGAGCTATTTTTGTGTAATTGGTCTATTTTTGGAGTAAGATATTTAGTTTTAAAGTTAACTGTGATTTGGTGTAATTTTGAATTGTTTCGACCCAAACATACATTCACAAAATAGATTTCATAATTCAGAGCACACAATCTAATTTCAAACAATAAAACTAAATCAATAGGGAGTTGACAACCTCTGTGGGCCAGTGGGTGAAAGCAACGCAGAAGGTTGCGGGTTCGATCCCCGCCGCGGGATAAATGTTTGTATGATCTGCAAATATTTATCTCGGGTCTGGGAGTTGCTATGTATAAAGTAAATAAAGTGTAATATAATAAAGTATTTACAAACAGGTATTTATGTAGTATATCAGTTATCTGTTTCCCATAGTACAAGCTTTGCTTAGTTTGGGGCTAGATGATGCTGTGTGAAATGTCCAGCATTATTATTATTAAGTAGAAGAGAAGTAATGATCTAGAAAATGCATTTATCATGGAGCTGGTTGCTTGGGAATAAATACAGTCGCTTTTTTTTAATTCAATGCTCAGTTGAGCGTTGGCTAGTGATGTCGCAAATAAGAAAGTGTGTGCACACACTGGCGTCGATTCTGTTGTTCACTGACTAAACTTAATTAAACTAAAACTTGAATGTTCTTATTTCGTTCTCACTAAAGACAAAAAGTAAGTTCGTATGAGTCAGTGGCCAACTCTGGTGACGGAGTTTTTAGGCCGCCTTAAGGCCTCCGTCATGGCTTAACGACTTAAATAGCCGGGACCGACAATTTAACGTGCCCTCCGAAGCACGGAAGCGCTCAGATGAAAATGCCACTGGCGGTCACCCATCCTCTTACATACCGTTTCGAACGTTGCTTAACTTCGACGATCTATCAAGAACGACTAAGCAAGCACGACCACGAGCGCTTCACTAAAGACGAAAATAGCATACCGTTGAAAGTGACATAACTAAAAGTTTAATCAAATTGGCGCCTCTGAGCTACTTTAGCAGCTGTTTTACACGGCAAGCAATGGTCTTGACTAAATCTACCCACAAATACTTCATTTTTACTAAAATTAAGAAATTTTAAGAATGCCACTATAATAGTCATTCCATTTTGGACTTTATCTTTAACGAAATAAGAATGAAGCATTTTAGTTTAGTTAACTTTAGTCAGTGAACAACAGAATCAACACCATTACACTATTAAGCTGTCCCTGATATTTGTCACGTCAATGTTGTTTCTTTAAAATCTCATTATACCTAGGCATATCATGAAATGGCTAATTCATTGATCTGCCGTCAACACATGATGATGATGATGTAAAATCTATATTACATAAACTTTTAAATAATTATTTTTAATTTGAGTACTTAAATTAAAAATTTATGAATAGAACAATTAGAAACAAATTACAAAAAAGGACAATGACTGTGTTGTTGAGGCGCAGTAGACATTATCTGGTCGGTTCAGTCATTAAGGTCATATTTTTCTGAACCTAATATTCCAGTGACAGATTCCAAACCCATCGCCATCACCACCATTTGATAGTTACCCACATTCTTCATACAAAAGAACTAGGCATTCGTGAAGTTAGCCACAGCACAGAACACAATTTTGGATGGAAAGTCAAAGTCAAAAAGCATTTATTCAGTAGGACCGCTGGGATCACTTTGAAACGTCTTAAAACTAGGTGATTTTACTCCTGTTCCTTCACTGTGCAGACAAACTGCTAACATCACTTATGCTGGATCCATAGAGCAATGGGTAATTTTTGTATTCCACAAGTATAGAGAAACAGGTGAAGTCGAAGCTAGAGGCAGTATTCATGTGTAAGTATATCACTAGTGGAAATGCATGCGCATGCGAGGCATGCGAAATCTTTTCAGTAGGTAAATCCTAATCCTACTATCCTAATAATCCTATCCTGATATCCTAATCCTAATATGGGGCATTCCACGTAAAAGAGGAAAATGACTCAATTTTTAAAATTCATTGAAATATTTATATTTTGATAATAATCTACGGCTAAATATCTATATTTCATGAATCTGTGGAAAAATATCCAAAAAAATACAAATTAATGTCATTTTTGGTACTTCAAACTTTTACCTTCCCTCCTTCAGAATCACTATGTTGGAAAAAATGCATCAGTTTTGCAGCATATTTCTTAGCTTTTCTGTTTGGTGTAGAAAGCTGGCGCGTGTATTATAAATATGGGGTGAATAAAACTAATTAACTACATAAAAAAAATGTGAGAAGGTTTGTTACTTTTCATGTAATCCTTTTCTAAACAGATGTAGGTTACATGTCCTGTCAGTCACACAAAAAGATATAAAAGTTTTGATTGTGGCCTCAAATACGACTTTATGAATTCAGTTTCTTCCCGAAGTAGCAATAAACGGTTGGTGTACAATTTAAACATCTTTCAATAGTTATTAGAATGAAACCATAGTTTAGAGACTGTTTTGAAATGTGTCCTGTCAGTCACATATCACTGGTGAGATACATTTCAACTCTGGCAAACAATTAATATGAATGATAATTTTAGCCATAATTTATTTGTTTTTAACTATGGTGGAAGTATTTAGTCATTTTTGATAAAGATAACGGAATAAATGTCATGTTTTTTCAAATTTACATTAGGCAGTGGACCAAAGCTGATACATCATTACTAGTTTTATGTTTATGTGGATTAAATCATTAGAAATACTTACCCATCCCTTAAAAATCAGCTGGGAGACCGAAATTTTTACCAATTTTCAAAATGTGTTAGATTTTATCGATATTTTTTAAATTTTACTTTTTAGGTATTTTTCAGGCACGAAAGTTCCCTATTACTTACTTAATTTGTAGGAAAAAGTTTAAATTATACTTAATTACATGAATCATGTTGAAAACATTCATAAAACTGGTCCAAATCAATTAATAAATTGACACAATTCGTACTCGTCCTACCAGTCACAATCGCATGTCCTGCCAGTCACGATTTCAAATATTATTTTTATTGTTTCTACAAACGTTATGAGTTTTGTATCTAATCAAACCAAAAGTAAATATATTACACTATACAACACAAAAAAAGCTAGAATCAATATTAAGTGGTTGGACTGAAATACGTCTTCCAGTGCACAAAGGAGACATGGGGGGATTTTTCAGTCTCCTGTCAGTCACATTCATTCAACAAGTGATTACAAAGAACTTATGAAGTATTTAGTTTTTTCTTTAAAGCAGTTGAATACATTAGACATTAATCTATGTCAAAAAGTATATTTCACAATTCTATAAGTTCTGATGTCCTAATTATGAATCACAATAGGTCAAATTCTGGAGTCAAATGTCCTACCCGTCACGATGGAATGCCCCATATCCTAATCCCACTCCTATAATAATGCTAAAAGTTTGTGAGTTAGTTTAGATGTTTGGATATTTGGATGTTTGTGTGTCAATTACGTCTAAACCAGAGAATCGATTTGGATGAAACTTGGTATAGGCGTAGATAGTGACCTGGAATAGCATATAGGCTATTCAAAATGTTGGTAGCACGCGGGTAAAGCCGCGCGCAGAAGCTAGTAATATAATAAATCTGAAAGTTTGCGAGTATGTTTGGATGTTTGTGTATCAATCACGCCTAAACCAGTGAACCGATTTGGATGAAACTTGGAATAGGCGTAGATAGTGACTTGGAATAGCATATAGGCTATTCAAAATGTTGGTATCACGCGGGCGAAGCCGCGCGCAGAAGCTAGTGAAGTATATTCCTACATAATAATTGAGCTGCAGGTGTAAAATGTGTTTAACATGAAGCTTCATGCTAAACACATCAACAAACAAGGGAAGGCCTAGGCGAACCTTCTTGATTCTTGGATCAAATTAGCGACATTTTGAAGAAGGGCCAGGTCAAGAGTACCCTAAACCGACGAGCATGTATGAAGAATGTAATGAGAGTGAATGAGGCGAAAGTTGTGTGTCAGGATCGTAGCGAGTGGAGATCTGTGGTCTTTGCCTACCGCTTTGGGAAAGAGGCATGATTTTATGTACTTATGAAGCTTAATTTAATTGTCATTCTTTGTGTTTTTTAGTTGATTTGTGTCCATTATGTATCTATGTAGAATCTTGGCTTGCAAACGTTTGGGCTTAGGCTGTTAGATTTTAAGTAAATAATAAATAAACTACCAAAATATTGAATTAAAATTCAAATTATTCGTTCTGATTGTGTCAAAATGTATGGACGCGGTAAGCTGTTCTTATGTTATTATTCTAGTGTGTAAATAAATAAATTACCTCATGATCATTCCGGTCAGATAATCTAACTATTTTTATCTCAACGTCATCATCGCCGTCTACATCCAGATTCCACATAATGTATGACGTCTTTACTGTGAGTGGATCGTTAGGTGCTGGGCAAGCCTACCATCTCAAAAATCACATCACAACAACAGCCGACAACGGGCCATTCGGGCAAGCTAGTTCACTTCACTTCTTGGCTTCTGCACACCCTGCCAGCAGTTCTGTAGGGGCCACATCAACGGCAGCAGCATGTCTATCAATCAACGTTGATCAATATGAGAGAATACGTTGAGTTGACTTGACTTGATCATCGCGTTATTTTCGTTCGAGTGAGGTGAGTTCTTCTTCTTTTTTTATATAATGGCAAATAGCTATAGTCTTTTTCACGGCGGAACGTATGCATGACACTTCGAGATGATGTCAAAATCAGTCAAATAGTAATGTCCTAAAGTTTAATCGAGATTATCAAAATCGATTTTTGTTCACTACTTTCAATTCATCTCATTCGATTATAAAGTTCATTCATAGACAAAATTACTAAACCAACGATTATTTATTTATTAATTTATTTAGAACGAACTTAACTATGACATTACAGAAATTCCAGATCATCATAGTTAATAAATACATGTACTTACACATAATAAAAACATCAGAAAATTACACAGAAAAAATAAAATATAGTATAGTAAGTATAACATTCAGACAAAACAATTGAAAACAATATACTACAACTATAATTGTTTTACTTATCGATTCATCGATTGTTTCGATTTTCATTTTCGTACTCTCTAATAGGCTACTTCCATTTTACTCAGTACTGTTATTTGGCGGAGTTTTTTTTAGAAAATGTTTGACCACAGAGTAAGTATGACTGATACTACAGTTAGTTGCCATTTTAGAAAAAAAGAAGAAGTTAATGGAGGGAAAACTAGGGTGTGTAGGACATAAAAAAATAAAGTTTTAGTCAGACTGAGAGTCTTTAAACTGACTTTTCTGACAATTATTAGGAAACTGATTGTTTTTCACTACCATATTGCGGCATTTAGACGTCGGCCAACCTAGCCAGACCGATCCAGACTCTAGCTAGACGTGTAAACAAACTAACGGGGTGGTTTGTCATGGTAAGCTATGATTTGTTTTGGTTTGCCGCGATCTGGTTGGTGTCGGTTTTCTTAGAAACACCAACTCTTATCGTTTATTTTCTCGAATAGGTTACCTACATAATTTCCAAAACCAAATATGTATCTTTTCTTCACGCCATTCGATCGACCAATCCCCCTTTCGCCTTTTTGTCTCTCGGCGTCCTAGGCCTAGCCATTGAGATAAATGTACATTATAACTCAATGGGCCTAGCTAGCTAGAGGGGTCTTCCGAGGTCTTTCCGACCCGAGGGCGGCTGCCCTCGGGTCCTGGGATTTCGCCCGCGCTAACAGCCGCTTACTGACATCCGTCGTGCGGTCGTCGCCTTCTCAAGATTGCCAACAGTTTTTTGAGCATACAATTCAAAAGCGTTTGCCAAACGCGTCTGTGGACCATTTAGGTAACCTACCTAGGATGTTAGTGATGTTAGTAATTAATAGTGGTTTGAGTGTAGAAAATAAATTAATAAATAAACCTACACAATCAGAATCCAAATAGGTGGGTTTTAGTTTTTTTTTTGCATCAAATTACATTTCGTGAATTGCTTAGACATAATAAATCATTATAGGTAATCATTAAAAGCTGTGTGGTGCCGGCGGCGAATAGTACCAACCCATTTCATCCCGTGGGTGTCGTAAAAGGCGACTAAGGGAATAAAGGAACACAGAAGACGGGCAGCAGCGTCTCTGAACCGTTTGACATCTTACTGCGATCGCCAACCCGCCTGCCAAGCGTGGCGATTATGGCAATTCCTCCCAAATGTTTGGGAGAGGCCCTTGCCCAGCAGTGGGATCCCTACGGGCTACTAAAAAAAAAAAAAAAAAAAAATAGGTAATACCTACCTACCTACCCACAAACTTTTTTATACCTATCTACATAACTAAGCAAAGTTATAAATCCATTCATTGAAGAATTTACAAGCAGGAACAAATTGTAGACTCCTTACTCACTATTGAGTTCAATGTACCTAGTCAAGGTTACCAGACACAGGGCACAAAGGTTCTCGGCTAATATAACGGTAAAACAAATCCTGCGACTGACCGTAGCTACATAAAAATAGGATTCAATTTCCACTGGATAATGCGCAAATGGTTATGATCATGAACGAGTCACGGAAGACATGTAGTAAGTTATAGCCAGTTATAAGTAACTACAACTTACTATGAATGTTTGTAGTAGTAAACACTGCTTGTTGTGGTCACCCTGAAAGTGCAATGACCGCGCGCGTGTTGAAGAGGACAAAAGGGGCAGTGTGGTGTTAAGCATAACAGGGCTTAAAACACCGGCCAAAGGCAAGATGGGGTCACATGACATGTATGTAGTCCTCTTAACCCGAATTTTTCAACGTTTATTTTTTGACTAGCTTCTGCGCGCGGCTTCGCCCGCCTTGTACCAACATTTTGAATAGCCTTGCTGTTCCGGGTCACTATCTATGCCTATTCTAAGTTTCACCCAAATCGGTTCACTGGTTTAGGCGTGATTGTTACACAAACATACAAACATCCAAACATACAAACTTTCAGATTTATTATATCATTAGGAATAGGAATATTAGGATTATTAGGATTAGGATTGAACAAAAATAGAATTGTAGCTATCCGTATTCTGTGGTAGGGTGACATGAAACCCTTCGTGTAGTCCGAATCCACAGACGAATTGTCTGTGTCCGAAATTTGGACATGCCCGATTCGGACTTGACTTTACCTACCTTACCTACTGAAATATTAATACTTATAAGTAAGTTCTTAATTTCTTTTAAAAGTGTACTGAGATCAGACGGATCAGACACACCAAATAAGGAAGTTGTTTCAAAAGTTACCCAATACGAGTACAACATTCCTTAAATGGATGAGTTAAGTATATTTTTAAACTGATTTGCACACTGCGTAGTCTCAGTCCGTAGTACATGCGTAATGCGTATGGCTTAAAAGAACTGGAGCCGAGCCGTATCGCGTTCCTTTGATGAAAATTCAAACCAATGACTCCTACCAATCAAAACCCTACGAAGACCTACGAATCAAAAATCGGTCCTGCACAGCACAGCTTTCAGAGTAAAAAAGATCGGTAAAAGTAAGTAAGTTCGTATGAGTCAGTGGCCAACTCTGTTGACGGAGTTTTTAGGCCGCCTTAAGGCCTCCGTCGTGGCTTAACGACTTAAATAGCCGGGACCGACAATTTAACGTGCCCTCCGAAGCACGGAAGCGCTCAGATGAAAATGCCACTGACGGTCACCCATCCACTTACAGACCGTTTCGAACGTTGCTTAACTTCGACGATCTATCAAGAACGACTAAGCAAGCACGACCACGAGCGCTACGCTACGCGAAAAAGATTGGTTGTGCGCGGAATTTCGTAGGTAACCTTGTATCATTCCAGTTTGAAATAACCGTTAAAAAAAAACGTAAAAAAAAAAAACCGGCAAAGACGGCCGATGAAATCCGTGAGGTTGGTAGGTAAGTCTAGGTATTCTATTATAACTAGGTATATTATTATAAAATGGGACTGGGCGGGACATGTGGCTTGGATGCCGGACAATCTTTGGGCTAAAATAATAACAGATTGGGCCCCTAACACCAGACGGCGTCGCGGCAGACCTCGGAGATGGCGGGACGATCTCGACAGTTATGCAGATGACTGGCACAGTCGAGAGGTGTGGAGAAAGGGGAGGGAGGCCTTGGCCCAGCAGTGGGACGAAGCAGGCTTAAAATAAATAAATAATATAAACCTACATAAAACGAATTCCAAACTTTGTGCTTTTGTTTGGCCTTCTTGTAAAATCATTAGTTCATTTAATATGTGAAAGAAAGGATGTTTTTGGAGTACTGGTACACCTACATACCTACTTTTATTAATATTTTTCTCTATTACCTACTTACCGAGGTAGGTAAGTACTAACCACCTTTCTTTTCTTGTAGAATCACTAGTTAACTCAATGTGAACTTATGTAAGTAAATGCTATAAGTATGTTTAGGTACATAAAGATCACTGATGTGAAGGGATGTTATTAGAACGAGGACATCTACTTAATATTTTATTTTACTTATTACCTATTTTTCTTTGACAAGCTCATCTGCATGAGATATTGGTTTAATTTTGTAGAAAAACTGTTACTGGTATGAAGCAAAGCCGCGTTTTTTAGTAGTTTCATAAGTAAAAGAAACAAAATGTTCTCAAGTCATGCCAAGGTTATGCGCGCGCAGCTTATGATATCACAGCATAGCAATGTTAAGTGACTTATTATTTTGTAGAGAATCGACGCATAGTGTCAGTATATGGTAGGTACTAGGTACCTGCTCGAACAGGCATTTAAAGCTCATTCATTTAAAAAACCTGTCTGCCTTATTCGTTTTGGTACAGGTCCCTCTGACTGACCAGGGAACATCTCAAGGTCTAAAATGTAGGTTATCTAAGATTGGAGTGGTTGGATTGCAATAGAGTCGGTAGAAGACTATAGGTAAGTACTTCTACTTCACAAGATTTTTTTTTAAAACAAAGAAGTGCAAGAAACAAAAATAAGAAATTGGTTGTCTGTAAAGTCGGTTTGTGCTTCTTTGTCGCTCGTTCCGCGCTCTCGCTTGCACTTCAAGCCTTACATGGAACGCCTCAGAGCGAGGTAACGCCGCATTTTTTCGTGCGTGCAGCCGGCTCTATCGAATTATAAGACGTTGTCACGTCAAAAACATCAACATGACTTTTTGAATTCCCGCCAGAAATCCAGAGCCCTTATTCGTCCACTTGACAATGAATGACGTCTGTTCTCATTCGGAACTTATTCGGCTTTACGAAGACATCCGAAGCCTCTACGTAAGGTGCAGTGATTGCCCAGAATGTCTCATTGTTTGCTTTAGGGCTGGTTTCACCAAACTTTGTCTAACAAAGCGTTAGTTAATTTGCCATCAAATTTAGTACGACAAATAACAACTGATTAAGATTTTAACAGACCGTTACGATGTTTTGTGTTCTTTCCAAAGGAAATCTTCACTAACAAGCCGCTAAATCTAATCGCTGGCTGGCGGCCGGCTAGCTCACTGACAGTTGACATCGTAGAAAATTTAAAATATGTCACAACAACGTCCAAAAGCATCTAAAAGTTCGCGCCGTAACCGTAGCAACAGAAATAACAACGAAGATTGAAGGAAAATTCCCTAACCACGATTAACTAACCAGCTGTTAGATTGACTTTTGGTGAAACTAGTCCTTAAGTACCTACCTTTATAGAATATTTTATTCGGCACGAGGAGGAGGAGGTTCTATGTTCGGCTGTATCATTATGTCTGTTTCTTTTTTATATATATAGTATGAACGCTAACGCTTTACATAGCAGCTCGTAATACAGGCTGATAGGCCAATCACCAATCACTACCTCAGTGACAGTGATATATGTACTCACAGTGCCACAAACTTATTTGGACCGGTGGCCAAAAGAGGAACTAAAATTTATTTTTCTGCCAACACCAAATGCAGTAACAGCTCCTTTTTCACCGGTGCAGATAAGTTTTTAGCACTCTAAGTAACTAGAAATATTCATAGATTTTTCATTCCTTGATTGCAGATCTAAGAAACTGTTTTTCTACCATGGTCAACCATCCCTTAAATTATAGGCACGCTAGTTGTCCGCCGCGGTGTTACCCGCGATCCCTCGGGAAAACTTCACTTCCCCGGGATAAAATATAGCCTATTTTCATCGGGTATAATGTGGGATTCTATTGGTGAAAGAATTTTTCAAATCAGTCCAGTAGTTTCGGAGCCTATTCATTTCAAACAAACAAATATAGATATAACTACAACGTCAGGAGGCAACCTATGCCTACACTTAACGGGACGCTGTAGTGCCTGGGACATTGTTTATAATAAATAATAAATAATGCTGGACATTTCACACAGCGTCATCTAGCCCCAAACTAAGCAAAGCTTGTACCTACTATGGGAACCAGATATCTGATATACTACTCACATACTTTTTATTTGTAAATACATACATATTATAATAACACCCAGACCCGAGATAAATATTTTTGCAGATCATCAAACATTTATCCCGCGGCGGGGATCGAACCCGCAACCTTCTGCGTCCCAAGCGGGCTTTCACCCACTGCGCCACAGAGGTCGTCGTAGATGGAATAGGCTTGCCCAGCACCTAAATTATCATCAGGAAGACAATGTCAACGGTTCTCACGATGTTTTCCTTCACCGTATAGAGCACATATTCATATTTAAATAGGTACCTACATAATATGTTTTTTTTTCACGTAGTAGGTAACCTACCAAGCAAACGAAGGTGCAAGCGAAAGTTAGTAGCAAACAGAAGATAATTAGCATGTTTGTTTGTCAAAGCCTCTGTTGGGAATAAGCAACGGCACAGATACAAGTAGGTACCGACTAGGTACCTACTGTGTTAGGTCAGAAATGCACGCGCGTCCGTCCGATGCAACTGATAAGGGTAACCATACATTCGCAATAAGTAAGTTCTTATGAGTCAGTGACCAACTCTTGTGTCGCCTCCGAATAGCCGGGACCGACAATTCAACGTGCCCACCGAAGCACGGAAGCGCTCAGATGAAAATGCCACTTGCAGTCCTATCCACTGAGGTACCGTTTAGAACGTTGCTTCGACGATCTATCAAGAACGACAAAGCAAGCACGACCATGAGCGCTTAGCAATAGCTCGGCTAGAAGAATTGTAATATTTAAATTTATAGTCTTACAGGTTGTGCGCAAGCAAAATTTAATTAATTAAGTTTATTTTTTAACAAATAATTTGTATTTCGTGTCAGTTAGCCATTGAGTGGAAAAAATTTGTAGGCACTTAAATGGTTTTTGGGGCTAAATCATACTTGTTAGTATTTTAATTCCTATTCAATGTAGGTAAGTAAGTTCGTATGAGTCAGTGGCCAACTCTGGTGACGGAGTTTTTAGGCCGCCTTAAGGCCTCCGTCATGGCTTAACGACTTAAATAGCCGGGACCGACAATTTAACGTGCCCTCCGAAGCACGGAAGCGCTCAGATGAAAATGCCACTGGCGGTCACCCATCCACTTACAGACCGTTTCGAACGTTGCTTAACTTCGACGATCTATCAAGAACGACTAAGCAAGCACGACCACGAGCGCTACATGTTGTAGGTAATATCGGTAATAGCAATGCGTGTTAGGCTGTTAGCGCTGCCTAAAATAAATTAAAACTTCGCTTAGCACTTTATAAAATAAAAAATAAGAACACCAAATAACAGTGAATTGCCTATAGCACTTCATTATAGCATTTGAATAGTACTAAAATCGCATGAGCAGTATAAAAATTAAAAAAGACAAAACAGTGATAAAGTCGCAGCAAGTCTTATCTTAGACGATCTCTGTAGCGCTGTGGGCGAAGGTTACGACGCAGAAGGTTGCGGGTTCGATACCCGCCGCGGGACAAGTGCTTGTATGATCTACAAGTAGTTGTCTCGGGTCTGGGTGTTTAATAGGAGTATGTATTTGCCCTTCTCCCACATTTTTTTTTTAATTGAATAGGTCAGCATTTTGACCTCACTCTGGCTGATGTTAAGCAGTAGTGAGGTCTTAGATGGAGCATGCTTAGGTACCTAGAAGAAACCTATTTACTCTTGATTTGAAGACCCCTATATTGTAGGTACTTTTCGGGAAATACAGAGCCCGGCAATGAGTTCCACAATTATGTGGGGCTCAACATGTGTTCTTCTTCCATTCTCCTCTTCTTGGTATTTTTTTTAATAAGTATTTATTTATTAACCGACTTCAAAAAAAGGAGGAGGTTCTCAATTCACCATGTATGTATATAAATATAAATCTATATAAATCAGTTGAGTAGGGCACTGGTGACTTGTAGCACAGGTTTTTTCTATACCTATTTCAGGCACCAGTCTCTCACAAAATAGGTTTCTATATCTACAAACATTTTGGATTTTTAATGTATTTTTTTAGATTCTTTATGTGTATTTATTTGTAAATTTTGGTTGTTTGTGAGAGAAAATAAATAAATTTATTATATTATATTATTATATTATGTTTTTTTTGTATCTTTTTACGCGATTACTCCGCCAATTGTGGACCGATTTTCAAAGCATTATTTATTATTATTTATTTATTTTTGCAATGTGACTAGCAAAATTGGGGATACAGTCATACATAATCCGTTTTTGGTTCAATATTTTATCATATGATCCCACATAATTACTTACCTATTATAAAGTAGGTAGATCAGTGTCGAAACTGGTCGTATAAAAAAATGATACCCAAGATGGTTATTAGTCAATCCATTTCAACAGATAACAGCCAAATAAATTATGATTGATGGTCACACTACAGTTTCCACCGCACCGGTACTAACTATGAGTTGATCTGTGGCCTGGCTTTCACCACCTTTCTTGACTTCTCATGATTTTCTAAGGCGCAGAAAAAACCTACGAGATTTACTAAGCTAAGCACCAACAAGGCATTAAATACATAGAAAGTGCTGTACCTATACCTACCTATGGTCTAGAAAACGGGGCACGACGGAATCCCAAAACCATGATATATCGATTTAGCCATTTTGGTAGCTACAACAATTTTACCATAAAAAAACAAGTCAGCTATGTGGCGCAACCGTCCAAGGACCATACGTTACGCAGAAGGTTGCGGGTTCGATTCCTGCCGCGGGACAAAATGTTTTTTTCATTCACTGGCGCCACTTTCACACTTCCTCTTATGTAGGTTAGGTACTCATTCCTTACTCTGTCCATTCGCGTCACTCCACACATCCGTCTCAGCATTCGCATCTCAGCCACGTGCACCTTTTGTTCATCCGTCCTTTTTTTTGCCCAACACTCAGATCCATACAATACGACAGGTCTTACGATCGTCTTATATATTTTCCCCTTAAGCTTAAGGGGCATACGTGGATCGCAAATTGTTCCGGAGACCTGTCGCCATTTCATCCATCCCGCATTTATTCGACTTCTTACATCCTTCTCTATCTCACCATCATTCTGTACCTACAGACTGTACCTACTACTGAATCGAGGTACCGAAAATCGGAACAGACTGGTAGGTGTACCTACACCATCTAAGGCAATATGGGCAAAACTGAATGGACCACCAAAGTCGCAGAACATGTGCTCGGTTTTTGTCCTGCTTATCTTTAGTCATTACTATTATTATTATTCATTGTTTATGGCTCGTTTATGAAATAATGAAACAGGAAATAGACTAAAACATATTTTTTTGTGAGTATGTTTTATCCTTTCATATTTTTACTTGATTTTTCTTGTTTCAGAATTGTTGTGAGATACACAACGTGCAACGAAACAAGTTCAATGCTCAGGTTCAATGTGTCAGGCATACCTACCTACGTTCCGGCGTGATAAAGACTGTATGTTTGTCAATTTGAAGAAAAAAAGAAAGAAAGAAATTACATTTTATTCAACAACCAAAAATAA
This sequence comes from Epirrhoe alternata, assembly GCA_963565295.1. Classification (NCBI taxonomy): domain Eukaryota; kingdom Metazoa; phylum Arthropoda; class Insecta; order Lepidoptera; family Geometridae; genus Epirrhoe; species Epirrhoe alternata. The sequence continues at coordinate 769,308 of OY751375.1, forward strand.
ATTTATAGATGCGCAATGGAAGCTGCGAGAACCTTTTGAAATGATGGTTCTCGCAATACTTGCATTGAAGTGCAGCGCCATCTAGTTTCTAGGAACAAAATCAAAATCTGCGCAACCATCCGGTTTAGAACCACCTTTCGTACTTTCAGTGAAAACGTTTGATCAGCTAGAGGGCGTGATTCAAAATGTTTTTTTATTTAGAAAAACACTCGCATTCTCGAATACGTGTCACTGCGGCAAATTTCATCCAAATTATTTTTTGTTTGCGTGAAAGGTACCTAGTTCCTAGTACCTACCTACCTACTCATTAGCTGTGGCATTAGTCCCTCAGTTTTCCTCACTTTTTAGTTTTATTATAGTTTAGGTAAAATTAGGTAAGTTTGTACCTACTTATGAAATCAAAAACATGAAATATGAAAAAAATACAAAGTGCAAAAAGTTACTGTCCTGCTCTAGGATTTGAACCCGGAGCACTCTTAGAGGCGAAGTCTGTCTCACCCTTAGAGCAGACTAGCTTCTGCGCGCGGCTTCTCCCGCGTGGTACCAATAGCCTACATGCTATTCCAGGTCACTACCTACGCCTATACCAAGTTTCATCCAAATCGGTTCACTGGTTTAGGCGTGATTGATACACAAACATCCAAATATCTAAACAAACTCACAAATTTTCAACTTCAATATGTGTTCCTGTAGGTATTTTCCTAGATATTACGAATTAGAATAATAATTAATTAATTATGTATTATCTATGTAAAAACGTAAAAACGTAAACAGGGTCACGACTGTATCCCCAAGGCGCGGTAGACATTCTCTCAGATCTTTATATTCCAGATCCTTTGAAGATGTCTAAGGGGGTAATCAGAGGCATGTACAAATACATATTTGATACATGCCCACATCTTGCAGAAGTTAGTATTCCATACGTGACAGGTTGCAAGCCCATCGCCGCCTGTAAGAAGTATTTACACACACATAGATATTATCTATGTGTGTGTAAATAAATAAATAAATGACGATACAATGAGCGACGAAAATAAAGTATAGTACCTATGAAATGTTTGTAACAGTCACGTGACTGAGTTTGTTATTTTTCTGAAAGAAAAGCGCCTGAAGAAGTTTTCAGTTCAAAAAAGGATTAAAACTCAGCTAAACCCTGTTACTAGGTGTATAGAAATGTGAAAAACGGGTTATCCGAGGTTAAATGATGAATACTTCATTTATTTTACCTTTTAGAAGTTGAACTCGGCAGTTTTGAGGCGCGTATGGAATTAACGTGTCTGGTGTTACCTGCAATAAAAAATATTAATAATGTACAAACAGAATCAACCAGTCACATCGAAAAATGTTCCAAATTCAATTTTTGGTAACGTACAAAAGAGGATCACGAATGTCTCATAGCGCAGTAGACATTTACAGACCTTTGAGTTTTTTAAGATCTTTTGTAGGAGATAGCTAAGTTCATCACAGGCTAGGCTCATGTGATCTTTCACACAATCCATCCTCCTTTCCTTCTCCTACCTCTACTCGAAAATCCATCAACATTCATACCAAGTACTCTCCTAGTTACTCGGACAAATGTTTCATGAAACCTAGAAATAATAACCTCCAAACATAGAAGCTCCTTTTATGAAGTCGGCTAAAATCCTTTAAATTTTCAAAATAATCTTCTGTCTTTAAATCCACGATATTTTTGTTGTGATTATATACTCGAGTCACTTGGGTGGAATGTCAGAAACATTTATCATTCCATACCAGGCATGCCGAGCTCCAGGCAGTTTGTCCGAAATGGGCAGTGACCCGTGAGGTCACGTGTGTCGCCGGTCTGAGTGACTATTTTGGGGTTCCGTACCTATTACGTACTTATACTTCCCTGTCTGTCCGTCTGTCACCAGGCTGTATATCTCATGAACCGTAATAGACAGTTGAAATTTTCACAGATGATGTATTTCTGTTGCCGCTATAACAACAAATACTAAAAAACTGAATAAATATATATTTAAAGGGGATTTTGTTTACGTTTTTAGAGATAATACGGAACCCTTCGTGCGCGACCGACTCGCACTTGGCCGGGTTTTTAACTCGCGTTAGAAACGCTCGTAGTGTAGTTTGCATAGTCACATAGATAGATCCTCGAAGTTTAGCAACGTTCTGAACGTTCAGTAAGTGGATGAGTGACCGCCAGTGACATTTTCAACTAAGCGCTTCCGTGCCTTGGAGCGCACGTTAAATTGTCGGTCCCGGCTATTTAGTCGTTAAGCCATGACGGAGGCCAAAGGCGGCCTAATAACTCCGTCACCAGAGTTGGCCACTGACTCATACGAACTTACTTAATTAGTTCACCGAAGTTTTATACCTTGGGCCTTATAACTTAACTATCAAGCCCGTCACGGACTTAGCTATAATATATATTAATATACCGTACTAAACTAACTAACTACGTAATATATATTATAGCTCAGTGTGCGGTCACGCGAAAATTAGTATAGAAAATATATAGTAATATGCCTAGCTATAAAAATATTAATATATATTATAGCTAAGTCTGTGACGGGCTTCATGGGGTTTTGTCATTGGGGTAGCTGAGAAAACATTACATATAAGCGAGAGTAATTTAATGTTTTTCTCTATAATAAATAGAACTTATGTACCTAACTTAATTTTATTGGTATGTGACCTTTTTTGGATTGATTTAACATAAAACTACATGATAAATAAATTAGTTACCTACTTTATTAGGTATTTAATTAGTTAAGTAAGTATGGAGAATTCATTGAATTTTCTAAATAAAAAAAAAATAATATTTTGTTTCATAGATAATAATTACATATGGGAATTCATTAATTATAAGAGATTGCGCCTGCGACGCAAGAGGTTGCGGGTTCGATCCCCGCGGCGGGACCAATGTTTGTATGATCTACAAATATTTGTCTCGGGTCTGGGTGTTTCTATGTACTTATAAAATTAATGTATTTACAAACAAAAAAAAAGTATATAAGTAGTATATCAGTCATCATAGTACCCATAGCACAAGCTCTGCTTACTTTGGGGCTAGATGACGCTGTGTGAAAAAGTCCAGCATTATTTATTTATTTTATTTAGGTCCACTTATCCTATGAACAGGAAGATTGTGTGTATTCTCAGGCGAGATCCTACCAGGAAATCTTTAACAGAGAACAGCCATAATTTCCCTGGAGCGGTTGCAATAACATGCACCTAGGGAACAGAGCTCTAGAAGCACCTATTATAATTCATTCGAAAGTTCTTATCGCTATCGGAAACTAGAATTTTCAGCATTTACCTATTACAATTTAGGGGTCTTCAAATCAAGAGTAAATAGGTTCCTTCTAGGTAAGCATGCTCCATCTTAGACCTCACTACTGCTCAACATCAGGTAGAGTGAGGTCAAATGCTGACCTATTTCATTAAAAAAAAAATTACCTACTACGGTCACACTACGGTGAGCTTTTCAATTACTTATTCAAATTGAGGGTTAAGGTCTTAGACGACCTCTGTAGCGCAGTGGGCGAAGGCCCGCCTGCGACGCAAAAGGTTGCGGGTTCGATCTCCGCGGCGGGATCAATATTTGTATGATCTACAAATTTGTCTCGGGTCTGGGTGTTTCTATGTATAATATGTACAAACAAAAAGTATATAAGTAGTCATCTTAGTACCCATAACACAAGCTCTGCTTACTTTGGGGCTAGATGATGCTGTGTGAAAAAATCCAGCATTATTTATTTATTTATTTATAGACCACGACGGCTCTGCGCTAAGGCTCCAACACCGCTCCCACCCAATACCGCCCTTAACTAATAAAGCAGCTGTTACATAAGGAGAGTTTCTCGCATGCGAGCGGCGATTTCTTTTAGGCAATAATATGGTCGCCTATCTATCTATCTAATCAGCCTACATCTACCCACTGCTGAGTATAGGCCTCCTCATTTTCACGCCACTCTTTCCGATCCTGCGCCAGTCGCCTAATGTAAACAAATGCTTCGAGCCTCGCCTCTCGAATACGATTCTCGCTATCTAAGCTTTCTACTAAAAGTAGTCTATTTTACGAGTTTCTGTCATTTAAACAACCGCAGGCGAGAATCGAATGGCGAGCTTTGCCGAGGGATAATCGCATACGATTTAATGAGAAACTCTTCTTGTGTAACAGCCGCTTATGACGGCACTACTGAGCAGTCGCCAGCGAGCTGTCGACTAATTTATGTTGCTAATGTAAAGTATGAATAATATGTGTAATTAAGCCTATATTTAAATTACCTATATTCTTTTTGCCGGGTGGTAGCGGAGTCGTCTATGAGATAAGACCTTAATTCCTAATTTTTTATTTGACGGCTTTCCGACGAATTCTACATTCGTTCGATATTCATTCATTCATTCAGGGATTAGATAGGCGGCGATGGGCTTGCAAGCTATCGCTTAAAGAATGTACCAAGCATGTGTCAAATATTATTTGACATAATTATGTCATTGAATAAATACTTACAGAAAACAAAAGAAATTAAAAAGTTTCAGCACGCGCTTGTACTCGCAATTCAATGATTGCATGTAAGCCGATATTGTACGAGTATTACCTCAAAAATATCCACTCAATTCTCAAAAGCACCAGAAAATCCGTAAACCATTGAATAATCGCATGAGTGAGGCATCCGAACAATTAAGCGTTTGTTCTAGAATTTTCGCAAACAATTTTTCAACAATGCAAAACGATTTCCTTCCTGGCGATGTGGGACGAAATGGACGAATTGGTGAACGAAAGAAAAGGCGTAGGTACTTTTCTACTGATGGACGCTCTCGAGTTTCAGTTTAAAATAACGAGAAAACAGAATAGAGTGAGTGAGTGAGAGAAGAACATGCCTACACTCAACGGAACTGTGTTGTTTGAGATAGAATAGGCTTGCCCAGCACCAGAACCATCCACTCAGCGTTACCGGTATTCACAGGAAAATCAGTATAAAACTCAAAATGCTACCCATGTTGTAACTACCATGTAGGTGTCTTCTTCTTCTTTCATATCAATGTTTTAAACCATGTTTTCCCAGTATGAGGCCACCCCAACTGCTTTCTCTCTGACGTTGAGGAGGTCCTCTTGGGTGCAGGTTGTAGGGCATAAGAGCAGATGTTCCATATCCTGAACGGGAGCCCTACAATCGCACTGGATAAATGCAGGGTCCCGGAACCTGGCTAGATTTTCTCTGCAGCGTCCAACTTTGGTCCGGAGTCGGATAAGAGCTTTCCAAGTCGGCCACTGCAGTTCGCGGCCTGGGGGCAAGTGTTCAGCTGGGGTTATGAAATCTGGGGAGGCAGATAACCTCCACAGCTCGCATCTGACGGTGTCGAATGTCGATATACGAATATTGCTCTCACCCGTTGGATGTTTAGCTTGGCTTAATTGCCAAGCGTGCATATACTTGGCATAGTAAGATAGGCAAGACACGTGAGTTCAATCAAGCTGCGATGATGAAAGGAAGGCAATCGCGATCGAAATGATTTGGTTAACGTGTGAATTGCTTTTGCCGTGACTGCGATCAAATATGACTGGAGGGAAAACGGTCTGGCAGAATCCTACCAAGGTGAATCTAAGTGTTATTTAGTCCTTTGGGTTCGATTTCATCATTCTGTTAGCTCGATAAGAGCCTTGTGAAATAATTTAAAGCAGAAAGATGAAGGACAAAGAAAAGAAAAATTGCAGCGAAAAAACGGCCGGTTGGTTCTTCATAAAAAGGGAAAGTTAGCTAGATCCTAGATTGAAAAATGATTTTAGACGCTGTAGCTATACACCGCTATTTTAAGACTACCAAAAAAAATTTAAGGACAGTCGCAGCAGATGCAGAAAATGATAATGGCATGGTCAGACCTTTTTTTTATTGAACTATCACAAAGTTATCGAAGAAAACCGAACAAAATTTTATGAAAACTGTATAAATAAGTACTATAGACAACAATCGCGTACAGACTCTCATTCGAACTATGTTCTCGTATCATCCACAGTCAGTAAAACCGCAGTAGCTATCATAAATCCATGTCTGACTCGTCTCGTCTCCTTTTGAGGTTATAATTTTTTTTTCTTTTTTTTAGTTTTAACTACATAAATGTGATTAGTAACAGACACCGAGATCATGTTTAAATTTTTTTTGGTAATTACAAAATAGCGGTGTATACCTAGTAGTAAGGAAGTTGGTGGTGGTGCGTAAGGTGGTGGTGTCAGGTGTTTGGAACGTCGAATGGAAATAAGAAATAAGCATCCTTATTCCAAAGAGACCAATCACGAACATTATCTGAACATGTAACTCTAAAAAGAAATAAGTTGAACTATAATTCCTTTTATTTTACTCAAGAATACATCGCTCTTGAATTCAAGAAACACCTTTTACAAGACCTTATAAATATGTAGTTGTTCTCGTAGGTAAACAAATATTTTAGGTATCCGCTATTTCAGTCATGACCTATCAGACTTCTATTCTTACTTCTGACCAAATCTGTCCAGTTTTCAAGGCAACACAAACATAGGTACTTTCAGATTTTAGTACCTATATTGAAAGACTCCAGCCAAATAGGCGGGTTTCAAAATAGTGGAAGCCCACGTTATATCGCAAGCAACTGGTTTAATAAGTTGTCCCACATTATATGGGGTCGGCATAATCAATTCTCTATTGAATTAGTGTATCTACCAGCCCAACTGTAAAAATAGATCATCATCATTAAACTTAAGAGCTCAGCTCTTGTCGGTGCAATGATGCAACTTCCTCCACCTCTCCCTCTCCAACGCGGATTCTTTTACTTCTTTATATGACATGACAGCACTCTTCTCTTTTATCTGACTCATGAAATTAATTAGGCCTCTTCCTCGTCTTCCTTCCACTTCAGCTTCTATGATGTTCTTAATAAAGCTGTCATGTCGTATAAGATGTCCAATCATTTTTCCTCTTCGATTTTGAACGGTGTTCATCAAAACCCTTTTCTCCTCAATTCTTATCAGCACTTCTTCGTAGGTAATCTTCTCTGTCCAGCTAATCCTCTCCATCCTTCTTCAGCACCACAAAAATAGATGTAATGTTTTAAATAAATACAAATAAATTCTTACTTACTTTTTACTCATGAATGGGGAATAGAAGCCTTATAAACTATGAAAGCTCACTTTCGATTTCGAATACTCTTCAAACAGATTACGCTTTACTCGTAGTACCTGAAAGTTCAACATCGTTCATGTACAAGGGCAGCATCCAGTGACATACATATTTTATAACACAGAGGGACGGCTACGTAACGGATCGTTTTCGTCGATAGCTTTTAGAGAGACTGAACACATACTTTCAGCAGATGATTAAATGGATCGGAGGTTCTAACTTTCGCTTGAAGACGCCATCTTTCCAGTATCTGTCGCAACACCATCCTGTTTCAGGGTTTCAATAAGTCTACTTACACTAATATAATAAGGAGGAAAGAATTGTTAGTTTGTTTGAATTGAATAGGCTCCGAAACTACTGGACCGATTTGAAAAATTCTTTTACCATTGGAATCCCACATTATCCCTGATTGGGAACATTAAACATTTTATCCCAGGAAAGTGATGTTCCCGAGGGACCACGGGTAACACCGCGACGGACTGGAACCCGCAGTCCCTCGGAATTATTTCACTTTTACAAGATAAAAAATTTGCCTACTCACGTCTTAATCCAGGGTATAAACCATAACTTTCATCCAAATCTTTTGTCATTTCAGCATGAAGAAGCAACAAATATCCATCCCTTTGGCATTAGTAGGTATTCTTCGGCATCTTCATTGCTGAAGGTCATGTCCAGTGTGAATTGTTGACCACTCGATGCAACATGATTAGTCATCATTAGCCTGCAACTATCCCGCTCATGCGGGGTCGGCACAATATGTTCTCTTCTTCCACTCTCCCCTATCACTCGTCATCTTCGTATTCACTCCCTTTTTACCCATATCTTCTTTCACACAATCCATCCATCTTTTCTTTGGTCTACCTCTACTCACATATCCATCCTCATTCATTTCCATCACCCTTTTAGTTACGTGACTTTCATCCCTCCGCATTACATACCCATACCATGCTAACATATTGCTCCTCAATTTTTCATGCAATTTCTCAATGCATCATGATTAGTGGGCATTCGATTTTTATTTATTACGTAGTCGTCGCGATAATCTTAAACAGCTTTTTAGGTACAGAATACCTAGAAATCCTCCCAAGGGGGCCAGACGGGGTGGTAGCCAGGTCAGGGCCATTTTGTGTCATCGCCCTCACTTTACTCTATTTAGAGTTATATTCAATAATATCTAAAATGAAAGTGAAATTTGTAACCTGAAACATATTGCTCATTTTATTGCGGTTCTGGGAAATAGTTCATGGGTAAGTACGATTGCAACTGGTACTTATCCTCTTCTCTTCACAGTACTAAGTTCGTATGTCCTCCGTCATGACTTTCTTACCATCATAATCACATGAAGAAGGAGATGTAGCTATAGATACAATCAGCATACTCGAATCCCTACTGGAGCTTCACTTGAAATTCAAGATGGATCACCTAAAAGCGCGCAAGCTCAGCGCATTCTTATGTAACCATAGCTTAACAATAGTTAATATCAGAATCAATGTAAGACTTCTCACTCGGACACCAAAGAATAAACACGTCTACATAATGAAGCTGTTTCACTCAACGAGACCTCCAGATCAACAATATAAAATACCTTTTAATATTACATAAGGTAAAATGAAAGCTAGGCCTAGAACTGTTTTTATTCCCCTGGTTCTTAACGATATTGGTCGCGAAGGAGCAGGACCTGAGGCCTTATTGTCTAACTTGAAATCCATTCCTATTTCCCATTCCAACCAATCACACAATACGAAAATGACGTATCATGACAAAATACGTCATTTTCGTATTGTGTGATTGGTAGACAATAATAGGCCCCCTGAATTGAATTGAATCATCAAGATTTGATGACTATGATTGCCCAGAGGTCCCAGCGGTCCTACTGACATATCCATATCGGTATTGATTTGTGAAAAATTACATGAAACGAATAAAAATTCATCGAAACGGAGTTTTTTTCCAATCTCCCATTCTGCTCTATGCCTTGTCTCTGCTCTATCCGATATCGCCACATAAACTAGCTATACCACCTAGCTAAAAGAGTACTTACTTGTATCAGTATAATTAGATGGCGCTGAGATCAAAGATAAGCAAATTCCCGTACAAATGATAAAATTTGTACTGAATCCTGGATCGCGATTACGAAGTATTCAAGTACAACTAACCTTTAAAGAACTATTCAACATCAACCGTTGGCCGTAAGGTCAGCCAGGTAAGCGGGCCAGATGGGCCGATCTGGTGAGGGGAGCTCTATCTCTTTGGACCAAATTAGGGGAATTCCAACTTACCCCCAAAACCTCAAACGTAGTCCAAATACATAATTTGGCATACCACTCTAGGCTGCTCTCACGCGCGCGGGAGCGCAGCTAGCGAGGAACCCGCGGTCCCTCGGGATTTTGTTTACTTTCGAAAGCGCTCGACTTTTTATAAGCTCTTTATTAACTTGCAATGTTTGTATGTATGTTAATCCAGGTCGAATCTTGCAAGCATAATTTGACCCACTTCCCGGCTTCCGATTGAGCTGAACTTTGGTACACTTATGAGTCCTCGGTGACAATGCAATAATATGGTGACAGCGAGCTGATTTGATGATGGAGTCATTAGCTGTTCCACGGAACTCTTTAGAAAATAGGGCGATTGAGTTGAAACTTGGTTTTTCGATCAAGTATCATCAACAATTTTAAAGTATGGTGACAGCAGATGAGACGGTCATGAATACTATCATGAGCACTAATCGAATCAGCATTATATTGTGTGTAATTACCTAATTATCGATACTAATAGGCAATTAGTTGAATAACGCCCGTATCACAATCAAGTTCGCAACTTGCCTAATTGGTTAAGTTAATGGTCAAGCAAATGAAGGCAAGGCTCAGCTAACACTGAATGCGCAATGTTCTAAACGATCAGTAAGTGGATGGGTGACCGCTAGGGTGTCCCTTAAAGGACAAAAACAGTGGCACTCCAGGAGTGCCGACAGAAGTGAAAGCTTGAACGACGTTTCAGTAAGTGCAAAAATTTACTTTCCTAACTGGGACTTGAGCTCGCGGTTGTCTCACTCAGAAGCAGATCACGAAGCTAAGGTATAGTGGGAGATGATGTCGGTAACAGTCACGTGACTCGCGACTCGAGTTTGATGATTTTTCCCATCTCAAAAATGCCCAAAGCGCAAGTTTTCATTTCAACGTCCAAGCGACTTTTTCGATCTTCACTTTCCGCGCGCTAGAAACATCTACATTTTTAATATCATTGAATGTAGGCTACGAAAATCATAGCGAGGTCATGCAATTGGATCACTCCAATCCTATTTTAGATCGTTTAGTGAATTCGATTCAAATGACGACCTGAAAGCAAATTCAGTAGCTAATGTAGCTAGCTATGGGAATCAACAGATTAATTGGTACGATAAACTGGTTCCTCGAATCCCGGCTCTAGGATCAGTTAATTTATTGCTAATAATTAACGATGTACAATCAGGTGTCCGGATATTGAGGAATTGAGCATGATATTGGGATCTCAAATTCCAGGAAATAACATAGATTTTTGCACATTACTATACAAATAATTAGGGGAAGGTTGCCAGCAATGGACTCCCTAACTTTACGACCTTATATCTAAAAAAGTATTCGTGATAAAATAAAACCAATGCATCATTTTTAATAAGTAAGACCTATATTTAAAATAACCAAAAACACAAACAGTTCAGACGTATAGTTTTTGATTTATACGAAGAAATCTAAATTTTGGACTGTTGCCTTCATTGGACCATGGGCACCTTCATTGGACCACCAGGTTGCTATCAATGGAATATTATTCCATTTTTACAGAACTGTCATGAGTATATTTTCATCATTTTGCTTTCTATCTCAAATGCAACGATTATCGGAATGATGATCATTACACACAAAGTTATTTTATAAGTCTGATGGGGATTTTTTAGAATTTTGGCATGTTTTTTGCAAAAATATGTTTTTTACGACATCATTAGAAACCTCTAAAATTATCAAACCAGCAACAAAACAGCAACAAAATCCGTTGCGTAGTTTTTAAGATAGAAAAACCGCTGAAAACTATATTCGCGATTCGTTACAGCTCGGTGTGAGAGCAGTCTGCGTTTATTCGGTACAATGTTACGTGCTTTATTTTGTACGTTGGTACTGGCACAAATACTCTTAAATAATACGAAACGTTCCGTTTCTGTCTTGACTTTGCGCAACTGAACTGGGAATGTTTTGTATCAAATAGATATTATACTGTAGTAGCTACTGTAGGAGAGCCAGTCATAGAAAACATCGTCGGAATTTCAAAATCTTTGAAGAATTGGAACTCACAACCTCGCTCTATATTTGAATGCATTTTTATCATTGAGTTATAATGTACTTACGTTAGTACATTATAACTCAATGATTTTTATAGGGTCTTTCAGTTTAAACTAACTTTATTCTGGGTTCAACAAATATATAAAAAAATATTTATGTAATGTTTTTTTGTTTTGATTAAAAAATCCCGAGAATATTGATAATGACTATCCTTCCAATTCATTGTTGCTTTCTGCATAACTTAGTCCATTCGAGCGTGTGTGTGCTCGGATGTAGCCGGGCTGCGTTTGGTTGAAGAATTTTCCTTGAAAATCATTATCAGACTCAGATAAGCCATCAGAATATCGCAAAACGATCTATAGTTAGCTTAGGTAACTGACAGTCGGAGGCGTACACACTATCACAACACTGAGAATACTATATTCAATCAAAACCTATCAATTTTAAATTTCTTTGGTTTCAGTTTCAGTAGATATTTTTATATTTTTCTGCAATGCGACAGAGAGCAGCAAACCTATACGTAACTCTAGCTCTAGTAAACTCTAGGATCCTTCCATGCACTCGATGATTCAATGAAGCACATGTGACATAAAACTGCTTTTTCCTTCATTCTTCATTGATTCATTTCGACGACCTCTGTGGCGCAGGGGGTGAAAGCCTGCTTGTGACGCAGAAGGTCCTCACCGCGGGATAAATGTTTGCAAATATTTACCTCGGGTCTGGGTGTTTCCTCCATAAGTGGTACTTTGCTCGCGTCCGCGAACCGACTGAGCTCCCCTTTGTGTTCGCCCAAAAACCGCCAACGATTGGAGCGCGAGCGCGGACCGCGCACCGTTGCACGCTCCAGGAGCATGAACGTATCCACTACTGGAGCAGTTGCAGGAGCGCGGAGCGCAAGTGGTGCGCGAACATATTGGATGCCCGGCTTTCGGTTTTAGTGCTTGATCGATGTCGGTGCTAAGTCGACTTGTGAATGATCATACAAATGACAAGCGCGGCCGACGTACGCACTGACGGTTGATCCCGGCGTTCCTACTTCTTACTGAACAAATGCTTTTTGGCTTGACCTTTTTTGACATCTTCTGTCAATAATAACCCCTTGGTTAATAAACGGTTAGATCTCTATTGTTTTTGCCATGTACTCCTGTGGCGACAGATAAGTTAATGTTTATAAAGAACCTCGATTACTCAAGTAATAAAACAATCAATCACCTGAAAGCATGAGCAATAAGCGATATACCAAGAACCACTTGTGAAATCAATGATGTGGACACGTGAGCCGTGTTTGCCTAGTGGGATGTATCGACCTATAAACAGAAGGAGTTCGTCTTTGGTGGTGCATCAATTGCTTACTTTTACGAGGACCCTAAAACTCCGGCAATAGCGATAACTTTTGAAAGAGTCCTAACACTGTGCGGTCTCAAAAATAATATTCCCGAGAGATTTATACTTTTTAGGTAAAACATACATCTCGAGTGGAGGCCACGCACCGGAAATCGCAGCAGAGGACGGCCCTCCACGAGATGGAAAGACGATCTTGTCAGGGTTGCTGGGAGCCGTTGGGTGCAGGCTGCACAAGATCGATCGCTGTGGAAATCTATGGGGGAGGTCTATGTTCAGCAGTGGACGCTGGATGGCTGAGATGATAATGATGATGAAAACATACATGATGAACAAAAATAATCTCACTAATAAAATAAAGCTGAATGTTTGTGAGTTTGTTTAGATGTTTGTGTTTCACGCCTAAATCAGTGAACCGATTTGGATGAAATTTACGGAATAGGCGTAGATTATGACCTGGAATAGCATAAGGCTATTCAAAATGTTGGCACCGCGCGCAGCTTGCACTTAATATTTTAAACCGAACTCATACCACTAAGTAAAATATTAGTTGGGAACTAATCTTTTTTACTTTTTAGTTTTTAAAACAATTGTTTATGTACATAGTTAGCCTACATTTTTCCCTCCCATACGCAATCAATATAGAAAATGTGTTCCATTTGCAGTACGCCTGAACTAAACTATCTAAAACGGTTGCTCGTACTCCGTAGCGAGCGTGGAATTTCATTCATGATAACGCCATGTTGTGACTCATTGGTTATAAATAGCCGCTGCATCACTCGGTGAACGTACAGACAACATTATCTTACAATACGTTCGACGGATCTAAGCATTCGTGAAGCTAGCCGTTCGTTTGTCTGCGATTAACACAATTTCGTATGAATAATTACGTTTTAAAACTAATAAAAGAAAAACCGACTTCAATGTTCGATGACTCTACACGCAGCGTGTCTGTAACGTCAGTTTGACATAATGCATAGATCTGTCGATTCGATTTACAATGGCTATAGTCTTTTTCACGGCGGAACGTATGCAAGACACTTCAAGATGATGTCAAAATCAGTCTAATAGATGTCCTAAAGTATAATCGAGATTATCAAAATCGATTTTTGTTTCACTATACTATCAATTCATCTCAATCGATTACAACGTTCATTCATAGACAAAATTACTAAACCAACGATAATTTTTTTACTTATCGATTCATCGATTGTTTCGATTTTCATTTTCGCACTCTCTAATAGTTTACGTTCCATTTTACTCAGTACTGTTATTTGGCGGAGTTTTTTAGAAAATGTTTATTGTTTATTTATTTGTATTTTATGGCCCGTTTATGATAATTTATGAAATAATTAAACAGGAAATAGACAAAAACATTTTTTTTTGTATGTTTTATCGTTTAATTTTTTTTCTTGATTTATTTGTTTCAAAATTGTTGTGAGCTACACAACGTGAAACGAAACAAGTTCAATGTGTCTTGCATACGTTCCGGCGTGAAAAAGACTATAGGAGGGAAGGTTTTTAGAGTTTTACGGGAAAACTATCAAACCCTCAGGAATAAAATTTATATGGGACCTCTGGAGCATACCCTTTCAAACAAAAAAATAATTTTGAAAATCAGTCCACATTGGCGGAGTAATCGCGTAACAAGAAAATATAAAAAATAAAAAAAACATAGGCGAATTGAGAACCTCCTCCTTTTTTTGAAGTCGGTTAAAAAGTGAACTTGATGAATGCCTTTTCGAGAATCCGTTGAACGTATTGCAAGTTTGCTCAAGCACTCCGGAATGGCTGAATGGATTTGGATGTTTGACACAGAGATAGTGTGGCACACGCCTATTTTGAATCCAGAAAAAGGTGTCTTTTGAGCTAGATTCTGGAGCGTATTCGCGTTCCTTTTCTCGTTCGTTTGATGAATATTCGGACGCTTCTCACCCACCACGATTTATGACTTCAAGGGCCAATTTATCAAACGTTGAAACACGGTCCTAACTTAGGACCAAATATTCCAACCCTTGAGGTCAACGAAAAAAGGGACGCAAATAAGGCTCTTGCTGCTGTTTCTTCGCGAGTGAACATAATCTAGCTAACTTAACTAAGGTTCAAACATGAACGAATGGAGGTCCCAGGCCTATTGTGTCTAATATAGCAAGGGTTAATAATAATAAATAATGTATGCGCCGATCAGTTTTTGCCTGCATACCAAAACAGCATTCCTCAAAGCTGAGATTACGTCATGCTCTGGTCATTACGGACGATAATCGTCTGGCAACCATTTTATCATAAGCACAGGCTGTCGTTGTACACTCCGATTTAGGTTTCAATGTTTTATTCTACCTGTCTTCCATTTTTCAAAATGGCGACCATTATGAACGAAAAAATCAGTGAAAATGCCGAATCAGATTTTAGATAGATAGATCATTCTTTATTGTTACACCATGATATAAATCACAAAATTAAAAAAAACTTAAGTCAAAATTCAGTGGCAAAATGGGCGGCCTTATCACTTAAAGTGATCTATTCCAGGCAACCTTTGGATGGACTGGATAGAAGAGAACAAGAGAGGAGGTGGTAGCTACAAACAAAAACTTAATTATAAATTATAACAATATTAAAAAAATCTACAACAAATAAAAAAAACTAGATCTCTACATACATTGAAGGATTTAGGTGCTGGGCAAACCTATTCCTTCTCAAACAATGTCCAAAAGACACAGCGTCTGCGATAACATAAAGTTGCCTCCTGTATAAATCATCTGGTATATATGTTAAGGCCTATATGTATAGAAATAGAAGATCTCAACATGTGCGAGACGTGGCAGTGGGTATTGATGGGAACGATCAGCATCGGGTTCTGATTAATGACTAGAAACTGTACAGTGAGATGATAAATGTCTACCGAGTATACAAAAAAAATTAATTGTAAAATATTTTTTTTTAAACTGACTAGCTTTTGACAGATACCGTGAGGGGTTAGGAGCATGACCATTATGTCAATTTGACTGAGCTGTATGACGTGATTTGGTAGCTAACCCGCCGTGAGCTGATTGAAATGAACTGAACCAAAAAAGGATGTTTTACTGAGTTCTGATAAACAGCTCCTAAAACTCTTTATCATATTTTTTAATTGAAGACAAAACTTTTTCAATCTGTTTCAATGTGTTCCTCGTATTTCCTGATGAATTTCGTTGAACGCCAATATATCAGTTTTTAAACCTTCGACCTACGTATCGTAGCTTTTCTATAAATACAGATTGTTTTAATCAGATTTGAAGTAAACAATTAATATTCTGACTGTACCACGCTTCAACAAACAAATCTGAGCTTTACTGTCTGTACTTAAGATTCAATTTGCATTGTTCAAGTTTTATAGCTAATCTGACATGTTTAGAACGTTTACTCTATGGAAATATGGAGATACTTTCATTGGTGAAGGAACACATTGAGTAGTGTTGTTATTTTTAGTAAATCTTACTATTCTGTGAAGCTGTGATTAGCCGCGTACTGACTGAGCGAGCAGCCTCAGGCATTTGCCTCAGACTTTTGCCTCGCAACGTTTACCGCAGAGCGTGCATTTGCAGCGGGAGAGACTGACCGAGGATTTGCCTTGCACGGATGCCTCACGCGTTTGGTTACTCAGTCAGTACACGTCTATTAATTAAAAAATAGGCGAAGCTGGAAGGAGAAGACGAAACTGGAAGGAGAAGATGATGCTGGAAGGAGAAGACGAAGTTGGAAGGAGAAGACGAAGTTGGAAGGAAAGACCTTGGCAAACTTAATGGGGATCAAATTAGAGACATTTTAAAACAAGTCCTTTTGCATCTACGGCGCTCTGCCCTAGCAATGTTTTTCACCATCATAAGTGTTCATTAATCATTTTACAAATGAAAAATTCATTGCATTTTGTGGCTGGCCCCTGGTTCATTGATGCAGGGTTTTAATAAGCGACAAAAGCGTAAATTGGCCGTGTGATGATACTTTAACCGATACATCTGTATACAGGGTCTAAAAAGACGTCTACTGAAGCCGCAAGGGGTAGGTACAGCATCCAAACACAACCAAATCCGAAAGGATTTTTCGAAAAAATCATTATAACCGGAAACAGCATTTGAAGTGTACTATTTGCGTATGTTCTGGTCGCGTTGTTTGACGTAGATTGCTGGATTTTGAGTTTTAACTGTTTTTTTTCTTTTATAAATGAAATTATTAGGTGGTAGGTATTGTCTTACTATGTTGTACTAGTAAATAACCGAAAATAACATAAAATAACAAAGCTAAGCCAACATTTTTTTTGCTTTTTTTTTCGCTAAATATGTTTAGAATCATGGTCTGATTGCAACCCCTCAGTTTTCGGTAGTTGTCTTTTTACACCCTGTATAAATAATAATAAATAAATAAATAAGGCTGGACTTTTTCACACAGCATCATCTAGCCCCAAAGTAAGCAGAGCTTGTGTTATGGGTACTAAGATGACTGATATACTACTTATATACTTTTTGTTTGTAAATACATACATATTATACATAGAAACACCCAGACCCGAGACAAATATTTGTAGATCATACAAACATTGGTCCCGCCGCGGGGATCGAACCCGCAACCTTTTGCGTCGCAGGCAGGCCTTCGCCCACTGCGCTACAGAGGTCGTCAATATGTAACCACTTATTGAATCAGTTTATTATTTAGTTCATAAGGCGCTCGTGGCGCTTGCTTGGTCGTTTATGATCGTCGAAGAAACGTTTAGAGCGGTCATAGTTAGACTCGTTACTCATGAATACCTACATATTACCCGACTGTCAAAGGAATTATTATTTAGCCATTCTCGTCCCACTGGGGGGCGAAGGCCTCCCTTCCCTTCTTCCACTTTTCTCGATCCAACGCTGTAACAGGCCATCTTCTTAGGTGAGAGTCCAGCTCGTCTCGCGCTCGTCAAATGATGGGTAAAGTATTTAAGTTTATCATTTCCAACAAATTACATTTTGTGCACGAGTATTGCGTTAAAACTTCACACGTTAACTGCAGAGGAAACCACAAATATGCCCCAAATGAAAACCCACAAATATCGAATAGGAGTAAATAAACTCACACTCAGCACTTTATTACTGCTATGCACACATAGGTACTTATGTGACCAATCAGAACGTCGCGTCGCTTAGCTTTGAAGATCTAACGAGAAACTAACGCACAAATACCGAATAAGAGCGTTTTTGTATTCGGATCAATGCAGACTGAATTGGCAGTGACGAGACGCGACAAGACATTATAAACCTTATGAACATTGTAACAAGATTGAGAATGAACGAGGTGTGGCGAAGCCTCGCGCCGCCGCCGCCTCGAGCAGTCTCGAGTCGTTTATTCTATCAAGCGTTTCATTCAGGTACAGCACAAAACGACTCTTCGAGGCGCACACAAATCCTTTCCCCACGCTGGTTCTGACTAGTTAAAAAACTTATGCCTTTAACATCTTTACTAGGTAAGTAGATGGTAACAGCGTCAGGCGGCAACATCTGCATACACTCAACGAGATGCTGTAGTGCCTGGGACATTGTTTGACCCCCTAGAACAGAATTTCTCTTAGGACCAAAAGAACGCGAGTAATCTACTACAACGTATTCCCCTGAAGAATCTAATGAGAGTGAATGAAGCGAAAGTTCTAGTAGCAAGAGGAGATCCGTGGTCTCTGCCTACCCCTTCGGGACGAGGCGTGATTTTATGTATATGTATGTATGTATACCCCTGGTTTGCTTGGAAGTTTACATGGTAAGCCTATTAGAAAATTCAAAGCACGGGAAACGGAAATTCAATTTTGTTTGCAAGGTGTACTGTTCCCGGAGAACCAATAGCTAGCAGCTGGAGTATAATCAAACCACGAGCGCTATAAACCTCCCAATTAAAAACACAAACGCTTCAATATATTTATTCTCTCCACGGTGAATCATCCACTCCATACAATTACTACCGCTTGTGTAAAACCAGCGAAAATCATAATATTAAAGCAGCATTGGAATCCATAACAGAGGATCTGCCATTCAGCACTAGTTTACGCCTTATTGCTATGAGGTTAGAGTTCAGAAACGCATGTATGTTTTGTTATTCATGTCACGTTTGGTACAATGGTATGATTGTGGTATTCTATGGAAGTAAGGGCGCGAGTAGATGTTGAACAGGTTCTGTTAATCACATACAACTTTACATTAAGATATATTTAGAGGTGAGTTACCCAGCAGTGGGCAGAAGGGCTGCTGGCGAAAAGGGAGAAAATCTAGAGCATGAGAAACAGTACAGGGGCTGTATTCGCGTTCCTTTTTTCATTCTTTTGATGAATATTCGGATACTTCCCACCAATATTTCAAAAGCCAATTTTTCGGTTTGGAATATTTGGTCCTAGGTTAGGAGCATGTTTTAACGTTTGAAAAGTTGGCCCTTGAAGTCAGAAATCGTGTAGAAATAGGTAATAAAGCATACCAAATTTTATGTAGGTATTATGTATGTAGAGCTTCTATTTTATTCCTTCTAAGTTTACACAGGACTGTGATTGGCGTTACATGTCAGAATCGCCAGATGACTTTTAGATGGCGCTGTGTTAAGAGCCTGTAGTACCCTGCCATTTTGTAAGCGGGACAGCGAGTGTGATTTGTTCGGCGTGTGAGGAATACAGAGCTATGGATGCGCAACATTATTTACGGAGCTAAAACACTTTTTAGCTAATTAAAAGTACAAAAACAAAAAAAGATCAAAATTCGGAACAACGGGACCACGTAGTGTACTAAGCTGAGTTTAGATACAAAGATTTACTAGTCTAGCTAGTATTTATGTATGTTAAGTAAAATTCAGAGGGAAGTTTGTGATTATTTTCTATCGAGAAAATATTTAGTAATCGTGTTTTCACTACAACGGGGACTCAGTTTATATCCTCAACTATAATATATATTTTTTTCAATAATATTGGTTCAATACTTTTATAGATATGATCCAGAGTCGAAGCAGTTTTGAGGTAGTACGCGCCCATAATAAACCAATATTTATAAATAACTTTCCCTACCATATTCTATTTCCGGAAACTTAACGAGAATACTATAATTCAATATTTACTTATTCGTTACTTTCATTCAAGGAGCTGTGATGGTCCCATTCCAGTTCCGTTCGATGAATGCCATCGAATGGTTCAAAGCCGTGCATGAAGCGCTCGTGGTCGTGCTTGCTTTGTCGTTCTTGATAGATCGTCGAAGTTAAGCAAAGTTCAAAACGGTCTGTAGGTGGATGGGTGGCATTTTCATGTGAGCGCTTCCGTGCTTCGGAGGGAACGTTGTATTGTCGGTCTCGGCTAATTAAGTGGTTAAGCCATGACGGAGGCCTTAAGTCGGCCTTAAAACTCCTGCACCAGTAATATTATGCAAACAGAGGCTTACGGCGAAGGGAAGCATCGTGAGAAAACCAGTTCAATCAGTTATTGTAATTGGAGACTATGAACTTCCAACTGTCACTTATGGAGGGCAAAAACCTCATAGGAAATTAATAATTACGTTTTAAAACTAAAAGGAAAACCGACTTCAATGTTCGACTCTACACACGGCGTGACTCAGGGAATCAATAAGCCATCCATAAAAATCGAAATAAGAAAAAGAAATCAAATCGGCAGATAATGCTTAGGCTCCACCGGCGTCTAAGGGCATTAATTACCACAACTGCATACATTTTATGTCAAGTTTCGCGGCACGTGAGTTCCTGGCATTAGTAAAGCGTCAATTTGACATAATGCATAAAGAGTCTTAGACTTATCTGTCGATTCGATTTACAATGGCTAGGAGGGAAGGTTTTTAGAGTTTTACGGGAGAACTAGCAAACCCTCAGGAATAAAATTTATATGGGACCACCTCTGGAGTATACCCTTTCAAACAAAAAAATCATTTTGAAAATCGGTCCACAATTGGCGGAGTAATCGCGTAACATGATACAAAAAAAAAAAAAAAAAAAACATACAGACGAATTGAGAACCTCCTTCTTTTTTTGAAGTCGGTTAAAAATTGTGATATTTCGTTTTCTTTTCGTTCCGTGTTTTCTTGAGCTATTAGTAAGTAAAATTATTTAGATTTCTATAATAATGATAGGACAAGTGTGTATATAAATACGGTAAAAACAGGATAGCGCACAAACTCGTATTTATTGTATGATTATACTTATTGTAAAAACCGGTATTGGTGTTGTTGTACCCAAAAACAATCACACAGAGAATCAGCATTGCCATTCAGCGTGGCAATGCCGCCAGTATTTTGGGCACGCTTCCGACTAGCAGTGACATGGATCAGTTGAGCTATCTATAAATCGTTTTTACGACGATCCTTAATAGCTTGACTGATTCTATTGTATTTTGTAATTTTATGTACATATTGTAGTAGCTTAGTTTCTGTAAATAAATTGAGATTTCCCAAAAACCAATACCTAAAGCCCCTAAAAAAAGTAAAAAAGTACCGGTTTTTACAATACAATGTATAAACATAAACCGGTTTTTCCTCACCGTTGAACCGTGGACCGGTTTTACCCGGTTTCCTGTATACCATACGGTCCGGAATGTGTTGATCGTTGAACGCTTGTGGAGTAGTCGGGTTAGGTAACACAGTAATGACATGGAACAATGCGTACCTACCTAGCTCCTTTACTGAACGTATTTCGGGCCAATGGCTTACAACTTTTAGCAGACAAATAGGTATAACTAGCTACTGCGCGCGTGGCACCAACATTTTGAATAGCATTATATGCTATTCCAAGTTTTATCATTCAAATTGGTTCACATGTTTAGGCGTGATTGAAACACAAACATCCAAACAAACTCACAAACTTTCAGCTCTATTATATTAATGGAATAAGTACCTAAGTTCGTATGAGTCAGGGGCCAACTCTGGTGACGGAAGTTTTCAGGCCGCCTTAAGGCCTCCGTCATGGCTTAATGACTTAAATAGCCGGGACCGACAATTTAACGTGCCCTCCGAAGCATGGAGGCGCTCAGATGAAAATGTCACTGGCGGTCACCCATCCACTTACGAAGATCTATCAAGAACGACTAAGTAAGCACGACCACGAGCGCTTCATGGGATAATTATGATTTAAAATGATATATATTAAGTATATATAAGAAAAATAAAGAATCAAAAGCTTTGCTTAGTTTGGGGCTAGATGATGCTGTGTGAAATGTCCAGCATTCTTTTTTTTTTTTTTTTTTTTATTGTCCAGCATTCTTTTTTTTTTTTTTTTTTTATTTATTTAAAGTGATTTAACTTACTCTATCGATAACAATACCACTGGAGAATAATAAACAACGAGTGAAATCAAGTAGGGTCTTTTTTACTTTTCTTATTTATTTACTTACGAACTCGATACCGAAGAAGAAATGGATATGTTTGTGGAAATATCCTTACCTGAAAAGAAAAACATTATAATTAGTATTGTAATAAAGGAAACTATGTACAGTCAGCGTCACCAACTGGTAACCCCCCCCCCGCAAGTCGAGACCCTTTATCTCGGGAACACGTAGACTTACTTAACTGAGAGTTAACGAGTTGAAATTTAAAAATGGGCTAACATTGTCACACCATGGATACCAGGGTGCTTAGTATTAGTTTTTTACGCGTTCGGTATCGACGCCGTAAATGCAGATTTGTATGGGAAAATAGCAGCGCCATCTTTTGGTACTCGTTCATTACTAATGAAAACCAGTGCAAATCCACGTTTACGGCATCGATACCGAATGGTGGATAAAAGTCATACTAAGCACACAGAAGGACGGCGGCGATCGACCTCGGAAACATTGGCGAGATGACATCGATGCCTTTGAGGAAGATTGGTGGAACGTGGCAGAGGATAGACCATTGGAAGAGTTTGGGGGAGACCTTTGCTCAGCAGTGGGACGATACAGATTTATAAAAAAAACATCAAATGTTATTTGATCATAAGTAATCGATGTTCACTACTAACCTATCTATTGAAGACCTAAGGCCCGCCTTCGACGCTAAACGTTGCGGGTTCGAAACCCAGCGTGACCAATGCTTGTATGATCTACAAATATTTGTCTCGGGTCTGGGTGTTTCTATGTATAATATGTATGTATTTACAAACAAAAAGTATATAAGTAGTAACAGTCATCTTAGTACCCATAACCCAAGCTCTGCTTACTTTGGGGCTAGATGCTATGTGAAGAGTTCAGCATTATATTGTTTTTAATATTATATTCTTAGCAATCTGTTATTTTGATACGTAACCGTGGAATGGCCAGAAATCATGAAGCAATACCGATGGGGCTAAAATTATCCCCAACACTTTGAGTACCTAACATTCAACAATGTTGAGTAAACAATTTCAATTACGGCATAGTTATATTTAGAGTTATTGAACTAATGTCTTTGTGTTCAATGTAATAGTTGTTCTAGCCCACGAAGGCGGGTTGTGCATATAGGAAATGCTGTTTCTGTGTTGTCGGCTCCGTGGAATGAGCGCCCAGCGCCAGAAGAACGCTTTAAACGCGTTCGGTATCGACGCCGTAAACGCAGATTTGTATGGGAAAATAGCAGCGCCATCTTTTGGTACTCGCTCATTACTAATGAAAACCAATACAAATGCACGTTAACGGCGTCGATACAGAATGGTGAATAAAAGTCATACTAAGCACACAGTATCGCTCACGCACACAGAAACAAATCTACACACACAATGACGAACAGCCCGCCTACGTGAAATAAATACAAATCTCTAGTTATTCCTCAACTTCGCAAGGAAAAAGACACAGACAAGACTGGCTCAGGATAGAGGCGAATGGCAAAAGCGAAGGGATGCAATATGCTAAGGGATGGGATGAGAAGGGCTGATGATGATGTTGATGATTTATACCAGAAATTTTAATGACATGAGATGGAACAAGGCCAATGATGACGTGAAAAATCCAATGGATGCACGGCCGGGGTTTGAACGCGCAACTTTCCGAATGAAAGTTCCGGTCTATACCACTAGTCCAACAAGACTAAAATAAACGAATTTACTGAATCGATATTTATTATTAACTATTATGTCGTAAATTAATACACATTAATTAGTAAAACGAGATTAACAAGCATTTAATCAACATAATATTACGGCTTATCGAGTTCACTACGGTTCATCGAAAATGAAAATGATTTCTGCTTGTATCAGAATTTACTAGACCATGTCATGTTCCTACTACCTATCCGCTGTACTTATTGTTCCAATTTTTTTTTCTGAAACATGGATTTTTTTTTTCATTCATTAGTCATTGAAAATTCTTCGAATATTTTTTGAATTGGTTTTTATTTTGATTGTGGCGGGGCACTTGCTTGAACATTTTGAACTTTTTAGTGTTCAGGAATCCATATGAGTCACCATCCTGTCAGTTTTCTCCAAATCCACTAGTTAAAATAAAAAAAACGCTATTCTAAAGCTATAACCCGCAACCATGCGTCTTTTACTTTTGTTTGTTTCTTATGTGACCAAATATTTAAATTCTCTTTCATATTATCCACAATTGAATCTAAAACATCTTTGAATTCCATATTTTCTCCCTCACTCCAGCGGTATATCGTATCTGTTATGTTTTCCAAACTCTCTTTGTTTTCATTAACATTATAGTTCTTATTTACAAGTGAAAACAGCTTCTGCAAATTCTTAGCGCTTTTCCTTAAAGCAGCTGGAACTAAATTGACAACATTTCGCTTATTTGTAATGACTTCATCAACGAATTCTAGCGTATCTTTTTGCACAATAGCTTCGGAGTTGTAGATGTACTTTATAGTTTGTTGAAATTTTAAGTTGGATTTTATAGTACGTTTATATTTTTTTATTATATCAGGTACGGCGGAAAAAACCTCCTTCAGGGTTTCGGCAACGCTAATCAGATATCTCAACCATTCTTTCAAATAATCCGTGTACCTTTTCCTTGCTTTGCAAATTCCCAACGTCCTGCAAACGTGGCTATATATATTGTTCTTCGCAATTTTCGTCTCTTGTCTTTGTATTTTGTCTTTCAGTGTCACTTTATACCATTTTGTTGGGGCTAAGAACACGTTCGCTACTTTTTTGAGATTGAATGCTACTGTTTTCTCTAAAACCCGATTCGACATGTTCATAAAAGCTAATGCAAAACTGAGTGTGGTATTGAACTGATTATTTCGAATAAGTCTCTTTAGATTGGAGTCAACGATGATTGTGTATTCTTCGGTATTGTTGAATAGATCGCTAATACTTTCTTTTTGTAAATCGTCTAAGTTGTAATTGTCTTCTATGTTACATTTTATCATATCTAGTTGGTCTGTTGAGACGGTGATTAATGTATCCATGAACGTGTTCCATGGCACGGTTTTGTTGTTCACATAGATGTGTGATTTCTTTATGTCTGAAAAAATACTGATTGTATTTGTTCCGATTGGCGATACTGATGTATTATCTTTCGTTTTATCAGTAGTTCTCGTAGTATTTGTTTCATCATTGATACCCGCCGTTACATTATCACTCACTACTTCACTGATTATTGAATCTGTAACAATATCTCATCATTGGCTTAGTTGAAGCTCCACTTGTTAATATTTGAAGTTATTTTTCTTATTTACTTACAAATTGAAATGCAGACGAAATTCAGTGAAAAATAATACATGTTTTGTTATTTCATTTGGAACTCTGATATGAAAGTGCATTCAACGAAGAGAAGTTGAAATGGAATTCTTTATCGAGTTTGATTTATGTTTGTTTTATTACTTTGATAGTTATTCTTCGAGAATGGTATAAACTCCACTCACTTTTATCAAAGCTAGATTATATTTGATCAGACGCATAACAAAAATGTTTAAATCGCTTCATAAGTTTCTTTATTTACTCTACAGAGTTCGTTTAAACAAGTGGAGTTGGAAGCAGAACTAGAAGTTCTCGGAATTGAATTGTGCAGTCCAGCATTGCAAATATTACTTACATATCTATCCCACTAATATAATAGAGCTGAAAGTTTATGAGTTTGTTTAGATATTTGTGTTTCAATCACGCCTAAACTAGTTGAAACTTGGAACAAGCGCAGATAGTGATCTGGAATAGCCTTTAGCAAAATAAATAAGAAATAATTATCCCTCGCTCCACATCATTACGAAAGTTGTGCATGTTGCAACTACTTACTCGTAAATAGTGCAAAACACTACGATATCGAAGTTTTATTTATTGTGTGACCATATTTTTTAATCATTATACCTTTTCGCTCAGCTTATGGATACATAATCGTATAAAAACAAATATACATTAAAAATGATCACACTTTGGAATGCCTTGTAAAGCTACTTGCTTGCATCAAAGTTAAGCCCTCGTTCGTAATTTTATCAGGCGTAAAAAATACGTCCAAATAGAACAAATGTATTTCCATGTATTTGCTCGCACGAGAGCGTATTTAAAACGCGACGCTTTTATCGCGCAGTGCTCTATTCTCAGAGTTGAGCGTTGGGCGGTGAAAATAATAGAGCATACGAATCTTCGCGTTGCTATTCGCACGGGCGATTCGCACTACCACCTTCTGGTCTACAGTTACCACTCTTTAGTTCAACTTTTCGGAGAAACAAAGAATTGAACAGCGTGAAAAGTTCACAGTTCGCTGGAAACGAAGCGATTTCACTTTTAATTTTCCCAATTTGCAAACACGTTGCCGACTACCGACAAAATCCAGTCCACATGTCAAATAGCCTGCAAATGAAATGGAAAACAAAATTACAATGCAAAATTACCTTTATCATGTCCAGCTAAGATTCATTTTGGCTGAAAGTTTTAACCTAGGATTACAAAGGATTTTACTTTCGTCAATCGGAATTTGAACTTTGTAGCGCTGCATTTAAAATGCATATCATTTTGTTAGGTCGATGGTATATGGAAAGCTATGTCTTTACAAGTAGGCTATTGTGAAGTGACCGCAGTTTCATCCTAGTGGAGTTGGTCAGTGGATCCGATTTTTTCCTGAGATAACAAAGACATCGTAGTTTGTGAACATTTTTTTAATACACATTTCAAACTTTCGCGACTCGAAGACATTTTAAATTTTATAACGGGACTTAATCGCGTAGGTATAACATTTGTTTATTTACCTCGACGTTTCAGTAGCGTGGTCGCGAGAAGTCTTCTCGTGATATTATACCTACGCGATTAAGTCCCGGTAGAAAATTTAAAACATTTTTTTACTTCAATATCTAATTGATTTCAAAATAAATAGGATGTTCTACGTTCGGCTCCGTGTATGTTTTTGAAGTGAAAACTTCTATAGGCACGTTGGGTATTTTTGAGATGGGGAAAAAACTATCAAACTCACATGACTGTTAGGATTAGGACCTTTTCTCACTATACCTATTCCAAGTTCCATCCACATCGGTTCACTGGTTTAGGCGTGATTGAAACACAAACTCGCAAACTTTCAGTTCTAGTATATTAGTGGGATGTTGGTTTGCTATTAAAAAGTAAGTAAGTTCGTATGAGTCAGTGGCCAACTCTGGTGACGGAGTTTTTAGGCCGCCTTATGGCCTCCGTCATGGCTTAACGACTTAAATAGCCGGGACCGACAATTTAACGTGCCCTCCGAAGCACGGAAACGCTCAGATGAAAATGCCACTGGTGGTCACCCATCCACAGACCGTTTCGAACGTTGCTTAACTTCGACGATCTATCAAGAACGACTAAGCAAGCACGACCACGAGCGCTTTGCTATTAATTGGAGGTAACAACAGACAGGTAGAGCGACAGACAGTTTTTTATTCGGAGATACGGCACTCTAGAAACATCAGGTACTTAATGAAGCATTAAATTCACCAGCGCAGCAAAGTTTGCAAACCCTAAAACTTTAAATGAATTTGCCTCGCTCGAATGGCACAAAATGAGGACAAATTGGATCTAATAAGCGATTATTCGTTCGTACACTAATTCATTTTCAGTTTAGTTTGCCGCGGTTGGTTTGTGATGAGGTTATTTCCCCTTTGAACATTTAATGGAGAAGTTGAATTTGAGACAAAAATTGAATGCATTGGATGACGTTAACCGGTGCTTAACCAATAACTGTGAGCTTATCAAATTTTCGAATCTGACATCAGCGGTTGAAGGCTCTCCAGCTTTAGGAAGATCGTCTGATCGTCGCGGATTCAAATCCCGTCAGAATCGAAAATTTTGATAAGACTTTTCATTTTCTTAATGAAATACCAACCAAGTGTGGATTATCGCTATAAAAATTACAAATCTGGCAGGTATTAGGGACTGTCCCACTCTGGTAAAAGAATAAGAGGGAGACCAAAAACTACCTAGACACCTAAGTTGGACCGGGACTTGAAGACATGCAACGTTTTCCAAGATGACAGGGAAAGGGCGAAGTGAAGGGAAAGTATTAGGAAGGCTGATCCGCCATGTGGGGGGTTTTTTTTTTATGATGTATGGGTCGGCTCTTGACCTCGAAACTAACATGGGCAAGAATGATGTCTACGATGGAGCGAGCCTACCCAGAACCTTCTGGGCACCTGCCTATTAACTCTCTTCTTGAAAACAACAGGGTCATAGCTCAGCGGAAATACAGACGCGGGAAGCTGATTCCAAATTTTTGCAGTGCGCATAATAAAAGAACTTTGAAAGCGCTTAGTTCTAATAAGTGGAATATCAACCAGGTGAGGGTGATAATCAGCTGTGCGTCTGAAGTCCCTGTAGAAGAACGGTGAAGGCGGAATTAGGTCGTGTAGCTCCTGGGCACACTCACCGTAGTACAGTTAATAGTCAGGAAGAGAGAGAGTAGATGGAGAGATGAATTGGATTCCCACTAAGCATTTTTTTAATTTGGTTTGATTCAAAATCCAAGTCAAAAAGCATTTATTCGGTAGGACCGCTGGGATCACTTTGAATCGACTTAAAGCTAGGTGATTACTCCTGTTCCTTCGCGACCAACAGTCCAGTCATCTCTGTTTTGACAGAGATGACTGGAGAGAGAAGGAAAGCTTTTACCCTGCCGTGGGACACTACAGGCTCTTAATTCTTTTTAAATTAAAACGAATTTAGTTTAAAAAAAAATTCAGCAAGCAAATGCTTTAAACCGAACTATATTTTTTCGAAGAATACAATTCCCATCATTCATTTGGATATCAGAAATCGCGATACGAATATTCATTTATACAAATAATTATTACCAACAAAAACGATACTAGTTACATTAACTTACTGATGGTCCCCGCACGAGGTGTAAACCTGTGTCGCAGGAAACAGAGTTGTACAAACATGAGAGTACCTTTACGAACTAAGTCATCGTCACAGAGTAATTGTATTGTACCTATACGTTATTCATTCATTTAACTCGGTAATCCATTAAAAGTTCTGAAGTACCTACTTTAATTATAAATTCTGATTTTTTTGTCCCGAGGAATTCTACAAAAGCAAACTTTTGCGACTTAACACAATTCTTTTACTGAACAATCGTAATGGGACTTCAATAAGTTGAAGTCCTCTGTGGCGCAGTGGGTGAAAGCCCGCTTGGGACGCAGAAAGTTGCGGGTTCGATCCCCGCCGCGGGATAAATGTTCGAATGATCTGCAAATATTTATCTCGGGTCTGGGTGTTTCTATGTATTATATGTATGTATTTACAAACAAAAAGTATATAAATAGTATATCAGTTATCTGGTTCCCATAGTACAAGCTTTGCTTAGTTTGGGGTTAGATGATGCTGTGTGAAAATGTCCAGCATTATTTATTTAGTTTTTACTTGTTACGCGATTATGTCCCGTTACGATTATGTAAGAAGAAGTTGTTGATGAAGGTTCAAGAACTTTTGAAAGAAAGGATAGAAAGAGGCCGATATTCTTATAAGCTTCCCTCCAGACCAGCGAAAAGGTACTTAATGCGATAGACGCAATCAAAATGAATTGTAATGATATGAATAATGTCATTGAGAATGCGCACAATCATGTTACGGCTGATGATGTCACTACAAAAAGAGCATTTCATCAATTACCTCCAGTGCTGGGGACTGGAGATAATTGATGAATTGCTCTTTTTGTCATCACCGACAATTTGACTGAAATCAAATTGTCGATGGATATATTAAAATACGCTATAGATACGCTAAGTTCGTCTTGCGCCTGTGACGGATAAGTTGAGGAGTGATAGGTTGTCGTGGTATGGGCATGTTATGAGGAGGGAAGAGAGTCATGTAACGGGAAGAATGTTAGGTTTGAATGTGGAGGGATGTAGCAGAAGAGGCAGACCAAAGAAAAGATGGATGGGCTGTGTGAAGGATGATATGGGTAAAAAAGAAGTGAGTGTGGAGATGACGGTTGATAGAGCGGAGTGGAAGAGGAAAACCTGTTGTGCCGACCCCACAAGTGGGATAAGGGCAGGGAAATAATGAATAATAATAATAATACGCTAAGTTCTTAGCATCGAAGTTCATTGAAAAATTGGCTCTTGAAGTCTGTGATCGTGGTGGCAAGTATCCGAATATACATTAAACGACGAAAAACGAAACGAAAAACGAAAAAAGGAACGCGAATACGATTTTTTGAATTTTTTTTTAAGTCTACGCCTGTTGCAATTATTTCGGCGATCATGGTATTTGGCTATATTGTCATCAGTGAGCTTGCAGTTACCATATCAAAATGCTTTGTCGCAAGCGATAAAGTAAAGTAAGTAAGTAAGCTCGTATGAGTCAGTGGCCAACTCTGGTGACGGAGTTTTTAGGCCGCCTTAAGGCCTCCGTCGTGGCTTAACGACTTCAATAGCCGGGACCGACAAATTAACGTGCCCTCCGAAGCACGGAAGCGCTCAAATGAAAATGCCACTGGCGGTCACCCATCCACTTACAGACCGTTTCGAACGTTGCTTAAAGCGAAAAGCGTAAAGGAAATTGTAGGAAAAGTTTGTGGCAGTTATAGCCGCGTCCACACATCGGCAAAGGCCAGCGTGAAGCGCCATAAAACCAGTTTTAAAAGAACTCAAGCGTAAATCTTTTAAAATACACATTTTTAACAAAAAGTTTTGCATTTAAGCTTGTGAACAGTGAATACGGAATATGAAATGATTTGAATACAATCGCTAGGGAGCGCGCAATGGAGTGGTAGCAAAGACGTCTGTGGGTGGTAGGTACTATAATAACACCTTGATTATTTATTTATTTACTTATTTAATCTACTATATAAAAATAAAGTCGGGTTTTCCTTCCTGACGCTATAACTCCAGAACGCACGAACCGATTTCCACGGTTTTGTATTCGTTGGAAAGGTCTCGGGCTCCGTGAGGTTATAGCAAAGAAAATTTCTGGTAGCGAAACGGAGTTCGCGGGGTTTTATAGTACCTATTTAAATAAAACTCTTAACTTATCGATAATTATATACAGGGTTATTTGTAGTATTTGTAAAACACCGGTAACCTCTCAGGACTGTATTACTATCATCATAAACAACAACTTTTGTCCTATGACTTTTTACAAAACGTAATACGTTTTCCATAAACAAACCTTCAAAGATTTCGTTGTCCTATTGTTATGACAACGAAATCTTGAAGGTTTGTTTTTGTACTCTTTAAAGGACTCCTATCTTGTACTCTATATGGATATCCTAGGATAGGACTCCTATCTAACACGTTGCCTTACCTAACACGTGGTCTTACCTAACACATTTCGGCCCCCGCCGCCCTAACCCCGCTCCCCTCGCTATTGTACCATCGCTTTATTTTGCATTGCATGGACTTCGTAACATTTAGAGCGTTCAATTTAAATATTTTTATTTTTGTATGAAAATCTGATGAACTAAAATAAATTGCAAATGTAAAAAAAAAAAAAAAAGATTTATTTTTAACGAAATATATGGAAAACAAACACGCGGTATTTTTGAATTATCTGGATTATCTGTGAAAAAAAACCTAAACGAAAATCTGGTATTTGGAAATGATGGAATTCCTATTACGAAAAAAACGTTAGGTAATCAAAAATCGATCAAACACCGTTTTCAGGATTACAAAATTCTTTTCACCTTACTAGCTCAAAAAGGGCGCTTTTGCCGCGTAAAAACAGTGAGCAAAACTCTACTTTGCTCACACTATGAGGAAAAGTGATTTGAATTTAGAATGCTGCAAGCAACCAATGAGAATCGAATATTACAGGCCGCAGCGTGCGCCCGGCGAGGCGGCGGCGGCCGAGGTGGTCTGATGGCAGGTATTTAGCCTGCCACTTGAGGGGCAAAAAAATTATAATGGCGGGAATCGGTTTTCCTTACATCTTGTATTTTTTCGCTAGTAAGGTGAAAAGTTGTATGTATCACACGAGAGCAAAATATTTTGTTGCTTGTGCTTTTGAATCCCTCACTACACTCAGGATTCTAACTTAGAATCACTCGCTACGCTCGTGATTCAAATATAGAATCCCTCGTTTGTTCGGGATTCAAACTCTGCACTCGCAGCAAAAACTAATTTTGCTCTCTTGTGGTACAATGTACTATTTCACACCCGGTACAAGAATACGTACCATACATTTTTTCGTCTCACCTTCTTAACAGAAAGTAAAC
Source organism: Epirrhoe alternata (assembly GCA_963565295.1). NCBI lineage: Eukaryota > Metazoa > Arthropoda > Insecta > Lepidoptera > Geometridae > Epirrhoe > Epirrhoe alternata. The sequence continues at coordinate 801,638 of OY751375.1, forward strand.
CATTACTCCCTCCTAAAAAACAAAATGGCCGGCGGGAGGTAAAGTTGTATGGGATTTCATTTCTCCCTCTGAACCTCATGCGAACAGATAAGTAATGAGATTTGAATTTCGAACTTCAACATTTCTATTAAAATTTTTACTATTGAGTCCACACCCAATAGAACTTATACGAAAAAAAAAAAGAAAAAATGTGGCAACTAATCTTTTTCTTCCGAATTTATTTTTGATGTTTCTATGAAAATGTTTACCATAGAGACCTGCACCAAGTAGAATTTATTCAAATTTAAGGAAAAAGTGTGGCTAATGCCTCCAAACTATAGAGCGATCTAATGTTGTTGCATATTAATGCTAAAATATTTTTTGAGAACGAAAGGACGACCTCAATAAAATATTTTATGAGAATAAACGGACGACCTCGACTCCTTCGATAGCGGGTGGTGGGAGCTATCGAAGAAGAGAGATGGTTGGAAAGAATTGGGGGAGACCTTTGCCCAGGAGTGGGACAGTGTAGGTTGAATAAAAAAAACGAATAGATTATTATTATTCTACCTATAAAACCTGTTCATTAAACTTGCTTGCTATTTTCTGGGTTCACTATTTTTCTCGCAGTACCTATGTGTGAAAAGCAGAGTATTCACCTCGGGGTTAAAGCTGTCTTAGTCTTGGGCGCTCTTGAATCCCTCGCTGTCTCAGGATTCTAGTCATTAACTCCCTCGTTGATAAACACCCTCGCTATCGCTCGGGAGTTAACTAAAGAGTCCTTCGATGCGCTTGGGATTCAATATGGCGCCCGTGACATAATACACTGCTTTATCCCCTTGGTGAATAATCTTCTACTATTATTTAGGTTTAGCGTTTTTCGGCGGGTCGATAGGTAATCCAAAAAAAACAATGTAATAAGGCACTACTGTTGAGTGTAGGCAATTCAAAAATTTGGATTGCAACGTTGAGGATTCCGTGGCCGAACTCGCAACGATCAGACGATCGTTGCGGGTTCGAATTCGAACTGGAATTTGTTCGAGCTCCATAGGACCAGATGGTATTCCTCCTGCTATTCTTAAACAGGCTATGAATCACTTCATTAAGCCTCTGTGCCATATTTTTAACTTAGCTTTGACATCTGGAACATATCCTCCACAGTGGAAGGTCTCTAGAGTAACCCCCATACCTAAGACGTCAAACAAATTAGCAGTCGAAGAATATCGTCCTATAGCAATTCTTTCGTCACCGGCAAAGGTGTTTGAAAATGTACTGCATAAACTGATATACACACAGGTTGATAAGTATTTGTGTTCTGCGCAGCATGGTTTCAGAGCGAGAAGGTCAGTTAATTCCAACCTGCTCACTCTGGTAGACTATGTTTCTGTTCAGCTGGATGGGTCGCGGCAAGTCGATGTACTATATTTTGACTTCCGTAAAGCCTTCGATAGGGTGAACAATGACATACTGCTGGCGAAACTGAGCGCTTTAGGTTTTGCTCCTGGCCTCTTGCATCTCCTCGCCGACTATTTGAGAGATCGACAGCAGTATGTTAAGCTCGGCATGTATGAATCTACGCACTATCACACGCGATCGGGAGTCAGCCAAGGCTCAGTTTTGGGTCCGTTGTTGTTTCTACTAATGGTAAATGACTTGCCATCGGTTTTACATCATGCGAAGTGTCTTCTGTATGCGGATGATCTAAAGCTGTACTCAGCCATTAAATCAGAATCCGACTGTCGGGATTTGCAGCTGGACATTGACGCGGTCTTTCAGTGGAGCGTAGACAATAAAATGGAATTCAACCCATCCAAATGCACCGTGATGACCTTTGGTCGAGTGTGGCACCCGATATCTTATGACTACGCTATTAATGGTACTCAAATCACTAGAGTAAATGTGATCAAGGATCTTGGGGTCACATTCGATCAAAGACTCACATTCAATGACCACATATCGGCTGTAGCTAAGGAGTCATATAGCAGGCTAGGATTCGTGCTTAGGAATGCTCGTGACTTTCAGAGTGAGTATGTGATCAGAATCCTTTTTGGTGCACTCGTCCGAAGCAAGCTCGAAACCAGCTCTTGTGTATGGAATCCGCATGAAGGAGTATACACTCTTCGCTTGGAAAAGGTGCAAAAGGCCTTTCTTAGGTACTTATATAAACGCAAGGCGGGATATTATCCTTTCATGTACCCTACAAGGTTCCTGCAGGGACACTTGGGTTACAACTCACTTGAAACTAGGCGAGCATATGATCAGCTACTAACGGTTTTAAAAATAATCAGGAATGTCATTGACGCACCTGACTTACACAACCAGCTGTTACAACTTTATGTCCCTGACAGGTACCTCAGGGGTAGACGGCACCGTCTGCTCGCTGCGCCAGCATGTCGCACTGTCTCGCATGCCCAGTCCCCGCTCCCTCGCACTCTTACCGCCCTCAACAAACTACTGGCCGCCAACCCTGACTGCGATATATTTGCGGACGGATGGAAGGCTCTCATGTCAGCATGTTTGAGGTTTTGTGAACTTGACGAATGATGATGACATTTTATATAATTAATTAACACTTTAATGGACTATTTAGATTTTATTAATATTTTATAATTTACTTATTTTTATGTTTCCTAGTGTTATTTTATTCATGCGCATTGTAAGTGATTTAGTAGACTATTGACATTTTTGTATTCTTATTGTAGTAATTTTGTAAAAAGGTATTATGTCTAGTTTAATGTGAATATTATTTATTTAGTTTCTAATATTTTAAATTGACATTACTTATAATTAGTGTAATTGGTTGTAAACCGTTCTAATTATTTTCAATAAATAAATAAATTCGAATTGAAAAGGTGACATAATTTCATTTCTTAACGGGGTAAGTAGTTTACCTATTAAATTCTAAGTTTTAAGACTATTCTGAGTGATCCCTGCGGTCCTACTGAATAAATGCTTTTGGACTTTGACCATGTTTGTTCCGGGTCCCTAATGATTCACATAACGTCTCTTATCCTATTTTTAATTCCCATACTGTATTTGGTACTAATATTAAATTGTCCTAATGATTACTCGACATAACAATACTACACCTAATTAACAATAGTCATAGTATTAGGTGAACATAACATTAAATAGTCATAAAATCACATCTCCTAACATACGGTAATCCTAAAGTTATAAGCCCTAACAATATTTACTCCTAAAGTTATAAGCCCTAACAATATTACTCCTAATAATCAAACATAATAACAATTGAAATCATAATAGCATTAAATCCTAAAAAAATACCATATATACCCAAATAGATTCCTAACTATGTCAACTTTGTAAGGTTTAATAAATTAACTAACATAACTTCGGGTTCGCTATGTTTTCCAATAAACCCACTTTTACTAATTGCGTTTGCTATAACTTCAGCAGCTATAACCGAAAAAACGATTGTATAAATAAAATACTAGACTTTTTTCTACCTATAACAAGTTTAATATAATAAGGTTTAAGAGAAACAAGTCGGTTCTGGCACTCGCCGGCCGCTACCGCGGCACGCTTCGCTCGGCTCGTGCATGGTTTGGTCCCTATTGAAACCATGCTCGTCGCTACGCTCCTCGCAACCTATTCTACAGGTCTGTTAGCCTGTTATGGCAACACGATAAATTTACAGAAAGTTCCTATTTAGAGCAATTATAATTTTATGTAATATTTCAGTTATATTTATAATAATTATATAAACTGCACAATATAGCAATATTAAACTATATTAAATGATACAATTATAACAAAATAACTCAACTTTATATACTATATAATATAACTTTATATAACTATAAATAGTATTTATTAGGATAAATAAACATTATGACGATCAAAAATAGGACAAAATAGTTTATGCAACTTAACAATAGTAATAATAACTATTATGATAACATATATTAGGAGTTGAGACGAATATGTAAATATAATGGTATGTCTTTAATATATTAGGACAAAATATATGTATGTCAGTTTAAGTCTATGGAAATTTAACAGTATGACTACAGTATTTTAGGACTAGTATGTTATGTGTATTTATATTAGGACAATTAACATTATGTAAATCGACAGGATCCCGTTTGTTCCAAAATATCGGGAAACTCAAAAAACATTTAATCATGGAAAATATCGGAAGCGCTCGTGGTCGTGCTTTCTTAGTCGTTCTTGATAGATCGTCGAAGTTAAGCAACGTTCGAAACGGTCTGTAAGCGGATAGGTGACCGCCAGTGGCATTTTCATCTGAGCGCTTCCGTGCTTCGGAGGGCACGTTAAATTGTCGGTCCCGGCTAGCCATGACGGAGGCATTAAGGCGGCTTAAAAACTCCGTCACCAGATTTGGCCACTGACTCATACGAACTCACTTTTTTTTATAGAAAACTAGCAAACCCAGCGAACTCCGTTTCGCCACCAGATGCCACCAGATTTTTCCTGAATTTTCTTTGCTATAAACCTCACGGAGCCCGAGACCTTTCCAACGAATGCAAAACCGTGGAAATCGGTTCGTGCGTTCTGGAGTTATAGCGTCAGGAAGGAAAACCCGACTTATTTTTATATAGTAGATATCCCGTTCTTAGTGTGAAAAGTGAAGTTGCCACTAGATTAATCGTAGTACTCGCATAACCACTGTCCTTGGCTACCGGTTTGTAAACGGTATGCCTAGGTAACTACTAACTCTTGAATAAAACGAGTAGACTTTGGAACGTGAGTGCTTGTTTACTTCCTAGCTGGAATCTGGGCCCGTATCGCGTTCCTTTTTTCGTTCGTTCGATGAATATTCGGATTGCTTTGATGAATGTTCAATGTTGACGATTTCTTAAATGACTAATTCTAATTGAAATTACATTGTTTTTTCTATTGTTGGATGAAATACTTTGACTTACATGATTATTTGACCTTACACCTAACATTTAATTTTTATTTTTATTTGATTTATGTCACTAAAAGCATGCGAGAGAATGCTCTCGGTTTGCACACCGAAATCGGTAAAACATGTTGTTACAAAACTTACCTAAAATGTAATCATCCCATTTACACATGTTTATGCAAATAAATTATCTTTATCTTCCCACCACGAATTCTGACTGGAACAAATCCCAAACCGAAAAATTGGCCCTTGAAGTCAGAAATCGTGGTGGGAAGCATCCGAATATTCATCAAACGAACGAAAAAAGGAACGCGATTACGTAAAATATATGTTATGATAGTTTAAAGACGGCATCTCTTTATTTTGATGAGAGACAGTAAAAAAACCGCCACGTGCGAGTCGGACTCGTGCATGAAGGATTCCGTATACCATAATCTATAAAAACCGCAAAAAAAAAATTACCGTTTGTTGTATGGGAGACCCCTTGGGAGTTTATTCTGTTTTTTAGTTCTTATAGCGTCAACAGAAATACATCAGCTGTAAAAAATTCAACTAACTATCGGTTTATGAGATACAGCCTTGTGACAGACGGACAGACAGACAGCGGGTCCCGTTTTACCCTTTGATGATCCCACTAATACAAAGCTGAAAGTTTGTGAGTTTGTTCGATATTTGGATGTTTGTGTTTCACGTTCAAACCAGTGAACCGATTTGGATGAAACTTGGCGTAGATACTGTAGATAGTGACCTGGAATAGCTTAAATGCTATTCAAAATGTTCATACCACGCGAGCGAAACCGCAGTAGCCAGTGTATCACTAGTGGTTCTGTGAGAACAGGAGACCTCGCGCTATACATTTTACGAAAAAAGGTCCTTTATAACGCTTAAACAAACATCCAGCCACTTTCCCCCCTTTCACTTCCCCCTTTTGGATTTTTTTTTCATTACAACTTGTGTAGAATTAACTCCTTAATATGCCTTATGAATTTAATTCAAATCTGTCGATAAATAACGCTAAAGCAAACTTCCCCCCTTTTCCCCCCTATTTTCACCCCAATCAAAAATCGCAGTCGACTATCGTTTTTTAATAAGTCAAGGAACCTGTGTGCCAATTTTCGTAAAAATCGGTTGCTAAATGCGACCTGTAGGCGATTACTGACAGACGGACGGACAGAAGGACAAAAGCATTTTTGGCCAATCTCGAAACTGAGACGCTTCGCTCGCTTCGCTCGCTCGGTCAACTAACCCCCGGTTTCTATATTCAACGGACAGTCGTAGGTAAGAGCTACGACTCGTTTCCACATACAAAAGTTTGACAGCTAGAAACCGGCGGTAAGTTAGCTGTCAAACTTTGTATGTAGAAACGAACTTAGCTCTTACCTAATATCCGTTGAATATAGAAATCGGGGGTTAGTAACTCCAGTCTGAATAAACAAGCTAGCACGTGTCGTCCAATGAATAGATCTAAAAATAATCACGCACAACAAACGCGGCAGAATTTCGCGTTTATTCAAACTCGTATTTCCCGTGAAGAGAAAGCGTCACTACGCTCCCCCAAATTTTCGGCTCGTGTACCTGTTTAGTAGGTCAAGGCTGCAGGACCCTCACCCCACTTTAAGGACGGTGGCACATGGCGCGTTTATTCTACTCTCAACTAAGTTTGCACATTTTGAAGGAGATGTTTGATAAGTGATGATGATGTCCTCCTTGACGTATCCGTCAACGGCGAAACTTGTTAAATCTGGATGTGAGCTTATGCCCGGTTTCTATATTCAACGGACATTCGTAGGTAAGAGCTACGACTCGTTTTCACATACAAAGTTTGACAGCTAACTTACCCCCGGTTTCTAAGCTGTCAAACTTTTGTATGTGGAAACGAGTCGTAGCTCTTACCTACGGCTGTCCGTTGAATATAGAAACCGGGGGTTAGATGACTTGCAAAACCAAAATTAGTTCTAAAAATTCTGTCACAGGGCGTCATAGGTAAAGGAAGGCTTGGGTCAGTTCTTCTTAGCAAGGTGTTTAGTATGACTATATACTCGTATTTTATATTTTGATAAGTATGGCTGTACGTTATACGCAACTTACGCCTTTAATTGCATTTTGTGCGATGTAATTACAATATACTTACAAAAAAAAATTATAAGATTTTCAAACAAATTGTCTTTTTGAAGTGAAAACTTTTTTAGGCGCGTTAGGACTTTTTCAGATGAGAGAAAAACATTAAACTCAGTCACGTGACTGTTACGACCTTTTCTTGCTACTACCTTAATTTCGTCGCTCATTGTATCGTCATAATAGTCGAAGTGAGACCAAAGAGCAATTGTCTGCTCTAAGGGTGAGACAGACTTCGCCTCTGAGTGAGACAGCTCTGGGTTCAAATCCTAGAGAAGTACAGTCACTTTTTGCACTTTATTTTTTTTGTCATACTTTCTTTTATTTTTTTAAGTCAGAACCACCAAACTTCGTTTTAGTTTTCACTTTTGTCGGCTCTCCTGGAATGTGAGTTTTTTTTAGATCAAGTCATCTGTTCAATATATTTCCACATGCAACTTACCTACCTTATGACTGTTTAATATAGCTACTTACTTACTAATATTTTGTATGTACTCAAGTTATTATAAATACTTGCAAATCAACAAAGTAAATGAAATATTTATTTGATATTTTTTAATATAAAGCGCTCTCCTTGTAGGGGGAACGGAGAACGCAATAATCACCCTTGCGATTCAAGCGTCACGCGTTTGTGTCGCGCCATGTGTAAAGGCCCTATAATCCTATATCTACAACTAGGATGTATATTTTGGGAGTACGAGCATCGATCGGGGCCTCCTTTTTGATTGTGTTTACGCAAAATGATTGATTTGAAATGTCCGTTTTGATTTAAAAATGCTTTTTGTCTGTTTCATCTTGCTTTTGTAAAATTTAATGGTATTATACTGCTCGTGAAAGAAGAGGAGTGTGTAGCTCTGCTGTAGGTACTTTGATGACTTAGTAAATTAATTTTGACTTTGATTTCCTATGTATTGACTCCGTAGTTTTGTCTATTGATAAATATTTCTAAAGAAAACCCTCATTATTCGATGAAACTTGGAATAGGTGTAGATAGCACATAGGCTACCTATTCAAAATGTTATTACCACGTGGGCGAAGCCGCGCGCAGAAGCTAGATAAGAATAAAAAACAAACTGAAAATAAATTATTAGTTTAAAATGATACCTAAAATGTTTTGATGCATCGGCATCGGGACAATCAAATTACTTGGGTAAGTAATTACTTTAATTCAATGCATTTTTTGTCTAATTAAGTATTTGGTAAACAACGTGCCATTTTAATGATAAACATAATTTATTCCTGAGAATTTCCTCATTATTATGATCAGTGACGACACAATGCAACAAAATTAGCTTCCAAAGAAAACCATAAAACCAAATAGGTAAGGTACAGGTTTTGAAAATGATTTTATCAACATTATATAAGGAAGAATCAATTTTTAACAGGTAAAGTAAGCCCTTTATTTCTTAAAGTAACTAGGTAAGATCATATAGTAGGTTTTTGTAGGTGTACATACAAAGGATAATAAGTAATGTTCGAATAAAAAAAAACAAATGGGGTATAGGAGACCCTTTCCAAATCCAGTGTGAGTGCGGAGTCCCAACACAAAATATGTCACATCTCCTTTCCTGCCCTTTGTGCCCAACCAGCTGCACCCAGGAAGAGTATCAAAAATGTACGACGGCATTTAACAATATTAAATAAAATACGGTCAGGTAAAAAGTACCCTAAACCGACGAGCATGTATATGAAGAATGTAATAAGAGTGACATAATTATTATTTTTAAACCGGGTATTTATCACGTACCTATTGTTATTATTATTTTTTTCCGACGTTTCGGACGCATTGCAGCGCCCGTTGTAGGAACGAACCATTGGATTGAGCTCCATGATCCTAAGGTTCTCTCCAGGGAACGCCATTATTATAAACGGATGGTCCGAGAAGCGATTGAGATCAGAAAACACCCGAATTTCAACCGTGAAGATGGTTTTCGACTCTCGGCCTCGTGGAATCCTGTTATTAATAAGTGTGTGAGTCGTGGTTCGTGTTTGCCGCAAGTTGATACGATCAGTGTCGTGTGTCGCGGTGTGAATCTGGCCTTATCGGATTCTGAAGACGAATTGAGGGTAGACGCAATCTACTCTCAATAATAGAAGCTAACTCGCCGTGCCTCAGTTCATCCGTGACCACGGGCGCTGCAATGCGTCCGAAACGTCGGAAAAAAGAAATAATAACAATAGGTACGTGATAAATACCCGGTTTAAAAATAAAAATAAAAATAATAATTATGTAATGAGAGTGAATGAGGCGAAAGTTGTGTGTCAGGATCGTAGCGAGTGGAGATCCGTGGTCTCTGCCTACCCCTTTGGGAAAGAGGCGTGACTTTAAGTATGTATGTAAATAAAATACAACTTCAATAAATAATCTTCAATATTTTGCTGCGCGCGGCTTTGCCCAACATTTTGAATAGCCTATAAGCTATTCCAGTTCATCTATGCTTATTCCAAGTTTGATCCAAATCGGTTCACTGGTTTAGGCGTGATTGAAACACAAACATTTAAACATCCAAACATCAAAGAACTCACAAATTCTCAGCTTTATTATATTAGATTATAACTAGCAGACAGTACTAATATCGCTATTAAAAATAAGGGTTATAAATAAGCGCTGTATTTTTTAATGCCGAATCTTAAAATTAAATAAAAATTGACAAAAGAAGAGTACTTGGTAAGAATGTTGATGTATTTACGAGTAGAGGTAGGCCAAAGAAAAGATGGATGGATTGTGTGAAGGATGGCATGAGTAAGAAAGGAGTGAGTGTTGAGATGACGGCTGATAGAGGAGAATGGACGCCACATAATGCGGGAAAAGGGCAGGGAGATGATGATGATGACAAAAGAAATTCAGATTGACCACCCTTATCACTTAGGGAGATGAAAAATAGTTTAGGTACATCCGATTCTCAGACCTACTGCATGACACACAAAATTTCATAAGAATCGGTCGAGCTATTTCGAAGGAGTTTTGTTACAGACATCATGACACAACATTTTTATACTAGATGAAATGGGAATGGGTATTCGATTTATTACTTCACTGCAATGAAATGCTATTTGTATCAATAAAATATAAAATATTTTATAAAATTGCCTTCAATCGTAATCCTCTTATTTTCAGACTGCCACGGACTGTGGGTTCTATTGAAGTAGAATTCCACAAACTTATCTGGACCGTCGATAAAACATGGTCCTTACCTATGACCAAATATTCGAAACATAAAAATTGTCCCTTGAAGTGTGCTTGAAGTCAGATATCTGGGAAGCATCCGAATATTCATCAAACGAACGAAAAAAGGAACGTGAATACGGCCCCTGTATTTTGAAGAGCGGAATATTGTTTCCATACGGACAAATTCGGGTTACATGCAAATGCCGAGGCGAACAAAAATTTGTGTAAACAAACAAAGTTTTGTGTAAATCCATCCATACTATATACTATACTATTACTATTACTATTACTATTACTTATATTACTATAATAATATAAATGTGAAAGTAACTCTGTCTGTCTGTCTGTCTATCTGTCTGTCTGTCTGTCTGTCTGTCTGTTTGTTACCTTTTCACGCCCAAACCACTGAACCGATTAGGCTGAAAATTGGCATGGATAAAGGTTGTATCCCAGGGACGGACATAGGCTACTTTTTATCCTGAAAAAATCCCTAGGGACCGCGGGTTACACCGCGGGAGCGCAGCTAGTAAATAAATAAATAAACAATATTTTTGTGATAGTACCCGTTAACTTATCGAAAATCAAAATCAAAATGTACCTATAACAAAATTAGTAATTAGGTACTTATTGACAATTAAAAAGGTCGACTTAGAAATTTAGGTTTATTAGAGTTCCGTATCCAAAACGGGACCCTATTACTAAGGCCCGGCGCCCATTATCGGCATCGGTACGACTGAGGATTTTAGGTGGCAACTAGCAATATACCATAACATAATGGCAATAAAGTAGAAATTTCCGTGATATGTGGTCGTAATAACAAAAATAGCGCAGCTTTGCCCGCGTGGTACCAACATTTTGAATAGCCCATATTATGCTATTCCAGGTCACTATCTACGCCTATTCCAAGTTTGATCCAAATCGGTTCACTGGTTTAGGCGTGATTGATACACAAACATACACATCCAAACATTTAAACAACTAAACAAACTCACGAACTTTCAGCTTTATTATAGTGGGATAGAGATTAAATGTAGGCAAATTTTTTAAATGTATACAGGGTGTAAAAAGACTACTACCGAAAACTGAGGGGTTGCAATCAGACCATGATTCTAAACAAATTTATCGAAAATAAAAACGCAAAAATAAATTTAACTTAGCTACGTAATTTTATGTCATTTTCCAGTTATTTACTACAAGTACAACATAATAAGACCATACCTACCTAATAATTTCATTTATAAAAGAAAAAACATTTAAAACTCAAAATCCAGCAATCTACGTAAAAAAACGCGCCCAAAACATACGCAAACAGTGCTCTTCAAACGCTGTTTTCTCCGGATTTAGTGCATATTTCGGAAAATCCTTTTGGATTTGGTTGTCTATTGGGATGCTGTACCTACCCCTTTCGGCTTCGGTAGACGTCTTTTTACACCCTGTATAATGGGCGGTCTGTGGAAACAGTTAATAATAATTATAACCAAGTTGTTATTGACCCTCTTTCTCATAACACTCGTGTCTTTTCTTGGTTCTCTTACTATCAGCTTGTCTTTATTTTTTGTTATTGACCCGTACCTATTGTTCGATGCTGAGACGAGGCGGAGCCTAACTAGAACTTTAATTTCTGTAATTGTTTTATAGTGCTGATCCACACTTGGTATTTCATTATGAAATGAAAAGTCTTATCAAAATTTTGGATTCCGACGGGATTCGAACCCGCATCGATCAGACGATCCTCCTAAAGCCGGAGTGCCTAACCGCTCGGCCACGAAATCCTACTTGTCGGGGTCCAAATTTTCGATAAGTCTCATATTTCGGTTGAGCTCGGTTCATTTCATAATGAAATAACTAGAACTTATCCAATTAGAGATATTTTACCTTTCTTGTTTTTTGATTGTTTTGTAATCATATACTCGTATGTAATTAGGATTGTGTTCACATGATATTTATTACTACTAAGCATTTTAGTGAAGAACTGTTATTTTTCTGCAAGATGTGGGCATGTATATATGTATTTGGACATGGCTCTTACTACAAAATAACTTTCATAGTTTGTAGGAAAATGTTGGAAATTGAATTTGTCTACACATTCATGCACATTTTCTGAGGCAAAAATATTGAATAAAGGCGAACACCGCTTTTACTGGTCCAGTAGTTTCGGAGCCTATTCATTCCAAACAAACAAACAAATCTTTCCTCTTTATAATATTAGTATAGATATGAACCTGATCGCACACTCATCCGTGCCGTCTTTTTTTCTATTAAAAAAATGCTGATGTCGTCAGAAAATTCGGCTCGCTTCCTGACGTCAGCAGTATATTCTGTACTGAATTAACAGCTCGCCGCGTTCGGCTCGACTGGACTGTGCGATCACGACCTCCGTGGCGCAGTGGGCGAATGCCCTCCTGCGACGCAAAAGGTTGCCGGTTCGATCCCTGCCGCGGGACAAATGTTTGTATGATCTACAGATATTTGTCTCGGGTCTGGGTGTTTCTATGTAAATGTATGTATTTACAAACAAAAAGTACCTATATAAGTAGTATATCAGTCATGTAGTACCCATAACACAAGCTCTGCTTACTTTGGGGCTAGATGATGCTGTGTGAAAAGTCCAGCATTATTTATTATTATTTATCACCCTTAAGTAGGTAATAAGTAGGTATTAAACTGTTAGAAGAATTCAGTCAACCCTTATGCGCGCACTGACCTTATTACGCAGCAACGCAATATATTGTACCAGCATTCAATGAAATTCTCCGATAAAACATTTTCCGATTTTCATAATATTATAAAGGTTAACGAGTTTGCCCTTGATAATGAACTTTAATAAATATAAACTGAATAATTGGATGCAATGAGTTATCTGTTCAAGCAAGGGATCTGTTGCAGATTGAAAAAAGTAAGTTCGTATGAGTCAGTGGCCAACTCTGGTGACGGAGTTTTTTTGCTTAGCTTCGACGATCTATCAAGAACGACTAAGCAAGCACAACCACGAGCGCTTTAAGGCTAAGCGCGCATTAAGATTTTTAATAGCGCGATATTTTTGTCGCAGAAATATAACGTACCTATGAGTTTCTATGTCAGTGCGCGCATATGCGATAAAAAGTCGTGGAATTTCGTTTTACAGCGCGATTTTAAAATCGTGTCGCAAAAAGTAAAATCTTAGGCTAAACGCTTAGGCTTAAAGACAGTATTATAACCTTCGACACCTAACAATCGTCAGTTTAAAGACAGCATACTAACCGTTGAACAAACGCTAAACGATAGTGTACCTAATCTGTCAACACGTTCGCAACAAATAAGTGCAAACATGCAATATGAAATTCTCTGGGAAAATACGCGCGTCGAAATATTCTACATTCCCCCGAGATAGTAACATATTATGCTTCTTTCTGACTCCAGACTTCGTATCGTAGCCAGTATCGTTTTTCTCATTAGGGTCGATTCACATCTGACGGAAGATCCGTCGCGGATTATCGGTCGCATCCGTCGAGTGTGAACGGTCGAGTGTTTTTCTATACATTTGTCAGTTCTGGCGTTCCGCGACCGATAATCCGCGACGGATCTTCCGTCAGATGTGAATCGACCCTTAAGGCTGTTTTTGATAGGTTGTCTTACATGGATATTGTTTACGTAGAAAACATCTTTACTAGATTATTTATACAGCGTCGGGAGGATATATAAAATATAATAAATAAATAATGCTGGACATTTCACACAGCATCATCTAGCCCCGAACTAAGCAAAGCTTGTACTATGGGAACCAGATAACTGATATACTACTTACATACTTTTTGTTTGTAAATACATACATATTATACATAGAAACACCCGGACCCGAGATAAATATTTGCAGATCATACAAACATTTATCCCGCCGCGGGGATCGAACCCGCAACCCACATATATAGCCCACAGTTGACTGCTGGTAGTGCTTGGCTGGGAGTTGCTTGAGATGCACAGACGAGGCGTCTATGTTGAGATGGAATATAGCACCTAAACTATCTTCTCAGCTGGCATTATCATCAGGAAAGATATGGTAGCTGGTATGGAGCTGCAGCTTTCCTAACCATGTTTTCCTTCAGCTCGAGCTCGTGTTAACACATACATTGCCGCAACGGGTCAAATCCAATGCATGTCTGTCTCGGGGTGCGGCGTGAAAATTGTAACAAGAAGTAAAACAGAGACAAATATAGTTTTATGCTTGTCTCGTTAAAAAAAAGGTTGACGTAGGTACAAGAAAATTGTGTGGGTTTAGACCTGATACCGACCAGGGTAGCGATTTTCGATCAATTCCCGCACTGTGATTGGTTGTGATTGATTCCGAATGCATTCCACTGAAGACTGAATGACTAGGAAGGGTAAAAAATTGCAAATACATACATACATACATAAAATCACGCCTCTTTCCCAAAGGGGTAGGCAGAGACCACGGATCTCAACTCGCTACGATCCTGACACCCAACTTTCGCCTCATTCACTCTCATTACATTCTCGTCGGTTTAGGGTACTTTTTACCTGGCCCTTCTCCAAAATGTCGCCAATTTGATCCAAGAAGGTTCGCCTAGGCCTTCCCCTTCCAGCTGTCCCATATACACTCTCCTCATACACTTGCTTTGTCAAACGACTGTCATCCATCCTCTCTACATGCCCAAATAATCTAAATGTCAAAATTGCAAATAGGTGTGGATATTGGGTCGGAAAGACCTGATACCTTCAAAGTCATTGAGAGTGAAATTATTTGAAGTCATTGTCTGGTACCCAATCAGCTGTGACGGCTTCGAATGACTCAGAGGGCAAGTGTCATCGAGGTAGCCAACTGACACAGAATACGGCGTAGTTGCAACTTCAGATAACGAATCATGGTGAGATTATGCGACTGGAACATGAACATGAAGTGTTCTATACGAGCAAAGCGGGTAGCGAGTTCACATCCCGTATGGTTGTAGTTTTAAATGTAATTTTAGAAGCGCTCGTGGTCGTGCTTGCTTTATCGTCCTTGATATCGTCGAAGTTAATCAACGTTCGAAACGGTCTGTATGTGGATGGGTTGCCAGTGGCATTTTCATCTGAGCGCTTCGCTACTATGGAGGGCACGTAATTGTCGGTCCCGGCTATTTAAGCCGTTAACGGAGGCCTTAAGGCGGCCTAAAAACTCCGTCACCAGAGTTGGCCATTAACTAATACGAACTTATTTTTTTAATGCATCTAGGACGTCATTAATAAACGTGGTGTAAAGTTACGCCAGGTCTAAACTCCAAAAATTGTATGGTTACTCCTAAGTTACACCCGGCGTACCTTTACACCACGTTTATGAATAACGGCCCTAAAGTTTAACAGACAGCGATTAGCGCCTTATAGAAATATTAAGCAGGTCCAGCTGTGGGCGAAGTCAGCTGGCTGATGATGATGATTTCAGTCGCAGTCACCATAAACCGTTTCAAGCTCTGCTTGTTATACTAACCTTAATTCCTGTACATAATCAAGACTATTTATCTCCACTCTAAGACCCCTCGCAGTCTACAGACTTTCTATCGGCCGATAGTTGAGACGGGCTATAATTCTCCATACACATTACGAGCCGAGGTATATTCCGTCTCAACTATCAGCCGATAGAAAGTCTGTAGTCTGCGAGGGGTCTAACTTGTTATAAAACACACCGGTAATACACCAATCACATTGTATTTCCTTAGCCTCGTGCAGCTCTCGCTCAACTTCCTTGCATCTTTACTTTTTTAAATCTAATGCGGGGAACCGTAAATGCAATAAGAACCGATCATAGGAACCGATGCTCGAATCCTGACATAGATTTAAAATATGGAAACACTACTACTGACACTGTTAATGGGAGCAGACGTGATAACACAAAACTTAGACTGCATTCATCGAAAATAGCATTATTGTGCAAAAGTGTTTATTGTATGGCACCGATTATTTATAATAAGATACCGAAATGTTACAAGGACATGAATATTGGTTTATTTAAAATTAGATTTAAGAAAATGTTAATTGACAAATGTTACTATAATATTAATGAATTTTTAGATGACAAATTTAATTTTAATTTTGACGCGCCTCTGTTAACTTAATTTGCACACCAATAATTTTCAGTAAAGCATGTTGTGACAATTTCTAAAAACTTTTGATCTTGCATGCAAATGTAATTACATGCAAGATCTACTACACAATGTTTTGAGCAAATAAATTATCTTTATCTTTGCTTCCGAATTTTCAGGAACATAATATGCTTTTCTCTGTTCTACCGTCCGTTGAGATAAAATATCATAGTAAGGGGCAGATATTCCTATCTGCCACGATTTGGCCGGGGGTGGTTAGCCCATAATAGTTACCGTCTGCCACTGCGTCTAAAGCCACGGTGGCAGACTGTCACCGCGTAAAGGCAGATGAAAGGATATGTTTATGTTCGACTGTGTTTTAGTGTTCAATGCACAATCATTTATTTGTTCAGTCAAATTTTCTCTGTAATGATTTAAGTGAAAATATCTTTCTAAAACGATACAATAATCAAAATAGAGTCATTAAAAATGATACTGCTATCGTCACTCAACTCTGAGATGGGGATATAAAAACATCGTTAAATAATAATGACGATGAACGAATGCGTTCCAAATTTCAGTATAAAATAAATACGAGAAAATAGCACCTGCACCCTTACTGTCTAACCTGAAATCCATTTCTAATCACATAACACGAAAATGACAAAACACGTCATTTTCGCATTGTGTGATTGGTTGAGCTCAATTGGGATGATAACTGGGTCTTAAAAAATGTTCCTGGCATTAGTAAATTCACATTATGCCAGGAACTCACGTGCCGCGATACTTGGCAATTAATGCCATTAGACTCACGTGAAGTTTCGGCTTTATCTGTCAATTGCATTTCTACTATCGCTTTCGCTAAATTGTTGCGTGTGCCTCCTCGTCTCACAAGCGTTTCATTATACACTATGGTGTCAACTTTGCGGTCGTAACTGTCGCTCCCGTATCGGCCTTAGGCAGTTGTCTCGCTGCGAGCGTGGAGCGTATGGTTCTACCGCTGGGCTGTGATTAGTTCATCGCTTGGCGTGAATTTTTATAGTAAAATTCAGCTTGATAGTTTCACCACCGCGATAAAACTAGTTCAGTCACCGTCAGCACCGCCAGCAGTGTGATGTGAACTGCCGACTTGTCCGACCGAAGTCCCTAGCTATAACTAGTCACCCGGGTGCCGGACCTTCCAAACGAACGCTACTTAATCATCTCTCGTAGATGAATGAGGCCATTGATGATGATAAGACTATGGTAAGCATGCAGGCAGATGAATGAAGTTGTCTCCAAAGCAGATCCACTTTTAGACAGCTTCTAAAACAACGACAGCGGTTTTCTTCAATTCACTCATGATCCTAGATCTTCCTTTCCACTTTCCCTTCTACATAAGTATTAGCCGCGTACTGATTGAGCGAGCAGCCTCATGAGGCATGCGCGCGGCAAATCATCGGCCGGTCAGGACGTGCCTCGCTCACGGCAAACGCATGCTCTGCCCCGAACGTGCCGCGGCCCGAGCCGAGCGGTTGTGTTCCTCGCCGAGGCAAACGCCCGGCTGTTTCAGTTAGTTCGCTCAGTCAGTACACGGTCAATCAAGGACGTTGATATTAATAGATGCTCGATATATTACAAACCAAAGTGCCTAATGAAGCATCCTAACTAATCTCATGCACGAATGCGAAGACCGCACCGTAGGTATTGAGGTACGAATAAACGATACATTTCTAATCTGATTCGTAATCCATGTGTCGCAGGCAACTGGTTTAATCAGCCATTCAACTAAACGCCTAGCCATTTGATTATGCCTCCAGCCTCCTACATTTCATGTTCATACCTCGAATAATATAATATAGAACACGTCGATTCCATACTTTGGTTCATTACAGGCTTCGCTTTGAGGTTCTCAAGCATTGAAGTGAGCATTGGTTAAATAACATAGTCCTCCTTGTTGGATCCGACATAATATTAAGTGGTAGGACCGAGTACCAAATTCTGATGTTTTAGGGCGTACTAATCTTAGCGGGTTAGAATCCTTGCTTATGAAAGGACAATTAAGATGGTGCGGACATCTTGTGCGCATGAATGACAGCAGACTACCCAACGATGTATTCTACTCCCTGCTAAAGCAGGGAAAGCGTACTCCAGGCAGCCAGTTTCTGCGCTACAAGGATGTAATAAATTGAGATACGGTGCCACAGGACACATACACCTCTCTTTATGCGTCAGGGCTCCAAACCATGTTTGTTGCCCTGGTTCTTCACGGTATTGGTCGCAACGGAATAGGAGTAGCGTCACCTAGTTTTATAAGTGATCACAGCTTGAAGAGGCCTAGACTAATTTTCAGTGAAAACGTCAGTGGATAGATCGCATACCTAAGACTCCCGGCCGCAAATTAATCCTTTTATCTCATATAGGAATTTAAAGTTAATTTAATGGGGAAGCGTTCGTGGTCGTGCTTAATCGTTCTGGATAGATCGTCGAAGTTAAGCAACGTTCACGGTCTGTAAGTGGATGGGTTGCCAGTGGCATTTTCATCTGAGCACTTCCGTGCTTCAGAGGGCACGTTCAATTGTCGGTCCCGCTATTTAAGCCGTTAAGCTATGACGGAGGCCTTGAGGCGGCCTAAAAACTACGTCACCATAGCTGGCTACTGACTGACTCGTACGAACTTAATACCGCCAGAACCTAGTCTCTGTTAAACCTGAACACCAATTGTATAAACCTAGGTTCACAAACAATAAATGATTTGATTTGATTTGTAAATGCTACGCGGATGCTCAAGGCGGATGGCTTAGATTCTCAGTTATTGAAAAGATATTGGTTTTCCATTCCAATTGTCTTCATTGTAAGGGAACTTGCGAAATTCAATAATACGGACGACCTCTGTAGCGCAGTGGGCGAAGGTCCGCCTGCGACGCAGAAGGTTGCGGGTTTGATTCCTGCCGTGGGGTAAATGTTCCCATAACACAAGCTCTGCTTATTTTAGGGCTAGATGATGCTGTGTGAAGTCCAGCATTATTTATTTACTTCTAATACAGGTATAAGTTAGGCGCAGGCAACTGGTTGAATTAGACGTTCAATTAAACCCAATCTTAGGCTCGGTCTTGTGCTATGGAGGACCAACTATCCATATACGAGTCCAGCTCGTCTCTCCACCTCAATCTAAATACCGAGAGAGGTGGAAGGGGGGTCCGTCCCACTGCCCTCCCTGCAGTGGGACGATGCGGGCTAGTAATAATAATAATTATTATCTTAGGTTTGGACAGAACCGCTATTTCGACACCACCATAGGTACCTACTCCTAATATTTTTTAAAGCTTCCTATTAACTTGCAGGCCAGGTGGAATGACGATCTGCGAAAGGCTGCTGGCAGAAGCTGGATGCGTCGTGCTGATGATGATGATGATTAACTTGCAATATTTGTAAGTTTGTGTGTATGTTTGTCCGGGTCAAATCTTGCAAGCTGAATTGGACCCACTTCCCGGCTTCCGATTGAACTGAATTTTGGTACACTTATGATTCTTCGGTGACAATGCAATATTATGGTGACAATGACCTGATCTGATGATGAAGCCCAAAGCGGAACTCCTCAGAAAATAGGCCGATTGAGTTGAAACTCGGTTGGTTGATCAAGTTTCATCTACAATTTTAAATTATGGTGATAATGATTTGATCTGATGATGAAGAACGGAACTCCTCAGAAAATAGGCCGATTGAAGTGAAACTCGATACATCGGTCAAGTTTTGTGTACAATGTGAAAATTTGGTGACAGTGAGCTGTTCTGATGATGGAGCCAGGAGCTGTTCAATGGAACTCCTCAGTGAATAATAGTATAATATCCGTGTTTGGGCTCATATGAATCAGCTCAAGGTCACCTGTAAAAAGCTTGTACCTATTGAAATCATTAAAAAAAAACTAAAGTATTTAGATTACGATGAAAAGGAAAATGTAGAAACTTATCCTACAGTCAGCCCCACGCTGAGGTTTCTAGGTGGTAGAGCATTTAATGTAGCATAATCTTAAATTCATTTCGAGCGCGAGGCAACCCACACGCCAGTTTCACACACAGTTAATACCGCTTTGTGTCTGTTTAAGTCACGCACACATCCAAGCATCGATTCATTGACACAGCTTACAGCATAGTTACCGGTATCCCGTGCACAGTTTGAAACAGAGTTAGTATGGGTCATGACATGACATAGCTCTACGGGGTATACCGAGGGGAGGCGCAGTTTGGTACTTACAGAGTTAGTATGGGTCATGGCATAGCTTGCTGCATAGTTACTACGGGTATCCCTGAGGGGGTCACAGCTTAGTGTCGAGTTAGTATGGCGGCGGGTGGACGATCGATTCGCCGCGGTGTGTCACAAGCCGGGACTAGCCAAAATTGGGGCATTTTCTTTCAGTTCTGCCAGGTCTATATTTTTATTCATTTTATGGGAAAATAACTGAAGCCTGCGACTTTACTTGCATAATAGGTATCCACATAACTAAAAATATTTTTATAAATAAATAATAATTATTAAGTAAAGTACTTGTTTATAAAAAAATTAAAAAGACTAAGTACTTAGAAATTATCTTAAGTAACTTATTACCCATTTAGTGACCTGAATCAGTTGAGCTATCTATAGATCGTTTTACGACGATCCTTAGATAGCTTGACTGATTATATTGTATTTTGTTATTTTATGTACATATTATAGTAGCTTAGTTTCTGTAAATAAATAACTTAGGTATTATTTATGTGGCCTGAAATAAATCAAAATCTTAGTCAGACCAAACTTTGCTTATAATTTTTGCAAAATCAAAGCGAAAAATTCGTAAATTGCGATGATTTTCAAATCCTCATTTATGATTTATTTATTTACAATTTAAGTCTAACATTACAGATACTTATTTTATTATTTAACGCGTTATTCTAGTGAGATGAGATCTTTAAGATTGAGTACTATCCGGTTGCGGATATTTCTAGCTAGCTACTCCGCGCGGAAACTAAACTTGAATTCTTGAATACATAGTAAATAAATAAATAATGCTGGACTATTCACACAGCATCATCTAGCCCCAAAGTAAGCAGAGCTTGTGTTATGGGTACTAAGATGACTGATATATTACTTATATACTTTTTGTTTGTAAATGCATACCTAGAAACACCCAGACCCGAGACAAATATTTGTAGATCATACAAACATTGGTCCCGCCGCGGGGGGATCGAACCCGCAACCTTTTGCGTCGCAGGCGGGCCTTCGCCCACTGCGCTACAGAGGTCGTCGCGCAGTAGTTACTCTAACAATTGGTTTGTTGATTTGATTATAATTTCACTTCCAAACCACCAACCAGACTGGCCAAAAAAGCAAGCGGATTAGTTCGATTAGACATTCTAACAATTTGAAATATTTCGAGACAGCTCGAGCCGGCGCGAGGCTTCGGCACACCTCTTTCATTCTATATCTTCGGTGTAACTTGCTTAATCGTTTTTAAAAAGATCGTCGCAGTGAAACTACGCTGTGATGGGTGACCACAAGTGGTTTTTAGAACTGAGCTTTCATGCTTTCAAGGGTTCAATTGTCGGTCCTGGCTAAAGCCATGATGGAGGCCTTATAGCGGCTTAAAAACTCCATCTCCAGAGCTGGCCACTAAGAACCCTCGCAGACTACAGACTTTCTATCGGCCGATAGTTGAAACGGGCTCAACTTCCGTCTCAACTATCGGCCGATTGAAAGTCTGTAGTCTGCGAGGGGTCTACAAACGAACCTTCTCGCTACAATAAACGCATTCAGCTGCACTTAACATCTAACAAAACTACCAGCTCTGATTACCAACTTGCATGGGTGAGTTCCGACGCCATATTTTTACACAATGCGGCCATACAAACTTTAATTAGAGCCCGAAATGCGAACAGGGCTGGCAGTTTGCTTCATAAGCCTTCGACGCGACGCGAAGAGAACAAGACAATATACAGGGTGTAAAAAAGACAACTACCGAAAACTGAGGGGTTGCAATCAGACCATGATTCACCTATTTAGCGAAAAAAAAACGTGAATTTTTTTATTTATTTATTAGTTCACCAACATAGAGTACACCTTAACATAAAACATGGAAACAACACAACAATTTTTTGACTAACCTTCGTAATTTTATGTAATTTTCGGCTATTTACTACTATTACAACATAATAAGACCGTACCAACCTAATAATTTCATTTTTAAAAGCCCAGAACATACGCAACCAGTAATCTTCAAACGCTGTTGTCTCCGGATATAATGTTTTTTTCGGAAAATCCTTTTGGATTTGGTTGTGTGTTGGGATGCTGTACCTACCCTTTTCGGCTTCGCTAGACGTCTTTTTACACCCTGTATACCTTATGAACAATGTTTATGACTTACGGTGCCGAGACATGGACGCTCACGAAGGAGACTGTGCACAGGATGCGAGTAGCACAGAGAGCCATGGAGCGCGCCATGCTCGGCATCACTCTTTTAGACCATATCCCCAATACCGAAATTCGCAAGCAGGAAGAAAGGAGTTGACAGAGATGACGAGTGATAGGGGAGAGTGGAAGAGGAGAACATGTTGTGTCGACCCCGCATGAGCGGGATAAGGGCAGGCAAATGATGATGACCGAAATTCGCAAGCAGACTAAAGCAAGCGATGTCAGTCGAATCAAAGAATCTTGATTATCCGAAGACTTAGGAGAAATGTCTAGTTACACCATGGAGTGACCGATTGACAGTAAAAACGTAAACAGGGTCACGACTGTATCCCCAAGGCGCGGTAGACATTCTCTCAGATCTTTATATAGATCCTTTGAAGATGTCTAAGGGGGTAGTCAGAAGCATGTACAAATACATATTTGATACATGCCCACATCATGCAGAAGTTAGTATTCCATACGTGACAGGTTGCAAGCCCATCGCCGCCTATAAGAATAATAGCTGGTTTCCTTACCATGTTTTCCTTCACCGTTCAGAGCTCGTGTTAAACCGCACATAAATTTTACGAAACGCAAAATCCATTGATGCACGGTCAGGATTCGATCCCACGACCTTCGGATTGAAAGTCGAGGTACAACCCCATTCGGCCAACACGGCTCACAGAGGCATGGTATACACTTTTTTTTTTAAACCAAGTTGCATTGTATTCCTGTTCCGTTTCTGTGAAACCCCTGCTCGGAGAATACCTACGTTAATAGGTAGGTATCGTCCATTGATTCACACAAGATAAACAATGTACAGCATTCAAATACTCGAAGTCCCTACCACTTAGGGTCGATTCACATCTGACGGAAGATCCGTCGCGGATTATCGGTCGCGGAACGCCAGAACTGACAAATGTAGAGAAAAACACTCGACCGTTCACACTCGACGGATGATTTTCTCTACATTTGTCAGTTCTGGCGTTCCGCGACCGATAATCCGCGACGGATCTTCCGTCAGATGTGAATCGACCCTTACGGTCGATTCACATCTGACGGAAGATTGACGGAAGACTGACGGAAGATTCACATCTGACGGAAGATCCGTCGCGGATTATCGGTCGCGGAACGCCAGAACTGACAAATGTATAGAAAAACACTAGACCGTTCACACTCGACCGATGATACGTTAGTCCGTCGAGTGTGAACGGTCGAGTGTTTTTCTATACATTTGTCAGTTCTGGCGTTCCGCGACCGATAATACGCGACGGATCTTCCGTCAGATGTGAATCGACCCTTAGAAAGAAAGAAAGAAGAAAGAAAGAAAATACATTTATTCAACTAATCAACTAAGTAATTAAGAAAATAAAACAATAATAAATTAAAAAAAACACAAATGAAAAATGATTGTTGAAAAGGCAACTACTCAGCGAAATGCCTAGATCCAGGGATCAGGCGCTGTTTTTCAGTGTCGCCTTAGAGGGAGGGGTGAGGGGAAGGGGGACGGTGTGTGTAATATGCTGTAACTGTAATGTCCCGGTAACACAAGTCTCTTGAGAGCCAAGGTTACACAGGGCAGCGCTAGTGTGAGCCAAAGTGTGAGCTTTTTGTACCTAGTGTGTGTAATGTAAAAGGAAAGTGTATGCATGTGGGATGTGTAATGTGTGTGTAGTGTATGCAAGGGTGGATAGTTGTGAGCAAAAAAAGATGTAAGTAGTAGGGAGGCATAACAGAGTACACTTATGGTGCTTCTCAATAAATTTTGACTTTCACCGTCAAAAAGTTAAAAAATTCAATGGGAACATAATTATTATTTTTAAACCGGGTATTTATCACGTACCTATTATTATTATTTCTTTTTTCCGACGTTTCGGACGCATTGCAGCGCCCGTGGTCACGGATGAACTGAGGCACGGCGAGTTAGCTTCTATTATTGAGAGTAGATTGCGTCTACCCTCAATTCGTCTTCAGAATCCGATAAGGCCAGATTCACACCGCGACACACGACACTGATTGTATCAACTTGCGGCAAACACGAACCACGACTCACACACTTATTAATAACAGGATTCCACGAGGCCGAGAGTCGAAAACCAATCAATGGGAACGCTGGGATCACAAATAATAGTCTTAGATAAGGTGATTCTAGCCCTGTTCCTTCGCGAACAATGCCGTGAAGAACCAGCGACAAACACGGTTTGGGCGCACTTGGTGATCCATCTTAAAACTAAAAGTTCTAGCTCCGGTGAGCCAGTCAGACAAACAATCTAAAATCCAATCATTCTGTCCCCATTCCGCCATTATTTGAGATTCGAACAGTGCGGTTTGATTGGATCGCGTTCGTGGAGCTTGACGAAGATTGCCGAATATTTATGGTACCCTGGTACTAATTTCATAATCATCTCAGCCCGGTATCACTATCGATATAGACCTTTCTTTTATGATATCCTCTATTTCGCGCCTCTCGCGTCCAAATATCTCTACGACCTTCACTATGTCGTCGACCCAACTACTATGTACTAATATACCTACGTAAAAATGTCGTGAATTTGCTTGTTTACATGGCAGGTGAAGCACTTGCGCTCGCATCTGGTGCCACAGAATACCAGCGCTTGTGCAGGGGAGGTATCCTTCTCTGCACTTGCACGATGCTGAGTGGTAACCTTTTTTGCTAATAACATGAATGTAACTTGTACCTACCACAAATTAAGCAAAATAAACTTTTACTTTACTTTACTTTACTTTTAAGTTCGTATGAGTATGTGGTCAACTCTGGCGATGGAGTTGTTAGGCCTCTGTCATCCTCTGTCATGGCTTAACGGCTTCGTAGTCGGGATCGACTATTAAAAAAGCCCTCCGAAGCACAGAAGCGCTCATTTGATTGCCAATACCAGTCACCCATCCAAGGGGATCGTCGAAGCGTCATCACAAATATGATGACCACTAGTAGTGCCTATAAAATACTGAGAAATTCGTTGAATTTTCGGTTAAGAACCCGCTAACCCCCGGTTTCTATATTCAATGGACAGTCGTAGGTAAGAGCTACGACTCGTTTCCGCATACAAAAGTTTGACAGCTAGAAACCGGCGGTAAGTTAGCTGTCAAAATTTGTATGTGAAAACGAGTCGTAGCTCTTACCTACGAATGTCCGTTGAATATAGAAACCGGGCATAAGCCTACAGCTTATAAGCGGCTTAAAAACTCCGTCACGAATTCGCTACAGTCATACTAACTCTTGTGTCAATACTGGTACACCGACTGACCCGAACCTTCGTAAAATATACGCGTGGGTTTAGTTTGTTCATGGTAGAGTTTAAATCCACTTTTCTAAGTTTATACCCAGATCCCCGAGACGATCTGGATGCATTCGAGCCAGACTGGCAAACCGTGGCCTTGGAGCACAAGGAGTGGAAGTTGAAGGGACCTTTGCCCTGCACAGGACATGATAGGTTAAGTAAAAATACCCAGATCCCAGTTTATACAATGAATTTTTGATATAGCACATCGTCAAATAGGTAGGCATAGTTTCAACACCAACGAAGCTCCCGCCTTTATGTTCCCGAATACCATGTTCGCATTAAACGTGGAATTTACTCAGATAAATTCCTGGGATGTGAGTATTTCACTAAAGCAAGCTTTGGAAATGTTTCTGAATAAGGGAATTAAACTAGTATTAACTACTAGTCCGTTACTATAAACTATAAGTCCTCCTCCTTGAGTCGTATTCCTCAGTGCTGAGGGTGACCTCTTTTAGGTATCACTTTCGCCCTTATTATGTTTCTCCATCTTCCTCTGTCCCCGGCAGTATGAAGAGCATTGTGAATCGTGGTGTCGAGTGTTGTGAATTTGGTCTTCACATAACCCACTTCTTCTTCTTCTTCCTGCCGTTCTTACACCTTTATTATATTAGTGAGATTATTTTTTGTATCTAACCGTTACAATTTAATTTAACTACGAGTAGTACTAAGTAAAATAGCTAAAAAAAGTTCAAACTTTTTTAAACAATGTGCGCTCGACCGGTTTAGCAATAGTAAATATACCTATCGGTCAAGTGTAATTGTAAAAGCAGCTTGAGGGTTTCGTATCTTTTTTCCTGCCGTTATCATTTTGCACAAAAAAAAACTTTTATCTAATTTCATGATTTCATGGTGAGATTTGATACGTTGTATTATTACCTACAATAAGAAAATAACAGCTATCTATCGCCTCAGTAGGCTAGTGCGCTCGTGGTCGTGCTTGCTAGATCTTGATAGATCGTCGAAGTTAAGCAACGTTCGAAACGGTCTGTAAGTGGATGGGTAGTGACCACTGGTAGTGGTATTTTCATCTGAGCGCTTCCGTGCTTCGGTGGGCACGGTCCCGGGTCCCGGTGTTAGCCGGGACCGTGCCCACCGTGCCACTGACTCATACGCACTCACTTACAAGTAGGTAAAAGGTTTTTATTTTCGCTAAAGATTACAGAACCCTAAAAATCATACCACGAAGCCTACATCCTGAGCAAATGAAAAACGTTAAGTTTGAAATGAGATCCTCAACGGTTTTTCGAACGGACCGGTAATATAACCTTGACATTATACTTCGAAAAAGAATAATATTGGTAGAGTGTGCAGCAAAACCGTCTTGGTAAATAACAGCTCACGCCGTGTAATGATCTTGCGATCATCCTCAAAATTTTGAGGATTTCTAACTTTACTTTTGGATTTAACTTTTGGATATTACAAGTAATAAAGTTACAAATCCTTACAAATCCCTAGGTAGTGTGATTCGGTTAAACTTAAACCTTTTTGACGTGACAACGTCTTATAATTCGATAGAGCCGGCTGCATGCACGAAAAAATGCGGCGTTACCTCGCTCTGAGGCGTTCCATGTAAGGCTTGAAGTGCAAGCGAGAGCGCGGAACGAGCGACAAAGAAGCACAAACGTTGTCACGTTCAACTATCGTCAGTAAACCGACTTTACAGACAACCAATTTTTTTTGTCATGCGGACAGAACTGAGCATTGATTTTGTACGTCACGCCGCATCTATAGTATTCTTGATTGAAGCATTTATAAGATCTATGAGCGGATTTTAGTAAGCTATTCCATTTCACGAAGGCGAGTACAGTGTCACAAACTTATCTGAACCTATGAGAGGCGCTGTTAACGCATTTGGAGTTGACAGAAAAATAAATTTTACAGTAAAAGTTAGTTCGTCTTTTGGCCACCGGTCCAGATAATGTTTGTGGTACTATAACCTTTGTGCATTACGTGAGCGATACTGATAGAGCGCTTACGCACACACAGGTGCATGTAAATCTACACACAATTTTAAAGCAAACCTGCCTTTATCAAACACTAGCGACCCGTCCAGGCTTCGCACGGGTGCAATACTGATACAAAATATACGACAGAATGTCTGGATGATGTATTGCTTAAAATCGCTCTGTAGGTATTAAGCCGGAAAAACATAATAACTGTATTTATTCACCCCTAAAATGAAAAATATACCCATAGAATGAATTTGGTGTAATTTTTTTTTATCTGTGGAAAATTTGAGGTCCACAACTTTGAGGCTGAAGTGGCAGTGGGCATATTGTTTGCCGTAAACCTTCAGTAAACAAAAAATCGGCTTCGATTCCCGTCGGCGACGCGGCCGCGTCACGCCTAGGCACGGGAGTCCCGACGCTGTGCGCAAGTACTTGAAACTTACCTTCCATCTAGTGAATTGTTGTTCAATGGGTCTTAGCTTACCTGTGGACAAGGAAACAAATTGAAAAAATTGTTTTAGGTAGTGATATTGTTTTTTGAAACCCAACTGAATGATGAGCATTTTTTAACTCACATCCACAATTACTAGGTATAGGTCACAGAGAGCCATGGAGCGTGCCATGCTCGGTATCCGACTTGTAGACCGAGTTCCTAATGTGGAGATCCGAAAGCGTACTAAAGTTCAGGACGTTGGGATCCGCATTATGGAGCTCAAATGGAGCTGGGCAGGACACATTGCGAGGCGAGGTGATGACCGTTGGAGTAAGGCCTTAACCGAGTGGTGGCCAAGAGAAGGCTATCGAAACGTAGGACGTCCGGCGGCGAGATGGGCAGATGATATTGCCAAGGCCGTGGGCCGTAGATGGATGGGATTGGCGCGAGATCGTGTTGGATGGCACAAGCAAAGGGAGGCCTATGCCCAGCAGTGGGCTAGATCGGGCTGTGGATGATGATGATGAGGTAGGTTAGCTTCAAACGTCATACATATTATGTCTAATCCAAATTGCATGGGATTCTCATTCGCACATTTATCATTTATAGTATGGCAAAAATCGATTTTGAAAGATGAATTCTGTCAATAATTCGTCCAGGCCCTTGATTCAGACTTCAGTGGAACGCATTTGGGTCGGAAATCGGAGAGCTGTTCAACCGACCGCAACCAATCACAGTATAGGAATTGATCCAAAACTGACGTTTCTTGCACTGTGGTTTGTTGCGGTCGGTTGAACAGCTAAAGTAAGTAAGTAAGTTCGTATGAGTCAGTGGCCAACTCTGGTGACGGAGTTTTTAGGCCGCCTAAAGGCCTCCGTCATGGTTTAACGACTTAAATAGCCAGGACCGACAACGTGTCCTCCGAAGCACGGAAGCGCTCAGATGAAAATGCCACTGGCGGTCACCCATCCACTTACAAACGTTGCTTAACTTTGACGATCTATCAAGAACGACTAAGCAAGCACGACCACGAGCGCTTTTGTTGAACAGCTGACGTAATCCGACCCGAACGCATTCCGCTGAAGTCATAACCACTACCCAGTACTAGTTTGACTGAGGTACTTATCCAACAAGTTTTAAGTACTTTTGTAAAATAATCTATTTTCTTAAAATACCACAGATTAGAAATACTACACCCTAGATAAACCACGACAGCGGTATTATGAAACTGAAAATTAGTCTCAAATCGAACTACATATTTCAAGTTCAACGTTGCTAAGGTCGTCTGGCTATGATAGTATGACTTTGCTACATTATATCAGATTTAAATAATCTTGGAGTCAATGTCCCACGTGGGCGGGCTAGCCCTTAATCTTTTATCCCACTCACACATTATCAAGCAGAACAAGACAACATCAGATAGGAAATACCGGTTTTGTGAGAATCACGCTTATTTTTAGCTAGAGATTGTATTAGAATAATTCTTAAATGGTCTAAGATAAAGAAGGTTAATGTGGATTAACTACGCTGAAGACTAAAATTTTGATCAACGCGTTGACTAATAAGTAAAATATTATTTAAAATGTATCACACAAGTACCAAAAGTAGTATAATTGTTCTGAATTACGAAGGTTCTTGGTCTTATTTGTGTGTGTAAAGTTTTTTTTAAAGTATGTTTTGTGTGCGTCGATAGCGATACTGAGCGCTTGTCCATGGAGCATTCTCGAGCACACAATTAACACTCCTCGGCAAACTTCGTGCTTTGTATGACAACCGAATCTGACCGAAATGCAGCTAATCTTTTACTTCCAAATTCGAATACGTATGTGAAGTCACTTTTTATTCTCGCTGTGGTGCACAAATGTCCAGTGACGATAAAAATCATTATCTGGACATTCAGCGATTGTCTTTAAAATAATGTTGTTAGATGCCCGTAGACGCGCCCAAAAGGACACGATTCGAGCACGGAGGATAGCGTAGAAGTCAGGAAGGCCTGCCACAGCGAACATGCTCGACGCGCTACAATATCTTGGTTTTCGCATGAGTATACGAAACGCGTTATTATACTGAATTCTAAGGGTACTATATGATTTATGAAAGTAATTAGTCCAAAGTTGACAAGTATAAAAATATTGACAATAGGTTGCAAAGAGGGTTAGCTTAACTTGGTCACTACATTTAGCAAATCTGCGCGTGAGCATGTTACATCGCACGGCCATGGCGCTGGCGCGGCGTTCCCGCTCCATATCCGCGTCATCACTGTTATCATTAGTCAGTATGTGTACTGGTGACCCATCCAAGAATACTGGAGGTACTCTTTCCGGACCATTTTCATATTTAAAGATAACCATTTCGGTCTTTTTAGCATTGTATTTTAGTCCATGGGAATTTGCGTATTCGACAATTTACCCAGTAGCTTTCTAATGCCCGAAATCGATGGACTGAGGAGGATCATGTCATATACAAGTTAAAAAGGTCTGGAGAGGTTAGGCCCCCCTGCCGAACCCCACAGTCTAACCTATAGTCACTAGACAGTGTTTCAGCCCATCTTACATTATTTATTTGGTTTTCGTACCAGTATCGGAAAATACTTACAACACTGTTATTAACATTCGTTTTTTCTAGTTTCTCCCAAAGTAGATCATAATGTACTAGGTCGAAAGCGCGGCTGAGATCTAGAAAACATGCATATACAGAGGTTACTCGCTTGTTGTAGTATTTAACTGTATGCTTTAAACTAAGTATTGCAGAATCTGTTCTTAATGAATATTGTGATGTTCCTTCGAGCTACATTGTTTTCGGTTGATAAGATCAACGTTAAAACGCGGTCTTAACCTAGGACCAATTATTGCAAACAAACATCCGAATATTCATCGAACAAACGAAAAAAAAAACGGGAATACGGCCCCAGGATTGAATCTGTAATATTATGCAGTATGGCGAGGGACCCTCTAATCAATGATATGCGGGCTTCGTTTAACTCGTGTTAGCCAATCGCTTCCTCGTTAGGAGATTAATTTTATCCCCAATATTTGAACCATAAAATATTCGCATTTTTTACATTCTGAATACCGAAAATACTTTGTTTTTCGGAACACGAATCGATTTTAATAATACTTACATACATACAATCACGCCTCTTTCCCGAAGGGGTAAGCAGAGACTACGGATCTCAACTTGCTACGATCCTGGCACACAACTTTTGCCTCATTCACTCTTCGTGCCCCTTCTCCAAAATGTCGCCAATATGATCCAAAAAGGTTCGTCTAGGCCTTATCCTTCCAGTTGTCCCATACACACTCACCTCATACACTTCTTGTTTGGTCAAACGTCTGTCATCCATCCTCTCTACATGTCCAAATTTAAAAGGTTTTGAAAATATATGAAGATTATTGCTCAAATACAGCAATGGATCAGATTGGCACAGAATCGTGGTGGATGGCACAAACAGGAGGCCTATTCCCAGCATTGGTTGAAGAAAGAAAGAAAGAAAATACTTTATTGCACACCACATTATAAAAATAAACAAAAATGGAATACTAAACAAAAAAACACAATGACATACAATCGGCATGAAGTCGAGTTGTGGATGATGATGATGACTTTTCACAGCATCATCGAGCCCTATAGTAAGCAGAGCTTGTGTTATGGCTTGTGCTATTCCACTCTACGCTTATCCCAAGTTTCATCCAAATCAGTTCACTGGTTGGCGTGATTGAAACAAAAACATCTAAACAAGCTCAAAAACTTTCAGTTCTACTATATTTGTGGGATGGATGTTCCAATTGACGTTCGCGCGACTCATTCCTATGATGGTTTAGCTCTGGATTAGCGACTACAACGAAACGAATTATGATGGGAAAAGTCGCCGGCAAGAGGCGTGTTGGTCGGAGGAAGAAGTCATGGTTGCGGAACATCAGAGAGTGGACGGGGATAGCGAGTGCTGCGGAACTGTTTCGACTCGCTATGGACCGGGAACAATACGCCATATTGACTGCCAACCTTCGCTAGACGGAGAGGCACTAAAAGAAGAAGCAACTACAACGAAACGTGCTGGGCACAATGTTCTAATAGGTGCAGTGAGCCACCAATTGGTAATCCCGATAGATAGGGCCATAGGGGCAGCTTGAACTGTGTGCTTCTTGAAGGGGAGTTACAAGTTGTCATCAATCAGCATGTTAGATATATAGAAAATACTTTATTCTACACCACATGGACATTACAAAATACAAACAATGATACAAAAAAACATTTGAAGCGAAGTACAATGGGCGGTCTTATCGCTGTGAGCGATTTCTCCAGACAACCTTAGGATGAACTGGATGAAGGCAAAAAGGCGGTGGAAATAAAATATGTTTATAAAACAAATAAATAAATACTATAATTTTACTATAATTTTACTATAATTTCTGATTCTGAATGTAATTTCAGACAATGAGCATTAGTTCACTAGTGAACGTGTAGATGGCGCTAATCGGTCGCTCAACCGAAAATATGAGACTTATCAAAGATTTGGACATCGACAAGTAGGATTTCGTGGCCGAGCGGTTAGGCACTCCGGCTTTAGGAGGATCGTCTGATCGATGCGGGTTCGAATCCCGTCGAAATCCAAAATTTTGATAAGACTTTTCATTTCATAATGAAATAAATACTAATAAATATATACCTACTAACATGTTACTTACTAACTAACTAACATATTTTGAATCTTATCTCGGCGGGGCCGATGTTTGTATGATCTACAAGTATTTGTCTCGGTTCTGGGTGTTTCTATGTTTAATATGTATGTATTTACAAACAAAAATGTACATTAAGTAGTATAACATTTATCTGGTTCCCATAGTACAGCTTTGCTTAGGTTGGGGCTAGGTGATGCTGTGTGAAATGTCCAGCATTATTTATTATTATTTGTTTTTATACTTTAGGTACGTACTCAGTTTACGGGTAAACTGAAGATTTGCTGAGATGCACGAGCCAAAGCCAAGTTATCAGATCTAGCTAAGTGTTATTGGGGCTGTCTTCATTTGGGTCAGTCTGTAGTTTGGGGCTAGAATGCTGTGTGAAAATGTCCAGCATTATTTATTATTATTTATTCAAAACTAACCAAGATCGCTTAAGCCTATGCCTCGTCCAGCATAACCAATTTCTTCAACGTTCTATGCTAATCGTCGACATTGACACTGACCCTGTAATCTCGAATCTGACTCATTCCATACCCACTGTTACTTGATCTGTGGCAAACTTGTATCATAACAAAATTCAAGGTTAACCAACGATAAAAATAATTGTAATCCTATCTTTTAAAAGCGGATCAAGCAAGGCTTCAAAGAATCAGTCCAGTTCAACTAGACTGGCATCTTATTCAAGCCCGGATCCAGCACTCAAAAGAGGTTGTGGTCACACCCGAAAATCGGCCAAGTGCGAGTCGGTGCATCCCTACAAATAAGATATAGACAAATAGAGGATCGAAGTTCATTATTCGGCACACTACAGTAAACTTCCCCCTATATTTCCCCCATTCCATCAAGGAACTCTTGTGCCAATTTTTGTCGAATCGGTTAAAAAATGCGACATTGTAGGTAGGCGAGAACCTCATATCCGTGGCGAGAACTGACGGATAAAAGCATATTTTGGCCAATCTCGAAACTGAGACGCTTCGCTCGCTCAGTCAATTACTCATGCTCATTTATTCGCCGTAGGAGCACAAGGCACACTTGGGTTTGTCACTTACATAGATCCACTTAAATAAATAAATGAAATTGAAAAGTGTAAGAGTCGAATTTATTGTTTTCATAAGTCGAAGCCCATTACTGTTGACTGACATTACACTAATTACTTTTAGTTCCAAGTCCTTCCCATCCTCAATTTTCTTATAACCCATTCACACTGGTTCGATATAACTAGAGACACGACAAACATTAATTTCTGCCCCGCGACACCAATTCTTCAAAGCATGATTTTCGTGCACGTCGTAATGACGTGCCGTGACGTCATACCTCGCACTCAGTATGTTCTTGCAGTTTTAAACGCCTCCTACACGGTCGGCACCAAACGCCGACCATCGTGTCCTTGGTCGCCTTGGTCGGGTCAACCGAATTTTGTATTTGTTCTACACGGTCAGGTGGTTGACTAAACTTGTCAGTTCTCACCATTTAAAGCGTAAAAACGTAGTTAAATATGGCTCCTTGTCTTTCGAAGCAAC
This sequence comes from Epirrhoe alternata, assembly GCA_963565295.1. NCBI lineage: Eukaryota > Metazoa > Arthropoda > Insecta > Lepidoptera > Geometridae > Epirrhoe > Epirrhoe alternata. The sequence goes on from OY751375.1 coordinate 836,136, forward strand.
AAATCGGCTTGGCAACTTTTATGATTGAGTGAAGAAGAAAAACAGAGAAAAAAAGAAAATGGATGAAAAAGCGAATAACTTTGAACCATCTCAATATTTTAAGGATTCTTGATTCTGAAGACTTTCAGAATTGTCTGATGGATCAACACTTTTAATTAATTACTTGAAATGGTGCGTCCAATGATTACAAAGAACAAAACAGTCACGTCGGCCAACAGCATTGGACCGACCACGGACGCAGCCTGTCGGGAAGACTGCGCTCACAAGTCACGACCAAGACCGTTGACATCAACCAAATATTAGTCGGTCTTACCGATTTTTACACTGTCCATTTTTACATCAACCCGACCAAGAACACGATGGTCGGCACCAACCGTGTAGAAGGCCTCCTAAACGCTGTGCAGACTGGCAGACGTCTGACTTTACTCTGCCTTTTTTGTCTAAGGTCACATTCATAATATTGCAACTTCATAAAAACATCTATTATTTTACGGACAGATGAAAAAAAGATAATAACTGTATTATTATTGCATCGAAAAGGTACAATCATGCTCAGTATGGCGATTCAGCAGTTCCTACATCATGCATGCTAAGAATGACGGAAGCCCATCCGACTATCGAGAAAAATCTGTTATTTTAATCGTTATAACAAGAACAACTTATGATTTTCGGAAACGGATTCAAACTTACGAATCGGGTAGGTCGAAAGTAGGTCCACTGGGATAACATGAATGTACGGAGGTTGCTTAGTTCATGAATGAATTATTATGCTGTAATTTTTTTTCTTAACCTATCATGTCCCACTGCTGGGCAAAGGTCAAATGTTATGACTGATAATTGATTTTCTAGTAGGTACAGGTACTTAATACTTACTAACTTCTGCAAGATGTGGGCATGTATCAAATATGTATTTGTACATGCCTCTGACTACCCCCTTAGGCATTTTCAAAAGGATCTGGAATATAAAAAGATCTGAGTGAATGTCTACCGCGCCTTGGGGATACAGTCGTGACCCTGTTTACGTTACAGGTACTTAATCTACAACTGGTAGCTGTTCGCTCAGCTGAGATGGCTTGAGTTCGATTCTCGCAGCGGGACAATGTTTGTTTATCAACACCCCATAGACTTCAAGCCTAGCGATATCATACATAAGTAACACCCAGACATACTAAGCAAAAATTTTTGTTGGTGTATTCACAAACATTACTATGCGGTCTCACAGTGCGCGCGGACGCACAGGGTCCAAAAAACCTACTGATTTTAGGACCCTGTGCGTCCGTGCGCACTGTGAAACGTCAAAGTAATGTTTGTGAATACCGGTGTTCGCTCGTGGTCGTGCTTGCTTAGTCGTTCTTGATAGATCGTCGTGTTAAGCAACGTTCGTAACGGTCTGTAAGTGGATGGGTGACCGCCAGTGGCATTTTCATCTGAGCGCTTCCGTGCCATGACGGAGGCCTTAAGGCGGCCTAAAAACTCCGTCACCAGAGTTGGCCACTGACTCATACGAACTTACTTTTTAGGGTGAGCGGGGTTGTAGAGTCAATCCATACTAATAATATAAATGTGAAAGTAACTCTGTCTGTCTGTCTGTCTATCTGTCTGTCTGTCTGTCTGTCTGTCTGTCTGTTTGTTACCTTTTCACGCCCAAACCACTGAACCGATTAGGCTGAAAATTGGCATGGATAAAGGTTGTATCCCAGGGACGGACATAGGCTACTTTTTATCCCGAAAAAATCCCTAGGGACCGCGGGTTACACCGCGGGAGCGCAGCTAGTTACAAATAATTAAGTGTAAGTAAAACCACAAACAAATATAATAGAAGTAGGTGCCTACCTAAATCTGCCGTGACCCCAGTCCCGATGCAAGCTGACCTCCGTTATCACCAAGTTGGCGCGAAAATAATGAAGTTCAAAGAGGTTATCACGCACAAATAAGGTTAGCTCACATTGTTAGACAGAAGCGACATTGTCATAATCAGGTGATCGCTAAAATTTTGTACTTTTTTACAGAAATTCATTCCAATCGTTTTCGATTCCTTTACCACTTTTGAACACAATTTTTAAACCACTTTACGTAACATATTTCAGTTTTGTGCAAATCTTTTCTTTCTTTTCTCTGTTATTTATATTAGTTTCCGTATAAAATATTCGCGCACATTTTTTCCCGTGACAGCGAAGTGTTGGGACAAATCAGAATGAGCATTTTATCGATATCGATAAAATCACACAGCCGTTGTGCTTAAAATGTCGGGTGGTCGTGTTGTTCCGATCAGAGGTGATGGCAATTGTATGTTTCGATCTGTATCTTACTGTGTATACGGAACGCAGGAGCGGCATCGAGACATACGTTTACGTGTTGTCGAACGAGTCACTGAAAACTGGCACAGATACAAGGACTTCATAATCGGAGACCATTCGTACGGACTGCATATGTGGAGTCCCACAGATTATCGAAGCTTGATGTCGAGAGACGGCGAATACGCGGGGCATGTGGAGTTGCATTGCGCGAGTGAGTTATTCACAGACTACACGTTCAAAGTGCACAGATCTGGATGTTCAAAGACTATTGATTATGGTCAGGGGAGGAATGTCAAGCATCTATTGTTCTCGGGGTACCTGGATGCCGGTCATTACAGTGTGTTGGAGTATGCGTAGCTTGTGATTATTAAATTATTTTGTATTGTCTTCTGGCTTCTCATTCAGTCCAAATTTTTTAAGGTTCCGTATTCTATTATGGATAACGTATTTTCAGTTATTTATTCACTTTAAATTATCATTACAGATTATTTTTAAATGTATTGCGATAATCTAGATGAGATTTATACTTATAATTATAAACTTATATTTATAATCGTCTACTATGAATAGTTGAACATAATACTTTACTTATGCAACACAAATTACAGTGAATTCATAACTTTAAGCGAGTCAAGCTAAGTCTCTGTGACACTTAGAAGCAGGTGGAATACTGTTCTTGTTTCTTGTTCGAAGACAGCTTTAAACTGTCGGACCACTCGTGATGATATTTCGTAGATAGTTTAGTACTTATCTGTCTAACTTGCTCCGCAACTGTGAAAGTTCTCATAAAGAAATCTCCTTTCAAAGGGATAACTGAGCTGAGATCTCACATTCAGTAAGCATCAGAAATAAATTCATACATGTAGATAGACAGACACTTACTTTGTGCTACTCGTAATATACTAATCTAAAATATCACCGTATCATATGTGACAAGAGTACGGTAATATCGACAATACCCTGTCATTATGTAAACTTCAATATTTATATCTCTTTAAACAGCGGACACTGAAATTACAAGGAATTGTGCATTTTAGTTTAAAAATTCAAACAACGACACTATAATCACGCATTAATAGCGATGATACAAAGGAAACTTAATAAAGGGTTTAGTTAAAATACATTTTGTATTTATAATAGGATACCATTTTAAATCGTACGATGCATTTCTTTTTCTGAATAAAAGAGCCGTGTTTATTTATTAAATCAGGATAGTATTTTCTTTTTAACGAAGTCTGGGCTGTGGCCTGCTACCTACTACTATACAGAAAGAAAGAAAGAAACACATTTATTTAGACAACACTCAGTTAACAACTACATGGAACGAAAACGGGCAAAGGCTAATTATTAGGTAATTTAGGTAGGTTCAAGTTAGCTACAATCTACAACAAACTAAGGTATAGTTTGTTGTAGATTGTAGCTAACTTGATGAGTTTATTTAAGTTAACTTGAAACGCTGCTGTTAGTGACACCAGCGGTCACCGATCCGTTTAGTGACTGTGGGCGCTTAACCTCAACGGTCTATCAAGCAAGAAAGACAAATCTAGACTACGAGCGCTTCTATATCTAGCAACTAAGAATATATGAAGTTTATGACATAGATTTAAATGATTGACCTTCGTAAAGAACCTTGAATAGTTATAGTTCAAGTTTGAAGTCTGATGTAATTCAGTCACTTATGAAAACGGTTAGATAATTCAAGCATTTCTCACAAGGCAAGCATTCAGCAAGTTTCAACCTGGCTGCAGCTTGTCGGTTTCAAGTTTCATAAATTAAGCAAGTGGTTCCGTTCGGACAAGTACTATTGTTCCGAGTAGCTAATAAAGAGATTCTCTGAGGGATTGAATGTGAAATTAGTTTAATATCAAGGTAGGTACTAGAAATTCCAAATTCCGAATTCAAGAGACGGAATCAATAATCACTGCAATGCGAATTTATAAATATGCGACTGATTCCCTATTCATAGATCAAGTCACTTTAAATAAAGGATATTAAAATCAATTCATCGGCTTGGGAGCTAGAGCTATTTCACAATTACATTTTGCGTTGGGGGCTTAATCTATCGGATAATATCGGCAAATCTTTTTCATCTGAACAGAACTAGCAATTTAAAAAAAAACGGAATATTCCTCAATCATCACTTAACTGCAACATAATGAATCCTTAGCCACTAAGTACAGGAGCCTATTCAAGCCTCATTAAAATGAAGCTTGACTGAAGATTTTTTTTAGAATTGAATAGAAAAATTACAGTATTACTGAATGGAAACCAACGGAAGGGGGAGATAAGAGGAAAAGCGGTGCACGCTTCCTCTGGCGACAATTTCCTATGTGTAAGAAAACTTCACTGCAAACTGCAAATTTATTAAAGGTTTTATTTTTTGCCGGTCACAACAAAGCCCGCCATTATCCAGTTTTATTGCGTCTGAAAGTATTTTGAATTTTAATTAGTTTTGAAACCACTTAGGACATCACCTCTATTATAAATTTTATAATAGTACTAGCTGATGCGCGCGGCTTCGCCCGCGTGGTACCAACATTTTGAATAGCCTATATGCTATTCCAGGTCATTATCTACGCCTATTCCAAGTTTCATCGAAATCGGTTCACTGGTTTAGGCGTGATGGTTACACAAACATACAAACATCTAAACATACTCACAAACTTTTAGATTTATTAGATTATTATTAGGATTAGGATAGGATGCATATTGCATGATCTAAGTAGGTACGGTACACAACTATTCTCAAAAAAAAACTAGTGCTTAGGTACTTGATGGGTACTTGCTTTGTATAGGTGTGTCTTTGTGCGGATCCTCGAAACGTCTAGAAACCTTTACTGTCCTGACAGGCTATTATTTGCTATTCAGCGTTATTATATTACATTGTCTGCGGGCTACAAAATCAAAATATATACAGAGCACATAATCGCGATATTGCTGTTACATTGGCTATTCAAAATCATTTAATGATAAGAGCTAATAGTAATAAATAACCCTTCTTATACAAAACTAGTATACGACATTTAAATTTATGCCTAAATATAGTCACCCTTAATAATCAAATCCAAACGTAAGAATAGATAGTAATACTAGTAAAGTACCAATCCAATAACTGAAAAAATATGTTAAGTAATTATCTTCTTAGATCTCACACGTCTCTCAGTTAAAATAAATATCGATAATATTTATACATAGATCGAATTGTCGCATCACTAAGCGTGCAATATTTTATTTCTTTTTAAAATTCTCTATGCAGAGGTTCGATGGATCGGTTTAAAAAGTTTTTATGTCCTATTCATTCCTAGTGATAAAACACGTTTCATACTTTACTTATTTTTGTATTTCGTTAAAAATCCTTTTTATCTTTTGTGTGAGTGGACAACTTCTGGTTATTTTTTGTGAATGAATGAGATTGAATGAAATTACAATCGCACGACGATAGTTAACTTAATAAGTGGGGTCAATAGCTTCCCCATTGAATAGAGGTAACTCAATGATGTGGCAATTAATGAGCGATTGAGATCCGTCTCTCCTTGCATGCCCGAGTAATGATGCGTTTGTAACTAAATAAATAAATAATGCTGGACATTTCACACAGCATCATCTAGCAGTTCTGCTTCTAAAAAAACTTAGGCTAAATAAATAAAAACTACTGAAATTACTAAATGATACAACTTCAAAAAAAATGTTTTTGACTATTTCCTTTTTAATCTATACATATACGAGTAAAATGCTTTGTCCTGAATGACTGACGGATACACAACACAGCCTAAACCGCTCATCGTAGAGACCTGAAACATGGAGGGTGTGTTCTTTGTATGACGTAGAGTCCCACTAAGAAAGGATTTTACGATATTTTATCCCTAAGGGGGTGAAAAACTGGAGCAAAGTTTGTATGGGATAACGTGATTCCTTAGTCCAATCCACTTCATGCACAAACATTCTTTAACTACCTACTTCTACCACCATCCCCTAGTACTTAGGTATAAGGCAAAACAACGTTTAACATAAAAGAGGCTTGTCACGGAACCTATGTGAAATCGACTCTATAGATGATTTATACAACGTCAGCACTGTCAGGTCAGGCAACCTATGCCTACACTTAACGGGACACTGTAGTGCCTGGAACATTGTTTATGAATAGGCTTGCTCAGCGCCTAAACTCTCTACAGGAAAGCCAATGTACGTGTAGAGCTGACTAACCTGCGGGTTTTCAAATGCTGCTTCTACAGGACAGTCAAACCTACACCTTACTACAACGTAGTAGATTTGAAAATTCCAAAAATAAGTTTTTTCTTTTAAAATTGGAGCTTCAGTTTTTTCTACAAATAATCTGATAGTTGGATAGTAAGGTCGCGTTTCCACTTGCAACAGAATTTCTGGGAGAAGTGTCCGACAGCACTTGCAACTGTGAACTCCGTAGCAAGTGCCATACTCATACTACTCACGATAGTTTCGCGAGAGCACCAGCATAAATATCGGACAGACTGTAGGACATCGGATGTTTTCTTGCAGATGGAACCAGCATGTAGGCTATACCGCAACGTTTGTATGGAGAGCATTTACGCGATAGAATTTCAACCGATACAATATCATATCTTTTCGCTAAATTAGAAAATGCAAGGCTCACTCGGCCGCTAAATGTCATCGGCTTAGCAAACCGCGGCAAAAATAGCATGTCTCATGTCAAAGTGATGCTGGTGTTCTCGTTCTCCCCAATGATTTCAGCTTGGGCACCAACTGATTTGAGCTTCCTTTACTGACTCCAAAACGTTCAAACCGTTTCAAAATCACGTTATGTTGACTCATTTCGTATGAGGAAAAAGCTACATGATGCAAGAAATCTATTACTGGATGACAGTAGGTATAGGGAAATACATATTAATAATACAAAACTGACCAGTTTGGACTAACACTGTTTCAATACTTTAAGCATCGGGCAGTTCAGATCCATAAAGCCTTACCAAACTACCTTCTAAAACAAAATGTCAAAGCGACAAACGGAAGTCAAATGGATTGTGCTTAGAAGTCAAAACACCATTCGAATGTTGCAACTTTGCAAGCCCATCGCCGCCAATCAAATACAACACTGGGAGGTTATTCCTGTTCGTTTTTTCGTTCGTTTGATGAATATTCGGTAATACGGACCCCGGTCTATGCCGTTTTTAGAACACACTTTTATAAACGAAACATTTATTGATCGAGGCCAGGGGCCTAACCTAACCTGGGACCAAACATTTTATACCGAAAAATTGGCCCTAAGTCAGTAATCGTAGTAAGAAGAATCATTTTGAGTCTTTAACCCTACTGAGAGTCGCATAGTATACATAGTACATGACGACCTATGTGGCGCAGTGGGTGAAAGCCCGCTTGAGACGCAGCAGGTTGCGGGTTCGATCCCCGCCGCGGGATAAATGTTTGTATGCTCTGCAAATATTTATCTCGGGTCTGGGTGTTTCTATGTATAATATGTATGTATTTACAAACAAAAAAGTATATAAGTAGTGTATCAGTTATCTGGTTCCCATAGTACAAGCTATGCTTAGTTTGGGGCTTAGATGATGCTGTGTGAAATTGTCCAGCATTATTTATTTATTTATAGTTTTTGGTCAAAAAATCTCTTTGGTGCACACTAGCGCTATATTAAACTGTGACGCACAATCACACTAGTTCTGTTGTGGGCACTGCTTCCGGCTAGTGAGTCACTGAGTAGCTACAGTAAACAATAAGGTTGCATTGTGAATAAAATGTACGCTGTTTGCGATTTTATCTATGTAATTATTATGTTTAGTGTGGCGCTCGGTACAAAAGACTGGGAATGGTATGCTTCAATTACCAACCTAAGGAAGAGACGACCCAAATAATTCAAACATAATTAAAAAGAATAATTATGGCTAATTTAGGAAAGAAGAACACAATATTGTGATCAAGGCAGGACGATGATGATGATGACATAGATGAAAAATATAATTAACCACAGCTAGATACATCACACACAATTTTACTTTTTCCTGTTTGCCAACGGGTAAATGATCATAAACCTATTGATCTTTACTGAATTGATAGAAGTCGTTAGCGAGGAACGTATGCTCGGAGTTTCTCTGAAGGATATAATCCGCACTGAGACTATCCGACATAGAACCAAAGTCGTCGACTTAGCTCAGAGAATTAGCAAGCTGAAGCAGTGGGCTGGCCATATCTGTCGAAGAACCGATAACCGTTGGGGTAAACGAGAACCGGCCGAGGGCGTCATACACTACGTAGGACGCCCTCCGGCCAGGTGGAGTGACGATCTGCGAAAGGCAGAAGCTGGATGCGTCGAGCTGAGAACAGGGCGCAATGGCGCTCATTTGGGGAGGCCTATGTCCAGCATGATGATGAGTTGACTGAAAACCAAATTATACCGAATAACAGGCGTAGAATCAATTTTAAGTGATCCTAGTCACCACTGATTATGTATTTTTTTTTCTACATTGTAGGTACTGAAAGTTTATAAAAATCGCAAACTAGTGGGCTAGTTTGCGGCTTTTTTGATCTTTACAATCCTAGTGATCGCTCCAAAACTGGGTTGGCCCGTAATTGGATGAATGTTAATTAATGGGGGTCAAACTGAAGGCCAAAGAAATGACTCATTACCAAGATTGGACAGACATAGTACCATTTATCCTATTCTATCCTTTCAAATTAGACTAGGAACTATTATACCCTGTTATTAATAAACACGAACTTGGTTGGGATTAGAGCTAATCCAAAGCATAAGGCAGTAGTAGGTCAAATCTGTATTAATAAATAAAGACCAAGGAGGAAATAAGCTAATCCGACGCTGCTCTCGGAGCAAGAGTTACGCCTAGGTGCAACCTAGTATAGAGATGGAGTAAGCATACTCTATCATGAATTTTGACATTTTACTTCATAATATTCATGTCATATCCAAAAAAAGGTTGTGCAAATAGGATGGATATGTTGATGGTTTGAGGAAAAATTTAATAAGGTTGGATGGATACCAATTACGATAAATGGGGCGAGTGAAAATTTACAATATTCGTACAATTTCATTTTATGATCTCGAAGAAACTGAATTTAAAATCCAAGTAAGTATAGATTTTGAGGTAAAAAATCATTTAGCATTAGCAAGAAACAAAAAAACAGTTAAAAATGACTAAACACAGAAAATACTTTTTTTATGACTAAAAACTTTTTGGTCAATATTCACTTGACCAAAAATTTTGAGAAGAATAAAACCTCTAACCTCTTTGAATAAAACAGATTACCAAATACAAATTATTGTCTATCTCTGTCATTCATATAATTAGTGACAGAGACAGACAATATTTTGAATGATAATAATATTCGTTCATTCACTCGTTTTTATTTTAAATTTTATGGGTTGCCATAACGCACGCGCTAGTCCCGATGCAAGAAATGTATTACTGATTCGAGATAACTACCGATTTATTAATAACCTTAAACTCATCATGTTACTCCAAGAAGTAACAGTTCTGAGAGCAGTCTCGGATTTAGCTAGAATTAGGGTTTTCTAATTAATAAGGCGGATAGAGTTTAGGCTGTATTGTGTGGTATAATAATGATGAGATTCAATAAAGTTGACGAGTGAGGGAAAAAAGTGGACGAAAAAATCAGTTGTTGGGATATACCTGGGATATGGGATAAAGGATGATGATGATGATGGTACCTACCTTCTTTTATTAACAAATCTGCTACAAACTTATTTAAACATCCATAGAATTAGCATGGTACCTCTTTGGTACAGGTAATTCTGCCAATGTCAATAGGAAGTGGCAAATATGCCACATGTCACAACAACACACCGTGTTTACCAAAGAGGTGTACCTTCTTTGATGGAGGCTTTCATTGTCCTAAAACATCCAACACACCAGAGCTGGCCAAGTGGCCACTACGTATGGCGACCCCCATACGATTCACCTTCAATCCTCAAAATAAACAAGTCTAGTTACAAAAACAAACGTAACATAACAGTCGTGGAACTACGAGTACAACGTATTGCATTTACAAAATAAATAAGTGTTATCTCCTCAGCGATTTGATGACAAACGTTGTGATAACGTTATCATTTGCAGATAGTGGAGCGATCAGCTGATTTTGAAATTGTAGGAATTCTACACGTACATTTTTACTAAGTATCATCAGGATATTGATTGTAAGTTCGTATGAGCCAGTAGCCAACTCTGGTGATGGAGTTTTTAAAACACCCTAAAATTTAGCCATCTAGAAGATACAAACGGCTTTGCATCTATACTAGATAATTTATATGCCTTATAGTAGGACAGGACACTATGAATGTTGTCACCTAAACCGTCACCCTGAGGTGCCCACACTACACACCCATCAGAGCGTGACGTCACGCCACACAACTGGACTCACAAAAATTGTCTCTAATTATGTCACTATTTTGATGGCAGAGATTTTAAACTGTTTCGGTGAAAGGACTAGTGGAATTATCTTCTTCCGCTCTAGCATTGTGGGTTCGAAACTGGTCGAATGAGTTTACATCTAAATCACTGTGCCAGTTTCCCATGTGGACAAAGGTGGTAAAATAAAACACCTAAGTATTTAAAGATATGAAGGCCTAAGGAACTCTTAGGCGGTGAAGGAAAACATCAGGTCACCAGCATGTTAAATAAATAAATAATGCTGGACATTTCAAACAGCATCATCTAGCCCCAAACTAAGCAAAGCTTGTACTGTGGGAACTTCTTCGTACCAAGCGGACTTTCATCCACTGCGCCACAGAGGTTGTCAACATGTATCAAGTGCACCAAAGGAGCCTCTAGGAGACGAACCTTCCACCACCCTGGCTCATAACAAGTGACGACATGAAGATTTATTGCTCAAAATCAACGGAGAAAGAGCTACGTGACAAGAGGCGAGAATTATATGCTAGCATCTGTGTAATTAACCGTTGTACCCAGCTCTACCACGAGAATAGACTACAATTTGCCCTTTGTCGATCTGAGTAGACCTCAAAACAATAGGATGAGATTACTAAAGAGCTAGTCCACCGAGAGAGTGCCATAGATAGTTGTATTGCTTAAATTAGGATATTCGAACAGGATGGAATGTGCCTATAGTGGACTGCTATAGGCTGATGATGGAATGTGTAAGCTGATATGTTTGGTTTATAGATGTACCTCTAACGACATTTTGCCGTCGTAGGTGTATACAATAATTGACACAGGGTAACACTAGGGTAAGCAGAGCTAGACGTGTCAGAAGCACGAGACTGAAATACGACTCTTAGGCTTTTTTGTGATTTATGCCACCATATTCGTCCCGCGGAAGTTCGGCCCACATCAAAAAATAATAAATAAATAATAATGCTGGACTTTTCACACAGCATCCTCTAGCCCCAAAGTAAGCAGAGCTTGTGTTATGGGTACTAAGATGACTGATATACTACTTATTAAGTAGTATGAACCAAGCTCTGCTTACTTTGGGGCTAGAGGATGCTGTGTTGAAAAGTCCAGCATTATTATTTATTTATTATATACTTTTTGTTTGTGAATACATACATATTATACATAGAAACGGGATACATAGAAGGGAATCGAACCCGCAACCTTTTGCGTCGCAGGCAGGCCATCGGATCGCCCACTGCGCTACAGAGGTGGTCAAAAAAAATCTACTTTTGTCCTACATTGTATGCCGTATTCGGCCCATAAATTATTTTAATTTAAAAAAAAACAACATTGTTACTTACACCCCTTTCTTTTTGCACTACCACTTGGCACTACTTTCTAGTGAAGGGACATTTTACTCTCCTGTGTCACTACCCACTGCAGTACATATAGGCCTCCTCTATACCACTTTGTTCGGTCCCGAGCAGTCCTTTCCCACGCTTTCCCAGCTACATCGTCATCCGACCATCGACCATTTTGATACGAGTAGAGTGCCACTTTATCTGGACCGGTGGCCAAATGAGGAACTAACGAATTTTACTCTAAAATTTATTTTTCTGCCAACACCAAATGCGATAACAGCGCCTCTCTCATCGGTTCAGATAAGTTTGTAGCACTCTACATAGATCACCCAGACCCGAGAAATATGCGATCCGTGAATCAGTTATCTGGTTCCCATAGTACAAGCTTTGCTTAGTTTGGGCTAGATGATGCTGCATTATATATTTTTTTAATCCCAGAATCTTTCAGGGCGTCTGGTCGAAGCGTCGCGTGATTCGAGAGCTGGCGACTTTTTGGCACAAAGAATCAGCATTGCCATTCAGCGTCGCAATGCCGCTAGTGTTTTGGGCACGCCTCCGACTGGCAGTGACCTGGATCAGTGGAGCTATCTATAGATCATTTTTACGACGATCCTTAGATAGCTTGACTGATTCTATTGTATTTTGTAATTTTATGTACATATTGTAGTAGCTTAGATCCCAGATAATCGAACCAGCTCACACAAGATCTAGGTACTACTGCGTCACAGAAGCCAAAGTCAATGTCAAAAAGCATTTATTCAGTTTAAGACAGCTGGGATCACATAGAATATTAATAAAACGTATTATATTATCTGGGATAAAACTAATTTTAATCCTGTTCTTTCACGACCAATACCGTGAAGAATCAGGGCAACAAGGTGGGGCCTAGCATCTTAAAACTAAAGAGTCAAGCTCCATAGGAACTCTACAACTATGGAATAGAATTGTTTTCAGAAAATACACGAAACTCCAACTACACATAACGCGCTAATTATCTGTAATTAGAGCTGACCGAAAGGGCGTAAGTGCAATTTACGAAACGGCTGTTCTAGAGATCAGAATGATGCCGCAGCCTTGATCCACTTGCGAACTCGTTTCTTAAATTATTGGAAAAAACAATGGGATGATGGGATGGTCAATGAAGTTTAGACCCCTCGCAGACTACAGACTTTCTATCGGCCGATAGTTAAGACGGAATAGCCCGTCTCAACTGCCGGCCGATAGAAAGTCTGTAGTCTGCGAGGGGTCTTAATAGCTGAGCTACACAGAGTCCCTTAGGTAATACTACCTAAGTATCTTTTTTGATCAAAATCAAAAATCATTTATTCAGTACTAGCTTGTGCGATCGGCTTAGCCCGTGTGGTACCAACATTTTGAATAGCCTGTATGCTATTCCCAGGTTACAATCTATGCCTATTCCAAGTTTCATTCAAATTCGTTCACTGGTTTAGGCGTTATAGAAACACAAACATCTAAACAAACTCACAAACTTTCAGCTTCATTATATGAGTGGGATGACCGGCACGGAACCGTTCAGACGAAAATTCCACTGGCGGTCACCCATCCACTTACAGACCGTTTAGATAATTGCTTAACTTCGACGATCTATCAAGAACGACTTATGCCCGGTTTCTTTATTCAACGGACATTCGTAGGTAAGTCAGACCGACGGACTGTCAGATGAATATAGAAACCGGGGGTAAGCAAGCACGATCACGTCTTCTTCCCCAGTAAAAGGAACCGATAAAACTTTCAATCGAGCTCTGGAGATAAATGAACGGAATTAAACGGAAACCATCGCGAGAAATTGTAAGTAATTTATATTTATTTTATTAAGGCCGCCGCTAGATAATAAATTATATTGCGCAATATAAAAATTGTGCAATGTTATTGACCGTTTAGGGTTAATATTGAACCTTAATTTTCGTCGCTCATTATATCGTCATTATGGTCAAGGTGAGACAGACTTTGCCTCTGAATGAGACAGCTCCGGGTTCAAATCTCAGTAGCTGTAACTTTTTGCACTTTATTTTTTAAGTTTAGAACCGTTACCGAAACCTCCTCGGCACTCCTGGAGTGCCACTGTATTTTTTATTGCATCGTGTAGGGTCAGATTGCGCAACCCCTATTTTATTGTGCAATATAATTGATCGTTTGGATTCAAAGCGCCTTTCAATCTTATTGTACTTGTATTGTACAGTAAAATTTATTGTACAGTCACGGACAATAAGATGTATACACTCCATAATCTTTCAACCTATGTACAGGTCAACATGTCCAACAATGTTCTGGTATTTTTATTGATTTCGCCACTAGTTCAATGTGAAACCAATTTCCGCTTTTTGATTTTAACCTACATCTATTAGTTTTAGTGAGATATTAATTTTAAAAGTATGGAGTTTATACATGTTATTGTAGGTAGGTTGTATTGCTGGCCTAAGACAGCAAAGGCGTTAAGTTGGATTAGATGAGGTTTGCGGCTTTTTCCCTGTTCATCGAAAGGATTTCAATATAATTGATTCAGGTTGCTTCTTTTGCATCATTAGATCATTTAGACGGGATGCGCCTTAACTTGTAATTTCCCCTCTGCCAAAATGTACACGATTCCGAATCATGTGCGTCTATAATATATTATGTACGTCACTTTATTATTTTACTAGCTTCTGCGCGCGGCTTCGCCCGCGTGGTACCAACATTTTGAATAGCCTGTATGCTATACCAGGTCACTGTCTACGCCTATTCCAAGTTTCATCCAAAGCTGGTTTAGGCGTGCGCGTGATTGAAACACAAACATATAAATGTCTTAAAAAACTCTGTACAGCTCTATTAGTGAGAAGTGAAATACGAAATCTGCAAGAGTGTAAAAACGAAGTGCAAAAACCACCAGAAAATGTAAGAGGAATTCCGTCAATAGCAGGTCCCTACTTTTTTGTCTGAGATGTCGCGTCTCTGTTCATTGAAAGGATTTCAATTGGAAAATTCAGGACTTTGCGGAATTTTTGACTGAATTTCATTTAATTTTGGACTCTCCTTCTTGTCGTAAGTCACTAGTTCAAACCTGTGTGGCTAAAGGATCAGGTACAAATGCACGAGGCTAGTTTCTGCAGCCTGAGTTTTTTTTATGACGAATGGGTCGGCTCTTGACGACTCGAACATTTCACACAGCATCATCTAGCCCCAAACTAAGCATAGCTTGTACTATGGGAACCAGATCACTGATATACTACTTATATACTTTTTGTTTGTAAATACATACATATTATACATAAAAACACCCAGACCCGATATAAATATTTGCAGATCATACAAACATTTATCATGCGGCGGGGATCGAACCAACCTTCTGCGTCAGAAGCAGGCTTTCACCCACTGCGCCACAGAGGTCGTCAAATACATAATATGTTTAGCCATTTAATCAAATAGGTCGGCAAATTTTTGGAGCAATGTTGGAGCTAACCTAACCAATAAATACCTCAGTTATTTATTCTATTGTCCCATTTTGAATTCTTTTTCTAGGTATATTTTCAATAAGCAAGTAAGTTCGTATGAGTCAGTGGCCAACTCTGGTGACGGAGTTTTTAGGCCGCCTTAAGGCCTCCGTCATGTCTTAACGACTTAAATAGCCGGGACCGACAATTTAACGTGCCCTCCGAAGCACGGAAGCGCTCAGATGAAAATGCCACTGGCGGTCACCCATCCACTTACAGACCGTTTCGAACGTTGCTTAACTTCGACGATCTATCAAGAACGACTAAGCAAGCACGACCACGAGCGCTTCACGATATTTTCAATAAAAATTGTATTCTCGTTTTCTTTATTGCCTCGTGAGTCGTGAACAATACATTTTTCTAGAAGAAATAGAAACCCTATGTTCTTTTTGTCGTCGCCGAAATGGAGGTTTATTTGGAGGCTGTGTGTATTTTTATTTGAAGTACCTTTGTTGTGCCCAGTGATATTTTTTAACATCATTGTTTGTTTGTTCCCAAAATATCCAAAAATTGTGTCTGTTTCTTATTTTCATTTTATGAACATAGCATGCCGGTGGAGTTGAAAGGCACCTATTGAAGCGAAAACTTTAAGCGCGTTGAGCAGTTTTGGGATGGATAAAAAACTTTGGATTCGCCTCGCAAGTCACGTGACCTGTTACGTGATGTGATGACACCGGCTTACTTTAGTAGTTTTATTTTTATTTTTAAGTTTAGAACCGTTACCGAAACCTCGTTTAAGTTATCACTTCTGTCGGCACTCCTGGAGTGCCAATGTTGTTTTTTATTGTTACACAAGGAGAGTTTCTCGCATGCGAGCGGCGAAAATAAATCGATTATCTCTCGGCAAAACTCGCCTTTCGAGTCTCGCCTGCGGTTGTTTACATTACGACAGAAACTCGTATTATTCAAGCGATTCTCGAATGCGAGTATGACAGGCGAGAGGAGAGGCTCGAAGCACTTGTTTACACAAGGCGAGCATATTACTGCCTAGAAGAAATCGCTGCTCGCACGCTAGTAACTGTCTTTGTGTAACAACCGCTTTAGATTATGATTATTCTCGGTTTCAATGACCATTTGAATTAGTTTGATGGTAAATTATTTAATTTTCATTGAATTTTATGAAATTCACATTTCACACATGAAAAAATATTTTTTGTGTTGCATGCGGAAACATTTTTTTCTACAACAAAACTTTTGAAAGAGTAAAAAAATCAGGCGAACATTGAACTGGTTTTTTAAAGTTGGTTAAAAAGGGATGCTAAGTTTGATGTGTGTATGTATTGTGTCAGAAGAAGGCTCCAACGGATGAACCGATTTTGATTTAATTTTGTTTGTAAAGGTGACTGACCGAGAAACAAGGAAATCTGTTTGAATGAGTCAGGGGTTTTTTCCTAATATTTTTTTCACGTGGGATGGCTGTTGTCAATATTATGATGAAAATATTATGAACATTGATAGCACATTGAACATTGATTGGCGGCGATGGGCTTGCAACCTGTCACGTATGGAATACTAACTTCTGCAAGATGAGGGCATGTATCAAATATGTATTTGTACATGCCTCTGACTACCCCCTTAGACATCTTCAAAGGATCTGGAATATAAAGATCTGAGAGAATGTCTACCGTGCCTCGGGGATACAGTCGTGATCCTGTTTTATTGATAGCATTCATGCAAATGGGGTGTTTGGATGGATTTTTTGGAAGTGAAAACTTATTTAGGAGCGTTGGGCTTTTAGATGGGAGAAAATCATTGAAGTCGCGTGACCATCACCGACACCGTCTCTGACAGGTTGTCTTCGGCAAAGATCGACAAAGTTCTTGAAATCCATTCCCAGTTATCATCCATATTGAGCCAATATGGATGATATTGAGCCAACCAATCACATAACACGAAAAAAACAAAACACGTCATTTTCGTGTTGTGTGATTGGTTGAGCTCTACTGAAACTGGGAATGGATTTCAAGTTAGACAATAAGGCTCCGAGACAACCACGGGTTCAAGTCCCAGTAGGAGAGTATATTTTTGTACTTTTTTTAAATTGAGAACCGTCACCGAAACTCTTGTTCAAGTTTTTACTTCTGTCGGCACTCCCGGACTGCCATTGTGATTTTATTTATTTAAAAGACGACCTCTGTAGCGTAGACGACCTCTGTAGCGCAGTGGGCGAAGGCCCGCCTGCGACGCAAAAGGTTGCGGGTTCGATCCCCGCGGCGGGACCAATGTTTGTATGATCTACAAATATTTGTCTCGGGTCTGGGTGTTTCTATGTATAATATGTATAATATGTATAATATGTATGTATTTACAAACAAAAAGTATATAAGTAGTATATCAGTCATCTTAGTACCCATAACACAAGCTCTGCTTACTTTGGGGCTAGATGATGCTGTGTGAAAAGTCCAAAAAAAAAAAAAAAAAAAAGGTTAGAAATTGACCTGACTCTGCCTGATGTTAAGCAACAGTGAGTTCTAAAATGAGTCTATTTACTCTCGAGTCTCGATTTGAAGACCCCTTGAACCTACTTTTCGGGATAGAGCCCTGTAGGGGGTTCCACAAAAACGGCTTAAATTCAAGTAAGTACCCGTGGGGTTCCGGGGCCCATCGCGTCTTCAAAAATCTTTCAGGGCGTCTGGTCAAAGCGTCGCGTGATTCGAGAGCTGGCGATTTTTTGGCTCAAAGAATCAGCATTGCCATTCAGCGTGGCAATGCCGCCAGTGTTTTGGGCACGCTTCCGACTGGCAGTGACCTGGATCAGTTGAGCTATCTATAGATCGTTTTTACGACGTTCCGTAGATAGGTAGATTGACTGATTCTATTGTATTTTGTAATTTTATGTACATACTAGCTGACCCGCGCAACTTCGTCTGCGCATTATTAGGAACAAAGTGGAGGAGTTTTGAGTGAATCGAGAGTACAAAATATAAAACTCCGTCGCATGATATAATATTTTTTTTATATATGTTTCTCTCAAGAATCATTTAATAGATAAAGGTAGGAAAAATCTTACCCAGATCTTGCAATGCTAAGAACAAAACGAATACGGTAATTGGTACAGAATCGCTGAAGCGAGCGCAGCGAGTTTTTGAAGAGAGAGAGTTTTTGAAGAAATTGACTCGAAACGTATTTTTTTATAGCAAGAACTGTGTGGTTTAAAATTTCGAAATAAAATTATTAACTAATATTGCGTTATGTTTCTCTCAAGAATCCCTTAATAGATAGAGGTAGGGAAAATCTTACCCAGATCTTGCAATGTTAAGAACAACACGATAGCGGCAACTGGTGTCAGATTTGCCGAAGCGAGCGGCAATACCTACCCGCGACTTCGTCAGCAATATAAAAATATCGAAAACTCTTAGCAAAAATCTCCATTACTTTTCAAAACTCAAAATCAAAGAAAATTATACTCGATCTCCGCCATAGTAAAAACGCCACCTAGGAAAAAAGTGTAAAGTAGTTTTGACCTCTAGACCGATAGATGGCGTTCTAACTATAGCCAAGGAAAAATATTTTAATATCAAAAAATCATAACTTCAGAGTTCGGATATATTGATGGGTGGGAACACACATGTTACATGTTTATCATTAATTTTAAAATAATTTATTATGCAAAATACAAAAAAAAACGAAAAAATTTAGAGTGCAAAAAGTGGCTTCGGGCGGTCACCCATCCTTATTATGACCGCGCCCAGGGTTGCTTAACTTTTTTCCCCATACAAACTTCCAACCCTTATTTTCCCGCCCCCTTATGGTAATTGACAAAAAAAAGTAGCCTATGTCCATCCCTGGGGTATACTCTTTATCCATGCCAAATTTCAGCTTAATCGGTTCAGCGGTTTGGGCGTGAAAAGGTAACAAACAGACAGACAGACAGACAGACAGACAGACAGACAGAGTTACTTTCACATTTATAATATTAGTATGGATTGTAGTAGCTTAGTTTCTGTAAATAAAGTAAGTATTCGAGTAAGTAATAATAATATAACATTTTCCATCTTACTCCGAGAATGTAGCTTGACCCTTATCTCACTCAGACCTACATACCGGTGAGCAGTAACTAAATTGATAAGCTAATGGAACAAAGTGCCAAGTTATTGTTCAACTTGAACGTGGTAGGAAGGAATGAAAGTTTTTATTTATTGAGAGACAGTTGAAAAAAACATAAATGGGCAACAAAAATATGTAGGCTTTGCATCTCACACATGTAGCGTTCGTTTGACGATTTGGCTAGCGATACGGCATATCATAAGCCTAGTCAGATCGTGAAATAGAAATAGCGGAATATTTCATATCTGGCGCTTCGGTGGCCGAAGCACGCTCGCTTTGCTCGCTCACCTCGCGGGTATTTTGTTACTATCCTAACCTAACCAACTACTTACGTTAGATAAGCATTGATGTGGCGGGTGTAAGTTAGGCAGATCATGAAATAGAGTCGTTAAACGTTATGCTTAGGCATATCATGAATGGGCTAGTTTATCGATATGCCTGCGACATTATTAGTACCTGGTCTATTCGTAAGAATAAAATTAAAATGAGTTCGCAAATTAGGTATATATAATCGCTTTAAGTTGTTTATTTTATTCGTGATTCAACAAGGATAGATGCAGTCATTGTGATTCCTCTAACACGGAATACAAAGAGCTCTACCTACCTAAGTAGGTTAGGTACTACCTACTTAGCTACTTACCTACATCATCTTATGTAAATAAAATGTTTTTTTAGTGAATCGGCCTTTTATTCTCAGTAAAGGTTTATTCACCACTGCAATGCTTCAGGTCACAAAAGGAGGTCATTCATTTTGGGCCAATTCATTTTGGGCTATTGGGGAAGTCAATCGGAGTATTTTTCAATATGACACCAACAGGCTTACCATAGAACGTGACATAAAGTTATTCCACCGAATAAATCAAGAATAACCATACATTTTGACGGTTTACACTCCGGAATAACTTTATGTCACGTTCTATGGTAAGCCTGGTCTCTAAGTCAACTAAGTAGGTAGGTACTTATTACAAATAATTTTTAAAGTAAAAAAATACGAAACTCCATATTTTTCGACTTAAAAAATGTTTTAAAGTAGTTAGGTATAGACATTTATTGATAAATATCCGGATTTACATTTACAATAGTGGCCTTTATTTTCATAATACTAATATTTATTTCTTATTAATAGTACGTAATTAAGTTAAATATGGGCCATATATTATGTTTTTTTAAGATCTTGTAACTTTTCTCATGTGTCCTGAAATAAATAAAATTATTTTCATTAGCACTTTTGACTTTTGGTCCCAATCTTATAAGGAGCCTGAATGGCCTCCTTTATATTTTCATTGAAAAATTAGGAGTGCTGCGCTCCGGAAACAGCTCGATTCATCGCACTCTCGTATATAAACTAATTTAACACGTCGAGTAATCGGATGAGGTCATCGAAAAAAATGAAACATTTGCAGTGCAGAAACGTTGCGTGTTCACCGCGGAAAAATGCAATGCTAACACAAACTGTAGTAAGTAAATACCTACCTACCTAGCCTGGGATACACCGATTACGTACCTACTACACCGACAGGCCTCAATCGCCGGGATATTTTTAGTTATGGCGTAAGCGGAGGGTAAGTACGCGTAGCATCTTACAACGCATAGCCTTAGCCGAAAAATTTGGGAATCGACCGACTCGGGCCTCCAAGGGCACGCAAGCGCGTTCCTCAGCCTGTCATGTCACCTCAATTTTTTTTAGCACTTGCCCACTAGTGGGACTCACCTGTTGCCAGTAGTCTTCTAGGGAGAGCTTCCACTCGAAGTAGCCGGTGTCGGTGACATGCTCGAGTTCGCGGAAGAGATTTCCGCTAGGTAGCACGTCCATCGCGTTAACATGCGACGGCCGAAAGATACTACAGCAAGACATGCGGCATGCGGGTATCCTCAACCGAGGGACGCGTGTGACTGCCGACCGCTTCTTTCTACGATACTCCCCCCCCCCTTTACTCGTGGCCCGCTCGTGCCGCGGTCCTCACGAGACCGCTGAGGACTAAACAGAGATAACAAAATCTCCTTTCTCTTTTTATCGTCCTTTTATCCTGTATGGGATTGGATAGACAGCCGAAGATTTAGAAATTTTATCTCTGACCAAAAATTTGGGACCCCCTGATAGGTGTTCGCGTATTACCTACTTCAATGTTGATGAACCCAGCTTGTGCTGCCCGAAAAAATACAATAAAAAATAATTCAATAAAATGAATAAGTAGGTCCCACTTATTATAGACCCATCTTCCATGCAAACAATTTGATAACATTCCTCTCCATCCAAAGTTTGCTTGGGAGAGATCGCTTCTTAACGATAAGGCCAACCATTGTGCACTGCACGGTAAGAGCCGTTTTGGTCGAATAGTTGTGCCTCGACTTGCAATCCGAAGGTTGTAGGATCGAATCCCGGCCGTGCATCAATGGATTTTTCGTTTCGCAAAATTTATACCTATGCGATTTAACACGAGCTCTTAATGGTAAGTAAGTAAGTAAGTTCGTATGAGTCAGTGGCCAACTCTGGTGACGGAGTTTTTAGGCCGCCTTAAGGCCTCCGTCATGGCTTAACGACTTCAATAGCCGGGACCGACAATTTAACGTGCCCTCCGAAGCACGGAAGCGCTCAGATGAAAATGCCACTGGCAGTCACCCATCCACTTACAGACCGTTTCGAACGATGCTTAACTTCGACGATCTATCAAGAACGACTAAGCAAGCACGACCACGAGCGCTCTTAATGGTAGTGGAAAACATCACTGAGGAAATCCACAGCTCCGTCAGCTCCACACGTAGTAATTGAAGTTGTCTTTTCTGTGGTCTATCCAAAAGAAAATGTTAGCTTACTTGTAAGTTAGCTTACATTATCGCAGTGGTTGCAAATTCCTGCTGAATCGTGTTTGCAAAATAGCTAAAATCGTTCACGAGCTCTAAAAAGAAAGAAAACCCAGTGACGAAACCCAGTTGGTTTCTTATAAGCGGCGCGGCGGCGATGCGTTTGCAATCTGTCACATACGGAACGCGTTCTGCAAAATGTAGGCATTATCAAAATGTATTTGGACATGCCTCTACCACACCTCTACCCCATAAGAGTCCTTGTAAACGGGCTACAAGAATTGCATCTTGCTGGCAATTTTTATTGACCAATATAGTTTAATTGCATCATCAGCATCAAAACGAGCTCAGCTCTTTGTCGGTGCAATGATGCAACTTCCTTCACCTCTCCCTTTCCAACGCGGATTCCTTTACTTCTTTATACGACATGACAGCGATCTTCTCTTTTATCTGACTCACGAAATTGATTCTACGCCTTCCACTTATTCGTCTTCCTTAGACTTTTCCTTCTATGTTTTTCTTAATAAAGCTATCATGTTGTATATGTTTAATTTCAACTCGGGATAAATCATTTGCAATCTAGTCGGCTAGACATTGAATATTTGCAAAAAAATATCTTGACAATATCGCCGGGCTACACAGCAATTGCAGCAATTATTGCACTGTGTTGCGAAATATAATCGGCAACTTGGCGGATACAATGCAGCAATAAATTGCCAAAAAAACAAACCCGTTACGAGCACTAATCTGAGAATACTTACATAAAAACTCTGAAAGAAAATAATGTCTTACCGCGTCTTTTACCAATTGGATTTTCTAATAATACCCCCTTCATATTGAGACAATCTTGAATACTTGACCTGAATGCTTACTGCACTAGAATGGACGTGATCCTTTTGTTCCTAGCGCATGGGTGGATTGACCCATTGAAGGGGGTAAAAGGAGACAATCAAGTGCATTGGCCTATTTTCTGCTACTACAATTAGTTACCTAACAAGCCACCAACTTCCGCCCACAGCTTCGCACGTGTGGTCTAAGTACCAACAATAGCCTAGCTAGATTAGAAGGCTATGATTTACGTTCATGGCAAGATTGGCAAGTTCCATCTGAATCCGTCGGTTAATGCCATAGAACTGCTATAGCGTGATTCAAACACAAATAGCTTAAACAAACTACCGAATTAGAAAATAACCTAAGTTGGAAGTAGGATTACAAATACTTAATACTTGAATTAGCGAAGAGAGACCTACCTATGCCAAGCTGTGGGATGAAAAAAGTTGCGGATGATGATGATGAGGATTATTATTATCTACATCAATACACAAATTGAAAAATAATAAAATCGGTACTTATTCAACACAAGTCCGTAGACCCCGCTACGAAAAAAACCCCCGTCACTTCTATAAAAAATTTATAAATGGAAGTCAGATCCCCTCATCAACTAGAAAAAAGGTGATGATCTTCAAACGGCTGAACAGATTTTCATGAAACATTGCTAAGAACACTCGGGTTAAAATTATCTATGACACAAAAAAAACTAAACGAGAATCGGTTCTACCGTTTGGGAGCTACGATACCACAGACACACAGACACACAGACACGTTACTCTTATAACACCCCTCTTTTTGTCGGGGGTTAAAAATGAAATCACAATTTATAATCTCCGTCCAAAATACAAATGAAAAAGGTTCTATACCGAGTTAAATTACAGAGATCAAAACAAAATGGCGCTGACGGTGGTGTCGGTAACACTGTCAGCCTGTCAGTCTAAGTTCAAAGATTTTTCCCATTTCAAAAATGCCCAACGCACTTACAAAACATTAATGTTGTCAAATCAAAAGCACTATGCCCACAGAATACAGAGCTATGGCATCCAATCCATTACAAATCAAATAGCTGTCTCTTCCATTATACGCCTTCACACTGCAATTCTGCATGTTTGTTTTACCTGCCCTACAAATTGCCCTGAAGCGATTGACAGGCGCTCGGCAAAACCGAACAGGGCTGCTAAATTAGGCCGCCCTAATGCTGCTTGCACACGAGGGCAGAACAGTGCAATGAGGCAGCAGTGCAAACTGCTGTTTTCTGCTGCCCTCTTGGTGCTGCTCACTATTCTACCCTCATGTCCAAGCATCATAACACCTCCGTCAAGCCCGCAAGCACGGATATGGCATTTTATCAACTGAGTGGTTGATAATATGGAACCCATTTTAGAACGTAGCTCATCTTCGACGATCTGTCAAGATAAAAAAGGTAGGTAGTTAAGTCAGTTAAGTTGAACGACTAGTCATGGTTAGGAGTCACGATATCTATCATAGATACCGTGATGGATGCCGCGGGAACCACACACCTAGTCCATTTATTCTGATGAGGAGTCCAAACGCCATACTAGTTAGGTATAAGTACTAAGCATAGGTATATCTTCAACAATTAACTTACCTTGCACATAAATGCACTGGACCCGGTAGAGCGCAGAGCCAAGAGGCTCCATAGGTGTGGACTATCTTGCCGAAGCAAAACTCGACAGTCTGAGCCATCGTCGTGAGGTAGCGATTTGTCTTTCTTCTACAGATAGAAGAAAGTTATTAGGCACCTTCTGGGTAGGCTCGCTCCATCGTAGACCTCATTCTTGTCAATTTATTTATTTATTTAAAAAGGACACCCAATTCAATTCAATTCAATTCAATTCAATTTGTTTATTGCTTCATGTTAGTTACAATGTCTTAAATATAGGTAGGCGTTTCATAACATGAACCCCGCTGGGGCACTGCAACATTTGGTAGGTTACTTATAAACTAACATAGGTAGGTATATATTGGCTCAGCCCATAAAGATATTTAATTTAAATATTTTTGGTTCAAGTACTATTAAATATATATTTAGAATCCGAGTTTACTTTTTATTAAATCTTTTATTGTCATCTAGATAATCTTGAATATTGTAATAACTTTTTTCTATGAGGTAAGATTTTAATTTTTTGTTAAATATTGTATTTTCTTCTAAGTTTTGTAGTTCTGTAGTTCCAACACGGGTATACACTTCACATTCCAAAACAAAAACAAAGTGTCTTAACCCTAGTGTTCCCATAATTACAGGGTATCACAACATGCGTAAAACTTAGGCGTGATGCCTGCCTAGTCAGCAGAACAGTTTTAGGTACACTGTATAAGTTTCGAGGTCAAGAGTCGACCCATTCATCATAAAAATATTTTTTTGGTAGGTACCTATTATATTAAGCAGTATATTACGTTAGCTATATTAGCATGGATTTTCATCAATTTTGTTTTAGGCAATGCATGCACATCTGCCAATTAAAACGAAACAAATATTGAAAATGGCACTTGGACTAACTATACATAGGTAACGTAACGCTATCCAAAAGTAATTCTTCGCCTTCAATATTTACCTGCATTGCAAAATGCTGATTGGGTAGGTACTAGGTACATAAACAGAACTCGTTTCCATACAAATACGAGAGCAAACAGTGCGGTGTGCTGTCAATGCTTTGCTTGCCAGTTGCCGCAGGAATGTGACTGCAGCAACGTGGAAATGTGCAATAGGTATAGCGGCCGGACGCAATGGCCTGTGATGGGCCATGCTTTGCAATGCACAACTGTGGCCGATCAGTTGGATCCTGCCTGGCGATGGACGTTCCATTTTACTCAGTACGGTATTTTGAAGAAATTGTTTGAAATCTTTTTGTAGGCACAAAGGAATAGTTGGGATGAAGCCTTTCTAAATGCACAGGCTAATTTTGACTTGGTATCTTTATCCATTTATTCATCCACAGGTTGTCTGGTAGAGATCGCTATTTAGCGATGAGACCGCCGATTGTATGTCATTGTGTTTTTTGTTTAGTTTCCCATTTTTGTTTATTTTTATTATGTGGTGTGCAATAAAGTATTTTCTATCTATCTATCTATCTTCAAGTCTCTACCAAAACGTTTTAACTCTTAACCGTGCTAAAACGAAATACCTGTCGTTTATATTAAAACAAAGTGGACTTCCATGCTCTACCCATAAAAGGCTCATACCGCACTCTGTCTCCAACAATCCAGTTGCCGCTCTATCTGCACCTGTCCAAAAAATAAAACTACTGTGGTGACCTCTAACTGCGAGCGCCTGAACATCGTAAAAGAGTTGCCAATACAGTGACTAGCTACTTCACCGCTTCACCGCTAGATGGCGCTGGCACGCTACCAACTGCCGCCATTTGAATTCTAGAACGCGCTAGCAACATTATCTTGGCAATTAGTCTAAGAACTATCCGACGTTATCTGTCGGCTGAAGTTACCTATGTGCACCAGGGTGCCGACCTTAGCGAGGTTAGCACTACCTCGTTGCCATGAATTGGGGGAATCACACCGTACCCTCAAACTAGCAATAATATTAAATATCTGGGTATTTATAATTGACCAAAAACTATCGTAATGCACCTCATATAAGTTTAATTACCTCCAGAATCAGAAAAGTAATGCTATTGCGCTCGTGGTCGTGCTTGCTTAGTCGTTCTTGATAGATCGTCGAAGTTAAGCAACGTTCGAAACGGTATGTAAGTGGATGGGTGACCGCCAGTGGCATTTTCATCTGAGCGCTTCCGTGCTTCGGAGGGCACGTTAAATTGTCGGTCTCGGCTGTTTAAGTCGTTAAGCCATGACGGAGGCCTTAAGGCGGCCTAAAAACTCCGTCACCAGAGTTGGCCACTGACTCATACGAACTTACTTTTTTTTTCAAAAATATTAAACATGCAGCAAGCAATAGAGGTGAAACTAAACAGTCCGGCGCGGTAGGTGATGGGTGATTGTGCGAACACCACAGACCACGCTATGCCATGATTCCTTTGAAGTGTAGGTAGCCAAAAAACGGACAACATCCCGATTGCGCGCTACGATTGACAATTGTCCACCACTATATAGGGACTTTCATGTTAAACTAACATAATTCAGGAATTGGCTTCAACAAATAAATTAAATATATATTTATTAATGATTTTTTTTGTTTTGTTATGAAAATCCCGAGAAAACCAACAACGACTATCCTTTCAATTGATTTCTTCTTGTATAACTTAGTCCATTCGAGCGTGTGACGTGATTAGCCGGGTTGTGATTGGTGAAAGTCTGTTCTCCTTGAAAATATTATGCAACATGTCCTATAAAATCAATAAAAGATAAATGAAGTAAAATCTTTTAACGGCTTAAGAATTCAATTGATACGGTCTAACGTCTTCTTTTTCTTCTTCTTTTTTATTTAGTAGCAATCTACACAACTAGGTGCAATTCTGCCAATGTCAAGTTTTAAATATTGATTTAAAGTCATGTCAGTCAGTCAAGTCATGTCAATGGTTTGAACAAAACATGGCGGCTTGTTTTCTTCAAAACTAACGGAAATTTTTCGTCAAATGAGAAATCTGCTTCAATACTCCCCCATTCCATTTTCCAGATCTCCCGTTTCAAATCCAAGCCTTCATTAGTAAAATGCCACCGAAATTACATAATAAAACTTAGTAAAACGCAAGAAAAAGAAAAGAAAATAGCAGAGCAGTGCTTCTTCCTAAAATGGCGAAAAAAAACCTCGGTCTAACGTCTATTTACAACCCAAAAACGAGGCCCTGTCAATTTGTGTAGTTTAAAATGAAAGACCCTGTACCTATACCATTACCCCCTCTACACACTCTACACAATGGCGATGCCTGAAGTGAGCCAGCATACGTAATTGTGTACCGAGTCGTTTCTAGATAGTTCTGTGGGGTCCTTAGTAAATATAAAATGATCCGAGAGAACCTCGGGGGGTCTACCGCACCTCGGGGATATTTTTATTGTTTGTCTCTAAGGTAGCATAATAGTTTTGGACTAGGTAAGTACCTAAGTATATACATACATACATACATAAAGTCACGCCTCTTTCCCAAAGTGGTAGGCAGAGACCACGGATCTCCAGTCGCTACGATCCTGACACACAACTTTCGCCTCATACACTCTCATTACATTCTTCATACATGCTCGTCGGTTTAGGGTACTTTTGACCTGGCCCTTCTCCAATATGTCACCAATTTGATCCAAGAAGGTTCGCCTAGGTCTTCCCCTTCCAGCTGTCCCATGCACACTCTACTACCTAAGTATATAATTTGGGATATTCAAAGTATTAGATAGGTATTATCATGCAGAGACAACCGTACTTACCTACTTCAGGTAGGTACCTTTATTGACTTACCTACGTAGGTACCAACCTACCTACTAATAAGTACCTACCTACCTACTTAATATACAATTAATCGTACGGTAGGTAACTACCTTCGTAATTAATTACAATCATTCAAGTTTTGTTATTTATTTAAACTTATCGAACAAAACAGAATATTATGCTCTCTCTGATTATATGTACTAGGTAAGGTATCTATCCTTTGCCTACCTCCTCATTCCAATGTACACCCCCCCTACCTCCCCCTAACCCCTACCATTGTCATCCTTCCAGAAGTTTGAAAATTTTAAACTTTTTAATAAACTTCACTTGCAGCTTATTCATTTAATATGGTTTGAACCTACAGCTTAAACCATGTAGGTATGGTTTCGGCTGTAGTTAGGTTAACCTTTAACCACTGACGTTCGTCATACAGTCAAGCACGTGTAGTCGGGGTTTGACACTGGTCTCTAACAGTTAAATATTGACCTTGTAACGTCTGTTAGACGAGAATGCATTTTGTTAAAAACTAATTTTTTTATACCATAAAGTGTCATTTTCTTGTGATGTTTATAGAATATTATGTAAACTTTTATGTACTATCAATTTTGAAATCATTTTAGACTGATACGTTATGTATGCTGTAAGGCTAATTTTGGTTGGGTTTATTTATTTAATTATTTATTTGGCAACACCAACAGCATACATAATACACATTTTGTAGGAACATTTTAAATCAGTCACTCTATAGAATGTACACCCATTACAGGTATTAAATATATTTGATTTTTAGTAGATTTTATTTCAAGACTTTCAATATACCTCAAATACTTATGATACTTTTATTTTAATACCAAAAGATAATGTTGATACATTACCTAGATACAGGTCTATAAAAAACCTGAAGCTACGTACGGACTACGCGTTCCAGGGTACGCGTTCACGAGTCCCAAGACTCGCGCGAGTCGATATAAAATGACAAAATGCGTACGATTTTGACGGACTGGAACGCGTCAACGCGTACCCTGGAACGCATAGTCCGTACAAAGCTTTACGTCTAACAGATGTACCTACGTCAGTTTTAACGGAAGTAAATTAACGTCAGTGGTTAAGGGTTAAAACCATGGTGGTTATGGTTAATGTTAAAGTTGAACATGAACTTCGGTGGTAGGTAGGTAGGTTAATAATAAGTACATGCCAACATCATGATGGGGATTGGGGAGCACTAAATATGGAATTTTGTAAATTTAAATCCTAAAGAGGTGAAAAGGCGAGGTAAAAACCGGCATAACAAGCTAAAAAGTAGGTTGTATTAGGTACTATCTAGGTACTCACTTCTACCTACTATTCGACATAGTATCGGGAAACCATAGTAAGGTACAACAGGCTTCCATTCACTCATTTGTAAATCACGCTGCGTGCAGACCAATCCAACTCTGGTCTCTCCAATTTATTATCCATACTATCCATACTAATATTATAAATGTGAAAGTAACTCTGTCTGTCTGTCTGTCTATCTGTCTGTCTGTCTGTTTGTTACCTTTTCACGCCCAAACCACTGAACAGATTAGGCTGAAAATTGGCATGGATAAAGGTTGTTTCCCATAGACGGACATAGGCTACTTTTTATCCCGAAAAAATCCCGAGGAACTGCGGGTTACACCGCGGGAGCGCAGCTAGTTTATTTATATTATCTGGGGTAGGTGGTATAACAATAATGAGCGCTGCCGGTGCCGGGCGTGGCTGTGGGTGCCATTCCCGGGACAGTGCTTTAGGCAAAATGCGAGAAGGGCACCGGTGTGTTTGTAGAAGATCCCGGAGCCCCTTGACATGCATGGAGGCCGGTCACGCGTCAGTTTTTAGTCGGTGAGAGTCCGACTGTCCCTTCCGCTGTCCCCACAATAATAATGTATCGGCTCCAGGACTTTAGTCGTTCTTGATAGAGTAACGTTCTGACCGGTCATAAAGTGGATGGGTGGCCTAGTGGCATTATCAAGTTATCCACTTACCGCTGGAGGGCACGTCCCGGCTATGTCGATATGCCATGACAGAGGTGAGGTGGTCGCACGACCCACCCGCGCCGAACGCGCCGAACGCGTCAAACTGTCAATTCAAGGAAATGCTGAGAGGTCAGAAGCTAGCCGCTTTTCTGACGTCATCAATTTTTTTCTATAGAAAAATGACTGCGGCGCATACAGCGCGGACATATGTGCGATCAGCATAGAGCGTCCGCCACTAGAGAGAGTTGGCCCCACAGATTAGGTGAGTTGGCCACTCACTAATTTACTTTAGTGACCGTAGTGTGAACTCGGAGTTGCCACCCACCACCCACTAAAGCGTCTACACACGGCGCTAAAATCAGAGCCAATATCGAGGAAGTGGTGGAGCACCCTAGGTAGGTTTGTAGGATGTTTATAATAAACTTAGGTTTTTAGTCCTAAAGGCCATACGGTTTATATTGGTTGTTTTACTTACCACATAGGTACTATCGGCAAAATTTCCGCTATAGCAATTTTGAAACTGTTTCGCTTGCAAGCAGTCAGCTACCTGACCCTGCCTTATTCTTTTGTCCTATTATTTTGACCAATAGAGACATGATCATCTGTTTAGTTTTGTGAAGGCCCTTTGTTTTATGGTTGGGCCCTATTGTCGCCGTCAGAGGTCAATAAAACTTTTTTAAAGAGCCCCGCAATATTATACTTCTCTGATATTGGTGTTCAAAAGCTAGCAAGGCGGAGGTAGCTGCTAGTCGCTTCACAGAAAATTCACCCTTAAGGTGGTAGAGCACATTTTTTGGTGATAGTACCTAGACCTACTATCACTGGTAGCGCATCGGTGTCTCAGTAATCTACGATGAAGTAGTGCCACAGAATACAAATAGGAAGGTAGTGGCGTCGACTCTATGTTCACTGACTAAACTTAACTAAACTAAAATGCTCCGTTCATATTTCGTTTGCGATAGAGTCCAAAATAGAATGACTAATTACAGTAAAATTCTTATAAGTCACGACCATTTTGCTTGTTGTGTAAAATAGCTACTAAAGAAGCTTAAAGACGTCATTTTGATAATATTTTTAGATTCACTTTCAATGACACGCTGTTTTTGCTCTAGTGGGAACAAAATATGAATTAGTCAGTGAACTCTAGGGCCTAGTGGCTCCATCTATCGTTCTGTTATACCAAACTGCTGCATTCTTATTTCAAAATTTTAGAATTTCATCCCCTTCCGAGAGGGTTGTTCATTGTTCAACCCTCCATGATAGAAATTCAGGTTAAACTAAGAAGATGGCGCTATTAATAAAAATAACAATGTTAGCCTTTTTGATGCTGGACGCTTTTTTTTAATATTGAGCTCCATAGATCTGTGTCTACCGTGCTTTGGGGATAAAGTCGTTGGTCATGTTTGTTTTCAACTAACAATAGTGTATCAAATCAACCGTTTACTATTTACCCTCCTTTCCTGTAGGTAGGTAGGTACAATAAAGTCCTTATATAAAAACGCCAGTTTTATAAATTGTGTTTCCGTAAAATTGCGGCCATAATATTTCATAATATTTGTTAGTAGCCAGCATTTAAGAATAGGTACCTACCTAATGGTTAAATACAGTTCAAATATTTAGGAAGAATTAGGAAGGTACTAAAAGGATCTATCAATGTCATATTGGACCCAATCACAAATCTATTCAATGAGATATTACATTCCGAGGAAATCCCAACCCAATGGACAACATCCACAATAATACTACTCTATAAAAAAGGAGACAAAAGTTCAATAGACAACTACAGACCAATCAGTATCATGTCTAACATATATAAAACATTCTCAAAAATAATCTTGAACAGGATCACCAGACAGCTAGATATGGAGCAACCAAGAGAGCAAGCCGGCTTCCGAAGAGATTATTCCACCCTGGACCACATCCACACACTTAAACAGGTACTTGAGAAATATAATGAATATGGGAAGAAATATTACCTAACGTTTGTTGATTACAACAAAGCATTCGACTCATTACATCATGATTCTATTTACAATGCCTTGTTAAACCAGGGAGTGGAAAAAAAGTACATCAGGATAATCCGAGAAATATATAGCAAAAGCACTGCAAAAATCCAGCTAGAAACGGTAGGAGAGGAATTCAAGGTCCAAAGAGGTGTCAGGCAAGGAGACCCACCCTCCCCAAAAATTTTCTCGGCTGTCCTAGAAGACATATTCAGGAACATAAACTGGGACGAATACGGGCTCAATATTAACGGCAAGAAACTGACACACCTGAGATTCGCTGACGACCTAGTACTGTTTTCAGAAAAGGAAGAGGATATGCAGATCATGCTCATGCAGCTGAAACAGGAAAGCGAAAAAGTTGGTCTTACTATGAATACAAGCAAAACAAAAGCAATGACAAACTGGTCCAATAAGAATGAAAATGCCCCACCACCCGACCCTATCATAATAGGAGATCAAGAAATAGAATATGCAGAAGAATATGCTTACCTGGGCCAGTCAATCTCACCAAAGAATCTTATGGCAAAAGAAATAAAAAAGAGAATAACTAACAGCTGGTCACGCTACTGGTCTCTTAAGGAAATTATGAAAAACAGATCAATTCCAATCAAGGACAAAAGTAGAGTCTTCAACACCTGTATCCTACCAATCCTAATATATGGCTGCCCAACATGGTCTCTCACCAAAGCAAACAGCAACAGGCTGGCGGTTTGTCAGCATGGTATGGAGAGAAGCATGCTTAGTGTCAAACTGAAAGACAGATAGCGACTGGTGGACATCAGAGAGAAAACAAAAGTCAAAGATGTAATATCAACAATACGAAGACAAAAATGGCGCTGGACGGGCCATATGATGAGATCCCAAAAGAATAAATGGGCATACGACTGTACAGTCTGGTACCCTAGAGATGGCAAACGCAATAGAGGGCGACAAATAAAGAGATGGGATGACGACCTACCCAAAGACTGGCGCAGAGCATGCCTAGACCGCAACCATTGGCAGAACCTGGAGGAGGCCTATGTCAAAGGACAACCTGACCTGTGACCATTACTCACACCTAAGTTATAAAATAAGTAAATTTAAGTTAAGCTAAGGTAAACAACTATGTTAAATTTAAGTTATTTATCTCATTGTAGAAAGGTCAGAGAAATAAAGGCTATTTTTATTTTATTTTATTTTATTTATTAGGAAGGTAGCCAAGCCAGTTATTTAATTTTAACATCATGGTCAATGATATGCAGGGGAGTGTATGTATAGTAGGTGAAGTCTTTTTACTAAATGACATGGGAAGGCACTTAATTCAGAATCAGAACCTTGTGACCACTCACGTAGAGACCTGGATGTTATCCTAATGTTTAGTGACACTTTTATCTGGGGTCACACACATTTAAAAAAAAAAATTAAATGTGTGGCCACCGGGTTCTTTGATCAGGACACTGTGGCCACACATTTTAGTAAATATCTCTGCAGCTAGACCGGCTCATGTAAAAAGAAGCATCACGCACGATGCGTCACCTACGAGTCACTAAACATTAGGATAGCATCCAGGTCTCTACGTGAGTGGCCACTGTTCTAATGATAACGGTGGGCATTTTATGGTCGACATGACAATAGGTAAACTCTAGCTAAACCATTAGAACTATCGATAAGAACCCATTGAGCTCTAGTTCTATGATAAGAACCACAGAATTAGGTCAGATTGTTTTGTTTACTTACTATAAAAAACTTGTTTGCGTGTTGGACTTACTTCAGACATCATGATCTAAGAAGCAGGTTCGTTTAGCGAGGGAGGGTATACCCAATGCATCAACTATTGCAACTCAGTGAAAGCATTTTGCCTGTCTTAGCAACTCGTTGCATAGGCCTGGTCAATGCACTAACCAGGAAATTAGTAGAAGTGAATTGGATCGTATTTTAAAGTTTTAGTGTCTACGGTGAGTCCAAGGTTTGTCCAGATTTTTTTTTAATAGCGACTGTTTTCTACTATTGCATAAGTACTGTAGAAATATTGGAATAGTTTGATCGAACTAAAGTCTTCATTTACAGGCAGGTAGGTACTAAAAAACTTGACATAAAGTTATATAATTTTTTTTAGTTTAAGTTTATAACTACGACCTCTGTGGCGCAGTGGGTGAAAGCCCGCTTGGGACGCAGAAGATTGCGGGTTCTATCCTGGCGGGATAAATGTTTGTATGATCTGCAAATATTTATCTCGGGTCTGGGTGTTTCTATGTATAATATGTATGCATTTTATGTATAAGTATGTTACAAACAAAAAGTATATAAGTAGTTTATCAGTTATCTGGTTCCCATAGCTTTGCTTAGTTTGGGGCTAGATGATGCTGTGTGAATTGTCCAGCATTATTAATTATTTATTTATTTATTCCTGTATGTCAAGTTTATTAGTAAGGGCCTAGTAGTGTAGGTAAATCGCTGTCCCAAGAATATTATTTTTTGTCTTTCGTGCAAATCCGTTGAGCTCTGCAAATTATATGTTTTGGTTGGTTTCCCTAAAAATACAGGAAAAACAATGATAATAGTATTAACTTAGTGAGATTAAGAAATGAAAAGTCTTATCAAAATTTTCGAAGGCTCTCCAGCTTTATGAAGTCTGATCGTTGCGGTTTCGAATCCCATTGGCATCGATTTTGATAACATTTTTAATTTCTCAATGAAATCTAAGTTTATAAATAAAAAAAATGTAGTGAGATTAATACCTAGTACTTATTATATTTTTATTCAACCTGCACTATCCCACTGCCGGGCAAAGGGCTCCCGCATCTTTCCACGACCTAGGTATTCAGTGAAAAGAAAACTTCTGCGCGTTGGGATTTTTGAGATGAGAGAAAAATATTAAATTCAGTCACGTGACTGTTACAACCTTTTCTTACTCTACCTCAGGGAAGAAAGCTGAGTAAGTTAATATACTTATTTAATTTTCTTTTACTTAAGATTTTCGCTTTTTTTATTTACAACACACTCTAACCCGTGGATAACGCTGTGGGCTACATTATTAATAAGTTATTAAAAATATCTACATTCCTAAAATATATATCGTCGGTTGCAGGTTCAATTGGGGTATCTGACAAATGACGTGAAATGAGTTGAGTATACAGTTTTTCTTAGAATTTTCTGCTCTTTCGAATGGCATATTTAAAAAAATTCTAGCTCGAAAAAAATGTCAGATACGCTACACATTTTGGGTGTGAATTTTTCAGATTCCCTTCAAAATTGTGTTGTAACTGATAATGTGATCCAATAACATCAGTCAAATTGGTGTATCTACAAGGTCAAAGGGGTTTAAGATAGAGAAAGTATTTTTTACAAACCTGTATTGCTCTTACACTAATTCATAATAATGAACGAAAAATTAAAACAACAGTTACACCAAAATAAAAATAAAAATGTTTCATCTATTGACGTTACACCAATTGATTCTAATAAAGAATAGACTTGTTGTCAGTTACACCAATTTGAGTACACCAAGTTACATGGAATCAGCTCGGAAAAATCCTCGGCCCTACAACGTATACGTCATGGAACACAAAGATTTCATTGATTGGGATCCAGTGACGGAAGAATGTTTCCCCCCTAGCATGAAAAATTTACAAATGACGAAGATCAGAATTGCCAGAATTAAGAAAAAATATGTAAAACTTATCACAACCAAACATTCCATGAAAACGAATGCTACGACCCATAAGGTAGCTAAAGATGATTTAGAGAATTAGCAAGAAAACTGGAAAAGGAAAGGGAAAGTTAAAGGAAAAGAAAAATTAGAGTCACTTAAAATGAGGTTTTCAGAATTGAAACCACTTTATAAAAACAGACAGGCTGTATCTGAAGCGAAGTATAAGGGTTTAAAAAATTATGTGATGATGGTGTTATTCCTCAGAGATTCCACTCAGATTTTTTAAACCTTACTGTGTTGCCAATGACATAGAAGACATAGAAGAAGACATAGAAGACACCCATAACCAAACTAATGAGGGAGACACTGTCGAGGAGTAGCAATTTTTCAATAAAGTTAATGATTATGTTCGTAAGGTAGATAGATAGAAAATACTTATTGCACACCACTTAATAAAAATAAACAAAAATGTATGTTGTAAGGTATTTGAAATAATGTCATAAACGTAGATTTTTTTATTTTGAATTTCTTTCATCTTTCTTTTAGTTATTTCTACAGGTGTCCCGTAATGAGTGGATAATCTTTTAACCACGGATAGGAGGCATCATAAGGAACCAGAAAAGCAATACTTGTGCCCAGTAAAAGTCTCGAACCGAACTCGAAAACCGTGAGACTTTTACTAAGCACAAGTTTTCTGCTTTTCTGGTTTCTTATAATGCCCCCTACCCGTAGTTAAAAGATTATCCACTCATTACTGGGTCAATAATTTAATTTAATATTAATAATTATTTTGAATTGTTGACTCATTAAGATCAGCATAGCTCTCTATTGATGCGAAACTTGCGAGAAGTTGGAGGCTTTTGAAATGTGGTGCTGGAGAAGGATGGAGAGGATTAGCTGGACGGAGAAGGTTACCAACGAGGAAGTGCTGAGAAGAATTGAGGAGAAAAGGGTTTTGATGAACACCATTCAAAATCAAAGAGGAAAAATTATTGGACATCTTATACGACATGACAGCTTTATTAAGAATATCATAGAAGGAAAAGTGGAAGGAAGATGAGGAAGAGGCAGGCCTAGAATCAATTTCATGAGTCAGTTAAAAGAGAAGATCGCTGTCATGTCGTATAAAGAAGTAAAGGAATTCACATCGGAAAGGGAGAGGTTGAGGAAGTTGCATTATTGCACCGACAAGAGCTGAGCTCTTAAGTTTGATGATGAAGATCATCATGATTCTTATATTATGGCATTTTAGTTGCGAACCTTTATTAATTAATTAATAAACCTAACCGTTAGTACTTTTAAAATAACAGTAAAATGTGCTTAATCGGCATAATTATTTACTTAATTTCTATAAATTTTGAAGGATTTTATTTTACCCTAAAATTAAATCAACCAATAAAGTAGACGTCGTCTCTTACATCAAATAGAAAAGCCTTTACTTATTTTTTAAAAAGTCTTAAACCATTTTGACTTTTAATATTTTACGAATTCTTGACTAAAAAGTAGTGTATCTGACATGAGTATGAAAAAAAATTGGTGTAACTGCAAATTATATCCGAAAATAAGGCTTCTAGGGACAATAATCATATATAGTTAGAAACTACATAGAATTCTAAGCTTTTCTGTCGAAACTGATTCAAAAAAGGTCACATAGGAAAAAAGTTATGTTCAATTTAGTGTGAAAAAAAACTTTAAATGGCTCTCCTGAAAAAACGTGTTTTGTCAGATACCCCAATTGAACCTGCAACCGACGATATAAGTTCTTTAGTTAAGCCATATAAAGTAGCTGTTAATAAATAAATAAATACCTTAATTGCGTCACAAATCATCATCATCATCAGCCTATAGTAGTCCACTGCTGGACATAGGCCTCCCATGAGCGCCATTGCGCCCTGTCCTCAGCTCTCAGCATCCAGCTTCTGCCAGCAGCCAGAGCAGATCGTCACTCCACCTGGCCGGAGGGCGTCCTACACTACGTCACAAATTATATCGTCATAATAGTCGAGGAGATAGACTTCGTCTCTGAGTGAGAGAGCTTTGGGTTCAAATCCGTTACCGAAACCTCCTTCAAGTTTTCACTTCCGGAATCATCATCATTATCATCATCAGGTATCACCCACTGCTGGGTATATACTCCCGGAATGCCACAATTTGTTTTATTATTTAACTTGTGCTGACCCTAACACGAATGCTTGCGTAACAAATGCAATTGCAACGTAATAAGAGCATAACGCGACGTAATGAAACGTAGCGAAAGTACCTACCAGTCTTCTATGTAGTTGAACTACATGTTTGAAACATGCAGGCGCTTTAAAAACAAATGTACCTACTCAGTCCGTTATGGTATAATAGGCTTCAATTTTTGTGTAACACAGTATAGGAATATTTTTACTTTTCTTTCTTTTTTCTCGTTCAAACTAATATTACCCTGATATACAGAATGTATTTGTTAGGTGGTACACGTAATTGTAAGTAGAAGATTATAAATATAAGTTTATAAGTATATGACATTTTGTTATATCGTATAACTAATAGTATAACTAGGTGGACTAACCCAAATTATCGCATTGGATTTAGAATTAATCTCTAATGATAATTTAAAGTTACCTAAATAACTGAATAACTGTACCATGAACCTAGAGAGGTATTTAACTGTATACCCACATTTCTGGTTATAGGTACTATTGTGCAAGCTTTTGCGAGAAAGTTTGCGGTACAAGTTAAATCTAGGCTCGTATTCAGACAGAAAATACGAAAGTCTCATACAATCTAATGTCTTATGTAAACAGCGTTGATACTACAGAAGGGCCCTGATTGTTGCTCTCTAGTCTAGTGTTTCTGCGAGTTTTGTGAATATAATATTTAGCCATTTGTGGACCGCTAAGGAACCGAATTTCATGTAAAAACCCAAATAATGACACCAAAATCACTCTTGATGAGCTTGATTATTTAGATTTAATCACTTAGGCTTGAATGTTAAAGGAACACTTAGAGACAGTAAAATTGTGATCAAAGCATAGACATCCTCCAACCAGATTTTAAAGTTATCCTATATTTTTTCTTATTCCAGATGTGGCTAGCAGCGCTAGTGTTTATACTAGCGGTCATCCTATTCCTTTACCTGGACACCACCAAACCCAGGAGATTCCCACCCGGTCCCAAATGGATCCCCATACTCGGCTGCGCCAATGAAGTCTACAAACTGAGAGAAAAAACTGGGTATCTCTACAAAGCTGTCAAAGAGCTCACAAGAAGATGCGATAATGCCTCCTTACTAGGTTTGAGAATCGGCAAGGACAGAATTGTCATGGTAAACACCTTAGATGCCAACAAAGAGATGCTCTTCAATGAGGATATCGACGGAAGACCTAAGGGTATCTTCTACCAGACCAGGACTTGGGGCGAGAGACGAGGAGTGCTGCTTACTGATGGAGATCTTTGGAAGGAGCAAAGGAGGTTCCTCATAAAGCATCTAAAAGAATTTGGCTTCGGGCGGAAGGGTATGGGAAATATAGCCAGCTCAGAAGCCTTCCACATGGTAAACGATGTTAGAGACATGATCAATGAGACTGGGAACAACACAGCTGTTATCCAAATGCACAACTTCTTCAACGTGTACATCCTGAACACACTCTGGACAATGATGGCTGGATTGAGATACAAGCCAAGCGATCCACAGATGATAGTCCTCCAAGGACTGCTTTTTGATCTATTTGCGGCAGTTGACATGGTCGGTACGATGTTCAGCCACTTCCCGATCCTCAGCATAATTGCTCCGAAAATGTCTGGCTACCGAGACTTCATAAGAACTCACAAGAAGATCTGGAAGTTTCTCCGCGAGGAACTTTCTAGGCACAAGGATAACTTCGAACCTGAAAAAGAGGATAAGGATTTCATGGATGTTTATATCAGAGTGTTGCAGCAGAGTGGAGAGGTGAACACATATTCTGAAGGACAGTTGGTGGCTATGTGTATGGATATGTTCATGGCCGGTACGGAGACGACAAGCAAGAGTATGAGCTTCTGCTTCAGCTACCTGGTGCGACAGCAAGAGGTCCAGAAGAACGCTCAAGAGGAGATTGATAGGGTTATTGGAAGAGACCGAACTCCCTGCTTAGAAGATCGGGCGAGGTTAGTTATTGATTTGCTTAGTTAACAAAATGATCCTGTCGCAGTTATCTCCCAAACATCGCGGAAATTCTGGAAAGTCTCCCTCGTCTCTTCAGTTTCGTCAATTCAAGGGTACTTTGAAACTGCGAGCAAAGTATAACCATGTGCCAGAATATGTACCATCTTGGATGACCGTATTGACTTTTTAGACAAAAGGAAAATAAATCTAAAATCTGACGACCCCCTTTGAAAATGTCAGGCTTTGGAGTGCGTTACATTGTTGTCTTTGGCATAAGTCGTTAAAACTATTTGTGTATATTTCTAGTATGCCATACAACGAAGCGGTGGTTCATGAATGCGTGCGTCACTTCATGGGAAGAACTTTTGGGGTGCCACATCGAGCATTGAGGAATACCACTCTGGCTGGCTACTTTATCCCCGAGGTAAGTTATATTACCTCTATTCTCTATTTTCTTACTGTTGGTGGCCACACAGTGTGACCAAGAGTAAAATACATTAAGCTTTCTTCTCTGTAGTCGTCGGTACGACATGTGGAATAGGGGGGTCCCTAATGATTCACATAACGTCTCTTATCCTATTTTTAATTCCCATACTGTATTTGGTACTAAAATTAAATTGTCCTAATGATTACTCGACATAACAATACTACACCTAATTAACAATAGTCATAGTATTAGGTGAACATAACATTAAATAGTCATAAAATCACATCTCCTAACATACGGTAATCCTAAAGTTATAAGCCCTAACAATATTTACTCCTAAAGTTATAAGCCCTAACAATATTACTCCTAATAATCAAACATAATAACAATTGAAATCATAATAACATTAAATCCTAAAAAAATACCATATATACCCAAATAGATTCCTAACTATGTCAACTTTGTAAGGTTTAATAAATTAACTAACATAACTTCGGGTTCGCTATGTTTTCCAATAAACCCACTTTTACTAATTGCGTTTGCTATAACTTCAGCAGCTATAACCGAAAAAACGATTGTATAAATAAATTACTAGACTTTTTTCTACCTATAACAAGTTTAATATAATAAGGTTGAAGAGAAACAAGTCGGTTCTGGCACTCGCCGGCCGCTACCGCGGCACGCTTCGCTCGGCTCGTGCATGGTTTGGTCCCTATTGAAACCATGCTCGTCGCTACGCTCCTCGCAACCTATTCTACAGGTCTGTTAGCCTGTTATGGCAACACGATAAATTTACAGAAAGTTCCTATTTAGAGCAATTATAATTTTATGTAATATTTCAGTTATATTTATAATAATTATATAAACTACACAATATAGCAATATTAAACTATATTAAATGATACAATTATAACAAAATAACTCAACTTTATATACTATATAATATAACTTTATATAACTATAAATAGTATTTATTAGGATAAATAAACATTAGGACGATCAAAAATAGGACAAAATAGTTTATGCAACTTAACAATAGTAATAATAACTATTATGATAACATATATTAGGAGTTGAGACGAATATGTAAATATAATGGTATGTCTTTAATATATTAGGACAAAATATATGTATGTCAGTTTAATTCTATGGAAATCTAACAGTATGACTACAGTATTTTAGGACTAGTATGTTATGTGTATTTATATTAGGACAATTAACATTATGTAAATCGACAGGATCCCGGAATAGGGTCAAGAAACGCTTGTATAACAACAGCTCTTCACAACTTCGTTTCCAGGATACGATGGTGGTCAGCAACTTCACCAATATCCTGATGGATGAGACGCTGTACCCTGACCCGTACTCGTTCCGCCCCGAGCGTTTCCTGGCTGATGGCAGGGTCTGTCTACCAGACCACTACTTTCCATTCGGACTGGCCAAGCATAGGTAAGTTATGGTCATGCAAAGTTCCGATCTAAAGTTTGTGAGTATGTTTCTTTGTATGTTTGTTTGTGTGTTTGAGTTCACGCCCTAGCTAGTAGACCGGAGTAGATGTACCGTAGATCGTAATCGGTTGGTGAAGGCCCTCTCGCCATGCAGATGGTTGTATGTAATGTTCGATTCCCGCCGCGGGATGTGATTTTAATGACCTGCTAATATTTTTATCGGCTAATCTTTTATTGCTTACCTCGGAACCAGATGATGTTGTGTAAAACCAGCAATTTTTAACACCCTGATCCGCTTACAGATGCATGGGCGATGTACTCGCTAAGTGCAATATCTTCGTGTTCACCACCACGATGCTGCAGAAGTACTCCTTCCTCCCAGTCCCTGGAGAACCATCACCATCTCTTGACCACGTGGATGGTGCTACCCCTTCCGCGGCACCGTTTAAAGCTCTAGTTGTTCCTAGAACTTCTTAGTCTTACAAAAAGGTAGACTATAATTTTATAGTGTAAGCTAGCACTCAGAGATAATTCTAGATTTTTAAAATGTCTTTTCGCCGCTCTGACGCAGTGGTCAGCCCGTAAGAATAGCGCCATTGGCGAGATCGTGGGTTCAAATACCCGCATGTGTGTGGTTTTTAAGATGCACTAATGCTAAATTATGAGAGACTTCTTTCGTGAATCAGACAAGGTATGAGCTTTAATTTGAAAAACAACATTTGCAAAAAAATTCCTAACAGTGGCATCTATGATGTTAATTATAGTACTTTGGAGCCAGTTCTGTGTTCCGTAGGTCAGGTGTCCCCGGTGTAGGAAAAGTTAAGTTGCGGACAGCGCCGTCTCTAATCTAGTTCTAAATATCGAAGAGAGATGGCGCTTATATAATGAGCAGTTGATAGGTAAGTACCTGAAAACACCGAATGATGGCGCTAGCTGTTGTTTGAGCTGCCAAAATAGGAAAAATAAAAAAGTTTATTAAGTAAGTACAATATATTTCTTACTATTTATTCTACCCAATATTCTACTGACATTTTTCAATTACTAACACTTAGTAAATACTACTTAGAGATGTTTGAAACTATGAACGACTACCTACTTCAGTGCCCGCTAATTTCTACTGTTCTCCTGCTTGTCAGCTAATCTAGATTGTGTTATCTAAACGTGGGATCCTCTAGATGGAATTCGATCTGCAAATAAATTAAGGAAAAATATTATCATCACGAATAAATAAATATAACACGGGAATGAGACAACAGTGGAGAGGAGATTTTTTCACTGCTATGACGACCCAAATAATTTTTAACAGCGACATCTATGTAATAATTTTGCAACCAGCTGATCGCAGCACCAGGTATTGTAAAGTAAAGTAAAGTAAAGTAAAGTAAAAGTTTATTGAAAATTATTATTATTTATTTATTATTGCGAACCAAACTGGTGTTTATTGAAAAGTTTTGAAAAGCGCCATCTTTCTCCGACGTTTATAACTATAGAAAAATTATGTTGTCTCTACTCCGATTGATGGCGTTAGCTGTTTTTTGAAGCAAGTTTGAAACACACTATCAAATTTAAAAAAGTAATAAAAATAAACAGGGTCACGACTGTATCCCCAAGGCGCTGTAGACATTCCCTCAGATCTTTATATTCCAGATTCTTTAAAGATGTCTAAGGGGGTAGTCAGAGGCATGTACAAATACATATTTGATACATGCCCACATCTTGCAGAAGTTATCAAATAGGGAATGAAAATTGAGAAAATGTAAAAGCTCGTATTACAGTACAGTAGATAGGTAATAGGTTTTAAAGGTAATGAATTCAAATCCGTTTAGTCGCTTCAGTTTTATAGAAAAAAATCTTAGGCCTTTCATCATCATCATCATCGGCCTATTTCAGTCCACTGCTGGACATAGGCCTTATGAGCGCCATTGCGCAATGTCCTGAGCTCGACACATCCAGTTTCTGCCAGCAGCCTTTCGCAGATCGTCACTCCACCTGGCCGGAGGGCGTCCTACACTACGTTTACCGAGTCGCGGTCTCCACTCAAGAACTCGCCTTAGGCCTTTACCTATACAGTATAGGTACAGCGTCAGGAGATTCAGGAGGCGACAACGCTGTAGGTAATTAAATACCTGGGACAATGTTTGGGATGGATTAGGCTTGCTTGCATCCAAACCATCCTCTCAGCTTCACAGCCTTGTCCACAAGAAAGACAACGTCAATACGTGTGGAGCCGA
The DNA here is from genome assembly GCA_963565295.1 of Epirrhoe alternata. Taxonomy (NCBI): domain Eukaryota; kingdom Metazoa; phylum Arthropoda; class Insecta; order Lepidoptera; family Geometridae; genus Epirrhoe; species Epirrhoe alternata. Next base: position 880,559 of record OY751375.1, read on the forward strand.
ATAAGCTGTGGGTGTCCTCACGATGTTATTTTTCAAAAAGTGCATATTTTATAAATTTTACTAAACGAAAAATCGAAAGATTCAAATTACTTATTTGGATTTATAGTATTCGAACCCCCACCTTCGGATTGAAAGTCAAGGTACAACGCCTTTCGTATTCATCATCATTATCAGCCTTAGCAGTCCACTGCTGGACATATGCCTTCCCATGAGCGCCATTGTGCCCTGTCCTCAGCTCGACGCATCCAGCTTCTGCCAGCAACCTTTCGCCGATCGTCACTCCACCTGGCCGGAGGGCGTCCTACACTACGTTTTCCGAGTCGCGGTCTCCACTCAAGAACTCGTTTACCCCAACCGTTATCGGTTCTTCGACAGATATGGCCAGCCCACTGACACTTCAGCTTGCTAATTCTCTGAGCCATGTCGACAACTTTAGTTCTATAATATTTCCATTCGTATTAGGGTCGGTTAATAGTGAGATTACCTACGTGCCAGCTAATTGATGCTGCTTATTATTTGAAAATCTAAAAAATATTTTCCTTCTACGTGGGTTCTTGTAGATGGAGTTCAATCTGAAAAAGGAACAGAGAGTTAAAATTAGTAAAAGTCATTGAATAAAACATTATCTGAAAGTATTTTGTTCACATTTATCATTCGAATGCATTTCATTCATCATTGCCCTATCCCACGTTAAGTGGGGTCGACACAGCATGTATTTTTCCTCTCACTCGTCAAGTCTTCATCAGTTTATCATTAAGATATGATATAGCATTCCGTGTTTTATACCGTTAACTTCCAAATAGGTAGGTACTATGGTATTTGACATACCCCTGACTAACCCCCTATCTTGAACACAAAAAATGATCTGAGAATGAATCAATTCTACCATGCCCAAACTTGATTCTGTTTTGTTGCGTCGTTTGTCCTGGATACTTTTTTTTAACTGATGAATTAATGTTTTTTGGACCTTGTCTTATATTTGTGGTGATGATTTGATTTAGGTACCTAAAAAATCATTATACAGGGTGTAAAAAGACGTCTACCGAAGCCGAAAGGGGTAGGTACAGCATCCCAACACACAACCAAATCCAAAAGGATTTTCCGAAAAAGTCATTAAATCCGGAGAAAACAGCGTTTGAAGAGTACTGTTTGTGTATGTTCTGGGCGCGTTTTTTTACGTAGATTGCTTGATTTGGAGTTTTAATTGTTTTTTTCTTTTTAAAATGAAATTATTAGGTAGGTATGGTCTTATTGTGTCGTACTAGTAGTAAATAACCGAAAAAAACTTAGCATGACGAAGCTAAGTGAAAAATTTTTTAGCGCTTTTTTTTTCGCTAAGTATGTTTAGAGTCGTCTGATTGCAACCCCTCAGTTTTCGATAGTTGTCTTTTTACACCCTGTAGATTAGTAAATAATAATGATAGCTACCTCACTGATTATTATCCAATGATGTATCTCCTGTAAAATCCTGATCCTTATGGCTTCTACTGGCCATAAGCTTGAATCAATCTGTGAACAACGACATATTAAGAATGTATTGGCGACCTCTGTAGCGCAGGCGAAGGTCCGCTTGCGACGCAGTAGGTTGCGGGTTCGATCCCTGCCAAATGCCAAATCTACAATTTGTCTCGGGTCTGGGTGTTTTCTTGATGCCTTGATTGTTATTTTATCTTTAGTTGCAAATATACTTGTCTTTTTATTAAAAAAACTAACGATGCCCTCAGAGTTTCCGAACTCATCAAATTCGCTGACGTAGACGTAATGCTTCGAGCCCAGCTGCTTCACCTCCACCACGCTATGCTCGATGACGTCACCATAGTGCTTCACGTTGCCTGATCTGAAGAAGAATCTGGTAAAAATTAAGTTCGTATGAGTCAGTGGCCAACACTGGTGACGAAGTTTTTTAGGCCGCCTTAAAGCCTCCGTCATGGCCCATCGACTTAAATAGGCGGGACCCTCTGAAGCACGAAAGCGCTCAGATGAAAATGCCACTGGCGGTCACCCATCCACTGTAGATATAGTCTCAGACCGGTTCAGAGAAATTTCGGTCGGATACTAGTGCATTAGTTAGGTGCCTACCTACTTTCTCCCCGAATCAAAACTCGCTATCGGCTAAACAATTTAAAAAAATCAAGGAACTTTTATGTGCCCATTTTCGCATAATGCGACTTGTGGGCGAGAACATTCAGACTGACCGACAAACAAACACAGTTTTTGGCCAATAAACTTGTGGGCATGCCCACCGTACCCATAACGGTGGATCCGCGCCTGTGTCTTGATGTAAATAAAAAAAAAAAACAGGGTCACGACTGTATCCCTGAGGCGCGGTACCTAGACATTCTCTCAGACCTTTATATTCCAGATCCTTTGAAGATGTCTAAGGGGGTAGTCAGAGGCATGTACAAATACATATTTGATACACGCCCACATCTTGCAGAAGTTAGTATTCCATACGTGACAGGTCGCAAGCTCATCGCCGCCTATAAGAATACTAACTGGTTTCCTCACGATGTTTTCCTTCACCGTTCAGAGCTCGTGTTAAAGCGCATATAAATTTTACGAAACGCAAAATCCATTGATGCACGGCCGGGATTCGATCCCACGACCTTCGGATTGAAAGTCGAGGTACAACCCCATTCGGCCAACACGGCTCTTCTCTCTTGATGTAAATGATGATGATAATTGACTCACCTGTCTACTTGCATCGGCACATCGAATCTGAACTCTATAGTATCATTTGCCACCGGTTTCTTCGCCCAAAAGAAGTGGTCACCAGAATAAGCACCCTCTATATTATGACCCCTCACCTCCTCTAAGGTCGTGGTTGCACTCTCCAAAGGAGGGTTGGTGTGAGGTATGAAAAGGCGCTTATTTTTCCTGGTGCGAAATCTTAGCTGGAACGTAGAGATTTTATTTAAACATATGTAATTTATTTAGGATAATAAAAATAAAATATGCCACTGCGTTTTTACTTGGGTCAAGCTAATCCTGACAATATTATATGTGAAATACTTTTATAAATCGGATGATACGAGTACCTTTAAAGGCACACGTATAATAAAACTATATACATAACATTATGTGTTGTGTTGTCTGTAATCTATGTTGTATGTAATTCCATTGTCGCCTTGGTGTCCTTACTGTAAAGACAATGTAATTGTTCAATGTAAATAAATAAATAAAAAATTACAGACTGTGCATTCAATAAGTATGGGTCGGTCTGGGACTGTCTGGAATACTATTTGACTACATTTGTTAATGCCTAAAGCTTAAGGGTGGTCGCACAGTCCAGCCGAGCCAAACGCGCAGAACTACGAGTATCAATTTAATAGAGAAAATGCTGCTGACGTCAGAAGCGAGCAGCATTTTCTGACGTCATCAGCATTTTTTGTATAGAAAAATGACTGCGGCGCGTATGGCGCGGACAAGTGTGCGATCAGGTGCAGTAACTACTACATAATGGGTCGAACACTCAAATCTAAAACACAAATTGACTAATGCCGAAAAAAATGCAGAACTATGTCATAAAAATTGTATATTATTATAATATTAAGTATTACTTTTATCTCGAGAACTACATAAAATCGTAGAACATACATGAGGTATTTTCGGATAGCCCTGGATGTGACGAACTTATTTTTTCTTCTGACGTCACTGAGTGGACCACCCTGTATATACCTACCTACCTAACACATTATTAAAATGACGCATGTCTGCCGGTAGCTGGCTCTGATTCTCTAAACGCTAATAAATCAAAACTGTAATGCAACTCGGTACGCTAGGCTGCAACTTTATTCTATTTATTTAAGTATAAGGTAAAGTGGGTGATTAACGCCCAGTGTGTAAAAACGCCCAGGTATCAAAAACATTTCTTTATTCATTCCAGGCGAATCCAAGAATTCTTTCTCATCTCATAACTGCCAAACGCGCTCAAAGAAGTTTACACTTCTAAAAATTCTTAATTATGACCATACACTAATAAGACAAAAACGTATTCAAACATCTTAAAATGCTAATTATGTTTGTTTGTTTTAGATTAATTAAAAAAAACTCAAGGTAGTTAAGGTATTGGTTTTGCAATTAAGTTCTCTATTAGCAAGTCAAATTTTGTCTTAAAAATTTGTCTTCTATTTTGAATGGGCGGCAATATACATATAGTTTTTAATAGCGCCCAAAAGACAGTTTTTTTAAAAGCTCGATAAACGTGATAATTAACATTCAAAATTATTTTTAAGCGTAATTTTTTGACTTATCAACAATGTATTTCCAAATATTATTTCTAACAAGGTACTTAAGTGAAAAGCAACCTATGTACTAAAATACAGAAATAATAATGAATGATTAATGTAGTTATTTAATTTTTTTTTGTATTTTTTCCAATAAAAAAAAACACAATCTGCTTATTTATTGCCATTAAGGCGGAACAAAGTTCGCCGGGTCAGCTAGTTATTGTATAGAACGTTGTTTCTTTCATTTTACTGTAAATAAAAAAGTATTTTCAAATTGAAGTTAAGTGGGCGTTAATAACCCACTGTACCTTACATTCAATTATGAAGAGCTTTAAACACAGAAACTGCAAGTTTGTTTACTTAATATTCTGTTGATTGAACGTGGTTGCATTAGTTTTAGGTTTAACTAATGTAATATCTATTTCTCCATGACTCTTTTATTTGAATTATATTTATAACTAGTTTCTGCGCGCGGCTTCGCCCGCGTGGTATATATGCTATTCCAGGTCACTATCTACGCCTATTCCAAGTTTCATCCAAATCGGTTCACTGGTTTAGGCGTGATTGTTACACAAACTTACAAACATCCAAACATACTCACAAACTTTCAGATTTAGGAATATATTAGGAATTAGGATTAGGATAGGATATTATATTATATTATTAGGAATAGAACAAGTAACTAAAAAAAACAGACGACTATTTATCCCGGGAAAGTGAAGTTTTCCCGAGGGACCGCGACGGACAGCTAGTTATAGATATAGATACGTACAAAATCAAAGCTAAATTCTATCCGCGTGACAAAAAAGTTTTAAGTTTAACCGAATTACACCCTTTGCACCTAGTAACAGTGACAAATCCTCAAAACATTATCATAAACCTTAGATGATCAAACGCGGCCGCTCCGCTAGAAAAGATAGAATGTTTTCAAGTAGTAAGGTTTTTTATCGTACTTTCCTTCTTACTCATAAGTTCATAGCAATATGTTAAAGAGAGTCAAGTATATTACTATCAAGGCACTTTTGTCCTTTCCGTACACACTAATTTGTTCCATAGAGAATTATAGATTTTAATAGAGATGTGAACATAAGTGTCATCGAAAATATTGTTTGTCGATAAAATTTTCTAAAATTACTGGTTCGGAAGAACTAGTGACACGACAAGAAGAAGTAAGTTAAAAGTTGATTATAGTTATTACCCAGATACCTATTATTTAAAATACAGGGTGGTCCACTCAGTGACGTCAATAGGAAAAATAATAAGTTTCTCACATCCATCCAATCCAGGGCTATCCAGAAATACCCCCATGTACCTATGTTCTACGATTTTTTTTAGTTTTCGAGTTATACGCATTTAAAGCTTTATAATGAGAATGGCCTCGATTCTGTTGTTCACTGACTAAGGTTAACTAAACTAAAATGCTACGTTCTTATTTCTTTTACGATAGGGTCCAAAATAGAATGACTATCACAGTGGCATTCCTAAAATTGCTTATTTTTAGTTAAAATTAAGTATTTGTGGGTACAATTAGTCAATACCATTTTACTTGCTGTGTAAAACAGCTGCTACAGAAGCTCAGAAACGCCATTTTGATTATGCTTTTAGTAATGTCACTTGCAACGACGTGCCATTTTCGTCTTTAGCGAGAACGAAATAAGAACGTTCAGTGAACAGCAGAATCGACGCCAATGTCCGATTGGAACGAACTAGTTATCAAAAAAACGGGAGAATTTTCAAATTTATTTTCTTGTTAAAAAATTAACTTGAATTGTACTTTCATACATACAAAACTCAGCTGTCTAGCATTAGTGCAAGTAGAAAAGTTTAGATCCAAAGTTACGATATTGTGTTTAAGATAGTCAACGTTTAATTTTAAACATAAAATTAGGAATCCAAAAATTTGAGTATTTTCTAAAACTTCCAGGGTTTCCAGGGTAAGCTTCCGTAATACCATGAAAAAAGTGCTACTTAGGGGGCAATTTTTGTTGAAATCAATGAGGACAAAGTCAAAAAGTATTTATTTTGTAACAATATTTTTAAAGTAGGTACCAATCCTAATCTACTGATTGGGTTTCCATAATATTCACCGATGGGTATGGAGTAGATAAGTTGTGTTCAGGAATATCATTAACACCCGATTAGTAGGTACTACGGGACCTGTGGTGGACCACGGGCAGGGACTGGCTATTACTTACCTGTATGTATGTGCCTATATTTCAGTCGTTTAATTGAATTTTCTTTAAAGTATAACTCAGTTTACCTACCCACTATTAGGTTTAAGCCACATTGAATTGGCAAGCGACGCGTCAATTATTTTATTGCAAGCCATTATAAACCTTATGAACAATGGTACAAGATATAGAAACGCTTGTAGAATGAACCACTCGGGCCAGCTAGATGGCTTCGCCAGATCTCGTTGATTCTACAAGCGATTCTATATCTTGTTCCATTGGTCATAAGGTTTATAATGGCTTGCTATAAAACTAGTTGACGCGTCGCTTCCCAATTCAATGTGCATTGAGCCTTACATAATGCTATTAACTTAGGTTTAGAATCATTTAAAGCTAGATGAATTTAAGCGCCTTATTCCTGGATCAAACTTGCAGTTTGATTCCTTCCATTCCAACCATTAGTTTAAATTATAATTTTTGCATTTCCTTCTTACAAAGCGCTTCTTGCGGTTTGGAGCTCCATTCGTCTATATTATTATTACGGTTTCCTGAAACAGTTTTAGATTTACGTTAGCGTTAACCAAACATGAATGATTCTAATAATAAAGTTCTACCTACTAGGTAGGTAGGTATAACTTTTTCATCAATCACTAAACAAACAAACGTTTATTCATTCATTCATTCATTCAAACATACATACAAATCTAATCCGAAAGGGGGCGCTGGGAACCGGGACACAGAAAATCTAGTCCGGCTCTTAGCGCACATCATTATTGTTTACGCAAGCATAAATAGGTACAATCACATACCTAAGTTATACTATTATTATTATAACTAAATTTAATTGTTTGTTACATTACTTTAAGCTTGTATAATACTTGTCTCTAAATAAACATTATCTTATCTTAAAACGTACTAGAATGTTAATTACAGCCTTCTAGCCATTTAATTAAGTTTACTTGTACTAAATTCCATAAATCCGGAAAAAAAATTAAAAGAAGTTCAGCCCCACCAACATAAAACTATCGATGTCGATAGAATCGAGTACAACACTATGATAACAAATATGATTTGTATATTTTGCCTATAGCATTCGAATAATCCTTATTAAACAAGATTCCATGATAGTATTTTGTATGAAATTATCCCCCGAATGCATTAAAATTTTATTAAGACTTTGATACTACAATACCAAAAAACACTTACCGTTGGTAGCGTAAGATTTCATCATTATTTTGGCGTCTTGATGAATGAAACCTACAGCATGGCACTGCACAAGACATAGTTTAGATCATTAATTTTACTTGTTTCTAATTTTTTCTCAAAAACTTTCAGTAATTGTAACAAAATTTTATTTTATTTGATTTCATCAAAATGACGTTTCCATGTAAACAATCCATGGATACGGAAGAATGTCACTCAACAAGAAGGTAAACTTTCAGTGTCTCTGACCTCTTTAATTTGGTTTCTTTTGGTTTCTTTAGGGAACCACTTGGTAACCAGAAACCCTGTACGGAAAGGACAAAACTGCCTGGGTAGTAATATACTTGACTCTCTTTAACATAATGCTATAAACATAAGAGTAATAAGCAAAGTACGATAAAAATCACTTGCTACGTCAACAAATTTTTAACTTCCACCCTTGTCATAAACTTACGATCATTCATCACGAAAAACGTCAAAACGCCGTTATTTACCGACGACGGTTTTGTTGCGCTGACCCTAAATCTATAATATCTATCGGAGCTAGTTACTCAGAATTCGCTAATTTTTTTATGTCAAAGGCTCTGTACTCCTTACGCCTTTAATAAAACATATAAAAGTACAATGGTAGATAAAGACAATCTCAAAGTTAATTAACAGGTTTATGTTTTCGTCTCAAAAAAATAGAATTATTGTTCAGTCCAGCCAATTCCCAATCATCAATTCCCCTATTCTCAAGACCAGTGGCAAGGTCCTTGATCACGCTATCCCGGTTCCTCTGCATCACAATCACTTTGATGGTGAACTTCTTATTTCTGTAACTGTTTTTCAATTTCATTCTTCCATTTAACTTGTGCTTCCTTCTCTATTGGGAAAAGTTTAAAAGTCTTTGTGATCTAATAACTTCGTGCAAAATAAATGACGACCTCTGTGGCGCAGTGGGTGAAAGCCCGCTTGGGACGCAGAAGGTTGCGGGTTCGATCCCCGCGGCGGGATAAATGTTTGTATGATCTGCAAATATTTATCTCGGGTCTGGGTGTTTCTTTGTATAATAAGTATGTATTTAGAAACAAAAAAAGTATATAAGTAGTATATCAGTTATCTGGTTCCCATAGTACAAGCTTTGCTTAGTTTGGGGCTAGATGATGCTGTGTGAAATGTCCAGCATTATTATATTATTATTATTATTAAATCTAGCACTATTTACAGCACGAACAAGCTTGTGCAAAGCTAAACACGTGTCGTTTTAGATTTATCATTCATCATTGCACCCCACTTTTACGTGGGGTCGGCACAACCAGGTTTTCCTCTTCCACTCCGCTCTATCAGCCGTCATCTCAACACTCATTCCTTTCTTACTCATATCATCCTTCACACAATCCATCATTTCTTTGGTCTGCCTTGTCTGCTACATCCCTTCACATTCAAACATAATTTTTTATTGTACATATTTTTGTTTTAATAACGCGACGAGATCACGTAAAGGTTTTGGATCGTTATTAAATAAAAATAGTCTAAATCGTGTGAGTTATTAAAACAAAAATGAGATTAAATCGAGTGAGTTTAATATGTTTATGTAGTGTTCTCAAAGTAATTGTCAGTAGGTAAGTTTGTGTCAGAATGCTAAATTAAGTCTAGAATTAGGTAAGTAGGTAGGTATACCTCTGTAACAATGTTTTGCTAAATAAAGTTTTTATTTATTTTATTTATTATTTTATTTTATTAGGTATAGCTTAGTTTTTTTGGAAGGAACCCGCAGCTTAGTCAGCTCTACAATTATAAGCGTCGTTTTTCTTGTGGATAAGGCCGATTATAATAGGCTATACAGGGTGTAAAAAGGCTGCTACCGAAAACTGAGGGGTTGTAATCAGACCATGATTCTAAACATATTTAGCGAAAAAAAATGCAAATTTTTTTTTTGACTTAGCTTCGTCATGCTATGTTATTTTCGGCTATTTACTACTATTACCTCCGGTTATTATAACCTCTTTATAACCTCCGGTTCGCCGACGATATTGTTCTTTTTTCTTCCACAGCTGCCGAACTAGGCGATATGCTCGAAGAACTGAACCAAGCGAGCCTCGAGGTGGGACTCCGAATGAATATGAGTAAGACCAAGTTGATGACCAATAAGACGAAGAGGCGATTGTACGTGGGGAGCGTGGAGATTGAATATGTCCATGAGTATGTGTATCTCGGCCAGATAGTCTCCTTCCAAGGACAACAAAACGAAGTTGCTCGCCGCATTGAAAACGCTTGGAGGAGCTTCTGGTCGATGAAACATCTGATGAAAGGCGAACTGCCACTTTGCCTCAAACGCAGACTCATGGACATGTGCATTCTTCCGATCCTCACGTACGGGGCACAGTCTTGGTCCCTGACAGCTCAAGAGAGATACCAACTCGAGGTTTGCCAACGAGCCATGGAGCGTAGTATCCTAGGAGTCCGACTCGTAGACCACATACGAAACTCGATACTACGCTCAAAAACAAAAATAGCAGACGTCATCCACAAAGCTGCAACACTAAAATGGGACTGGGCGGGACATGTGGCTCGGATGCCGGACAAACTTTGGGCTAAAATAGCAACAGATTGGGCCCCTAATATCAGGCGGCGTCGCGGCAGACCCCGGAGAAGATGGCGGGACGATCTCGACAGTCATGCATATGACTGGCACAGTTTGGCTCAAGATCGAGAGGTGTGGAGAAAGGGGAGGGAGGCCTTTGCCCTGCAGTGGGACGAAGCAGGCTAAGAATAAATAAAACTACTATTACATCATAATAAGACCATACCTACCTAATAATTTCATTTATAAAAGAAAAAACATTTAAAACTCAAAATCCAGCAATCTAGGTAAAAAAACGCGCCCAAAACATACGCAAACGCTGTTTTCTCCGGATTGTGCGTATTTCGTGCATATTTTGGAAAATCCTTTTGGATTTGGTTGTCTATTGGGATGCTGTACCTACCCCTTTCGGCTTCGGTAGACGTCTTTTTACACCCTGTATTTACGAGCTATTCAATCTCATGCAACTCAGGCACTGAGGCGTCTACTTGAGTGTAGGTCATAGGTATGTTATCCTGTCTGTATAAATAATAATACTTACCTAGATGTAAAACCCAACAAGCCGAGGCGCCATTGCGCATGTTGTCGTAACTTCTTTCTAGGCGCCTCGGCACCTTCAGTACCCGCCATAGTCCGGTAACACAAAACGGCCTCATAGGCCATTATAATAATAGGGTATTAAGCTCTCCGAAATAAATTATGTAAATGTCGAACTTTCGTAGAGTTTGCACAAACTTGTGTAGGTACTCGTACCTACCTACCGAAAACTGTCATGGCAAAAACATTTTGGATTCTCACCTTAACCCTCTGTATTTTCCCTCGAAGGGACGAATACATCCCAGCGTGATCAAACAGTGATTTCTTGTAGGTAGGACGAATGGTCTCCTTGAGTTGGCCGCATATTTTCTAAAAAAAATTGTGTAGTTAATTAAAATGATTTTACAAGAATCACCTACATCCTGATGCTGATATAAGTACTTAGCTGATGTTCAAGTCACGACTTGAATTTGGAATTTTAGTACATTGTCATCGAAGACTCATACATTAGGAGTCTTCGATGCAATAATATGATGACAGTTAGCTGATCTGATGATGGAGTTAGGAGCTGTTCAACGGAACTCCTCAGAAAATAGGCCGATTGAGTTGAAACTCTGTCGATCAAACTTCATCTAGAATTTTAAATATGGTGATAGCGAGCTGGTCTGATGATGGAGAACGGAACTCCTCAAAAATGATACTGAAATGAAACTTAGTAAATCGTTCCAAGTTACATCAACTAGTTTGAAATATGGTGACAATGAGTTGATCTGATGATGAAGCCAAAAGCTATTCAACGGAGCTCCTCAGAAAATAGACCGATTTAGTTGAAAGTCGGTTTGTCAATCAAGTTTTAGTTTACCTACTTCGGAGGGTACATTAAATTGTTCTGGCTCTTAAGTCGTTAAGCCTTAGTAGACACTTTAAAGGCTAAAAACTCCGTCACCATAGTTGGCCACTCACTCAGACGAACAAACTTATATTTACATCCATAAATCATCACAAACTTTCATATTTAAAATATTACCGAGCTCTTGTCCAGGCCGCAGACCCGTCCTGCCAGGTAGCACTCAGTGAGCCAGTCTATCGGCATGTACAGGTAGAACACCTGGAGGTAGGCGGAGAAGAAACTCAGTTCTTCCATGCGAAAGAACTTGCCGAAACCGGCCATGGTACTGAAGTTTATAAAGAACCAGTTAGGGTTGGAGAGGGTCTGGTTCGCAGCGAAACTTAGTATAGTCTGGTGAGAAAAAAAAAGTTCTATCAACGTATATTATGGAATGAAATCTGATCTTCTATTTTTGTATTAAATAATGCTGGACTTTTCACACAGCATCATCTAGACCCAAAGTAAGCAGAGCTTGTGTTATGGGTACTAGTGCCTGATGTACAACCTATATTTTTGTTTGTAAATACATACCTACATTTTATGTATAGAAAACATCCAGACCCGAGACAAATTGGTGGGATAAATACCAATACCTCTATTAAAAAGCTCTAACAAAACGGTCTAAGACTCCAGCACCAGTTATCCAATTGGAAAATATGAATTTGAGAAGAATTGTTAGTTTTTCAAGTTAGTCAAATCACCTCTCTCCCTCGTAGTCAGAGATAACAGATTTCTACGATTCTACGATCTTGAAACACATCACTCTCTTACTCTTACCGTCATATAATCCTTCTTAGCCACCACATCATCCTCCAGCATCAGATAATACGCTCCTCTGCTTTGAGCGTATGATATGAGGAATATAGCATCCAGGTTTTGCTTGGTTCTCCAACGGGTCCTCTTCAGCGTATCCCCCAGGGATGGACGGACGGTATCCCAGTCAGGGTACCAATACTTGGACGGGCTTATGACTTCTATCAGCTCGCCATAATAGTCTTTGAACCTGGAACCGGCCAAACAAAACTCCGTCATCATCCTTGGTCATGGATGGCAGTAGGGGATCAAAAAGTTATGTACTTACTGTCCAATTTAAGTGTAATGCTAGTCCCAGATATTAAAGGAAATCTTAGGCAACCGGCATGTTGTAGAACCGAAAACCTCTGAAGGGCCATCGAAGGGCAATCCTCTGCTTCCTTCAATAGCCTTTCGAGGCCATTGAATAGTGATTTCTATCCAGAGATCTAGATGCATTAGAGTCAAAATTATGACTCAAACAAAGCCCTTCACACCCCTTTCCCGGTTATTTTGAATTTGTTGCGAGAAGTGAACTCGCACCTTACCAAGCAGAGCAGTCGCCACGCCATCAAGGTCGTCAAAGCAGGTCATAATAAGAATAGTGTTAGGACTTCATAGATACTTACAAAGAGTTGAGCTCAAAGGCGATGTTGGCTATGTACTTCATATCATCGACCTCGCCAATGGAAACGACGATCAGGGTTTTCATCAACTCTTCCGGCGTCATACCGTCAATCAGTGACTGCAACAAAAATATCCCGTAGTGGATTATTTGTTTCTTATAGCTCAAATAGTTCACTTAACAGGTTGCCATACCAATTCAATACACTGAAAGCATGGTCTGGTGGAAGCCGCCGCGCTTTTCAATGGTGGGTTTTGGTTTGGTCTTGCAAAAACGAGTTAATCTGTCCAATAAATAATGTACTTCAAAGATGGCAAGGAAACCGAAATAACCTACAACTTAAAAAGTTAAAAAGCGTGTATAGATCAATACTAAAGGAGCGGGTGCACTTCAAATCCTTTCTTCATACTGGTGCTTCGGAAGGCACGTTTAATTGTCAGGCCCCGGTTGTAACGGAGGCCTTGAGTTGGCCACAGCTCTTTCCAATTCACCCACTGGTCCAAAAAAATCATCATCACCAGCATCAGCTTTTGGCATTAAACTGCTGGACATAGGCTTCCCCTAATGAGCACCATTGCGCCCTGTCCTCAGCTCGACGCATCCAGCTTCTGCCAGCAGCCTTTCGCAGATCGTCACTCCACTCCACCTGGCCGTAGGGCGTCCTACACTACGTTTGCCTACATTACGTTTTCCAAAAGAATAACTATTACTGGTCCGGTTTGAGATTATTAGTTCAAGAAGAAGAAGGAATCAAAACCTTTTGCAAGTTACATAGGCTCACCGCGATGGTATCAGACAAGTAGTTCTCAACATCCCGCTTCACAGTCGGTATACCTATCACCACATCAATGTCATTCCCGCTCCGTTGCGAGAGGACCTGGAAGGCGGGACAGATAGACCTGGGACTCCTCATCAGATGAGGCATGGTGGTGATTGAGAGAGGCGTTCGGAGTGGCTCTGGATGCTGGACCGGTTTCACGAATGTGGAGTTTCCTGTGCGATAATGATAATATTTTATGTTAGATAATATATCTAAGGTCCAACTGGGAAAAGAAAACGAGGGAGACCACAAGTAAGATGGAAAGATGAAATAGTCACGGTAGCAGACAAACCATGGGTCGAAAAAGCTCAAGATAGAGAGGACTGGACATAAGACTTCGGTAAAACTGAACTTCTTTTAAAAATTATGAAGTAATCTAAAAGGCTCTATTTATTTATTTAATATATTTTTTTTACTTTAATTAACACGGTCTATATATTTTATCTTGTAATTTTAAAGAAGTATTTTGTTTATAAACTATTTATGTAGGCACTTAACATCCTATAAATATAATAATATAGTAATAATATAAAGATGTATTATAAGACATTATAATTGTTTAGCAAATTATCTGTAATATGAGTACTTTATTTACATATTTTATTTATGTATTCTTATTTTAAAAAATTTTATATATTATTTTTTCTGTTTATTTTGATTTATGTAAGAAACAACAGATTAAATAATAAGTGTTATTTTTTCTCTTCTTTAAGTTAAGTTACTTTACTTATATTTTTTTTTTTGGTGTAGATTTATCTGTTCTGCACACATATACTGCAATAACTTGTTTACGACAACAGTGCGCCAAAGCTGTAGTACAAAATTGGACCGTATTTGTATGGGACGAGAATCATTACCTTGCCGTAACACAGTTCTTACTAGCACGGGAGGTAAAGTTTCTCCAACTGTATGCCTACCGCCAATTTGTAAATGTACCTAGCCAAAATCTCAAAAGTTTAAATGTTTTTGTTTTAATAACGCGACGAGATCGCGTAAAGGTTTTGAATCGTTATAAAATAAAAATAGTCTAAATCGTGTGAGTTATTAAAACAAAAATGAGATTAATATGTTTAAGTAGTGTTCTCAAAGTAATTGTCAGTAGGTAAGTTTGTGTCAGAATGCTAAATTAAGTATAGAATTAGGTAAGTAGGTAGGTATACCTCTGTAACAGTGTTTTGCTCAATAAAGTTTTTATTTATTTATTTATTTATTATTTATTTACTGGAAAGCTTTGGAGGAGGCCTATACCCGCCGAGGGGTCCTTGATTAATTATTTTTTAAGATTTTACCTACACTGTTTTATTTTCATATATTTTGTTAATTAAGGAATAATAAAAGCTTTTTTTTTTTTTTTTTTTTTATTTAGGTAATATATCTACACTCAGGGGTTGATTTAGAGGAACGTATTAAATTATATTACCTCTTTGACTGTGTGTTTAATCCTTTTTTTTATTTGTGACCTAAGTTATAGCACTACTATCTTTATTCAGACTTATTTTTGCGTGGATTATGTAGAATAACATTATCTATAAGGCTTTTATTACAAAAATAATAAATTTTATTAATAAATATACTTACTCGTAATACAATGTAAGATAATCTTACTAAATTATAAATTGGATGTTGTTCACGACAAAACCACTGAATGCATTTGGATGAAATTCCATGTAGATAGGTTACAGTTTACATCAAACGTTAATGTTTTTACACAAATCGAAATAGGTTATTAGATGTGCATATAATTTCTACCAATGAACATTAAAATAAATACAAGGCAATTTAAGTTTTATTTATATGTAAATACCGTTTCTTTTCATTAGAAGTGTAATAATTTCATCGTACACATCTTTTCCATCGTTTTCTTCTGAAGACTCCGTGTTGTTGGTATTCCATTGTAATTCACTCTGTAAATAGGCACCATGTAACTAAAAGGGTGATGGAAATGAATGTGAATGGATATGTGAGTAGAGGTAGACCTAAGAAAAGATGGATGGATTGTATGAAAGAAGATATGGAAAAGAAAGGAGTTGATGCAGAGATGACGAGTGATAGGGGAGAGTGGAAGAGGAGAACATGTTGTGTCGACCCCGCATGAGCGGGATAAGGGCAGGCCAATGATGATGATCTGTAAATAGGCACCTATTACGTTTTAATTTAAAAATATTATAATAAAATGTTTGTTTGTTCGGTTCGTACGTTCCGCCCTTATTTATTCAGCAGTCTTAGCGTCTCACCATAGAACGTGACATAAAGTTATTCCGGAGTGTAAACTGTCAAAATGTATGGTTATTCTTGTTTTATTCGGTGGAATAACTTTATGTCACGTTGTATGGTAAGACGCTTTTTGTCTAACTTGAAATGCATTCCCAGTTGTCATCCCGTTTGAGCTCAACCAATTACACAATACGAAAATTACGTGTTTTGTCATTTTCGTGTTATGTGATTGGTCGAGCTCAATTGGGTACCTATAACTTAGTCAAATGGGGATATTCTGACGTAGTTCAGTGCGACTGTGGAGTACCACAGACCATGCAACATCTGCTGTGCTGTCCGCAGTGCCCCAACACCTGCAACTTGCGCGACCTGAATGACGCCACGGATGTTGCAGTGAGCGTGGCCAACTTCTGGGCCCGAAAAATTTGATGGAACCATCGACACGACGAAGAAGATTGGGATGATAACTGGGAATGGAATTAATAATAATAATGCTGGACTTTTCACACAGCATCATCTAGCCCCAAAGTAAGCAGAGCTTGTGTTATGGGTACTAAGATGACTGATATACTACTTATATACTTTTTGTTTGTAAATACATACATATTATACATAGAAACACCCAGACCCGAGACCAATATTTGTAGATCATACAAACATTGGTCCCGCCGCGGGGATCGAACCCGCAACCGTTTGCGATTTCAAGTTAGACAATAAGGCTCCTGGTCTCTGGTTCCACCGAATTGAAGCTACTCATACAATTGTAACCATATCGATTCGTTTTTATATTCCAAAGCATTTATCATTGTACAGATAAAGTTAATGAAATAAACGATTTGATTCGATTTGAATTGATTTGATTCCAGTCAAAGTTAAGTCAAAGGCATCTTCATTTCATAAGAAGATCGACCAAACACTGTCTTCATCGAACATCAAAAAACTAATTTTTCATGTCCGGCTCGTCGGACTACACAACCGGACCACGAATAGGAACCGAGCTCTACGTTAGCTTATTACCTTAAATTTTCTGATCATATCCTCTTTCATCTGAGATTGCAATTTTTGAAATCTCAACTTGGCCTGAAGCATTATTATCTCTCGTTGCGTTGACAGCTCCTGCCACGAGACGTATTCAACTGAAAATTAAGTATGATCAGAGAAAAATTGTTACCAAAATAAATAACATAATTTATTTTATTGAACTTTGGCTATAGAGCCAGCGTTCAATAAAGCTCGTTGAGTTCTCTCCACTTTAATAAGTAAAGTTTTAGCTGCTAACCCCCAGCAAACTATACAGTAGTTGATTATGGATTGGCATAAACCCATGTAGATAATCCGAATAGATTTTGGGTTGGCAGCAGTTTTAATTTTTTTTAAAGATAAACATTAGCTTGCGGACTCTTCCACAGATTGGGGCATTAGTAAAACGTCAACGCTTTTGACTTTGACTTTGATGCCACCACTTAATTGATATACCCATACTTTGTCCGTACTACTTTATATTCTTTTTGTAAATACATACATAAAATATTCCAATCGAAACAAATAAAAAATTGTATCGTTGAGAAAGAAAAATAAATCCAAAAATACAAGAAATAAATAATAAGAAAAATCCGTAAATAAAAAGAAATCCGTTTCAGTCGTGTCGGTCAGTTGTAGATTGTGTGTTGTAGGGGAGGATGCGGAGAACCTACAGTAATAATCAAATTGAAGCAATTATAATGCGTATTTATAAAGGAAATCAATAAAACATCAATTAAAATGAACCCTCACACGATGTCAAACCGTGGGAACCGCGACAACTGGCAACTCACCGTGACTTGTATACATCAGCAACACTAGACCCAGTGTTAGAGCCATGCCGGTCATTTTTAAAGCTCTGATGCACCTGCAACTGAAAAAGTCTCTAATTTGTATGACTAGGTATCATACTATGAAGATTATGGCGGGATAGCACGTAGTAGAGCAAGACAGTAATCTCGACCGAGTGCTCGGTATAGGTAGCAACGAAAGTTAAACAGTGGACGACCTTTGTAGCGCAGTGGGTAAAAGCCCGCTTGGGACGCAGAAGATTGCGGGTTCGATCCCCGCCGCGGGATACATGTTTGTATAATATTTATCTTGGGATAAATATTTGCAGATCGTACATAGAAATACCCATGTATGATATGTATGTATGTACAAACAAAAAGTATATAAGTAGTTTTTCAATTATCTGATTCCCATTACATAGTACATACAAGCTTTGCTTAGTTAGGATCTAGATGATGCTGTGTGAAATGTCCCGCATTATTTATTTATTTAGTTTCATTTCTTAAAACGCCATTTATCTACACTTAAAATAATGAGGAAATATTTGTTTGTTTGTTTGTATGTTTGTTCGTTTGAATTGAATAGTCTCCGAAACTACTGAACCGATTTGAAAAATTCTTTCAGCATTAGAATTCTGCATTATCCCTGATGAACATAGGCTATATTTTATCCCGGGAAAGTGAAGTGTTCCCGAGGGATTGCGGGTAACACGGCGACGGACAGCTAGTAAAGAATAAAATTGCCCATTGTAAATTGTCTCATTGGGTTTTATTGATTCATATGTGTATGTTTTGTAATTATTGTGTACAATAAAGAGTTCTTCATTCATTCATTCGTTTCATTCATTCATTCATTTCATTCATTCATTCAATAAAATGTACAAAAGTCTATTTTTGTCGACATTGCAGCGCCGACGGACTGACCACATAGGTTCAAATCCCGTGTGGGTACAATTTGAGGGATTCATTATACACGGCAGCTTTCAACGCGCGTTAATTTTGACGTAGGGTTTAGTCAAAAGTAGGTACCCTACGGCAAGCTTGTATTAAAAATGTTATGAAGTGGAAACAAAGGATGTGTGGAATGTGAAATGGAATTGTTGTGGCCGTGCCTACCCCTACCGACAAAAAAGAGCGTATGGGTAGGGTTGATAATGGTGATAAAGAAACTCATAAAAGGCGCAGGCCCCACTTTTCTGGCGTCTAACGCGGACATGGCGCGTTCGTCTTCATATTCCATTCAAATTTCGTACTACACAACGAATTAAAAAAGAATTCGAACTTACTTTAAGTTTACTGTAGCGCCCGGTCGCATGCGCATATCTTCGATTTTTCCGATTCTGTAAATAAAATAAAATATTTGAAATATTCATTCACGGGTTACCAATTGCATGTCACGGAAGAATAACGGCTCGCTTAGCTAGCAACTCTTTACCAGCTCGCTTCATGTTTTGTACTCGAACTGAAGTTAACGGCGATACGCTTAGATTAAGTAGGTAAAATTAATTGAAATTTTATTTTTACCACAAAGTTCGTATCGCTATCAAATAAGGGGTTAGAAGGGTAAAAATTTGGGAAAGATTTATTATTCATTAGCCAGCTACCAAATGTGGAGGGGCTACGAGATAGGACTAAAGGAAAAAGTCCTGCTGTGTTTTTTAACTTCATCATCATTCACAGCCTGACTTCACCCACTGCTGGGTATAGCTCTCTAGCTCTCTAGTATTGAATGAAATAAATGATTTTATTATTTACTAGCTGTCCGTCGCTCGTGTTACCCGCGGTCCTTCGGGAAAACTTCACTTTCCCGGGATAAAATATAGCCTGTGTTCATCAGGATAATGTAGGATTCTAACGGTGAAAGAATTTTTCAAATCGGTCCAGTAGTTCCGGAGCCTATTTAATTCAAACAAACAAACATACTAACAAACAAATCATTCCTCTTTATAATACTATATTCATTATTATTAAGCTTGTGCCACCTGTTATATCTTTAGCGGATATAATGGAGCCAAAATAAAATACGTTGATTTAAGTAAAAAATGTAATAAAGATCAATGACTCGAAGTTGACCGTACAACGTCTGTATGTGAAGTGCTTATTGCAATACAAATTAGGTAGTCGGTAGCTACGTCCTACGACTTAAATAATATTGATCTTTCCTGCGTCGCGCTATGCTGATTCTGAAAGGCGTTGGCCTGAACATATTCCCGCCCGTTGAAAGATACTTTCAACTCCATTGAAGTTCGTCCGCCGTGGGAAGTTTGCAGAGCCGGACTAAGGAGCGTCGTACGCAGCCTCTGTTTGTAACGACGTCAGCGACCCTGGCAATGCCTTGAGATCCAGTGATGAGTCGTTGAACGCGGCCAAGTCTCCAGGATAGGGGTGGAGCGTTGTCTTCAGACAAGAGTACCATATCCCCGATGTTCAGATCAGCCATATTAGATCGCCATTTCGTCCTCTGTTGTAGTTCAGCCAGATATTCCTTCTGCCATCGCTGCCAAAAGTGTTGACGTGTTTTCTCGAGGCGCTCGAAGCGATTCAGCTGGCTGTCCTTGTAGTGCCCCAGGTTCGGAGAAGGCAGAGCAGTCAGCGGTCTACCGATGATGAAGTGTCCTGGGAAGAGGGAGAGGAGGTCGTTAGGACTTGAGGATAGTGGGCACAAGGGGCGACTATTCAAAATTGCCTCCACTTGTGCAAACAAAGTATTTATTTCTTCAAAATTCAAATGACTATTGCCGACTTGACACCGGCTTCCCATAGGCCACCGAAATGAGGAGTGTAAGCTGGTATGAATGAGAACTTTATAGATTGTTGACCTGAAAAGTCAGATACAGGTTCTTGTATTTGTTTTATGAATGATCCTATCTCTTTGGCGGCGGCTACAAAATTAGTTCCGTTATCGCAAAATATTTCCTTTGGTTTTCCTCGACGTGAAATGAATCGTCTGAGGGTCATTATGAATGCGTCTTTAGTTAGATCGCTGACAGCTTCCAAATGTATACATTTATAGCGTAGACACACAAACAAACATAAATAGCATTTGATCAACCTACTGCCGCGACCCTTGCGATTTACAATCGAAAATGAACATGCGAAATATATACCTACCGATATAAAGGGATAGTCAATACCGATTCGTTGAGGCGGCAAATTACCCATTTTAGTTTGTGAGGGCTGCAATATAATATGATGTTTCTTATCGTAAGTAGGTACAAGAGAACGCGCTACTCTAATTACATTATTTTTATCTAGAAACGGAGATAACATTAAGATTTTACTATTATTACTAAGATGTTTGCATTTTAATTACATAAATTATTATTATATATTCTATAGGAAAATTATTCTTGAGAAATAATGCATAAAAGGTTCAGTGACTCACGCAGCTCATCAGCTGATAACGCACCTGTGCGTCTGTTATTATGAATGTTTCTAGCATTAAATATAAAACGGTGCACGTAAGCCTTTGCAATTTATTTAATGACATATACCTGTCGTATTTCTAATAGTATGAGTGAGGAAACGTTTCTCACACTCACTTTCACCTTCGTTCATCATAGACCCTTTGGGAACATCTTCTAACTCCCAAATTGAGTTAACATTTTATTTTCATTATCTGCTTGAGAAATTGTGACGTAATTACATTGAAGCAATTTATTGGACATTGTTGATTGAATGGGACCAGATATTATCCAGCCTAATTGAGAATTTCTTAATTTAGGATTATAGCTTCCTAGGGATAACTGCTCATTGCCAAGTATATCCCAAAATAGATCTGCGCCTATGAGTATATCTATAGGGCCAGGTTCATGGAACATTGGATCAGCTAACTGAATATTTTTAGGCAACTTCAGTGAGCTGATGTCTATAGGAGTCTTTGGAATGCGACCCGTTAATTGATTTAAGACAAGACATTGTAACCTTACACTGAACTTGCTATTCATTGAGTTTAATTGTATATTGCAACTTTCTTTAACAACATTGGATGCATTGTTACCTATACCTTTGACCTTTAGACAGTCAATGAGGTTAGGGTTTAATGATAATCTGGTCTTTAGGGACTCAGTTATAAAAGACGATTGGCTGCCACAATCTAATAGAGCGCGAACTGTGACCTTTTGCTGGTTCACTGGGTTCGAAGCCTCGATCATGGCAGTAGACAATAGGATTTGACTATGGCTTTGATTAGAATGATTGACGATTACTTCATCTTGTTCATTCTCTATAGATGCGTGATTTGATGAAGATCGGGGATGGTGGAGCAGCCTATTGTGTCGCTGTCCACAACCGTCCTCACGACATGGCCCCATGCGACATTCGCTCTCAGAGTGACCTTGCCTAAGGCAATTAAGGCATAGTTTATACGTCCTTACATCCGTCAATCTTTCATCAATCCCTTTCGCTTTGAATGTAGGGCAATCATAGATTCTATGGCGTTCGTTACATATAACACACAAAAATATATTCGGCTTTCTATTGCTATGACTGACACCTTTGCTAGTACTTGCAGCAAATGATTTGACGCAAGTACTTTTAGCTTGTGGCCTTGAAATATTGTTTTCAATTTTGTTATTACGGCCTAAGGACTCCAGTACGTTAGCACGGTCTGTTAAAAATTTATAGAAATTATCTAACGTAGGTACGTCTTCTAATGTGTTACGATATTCTTCCCATTTTAACAGAGTTTGACTATCTAATTTAGAGGACATCATAAATATTATCAATAAGTCCCATTTATCAGTTGGTTGTCCAAGACTGGCTAATGCTCGCAGATTTTTTGTAACATGATCGACTAAAAATCGCAAGGACCTTTCAGTTTCATTCGGAAGATGCTTAACATTGAACAATGAGCTTAGATGATGATTGATCAATACTCTCTTGTTGTCGTACCTATTACAAAGTAGTTTCCAAGCCTCATTATAGTTATTAGTGGAAACCTCAAGATTTGAAATTATCCTGGCAGCATCTCCTTCTAGATACGAGTTCAAATAGTGAAACTTGTGTACATCTGTGATTCTATCATTTTTATGGATAAGATTCTCAAAGGTGTCTCGGAATTCCAACCAACGGAAATATTTTCCATCGAATTTATCAATCTGAATCTGAGGTAGCTTCAACCCTAACCCTGAATGCTGTGGGTGATGATCATCCATACAACAAGACGCATTGTGAACTGATTTGCGTCTTTGTTCACATTCAAGTTTCTTTGAAAACCTCTCGACTAAGGTCTTGGCGGTGGCTAAGTTTATTATAATTTCATGTTCAATATTATCACGCTCATCAACCTCTGCCGAAATGTTTTCAGAGTTAAGAACCTCTATTTCACTCTGCAGGTCATCTACCCTGACTGATAAAGCTTCAAATTTTGTAAGTTTTAAATTTAACTCAGTTAATTGAATGTTATCTAACTCTGTTTTACATGCTATAGTACCTAAATAGTTTTTAAATTTAGTGATCTGTCCTTTGGCGGACACTCTTTTCGTTAATAATTGTTTTAATCGTTGTTTATCTTCAATCTTAAGTTCAAGCGACATTTTTATAAATTACCTAATTACAAGCCTAAACGAAGTAAGTTTCAATGCTAGCTAATAGAATAAATGGGCTCACGTTCCTCGTTTCGGTGTAACTTGCCGTACAGGAAGCCGGATGCGAGCGCTCAGCTGATCCTGGCCAATGCCAAGGTCACTGCGGCTGCTACTGCGCAGATTGTGCAGGCAACTCCCTCACGAAGGGTAAGGACGCTCCGAATTAGCTGGAATAGTCGGCGATTACGTTAAAACACTTACTGGACAAGGACCTAATAATTGACGGTAGGTTTCTACACAAAAAAACTAGGAACGAACAAAGAAATTTGAAATAAATTTGTCCAAAAAATGGAAATTTGAATTAAATGGATCTATAGAATTATTAATAATGATTTAATTGAATTAATTTACTTGTATTTTTAGGTAATTTACTTAGAATAATCGAAATTGATCACTTATTATTTTTATTGTGGGTAGATAAATACTGGGAATATGATGAAATATCGTAATATTTTAGAGTTTTTGGCAATTAAATGCACAAAAAACACTTTGAGTTGCACAAATGGATTAGTATTTGAATAGTTACATAGGAAAATTGGAAGTTTGGCTAAGGAATTGGATGAAGGAAGAACACTTATCTTTGGTAAGACGCGCTGGCTGCTCGAGGTGATCCTTTAGCTGAATCACTGCTCGAACCCTGGCTGCTTGGCTTGTCCTGACATCGTCTTCATCCACTGGAACCCGAGACTTTAGTCCGTCCACTGCAAGGCTCCAGTCCTCTTGATCCAACAAAATGGCGTGCGCGCGGCGTGTTCACCGTTTGCCCTTTCTTGAAAATATCGTCTTCTTTTCTTGATTTTCGCGATTTATTGTTTCCCCTCATGGGCCACCATGTTATATCTTTAGCGGATATAATGGAGCCAAAATAAAATACGTTGATTTAAGTAAAAAATGTAATAAAGATCAATGACTCGAAGTTGACCGTACAACGTCTGTATGTGGAGTGCGTTTTACAATACAAATTAGGTAGTCGGTAGCTACGTCCTACGACTTAAATAATATTGATCTTTCCTGCGTCGCGCTATGCTGATTCTGAAAGGCGTTGGCCTGAACACCACCTTGTGCTAATCTGGCCCATTAACGGCCCGCTACTTTTGTACTATGTTTATTTACCAGGTTTTAAATAATTGAAGGAAGTTTTCATTCTATTCCCACTGGTGGGGAGATCAGTGGGGTCGTTGTGAATACATGCATTTATCCATTTATCCTTATCAGATTTCTAAAACTTAATTATTGTTATCAAACGGGATAGTTATCATGATTTTTGCGTTTCGTTGTATTAAACTTGTTTCCAAATTCAATGATAATATCGCTACAGTATTATTAATTTGTATAATTAAACCTAAGGCCTAATATAAGGCACACGGAACATTTCACATGATTTTCATAAGAATTATCAAAATAATTTAGTAAACAAATAAATCGCTTGCTGAGCAAAGTTGCTAAATGCCAAAATAAGTCACAGAAATGTCAGAGTAACAAGTTTACATGGACAAAGTTAAAATCTCTTTGCCAGGATCATAACACTCGTAGGATAAAAAAGGTTACACATAAGCACAGACAAAAACACTTTGTGTATCTCAGAGGTGAGTGTTTTTATCCTATATTTCATTCCCCTCTGTATTCTGTGATACCAGTGAGCTATGAGCAGACCCAAAAACCATTGTTCAAGCCCTCCCTGTTTGATCGGAATTAAAAAAAATATGGTAGCTCGTCCGCAAAAAGCCGACATCGGTAGCGCAGTGGGCGAAGGCTCGCCTGCGACGCAAAAGGTTGCAGGTTCGAACCCCGCGGCTGGACTAATGTTTGTATGACTCTATGTATGTATATGTATTTACAAAGAAAAAGTATATAAGTAGTAGGTATATCAGTCATCTTAGTACCCATAACACAAGCTCTGCTTACTATGGGGCTAGATGACGCTGTGTGAAAAGTCCAGCATTATTTTATTTATTTATTATTTAAAAAACTATCCGTTCAGACAATTCTACAGACAATGGTCTTTTTTTTAAAGATCATTGCCTCAGACAATAAGTTGGCCTTCTACGGCGCTAAGAGAAATTAAACAATGGCTAAACGGAAGTGAAATAAAATCTAGATGTCCAACCGTGATCAGATTTTAACTCCACACTGGCAATAGAAAACGAAAATAATTACGTTTTAAAACTAAAAGAAAAACCGACTTCAATGTTCGACTCTACACGCGGCGTGTCTATAACGTCAGTTTGACATAATGCATAGAGAGTCTTAGGCTGGCCGCATACATACGTTTTCCGGATTCGATTTCTGAATTCGTTTTCCGTATTCGGACATCTGAACGCATGGAATCAGTAGAAAATACATTAACTGGCGCACACGTTCGCTTTTTTTTCGAACGGAATAAATTCCGCACGTACGTTTCGTGTGCAAGCCGGCGCGTTCGGAGAAACCTACTCGAAAAAACCTAATGACGTCATGCGGAACGCAGCGCTTGCATACATTTTGTTTGTGCCGGCGCACACGTTCGGAAATTTCTATTCAGTTTCGCGCCCGCGCCGCGCGCATCGGACATATTCTCTGTATTGGTTACGCATAAATTAGCAACAGGATAATGTGTGAGGCAGAAACATTAATATTGGCGGTTGAAAAAGCAGAAATGCAATTGCTAAAAAATAAAATTGAAACTTATTATTAATAATAAGCTGTATTTGATTAATTTAATTAATTATCGTCGTCCTCCATCGTCGTGCGTTCGCCACGCTATCACTATCTGTACTGACGTGGATACATTCCGAATGAAAAAAAACGAACGTTTGCGCTAGTCTCACGGAATTCCAATTCGAAATTACGCATTCGGAAAACGAATCAGGAAAACGTATGTATGCGGCCAGCCTAAGACTTATCTGTCGATTCGATTTACAAGGGAAGGTTTTTAGAGTTTTACGGGAAAACTATCAAACCCTCAGGAATAAAATTTATATGAGACCACCTCTGGAGCATACCCTTGCAAACAAAAAAATAATTTTGAAAATCGGTCCACAATTGGCGGAGTAATCGCGTAACAAGATACAAAAAAAAATATAAAAAAAAACATACGGGCGAATTGAGAACCTCCTCCTTTTTTTGAAGTCGGTTAATTAAACGAAAAGTATTATAAATTTATTATATGAGTGGGTTAATGTATGACGACCTTGTTAGAACACCCTTTTACCACCCCTAAACTAAACGAGCAGACGTTTTTCAATAACACCTATTCTTGAGTTGAACATTAAAACAATATTACGGACTTTTTTCAAATGACGACGTCGAGTGTATATCTTGCATGCATATTAAATGTAATAATGGTATACCTAGTTCCTCGGGGTAATAGCATGCTATAATAGTGGTTGTTATTTCACGTTAACATGAATAAAAATATGCATTTCAAAATCCTATTGACATTTTGTATTATAGATAACTTTTAACTGGTGACGTGGTAAAAATGTAACGTTTTTATAAGATATTGAATTGATGGTTATTTTGTATCTGATGAACAAAACCTTAAAAAACGGGATGATTATAGTATAAAAGTCTTCGTGCTTGTTGATGCCGACTAATCGCTTAGGCCGACCACTGGTTTTCTTGACTACTGGAGAAAAGTCTCATTTTTGCTTCCGTCAGAATTTTTTAAATGTGAAGATTTTGCAAATTACTTATATACAATATCCAAAAACTTATGAAAATATATTTCTGGAACAATCGTTTAATTGAATCCTACTAATACTATTTCTTTTTTATACAGGTTTGATTTTGAAAATCTTACTAAAAGGCCGACTACTGGTGCCTTAACCCTACTTTTATTTTGTATGAATGTTCTATTTTACCCGACTGTCGAAGAAAAGGTTATGTTTTTGCGCGTACTATCTTGTAGCTTGTATATGTATGTATGATGTATGTATGCAATGCTTTAAATTTCTTTGTAGGTCTCTCGTATCTTCCAAACGACTGGATGGATTTCGACATTTAGGGTATCGTTAGATTCGTCTTAATAACACATGTGTCATATAATAGGTTTTTGAAAAAAAAACAAAATGGCGGATCTTATGCACGAAATAGTAATAATGTTAAGAAAAAAATAATTAGCCGAGTCGTATGAAAATTCAAGGAAAAAAAGGTGTCACATTATATTTACGATACAATTTTAGAGAGAAACTTGTATATTTTTGAAAGAAGAAAGAAAAAATATTTATTTGCAACAACATACAATTAATACCTAAAACCAGCAAGAAATACTTTCAAAAATAAATGAAAATTAATTTCAAAAACTTAAAAAAAAACATGAATTAAAAAAGATAGTGAGTTTGTTGGACAGTAGGAACTACGCAACGCTGATCTTCCGTCGGAGCCAGTAGAGTGGGTTACGTACGGGTTAAAGTAGATAGGTGTAACATATTATACAGGGTGTAAAAAGACAACTACCGAAATCAGACCATGATTCTTAACATATTTATCGAAAAAAAACACAAAAAAATTTTTACTTACCTTTGTCATTTTATGTTATTTTCGGTTATTTACTACTAGTACAACCTAAAAAGACCATACCTACCTAATAAGTTCATTTAAAAAAGAAAAAAATAGTTTTAACTCAAAAACCAGCCACCTACGTAAAACAACGCGCCCAAAACATACGCAAATAGTAATCTTCAAACGCTGTTTTCTCCGGACATAATGATTTTTTTGGAAAATCCTTTTGGATTTGGTTGTGTGTTGAGATGCTGTACCTGCCCCTTTCGGCTTCGGCAGACGTCTTTTTACACCCTGTATAAACACTGTAAAAATAAAATAATACCTATATTAAAAATTGCATAAAAAATTATATGCTTACCTACCAAGACAAGCACACAATAAATAGAATTATATAAATAGAGAGGTAGAGCGCGGCAGAGAATTAATGGGAAAGACATGGGAACCAAGAACGAACCGTAGCTAACTACGAATGACAAAAAATAAATCATATATCCTATTTGGGCGGGACTATATAAAAGTGTAAATAATAAATACGTAAAATTAATAGGTAGGGTATACAGGGTTATTTGTAAAACACCGGTAACCTCTCAGGACTCTATTACTATCATCATAAACAACAACTTTTGTTCTATGACATTTAAAAATTAATCATAATTTTTTTTCATCAGATTGCCATACAAAAATAAAAATATTTAAATTGACCGCTCTAAATGTTACGAAGTCAACAAAAGTTTAAGACAATGTTTTAGATAGGAAAACAAAATCTTAAACGTTTGTTTTTGGTAAATGTATAATGTTTTGTAAAAAGTCATAGAACAAAAGTTGTTTTTTATGATGATAGTAATACAGTCCTGAGAGGTTACCGGTGTTTTACAAATAACCCTGTAAAAGCAGGGAAAACAAAGTGCCTAAAACCACAGAAAAAAATAAATTTAGATTATTTATTATTTAAGATTTGTTTGTTTTTTTACATTACTTGGTTTTATTTCAGTCTTGTATTTACCTACCAACTCTAAATTATATTGTAAATCCGTAATTCGATGTATGTCCTAATAAAACACTCGACCGTTCACACTCGACGGACTAACGTATCATCCGTCGAGTGTGAACGGTCGAGTGTTTTTCTATACATTTGTCAGTTCTGGCGTTCCGCGACCGATAATCCGCGACGGATCTTCCGTCAGATGTGAATCGACCCTAAAACCTTATTTTTAAGATCTGTGGATTTTGTAAAAGTTAAATAAATGAATGCATCAAAGCTTATCACTATAATTACTCCCCGGAGTTCCCGTACACAAATTCCCGTGAAGAATATAATCGGCACATGGTAACACGATCAAAACTAATTTATTAATCACCTTAATTTTAACTTAATATCTGAAGCAAATTGAATAAATAACTGAGTTAACCCTTGTAAAGCCCATTGTCTGCAAAATGCAAATGCAGTTCACACAAAACAACATTTAACTTGCCTTTGCTATATTTCAGTAAGTCACTACATTTCCAAGGCTTCCATTGCACTATAATTTTACTGCCATTACTTAATTATTAAGACTGTAATTCATCGATAAGCGCGAAGCTACACTAACCCTTATTTTACCGGTTAAAAAACGTTTATTTTCACCTTAAAAGTATCTTAGTGGAATATATCTATAAGTATCTTAGTATCTGTAGATATGTAGGTCAAAGTCAAAGTCAAAAAGCATTTATTCAGTAGGACTGTAGTCTGGCGTTTCCGGGTCCGCGGGTGGTCGAAGTGGGGACTTCGGCTGTCCCCGGGAGGCAGCGCTCTGTGGCGAGCGCCGCCGTAATCACCGCGAGGGTGCCGGGCGTGGCTGTGGGTGCCATTCCCGGGATAGCGCTTTAGGCAAAATGCGAGAGGTGCACCGGTGTGTTCCGTAGGAGATCCCGCAGCCCCTTGACATGCATGGACGCCGGTCACGCGTCAGATTTTAGTCGGTGAGAGTCTGACATAACCCTCAGATTCGCTTGTCCAGGTCTAAGACCTGCCATCTCTTCAGACGATCCACGCTCTCTCCGTTACTCAGGAGGTTCCGGGCTAGTGTGTTAGTCTGTGTTCTTAGTCTCTCCTTGTACTTTATGGTATATTTACAGACTTTTTTGACTGTTGGCATTTCCAGGTATTCGTGTATTTCGGTGTTTCTTACAAACCAGTGTGCTTTGGAGATGGGTTTTGGAACCTTTGGAGTATCTGAACATTTGAGTTACTCCAAAGGCTGTCAAACTTTTGTATGAGGGAAACGAGTCGTAGCTCTTACCTAGAATATCTGTTGAATATAGAAACCGGGCATTAGTAAGCTACGCTACGAGCGCTTAACTGCAAGTTAAGCTCGTGCTGCGCTTTAGCATAGTTTGGTGTAACGAGCCCAAGTGTTTCAGACCATTAATTTTATGATCGTATACGTCCCGTGACTTCGTTTACTTTTTATTTTGTAAGTATAATGGGTAATATTTGACTCCAGTGCAAAATGATTACGTATAGTCCTCTAAATAAGATGAAATATTGTGAGTGAAAATGTTTGTGTTTCAGTCACAACTAAACCAGTCAAGTCACAGAAACTTGGAATAGGAGTAGAATCTGGAATAATCAGTAAAAATCCATCTAAGCCGAGTTGGCCGAATGGGGTTGTACCTCGACTTTCAATCCGAAGGTCGTGGGATTGAATCCCGGCCGTGCATCAATGGATTTGGCGTTTCGTAAAATTTATATGTGCTCTAACAAGAGCTCTGAACGGTGAAGGAAAACATCGTGAGGAAACTAATTAGTATCTTATTACAATTTACCATTACACATTTGGAATACGTATGGAATACTAACTTCTGCAAGATGTGGGCATGTATCAAATATGTATTTGTACATGCCTCTGACTACCCCCTTAGACATCTTCAAAGGATCTGGAATATAAAAGATCTGAGAGAATGTCTACCGCGCCTTGGGGATACAGTCGTGACCTTGTTTTAATCCATTTATTGGTAAATTGTATGTTTACAAGTCAATAATTATTATTCATTGTTAAACCTACTTTTAACAATTCTATGTATTTAATATTCAATAATATAATGGCTATTTAAAATGTTGGTATCAGGCGAGCGACGCCGCGCGCTATCAATCCAAGCTCGTATAATAAATCCACGTAATATACGAAAATTATGCTTTACTCGCTAATGTGATGCCCTTTTAGAAAACACACAATTGTCGTTACACAACAGTTATATAACAAAACAATGCATGTGAGATCTGGATGAGATATCGTTCTAAAGTAATTCATGATACGGTTTAGAAACCGTGAACTTTGTAAACAAAAATACTATTGTTATAGAGCTAATTCAAGAATGGCGCTCCAACGTAACATTTCTTGAGCCTAGACAATGCTGGTGATACGCCGGACGCGGCCGCCGCCGTAGCTGGAGGCGCTGGCCATGCTCACAGGTCACAAAATACTACCAAACAAAATAATGTGCCTTCGTACATCACACAACCAACTATACAAGTGCCTACTCGAAGCACCATTAAGGTGAAGTGCGCTCTGGCGTGAGGTCCGCGCAGGTGTGCTGGCCGGCCCCGCGCACTATTGCACTGAACGTTGTTTATAAATATATTTTTATATATAACACTCCTTATCAATAAAATAATTCCGTAATCCTCTACCTTTTTATAAGGGAACACGCAGATGAATTTAATTAAAAACATTTAAACAACCAGCAAATGAAACTGCTTTATGATGAGGTAATTTTGAGATTTTTTTCCATCGAGTCAAATTAAGTAAATCGTGTTTCGACTATAACCAATAAACGAATATCCTAAACTATTTATTGTCATCAAAAAAATAGAAAAAATCGGTGTTTTTCTGCCTTAAAAATGAGTTTTGCGACCTACATCACCTTAGAGCTCAGAATTTTTGATATTTTTTTTTCTGCAAGCGCCTGCTATAAATTTATGCGCAACGGATGGTGTGAGTACCCAGAATTGCATCAGGCACAATGATTTGACCAAGCGCCATTTGTTTAGCTCGTAGTTAAAATCTTTGGTCTTTAAACCGAAACCATTTTAGTCGTCTCATAGTCTTTGAACGGGGTTATTTGAAAATTAATATATATTTACATAGAAGAAACATATTTACTCTCAATTTGAAACCCCTTCGGGAAAATGTTAGTCTATTTATAATAGTCTATATCTTATAATATGGTATTTACAAACAAAAAAGTATATAAGTAGTATATAATAATGATAATAGTGGGCTAAGGTACTAGCCCAGTTTTGAATTTCACTTTTCTAGCTTCAGAGGTTTCCAGCGATGACGAATCAAATGAAATCATTTTTTTAATGCTGGACATTTCCCACTATTATCATTATTATATACTACTTATATACTTTTTTGTTTGTAAATACCATATTATAAATAGAAACACCAAGACCCGAGATAAATATTTGCAGTGTTCGGGTCGTGTAAGAACGTCTGGTACTAACTTGGATGTTGTCAGTGTAGTGTGTCGCGACCCTAATGTTATTTTGTGTTGACCGAATGAGGGTAGTTCCTCATCGGTCGAAGAGGCGAACGAGTACCGGCGGGCAGTCTTCTCGTGACCACGGTAGCTGTAACGCTACTGAAACGTCGAGGTAAATAAACAAATGTTATACCTACGCGATTAAGTCCCGTTATAAAATTTAAAATGTTTTCGAGTCGCGAAAGTTTAAAAATGTGAAATATTTGCAGATCATACAAACAAGGAATCGAACCCTACGTCTACCTTCTACGTCACAGGCGGGCTTTCACCCACTGCGCCACAGAAGTCGTCACAAAAATTTGGATATTGTTTCATGCTTTACATTGTCTTCATTTAGTTTCCAGCATTTTCCCGGATGGTCACTTCCGTTTACGGTTTGCATTTACAACTTAAAAAAAACATTTGCCGCTTCAATCAAACGGTCAGTCGGTTTTAGTTATTTCTTATGTATAAAATAATTACTATCGGTTTAATTAGTACCTGGATTGTATAGTACGTTCATTGCAGTACTTATTCTTGGCATAATAAGTTAGAACAAAAGTTGTTGTTTATAAAGTAAGTAAGTAAGTTCGTATGAGTCAGTGGCCAACTCTGGCGACGGAGTTTTTAGGCCGCCTTAAGGCCTCCGTCATGGCTTAACGACTTAAATAGCCGGGACCGACATTTTAACGTGCCCTCCGAAGCACGGAAGCGGTCAGATGAAAATGCCACTGGCGGTCACCCATCCACGTACATACAGTTGTTGTTTATGATAGTAATACAGTCCTGAGAGGTTACCGCTGTTTTACAAATAACCCTGTATAATAATGACCAGTCTATGTGGTCCAAGCACCATGTTGCGTCAATGTCTTACACAACATGGGTGCGATGCATGGGTGTTAACTGCACTTTAATTTATGGCAAAATAACCATCTCTCGTAATTTTATCTAGCTATAAGAGGAAATTACCCAATTTTACTTACTTACCTACTTACTTAAGCACGGACAAACGTGGTTTTTGGTTTGCTTTTTCATGTTAGTAATTAATTAAAGTTTAAATACTTTGTTTTTTTTACTTTCCACGCATCATCTACGCCGAAGTAAGCAGAGCTTGTGTGCTATATGACTGATATACCTACTATTACTTTTTGTTTGTAAATACACACATAGAAAACACCCAGACCCGAGATAATTGAGAAATGAAAAGTCCTATCAAAATGTTCGATTCCGACGGGATTCGAACTCGCGACTATCAGACGATCCTCCTAAAGCCGGAATGCCTTCAACCGCTCGGCCACGGAACCCACTGACGGTAGATTCAAAATTTTTGATAAGCTTTTTTTAACAAGATAATGCCGGCCACCCACGATCCAGTCTACCGTCCAGTTTGCAGCGCTGCAAACTTGATCAAGTCGGCAGAACGAAGTTCTCTTTCGCTTGTCATGCACACCCATACCAATACACCGTCAAGTTTACTGGACGCCGCATCCCGTCCGCGGCAGACTGGACGGTAAACTTGATCGTGGGTGGCCGGCATAAGTCAAGACAAAACTTCATAGTTTTGGGTATGCGCGCGCTTACAAGTAAAATGATGTTGACCCAGTGGCGGATACACGTATGACAATACAATGGTAATCAGATTACCTTGACCGGCTGGGAGTAATTTGTTTATTGAATTCGTTACAGCGACGACAGATGCATTACTCATTAGTAAGATTCACAACGTTGAAACTGAACCTGTTATACTGTGACTCGTTGGACTCGGTCACTCTTTTACTTAGCACCGCTTATCGATACTATAATTAGGAAATTTTATAAATAGGAATTTGTTTGTTTGAAATGAATAGGCTCCGAAACTACTGGACCGATTTGAAAAATTCTTTCACCAATAGAATCCTACATTATCCCTAATGACCATAGGCTATATTTTACTCCGAGAACGTGAAGTTTTCCCGAGGGAACGCGGGTAACACTGCGACGAACAGCTAGTAAATACTATTTTGAGTTTTGTTTTACCCGAGCCGAGCTCACCCGGTCGCGTCAAGGCAAAGGTACCGTCAAAAAAACCGTGGCACTCCCGGAGTGCCTAAGTGAAAACTTGAACAATTAGGTGCCTAATGTACATATTCGTATCATCGTATCTCGTGCTCGTGCTTGCTTAGTCGTTCTTGATAGATCGTCGAAGTTAAGCAACATTCGAAACGGTCTGTAATTGGATGGGTGACCGCCAGTGACATTTTCATCTGAGCGCTCCGTGCTTTGGAGGGCACGTTAAATTGTCGGTCCCGGCTATTTAAGTCGCTAAGCCATGACGGAGGCCCATGACTCATAGGAACTTACTTTTATCGTAAAATATCGAAAGATATCGAAATATCGAACTTTCGCAGTTGAGGGTAACATAACAGTTCATAATATCAAAAATACTGAGGATTTATGGGGAATATCAACGAAGATACTAGCTACTATTGTCATTGATATTGCACCATGTCTAGCTTATGTCTTTAACAGATGTGTTGACGAGGGTGTTTTTCCTGACCTTATGAAGTTTAGCAAACTTATTCCTTTATTCAAATCTGGCAATGAAAGCGACCCTGCTAACTATAGACCAATTTCGATTCTGCCTGCATTAAGTAAAATATTTGAAAAAGTTATTTTGAATCAATTGCTAGCTCATTTTAATCTCCATGGACTACTGCATAATTATCAATTTGGATTCACCAAAGGTCGTTCAACAACTGACGCGGGTACTTTGCTTCTAAAGCACATCTATGAAGCCTTTGAAAACTCACAAGACGTGATCGGAGTATTCTGTGATCTGTCCAAAGCATTCGATTGTGTATGTCACGAGACTCTGATTTCTAAGTTAAAATATTATGGCGTTCAAAATAAAGCTATAGACCTTGTCCAATCATATCTCTCCAATAGAGTCCTTAAGGTCGATGTAGGTGGCGAAAGGTCTTCAGGGTCAATTATTGACATGGGTGTACCACAAGGCTCGATATTGGGCCCGTTCTTGTTTCTAGTGTATATAAATGACCTCCCTTCTTTTGTAAAAGACATGTGTGACATTGTTCTGTTTGCTGATGATACCTCTTTGGTTTTTAAAGTTGATAGATATAAAGAAGAGTACGATGATGTTAATGCGTCTCTGTCTCTAATTTTAAACTGGTTTACGGCTAATAATCTCTTACTTAATGCCAAGAAAACTAAATGTATTAAATTTACTTTGCCTAACGTGGTTCACAAAGCAACAAAAATTGAATTAAATGGGGAAGCACTCAATCTGGTCGATACCGCTATTTTCTTGGGGCTAACTGTTGATTCCAATTTGCAGTGGGGGGCTCACATTGAAAGACTTGCAGGTAGACTGAGCTCCGCCGCATATGCAGTTCGTACGATTAGGAGATTGGCTGACGAAGAGACAGCTAAGATAGTATATTATAGTTACTTCCATAGTGTGATGTCATACGGTATATTTCTCTGGGGTAAAGCAGCCGATATTCAAGATATATTTGTTTTGCAAAAGCGAGCTGTCCGTGCGATTTACAAATTGAAACCACGGGACTCACTGAGACAACGTTTTAAAGAAATAAATATTCTAACCGTTTTTTCCCAGTACATTTATGAAAACATTTTGTATACTCATAAAAATATCAATAACTTTAGGAAAAAAAGTGATGTGCATAGCATTAACACAAGAAATAAGAATAAACTTTATTTGCCTAAATTTAGATTAGAAAAAGTAAAAGGTTCTTTTATGGGAAATACGATACTTTTTTATAATAAACTTCCTGAAAACGCGACTAAACTGCCTATTCGAAGATTTAAAACTTACATAAAAAATACTCTTATAAAAAAAGCTTATTATTCACTTAAGGATTATATTAATGATAAATTCGCGTGGCCTGATGTCGCTCTGCCCCTCGACGGCTGATGTGTCCTCAATGTCTGCTATCTTGTATTATATAATTTAAGCAATTGGTAGGTAGGTACCACCTAAGTTATCATAAGTTTAGATTTAAGATGGATCACCTAAAAGAAAGCTAGGCCCCAAACCGTGTTTGTTGCCCTGATTCTTCACGGTATTGGTCGCGAAGGAACAGGAGTAAAATCACCTAGTTTTAAGACGTTTCAAAGTGATCCCAGCGGTCCTACTGAATAAATGCTTTTTGACTTTGACTTTGACTTTGACTTAATAAATAAATAAATAAATAAATAATGCTGGACTTTTCACACAGCATCATCTAGCCCCAAAGTAAGCAGAGCTTGTGTTATGGGTACTAAGATGACTGATATACTACATAAATACTTTTTGTTTGTAAATATATACAAATTATACATAGAAACACCCAGACCCGAGACAAATATTTGTAGATCATACAAACATTGGTTCCGCCGCGAGGATCGAACCCACAACCTTTTGCGTCGCAGGCGGGCCTTCGCCCACTGCGCTACAGAGGTCGTCTGAATAATCGGCTTAAGTACGAGTATATCATTATTATCATTGCCAAGCAATAACAGGAGCCATTCATACGTCGCATTTGAATGCGCTGTAAAGCTGCTCTCAAAGTCACGTTTCTATTTCTCATGATGGAATAGAGACATTCAGTACAAACATTGCACGGTTTTATGCAGGATGCGAGAGACTTAAATTTAATGCCATTAATTAGCCACTTTTAGATATTATATAATACTGTTTCGCTAATTAGCGGCAACTCATACGGTTTTGATGAATAGGTATGTCTTTTCGTAAAAGGAAAAGGTTCAGGAGCGTATTCGCGTTCCTTATTTCGTTCTATCTATTTATTCAGCCCGGTTGCACCCACTCACTGCTGAGTGTAGGCTCTCTATATCGGCACTTCGTATTTTTCCACTCTATATTTTTCGTTCGTTTGATGAATATTGGTATGCTTCCCACTACGGTCTAACTTCAAGGGTCAACTTTTCAAACGTTAAAATACGGCCCTGACCTGGGATCAAACATTCCAAACTGAAAAATTGGCCCTTGAAGTTAGAAATCGTGGTGGGAAGCATTCGAATATTCATCAAACGAACGAAAAAATGAACGCGATAACGGCCCCAGCTCTTTCATTTTATTTTTATTTTTATACGCCGGTGGAGCCTATGCATTATCTGACGATTTGATTTCTATTCTTATTTCGATTTTTATGGTTGGCTTATTGATTCCCTGAGTCACGCCGCGTGAAGAGTCTAACATTCAAGTCGGTTTTTCTTTTAGTTTCGTAATTATGAGCTGAAGACTTGATAGTATTTCAAGATGGCAGTCTACGCTAATGGAGACAAGATAGTCTAAGAATGACCTAAGGTCAGGATTCTTACGTCACCCTTCCTGCATGACGTCATCGTTAGGTAACCCACGTTAGCGCACCATACTCCTGACTATATAATTCGGTTGACCTATTATGTAAAATCACTTCTGAGTTCGGGAATAAACAAAATAAGATCTTGTCTGGGTCACGAACCAATAAAAATATTTATTGTCTTCGATGAACAATATTACAGAATAGCTTCTGCGCGCGGCTTCGCTCGCGTGGTAACAACATTTTGAATAGCCTATATGCTATTACAGGTCACTATCTATGCCTATACCAAGTTTCATTCAAATCGGTTCACTGGTTTAGGTAAGCGTGACTGATACACAAACATACAAACATACAAACATCGACATATCTAAACATCTTTCAGCTTTATTGAGTGGGAGGGGATTAAGGGTCAACGCAGCACATGATAATGTTTTGAGGGTTTGTGACTTTATTACTAGGTGCAAGTGTAATTCGGTTAAACTTAAAACTTTTTGGTCACGCGGATAGAATTTAGCTTTGATTTTGTACGTCACGCTTTATCTATAATATTGTTGATCGAAGTAGACGAATTCTGTAGCGCAGTGGGTGAAGGCCCGCCTGCAACGCAAAAGGTTGCGGGTTCGATCCCCGCCGCGGGAAATGTTTGTATGATCTGCAAATATTTATCTCGGGTATGGGTGTTTCTATGTTTAATATGTATGTATTTACAAACAAAAAGTATTTAAGTAGTATATCAGTTATCTGGTTCCCATAGTACAAGCTGTGCTTAGTTTGGGGCTAGATGATGCTGTGGGAAATTGTCAAAAAAAAGACCTAAAAAAATGTCTATACTTCTATAGTGTCTTGCTAAACTTGTACTGTCTATACAAATCTCTGTCTACTCGTATGTATACTTGTAATACGAGTACTCTAATCTCGTTGACCGCGCGACCCCGCCCGACAGGGAAAGTGAACTTGGCTATTGTAGTTTATATTGATATAAAACACGCGATTTCTTACCTTATTTTGACGGATTAAAGCATATAATACTGTGTATTTTTTAGAGTTACTTATGTAATGTTTTAATTATTGAAATAATAGTTGGAAAATTTTTTATTCGGAATGCTCTATGTTTATTTGACTATGGTACAGCCAAAAAAAAAGATTTTGATTTTAGCATTTTTCAATAATAAATAATGCTGGACATTTTCACACAGCATCATCTAGCCCCAAACTAAGCAAAGCTTGTACTATGGGAACCAGATAACTGATACACTACTTATATACTTTTTGTATTGTAAATACATACATATTGTACATAGAAACACCCAAACCCGAGATAAGTATTTGCAGATCATACAAACATTTATCCCGCGGCGGGGATCGAACCCGCAACCTTCTGCGTCCACCACAGCGCCACAGAGGTCGTCATATGGGTAATAAGAGTATTATTAACACGCAGTACTGGAATTTTGAGAAACACATTATCATACAGAAATATACATTACTTGAAGGTCCCTTTATCCATAAAAAGTATTGTCTCTGAATACAGTTTGTCTATGGATAATGTAAGCGAAACCGCGGACAAACACGAGATCGACACTTAAAAAGTCTACAAAAGACATAAGTACGATTTTTTTGTTCCTCGGATGTTATCTATAATTAATTTAATGTTAAGATTAATGAACTTTAAAAATTGTTGATGGTGTGAATATAATAACAAGGATGTCCTTTTGTTACCTAATTTTTTAGTCGTAAGTAGCTTGACAACTTTGTTGTGTATTGAATGAAGCAGTCTGTTATAGGTAGGTATTAATGAAACAAAATGAATGACCTAAATTTTGTTCGATTAGCTGAAGCTTAAACGAAAGCTAATCCGTGTGGTCACAGAACGTAGATTTTTTTATGTGATTCCAGCAGTTCTACTGAATAACGCTAAGTAGGTACTTACATCAATTGTTTATAAATTAAAGGCATGAAATAAAATAAATAAATAATGCTAGACTTTTTCACACAACATCATCTAGCCCCAAAGTAAGCAGACCTTGTGTTATGGGTTTTAGATGACTAATTTACTACCTAGAGCTATCTATAGATCGTTTTTACGACGATCCTTAGATAGCTTGACTGATTCTATTGTATTTTGTAATTTTATGTACATATTGTGGTAGTTTAGTTTCTGTAAATAAATGGACTTTAAAGTTTAAAAAAAAAAACCTATAATATAAATTTTGTTTGTAAATCAAATATAAGTTTATCAAAAATTTCGAATCTGACGTCAGTGGTTCCGTGGCCGAGAAGTTGCCTTTAACCACTCGGCCACGGAACCACTGACTCCGGCTCTAAAGGCTCTAAAGGCGGCGGGTTCGAATCCCGTCGGAATCGAACATTTTGATAAGACTTTTCATTTCTTAATGAAATACCAAGTGTGGATTAACACTATAAAAATTACAAAAAATTATAAAATTCCAATGGTAATAATATCACCCCCAGTTTCATTATTACTTCGATCAACAATACCATTATTAGCATCATTTTCATCCCAATGCTGATCAATCTCTTTGCTCACGCCAAGTTACGTCTCACCCCCAGTTTCATTATTACTTCGATCAACAATACCATTATTAGCATCATTTTCATCCCAATGCTGATCAACCTCTTTGCTCACGCCAAGTTACGTCTCAAAAAAGCCTTGTGCAGTATATTTGACACCCACATTGTTCAGATACTTCTGACCTCTTATCTGCATAGTAGCGATCTCGGTAGACGGAAACGCTGAATACAACCTATTGTGTATATTATCTTAAAGTAAGATTAGATTTGCATACTGCTACATTGTTTCATGTTTGACGCTCACTCTCGCTCAAGAATCGGAAATCTATGACAGCTCTAAAATCTTCCAGTGTTCTATCCAGTGGTCAGTCTCTATACAGGCGCGGTCGCAGAAATTTTGGGGGGGGTCACTACTTAAATTTTGGGGGGGTTACTACACTTAGACTTTATTGCAAAATAAACAAGATTTTACTATAGGACGTGTACGATTTGGGGCGGGGTCATGTCCCCCGTAACCACCCCTCTCGGACCGCGCCTGTCTCTATACATTAGATTATCCAAGGTTTATACTTCTTCTTTCGAGTCGATGTATCACGCTTTTCATAGCCATTTGGACCAGCAGGAGGCCACATCCACAGCGTTGCTGGAGCAAGCCATGAGATCTACCAAAGTGCAGGTGTTGGGGCATAATGGACACACGAGCACGTGTTGCCATAGGTTTATACTTAAGTATACAGGGTGTAAAAAGACGTCTACCGAAGCCGAAAGGGGTAGGTACAGCATCCCAACACACAACCAAATCCAAAAGGATTTTCCGAAAAAATCATTAAATCCGGAGAAAACAGCGTTTGAAGAGTACTGTTTGCGTATGTTTTGGGCGCGTTTCTTTACGTAGATTGCTGGATTTTGAGTTTTAATTGTTTTTTTCTATTATAAATGAAATTATTAGGTAGGTATGGTCTTATTATGACGTAATAGCAGTAAATAACCGAAAATAACATAACATGACGAAGCTAAGTCAAAAAAAATTTTTGTTTTTTTTTTTCGCTAAATATGTTTAGAGTCATGGTCTGATTGCAACCCCTCAGTTTTCGGTAGCAGTCTTTTTACACCCTGTATACAAGCCCAGATAAAAAGTAAGTTCGTATGAGTCAGTGGCCAACTCTGGTGACGGAATTTTTAGGCCGCCTTAAGGCCTCCGTCATGGCTTAGTGACTGTAATACCCGGGACCGAAAATTTAACGTGCCCTCTGAAGCGCGGAAGCGCTGAGATGAAAATGCCACTGGCGGTCACCCATCCACTTGCTTGCGTGCTTCGGAGAGCATGTTAAATGGTCGGTCCTGACTGTTAAGTCGTTAAGCCATGATGGAAGCCTTAAGGCCGCCTGAAACTCCACCAGAATTGGTTACAGACTCATACGAACTAAGTTGTAAAGTTAACGACTTGTAGATAAGTTTAGACTAAGATATATTGTATGTACTACTACACTTTCATTGATCAATAAAACCTAATTATTTTGAATATATTCTCTTTGTTGATTTTGTTATTCTGTGTACCTTCAGGGTGACATGTTCTCTAGAACAAACCCTTTAATAAAAGATTAAAAAAAAAATTGTGTTTTGTTAATTTGTTTTTAGCCCATGCCCTTGCTATTCTAGGCTACGATCAACATAATTTCTAAGTATCATCCAAATTGGTGCACTGGTTAAGGCGTGACAGAAACTACAATCGCATAGATTGTTACTTTATTTTTGTTAGCACGCCATTTATACCTTTTCAACAACACGTTGGTTAGCAGGTAGAAAATGCCTTCGGCATTATGCTCGCCAATTGTGCAAATTTTTATGTAAATTTTGTGCAATAAAGTATTTAAATAAATAAATAGACGACTTTTTTCTAACTCTCTCCTTTCAAAAACCCACCATGTGAAACTCCCCACTATTAAAAAAAACTCCATTGAAACCAAGGCACGCCTAGATTGGCGAATGGAGCTGTGGAATGTACTTATTGTCTTTATATACCTAACAAGAGGTAGGTATATAAAGAGAAACGGTAGAAAAATGTAGACAACGTAAGAACGTTGTTTACATTTTTCTACCGTTTTTGAGCTAGACGCCAATGCACGCACAGTTTCTAGGATAACGATTGGCTCACATCGACACACTTCCTGGCGATTAGTGCTCACTATGAATGCGCACGCGCCGGTTACGAGATCACACTAGTGATGTGCTGTCACGAATTCACGATGCAGTCTTGTTGTCAGTCTTCTCTTTGTTCTCGCTATATCGACAATACAAGTGCGACAACCTCACATATTCATATTACCTATTTATTTACAAAAACGTTGTCAAAGTTGTTATTATTGTACTGTATAAGTATCTTAGCCAACAATTTAAAAAGTAAACAATTAATTGTTAGAAAACCAGACTAAATACGTCCTTGAATTTTATTAATTACATAGCATTTCGTTCCTAAGTTCGGATGCTGGCTATACAAGACTGATTTTTAGTGTAAGTAGAAAATATAAAGGAATGCGCATGTTTTAATGTTTTCCATTTGCAGTACGTGCTTTTCATACAAAATCGACTACCTCATCGAAACACTAATGCCTGGACCCATTGGCATACTGCCCGTTTCAAGACCGGTCCAAAACAAGACCGGTCTTGCAAGTTCTCACCTTAATGATCCTAGAGTCGACAGGTTACATAAGGCCTAGATCCCCAACAGAGATCTAGTATCTACATGGTATATACTAACATAATCAAGAAGGTGCACTTTCACCTATAGAATGACCGAGAGATTGGGATATTATGCATATGCATAGGAATGATAAACTGGCAAGTGCCAGTCGGACTTGTACATGAAAAATCCTTAGAATAGTTTTTATTACTATCTTCGATCATCTACAGTATAAAAATAAGTCGGGTTTACCTTCCTGACGCTATAACTCCAGAACGCACGAACCGATTTCCACGGTTTTGCATTCGTTGGAAAGGTCTCGGGCTCCGTGAGGTTTAAAGCAAAGAAAATTCAGGAAAAATCTGGTGGCATCTGGTGGCGAAACGGAGTTCGCTGGGTTTGCTAGTATATTAGTATCGGCGTCATAAAGCCGTATTGGCGGAAGAGAGTGCCTCGACTTTCATACGAAGTTTGTGGGTTTGATTCCTAGCCGCGCATCAAAGGATTTTGTGTATCGTAAAGTGCTACTTGAAGGGGAATGAAAATATCGTGAGGAAACCAGTTAGTTCTCATAGGTGGCGCTGGGCTTGCAAACTTGTGGGCATATTGTATCTTAATGGAAATTCCTCTGACTCCCTTAGAAATCTTCAAAATATACATTAAAAGATCTGAGTTGATGTCTACCGCGCCTTGGGGATGCAGTTTTTTTGTTGTTTTACAAACCCTAATCTTTCACACCATCCATCCTTTCTTACGTCTACTCGCATCATTATTCATAGCACTCCCAATAATGTTTTTCGTCACCATTGCACAAAACTTAACGAAAGCTGTACGTCCCATAAAACCATAATGGCTTTACGAGCATGCGAAGGATTATATACATTAATATTCACCTCTGTACAAATTCTTGCAAGTTAATCAGGTATTTAGCATGCAGACGACACCAAAATAGACCCTGGACACTGATGAAACTCAAAGCGCCAGATTACCTACATACCCCGTTCACACCAAGCTAGAAACCATGTATTTTATATGTACCTATAAACATTTTCATATATTTTCAAACCTAAAGAAAGCAGGGTACTAGGGTTTAATGTAGGAAAAGGCAATGGTGTCATTCAAAGTAATCATATAAAAAATTTACAAAACTGTTTCCTCATGTAGGTAACTATTTGAAGTATCAATTAATAGATAGATAGATAACATTTATTTGGCAAAACACACACACAGACGAACATAACTAGGTACATAGTATACTAACACAGCAAAAAAATGTATTAAATCTTACTACACACAAAACAATTTTTTTTATTAAATATATTATTAAATCTACTACAAACAATAACAGAAAAGTAAAAAACAGGGTCACGACTGTATCCCCAAGGCGCGGTAGACATTCTCTCAGATCTTTATATTCCAGATCCTTTGAAGATGTCTAAGGGGGTAGTCAGATGCATGTACAAATAACAGAAAAGTATGAAAAGAAAATAACGAGGCAGGT
Source organism: Epirrhoe alternata (assembly GCA_963565295.1). Lineage (NCBI taxonomy): Eukaryota > Metazoa > Arthropoda > Insecta > Lepidoptera > Geometridae > Epirrhoe > Epirrhoe alternata. Next base: position 925,032 of record OY751375.1, read on the forward strand.
GAAGGACGTCTGTGTTGGTGCAGTCCAAAAAGGAACAGTCTCAGCTTTGTGCTGCTCTGCACCGGGGAGGTACAGAGCAAAGCTGGTTTTCAGACTGCTCCTAGTTGGGTGACATCACGTTCTTAAGTAACTACTTAAGAACTAATTAAGTACTTACTTACCTATGGTGTTTTGAAGATTAGTCAAAGTCAAAGTGAAAAATCATTTATTCAGTAGGACCGCTGGGATCACTTTGAATCTGATTTTACTCCTGTTCCTTCGCGACTAGTACCATAGTAACCTTAAACATTAGTAAGTAAGTTCGTATGAGTCAGTAGTCAACTCTGGTGACGGAGTTTTTAGGCCGCCTTAAGGCCTCCGTCATGGCTTAACGACTTAAATATCCGGGACCGACAATTTAACGTGCCCTCCGAAGCACGGAAGCGCTCAGATGAAAATGCCACTGGCGGTCACCCATCCACTTACATACCGTTTTCAAACGTTGCTTAAGTGAGAACTTAGGACTGCTGTGCTTAGGATTTGGTTTGATCGGCTGCATGTGGTGGTGGTGTTCACAAATTCCTCTAAATTGCATCGATTTTATATATTATTTTTTCTTTTATTTTTTCATCTTTTAAAACACCCAACAGACCGAAAAGCGCGAAGGTCAGAATTATTCTCCTGATTGCCGCAATAAAACTCCAAATTATTAAAGTTTTAAGACCAAGGATGATTGTATCTCTTAATGGCGTGCCTACTTATTGTTCTATTTCAATTTCCTTCTTTTGTGTTCCACTCAGAGTGAAGCTAAAACTATACATTTATGTACTAACTAGTGCTTTACCTTTAAGCTCGGACTCTAAAACGGCTTTGTGTAGTAACAAACAATCTTCTGTGATTGGCATTGCATGTGATATGGCAAACCTCATCGCAACCTATCAAAAATTCACCTAGTTTCCTCACGATGCCGATGTTTTTCTTCGCGGTTGACGCTCAACTCGTGTCAATGCGAGAGTTCATGACAAAGTGCCTATCATCATTTCAGCCATCGTCTACTGCTGGCCTCCATCGATTTCCGGAACAATCGATCTTGTGCAGCCTGCACCCAACGGCTCCCAGCAACCTTTATCGTCTTTTCAGTGCTAAGTGCCTATAAATTGTATGGCCTAAAGCCAATTTGAAGTCCTGATTAAGAATTCAATTATTATGTCTTCATTACTTATATGAGCAATCAAAGTAAGTGAATAATGCTGATTATCGTTCAAATAAATATGTTTAATATACGATTATAATCTGTTGGATAATTAACTTTGCAAAGACTTGTTAATTAGTAAATATGATAGGCATAACCCCGAAGATACATCATTATCCACATCATTACGTTTGTAAACACTCAGGAAAATTGTCTTCAATTTTTGACTCGACTGAAAACAAGCGAGGATAGAGTTTTTTTAGTTTAACGTAGTTTTACGTGAAAGTATCAATCCCTCAGGAATAACCTCGTCAGAAGTATACCTCCAAAAGAGATATCAGTGAACATACATTAAAACATACTTACATAGAGCTGTCTTGTGGTTCAGGGAAAGATTGAGGTTATAAGGCACCGAGGTAGATCTCCAATGAGAAGGACGGACCAAGTGAAGGCAGCGCTGGACAGACCCTTAAATGAGTGCACCAGAAAGAGCACCATCCGAGACGTATGGCGCAGAATTGTGAAGCGAGCCACACAACTCCCGAGCACTCTGTCAAGAGTGCAGCGACTAAGAAGACATAGAGCCGAACGTAGAACTCGTCCTTTTGAGGAGAGTGTGAGTTCCTGCGAGTTCAAATCCAGGCGAGTTCAAATTGGGTTCTTGGGTTGGGTGGCTCTGAGAAAGTCTATCAAGCCCGTCACAGACTTAGCTATAATATATATTAATATACCGTACTAAAGACTAACTATGTAATATATATTATAGCTCAGTGTGCGGTCACGCGAAAATTTGTATAGAAAATATATAGTAATATGCCTAGCTATAAAAATATTAATATATATTATAGCTAAGTCTGTGACGGGCTTCATGCTTTGGGAGTGGTTTTCGAGTGTACCTATGGGCTATGTTGATCAATTAGTTATACATACCTAACAATGCGTCTTTAATATACTTTTAGCACACTTTCTACGTTTATTCTTCATATTACGTAAGTTTTTATAAAGCGTGAGTTTTTTTAATTAGAAAATGAAACCAGATCAAGCAATAAAATTTTAGAGACAATTGTATCCTACTAATTAAAGCTGAACGTTTGTGAGTATAAATAAATAAATAAATAAATAAATAAATAATGCTGGACTTTTCACACAGCATCATCTAGCCCCAAAGTAAGCAGAGCTTGTGTTATGGGTACTAAGATGACTGATATACTACTTGTATACTTTTTGTTTGTAAATACATACATATTATACATAGAAACACCCAGACCCGAGACAAATATTTGTAGATCATACAAACATTGGTCCCGCCGCGGGGATCGAACCCGCAACCTTTTGCGTCGCAGGCGGGCCTTCGCCCACTGCGCTACAGAGGTCGTCTCAGTATGTTTAGATGTTTGTGGTTCAATCACGCCTCAACCAGTAAACCAATTTGGATGAAGCTTGGAATAGGCGTAGATAACCTGGAAAAGCATATAGGCTATTCAAAATGTTGGTACCACGCCGGTAGCTATTATAATTATGTGCGCAGAGAATTGGTCTTCCAAATATTGTTTTTAATTGAAACTATAGTCCATTTGGACTACAGCAATTACAAAATGGTGGCCCAGAGATGCACAAAGCCCACGAGGCAGACCACCCGCCCGATGGTCGGATGACATCGCTAATGTAACTGGGAAAGCGTGGGAAAGGACTGCACAGGACCGAGAAGAGTGGCGATATAGAGAGGAGGCCTATACTCAGCAGTGGGTGCAACCGGGCTGAATAGATAGATAGATAGATAGTCCATTTCAATTAACATGAGCGCTGACAGATTGCCAATTTTAAGTTTTTATAGATGTAGTATGGCAAAAATCGGTTGACAAAAATATCGATCACAACATCTAGTGCTAAATAAATAATAAAATAATCGTTTTTCTCTGTCGAATAAAATGTGTGTGAAATGATACAGTGCAACTGTCAGCGCTTCTTCTTCCTGGTCGTGTTCTTCATTGCTGAAGGTCGGGTCCCTGAAAGGTTTTCGTAGCCTTGTGGATAAGCTGCTTCCACTTTGTCCGGTTTTTGGCTTCTCTTAGAGCAGTAACAACAGGGAGACCAGTAAGGGCGGTAACCTGGTCACACCAACGACTTGGTGATCGACCTCGGGGTCTTTTCCCATCTACTTTGCCTACCACAACCAACTTATCCAGATTATCTGGTTGGCGGCGGGCAATGTGACCAAAATACCCGAGGATTCTCTGGTAGCATGAAGTCGAGAGTCTGATTTTAATCCGAAGCTGCTCAATGATGGATTTATTTGTTCGCTTGGCGGTCCAAGCGTCAGCGCTTATGCTAATTGAAATACGTCTATACGTAATCTATTTTGTCTATCTGTTTAGTTGAGTCCATATTATAGTGCATGCTGTGGCGTCCTATAACTGGGAAAACACTAGATATAAGTAGCTTAGTTAAGAAATTGGTAATACTTTTGTGATTTTTCCGTTGGATGTCCATAAATAAATAAATCTAGGTAATTTAGTCTAACTATTTTTTTGTAATACTTATTCTGTGTTCAAGCAAAGTGTATAAGAATTCACTTCTGCTGTGGGCATAAGCCAAATATGTATTTGGACGAGCCGATCAAACAACCTTGAATACATAAATAAGATCTGAGAATTTAAATAATGCCCTACGGATGTAGTTTTTTTCTTAGATTTCCTAATTTTTAAATAAGTAAATGTATTTTCTTTCATGCATTATTTGATTGATTGAATCTACTAATCTAACTTTAGAAATTAAAAAGTATGGGTAAATAAAAACAAATAATTTTATTTTATCACGTTTATTACTAAAACTTATAAAAGAATTAAAAACAAGTTGTACTTTCAGCGGCCGGCAAAAGCACCGGTCGTTAACCTTGAGCCTCTAATTCTAGCAAAAAAATGTCTCCACAGTTTTATATTGTCTCGACTTATCGAATCAGTTGCTATTGATGAAAACATTTTTTTGATAGTTTTTTATTCTATACTGATAAAAATTTACAAAACGTCAAAAATTTAACAAGTTTCTTATGTTGTTCTAAATTTTTATCAGCAAGGTAATTAAATACCCGTCTTTGAACAGACGCAATTTCAACTAAAAAATTTAGCCTCATTTTCGAATTTATGAAATTCAAAAAAAATTTGTTAATGAATTTGTGAATGTAGGTATCTTCCTCGTTTAAGAATTTAACTAAAAAAAAACAATTTCCGTGGGATGTTCATTGTTCGCAACAATTTGCGAACATTGTCTTTCACAATGAGTTCACAGTGCTCACAACAGAACTGGTGAACATAAATACTGCAATCATCATTGCTATAGAAAGAAACAGGCCCAAGGCGCACGCCAAGCTAAACACTCTCGCATTGAATTAGAAACATAACATTATGTTATGAACAAAAGATACAATCGCTAGTAAAAAAGCTTTCGCGTACGCCCGAACTTTCAACCATTATGTAATCGTTATACATATTTACAGATTAAGACTCTTTGTATTGTTCGGTAACAAATAGTTAACAAAATGACTGTAGTTTAAACTTTAATCTATATATACAGTTTAATTGTACCTATGTTTTAGTCCCAGCCGTGGTGTTCATGGTGTTCGTGGTGTATTGGGACCCAGACCTTCTCCCACACTGGTTTCCACACTTTCTTCCATGCAGGCACTTCAACGGTCTTCCAAATCGGGACTTGGATTTCCTTAGACTTTTCAATCCAAATCTTCTTTTGTACAGGTACCCAAACTTCCTTCTTCACCGTCTTCCATATTTGTACTTTCTCCTCAACCCATTCTTGCTTTTTCTCTGTGGCCCACGCTTGCTTCTTTTCGGTTCTCCAGATCTGTTTCCACTCGTCTTTCCATTCCAATTTTTTCTCGGTCACCCATTCTTGTTTGTGCTCTGTTTTCCAGACCTGATAACAATAGAAACAAATTATAACAATCATACTCCACATTAAAACATTTCATTGCAGTAAGGTTTTTAGGTTTTAAGGAAGGGCTATAGACGAGTAGGTCGTCCGGCAGCTAGATGGGTTGACATAATAAAAACTGCAGGTCGAACATGGGTCAGACTAGCGCAGGATAGGGAGGGTTGGCAAGAGCGAAGAGAGGCCTATGCCCAGCAGTGGGATGAAAAAGGCTGCGGGTGATGATGATGATGATAAAGGTTTTTTATTGGATAAAGAAAAAAATTCAATACTTATTCGAATTTTCAGTTAAAATAAAAAAGTAAGCGCTTTTATAATTTGAATGGGTGTCTAATTAAAATGTATCTTTTGCAATAATATTCGACAGTTAGTAAAATCTCACCTTCTTCCAGACGGGCTTCCAGATCATCTTCTTTCTCCACAGATCGTGGCTGGTGTATTCCCACCCGTGGTCATCCTTCCCAAGGAACTTCTCTCCAGGAACACCCTCCTTTACCCACGCGGGCACGTAGCTCTGCTTCCACTCAGGAACCTGAATATCCTTCGTTATCGGAACCTGGATCTCTTTCCACACCGGCTTGGAGACCTTCTTCCAATCAGGAACTTGTACTTCCTTCCATATCGGAACCTGCACTTCTTTCCAGATCGGCTTCTTCACGATCTTCCAGTCTGGGACCTGTTCTTCCTTCCACTGCTGCACTTTCTCTGTTTTCCATGCTGGGACTTTTTCTTTAACCCATTCTGTTTTCCAGGCCTGTTTCTTTTCTGTCTTCCAGATTTGTTGCCAATCTTCCTTCCAGACGAGTTTTTTCTTCCAGACTCCCTCTGGAGGAGGGGAGTGCCAGCCCCCGGGGGACCGCTTGTCGCGAGTGAGCTCAGCAGGCTCTGCGGGACCCTCGATGGGCACCGCCAGCGATGCTGCACAGGCCAGCACTAGCCATAGCTGCGGACAAACATACCATACAAGTTAAATATTTTGACGTAGATTTATTTAAGGCCTAGTCGTTTTTCTATTTAAGGTGTAAATTATCGGCGATTTTTACAAAATTTGATACTGAGATAAAAATATATTATAACCACCTACATATAGACGTAGACAGACTATTTTAAAAATATATGCATCATAATCATTTGTCATGTTTTTTTATTTTTTTATTATAATACTTGTTTCATTAAGAATATAAGAAAATCTGAAATCAGGATGCTACTGTAAGTTAATTGTGTAATAATGTATATTATGCAATTTAATAGCTTAAAAATATTATTGTCTAGAATAAGCAAAAACCCATCTAAAAACCAGCCTCAAAGCATAGGTACTTAAAGTTTTATTGGCATGTGAATTCCGGTAATTCAGAATCTGTTACACCTATACAAGCAGAATCACTGTTGAAAAATTATAATAATTTGATATATGATTCTATTATTGTAATTTTTGTATTTGTATCGTAAGAATAATAAGAATATTAAGTCTGAAAAAAATGTATTAACCATGAGGTTGTTTTAAAGATACTTAATATGATAGAAAGAAGTCATTAATTAAATGGAAACCAATTTTTCTGAGTGCCTTACCTACCCCTTGATTTTCGAAACCTTAGCTTATCAACCTTTGCTTATCAAGTTACGTGTTAAAAATAAATATTTAAAAAAAATAATGGTCATTTTCACACCTCGTTAACATTTTCAAAAAACGAGTTTTAATGGCAAAAAAAGTTTTCAGAAGAAATCAGACACCGATAAGCCTCACAAAAATATTTTGTGTGACTATCAAGTCAAGCACTTTAATGTAGATAAAAGTTATACAATACAACCTGCCTCGGTTTAATTTATTCTTCGTATTGTTCGTGATGTTGCATATGATTATGCCGATATCATTTATTGTGAAATTGATTTGAACTGGAATTTTTGGTAATAAAGTGGTCAAGCGGTTGATTTTTTGCATTCTGCGATCACTGTTTTAGGCGTTGGGGTTTTATCGTAATATGATTACACGTTAGTTTAGGCATGTGTATGCATGTTTTAACCGACTTTAAAAGAGGAGGTTTTATGTTAGACTAGATAGATGCTTTTTTTATGTAAGTTCACCGATATCTCCGTCAATTTGTAGATTCGATTTGGAATTTATTTTTATTTTTTTCCTTTTTTGTTCCGAAGGGTTGTGGTGGTCTTATATACCCCTATTTTGAAAACATTTTTAACAGGGTCTCGGTGTTTGTTACTGATCACATTTATGTAGTTAAAACTCAAAAAATGAGAAAATAATTATAACCTAAAAAGGAGACGAGACGAGTCAGATATGGATTTATGATAGCTACTGCGGTTTTAGTGACTGGGGATGATACGAGATCATAGTTAGAATGAGAGTGCGTAAGTGTTTGTTGTCTGTAGTACTTATTTGTACAGTGTTCATAAAATTTTTGACAACAATAAATATAATTTAATTAATTATTTAATTTAATAACAATAATAATAATTTTTGATAACTTTGTGATAGTTCAAAATAAAAATCTGACCATGCCATTATCATTTTCTGCATCTGCCCTTACATTTTTTTGGTAGTTACAAAATAGCGGTGTATAAATTCGATTAAATACAATTCTCCTGAGACCAAAAAGACCAAGAATTACTTTGAAGTAAGTTATTTTTTTTAGTTTTAAAACATACCTAATTATAGATTTATCCACGATAAAAAATCTAAAGACAATTGAAAAACAACATTTAACGAGCTTTGCCCTAAAGTTATGTTTAACCGATTAATCGATTGATTTTCCCACGCAAAAATTACACTCAATTTTCCCAACAATTCTTTGATAAAATCAAATTGAGTTTTTAATATAAGAAAAAACACTAATATCCTAATTGTGACAAAAAGCCCATCACAAAAAGCCCCACATCACACCCCACATCACGTTATCACTTTTCACATTTTACACCATATTTTGGACCGTTCGATGCACCCACCGTTATCGTCAGCGCCCTCATATCTCTTGAACAGTTGAGCGACTGTGGTCTCCGAACGTGCGCTCACACTTTTATGACGATTCCCCTCTCCTGGAAGGATGAGTGATCTATTGGCGCCGATCATGCCGATTGTGGCTTAGATAATAAGTCGATTATGTTGTGCGAGCGAATTGATACTTTTACTTTTTTTTACGATTTTTAAATTTTTGACATAGTTTTCTGCTGTCGCTGCTGTGTTTTTTTAGCTTATTATTTATCTAGTGCTAGTAATAGTTGTTTATTTTAAGGCTAGATGGATATTTGTCTTGTCCTACAATATTTATTTAAATTATTTTTTTGGCTAGATGATAACAGTTATTCCGTCCCCACATAGATTGGTACATGGGCAGGAAGATGATGATGATGATAACGGTTTGTGTTTTTTGGAATGAAGTACTTAACTCTTATTTAGGTTCATCCAGTCATGTTTAGGTAAGGTATTAGCAAATTAATAAAGATATAATAAATAATAATAAATAATGCTGGACATTTTCACACAGCATCATCTAGCCCCAAACTAAGCATAGCTTGTACTATGGGAACCAGATAACTGATATACTACTTATATACTTTTTGTTTGTAAATACATACATATTATACATAGAAACACCCAGACCTGAGATAAATATTTGCAGATTATACAAACATTTATCCAGCGACGGGGATCGAACCCGCAACCTTCTGCTTCTGAAGCGGGCTATCACCCACTGCGCCACAGAGGTCGTCAAATCGTATATAGAGTTAATATTCACCAATTTTAAAAGCATTCATTTACTGACATAAGAGAAACCAAAGCGAAATTAATTTGATTATACCTACTAACCCTAGTTACTTTGTCTTTGTCCAAGACGTGCCTTTGTCTACTCCCTCAGACATCATTTTATTCATACATGCTACGTTAAAGCCCATTTTTAAATCTTTTAAGTGCTCGTGGTCGTGCTTGCTTAGTCATTCTTGATAGATCGTCGAAGTAAAGCGACGTTCTGAACAGTCCGTAAATGTATGGGTGACCGCCAGTGGCATTTTCATCTGAGCGCTTCCATACTTCTAATGGCACGATAAATTGTCAATCCTGGCTATTTAGGTCGTTAAGGCATGATGGATGCCTTAAGGCGGCCTAAAAACTTTGTCACCAGAGTTGGCCACTGACTCATACTAACTTACTTATCTTTAGAATGTCACTGAGCTAAGTTTTCCATCCTACTTGTGTCGTTTTTTTTTAATTAGATAGGTCAGCATTCGACCTCACTCTGCCTGATGTTCAGCTGTAGTGAGGTCTAAGATGTAGCATGCTTTCCTAGAAGGAACCTATTTACTCTTGATTTGAAGACTATATTGTTTCCCCAGTGCTGGGGTCGTGACCCATCACGGAAGTATCTTCTCCCGTACGATGTTGCTCCATTTATTCCGGTTTTTAGCCACATGCACAGCATCCGGCTGAGATCAAGTGTGCTTCGGATCTGGTCTGACCAACGCATTGGGCTTCCTTTTGGCCGCTTTCCCTCGACTTTACCCGTGACGATGAGTTTCTGGAGATTGTCTCCGAGTTTTCGGGCTATATGGCCAATGATCTCAAGTTTGTCATACTCGCAAGTTTTCAGGGCGCCTTCAAGCATCTTAACGTTCCCTCCAAAACACGGAATCGCTTATTTTGAGTGGTCACATATCCACTCTTGTGACCGCACAGTTCCATTTTAGAATTATTATGCCTCCAAGAGAAACTATGCTCAGATGATTATTTCATAACTTATGTACTCAAGATCAAAAAATCAGATATGATTAATGGAATTAATATGAAAATTACTAAATGGCAAATTACATTTACATTCAGCTATTAACCTAAATTGAGATTTTAAAATTATTAACAAATTGTACTAGCTTGCGTATATTGAGATATTCTCAATTAACAGCAACGAAGGAAAAGATGAGGAAAGTAGTCAGCTGATCGTACATTTGTCCACGCTGTACGCGCCGCATTTCTATACAAAAAATACTGACGACGTCCGAAAATGTGGCTAGCTTTTGACGTCTCAGCTTTTTTCTATTGAATTGACATTTCGGCGGGGATGGGTCGTGCGACCACCTGCCAGCTCCATTGGACCATGTCTTTAATCTTCGACGATCTCTGTGGTGCAGTGGATGAAAGCCCGCTTGGGACGCAGAAGAGTGCGGGCTAGATCCCGGGATAAATGTTTGTATAATCTGCAAATATTTATCTCGGGTCTGGGTGTTTCTATGTATAATACCTATGTATGTATTTACAGAGAGCCGTGTTGGCCGAATGGGGTTGTACCTCGACTTTCAATCCGAAGGTCGTGGGATCGAATCCCGGCCGTGCATCAATAGATTTTGCGTTTCGTAAAATTTATATGCGCTTTATTAACACGAGCTCTCAACGGTGAAGGAAAACATCGTGAGGAAACCAGTTAGTATTCTTATAGGCGGCGATGGGCTTGCAACCTGTCACGTATGGAATACTAGCTTCTGCAAGATGTGGGCATGTATCAAATATGTATTTGTACATGCCTCTGACTACCCCCTTAGACATTTTCAAAAAGGATCTGGAATATAAAAAGATCTGAGAGAATGTCTACCGCGCCTTGGGGATACAGTCGTGACCCTGTTTACGTTTTTTATGTATTTACAAACAAAATGGAATTAGTAGATATCAGTTACCTGATTCCTATAGTGCAAGCTTTGCTTAGTTAGGTCTAGAACTAGATAATGCTGTGCGAAATGTCCAGCATTATTTATTTATCTGAGATGGTCTAGGTGCTACAAATCTAACCCATCTAAAACAATGTCCCAGGCACTACACTAAATGTAGTTTGCCTAATCATACCCGCTATCTTGTCGTAGGTATTCGCCTACTGTTCTACGAAGGTCAGCAATGTTGACTGTATCAGACGCATGCATCAACGAACTCTAGTACAGTTAGCTACATGAGTTCATGAACGATATGAAATTTTAAAGTAGTTTTATTTTCATCATGAGCGAAATACATTTCGCTCACTATGGGAACGTCTGTGTCCAACTGTCCAGCTGTGGACTGCTAAAGGCCGATGATGATGAAGTATTTCATTGGTAAGCGCTCTTGTAGCTTGCTTATATCTTCGAAGTTTAGCAAAATTCGAAACGGTCAGTAAGTGGATGGGTGACCGACAGACGCAGGCCTTGAGGCGGCCTAAGCCACAGGCCCCACTTATCGGACGTCTTCCTATTTGAATAAAATAGGAAGACGCCTGACAAAAGACGCCAGATAGGTGGAGCTTGTACCTGATCGCACAAGGTCATTTTTCTATAAAATAAACTGATGACGTCAGAAAATCTGGCTAGCTTTGGAGTTCAGCGCGTTCGGTATAGATGGATACTGTGACGACTCTTGGAAGATTCAAATACCTACATCATCATCAGCCTTTCTCACCCCACTGCTGGGTAGACCTCTCTGGGGCATATCCTGACAACCTGCGGATTTCATGATATCGTCGACCCATCTTGTTTCTCTCTAGGCTACTCTGTACTGAGTAAACAAACACAATTATGTTCATGAATGAATGAATGAAAAACTCTTTATTGCACACAATAATTACAAAACATTCACATATGAACCAATAGAACCCAACGAGACAATGTACAATGGGCGGTCTTATCTCTTAGAAGCGATTTCTTCCAGATAACTTTTGGATGGAAAGAAACGATCATATTGAAGGTATATAGGAATAAAAATAATTTTACTAATAAAATCAAATAAAAAATAATGTAACAGTATTTTGTAATGTATTTTCTATTTTTGTAATGTAACTTTCGTCGCTGACCGTACCTATGAAGGGCAATAGCCGATGGTGTTTCAACCCACGGAATACTAACTAGCTCCTACATAGCTGTCCATGGCCATTAGGGCTTTCCAATTACTATAAGTATTGTGAAATGAACAGGAAAATATACTACAGTTGTTCCATTTGACGATGGCGGGTTAGTCTTGATTGTGTGTAGATACATATGCACTTTGCTTCACAAACTCAAGAACTGCTGCGCAAAATGTGTCACCTAATTGAAAAGATAGATACATTTCTTTTGATCGCTGAAAAGTATATCTTTTAGTTCCGTAGTTCAGTCGCCTCTGTCATTCTCGTCGATCCAATCGGTATTCATTTGTAACATATCTTTTGCACTAGATAGATAGTTTAGTTCAGTAGTCTAATGTATCGCTTGTCTGCCTCTATTAATATCACAATGACTATTTTTCTAAAAATTAGTAGCCATATAATGAAACGTGACATAAAGCTATTTCTCGGAATAAACCAAGATTACATTTTGTCGGTGTTGATTGTTTTGTTGATACATTTGATACATTTTCATAAATTTTTTTGATACATTTGGACAGTTTACACTCAGGAATAACTTTATACTTACCAGGTTTAATATAAATTTTATCATAAAACTTGTCCTTGATAAAGATTTATCAACAAATAATGTAGGCAATGTAAAAGCTTTTCTCCATTTGGCGAAGGAGGAATAAAAATATTTATTTATTTAAAAGTATGGGACCACCTCAGGATCATTATACACTATACATTATATCCGTCAATCGTAGACCGATCTTAAATACATAGATCAGACAAAAAAAGTAAGGACTCGCTATTGCCAGAATTCTTTTAACAAAATTTTCTGCCAGTTTTTGCGGGGGACGAGGTAGCACACGAACGCATTTTACACACACTCGTGCATAAAAACTGACAATACACCCTCATTTTTACGCACACGCAAATTTCGTATAAAACAATACGTAATATTACAAGACGCACATGATTCGAAATCATGTACATTTTGGCAGAGGGTAAATTACAAGGTAAGGCTCATCCCGTCTAAATGATCTAAGAGATACACACAGCTGAGCCTCTCGGGACGAGATCGCGTGAACCGAGGTAAGGTAATAAGTCAAAAGTCAAAGTCAAAAAGCATTTATTCAGTAGGACCGCTGGGATCACTTTGAATCGTCGAAAAAATCATAACAGAAAAAAAAAATTAAAATCGTCTTAGAGCTTAATCCTGTTCCTTAGCGACCAATACCGTGAATAATCGAATGTTATCTGAAATCTTTACACGATCTCGTCTCGTCATGAGTTTAAATCGGACGGAAGATCAGCGCTGCGTTATAATTTAGCCTAACGCAGTATTATGCTGAGTCGGTCACCAATTTATGACATCTTTACTGTATGATGAGATACTTTTTACGATTTATGTGTTTTTATTTTCTAGTTCCAAAGTGTCTGTTATTTTACGATGGATGTCATAAATAAACGTTTTTTTTTCTTTTCTCTCTTTCTTTCTTGCTAAATCATGCGAGTTTAAAAAGAACTTTATTTCAAAGTCGGTTAAAAAGGTAGAGCTGCCACCTGAGTTGTAAAACCATAAAAAATTATACCCATGGTCGATTGTTCTAAGTTAACTATCAAAAATACAACCAAGACGCAATAAACTTTTCCATCTTCGCCTAAAATAATCGATTACAGATTAACTCAAAGACAGAGTTACAACATCCGAATAAACAATTCATATCTAATTCGATATTCTTCTTAGACACGATATTTAGCAGCTGGCATTCTATGCGTGAGAGGTTGCAAGCCCATCGCCGCATAGTGCGAACTGTGTTAAAATCTTATTAAATATAATTTTTCTGCAACATTAAAATAATCACCCACAGCCTTCGTCCATATCAATTAGCTGAGCGCTGACTGATTGGCTATTTTTAAGTTTCAAGAGTTGGAAGTAGAATGGCAAAAATCTATTGACAACATATCGATCACAATTAGTACTATCCAACTAAGTTTTACTCGTAAAATATCGATTTTCTCTGTCAAATAGAAGGTGCGTGAAATGAAATCGAAACTGACAGCGCTCATGCTAATTGAAATGGACTAAGCCGCAATAGCGGTTGAACCGCGCCCGCGGTTCAACTCTTAGTACAATTTTGTGGCGGTTAGGTGCGTACAACGACTAGCGGTTGCATACTAAAACTGGAAAAGCGGCCAGCCACGCGGTTAGCCGCCCCGTGGTTCACCGCTAGTGCGTATGAGCGCTAAGTACTAATATAGAGAAAAAACACATGTTGTTTTTGATGAACGATTTTTGAAGTTCACATGATGACCTCCGTTTTATGTTGTGCTGTATAATCTTTCGAAACTATCATTGAAAGATCATAAACAATTTATCGATATTGCGGCCTTCATAAACATCGTAAAAAGTAATTTTATTTTCTGAAGTAATGCATTAAAACACAATTTTCCAACATATTTCTGTACCACTGGAATCGGTCTGCTTCAACGAGTTTTTAAACACTCGTGTTATTGTTTGACTCGTTCTTGTTCGATCGAAGTTAAGCAACGTTCTGTGTGGTCTCAAATTGGATGGGTGACCGCTAGTCGCATTATCTACTAAGCGCTTCCGTGTTTCGGAGATCGTTAAATCGACGAACCCAGCTACCTAGTCGTTAAGCCTTGACGGAGGGTTTAACGTAAATGTAAACAGGATCACGACTACCCAAGGCGCGGTAGACATTCTCTCAGATCTTTTATATTCCAGATCCTTTGAAGATGTCTAAGGGGGTAAGTCAGAGGCATGTCCAAATACATATTTGATACATGCCCACATCTTGCAGAAGTTAGTATTCCATACGTGACAGGTTGCAAGCCCATCGCCGCCTACAAGAATACTAACTAGTTTCCTCACGATGTTTTCCTTCACCGTGTCAGAGCTCGTGTTAAATTATTATTATTATTATAATAAGCCTGAAGTTTCCCACTGCAGGGCGAAAGCCGCCCTTCCCTCCCTCCACGCCTTCCAGTCCTGGGCTATAACAGGCCAATCTTTTCTGAAGGAGTCTAGCTCATCCCGCCGCTTAAAAAAAGCGCGTCGTGTTATAGCGCATATAAATTTTACGAAACGCAAAATCCATTGATGCACGGCCGGGATTCGATCCCACGATCTTTAGATTGAAAGTCGAGGTACAACCCCATTCGGACAACGCGGCTTTTAGGGAGGATAAAAACTCCGTCACTAGAGTTAGCCACGCTACTCTGTCGAAAGAATGACGAAACAAGCTATTACAGCTATGCTGAGTGAATATATCCAATTTTTATTTATTTCTATAATATGGATGGATCTGAGTGCTGGGCCACGAAAGCGACCGATGAGAGAAGAGTGCACGCGACAGAGATGCGAATGCTGAGATGGATGTGTGGAGTGACGCGAATGGATAAGGTGAGGAATGAATATATTCGGGGAAGTCTGAAAGTAGCGCCAGTAACTAAGTTGAGGAGCAATAGGTTAGCGTGGTATGGGCATGTAATGCGGAGGGATGAAAGTCATATAACTAAAAGGGTGATGGAAATGAATGTGAATAGATATGTGAGTAGAGGTAGACCTAAGAAAAGATGGATGGATTGTGTGAAAGAAGATATGGAAAAGGAGTTGATACAGAGATGACGAGTGATAAGAGAGAGTGGTGGAGGAGAACATGTTGTGCCGACCCCGCATGAGCGGGATAAGGGCAGGCCAATGATGATAATGATGACTAGGATTGTTATACATTATATACTATGTCTCGATGTTTGTACACTTACGGAAGCGAGATAAGACGCTTGTAAACCATTTGCACGTAAAAGGGCAAGTGTGTTGCATCATCTGACATGAATACCGACATGTCTTGATGCCATCAGCATGACTGTTATGAAAACTAAAGCCTCACTGTGTCCATAGGCACGGTAGACAGCACAGATGTAATAGATATAGGTACATTTTGATATGATAACGGCAAAGATAAAGGCTTTAGGCTTTATTTAGCACTAGCTATCCTTTGCGGTGTTATCCGCGTTCCCTCGGGAAAACTTCACTTTCCCGGGATAAAATATAGCCTATGTTCATCAGGGATAATGTAGGATTCCTAAGGTAAAAGAGTTTTTCAAATCGGTCCAGTAGTTTCGGAGCTTATTCAATTCAAAAAAACAAACATACAAATCTTCCTCTTTGTAATATTATCAGTATAGGCAGATGTATGTCGAAACACGATTGACTTACCTTGACTCGATAGAAAAAAATCGCAAAGAAATCTTCATTTAGAGAGAGATCTACAGATAAAGCAGTTTCGTCTACGTGTTCCCTAATTAATACGGTCTGTGATACGGTAGAGGATTACCTATTTATTTTATCGCAAAGGAGTATTAATAAAAAATAAACAATATAAATAACGTTCACTGGAATTGTTATTGTCTAACTTGAAACGATCACCCTACGAAAACGACGTGTTGAGCTCAATTAGGATAATAATAATAATAAATAATGCTGGACATTTCACACAGCATCATCTAGCCCCAAACTAAGCAAAGCTTGTACTATGGGAACCAGATAACTGATATACTACTTATATACTTTTTGTTTGTAAATACATACATATTATACATAGAAACACCCAGACCCGAAATAAATATTTGCAGATCATACAAACATTTATCCCGCCGCGGGAATCGAACCCGCAACCTTCTGCGTACCAAGCGGACTTTCACCCACTGCGCCACAGAGGTCGTCGGGGATGATAACTGGGAATAGATTTCAAGTTAGATAAAGCCTCCTCGCAGACTGCAGACTTTCTATCGGCCGTTGAGACGGGCTATACTTCTCCATACTCATTACGAGCCAAAGTATGTTCCGTCTCAACTATCGGCCGATAGAAAGTTTGTAGTCTGCGAGGGGTCTAAAGCTGCAGTTCCATTAGACGGCCTAGGGGTGCGCGTGGCGATCGCATTCATTCTAAAAATCCATACCGATGATGGTAGGATTTGAATGAATATTGACAGGTTACTGTTTCCAGCTCAATTTTCCGATATGGAATCAATTGCACACCTGACAGGGCTGGAAACGGAAAACTGTTTGAGTCCTCAGCATCATGTCAATAGTGATGTTACAGGCATTGAGCAATTATGAACGGCTTTATGGACTTGGATAATTATCCCACACTAACGTTGATCGAACTTAGAGGCAATCACCTAAAAAGCAAGTTCGTCAGTGGCAATACTCTGGTGGGGGAGTTTTTAGGCTGCCTCAAGGCTTCCGTCATGGCTTAATGACTATAGCCAAGACCGAAAGAACGAGCCCTCCGAAGCACGGAAGCGCTCAGCTGATAATGCCACTGGTCACCCATCCACTTACAGACCGTTTAGAACGTTGCTTAACTTCAACGGAACTAGGCATTCGTGAAGTTAGCCGTTTGTCTGCGCAGAACACAATTTTGTATAAAAAGTGTTCCCTGCGCAGACATTAGATCCGTTGGGCAAAGTGTACAGTGCCACAAAGTTATCTGGACCGGTGGCCAAAAAGGGAACTAACGAGTTTCACTATATTTATTTTTTGCCAACATCAAATGCAATCTCTTCCCGGTTCCGATAAGTTTGTGGCACTTAAACATCAAAAAGGGTGAAATTGGTTGTCTGTCAGTATTGGATTTTTTTTTAGAGAGGCTTCGTTGCGATTGGCATTCACAGCATCCAAGGTAAAAACAAAAATAAATGTTTTGTTTTTGCATGCGCCTTTCGACAAAATAACATTCATTCTTAGTCAAAACACGTAATAATTGTGTTACTGAGATCAATAGAAAGTGAAGTTATGGTAAGTAAGCGGCAGTCCGCACATTTATTGTCTGATTTGCGACAATCACATACGTAACGGAGTAATATCACTTGGCGAATCTCGGCATCCATTTAAGTGAACCATTTGGGGTTCCGTTCTTTTTTGAACATTTCACACATTCTAGCCCCAATCTAAGTGAAGCTTGTACTATGGGAACCAGATAACTGATATACTACTTTGTAAAATATTTTGCTCAATAGTTTTTATTATTATTTTATTTATAATTTTTATTATTTTTTTTTTTGGCCTTTACCCAGCAGTGGCACGACGCAGGTTGATAAAAAAAAATTATACTTATTTTCGGCACGCTTAGGTGCCCATACTGACACACGACTGGGAAAAGGTGTCCCCGTCTCCTTCACACATAGGTAGTCACAATTTCCCTGACCTTACCCCAATTTTATGTGGGGTCTATGGAGTTCTATGGAGGAGTCCCGATCTCCATCATCAGATCAGCTCGCTGTCACTATATTTTTTTTGTTTTTTTTTTATATTTACCGACTGGCAGTGACCTAGATCAGTTGAGCTATCTATAGATCGTTTTTACGACGATCCTTAGATAGCTTGACTGATTCTATTGCATTTTGTAATTTTATGTACATATTGTAGTAGCTTAGTTTCTGTAGTCAACCTAATTTTTTTATTGATGGTTCCCGAAACTGGACATCTCACTTAAAAAAAAACTATTTAGACTTATCATAATTAAGGTACAAATGAATGTCCTTGTAGAAGGGAACACAGCATGCATAAAAAGAAACTTACATTTAAAAGTTACAACTACTCTTACAATTCAACTAGGTACTTGATAAAACTTGACAAACCGAGTTTCAACTCAATCGGCCTATTTTCTGAAGAGTTCCGTTGAACAGCTCCTGACTCCATCATCACGTGATGATGGAGCTGTCACCATAATAATGTACCAAAATTCAGCTCAATTTGACACTGGGAAGTGGGTCAAATGACCTTGCGAGATTTGACCCGGACAAACATACAAACTGAGACACATACAAACATTGCCAGTTAATTATAAACTTTTTATTTATTTATATAACTTATAAATTGTAGATATTCTATTGATCTGAGAAAATGTCTACCGCGCCTTGGGGATACAGCCGTGATCCTGTGTTTACGTATTATCGATCCATTTGTCTAAACTCTAAACCACAACTGCAATATTTTTATTATTCCAACAATGTCCACGACACAGTGTAGGCGTCAGATAGTAAAGCAACTGTCGTGTTTGCTCAGCCAATATTGTTGGATCGACCAAGTATTTGTTTGGTTATCAATTTACATATTTATTTGAATAAACAAGTGAAATGATGTGCTAATGCATCAACAAACATACTTTTTTACGAGCACATTAACACTCACTTACAAGCTTTTATTTAACTTGACTTGATATTATAATGTTTCTGACATATTAAGCAAAAAACGGGTCTTAACCACGGATTCAGGAAATTGTTTTAGGTCTACCATTGTCCACTACCTAGGTCCCTCTTTTCACAAAAAAAATAATAAGTATTTATTTATTCATACAAACAAAAATGATTACGTCAGTGCGTAGGTTAAGATAGATTAGTTGAACTTCACTATAGATAGTCAAATTAACTTTCTCTTTAAGTCTAAGACTTATTAAATGGCAGCCCAATTACTTCTTAATTGGGAGTTAATTGTCGTCTTCTTTAAGAACGAAACTCAAAAGGTTGGATTGACAGCCATTCAAACATTCTTTGGACTTTATACTATGAATAAAACTTCGCAACACACTGACTAGCCGCATGCTGGTACTCTGTAGGTCCTCGGTTAGATTCCCATTCAGTAAAAATATTTGACACAGGATTAGCAAGTTGAAGTGGCAGTGGGCGGGGCACATAGCTTGTAGAACTGACGACCGTTGGGGCAGAAAAGTTCTCGAGTGGCCACGCACCGGAAAGAATGGACGGAAGAAGAGGACGGCCCCCCAATAGATGGAAAGACGATCTTGTTAAGGTTGCTGGGAGCCGTTGGGTGCAGGCTGCATAAGACCGATCGCTGTGGAAATCGATCGGGGAGGCCTATGTTCAGCAGTGGACGCTAGATGGCTTAGATGATGATGATGATGACAAATATTTGATGGCACGGCACACGAAAAAAAGCAAAGCTAGTATTGTGGGACGCAAATATCTACGTAATTAAAACACATTTTATACATACCTACTTAAACAGGCCGATAACAAACAAACGTTTTTATCACGCAAAAGTTCTAGGAAATCGAAGCCACGACCTACAACAAATTCGTTCTATCAACTGATTTGTAAAGCCAGTTTTGCGAATTTTGTGTTGCACTATTCTTGCAACATTTGATACTGAAAAAACTTTACTATGACAATTTCTATTTCATATACAGGGTTATTTGTAAAACACCGGTAACCTCTCGGGACTGTATTAATATCATCAGAAGGAACTACTTTGGTTCTATGACTTTAAAAAATTCATCATTATTTTTTTTCATCAGATTGTCATACAAAAATAAAAATATTGAAATTAAACGCTCTAAATGTTACGAAGTCTATGCGAAACTAAAGAAAGCGATAGTATAAAGCGAAGGGAGCGGGGTTAGAGCGGCGAGGGTCGAAATGTGTTCGATAGGACAATGCTTTAGTTAGGAAAACGAAATCTTGGATGTTTTTGGTAAATGTATTATGTTTTGTAAAAAGTCATAAAACAAAAGTTGTTGCTTATGATGATAGTAATACAGTCCTGAGAGGTTACTGGTGTTTTACAAATAACCCTGTATACATACACTTTTTATTCAGGGCTGCTACATCGCCATAATTCTACGACCACGTGCCGATGTAGGTCAAGTTCACGTGTGGCTTGAATTAACATCGCGCCCTATTGAATCCAGCTAGTTTTGTAACCCCCTTGCATGAAGAACATACAGTTACGTTTCAGAACATATCGGGAGGGGATTGACAGGATTGTATCCGGAAAGCACGGTAGACATCTCAGTTAAGGTGCATTAACACGGTGCGATACGATTCAGCATCGCACGTAAATTTTCCCGTGTGAACGCTCATCGTATGCGATTTTACTAAGACAAATCGCATACGATGAGCGTTCACACGGGAAAAATTGGCGTGCGATGCTAAATCGTATCGCACCGTGTAAATGTAGACTTATAACAAAACGATAAATCCTTTCCTGCCATCAATATTGTGCCGATTTGAAGATTTGCTTGCAATGAATGAATGAATGAAAATTCTTTATTGCACACCATTCATAAAATTAAAACAAACAAAACCAGATAAAAATTTACAAAAGGGCGGCCTTATTGCTAGGAAGCGATCTCTTCCAGGCAACCGTTGGATAGAGAGAAACATAAAATCAATGTAAGAAGTACATCCAATAATTTGTCACAGGCCCATGATTATTTTGCACTAGCTAATGCGTGCGGCTTCGCTCACTTGCTCGGCCGCTAAATGATGCATGGGCTTTTCACGGCCGCTAAATGGCATCAGCTTTGCAAAACGAGCCAAAAAAACCGTGTAAAGCTGATCGCACACTGTCAGCGCCGTACGCGCCGCAGTCATTTTTCTATACAAAAAATGCTGACCGCAGAAAATGCAGCTCGCTACTGACGTCAGCAGCATTTTCTCTATTGAATTGACATTTCGGCGCGTTCGGCTCGGCTGGACTGTGCGACCACCCTTAAATCATCTTTACATAAACAACTTTTGCATTTCCAATATTAAGGGTTATTAAAATCATGCAATGGTCATAAACATAGATGGGGTCGGTAACCACATGGGACGACATAAAAGTTATATTTCCTCTTTGGGCCTACATGTATGTAATAGTATTAATTGGTTAACAACTGGTTTAAGATACGTAATAATTAAAGTTTCAATTATACATTATTAGTAATACATTTTTGTTTTCGCAACCGTTAATTGCTTGTGCAATATGCAAAAGAGCTTATTGCCATGATCTAAACGAGTTCTTACCAATGGTAGACCAAATAAAAAAAGGTTTATTTTTCTCATTTTTAGAATTCCGTACCCAAAGGGTGAAACGGGACCCTATTACTAAGACTCCGCTGTCGTTGCAATTGACGCTTAAAACACAATATAAACATAATTGATAGGATTCAATAGTTCTTACTCAAATCAAGTTTACTCTTACTAAACTGCGAAAGGTCGCGAATATACTCGTACATAAACAAAATCTGTTCAATTATTGAGAAATTAAAACTATAAAACAAATATTGATGGTTTAAAAAAGCTCGTGAAGGCCTACTTGCATAAGCCAGTGGGGCTTCTAAGCCTCCTTACGCATTAGCGGTTGAATGACGCCTCACGCTTCAAATTTTAGTATAACCACGGGCCCGCCACGCGGCTAGCCCCGCGGTTCAACCTTGTATGGACTACGCGTTCACGGCATTCACAGATTTTGAAAAAAATGTACTCAAACCTTAAATACCCCATAGAGTCTTTTGATCCCTACATGAAACTGAATCGATTGGCATCAAACATTTTTTTTTACGTTTGGCATTTTTGAACGCAGTTCTAAAAATCCCAAAAAGTTAGGGTAAGGTCTGGTAGGAGCGTTTTCCTGTGGCTACAACGGTTAAGGTACCTGCCCTCTAGCCCTTCTCAAAAATCCACCCTGTATAATAAATAGAAAGTACCAAAGTAATTGAATTGACGACCTCTGTAGCGCAGTGGGCGAAGGCCCGCCTGCGACGCAAAAGGTTGCGGGTTCGATCCCCGCGGCGGGACCAATGTTTGTATGATCTACAAATATTTGTCTCGGGTCTGGGTGTTTCTATGTATAATATGTATGTATTTACAAACAAAAAGTATATAAGTAGTATATCAGTCATCTTAGTACCCATAACACAAGCTCTGCTTACTTTGGGGCTAGATGATGCTGTGTGAAAAGTCCAGCATTATTTATTATTTATTATTATAATTAAACTAAAGAAGCAAAGAATTCAATCCGACTGCAGGTCATGTGCCCAGAAGGCTGGCGGCATTACCTCGTTGGATGGCTATACTTATCCTCTGTCCGAGGTAAGCATTGGTCATTGGTCAAGCAGCAAGTCATTGGTCTCGTTGAAGCGCTCGTGGTCGTGCTTGCTTAGTCGTTCTTGATAGATCGTCGAAGTTAAGGAACGTTCGAAACGGTCAGTAAGTGGATGGGTGACCGCCAGTGGCATATTCATCTGAGCGCTTCCGTGCTTCGGAGGGCACGTTAAATTGTCGGTCCCGGCTATTTAAGTCGTTAAGCCATGACGGAGGCCTTAAGGCGGCCTAAAAACTCCGTCACCAGAGTTGGCCACTGACTCATACGAACTTACTTAATGGGTCTCGTCAATCAACCTCTTGGATAACTCTGAAAAGAGATATAAAAATATTGGCAGTTCAGGAGGACAAGATTCAATGTTTTTCTTCACTATTCCAAGGTGCTAGAGGCAACATGAACGCAATACAAACAGTTCATTCAGTCTGAAGTGTATGTTGCGTTAGGACTCTTAGCGCGGCATACAAATAGGTACTTAAGACGTAGCTTATCCAATACTTACGGAAATCGTTTTAGAAAATGCGGCGCTCGTCATTTAGCGATATCTTTCCTTTATCTAAAACTAGCTACTGCGCGTGGCTTTGTCCGTGTGGTACCAAAATTTTAGATAGCCTCTAAGCTATTCAGATGCGGTCGCAGTCTGAAATTTGGGGGGGCACTACACTAATATTAGACTTTATTGCACAATACACACGATGTTTCAATTGGACGTTTACGATTTTTGAGGGGGTCATGTCCCCTGTGACCCCCCCCCCTCGGATCACGCCTGGATGTGATCTACGCTACATGAACTTAAGGTGAATGACTAGACGGACAGTGTAGGTAGTCATAATCAGAACTACATCTATAGCATCACACCTCTGAATCAATCTTAAAGAAAATCACCTAAATTATGTAAGATTGGCAGAAGCTGGATGCGTCGAGCTGAGGATAGGGCGCAATGGCGCTCATTAGGGGAGGCAGTGGACTGCTATAGGCTGACGATGTTGATGATGTGTAAGATTTCAACCATAAAAAGGGGACTAACCAAAAACTTTTATTCAGCTAAGTATCTATAAGCGCTCTTACGTACTATGCATAGTAGTAGGTACTGGCCGTGACGAAACTCCTCTGGCTCTAACTGAAAACCAGCGCTGGGTAGGCACACTACTGTGTACCTATCCAGCACAATGCTGAGTTATGGCCATGTTTACCTGGACTCTGCTGCGCACAACTAGTTATAAGTAAATCGTAAGTTAGGCATAATTTTTAGGTTTAATCGTGTGTGTAGTGTTTAAGTGTCTAGGTAAATAAAAATATTTTCTTTCTTTCTTTCTTTCTATGCGGGTGGCGGCTAGCCGCGTGGCGAGCCGTTTTTCCAATTTAAGTATGCAACCGCCTAATATGTACTTACCTATCCGCAACTAATCGTCACAAAATTGTACTAAAACCGCGGGTCGTGGTTCAACCGCTAGTGCGTAACGCTAGTCTTGAACGACTATCTACTGCGCATCGGTAGTTGTGATCCAGTAAATATTGCGCTTTTTTTAATTAAATAGGTCAGCATTTGACCTCACTCTGCCTGATGTTAAGCAGTAGTGAGGTCAAGGATGGGGCATGCTTACCCAGAAGGAACCTATTTACTCTTGATTTGAAGACCGCCTGGCAATGAGTTCCACAATTACTACTATATATATATATAATTTACTCGGTCAAGTGAAAGTGCAGGTATGAATAGAGCATGATAGTTTACATATATACCTACATTTGTTTCGGTTACTACAAGTTATGTAATGTTTGTTTACACACATACAGCCGAGATTCAAAAAACTTCATCATCAAGCGCATGACTACGCTATACGAGTAATATCTCTATCGACGACCTCTGTGGCGCAGTGGGTTGATCACCGCGGTGATCGAACCCGCAACCTTCTTCGGGCTTTCACCCGCTGCGCCACAGAGGTCGTCGAGTAATTAATCCGTTGGAAATCGAAATATAAGCATAACCTATATTTATTTACAGAAACTAAGCTACATAAAATTACAAAATACAATAGAATCAGTCAAGCTATCTAAGGATCGTGGTAAAAACGATCTATAGATAGCTCAACTGATCCAGGTCACTGCCAGTCGGAAGCGTGCCCAAAACACTGGCGGCATTGCCACGCTGAATGGCAATGCTGATTCTTTGAGCCAAAAATAATAAGCATAATATAATACATATCTCTTCTTCTTTTTTAAGCTTATCGCACATATGTCTACGCCGTACGCGCCGCAGTCATTTAGAAAAATACTGATGCCGTCAGAAAATACAGCTTAATTTTGACGTCTCACTCAGCGTTGCAGCTTTTCCCTCTATTGAATTGACAGGATGAGTTCGGCCACCAGGATTCCCAGGGTGCAATGAACTACAAATTCTTTCTTTTAACAGATCCAATATGGATGTTTGTGGGGTTAGTCAGAGACAGACATGTCCAAATACCTACTACACATGGCCACACATCGTAAGCCCATCTCTGCATATAAGATGTTTTCCTTCACCGTAAACGGCCGTAGAAGCACAGACTTTAGAAAACTCTCTAAACAGCCTGTGATTTTATCGGGTCTGGGTGTTTCTATGTATTTTTAATATGTATGTATTTACAAAACAAAAAGTATATAAGTAGTATATCAGTTATCTGGTTCTCATAGTACGAGTACAAGCTTTGCTTAGTTTGAGCTAGATGATGCTGTGTGAAATGTCCAGCATTATTTATTTATTATTATTGCAGAAATATTATATATATTCTATAGAACCCGCTTATCCTCACCATGCCGTGTTGAGTAATACATAAAATGCTTGTTTAAACGCACTCGCTTCTAAACTTTACACATCTTTAACCGACTGCACACAAAAGGGGGTTATGAAGGTAGTAGAGCGAGACAGTTTCCTAAGCATTGACGTCATCATCTAACTCGCGACATCCTGACAAAGTGGTTCTAAGGAGAACTGCATGGTGTTTTTAAGAACTTCATTTTGAATGAAAACTTTTTTTATATGGAAAATAATTACGCTTTAAAACTAAAAGAAAAACCGACTTCAATGTTCGACTCTACACGCGGCGTGACTCAGGGAACCAATAAATAAAAATCATCAAATTAAGAAAAGAAATCAAATCGACAGATAATGCTTATGCTCCACCGGCGTCTAAGGGCATTAGCAAAACTGCATTTTATGTCAAGTTTCGTGGGACGCGAGTACCTGGCATTAGTAAATCGTCAGATTGACACAATGCAAAGAGAGTATTTAGACCTATCTGTCGATTCCATTTACAATGGCTAGGAGGGAAGGTTTTAAGAGTTTTACGCGAAAACTATCAAACCCTCAGGAATAAAAATTATATGGGACCAACTCTGGAGCATACCCTTTCAAACAAAAAAAAATTGAAAATCGGTCCACAATTGGCGGAATAATCGCGTAACAAGACACAAAAAAAACAACATACAGGCGAATTGAGAACCTCCTTCTTTTTTGAAGTCGGTTAAAAACCATTGAACTCGCGACACTGTTCATACTAGTCGTAAGTCGCATATGATTAAAGTCGAATGCTCTGGTCACCATACAAAATCGCGTCTCATCCAATGTGAACAGCTCCATATAAAGTGTATGGTGACCAGAGCATTCGACTTTTAGTCATATGCGACTTACGACTAGTGTGAACGGGCTGTTACCGTTACCGACACTGCCGGCGAGCCACTTTTTTATGCATGTTCACAGATTTCTTCGTCAATTTTGAAGTCGGTAGATATAAGGTTCGAATATTAAATAAATGATTATAAAAAATAATGCTGGACTTTTCACACAGCATCATCTAGCACTAAAGTAAGCAGAGCTTGTGTTATGGGTACATGACTGATTTACCTACTACTCTAAAACCTTTACGCGATCGACTCAATATTAATACAACAATAGACATATTAATTTCTTGCAGTCAGAGGTTAAGATACTTTTGATTTCTAAAAGCAAACGCGGCCTAACATGCCCTAGGCCTCTTATGTAATGAATAATGAGACGTAAATAACGTAACGTGTTATGTTATTTGGTTCAGCGCAATTAAAGGTCAGTCTGTCGGAGAAACTTGATTTATAGATTATAGAAATTGAGGGTTAGATAACGAAAATACACTAACGAATTTTCCTTAATAAAAGACAAATTAAACGTAATTTTATTTGTTTTATATACAGGGTTATTTGTAAAACACCGGTAACCTTTCAGGACTGTATTACTATAATTTCTTGGACTTTTCACACAGCATCATCTAGCCCCGAAGTAAGCAGAGCTTGTGTTATGGGTACTACGTGACTGATATACTACTTACCTATATACATTTTGTTCGATACATATTATATACTAGCTGTCCGTCGCGGTGTTACCCGCGGTCAAAACTTCACTTTCCCGTGATAAATTACAGCCTATGTTCATCAGAGATAATGTAGGATTCTAATGGTGAAAGAATTTTTCGAATCGGTTCAGTAGCTTCAGAGTCTATTCAATTCAAACAAACAAACAAATCTCTCCTCTTTATAATATTATTATAGATAAAAAAGCATGTAAGTAGTATATCAGTTATCTGGTTCCCATAGTACAAGCTTTGCTTAGTTTGGGGCTAGATGATGCTGTGTGGAATGTCCAGTGTTATTTATTATTATTTTATTATTATAGATAGAAAACACCCGGACCCAGACAAATATCTGTCGATCATAACAAAATGTTTCTATGATGTATTAATATTTCTATGATTTGTCTGATCATACAAACGGCGGGGATCGAACCCGCAACCTTCTGCGTCGCTAGCGGAGCTTCGCCCACTGCGCTACTGAGGTCGTCAAATCTTTATAACATAAGATTTAGACCGGTAAACATTAAAAGTTATTAAATTATACATGTCCCGACAGTTTGGGTTCATGTCGCTACGTAGGAAATATAATATGCACTCGTCAATTTGTGTATTAGAAGATTTGAGTGCTCGATCCATTATGTAGTAGTCACTTTAAGCTCTAAGCAAGTATCAAATGTAGCCAAATTGTTCTAGACCGACTCTACCATGTCTCGCAACACATCTATGAAATGATAAATGGCTTTCGTAATAGATATTTATACAGTCATTACGTATTTGTTGTGAAGTGTAATGTGAAAATGATTGCAAAGTTACCAGATACTGCCATACCATGGCCCTCAGTGTACGACAATTTCTCAATTCATACACTTTAAGATATAACCACTTTGGAAACGCTCGTAGTTTGCGTCGTTCTTGATCGATCGTTGAAATGAAGCAGCTTTCGGAGTGATAAAGTGGATGGGTGACCGCTGGGCTGTACGTCTAGCTAATAATGCGTTAAGCCATAACGAAGGTCTTTAAGTGGCTTAAAAACTCCATCCAAACTCTTTTTTTAAGCTAGATCACCTATAAAAATATGATAAGTTCATTTTAAATTATTTTTTAAAATTTATTAATTTTTTTTATTAATATTTAGATTTATATTTTTTATTATAAATAATATAATTTTATTTTTAGAATGAGAATTAATTTCTTTTAATAGAGTGAGAATTGTTGTACCTATCTGTTAAATCTGTAAAATTGCTAGGCCCCAAACTCTTTTTCGGACGCACGTACACACACATGTATATAAGAAAGTAAAAAATACTTTAAATGCAAGGTGAGAGAAACTAGATATTTTCTCAGATTATATCCATTTCATATCCATTGGTTGCGGGTTCGATCCCCGCAGCGGGACCAATATTTGTATGATCTACCAATATTTGTCTCCGGTCTGGTTGTTTCTATGTATAATGTG
Source organism: Epirrhoe alternata (assembly GCA_963565295.1). Taxonomy (NCBI): domain Eukaryota; kingdom Metazoa; phylum Arthropoda; class Insecta; order Lepidoptera; family Geometridae; genus Epirrhoe; species Epirrhoe alternata. Next base: position 953,704 of record OY751375.1, read on the forward strand.
AATGAAACTATAGTAGAAACTATAATGTGAATGAATCAGTCGTGTAGTACCACAAACACAAGCTCTGCTTACTTTGGTTCTAGATGATGCTGTGTGCAAAGTCCAGCATTATTTATTTATTGATAGATAGGTAGATAGAGAAGAATTGAAGATACGAGTACTTATTTAAATAAATAATGCTGGACATTTCACAGCATCATCTAACCCCAAACTTAGCAAACCTTGTACTTATACAGGATGTAAAAAGACAACTACCGAAAACTGAGGGGTTGCAATCAGACCATGATTCTAAACATATTTAGCGAAAAAAAACGAGAATTTTTTTTTTGACTTAGCTTAGTCATTTTATTTTATATTCGGTTATTTACTACTATTACAACATAATAAGATCATACCTACCTAATAATTTCATTTGTAAAAGAAAGAAACAGTTAAAACTCAAAATCCAGCAATCTACGTAAAACAACGCGCCCAGAACATACGCAAACAGTACTCTTTAAACGCTGTTTTCTCCGGATATAATGATTTTTTCGGCAAATCCTTTTGGATTTGGTTGTGTGTTGGGATGCTGTACCTACCCCTTTCGGCTTCGGTAGACGTCTTTTTACACCCTGTATTTATTAATTGTATTTTATATTATTAAAAAAACTCATTGCTCATCGCATCCTGTGCCAATGTTGCCACCTCGGACTACATCATTAACATGTCGTCGATCCGTCATATCGGTACATTCCTTTTACCAAGCCACTCAGTTACAACTTCCATTCAATAGTATTAGACTCTAGTATGTAGGAATCTTAAGTACTCTTACACTACCTATGTATACTCTACACTTGAATTGAACTCTCGATCTCGGGGTCACTTTCCCTTACCATCTGATACGTGAGACGTGATGACGGCCGCTTCCTTGTAACCCACTATCACAATCTCAACCTTATTCCCACCACTGTTAGTGTCATTATCCCTTGAATTTTTACAATTTACAGCTTATGATTGAATGTATCTTGTGCTTTGATGCAATGGGGTAAGGTTGAAAGTTGAATGTGGCTTGTGAAATGCAATAAGCCTTCACGGTGGACGGTTGCGGAAACAATTATTATTATACGTTTGATGGTTCAACTTTTTCGTTTTTTTTTTGGTAATTATCTACTTACTGGTAATTGATACTTCTGTAAACAAAAATGTGGTACCTACTGATTTTTTGCTGACTACATTGTAGGCAACTTGTAAGGCGATAAATGGCAACATGACTTTTAATCGTATTACGAAGAAGTTTGGAACAAGCAAATAAACATACACAGCCTCAGACAAAATAGAATGGACGAGTTATTGGCAGAATTCTTTCTTTAAATTTTTCACCAAAGATAATATAACCACTACGTTTAAGAGCAACGATTTTAGACGATCATTGGACGGGAGTTCCATAGAGAAAAACGTATGAAATGTACAGTCAAAACTAATACCAACGTTACAAAACCAAACCACGCCATACTGCCAACATAGTAGAGCTATGAAAGTACTTTGAGGGCGGCTGATCAAAGCGTATTTAGCAACCTCAGAGAAATTAACCCTAAGTGCTCTATGAGCGCAACTAATCAGCAGCATTGCATTTGACGACCTCTGTGGCGTAGTGGGTGAAAGCCCGCTTGGGACGCAGAAGGTTGCGGGTTCGATCCCCGCCGCGGGATAAATGTTTGTATGATCTGCAAAATATTTATCTCGGGTCTGGGTGTTTCTATGTATAATATGTATGTATTTACAAAAAAAAGTATATAAGTAGTATATCAGTTATCTGGTTCCAACAGTACAAGCTTTGCTTAGTTTGGGGCTAGATGATGCTGTGTGAAATGTCCAGCATTATTTATTATTTATTGCTATTCAACATGGTAATGCCGCTATGTGCCAGTGTGTTGGTCACACGAACTGGATCAATTGAGCCATCTAAGGATCTTTTGAGCTATCGAAAGACCGTTTCTACTTTAGCTAACTATTCCGATAAATGTGCGAATGTATCAATGTTTTTTTGGGCATGCCTCTGACTAGCCTCTTAGATATCATCAAAAGATCTGGGGAATGTCTACCGTGCGTTGCCGTACTACTAAAGAAAAGTAGCTGCCCTAGCTTGAAGTAAAATTTCGAAAAACATATTTTGACTTGATTATACCTAAACTGTTCAGTCAGGGCCCCAGTTTTTTTTGCACCAGGGCCCTTGGCATAGGCGGATCTAGGGGGGGGGGGGCACGGGGGCACGTGCCCCCCCTTCTGTATAATTAATACGTAAAACATGCATTCCTTTTTTGTATAATTTTACCAAAAAATTATATATCTTATACAGGGTGTAAAAACGTCTACCGAAGCCGAAAGGGGTAGGTACAGCATTCCAACATACAACCAAATCCAAAAGGATTTTCTGAAAAAATCATTATATCCCAAGAAAACAGCGTTTGAAGAGTACTGTTTGCGTATGTTCTGGGCGCGCTTTTTTACGCAGATTGCTGGATTTTGAGTTTTAATTGTTTTTTTTCTTTTTTATATGAATTTATTAGGTAGGTATGGTCTTATTATGTCGTACTAGTAGTAAATAACCGAAAATAACATAGCATGACGAAGATAAGTAAAAAAAAACAATTGCGTTTTTTTTACGCCAAATATGTTTAGAATCATGGTCTGATTGCAACCCCTCAGTTTTCGGTAGCAGTCTTTTTACACTCTGTATACTGCTGGATACTTCACACAGCATCGTCTAGCCCAAAACTAAGCAACGCTTGTACTGTTGGAACCAGATAACTGATATACTACTTATATACTTTTTGTTTGTAAATACATACATATTATACAGGATGTAAAAGGACAACTACCGAAAACTGAGGGGTTGCAATCAAACCATGATTCTAAACATATTTAGCGAAAAAAAAGCAAAAAAAAATTTTGACTTAGGTAGTCATTTTATGTTATTTTCGGTTATTTACTACTACAACAACATAATAAGACTATACCTACCTAATAATTTCATGTATAAAAGAAAAAAACAGTTAAAACTCAAAATCCAGCATTCTACGTAAAACAACGCGCCCAGAACATACGCAAACAGTAAACTTCAAACGCTGTTTTCTCCGGATATAATAATTTTTTCGGAAAATCCTTTTGGATTTTGTTGTGTGTTGGGATGCTGTACCTACCCCTTTCGGCTTCGGTAGACGTCTTTTTACACCCTGTATAATATAGAAACACCCAGACCCGAGATAAATATTTTTTTGATTTTGACTGTCTCATCCACACTCCAACCTAAAATTATTGATAGAAGATTATGGAATGTATGATATTTTTTTTGTAATTACTTTTAAAAAGAGTATCTTGAAAATGGCTTCTAAGAACATTCAATATAAAAGACTTAAACGCACAGGAATATTGGTTTCCAGTGAACGCAGTGCAGAATTGCTGTTTTGTTTAAGAAATTAGACGCAGATGGAAATTGTATTGAAAACATTAACCGCCTTATTAATTAGAAAACCCTAATTCTAGCTAAATCCGAGACTGCTCTCAGAACTTTTACTTCTTGGAGTAACATGATGAGTTTAAGGTTATTAATAAATCGGTAGTTATCTCGAATCAGTAATACATTTCTTGCATCGGGACTAGCGCGTGCGTTATGGCAACCCATAAAATTTAAAATAAAAACGAGTGAATGAACGAATATTATTATCATTCAAAATATTGTCTGTCTCTGTCACTAATTATATGAATGACAGAGATAGACAATAATTTGTATTTGATAATCTGTTTTATTCAAAGAGGTTAGAGGTTTTATTCTTCTCAAAATTTTTGGTCAAGTGAATATTGACCAAAAAGTTTTTAGTCATAAAAAAAGTATTTACTGTTTAGTCATTTGTAACTGTTTTTTTTGTTTCTTGCTAATGCTAAATGATTTTTTACCTCAAAATCTATACTTACTTGGATTTTAAATTCAGTTTCTTCGAGATTATAAAATGAAATTGTACGAATATTGTAAATTTTCACTCGCCCCATTTATGGTAATTGGTACCCAACCTCATTTTTCCTCAAACCATCAACATATCCATCCTATTTGCACAACCTTTTTTTGGATATGACATGAATATTATGAAGTAAAATGTCAAAATTCATGATAGAGTATGCTTACTCCATCTCTATACTAGGTTGCACCTAGGCGTAACTCTTGATCCGAGAGCAGCGTCGGATTAGCTTATTTCCTCCTTGGTCTTTATTTATTAATACAGATTTGACCTACTACTGCCTTATGCTTTGGATTAGCTCTAATCCCAACCAAGTTCGTGTTTATTAATAACAGGGTAAAATTTTTGTCAATTGTCAAAAGTGTCAATTGAGATCTGCAGCCTTATTGTGACTTGAAATCCATTCCCAGTTGTCATCCCAATAGAGCTCAATCAATCAATCACACAATACGAAAATGACCATTGAAGTCCAGGCTACGTGTCAAATGTCAAAATGAAGCCGATGTCCATTTCCAGTTGAGTTACACAATAGGGTTGCTACTTAATTTTTTAATGCCATTTTTGGAATTTCTTTAATTTTTTAAACAAAATAAACCTACAATTTCCTAATAACAATATCTTACTACATATGAAAACTTCACTGCCCTCAATGCGATAAAATTGTACCCCACCTGTATTCTTCTTCTTCTTCTTTTATTTTATGCCAACTACACAACTAGGTATAATTCTGCCAATGTCAAGTTTTAAATATATCAGTCAGTCCTGTCACTGGTTTGAACAAAACATGGCGGCTTGTTTTCTTCAAAACTCCAACGGAAATTTTTCGTCAAATGAGAAATCTTCTTCAATACGGGGAGTATTGAATTCCATTTTCCAAATCTCCTATTACGAATATAAGGCTTTATAAGTAAAATAAATAAATAAATAAATAATGCTGGACATTTCACACAGCATCATCTAGCCCCAAACTAAGCAAAGCTTGTACTATGGGAACCAGATAACTGAATATACTACTTATATACTTTTTGTTCGTAAATACATACATTATTATACATAGAAACACCCAGACCCGAAATAAATATTTGCAGATCATACAAACATTTATCCCGCGGTGGGGATCGAACCCGCAACCTTCTGCGTCCCAAGCGGGCTTTCACCCACTGCGCCACAGAGGTCGTCACCAAAATTACATAATAAAACCTAGTAGAACACGAGAAAAAGAAAATAAAATAACAGAGCAGTGCTTCCACCTAAAATGGCAAAAAATCTCAAGCTAAAAGAATACAGGTTCTTATAAGTCGCCACAACACATTATGTCAATTAACTCTGGCAGATTGACATTGACATTTCTATACAAACAGGCTGACAAATTGTTTTTTTTTTATCAAAGTTATCTAACGATTGTAAAATCCAGCCTATAGGATATTAACTCATTTTAACATTACGAAACCAAAACAAGTCATGTTTGCAACATGTAAGTACAGACCTAATAAAAATATTCTATCAGTTTTGTAATAACAAAATTCTTTCATCACAAAACGTACTATTTACAATGGTAGGTATTTAGAAAGGTGCTTTGACTGAAGGTAGCGAGATCTTCCAGTGGTACATCAATGGATTTGTTGTTTCATATAATTTATACGCGTATAAATACGAGTTTGTATGAAGGAAATCTTCGTGAGGAAAGCCGCAGTTTAGATACTGTCCGTCTTTTATTCAAGCCACATTCAAGGAAAATAATAATTTTGAAAAGCGCATACATGCGACCATAGAGCCTCTTGTTTTGAAATCGGTTAAAAACTTCAACACTACATTCAGCTTCTAAAAAAGTCGAAACCTCAGATATAAGAGTAGGGACCCGCTTTTGACGGTAGTCCTACACATTTTAAATATTTGCAACTTGTGAAGACATAATGCTGGACATTTCACACAGCATCATCTAGCCCCAAACTAAGTATAGCTTGTACTATGGGAACCAGATAACTGATAACATATTTAAATTATCGCGTATAACATATTTCTTTACCTCGACGTTTCAGTAGCGTTAGTTGTAACGCTGGTCTTTCACTTCTTCTTCACTTCGTCTTCTGACCACGGTAGCTATAGGTAAATAAATATGTAATACCGACGCGATTAACACCGGTATCCACAAACATTACTATGAGGTCTCACAGTGCGCGCGGACGCACAGGGTCCCAAAAACCTACTGGTTTTGGGACCCTGTGCGTCCGCGCGCACAGTGAAACGTCAAAGTAATGTTTAAAGATGGTATTCCTCTTACAAAATTCATTAAATCTTTTTTACTATTTATGGGCTCAAGTGGAGCTGGGCAGGACACTTGGCCAGACGCGGTGATGACCGGTGGAGCAGAGTAATGACCGACTGGTGCCCCCGGGAGGGCTACAGAAGAGTGGGTCGTCCGGCAGCTAGATGGGTTGACGACATTATAAAAACAGCAGGTCGTACATGGGTGAAACAAGCGCAGGATAGGAAAGGTTGGCACAAGCGAAGAGAGGCCTATGCCCAGCAGTGGGATGAAAAAGGCTGCGGATGATGATGATGATGATGAAGGATTAACCGTGGTTGTGGTCATTTTTAACCGACTTCAAAAAAGGAGGAGGTTCTATGTTCGGTTTCCAAAATTTTTTTTTTGTTTGAAAGGGTATGCTACCATAGTGGTCCCATAAAAATTTTACTCCTGAGGGATTGATAGTTTTCTCGTAATACTCAAAAAATCACCGATCTTTTCGAAAAATGTGGACCGATTTCCAAAATTTTTTTTTTTGCTTGAAAGGGTATCCATATCTAGGTGGTCCTCATACTTTTTTTTCCTGAGGGATTGATAGTTTTCCTGTAAATCTCAAAAAACCTCATTCTCACTACAAAATCTGAGTCAAACATTGAATAGTTTGACATGTTTAAATACGCTCGAGGTGATCCCATATAATTTTATTCCTGAGGGATTCTCACTCTAACTGCTTTAATCTTGACTATTCCAATATCTAACCTAACCTACTATATTATTTACACTAAAAATAGAAAAATAAAAATTTTTGAAGTCGGTGCCAACTATTCTACTCGATACAATTTTGCACCCAAGTTCTATTGTACTCGTAATTTCTTCTTAGATGTAAATGCATAGGTAGTTGGTACCGACTTCAAACATAATATAACATAATAATTTATTATTTGAATACTGTAAGTAATAATTGCATGTGTATATTCTTATTTTTCTCTTTTTAGTGTAGGTACATAGAAGGTTCTTAGTGTCTATTTGTGTTATGTGAAGTCGGTTCAATTTTTTTTTCAAAATTTTTTATCGTAAGTTCGTAATGGTGATGGATTATTTCTAAAAGCCTCTATGATGGCTAGTGACTTGATGGCCAGATCGTTTTATCGTGCCCTCCGAAGCACGGGAGTACTCCGTTGATAAAGCTAGTTCACCCATCCACTGTGTTCTCACAGAACGTTGATAAGTCCGACTAAACAATATCGACCAACAAGCTGACAACGATAAAGTTTCTAAATCTCAATACGTGCGGTCAGTCAGACATCTCAATTATTTATGTAGTATGAAAAAATTTCCATACAGTAACGCACGATTATTCAATTGACGCAATTTTATTTCATTTAAGTTCGTCTAACAAAAATCTACCTTAGCTCGATGGATGAGAGTATAATTCGGCAAATAGGTTAGTTTTTGTGTTTTACATGAAGATTCGCATTGACATACATACAGAAGATAGGTACTTCTTTTCTATAGGCTGAGAGTGTAGTGTAAATAACGTTTTATAACGATAAAATAATAATAAATAAATAATGCTGAACATTTCACACAGCATCATCTACCCCCAAACTAAGCAAAGCACCAAAATGGGAACAAGATAACTGTTAAACTACTTTTTCAACACGCTCATAAAGTGGCTCTATGGTCACCGCAATTATAGGCACACAATAATAAATAAATAATAAATAATGCTGGACATTTCACACAGCATCATCTAGCCCCAAACTAAGCAAAGCTTGTACTATGGGAACCAGATAACTCATACACTACTTATATTCTTTTTGTTTGTAAATACATACATATTATATCGTATATAATATATCTCTTATATCGTAGCGACTGGAGATCCGTGGTCTCTGCCTACCCCTTTGGGAAAGAGGCGTGACTTTATGTATGTATGTATACATATTATACATAGAAACACCCAGACCCGAGATAAATATTTGCAGATCATACAAACATTTATCCCACGGCGGGGATCGAACCCGCAACCTTCTGCATCCAAAGCGGGCTTTCACCCACTGCGCCACAGAGGTCGTCAAACTGACACCCATAATCAAACTGTTTCATTACTATAGCTCACTCTTAGATGATCAAACGCGGCCGCTCCGCGAGCTCACTAGTGAGTTACAGTTTTTTTTTTAATTTTATTGGTTGAGTTGCTTTGTTCTTAAAAGAGTTTTTATTCAAAAAAAAAGATCATGATCAATAGAACAATCAAATTAATGTTGCTACTGCTTGCTCATTTCATGCAACTTCTTATTTAAATAGATAATTTTAAACTCGTACGTGTTTAATAAATAAAACTTTCACTTATAATACCACAAGAGCTTCAAAATTATCGGGTATTTCCCGATAGGTTCGTTGCAAACAAATAAATGATTTTTCTGAAAAACTTGACGATTTTATTTGTTTGCAGGGAACCTTGAGGGAAATGCCAGATAATTTTGAAGCTCGTGTGGTATTCGGGGGATTATTTTTCCGTCCCAAATGTCGGCCAATAGAATTGCACCATGAGACGAAATGTACAGTTAATTTCATTTTCATGCAAAATCTCCAATTTTCACAATTGAATTCAACCTGTCAGTTTGACGTGTGGTTAATTTGACTGGATCATGTTTTGTTTTTTATATACGAGCAGAGAAAATTTTCAAAAAATTATCAGTATAATACCATGTAGGTTGTACCACGTGACGTCGAATGGTGCAATTCTATTGGTCGATATTTGGGTCGGAAAAATAATCACTCAAATATAACTTTTGTTTTCTCTGTATTATAAGAAAACTTTAAATTCCCCATTTTGTACATACGTGGCAGAATAGGCGCGGAAAATAAAAAAAAAACCTCATGCTTTTAGTCTGTGGCCGATCGCCTTTAATTTTTCCCTTCTTCTTCTTCTTTATATAGCAAATCATTTTTCACAACTCTTTTTCACTGTTGAAAATGAGTTTTTATTGTTATTTTATTCACAAGTGTGTTGAAAAACGTCGTAAGATACACGTGTGTGTTGATGATTACCGTCCTCGGCTCTCTTAAGACCCTCGCCTAATGGCGCCGCGGCATCACCAATGTTAACACTAGTACATACATATTAAACATAGAAACACCCAGACCCGAGACAAACATTTGTCCCGCGTCGGTGATCGAACCTGCAACCTAGTTACTGCGTCGCAAGCGGACCTCCGCCCACTACGCTACACTTTAAAGCGTTGAATCCGAAATGTTGATGAAATTTTTTTTTGTATATTAATGTGGTAGACACTAAACTTTTTTATTATACACGCGGTGCTACCCGCAATCCCTCGGGAAAACATCACTTTCCCGTGATAAAATATATGTATCAGGGATAATGTTCATCAGGGATAATGTAAGATTCTAATCGTGAAAGAATTTTGAAAATCAGTCCAGTAGTTTTGGAGCCTATTCAATTCAAACAAACACACCAACATACAAACAAACAAATCTTTCCTCTTTTTAATATTAGTATATTGTGGATACATAAAAAAAAATGTTTATTTCAGACTACAAAATGGTCCATAGTTTTTTAGTAGGTACATAAAAAGCTTATTAATATCTATTAAATGACAGAAAAAGACAATAACACAGCGATATGCCGAGAGCGAACAAATAAGGTAATCCTTAATGATCACTCTCCTCACAAGGCACCTCCAGAAAGGAGAGGTGTAACTGTCATCAAAAATTTACACCCGTCCCCAAAATTTACGACAAAGAAATAGATTAGATTTTCCTTTTTCTAAACTTCAGATGATTCACAAAGCTCCGACATTGAATCGACACACTGTCCCACCAGTGGGTCAAATTAGTGGGACCACGAGTCGCGACCCATTTAATTATAGTTAACCTAATTCTAAAAAAAAAAAAACATACGTGATGTTTTTTTTCTCTAAGATTTTAATAAAAGATCTCATCATAGCGTAAGAAATTTTAATGTTTGTGTAACAAACACAATTTTATGTTACTCACTATCTTTGCGATGTCCTTCCAGGACTCATGTGTTAGTAACTTAGTACACCTTTATTTTAAGACCTATTACACACACATGAATGCAATAAATACTTTGAATTTGAATTTGAATTTGGAGGGTGTTGTGACTACTCCGTATTACATTATAGGTACATCTACATAAGGGTTACAAAAATATCGAAGATTAAAAAACATCAATCGTTCATGAACTTTCGTTTGCATAGGTGTAGTAATTGATTCACACTTGAAAATGGATATCACGATGACTTGCAAACATTTGGTGACCTCTTGGGCTCGTTAGTTGATTTGTGTTATGCAACTGTAATACTATTTTTATATATTTCATTCAGAATTACATATATACTAGGAGTACCTGTTACTTGGAATGCTAATTAATTGAATGACGTAACTGTTTACACCATTCATTCTTGCATGAATGGATCTAAATCTATCCATCCTGCTTGCAGTTAAGATAGATAGATACATAATTTATTTGGAAAAACACACACAGAGATGACATAGGTAAAATAACACAATAAAACATAGGTACTATAGCAGATACAAACAAAAACAGAAATGTTTTTTTTTTATTAAATAGGTCAGCATTTGACCTCACTCTGCCTGAATAGTGAGGTCTAAGATGAAGCATGTTTTCCTAGAAGAAACCTATTTACTCATGATTTGATTACTTACAAACTCTTGTTGTTACATGAATGTAAATAAAAACATGTCAGTTTCAATAATTACGGTCAAGAGATTATCACACGACGTCATCCGCATCAGAGTGAAAGCATTGCTGAGATTTGAATCACCTGTCCTACGTAGTCAGGCGATATCGCGTCACTAAAGCGATGAAAAAACATCGGTCGTCCAATTGCGAGTAGAAGACATCAAAAAAGACCATCATATACTTGAGGCACGGGAATTAAAGTGCTTTTTCTTAGGTAAACTTACAGTACATTAACTAAATAAAAATTCACGTTAAATATCTGCGAGGATGTGAGCTACGCTACGCTGTGACCGTTTCCACTGATGCGAAGCTATGTAGCGGAATATGTGCTTTGAATCCATAGCACACATCCATAGGAAAATCTCTGGTGTAAAGGCATAAACAGAGGGAGCGCCACACTCAGCAGTGGGTCTTTGTTGGCTGCTGATAGTGCGCTCGAAAATGAACGGGCTATCCATTAAATTTCGTCACTCGAATTTAATGCGATTATTTTGCCCTCAGAGGGGATCGGAACACATTGTAGGACCTTATTATTCAGAAATGGACGTACATGCTTTTGTAAGCTCAAATAGTTTTATCGTGTGGCACAGGCTTGTCATGTCCTGATTTTGCTTATTTTGCTACATGGACAGGTGAACAAGAATAATAGAGTTAGACCCCTCGCAGACTACAGACTTTCTATCGGCCGATAGTTATGACGGAATATACTTCGGCTCGTAATGAGTATGGAGAAGTATAGCCCGTCGCAACTATCTGCCGATAGGAAGTCTATAGTCAGCGAGGGGTCTTGATCCTATCACAATTTTGGCCTTTCTGTGGTAACATCTCATCGTCTTAAAATGTAAATTGGCTAATTTTAGATCAATGGGCATAATTGGAGCGTAAAAAATTTAACTGAGGTAGATAAACTTTGTAAGTTTGAGTATGAGTTAGTGTGATTTTTACAGCCTTCCGTAATGGATACTTTTTATGTTATATCATGTTATGTAAAACGTGGCGCTGAACGCCGCTATTCCATAGCGATCCGCTATACTATAATCCATATAGAACAGGGTATTCCAAAGAGTTTTTACTTTTTACAGACGGGACAAATCACTGCAAAGCCTACATAATTACAGTTTTTACTCGCTGCAGTAGAAATCTCTCGGTCAGCCGCTTCCTCGTTCGGATATTCACATAATTATCATCATGACACAGATGAGACACGCAAGTATGATAAAATACCTACCTCAAGGTATTAACTCCCTTATTTATGAGTTATGTACGACACAGTGAAAAGAGAAGGATGTAAAGGATTAAATAAAGATGATTACTAACGAGGAAGTAAATAGAAGATTTTGATGAACACCAATCACGACAGAAAAGGAAGAATGGTGGACATATTATTCAACATTACATCCTTACTAAGATCAATATAGAAGAAAAAAGAAGGAAGGAGGGACAAAGAAAGGGTAGACCAATTATTTACATTTATCGGTGTTCTGTCGTATAAAGAATCAAAATTAGAATTGGAATTGACATTTCACATTGGAAAGAGTTAAGTAGACGGATAAAATTGCATCCGACATTGGCCGACAAGACCTCAGATCTTTGAATTGATTGATCCCTTTATGTAAGTTCCTATTGGCAGCCTCCGTAGCTCAAACTGCTGATTTTTTGACAAAAGGTGTTGTTTTATGATGAATAGGCCTTTTTTTTATTAACCCATACTTTCCCACTGCTATGCAAAGGTCTCCCCCAATTGCTTCCATCTATCACGGTCCTCTGCCACGTAAATGAATGGGAAACCTCGAAAATTACATAGGCGCTCCATTGTAGACCTCATGTCTACAATGGAGCGAGCCTACCCAGAAGGTGCCCATTAACTCTCTTCTTAAAAATAACAGAGTCAGCGGAAATACAGACGCTGGAAACTGATTCCATTTTTTTTTAGTGTCGATGGATTTGAAATGTTTTTATAAGCAAACAAACCAGTTCATAGCACTATTTGTTATTCTGAATTAGATACTTTCAGCACTTGTTCGATAGAAAAGACACGACTATAGTCATTTTCACGGCGGAACGTATGCATGACACTTCGAGATGATGTCAGAATCAGTCAAAATGTCCATAAGTTTAATCGAGATTATCAAAATCGATTTTTGTTTCACCACTATCAATTCATCTCATTCGATTTCTCGTATAAGGTTCATTTATAGACAAAATTACTAAACCAACGATTATTGTTTTACTTATCAATTCATCGATTGTTTCGATTTTCATTTTCGCACTCTCTAATAGGTTACGTTCCATTTTACTCAGTAGGTACCAGTAGGTACAACAGTACCTACTGAGACTGCGAAATAACAATTTGGCGGAGTTTTTTACAATATGTTTATTTATTTATATTTTATGGCTCGTTTATAATAATTTATGAAATAATTAAACAGGAAATAGACAAAAACATTTTTTTTGTATGTTTTATCGTTTAATTCATTTCTTGATTTTTTTGTTTCAAAATTGTTGTGAACTACACAACGTGAAACAAAACAAGTTCAATGTGTCATGCATACGTTCCGGCGTGAAAAAGACTATAGAAGCACCATCTGTGCAGTATTCTTTGCTAAAAACCGTGTGAATCGTACTTGAACTTAGTCGCTTTCATAGACAAACAATGGCGCGAACACTCGACTCCAGCTAATTCAGATTACAGCAATTTGTTTCTTGCTGGATGTGGCAAAGCGACAGATTTTATGAACTTAGTTATTGTTTAACTTCCGTCTCTTATAGGAAAACAGAATACGTAGCAGGATCACGACTGTATCCGCAAAGTTTTTAGATAAAATGTATTATATAAGAAATAAGCAGCTAGGATGGGCAGCGTTTGGTAAGCTGGAAGACATTTTCAGGGACCGTAAAATGCCACAATGCCTGAAAACCAAACTTTTTAACCAATGTGTCTTGCCCACAATGACATACGGTGCCGAAGCATGGACGCTCACTAAGGAAACTGTGCACAAAATGAGGGTCGCACAACGGGCCATGGAGCGTGCCATGCTCGGCATATCGTTACTAGACAGAGTCCGCAATACGGATATTCGTAGGAGGACAAAAGTAGCAGTTATCGGAGACCGTATTGCGAGACTTAAGTGGCGCTGGGCAGGACACTTGGCCAGATTTGGTGATGGCAGGTGGTGTAAGGCTCTGACCGAATGGTACCCAAGGGGAAGTGCTAGAAGCCGAGGCAGACCAGCAGCCAGGTGGGTGGATGATATAGAGGCTATTGAGGGAAAGACATAGATAAGAACCACACAGGGCCGATTAGAGTGGCGTTTGAGGGAGGAGGCTTATGTCCAGCAGTGGGCTATTATTTGAGCTGCCAATGATGATGATGATAAGAAATAAGAAAAATTGATTGTTCAACTGTGTTTTACAAGGTTAAGATATTTATAGATAGATATCAACAGTTTGCCCATCGTGGGCGTACAATAATATAGTATGAAGGTAGGTATTGGATACCTACCTTCATAGAAAGTTCTGCCTAAACTTACAATTAAAACTTTACATTATCAGTCAGTAGGTTAATTTTCTATAAGTAGTTTATCAGTCATTGTGTTTCACACAACAGCGGCTAGCCTCAACTGATTAGTTTTTAAAAGCTTTATATCGCGAATTTCTATCGCGCCTTGGTAATAATACAGCCGTGATCATTGTGTTTTATGTTCGACCCAGACTAAAAAACTGCAGCTTTGAAACACACAAATGGGAGATAAAAGGGAAGGCCGTTGCTCATCTGAAGCATTATTCATTTTATCTCCAAGAAGTCAGGACACGGGTACACAGCGACTCTTCCCATTCATTTATTCTACTTACTTTCGACTTACCAACAATAAACCCACAACAAATACAACACCTTATACAAATTTTAATAAGCCTTAAAGTATTATGTCAGTCTACAAAAGCAGGTCAAATGCCTACGTCTTAATGAAATGCTAATGCTTGTCCAGCAATGCGATTTAGAGGCGCACGCGCACGTTGCGTCACAATAGGCTGTAATAATCACGTAGGATGGTTTCTGATGGTTGCGGTAACAAGCGACGATTTAAATCGAGACATTTCAAAATAAAGTGTTTGGTACAGATTCTAAATCATTTAAAACAGCTGGACATTTTAATTATAATGGGACATTTTCCATGATTCAATGAATCCATGAATCTTTTTTTATTTATTCAACGTTTTGTTAACTACCACATCACCTACTTAGAACTTGTTTTGTCGAATTAACGGGTAACTACAAAAACATTGAATCGTAGTAAATAGCCCGATTTCATAACTCCAGCCAGACACCTTCCTCCTGGCCGTGAACTGCAGTGGCCAACTTGGAAAGCGCTTAACCGACTCCGGACCAAAGTTGGACGCTGCAGAGAAAATCTATCCAGGGGGTACAACCTGCACCCAAAAGGTCCTGCTCAACGCCAGAGAGAAATCAGTTGGGGTGGCCTCATACTGGCAAAAAACTAGTCTAGCTAGACCGCGCCGTACGCGCCGCAGTCATTTTTCTTTACAAAAAATGCTGATGACGGCAGAAAATGCGGCTCACTTCTGACGTCAGCAGCATTTTCTCTATTGACAGTTTGGCGCGATCACCCTTATCAGTAAACTATTTAACTAACTATAGTTAACTATTATTATCTAACTATTTTTTTTATGTAGTAACTATATTTTCTCTGACAAATAAAAGGTGCGGGAAACGAAATAATCCAAATCTCAGCGCCCATGCAATATGAAATTAAAAATAGTCGTACTAGCACGTGGCTTCGCCCGCGTGGTACCAACATTTTGAATAGCCCATGCTAATCCAGGTCACTATCTACGCCTATTCCAAGTTTCATCCAAATCGGTTCACTGGTTTAGGCGTGATTGTAACACACAGCATTCAGTATCTGCATTTTCGCTGAGATTCGACCCTGCTGTTTTTAAGAAGAGAGTTAATACCTTCTGGGTAGGCTCGCTCCATCGTAGACCTCATTCTTGCCTGTGTAAGTTTCGAGGTCAAGAGCCGTTCATCATAAAAAATCAAACGAACATCTAAAAAAACTCACAAATTTTTTGCTTTAATATATGAGTGGGAATAGATGTAAATTGTAAAGACCTAAGTTTTATATCCTGGTAACTTTTATCATTAAAGTAAACAATAGTCTGTGGTCAGTGTTGCAATTCTGTTGTGATTGTGTGCTACATGTGCATAATCACGCAATGTGCCCACGCCACCGCCAGTTGCTCCAAGGTAAACTTTGTGAATCAAAAAGTGAATTATTTCTATCTGCACGCAAACTTTCTTAGGGCTAGTTTCACCAAACTTTGTCTAACAGAGTGTTAGTTATTTGGATATCAAATTTACTAAGACAAATAACAACGGATTAAGATTTTAATAGACCGTTACGATTGTTTTGTGTTCCTTCCAAAGGAAATCATCATTAACAAGCCGCTAAATCTAATCGCTGGTCGGCGGCCGGTTAGCTCACTGACAGTCGACATCGTATAAGTCACAACCGTCACAACATCGTACAAAAGCATTGACAAGTTCGCGCCGTAACTATAGCAACCAGACATAACAACGAATTTTGAAGGAAATATTCCCTAACCGCGATTTATTAAACATCTGCTAGATTGACTTTGGTGAAACCAGCCCTTAAAGTTCCGGTTTTAAACACTGCTGGATTAAATTGCTTTACGTCAGGAGACAGGAAGCGAGAGAATACATCATTAAAAACTTGAAAGAGCAGCACGGCTGTGTCAAGCCCAGAGGGTTCCGGGCGAGGAATGCAATTAACTGTCCCGCGCAGCTGGCCGAGGCTTCCTACCGTTTCACCTAAGCTTTTTCAAAACTCATCCTAAATGTATTCGTTCTTTTTGACGACCTCTGTAGCGCATTGCGGGCTCGATCCCCGCGGCGGGACCAATGTTTGTATGATCTACAAATATTTGTCCCGGGTCTGGGTGTTTCTATATATAATAAAAAAGTATGTAAGTAGTTTAACAGGCATGTAGTACCCATAACACAAGCTCTGCTTACTTTGGGGCTAGATGATGCTGTGTGAAAAGTCCAGCATTATTTATTTTCTGCAACGCTCAGCGACCCTTAGGCTACTTAAGTTGTTCCCTTACTGTACTTAAATTTGAAAAATCCTCAAATTTGCACTACAGATAAATGCACATAAAAATAAAACTAGACCCTCTATCTAAATTCCGCAATCAGCATTAGCATAATAGATAATTTTGCAACTAAACAAACACGGATAACGAAAAAAATACGCGACTTTTTCAGGCGCATATTTTCTTAGGAAAACTAATCATAAATAAATAATGCTAGACATTTCACACAGCATCATCTAGTCCCAAACTGAGCAAAGCCTATGGGAACCAGATAACTGATATACTACACAGGGTTATTTTTAAAACACCGGTAACGTCTCAGGACTGTATTACTATCATCATAAACAACAACTTTTGTTCTATGACTTTTAAAAATTAATCATTATTTTTTTTAATCAAATTGTCATACAAAAATAAAAATATTTAAATTTAACGCTCTAAATGTTACGAAGTCTATGCGAAACAAAAGAAAGCGATAGTACAAAGCAAAGGGAGCGGGTATAAGGCGGCGGGGGCCGAAATGTGTTCGATAGGACAATGTATTAGATAGGAAAACGAAATCTTGAATGTTTGTTTTTGGTAAATGTATTGTTTGTAACAAGTCATAGAACAAAAGTTGTTGTTTATGATGATAGTAATACTGTCCTGAGAGGTTACCGGTGTTTTCAATATAACCCTGTATACTTTTTGTTTGTAAATACATACATATTATACATAGAAACACCCAGACCCGAGATAAATATTTGCAGATCATACAAACATTTATCCCGCGGCGGGGCTCGGACCCGTAACCTTCTGCATCCCAAGCGGGCTTTCACCCACTGCGCCACAGAGGTCGTCATATTTTCGCAATTCTTTTTTTTTCGTTCAGATAAAAAAGAGTAAATGCAGAAATGCCGCGAAGAACGCATCCATCCAGTTGCACTTCAACCATGGCTTTTGGTACAGGCTGTGTTTTGCTGTGGGTTGGTAAATGTGATGCAGCTTGTAGACTTATCTATTGTTGAAAATGGGTATTGTACCGCACTACAATACGTCCCAGAGATCTGGGAAGCCTATGTAACGCCTTTCACCCTACATAATTAATGCATCTCTCTTGTGCTCGGCAACATACCACTCGAGTACCACAATGAAGTCACGCAAATGGATTAGACCAGCGCGTTCTCCAGACATTAATCCTATAGAATATATATTGTTGGGGCACATAGCTCGTAGAACTGACGGCCGTTGGGGCATAAAAGTTCTCGAGTGGAGGCCATGCACTGGAAATCGCAGTAGAGGACGGCCCCCCACGAGATGGAAAGACGATCTTGTAAAGGTTGCTGGGAGCCGTTGGGTGCAGGCTGCACAAGACTGATCGCTATGGAAATCGATGGGGGAGGCCTATGTTCAGCAGTGGACGCTAGATGGCTGAAATGATGATTATGATGATATTGTATATCGTACATTATCTTGGAAATTAATTCATATCACAAAAACGGGATACCAACAATTACTAATAAATTGTTTTATAATTTTTTTTGCACAAATAAAATATTATGATGAATCTGCCCGCCCAGCAAGTTTTGCAATATAATGACATTGAAGTATACCTATAATTATACACTATAAAAAAATCCTTGCTAAAACTATTTGTCAACAAAGTTAGATGTACGCTCAATACAAGGTGTAAAAAGACTACCTACATCATAATAGAAACCCTTGATTCAGACTTCAACGGAATGCAATCGGGTCGGAATTAGGTCAGCTGTTAAACCGACCGATTCTGACCCGAAGCATTCCGCTTCGGCAGTGAATCACTAGGCAGGATCACGACTGTATCCCAAGGCGCGGAAGACATTATCTCAGATCTTTTTATGTATTCCAGATCCTTTGAAGAGACCGCGCCCCGCGGTTCCAATGTAAAAAATGAAATGCGGCGGTTAGGTGCACAAGCGGTTGCATAATAAAACTGGAAAAGTGGCCCGCCACGCAGCTAGCCACCCCGCGGTTCAACCGCTACTGGGTAAAAGCGCTTAAGTATTTACATCTTTACAGGAAGAATTACATTTGTCCAGCATCAAGAGGCAAACTTTGCCTACACTCAACGGGACGCTGCCGCGCTGTAGTGCCTGGAACATAATTATTGGGAGGGTAGTAGGCTAAATTTTAACTGGCTTTAGGACCTTGCTAAAGTCGTGGTTTCCTTCTACTTTGCCTACTAGACAAATTTCTTCAAAACCTCATAATTCATTTTACATGACGACGAAAAATCTAAAAGGTGCTGAGAGAAAAGTTTTGATGTTAGCAAGCTGTGTGTGTTTATGTGTATATCATATCTAGTATACTAATGGGGAGTGACACGATTGGTCTGAACGGTTAATTTACATTTCCTCGTCACATTTTTCGTAATAAGCTTGGTTTTAATAGTTAGTCTTGTTCACCGTGTATATAATTTTGGCCGGTATTTTTTATTTACCAACGATTTTATGCTGTAATTTTATTTAAATGTATGTTTTATAATTCACAAGTGAATGTAACATGATATTTTAATTACTGTCTGAGCTTTGAACCATGACACCGGTTTATTTATGGTTAAGGAGCGGTCTTCAAAACGTCAGAATAGAATTTCCAGCTTTTGAGTCATGGATGATGAATAAATAGATGACAATATTAAATTGACGGAGATATTGGTGATGATAGATGAAAAAACATAATAGCCGAATAACTTTTTTAATGTAGTTTGAAAATGAGCTTTTTCCAGTAGATGCAGGGTAATAGCGACAAAAAAATATGCTAAAATTTTTTTTTTGTATGGAGCATGAGCTCACTCATGCAATGATAACCAAATCTAAAATATCAAAAAAGTGGCACTCCCGGAGTGCCGGCAGAAGTGAAAACTTGAACGGTTCTAAACTTGACAAACAACCCGGTGTCGCTGAGCAGTCACCGAGAGATCTTTTCGAGGCGATTCCAAGAATTTTTCTCACCTCAAAACTGCCAAATGCGCCTAAAGAAGTTTTCACTTCATCAAAAACTGTTTGTCAGTTTGCAATTTCTAGATGGGCTAAAACATTCATGAGAAAATCTCTATGCGCGATTTAAATAGTTAGCGGTTGACGCCAGCTTTCTTAGAACTTACATTTATGTTTCGCCGCCAATTTCGATGTTTTCTTACGCAACAGATAAAATGTTTCAACCCTATTTGCATATTAGACAAGCAGCAATTGCAAAGTTTTAGTTAGGGTTTTTGAAAGTTTTTACATCGGTCATCTCTCTATTCATATTCCTTAGGGTATAACATTTTTCTCTCCCCAATTTTTCTCAATGACTCGTCTTAAAACTCCTTTCATATTAATAATGGCACCTTTGTTGTGATGCAAAAAAGCAACAATTATTGTAGAGTTGTTTTTCTGTTGAACTCCCAAAGTTGGAACAGTGTTGTCAGTGTTCTTTTGTTCTTATGTTTACACTTTTAATACTGAGTTTGTCAATCCATTTCATTTTTTTCTTTAATAACCGGAAGAAGAGAAATTAAAAAAATATCAAAGTAAAAAAGCTTTGCATCGCGGGAAACAGTCTGTACAATGAAGGCAGTACATTTCCTCTTCAGAAAAATAAACCAATATCTTAAAAAACATGGACATCCGTGTTTAAAAATAATTGCATAAGTATTTGAATAATCTTGTATTGAGAAACTAATGGAAGCTGCAAAATCAATAATTTAGCAGATGTTATTATTTTGTTATGCAAAGACCCCGTTATGATAGTTTTTTCCACTAAAAAAACTAAAATCTACCAGGCTTGCATAACTGTAAAGGAGGTGGTTTAGAGCGAATTGCAAACTCGTACCGAACAAATTGGCAGAACCTTGCAATTTGTATTCTCCTGTCAGTTTAGCTAGGATCACGTTTTTTTGTCAGTTGCCCATGTGGATTGATAGGCATGGCAATAGTTTTAGTAGCTACTACAGCTAAAAAAAAGTCTAACTGGATACGAATTCAGGGTTAGTCCAGTCCTTGAACTTGAATGCTACCTGTAAAAATGTTTAAATTGTGCCATAACCGATAAGTAGCCATTTTGAAACTTTCTAACATCTGGAAACAATTCCAAAACGATGCATTTTCCAAAATTTTGGTTGGAATTTCGAAAAATATGCAGCGTAACTACCAGGCTGCCATGACCGAGCAGAAGTAAATTCACGCACACAAGCAAACAGCCTTACCTGTGTGTTGCTCCCCATTTCCCAATTAGATAGATACTGGAATGCAGACATTGCAAACAAAAGTCTAGCTCTGTCTAGTACCAGCACAGACGGAACGTGTGATAGGGACAGATTGATTCAGTGTGTAAGCTTTTATTTTCATCCCAGCTCTCGAGGTAGGGGGAGATGAGTGCATAGTATTGATTTTAATTTCAAACGGCTTTCTAGGTTTTGGGGTTCTGACACAGAACACAGATGTTCTGATTACAAACAGGTCAATGTTTCATGATTTTATGTGGATATTTGTTTAGTTTACTATTTTAATAATTAGGTACTTGTATCTGGCTCATAACTAAACTGTAGGTAACTAAAATTGTGTTCTGTGAGAAAAGTTCGACCTACCGAAAAAATTTTATTTTAAATCTGCTTACTATAGAAAAAGATAACGTTCTAAAGTACTTTTTAACTATAATTACAAAACATTATGTAAGATGGAATTGCATTCATTTTCCTATTTACACTTGTCACTGACTACCTTATTAAATAAAATAAATACATAAATAAATAATGCTGGACATTCCACACAGCATATCTAGCCCCAAACTAAGCAAAGCTTGTATTATGGGAACCAGATAAGGTAGGAAGAGTGATTTTAGGTATGTTGGATTTTTATCAACCTATGGTATTCCGAGACGAACTTGACTCCCACTCTCCTGATTGGACCACATTAGCTCACGATAGAGAGGAGTGGAAGAAACGAAGGGAGCCCTGCAGTGAGACACCACAGGCTATTATTATAATAATATTGTATTCCACAGCTGGGCAAAGTTGTCCACACATGTTGAAAACGTCAAGACCATTTTACCCCGTCCCGGAATCGTCAAATCTCCTTTTAAAATATTATAATATTATTGGTTTTGTTATACAATTCTATTATAGTTTTACTTTCACATTATTATCGAAGCGTCTAGAATTCTAGATTTCAAAGAAGGCTTATTAAAATTTTATACGTACGATTCGTAATATTAATTTTTTTTTTTTTTTTTTTGATAAGGGAACCGTAATGACTGATATACTTTTTTGTAAATAGATGCATTGTACACACCCTTGGTACACACCCAAGCAGACACTCACACACACACTCACACACACGCACACGCATATGCACACATACACTAACTCACACACACACACACACACACATATGCACACATACACTCACTCACACACAATAGTATAATAAAAAACTTTTTAGATTATATTAGAACTTTTATATTGTTAAATCTTACTTAATTCTTAACTTAATTTAGGTACTAAGGTAAAAGCGAAACCCCCTAACACAGGTATAATATCTTTATTTAAAAGGGGGTTTCCAAAGCGAACGAAATTTAAACGATTTGATTTGATTGTGTGTGGAATGTTGCAACACTTTAAATTTTCCCTATATCTTTGTTTCTAGCAGCAGAACGATACTTGTACATCCCATTATGCGGGATTTGAGAAACGAATTAACCCGAAAATTATGATAATCCTTACAAATTGATTTAAAAAACTATTGTTAGACGTGTTGAAAGCTCCATTTACAATCAACTTTCGCCTCTATTCTCAAAGTGCTAAGATTTGTTTCTCCTAAAGATTGTAACTAAAATATTCAAAGCCTTTGAATATTAGAATGTTTGGGCGTATCAGTTATTTACGACTTTGAGACATAATAAAGTAATTATTATATAAATGGCATTATTGTTAAGAGCGGTGAGATTTGGCCTTGACATGGGGAAATCGATAGACGATGAACTGTGTTATAACGAGGACTACCTATTTTACGCGACTTCGTTTGCATTGAAGACTTACAGCAAAAAATCTGTTCCACATGCAAATCATGATTAACGTAGGTATGTATTTACAAATAAAACCGGCCAAGTGCGAGTCGGACTCGCGCACGAAGGGTTCCGTACCATTATCTATAAAAACAGTAAAAAAATCACGTTTGTTGTGTGGGAGCCCCCTTAAATATTTATTTTAGAGCGGCAACAGAAAGTAGAAATACATCATAATGTGAAAAATTCAACGGTCCATCACGGTTCATGAGCTACAACCTGGTGACCTACGGACAGACAGACAGACGGACGGACAGCGGATGGTGCCGAACCATTTGGTACGGAACCCCATAAAGAGTCTGTAAAGGTGCATTAAATGCACCTTTACAGACTCGGTCGGGTTCGCACCCTGTAAAATTCCCGTGTGAACGCTCATCGTATGCGATTTTACTAAGATCGCATACGATGAGCGTTCACACGGGAAAATTGACGTGCGATGCTAAATCGTATCGCACCCTGTAAATGCACCTTAAGTGCTTCGTTTATCAGTCCTCTAGTACCCACCCACCACTGAGGAAGGTGAAGTAAATAGTCTTGAAGTTTGCAAGAAAACGTAAACAGGGTCACTGTACCCCCAAGGTGCGGTAGAAATTATCTCAGATCTTTTATGTATTCCAGATTATTTGAAGATGTCTAAAGGGTGTAGTCAGAGGCATGTCCAAATACATATTTGATACATGACTACATCTTGCAGAAGTTAGTATTTCATACGTGACAGGTTGCAAGCCCATCGCCGCCTATAAGAATACTAACTGGTTTCCTCACGATGTTTTCCTTCACCGTTCAGAGCACGTGTTAAAGCGCATATAAATTTTACGAAACGCAAAATCCACGAACTTCGGATTGAAAGTTGACATAGAACCCCATTCGACCAAACGGCTCTTGAGGTTTGAAAAGATGATAATGATGATTTTACACAATTACTCGACTCGACTCGTATCAATTCATTGTTTGACAAACCATTATATTTCTACAGGGAGTAAAAAGACAACTACCGAAAACTGAGGGGTTGCAATCAGACCACGATTCTAAACATATTTAGCGAAAAAAAAACGCAAATTTTTTTTTTTGACCTTACTTATTTTCGGTAATTTACCACTATTACAACATAATTAGACCATACCTACCTAATAATTTCATTTACAAAATAAAAAAAAGGTTAAACTCAAAATCCAGCAATCTACTTCAAACAACGCGCTACAAACGCAACCAGTACTCTTCAAACGCTGTTTTCTCCGGATATAATGATTTTTTTGAGAAACTCCTTTTGGATTTGGTTGTGTGTCTGACGTCTTTTTACACCCTGTATAATGAATGTATAATCCCTGTAGGCGAAATCGGACAAGAGCAGAAGGATTATATAAATTTAATGGTTAGTCAAACAATGAATTGATACGAGCGATGCAGGCTGGTAACGAATACGAGTAGAATGGACCGTCCTTTGTTCGAACGGTGATATGCAGATTTGTGTGTGAGGGTTGGCAAGCGTCGCGGCTAGCAGTGATTGAATAGGGTATTTTACACCATATAAGATAACACATAAAAATGCATATAGGTTTCATTACAAGTAAACGGTAAACGTCGATATTTATTCATAAAAATACATTTCATAATTAAATTTTAAAAATCGTAATTTTTCTTCTATCGTCACGCCACCAAAACGCCGTGGGCTCCGATGTGACGTCACTCAGTTATGAACAAAGAGTTTATCTTTTACAGTAGGTATTGTTCACAAACCATATGACGTCACAAACCTGAACAGCATGGCAGCTTGCTTTTTCGCGCGACAACTAAAAATCATAAATTAAAATGCATTTTTAAGTCATTTTAGGGTTTATTATGGCCTAAGGATTGATTTAAAAAAAAGAGTAAAATAGCTTAATCTCGCACCTGGACAGTGGTCATTTTGCGTCAACGTTATGCCTCCTCATTTTCACGCCACTTTTCCGATCCTTCTTACTATCAAAACAAACAACAAACTTACAAGCTATTGATTATTATGTCAGTTTCTATGTGACCGCGCCTTGGGGATAGAACCGTGACCCTGTAGTTGTTTTTGTTCTATGTGACCTAGCCAATCACTCTAAGTCACGTGAATATACACCGCTATTTTTTAATTACCAAAAAAATTTTAAACATGGTCTCGGTGTCTGTTACTGATCACATTTCTGTAGTTAAAACTCAAAAAAAGAGAAAAAAAAATTATAACCTCAAAAGGAGACGAGACGAGTCAGACATGGATTTATGATTGCTACTGCGGTTTTACTGACTGGGGATGATACGAGAACATAGTTCGAATGAGAGTCTGTACGCGATTGTTGTCTATACTACTTATTTGTACAGTTTTCTTGAAATTTTGTTCGGTTTTGGTTGACTACAATCCTCGATAACTTTGTGATAGTTAAATAAAAAAAAGTTCTGACCATGCCATTATCATTTTCTGCATCTGCTGCAACTGTCCTTAAATTTTTTTTTGGTAGTCATAAAATAGCGGTGTATTATGATTCTTCCCGTAATACCTACCTAATAAGTTATTACAGGTGAAAGCATATTATATCGCACGCGCCGCACGCCCTGCATTATAAAATCATATGAAATCTTGAACATTTCACCCGGACCTAGGCACTTGACCACGAGCAAGTGAGCTGTAAGCGATAACTATTTTATCGCTCAAGAGACGAACAAAATGTATTGATTCCGTGTCAATAAGAGACAAATATTTATAACTATACCAAGTTTCATCCAAATCGTTTCACTGGTTTAGGCGTGATTGATACACAAACATACAAATATCTAAACATCCAAACATCTAAACAAACTCACAAACGTTCAGCTTTATTATATGAGTGGGATGGGATCCAATGCCGGCCGTTCACACTGCCGGCGAAAAGTTTTATCGCGGCGAATTTATTCGCTCGGCGTAACGGCGTAGGTAATCGCTCAGCGATACGCGCACGGCGTTGGAAGCTCACGTCGAGCGATGAAAATGTTATAGCCCAGCGATAGAACTATAGTTCAACGCCCAACACTTAAGGTTACGCTCAACGCTCGCGGTCGGACCACTGCCTTACGCGCCGTATTTCAGAAAATGCGTAGGTATTCGAATTTAGTAGATAACAACTTTATTGAGACTATCCCAGCGGTCCTAGGTACTGAATAAAAAACTTTTTACTAATAAAAAACTTTTTGACTTTGACGTCAGGATAGCACTAAATATTTGACGAAAATTTTCCGTTAGTTTTGAAGAAAACAAGCCGCCATGTTTTGTTCAAACCATCGACAGGACTTGACTGACTGACATGACTATAAATCAATATTTAAAACTTGACATTGGCAGAATTACACCTAGTTGTGTAGATTGCCACTAAATAAAAAAGAAGGAGAAGAAGAAGGTATTTGCGATGCGTACGGTAGACGTACTAAGTCGTAAACAAAATGTGCGTTCACCTTTACATCGATATTTTGCATAACATGGCGCCATCATTATCATTATGGAAATGAACGCGACCTTTTCATAACAATGTTGGAATAATCTTTATTTGGATGACACGAGAAAGTCTTTGTAGTATTGTAATAGGTAGCCACTAATGTGGAACGTGCTCATCTAATAATACTTCTTTAATATAGTTTATATAATATCATACCCAGCAGTGAAGGTGCATTTACACAATGCCATTTTAAACTATACGATATCGTATCGCGCGGCAATTTTGCACGCAACGCTCATCATAGGACGTTGAATTGTGATTCAATATTCGTATACCCCTTCCCTCCCGCCAATCAAAAAAAGCGATCGCCAATTTTTTTTGTCAAAAAGGCTATTGGAAAATACAAAGCACCTAAAATTCAATTTTAATAATTCAAGGAAGCTGCGTGCTCAATTTCGTCAAAATTGGTTGAAAAATGCGTTAGACAAGTAGACTGTGGACAGATAAACAAAAGCATTTTTGGCTAATCTCGAAACGAGACGCTTCGCCCGCTTGGTCAACGTCACAATTTACCGAAAATCAAATCAAGATTTGTTTGTATGGTTATTCATAGGTTATGCATGACATAACTTTATGCAACGTTTATTAGTAATAGGGTAAGTCATTATCTTATACAAAAATTATAAGGAAGGCACAGTTAGTCCATATAGAAAGCCCATGTGAAAATTGGCACATAGGTAATATAGTCTGGAAAAGCAATTTGTTTTTGATCGAGGCAACATATGAAAAATAAGAGTTGTATTTTTTAACTATCTAATCAAAAAGTTTATTTGATTGGAACATTTTTTTGGGAGTTCGTTACTTTTTTTCTCAATTTCGATTTTTGTGAATCTCGTGAAAGGTTTATACTAAAATATTTTCCTTTGACGTTTTACATTGGTTACCTACATCACAAGTTGAAAGTTAGCTGGCTACTCCAATACTATATTATTGTTACTAGGTATTATGGGCATGTGCTTACTATATACACAGCTTCTACTAACAATGTTTGTATTGTTTGTTTGTATATAGGTTCTTTCATTTTAAACTAACTTAATTCGGGAATTAGTTTCAACAATAACATTAAAAATATTTGTGTTCTCTGTGAAAATCATTATGCAACATATTGTCCTAAAAAATCAGTAAAAGATGAATTTTTAAGTGAAAGCTGACATCTATACTAATATTATAATGAGGAAAGATTTGTTTGTTTGTTTGTACTTATGTTTGTTTCAAATGAATAGGCTCCGAAACTACTGGACCGATTTGAAATATTCTTTCACCAATAGAATCCTACATTAGGTATCCCCGATGAACATAGGCTATATTTTATCCCGGGGAAGTGAAGTTTTCCCGAGGGATCGCGGGTAACACCGCGGCGGACAGCTAGTCGGCTTATAGATTGATACGGTCAAACGTCTATTTACAACCCCAAAAATGAAGCCTTGTCAGTTTGTGTAGATTAAAATGAAATATAAATGAAAATATGTACTATCGATTGAAACTGTCACTGTGATGGAGAAGTATAGTCCGTCCAAAAAGATCATTGAGTCCGTCTCAACTATTATCCAAGTATAAGATAATCTTTGCTAAAACCTCCACCACGCCTTCAGAACTCATTTCAGGGTTGAGCGCGCAGTCAAAGTCGAATATAATATGTTATCAGAGAAATGCAGTTACTATACAAAGATCATTGTATATTCAGTACCACTTCGTAATTCCTCCCGTTATTTTCTTTATGACCATGAAAAACCAGAGCAATAAACACGGTTTAGGTCATATTATTGAATTGATTCAGGCGTGACTTTGCGGAAGTCCATTGTAAGATATTAAAAATAGTAAGGAAATATATAGTACCAATCCAGATTCCAGGTTCCAGATTGCCGAGCCTAAGTTGTAGGAGGCTTGGTAGAGGTTAGTGGGTGGTTGGGTGGCTTTGGGGTGAGTACTAGTTTTAAGAAACCTTTGTTTGAGAATAGATTAGCGGATTGGTACTATATATTTCCTTACGATTTTTAATATCTTACGGTTTAGGTCTCTTTTGTAATCATTGTTCTTTAGTGTAATCCAGACTCTTGAGCTGCTGCAGCTGCTAAGAATAACTTTACTTTCAGCCACTTAAATTAACTTTTTGTAAAGATGTATGATTTGTATAATTTGTGTTGTGGAGAAAATAAAATATTCTTCTATTCTAAATCTAAATTGGATTTAGTTGGACCCTATCTAACAAAATGAACCCCACCAAAAACATTTGATGTAAATTGGTTGCCCAGACTCTACAATGCAGTTATGAGATCTCTACTAGAGCTAAGCCCTAGGTGAGCTCCGGTTTGTGCTGCAGGTCTAAGCCCTAGTCTTGGGGGGACACTTCCGTACCCCAGATAGTGCCTCGCCTAGTCTTGGCGGGAACTCTTCCGTGCCCCCAGATCGTCACAAATAATACTAAATCTCAAATCAACAATCTACTATATAAAAATAAGTCGGGTTTTCCTTCCTGACGCTATAACTCCAGAACGCACGAACCGATTTCCACGGTTTTGCATTCGTTGGAAAGGTCTCGGGCTCCGTGAGGTTTATAGCAAAGAAAATTCAGGAAAAATCTGGTGGCATCTGGTGGCGAAACGGAGTTCGCTGGGTTTGCTAGTATCGATATAAAAAAGAAAGTAACTTATCAGATAACTTATAGGAAAGTAAACATTTAGCTTCACACTTGTCTGATCGAGGCCAAGGTCGACAGTATTTGCTTATAACAACTTTAACTGCATAACATTAAGATATTTTAGGCGGCGTCTGATTGGAGTCGAACATACGAGCATTCGGAAGCATACGAAATGCATAGACGCACAAATTAACTACTATAATAACCAACAAATAGAGGAAGGGAGATAGGAGCACTTGCTCTCTCCTTCATATAAAATTGAATGTTCATAAAATTGTAATTTGTTCATTTCGATTCAGTACATTTTCTTATAGGCTTCCCGCTGACCCCAACTGCTCGTCCCCATCGTGGACGAGCGGTAATTTTTTCCCGTTCACCCCCACTGCTTTTACGATGGGGGTGAATGGGAATTATATGTTTTGAACTTTTCGAAGGAAGTTCGTGTTCGCCTCAAAAGGAAGCTTCTTTCTATGCTAAATAAAAAATCATGAAACGAAAAAAGCAAAATGAAAACACAATTTATGGAAGTTGCGGTTTGTAGTTCGATATTAATCAATGCTGTGAAAGTTCCTTAGGCGCGTTTGGCAGTTTTGAGATGAGGAAAAATTTTTGTCAAGTTTAGAACCGTTTTCACTTCTGCCGGCACTTCGGGATTGCCACTGTTTTTTTTAACTTTAGATGTTTTATTATTATTTGCACTAAGGTCTGCTTTTGTTGCGTGTCTATGTGTGTGTCTACTGTATGTTATTTTTCGAGACCGCGGCTTAACCTGTCGCTTTTAGTTAAGGTTGCTCGGAGCAAATACTTCATATATTTACCAGCTTCTGTTTACAAATAAAACGGTCATGATAATGGCATCTCGTTCTAATAAGAAATACCTATACTACTCGTATACTAGGCTTTGCATTTGCTGGCTCTTACAATTCGACACCCAGATTTTAGTAGAGCAAACGTATCGCGTTGCTAGTATTTAATTACAAGGCACTTGTGTCAATGTGAGGAGGAAAACTGAGGCTTATGTTTTTAGAGAACAGAAAATTCCTACTAAATTCCTTCTGTCAGGTCACACAGTGACACACTTTTCACACACACACTTTTCACTTGAGAGTTGAGGCTAATGGGCCGATGATAGACGAATGCCGACGGTCACGAACGTGTAGAGGGCCTCATCGCCTGTATTCGCCTGTCATCTTCTACCCAAATAGTAGTTCAGTTGTTCGGTAAAAAGTTCGGCGAATGTGTAGAGTGGCCGTAACATAGGTATCTACTAAAAAACCGTCTTCAATGCTTGACTTAGGCACCATGTGGCTCAGGTCAAGTGAAGATGAGGCTTCTGAGTTTTACGGGAAAACTATCAAAAGGTTCCCCGGGAATAAAAATTATATTATTATAGACCTTATTAAGTATTAAAAATAACAATAATAGTAAGCCTCAGCGCAGACTGCAGACTTTCTATCGGCCGATAGTTGAGATGGCCTATACGACGAGTCGAAGTATATTCCGTCTCAACTATCAACCGATAGAAAGTCTGTAGTCTGCGAGGGGTCTAATAAAGTCGGACAATTTCACACATCATCATCTAGCCCCAAACTAAGCATGGCTTGTACTATGGGAACCAGATAACTGATGAAACTATTATATAAATTTTATTTGTAAATACTTAAATACATAGAAACACCCAGATCCGAGATAACCGCGCGACTGCTAGAGCCGGCGAGGCTTCGCCGCACCTCGTTCATTCCATGCTATACAGCGTTTCTTTATCTACATAGTAAATACCTAAAGTTAATATTGTTATTATTATTCCCAATTCTGCCTTAATGTTTTGGCATTTAAATAATGACTAATGGATAGTAACAAGATAAAAATGGTCTGATCGTCGCTTGCCCCAATAATATCCACTGAAACAACTACATAAAACGAGTAGGTACCTACTTTTGTTGTCAATGTACGATAGTGAAGAGATGCATCGTTTCGGTTTATTTTAAGGCCGAATATCTGAAAAAAATTATCTACTTAGTAAGTACCTAATAGGATTTTTTTCACCCCACTCCTGGGCAATGGTCTCTTTTATTTCCTACTTCCAAATTTTTAATCACAATCAAAAAAATTGGTTGTCTGTAAAGTCGGTTTACTGACGATAGTTGAACGTGACAACGTTTGTGCTTCTTTTTCACTCGTTCCGCGCTCTCGCTTGCACTTCAAGCCTTACGCCTCAGAGCGAGGTAACGCCGCATTTTTTCGTGCGTGCAGCCGGCTCTATCGAATTATAAGACGTTGTCACGTCAAAAATATTTATTTAGTAGGGCCAGTTTGATAACTTAAAATCATCATAAAAAACAGCCAAGTGCGAGTCGGACTCGCTCGCAAAGGGGTTCCGCACCATCATCTATAAAAAACGGTAAAAATCACGTTTGTTGTATGGAAACCCCCTTATATATTTATTTTATTCTATTTTTAGTATTTAATAATATATAATAAATAATAAAAGTATTTATTTATGAAAAAGGTTTACAAAAGTTCTTAGGTCTAACGATATAACCTTAAAGATATACAAAAAATATACTTAAATTTTAGTGGTGTATCTAGTTTATAATAAAAACTTTGCACAAAACCTTTGATTGAGTCAAATACTTTGAAACCACGCTCTAATTTTTGCTCTCTATTTGTTGTTATATCGGCAACAGAAATATGTACATCATCTTTGAAACTTTCAACTGTCACGATTCATGAGATACAGCCTGGTGACAGACATACAGACAGACGGGCGGACAGAGGAGTCTAAGTAATAGGGTTTTTACCCTTTGGGTACGGAACCCTAAAAACTATCATTAATTATAAAACCTTAGCAATGGCTGAAGCCTTCGGCTCTCTAAAATCTCTTCTACCAAAATTAGCAGCTCATTCGAACTTACTTTCAAATAACCCAACCATTTGACATCGAATCTTCTGACGCACCATTAAATATTTATAATTATTCTTTTCTTAATATTATGGACTTAAATTTAAATGTAAAGCTTGTAAAAATGTAAGTAGATTTTTTATTTTTTTGTATAAGGTAACATTTTGCATGCTGATAAGCTGAACAAGGCTGTGCATATATCTTTCTCCAGTCATCTATTGTTAACCCTTGTTTCGCAAAATAAATGAATTTGAATTTGAATTTTCGGCAACAATTGAACTCGGCAGAAACAACCCTACAAATTGAACAAAACAACTTGATAAACTTGACAGTCCTGATACGTTATCAGTACTTATAAACTTCATAATACTCTAAATACTATCAGTTCTCTAGTGACGTTGATACCGAAACAAGATGCCGTTTTTAAAAATCTCAACTAATCTATCGAGGAAGAGTATTCCTAAGGACTTTGTGCCGAAGATCGTGCCCATTCTTGCAAAGTCTTTGAATAAACCAGAAGAGGTATAGTACTGTTTCCGTTAGTTGATTTCGCCCGCGTGGTATCATTCATTCATTCATTCATTCATATTATAGCCTACCTATATAGTGTCTTTCATTTTAAACTAACTTAATTCAGGAATTGGGTTCAACAACAAATAAGTATAGGAAAAAATATTTATGTAATTTTTTTTTGTTTTGATAAGAAAATCTCGAGAAAATCGATAAAGACTATCATGTTGGCTTCTTGTATAACTTAGTCCATTCGAGCGTGCGACGTGATGTTGCTGCGCTGCGATTGGTCAACGTCTGTTCTCCTTGAAAATATTATGCAACATGTCATAAACCCCCGCGTCGATGACTTTTACGCTATCATCCGCAACAGAACAGCATCCCTGATGCGCCGCGTCAGGGGCGGTACCAGTAGCTATCTGAAACTTATAGCTGGAAGGCTGGACACGGACTGCGCTTTCATGAAGCACTGGACGCGCACACATAGTGCCATGCGCTCCGGTAGTTTTATGTAATACACATACATACATACATAAAGTCACGCCTCTTTCCCAAAGGGGTAGGCAGAGACCACGGATCTCCAGTCGCTACGATCCTGACACACAACTTTCGCCTCATTCACTCTCATTACATTCTTCATACATGCTCGTCGGTTTAGGGTACTTTTGACCTGGCCCTTCTCCAAAATGTCGCCAATTTGATCCAAGAAGGTTCGCCTAGGTCTTCCCCTTTCAGTCCCATGCACACTCGCCTCATACACTTGCTTTGTCAAATGACTGTCATCCATCCTCTCTACATGCCCAAACCATCTTAACATTATTATGTAATAATAATATATTATGTTTTTAATTGTCTCTATGGCTGTACTTGTGTATCATTATGTATGTACGAGTATTATGCTGAAATAAATAAATTGAATTGAATTGAATAAACAAAATAAAAGATACTTTTTGAAGTGAAAACTAAAATCTGCTTAGGAATTAAATTGACACGGTCAAACGTCTATTTACAACCCAAAACTGAGGCTTTGTTGTGTAGTTTAAAATGAAGACCCTGAATGTTATTCCAGGTCACTAAGTAAGTAAGTTCGTATGAGTCAGTGGCCAACTCTGGTGACGGAGTTTTTAGGCCGCCTTAAGGCCTCCGTCATGGCTTAACGACTTAAATAGCCGGGACCGACAATTTAACGTGCCCTCCGAAGCACGGAAGCGCTCAGATGAAAATGCCACTGGCGGTCACCCATTCACTTACAGACCGTTTCGAACGTTGCTTAACTTCGACGATCTATCAAGAACGACTAAGCAAGCACGACCACGAGCGCTTCTGCACCTATTCTAAGTTTCATCCAAATCGGTCATCCAGTGGTTTAGGCGTGATTGAAACACAAACATGCAAACAACTAAACAAACTCACAAACTTTCAGCTTCGTTATATTAGTGGGATAGTGGGATGTAGGTTATGTTTATCAAGCAGCTTATTCAGTTCCGCTATTAACCATGTCTTTCTTGTGGATGAGGTAGATTAACCTGAGAGGTGTAGGTTGCCTGACGCTGTGTTTTATTTATATTGAGCCTTGACACATTATCTGCCTCTACAAGCAAAGTTTTGCAAGTTCTTGTTGTACGTCCAGGATTTTGGAACTGGCAACCTATTTGAAATTTAAGGGAACCTACATCCCACTTCACTTCACTTCTAGGTTGACCTACATCCCACTTCACTTCTTGGTCGACCTAGATCCTACTTCACTTCTTGGTCGACCTATATCATACTTCACTGCTTGGTCGACCTATATCATACTTCACTTCTTGGTCGACCTACATCCTACTTCACTTCTTGGTCGACCTACATCCTACTTCACTTCTAGGTCGTCCTACATCCTACTTCACGTCTTGGTCGACCTACATCCTACTTCACTTCTTGGTCGACCTATATCATACTTCACTTCTTGGTCGACCTACATCCTACTTCACTTCTTGGTTGACCTCCATCCTACTTCACTTCTTGGTTGACCTACATCCCTTATGAGCAAATGAGCAGTGAATTGAATAACAAACTCATGTCTTGACGAAAACCATTTTCCTTATACCTTTGTTGTTAAAAGAAACTGTGATTCTCTCTGCCTTTAATATATTAGAAAAATCTTATTCCAGAGCTTTCAAATCACACTAAACCTAGAGACATTCCAAGCCGTTTCCAAGGATGCATCTACTCCATCCATCGTAGCCTCCCTGGAGTCAATTGGTTCAATCGGACCCGAAAATAACAAGGTCACAGCCCAAGCTCTCACGGATTTCATGGAGAAGGAACTCGGAGTGCAAAGAGACAGGTGAGAGCTGGTGCCGGTTATCCAGGGTGGTGTACAAAATGCAGGCTGTGTGCTCGGCCAGCTGATTGGTCTGGATAAGTTTATATAATATCTAATCTATGTAATTTGTGATTAGATTGTAGGACGGTGAATGACGAAACTATGTCTGAGCTGAATCATGATAATAATAATAAATAATAAATAATGCTGGACATTTCACACAGCATCATCTAGCCCCAAACTAAGCAAAGCTTGTACTATGGGAACCAGATAACTGATATACTACTTATATACTTTTTGTTTGTAAATACATACATATTATACATAGAAACACCCAGACCCGAGATAAATATTTGCAGATCATACAAACATTTATCCCGCCGCGGGGATCGAACCCGCAACCTTCTGCGTACCAAGCGGACTTTCACCCACTGCGCCACAGAGGTCGTCATGATCTGCGTACAGATAATATTTTTTCACCTTACTAGCTCAAAAAGGGCGCTTTTGTAAAAACAGTGAGCCAAACTCTACTTTGCTCACACTATGAGGAAAAGTGATTTGAATTTAGAATGCTGCAAGCAACCAATGAGAATCGAATATTACAGGCCGCAGCGTGCGCCCGGCCAGGCGGCGGCGGCCGAGGTGCTCTGATGGCAGGTCTTTAGCCTGCCACTTGAGGGGCAAAAAAATAATAATGGCGGGAATCGGTTTTCCTTACGTCTTGTATTTTTTTGCTAGTAAGGTGAAAAGTTGTAGGTATCACACGAGAGCAAAATATTTTGTTGCTTGTGCTTTTGAATCCCTCAATACACTTCTTACTTACTAACTTAGAATTCTAACTTAGAATCACTCGCTACGCTCGTGATTCAAATATAGAATCCCTCGTTTGTTCGGGATTCAAACTCTGCACTCGCAACAAAAACGAATTTTGCTCTCTTGTGGTACAATGTACTATTTTTTGTGGAATTTTCCTTGAAGTCGGTTCTCTCTAAGATTTTTAAGGTTTCCTTAATTATACTTGTACTAATTCAGTGCAATGCAAGTTCATTTTGAAAGATGTGTAAAATCTATAAATATAATTACATATCTATAATAATATATTCAAGTCTAGTTAAGACTGGCCCCACCACGGGTAGGTACGGCACTGTCACCGTAATAACGGCGCGGCACCGTCTCTAACGCATGCATGCACAGCGTAGGAACAACATCGGTCGTGTATCGTTCGGGCCCGACCGACCCGATGTGAATTTAAAAGGCGCGGCGCACCGTCTATGGCACCTTGCTATGTTACGGTGACGATGCCGCACGAAAAAATACAAGATCAATATTCTTATTCTATTTTTCTCTTCTAATTTCCTACTGTTTCAACTAATTGTGCGATTTTGTTTCAGGATCTTACTGACCTTCTACGACTTGGAAGCATTCAACGTAGCAAAAGGAGGAAACACCATAGCCTAGATAAACTGTATTTATAGGTTTTTAATAATAAAATTTATAAAAAATATTTATTGTCTTATATGCACATTTAGATAATGAACCTACATCCTGCTAAAACACCAGACCATTTCATTTCCATTCCCATTTCCCATTCCAACCAATCACACAATATGAAAATGACGTGTCATGACAAAATACGTCATTTTCGTATTTTCTCTTGCCAGAGAATATTAGCTCTTCCCCCGTTAAGAATACAGAATACCAGCACTTGTGCAGGGGAGGTATCCTTCGCTGCACTTGCACAATGCTGAGTGGTAACCTTTTTTGCTAATAACATGAATGTAACTTGTACCTTGTAACTTGTACCTACCACAAATTTAGCAAAATAAACTTTTACTTTACTTTACTTTTTTAAGTTTGAGAAATCTCGAGGCAAAAATATTGTATGCCAGAATGATATAGTGTAAATTACGCTTGCTTGATAGATGATAAGATTTTTTGTACATCCTAAAGTCTGTGGTTGATGCCTATAATAAGTAGAAATATGATAAATAAATAATAAATAATGCTGAACATATTACACAGCATCACTAGCCTCTAACTAAGCAAAGCTTGTAGGTAACTACTATGGGAACCAGATACTGACTACTTTAATGTAAATACATACATTATACATGGTAACACCGAAACCCGAGATGAATATTTGCAGATCATACAAACATTTATCCCGCAGCGGGGTTCGAAACCGCAACCTTCTGCGCTCCAAGTGGACTTTCACCCACTCCACCACAGAAGTCGTCAAATAATGTCATTTGAATAATCTGATCTGTTTTTGATATTTAGGTAATAACTTGGAAAACATGGGTTTACCCAGCTTAAAAACCCGCAAAAAAAGAACTAAAAAAGTTATCACTTACTTAAATATATCTCTCTCTCTCTCTCTTTCCGACTATTCATCCCGCATGGTGGTGAGGTCAGCCTTCCTAACACTCTTCCTCCACTTCACCCTATCCATGACGTCATCATGGGAAACTTTGCATGCCTTCATGTCTCGTTCCAAAACAGCTGTCCAGGTAGTTTTTGGTCTCCCTAAGTATTTCACCAAAAATGGACAGTCCCAGTTGGTTGCCAACGTAATCGGGTGACCTTCTTTTGACAAGCCCAAATGCCCATACCATCTCATCCTGTTCTCCTGCAGCTTCTTCGTAATGTTGCAGACTCCCAGACTACCACGCACATACTCATTCTGGATCTTATGGTGGTTACACCGCAGCGGTTACGTTAGTACTTATTTAAATAACCATTAATGTTATATGCAACCTTTCAGCATTTGCTCCAGCAGCACAGTGGCTTATTTGGAGCTCTGGTTACTCACCGGCCTATTTTATCAGTATATCTTTATCGATGCTTGTATCGACAAGTTAATTTCGTAGATAATTAGGATTCCGATAAGCTTAAGACAATGCCGACGAATCTCACTCATATAATAAGCCAATCCCATCCCACATGTAATATCCCATCTCATAAATGACTTAGCTAAGTCAATATTTTTTTTCGCATAATATAATATGTTTAAGAATCATAGTCTGATTGCAACCCCTCATTTTTCGGTAGCTGTCTACTCTTGTCAAATACTTGGATCTAACTAAGAAAAGGTCTCTACTCTTTTCTCATGTTGAGGAGAAAGAATTCAAACTTAAAATACACTACTCAACCAAAATGACTGTCGACCCAAATAAAGGCATGTCATCAAGAAAACACATTAACCAAATGACTTGGTACAACTGACCAGATAATCGTTAATACACGTAGGTACCTACTTCATTTATATACAGTGGACATAGAACAAACAGTTCACTAATGACATTCGTCGGGTCAACACAAGATGCCGAATTTGGAGATTTCCACCAACGTGCCGAGGGAGAGCATCCCTGAGGACTTTATTCTCAAGATCCTGCCAGTTCTTTCTGAGGCTATGGGCAGACCAGAGGAGGTATGTTGTAAAAACTCTAAAATTTTTAGCTCTGCTAAAGCATTGTACGGACTACGCGTTCCACACGGCTAGGGGGGCCCTAGCCGTGTCACAAATCGAAATAGAATAGAAATCGAATCGACAGATAACGCTGAGACTCCACCTGCGTCTTACGGCATTAATTGTCAAAACTGCATCCATTTTATGTCAAGTATCGTGGCGCGTGAGTACCTGGTTCTATGTAAATCGTCAGTTTGACTGTGGTTTGACATAATGCCAGCTCACGTAACGCGATACTCGACATAAAATGGATGCAGTTTTGACAATTAATGCCATTTGACGCTGGTTGAGTCTCAGCATTAACTGTCGATTCGATTTCTATTCTATTGCGATTTGTGACATGGCTAGGGAGCTGGCTACCTTCCGAGTCCTCAAAAATATACTTTTTGACATTTTACATTGACTCGCGCGAGCCTTGGAACACTTGGAGGCGTAACCTGGAATGCGTAGTCCGTACGCAGCTGTAAGGTGAGTCCACATTAGAACATTTCCAGAACAAAGCAGCGTAACCGCAACAAAGCCGCTTAACTGTTACAATAGTGTGGACACGATTTGTTCGGAGAACAAATGTTCGATCATTTAACCGTTTCATACTTCCATACAAGATATAAAGAAAATGGTAAATGAGTTTTCAAAGTGTCTGAGTAAAATTGATTATGAATAAGCTTAGATTTGATTTCAATGAATGAAAGGCGAACAAAAACAAAAGCGCATGAAAAGTATAAAGATAACAAAAAAAATTGGTTGTCTGTAAAGTCGGTTTACTGACGATAGTTGAACGTGCAAACGTTTGTGCTTCTTTGTCGCTCGTTCCGCGCTCTTGCTTGCACTTCAAGCCTTACATGGAACGCCTCAGAGCGAGGTAACGCCGCATTTTTTCGTGCGTGCAGCCGGCTCTATCGAATTATAAGACGTTGTCACGTCAAAAGTTTTCACCAATTTATTTATTCCAGCTCTTGTTTGTCACATTGACTACTGACGCAGTCCAGGTCTTCGACATCAACGATTCTGCGCCTACCATCGTAGCC
Organism: Epirrhoe alternata; assembly: GCA_963565295.1. Classification (NCBI taxonomy): domain Eukaryota; kingdom Metazoa; phylum Arthropoda; class Insecta; order Lepidoptera; family Geometridae; genus Epirrhoe; species Epirrhoe alternata. The sequence continues at coordinate 993,232 of OY751375.1, forward strand.
TCGGTGTCGTCTGTCGGCGGCATCGGACCCGAGGAGAACAGAGTCACCGCCCGAGCTCTCACAGACTTCATGGAGAAGGAACTCGGCGTTAATAGACAGAGGTAAGACTGATCAGTCAGCGTGACCATGCAACTTGAGTGGGAACGAGTCAAGCTCCGAGGTAAGGTCCACGATTATGTAACTGATTATGTGATTTTGTTTCAGGATCCTTCTGTCCTTCATTGACATGGAAGCATCTAATGTAGCGAGGGGAGGAAACACATTTGGCTAATCTTCATCATCATCATCTCAGCCATCTAGTGTCCACTGCTGAACATAGGCCTCCCCCATAGATTTCCACAGCGATCGATCTTGTGCAGCCTGCACCCAACGGCTCCCAGCAACCTTTACAAGATCGTCTTTCCATCTCGTGGGGGGCCGTCCTCTGCTGCGATTTCCGGCTAATCTTAATCAATATGTGAAATAAAGGAACTTAGATAAATGCCTTTTTTTATCCAGAGCACTAAAAAAAATAATTTATTGTCAAAAGCAAAGGGCATCAACATGGAAGCTGTTGACTCTGATTTATATACAACTAGCGACCCGCCCCGGCTTCGCACGCGTGTAATGCTGATGCTAAATATTAGGGTTTAGCCAGCGTTTGCAATGTATTAGTAATTCACGACATCACATTAGATACCTCTAAAATTATCAGTGTTCCTCTACTATATTATGCATGTATTATACATATAAACCTTCCTCTTGAATCACTCTGTCTATGAAAATAAACCGCATCAAAATCCGTTGCGTAGTTTTAAAGATTTAAGCACACATAGGGATAAAGGGAAAGAGAAAGCGAATCTGTTTTATACTATGTAGTGAAGGTACAAACACACATACATTACAAAAAAGCATACATTTTTTCTACAACTGTCTAGCTAAGTCATGTTGAGATGCATGTGTGGAGTTACAGGAATAGACAATATGAGTATATTAGAGGAAGTTTGAAAGTTGCGCCAGTGACGGATAAGTTGAGGAGTAGTAGGTTGTCGTGGTATGGGCATGTTATGAGGAGGGAAGAAAGTCATGTAACGAAGAATGTTAGGTTTGAATGTGGAGGGATGTATCAGAAGAGGCAGACCAAAGAAAAGATGGATGGACTGTGGATGATTGGGTAAGAAAGGAGTGAGTGTTGAGATGACGGCTGATAGAGCGGAATGGAAGAGGAAAACTTGTTGGGCCGACCCCACACAAAAGTGGGATAAGGGCAGGGTAATGATGTCTAGCTAGGTCATCAGTATGACCACATTATTATAAGCTTCTAACAACAAAGCTTCTACGTAAGTTAATCAGGTCCTGTTTCCAGATAAAGCTATATTGATAAATCAAGCTGTTTTATCTTTAAGGAATGTTATCATGCCTATAGCTTCTAATCAATATATGAATAGCGCGTATCACTTACAGATTATCGACGGGATAATCTATAAATGATACGCTATCCTGATAATGATCAATAAGTATGTTTATGATAGGTAGCCCTTCATATTCTGAAGTCACTAGAAACATTCATGAGCTCAATATCAGCTATTTATTATCTAATCAGCCCACATTCACCAACTGTTGAGAGCATATGCATTCTATCTGGCCTCTGTGGCGCAGTGGGTCAGAGAGCCCGCTTGTGACGCAGGTTCCGGGTTCGATCCCCGCCGCGGGATAAATGTTTGTATGATCTGCAAATATTTATCTCGAGTCTGGATTTTTTATGTATGTATAATATGAGGTTGCGGGTTCGATCCCCGCCGCGGGATAAATGTTTGTATCATGTGCAAATATTTATCTCGGGTCTGGGTGTTTCTTGTGTATGTATTTACAAACAAAAAGTATATAAGTAGTATATCAGTTCTGGTTCCCATTACAAGCTTTGTTTAGTTTGGGGCTAGATGATGCTGTGTGAAAAATGTCCAGCATTATTTATTTATTATCACGCCACTTTTTCAGATTCTGCGCAAGTCAAATCTACTAACTTTTCCCCACCACCACCACATTATCAATATACCATCTGACTGGTGGTCTTGATCTATCTGGTGTTTCGTGACCCCTTGTGGCCACCACTCAGTCTACCTTATACAGGGTCACGACTGTATCCCCAAGGCACGGAAGACATTTTCTCAGATATTTTATGTATTACAATATTTAATGGCTTTGGGTCTCCATGTATTTCTCTGGTATGTATAAATAAATAAAAAATAAATAAATAAATAATGCTGGACAAATTCACACAGCATCATCTAGCCCCAAACTAAGCATAGCTTGTACTATGGGAACCAGATAACTGATATACTACTTATATACTTTTTGTTTGTAAATACATACATATTATACATAGAAACACCCAGAACCGAGATAAATATTTGCAGATCATACAAACATTTATCCCGCAGCGGGGATCGAACCCGCAACCTTCTGCGGCTCAAGCGGGCTTTCACCCACTGCGCCACAGAGGTCCGTATGTATCTTAGTATTCCATCAGTTATCTCAAAGTCAAAGTCAAAAAGCATTTATTCAGTAGGACCGTTAGGATCACTTTGATGGATCTGGGCCCCATACAGCTTTTCTTAGTTTGGGGCTAGATGGCGCTGTGTGAAAATGTCCCAGCATTAATATGGTAGGTATTGTATAAAGCAAGGTGTTGGTTTGTGGAAGTATTTGACCTCTGGTATCGTCAAGTGGAGAGTAAGGAGGCTTATTATATTACTCTAATAAAGCTACTACGGCTTTACGAGTACCTAGGTACCTAAATCATGCCTAATTATGTTGCAAACCTTAAAAGCCTTAGGAGAGACATTTCTGATATCGAGATACCTAGTATATCTACTGTGTAACTTTGTTGAAATCGAGGTGACTTGCCTAGCACCTATCCTCGTATCAGTTTGCTCGAACAAAAGTTTTTAGTTTAAATGTCCTATGGTACGACGTGCTAATATTGCTTTGGTCTATATTAATTAAAGACAATCATTGTAAATATGTGTGTTTTATTTCACAACTGAAGACACATTGTTTTTAAGCAAATGTGTTTCCTCCTCTCGCCACGTTGGAGGGTTCCATGTCAATGAATGACAGAAGGATCCTGTAACAATATCATACGATAACATAAACGTGAACTTAGCAGACATTCATTTCTTAGGTCATCAGATGACTATCTAATTGACTGCATTGCTACGCTGCAGCTATCATTACCAACTCTCACTCACCTCTGTCTATTCACTCCGAGTTCCTTCTCCATGAAGTCTGTGAGAGCTCGGGCGGTGACTCTGTTCTCCGCGGGTCCGATTCCGCCAACGGACGACACCGAGGCCACGATGGTGGGCGCAGAATCATCCTTGTCGAACACTTGGATAGCATCCGCGGCCAATGTGACGAACAAGAGCTGGAACGAATACAATGTAAGGTAAGTAAGCACGCTGTAGCTACAGTGCTGATGAAGCTATGATGCGCCCAGCAATATCCAAATAATTTGTAACACTGAGAAAAATAAGCATTTGTAAGAAAAAACTTGTCATAAAAATAACCATTCATACAACTAAAACGACAACATACCTGCTCTGGTCTACCCATAGCCTGGGAGAAAACTGGCAGGATCTTGAGTAAAAAGTCCTGAGGAATGTTTTTCCTCGGCACGTTCGTGTTGATTATCAGATTCGGCATCTTGTATTGATGTGGTGAATGTTACAAGTGAACTGTACTGTTCTCTGACTGCAGAATATGAAGGCAGTGTATAAATACTAATATTTATCACGATAGCGTATCTTTATTGATTATCAAATAGATCAGGTTTATCTAGCAGCTTGGATCAAGATTTTTGATAAGACAAGCTGATCGGCTTGATAAGCTATCAAGCAGTGATACGCTATCCGATGAATGTTAGTATTTATACACTTTCTTTACACTCTGCAGTCAGAGAACAGTACAGTTCACTTGTAACATTCGCCACATCAATACAAGATGCCGAATCTGGTAATCAACACCAACTTGCGCAGGGAGCAAATCCCTAGGGACTTTTTACTCAAGATCCTGCCAGTTTTTGCTCAGGCCATGAATAGACGAGAGGAGGTAAGTTGTTTTTGAGTTACAAAGATTTCTAGATCAAGTTTATCTTGAAAATCCTTGTTTTGTCAGTGTGTTTATCTATCTTAATAGATAGATACCTGTTAAAGCACCGTAACTTTATACCTATTTCTAACCTAACATGTTGTTTATTCCAGCTCTTGTTTGTCACATTGGCCGCTGATGCAGTCCAGGGCTTCGATATAGACGATTCTGCGCCAATCATCGTGGCCTCGGTGTCGTCCGTTGGTGGCATCGGACCCGAGGAGAACAGAGTCACCGCCCGAGCTCTCACAGACTTCATGGAAAAGGAACTCGGAGTGAATAGACAGAGGTGAGTGAAAGTAGGCCAGTGTGCTTGGCCAGTCGCAGAGTAATTCGTTTTATGTGGCCAGTCGACTGGCAGCTACATATCTGGATCGGTCAAGCTGTTGCTGGCTTACAAAAAATAAGCAAAATAAATAGAATTTTGTGGTTGCTAGAGTTGCTAGATCTTATACAATAACTGCAATTGCCGCTCTGACAGTGACAACCACAGGTGTCTTCAATTTGTTTAGCTGAATGACCGTGTCCGTGTTTGGATGTTTTACCCTATGTTTTACCGTATTATATTATTTTATTAAGTGACATAACGTGTTATATTGTTTCAGGATCCTACTGTCATTCATCGACACGGAACCCTCCAACGTGGCGAGAGGAGGAAACACATTTGCCTAAATCCAATCAATGTGTACAGTTGTAAAATAAATTTACACAAAGAATATTTTTTTTAATTATAATTACGGCTAAGAATTGAATTGAAGTAAAAATGTTGTGTTAGGAATCTCAATTGGTATTGGGCACCTTTAGCGCCCTTTATGAGCATGATACCAGTTTCTTTCCTGTGAATTCAGGAGCAGTGCACCAGAACTCCTCAGAGCATAACGTACAGTAATACCGTAAAGTAGAATATCCGTGTTTGTAAAGAACCCAATTAAAAAAGCTTGCACTTTATTTTATAATATGTTGATGTTTAAAGAAATGTTTGAGGACCGTAGCGCAGTGGGCGATGGTCAGCTTGCGACGCAGTAGGTCGCGGGTTCGAGATCAACAAACAATTAGGTCAACATGCTACTGCTCCACCTGCGTCTGAACGCGTAAATGAGAACGACGCTTTGATCATCTTCTTGCCCTGGTGGATTAAAAGTGTAGATAAGGGATGCTTCAAATCCTTTTGAGTTAAAATAGAGAAAATTTAAAAAACGATTCATGTTCGTTCAAGAGTCAATGTTGTTTATATAGTAACCATAGCAACAACGAAATGCGACAGATCTCATTGAAAACTTCGGTCAATTTGACATTATCGTTCACAAGATCAAGCTCTCAACTCAGAGTAACTGCTCTCAAGTACGCTAGGTGAAGAGCTAATCTTGAGCTAGCTCATTTTAATCTACATGGACTACTGCATAATTATCAATTTGGATTCACCAAAGGTCGTTCAACAACTGACGCGGGCACTTTGCTTCTAAAGCACATCTATGAGGCCTTTGAAAACTCACAAGACGTGATCGGCGTATTCTGTGATCTGTCCAAAGCATTCGACTGTGTATGTCACGAGACTCTGATTTGTAAGTTAAAATATTATGGCGTTCAAAATAAAGCTATAGACCTTGTCCAATCATATCTCTCCAATAGAGTCCTTAAGGTCGATGTAGGTGGCGAAAGGTCTTCAGGGTCAATCATTGACATGGGTGTACCACAAGGCTCGATATTAGGCCCGTTCTTGTTTCTAGTGTATATAAATGACCTCCCTTCTTTTGTAAAAGACATGTGTGACATTGTTCTGTTTGCTGATGATACCTCCTTGGTTTTTAAAGTTGATAGATATAAAGAAGAGTACGATGATGTTAATGCGTCTCTGTCTCTAGTCTTAAACTGGTTTACGGCTAATAATCTCTTACTTAATGCCAAGAAAACTAAATGTATTAAATTTACTTTGCCTAACGTGGTTCACAAGCCAACAAAAATTTAATTAAATAGGGAAGCACCCAATCTGGTCGATTCCGCTATTTTCTTGGGGCTAACTGTTGATTCCAATTTGCAGTGGGGGGCTCACATTGAAAGACTTGCAGGTAGACTGAGCTCCGCCGCATATGCAGTTCGTACGATTAGGAGATTGGCTGACGAAGAGACAGCTAAGTTAGTATATTATAGTTACTTCCATAGTGTGATGTCATACGGTATCTTTCTCTGGGGTAAAGCAGCCGATATTCAAGATATATTTGTTTTGCAAAAGCAAGCTGTCCGTGCGATTTACAAAATGAAACCACGGGACTCACTGAGACAACGTTTTAAAGAAATAAATATTCTAACAGTTTTTTCCCAGTACATTTATGAAAACATTTTGTATACTCATAAAAATATAAATAACTTTAGGAAAAAAAGTGATGTGCATAGCATTAACACAAGAAATAAGAATAAACTTTATTTGCCTAAGTTTAGATTAGAAAAAGTAAAAGGTTCTTTTATGGGAAATACGATACTTTTTTATAATAAACTTCCCGAAAACGCGACTAAACTGCCTATTCGAAGATTTAAAACTTACATAAAAATACTCTTATAAAAAAAGCTTATTATTCACTTAATGATTATATTAATGATAAATTCGCGTGGCCTGATGTCGCTCTGCCCCTCGACGGCTGATGTGTGCTCAATGTCTTTGCTATCTTGTATTATATAATTTAAGCAATTGGTAGGTACCACCTAAGTTAGCATAAGTTTAGATTTAAGATGAATCACCTAAAAAAAGCTAGGCCCCAAACCGTGTTTGTTGCCCTGATTCTTCACGGTATTGGTCGCGAAGGAACAGGAGTAAAATCACCTAGTTTTAAGACGTTTCAAAGTGATCCCAGCGGTCCTACTGAATAAATGCTTTTTGACTTTGACTTTGACTTTGAGTACTGAGATACTGTATTTATGTGTCTATTAATTAGCAATAATCTTAAGATGCTGATGACGTCATAATGGCGTATCAAATGATATCGCACTTGAGTACGTGATAGAGTAACGATTATTAATACGGGCCTAAAACCTCTATCCATGGTGTAGGAGCAACTCGAAGGTACTGAGATGCACAAACCCAACATGCGCGGGAAAAGGGTTGAAATAATGAGTTGTTAGTGTTGTCGGGCCTGTGAGGCCCCACGTCACCAGTTAAAGGTTAAGATTTTTTTTTCTACGTTCATTCATTTCATTTTTGTTTTAATAACGGGACGAGATCGCGTATAGGTTTTCGATAATATTCGAACTATTATCTTACCTCGACGTTTCGACCGGGTTGCACCGATCGTGGTCACGAGGGAACTGGAGCAGCGGGCATCGTCTTCATTCGTTTGTGAAGGAACTTGAAAAGTACCCTCACTTAGTTGTTTAAACAGTCATTAGGTCTGCGACACACCACACTCACAATATCCGATACTATGTTCGGCGATATATCCGGAGTTATGATACGATGCTTACAAATGTTTATTACTGGGTTCCACGTAGACGAGAGCTTATAACCGCCTTCCCGGTTGAAATTGTTATACTTTCTAATTTCTACCGCTTCACGTACAATCCTAGGGTAGTAACGCCGTTCAGTAGAAAGTGTTTTCGGGGAATGCAACTCAATCCAGTGGTTTGGTCCTGATAACAATAAATGTTCAGCAATCGCAGATTTCTCCACCTGGTTGTTTTTGACAGCAGCGATATGTTCCTTGACTCTTTCAGCTATGGTACGCTTCGTCTGTCCTATGTATGAACTACCGCAACTACAATCAATTTTATAAACGCCAGGTGTCTGGTAAGGGATAATGTCTTTCGGCGATCCAAGTTGTTGTGACATTTTTGATAGAGGAGTAAATATGGTGTCTATCGAGTATGATCTTAAAATGGTCCCAATCTTGTCTGTTACCCCTCTAATATATGGCAAAAATGCTGGTTGCCTCGCAACATTTGGTTGTTTTCCCTTATTTCTTCGCCTAGGATGACTTTCCCTTCTTACGCTATAGCCATTGTTCTTAAGAACCTTCTGGACGTGCAACAATTCTTCGTCTAAAAACTCTGAGTCACATAATGCGTGAGCTCTGTTCATTAGCGATGTCTGCACTGAACGAAGGTGTCGAGGATGATGATGAGACTTAGCGTTGAGGTATTTATCTGTGTGTGTCGGTTTCCTAAACACAGTGTGTTTCAAGGAGCCATCTGTTCTCACCATAACTTTGACATCCAAAAAAGGCAATGACCTATCCTTTTCTAACTCGTGCGTAAATTTTAGATTAGGATGTAACGAATTAAGGTGTGATAGGAACTGCTCAATTTCAAGTTTGCTACCCTTCATGACACAAAACACGTCATCAACATACCTCTTCCAAATCCCCACTTTATATAATTGGAAATTAATTAGAGTTTCGACATGTTCCATCCAAATGTTGGCCATAACCGGCGCCACAGGACTTCCCATGGCAACACCATCAATTTGAAGATAGTATTGTCCGTGATACAAAAGGTAGCTACCTTCCAGACAATTCCTTATGAGTGTCATGTACCTTTCTGGTATATTGTTCTGTCTGAGTTTCGTCCTGATAACTTCAAGGCAGTCTTACCAACAATATACCAGAAAGGTACATGACACTCATAAGGAATTGTCTGGAAGGTAGCTACCTTTTGTATCACGGACAATACTATCTTCAAATTGATGGTGTTGCCATGGGAAGTCCTGTGGCGCCGGTTATGGCCAACATTTGGATGGAACATGTCGAAACTCTAATTAATTTCCAATTATATAAAGTGGGGATTTGGAAGAGGTATGTTGATGACGTGTTTTGTGTCATGAAGGGTAGCAAACTTGAAATTGAGCAGTTCCTATCACACCTTAATTCGTTACATCCTAATCTAAAATTTACGCACGAGTTAGAAAAGGATAGGTCATTGCCTTTTTTGGATGTCAAAGTTATGGTGAGAACAGATGGCTCCTTGAAACACACTGTGTTTAGGAAACCGACACACACAGATAAATACCTCAACGCTAAGTCTCATCATCATCCTCGACACCTTCGTTCAGTGCAGACATCGCTAATGAACAGAGCTCACGCATTATGTGACTCAGAGTTTTTAGACGAAGAATTGTTGCACGTCCAGAAGGTTCTTAAGAACAATGGCTATAGCGTAAGAAGGGAAAGTCATCCTAGGCGAAGAAATAAGGGAAAACAACCAAATGTTGCGAGGCAACCAGCATTTTTGCCATATATTAGAGGGGTAACAGACAAGATTGGGACCATTTTAAGATCATACTCGATAGACACCATATTTACTCCTCTATCAAAAATGTCACAACAACTTGGATCGCCGAAAGACATTATCCCTTACCAGACACCTGGCGTTTATAAAATTGATTGTAGTTGCGGTAGTTCATACATAGGACAGACGAAGCGTACCATAGCTGAAAGAGTCAAGGAACATATCGCTGCTGTCAAAAACAACCAGGTGGAGAAATCTGCGATTGCTGAACATTTATTGTTATCAGGACCAAACCACTGGATTGAGTTGCATTCCCCGAAAACACTTTCTACTGAACGGCGTTACTACCCTAGGATTGTACGTGAAGCGGTAGAAATTAGAAAGTATAACAATTTCAAACGGGAAGGCGGTTATAAGCTCTCGTCTACGTGGAACCCAGTAATAAACATTTGTAAGCATCGTATCATAACTCCGGATATATCGCCGAACATAGTATCGGATATTGTGAGTGTGGTGTGTCGCAGACCTAATGACTGTTTAAACAACTAAGTGAGGGTACTTTTCAAGTTCCTTCACAAACGAATGAAGACGATGCCCGCTGCTCCAGTTCCCTCGTGACCACGATCGGTGCAACCCGGTCGAAACGTCGAGGTAAGATAATAGTTCGAATATTATCGAAAACCTATACGCGATCTCGTCCCGTTATTAAAACAAAAATGAGTTTAAATCGTGTGAGTTTAAAAAGTGAATTCATTCATTTCGATGCCAAGATCACAACAATGAAGGAATTTTCTCAATCTGTTTTCTCTATAGCATTTTTGGATAATTGTGCTATCCAATAATTATTGCATGGAGGCCAAAAAACAGTTTTTTTTTAGAGCCAGACAAAGAGAGCAAAGTTTGTTTTGCCAATTTTTACCTAAGTTTGAACTTCTGTGGTGTAAAAAAAATGCATGCTGGCGTGCGTGTTCAACTAATTTCATTAAGATTCTACAAAAGTATAGCACATGGTATTTACAACTATCAATGCAAAGCTATTATTCCTGTTAAATTGGGTAAGAGCCATTTTTTTTTTTCAAATAACAAGTTGGACTGAAATTCACTCATTGACATTGGAGTTTCGCAAAGGGGCTTACCAAAACTTCTGGGTTTGGTATAAATTGCACTAGAATAATTTTACAACATGTTCAAAATGGCTGAGACCAGCTCTTAGGCGTGCATAAGTACGCACACCCTGCATTTTCTAATAAAATAGTGATTGCCGCCTGTTACAGAGAAAGTTGCGGGTTTGATTCCGGTTGCGGAATTAATGTATAGATGAAAATATTTATATCTGGTCTGCATGATCTGATAATATAGGAATATTGAAAGTGGCGCCAGTGACCGATAAGAAGAGTACTAGGTTGTCGTATCGTGTCGGTGTGGGGATGTCATGAAGAGGGATCAGTGTCATGTAACGAAGAGAGTGTATGATTTGATGTAGCGGAAGAGCCTGTCGAAAGATAAGGTGGATGGAGTGAGTCTTGAGATGACGAGAGCGGAGTGAAAGACAAATACTTGTTGTGCCCTCTCAACATAAAAGTGAAGGGCTTTGAGATGATGGTAATGTACCTAATAAATTCTTCTGCGCATCAAAACAGAATAAATACTTTGATCATGTACCTACCAAGGCGGTTAAGAAACAATTTTTTTGAAAAGTTAAAAGGTCATAGATGAATTGAAAAGCTGTCCTATCCTACTACTTTCAGTAATATTGCCCATTTATATCATTACATCTATTATTTTTATCTATATCTGAATGTAGTAGATCGACATGGTATCAAGGTAATTTATCTACCGAGTCTCAATAAAAATTTAATCTGGGTATTTGATCAGATAAAGATTTAATTTTTTTTTTTTTTTTTAATATATTATTGTTTAATAATATTAAACCCTAATAATATTACAATCTGGCCAAGTAGGCCAATGAGTAATTTGTCTCTGACATAGTTTTAGAAATAAAATACGACTAAGAATGTGTCCAATGGCACTTTTCTTACTGTCTCTATTTATGGGGAAGACACTTTGTTCTTGTGTTCTTTAAACTACACTTATCACTTTATTTTTTTACACTACACTAACTCAAACGGTTTGGTTCGTTTGAGTCTTCTCACTAAGTCCGTGTTATCGAGGAGCTGGATAGCCTCGACGTTCACATGGTGATGAAGTCTGTTTTCATGAGCTTCTGCATATTTTTTAATAATTTTATCTACAAAGTCTATGTTAAGGTCCCGGTGAAGATCTGTGTTGCTTACGTACCACGGAGCATTCACAATGTCTCTAAGCACTCTATTTTGGAATCGTTGTATAATTTCGATGTTACTTATTTTTTTATTATAAAGATTTAATGATACCAATGAACTTGCATGAGTGATATCTGCTGCAGATTTAAGTTGGAGATAGGAAAATGCAAAATGCTACAACAGTTTGTAAATCTAATCCGTGATTGAGGCTGTACAAAATTAAAAAAAATAAATGCGATTTTTTAAATTTTGGGATCGGTAAATAATACACAGACAAAATCAATTTACTGTGTGTTTATTTATATCACAGCTGAATACATTGACTGGGCTTAGGCAAATGTGTTCCCTCCTCTTGCGACGTTAGATGGTTGCATGTCGATGAATGACAGAAGGATCCTGAAACAAAGTCATAGAATGATTGTATTATAAAACAGCCAGTCGGCTGGCCAAGCACACTGGCCAGCTCTCACTCACCTCTGTCTATTCACTCCGAGTTCCTTTTCCATGAAGTCTGTGAGAGCTCGAGCGGTGACTCTGTTCTCCTCGGGTCCGATGCCGCCGACGGACGACACCGAGGCTACGATGGTGGGCGCAGAATCATCCTTGTCAAACACTTGGATAGCATCCGCGGCCAATGTGACGAACAAGAGCTGAAACGAATACAATTTAAGGTAAGTAAGCACGCTGTAGCTACAGTGCTGATGAAGCTATGATGCGCCCAGCAATACCCAAATAATTTGTATTACTGAGAAAAATAAGTATTTGTAAGAACAAACTTGTCAAAAAAAGAACCATTCATACAACTAAAACGACAACATACCTCCGATGGTCTACCCATAGCCTGGGAGAAAACTGGCAGGATCTTGAGTAAAAAGTCCTGAGGAATGTTTTTCCTCGGCACGTTCGTGTTGATTATCAGATTCGGCATCTTGTATTGATGTGGTGAATGTTACAAGTGAACTGTACTGTTCTCTGACTGCAGAATATGAAGGCAGTGTATAAATACTGATATTTATCACGATAGCGTATCCTTATTGATTATCAAATCAGATCAGGTTTATCTAGCAGCTTGGATCAAGATTTTTGATAAGACAAGCTGATCGGCTTGATAAGCTATCAAGCAGTGATACGCTATCCGATGAATGTTAGTATTTATACACTGCCTTTACACTCTGCAGTCAGAGAACAGTACAGTTCACTTGTAACATTCGCCACATCAATACAAGATGCCGAATCTGGTAATCAACACCAACTTGCGCAGGGAGCAAATCCCTAGGGACTTTTTACTCAAGATCCTGCCAGTTTTTGCTCAGGCCATGAATAGACGAGAGGAGGTAAGTTGTTTTTGAGTTACAAAGATTTCTAGATCAAGTTTATCTTGAAAATCCTTGTTTTGTCAGTGTGTTTATCTATCTAAATAGATAGATACCTGTTAAAGCACCGTTGCTTTATACCTATTTCATACATACTAACCTAACATGTTGTTTATTCCAGCTCTTGTTTGTCACATTGGCCGCTGATGCAGTCCAGGTCTTCGATATAGACGATTCTGCGCCAATCATCGTGGCCTCGGTGTCGTCCGTTGGTGGCATCGGACCCGAGGAGAACAGAGTCACCGCCCGAGCTCTCACAGACTTCATGGAAAAGGAACTCGGAGTGAATAGACAGAGGTGAGTGAAAGTAGGCCAGTGTGCTTGGCCAGTCGCAGAGTAATTAGTTTTATGTGGCCAGTCGACTGGCAGCTACATATCTGGATCGGTCAAGCTGTTGCTGGCTTACAAAAAACAAGCAAAATAAATATAATTTTGTGGTTGCTAGAGTTGCTAGATCTTATACAATAACTGCAATTGCCGCTCTGACAGTGACTACCACAGGTGTCTTCAATTTGTTTAGCTGAATGACCGTGTCCGTGTTTGGATGTTTTACCCTATGTTTTACCGTATTATATTATTTTATTAAGTGACATAACGTGTTATATTGTTTCAGGATCCTACTGTCATTCATCGACACGGAACCCTCCAACGTGGCGAGAGGAGGAAACACATTTGCCTAAATCCAATCAATGTGTACAGTTGTAAAATAAATTTACACAGAGAATATTTTTTTTAATTATAATTACTGCTAAGAATTGAATTGAAGTAAAAATGTTGTGTTAGGAATCTCAATTGGTATTGGGCACCTTTAGCGCCCTTTATGAGCATGATACCAGTTTCTTTCCTGTGAATTCAGGAGCAGTGCACTAAAACTCCTCAGAGGATAACGTACAGTAGAATATCCGTGTTTGTAAAGAACCCAATTAAAAAAGCTTGCACTTTATTTTATAATATGTTGATGTTTAAAGAAATGTTTGAGGACCGTAGCGCAGTAGGCGAAGGTCAGCTTGCGACGCAGTATGTCGCGGGTTCGAGATCAACTAACAATTAGGTCAACATGCTACTGCTCCACCTGCGTCCGAACGCGTAAATGAGAACGACGCTTTGATCATCTTCTTGCCCTGGTGATTTAAAAGTGTAAATTATGGGATGCTTTAAATCATTTTGAGTTACCTAGAGAAAATTTTAAAAACTATTCATGTTTGTTCATCAGTCAATGTTGTTTATAATAGTAACCATAGCAACAACGAAATGCGACAGATCTCATTCAAAACTTCGGTCAATTTGACATTATCGTTCACAAGATCAAGCTCTCAACTCAGAGTAACTGCTCTCAAGTACGCTAGGTGAGGAGCTGATCTTGAGTGTATCTAATAATTAGCAATAATCTTAAGATGCTGATGACGTCATAATGGCGTATCAAATGATATTGCACTTGAGTACGTGATAAAGTAACGATTATACGGGCCTAAAACCTCTATTCATGGTGTAGGAGCAACTCGAAGGTACTGAGATGCACAAACCCAACATGCGCGGGAAAAGAGTTGAAATAATGAATTGTTAGTGTTGTCGGGTCTGTGAGGCCCCACGGCACCAGTTAAAGGTTAAGATTTTTTTTTCTACGTTCATTCATTTCGATGCCAAGATCACAAAAATGAAGGAATTTTCTCAATCTGTTTTCTTTATAGCATTTTTGGATAATTGTGCTATCCAATGATAATTGCATGGATGCCAAAAAACTGTTTTTTTAGAGCCAGTCAAAGAGAGCAAAGTTTGTTTTGCCAATTTTTACATAAGTTTTGACTTCTGTGGTGTAAAAATAATGAATGCTGGCGTGCGTGTTCAACTTATTTCATTAAGATTATACAATATAGTATGGTACATGGTATTTCCAACTTGAAATGCATAGCTATTATTATTGTTAAGTTGGGTAAGAGCAATTTTTTTTCAAATTACAAGTTGGACTGAAATTCACTCTTGAAAAGTGGCGCCAGTGACCGATAAGAAGAGTACTAGGTTGTCGTATCGTGTCGGTGTGGGGATGTCATGAAGAGGGATCAGTGTCATAACGAAGAGAGTGTAATATTTGATGTAGCGGAAGAGCCTGTCGAAAGATAAGGTGGATGGAGTGAGTGTTGAGATGACGAGAGCGGAGTGAAAGACAAATACTTGTTGTGCCCTCTCAACATAAAAGTGGAGGGCATTGAGATGATGGTGATGTGATAAATTCTTCTGCGCATCAAAACAGAATTAATACTTTGATCATGTACCTACCAAGGCGGCTAAGCAACAAATATTTTGAAGAGGTCAGAGATTAATGTAGTAGCTGTCCTATCCTACTACTTTCAGTAATATTGGCCATTTATATAATTACATCTATTATTTTTATCTTAGCTGAATGTAGTACCTATGTCGATACTTGTATCGACATGGTATCATGGTAATTTATTTACTGAGTCAATAAAAATGTTATCTGGGTATTTGATCAGATAAAGATTTAATGATACCAATGAATTTGCATGAGTAATATCTGCTGCAGATTTAGGTCGGAGATAGGAAAATGCAAAATGCTACAGTTTGTAAGTCTAATCCGTGATTGAGGCTGTACAAAATAAAAATAAATGCGATCTTTAAATTTTGGGATCGGTAAATAATACACAGACAAAATCAATTTACTGTGTCTTTATTTAAATCACAGCTGAATACATTGACTGGGCTTAGGCAAATGTGTTCCCTCCTCTTGCGACGTTAGATGGTTGCATGTCGATGAATGACAGAAGGATCCTGAAACAAAGTCATATAATGATTGTATTATAAAACAGCCAGTCGGCTGGCCGAGCACACTGGCCAGCGCTCACTCACCTCTGTCTATTCACTCCGAGTTCCTTCTCCATGAAGTCTGTGAGAGCTCGGGCAGTGACTCTGTTCTCCGCGGGTCCGATGCCGCCGACGGACGACACCGAGGCCACGATTGTGAGCGCAGAATCATCCTTGTCGAACACTTGGATAGCATCCGCGGCCAATGTGACGAACAAGAGCTGGAACGAATACCTACAATGTTAGGTAAGTAAGCACGCTGTAGCTACAGTGCTGATGAAGCTATGATGCGCCCAGCAATATCCAAATAATTTGTAACACTGAGAAAAATAAGCATTTGTAAGAACAAACTTGTCAAAAAAACGAACCATTCATATAACTAAAACGACAACATACCTCCGATGGTCTACCCATAGCCTGGGAGAAAACTGGCAGGATCTTGAGTAAAAAGTCCTGAGGAATGTTTTTCCTCGGCACGTTCGTGTTGATTATCAGATTCGGCATCTTGTATTGATGTGGTGAATGTTACAAGTGAACTGTACTGTTCTCTGACTGCAGAATATGAAGGCAGTGTATAAATACTGATATTTATCACGATAGCGTATCTTTATTGATTATCAAATGGATCAGGTTTATCTAGCAGCTTGGATCAAGATTGTAGATAAGACAAGCTGATCAGCTTGATAAGCTATCAAGCAGTGATACGCTATCCGATGAATGTTAGTATTTATACACTGCCTTTATACTTTGCAGTCAAAGAACAGTACAGTTCACTAGTAACTTTCACCACATCAATACAAGATGCCGAATCTAGTAATCAACACCAACGTGCGCAGGGAGCAAATCCCTAGGGACTTTTTACTCAAGATCCTGCCAGTTTTTGCTCAGGCCATGAATAGACGAGAGGAGGTAAGTTGTTTTTGAGTTACAAAGATTTCTAGATCAAGTTTATCTTGAAAATCCTTGTTTTGTCAGTGTGTTTATCTATTTAAATAGATAGATACCTGTTAAAGCACCGTAACTTTATACCTATTTCTAACCTAACATGTTGTTTATTAGTAAAGTAAAGTAAAGTAAAGTAAAAGTTTATTTTGCTAAATTTGTGGTAGGTACAAGTTACAAGGTACAAGTTACATTCATGTTATTAGCAAAAAAGGTTACCACACAGCATCGTGCAAGTGCAGAGAAGGATACCTCCCCTGCACAAGCGCTGGTATTATTCCAGCTCTTGTTTGTCACATTGGCCGCTGATGCAGTCCAGGTCTTCGATATAGACGATTCTGCGCCAATCATCGTGGCCTCGGTGTCGTCCGTTGGTGGCATCGGACCCGAGGAGAACAGAGTCACCGCCCGAGCTCTCACAGACTTCATGGAAAAGGAACTCGGAGTGAATAGACAGAGGTGAGTGAAAGTAGGCCAGTGTGCTTGGCCAGTCGCAGAGTAATTAGTTTTATGTGGCCAGTCGACTGGCAGCTACCTATCTGGATCGGTCAAGCTGTTGCTGGCTTACAAAAAAAAAGAAAAATAAATAGAATTTTGTGGTTGCTAGATCTTATACAATAACTGCAATTGCCGCAGAGACAACCACAGGCGTTTTCAATTTGTTTAGCTGAATGACCGTGTCCGTGTTTGGATGTTTTACCCTATGTTTTACCGTATTATATTATTTTATTAAGTGACATAACGTGTTATATTGTTTCAGGATCCTACTGTCATTCATCGACACGGAACCCTCCAACGTGGCGAGAGGAGGAAACACATTTGCCTAAATCCAATCAATGTGTACAGTTGTAAAATAAATTTACACAGAGAATATTTTTTTTAATTATAATTACGGCTAAGAATTGAATTGAAGTAAAAATGTTGTGTTAGGAATATCAATTAGTATTGGGCACCTTTAGCGCCCTTTATGAGCATGATACCAGTTTCTTTCCTGTGAAGTCAGGAGCAGTGCACCAGAACTCCTCAGAGGATACCGTAAAGTAGAATATCCGTGTTTGTAAAGAACCCAATTAAAAAAGCTTGCACCTTATTTTATAATATGTTGATGTTTAAAGAAATGTTTGAGGACCGTAGCGCAGTAGGCGAAGGTCAGCTTGCGACGCAATAGGTCGCGGGTTCGAGATCAACTAACAATTAGGTCAACATGCTACTGCTCCACCTGCGTCTGAACGCGTAAATGAGAACGACGCTTTGATCATCTTCTTGCCCTGGTGATTTAAATAAGGGATGCTTCAAATCCTTTTGAGAGAAAATTTAAAAAACTATTCATGTTTGTTCAACAGTCAATGTTGTTTATATAGTAACCATAGCAACAATGAAATGCGACAGATCTCATTCAAAACTTCGGTCAATTTGTCATTATCGTTCACAAGATCAAGCTCTCAACTCAGAGTAACTGCTCCCAAGTACGCTAGGTGAGGAGCTGATCTTGAGTACTGAGATACTGTATTTATGTGTCTAATAATTAGCAATAATCTTAAGATGCTGATGACGTCATAATGGCGTATCAAATGATATCGCACTTGAGTACGTGATTGAGTAACGATTATTAATACGGGCCTTAAACATCTGTCCATGCAACTCGAAGGTACTGAGATGCACAAACCCAACATGCGCGGGAAAAGGGTTGAAATAATGATTTGTTAGTGTTGTCGGGCCTGTGAGGCCCCACGTCACCAGTTAAAGGTTAAGATTTTTTTTTCTACGTTCATTCATTTCGATGCCAAGATCACAAAAATGAAGGAATTTTCTCAATCTGTTTTCCTTATAGCATACATACATACATACATAAAGTCACGCCTCTTTCCCAAAGGGGTAGGCAGAGACCACGGATCTCCAGTCGCTACGATCCTGACACACAACTTTCGCCTCATTCACTCTCATTACATTCTTCATACATGCTCGTCGGTTTAGGGTACTTTTGACCTGGCCCTTCTCCAAAATGTCGCCAATTTGATCCAAGAAGGTTCGCCTAGGTCTTCCCCTTCCAGCTGTCCCATGCACACTCGCCTCATACACTTGCTTTTTATTTTCCTTGTAGCATTTTTGGATAATTGTGCTATCCAATGATTATTGCATGGATGCCAAAAAACAGATTTTTTTAAGAGCCAGTCAAAGTGAGCAAAGTTTGTTTTGCCAATTTTTACCTAAGTTTGGACTTC
This sequence comes from Epirrhoe alternata, assembly GCA_963565295.1. Classification (NCBI taxonomy): domain Eukaryota; kingdom Metazoa; phylum Arthropoda; class Insecta; order Lepidoptera; family Geometridae; genus Epirrhoe; species Epirrhoe alternata. Next base: position 1,012,207 of record OY751375.1, read on the forward strand.
TGTGGTGTAACAAAAATGCATGCTGGCTTGCGTGTTCAACTAATTTCATTAAGATTCTACAATATTATGGCACATAGTATTTCCAACTTTCAATGCATAGCTAATTCCTGTTAAGTTGGGTAAGAGCCATTTTTTTTTTCAAATTAAAAGTTGGACTGAAATTCACTCATTCACTTGGAGTTTCACAAAGGAGCTTACCAATACTTCTGGGTTTGGTATAAATTGCACTAGATAATTTTACAACACGCTCAAAATAGCTGAGACCAGCTCTTAGGCGTGCGTAAGTACGCACACCCTGCATTTTCTAATAAAATAGTGATTGCCGCCTGTTACAGAGAAGGTTGCGGGTTCGATTCCGGTTGCGGGATTAATGTATAGATGCAAATATTTTTATCTGGTCTGCATGTTCTGATATTATAGGAATATTGAAAGTGGCGCCGTGGATAAGAAGAGGTACTAGGTTGTCGTATCGTGTCGGTGTGGGGATGTCATGAAGAGGGATCAGTGTCATGTAACGAAGAGAGTGTATTATTTGATGTAGCGGAAGAGCCTGTCGAAAGATAAGGTGGATGGAGTGAGTGTTGAGATGACGAGAGCGGAGTGAAAGACACATACTTGTTGTGCCCTCTCAACATAAAAGTAAATCCAATCAATGTGTACAGTTGTAAAATAAATTTACACAGAGAATATTTTTTTTAATTATAATTACGGCTAAGAATTGAATTGAAGTAAAAATGTTGTGTTAGGAATCTCAATTGGTATTGGGCACCTTTAGCGCCCTTTATGAGCATGATACCAGTTTCTTTCCTGTGAATTCAGGAGCAGTGCACCAGAACTCCTCAGAGCATAACGTACAGTAATACCGTAAAGTAGAATATCCGTGTTTGTAAAGAACCCAAACACGTTCAGTGCGATACAGGACATAATCGTCCTGTACGTAACTTTCCCCTGGTGCGGAGCTTAAAAATGTAGTTTTGCCCCTGGTGCGAAGGGCATTTCTATACGAAATCCAACGAGTAGAAAAGAGTCAAGTATACTTTTCTGTAGCTTATTAAAAATATAAACAAAATATTGGAAAAAATTGTACAGGACATTTACGGGTAGTAACGCACTAGAAAACAATTTTGTTAATTCAGTGCGTTACATGTCAAAAACGTCCTGTATGCAGAAACCCGGTATTGCACTGTTTTTTCTAATTAGTGTTGTGTCATTATTCATCTAATTTGCACGTCATTTCATTGTTTTTCGCGCCAAAATGAAGCGGCCGCGTAAAATGTTATCAAAGGTGTTTGAAATCGATGAAAGGAATGAGGATGGTCGGAAAATTATTAAAGCCGGAAAATCAACAGCATTACCAAGTTCATCGAACTCAAAAAAAATTAACATCCTGGATAGCATGACTATTACAAAAGGAAGAACTGAAGTAAACCCAATTAATACTAATGAAATGTCCAGCCCTTGCTCAGAAAATAAGTATTCAATGTTCAAAAACTAATTTGATCAACAATTACCAAAAAAAATACCGTATATCTTGTGATTTTCTTATATTATGTTACATTAAGATAAATAAATGCCCTTAATCGATATCGGTAGTTTCATTTACGTTTAGAACATCACTAAACCTTGTATACAGGACAAAAGTTTTACCCCTATATTCAGTGCGGTACAGGACATATATAGTAGGTATTTAGTTTTAGGTATATCTTCTAAAGTATTTACCAGATCCCCGTCCTGGCTTAGATGATGTAAGGTAATATTGTAATCTAACCATATGATTTAAAAAAAAACAATATTTTAACTTATTGACTGAATTATAGGCTCTTCAAATTTTTTTTTGTACAGGGCAAAAACGGTATGTAACGCACCAGAAGTAAATCTCGTACATATCATAAATGACTTGTAACGCACTGTCTGAAAGTCTTGCAAATCAGGTCTCGCACTGAACGTGTTAAAAAAGCTTGCACTTTATTTTATAATATGTTGATGTTTAAAGAAATGTTTGAGGACCGTAGCGCAGTAGGCGAAGGTCAGCTTGCGACGCAATAGGTCGCGGGTTCGAGATCAACTAACAATTAGGTCAACATGCTACTGCTCCACCTGCGTCTGAACGCGTAAATGCGAACGACGCGTTGATCATCTTCTTGCCCTGGTGATTTAAAAGTGTAGATAAGGGATGCTTCAAATCCTTTTGAGTTACCTACCTAGAGAAAATTTAAAAAACTATTTATGTTTGTTCAACAGTCAATGTTGTTTGTATAGTAACCATAGCAACAATGAAATGCGACAGATCTCATTCAAAACTTCGGTCAATTTGACATTATCGTTCACAAGATCAAGCTCTCAACTCAGAGTAACTGCTCCCAAGTACGCTAGGTGAGGAGCTGATCTTGAGTACTGAGATACTGTATTTAGCAATAATCTTAAGATGCTGATGACGTCATAATGGCGTATCAAATGATATCGCACTTGAGTACGTGATCGAGTAACGATTATTAATACGGGCCTAAAACCTCTGTCCATGCAACTCGAAGGTACTGAGATGCACAAACCCAACATGCGCGGGAAAAGGGTTGAAATAATGATTTGTTAATGTTGTCGGGCCTGTGAGGCCCCACGTCACCAGTTAAAGGTTAAGATTTTTTTTTCTACGTTCATTCATTTCGATGCCAAGATCACAAAAATGAAGGAATTTTCTCAATCTGTTTTCCTTATAGCATACATACATACATACATAAAGTCACGCCTCTTTCGCAAAGGGGTAGGCAGAGACCACGGATCTCCAGTCGCTACGATCCTGACACACAACTTTCGCCTCATTCACTCTCATTACATTCTTCATACATGCTCGTCGGTTTAGGGTACTTTTGACCTGGCCCTTCTCCAAAATGTCGCCAATTTGATCCAAGAAGGTTCGCCTAGGTCTTCCCCTTCCAGCTGTCCCATGCACACTCGCCTCATACACTTGCTTTTTATTTTCCTTGTAGCATTTTTGGATAATTGTGCTATCCAATGATTATTGCATGGATGCTAAAAAACAGATTTTTTTAAGAGCCAGTCAAAGTGAGCAAAGTTTGTTTTGCCAATTTTTACCTAAGTTTGGACTTCTGTGGTGTAAAAAAAAATGCATGCTGGCGTGCGTGTTCAACTAATTTCATTAAAATTCTACAATAGTATGGCACATAGTATTTCCAACTTTCAATGCATAGCTAATTCCTGTTAAGTTGGGTAAGAGCCATTTTTTTTTTTTTTTTCAAATTAAAAGTTGGACTGAAATTCACTCATTCACTTGGAGTTTCACAAAGGAGCTTACCAATACTTCTGGGTTTGGTATAAATTGCACTAGATAATTTTACAACACGCTCAAAATAGCTGAGACCAGCTCTTAGGCGTGCGTAAGTACGCACACCCTGCATTTTCTAATAAAATAGTGATTGCCGCCTGTTACAGAGAAGGTTGCGGGTTCGATTCCGGTTGCGGGATTAATGTATAGATGCAAATATTTTTATCTGGTCTGCATGTTCTGATATTATAGGAATATTGAAAGTGGCGCCGTGGATAAGAAGAGGTACTAGGTTGTCGTATCGTGTCGGTGTGGGGATGTCATGAAGAGGGATCAGTGTCATGTAACGAAGAGAGTGTATTATTTGATGTAGCGGAAGAGCCTGTCGAAAGATAAGGTGGATGGAGTGAGTGTTGAGATGACGAGAGCGGAGTGAAAGACACATACTTGTTGTGCCCTCTCAACATAAAAGTAAATCCAATCAATGTGTACAGTTGTAAAATAAATTTTTTTTCAAATTACAAGTTGGACTGAAATTCACTCTTGAACTTGGGTTTCACAAAGGAGCTTAACAAAACTTCTGGTTTTGGTATAAATTGCACTAGAATAATTTTACAACATGCTCCAAATAGCTGAGACCAGCTCTTAGGTGTGCGTAAGGACGCACACCCTGCATTTTCTAATAAAATAGTGATTGCCGCCTGTTACAGAGAAGGTCGCGGGTTCGATTCCGGTTGCGGGATTAATGTATAGATGCAAATATTTTTATCTGGTCTGCATGTTCTGATATTATAGGAATATTGAAAGTGGCGCCGTGGATAAGAAGAGGTACTAGGTTGTCGTATCGTGTCGGTGTGGGGATGTCATGAAGAGGGATCAGTGTCATGTAACGAAGAGAGTGTATTATTTGATGTAGCGGAAGAGCCTGTCGAAAGATAAGGTGGATGGAGTGAGTGTTGAGATGACGAGAGCGGAGTGAAAGACACATACTTGTTGTGCCCTCTCAACATAAAAGTAAATCCAATCAATGTGTACAGTTGTAAAATAATTTTTTTTCAAATTACAAGTTGGACTGAAATTCACTCTTGAACTTGGGTTTCACAAAGGAGCTTAACAAAACTTCTGGTTTTGGTATAAATTGCACTAGAATAATTTTACAACATGCTCCAAATAGCTGAGACCAGCTCTTAGGTGTGCGTAAGGACGCACACCCTGCATTTTCTAATAAAATAGTGATTGCCGCCTGTTACAGAGAAGGTCGCGGGTTCGATTCCGGTTGCGGGATTAATGTATAGATGCAAATATTTTTATCTGTCTGCATGATCTGATATTATAGGAATATTGAAAGTGGCGCCGTGGATAAGAAGAGGTACTAGGTTGTCGTATCGTGTCGGTGTGGGGATGTCATGAAGAGGGATCAGTGTCATAACGAAGAGAGTGTAATATTTGATGTAGCGGAAGAGCCTGTCGAAAGATAAGGTGGATGGGGTGAGTGTTGAGATGACGAGAGCGGAGTGAAAGACAAATACTTGTTGTGCCCTCTCAACATAAAAGTGAAGGGCATTGAGATGATGGTGATGTGATAAATTCTTCTGCGCATCTCAACAGAATGAATACTTTGATCATGTACCTACCAAGGCGGCTAAGAAACAAATATTTTGAAGAGGTCAGAGATTAATGTAGTAGCTGTCCTATCCTACTACTTTCAGTAATATTGGCCATTTATATAATTACATCTATTATTTTTATCTTACCTGAATGTCGTATGTCGATACTTGTATCGACATGGTATCATGGTAATTTATTTACTGAGTCAATAAAAATGTTATCTGGGTATTTGATCAGATAAAGATTTAATGATACCAATGCAAAATGCTACAGTTTGTAAGTCTAATCCGTGATTAGGCTGTACAAAATTAAAAAAATATGCGATCTTTCAATTTTGGGATCGGTAAATAATACACAGATGAAATCAATTTACTGTGTCTATATTTAAATCACAGCTGAATACATTGACTGGGCTTAGGCAAATGTGTTCCCTCCTCTTGCGACGTTAGATGGTTGCATGTCGATGAATGACAGAAGGATCCTGAAACAAAGTCATAGAATGATTGTATTATAAAAACAGCCAGTCGGCAGGCCGAGCACACTGGCCAGCTCTCACTCACCTCTGTCTATTCACTCCGAGTTCCTTCTCCATGAAGTCTGTGAGAGCTCGGGCGGTGACTCTGTTCTCCGCGGGCCCGATGCCGCCGACAGACGACACCGAGGCCACGATGGTGGGCGCAGAATCATCCTTGTCGAACACTTGGGTAGCATCCGCGGCCAATGTGACGAACAAGAGCTGGAACGAATACAATGTTAGGTAAGTAAGCACGCTGTAGCCACAGTGCTGATGAAGCTATGATGCGCCCAGCAATATCCAAATAATTTGTAACACTGAGAAAAATAAGCATTTGTAAGAACAAACTTGTCAAAAAAAGAACCGTTCATACCTACAACTAAAACGACAACATACCTCCGATGGTCTACCCATAGCCTGGGAGAAAACTGGCAGGATCTTGAGTAAAAAGTCCTGAGGAATGTTTTTCCTCGGCACGTTCGTGTTGATTATCAGATTCGGCATCTTGTATTGATGTGGTGAATGTTACAAGTGAACTGTACTGTTCTCTGACTGCAGAATATGAAGGCAGTGTATAAATACTAATATTTATCACAATAGCGTATCTTTATTGATTATCAAATGGATCAGGTTTATCTAGCAGCTTGGATCAAGATTTTAGATAAGACAAGCTGATCGGCTTGATAAGCTATCAAGCAGTGATACGCTATCCGATGAATGTTAGTATTTATACACTGCCTTTACACTCTGCAGTCAGAGAACAGTACAGTTCACTTGTAACTTTCACCACATCAATACAAGATGCCGAATCTGGTAATCAACACCAACGTGCGCAGGGAGCAAATCCCTAGGGACTTTTTACTCAAGATCCTGCCAGTTTTTGCTCAGGCCATGAATAGACGAGAGGAGGTAAGTTGTTTTTGAGTTACAAAGATTTCTAGATCAAGTTTGTTTTGAAAATCCTTGTTTTGTCAGTGTGTTTATCTATCTAAATAGATAGATACCTGTTAAAGCACCGTAACTTTATACCTATTTCTAACCTAACATGTTGTTTATTCCAGCTCTTGTTTGTCACATTGGCCGCTGATGCAGCCCAGGTCTTTGACATAGACGATTCTGCGCCCACCATCGTGGCCTCGGTGTCGTCCGTTGGTGGCATCGGACCCGAGGAGAACAGAGTCACCGCCCGAGCTCTCACAGACTTCATGGAAAAGGAACTCGGAGTGAATAGACAGAGGTGAGTGAAAGTAGGCCAGTGTGCTTGGCCAGTCGCAGAGTAATTAGTTTTATGTGGCCAGTCGACTGGCAGCTACCTATCTGGATCGGTCAAGCTGTTGCCGGCTTACAAAAAAAAAAGAAAAATAAATAGAATTTTGTGGTGGCTAAATCTTATACAATAACTGCAATTGCCGCAGAGACAACCACAGGCGTTTTCAATTTGTTTAGCTGAATGACCGTGTCCGTGTTTGGATGTTTTACCCTATGTTTTACCGTATTATATTATTTTATTAAGTGACATAACGTGTTATATTGTTTCAGGATCCTACTGTCATTCATCGACACGGAACCCTCCAACGTGGCGAGAGGAGGAAACACATTTGCCTAAATCCAATCAATGTGTACAGTTGTAAAATAAATTTACGCAGAGCAAATATTTTTTTAATATATTTACGGCTATGCATTGAATTGAAGTAAACATGTTGTGTTAGGAATATCAATTGGTATTAGGCACCTTTAGCGCCCTTTATGAGCATGATACCAGTTTCTTTCCTGTGAAGTCAGGAGCAGTGCACCAGAACTCCTCAGAGGATACCGTAAAGTAGAATATCCGTGTTTGTAAAGAACCCAATTAAAAAAGCTTGCACTTTATTTTATAATATGTTGATGTTTAAAGAAATGTTTGAGGACCGTAGCGCAGTAGGCGAAGGTCAGCTTGCGACGCAATAGGTCGCGGGTTCGAGATAAACTAACAATTAGGTCAACATGCTACTGCTCCACCTGCGTCTGAACGCGTAAATGCGAACGACGCTTAGATCATCTTCTTGCCCTGGTGATTTAAAAGTGTAGATAAGGGATGCTTCAAATCCTTTTGAGTTACCTACCTAGAGAAAATTTAAAAAACATAAATAGTTTGTTCAACAGTCAATGTTGTTTGTATAGTAACCATAGCAACAATGAAATGCGACAGATCTCATTCAAAACTTCGGTCAATTTGACATTATCGTTCACAAGATCAAGCTCTCAACTCAGAGTAACTGCTCCCAAGTACGCTAGGTGAGGAGCTGATCTTGAGTACTGAGATACTGTATTTAGCAATAATCTTAAGATGCTGATGACGTCATAATGGCGTATCAAATGATATCGCACTTGAGTACGTGATTGAGTAACGATTATTAATACGGGCCTAAAACCTCTGTCCATGCAACTCGAAGGTACTGAGATGCACAAACCCAACATGCGCGGGAAAAGGGTTGAAATAATGATTTGTTAGTGTTGTCGGGCCTGTGAGGCCCCACGTCACCAGTTAAAGGTTAAGATTTTTTTTTCTACGTTCATTCATTTCGATGCCAAGATCACAAAAATGAAGGAATTTTTTCAATCTGTTTTCCTTATAGCATACATACATACATACATAAAGTCACGCCTCTTTCCCAAAGGGGTAGGCAGAGACCACGGATCTCCAGTCGCTACGATCCTGACACAACTTTCGCCTCATTCACTCTCATTACATTCTTCATACATGCTCATCGGTTTAGGGTACTTTTGACCTGGCCCTTCTCCAAAATGTCGCCAATTTGATCCAAGAAGGTTCGCCTAGGTCTTCCCCTTCCAGCTGTCCCATGCACACTCGCCTCATACACTTGCTTTTTATTATCCTTATAGCATTTTTGGATAATTGTGCTATCCAATGATTATTGCATGGATGCCAAAAAACAGATTTTTTTAAGAGCCAGTCAAAGTGAGCAAAGTTTGTTTTGCCAATTTTTACCTAAGTTTGGACTTCTGTGGTGTAAAAAAAAATGCATGCTGGCGTGCGTGTTCAACTAATTTCATTAAAATTCTACAATAGTATGGCACATAGTATTTCCAACTTTCAATGCATAGCTAATTCCTGTTAAGTTGGGTAAGAGCCATTTTTTTTTTTGTTTTCAAATTAAAAGTTGGACTGAAATTCACTCATTCACTTGGAGTTTCACAAAGGAGCTTACCAATACTTCTGGGTTTGGTATAAATTGCACTAGAATAATTTTACAACATGCTCCAAATAGCTGAGACCAGCTCTTAGGTGTGCGTAAGGACGCACACCCTGCATTTTCTAATAAAATAGTGATTGCCGCCTGTTACAGAGAAGGTCGCGGGTTCGATTCCGGTTGCGGGATTAATGTATAGATGCAAATATTTTTATCTGGTCTGCATGATCTGATAATATAGGAATATTGAAAGTGGCGCCAGTGACCGATATGAAGAATACTAGGTTGTCGTATCGTGTCGGTGTGGGGATGTCATGAAGAGGGATCAGTGTCATATAACGAAGAGAGTGTATGATTTGATGTAGCGGAAGAGCCTGTCGAAAGATAAGGTGGATGGAGTGAGTGTTGAGATGACGAGAGCGGAGTGAAAGACAAATACTTGTTGTGCCCTCTCAACATAAAAGTGAAGGGCATTGAGATGATGGTGATGTACCTAATAAATTCTTCTGCGCATCAAAACAGAATAAATACTTTGATCATGTACCTACCAAGGCGGCTAAGAAACAAATATGTTGAAGAGTTAAAAGGTCACAGATTAATTTAGTAGGTGTCCTATCCTACTACTTTCAGTAATATTGGCAGTTTATATCATTACATCTATTATTTTTATCTATATCTGAATGTAGTATAGCGATACTTGTATCGACATGGTATCAAGGTAATTTATCTACTGAGTCTCAATAAAAAATTTATCTGGGTATTTGATCAGATAAAGATTTAATGATACCAATGAACTTGCATGAGTGATATCTGCTGCAGATTTAGGTCGGAGATAGGAAAATGCAAAATGCTACAGTTTGTAAATCTAATCCGTGATTGAGGCTGTACAAAATTTAAGAAAATAAATGCGATTTTTTAAATTTTGGGATCGGTAAATAATACACAGACAAAATCAATTTACTGTGTGTTTATTTATATCACAGCTGAATACATTGACTGGGCTTAGGCAAATGTGTTCCCTCCTCTTGCGACGTTAGATGGTTGCATGTCGATGAATGACAGAAGGATCCTGAAACAAAGTCATAGAATGATTGTATTATAAAACAGCCAGTCGGCTGGCCGAGCACACTGGCCAGCTCTCACTCACCTCTGTCTATTCACTCCGAGTTCCTTTTCCATGAAGTCTGTGAGAGCTCGAGCGGTGACTCTGTTCTCCTCGGGTCCGATGCCGCCGACGGACGACACCGAGGCCACGATGGTGGGCGCAGAATCATCCTTGTCGAACACTTGGATAGCATCCGCGGCCAATGTGACGAACAAGAGCTGAAACGAATACAATTTAAGGTAAGTAAGCACGCTGTAGCCACAGTGCTGATGAAGCTATGATGCGCCCAGCAATATCCAAATAATTTGTAACACTGAGAAAAATAAGCATTTGTAAGAACAAACTTGTCATAAAAAGAACCGTTCATACCTACAACTAAAACGACAACATACCTCCGATGGTCTACCCATAGCCTGGGAGAAAACTGGCAGGATCTTGAGTAAAAAGTCCTGAGGAATGTTTTTCCTCGGCACGTTCGTGTTGATTATCAGATTCGGCATCTTGTATTGATGCGGTGAATGTTACAAGTGAACTGTACTGTTCTCTGACTGCAGAATATGAAGGCAGTGTATAAATACTAATATTTATCACGATAGCGTATCTTTATTGATTATCAAATGGATCAGGTTTATCTAGCAGCTTGGATCAAGATTTTTGATAAGACAAGCTGATCGGCTTGATAAGCTATCAAGCAGTGAAACGCTATCCGATGAATGTTAGTATTTATACACTGCCTTTATACTCTGCAGTCAGAGAACAGTACAGTTCACTTGTAACATTCGCCACATCAATACAAGATGCCGAATCTGGTAATCAACACCAACTTGCACAGGGAGCAAATCCCTAGGGACTTTTTACTCAAGATCCTGCCAGTTTTTGCTCAGGCCATGAATAGACGAGAGGAGGTAAGTTGTTTTTGAGTTACAAAGATTTCAAGATCAAGTTTATCTTGAAAATCCTTGTTTTGTCAGTGTGTTTATCTATTTAAATAGATTGATACCTGTTAAAGCACCGTAACTTTATACCTATTTCTAACCTAACATGTTGTTTATTCCAGCTCTTGTTTGTCACATTGGCCGCTGATGCCGTCCAGGTCTTCGATATAGACGATTCTGCGCCAATCATCGTGGCCTCGGTGTCGTCCGTTGGTGGCATCGGACCCGAGGAGAACAGAGTCACCGCCCGAGCTCTCACAGACTTCATGGAAAAGGAACTCGGAGTGAATAGACAGAGGTGAGTGAAAGTAGGCCAGTGTGCTTGGCCAGTCGCAGAGTAATTAGTTTTATGTGGCCAGTCGACTGGCAGCTACCTATCTGGATCGGTCAAGCTGTTGCTGGCTTACAAAAAAAAAGAAAAATAAATAGAATTTTGTGGTTGCTAGATCTTATACAATAACTGCAATTGCCGCAGAGACAACCACAGGCGTTTTCAATTTGTTTAGCTGAATGACCGTGTCCGTGTTTGGATGTTTTACCCTATGTTTTACCGTATTATATTATTTTATTAAGTGACATAACGTGTTATATTGTTTCAGGATCCTACTGTCATTCATCGACACGGAACCCTCCAACGTGGCGAGAGGAGGAAACACATTTGCCTAAATCCAATCAATGTGTACAGTTGTAAAATAAATTTACGCAGAGCAAATATTTTTTTAATATATTTACGGCTAAGCATTGAATTGAAGTAAACATGTTGTGTTAGGAATATCAATTGGTATTAGGCACCTTTAGCGCCCTTTATGAGCATGATACCAGTTTCTTTCCTGTGAAGTCAGGAGCAGTGCACCAGAACTCTTTAGAGGATACCGTAAAGTAGAATATCCGTGTTTGTAAAGAACCCAATTAAAAAAGCTTGCACCTTATTTTATAATATGTTGATGTTTAAAGAAATGTTTGAGGACCGTAGCGCAGTAGGCGAAGGTCAGCTTGCGACGCAATAGGTCGCGGGTGCGAGATCAACTAACAATTAGGTCAACATGCTACTGCTCCACCTGCGTCTGAACGCGTAAATGAGAACGACGCTTTGACCATCTTCTTGCCCTGGTGATTTAATAGTGTAGATAAGGGATGCTTCAAATCCTTTTGAGTTACCTAGAGAAAATTTAAAAAACTATTCATGTTTATTCAACAGTCAATGTTGTTTATATAGTTACCATAGCAACAATGAAATGCGACAGATCTCATTCAAAACTTCGGTCAATTTGACATTATCGTTCACAAGATCAAGCTCTCAACTCAGAGTAACTGCTCCCAAGTACGCTAGATGAGGAGCTGATCTTGAGTACTGAGATACTGTATTTATGTGTCTAATAATTAGCAATAATCTTAAGATGCTGATGACGTCATAATGGCGTATCAAATGATATCGCACTTGAGTACGTGATTGAGTAACGATTATTAATACGGGCCTAAAACCTCTGTCCATGCAACTCGAAGGTACTGAGATGCACAAACCCAACATGCGCGGGAAAAGGGTTGAAATAATGATTTGTTAGTGTTGTCGGGCCTGTGAGGCCCCACGTCACCAGTTAAAGGTTAAGATTTTTTTTTTCTACGTTCATTCATTTCGATGCCAAGATCACAAAAATGAAGGAATTTTCTCAATCTGTTTTCCTTATAGCATACATACATACATACATAAAGTCACGCCTCTTTCCCAAAGGGGTAGGCAGAGACCACGGATCTCCAGTCGCTACGATCCTGACACACAACTTTCGCCTCATTCACTCTCATTACATTCTTCATACATGCTCGTCGGTTTAGGGTACTTTTGACCTGGCCCTTCTCCAAAATGTCGCCAATTTGATCCAAGAAGGTTCGCCTAGGTCTTCCCCTTCCAGCTGTCCCATGCACACTCGCCTCATACACTTGCTTTTTATTTTCCTTGTAGCATTTTTGGATAATTGTGCTATCCAATGATTATTGCATGGATGCCAAAAAACAGATTTTTTTAAGAGCCAGTCAAAGTGAGCAAAGTTTGTTTTGCCAATTTTTACCTAAGTTTGGACTTCTGTGGTGTAAAAAAAAATGCATGCTGGCGTGCGTGTTCAACTAATTTCATTAAGATTCTACAATAGTATGGCACATAGTATTTCCAACTTTCAATGCATAGCTAATTCCTGTTAAGTTGGGTAAGAGGCTCTCAACATAAAAGTGAAGGGCTTTGAGATGATGGTGATGTACCTAATAAATTCTTCTGCGCATCAAAACAGAATAAATACTTTGATCATGTACCTACCAAGGCGGTTAAGAAACAATTTTTTTGAAAAGTTAAAAGGTCATAGATGAATTGAAAATCTGTCCTATCCTACTACTTTCAGTAATATTGCCCATTTATATCATTACATCTATTATTTTTATCTATATCTGAATGTAGTAGATCGACATGGTATCAAGGTAATTTATCTACCGAGTCTCAATAAAAATTTAATCTGGGTATTTGATCAGATAAAGATTTAATGATACCAATGAACTTGCATGAGTGATATCTACTGCAGATTTAGGTTGGAGATAGGAAAATGCAAAATGCTACAGTTTGTAAATCTAATCCGTGATTAAGGCTGTACAAAATTTAAAAAAATAAATGCGATTTTTTACATTTTGGGATCGGTAAATAATACACAGACAAAATCAATTTACTGTGTGTTTATTTATATCACAGCTGAATACATTGACTGGGCTTAGGCAAATGTGTTCCCTCCTCTTGCGACGTTAGATGGTTGCATGTCGATGAATGACAGAAGGATCCTGAAACAAAGTCATATAATGATTGCATTATAAAACAGCCAGTCGGCTGGCCGAGCACACTGGCCAGCTCTCACTCACCTCTGTCTATTCACTCCGAGTTCCTTTTCCATGAAGTCTGTGAGAGCTCGAGCGGTGACTCTGTTCTCCTCGGGTCCGATGCCGCCGACGGACGACACCGAGGCCACGATGGTGGGGGCAGAATCATCCATGTCGAACACTTGGATAGCATCCGCGGCCAATGTGACGAACAAGAGCTGAAACGAATACAATTTAAGGTAAGTAAGCACGCTGTAGCTACAGTGCTGATGAAGCTATGATGCGCCCAGCAATACCCAAATAATTTGTAATACTGAGAAAAATAAGTATTTGTAAGAACAAACTTGTCAAAAAAAGAACCATTCATACAACTAAAACGACAACATACCTCCGATGGTCTACCCATAGCCTGGGAGAAAACTGGCAGGATCTTGAGTAAAAAGTCCTGAGGAATGTTTTTCCTCGGCACGTTCGTGTTGATTATCAGATTCGGCATCTTGTATTGATGTGGTGAATGTTACAAGTGAACTGTACTGTTCTCTGACTGCAGAATATGAAGGCAGTGTATAAATACTAATATTTATCACGATAGCGTATCTTTATTGATTATCAAATGGATCAGGTTTATCTAGCAGCTTGGATCAAGATTTTTGATAAGACAAGCTGATCGGCTTGATAAGCTATCAAGCAGTGATACGCTATCCGATGAATGTTAGTATTTATACACTGCCTTTACACTCTGCAGTCAGAGAACAGTACAGTTCACGTGTAACATTCGCCACATCAATACAAGATGCCGAATCTGGTAATCAACACCAACTTGCGCAGGGAGCAAATCCCTAGGGACTTTTTACTCAAGATCCTGCCAGTTTTTGCTCAGGCCATGAATAGACGAGAGGAGGTAAGTTGTTTTTGAGTTACAAAGATTTCTAGATCAAGTTTATCTTGAAAATCCTTGTTTTGTCAGTGTGTTTATCTATTTAAATAGATAGATACCTGTTAAAGCACCGTAACTTTATACCTATTTCTAACCTAACATGTTGTTTATTCCAGCTCTTGTTTGTCACATTGGCCGCTGATGCAGTCCAGGTCTTCGATATAGACGATTCTGCGCCAATCATCGTGGCCTCGGTGTCGTCCGTTGGTGGCATCGGACCCGAGGAGAACAGAGTCACCGCCCGAGCTCTCACAGACTTCATGGAAAAGGAACTCGGAGTGAATAGACAGAGGTGAGTGAAAGTAGGCCAGTGTGCTTGGCCAGTCGCAGAGTAATTCGTTTTATGTGGCCAGTCGACTGGCAGCTACATATCTGGATCGGTCAAGCTGTTGCTGGCTTACAAAAAATAAGCAAAATAAATAGAATTTTGTGGTTGCTAGAGTTGCTAGATCTTATACAATAACTGCAATTGCCGCTCTGACAGTGACAACCACAGGTGTCTTCAATTTGTTTAGCTGAATGACCGTGTCCGTGTTTGGATGTTTTACCCTATGTTTTACCGTATTATATTATTTTATTAAGTGACATAACGTGTTATATTGTTTCAGGATCCTACTGTCATTCATCGACACGGAACCCTCCAACGTGGCGAGAGGAGGAAACACATTTGCCTAAATCCAATCAATGTGTACAGTTGTAAAATAAATTTACACAGAGAATATTTTTTTTAATTATAATTACGGCTAAGAATTGAATTGAAGTAAAAATGTTGTGTTAGGAATATCAATTGGTATTGGGCACCTTTAGCGCCCTTTATGAGCATGATACCAGTTTCTTTCCTGTGAATTCAGGAGCAGTGCACCAGAACTCCTCAGAGCATAACGTACAGTAATACCGTAAAGTAGAATATCCGTGTTTGTAAAGAACCCAATTAAAAATGCTTGCACTTTATTTTATAATATGTTGATGTTTAAAGAAATGTTTGAGGACCGTAGCGCAGTAGGCGATGGTCAGCTTGCGATGCAGTATGTCGCGGGTTCGAGATCAACTAACAATTAGGTCAACATGCTACTGCTCCACCTGCGTCTGAACGCGTAAATGAGAACGACGCTTTGATCATCTTCTTGCCCTGGTGATTTAAAAGTGTAGATTATGGGATGCTTCAAATCCTTTTGAGTTACCTAGAGAAAATTTAAAAAACTATTCATGTTTGTTCAACAGTCAATGTTGTTTATATAGTAACCATAGCAACAACGAAATGCGACAGATCTCATTCAAAACTTCGGTCAATTTGACATTATCATTCACAAGATCAAGCTCTCAACTCAGAGTAACTGCTCTCAAGTACGCTAGGTGAGGAGCTGATCTTGAGTGTGTCTAATAATTAGCAATAATCTTAAGATGCTGATGACGTCATAATGGCGTATCAAATGATATTGTTCTTGAGTACGTGATAGAGTAACGATTATTAATACGGGCCTAAAACCTCTATTCATGGTGTAGGAGCAACTCGAAGGTACTGAGATGCACAAACCCAACATGCGCGGGAAAAGGGTTGAAATAATGATTTGTTAGTGTTGTCGGGCCTGTGAGGCCCCACGTCACCAGTTAAAGGATAAGATTTTTTTTTCTACGTTCATTCATTTCGATGCCAAGATCACAAAAATGAAGGAATTTTCTCAATCTGTTTTCCTTATAGCTTTTTTGGATAATTGTGCTATCCAATGATTATTGCATGGATGCCAAAAAACTGATTTTTTTAGAGCCAGTCAAAGTGAGCAAAGTTTGTTTTGCCAATTTTTACATAAGTTTGGACTTCTGTGGTGTAAAAAAAATGCATGCTGGCGTCCGTGTTCAACTAATTTCATTAAGATTATACAATATAGTATGGGTACATGGTATTTCCAACTTTCAATGCATAGCTAATTCCTGTTAAGTTGAGTATGAGCATTTTTTTTTCAAATTACAAGTTGGACTGAAATTCACTCTTGAACTTGGGTTTCACAAAGGAGCTTACCAATACCTCTGGTTTTGGTATAAATTGCACTAGAATAATTTTACAACATGCTCAAAATAGCTGAGACCAGCTTTTAGGCGTGCGTAAGTACGCACACCCTGCATTTTCTAATAAAATAGTGATTGCCGCCTGTTACAGAGAAGGTCGCGGGTTCGATTCCGGTTGCGGGATTAATGTATAGATGCAAATATTTTTATCTGGTCTGCATGTTCTGATATTATAGGAATATTGAAAGTGGCGCCGTGGATAAGAAGAGGTACTAGGTTGTCGTATCGTGTCGGTGTGGGGATGTCATGAAGAGGGATCAGTGTCATATAACGAAGAGAGTGTATGATTTGATGTAGCGGAAGAGCCTGGCGAAGGATAAGGTGGATGGAGTGAGTGTTGAGATGACGAGAGCGGAGTGAAAGACAAATACTTGTTGTGCCCTCTCAACATAAAAGTGAAGGGCATTGAGATGATGGTGATGTACCTAATAAATTCTTCTGCGCATCAAAACAGAATTAATACTTTGATCATGTACCTACCAAGGCGGCTAAGAAACAAATATTTTGAAGAGGTCAGAGATTAATGTAGTAGCTGTCCTATCCTACTACTTTCAGTAATATTGGCCATTTATATCATTACATCTATTATTTTTATCTTAGCTGAATGTAGCATGTCGATACTTGTATCGACATGGTATCATGGTAATTTATTTACTGAGTCAATAAAAATGTTATCTGGGTATTTGATCAGATAAAGATTTAATGATACCAATGAATTTGCATGAGTAATATCTGCTGCAGATTACGGTCGGAGATAGGAAAATGCAAAATGCTACAGTTTGTAAGTCTAATCCGTGATTGAGGCTGTACAAAATTAAAAAAAATGCGATCTTTAAATTTTGGGATCGGTAAATAATACACAGACAAAATCAATTTACTGTGTGTTTATTTAAATCACAGCTGAATACATTGACTGGGCTTAGGCAAATGTGTTCCCTCCTCTTGCGACGTTAGATGGTTGCATGTCGATGAATGACAGAAGGATCCTGAAACAAAGTCATATAATGATTGTATTATAAAACAGCCAGTCGGCTGGCCGAGCACACTGGCCAGCTCTCACTCACCTCTGTCTATTCACTCCGAGTTCCTTCTCCATGAAGTCTGTGAGAGCTCGGGCGGTGACTCTGTTCTCGTCGGATCCGATGCCGCCGACGGACGACACCGAGGCCACGATTGTGAGCGCAGAATCATCCTTGTCGAACACTTGGATAGCATCCGCGGCCAATGTGACGAACAAGAGCTGGAACGAATACAAAGTAAGGTAAGTAAGCACGCTGTAGCTACAGTGCTGATGAAGCTATAATGCGCTCAGCAATATCCAAATAATTTGTAACACTGAAAAAAATAAGCATTTGTAAGAACAAACTTGTCAAAAAAAGAACCATTCATACAACTAAAACGACAACATACCTCCGATGGTCTACCCATAGCCTGCGAGAAAACTGGCAGGATCTTGAGTAAAAAGTCCTGAGGAATGTTTTTCCTCGGCAGGTTCGTGTTGATTACCAGATTTGGCATCTTGTATTGATGTGGTGAATGTTACAAGTGAACTGTACTGTTCTCTGACTGCAGAATATGAAGGCAGTGTATAAATACTAATATTTATCACAATAGCGTATCTTTATTGATTATCAAATCGATCAAATTTATCTAGCAGCTTGGATCAAGATTTTAGATAAGACAAGCTGATCGGCTTGATAAGCTATCAAGCAGTGATACGCTATCCTATTAATGTTAGTATTTATACACTGCCTTTATACTCTGCAGTCAGAGAACAGTACAGTTCACTTGAAACATTCACCACATCAATACAAGATGCCGAATCTGGTAATCAACACCAACGTGCGCAGGGAGCAAATCCCTAGGGACTTTTTACTCAAGATCCTGCCAGTTTTTGCTCAGGCCATGAATAGACGAGAGGAGGTAAGTTGTTTTTGAGTTACAAAGATTTCTAGATCAAGTTTATCTTGAAAATCCTTGTTTTGTCAGTGTGTCTATCTATCTAAATAGATTGATACCTGTTAAAGCACCGTAACTTTATACCTATTTCTAACCTAACATGTTGTTTATTCCAGCTCTTGTTTGTCACATTGGCCGCTGATGCAGTCCAGGTCTTCGACTTAAACGATTCTGCGCCCACCATCGTGGCCTCGGTGTCGTCCGTTGGTGGCATCGGACCCGAGGAGAACAGAGTCACCGCCCGAGCTCTCACAGACTTCATGGAGAAGGAACTCGGAGTGAATAGACAGAGGTGAGTGAAAGTAGGCCAGTGTGCTCGGTTAGAAAAAAAATAAAACTAAAACTTTGTGGTTGCTAAAGTTGTACAATAACCGCAATTGCAGCTCTGACAGTGACAACCACATAGGCGTCTGCAATTTGTTATGCTAAATGACCGTCTGCGAGTTAGGATGTTTTAGTGCACCGTACTATATTATTTTAATAAATGACTAATCATAATATTTTATTTCAGGATCCTATTGTCATTCATCGACATGGAACCCTCCAACGTGGCGAGAGGAGGAAACACATTTGCCTAAATCCAATTAATGTGAACAGTTGTGAAATAAATATACACAGTAAATATTTTTTTTATTATAATTACGTACCATTACATTTAAGTTAACAAGTAGTGTTAGGAAACTCAACGTATTGGGCACTTTTAACGCCCTTTATGAGCATGATACCAGTTTCGTTCCTGTGGAGCCAGGAGCAATGCACTAAAACTCCTCAGAGGATAACGTACAGTAGAACATTCGTGGAGAGCTCAATTCATCAGATGAATTAATATTGAAAGTAAATCGTAATCGTCGTATCGTTTTCGTTGCAATAGTCCTACCATTGAACTTCAGGGATAAAAAAGTTTTAACAGTTCTAGGACGTAACAATCCTATAGAACAAATGGGAGTTACTCATTTCGCCTTCTTTTGTCGGTATTACAATAAAAATTAATCGTTATTTAGAAAAGTTAAGCTATTGTGCAGTTCTAATTTCGATAAAATAATTACTTAGTATTCTATACCCGCCCGTACAAGGATACGTTGTTGAATTTTGATGAAGTACTAACCCAAGTACAAACTTCTACTCATTGTTCGACCTCCTTTTGATTTCTCTTAGCTTCAAACTAATACCCTGTTATTAATAAACACGAACTTGGTTGGGATTAGAGCTAATCCAAAGCATAAGGCAGTAGTAGGTCAAATCTGTATTAATAAAGAAAGACCAAGGAGGAAATAAGCTAATCCGACGCTGCTCTCGGAGCAAGAGTTACGCCTAGGTGCACCTAGTATAGAGATGGAGTAAGCATACTCTATCATGAATTTTGTCATTTTACTTCATAATATTCATGTCATATCCAAAAAAAGGTTGTGCAAATAGGATGGATATGTTGATGGTTTGAGGAAAAGTTAAATGAGGTTGGATGGATACCAATTACGATAAATGGGGCGAGTGAAAATTTACAATATTCGTACAATTTCATTTTATGATCTCGAAGAAACTGAATTTAAAATCCAAGTAAGTATAGATTTTGAGGTAAAAAATCATTTAGCATTAGCAAGAAACAAAAAAACAGTTAAAAATGACTAAACACAGTAAATACTTTTTTTATGACTAAAAACTTTTTAGTCAATATTGACTTGACCAAAAATTTTGAGAAGAATAAAACCTCTAACCTCTTTGAATAAAACAGATTATCAAATACAAATTATTGTCTATCTCTGTCATTCATATAATTAGTGACAGAGACAGACAATATTTTGAATGATAATAATATTCGTTCATTCACTCGTTTTTATTTTAAATTTTATGGGTTGCCATAACGCACGCGCTAGTCCCGATGCAAGAAATGTATTACTGATTCGAGATAACTACCGATTTATTAATAACCTTAAACTCATCATGTTACTCCAAGAATTAACAGTTCTGAGAGCAGTCTCGGATTTAGCTAGAATTAGGGTTTTCTAATTAATAAGGCGGATAAAGAATAAGAAAGTGTCAACGCAAATACGTGCAATACAAGAAGCAAGTCGCCATTAATAGTAATGGTACCTAGCAGTCAGAATGGATCTTTGTCTTTCTGAAGTTGGCTGCAAGAAGCTGCGCAAAACACAGTTTTGACTAATCTAAGATGAAGACAGCGTATTATCGGTCGCCTTACGCCAATACAGACAATTTTAATAAAACATTCAACCTTTGACACTTAACCGATTATGCGCGATGACGATAAACGAAGACCGCTGAATACGCTCGACACATCTTCCGTCAGTTGTGAACCGACCCTATGAAGAGGGGTAATATGTCGTATCGTGTCGGTATGGGGATGTCATAAGGAGGGATCAGTGTCATGTGACGAGAAGAGTGCCAGGTTTGATGGTAGCAGAAGAGGCTGTCATAAGAGAGATGTCATAAGGAGGGATCAGTGTCATGTGACGAGAAGAGTGCCAGGTTTGATGGTAGCAGAAGAGGCTGTCCAAAGATAAGGTGGATGGAGTGAGTGTTGAGATGACGGCTGATAGAACGGAGTGAAAGACAAATACCGATGGTGCCTTGTTTGTTTAAGACTATTCTAAGTGATCCCTGCGGTCCTGCTGAATAAATGCTTTTTGACTTTGACTTTGACCTTCTTAAAATAAAAGTGGAATAAGGGTATTGAGATGATGGTGATGTAATAAATTATTCTGCGTATCAAAATCGACTAAATTCTTTGATCATGTTGTAGGTACCTTTTTTATAATGTCAGAAAATCCATATGAATACCTACCCTACCGCCGTGGGGACAGTGGAAGGGTGTAATTTATAGCTTTCGTCTCAAGCGCTTATGTCACGTCGACACTGTCAACATGGCTGTTGGACAGAACGGATTTGTGACTGTAAGAGTGCTGAAGTGTTGATGAGTCGATTATTGTTATCACGAAACGATCTCCAATCATACTAAATATCTCGACATTACAGTTATGTCGGACTCTTACCGAGTAAAAACTGACGCGCGGCCGGCCTCCATGCATGTCAAGGGGCATTTTGCCTAAGCCATGTTGTTGGTACCAAGGTGTAGAAATCACCACAATACTAAAGAGCTTGTTAATTAACTAAGAAACAAATATTTTAGTGAGTTAAACGTTCAGTCATTATTTTAGCTGTCATATACTGAAATTTTCAGTAATATTGGCCATTTATCTCATTATTTCTATTATTTTTATCTATATCTGAACGTAGTATATCGATACTTGTATCAACATGGTATCAAGGTAATTTATCGACTGAGTCTCAATTAAAGTTTGATCCAGGTATTGGATTAGATAAAGATTTTATGATACCAATGAACTTGCATGAGTGATATCTGCTGCAGATTTAGGTCGGAGATAGGAAAATGCAAAATGATACATTTTATAAATCAGCCCCTCTAGCCATATTGTCACAAATCGCAGTAGAATAGAAATCGAATCGACAGATAACGCTGAGACTTCATTTGCGTCTTACGGCATTTTATTGCCAAAACTGCATACATTTTATAAAAGTTATAGCGGCACGTGAGTTCCTGGCTCTATGTAAATCGTCAGTTTGACATTATGCCAAGAACTCACGTGCCGCGACACTTGACATAAATAATTACGTTTTAAAACTAAAAGAAAAACCGACTTCAATGTTCGACTCTACACGCGGCGTGACTATATCGTCAGTTTGACCCGTTTGACATAATGCATAGAAAGTCTTAGACTTATCTGTCAATTCGATTTACAATGGCTAGGAGGGAAGGTTTTTAGAGTTTTACGGGAAAACTATCAAACCCTCAGGAATAAAATTTATATGGCCACCCCTTTCAAACTCAAATAAAAAAAAAATAAAAAAAAAACATACAGGTGAATTGAGAACCTCCTCCTTTTTTTTGAAGTCGGTTAAAAATGTAGGCAATTTTTGCAATTAATGCCATTAGGCGCAGGTATAGTTTCAGCGTTATCTGTCGATTTGATTCCATTTCTACTAGGCTACTATAGACTAGGGGGGCAGGTCTAATCGGTGTTTGTGTGCATCTCATATTTTTGGGTGGTTAAATAATACAAAGAGCCACTTAATTTACTGTGTGTTTATTTATATCACAACTAAATGCATGGATTGGGTTTAAGCAAATGTGTTTCCTCCTCTTGCCACGTTAGATGGTTGCATGTCGATGAATGACAGAAGGATCCTGAAACAAAGTCATACAGATTGTACCTGCTGATTGACTTACAATCAGTTACATGATAACGTACATAAACTTAGAAGGTATTAATTTTTTAAGGTCACCAAAATATTAGAACAAAAAAATGGTTAACCTACAGCTAATTAAGTCATAAATGCCTGAGTGATTCTCACAACAGCATAATTATGCTGTGCATATTCAGGAAGTACCAGTCGGCTGGCCTAGCACACTGGCCAACTCTCACTCACCTCTGTCTATTTACTCCGAGTTCCTTTTCCATGAAGTCTGTGAGAGCCCGGGCAGTGACTCTGTTCGCCTCGGGACTAATGCCACCAACGGACGACACCGAGGCCACGATGGTGGGCGCAGAGTCGTTGATGTCGAAGACCTGGGCTGCATCAGCGGCCAATGTGACAAACAAGAGCTGGAATAAACAACATGTTAGGTTAGTATGTATGAAATATAAAGCAACGGTGCTGTAACAGGATACTTGAATATTTGTAAGACTATTTTTTTCCAACATACCTCCGCTGGTCTTCCCATAGCCTGGGAGAAAACTGGCAGGATCTTGCGTAAAAAGTCCTGAGGAATGTTTTTCCTCGGCACGTTTGTGTTGATTACCAGATTCGGCATCTTGTATTGATGTGGTGAATGTTACAAGTGAACTGTACTGTTCTCTGACTGCAGAATATGAAGGCAGTGTATAAATACTAATATTGATCACGATAGCGTATCACTTATTGATTATCTAATCGATCAGGGTTATCTAGCAGCTTGGAGATTTTAGATAAGACAAGCTGATCGGCTTGATAAGCTATCAAGCAGTGATACGCTATACGATGAATGTTAGTATATATACACTGCCTTTATACTCTGCAGTCAGAGAACAGTACAGTTCACTTGTAACATTCACCACATCAATACAAAATGCCGAATCTGGTAATCAACACCAATGTACGCAGGGAGCAAATCCCTAGGGACTTTTTACTCAAGATCCTGCCAGTTTTCTCCCAGGCTATGGGCAGACCAGCAGAGGTGGGTTAAAAAAAATGGTCTAAAATATCCTCAAGTAAGTATCCAGTACCGTTGCCTTATACTACATACATACTAACATAAAATGGTATTTATTCCAGCTCCTGTTTGTCACATTGGCCGCTGATGCAGCCCAGGTCTTCGACTTAAACGATTCTGCGCCCACCATCGTGGCCTCGGTGTCGTCCGTTGGTGGCATCGGACCCGAGGAGAACAGAGTCACCGCCCGAGCTCTCACAGACTTCATGGAGAAGGAACTCGGAGTGAAAAGACAGAGGTGAGTGAGAGCTGGCCAGTGTGCTTGGCCAGTCGACTGACAGCTATCTGGATCGGTCGAGCTGTTGCTATATCTTGTGCAATAACTGAATTTGCTGATCTGACACCACATACATCTTCTACTTGTGTAGCGGAATACCCGTTTTCAGTTTTTGAATATACAGGGTGTAAAAAGACTGCTACCGAAAACTGAGGAGTTGCAATCAGACCATGATTCTAAACATATTTAGCGAAAAAAAACGCAAAAAAGATCTTGACTTAGCTTTGTCATGTTAAATGTTATTTTCGGTTATTTACTACTTAATACAACATAATAAAACCATAACTACCTAATAATTTCATTTATATATATAAGAAAAAAACAATTTAAACTCAAAATCCATCAATCTACGTAAAACAACGCGCCCAGAACATACGCAAACAGTACCTACTCTTCAAACGCTGTTTTCTCCGGATATAATGATTTTTTCGGAAAATCCTTTTGGATTTGGTTGTGTGTGTGCCTTTCGGCTTCGGTAGACGTCTTTTTACAGCCTGTATATTTTTTTTTTACAGAAACTAATCTACTACAATATGTAAAAAAAACGTAAACAGGGTCACGACTGTATCCCCAAGGCGCGGTATTCATTCTCTCAGATCTTTTATGTTCATAAAATTACAAAATACAATAGAATCAGTCAGCTACCTAAGGATCGTCGTAAAAACGATCTATAGGTAGATAGCTCAAATGATCCAGGTCACTGCCAGTAGGAAGCGTGCCCAAAATACTGGCGGCATTGCCACGCTGAATTGCAATGCTGATTCTCTGTGCCAAAAAATCGCCAGCTCTCGAATGACGCGACGCTTCGCCCCTAAAGATTTTTGAAGACGCGATGTGCCCCGGATTATACCTATAATATGTATATATTATTATTATATTCAGTAACATATTATATGATTTTATTTCAGGATCCTACTTTCATTCGTCGACATGGAACCATCCAATGTAGCTAGAGGAGGAAACACATTTGCTTAAAAGCAATCAAAGTACGGGTATACTCGTAGTCGTAGAGTTGTGAAATAAATGAACACACAGTAAATTGTTTTTCTTTTGGCATTGACTTAAGTATACTTAGACTTTCAATCCGAAAGCCATGGGTTCGAATCCCGGCCGTGCATCAATAGATTTTATTTCGTAAAATATGCGCTTTAACAAGTGCTCTGAACGGTGAAAGTAAACATCATGAGGAAACCCGCAGCTTAGTCAGCTCCACATGTATTGACGTTGTCTTTTAATTTTATTATATATATATTTTTTTTTATATTCCGATCCTGCGCCAGGATCGGAAAGAGTGGCGTGAAAATGAGCAGGCCTATACTCAGCAGTGGGTAGATGTGGGCTGATTAGATAGATAGATTATAATATAAGCAATTGGTAGGTACCAATTATGTTAGCTAAGTGGATCACCTAAAAAAAAGCTAGGCCCCAAACCGTGTTTGTTGCCCTGGTCTTCACGGTATTGGTCGCGAAAGAACAGGAGTTTTTACGGCAGTTCCTTTGCATAGTCATTAAACTAGGTCATTTCTCACCTAGTTTTAAGACTATTCAAAGTGATCCCAGCGGTCGCACTGAATAAATGCTTTTTGACTTTGACTTTTCTTCCTGTGGACAACGCCGACTAAGCTGAGAGGATGGTTTAGAAAGAAAGAAAGAAAGAAAAAACGTTTATTTATGACATCCATTGTAAAATAACAGACAATTCAGAACTAGAAAATAAAATCAAGTCCGAGTCGATCCGTCGGCACTCTCACCATAAACGAACCGAAGTACACATTACGGCGAATCTCTAAGAAATTTCGGTCTTCTGCTTCATCAGCGGTCACGGTGTAGATGACGCGCTACACGTAGAGTTGCGAGGTAGTACTTCGGCACGTAGGCGGGCACAGCTGCTCTGGTGCTCTCGGTGCGGCGGTCCCGCACTGATTGCGACATAGGTCTCCTCGTCTTCCTTTCAACAAGTACGAAACCTTCCTTGTTGCATTGGACCTTCGCAGGACCCGAAGGCAGAGCGCTGCGATTAGGTTCGCGGCCTTTCTACTTCCTCCTCTTGTGAGACTGTCACGCGGGTTGAGTCGCAATTGTCACAAAGTTATCGAGGATTCTTGTAAACCAAACCCTACAAAAAATACTACAGACATCAATCGCGTACGCACTCTCATTCAAACTATGCTCTCGTTTGATCCCCAGTCAGAAATACCGCAGTAAAAGTTTCTCTGTTTATTGCCATTTTTACGCAAGACATTCCCGGTATGAACACTGTCCATTGTTGTTGTGGGAGCTCTTACATAGGTCAAACGAAGCGTACCATAGACTGCCGGGTCAAGGAACACATAAGATCGGTTAAAAACATAGACACCCAAAAGTCCGCTATAGCAGAACATTTATTGTTGGAGTCGGGTTCAAATTATTCTTATCAATCTTATTCTTATTCACTGAATCGAGCTTCACAATCCACAAGTAATCTCAACAGAAAGGCACATAACAAGACTGGTTCAAAAGGCAATTGAGATTACCAAACACAGGAATTTCAACCGTGAAGAAGGTTTTAAATTATCTGGAACCTGGAACCCTGGTATCCCGTTATTTGTGTTAAAAGTGTTGGTAACCATGATAGTTGAATTTTATCTCAAATAATTTAGTTCTGGTAATAAAAAATGGGTATTACATTTTTTTAAGTACTATACATAAACATTGAAAACAACCAGACCCGAAACAAATATTTGTTGATCATACTGCGATCATACAAACAACGTGTTCTGCGCGCGGCGGGAATCAATCCCGCAACCGTCTGCGTCTGCGTCTCGTGTGGGCCCACACGAGGTCGTCTATCAGTTCTACAGTTAAAAACGCCGATGTTCATAAACCCTAAATACATCCCAAAAAATAAATAAGTACCTAATAGTAAAATATAGAAACGCCTGGTGCACTGGACTATAAGTAGGCGCTACCTACTGCTACTGCCAGATCAGGTAAGCATTAACGTTCTCATTTACGCGTTCAGACGCAGGTGGAACAGTAGCATGTTGACCTAATTGTTAGTTGGTCTCGAACCCGCGACCTACTGCGTCGCAAGCTGACCTTCGCCCACTGCGCTACGGTCGTCAAACATGTAATTTCTATGGATGGTTAAAAATAGTACTTAGACGAAATCAGAAAGGGGGCAAGCGGCGAACATACCCTTTATTTAACATGAACTTACTTGGGTGCTTTACAAACACGGATATGCTACTTAACGTTATCCGCTGAGGAGTTCTGGTGCACTGCTCCTGGCTCCAAAGAAAAGAAACTGGTATCATGCTCCTGGCTCTAAAGGTGCCCAATACGCTGAGATTTCTAACACAACACGTTTACTTCAATTTAATGCTTAGCCGTAATTATAATAAAAAAATATTTGCTGTGTGTAAATTTATTTCAAAACTGTAAACATTGATTGGATTTAGGCAAATGTGTTTCCTCCTCTCGCCACGTTGGAGGGTTCCATGTCGATGAATGACAGTAGGATCCTGAAACAATACAACACGTTATGTCACTTAATAAAATAATATAATACGGTAAAACATAGGTAAAACATCCCAACAAAGAAACGGTCATTCAGCTAAACAAATTGAAGACGCCTGTGGTTGACACTGTCAGAGCGGCAATTGAAGTTATTGTACAAGATCTAGCAACTCTAGTAACCACAAAATTCTACCTATATATTTTTCTTTTTTTTTTGTAAGCCAGCAACAGCTTGACCGATCCAGATAGGTAGCTGCCAGTCGACTGGCCACATAAAACTAATTACTCTGCGACTGGCCAAGCACACTGGCCTACTTTCACTCACCTCTGTCTATTCACTCCGAGTTCCTTTTCCATGAAGTCTGTAAGAGCTCGGGCGGTGACTCTGTTCTCTTCGGGTCCGATGCCACCAACGGACGACACCGAGGCCACGATGGTGGGCGCAGAATCGTCTATATCGAAGACCTGGACTGCATCAGCGGCCAATGTGACAAACAAGAGCTGGAATAAACAACATGTTAGGTTAGTATGTATGAAATAGGTATAAAGCAACGGCTTTAACAGGTATCTATCTATTTAGATATCTATCTAAATAGATAGATACCTGTAGAGAAGTTTGTCTTGAAATTCCTTGTTTTGTCAGGGTGTTTATCTAAACACCCTGACAAAACAAGGAATTTCATGACAAACTTGATCTAGAAATCTTTGTAACTCAAAAACAACTTACCTCCTCTCGTCTATTCATGGCCTGAGCAAAAACTGGCAGGATCTTGAGTAAAAAGTCCCTAGGGATCTGCTCCCTGCGCACGTTGGTGTTGATTATCAGATTCGGCATCTTGTATTGATGTGGTGAATGTTTCAAGTGAACTGTACTGTTCTCTGACTGCAGAGTATAAAGGCAGTGTATAAATACTAACATTAATCGGATAGCGTATCACTGCTTGATAGCTTATCAAGCCGATCAGCTTGTCTTATCTTAAATCTTGATCCAAGCTGCTAGATAAACCTGATCCATTTGATAATCAATAAAGATACGCTATCGTGATCAATATTAGTATTTATACACTGCCTTCATATTCTGCAGTCAGAGAACAGTACAGTTCATTTGTAACATTCACCACATCAATACAAGATGCCAAATTTGGTAATCAACACGAACGTGCCGAGGAAAAACATTCCTCAGGACTTTTTACTCAAGATCCTGCCAGTTTTCTCCCAGGCTATGGGTAGACCATCGGAGGTATATTGTCGTTTTAGTTGTATGAATGGTTCTTTTTTTGACAAGTTTGTTCTTACAAATGATTATTTTTCTCAGTGTTACAAATTATTTGGATATTGCTGGGCGCATCATAGCTTCATCAGCACTGTAGCTACAGCGTGCTTACTTACCTAACATTGTATTCGTTCCAGCTCTTGTTCGTAACATTGGCCGCGGATGCTATCCAAGTGTTCGACAAGGATGATTCTGCGCCCACCATCGTGGCCTCGGTGTCGTCCGTCGGCGGCATCGGACCCGACGAGAACAGAGTCACCGCCCGAGCTCTCACAGACTTCATGGAGAAGGAACTCGGAGTGAATAGACAGAGGTGAGTGAGAGCTGGCCAGTGTGCTCGGCCAGCCGACTGGCTGTTTTATAATACAATCATTATATGACTTTGTTTCAGGGTCCTTCTGTCATTCATCGACATGCAACCATCTAACGTCGCAAGAGGAGGGAACACATTTGCCTAAGCCCAGTCAATGTATTCAGCTGTGATTTAAATAAACACACAGTAAATTGATTTTGTCTGTATATTATTTACCGATCCCAAAATTTAAAGAGCGCATTTTTTAAAATCTTGTACAGCCTCAATCAATTAGATTTACAAACTGTAGCATTTTGCATTATCCTATCTCCGACCTAAATTTGCAGCAGATATCACTCATGCAAGTTCATTGGTATCATTAAATCTTTATGTGATCAAATACCCAGATTTAATTTTAATTGAGACTCAGTAGATAAATTACCTTGATACCATGTTGATACAAGTATCGATATACTACATTCAGATCTAGATACAAATCATAGATGTAATGAGATAAATGGCCAATATTCAGTAGGTGCATGACAGCTACATTAATCTCTGAACGTTTAACTAACCAAAATATATGTTTGTTAGTTAATTAACAAGCTCGTTAGTGTTGTCGTGATTCCTACATCTTGGTTGGTACCTACAATATGGCTTAGGCAAAATGCCTCTTGACATTCATGGAGGCTGGCCACGCGTCAGTTTTTAGTCGGTGAGAGTCCGACATACGCTTCCGCTGTCCCCACGGCGGTAGGGCAGGTATTCATAATGGATTTTCTGACGTTATAAAAAAAGGTACCTAAAACATGATCAAAGAATTAAGTCGATTTTGATGCGCAGAAGAATTTATTGCATCACCATCATCTCAATACCCTGATTCCACTTTTATGCTAAGAAGTTCAAAGTCAAAGTCAAAAAGTATTTCTTCAGTAGGACCGCAGGAATCACTTAGAATAATCTTAAAAAAAAGGCATTAAAGGTCTTTCACTCCGTTGTATCAGCCGTCATCTCAACACTCACTCCATCCACCTTATCTTTGGACAGCCTCTTCTGCTACCATCAAACCTAGCACTATTCTCGTCACATGACACTGATCCCTCCTATCCCCATACCGACACGATTATATTACCCCTCTTCATAGGGTCGGTTCACATCTGAAGGAAGATGTGTCGAGCGTATTCAGCGGTCTTCGTTTATCATCATCGCGCATCATCGGTTAAGTGTCAAAGGTTGAATGTTTTATTATAATATTTGTCTATTCTGGCGTAACGCGACTGATAATACGCGACGCATCTTCCGTCAGTTGTGACGCGACCTACAACGCTGTCTTCATCTTAGATGGTTCAAAAATGTGTTTTGCGCAGCTACTTGTAACCAACTTCAGAAAGACAAAGATCCATTATGACTGCTAGGTACCATTACTATTAATACTACTACTGCTATTAACGCTAACCTATTTTTTACCTTTTAGTACATCGGCACCCTTAAAAATTAAAAGCGTTACAGGTGACTTGCTTCTTGTATTGCACGTATTTGAGTTGGCACTTTCTTATTCTTTATTAGTTTGAAGCTAAGAGAAATCAAAAGGAGGTCGAACAATGAGTAGGAGTTTGTACTTGGGTTAGTACTTCATCTAAATTCAACAACGTATCCTTGTACCGGCGGGCATAGAATACTAAGTAATTATTTTATCGAAATTAGAACTGAACAATAGCTTAACTTTTCTAAATAAAGATTAATTTTTATTGTAATACCGACAAAAGAAGGCGAAATGAGTAACTCCCATTTGTTCTATAGGATTGTTACGTCATAGAACTGTTAAAACTTTTTTATCGCTGAAGTTCGATGGTAGGACTATTGCAACGACCCTTGGGGCACCAGGTCAGACAACCTTCTCGTGTGCCCAAAGCTGCTTGTCCCTTACGGATCCGGGGAGGAACCGGGGGGAACAGCAGTTGAAGGGCCGGTGTGCCCTGTTAAGTCCGACAATAAACTGGAATCTATTGTCGGATAACCAATGGTCTGACGGGAGGTAGCTTCTCCGCGCGTCCCTCTGACTCGCAGATGGCGCAGTGGATGAAGCTAGGACGAGCTGGTAGGCTCGTAGGCGGCGGAACACCGAAGAGGTGGAAGGCGGTGGTACCTCCAAGATTCGCTCTGGAGAGCGCGTGGTACGCGATATCACCGCCTTCGCTACTCTTGCCCGGCATCAAGGGATGTGGGTGCCTTGGCGACTCGGTCGGATACACACTGACTGACTTGCCTTGGCACCAGTCCCTTGTATGGTCTGGATGAGGAGGCCGCGGAGTGGGTTCGGAGCGAGGCCGAACCCACTCGGGATGGAAGGCGGGAACGCACCGCCTGCCCCGCGAGGGGGCGAGTGGTATCCCCTGCCCAACAGGGGACTTTTCGGGTCCGCGGGTGGTTGAAGTGGGGACTTCGACTGTCCACGATGCGGACCCCGGGAGGGCGGCGGCGCTCTGTGGCGAGCGCCGCCGTAAGCACCGCGAGGGTGCCGGGCGTGGCTGTGGATGCCATTCCCGGGACAGTGCTTAGGCAAAATGCGAGAGGGGCACCGCTGTGTTCCATAGGAGATCGCGGAGCCCCTTGACATGCATGGAGGCAGGCCACGCGTCAGTTTTTAGTCGGTGAGAGTCCGACATAACCCTTCCGCTGTCCCCACGGCGGTCGGGTATCCATAATGGATTTTCTGACGTTATAAAAAAAAAAAAAAAAAAAAAAAGGACTATTGCAACGAAAACTAGCCCATTAGATTACGATTAAGGTACTGAGATATTAATCCATGTGATGAAATGAGCTCTCCACGGATGTTCTACTGTACGATATCCTCTGAGGAGTTTTAGTGCATTGCTCCTGGCTCCACAGAAAAGAAGCTGGTATCAATGGCGCTAAAGGTACCCAATACGTTGAGTTTCCTAACACTACTTGTTAACTTTAATTTAATGGTACGTAATTATAATTAAAAAAAATCTACTGTGTGTAAATTTATTTCACAACTGTACACATTAATTGGATTTAGGCAAATGTGTTTCCTCCTCTCGCCACGTTGGAGGGTTCCATGTCGATGAATGACAGCAGGATCCTGAAATAAAATAACAAGATAAGTCATTTATTAATAAAATAATATAATATACGGTGCGCTAAAACATCCAAACTCGCAGACGGTCATTTAGTTAACAAAATATTGCAGAAGGTCATGTGGTTGTCACTGTCCGAGCGGCAATTGCAGTTTACAAGTGTACAAGATCTAGCAACCTTAGCAACCACAAAGTTTTTTGTAGTTTTATATTTTTTTCTAAGCCAGCAACAGCTCTACCGATCCAGATAGCTGCCAGTCAACTAGCCACATAAAACTAATTACTCTGCGACTGGCCGAGCACACTGGCCTACTTTCACTCACCTCTGTCTATTCACTCCGAGTTCCTTTTCCATGAAGTCTGTGAGAGCTCGGGCGGTGACTCTGTTCTCCGCGGGTCCGATGCCGCCGACGGACGACACCGAGGCCACGATGGTGGGCGCAGAATCGTTTAAGTCGAAGACTTGGACTGCATCAGCGGCCAATGTGACAAACAGGAGCTGGAATAAATACCATGTAAGGTAAGTAAGTATGTATGAAATATAAAGCAAAAGGTGCTTTCACAGGATACTTGAAGATTTGTAAAACCATTTTTTCCACAATACCTCCTCTGGTCTGCCCATAGCCTGGGAGAAAACTGGCAGGATCTTGAGTAAAAAGTCCCTAGGGATTTGCTCCCTGCGCACGTTGGTGTTGATTACCAGATTCGGCATCTTGTATTGATGTGGTGAATGTTTCAAGTGAACTGTACTGTTCTCTGACTGCAGAATATAAAGGCAGTGTATAAATACTAACATTCATCGGATAGCGTATCACTGCTTGATAGCTTATCAAGCTGATCAGCTTGTCTTATCTAAAATCTTGATCCAAGCTGTTAGATAAACCTGATGGATTTGATAATCAATAAGGATACGCTATCGTGATCAATATTAGTATTTATACACTGCCTTCATATTCTGCAGTCAGAGAACAGTACAGTTCACTTGTAACATTCACCACATCAATACAAGATGCCGAATTTGGTAATCAACACCAACGTGCGCAAGGATCAAATCCCTAGGGACTTTTTACGCAAGATCCTCCCAGTTTTCTCCCAGGCTATGGGCAGACCAGCGGAGGTAAGTGGTTGTTTCAGTTTACTTAAAGGATTCTAGTTCCGTTAACTTACAATAATTGGTGTATCACACCAATTAATTAAATCAATATGTCTCGTTCTTATTGTTCCAGCTCTTGTTCGTCACGGTGGCCGCGGATGCTATCCAAGTGTTCGACAAGGATGATTCTGCGCCCACCATCGTGGCCTCGGCGTCGTCCGTCGGCGGCATCGGACCCGAGGAGAACAGAGTCACCGCCCGAGCTCTCACAGACTTCAT
Organism: Epirrhoe alternata; assembly: GCA_963565295.1. Classification (NCBI taxonomy): domain Eukaryota; kingdom Metazoa; phylum Arthropoda; class Insecta; order Lepidoptera; family Geometridae; genus Epirrhoe; species Epirrhoe alternata. The sequence continues at coordinate 1,045,750 of OY751375.1, forward strand.
GGAGAAGGAACTCGGAGTGAATAGACAGAGGTGGGTGAGCTTGACCAGTCGACTGGCAGTTTTCTGGATTGGCCTAGTTGTTGCCACTGATAACCACTTACCCTATGTAGTATAGCTGAAAGCCTGTTTCTATGATGAATAGTTTTTAGTGACCCCTTAAGCCCCCTCGCAGACTGTAGACTTTCTATCGGCCGATATTTGAGACGGGCTATTACCTCTCCATAGTCATAACGAGCTGAAGTTTATTCCGTCTCAAGTTTCGGCCGATAGAAAGTCTGCAGTCTGCGACCCCTCGCATTATTCATTAGCCCCCGCTAGTGAATACTTCTACGTTCATGTTTTTATTTATGATTTAATTGATTGTATGAATTTATTCCAGAATCCTTCTGTCATTTATCGACATGGAACCATCAAACGTGGCGAGAGGAGGAAACACATTTGCCTAAGCCAGAGAAATGGGATACTACTTACATCATCATTGGCCTAAGCCCAATCAATATGTGCAGTCTATGTACTGTACACTGTATAATTGTGAAATAAATTAACACACTCTAAATAGTTTTTTTAAATCAAAGATACCTGTATAATAAGATGAAATGAAATACAAGGAAATGATGAATTGTTATTGTATTCTGGTTTCATCATTAATCATTTTTCATTGTTATCAACTAACTTCACACATCTTATTATTTTTATCGACATCACTTATTGATTTTTCAAACCAATCAAATTGTTTTATTGCGTATTATGGGTAGAAATTTAACAGTAACGGTCAGCCATAATCAACGACTTGCGCATGCTATATTTATGTATCAACGTAAAAGATAGTTTAGGCACTAATTTCTGATTAAATATACAGGGTGTAAAACGACTGCTACCGGAAACTGAGGGGTTGCAATCAGACCATGATTCTAAACATAATTAGCGAAAAAAACACGCAAAAATATTTGTTGACTTAGCTTCGTCATGCTACGTTATTTTTGGTTATTTACTACTAGTACGACATAACATGACCATACCTACCTGATAATTTCATATAAAAAGAAAAAAACAATTAAAACTCAAAATCCAGCAATCTACGTAAAACAACGTGCCCAGAACATGCGCAAATAGTGATCTTCAAACGCTGTTTTCTCCGGATATACCTAATGATTTTTTCGGAAAATCCTTTTGGATTTGGTTTTGTGTTGGGATGTTGTACCTACCCCTTTCGGCTTCGGTAGACGTCTTTTTACACCCTGTATACCTACCTACTTACTTTTTTGAATCAATGATCAATGAATTTGATCAATGAAAGATTAGAAAAGATACCTGTAATCTTTAATTGGTGATTAATTAAAATGAGAGATAGATTACCAAAATATTTGACTGACGACCTCTGTGACGCAGTGGGTGAAACCTCGCTTGGAACGCAAAAGTTTGCGGGTTCGATCCCCGCCGCGGGATAAATGTTTGTATGATCTGCAAATATTTTTTTGTGTGTTTCTATGTATAATATGTATGTACAAAAAATTATATAAGTACCTAGTGTATCAGATAACTGGCTCCCATAGTACAAGCTTTGCTTAGTTTGGGGCTAGATGATGCTGTGTGAAATGTCCAGCATTATTTATTTATTTGATCATACAAAGAGTGGAAGTCAGACCATCATGAAGGCTGGAGTTCACCTAAGTTGTGAATTCCTTGCAATCACTGTTGGTATTTTATCCCTTGATAACGCATTTTGTTTCTCGACATTTTGTTTGACAAGCCAACTACTTCTTCGGTCTTCCTCTTCTTGCATATCGATGTTCACTGAAATCTTCGTCACGCATGGACTGACCTTAAAAAAAAACTGTTTTTAAAATGTATATTTTAGGTACAATCTTGTCAATTTTAAAATCTTTCTTATCGAAATCAGTGGATAAGCCTGATAGCTTATCAGAATATTACACAGTGATGGAACAGTACAGTTCATTATAAACCTTCAACGGGGCAACAAGATGCCGAGTTTGACCATCACCACTAGCTTGCTGAGGCAGAGCATTCCTAAGGACTTTGTACGCAATATCCTGCCGGTTATATCTAAGGCTTTGAATAGACCAGAGGAGGTATGTCGATTTATTGGCTTTAATTGGCAACAAAAGCAGTCGACCGAGGTCGTATAATATTACGCTGGTAATCTTTAATGCCAACGTAGCTTTTTAAGCTGTGGCGTAAATGTTGCATTCGGTTTCATGGAAAAGTTTTGTTTGCACCACACGGCGACGCATACCTATTCATTCTGTTTCTGTTCTTCTTAGGGTCGATTCACATCTGACCGAAGATCCGTCGCGTATTATCGGTCGCGGAACGCCAGAACTGACAAATGTATAGAAAAACACTCGACCGTTCACACTCGACGGATGATACGTTAGTCCGTCGAGTGTGAACGGTCGAGTGTTTTTCTATACATTTGTCTGTTCTGGCGTTCCGCGACCGATAATACGCGACGGATCTTCGGTCAGATGTGAATCGACCCATGCTCATCACACTGTCCAGTCCATCCGTCCATCGCCCAACGCACCGAACTTTCAATTCAATAGAGGAAATACTAAGACGTCATTTCTGACGTCATCAATATTTTTTCTGTAGAAAAATGACTGCGGCGCGGACAAATGTGCGATCAGCTTAAAACTTATGCTGCTCATTTTGATTTTTTTTTAATATTTACTTATTTGCCTTACTCACAGCACAACTCTTTTATTCATCCAAACTTTAGCATTTTTAATAATGTAGAGTACTTCTAGCACCAAGTTGGTGTATATATTGTACCATTATGATAATCAAGAAATTAGATTATCGTCATCAGTATATTTTTGACCTATTTACTTCGTCATAATAACCTATCCATGTCCCATGTGTTTAGGTAAAGCTCAGGCCTCTACATGTATACAAGATGATTTATACTGCTTTAGGAGGAACCTATGCCTACACAAAGCGGAACGCTGTAGTGCCTGGGACTTTTTTGAGATGGACTTAATCATCCCACATCCACCAACTGCTGAGTCTGTGCCTTCTTACTTTCACGCCACTCTTCCCGGACCTGTGCCAGTCCAACCCAATATTTTCCCGCCACCGAAACAGTATCATCAGCCCAGCTGGTGAGCTGCCTGGTCTTCTATGACATTCGCGTGCTTCGCGTCCACTACTAAATTGTGAAGCGCTCGTGGTCGTGCTTGCTTAGTCGTTCTTGATAGATCGTCGAAGTTAAGCAACGTTCGAAACGGTCTGTAAGTGGGTGGGTGACCGCCAGTGGCATTTTCATCTGAGCGCTTCCGTGCGGAGGGCACGTTAAATTGTCGGTCCCGGCTTTAAGTCGTTAAGCCATGACGGAGGCCTTTAGGTGGCCTAAAAACTCCGTCACCAGAGTTGGCCACTGACTCATACGAACTTACTTTTACTACTCAATCACTGAACAAAAGTCCATCGACTGTCTTCCCATCTCTCTTAGACCTTACCAATTTACCTGTTTTTTTTTATTCCAGCTCATATTCGTGACAGTAATCCCAGACGCGATCCAGGTCTTCAACAAGGACGATTCTACTCCAACCATTGTAGCTTCTCTGTTGTCCACCGGCCTCATCGGACCCGAAGAGAACAAGGTCACAGCCCGAGCTCTCACAGACTTCATGGAGAAGGAACTTGGAGTGCATAGAGACAGGTGAGTGAGAGCTCGTGCTGGTAATCCAACGTGATGTGCAGCATGCAGCCGGTGTGCTCGTTAAGCTACTGGCTGTTGTCTAGATTTAACCTGCTATCTATGACTCATCATTGGCCTGCCCTTATCCCGCTCATGCGGGGTCAGCACAACATGTTCTCTTTCTCCACTCTCCTCTATCACTCGTCATCTCCATATCCACTCCTTTCTTACCCATATCTTCTTTCACACAATCCATCCATCTTTTCCCTCTACTCACATATCCACATTCATTTCCGTCACCCTTTTAGTTAGTTTCATCCCTCTGACCTATTATTTATTCTGTTCTATCATCAATTTTTATTATTATCTGTGTTTTTTGATAAGGTATGTACTGCCTGATGTCATTTTGCCTATTCACAGATAAAATAAAATATGTTTTTGTACACTCCGTAGACCTAGCTTCCAGTTTCAGTTCGCGTATCAATAATATGTGTTACGTTCTGGCGGCATTTACACGTTCCCATTCAGGCATTCCATTCTTGCTTTTTGTTTAGCTACAGACTTTCTATCGGCCGATAGTTGCTCGCTCAGTTTTTCACTGAGTTGGGGTTGGCAACACTGAGCGAGAAAAATCCTTTTAGCTTTGCGAATATGATTAGGTAATAAGCAAATATTAGTCAATATTAGAATATGCTACGCGCACTGCGATCAGTGATCTGCCCAAGCCCACGCCATGTTACATATATAAATAGAATAGAAGTCAAATCGACAAATAATGCTACTTACGACTCCACCTGCGTCTAATAATGCCAAAACCATACCTACTTCCTTAGATGATCGAACGCGGCCGCTCCTACTTCGCACACTTGTCCGCGCCGTACGCGCCGCAGTCATTTTTCTATACAAAAAATGCTACTACGTCAACAGCATAGTCAGCAGCATTGCAGTTTGGTGCGTTTGGCTCAACTGGACTGTGCGACCACCCTTATACTTACTAAATTCATAATATTATTGTCGTTACGCTATTCACTTATGTTGGTAGGTGCGTGTTAATTTACATCTTAATTCTTCTCATTATTATTTTAAAAATAAAATGAATTTTAAAATAAATTTTAATCAGATCATTATAAAAATAATCAGAAAATCTGAGCATTATTTTCTGAACATTAAATTTTATTTATTCGACTCAAGAATCCTATAAATATAATTGTCTCTGCACACATTTTCAACGAATCTTATCTGAGAAAGTTTTTCTGCCATTGCGTATCAATAAATCTGTTTTTATGCTGGGGCAAATTATAATTTTGGTACCTATGTGTGTGCGAGTGCTTGTGTAAATTGGGTTTATTGTCGTAATCCCCACTAAGTTTTTCCCACCAGTGGGAATTACGACAATTTTCAAACAAAATTGGCGTTTTCCCCACTAAGCTTTTTAATCCTGGTTGATAGGGTTTATGACAATAAAAATATACAGCTCTTTAGTCAAATTGCGATGTGGTCCGAACGCTCCTAACCCAATTTAGGTTTATTTGACGACCTCTGTAGCGCAGTGGGCGAAGGCCCGCCTGCGACGCAAGAGGTTGCGGGTTCGATCCCCGCGGCGGGACCAATGTTTGTATGATCTACAAATATTTGTCTCGGGTCTGGGTGTTTCTATGTATAATATGTATGTATTTACAAACAAAAAGTATGTAAGTAGTATATCAGTCATCTTAGTACCCATAACACAAGCTCTGCTTACTTTGGGGCTAGATGATGCTGTGTGAAAAGTCCAGCATTATTTATTATTTTATTTATTTAACTAATTGTTTGAATCTATTTCAGAATACTACTATCGTTCGTCGACATGGCAAAATCTGACGTAGCGAGAAAGGGAAACACTCTTGGATAGATATAATCGACAAATTAGAGATAAAAAATTGAACTATGTAGACAAAAATGTAGTTTTGTCTTAACAAAGAACTCCATACTTATATTATAAAAGACATAGCTGTCCGTCGCGGTGTTACCTGCGGTCCCTCGGGAAAACTTCACTTTTCCGGGATAAAATATAGCCTACTAGCTGCGCTCCCGCGGTGTAACCCGCGGTCCCTCGGGATTTTTCCGGGATAAAAAGTAGCCTATGTCCTTCCCTGGGATACAACCTATATCCATGCCAATTTTCAGCCTAATCTGTTGAGTGGTTTGGGCGTGAAAAGGTAACAAACAGACAGACAGACAGACAGATAGACAGACAGACAGACAGAGTTACTTTCACATTTATAATATTAGTATGGATGTTACTCAGGGGTAATGTAGCATTCGAATGGTGAAAGAATTTTTGAAATCGGTCCAATAGTTTCAACGCCTATTCAATTCCCGCAAATTAACAAACAAACAAATCTTTCCTCTTTATAATATTAGTATAGATAATAAGTATAAGTAAAGTATATAAATATTCACATTCACATTTATAATATTACACACACACACACAAACTACTAGACCGATTTGAAAAAATCTTGTTGGTGCCTCTTTATTTTCAGGATCGTAGGAGATCCAGTAGGTAGGTATTATTAGTTTGTCAGTATTAGAGCTAAAATGCAATTTTAATGTTATTTCTTTATTATATACAACACATCAATAAACATTTAGATTTTTCATTTAAACAGCAAATATAATTTATCTCTTTCAACTACTGAGAATGTTAAAATTTGCAGAAACTAAGCTACTACAATTATATACGATTATATACAGAGGAAAACCAAACTAGATCCAAAGGTATATAGTCGTATCCAGTAATATAAAGTTAAAATAATATTAAACTGCTTTAAAAGCACTGATCTAAATACGAATAATACACATAATACTGTAAAAATTTAAAGTAATAGGAATAACGAAGACAAACATTAACTATACAGGGTCTTTCATTTTAAACTACACAAACTGCTTTCAATTTTGGGTTGTAAATAGACGTTTGACCGTATCAATTTAATTCCTAAGCCTTATAATTTTTCACTTCAGTTTTATTGATTTTTTTGGACATGTTGCATAATGATTTTCTAGGAGAACAGACATTCCATCAATCGCTGCCCGGCTACATCCGAACGCACACACATGCACGCTCGAATGGACTAAGTTATACAGGAAGCAACAATGAATTGAAAGGATAGTCATTATCGATTTTCTTTTAATTTATTTTTTGAACCCTGAATTAAGTTAGTTTAAAATGAAAGTCCCTATATGAACAAGAATACAAATAAAACCAAAGCGACGGAGAATTATAAAAGAATACACTTGTAATAATAATACTATCGAAAATACTATAGATATCATCACAAAAAAATTGAAAAAGATTACTTATTTCTAAATCGTTCGACAAATAATATTAACAAGGTATAAACAAATTAAAGACAATTATGAGTAACACAAAACAAAAAACAAAAACGCCAGGTCTGGCGTGAAAGAGGCCTATACCCTACCGTGGGTATTACAATAACGAGTAAAAATAAAATTAGTAAATACTTTAATGTAAGTACTGACTGATAGTTTAAGGCTTAAACTATACATTTTGCTTAGGAAACTTAGGCAAATATTACTTTTTTTTATCTACTTTTACTTAATTGTAAGTTTTGCAATAACTTTAAGAGCGTGCAGGAGTGATTTAAGCAATTTTGTAGTTAGAAATCGTTATTTATCTCAGAATCTATGAAAGCTATAACCTTCATATTTAGGTAAATGACACTTCATTGTTTTATCTTGGACTAGCTGCGCTCCCGCGGTGTAACCCGCGTTCCCTCGGGATAAAAAGTAGCCTATGTCCTTCCCTGGGATACAACCTTTATCCATGCCAATTTTCAGCGTAATCTGTTCAGCGGTTTGGGCGTGAAAAGGTCACAAACAGACAGACAGACAGACGACAGACAGACAGACAGACAGACAGACAGACAGACAGACAGAGTTACTTTCACATTTATAATATTAGTATGGATTACGTGTTTTAAAAACACGAAGTTTTCTAGATAAAATATTTTTTTGAAAAATACATGTTTTGCAAACATTTTGCTATTTATCTCAGGAACAGCACTTTTTCTTTTAGTTTTTAATTTTTCGATTTGTTTAATTAACTTGTAATTAGCTAAAAAGTATTTTAGCGCCGTAAATAACGTTGCGTATCCATAGCTCTGTACTTCTCACACGCTTAACAAATCACACTCACTTTTCCGCTTACAAAATGGCGGCGTATGGCACACTCTTAAAAAGAACTTTTTAAGAAGGTATCTAATACCTACATTTATACTAATAGTGTACGTCCACGCTGTGACAACAGTTGATAGAATATATTTATCATCTTTGTATTATGTAACACAGATTTCATTTGATTAACTACTTCTTAATCTTCATGTTCGATAATGCCTAGGCAGATCGTAAAATAGAACAATTTTTTAGCGGAATATTTCATTTCTGGCGCTTTGGCGGCATCATCCTTCGCCCACTGCGCTACATAGGTCGTCAAATGATGAGATAAAGCATCAATCGTTGATCGATTGATCGACCCGTATAGCCAAAACTAACACCAAGTACCTACATATTATTCTAAGTGAGTAAACATCAGAAATTTTTAGTATAAAATACTTATAAGAATATTGTTTTTCAGATCAGTAGGTATTATACATGTATTTCAGAAAAAAGTATAAAATACAACCACAGAAGTTTAAAAATATATACTTTTACATTTAGTATATATTACAAAAACTAAACTTCATAAAATAACTTGATTTTATCATAATATAAACTTCTTTCGTGAAAAAATATATATTATACGTTATACATATAAATGTAGCTTTATTTCTTAAGTAATATAGATGGAACTTTTTTTTTAGGGTATTTTAATACAAGTTCATATAAGTATATGAATTCTATTCATAATAGACTACTTAGTTAGAACGAAGAGTCTATTATGAATAGAATTCTACAAGACCACCAAATTAGTTATCTCAGTCAAAAATACTTGGTTGTTTACAATATTGTGATTTCTTATCAAAAATAGCTAAATCTTTAGTAGGTACATGTAATTCAGAAAAAAAGTATAAAAATACACCGTGTCACAGTAACACAGAAGTATAGAAATATATATCCTTTTACATTTCATAAAATAACTTGATTTTATCAACTTTTGTGAAAAAATATATATTATACGTTATACATATAAATATAGCTTTATTTATTGAAGGTAATCTTTGGTAGTATAATTTGATCTTATATCTTTGATCTATATACTTTTACATTTAGTATATATATTACAAAAACTAAACTTCATAAAATAACTTGATTTTATCATAATATAAACTTGTTCGTGAAAAAATATATATTATACGTTATACATATAAATGTAGCTTTATTTCTTAAGTAATATAGATGGAACTTTTTAAAAAAAGTATTTAAATAATAATACAAGTTCATATAAGTATATGAATTCTATTCATAATAGACTACTTAGTTAGAACGAAGAGTCTATTATGAATAGAATTCTACAAGACCACCAAATTAGTTATTTCAGTCAAAAATACTTGGTTGTTTACAATATTGTGATTTCTTATCAAAAATAGCTAAATCTTTAGTAGGTACATGTAATTCAGAAAAAAAGAATAAAAATACACCGTGTCACCGTGACACAGAAGTATAGAAATATATCCTTTTACATTTCATAAAATAACTTGATTTTATCAACTTTTGTGAAAAAATATATATTATACGTTATAATAAATATAGCTTTATTTATTGAAGGTAATCTTTGGTAATATAATTTGATCTTTTAAAAAGTATTTTAACAACAATACAATTCAATACAAGTCCATATAGGTACTTAGAACGAGGAGTCTATTGTGAATCGAATTCCACAAGACTACACATTAGTTATCATTTTTCTCTGTCGCTGTATTTCTGAAAATAAACGTTTTATTTAATTTCTTATTATTATTTAGTTCATAAACATATTTACAATCAAATAAACAAGGTGAGTTTTTTCTTTTTCTGAAAAGCCGTTCATCTTTGTGTGAACCTCTGAACTTCGACAGTTTTTTATTTCGACACGTCGGTCGCTAACTTTGAAAGACAACGTTTTTTTTAATGCAGCCCAGTAACTCCCAGTAACTCCTTAAATGAGTTTTTGGTACAGTGCGGCCGGCGGATCTAGACCGGTCTGAAGTTGCGCTGTGCGCAGGTTACCCCGCGTTACCGCTTACCACCTATTCGACCCTAAAAGTGACTATTGCGCAGCGTTGTGACGAACTTAACGCCGGTCTAGATCCGCCGGCCGTACTGTAACTTCCACTTTTTTTGATTAGGTAATTTATGAGTGTGTATCGGTCAAGTAGCCATTAAGAGCGCTGCGTTCAGTGCGTGTTGCGTGAGTGGTGAAATCTGGAGACTTATTTCATATTATGATGATTTAATATTAAACAGACAGTATTCTGTACCTATCTATGGTTTTATAAAAGTAATGTAGATGCATGCAGTTGTCTGGAAGAAATCGCTCACAGCGATAAGACCGCCCATTGTACTTCGCTTTAAATGTTTTCTTGTATCTTTGTTTGTATTTTGTAATGTCCATGTGGTGTACAATAAAGTATTTTCTATCTCTATCTATATAAAGTCCCTGTCGATTGTTTTTTGCCATTTTAGGAAGAAGCACTGCTCTGCTATTTTATTTTATTTTTCTTGTGTTTCACTTGGTTTTATTACGTAATTTCGGTGGCAGTTTTCTAATGAAGCCTTGGATTAGTAACGGGAGATCTGGAAAATGGAATGGGGGAGACAACAAGCCGCCGTGTTTTGTTCAAACCAGTGACAGGACTGACATTATATAAATCTATATTTAAAACTTGACATTGGAAGAAAGTCCCTGTCATAAAAAACCACCATAATCAGTATTTTAGTTACTAGTCGACGAAATACTTAGTCATATTAATAAAAGCTATGTAAACGTTTCTTAGGACTATAGTGTTATATGAAAACATGTTAATTAATGTGCCTTCATACCTTCGTCACATAATGTGACTAAAATGTTCGAGTAAAGGCATGATTACACCGCTATTTTGTAATTACCAAAAAAATGTAAGGGCAGTTGCAGCAGATGCCGAAAATGATAATGGGATGGTCAGATTTTTTTAATATTGAACTATCACAACGTTATCGAGGATTGTTGTCAACAAAACCTAACATTTTATGAAAACTGTACAAATAAACTACAGACAACAATCGCGTACGCACTCTCATTTTAACTATGCTGTCGTATCATCCCCAGTCAGTAAAACCGCAGTAGCTATCATAAATCCATGTCTGACTCGTCTCGTCTCCTTTTTAGGTTATAATTTTTTTCTCTTTTTTTGAGTTATAACTACTTACATAAATGTGATCAGTAACAGACACCGAGACCATGTTTAAAATGTTTTTGCTAATTAAAAATAGGGATGAATAATTTTATTTACTGGATTTCAAAATTCTGTATTGTATTTTTCAGCGGATCGATAATAGGTTATCCTATTTACGGATCTGAACGTACGTTGTCTCCGTTGTTCTGGTTGGCCGGAGACTCTCCAGAACTTTCATCATCCGATACGTAGAATTCCTGAAGAACATGACCTTCATCAGTAGATTCTTCAGAAATTCTATAGGAACTCCTATCTGCAGCTTCAATTGTTTTTGCATGCCATATTTCAAGGTTTCTGGCGGCCATTCTAAACATTTTGTCTGTTCCTGGTAATAAGTATTGCAGCATGCGATAGCACGGCAGACATATTGAAGTTATGAATCCGACCTGTAGATAAAAAAAGTTAACCTTACATAGTCTTGCTTGCATGTTATGAGGAGGGAAGAGAGTCATGTAACGAGAAGAATGTTAGGTTTGAATGTGGAGGGATGTAGCAGAAGAGGCAGACCAAAGAAAAGATGGATGGACTGTGTGAAGGATGATATGGGTAAGGAAGGAGTGAGTGTTGAGATGACGGCTGATAGAGCGGAGTGGAATAGGAAAACCTGTTGTGCCGACCCCACATGAAAGTGGGATAAGGGCAGGGAAATTATGAGTCTTGCTTGCATTTATGATTACAAATATTATTTTTACAAATATTATCAAAAAATATATTTACCTTCTGGCAAATTTTTGAGCAATCAATCAGTTTTAGGCACGGACCCAGCCCTCAAAAAAGGTGTAGGCACAGCCAACCAAAAATAGCCAATGATGCGAGTCGGAGAACGCACTCGCTCATAATCAATAAAGTGCATAGTATAGTCTCGGACCGGTTCTGAGTTTCGGTCGATTTGCCGCCGAATCTCAAATAACCGAAATTTCGACTGACATCATCGGCCTATAACAGTTCACTGCTGGAAATAGGCCTCCCCTAATGAGCGCCATTGCGCCCTGTCGAAATCTCGAATCTTTGGTCAAAAGGTTGTGGGCATGCCTACAGTGCCTATAACGGTTGATCCGCGCCTGCAGTTTCTCATTTTTTTTTGGATTATAGAACACTACCTGACAAGCTGGCTGCTTTTGTGGCTTGTCCCGATCCATCATCGGTATAGGTGGCCTTCCAGCTTTCCTTTCTTTATCTCCTTGATCGTAAAACTCTTGAAATATAACTTTAACAGTTTCAATTTGAATGTCCCATGGCTTTGCAGCAGCAGACAAATCAGCAGCAGTCATGGATAAAGCCATAGCAAGTTTGCTAAAAAAACCGGATAAGTGCTAGTTGGAATCGCACACCGAGGGTTCCGTACAAAGGCCTAAGTAAATACGTATAACAGTGCAACCTGTTAAGTACATACTTACACCAATTCGTACGTTATTTAGGTATTAGGTACTCGTACATGAGAAAGGTTTTTTTTTAATTTTTCGAGTGAGTGTCGAAATACCTGTTTTAAGCGGCATAAACGGTCGTATCTTTTTTTGCATTAACTTACAAGTTTGATTTTTTCACAGCTTCAAGGGACCATAGACCTGAGTTTTTTTTAATTTCAAATCGATACCTTCACGCGTTCCTGAGATGTAAGGTCTTGACAGATAGACAGACGGACAACAAAGTGATACTATATTTATTATTATTTTTATTTATATTTAGCCAATATTGTCCCACTGCAGTGCAAAGGCCTCCCTCCCTTTTTTCCAGGTCTTTCTATCCATAGCTGCAGTGGGCCAATCTAGATCCTATAAGGGTTCCGTTTTTTTTTTTCATTTTGAGATACGGAACCCTAAAAACGAATTCTGAATTTGTTTAATTGGTAAAACGGTGGGAAAAGTAGCTAATAATAGAAAGGGCAGAGAAATTATGATCTTTATTAGAGTACCTGTGTTCATTGTTGTTCCAATCATAGTTTCCTTTGCATTCTATTTCTAGTTGCGCAAGATTGGGGAAGAATGCTGCAAGGTCAGTCGCCAATATGCAAGTCTTGATAAGTCCCAACATATCTTTATATTCTTCACTGGTAAATCTATCGAAGATGTTGTGCCCATCCTGATTTGTAAACATATTCTGATTACAAAATTTTATCAAACCTGTATTCTGTGATCATCATCATCTCAGCCATCCAGCGTCCACTGCTGAACATAGGCCTCCCCCATAGACTTCCACAGAGATCGATCTTGTGCAGCCTGCACCCAACGGCTCCCAGCAACCCTTACAAGATCGTCTTTCCATCTCTTCTGTCATCCATTCTGTGATTAAACTTAGTTAAATATTCTGTTGATATAACAGTGTCATCTTGTACAAGTACAAATTAAGATACTTCAGTCTTTTGAGCATAAAATATATCTTACTTGTTGGAGTATAGTCACGGTGATGCTGAAATGGTGATGTTCTAAGGTAGATGTCGTGTACATCGATGCAAGGGGGGAGGCAGTCTCACTCATGTACTTATTTGTGTAGCCACGATGGTCTAGGTCGTGGCAAAGACTCGCCACAAACAAAGCCAAACGCTAGAAAATCATAATATGATACTGGTGTAACATTTCAATTGGTCAGTATGCGAGAGTCTGAACCTAAGACATACCTACGAAGATCTGTTCTTAGGGACCATGTCATCGATTTTAGTAAGAACAGATCTTTGTATGTAGTTTCAGACTTTCCATACTGACCGATCTAATGTAACACCCTGTATAGACGCTATTAAATACAATACAGCAAAATGCTTTTAAAGCAAATTGAAGCAAGGTTGCAACTAAGCATAGATGATGTAGTAAGCGAAAACTAAAGCAATTTTTTCTAAAAACAAAACTGGCCACTACCTGACCTAAGCAAATGTGTTAACATGCCTGTTTATAGCTGAATCGGCCGACGGTATCGGCCTTCAGTATCGCGTACATGGACTGAGCAACCGACCACCCATGGTGGAAGTTGTGATAAGGGACCTCCCGGTAATTCTTCTTAACGGTCAGAACGAACCGCGTCAGACTGCTGTGATCAAAGTTCTTCAAGCTGAAGAGATCATTGAACATAATCATGACCGCTTGGCATTTCTCCAATGGGTTGAACTTAAAAGGGTCCAGATAGAAGTTATCCAGATCCACTTCAGGAGGAAGCGGCTCGAGCTTCTGGAGTTCATGCATTTCATGCTCCCTGCATGTGTTATGATAGCTTAAAACATCAAGTGCTACTCTATATTTCTGCTCATTTCTGGCAATCATGTCGTATATCCCCGCATTATGGAGAGCGAGACCGAAGAAGGCTGAGAAGATATTGAATGAGGTCTCATCCTCGCTGCTGAATTTATCAGCGCTTCGTTTGTTCACCATCTGAACGACTCCGATGACTTTCCGATCGACCTTCACAGGCATGCAGAGGATACTGGTCGTGCAGTAGCCAGTCGCCTCGTCAACCTCGCTGTGAGAAGGAAAATTCACTTGGATCTCTTTAGATTACGTGCAATGAAAATCACTAGTGTCACAGTTACAAATAAATAAAGCAGAACCATCACAAAACGGGATCACAATAGGTTTTAATAATAATGCTTGACATTTTCACACAGCATCATCTAGCCCCAAACTAAGCACAGCTTGTTAACTATGGGAATCAGATAGGTAACGGATATACTTATAAATTTTTGTTTATAAATACATACATATTAGGTATACATTGAAACACCCAGACCAGAGATAAATATTTGTAGATCATACAAACATTTATCCCGCGGCGGGGATCGAACCCGCAACCTTCTGCGTCACAAGCAGGCTTTCATCCACTGCGCCGCAGAGGTCGTCAAACTTTTGACTATAAAGCATTATATAAAATCCACTGTTCAACATTCAAAACTTATAAAAAACTCAACGAGTATACTTAGTAAATATTATTATGTATTAAAATACATGTAGGTATGTATAAGTATTAACGTTTCATAAAGTTTTAAACCGTGGTACCAACATTTTAAATACCTATGCTGTTCCAGGTCACTATCAACACCTATTCCAGGTTTCATCCAAATCGGTTCACTGGTTTAGGCGTGATTTAAATACAAACATACTCACAAACTTTTAATATTATATTAGAGGAATCCTCTAATATTCTGAAAGTTTGTGCCAATCAGGTCCAGAATTACCTACTCCTACGATTTACGTACTCATACTCGTAGATTCAGGAGATCACAAGAAAGGCGCGGTGCTGGTCACCAGTAACTTATAAACTTATTTTATTCTGTTCTACGCTTGTTTTACGTACGCGTTTTTAACGTGATGATGAAATTGATCTTCCTTTGTACCCTCGTATCTTCCAAACGACAGAATGGATTTCGATATTTAGGATTCGTCATTAACCCAAGTGTCATAAGATAGGTTTTTGAATAAAAAAACATGGCGGATCTAATGCTCGAAATAGTAACACAGAAAAAAATTGCCAATCATATCGTGTGGGGTATCAAAATGTAGAAAATTAAGAGGAGATTACAATTATATATTTGTCATACTCGTATGTAAAACAAAATGGCGAATCTTAAGAGCGAAATAGAAATACATTAATGAAAATTTACCAATCATATCGAGTGGGGTTTCAAAATGAAGGTGATTCAAAGGAAATTACAAAAAGTCATAAGTTAAACTTAGTTTTGAATAGCAAATTGGCAATGAATGCATGTAAAGGGTTTTATTTATTCATAGTTTAGCTACTCTACCTAAGCATTTCTTATTCTCAAAATTTGACTTTCTTGAAGTTGGGTTTTTTTGAGTTTTTAACTATAATACCTACCTATTTAACCTATTTAAATATTATTAGGTAACGTCCTATTGAATTACGATATTAACTGACTTCATAAATAAATAATGCTCAATTTTTCACACAGCATCATCTAGCCCCAAAGCTAGCAGCTTGTGTTATGGGTACTAGTGACTGATATACTACTTATATACTTTTTTGTTTGTAAATACATACATATTAAAGACTAGCCGTCTGTCGCGGTGTTACCCGCGTTCCTTCGGGAAAACTTAAATTTTTCGGGATATTATATAGGTATATAATGTTCATCAGGGATAATGCAAGATTCTAATGGTGAAAGAATTTTTCGAAGAAATCGGTCCAGTTGTTTCGTAGCTTATCCAATTCAAACCAACAAACACACAAACAAACAAATCTTTCCTCTTTATAATTTTAGTATAGAAAACACCCAGACCCGAGACAAATACATAGATCACAAACTACATCACAATAGATTTTAAAAGTGAGGTGATTTTTGTGCTTTGTTTATAATAATACAAATCATAGACATTGACAGCAAAACAGCGTCCATTTTGTTTTCCATTGCTGTATATTTTTCTCTGACAGTTCCGTCGCAATATTTTCACGAAAAAAAAGCTAGGGCCGTCATCTAGTGATTTGTATCAATGGTGGTTGAGTTTAGACCAATCTTAAAACAAATTGCGTGTGACAAAGAAACAAGTAAACGCTCGAATACCAATAAGTAAACAAAGTAGGCAAAAGTAAGCAAGTTAGTCAAAATAAACCTACTCCACAAGAAATGTCCGACAATCCGTTCTACAAGTGTAAGGCTGAGCGCAGACTTGAGTCACGATAGTTTTAAAACAGACTATTGCTATACAAAATATATGACAGCGCACACTTCAAACAAAATATCATAGGCAAAATTATCCTACAGGAACTGCACATCAACAACTGACTAGCAATTGACTTCCCTTTCGTATGTAAAAAATAAAAAATGTATGCGAGTGCGCACATTAACGACAAAACTGCCTAGCGACGTTTTTTTCCTCTATGGATGATCTCCATTTTCATACTGAAAAAGAATTGACGCAGACGGTCTGCGCTGCGTAGTCGTAGTAGAGTATAGTATACATAGTTTCATTTTAGATATAAGGCAGTTCTGTCTATGTGAGGAAAGAACTGACGTGACTCCAGTAAGCGCTGTCTAAGCGCCGCAGCAAATGCTGTCACGAAACTGCCGTCTCAGCATCTGTCGGAGAGACTGTCGAATATTTCTCGTGGAACTCTTTGCAAGTGCAAACGCGGCCTTTATTATAATCTTTCTTATATGTAAGTAGGTAATGCACCATAACCACGATAAGTCTTATTGAGGTGCATAAAGAGATGAGAGTATTCGGGTGTAACTTTGTTAACTGTAATATTTAGATAATGTATAGTAGAAGCTTTGGTGTCAATAATTTTGTGCCGTGAAAATAAAAACAGCTCTTACTCATTAAACCTTTCGTCTGCATACGCATTTGCTATATTAACTGTCTCCCCGGTAGACGCAACATGACCAGCGATGCCTCTAGCCATAGGAATCCTGATCTCCTTAGGTTGGCCTAGAGCATCGGTATCATCCCCTCTCAAATCAAACACTCGAGACACCAGCTCTTGGTTCTCCCTGTCTACCATGAAAAGAGAGGCGCGGTCTGCGTCGACCAGCTTCTGAGCATATTGGAGCGTATGCTCCACAACTTGGTTAATAGACATAACGTCCTCAAACGTGGATCTGAAAGTTAATTGTTTTAATGCTAAATAACAGTTTTCTTATCCCATGTATCAGATAAGATTGATCTCACACTTTTTGTGTGACTCTTACATGAGTACTTTTGCTCAATAAAAAGCCAATTTTGACCTATTTTACTTTGAGACGTGGCGTGACTATTATTTTTCTGACTTAAGGGAGATATTCCACGATATGTTCATGCATCATACTTGATACACTTTTTTAATTTACTTTTAAGGGCATTTGAAATATATCCATAAATATTTATTTATGTTCAAAATTAAGTCAATAAACCGAAAAAAACCGTGTTGGCCGAATAGGGTTGTGCCTCGACTTTCAATCGGAAGGTCGTGGGTTCGAATCCCGGCAGTGCATCAATTGACTTTTCGTAAAATTTATATGCACTTTAACACGAGCTCTGAACGGTGAGGGAAAACATCGTGAGGAAACCCGCAGCTTAGTCAGCTCCACACGTATTGACGTCGTCTTTCCTGTGGACAAGGCCGATTAAGCTGAGAGCATGGTAGGTGCTGGGCAAGTTTATTCCATCTCAACAAAAAATCAATATCCCAGACACTACAGCGTCCCGTTCAGGGTAGGAATAGGTTGCCTCCTGCCGCTCTAATCATCTAATATAGATGTAAAAGCCTAAACCGAAAAAAAACACGGGAGATGGGTAATCTGTGGTCATCATTATTATCATCATCTCAGCCATCCAGCGTCCACTGCTGAACATAGGCCTCTCCCATCGATTTCCACAGCGATCGATCTTGTGCAGCCTGCACCCAACAGCTCCCAGCAACCTTTACAAGATTGTTTTTCCATCTAGTGGTAATACTTCAAAATCGATGATATGGACAGGGAGGAAGCTGTCGAAAGCGTAACTTCTTTCAAATCAGTATTTTACTATAGTTTTTATTAGCTATTTATTCATATTTTCACGCCCACCGAACTTGCAACTAGAGTTGCTTCGTCAGCGCAGTTTCCCAAAGTTCTAGGTCTGCTTTTGCAGTGTAAGTAAGCCCTAAAGGAACAAATATCGTAACTCTACAATAGCGGCGAGCTGCAACTGGGATCCCAAAGTTGGGATATACCGAGCCTTATTCAAAACCTACCAATCCACAGACAATCAGAAATAAGCAGACTGGCTGTTTGGTAAGAATCTTACGAAACACGTTATCTCGCGCAACACACACACTGAACGCAGCGCTCTTAATGGCTTGATCGTCGATCTATCTTGATACAGTAATGTATTTCAAACATTGAATTGAATCACTTCTCATTTTGAGTAAATTGGTAAATGCCTACCCATGAAGGGCGACAAGTGCCCGATTTCGACCGACAAGCTAGCTTAGACCGATCAGATAAAAGTGATCATATTACTTACTTGACAGAGTCCATTATGACTTTGTTCAGTTCATTTTGTCTGCGTTGGTTCATCCACTTGATGAAATAATTGAAGCAAACACTTGCCCAAACAGTTTCTGACAGAGCTAAATCAGTGCATCCGAAATATGAATCGAATCTCCATATATCCATAAGGTAGACCACCTCAGCATTTTCTCCATACACCGGGACTAGAATCTCATTTATCAGCGTCAACTAAAAGAAATCAATAATAGGTTTATTATTCAGCCAATTTAAAATGTATATTTTGATTTTCGTCGCTGTTGTAGAAAAGTGTTTTTGTCTGAAACTCAAAACTTCTCTCTTTCTCTCCCTTACTACTTTTGAGATAGGTTGGTAATGGAAACAGACAAAGCAAATATACAGGGTGTAAAAAGACAACTACCGAAAACTAAGGGGTTGCAGTCAGACCATGATTCTGAACATATTTAGCGAAAAAAAAAAGCAAAAATTTTTTTTTACTGAGCTTAGTCGTTTTATGTTATTTTCGGTTATTTACTACAAGTACAACATAATAAGACCATACCTACCTAATAATTTAATTTAAAAATGAAAAAAACAGTTAAAACTCAAAATCCAGCAATCTACGTAAAACAACGCGCCCAAAACATACGCAAACAGTACTCTTCAAGCGCTGTTTTCTCTGGCTATAATGATTTTTTCGGAAAATCCTTTTGGATTTGGTTGTTGGGATGCTGTACCTACCCCTTTCGGCTTCGGTAGACGTCTTTTTACACCCTGTATAGACGACTAACCCCGAAAATGTAGATGTGAAAAGATTGGTTTTATGGATTATTGATGAAACTGTGTTTCCATTACAATTTTTTTTATCCACTTCTGGGCAAAAGTCTACCCTGTAGGTATATGTATTTGTCATGTTTCCCAAATATGAAACGGGGCGTAATGGATAGAATCAATAAAACCTGTAGCTGTTCTTACCGTCTCGTCACCTAGGTAGAATATTGTTTTCGGCTGTTTGCTGCTATCCAGCGGATCAGTGACTCTAGTGAACATCAAGATGGATTTCCTCCTTATAGCCTCCAGGCATTGTGTATCAACGTCTGTCGCTGTTGTCCAGCGATGTCTTTGAGGTTCCACCTGAAAATAAGAACTTACAAATTGCTGATTGGATGATGGCCAACGAATCGGTCTAACGGAATCTGACAATCATTGATAACAGCTTTCAAAAGGCTGTGACCTGGATCATCAGCCTTTATTGTCTAACTTTCTTACAACTCTACCGAAGACTTACTGCGCGTGGAAACTTGAAGTTGAGTTCAGTAGGTAGCTTTTTGCTTTTGGAACTTGCTTGTTATTGTTATTGTTTTATTCCTTGTTTAATGTGTCAGTAATCATAACTGTATTTTTGTATTTGTTTGTGTACTCATAAGTAAATTTCCGTGTTTTATTCTTCTTTTTTGCACGTGTGATTATTTATGGCCTTTTTTTTCTCTGTTAAGCTCTGTTTTTATTTTTATTTCAATACTTGCGAAATCTATTTTAGGGTCGATTCACATCTGACGGAAGATCCGTCGCGGATTATCGGTCGCGGAACGCCAGAACTGACAAATGTATAGAAAAACACTCGACCGTTCACACTCGACGGATGATACGTTAGTCCGTCGAGTGTGAACGGTCGAGTGTTTTTCTATACATTTGTCAGTTCTGGCGTTCCGCGACCGATAATCCGCGACGGGTCTTCCGTCAGATGTGAATCGACCCTTAAGTAGTCCGATTCTTCGTTTTTATAAAATCTTTATTGGTCCCCACGATACAGGCTTTGCCTAGTGTGGAGGCCGCTGATAAATATGCAACTGTATTGTATCGCTTTTAAATAAATATTTTTTCATTTTTTTATTTTTTTCAATTTGAAATCGATTCCAGTTGTCATTCCAATAGAGCTCAAACACAATGATGTTGTATAGGTACTATAATAAGCTCAAACATCATACAAAAATGACAATTGAACTCCAGGGTAGGTTTCAAATGTCAAAATGAAGACGATGACCATTGTCAGTTAGTACACTGATACACAATAGCCCCTCAGTTCAGTTATATTTTGAAAAAATTAGGCTCAACGGATACTATTGACCGGGTGGTCTAAGCGAAGCACTAACGCCGAGGTGGTCTCATAGACGTCAAAAATTAATAATTAAAAAAACATGTTAAGAGCATGCCAGTTTTTATAGTGTTTAAGTACTATTAATAGATATATGTCTTATGTTATTTTTCAAATTAAAACGAAATATAACTTGAGTTCTAAAAATAATCAACAATTTATCATAGCATCGAAATAATTGCATGAGAAATTTTGGGATCTTACTAAAGTCTCATTTTTTTCTCAGTCTCATGTCCCGTCAACGAGTCACTATAGGTTTACCTACGCATACACTGAGGTGACGATCAATAGACGTACAATTTTTAATACAAGAACACCGTCTGTGAGACGGCGATGGCTTCGTTACGGACACAAGTGATTACACTTGTCGTATTTGCAGTATTCACTAGGAGCAAGAAGACGGCGAGAGAGAAAGGAAATCTGACTTAGTGCGACGCGTATTATAGAAAATCAACTTAAAAAATGTCAACGTCTGTGAGACGTATAGGTCGTCAGTAAGGTTAAGTATGTATTAATTATAACTTGTCTTTCTTAATCTTGGGAAACAAAATAAGGTATTTACTCCATTTATTCCCGTTGAACTTTATCACTTTTTTATGATTATCCCACTATCCCACTAATACAGTCATGATCAGAGAATTGGGGTCAGTCAAAGACACGCATAAATCTAGAAAACTAAGAATGCTAGCTTAATAAAATAAATCGTGTTAAATAGACAATTAAATATTCCTTAAATTAAGTTATTAAAACTTCCTAGTTATTGTAAAGTTAAGTCATAAAAAAATAAAATTAAAAAAATGGAAACTTTCAAAGATGGAATTACAAAATTACTGCATTTGATTTTGCTTGTGTTTCTAATCTCTCATTTAAGTGGGTATATAAACCATATTGATAGTGTTCAATATTTATTATTCAAGCTGTAATAATGTCGTTTACATCTGAAAAAAGCACCAGAATTCTCACAATGCTGGAAACCGGCCACGAGTTAGCGCGATACAGCTAGGGCTGTCGGTGTGTCGCTGTCAACAGTAAAAAGAGTTCTGCGACGTACGTTACGAGGAGACTGGCTCTAACCTACGCAGACCAGGAACAGGCAGAACCTGGTGTACCGCAGCACGAGAAGATCGATACTTGGTGGACACGATGCTTCGTAATCGCTTTCTCACAGGAACTGAACTTACAAATCAATTTTGACACTTTGGAGGACCAACCCAAGCGCATAGACAGTAAGACGACAACTTGCTGAAGCTAATTTGAAACCCCTTAGACCTGCAAATGGCCCTAAACTGGAACGTAGGCATCATTCTTCAAGACTAAGATTTGCCCAAAACCACTTCAATTGAACTATTTAAGATTGGTCAAAAGTTATGTTCTCCAACGAATCAAAATTTATACTCTACAAGCACGATGGAAGACACAGAGCGTATAGGACACCAAAGTGAAGATTCAAGCAAGCATGCATCGAAGAAAAAGTAGCCTACGGTTGTGGGTATGTACTTGGGTGGGCCCGAATTTCATCTGAGAGTCGCACAGAGCTGGTGTTCATAGAAAACGGCTCTTTAGCTAGCGTAAGATATGTGGAAGAAAACCTTAATGAACACGTTGGGCCATTTATGTTCAATTTGGGTGAGGATGCTAGTTTTATGCATGAAAATGCCCGATCTCATACCAGTTGGATTGTGAGTGACTACCTTCAAGAGATGAACATTACTCGTATGGAGTGGCCAGCACGCAGCCCGGATATCAATCCGATCGAGCATGCTTGGGATGAGCTAGGGAGATGCGTTAAACAACGAAACCCTCCCCTAATCACGCTTCGTGAGCTCAAAATTGCTCTCACAGAGGAATGAGAGAATATCCCCCAAAACCGTATATGGAACTTGGTGTACAGGGTGCCAAACCACGTAAGCGCAATAATGGAAGCACGAGGAGGCAATACAAAATATGAAAATTCAATAAATTAAGCAATGTTGTTAAAAAATTACATGTTTCCTGTTTTTGTTTTAAGTCGAGATGAGCAGTTTTTTTCTTTATGTAACTTTTAGTAAATAAAATGTAGTGACACATACATTTTATTACTTTCATTTAAGGAGTATTAAAATTGTCTATTAAACACAATTTATTTTATTAAGCTAGCATTCTTAGTTTTCTAGATTTAAGCGTGTCTTTGACTGACCCCAATTCTGTGATCATGAGTGTATAATAAATCTGAAAGTTTTTATGTTTGTGTTTCAATCACGCCTAAACCAGTGAACCGATTTGGATGAAACTTGGAATTGGCGTAGATAGTGACCTGGAATGGCATATAGGCTATTCAAAGTACCTACCACGCGACCGAAGCCGCGCGCAGTAGCTAGTAAATAAATAAATGAGTACATACATAATTTGCTGAACAAATTTCCAGTAGCTTGACGTGTCCCTCCGGATAGACCTTATAGAGACGAAAAGCTCTTCCAGATAAAGCAGCGGAAACATTATCTGTGAGCTTGAAAATAAATTCGTCTTCTGTTGTCTCCTCTTTCAAATCTCCAAATAAGCTCTGAAGGGCAAATTAAAAAAAATATTATCCCTGTAAGACAAAACTTTACTTTCTTAAATAATTGTTCTTTTGTCCACTGAGTGTGTGAGTGTATTGATTGTTAACTGGTTTTGTGGCTCATCAAAATAAAATAAATCTCACTTGGAATTCAGACTGGCCCATTCTAACCAGCTCTTGAGTATTTTGCACAACAGGAGACTTCCTTTGCTGAAAAATAAAGTTTTAAATATATATTTATTTATTACAAATAGTAATAAATAAATAAATATATCAGGACATTTCACACACCATTCTTCTAGCCCCAAATTAAGCAAAGCTATTCTGAATCTGAAATTACATAGTTCTAGCTAAATCGATTCTACTCTCTGTTCTGATAAAACGGTGTAGGTTATGTGGTTTATGTTAGTTACATTTATAAATACATGGGCCATGTAGTCATGTTAGTCGGGACTAATAAACTTAACATAAAGTTCTGTCATGCATAACCTATGAATATCCATACAAATTTTTAGTTTATGCATGGTATAACTTTATGTCTAGTTTATTAGTAAGGGCCTTAGTTATTAGTTTTTACCTCGAGTTCCATCTTCATTATATATAATCTTTCGATTACATCTAGAGGCGTGCTATTTATCACATGTTCTTGCAAAAAATCTGGGTTGAGGGCCATGTATCGGTTCATTTCGAACTCATAAGTTACTGAAAAAGAGATTAATTATTTTGTTTTTATAATATCTATCAGCGTTAGTCCATGAACGAACAATGTCAGGAGTGAACAGTTTCTAGAACGCAGAACAGGTACATGGACGCACACAATCATAGTTCTTTATTTAGCCGAGAAATATCCATTTAAAAAAAAGCGGTCTCCCAGACCGCATCAGGTGGTTAAAGGTTAAGATTTCAGCGCGTGCGGCGCGTCTCTGTCACCTTAAAGCTCTTAGCCTCCTCGCAGACTGCAGACTTTCTATCGGCCGATAGTTGAGACGGAATATACTTCGGCTCGTAATGAGTATGGAGGAGTATAGCTCGTCTCAACTATCGGCCGATAGAAAGTCTGTAGTCTGCGAGGGGTGATTAGCTGCCTACGCTATAATGCCGGTGCCAGACTTGCTTCAAATGTTTGAACACATACCTATTTGAACAAATGTTTGAACACATGTGTGACATGGTACTTTGACTATGTGTGCAATGTTTGAACAAAAATTTGCATTTTGGTATCGGTTTTTTAGCACACATCAAAGGGTTCAAAGATGTGTTCAAACTTTTTACGCACACAGTTCTGTGTGCGTAGCGTCAGGACGCTCCACGAATGAATGAGCGTATTCGCGTTCTTATTTTCGATCGTTCGACGAATATTCGGATGCTTCCACCACGATTTCTGACTTCAAGGGCCAATAAACAACTTGCATGTCTACAACTATACCAAGTACTAAATACAATGCGAGTGTCAACTACAATGGAGGCCACAAAAAGTAACTTACCCGACCGGTCGCTGCTGTACTCGGAACCTAAAAGAAAAAAATATATGATACCAGCTAACATGCCTGCAGGGGAAATTTCGACATTAGACTAATATCGCCCATCTGTGATGGCAAGTAGGGGCAATAATCGGCTCGAAGTGCGCGACACTTTCCTGCTTTGTATTTGTCCCTGGTACAGAACGGCAAGCGTGTATAGGTCCCTTGATTAGGCTAGGCGTATGCTGAGAAGCAGGCGACGCAGCACAGCATAGTACAGCACAGTGCAGGGCAGGGCAGTTGAGGCAGACTGAACTGACATTCGCATCCTAGCTAAGTACAAGGAATGCAAATGAAATGAAATTCTATGAATGAAATTCTTTGAATAGTCTGGATGATTTGTATCATACAAACAAGGTTCACAACGAACTAATTCAATTAAACGTTCTGTCATTGCAACAAATTTATAAAATATTGTTAATAAACCACGTCCCGACGCGCACGCGTCGCGCTGAATTCTGTGCCGGCACTACAACGAGACGCAGAGCAGGACAGACACATGTCTGCGTCGCATGTGCCTGCGCCGCAGCGTACGTAGTTCAATGACGTTCCATGCTTTACAAAATCTGCTCTGCTCTGCCCTGCGTGGACCTGCGTCGCCTGCGTCTCAGCATACGCCTAGCCCGGAGCTAGCGACAGGCGTAATCTCGCAGTCACCGCTGTCAAACTTGTGTTAAATGGACGTAGATATGCGTAAAGGAACCAATCCACACTCATTTCGAGTTTTGAATTATTTTTAACTCAATTTCGTCATGAGTGTGGATTGGTTCCTTTACGCATAACTACGTCCGTTTTACAAAAGTTTGACAGCGGTGACTGCGAGATTAGCCTGTCGCGAGATTCGTAATCAGGGGGCCGATTTCTAAAATTGCCCATATGGCAATGATGACAGATTTTGCCCCTGTGGCGTGTCAGCAGCCGCTTAAGTAGGTGCCTAAACACGATGCGATTTTTCGTACGATTTGCTAAGCCCCACCCATTAAACGTGCCGACGAGCGTCGCGCTATGACAAATAGCAAACGATGCGCGTTTACACGTCAAAAATTGCCGTACGATACGATATAGTACGATAGCTACAATAATGATTATGCTAGCAGATTTGACATATTCAACTGTAGCATTACGGGATTGAGGCGCTTGATGAGTTCCCAGTTTTTTAATTAAGTAGGTTACTTAAGTTGCTAATTAAGTTAAGTTATTGTCCTAGTTCTTTACCCTTGTCAAAAGGAATGTGTGTTAAATACCTCTGTAAAACAATTAAATCAATGTAGTGTAAACCTCTGTCGTTAGCTTGCACCAATTTTTCTTTGTGCTCAATATTTGTTAACACTAGTTCTAACTGTGAAAACTTATTATTAGCCTTCTGTTACTAACAACTCTTGCTTATTATGTTTTTATGTGCTGTTAGTTTTCCATAAATAAATAGTATGGGTTAAAATCGCATCGTGTAAATGCACCTTAAGTAAGACTAATCCTGGTGACATTTCAGGTCTGAAAGTGACATGACTAGACTTTATAGTCGGTCCGAAAATACAAGCAATACATCGCCAGTAGCATTTTCATCTGAGCGCTTTCGTGCTTCGGAGGGCACGTTATATTGTCGGTCGCCATTTTAAGTCCTTAAGTAATGACGGAGGCCTAAAGGCGGCCTAAAAACACCGTCACTAGAGTTCGCCACTGACTCATACGAACTTTCATAATTAATAATAAGCAAACTTGGCACGGTAGAAATGTTTTGAGGGAATGCCCTCATATCAAGTTTTCCAAAATTATTATTTTAAAACCGGGTATTTATCACGTACCTATTTTTATTATTTGTTTGTTCCGACGTTTCGGACGCATTGCAGCGCCCGTGGTCACGGATGAACTGAGGCACGGCGAGTTAGCTTCTATTATTGAGAGTAGATTGCGTCTACCCTCAATTCGTCTTCAGAATCCGATAAGGCCAGATTCACACCGCGACACACGACACTGATTGTCCAGGGAACGCCATTATTATAAACGGATGGTCCGAGAAGCGATTGAAATCAGAAAACCCCGGAATTTCAACCGTGAAGATGGTTTTCGACTCTCGGCCTCGTGGAATCCTGTTATTAAGGTGACGCATTGATAAACAATTATTTGAAACCAGGCGCCACGCCCCCATGAGCTTCCCGCAAGCAGCTCAAACCCCCTGCTCATTTTAAGTGTGTGAGTGGTGGTTCGTGTTTGCCGCAAGTTGATACAATCAGTGTCGTGTGTCGCGGTGTGAATCTGGCCTTATCGGATTCTGAAGACGAATTGAGGGTAGACGCAATCTACTCTCAATAATAGAAGCTAACTCGCCGTGCCTCAGTTCATCCGTGACCACGGGCGCTGCAATGCGTCCGAAACGTCGGAACAAACAAGTAATAAAAATAGGTACGTGATAAATACCCGGTTTTAAAATAATAATTATGTCACCAAATCACGAAAGTTTAAAAAGTTTAAGTTTTCCAAAATCTTTTGAAGACCATAGTTCGTACCTATTCTAACAACAAACATTTTGAGTCTTACCATAGAACGTGACATAAAGTTATTCCGGAGTGTAAACTGTCAAAATGTATGGTTATTCTTGATTTATTCGGTGGTAAGACGCTTATACTATGGCAAAACAACGTTTGCCGCGGGTCAGCTAGTTTTAAATAAATATAACGATTTGGTGCCAACTGTAATGTTATTTGCTATGTATGTAAGTTAAGTAAATAAATGTAATATACTTACCATCGTAAAGACAACAGCACCGCACAAATTTCCGTATCGGCGCACAGGTGATGACTGGAACATAAATTCTGTTAGTTTTACAACATGTTCTCCTCTTCCACTCCACTCTATCAGCTGTCATCTCAACACTCACTCCTTTCTTACCCATATCATCCTTCACACAGTCCATCCATCATTTCGTTGGTCTGCCTCTTCTGCTACATGGCGCCCAACGTGGGGTCGGTTCATATCCAAAAACTCCGGTACATCGAAAGGACCTACATCGTGGACGAGGCCGCGACGGGTAATCAACACATCTTTCTCAAAACGATCGGTCAGACCAGCTGCAGGAGTTAGTGACATCCCTCACCGCAGCAGCTGTGCAAGCGGCGACGGCAGCGTCAGCTAGTGAACGCGGCACGTCGGGATCATTCTCCGATCGGAAAATTATCTTTAATGGGGGGAGATTACCACGGTTGAAGAGTTCCTGGCTGAAGGTTCCGTTTTCAAGAAGATCAATAAAATTACCGATGAAGAAGCCATTATGAGTCTACCATTGATATTGCAAGGCGAAGCTAGTAATTTGAGGAAAGACCGCGCCACGCCTTCGCACCACTGGCACACGCCTTTGACGTACTGAACATCCCCGTGTTTGTTTACCCCGGGTTTGTTATTTTTCATTTTTCAATGTGTAATTTTTTTTGTGTGTTGTATAGGTTAGTATAGGTAGGTAGGTACTTAGTCTTTAGCCCTATCTCCCGCGACCAACCACCGTTTGATGCGTAAGCGTCGGGCCGCAGTGGAATAGTCGATAGGATAGTCGATAGGAAGTGTCGGTGTTTCGTTGCCGCTCTCCCTGTCCTCTGCGGCCGTTTTGGTGGTCGCGGTGGAGCCAAAGATCAGATCCGCGGCGAGGGCCATGGTGGCGGCACCGGGGGGTGTTGTCGCCCAGGATAGGCCTCGAGGTGGCGCGTGTGGGTGTTTCGCGCGCCTCTCTCAGGAGATGTGGTGGGAGGCAGTTTCCTCACCCGTTGGAGGGACTCTTTAAGAGCCAACGCCGTCCGGGTCGTGGTAGAGTGCGAAAGCGTGGCCATACCCCTGGCACTATGGCGTTTGCGGAGAATCTCGCCGTTTTTTAGTGGGTGCAAGCCCCACTATCCCTATCCGCCGCCCCCGCGGCGGTCAAGAATGCGTCAGGCATTTTTCGACGAAAAAAAGGTAGGTTCTTATCTTAGCTTGTTACTGTATGATTAACTTTTGTACACCGCTTTATTTCTGTATTCGTCTATCCTGTCAAAAATTGTACACCGCTTTATTTCTGTATTCGTCTATCCTGTCCATACAAATGGTTGCCAGGAAGAAATCGCTTTTAGCGATATGGCCGTCCATTGTATCTACAATGTTTATATTTTTAAGTATTCTCTATATTATGTTCTTTTGTACAATAAAGCGTTAATCTTTCTACCTATTGAAGTTTATTTGAACGAAAATAACATACACAGAAAAACATACCTATATTCATAGAAACGTGCCTACGTTTCTATGAATATAGGTATGTTTTTCTGTTAAAAACATTACCCTTTTCGGCCTATTCAAAAATTTTGTTAGATACTTACATGCGCGTAATTTCTTCATCACCCACTCATACATTGTGGTGTTCCCTGGAAATATTTTCAGGTGGATCCAGCATTCGTTTTCCGTTCTTGTCTCCGAAGGCGTTAATGAGGCTGTAGAAGAAGAAAAAAACCAGTTTAAAAACAAGTAAACAACCATGGGCGATAGGATTTTTCGTGAAAACAACAGTGTCGTATTGCTCGAATGGATGTCTCTCATATCCGATTTATGCCATACTCGTCCCGGTTTTTCGGCCCACGTGATTAAAAAGTCTTCTTTCGTCCCACACGATAATATTTGCCCGTATTCGTCCCGCTTGCTAAATTTATTGTAGGTACAGTTAGCGTCAAAACTATATCTTATTACCACGACCAAAGTTGTGCTCATCAATCATTATAGATTGAAGACTAAGAACTGTGATATCTACCAGTTAGCAACTACCACATAATAGCGAATATAATTACTCGTATTTTTACTAACTAGCATTATTAACGTGATTAACAAATTATAAAAAAAATGTCAAGATGTCAAATTGTCTTTCAAACTAACAAGAAAAGAAAGAAAACGACAGATAGAAAAAAAATCTATTTTGTTTTAAATAATAGGTGTATTTACTACTGAAAACCCGTGTGCTTTAAATTGAGTTTACCTAGCGGAGCCTTGTTATTATCATAATAATAAAAGTCAAGTGAAGACTTATTGCTTCAACTGTACTATAGTCAATGATGTTGTATACTATTTCGGAAGAAAAAGATTAGTTGCCTAATTTTTTCTTTTTTTTTCGTATAAGTTATATTTGGTGTGGACTCAATAGTAAAAATTTTAATAGAAATGTTGAAGTTCGAAATTCAAATCTTATTACTTATCTGTTCACATGAGGTTCAGAGGGAGAAATGAAATCCCATACAACTTTACCTCCCGCCGGTCATTTTGTTTTTTAGGAGGGAGAAATGACTTACTTTCTTTTAAGACTGTGAGACGAAAAAATGTATGGTTTTCGAGAACCGGGTGTGAAAAAATAATTATAATTTGCTTACAACAAAACTTGGGTCCAATGTGGAGCTAAAAAGTGGGATGAATGTTACATTACTTACTGATAATTATTCCGCAGTCCTGTGGAGTACAGCCATCTACTCCTACAACGGTCTCTTCCGAAAGAGGGTTAGACTCATCAGAATCATCTCTTGCTTCTACAATTTCATCCAAGTGGCGGTCTCCCTCACACGTGATCTCGACCACGCTGGTCGGAGTCGGCTTGTGTTCTGGGATCTCAGCGCTCGTTTCCTTGGCCCTGTTAGAAATGAAATTCTGTTGCAATCCGGCATTTTATAACAGATTTAGTTCTATCGCACTCTTAGCCACCTCGCAGACTGCAGACTTTCTATCGGCCGATAGTTGAGACGGAAGACTTCTCCATACTCATTACGAGCCGAAGTATATTCCGTCTAAACTATCGGCCGATAGAAAGTCTGTAGTCTGCATTAGATTCGCTAGATAGCTTTACGAAATATCACTTTCGCAAATGATGGCATACTTTGCAGAAATGGAAGTGGGAAGGCCAAACCTCACAGCATGACAACCTTGTTATAAAGAAGGAAATCATATAACGATCCCAAATCAAAATCAAAATCAAAATCAAAAATCATTTATTCAGTAGGACCACAGGGATCACTTAGAATAGTCTTAAAACTAATTTTACTCCTGTTCTTTCGCGACCAATACCGTGAAGAATCAGGGCAACAAACACGGTCTGAGGCCTATCATTTTTTTAGGTGATCCATGGATCCATTGAGTTGGAGCAAGTCCCAAGCTTTTTTGTCATCCAAATAATCTGATATCTTAAATTGGAGTTCTACCAATTTCACTATTTGCAATTACCATTCACAATGGTTGGTTGGCATGCTGTTTGATAAGGCGACACTGGGCAATACGCACAAGAAACGTAAATAAATAGCACTTTTGCTGTAGGCGAAATTACTATAATACTTACATATCTTCCAGTTCCATGATGGCTGTTGGCGGTTTCACCTGAAATAAAACGAATATTAGAATACTTACCTCAATCCCAGTTAACATAATTCTAGCCTCAATGGAAGAGATAAGCTGATCGCACATTTGTCCACGCCGCTCCGTAGTCATTTTTATGCAGAAAATACTGATAAAAAAGTAAGTAGGAAACTTGGATGACGTCTCAACATTTCCTCTTTTAAAAAAAGTAAGTAAGTTCGTATGAGTCAGTGGCCAACTCTGGTGACGGAGTTTTTAGGCCGCCTTAAGGCCTCCGTCATGGCTTAACGACTTAAATAGCCGGGACCGACAATTTAACGTGCCCTCCGAAGCACGGAAGCGCTCAGATGAAAATGCCACTGGCGGTCACCCATCCACTTACAGACCGTTTCGAACGTTGCTTAACTTCGACGATCTATCAAGAACGACTACGCCGCGCCCTATAAATCAAACATTGAAGTCGGTTTTCTTTTTATTAGTTTTTAAAAAGTAAATACGTTCCTTAAAATTATAGTTTCTTCCATGTTTAATTGCGTTGGTTGTTCACATAAATTAACTAGTTTGAATAAACTACTTCGAATTCGCCAAACAGAGACGTCGGTTGATTGATAGCTATTGGCTAAATATAAATAATTAGCTGACCCGCGCGACTTCGTCTGCGTATTATTAGGAACAAAGTGGAGGAGTTTCGAGTGAATTTTCTTTGCTATAAACCTCACGGAGCCTGAGACCTTTCCAACGAATGCAAAACCGTGGAAATCGGTTCGTACGTTCTCGAGTTATAGCGTCAGGAAGGAAAACCCGACTTATTTTTATATAGTAGATTACCTTCAAACAGTTAGTATAGGAATTCGTATTGCTTATACACTAACTTCTACTATGAATTTTCAAATTAGTTTATAAAACTAAACAGATAACCACACAGAAAACTAAGAGTTAAGAAAACTAAACTTGACGACCTCTGTGGCGCAGTGGGTGTAAGCCCGCTTGGGACGCAGAAGGTTGCGTGTTCGATCCCCGCCGCGCATTGGCGGATCCAGGGGGGGTGCACGGAGGCACGTGCCCCCCCCAGACGATATTTTTGTGTACCTACTAACTACGAAAAATTAATAAATTGTGAAATTTTTGTCAGATTTTGTTTCTTGTGCCCCCCCCCAGAAAAAAATCCTGGATCCGCCCATGCCGCCGCGGGATAAATGTTTGTTTGATCTGCTAATAATTATCTCGGGTCTGGGTGTTACTATGTATAATATGTATGTGTACAAACAAAAAGTATATCAGTTGCTGGTTCGCATAGTAACTCGTACAAGCTTTGCTTAGTTTGGGGCTAGATGTTGCTGTGTGAAATGTCCAGCATTATTTATTTATTTATAACCAAATCCAATATGACAGAATAGGTACTTAAAATATCTGATATATTATTTTCTTATAAGTTGTTCCATCTTACGAAGGAGGGTAAACAAATCCTTAGACTCAATGCACATTGAATTGGCAAGCGATGCGTCAATTCGTTTTATAGCCCACTAGCAAACCCAGCGAACTCCGTTTCGCCACCAGATGCCACAGATTTTTCCTGAATTTTCTTTGCTATAAACCTCACGGAGCCCAAGACCTTTCCAACGAATGCAAAACCGTGGAAATCGGTTCGTGCGTTCTGGAGTTATAGCGTCAGGAAGGAAAACCCGACTTATTTTTATATAGTAGATTATAAGCCTTATGAACAATGTAACAAGATATAGAAACGATCTACTCATCTCTCGCATTTCTACTGCAATCTGAATTAATAACTAATTCTTATTCAGTACCTACCTACTATTAAGATCAGATATAAAAGTGTATCTCTAACATTATCAATTATTAACCTACTATGTTGTATAAGTTGTTACATTCTATATTTATATTTACATTGTTATATTCATAGTACAAGTTTTGCTTAGTTTGGGGCTAGATGATGCTGTGTGAAATGTCCAGCATTATTTTTTTATTTATCTATTATTTATTTATTCCGTATGATTTTTTTTCATAAACACTGTAGGTACTTAAATAAATTATATTTCCCTATCGAACAAAATAGTTATATTATTTAACAATAATTAGTTTTATTATTTCCCTATCGATCTTTAGATGGCAAAAAAGAGGTCTTTTTTTACTTAAATACACTTTACTTAATAAATTAAGTAAAGAAACATATTATGTAAGTGACAAAGTGTAAGTGAAAATGTATTTCTGCAAGATGTGGGCATGTATCAAATATGTATTTGTACATGCCTCTGACTACCCCCTTAGACATCTTCAAAGGATCTGGAATATAAAGATCTGAGAGAATGTCTATCGCGCCTTGGGGATACATTCGTGACCCTGTTGACGTGACAACGTCTTATAATTCGATAGAGCCGGCTGCACGCACGAAAAAATGCGGCGTTACCTCGCTCTGAGGCGTTCCATGTAAGGCTTGAAGTGCAAGCGAGAGCGCGGAACGAGCGACAAAGAAGCACAAACGTTGTCACGTTCAACTATCGTCAGTAAACCGACTTTTCAGACCACCAATTTTTTGACGTGACAACGTCTTATAATTCGATAGAGCCGGCTGCACGCACGAAAAAATGCGGCGTTACCTCGCTCTGAGGCGTTCCATGTAAGGCTTGAAGTGCAAGCGAGAGCGCGGAACGAGCGACAAAGAAGCACAAACGTTGTCACGTTCAACTATCGTCAGTAAACCGACTTTACAGACAACCAATTTTTTGACGTGACAACGTCTTATAATTCGATAGAGCCGGCTGCACGCACGAAAAAATGCGGCGTTACCTCGCTCTGAGGCGTTCCATGTAAGGCTTGAAGTGCAAGCGAGAGCGCGGAACGAGCGACAAAGAAGCACAAACGTTGTCACGTTCAACTATCGTCAGTAAACCGACTTTACAGACCACCAATTTTTTGACGTGACAACGTCTTATAATTCGATAGAGCCGGCTGCACGCACGAAAAAATGCGGCGTTACCTCGCTCTGAGGCGTTCCATGTAAGGCTTGAAGTGCAAGCGAGAGCGCGGAACGAGCGACAAAGAAGCACAAACGTTGTCACGTTCAACTATCGTCAGTAAACCGACTTTACAGACCACCAATTTTTTGACGTGACAACGTCTTATAATTCGATAGAGCCGGCTGCACGCACGAAAAAATGCGGCGTTACCTCGCTCTGAGGCGTTCCATGTAAGGCTTGAAGTGCAAGCGAGAGCGCGGAACGAGCGACAAAGAAGCACAAACGTTGTCACGTTCAACTATCGTCAGTAAACCGACTTTACAGACAACCAATTTTTTGACGTGACAACGTCTTATAATTCGATAGAGCCGGCTGCACGCACGAAAAAATGCGGCGTTACCTCGCTCTGAGGCGTTCCATGTAAGGCTTGAAGTGCAAGCGAAAGCGCGGAACGAGCGACAAAGAAGCACAAACGTTGTCACGTTCAACTATCGTCAGTAAACCGACTTTACAGACAACCAATTTTTTGACGTGACAACGTCTTATAATTCGATAGAGCCTGCTGCACGCACGAAAAAATGCGGCGTTACCTCGCTCTGAGGCGTTCCATGTAAGGCTTGAAGTGCAAGCGAAAGCGCGGAACGAGCGACAAAGAAGCACAAACGTTGTCACGTTCAACTATCGTCAGTAAACCGACTTTACAGACAACCAATTTTTTGACGTGACAACGTCTTATAATTCGATAGAGCCGGCTGCACGCACGAAAAGATGCGGCGTTACCTCGCTCTGAGGCGTTCCATGTAAGGCTTGAAGTGCAAGCGAGAGCGCGGAACGAGCGACAAAGAAGCACAAACGTTGTCACGTTCAACTATCGTCAGTAAACCGACTTTACAGACAACCAATTTTTTTTTTTTACAAAGTGATTTTGTGATGTACGTGTTTATTTTGTATTCGTATCAGAAGGACAATGGCATCGATTCTGTTGTTCACTGACTAAACTTAATTAAAACTAAAACTGGCACGTTCTTATTTTGTTCTCACTAAAGACGAAAACGGCATGTCGTTGAAAGTGACATAACTAAAAGTATAATCAAAATGGCGCCTCTGAGCTTCTTTAGCAGCTGTTTTTACACGGCGAGCAAAATGGTCTTGACTAAATCTACCCACAAATACTTCATTTTTACTAAAATTAAGAAATTTTAAGAATGCCACTGTAATAGTCATTCCATTTTGGACTTTATTTTTATGGAAATAAGAACGAAGCATTTTAGTTTAGTTAACTTTAGTCAGTGAACAACAGAATCGGGGCCAATGTAGCATAACGCCCTTGTGGGAT
The DNA here is from genome assembly GCA_963565295.1 of Epirrhoe alternata. Classification (NCBI taxonomy): domain Eukaryota; kingdom Metazoa; phylum Arthropoda; class Insecta; order Lepidoptera; family Geometridae; genus Epirrhoe; species Epirrhoe alternata. Next base: position 1,081,593 of record OY751375.1, read on the forward strand.
GAATGACATAAAAGTAATATAATAACTGAACTAGGAGCTGTAAGAGCTATTTAGACAACCCTTTGTTGTATGTCTTGTCTAATGGTACGCCCACGTTGTAATGAATCAGGGAAGAAATTTGCCGCAAATGCATCGATCCTTTATGAAAAACTCCATATTTTAGTTGTAGATCAAAAATCTTTCAGGGCGTCTGGTCGAAGCGTCGCGTGATTCAAGAGCTGGCGAATTTTTGGCACAAAGAATCAGCATTGCCATTCAGCGTGGCAATGCCGCCAGTGTTTTGGGCACGCTTCCGACTGGCAGTGACCTGGATCAGTTGAGCTATCTATAGATCGTTTTTACGACGATCCTTAGATAGCTTGACTGATTCTATTGTATTTTGTAATTTTATGTACATATTGTAGTAGCTTAGTTTCTGTAAATAAAATTATATTTATTGTTGTAGATTTATTATCACTTTTACCTACCTCTGTGGCCAAAATCTGGCCTAAAACGTTTAGGATTCGATTCCCATGACCCCTCGACACAGACTTTCTATCGGCCGATAGTTGAGACGGAATATACTTCGGCGCATTATGGAGAAGTATAGCCCGTCTCAACTATCGGCCGATAGAGTCTGCAGTCTGCGAGGGGCTTACTGTTGAGTATGCAATGCTTTCAAACTCCGCTTCCAATACTCACAGTGAAATCCGAGGTATGGTTTGTATCATTTCTGTGAAAGAATTTTTTTTTTCAATGATATCTTTTGCCCGAGAACTGAAACAAAATAAAATCCCTTACCTCTATACCTTTTTATATTATAACAAGGTTTTATTTGACTTGCATGATTGTTAAAGGCTAAATTGCAAGCTGAGTTTTACCTACTGGCATATAATATTTTTGATCTTGAAGAAGTTAAGTGAAGTGAATTTCACTGATACTGCAGTTAGTTGCCATTTTATAAAAGAAGAAGAAACAGAAGTGAATTTTGGAAAATCAACGTCCGGGACTTCTTTCGCCATTTTTTGAGCAGCTTATTTTCATTTTCTCAATAATTTAGCCACGAACGTAAGTGTTTAGTTAGGTATAAAGTGACTTGACTGACGCCATCTAAATCATCTTGTAACGGACACATGGAAAACAGGCCAATGATGACTTAATATTATAAATGTGAAAGTAATTCTGTCTATCTATCTGTCTGTCTGTTTGTTACCTTTACACTCCCAAACCACTGAACAGATTAGGCTGAAAATTGACATTGATAAAGGTTGTATCATAGGACATTGGCTACTTTTTATCCCGAAACATCCCGAGGGGCCGCGGGTCACACCGCGGGAGCGCAGCTGGTAGGTAATACCTATAATATTATTTAGAGCTCATAGGTAATATAATATTATTTATCTCGTTTAAATTAGTTGGATAAGTAAGTAAGTTCGTATGAGTCAGTGGCCAACTCTGGTGACGGAGTTTTTAGGCCGCCTAAAGGCCCCCATCATGGCTTAACGACTTAAATAGCCGGGACCGACAATTTAACGTGCCCTCCGAAGCACGCAAGCGCTCAGATGAAAATACCACTGGCGGTCACCCATCCACTTACGGACCGTTTCGAACGATGCTTAACTTCGACGATCTATCAAGAACGACTAAGCAAGCACGACCACGAGCGATTGGTTGGATGGGAAACTGGTATACCTACTACTTACCTAACTCAAAAGTCCTATACATTCCGCCTTTTTTTTTGGAGGTCACAGGGGACATGACCCCCCCCCCCCCCCCCCCCCCCAGCCCCCTCCCCAAAATCGTACACGTCTAATAGTAAAATCTTGTGTATTGTGCAATAAAGTTTAATATTAGTGTAGTGACCCCCCCAAAATTTCAGTAGTGACCCCCACTTTCAATGTTATTGTATTGAATACAATAACATTGAAAGTATCGGAAACTGCATTAAGATCTATTAGCTTCGAGTAAAATGAGTTCTCCGTATTCCTCGATGCCTTCTGATTGTTTATTTCCTCGAGCATTGCAACAAAGCGTCGACAAGGTCGCTACTTTATTATTAATTTCAACGTATTTATTTTTCTTATATACAATGAATTTCTAGAGCATTGGTCTTTGCCGTAGGCACCACTTAGCGAGCGGACGCCGAGCGTCTTCCTATTCTAAATGCATGAAAATAAAGCAAATAATTACGTTTTAAAACTAAAAGAAAAACCGACTTCAATGTTGGACTGTACACGCGGCGAGTCTATAACGTCAGTTTGATATAATGCATTGAAAGTCTTAGACTTATCTGTCGATTCGATTTACAATGGCTAGGAGGGAAGGTTTTTAGAGTTTTACGGGAAAACTATCAAACCCTCAGGAATAAAATTTAAATGGGACCACCTCTGGAGCATACCCTTTCAAACAAAAAAATAATTTTCAAAATCGGTCCACAAATGGCGGAGTAATCGCGTAACAAGATACAAGAAAAAAAAACATACAGGCGAATTGAGAACCTCCTCCTTTTTTGAAGTCGGTTAAAAATTAGGACTCACGGTCTGTCGTTGATCGGATGTCTGATTGCTTTTGTTTCGTGAATTGAATTTGTGCTTTATTTCCATGTATGACATTTGAATGAAATAGAAAGACGCCAGTTAGGTGGGGCTTGGAGGATCAAGAATCTATACGTACCTATAGCTCCCTACCATTATTGTAATATAAATCTAAAAGTAATTCTGTGTTAGCTTTTCATGCCTAAACTAAGAATTGTTGGCATAGATTGCATTCATTGAAAGAACATAGGTAGAGTCATCATTATTTGAATAACCATGAAATAAGTGATGTAAGCATGGGGAAACAGGAATTTAATCCGGCAGCAGTCGCGGGAAAATAGCTTAACCATAAATTATAAATAATAAGAATTTGTAAAATGAATTTTACTCATAATTTTTGAATTTTTTTAGTGTTAACCACACATGGGATTTCATTAAGAAATGAAAAAAGTCTTATTTAAATTTTCGATTCACATTCGACATGTTATTTTGTACAAAAACACGAAAACACGTCGCTGCGGACCCGGCTTTACGTAAAACAGAATAATCGGGATATTCACTTATAATACCACAAGAGCTTCAAAATTATCGGGTATTTCCCGATAGGTTCGTTGCAAACAAATGAAGGAGTTTTCCTGAAAAACTTGACGATTTTATTTGTTTGCAGGGAACCTTGAGGGAAATGCCAGATAATTTTGAAGCTCGTGTGGTATTCGGGGGATTATTTTTCCGTCCCAAATGTCGGCCAATAGAATTGCACCATGAGACGAAATGTACAGTTAATTTCATTTTCATGCAAAATCTCCAATTTTCACAATTGAATTCAACCTGTCAGTTTGACGTGTGGTTAATTTGACTGGATCATGTTTTGTTTTTTATATATAGCAACGACCAGAGAAAATTTTCAAAAAATTATCAGTATAATACCATGTAGGTTGTACCACGTGACGTCGAATGGTGCAATTCTATTGGTCGATATTTGGGTCGGAAAAATAATCTCTATTATCATGGCACTGTGATGTCAGTGAAGCAGAGTAGGTAGTAGCCGTGTCACTATGTAAAATCCATAGACATTTATGTAAATAATTTTACATACGTGTCGCAGACTATTAAGTCTCCTCGGTTGGGTATTAATTGAAATAACATCGCTGCGGACTGCAAGTCACCCGCCATGACCTAACATACAGGGTGTAAAAAGACAACTACCGAAAACTAAGAGGTTGCAATTAGACCATGATTCTAAACATGTTTAGCAAAAAAAGAACGCAAAATTTTTTTTTGACTTAGCTTAGGTACTCATTTAATGTAATTTTCGGTTATTTACTACTAGTACAACATAATAAGACCATGCCTACCTAATAATGTCATTTAAAAAAAAATAAACAGTAAAAACTCAATATCCAGCAATCTACGTAAAACAACGAGCCCAGAACATACGCAAACAGTAATCTTCAAACGCTGTTTTCTCCGGATACAATGTTTTTTTCGGAAAATCCTTATGGATTTGGTTGTGTGTTGGGATGCTGTACCTACCCCTTTCGGCTTCGGTAGACGTCTTTTTACACCCTGTATACGAACGAGTTTTTACGTTTTCAGTAAAACTAAACAGGAACTCTGCTGTATTCCCAATAGACATTCGCTCATGATCCTTTTAAGATGTCTTAAGATAGGATCATGAACTTATAAAGAAGAGATGATTCGAACCTGATAGTACCTAAAACAGGGTCACGACTGTATCCCCAAGGCGCGGTAGACATTCTCTCAGATCTTCTATGTATTCCAGATCCTTTTAAGATGTGTAAGGGCATGTCCAAATACATATTTGAAATACCAAATCTTGCAGAAGTTAGATAGTATTCTATACGTGACATGTAGCAAGCTCATCGCCGCCCATCGAATTATTATTTATTTTAAAAACTGTGATCGCCAGCTTCGTTCATCAGTCAGCCCGAAATACATGAGATCGGATTTTCATATTCACTTAACCCTGCGTCTTACGTGAGCGACTTGACGCGAACGCGATTGCGAAGCAAGCGGTGCGATTCGATGCGGCGTGCGCGGCGCGGCGAGGCTGTCCTACGTGCGTGCGAATCGTACTTCATAGTTTACGTCAAATCATACATAGTGTCAAAATTCTGATCGCGTTCGATTAAATACGCGCCGATTAGGACACTTCAATAGTAAGACCCCTCGCAGACTACAGACTTTCTATCGGCCGATAGTTGAGACGGAAATATGGCTCGTAATGAGTATGGAAAAGTATAGCCCGTCTCAACTATCGGCCGATAGAAAGTCTGCAGTCTGCAAGGAGACTAACCCCCGGTTTCTATATTCAACGGACAGTCGTAGGTAAGAGCAACGACTCGTTTCCACATACAAAAGTTTGACAGCTGGAAGCCGGCGGTAAGTTAGCTGTCAAAATTTGTATGTGAAAACGAGTCGTAGCTCTTACTTACGAATGTCCGTTGAATATAGAAACCGGGCATTAGTCGATAGTTTGTTGTTTCCTCGCCGCTTAGCGTTTTTGTCCAGATCGCCCAAGAGAGGACGCAGGTTGACAATACAGATAGAAAACATTTTAATAAAACCAGTGCTACTACAATGATATCTGATAACTACGCAAATCAATATCAACAAACGTATCGTACGAAAACTATTCATTTTGTGCGTTTACTATACAAAGCGCTCGTGGTCGTGCTTGCTTAGTCGTTCTTGATAGATCGTCGAAGTTAAGCAACGTTCGAAACGGTCAGTAAGTGGATGGGTGACCGCCAGTGGCATTTTCATCTGAGCGCTTCCGTGCTTCGGAGGGCACGTTAAATTGTCGGTCCCGGCTATTTAAGTCGTTAAGCCATGACGGAGGCCATAAGGCGGCCTAAAAACTCCTTCACCAGAGTTGGACACTGACTCATACGAACTTACTTACTTACTATACAAAGTCGTTAAGTCATGACGGACGCCTTAAGGCGGCCTAAAAACTCCGTCACCAGAGTGAGCCACTGTACCGACTTTTAATTTCCTGACATATTACTACACTTTAATTATTATTATATTTTGTTGCAGCCATCCCTTACTTACACTAACCATCTGTTAGGTACTTACCAATATTACGCAATAAATTCATAAATCATCATCATCATCAGCCTATAGCAGTCCACTGGACATAGGCTTCCCCTAATGAGCGCCATTGCGCCCTGTCCTCGGCTCGCCGCATCCAATTCATAAATAAATTGAATCAATTCAATCTTTCAATTCGCCAGTGTTTTGGGCACGCTTTCGACTGGATCAGTTGAGCTATCTATAGATCGTTTTTACGACGATCCTTAGATAGCTTAACTGATTCTATTGTATTTTGTAATTTTATGTACATATTGTGGTAGTTTAGTTTCTGTAAATAAATGTTTTATTCAATCTGCAATTATGTACCTTGTATGTACATTGTATTTCATAACAGGTTTTCAAGCTTTAAATAATAGATAATGAAGAAATAATTATCGTAAATGTTTGTAATGAATTTTCCAACACAATCGCTTCCACGATAGGTGACAAACTTTGATGGCTGTTCAGTATTCATATTCATTATTATAGCTCAAATAAAGATATATTCATAATGCAGATTTCGAGTCACATCTACCTAGTGTTTGTTGTTGTGACTCGAAATCTACATAAATAACAAACACCTTCATTTCATGATAAGAATTTGCAAATTTTAAAATGTTATTGGGTTTTGTGGGCAGCTGAATTAGATTTTTTACTGGCTCGGTGAAGACTATCTTACCGAAGCAGTCGACAGTCTAAAGGTGGTTCCACATTAGAACATTTCGGCGAAAATTTCGGCGTAACCGTAACAAAGCCGCGTGTCTGTTACAGCAGTGTGGACGCAATTTTGTTCGGCAAACAAATGTTCGATTATTTATCCGTTTCATACTTCCATATCCATATCCGTTTCATACTCCCATAAAGGGCCATGGAGCGGTCTATGCTTGGCATCACATTAATAGACCGAATACGGAAATCCGGCGTAGAACCACCAATATAACTAAGACCGTATTACGTAACTTAAATGGAGTTGGGCAGGACACTTAGCAAGGTTTGGTGATGGAAGGTGGAGTAAGGTCTTGACGGAATGGTGGCCAAGAGGACATACGAGATGTTTAGGCAGACCAGCAGCCAGATGGATGGACGACTTTGTGACCATGCAAGGGAAAAACTGGATGAAAGAGGCACAGGACCGAGTGAAGTGGCGTTTGAGCGGGGAGGCTTATGCCCAGCAGTGGGTGACGACAAGCTGCAGATGATGATGATGATACTTCCATACAAAATATCATTCTTTGAAAGTACGCCGAACAGTTCGCCGAACATTGTTCGTTAGAATGTTATAGATGTGGACGGCGTTTTGATTTTGTTACGGCCAAATGTTACGGGCCGATCCATAAGCCATCGTCGTGAGGTACAGCGAGTTTGTGGGTCTTCTACAGATCGTACTACGGCGAGTGTGCCGAGGAGCTACACGACCTTATTCCACCTTCACCGTTCTTTTACAGGGACTTCAGACGCACAGCTGACTATCATCCAGACCTGGTTGATATTCCACTTATTCTTTCAAAGTTCTTTTATTATGCACACTACAAAAATTTGGAATCAGCTTCCAGCGTCTGTATTTCCGCTGAGCTATGACCTGTGTTCTTTTTAAAAAGAGAGTTGATAGGCACTGACCGGCGCAACACTGTCTTCTAGCGTCTTTATGCACTAATCGTTTGTAATGATGTTTACATAGTTAAAAAAAAATAAAAAAAGTTGAAGAGTAATAGTCAGAGTAAGTCATGTAACTAAAAGGGTGATGGAAATGAATGTGAATGGATGTATAGAGGTAGACCTAAGAAAAGATGGATGGATTGTGTGAAAGAAGATAGAGAAAAGAAAGGAGTTGATACAGAGATGACGAGTGATAGGGGAGAGTGGAAGAGGAGAACATGTTGTGCCGACCCCGCATGAGCGGGATAAGGGCAGGCCAATGATGATGACATAATTAAAAAAAAAAGATGTCACTGTTAGCTCTTTACAATAGATACAGACTGTTGGTTGTACCTTATGTGGAGCTGAATGAAATGTAGGGTTACATAAAAAATATACGAGTACAACAAAAAGTTGTTAATTTTTCTCAATTATTTCTTTTTGCTAGATTAGGTAAACAAACAACACCAGCCGTTGCTATTTCAATTTTGTCAGGAGAAACAGCAAAGAGCGAGCGACCACTTTTTTGCTATTTCGATTTTCTTATCTCTATATTAATAGGCGGGGCATCAACAGATTGTCACTACTAAAATATATGATAAGAATATAATATTTTGCCTCCGAGATAACGGTATAATTAATCCTAAATTAGCACAAAACGGAAATGCCTACTAATTAGGAGATGGTATTATTAGGGGGGGACCAACACATTGTCCTACTACCAACGGCGTGTGACGTCAACACAACACTCGATAATAATTTTCAAAATTTTGTAACAAACTAAAAACAACCATAATATTCATACAATATAAAGCTCTAATTAAAATGCATTATAGTGGTCCAGAATAACAGCGGCGGGCGACGTCGCCACAGCGAACACTCGAGTCAAGCCATTTTTACCCGACTGTCAAAGGAAAGGTTATTTTTTCGCGCGTATCTTGTATGTATGTAATGCGTTAATTTCTTTGTTCCCTTGTATATCCTAAACAACTGGATGGAATGCGACTTAGGGTATCGTTAGATTGGTCATAATTACGAGAGTGTCAGAGGATAGTTTTTTTGGAAAAAAAAATGACTAATCTTATCGAGTGGAGTATCAAAATCTAGGAAAATAAACGGAGATTACAAAAATATATAAGTCATATATTTAAACTTAGTTTTGAATAACAATTTGGCAATAAATGCATGCAAATCGCTTCATTCATAGTTTAGGTACCTACCCTACCTGCGCATTACAAAACCTCAAAAGTTCACTTTCTAGTAGCGCAGTGGGCGAAGGCCCGCCTGCGATGCAAAAGGTTGCGGGTTCGATCGCCGCGGCGGGACCAATGTGTGTATGATCTACAAACTATTTGTCTCAGGTTTGTCTCAGTTTTTTTTAGAGTCAGATAGATTAAGATAATTTATTTCATAAATATTGTTAAATTACATAGGACACTTAAGTATATTTCGGTATCCTCACTAGTTAAGACTTAATACAGGAACGTCTTTCAAACATAAAGAAATGAAAAGTCTTATCAAAATGTTCGATTCCGACGAGATTCGAACCCGCGATGATCAGACGATCCTCCTAGAGCAGGAGTGCCTTCGACCGCTCGGCCACAGAACAACATACGTTAGTTTCAAAATTCTTGATAAGCTCATATTTATCGGTCTTTCAAACAAATCAAAATTTTTAGTTGAAATGAAATGAAATGAAAAAAGCTTCATTACTTGTTTTGATTTTAATTAATCTTTAACTTATATTAGCTTTTTAGCTGTTGTCAGTTCCTAATACTTATTGTAAATGTTGTGCATGCCTGTAATGGGTGTACATTCTATAGTGACTGATTTAAAATGTTCCTACAAATATGTATTATGTATTCTGTTGGTGTTGGCTAATAAATAAATAAAATAAAATAAACACAATGTCACAAAAAGTAGCAAGGTATCTAGGTAACTTACGAGTATAATAGAGTTATTACATAGAACTATTGGTTGCAATTGAAAATAACTGTGTAAAATGATTGCCGACGAAGAGCACAATTTTCAAAAAATCTAGAATAAATAGTTTAAATACACAAACACTAAAAAAAATGTTACAACAGGTGATATTGCTGATATTTTTAATTTTGAGTCGCAATTTGTGCAAAACATCGGAAAAAAAACGAATAAATCAAAAACACAGTAATTTTATTCCAAAATCAAGCAATGCTTTCCTTAAAACAAAGGCTAAAACTTTTTAAATACATTCCCGAACTTACCCGAGCCTCAAGTAGTTTGGACAGGAAAATTCACAAACTTTTGAAAACTATTTAAATAGTCTTTTATTATTCACATAATCACTATTAACTTTTATTTCGGACCGATTTTTTCCGAAATTTGTGTAACTGGAAAAAGTCAGTTTTCAGTACAAGTCAGTACTCGTAATGCCTGGCGCGCAAAACACTGACTGAACAGTCCGGAGCATCGCGTTTACTAGAGTGCCACTAGGTGCACTAGCTCTCGCGTCTGAACTCAACTACACCCCCGCATTCAGAGGTGTTGTTTCGTCGAAATAACGCTTGTGGTGTTCCGTTCAATTAAAATGTATGCAGTAATTATTTGTTAATAATATATCTATAGATCGTTTTTGCGATGATCCTTAGATAGCTTGACTGATTCTATTGTATTTTGTAATTTTATGTTCTTTGTAGTAGCTTAGTTTCTGTAAATAAATGTCTATTTGAATAGATATTTTATTGATAAGGTATAGACATAAGGTTGTAGGTTAGTGCTAATCCTTAGATAATTTGTATTGAATTGACCGGTTGTGCGACCATTATTTGCTGCAAGTTTTTGACAGCGCAATATTTTTTTTAATCAATGTTGATTTATGAAATACGTATTTCTAAAACAGACTAAAATGCTTGTAATTTTTATGTTATAAATACTTCGTTGTTTAGGAAGATATGCTTGTAGAGATAAGGGAAGACCTTGGCCCAGCAGTGGGATAAAATAGGGTAGTAAAAAATCTCTATAGTATTTGCAATCGTGTCGTTTGATTTGCTTTGTTGGAAATCTTTACTTTAAAAAAATATATTTAAACGTATAAATTAAATTAGCTCTATTATTGATTAAAATGTTACTTTTTAATAATTAAAATGTTACTTTTGTAAAATATTATAATGTATTTTATTAAATTATTGTCATTATATCGATTCTAAAAGAGTTTGTTACCTAACTCATTTTTTATATTTGGTTTAAAGGTACTTTGTAGGTAGGTGTAACAGTACGCTCAGCGAAAAGAGTTCATGCTCATTTTGATGTCTTTATATGCTCTGCTTCGGAGCAAAACAGCAAATTGATCTATTTCACGAAGGCGACTAGGTCATAATTGTCGTGTGTACAGTCAGCAACAAAAGTAGTTATACAGTTAGATTTTTTAAAACGCCATTATTTTCAATTTCTTATAAAAAATCAACTTTGCTTCAGATTTTACTATGAACTGAGATCTAATTTATCTTCAGAATTTGTTGATAGTTTGGTCGTTATGTTAAGGATTTCGGATATATTCAATTTTTTTAATTAAATAATAAATAATGCTGGACATTTTCACACAGTTCTCTAGCCCCATCTAGCCCCAAACTAAGCAAAGCTTGTACTATGGGAACCAGATAACTGATATACTACTTATATACTTTTTGTTTGTAAATACATACATATTATATATAGAAACACCCAGACCAGAAATAAATATTTGCAGATCATACAAACATTTATCCCGAGGCGGGGATCGAACCCGCAAACTTCTGCGTCCCAAGCGGGCTTTCACCCACTGCGCCACAGAGGTCGTCAATTCATCATCATCATCATCTATGTGTATAAGTGCTCATTCGTTTCCTTCTTACGCTTCATACGTTCATGTGCTTTAACTTGCACCAGCGACCTGCTATTTTAGCCACATAACATAGCTAGAGGGCGCTGACCGCAAAACATCTAACTGAGTGTAGCTCTTACTAAAATAAATTTTAAAAATAATTAAACTTAATATTCCGTTAATCTTTTTCGTGATTTAAGTGACTTTGGCTTGAACACGTCGTGTGAGTGTATGTGAGTGACAATCAGTGCAGAAACCTGAAAGTTATACGAAAGACTAAGTGCCCGAAGAACTTGTTCATATAAACATTGAATTCGGTGATATCTGTCTCAGTGAATCTATTAAGTTGCTGAAGTGTTACCTGCATGGTGATAATATTACCGGTTTACGAACTTAGAATAATCAGTGCCTACAATCAATCTATCTTTTAGAACTATTTACATTCAATTTCGCAAGTCACCGGCGTTTCTTTGTTTTGACAGAATTGTAATAGAAGAACCCTGCTCCTACATTCAACCCGCTGTAAGACCCGGCCTGCAGGTGCACTTTGTGGTACTACGCGCAAACGATAGGTGGCGCTGAGGGTGCTTCGCCAACAGATGGCGCTAGTCTTTTCTAATAAAATTTATTAACCCGCTACAAGACTCGGACCGTAGGCGCACTGTGCAGTACTACACACCTACAATAGGTGGCGCTAAGGGTACTTCATCAACAGGTGGCGCTAATCATCTCCAATAAAATATATTAACCTTTTTTATTGGTTCCTTTTAATCACCAATCGATACACTAGTTACTTGTACGACAGTAATAATCCTCACAAAACCCTAAAAATGAATAGATGCGCTGGTTGTAAAGGGAATATTCTGTCAACGAGTGGTCACTTGAGCTGTAGTGTGTGTCAAGGGAAATATCACCATGAATGCTTGGGTATGAAAATAACCAAATCAGAACCACTTGCAAGACGACATGATGCTTACTGGGTTTGCCCGGAGTGCAGCACATCTCGACGTAATAAGCCCAACTTGAACACACCAGTACATCACCTGAATCAAGCAATACTGAACGATGACTCTATGAACATGTCTTGTGAAAACCTAGATAAAATCGAGCCACCTATTAGTACACCAGAGCAGATTCAGGTACAGACTTCGGCTCCAGCTTCTGATTCAATAACGAGTGACAAATTTAACGAGCTGCTTAATACTATCAACATGTGGCATAATGATATGAACACAAACATGATTAATATACGAGAGGATATTAAGGGAACGCTGCTTGGAATCCAATCTGAAATAAGATCCCTCCGTACTGAGCAGGACAACATCAAACAGAATGTTTCCAATATTTCCACGGAACTGAAGTTCCTCCAAGACTCCGTACAATTTAATGCAGATAATTATAACTCCTTAAATAAGCGGGTCGACGAACTGGGGCGCATTGCCTGCGAACAAACCTCGGCATCATGCTCTGTCTTGGAGTCTAAGATAGAGTCCCTAGAGCAACAAGCTAGGCAATGCAATGTAGAGATCTGCAATGTACCTGAAAGGCGCAACGAAGACCTAATGGGTGTAATGGAAGCCATTGGATCTGCTATACGACTCCAGGTCTCGCGGCGTGATATTGTGTCCATACATAGAGTTAGTTAGGCTCTACTAACGAGTGCTCTTTTTTAAATAATTTTTTGTCAATTTTAGATGCTGCCCAATATAATAGTTTTGTTAACATAGATGGAAACATTTTAGACCTATTTATTACCTGCTCTACCGCAGCTCTCATTCCGCAAACTGTGAGTTCCCTGGTACCCATTGATCCTCTACATCCTCCTTTTGTTGCGATTGTAAACGTACGCCACGGTACCGAACCCATGAGAAGATGCCCTATGACTAAATATAATTTTTATAAAGCTGACTTTGATTCTATCAATGATAAAATAAAAGAGACTAATTGGAACGATCTTCTTCTGGGATTAACTTCTGAACTTGCTCTTGATACCTTCTATAATACACTAGATTGTATAATAAAACAACATGCTCCACTAGTAACCTCTAGAAAATCAGGTTTCCCTGTCTGGTTCTCAAAATCACTTATAGTCACTTTTAAGAAAAAACAAAAGGCCTGGATCAAGTGGAAAAAATTCAGGAATCAAACAGACTATGAGATATTTTCGCAATATAGAGCTACTTTTAAAGAGAAATGTGACGAATGTTATCAGAGGTACATGAAAGCCGTGGAAGACAATATCATAAAAAATATTAAACACTTCTGGACATACATATCTAACCGGAAAACTAGACCTGAAATTCCATCTACAATGAATTATAGAGACACGAAATCAAACGATCCTAAAACCATTTGTAATATGTTTTCAGACTTCTTTCTATCTGTATTTGAGCCTGTATCAACATCTATTTCACAATGGCAGCCCCCGCAACACTCAAGCGATAATTGTTCTGTATTATCGAATATCCAACTGAGCGAATCTCGCATCTTAGCGGAACTAAATAAACTCGATCTGTCTAAGGGCCCTGGGCCTGATGGACTTCCGCCACTATTATTTAAACGAACTGCTGAACATGTGTGCAAGCCTTTGTTCATAATCTATAATAAATGTCTATCTGAAGGAGTTTTCCCCGAGGTATGGAAGCGCGCAAACATTACACCGGTACATAAGCAAGGGTCTAGACACGATGTTGAGACGTATCGCCCTATATCAATTTTGTCCACTTTGTCGAAGCTTTTTGAGCGACTGGTACATAATGAAATCTACCCGGTTCTACACAATATTATAATAGAAGAACAACACGGCTTCGTAAAACGTAGATCCACAACGACCAACATGCTCACATACACCAACTTTCTGTTCGATAGTATAGACGCACGTGCACAAGTAGATGCTGTTTATACCGACTTCAAAAAGGCCTTCGACAAGGTGGATCACGAACTCCTCCTCGATAAAATAGCATTTAATGGAATACGCGGTAACCTTCTACGTTGGTTCTCTTCCTATATACAAAATCGTACTCAAAAAGTTGTTATCAATGGATATCATTCGGATAGCATTATTGCTACATCTGGGGTCCCCCAAGGTTCTATTCTTGGGCCCCTGCTATTTACTATATTTATAAATGATATAAAGCAATGCTTTCAAAATTCAAAATTCTTATTATATGCGGATGACCTCAAAGCGTACAAAATCATCACGACAATCGACGACTGCATTTCATTCCAACAGGATCTTGACAGACTCACAACATATTGCCAGGTTAATAAACTTCAATTAAGTATTCCAAAATGTAACTATATCACTTTCACTCTTAAGATAAACACCATATATTTTCCATACTATCTATGTAATATCCCACTAACAAATGTACAATCCCTAAGGGACTTAGGGATACAGCTGGATTCTAAACTATGCCTAGATCTGCACATAGATAACATAGTGAATAAAGCATTTAAAATGTATGGCTTTGTAATGAGGTCATCAGTAGATTTCAAGCGCCCTGCAACATACCTATACCTATACAAAACAATAATTCGTTCGCAACTTGATTATGCAGTACCTATCTGGAATCCCTTTTACGCTAAGTACGTGGACGCTATAGAACGAGTACAGCGCAAATTTTTACGTGCCATGAGTTACAGGTGCCACAAACAGTATACGTCCTATTCCCAGTTACTTAACAAATACAGTGTACCGACTCTTGAGTCCAGACGCAAACATATTGAAGCTGTAGTGCTATATAAAATAGTAAATAACTATTTCGACTGTATTGATTTAACATCTGGTCTGGGTTACTATGTTCCCCGTACCGTGCATAGGCGAGCGGTTCGTGCAGGCCAGCTTTTTGCTTTGAGCACGTGTCGTACGAACATGGGTCTCCGATCACCCACTCGTCGCATGGTAGAGTCTTACAATGATGCATTTATTGATGTTGACATATTTAGCAGTAGTTTGAATCAGTTCAAGATTGCAGTGAACAATACATTACTCTGATTGTTTAAGTTTTTACATATTAATATTTAAACACTTCGAATATTTCTTTTTAATCATACTTTCCAATTGATTTGCATGCTTATAACCCCTAGTATAAAAATTATTAATTTTAAGTTTAGAATATTTCCTATATTTTTCTTTTTCTTCTTAACCTTTCCAATTGTTTTGCATGTTTGTAACCTTTAGCGGTAAAATTTTGTTAAACTTATTTATAGTAATCTGTGAACAATGTTGTGGGCTGCATTATTACCAATTCTTCCTATAAAATGCTTGCCATTATACTGTATAATGTAGCTGTTAGTTGTTCCCAATAAACAAAATAAAAAAAAAAAAAAAATAACATGATGAAAAATATGAAACTTTACTGCAAGCGCGACTCAAAAAAAGTCGTGGATACACCCGAAAATCGGACAAGTGCGAGTCGGAACATGAACTCGCTCATGGTCTATTAATAAGTAGTTTTATTATGTTTATAAAAAAATGAAAATAAAAGTATCTGAATAGTTATTTATTTTTAATAAATCAAGGAACCCTCTGTGCTAATAGTTTAATAATGTGTGTATAAGTGTAAATAATTTTGGTCAAATCGGTTGAAAAATGCGACATGTAGATGAGAACAGACTGCTTTTTTCGCCAATCTCGAATCTAAAACGCTTCGCTCACTCGCTCGGTCAATCAGGGGGCATGCCCATAGTGCCCACTATAGTGGATCTGCGCCTGCTTTACTGAGAAAAATAGTTGGTAACTGAAAAGCCTGTAATCTTTTCAGTATTATTAAAACATAACGGGTGTCTAGACATTTCATTTTTATCACTATCAAATGTCATAAATATTTGACATATCTTTTCATGCTCTGGCAATTTCACACAAAATATGTAAAATAATTAGGGTCGACGTTTTCATCCTGTGGTGAGACATATGACAACTTGTCATACTACTCCCTGGAGGATTAACTGCGAGATATCATGATGGGTTAGTGATACTTATGCTTAAAATACTACCGTCTCTAAAGCACAATACACACTGAGCCCGCCAGGCCGCCGACATATGTCGGCAACTTTTTGTCGGCGGTCTAGTTGGCGGCTTCACTTATTACAAGTCGGAAAATTTAGCCGGCGGCATATCGGCGGCTTGAGATGAGTTGTGTGGTTGTGTCATATAGGTAATTTATACCGCCGGGCAACTGAGCGCAGGCGTACCCAAGCCGCCAACATGTCGGCAGGTAACACGCGCCGTCACATGTTGCCGACATGATTCTTTTCATACAGGCCGTTGGGATGTGTCGCCGGGCTTAGTCGGCGGCCTGGCGGGCTCAGTATGTATTGCGCTTAAGCTAATCTGGAGGATATGCAGGTATGAAACTAAGTTCAACGGCACAGTCAATAACTATTTATTCAGTAGAACTGCTGGGATTTAGTTCATATATGTACGTGTGCAATATGCCTCCATTTGCCTCCAGCTGTTCTTTTGATGTCATCGTACCAACGCATTTATATTTTTATACATACATAATAAACATAGAAAACAAACACTATACCAAGACCCAAAATTTTACGTGCCCTTCGAATCACAGAAGGGCTAGATAGGGCTTGCTATTAACAGTCACCCATCCACTTTCTGATCGCATAGATCATTGCTATGAAGCCATATCAGAGGCCTCCAAGCGGCCTAAAAACTTCGTCAACATAGGCTAAGTCATACGAACTACCTTCATTATTACAAGAAGATACATATACTAAGACCCCTCGCAGACTACAGACTCTCTATCGGCCGATAGTTGATACGGAATATACTTCGGCTCGTAATGTGTATGGCCCGTATAGCCCGTCTCATCTATCGGCCGATACAAAGTCTGTAGTCTGCGAGGGGTCTTAGTAATATCATTTTGGCAGTCCCCTTACCAATCAGTCATCTGAGACCTGTCCAATGATGATACGAGTCGTTGGTCGACATTATTGGTATTGAGTTTTAGGCTGAGCACAGACTTGAGGCGCACGACAGTTTTATGACAGACTTTTCTCTTAGTCTGCCTGAAAACTAAAACGAACTGACACCGTCTGCGTCAATTATTTTTCAGTACCTATCAGTAAGGACTTCATCGATACTATTGTAAGTATTAGGCGCCCTAGACTGTTTTGTCGTTGATGTGAGCGCTCGCGTACATACAAATGGAAAGCCAAAAAACATTAGTCAAACTTCTCGCCGTGCAGTTCCTGAAGCTATTAGGTAATCATGTCTACGATTTTTTTTTTTATATATATTTATGGAAAACTAACACATCATCATCATCATTATTTCAGCCATCTAGCGTCCACTGCTGAACATAGGCCTCCTCCATCGATTTCCACAGTGTTTGGTCTTGTGCAGCCTGCACCCAACGGCTCCCGGCAACCTTTACCAGCTCGTCTTTCCATCTCGTGGGGGGCCGTCCTCTACTACGATTTCCAGTGCGTGGCCTCCACTCGAGAACTTTTCTGCCCCAACGGCCGTCAGTTCTACGAGCTATGTGCCCTGCCCAGAAAGCACATAAAGACATATTAATACACAAGAGAGTCGTCAGAAACAGAAGGCTAATGAAAAGCTTTGTTTGAAGTTAGCGCGTCTTCATAGATTTTGTACAGCAATAGTATTTCAAACTATTGTGACTCAAGTCTGCGCTCAGCGTTAGGGAATTGCAATCCAAATCAATGCTCGCCGTCAACGTTGCTTTGATTTTGGCATCGCATGTATTCAAGGTTGTCTTTTGTTCCTTTTAGGTTCTAATCAATCCATTTGGCTTTGCATTTCCAGGTATCGAGATTAACAGGCCAAAGGGGACAGTGGACGTCATTTTTATTTGTGAGTCGCGTAAATTGAATTGCTCTTTAGGGAGTGAAACAGCAACATCTCACGGAAGCTTTTGTGTGTGTAGATTTGTTTCTGTGTGCTCTTTCATCCATGGAGCGTACCCGAACTTGCGCACACATAAACAAAGTGCATGTGTATGTATAAGTACACACAATTAAAAACGCCCTTTCTCGAGTTTGAAATATTATATCACAAATTGTGCCTCTTAGCAATCTTCGTCTAGCTTCTGAAATAAAGATCCAGCATTATTTATTATTTATTTATTATTATTTATTTAAAGATGGTTTTTCCACTGGTGGGTTCAATGGATTCTTGGGCTACCTAACGGCTGCCATGGACTATACAGGGTTATTTGTAAAACACCGACCACCTCTCAGGACTGTATTACTATCATCATAAATGATGACTTTTTACATTTACCAAAAACCAAACTTCAAGATCTCGTTGTCCAAACACATTTTGGCCCCCGCCGCTCTAACTCCGCTCCCCTTGCGAATGTACTATCGGTTTCTTTTGCTTCGCATAGACTTCGTAACATTTAGAGCGTTCAATTTAATACACTAGGCACCTAATTGTTCAAGTTTTCACTTCTCTCGGCACTCCCGGAGTGCCACGACTTTTTTTTTCAACGATTGCCCAACATTTTCGTTGTTGTGTAAAATTTTATAAACAGGATGTGTCATATTAGTGCCTTTTATCTATAACTCGAAAACCATGAAGATTTTCACTAGGTACACTTTAATTCTGAATTTTGCCTCCTCGCAGACTGCAGACTTTCTATCGGCCGATAGTTGAGACGGAATATACTTCGGCTCGTAATGAGTATGAAGAAGTATAGCCCGTCTCAACTATCGGCCGATAAAAAGTCTGTAGTCTGCGAGGGGTCTTAATGTGTGTGGTTTTTGAAAAAAAAATGTCTCCCTACCAACAGTTATTCACGCATGTCGTCGTGCCCTGTAGCTATTTAGCATATTAGTTTCAGTAAATAAATATGAACCTATTTATTATTTTCAAGAAACCCGTATCGGCTAAGTGGAATAGGTACGCCTCGGATTACAACCCGGAGGCACTATTTTCTGCCGGAGGTCGTAAGTTCAAACTAAAACCAATACCTAGTACCTACATTGAAATTAGTCTTTCTTACTTTCGCGATCACTATTCATAATTAAGTATTAAGGTGCATTTACACGGTGCGATATGATTTAGCATCGCACGTAAATTTTCCCGTGTGAACGCTCATCGTATGCGATTTGTCTTAGTAAAATCGCATACGATGAGCGTTCACACGGGAAAAATTGGCGTGCGATGCTAAATCGTATCGCACCGTGTAAATGTACCTTTAAATAAACACGCGGGAGTTTGCCCGCGATCACGCCTGTTGCAACACAGGCGAAACGTCGGGAAATAATGAAATAAGGTACGCGATATCTATCTATCTATCTATCTATCTATCTATCTAAGGTACGCGATATATCCCGTTTATTTAATACGTAATTACATTGAAATTGGATTTGTCTGTCTGTGTTGTGCTGTATGTCTGTGATTTCAATGATTTCAAAATACCTGTCATAATTTCCCTGCTCTTATCCCACTGGCACCACAGGTTTTCCTCTTCCACTCTATCAGCCGTCATCTCAACACTCACTCCTTTCTTATCTACAACATCCTTCACACAGTCCATCCATCTTTTCTTTGGTCTACCTCTTGGAACTGAACTGGAATGTGACTTTCATTGCTAGAGGTTGTTGTGCGGTATTATTAGACTACTTTTAAGAATTCTCACGGGATCGGACGGAAAAATGTCGCCCCAACTAATAAGTATCGCAAACAAAGTCGCAAGCTTAGTAAGCTTCATACTACTATTTTTCTTAGTTTATCCTATGATCTGTTAAGAATTATGATCAATAGAGAAGTATTTCGAACTGCCGCGATACAGGCCTAGCCTAGTGCGGGGTTCGATGTAAATTATTTATAATAAGTGTAATTTTATGTATTAATTTTTATGAAAAAATTGAATTGAATTGAATTGAATTTGTTTAAAAATAAAATTTGTGTTAAAATTAAGCATATTTTAACACAAATTAGCATTTGTGGGCTACAGAGATCGTCTGCGATGCAAAGGGTTGCGGGTTCGATCCCCGCGGTGGGACCAATGTTTGTACTTTGTATGATCTACAAATATTTGTCTATAATATGTTCGAATCATTTCTCCCTCGAAAATCAAAATGGCGGGCGGGAATAAAGTGGTATGGAATCTCATTTCTCCCTGTGAACAGAAAAGCAATGAGGTTTGAATTTCGAATTTCAACATTTCTAAGTAAAAAAAAAATAAAAAAAACATTTCTATGAAATTTACTGATGGCGCCCGTGACATAATATATACCTACCTACTGCTTTATTCCCTTGGTGAATAATCTACTATTATTTACCAGGAAAAGAAATTACCCTACAAGTTATAAACTATTACTAGAGGTCCCCACGAGGGCTAGCCTGTATCGCGGGAAACCGAAAACAAAAAGGCGAACCAACAGTCTCAAGCTCTGGGGACCTATATTACACTTTTATACGGGATAGATCAACAAGTGGTCGCCCGTTTCTGTGCCCCTTCGAATCTTAAGTATAAAGACGGTCTTGAGAGGCCTATGCTGAAGTGATCCCAGCGGTCGTACTGAATAAATGCTTTTTGTCTTTAACTGTAGACAAGCTACAAAAATTCCATCTTACTGGCAAGTTTTATTGACCATTATTTATTATTTATTTTATTTTTAGTCATTTGTGTCCCACTGCTGGGTAAAGACCTCCCCCCATTCCCTCCACACATCACGATCTTGAGCAGAATCTATCCACTCCGGCAAGAATTGGTCGAGCTCATCCCGCCATCGCCGTCTCGGTCTGCCGCGTCGCCTTCTCGCTGGGTCGGGGCGCCACTCGGTGGCTACCTTCGCCCACAGCTCACTTGGCATGCGACAGACGTGACCAGCCCAGTCCCACTTCAGTTTGGCGGACTTAAGAGCTACATCAGCGATTTGAGTCTGTGAGCGTAGCGTCGTGTTGCGGATTCGATCCGTGAGCTTGACACCTAGGATGCTACGCTCCATCGCACGTATATTTGCAACTCGGGATAAATCATTTGCAAACCGGCTAGACATAGAATATTTGCAAAGAAAATCTTGACAATATCGCCGGGGTACACAGCACTATTGCACTGTGTTGCGAGTTATAATCGGTAACTTGGCGTCTATACCATTCCAGCTAGAAATTGCCATAAAACTAGCTCGTTTACGAGCGCCTTTATGTTGCTGAACAATGTTGTCTTCCACCTTTCTCCTATCACTCGTCAATTGCGCATCCACTCAATTCACATTCGGTGTTTCTCGCACAATCTAGCCACTTAGGTATAGAGGTTAAATTAAACAAATAAGTACGTAAATTGAATGTAATTTTTCTTGTTTTTTTTTTGTATCTCTATGTAATGATTATATTTAGAATCTTTTCCGCACTATTATCATAAATTTTCACGTCCGCTACCCAAAATCGGCCCTTAGGATGATCCAGGAACCCGTATTAAGCTGAGTTAGGGCGCTTTTTGCAGCAAAGTAATAGCAAAATCAATTCGGATTAAAGAATAGGATCTCACTCAACCAACATGGCTCATGCCAGTGTAATTTTATTTGTGTTCTGACTTCTGGGGTTTTGGGGCATGTCTAGATTTTACAGAAATCCTGGTCAAGTTCCTCTTGCATTTAGAATGCTACTTGGCTTAACCTATACAAAGCAAGTATTTTACTACGTAGATACAATTTACAAACACGGCAGCATTTGGAAACGCAATTGAATAGAATTGTAGATAAGAAAAAATGGCAAAAATCAAATTAATACAATGTTTATCTTATTGATTTCTTATCTCGCAGATAGTTGTTATCAATATCAACAATTTGAGCGGGCTTTCAAAGCGCTATGATAAATTGAAAAATAGTAGTGTTTCCTCAACTCAAAGTATGCATCAGTAGGCTGATGATGATGATGTTCTGAGAGAACTCAGAACATCATCACCTATAGCAGTCCACTGCTGAACATAGGCCTAATAATGAGCGCCATTGCGTCCTGTCCTCAGCTCGACGCATCCGGCTTCTGCCAGCAGCCTTTCGCAGATCGTCACTCCACCTGTTCGGAGGGCGTCCTGCACTACGTTTGCCGTGTCGCGGTCTCCACTCAAGAACTCGTTCACCCCAGCGGTTATCGGTTCTTCGGCAGGTATGCCTACTGCCACTCCAGCTTGCTAATTCTCAGAACAGGTCACTCAATATCCTTAGATTATAAGATGTCTAATGAGCAAATACAATATTTGGCACGCACGTTAAATTGTCGGTCCCGGCTATTTAAGTCTTTAAGCCATGACGGAGGCCTTAAGGCGATCTAAAAACTCCGTCGCCAGAGTTGGCTACTGACTCATACGAACTTACTATAGACCAAGCCTTTATGTGTCATGAGTAATTTGAAATATTCGTGCTATGCCTTTATATCCTTTTGCATAAAGTTTGGCTGGCAAGCCAGACAGCCGGTTCAACACCAGCCGCAACAAGTGGCCGGAATTCGGAGCCCGCTGATAAAAACTATTTGTTATCTTGTCCAGTTTTTTTATTTTATTTATACGATACTCGAATTTTTATGAAAAAATCCTATCGTCCATCTATCATCATCATCATCCACAGCCCTATCCCACTGCTGGGCATAGGCCTCCCCTTGCTTGTGCAACACGATCCCGCGCTAATCCTATCCATCTAGATGACTTATCCAAGGTCTTGGGCCGCGTAGATTGCTCGTCTATGAGAAATGTTGATCTATGGGAAGAGAATTCTTAAGTAATTGTAAGTATTGTATTATTATTACGAATTAGAATAATTAATTCTGTGATGTACTATCTATGTGTGTGTAAATAAATAAATAAATAAATAAATAAATAAATAAATAAATAAATAAATAAATAAATAAATTAAAACTTTTTACTTGTTATGTACTAAAAGAAGACTAAAAGCTAAACTATAACGCCTTTTTAATCAATTTCCAGTCATTGTCACCCCAAACTGTCAAAACATGTAAATTCCTAGTCCATAATGCCAACTAAAAATGAAACATAGAAAACGTGGTAAATCACAACCATGCTTAGAAAAATATGGTTGGTTATGAAAAGAACGATGCGTTGACACCCAATCAGAAGTTTATAGCTGGCTGTGTTTCGGGGATGACGACGAGGTTCATCACCCAGCCTCTAGATGTAGTCAAGTTGAGGACGCAGCTGCAGAAGCAGAAGAAGGGGGCGAAGGATCAGTGGTTCAGAAACACCAGACTGATCATAAAAGAGGAAGGCTTGACGGCACTCTGGCATGGCCACAACCTCGGCCAGGTTCGAACTCTGCGAAAATATATTTGTTTTTGAAAAGATGGATAATGTGAAAGATGATATCGGCAATGCTAGAAACGCAGCTTTCATTGTATCTGTTGTAATCTCAGTGACATAATCCTTTTTATCGGGACGTAAGCTCCCAATGGGACTACAAAGGCAATGTCAGTGTGTCTGTTTCTAAATTGCGATAGACTAGACTGGTACAGGCAAAGCTGCCTTCCTACCAGGACCACTGTATCTCTACGATAGAAAAGAGAAAATTTACATTTGAATTAATCTTTTTAACAACCACATAAAACTCATAATCTTCATATGTATCCTAACGACCCCACATTAAACTGAGAACAAAATATTATCTACTCACATTATTATAGATTTTACGTACCTATTTTGATTTTTAGTTGGTTCTGAAGTCCTTGGTTGCAGGTACACTCCGTCCTGGCAGTCACAACACAGTTCTTTGTATACGAGATGTCGACGAAGTACGTCTCCAACACAGTTACCAACGAGAAATATAAGTGAGTACTGATTGAATACGAATATGAAAGATGAATATTTTAAGAATTGCACCTGTACGGGGTTTGAACCCACGACCTAATCAATCTTCTTCTTGTCGTGTCGATGCTTCATCAGATACACTTGGAGTAATAGGTCACTTTAATAGGTCTATCTGTGGCAGCATTGAGGTCCTCTCTTGTGCAATAGCCACGCGCAAAATGTGTCACCTAACTGAAAAGATAGATCTTTTGATCGCTGAGAAGTGAGAACATTCAGACTGACCGACAAACAAACACAGTTTTTGGCCATTAAGCTTGTGAGCATGCCCACCGTACCCAGAACGGTGGATCCGCGCCTGTAGGGTTCGAATTCAGTCGTGCACCAATGAGTTTTGCTATTCAAAAAATACCGCAGAATAACCTCCTGCAGTGGTTGGCAGTTGGCAGAGGGCAATATCGTATTACATCACCGAAATAAGTGGACGAGAGAGCAGCGCAAAATGGCGGTCCCAAAAGAATGATACGGATATTATTTTAATTGATATAAACACACCTATAATCTTTGTAATTTTATAGTGCTAATAATAATAATAATTTTATTTGGATACCGGCAAGTAGGATTTCGTGGCCGAGCGGTAAGGCACTCCGGCTTTAGGAGGATCGTCTGATCGATGCGGGTTCGAATCCCGTCGGAATCCAAAATTTTGATAAGACTTTTCATTTCTTAATAAACATACCTGTTATTATATTTCAACTCTGAGGTAACACTATATGCGATATTTACCAGATAAACATTCTGACTAATATACAATACATTTTGATACTGTTGCAGACATTATCAGAATATCACTATCTCTGGAAATATTAAGCTGAAAGTTTGTATGTTTGTGTTTCAATCATATGAACAGAATTATAAGAAACTTGGAATATACGCCATCAAAATGTTGATACCATGCGAGTGAAGACGCCGGCCGAAGCTAATACGCGTAAAAAAATTAATGGACACTCCTCGCCCGAACCAATCGTGTCTCACTGCCTCTTTTGAGCCAAAGCCAACTTAATGGGATGTACTCTCGACTTTCCACCCGAGAGTGGCGAGTTCGAAGCCTAGCCGTGCAGCAATTTTTGTTTCTTAAATTGTATTTTTCTCGTAGGTGTAAACATAGAGCACAGATTTCTACTTACTAAAGTAAATTTTATTCCCCGCAGTCCCATCAGGAAAACTTCATATTTCCGGGATAAAAAGTAGCATATGTGAAGCCAGGACATAAACTTGGTCCAATTCCAATCAACCACTTCACTGTGAAGAAGCATCAAACACACATCCATTCAAACTATACAACGAGTAGCAAGATTAAATAGAATACGTTGTTCCGCAGACAAGCGTTGATCTTCCTAAGCGGTATACTAGCAGGCTGCTGTAGCGCGACCATGGTGATCCCTCTGGAGGTGATCCGGGTCCGGCAGATGTTGGTCAAGAACCAGTATAAGGGACTCTTCAACGGCGCCCGGGAGGTGTACAACTCTGGTGGTGTACTGGCCTTCTTTGAGGGGCTGACAGCTTCTCTGTTAATGGTAAGCATCGAATTGAACGGAATGTTGCCAATTTTGCAATTTTTTTGTGGGGTCTCCTTTTAACTTCCACTCCTTGCACTCCAAAGCCGCAGTTCGCCAGTCAATTTATTCAAATTTAACAAACAAAAATAATTATTGTCTTCCAGATGGGCCCACAAGTCGGTATCGCCTTTTCCGTCTTCAGCTTTACGCAGCCTCTGATGCTGCAGTACTTCGACTCTTGCAAAGGCCCGAACTGCCAGAAGGGTAGCTCGCCCCAGCCACAGTACCTGCTGATCGCCAGTTCGATCGCCGGCATGCTATCTGGGTTCACATCCAAGACCATCACCTATCCATTAGACCTTGTCAAAAGACGAATGCAGATTGGTGTGAGTTTCTGCTCTAAGCTTATAGGCCTACACGTAGAGTTGGGACCGCACAATCTCTTGGAGTACAATCCAGTTGATTGTGTTCCAAACCGAGGGTGGATCTGGCCGGTCACGGTTCAGGCAGGAACGGAGCGTGCTGTTTCCCGCGGTTCAACCTTTACGTGCTAAGGCTGCTATTCTCTCTGATATATTTGGCTGTATTTAATGCTATCCGATATCCTGACGGTCAGTAATGACGTCAATCACCATGCGTGCGTTCAGAAAAGCGCAGACCGCGTCCGCATACACAATACTACAAACTCAATACAAACTATCTACTATGCACTCTTCGTCAGTACTGACCGTCGGAATGGCTCTGAAAGGCGCCTTAGAGAGTTCAAGATCACAATGAAGATGTCTAAAGGAAGTCAACATCCATGTGTCTTTTCAGAGTCACAAACCAGACGCTCGGTTCCCAACCCCCAGCACGGTACAGAACATGATAAAATGCCAGGACTTGGTAGGATGTCTGACGAAGACCTACCAGAAGGAAGGCTTCCGAGGGTTCTACCGAGGATGGAAGGTCACTGTTTACAAGGCGCAGATAACCAGTGTGGTCGCATTCACAACATACGAACTCGTGTGCTTTAGCTTTAGAGAATTCAGGAATGCCAAATGAGATGAAGTTTCTGTGATTATCATCTATTCTGGTACTATAGAGTAATTTCCTGGATTGTTTGTGAGTTTATACGATAGGCTTCCTGTAGACTTTAATCCTAAAAGATAATTTATGCTTATGTTTTAATGAGAGTGATCGCAGATTTTCACCTTCCACGATCCTGGCGCACATCTTCCCCTCATTATAAACATTTACTTGTAAACTAAAAATGAGGCAAAAAATAATGGATAGAATTCTGTAGTACGATAACGATTTTTAAAATTTTGGTTTGAAACAAAATCACGTTTGAAATCAAAGTAGTGGATTCTCACTCTGCTGTAAAGGGCTGTATCATTTACTCATTTTTTATAGGTTGTATCATTAGATGCCCCTTTGAGTGACGAAAGACACGATAAAAATGTTCACAATAATTATATGTATTATGTACTTGTATTAGACACACTTTGGATTTGCAAACGATCTATAGGTACAAGACTAATCCAGATCATGTTATAGTAATGTATTTATTAAATTGTAATAAGTTCGTAGTGATAAGAACGTTAAAATAATACATTTAGGTAATTGTGAAGCTTAATTTATAAACATTTAACCTGTAAAATTGTAATAAAATTATTTACTTGGACTGTTCGTGTTTTATTGTCTTATCATTCGGCCGTGTAGTTAACACGTTCACTGCGGTATCAGGCTGAAATTGTACCCTAAACTTGGTGCGGTAATGGGTCAATAAGCCTTATGTTTTCTTACCCCTTTTTTCTCTGAAAGTAGCTATCATAATTCTTTGCAACACTAGTATAGTAAAAGCTCACTATTTGGGAATAGTTATGTATATAAATGTACTCGATGTGTTCGCTTCGCATAGATAATAAGAGTTTGAAGTCATCCAGTTACTATCCATGGGTTTTCGACCTACTAACGCACCAGCGGAGAGTTTAGATCGAAAGCCTATTGACCTCGTACCAATATCTTTCTCTATGCACCGGGGGGATGAGTAATTATCATAATTAATAGCACATTATTGAAGCTTTGGCGACCGCTGCCGCGGCACGCTCGCTACACTCGCTCGCGTAATTTTTTGCCGCAGCGAGGGTATGAGCAATGGGTATGCCCTTTGCTCTCATTTTTAATTACACGGGTGACTATCCACCTTGATACAAATCCCAAGGGTGCAACTTTTGAGATGCATGGTCAAAATCATCCGAAGTTGGTAATATTTCTGCAATTTTTTTTATCTTATTCATAATTTATTTTCTTAAAACTCTTTGTTTGTCTCATAAAATGTTATTAGTAGGTATAAGATACACAAACAGACATAAAGTAGACATGCATGATTGCAGTACATAACATAATCAATCTTTATGTCGACTTTAAGTTATTATAAAACAAACCATTTCTCTTCAAGTAAGGGCGTAATAAGGAATGAAAAATATACCAGATTTTATAGTAACACATCGATTTATTTCTTTGGTTCCTAAGAATAACAGTATGGTAACTAGAATAACGTAACTATGAATAATGGCATATGAAAACATTTAGACATCGTACAAATACCCAGAATCAATCTAACAATACGTGATCTGTACTAGACATGTACAAAACAGTTGCAATCCCGGAGTGCCAGAAGTGAAAACTCGAACAATTACGTCTGTTTTTAATTCTATCTAAATCAACAATATTTTTCTTTGTAATGCCTAGTACAACTCCAGAAAACTTTGCAAGTATGAGTGCTTATATGAGTGTATTTGTAATATATTATAACTGGGAAGAAATCAACTCAGCATTTTCATAACTGTGTAAGACTGCTTTGGCCTCTTACCACAAGAGAACGCTAATGAAGTTTCTAAATTATTTGAGAAGAAAATTTTCCAAATTAGTTTTGCAGTCAATTATCAACCCCTCATATGCAAGCATAAAATTGGGATAAAAATAACCACCCTCACTGCTCCCCACTCAATCATCACTCAACGTTTCCGAAATCACTCCCTCACAATGTTTGATAGACAACTAAATTAATATTGACTCGGTAAACAGAACGTTTGTGAAAATAATTCACATCATTAAAGCTATTGGATATTACTAGTCAACTAATGGTCAACTTGATTTCTTCTTGGTTTTGTCTCGATGTCTAAGATGATGATGATGTGTAGGTACTCGTGGTAATCTGCGGAAAAAAAAATGGGTTAAGATCCGAGTCCATAGATTTACAATTGCTACGATCCTGTCTCAAACAGATCAATCGAATGATTCGCTCGCATACATTCTTCATACAAAAAAGCCGGGTACTTTGATTTGACCCCATTGTTTGACCCTACAACACAAAATCAAGGATGTTTACCCGAGGTGCGGAATCTCTCAGATCTTTTTTATTGTATTCTTTTATTATTTGCACATCATCAAGCTAAAGAAAGCAGAAGTTGTGATAAGGAAACCTCATGGTATTGCAATAATATAACTTTTTATGTGAATACATTTATTATGTCACATAGAAAACCCTAGAAAATTGGTCCTGTCACTCTAGCTCCTAGAATTATTACACCTCGAAGAGGTCCTACTAAATATTGAACAAATATGTATTTACCTTATCCTAAATCAGTTGGTACATGCTATCAGTGCCAGCCGTGCGACAGAGACTCGCTCTCCCAGCCGTGCTCCTCGTGATGCGCCTCGTGGTGCTCGTGCACGGGCACGAACACCTTCTTCTCCACCACCTCGTGCTTCACCACAGGGTAAGGAACGTGCTGTACTACCGGGTACGGTACGTGCTTGTATACTGGCACCTGCAAAAGGAAGTACCTTTAATACCTTCGATCACAAATACAACCCTGAAGTCATTGTACTCTCTGTCTAATCTCTAAATATTTTATTAAGGCTCCCTATCCCCTCTTCTTTTCACTGTCAAGTGCGGTTGCCGCTTACTCAGTCTGAGTCTGCCGCGATGTTGTTTCACGTCCTGAAGACAGAAAGCTAGGCCGCAAACAGTGTTTATTGCCCTGGTTCTTCACGGTTTTGGTCGCGAAGAAATAGGAGCAAAATCACCTAGCTTTAAGACTATTCAAAGTGATCCCAGCCTACTGAATAAATTCTTTTTGACTTTGACTTTATATTAATCGATGATATGGTTGAAAACAAGGGTGACGGTATTCAAAGCACGTAAATATCTAGGCCATCGTTGTTGAAACAGTTTCGGGCGATAGTAAAGACGGAAGAAAGAATTGTTGTACCTCCTTGATAACTTCGACCTCCTTGACGACGGGCACATGCACGGGCACGTGCACCTTCTTCACGTGGTGGTGGTGGATGGTGTGCACCTTGTACGGTACATGGATAGTCACATGCTTGCTGGAAGAAACGAATAACATTACAATCTGGAATTTGTCCATCATCCAAAAGTTGTCTGGAAGAGATCGCTTTTAGCGATAAGGCCGCCCATTGTACCTATCTATTTATATTTTATGTTTCTATTATGAGTTTCTTTTGTGTACAATGAGTTTCAACTAAAAAAACATACACAAACAAAGACAAATAAATGAAATTTCATGTTGAACACATCTACATCCGATTCCTGTGCAATCATCGCGTTGAGTAGTGATTGGATTTAAACCCATCACCCCAGCGACCACTAAGCCGAAACAGCACGGAAGTACGAAGATGGATCTCAATACCACGTCAGCTGGTGCGCGTTTTGCGTACAAATCACATACTTTCACCTCATGCGAGGGAAATGGATGATTTTGTGTGGAATGCGATCACTCCTTGCGCAATGCCACCATTATGTTACGTGGCTGTAAATTACGCTACCATGGAGCCTTATTGAAAGTGAGACTAATGAAGGAAAGTAAACTGACACCATAAATGTATACCCAATGTATAATGGTAGCGCTGTTATATCAAATTCAAATTCAAATTATATTTATTTGGAACCAAAATTACATTATACTTAATTAACTAGTGAAACGATGCTGGCAGCAGGAGTATAAAACTGTGTTACTGCCAGAAACGCCGTCCTCTTGACATATTATCCAAACCAATCAAAACATACCTTATAAGATATTTAACAACTATTATAGGTTGAACTTATAAAGTTGTAATTAGGTAGGTCTTCTAATTTAAATTAATCTAATGAAATGTTATAGTCCTGATTATAAGCTCATCAGATCCGTACTTTAACCGACGCCGACGTCAAAAAAGACGTATTATGTTTGGCTGTATTTACTTATGTTTTGTACATATTCACATAAGTAATCATTTAATGGCCCCTCTATACATTCGCCGAACTATTTATTGGATTAGACAATGACCGACGAAAAGACCCTCTACACGTTCGTGAGCGCGGGTATTCGTCTATCATCGGCGAATATGTAGGTGGCCCTTATGAGGTGACTTACTAAAATCAGCGTAAACAATCTGTAGGTACTTTTATTATTTACTTTTTTGAAAGTTTGCCTTAGCTCAACCCTTTTACCAACATTCAATACGTGTTCAACAATTTTTGTTGTTGACTTTGGTTAATACAGCCCTCACGACCTCAACCACGCTTCCATCAAGTTATTAAGATATATTTGATGAGACGTGATAGTGAGGGATGATTTGCACGAAGGGGTGAAGTTAGCAAACCTTTTAATTTTTTTATTATTGATGTAGGATGTGGTGGATGGCACAAACTTAGGGAGGCCTATACCCAGCAGTGGGTGAAGTCGGGTTGTGGATGATTGATGATGATGACGATGATGATGTAGGAACCTTGGCTGGGGTCCAGGATGTTTTTATTTAGCATTGTAATCGAGTTCCGGTCGTTCATTAACACAGGCTCGTCTAACCCGGTTTCTTCTAGGGAACAGAAACTTCCAAAGGCATTTTTAAAAGCTTTAACAATAATCTAAGTTTTTTTTTTTACGAATCGCGTCTGTATAACATTTATTAAGTCCCTTACAATTTAAATATTATGTCTTCCAGTCGCGAAAGTTGTTTTTTGTATGACAAGTAAATCTTATACCTACTTATCTAATTTAACCTCATTATTCAAATTCTAAACAATAAAATGTTAGGGTACTTTTACCCTAATATATTATTGTTTAGAATTATTGCTCAACGTTTCACGTTCTACTTCGTCGGGCTCCGTAACATTAATGAGCACATCTCATACTCTACTTGTCACAATTACGAGGCGCGCGCGCATGGAGAATTGCGTTGAGTGGATTATTATACTAATTGTTTTGATGGTTGTTTAAAAGTGAGGTACCCAAAACTATGTATTCTATGTCATTAATTTTACAGTCAAAATTCTGACAAAATACAAAGCTCTAAGCAAAAACACACAAAGAAAATTTTTTAAGGCGAAAATATGCGACATTTCCTCGGACATTTTAAATCAATTAAGAGTGAATAATTAAATTCGTATAAGTCAGTGGCTTACTCTGGTAACGGAGTTATTAGGCCGCCTCATACGAAGTCATAAACGAACTTTTTTTAATTACTCACTCATAACTAATTTAAAATGTCTAGATCTGAATAATCGTTTCGATAAAATGTCTGAATCCACATTTCACAATATTTAGCATTCCATTTGATAGTTTGCAAGCCCATCGCCGCTTTTATATTCCTAGTTATTTCTTCACGCGCCTATTAATTTTATACCTAGGTATCGAAAGAACCGGCGTATAACATCGAGAAAGGAACTAACATTTATGAACAGGTTTTAAAGAGCATCTCAGTGACCCACTGCACTGCATTTCACTAGCATCCACGTTACATCATGAGCTCGGCTTAGCTGGCTTTTGTTTTTGCAATTTTAGCTGGTAGCAACCGGTTTTTGATGATTTCCTACTGACCAGACATAGACGTTTTCATATCACGATTGTGTTCTCCATAAATCTCATCTTTGAGGCCTTTGGGGCTAGGCAGAGCCATGTCCAAATACATCGGGCAGGCCCACAGGTTTTAGATATAACTGATTCCCGTTATTTCACAGTTATTATACACTAGCTTCTGCGCGCGGCTTCACCCGCTTGTTACCAACATTTTGAATAGCCTATATGCTATTCCAGGTCTATGCCTATACCAAGTTTCATCCAAATCGGTTCTCTGGTTTAGGCGCGATTGATACACAAACATACAAACATCCAAATATCCAAACAAACTTTCAGCTTTATTATATGAGTGGGATAAAAACAATTTTTATATCATATTTCTAGTGTATTTTGTTATTGTACGTAAACATTGAATGCAGTTATTTTTTGTAAATAATATTCCTTTGCGAAAAACAAAAATTGCGAAATACATTTTAGGCATCAGAGATTATGATTGTGAAATATTTTAGAAGTTTTATTATAGCCGAAAATAAAATTCAGAGAATTCCGTATTTTTTCATGTAGTTTGTTTGAACGCTTGAAAATCCGTTAAGTATTCATAAAATATATAATATAATGTATTCTAGCGTCCATCTGCAAATATAAAATCGTACGTAAACGAAGCTGTTGTACTAACATTTTTAAATAGCCCTTATTATCCAGGCTACGGCTTCATTTTTTCCAAGTTTAAAAAAAAGCATTTCACAAGCTTGAATTTCACAAGAAACCAATTATCCTGTACAATCATTTTACACAGAAAGCTGCTGGTAATCTGCTGTAACATAATTAGAGTTTTATAGAACAACACAGCCAAGGACCTGACCTTGTATGCAGTAAATCAAGATCGATTTTGACCTTGGAAATTTTACGTGATAAACTGTGGAAGCTGCTCGAAAGATTCATATTATGAATATTAAAGTGGACATGAATATTGGTTTATTTAAAATTAGATTTAAGAAAATGTTAATTCACAAATGTTACTATGATATTAATGAATTTTTAGACTGACGAGAGAGACTGAGATGAAGATTTGACAAATTTTTATTGTCGCACCTCTGTTAAATTAATTTGCACACCGAATTTTCGGTAAAGCATGTTGTGACAAATTCTAAAACTTTTGATCTTACATGCAAATGTAACGTACACACTGTTTTGAGCAAATAAATTAGCTTTCTCTTTAAACCATATATTACCATGCTAAAATGCATAAAAGGGCTAAGAGGCACGCCAGCATAGCTAACCCAACTACAGGTTCACTCTACTGTGCGCGACTGTCCGCTCTCGAATTGGCATGTACAGCCATCAAAAGAAGTGTTTATCCTAAACAGACACTGTCGCCGTCTGTAAAAGACGTACAGGCCCATGCTCTCGCAAAGCTCTAATGTGTAATTTAGCTCCTGTCGAGGGTATGCACGTTAGGGGAATTAGCAGTTAATACCTAAGCTAAATTAACTTTTAGCTTTTTAATTAGAGGGTCGAAGCGATTTTTTTTTTGTGTTCATCGTCTAATTAGGAGCCTAATCTAGGGTCGAAAAATCTAATTTTTCGTGAGTTTCTGCAAAATGTGGGCAATCAAATATGTAATGTTTAGAACTGAGAGGATGTCTACCGTGCATTGGTGATACCGTTGTGATCCAGTTTAAAACAAATCACATCCATAAAACTTACTTAGTAGGTTATTTTATTAGTTAGAATTAACAAAATATATGAATATTATGTTACTATATTGACATTGTGGCATTTACAGTTATTATTTTCATAGCTTGATCGAAGATCATATCAATTACATTTTGGTAACATGGATGGAACCAATTAATAAATTGGCAATGATTATCGTGTGTCACGTACTAAGGTTCAAAAATAAATAATAAAACTATGGACATAACATTTGTTTGGGATGCTAGAAAATAGGTAAGTATATGAAACTATTGCCGTCGCGCCACCCCCACGTAAAGTGCGATAGAGACAGGTGTAACTCAGTCCGGTATCACCCTCAATAACCTTGAACAGTCGATCGAAATTTAGGATTCCCCAGTCTTCCGAAACAGCTGATTTAACAATTTTTTGATATGATCTCTCTTATCTAAACTATAATAATTATATTTCTATATTTTTATTGAGAACATTGAAACTTTTAATAATTACTGAAACAGCAGAAAAATATTTAAAAAAATATTTTTTTTTCTTTTTTTTTCCGAGTTCTATTTTCACGCGTATTCTTTGTGTCTGTATGATTAAAATCACTAAATGTATTTTATGTATGAAACACAGAATAAACGATATTCTATTCTATTCTCAAACAATGTCCCGGGGCGTCTCGTTAAGAGGAGTGCATCCTAACGTTGTATAAACCTGATCGCACACTAAGCCGTACACGCCGCAGTCATTTTTCTATACATAAAATGATGATGACCTCAAAGTGCGGCTCACTTCTGACGTCAGCAGCATTTTCTCATTGAAATGACAGTTAGCCGCGTTCCGCTCGGCTGCACAGTCCGTCAGCAGCACAGAAAAATTACTGCGGCGCGTACGGCGCGGGCAGTGTTCAGGTTAAATGAAACCTATGCCATATGTTTTGATAGTGACATAAAGAAAACATCGGGTTTGTTGTTAGTCCGACTCTGTCTGTCGCCCTCGGCACCTATTAGTAAGTTCCACCAATTATTTTCTGATATTAAAGCTAATTGGCCAGGGTACTAAACGGTGCTATGTTACCAGATTTTGTTTCAATTTGTTCACAAACATTGTTCATCGGTTTTATTTGAGTTGTTTTGGTTGAGTAAAGACCTCGACCTGTCGCAAAACAAGCGACACCAAGATCTGGTGGACTTTTCTTTACAGTGAAGTTAACATGGTGGTACCCATAAACTCTCAGCTTACTTTTGGTCTAAAATAAATTTGTGTGAGATGTCCAGTTTTTTTTTTGTTTAGGTATTAACACGAAACTCAATGTTATTTTAAACCTGATCGCACACTGTCCGCGCCGTACGCGCCGCAGTTAATTTTCTATACAAAAAATGCTGATAACGTCAGAAAATGCGGCTCGCTTCTGACGTCAGCAGCATTTTCTCTGTTGAATTGAGAGTTCGGCGCGTTTGGCTCGCTGGACTGTGCGATCACCCTAAATTAACTAAAGATACAATATGTTCATAGTTATCGAAGTTTAAAATTCTTGCAACATGTGACTGTCAGTGACAAAAACGCAAAAAGGAAACTCCTTATTTTCAGAAGCTTTTTTTCAGAAGGCTTGTAACATGTCACGTGTAGCAATGCTTTTTCAAAATGCACGGCTAGGATTCAAACACACATTATGGATTGAAAGTCTAGATCTAAGCTACTTGACCGACATAGCAAAAAATATACGCTATTAGTAATACAGACTATCTACTAAATTATTCAAATATACTATCCAATTAGGTACTGAAACTCAGTGAGGCTTATTTAATAGCTACCTATTTCAGTGTTCTCCGATATTCATCGTTTGCATTGCGAGTTCCGGAAATCTGAATACCAATTCAATGATAGGTTTAGTAGATTTATTCACTATGGGGCTTAAACAGTGTGGTGTCACGGGCGCTATATTGAATACCAAATCTTAATATAATTCAATAATAGTACAATTTACCTGCATTATACTCGTATATATTAATTCTTCTGTCTGTGGCACAAAATAAAAGTTTCTTTCTTTCTTTCTTTCAAACGCATCGAAGGATTCTTGTACAAGTAAATTGAGCCACAGAGGTCGTCATGATACTCATATTATTTATCTACCTTAATTCAATGATGTTTTACTTATAATATTGCGATTATTTTAATTGTATCTTTACATAAGTTTTACTTTACTTGCAAAAAAATAAAGCGAAAATTTAAATAAGTCAACATTTTACCGGATCAACAATTAAATCAGAAAGTGTATCAGATGTAGAGCTATTACGCACTGCCGACTAGTCGCCGGCGGCGGCGACTCAATCGACTTTTTATTTCGGAGGGCCTAACACAAATGACCTATGAGATCATTGATATGATACTAACCATTGATGTTGTACAATAAACCCTTCCTTTGTACAACAGATAAAAAAAATATTCTGACAGCAATAAAATTATTCTGATTCTGATACTATATATTGACGACCTCTGTAGCGCAGTGGGTGAAAGCCCGCTTGAGATGCAGAAGGTTGCGGGTTCGATCCCCGCCGCGGGATAAATGTTTGTATGATCTGCAAATATTTATCTCGGGTCTGGGTGTTTCTATGTATAATATGTATGTATTTACGAACAAAAAGTATAACAGTTAACACAAAGTATAACAAAAAATAAAAAGTATAACAGTGTCTGGAAGAAATCGCTTCTAAGCGATAAGACCGCCCATTGTATATTGTCTCGTTGGGTTTTATTGATTGTGTATGTTTTGTAATATTGTGTACAATAAAGAGTCTTTCATTCATTCATTTCATTCATTCATTCATTCATTCATTCAACAGTTATCAGTTATCTAGTTACCATAGTACAAGCTATGCTTAGTTTGGGGCTAGATGATGCTGTGTGAAATTGTCCAGCATTATTTATTTATTTATTTATATAACAGGACTACTATGTAGAACAGGAGTTTAAATGTGTTTACGCACTTGGTCGCCGGTCACCCGGGCGACTCTACCTATGTTTTGTCGCCAGTGCGTATAGGTTAGGGGTTTAAATTCAACCCCAATTCTGACTTATTTGATTCGCCCCTCGAAGGGTGTCTGACCATTCATTTCTATAGATTGATGTACGTATTAATTTGGGAACGAATACAAAGCGAAAGTAATTTTAAACATTTTGTTATGGTTATAGTTGTAATAATTGTTTGTTTGTTGGTTTGAAATGAATAGGCTTCGAAAATACTGGACCGATTTGAAAAAAAAATTCACCAATAGTATCCCACATTATCCCCGATGAACATAAGCAATATTTTATCCCGGGGAAGTGAAGTTTTCCCGATCGCGGGTAACACCGCGGCGGACAGCTAGTCAATAATAGGTATATGAAACTACAAAATTATCGTTTTAATCGAAAATGAATTTTGCACTCAATTACCAGCTACATGGGTAAAATTAATTTGGGACAACGAATTATACAAAACTCCACTGCAAGATGCCCTTATAAAAAACATCATTATTTTATTTTGCAAAGCTTGAACATAAGAAGCGAGATAAACAAAAAGTATATTAAGTAGTATACCAGATAACTGTTTCCCATAGTACAAGCTTTGCTTAGTTTGGGGCTAGATGATGCTGTGTGATAATGTCCAACATTATTTATTTATTTATTTAAACAGTCGATTCCACTTCCAATCATTGTGATTCTTTAATAAATGTCGCTTCTACTTAAAAACTCATTCGTTTCCACATTGACCTTAGGTAGGGCTTTTCTACAACGGATACAATTGGCAAAGTACAGTACAAAGAAATAATTATTGAACTTCCTACGCCATGGTGTGACGACCGCTGTGGCGCAGTGGGCGAAGGCCCGCCTGTGACGCAAAAGGCGTGTTCGATCCCCGCGGCGGGTGCCAATGTTTGTAAGATCTACAAAAATTTGTCTCGGGGTTGAATGTTTCTATGTATTTACAAAAAAAGTATATAGGTATATCAGTCATTTTAGTACCCATAACGCAAGATCTGCTTACTTCCGACTGTACTGATACTGTGTGATTTTTAGCACTATTTATTTATTTATCTTGGGGCTGATCTGCGAATACGTGTTCCGTACTCCATACAAATAACCGACTTCTATGCACGGCTGGTATTTCTAATGAAATTCACCGATGATAGGGATGTTCACGTATTTATTTTATAATGTATTAATTTTTTTTTTTTTTTTAGTGTGTGTTTATTTATTCAATTTTGTTTGTGAGAGAAAATAAATAAAACTTATTATTTACGTCAATTTTGTTAAAAGAAATGTCTAGGTGGTACAAATGGTACAAAAATTTAGCCCTACGGATTACGACTTTACAAAGCCTAAGTAGAATGATTCTGCATTTTTGAATTTGTGCCGTCAAAACATTGCTACTTGTTTATTTGATTACGAACATACTGACGTAACAATTAAGTATACCTTTACCGTAACACCACAGTTTAATCAATACTGATCTTAAACTACCAACTGCTCTTGTAAGAGTGATGTAACCGCACCAAATTGTACATGATTCGAACTTACTCGACTTTACTAGTTTATGCTTTTGTTACTATTTTTGTGTATTTGTTCAATGACTTCAAGTTCAGTGTCACTATTTGCTCAGTTCAGTTTTATTTGTTTTATGATTTCGTGTTGCTTTTCTTATGTTTGTTTAAGTTCTTTTTCTAAATATTTTATTTAGAGTCATTTTACAGATTAGATTATAAACAGTTGATTTACTTTTAATTCCGTTTTGCGTAGGTTGAGTTTGGTCTGATTAATCGGGGAGTCCCACATAACCCTCTCCCTCCCCCTCAGTGGGAGGAAAATAAAAAGGTCTGATAAATAAATGTCATCATCCACAGCCGATAATATCCCACAGTTGGGTGTAAGCCTCCCTGTTCACGGCATTTATTCCGGTCCTGTGCTTCACGCACGAGAACCGGATGTAGAAACCGTGGACTCCGATCGCGCGATGAGTCGAGTCGACGACATTAAAAAAGTCCATTAATTTTAAATTAAATAAAATGACTTCAACTAATTCTTTATTATTTTCCAACGTCAGTCGATATGCTCTCAGATCAAGTTACTAAAAGGTTCTTTGAAGATATCTAAGAAAGAAGTAGACCCTCTAACATTGGCACTTGCCGCTGGCATTCCTGCTGTAATTGGCTTTGGCACTCAATCAAGATATTTTAGCTGTTGGTTTTCCTAAATAAATAAATTTTGCACGGTGTTACAACGAAATAACAACCCCAAACGCATACCCATTACCTCTGTTCCGTCGTAAGTAATTTTTTAAATGTAAATACTTACTGTCCTCCATAACCGCCGGGAACGGGGGTAGCTACAGCCAAGGCGACTACGAGGGCAACGAGCTGAAACAAACAGAATAGATGTAATGTTTTAAATAAATACAAATACCTAACTAAATACAAATCTATTACAACCGCAGTACAATATAGTAGAGATAACAATTGAAAAACGACTTTAAGTTAAGGGAATAAGTATGGTGTGTTGTCGCGTCTAAAATTACGGGCACGGTAGAAAAGTATTTCAATAAGTTATAAAACATGATTCATATTGTACTTCAAAAATAATTTGAGGTGAAACAAGCAAAATTTTGTATATCGTACATGCAGGACTAAAAAAATGGTGAGTCCATAAATACTGATTTTCACAAATGACTCGTTACACAAATAACAGTTTTCTCCTATGTAAACAGCGATATTTAATTAAACTATACAATCTGTTCAATTCGGTTATTCAATAATAGTTTGGAATAGGGAACTTAAAACACAATTATCCGGTATCAATCAACCTAGGCGCACTTCCAGGAAATTCGATAAAGCTCGCGCAGAGCAGGAAATAAGGTCTTCACTCATTTAAAGCTTTTATCTTATTTTTTTTTTAATTTTAAGTTTAAAAATAATTATTTAGTTTTACAATGTGCAGTA
Organism: Epirrhoe alternata; assembly: GCA_963565295.1. NCBI lineage: Eukaryota > Metazoa > Arthropoda > Insecta > Lepidoptera > Geometridae > Epirrhoe > Epirrhoe alternata. The sequence continues at coordinate 1,121,480 of OY751375.1, forward strand.
GCATTACTCTTATATTTTCAATTCAATACAATTTATTCATTTAAGTTGATAATTGTGACTTTATGTATACTTAAGTGACAAAACCAAGTGTGCCTTGAGCTATGGCGAATAAATGAGTATGAGTATAAATAAAATGTCACTGAAACACTCACAGCGAGTTTCGTGTACATCTTGCTTGGTTTGCTGGACTGATTTGGTAAACACTTGACGTGAGACTGAGTTACTTTCTACTTAATCGTAACGTGCCTCAAGCTTATATACTCGAACATTGCGCCTCTGGATTGCATAACTAGCCCCTAGTGCATCCCTACTAGTAGGTATAACCTGGATTATTTAGAAAGACTGTAGTTTGACCAGTGGTCGAGAGAAAGGAGTCTTTTTGAGTTGGTGGGGCTATAAGTGGGGTGCGATCGAAAGCTCGCGTAGCCATATCGTTTGTGTTCAAGTGAATGCATGTGGGCATTGTGCTCCAGTTTTTTTTTTTTTTTTAAATGTAGATGTAAAGTAGTGCGGGAGTTTAGTGACACGAAAAGTAATTCACGGACTTAGAGGTAACATAATTTTAATGTGATTAGTTTTAAATTTATTTTTACCATTTTGGTATTGTGTCTTTTGTAATTAAATATTGTGAGTATACAGTTATTTTATTTCATGGTCCCAACATACTTTAACGATGTCGTATATCGTCAATTGCCTTAGAAAAGTCAATCTTTTGATTCTTCGACAAAAACTAGTGTTCGTCCCATGTCGAAATTCAACCACAATTCATTAAAATCGATCTACCGAAAACTTAGGGGTTGCAATCAGGCCATGATTCTAAACATATTTAACATAACGAATTTTTTTTTACTTAGCTTAGTCATTTTATGTTACTTTCGGTTATTTACTACTATTACAACATGATAAGACCATACCTACCATTAGGTAGGTATGGTCTGGTAAATTATTAAATTTCATTTACTTTAATCCAGCAATCTACATAAAACAACGCGCCCAGAACGTAGTACGTAAACAGTACTCTTCAAACGCTGTTTTCTCCGGATATACCTAATGATTTTTTCGGAAAATCCTTTTGGATTTGTTGTGTGTTTGGATGTTTTACGTCTGACGTCTTTTTACACCCTGTATATACAATTTCTACATAAATTAGAAGATTCTCATTCTTAGATCTTTTTCTCCATAATTTAGATTCTATTTCTACATAATTTATGATACAAAATAATTTATGTAGAAATAGAATCAGTTGATGAAATGATTAGTTTACTTTAGCAGGTAACGATATAATAAAATCGCATACAGATAGGGTTATTTTAGATAATGATAATTCATTAGGTATACTTACTAACTGATACACTTTTATCATATACCTAAGTACCTATTCACAAAGTGTATCAGCCAGAGACGCCAGTCGGATCTTAATCTTAGTAGTCAACGAAAAAAATGTGTCATATAGGTATAGGGGAAGTCAAGAAGAATATAGCAACAAGAGTATACCGCCTTTTGGACACTAATGCGCGGTACGCAACAATAGGTACGTGATAAATACCCGGTTTAAAAATAATAATTATGTCACCAAATCACGAAAGTTTAAAAAGTTTAACTAATGCGCGGATCTTATGCGCGAAATAGTAACACGTTAAAAAACCGGCCAAGTGCGAGTAAAAATATACGGTTTTTAGATTTTTCCCTGAACTTGAAGACGATACTACTTGCCAAATTTCATAGTTTGAGGTCAACGGAAAGTACCCATGAATTTTGATTTTATTGAGCGTCGAATTAGGTAGGTATACGTTTTTTTTTTCGGCTTAAACAGCCGTATCTTTTTTTGCGTTAACCTTACAAGTTTGATTTTTTTCCTGGCTTAAGGGGACCGTAAACCTGAGTATACGGTTTTAATTTAACTCGATACCTCCGCGCGTTCTTGAGATAAAGGGTCTTGACAGACGGACAACAAATTGATCCTTTATGGGTTCCATTTTTGGTTTTGAGGTACGGAACCCCAAAAATAGCCAATTTGTCATAGATAAAGCAAAATGCGAATCTTAGGAGCGTTACCCTATATCTATACTTTTTTTTTTATTGCCTTTTATTATTTTATTTAATCCTGTACAGTCAAGTAGGTAGTACAATTTTGTATGTAATGTAGGTAGTCTACTGCGCAACGAAAGAGCCTGCACGAATGCCTAGATCGTACTGAGTACGATTGTAGAGCTATACAGGGTATAAAAAGACAACTACCGAAAACTGAGGGGTTAAAACTCAAAACCAGCAATCTACGTCAAAAAACGCGTCCAGGACATACGCAAACAGTACCTACTCTTCAAAGGCTGTTTTTTTCGAATATAATGATTTTTACGGAAAATCCTTTTGGCTTTGGCTGTGTGTTGGGATGCTGTACCTATCCCTTTCGGCTTCGGTAGACGTCTTTTTACACCCTGTATATTACTGGACGTTAGAAGCAATTGAAAATGGCAAATTGCCTTGGTAACGAGTTGACAAAACAGTCTGATTACTATGACAACTGCCTGATGTTTAATGATATGTGCCATGTGCTTGAATACCATATCAATTTTGCTTAGGTACTTCCGTACAGTCTGCGAGGAAAGTAGTTGAAAACAGCGGCACTCCAGGAGTGCCGGCAGAAGTGAAAACTTGAACGGTTCTAAACATGACAAATAACTCAGTGTCAGTGAGCAGTCACGTGACTCCCACGTGACGTTTTCGAGGCGAATCCAACAATTTTTTCTCATCCCAAAACTGCTTTATTTAAGATTCTCACATTTTCCAGTGTTTGATTTTTGTTATTGCATTTTCAAATCAAAAAATCAAATCAAATCAAATTGTTTTCATTGTATTAATGGATATGGGTATGGCTGGGATTCAATCTCACATCCTTTGAAGAATAGAATAATATTTATTGAACAAGAAGAACACATTATAACTATTATTTAACTAGCAAATTGCAATGTAAATAACGTTAGTGTGACATCTGATTCTCGTCATTTATTACAATGATACATTTTCCATTTATATCAACCTCAATAAATTTTCCTTTTAGTGGGAGGGTAATTAGGTTAAATAAATAAATAATGCTGGACAATTTCACACAGCATCATCTAGCCCCAAACTAAGCATAGCTTGTACTATGGGAACCAGATAACTGATATACTACTTATATACTTTATGTTCGTAAATACATACATATTATACATAGAAACACCCAGACCCGAGATAAATATTTGCAGATCATACAAACATTTATCCCGCGGCGGGGATCGAACCCGCAACCTTCTGCGTCTCAAGCGGGCTTTCACCCACTGCGCCACAGAGGTCGTCAAAGGTTGATGAGTGGGTACCTACACAAGTATGGAAATTTATATTCCAATACGGTTTTAGTTTTATATCCGCTGTAAACCACACAACGCTTTGAGGAAATAGGTTAGTTAGTATTCTAATGGTGTACAGGGCTTACAGCAAAGCCATTAGTAAATTTTTATTTATTTTATTTCATGGGCTGTTAATTCGAAACGTGTTAAATGTATATGGACGTGTCCTCTGTCTACACCTATTCCTTCTAGAACAGTCTTAATAATTGTGAAACTATGGCTTGCATTCAATACCTCCAAAAATGAAAGATTTCAAAAAATATTGATAGATGTGAAATGCTCATAATGTTTTGTTGGCGAGTGTACCGTGATTGTGCGAGCGTGCGATGCGACTGCTGATGAGCGAAGGCGACTGTCAATGTTTGCTGAGCGACTATCTATAAGTAGATAGCCTTTTACGTCATTCACTAAGATCGGAAGCACACAGCAGATATCTAAGACTCTACCTACTACAAACTTAACGATGTCTGTATGGGAAGATATTCGAGAAAAAATATTAGATACACACAAGCAATGGAACCCTAATCTATATTGGTTTATTTGAGCTGTTTGTCTTCGAAGGCCGATTAAGCTGAGAGGGACGTTTCGGTACTGAACAAGAAGTGGATGGGTGACCGCCAGTGGCATTTTCATCTGAGCGCTTCCGTGCTTCGGAGGGCACGTTAAATTTTCGGTCCCGGCTATTTTAGTCGTTAAGCCACGACGGAGGCCTTAAGGCGGTTTAAAAACTCCGTCACCAGAGTTGGCCACTGACTCATACGAACTTACTTACTTAAGCCTATTCCATCTCAAATGATGAGGCACTACAGCATCCCGTTGAATGTAAGCATGGATAGCAACCTGACGATGCATATACCATCTAACCTAACATATCAGCTTATCGAATTTCGTCACGACGTTTTCCTCAGAGCAAAATCAACGCTCTACCATCGGATAAAAGTAAGTTCGTATGATTCAGTGGCCAACTCTGGTGAAGGAGTTCTAAGGCCATTTAGTGTGCCCTCCGAAGCACAGAAAGCGCTACCAAAATATCACCTTCGGATTGAAAGTGTAGGGTTAGGTACCTACATTCCACTAGGCTAACACGGCTCAGGGCAGAAGATAGTGATCCATATAGGATTACACGCATCAGCCTGAGACGTTGGCAAATCTTATATATTTCACTTGTCCTTGCTATGATTGCAAGCACCGATCCATGGCAGTTGCACAAAGAGCCACAGAGAATATGAACCTAATTTATGAGCAATCTAAAGTCTACAATAGGGATCTTCAAATCGAGAGTTAAATGAGTTCCTTTTAGGTAGGCATGCTTCATCAGTCATCACTGCTGTATTGTACAGGTCTACGTGAGTGGCCACAGAGTTCTGTGGCTAACCCAATGATGTTCTATACTATAGTTACTACTGTAAGTAGTATCCCATTTCTCTGGGCTAACCATAATCAGCCTTAATGTCTAACTTGATATCCATTCCCAGTTGTGATCCCAATAGAGCTCAACCAATCACACAATAAAATGATAATTGAAGTTATTTTCGTATTCTGTGATTGGTTGAGCTGGGATGACATTTGAACATGGAAATGTGCGATGTAGAATTATTATCAACTAGCGACCCGCCCCGGCTTCGCACGGGTGCAATGCTGATACAAAATTTCTCTACTATATTGTGCATGTATTATACATTAAACCTTCCTCTTGAATCACTCTATCTATTAAAAAAAACGCATCAAAATCCGTTGCGTAGTTTTAAAGATTTAAGCATACACAGGGACAGGGAAAGCGACTTTTAATTTATAATGTATGTGGACCATTGTAATTTTTAAAATTTTATCTTAGTTTATAATATTCATAATGACAACCTTGATTACCTTGACTATAAATTAAAAATGAATAACATTTGCACGCCTGCATGCAGGTTGAATACATAATCCCATCAGAACTAGTTTAAGATCTTGACATTATTATGTACTGTATTCTGCAAATAAATGATTGATTTGATTTGTTTAATACTATGTAGTGATTTATAAAATAAAAAAAATGTCTTCAAGTTAGGTACTTAGAGAAACTTTCGCCACACTAGTTTGAATGAACTAGTCTTGTGTTGGTACTAAATATTTTATTGATTTATGGATATCTCGTAATATTGACGAGTGCGAGACCTCATGTTTCTTAGAGAAAAATCTTTAACATTGACTGTGTTGATTAGTGGAATAAATTGCAAGTTCTCATATTCATTGTTTTAATTTTTAGCTAGTTCGATTCCCAGGTAAATAAAGTGAATTTTAGAACGTATTTTAATGCAGTATTGTTTCGTTTTAGAAATAAATGAACGTTTCCTTGAAGTAAAATAATATATCTTAAAGATTTAGACCCCTCGCAGACTACAGATTTTCCATCGGCCGATAGTTGAGACGGAATATACTTCGGCTCGTAATGCGTATGGAGAAATAGCCCGTCTCAACTATCGGCCGATAGAAAGTCTGTAGTCTGCGAGGGGTCTTAAAGAGTTTTTCCGGGCCCATTGATTTTTTCCAGTATACAGCGTCAGGAGGCAACATATGCCTACACTCAACGGCGCGCTAGTGCCTGTCACGGGGTAGTTTACCAATAAATACATTATGTACCTTACATTGTTAGTATATAACAAAATTTTATTGTCTAGTTACATGTCGCTTATGATATGTAACAAATTACTTGAACGTAATGTCTAGGTAATAAGTTAGCCAATAAATATAATACCTAAGTCCGGCATCGCCTGTCGCACGGTTGGCCAACTATGCTTCAATAAGTATCATCATCATCATCTCAGCCATCTAGCGTCCATTGCTGAACATAGGCCTCCTCCATCGATTTCCACAGCGATCGGTAAGTATAGTCTGGCACGAAAATTAATTAGTGCTTTCTACTAAGTAGAACGCGCGTGCACTCTAGTGTTAAGTGACCCTATACTTTAAGTATAGGAACACTTAATATATTCAGTTAGTAATCACAATCATACAGTACGAGTATGTACTTATTTTTGTGTAAATAAATCAAAACAATGTAATAAAAATAAAAAAATAATAAAAAAAGTAAGTTAACTTGGACATCATTCTGCATGCATACCTACATTTCTGCTTTAAAAAGTGCCGGCCAGAAAAAAAAATACTTTGTTAGAAAAAATACTTTTTTTTTGTCCCATCATCCTACGTCAAAGTGAGTCATTTCTCCCTTCAAAAAAACAAAATGGCGGGCGGGTTAAAGTACTATGGAATCTCATTTCTCCCTGTGAAGAAGTCACCCCATCACCACGGTACGACGGCACCATCGCCGTGGTGATGGCCACGCTGTAAGCAAGCTACGAGCGAGGTGATCAGTTATGTAAAGTCGGCGATCCTTCTATTACACAACTTATTTAAAACTATTTATGTTTGAAATCTAAATCTTGCAGACGTAAAATTACATAAATAATTATATGGTGTAAATTATTTAATCATATTGATAGCCGTTTATGACTACGAGCTGTTATGCTGTGCCAGTTACCACATCAATCTTTTCCTGGTTTTCAAGGATGTTTATTTCAAAAGTATCATTAACTCGCGCAATATTACCTCTGTGGCGCAGTGGGTGAAAGCCCGCTTGGGACGCAAAACGTTGCGGGTTCGATCCCCGCCGCGGGATAAACCTTTGTATGATTTGCAAATATTTATCTCGGGTCTGGGTGTTTCTATGTATAATATGTATGTATTTACAAACAAAAAGTATATATGTAGTATATCAGTTATCTGGTTCCCATAGTACAAGCTTTGCTTAGTTTGGGGCTAGATGATGCTGTGTGAAATGTCCAGCATTATTTATTAATAGGCGTGATTGAAACACAAAAATCTCAACATCCAAACATCTTAACAAACTCACAAACTTTCAGCTTTGTGATATTAGTGGGATAGGTCGATCGATCGAGTTGTTTGAGTGGACGGTTGTGAGAACTAAATTCATTCAAACATATTCACAAACTTTTGTGCGTAATAGGATGTTTATATAGTTTTGTTGCTATATGTATGTATGTTAATGAAATGTAACTACGTCACTTGGTCAAAAAAAACAAAGGCGCTCCAGGAGTGCCGGCAGAAGGGAAAACATCTTAGACCTCACTACTGCTTAACATCAGGCAGAGTGAGGTCAAATGCTGACCTATTTAATTAATAAAAAAAAAAAAAACATGAACCAAGAACCCGGTGTCGGTGAGCTGTCACGTGACTCGCACGTGACCTTTCAGAGGTGAATCCAAGATTTTTTTCTCATCTCAAAAACGCCAAACGAGCCTAAAGAAGTTTTCACTGACTGAAGTTAAAACTTGAAGTGAATTTTCTTCACTGTTTTGTAATCAGTTACTAATAAACTTCTATTAAAGAAGACCTCAGTAAACGTATAGAAGCATTCGAAATGTGGGCGTACAGGCGGATGCTTTCTATAAGCTGGACTCAAAAGGTTACAAACGAGGAAGAGCACAGCAGAAACGGGAACTTTTGCATACCATCAAGCTAAGAAAAGTCAGTTACTTAGGACATGTCATAAGACACGAGAGATAGGACCTTCTTCAACTGATTATGATGGGAAACGTCGCCGGCAAGAGGCGTGTTGGTCGGAGGAAGAAGTCATGGTTGCGGAACATCAGAGAGTGGACGGGGATAGCGAGTGCTGCGGAACTGTTTCGACTCGCTAAGGACCGGGAACAATACGCCAAAACTGCCAACCTTCGCTAGTCGGAGAGGCACTAAAAGAAGAAGACTAATAAACACTTATTTTGTTAGAATGTCGCGGGTAGCATATTGTATTTTTCAAAATTCGCACGACCGGGAACTCGCGACGCATGGTTTGAAAGTCACTAGGCCGCTGAGGTGTCGCAATGTAACCAGTCTTACTTGATTCTCAAAATGTAAAGTAGAGCGTTGGCGAATGTAAGATTATCCTTCCGTATTCGGTAATAACATAATTACCACACAGTGTCATATTCTCAAAATATGATTGTATTTCTAATAATGAACTCATTTCAATATTAGGTATTTAGCCATATACCTAATATAGCACCTCTATAACATCGTTTCTAAGACGATCTATAGATAAATAAAATAATACATAAATAATGCTGGACATTTCACACAGCATCATCTAGCCCCAAACTAAGCAAAGCTTGTACTATGGGAACCAGATAACTGATATACTTTTTGTTTGTAAATACATACACCCGTGATAAATTTTTGCAGATCATACAAACATATATCCCACCGCGGGGATCGAACCCGCAACCTTCTGCGTCCCAAGCGGGCTTTCACCCACTGCGCCACAGAGGTCGTCAAAGATAGCTTGACTGATTCCAATAGAATACTTTGTGACTGATTCTATTGCATTTTGTAATTTTATGTACCTACATCTTCTTCTTTTATTAAATGGCAATATCAGCATAATTCTGTCAATTTCAAGTAAGATTATTGTTAAATTATCTTATCATGTCAGTCAGTCCTGTCACTGGTTTAGAACAAAACACGGTAGTTCCGAATCTCCTGCCAAGTATCCGGGCTTCATTAGTAAAATGCTACCGAAATTACATATTAGTAAAACACGAGAAAAAGACAATAAAATAACAGAGCAACAAACTTTTTCCAAAAATGGCGAAAGAAGTCCCTGTAGGTACATATTGTAGTAGCTTAGTTTCTGTTCATGCTTTCAATATTTGATGATATAGGGTACTTAGGAATTAGTTTTTCAGGACTTTTCAAACGTTACACAAACTGGCACCACCAACTTATCTGATCCGGTGGGAGAGGCGCTGTTATCGCATTTGGAGTTGGCAGCAAAATAATAATAAGTTAGTTCCTCTTTTGGCCACCGGTTCATAAGTTTTTGGCACTCTACTAGGTATTATGTCATTTCGGTGGCATTTTACTAATGAAGATACGTTGTTACGTATCCAAGATCCAAGATCTCCTGTCGGAGATCTGGCAAATGGAATAGCACTATTAAAAAAGATTTCATATTTGACGAAAGATTTTTCCGTTGGAGTTTTCACTGACTGACATGATAAATATGATAATAAATATAAATACAATATTATATAGGCATAGATTTAGCATGGTACCTTTTTGGATATTAGGTATACTGGATATAGTGTAGTTGCCATTTAATAAAAGAAGAAGAAGAACGTCTACTTCTACGTCGGGAATTTGTCAATTATTATTATTATTATTTCAGCCATCAGTGTCCCACTGCTGGGCAAAGGCCTCCCCCCACTCCCTCCAGACATCCCGGTCACCAGCAACATCCCTCCATTCCGCCAAAAACTGATCCAGCTCGTCCCGCCATCTCCGTTTTGGTCTGCCGCGTCGCCTTCTCGCTGGGTCGGGGCGCCACTCGGTAATACTCAATTTGTCAATATTACCTCTAAAACTTAGTATGTAGAGTCGCGTTGGCCGAATGAAGTTGGGCTTCTACTTTCAATCCGAAGGTCGTGGGTTCGATTCCCAGCCGTGCATCAATGGATCTTTCATTTTGTAGAATTTATAACACAAGCTCTTTATGGTAAAGGAAAACATCGTGAGGAAACCCGTTGCTTAGTTAGCACCAAACGTATGAAAGTAACTTAACTAACTTATTTAACTTTGGACGTTGTCTTTCCTGTGGGCAAGGCTGATTAAGTTGAGAGGATGGTTTAGGTGCTGGGCAAGCCCATAATAGTTTTAATAAGTAGAGCCGTGTTGACAGAGTGGGTATACAGGGTTATTTTCAAAACACCAACAACCTATCAAGACTCGGGACTAAGTTACTAACATCATAATCAACAAATAATGTTCTAAAAATTCATCATTATTTCAGTTCATCAGAATTTTTAGCGGTAGACATTCTCTCAGATCAAAAAAAAAAAAAACTTTATTGAGCAAACATTGTTACAGAGGTATACCTACTTACCTAATTCGAGACTTTATTTAGCATTCTGACACAAACTTACCTACTGACAATTACTTTGAGAACACTACTTAAACTTTTTAAACTCACACGATTTAAACTCATTTTTGTTTTATCAAGACAAGAAGAAAGTACCTAATGTATTTATTTACTTACAAAAAAGTATCTAAGCATTTTATCACTTGTCTTTTCATAATACAAGCTGAGTGTAAGCTGAGTGGTAGTGAATCATAGGCTTTCAAGATAGACTGACTGACTGATCGTTACACAGATCGTTACTAAACCAAAAGTCCAGAAACCATTTATACCTATTTATACATTTACCTGGTAAGGAGAGAATTGAAAAATCAAAATGGAAATTCTATCTCTAAGGGGGTGAAAAGGGGGAAAAAAGCGAAGCCGTTTATTATTAGATAGGTACATACCTATGCTCATTATCTTCCAAAGCAGCCTTCTTGGAAAAATCCCATTTATTTGCGTTATTTCCCCACCATTGTCGTATAATATTATATTGAGTCATATCGCTAAGGTATATTTTTGGCATGTGCTAATAATGTACAGAAAGATTTTCGTTTAGAAAGATTCGAAGGAGAGTTTTCTTAGATCTTTTGTGTATTCTTATCCATGGTTGGGCATGTAGAGAGGATGGATGACAGTCATTTGACAAAGCAAGTGTACGAGGCGAGTGCGACATTTTGGAGAAGGGCCAGGTCAAAAGTACCCTAAACCGACGAGCATGTATGAAGAATGTAATGAGAGTGAATGAGGCGAAAGTTGTGTGTCAGGATCGTAGCGAGTGGAGATCCGTGGTCTCTGCCTACCCCTTTGGGAAAGAGGCGTGATTTTATGTATGTATGTATGTTATCCATTGTACATAGGTACTCCGAATTGGGCAGTTTGTCAAGGAACATGGCGATTTATTTTGTCAAAACAATCAATCAGTAATTTTAAATAGAAAAGATCCAACTAGGATTAAGATAGGTATATCGAAATGTATGTTGGTTTAATGCCACAAAAAATTGTATATTATGTGCATAGAATAGAATATAATTCTTTAATTCTTTATTGTACACAATAAAACACAGAGAAAAAAGGTTGTTACAAAATACATGTACAAAAATGTTTTATATTTGGCAAACACAAACAACACAGAACAGAACTTAAAAATAAAAACTTAGCAGGTACACAAGTAAATGAAAAAAAAAAGACAAAATGGAACAAATCAAGGAAGATTATACGAGAGTATAAAGGTTTTTAATAAAATACATGTTATGTACAATGCATGCTTGTTGGCGAAGTGTGCTTGAAACATAAAATTACCCTGTACACAACCATACCATGCTTCTAGCAATTATACGATTTCATTTCATCATTCATTTCATATAGCCCGGGGGACAAGGGGGAAGCCATAGGCACAACATTTGGAACCACGAGACGGGTTGCGAGACAATTATTGCCTACACGTCTGAAAGTCTACTTTAGAGATACGGCAGTGATCCTGGTTTTTATTACTAATCCGAACCAAGCATGCAAGCTTTGGAAAATGACAATAGGACCAGTGGTATAGGAGGGCTAGGCGGTGTCCAACGGGGCCCCCAAGCTCAAGGGGCCCTCGGACTCGTGAGTTGTATGAAAAAATTTATACCTTAGTCTTCTAAGAACAAAATTTTCTAACTAAAAAAAAAAGTAGCTGCTCTCAATGTTGTAAAATTTTGCCACACTCTGCATATAATTAAATTCGCAGACTACAGACTTTCTATCGGCCGATAGCTGAGACGGAACATACTTCGGCTTACTTCTCCATACTCATTACGAGCCGAAGTACGAGTATGTTCCGTCTCAACTATCGGCCGATAGAATGTCTGCAGTCTGCGAGGAGGCTTTAGGGCCCCAGTTTTTTTTTTTGCACTAGGGCCCTTGGCAGATGGCAAGGGTGCAAAAAATATTGTTGCATCGCAATGTATTGATTTTATTTGACCTAGACTCCTCACGTCACACTTGACCTTTACAAATGGGGGGAGAGGGAGTGGCTAAGTAGAGGGGGGTGGACAAAGGCCGGATTGGGTGCAAACGCATTAAATTGTAAAAGGGGTGTGGCATACGTGACTGAACTTGCGCACTACAGACACAGCTACAGTGTATTTTTTTCAGGCCCAATAAGACAGCGTGTACATAGAACACCCTCTGGAAACGTTTATGGTTATTGTCATTGTCACTTCGCATCGTTAGTCGTGAGACAGTAAGGGCTACTTCACATTGGATTGACGACCTCTGTAGCGCAGTGGGCGAAGGTCCGCTTGCGACGCAGTAGGTTGCGGGTTCGAACCCCGCCGCGGGACAAATGTTTGAATGATCTACAAGTATTTGTCTCGGGTCTGGGTGTTTCTATGTATTCTGTGTGTGTGTTTTCCCAAATATTTTTTTTATCTATCTATGTATAATATGTATGTATTTACAAACAAAAAGTATATAAGTAGTATATCAGTCATGTAGTACCCATAACACAAGCTTTGCTTACTTTGGGGCTAGATGATGCTGTGTGAAAAGTCCAGCATTATTTATTTATTTATTTATTGGATTACTATGCGGCGTGTACCGGTCGCAGGAATTTACCCATGGTTATGGGCAGACATTCTGTTGAGTAGGTATCAACTTGCTGCACTTGACTCGGTGGAGCGCAGAGCCAAGAGGCTCTTAGTGAAGACTATCTTGCCGAAGCCAAGCTCGACAGTCCGAGCCATCGTCATGAGGTAGAGTTTGTCGGTCTTCTACAGATTATACTAGGGTCAAAATAATCATTAACCATGATGTACTGTTATCCCACAAGTTTGAGTTTGTTTAGATGGTTTGATATTTACATGTTAGTAGGTTTGTGTTTCAATCACGCCTTAACCAGTGAACCGATTTGGATGAAACTTGGAACAGGCGTAGATAAAAAGTAAGTAAATAGTGGAACCGGCGTAGATAGTGACCTAGAATAGCATTCAAAATACAAATACAAATAACTTGGTACGCTTAACTAAATGTTGGTGCGCGGCCGAAGCCGTGCGCAATAGCGAGTTGTAAACTAATATGTTATTTTACTTTAGGTACTGTAGAAAAGGGTCATCATAAGCAGGTCGTCGCGCCGCATCGCGCACCAGTGTAGACTGAGCTTTATCATAATAAATAAATAATGCTGGACATTTCATCATGGGAACCAGAGTACTGATATAATTATAATATACTGTTAAACTGATATAACTACTTATATACTTTTTGTTTGATATTTTTATGATATGTTCGTTACGTCACTGTGACCCAGAAAAGCATGTGTAAGTAGGTGGGTATTACAAAAATATAATTATATTTTCGTAAACATAATTTATTCCTCGTATGTTCTAATAAGTAGATTGGCAAATCTGTGTCGCGATCGATTAAGATTATGTAACTTTATAAATGACTTTCCAGCCGAAGGTCATGGGTTCGAGTCCCGGGACAAAATCAATGTAGGAAATAAGTTAGATTCGAATAGGCGGCGAAGGGCTTGCAACCTGTTACGTATGGAATGCTTCAGCAAAATGTGGGCATGTTTAAAATAATTTGAACTGATCTTCAAATATAACATTCTCAGTAGGTACAGTCAGCAACGGAAGCCGATTAACAGTTTTTAAGAATAATTTTCAGGTCAACTTGACCTGGAACAGCCACCTGAACAAGCAGGATTTCGACGCGGACTTTCCACAACAGACCATCTTCACACGATCAACATAATCATAGAGAAACACCAGGAAAATAATATGCCACTATATCTTACCTTCGTAGATTATACGAAGGCATTCGACAGTATATTTCACTCTTCAATATTTCAATCTTTACATAATCAACATATTCAATTAACTTACATAAATTTGATTCGCAATATTTACAAAAACAGCACTGCTTCTATTAAACTAGATTCTTCCGGACCAATTTTTAAAATAGAGAGAGGCGTCAAACAGGGAGATCCGCTGTCTCCAAAGCTATTTACCAGCACCCTTGAAGAGGTCTTCAGGAAGCTAGCGGCTGGTTGGGAGGGAAAGGAAATTGATGTTGGAGGCGGAGTGAAGCTCACAAACCTCCGATTTGCTGACGACATCGTCCTATTTTCTTCTTCGGCCTCAGAGCTACAATCAATGCTGCAAGATCTCAGCAATGCAAGCCTTGAGATTGGACTGAAGATGAACAGAGCGAAGACCAAACTCATGACCAATGGCGCTAAGACCAGAGTTCGAGTAGACGGGGAAGAATTGCTCTTTGTGGAAGATTATATTTACCTAGGCCAAATAGTCTCCTTTGAGTCCAGGCAAAATAAAGAAATCGCGCGGCGAACTGAAAATGCTTGGAGAGGCTATTGGGCCATGGGAGATTTAATGAAAGGATCTGACTTCCCACTATCGCTTAAGAGAAAGCTTATGGACACTTGCATTCTCCCCGTCTTAACGTATGGTGCGCAGACTTGGTCATTAACTCAACTTCAGAAGTCCAAAATCAAGGTTTGCCAACGTGCGATGGAGCGTAGCATCCTAGGTGTCAAGCTCACGGATCGAATTCGCAACACGACGCTACGCTCACAGACTCAAATCGCTGATGTAGCTCTTAAGTCCGCCTAACTGAAGTGGGACTGGGCTGGTCACGTCTGTCGCATGCCAAGTGAGCTGTGGGCGAAGGTAGCCACCGAGTGGCGCCCCGACCCAGTGAGAAGGCGACGCGGCAGACCGAGACGGCGATGGCGGGATGAGCTCGACCAATTCTTGCCGGAGTGGATAGATTCTGCTCAAGATCGTGATGTGTGGAGGGAATGGGGGGAGGTCTTTGCCCAGCAGTGGGACACAAATGACTAAAAATAATAATAATAATATAATAATAAGAATAATTTAACTTTTTCTGGGAAATAAGTAAGTTCGTATGAGTCAGTGGCCAACTCTGGTGACGGAGTTTTTAGGGAGTTTTTAGGTCATTGCTTAACGACTTAAATAGCCAGGACCAACAATTTAACGTGCCCTCCGAAGCACGGAAGCGGTCAGATGAAAATGCCACTGGCGGTCACCCATCCACTTACAGGCCGTTTTGAACGTTGCTTAACTTTGACGATCTATCAAGAACGACTAAGCTAGCATGACCACGAGCGCTACACCTTCTGGCTTCTGGGAAATTAACAATTAACTTACTTATTCTTCAAATATTTATCAAAATATTGGTCAAAACGTTAGTTTTTGGAAATTTTGAGTTTTATGAAACATCAAATGTTACGCGAATTTCGTTGGTGTCTCTACATACTATGTATGTACGTTGGGAATCGGTCTTGAATTGACGGAAATATCAGTGAACATACATAAAAAACATGCATACAGCCGAACATAGAACCTCCTCCTTTTTTGAAGTCGAAAAAGGATTTTAAACGCTCTTATATATTGAGATGCATTTAAATTCCTTTCATTACCCTGTTCTATAAGATCGAAAGTACTAGTGACACGTCAAGGAGTCATTTGAATGTATCATGTGACCAGGCGCGGTCCGAGGGGGCTGGTCACAAGGGACATGACCCCCCCCCCCCCCCAACCGTACATGTCTAATAGTAAAACCATGTTCATTGTGCAATAGTCTAATATTAGTGTAGTGACCCCCCCCCCCCCTAATTTCAGTAGTGACCCCCCAAAATTTTAGGCTGGGACCGCGCCTGCATGTGACCAAAGAAAAAGTACGTTTTTATGTTTTTAACTAGTTTCTGACATTTCGTGTGGTCATCATCACCGACCGTGAGTTGACTGCCAGTGGCCATGATGTCACTGAACATATACCTACTACGTGTAACATGCGTAGTTCGTGGTCAGAATATACTATGTAGGTGTAAAAAACTTACGCTTTCCGTAAGGAATTACACCATACACATTGTTGTGTATTAAAATAAATGTATTCGGATTTTTAATAGTAAGTACTTTTTCCAAATTATTTATCTTGAAGCTTTGTACATTGTTCATAAGGTTTGTAATGGCTTGCTATAAAACGAATTGTCGCGTCATTTGCCAATTCAATGTGTATTGAACACTAATTTAATCTGTGAATCGCTAGAAAATAAATAACTTCATTGTAAATAGGAACATTATCTTTAAAAAGAAAATAATATTTAATTTACAGAAACTAAGCTACTACAATATGTACATAAAATTACAAAATACAATAGAATCAGTCAAGCTATCTAAGGATCGTCGTAAAAACGATCTATAGATAGCTCAACTGATCCAGGTCACTGCCAGTCGGAAGCGTGCCCAAAACACGCTATTAACACAATTCTTTCAATGTCAATAGTTTAGTTTATAAGTATTCAATTCATAATAGTAATAATTAATTATAGTCAAGGTTGCCTTCGTCAAAATCGATGATATAATCTGTGAGTAGGTAAATTCAGACTGAACTTAGAATAACTTCTTTAGCCCTACTCCATCTTTGCACGACTAGGTAATGTCCAATTCCATTATGAAAAACGACAAAATAAACAGTCTAAAAATGTCCATTCATAAAAATGTCCTATCATTAATAATGCCCATTCCAATAATAATAATTGAAAGGAGTTTGCAACAGCCTCTCAAAATATGTATTTTAAGACCATATTGTGAAGCATTTAAACATTGTAAGGAGATGAATCTCGATTGCCCTCTTAAATAATTGAACGCAGTGGGTTGCTGTTCAATTTAAAAGCAGCGCAACGTCAGACTAAAATGCCAATTATACGATACCATTCTGGCATACCATTCTGGCCTCTTCCTTTCTTAACTCAACGGGCTAGCGACGATGTAACGACGTTTCGCGCGCTCGTTGCCACTCGTCGCATCGCGGCGATAATATCGCCGTGTGGAGACGGCTTCTAGACAGTGTATAGAAATACGTGGCACGACGATAATATCGCCGCGATTCTCTCGCTCGTGGAGACAGCGCCTTACGTGGACGACTGGACGCGAACGCGACGCGGCGCGTTGCGGTGCGGAAACAACAAACAGTCGATTTTCTATTGAAGTGTCCGACGTGACCGGTGCGCAGCGATACAAATTGAATCGAACGCGATCAGAATTTTTGCGAATTTTGACACTATGTATGATTTGACGTAAACTATGTAGGACGATTCGCACGCACGTACGACAGACTCGCCGGGACGCCGACGCGCCGCGCCGCATCGGATCGCTTCGCAATCGCGTTCGCGTCAAGTCGCCCACGTAAGACGCAGCGTAAGTGAAGAGCTAGACCAAATGACTCCATCAGTGCCGAGTCTATGGCAGGTCCTATTCTTTTTCTTGTAGACATTGCAAATTCACCGCTAGCACGTGTTTTAATCAATGGATGCGGATCACGAACTCCAACACATTGTATTACAAGTTTTCTAACACTTTCCGATGCAGGACGAAGCCCAGAAATGCATTATTTAATACCAGCGACAAAGGAAGCGTAGGCACCGCATGACACTGAATAAAGACATGTATTCACTGAGAAATAATAAACACAGTTTCACAAACAAAATCTACGTGTTTCTGACACAAGTTAAGTCGCATGATTCGAGAGCTGGCGATTTTTTGGCACAAAGAATCAGCATTGCCATTCAGCTTGGCAATGCCGCCAGTATTTTGGGCACGCTTCCGACTGGCAGTGACCTGGATCCGTTGAGTTGAGCGATCCCATTCTTCCGATCAGTTGAGCTATCTATAGATCGTTTACGAAGATCCTTAGATAGTTTGACTGATTCTATTGTATTTTATGTACATATTGTAGAAACTTAGTTTCTGCTGGGGTTTCTGTTTTAAATATCCAAACATCTAAACAAACTCACAAATTTTCAGCTTTATGAGTGGGATTCACGCAAAAACGAAATGTATTTGTATAAAAGATATAGAGATTGTTTGCAATATCACAGGCTTTTATCCCGGGAAAAAATATTGAAGAAGGAACGCGGGTAACCCCGCGCAACGGTAGTACGATTTGATATTTTCAAAGCCTCTGTTCATTATTATGTAGTGCCTACTCAGGAGTAAGCTGCGAAGGGTGTAACAATCTAATAATGCTCATTACTTCGTGTTGAAGTGCTTAAAGCTTCCTTCTTGAAATAATTGGGTTCGTCTTAGACAGTCAAGAACACAATTTGATATTTGCCGAGAGCTTACTGACCAAGTGACTACAGTAGGTATGTACCTACCTACTATGTAAACCGTGTAAGGGCTTTGCACACGACGTTTTTTGAATTTCACTTGAATAAGATATTGGCCATGTTTGGCCAAGGTGGGTAAATTTGGAGACATTTTGGATAAATCTATTCATAAGCTGAATTATTAACGTACTCAAAATCTTATCCGCGCGTCTGTATCGGATAAAATCACACCGAATTTGAATTTAGTTCATCGTAACCAACCCTACGTTTATTTTTTGGTTCTTTCTGTCTCTTTCCCTCAAAAGGCGAAGAGGGAAGCAACAAATTGGTAGCGCACCCCATATTCAACTTCACGAGCATGCTGTGAACCTTACTAGGTAACTGGAAGATCCATTAATCTACTATATAAAAATAAGTCGGGTTTTCCTTCCTGACACTATAACTCCAGAACGCACGAACCGATTTCCACGGTTTTGCATTCGTTGGAAAGGTCTCGGGCTCCGTGAGGTTTATAAGCCATCTGGTGGCGAAACGGAGTTCGCCGGGTTTGCTAGTATAATTTAAAATGAACTGCGATGTTTAACTACGACAGTGGAGATTTGAGAGCTCGACCCATTAGTAGTGAATATGCTATTCTAGAGCACTTATCTACGCCTAAGTTTCGCCCAAGTCGGTTCGCTGGTTTGGAATTGAAACACCTTACGAACTTTTAGCTTTATAGTAGGATAATAAAAAAAGATAATAGATGCCCTAGAGATGTGGTGCTGGAGGAGGATGCTTGGAGTATCATGGACAGAGTTCCGTACCAATCAATCCATACTCGACGAACTCGGCATCAAGCAGCGTCTATCGTCTCTCGTACAGTCTCGCATTCTCACGTTCCTTGGGCACGTGTCGCGGCGTGGAGAACTGTCCATAGAACGTCTTGTGGTTCAGGGAAAGATAGAGGGTACAAGGCCGCGAGGTAGATCTCCAATGCGATGGACGGACCAAGTGAAGGCAGCGCTGGACAGACCCATAAATGAGTGCTCTAGAAAGACCACCATCCGAGACGAATGGCGTGGAATTGTGAAGCGAGCCACACAACTCCCGACCTGACGACCACGACCACTCTGTCAAGAGTGCAACGACTAAGAAGAAGTTGATAATATAAGAATAAGAAATAGTACATTGTTCCACAAGAGAGCAAAATTCGTTTTTGTTGCGAGTGCTGAGTTTGAATCTCGAACAAACGAAGGATTCTATATTTGAATCACGAGCGTAGCGAGTGATTCTATGTTAGAATCCTGAGTGTAGTGAGAGATTCAAAAGCATAAGCAACAAAATATTTTGCTCTCGTGTGATACATACAACTTTTCACCTTACTAGCGAAAAAATACAAGCTTTTTTGTAATTTAATAGTGCGAATCCATCCTTGGTATTTCATTTAGAAATGAAAAGTCTTATCAACGAGCTCTGAACGGTGAAGGAAAACATCGTGAGGAAACCAGTTAGTATTCTTATAGGCGGCGATGGGCTTGCAACCTGTCACGTATGGAATACTAACTTCTGCAAGATGTGGGCATGTATCAAATATGTATTTGTACATGCCTCTGACTACCCCCTTAGACATCTTCAAAGGATCTTGATTATAAAGATCTGAGAGAATGTCTACCGCGCCTTGGGGATACAGTCGTGACCCTGTTCATGTTCAAGTCTTATCAAAATTTTCGATTCCGACGGGATTCGAACCCGCGATGATATTAACCGATAAATATGAGCTTATCAAGAATTGCTAAATCGACGCATGTGGTTCTGTGGCCGAGCGGTTGAAGGCACTCCGGCTTTAGGAGGATCGTCTAATCATCGCGGGTTCGAATCCCGTCGGAATTGAAAATTTTGATACATAAGACTTTTCATTTCTAAAATACAAGATGTAAGGAAAACCAATTCCCGCTATTTTTTTTGCCCCTCAAGTAGCAGGCTACCAGTCCTGCTAGCAGGGTACCTAGTCCGTCGCCGCCTCGCCGGGCGCACGCTGTGGCCTGTAATATTCGATTCTCATTGGTTGCTTGCAGCATTCTAAATTCAAATCACTTTTCCTCATAGTGTGAGCAAAGTAGAGTTTTGCTCACTGTTTTTACGCAGCAAAAGCGACCTTTTTGAGCTAGTAAGGTGAAAAAATTATTGTTCAATATAGTTCAATTTGTTTTACTTTCTGACAAACCAAAAATTTATTATATCAAATCGAGCAACTAATTTATAACTATACCTACCTATAAGTCTTTTTTTTTCTTTTCTTTAAATGTTGTATCTACTCTTCACTTAATATCATACATGTATCTAACTATCTAGGTAAACCATAACTAAGTAAAAAATTTAAAAACGTCATCTATACTATCTACCTATACGTTTGTATGTTTGTTTGTTTCAATTGAATAGGCTCCGAAACTAATGGAATGGACCGATTTGAAAGATTCTTTCACGCTTAGAATCTTACATTATCCCTAGGCTATATTTTACTCCGGGAAAGTGGAGTTTTCCCGAGGGACCGCTGGTAAAACCGCGACGGACAGCTAGTCTTTAATAAATTACTCTGCTCTCTCGCACCATCTCAAGGCGTACCTACAACACAGGTTTTCCTAGGATGGGAGCTAGGGCACCTTTATCATTGTTAAAAAAAATATATAAGCTCTAGGCAAATATCAAAATGTAGTCAAATTGCGTTCCAGTCAGTCCAAGGCCAACCCATTACACTCGTCTATTGAATTTTGTAAATGTAGGTACCTACCTTTACATTTTTTTATTGGCCCACTAAACTGGACGTTATACATAACAAAAATAAAAAAAAACATTAGTTAAATAATAATAAACGCGGTGTACGCCCTACATAAGTAAATACAATAAAATTCATATAAATATGTAGCTTAGTTTACGGTAAGTAAACGTATGCTCTAGCTAGAAACATTAAGCTTAGGTAAATACATCAAACTTACATGTATAAACAAACTTTACCTGAACCACAGACAAAATAATCCTACACGTAGTTCGGACAAACTAAGTGTTTAGTTAATGTTAGCCAAAGTTTTAATCCATGAACTACTACCTACACTTGGCTTGGATGCTACCTACATATAATTATTAAATGGACTATTGAAACTCTGTGAACATGATTTGTATTTTGTAAGTATTTAAAAACATTAGGACTGAGGTAGATATTACATAGTGTTTTGAATACAGGTATATTACCTACGTATGACCTAGACCTACTGCAATTTTCAATTTCATTGCTTGTGAACCTAGGTTACAGAAAGTAGGTACCTAGATGGTTGTGCATAAAACTAAACTTAAAAAATCTTTAGATCTGCTAATCAGTAGGAGCTGATTAGCAATCTTATAAACTTATTATACTCGTATAAGTAATTCATTACTTACTACTAAACAAAAATGACAAATTACTTATAAATAAAAATTAAATTAACATTAAGGTCAGGTTATTATTAATATTATGTTTAAGTAGGTAAAGGCCTCCCTTCGTTCCTTCCACTCCTCCTCCTGGAGAGTGGTGGGAGTCTGAAGAACGAAGGGAGGCCTTTGCCCTGCAGTGGGACACCACAGCCTATTAAAAATAATAATAATAAGTAGGTAGGTAGGTACTTAATTTTTACTATGAGTACAAATAAATAATAATTAGTACGACGTCAAGATTATTTTTCGGTTCGGGCGCCGTGTTATAATGTTTTCACCAATGGCACCACCTATTCGGATAAACATGTCAAAAACACGGCGCTAAACACAGCGGCCGCGTTTGATCATCTAAGGCTAAACATTAGAGATTTCCTCTGGTGGATTTCAATGTTACTCTGAGGTTTAATGGTCTACGGGCGGAAGTTTATGGTTACTCAAATGTCTTTTGATTGGACAGTGACATTTCTGAAAAACCAAACAAAGCAGTCACCAAACTTGCTTGACCTGCCTGAGGCTTGACCAGACCGCCATTAACTTGGCTTTGGCTGCGTTTGTTTTGTTGTTGGTTGCCCTTGTGTGTTTTGGTCGAAAGACTCAGTTTTACATTCACAAAAATGCCTAAAAATATAACCAGTGAAGTCCGAGATATAATATTAAAGGTCAAAGAGTTTATGGACGAGGAAAAGCGAATGCAGGTGCCAATAATTCCGCTATCCAAAGTGTATGTACGGGTGTCTGCTGCTACAGGTACGATTAATTTTTACACGATTTTTTCATATCGTGTTGTTTTTTTTTTTCAATGTAACACTTTAAATAAAATAATTTAGAGCTTGAAAACATGCCATCTCCTAAAGTTTCTCAGTTTGATTGGAAAGCAACGTAATAATGCTTCGGATCAAACGTCCGTTCGTAATAATACCTCGCTGAATTCATATTTCGGAAATATGCAATCCTATTGCGAACTCTGATCGTGCCATGCGCTGCTCTATTACCTGCATTGCTTACCGCATTTCTGTTCCCTGCTGTGGCGAAATTTTGGTATAATTATACATTTATTTACAGAAAATAAACTACTACAATATGTACATACAAAATACAATGGAATCAGTCAAGCTATCTAAGGATCGTTGTGAAAACGATTTATAGATAGCTCAACTGATCCAGGTTTATTAATTAGTTAAAATAAGCACTTAGGCGAGTGTGCATGGGACAGCTGGAAGGGGAAGGCCTAGGCGAACCTTCTTGATCAAATTGGCGACATTTTGGAGAAGGGCCAGGTCAAAAGTACCCTAAACCGACGAGCATGTATAAAGAATGTAATGAGAGTGAATGAGGCGAAAGTTGTGTGTCAGGATCGTAGCGACTGGAGATCCGTGGTCTCTGCCTACCCCTTAGGGAAAGAGGCGTGACTTTATGTTGTATGTATGTAATAAGCTTAATTAGAAACGCTCATTTCTAGGTGTGTCAGAGCGCACTGTCCTCAACATCGTCAAGGAAGCCCGCCTAGTGGAACAAGGTCTCTTAGACCCCGAGACATTGAAGAAATCACCAAAAAAACGAGTCCGAACCAAGGGTAAGATAGAAGTAGATGAGTATGACTTACAAGTCATAAGGCGAAAGATTCATGAATTTTATGCATTCAAAAAAGAGGTTCCCACAATAAACAAACTCCTCCAAATACTAAAAGAGGAAATAAACTTCAAAGGTTCGAGGGAGACTTTACGGAAGATTCTACGCAAAAATGGTTTTCAGTTCCGGAAAACTAAAAATAGCAAGGAGAAGGAAGCTATGCCCGAACCTACAACATCAGTGCCTCCCATGGTCCCACCCTATATGCATACTATGTTTAGCCATAAGAACATACAAAATTGATTCCTGTCAATTAGTCTAAGTAGTAACAATAGTCTAGAGCCATTAAGACATCTCTATATTTTAAATTAACTATATTCTAGATCTGATGGTATAGTTTCTAGCCAAATCAATTTCATAGAGAAATCTGAAGTTGTACTGATTTTCAAATATTGTTTAGACTTAAATGAAGCACTCGTTGCTTAGTCATTCTTGAAGTTAATCAAGCTTTTGCATTGTCTCTAATTGGATGGTTCAATTTGTTCTTGTATTAGAGCAGCTTAGGCCGGGTCCACAGCGCCGTGTTTTTAACATGTTATTAACCGAATAGGTGCATGCCATTGGTGGAAAGCAATGCTAACATGTTAGAAAACACTAAAACACGGCGCTGTGGACCCGGCTTTAGGAGGGCATCTTTAAGCCATGAATGATGTCTTTTGGCAGCAAACTCTATCATGAAGGGTGGCAACTAGCTCTTAAAGGAGCTTACTTTTTAAAATAATAGGTTTTATTTGGTTTTCTTACATTGTAACATAAATGTATTGTTACAAATGATGTACTTAACTTACTAAAGTTTTGAAGGTGCAATGCAATGCTGTTAATTAAGTATTATTTAAAAATAATTTTAAACAAATGTATAATGTTTGGATGTGTGTTTGTGTATGAACTTAAACATGTACTGGAATTGACAATACAAGTTCCCAAGCAGTTTTTTTTTCCTGATTCATATATTATGTAGCATGCTAAGGTTTAGATCATAAAGACGGGATGAGCCTTTACCTTGTATTTCCCTTCTGCCAAAATGTAGACGATTCCGAATCATGTACGTCGTTTAGTATTACGTACGTCATATACGAAATTTGCAAGTGTGTGCGTAAAAATGAGGTTGTATTGTTATTTTTATGTATAAGTGTGTGCAAAATGCGTTCGTGTACCTCGTCCCGCGCAAAAATTGGCAGAAAATGTTGAAAGGCGAATTCTGTCAATAATTTGTCCATTCTATTTTGTCTGAGTGCTAAAGTTAGACTCTCGTTGTTATCTGTACTGCATTATAAAATGATAGATAAAATATTCTAATAGTTCTTTTGACACAAAATACGATCCTCATCTATGAAGTAAGAGCAATGTCGTGTCTACAGCATGTGTTATTGGGTCAGATTCAATGCTGAAGAGCCAATCAAGTACAACATGTTTACTATTTATTTTTCTGTTATTATCTAAATTATATGAGTACATACTACATTTTTAACTATCATTCTAAAATTGAAAAAGGTTTGATGAAATAACAATAAAATGTACTTTAGTTAGTGCAGTGTAAATATTTAGATTTTTAGAAGCGAATGTAACATAATATTATAATGATTGCATACACGTAGGTAAGTACGAGTATTGTTTTGACTCAAGAACTAGTTATTTGTTGTAAAATATTAGAATAATAAGAATTTAGAAAATGTACTTCCATTTCTTTTGTTAGATCATAATTATCATCATAATAATTCATAGTTAATTTAGGCCTAAAAGTTTTATGTAAATGGATGAGTTGGCTGCTTAATATATACTCAAGAAAGTAGTGACTTTTATGTCAACTGTAACACCTTTTTGATTATATCACAATATGCAATAATTACAATAAATAATAATAATTCAATAATCAAGCTATGATGACAATAATAGTGATCAAAATAATGTGCCTCACAATAGCTACTGAGGTATGTGTTCAATAGTTTTAATCATAAATTTCTTGTAGCTAAGCATGATGGTCTTTGAACGGCCTAAATATCCCACAGCAGAGTAACACCGGTATTCACAGACATACTATGACGTTACACAGTGCGCGCGGCCGCTACGCACAGGGTCCCAAAATCAATAGGTTTTTGGGACCCTGTGCGTCCGCGCGCACTGAGAGACCGCATAGTAATGTTTGTGCATCAGCCACAAACTATTATGAACTTACTTGTAGTCAATGTTTTAACTGGGGATGCTAAAATGGACTCTGATTTACTTTTGAATGCGATTAAAGATCAACCTTTGATCAATTTCAATGGATACAATAATAACTCATTACAGCTCTTCAAAAATGTGGGCATTTGCCAATTAATGTAAGTATTGGATTTTCATTTAACTTAGACATTTTCACAGTACTTTTTTTAACTCAATAAAATGAATAGCATTTGAATTAAAATAATGAAGTACAATAATTTATTAAATGTGAAGAGAATAGTGATTTGCCTTGTGTATAATTTTTATTATTAATAAAATTGATTTGAATATTTTTATCTTTAATCTTATTTTAATCTTCAATTTATATAAATCAACTATCCATTTTAGCCCCTATGATTCCTAATAATTGAAGCAGATTGTGTTCCATGACGAATCTCTACCTCTAGCAATATTAGGCCTGCCCTAATATTCGTATCATCTTACTCATACATCATAATAAAGCTGAAAGTTTGCGAGTTTGTTTGTCTTTCAATCACGCCTAAACCAGTGAACCGATTTGGATGAAACTTGGAATAGAATACTCGTAGAACCTGGAGTAGCTTATAGACTATTCAAAATGTTGGTACCAGGCGGGCGAAACCGCGAGAAGCTAGTATAAAATATTACAGTTTGTATAAAGTAGGTTGAAATTATTATTTAAACATGTGCAATTAACTAAAGTTTTGTATTATTGTGACGACCTCTGTGGCGCAGTGGGTAAAAGCCCGCTTGGGACGCAGGTTGCGGGTTCGATCCCCGCCGCGGGATAAATGTTTGTATGATCTGCAAATATTTATCTCGGGTCTGGGTGTTTCCATGTATAATTTGTATGTATTTACAAACAAAAGTATATCAGTTATCTGGTTCCCATAGTACAAACTTTGCTTAGTTTGGGGCTAGATGATGCTGTGTGAAATGTCCAGCATTATTCATTTATTATTGTTTGAAGGTAGAGAATAAAACAAATAGTTTTTACCAATCTTTATTTTAATTGAACACCAGATCTTATAGCAAACTTCCAACACATTGACTCAACACAAACTCCCAAATCATTTACAATTTTAGAAGTCATGAGTTGGTGTAGAGTTAAATATAAAGACTTTCCAAAGATTTGTTTGTTTACCCAAAAGAAACACAGTCTACACTCCTGATACAAACATACAGATAACTGGATTTGGAATCTCAAAGGGGCGCAGTTTTGTAAAGATACATGTAGTACTCAGATACATTACTCATGGTACACTTTATGTCGGCGCAAATTTATCGTTTGTGATTTAGGAAATGAAGTCTTATGGAAGACAGTACTGCGCCCCTACAGTATAACCACATCCCACAGTTGGGTAAACGACAGTTCAAATAAAGATGGTAGAGTGAGACAAACTTATCTGATCCGGTAGCCAAAAGAGGAAATATTTTTCTGCCAACACCAAATGCGATAACAGCTATTCTGTGATAACAACGCCTCTTTCACCGGTTCAGATAAGTTTGTAGCACTAAGTATTTAAAATTATTTGACCTCAGTCAATACAAAAGGGGTAGTTCCATATACAATCAAAACGCATAATAAAAGGGTGCTAGGCTGAGACGCAATCAAACTTGGAAGCATCAAAACATAGTGAAAAACTATATGGAAAATTAAAACAAACAACATTTTTGCATCGTCGCGTACTACAATGAAACCCAGCAATCGCGTTGTAGTCCCATAGTTATAACCTGTGTCATGGGGAAATGAGTGACTAAATTCCCTTAGGGTCGATTCACATCTGACCGAAGATCCGTCGCGGATTATCGGTCGCGGAACGCCAGAACTGACAAATGTATAGAAAAACACTCGACCGTTCACACTCGACGGACTAACGTATCATCCGTCGAAGTGTTTTTCTATACATTTGTCAGTTCTGGCGTTCCGCGACCGATAATCCGCGACGGATCTTCGGTCAGATGTGAATCGACCCTTAAGGTTTGATTTTGCACTAGCGTATCTGATTCCCATGAATAATTGCTTCCATGTTTTTCGCATTCACAGGCCAAAATATTGTCTATTCAATAATTATCCAGAGAAGTGTTTATGCATGATGTAACATTCTTGTTTTTTGGAAGTTCTGATTTTAATACTTTAAGTTATACTTTACAAATAAAATACTTCTGAAAATTGAATTGTTTTTGTAACCACCCCTATAAAAACAGCTTAACCAACAAAGCTTATACAATTTATCTTCAATCGGTTATAATTTTATATATTAGTTACCTACAACATTTTCGAATGTTTAATGTAACAAAAATAGCTAATATGTAATTAATCTGAAAACTTAAAGACAACAAATTAGTTTTCTAAATACATACATATTATACCTGACACATTTGTGGAACAAACAAACAAAAAAAAGGATCTTTTATTTTTCTATTCTATTTTTGTCTAAGTGATTTGAATAGTATTTTGTCCAGGCGAAGTGGAGTAATAAACTTACAAAGCACCACAAAAAATACAATTTACAATCTGTGCAAATAAATTATATGCAATTTACATAGCTAAGAACATAAGAGCCTGGAAAATGAGGAGGGAGGCCTTTGCCCTGCAGTGGGACAATGTGGGCTAAAATTAATAAAAATTTACATAACATACAAATCTATACCTATATAAATAATTTTACTTATGCATAACATTGTATCATTTTATAAAAAAATAAACACATTGGAATGTAAAAATCTTAATATAATTGATATTACTTTTAGTATCATGTTAATTTTGATAATTTTTATAACTATAAACTCTTCCGAAAATCTTGTCAACGCTTATGTATTCTACTTTTTTTGTTTTTGGATTAAAAAAATCAATTCTTACTTATATTTTTTACAAACGGCAACATTATTATTATCTTATTTCTAAAAGTTATAATGCAAAAGTTAGCAGCAAAATTAAAAATACTTTTCTTATATACCTAGTCCTGCCATAAATATTGTCACGAAGAAAAAAATTTTTTTTTTATTGCAAATAATATTTATTACTTTTACAGTGTGTTAGTTTAATACATAAATATAAAACAATTTAAAATATAAAAGCTTATTCGAAGTGATCTCCATTGGCTGCAATACAGTCCTTTAAACGTTGAGGCCAGTTATCAATAGAAGCACGCACTCTTTCCATGGGAAAATTCTACACTGCCAATCGTATGGATTGTTTTAGGGACTCCAAATTATCATGGCGTTTAGAGCAAGCCATACTCTCTAAAACTGACCATAAATCATAATCCAGCGGATTAAGATCAGGACTAGACGACGGCCAGTCTTCAGCTCTGATGAAGTCCGAAACGTTCACTTCCAACCAAGACTGCGTGGACCGAGCTTTATGACCTGGCGCCGAGTCTTGTTGGAAGGACCATACTTGGTTATTGAACATGGTGTTGTTAAGGGGCTTAACTACCTTCTCAAGAATGGTATTTTGATACACTTGTGCCGATGTTTTGATACCTTTTTCACAAAAATATGGCTCAGTCACTCCTTCATAGCTAACACCCCACCAAACCATTACTGAAGTCGGATAATGCCCACGTTGCACTCTGTCGACTAATTGGGAAGCTTCCTTAGAGCTTTGAGCATAAATACGGTCATTTTGTTTGTTAAAATGTTGCTCAATTGTAAAGATTTTCTCATCCGAAAACAAAATTTTTCTGTGACAAAAGTTTGCGTACCGCTTCAGTAGTTGTTTCGATTTTACCACCCTATTCTTTTTTAAATTATCAGTTAAAAAATGACCAGTGCGTCTCTTATAGGCTGCAAGTCCTAAGTCATCTTTTAAAATACGCGACATGGTTCTGGGTGCTATCTTCATCTCCCGAGATAAAATCTTTTGCTTTCAGACAGGATTTCTTCGAATTCTTTCCCTTACTGCTTTGACCACCTTTTTCGTACGAACACTACGTGGACGGCCAGATCTTTTTCTGTCACAAACAAAGGAGTTCTCATTGTACCTATTAATAGCCCGGTACACAAACATTTGACTAATACCAAGCGTATGGAGAGTTTTAAAAATTGCATTTGGCTCAATACCAACTTTGTGTAATGCAATCACAGCGATTCGGTTCTCTTTATCACCCCACTCCATTTTAATATCGCAAAATATTGTACAATGTATTGGCGCCATAATTAGAAAACTCAATGAACAATCGTAAAAAAATTACAGATTCCAAATTCAAATGTAATATCTTTCTTATTTTTAACTGTAACAGTATTTATGGCCAGACTAAGTAATTTAAGTGTATCATTTTATTTTATAGAGAAAAATGCTATATTAAATATTTTTGAACCGTCACTTTTAAGTGTACGCAAATAACATTAGCCAACATTTTAAACTACAAAACCTGGCGTTAGTTTACAAAGGCCACTAATTTTTAAAACAAGCTATTTAGCATCTAAGTACTTAATAGTATAATACCTATATTATAATAAAATAAGTAATGTTTAAGGTGCGTTTTTCCAGAGCGAAGTGAAAAACCACCAATACACCGTCAATTCCTAGTATTTCTCATATCAATTATTGCCTAACCTCGCTCTTATAGATGATTTTCCTATGTGTGTGTATCTCACACGTTCACATATATCACATTAGTTATCGCGCCCTTATTTAAGTAATGTCTCTCATATTTTTTCATTTATTTTCTAATTATTTACAGTCCAATACATGTATTAAGCGATCTAAAAGCTGCTATGATGATAAGTAGGTAATATTTATAAATGATTTGCACTATTTGCTTTTTGTATTTATTTATTTTTTAGTTTTTTTGTCTTTTTAATTTTTCAAAGTTTTTTTGTTTTTTTTTTTCTTTTTTTACAATATCGAATTACTTGAGTAATATGCTAATACACATAAATCAAATGAGTAACAGAAAATAGCGAATCCATTTGATTGTGATTTAAACATTTTAACAAAAAATCCAAGTCTCGCAGAGTCGTTTTAATTTTAACCTAAAAACTGGGTGTAACAAAACTACTAGGTAGTTAGTACCTATATTAAATTGTTGTAGATACCAAGATAGGCTCTTGAATGTACCGCAATTATTTAAATTTTATACTTACCGCAATGGATGGTTTCGAAGTTTCCACATCCAAATTGCGGTCCTAAAGCCTGGTCTAGACTAACTTGAATCAGTAATTTTGGTATCATCACCATTTAATCTTATCCAAAGTTACATACATTAGCGGCCTTCACACGCACAATCTATCTCGCAGGATGGCATGCCGGAAAGCCTGGGGACGGCCCCAGACTGAAGTCAGAAATCGTGGTAGAAAGCATCCGAATATTCATCAAACGAACGAAAAAAGGAACGCGAATACGGGCCCAGTACACGTAATTTTTTTGAAGCTTGTAGCTACGCGTTTTTTAGCGCACGACTGGCTTTATCACTCGCGATAGATTGTGCGTGAGAAGGCCGCTATAATAATGTGAGGCATTATTGTATAGACATATGCTTTTCTACAAGAGCTCCATACATTGATTATCTTTTACTATTATTGTAGCTACTATAGCTTCGTTCAACGGAGGGGTGGGGGGGTCACTACACTAATATTAGACATTATTGCACTATACAATAAACAAGATTTTACTTTTAAGACGTTTACGATTTTGGATCGCGCGGACCGCGCGCATGTCGGCATTCTTGAAGGTAGCAATGTATGTAAAAGCGGTCACTGCGCAGACAAACGGCTAGCTCCACGAATGCCTGGATCCGTTGAACGTATTGTAGGTTTTGTAATCACACCCAGTGTTTTAGATGATAGATAGTTGTTTAGCAGAGGCCGCTGGCGCCACCGTCGCTTCGGCCCGGAAGGTTGACCGACTCGTACGGATCCTCTTGGATGTCGTCGAAACGGTGCTAGAATATCAAAAGTTTATGTCAAAAATCTATTCACGATTTTACTTTATGCGACACGTTTTAAAAATCGCGCTGTAAAATGTCGCAGAAAATTCACTGGGCGCACTGCGATGAAAAGTAAAAGATCATTTGATTACTTAATTAATTTTAGTTATAAAATTAAATCAATTGAATAATAATATTTGATAATCAGCCTTACATTAAATAGATTTCTTGATAATAATGCTACTTTACAAACGATTGATAGAACAACTTACACCTTACATTATAGGCGGATCCAGGGATCCCCCCCAGACGATATTTTTGTGTACCGACTAACTACGAAAAATTTATAAATCGTGAAATTTTTGTATCTTGTGCCCCTCCCAGAAAAAAATCCTGGATCCGCCCATGCCTTACAAGCTCAACTTACAAGATCAATAGCAGCCTGTCCCACGCTGACATAGGGCTGTTCCGCGCCCATCCTGACCCCAGGTCCGGCCAGGGCATCCCTATCTCCCTGTGGGAGTGGGATAGCGGTGGCCAAGCGAGCGTACTCCACATCCATCGAGCGTATGAATGGTGCCGACAGAGCGCGTTGTACCAGCTCTGTGTCATTCTCGTCCATGCCTTGGAGCAGCATCTCGACTGTGTTCTGTTCCGCCTGCTCGCAATTGCTTGCCCACTCCTGGAAGTATGCATTTTTTTGTAATTTTTATAGTGTTACCACACTTGGTATTTCATTGAGAAATTAAAAGTTTTATCAAAAATTTTGATTGTGACGACTAAGGGTACCGTGGCCGAGCGGTATGACACCGGCTTTATGAGGATCGTCTGATCGTTGCGGGTTCGAATCCCATCGGAATCCAAAATTTTGATAAGACTTTTCATTTCTTATTAAATACCTAGTTAGAGAGGAGCCTACAGCCACACCCAGCAATGGGTATTATGACAATCATCATTGGCCTGCCCTTATCCCGCTCATGCGGGGTCGGCACAAGATGTTCTCCTCTTCCACTCTCCCCTATAACTCGTCATCTCTGTATCAACTCCTTTCTTTTCCATATCTTCTTTCACACAATCCATCCATCTTTTCTTGGTATTATGACAATGATGATGATTTTATACCTTGTAAGCCTTCTCAGCGGCGACGAGATCTCCGCGAGCTAGCTGTATAAGCACGGCCACTACCACCAATCGGCCGACAGCGCCGAAATTGTTCGCTTGTAAATGGTAACCAATCTCAAGACGTACAGAGTCCATCGCCTGGTCGAATCTAGATAGAAATAATTGTTATTTATTTATTATGAGCCCGTGATGTCCCACTGCAGGGCAAAGGCCTCCCTTCCTTTCTTCCACTCAACTCTATTGTAAGCTAATGTTGTCCAATGTGGAGAGTAAGAGTCAAGTTCGTCTCTCCACCGTCGCCGTGGTCTGCCGCGTGGTCGATTCCTGTCCCTGGGGATCCACTCTGTGGTGATTCTAGCCCACAACTTATCTGGTCAATGACAAATCTGCAGAAGTCCAAACTCGGGGTTTGCCAGCGAGCTATGGAGCGCAGCATCCTAGGCGTGAAATTAACTGATCGCATCAGAAACAGTGAACTGCGCTCCATAACAAAAATCACGGACGTTGGGCAACAAGTCGGCAAACTAAAATGGGATTGGGCAGGCCACGTCTGCCGCATGTCGGATGAGTTGTGGGCTCGAATCACCACAGAAATAATTGTGGTTTTTTATAATTTGTTTGTAAGGCTAGTTGCAAAAATAGGAAGCAAAAATTGTAAGTTCCATCCAAATACGAAAGGAGGTCATTTGGCGATGGTTTCAATCACGTCGATTGAAACCATCGCCAAATGACTTCCTTTGAAGGAACATTTATTTATAGTTATGATACTTACTGCTGAAGCTTCACGAGAATTCTAGAAGCCTTGCTAGTGTACTCCACAGCACTGTGGGTGGAGCTCTCAGACTGAAAATTAAATAGATTCAATTCCACTCATAAATTCAATTTAATAGAAATATATTTATATTTATATAATTTATATGTGTAAGTACTATAATCCCTTAGACAACTTCAAAGGATCTGGAATATAAAGATCTGAGAGAATGTCTACCACGCCTTGGGGATACAGTCGTGACCCTGTTTTTTTTTTTTTTTACTATAATCTCATTATTTATTAATAAGTTACTCATAACTATACTTTTAGCGTCTTACCATAGAACGTGACATAAAGTTATTCCGGAGTGTAAACTGTCAAAATGTATGGTTATTCTTGATTTATTCGGTGGAATAACTTTATGTCACGTTCTATGGTAAGACGCTTAGGGTATTTCTATTGTTATTGTTTTTTCTACTCTTTTTTTTCTATTTTTTTTACACTTTTTGTACATCGCCGGTATTCTGTCGTACTTTTCCAGTCTATCCAAAGGTTGTCTGGAAGAGATCGCTTTTAGCAATAAGGCCGCCCATTGTACCTACTTACTTGTCTTTATGTATTTCCTGTTATGTGTTTCTTTTGTGTACAATAAAGTGTTTTTCTATTCTATATTTGTACAGGATTTTATCGCGTTTTACCTTTATTATTTCCCGACAATTTCCAGAGGCAATTAAAATCAAGAAGCAATCAAACCTTTCAGCCGTGAGGATGGTTACAAGCTTCCAACTACATGGAATCCCGTTATTAGTGGTTGCAAAGCGTAGCAATGCGACTTTTCAGTGTGAAGATGTTAGACCGCCCACATACATGCTGAATGTCTTGCTGAAATCGAAATCTGAAAGTCAGATTAAGCCCAGAATTCCATACATTAAGGTGAAGTGCGCTCTGGCTTACGCCGTGCTGGCCGGCCCGCCGGTATTACACTGAACGTTATTTATAAATGTATTTTTTGCTACAAAATAATACTCCTTGGCAATAAAATAAATCCGTAATCCTCTACCGTATTTATTAGGGATCACGTAGATGAAATTTCATTAAAAAAAATTAAATCACCAGCGTATGAAACTGCTTTATGATGAAGATTTAGATGTTAACTTTGTGATTTTTTTTCTATCAAGTCAAATTAAGTCAATCGTGTTTCGACTCCCATAACTCATAAACTAATATCCTAAACTATTAATTGTCATCAAAACAATAAAAAAAAATCGGTGTTTTTAGGCTTAAGTTATTTTAAACTTCAAAATGTGAGGACATAGATAGACATACATCGTCTTAACGTGGTTTTCCACACAAATTCAGTTTTTTTCAGGATATGCATGTTTGAACAATCTGAATTTCAGATTCTGATTTCAGCAAGACTTTCAGCATGTACCCATGTGGCCGGCCTTAGTGTAGTGTGATGTGTGGACGTGCGGCCGATCCTGTTTCTGAAGATTGAATGAGGGTAGGCATAAAAACTGCCACTTCGCGTCGGCTCCGCTACCCACACACTCCAGTTCGCCCGCGACCGTTGTTGCATTGCAATTTGCAACACAGCCGAAACGTCGGGAAATATAAAAGGAAAAAACGCGTTAATTCCTGTACAACAAATCTATTTCTGAAAAAATGATCGCGAAAGTTTGAAAGTTTAAAAAAGACCATCTTCAATATACTCTTTCCGATCACAACACATATTTTTAAAATATATAAAGGTATTTGAAACGTGTGAAAGAGTTTGTGTATCTGGGGACATTGTTTACAAGAGATGGGAAGTACGATGAGGATATCGAAAGGAGAGTGAATGCTGGAAACCGAGTGAATGGGGCTCTCCATGATTTTATGAGCAGCCGGAAAGTGTCCGACAAGGCACGACTGGCAGTTCATAGAGGAGTGTTGGTACCGACATTGATGTATGGAAGTGAAAGTTGGGTGTGGCAGAAAAAACATCAGAGTAGAGTGAATGCTGTTGAAATGAGAGCGTTGCGTAGTATGTGTGGGGTAACGTTGAATGATAGAGTGAGAAATAGTGTGATAAGGGAACAGTGTGGAGTGAAAGAAGATGTAGTGTTGAGGATCGAGAAAGGTATGTTAAGATGGTTTGGGCATGTAGAGAGGATGGATGACAATCGTTTGACAAAGCAAGTGTATGAGGCGAGTGTGCATGGGACAGCTGGAAGGGGAAGACCTAGGCGAACCTTCTTGGATCAAATTGGCGACATTTTGGAGAAGGGCTAGGTCAAAAGTACCCTAAACCGACGAGCATGTATGAAGAATGTAATGAGAGTGAATGAGGCGAAAGTTGTGTGTCAGGATCGTAGCGACTGGAGATCCGTGGTCTCTGCCTACCCCTTTGGGAAAGAGGCGTGACTTTATGTATGTATGTATGTATTTGAAACGCGATAAAATCCTGTACAGTGCCACAAACTTATCTGGACCGGTGAGAGAGCGCTGTTATCGCATTTGGTGTTGACAGAAAAATATTGGGTCATGCTCACATACAGAGTACAACCCGGTCACAATATCTGTGCACCTGACCTCGTGACGTCATATCGGGGAGTGCGCGGAGAGGTGACAGGGGAAGCGGGAGAGGCGCCGCATTCCAGCGAGGTGCACAGATATTCTAACTGGGTTGTACGTATACTCACAAAGGACGCCTCAGCAGCCTGTTGGTAGAGCTTATAAGCCTTTTCAGGGTGTGCTTCGTCGAGGATCTTGGCAGCCTTGGCCAGCACGGCGGCGCCACTGTCACCGGAGCCGTGCTGCTGGTACAAGCTGGCTGATTCACACGCCAGCCCGTATATCTATAAAAGAAATCATCATTAATAATCTACTATATAAAAATAAGTCGGGTTTTCCTTCCTGACGCTATAACTCCAGAACGCACGAACCGATTTCCACGGTTTTGCATTCGTTGGAAAGGTCTCGGGCTCCGTGAGGTTTATAGCAAAGAAAATTCACTCAAAACTCCTCCACTTTGTTCCTAATAATACGCAGACGAAGTTGCGCGGGTCAGCTAAAGTAAGTAAGTTCGTATGAGTCAGTGGCCATCTCTGGTGACGGAGTTTTTAGGCCGCCATAAGGCCTCCGTCATGGCTTAACGACTTAAATAGCCGGGACCGACAATTTTACGTGCCCTCCGAAGCACGGGAGCGCTCAGATGAAAATGCCACTGGCGGTCACCCATCCACTTACAGACCGTTTCGAACGTTGCTTAACTTCGACGATCTATCAAGAACGACTAAGCAAGCACGACCACGAGCGCTTCAGCGGGTCAGCTAGTAAATAATAAATATAAATAATGCTGGACATTTCACAAAGTATCATCTAGCCCCAAACTAAGCAAAGCTTGTACTATGGGAACCAGATA
Source organism: Epirrhoe alternata (assembly GCA_963565295.1). NCBI lineage: Eukaryota > Metazoa > Arthropoda > Insecta > Lepidoptera > Geometridae > Epirrhoe > Epirrhoe alternata. Next base: position 1,158,364 of record OY751375.1, read on the forward strand.
ACTGATATACTACTTATATACTTTTTGTTTGTAAATACATACATATTATACATAGAAACACCCAGACCCGAGATAAATATTTGCAGATCATACAAACATTTATCCCGCGATGGGGATCTAACCCGCAACCTTCTGCGTACCAAGCGGACTTTCCCCACTGCGCCACAGAGGTCGTCATTGCCAGCTCAAACGATAGCCAGTGGGCTATCGTTTGACCAGTGGGACATCCCCTTTTAAACGACACTACAATCGGCCCTGTGCTGTCATCATCCAGCCCCCCTAGCCATGATACAAATAGATATGGAATGCAAATCGAATGGACAGATAAACTTGCTTAACCCATTCGCCGCCGCCCTAGAAAGTAACGACCACCCCCCCCCCATGCCGCCGCCATACATGGTATTACATGCCGCCATACAAGCTGAGCCCGCCAATCGGTGGGTTCGGCATGTGAGTCAAGAACTTCAGCCCGCCCATCGGCGGGCTCGGCACTGAATGAGTTAATCAGGCATGAATGGCAGGTCAGCTTTTTCCATCTATGTCATCCATCACCTACTGCTGGGTCTTACCAAAGTCTTCGTGATGTAACAAACATCCATCCATAGCCTCAAACATCATACAATACATATAAATGTATGTATGTCTTTTTGTTTCACTGGGTTAACAGTGGAAAGATTTAATGTGACTTTCACTGGAAGATATGGGATATATCGTCCCGGAAATCCCAAAGGATCTGGATTTATGCGGAAAAAACCGGCCAAAACTAATGTATGTACCGCCCACAAAGTCCCGGGCACTAGTTTAATAACATAACGAGGATCAACAAACAAACCGTTTGGCCACGTCCGCACAGGCAGGCGGCTTGCTAAGCGCCTAGAGCCCAGCGAGTCACCTAGCAAGTAGCTTAGTAAAACGAACGTTCTTGAATGTTCGCAACCGGACGCACTGCGCGCTTGGCATCTAGCTAGCAAGTAGCCAGGATCCACGCTACTAGGCTCTAGGCGCTAAGCAAGCCGCCTGCTTGTGCGTTCGCGGCCTTTCACTTACTTCCTCAGGAGTGGAGGTGTCCCTGCCGACCACGATGGCATTCTCAAGAGCCTTGGCGGCGTGGAAGAAGGAGCGGTTCATCTTGTAGTTCTCCGAGGCCTTCAGGTGGCATTCCATAGAGTGTTTCATATCCCGTGCGATACGGTAACATTGTGCTGTTGGAGAAACACAGCTGTAGTGCCGATCTACGGACGCAACTTGTATCGCATAATTTGAGAAGTGAATGCAGGAAATGTCTTTAAAAAATAAAATGATTCTTTTGGATCTTTATTAATTTATATGTAGTATATTACAATACAATAAATAATAATCAATAATGATTCGAGAGCTGGCGACTTTTTGGCACAAAGAATCAGCATTGCCATTCAGCGTGGCAATGCCGCCAGTGTTTTGGCGTGCCCAAAACACTGGCGGCATTGCCACGCTGCTTCCGACTGGCAGTGACCTGGATCTGTTGAGCTATCTATAGATCGTTTTTACGACGATCCTTAGATAGCTTGACTGATTCTATTGTATTTTGTAATTTTATGTACATATTGTAGTAGCTTAGTTTCTGTAAATAAAGTTCATACAATAAAATATATCTTTATTGTAAAACATAAAATATTAAACAACTAAAAGAGTAATATCAAAACCATTTATATCGTACCTACGCGTTATTCCCTAGATTCTGTCATATTTGCTCGACTCTTAGCACATGTAGTGGATACGTCCATAACGGCTCGAGAAATGACAATAAAACGTACATGCCTAAATATCTCCAAGAAAAATGAAATTCAAAATTTTCGTCACACTTATTTTCAAATATCATCCGAGTGTTTGTGAAGAACTCTTTTATCTTTTATACTACGAGAGAAGAGTACTAATACTAAGTTCGTTAGTCAAACTTTGATGGCGGAGTTTTTCATTCATTCATCCGCAGCACGACTTCACCCACTGCTGGGTATAACCCTCCCTTTGCTTTTTCCATTCTTCCTGGTCCAGCCTGATCCACTGTCGGCCCACGAGGCCGTCCAACGCTTAAAATTCTCTCGGTCCTCGGCCACCATTCCGACATCTTTCTACACCACCTGTCGTCACGTCACCGCGTCTCGCCAGGTGTTCCTGAGTGTGAGTTTTTAGGCCTTAGTAAATATGTAGAAAAGGAGTAGAGTTTTCAAACGAATGCATGTGAAACATACCGATGTGTAAACATCCCACAATAGCAAATATTACGTCGCACTGGTCGAGACAAAATCCAATTACATCGGCAAAAGTCCAAAGCTACTTCTTATTGAAAAATCTAATAAAGCCGGAGCTTTCTTGAATTATTGAGGAATACGAGTTTCTAATCAGTCTTTCCTTTGACTGTACTAATGTAATTAAGGATTGTATTTGTAAAATGCTACGCGAATATTACAATTGTAAGTAGGTACGCGAATAAATTCGATTCAAAGCAAATACCTTGCTGCCATTTCAATTACATTCATTTCATTTCAAACATAATTATGCTTCTTTGCTAAAAGCAGAAATGGATCCTTTATTTTTGTCATTCCTGACGTCTTGGGTCATGACCCTTACATGGTACATTAGTATTTGGAAAACTTTCCAACGTGCTTACTTTATGGTGTTTATTTGTAAGCATTTTAGTCAACAACGGTAGAATTGAGTAAAATGATGAGATAAGTTTAGACAATTTTATCGCGGTTGTAAAAAAGACACTAATTTTACTATTTATTATTTATTTATTTACTTTAATTAACACGGAAGACCCAATTACATTAATTAAAGAGAACAGATAGTAAAATAATCATAACATTGCTTAAATAAATCAGAATTAAAATAAATTAAAGTCACTTCAGTATCATATAAAACACACACAATTTAAGCTAATTATCACAATTAATTAAGAAAGACACTCACAGAAATACAAACATGTAATCAATATACTATATTCTACGTTAAGCCTAAAGCGATATCGTGTTGGATGGCACGGGCAAAGGGAGGCCTATGCCCAGCCGTGGGCTAGATCGGGCTGTGGATGATGATGATGATGAAGCCTAAAGCGAAGTTTGTTGAAACATATTTCCAAGGTTCAAATCCATTTTTGAAAATAGTGTTACGTCACGAGTTTCACTGTACGTGAGAATTATTTCGTGACCCTGTTTCGATTACACGTGTAATACCGCTGGCGATAGTACGAGTACGATCTATCTAGTAGTTCCTGGAACAAAATCCAATTATACGATGTCAAGGTGTGTCCATAGTCCAGACGCGTATGTTGAGTTTCCTGCTGATCGATATGTCGCAGGACATAGCGCCGTTCAACTAAGCTAGGCAAATGACTTGGGAGCTTTTTCTATTTTTACACTTTTTGTACATCGCCGATATTATGTCGTACTTTTCCAGTCCATCCAAAGGTTGTCTAGAAGAGATCGCTTCTAGCGATAAGGCCGTTTGTACCTACTTACTTGTCTTTGTGTATTTCCTATTATGTGTTTCTTTTGTGTACAATAAAGTGTTTTTCTATTCAGAGAACTTCGCCGCAATTGAATTATAACATATTGGTCTAATTCCGGCTACAATGTAATATTGCTAAGAGCCACTCGCAGCAGGTCTATGACGAAGTCACACACAGTCAGAATCTGTTCAATATACTCGTATCTCCTCAGTTAGGTGATAATAATAACAGTAAAGTGGAAGTAATATACAAAATAAGTTTTTTTTTTTTTAAATTCAACAAGTACAAGCTTTTAATGGATTACCGTGATCTGATTGAACTCACCGATGTAAGTACAAAATTTCATTTCAATCAACCTATTTTCTGAGGAGTTCCGTTCTCCATCATCGGATCAGCTCGCAGTCATCATATTTCAAATTAGTAGATGAAACTTGACCGATGTAGTGAGTTTCAACTCAATAAATAAAAAAATAAATAAATAATGCTGGACTTTTCACACAGCATCATCTAGCCCCAAAATAAGCAAAGCTTGTACGAGTACTATGGGAACCACATAACTGATATACTACTTATATACTTTTTATACATTACTTTTTCAATCAACCTATTATCTGAGGAGTTCCGTTCTCCATCATTCGATCAGCTCGCTGTCACCATATGTTTAAATTTTAGATGATACTTGATCCACAAACCGGGTTTTAACTCTATCGGCCTATTAACTGAGGAGTTCCGTTCTCCATCATCAAATCAGCTCGCTGTCACTATATTTAAAAATTTTAGATCATACTTGATCTACAAACCGAGTTTCAACTCAATCGGTCGATTCCCTCCATAATCAGATCAGCTCACTGTCACCATTTTTGAAAATTTTAGATGAGACTTAATCTACGAACCGAGTTTCAACTCAATCAGCCTATTTTCTGAGGAGTTCCCTGGAACAGCTCTTGACTCCAACATCAGATCAGCTCGCTGTTACCATTTTTGAAAATTTTAGATGATACTTAATCTACGAACCGAGTTTTAACTCAATCGGCCTATTTTCTGAGGAGTTCCCTGGAACAGCTCTTGACTCCACCATAAGATTCTCTTGCTGTTACCATATTATTACATTGTCACCGAAGACTCATAAGTGTACCAAAATTCAGCTCAATCGGACACCGGGAAGTGAGTCAAATTAAGCTTGCAAGATTTGACCCGGACAAACATACATACACACATACAATCATTACAAGGTAATTAAAAGCTTTTAAAATGTAGTAAAAAGTCTTACAAATACGAGTAAATACTCTTTATAGCCATAGAGTTTTAAACACACATGTCAGCGCTTTCAGAGTTTTATCTGTGGGCGTCTAAAAAAAGAAAATAGGAAAACCATATTTATATTCTCGTTGAGGAAAACGAGGAAAATAAATTCCGCCGGAATTAACGAAAGGGTATAAATAAAGACACTTTGATTTCTTTTTTCGAGGAAGACTAAGTTCAAGGGCAGATGTGTAACCTTTGTTGTAACTCAAAGACACATGACTTCCATGAATCGTACTATGAGCACGCTTGTTCCGTGGTCGCTGAGCGAGATGTTCTGGAGACGGATTTACAGGGAACTTCTGTACTCACAAGGTATTTATTTTATACATATACATTCCAGGGTAGGTTACCAATAAGGCTCTATTTAGTTGTATCCTGACGGTCAACCTACTGACGTCGATCGTCCGTAGCTATCGCCATGAAAAATGCGTGCATTCAGCAAAGCACTGCACCACAGTCAGCGGTAAAAAAATCTATGCTCCTTTGTTATTTCGTTTTGTACAGTATTTGAAATTCATTTCACACAGCATCTTGTCCCAGAGTAAGCAGAACTTGTGTTATATAGCCCACATGACTGATACAGGCTGACGAGATGGTGGCACGACCTTTTCCTGCTGTCGTACTCCGACCAACGGGCTAGAATCTACTACACGAGCTCGTACTCCATGAGGAAGGATAGACAACAACATTTCAGGCGGTTTCGCGGCAGAATCCATCCTCTAAGCAGGTTTAGGTAATCGACATGATTGGTCACTAGTTGTTTAGAACCAGAGATTGTAATTACACAAGTAGTAGCCGAACAGTAGCCGACTATTTTATGTATTTTCGTAAGATCCCGACCGCAGGATGCTGGAGGTAGCTCGCGTAGTATGGTACATCATTTTACATTAGATTATGTTCAATCTCAGCCACAATTTACCTGTTTCATCAAAATCTGTCCACTGGTTAGTCATCATGATCGAAACAAAAGTACATAAAAATATAAACTTAGTTTCATAATATTATTATGTATGATTTTTGTAATAATAATGTTGCTTAGCATAATTATTTCAAGACAATAATGATACCGTTTGTTTTCAGAATATTTTGGGACATTTTATTGCTGCTAGTCTTTATGGCAAACGAGCTAACATTCCACCACAATACGTCCTTCATCTTCAGTGATGTATACCCTAACTTCTACTACATCGGCGCTGGCTTAGAGGTCATCATCTTCGCAGACATTTTTATCAATCTGGCGACTGGATACATTGATCACACTGCCAGGAAAGTCATTCTAGACAGACGTCTAGGCGTGTTACACTACTGTTCGACTAGATTATGCTTCCACGTAGCATCAGCTGTGCCGCTCCAGTGGTTGCTGTTCCTCCGATTTGGCTCCGACGTCAAGTGCACTCTTTGCAAGACTACGAATTTCGTCTGCGGTCTTGAAATCTTGAGCTTCTTCGACCTATTACGAGTGATCGAGTATTCGGGTTGCATGTCAAGGGAGCGACGTAGCTTCAAGATAACTTATAGTCTGAGATTTCTAAGAATCACCCTCATTGCATTATTTACAATGTTTCAATTCATCGAACTTGCTGATATGTTGACACTAAGAATAATGGTGGCGCAGGAAAAGATACACGAGAATTCGTATGTGGCGATCCTCTTGCGGAACAAATACGGAACCACGGAGCCCGCTGATACTTTTCTTTTCTTTGTGTTTGATTTCGCTCGCATATGCAAGTCAATACTTCTCTTCAGTTTCGCTTTTCGCAAGAGCACCTTTTACATAGACAGAATAATTTCTTTGATGTCACACATGATTGCGAATGTTTTTTATCTGTTGACAATCAGAGAGTGCTACTCGCTGGTTTGCCGCCTGAAGTTTCCTGAAGACCGCATAATTTTGCTCAAAGACTCGATGTTTAATATGGTACGGTGCCGGCAACTCTCTGACAAAGTAACCGCGAAGCTTAACAGATACTACAGCTTCAACTTCTCTAAACTTAAGGCGGTAGAGAAGTCCAACCATTTCTTCAGGAACTTACCACCAGTGCTACAAGGGGAGCAGTATATGGCATGCTACTGGCGGTTCATCTTAAGGGTTGAATACTTTTCAGAGTGGCCTTTGCCACTCAAGACAAGGATGGTTCACATGCTGAAGGAAGAAATTTTTTTGAAGCATGATCTTGTGGCTGAAGTGAGTGATACTATTTTAACTACCGACGCAATAAGAGGGTTGGAATAAGATTGATGTGTGTATCTGTGCATGTCTGAGTGAGATATCCCAGCTAAAAGGTTTAACCAATTTTAGTTAGTTTTTTTCTTTTGAAAGTTTCAGCCGGGTTTTTCAATTTACATTATCGCAGTAGCGGATATTGGTAGAGAGTCAAAAATCTTCTAATAAAAGGTTTAGAGGAAGCAGGAGAATGAGCCGTCCACTCGATTTATCAAGACGGAGAAAGGAATTAATGTTTTTTTAAGAAAACTTGACCCTTTTGAGTTTAGCCTTCACCTGGATACGCTACTGTCCAATCAGTTTACAATCTCATCAGCCGTGGTTGCCGAGCGAGGGTCTCTCAATCGTGGCGGCTGGCGAGCTGGCGGTGTACTCGGAGGGGAAGGAGATGGGCCATCTTATCGACGGAGATTACTTCGGGGAGCTCTCACTGGTGACGGATAAAGAAGTCAGGACGTCCAGTGTTGTCGCCATCACGCCGTGTTTAGTTAGTATTAGTACTCACGTAAAATCATCGTCAATTTATCTTATGGATAGATTCAGAGGTAGCCGCTATTAATACCAATTTTAAACTGTCCTAGATCCTGTTCCTGTCTAAAACTCCGTTTAGACGCTACATGAGGCGGTACCAGGAGCTGTTCTTTTTGATGAAGCAACAACTAAAAAACAAGTATGGTTCATTCGCTATCCCCACAGAAGACTCTCCGTCATCATCTCAGTCGGAGAAGATAATCGTGAATGAGCAACAGCAGAAATAACCTTCGATTTAGTTCCGTATTGCATAAATATTGTTAGTTATTGCATAAACGGGATCACTACTAATATCCCCAAGGCGCGGTAGACATTCACTCATTTCAATTCAAGATCCTTAGACTTTGAATATGTATGTGGATAAAGAGACGTCCTGTGGATACAGTCGTGGGTGGCCATATTTACGGTCTTAATGTATTTTTGAAGTGAACTTTAGACGCATTGGGCATTTTTGAGATGGGAAAAATCCATTGAATTCGCGGCACTGTCACCATTACCATTCGGCAAAAATTGACAAACTTCGGGAGTTGTCGGGGCTTTTTTTCGTGGTCCCATTATTTTGTCCTATTATTGGGACTACGAGGACGAACTGTTCCTCGTAGTCTCATCACAGCTACAACTAGTCACATTACTAGCATGCAAACAGTCATGCGTCTGGGCTACTAGATTTTGTAACGGTGTGTTTTACGTGTAGTATCGTCTTAGATTACAAATACAGAGGAAAATCTGAAAACGGTCTATTTTAATTTAAATTACAAAAAAAACAAGGAATGGGTACGAAATTATAAAGGGAGTTAACTGTGTCATGTGGGGTAGTATTAAAGGGCTTCATTAGCACAAGCATAAACAGATTTTATATTATTTTTATGATGTATGGTTTTCGATTTATGACGAAAAATATAAAAGAAATGTTTTTCTCTCTTCACCTCATTCATGTACGAGTATAGTAGAGGTACCTACTAGGTTTTTTTTTTAGTTTAGAGCCGTTACGTAGCGAGACATCTCGTTCAAGTTTTCACTTCTGTCGGCACTTCCGGAGTCCCACTGTTTTTTTTAATTGTAGTTAAAACTATTTTGTTATGTTTAATTAGTTTAATTTTTAAGGTAACAAGATGTTTATTAAGTTAATTTAAGTGACGCTTCAGCATAAGTTTAATTAAAGTGTTCTATGCAATTGATATTGTCTATCATTACAAAATATTGCATGTACTTAAGTTTTAATCTTAGATAGTTAGCGCTTTGGTGTTACTGTAAGCTTTCTATCAAAAACTGTTATAATAAATAAATAAAATAAATAAATAAATAAATATCCTGCTGTTAGTGACTTATCTCATGATTAGAAAAGATTACGTCTTCTTATTGCTTATAATAAAACGCGGCCCGATTTTATGTCTTAGATCGCAAAGGGTGTAAGTTTTGAAGCAAACGAATTTGTCTCAACCCCACGGTCGATTTTCTGAAAAGTACCTATATTCAAAATGAAGATAATGTGACTACATACATACATAAAATCGCGCCTCTTTCCCAAAGGGGTAGGCAGAGACCACGGATCTCCACTCGCTACGATCCTGACACACAACTTTCGCCTCATTCACTCTCATTACATTCTTCATACATGCTCGTCGGTTATCATAATTAATGTGACTACAGCCGCTTCGAATACCACCACCAGTACGCCCACGCCCACAAAAATCTGTATTTATGGTAAGTAAGTACCTACTGAAAGTGACACCTATTTTCGTAAAGGTGAAGAGTGCTAGCGTTAGCTCTGTGCTTGGGATGGACATGTTGATGAAGAGGGATGAAAAAAAAACCGTCTTACGAGCTATGAAGATGAGTGTAGCTCGGTATGCAAGAAGAGGAAGGCCGAAGACGTGTGAGAGATGATCTGTTGACGAGTGGGGGAAAGAGGAAGAATGGTTTTTTTTCTGTAGGACTGCTGGGATCCCTTATAATTTACTAGGTCATTCTACTCCTGTTGCTTCAGCTCCTTGGCGCAGCACCAATACCATGAAGACAACAAAGCAACAAATACTGTTTGGGGCCTTGCTTTCTTTTAGGTGATCAATCTTCCACCAAATAGTCAAGCTCCAGTGGGGCGCCAGTCAAATAAGAGACTCGGTAAGGTTTAGGTGGTCGTGAAGCATTTGCCGTGCGGACCCCACTTAGCATGGAATAAGTGCAGAGAAATGATGATGATGCTTACCGGCCTGGTTATATTCATCTGCCGCGGAGTCATAATCCGGGCGCCAGCGGAGGAGGGAAGTGCGGAGCCTGGGAACAACATCATAAAAAAATATTAGAAGATGCTGACGGAGAACTAAAGACACAATATTATGGAAGAAAAATTCAAGTCTAAGTAAAAGTAAAGTACCTAGGTAAGTTCGTATGAGTCACTGGCCAACTGATGACGGAGTTTTAAGGGTGCCTTAAGGCCTTAGTCATGGCTAGGATCGACATCTAACGTGCCCTCCTCAAACAAGGGAGCCAATTTGTCTGTGTCTCCATAGCACGGAAGCGCTCCGATGATAATGGCGGTCACCCATCTACTTATACTCGTAGATGGCTAGAAATAATAGACGAAATCAGAAGGGGGGCAAGCGAACAGACCTTACTGACCGGTCAGAAAGTTGCTTAACTTCGACGATCTATGAAGAACGCTTCATGAGGATGGGAATCGAACACGCGACCTACAGCGCGGAAGCCAGAGCTAAATCCAGGCCCAGTCATAGTATTTCGTTCAACAATAAAAGTTATCTCAACGAGATGCAAAATATAAATGTGATAAAATAAATAAGTATGAAGCTTATATTGTACGCTCGAAGAGAGCTCTATGTAATGCACTCTAATTGGCCAATTATAAAAGTTTCTTCGGAAGACGCTGCAACGATAAGTCGATCGGTCGGCGTCGCTTTGCAGCGGGTACTATAACTTGCAGTCTATTGATATTGTCTATGACACAAACAAATGAAGCTTGAATCTTCAATACATATGTAGCTATAAAAATTGGTTGTCTGTAAAGTCGGTTTACTGACGATAGTTGAACGTGACAACGTTTGTGCTTCTTTGTCGCTCGTTCCGCGCTCTCGGTTGCACTTCAAGCCTTACATGGAACGCCTCAGGTAACGCCGAGGTAACGCCGCATTTTTTCGTGCGTGCAGCCGGCTCTATCGAATTATAAGACGTTGTCACGTCAATAAGGCTCAATGCACATTGAATTGGCAAGCGACAATTAGTTTTATATTTAAAACCAACTCGTTTAATAAAACAAGGTGGTTTTAAAATGACAGTCTGTTTTGTTTAGATACGTTTTGTTTATTTATTATTTAATACTTTACCTAAATCTCACAACTTTAAATGAATTTTATAATAACATAGTAAATTACTAAGGTAATCCAAATATGATAGTAGATTTTTTTTTTTTTTTTTTCTAACCTATGCTGTCCCACTGCTGGGCAAAGGTCTCCCCCACCATTTTCCAAGACGTGCGGTCGCCAGCTTCGTCCAGTAGAAATTAAATTCGTAAAATTGAGTACAATGAAAGTAGAGAACTCTACAGAATTTTTTTCTCCACTTTGACATCGTAATTTTATTTATTTATTTATCGATGATAGACGAGCAGCTGTTGCAGATATGTCTATATCACAGTGTTGAAATCAAAAATAATAATGTACCAAAAAGGTTCAATGCTAAATCCATGGTTGAAATAGTCAGATTGTTCAGGATTGGTTAATCTTTTTAGGGCTGGTTTCACCAAACTTTGTCTAACAGAGCGTTATTTAATTGACATTCAAATTTAGTAAGAAAAATAACAACGGATTAAGGTTTTAACAGATCGTTACGATGTTTTGTGTTCTTTCCAAAGGAAATCTTCACTAACAAGCCGCTAAATCTAATCGCTGGTAGGCGGCCGGTTAGCTCACTGACAGTTGACATCGTAGAAAATTTAAAAATATGTTGCAACAACGTCCAAAATCATTGAAAAGTTCGCGCCGTAACCATAGTAACAGAAATAACAACGAAGTTTGAAGGAAAATTCCCTAACCGCGATTAACTAACCAGCTGTTAGATTGACTTTTGGTGAAACTAGCCCTTAAGCACTGATTTATTAGTTTTATAACGCTGTTTAAATAAATTAATGTTAAAAAAATATATATATATAATATATCTGAGAGAATGTCTACCGCGCCTTGAAGATACAGTCGTGATCCTGTTTTTTTTATGTTTATAGAATCTAATTGTTAGTTATAGTTTTTAAGCTCATTGTAAGTGAACGACATTCTTTATGAGTAATAAATATCTTTAACTATATTTATCAGTTACAATAACAATTAAACAATTAAAAAAATGGTTATTTTATAGTTTAGGAAGTTTTAAAAAAAGCTTGACTTCATGATTTTTCTAAATCTTTAAACGGTGGTAGAGGGCTTAAAATATATTCCAATATGTTTTAATGTAGTTAAAAAAATATGTATATGAGAATGCAATACAACATTCCAATGCTTTCAATATTAAAAAAACAGGGTCACGACTTCCCCAAGGCGCGGGAGACTTTTGAAGATGTCTCAGGGGGTAGTAAGAGGCATACATGTACAAATATTAAAAAAAAATTGACGCTCCATTCTAATGTTCACTGAGAAACATTTGTTTATAAACACTGTTTCAGAAAGGAAATCTTCATGTTTACATCTCATCTATCTAAAATTTTGCTGTAAACTCTATCAGCCCTACCATAAAACGTGACACAGTTATTTCTCGGAATAAACCAAGAATAACCATACATTTTGACAGTTTACACACAGGAATAACTTTACCAGGTTTATTAGTAGGCGCCTCAGTGTTTCTAGAATGTTTCCGGGCTCCCCGGTGACAATGGACAGCATCGAAACAAATCAGTTTCACACAGATGTATACATGTGTGGATGTTTGTGTCAGGTGTATGTAACAACATGGCAGTAGAATGACAGCAGCTTATTTAAATTATAGAATTATTTGAAACTAGCTGACCCGCGCAACTTCGTCTGCGCATTATTGGGAACAAAGTAGAGGAGTTTTGAGTGAATCGAGAGAAGGTATATACAAAATATATAAAACTCCGTCGCTTGATATGATAATAATATTTTTTTTATATTTATGTTTCTCTCAAGAATCCCATAATAGATAGAGGTAGGGAAAATCTTATCTTAAAATCTTAGTAAGATTTTCCCTACCTCTATCTATTATGGGATTCTTGAGAGAAACATAAATATAAAAAAAATATGATTATTGATTATACTCTCGATTCACTCAAAACTCCTGCACTTTGTTCCTAATATTGCGCAGACGAAGTTGCGCGGGTCAGCTAGTATCTTTTATAATGTTCAACAGACAGACAGACTTCAATCAACGTAAATAATATCCAAAAATCCAAACAAATCCAAACACCAACCAAAGGAAAAAGCGAACTTAAAAGAAAGAAAGAAAGAAAGAAATATTATTTATTTGCCACCAGAAAAATACACAATACTTAATACAATAACAATTTAGGGTAAAATTTATATAAAGTTGCGAAAAAGAAATAACCAAAAATATTACAACAAAACAGTAAAACTAAATATTTAAAAGGAAAAGCAATAATAACAATTAATATGGTGGCGAAATTGGCCGTAAGCTCAGCATAATAACATCAACTCTTCATCAGAACTTTGAAATAATTCAAACGAAATGAGCTAAGAAATTTTGAACTAAGGTAAACTTTACAAAAACGCAACGATAGCGCGATCTAGAAATCGGTCAAAATTAGCAGCGCCATCTACTTGCGTTACAACTGAAACTTCTAAATTACCAAGTAAAATATTTAGTTTCTAGCTGGTTCCTGAAACCCGCGCAAGGTAGCAAAATAAAATAACATTAGGTAATTACTTGAAAACCAACAAAAAGAATCGAAAACTCGGCGATATAGATGACGTTCTAACCAAAGTCAAGGAAAATCATAACTTCGGATACATGTATTAATTCTTATTTTAAACCGGGTATTTATCACGTACCTTTATCCTACCCTTTTTTCCGACGTTTTACAGCGTCCTAAACGTCGGAAAAAAGAAAGAATAACAATAGGTACCTTCTTGATTTATAGGTACAAACAGGGTAAGTTTAAAATAAGAATTATATCACCAAATCACGAAAGTTTAAAAAGTTCGGATGTTTTGATGAATGGGAATGTACATGTTACATGTTTATCATTAATTTTAAAATCATTTATCATACAAAATAAAAAAAAATAAAAAAAATCTGGCGTGCAAAAATTGGCCCCGGGCGGTCACCCATCATCTTTATGGCGGCGCCCAGGGTTGCTTAACTTTTTTTCCCATACAAACTTGCAACCCTTATTTTCAAGCCCCCTTATGATTATTTAAAAAAAAAAGTAGCCTATGTCCGTCTCCTGGCTCTAAGCTACCTCCCTACCAATTTTCAACCAAATCTGTTCTGCCGTTCTTGAGTTATAAGTGAAGTAACTAACACGACTTTCTTTTATATATATAGATTATAGGATTAACTTGCGATAGCTGAGAAACAGCTGAGGTGTGGATGGCATTTGTTTCTGTAGACATCCATGTTTTGTTTCAGAAGCTGTATTTGAAATATGTTTCTCAGTAATTACACGGCTTAACCCAATAATTTATTTTACCCAAGTTCATGAAACAAGAAAAACAAATTCGATTTTTCTTTCTAAATGGAATCATTCACTTTACAATGTTTCAAATTTTCAATTTTTAAGCCAGTAAACCATGTTTAAGCTATGTATAATATGTATGTATTTACAAACAAAAAGTATAAGTATACATATGTAGTACGAGTATATCAGTTAGCTGGTTCAGTAAGTTTTGCTTAGTTTGGGGCTAGATGATGCTGGGTGAAATGCAATAATTAAATAAAAAAACCATACTTGTATGTATAGTAATTTCTGGAAGCTAAGTGCTTACAAACCTCAGAGAGGTACTCAAATCCGCATTCGACAACAAAGTAGGTAGGCAGTGTTACTGCAGCGCACATAAAATCACGCTAAAATTCATAACTTACATCTTTTCAGCAGCCTTGATGTGCTCGAGGGCTTCTACGATCTTTGCCGACATGATGAAATTTAGAGTTTCAGTTTACGCGAACGCGAAAAATAGGTAAAATTCACCAGCGGATTTCTCAACACACATACGCGAGCGACACGGAGCGCTAGGGGCGAATGAAAGGAAGGAGTGGAGTGGAGCGCGAGCTTTCGGGAAATCGGACCTGCGCAAAACACTGCAGCATTTCTCTTAAATTTCACATTTCACGCAGTTTCATCTCTGATTTTCTTCTTGCACGCAAGTAACCGCGCAGCTCAATACCATTACAGTGCCACAAATTTAGAGTAGAGTGCCACAAACTTATCTGATCCGGTGGCTAAAAGAGGAAACGAATTTTTACTCCAAAATTTATTTTTCTGCCAACACCAAATGCGATAGCAGCGCCTCCCTCACCGGTTCAGATAAGTTTGTAGCAGTCTACTTAAACACTCTTCTCACTAAAACAGACATAAAGTGCCATAAACTTAACTGAATCGGTGAAAGAGGCGCTGTTATCGTTGTTGTTGGACGATTTTTTTTAATTCGTTAAAACAGTTCCTCATTTGGCCATCGGTTCAGATAGGTTTGTGGCACTATAAGAAACTTTGAGCTGCGGATGACAGAAATTTTGACAGTAACATTTGAGGATTTTGTGGTGCTGCTAGCATAAAATACTAAAAATCTACCAAAAGATTTACTAGGGTTGGGAGGGATTATTTTACATTACACTGAGGGAGGAATGCTCTGTGCTGCGCACGTGCTGCGGTCACAAGTCACATTACCGGAAAATGCCGTTGATTGATGGACGTTGAACGTTGGTATGGCCACTATCGGTACTCCCGGAGTGCCACTTTTTTTTTATTTGAAATGTATACTTCCGATGTAGTCCCTTAAAAATATATGAAAAGTTAGTTAAGAATAGTTCTTCCAATGGATCTGGCTCTGTCCACTTCCAAATCCAACGTTGGAACAGAATGTTCCAAGGCCGGCAGCATGTTGACGCAAAAGATCAAGGTCCAAGCCTACAAGAAGTTGACCGCCGCGACCGACGCTAGCCGCGACGCCTGCCTTAAGCCTACCCTCGCACAAACCGATCGATTTATGACGGTTGGCCATTCCATTCGCTACGAGCCTGCGCACCTCATTAGAGTATAATTTTCTTAGCTGCGCATCACTCTCAATTTAATGGTTTCACTCATATTTAAGCTAGCTAGCACTGAGTGGAATACTTACATATCTCTGTACTTAAATCAGTCATTATAATCATCATTGCAAAATTCAAGGCGTTTTCCATTTCAACTTCCTCCCAACCAGTATTCGAGACGTCTTGTTCAAAGAAAGACAATGGTTGGGTCGTGTGAAGATCAAGTCAAAGACGTTTCGAGAAACCTAGAAGGGAGTAGCACATTCGTGGTGAGTTCGTTCCAATCAGTAGGATTAATTATTCCGCAGTGTATTACCAATCATTTATTTTTATTCCTTCTCAGTTTCTTTGTTTCAAGTGCCTTATCCTAGCGAGGTACTTGCCTACCGATTCGTCACAATTTGCATAGTCATTCTCAATTTTTATTCAACTTAGTTAGCCTAGCAATTCCAATAATTTTCAACCAACCTACAGGTATTTTATTACGGTTGTTCCTATTGAATCGTACCGTACGTCATACAATTTTTTCCTACTTAATTCACAGTTTTTCATAGTTGTTTTTATATTGGCCAAATCTGTCATAAACTCATTTCTTACAGCTCAGCAAACAAAATAAGTGTAATTTTTGTTAATTAACTGCTTTGAACATTCCGGCAAGCGCTTTTTGTTCGGGCGTTGCCGCGTGACGTCGTCACCGTTAGCGGGATCGAGTGGAGTGAATAGAATAAATTATTATTGTAAACTGTCGAATTTAACAAAGATGGTCGGTTTGTTATCAATTATACATCCTTGCATCCTCGTGATTTATAATTTAGAATAATTCACCATGTAGTACACTTTTCAATGTACGGGGCAACGAGCACAATCTTCAGAGAATAAAAATGAAAAACAATTGACTTCATAGTGACACTTCCTGCCAGTGTCACTGGTGGCGCACTTCCTGTCGCTAGGTGGCGCGCTGCCTGCAACGAACTCTCATTCACTTTTTGTGTGCGGGCATCGCAGCACCTATTTATTTAAATAAGTAATTCAAATAATAAGTTTTTAAATCTGATATTGTTTCACGTTGTTAAAGGCTATAATATAAGTGCGTAAGTGCTAATTACGTGTAAAAGCAAGTATTTTTAAAAAAATCGTAAAAGTTTTACCGACATTGTGAAAGTTCGGATAGGAGTGACACTGGTAAGTGTTTAAATACTCTGTATTTCTTTTAATTGGATTAATCCACACATGCATGACAAATATTTTGTCTTCTATAACTAGAGATAACAAAACAATTTTATTAAATTGTTCGGTCAACTGTTTTTACAGCTACCCTCAGACTATTTTTATAGCGTGAACAGATCCTTGGCAATGTTCAAGATTAAATCGTACCTGATACCTAAATGATTAAACATGTAAATTCTACCCTCAATTTTATAATAATAACACAAAGATTTATTTCTATCGAATTACGCTTTTGTTGGTGAAGGTTAGCGATTTACTTTATTCTTAAATGAATACCAGTCATAATAATGTGCCATTTTTTATCATAAACTACTGTTTATTGGCATACGTGCTTTGGATCTATACATGATGATGCAATCATAATCTTGTTCTAAGAAGATACTATAATGCTGTTGGTAGTAATATTTATTTTGAACCGCATCCGATTTACCTGTTTTCGTAATGAGTTACGTGTGAATTTTTTATCTTAACTACAGTTTACTGTAATGTAGTCTGAGGACCTTGGAACTATGACGTGATCATAGTCTGCTTCGATTAGGTACTTTACCTAGATGCCTACTAATAGTGCGATTTTATACGCAATAGTTTTGTAGAACTGTGACGCTATTACTGTCAATGTTTTTTCTCATAATGTGTATGTTGTATCATGATGCGATCACGATCCCTGAATCCTAGTACCTATAGGGTGACTTATTGAGCTCTGCCAACTGATCCTCCTTTTTATTTATTAGATCCTTATGATGTAAGTAATAGTGCTTATAATTACGGACATTTTTCATGAATTACTGTGCACTCATATGAGTACCTTACTAATTCGGGTATCTACTGTTTAAGGAAATGAGTTACAAATGATAATGACCGTTTAGTTTTCATTAGCAAATTAATGCCTTAGAACTATAATGTGATTATAGTCGTGCACTTGGCGTATTATCAAGTAAAGTAAAATCTTATTTCATTTTATCATTGCAATTTTAGTGGTAATACTTCTCTTTTACCGTGAAGTAATAACGATTCTATTTTTATCATAATTTGATGTGCCTTGCTGAAATGTCTTCACGCACTGCTGGGTAGTGGCCCCTCTTTCTTTACAACACTGCTGCTGGCTTTATTGCCTACAAATTATTATATGTACTTGTAGTACAGGGAGAGAAATCCTTTTTACCAATTTAAACCTTAATAAATACCTCATTATTATAATGATCATTCATCATTACTACATAAATAGCTGTCTACATAATTGCCTTTAGAATTATGATGCGATCATAGTCGTGCATTGAGGAACTACCAATGAAGTTGACTACGTTTTACTGTTACGTGATTGCGGTTATCTTTTCGTTTTCAAATTGTGTCATGATTTACCACCACTATTGGCTTCTATTGTCTATATAGCGCCTTGGAACTATGATGCGATCATAGTCGTGCAATGAGGAACTACAATGCAGTTGACTACGTTTTACTGTCACGTGATTGCGGTTATCGTTTCGTTTTCAAATTGTGTCATGATTTACCACCACTATTGGCTTCTATTGTCTATATAGCGCCTTGGAACTATGATGCGATCATAGTCGTGCAATGAGGAACTACAATGCAGTGGACTACGTTATAATGTCTCGACGAAATTGCGGTTATTGTTTCTTTTCCAAATTGTGTCATGATTGACCACCACTATTGGCTTCTTTTGCCTATATAGCGCCTTGGAACTATGATGCGATCATAGTCGTGCATTGAGGAACTACAATGCAGTTGACTACGTTATTCTGTCACGATGTGATTGCGGTTATTGTTTTTTTTTACGAATTGTGTCATAATTGACCACCACTATTGACTTCTATTGCCTATATAGCGCCGTGGAACTATGATGCAATCATAGTCGTGCATTGAGGAACTACGATGCAGTTGTAGTCGTTATACTGTGACGTGATTACGGTTATCGTTTCTTTCCAAAATTGTGTCATAAATGACCACCACTATTTGGCTTCTATTGCCTATGTATCGCCTTGGAACTATGATGCAATCATAGTCGTGCATTGAGGAACTACGATGCTGTTGTAGTCGTTATACTGTGACATGATTACGGGTATCGTTGCTTTCCCATGTTGGGTCATGATTGACCACTGACATTGGCTTCTATTACTGATACCAACACTCGACTCCCGAAACAACTTTCAACTCGACAGACCTTTATACAGGCAGCCGGTTGTATCAAATACTGAATGAGGAGCTCACAACCTACCCATTCATATTTTTTCCTTGTATGGAAAGACTCAAAGAAAAACGGAAAGTTTTGGGCTTATCAGTCCTAAAGATCTCTGAACGTTTGGGGGCGTATCTATGTAAAGGGTTAAATAATAACCATAACAATCAGAAAAGATCAGCATTCATCCTGAATTTTTTATATATAGTTGGTGTAAACACCTAAACTGAATCCCGACAAAGTGTCGGTTCTAGTTGAAGAAACTAGGTACCTGTACCTACCCAGAATTATCCAGACACAGGCGTGATAGCCCTTACATCTTCTTGAATCGTATAGGTGATATTTCCTCTTCGGAGGAAAATTCATTTTTAATTGATACTATTTTTGTGGTTGTGTTTACATTTAACTATGTGGTATTGGATGGAACAGTAATACCGTTCAGGTCATGGTAGGTTAGGTACTTACCTATGGAAAATGTATATTTCAATATATACATAGTCTTAAATTGTCAATAAAAGAAAATGTTGTTTAGATACTTACACCATTTCAAAAAAAAAAAGATGGTTTCAAGACCGCCAATGAGCTTGTGTCCATTGCACTGTCATTGTGTTACATGAAAAAACTAAGAATAGCAATACTTTAAGAACATGTTTTATATATCTTGGTTGATACTCCAAAGTAAATAAAATAAACGTGTGCTAAGTCAGTATCAAATTTTATTCTTTTGGTTTAAACAAAATTCAATTTAAATGTTACTAGGTCTTCCAAGAATTTCTTGACATCTAACAAAAACATAATATCTAAGTTTTTACTAAAAGTTTAAAGGAATGCGTTTTACTAATAGCCTTATCTTTATCTTTTATATTATGGACCTTGAAAGCAATACAATAGTTAGGAATTTGTAAATATTTTGGAGAAAATTATTACTGATGATCTATTAGTGGTGTTGAGAACCCAATCCTGGACAGTAAATGATATTGACTTATAATAATTGTCAAAAATACTGACAATAATAACGAAGATTGAACATAATATAATAATAAGTAGCGGAAATATTTTCCGATGGTCCGTCATCGAGATAGACTACCTACCTATACAGAGATGTCACATCGATGGGTTTGAATTTTGAAAGGCAGACTTTATAATAATATACTGCATATTTATACCATATATCTGAAATATCCTGTTTGTAAGGTATAAGGTACCTACTGAAATGAACAAGACGTCAATAGAATCGTGACATTCCACTCACCCAGGATAGGTTAACCACTGGAGATTAACATGAATCTATTCGTATCGTTTGCCTTAAGTACATATTAAAAATAGTCAACTAAGGATTATGCAACTGGAATTTTATTATGGTGTAACCATCCTGGACGAACCAACTCGTTGTCCATTACTTCAGTTTCTTGAATGTCAATCCGAATTATCTAAATCCTTAACAAGATTG
The DNA here is from genome assembly GCA_963565295.1 of Epirrhoe alternata. Classification (NCBI taxonomy): domain Eukaryota; kingdom Metazoa; phylum Arthropoda; class Insecta; order Lepidoptera; family Geometridae; genus Epirrhoe; species Epirrhoe alternata. The sequence goes on from OY751375.1 coordinate 1,179,005, forward strand.
TATTTCATCCACGATGAAGGAGCTACCCCCTGAGTGAGGGCGATATCAGTATCGCATATGTATCGCAAGTCACCCCAAGGGGTGACATAATTATCACGAACAAGTTCAACAAGACAAGAACTAGAACCAGAAACGATAGATGTCATCTTAATTTCATCTCAGTTTTAGTAAAAATATTAGTAGATTCTATAAATCAATTTTAGGAAGTATACACAGTTTTATTTTAGCATTGCGCTTTTTTAAAACTAGTGCCTATTTTCTCTATCAGACTCTATCTCTATGATCTGATATCGCATTTGATACCTACTTCAATATTGAGGTTGTTTTCTAACGGGGTTAAATACCACACTGTATAAAATTATTTGGTTAAAATTAATCATAATTATTATCTTTCCAGTCTTTTAGAAATCATATTGTCAGCAAGACGACATTCATCAAAATATAAAAGTTGGTCATTTGAAATTTGGAATGGTAAGTTCTTAGGGACGTCATTAAAACATCTATCTCTGTGTTATTTTGGAATTTGCACTAGTCGATAGACCAAATACACCGTAAGTAAGAGTAAGGGGAACAGAGATAGGAACTCTACACACACACACACCTATCTTTGCAGCTCAACGCTAAACGGTTTGTCATTATTTAAATATGTACCAGTTGGCCAAACAATAAATGTAGGTACTAGTAAGTATCTAATGGTTAACATTTTGCCAAATCTTATAATCAGTCACTGTCATCCAAGGTGAAGAGACCGCCTTTGCAGAAGCGACACAGGCTCTTACCTACTATGATTGTTGGTTATCAATACTATTAATGTAACATTGCCTACTTTTAAAATAAGCATTAAATTATCATTTTTTTATAATTTAAACATAGCTTATTTCTTAGTTACATTTATAATTTTGCAATATACTCTAAACATCCTACATGGTGAATTATTCTAAATTATAAATCACGAGGATGCAAGGATGTATAATTGAAGGTTAAACAAACTTACCAAGTGAAGTTTGACCGTAATTATGCATCCTTGCATCCGAAGTGATTTATAATAATTACCCTACCCTACCCAATTGCTATTTATAGCAATTTTTTGCCCATTATGGCTAACATTGCAAAATTATTTCTCTGAAAAGAATGAGAGTTCGTTGCAGGCAGCGCGCCACCTAGCGACAGGAAGTACGCCACCAGTGACACTGGCAGGAAGTGTCACTATGAAGTCAATTGTTTTTCATTTTTATTCTCTGAAGATTGTGCTCGTTGCCCCGTACATTGAAAAGTGTACTACATGGTGAATTATTCTAAATTATAAATCACTTCGGATGCAAGGATGCATAATTACGGTCAAACTTCACTTGGTAAGTTTGTTTAACCTTCAAATAAAATGTACAAACAGTTTGCCCTTTTCGGACGTACAATATTAATAGTATGTTAGTACTTAAAACTAAACAAATGTTAGGTAAACTGTTTACATTCATTCTCCATGTAGTATTCTTCCAAATTGTAGAAGCCTTTGGTAACTAACCAGTTCTTTAGTTTGTTACCAAAAGCATCACCATTTTAGCGATTTGAGCGGAAGAGGTAGATGATTATATATTCTAATGGAAGAGTAGAAAGCGCTTTTGTGGAACATACTATTGTTGACCTGAGGTAGGTATACAAAATTAAATATTAAATTTGTACATATTACGGAGGTTGCGTTTAGATTTTATTTAAAAAAAATATGACTGATTGTTTTTTACAAATAAGCATGTTTCAAGTATAAAAATACATGTAAGTGTCAAGAATTTCTCACTTTTAAATATACTACGCAAAGAATCAGTGCTTTGAAGGCTACACTGAGAAAAATGAATCTCGTCCTTCATTAAATTTAAACATGAAGAATTATAACTAATCATGACAACTGTGTTAGTATCATGTGCAATTTAAAATGTTATTCAGCCGGCTTCGATTTACGTTGCATCACAACTAGTTACAATGAAAAACTTGGTTGGTTGTCATGATTGTTCATCAGTAGAACGTAAAGTTACATACCAATGAATCATCAGCACTAGCATGACGTTTTATCGAGAAAGTCATAGTAATCTGTTGTTTTCCTGATTAAATGACAATAACGATATTTTTAAAGTTTATAACTTACATGAGCCATGATGTTTACTAAATTACCAAGACTGCGCATGATTAAATGTCAAGACTGTATTGACTAAAGATTAAAATCGTCACGTTACAAAAATTAAATCATGAATTCATTCTAACTATATCTGTGGGGTTTATCAGTAGAGTCACTATAGATAGTTGGGAAAACCTAAAAGTATATTATGATGAACTATCGTGCTATCATGATAATCTTTCATGATGTCTTAATAAAAGTTTGGTTTAATCAATCGTAGTTAACGGTATTTAACGTCATAGTAAATGACGGCACGATGGAATGTCAAGAAAGACCTCTTTTTTTGACTGGTTTTTTTGACTTTTTATAGGTCACATCGTCACATCCTTAGAATAAGTCACATCAAGGCAGACTTGCCAAGTTTTTGGGTTTTTCCCTAAATAAAGGGAGTATATTATCATTTTGCCACTTGTATCAATACTACAAATAAATAAAATTGAAGAGTCTGTTTGTGATTTCAAAATAACTGTGCTATACCAAGTGCATATAGTTATTTACACGATACTAAAACACCATCTAACTTTAAAAAAAATTTGTCTGTCTGCCTGTCTGTTTGTCCGGGATAATCTCTGGAACGGGTGAACCGATTTTGATGGAACTTTCACTGGAAGATAGAGGAGGTTGTCGGTCAACATATAGGCTACTTTTTATCCAGAAATGCCCGCAGGATCGGGATTTACGCGGGAAAAACCGGAAAAACTAATGGGTCCCTATTATATTTCCTTTTTATCTATCCCAATCCCGTACGATTTCCGGGATAAAAAGTAGCCTATGTCCTGCGCAATATCGCCACCTTCGCTACTCTTGCCCGGCATCACGGGATGTAGGTGCCTTGGCGATTCGGTCGGATACGCGCTGACTGACTTGCCTTGGCACCAGTCACTTGTATGGTCTGGATGACGAGGCCGCGGAGTGGGTTCGGAGCGAGGCCGAACCCGCTCGGGATGGAAGGTGGGAGCGGGTTGTTGGCAGTATCAGCCCCACACCGCCTGCCCCGCGAGGGCGCGAGTGGTATCCCCTGCCCAACAAGAGACTTTTCGGGTCTGAAGGCGGTCGGAGTGAGGGCTCTGGCAGATCCCGGGAGGGCGGCGACACTGTTAGGCAGGTGTCGTCGTGAGCTCCACGCACGTGGTTTAACAGCCGCGTGTGTGGGTGCCATTACCGGGATTCTGCTCAAAGCAAAATGCGAGAGGGGCACCGCGTGCGTTCCGTAGGAGATCCCGGAGCCCCTCGTTATGGCCATTGGGTAGTTTTTAGTGGGTCGTCGCTGCGGGTACGATCCCCGCCGCGGGCTAAATGTTTGTATGATCTGCAAATATTTATCTCGGGTCTGGGTGTTTCTATGTATAATTATGTACCTATGTATTTACAAAAAAAAAGTATATAAGTTCCTAGTATATTAGTTACCTGGTTCCCATAGTACAATCATTGCTTAGTTTGGGGCTAGATGACTCTGTGTGAAATGTCCAGCATTATTTATTTATTATTAAAAAAGTTAATAAACGTTCTGTTTCATACTAATTGCGTGGAATCCATATAGCTGTGATGCTGTATCTCATTTAGGAACCTAAGTGAAACAAAACCAAAAAACTTAGTGGCATAGGTACCTACAATGTTTTACTTTGTTTTTTTTTTTCTTTCATGGACTGAAATTGTTCAACAAAACATTAGTTTTATTCAGTTTTAACTACTCTAGCCTCTTCATTTCTTATAAAAAAAACGTACGTAGATCTACTTAATTTTCTAACTTGGGTTAAGCCTTTTTTTAAATCCGAGTTGACAACACTAGTCAGTTGGTTGCAGTGTAGCCAACCCCTCAGTTTTAACTGTAGACCTACAGTTTTTTGGAAATGGTCACAGTTTTCAGTTTAGGCATTTATTCAAATTTAAGTTTTTTAAAGGTAGATTATAATAGGCTCGCTTTGTCTGACTTCAATGTATTCTGTAGATTTTCAGTTTTTAAATCAATTTACACAGTTTTCACGGTTTTTCCTACGCATGTGCGCAGTTTTTTACTGAGTTGGAGTTGGCAACACTGGCTGGTTGTCCCTCCTTACTTGGCTTCGTTTCGTTTCTATTCGTCGTAACTGATTCAATTTGAATCAGAGTATAATTTTCTTTGATTTGAATCTGCCGGCATCTTGAAATAAATTGGACTGTGATGTGAGTGATCTTATTATCATTTCTCTGTGAGTGATATTGTGTGTGATGTGAATGTGACCTAAGAAAGACCTGACAATGGACCAATAAACATCTGACCTTCTCTGTAAGTGGGGACTATTGGAATATGTGAATATATTCGCAGGTGAGTACTGTTTGCCCAACGAATCTAGGCATTCGTGAAGTTAGCACTTTATCTGCGCAGTAACCGCTTTTTCATACAAAATAGTGTTCTGCGCAGACAAACGGCTAACTTCACGCATGCCAAGATCCGTTGGAAGAACTGTAAGAAAGAAAATTACGAGTGCTGTTTTTCTGTTTCTATTCGGTGCATGTGTTGTACGTCTCAGCAACCGTGTCGTGTTCTTCGATATTTCTCCAGCATCAAGCTTGTACCTACAAGCAAAGTGCTGGTGAAATATCGAGACGGGACTCCGCTCATTGCAGGAGTCGAGGCGGAGGCGCGCGTCGCGGGAGAGGTGGGTTTCTTAGACTAACAATATGCTACTAATCTAGTTTGTAAGAGTTACTAACAAATTTACGGATGTAATGGCTGTGTTTGTATGCATTTACTAATCTTGTATATGGTGGCTTCCGCTTTGTTTAGATGCAAGAATAGATATAACCACACTACAACTAATTGGTGATAGCGATATAGGATCACTTCAGATCGATTAAGACTAAAATCAAACCTAGAAATATGGAAGAAGGAATTAACAACAAGTGCTAGTTCAGAGTTACCTTCGAGTCCGGTAAGGCCACTAACAAATAGCTGTGCATTTAACTAATTTGTTTAGTAGTAAGCAATATACTTATGTACAGTTCTTCCAACGGATCTAGGCATTTGTGAAGTTAGCCGTTTGTCTGCGCAGTAACTGCTTTTTCATACAAAATTGTGTTCTGCGCAGACGAACGGCTATCTTCACGAATGCCTAGATCCGTTGAAAGAACTGTAGTCTGTGTTTACTTTAATTAGAAAACAATATTTTATTACAATTCACAATACTTACTGAAATAATTATGATTGTTGCAGCTTCCAGAACTCAATTCTAGTTTTCTGAACGATATTAACCCTCCAAGCCCAAGCACCATAGCTAATATTGAACCGCAGTGGCCAAAAGAATTCGGTAAATAGATTTTATAATTAACTAACTCATACATAAGGCTTATTTAATTTTGTCAAGTCAAAGTATTTACTACTGTACTAACTAGTCTTATGTACCTACCTACTAGTTATACAGGATGCATTTTTGAGACGGGACAGTATGGCAGGTATCTTAACCTCTATGGTTTCAAGAAAAGAAAACATTCTATGGAGACTATCCATAGCTCTGCCCTTACTGCTTACTGCCCTGTCTGAAAAATCAACTTGGAAATATAATAGGGACCTATTATTTTTTCAGGTTTATCCTGTGTAAATCCCAATCCTGCGAAAATTTCTGGATAAAAAGTAGCCTATATGTTGACCGATCAACCTCCTCTATCTTCCAGTGAAAGTTCCATCAAGATTATCCCGGACAAACAAACAGACAGACAGACAAAATTTTTTTTTAAGTTAGATTGTGTTTTAGTATTGTGTAAATAACATGCACTTTGGTATAACACAGTTATTTTGAAACCACAGACAGACACTTCAATTTTATTTATTTGTATGTATGTATTGATAGGTTCCTATTACTTGGATATAATAGTTTCATATTTAGTTTATTTGCAGGTCCTGGAAATACTTAACCAGAAAGCTGAAGGTCGTGCAATCCTCACAAAAGGCAATAATGGTCTTAGAAAACAGTTGGCCAATATTATTATTAAAAACAGATTAGAAAATGAACCTGGCAAAGCTTTACAAGGACCGGATTTTTTAAAATTCACTCATGAAATCTATGAGCTATTTCCTAAAGAGTCGCCAGCAGTCTACTATGCGCCATATTTAGCTCAGACCAAATATCAGGCAAAAAGAAATGCATCCGGAATCCTTTTTAATGCCTATACGAGTACAACAAGAAAAAAGCATCTGAGGAACCTCGGCATACTACCTGAACCTGCTAGATCTCGATCACACTCTTGTACTTCTACAATTTCTAGCACTGATACTACTGAACTGACAGTACCTGGATCAGGAATTCAGCTTTCTGAATTGCAACGAGGTTAGTTTAAAAATATGAATTCCATCGGGATATTTACCATGATTCAATGATATTTACATTTATTATTTTATTTCTGTTGGTTCAATCTGTTCAATGAAATTAATTAATTCAATCAAGATGATTTTACCTGTTTTGATAAGTAAAGGTTTCTCTATTAGTATTACCCTACTGAATATCTATTATTATCTGGTATACTATGGAATGGTGTAACCAACAAAGTGTATGATAAGATTAAATAGCTAAAATTTATTTTCAGATGACCCAACAGTAAGCGAAGAGAATCTTACGATTTTAGAAAGTCCAGACCCAGGGCCATGGCAACACGTGGAAAGGTGTTGGAACAGCACCGTGTGTGCCCTCGCTATCTATATTATGAGAAGGGAACGCTAACTGACTACCTAAACAGATTTCCAATTTTGAAATCACCCTCAGGATTTACACTTCTACTTCAAGATTATGAAAATTTATATCCGAATAATACTGCTGGCCTGACAAATTTGCTGAGTGTCTGTAAAAACATTATAAAAATTGCTGCAGCTAAAGCAAACACAACCACAGATGCTACCATCAAGAAAGCTATCCAGGGCTATATAAACGCTATTGATGGTGAGTACTCAACTTGCTTATTTATTGGTTTACTTGGGTAAAGTTGATATCATCATCATTAACCTATTAATACCCACTGCTGGGCGTAGGCCTCCTCTCTAACCCGCTACTCTTCTCGGTTCTGTGCTATCTTCATCCATTGTCGTCCAACCACGCCGACTATGTCGTCCGACCAAAACTTGACTGAATTAAACTTATCAGCTAAAGGTCAATTTTCTTTCATCTGTGACAAAACAATGTGTATTCTTTATTTAATAAGTACCTTTATTTTGTTTCAGAAAATAATGAAGAAGATATAAGCCTGCTTGTGCTCCCTTACATCATAAACATTCCACCTGTACGGAGAAAAGGCGCTTGGAAGCCATCTCGAGCTGAGTTCAGTTCAGATGCAACCACTTAAGCTGATTATTATGATTCGTTAGGAATAACGTAAACATACAACATCTGATTAGGTCCTATCATATTTTGGTCAACGTAAGAAATGGAAATGTACCTAAAATATGTCTAGTATTCTTTCATGCTAGTGTATACAAGATTAATACAGTACCTATGTACAAATATTGTGTGTATTTTAATAAAAATAAAACAATGATTACCTTACCTTATGTGTTTATTTTTTCTGTTTACACCTAAAATCCACTTACAATAGGTATACCGAGTTATGATCATAAAATATTGTACTTTACCTAGGTACTTTATGTTAAATCTGTGTGTATTCTGCTTTGGCATGCCATATTATATTAAGTAATAATAAGGTTCTTTTTATATTTCTAGGCTTTAATGTTGTTCCATAATGGTTTTACTACTTGACTGTCTGCAATATTAGGAGAAAGTAAATCTAACAGGACCTCTGTTAGATTTACTTTCTCCTAATATTGCGGGGATGTTTTCTCGTGGAATTATTTTACCATTACCCACCTGCCCTTTTAGCACGGGCCAGGGATAAAAAAAATTGTCCCCTGTTTAATCCACCTTCAAGAGTATTTTATCTCAAGTGGATAAAAACAGGAGATTTTTTTTAATCCCCGGCCACTGTTAAGGTGGGGTGGGTAATGGTAAAATATGTCCACGAGAAAACACCCCTGCAATATTAGGAGTAAGTATGTACTTCCAAAAAGCGGTAATATTACCGTTAATATATTGGGAAAGCATACAGATTTGACATGACAGTACTAATAGTTTATAGTTATGAGAGGTCACACTATCCTTAAAATACCAACAACAATTAGGGTAGGTCATGATATATTGGGATTTCGTAATGATAAACTACTAGGAAGCTCAATATAAATGTCATGACATTCAGGAAATATATTCTCAAGTTTCACAAAGCATAATTAGGAAATTTCTACTGATTATCATGATGTCCGTACCAATATGACATTCTAATAATGATACCGTATTATGACTTTAACAATTTCTATAATTCCCATCATGATTTCTCATAATTATTGTTGGAGTATTCATAGAGTTCGTCATGACAAAATGTTATGACGCGTAGCGATAACACACAAGTATGCAGCACTCAATATCATTCCCGTCATGATTGAAACTCATTTCTAGTAATGATTCCTAGACGCAAGCAGAGAGTTAGTCATGACATTTTGTTATGACATGTAACGTTAAGACGCGAGTTTACAGCACTTTGTATTAACGTGATATTGTAATGATGTTCATTGGTGATGAGTTTAATGATAGATTGTTACGATTTACTCACAAAGTGTTAGTGAGAACTCTTGGTCCGTTTTTGTTGGGAATACGGATAAAATTGCTGGAATTCCTTTATAATTGTTCGTAATCATGAACGTTATTTCTCTCAGTGTATATATGGCTCTTAGACATCTTTTTTGAAGCAGAAAAGTAGAATTAACATTAACAGAATTTCCCCAAAATATTACCCCCTACGTTAACTGAGGATAAACATAACCATAATATGCGTGTTTTTAATGCTTTAGTGCAAGCGCAGCTGATCTGCATTCAGCTCTTGAAGCCTTGTGCATTGCTTTGACTGACACTTCAATATCAATGCACAACCATTAAAATGTACCTAAGTATTATTTTAATTTCACTTCAAACTTTTCATACATACTTGCACTAATAAAAATGTCATTAATTTCATTTAATTCAGCTGAACCACTTGAATTTTACATTATTTTCATTTCAAAAGGGTATGATCATGGATCTTAAATCAACAGAAGCTCCTTTAAATCCAAACTTACCATTTTTAAATCATTTTTGCAACCACTTCTGCTGAGCAAAGAGCTTAACAGCTTACAAAATTGTGAGCTATCTACTCCTCTATCTAAAATCCAAGAAATGTATGCTGAATTTCATAGTGTTCAAACTGACAGAAAAATCTGAAACTTCAGGTGACGAGTTCAAGGAGAAGGAGGCGTTCGAGTCCAGCTACTTCAGCGCAGTGGCTGCTGCGCAGAAGCTGCTTGGTAGAAACCAGGCTGCCTCTGTGCGCACGACGACGCACAGGTGACAGGTTCTAGTGTGTCTGCACACTTCGGACCAAATATTAAGCTTCCTATCATAAATTTGCCTACCTTCTCTAGAAGCTATCAGGACTGGCTCCAACACTACCAAAATTGAAAAAGTCAAACGACAATACGCTTGGTCCGCTCATGGTGGACCGGGTTTAATTATTGTTCCAACAACTTTCGAAGTTTTTTTTTTTGTAATCGGACAAAGCATCTACAATACATTGTGTATGAAAACTAAAATATAGGATATTTTTATTTTCCAGCAATATTCGACCCATAGTTTGTTAGTTTGGTTTAGCATTTGGTTGTTTGGAGATAGAGCATCCAAAAATGCGTCGTAAAAAATTTATTTACTCGAAAAATACAAAAACCTTTTTGAATTTGTTTTATTAGCACGTCGTAGTTTCATCAAAATCGAGCCCGTGACTCCTAACAACATTTTTTCCATAACCTAATAGCCGTTTAAAGTTTCCCCTCAGAAGGTGTCAACCACAGATTATTTAATAAGTAGGTGTCAACCAACGACGTGAGAAAGTGTCGCTCCCAGAGAAATGGGATAGTTACTTAAAGTATAGGTACAACATCATTGGTCGCCCCTCAAACTTAACCCTGGGTACAGCCAGCTATTTAAATTTATGAGTGAGTTCTACGTTGTATCTACGCAGGTAGGTAGGTATTGAATAAAGAAAAATGATTACCTACACTGATTTGGAAGAAAAAATTTTGGCATAGCTTTTAGGAGGTACCTATTTTGAACAAGATGTTGTTTACTTTTGTTTTTATGTCTGTTTTGTTCTAGTGTGTTCATTTATTTTTAGAAATAGTGAGCAGGACTAGGTACATTTCGTTTGTAGTAATAAATAAATAAAAATAAATAATGCTGGACTTTTTCACACAGCATCATCTAGCCCCAAAGTAAGCAGAGCTTGTGTTATGGGTACTATGATGACTGTTATACTACTTATATACTTTTTGTTTGTAAATACATACATATTATACATAGAAACACCCAGACCCGAGACAAATATTTGTAGACCATACAAACATTGGTCCCGCCGCGGGGATCGAACCCGCAACCTCTTGCGTCGCAGGCGGGCCTTCGCCCACTGCGCTACAGAGGTCGTCGAGTAATAGAAGATAATAATCGATCGAGTAATAGAAGATAATAAGTAGGTATAAGTTAATTATTAAGTAATAGATCTCACCTAGATTATTGCATTAGACTAGAAAATGTCTGTAATGATAACTTTAGTAAATAAATAACTGGGTAGGTACCTCGCGAAACTGTCTTAACGCCAAATCTCTTTCCACGCAGTCCCGTCGGCGTTGATCTGCTCAAAATCCAGAATGAAATGAACTTATTTTTAGCATGGACTTATACTTACCTCCATACCTACCTACTAAATAGCAGATTGTAGTAAGGCAGAGTGCAGAGTTCCCACGACAAACGGGTCTTTTGCCAATACACAATAGATAAAGGGGCGCAATCTACACAAATGCTTCTTTCACTGACACCAAGCGTTTGTGTTAGCCACATCCTACGATCCTACGGATTCGGTAAACATTTTTTACTTAACGTACGGTTGGTAATTGGTTTTCAAAACAGAAGTAGGTAACTACCTTAAGCGTCAAGAACTAGATGTAGGTAAGCAACGTGTTGATTTTTTCTAAAAAAAATCGGCTCGCTTCGCTAGCCTATTAAGATGCTCGCTATTGCTTAATTTGCTAGAAGTAGGTAACCTACTACTATCGTAAGAACTAATGTATCATGTTGATTTTTCAAAAAAAATTCGGCTCGCTTCGCTCGCCCATAAAGATACTCACTTCGATAGAAAATTACGATTAGGGAGTGCTGTACAAATCGCAAATGGGGGGGGATGCTCACTTGAAAACCGCCCCGGGTTTAAATAAATGACGTTTTAGCTTTCTCTGTCGAGATCGATGGGTTGGTAACTCTTGGCGAGTCGAGTTGTCTGATTCGAATAACTCGAATCAGAGTCTAAACGAGTTGATTCGAATCAAGTTCATTCGCAACTTGAATCAACTCTCATAACTAACTTTCTAGCTAGAATTGATACGGCTGGACAAGTGAGCGGATAACAAATGCGCACGCAAGTCAGCGATTCGCTAACTCGAAGCCAAAGATTAGTATCCGTAAACTCGAATCAAGAATACAAATACGGTGAACTCGACTCGACTCGTCAGGGCGCCGCCGATCCATTTGGCTGCTGCCGCGAAGGGGTTCCCATCCGGTTGATGCGAGTCGAGTCAACTCGAGTTGCGATTCGAGTTAGCGGCCGAGTCAACTCGAGTTATCCGAGTTGGAATTAATTCGACTCGTAACATAGCTTGACAAACTATAGATAGTATCTATAATAGGTACTCTTTAGAGCCCATAAAATTGCCATTACAATACAACACTTCTGTAGTAGGTACGAGTGTACTATAATTTAGCTGCGCTTGCTAGTTTTGACTAAGTAATTTTCGAAGAAATATGCCGTTTTAAAAATTTGAGTTGGCAACACTGTCTGGTTGTATTGATTTGTATCTAGATAGAGTGAAGTGTGGGTAGGGTAGTACTGTTGCTGGGCGGGCGGGGCGAGCGAGCTTGCGAGGCTGGGTGTTACCTGCCTGCCTGATCGATAGCTATTCGAGGTGTGAAACGGTGAACTGTGACGACGCTACGCTACGCCCCGACGAACGAACAAAGCGAAGCCACCACCAAACCTAATAATTAGAAAAAACCTTTTGAGAGTGTGTTCTGTCCGTTCTTGAATCTTAAGTTGCAAAAAGTATAAAAATATTCATTGTGTGCGCATTAATTCAATAAATGTTGTTCGAGCTTTGTACCAGGGTGTGGCCGGATTGAAAAAGTGTTGAAATCGGAGGCGGCAGTCGATAATCTAAGGTTGAAATGAAAGATGAAGTTGACCTTCCAAGTCCTTGGCAGCGTCAGGAGGAAAAATGCCTACCCTCAACCTCGAAGCTGAAGTGCCTGTGATTTTTTTTTGAAATGTGGCTATAAAGAACTTCTTTCCTTAATAGGAAAACCACAACCTTGCCTCAACCTGTGATCGTTATAATTCAATAATTGTTGTCCGAGCTTTGTACCGGGGTGTGTCCGGATTGAAAAAGTGGTGAAATTGGAGGCGGCAGTCGGTAATCTAAGGTTGAAATGAAAGATGAAGTTGACCTTCCAAGTCCTTGACAGCGTCAGGAGGAAAAATGCCTACCCTCAACCTCGAAGCTGAAGTGCCTGTGATTTTTTTTTGAAATGTGGCTATAAAGAACTTCTTTCCTTACTTGGAAAACCACAACCTTGTCTCAACCTGTGATCCCGACTTCCTCAGATCTATGATCCTGGCTTCGTCAGATCTATGATCTCAGCATTTCTTTGCTGAAGATAACACTCGTCCGCGCGAGACCGAAAACAATTTTCTTCGAACTCAACACAAGTTCTTTTCTGTTGGTATGTGTTTGGTGTCTTTTTCCTCTTGAAAACTTGTTTCGTTCTACAATATTGTCTGAAATATTGATATGCTACATGGAAGAAGTCCTTCCTTCCTGTGGAGTTACCTTTTCATTGTCTTTGGCATGAAGACACAGAACTAGCAGACCGTTCAGTTAATGTGTCATCTCTGTTTTGCTTGGCCCATTTTTATAAAATGAATAAATACTAACATATGACATTGTGAAATTCACACTGTCCTATGTAAGTAATTATTCATTTCATAAATTTGGTGAAAAAGCGTGATTGTTAAGGTAGGGAACAAGTTTGTTCCAAATTAAGTTCTTAATTAGAACAAGCTTGTTGCAAATAATGTTTGTTTGTTCATTCATTCATTCGGCGTTGTCGTGGCGGTTGATTGTTTGTTTCAAGCGATGAGTTTTATTGATAAGTTTAGTAAAAAAACTACGTAAACTACAAGTGTTGTGTCAGAGGACATAAAAACCAGTGAGATATAATCGAAAGCATTCTCCAGGATTATTCACTTGTCAAACTGCGCAGTTTGTTGGGCTTTAGACCTTGCATTGTTTTGATCACTCCGTGCTTGCATAGTGTGCCCATAACTTTCTACCTTATTACAACTGATCTTACTACGTATTTTGTGACTTCAGTATGAGTAGTGCTAAGTGTATTGGCTGCAAAGAGTCACTTCAAAACAAGGATTTCTTAACATGTACGACTTGTAAACAAAAGTATGATTTGCAGTGTGCTGGATTGTCTCCTAAACGATTTAAATCATTTAATCAGGAGAAAAAGAATAAATAGTTGTGTCCTGAATGCATTTGTAAGCGCCCAAGCAGCCTAATGCGGATAACACCCTGGTGCGTTCCAGTCAAACCTTGCCTCCATCAAAACCGGAGGTTATCATTGCGACTGATGATCCTGAGTTGGTATTGACCAAGAGTGTGAATAAGTCACTACTCGAAGGAATAAGTCACCTGCTCTGTCCTTCATCACCGAAGAAAGGCTAAGAGAGATATTTGGGCTAGTTTAAGATGAGGAGCCCACTTCTCTTGTGTTGAGAGTATCTGAACACATTGGAGTCCCAAGCTCATCCCATTATCGTTCGACTGAGGCAGCGTATCCAAAAAGACCAGGTTGTGGTAGCAGCCCGCAAGCATCGCAGCATGACTGCTCAAGATATAGAAATTGGAGGGGAGAATCATAAAAAAAAATGGTTGTCTGTAAAGTCGGCTGACGATAGTTGAACGTGTTAACGTTTGTGCTTTTTTTGACCTTGACCTTGACCTGGGCCTGGACCTGGACCTGGACCTGGACCTGGACCTGGACTTGGACTTTGACTTTTGATCGGTTTACTGACGATACGTTTGTGCTTCTTTGTCGCTCGTTCCGCGCTCTCGCTTGCACTTCAAGCCTTACATGGAACGCCTCAGAGCGAGGTAACGACGCATGACGTCATGTTTTTTCGTGCGTGCAGCCGGCTCCATCGAATTATAAGACGTTAACACGTCAATATACATAAATGAACACTTGACCAGAGAGAATATAATGCTTTTTGGCCAATGTAAACGTCAGGCAAAAGAAGCCAATTATAAATACATTTGGACAAAAAACTGTCGAATTTATGTACGCAAAAACGATACTTCGCCTGCAATTCTGATAGGCTCTCTGTGGACTTAGTGAAAATTGTCTGAATAGGCCCATTACATGTGGGTGCCGCTTAGGTATACCTGGATATGAACATGGAATTATACTATCTAATAAGTATACTATATTAGGTATAAAGTTCCTCGTAATAGTATCTCTCAAATGTTTATTTATTTCATTATGTATTTCAATAGAAACATTATGTACTACACTCATACTTGCACCACACACTTACTGTTAATTCGCTTACACACACTTACACCATATACACTGCTACTACTCAAAACTTATATAAATATTGATATTGCATCTCTTCTTCGCTGTACTATGTCAGGCATGTACATCATGTTATTATTTACTTATCACTATTTATTACCACATATTAATAATATTATTGCTACTATTCTATTTTCACTATCTATTATGATATCTTATCATTTACATAATATAAACTACATCTTGGGAAGAATTCTTGTAAAAATTTGATGATAATGGGAAGAAACTCAAGATTCTTTATGAGAATGTTCGGGGGCTGAGAACAAAACTCAATGAGTTTTATAGAAATACTAGCTGACTCGCGCGACTTCGTCTGCGCATATTAGGAACAAAGTGCAGGACTTTTGAGTATATCGAAAGATCGCGCGACTTCGTCTGCGCATTATTAGGAACAAAGTGCAGGACTTTTGAGTATATCGAAAGACCCAATGAGCGGCAATTTTTTTGAAGAAACATAACTCGAAACATATATTTTTTACAGCAAGAACTGTATGGTTTTGACTTTCAAAATACATCATATGATTAACTATTATTGCGTTATGTTTCTCTCAAGAATCCCATAGTAGGTAGAGGGAGGGAAAATGTAACCCAGAAAATCTAGCACAAACTATCTACCTACATTCCAAATTTCATCACAATCGGTTAAGTCGTCATGGAGATACGTGAAGACAAACATTTGCAGTAATTTGCACATACAGACTTTCGAACCTTACGACTTAGAAACTGCCTCACACCACCTCTAAGGGATGTTTTGAAAAAAATAAAAAAAAACAGGTTTCATTATTTACTTCTAAGTTTATTTTTACCAGTTTGGAGTAAATCGGACTGGATTTTTTTTTTCATACAAACTTTAACACACTGTATAACAACCTTAAGGATTGATTTTCGAAAATGTTATATACGCCTATATGTTATTCCAGTATGTAAACAATCTACATTCCGAATTGCATCACAATCGGTTAAGTCGTCACGGAGATACGTGAAGACAAACATTTGCACATACAGACTTTCGAACCTTACGACTTTGAAACTCCCTCACACCACCCCTAAGGGATGTTTTGAAAAAATAAAAAAACATGGGTTTCATTATTTACTTTTACCGAGTTTGGAGTAAATCGGGCCATGGAATTTTTTTTCTATACAAACTTTAACACAAAAAAAACAAAAGAAAAACCAGATAAATATGTACAATGGGCGGCCTTATCGCTAAGAAGCGATCTCTTCCTGGCAACTTTTGGATGGAGAGAAACAATGTTAAAGTAAAGAAGCTTTAATAAAAGGTATTATGTTTATTGCAGGTGTTTATCGCCACCGCCCATGCTTCACAAAGGCATGGTGTTTTAGATGGGCTTAAAACACGATTATTATTCCTGAACTTGCCAGATATCCTTAATGCCAATATTAGGTTCTGGGAAAGAACTATTTTTCCTATGCTAATCGATGCAGAAGATAACACAATAGACCGTAAGAAATAACTACTATTCCATTTTTACTAAGTACATTTGTTTAATGTGTGGCCACAGACATAAGTATAGATTAACAGACTCTTGAAACAATATCTGACTTACCAATTGGTATAATAATAAAAAAATCAACATCATCTAGCCCCAAACTAAGCAAAGCTTGTACTATAAGAACCAGATAACTGATACACTACTTATATAGGTACTTTGTTTGTTTGTAAATACATACATATTATACATAGAAACACCCAGACCCGAGATAAATATTTGCAGATCATACAAAAATGTATCCCGCGGCGGGGATCGAACCTAGATCTAAGTCTGACTATATTAGTTATTTGTCTGTAGCCAGAATATGTTTATAACAGTAGCACTAATTGAATTACTTTTTTTTTTCAGATTCAATGCCAGCCTATTGATGCTGGGCTTCCATGAGTTTGCAGAAGTTTTTGACCCCTACGAAGAATATATGCAAACTCAGTCAATAGCCGTCGCTTATAAGCGGGATTTGCTGGCGAATCCTGAGTTTGTGGCTTACCTTAATTGGTGTAATCGTGAAGTAGACAAGTGGTAAGAATAAAAAAAATATGAATAATTTTGTGAATAGGTACCTACATACTTATTTTATTGTTTGGCTTGCTGTTTTTATTTATGTTATGCAAATTCAAATGAATTGTGTAAATTTAGTAGTTTCAGACTTCAGCTTAGTGATATCTTGGTAAAGCCAATGCAGCGTATCAGTAAATACACACTTATCCTCGAACAACTAAGAAAACATTCCGGTGGAGACGAGAATGTGGAAAAAGAATTAATGAAAGCTGTAAGTATCTAACGAAAGTCGAACAACTGAAGATTCTCATTAGTTCGCTTGTAATTTTTTTAAGTTAAGTTAAAGCTGATCGCACATTATGTCCGCTCCGTACGCGCCGCAGTTATTTTTCAAAAGAAAAAATACTGATGACGTCAGAAAATGCCGCTAGCTTCTGACGTCTCAGCATTTCCTTTATTGAATTGGCGCGTATGGGACGTGCTACCACGCTACCACCTTATACTGGAAATATGTTTATTGCAGGTGTTTATCGCCACCGCCCATGCTTCACAAAGGCATGGTGTTTTAAATGGGCTTAAAACACGATTATTATTCCTGAACTTGCCAGATATCCTTAATGCCAATATTAGGTTCTGGGAAAGAACTATTTTTCCTATGCTAATCGATGCAGAAGATAACACAATAGACCGTAAGAAATAACTACTATTCCATTTTTACTAAGTACATTTGTTTAATGTGTGGCCACAGACATAAGTATAGATTAACAGACTCTTGAAACAATATCTGACCTACCAATTGGTATAATAATAAAAAAATCAACATCATCTAGCCCCAAACTAAACAAAGCTTGTACTATAAGAACCAGATAACTGATACACTACTTATATAGGTACTTTTTTTGTTTGTAAATACATACATATTATATATAGAAACACCCAGACCCGAGATAAATATTTGCTGATCATACAAAAATGTATCCCGCGGCGGGGATCGAACCTAGATCTAAGTCTGACTATATTAGTTATTTGTCTGTAGCCAGAATATTTTTATAACAGTAGCACTAATTGAATTACTTTTTTTCAGATTCAATGCCAGCCTATTGGTGCTGGGCTTCCATGAGTTTGCAGAAGTTTTTGACCCCTACGAAGAATATATGCAAAATCAGTCAATATCCGTCGCTTATAAGCGGGATTTGCTGTCGAATCCTGAGTTTGTGGCTTACCTTAATTGGTGTAATCGTGAAGTAGACAAGTGGTAAGAATAAAAAAAATATGAATAATTTTGTGAATAGGTACCTACATACTTATTTTATTGTTTGGCTTGCTGTTTTTATTTATGTAATGCAAATTCTAATGAATTGTGTAAATTTAGTAGTTTCAGACTTCAGCTTAGTGATATCTTGGTAAAGCCAATGCAGCGTATCAGTAAATACACACTTATCCTCGAACAACTAAGAAAACATTCCGGTGGAGACGAGAATATGGAAAAAGAATTAATAAAAGCTGTAAGTATCTAACGAAAGTCGAACAACTGAAGATTCTCATTAGTTCGCTTGTAATTTTTTTAAGTTAAGTTAAAGCTGATCGCACATTATGTCCGCTCCGTACGCGCCGCAGTTATTTTTCAAAAGAAAAAATACTGATGACGTCAGAAAATGCCGCTAGCTTCTGACGTCTCAGCATTTCCTTTATTGAATTGGCGCGTATGGGACGTGCTACCACGCTACCACCTTATACTGGAAATATGTTTATTGCAGGTGTTTATCGCCACCGCCCATGCTTCACAAAGGCATGGTGTTTTAAATGGGCTTAAAACACGATTATTATTCCTGAACTTGCCAGATATCCTTAATGCCAATATTAGGTTCTGGGAAAGAACTATTTTTCCTATGCTAATCGATGCAGAAGATAACACAATAGACCGTAAGAAATAACTACTATTCCATTTTTACTAAGTACATTTGTTTAATGTGTGGCCACAGACATAAGTATAGATTAACAGACTCTTGAAACAATATCTGACCTACCAATTGGTATAATAATAAAAAAATCAACATCATCTAGCCCCAAACTAAGCAAAGCTTGTACTATAAGAACCAGATAACTGATACACTACTTATATAGGTACTTTGTTTGTTTGTAAATACATACATATTATACATAGAAACACCCAGACCCGAGATAAATATTTGCAGATCATACAAAAATGTATCCCGCGGCGGGGATCGAACCTCGATCTAAGTCTGACTATATTAGTTATTTGTCTGTAGCCAGAATATGTTTATAACAGTAGCACTAATTGAATTACTTTTTTTTCAGATTCAATGCCAGCCTATTGGTGCTGGGCTTCCATGAGTTTGCAGAAGTTTTTGACCCCTACGAAGAATATATGCAAAATCAGTCAATAGCCGTCGCTTATAAGCGGGATTTGCTGTCGAATCCTGAGTTTGTGGCTTACCTTAATTGGTGTAATCGTGAAGTAGACAAGTGGTAAGAATAAAAAAAATATGAATAATTTTGTGAATAGGTACCTACATACTTATTTTATTGTTTGGCTTGCTGTTTTTATTTATGTTATGCAAATTCAAATGAATTGTGTAAATTTAGTAGTTTCAGACTTCAGCTTAGTGATATCTTGGTAAAGCCAATGCAGCGTATCAGTAAATACACACTTATCCTCGAACAACTAAGAAAACATTCCGGTGGAGACGAGAATGTGGAAAAAGAATTAATGAAAGCTGTAAGTATCTAACGAAAGTCGAACAACTGAAGATTCTCATTAGTTCGCTTGTAATTTTTTTAAGTTAAGTTAAAGCTGATCGCACATTATGTCCGCTCCGTACGCGCCGCAGTTATTTTTCAAAAGAAAAAATACTGATGACGTCAGAAAATGCCGCTAGCTTCTGACGTCTCAGCATTTCCTTTATTGAATTGGCGCGTATGGGACGTGCTACCACGCTACCACCTTATACTGGAAATATGTTTATTGCAGGTGTTTATCGCCACCGCCCATGCTTCACAAAGGCATGGTGTTTTAGATGGGCTTAAAACACGATTATTATTCCTGAACTTGCCAGATATCCTTAATGCCAATATTAGGTTCTGGGAAAGAACTATTTTTCCTATGCTAATCGATGCAGAAGATAACACAATAGACCGTAAGAAATAACTACTATTCCATTTTTACTAAGTACATTTGTTTAATGTGTGGCCACAGACATAAGTATAGATTAACAGACTCTTGAAACAATATCTGACCTACCAATTGGTATAATAATAAAAAAATCAACATCATCTAGCCCCAAACTAAGCAAAGCTTGTACTATAAGAACCAGATAACTGATACACTACTTATATAGGTACTTTGTTTGTTTGTAAATACATACATATTATACATAGAAACACCCAGACCCGAGATAAATAATTGCAGATCATACAAAAATGTATCCCGCGGCGGGGATCGAACCTCGATCTAAGTCTGACTATATTAGTTATTTGTCTGTAGCCAGAATATGTTTATATCAGTAGCACTAATTGAATTACTTTTTTTCAGATTCAATGCCAGCCTATTGGTGCTGGGCTTCCATGAGTTTGCAGAAGTTTTTGACCCCTACGAAGAATATATGCAAAATCAGTCAATAGCCGTCGCTTATAAGCGGGATTTGCTGTCGAATCCTGAGTTTGTGGCTTACCTTAATTGGTGTAATCGTGAAGTAGACAAGTGGTAAGAATAAAAAAAATATGAATAATTTTGTGAATAGGTACCTACATACTTATTTTATTGTTTGGCTTGCTGTTTTTATTTATGTAATGCAAATTCAAATGAATTGTGTAAATTTAGTAGTTTCAGACTTCAGCTTAGTGATATCTTGGTAAAGCCAATGCAGCGTATCAGTAAATACACACTTATCCTCGAACAACTAAGAAAACATTCCGGTGGAGACGAGAATATGGAAAAAGAATTAATAAAAGCTGTAAGTATCTAACGAAAGTCGAACATCTGAAGATTCTCATTAGTTCGCTTGTAATTTTTTTAAGTTAAGTTAAAGCTGATCGTACATTATGTCCGCTCCGTACGCGCCGCAGTTTTTTTTCAAAAGAAAAAATACTGATGACGTCAGAAAATGCCGCTAGCTTCTGACGTCTCAGCATTTCCTTTATTGAATTGGCGCGGATGGGACGTGCTACCACGCCACCACCTTATACTGGAAATATGTCAATTAAATCCCTCAGAAATCATAATTATTATGTGGAACCAAATCGCCTTAGCCCTTGTAATTATACAATTTTAAAAATAAGGAAATTATTTTTAAAATCAGATTTACAGAGATAAATTGTGTGAACATCTTATCTTACTTAATATTATAAATGCAAAAGTCTGTGTGTGCAAATGTTTGTCTTCACGTATCTCCGTGACGACTTAACCGATTGTGATGCAATTCGGAATGTAGATTGTTTACATACTGGAATAACATATAGGCGTATATAACATTTTCGAAAATCAATCCTTAAGGTTGTTATACAGTGTGTTAAAGTTTGTATGGGAAAAAAATTCCAGTCCGATTTACTCCAAACTGGTAAAAATAAACTTAGAAGTAAATAATGAAACCTGTTTTTTTTTTTTTTTTTTCAAAACATCCCTTAGGGGTGGTGTGAGGCAGTTTCTAAGTCGTAAGGTTCGAAAGTCTGTATATGCAAATTACTGCAAATGTTTGTCTTCACGTATCTCCATGACGACTTAACCGATTGTGATGAAATTTGGAATGTAGGTAGATAGTTTGTGTTAGATTTTCTGGGTTACATTTTCCCTCCCTCTACCTACTAAGGGATTCTTGAGAGAAAAAAACGCAATAATTGTTAATCATATTATGTATTTTGAATGGTAAAACCATACAGTTCTTGCTGTAAAAAAATATGTTTCGAGTTATGTTTCTTCAAAAAAATTGCCACTCATTGGTTCTTTCGATATACTCAAAACTCCTGCACTTTGTTCCTAATAATGCGCAGACGAAGTCGCGCGGGTCAGCTAGTATTTCTATAAAACTCATTGAGTTTAGTTCTCAGCCCCCGAACATTCTGATAAAGAATCTTGAGTTTCTTCTCATTATCATCAAATTTTTACAAGAATTCTTCTTAAGATGTTAGGGGTTTTTATGGAGCACGTGACTAATGGCAGGTGGACGTGATCTATACGGACTTTGAAAAAGCATTTAATCGTGTAGATCATGTCATACTCTTGCGGAGGCTCTCTGAGCTCGGCATTTGTGGTAACCTTCTGAGATTCAAACCATCTCAGAAGGTTATCATACTTGCGAAACAGGTCTCAGGCACTAGTTGTGGGTGGTTTTTGCTCTGACTTTGTAGAGATCTCCTCAGGTGTCCCGCAGGGTTCCATTTTTGGGCCCCTTTTGTATGCATCTTATTTGTATGATATTGGCAAGTGTTTAAAGTATGCAAAATTTCTTATGTATGCTGATGATACAAAAATTTACATGAAAATAGAGAATATTGCAGATTGCGCAAAGCTTCAAGAGGATATGGATAGGCTATACTACTAGTGTCACTATGTGTCATTTACGCGTAAAATTAATCCTACAAACTTTGACTATGACTGATACTATGATTTCAGAATATCGTAATAGGCTTAAGTGGTTACCCATTCGCTTACGACGAGATTCACACATCCTCTCTCTCTTTTACAATATCCTTTTTCTTTCTTCTACTCCTAATTACCTCAAGGAACGATTCGAGTTCCTTCACCTTTCTAATTCCCGATCCCTACGATCCTCTGAATCCCGTCAGCTCAAAACTCCTTCTCATACATCAAGTTTTTATGGGAATTCTTACTCAATTAAAGCAGTTAATCTCTGGAATGCACTTCCCATTTCAATCAGGCATGCAAAGTCTCTTCCTATATATAAGAAATTAGTGTTTGAGCATTATCTTTCACATTTGTCATCAACATAAAACTATTTTAAATATTATTATTTATTTTTTAAACTTTTTGTACGTAGGTTATTATCATTATTAATTTTTAATAGATTTCATTGTGTAGTGTATATTATATATATATTTATTATTCATATATATTTTTGTATATATACACCCCTATTTTTTAATTACCAAAAAAATTTTAAACATGGTCTCGGTGTCTGTTATGGATCACATTTCTGTAGTTAAAACTCCAAAAAAGAGAAAAAAAAAAATTATAACCTCAAAAGGAGACGAGACGAGTCAGACATGGATTTATGATAGCTACTGCGGTTTTACTGACTGGGGGTGATACGAGAACATAGTTAAAATGAGAGTCTGTACGCGATTGTTGTCTATAGTACTTATTTGTACAGTTTTCATAAAATTTTGTTCGGTTTTGGTTGACTACAATCCTCGATAACTTTGTGATAGTTAAATTAAAAAAAGTTCTGACCATGCCATTATCATTTTCTGCATCTGCTGCAACTGTTCTTAAATTTTTTTTGGTAGTCATAAAATAGCGGTGTATATTATTGTATGTAGGTAGACTGTTAGTTGTAATTAAGTTTTATTATTTATTTATTTTTTTCCCTAAGCTAGCCGTCGACATCTTTTAATCTTTCCTGTCCATCCAAAGGTTGCCTGGAAGAAATCGCTTTCAGTGATAAGGCCGCCCATTGTTATACCTAAGTTTTATATTTTCTGTTTCTCTTTATTTCATTTTGTATATTTTTGTTATTAGGTATTTTTCAATAAATAAATAAATAAATAATGCTGGACATATCACACAGCATTATCTAGCCCCAAACTAAGCAAAGCTTGTACTATGGGAACCAGATAACTGATATACTACTTATATACTTTTTGTTCGTAAATACATACATATTATACATAGAAACACCCGATAAATAAAGATATATTCTATTCTATTCTAATCTATGAAATCAATGGAGTAAAATTAACTAAGGAAACATCTGTCAGA
This sequence comes from Epirrhoe alternata, assembly GCA_963565295.1. Classification (NCBI taxonomy): domain Eukaryota; kingdom Metazoa; phylum Arthropoda; class Insecta; order Lepidoptera; family Geometridae; genus Epirrhoe; species Epirrhoe alternata. Next base: position 1,202,924 of record OY751375.1, read on the forward strand.
GATCTTGGAGTTTTAATGGATGCTAAATTAACATTTTTGGATCACGTTGCTAGTGTCGTCGGTAAAGCGTACAAAAGCTTAGGGTTCATCCTAAGAGTATGTCGCCCCTTCTCAGATGTGTGTTGTCTTAAAATCTTGTATTACTCGTATGTAAGAAGTATTCTTGAATACTGTAGTATTATTTGGCATCCTCAGTACATAACATATTTCCAAGGGATTGAGAGCATACAGAATAAGTTCAAAAAGCATTTAAACTATCGTTGCTATCAAAAATTTAGGGACTATGAGGAATCATGTTGTTTTCATCATCTTACAACTTTAAAAAACCGACGCAGTCTCACTGACATGTCGTTTCTACATGGCTTGTGTTTGGGATGGGGATACATTGACTGCCTTACGTTTTGCTTGTCCAAGAAAAAGAACAAGACATACTATACTTTTTTCTGTTTCACGTTCTCGCACTAATTATGCTTAAAATTCACTCGTTAGTCGAATTCATAATATAATGTTTAATAAACAGTTCAGCACTATTGATATTTTTAACAGTAGCAAGCAGGTTTTTAAACGCAAAATTCTTAACATGTTGAATGATGCTAATTAAATAAGCAGTATTTACAGTATTATTAAGTTTATTAATTTATATAATTTATGTTACTTAGATATGTAGTATGTTATAAATTATAGTGTATTTATCTATTTTACCTCACACACACACACACACACACACATACACTCACATAAACACACACATACACACATACACACACACACATGTATTCAAACTTTCAACTTATCTCATTTCATTGTCGGTTAGCCGGCTAAAAATAATAAATAGTAGATTGTTACACAAGGGACGTAAGTAAGCTATTACAGAACAAGATCCAATTTGGCGCCAGTGCGCGCGCAGCTCGCATAGGGCGCTAATGGATCGCGTGCACCCGAGATATTTAGTCACACGAGCGAGCGCAGCGAGCAAGTGTGAATATAGTTCGAGGGTGTAATAGCTACTTGCAACCGAGGTGAGCATTCTACTTTATATCATTCTTGCGAGGTAAATAAAACATTGGTAATGCAAAATGAAATTTTAATTAGAATAATTAGCAAATTCACCTAATTAATATTCACCTATTTAATTGACGACCTCTGTAGCGCAGTGGGCGAAGGCCCGCCTGCGACGCAAGAGGTTGCGGGTTCGATCCCCGCGGCGGGACCAATGTTTGTATGATCTACAAATATTTGTCTCGGGTCTGGGTGTTTCTATGTATAATATGTATGTATTTACAAACAAAAAGTATATAAGTAGTATATCAGTCATCTAGTACCCATAACACAAGCTCTGCTTACTTTGGGGCTAGATGATGCTGTGTGAAAAGTCCAGCATTATTTATTTATTTATTTTATTTAATTTAGAGAAAAAAATAGAAAAAAATGGTTACTTATTATAATTATTTATAGTATATTGTTGGTTTTATTTTCAATAGACTCTTCTATATAACCCTCCGCGACCGTGGTGGACTTCCACCCTCCTAGTCTTTTGATACTAGTAATATTTGCACCGGTATCTGCCAAAATAGTTGCAGAAGTCCTGCGAAGACTGTGCCCGGTGTATAGCTCAGGATTTGGCAGGTTCAAGTAAGTCGCCACTTCTTTAGGGACTGCAGTTAGTTTGTTTTTGCCCATTGTCTGGCGAACGCATTGACCATTTCGAAATCCTAAAAAGAAGTCGTTTTTGGCATATCCTGTGGGTCGCTTTTCTTGATATTTTCGGACAATGTCGACGAATCCTTGTCATTGATGACAAATGATCGATCGACTTTTGTTTTGGTGTTCTTCAGTCTTACTACGATCATGTTATCGGCCATTGTAATATCATCTGGTGTAAGATTTTTGAGTTCTTGGGTTCTGCATGCCCCACAGACTCCCATTATCAAAGCAACATGAAACAAAAAAAATGAAAAATGTAATAAACACGAAAATGCAATACAATAATTACCAATATTGCATAGGAAGAGCACATAGGTGCCTACTACAATTCAATGGCAACTACGTAGGTACATACCTTTGTTGCTAAAAACTTTTCATCAGGCGCGTTTTTGATGAAGTTTTGTATGTCTTGTGCACTGAATACCTACTTTGCTTTTTTGCTTTTATAGCCAGCGGACTGTTTCTTTAGAAAAGCAGTTAGTTTTAAAGTTGCTTTTAGCATAGAGTAAAAACACCACAATGGCGGTGGTTTGTAGCTTTTTGACAGCATATTAAAATATGAAAGCAAAACACATTCTGCCAAAGATGTAATTCCTTTCTTTGCACGCCATTTGTTGAATTCTTCGTAAGTTTTCACGTAGCGCTCTTTGGACTTATCCGGCAAAAGGTTTTGCATCATTTGTTCTGCTTCAAGCAAACAAAAATCAGGCTCTCCTCCTTTTTCATCATCTGATGAAGTGCTTGACATTGTTGTAAATAACTTAAATCACTTTACGAATTTTCAGATCAAATGAAATGCCGCCATTTCCATTTTTTTTCGTAAATAGTTTTCCTTTTTTTTTACGGCTCTGAGTTCCAAGGAGTTTTGCATAGTTTGAAATGTATGGAAATTAAATGCCGCCATGTTCAGTGTTTTTTTTTTCAGTAAAAACTTTTCTTACCATTTTATAAGAAAAAAGATTGTTTACCAAGGAGTTTTGCATAGCTTGAACTGTAATGTGAACATTACAATTCAAGCATAGTGCGACGTAATGTTGCCTTTAATTGCAAACACCAATTTACAAGGACACTTTCCACCATAGTAATCCCTAGTTACTGAGTAAGTATGATATAAAATCCATTATTGGCTGTAGGTTAAATCTTTACGCTTATAAATCATAATCATAAGAGCTGTGGATTTTGTTACAAAAAAAAATATGTTCTTTTAGGTATCACTAAGTCAAAAAATATTTAATGTCATCAACATTATAGCAGTAAATACTTGCTTGTATCAATAAGGTACTGGTATGTGCAAGCAAGTATTCACTGTACTTTTAGGTACTCATCAGTTATACCACAGTCGCCTGTATGCCATTCTTGTTCATGATGGCGAGCTCCTAGCGTTCGCTGCTCATCCATAATTGAGTGGGCAGCTTCATGTTGTATAAAATCAGTTGTTACGCTCGTTGTTGGTTACTATGCTTTGTTTTCGGTTCAGCCGATGTCATAAAGCACAGCGATGGGTAAATAAAAGAAATAAGTCAACTAATTATTTATTATTATTATTTAGCCATTCTCGTCCCACTGAAGGGCAAAGGCTTCCCTTCCCTTCTTCCACTCTTCGCGATCTAACGCTGTAACAGGCCATGTTCTTAGATGAGAGTCAAGTTCGTCTCGCCATCTCATTCTGGGTCTTCCACGTCTTCGCGTCACATTTTGTGGGGTCCACTGCGTGCCTCGTTTTGCCCACAAATCGTTCGACATGCGGCAGACGTGTCCGGCCCAGTTCCATTTTAGGTTGGCGGCTTTTTCACGAACGTCAACGATTCGGGTTTTGGAGCGCAGTAAACTGTTCCGCACGCGGTCTGACAGTTTTACTCCCAAAATACTGCGCTCCATAGCCCGTTGGCAGTAGTTAATGTAATTAATATTATAGCAGTAAATACTTGCTTGTATCAATAAGCTACTGGTATGTACAAGCAAGTATTCACTGTACTTTTAGGTACTCATCAGTTATACCACCGTCGCCTGTATGCCATTCTTGTTCATGAGCGTTCGCTGCTCATCCATCATTGAGTGGGGCAGCTTCTTGTTGTATGTAATCAGTTGTTACGCTCGTTGTTGGTTGCTATGCTTTGTTTCCGGTTCAGCCGATGTCATTAAGCACAGCGATGGGTAAATAAAAACAATAAGTCAACAAATATTTAATGTCATCAATATTATAGCAGCAAATACTTGCTTGTATCAATAAGCTTCTGGTATGTACAAGCAAGTATTCACTGTACTTTTAGGTACTCATCAGTTATACCACCGTCGCCTGTATGCCATTCTTGTTCATGATGGCGAGCTCCTAGCGTTCGCTGCTCATCCATCATTGAGTGGGCAGCTTCATGTTGTATATAATCAGTTGTTACGCTCGTTGTTGGTTACTATGCTTTGTTTCCGGTTCAGCCGCTGTCATAAAGCACAGCGATGGGTAAATAAAAGAAATAAGTCAACTAATATTTAATGTAATTAATATTATAGCAGTAAATACTTGCTTGTATCGATAAGCTATTGGTATATGTACAAGCAAGTATTCGCTGTAGTTTTAGGTACTCATCAGTTATACCACCGTCGCCCGTATGCCATTCTTGTTCATGATGGCGAGCTCCTAGCGTTCGCTGCTCATCCATCATTGAGTGGGCAGCTTCATGTTGTATACAATCAGTTGTTACGCTAGTTGTTGGTTGCTATGCTTTGTTTCCGGTTCAGCCGATGTCATAAAGCACAGCGATGGGTAAATAAAGGAAATAAGTCAACTAATATTTAATGTAATTAATATTATAGCAGTAAATACTTGCTTGTATCAATAAGCTTCTGGTATATACAAGCAAGTATTCACTGTACTTTTAGGTACTCATCAGTTAAACCACCGTCGCCTGTATGCCATTCTTGTTCATGATGGCGAGCTCCTAGCGTTCGCTGCTCATCCATCATTGAGTGGGCAGCTTCTTGTTGTATGTAATCAGTTGTTACGCTCGTTGTTGGTTGCTATGCTTTGTTTCCGGTTCAGCCGATGTCATTAAGCACAGCGATGGGTAAATATAAACAATAAGTCAACACATATTTAATGTAATTAATATTATAGCAATAAATACTTGCTTGTATCAATAAGCTACTGGTATGTACAAGCAAGTATTCACTGTACTTTTAGGTACTCATCAGTTATACCACCGTCGCCTGTATGCCATTCTTGTTCATGATGGCGAGCTCCTAGCGTTCGCTGCTCATCCATCATTGAGTGGGCAGCTTCTTGTTGTATGTAATCAGTTGTTACGCTCGTTGTTGGTTGCTATGCTTTGTTTCCGGTTCAGCCGATGTCATAAAGCACAGCGATGGGTAAATATAAACAATAAGTCAACACATATTTAATGTAATTAATATTATAGCAAAAAATACTTGCTTGTATCAATAAGCTACTGGTATGTACAAGCAAGTATTCGCTGTACTTTTAGGTACTCATCAGTTATACCACCGTCGCCTGTATGCCATTCTTGTTCATGATGGCGAGCTTCTAGCGTTCGCTGCTCATCCATCATTGAGTGGGCAGCTTCTTGTTGTGTATAATCAGTTGTTACGCTCGTTGTTGGTTGCTATGCTTTGTTTCCGGTTCAGCTGATGTCATAAAGCACAGCGATGGGTAAAGAAAAGAAATAAGTCAACTAATATTTAATGTAATTAATATTATAGCAGTAAATACTTGCTTGTATCAATAAGCTATTGGTATATGTACAAGCAAGTATTCACTGTACTTTTAGGTACTCATCAGTTATACCACCGTCGCCTGTATGCCATTCTTGTTCATGATGGCGAGCTCCTAGCGTTCGCTGCTCATCCATCATTGAGTGGGCAGCTTATTGTTGTATATAATCAGTTGTTACGCTCGTTGTTGGTTGCTATGCTTTGTTTCCGGTTCAGCCGATGTCATTAAGCACAGCGATGGGTAAATAAAAACAATACGTCAACAAATATTTAATGTCATCAAATATTTAATGTCATCAATATTATAGCAGTAAATACTTGCTTGTATCAATAAGCTTCTGGTATGTACAAGCAAGTATTCACTGTACTTTTAGGTACTCATCAGTTATACCACAGTCGCCTGTATGCCATTCTTGTTCATGATGGCGAGCTCCTAGCGTTCGCTGCTCATCCATCATTGAGTGGGCAGCTTCTTGTTGTATGTAATCAGTTGTTACGCTCGTTGTTGGTTGCTATGCTTTGTTTCCGGTTCAGCCGATGTCATTAAGCACAGCGATGGGTAAATAAAAACAATAAGTCAACAAAATATTTAATGTCATCAATATTATAGCAGTAAATACTTGCTTGTATCAATAAGCTTCTGGTATATAATCAGTTGTTACGCTCGTTGTTGGTTGCTATGCTTTGTTTCCGGTTCAGCCGATGTCATTAAGCACAGCGATGGGTAAATAAAAACAATAAGTCAACAAATATTTAATGTCATCAATATTATAGCAGTAAATACTTGCTTGTATCAATAAGCTTCTGGTATATAATCAGTTGTTACGCTCGTTGTTGGTTGCTATGCTTTGTTTCCGGTTCAGCCGATGTCATTAAGCACAGCGATGGGTAAATAAAAACAATAAGTCAACAAATATTTAATGTCATCAATATTATAGCAGTAAATACTTGCTTGTATCAATAAGCTTCTGGTATATAATCAGTTGTTACGCTCGTTGTTGGTTGCTATGCTTTGTTTCCGGTTCAGCCGATGTCATTAAGCACAGCGATGGGTAAATAAAAACAATACGTCAACAAATATTTAATGTCATCAAATATTTAATGTCATCAATATTATAGCAGTAAATACTTGCTTGTGTCAATAAGCTTCTGGTATGTACAAGCAAGTATTCACTGTACTTTTAGGTACTCATCAGTTATACCACCGTCGCCTGTATGCCATTCTTGTTCATGATGGCGAGCTCCTAGCGTTCGCTGTTCATCCATTATTGAGTGGGCAGCTTCTTGTTGTATATAATCAGTTGTTATGCTCGTTGTTGGTTGCTATGCTTTGTTTCCGGTTCAGCCGATGTCATTAAGCACAGCGATGGGTAAATAAAAACAATACGTCAACAAATATTTAATGTCATCAAATATTTAATGTCATCAATATTATAGCAGTAAATACTTGCTTGTGTCAATAAGCTTCTGGTATGTACAAGCAAGTATTTACTGTACTTTTAGGTCGCCTGTATGCCATTCTTGTTCATGATGGCGAGCTCCTAGCGTTCGCTGCTCATCCATCATTGAGTGGGCAGCTTCTTGTTGTATGTAATCAGTTGTTACGCTCGTTGTTGGTTGCTATGCTTTGTTTCCGGTTCAGCCGATGTTATTAAGCACAGCGATGGGTAAATAAAAACAATACGTCAACAAATATTTAATGTCATCAAATATTTAATGTCATCAATATTATAGCAGTAAATACTTGCTTGTGTCAATAAGCTTCTGGTATGTACAAGCAAGTATTCACTGTACTTTTAGATCGCCTGTATGCCATTCTTGTTCATGATGGCGAGCTCCTAGCGTTCGCTGCTCATCCATCATTGAGTGGGCAGCTTCTTGTTGTATATAATCAGTTGTTACGCTCGTTGTTGGTTGCTATGCTTTGTTTCCGGTTCAGCCGATGTTATTAAGCACAGCGATGGGTAAATAAAAACAATACGTCAACAAATATTTAATGTCATCAAATATTTAATGTCATCAATATTATAGCGGTAAATACTTGCTTGTGTCAATAAGCTTCTGGTATGTACAAGCAAGTATTCACTGTACTTTTAGGTACTCATCAGTTATACCACCGTCGCCTGTATGCCATTCTTGTTCATGATGGCGAGCTCCTAGCGTTCGCTGCTCATCCATCATTGAGTGGGCAGCTTCATGTTGTATATAATCAGTTGTTACGCTCGTTGTTGGTTACTATGCTTTGTTTTCGGTTCAGCCGATGTCATAAAGCACAGCGATTGGTAAATAAAAGAAATAAGTCAACTAATATTTAATGTAATTATAGTACATTACGATATTAGTGCGTAAAGATGGTTATAACATGCGAGGCGGAATTTCAGCCCGAGCCGCAGGCGAGGGCGTAATTGAGCCGAGCATGTTATAACCAATACGCACGTATATCGTACGACGTTTTTTAACACATTTGCGAGGAAACAGAAAAAAAAACATTTAAATAAACTCAATCTGTGAATGCACACTGTTGCTTTCCCGCCATTTTAACAGCGCGCTAGCGCCGCCTACTGGCGCCGCGCGGCGATCAGTTCTCCTTTGAATAGCAACAGCGCGCTGCTCACTAGCTGGAGGCACGACTCCAGCTCGGCGGCGATCAGTTCCTTATTTGAAATGGCAAATAATGCTGTTATGGAATTTGTATGGACTATAACATAACTATTTGCTTTGATAACACACGCGTTTGTTATGACCCGTTTTACATATCTAAAACCGGTGGAATTACATCAGCTTTACGAGCAAGGGTGTTAAAAATATTATAGCAGTAAATACTTGCTTGTATCAATAAGCTACTGGTATGTACAAGCAAGTATTCACTGTACTTTTAGGTACTCATCAGTTATACCACCGTCGCCGCCGATTATCGAACAAGTCGGTCCCATAGGTGTCTCATTGACAAAGTTATTCAATCAACAGCCTGAGGGTCTGTCGGTAGAGCACGACGGCTGCATCAGATGTCTCAGCAGCCATCATGCTCTGAAATAGATAGAGAAATGCTTCGAACGCAAAATGGTATCATCCTCTTTAACCCGACATTTCGCAGTAAGGGCTGTCCACCTTCTGCATTAAATATTTAAAACCGTTTCGTGGCATGTGTCTAAAGCAAATTCTATGGGATGTTTGTTAGAAATAAATTTTTACTCATTTTAACATTTCAGCCACCTCATGTACATTGTACCTACACAGCAAACCACAGTACATGAAGTGGCTCACTTTGTAGCATTCTGTACCATATTCCCTTTTTAACCGACTTCTATAAAAGGAGGAGGTTCTCAATTCGCCTGTATGTTTTTTTTTTATTTAATATTTTTTGTTTTTTACGCGATAACTCCGCCAATTGTGGACCGATTTTCAAAATTATGTTTTTGTTTGAAAGGGTATGCTCCAGCGTTGTTCCTTATTTTCATATCTACTTAGTTGATTTGTTGAATAAATGTATTTTCTTTCTTTCTTTCCAAAAAATTAAATCAAAAGAAACATGTCAACAATAATAAAATAGTACGAAATTAGATTTAGAGTTTGATGTGTATGGCTCCTCATATATACAATCACCTGCCTGAAGCTATACTTAATGTTCCAAGCCTTGATACTTTTAACTCCTCCTCCTTGAGTCGTATTCCTCAGTGCTGAGGGTCGTGACCTCCTTTAGGTATCACTTTCTCCCTTATTATATTCCTCCATCTTCCTCTGTCCCCGGCAGTATGAAGAGCATTGTGGATCGTGGTGTCGAGAGTGGTGCGAATTTGGTCAGACCAGCGCATCGGACTTCGCCCACGAAGTCTTTTTCCTTCTATTTTACCGGTCACTATCAGCTTCTCTAGGTTGTCCCCATCTTTCCTTGCAGTGTGACCGAAATACTCGAGGATTTTACGCAGACACTCGGATGATAGTCTTTTGGTGATCTTGAGTTCACGCAGTATGGATATGTTGGTCCGATGTGCTGTCCATGGAATGCGAAGCATTTTTCTCCAGCACCACATCTCGAAGGCATCAATGCGTTTGCGATCAGCTGCTCTCAGGGTCCAGGTCTCGGCGCCATATGAGAATATCGAAAAAACTAAAGTCCGCACCAAGTTGGTCTTAGTCTTGACGGAGATATTCCGATTATTCCATATTTTATGCAGCTGAGACATGGCACTTTTTGCCATTCCATTTGGTGTCGCATGAGGTACGTCTGTCTGTACCTACGATTTGTGCCCGGAAGTCCAGTTGACAAATCTTATTTTTCACAACGTCTGGACAATACCCAGGCATTAGATAGCAGCGTCAATCAGTTACGTGAAAATTGGCCACCACCACTTCTTACCTCGGATTGAAATACGATAGGTGCCTACGTTTTGATCCATAAGATCTGTGCCACCCATGTATTTGTTATAACATCCGTCTTGCGACTTCCTCATCCTGCCTGTCTTAAAAAGAAACTAATTGGCCAAGATAAACGTACTCATGAACGTATTCCATATTCCTCCCGCTTACCGCGATAGATAACCTTCTTCGTGCTGTTTGTCATGACTTTGGTTTTACTCATGTTCATGTGAAGTCTAACTTCGAGGCTTGCCGTTGCTAGGTCTTGTAGCATTCCTTGTAGCTCGAAAGCTGAAGGCGAGAAAAGGACGATGTCGTCCGCGAAGTGAAGGTTGGACAACCATGCTTTGCCTGGGTCAACGCATTTCTCGATTTGAAGTGTTGTTCCGGATGTTTGCAATTTAATGGCAGCAGTACTGTTTGAATATATTCTATTGATGAGTTTAATATAGGTGGGGTTCAATGTTTTGATTTTCTAATGCTTCTTATATAGATGAATAAGTAACCGATGATAATTCTTTATTGCATACCACAAACCGAGAAGATATATAAGGAAAGACTTAATTTATTGGTAGACAACTGATGCTTTATTATAATCATCAAAAGCTTAAGCTTTAATATAATGGCGACTTGTATTCTGTATGTTTCTCAAAGGTTGATAGCATGTAGATGGTCCGTAGTGGACAATCCACCGCGAAATCCTGTCTGTTCGGGTGGTAGTTCCTTATCCAGCTGTTTCGTTATTCGATTTTTTATCACTTTTATTAAGGTTTGTAAGGTGTGTCTAAGGTTGTAGATGTGAGAAATAAGGCTGATCGGGTGATAACTATTTAACTCCAGAAGCTAAGAGCCTTATAAACCAAAGTAGAAAAAAATTGGCATAAATTCTTTAACGTTTGGATTTAAAGTACTGGTTGGATTCCAGCTGACGTGGCAATTCCTTCTGTCGAACAGGCTGCAGTGGCCCTTTCAATGAGTCCACCATCACAAACGTTTGACGTTGCATCGTCATAAGAATGTTCTGCCCAACAGGCGGCCTTAAATGAGTCAATCATTCCAGAAGACTGGCTTGTCATCTTAATAAGATTGTCATCCCAACATTCTGACGTGGTACCTCCAATGGAACCTCTTCTTGAGACCTACGGAGCACCTCATGAAACTACTGTTTTACCAGGTTGACGTAGAACCTCTACTGGGACCACTACTTTAACAAGTCGACGTGACTCCAACGGCTTCTGAAAGTTCGTATTCAGGCATGAAGCACGCTAACGTAACCCATCTTCTTTAACTCATCCCCAAGCCTACATCCCATTTACGGTCGCGCACAGCCGACAACGCGCTCTGAAGGCTCCCCTGAGGATCCGATTCACACCGCTTACGTCGCGGTTTTTTCCCCTGAAGGTTAGTTCCACAGACGTTACGTCGTTGCGGGTTATTCTTTCGCCTCAAGTTTATGTATGGTACCTATTGAACTGTTTGGATGGCGGTAGGTATTTAGTGAAGGAAACACGTAGGTATGCTCTTATTCATGGTTTATTCCACACTGCGTGCGCGGCGGGCAGCGGGAGGCGCGAGCCCAACTCACACACACATTTACATCGATTGCACACTACTTACAGACTAATCTCTAATACACTGCAATCCTCCACCCTTATTCTTTATAGGTAAGTATAACCATTAGTAGGTATACCTATTCTTATCATAAAGTAAGCTAGACATATCAACAACCCAAACCGCTAGGTAGGTAAGGTAGTACCTACCTGCTAACTTGATTTTACCGTGAGATTAACATTCATTCAGAGTAAAAAGCAAAAGTTTTTCTTTTTTTATCTAAATTCACAATGTTTGGAAACTATAACTAATTCCTATCTCAGTTATCTACCTACTAAGTAAGTACAATAAATTGAATACCTACTTAGGTCCAGCTGTTAACTTATTATTCCTTATCTTATAACGGGTTTTTTTATACAACTTAACAGGTAGGCATAGTAACATATAATATCTCTGGTATCTACACTAAATAACTTAACTATTCCTTATAATTAGGTTTTTTTAACCGGCACTGCCGTATGGTACGGGACTGGGTCGCCTCAGGGGCTGGCGGGCTAGGTAAACTCATTGTTTCTGGTTGCTCCAACACACAATCCTGGAACTGGTCTTCTGGACTCTCATCATCTGACCCTACCGAACTGCCTTTGGGTGTCGTAGCTGTCAAACGGCGCGGACTAGTCTCTTTACTTGATCCTTCAAGGGAAGTAGGTAAGTTAGGTGGACAAATGAGGGAACTACGCATTCTCCGCTTAAGCTGATCTACATGTTTATGTTTCTCTCTGCCTAGTGTATCGACCACCCTATAGTCAGTAGTACCTATTCTCTCTGTTATTTTCCCTGGCACCCACTTATCTTCCCCTCTATACTGTCGTAGCCATACCTCCTCACCCGGCTGGATTTCGCGTTGTCCGCTCGCTCCGTTTAGTTTTTGTTTAGTTTGAGCCTTCCTAACCTGTTCGTTTAAATCAGGTTTTAACGCATCTAGCTTAGTTCGCAATCTACGACCACACATTAGAATTGCCGGTGTCTCTCCCGTTGTGCAATGATCGGTATTACGATAATGCAATAGGAAGTTATTTAAAAAATTGTTTATATCTACATTTTTGCGTATCGCTTTTTTAATAACTTTTTTTACCGTTTTAACTGCATTTTCTGCGGCTCCGTTCGAAGCAGGGTGATAAGGAGCCGAAAACAAATGATTTACCCCATTGGATCGTAAAAACTGTGCAAATTCAAAACTGGTAAAAGGTGGACCGTTATCTGAAACTATTTGCCGCGGCAGGCCAAACCGGGCAAACACATCGGTCAAACGATTTATGGTATGATTCGCCGCCGTATTAGGTACTTGACTCACTTCTAACCATTTAGTTCTAGCATCCACCATTACTAAATACATTTTACCATTAAGTGGCCCCAAAAAATCCAAATGCACTCTCGACCACGGTTTATCTGGCCACGGCCAGGGCACAGGCTCGTGCCTCGGCGGACCGTCCGCTTCGGCTGCGCAGAGGGTGCATGACCGGCACATGGCTTCCAGAGATTCCTCTAGCCCCGGCCACCAAACATAGCTCCGCGCGAAAGCCTTCGTTTTGACTATCCCCATATGCGCTTCGTGAAGTAATTCTAATACTTTGGATCTACAAACTTCCGGCACAACTACTCTGTGACCCCACATTATGCAACCTAATTCCTCATATAATTCATTTTTCCTATTAAAAAAAGGTTTCAATGCTGAACTTTCACTATCCGCAGGCCATTCCTCTCTTATATAATTCAAAATTCTTCCTAAAAACCTATCTCGGCTAGTTTGTTTTTTAATTTCATTATAATCCATCAACATGGCATCTTGGGCAAAATGTAAAAATGTTTGCTCAGGAATCCTATCGTTTTTATGACACCGGGAGCTTAGGTCCGCCGGCAACCGAGATAAGCCGTCCGCCCCATTGTCTTTCGTACCTACAAATTGTATGTCATATGTATATGCCGACAACTTGATCGCCCAGCGCTGTAACCTGCTGGCCGCCATAGACGGAATTCCATTCTTGGGCCCAAAAATGGTAACTAAAGGTTTATGGTCTGTACGTAAGGTAAAACGCCTACCATAGAGATATTGGTGCAATCTCTCTAAGCTATAGACGATAGCTAAAGCCTCCCTTTCGATTTGCGAGTAATGTTGCTCTGCGCTAGTGAGCGCTCGCGAGACGTAAACGACCGGGCGCTCGCGCGCGCTCGCACCGGTTCCGCCACCGCTCAGCTGTGTCAGCACCCCCCCTATTCCCCGCGCGCTCGCATCGCATGTAACAAATAAGGGTTTATTTGGATTGTAATGCGCTAACACTTCTACCCCAGTTAAAATTGACTTAATTTTAACAAACGTCTGCTCACATTCCGAGTCCCATTTCCACCCGACATCTTTCTTTAATAATCTATACAGAGGTGCTAAAATGGTGCTTAGATATTTTACAAATTTGGCATAAAAGTTTACCGTACCTAAAAACGACCTTAACTCTGTTACGTTACGGGGACTAGGAATGTTTAACATTCCTTCTACTTTCTCTGGATCTGCCTTAATTCCCTCCGCTGAGATAACAAAACCCAAATATTTTACCTCATCTGTCATAAAGAAACACTTACTTTTCTTTAGTTTCATGCCGTGACTTTGCAACCTATTTAACACAAGATCTAAAATCTTCAAATGTTGATCTACCGTAGTAGTTCCTATTATAATGTCATCCAGAAATACTTGAACATTAGGTATATCATTCAAAAGGTTCGACATAATCCTTTGAAAAATACCTGGACTCGAAGCTAATCCAAATACTAACCTTTTATATTTGAATAAACCCTTATTTGTATTTATTACCGACAAGTTTTCCGGATCTTCTAATTCTATCTGGTTATACGCTTGAGAAAGATCAATCTTAGATAGTACTTTAGCCCCGTTGAGTTTGACTAAAAGATCGTCGATACGAGGCAGAGGATATCTATCTATCAGCAAAACAGGATTTAAAGTCACCTTGTAGTCGGCACAGATACGCAGTCCCCCATCCGATTTCCGCACCGGAACTAGTGGCGTAGCCCAGTCCGCGCTGTCGACAGGCTCGATGACCCCGGCTTTTAACATCGCGTCCAGCTCTTGGTCCACACGCTCCTGCAAGGCGTACGGCACCTGCCGCGGCCGACAGAACACCGGGGTGACCCCCTCGCGTACCCGAAGTCTAGCCTTGCCTCCCGTGAACCGGCCCAGTCCTTCCGCAAATAATTCATTATACCTGGAAAGCAAGGTTGGAAGATCATTACCCGTGTGAGGATCCGATCTAATAATTTCCTTATTATACAAGGACGGAATCTGTATTCTTAGTTCTGAAAGCCACTGCCTACCTAATAATGACGTTGTCCCCCCTTCAATGACAAATAATTCCAGTGATCTAGATTTCGTACCATAGGTTACCTTAGGCTTTATAACCCCGAGTGGCCTTATTTTATTTCCATTGTATACTTTAAAAACTAAATTCGATTTTTCTAATAACCTATCTCTAAAATATTTATCATAGGTCACTTTACTTATGCAGGATACCAAAGATCCGGTATCTATTTCCATATTGATTATAGTTTCGTCAATTTGTAACGGTAATCTTACCGGCTTATAGCCGTTCAAACACAGCTGGTGTAACTCTTCCTCCATCTCCCCGTCGCTCGGGGAGTCCGTGGCATCTCCGTATCCCGGCTGCACTCCAGAATCTTCACCCCCGAAGTTGCCGTGTGCCGCGGGTAGGACCGGCGCCAGCGCTGCCGCGTGCCCGCTGTGAGCCTGCCGCCGCATGGAGGACCGCGGCCGTCGCCGCCACCGCATGGCTACTCGTTCCGCCGCCGCTGACCTCGGTTCGCTCCACCGCTGCCGCATCACGCTCAGCCGCCTCCATAGCACACGAAATCTTTACCGCCTTAGCATACTGTAGGTTTTCTTCCGTGAAAACTCGCTGCCTGATGGTCTCACTACTTAATCCGCATACCAATTGATCTAAGAAAAAAGAATAAGAATAAGAATACATTTATTCGCAGTTTTACAAAAATTTAACAAAAAATACAAAGTAAAAATAAAACAAAGAATAAGTATAAGTAAAAAATTAACTTAGTTTAAACATTAGCAGTAGGTAACTATAACTACATAATACAATTAAACATCAACAGTAACTAAATAAAACTACGAAATGGCGTCCAACTCAGCATTTGTTATAGTAGCGGTTGACTACTACAACCCTGGTCTTCCGTTGGAACCACGGCGAGGACGTCAGGCACTAGACGAGACGCAAACAAAAACAAGAATCGACAGTAATATAATAATAAAGTAACTAAGTCTACAAAATTGAAATAACAGTAAATGGATCAGTAATACATTTAACATTTAAGTGCAACAGCAGCAAAGACACGGACCTAAATAAAACAGAGACAAAATACCGACTAACAGGCAAAAACACTGATCTCGTAGGTTTTCTTCTAATACCGCCCCAAACTCGCAAAACCTCGCCAACTTTTTAAGCTCCGATACATATTGAGGTATCGTTTCACCGGCATTTTGCCGTCTCTGGCGAAATCTGTACCTTTCCGCCATAAAAGATGGTTTTGGTTGCAGATGATCTTTTAAGGCTGCTACCACTGACTCATACGTAGTTTCACTTGGTTTCTTTGGACTTACTAAATTACTCAAAAGTTCGTACGTTTCATCTCCGATCGCTGCAATTAAAGTGGGTAGCCAAAGTTCCTCTTGAATCTCATTTACTTTAAAAAACATCTCTGCTCGTCCCACGTACATTGTCCAATTTCCTGATCGTACACTGAACTCCTGCAAGTTTCCCGATCGTCATTTTTGTTTATATTATTTACGCACGCGCACATAAAATCTTTATCCTCGTCGTCACTGAACTGTTTGGATGGCGGTAGGTATTTAGTGAAGGAAACACGTAGGTATGCTCTTATTCATGGTTTATTCCACACTGCGTGCGCGGCGGGCAGCGGGAGGCGCGAGCCCAACTCACACACACATTTACATCGATTGCACACTACTTACAGACTAATCTCTAATACACTGCACCTATAACCCAAAGAAGATAATAATACGATAGCATCTCTGAAGCCACGGTCTAAAGTACTAACATAATTTAGTTGAAAATAGAACCTTAGCGGCGAGTTTGCATTTTGAAATAGCTGTTTTATGTCTGCATCTGATTGGTTTGCCGCATAGGCTATTTTTTATCCTGGGACAGTGAAGTTTTTCCGAGGGACCGCGGGTAACACCGCGACGGGCAGCCACACTTACCTGTGTATAAATGGTTATCCAGCTAAATTTTGTCCCATTTGGAACGGCCGGCAGAAGGCCAACCGCTAAAATTATTGTATCTGCTACGGTCAAATTTGCAAGTAATATTTTTGTTTTCGACTGTACATCGTCATTAACTCAAATATATTTCCTGTTACTCCGATCACAGATATAATAATATGCTGAAATGAACCTTAGCGGCGAGTTTGCATTTTGAAATAGCTGTTTTATGTCTGCATCTGATTGGTTTGCCGCATAGGCTATTTTTTATCCTGGGACAGTGAAGTTTTTCCGAGGGACCGCGGGTAACACCGCGACGGGCAGCTACACTTACCTGTGTATAAATGGTTATCCAGCTAAATTTTGTCCCATTTGGAACGGCCGGCAGAAGGCCAACCGCTAAAATTATTGTATCTGCTACGGTCAAATTTGCAAGTAATATTTTTGTTTTCGACTGTACATCGTCATTAACTCAAATATATTTCCTGTTACTCCGATCACAGATATAATAATATGCTGAAATGAACCTTAGCGGCGAGTTTGCATTTTGAAATAGCTGTTTTATGTCTGCATCTGATTGGTTTGCCGCATAGGCTATTTTTTATCCTGGGACAGTGAAGTTTTTCCGAGGGACCGCGGGTAACACCGCGACGGGCAGCTACACTTACCTGTGTATAAATGGTTATCCAGCTAAATTTTGTCCCATTTGGAACGGCCGGCAGAAGGCCAACCGCTAAAATTATTGTATCTGCTACGGTCAAATTTGCAAGTAATATTTTTGTTTTCGACTGTACATCGTCATTAACTCAAATATATTTCCTGTTACTCCGATCACAGATATAATAATATGCTGAAATGAACCTTAGCGGCGAGTTTGCATTTTGAAATAGCTGTTTTATGTCTGCATCTGATTGGTTTGCCGCATAGGCTATTTTTTATCCTGGGACAGTGAAGTTTTTCCGAGGGACCGCGGGTAACACCGCGACGGGCAGCTACACTTACCTGTGTATAAATGGTTATCCAGCTAAATTTTGTCCCATTTGGAACGGCCGGCAGAAGGCCAACCGCTAAAATTATTGTATCTGCTACGGTCAAATTTGCAAGTAATATTTTTGTTTTCGACTGTACATCGTCATTAACTCAAATATATTTCCTGTTACTCCGATCACAGATATAATAATATGCTGAAATGAACCTTAGCGGCGAGTTTGCATTTTGAAATAGCTGTTTTATGTCTGCATCTGATTGGTTTGCCGCATAGGCTATTTTTTATCCTGGGACAGTGAAGTTTTTCCGAGGGACCGCGGGTAACACCGCGACGGGCAGCTACACTTACCTGTGTATAAATGGTTATCCAGCTAAATTTTGTCCCATTTGGAACGGCCGGCAGAAGGCCAACCGCTAAAATTATTGTATCTGCTACGGTCAAATTTGCAAGTAATATTTTTGTTTTCGACTGTACATCGTCATTAACTCAAATATATTTCCTGTTACTCCGATCACAGATATAATAATATGCTGAAATGAACCTTAGCGGCGAGTTTGCATTTTGAAATAGCTGTTTTATGTCTGCATCTGATTGGTTTGCCGCATAGGCTATTTTTTATCCTGGGACAGTGAAGTTTTTCCGAGGGACCGCGGGTAACACCGCGACGGGCAGCTACACTTACCCGTGTATAAATGGTTATCCAGCTAAATTTTGTCCCATTTGGAACGGCCGGCAGAAGGTCAACCGCTAAAATTATTGTATCTGCTACGGTCAAATTTGCAAGTAATATTTTTGTTTTCGACTGTACATCGTCATTAACTCAAATATATTTCCCGTTAATCCGATCACAGATATAATAATATGCTGAAATGCTCAGCCTTTTGTAAAATATCGTTTTCGAAAGAAACGTCGCACGTTGTAGTGGGGCTTTCTAAGATTCTTACGACATTTGAATCGTTTTTGGAATTGTCGATTAAATGTTTTGATATAACTGCTAGCGTTTCCGAGACGCTTTCCCAGTTTTTATCATGATTTTCATTTATATTAGATAAACATTTATCAATATTATTTATTTTTTAATCCATGTTTGTGTAGTTTCCATTGTTGACTTAATACTCTGTATTACTTTAACCATGTATTTTATAATGGTTTGCACATTTGATATGTATTCTTTGAAATCATCTGCATACAATTAAAACCCGGTTACATGTCTGGGTGTTTCTATGTATAATATGTATTATATAAAAATATACAGGGTGGTCCACTCAGTGACGTCAAAAGAAATTGAAAACTACTAGTGTTTGATTCTGATGATGATGATTTTTCATTGATATTTTGCTTTACTGTAAAGCATGACAGTGGGGTAACACTGCCTGATATGATCCACCCTAGTTTGGTTTCCTGTGCCAAAGGTGAACCTTGGAGTCTCTTGATAAGACCCTGCATGATAACATCACAATATACGTCAGCGCCGAGAAATATGTCAATTCGTCGGGAGACGTTAAACCTTGGATCCGCTAATGATAAACCTTGAAAATGCGGCATAGGTTATACAGTTTATTAAACTATATGCTTTTCCAGGTCACTATCTACGTCTATTCCAAGTTCCATCCAAATCGGTTCACTGGTTTAGGCGTGATTGATACACAAACATACAAATATCCAAACATCTAAACAAACTCACAAACTTTCAGCTTTATTATATGAGTGGGATAAAGAGGAAAGATTTGTTTGTTTGTTTGAATTGAATAGGCTTCGAAGCTACCGGATCGATTTAAAAAATTCTT
Organism: Epirrhoe alternata; assembly: GCA_963565295.1. Lineage (NCBI taxonomy): Eukaryota > Metazoa > Arthropoda > Insecta > Lepidoptera > Geometridae > Epirrhoe > Epirrhoe alternata. Next base: position 1,222,350 of record OY751375.1, read on the forward strand.
CACCATTAGAATACTACATTATCTCTGATGAACATAGGCTATATTTTACCCTGGGAAAGTGAAGTTTTTCCGAGGGACCGCGGGTAACACCGCGACGGACAGCTACACTTACCTGTGTATAAATGGATAACCAACAAAATTTTGTCCCATTTGGAATGGCCGGCAGAAGGCCAACCGCTAAAATTATTGTATCTGCTACGGTCAAATTTGCAAGTAATATTTTTGTTTTCGACTGTACATCGTCATTAACTCAAATATATTTCCTGTTACTCCGATCACAGATATAATAATATGCTGAAATGAACCTTAGCGGCGAGTTTGCATTTTGAAATAGCTGTTTTATGTCTGCATCTGATTGGTTTGCCGCATAGGCTATTTTTTATCCTGGGACAGTGAAGTTTTTCCGAGGGACCGCGGGTAACACCGCGACGGGCAGCTACACTTACCTGTGTATAAATGGTTATCCAGCTAAATTTTGTCCCATTTGGAACGGCCGGCAGAAGGCCAACCGCTAAAATTATTGTATCTGCTACGGTCAAATTTGCAAGTAATATTTTTGTTTTCGACTGTACATCGTCATTAACTCAAATATATTTCCTGTTACTCCGATCACAGATATAATAATATGCTGAAATGAACCTTAGCGGCGAGTTTGCATTTTGAAATAGCTGTTTTATGTCTGCATCTGATTGGTTTGCCGCATAGGCTATTTTTTATCCTGGGACAGTGAAGTTTTTCCGAGGGACCGCGGGTAACACCGCGACGGGCAGCTACACTTACCTGTGTATAAATGTTTATCCAGCTAAATTTTGTCCCATTTGGAACGGCCGGCAGAAGGCCAACCGCTAAAATTATTGTATCTGCTACGGTCAAATTTGCAAGTAATATTTTTGTTTTCGACTGTACATCGTCATTAACTCAAATATATTTCCTGTTACTCCGATCACAGATATAATAATATGCTGAAATGAACCTTAGCGGCGAGTTTGCATTTTGAAATAGCTGTTTTATGTCTGCATCTGATTGGTTTGCCGCATAGGCTATTTTTTATCCTGGGACAGTGAAGTTTTTCCGAGGGACCGCGGGTAACACCGCGACGGGCAGCTACACTTACCTGTGTATAAATGGTTATCCAGCTAAATTTTGTCCCATTTGGAACGGCCGGCAGAAGGCCAACCGCTAAAATTATTGTATCTGCTACGGTCAAATTTGCAAGTAATATTTTTGTTTTCGACTGTACATCGTCATTAACTCAAATATATTTCCTGTTACTCCGATCACAGATATAATAATATGCTGAAATGAACCTTAGCGGCGAGTTTGCATTTTGAAATAGCTGTTTTATGTCTGCATCTGATTGGTTTGCCGCATAGGCTATTTTTTATCCTGGGACAGTGAAGTTTTTCCGAGGGACCGCGGGTAACACCGCGACGGGCAGCTACACTTACCTGTGTATAAATGGTTATCCAGCTAAATTTTGTCCCATTTGGAACGGCCGGCAGAAGGCCAACCGCTAAAATTATTGTATCTGCTACGGTCAAATTTGCAAGTAATATTTTTGTTTTCGACTGTACATCGTCATTAACTCAAATATATTTCCTGTTACTCCGATCACAGATATAATAATATGCTGAAATGAACCTTAGCGGCGAGTTTGCATTTTGAAATAGCTGTTTTATGTCTGCATCTGATTGGTTTGCCGCATAGGCTATTTTTTATCCTGGGACAGTGAAGTTTTTCCGAGGGACCGCGGGTAACACCGCGACGGGCAGCTACACTTACCTGTGTATAAATGGTTATCCAGCTAAATTTTGTCCCATTTGGAACGGCCGGCAGAAGGCCAACCGCTAAAATTATTGTATCTGCTACGGTCAAATTTGCAAGTAATATTTTTGTTTTCGACTGTACATCGTCATTAACTCAAATATATTTCCTGTTACTCCGATCACAGATATAATAATATGCTGAAATGAACCTTAGCGGCGAGTTTGCATTTTGAAATAGCTGTTTTATGTCTGCATCTGATTGGTTTGCCGCATAGGCTATTTTTTATCCTGGGACAGTGAAGTTTTTCCGAGGGACCGCGGGTAACACCGCGACGGGCAGCTACACTTACCCGTGTATAAATGGTTATCCAGCTAAATTTTGTCCCATTTGGAACGGCCGGCAGAAGGTCAACCGCTAAAATTATTGTATCTGCTACGGTCAAATTTGCAAGTAATATTTTTGTTTTCGACTGTACATCGTCATTAACTCAAATATATTTCCCGTTAATCCGATCACAGATATAATAATATGCTGAAATGCTCAGCCTTTTGTAAAATATCGTTTTCGAAAGAAACGTCGCACGTTGTAGTGGGGCTTTCTAAGATTCTTACGACATTTGAATCGTTTTTGGAATTGTCGATTAAATGTTTTGATATAACTGCTAGCGTTTCCGAGACGCTTTCCCAGTTTTTATCATGATTTTCATTTATATTAGATAAACATTTATCAATATTATTTATTTTTTAATCCATGTTTGTGTAGTTTCCATTGTTGACTTAATACTCTGTATTACTTTAACCATGTATTTTATAATGGTTTGCACATTTGATATGTATTCTTTGAAATCATCTGCATACAATTAAAACCCGGTTACATGTCTGGGTGTTTCTATGTATAATATGTATTATATAAAAATATACAGGGTGGTCCACTCAGTGACGTCAAAAGAAATTGAAAACTACTAGTGTTTGATTCTGATGATGATGATTTTTCATTGATATTTTGCTTTACTGTAAAGCATGACAGTGGGGTAACACTGCCTGATATGATCCACCCTAGTTTGGTTTCCTGTGCCAAAGGTGAACCTTGGAGTCTCTTGATAAGACCCTGCATGATAACATCACAATATACGTCAGCGCCGAGAAATATGTCAATTCGTCGGGAGACGTTAAACCTTGGATCCGCTAATGATAAACCTTGAAAATGCGGCATAGGTTATACAGTTTATTAAACTATATGCTTTTCCAGGTCACTATCTACGTCTATTCCAAGTTCCATCCAAATCGGTTCACTGGTTTAGGCGTGATTGATACACAAACATACAAATATCCAAACATCTAAACAAACTCACAAACTTTCAGCTTTATTATATGAGTGGGATAAAGAGGAAAGATTTGTTTGTTTGTTTGAATTGAATAGGCTTCGAAGCTACCGGATCGATTTAAAAAATTCTTCACCATTAGAATACTACATTATCTCTGATGAACATAGGCTATATTTTACCCTGGGAAAGTGAAGTTTTTCCGAGGGACCGCGGGTAACACCGCGACGGACAGCTACACTTACCTGTGTATAAATGGTTATCCAACAAAATTTTGTCCCATTTGGAATGGCCGGCAGAAGGCCAACCGCTAAAATTATTGTATCTGCTACGGTCAAATTTGCAAGTAATATTTTTGTTTTCGACTGTACATAGTCATTAACTCAAATATATTTCCTGTTACTCCGATCACAGATATAATAATATGCTGAAATGAACCTTAGCGGCGAGTTTGCATTTTGAAATAGCTGTTTTATGTCTGCATCTGATTGGTTTGCCGCATAGGCTATTTTTTATCCTGGGACAGTGAAGTTTTTCCGAGGGACCGCGGGTAACACCGCGACGGGCAGCTACACTTACCTGTGTATAAATGGTTATCCAGCTAAATTTTGTCCCATTTGGAACGGCCGGCAGAAGGCCAACCGCTAAAATTATTGTATCTGCTACGGTCAAATTTGCAAGTAATATTTTTGTTTTCGACTGTACATCGTCATTAACTCAAATATATTTCCTGTTACTCCGATCACAGATATAATAATATGCTGAAATGAACCTTAGCGGCGAGTTTGCATTTTGAAATAGCTGTTTTATGTCTGCATCTGATTGGTTTGCCGCATAGGCTATTTTTTATCCTGGGACAGTGAAGTTTTTCCGAGGGACCGCGGGTAACACCGCGACGGGCAGCTACACTTACCTGTGTATAAATGTTTATCCAGCTAAATTTTGTCCCATTTGGAACGGCCGGCAGAAGGCCAACCGCTAAAATTATTGTATCTGCTACGGTCAAATTTGCAAGTAATATTTTTGTTTTCGACTGTACATCGTCATTAACTCAAATATATTTCCTGTTACTCCGATCACAGATATAATAATATGCTGAAATGAACCTTAGCGGCGAGTTTGCATTTTGAAATAGCTGTTTTATGTCTGCATCTGATTGGTTTGCCGCATAGGCTATTTTTTATCCTGGGACAGTGAAGTTTTTCCGAGGGACCGCGGGTAACACCGCGACGGGCAGCTACACTTACCTGTGTATAAATGGTTATCCAGCTAAATTTTGTCCCATTTGGAACGGCCGGCAGAAGGCCAACCGCTAAAATTATTGTATCTGCTACGGTCAAATTTGCAAGTAATATTTTTGTTTTCGACTGTACATCGTCATTAACTCAAATATATTTCCTGTTACTCCGATCACAGATATAATAATATGCTGAAATGAACCTTAGCGGCGAGTTTGCATTTTGAAATAGCTGTTTTATGTCTGCATCTGATTGGTTTGCCGCATAGGCTATTTTTTATCCTGGGACAGTGAAGTTTTTCCGAGGGACCGCGGGTAACACCGCGACGGGCAGCTACACTTACCTGTGTATAAATGGTTATCCAGCTAAATTTTGTCCCATTTGGAACGGCCGGCAGAAGGCCAACCGCTAAAATTATTGTATCTGCTACGGTCAAATTTGCAAGTAATATTTTTGTTTTCGACTGTACATCGTCATTAACTCAAATATATTTCCTGTTACTCCGATCACAGATATAATAATATGCTGAAATGAACCTTAGCGGCGAGTTTGCATTTTGAAATAGCTGTTTTATGTCTGCATCTGATTGGTTTGCCGCATAGGCTATTTTTTATCCTGGGACAGTGAAGTTTTTCCGAGGGACCGCGGGTAACACCGCGACGGGCAGCTACACTTACCCGTGTATAAATGGTTATCCAGCTAAATTTTGTCCCATTTGGAACGGCCGGCAGAAGGTCAACCGCTAAAATTATTGTATCTGCTACGGTCAAATTTGCAAGTAATATTTTTGTTTTCGACTGTACATCGTCATTAACTCAAATATATTTCCCGTTAATCCGATCACAGATATAATAATATGCTGAAATGCTCAGCCTTTTGTAAAATATCGTTTTCGAAAGAAACGTCGCACGTTGTAGTGGGGCTTTCTAAGATTCTTACGACATTTGAATCGTTTTTGGAATTGTCGATTAAATGTTTTGATATAACTGCTAGCGTTTCCGAGACGCTTTCCCAGTTTTTATCATGATTTTCATTTATATTAGATAAACATTTATCTATATTATTTATTTTTTAATCCATGTTTGTGTAGTTTCCATTGTTGACTTAATACTCTGTATTACTTTAACCATGTATTTTATAATGGTTTGCACATTTGATATGTATTCTTTGAAATCATCTGCATACAATTAAAACCCGGTTACATGTCTGGGTGTTTCTATGTATAATATGTATTATATAAAAATATACAGGGTGGTCCACTCAGTGACGTCAAAAGAAATTGAAAACTACTAGTGTTTGATTCTGATGATGATGATTTTTCATTGATATTTTGCTTTACTGTAAAGCATGACAGTGGGGTAACACTGCCTGATATGATCCACCCTAGTTTGGTTTCCTGTGCCAAAGGTGAACCTTGGAGTCTCTTGATAAGACCCTGCATGATAACATCACAATATACGTCAGCGCCGAGAAATATGTCAATTCGTCGGGAGACGTTAAACCTTGGATCCGCTAATGATAAACCTTGAAAATGCGGCATAGGTTATACAGTTTATTAAACTATATGCTTTTCCAGGTCACTATCTACGTCTATTCCAAGTTCCATCCAAATCGGTTCACTGGTTTAGGCGTGATTGATACACAAACATACAAATATCCAAACATCTAAACAAACTCACAAACTTTCAGCTTTATTATATGAGTGGGATAAAGAGGAAAGATTTGTTTGTTTGTTTGAATTGAATAGGCTTCGAAGCTACCGGATCGATTTAAAAAATTCTTCACCATTAGAATACTACATTATCTCTGATGAACATAGGCTATATTTTACCCTGGGAAAGTGAAGTTTTTCCGAGGGACCGCGGGTAACACCGCGACGGACAGCTACACTTACCTGTGTATAAATGGATAACCAACAAAATTTTGTCCCATTTGGAATGGCCGGCAGAAGGCCAACCGCTAAAATTATTGTATCTGCTACGGTCAAATTTGCAAGTAATATTTTTGTTTTCGACTGTACATCGTCATTAACTCAAATATATTTCCTGTTACTCCGATCACAGATATAATAATATGCTGAAATGAACCTTAGCGGCGAGTTTGCATTTTGAAATAGCTGTTTTATGTCTGCATCTGATTGGTTTGCCGCATAGGCTATTTTTTATCCTGGGACAGTGAAGTTTTTCCGAGGGACCGCGGGTAACACCGCGACGGGCAGCTACACTTACCTGTGTATAAATGGTTATCCAGCTAAATTTTGTCCCATTTGGAACGGCCGGCAGAAGGCCAACCGCTAAAATTATTGTATCTGCTACGGTCAAATTTGCAAGTAATATTTTTGTTTTCGACTGTACATCGTCATTAACTCAAATATATTTCCTGTTACTCCGATCACAGATATAATAATATGCTGAAATGAACCTTAGCGGCGAGTTTGCATTTTGAAATAGCTGTTTTATGTCTGCATCTGATTGGTTTGCCGCATAGGCTATTTTTTATCCTGGGACAGTGAAGTTTTTCCGAGGGACCGCGGGTAACACCGCGACGGGCAGCTACACTTACCCGTGTATAAATGGTTATCCAGCTAAATTTTGTCCCATTTGGAACGGCCGGCAGAAGGTCAACCGCTAAAATTATTGTATCTGCTACGGTCAAATTTGCAAGTAATATTTTTGTTTTCGACTGTACATCGTCATTAACTCAAATATATTTCCCGTTAATCCGATCACAGATATAATAATATGCTGAAATGCTCAGCCTTTTGTAAAATATCGTTTTCGAAAGAAACGTCGCACGTTGTAGTGGGGCTTTCTAAGATTCTTACGACATTTGAATCGTTTTTGGAATTGTCGATTAAATGTTTTGATATAACTGCTAGCGTTTCCGAGACGCTTTCCCAGTTTTTATCATGATTTTCATTTATATTAGATAAACATTTATCTATATTATTTATTTTTTAATCCATGTTTGTGTAGTTTCCATTGTTGACTTAATACTCTGTATTACTTTAACCATGTATTTTATAATGGTTTGCACATTTGATATGTATTCTTTGAAATCATCTGCATACAATTAAAACCCGGTTACATGTCTGGGTGTTTCTATGTATAATATGTATTATATAAAAATATACAGGGTGGTCCATTCAGTGACGTCAAAAGAAATTGAAAGAGCTAAAATTATTATATCAGCTACGGTCAAATTTGTAAGTAATATTTTTGTTTTCGACTGTACATCGTCTCTGTACATCGTCATTAACTCAAATATATTTCCCGTTAATCCGATCACAGATATAATAATGTGCGTAGCTACGAGCACTAGGGACAAGCGGGACATCCTGATCTGAAACAATAAAATAAACCTGCATTAAAAAAATTTATGATTTTTGTTTCTCAGCACAAAACAACGGCCTATCAATCAATTAGTGTCGACCACATGCAGCGTATGATGCGCGACGCTTATTGCGAAGCGTTTCACGCCTAGCTTGCGATTTTGCGTACGTTTCTTAGAGGTTTCATACAATTTCTACACACCATTCCCACCACGAGTAAGTTTACGCGGAGCGCTGTGTAACGCCTATCTGTATTCTGTGGTAACGCGTAGGTCTGTAGGTAAACACCATTTTGATTATATGCCACAGAAGGTCGCTCTGTGGAGACCAGGTGGCGAAGCAATACATTTGATTGAGGTCGAAGCGAAGGAGGGTGGTGACTTCGGTTTGAAGCTCAAGAAGATCTGGAATAAAAATGTTTTGAGTCAAGTTCTAAATTGAATAATGGACTCAAAAGCGGTAGGTATTTGTATTTGATTGATTTTGTAAGAGTACGAAATAAAAAACAATAATTTTATAAGTCGCGTCGCTTACTAGCCTTTTAAAGAGTTTCAAGAGGGTATGTACCGTTAGTGCCTTTTCTCGCTGTCTATCATCGCCTTGTTTTGTTCGCTGAAATGCTCAGCCTTTTGTAAAATATCGTCTTCGAAAGAAACGTCGCACGTTGTAGTGGGGCTTTCTAAGATTCTTACGACTTTTGAATCGTTTTTGGAATTGTCGATTAAATGTTTTGATATAACTGCTAGCGTTTCCGAGACGCTTTCCCAGTTTTTATCATGATTTTCGTTTATATTAGATAAACATTTATCTATATTATTTATTTTTTAATCCATGTTTGTGTAGTTTCCATTGTTGACTTAATACTCTGTATTACTTTAACCATGTCTTTTATAATGGTTTGCAAATTTGATATGTATTCTTTGAAATCATCTGCATCCAATTAAAACCCGGTTACATGTCTGGGTGTTTCTATGTATAATATGTATTATATAAAAATATACAGGGTGGTCCACTCAGTGACGTCAAAAGACATTGAAAGAGCTAAAATTATGATATCTGCTACGGTCAAATTTGCAAGTAATATTTTTGTTTTCGACTGTACATCGTCTCTGTACATCGTCATTAACTCTAATATATTTCCCGTTAATCCGATCACAGATATAATAATGTGCGTAGCTACGAGCACTAGGCCAGGCCCAACAGGCGGCCTTAAATGAGTCAATCATTCCAGAAGACTGGCTTGTCACCTTGAATAAGATTGTCATACCAACCGGCTGACGTGGTGACTCTAATTGACCCACTACCTTAACAAGCTGACGCGGCACGACTACAGGGGTCATCTTCCAAACATTCTGACATGGTACCTCCAATGGAACCTCTTCTTGAGACCTACGGAGCACCTCATGAAACTACTATTTTACCAGGTCAACGTAGAACCTTTCCTGGGACCACTATGGGACCACTACTTTAACAAGTCGACGTGGCTCCAACGGCTTCTGAAAGTTCGTATTCGGGCATGGAGCACGCTAACGTAACCCATCTTCTTTAACTCATCCCCCAGCCTACATCCCATTTACGGTCGCGCACAGCCGACAACGCGCTCTGAAACTGTTCAGATCCAGGTTGGTGGATATTACGTCGTCGCGGCTTCTTTTTCCCCTGAGGATCCGATTCACACCGCTTACGTCGCGGTTTTTTCCCCTGAAGGTTAGTTCCACAGACGTTAAGTCGTTGCGGGTTATTCTTTCGCCTCAAGTTTATGTATGGTACCTATAACCCAAAGAAGATAATAATACGATAGCATCTCTGAAGCCACGGTCTAAAGTACTAACATAATTTAGTTGAAAATAGAACCTTAGCGGCGAGTTTGCATTTTGAAATAGCTGTTTTATGTCTGCATCTGATTGGTTTGCCGCATAGGCTATTTTTTATCCTGGGACAGTGAAGTTTTTCCGAGGGACCGCGGGTAACACCGCGACGGACAGCTACACTTACCTGTGTATAAATGGTTATCCAGCTAAATTTTGTCCCATTTGGAACGGCCGGCAGAAGGCCAACCGCTAAAATTATTGTATCTGCTACGGTCAAATTTGCAAGTAATATATTTTTTTTCGACTGTACATCGTCATTAACTCAAATATATTTCCCGTTAATCCGATCACAGATAAAGATAAAGATAATTTATTTGCTTGAACACAATGTGGGTTAGGTACAGTTGTTAGAATAATTCGTTTCAATTATGTTCTACTAGGATTAGCATGCAAATGTTAGGTACAGTCGGTAGATAATTTTAACACAGATTTGTAATTTCAGACAATAATAGGTACTAGTTTAGTCAAATATTAGAATTAAAATTAGGTAATGTCAAAATTTATCGGTCACAAAATCGTTAATATTCATCATCATCATCATCATCTCAGCATTTTTTACGTCCACTGCTGAACATAGGCCTCCCCCATAGATTTCCACAGCGATCGATCTTGTGCAGCCTGCACCCAACGGCTCCCAGCAACCCTTACAAGATCGTCTTTCCATCTCGTGGGGGGCCGTCCTCTGCTGCGATTTCCGGTGCGTGGCCTCCACTCGGGAACTTTTCTGCCCCAACGGCCGTCAGTTCTACGAGCTATGTGCCCCACCCACTGCCACTTCAACTTGCTAATCCTGTGGGCTATGTCGGCGACTTTAGTGCGTCTACGGATCTCTTCATTTCTGATTCGATCTCGTAGAGAGACACCAAGCATAGCCCTTTCCATAGCTCGTTGAGCGACCTTGAGCCTTCTTATGAGGCCCATAGTGAGGGACCACGTCTCAGTTCCATATGTCATCACTGGTAACACACACTGATCGAAAACCTTCGACTTAAGGCACTGAGGTATTTTGGACGAAAAGAAATCTCGCAGTTTCCCGAACGCTGCCCAGCCGAGTTGGATTCGTCGACTGACCTCTTTCTCAAAGTTGGACCTGCCCAATCGGACTGTTTGTCCCAGGTAGACGTATTCGTCAACAACTTCGAGATAAGAGCTCCCAACAGGCACTGGAGTGGGCACAACATGGACATTAATATTATAATAGCATTTATTAATTAGTAATTGTTTCAATTTAGTCCTAAACATATTGTCGCCAAGATCTTTCAATGATGTAGGTAATTTATTTTAAATTGCACGTGACATATACACTACACTTTTTTGTAGGAAAGTAGTCTTACTGTAAGGCATTTGGAGTTTACTGTTATCACGTCTGTTTCGCACTACAATATCAGCCATGCGTGGAAAAAGGTGGAGATGTTTTCTGACAAAAAGTGCCATTTCAAATATATATAACGATGGAAGCGTTAGAATCTTGTGCTCAATGAACAAAGGCCTGCAACTGTCGGTAACGCACAAGTTAAACATCGATCGAATACACCTTTTTTGTTTTTTGAAGATTAGGTCTTTCTTAGTGGAGTTAGCCCAAAATGTAATACCAAACCTTAGGATAGATTCTACTGTTCCATAGTAAGCTGTAAGTAGAGTTTCCGTATTAACAATGGAGGATAATTTGTAGAGTGCGTATGTAGAGCTACTAACTCTTTTACATAAAAAATCTATATGGGTTTCCCAATTTAATTTACGGTCAATTTGAATACCAAGAAATCTTGTTGATTCGACCTCGTCTATTAAACTACCATTAAACTGTAGGTCTGTTTGTGGATAATTTTTAATTCTTTGACTGAAATACATTATGTTTGTTTTATTTATATTAATTTTCAAGTTATTATTGTCCAGCCATTTGATTATTGAATTTATTGAATTATTAATGTCAGAATTATAACTATTTATGTCATCACATTTTATTGTTATCGTACTATCGTCAGCAAATAAGGTCATTGGTTGATCGACTGATCTAGGTAGGTCGTTTATATAAATAATAAATAGTAGAGGTCCCAGTACACTCCCTTGTGGGACGCCAAACTGCACTACGCGTTCTGATGACCAATACGATTTTTCACATTTAGTTTGGTAATCCAGTTTTGTAATCTCGGTAATTTTTGTCTACGACCTTTAAGATATGAACAGAGAAGTTGAGATACTTTACCTCTCAGTCCATACGCTTCTAATTTGTTAATCATGATGTTATGGTCTACGCAGTATACAGATATAATAATATGCTGAAATGCTCAACCTTTTGCAAAATATCGTTTTCGAAAGAAACGTCGCACGTTGTAGTGGGGCTTTCTAAGATTCTTACGACATTTGAATCGTTTTTGGAATTGTCGATTAAATGTTTTGATATAACTGCTAGCGTTTCCGAGACGCTTTCCCAGTTTTTATCATGATTTTCATTTATATTAGATAAACATTTATCTATATTATTTATTTTTTAATCCATGTTTGTGTAGTTTCCATTGTTGACTTAATACTCTGTATTACTTTAACCATGTATTTTATAATGGTTTGCACATTTGATATGTATTCTTTGAAATCATCTGCATACAATTAAAACTCGGTTACATGTCTGGGTGTTTCTATGTATAATATGTATTATATAAAAATATACAGGGTGGTCCATTCAGTGACGTCAAAAGAAATTGAAAGAGCTAAAATTATTATATCAGCTACGGTCAAATTTGCAAGTAATATTTTTGTTTTCGACTGTACATCGTCATTAACTCAAATATATTTCCCGTTAATCCGATCACAGATATAATAATGTGCGTAGCTACGAGCACTAGGGACAAGCGGGACATCCTGATCTGAAACAATAAAATAAACCTACATTAAAAAAAAAATATGATTTTTGTTTCTCAGCACAAAACAACGGCCTATCAATCAATTAGTGTCGACCACATGCAGCGTATGATGCGCGACGCTTATTGCGAAGCGTTTCACGCCTAGCTTGCGATTTTGCGTACTGTTATAGGCGAATTGCTCAGGGTCTTTTTAAAAAAAAAGACTTTATTACTAAAACCTATTTATTTGGATATGGACATAGGTTTGACAAAAAGTTATGACCCAGAGACAACCGCTCGCGAAGAAGTAAAAGTCAAGACTGAAGTTATGAGGGATAGTTAGTTGTTTAGAACAGAGGAGAGTGCTTACATCAGCAAGATGTCATCGTTTCTATAAACAGAGTATAGGTACGAGTATAACACCTCCCCGTTAAGAGGATACTTAGGGGTAGTTTTGTTACCTAAGTTCCAAAATTAAATTTGGGTTCTAATTGTAGCAATGGGGCTCAATTCAAGATCTGAATGCTGTGTGTCCGTACAGACAGTATTTTTAGGAGTCGATTGAAAGGGTGAATTGGATTTAAAGTTCAATTTAAGGATTCGGTTGTCATTGGGTTTACAAAAATTTTTAAACATTACATAAAACAAATACAATAAGATTACACATAAAATGACGATAATTAGAGTAGAGTAATGTGTCCCATATCTTACAATGTGAGGACTGTAATCGATTTCTTTTACGTTATTTAGCAACGAGCTTAGTGCAATTTTATTTGTTTTAAGTTCATCCAAATCAATATTTTGTAAGTGAATAGGAGACACATTATCTTCGATAAGGTCATTAAATTTTACAATGTTGCAACAAGAGTCATTAATTAGATTGAAGTTTGGTACATGGTTGACAGGTGACGTAATATTAAAAGTATATTTAGGTATAAGTGTGGTACTTCTACAACGTCCAACACACTCATGAGGTATGGTTATAATTCCAGTAGCTAAAATAGTAGTTTCATATAATTTAGACTTAGTACATTGTATGGAAATTTTATTAGGTTCCGACTGAACATAGATCCATTTATTATTAATTAAAGGTTTCCAAATGTCTAATTTTCCGTACATAAATTTAGTATCGCACTGTGTAGGTAAGTTTCTAATCACTTTAGACAAAAGTTCACTCTCGCAGGTAGGTAACGCGTCTGTTGTATAAACATTCGTGACGTCACAGATAAGGGTACCTGGGCTTACACTCTTACAATCACTCAAGTCGTCGAAGTAACAATATTTTGATTTGTCCTTGGTCATTGCGATGTACTTACTATTAGGTATAATTAAACTGAATTTATTCGGTTCTAAAGAACTGTAGGGTGTAGGTAGAGCAATAGTATGGAACAATGTATATTCCTCAACACTAACTAATGGAACCTGTAAAACAAACACTATCTTATGATCTACATAATAACAAACTAATTTAGAGATACTTAAAATGTAATGAATATTATTTAAATCTAAAACAGTAGGTAATTGTAAATCTCTGGATAAATGTCTGTAGTTATTGGCCAGCTCTCGATATAATTGCGATGTTGTCATAATCGCTGGATGCAGGATGTTTAGACTACTGAACAGTATCGCGTTAGTTATGTCTTCTAGTTGAAAAGATAAGGTAAGGATTGATGTTTCTAAGTTGTTAAAGATTTGATTTACCTTGAAAAGTATATGCAATCCGTTTGTTTGTTGAGAGATGTTCTTTAAGTTAAACGAGAGATGGTCAATAGCTTCATTTAAATTGATGACCAAGATGTGGTTTTCGAGGTCATACATTTTAACGTCGCCCACTAGGCACGCTCTGCATACAGATGACATACTTACCTACCTATTATACTTTGATTAAGTTCTATTCTATCTAAAGAATAAACAAACATGAGCAATGCAACACAGAACAGAACCGGGGAAATAGCACAGAAAAGCACAAAACAGTACAACGAAACGAAAAGAGCCGTGTATATTTGACTAGATACTTAGATAGGTGTGAAGGAAGAACGTGGGGTGTGATGAAGTGAATCTCGACCGAGTGATTTCTTTTTACACATTTAAAGTTTTTGTTTCGGAAACTTTCGAGTATAAATAATTTTCTTAGAAAGGAGCCTTGTGTGAGCCTTCAACCTTTTTTTTCTTTTAATTAATGGGCCATTAATTAAACGACGATACTTACTGCATTAATGCAGGAAAACATTTTAGTAACTACTAGTTACTAAAATGTTTTCCTGCATTAATGCAGTTAGACGTTTTTCGTTATTTTGTAAGGATTCTATTGCATCATTATATTTTAGGGCGTCATTTTCATCCAAAGTACCGAAAATTTGTTTTAATACAGATCCTATACCCCCTATCCAGGCACGTCTGGTACGGCTATCTATCAAGTGTGAAATAGAATTGAATTCGTTACTTAAATCGTGGTATCGTGCTATCAGAGGTTGTAACCTATTATGACATAACGAATCTATTTCGATTATTTGAGTTTGGTTACACAAGTACCTGGTGGTTTCGAGTGCTGTTTCGATATTTTGTATGTGAGGGTCAAAATGTGAGATATCCAATGGTATCAAAATTTTGAGATAGCCGTTACTAGCTTTTAGGGTACCTAAGTAGTCAAAATACAGGCCTGGGCTTGATGTTATGGGTTGAAGGTATTCCGTACTGAATTGCCCTCGTGCTAAAGCCCTGTAAATTAACAATAAAAATGTGCATAACTAAAATAGATTGAATAAAAGTAATAAAAATGAAATGTAAGTACCTATAACTAATATTTAATAATATGTGTATAAGTAAAAGTATATCTAGATCTATATCTACCTACTAACTATATTTCTGTCACAGGTTCCTGACTTCAGCAGGTTTTACCTGGTCATAATGATGAGTTATATGTCGTCGGTTAATCAACAAGGTAAGTGTGTTGTTACCGTTTATCTTTACTACTTTAAAGGGACCTTTCCAGATGGGAGAGAGGGCTTTGCGTAGTCTGAGATGATTTTTAAGATAGACGTAGTCACCAACCTTGTACGACATAGGTCGAGTGTGGGAGTCATAATACGTTTTTGATGATTCTTTGGATTTTTTCCCTTTTATGTTGGATATTATACTCGAATTCTTCGAGTTTTAGGCGCCACCTAATAAGTCTCGAACCTGGATCTTTGCAATTGAATAACCATTGCAATGGTCTATAACCAACACTTTGCGAACAAAATAAAAAATAAAAATTGCATCAGTCTTCCTGATTCTCCTCAATCTCCTCGAAATCATCAATGTCAGCTGTAGCAAAAGTAACTATTTCTGAATTATATTCATTCTCATCACTTTCACTCTCAATTTTCCTTTTCTTCCTCTCGACAAAATCGACCATTTCCAAAGTCTCATGATCAAGCCATCTTTTGCCAAGTATAACACTTTTCCCTTGTTTCTCTATTCTCCTGATCACATCGTCCAACTGCCGTGTGATTGTGGACCTCATCCCGGCTGATATGGATGAATCTTTTACTACTGTGTACAATGTCCCTCCGATGTAGACATTCCTCATCTCCCCTTCTTGTATTGTAGACAGATCCACTTCTAGCATTCTAACACTAGTTATGCTTAAACCTTCTCTTGCTGGATGAATTACTCGGTAGCCCTCTAAAATTCCAGTCATGATATCAGACCTACTCATATGCCTCACTCTTCTTGCGACTTTCATTCCATAAAGCATATAACTCTTTGTGTCACTGTTATACACAAAAATTCCTTTATCAGCTGCAAGGTCAATGATGGTACCATCCGATAAACTAAAAGTCAAAGGGCCTATTGGAACACTTTGGGGATCTCTGTTTGTAAAGCAATAAATGAAACAAATGTAATGAATATTTTTCACTTGATCGTCTATCATCTTCATGCATACATTTCTGGTGACCTTTGATAAAGATCTAGCGGTCCCTCCCAAGAACTTCACAATGTAGTGGTTCTTCCAGGCAAAATCTCTTTGCTTTATCTTCTCTGCAACAGTTTCTGGATTCCTCAAATAAAAGTAATACATTTCTTTAATGGTCTCTTTGAGGTTAAACATGTTTATCATTTTGTAGTGTTTACAACAAACGTCATCTGAGAAAGTCTGGACTTCTTTCCCGCTTACTGTAACGAGAATTCTGTGTTCTGAGTTTGGGAGCATTATATCCAAGTTCTCATTCAATGAAAGTCTGTAACTCCCAGTTGTTATATATTCGGAGTCAGGCTGAAATCTATATTTACCTAATGCTTCACTTGTCTTCATTTTCCCAATTTTCGAGAAACTTGTGATGCTCATATCCATGATGTTATAAGGTCTCCTTTCAATAGCTTTCTCTATCTCTTTGTTTATTGATTTGTCAATTGCTCCGATTGTCTCTTGATACCCAAATCCTATATATTTTGCTATCTCTTTCAATAGAGCTATAAACTCCCTAATGGTTGTGAATCCGCATATAAGTTCAATCAACGTTTGGCCATTGTATACGAATTTGCCTTTCAAATCCCCGAATTTGAAATTGACAGACTGATTTCCCATCTGTATCTTTCTTGAAACCCCCTTCCTGTTATAAACAGACACTTCTCTACCCCGTTTCGGGTCAGGACACACTGTAAAAGAACCTCTCTTGTGTTCAAGTGTAGTGGAACACTCAAATAGGGCCTTGATCCATAGAAATTCAATGGAATCATCAGTGTGTGTTGCATCTAATACAACTCTAAAAACTGTGCCTTTGATAGTAGTGCGGTCACATATCTCTTTTAACTCCTCTATGATCTGACAATATCACAATTTTATGGCCATAGAGGTAAGGTCTGAACATTTTAGTTCCGAAGACAATGGCGAGGCATTCTTTCTCGGTCACGATATAGTTGCACTCAGCTTTATTTAGCGTGCGGGACGCGTAAGCAATTGGACGAACTTGGCCTACTGGTCCTTGCGATAGTATCGCGGAAATGGCATAATTTGACGCGTCACACGTCAGATTAAAAGGTTGCGAAAAATCAGGATAGGCAAGAACTGGAGCGGATACGAGTTTTCCTTTCAGAGTTTCGAAAGCGAGTTGTTGCTCGTTCTGCCATAAGAAAGGAACATCTTTCTTTAAGAGAGTCGTAAGAGGTTTTGCTCATTTTGCAAAATCAGGAATGAAACGTCTGTAATAGGATACCAGACCTAGAAAAGACTTTATGTCTTTCGGAGATTTAGGGACAGGATATTCAGTTACGGCTTTTGTCTTATCAGGATTTGTTCTGACACCTTCTTCACTGATGATGTGGCCTAGATAGGCAACTTCTTTTCGAAGGAATTCACACTTCTCAGGCTGTAGTTTGAGATGGAAGTTGCGAAGTCTGTCGAAGGCGGCCTTTAAGTTGGACATGTGCGAAGTGAGGTCAAACGAATAGATTACTATGTCGTCAAGATAGACGAAACACCTAGTTCCTTGGAGACCTGTAAGGCAGGTATTCATAAGCCTTTGGAAGGTGGAAGGGGCGTTCTTTAACCCGAAAGGCATCCTTGTAAATTGGAAATGTCCCTGGGGAACGGAAAATGCCGTTTTGGGTGCGTCATCGGGTGAAATGAGGATCTGGTGGAAACCCGACGCAAGATCTAGAGTTGTAAAGTACTTGCTTTTGCCCAATTGGTCTAGGATTTCGGATATCTGTGGGATAGGATATATTTCCCCAATAGTGATATCATTCAATTTTCGATAATCAATGACTATCCGCCATTTTCGTTGACCTTGTGAGTCGAGTTTTTTAGGAACTATCCATATGGGAGAACTCCATGGAGAGGATGAGGGTTTGATGATTTTATCATCGAGCATTTTGTTAATTTGAGTCTCAACCTCTTTTTTATGAAATTCTGGAAATCGATACGATTTTGTATGGATAGGGATATCACTGGATGTTTTGATATCGTGTTTAAGGACATCGGTGAAGGATAGTTGGTCGTTGGATAAATGGAAGATATCAGAGTATAGAGAACAAAGTTCTAAGAGGGCGTCAGACTCCTCTCGGTTAAGATGATCGATTCTTAATGATTTAATAACCTCAGCGGTACGTTCGGATGCATTGCGTACTTCGGTCCTTAATGGGATGGCACAAGAAACGAAGGGTTCAAGCTTAAGATTCAGATTCGAATTGATGTTCACGGGCGATTCGGAAGTATTGACAATAGTCAGATTTACCCGTTTATTTTCCTTCACTTTTACGATACAGTTGGATATCAACAATCTATCAGAAAGATGTTGGTTCAGAATGACACCTTCATTTATTTCGGGATTTTGTACTGAACATTCAACAACAGTTTCCGCGCGAGGTGGAATTTCGTAAAAGGGATTGAAGAAGTGTAGCTTGATACTGAGTTTATTTATTTTCAGGACATCAGTCGTGTAGTCGATATGGCAACCGAAGGCTGTAAGGAAGTCTGTCCCTATAATACCGTCGTAAGGTAAGCTAATGTCTTTGAGGACATGAAATTTATAGGATACAACTTTGTTCTCAGATATTTTAAGTTTAAGTTGGAAATGACCCTCTGTTGGGGTTGGTTCATCACCGGGATCTATGCCCTTGATTTTGATGGATTCTCTAATCAGTTTTTGATTATTCTGGATACAGGATTGTTTGATTATGCATATAGCAGAACCAGAATCTACTAGAAGTGTTAGAGGGATCTCGGATATTTGCGAGTCAAGGAGTACATGTGGTAACAACCTTTTGGATGTATCTAGAGTCACTTCATAGACTTTGGTTAAGGATTCGTTAGGATTCGAACTGTCAGTTTGGGGCTGGCTACCCTGTCGGTTAGTTCTTTGGACACGTCGACTGTCAGTTTGGGGCTGGTTACCCTGTTGGTTAGTCGGTGTTTTATAGGATAGACTGTCAGTTTGGGGCTGGTTACCCTGTCGGTTAGTCTGGATACGTCGACTGTCAGTTTGGGGCTGGCTACCCTGTTGGTTAGTCGGTGTTTTATAGGATAGACTGTCAGTTTGGGGCTGGTTACCCTGTCGGTTAGTCTGGATACGTCGACTGTCAGTTTGGGGCTGGCTACCCTGTTGGTTAGTCGGTGTTTTATAGGATAGACTGTCAGTTTGGGGCTGGTTACCCTGTCGGTTAGTCTGGATACGTCGACTGTCAGTTTGGGGCTGGCTACCCTGTCGGTTAGTCGATGTTTGGGGATCGGCGGTGCCGGTACCTATTGATCGTCTCGGTCGGCACCGTTGGGAGACGATTCGTCGTTTAAATCGTCATCATGGGATGACACACCGGTTACCTCCTCAGGTTCTTCCCATAGATGGTTCACCTTATTACCACGGAAACTGTTCGTGTTCGGTCTATCATACCTATTGTTGTAATACTCTCGTTTCTTACAGGTCGATATATCATGACCGCTACTCTTGCAGTATCGACAAAAAGGGATGTCGCTTCCGCTCTTTGATTGAGGGTTATTGAAGGAACCGTGTGATACAATTGGCCTTGAAGTAAACCCATTGTAAAACCTAAACCCGGCCCGGGTTTAGGTTTTACAATGGGTTTACTTTCCATTGGTGGACGTTTGTAGAGGCTTATTTGTATTCGTTCCTCTGAAATCGCCATGTTAATGGCTTCGTTCAAGGTTTTAGGAGACCTACATCTCACAATATTGGAAATCCGAGGGTGAAGCCCCATAAGGAAGTGGTGGAGGGCAAGGTCCTCCATTGCCGCACAACGACCCGGCAATTCCTTTACCTTAGTGTTGGATAAGGTGATTTCCGTGAGTAATTGTGAGAGGTGAGTTTCGACACGGAGTGAAAATTGGCTCACATTAGATTCAGATTCAGTTTGCTCTCTTGTAGGTCGGTCAGGAGGTGAGCGTAATGTTTACGCTCACTAAATTGAGTTTTGAGGAACTCTTTGAGTTGAACCCAGGATGTGAACTCCTTAATAGAGCAAGCAAGCTCCGCCTTGCCAGTCAATTGGCTAAGGATGTATTTGAAGAGGATAGGTTTCTGAGTTTCAGAAGCCAAATCGCAAGCATTGTTGCAATTTATTATAAAGGAATTTACGGTTTCCCGACTGCCATCATAAGATTTTATGAACTTGAAAAGTGTACTGAGGGGAAGTTCAGCCTCAGACATTGCTGCAGCCGCGGCCGCGGACCTTGTGAGCCGCGGAGAGCCAAGAGGTGATTTGGCGTCGGGGGTATCTTGGATGTCTAAAGTAAGTTTACTGTCTTCTGCCTTTTTCGGCATTTCAAATGTTAGCCAGGATAATGAAATCAATTAAAGGATACGAATAAGCTAACACGATTTACAGTTATTACTAAGAATGGATTTTATATCTCTACCCACTGAACCCTAAAAGTATTAAATACAATGACCAAAGACTCACAGTATAAACAACGCGTAGGCGGCGGCGACCGATTCGGCGAACTGGAGCATTCCTGGTGATAAGACGATGCAGTCCGACGAGATGACGGCTTGAATCTCACTCGATGATCGCGATCAATAAAATAAATTACTGATCGATGTAGGATGTCACGTCGTAACGCAGGATACAGGATGCACAACGTAGATGATAGGTACGTGAGTATCTTCTGGGGTCTTTCCCTGCCGTCGCAGCAGCTTGGGTCACCGTCAGCCGGGTATGGATGTCTTCAGTCCCGGATGAGGTTGGTTCTTACTTCAGGATTCAGGAGTCAAAATTGATTTCTGACGATGAGTCTTGACTTGGATGATTAAGGTAATACCGCACTCCGCAGGATATCCAGGATGCGGTAGCGAGTATACGTAAACACTTTCACTAGAGGAGCACCGTCACAGGATATTTAGATTAGGCACTTTCACTAGGACACACAGTTTACTAGACACTGGGGATTTTCGATATCCCACCGCTGCCACCAAAATGTTATAGGCGAATTGCTCAGGTTCTTTTTAAAAAAAAAGACTTTATTACTAAAACCTATTTATTTGGATATGGACATAGGTTTGACAAAAAGTTATGACCCAGAGACAACCGCTCGCGAAGAAGTAAAAGTCAAGACTGAAGTTATGAGGGATAGTTAGTTGTTTAGAACAGAGGAGAGTGCTTACATCAGCAAGATGTCATCGTTTCTATAAACAGAGTATAGGTATAACAGTACGTTTCTTAGAGGTTTCATACAATTTCTACACACCATTCCACCACGAGTAAGTTTACGTAGAGCGCTGCGTAACGCCTATCTGTATTCTGTGGTAACGCGTAGGTCTGTCAATACAATGGCAGCTGGCCACATTGAGCTTAGCTTGCGCGGTAGCAAACAAAGAAGACGAAAATGCAAAAAAAAATGTAAAAAACAAATCAAATCAAATTGTTTTATTGCGTAATTATGGGTAACGTTATGGTAATGTTTTTCAAAAACTCGCATTTTCATAAAAACTAGACAAATTTTAACATTTTTTTCTTCATCAAGCACGTAATTGCCAACACGACTTTTCAATAACTCTCACGGTTACAGAGTTACCATCAGTGGCCCTGAAAAAAAACTCACCTGTATACATATTATGTACTCGTATAATAAGTTTTGTTACTTTGGTGACGAGACCTTATTCCGCCTCACATTAAAAATTAGTTTCTTGAATGTCTCAGGAGATTGGTGTCAACCTCTACTTGAAACGTACCATTTTCTCGAATGTGATCTTGCCTGCTTTACTTGATAAGTACCAAGTGAAAATAAAATGAGATCACTCATTTCAATGATGGGGAACACATTCAATTCAGGGAGCTGGCCATTGATGGGAACAAAATTGACACGATGCCTATTAAGATTGTGCTCTGTAACATAATCAAATAGTCTATTTGGTACATTGAATCATTCCAGAGCTCTATTTAAAATAGCTCTAGTTAAAATTTAGTAGGCTTCGGCATAGTCAGTTATGGGATGGAAATTATTAAGTAGAACTGCAGCAATTCTGAAATCAGTCATTAGGTTTTTTGAGGCTACATAAATGTTTTTTTTTAATATTTTGAAATCCCGTTTGAACCGACCATTGACTACTTCCACCACATTTGACACTTCGACCATTGACACTTCTACACAAAAAACTAATCTGGATTTATTGGCTTTTATTATAGACAATTGCCTTTCACTTACATCTAAACCCTCAGGTTTATGTATGGTATAACCCAAAGAAGATAATAATACGATAGCAGTATATCAGTCATCTAGTACCCATAACACAAGCTCTGCTTACTTTGGGGCTAGATGATGCTGTGTGAAAAGTCCAGCATTATTTATTTATTTATCTCTGAAGCCACGGTCTAAAAAACAAACATAATTTAGTTGAAAATAGGACCTTAGCGGCGAGTTTGCATTTTGAAATAGCTGTTTTATGTCTACATCAGATTGGTTTGCTGCATAAGGTCCGAAGGCATCAATGATGTGCCCATTGCATATTGCACTTTTTATTTCCGGTTTAATGCGGTCAAAACTACTAAAGTCTACATCGGTCACTTTTTGCACAGGTACGTTCAGTTTGTTTACACTGCGTGGGCGTATCGTAATGATTGTACCTTTGCTGTTAGAAAGGTCAAAGTCTATCAAATCTTTCAGTCTTGAAATTGTTGTACCTATACTCGGGATTATAACTGCTGTCCTCTAAATTGAATACGACATCACTGTTTTGGACCATCTCAGGATCAAAACGATAGTCTAAGTACGAATTTCCGGGCAACACCTGATCGTAAAACTTGTAAAAGCGAAATGTCCGTCGTTGTCATTATAAAACCCAGCGTCCTATTAGCCTTTTTACACATATTATGTTAATTTATGTTCTCGGAAATCAAGACGTGTGTGTATCCTCGATAAGCCCTAGATCACGTATACTATTTAATTTACCCTCTCCATTGTTGAACCTGCTAAGAAATATGAAGACATTTTGGGAATGAGTATTTTAAATACTCTAAATTTTTCAGGCGACAAATCCCAAGCATCTCTCAATCTTGACATATTAAACGTCCATAGTAATCGAAGTTTAAAATCTGGTCGCACTGGCACAGAAATAGAATATACATAACCAGTATTATGACACGTTAACAGATTTTACAAATGATTAGCACAAAAGATAGGATAAGCACGCAAGTAGAAGAGATAGCTAAGAACTTCGAATGTTGTGTAAAGAGTAAATATGAATATTTTGATTGAACAGAGGGGAAACCTTCGAAAGCAATGAAAAATACGATGAGAATAGGAAAACATACTTATTTACAAAAATTACAATTAAATCGCCTTCGCTTTTATTTTGTTGATCTATTTCAATGGACGCAATTTTTTAATGCCGCTCTTCAAAAATTATATCTTCATCCGGTATATTAACGTCGTCAAGACTTTGTCGATGAGATCGGGGTAGTTTGGATTCCTGAAAAGTAAAACACTTGTGTTAAGACCTCTGCCTACATTATTTTTTATACAGTTTTACGCAGTGTACGCGTCCTTTTCGCTCTCGCGAGATTTTTTTTTTTAATTAGTGTCTAAATATCATAATTAAACCCTAATAATATTACAATTTGGCCAAGTAGGCCAATGAGTAATTTTTCTCTGACATAGTTTTATACAGAAAAATACAACTAAGAATGTGTCCAATGGCACTTTTCTTACCGTCTCTAGTTAAGGAGAAGACACTTTGTTCTTGTGTTCTTTAAAATACACTTAACACTTTAATATTAACACTAACTCAAACGGCTTTGTTCGTTTGAGTCTTCTTACTATGTCCGTGTGTGTTATCGAAGAGCTGGATAGCCTCGACGTTCACATGGTGATGAAGTCTTTTTTTCGTGAGGTTCTGCGTATTTCTTAATAATTTTATCAACGAAGTCTATTTTAAGGTCCCGGTGCAGATCTTCGTTTCTTACGTACCAGGGAGAATTCACGATATCCCGGAGTACTTTATTTTGGAATCGTTGTATGATCATGATATTACTTTTTTTGGTACAGCCCCACAGCTGTATACCATAAGTCCATACTGGCATCAGGACTTGTTTGTACAGTATTATCTTGTTATGCACTGAGAGGGCAGATTGTCTTCCAAGGAGCCAGTGCAACTGTCTGTAGCGCAGTTCCAACTCGTCTCTTTTTTCTTGACGTGAGCCTTCCAGCGTAGCTTTGCGTCAAGCGTCATACCCAGGTACTTGGCTGTCTGTATTTTCATATGGTATACGCTTGTGGTTTATGAATACAGAATGATACTCTTCCTTTTTATTTGTGAAGTTTATGTGGATAGACTTCGATTCGTTGAGTTTGATCCTCCATTTCTTTGTCCAGTTATATACAGCTTTTTGAACTTTTTCTGCCGCTTCTGCATGAGTTCTGCCAACGGCCATAATAGCGGTGTCGTCAGCAAAGGTCGCGATGATATTGTTTTTTAGTTCGGGTATGTCACTGGTATAAAGAAGGTAAAGGACCGGACCTAAGACGCTCCCTTGTGGCACCCCAGCTTTTATTTCTTTAATTTCAGAGTAGGCTTCTTCTTGCCGTATTCTAAAAACTCTGTCTGATATGTACGATTTTAGAATATCGACATAGGGCTTGGGAAGAGTTATTTTTAGTTTTATTACAAGGCCTTCATGCCACACTTTATCAAAAGCCTGCGCTACATCTAAGAACACGGTAGAGCAGACGTTTTTACTCTCTAATGTTTTTTCTATGATATTTGTGATTCGATGGACCTGGTCAATGGTTGAATGTTTCTCCCTGAATAAAAACTGATGCTCGGGGAGAAAAAATATAGCCGTCTCTTTTTTTGTCCAACTGATAAATTCATACCATTAATGAAATATATGGTAATAAATCGATATAAATTGTATGTCCTTACATGTGATAGGTAATTCCATTAGTTTTATTTGCTTTGTAGCCCTAATTTTTACACTTTATGTAAACACATGAACACGAGGAAACAGAAAAAAAAACATTTTAATTATACTCAATCTGTGAATGCACACTGTTGCTTTCCCGCCATTTGAACAGACTGCCTACAGACTGGCGCCGCGCGGCGATTAGTTCTCCTTTGAATAGCAACAGCGCGCTGCTCACTAGCTGGAGGCACGACTCCAGCTCGGCGGCGATCAGTTCCATATTTGAAATGGCAAATAATGCTGTTATGGAATTTGTATGGACTATATATAACATAACTATTTGCTTTGATAACACACGCGTTTGTTATGACCCGCTTTACATATTTAAAACCGGTGGAATTACATCAGCTTTACGAGCAAGGGTGTTAAAAAGAATCTAACCAAACTGTGGGATTCGGTTAAATAATACAAATTGCATCAGAGTAGAAAACATTATTTCGCAAAACCGCACTGACCCTATCCAACCATCAAAACACAACGATAGCGCGATCTAGAAAAACGCCAATTTTACTTGTGACATCTAGCGGTAAATTATGGAACTAAATGTTCCATACATTGTCCTTAGGTTCTTCTCTTGGTTTTACATTGAACATTGAATCTACATTAAACAGACGAATAAGGGCGCTAAAACGTATCTATAGTTATAAAAGATCATTGCTATTACGAGTAGGTATATCTAGAAGCTTTCGGAACAATACTCTTTGGAAATTCCAAAGAGTATTGTTCCGTTAGCTTCATTCAAGCGGTGACCATTACAAAAACTACTGTAATTCTGTGGGGCGTCGTGGGAACACAAACTCTTTAGAATTCGTAGGAAGGGGAGTGCTGCTACTTGAACGAGTTTTAATAATATGCAATAATTTATTGCGATTCGTTGGTTTCTTTTTTTTTCCTTATCAGTGATGAAATTCATCGATCACTGAATCTGAGTTATCTACGAGAGCGGAGGGTTGAATGAGGCCCAACATAAGATTGAAAGACAAACATACCTACTTAGGAGGATATTACACTTAACACTTAATTACACTTAGTTTAAGTGTCAGTTAATAAGTGTAGTAGCTACAATTATTTGGGGATGAAAATCACGTTCTTCTTGTGGTGCCTTAAAGGTTGGCAGTCAATATGACATATTGTTCTCGATCTTTAGCGAGTCGAAATAGTTCTGCAGAACTCGCCATCCCCGTCCACTCTGTGATGTTCCGCAACCAAGATTTCTTCATCCGACCAACACGCCTCTTGCTGGCGACTTTTCCCATCACAGTCAGTTGAATAAGGTCATAATTAGTCGTCATTTAACTAGTTTGTAAGGAATAATGTATCCTTTTTGATCTATACGTATCCTTTTTGATAGACTTTTATTGTGTTGGTGGCTCTAAATAAATAATATGAG
Organism: Epirrhoe alternata; assembly: GCA_963565295.1. Classification (NCBI taxonomy): domain Eukaryota; kingdom Metazoa; phylum Arthropoda; class Insecta; order Lepidoptera; family Geometridae; genus Epirrhoe; species Epirrhoe alternata. The sequence goes on from OY751375.1 coordinate 1,249,002, forward strand.
AGATATTATCTCTCGTGTCTTATGACATGCCCTAAGTAACTGACTTTTCTTAGGTTGATGGTACGCAAAAGTTCCCGTTTTTGCTGTGCTCTTTAAAGATGCCGTTACGGCATAATTACGTTATTTAAAAACTAAAAATAAAACCGACTTCAGTATTTGACTCAGGACGCGGCGTGACTCGGGGCATCAATAAGCCAACCATACAAATCGAAATAGAATAGAAATTTAAGACTATACCTGCGTCTTAGGGCATTGTATAAATCAAACAATAGCCAGCTATTTGAGTAGAAACTAGAAATCATTTCTTCATGCAAATCACAGAACGCAACGATAGCGCGATTCAGAAAAGTGCCAAAATTAAGGACGACATCTAGTATTTTTTACTTGAACTATGTTGACTATACATACATGTTAGCTACCTTATTTCTGCTCCGGAAGTCTATGAACAATTATTACCTACTAGCTGCGCCCCGCGGTTTCACCCGCGTAAGTCCCGTTCCCGCGGGAATATCGGGATAAAAAGTAGCCTATGTGTTAATCCAGGGTATCACCTATCTACATACCAAATTTCAACCAAATCGGTCCAGCCGTTTTTGCGTGAAAGAGTAACAAACATCCATACATCCATACATCCATACTTACAAACTTTCGCCTTTATAATATTTATAGGATTTACATAAAATACTCTAAACAGGCATTAATTGCCAAAACTAAATTCATCATAAATTTTTTTCATCAGATTGTCATACAAAAATAAAAATATTAAAATTTTACGCTCTAAATGTTACGAAGTTATGCGAAACAAAAAAGCGATAGTACAAAGCGGAGGGAGCGAGGTTTGGGCGGCGGGGACCGAAATGTGTTCGATAGGAAAACGAAATCTTGAATTCTTATAATGTTATTGCAACAGCCGAAACGTCGGGAAATAAATAAAATGTACCTATTTAACGCGATAAAATCCTGTTTCAACAAATCAATTATGAATTTTGATCGCGAAAGTTTAAAAAATATACTATTTGTGCTAAGATCAAAAAATAAAATCAGGTACATGACGAGTAAAAGACAGGAAACGTAAACTGTTTATTGAATTACTGTGTTTTACCACGTGATGTGCCATAGCACAATCCATAGAAACATATTTATTAGAATACCTTGGCAACGTCCCCTCAAAACTGTTTGAATTTAATGAGTCGAACGTCGCGGTGCGACCGCGCACCTGGTGCTTAGGAATGGGTTTAATTTTAACAACTTGTTTAATATGCTTTTTACTACAATGAATGTTATGTAGTAGACATGGGGCCCATTGCCAAGTGAATAGGGAGGGGAATAGAGGCCTTTTCCCTACAAGCTCATAAATAAATACGTAGGCAGACATAGCCATGCGCAAAAACCTAATAGTACCGTAGTTCAATTGCCATCGATGTCATTCTCAACGCTCCAATCAGTGTTCATTCGTAACTTATCTTTTGAACTATATATATATAGTTTAGTTAAGTAGTCCAATGTATCGCCTGTCTGCCTCTATCGTTCTGGATCTCAACGTTCATCTCGCTCATTCAACGCGCTGAACTACGGAACTAATAATATGATTGTATTGAAATTGAACTGGTGAATGAAGAACTAAACGCAAAAGAAGTAGTTCAATTGAACTATTAGTTCCGAAACTACACAGGACTCATCGTCATTGGCCTGCCGACTAGACAAGACTAGACATATTCAATTTATTAGACAGCTTTTTTTTCCAAGGGTATTCTCCTGGTCGTCCTGAATAATTTTATTTCTAAAGGATTGTATCCAATATTCATTTGAAATATTTTTATTTAATCCTCTCCACTCTCACAGAATTGGTTAATTTTGTTTTGTTCTAATAACTAAATATCGCGTATTTTTGGATGGAGTTCTGTAATGATATCCACTTCACCCGAACACAATACTGGCATGGCACTTTGGTTTGCTGCCATTATCTCCTGGATGCTCGGTGGATATGATGCATTCTGTATCATGTTTACATCTGTTGTCATATGAATACTTGCGCCGCTATCCAAATAAAAATCCTGTTTGCTATAGTTTCCATTTAGGAAAACAGCAGAAAAAACATTAGTTTTCTTCACTTGCTGCTGATCACTTTGTTTACATTGAGATTTATAATGCCCAATCTGTTTACAACGATAGCATTTTATTGTTTTCTTTGCCGATCCTGACAATGACAATCCGCCGCCATGATTATTTGAGCTGTCATTCTTAGCAATTCTGCTAACCGTAAAATTATTTTAGCGGTTGTGCTGCCCTCTGCTCAAAAAAGCACTTCCTGGCTCGGAACCGGAACTTTTGTTGTTTCCAGCAAGATCAATCAATTTTGTTTTCACTATGTCGGCGGTAATGGCGATTCCAGAATGTTCATGGCCATGTAAATAGGGAAGTATTTTTAGGAAGACCTAGCATTAAACACCCAATCCACTCGTCATTTACTGAGAAACCTGTTCATGATAATTTCTGAGCTGTTTCCATAATTTGCTTAACGAAGCTTGTCATGGAATCGCAGTTTTCGAGACGAATTGATATTAAATTCCGCAACGAAGCTATTCTTCTTGAGAAACCAGAATCATCGAACATTGTCTGTAGTTTTTTCCACAAATGTCTTGTGCGTGATGCATCTTTGATGTGAAGGTAAAGTGACGGGTCGATTGTTAGAATTAACTTGGCTTTTAGATATAGATATAACTTTATTTGACAACACACAGACACAGGCACATTATATCAACAGAGAACAGGTACATACAGAAAAAAAACACAAAAGTAGGTATGAGGTAAGAAGTTGGTGGCAGAGTTATTTAGGAACCTCTGTGCCTATACCTACTCACCTACATAAAACTAGTGGTTCTGTGAGAACAGTAGACCTCGCGATCAAAATTGAAATTTAGGTGCTTTGTATTTTCCAATAGGCTAACTTATGCCTATGTAAACTTTTAAGTAAAACAGAGGAATAAGTTTTAGTGATTGCTCGCGTTCCTTAGTCTGATTGGTATAGGTACATAGGTAGGTATAAATTTTACGAAAAAAACGTCCTTTATAACGCTAAAACAAACATCCAGCCGCTTTCCCCCCTTTCACCTCCCCCTTTTGGATTTTTTTTTCATAACAACTTGTGTAGAATGGAGTCCATAATATGCCTTTTAAATTTGACTTAAATCTGTCCATAAATAACGCTACAGCAAACTTCCCCCCTTTTCCCCCCATTTTCGCTCCAATCAAAAATCGCAATCGCCAATCGTTTTTTAATAAGTCAAGGAACCAGTGTGCCAATTTTCGTCAAAATCGGTTGAAAAATGCGACCTGTAGGCGATTACTGACAGACGGACAGAAGGACAAAAGCATTTTTGGCCAATCTCGAAACTGAGACGCTTCGCTCGCTTCGCTCGCTCGGTCAATTACAAAGAACACAAAACAAAAAAAAAGACCTAAACAGTAAAATAACACAAAGCGCAAAAAGAAAGTAAGAAAACAAAAGATAATAGTATGTAGTAGGGTCTGTGCTGGTGTTAGCCAAAAAGGAGTAGTCTCAGCTTTATGCTGCTCTGCACCGGGGTACAGGGCAACGCTGATTTTCAGACTACTCCTGGTTTGGTGACATCACATCCCAAAAAAAAGTAATACTAGTTAGAGGTACAAAAAATATAAAAATTAAAATTTTATAAAATAATAATAATATAAACGCAGTATTAAAAACTAAAATAAATAACTGGAAAGCTAAGCCGCTTCACGGCCAATTTTATAAAAAAGTCTTAGATAAAGATAATATAGATAAAATATACTCATTTAAATGGATCAAAGCGCAACCAGTTACACCAGGACTGGAGTCCTCAGTGTTTGCTATCCAGGATCAGGCAGTTGTCACTAGGCAGCATGAAAGAGATATTTTAAAGAGAGCAGTAGATGGTAGATGTCGTCTATGCTTAACCAAAGACGAGACCGCGCAACACATTATCTCGGGTTGTGAAAAGCTGGCTGGCACCTACTACATTAGGAGGCATAACAACATCGTGCAATACGTCTACTGGACGTTAGCGAGGAAACATGGTTTCGAGGTGGCTAGTTTATGGTGGAAGGAGAACTTAACACAACCACAGGTTAAAGAAAATGACACAGCAAAACTCATGTGGGAAATACCAGTACAAACTGACGTTACAATAGTACACAATAGACCAGACATCATATACATAAACAAATTGGAAAATAAAACATATTTAATAGATATAACAGTACCGTCCGACTACAATATAGGAGCTAAAGAAATTGAAAAGTTAAGCAAATATCATGCACTAAAAACAGAAGTTACGCGGCTTTGGAAAACACCTACTGAAGTCATACCTATTGTAGTCGGCGCCACAGGAGTTATAGCTAAAAGTTTACATAGATATTGCACAAAATTAGATTCACACATTAACATTCACATCATTCAGAAGCAGGCAGCCATACACACAGTCACAATCATCAGTAAAGTTCTTGGGGATACAGTATTCATCAATCGGGGGGGAACAAATGAGAGTAGCGAGAGGGAGTCTGAGCAACCTTTTCCCTGAGGGTCTCGGGGCGGGTGCTTAGAGTATACCGAGTTTTACTCGAGTAGAAAGAAATTTCACCAAAACTAATAAATTAGAATTAATAAGGTGTGTGAAAGGTGTGTGGCTGAGCATTCATTAATCTGAGGATGCGGTAGTTACTCTCTTTTGCTTTTGCATCTTCTGCGGCTGCATCTTTACTAGCACATTCCTGCTTAATAAAATTAGCTGTGCCCTCCAGAACTAGCAGATTCTCCGCTGCAAACGCCCATTCGTGATAATTTTTGCGTCTTTTTACTTTTCAGTGTGTGAAACTTTGAGCATTTGTGATACAATTCGGCTCGAAGTGACCAGATGTAGGGGTCAGGGCTTCACCACACAAATGAGAACACTTTAGAACAGAGTTTATTACGATTTATAGACTTTTCGATAATACAAAAACTTTTGCATAGCGCGAGCTTTAAATGAACATCGAACGACTACAATTTTATAAATCGCGTGCCAAAGGTGAACCTTGGAGTCTCTTGATAAGACCCTGCATGACAATATACGTCACAATATACGTCAGCGCCGAGAAATATGTCAATTCGTCGGGAGACGTTAAACCTTGGATCCGCTAATGATAAACCTTGAAAATGCGGCATAGGTTATACAGTTTATTAAACTATATGCTTTTCCAGGTCACTATCTACGCCTATTCCAAGTTCCATCCAAATCGGTTCACTGGTTTAGGCGTGATTGATACACAAACATACAAATATCCAAACATCTAAACAAACTCACAAACTTTCAGCTTTATTATATGAGTGGGATAAAGAGGAAAGATTTGTTTGTTTGTTTGAATTGAATAGGCTTCGAAGCTACCGGATCGATTAAAAAAATTCTTTCACCATTAGAATACTACATTATCTCTGATGAACATAGGCTATATTTTACCCTGGGAAAGTGAAGTTTTTCCGAGGGACCGCGGGTAACACCGCGACGGACAGCTACACTTACCTGTGTATAAATGGTTATCCAACAAAATTTTGTCCCATTTGGAATGGCCGGCAGAAGGCCAACCGCTAAAATTATTATATCTGCTACCGTCATATTTGCAAGAAATATTTTCGTTTCAGACTGTACATCGTCTCTGTACATCGTCATTAACTGAAATATATTTCCCGTTAACCCGATCACAGATATAATAATGTGAAAAAAAAACAACAATTTTATAAATCGCGTCGCTTACTAGCCTTTTAAAGAGTTTCAAGAGGGTATGTACCGTTTGTGCCTTTTCTCGCTGTCTATCATCGCCTTGTTTTGTTCGCTGAAATGCTCGGCTTGTTGCAAAATATCGTCTTCGAAAGAAACGTCGCACGTTGTAGTGGGGCTTTCTAAGATTCTTACGACTTTTGAATCGTTTTTGGAATTGTCGATTAAATGTTTTGATAAAGCTGCTAGCGTTTCCGAGACGCTTTCCCAGTTTTTATCATGATTTTCATTTATATTAGATAAACATTTATCTATATTATTTATTTTTTAATCCATGTTTGTGTAGTTTCCATTGTTGACTTAATACTCTCTATTACTTTAACCATGTCTTTTATAATGGTTTGCACATTTGATATGTATTCTTTGAAATCATCTGCATACAATTAAAACCCGGTTACATGTCTGGGTGTTTCTATGTATAATATGTATTATATAAAAATATACAGGGTGGTCCACTCAGTGACGTCAAAAGAAATTGAAAACTACTAGTGTTTGATTCTGATGATGATGATTTTTCATTGATATTTTGCTTTACTGTAAAGCATGACAGTGGGGTAACACTGCCTGATATGATCCACCCTAGTTTGGTTTCCTGTGCCAAAGGTGAACCTTGGAGTCTCTTGATAAGACCCTGCATGATAACATCAGAATATACGTCAGCGCCGAGAAATATGTCAATTCGTCGAGAGACGTTAAACCTTGGATCCGCTAATGATAAACCTTGAAAATGCGGCATAGGTTATACAGTTTATTAAACTATATGCTTTTCCAGGTCACTATCTACGCCTATTCCAAGTTCCATCCAAATCGGTTCACTGGTTTAGGCGTGATTGATACACAAATATCCAAACATCTAAACAAACTCACAAACTTTCAGCTTTATTATATGAGTGGGATAAAGAGGAAAGATTTGTTTGTTTGTTTGAATTGAATAGGCTTCGAAGCTACCGGATCGATTTAAAAAATTATTTCACCATTAGAATACTACATTATCTCTGATGAACATAGGCTATATTTTACCTTTAAATGAACATCGAACGACTACAATTTTATAAATCGCGTGCCAAAGGTGAACCTTGGAGTCTCTTGATAAGACCCTGCATGACAATATACGTCACAATATACGTCAGCGCCGAGAAATATGTCAATTCGTCGGGAGACGTTAAACCTTGGATCCGCTAATGATAAACCTTGAAAATGCGGCATAGGTTATACAGTTTATTAAACTATATGCTTTTTCAGGTCACTATCTACGCCTATTCCAAGTTCCATCCAAATCGGTTCACTGGTTTAGGCGTGATTGATACACAAACATACAAATATCCAAACATCTAAACAAACTCACAAACTTTCAGCTTTATTATATGAGTGGGATAAAGAGGAAAGATTTGTTTGTTTGTTTGAATTGAATAGGCTTCGAAGCTACCGGATCGATTTAAAAAATTCTTTCACCATTAGAATACTACATTATCTCTGATGAACATAGGCTATATTTTACCCTGGGAAAGTGAAGTTTTTCCGAGGGACCGCGGGTAACACCGCGACAGACAGCTACACTTACCTGTGTATAAATGGTTATCCAACAAAATTTTGTCCCATTTGGAATGGCCGGCAGAAGGCCAACCGCTAAAATTATTATATCTGCTACCGTCATATTTGCAAGAAATATTTTCGTTTCAGACTGTACATTGTCTCTGTACATCGTCATTAACTGAAATATATTTCCCGTTAATCCGATCACAGATATAATAATGTGAAAAAAAAACAACAATTTTATAAATTGCGTCGCTTACTAGCCTTTTAAAGAGTTTCAAGAGGGTATGTACCGTTTGTGCCTTTTCTCGCTGTCTATCATCGCCTTGTTTTGTTCGCTGAAATGCTCAGCTTGTTGCAAAATATCGTCTTCGAAAGAAACGTCGCACGTTGTAGTGGGGCTTTCTAAGATTCTTACGACTTTTGAATCGTTTTTGGAATTGTCGATTAAATGTTTTGATATAACTGCTAGCGTTTCCGAGACGCTTTCCCAGTTTTTATCATGATTTTCATTTATATTAGATAAACATTTATCTATATTATTATTTTTTTAATCCATGTTTGTGTAGTTTCCATTGTTGACTTAACCTTTGGCTGACGACGTGGTCTAAACGTAACGACTTACAGACGTCAAAAAATAAAACAATTATAAAACATGTAAAAAGCATGCCAGCATGTTTCATAGCTATTACTATTGATAGATCTATGTCTTAGGTGTTTAAATAAAAAATTACAAATTAAATAACACTTCAATTTTAAGAATAATCAACTTTTATTCATAGTATCACAATAATTGCTTACTTAATTTTATGAACTTACTTCAGACTCATTTTTTTTCTAAATAACATAAAAATCAACAAATAAACTTAAAAAATCTTTTCTTAGTAAAATGACTATCAAAATAAAACAAAACTTAGAACTCTTACTCCAAAATAAAAAAAATTGACATCACATATAAATTGCACATTAACGGGCGTATTTTGCAGTCACTGCATACTTGATCGCAGCAAGTAAACCGAACTTTCACTAACAGGGGGTGTTTCCCGCTTTTTAGACGTCAATTTCTTCTGCCTAGGCATTCTGTAAAATTTAATAAAACCATTAAACCGATGTCACGTCAATGAGACACTATAAGCTGACCTACGCAAACACTGAGGTGACGAACAAGTTTTAGTACATAAACACCGTACTTACGTCTGTGGGACGGCGATAACTCCGGTACGGACACGTGTGCACTCGCCGCGCTCGCGGCGTCGACTAGCGGCAAGACGATGGCGGGAGGGGAAGGTAGCGGGAGATAAGACTTCGTGCGACGCGTATTTTAGATAATAAAATAATAGTAAAAATTTTGACGTCTGTGAGACGTATAGGTCGTCAGTTAAAGGTTAATACTCTCTATTACTTTAACCATCTCTTTTATAATGGTTTGCACATTTGATATGTATTCTTTGAAATCATCTGCATACAATTTAAACCCGGTTACATGTCTGGGTGTTTCTATGTATAATATGTATTATATAAAAATATACAGGGTGGTCCACTCAGTGACGTCAAAAGAAATTGAAAACTACTAGTGTTTGATTCTGATGATGATGATTTTTCATTGATATTTTGCTTTACTGTAAAGCATGACAGTGGGGTAACACTGCCTGATATGATCCACCCTAGTTTGGTTTCCTGTGCCAAAGGTGAACCTTGGAGTCTCTTGATAAGACCCTGCATGATAACATCACAATATACGTCAGCGCCGAGAAATATGTCAATTCGTCGGGAGACGTTAAACCTTGGATCCGCTAATGATAAACCTTGAAAATGCGGCATAGGTTATACAGTTTATTAAACTATATGCTTTTCCAGGTCACTATCTACGCCTATTCCAAGTTCCATCCAAATCGGTTCACTGGTTTAGGCGTGATTGATACACAAACATACAAATATCTAAACAAACTCACAAACTTTCAGCTTTATTATATGAGCGGGATAAAGAGGAAAGATTTGTTTGTTTGTTTGAATTGAATAGGCTTCGAAGCTACCGGATCGATTTAAAAAATTATTTCACCATTAGAATACTACATTATCTCTGATGAACATAGGCTATATTTTACCCTGGGAAAGTGAAGTTTTTCCGAGGGACCGCGGGTAACACCGCGACAGACAGCTACACTTACCTGTGTATAAATGGTTATCCAACAAAATTTTGTCCCATTTGGAATGGCCGGCAGAAGGCCAACCGCTAAAATTATTATATCTGCTACCGTCATATTTGCAAGAAATATTTTCGTTTCAGACTGTACATTGTCTCTGTACATCGTCATTAACTGAAATATATTTCCCGTTAACCCGATCACAGATATAATAATGTGAAAAAAAACAACAATTTTATAAATCGCGTCGCTTACTAGCCTTTTAAAGAGTTTCAAGAGGGTATGTACCGTTTGTGCCTTTTCTCGCTGTCTATCATCGCCTTGTTTTGTTCGCTGAAATGCTCAGCTTGTTGCAAAATATCGTCTTCGAGAGAAACGTCGCACGTTGTAGTGGGGCTTTCTAAGATTCTTACGACTTTTGAATCGTTTTTGGAATTGTCGATTAAATGTTTTGATATAACTGCTAGCGTTTCCGAGACGCTTTCCCAGTTTTTATCATGATTTTCATTTATATTAGATAAACATTTATCTATATTATTTATTTTTTAATCCATGTTTGTGTAGTTTCCATTGTTGACTTAATACTCTCTATTACTTTAACCATGTCTTTTATAATGGTTTGCACATTTGATATGTATTCTTTGAAATCATCTGCATACAATTAAAACCCGGTTACATGTCTGGGTGTTTCTATGTATAATATGTATTATATAAAAATATACAGGGTGGTCCACTCAGTGACGTCAAAAGAAATTGAAAACTACTAGTGTTTGATTCTGATGATGATGATTTTTCATTGATATTTTGCTTTACTGTAAAGCATGACAGTGGGGTAACACTGCCTGATATGATCCACCCTAGTTTGGTTTCCTGTGCCAAAGGTGAACCTTGGAGTCTCTTGATAAGACCCTGCATGATAACATCACAATATACGTCAGCGCCGAGAAATATGTCAATTCGTCGGGAGACGTTAAACCTTGGATCCGCTAATGATAAACCTTGAAAATGCGGCATAGGTTATACAGTTTATTAAACTATATGCTTTTCCAGGTCACTATCTACGCCTATTCCAAGTTTCATCCAAATCGGTTCACTGGTTTAGGCGTGATTGATACACAAACATACAAATATCCAAACATCTAAACAAACTCACAAACTTTCAGCTTTATTATATGAGTGGGATAAAGAGGAAAGATTTGTTTGTTTGTTTGAATTGAATAGGCTTCGAAGCTACCGGATCGATTTAAAAAATTCTTTCACCATTAGAATACGTGTGTGAAGTTTTTCCGAGGGACCGCGGGTAACACCGCGACAGACAGCTACACTTACCTGTGTATAAATGGTTATCCAACAAAATTTTGTCCCATTTGGAATGGCCGGCAGAAGGCCAACCGCTAAAATTATTATATCTGCTACCGTCATATTTGCAAGAAATATTTTCGTTTCAGACTGTACATTGTCTCTGTACATCGTCATTAACTGAAATATATTTCCCGTTAATCCGATCACAGATATAATAATGTGAAAAAAAAACAACAATTTTATAAATCGCGTCGCTTACTAGCCTTTTAAAGAGTTTCAAGAGGGTATGTACCGTTTGTGCCTTTTCTCGCTGTCTATCATCGCCTTGTTTTGTTCGCTGAAATGCTCAGCTTGTTGCAAAATATCGTCTTCGAAAGAAACGTCGCACGTTGTAGTGGGGCTTTCTAAGATTCTTACGACTTTTGAATCGTTTTTGGAATTGTCGATTAAATGTTTTGATATAACTGCTAGCGTTTCCGAGACGCTTTCCCAGTTTTTATCATGATTTTCATTTATATTAGATAAACATTTATCTATATTATTTATTTTTTAATCCATGTTTGTGTAGTTTCCATTGTTGACTTAATACTCTCTATTACTTTAACCATGTCTTTTATAATGGTTTGCACATTTGATATGTATTCTTTGAAATCATCTGCATACAATTAAAACCCGGTTACATGTCTGGGTGTTTCTATGTATAATATGTATTATATAAAAATATACAGGGTGGTCCACTCAGTGACGTCAAAAGAAATTGAAAACTACTAGTGTTTGATTCTGATGATGATGATTTTTCATTGATATTTTGCTTTACTGTAAAGCATGACAGTGGGGTAACACTGCCTGATATGATCCACCCTAGTTTGGTTTCCTGTGCCAAAGGTGAACCTTGGAGTCTCTTGATAAGACCCTGCATGATAACATCACAATATACGTCAGCGCCGAGAAATATGTCAATTCGTCGGGAGACGTTAAACCTTGGATCCGCTAATGATAAACCTTGAAAATGCGGCATAGGTTATACAGTTTATTAAACTATATGCTTTTCCAGGTCACTATCTACGCCTATTCCAAGTTCCATCCAAATCGGTTCACTGGTTTAGGCGTCATTGATACACAAACATACAAATATCCAAACATCTAAACAAACTCACAAACTTTCAGCTTTATTATATGAGTGGGATAAAGAGGAAAGATTTGTTTGTTTGTTTGAATTGAATAGGCTTCGAAGCTACCGGATCGATTTAAAAAATTATTTCACCATTAGAATACTACATTATCTCTGATGAACATAGGCTATATTTTACCTTTAAATGAACATCGAACGACTACAATTTTATAAATCGCGTGCCAAAGGTGAACCTTGGAGTCTCTTGATAAGACCCTGCATGACAATATACGTCACAATATACGTCAGCGCCGAGAAATATGTCAATTCGTCGGGAGACGTTAAACCTTGGATCCGCTAATGATAAACCTTGAAAATGCGGCATAGGTTATACAGTTTATTAAACTATATGCTTTTCCAGGTCACTATCTACGCCTATTCCAAGTTCCATCCAAATCGGTTCACTGGTTTAGGCGTCATTGATACACAAACATACAAATATCCAAACATCTAAACAAACTCACAAACTTTCAGCTTTATTATATGAGTGGGATAAAGAGGAAAGATTTGTTTGTTTGTTTGAATTGAATAGAATAGGCTTCGAAGCTACCGGATCGATTTAAAAAATTCTTTCACCATTAGAATACTACATTATCTCTGATGAACATAGGCTATATTTTACCTTTAAATGAACATCGAACGACTACAATTTTATAAATCGCGTGCCAAAGGTGAACCTTGGAGTCTCTTGATAAGACCCTGCATGACAATATACGTCACAATATACGTCAGCGCCGAGAAATATGTCAATTCGTCGGGAGACGTTAAACCTTGGATCCGCTAATGATAAACCTTGAAAATGCGGCATAGGTTATACAGTTTATTAAACTATATGCTTTTCCAGGTCACTATCTACGCCTATTCCAAGTTCCATCCAAATCGGTTCACTGGTTTAGGCGTGATTGATACACAAACATACAAATATCCAAACATCTAAACAAACTCACAAACTTTCAGCTTTATTATATGAGTGGGATAAAGAGGAAAGATTTGTTTGTTTGTTTGAATTGAATAGGCTTCGAAGCTACCGGATCGATTTAAAAAATTCTTTCACCATTAGAATACTACATTATCTCTGATGAACATAGGCTATATTTTACCCTGGGAAAGTGAAGTTTTTCCGAGGGACCGCGGGTAACACCGCGACAGACAGCTACACTTACCTGTGTATAAATGGTTATCCAACAAAATTTTGTCCCATTTGGAATGGCCGGCAGAAGGCCAACCGCTAAAATTATTATATCTGCTACCGTCATATTTGCAAGAAATATTTTCGTTTCAGACTGTACATCGTCTCTGTACATCGTCATTAACTGAAATATATTTCCCGTTAATCCGATCACAGATATAATAATGTGAAAAAAAACAACAATTTTATAAATCGCGTCGCTTACTAGCCTTTTAAAGAGTTTCAAGAGGGTATGTACCGTTTGTGCCTTTTCTCGCTGTCTATCATCGCCTTGTTTTGTTCGCTGAAATGCTCAGCTTGTTGCAAAATATCGTCTTCGAAAGAAACGTCGCACGTTGTAGTGGGGCTTTCTAAGATTCTTGCGACTTTTGAATCGTTTTTGGAATTGTCGATTAAATGTTTTGATATAACTGCTAGCGTTTCCGAGACGCTTTCCCAGTTTTTATCATGATTTTCATTTATATTAGATAAACATTTATCTATATTATTTATTTTTTAATCCATGTTTGTGTAGTTTCCATTGTTGACTTAATACTCTCTATTACTTTAACCATGTCTTTTATAATGGTTTGCACATTTGATATGTATTCTTTGAAATCATCTGCATACAATTTAAACCCGGTTACATGTCTGGGTGTTTCTATGTATAATATGTATTATATAAAAATATACAGGGTGGTCCACTCAGTGACGTCAAAAGAAATTGAAAACTACTAGTGTTTGATTCTGATGATGATGATTTTTCATTGATATTTTGCTTTACTGTAAAGCATGACAGTGGGGTAACACTGCCTGATATGATCCACCCTAGTTTGGTTTCCTGTGCCAAAGGTGAACCTTGGAGTCTCTTGATAAGACCCTGCATGATAACATCACAATATACGTCAGCGCCGAGAAATATGTCAATTCGTCGGGAGACGTTAAACCTTGGATCCGCTAATGATAAACCTTGAAAATGCGGCATAGGTTATACAGTTTATTAAACTATATGCTTTTCCAGGTCACTATCTACGCCTATTCCAAGTTCCATCCAAATCGGTTCACTGGTTTAGGGTGATTGATACACAAATATCCAAACATCTAAACAAACTCACAAACTTTCAGCTTTATTATATGAGTGGGATAAAGAGGAAAGATTTGTTTGTTTGTTTGAATTGAATAGGCTTCGAAGCTACCGGATCGATTTAAAAAATTATTTCACCATTAGAATACTACATTATCTCTGATGAACATAGGCTATATTTTACCTTTAAATGAACATCGAACGACTACAATTTTATAAATCGCGTGCCAAAGGTGAACCTTGGAGTCTCTTGATAAGACCCTGCATGACAATATACGTCACAATATACGTCAGCGCCGAGAAATATGTTAATTCGTCGGGAGACGTTAAACCTTGGATCCGCTAATGATAAACCTTGAAAATGCGGCATAGGTTATACAGTTTATTAAACTATATGCTTTTCCAGGTCACTATCTACGCCTATTCCAAGTTCCATCCAAATCGGTTCACTGGTTTAGGCGTCATTGATACACAAACATACAAATATCCAAACATCTAAACAAACTCACAAACTTTCAGCTTTATTATATGAGTGGGATAAAGAGGAAAGATTTGTTTGTTTGTTTGAATTGAATAGAATAGGCTTCGAAGCTACCGGATCGATTTAAAAAATTCTTTCACCATTAGAATACTACATTATCTCTGATGAACATAGGCTATATTTTACCTTTAAATGAACATCGAACGACTACAATTTTATAAATCGCGTGCCAAAGGTGAACCTTGGAGTCTCTTGATAAGACCCTGCATGACAATATACGTCACAATATACGTCAGCGCCGAGAAATATGTCAATTCGTCGGGAGACGTTAAACCTTGGATCCGCTAATGATAAACCTTGAAAATGCGGCATAGGTTATACAGTTTATTAAACTATATGCTTTTCCAGGTCACTATCTACGCCTTTTCCAAGTTCCATCCAAATCGGTTCACTGGTTTAGGCGTGATTGATACACAAACATACAAATATCCAAACATCTAAACAAACTCACAAACTTTCAGCTTTATTATATGAGTGGGATAAAGAGGAAAGATTTGTTTGTTTGTTTGAATTGAATAGGCTTCGAAGCTACCGGATCGATTTAAAAAATTCTTTCACCATTAGAATACTACATTATCTCTGATGAACATAGGCTATATTTTACCCTGGGAAAGTGAAGTTTTTCCGAGGGACCGCGGGTAACACCGCGACAGACAGCTACACTTACCTGTGTATAAATGGTTATCCAACAAAATTTTGTCCCATTTGGAATGGCCGGCAGAAGGCCAACCGCTAAAATTATTATATCTGCTACCGTCATATTTGCAAGAAATATTTTCGTTTCAGACTGTACATCGTCTCTGTACATCGTCATTAACTGAAATATATTTCCCGTTAATCCGATCACAGATATAATAATGTGAAAAAAAACAACAATTTTATAAATCGCGTCGCTTACTAGCCTTTTAAAGAGTTTCAAGAGGGTATGTACCGTTTGTGCCTTTTCTCGCTGTCTATCATCGCCTTGTTTTGTTCGCTGAAATGCTCAGCTTGTTGCAAAATATCGTCTTCGAAAGAAACGTCGCACGTTGTAGTGGGGCTTTCTAAGATTCTTACGACTTTTGAATCGTTTTTGGAATTGTCGATTAAATGTTTTGATTTAACTGCTAGCGTTTCCGAGACGCTTTCCCAGTTTTTATCATGATTTTCATTTATATTAGATAAACATTTATCTATATTATTTATTTTTTAATCCATGTTTGTGTAGTTTCCATTGTTGACTTAATACTCTCTATTACTTTAACCATGTCTTTTATAATGGTTTGCACATTTGATATGTATTCTTTGAAATCATCTGCATACAATTAAAACCCGGTTACATGTCTGGGTGTTTCTATGTATAATATGTATTATATAAAAATATACAGGGTGGTCCACTCAGTGACGTCAAAAGAAATTGAAAACTACTAGTGTTTGATTCTGATGATGATGATTTTTCATTGATATTTTGCTTTACTGTAAAGCATGACAGTGGGGTAACACTGCCTGATATGATCCACCCTAGTTTGGTTTCCTGTGCCAAAGGTGAACCTTGGAGTCTCTTGATAAGACCCTGCATGATAACATCACAATATACGTCAGCGCCGAGAAATATGTCAATTCGTCGGGAGACGTTAAACCTTGGATCCGCTAATGATAAACCTTGAAAATGCGGCATAGGTTATACAGTTTATTAAACTATATGCTTTTCCAGGTCACTATCTACGCCTATTCCAAGTTCCATCCAAATCGGTTCACTGGTTTAGGCGTGATTGATACACAAATATCCAAACATCTAAACAAACTCACAAACTTTCAGCTTTATTATATGAGCGGGATAAAGAGGAAAGATTTGTTTGTTTGTTTGAATTAAATAGGCTTCGAAGCTACCGGATCGATTTAAAAAATTATTTCACCATTAGAATACTACATTATCTCTGATGAACATAGGCTATATTTTACCCTGGGAAAGTGAAGTTTTTCCGAGGGACCGCGGGTAACACCGCGACAGACAGCTACACTTACCTGTGTATAAATGGTTATCCAACAAAATTTTGTCCCATTTGGAATGGCCGGCAGAAGGCCAACCGCTAAAATTATTATATCTGCTACCGTCATATTTGCAAGAAATATTTTCGTTTCAGACTGTACATTGTCTCTGTACATCGTCATTAACTGAAATATATTTCCCGGTTATCCGATCACAGATATAATAATGTGAAAAAAAACAACAATTTTATAAATCGCGTCGCTTACTAGCCTTTTAAAGAGTTTCAAGAGGGTATGTACCGTTTGTGCCTTTTCTCGCTGTCTATCATCGCCTTGTTTTGTTCGCTGAAATGCTCAGCTTGTTGCAAAATATCGTCTTTGAAAGAAACGTCGCACGTTGTAGTGGGGCTTTCTAAGATTCTTACGACTTTTGAATCGTTTTTGGAATTGTCGATTAAATGTTTTGATATAACTGCTAGCGTTTCCGAGACGCTTTCCCAGTTTTTATCATGATTTTCATTTATATTAGATAAACATTTATCTATATTATTTATTTTTTAATCCATGTTTGTGTAGTTTCCATTGTTGACTTAATACTCTCTATTACTTTAACCATGTCTTTTATAATGGTTTGCACATTTGATATGTATTCTTTGAAATCATCTGCATACAATTAAAACCCGGTTACATGTCTGGGTGTTTCTATGTATAATATGTATTATATAAAAATATACAGGGTGGTCCACTCAGTGACGTCAAAAGAAATTGAAAACTACTAGTGTTTGATTCTGATGATGATGATTTTTCATTGATATTTTGCTTTACTGTAAAGCATGACAGTGGGGTAACACTGCCTGATATGATCCACCCTAGTTTGGTTTCCTGTGCCAAAGGTGAACCTTGGAGTCTCTTGATAAGACCCTGCATGATAACATCACAATAAACGTCAGCGCCGAGAAATATGTCAATTCGTAGGGAGACGTTAAACCTTGGATCCGCTAATGATAAACCTTGAAAATGCGGCATAGGTTATACAGTTTATTAAACTATATGCTTTTCCAGGTCACTATCTACGCCTATTCCAAGTTCCATCCAAATCGGTTCACTGGTTTAGGCGTGATTGATACACAAACATACAAATATCCAAACATCTAAACAAACTCACAAACTTTCAGCTTTATTATATGAGTGGGATAAAGAGGAAAGATTTGTTTGTTTGTTTGAATTGAATAGGCTTCGAAGCTACCGGATCGATTTAAAAAATTCTTTCACCATTAGAATACGTGTGTGAAGTTTTTCCGAGGGACCGCGGGTAACACCGCGACAGACAGCTACACTTACCTGTGTATAAATGGTTATCCAACAAAATTTTGTCCCATTTGGAATGGCCGGCAGAAGGCCAACCGCTAAAATTATTATATCTGCTACCGTCATATTTGCAAGAAATATTTTCGTTTCAGACTGTACATTGTCTCTGTACATCGTCATTAACTGAAATATATTTCCCGTTAATCCGATCACAGATCGCCGTCCCCACCGAAGAAAATCGTAATAGCAAAATTCAAATTTTACAGGAGAAGCAAAAAACCGATTTTTGTTAATATCTCCTTTGTTTGTTAACGTAACGAGATCGTTTATACACCAAAAGATAGGTAATTTTTATTGCAATAATATAGTATTTTCAAAAAAAAATCTACGTGCACCCTATTAAAACTATCGCTAAAAATATATATTACCACAAATGAAAACATATTTTGCAACGGTAATAAACATTACGATTTTCTTCGTGTAAATTATGGACATGGACCTATACAGTAATAGTCGAATACGACACTTTAAACGATAAACAAGCGATTTTGACTATAACAGTAATGCAATGTTACCATATTATTCGGCGTTAAATTAAGTATGGCTAGTATAGTAAAACTAGATTACGTTTATATTCCATGGCAAGGTAGATCATTTTGGTTTGTGTAAATATCGATTACCGAAAAGTCTCCTGAATCAAATGCGAGGTAATAAAAAGTCAAAATATGGGAAAAAACCTAGTTTTGTCTGGAATTTCAGATGTTTCAATTAAAATATATGAAACTTAACTTAACAATAACACAATTAAAAAATTTCAGAAACGACACGCTATCACAAATTTAGTTACACACATATTTCACCTTTATCTAAGTCTAAACTCATAAGTTCGACTGAATGTCCTCAGTCTGGCTTCCACGGCTTATAAAGTACTCGTAAAAGTCATGGTATTGTTTGGGCATTGCTTCATATCAATATTTAGGTTTGATTGTAGCATTCAACATACTAAATACAATAAAATTTGAAGTGAAAATACAGACTTACCAAAATTTCACAAACAATAACAATGTTGGATATTTTCTTGAATTAAATCACTGTCAACACAAAACTATATCATAAACAACTGCTCACTGAGTTTATCTTGCAATATAAACACATACTAACACAATACAACGTAAAAAATATATTAGTAAAATCACTGAAATTCGGTATAGCGCGCGACCCATCACAGTAATGGACTGATACTGATTGATGTTTTCATTTTTTAATAGTCTCAAAGAGACAATGTTTTTAGGGTTCCGTATTTTAATCCAGATGGTTCTAAAGCGTCAGAAGCAAAGATGTAAAAGACGGTGAGCAATAAGCATGTAAGGTTGTTGATGACCACGCCTTATTCGAATGATACTACTACAAATTCATCCTTAGATATTATGGAATTGAAGACCTCGATGACAAAAAATATTTTGCAATGATTGTAGGTACTTTTGTTGAAATTGGTTTATATGAACATTTCGTAGTTAAAAGCAGACTAAGATTAAAATTTGTACGACTCATTTTCAGTTTAAAACCTTAATGAAATAGTGAAGCCTATTCTGTTTTCTAACTGTTAAATAAACATGATTTGTGCTCACAAGTAAGTTTAAGACAATTTATTTACCGACACGACTTCTTTCCTGGATATAATTACTTTTTTTTCCTTCTGAGTCTTTTAGTTCCTGGATTTGGTACTGAGTAATTTTGAATCAAGAAATATGGTTTGAACCCGCTCGCGGTGTGTATTTTTATATTCCTGAAGTGGGAGTCTAATGGTAGACCTACGTATATCTTTGTGAGATACTGGTACCTGAAATAGTTGTGTTTTAAGAACCTGTTTTATCCAGATTTTACCTATTATCTTTGATTTTTTTATCTGCAAGTTCTAAAGATTAACAGGGAGAGCATAGAATCTCATAATAATAATGTTAGTAGTTAATGTCTTCCTTCTAAGATTTATACATTCATTTTTTAAATGAATTTATTCATTTTTCAGCAAAAAAAAATATTAGGTAAGTAAAGTACTCAATGAAATTTGATGAATAATCGAACTTTATAAAAATAATTTTGCGTGTTACTATTGTTATTATGAAATCAAATATCGCTAGACTTGCTAAACCATATAATAATTAATTGAAATCATTGCGACCTCTAATAATAAAACGGATTGTGCCATTTTTGTAGTAATATAGGGTATAGAATTAAATGCAAACAGTTTAAAATGTTTCAAAGCGAAATCGCAAACAACTGTTACTTTGAAAAGTTACGAAACATTTTTACCCGAATAATATGGTAATGTACATTACCGAAATCAAAAAATTATTTTTTACTGGAATAAACACGCAACAACAGTTTACTGTAAAAATGAAGTTATAGCGGTGTAAGTATTAATCTGTTACGAGATAAAAAGGTGAGATATTTTTCAGTGAATATTATTGTAAAATCCATTACAAAATCTCTAAATCAAAAAGTACTCGTACGAATCAGCTGAAAAAAATTCACAAGGTGTAATGGGACCTCTAGAACAATTATTTCAAATAAAAACACTCCTATCGTAATGGTCGATTACGATTTTATTCGCTGGGGGCGGCGATATAATAATGTGAAAAAAAAACAACAATTTTATAAATCGCGTCGCTTACTAGCCTTTTAAAGAGTTTCAAGAGGGTATGTACCGTTTGTGCCTTTTCTCGCTGTCTATCATCGCCTTGTTTTGTTCGCTGAAATGCTCAGCTTGTTGCAAAATATCGTCTTCGAAAGAAACGTCGCACGTTGTAGTGGGGCTTTCTAAGATTCTTACGACTTTTGAATCGTTTTTGGAATTGTCGATTAAATGTTTTGATATAACTGCTAGCGTTTCCGAGACGCTTTCCCAGTTTTTATCATGATTTTCATTTATATTAGATAAACATTTATCTATATTATTTATTTTTTAATCCATGTTTGTGTAGTTTCCATTGTTGACTTAATACTCTCTATTACTTTAACCATGTCTTTTATAATGGTTTGCACATTTGATATGTATTCTTTGAAATCATCTGCATACAATTAAAACCCGGTTACATGTCTGGGTGTTTCTATGTATAATATGTATTATATAAAAATATACAGGGTGGTCCACTCAGTGACGTCAAAAGAAATTGAAAACTACTAGTGTTTGATTCTGATGATGATGATTTTTCATTGATATTTTGCTTTACTGTAAAGCATGACAGTGGGGTAACACTGCCTGATATGATCCACCCTAGTTTGGTTTCCTGTGCCAAAGGTGAACCTTGGAGTCTCTTGATAAGACCCTGCATGATAACATCACAATATACGTCAGCGCCGAGAAATATGTCAATTCGTCGGGAGACGTTAAACCTTGGATCCGCTAATGATAAACCTTGAAAATGCGGCATAGGTTATACAGTTTATTAAACTATATGCTTTTCCAGGTCACTATCTACGCCTATTCCAAGTTCCATCCAAATCGGTTCACTGGTTTAGGCGTGATTGATACACAAACATACAAATATCCAAACATCTAAACAAACTCACAAACTTTCAGCTTTATTATATGAGTGGGATAAAGAGGAAAGATTTGTTTGTTTGTTTGAATTGAATAGGCTTCGAAGCTACCGGATCGATTTAAAAAATTCTTTCACCATTAGAATACGTGTGTGAAGTTTTTCCGAGGGACCGCGGGTAACACCGCGACAGACAGCTACACTTACCTGTGTATAAATGGTTATCCAACAAAATTTTGTCCCATTTGGAATGGCCGGCAGAAGGCCAACCGCTAAAATTATTATATCTGCTACCGTCATATTTGCAAGAAATATTTTCGTTTCAGACTGTACATTGTCTCTGTACATCGTCATTAACTGAAATATATTTCCCGGTTATCCGATCACAGATATAATAATGTGAAAAAAAACAACAATTTTATAAATCGCGTCGCTTACTAGCCTTTTAAAGAGTTTCAAGAGGGTATGTACCGTTTGTGCCTTTTCTCGCTGTCTATCATCGCCTTGTTTTGTTCGCTGAAATGCTCAGCTTGTTGCAAAATATCGTCTTCGAAAGAAACGTCGCACGTTGTAGTGGGGCTTTCTAAGATTCTTACGACTTTTGAATCGTTTTTGGAATTGTCGATTAAATGTTTTGATATAACTGCTAGCGTTTCCGAGACGCTTTCCCAGTTTTTATCATGATTTTCATTTATATTAAATAAACATTTATCTATATTATTTATTTTTTAATCCATGTTTGTGTAGTTTCCATTGTTGACTTAATACTCTCTATTACTTTAACCATGTCTTTTATAATGGTTTGCACATTTGATATGTATTCTTTGAAATCATCTGCATACAATTAAAACCCGGTTACATGTCTGGGTGTTTCTATGTATAATATGTATTATATAAAAATATACAGGGTGGTCCACTCAGTGACGTCAAAAGAAATTGAAAACTACTAGTGTTTGATTCTGATGATGATGATTTTTCATTGATATTTTGCTTTACTGTAAAGCATGACAGTGGGGTAACACTGCCTGATATGATCCACCCTAGTTTGGTTTCCTGTGCCAAAGGTGAACCTTGGAGTCTCTTGATAAGACCCTGCATGATAACATCACAATATACGTCAGCGCCGAGAAATATGTCAATTCGTCGGGAGACGTTAAACCTTGGATCCGCTAATGATAAACCTTGAAAATGCGGCATAGGTTATACAGTTTATTAAACTATATGCTTTTCCAGGTCACTATCTACGCCTATTCCAAGTTCCATCCAAATCGGTTCACTGGTTTAGGCGTGATTGATACACAAACATACAAATATCCAAACATCTAAACAAACTCACAAACTTTCAGCTTTATTATATGAGTGGGATAAAGAGGAAAGATTTGTTTGTTTGTTTGAATTGAATAGGCTTCGAAGCTACCGGATCGATTTAAAAAATTCTTTCACCATTAGAATACGTGTGTGAAGTTTTTCCGAGGGACCGCGGGTAACACCGCGACAGACAGCTACACTTACCTGTGTATAAATGGTTATCCAACAAAATTTTGTCCCATTTGGAATGGCCGGCAGAAGGCCAACCGCTAAAATTATTATATCTGCTACCGTCATATTTGCAAGAAATATTTTCGTTTCAGACTGTACATTGTCTCTGTACATCGTCATTAACTGAAATATATTTCCCGTTAATCCGATCACAGATATAATAATGTGAAAAAAAAACAACAATTTTATAAATCGCGTCGCTTACTAGCCTTTTAAAGAGTTTCAAGAGGGTATGTACCGTTTGTGCCTTTTCTCGCTGTCTATCATCGCCTTGTTTTGTTCGCTGAAATGCTCAGCTTGTTGCAAAATATCGTCTTCGAAAGAAACGTCGCACGTTGTAGTGGGGCTTTCTAAGATTCTTACGACTTTTGAATCGTTTTTGGAATTGTCGATTAAATGTTTTGATATAACTGCTAGCGTTTCCGAGACGCTTTCCCAGTTTTTATCATGATTTTCATTTATATTAGATAAACATTTATCTATATTATTTATTTTTTAATCCATGTTTGTGTAGTTTCCATTGTTGACTTAATACTCTCTATTACTTTAACCATGTCTTTTATAATGGTTTGCACATTTGATATGTATTCTTTGAAATCATCTGCATACAATTAAAACCCGGTTACATGTCTGGGTGTTTCTATGTATAATATGTATTATATAAAAATATACAGGGTGGTCCACTCAGTGACGTCAAAAGAAATTGAAAACTACTAGTGTTTGATTCTGATGATGATGATTTTTCATTGATATTTTGCTTTACTGTAAAGCATGACAGTGGGGTAACACTGCCTGATATGATCCACCCTAGTTTGGTTTCCTGTGCCAAAGGTGAACCTTGGAGTCTCTTGATAAGACCCTGCATGATAACATCACAATATACGTCAGCGCCGAGAAATATGTCAATTCGTCGGGAGACGTTAAACCTTGGATCCGCTAATGATAAACCTTGAAAATGCGGCATAGGTTATACAGTTTATTAAACTATATGCTTTTCCAGGTCACTATCTACGCCTATTCCAAGTTCCATCCAAATCGGTTCACTGGTTTAGGCGTGATTGATACACAAATATCCAAACATCTAAACAAACTCACAAACTTTCAGCTTTATTATATGAGCGGGATAAAGAGGAAAGATTTGTTTGTTTGTTTGAATTGAATAGGCTTCGAAGCTACCGGATCGATTTAAAAAATTATTTCACCATTAGAATACTACATTATCTCTGATGAACATAGGCTATATTTTACCCTGGGAAAGTGAAGTTTTTCCGAGGGACCGCGGGTAACACCGCGACAGACAGCTACACTTACCTGTGTATAAATGGTTATCCAACAAAATTTTGTCCCATTTGGAATGGCCGGCAGAAGGCCAACCGCTAAAATTATTATATCTGCTACCGTCATATTTGCAAGAAATATTTTCGTTTCAGACTGTACATTGTCTCTGTACATCGTCATTAACTGAAATATATTTCCCGTTAATCCGATCACAGATATAATAATGTGAAAAAAAAACAACAATTTTATAAATCGCGTCGCTTACTAGCCTTTTAAAGAGTTTCAAGAGGGTATGTACCGTTTGTGCCTTTTCTCGCTGTCTATCATCGCCTTGTTTTGTTCGCTGAAATGCTCAGCTTGTTGCAAAATATCGTCTTCGAAAGAAACGTCGCACGTTGTAGTGGGGCTTTCTAAGATTCTTACGACTTTTGAATCGTTTTTGGAATTGTCGATTAAATGTTTTGATATAACTGCTAGCGTTTCCGAGACGCTTTCCCAGTTTTTATCATGATTTTCATTTATATTAGATAAACATTTATCTATATTATTTATTTTTTAATCCATGTTTGTGTAGTTTCCATTGTTGACTTAATACTCTCTATTACTTTAACCATGTCTTTTATAATGGTTTGCACATTTGATATGTATTCTTTGAAATCATCTGCATACAATTAAAACCCGGTTACATGTCTGGGTGTTTCTATGTATAATATGTATTATATAAAAATATACAGGGTGGTCCACTCAGTGACGTCAAAAGAAATTGAAAACTACTAGTGTTTGATTCTGATGATGATGATTTTTCATTGATATTTTGCTTTACTGTAAAGCATGACAGTGGGGTAACACTGCCTGATATGATCCACCCTAGTTTGGTTTCCTGTGCCAAAGGTGAACCTTGGAGTCTCTTGATAAGACCCTGCATGATAACATCACAATATACGTCAGCGCCGAGAAATATGTCAATTCGTCGGGAGACGTTAAACCTTGGATCCGCTAATGATAAACCTTGAAAATGCGGCATAGGTTATACAGTTTATTAAACTATATGCTTTTCCAGGTCACTATCTACGCCTATTCCAAGTTCCATCCAAATCGGTTCACTGGTTTAGGCGTGATTGATACACAAACATACAAATATCCAAACATCTAAACAAACTCACAAACTTTCAGCTTTATTATATGAGTGGGATAAAGAGGAAAGATTTGTTTGTTTGTTTGAATTGAATAGGCTTCGAAGCTACCGGATCGATTTAAAAAATTCTTTCACCATTAGAATACGTGTGTGAAGTTTTTCCGAGGGACCGCGGGTAACACCGCGACAGACAGCTACACTTACCTGTGTATAAATGGTTATCCAACAAAATTTTGTCCCATTTGGAATGGCCGGCAGAAGGCCAACCGCTAAAATTATTATATCTGCTACCGTCATATTTGCAAGAAATATTTTCGTTTCAGACTGTACATTGTCTCTGTACATCGTCATTAACTGAAATATATTTCCCGTTAATCCGATCACAGATATAATAATGTGAAAAAAAAACAACAATTTTATAAATCGCGTCGCTTACTAGCCTTTTAAAGAGTTTCAAGAGGGTATGTACCGTTTGTGCCTTTTCTCGCTGTCTATCATCGCCTTGTTTTGTTCGCTGAAATGCTCAGCTTGTTGCAAAATATCGTCTTCGAAAGAAACGTCGCACGTTGTAGTGGGGCTTTCTAAGATTCTTACGACTTTTGAATCGTTTTTGGAATTGTCGATTAAATGTTTTGATATAACTGCTAGCGTTTCCGAGACGCTTTCCCAGTTTTTATCATGATTTTCATTTATATTAGATAAACATTTATCTATATTATTTATTTTTTAATCCATGTTTGTGTAGTTTCCATTGTTGACTTAATACTCTCTATTACTTTAACCATGTCTTTTATAATGGTTTGCACATTTGATATGTATTCTTTGAAATCATCTGCATACAATTAAAACCCGGTTACATGTCTGGGTGTTTCTATGTATAATATGTATTATATAAAAATATACAGGGTGGTCCACTCAGTGACGTCAAAAGAAATTGAAAACTACTAGTGTTTGATTCTGATGATGATGATTTTTCATTGATATTTTGCTTTACTGTAAAGCATGACAGTGGGGTAACACTGCCTGATATGATCCACCCTAGTTTGGTTTCCTGTGCCAAAGGTGAACCTTGGAGTCTCTTGATAAGACCCTGCATGATAACATCACAATATACGTCAGCGCCGAGAAATATGTCAATTCGTCGGGAGACGTTAAACCTTGGATCCGCTAATGATAAACCTTGAAAATGCGGCATAGGTTATACAGTTTATTAAACTATATGCTTTTCCAGGTCACTATCTACGCCTATTCCAAGTTCCATCCAAATCGGTTCACTGGTTTAGGCGTCATTGATACACAAACATACAAATATCCAAACATCTAAACAAACTCACAAACTTTCAGCTTTATTATATGAGTGGGATAAAGAGGAAAGATTTGTTTGTTTGTTTGAATTGAATAGAATAGGCTTCGAAGCTACCGGATCGATTTAAAAAATTCTTTCACCATTAGAATACTACATTATCTCTGATGAACATAGGCTATATTTTACCTTTAAATGAACATCGAACGACTACAATTTTATAAATCGCGTGCCAAAGGTAAACCTTGGAGTCTCTTGATAAGACCCTGCATGACAATATACGTCACAATATACGTCAGCGCCGAGAAATATGTCAATTCGTCGGGAGACGTTAAACCTTGGATCCGCTAATGATAAACCTTGAAAATGCGGCATAGGTTATACAGTTTATTAAACTATATGCTTTTCCAGGTCACTATCTACGCCTATTCCAAGTTCCATCCAAATCGGTTCACTGGTTTAGGCGTGATTGATACACAAACATACAAATATCCAAACATCTAAACAAACTCACAAACTTTCAGCTTTATTATATGAGTGGGATAAAGAGGAAAGATTTGTTTGTTTGTTTGAATTGAATAGGCTTCGAAGCTACCGGATCGATTTAAAAAATTCTTTCACCATTAGAATACTACATTATCTCTGATGAACATAGGCTATATTTTACCCTGGGAAAGTGAAGTTTTTCCGAGGGACCGCGGGTAACACCGCGACAGACAGCTACACTTACCTGTGTATAAATGGTTATCCAACAAAATTTTGTCCCATTTGGAATGGCCGGCAGAAGGCCAACCGCTAAAATTATTATATCTGCTACCGTCATATTTGCAAGAAATATTTTCGTTTCAGACTGTACATCGTCTCTGTACATCGTCATTAACTGAAATATATTTCCCGTTAATCCGATCACAGATATAATAATGTGAAAAAAAACAACAATTTTATAAATCGCGTCGCTTACTAGCCTTTTAAAGAGTTTCAAGAGGGTATGTACCGTTTGTGCCTTTTCTCGCTGTCTATCATCGCCTTGTTTTGTTCGCTGAAATGCTCAGCTTGTTGCAAAATATCGTCTTCGAAAGAAACGTCGCACGTTGTAGTGGGGCTTTCTAAGATTCTTGCGACTTTTGAATCGTTTTTGGAATTGTCGATTAAATGTTTTGATATAACTGCTAGCGTTTCCGAGACGCTTTCCCAGTTTTTATCATGATTTTCATTTATATTAGATAAACATTTATCTATATTATTTATTTTTTAATCCATGTTTGTGTAGTTTCCATTGTTGACTTAATACTCTCTATTACTTTAACCATGTCTTTTATAATGGTTTGCACATTTGATATGTATTCTTTGAAATCATCTGCATACAATTTAAACCCGGTTACATGTCTGGGTGTTTCTATGTATAATATGTATTATATAAAAATATACAGGGTGGTCCACTCAGTGACGTCAAAAGAAATTGAAAACTACTAGTGTTTGATTCTGATGATGATGATTTTTCATTGATATTTTGCTTTACTGTAAAGCATGACAGTGGGGTAACACTGCCTGATATGATCCACCCTAGTTTGGTTTCCTGTGCCAAAGGTGAACCTTGGAGTCTCTTGATAAGACCCTGCATGATAACATCACAATATACGTCAGCGCCGAGAAATATGTCAATTCGTCGGGAGACGTTAAACCTTGGATCCGCTAATGATAAACCTTGAAAATGCGGCATAGGTTATACAGTTTATTAAACTATATGCTTTTCCAGGTCACTATCTACGCCTATTCCAAGTTCCATCCAAATCGGTTCACTGGTTTAGGCGTCATTGATACACAAACATACAAATATCCAAACATCTAAACAAACTCACAAACTTTCAGCTTTATTATATGAGTGGGATAAAGAGGAAAGATTTGTTTGTTTGTTTGAATTGAATAGAATAGGCTTCGAAGCTACCGGATCGTTTTAAAAAATTCTTTCACCATTAGAATACTACATTATCTCTGATGAACATAGGCTATATTTTACCTTTAAATGAACATCGAACGACTACAATTTTATAAATCGCGTGCCAAAGGTGAACCTTGGAGTCTCTTGATAAGACCCTGCATGACAATATACGTCACAATATACGTCAGCGCCGAGAAATATGTCAATTCGTCGGGAGACGTTAAACCTTGGATCCGCTAATGATAAACCTTGAAAATGCGGCATAGGTTATACAGTTTATTAAACTATATGCTTTTCCAGGTCACTATCTACGCCTTTTCCAAGTTCCATCCAAATCGGTTCACTGGTTTAGGCGTGATTGATACACAAACATACAAATATCCAAACATCTAAACAAACTCACAAACTTTCAGCTTTATTATATGAGTGGGATAAAGAGGAAAGATTTGTTTGTTTGTTTGAATTGAATAGAATAGGCTTCGAAGCTACCGGATCGATTTAAAAAATTCTTTCACCATTAGAATACTACATTATCTCTGATGAACATAGGCTATATTTTACCCTGGGAAAGTGAAGTTTTTCCGAGGGACCGCGGGTAACACCGCGACAGACAGCTACACTTACCTGTGTATAAATGGTTATCCAACAAAATTTTGTCCCATTTGGAATGGCCGGCAGAAGGCCAACCGCTAAAATTATTATATCTGCTACCGTCATATTTGCAAGAAATATTTTCGTTTCAGACTGTACATCGTCTCTGTACATCGTCATTAACTGAAATATATTTCCCGTTAATCCGATCACAGATATAATAATGTGAAAAAAAACAACAATTTTATAAATCGCGTCGCTTACTAGCCTTTTAAAGAGTTTCAAGAGGGTATGTACCGTATGTGCCTTTTCTCGCTGTCTATCATCGCCTTGTTTTGTTCGCTGAAATGCTCAGCTTGTTGCAAAATATCGTCTTCGAAAGAAACGTCGCACGTTGTAGTGGGGCTTTCTAAGATTCTTACGACTTTTGAATCGTTTTTGGAATTGTCGATTAAATGTTTTGATATAACTGCTAGCGTTTCCGAGACGCTTTCCCAGTTTTTATCATGATTTTCATTTATATTAGATAAACATTTATCTATATTATTTATTTTTTAATCCATGTTTGTGTAGTTTCCATTGTTGACTTAATACTCTCTATTACTTTAACCATGTCTTTTATAATGGTTTGCACATTTGATATGTATTCTTTGAAATCATCTGCATACAATTTAAACCCGGTTACATGTCTGGGTGTTTCTATGTATAATATGTATTATATAAAAATATACAGGGTGGTCCACTCAGTGACGTCAAAAGAAATTGAAAACTACTAGTGTTTGATTCTGATGATGATGATTTTTCATTGATATTTTGCTTTACTGTAAAGCATGACAGTGGGGTAACACTGCCTGATATGATCCACCCTAGTTTGGTTTCCTGTGCCAAAGGTGAACCTTGGAGTCTCTTGATAAGACCCTGCATGATAACATCACAATATACGTCAGCGCCGAGAAATATGTCAATTCGTCGGGAGACGTTAAACCTTGGATCCGCTAATGATAAACCTTGAAAATGCGGCATAGGTTATACAGTTTATTAAACTATATGCTTTTCCAGGTCACTATCTACGCCTATTCCAAGTTCCATCCAAATCGGTTCACTGGTTTAGGCGTGATTGATACACAAATATCCAAACATCTAAACAAACTCACAAACTTTCAGCTTTATTATATGAGTGGGATAAAGAGGAAAGATTTGTTTGTTTGTTTGAATTGAATAGGCTTCGAAGCTACCGGATCGATTTAAAAAATTATTTCACCATTAGAATACTACATTATCTCTGATGAACATAGGCTATATTTTACCTTTAAATGAACATCGAACGACTACAATTTTATAAATCGCGTGCCAAAGGTGAACCTTGGAGTCTCTTGATAAGACCCTGCATGACAATATACGTCACAATATACGTCAGCGCCGAGAAATATGTCAATTCGTCGGGAGACGTTAAACCTTGGATCCGCTAATGATAAACCTTGAAAATGCGGCATAGGTTATACAGTTTATTAAACTATATGCTTTTCCAGGTCACTATCTACGCCTTTTCCAAGTTCCATCCAAATCGGTTCACTGGTTTAGGCGTGATTGATACACAAACATACAAATATCCAAACATCTAAACAAACTCACAAACTTTCAGCTTTATTATATGAGTGGGATAAAGAGGAAAGATTTGTTTGTTTGTTTGAATTGAATAGGCTTCGAAGCTACCGGATCGATTTAAAAAATTCTTTCACCATTAGAATACTACATTATCTCTGATGAACATAGGCTATATTTTACCCTGGGAAAGTGAAGTTTTTCCGAGGGACCGCGGGTAACACCGCGACAGACAGCTACACTTACCTGTGTATAAATGGTTATCCAACAAAATTTTGTCCCATTTGGAATGGCCGGCAGAAGGCCAACCGCTAAAATTATTATATCTGCTACCGTCATATTTGCAAGAAATATTTTCGTTTCAGACTGTACATCGTCTCTGTACATCGTCATTAACTGAAATATATTTCCCGTTAATCCGATCACAGATATAATAATGTGAAAAAAAACAACAATTTTATAAATCGCGTCGCTTACTAGCCTTTTAAAGAGTTTCAAGAGGGTATGTACCGTTTGTGCCTTTTCTCGCTGTCTATCATCGCCTTGTTTTGTTCGCTGAAATGCTCAGCTTGTTGCAAAATATCGTCTTCGAAAGAAACGTCGCACGTTGTAGTGGGGCTTTCTAAGATTCTTACGACTTTTGAATCGTTTTTGGAATTGTCGATTAAATGTTTTGATAT
Source organism: Epirrhoe alternata (assembly GCA_963565295.1). Taxonomy (NCBI): domain Eukaryota; kingdom Metazoa; phylum Arthropoda; class Insecta; order Lepidoptera; family Geometridae; genus Epirrhoe; species Epirrhoe alternata. Next base: position 1,280,640 of record OY751375.1, read on the forward strand.
AACTGCTAGCGTTTCCGAGACGCTTTCCCAGTTTTTATCATGATTTTCATTTATATTAGATAAACATTTATCTATATTATTTATTTTTTAATCCATGTTTGTGTAGTTTCCATTGTTGACTTAATACTCTCTATTACTTTAACCATGTCTTTTATAATGGTTTGCACATTTGATATGTATTCTTTGAAATCATCTGCATACAATTAAAACCCGGTTACATGTCTGGGTGTTTCTATGTATAATATGTATTATATAAAAATATACAGGGTGGTCCACTCAGTGACGTCAAAAGAAATTGAAAACTACTAGTGTTTGATTCTGATGATGATGATTTTTCATTGATATTTTGCTTTACTGTAAAGCATGACAGTGGGGTAACACTGCCTGATATGATCCACCCTAGTTTGGTTTCCTGTGCCAAAGGTGAACCTTGGAGTCTCTTGATAAGACCCTGCATGATAACATCACAATATACGTCAGCGCCGAGAAATATGTCAATTCGTCGGGAGACGTTAAACCTTGGATCCGCTAATGATAAACCTTGAAAATGCGGCATAGGTTATACAGTTTATTAAACTATATGCTTTTCCAGGTCACTATCTACGCCTATTCCAAGTTCCATCCAAATCGGTTCACTGGTTTAGGCGTGATTGATACACAAATATCCAAACATCTAAACAAACTCACAAACTTTCAGCTTTATTATATGAGCGGGATAAAGAGGAAAGATTTGTTTGTTTGTTTGAATTGAATAGGCTTCGAAGCTACCGGATCGATTTAAAAAATTATTTCACCATTAGAATACTACATTATCTCTGATGAACATAGGCTATATTTTACCCTGGGAAAGTGAAGTTTTTCCGAGGGACCGCGGGTAACACCGCGACAGACAGCTACACTTACCTGTGTATAAATGGTTATCCAACAAAATTTTGTCCCATTTGGAATGGCCGGCAGAAGGCCAACCGCTAAAATTATTATATCTGCTACCGTCATATTTGCAAGAAATATTTTCGTTTCAGACTGTACATTGTCTCTGTACATCGTCATTAACTGAAATATATTTCCCGTTAATCCGATCACAGATATAATAATGTGAAAAAAAACAACAATTTTATAAATCGCGTCGCTTACTAGCCTTTTAAAGAGTTTCAAGAGGGTATGTACCGTTTGTGCCTTTTCTCGCTGTCTATCATCGCCTTGTTTTGTTCGCTGAAATGCTCAGCTTGTTGCAAAATATCGTCTTCGAAAGAAACGTCGCACGTTGTAGTGGGGCTTTCTAAGATTCTTACGACTTTTGAATCGTTTTTGGAATTGTCGATTAAATGTTTTGATATAACTGCTAGCGTTTCCGAGACGCTTTCCCAGTTTTTATCATGATTTTCATTTATATTAGATAAACATTTATCTATATTATTTATTTTTTAATCCATGTTTGTGTAGTTTCCATTGTTGACTTAATACTCTCTATTACTTTAACCATGTCTTTTATAATGGTTTGCACATTTGATATGTATTCTTTGAAATCATCTGCATACAATTAAAACCCGGTTACATGTCTGGGTGTTTCTATGTATAATATGTATTATATAAAAATATACAGGGTGGTCCACTCAGTGACGTCAAAAGAAATTGAAAACTACTAGTGTTTGATTCTGATGATGATGATTTTTCATTGATATTTTGCTTTACTGTAAAGCATGACAGTGGGGTAACACTGCCTGATATGATCCACCCTAGTTTGGTTTCCTGTGCCAAAGGTGAACCTTGGAGTCTCTTGATAAGACCCTGCATGATAACATCACAATAAACGTCAGCGCCGAGAAATATGTCAATTCGTAGGGAGACGTTAAACCTTGGATCCGCTAATGATAAACCTTGAAAATGCGGCATAGGTTATACAGTTTATTAAACTATATGCTTTTCCAGGTCACTATCTACGCCTATTCCAAGTTCCATCCAAATCGGTTCACTGGTTTAGGCGTGATTGATACACAAACATACAAATATCCAAACATCTAAACAAACTCACAAACTTTCAGCTTTATTATATGAGTGGGATAAAGAGGAAAGATTTGTTTGTTTGTTTGAATTGAATAGGCTTCGAAGCTACCGGATCGATTTAAAAAATTCTTTCACCATTAGAATACTACATTATCTCTGATGAACATAGGCTATATTTTACCCTGGGAAAGTGAAGTTTTTCCGAGGGACCGCGGGTAACACCGCGACGGACAGCTACACTTACCTGTGTATAAATGGTTATCCAACAAAATTTTGTCCCATTTGGAATGGCCGGCAGAAGGCCAACTGCTAAAATTATTATATCTGCTACCGTCATATTTGCAAAAAATATTTTCGTTTCAGACTGTACATCGTCTCTGTACATCGTCATTAACTGAAATATATTTCCCGTTAATCCGATCACAGATATAATAATGTGAAAAAAAAACAACAATTTTATAAATCGCGTCGCTTACTAGCCTTTTAAAGAGTTTCAAGAGGGTATGTACCGTTTGTGCCTTTTCTCGCTGTCTATCATCGCCTTGTTTTGTTCGCTGAAATGCTCAGCTTGTTGCAAAATATCGTCTTCGAAAGAAACGTCGCACGTTGTAGTGGGGCTTTCTAAGATTCTTACGACTTTTGAATCGTTTTTGGAATTGTCGATTAAATGTTTTGATATAACTGCTAGCGTTTCCGAGACGCTTTCCCAGTTTTTATCATGATTTTCATTTATATTAGATAAACATTTATCTATATTATTTATTTTTTAATCCATGTTTGTGTAGTTTCCATTGTTGACTTAATACTCTGTATTACTTTAACCATGTATTTTATAATGGTTTGCACATTTGATATGTATTCTTTGAAATCATCTGCATACAATTAAAACCCGGTTACTGTATCATATATTATACTTTAATATTGCTATAACGTGCAGTTTATATAATTATTATAAATATAACTAAAATATGACATAAAATGATAATTGCTCTAAATAGGAACTTTCTATAAATTTAATGTTGCCATAACAGGATAACAGACCTGTAGAATAGGTTGCGAGGAGCGTAGCGACGAGCATGGTTTCAATAGTGACCAAACCATGCACGAGCCGAGCGAAGCGTGCCGCGGTAGCGGCCGGCGAGTGCCAGAACCGACTTGTCCCTAATAACCTTATCGTTATAGGTAGAAAAACTTTTATTAAAAACTTTGATTTACATCTTCGCAAATAGAGTTAAATGCTTCCAGAACTTGTTTGTATGAACTGTATAAGGCTTTGCTTGCATCTGCTCGCGCACTCCACCGAGTTTTTGATAGATTTTTTAGTACCGTCGATTCTTCATCAAATTTGGATAACAAAATTTGCCATCTGCTTGTAGATCCAGAAAAAAAATTGTATAGTTGTTGTTCCAGTGTAAAAAAAGCAGCTGACTCAACACTACTTTCCGCGGCAGCCGATCCCACGAGGTGGAGAGAATGCGCTGCACAAGGAACAAAAGTAGCCAGAGGATTTACAGCTTTAATTCTTGACTGAAGACCTTTGTATTGACCAGACATATTGTTAGCGTTATCATAACTTTGGCCACGACAGTCTTTTATATCCAGTTCCAAAGTGTTATCAATTGTTGCAAGAACAGCCTTCTCCATATCTTCACCTTTATGACCGCAATTGGGTAAAAATGTAATAAAGCGTTCAACAGGTTCTCCGTTAGGTAAAATGTAACGAATTATAAATGTCAACTGATCGGTGTGTGAAATATCTGGAGTAGAATCAATGCTAATCGAATAATATTTAGCTTTTTTTATTTCTCCTTTAATCGAAAGTAAAACTTCGTCAGCGAGAAGTAAGATAAATTCATCGGATATAGAGGATGACAAGTACGATGGAGAACCTCTGCCTTTTTGTCCAAATCTCACCATATGTTCAGCCATGAAAGGATCAAATTTAGATATAAGCTCAATACAACCAAGAAAATTTCCGTTTAGTGCAGATCCAATAATTTCATTTTGACCGTGAAATGGAAGCCCACGAGAAGCTAAAAACTTAATTGTTTCTATTACACGTAGTAATACATTTCGCCAATAAGTTATTTCTTCATTATATTGTTTGACTATTTGCGTATCCAATCGTTGTAAAAGTTTTCCTCTACATACATACCTACTGTCCCAAACATTTACGATGATCGGGAGAATTGTCGTGATCAGTTATTAAGTTAGAATTTTTCCAGTCATTAAATCCACTTTTGGCAAATACCTACGGATGTTCCTCCATATAATTTGCAAGCACCACAAAACACACGACCTGTGGATTCTGAGTATACTAACCAGCTTCTCTTCACAATTTCGCCATTAACAAGCTTTATCTCAAACATATTTTTAGATAGAAATCTTTTTTGATTTTTATACTGTCTTTCCGATCTTGAAAAATCTAATTCGTCGTTTTGTTGCAATCCTTTATTAACAATATAATCTCGTAATTCATCGTTTACTTGCCACAGTGCAGGGTCACTTGATGGAATAGACGGCTTTTCTTCTTTTATAATTTCGTCTTCATTGTAGATTGTTGGCGTCGCTACTATAGGGCTAGTGTTAGACGGAGAAACGGAGACTGAACGAACCGCGGTAGAGGGACCAGGGCAAGAAAATTTTGGCGATAGTGCAGTATTCGTCACCGTTTCGTTCCTTTCTGCAGAGCTCGTAAAAAATGTTTCTAGTTTACGAGTATGTTTTAAAATGTTTTCTATCTTCTTTTCCTTTTCTTTTGCTTTTTTCCTGTATTCTGCTCCACTTGGCTTTTTTACTATTGAACTACTCTCGTTACTACTCAAGGTCTTAAAAAAACACAATCACTAAGGGAAGGACAATAAATATCAATCAACAAAAACGAATATAGGTACCTACGCGAGCGCGTGATATGACGGACGAGACGAACGACGATTAATGAAAAGATAACACAAATAAATAAGTTAAGAATGTGAGACGAAAAAATTTATGGTTTTCTTGGATCGGGTGTGAAAACTAGATTTATAGTGCTAGCGAAGATACGATTTCATCGCGCGCCCCCCCCCCCCCCGATCCTCGCGCCCTAGGCTGCAGCCTAATTAGCCTAAGGGTTAAACAGGCCCTGCTGTCGAGTCATCCTAACGAGTTTCTAGCGTTTTTCTTTAACAGTTGTGATATTTCATGTGATATAATGCCGAAAAGGATTCAAAGTAGCGGAAGAAAGATTGTATTAGCAGTGCGTGATTTTTGTGAAAGAGAAAAAGACAATAATGCTCCTGTAATTCCATTTGGCAATGTTCGTCAACGAGTAGCCGCCATTACAGGTATGTAAAAAAGGGTTACCCGTCTTTAACACTTTACCCAATTAGACTGGAAACTAGAATGTCATACCGTAAGCACCATATCGTCGGTTGCAGGTTCAATTGGGGTATCTGACACAACACGTTTTTTCAGGAGAGCCATTTAAAGTTTTTTTTCACACTAAATTGAACATAACTTTTTTCCCATGTGACCTTTTTTGAATCTGTTTCGACAGAAAAGCTTAGAATTCTATGTAGTTTCTAACTAAATATGATTTTTGTCCCTAGAAGCCTTATTTTCAGATATAATTTGCAGTTACACCAATTTTTTTTCATACTCATGTCAGATACACTACTTTTTAGTCAAGAATTCGTAAAATATTAAAAGTCAAAATGGTTTAAGACTTTTTAAAAAATAAGTAAAGGCTTTTCTATTTGATGTAAGAGACGACGTCTACTTTATTGGTTGATTTAATTTTAGGGTAAAATAAAATCCTTAAAAATTTATAGAAATTAAGTAAATAATTATGCCGATTAAGCACATTTTACTGTTATTTTAAAAGTACTAACGATTAGGTTTATTTATTAATTAATAAAGGTTCGCAACTTAAATGCCATACTATAAGAATCATGATGATCTTCATCATCAAACTTAAGAGCTCAGCTCTTGTCGGTGCAATGATGCAACTTCCTCCACCTCTCCCTTTCCAATGCGGATTCCTTTACTTCTTTATACCACATGACAGCGATCTTCTCTTTTATTTGACTCATGAAATTGATTCTAGACCTGCCTCTTCCTCATCTTCCTTCCACTTTACCTTCTATGATGTTCTTAATAAAGCTGTCATGTTGTATAAGATGTCCAATCATTTTTCCTCTTTGATTTTGAATGGTGTTCATCAAAACCCTTTTCTCCTCAATTCTTCTCAGCACTTCCTCGTTGGTAACCTTCTCCGTGCAACTAATCCTCTCCATCCTTCTCCTGTACCACATTTCAAAAGCCTCCAACTTCTCGCAAGTTTCGCATCCATAGAGAGCTACATACAGGTTTTCTGCTTTTCTGGTTCCTTATGATGCCTCCTATCCGTAGTTAAAATATTATCCACTCATTACGGGACACCTGTAGAAATAACCAAAAGAAAGATGAAAGAAATTCAAGATGAAAAAATCTACGTTTATGACATTATTTCAAATGCCTTACAACATACATTTTTGTTTATTTTTATTATGTGGTGTGCAATTAGTATTTTCTATCTATCTATCTTTCTACCTTACGAACATAATCATTAATTTTATTGAAAAATTGCTACTCCTCGACAGTGTCTTCCTCATCAGTTTGGTTATGGGTGTCTTCTACGTCATTGGCAACAGTAAGGTTTAAAAAATCTGAGTGGAATCTCTGAGGAATAACACCATCATCACATAATTTTTTAAACCCTTATACTTCGCTTCAGATAAGCCTGTCTGTTTTTATAAAGTGGTTTCAATTCTGAAACCCTCATTTTAAGTGACTCTAATTTTTCTTTTCCTTTACCTTTCCCTTTCCTTTTCCAGTTTTCTTGCTATTCTCTAAATCATCTTTAGCTATAACCTTATGGGTCGTAGCATTCGTTTTCATGGAATGTTTGGTTGTGATAAGTTTTACATATTTTTTTCTTAATTCTGGCAATTCTGATCTTCGACATTTGTAAATTTTTCGTGCTAGGGGGGAAACATTCTTCCGTCACTGGATCCCAATCAATGAAATCTTTGTGTTCCATGACGTATACGTTGTACGGCCGAGGATTTTTCCGAGCTGATTCCATGTAACTTGGTGTACTCAAATTGGTGTAACTGACAACAAGTCTATTCTTTATTCGAATCAATTAGTGTAACGTCAATAGATGAAACATTTGTATTTTTATTTTGGTGTAACTGTTGTTTTAATTTTTCGTTCATTATTATGAATTAGTGTAAGAGCAATACAGGTTTGTAAAAAATACTTGCTCTATCTTAAACCCCTTTGACCTTGTAGATACACCAATTTGACTGATGTTATTGGATCACATTATCAGTTACAACACAATTTTGAAGAGAATCTGAAAAATTCACACCCAAAATGTGTAGCGTATCTGACATTTTTTTCGAGCTAGAATTTTTTTAAATATGCCATTCGACAGAGCAGAAAATTCTTAGAAAAACTGTATACTCAACTCATTTCACGTCATTTGTCAGATCAAAGTCAAAGTCAAAAAGCATTTATTCAGTAGGACCGCTGGGATCACTTTGAAAAGATACCCCAATTGAACCTGCAACCGACGATATTTAGATTATATAATAGCATTATCAAGGTATTTTTGTGATATACTTACACGAGGGCAACGATTATTCTGTGAAGTTTTATTATTGTTATTATTTAAGATTATGTCGATTTTTTTTGTATTATGTTGCTATTCATTTAGGTATAGTTAATTTTGATGTCGTCTCCTATTTGTGTTTTAAATTTATTAGATGATGTTATTCATTCATACAATAATGATTGTCAAATAGTGTAAGTTGCCATATGAATAAATAAATAATAAAAAAACAGCGATATATTTAGGGCTGGTTTCACCAAACTTTGGCTAACAGAGCGTTAGTTCAAATTTAGTAAGACAAATAACAACGGATTAAGATTTTAACAGACCGTTACGATGTTTTGTGTTCTTTCCAAAGGAAATCTTCACTAACAAGCCGCTAAATCTAACCGCTGGTCGGCGGCCGGATAGCTCACTGACAGTTGACATCGTAGAAAATTAAAAATATGTTGCATCAACGTCCAAAATCATTGCAAAGTTCGCGCCGTAACCATAGCAACAGAAATAACAACGAAGTTTGAAGGAAAATTCCCTAACCGCGATTAACTAACCAGCTGTTAGATTGACTTTTGGTGAAACCAGCCCTTAGGCTATCAATTAAAGTTGTTTGTTATTTCAGGCATATCTGAAAAAACCGTCAGCACCATTACCAAAGAAGGTGAAGTAGCTGCTTCCATATCTCAAAAAAATTCCACGCCAAGAAAGAAACGAATGCAGAAAAAAAAATTGAATTGGATGATTTTGATTTGTGTGCAATACGAAATAAAATACATCAAATGTATACCGTCAGAAAGGAGGTACCGACTTTGGGAAAACTCTTAGCAGAGTTGAAGTTGAAGTTGAGCAAAATAAATATTTTTATTGCAGTTTGATCTGTTGTTTATTATTAATTTAATATAATATTATTAGTAAATTAAGTACTTACAAATTATGTTAATCGAATATTGGTACAACTGTACTGATTTGGTATGGAGATGAATATTTTATTAAAAACATTACTTTCAAAATACCTGGGAGACCAGACTTGGTTGGCGGTTTAATTTTTTTTTTATATTTTGCGTTTTCTTGGAAAAAGTTCTTATCTAAATGAACGTATAATGGTAAACCATATGTATAAAATTTCATTCAAATTGTTAAGGCCGTTTCCGATATATGTATATGAATAAAAAAAATATACCTAGCTACATATACACTACATATACAAAATTAGCTTGTTTAAATATTTAAGAAATATCGTATTATATGTACCATTATCACACAAAATGTAATACTAAATCGGCATAGTTAGGTATTATTAGAAATACTGTTTTTTACATTTCGGGAGTCATAGAAACTAGATATGGCAATCTAGCGCTCAGATTGCCAACCTAACAGCTAGAGGTAAAATAACTCTGAATGCACTGTAGATTAGGTCAGCTTTAAACAAAAAAGAATCGACGACAAAATCGTCCACTCATTTAGCTAGGCCGCTGACAGACACATAGACACACACGTCAAACTTATAACACCTATTCATTTTTGCGTAAGGGGTTAAACATTTTTTTTATGACAATCTATTACAAAGATCGAAAATCGCACCGCCAGGTGCCTCTGTAACCCCAACGTAAGTAACATTAATATGAAAAGAAAACCTTGTAGGTTTATCCATAATGTGCATTTTTTTACAAATCTAGGCAAAAAAACTATGACAAGTCCTAAAAAGAAAAGATAAATGTGTACAGAACATGTTAAATTCTTACCTTTTAGTAGAAACGCAGAATTTGTAGCAAAAAACAGCCGCCCACTCACTGTGACATCTCTCGCACACTCAATCTCGGGGGTCGTTACGAGGTTTAACTTTAGTAAAATGGCGCGCAAAACTTACGAGGTTTACGTTTTTGCAATTTAAAATTTAACGGTTTTTTACACGGAAATACGCGTTTTACAATACGATTCGTTCAGAAATTTGCTACCAAACTACATTAAAAAGTAAATTTCGTCCAAAAACGGAGTTACGGGGTTTTCTTATTTAGCCGACGATATAGATTATTAACCGAGCGAGCGAAGCGTCTCAGTTTCGAGATTGGCCAAAAATGCTTTTGTCCTTCTGTCCGTCCGTCAGTAATCGCCTACAGGTCGCATTTTTCAACCGATTTTGACGAAAATTGGCACACAGGTTCCTTGACTTATTAAAAAACGATTGTCGATTGCGATTTTTGATTGGGTTGAAAATAGGGGGGAAAAGGGGGGAAGTTTGCTGTAGCGTTATTTATCGGCAGATTTGAATTAAATTCATAAGGCATATTAAGGACTTAATTTTACACAAGTTGTAATGAAAAAAAAATCCAAAAGGGGGAGGTGAAAGGGGGGAAAGTGGCTGGATGTTTGTTTAAGCGTTATAAAGGACGTTTTTTCGTAAAATGTATACCTACCTATACCAATCAGACTACGCAATCCTCTTCGCCTTCACGAGATGAACCCGTTGACACCAGATTCGACCCCCTAGAACCAAAGGAACGCGAGTAATCACTAAAACTTATTCCTCTCTTTTGCTTAGGGCATAGGTAAGCCTATAGGAGCACCTAAATTTCAATTTTGTTCGCGAGGTCTATGTTCTCACAGAACCACTAGTATGTATATATATTTTATGTGCGATAATTCTGATAATCTTTTGGAGTAATCCTCAATTCTTTTACTAAAACATCAGATAAACTTTTTCGTTTCAGTAACTAGTTTTTGCGAGGTTAAAAATTAAAGTGAAGTGACAATGTCGGTTGTCGCGAATAAGCCCCTGTTCGCACGACGACGTAATTTTTACACGACGTAATTTTATCGCGCAGTGCTCTATTCTCAACTCTCAACTCTATGCCCAACGCTCAACGCTGAGAATAGAGCACTGCGCGATAAAATTACGTCGCGTAAAAATTACGTCGTCGTGCGAACAGGTACATGGACTTTCATTTGTTCTATTTGGACGTAAATTTTACGTCCGAAAAAATTACGCTCGTGCGAACGAGGGCTTATCTAATGTCCTTTCACAATTATCGGAGCAAACACACAACACTTGCTTAGCAGTTAATAACAGGCGTTAACACTTACATAATCTTCATTTTAAATGAACTTAGTAAATATTTTAAACATAAACTAACTAATTTTACTAAAAGTTGTTATATTAAAGCTACTTCAGGTGCGAGTGAATGTACAAGCTTTGCTTAGTTTGGGGCTAGATGATGCTGTGTTAAATGTCCAGCATTATTTATTTAATTACACTACATTGGCCTTTTCCAACTATTATAGACTAGCTACTGCGCGTGGCTTCGCCCGCGTGATACCAACATTTTGAATAGCCTCTATGCTATTCATGGTCACATGTACGCCTATCCCAAGTTTCATCCAAATCAGTTCACTGGTTTAGGCGTGGTTGAAACACAAACATTTAAACAAACTCACAAACTTTCAGCTTTATTATTTAGTGGGATGATCAAGCCATTGCATAACTTGTAATAAAAGTGAGCGTTAATAATAAGATTGTTAGGACACCCTCTTGCACGACGCCGCAGCTGCCCAACACTGGGTTCCCACGCACGAGACGAGCGGGAGTTCCTGCGTATGCGCAGCTGCAAGGTGATCAAGATGATCATAAGCGTCTAGATACTCGGGCAGTGACTTCAATTTTATTAATTACTAAACTATTTTTAGGGTTCCGTACCTCAAAATGAAAAAACGGAACCCATATAGGATCACTTTGTTGTCAGTCTGTCTGTCTGTCAAGACCCTTTATCTCGGAAACGCGTTCAGGTATCGAGTTGAAATTAAAACTGTATACCTACTCAGATCTACGGTCCCTGTAAGCTGTGAAAAAATAGAACTCCTAAGTTAAAGCAAAAAAAAGATACGGCCGTTTATTCCGCAAAAAAAAAGTATATTTCGACACTCAATAAATCAAAATTCATAGGGTATTCATAGGTCCCGTTGACCTAGAAATATGAAAGGCAAGTAGTATTGTCTTAGAGTACAGGGAAAAATCTGAACCCCGTATATTTTTAGTTAGATCACAAAAAAAACTGGGTCTAATGAGAGTCGAAATTTTAAAGTGAATTAACTGTATTATATTGGGTATCGTATAAAAGGGCTTCATTAGCACAAGCTTAAACAGATTTTTAATATTTTTCATGATGTATCTTCTTCATGTGTGAAGGAAAACATCGTGAGGAAACCAGTTAGTATTCTTATAGGCGGCGATGGGCTTGCAACCTGTCACGTATGGAATACAAACTTCTGCAAGATGTGGGCATGTATCAAATTTGTATTTGTACATACATGCCTCTGACTACCCCCTTAGACATCTTCAAAGGATCTGGAATATAAAAGATCTGAGAGAATGTCTACCGCGCCTTGGGGATACAGTCGTGACCCTGTTTTTTTATAAGTATCTTCTATTTAGTCGTTGCACTCTTGATAGAGTGGTCGTGGTCGGGAGTTGTGTGGCTCGCTTCACAATTCTGCGCCATTCGTCTCGGATTATGATGTATAGTTTTCGATTTATGGCGAAAATAAGTCTTGAAAGTGTGTACCTATGAGGACCAACATTAAGCAACGCTGGGCGCGGCCTTTAGGGTCGATTCACATCTGACGGAAGATCCGTCGCGGATTATCGGTCGCGGAACGCCAGAACTGACAAATGTATAGAAAAACACTCGACGGATGATACGTTAGTCCGTCGAGTGTGAACGGTCGAGTGTTTTTCTATACATTTGTCAGTTCTGGCGTTCCGCGACCGATAATCCGCGACGGATCTTCCGTCAGATGTGAATCGACCCTTAAGAGGATGGGTGACCGCCAGACGTAACTTTTTGGGATTATCCCTTTCCCGACATTTAAATAAATTTTTCGTATCCTATTGGAATTTGCTCCTCTGATTTGTTTCTAAAAACTGTTCTCTTCACGTTTTGGCTCAAGTTTCGGAATCTGTATAATGCTCCACGTTTTTGAATAGTGTAAGATCAACTCCTTGCTCTCTGACGGAAAAATCTTCTCTACTTGCCATGACGATTGCACTTGTTCCTTCAACAAATTCATGTATTGGCTTATCAAAAGCTTCGCTATCGAAGCGCTCGTGGTCGTGCTTGCTTAGTCGTTCTTGATAGATCGTCGAAGTTAAGCAACGTTCGAAACGGTCTGTAAGTGGATGGGTGACCGCCAGTGGCATTTTCATCTAAGCGCTTCCGTGCTTCGGAGGGCACGTTAAATTGTCGGTCCCGGCTATTTAAGTCGTTAAGCCATGACGGAGACCTTAAGGCGGCCTAAAAACTCCGTCACCAGAGTTGGCCACTGACTCATACGAACTTACTTACTTTTTAAAAGCTTCGCAACATTAGACTATGTTCTTTATGTTCAGTTCTAACGCTCACCTAAACTATTAGTCCGACTGTACAAATCTTTTTTTAGGTAGTTGTGTTATGAAACAGAAATATATAACGACATATTTGTGTGAAATAGAAATAAAATATTTGTGGGATCTACATCTACCATTTTCAACCGACTTCAAAAAAGAAGGAGGTTCTATGTTCGGCTGTATCACGGGTTTATAAAATGGAATGGGTAAGTAGCCAATAAGATCTATGCGTTCAGTGAGTGTGTCGCGTTTCTTATTGTACGATAGCTTTATTTGTATGTGTAGGCAAGAGTGAGGGAAATCCTGCGACATCGTGTTTCATAGAATTTTTAACGAATTTTAATTTTTAATTGTACTACGGTGAGTGTGCCCAGGCGCTACACAACCTTGTTCCGCCTTCACCGTTCTTTTACAGGGACTTCAGACGCACAGCTCACTATCATCCACACCTGGTTGATATTCCACTTATTAGAACTAAGCGCTTTCAAAGTTCATTTATTATGCGCACTGCAAAAATGTGGAATCAGCTTCCCGCGTCTGTATTTCCGCTGAGCTACGACCCTGATGTTTTTAAGAAGAGAGTTAATAGGCACCTTCTGGGTAGGCTCGCTCCATCGTAGACCTCATTCTTGCCTATGTAAGTTTCGAGGTCAAGAGTCGACCCATTCATCATAAAAAAAAAAAAAAAAAAAAAAAAAAGAATCACCAATCCATTTCATTTTATAAATCCGTGGGCTGTATATATCTTTTTTTAATGTATGTCACCGATATCCCCGTCAGTTGTGAACCGATTTCCAAAATTGTTTTTTTGTTTGAAAGGGTATGCTACTTGTTTTGATAGTTTTCTCGTAAAACTCTAAAAACCTTCCCTCCTAAGTCCTAGCCACAGATAAAGCTGAGTCTTCACCTGCGTCTAATGGCATTATTTGTCAAAATTTCATACATTTCATGTGACGTTGTAGTTCACATAAAATGTATGCAGTTTTGGTAATGAATTCCTTTAGACGCAGGTGGAGTCTAAGCGCTATGTATCTGTCGATTCGATTTCTATTCTATTTCGATTTGTATGGTGTGGTGGGCTTATGGCCTCACTCACTTGACGCCCTGAGTCACACCGCGTCCTGAGTCAAACATTGAAGTCAGTTTTCTTTTTAGTTTAAAAAAACCTAATTATTATTAATCGTTTGATGTGGTTTAAGATGTTTATTTATGAAAGAACATGGTTCTCTTAAAAAGAAACTTAATTTTTACTTATGCTAATAAAGAATTGCACTGGTTAGAATAATAATATTTTTGCAAAGAATTTCAAAGACTTCTGGCAGCAGTCAGACAATTTGGCAGTGCGTATGAAAAATGTAGACTCAAAACGCCCTTTTTAACCGACTTCAAAAAAAGGAGGAGGTTCTATGTTCGGGTGTATGTATGTTTTTTTTTTTTATGTATGTTCATTGATATCTCCGTCAGTTGTAAACCGATTTCCAAAATTATTTTTTTGTTTGAAAGGGTATGCTACCATAGTGGTCCCATAAAAATTTTACTCCTGAGGGATTGATAGTTTTTCCGTAAAACTCAAAAAAACACTGATCTTTCCGAAAAATGTGGACCGATTTCCAAAATTTTTTTTTTGCTTGAAAGGGTATCCATCTCTAGGTGGTCCTCATACTTTTTTTTCCTGAGGGATTGATAGTTTTCCTGTAAAACTCAAAAAACCTCATTCTCACTACACAATCTCAGTCAAACATTGAAAAGTTTGACATGTTTAAATACTCTCGAGGTGGTCCCATATAAATTTTATTCCTGAGGGATTGATAGTTGTCCCGTAAAACTCCGGCACCGACTTCAAAATATAATATAACATAATCATTTATTATTTGAATACTGTAAATAATAATTGCATAAGTATATTCTTATTTTTCTCTTTTTGGTGAAGGTACATAGAAGGTTCTTAGTGTCTGTTTGTGTTATGTGAAGTCGGTTCAATTTTTTTTTTCAAAATGTTTATTGATTGCAATAATTGAAATCTGGTGCCGTACCATGACCTACCATGACCAGTTTGTGTGCTATCCAGTTTGGGTGCTATCCAGTTTAGGTTCCTAATCTGAATCGTGAAGTTTTCGTACCGTGACGACGTGATGTTTATATTGCAAAATGATTCAGTTTTTGACCGACTTCAAAAAAAGGAGGTTCTCAATTCGCCTGTATGTTTTTTTGTATCTTGTTACGCGATTACTCCGCCAATTGTGGACCGATTTTCAAAATTATTTTTTTTGTTTGAAAATACTTCAGAGGTGGTCCCATATAAATTGTATTCCTGATGGTTTGATAATTTTCCCTCTAAAAGGGTCGATTCACATCTGACCGAAGATCCGTCGCGGATTATCGGTCGCGGAACGCCAGAACTGACAAATGTATAGAAAAACACTCCGACGGATGATACGTTAGTCCGTCGAGTGTGAACGGTCGAGTGTTTTTCTATACATTTGTCAGTTCTGGCGTTCCGCGACCGATAATCCGCGACGGATCTTCGGTTAGATGTGAATCGACCCCTAGCCATTGTAAATCGAATCGACAGACAAGTCTAAGACTCTTTATGCATTATGTCAAACTGACGATTTACTAATGCCAGGAACTCACATGTTGAGTCGAACATTGAAGTCGGTTTTTCTTTAAATTTTAAAACGTAGTTATTAAAAGTCACTTCATGGTATGTTATAGCGAAGCAGTTCAGTTTAGGACTTAAACTGGATCGCTATATGAGCTCATATTAGGGCCCCTGATCTTGTGAGTTTCTTGCATTGGCGCGTGACTCCCACGTGTTGGGGGCAGGTGCGCCGCGAGCGCCTCCCTTTTTCCCACGCATAGCTTTACTGTCACGATGAACGGTTCCTTTTGATAAGGCATAACTTATCTTTTGATTTTAAATTTCAGTTAATACCCTCCGTACGCCTCGCTGAGGAGACCACCTGGGTGACCCAGGTAAGCTGTTAGTTCCTCGCCTTTTTAACAGTCTGCCTAAGGATTTAATCGATAGTATTTCGGAAAAAAATATCAAATTAAACTTAAAAAATTTGTTTCTTCTAAACTTAGAACACTTTATGTAAAATTTAAAATAATTGTTTTTTTTTTAGCACATAATTTATTCGTGTAGACTTATTAGTTTTAGTACAAACCTCCGTGGTTTTCTTAGAACTTATTTAATTGTATTGTTTGTAAGATTTTTATAAGATAAATAAATAAATAAAAAAAGCAACAGTTGACCCCCTCTTTTAAATAGGCAAAAATTAAAAAAAAAAGATCAAAATGATCTCAATTCTAATTAAGTACCTACTAGCTGTCCGTCGCGGTGTTACCCGCGGTCCATCGGGAAAACTTGTCTTGTCCGGGGATAACGCCTATGTTCATCAGGGTCAATGTAGGATTCTAATAGTGACAGAATTTTTTAAATCGGTCCAGTAGTTTCGGAGCCTATTCAATTCGAACAAATAAACAAACAAATCTTTCCTGTTTATAATATTAGTGTGGATTAGTTATTTTGTTAATTTACTCGTATGTTATTGCTATTACTCACTAAAGATTTCCGCTGAACAGCTCCTGACTCCCGATCAGAAAGTCTAGGTTAGACCTTCTCATCAGAGGTCGCTGTCACAATAATTTTAAATGTAGACGGAACTCGATCGATGTGCTAAGTTTCAACTCAGGATTCTCCTATTTTCTGAGGAGTTCCATTGAACAGGTCCTGACACCATCATTGTTACCAAAACGCAAGTGTGCCAAAATTCAGCTCAATCGGACACCGGGAAGTGGGTCAAATTAAGCTTGCAAGATTTGACCCGGACAAACATACATACAAACATTGCAAGTTAATGAAAAGCTTTTAAAATACATTTACATTGCAAGTTGAATAAAAGCTTGTAAAAGCATTGAACTATATTGAACTTTATGTATAAGTAGGTACACACCTGAAGTACCTACATGAAGTTCAATGAATTAAACTGAAAAAAAAAAGCTTTTTACCATTTGGTAAAAAGCTTATTTTTTTATTTTCATTCACAGTCAAAATCTAGCTGAGGTGACGTTCTACGTTCTATGAATGGCGTGAAGATTCGAGGAATTCAAGAAATATGGTTTGATCTTTTCGGTTTTAAATCATCGGTACTTTTTATTTAATTACTGATCTATACTATAATAATATTATAAAGAGGAAAGATTTATTTGTTTGTATGTATGTTGGTTTGAAATGAATAGGCTCCGAAACTACTGGACCGATTTGAAAAATTCTTGCACCATTAGAATCCTGCATTATCCCTGATGAACATAGGCTATATTTTATTCCGGGAAAGTGAAGTTTTCCCGAGGGAACGCGGGTAACACCGCGACGGACAGCTTATTTATAAACTTATACCTAAATAACAAAATTTTAAATGTGATTAAACCTGTCGTATTAAAATGTAAATAGCACGGACGTTGTTTAGTTCTTTTTTTGTTAAAAAGTTTTTAACAGTACTGTACCTGTACCTACAAGTAAAGTAACTTTGTGCTTATACCTACACGTTGACCCATGAATGGTTTTAATTTAAAATAAAACATTATTATTACTTATTATATGAATAACGAAAATCACGTCTTGAACATTCGCAAGGGGGCGCGTGACACCCACCGTTGCGCAGCCCAGGTGTGCAGGGGCGCGCGCGGCTCTAGTTTCCCACGCGCGGCATCTGCTTCTTACGGAGGGCGCCACAGGTCCCACATCCCTATTTCTTCCCCAACACTGATTTGTCCCGTTACTCATTCTGCAAGCAGGCGCCGGCGCGGAAAGGTGTCCGGGTTTTTTTTTTATAATTTTTGTGTGTTGTGAAAATGAACGCGATGTACGCGCCGAATCTAACTGCGTTGCCGGCGATGGATCTGAAAGGTAACTTTTGTATATTAATTACAATGTGTGCTACTACCCAGTTTAAGGAAATATTGTTAGCTATTAACCTGCCTGGCGTTTTGAATTTGCACAAAGGCTGCGCGGATAGTCGTTTTCATGGAGTTAGCCGTTTTGTAAATTCGTTGTAGGTAGGTAGGTTTCTTCTAGGAAAGCATGCTTCATCTTAGACCTCACTATTGCTATACAGGGTGGTCCACTCAGTGACGTCAAAAGAAAAAAATAAGTTCCACACATCCAGGGCTATCCGAAAATACCCCATGTATGTTCTACGATTTTTTGTAGTTTTCGAGTTATAAGCATTTAAAGCTATTTATTGAGAATGTCCGATTGGAACGGATTAAAGATTGGGGCGTGTTTTCATGATTTTTTTTTTGCTAAAATAATTTACTTGAATTGTACTTTCATACATACAAAACTCATCTTTCTAGCATTAGTGCAAATTAAAAAAGTTTGGATGCAAAGTCACTTGTGTTTGAGATAGTCAACGTTAAATTTTCAACATAAAATTAAGAATCCAAAAACACTATGTCATGGTTCCTGAGTATTTTCAAAAACTTCCAGGAACTGTAAGCTTCTGTAATACTATGAAAAAAGTGCTACATAATAGGCATTTTTTTGCTGAAATCGGTGTTTAAATTGTAGTTGAAAATTCCCAGAGTGAGCAATTTGACTCAAGTTAATTATTATTGCCTGTTTTGTCATTCTAAGCCTAAATAGGATATGAAATGCCGTAGAATAGACAAATTGGGTTATTTTAGCTGATAATTCATTAAAAAATTCAACTAATACCACCTGAAATGATAACGACCGGGGAAGTGAAGTTTTCCCGAGAGATCGCGGGTAACACCGCGGCGTACAGCTAGTTTAATTATAAAAACCGGACAAGTGCGAGTCGGAGTCGCTCACCGAGGGTCCGTACAAAGGCCTAAGTATGTACGTACAGTGCAAGCTGTTAGGTACTACCTACCTACATCAAAAATATTAGGTAGGTACGTACTATACTCGTACATGATAAGGGAATTTCTTTTTCTAATTTTTCGTCATAAATCGAAAACATATTATACCTACATAAACATCATTAATTTTTTTTTAAATCTGTTTAAGCTTGAAGCCCTTTGTTCAAAGTCAAAGTCAAAAAGCATTTATTCAGTAGGACCGCTGGGATCACTTTGAAACGTCTTAAAACTAGGTGATTTTACTCCTGTTCCTTCGCGACCAATACCGTGAAGAATCCTGATTCTTCACGGTATTGGTACCCCAAACCGTGTTTGTTACGTTGTTTCATACGATACCCCACATGACCCAGTTAACTATTCAAAATTTCGGCCCCCATTCCTTGCCATGTTTTTTATGATTTAGCTAAAAATATACGATTTTTATACTTTTTCTGTACTTGTAGTCTAAGACGATACTACTTGCCAAATTTCATAGTTCCCATGAATTTTGTTTATGCCGCAAAAAAACGTATATTTCTACACAGAAATATACGTTTTTTTGCGGCATAAACGGCTGTATCTTTTTCTGCGTAGTATTAGTGCGTAGTACTTAGGAGTTTGATTTTTTCACAGCCTAAAGGGACCGTAGACTTGCGTATACGGTTTTAATATCAACTCGATACCTGGACGCGTTCCCGAGATAAAGGGTCTTGACAAACAGACAGACAGATTGACAACCAAGTGATCCTATAAGGGTTCCGTTTTTTTTATTTTTAGATACGGAACCCTAAAATAGGCAAGCTTTTTTTATTATGTGGCGAATAAACAGAAGTGAGTGAGATTAGGTAGGTACCTACTTTGTAACTTAAGACGTAGTCATGACGTGACTACATTATGAACCACTTGAAACAAAAAATCAATTCATGCACGGCCGAGATTCGAACCCCATTCGACCAACACGGCTCATATATAGCTGTATAGACCAATATTACCATAACTAAATCTAGGTAGTAGTACTTGGTACATAGAAATAGCTAATAACGCGCATGCGTGGATGCACTGAGAGGACGGCGCGGGGGCAGCACTGTGGTGACAGTCAGGCATGGCTCGCGCTCCGGACGGAACAGACAGTCTTGTGCTCCTCGCGGTACGCGCAGCACGCACGCTGCGTCCGCGCAGATGGCCCTCGTGTGAACGTCCAATGTTTCCATGCAAGGTGCGGGGGCGGTGGGACCGGTCGCACGCCCGACCCGCCGACCTTACGTACCGTTCACCGTACGCACATTAACTCTCGTGCATATTGCTGGTAAAACATCATAAAAGTAAAAAAAGAAGCTCGTGACAACCGCGGACGGATTTGGATAAATCAGATGCAGTGATTCTCAAGTCTGGATGCGTTGGGAGCATTGTGAAACATGTACGTACTTTATTGAACTTATCAACCGGTACTCTGACTCCTAGTCGCACACGCATATTATCATTTTATGCAGAAAAGTTTTGATTCGCGTAGATAAACCTTCCTATTGTTTTTGATGACTCTACTACGAGTACCTACAACCTGAAGATGCGGCAAAATTTTCGGTATTTTCGTCCGTCCGTTTTCTATAGGCATCTTAAACCTACAAGTAAATTGCCTAATATAAATTAGGTAGTTTGTTATCAGCTTTGTATTGTAGGTAAACGCTATCGAATATAACAAAATTCGCGATGTTAATTTAAAATCAAATCGGCCTAAATTTGAATTCACCGACTATTTTAACTTCACACCAACTCGCTTAAAACAAAAACAAAAGGTTGATGTACAGATCGGCAATCGTGTGATCAGAATAGTTCAGTCAAGCAAGATCTTATGCGAGTCGGTGCATTGTTTGAACAAATGTAGGTAAGAAATAAGTAGAATAACTAAAGAACGTAATTTAATTTATAAAATCTGATGACATATATTTTGTGGATAGTGGCTTTTAAAACCAACCGATGTCAACCAAGTAAAACAAAGTTATGGTACGTACTTACTACAGATTTACATTCCTATTAAAAACATCTCATTGACCAAGACATTTACCACACCTAGTTTTAAAAAAAACAGTGGCAGTCTGGTGATGCCCGACACACCTAAAGAAAATTTAAATTCAAAATTAAAAACGGCCCACTGCACCATATCGTACTATTGTAAAAAAGCTGTGGTAAGGTAACACATTCCTTATCCTCCGTAGATATAGAAAATATAAGAATTTTGAAGGACCGCCCTCATTTTTGGTAACGCCTCTATGTGATTTTGACAATGAAGGAAAAAAACATCCCAACCCAAGATGAATGTAACTCGTCAGATGCCACCCGTTGGTTACTACCTACATAGCTTTGAATATGAGATCCTTTTTGTATACAGACCGTTCCAACCGCTTTTGTAATTGGTCTGCAGGCTACAACCGTTTTCCAATGAGATGGTTCCTCAGACAAAATAGAATCTAAGGATCGTTGGGATAGATCTTGCTCAGGATAATAAATAATATGTTTGGTTTGGGATTCAAAAAAAATGTGATTTGATTGATGCGACGAAAATGACACCACGATCTCACGAACGGAGCGTAGGCATAATATGTTCGCTGTCGGAAAAATAACAATGGTATTTACCGCGACGCCCCTTGTATTGTAGGTAGGTAAGTTTACAGTTGAACCCAAACACTAACATAAAATGGGATTCTGAAAACTTTTATAGATGGCTCAAATATAAGTACCTATAATCTGAGACTACAAACAACAACCTTGTAAAGAACGAGGTTGATATTGGTTGGAACCACTAATCTGATTCGGTGGCTCAATAACTCCGTCACCAGAGTTGGCCACTAACTTGCTTAATGAGTTCGTATTATTTCAGGCTGGGGCCAAACGTTCATAAAAGCGGAACCAGAAGAGGTGAAAAGCGAGTTCGGCGGTAGCATGGCCGAGGCAGTCGTGGCGCCACGCAGCCCGCGCCACCAGCACAAACGGCGGCGTCTGTCGCGCCTCCTCGACCGACTCACTGTGCAGATCCGTAACAACAACCACTACGCGACCCCACGCTGGCTCATGTTCGAGGAATCTCCTGCACCTTACAAATACGAAGACAAGATCGCTAATGAAACTCCTCTCGATCTCTCCATGAAGCAAGAGCAGCAGGCGCACGTTGTGAGGGAGAAAGAGACTTTCTCGTGCAGCGCTTGCGGACAGACGTTTGCGGTGCACGACCGCCTGGCAAAGCACATCGCGTCTCGCCATCGCAACCGCACCCCGGACTCGCAGCGTCAGTACGAATGCAAGATCTGTTTGCGTCGTTTCTCGCGCTCGGATATGCTGACGCGGCACGCGCGCCTGCACAGCGGGGTGAAGCCGTACGCGTGCCAGGTCTGCGGTCAGGTGTTCTCGCGCTCCGACCACCTCGCGACCCACCAGCGTACGCACACCGGCGAGAAGCCGTACCGCTGCCCGTCCTGCCCCTACGCCGCCTGTCGCCGGGACATGATCACCAGGCACATGAGGACGCATATGAGAAAAGAGGCCGCCTAGGTCAAACGATTGAAAGATCTCGGTGATCACTCTATCCTTCTGTGTGACATAAGGTGCTGGAATGCTCGATCGTAGAGAGAGGTTTGTTATTAAATTCCCCATTTCAAAAGTGGAGACTGATTTTTCATTCCAAAGTTTTTAGTTTTGTTTTAAATTGGTGTTTTTAACGTTAATTTCGTTGTAATCGTAGCTACGAGCTCGTTCTGTGACGGGTAAATCACTGTCGATTTCGGTTAGAATGACATATCACATTGCGTCAAACTGTGCGACAGTTGCTGCTGATTTGCGATGCGAATTCGTTGTAATTTATTGTAATGCTCAAAGTTTCGCTTGCGCAATGCTATGTGTCATTTCATTACATCTTATTTATTTTATACGTTAAATGCTGGATTATAGGTACCTACCGAGTAGATGGACAAGACAGCAAAACTATAGGTTCAGAGATTTGGGCGTTTGGCCACTCAGCTGAGCACTCTTTGTCACATCCATCTACTAGGTATATCTACGCCTTATTATGCTTATCGTGTTTCAGGTTTTTGATTGTCTTAAAGATGTATGGGTACTTACTTAAGTTTACAAAGTATTATTTGCACTGATTAATGGATGAAATGATATAACCTTTATTTCAGGCAACACTTAAAAGATGTTATGTACTTAAAACTACGACCCATATAAAATTATATTTATATAAGTACCTACCTTAATAGTCAAACATACATACATATACAAAACTAACACGTAGAATCGGTGACGTGTGATACTCGATATGTGATGCGACCGGGATTCGTCCGCGAACACGCCAGAACAGCACATTATTCCACCAGAATTATTCATTTGTGAAGGTTGAATTTTTAGCAGTCGGAACACGCACCACAAAAGATTTAAAATCATTGTGCCACGACTCCAAGGTGCTCGTCTTCCTCTTCACATATTCCACGATCTCCTCCACCTTCGTTATAGTGAAGCCTAGACATGTGGTGCAAAGGCGAAGACACGGCCGGTCGCAACAAGTAGTTAGGTCCGAGCATGACTTATATGCTGTTTTAGTGCCTTTTGTAATTAATTGTAGAATTCTGTAAAAAGCTTATCACTCGGTCTGTAAGTGTGTGGGTGACCGCCAGTGGCATTTTCATCTGAACGCTACCGTGCTTGGGAGGGCACGTTAAACTGTCGGTCCCGGCTATTTAAGTCAAGTTAAGCCGTGACGGAGGGCCTAAAAACTCCGTCACCAGAGTTGGCCACTGATTCATATGAACTTAGAAGTCAAATCAGCTCAAATAGTAATTTCTGAACTGTTTATTATTGTAAGTACTTAAATTATTATACTTAAGTATAACTCTATGTTGGCTATTATTACTAGAGATCTAGTTAAATAAATTTATAAGAGTTACTTTAAAATGAACGTAAACCGTTTGTGCCATTTAAGTTTTTGAGTTTTTTTTTAGTTACTACGACACTTTTTTTACTTGCTTTTTAGAACTAAGCTTTGTGTTTGTTTTACAATTGATAGATAAAATAAAAAAGTAGGATCTACCTTTTTATAAGATTTTTGATAAGTACTTATACCTTGTACTACCTACTTATTCTACAAAGCTTTCCTTTCTATAACCTACCTATATTTTGATTAGGTACTCCTAATATTATAAGACTGAAATTTTGAGAACCATATTTGTATGTTTGTGTTTCAATTAGCCAACGGACAGATTTGGGTGAATGAAACACGTTTTTGTAAAATGCTAGCACCACGCAATGCCGCGGGCAGAAGCTGGTGATATTAGTTACAGATAGTTGATTTGGTAGGTTGGTGGGAATCTTTAATATCTACAATAGTCTAGTCGTAGTCCACATCTGACGGTAAATGCGTCGCGTATACCTACGCTCGACGCATTTTCCGTTACATGTCGTGTGGACCGTTGTCAGCGTAGATGCATATTTCTACTAGACTACGACTAGCTACGATTAATAGAAGTGATGTAAAATAACTTTAGTTAGACACTTGGCTTACTAACTTGTCAAAGTCAAAAATCATCTATTCAGTACCTACTCAGAGTGATTCAGTAGGACCGCTGGGATCACTTTGAATTGTTGATACGTAAGCCAAGCCAGTTGTAACTCTGCGTATTTCTACGTGATCGTTAGTTACCTACATAATAGAATCACAATAAGAAGACACAAAGAAATATCCTGATGCCCTCGCTCGAATCGAACCACCTACAGTGCCACAAACTTTGCTGGGCCGGTGAGAGAGGCGCTGTTATGGCATTTGGTGTTAGCAGAAAAATAAATTTACTGTAAAATTCGTTTCATTTTTTGCCCACCGATCCAGATAAGTTTATGGCACTGTACTACCTACGTTGTTTTGTTGTTACCTTATGTATTTTCAATAAAATTAGTTTTGATGTTTTCTTTTGTTTTCTGTTTGATCTGTAATTAAGTTTCTTTATTATGTTTGGAAAAAAAATGATTGAAATATCGAAATAAACACTGATTATGATTAGTCATTTTTGTTTTATTTTATTGCTAAAATAGTTCGAATTAAGAGAGGTAGGTAGTACCTAACCAACGACTTACCTAAATCTTCACGTAGGGCAGGGCTCGGTTTTTTCAAGTTTGAGGTCTTTCCTAGTTGTCAAGAACACGAATTTTGTAAAAAGTAATTAAAAATATATTATTCTTGCCTAACAAAAATAAAAACACAAAAATTCTTTGATTCGCGTTTTGACACCAATTTATTTAATATAAAGACAATATCAATTTTCTCAAAAAATTAAAACTTTTTTTTTTTAATGCAGGTGCCGTACCCATGACCTACAATTCAGTTTAAGTAAGATTTGATGTGTTCGAAAATTCTTGAACAGTTTTTTTCACTTTTCAAAAGAACGGTTCTTTTTACTTGTTTGTTTTTTTATAAGGTTGTGATGTGAGAGTAGGAGTTTTACCTATAGTTTAGGGCATCGAGTTATAATGTACATTATAACTCGATGGTTTAGGGTGGGGGGTACTCAATTGAAAGTCGCCAGGTGCCAACTAGCTAGGCGCGGGACAAACACAAACGCGGGCGTGGCCCGCCATTTCTATACATTTTGAAAGAAGACGTGGCTAAAAGAGGTGGGGGCGCACTTTTATGATAGAAGTGGGGCGCCGCGCCTCTTGAGTGACGGATTTTTTTACAACCAAGCCTAACGAAATGCATTTGATTTGGACGTTGAGTAGAAGTTGAGCTGAGGCCGAGACTATGTACGACAAAGATATCTTTAGGGTGTAAGTCTAAGTACCCATCTACCTAATAATTACTAGTGTGAGAACAATAGACCTCGCGAACCAAATTGAATTTGGTGCTTTGTATTTCCTTACCTACCTTGCCTAAGCCTATGTAAACTTTTAAGCAAAATAGGGGGATAAGTTTTATTCCTAGGGGTCGAATTTGGTGTCTACTGGGGACTGCGTAGTTTCATAGGTTTCATCACACTCCATGTTCGAGAGCAGTAGTGCATTGAGATGGCGTTGTGCGCGGCATAAAGGGGACTGTTGATGAGCTACAGTGCGTGCGTGCAGTTCTAGGCGCAAACAATGGCACACGCCCAGGACGAAATTTAATGCGATGCTCTGGCACGTATAATCGGCTTACTTCCTCAAGTAATTCTAATAAAGTTAAGATTTGTTCGCATAACCTACGAGTCTCCAGTGAGTGGAATCCCAGAGTGCCCTGAAGGAATCTGGTCGGGTAAAGGAATGGGTAGTACCCGTATGCCTTTTTGTGCAAAAATCGCAGAAATTTTTTCTGCACTCTTTCCACCATTAGGGCATAGGTACGTCACTTCATGCGGGCTCCAGATACATGCACTTGATTCTAATTTAGATCTGACGAGGCCGAAATATA
This sequence comes from Epirrhoe alternata, assembly GCA_963565295.1. NCBI lineage: Eukaryota > Metazoa > Arthropoda > Insecta > Lepidoptera > Geometridae > Epirrhoe > Epirrhoe alternata. Next base: position 1,306,944 of record OY751375.1, read on the forward strand.
ATGATTTTATTGCGTTAATATTAGAAAAGTCTCTGCAGATTCTTGTAATAAAGCCTAGTTTTTTGAAGCTAAGTATCTATTGTGAGTTTTTTGATTTAAGTGTGGAAAGTAAGTTCAGGTTTAAATGTAACACCGAGGTTTTTAATGGTTTGCGGTCTTCTCGGAAGTTCTCCATTCAGGCAGTAAGGAATGAAAATCGGGCAAGTAGATCTAGTGAATGACATAACCTGACACTTAGAAATATTGAGATTTAATTTATTTACAATACTCCACATCCGTAGGTACTGCTTCTAGATCCTGTTGTAGGGCATATCCATCCTCCACAGATTTTACTGGACAATACAACTTTAAGTCGTCAGCATAAAACAGACATTTTGCAGTATTTAGGATTTTTGATAGGTCATCAACCAAAGAGTAACGGGCCTAGTGATGAATCTTGGCTAACTCCCGATCTGGTATGGTACGATGGAGAGTCATAGCAACCCAATCGAACATACTGCTTACGATCTCTTAGGTAATCTGCAAAAAGATTTAATAAATTAGACGCAAAACCGAATTGACTCATTTTACTCAGAAGTACATCATTGTCCACTTGATCAAACGCTTTTTGAAAATCGAGTTATTGACATCGACCTGAGTGTTGGAATCGAGATTGCCTGAAATGTTATAGTTGACCTCGGACGAACTAGATCGAAGTAGTTGACAAGTGTTAGAAGGTTAGTATTAACTGAACATGTGTACAACGGACATAACATTTATTTTATTTTTAGAAATAGTGAGTAGGACTACATTTTTGTTTGTAGGTACATAGGTAGGTAATAAAGAAAATAATAAGTAGGTATAAGTTAATTTTAAGTAATAGATCTCACCTAGATTATCGCATTAGACTAGAAAACTGTCTGTAATGATAATTGACCGAGCGAGCGAAGCGAGCGAAGCGTCTCAATTTCGAGATTGGCCAAAAATGCTTTTGTCCTTCTGTCCGTCCGTCCGTCTGTCAGTAATCGCCTACAGGTCGCATTTTTCAACCGATTTTGACAAAAATTGGCACACAGGTTCCTTGATTTTTTAAAAAACGATAGTCGATTGCGATTTTTGATTGGGGTGAAAATAGGGGAGAAAAAGGGGGAAGTTTGCTGTAGCGTTATTTATCGACAGATTTTAATTAAATTCATACGGCATATTAAGGACTTAATTCTACACAAGTTGTAATGAAAAAAAAACCAAAAGGGGGAGGTGAAAGGGGGGAAAGTGGCTGGATGTTTGTTTAAGCGTTGTAAAGGACGTTTTTTGGTAAAATGTATACCTACCTATACCAATCAGACTACGCAATCCTCTCCGCCTTCACGAGACGAACCCGTTGACACCAGATTCGACCCCCTAGGACCAAAGGGACGCAATAATCACTAAAACTTATCCCCCCTTTTCCTAAAACGTTAACATAGGCATAGGTAAACAGCCTAGGATAGGCTTACCTACCTCGGTAAGCCTATCCTACTAATATTATAAATGTGAAAGTCTGTGTGTGTGTGTGTGTGTGTGTGTGTGTGTGTGTGTGTGTGTGTGTGTGTGTGTGTGTGTGTGTGTCAGCCACGTATCTCTGACGATTGTGATAAAATTTGGAATGTAGATTGATTAAACACTGGAATAACATATAATCGTATAACATTTTCGAAAATCAACCTCTAAGGGTTACTACTACTGGGTGTAAAAGTTTCTATAGAAAAAAATATTCCTTGGTCCGATCCAATCCAAACTCGGTAATAAATAAACTTTATAGTAAATTATGAAGCACGTATTTTTTTTTTCAAAACAACCCCTCCCTTGGTGTAGTGCAAGGCAGTTTCAAGGTCATAAGATTCGAAAAACCGTGTGGGTGAAATAAGAACTTATAAAGAGAAAGCAATAATGTTAATATTTTTTTTTTCAAAATTCAAAACAAAACAGTACTTGCAATAAAAAAAAATACGTTTCATGACAATTTCTTCAAAAAAATTGCCGCTCGCTTCGCGAGCCCATTGAGATGCTCGCTCCGCTCGCATATTGCGAAGCTCGCTGCGCTCACTTTGGCAAATTTTACACCAGTTATCGCTATCGTTTTGTTCTTAGCATTGTAAGATCTGGGTAAAATTTTCCCTACCTCTATCTTTTATGGAATTCGTGAGAGAAACAACGCAATATAAGATTTTTTTTCCAAATTGAAGACAATGCAGTACTCTTGCTATTAAACAAAATACGTTTTGTGTCAATTTCTTCAAAAAATTGCCCATTCATTCATTCATTTCGAGTCAATGGTACTCATATAACTTTAGACCAGTATTTAGCCACCTCTACGGCCTCTTCTGTTGCTAGGTTGAGCTGTTCCCGGGTGCAGGTAGAGGGGCACTGTGGGCAGCAGAGCAAGTGTGACATTGTCTGTGTGGGGGCCCCGCACTGGCACTGAGCTTTGTTGGCGTCGATTATACCCCACTTGGCCAGGTTACTTCTACAGCGACCAACTTGGGTACGGAATCTGATGAAATTCTTGAGAGAAACATAACGCAATATAAGTTAACTTTTTTTTCAAAATTAAAAACAATACAGTAGGTACTTGCTATTAAAAAAATAGATTTCGTGTCAATTTCTTCTTATGAAAAAACCAAAAGGGGGAGGTAGAAGGGGGGAAAGCGGCTGGATATTTGTTTAAGCGTTGCAAAGGACGTTTTTTCGTAAAATTTATACCTACCACCTGTAGACACCAGACCTCCTAGGACCAAAGGAACGCAGTAATCACTAAAACTTATTCCTCTCTTTTGCTTAAAAGTGTACATAGGCATAGGTAAGCCTATAGGATAATAAAAAGCACCTTAATTTCAATTTTGTTCGCGAGGTCTACTGTTCTCACAGAACCACTAGTTTATAGTAAATAAATAACTGAATAAAAAAAATAACTGAATGTTTTACAGTTAATGCTAATGACCTACACAATCGATATCTTAATAGAAATTATATGTTGTAAATAAATAAATGTCTAAATGTCTAAAGTGTTAGTTTTATTGTTCAAAACGTCTGGGTTCAGTTTAGTTTTATTGTTCAAAACGTTTCCGAGTGGAGTACAATTTTTTTAAAGGTATGAATGCAGTTTTCCTTGTTACTAAAATCGATGAATCAACAACAGATGGTCGTACTTCTAGTTCGTCCGAGGGTCGTATGTCTATAGTTTCAGTCAGACTTTTCCATATTGTTAACGCTGTATGTATTCTCGTAGTAGCTTAGATCTTTGTCCGAGTATAGTAAGTATCAACACAAAAGGTACCATGCTAAATCTATGTATCAACTGTGGTATCAACCTAACTGATTGACAGCTTTTCTACAGCAATATTTTTACTAACGACACAAGATTCCAAAAAATCTACCAAATTAGTAGATTTTTCAATTCACGAACATCCGCAGAAGAAAAAAAAATATTTAGATATTGCTGCTGGCAACACTGCAAATATGACGTTATTGTCGCATTGTCTTGACCGTTTTGACAGCAATTTAGCCAATCGTAGCCCTCTATGATCCGTTACGCGTCTTTTTGCCCAATCAAAAACGTTTAGAAGTGCGTTACCAGCGCCAATGCCGTCACGGCAGCGCAGCGCCGCATTGGAATTGTATGAAAACGCTATCATCTTTCTTTTGCTAGTTCGTATGAAGACCGGCCATTTTGGCGTTACAATCGCTTTGCTGAATGGACTAAAATTGACTAAAACGCCCTCGTTGTGAAAAATTAGAAGCTACATAATTGAAATCAACCAGGTATTTGATGTTATCTTCTTCTTTCTATTGTGATTTTGGTTAACAACTTGATAGAAGCTAGAAGTTAGTTGTTTTTTGTCGTGGGAGTGTGAATTGGTACGTGAAATCCCAGGATCCTTTGCCGTACAAGTAGGTAAAATTTACATCGATCACTATTTGTTGATGCCAGCGCCGCCTGTCTTCTTCTTGTGCTGTGCTAAATGTTTGGCGCTATTTCTTGTATTTTTGTAAATATATTTTGTAAAAATTGTAAAGCTTGTAAAACTTGCAAATACTTATTGGTATAATGGAAAGACGTAGGTAGCCTAGTGCCTAAAATGGCGGACATGCTCAGTTCGTGGCCGAAGTGGCAGGAACTCGAGAATTTTTAGAATAAAAAGATAAACTTTTACATCTATAGACTTTGCTGTATTATCATCAAATAAGGACCTTCTTTAGTATAGAAGACGTGTTCTGGTTAATACGGTTATGCGAGGTGAATATTGTGTTTGTGTGGTTTAGAAATTGCTAAGTAATTTTGATATTTTCTTCCTATTTCTCCATCATACAATACTAAAAGAGTTGTCAGAATTTGCTTTATTAGTTACCTTCCTTCAAATTCGTGTCTATTTCTTCATGAAATGTAAATAAATAGGTTTTTCATATGTATCCAATAGGCCGGTCTGTGTTGACCTATCTAACTCACCACTTCTGGCAGTTTTTGTGTACTAATAATGGATCCACTGCTCTCCTACTGCCTTCAATGTGTCAAATAACTGGGCAAGTGATGACATTATAACAATGACTGTTTCTAAATATTGACTCAGCTGTGTAAGTTCGACAAATGTAACAATAAAAATATAGATCGAGACTCCTTCCTGCAGACCGACTACCTGAATTGTTTTATAATCCTGCATCGTTTTACTGTTCTAATGTCGTTCAAACGCTGACATTATAAAAAAACAGAATAAAAAGAAGAATGTTCATATTAAAGTTGCTCTTGCCTCGTAGTCATAGTCCTAGAATAAATGACAATATGCATGCTCATCTGTGTGCACAATTTGATAAGAAACAATACATTGACACTCATCACATACATTGATAAGACCAGATGTGACCTGGGGTTTAAACTCTGTTTAATCACACTTTTCAGTGCTTAGAGGCTTGAAGTATTTACAGAATAACCTACAAGGCTAGCTAATTCATACAAACAAAATCTTTATAAACTAGTAGAGATTATAGGTGATTTTGAAAATGCTACCAAAATCTATATTTAACTATTGTTTATTCTATCTTAGCGATGGAATTGTTTTTTTACGGTGCTGCCTGTCTTGTATTTAGTTACCTGAATTAAGGGTTAACATAGTAAATGTTATTTTAAGTTACATTGTGGTGCAAGTACAAAGAAGTGTGAGATTTGGCTTTCAATTTCAAAGTCTTTATTTTACTGAGAATTTTACAATTTACTTAATTCTATTTTTGCACACCAGTCCGGCTATCACCGGGCTTCAGCGTGTCCTTTGGACACATAGGTTTCCTCCAACAGCTCCCACTCTGCTCTGCTCCTTGTCAAGCAGCCACAGTGGTCCTGCAATCTGTTTGATGTCATCCAACCATCTTTTCAGTTGCCTTCCTCTCTTTCTTTTGGTATTTGCATCTCAGGGTCCACAAGATTTGGCATACTGTGCAATAAATAAATAATGCAATAGTTGGTCACAAATATTCAGGAAAATATAACTACCATAATAAAAAAAATTATAATAAAAACTCCTTGGAGTGAAGATTTCGGATTTCATTTATTGACCATGAAGTTACATAACATTGGCACGCCAATTTACATTGATACACTTAACAATTATTATATGTAGGTAACATTGATTTAAAGATACGGTGCTTGACCGATAAAAATGAGCTTGTCAAAGATTTGGATTGTGACGACTAGGGTTCTGTGGCCGAGCGGTAAGGCACTGCGGCTTTAGTAGGATCGTCGATCGTTGGGGGTTCGAATCCCGTCGGAATCCAAAATTTTGATAAGACTTTTCATTTTCCAATTTAGCACTCTTGAAGAATAGAATAATTTATTTCAAATTTCAACGCACAAATTCTTTGCATTATTTTTAAAAATGTAACAGAACTGCTTATTATAATTTATAGTTTGATCGTACACTCTGTGCTAGTAAAATTCTGTGTAAAATTAATTTAAATTCACTTTGACTGGGTTATTTCAAATACTTCTATCTCACGTTTATGTTAATAGTTAAGAAAGGCATTGAATATTTCAATAATGAACATGACCCTCTTCCCTCCTTTTAACATGCCCACGACAACCTTTTACTCCTTAACTTATCCGTCACTGATGCAACTTTGAAATTTCCTTTATTATACTCATTCATCACCTGACACGGCTCTATCAGTATAGGTAGCTATAAAATCAGTTCTAAGTCGGGGTAAAAATAAATAATGCGTGATATTTCACACAGCATCATCTAGCCCCAAACTAAGCAAAGCTTGTACTATGGGAACCAAATAAGTTTGTAAATACATACAAACACCCAGACCCGAGATAAATATTTGCAGATCATACAAACATTTGTCCCGCGGCGGGGATCGAACCCGCAACCTTCAGCGTCCCAAGCGGGCTTTCACCCACTGCGCCACAGAAGTCGTAAATTTCACACATTATATTTTTTTTGTTTTTGTAATCTGTGCTCGCCACTTCATTTGAAATCAAACTGGCCTTGTTTGTTTGTTTCTTTAACCCTTAATCAAACAAAAGTCATATATGTACCACTTAGGTTGATAACAAAAAAAACTATTTTCTATTGTTTGGCAGGACTTGAATTTGAAAGTATTGTAATCTCTGATATTTTTGCTATCTATTAGGCTGGCAACTTTATCCTTGTCACTTTTGCCTGTCAGTGAAAAATGATGTCAAATTTTTTTTTGCGCCAAATTTGACCTTTAGTTCGTATTTTTGCGTGTCACTTTCAAACTTTTGGAATTTTTGTTCGGCGAAGAATTCGGTAAGTGCTCTTGGAGTTCAAATAGGTAAACTCTATTATATTTAAGAGGTCCTACATGCATAATAATGAGAATATTATCAAGGTTTGCATAGTTTTTGATCACTCAAAGTAGAGACTGTAAGTGGTATCTATTTTACCATTGTCCATATAGGTAAAGTTCTTAATCGAATTGTATACATACAAATGTGTGTAAGTATAGTGTGACTTTTGAAAGTAAATTGTTTGTTTTAGTAAATTACCATGTTTAAAAAACCTAAAAGAATCATTTTTCAAGGAAACAACATCTTCCAAACCACAGCAGGGCTCTAAATGGCATCTCAGACCAAAAGTTAACAAGTTTAATATAAAATTAGACTAGATGAGAACAAAAACTAAAATAACAATCATAAATAAATGGGAAATTGTGGAAAAAACCTTTTACGTAGGTAAAATCCTATTTATTTTCATATTCTCAGGCTAATTATTTTTTACACCTGTAGTCACGGGAAACAACTAGTCTAAAGTTATGAACAGACCGTAACGGACAGTGGTAATATACGTACCACCAACGAAAAAAATTTCAAGTCCTACATGGACAATGGTAATATACATACCACCAAAAAATCACCCCCTTCCACCCCCTTTTTTTGATTTTTTCCAAAAGAAATGGAATCAGAGACCCCTAATTACCCAGAAACCACACCTTTTTTTAAAATATCATGGCCAGGGGCTCGCGTTTGTTTAAGGGTTAAATTCGTTTGCTAGTTTACGCACAGATCTATGTAGGTACGCTGCATCCAGTGATAGTGGATGGGTAACCGCCACTGGCGCGCTAGTGGCATTTTCATCAGAGCGCTTCAGAGCTTTAAGTCGTTAAGCCATGATGGAGGCCTTAAGGCGGCCTAAAAACTCCGTCACCAGAGTTGGCCACTGACTCATACGAACTTACTTTAGGTGTAGCTTGGAAACCGACCAGTATCTGCCTTTAAAAACGTTCTAGTAGGTTTTTTTTATGTTGAAATTATAGGTACTACTTTGTACTGTCAACAACGTCACCACAAGACGAGAACCGTATTAAGCAAGTAATACATCTTTAATACATTTTGAATGGAGTAATATATGCGCTCAGATACAGGCTTTCTACGTCAATACGGGAACCTTGTGATACCTATAGTAGGTAGGTATACCTGTAGAGGTGTAGTCCAATGGAACAAAGAGGTCAATCGATCGATATTCCAATAATTGAGCACTGAGTGAGCTTCAATGCTTGATACCTGCTAAATAGCTGCGTAGGTTTGTAGCTATGTATAGCGTCGACGTCGCCTAGCTGCTCTTGACTACGGGTTCCCTAACTTCGCATCTTAAAGACGAAATTAGTTTTTATGCGGTAATGCTCTTTCGTTGTGCGTCTACTTAATACTAATAGGTACTACTCTGATCAATGATGTTCTATTTATAACATTAAGTTTTATTAGGCGCTGATCGTTGCATATCAAGAGTGGCAGGCAGCTAAATCAAGTTGGCTCAATTATCAAAATTTATTTATTCATTTTCAAGCCTATAAGTACTTAGGTGGAGGGTCAGTGACGTAGCAAGGTAGCCAAGGGCCCTGGTGCAAAAAAAACTGGGGCCCTATCTGAACGGTTTAGATTTTATCAAACCAAAATATAATCGACGACCTCTGTTGCGCAGTGGGCGTAGGTCCGCTTGCAACGCAGAAGGTTGCGATTGCGAGTTCTATCCCCGCCGCGGAACAAATGTTTGTTATGATCTGCAAAAATTTATCTCGGGTGTTTCTATGTATAATTTGCATGTATTTACAAACAAAAAGTGTCCCACTCATATCATAAAGCTGAAAGTTTGTGAGTTTGTTTAGATGTTTGTATGTTTGTGTTTCAATCACGCTTAAACAAGTGAATCGATTTTGATGAAACTTGGTATAGGCGTAGATAGTGACCTGGAATAGCTTACAGGATATTCAAAATGCTGGTACCACGCTGGGAAGCCCCGTGCAGAAGCTAGTATAATATCAGTTATCTGGTTCCCATAGTACAAGCTATGCTTAGTTTGGGGCTAGATGATACTGTGTGAAATTATTGTATTCAGCATTCTTTATTTATTTATTATAAGTATACAGCGGTCTAAAAAGCAGAGCCGTCAACATGGTAAAAATTTTGCCACACCGGTATGACGTAGCTCATTAACGTTCGTTTGTTGCAGCCATGCCACCTGAGACGAGGAAGTCCTACTCCAGGAACAAGCCGCCCGCTGCGGCTCCTCCCATGGAATCCTTCGTCACTCAGAGCATTGGTAAGCTTCTAGAACTAAGCTGAACTAACTGTTTAGCCTTTAAGAAAATTTCTTTTAGTGGAAATCTATTTCCGCTTCTATAAAAAAAACTTAAAAAAACAATCAATTCGATTTGAAACAACCAGACTAAATCTGGTACTTGGTCGTCTGATGGGTGACTGCTATCAACTGAGTTCTTCCATGCTTCAGAGGGTACGTTGTGAGACCCAGCTATTAAGTCGTTAAGTTAGGCGGCCTAAAACTTGTCACCAGAATTGGCCACTAACCATCTTACTTGCTTTTTAGAACCTGAGGAAGACGCTGATGAGATGGTAGATGACTCCGGGGTGACTTACTTCGTCGACGAAGAGGGCCGCTACTACTACCAGCCCAACTCTGCTGACAGTGATATTGTCGCCCTCGACCCGGAGTCTATCGGACAGGAGCAACAGGTAACTTTTTCTATGCTAAGCCTAAGGAACGTGAATTCATCGTAATTCAGTGACTTGTCTCTGCAGAAGACACTTCATTTGAATAATGTGTGAATCGCCCTGCTCGTTGCAATTCCTATTATCCTTCTAATATTTGTCTTGGGTCTGTATTTACAAACAAAAAATATAAGTAGTAAATTAATAAAAGACATGTTTAATGTAAATTCAATATTGAACGTATCAGTCATGTAGTACCCATAACGCAATCTCTGCTTACTTTGGGGCTAGATGATGCTGTGTGAAAAGTCCAGCATTCTTTAGCTAGCTCATAACATACATAATAATATTAAATGTCAAAGTTCGTGTGTATATCACTGATGATTGAGTTTGTGCTATGTATGCCTTAACCAATGTTTTTTGTCTTTATTACCATCTTAGTGATGGATTACTCTCTGATTACATTTAGGAAATCCTTGTGTCAGGACTCAGGACTGTGACTGTTGTTATTTTATCTATTTAAACTATGATCCCACAGCCTCAACCGATAGAGGATCTCATCCTGCCCTCTCAGACAGTAACCCTGGTGCCCTCCGAGAGCAACAATGGAGAAGTCAGCTACGTGCTCGTGGTGGCTGACGAGGGAAAAGAACTGGAGAACCTGAATATCAAGATGGATACTGATGAGACTGAGCAGGTAATATTATCTTATAAATACCTCTGTCTAGTTGCTTTGAAGGTGATCGTTTTAGGAAGTTTAAAATCCGATTTAACGTTACTCTAGGTCGATAAATAATATTTAGCGCGGAGATTGTGCCAGCAGTTTCACAATTAATTATTAAGAGATTGGCTGATATCGAACTAAAAGAGTATTAATCGCCTCTTAGTTTAAAAACTTTGAGAAACAAAAAGCAGATAAATTGTTAAGGAAAATGTTATCCTAGATAGGGTCGGCAAAGTGATGACTTAGGTGCTGCAAATGCCTAAATTAGTTCTGCTTAGCATTGGCAGCAGATTTACCGTAGGCTGACAAAACGTGCAACATAGCAAATGGCAATACTAAAAGCCGTTGATGTAAGTACTCTTGTATCAACCGGTGTCTTACATTTCCGATGTGTTTATTTCAACCTGCCTATGAAGATGGAATTTAATCAGGATGTGGGTACCTCACAGCAACTCTTGGAGGTCCATCAGCCTGAGGAAGGGACAGCTGAGGAACAAGAAGATGTATGTATCAGTGCGGTCTTAGATACTTTCATTCCCAACTACCCCACTTGTGGGGAGACTAGAGAGGTCGTGGGAAACACCGTATTAATCAGGGCTCTTTGTGGATTAGAGAAAGTAGTCATACGGGACAAAATATAGATCAATTTTATTATAAAGCAATTTCCTGTGAAATCTAACTATCGCGCTGTGTCTAAGGTTTACTTTTCTAACTGTCATAATAGTAAAATAAACCTTGTTGTTTCATGATATAGCATAGCATATCATCATCATGAAACAACAATATAATGAAACAAACTATGATATACATATATATAGCTTGCTTGGACAATCTTGATAGATCGTTAAGTGAAGCAATAGTACATTTCTCACCTAGGGCAGGAAAATAAGAAATGTCTCGGATCATGCCGAGGTCGACAAATATGTGATCTGAGGTTTTCTTATTTCCTGCCCGTGGTGAGAATACTATTTTCCTCGACGGAGGCGGAAAGCGGCATTTTCGTTTAGCGACGCGGGAGGAAAATTGACGCTTTCCGCCCGGAGTGGAGGAAAGTTCTTAATCGGAGTGGAGGATAGATGGGTTATCATTAGTGGCACTGTTAACTGATCGCTTTAGGACTTTGGAGGGCACGTTAAATTGTCAGGCCTGTGGTCATGATGAAGTGACTAAGACGGTCTAAAAACTTCACCAGATCTAACCACTGGCTCATACGACATTTTTTTTTCATTAGTCTATACTGTCCCACTGGGCGAAGGCCTCCACCGTGTGGCGTCACACTTCGCGGTTTTCCCCCAATCCTTTCTAAAGGCATCCAGGTCATCGCGCCAGCGCTTTTTAGGTCGCCTCGGAGTCGCCTGTCGATACGAACTTTATATTGTAAAAACAAATAGTTTCATTGTTATGTACTGACTCCTGTATTCGTTTCATTTAGGACGAGAAGCCAGATGAAGAGACGGCTGATGTGTACACGTTTGAAGACGACGAAGAAGCTCCAGCAGAATCCAATGACGACGACCCGCCCGCAGAGAAGAAGCGCAAACGGAAGCAATCGTGCTCACTCTTTACTTGCAACTTCTGCGCGTATACCAGCCATAGGCGGTGAGATATTAACATTTTAACCATCTCGATCTAGCAAAAAAATATTTGCCAAAGGTAGTGCGAAGAGTTTTTTTTTATATAACTTTTTAAACTATCATGGTTAACACTATAAACACAAAATAAAATTCATGGTAAATATCCCGTTAATTGTGTTTATAGTTTTTTTTTATAATTTGGAAATACACATATTATCCGCCAGTTCCACATATCCCTACTAATATTTTTTTAAGATTATTTTTCCATCTATTACTACAAGGGGAATACTTTTTCACTTATAACCACTGTTATTAATTATTTTCTTCACAATTGCTTATCGAAAATGAATAAAACACTACTCCTGTGGTACCAACATTTTGAACAGCCTATGTGCTATTCCAGGTCCATATCGGTATTATCGGTTCACTAGTTTATTAATGATTAATACACAACATACTAAATAAATAAATAAATAATGCTGGACTTTTCACACAGAATCATCTAGCCCCAAAGTAAGCAGAGCTTGTACTATGGGTACTAAGATGCCTATATACTTTTTGTTTGTAAATACATACATATTATACAAAGAAACACCCAGACCCGAGACAAATATTTGTAGATCATACAAACATTGGTCCCGCCGCGGGGATCGAACCCGCAACCTTTTGCGTCGCAGGCGGGCCTTCGCCCACTGCGCTACAGAGGTTGTCCAACTCTGTCAATTACTCACTCGGCTTTATTATAATAAGCACGGTTTCTATATTCAACGGACATTCGTAGGTTAGAGCTACGACTCGTTTCTACACAAAAATAAATAATGTACCAAAAAGGTTCAATGCTAAATCCATGTTTCTACATACAAATTTTGACAGCTAACTTACCGCCGGTTTCTAGCTGTCAAACTTTTGTATGTGGAAACGAGTTGTAGCTCTTACCTACGACTGTCCGTTGAATATAGAAACCGGGGGTTAGTATGATAGTAGGATGAAAGACCAAATAAGATGAATGATGCATTTTCAGTTACCTCCTCCTGCGCCACATGAAATGTCACTCGGAGGATCGTCCGTACAAGTGCACGGTGTGTGAGCGCGGCTTCAAGACGCAAGCCTCGCTGCAGAATCATGTCAACATGCACAACGGCGTGAAACCGCACACTTGCAAGTTTTGCAAGAGCACCTTTACTACTTCTGGTTAGTTATACTGCACGAAAGGAGCCTGCAGTGTCTAACTTGAAACCAACCAATCACGCAATATGGAATTTACGTGTGTTGTCATTTTCATGTTATGTGATTGGTTGAGCTCAATTGGGATGATAACTGGGAATGGATTTCAAGTTACACATTAAGGCTGTTGTTTGGAGTGTACGAAAGGAACACACATTTTAAACTTTCGCGACTTGAAGACATTTTTTTTTGTCTTCTCGTGACCACGGTAGCTGTAACGCTACTGAAACGTCGAGGTAAATAAACAAATGTTATACCTACGCGATTAAGTCCCGTTATAAAATGTATGAAAGGAATGTTTAAGAGTGTACAGCAGGATTCTGTTAGAATGCACGAAAGGGGCTTGTTTGTGCTTTAAAAATAACCGGTTCGAAACAACAATTGACACAACAAGAAATGCTTATGAATCAGTTTCACTTGTGTTGCAACTGTACTTGTTCAATAGGCTACTTGAGACTTTTGTCTACACCTCCACGTTTCAACCAAATCATTTGTCTGTTTAAAGATATCATTGACACATTCATACGAACATCAGAACATACAAACATTCGGGAATATTAACTGAATCGAATCATCTAATTTTAAAGAAGTTTCATAAGAGTCGGTATAAGGAAGTAGTCTGCAACCACTATTCAAATTACGCGAAGCAAGTACTTGGTTCCGGCACTTATCTGTTCAGCGGTTTGTGCGTGAAAAGTTAACAAACAGACCAGACAATAAAAAAAAGTAAGTTCGTATGAGTCAGTGGCCAACTCTGGTGACGGGAGTTTTTAGGCCGCCTTAACGCCTCCGTCATGGCTTAACGACTTAAATAGCCGGGACCGACAATTGAAGCGCCTCCGAAGCACGGAAGCGCTCAGATGAAAATGCCAATGGCGGTCACCCATCCACTTACAGACCGTTTCGAACGTTGCTTAACTTCGACTATCTATCAAGAACGACTAAGCAAGCACGACCACGAGCGCTTCTACTTACTTTTTTTTTATTTACATTACAGGTGAGCTTGTTCGACACGTGCGTTACAAGCACACTCACGAGAAGCCGCACAAATGTACAGAATGCGACTACGCGTCCGTCGAGCTCGCCAAACTGAGGCGGCATGTTCGTTGCCACACTGGAGAACGACCCTACCAGGTAAAACTTACACTTCTTCCCTACGGTTTGCTAAAGTCAAACGTAGAAGTAGAATATATTTCACTTCGATGAAAATCGTCGCTCGTAACTGCTTAAAGTGCGTGCGAGTAAACCAGGTCTTGACCCTGAAGTCCTTGTCATCTTTATAATCTTTACTTTGATCAAAATAGTCTGAAGTTTAAACTTCAGCCTCGAACGAGTATTTTGATAATTTTGAGTATTTCAGTAAGAAATTGGATTGTTTAGGAACAAAAACACATTTCAGTTTATTCATCCATTCTCCATACAAAATGTAAAGGAAAAGTTTTGACCATTACCGTCATTTCTAGAACTCGTTATCTTATTGTCCCATAGTCTTTTGATCCCAACATGAAACAGTGAGTGGCATAAAAAATACATGTCATCTATTGCAAATTATATGCATATTGGTCCACTAATGAAACACAAACATAGTTTTTACACAGAAGTAAAATGGAAATATTATTGTTCGGTGTTCATCATCTCTTCCCACATTATGTGGGGTCGGCACAACATGCATTCTTTTTTCATAGCCGTCATCTCAACACTCACTCATTTCTTATTATTAATTAACATTAATTAATTGAAGTAATTGTTTATCGACAGTGCCCTCACTGCACGTACGCGTCGCCGGATACGTTCAAGCTGAAGCGTCACTTGCGCACTCACACCGGAGAGAAGCCGTACAAGTGCGACCTTTGCACCATGTGCTTCACGCAGTCCAACTCGCTCAAGGCGCATAAACTTATACATAACGGTAAATAACATTATCTTACACAAGGATAACTGGATGTGTGTGGGATGACTGGACTGTGGATGGGTCAATGGCATTTTCATCTGAGCGCTTCTCTACGGAGAGCTCAAGGGTTGGAACAAAACAGTTTTTATTTTATAAAACAGACAGTTCAATATGTAATTAAATTGTTACTTACTTTAATGAATCAATATAGGTAAATGTATTAGTTAAAACCATCGAACTCGTGACCGGCACCATCTCTGACAGTCCTCTTCGGGAAAGGTCCACAAACTTGCCCTTTGAGTTGAGATAGACCTAGACCCTGGAGAAATGGAAAGCAACATGAAAAATTGCGGTTTTTTTTTGCACCCAAGAAACAAATAAATAATCAATTATGTACTTATTAAATAATTTTTTGGATACTACCTCAATACAGACGATGAAATTTCCAATTGTAATCACATTGTAGTAAGTTTTTATCTACAACAGATTTTGGAAAATCCAAAAAGAAAAATGCTCAAAAAAAATTCGCAAGAACTTTCACCAAGTTGGACAATTCGTATTTTTATTGTAAACTAGCTTATGCGCGCGGCTTCGCCCGCGTGGTACAAACATTTTGAATAGCCTATATGCTATTCCAGGTCATTATCTACGCCTATTCCAAGTTTCATCCAAATCGGTTCACTGGTTTAGGCGTGATTGTTACACAAACAAACATCCAAACATACTCACAAACTTTCAGATTTATTATATTATTAGGATTGAGGGTTACTTCTAGAAAGACCATAGGTTTTAGATACGTTAGGCACAGGATTGGAACGAATGGCGTAAACAGAGGAAGGCCTACCTACACCCAACTGGGATATTATGGGTTATAGATGATTATGTAAGCCTTAGCATTACTGCGTTTACATAATTGTAGTTGTAGTATGAGAACATAATTTTAACTCTCTGACCCATTTCCGATTTAATAAATCAATAAAATCTATACTTTTAAATTAAGTATTACTGCTCATGCAATGCCATTTGCCAAGCGACATCAGTTGATCCTAAATGAATAGTGAAGCTGTGCGTTACATAATATTTATAACGTTTCTTCCTTTGATAGCTCTATCCACGTTCATATCCATCATTCATGTATTGTATCATCTTCGCAAATCTTAAAAAATCAGCTTAAAAAAATGGTTGTTATACAAATGTTTTTACGACATTAAAGAATACTTAAATTATAGGCGTCTTACCATAGAACGTGACATAAAGTTATTCCACCGAATAAATCAAGAATAACCATACATTTTGACAGTTTACACTCCGGAATAACTTTATGTCACGTTCTATGGTAAGACGCTAGGAATTTACATTTTTGTAGAGCCATTCAAATTATTTCAATTATTTTTATATACTAATTATTTTAATAATGTCTATTTTTATACTTGATGACATTTAAATTATGATAATATTCAGTGTTAAGCTACTGATACTTTATTAATTAATTTTTACTAAAGGAGAACGGGCAGGCATGTATGAAGCGCCGCCCAAGTCAAAAAACGATCGCCCGCAGAGTGGACGTATAGTGGAATGGGTAGACCTTCTAAAACACTACATTTGATTGTATGACAGCAAAAAAATCCATCCTACAGAAATCGAGATATTTGCAGTTAAAGGTGGTGACTTTTACAATCATATTTATTGACTTACAGGCTTCCCGCAGACAAGCCACTATGGGCATTCGATAGAACTTTAGAAGCACTACTTTTCATTTTATGACAGCTAAAAAATCCATCCTGCAGAAGTCGAGATATTTGCAGTTAAAGTGGTGACTTTTACCATCATCTTTTTTAACTTACAGGCTTCCCGCAGATAAGCCATTATGGGCATTCGATAGGACTTTAAAAGCACTACATTCGATTGTATGACAGCTAAAAAATCCATCCTGCAGAAGTCGAGATATTTGCAGTTAAATGTGGTGACTTTAACCATCATCTTTTTTAACTTACAGGCTTCCCGCAGATAAGCCATTATGGGCATTCGATAGAACTTTAAAAGCACTACATTCGATTGTATGACAGCTAAAAAATCCATCCTGCAGAAGTCGAGATATTTGCAGTTAAAGGTGGTGACTTTTACAATCATATTTATTGACTTACAGGCTTCCCGCAGACAAGCCACTATAGGCATTCGATAGAACTTTAGAAGTACTACATTTCATTGTATGACAGCTAAAAAATCCATCCTGCAGAAATCGAGTTATTTGCAGTTAAAGGTGGTGACCATCATGTTTTTTGACTTACAGGCTTCCCGCAGATAAGCCACTATGGGCATTCGATAGAACTTTAGAAGCACTACATTCCATTGTATAACAGCTAAAAAAAATCCATCCTGCAGAAGTCGAGATATTTGCAGTCAAAGGTGGTGACCATCATGTTTTTTGACTTACAGGCTTCCCGCAGATAATCCACTATAGGCATTCGATAGAACTTTAGAAGCACTACATTTCATTGTATGACAGCTAAAAAATCCATCATGCAGAAATCGAGTTATTTGCAGTTAAAGGTGGTGACCATCATGTTTTTTGACTTACAGGCTTCCCGCAGATAAGCCACTATAGGCATTCGATAGAACTTTAGAAGCACTACATTTCATTGTATGACAGCTAAAAAATCCATCCTGCAGAAGTCGAGATATTTGCAGTTAAAGGTAGTGACTTTTACAATCATATTTATTGACTTACAGGCTTCCCGCAGACAAGCCACTATAGGCATTCGATAGAACTTTAGAAGTACTACATTTCATTGTATGACAGCTAAAAAATCCATCCTGCAGAAGTCGAGATATTTGCAGTCAAAGGTGGTGACCATCATGTTTTTTGACTTACAGGCTTCCCGCAGATAATCCACTATAGGCATTCGATAGAACTTTAGAAGCACTACATTTCATTGTATGACAGCTAAAAAATCCATCATGCAGAAATCGAGTTATTTGCAGTTAAAGGTGGTGACCATCATGTTTTTTGACTTACAGGCTTCCCGCAGATAAGCCACTATAGGCATTCGATAGAACTTTAGAAGCACTACATTTCATTGTATGACAGCTAAAAAATCCATCCTGCATAAATCGAGATATTTGCAGTTAAATGTGGTGACTTTTACCATCATTTTTTTTTGACTTACAGCCTTCCCGCAGATAAGCCACTATGGGCATTCGATAGAACTTTAGAAGCACTACATTCCATTGTATAACAGCTAAAAAAAATCCATCCTGCAGAAGTCGAGATATTTGCAGTCAAAGGTGGTGACTTTAACCATCATACGAGTATTTTTTGACTTACAGGCTTCCCGCAGATAAGCTACTATGGGCATTCAATAGAACTTTAGTAGCACTACATTTGATTGTAAGATTTCTCGATTTCTGCAGGATGGATTTCTTAGCTGTCATACAATCGAATGTAGTGCTTTTTAAGTTCTATCGAATGCTTATAGTGGCTTATCTGCGGGAAGCCTGTTAGTTAAAAAAGATGATGGTAAAAGTCACCACCTTTAACTGCAAATATCTCGACTTCTGCAGGATGGATTTTTTAGCTGTCATACAATGAAATGTAGTGCTTCTAAAGTTCTATCGAATGCCTATAGTGGCTTATCTGCGGGAAGCCTGTAAGTCAAAAAACATGATGGTCACCACCTTTAACTGCAAATAACTCGATTTCTGCAGGATGGATTTCTTAGCTGTCATACAATCGAATGTAGTGCTTTTTAAGTTCTATCGAATGCCCATAGTGGCTTATCTGCGGGAAGCCTGTTAGTTAAAAAAGATGATGGTAAAAGTCACCACCTTTAACTGCAAATATCTCGACTTCTGCAGGATGGATTTTTTAGCTGTCATACAATGAAATGTAGTGCTTCTAAAGTTCTATCGAATGCCTATAGTGGCTTATCTGCGGGAAGCCTGTAAGTCAAAAAACATGATGGTCACCACCTTTAACTGCAAATAACTCGATTTCTGCAGGATGGATTTTTTAGCTGTCATACAATGAAATGTAGTGCTTCTAAAGTTCTATCGAATGCCCATAGTGGCTTATCTGCAAAAAGCCTGTAAGTCAAAAAATATGATGGTCACCACCTTTAACTGCAAATAACTCGATTTCTGCAGGATGGATTTTTTAGCTGTCATACAATGAAATGTAGTGCTTCTAAAGTTCTATCGAATGCCCATAGTGGCTTATCTGCGGGAAGCCTGTAAGTCAAAAAACATGATGGTAAGAGTCACCACATTTAACTGCAAATATCTCGATTTCTGTAGGATGGATTTTTTAGCTGTCATACAATGAAATGGAGTGTTTTTGAAGGTCTACCCATTCCACCATACGCCCACTCTGCGGGCGATAGTTTTTTGATTTGGGCGGGGATGCCCATTCTCCTTTGCACGCCTTAACGACGAGGCAGAGTGTATAGGATCCATTTACCTAATTATTTAGCAACACCTATTGTACCTACATTCCTGCGAATAAATGATTATGATTATGATTTCGACCCTTTGGGTGTAGGCCGCCTTCATAATTTGCCATTTCTTGCGGTTCTTAATCTCTATCCATTTGCCTCCAGCTGTGTATTGTATCATCATCATCATCCACAGCCCGATCTAGCCCACTGCTGGGCATAGGCCTCCCTTTGCTTGTGCCATCCAACACGATCTCGCGCCAATCTCATCCATCTACGGCCCACGGCCTTGGTAATATCATCTGCCCATTTCGCTGTATTGTATACTCTCATTGAATAGTAATATTGTAATAACGTTTATTTGAAGAGTTACGTTTACGTAATTCTTCCTATCGTCATGATAGCAAAAGCAAGAAATATCGTCCTGCTGCTGCTGCGAAAATCGTATCTATTTTCATTCTACATTATATTATATGCGACCAGTTTTGTCTTGGGGCACCCAATAGACCAAGCCCAAAGTTGCAATACCATAAGCCTCTATACACCGACACCTTCGACGCCATCTGGCGGAAGAAGACAGCCTCACTGCTCAGCAGAACTCGAGGCAGCCGCAACAGCATCCAAACTGCGATAACTGAAAAATTTGATTGTCCTCTGATTTTCAAACTAATTCAGAGGACTAAATCATTTTTACATTTTAATTACTAACCCTTAGAAATAAGTCTACTAACACAATGGACTGTAAACTGTCTGAAATTAAATAAATAATTTATAATTATACTAAAATACGCTACGGCCAAGGATTCGTCAATTTGCGCAGATTTAGTGTTCAATAGCTAAGTAAAGTTTTTCCACCTTAGTGTCGGAGACGCCGCTATTCACTTGAGTTGTGCTGATGCGTTGACCGTGTTAGTCCAGTTAGACAGTTTCTCTTTTTCGTTTCACGCACCTTTTATTCGACAGAGAAAATTGATTATTTTACAAGTTAAACTTGTTGGATATTGTGCTCGATTTTGTCACTACATCTCTAGAAACTTAAAACCAATCTGTCACCGCTCATGCTTATTGAAATGGACTATGATATTAGTGTTATTCAATAGAAAAGTGTTTGTTGTGTTGTTCATTAGCTAACTGTATTGTTTCCACCTCAGTGTCGGAGAAGCCAGTGTTCCCTTGTGAGCTGTGCCCCGCGAAGTGCGGCCGCAAGACAGACCTGCGTATTCACGTGCAGAAGTTGCACACCTCGGAGACTCCGCTCAAATGCAAGCGCTGCGGGAAATCCTTCCCCGACCGCTACTCGTGCAAGCTACACAATAAGGTTACTAAATAATTGCAATTTGTATCTCCAAGGCACGGTAGAAACAAATCTATTTACTAAGAACACAGATTACTATCCCCCTTAGACATGTTCAATGGATCTGGAATAAAAAGATCTGAGAAAATGCCTACCGCGCCTTGGGGATACAGTCGTAACATTGTTTACCATCTTTATACAGAAAAGTAAACCAAATCATTCCCAGTAGTTTTTATAAATTCTAACCGGCTTACCATAGAACGTGACATAAAGTTTTCCACCGAATAAATCAAGAATAACCATACATTTTGACAGTTTACACTCCGGAATAACTTTATGTCACGTTCTATGGTAAGCCGGTTAGAAGACAGTCAGAGGCATGTCAAAATTGGCATATTATGCATTTTACATAATTATTCGGTCACCCATCCACTTACAGACCGTTTCGAACGTTGCTCAAGAACGACTAAGCAAGCACGAACACAAGCGCTTTAACCATAAGAAATACATTTTTGATTCTGATTAAATTAAACTCATTAAATCATGAGGTTTTATTCACTATCTGTTTTTCAGCGCTTAGAGTACCTACCAAAGTTCTAAGAATATGTTTTGAATATGAAGAAGCCCTTGTTACCTTTAATTAGAAAGTAGTTTCCTCAAGACTATAGCATTTTTCACATAGGAACGTATCCCTGAAACATAGAATGTTTCACGCTGTACAACTATGAAACATTTTGAAATAAATAAAATCTAGAGGAAATACTAAAAGATACTTTAAGTTGGCTAACTTGTTTAAATAATAAATCTATTGCTTGTTTCAGACCCACGAAGGCGAGAAGTGCTTCAAGTGCGATCTCTGCCCTTACGCGTCGACTACTCTGCGTCATCTCAAGTCGCACATCCTCAAGCATACTGATGAGAAGCCGTTTGCTTGCGAACAATGCGATCAGTCCTTCAGGTAACTACTTGAAAGACTAAAAATCTACAGAAATGTCGTGAGAATGAGAATGTTTGTCTAGGTCGCTTTATCAAAGACTAACAGTAATAGCGAAGCGTGGTGACGACTGGTGGAGTAGAGTATTGACTGAATGGTGGCCCAGATCTGGGTACAGGAATGTAGGACGTCCGGCGACCAGATGGGTAGACGATATTGTACACGTCGTGGTGGATGGCACAAACTTAGGGAGGCCTATACCCAGCAGTGGGTGAAGTCGGGCTATGGATGATGGTGATGAGCAGTATCCGAAATTCCGGACTGAATTATGATAGTTTAATGTACGTCTAAATGCTTCAAGATAAAGTGTTAGTGCCTTGTTTCATTTGGCTTGTCTTGACGGAATTATGTTAAAATATGGGAACCAGACAAATGATAGAAAACATGAATACTTTTTATTTGTAAATACATAAAATTAGAATCTCTAAATCCCAATCCGACGGTCTTTCCGACGAATTACAATACCTACCCAGACCTCGTATTTCCTCAGGGAGTCAAAAGTCTTATATGACGCCTAAAGTGTTGAAATAAGACTTAATTCACCTCCCAAATCATGTTATTAGTATATTTAGTAAATATGTATGTGAAATTAACAAATAATAACATTTCCAGGCAAAAACAGCTGCTCCGTCGTCACCAGAACTTGTACCACAATCCGGACTACGTGCCCAAGCCGCCCAAAGAGAAGACTCACACTTGCCACTCATGCCATCGCACGTTTGCTCACAAGGGTAATCTGATGCGACATCTCGCGATCCACGACCCCGATTCTGGCCATCAGGAACGTGCGCTTGCCCTCAAAATCGGACGCCAGAAGAAAGTCAAATACATTGATTCGGATGCTCTCAAGGTAACTAAGCCGGTAGCGACAACCTTATTCCTACGTTCACACCAAGTTACAAAACATGACGTATTCAGACAATTATGAAAAAATATTAGCAAAATTCGAGTTGATCATTTATTTTGGACATTAGTCGTGCAAAGGATATAAACACGTATATACAAAAGAAACAACCATAGGTAGGACTGAGCTCTTATTCTGCTCTTGAAAAAAAAAAGTGGTCTATCAAAGGATCAAGGTCCGAAAAATCAAGATTTATTTATTTATGTGGTGAAACCTCCTGTGCTGTTGCTAAAATATTAGCCAAAACATATTGTGGTTTTCCTGGACCCCAGGGTAGTAATAAGTGTTTCTCCAGGGATGGGTAGGGTTTAAGGGTTAAAGTACCTACCTACCTTTATTTTGCTGGCGAAGTCGCGGGTACCAGCTAATACACCTTTTTCTGTCCGTGTAGTAAGTTCATAGTAGTAAGTGGCCAACTCTGGTAGTAATAAGTACATCTTTGATATCCCCAGCACCCATTCCTGTCGGAGATAAAGACAGAAGGCGAGAACAGCGAGCTGATGAAGGTCGGCGTGAGTAGCTCCCTGAAGCGCGGCGAACTCGTCACCGTGTCGGATGGCGATGGCCAGCAATATGTCGTGTTGGAGGTCATTCAACTCGAGGACGGCACCGAACAGCAGGTCGCCGTTGTAGCACCCGACTTCCTGCAAGCTACTGAGATGGGTATGTCTGTGTAATCTTATTAGTCACTGTATGTCTGTGTATTCTACTAATCTTATTAGTCAATAGCTGTCCGTCGCGGTGTTGCCCGCGGTCTATCGGGAAAACTTCACTTTCCCGAGATAAAATATAGCCTATGTTCATCTGGGATAATGTAGGATTCTAATGGTGAAAGAATTTTTCAAATCGATCCAGTAGTTTCGGAGCCTATTCAATTCCAACAAACAAACAAATCTTTCATCTTTATAATATAAGTGTAGATGACGTAGGCCTTTAGACTCCGTTACTAGAGTTGGCCACGAACTTCATGTTATTAATGCGAAACTGTGAGAATTTATTTGAATAGATATTTGTTACTCTTTCACGCAAAATGAATTTGGTTTGTTTCGCACAGAGATAGAATAATATAGTAGAATAATAGCCTATAATAATATAGTAAGAATAAGAGTCCTTTTTATCCGGGATTAGAGAGATATTACCACGGCATCGCGCCTGTCGGTAAACCACAAGACTGATATTACTTTTTTGTAAATACTACTACTATTAATAATAATAATAAACACCTGCAATAAATAAATATTTCATTTATACATTTGCATGGCGTCACAGGCCGGCCTTACGGATGGCATTTGTGCTATTTTCGTAAAATGTGCATAATAAATTGCATTACTGACCAACCGATGGGATCCAAATGATCAGATATTTAAAACAGTTCAATGTAAACGAAAACGAGTAAATAAATAAGTTTTACCTACGCGATTAAGTTCCGTATACATATAATTTAATATTAATGATATTTGTGATTAACAGAAGAAGAGGAAGAGGAAACTGACGAGTACGGCGAGGAGGAAACCCTCGAAGACGACGACGAGGACGAAGAAGAGAAGAAGCAGAACCAGCAGCTGAAGCAGCAGCAGCTAGCCGCCGAGCGAAGCATCAAACTCGAGAAGGAAGTCGACACTTGTTTCGGCTTCGATGTCAGCGTGAGTATATGCTCAGTACAATCCTGTTATAGTACATTACGATATTAGTGCGTAAAGATGGTTATAACCAATACGCACGTATATCGTACGACGTTTTTTAACACATTTGCGAGGAAACAGAAAAAAAAACATTTTAATTAGACTCAATCTGTGAATGCACACTGTTGCTTTCCCGCCATTTGAACAGACTGCCTACTGAGTGGCGCCGCGCGTCGATTAGTTCTCCTTTGAATAGCAACAGCGCGCTGCTCACTAGCTGGAGGCACGACTCCAGCTCGGCGGCGATCAGTTCCATATTTGAAATGGCAAATAATGCTGTTATGGAATTTGTATGGACTATAACATAACTATTTGCTTTGATAACACACGCGTTTGTTATGACCCGCTTTACATATTTAAAACCGGTGGAATTACATCTGCTTTACGAGCAAGGGTGTTAAAAATAAAATTACTTTTGTGTTTTAACATTGCGCGGTGGCGTAGCTTGCATAGTTCTGTTTGGTCATCGTGGATGACGGCTAGTGGCATTAGTGGCTAATGGCGCCGCTATGCTTCGGAGGGCACAATGAATTGTCGGCTATCAAGTCGTGAAGCTATGACGGAGGCCCTAATACGGCCAAAAACTCAATCACCAGAGTTTGGTAGTTTGTATGATTATCACCAGAGTTGGTCACTTACAGCCCGTTCACACTAGTCGTAAGTCGCATAAGACTAAAAGTCGAATGCTCTGGTCACCATACACTTTATATGGAGCTGTTCACATTGGATGAGACGCGAAAGTGTATGGTGACCAGAGCATTCGACTTTTGGTCATATGCGACTTACGACTAGTGAGAACGGGCTGTAAATCGTACAAACGACCAAAGACGATAGGGAAAGATAGGGGGTGTGATCATTGGTGAGCAGGCTGATTCAGGAAATAGATATGGTCATGTACTAGTAATATATAAATAATATTATCTAAGATATGTTATGGTTTTTAGTAGTTTCCAATATAGTTTCTAAACTACTCATCCGATTATGGTTAGGCAATAAGTGCTGAGCATAAATGTGGAGTGTGTTTGAGTACTTAGATGACGAGTGACTGATAAAAATGGAGAAGGTATACATGTGCCGAGCTCACATAGTAGGAGGGCAGGAAGGTGTGATAATTCAGATTGGTAACCTTAATATGTGCTCAGGATGCGGAAGACGAAGAGGAAGAGGTGGATATCAGCCCGATGGCCAAGGAGGAATTAAGAGCCGCGCCGCCGCATATGCTCTTCGATGCACAGGTCAGCAACTACATACATTGTATGTACTGTTTATTTGTATATCATACTAGCTGTCCGCTACGGTGTTACCCGCGATCCCTCGGTAAAACTTCACTTCCCTGGAATAAAATATAACATTGTTCATCGGGGATAATGTAGGATTCTATTAGTGAAAGAATTTTTCAAATCGGTCCAGTAGTTTCGGAGCCTATTCATTTCAAACAAACAAACATACAAACAAATCTTTCCTCTTTATAATATTAGTATAGACAAACAAACAGGATCACGACTTTATCCTAACAGTGGTCTTTGAAGAGAATCCAAAATGTCGTAAAAAATAGGATCACTAATGTAACATCGAGTCGCGGAGACATTCTCTCAGATCATGTATGTATTACAGATCCTTTAACGATTTTTAATATGTGAACCGGTGTCGTAGTCAGAGGTATGATCAAATTACATATTTTAAAGAAAATAGATCTTTTTTTTCGTTCACTTAGAAGTTGGATTTTTTCACAGCTTAAAGGGACCATAGACTTGCGTATACGGTTTAATTTTTTAATTTCAACTTGATACCTCCACGCGTCCCCGAGATAAAGGGTCTTGACAGACAGACAGACAGACAAAAAAGTGATCCTATAAGGGTTCTGTTTTTTCCTTTTGCGGTACGGAACCCTAAAAAGAAAACTATAGGGTGGGTGTTTATGGAGTGCACTGTGTTCCACCTGAGAACATGTGAGGTTTTATATTTTAATACATGCCCACATTTTATTGTTTTCCCCCAAAGCTCAGTAATTAAATAAAATATTTGATAATTACAGGAAGAGGACGATCAAAACGAGCAGGAGGAACAAGAAGTGGTGTTCGAGCTGGTATGAATCACCAGCCAGTTATCGCCGAAGACCCGCGCTACGTCCTATCATTCCTTGAGTGATCCACTCATTTTATGTTGTATTTGACTGCAGCCGGTATTACCCCCTTATATGTTTTTTTATAATTTTGAGATTGGTAATTACTCAAACCTCTCTGGTATATTTGCTTGTAAATGCGATTAAAGTAGAGCTCTCTCGGCGGCTATGTGTTTAAAGAGCTCAATTTACTTATGCTCGTAGTCCACTTTTCATTGACAACAAACAATTGTACCGGAGTAGTGCGACAATTATTTTTTAAGATTAACCCCTTTGTCGCTTTGCAATAGTACAATTTGTACCAATGTTATAATATTCTGACAATCTTTTAGTGCTTCACTTTGACTGATTTGCATGTAAAACTCCTTTTTATATATTTTCTTTGCTGTAGACTTAGTTAATAATGATCTACATAGTACTTATCCTATGATGTTTCTATGGTATATTTATTCGTTAGAAGTAAGCAGTCTGATTTAGCTATTGCACATTCCACTTACCACGCTACTAACTGGTACTTTAATTATCTGGCGAGCGAAATTATAGCGTACTAGCTGCGCCCCGCGGTTTCACCCGCGTAAGTCCCGTTCCCGCGGGAATATCGGGATAAAAAGTAGCCTATGTGTTAATCCAGGGTATCACCTATCTACATACCAAATTTCAACCAAATCGGTCCAGCCGTTTTTGCGTGAAAGAGTAACAAACATCCATACATCCATACATCCATACTTACAAACTTTCGCCTTTATAATATTTACTAGCTGCGCCCCGCGGTTTCACCCGCGTAAGTCCCGTTCCCGCGGGAATATCGGGATAAAAAGTAGCCTATGTGTTAATCCAGGGTATCACCTATCTACATACCAAATTTCAACCAAATCGGTCCAGCCGTTTTTGCGTGAAAGAGTAACAAACATCCATACATCCATACATCCATACTTACAAACTTTCGCCTTTATAATATTTATAGGATAGGATATAGGATTTGCGTGCACTGGGTAAAAATGTAGCATTATTTCTGCTCTTAGTGGATTAGAGTCGAAAAAAGCGTTCGCAAATCGAATACAATCTTATCGGACTAGCATGTCAGATATCAGGCTTAACCTGAGCGCACACTTGTCCGCGCCGTACGCGCGGTCATTTTTCGATACAAAAAATGCTGATGACGTCAGAAAATGCGGCTCGCTTCTGACGTCAGCAGCATTTTCTCTATTGAATTGAGAGTTCAGCGCGTTCGGCTCGGCTGGACCACCCTAAATCAATTGCCGATATTCACTTTACACCATAGGCGCAGGCTCTACTTGTCGGGCCTCTTCCTATTCCATTCAAATATCACACTAAATGCATGGAAATAAAGCACAAATTAGGACACACGGTGTGTCGTTGATCGGACGTCCGATTGCTTTTGTTTTGTGAATTAAATTTGTGCTTTATTTCCGTGCATTTAGTATGACATTTGAATGGACTAGGAAGAGGTCCGACACCAGTCAGGTGGGGTTGGCGCCTTAGATCATGAGACGGAATGCGCATTACCTTGGATTTCCCCTCTGCAAAAATGTAATGTACATTTTAAATCTTAAGCGTCTTATATTATTACGTACGAAAGCAAGAGTGTGTGTAAAACGCGTTCGTGTGCCACCTCGTCCCCGCAAAAACCGGCAAAAAAATTTGAAAGAGGAATTCTCTCAATAACTCGTCCATTTCTAGTTTGTAAAGCACATTACTTCACTTTACAGATTGTTGAATTAGTGTAGTGAGTGGAATGAACAGTCTCGTAGGGACCCCATAGTACATAAGCAAATTATTGATGTTGTGATACTTATGCTTTTTGGATATCAATTAGGGCAGTGAAATAGATATTGTATCCACAAATATTTATTGTTTAGACTTAGCTCTTAGGCTCTTCATGTACGTACTCAGCTAGGCCACACGGCGAGTTTTTGATCTCTTTCATGTGTAGTGCAACATTTGATAACATAAGATTGATAAATAAATATAATTTGATCTGTTTTATTGACGATGACCAAAGCGAATGGATTTTGGTTAGTGTATCTAGGCGTAAAAGGCGGTAAATTTATAAAATTATAAATTAATTAAATTTAAATTCATACTTTATTTATTCAATAGTTAAACAAGCATTGTGCACACAAAATAGTAATATCTTAATAAACACTTGATAACAATCAACATTGTATTTTTATAACAACACTGCAAAATTGTGCATTTCACTGGACATCACATACAAACAATCTAATACAGAGGTAGTCAAAAACATTTTGTTCTGATATTTATAATGCAATATAAGTATTGATTCATAATATACGGCAAACCAACAAGTGCTGTTTTTTCATAATACGTTGTCTACTGCGCATTCTAACTCACGCCTAGATCCATCGATCGTATTATACAATTGACAATATTTTTCGTCGCCGTACGGCTATGCGAAGTAGATATCTATAAATGATGCTAGATCATGTAGTGTTCAATCTTTCTTACTTTTATGGCAGCGCGTTCGATAGTTCGTGCTAAATTACATAATAAATTACATAAAAGACGTCTTTGGTCATGTAAAGTCACAAAGGCGATTGCAAAGAGAACCAGGTTCGTCGATCTATACAGAACAGATTTCGAAAACTTGCCGAGTTCTGCTTAGATTAAATGTTATAAAATGTGTACTTAGTGGTATTATGTCGAGATATGTTAACGGGGAATTTGTATGCCAACGGCCTACAGGTTTAAATACCAAGTTGTGACGTTTGTCAGGCAGACTACTCGTCTAAAGCGAGTATAGATAGAATCTGAGTAAACCTGTAGGCCGTTGAAAATAAACTTTGTGCGTCTTACCATAAAACGTGACATAAAGTTATTCCGGAGTGTAAACTGTCAAAATATGGTTGTTCTTGATTTATTCGGTGGAATAACTTTATGTCACGTTTTATGGTAAGACGCTGTCTGTTTTATCGATCTGGAAATCATTTTAATTACTACACATTTTAATTACTTCAGAGTCGTGTATTTTAAGATAGCTGTATCTTGTGATTTCCAAGTAGAAATTGTATAAAAGCTATTTATAAATCTGATAAAATATCATTCACAGCTTTTCAATATTTTTGTATTAGTTTTATCTGATATTTTATTAATTTTATTGTACTTCGTGAAGTTAGATGCGCTTCGACAACTTATGAAAAAGCGCCACATGGGTGAATGGCTGTCTAATTCTTTGAGCATGTTGTTGTATTTGAGTATTAAAAAAACATTTCTGCAAGCAAAACCATGTTATGGAAAACCAGCAACGTTTAAGGCACTTGTCCGACCGCAAGCCGAGCGGTAAGCAAACAACTATTTTATCGCTCAAGAGACAGAACAAAAGTTAGATTCTATGTCAATGAAAGTGAAATATAATATGTTCAATGCCGGCCGTTCACACTTCACAGTGCCGACGATAACTAGTTTTATCGCGGTAAAACTATCGAAATTAATTTAGTAGTTAGTCGCGTGGCGTTTAAAAATGTTGAATTTTGTACCAAATTACACGCTGAGCGATGAACTAGTCATAGCCCAGTGATAGAAGTATACTCGCTTCAACGCTCAACGCCTAACGTTTGCGGTGGGACAACTGCCTTAGTAAAATATGGATTGGTGATGAACTCCAAAATAAAACGAGACCATAGAGTTAAGCGGAGTCTTCGGCCGGTACTCCGACACCAAAGTTAGCCACTATCCCACTTTTAAAACTCGCATATGTAGTTGTACTTGGTTAATGTTTTATTTTAAGGTATATTGCTATATTTTTAACTACTTTTTTAATAGAGTACCATTGTTTTATTGTATATAGGAAGCATTACGTATGTAATCTACCATTCGTCGTATGTGTCGCAGGCCAGCCATTCAACTGAACGCCTAGCCATTTCATTAAACGGCACCGTTCCACTAATGACCTTGAATTTTATTCAGCCGTCTGGTTAAATACAAACATTTAATGAATTGGCTGGCTGGATGCTTAGGCCATTCATTTAATAGGGCGTTTTAAATAGTTTTTTTATAGATTTCTGACGCTTCGGCGGCCGCTGCCGCGGCACGCTCGCTCCGCTCGCTCGTTACGCGCGTCATTTTTCACTATCCCAACAATAACAAATTGACTTTTAAGAAAATGTGAAAAGGTATTATTTTATTTTCCATATGTATTTTTTATATGTTGTGTTGTTATGTTACAAATTGTGTAAATTTTAGAACAATTGAAACGTATAAATTGTGACTCCGCATTATGTCGTTTTCTGTAGTTATTTCGTTTTTATCATTATATGAAAACCATTTAGTATGTTGTAGCGAAGGCCCGAAGGTTAAAAGGAAATTCACCGCTTTGCGATCACTTTGGCATATTCTTCCTGTCGAGCTGCAAAGAAATTAATAAAAAATATCCTTTCTAAATCAGTTAGAAGAGTTTCATCTAGGTACAGACATTTCTAGTAATGACTCGTTGCTTATTACTTCTGAGCACTTCTGAACATAATTATTACACGCTATGGCTCTGAGCATCGAGATACTTTTTTGCGCGTTTTTTTTGCGCACGCGACTGCCAGTCATTCAGCCACCATTACCTAAATCTGGTCGCGAACCCCCTACCGACAAATGGCGAATCCCTAAGGATTCGCGTACCCCACTTTGTGAAACCCTGAGTTAGGTTAATAAAAAAACCACGCGCAAGGCGAGCGAGCGCAGAGAGAGTGCCGCGGCAGCGGCCGCCTATGCGCCAGAAATGGAATAATGTTTTCTTTATTACATAAAAAATTACTTGGCTAGGCTAGTAGTTAATCGTAATAGCTCCAAGCTATTTGCCTTATATTATTCAGGCCGCTAGTTGAACGGCCGCGTTAAATTAAATGCCTAGGCGTTTTAATCCATAGCTGCGACATAAGTATTCTATTGTAATTATAATTTTCTACACATTTTTTTTCGAACTTAAATGACGAGGAAACGGGAGTAGGTATTGTAAAACACCCCTAGTTTAAGTAGTCTTGAAATTAAGTAAATAAATAGGTAATAAAATTACTGTTTGAATAAAACATTTTAATTTATACCATGTAAGTCGGAAAATGATAATTGATAATGATAACATTTGATTGTAATATTGTTTTAACGATGGTTTTTCTAGGGTTTTCGTCCCTAGAAAAACCATCGTTTCAATCATTCATCGTTTCATCAATCAACCAAGCAGAGTGACATTTTATGTAAAAAATAAATGCGTAAATTAAAACTATGTTGTCTAGTAATGTGTCTATTTAAATTCTTATATTGTTTTTTAAACAACTTTTAAATTTTTATCTCCCTATTAATCCGAAGTCATATTCAAAATAAATAATGGATTTTTATATTTTGTTGTTCATTTTAAAGTCAAATTATGTAAAAATAGACTATTATAGCCACGCATGTTTAATCTATATTACCTATGTGAAATTACTGATAAACAATGGCGATTGAACTGTCATCATTATTATGCCCGCCTTCCACTAAAAAAGGGTAATGAGCGGAAACTGAGCTAATTATCTGAGTTCCACTAAGAAAGAGTTTCAGATTTTGCCTTCCACTGCCAGAAGGCTTTGCGGAGTGAGTGAGGTGGCAAATGAGCGGGGTTAGAAAATAGGTTGATTGAAATGAAATTTTGTACTTACATCGGTGAGTTCAATCAGCTCACGATAACCTATTAAAAGCTTGTACTTGTTGATTGTTTTTTTTTTTTTTTTTAAACTTATTAACATCATAAGCTATGTCCACACCTGTGCCTTTTTTTGTCATCAAGGGCATGGCGTTACAGCGCAGTCAACATCGCACGTGAGACATGCCCATTGCCCATAGCGCATGCGCGATGACAGTTGAAAGCGAAATACGACTGAACTAAATGACTTTATTGGCGTTGCGTTCGTTATCGCATTCAATTATTGAAATCGCAAAATGAAAGTTGGAAGATGAAAGGCACAGTGTGGACATAGCTATAGTATTATCTGGGGTTTTATTCAGTTTCAACTACCTACACTAACCTCTTCATTTCCTAAAAAAAAGTACGTATCTCTGATTTTTTATTCGAGGCCAAAATAGTACACAAAGGGGATACCAGGAAAAAATATGTTATTGTAAAAATGTAAACAGGGTCACGACTGTATCCCCAAGGCGTCATAGACATTCTCTTAAATCTTTTATGTATTCCAGATGTTTCGAAGATGTCTAATGCCGGCCACCCACGATCCAGTCTACCGTCCAGTTTGCAGCGCTGCAAACTTGATCAAGTCGGCAGAACGAAGTTCGTTTTCGCTTGTCATGCACACCCATACCAATACACCGTCAAGTTTACTGGACGCCGCATCCAGTCCGCTGCAGACTGGGCGATAAACTTGATCGTGGGTGGCCGGCATAAGTCAGAGGCATGTCCAAATACAATATTTGATACATGCTCACATCTTGCAGAAGTTAGTATTCCATACGTAACAGGTTGCAAGCCCATCGCCGTCTATAATAATACTTATAACTGGTTTCCTCAGTATGTTTTTCTTCAGCGTGTTAAAGCGCATATAAATTTTATAAAACTTTAAATCCATTGATACACGGTCGGGATTCGAACCTACGACCCTCAGGTTGAAAGTCGACGTACAGTCCCACATCATCTAGACACGCTATTATAGTTGTCAGTTCTTGGACTGCGTCGCTGGTTGACCTTTTTGTGCGGAAGCCATATTGTGCATCAGAGAGGAGGTTATTTATTTCGATGTACTTTGTGAGTCTTTTATTCATTAGTCTTTCCCGAATTTTTGAGAGAGCGAGAAATTTTCGACACGATCTCGTTCACTATTTTTATATATTGGCTTATTTATTTATTTATTTATCAACAAAATCAATAAGAGCAATTTTGAGAGAGGTTGGAAAAACTCTGCTTGTAAATGCCAGGTTACATATTATATGAGTTATTGGGGCAGAGAGGAAGTTAGCGTATCTCTTTATAACGCTACTGGATATTTCGTCCAGTCCGACCGCACAATTTGTTTTCAAGTTCATTATCAGTTGAGATACTTCCTGTACATCCGTAGGAAGCAAGAACATTGAGTTATTAGGCGTGGGGTCTCCCACGCCTAATAACTCAATGTTCTTGCTACTACTCAATGTTCGGCAAGGCTTGTGGCAGCTAGTTTACATCATTAATACTCTATCCTCTCAGCCGTTTTGAGTAGGTCAGTCGAGACGTCGACAGATTTCTTTTGACCGCTAATAGATTTAATCACGTCCCATATTTTATTATTGTTTTTCGTTATCTATCTGTTGCTTATCATACTTCCGTTTGGCTTTTTAAAGCTGAGGTGCAAAAATTCCTATAACTTTTGTACGTGGTTAACAGAGTTTCATTTTTAGGGTCTTTTTTCAGTTTGTTATGGAGCTGATCTCTATTGCTCATGCAACGTAGTAAGGCTTTAGGGTTCCAATAGTAGGTAAGTACACTAAATAAGAATTAGATATCTGTGATGACTCAGATTGCAGTAGAAATGCTATAGATGAGTAGGCCCAGAAGAAGTCTGAAAGTAGCACTGAAGGAGACTAAGGTAAGTGTAGTATGGACTGGACTTAATCCAGTGAATTTGGGAAGGGAGATGATTTATGATGAATGATGATTTATCCTATAGTATAAAAGATCATTGGATTTATCAAAGTAGACTTTAGTTGTAACCATCATCATCTCCCTGCCCTTTTCCCACATTATGTGGGGTCGGCACAACATGTGTTCTTCTTCCATTCCCCTCTATCAGCCGTCATCTCAACACTCACCCCTTTCTTACTCATGTCATCCTTCACACAATCCATCCATCTTTTCTTTGGCCTACCTCTACTCTTAAATCCATCAACATTCATACCAAGTACTCTTCTAGTTACATGACATTCTTCCCTTCTCATTACATGCCCATACCAGGCTAGCCTGTTGCTCCTCATCTTTTCATTCACTGGCGCCACTTTCACACTCCCTCTTATGTACTCATTCCTTACTCTGTCCATTCGCGTCACTCCACACATCCATCTCAGCATTCGCATCTCAGCCACGTGCACCTTTTGTTCATCCGTCCCTTTTGTTGCCCAACACTCCGATCCATACAATACGACAGGTCTTACGATCGTTTTATATATTTTCCCCTTAAGCTTAAGGGGCATACGTGGATCGCAAATTGTTCCGGAGACCTGTCGCCATTTCATCCATCCCGCATTTATTCGACTTCTTACATCCTTCTCTATCTCACCATCATTCTGTACAACTGAACCAAGATACCGAAAATCGGAACAGACTGGTAGGTATACACCATCTAAGGCAATATGAGCAAAACTGGATGGACCACCAAAGTCGCAGAACATGTGCTCGGTTTTTGTCCTGCTTATCTTCAGTCCGACACTCTCCAGTTTGCCCTGCCATTTTCCCAGTCTGTTCTGGACCTCGGTTGCGTGTTCTCCGATGAGAACAATGTCGTCGGCAAAAAGCATGCACCAGGGTGCTTCCTCCTGTATGTCCGATGTCTGAGCATCCAATATGAGCAAAACTGGATGGACCACCAAAGTCGCAGAACATGTGCTCGGTTTTTGTCCTGCTTTATCTTCAGTCCGACACTCCAGTTTGCCCTGCCATTTTCCCAGTCTGTTCTGGACCTCGGTTGCGTCTTCTCCGATGAGAACAAT
Organism: Epirrhoe alternata; assembly: GCA_963565295.1. Taxonomy (NCBI): domain Eukaryota; kingdom Metazoa; phylum Arthropoda; class Insecta; order Lepidoptera; family Geometridae; genus Epirrhoe; species Epirrhoe alternata. The sequence goes on from OY751375.1 coordinate 1,341,955, forward strand.
GTCGTCGGCAAAAAGCATGCACCAGGGTGCTTCCTCCTGTATGTCCGATGTCAGAGCATCCAAACTTTAGTTGTAACCAATGATCTTTTTTACTTCTTTCTTGTTTTATTTTATGGCAACTCATTTCTCTGGTATTTGCAGAGATATGCCACAATAACTAATAGTATAAAAGATCATTGGATTTATCCGTAAGGAAACTTTACATACAAAAAGTTGTCCTTAAACAACACTGTCAAACTCCTAACACAAACCTTGCAAATAAAAGACGAAAACATAAAAATTTTAACACAAGATTTTGTAAAACCTCTTTTGCTCAGCGTCACACAATTTTCTTGGCAGCTCATTTATATAATAAAATAAACATGAATCTCACACTACTTAATACCACTTATAGAGAATGTAAAACTAGAATGAACAATTATCTGCAAGAGCTTAGAATACCATCAAACAGAAAATCTTCTTTCAACAGGCTATACATAAACACACGTACGCACACACACTACCCACAACACACGTACACTTTTAAGAGTATTTTTGGCCGTACTAAAACAAACTTGGTTTGAATATTTGTCTTTAAATGTTTCTCTTTTCTTTATTAGAAGTCTAATTCAATCTCATAAAAATTTTGTTCTCTTTCGCATTGTAACAGCCGAAGCAAAGATCCCTCATGTCTATATTACAAGTAGATAATACTTATAAATAGTTAGAGTGAGGAGTCCATGTCAAGACTTTACAAGTTAATGTGACAAATCCTTCTTAAATGTACCTACTTAACCTTTTTAGTTTAAGTCACTTAAAATCTGATTGTAAAGACTTTTTTTGGAAATAAAAATATTCTATTATTATTATTTGTACTGTGCATACCTATCAGTTGCGGCAGTCAGCCGCGTCCGATAATATGGTTCTAGCTTTATTCTTTTTCCCTTTACCAACTATAGCTATATATGTAAGTACTTACTCTTGTGTTGCAAAATAAAGTATTTTTCTTTCTTTCTTTCGTTTCCCCTTTCAACTTCCACTCCCTGCGCTTCAAGGCCACGGTTTGCCTCTGGCTCGAATGCGTCAAATCAATAAAATAATAACTACATAATAAAAAAATACTTCATCATTTTCCTGTCCTGTCCACTCTATGTGGGGTCGGCACAACATGTAGGTATTCCTCTAAATTAAATACCTACTTTACTTGTTGACAAAGATTACTTACCTACTTCATTTTTATTTAAGGTAAAGATAAGATAAAGATAAATTTATTTCATAAAGAAATGGTTTGCCTTAAAATAACAAATACAATTTATCAAACAAAGAACTTAGCAATAGACTGAAACAATACAAAAAAGTAATAGGAACAATGTGGGTAGGTAGGTAGGTATAGCTAAAGTATTGTCTGACTAAACATTAGACTGCTAGGATGGCATTAGTATGAAACATTACCTTCCGTGCTAGTTTTACAACTGTGTTACGGCAAGGTAAAATAACACACCCTTACTACACAATTTTGCAACAAACTGTCCAATAGCATAGCACTGTACAAACGAAAAAAGAATAAGTTCAAAAAGACAAAAGACATAAAAATAATAATAATTAATTTAGATCTTAAAAACTCAAAGAAAAGTGAATACTGTAGTAAAAAATAATAATAATAATGGATAAAAGGTGATGTAGGTTTTGACTGTACGTCAAGTCATTTTTAAGGCATAAAAACACCGTTTTTTTTATATTTTTTTGATGACAATTAATTAATAGTTCAGGATATGAAAGAAAGAAAGAAAATACGTTTATTCAGCTCAAACGAAACGACACAAAGATAAAACAGAGTACCTACTAAAACTAAAATATTCCATGTTGAACAATTACGTACCTACTTGTACTTACATGATAACATGTCCATGTTCCTACTTTGTTCGTCCGCTTGCTGAATAGGTGAGGACTCAGCATTTGTCTGGTTTTGTATTAGTTTATTAGTTAAGGGAGTCGAAGCACAATTGACTTAATTTGACTCGATAGAAAAAAATCACAAAGTTACCTCTAAATCTTCATCATAAAGCATTAAATTTCGTCTACGTGTTCCCTAATAAATACGGTAGAGGATTACGGATTTATTTTATTGCTAAGGAGTACTATTTTCTAGCAAAAATACATTTAGGTATAAATAACGTTCAGTGTAATTGTGCGCGGGCCGGCCAGCACACCATCAGACGGGCAAGGAGGGTGGCGAGCGCGGCGTAAGCCAGAGCTCACTTCGCCTTATGTGAAAACTTATATTTTACGTACTCGTATACCTATGTAAGTATTATAGTTTTTATGAAAATAATAGGTTTCAAGGTTTGTTTTAAAATAGCGTTAAGTAATTACAGTTCTCACTTATAAAATCGTAAGGTGAAGCTGCCACGCCGGCCGGTCGCTAGGTAGGTAGTAGGTACTAGCTGTAGCTAGAGTAGCAGAATACATTCTGTGGTACCTAGTTTATTTGACCCACGCTAAAAAAATGATTTTACCGCTGAATTGTCTCTTTTAGTTCTCTTGACACTGAAGTCCGTTATGCAAGTTAATTATTAGGTATTATAGTATAGCTTTATTAAAAGTATAGCTATTCTGTATGGTTAGGTTAGTTAAAATTGCTGATGACGTCAGAAAATGCGGCTCATTACATGATTGAATGCCGCCGCTCCGCTGCGGCTCGCCTTTGACGTCATCAGCATTTTCTCTGTTTACTTTTTTGGCCTCGAATTAAAAATCAGCATTGAATCAGACAGAGATTTTCAAATCTTGCCTACGCCTTTTTCGAGTTTGCAACCCTGGCCGCACCCTCTTTCTGCCGGGATGCCGCACCCCGTAGTACACGTACGTAGTACAGTGTAGCCACCCTCAGTTTTATTTAACTGTAGATCTACAGGTTTTTGGAATTGGTCACAGTTTTCAGTTTCGGCTCTCATTTTTTAAAAGTTTATTGTATGCACAGATAACTTTGAGAGCTTTATTTACTAAGATAATTTTGAACACCCTGACTGTTCATATAAATATGAAACAATGAGCGGTAAGATATTTTGAACACCTTAGGTGCTTGCAACAATATGATGATTCGAACTGCGTTTACCAAATTGCTTTTAGGTTTTTCAGATCATTTTGACTACTCAAGACGCTCATATCAATTTGACGCTGACTGTACCTAAAGACAAACTAGAGACAATTAACAAAATTATACGGCGCAAAAGGTAGGTAAGTACGGTACAAAACAGTAGGTAGGTAGGTACAAGTGAAACATAACTAAGTAAAGTAGGTACTTAATACGAGCATCTACATAGGTGTGCAGCAGTGGTCTGTGCTATGGTGGGTCAAAAAGGTCCAGTCTCAGCTTATTGTTACTGAAAAAATATTTCACCATTAGAATCCTCCATTATCCCTGATGAACATAGGCTATATTTTATCCCGGGCAAGTGATGTTTTTCCAGGGGACCGCGGGTAAAACACCGCGACGGACAGCTAGTGTTTGATATTTCATGACCGCGCCCGCGCGTTCAATGTGGGTAAGCACTTAAACTCTTCTTTAAAGTCTAAAAGTAGTATATCAGTTATCTGGTTCCCATAGTACAAGCTTTGCTTAGTTTGGGGCTAGATGATGCTGTGTAAAATGTCCAGCATTATTTATTTATTTATACATACAGCCGAACATAGAACCTCCTCTTTTTTTTGAAATCGATTAAAAAATTACAGACCCATCTGACTCCGCATTTAAGCTGCTCTCTCGGGTTATCACGAATCGTTCCAGCCACCGAAAAATCTTCATCATCTGGAATTCTTGCAGCGATGCCAAGTAGGTAGACTATCGTTATATCGAAGTTTTAGATGTCTGTATGAATATGAAGCTATTACCATGAGTGTCCAAGTGCAGGACCAGCAGTCCTAACTTCCTAAGCCCATCCAACGTCGTAGAGGAGTGAGACAGGGAGATGTCATCTCCGAAACTGTTTACAAGCGCGTTGGAAGATATCATTATTAAATAACCAGGAAAAAAAAAATATCGTCATTAAGTCTCAATACAATTTCGATTCCACATGCAGAATAGTAAATAAGAATCGAAATAAAAATTCATGTCAAGCTCTACATTATCAAATTAACTAATAATTAAATTATATGCATATTAAAATCTACTAATTATTTAAAAATTCTGAAACAATATAAAATCGTCTATCATACAACCACAATTTTAACTTTTTTATACATTGTCTATGAGGCAGTTCCTTAAAACTTTCTGGAATATTATTAAAAATGCGCCCACACATAGCATAGGAATTATTTAGATAGAGCTCCGTTTTAGGGACCCTTGAGAGAACAATTCTATCCGGATTCCGCACACATCTATTGTAGATATCACGTGCTTTAACAAAAGTATCAAAATGCTCTTAAACTTAAATTTTGCAGCTTCAAAGATGTACATGCTTGGCAAGGTAAGTAACTTTAGCTTAGTGAATTAAGGTTTACATGAAACCCAAGGAGGAACTCCAACTATTGCACGAATACACTTTTTTTGAGCAATGTGGCTTGACGACATAAATAGCCGGGACCGACAATTATTCATGCCCTCCGAAGCACGGAAGCGCTCAGATTAATACCACTGGCGGTCACCCATCCACTTATAGACCGTTTCGACGATCTATTGTCTATTTATTGATTTTTTCTAAAAACAAGAAACGAAAACATTTAGACAGTTATCCGACCAAATACGAAAGGCCATAGCGGCTGTTCCGTACCATAAGCCAACATCTTTAAATCGGTAGCTTTGTTATGTTTTGCCGAAAATTCAGATTTATTTCATCTGCTGCGTCCGCTGAACGAGATCAAAAAGGCTGTAAAAGTAGGAATAATAAATATTGACATTAAATTTTAAATTGACATAACTTGGAATTCGATTTTTTAAGCATGAGTTTGTATCGATCATTGGTATAGATTTATTAACATAGGTAACTAATGGATGATATTGTTATGTAGTTTAAATATGATAATCTGATATTTTTAATTGAGTAGATACATTATTAGGTATATATTTTTTTACATAAATGTTCAAATTGACTACACTATTGTATTAGGCTAAGCCTGTACCTAAATAGTTATGAAGTGGAAATAAATAAATAAATGTTTAACGTTTCGTGCAATAACGTTAGACAAGTTTTAGAGTGGGATAAAAGCATCTTGCGCGACTTATAGTCATGTTTCAAGTAGCAACAACATTATTATTCTTATATTTTCCAAAGACCAAGTAGTCATAAAGTTTTGTCTTCGATTTTAACTACCCCGCTCTCGTCTCGTCGGACGACTATTAGGTAGTAGGGCCCTTCATTCCGTGATTTGTTTTTTCATTATTTGCATAGACAGTTAATCGACGTTTAGGTTCATGGTTGTTAATCACAGCTTTTTCTGAGCATGTATACAGTTTTTTACTCAGTTGTGGTTGGCAACACTGACGGAGTTTCTCTACCATAACCTGTGGCAGCTGTGGTAGCTTGCTACTATATTAATCTGTGGTCCGTACCGTACATTTAAAACGTCACACGGTCACACACACTCTCTTAGCCACATTATCCACATTGGTTGGGACTTGGGCGTCGTCGTCGCGTCGGCCATTTTGTTTAGAATTTTGATAGCAGAATGTTTGTGTGCGATTTGATTTTGTTTCGTAATAAAATGTGATGTGGTGTGTTGCGGTTGTGTTTTGCCTTCTGGACCTTGTTTACGTGATAAGAACTTGAACTACATTTTATATGACTATCTTTAGAAGTGTGATTAGTGAACAAAAGGACAGAATTAATTTTCTACCTATGAAGTACTTCAGCAAACCACACAAATGCAGACTTCGGAATTAGGTGAGTTCAATAGAATTATAGAAATTATTCGGAATTACCCTAAAGCACCTTATAGAAATTATTCACATACTGCGTCTTCCGCCTTTTTTAAATAAGTACGTAATAAATAACTATTTTTTTTACATAGTAGGTAGTTTAGGCTAGGCGCGTAGTAGGCTAGGCAAAATAATGAAAAATTTCCTTCTCCCCCCTCTGGTACAGTTCTTAGGGATTTAGGCATTCGTGAAGTTAGCCGTTTGTCTGCGCAGAACATATTTTTGTATGAAAAAGCGGTCACTGCGCAGACATACGGCTATCTTCACGACTGCCTATACCTGTTGGGCGAACTGTAACAGCCTCGTAAACAAATAAAACGGTAAAAACCTTTGACTTTAGGAAGGGAGGTGAAAGAACCCCTAAACTTTTGAATCTGAGGCAACTGGTTTAATCAGCCATTCAACTAAACGCCTAGCCATTTCATTAAATGGTTACAGTTCAACTTTTTGTTGCCGAGCCTGCATGGATCAGAGTTGATTCAAAGTCAAATAAGCATTTACTCAGTAGGACCCCTGGAATCACTTTGTACAGTCTTAAAACTAAAATATAGGTGATTGCAGCAATTAGCTGAGGAAAAGAGACTACCCATCATTGATGTGGCACTATAAATAAATAATGCTGGACATTTTCACACAGCATCATCTAGCCCCAAACTCAGCATAGCTTGTATTATGTTTGGTTGATGATAAAGATGGCACATGTCTGTATTTCTCTGCCTTAAGATAGTGACCAGGGTGAGAGTTATTGAAAAGCCATGTTAGGAATCAAATGTATGCTCGATTTTGATAAAATTTTAAACTACATTTAAAAAAATTGAAAAAGTTGTTTATTTTTTTAGAAAATTGACTTCTTTGATGATTTTTTTTTATTTTTTTATTTATTTTGCTGTTTTGAATGCACTATCTGTTATAATATTACTCCAAAATAACTATGGGTCTAATGTTGCTGGAATATTATTATTGTGGTGTCGTGGAACACGGTGAGAATAAAGTTTTGACTCAGATATTTTTGACATTGGCTTTGCACACATATTTGCGCACTTTGCGCATATTTTTGCGCCCTTTTCGCAATTTGCGCACAACTTTGCGCACTTAGTGCGCAAAGCTAATAGTGCATACCTATGTGGTGACATCTAACTACGATCGCCTGAACTACAAGGGCATCGTAATAGAGTTGCCAATTACAGCGACCTAGCTACTTCAGAGCTTCCCTGCTTTACTGCTAAATGGCGCTGGCGCGCTACCAACCGTCGCGATTTGAATCTTAGATCTCGCAAGTAACATTATTCTTGGCAATTAGCCTATATAGAACTATCCCACATAAGCTGTGAGCTGCAAGGCCCCAAGGTAAGTGGACCAGATGGTGTCGACCTTGGTGAGGTTAGTACTACCTATTTGCCATAGATTGGGGGAATTTGTTTCTTTAATTTTACTAACATTTTACACACCACTGCACTGTGACGATTTGACCTATGTATGTGTCGTGTCGGTAAAATCTAACGCTTCTTTTCTTCTAGCCCCCATTCTCAATACCATCTGAAAAGGAACTTCGTTTCAAAAATCGTTCATTTTAGTTACCGTACAAAATGTATGGAGAAAAAATATTTAACATGTATTTTTTTAATTTATTTTTTGCATTTTTGGATGCTTTACCTGATAACACTTTGAAGTAACCACGGACCTAATGTTATTGGAATACTTAAAAATCCTATAATTTAGTTTGCCTACAAAATATGTTGTTTATTTGCCTTGCTTTACTGTGATAATTTTTTTATGAAAACGAAAATGTAGGATTTTTATGTGTTCCAACAACACTAGGCACTTAGTTACTTCGAAGTGTTTTTTTGTTATCAGACAAAACATCCAAAAACAAAACAACAAAAACATTAAATATGAAATATTTTTTCTCCATACATTTTGTACGAAAAATGAAATGTAAGATTTTTTTATTTTCTAGCAACCCATAGTTATTTTGGAGTATTTGTTTGGTATTTATCAGATAGGCATTCAAAAATACTAAAAAATTTAATCAAAAAGTCAATTACCTACTTAAAAAATAATTAAACAAAAAAAATATTTTATTTATTATTTCAAATTTACCCTTAGTGACCTTCACCTGTATATTTTTGAGTTAGTGTCATATATCTACCTTAATTTTATGTAAAAGGTTTCTATGTTCTTTGTTTGTCCCTCGTTCTATGTTCCTGTTATACATATAACATGAAGGTTGGAAGTACCTGCTAACTAAATCTGTGTAATAATTTTAAATTGTGCATAATAAACTATTCTATTCTATTCTAAATGAAATCTTTTCAGAAAAAAATAAGAATCATTTACTTGGTGATGAAGAATGTATCAATTTTCGGCCATCACCTAACTTTAAACATATGCGCAAGTATTTGAAGTCAAAGTTTGAAGAGGCTAATTCTTCACCTAACCAGAGTTCTGATCCGTCTACGACTCCCAATTCGGAAGAACAAGAAACTGTGAAACCGTCGACAGGTACGTCGAACAGCATGGCTCAGCGGGTGCAGCCCCCGCTGCCTCCTAACTCACCTCCTTCTGAGCTGGTGGTGCCCAAGCAGGAGATAGAAGATGACGAATATAATGACAGGCCGCCACAAGCGAGTCCTAAGAAGGAGAAAGAGGATGTCTCTGACAAGAAACCTAGAGATATGTGTCGTCAGTTTATTCGCGGGACGTGTTTTCGCGGCGCCGCGTGTAACTTCGCCCACAAAGTCATCCTCAGTCAGCTGCCTGGGGTCTACACCTTCTGCAAGAACTTCCAAAACAAAGAATGCAAACTGTCAAAGTGCAAGTTCGTTCATGCGACGGTGTTTGAAAAAGAACATTTCTATCGCACAGGATACCTTCCTCCGCACACCTTGGTTCATTTACAGGAGTCGAATAGTGCCTTAGCACCTGCTAGTTCGTCAGAAGGTTAGTTCTATTTATAACCTTAATACAGCAGATTAATAAAGCTTTTTTTATAGCAAATAATAAAAAACATGATATATGTATTAGTTAACAGAAAGAATGGCATAATAAAGAGGATGCCTTCACCTAACAGAGGTTACAAACGGGTGGATAATGATGATGTTGAAATCCTAAGTGCACAGCACAACGCGCTGCTAAACCGCAAAATCGAGTGAATTCTGATGAAGAATGTTCATTTATTACAGGTCCTGCTGAAGCTACTCCAATAGTTTCCAATCCGCCTCCATCTATAATTCCGGGGTAAGTAAGCTAACTACTGTGGCAAAATATTACAACATTGAGCCAACTATCTTTTGGAGTTACAAGGTTTTGTTTTTAGGAAACTATAGGTTTATCACTACATAGTATAAAACAAAGTCGCTTTCTCTGTCCCTATGTATGCTTAAATCTTTAAAACTACGCAACGGATTTTGATACTTTTTTTTTTTCATAGATAGAGTGATTCAAGAGGAAGGTTTATATGTATAATATGCATAATATAGTAGAGGAACACTGATAATTTTAGAGGTATCTAATGTGATGTCGTGAATACGTTTTTTGCGCTTACATTGCAAACGCTGGCTAAACCCCAATATTTAGCATCAGCATTACACCCGTGCTAAGCCGGGGCGGGTCGCTAGTATTGAAAATAAATACAACTGCATTTTTGGATTTTCGAAAAAATTTAGTCAGCCCAGATTGACATTTGTAAAAAAATAACAAGTTGGTCTCAGTCAACGCTATTTCCCATCAGGAACACATTTCCCAAAGTAGCATGCCAAATCAATTCGTAAGTTTTTGCAAAATCCTATATCTGTTGAGCGTACTATTGTTTCAGAAATCAGATGAAATATAATTTGACAAACTTTGCGTGTGTGCAAAGGCAAAATAATAGAAAAAAAAAATTATGACAGAATTTACAACGAAAGATAAACTTACCTAGTATATTGCCTGCGTTAGAAATAGGGTAGGGTCTGGCAGAAGGGTCGACTACCTGATAAAGACGTAAGCAAAATCAAACTTTTGGTAAAGATGAGTTGTTTGTTTGTTCCCCTACACATTCTTTATCGAATTTATTGAAACTTGAGTTTGAATATGTACCGCAATAAATAAATAAAGTTGGACATTTTTTACACATCATCATCTAGCCCCAAACTAAGCAAAGCTTGTACTATGAGAACTAGATAGCTACTTATGTACTTTTTGTTTGTAAATATATACATATTATACATAGAAACACCCAGACCCAAGGTAAATATTTGTAGATTATGCAGACATTTATCCCTCAGCGGTGATCGAACCCGTAATCCTTCTGCGTCACAAGCGAGCTTTCACCCATTGCGCCACAGAGGTTGTCATTACGATAGTTAGGGAGGCGAGGTAGCTAAATGGCGTAATTCAACGGCGCCGTCGAGACCTATCAAAATCGAAAGATAAAATAATTTCGAAAAAAAAAGCTCTTATAGTAAAAACCATTTTAGCGGTGGGTTTGGCGTGTACGGTTTTTCAAAAATGTTAAAAAAAACAGTTACTTGGGCATTCTCGAGCGCGTCAGATATTCATACTACGTATGCCCCAAGTGCCTCTGATAACAACGGTATACTAATCTGCCGGTTTGCGTGGTGGGGATGCATATAAAGTAGTCAAAAAAGCAAAAAAAAAAATGTTAACTCGTGCGCGTCAGATTTTCGGAAGGGGTATTAAGTAGGCCCCAAGGAAGCTACCTTTAAAAAAACTGACGATTTCGGCGTGACGATAAGTTACGATGAATTTTTGAAAATGCAAAAAAAAAGTTTTTTTGAAATACTCGAGCGCGTCAGATTTTCATAGGGGAGGTTTATCTCGGTATACTGAAAGCATATTTTCTTAATCTGACAAAAATGTTGGTGGGTTCTCTTAATCTGACCGAAAAAGGTTTTTTTTTGGTTTCTTTTTTTTCCTTTCTTTCTCCTTGATAAAACGGGGAATTTAAGAATGACAATAAAGTGATAGATACAACCAACGTAAATGTAGATGAAATGTAGTACGAATTGTATTATTTATTGTATAAAAAAATGAAATGATATAAAAATTGTATCATAATTGTATTGTTATGTATGACATTTTCATTTTTGCTCAATACAATTCATCTTCTTCTTCTTCACTGGAACTTTCATATTGTGGCTCCTCATCCACAATTCTTTCCTGCTGAGTGCCTGCAACATCCGTAACAATTATTTCTATTCAGTAATTTTGTTGCGAGAATATTATAGAAGTACAAAAATTTACCTGAATCTTGCGTCTCGTCATTGCTGTCCTCAGTGTCATTCTCGTTGCCCAGAATATCCGGCGATACAACAACATTTTCATACGCATCGGGCAATTGATTCACGATAAACCACGTGAACTCGAATTTATTATTATTTTCATTCCACCCATGATCGGTTGGTGCAAGGTCAGTGATGTCGGATTTGTAAGCATTCCTCCACAAATTGGCGATGTACCGAGTTCTGAGGCAATGTTGGTATAGCTCTGACTGGCATGGGGGTAAATTGCAAGCGTCGTAGTTGCGTACGTCCAACGAGAACGGCTTCGATGTGTCGTGCACCTTGTATGTTTTATTAAAAATGTCGAATCGAGCTTCGTTGACATCAGCGAGTTTCTTCAGTCCGTACATGTGACATATATAAAAATTACCGTTTTTGTTTATTCAAACTTTTTTTTGTAAAATGTATGCGTTTTTCGGAAGACGAAATGGCTCCTCCACACTTCCGGTCGTGCGGAAACCGGCAGATTTTGTATTTTTAGTAAGTTTTAGATTATATTCTTCAAAATAAAAAAAATAAAAATCGCGCTCGAGAATGCCGGATTAACGTTTTTTTTTTTACAAGTTCGCGACCCTATAACTCGGCGGCGTCAAGGACTTATCGTCAGATTAGTTAAATTTAGTCTTAAAACACTAAAATCAACCCCCAATATCTTAATCTGACGCGCTCCAGTATTTCAGACTATCGATTTTTTTTTACTAATCTGATCGTCTATCCTAGGTGCGCGTCACTACTTAGAGAGCTAAATACTTTACAAGGTTGTTCTATTAGGTCTAAGGTATCTCTCATATCTTAAACTGCCACGCTCGAGTATTACCGAAAATTCCCCTATTCGCCTCCCTAACTACGACAACGAAGTTACGGTTTGAAAGAGCAATTTTTTTATATTTTTTTTTTTGTTTTATTGACGTGTAGGAGATATTATTAACGCTCGATCTGCCCCCACGTAGTTATTTTTTTTGGAAATTATTTGCATACTCATTTTGCAGAAAACGATATATTAACGTTTACTTGCTTGAACCTGAATCCCTCTTTTGTGTCTTTGTCTATTATACGATGAATAGTATGCACTTTTCCCTCATTGACAATACTTTATTCCAGCTTGTCTACTCTTCCCACAAGTGGCTGTGCGCCAGAACCTCGGCCCAACTCCGAGATCTTCCCAAACGGTATTACTACCATTAAACAACGATCGCCGGCCAAACGTGAATGGTCGGATATACCTGTATATCCGACCATTCATTGTATATTGTGAAAAGTTGTGAAAGGAGTCATGTCCTCGATTTATAAAAAGACACTGGCGTCGATTCTGCTGTTCACTGACTAAACTTAATTAAATTAAAACTTGAACGTTCTTATTTCGTTCTCGCTAAAGACGAAAATGGCACGTCATTGAAAGTGACATTACTTAGCTTCTGTAGCAGCTGTTTCACACAGCAAGTAAAATAGTCTTTCTTCTACCCACAAATACTTCATTTTTACTAAAAACAAGTAATTTTAGGAATGTCACTGTTATAGTCATTCTATTTTGGGCCTTATCGTAAAGGAAATAAGAACGCAGCACTTTAGTTTAGTTGATTTTAGTCAGTGAACAACAAAATCGACGCCAATAATTGCATATTAAGTTTTTTATCTAAATGTTTTGACGGTAATCGACAAGAATGAATTTTCAAAAAAACCCCTTTCACAAATTTTCTCTAACTCTCCTAGTTTCGGACTTGGCCATCACCGCCTATCTCAAAAAACCACCTGTAGAACTAGGTATGAAGTTGTTACTATAGTTGTTGCTCAGTGCTTAACCGATAAATATGACCTTATCAAGAATTTCGAATCTGACGTATGTGGTTCTGTGGCCGAACGGTCGAAGGCACTCCGGCTTAAGGATCGTCTGATCATCGCGGGTTCGAATCCCGTCGGAATCGAAAATGATAAGACTTCATTTCTTAATCAAATATCAAGTGTTAGGATAATAATAGGATTACACTAAAAAATTACAAAAAAATAAATTATTACTCGTAGTACATTTTATTTTGATTATTTTAAAACGAGTTGGAGCATAATCAGCCCCAAGGTATTTTGTCATCCAAATAATCTTATATTTTATAATAGGCTTTTTTACTGAGATATCGTTTGATTAAATATACTTATGAACGGTGTTTATCAATATAAAATATGAAACTTTCCAGAACCTCGGCCCAACCCCGAGATCTTCCCAAACGGTATTACAACCGTCAAACAACGATCGCCGGCCAAACGCGAATGGTCGGATATAGAACTAGGTATGAACTTTTTACTATTAGAACCTCTTGAAAACTGTTTGGAACACAACCAAGGGTCTATTTCGGGTTGCGAGTCATTACAGCCCTTGATTAGTGTCCAAACAGTTTTCCATTTGGTGTTTATCAATACAAAATGTCAAATTTTATTATTATACTAGTATCACAAGCCTCCGTATTCTCTCTTATATAATTTATCATATTTTATAATTTATATTTTGGCTTTTATATCCCGTCTGATAGTTTGACGAGAACTGGAGTATATCTCTCCCAAAGATGTTTAACAGTTTACATGCAGCTGTACGCCAGATGATGCTGTCCAAATCACACTTAGATTTATTTAAATAATAAATATAAAAATGAAAATAGGTATATTTATTTAAGACTTTAAAAGTCGATTTAAATCAACTACAAGACTTCCAGTTCCAGCCAACACGGGTCCAACACCTCGGGATTTCTGCGAGATAATGGAAATGTGGATGGATATGCGAGTAGAGGTAGACCAAAGAAAAGATGGATGGATTGTGTGAATGAAGATATGGGTCAGAAGGGAGTGAATACGAAGATGACGAGTGATAGGGGAGAGTGGAAGAAGAGAATATGTTGTGCCGACCCCGCATAAGCGGGATAGGGGCAGGCAAATGATGATGATAAAAAACCTTTATCCATGCCAATTTTCAGCCTAATCTGTTCAGTGGTTTGAGCGTGAAAAGGTAACAAACAGACAGACAGATTACTTTTACATTTATAATATCAGTATGGATAAATTTACTTTTTTAATAAATGTAAAAGTGTGATTTGGACAGCATCATCTGGCGTACTGCTGCATATAAACTGTAAATCGTCTTCGGTCGGGAGACTCGTATAATTGTAATTAGACATCAAACATCACAAGGTAAGTTCGTTTGATTCTAAAATACAGTAAACTGTTCGCCAACACTATTAAATATCTGCATGTCAACCACCTATGTTGTGTTGGAGACAGTAACATTGGATTATTTATCACTATATACAATAATACCTACATAATTAATGCTAGATGCCTTTTGGTAAATTGAAGTTTAAAAAAAAAATAAGTATTACAATTTATTTTTAATATTTTATAGCCCACTTAGCCCGTTTATCGCCGAGGTAATTTAAGTTTCGGTTTTCGCTCAATATAAACTTATCTAACTGTAACCCAAAGGACGTTTCTTCATAAATTCAATATTCATTGAAGAAGAGAGCAATTTGTTCCACATTTTGCAAGTAGTTTGTATTCCACGTGTGGCTGCAAGCTTATCGCCGTTGCTCTAAAATGCTAACAAATGAAATGTAATGTTTATTACATAACAAATAACATGAACTGGTACGAAGATAGTGTAGTTTCAAGACTATTCTGGTAGATTCAGATCCGAAGCTAAAATTATCGCGGCGGATGCGGGCATAACAGGATAATAATGTAATAAAGCCATGTAACATTACGTGTGTGATCTTGTTATACACTTGGGTTTTTTTTTATTGCGAAGCTTATTTTGTAGTTTCTTCTATAATTTCACTGGTTCTATCATATTTAGGTATATTCACGCTATTACTCACCCGGTCAGTGACCTGACGCGTGAAAACTAAGGCACAAACCTATAATAGGTACAAAGTTATGTCATAGCAATTATTGGTTTCATTTCTTTGCTTAGTTCAAAAGTGTTCATGAACAATTCACAATCAATCATTTTAATACAAGCTACCCATTGATTTTATACATTAACTTTGATAATATTCTCACACCCGTGGTGTTAGCTGGCGATATAAATTGATAAGTAATATGTTTTTTATTATATGTGCTCGGTGCGAATATCATAGAGAATTTCTCAACAATTATACCTAATGAGGTAATGAGCCCAATCAATACGCTCGAGTGCAGATTAACTTAGCATAGATCAAGTGATGCTTATATTCGACCTCGGCCATTATATCCGCCGAAGCGACTTCTATGCTCCGTTTACTGTACCAAAAAAAACTATGTTTTTGTGAGTTTCTCTTGGTATAAGCTCCGTTCTACTGCACTGTGCCACTTGTATTTGCCACGCAATGCGACATTACTGTGCATTTCTCCTCCAGCAATGGCCGCCCATGATACAGACTGCAGCGAGCCTAAGCTTAAGAAATGCAAATCGTGCGACGTAAATGAAATCAGGTACTTCTTTTTATCTGGCCCGCCGCCTAAAGCTGAGCGAAGTACATACCTTAGTCATCAACACCCCAGTAAAACCAATCGCACAAGCCATAATGTGAAGTGATACCCTGTTATCGAGAATAACACCCTCAGACACCCCCTGATATCCTAGTATTCAAAGATGCGATCGTAAAATTGTGAATATTGTTTATCTCTAAGTCTCTAACAAAATAAATGAGGAAATTATTCACACTACGTTATCTCCTAGAATTAACAAACTATTCAAAGCTTTTTATTGGGACCGGATAGAATAATACACATAGGTGTGATATTCTCCCGATAGAATAAAGTGTTGCATTCGAGGCGCGCCCGCTCGGCGGGTATTCGCTAGATGGCGTTGAACCGAGCGGACGTACCGGCCGGCGCGGCGTGAATCTTAATCTAATTATTGTGTGTTATTTTGGATCCCTGTCGTTCCTAGACTTGGCTGAACCCCACAATAGGTACTTTTTTTTGTAAAAACATAAGTAGTTAAAATAGTTACTTAATACATAACAAGTAAATTAATAGTTGTATATTAAAAGTCTTAAATCTACATGAAGATTAAAAAAAAATAATATATCGCCTATAAAATTCGGGTATAAAAAGCTTACGTAAGTACATGTATTTAATGTAAAAAAAAAACAATATTTCAGTAGATTTATGAAGTGTATTAGAACGGATTCCTCTTCGCTCATCTTTGGTGGATAGGCCATTATGATTCCAGCTGCCAGTACTAAACGGTGATGGAAATCGATACGTTGTCATGTTGCCAAAAGAACATGGTTTGCCACGAACTCGGATAAAGCTATTAGTGATGCGAAGTAATGAAATTATGTTTTTACTAACAAAATTGAAATGTATTTACATTACTTATAATATTCTGCTATAAAACGAATTTGAATACGCCTCTAGCTCGAGTCCTATGCTAACGTACTTATTTGACTAAAACGTTATCCCAGATCTCCCTAGTCCCGTTTCATCGCGTGCTCGATTCAAAGCTTATATCTACAGCCTAAAATGTTTTACGTGTACGACCTGAAATTTCGCTATTGTATAGAAGAGTTAATTTAGGTGTTTTTATAAATATAAGCTCAAAGTTCTCTGAAGATATGCTTGTCACTTGCCAACTAATGCATGTCGTTTTGATGGATACTTCCATGTCAGTTTCAACCTATAAATAATGGCATAGGGATCTTAGCTGGCGTGAACAGTTACCGGGATGGTAGTCTGATGGGACGATACCTAATTCCAGGATACAGTGCACAAACACCAAATTTGAGAAGATAAAGCAGGAGTTTGAAATGATTTCGAAGCCGAAGCTGCAGCTGATCAAACTGGAGAACAGGCTTCAACAAGTCTTCAACTTTTTGCTTAAATCGGTGAGTAAATGTTGAAAAGCATTTTATTTTAGTCATTTTAGGAAAATTATTATTAAAATTAGGATAATTAGCTAGGTAAAAAGTAGCTTCTGCACGCGGCTTCGCTTGCGTGGTACCACCATGTTATATTTAACATAACATATTGCCTGTATACTATTTAACACGGATAATAAATAGGTCACTATATACATCTATTCTATACATAGTACAAGCTTTGCTTAGTTTAGGGCTAGATGATGCTGTGTGAAATGTCCAGCATTATTTATTTATCCAAGTTTCATGCAAATCGTTCAGTTGTTTAGGCCTGCGTGATTGAAACACAAACGTAATGGAGGGATGAAAATTATGTAACTAAATGGGTGATGGAAATTAATGTGGATGGATATGTGAGTAGAGGTAGACCAAAGAAAAGATACACTTTTTAAACTCACACGATTTAAACTCATTTTTGTTTTAATAACGGGACGAGATCGCGTATAGGTTTTCGATAATATTCGAACTATTATCTTACCTCGACGTTTCGACCGGGTTGCACCGATCGTGGTCACGAGGGAACTGGAACTCAGTTCCCTATTATCGAACCCTAGTTCGAATATTATCGAAAACCTATACGCGATCTCGTCCCGTTATTAAAACAAAAACAAAGAAAAGATAGATGGATTGTGTGAAAGAAGATATGGATATGAAAGGAGTGGATACGGAGATGACGAGTTATCGCCCTATCGGGGATAGTAGAAGAGAACATGTTGTGCCGACCCCGCATGAGAGGGATAAGGGCAGGCAAATGATGATGATCTGCAGCGAAACCTGGAATAGGCTATTCAAAATGATACACAGAAGAGTGGGTCGTCCGGCCGGTCCGGTCGTACATGGGTCAGACGAGCGCAGGATAGGAAAGGTTGGCACAAGCGAAGCCTATGCCCAGCTGTGGGATGAAAAAAGGCTGCGGATGATGATGATGATTCAAAATGTTGGTACTGCGGACGAAGCCGCGCGCAGAAGCTAGTACGAACTAATACTAAGAATGCTCTTTTATTCTCAGAATATTAGTTTGTCGTCGACAACAAACAAGCTGAACTCCGCCATAACGAGGGATGATCAAGATGTAAGTACCAAGATCATTTTATGAATTACAAACTAATAGCTTGAGCAAATAAAAAGACATTGCGTCTGGGGCATGTATGTATACTCATACTCAATCTTCCTTCTTAGTTCTTCCTTATTCCTCAGACAAGCTCGGTTCTATTACCTATCACTTGGACCTTCTCCTGGTCTAAATCTTCCATATCCAGCTGTCCCATATATATTATATCCATTTATATTTGTTTTGTTTGGGGATAGATTATGCTGTGTGAAAATGTCCAGTCCAATATTTATTATAATTAAACTCCTCAAAAATACCAGTAATTTTGGGTTTATTTGCAACAAAAAATATTTTGTATTGTGTCGCATCATCGTTGTCACAAAAGTTATTTTTTTGTTTAACAGGCAGCACTGGACCTTAAGGAGTTAAGTTTGATCCTGCAAGTCATGAGTAGGATGACTGACAGGGATGGCTCTCAAAAGGTATGCCATTTCATTTCTTTCTTATCGTAAGAGAATGTAACGACTATGTATAAGAGATGTAATGAGACTGGAATAGCTAAAAACGCGTGGCAGAGTTATAGAACACTAGCTAATGCGCGCGGCTTCGCCCGCGTGGTACCAACATTTTGAATAGCCTATATGCTATTCCAGGTCATTATCTACGCCTATTCCAAGTTTCATCCAAATCGGTTCACTGGTTTAGGCGTGATTGTTACACAAACATACAAACTTTCAGATTAATTATATTATATTAGGAAATATTAGGATTAGGATAGGATAAGGAAGGATATTAGGATAGGTTATTAGGATATAGTGGGATTTATTTAATATTTTGTGGGAGCTCAACAATTGAAAGACCGAGTATGCAAACCAACTGATTTATTTTCCTACCCGCATTAACTAGGATACCACACGCCCCCCCTTAAAAATACTACAAACAAAAAATTAAATTATTATACACTTAGTTATCTACTTACTTAAATACAACTATCTTTATACGTCAAGAACTAATTTCGGCAAAAACAGTCTAATGTATGAAGGTGCTCATATTTATAATAAATTACCCAGAGATATAAAACAATCAAAATCAATATACACATTTAAAAAAACGCTTAAATTCTATTTGTTACAAAACAGTTCAAACTTCTAACATTGCATTAATGATGCCACTTCCATCCAGCGCTCGCTATATCTTTGTTTTCGCAAGTAACACGCAGAACAGTGTATGCACACTGCACTGCTCGTCCACAAGTGTACCCACAATTTGTTAACTTTTTATTATTTTCTATAGCTACTCACTACGCCTGATAGATTTAAACTTAATTTAAGTTTTTGTTCTCATGTAAGTGAATGTAATATTCTTTATGGGAAATAAATGTCTATAACCGTAACTAGGTACAATCTTATAAATTCAATTACCTATGGGTAGATGCGTAACACCATTAACTAACTACCATACTTAACAAAACCCAAACGTTAATCATTATAATTTTTATTTATTGTAATTTAAAAGGCATAAGAAAGAAATAGTACATTACGATATTAGTGCGTAAAGATGGTTATAACATGCGAGGCGGAATTTCAGCCCGAGCCGCAGGCGAGGGCGTAATTGAGCCGAGCATGTTATAACCAATACGCACGTATATCGTACGACGTTTTTTAACACATTTGCGAGGAAACAGAAAAAAAAACATTTAAATAAACTCAATCTGTGAATGCACACTGTTGCTTTCCCGCCATTTTAACAGCGCGCTAGCGCCGCCTACTGGCGCCGCGCGGCGATTAGTTCTCCTTTGAATAGCAACAGCGCGCTGCTCACTAGCTGGAGGCACGACTCCAGCTCGGCGGCGATCAGTTCCATATTTGAAATGGCAAATAATGCTGTTATGGAATTTTTAACACCCTTGCTCGTAAAGCTGATGTGATTCCACCGGTTTTAGATATGTAAAGCGGGGCATAACAAACGCGTGTGTTATCAAAGCAAATAGTTATGTTATAGTCCATACAAATTCCATAACAGCATTATTTGCCATTTCAAATATGGAACTGATCGCCGCCGAGCCGGAGTCGTGCCTCCAGCTAGTGAGCAGCGCGCTGTTGCTATTCAAAGGAGAACTAATCGCCGCGCGGCGCCAGTCAGTACGCAGCGCTAGCGCGCTGTTAAAATGGCGGGAAAGCAAGAGTGTGCATTCACAGATTGAGTTTATTCAAATGTTTTTTTTTCTGTTTCCTCACAAATGTGTTAAAAAACGTCGTACGATATACGTGCGTATTGGTTATAACATGCTCGGCTCAATTACGCCCTCGCCTGCGGCTCGGGCTGAAATTCCGCCTCGCATGTTATAACCATCTTTACGCACTAATATCGTAATGTACTATTGTATGGACTATAACATAACTATTTGCTTTGATAACACACGCGTTTGTTATGGCCCGCTTTACATATCTAAAATCGGTGGAATTACATCAGCTTTACGAGCAAGGGTGTTAAAAACTAGGTAAGTAAACTGTTCAATGTGACTACTTATTCCAGTAGGTAATAACAATTCACGTAGGTACTAATACAAACAGGTAGGTATGCATTACACAAAATATAACTTAGTAATAATTTGCGAAGCTGTGTTTGTTTAGACAATTAACTTATGAATAAACGTCATCTGTTTCATAGTTGGTAGATAGGTAAACATGCAAAGTAGGCATTTTTTTATGGGATAAAGAAATTAAACCTTGAACTTATTCTTTATAACATTTTTCTTTATAAGTGCAAGCGCGCTTCGGACGTTCATTATACCTATCACCAATCTTAACTGGGCTTTGAGTCGATTTCAGTTCGAGGTGAAGCCTGATTTGCGCTCGAGGTGTTTTCAGAGCCCTGAACTTAGGTACCCTCACCGGTTTCCTCTCCGATAGCGTCATCGAACTCATCGTCAGAATTTTCTCGCTCCGGCTCCGCTGGAACGATCGCGGAATGCCGTAAGGAACGACTCAGATTACCTGCAGGCAACAACTGATCGATATGCCTCTTCCACTCCTGTCCGTTAGAACATCGCACCCGTTATGTGAGCGCGGCAGTCCCGAGCCAGCATCGGGTCGCCACGCTCGGTGGTGGCGTGCTCGCAGTTTCGGTACTGAAATAAAAATTTGGTGACCGCCGTATCGACGTCGACCCCTTCGTGCACACGGCCTTCTTCATCGCGCGCTTCACCGACTTCACCGCGTTCTCGGCTGCACCGTTGCCCGCCGGCCTGTAGGGACTCGTGATCGTGTGCGTGATGAAATTTTTCTTCATAAAGTGAGCGAACTCGCCGGATCCGAAAGGGCCCCCGTCGCTGACCACCTGCGAGGGGAGACCGAAACGGGCGAATGACTCTCGAAGCTTGCCTATGGTAGCCGCAGCGTTGGTGCCTGACATTTTCTGCACCTCTATCCATTTACTGTGAGCATCCACGGACACTAAATAGTGTTTACCCTGAAATTCCCCGAAATCGATATGTATTCTCTGCCAGGGGCGCGCTGGGAACTCCCAGGGATGCAGCATGGAACGCGGGGGCGAGTCGCGCTGCTGCCGGCACGCCGAACATTCCCTAGCGATGGTCTCGATTTCGACATCTAAAGTGGGCCAATATACGTAACTCCGAGCTATGTTTTTCATTTTTACAACGCCCAAATGCCCCTCATGTAATTCAATGAGCACTTGCTTTCTCAGGTTTTCAGGCACGACCACCCGATGATTATACAAAATACATCCCCCATCAATAGCTAAACTATCTTTTCGGTGGAGGTAGGGTTTTTCGAGTTCTGATGTAACTTTCGAAGGCCAACCGTTAATTACATAAGTTTTAACCTTACTTAAAACATTATCTTTCTGTGTCCACGAAGACACCTCTTTTGCGCTGATTGGAAAAGATTCTTCAACATAATTAACGTACGAAACTGAATCCGACTCATGCCTACTTTTACGGTCGGACGGCAGCGGCAGTCGCGATAAAGCATCGGCGTTACCGTTATCGCTAGATTTAACAAAATCTATTTCATAATCGTATGACGCCAATTTTGTGGCGTATCTTTGCAACCTACTAGCTGCCATTACCGGCAACCCACACTTGGGTCCAAAAATAAACGTTAATGGTTTATGATCGGTTTTTATTATGAAATGACGGCCGTAAAGGTATTGGTGGTGTTTGGTGACACCGGCCACTATCGCGAGTGCCTCTTTGTCCAACTGACTGTAGTTCCTTTCGGCCGCACTCAAAGTTCGCGACGCGAAACAAATAGGGCGCTCGTCACCGTTCGGTAAACGATGCGATAACACGCTGCCGATGCCGTACGAACTGCTATCGACCGCTAACACCAAAGGCAAATTTGGGTTATAATGCACTAAAACCTTGCTACTCAAAATAACCCTTTTTATTTCTCTAAAAGCCTTATCACAATCAACCGATCAGACCCAATCGTTATCTTTGCGCAATAAATTATGCAACGGATGCAAAATCGTACTCAGCCGAGGTATGAACTTTGAGTAATAATTAATCATGCCTGGGAAAGACCTCAGCTGAGTTACATCTTCCGGCTTGGGTGCGTCTACAATAGCCTTTACTTTATTCTGGTCGGGGTGCAATCCCTGTTTACCAATAATGAAACCTAAGTAGGTAGGTAATACTATTTTGCATAAAGCTACATTTTTCCAGTTTTATTCTCAAACCGACCTCACTTAATCGCGCCAAAACCGATTTTAAATTAGCAATATGTTCTGACCTAGTGGAACCGGTGACCGCGATGTCATCTAAAAACATGGCGGTGCCCTTCTTCCCTCTCAGCGTTTCTTCCATAAACTTTTGGATTTTTTCGGGTATACAAGTCAAACCGAACGGCGTCCTATTATAGACGAACGTTCCTATGTGAGTCGAAATCGCACTAAACGCTCGAGAGTTTTCATCTAGAAATAATTGTTGATAAGCGTTTGTAAGGTCGATTTTAGAATAATGTTCGCCACCACTCAATGCGGCAAATAACTCTTCGATTCGCGGCATGGGGTACGGATCGCGAATAAGCTTCGGGTTGATGGTGACCTTATAGTCACCACAGATCCGAATGTCACCCGATTTTTTAATTACTGGCACAATTGGTGCTCCGTAATCGGAATAGTCCACTTTACGAATGGTACCCTCTGCCTCGAGTCGCTGCAGTTCCAATTCCACGGGTTTACGTAACGCTAAAGGTAACGATCTCGCTTTAACAAAGATAGGACTCGTATCATGTAATCTCAAAGCTAGTTGTTTAGTACATGTTCCGAGACCCGGGGCAAACACAGTGGGGAACTCGTTGCGTAATTGTTCAATTAATGTCTCGTCAGATAAATTTAAAACCATTTCATTAATTTTAATTTCGCTAATATTCAAATGACTCAACCAAGACCTGCCTAACAAGGGCGGTCCACCATTCTTGATAACAAAAAGTTTCAAGTTTCCCGCCTTGTGTGTCCCGATCTCCACATCAACAATAATGTAACCGACTACTTCTATCCGGGAACCGTTGTAGGAATGCAAACAAACGTCATTAGGGATCAACGGCGTTTGCTTGAAATGTTCATCATAAAGGTAGGTATTGATAGCTGATAACTTACTGCCAGTTTCCAACTCGAACGCGATCACCTTACCGTTCACTTTCACCTGCACATTAAACGGCCGATCACTATTATTGCACACACTCAGGTTATAAAGATCTAACTCCGAATCGCTATCACTGTAAATATAGTTTTGCCCTCGCCCCGATGAACGCGCCCCTGTCGTCGGTCGGATGTTACGTTTGCACATCGCTTTTAAATGGCCCTTCTGGCCGCACTCGTCACACGAGTAGTTTTTGAACCGACACCCGATGGCCCGATGTGCCTTCCCGCACCGCCAACACTGCTGCTGGCCACTCTGAGCGTCGCCGCCGGACGTGGCTCTGCCTCCCCCGCCATATGCGGGCGCGCCGCGCGGCCCGCGGGCGGCGCCCGCACCGCTGCTGCGCCCCGCCGGCGCTGCGCCCGACCGGTGCACGGGCTCCGCCACGCCGCCGGGGCTGGAGCCCGCCGCTGTCGCCGCCGCGCTGCCCGTGCCGCTCGCCTGCGCGTGCCGGTCGGCCGCCTCGAGTGCGAAAGCCAGCTCCACTGCCCTCTTGTATGTCAACGTTGGCTCGGCAAAAAGTCGCGATCTCATGTCATCCCTCGCGAGACCCGATACGAACTGATCTCTCAGATTCTCTTCGAGATTAACCTTGAAACTGCACGTACTCGCTAAATGTTTAAGAACTTGTAAATAATCGCCGAGGCTTTCGCCGCCATTTTGACGTCTGTCTAAAAATGTGTCGCTCTGCAATATCCGAGCGCTTTGGTTCGAGATGGTCGCCGACTGTCTTCACCAATTCTGCGAATGTTTTGTCCTCAGGATTGTCAGGAGCACACAGATCGCACATCAATTCATAGGTAGCTGCGCCAACTAACGTCACTAGCGTAGATACATGTAATTCCGGTAGAATTGAATTGAGCGTCATAAACTGTTCCACGCGTCGAATGTACGCCGACCACTTTTTACTGGAAATATCAAATTGTTCTACTTTTCCGATCGGCATTTTTATAAACTTCACAAAGAGCACTTCAAATGAGCGATTGGTAATGTTTAATCGTGTTTATCTCGTCGCCAGTGGGATTTATTTAATATTTTGTGGGAGCTCAACAATTGAAAAACCGAGTATGCAAACCAACTGATTTATTTTCCTACCCGCATTAACTAGGATACCACAGATATTAGGATTAACTACACTCGCGAATGTATATGGTAGGGACTGTCGAGTATAGGGAGACCGGGAGAGCGATTTGCACAATACTTTTTTTTGCGGTAATAGTGGCCAGGATTGGGTCTTGTATGATGTGCGCGTTTCTATTGAACTCACTTCAAAATTTCAACTTTTGTCAGCTTTTTCCCTGTATTTGTAGTCTAAGACGTTCCGCTCACAAAGTTCACAGACGAGGTTGTTTCATCTGTGGTTCCGTTCAAATTCATTCAGATTCTATTAGAGGTCCCATAGACAAAATTCCCAATTTTCTTGTATGGAGTTCACTGCCCGTGTTACCGCACAAAATGCCAAAGCCACAAAACAACCTTCATTTTCCACATCAATGACAAAACAAACCCACAGACAAGGAGACCACAGACACGCTAAGCTCATTTTAGATTCATCTACCATAGATTTTTAGTCGATTTATTAAACTTTCGCGATTACTATTTACAATTTACGTATTAATTAAACGGGATTTATTGCTTACTTTATTTTATTTTCGCACAGATTTTTATTCGATTTATTCGTACAACCATTACCGATCGTTTTTCTGTCTGTGGACAATTTGTTGTGGTTGCCATCTTGACTATATCTGCAAAAAGGCGCGAAAATTTGAATCTATGTAGGCGGAGCTGAAACTCTATTTTTTTTTTAAACTTTACTACCGCTCAAGAAATGAAATTCTACAATACTGGCAGTGGGGTCATAGACGGTGGCGAAGCTGCTGAGATATAGTACATTGTTCCACAAGAGAGCAAAATTCGTTTTTGTTGCGAGTGCTGAGTTTGAATCTCGAACAAACGAAGGATTCTAACATAGAATCACTCGCTACGCTCGTGATTCTATGTTAGAATCCTGAGTGTAGTGAGAGATTCAAAAGCACAAGCAACAAAATATTTTGCTCTCGTGTGATACATACAACTTTTCACCTTACTAGCGAAAAAATACAAGATGTAAAGGAAAACCAATTGTACTCGTATATAATAATATAATGCTGGACTTTTTCACTCAGCATCATCTAGCCCCAAAGTAAGCAGAGCCTGTGTTATGGGTACTAAGATGACTGATATACTACTTATATACTTTTTGTTTGTAAATACATACATATTATACATAGAAACACCCAGACCCGAGACAAATATTTGTAGATCATACAAACATTGGTCCCGCCGCGGGGATCGAACCCGTAACCTATCGCGTCGCAGGCGGGCCTTCCCCCACTGCGCTACAGAGGACGTCAATAATTCCCGCTATTATTATTTTTTTGCGCCTCAAGTGGCAGGCTAAAGTCCAACAACCAGACCCCCTGGCCGCCGCCACTTGGCCATTGCGCACGCTGCGGCCAGTAATATTCGATTCTCATTGGTTGCTCGTAGCATTCTAAATTCAAATCACTTTTCCTCATAGTGTGAGCAAAGTAGAGTTTTGCTCACTGTTTTTACGCGGCAAAAGCGCCCTTTTTGAGCTAGTAAGGTGAAAAAGTTATTGTTAATGAATATGGTTACTTACGGTGTACTGTGCCGATGACTCTGAATTATAAATAAATAAATAAATAAATCGTGATCGTGTTCGTGACCGAGATCGTTTGCCCATGATCATTCACTTTGGGGCGTAAGTGTACCGCACTTCTGAACTATTAGAGAGCCCAGAAATGAAATAACACAACTTGAACAAACAGCAAACAAAATGTAATTTAACTTTAGGATGAAAATAGTTAGTGAAAACCACGCGCACGATGGTTGACGGTTCGATCGATCTGCGCTGCGGCCAGGTGGCCGCAGCTGAGCCCCTTCCCCGCACCTCTGCAGCCGCCCTACGTCCCGCGGCTGCGGTTTCACTATACAGGGCGTCCCAAACTTATGGGACATGAAGGGGAAGTACCTTAAATATCGTAGATAGTGTATTTTGCTTAAATAAGACTTTATGTTATTTTTAAAACTTAGTAATTCCGCATTCATAGATTTTCAAAAAATTACTTGCTTCGTCTGGGAATCGAACCGACTCAAATGTCAAAAAAAAATCACCCTACTTTTATGATGCCAATCGAAAGAATAGCTAAAAAATAATAACTCTGCTTATGTAACATTGTATTTTAAAAGAAAGGAACAACGTAAAATGAGTTTTGAATGAGTCAAATTTCAAGAATAAATAAATAAATTTCATTTAATAGTTGAGTTAGTTTTACTTTTCCTAAAACGTTTGGCCATTCTGATATAATATCCCGAAGATATATATTTCGATTAAAGATAAGCTACATGATTGTATTAAAAACACCCTTTTTGTAAACTGCCTACATCAAATTAACAGCTTTTTTTTTTTGCAAACTTAGATAGATAGAAATTACTTTATTGTACACCACACGGACATAAAAAAAAAATCAACTTATAATTCCGAAACGCAGAAAATGTTTAACAAAATATTACACCACGTTTTTACCCAGATTTTTCTCTTTGTTCGCCCTTCCAAATCAAAAATCTATCACTACTCAAACCTCAACTGAATTCAATCTGCGGTTCAATCTGATGGAACTGAATAGGCTCCAAAACTACTGGACCGATTTGAAAAATTCTTTCACCAATAGAATCCTTCATTATCTCCGATGAACATAGGCTATATTTTATCCCGGGGAAGTGAAGTTTTCCCGAGGGATCGCTGGTAACTCCGCGGCGGACAGCTAGTAATAGGTAGGTATTCTGTTCGGACCTTCACACATCGCTGTGTGAATTTTAAGTAAAATTGTTGTAGATTTTATTATGTATTGGAAGTGTGTATATAATAGCAGATGATTTTTGCTTGCAGATGAAACTTGGAATAGGCGTAGATAGTGACCTGGAATAGCATATAGGCTATTCAAAATGTTAATACCACGCGGGCGAAGCCGCGCGCAGAAGCTAGTTTTGTTCTATGTTTCTGATTACACTTCGAAGTTATTGCGTACTGCGCATCGAAACGACTAACTTCACGAATGCCTAGATCCGTTGAACTTACTGTATTAAGTTATCTAATTTCGTCATGCAAAAGCCTCTTTCGTATAGTTTTATTTTAAAACAATGTAGCATTTCTTTTTAGATGTGATGGAACATAGAACATAATTATACGTTTACGATTCATCGCAGTTTTGAGAATTGTAGTCTGATCACTTGTTAGTTCATAATACAAATTGTTTTTAAATAGTTTATAATGGCGAACGAGCCATAAAAAAAAACCATAAAATTCTAGTATTCTCAAACATTGAAGGAAATCATCGTGAGTAACCTGGCATGTTGTAGAACCTATAAAGTTGTAAAGTGCACAAATTTCAAAAAGGTTAGTGATACGACAACAGGGTGCCTAGTATTAGTTTTTAACGCGTTCGGTATCGACGCCGTAAACGCAGATTTGTATGGGAAAATAGCAGCGCCATCTTTTGGTACTCGCTCATTACTAATGAAAACCAGTACAAAATCACGTTTACGGCGTCGATACCGAATCCATACTAATATTATAAATGTGAAAGTAACTCTGTCTGTCTGTCTGTCTGTCTGTCTATCTGTCTGTCTGTCTGTCTGTCTGTCTGTCTGTTTGTTACCTTTTCACGCCCAAACCACTGAACAGATCAGGCTGAAAATTGGCATGGATAAAGGTTGTATCCCAGGGACGGACATAGGCTACTTTTTATCCCGCAAAAATCCCGAGGGACCGCGGGTTACACCGCGCGAGCGCAGCTAGTGGTGAATAAAAGTCATACTAAGCACACAGAAAAGAAGAAAAATTATAATCTTTCGCCCTTACTAATATAATAATATATAACCTAATGCGGCCACACTTCGTTATTCGTTATTCGCTATGCGGCTACGCTGTATTCGCCCAAATATTTGTTATGTGAGCGAACATCGACGCGATTTGACACGTGCTAAATGTTGACATGTTTGTTTGGTTTTTATTCGCGCTTATTCGCGTGCGTATAAAGCAAGACAAAAATCACCTGTATATGAATGCACTCTCCACACTTCGCCGAATAATGCGCATATCGAATAACGAATTGTGGTGCCAGCATAAGAAAAATAACCATGTGAGACAATGTGAATTGTATCTTTTTCAGTTGGTGATGAGACGGATTCTGAGGGCTCTCCTGACGAGTTCAGAAATGAAATGTAAGAAATAATATTAACACAATGCCGGTACTGTGCCGGAACTGTGACTTCATTGACGTGTGTGAATCAGTCTTTATCGTAGTCATTATGAAGCAACTGTTCAGTATGTAAGTAAAAAATCATTACATGTTTTGGTGATTACACTAGCTAGATGATTTATTTACATACAGCTCCAAGCAACCTATGCCGACTCTGCATTTGGGTGGTACCAAGGTTTTATGGGCTGTTATGTAGGGGCAAGGCAACAACTGGACATATACTGGGTGGATTTTTGAGACGGGGTAGACGGAGCAACCTTTACCCGTTCTTAGCCAATAAAAAAGCATTTATTCAGTAGGACCGCTGGGATCACTTAGAATAGTCTTACAACTAATTTTACTCCTGTTCCTTCGCTACCAATACCGTGGCATCAGGGCAACAAACACGTTTTGGGGCCTAGCATTCTTTTAGGTGATCCATATTAAAACTAAAAAGTTACAGGATAACATTTTAGGAGGACATTCCCTAACTTTTTGAGATATTCTGCACTTTATTGACAGATTTTGGAAAAATATGTCCAGTCAGCGACATAAATGGTAAAAGTCGAATATTTCTTGATGCCTGAAGGATCAAAGGACGGGACGATTTAAGGTTTGAGTACTAGAAATGGCAGAAATCGTCAAAAACTTTGCCTATACGTTTTGTATGGAGAATTCCTCGAGAATCGATCAATGAACTCGATTTGTTTTTCTGGAAAATCTGTGAATGCAGTTCAGAATATCCAAAAAGTTAGGGAATGTCCTCCTAATAACGTTATCGTGTAACTTTTTAGTTTTAATATGGATCACCTAAAATAATGCTAGGCCCCAAACCGTGTTTGTTGCCCTGATGCCACAGTATTGGTAGCGAAGGAACAGGAGTAAAATTCGTTTTAAGACTATTCTAAGTGATCGCAGCGGTCCTAACGAATAAATGCTTTTTGACTGACTAAGAACGGCTAAAGGTTGCTCCGTCTGGCCCGTCTCAAAAATCCACCCTGTATATCAACAGAATTACAATAATTTTTGAGTTTTCCCGATTTTTCGAGCTGTATGTGACTAAGATTTAAATTTCGGGTATAAAGCTCAAAAACCATAGTTGCGTTAACTATGTCTAGTATTGTAGTTAAGCCTCATCCACACGGGGCCTTATTACCGTCATAGCAGCCTATATGATGCTGAACAATTGATTCAAATGTCTATTTCCTGTAGATAATGCGGATGAATTACCTCAAATCGTATATACCTAGCTAAAATCATATGTAATGTAAGAGTTTTGGTGTAAAAAAAAAATACGTTTTCTATTATTTCGACGTGTCTGACGTAGCTTGTGGTTATGGAAACTTTAGAAAGCGACGTTACGACGATTTTATACGTTTAAAAAAAATACATTTGTTTTTGATTACTTAGTTCATAAAAAAGCAATGAAGTTACATGATTTTGTATTCGTAAGTAACAGTATAGGCTAATGAAAAAAAAAATGCCAGACCAGAGCAGACGTATCTTGCGCCGCTTAATTCAAATGATGAGTGCATGCCACTTCCTGAGAAGGTACTTTTTATTACCTAATAACTTTGGTGTATGTAGGTAATACCTAAAAGTTTGCACTGTTATACGTACCTACTTAGTCCTTGGTACGGAAAACTCGGTTGGCGAGTCTGGTTTTTTTTTCAGATCAACTCCTTATGTTTCATGATGTTAGGTACATTTAGGTCTTAAGTTCAATACACATTGAATTGGCTGCGACGAGACTTACCAAGACATTATAAACATTATGAACAATGTAACAAGACAGAAACGCTTGATAGAATGTACTTTTCAAGCAGCGGCCTGTAATTACTATGCAAGTTACGCGACGCAAGATACGCCTGGTGTGGCTTGACACTAATAATTTGACATTTTGGAAGTAGAAAGCATATTCTTATGACAATTCCCAATCGCACAATTGACCGGGTATAGCTAAACAAACGGTAAAAATATTGCCCGTCCCAATAATAGGGATTATTTTGTACTACTAAGCAGATAAATGTTTACCATCTCTGAATTTCGGACAACACAACATTTCAGGTAATCATTATGCCTTGTAAAAGAGTATTTAATAAAGCCGGCGCATAAAAACCAGTGCTTTCTACTCCAATATGCCCTAAAACGAATCATTCTTGTTGCTTCAATACTAGCCTTAGAAATGAATAATTAAGAATAAATTTTATAACAAAAACAATAGTTGACAACGAAAAATGAGACAGTTTCCGGTTATACCACAGACAAGAGATTTCTTTTCGGAGATCTTCAGTGTTTTTCTGGTGTTCAAATAAACAATGCGAGTTTATTTCTGAAATTTAGAAAACACTGAAGCTCCCGTGCCTGTACGTGGTAGGATGTTGTTCCAGCTAATTTTAATTAGTTTTTAAATAGTTTTAATTAGTGACATAAGTACATATAAGTAACGGAATTATTTGTTCCATTAAATGTAAATAATCAATAGTTTTTGAAAGAAAGTATACAAATAAATTCATTAAAGTTAACGTAGAGACGCGTAGACTTGGCCTTAATTTTATAGTAGAATATTGGACCCTTGAATATCTTGGTAAACAAACTAACCTAGAAAGTCGTTCTCATTCAAAATGACTACATGATAGTCCTGGGGTTAACACGGGCTCTTATTTCCAGGCAGTTTTTTAAATGCATGTTCATTTTGCAAAGTTATAATTTTCTCTCGCTTGCACACTAGCGAGTAACTGCTCGTGTAGTGAGCTTGATAAACGCTGCCATAACAGATTTGTTTCATTATGTCAATATTGACATGCTTTAAACTACCAGGAAAGCCCGTATTCACCCAGCTGGCCTAACGGCCGGTATCACGAACGCAAATCATCTTTAAAATTAAATAATCATTGGTCAAATCAGTGTCATTCGACCAATGAGGGTAGTCCAAGTTTGTTGGCTGTTAGTCTAGTTAGAATGAGTCATCTAAACTCGCTTTCTAGTTCATACTGCCGCTGAGGTACAAGGGTCTATTTACTTCCCAGAAGCAATACCGAAGTTCAAATATTTGTACCTATAATTAGACTATTGCAATCGTTGCATAAATCTTGTTGACAAAAGATCTCAACGTGAATCTTGAAAAAATACAATTTTAATTATTAATAAATATATATAATTATTAATGAATTTTGTTGAGTGCCCTCTGAGGGGAATACCTAAACTGCTCGTTATGTAGTTTGCTCAGCATAGGTTAGCTATTTAATTAAGAATGAAAAAGTAAGGTAAGCGGTAAGCAAAACCTCAATTAGGGTCGGTTCATATCTAACGGAAGATCCGTCGCGTATTATCGGTCGCGCAACGCCAGAACTGACAAATGTATAGAAAAACACTCGACCGTTCACACTCGACGGACTAACGTATCATCGGTTGAGTGTGAACGGTCGAGTGTTTTTCTATACATTTGTCAGTTCTGGCGTTCCGCGACCGATAATACGCGACGGATCTTCCGTTAGATATGAACCGACCCTTATACTTGACTATAATTATGCTGACTTGATTGTATTTTTAGTAAGATTCACTGAAAGATCTTTTTAGTTTTGACAGTACATAGAACTTTAATAATATCAGTGCCTATAAATTTTGTCGCCGAAACCGGCGGTCTTGGACTGTCGAGAACACAATTTGACTACATTTGATATAGCTTTAAGTGACCACATAATATGTCGACCACTCAAATCTCCCAAAACACAAATTATTGACTACATAGTGCATATTTTTCTACATAGCATATTGACAGTCCAAGACCGACCCAAATATAGTACTAAATAAAATTTACATTTTAAGTAGTTTTTAGAACATTTTGACGTAATAGTTCGAACAAATCAATTGAAAAACAGAGTTAATTTTAGTACATGTTGAGGTCAAATCGTATCGATTGATGCGATGCCAACGTGACCAATACATGTGTACAGCACAAGACCACGCCCACTGCTGGCTTGCTTGTCATCGCCAGTTCGCTGTTACTGAGTAAACTGAGTATTTTAGTTTTCTTCTGTTTCGGTATCGACGCCGTAAACGTGGATCGCCATCTTTTGGTGCTCGCTCATAGTCATAACTAATGAAAACCAGTACAAATCTACGATTACGTCGATACCGAATGGTGAATAAAAGTAATACTAGGCACTCAGATTATCAACTGTACCGTTCTGGTTTACGGCCTGTCTCGCCAGTTTTGGGCCGCTATATTGAAAACCAACTTGTTCGTATGTGATCAGCTCCAAAGGTCGCACTCGGCTAGTGACCAACCATCTAAATCTAAATTGAGACTTCTAAATTCATATTTTACAATTATTGAGTACTTGGGTTACCTGTTAATGGAGGTGCATGGCCTAAGTGTCTTACCGCACTATGCCGGCTGTACGCGACCGAAGTTCGGCATGATTATGCCTGCAATGCTATTTGAATTACTGACGACATCTACGCCATAACGCAACGTAATTTCGGCATCATTATGCCGAAATTACGTTGCGTTATGGCGTACAGCCGAACTTCGGTCGGGCGTAAGTTCAGCGGCAATTTGACGGCAACGTATTCTTTAGAGCACACATTATACGCGACACGATTAAAACACACAAAGTGGCGGCTGGGGAACTTCGGTCGCGTACAGTCGCGTAACTTCGCGTAACTTCAGTTTAGACACTGTGTTGAAATTTCATCATGATTACGATATGTATCTCCATTCCTGCACAAAATCAATTTTAAATTATTTAACTAAGTTATTTTATGTTACCCGAGACTTGCTTGTCTACATAAGCAAGTACAGTAACTTCCTAGATATACCTACATTAAACTTACTTAGATCTTTTGCTTTCAAGTTTGCCCCTTCAATTTGTTACCTTATTAATTTGTGGATAACGGGGCTGGTTACATTCATAGAACCTAAGTACTAGCTATACAATCCATAATTAATATGCAAATGCAATTGTTTGTTGACCTTAATAAATAAAAATTGAAAAATTAAAAAAATACTCTAATTTTTTTCTAATTTTGTAATAATATAATAAGCATTTCAAATAAATAACGATGGCTATGTACGTATTTAGCTAAGTTTTAGAATATTTTTATATAAAATTGATGAATGCCGCGCGTGAGTATATAATACAAAATGTAATTTAGAATTAGATATGTCGTAGGCAGATCGATGAATTAGCCATTTCACGATCTGCCTAACTTACACGTGCTATATCGTTCAATGCTTGACGCTAAGCAACATTTACTTGATCAAAATTAATTAATTAGGTTAGTGAAAAAAAAGCGCGAGGCGAGCGAGCGAGCCGCCGAAGCGCCAGAAATGAAATGTTCCGCTGTAAATTTGTTCGATTTCTCGATCTGCCTAGGCATATCATCGCTAACCAAATCGTCAAGCGAACGATTTGGCGGGTGTTAGTTAGGCAGATCGTGGAATGGCGTCGTTGAACGATATGCCTTAGCATATCATGAAATGGCTAATTCATCGATCTGCCGGCGACAGATGTAAGTAAATACTTACCCATAGTAAAATTGAAGTATTCATTTATTGATATCATGGGAT
Source organism: Epirrhoe alternata (assembly GCA_963565295.1). Taxonomy (NCBI): domain Eukaryota; kingdom Metazoa; phylum Arthropoda; class Insecta; order Lepidoptera; family Geometridae; genus Epirrhoe; species Epirrhoe alternata. Next base: position 1,376,609 of record OY751375.1, read on the forward strand.
TTTATATTATTATTTCTGATCTTAGACTGTATTTCAACAGCCTTCATATGCTCACAGATTTATTGAATGTTTATAATAAATAAGTGCACTGTGACGAGTCAAAAGGTTTATAATTTTAAAAGCAGACTGGGCACTCATGGTTCATTTCACAGACGTCGTGAATTGTACAGTTATAAAAAACATCCTCATTTGCCTGCCCTTATCCCGCTCATGCGGGGTCGGCACAACATGTTCTCCTCTTCACACAATCACCCTTTTAGTAACATGACTTACATCCCTCCGCATTACATGCCCATACCACGCTTATCTATTGCTCCTCAACATTTCAGTCACCGGCGCTACTTTCAGACTTCCCCTGATATATTCATTCCTCACCTTATTCATTCGCGTCACTCCGCACATCCATCTGATTTGCATATCTGTCGCTTGCACTCTTCTTTAACCGACGCTATCGTAACCCAGCATAGTAGTGTCTGTCCATCGTTATGTGAATGCATCCATCACGAGGAGGAACAAATATGGGCTTAACGCCGATCCCTGGTGCAGGTCCGCAGCCACACCGAACTTGTTAGTAGCGCCAGCTTCAGACTAGACGTACGTGCTTGCGTCTCTATTAGGGCTCGCACAAGCTGTAGATATTTCTCAGGCAATTTCTTCTATTTCATAGCACACCACAGAACCTCACGGGGCACTCTGTCGGACGCCTTCTCTCGGTCAACGAACACCATATGCAAGTTTTTGTGTGCTGTACAATTAAAAAAAATTGTACAAATAATATATTGTGAGAACTTAGTACAATGTTGTAAGTATTGGATAAAAGTTAATACTTTCAAGGGTACGGTTTCCAAAAACTTGTTATATTGTATTAGTTTGATGAAGGTAAATAAACTTAGTCTAGTCTGCCTCTCATTTTAATGAAATTAATACTAATTATAAGTTTGTAGTTTTGTTTTTATGTTGTATTTAAATGTTTTATTCAAAGATTTAATAATTAATAAATAAGTGCATTTTAGTTAGTCCTCTAATGTAATTTAATAATCAATTGAAATTATTCGCCCTTGCAAGAATCAAAGTATTGAAAAGCTTGTTTTGATCTTACAACAACATAATACAACTATTTGTTTGCGGAAGAATAGATAAAATTATCTGTCTATTATTGTAAGAACCTTTGTTTTAACTTATATGCTTAGGCAATAATTAGTCCTCGAAGGGTACGTACCTACTGTTGGCAACCATCAATCTGTTCAAAATAAGACACAACCAATCTTTAGCTCTGTGAAGTTAGGTGCACTAAACGATTGCGCAGGTTTGGTAGAGTAGGCGAGATAGGACGATGCAACAAACTAAGCGAGTGAGCGAGATAGCTATACAACGCTGTCTTCTTTAGGCTTCATCAAAAATGGGTTCTGCGCAGATACTTCAGAGAGTTAAAGATCGGTTGTGCGTACCTAGATTGTTGTGTTCGCTAATGATAAGGGCGCTTTCAAATTAGCCGATTGGAGCCGAAATGCAGTTCGGGTATCGGACTGCGAGTCCTTATGTGTGAAAAATCATAATTTGAAAGCGCCTTCATAGTAAAAAATGCTGATGACGTCAGAAACGCCCCGCATTTCTGACGTCAGCAACATTTTTCTATAGAAGAATGCGTACGGCGCGTGCGCGGCGCAGCGCGTACGTATAATATAGGTTTTGGTATCGGCCTTATTGATCTCGGTGCCGCCGGTTGGTTAGTGTTGACTTTTGAAGTTGTGACATGCTAGAGAGTTAATTTTTCTCACTTTTTAAAACTATACAAATTATTACAGATACAAATACTTATCAATGTGTTTTATTATTCCTCCTGTAATAGATTACCGTAATAGGCCAGCTAAAATTTTGAATATTAGATTCAGATAATATATTTGTCGCAGGCAACTGGTTTAATCAGGCGTTCAATTAAAAGCCTAACCATATGATTAAAGCGCCGTTCAACTAAGTGTGCGTTACCCTAACGGCAAGTTGACTCGGGTCGTGATGAAACTGGGAAAAATTAGTGTCCTGTAATGTGCCCCAAAAAGGAGAATGGGCATTCCCGCCCAAATCAAAAAACTATCGCCCGCAGAGTAGGCGTATGGTGGAATGGGTAGACCTTCAAAAACACTCCATTTCATTGTATGACAGCTAAAAAATCCATCCTACAGAAATCGAGATATTTGCAGTTAAAGGTGGTGACTCTTACCATCATGTTTTTTGACTTACAGGCTTCCCACAGATAAGCCACTATGGGTAATCGATAGAACTTTAAAAGCATTACATTTCATTGTATGACAGCTAAAAAATCCATCCTGCAGAAATCGAGATATTTGCATGTAAAGGTGGTGACTTTTACAATCATGTTTTTTGACTTACAGCCTTCCCGCAGACAAGCCACTATGGGCATTCGATAGAACTTTAGAAGCACTACATCTCATTGTATGACAGCAAAAAAATCCATCCTGCAGAAATCGAGATATTTGCATTTAAAGGTGGGGACTTTTACCATCATGTTTTTTGACTTACAGCCTTCCCGCAGACAAGCCACTATGGGCATTCGATAGAACTTTAGAAGCACTACATTTCATTGTATGACAGCGAAAAAATCCATCCTGCAGAAATCGAGATATTTGCAGTTAAAGGTGGTGACATTTACCATCATCTTTTTTAACTTACAGCCTTCCCGCAGATAAGCCACTATATGCATTCGATATAACTTTAAAAGCACTACATTTCATTGTATGACAGCTAAAAAATCCATCCTGCAGAAATCGAGATTTTTGCAGTTTTAACTGCACCTTTAGGTGGTGACTTTTACCATCATGTTTTTTGACTTACAGGCTTCCTGCAGACAAGCCACTATGGGCATTCGTTAGAACTTTAGAAGCACTACATTTCATTGTATGACAGCTAAAAAATCTGAATTTGAATATGTTACTTAGGGAGCTATAAAAAGAGGTTTCCCAAGCGGACAGACACCTGCGATGGTTCCTTCATCATGTCGGTCAGCCTCAAAGTATGGAAAATTACGAGTCAACTTTCGTCATTTTACCAAGGCTGAATTTTATATAAACGGTAAACCAAAGTTTACCGTTTATAACTGTTTGTAACTGTGTTTGTTTGTTTATACTTGTTGCATACATATTTTATACTTGTTGCATACTTGTTTGATACATGTTGCATACTTATTTGATACTTGTTGCATACTTGTTGCATACATGTTGCATACATGTTTTATACTTGTTGCATACATGTTTGATACTTGTTTTATACTTGTTACATACATGTTGCATACATGTTTTATACTTGTTGCATACATGTTTTATACTTGTTGCATACATGTTTTATACTTGTTGCATACTTGTTTGATACATGTTGCATACATGTTTGATACTTGTTGCATGCATGTTTTATACTTGTTGCATACATGTTTTATACTTGTTGCAAACATGTTTTATACTTGTTGCATACATGTTTTATACTTGTTACATACAGGTTTGATACTTGTTTTATACTTGTTGCATACATGTTTTATACTTGTTGCATACATGTTGCATACATGTTTTATACTTGTTTTATACGGCAGACTAAAACAACCTGACCGACATGATGAAGGAACCACCGCAGGATGTTTGCCTGCTTGGCAAACATCTTATTATAGCTCCTCAAGTAACATACACAAAGTTCAGGTTTTATACTACTACGAAAGCATACTTACAATTACTTTTGTTTAAGGGTGACTTTCAGGGGGTTGGAACTGTACTAGGGATCTGACAAAGGACGACGTGATTTCTAATACTGTTTCAAGCCAAATAAATCAAAAATATAAAATTCAGCCTTGGTAAAATGACGAATCTTGTGTGCTATTTTGGGCACCTTTGATGCCCCAAAGCCACCCGGACCCAAACTTCATATTTGGGGATCGTACATAACCATACTGGGGCAGAGAGGTGGGATTTGAGGACTTTGACATTTCATTCACAATGGTGTTTCCAACGCACGTTTGGACCAATTTTCAGCTTTATGCGAAATATTGCAAGCATAGTACCCCTATTTTTTTAGCTAACTTGGCCGGTCTAGTAGGTTCCTAATGATCGAAGCCACAATCGAAGCATACTAAAGACGTTTCCTTCAACCGTGGTAAAGCCAACACAAGATGATCATCATACCTTTTAAAAAAAATGTTTATTCAAGGTAGCCATGCACTAGCTTAGTCATTTGTATAATGGCAGAGCCCAAAACACGAGGGGAAAAATGCATTTTAATCCACATTATCATTACTCTGCTAGTTTTATTTGTTTTGGGAATTGTCTACGTCGTGCATTTGTTGGTGGTGACGCATATTGGCTGGGATGCCATCAGGGTGACTAGAAGATCTTCTGAACTGCGTAAGTTACTGTAATTTTTTGTGTGGCAACTCCCCCCTCGTTACAACCTACAAAAGTAGTGTCCGTAATAAAAGATACCTACCTACTAAGATAGGTAGGTAAGCACGTACATAGGTATTAAAAAACTGAGACTCAGGATCACAGCAATAGGTTAATTAAGGCCTTTTTTTTACGGATAGAAAATTGCTCACAGACATCCAATTACGTCGAGGGAACGTAATTAAGGTGTGTGGGGTTGTCGAGCACTCGACGACCCACTAAAAACTATCCGATGGCCAGCCTCTATGCATAACGAAGGGCTCCGGTATCTCCTACGGAACGCACGCGGAGCCCCTCTCGCATTTTGCCTTGAGCACAATCCCGGTAATGGCACCCACAGCCACGCCCGGCACCCACACACGCGGCTGTTAAACCACGTGCGCGGAGCTCACGACGACACCTGCCTAACAGTGTCGCCGCCTCCCGGAATCTGCATGATGAGCAGCAAGAGCCCTCACTCCGACCGCCCGCAGACCCGAAAAGTCCCCTGTTTGGCAGGCGGTGCGTTCCCGCCTTCCATCCCGAGTGGGTTCGGCCTCGCTCCGAACCCACTCCGCGGCCTCCTCATCCAGACCATACAAGTGACTGGTGCCAAGGCAAGTCAGTCAGTGTATATCCGACCGAGTCGCCAAGGCACCCACATCCCTTGATGCCGGGTAAGAGTAGCGAAGGCGGTGATATCGCGTACCACGCACTCTCCAGAGCGAATCTTGGAGGTACCACCGACCGCCTTCCACCTCTTCGGTGTTCCGCCGCTTAGCTTCATCCACTGCGCCATCTGCGAGTCAGAGGGATGCGCGGAGAAGCTACCTCCCGTCAGACCATTGGTTATCCGACAATAAATTCCGGTTTATTGTCGGACTTAACAGGGCACACCGGCCCTTCAACTGCCGTTACCCCCGGTTCCTCCTCGGATCCGTAAGGGACAAGCAGCTTTGGGCGCACGAGAAGGTTATCTGACCTGGTGCCCCAAGGCCTAGTAACCTACCTATTTTGAGCGGGGAGGCTTATGCCCAGCAGTGGGTGACAACAAGCTGCAAATGATGACGATGATGAACCTACCTATCCTTTAATTAAGGCTTATGGTAGACATACACAAGATATAATTATTATTTTTAAACCGGGTATTTATCACGTACCTATTGTTATTATTTCTTTTTTCCGACGTTTCGGACGCATTGCAGCGCCCGTGGTCACGGATGAACTGAGGCACGGCGAGTTAGCTTCTATTATTGACACAAGATACTTTGAAGAGGTACTTTGACCACCCCTCAGAGACGTCCAAATAGGTACTTAATTGGCATTGTCATTTTGTAGTTTTTTTTTCTTTCATGTTAGGTTAGGTTAGGTTAGGTTAGGTATGTGTCCAATAAGTCCACGTTGGTACAATGGTAGTTAGTCCCGAAAGTACCTACATCACAAACATTATCATCATCACCTGCCTGGCACTGCTGGGTATATGCCTACTTTCCTCATTTTACTTTGCTTGTCCCATCCACCACGAAGCCTTATTCCTCAGATGAAACCAACAACACAGAACTGCTGCTCATGATGAAAGAGAGTTCTGTAGGCGTTGCGTACATCCAATCTAATCCCGCGCGTGCAGCCTGCAACACTATTCTTTTGAGGACGAAGTGGTCGCTGGCGCCTGCTCACTGCCTCAGCGTGAGATCGGAGCCTGATCTGGCGCCTCTACTGCCGCTCTGGAGGATCAAATATAAAGACAGTGGAAGGGTTAAAGGTCAGATAACATTTTATAACCCTCAGCAGTGGTAGCAAACACCTGAACATGGCCGTCGGTTCCGCTCTCCAAGCGGAATACCGTGCCAGATGGAGACACAGTCCTGAAGCAAGTGTGACAAAGAGCAGGAGGCACCTTGCAGCTTGCTCAGTCGATCTTGATCGTGGAAGTGAAGTTAATTTCTTTTGCAACATGTTCTTCTGAAGACGAGGTGGTCGCTAGTGCCGCGCGACGGTTCACTGTTTTGAGATCGGAGCCCGGATCGGAGTTCAGTGCGAGTTCTTTTCTCGCGACTGGGTTTTTGATCTGCACATTTTGTCCGGGTCTGGGTGCTGCTGTGATATCTTAGTCAGTCTCTCTTATAATGTATATGCTTCTCTAACAGAAACGCATATCAAGCGGAGTATATTTCATTCATACTACAACAAGGATGACTTCGACAACAACATCGGCCTCTTCCAGCACATGGACAAAATCAATATGCCGGAGTTTGTGTGTATGTATCTAAGCCTGTCAAAGAATGTACCTACTTATAAACCTACCTACTCCAGTCTAAATTAGTACCTACTCTAGTACTCTGTATGAAATCGAGTCGTGAGGAAACTCGCTTTGTCAGTTCCGTCCAATATGGACGCACGGACCGGACGGTTTTTTCTAAGGCAAGCATATTCAATATCAATTCAAATAAAAAATTATTTTCCATCTCATCTCAAACAATGTCCAAGGCATTGTACAGTTGAATGTAGGGCAAAGTTGCCTATTATCGTTGGTGTATAAATCTTTTAGTCCAGCCAGTCCATATCATTAAGCATGGATATTTTGAATGGAATCTTATAGCAGGTACCTATCTTGTTGTTACCTTAATGGTGGAGTGAGTAAGTACATAAAATACCAAGAACCTACACAAAATATTCATATTGATTGGTACGCCTTGGTTGGAAATCTTAAGCCGTGTCTAATCTGAAGTGCTACGAGCTACGAAACGAGATGTCCAGTTCTACGATCTCTATACGTAGGTAGGTACCTACTTATTTTATTTATTGGTTACCGATCTTTTGACTGACTGAATCTCATGTAGGTACAGTCAGCGTCACCAACTTGTAACCCCCTACCGCCGTACAAACCGTTTTAGGGGGGTTACCAATTAGTGACTCTGACTGAACTGCTGACATTCTAGTAATGTTCAGTAATTTTTTTATTTATTTTTTGCTTAAAAACAAAACGATCCCTTATTTCTGATGTCTGTGGGCGTACTTATCTGTGGTCTACGTGATACATGATAGATAGCTAGGGTTTTTAATTAAAAAAAAATATTGATGTAGATTCTTTGAATGGCGAGATGGATGTGTGGACAAAATCAGGAATGAGTTGAAAGTTGCGCAAGAATGTTAGGTTTGAATGTGGAGGGATGTAGTAGAAGAGGCAGACCAAAGAGAAGATGGATGGACTGTGTGAAGGATGATACGGGTAAGAAAGGAGTAAGTGTTGAGATGACGGCTGATAGAGCGGAGTGGAAGAGGAAAACCTGTTGTGCCGACCCCACATAAAAGTGGGAAAAGGGCAGGGAAATGATGATTGATGTAGATTCTTTCATTTAATGGTTGCTTCTTTTATAACTTAGTCCATTCGACCGTGCATGTGTGTGCTCGAATGTAGCTGCTCTGCGATTAGTGGAACGTCTGGTCTCCTTGAAAATCATTATGCAACATGTCCTAAAAAATCAATTAAAGCTAAGTTTTGAAGTGAAAACTTAAATCGGCTTAGGAAATGAATTGATACGATCGAACGTCTTTCCCCAAAAACTTCCCAAAAATGAGGCCTTCTCAGATTGTGTAGTTCAAAATGAATGACCCTGTCTGTTTATTGGAGCGCTCATTTGTCCATGGAGCGTTACCGTTACCGAGCTTACGCACAGAGAAACAACATGCATGTACCTATGTACATCAGCACACACAAATTATAACCAAGCCATGAGATATGATTATTTCTTCTAGTCTGTGGATAGAACAATATTAGCAAGAAATACACCGGATTTCTATAAAATATTGTGAGCTGGTCATAATTAACGAAACACATCTCTATGTTTCATATGTATCTCACATTCAATTGGTTGATAGTAGTTAGTTGTAGGTACATACAAATTGGTAAAAGGTAGTAGGTACCTACCTACCTACTCGTAAATAGAAAATTAAATAGAGGATCGACAAACAAAACCTAAATAATTAGGCCTTATATTACTAGCTATTATATTTTTATATGATATTAATATTATGATAATTCTTGCGATTGAAAGGCGAAAAGTATAGTTTCTTATTTTATTTTAGAAAGCGCTTTTAGGTAAGTACTTAGGTACCTACTTAGTAGGTAGGTAGGTACCTACTGGGAATTGTGATTGAACAAAGCGCAATTTTTGCAATTTTATAAGCAGATGATTTAGGTGCAGTTATTGATTCTTTGCTGTAAAAATGTTAACCGTATCAAATCTTTGAACGCGAACTGTCAATACAAACATTATTTTCCACCAAGAATCGAACACGCACTTACGTCTCAGCTAAGCAATACCAACCACGCCACGTGACGTCGTCCAATTATCCGCTGTGAACCAGCCCGTAAGGTGACAGAAACCGAGCGATGAGGTGGTTAACCAAAGGGCGGTTATCCGGCTGTCCAATTTGCAGGTGTACTCTGTTTATTTTAAAGCTGGTGCAGCGCATGCGTTGAGTTTTGGGCGCTTACACACGACTGCGAATCTTACAACTCACTAGGAGAGAGTCGTGGGAGATCGCCAGTGTTTTTTACTCAGTGAAATATGTTGGGAGAAATTAATAGGTTTGACACAAAAGGTAGATAAACTCACAAACTTTCAGCTTTAAATACCATATTAGTAAAGTAAGTACCGTATTAGTGGGATAGTAGGATGAGATGGGATTGGGTATTGATAGAACAGTTATCCGAGGTAAGCTGGTGAAGGAACAGCAAAATAATCTTTTAATTCTAGGTGATCCCAGCGATCCTACAGAATGATTGTTGACTTTTCAGTAAAGTTTCGATTTCAGAACTATTTGCTCATACATCTAGTAAAGTAGGTAAGCTTCTGCGCCATGCCACGTGGCCAGAGCGCCGTGTGCTAGGTTCCCGGCAAATAAGCGAGTACGGTAAAATATCTTCACTTCAGTCTTCAGTCTCGACTCAGCGGCGGTACTCGTAGCACTACCGGAGAGATTCCCGATTCCTCCCGAGTTTCTACAGTGACCTCTTGAAAAATAAGTTTGAATGAATGTACTAACGTACATTATACATCAATGTTTGAAATCGGAATTTCCTGAAAAGCTTAAAAGTGGAAAGTTTTCGCGAACTTTAAAATTATTCGAGACTCTTTTAGAACTTGAAGAACTTTTAAATTAGATAAAGTTTAGTGTTGGTGTTTATAGTTTTAAAATAAAAATACTCGTGTTAAATCGGTGTTAGACTAAAGTGTTAGTGGATAATTTGTTACCTATTTACTTTTTAAATTACGAGCACTTTAAGAACCTTTATATTATGGGATAGCTCCCAGTTAAATAAACAAAAAATATTCGTGTTAAATCGGTGTGGTGTATTTATATAAGTGGGTAACATGTAGGTAGGTACCTATACCTACCTACTTACCTATATATTTTTTAATTACGAGTACTTAGGTCAAATATAACAGTACCAGTGTGTATATTGTACCCACGTAGAATAAATCTTTGTGTATTACCTAGTGTAGTGTGTTTTAGCAAAATATGTTAGACCATAAACTAGAATTGTGCCACAGACTTTCTTCAATAAAAGACGGTCTGGTTAACTGTTGAACTGAGAAGTTCAGATCACAAACTCTACGTTTCAGTTCCCGATAAAGTGAGTGATTTGCTGCAGAGCACAGAAGAGCTTGCCATCGTTGGATGGAGTAGTTTGGGTGAGTTGTAAATTATTGGCCATAAGTATAAGTTCTATAAGTAGGTACCTATGTCAGCCAAGTGAAGAGACCTTTGCCCAGCAGTTCTACCATGTCCTACTGGTAGGATATGGTAGATTCACCAAAAAACATTATGATACCAGGTACCGACATAGGCGACTAACTTTATACCTACGTCATAGGTCATAGCTCAAAGTGAGTCACTGTAAGTACCCTAAAATGGCAGGCAGGAATAATACTTATACCCCAGATAATATAATACTAGTTTACTATGCTAGCTTATACTATGGAATTTCATTACTCTCTCAGCAAGGCGATGACGAGATTTGAATTTGGAACTTCATTTCTATGAAAATTTTTACTATTTAGTCCTGCCTGCGTGCAAATATAACTTAAAAGTGCCGGCAGAAATAAATACTTAATAGTTTTTATTTCAGACTTATTCTGTGGTCCATATCTTAACATTAATTAATTATTCATACAGGTTAATTACACTGCAGAAATTAAAACTTGAACGGTTCTAAACTTGACAAATAACCGGTGTCGATGAGCAGTCAAGTGACTCGCACGTGACCTTATCGAGGCGAATCCAAGAATTTCTCAGTCTCAGCATTCTATTCATTTACTCCCTCGTTTCACTCGGGAGTTAACTATAAACACCCTCGCTGTCACTCAGGAATTAGGTTACTCAAGAATCCTTCGATGCTTGGGATTCAATTTGGCGCCTGTGACCTGAACACTGAACAGAACACTGCTATGAGGTGTTATAGCAGCGTTCTATTCAAACCTTATAACTTGATCGCACACTTAGCCGCGCCGTACGCGCCGCAGTAATTTTTCGATACAAAAAATGCTGATGACGTCAAAAAATGCGGCTCGGCTCACTTCTGACGTCAGCAGCATTTTCTCTATTGAATTGACAGTCCGGCCCGTTCGGCTCGGCTGGACTGTGCGACCACCCTTATAGTCACGAAAAAATCATTCATGAACATTGAGTTATAATGTACTACGTAGTACATTATAACTCAATGTTCATGAAGAGAATTTTGCAAAAACCTAGCTGACTTCCATACGGACTACATTTTGACAGGCTGTGCTGTCTTTATTAGGTAGATGGGTGATCAAGGTTTTAGGTACCTAAAGAACGCCTCTGTTCTTTGGATGGCTGGTCGTCTCCACAGATGCCTTCGAGCCAGATAATTATTTATCAGAAGTTTTCAGACATTTTCACCGAAAATTCCACTAGCTCATAGGTTTATACCATAGTATATACCTACCTACCTACTAGTCGATTTAGCGTGCACCTGGACTAGACACTCAAAGTGCGTGTAGGTAAACGTTTCAATTCAACCCGACCCCCCACCGACACAGTCGCAAAAACAACAAAAAACGCCAGCGTAGCTCGTGGAATAAAAACGAACCAATATGAAATGGAAATGTTTTTTTGTGAAATACAAAAATCTGTCCAATAGGTAATGCATCAACGCTGAGCTCGTATTGAGTTACTTTGCCTGTGTGCAGCGGGATTATTATTCATTATTATTATTATTTCAGCCTGTATTGTCCCACTGCAGGGCAAAGGCCTCCCTCCCTTTTTTCCAGTTTTTCCTATCCATGGCTGCAGTGGGCCAATCTGGAAGATACACATCTAACTCGTCCCGCCATCTCCGTGGTGGTCTGCAGCGTGGACGTCTTGCGTTGGGCACCCATTCAGTTGTGCGGGATTCTCTATCTTTAATTAATTAACGTTCAAGCAGCTTTGCTGCCCATTCAAGATGGGAGAATGTTCTAGGTGCTACTATCAGGCTCAGGCAGAAGTAGTCTTCTGGCGCTGAAGTTAGAAATCATTATGAAGAGATACCTAGACTTGATGCAACTGGACGGCCCCCCACTAGATGGAAAGACGATCTGGTAAAGGTTGCTGGGAGCCGTTGGGTGCAGGCTGCACAAGATCGATCGCTGTGGAAATCGATGGGAGAGGCCTATGTTCAGCAGTGCATGATGATGTTGATGAATGCAAATGGATGAGATATATCGAGAAATGAATGCCGTCGATGATAATATTAACGTAGGTAGTAAGTGCTGGTTGGCAAAAACGAATGGAGGCAATACCTATGCCCAGCTGGCAAAACCAGGCTGTATGATGATGATAGACACGTTGCAGATCAGGTAAAGTGGACCCCGGTCCGCGTGCTGAGCCACGCTCGCTGCTCCCAGTTCGTGGCGCCCATCGTGGATATCCCGAGGGAGACCGAGCTGTGCCTCTACCAGACACGACAGGGCTCCAACATTGGTTAGCTATATTTATCCTTATCGGTTCGCTCGTCGCGCGTGGTGTAGCCTTTTCGTTATGAACTGGTTAACTGCAATGATGAGCACAATGCCGTTTGTTAGCTGATTGTAGGTAGGTACTATCCCAGACAATATATTATTATTGGTCCGCCCGTGGTACAGCTTGCTTCGTTCCTTGATAAATCATAAGACAGTTGATCAACTCAACTCAGTTACGTACCTACCTAATTATTTATTAACTTAAAATTATCATTTCAGTCGTATGCAATAATCTAGGTGAGATATTTGGTAGGTTGGTTGTTAGCTTATAGTGCAACAGTCTTTATGCGTCCTATATGAATCTCTGAAGCAAGCTGAAGTGGCAGTGGGCGGGGCACATAGCTCGTAGAGCTGACGGCCGTTGGGGCAGAAAAGTTCTCGAGTGGAGGCCACGCACCGGAAATCGCAGCAGAGGACGGCCCCCCACGAGATGGAAAGACGATCTTGTAAAGGTTGCTGGGAGCCGTTGGGTGCAGGCTGCACAAGATCGATCGCTGTGGAAATCTATGGGGGAGGCCTATGTTCAGCAGTGGACACTAGATGGCTGAGATGATGATGATGATGATGATGATATGAATCTCTCTCTCTCTCTTCCCGACTATATATCCCACATGGTGGTGGGGTCGGCCTTCCTAACACTCTTGCTCCATTTCGCCCTATCCATGACGTCATCACGTGAAACATTGCATGCCTTCATATCTCGTTCCAACACAGCTGTCCAGGTTGTTTTTGGTATCCCTCTAGGTCTTTTACCGGAGATGGACAGTACCAGTACCTGGTTGCCAACGTAATCGGGTGATCTTCTTTTGACATGTCCATACCATCTAATCCTGCAGCTTCTCCGCAATGTCGCGGACTCCCAGACTACCACGCACATACTCATTCCGGATGTTATCCAGCCTGGTTACGCCGCACATCCACCTCAACATCTTCATTTCTGCTACATGGACGGTATGGACATACCCCTGCGTGACGGCCCAAGTCTCGCTGCCGTACAGGTCTTATTATGGACTTGTAAACAAGCCCTTCTAATTTGACCGGCATCTTTTTGTCGCGTCCTTTATGAATATCAGGGCGAAACCAGTGATTGGGTTGGGTGTCGATGTTGGCTATAGGAACCTATAGACAGTATAGACTTCGGGCGTTCATTTGCATGCAATTAATTTTCAAAAGTGCTTCAAGCTCTTGTTTTTCATTCAGCTTGGTTTTGAGACTTAGAAATTGCCGGTTTAGAAAAATCATCAACTGTGAGGCTGATGCCTGAACGAGTTAGGCTCAATGCACATTTAATCGGCAGCGACGAGACGTAACAAGATTACAAACCTTATGAACAATGGAACAAGTTAAATAGAATAAATTTTTATTGTAAACTGTTGAATTTAACAAAGATGGTCGGTTTGTTATCAAATAAAATGTACAAACAGTTTGCCCTTTTCGGACGTACAATATTAATAGTATGTTAGTACTTAAAACTAAACAAATGTTAGGTAAACTATTTACATTCATTCTCCATGTAGTATTCTTCCAAATTGTAGAAGCCTTTGGTAACTAACCAGTTCTTTAGTTTGTTACCAAAAGCATCACCATTTAGCGATTTGAGCGGAAGAGGTAGATGATTATATATTCTAATGGAAGAGTAGAAAGTGCTTTTGTGGAACATACTATTGTTGACCTGAGGTATACTAAAGAAACGCTTGATAGAATGTACGACGCGCGAGCGCGCAACTGCTCGAGCCGGCGCGACACCGTTCATTCTATATTTATTCTATACACTACGGTACGCACGCGGTGCCCCTCTCGACCCCTTGGACTAGGTTTACATAATGATAGAAATAGAAAATAATACTGCATTTTCAGTCTAAGTAGGTACCTACCTACCTACCTACCACTATTAAAATATTTATGTAATACCTACCCTACAAAATGTTCTATCTATCCACTATGGTATCCTTCTGATTGTAGAGGGCGTGCACGGCGGCGCGATATGGTTCAAGGGCCAGATAGTGGGTTTCCACACGTGGGGAGATCGCAGCAGCAAGCTGCCACAGGTGGCGCTTCTTCTAGAGCCCTACAGGGCCTGGCTCGAAGACACCATCCATATGAATCTTTAAAATTTTACTAGAAATAACCTCTTATAAATAAATAATCATAAAAATGCTGTAAGTACCTATTTTTCGCACAGCATCATCTCAGTATCTACTCACCCTTTAGGATTACTTCGTGGTTATCCGCGTTCTGTGCGGTTACCTGAATAAGCTGGTATTTTTGACCTGTTTTTGTACAATTGAGTTTTTTTTTACAGTGGCAATACTAGTCTATAGTTACTCTGAGGGCAATACCATTCTAACCTAAATTTCCTTTTCCTGTGACAGTTCTTTCAAAATGTTTCCAACTGATACCTAAAATCTACTAAAGGGATAGAAAAATATTTTTAAACAATTATTAATATATTACTTTGTGACTGTGATGAAAAACAGAATTACTTATTTAATTGCAAATGCCATGTATCCATTTTATCAAATTCTCTTCGTAAAGTTAAAACATTTTTGTACTGCATAAATACTATTTTGAGTTCAACTGACTTTTGTAAATAATGTAGAAAAAAACAACAAATCCACATGACACATTTGCCTTTCGACAAAAAAATAAACACACAAAATTAAAAAATCCTGATTTATGCTATTAATTACAGTATCAAGTCCCAGTTATCTAATTAATCTATTGGTTTGTTTATTTTTGTCCTGGAAAATATATATCGAGTTTGTATGGCCGCATCGAAGTAGTGAAAAATGTTGACATTCAACATGGCGGTATGTCGTCAGTGCTGTGCTGTGTCGTGGTGAGATTTGATAAATTCATGGATTTCTGTATAGGTGCTTACAAAAGTAGTTGATTACTGTCGGGTAATATTGTCAAACATCGTGTAATGTATATGTGATAACCTTAATGCCTTACCGTGTGAATAGGAAGCGTCAATATATCCCGTACGACGGTGTACGGACGGCCGATACCTACTCCACTTTTGTAGATAGCGAAATTCAAATTAGTTAATAGGATGTTCAACGTCGTGACGCTTTGTTGTAATCTGGCATAGGTACTCTATCCTTACTGAGTCTTCTTGTAGCGTATTTTCTAAATGATAAAAGTTTTAAAGAAAGTGTCTTTTGCAGCTAGTGAATACGGCGGAGAGCTACAGAATACCTACAAGTATAGATAGCAAGCAACAAACTATACGACTTCGCTAACTCCCAACCAACCCAATGCACTCTGGAGCTCCGACGCAGCGAGCATTGAAGACATCTGAGGATAAAAACATTATTTATTTTTATGTATTTAATTTAGTATATTTTGCAACATTGTGATTTTGGTGTAAATCGTGACTTTTGTGTTCAAAACTCTAAAGACTCCACTGTGTTCTCAGGAACACAAAGACTAAAGAAAATGTGATTTGTTTTACAAATTTTTAACATAAATTTTATCGAACACCACACTAAAATACTGTGATAATAATTACCTACATAAATTTTTTTTACACAATATTATAACAGGAAGAGACATCTCAAGAATGTCAAACAATCCTCAGTGGAAAATGTTCCAGCCGCCGGAATCCCACTCATCACCTTTGCATGATATTCTTGATCTCCAAACCTCCAACATGCAAGCTAAACAGGCTTACCGGAATGGTGAGTGTACGTATCATAATACTTTTCTAAGTGGACATACAATCATCTAAATGTTCCAAATATGAAGATGTTTTGGCTGATGTTACATTAAGGGCTCCCGCACACGGGCCACCGGCCACAACCACAAAACGCCGCCACTGGCATATTTCCTGTAGTTTTCATACATTTTATGTGGACGCACATGGTTGACGCCGGTGGCCGCCACACGCTACAATGTATGAAACTATAGGAAATATGCCGGTGGCGGCTTTTTGTCGTTGTGGCCGGTGGCCCGTGTGCGGCGACACTTAGTCCATAAAAAACATAATGCATGCTATCATGGTAATTGGTTACAATTTTTTTGGACAAAAATGTGGGTACGGTACCATCATTCAAAACTTGAGAGTTTTTGTTAGTATCCTCCTGATTTGACTTTGACTGACCCTTGTGCTGCACTAGAATAGTCCATGAGTGATAAATCTGTGATGTAATTGAATTGATGATTGTTAACATCCTTCACAGTTGCCAATACAGTATTCAATAAATGCTTTTTTTTATCATGCTATGCCAATAATAATAAAACAATTTGAGCTCTGCAGTATTATTAGGTAAATATGAATGTGGGTAAAATTAACTTTTTAATTATATCTGAACACTAATTATTAACTTTGTAGTAGGTACCCATACCACAAGCTTTACTAAGTTTGGGGCTAGATGATGCTGTGTGAAAAGTCCAGCATTATTTTTAATTTCTTATTTGTACCTCTAATATATTTTTTTGGCTTCTAAACAGATAACCACAGTTATTGTTTGAAAGCGTTGATTTATTTAGCGATATAGACAGCTTACCTTCATAACATTTTTTTAAATACCCATCTTCTATCTGTCATGGTGTTGTTCCAAAAAAATTGTTATTTGATAAATTTTGATATAAAAAAAAGATTTATCTGAATCATAAAATAATATTCTCATTGGACACACAACCACAACACAACTTTAACCAAGAAAAATCCTATTTGTTAGAAGATAAATAATTCCTTCCGCTGTTCATTTTGCATGTCCTAAATTGCAATAATAAAGTATAAATTATTCCTTTTAATAATATAATATCAGAGCTAGAGCTTTTCTAATCAGTAGAGTGAAAAAGTAGTCTGTTGACTAGCATTCCCACTGCAAATAAAATAAATCCTTTAATACTCTCATATTGAAAAAGCATAATAAAATCACGTTGATAAATGCTCTTAAGCCAAAGAGTTTTCCTATAAACTCCTCTGACAAAGAGAACAATAAATGCTTTATTGGCTCCATTGAGTTGATGCAAAACTACTTTAAATGTGCCGGGTAAGTTATTCCTATAAACTTGTTCTTTCACTATAAATTCACACTTAGAAATTAATTAACCCTTATTACTTTCACTTTTATTGACTTTACAAAATGTAATAAATAAATTATCATTTGGACATCTTGAAAGTTTAATTTTGTGCATCATTCATATTAGCACAGTTATATGGAAAAGCAAGTGTCTAAAATTTAGCTACTTTTCATTGTTTACAATAATTAGATACATTTACACTCAACATTATTGTCGTATTTCATATCTGAGCTCGAAATCACGCTGATAAGTATTTATTTGTAAATATAAATCAGCTGTGTCAATAAGCTCGTACAGTGAAATCTAAAGCAAGCTATAGACGTAACATTTAATTTATTATCTTACAGAAATATTAAACGATAAAAACCTGCAAAAAAAAAGTTATATACCTGCAAAGTTAAATATCTAAAGGAAAATAGAAGCAGATATCTAATACCTACCTGCAATGTTACAAATTATGTTCGTCTACTCATTTATTTACAAAACTAACAATTTTGTTTCGATGTTTCAAAGTTTTATAGGTTGGAGTAGGACAAAATGCGGGCACTGTTACTAAAATTTAGGTCATCCTTTAAAACGCTTAATATGCATGTGATGAAAACCACTAAAAGCCATTTTGCATGTGGGCATGAAAGATTGCAACCGCTGTTTTTATTTTAACGCAGCGAGTACTACCTACCTACATTTTATTGCAAAAAAATTTCCATCAAACAAACTTTTATTGAATCCCGCTCACAAGCCGGGCCGTAATTGGCGAAAAAATGACATATTTACACAACTAACTGGGGGCCAATGATGATATCGATCGAATATAAAAGATGATATTGGATGGAGTTTTTGTCAAATATACGTAGAAAATTAGATTCAATATTGGAGGAGGCTTATGTCCAGCAGTGGGCTAGCATTTGAGCTGCTAATGATGGATTGGATAGTTTTTTTCCAGTAACATTCCACGAATAGTAAACACTCACTAATTATACTCACAGTATTTTGCATATTCCGTGAATAACATGCATCGTGTGGTTGCAGGTACTTACAGCGGTGAGTACCCTAGCTCGGGACGAGATAGTAGTAATTACAGTAACGGAATAAAATCTGGCAGCGGCAACCGTTTCTCCGTCGGCACGTTCAATATGGACGGCTGTCCAATGGGAGACTCGACATACTCCTCAAGTTCCACCACCAACTCCGCGCAATACGATTCCATGAACCATCCGCCTATAAGAGAGACGGGAATCATTGAGAAGCTGCTGCATTCGTATGGTTTCATCCAGTGCTGCGAGCGGCAGGCTAGGCTGTTCTTCCACTTCAGTCAGTTCAGTGGCAACACGGAGCATTTGAAAATCGGAGACCCTGTCGAGTTCGAAATGACCTACGACCGCCGGACGGGGAAGCCCATCGCTTCGACTGTCACCAAGATCGCGCCGGAAGTGGTAAGATAATTTGATAAATAACCCGCTTTTGCTATTTGACCCCATTGCCCAGCGAGTCGTTAGATCCCGTGCCTTTTAAAATGTTACCTCTGATAGAGTAAGTCACGTTATAGGAGTGAGCACCCAGTCATGTTCCCACGCTAGTATTCCCTATATCGTGGCTATCAGCACTGTAAGTACTATGGTAACACAACCCCTAGTCTCGGATTCAATATTATTTGCTGATGATGCAGACATTTTATTTACTCCCGGCGTAAGTATCGAATTCGTTTCAGTTGAACATTTACCTGCCCTGCATTAAAATTCAAATACTTACATATGTACCTCATCATCATCAGCCTATAGCAGTCCACTGCTGGACATAGGCCTCCCCTAATAACATATGTATATATATGAGCCTTTATTTCTGAAATTACTTAAATAACAATGTTTTTTCTAAAATCTAACTTAAGTTTTAATAGTACTAAATAAGGTCACGTACTTCAGTGTGCCTCTTAGCAAAGGCCTCCTCTAGCTCCTTCCAGTGTCCTCTATCTAATGCAGCTCTTCTGCAGTAGGATCCGGCTGTCAGCCTTATTTCATCTTCCCATCTTTTAGCCGGTCTTCCCTTCTTCCTCTTCCCATCTCTCGAGTACCAGTTTGTCATAATTTTGCTCCACTTTTCATTTATGTTGCGCATCGTGTGTCCCGCCCATCTCCATTTTTGTTCATCTATTTTTGTTAGTATATCTGTAACTTTTGTTTTTGTTCTAAATGTTTTGTTGTTTATCTTGTCTTGTTTTCTAATATTCAGCATGCTCCTTTCCATTGCCCTTTGGCAGTTTTGTAGTTTATCTCTATGAAATTTGCTCAATGCCCATATATTTATTTAAATACTTTGTTGCAAAAATAATACACAATAGGTACGCGATTATTATAATATGCACTGTTGATAGTCCCGGCGCGCTTCCAAGTTTCCATGAATAGTGCTGCTAGTTGGTGGTTTCTTACTAATGTCACACATAATAGCTTGAACTTTTGAAGATTCGGTTAGACTTGGTTACGTAAGTCATTGGAAATAATTGACTTCAACTGTCGGATTCTCATGTGTTTGGTTTATAACCCTGGGCTTTATTATTGCTATTCAATTTTAAACAGATATATAAATAGGTTTCACGCAATTCTGAAATATTCAATACATATTAATTACGAACAATACATGTCGCACCACGACTGGCGTTGCAATTATGTTTTCATTATCATGAGTAAAATGAGCGTGGGTAACCGCAACGAATGCGTGTCGAGATTATGCTATCGATAGGGTCACATATATTTTAGCAAAGCCGCGGGCAGGATACTGGCTGGAGGGTTCATATAAACTCTCATCTCTGGCAGTTTTTGAACTTCATTGCTTTTTTAGAAAGAAACGAAATATAATAAGATCTGACATTTCAGATTAGCGCGCAAAGGTTGCCTGGAAGAAATCGCTTTCAGCGACAAGGCCGCCCATTGTACTAAGAACTTGTTATTGTTTTAAAAAAAAATTTGGTGTACAATAAAGTGTTCATTCATTCATTAATTCATTTGTTTGATTCGAAATTAAAATGCAGTTCAAAAACCCGGAAACAAGGGAGTTTATAATATAACCCCCCCCCTGATAAATATGATAATATCCGAGTGTTTGTAGGTTCTCAGCGAAGCCCGAGTAACAGGCACAGTGACGACCGAGGTGAAAGGCGAAGGGTCTGGGGACAACACCGGCCGGATCTCGTACGAAAACCGGGGCGAATGCTTCTTCTTGCCGTACACTAAGGATGACGTCGAAGGCAATGTTGTGCTGCATACTGGAGACGCTGTCAGCTTTCAGATCGCAACCAATCAGAGGTGGGTTGAGTTTGAGTTTTATCGTGGTTTTAGAAAGATCGTTTTTCCTTGACACAAAATGTATTAAACTCTATCGTACCGTAGACATAGAGAGCGTGCTGGTAAGCAGGCTGTATACTTAAGTCTTATTTTTAGTCCTTAATTCTATTTTGGATGGATGAAACTAGAATGAAAGCGATTTTTTGCTAATCTTTGCGAATATCTCAGGGGCACATTAGGCGCTTGTCACGTACGCTTCGAAAACCCACAATCGCCAGTCAAGTATCACGGAGTGGTTTGTTCAATGAAGGAAAACTTCGGCTTCATTGAAAGAGCTGACGTGGTGAAGGAGATATTCTTCCATTTCTCCGAAGCTAAGACCAAGGAAGAACTGGCGTTGGGGGATGATGTCGAATTTATCATTCAGACTAGAAATGTAAGTTCTCTTTATATATTTTTGTCTGTATTTGTACCCGTTTCGTTGCATAGATATATTGATTTTACATGTAGTTTCGAGGTAGGTATGGTCTTTCTTAAGCCGGGTCTGAAGCAACGTGTTTTTGTGTTTTTATACAAAATAACATGTCATTTAGGGGCGTGGCCCAGACAAAAATCACAACAACATGTTTTCGGAGAAGAATTGATAACATCACCCACATTCTGCGGGGAGGGGAAGTGTCTTGTGTTGAAGATGTCAACGTCAAAATTACGAAAAGCTGTGTGCGCATATGTAGTTGTCAAAATACACAAAAACAATTTACGTTTTGATAATATGTTTTGTTAAAAAATTGGCGCTGCGGACCCGGCTATATGCCTGTTGGTAACCTGCGAATGTTCACACATATAACTTCATTATTTATTTTGTTAGTTTCACTAATCTGCTGACTAATGTTTCCGAAAATATCCATCGCTGTATTTGGAAATAGCTCAGATTAATTCATACTACTGCTAGTTAATTCGCTGGAATATTGATCAGTTATTATAATTAATGTTCCCACACGTTGATTGGTTCCCTCAGTAAACATCACGTTACATAAAATACTTTTATGTATATCACATAGGTGGGTGACATATAATCAGAGCTTTCTCAATTAACATCTGGCATAATGCGTTAAACGTAAACTAATTGGTATTGAAATTGCTTAATCTGTACGTAGCACAAAAGGGGAATTATGTCAGTATTGTGAAGCCAACGCCATTGACAGCGTCGGTATTATAGTACAGTCAGCGTAAGGCGCTTGTCTGATCGCGAGCGAGTTCACACTCGACGGACTAACGTATCATCCGTCGGAGTGTTTTTCTATACATTTGTCAGTTCTGGCGTTCCGCGACCGATAATCCGCGACGGATCTTCGGTCAGATGTGAATTGACCCTTATAGTACAGTCAGCTTAAGGCGCTTGTCCGATCGCGAGCGAGTGAGCGGTAAGCGATCAACTATTTTATCGCTCAAGAGACGAACATAAGATATGGATTTTGTATGAATAAAAGAGACACTCATAGTCCAACGCCGGCCGTTCACACCGCGGCGGTGAAAGTTTTATCGCGGTATTCGCTTGGTGTTACGGCGCAATCGCTCAGCGATACTCGCGTGGCGTTCAAAACTCACGCCGAGCGATGAAAAAGTCATAGCTCAGTCATCGGACGTCCGATCAACGACATACCTAGTGCCTTTATTTGTGCTTTATTTCCATGCATTTAGTATGACATTTGAATGGAATAGGAAGAAGCCTGACGCCAGATAAGTGGGGCCTGCGCCTAAGACTACCTACAGAAACGAATACCCGGTTCATAGTCATAAAGTACTGATTTTTTTTATTAATTTTGTATTAATGGCCGGAGGGAAGAACGACGCTTCCAGGATTCAACTTTGCATTCCCAAAGTGCGCCATTGAAAGAATTATGTGTTTATATTTTTTTTAATTCCCGGATCAAATGAATTTAAATTTGGAACATAGTGTGTTCGGAAAAACAAAAATATAGAAAACAGGCTCTTTTCTCGGTAGTTAATCCCTCGATACACTCGGAATTCAACATTTCGGCCGTGACATAGGACTGCTTGCTTCCCTTATCAGTTATCTACTTAGACTACTGGGAAATAGCTGGTTATTGTCACACACATATCAAATTGCGTTGTTAGTTGTATTTTTGTACTATATTATTTTATAAAGTTCAACTTATTAATTATCTTTACTTTGGAATATATTTATCGGGCTTTCATCGGAAGTGCTTTTAAAAATGTTATCAGTTTTATAAAGTATAATAAAATACACCATTATTTATACCCGACTGTCAAAGGAAGGGTTATGTTTATCGCGTGTATCTTGTTTGTATGTATGTAATACTTATTCTATCATTGGTATATATAGAAATGTATGTAGGTACTGGCGCGAAACTGAATAATGAAATATGGTTTTTACACTATTTACATATCGATTCAGCCGTTGCTAAGCCATCAAATCAAACAAAAATTATATTTTTATAATAAAGAAATATGGCTACGCGATTAAGCTATTTATTAGCATGGTAATAATATGATCTGTTTGATTTGGCCGTGCTGCAGCCGGGTGAGGATGATGACTACAACAACTCTATGACGGTTAGTGGTAAACGATCCGTCATGGCTTAGCTGTTAAGCCATGACGGGAGTCGAGGGTGGTCTGGGAACTTTGTTTGTGGGCTTTCTGGCTTGTAACCTTGGTATCCTGTCGCTTAGTTTGTAACTGAGTAATTTCTTGCGTTGTCCAGGTTAAAATTGGCAAAATAAAATATTTGCTAAATATTTAAAGGACGCTTTCACTTGTTTCAAACCTTACAAGACTTGGCCGCTAGTTCTTCTGAAATATCTGAACGTATGGACTACTATACCTACTGCTACCCAGGGTTTCGCTCAGATTTCTCTCGCTGGGATTTCGGTACTTATAACATGAGCCATCTGCAAGTAAAATGTGCATAGCCATTTCGGGGCAAAAACAGAGTGAAAAAAAAACAAAACAGTTTATGTATTTTCAATTTTTTCATTTAAAAGAGCTACTGTAACATATCAAACAGACACTTCAATTTTATTGTCAAGACTCAGATTTATCATCAGTTGATAGTATCGTACTGAACTTAGAAACAATGAACTTGTGTATTAAAGGGTGCTCGCACAGTGCAGCCGAGCCGAACGCGGTGAACTGTCAATTGAACAGAGAAAATGCGGCTGACGTCAGAGGCGAGCCGCATTTTCTGACGTCATCAGCATTATTTGTAAAGAAAAATGACTGCGGCGCGTACGGCGCGGGCAGTGTGCGATAAAATGTCCAGATTCAGTTAATTTCATTTATTTATGAACATTTTTACATTCGTATTTGAATGTCACACGTTTTAGTTTGCAACATGTCCTAACACTTCCTTACCCGAAGCACTCGGATACCAGTTGGATCCATTTACTCATCGCTTGCATCTAATTAAAAAAATAGTTGAGGGAATACAGCATGTTGTATTATTGTCCCATTGATTGATAATCTATGGTCAGACACCTGTTCCTTCTTCCATAAGGGGACAGTTGGATTTCATTGCGGCTGAATCGATCTGGTGTTCAAGAGACGAAGCTTTGGATGATTAATAGGATGATAAAAGTCTTCTAAATATTGGTGCATTTATGATATAGGATGTGTAGTTTCGGAGACTTTGTAGATGATGTTAGTAACAAGAGAATCGAGCACCGTTCTATTTGCACGCCTATTCTAAAAAGCACAAATATCGGAATGCTTTGCTTGCACTTTGTAAGGAAAATACGATGGTAGTGGTTGCTTTCAGCTTTTATTTTTCTCTTAAGTTTTATATTAAAACGTTTTCTTTGAGGCAAATAGCGTATTATCCTTGTTGTAGCATTATTGATGCTACTTTATACTATCGAACAGATAATGTTGAATAGTATGAACATTTGATCGGGCTGGGCAAATTCAAGGGCAGTTCATCTGTTAAATCTAAGCTTGACTTAAAATATTCCGTTGACAATGATCTCAGTCCGTGGACTAGAGTGTAGGGGAGTAATGTGTCAGGGTACACGTCTTGCGCCGTCCTGACTGGCCATCGCTTTCGCAATAATGCAATAAGAATTCATCGTGCAATTAACTTTAACAATGGGACGATTTTTTCGAATTAAATGATATTTTCTTTTCATTGCTCAAAACTGCATGATCGTGCCATCAATTAGGACATTCGATACATATAGGTATATGTTTGATAGCACGATCCCCGTCCTAATTGAAATCACACAATCATCGTGAGCAGTTTCATTTCACACTGACATCGCATCATACCACATACGGCAAACTAGGACGATGCCAAAGGGGCTGTCTCCCCAAGCGAGAGAATCGCGTCGATATGTCATGCCACGTATTTCTTTACACTCTTACGGGCCCGCTACATATTTGTCGATGATAGACGAATGCCGACGTTCACGAACGTTTAGAGGGCCTTATCGCCTGTGTTCGCCTGTCGTCGTATCTTCTTTTCAAATAATAGTTCGGCGATGTTTATTAGATTAGATTGTACAAAAATACGTGGCCCGACGTTAATATCGCGATTCTCTCGATATGGCCCCTTTTGTGATGCATCAGCCGGGTCCTCATGAACTGTTCATCACAGGGCAAAGAAGTGGCGTGCAACATAACGAAGCTGCCGTGCGGTTCTGTGGTGTTCGAGGATGTTAGTCCGGAGATAATGCGCGGGCAGGTGCTGAAGCCGCTGGAGAGGGGGAGCTCGGTGCGCGTGCCTCAGACCGACCCCCTGCCCGGACGGATCCGGTACCGCGCCGTCGACCACTCGGAAGTCGAGGTATGTACTGTGTAGCTAATGTTTGTGTAACCTAACTTTCATAATGAGATGTAAAACATATTTTCTACATGTTTGTATTCGATACCTAAAGCAAGTGCCTAAGTTATCTAACTGTTTGCGTAACCCCACGTTCACACTAAGTTACGAACGTTGTTTTCTACATATATACTTAATCACTTTTTCTTTGTGGTTTACATACACTCCTAAAACATGTACTTCCCTCAGTTAAATTATAATTATAAAAAGTCAAAAAAATCACGTTACTTGTATGGGAAGGAAGGAACCCCCTTAAATATTGAATTATTCCGTTTTTTTGTATTTGTTGTTATAGCGGCAACAGAAATACATCATAATATATGTGAAAAGGTCAACTGTCTAACTATCACGGTTCATGAGATACAGCCTGGTGACAGACAGGCAGCGAAGTCTTAGTAAAAGGGTTCCCGTTTTACCCTTTGGGTACGAAACCTTAAAAATGCTAAAACAGATGGAAAATGTGATTAAAGGTTCTTGGAATTCTGCCAAAGAATTTCGGATGGAAAAATCTAAGCACGCGGCTGTTAGAGCGTTCTATTCTATAATACATGTATAATACACTCTTGATTCCGACTCCCGTTGGCCTGGAAGAAATCGCTTTCAGCGATAAGGCCGCCCATTGTACTAAGAAATTGTAATTGTTTTTAATGTTTTGTTTTTCTTGGTGTACAGTCACGGACAATAAGATGTAAATAAAAAAATAAAATAAATAAATAATGCTGGACTATTCACACAGCATCATCTAGCCCCAAAGTAAGCAGAGCTTGTGTTATGGGTACTAAGATGACTGATATAATACTTATATACTTTTTATGTGTACACTCCATACTTTTAAAATTAATATCACACTTAAACTAATAGAAAAACATAAGCGCAAATTGATTTCACATTGAACTAGTGGCGAAATCAATAAAAATACCAGAACATTGTTGGACATGTTGACCTGTACACGGGTTGAAACATTATGGAGTGTATACATCTTATTGTCCGTGACTGTACAATAAAGTGTTCATTCATTCATTCATTTTTACATGGAGAGAGTTATGCACAATTTGGGGTCAGAAGTTATATATTATCGCAGACGATAATCGCAGCACTGTGTTGACATTCACTTGCGATTTACATTTAGTTTACACTAGTGAACCCGGGCGCGACTTCGTCTGACTTTAGATAGAAATGCCTTGTCAATCCAACCCATGAAAACGCTGAATTCATTTTTGATGTCTTTGATAAATTTAATTATCTAAGGGGTTGGGTAGTTTTGAAAAAATAGAAAATACGTGTCTTTTTATTTTGAAGTTGAGTGAATCGATCAAGGGAAAAAAATAAAACTTATTTAGGCATCACAACCTCACACATAGTCTTTTATTATTATTATTTATTGTTATGGGAGTGGGGGGAGGCCTTTGCCCAGCAGTGGGACACTGATGGCTGAAATAATAATAATAATAGTCTTTTAATTTAATTTAAGTGTCCGACAAGGCACGACTGGCAGTTCATAGAGGAGTGTTGGTACCGACATTGATGTATGGAAGTGAAAGTTGGGTGTGGCAGAAAAAACATCAGAGTAGAGTGAATGCTATTGAAATGAGAGCGTTGCGTAGTATGTGTGGGGTAACGTTGAAGGATAGAGTGAGAAATAGTGTGATAAGGGAACAGTGTGGAGTGAAAGAAGATGTAGTGTTGAGGATCGAGAAAGGTATGTTAAGATGGTTTGGGCATGTAGAGAGGATGAATGACAGTCGTTTGACAAAGCAAGTGTATGAGGCGAGTGTGCATGGGACAGCTGGAAGGGGAAGACCTAGGCGAACCTTCTTGGATCAAATTGGCGACATTTTGGAGAAGGGCCAGGTCAAAAGTACCCTAAACCGACGAGCATGTATGAAGAATGTAATGAGAGTGAATGAGGCGAAAGTTGTGTGTCAGGATCGTAGCGACTGGAGATCCGTGGTCTCTGCCTACCCCTTTGGGAAAGAGGCGTGACTTTATGTATGTATGTATGTATGTAATTTAATAAAAATTGTTCAAAGCCTGGTTGAACGACATGACATCGCCATTTTGAAATGTCAAAAGTTTTTGGTTGTCATGGCAACCTTAAGCCGGGTCCGCAGCGACTTGTTTTTGTGTTTTTGTACAAAATAAAAACATAACCGCCCGTCCTCTGCGCCTATTTGTAGTTATTGTTTTTGTTTACATTTCAAAAATGAGTTCCGACGCAGAAGACATGAAAACTGTTTTATCCATATAAAAATAGGATGTATCAAAGAGGTACCATGCTAAATATAAAGGTTTTAGATTTTTAGATTTAGTTTTTTCTTTAGTCTTCCAACGTAAAATCCCAAAGCACCGTTCTTACTCCTAACAGTTGTATTTAAAGCAAAGTTTTTTCTTTAGTCCACTGCATTTCCACAATAATGGTCGCTGTTAATGGTCACCTTCTTGAAGTTGTCTCGCAGTACACATACCTCGGGCAGATTTTGCCGTTAGGTAGAAGCAACTTTGAGAAGGAGGCCAATAGAAGGATTCAGCTGGGTTGGGCAGCATTTGAAAAACTACGTCGAGTCTTCTCGTCACCTATACCGCAATGTTTGAAAACGAAAGTCTTCTCAGTGCGTCTGTCATTTAGGGGAGGCCTATGTCCAGCAGTCATATAGGCCGATGATGAGATGATGAAAATCTAAGCGCCAAACCAATTATTCCAGACGTTCCAGACCATGGATTTAGCATGGTACCTCTTTGATACATTATTTATCTTAGTTCCAGACCAAAAAAATTTACACATTTGACATTGACTTCTTCAACACAAACGAATTCCCCTCCCCGCAGGCAAATGCGGGGGATGTTATCCATTCTTCTCGGAAAACATTTTGTTGTTATTTTTGTCTATGCCAAGCCCGAATTGACAGGTTATTTTGTACAAAAACACGAAAACACGTCGCTGCGGACCCGGCTTTAGAGTAGTGCTCTTTGAATGAATGAATGAAATGAATGAAAACCTGTGTCAAATAGTTTTTGGTACTTTTTGGTTTTCGGGAACGTAGCCTATACGCTGTTCTAAAGTTATACCTTTCACCTTACCAAATTTCATCGTTCATCATTAAAGTGTTTCGTCGTTTGAGCGTGATCCTTACACAAACATCTAAACAAACTCACAAACATCTAAACAAACTCGTGTTTATTATAGTGGGATGATCATATTTCTTTAGCAAAAGAGAATTTGCGAAATTAATTGCGTAAAATTATCCTTCGTTATAGTAGCTGTTCGAAAACAAATAAGAAATAACTATAAAACTCTCTGTTCAAGCGTGAGGTATCGATTTTAGCCTTTTATATTTCACACTAGCTACTGCGCGCGGCTTCGCCCGCGATACCAACATTTTGAATAGCCTATATGCTATTCCAGGTCGCTGCCTACGCCTATTCCAAGGTTCCTTTCGATTCGAATATTCTAATAAATTTAAGCCCGTTTGGGACGCAGAAGGTTGCGGGTTCGATCCCCGCGGCGGGATAAATGTTTGTATGATCTGCAAATATTTATCTCAGGTCTGGGTGTTTCTATGTATAATATGTATGTATTTACAAACAAAAAGTATATAAGTAGTATATCAGTTATCTGGATCCCATAGTACAAGCTTTGCTTAGTTTGGACTAGATGATGCTGGGTGAAATGTCCAGCATTATTTAAGACTTTCTTGAGAAAGTTAAATTAAAATCAAATCCTATAAGGTCTATTGTTCCTTGAACCTTTAAAAATATTCAGGTAAAAATAAATCCATCATTCATGTAGCTATCGTATTGAACACTGGGTATCAAAATACGATATCCAACCCTTTTGCGCCACCCACAGCCTGATGGACGTATATGTTTTATTAACCTGGTTGCGTTAATTGAATATTGCGCTGTGCGGTAGGCTTGTGTAGTTCCTGAACTAAGTACTAATAGGAATTCATTCCCACAAGTGTACTAGTTGAGCTAGTTCACATAACTCGGTCCTAATAGGACTATTAGTACTCTAGTACACTAGTTCATTCGATCGTTTCGTTATGGAATTTATCATAACTGCGCCTTCCTGCACTGTAATAGGGTTCAAACCCTTGTACTAGGACGGAATGAAAAGAACTACACGATCCTATTAGGACTCTAGTTCATTCGATCGTTCGGAAAAAGAACTGTTAGAAATGTATTCACATGTCAGTGTCTGATTGGTTTGTCAAGCGCAGACAGAGATAGACTCATTAGGCGAGTAAGCGGTAATAAAAGAGACAGAGATATCACGGTGGCGGGCGTTTCATTCGATCTTTAGTTTAGTACGAACATCGTTCATGTCCTACAAAACACAAAGCTAGTACGTAGTTCAGGACCGACCGACCGACCGAGCGACTCATTATAGAACCGAAGATCTACTGTACTAGATGTACTAATAGTACTAGAAGTCCGATCTAGTTCTTCACAACGATCGTACTAGTACGGAGCGCTCTCTGTACTGACCGAGCAAGCACAAGCCTACTGTGCGGTTGGATAAAAGTGCGCTTTTACAAAAGCTGTGCATTGATAAAATTCCCAAATATATAGAGCTGAGCTGGGCTAGGGGAACTGGTATACTTTTTAATTGGCTGTTTTCGATGGCTGTGAGTTTGGATGCTTGTGTATCAATCACGCCTGAACTAGTGAACCGATTTGGATGAAACTTGGAACAGGCATAGATAGTGACCTGGAATAGCATATAGGCTATTAAATATGTTGGTACCACGCAGGCGAAGACGTGCGCAGAAGCTAGTTTAAAATATATTTTTTTAACATCGTTATGTAAAGAGGAAGACGATTTTATTTGATTTTGTTTATTTATTGTGAAAAGCAGATAAAACAATTGATCTTGGTTTTGAGTTTCTAAACGTACGTATAGCTAAATTTCATCTACAGTCACACTTCATCACTAAATAAGTGATGCAACACCTCAAATTGTTTTGTACTTTCTTCATCAAGTATTTTCTTTTTGTATATTGCTCTTGAGATTTCTCGGTATTTCTCTTCTCGTATATTTTATATTGTTATCTCGTAGTAGTTGCAGTGCGATAGAAATCAACAAAGTATTCTAAGAATTTTCCTGGCGAAGTATGTACCCCCACGCAAACTAGGACGGCATGATAAGGGATTAAATTTTTGCCAGTGAACATTCAAACGTATTGAAATAGAAATACGATTTAATTACTATGCTTTAAAATGATGCTAATTAAAGTCGAATAAATGCGGGATGGATGAAATGGCGACAGGTCTCCGGAACAATTTGCGATCCACGTATGCCCCTTAAGCTTATGGGAAAAATATATAAGACGATCGTAAGACCTGTCGTATTGTATGGATCTGAGTGACGCGAATGGACAGAGTAAGGAATGAGTACATAAGAGGAAGTGTGAAAGTGGCGCCAGTGAATGAAAAGATGAGGAGCAACAGGCTAGCATGGTATGGGCATGTAATGAGAAGGGAAGAATGTCATGTAACTAGAAGAGTACTTGGTATGAATGTTGATGGATTTACGAGTAGAGGTAGGCCAAACAAAAGATGGATGGATTGTGTGTAGGATGACATGAGTAAGAAAGGAGTGAGTGTTGAGATGACGGCTGATAGAGGAGAATGGAAGAACACATGTTGTGCCGACCCCACGTAATGTGGGAAAAGGGCAGGGAGATGATGATGATGCTTTAAAATGATGCCGCGGCATCGAAAGGGATGTGTGGATGCCGGCAAAATCATTAAAATTCGTTTTTTTTGCGAAACAAGGGTAGTCAAAGTCAAAGTCAAAAAGCATTTATTCAGTAGGACCGCTGGAGTAAATAATAAATAAATAAATAAATAATGCTGGACATTTCACACAGCATCATCTAACCCCAAACTAAGCAAAGCTTGTACTATGGGAACCAGATAACTGATATACTACTTATATACTTTTTGTTTTGTAAATACATACATAATATACATAGTAACACCCAGACCCGAGATAACTATTTGCAGATCATACAAACATTTATCCCGCCGCGGGGATCGAACCCGCAACCTTCTGCGTCCCAAGTGGGCTTTCACCCACTGCGCCACAGAGGTCGTCAAGTAGGAGTAGGATCGCATTTGAGTACTACCTATTGTTTCTCTTAATTTTGGTTCATAAGGTATAACTACCTTTTTACCTACTTACCTATTTGTGCTTGTATTTAGGTTACTAACCATTGATGTTGCATATCCGAAATGGATAGACTGTAGGAACCTGTACCTATTTAAAATAAGACCTTAACATGTACAACAGTTATGCAATAAAATTATTCTGATTCTGATTCTGCTGGGATCACTTTGAAACAACAAACAGATGACTGGATATTAATTGTTAAGTGTACCAATGTAATTTGACGTGCCAATGTTATGTTAAGTAACTTCATGGTCAATAAATGAAATCTGAAATCTGAAATCTGGAGAAAAATATATGCACAGCTTATCTTGGCTGTACCTATACCTATGTAGTATGCCAAGCAAGCGTAGGTATCAGCATAACTACTCAGATGAGTAGTTATGTAGTCTTCCTTTGAATATTACAATCAGGCTTGTTTTCCTATACAATTAATTGTATTAGGGGCTTAGTGTTTTCCGTATTTCAATTATAAACCTATTCTAACTCTATAATTATTACTATGAACGAAACTGGATCGTAACTTTTATCTCCAAGTAAAGTAGATGTTTTCTTAAATCAAGTTTAGTTTTTACTAGCTTGTGCTTCGCCCGCGTGGTCCCAACATTTTGAAAGCCTTTTTGCGAAATTAAAACTATCTAAACAATTTTGGTTTCAAGACTTTGTACACTTTGTATTCAAATTTAAGTAGGATGCCATAAAGATATCTTGACGAAATTCACTGGGTAAATAGTTGTTGAAATGGCGATGTTTTTAAAATACATTCGGTTAAAAAAAGTTCGGTGACTTTTCCTCAGAAAAGCCCTTGAAAGTATTGGTATTGTTTTCAGTTTTTCATTTTACGCAACATCATTTTATTTTATGGCGCAGTTGAGTGGGTTTTGGAGTAAATAGTCATTGGATTGGAGATACATTATGAGCTTGTCTCAATTATTCACCTCCAAATGACCAAAATGGTCTTGCAACTGCTGAATAAATAAAATGCCACAAGAACATGAACAACTTCTAAACTTCAAAAATCGCTGAACATACATGGGGGTTATTCGGGTAGCCCTTGGGGTGCGGGCTCCCCAAGTACGTCCGCTTGACAGTCGTTCCTGGGACACCCTGTATATTGTAGGCATTCTTAGATATCCTGGATGTGAGCATCCACGGGAAATAAAGTGACGGTTAGAAAACGCATAATCAACAGCGTATTTGCAAACGGCGGTTACAAGATGGTAATCCTAATAGAATCGGACGCTGATTATTAAGCCACAAAGACCTCGCAAATAGAAGTGTTGTATCTGTGAACGCATTCGTTTGCCTACCACAAGAGTCACCCTTACCACCCTTACTTGCTCACTCGTGCCTTTGCTCTGTAACAGCTCGTGTCGGTCTATACACCGCTATTTTATGACTACCAAAAAAAATTGAGAACTGTTGCAGCAGATGAAGAAAATGATAATGGCATGGTCCGAACTTTCTTTTAACTATCACAAACTTATCGAGGATTGTAGCCAACCAAAACCGAACAAAATTTTATGAAAACTGTACAAATAAGTACTATAGACAACAATCGCGTACAGACTCTCATTCGAACTATGATCTCGTATCATCCCCAGTCAGTAAAACCGCAGTAGCTATCATGAATCCATGTCTGACGCGTCTCGTCTCCTTTTGAGGTTATTTTTTCTTTTTTTGAGTTTTAACTACTTAAATATGATCAGTAACCGACGCCAAGACCATGTTTAAAATTTTTTGGTAATTAAAAAATAGGGGTGTATAAAAAATTATCTGTATTAATTAGTATTACATATTTGACTCAGATAGCAAAAAAACATTCAATAGCTTCTGCCCACTGCTGCCTATTTATTTATTCTGAAAAAAAAAAAAAAACAGTAGATATTATAGGCAGCAGCAGGCCCTAGAAAATATTTATCCCTACGTAAGTTACATTTCTATATCGAGAATTCCGAGAAGAGACAACGAGACAGAGAGTGAGACAGAATCTTTATCTTTTTCATACGTCTGCATTATAAAGCAACTTATTGAATTTAACAATTTTATGAACCATTGACAAATTACAATGTAGCTGATAGTTGACAGCTAACATCCGCTTCCCGTATTTAGGATAGCTGGTAAGTCAGGCCGCACACCAGGCATACATTTGTTATTTACGTCGCCACAATCGTTGCGCTACAATTGTAAACCAACGCGACACAAAAAACGAACGTGTCCGATCTTGAATTCGTGTAGCGCGGACAACGTCTCGCTACAAAGTGCGCCCGCCACAAATGTTTCTTCGGTGTGCGTGCTCACGTACAAATGTATGAGGGCGTTAAATGTGTCGCGTTTCAAATGTGGCGCTACAATTATCGAGTTACAAATGTATGCCTGGTGTGCGGCCCGGCTAAGTGAAGGTTTAGGCGAATATTTGAACCATTCGGTGACATTTTAAAGAAGGGCCCGGTCAGTAAGCTGGCGTGGTTTTATAGAAAATATAATAAGTGAGGGTGAATGAAGCTAATCTTAAGTTTCCTTCACCCTCACTCATTTTCACTTATATGTGGTTTCTGCTAGTCTGTGTCTGTGGTTTCTTCCCTAAACGGGATATGTATGATTCTACCAGATTAAACTAGGAAAACATGAACATAAAGAATTTCATCAGGTGCCGTTCGGAGACAAAGACCAGTGTGGAGAGTTTACGTTGCGGCATGGAGACTGGGTGCAGTTCCAAGTGGCCACAGACCGACGGGACCAGCTGAAGAGGGCCACTAACATCTCCCTTCTCGACGAGTCATTCAATGTGTCTGGAGAAAGGTTAGTGTTGTTGATGAGCTAGTAAAGCTTAGGGGACTTTAAAAAGGCTATTTTACACCATGTAAGAAAACACATAAAAATGCATGTAAACCATAGGTTTCGTTACAAGTAAACGATAAACGTCGATATTTATTCATAAAAATTCAATTTTTAAAATCTTAATTTTCCTTCTATCTTCAAGCCACCAAAAACGCCTTCTGCCATTTTGTGACGTCACTGTGTTCAGTTACGAACTAAAAGTTTATCTTTTACAGTCGTATTGTTCACAAACCAATCCATATGACGTCATAACATGGCGGCTCGCGTTTTCGCGCGAGAACTAAAAATCATAAATTAAAATGCATTTTTAAGGCATTTTACGGTTTTAAAAAATGTAAATAAAAATTCTACTGGTTTATTATGACATCAGGATTGATTTAAAACATTTTAAAAAAATTGTAAAATAGCCTATTGCGACATTTTCTTACGAAAAACTCTGCTGCAAAAACTGTCGTTCGAGTGTATATTCTGAACTTATAGAAACTTTTGTGTGCCTGTCTTGTAGATATTTTGATGTGTTCAGCTGGGCAAAACTGTAGGCTTATTCATTCTTCTAAAAAAATTTAATTGGCTTTGACATGTTTCACAAAGACGCAGTCACAGGACTTGGTAAAGTGAGTTCAAGATGAGAGCTTTGAAAATTTGAAATGTCGACACCGGTCAATGCAAATAGTATGAGAGCAGCTCTGTCGTTAAAATGACCTTATGATGTGTAAGCCGCTGTGGCTTACTGACTAAATAGTGAGCGAGGAACCCTAGCTCCCAGAAAGTAAGAACGATGTTTTACTTGCGCGTTACAGTAGCTTGGAATGACACAATGGCAAATACGTGTTAGAGATTTGTCAGTTTACTCGATTTTGTATTATAATCTCGAATTCTTAAGGTTTAAATTTCCTTGAATTAAAGCTTCATGTTTTATCTGCATTCATGTTTTTTAGATAGAAGTTTCTGTAGTCTTTTAATATATAATTTTGCCATGCATTATCCTCATCTGACGGAAGATCCGTCGCGGATTATCGGTCGCGGAACGCCAGAACTGACAAATGTATAGAAAAACACTCGACCGTTCACACTCGACGGACTAACCTCATTGATAAAATAAATGAAAAGAACACCCAAGTGCATGTTATGCCGGGAAGGCAGGGAAATGATGATGAGGACAACCTCTGTGGCGCAGTGGGTGAAAGCCCGTTTGAGACGCAGATTGCGGATTTGATCCCCGCCGCGGGATAAGTGTTTGTATGATCTGCAAATATTTATCACGGGTCTGGGTGTTTCTATGTATAATATGTATGTGTTTACGAATAAAAAGCATCTAAGTATTCTATCAGTTATCTGGTTCCCATAGTACATGCTAAGTTTGGGGGGCTAGAATAACGCTGTGAGAAATTTCTGGCATTATTTATTTTATCTAAAGACTTACAATCTTTGTCATACAAACTTGACTTTCCAATACTATCTGCTTGTAAAATTAATGGGCATCGAACTAGTATAATACGAGTACATTCAAGATTTTATTCCCAAGTTGACAATGCACATGAATGGCAATCAGATAAAAAAGGCTCATCTGAAGCGCGTCCGGTTGCCTTTGAATAGGATTATAGTCTGCCAGACTGAAGGGCTATACACGTTTACTGAATAGCTATGGGAAGTTCGTCGGCTTTGCGTAGACTTTTTATTTGTTGACAGTCGTGGTCAGTTTGCGGCAGACGCGCCTTTGAGGCTCTCGACACCTGAGTTTATTAAGTTGTATATTGCCAAATTGTGTACCAGGTCATTCGGAAAGTTTTGCGAAAAAAAGTATTTTTGTATGAAGCCCTGGCTGGTTATAATTATTTAAAAAAATATAGTTTTTCTTTTGTTGTAAGAGTACTATCGAATTTCCCTTTACATTTATTTGAGAGCTTAATTGAATTGTCGTGTTTCATCGAAAAATAGATGCGTCGGGAACATTTTCGTGCGATGTTTTTTTTTACGATTTCAAATGTGGACTAAAACCGGATGAGTCGTTTGATCCACTTCAAATGCCTTTTAAGCAAGAAGAAAGAACACTCAACGCTCAACAAGGCCTTCTTTGACACACACCGGTCCAAGTCTTGGGGTCACCTCCTGCAGTCCTGATCGGACACCGTGTCACTTTTATTCCCAAAATTAAAAAATCAACTGAAGGGATACATATATAGTTTTTATCGCTGGAAGATGCATTAACGGCATTCTAAAAGGCCGTAGGAAGGTGACCGCGGCGGAGTGGAAAAAGTGTTTCGAAAATTGGTTTAAGACGGATGAAACTTTGTATAGAGTTGATATGTTGTTTATGTCAGGTTTATTATATTTATAGTACAAGCTATGCTTAGTTTGCTATTTCGCCTATTAAGATAACACCAACCCGCCCTCCTGAGATGGAACAACTAAACTGGAGTCCAGTAGGATTACTATCTTCAAGTCGTACGCACTCCAGATCCCGGCGAAACATGATGTGTTCCTGGATCCAGATTTCTGGCCAACGGGCATCGTGTACCGTTGCTTTAGGGAGGCAGCGCGAAAGCAAAGTCCCTCTAGTGTAGGTTTAGTTAATAAGTTGGTAATTATTATAATATTTATGTGTATCTACATTATACATAGTTGTATCTAAGATATTTATTTATAGCAATAGTCTAAATAATTTTTATTATATTTGTTAATACCGTGTATTTTTATAAAAATCTTTTTACTCGATCTACCCCGATACAGGCTTGGCCTAGTGCGGGGTCCGTTGTAAATTATTTATGTATGAAATCTATACAAATATTATAAAGAGGAAAGGTTTGATTTTTTGTTTGTTTGTTTGTTTGTATGAATTGAATAGGCTCCGAAACTACTTGGCAGATTTGAAAAATTCTTTCACTGTTGGAAAGCTACATCATTTCTGAGTGACATAGGCTATATTTCATTTTCAAAAAAAATAGGCATCCTTACTAAAATTACGATAACGTAATCCAAGGTGTGAAAAAAATATCAAAAAACTACCTTACATCGCGTGCGCTGCGAAAACTATTGATGATAGAACAAAATGATATACTACATTTTTTTAGAACACACCATTATCTACAAAAAATCAGCGGCAGCATATCTCTAACTATTACAGTCATGTCACAATAAGCGTTTTTTTATTGAAAAAAAGAAATTAAAATACCACCGCTACAAAAAGCTCTTCATTTGTACCTTGGTATTAACCCTTATCAAAATAAATGATGTATTATTTAAGACTGCTTCAATATCTTTATATTACTTTTTGAATTATTCGATTCTGACAATCCATTCAAAAGATATCACGAGTTAAAAAAAAATTAAAAAATAAACTGTATTCGGCTAGCTATGCGTTGTAGGCGTCACTCGGGCAGGGGTACGGGAGGGGGGTTAAGATCACACTCGCGCGGTCGGCTCCCTACGTGATGGACGTGTGCGGAATTTACGCTTGATAATAATTCGTTTAGTAAGTAACTAAACCGATTTAAAAAGTTCTTTTCAGAACTAAACCCATTTATATAAAATATTGTTCACTTAGTTATTAACCTAATAAATTACTTGAATATTTTTCATGATTTTCAATTTAATTTTAATAAATAGTAGGTAGTTGTGTACGTTGTAATATAGTAGCATATATAGCTTACAGTTATGCTAATTTAGTTCAAAGGCATTTTTTCTTTTGTCATTTTGAAATGCCTAAAAGATCAAGATCTCAACTTTCTAGAAATAGTTCCCAGGCCAGGGCATCAAAAATACGTCGAAATGAAGAATCTTCATCAGAAACTGAAAATCGTCTTTCAATTCATAGACAATATGTGGCACAATCGCGTGCTAGAGAGTCGAGTACCGAGCGTTCGCAACGGCTCGCTGAACAAAATATGAGAACCGCTCAAATACGCGCGCGAGAATCCAGTTTGCAGCGTTCTCAACGGCTCGCTGAACAAAATGTGAGGACTTCTCGAGTCCGCGCGCGAGAGTCCAGTCTTGAGCGTTCAGAGCGACTAGCTGATCAAAATTTGAGAACCTCTCAAGCACGCGCGCGAGAATCGAGTCTTGAGCGTTTACAGCGTCTAGCTCAACAAAATTTGAGAACCTCTCAGGTACGCGCGCGAGAGTCCAGTCTTGAGCGTTCGCAGCGCCTTACTGAACAAAATCTAAGAACCTCTCATGTGCATGCGCGACAGTCAAGTACTCAGCGTTTGCAGCGGCTTGAAGAGCAAAATATCAGAAATATTCAATCTCGCACTAGGGAATCAAGCTCTGAGCGTTTCCAACGCCTTCAAGATCAGAGAGAACGACAACAGACGTCAAGAGCGAGAAGTCGCAATCAAGTTTTAGCCCACAGTAAAAGATCGGCTTTTAGATACGATCCACAGATTGATTATGCTCAACAGTCTTCCGTCCAAATCGGCGACATGAATAAGATCTGCCCTAAGTGTTCAGCCAAAAAATGGGTCGATGAAACTAATGGCATGTGCTGTGCTTCTGGAAAAGTTAGTCTCCCCAGTATTCAGGAACCACCACAGCCAATAAAAAATCTTTTGACAAATAATCATTCGCTATCTAGACATTTCATAACCAACATCCGTAAGTACAATAGCCTATTTCAAATGACTTCGTTTGGCGCCAAAGAAATAAGAGAGGGTAATTTTATGCCAACTTTTAAAATAGAGGGACAGGTATATCATCTTATTGGTAGCCTTTTACCACCACCAGGCCAAAATCCACAATACTTGCAGGTATATTTCATTTCAGACGCAGATCAGCTATCATTGAGGTCAAACATAGCTCCAACGCTGAAAATAGATTTAATTAACAAACTACAGACCGCACTGAATAGCCACAATGTATATATACGAAGCTTTAAACAAAACATAGAACGCAATTCTTCGGATAATTTAAAATTAATTATTCATTCCGACCGCCCACCACAGACAGCACACCCGGGTAGATACAATGCTCCAGCTGTAAACGAGGTAGCCGTTCTCTTGGTTGACGAAGAAAAAGGCCCCCGAGATATAGTGCTCCACGGAAGAGACGGCCAACTTAAAAGGGTCTCTGAGTTACACCGATCGTATGATCCACTACAGTATCCCTTAATGTTCGTGAAAGGAGAAGACGGTTATTATTTAACCATTCCGCAGGAAGGTACAGCGCGTAACAAAACTGTGACGTGCATGCAATTTTATGCATTTAGGTTGATGGTTAGAGCTAACTGTTTTAATGCATTACATTATTACAGGGACTTATTTAGTCAATATATTGTCGATATGATGGCAAAAATGATATCGGAACGATTGAATTACATATGTCGTAACCAACAGAGACTAAGGGCTGAAGAATACATTCATCTCAGAGATGCTTTAAATCAAGACGGAAATGTTGACCCATCAAATATCGGTCAACGCGTAATCTTGCCATCTTCATTTACAGGTTCTCCGCGTTACCTGCATGAAAAAACCCAAGACGCGATGACTTATGTCCGAAATTACGGGAGACCAGACTTATTTGTCACATTTACGTGCAACCCCGAATGGCCTGAAATTAAAGCGGAACTACTACCTGATCAGCGATCTTTCGATCGTCATGACATCATTTCAAGGGTGTTTCATTTGAAAATGAAGAAATTCTTAAATTTATTCGTTAAAAATGAAATATTCGGCAAAGTGAAATGTTACATGGCAAGTGTAGAATGGCAGAAGCGAGGTTTACCACACTGTCATT
Organism: Epirrhoe alternata; assembly: GCA_963565295.1. NCBI lineage: Eukaryota > Metazoa > Arthropoda > Insecta > Lepidoptera > Geometridae > Epirrhoe > Epirrhoe alternata. The sequence continues at coordinate 1,416,968 of OY751375.1, forward strand.
TGCTGTTTTGGCTAGAAACAAAAATCCAACCAGACGAAATTGATAGCGTCATAGTTGCGGAACTGCCCAACCAACAAAACGATCCGATATTGTACGATATCGTAACAAAAAATATGGTGCACGGACCATGCGGAGAACATAACTTATCAGCACCATGTATGAAAAACGGTATTTGCACAAAAAAATACCCACGACGTTTAGTCAACGAAACTCAGACTGGAGAGGACGGATATCCAGTTTATCGTCGTCGTGATGCCGCAAATGGAGGACTGAGCGCTTCGCTAAATATCAGAGGCAGAAATTTCACTATAGATAATAGTTGGATTGTCCCATATTCTCCACTTTTGTGCAGGACGTTTAATGCTCACATAAATGTAGAGTACTGTCACTCAGTTCAAGCCATCAAATACATTTGTAAATACATAAATAAAGGATCGGACCAAGCTACATTTGGCGTCAGAAACCCAAATGATGAAGTGGAAAACTACGTAAATGGCCGTTACATAAGTACTTCCGAAGCTGCTTGGCGAATATTCGAATTCCCGATCCATGAGCGGCATCCTACAGTTTTGCAGTTAGCTGTCCACTTAGAAAATGGCCAAAGGGTGTATTTTACCACAGAAACGGCTGTACAAGTGGCCCAAAATCCACGTAAAACAACATTGCTGGCTTTTTTTGAGCTCTGTAATGAAGATGAATTCGCAAAAACACTTCTTTACCACGAAGTCCCGCAATACTACACATGGGCCAATAATAAGTTCACCAGAAGGAAGCGTGGTGAGAATGTAGTTGGCTATCCAGGCATAAAAAAAGATTCCGCTTTAGGTAGAGTCTACGGTGTCCATCCTTCTCAATCCGAGTGTTTCTATCTTAGGATGTTGCTGCACCACGTACGCGGTCCAACTTCATTCCAGTACTTGAAAACCGTTGACGGAGTTCTGAAAGAAACGTATCAAGCTGCTTGCCGTGCTAGAGGTTTGCTAGAAAACGATGACCATTGGGAAAATACTCTCAGAGAAGCTTCGCTTTCTCAATGTCCATTACAATTGAGAGAATTGTTTGTGGTCATACTTTTATTTTGTCAGCCATCGGAACCATTAAAATTATGGAACATTTTCAAAGACGATTTATGTGAAGATATTAGACACAGAATCAGACAGCAAAATCAAGACATCACCTTACCATACAATGAGGACATTTATAACGAAGGTTTGATACAAATAGAAAATAAACTGTTGCAATTAAATGACAAAAGCCTAAGTGATTTCGGATTACCATCATCAGTTCGTACAGAAAGCAATGCAGCAGAGACTATGACTCATCGCTATGATACAAATAATTTGACCGCTTTTGTCAATGAAAACCTGCCAAAGTTAGTCCCAGATCAAAGACATGCTTTTGAAACTATAGTCGATAGCGTCATTCATGACAAAAGAAAAGTTTTCTTTTTGGATGCACCTGGTGGAACGGGAAAGACGTTTCTTGCAAATTTGATACTTGCTAAGATAAGACAATCAGGGAAGATAGCAATAGCAGTTGCTTCCTCAGGAATTGCTGCAACTCTCTTGAAGGATGGCAAAACTGCTCATTCTACTTTTAAACTTCCACTATCCGTCAATCTTGAACAACAATCTACATGTTCCATCCGCAAAAATGGACCTATTGGTAAATTACTACAAGACGCCTCATTGATTATGTGGGACGAATGCACGATGAGCCATAGAGCACATATAGAGGCCGTGAACAGAACCTTACAGGATCTAAGGAACTCCTCTGCAGTCATGGGCGGGATTACTTTTGTATTTGCTGGAGATTTTCGACAGACTCTCCCCGTTATTAACAGAGGCACGCGAGCAGATATCATCAAGGCATGCTTGAAATCGTCTCCCTTATGGACTACGATTGAAACATTAAAATTAAGGACAAATATGAGAGCTCATCTTCATGGAATCACTGATAGCGATTTCCCACAGCAACTGCTAAAACTTGGGGAAGGAATTTTTCCAACTCCAAATTTAAGCGGTCATTGTGACATTCTTCTGGATGAGTCTCTAGGCCAAATACTCCATAATTTGGAAAATTTAATAGATTCTGTATACCCTGATATCGAGAATTTGCACGAAAGAGACTTCCATTGGCTGTGTTCTCGGGCTATAGTATCACCTAAGAATGATACTGTCAATGAAATAAACAATCTGATTGTTCAAAAAGTCCCCGGCCAAACAAAAACATACAAATCGATCGACACTGTAACGAATATTGAAGATGCAGTCCATTATCCACAGGAATTTTTAAATTCGTTGAACCCTTCTGGACTGCCACCCCATGAATTGACGTTAAAAATCGGAATCCCAATCATGCTTTTAAGAAATTTAAACCCTCCGAGCATGTGTAATGGGACGAGGCTGCTTATTAAGGAGTTAAAGGACAATTTAATAGTAGCAACTATTATCACTGGCCCAGCAGGTGGTCAACTAGCTCATATACCGAGGATACCGATGATCCCAACTGATCTGCCAATCCCATTTAAACGGCTTCAATTTCCGGTAAAAACATCTTTCGCATTAACAATTAACAAGTCCCAAGGCCAAACCTTCGAATTAGTAGGGATCGATCTGCGAAAGAAATGTTTTACTCATGGTCAACTGTATGTTGGTCTATCGCGAGTCGGAGCCCCTGAAAATCAATTTATTTTGCTGCCACAAAATAAAACAACATCAAATATTGTTTACAGAGAAGCTCTAACAAAATAAATGTATTTTCTTTTAGGGTTATGACCTCAATAATTGAAAAAAAAAAACAAAAAATTAAAAAAATATATCAAAAAAAAGAAAAAAAACCCCAAAAATATACAAAAAAAAACACATAAATACAAAAAAATCATTAAATAATATCTGAATTTAATTATTCTTATTTTTTTTTTATTTACTCTTTTTTAGGAGCTCGACGCAAAAAGGGATGAATATGTGTCATATTATTGTTATTATTATGAATGTGTTAAAATTAACAAATCTAAATGTAATGTTTAATGCCCGTGCGAAGCCGGGACGGGCCGCTAGTAAATAAATAAAGTGGCAGTATAGAGTAAAGTGTATATTGTGTGGTGCAGGCGGGAGCAAGGCGTCGTGTGCTCACTCCGAGCACTGGAGGGTTTCGGCTTCATCAAGTGCGTGGAGCGCGAACAGACCATGTCCTTCAGATTCCCAGAAGTGTTGCGACTTGGGAAGGAACTCAGTGTGGGCGATGAGGTGAGTGCTAACTACTAACATCATCATTTTACTAACATTGTTTAATACTTTGTCCTTCCCCATTTTCTTTTGAACATTGTAAGCTAGGATTGAAATAATAATAAAAAAAAAAGAAAATGCCCCTCTGGGGCTTGGCGGCGAGCATGTAAAAGTGCACACAAGTTTACATTTGTCATGTTACGAAGCATTTTATTTTTACAGCCATCATTTTGTCCTGGTATGTCGTGTGTCGTTTAACCATCGCTCAACTCCAGTAGTTCGGAGCCTATTCATTTCAAACAAAAAAACAAATCTTTCCTCTTTATAATATTATAGTATGTTCATCGGGGATAATGTAGGATTCTATTGGTCCAGTAGTTTCGGAGCCTATTAATTTCAATCAAACAAACAAACAAATCTTCTGGGGTAATCCCCCCCAGAAGATTTGAATTGGGTAAAAGAAATCGTCTAACAAAACTCAAGAGCTCTGAGAAGAGCTTTATGGATGTAGTTAAGTTAAAAAGGTTTATTTTCAACGAGATACAAACGTATAAAATAAAAATAAACTCTGGTTTCCAAAAGAACTTAACACTATCAGTGCCCATCATGATGCATGTATAAGTTTGTGTCGCCCCCTGTGTTTCTCTATAGAATGCATTCTTAATATCAATATTTTTTATATAGTTTGTTTCAAACTACACGCATAGTATTCGCTCTCAAATTTATCCGCTTAAATGAAAATTGACAATAATATTTCTTAATGAGAGTGTATTCCGTTCGATAGTGTTTGTATCAGTCTATACCTATGTATGGATTCCATTTGCCGATGATGCCGCAGGCCAAACGCGTATCCTCCGAAATTCCATTGCATTCGCTAGACTAGCTATGTCTGCTTTGAAGCATCGTGCTATTTCATTGACAAAATGGTATTAGAATTCTGCTCGATACAATGCACTCAATTTATGATGTAAGCTCGGGCATGCTCCATGGATGAACGACCGCTCAGTATCGCTCACGCACACAGAAACAAACCTACACACACATTTAAGACCAACCCGCAACTATTACAAGACACTAGCTGGTACATACCTCCCCATACAAAATTTCAACCCTTATTTTCAGCCCTTCCATGACAAAAAAAAAGTAGTATAAGTATGTCTTTAATATGCACCTAAAGTTTCGTTTTCTTTTAATAATATTCATACACCATTAAAGGTAAGTTTTAGTAGGGCAACTATAATTTACAAACCTAAAACTTTTTGAATATACGATTATGACTATGTCTTTCCCTGGGATAAAATCTATTATCCATGTCAAATTTCTGCCTAATCTATTCAGTGGTTTGGGCGTGAAAAGGTAACAAACAGACAGACATTTTACTACATGATTTCCGACACAGATCAAATACGATCGCGCTACGTTGCGTTTTGTGATGATATAATATTATTATATTTGCAAATTGATGATTTTCTGAATTATAATATTATTTCTGAAGTATAATATTACCCTAGTATCATGGATGTTCTTACGGCAAAATTTTAACACGTCTATGTGGAAACATCTCTTTAAATTTCCCAATTGTCAGACAATCAGTAAGGATTTACGCTGTCGCGTTGGTTCATACCATTGATCATACTTGATGAATGTGAAACTGCAATTCCCCGGGGATTACCTCTTTGTCTCTCGGGCGGGGTTATCTAATTGTACAGTGCGATTGAATGGTTTGGTACTTCAATTAGCTTCGATGGTCGAAGCGCTCGTGGTCGTGCTTGCTTAGTCGTTCTTGATAGATCGTCGAAGTTAAGCAACGTTCGAAACGGTCTGTAAGTGGATGGGTGACCGCCAGTGGCATTTTCATCTGAGCGCTTCCGTGCTTCGGAAGGCACGTTAAATTGTCGGTCCCGGCTATTTCGTTAAGCCATGACGGAGGCCATAAGGTGGCCTAAAAACTCCGTCACCAGAGTTGGCCACTGACTCATACGAACTTACTTACTTACTATTAGCTTCGATAGGCGTCCTGTGTCGATAATAAATCAAGGCGCATGTTGCTCAATTTTATTATTATAATTTTTTGAAGTTTTTATAAACGAAGCGAGTTTGAATGAAAGTAGTTCGAGTATGCGATATTTATGCAATTTTCCCCGACACGCGGACCTCTGCCTTTTACGAAACAACATAACGGCCACTCGACACATTCGCCGAACTATTATTTGGGTAGAAGATGACAGGCGAATACAGGTGTTGAGGTCCTCTACACGTTCGTGACCGTCGGCATTCGTCTGTCATCGGCGAATATGTCGAGGGCCCATAAAGTAGAACGACAGGAGGCTGAAGTCATAAAAAATTTAAGGAGGTGGCATATGCATTATGGATTGGTTTCCACTCTATGAAAAACTGTTTCTATGGTTATAAAATACCAAACGAGAATTTGATAGACAGTAATAGATTAACCCGCTTCAAAAATACACGTTGAAATATTGGTTTATTTCATACTAGATGCCCGTCGCGGTGTTACCCGCTGTCCCTCGGGAAAACTTCTTTCCCGGGATAAAATATAACCTATGTTCATAATGAAGGATTCTAATGGTGAAAGAATTTTTCAAATCAGTCCAGTAGTTTCGGAGCTTATTCAATTCAAACAAACAAATCTTTCCTTTTTATAATATTAGTATCTTAGATATAGATATAGATTCAACATAGACTTTTTCATAACGATATCACTACAGCCGCGGTTCGGCTCATCAAATGGTACCGAAAAACATACATTGAAATCTGTTGGCACACCCATAAGAGTGTACAGGAGCGATTTAAGCAATTTTGTAGTTCGAAATCGTTATCTCAGAATCTGTGAAAGATTCATATTTAGGTAAATGACACTTCATTGTCTTATCTTGGATTACGTGTTGTAAACACAAGATTGGGGAAAGTTTTCTACATAAAATATTTTTTTTTGAAAAATACATGTTTTTGCACACACTTTGCTATTTATCTCAGGATAAGTACATTTTTTTTGGCGGGTTTTTGTTTTGTCGAGAAACCTAAAGTATTTCTTTAGTTATATCTTTATATTTTTTGACTGGTTGTTTAATTAACTTGTAATTAGCTAAAAAGTGTTTTAGCGCACCGTAAATAACGTTGCGTATCCATAGCTCTGTGCTCCTCACACGCCGAACAAATCACACTCGCTGTCCCGCTTTCATAATGGCGGCTCCTGCACACCCCTAATAGATATTTATAATTGTTTTTTCCAAAATGTAATTTCTCATATGCTAGTCCAGATACTAAACTCCATCACTTCTTTCACAATTATAATATTAGTATGTATATGGATTCAACGTTCGAAACGGTCTAGAATTGGATGGGTGACCGCCAATGGCATTTTTATCTGAGCGCTTTCGTGCTTCGGAGGGCATGTTAAATTGTCGGTCCCGGCTATTTAAGTCGTTAAGCCATGACGGAGGCCTTAAGGCCTAAAAACTTCGTCACCGGAGTTGGCCACTGACTCATACGAACTTAGTTTTTATTACATGCTTTAAAAAGCCCTTGACCTGAGTTAGATGCAGTAGTGTAAAGTTCCCTTTGACGTTATGAATATAACATTCGATAAGCTCCACTTGACCGGTGGGGGCTGGGCTAACCAGTCAATTAATCAAATGTGTACACGCGACTTTTTCAGTCATGTGATAACCTTGAAGATATCTTAATAAGTGACTAAGGCAAGCTCAAAGAAGCTCTGTCTCCTTTATGTTGAAAGGTATTTTGGTCACTTAAGCTGAAATTGTGCTCTGAAGAATAATTAACTTGTAATTAAAGTACTTGAAGACAAAATAACAGTGCTTTATACTTCTATGACCACTGCTGAGTATCATATGACCTTCTCATTTTCACGTCACTTTTTCCGATCCTGAGTCGAATACAATACATTGCCTTCCCGCCACCGCCACAATATCATCAGACCATCTGACTGGTGGTCTGCCTGGTGTTCTATGTATGACCCTCGTATGACCTATATATCTTTACAAAATCGTTAGAATCTATTGAACGAAAGATACCGTTGAAGTAGTCCTGTCTGAAAATTGAACGTTTATTTCTCATCAAATTGATTTCAATATTGTGCGTATTTTATTAATCTGATGTGGGAGGTAATATTTGTTTGATGCTCAATAACAAGCTCTTCAATGGGATTTCATTTTACTCAAGTTCTTTGTTTATTATATTTATCAAGCCGTTTACGTCCCACTGCAGGGCAAAGGCCTCCATGCCCTTCGACTCTTCGCGATTCAACGCAGCAACAGGCCAAGGTGGGAGTAGCTCGTCCCGCCATCTTGCACCTTCCACCAAGTTTTAGATATTAATTCTAGAATTCACGACTCAATCGCACATTAAAGTTGTAGAAATGGTCATTTCATTTCATTTATTTATTAATTGCGAAATGGGTGTACAAATAACAATGTCAATAATAAATACGGTTCCTCCAAATTCAGCTTGTCACCATGCAACATTATAATAGGTAGGTACAGTTTAAACTTAACACATACCTAATATTACGATTGGAATCGAGTACAGTCAACGTCTATTATGATTCAATGTCCAGTTAAAATTGGCATTAGATACCGTCCAATTGGATTCCTTATTTGATCTCATCATCATCATTGGCCTTTTCCATCTAATAAAGATGATTTAGGTAACGTCAGTTAAGTAACACCACATGTGGAGTTCAAACATTTTCGTTCATGGCTGAAAAGACCTATACGGGAGTGGCAGCCACGACCACATCTTCTGCAAATAAAGCGGGCTACTCACCATCAACGAGCCGCAAACCCTAGAACATCCCCGGGATCATTTATTTGATCTCATCATTGACAATATCTCACAGAAACGAAAGTGAATTACGAATCGATTCGAACATGGCGTGGACCTCATTGTTTCTCTCATATACGTTTTTCGAATCACAATACATACACATGCGTATGTAAGTAACGTAAGTTTGTATTGATGACCGACTGGTGACGGAGTTTCCTGAAGGCATCCGTCATTTCCAGCTCTGATGGTATTGACGACTCGAAGGGCTTCATGGTTTATAGTCCTTTTCACGTAGGAACGGTTCCGTGACAAGGCGCTTTTATGTTAATATCTGAAATAATTGAAAAGAAAATAGACAAATCCTTTTTTATTGAAGTTGTTTTTTAGTATTATCACTAGATTTCATTTATTTAAAAATTTTTCATTGTTGTACAGCGTAAAACGTAAAAGTTATATGTGTCAGGGATACGTTCCTACGTGAAAAATACTATAACGATTTTAAAGCCGTGACTAGCCATTTGCGGCTTTCCCCTATCGGTCACCCATCCACTTTGATAGAACAGAGCTTTGCTCTACGATTTTGGAGAACGACAAAGCAAGCTAAACCGTCGTCGAAGTTGAGCAGCGTTCGAAACGGTCTGTAAGTGGGTGACCGCCAGTGGCATTTTCATGTACGTTAAATTGTCGGTCCCGGCTATACAGGGTGTAAAAAGACAACTACCGAAAACTGAGGGGTTGCAATCAGACCATGATTTTAAACATATTTAGCGAAAAAAAAACGTAAATTTTTTTTACTTAGCTTAGTCATTTTATGTTATTTTCGGTTATTTACTACTAGTACAAGACAATAAGACCATACTTACCTAATAATTTCAAATACAAAAGAAAAAAACAGTTGAAACTCAAAATCCAGCATTCTACGTAAAACAACGCGCCCAAAACATACGCAAACAGTAATCTTCAAACGCTGTTTTAATGGTCAGGAGTTTTTTTATGTGTAGAGGAGATTTCCATTACTACGAGGTTGTTCCTCACTTCTACATTCTACATATTCAAGTTTTAGTATTTCAAACATTTCCCTCCCTACAGGTGGAATTCACAGTAGACCCAGTGACAACATTCAATATGAACAACCGCCAGTCAGCCATTCGCATCAAGCACATGCCAGCAGGCACCGTCAAGTTTGAGACGCTGGTGGAGCGAGCGGTCCGTGGCGTCATCACCAAGGAGGCTACTCCAATATCCTCTAACAACTCTAGTCCAACCCGAAGCAACACCACTGTGAGTATGCTGTGTGGAATGAGGAATAGGTCTTGTCGTGTCCGAATGTTCGGGCCAGAAAAATACGATCGATGTTGTGATTTTTTATTTCTTGGACCGATTTTCCGGTTCGGAATACTTGATCGTAGGCTCAGACCGAGTTCATAGAGAGATTCTCCCAAACGGCGGCATTCTTTTAGATATGTTTATGTCCAAGGGGAGTGAGAGGCAGGTGACGGAAAACATCGTGAGTCCAGTTACAAGAGTAGCCGGCTTACAATATTGAATGTTAACTTTTGCAAATGAATGAATGAATGAACACTTTATTTGCAAATTTTGTTTATGTTCCAAATATATGAAGAAACAGCATGTTTTAAGTGCTTCTTTTAATCTAATCTTTCTTTATGGCGTGTTATTGATCAAGCCAGTGTGTTTAAACGATTTTAATGATGCTCCTTTCGTGCACTCATTACACCACTCGCATTAATCTACTTATCTACTATCAACGAACTATGTAGCGCAGTGGGCTAAGGCCCGCCTGCGTCGCAAAAGGTTGCGGGTTCGATCCCCGCGGCGGGACCAACGTTTGTATGATCTAAAATATTTGTCTCGGGTCTGGGTGTTTCTATGTATAATATGTATGTATTTACAAACAAAAAGTATATAAGTAGTATATCAGTCATCTTAGTATCCATAACACAAGCTCTGCTTAATTTGGAGATAGATGATGCTGTGTGAAAAGTATTATTTATTTATTTAAAAAGATGTTAATATAAGTTTATCTTACAGCAAGAGTACAACGGCCTCATCACATGTCAGATCAACCAGACGAAGAAGACGCTTCCGTACAAGGCGAAGAAGTGCGCAGAATCGAAGCAGCCGCGCGCTGGTGACAAGGTCACCTTTGATATCTACCAGGTATTGTCTGGTCCACCATCACTATTTGAACCTTACATCTTTGAAGTACAGTTGAACCTACATTTTTAACCGACTTCAAAAAAAGGAGGAGGTTCTCAATTCGCCTGTATGTTTGTTTTTTTTTGTTACTTGTTACGCGATTACTTAGTACTCCGCCAATTGAGGACCGATTTTCAACATTATTTTTTTGTTTGAAAGGGTATGCTCCAGAGGTGGTCCCATATGAATTTTATTCCTGAGGGTTTGATAGTTTTCCCGTAAAACTCAGGCAATATACTGTCGGCATTCTCTGAGTGCTACTGATTTTTTTTTGAAAGAGTATATTCGCCGTTTTATTTTTGGGATTGTTACTTTTCCCGTAAAACTCAAAAAACCTCATCCGCGTTCGTAATTTCGAACATGAAGTTGCTTTTATTTTTAGTTTTTATAACGTAGTTATTGTTATATTTATCACCAGCTCCTCAAAAAATCCTCCTGCTGTGTTTAAGATGAGATTGAAATCACATTTTCTAAATGAGAGTAAAGTTTAATTATCCAATTCTTGATCTATAATGTATTATTGTTGTATGTATGTAGTATATGTATTGGATGTATGTATATTAAAATAATGTACTTATGTATTTACGTTATTTTTTATTTTTTTTATTAGTCCTAAGTTTATGTAAGTTTTATTTATTTTTTGTAAACTAAGTACCTAAGTTATATTCTGTTTATTGCTTTAAACTTCAATAATGTGTCTCTTTTTATGCACCCGACCGATCTTCTTTTCACTGATGTTCCTCTCCATCCAAAGGTTGCCTGGAAGAGATCGCTTCTTAGCGATAAGGCCGCCTATTGTACATTTCTATCTGATTTTTCTTATGTTTATTGTATTTATATTAATGGTGTGCAATAAAGAATTTTCATTCATTCATTCATTCAGCTTATCTGTTCGTCGAGTACGCTAGCTATTCTCCAATTCCTCTTCAAAGAGTTGATTGTTTTATAATATAATAAATAAAAGGGTTCAAGTCAGTTACGAATCATAAGTTTTGCGGTCCCATTACGTCAAGAATCTTAGCAAAGAAATTGGATAATACTAGCTTCTGCGCGCTGTTTCACGTGCGTGGTACCAACATTTTGAATAGCCTATATGCTATTCCAGGTCACTATCTACCCCTATTCCAAGTTTCATCCAAATTGGTTCCCTGGCTGAGGCGTGATTGAAACACAAACATACAAACATTTAAACAAACTCGCGAACTTTCAGCTTTATTATACGAGTGGGATTTTCAGAACATTCTCCGACACATTATTGCTTATTACTTGACTTCGCTTATTGATCTGTTCAATACACTTTTTTTTTGTTTGATAGAAGAAACAAATTTAGTTCGTTGATTTTGAGTTGTTTCATATTATGTATTGCTCTTACATACCGTGAACTTATCGAGATCTTAATTTGTCACACCATCTATTAAAAATTAGAAGTAACATCTAAACTCGAGCACACGCAAAGCTATCATCACCATTAAGAAATGAAAAGTCTTATCAAAATTTTGGATTCCGACGGGATTCCAACCCGCATCGATCAGATGATCCTCCTAAAGCCGGAGTGCCTTACCGCTCGGCCACGAAATCCTATTTGCCGGTATCGAAATTTTCGATAAGCTCATATTTTTCGGTTAAGCACCGATTAGCGCCATCTACACGTTCACTAGTGAACTCATGCTCATTGTCTGAAATTGCATTCAGAATCAAATGACTAAGAGATGTCGCTTTTTGCTAAATTTCGGGTTCGAATCCCGTCGGAATCCAAAATGTTGATAAGGGTCGATTCACATCTGACCGAAGATCCGTCGCGGATTATCGGTCGCGGAACGCCAGAACTGACAAACGTATAGAAAAACACTCGACCGTTCACACTCGACGGACTAACGTATCATCCGTCGAATGTTTTTCTATACATTTGTCAGTTCTGGCGTTCCGCGACCGATAATCCGCGACGGATCTTCGGTCAGATGTGAATCGACCCTTAGACTTTTCATTTCTTAATGAAGTACCAAGTGTGGATTAGCACTATAAAATTACAAAAATTATATCATCACCATTATTTGCCACTATTCTAGGTGAAGCGATCCAAGGAACTGGTCGCTATGTCGGTCCAAGTGCAGCACGCTCCGAACGGAGTCGTTGTGAACGGCGTGAACCGCGCGGTGCAACAGGGCTTCATCGCAGCCTTGAAGGACGGCTTCGGATTCATCGAAACCTCGGATCACAATAAAGAGGTCTTCTTTCATTTTAGGTGAGCATTGCTCTAATAATTGTCTATATTCCTACTAAAAAAATAGTAAGTTCGTATGAGTCAGTGGCCAACTCTGGTGCGGTAGTTTTTAGGCCGCCTTAAGGCCTCCGTCATGGCTTAACGACTTAAATAGCCGGGACCGACAATTTAACGTGCCCTCCGAAGCACGGAAGCGCTCAGATGAAAATGCCACTGGCGGTCACCCATCCACTTACAGACCGTTTCGAACGTTGCTTAACTTCGACGATCTATCAAGAACGACTAAGCAAGCACGACCACGAGCGCTTCAAAATTCCTACTAAGGCGCCTACTAACAAACCTGGTATAAAGTTATTCCTGAGTGTAAACTGTCAAAATGTATGGTTATTCTTGGTTTATTCCGAGAAATAACTTTATGTCACGTTTCATGGTAAGGCTATATAGTAAGCTAGTAGCTATATAGTTTGTTTGTATCATGATCTTTAGCTCTCTGAAGTTAGGTGCACTTGAATAAGCGAGATATAACGATGCACCAAACAAGCGAGTGATCGAGGCTATACAACGCTGTCTTCGCCTTTCAAGGGTCATCAAAAATGGGTTCTGCGTAGCTACTTCAGAAAGCCACTCGTTATGACTGTAAGGCTGTGTCCCCAGTAGGCAAGCAGTTAGCGGCCGACTGAGTTTGCGGCGTATCGATTTAGTACGCCCTTCCATATATTTGAAATGGAGTGTCCACAGTTTGCTAGTTTTGCGCTCACTGGTACGCAGTTTGCAGCGTTACGCGCGACGACTATCTCAGTACTCGGCCGCTAACAGTATGCCTACCGGGGACACAGCCTAAATGTAGGTTTACAAGAATTTTAAACATACATTTTACATTTTACTGCATGACATTTTAAGTAACTTGGTATTTAGTACGCACATTACGTTACAACCAAGATCTGATATGTTCCTACCTAGTTTTTATGAATAGTATGTGGTTGTAATGTGTTGTTGTGTGTGAAATAAATAAATTGTCTTGAATTGAACCAATAGCAAAGCTCACGTAGAGAAATCAAAATCTCCCAAATTGCATGAGACCTGCGTATCAACCTATATTTTAAAAACTATAGCTTTTCGTACCAGTGCAGTGCCAGTGTGGTGAGACGATCTTAAATCGCCTCCACACGACCTTTCACACGATAATTGTTTTCTTTATTGTTACATACCGGTTTCCTCGCGATGTTTTCCTTCACCGTTTGAAAGTCAGTCAGCGCCAGGGTAATAGACGACCACGATGAGTAACAACTTAAACAAAATGGCGGTTGAAAAAAAGAATCTTGTAGTCTTAATCGTATTTACGAACAGTAACGGCCTAATTAATACGTGCTGTTAAGTTGCGACAGTTTTAAACTCAAAAATTTTATGATTACTCCTAAGTTACACTTGTCGTAACTTTACGCTCGCTTATTAATAAAATAAGGCTGTCTAGGTACTTCTACACATTTGTTTACAACGTTACCTTGACATTAATATTTCGCCTTGACAAACTCTAGATGAGATCAAAATACAGCCAAAGTAATCTAAACCTTATTCAATAAATCATAGACTTTACAATGGAAAGCAAACAGTGCATAGTTCTCAAATATTTGCATGGTCATCATTCATTACTGCATTATGCATTTGTGCCACATAATGTGACACATAGAAATAATGCTGGACATTTCACACAGCATCATCTAGCCCCAAACTGAGCAAAGCTACTACGGGAACCAGATAACTGATACACTACTTACACTTTTTGTTTGTAAAATCATACATATTATACTAGATGCAGTGGCAATCAAATGACATTTGATTGCCACTGCACCACATTTGTGGAGGAAATTATACGTTTTGCTGAGCCCTACAATTTCCTGATCCTGAATGAAGTGCGTGATGTTGTTCCTGATTTCAGTTGCTATTTGCGATTTTGATTAACTAAACTGATAGAGCTATCAAATGTTAGGTGCCTATTGTGGTTTTGCTTATGCAATTTTTATTTGAATTATAATGCCCTTGCAGCATTATGCGTGAGGTGTACGTTATGTAGCGTGAGGAGCAACAAACATTCATTTTATTCATTCATTCATTAAGCGCTTTCAAAGTTCTTTTATTATGCGCACTGCAAAAATTTGGAATCAGCTTCCCGCGTCTGTATTTCCTCTGAGCTATGACCCTGCTGTTTACAAGAAGAGAGTTAATAGGCACCTTCTGGGTAGGCTCGCTCCATCGTAGACCTCATTCTTGCCTATGTTAGTTTCGAGGTTAAGAGCCGACCCATTCATGATAAAACAAAAATCAAAAATAGTGATAGTAGTGAGATTAAAGTGCGGTACAATGATGCAATTTCCTTCATTCATTTCTCCAATGCGTTCTTTGCCTTCTGTTATATTTTTTATTGGCATGTGATTTTGTTATATTTATTTTTATTCGTAGTCTCTATTTTTATCGCAGTATGAGTAAAAAGTAAAGTATTTACCTCGGGGTTAAAGCTTAGTCTTGGACGCTCTTGAATCCCTCGCTGTCTCAGTATTCTAGTTCTCTTTTCACTCGGGAGTTGACTATACACACCCTCGCTCTCGCTCGGGAGTTAACTCAAAAATCCTTCGATGCGCTTGGGATTCAATATGGCGCCCGTGACATGTTTATATGTTGTTTTTTTATGTTTTACACTGCTTTATCCCATTGGTGAATAATCTACTACTTTAGTACCATTATAGCTTCATAATTATAATTTGCGTTGCAATATTTTAAGTTCTCGCAAAGAATGACAACCCTTAGCATGCCGTGCATTCTTGTTAGCAACGCGATTATATTTTTGTTTTATTCTTCAAGCTATGTTAAAAGTGAAGTTGTTACTTTAGTTGAACAATTTGCAATTTATTATATTTATTACGCTTTATCTCACGTCAGGGTCAAATCGTTTTGTACGATATGACTGCAAGCAATCGAACAATAATAATGTCTATAGAACATTGATTAATTCTTTAAAAAAAGGTGATCAAAAAATATAAAACTTTGCCTAAGGCGCTGTCTGCACGAGCGAGAGAATCGCGGCGATATTATCGTCGTGCCACGTATTTCTATACACTCTCTAGAAGCCGTCTCCACACGGCGATATCGCTCGTTCGTGGAGATTCTCCGACGATATGAGGGCGGACTCGACGCGATTCGCTCGCTCGTGGAGACAGCGCCTAAGCTTTTTCAAAATATATATCACTAGCTGCGCTCCCGCGGTGTAACCCGCGGTCCCTCGGGATTTTTTCGGGATAAAAAGTAGCCTATGTCCGTCCCTGGGATACAACCTTTATCCATGCCAATTTTCAGCCTAATCTGTTCAGTGGTTTGGGCGTGAAAAGGTAACAAACAGACAGACAGACAGAGTTACTTTCACATTTATAATATTAGTATGGATGTCATATATCATATTTTTTCATATCATTTTATTTCCCAACACCCTTAATGTATCTTGTTCTATTCAAATCAGTCAATTTCTCCGCTTGAGTTATCTGCTTCAGCCCTGAGCTTATTTCAAAATGTTTATTTCACTAGCTGTAGCAACTTTGCATTTAAAAAATGTATCTCAAATAATTTTGCTGTGCGCTACCTCGGGGATACTGCGATTATGTAAATTTTTGTGGTTTACTTTTGTAGCAAACTAGTTTTTGTAAATAATACCAATGAAATGGCGTATTACCTAATGCTACATCTGGGCAAAACACACTTAAAATACAAATTATAATTCCAGCAACTTCGAAGGCAACCCGGATAACCTAGAGTTGGGTTCCGAGGTGGAGTACACTTTAGGGCGGTCGAACGGCGGAGGCGGCGGCTGTGCGAGCGCCGAGTTTGTGCGAACGCTCGTCAAAGGCACCATTCCACTCGCCAAGCCACTGGAACCATCTGTCAATGGAACTGTCACTAGGACTCTACGAGCGCTCAATCCAGACCAACCTCACTATTCAGGTAAATATACTATCTAAACTATCTACATACATACATACATACATAAAGTCACGCCTCTTTCCCAAAGGGGTAGGCAGAGACCACGGATCTCCACTCGCTACGATCCTGACTAACAACTTTCGCCTCATTCACTCTCATTACATTCTTCATACATGCTCGTCGGCTTAGGGTACTTTTGACCTGGCCCTTCTCCAAAATGTCGCCAATTTGATCTAAGAAGGTTCGCCTAGGCCTTCCCCTTCCAGCTGTCCCATAAACACTCGCCTCATACACTTGCTTTGTCAAACGACTGTCATCCATCCTCTCTACATGCCCAAACCATGCCTAAACAATATATACAACACAACAAACAAACAAACAATATACATATATTCAATATCATACAAAATTAGTTAGTTACATCAAATAATTCAAGAACGACTGGACCGTTATTTGATTTGTTAGATTTTTCTTCTGAATTAGAACAATTAAACATGGAAAAAAATTACGAATATAATTTGTGACGATGTCCGCGGGGTCAGCTAGGCTTTTGTGCCTAACTGATATATCCTCGCACAGCCAACGTCATGATTTTAGAAAGTTCATTTTCCTCTCACAGCCAATGTCATAAGTAGTCGAAATCGAAATCACACTAAAAATGGACGTTGGCAATTACTTACATCAGCGAGTGAAAGGGGTACTTACTGAGATTTTTTATTGAGTTTGAATGTAACGTCACCCTGCTTGACATTTTTGAGTGTTCACATTGCGCGCTCAATAATATTTGAATCAGGTCATAATACAAATCATATCGTTATCAGGTCTGATCCAAGTGGAAGGCGGTGTATCATACGAGTTCGGTATAATGGGCCTGGCGTGCAAACGCGAGATCCTTCAGGTCGGCGACCCCGTCACCTTCCAAGTGGACGCCAAGGGCCGCGCTACCAACATCGTGCCGGTTCGCAAGAAGCGACGCGCCACCGTCGACGCTATCAAAGGTAAAATTCTTCGAGTACTCGTAGATGTTTCCCGCAACGTCAGCTAATTTGAGTGCAGTACTCTTTATTTGAGTCCTGACCTTATGTCAAAACTCACTTTTGATCCTTTAATATCTATAAAAGTATTGAACCAAAATTATTGAAAAAAAATATATATTTTAGTTGAGGATATAAACTGAGTCCCCGTTGTAGTGAACAGTTTTCACTACAACGGGGACACTGAAAACACGATTACTAAATATTTTCTCGATAGAAAATAATCACAAACTTCCATATGAATTTTACTTAAAAACAAAAGTACTCAATAAATTGTAGTAGCTTAGTTTCTGTTGATTAAGTATTAGCAGATATTAATAAACATTTTCTAATTGAACTCAATAAATACTTTAGCTAGACTATAGTCGGTCCAACTTAATAGGCCACATTTGACGTTTGTCAGTTTGAGCTTTCTAGTGAGGTGACCTTCTTAAAAACTTCGATTATGTTCGAAGTCCGTATCGATTCATTCACATGAATTAAAATTGCCAGGTAAACCGTAAACTAAGAGTAGGTAAGATCAGTTAAAAAAAACCGGGTCTGAAAAAAATAGCA
Organism: Epirrhoe alternata; assembly: GCA_963565295.1. Lineage (NCBI taxonomy): Eukaryota > Metazoa > Arthropoda > Insecta > Lepidoptera > Geometridae > Epirrhoe > Epirrhoe alternata. The sequence continues at coordinate 1,434,991 of OY751375.1, forward strand.
CACCAAGAACGCAAAGTCAATTTGCACAACGATCAAGACTGCGTCACAACCCCATTACTTATTTATTTTGATAAAAAAAATTCAAAAGTTTATAGTTGTCATGTCAAACAGAGAAAAAAAGTTTTTATGCGATATTCCCGTTGTCCTTTTACATAAGTACTTTTTGGTATTTAGTAACGTTTTTCGGGATAAATAAGTTTATTAAAAAAAAACAATAAGTATTTAATGTGCCATCATCATCATTAAAGGTGAAATATTCCCCTACGAGAAATCATTTCATTCGATTCTAACTCACAAATTTCGATTATTTTGGGTAACATACCTAGTGTCAAAAGATAACAAGGGTTTACTGACGCAACATTGTAACAACGTTCAGTTCTCTCGAAAACAGAAATTGTTGTGAAACATAATATGTTTGGATGGTGTAATAAGGAAATAAATCATAAAATTACCTTCTTTTGTCGTTAAGACAATAAATTATTTAACCGCAATTGAAAAAAGTTAAGCAATTGTGCAGTACTAACTTCGATAAAATAGTAGTATTTTATGCCCGCCGGTACAAAGTTACGTTGTTAAATTTTGATGAAATGTCAAATGTGGCTTATTAAAATGGACCGACTATAGTAACACTTTGTATCTAAACTCAGCGTAGTACACTACGTGATCCCGTTGTTCCGAATTTTGAACTTATTTTGTTTTTGTACTTGTAATTAGCTATAAAGTGTTTTAGCGCCGTAAATAACGTAGCGTATCCATAGCTCTGTACTCCTCACACGCCGAACAAATCTCACTCGCTGTCCCGTTTACAAAATGGCGGAGTGTTTGGAGATCTCGAAAGAGATAGATGGTTGGATTGATATGGGGAGATCATTGGCCCATTAATGGGACAATTTCGAGAGACAGTGGAAGGATTTTGTAAATTGAGTTCAAGGATGGCATTACCATTACCCACCTTGTGGAACAAATGGGACAAAAAATGTTCGTATCAATGATTGTAGTGATGTTATTTGCAGGAGGCCAGTATCATGTATTAAATATGTATTTGGACATGCCTCTGAATACCCCCTTGATATCTTCAAACGATGAAATACATAAAAATCTTGTCTACCGCACCTCGGGGATGCAGTTGTGACCGTTTCCTTTTTTTGACAGTAGTGTAATTGTATATTGCAGGTGGTTTTGGCTTCCTCTCCCTCGAGATGGAAGAGAGTCGGCGTCTGTTCTTCCACATGTCGGAAGTCCGCGGCAACCCCGGCGAGCTCCAGCCCGGGGACTGCGTGGAATTCGTCATGCTGACTAACCCCCGCAACGGCAAGTCCTCCGCCTGCAACGTTGTCAAGATACCGTGAGTATTCTGTCTTACCTACATAGACCGATATAATCAGCCAAGATAATCCTGAGTTAAATGGAGTATAGTATGGATAATGACATAGACATAGACATAGACATACGTTTATTCGCAGCTGTACACAACAACAATTTTTACAAAAAAAGGTACCAACAGTGAACACAGAAGAAAGAGAAAAGTACAAAAGCCAGCTGGCAATTAGGTACAATATAATTGAACAGACTAACAGACAAAGAACAACTTATAATTAAAAAAAGTGTGCACATGCAAGGCGTGTACAGCTAAGCGAAAAGTCTTGAGCTCAGCATGTGCTGTGAACAAGTTCACCGCGCTGATTTTCAGCTCAAGGCTTTGGTGACGCACGAAAAAAATCTACGATATACTACAAAAATACAATCATACAAGTATGTATATAGGTAACAATTCATTATAAATATATGGAAATTAAACGATATAAATGAATACAGAAGTAATACTCATATATATAATATGGAGAGTCACTTATGAGAGAATAATATCAATAGGTAATAATAAAATAATAATAATAATATGCAAACATAGTTAAGAAAGGTAACCAGTATAAGTCTCAACCTCACAATTGTTTCTGTGCCACAAAGTCATAATATTACCTACATAAAGTAAGTATGCATAGTGCCTATCTATCTACATCATCCGCATTATGAGTCAGGTTCAGCAGAGCATCCTATTCATTAGAAGTGGTAGAACATAATTATCGTGGCACCAAGTACTAAGCTGCCCTCACGGAACCGACTTTTGCAGATGAGACAAGTATTTTTTAAAACTTAACCTAAAGTTTGGTTTGCTCTGCAAGGAGCGTATTGGCGGGGGTAACGAGTTCCAACACTTCGTGGCACAGAAACGGAAACTACCACGAAACGCAGCAGAACCATGTCGTGGGGTACGCAATAAAAGTGAAGACTCACGAGCCGCATATCTGTTGTGTTGTCGAACCCAGTCAAGCTTGGAATATAGGTATAGTGGCTTTCGAGACTTCACCACGCCAAACATTAATACTGCAAGATGCAACTTTCTTCTGTTCCTCATGTTCAGCAAGTCGTGTTGATTCAAGAAGGGTGTGATATGACTGCGTGGAGGGACATCAAAACAAAATCGAGCACAAGCGTTTTGTACTCTCTGTATGAGGCGTGATGTTTTTGATAACAAACAAGGACCGTACACACTATCCATGTAATTAAATTTAGAAAGTACAAGCGAGTCGACAAGCATTATACGAACGTCCTTACTGAGGTAATTTCTTATTTTGTAAATAACTTTTAATTTATAAAAGGAGGCACGAACAGTTTCGGTGATATGGCGTTGAAACCTTAATTGTTCATCCAAGACGAGCCCAAGGTTCCTCGCTTCTAAAACACGTTCAATAGGCTCATTATTAATGAAGAGTTGTGGGTTTGAATTTCCTATTTTGTGAGTCTGTTTCTTTGTGCCTAAAATCATAAACTTTGTCTTTCTTGCATTAAGCAGTAAGGAGTTCGACCTAGCCCAAGCCTGAACTCTTTCAAGATCTTCATTAACTTTGACCACAGCAGCACTCGTCTGTTCGGCATTGAAAGAAATGTACATTTGAATGTCATCCGCATAAATGTGAAACTTGCAGTGTTGAAAACATTTAGTAATGTCAGCAGTGTATAGAATAAAAAGAACTGGTCCCAAAATAGAGCCTTGTGGCACCCCACTTGTAACTTCACGTGGTTCAGATGTCATCGAGACTCCACTGTCCTTTTTGATCTCAACAAATTGTGTTCGCTTTCTCAAGTATGTGTCGAACCAACGTATAACATTAATGTCAAAACCATAAAAACTAAGTTTGGATAGTAGGAGAGACACATTAATACAATCAAATGCACGTGAGAAGTCGAGAAGAACTAGGATCGTACCCATACCAGCGTCCTGGGCAGCAAGAATGTTGTCCGTTACGTCTAGCAATGCAGTGTTTGTACCTCTGCCCCTTCTAAACCCAGACTGAAGATCTGGAAGAATATTGTGGTCTTCCAAAAACTTAGTCATTTGTGTACAAACCACCTTTTCTAGTATTTTAGAAAGACAAGGCAATAAACTAATTGGACGTAGCTCCTTGATCTCCTGAGGGTTAGGGACTTTAGGTATGGGCTTAATAATAGCAGTTTTCCAGCTTGTAGGAAAAACAGCAGATACCAATGACCTATTAATGATAGCGGTAATGGTGTCCAAGCTCTGAGGGAGCGTGAGAGTAATCATATCAAGGGAGAGCTTATCGATACCAAGAGCGTTCGATTTAATCTGTTTAAAGAAATTTAAAACAGCTGTAGTATTAGTGGGTTCGAAAGAAAACTGAGAAGAACTGTGTTTGTTGAATTCGTAGAAGGTTAGGTCAGAGATTTTTGGAGGTGAATTACTAGGCAGATTTAGGAAATGATCATTAATTTTGTCAGGGTCATTGAAGTGTGAGGGAAGTTCCACTGACTTTGGCGGTAAAACTTTTGACTTTAATGTTTTCCACAGTGCTTTAGAATCATTTAAATTGCAGTTAATATTTTGCTCAAAGAAGGCCTTCTTTTCGCTATGCAATGCAAATGTAACTTGTTTTTTTAGGTCCTTATAAAAAGTTCTATGCTGTTTGAGTTTGGTTTCGCGATACCTGGCCAATGCTGCATCTCGAAGGCGCATCATTAGCTTTACGTTGTAAGTTAGCCATGGTTTTGGTGGTTCCCTGATTGTTTTAGACTTCAAAGGCGCGTGCAAATCGAACAGTAACGTAACGGCGTGATTAAAAACAGCAACCATATCATCTACATGTTCTGCTGAACAGATCAGGTCCCATCGTATAGACTCTAAGTCTGCAGTGAATTGGTCCAAAACAATATCTTTGAGCGGCCTGTAAGCAATGGTAACTGGTGTGATTTTAGGTTTCCTGAAAATAAGCTCACATGTCACAAAAGCATGACCAATATCCGACCCTATAAGCTCCACGGTTACATCCCGTGACCGGACATTCGTACAAATAACATCAATTAGAGTTTGGCTATGGTCGGTAAAGTGAGTAGGCTTGTCCACAATCTGTTTAAGCTCAGTGCAAATAAGTAGTTCGTTAAAAAGTTTCGTTTTGGCGTCATCGCTCTTTAGCATATCAATATTGAAATCTCCCAAAATAATCAGGCCATCACAGTCAGAAAAAGTTGATATTGAGTCCATTAATGCCTCTAAAAAGACATTAACATTAACCCACTGCGTCCGATATGCAGTACCTATGATTAGTTTAGAGGACTTTACCGTCAGTTTAAGCCACATTTGGTCAATATTTAGATTAACTGGATGGGGGCAAGTTCGCACATTAACACCGCGCTTAATATAAAAGCCGACACCTCCACCGCGGCCACTAAGAGTACAGGTTGGACGTGGAGAATACCTAAATCTATAGTTGGGCACAGTGGGAGCGCGGCCAATTTCACCATCTTTAATCCAGGTTTCGTTGATTGCCATGATATCTACCGAGTACTTCTCCATGGCCACAATGAAGTCATCATGTCCAGTACCTAGAGAACCGGCATTATGAAGACCAACTTTAAGGAACTTGCTAGCCATCATAAATAATAGTGAAAAAAATCATAGAGGAATAATATAATGTCTTTAATTGTCGTAGATTGATAATGCCGATTGAATGATAATGTACATAATAATAGAAAATAGTGTTGTTTAAACCCGATAGATACTCGTATTATATGAGAAAAAATTATATAAAAATATATAAATAAAAATAAATATTTACTTGAGAAGCCCATTATTAAATACCTTATTGAACTAATAAAAATACCCAGAAAAAAAATTATTTCGTCGTACAATCGTCTTAGGCCTAGTCTACGAAGCTTACACGTGCACACATAAAAATCAACATATAAATGACAAATTATTATAATATTCTGATAATCAGAGTAAACAAGTAGTATTGGCGGTAAAAAGAAGGTACAAAAGCAACATTCATAAAAAAGAGAACCAAGAGAAAAACTAATCAAACAGTTCAGTTTCCAAAAATTCGCTTCAGGTCCATTTCATTTCTGACACGGGCATACGGGGCCCCGTGTTCTTTTCTGACGAAAACACGACCCTCTCTGGTCCAGCAGTACTTCCACATGCGCTCCCGGCACTCCTCTCTGGCTTTGGCAAATAATTGCGCATTCAGTTTGGTGAGGCGCTCGTTCACGTAGATGCGAGTAGATGCACCCTCCAAACCGATGTCCTTAGTGGTGAGGCCGCGGCGGACACGGACAGCTTGTAAGTACTCATCCCGAGTAGATCGGCGAGCAAAACGAACTATAATACGGCGAGCGCGCACTGGCACTAATGAGTCATCAAGGGTGCGGCGGGGGGCCCCCTCTCTCTCTGCATGGACAATGTCGCGTTCATCCATGGACAAGCCAATCTTGGATCCCAGTAGAAATGCTAGATTTAGTGGGTTTTCACCTTTCTGCTCAGGTATGCCAGTAACCACTACATCATTCAGTAGATATTCCTGTTCTCGTTCATTGAGCTGAAGTTTAACTTCAACCAGGGCCTGCTCCAGTGAATTAGCCCGTTCCGACGTGAATGAGGTCTCTTTATTGGCTTCCAATGCCAATAAGCGCGCATCAAAGGCATCCATACGCTCATTGAAACCAGAACGCACGGCGGACAACTCACTCTTCAGCTCGCGTATTTCATCCACGAAAGTGCTAATACTCTTTTTTGAAGACTGAAACTCAGAAGTCATGAGTTTTTGCATATTAGCGAACTCTAACCGCATCTCCTCTCTCAGCGAGATCATTATATCAGCATTGGTCTGCACCGATGATTCAGGTACACAGGGGGAGACCAGAGTGGGTAAGGTGAGCGGCATCGGGGCTGGATCTTCACGAGTCTGGTCCTGCGCCTGATAATTAGCGTCACGATTTATAATCGGTGTAGATGGGTCTCGCCCCTTGGGCGCCTTGGCTTGGCATTCTCCACACCTCCATGATAAATCGACTGTCACATTAGCGGGAACTCGAACGCATTCATTGTGACTGCGCGACTTGCATTTAGGACAGCTAACGCCCTCTTTTGACGCTAAGAACTTTCCACACGCAGCGCACCTCCCCATAGTTATTGATTTTTCCCACTCACTGGACCCGGTGCCGTGTAGTATTGCGTTGGATATACAGATGGCAGTAGTAGGTAGGTAATATTATCTGACTAGGTTTTGCTGGAATCTAGAAGCCTTCTCCGTACCTAGATGCCAGTAGGTATCAGTAGTCACAAAGGCAAAACGGCAACACGTCGTATTCTACTCCCAAGTTTTACGATGTTGGTATGAAGTTGTTATGACCACTATTTTTTATTTTTCAATAGCGGGTAACTTTACTCACAGATCGTCGATAATAATTCCAGTTTTCTAGATAAGTAATCTCTCACTTAAATAACACTCTCGATTGTTAATTGCACACCGTACCACAAGTTCACTATACTTTAGTTAGTTTTAGACTCTCCATATATTTAATAAGACAGAATATACTAAGATCGTACGTGAGGCGAACAACGGTCGTGACGTCACTCGCAATGAGCCGAGATACCGTGAATAAAAGTGTTGTCAAGTCCACTTGTGACATTGTCGTTGTGATTACCCTGCCTTTTCACTGATGGCACACGTTCTTGAGTCATGATATCTTTAGACATATGGGAGATGATGATGATCACCCATTTTGGGGGTAGGTGTTAGTCCCCCAATCTATGGCAAAGAGGTAGTACTACCTGTACTATGGTCGGCTCCATCTGGCCCACATACCTTAGGGCTTTTCAGCCGACAGTTAATGTCGGATAGTTCTATATAAGTTCATTTGCCAAGATAATGTTGCTTGCGCGATGTAGAACTTGGTACACTTTTTGTAGGTATCACGTTTTCACGTATTATTTGATCCCAACGCCATCTAGTGATAATGCGGTGAAGCTCTGCAGTAGCTAGGTCGGCAACTCTTGTTACGATGCCCTTGTAGTTCAGGCGATCGCGTTTAGAGGTCGCCACAGACAGATTCGTAAGGGACCCGTGCGTCCCAGTTATCATCCCAATTCAGCTCAGCCAATCTCCCAATACAAAAATGACGTGTTTTGTCATTTTCGTGTTATGTGATTCGTTGAGCTCAATTGGGATGATAACTGGCAATGGATGTCAAGTTAAGACAATAAAGCTGCTGGAATAGCATATAGGCTATACAAAATGTTGGTAGGTACTGCGCGAGCGAAGCCGCGCACAGAAGCTAGTGGCAAATAAATGAAATCTGAAAATCTGAAATCTAGTTGTTTTTTCAAACCTACTCGTAGTAGAAGGTCCATGTTTTCCATGTTAGTTTGTGAATAGTCTATTTTACACCATGTAAGAAAACACATAAAAATGCATGCATACCGTAGGTTTCGTTACAAGTAAACGATAAACGTCGATATTTTTCCGTAAAAATGCAATAAACATTTTATAATTCAATTTTAAAAATCGTAATTTTTCTTCATCTTCAAGCCACCAAAAACGCCGTCTGCCATTTTGTGACGTCTCTGTGTTCAGTTAGGATCAAAAAGTTTATCTTTTACAGTCGTATTGTTCACAAATCTACCCTTATGACGTCACAACATGGCGGCTCGCGTTTTCGTGCGGCAATTAAAATCATAAATTAAAATGCATTTTTAAGGCATTTTAGGGTTTTAATAAAAAATCTACTGGTTTATTATGACCTCAGGATTGTTTTCAAAAAAGTGTAAAATAGCCTTTTGTCACTGGTTATTGTTGTTACAGAAAAAGCGCGATGACAAAGGGTCGTCCGGAACGTTTGATAGCACGCCTTCGCACTCTGTCACTGGAGGAGCAGCAGGGCCCGCGTGTGGTGATAACTCGCATGCCGCGCGGTCCGGACGGCACCCGCGGCTTCCGACCGCGCCGCCCGCTCGCAGGTTAATATTATACACTATACATACATACATACATAAAGTCACGCCTCTTTCCCAAAGGGGTATGCAGAGACCACGGATCTCCAGTCGCTACGATCCTGACACACAACTTTCGCCTCATTCACTCTCATTACATTCTTCATACATGCTCGTCGGTTTAGGGTACTTTTGACCTGGCCCTTCTCCAAAATGTCGCCAATTTGATCCAAGAAGGTTCGCCTAGGTCTTCCCCTTCCAGCTGTCCCATGCACACTCGCCTCATACACTTGCTTTGTCAAACGATTGTCATCCATCCTCTCTACATGCCCAAACCATCTTAACATACCTTTTTCGATCCTCAACACTACATCTTCTTTCACTCCACACTGTTCCCTTATCACACTATTTCTCACTCTATCATTCAACGTTACCCCACACATACTACGCAACGCTCTCATTTCAACAGCATTCACTCTACTCTGATGTTTTTTCTGCCACACCCAACTTTCACTATACATACATTATTATTATTATATTAGCCTTCCATGTCCCACCGCCTCCCCCCACTCCCTCCATTCGTCCCTCTCCTGTGCTAATAAGGTCCAGTCGGAATTTATACATACATACTGTACCCTTATTTTTAATGACCAGAAAAAAAAATTAAGTCTTGGTGTCTGCTACTGATCAATTATCACATGTATGTAGTTAAAACTAAAATTAGTATTCTTATAGGCGGCGATGGGCTTGCAACCTCTCACGTATGGAATACTAACTTATTTAAGATGTTGGCATGTATCAAATATGTAATTGGACATGCCTATCCCTTAGACATCTTCAAAGGACCTGGAATATAAAAGATCTGAGAGAATGTCTACCGCGCCTTGGGGCCTTGTTTACGTTTTGTAATATGGCACGGCAGACTTTTATTTATTTTATGCTATTTTTTGCGACCTTTTTTAAATACAAAGGTTAGCCTGCAACGATAAGGTTGCGGGATTGATTTGTATAATGGATGAGTGACCGCTTGGGGCTCTGAACGCGTCGCGGTCACGGCTGCAAATCCAACACTCAGTTCCACTACAAACAAACCACTAGTTCATACGAACAGACCTTTACATCTAGTTTAGATGATTTATACAGTCAAGAGACAACCTATGCCTACACTTAACAGGAAGCTGTAGTTCCTAGGTGTGTTTGTGATAGAATAGGCTTGCCCTGCACCTAAAACAAACCTCTAATCGGCCTATAACCTCCGACGACCTCTGTAGCGCAGTGGGCGAAGGCCCGCCTACGATGCGAAAGGCTGCGGGTTCGATCCCCGCGGCGGGATCAATGTTTGTATGATCTATAAATATTTGTCTCGGGTCTGGGTGTTTCTATGTATAATATGTATGTATTTACAAACAAAAAGTATATAAGTAGTATATCAGTTATCTGGTTCCCATAGTACAAGTTTTGCTTAGTTTGGGGCTAGATGATGCTGTGTGAAATGTCCAGCATTATTTTTTTATTTATTTACTAGCTGCGCTCCCGCGGTGTAACCCGCGGTCCCTCGGGATTTTTTTGAGATAAAAAGTAGCCTATGTCCGTCCCTGGGATACAACCTTTATCCATGCCAATTTTCAGCCTAATCTGTTCAGTGGTTTGGGCGTGAAAAGGTAACAAACAGACAGACAGACAGACAGACAGATAGACAGACAGACAGACAGACAGAGTTACTTTCACATTTATAATATTAGTATGGATGGATAAAAAAATATATTTATGGTACAAATATGTGTGTTGCAGATACGCTGGCCGAGTGAGACCCCCACTCCGCCTGGACTCTCCGGCTATGTACGACAATATCCTAATGGTTTGATTTTTGGATTCAAATTATGTCATTGTAATCATGAGAGACTGACTTATCCTCTTTTTAGCAGCATTTAGAAATTGTTTTGTTATAATTAACATAGGGAAACTGTCGCCACTACAAATTTGTTATAATTTATTTAATTAACTGATTCAAAAAAAAGGCTTACAGTTTGTTATGAAGTTAAACGAGCGAGGAACATATCAATGTTAAATCAAACAGATTTTAGTTGCTATTTAGTGTATCGTTTCTATTGAGAGGTTCTTTTTCGCATTAACGTTGTTCAAAATTCCGTTTTACGATAGAGGTAGGTACGGCTGTATTATTGCTGGCGCGGCTAGTCGGACTCGCGAACTGCGACACGTAACAAATGAAGTTCAGGCACATTCATTCGCACCGCTTTATGCTTACATTCACGCTATTGAAAGCAAATAAATCGAGTGCTTTGTTTCATTCAAATGTAAATATGTTATAGATTTTAGGGCTAATGTGTATAAAATGCTCATATTTAAACCGAATTATTTATTTTAAGTATTATAATTCCCCAAATGGTGTCGACCGGCCGTGCGTTGCAAGGAACGTCCACTTGGTATCAATTATGTTGAATGTAGAAATTGTTGGCGACTGAAACGATAAACATCGATATTATTTACTGTATTAAGATCTCTTTATTTGGAACATACTGTGATTATTAAAATTCATGTGCAATAAGACGTCTATATTGTTAAACCAGTCCTGATAGGGCAGTGCTAGTCTTAGTGTTATGTGTGTTGTGTATCGCTGCGTATGCTTCATTTGGGATGTGTCGCGAGGCGTGGAAGGCGGCCTAATATAAAATTTTCATTCATTTCAAGTTATTCAGCCGCGTGTAACCGAACATATGAGGATAACATATGTTCTAGTTGATTGTTGCAACGCACCCAGCGAGAATTATCAAGGGAACTGTATTGTATTGACTAAACCAAAGACTGAATTAATGACACGTTTACAGTATGTACCAAATGTTGTCACTTTAGGATTCGATAGATTTTGATGTAATAATTTCTTGCCGCTTATTTCGTCGCTTAAGCCGTTATACTGATGTAAAGCAATAATACAGCAAACTATTTATAATAACTATGCTAAGGTTCGTTTGCGTACTAATTAGGTGTAGATCTGATTCTAATGGTTTAAATAAATGAATGAGTACAACTAATGTAATTGCATGTATGTACTAATTATGTTCTAAATAACATTATATCATCGAGTTGCGTACCTTTGAATGTTTGGATAATTGTAGTTGCTGTTAACTGTAGCTCAATGCAGACTGAATCGGCAGCGACGCGACAAGAACCAGACAATAAACCGTAAGAACAATGTTACAAGATATAGCTCGCGACTGCTCGAGACTGCTCGAGCCGGCGCGAGCCTTCGCCGCATCTTTCATTCTTTATCTTGTTTTAATGTTCTTAAAGTTTATAATGTGTTGTAACGTCGCGTCCCTGCCAATTCAATGTGCATTGCGACTAAATGACTGATTTAATAGATTTACAACATATTTACAAAGATGAACTTTATTGCCGATGATTTGCTTTTTTAATGTTTTGAAGTTGATTAAAATATTGAAAGTTTAAGAGTATAAGCAATATGTTGATGTTGTCACTTATTGGCCTTGAATCCTCACTTAAAAGTAAGATTATATAAATTTATTACATTGTTGATACAGAACAAGATTGCAGCACTAGGTATGTGCTAGATTAACTTTCCCTGACGTACTCAACTATTTACCTCCCTTGAAAGTATGGCAAGGGGAGGAAAATACATTGAATTTCTTAAAGCGTTTGAATGACTGCCGCCTTACAGAATCTTTTAACTAATACTTTCACCAAAAGCCCTCCAGATTATATTCTGTGACAAAAAAAGAGAAAATTTTGGGTTTTTTCAGGGCTGGAGTCAGCCTGGATTTTATCACAGCATACCGCTGTTATTAATATTTTAAAACGTTAAATTATTAATTTATATAATATATGGCCGCCCTAAATAACTCATTGTTAGAAGGTGAATAGAAAAAAAAGAAAATTGGGGGTAACTTTTTCATAATTACAAAGTTAAATAAAAAAATATATTTTCTATTTTGTAGACCAACGTCTGCATAATTATTTACGTTATAAAAATTAGTTTTGTGTATTATTACTTTGGGGCCAAGATGCTATGTTGATTGAATCGAGTACGTCTGAGAAATTCAATCTATTTTATATTAGCGACGATAGCCACCGAACAAAATAAGGGGCCTACCACGCAAAGAAACCGTTTTAGAACACACCGACTGACACAGAAGAGCAATAATAATTATAAATTACAAATAAATTAGATTTAAATACAAAACTTTATAATGTTTAAGAAATCACAAAAGAAAGTGAGATGGGCACGTTTTGTTTGGAGATGTTATTCCTTTGTTGCGCGTATATAACAAGAACGTTCTACTATGTGCTAGTCCCTTCAAGAAGAGTCTTAAGCGGAGTTTTTACGGAACTAACAAAATTTGACGACCTCTAGCGCAGTGGGCGAAGTCCCGCCTGCGACGCAGAAGGTTACGGGTTCGATCCCCGCCGCGGGACTAATATTTGTATGTCCTACAGATATTTCTCTCGTCTCTGGGTATTTTCTATGTATATTATGTATGTATAAACAAAAACTATATCAGTCGTGTAGTATCCTTAACACAAGCTCTGCTTACTTTGGGGCTAGATGATGCTGTGTAAAACGTTCAGCATTAAAAAAAATACTATACCAATGCACAATACGTTTACCGGATCCAAACATTCGTGAAGTTACATGTTTGACTGCGCAGTGACCGCTTTTTCATACAAAATTGTGCTCTGCGCAAACAAACGGCTAACTTCACGAACGTCTCGACACATGGAACGCGCCCGCGCCGATTGGTCTTCCTCCGTGAATTCTAACTCTTGTTATGCTAAAGTAACGAATACATCACATTTTATGATCATATTTAATTAAATAAGTAAAAAAGTAATGCTGGACATTTCACACAGCATCATCTAGCCCCAAACTAAGCAAAGCTTGTACATGGGAACCAGATAACTGATATACTACTTATATACTTTTGGTTTGTAAATACATACATATTATACATAGAAACACCCAGACCCGAGATAAATATTTGCAGATCATACAAACATTTATCCCGCGGCGGGGATCGAACCCGCAACCTTCTGCGTCCCAAGCGAGCTTTCAGCCACTGCGCCACAGACTATACAACAGGATATGTATGGTAGTTTCTGGCCATTCTACTATAATTCTCAGAATCAGTACGCGCACTAAAGGAACACAACAGCTGACAGGCTATTTGTAATTTTATAGTGGGATGTTATTCAATTATCCAAGTATAGCACTTTATAATTTGTTTTGATGTAACTTTTATTAGGCGTGTACAGATTTTTATACAATGCTTAAGTTATAAATAAGATAAATCTCAGTCACACACAAGCGATAAAAAATAGTGTGGCATTAATTTTTATTGTTCGTATGTCGTTAATCGTGCCTTCTAAAATTTGTTCGATGTTGTAATAAACTTGTTTTGATGTGAGTCTAGCTGTTACGAGCTGGGGCATATCCACGGTTCTATGAACGTTGGGTATGAACGCGTCAGTTCAGCTCAGACTGCCCGACTGAACACCAGGGCGGCTAAGCCTATGCCTTATTAATTACAGTTCAAGTGAATATTTGTATGTTTTTAATTTATCACTGTTTCATAATTAACTATTTTGTTAAAATATATCCGTAGTACCTACAATATTTAGGTGTTAAATATAAATTGACATCCAAAAATATTTATTGCAAGTATTTTTGTAGTCAAACTTTTTATGATGCATTCATTGGCAGCTGTTTTGCAACCGACCTGTATATGTGTACCTAAATTAAGGCGTAGATTATTGGATATTAGTAGGTATAGTATGTTCATTGGGGTGGTGTAGCCGATTTGTGTATCGAAGTGCATTACTAATGGGAATGCTAACGAGTTTATTTGAATTATTGTACCTATAAATCCCAAAGAGAACTGGAATTTTGAACAAACGTTGGTATAAATTAAGTTTGATACGCTTAACATTAAGTGCAGTGTGTGGAGTGACAGCTCTCGGCTTTGTGTTACATATTTAATTGTTCATGTGTAACAACGTTGTAATTTTGGCGGTATTATCATCAAACGTTACTATTTATTTTGTTATAGGGATAAACAATTTTAACGTGAATTGAAATTGAGTGTTATTAGAATTGTGAATGTACAGAATGTGCACATGTCTGAAAAAAAAGCCTCGGAATAAGTTAAACATGGCTTTTTAGGATGCGTTTTCCTCATACTGTATCCCAAACTAGAATGTGTTTCTGGAAACTGTCACTTTACGCTGTTTGTAATTTATAATTTGCTGTAGGTATGCATGATAGGCTTATTTAAAAAGAACTTCTTAATCAGAGTTTGTCTAAAATGTAACTCTTGTGCACCCCGGCCGGTTCGGTTAATACTTGAGCGACGAGCCCGGTTCGAGGCCCTATCAGTGGTCGTCAACTTCAAAGCAATCAATTTGTAGGAGACTAAGAATATATATTTTAAAATGAAATGATTTGGTTATTCCCTTGTGTTGATAGGGCCACCGGTACCCGGCTTCGCGGGCCTAGATGTGCAAGACGCATAAATTATGTTGTGCTTCAAGCGTAGGTTTTATAAACTACTTACCTACATACTAGTCTTACACTTTTCCAATGAAACCATATAGTGCACACATATGTTTAAGCTAAAATTGATAATGTGAGATGAGTGGCGAGATTGTCTCCGCGCCCGGCCGCGCGCGGACTCGTGACAAAGTAAATGCAGTGCCTGAAAGAAACCTCCGTAACATTATACCAAACAATGTTTAAAAATTATTTTAGCCTTTCTGAATTACATCCTTTAACTATTAAGAGTCTACTTTTTATTTTTAGTCGATTCAAGTTCAATGTATTCATAATTAGAAAAGTTTATGCCAAATATTTATATGCCCTGTACATTTTTTAAAATTGTGATTAAAGCAATGTACACCAACCATATTGGACTTATAATGAACACCTTGACTTTTATTGTTTCTGTATTTTGGGACGGTATTGAGGATGGTGGCTAGATGAAAAAAAGCGTTAGATTTTACCGTCGCGCACGACACATCTAACGCTTTTTGTAGTAGTGGGTACTAGATATACAAAGGTAAGTCGTGTACTACCAGTTGAACCTCTCAGTAGTACTACTGACACAGAGGCACAAGGCCGTCTTTATAAACGTGGTGTAAAGTTACGCCGGGTGTAACTTAGGAGTAACCATATAATTTTTGGAGTTTAGACCTGGTGTAACTTTACACCACGTGTATTAATAACGGCCTAAAGGCGGAGACCCACCGCGGCTACGTACGTGCGTCAAGTCAAGGAAATCGCTTTGAAAGAAAATGTTATTGTTTTCACTGCAACTCACGGACACGCTACTGCCGCTACGCATGAATTGACGTCATTGGTCCACGCGTGGCTTGCTTGAATATGGCGCTCACGTAGCTCAATGCTGTCGAACTCCATGCAGGCTGTGCACGCGGTACACGGAAGCGTGCTGCGGGACTGTGCTGCGCTACAGTTGTACATAGTCGTGTGTTAATATTCGTGTATAGCGTGTGCTGCAGTGGAAACGTTAACCCAAGTAAACAAATGAACCCATGCAGCTAAAATGCGCCGCGTGCCCGGCCCGTGCACAGTATGCTCCGCGGTGGGTCGGCGCCTTTAAAACTGTATCAATTACGAGGTCTGACTGCCCGATACGACACATGTTAAGAGGCATGGAGTAAAAGAGCTACAATAGGAGAAAAGATATGAACAAGATTAACAAGCGATAGAGAAAAATGGAAGGAATTGGAGGAGGCCTATGCCAAGGGGCACACAGACTAAAAAAAAAAAATTACCAAAATTTATTTGAAGTCTGAATAAACGGCTATTATTATTATTATTAATTACGAGGTCTATGTTTTACGAGTATAACGTCATTATTAATTATTTTACCTACGCCTAATTCCAAGTTTCATCCAAATTGGTTTACTGGCTTAGCGACGCGTCAAATAGTTTTATAGCAAGCCATTATAAACCTTATGTACAAAGGTACAAGATATAGAAACGCTTGTAGAATGAACCGCACGAAAGTGCTCTAGCCAGCGCGGCCCGCTAGCCAACATTCTACAAGCGTTTCTAGGTATATCTTGTACCATTGTTCATAAGGTTATAATGGCTTGCTATAAAACTATTTGTCGCTTCGCTTGCCAATTCAATGTGCATTGAGCCATATTGAAACACAAACATACGCATAAACTTTCAACTTTATTATATTAGTGGGTAGTGGGATTGGTTTAGATCGTTGTTCATCGGATCTTGGACATGTGGTCACAAGAAATTGTAGCTAAATACTGTGAGCGCGAAAAACTTGGGGAAAACAGTAATAAAATTATCAAAATGTTGATTAAGTACTTATATTTCTAAAAATTAATATAGTAGGTATGAAGTCTTCGTCTACTTAAGGGTCGATTCACATCTGACCGAAGATCCGTCGCGGATTATCGGTCGCGGAACGCCAGAACTGACAAATGTATAGAAAAACACTCGACGGATGATACGTTAGTCCGTCGAGTGTGAACGGTCGAGTGTTTTTCTATACATTTGTCAGTTCTGGCGTTCCGCGACCGATAATCCGCGACGGATCTTCGGTCAGATGTGAATCGACCCTTAGTAACATTTGGCATATAATTTGGTAAAGTTAAATAAACAATTGAGATATTTGTTTTAAAATAACTAAACCCTTAACAAAACCCCGTCTTGCCCCGCGGTAGGGGACAGCATGCCGTACCTGCTCAACGGGTCAATACGGGGTAGGTACATAGTGAATTGTGTTATTTACTGACTGCTGTGTACTTTTTGTACACATGTTTTTTTATTAAACTAGTTACAAACCTTTATAAACCTACTTTGATAAATCATCTTAATTTTTTTTATCGCAATATAGAAAATGCTGAACATAGGTTACTTAATATCTAAAAACCACAGAGGTTTAAGCTGATACTAAAATTAAGTACGTATCTACGTCAGAACTAGTTCTTGTATACTATTACAAGTAGGCACAGAAAATATCCCTGATGCACTGCGGAGTCGGCACCTTTCATTCTCCTCTATTAGCCAACCTGCCCTCGCTCATGTCATGACACATTCAATTCGATGTCTTTGACACATTCAATCCATCCATTAAAAAAAAGTAAAAAGTAAGAACCATAGAACGTGACATAAAGTTATTCCGGAGTTTAAACTGTCAAAATGTATGGTTATTCTTGATTTATTCGGTGGAATAACTTTATGTCAGGTTCTTTTGTAAGACGCATAATCTCTAAATGCATTTGTATAATACTAACATAAACAAAAGCCTACTAAACACTAACACAGACCTCGCAGACTGCAGACTTTCTATCGGCCGATAGTTGAGACGGGCTATTTAAATTCCGTCTCTACTATCAGCCGATAGAAAGTCTGCAGTCTGCGAGGAGGCTAAATGGACTTACAAGTTGTCTGATGCAATAAATTATTTGATTTGAATATTGTTTATAACAGTTTATCAGATCTGAGTGAGAGAATATAGCCTGGCCTGTTTATTGGCTTTGGGCCTTACTTGGCCTTTTATTGGCGTTGGGTAAACTAGCACAAATAACCTATTTTTCTCTCTGCCCCCTTACCATGGCGTTTGTCTAGGTACCAGAGAATAGAAATAAATGACAGTAATGACATTAGAGTGTGGATAAAACGGGTAGAAAAGTAACTTTTTTCCACTTTCTACGCGTTTTATCCACACTCTAATGTCATTACTGTCATTTATTTCTATTCTCTGGTACCTAGACAAACGCCATGGTAAGGGGGCTGGTATCCACTTTGTATACAATTTTGGCCTCGAATTAAAAATCAGAGTAAAGCATAACGTACTTATTTTTTAGAATATCATAAAGTAATAGGGCGTTTCTATATACAGGGTGTAAAAAGACTGCTACCGAAAACTGAGGGGTTGTAATCAGACCATGATTCTAAACATATTTAGCGAAAAAAAAACGCAAAAATTTTTTTGACTTAGCTTCGTCATGCTATGTCATTTTCGGCTATTTACTACTATTACAAGATAATAAGACCATACCTACCTAATAATTTCATTTATAAAAGAAAAAAAATTTAAAACTCAAAATCCAGCAATCTACGTAAAAAAACGCGCCCAAAACATACGCAAACAGTACTCTTCAAACGCTGTTTTCTCCGGATTTAGTGCATATTTCGGAAAATCCTTTTGGATTTGGTTGTCTATTGGGATGCTGTACCTACCCCTTTCGGCTTCGGTAGACGTCTTTTTACACCCTGTATTTTTTATGATGATTTTATGAATAACACAAAAATCAATTGTTTCATCAACAAATGACGCATGTGCGACGACCACCCTTGAGTAAGATCTGATCTTTGCCATTTGGTGGTTTCTTGACTTCTAAGTCTTTAAATTTCTGTCCGATTTCACTAAGAACTTCGCTTGATCAGCTATTTTCGGGTTCAGGGTGAAGAGGAAGTTTTGAGTGTTGATCAGGTCGAGCTGTTCCTAGGAAGTGGAGGCGATGTCTTCGGCTTTCACGATTTCGTACGAGTCCTGGACCTTTGCCATCTGAGTTCTCTTGTAGACGGCGCGGTTGGTCACCAAGTTAGCTGTGGTGCTCATTATGGCGTTGTCGATGGGGCTCTCGCTCGATGATCTTAATTGATTATCTACTTTCAGACCCTGTAGAATGAAAATAATGTGTAAGAAAGAAAACAGTTCTATTCTACATTATTTTATTTAAATGTTGTGCTATTACTTTGAAACAGGAGAATTTCTTGTAATGAAATAATCATAATGACTCCATCGCACCTACCTACATTGACTTAGGGACAAGAAAACGAGGCAGGCCACATAGAAGATGGGCTGGTGATATTAAAACTGCAATGGGTGGAGGATGGACAGCTGTAGCAAGGGACAGACAGAAATAGAGGGAGTTGGACGAGACCTTAGCCTATAAAAGGCACACAGACAAATAACTTAGAAAAAATTATAAACAGTGGAATATTATTGTAAACTTGTCTGAATAAAGGCTATTATTATCATTATACCTGGATTATACAGGGTGTAAAAAGACAACTACTGAAAACTGAGGGGTTGCAATGAGACCATGGTTCTAAACATATTTAGCGAAAAAAAAACGTAGAAAAAATTTGACTTACCTTAGTCATTTTATGTTATTTTTGGTTATTTATTACTAGTACAACATAATAAGACCATACATTCCTAGTAATTTCATTTATAAAAGAAAAAAACAGTTAAAACTCAAAATCCAGCAATCTACGTAAAACAACGCGCCCAGAACATACGCAAATAGTAATCTTCAAACGCTGTTTTCTCTGGATATAATGATTTTTCGGAAAATCCTTTTGGATTTGGTTTTGTGTTGGGATGCTGTACCTACCCCTTTGGGCTTCGGTAGACGTCTTTTTACACCCTGTATATTACTTTGTTGCACACCAAACGAAACAAACACAATACAGATTAAAAGAAACTAAATATGATCTACAAACGGTGGAATTATATACCTAGGCCCTAAAGTTCTGCAAGTATTCCCAGTGGGTACATATAGAAATCCCCTGCCTCCGCTCGGATTTATTTTTATAAAATTGGTATACCTTAGGGTTCTCCATACGTTTTTTGAGCGCGCCTACTGCGGAGGCAAACGAGGAGCTCGCAGCGCCGTAGGGCAGACGACGCGCCGCGCGTCGCGGAGCCTTCGACACGTCGCTGTGAGGGTGGCCCTTCATCCAACGCATTAGGGTGATGTATCTACAATTTAAAAGTGAGTAGGACTTTTTTTTAAATGGTCTTGAAAATTGATACTACTCATGTTTCTACGCGAAGTGAAGAAAGGAGAAGTAACAAACACCATTACTTAGGCAGTTAGTTGAACGGCGCCGAATGAAATGGCTAGGGTTTTTACTTTGTCTTCTGACAATTTTTAATTTCGTCACTTCATCCTACCACTTCTGAAAGTTTGTTATGATTTAGGTACCTTTTAATATTTGTAACTGTTTCATGCAATAACTAGTTTTGGTATGTTTTGAATTTGAGGTTTGAATGACAAAAGAGATAGATCTGGAACTACACATCCAAAGTTCAAACTAATCACTTGAAAATTAAATAAACATCACAGCTGATATATCCTCACCTGGATCGAATGTGCTGACGATCCTTTCCCGGGAAGTGTGCGGTGGCGTCAGAGAAGTTGCTGTCCTGATCTGCCATGATCTGGAGTAGTTTGCGGTCATCTTCAACAGTCCACGTGACCGACACGCGTAGCTTCTTCAGCAGGTTGTATCTAACGCGCAGTTGGACCGCCGACCTGCCTGATAGGAACCGAGACATCTTCCTGAAATATTAATAATATTTAGATTACGAAGTGTGAGTAAGGACAGAAGGGTCCATACCATACTGTAAAATAAATGAACCTATCTAGGTTCATTTATTTGGAAAACACACATACAGATGAACATAGAAAAAGTAAGATCACAAAATACTATTACTAATTCAAAACAAACATAAAAAGTACGAAAAAAATATGAATAATTTATATAAATAAAAATGAATTGCTGTTCGTTAGTCTGCTTAAAACTCCAGAACGGCTAAACCGATTTTGTTAATTTTGGTCTTGAAATATTCATCAAAGTCCAGGGAAGGTTTAAACGTTGAGAAATATAAATAATAATTAACAGAAAATAATAAAAACGATAATTTAGTTTTCCAGTACAAAATGTTCCTGGCTATGAAATGAGGTCCGATCACTTTGGTCTGTTCCTAGCTGTGAAGTGAAGTCCAATCTCTATAGCCAACAACGTTTTGCGGGTCAGCTAGTAACAAATAAATATTTTAATAGTTAGTACCTACAAATCGCAGGCCATAACGGAGGCCTTAAGGCGGCCTAAAAACTCCATCACCAGAGTTAGCCACTGACTCATACAAACCTACTTACATTTCTTGTAATACGAGTAGTAGATTTGCATTGCATTTTATCTGCCCTGTGACTGATGGACTGATCAACAGATTCCATAGTTATAGTAGATTAAGCCTTGCTGAATCCCACTAATATAATAAAGCTGAAAGCTTGTGAGTTTGTTTAGATGTTTGTATGTTTGTGTTTCAATCACACCTAGACCAGTGAACTGATTTGGATGAAACTTGGAATAGGCGTAGAATAGCATATAGGCTATTCAAAATGTAGGTACCACGCGGGCGAAGCAGCGTGCTGTAGCTAGTTACCTAATATTTAAAATTTAAAGAATACATAAAAAGTAAGTAAGTTCGTATGAGTCAGTGGCCACTCTGGTAACGGAGTTTTTAGGCCACCTTAAGGCCTCCGTCATGGCTTAACGACTTAAATAGCCGGGAACGTGCCCTCCGAAGCACGGAAGCGCTCAGATGAAAATGCCACTGGCGGTCACCCATCCACTTTTGTTTTGAATGTTGCTTCACTTCGACAATCTATCAAGAACGACTAAGCAAGCACGACCACGAGCGCTTCATAGTCATCATGTTAGCTACTCTAAGGCCCCTCAACTCCACATGCAAGATAGATAAATAATATTATCAGGATAAGAATCTGTTCCCTGTGACATACCTGAAATCTGGTCCATACTTTTTCACAAAGTTGAGAATAACAGCATCCTCCTCTGGCAAAAACCTCCCTTTCCTTGTCTCAAGCATCCTCAAATACTTGTTGTAACATTGGATCTTGGTTCTGTTTGGCATAGAGGCAGCAACTTTCCCCCACGGGATGTAACTCTCTCTATAGCGAGAGACCAACGTTTCTAGATTTCTCATTTCACTCTGAGTCCACTTGCGGCCGCTGGCAGAGTGGCTGACATTCGTGCAATAGTAGATGAAGCATTGATATCCTGTCCTATTCGTACCCATATCCTCAGCGATAGCCTCCCAGTTCTGCTTTCCTCTTTCACTGACAATGCGTTGTAGTTTCAAGTGTTCATATTGTGACCATGATTTCTTGTTTACCCTGGGATGCAAGAAAATATCCCAGATTGCTTTATATTCTCTAGCTGTATGTCTCTTGTTCAGTTTAGATGATATCTTTTGCCAATCCAAGTCCAAATTCTCCGGTAGTTTGAGATCTTCCAGTTTTTTGTCTTTCAGTTCAAGCAACTCTCTTTTGAGATCTACTATCTTAGCCTTACTTGTTTCATCTGTTTTTTTCATTAGTTCCAGTTGCCTTATGTTCTCATAGATATCGTTTTTCACTAAATCTTTAGCATATTCAAGAATAAGTTCCAAGAACTGTGCTTTATCTCTATCCGTCCAGCCGGATACTGTCATGACTAATGAGAAGTCATACATGTCCAACTTCTTCATGATTTCTGTGTCTTCATTGTCGGGTGGATATCCAAAGCCTTTGTCCTTGAAATAGGGCTTCCCAACTGTGTAGTAATGGAATAACTCTTCTTGTGGCTTCTCTACTGGCTTTTGTTGCTCATAACGATCTAGTTCAGCTCGGATCTCAGCCTGCTTCTTTATGAGGAAATCTTCCTGATCTTTGTATTTCTTGTCCAGGACCGCATTTGCTTGTAACACTGCATCATAAATTTTTGCAACCTCGCTTATTCTGCTACGAGACTCCTTTTCGGGGTCATTTGGTTTTGAAGATGTAGACTCATTGGATGTAGAAGGCATGGCCACGGGTGTAGACTTCATGGATGAGGAAGTGGGTTTGAAATCCTTGGAATTAGATAACATTATGGTTGTAACGCCGCGCTGAGATGTCAATTATAATAATATTTTACGTTCTTTACTACATCTCAGTAGCGTTTTTGAGGACAAAAACCCGAACACAACGTATCAACAGCTGGTTTTTCACATACATAATGAGATTTAAAGAGAATTTCGAGATCACTTCGTACCTATTGAATTTTTGAGTTTTATTACAACGGGAATATCGGCATAAATTAGAATCTAATCCATCCACATTTACCGGAACTCTGAAGAAAACTGTCGTATCTATCTATAGTCTTTTTCACGGCGGAACGTATGCATGACACTTCGAGATGATGTCAAAATCAGTCAAATAGCAATGTCCTAAAGTTTAATCGAGATTATCAAAATCGATTTTTGTTCCACTACTATCAATTCATCTCATTCGATTATAAGGTTCATTCATAGACAAAATTACTAAACCAACGATTATTGTTTTACTTATCGATTCATCGATTGTTTCAATTTTCATTTTCGTACTCTCTAATAGGTTACGCTCCGTTTTACTCAGTACTGTTATTTGGCGGAGTTTTTTAGAAAATGATTATTATTTATTATTTTATATTTTATGGCTCGTTTATAATAATTTATGAAATAATTAAACAGGAAATAGACAAAAACATTTTTTTTGTATGTTTTATCATTTAATTCTTTATCTTGATTTTTTTGTTTCAAAATTGTTGTGAACTACACAACGTGAAACTAAACAAGTTCATTAACATAATACGTTCCGGCGTGAAAAAGATGGAAAAAGACGTGTGTTGAAGCACATGAGTGAAGCACTTCCGATGTCTCACTCATTCCTCATCATCATTGGCCTGCCCTTATCCCGCTCATGCGGGGTCGGCACAACATGTTATCTTTCTCCACTCTCCTCTATCACTCGTCATCTCCATATCCACCTCATTCCTCATTCCCTCAAAAATACGGAAAGGACGTACGAAATATTACAAGACGCACATGATTCTAAATCGTGTACATTTTGGCAGAGGACCTACAAGGCGCATCTTGTCTTAATGATCTAACCATTGGACATAGGGTCTCAGGTCTCAGAGTAACTGTATTTTCACATCAAGTACCTAATTTAACATCATTGGTATAATCTTAATTCAGGAATTGGGTCCAACAATTAAACCAAAAATATATATATGTAAGAAATGAGTTTTTTTTGTTTTGTTATGATAATCCCGATAAATCGATAAAGTCTATCCTTTTCATGTTCATACCAACTTAAAAGCCTAGAGTAAGTATCGTCTTGTGGTTCAGGGAAAGATTGAGAGTACAAGGCCACGAGGTAGATCTCCAATGAGATGGACGGACCAAGTGAAGGCAGCGCTGGACAGACCCTTAAATGAGTGCTCCAGAAAGAGCACCATCCGAGACGAATGGCGCAGAATTGTGAAGCGAGCCACACAACTCCCGACATGACGACCACGACCACTCTGTCAAGAGTGCAACGACTAAGAAGAAGAAGTCTATTAAGTTTAGCCAAAATAACACGACATTCATTGTCTGTTAAGCGGTACGAAGTTCGCCGGGTCAGCTAGTACATAATATGATTAACTATTATTGCGTTATGTTTCTCTCAAGAATCCCATATTATAAAGAGAGGGAAAATCTAACCCAGAAAATCTAACACAAACTATCTACATTCCAAATTTCATCACAATCGGTTAAGTCGTCACGGAGATAGACGTAGGTACGTGAAGACAAACATTTGCACATAGGGGAAGGTTGCCATCAATGGACCCTCTAACTTTAGGACCTTATAATTAAAAAAGTATTTGTGATAAAATAAAACCAATGCATCATTTTTAATAAGTAAGACCTATATTTTTAATAACCAAAAACACAAACAGTTCAGACTTGTAGTTTTTGACGTGACAACGTCATATAATTCGATAGAGCCGGCTGCACGCACGAAAAAACATGACGTCATGCGGCGTTACCTCGCTCTGAGGCGTTCCATGTAAGGCTTGAAGTGCAAGCGAGAGCGCGGAACGAGCGACAAAGAAGCACAATCGGCCTTTGCGTTCGGCAGCGTTCGACATCCGTCTCTCTCCTACTTGAGTGAGCGATGCGTTGTCACGTTCAACTATCGTCAGTAAACCGACTTTACAGACAACCAATTTTTGATTTATACGAAGAAATCTAAATTTTGGACTGTTGCCTTCATTGGACCATGGGCACCTTCATTGGACCACCAGGTTGCTATCAATGGACTTCGACAATATGTTTGAGAGATCCAATCATGGCAACTTATTGTAACTGTCAATATTATTAAATTTTTACAGAACTGTCATGAGTATATTCCATGGATTTTTTCCATTGAACCTTTTTGGTAGTATATTCACATAATTTTGCTTCATAACTCAAATGCCAGCTGTCTAACGACTATCGGAATGATCATCATTACACTCAAAGTTATTTTATAAGTCTGATAGGGGACTTTTTCAGAATTTTGGCATATTTTTTGATTTTCCTTGGCTCCATGTAATGTTTTTTGATGTGTTTATTTCAGGCCTCTATTTGTTCTGCTTACCTCATTGAAACATATGCTTTCAGAACAAGATTTTAACTTGTTTCAGTCCATGTCAAAGGCTTTCTTTTTGTCATCGATATTCTGGATTTTTCAAAGTATAAATATTTAAATATTGATGAAAAATAAGAGTTTATGTATAATTAAGTGAAATACTCGGAACCTATTCCCATTATTTACATTTTTTAAAAGACAATACAAAGTTGCTATGATTGGACTGTTCCAATGGTGGAACTGACAAGTGGTCCATTGTTTAAACTAACACGAATAGACAAAATTTAAAAACGCACATTGAATCACAATATAATTGTCTTATACGAGTACCTATTTCATAGCAACACAATATGCAGTTAAACATGAATGCAATATTAGATAGGTACACCAACTTGTTCAGAGTCAAAATATAAGATTTTGCCTACCTTACCTACAGCCAGGCAAGCTCAGCTGTCTTGGTGTGGTTCTCTGTGGGAGAAACGCTTGGGTACCTACCCAAGCGTTTCTCCCACAGAGAACCAAGACCTACTCTTCTACCTGTATACTTTTTGTTTGTAAATACATAAATATTATGCATAGAAACACCCAGACCCGAGACAAATATTTGTAAATCATACAAACATGTAATTATACAAAATGGGGTGCATCTGAGTCGCTAAAGACTTGTTTCTATTGGTTTTGGTGTCGCTAGCTATCATAGTTTTGGAAATACATCGGTGGCCCAATGAAAGCGCTGGTTCAACGATGGCAACCTTCCCCTACTCGTACAATTATTCAAATGCACCTCATACCAATATTATTTGACATCTTTGATAAATAAATAAATAAATAAATAATGCTGGACATTTCACACAGCATCATCTAGCCCCAAACTAAGCGAAGCTTGTACTATGGGAACCAGATAACTGATATACTACATAAATACTTTTTGTTTGTAAATACATACATATTATACATGAAAATGATACATATTATGATGAAAACTATTGGTCTATGAAAAGGGCAATGACCTTCCACGCAAACTTACAAGTGCAGAGGAAGGGAGGGTGCATCCCACGAGAGTTGAAACTAGACTCCTAGCTGAGCATGACGCCCTGGTAGCTGAAACAGAATTCCTGGGGGCTGAATGTAAGTACCTATACATATGTATTTATGCACTTGGTAAGTAATGCAATAGTCGCAATAGTATTTCTCGTGATAGTGAGCTATGCCTATCTCTATATAAAATAATTAAATGTCAATAAAACTAAAAATCTTGTCTACTCAATAAAAAAACGCCCGAAGAAATAAAAAACAGTGGCAATCCGCGAGTACCGACAGAAGTGAAAACATGAACAATCAGGTACCTACGTGCAAATACTTAATAGGGATCTACGTGTAGGTATATTTCTTCTCGTCAGGGACCGTATTCGCCCTTTTTTCGTTCGTTTGATGACTATTCGGATGCTTCCCACCACGATTTATGACTTCAAGCAAGGGCCAATTATTCGGTAATTTTCGTAATTTCTATCAACGTACATGTCAAAAGATTACTTTGTGATGATTCCTATTTCCTTCTACCTGGGATACTTGGAGCATGCAAGGGCAAAACTGGAGGCACAGGACCGAGTGCAGTGGCGTTGGAGCGGAGAGGCTTACGCCCAGCAGTAGGTGACAACAAGCTGTAGATGATGATGATGTTGATACACAATTAAACCAACGTGGGCAAAAAATTGCAACATGTCTACCAGGACAGCATAGTATCGAAGATACCTTGCTTGTTAGTGTTTGCAGTTTAAGCTCCTCCCATAAATTCGTTGTTTCAGAAAATGCTTCGGAAATTCTGGAGGTGTAAAGGAGAAGGTGATACCTACCACCCCTATATTTCCCTCGCTAGATACCCTATGCATCAGGTACCTATAGAATAAGTGAAGTGCAAAATAGAGGGTGTATTAGCTTCTGAAAAATATGATAGGCTATTTGAGTTCTAAGTGCAAAATCATGAAAAGTGTGAAGGTGCGTTATTTATAAACGAATGCAATAAAAAAGGCTTTCAGATTTTTGTAATAGGTTGGAACAAACAACTACGTATGGAATACTAACTACTCTGTAAATATGTTGTATTTTTGTAAAATGCCTCTGACTACCCATAAACATCTTCAAAGATCTGGAATACATAAAAAGTTCATGTATATTGCGTCTTGGGGATTCAGTCGTGATCCTGTTTAAGATTTAAGTTTAAAAAGTGTTGAGGAAATCTAATTTCAGTATTTGGAGTTACCAACATGGAAGCAACAGGATTTTTTTACAAGTAAAAGCTTTTGGAATACCTATAGTGTGGATAAAACGCGTAGAAAGTGGAAAAAAGATACTTTTCTACCCGTTTTATCCACACTCTAATGTCATTACTGTCATTTATTTCTATTCTCTGGTACCTAGACAAACGCCATGGTAAGGGGGCTGGCCTAGACGGAACACCCTAAGGTTTACCTGACGGTTGTCATAGTAACCACAGGAGCCGCCATGGCAAGGTGCCAGAAATAACATCTATATACCAGGGCATTAGAAGATGAACGGGGTAAGTAATAACTTTCAGTTTTACTATCATTTTTTTTCCTCAACAAATCTATTCGCGTCTATCGAGTACTGGGCGTTATGAAATAAAAAGAGATAATAATTCCACTTGATCTTGCAGAGAAAAAGCGAAATAGACTTAAGCCCGGTTTCTATATTCAACGGGCATTCGTAGGTAAGAGCTACGACTCGTTTTCACATACCTACAAATTTTGACAGCTAACTTACCGCCGGCTTCCAGCTGTCAAACTTTTGTATGTGGAAACGAGTCGTTGCTCTTACCTACGAATGTCCGTTGAATATTAAAACCGGGGGTTAATGGATTCCAACAAAGAAAAGTGTTCGTGGTCGTGCTTGCTTACCCCCGGTTTCTATATTCAACGGACAGTCGTAGGTAAGGGCTACGACTCGTTTCCACATACAAAAGTTTGACAGTTAGAAACCGGCGGTAAGTTAGCTGTCAAAGTTTGTATGTGAAAACGAGTCGTAGCTCTTACCTACGAATGTCCGTTGAATATAGAAACCGAGCATTAGTCGTTCTTGATAGAAACGGTATGTAAGTGGATGGGTGACCGCCAGTGGCAAATTGTCGGTCCCGGCTATTTAAGTCGTTAAGCCATGACGGAGGCCTTAAGGCGGCCTAAAAACTCCGTCACCAGAGTTGGCCACTGACTCATACGAACTAACTTACTTTTTTAACAAAGAAAAAACAAAAAACCAAAAGAAGTTATCTGGATTATGAAACTCTGAATTCAATACTGTGACGTGTTGAAAGTAGTGCTTAGAATGTCATTTTTGATCAAGCATAATATATACTAGCTGTCCGTCGCGGTGTTAGCCGCGGTCCCTCGGGAAAACTTCACTTCCCCGGGATAAAATATAGCCTATGTTCATCGCATTCTATTGGTGAAAGAATTAATACTTAAATAGCTCGCCCATGAAATACCAGATAAGCTCGTATTACCAAAACTACGAACACTTGCTAAGTTCGCGGCATTGCAAGATCTGTGATTGACTTAGGTACGGTAGGTAATTGGTATTCAAAACAGAAATACCTTAAACGTCAAGAACTAGATGTAGGTATGTATATCTTCAATCAACACTTCGCTTCAAGAAATAGATGTATCGTATTGATTTTTTCTAAAGAAAATCTTCTCGCTTCGCTCGCCCATTAGAATGCTCACATTGCTAGAAGTAGGTAAGTACCTACTACCAGGTATCCTGAAGAACTAATTTATCGTGTTGAGTTTATCTAAAAAAAAAATTCGGCTCGCTTGAAAAAAAATGACGGCATGAATGGCCGACATGCAGTCTTGAATAGCAGATACCTACGATTATCATTCCTTTAAAATGTATTGATGTGATAGTGTTATCGCTTATTTATTATTAAGACAAAAGAATTGCTAGTCATATAATTACTACATCTTTGCCGCTTCGACCAGAAAAGTCATTTTTTTTTATATACTTTGATTCAGAATTTACCAAGCGTTGATACTTTTCTCAATAGAAATGTTCTCAATAACTAGTGTAGGTAGGTCACCTGTTCAACAATGAAACAACAGTACAGAATGAAACTTAGCCATATTATTTATTATAAGTATTTTAGATAACTATACATAACTATATACTTAACTCTAGGCAAAATTATAGGTAAGTAGGTCAATCAAGGTGTGTACCTACACTACCTACTTAAATTTGAATAACATCCAGATGATTAGGTACTACTAAAACCAGCCTGAATTCGAATTTCGGATCGGAAGACCCTTACCGGTCCAGTCGGCAAATTACATTGTAAAATAAATACTTAGATAGTAACAAAATGACTTTGTTGACTAAACATTGGCACAACACTAAATGCCTTTATCGCATGCTTAAAATTATTATTTATTTTGATTAGCGAATTAGGCTCAATGCACACTGAATTGGCAGCAACACGACGACGACTCGACAAAACGTAACAAGACATTATAAATCATAAGAACAATGTAACAAAATAATAAGATAATTAACGATATTTTTCACACCCGGTGCTCGAAAACTCGCAGTGCCTATGTGTGAAAAGCAGAGTATTCACCTCGGGGTTAAAGCTGTCTTAGTCTTGGGCGCTCTTGAATCCCTCGCTGTCTCAGGATTCTAAAGGATCCTTCGATGCGCTTGGGATTCAATATGGCGCCCGTGACATAATACACTGCTTTATCCCCTTGGTGAATAATCTACTATTGTAACATTGATCATAAGGTTTAATGTCTTGTTACGCTTGCTTCGCTGGCAATTCAGTGTGCATTGAGCCTTAGGACCCTAGTTAGGGTCCTACTTCAGGATGAGGCTATTAGATGCGTAATTTTTTGAGTTGTGGCTCGCTTTTGAGTGAATTGAACGAAAAACCATGATCCTACGCGTTGCCAAAATAAAGCAGGAAACATACTATCGGACGCGGCTTACGGATGTGACTGAAAGCCACAATCTGGATAATGATTGTACCTACACGCTCGCTGTGCAAACAAGCGGACGTAAGTCGCGGACGTGTCCTTGAGCGTTCGGACGTCCGACAACGATCTGACGCGCTGGGTGTTTTTGTACTGTGCATACGTATCTGTCGCGGCTGTCAGCTGCGTCCGATAGTATGTTTCTAGTTTATGACGTTGTCAACTTGAAAGTGCGTCTGAGCAAGCTGATCTATCCTGCTCACACGTCTTTAAGGTAAAATAATGGTCTGCTTGACCCTCTTGTGACTCTAACTGTACTAACAACGCATATTTAACCGTTTTGAACCGCGTAAATATCTTCACACGTCTTGTTCTGGTACATTTTAGGGTCGCCATAGTGCTCCCATTGCTTGATCACGTTGTACAGGTTAGATCCGGGGGAGGCTGTGTCTTGTATGTCCTTGGCTCCGACGACTGCGTAGTCGGGGTGGAGGTAGCCTATCCGCACTCCGTAGTCCAACAGCATCATGGTCCTGTTGACTTGCTGTGCTGTGACCGATGAGTGATGAGGTATCTCCTCACGGTAGTCGCCTGAAAGTATTATTATATTATTATTAGGTCTCGGTACCATAGGTACACTCAGCAAAAAATGTGGTCTAGCACCCTACGGTTGAGGTTCATTTGAACGTTATGAAACAACAAGGTTTATTTTACTATTATGACAGTTAGAAAATTATACCTTAGCGGTAGTTAAATTTCACAGAAACTGTTGTCAAAAGCAGTAAACCACTTTCTTTGCTGACTGTACCTATAGGCTATAGGTAGTATGTGGGTAGTATAAAATTGTTGGGGTTCGAATCGGACACTAGTCCGAATTGACACTCTTGAATTTTGATATTTAACACTGACATTTCAGACACCAACAAAATATTGAAGCCCTACTAGGTCTCTTTTTACCCGACTGTCAAACCAAAGGGTTATGTTTTTCGGGCGTATCGTGTATAAAATGGTATTTATTTAATTATTTAATTAGTAAACTAAAAATATCCATCGTACCTACCTAGGTACGGTCAGCAAAGAAAGTGGTCTACCAGTTTTGACAAAAGTTTCTGTGAAATCTAACTATCGCTAAGGTTTGCTTTTCTACCTGTCAGAATAGTAAAATTAACCTTGTTGTTTCATGACGTTCCAATGGTGCTAGACCACATTTTTTGCTGAGTGTACCTACTTAGCGTTCACTGATCTACCGTCCATAACTCTTCAGATTAGATTGGTTTACCTATCTCTGTAAATATAGACATACTCAAACTTTTGCAGCAATCTTTAGATAGTACCTACCTACCAATCTAAAAATAAAACTAGGTACCTACCTAGATTTTTATCAAATAATAAAATAATAAATTAGCAATCTCATATGTAGGTACTATACCTACTGCTTTTGTCATAATATTTTTGGATAATGATAATAAATTAAGTAGGTAAATTCTGATACAACTTGGAATAGATGTAAGTAGGTATTAAATCGTTGCCTCGATTAACAATTGGCTACCAATGAGCCGTGTTGGTCGAATGGAGTTGTGCCGCGACTTTCAATCCGAAGGTCGTGGGTTAGAATACCGGCCGTGCATCAATGTATTTTTCGGTTCAAAAAATGTATACTTAACACGAGCTCTTGATGTGAAGGAAAACATCGTGAGGAAACCCGCAGCTTAGTCAGCTCCACACGTATTGACGTCGTCTTTCCTGTGGACCAGGCTGATAAGCTGAGAGGATGGTTCAGGTGCTGGGTAAGCATATTCCATCTCAAACATTGTACCAGGTACCATGGGCGGATCCAGGATTTCTTTCTGGGGGGGGGGGGGGGGGGGGGGGCACAAGAAACAAAAACTGCAAAAATTTCACGATTTATTAATTTTTCGTAGTTAGTAGGTAATATCGTCTGGGGGGGGGGGCACGTGCCCCCGTGGTCCCCCCCTGGATCCGCCTATGCCAGGTACTACAGCGTCCCGTTGAGTATAGGCATGGATTTCTTCCTGATGCTCTGTTAAATCATCTTATACACCCCTATTTTTTAGTTACCAAAAAAATTTAAAACATGGTCTCGGTGTCTGTTACTGATCACATTTCTGTAGTTAAAACTCAAAAAAAGGGAAAAATAAATTATAACGTCAAAAAATTTTTGAAAAAAAAATTGAACCGACTTCACATAACACAAATAGACACTAAGAACCTTCTATGTACCTACACTAAAAAGAGAAAAATAAGAATATACACATGCAATTATTACTTACAGTATTCAAATAATAAATGATTATGTTATATTATATTTTGAAGTCGGTGCCAACTACCTATGCATTTACATCTAAGAAGAAATTACGAGTACCTACAATAGAAAATTGTGCAAAATTGAATGGAGTAGTTAGAGTAGAATAGTGTGAGAATCCCACAGGAATAAAATTATATGGGATCACCTCGAGCGTATTTAAACATGTCAAACTATTCAATGTTTGACTCAGATTTTGTAGTGAGAATGAGGTTTTTTGAGATTTACAGGAAAACTATCAATCCCTCAGGAAAAAAAAGTATGAGGACCACCTAGATATGGATACCCTTTCAAGCAAAAAAAAAATTTTGGAAATCGGTCCACATTTTTCGGAAAGATCGGTGATTTTTTGAGTATTACGGGAAAACTATCAATCCCTCAGGAGTAAAATTTTTATGGGACCACTATGGTAGCATACCCTTTCAAACAAAAAAAAATATTTGGAAATCGGTTTACAACTGACGGAGATATCGATGAACATACATCCAAAAAAAAAACATACATACACCCGAACATAGAACCTCCTCCTTTTTTTGAAGTCGGTTAAAAAGGAGACAAGACGAGTCAGACATGGATTAATGTTAGCTACTGAAGTTTCATCGACTGGGGATGATACGAGAACACAGTTCGAATGAGAGTCTGTACGCGATTGTTGTCTATAGTACTTATTTGTACAGTTTTCATAAAATTTTGTTCGGTTTTGGTTGACATCCTCGAAAACTTTGTGATAGTTAAATAAAAAAAGTTCTGACCATGCCATTATCATTTTCTGCATCTGCTGCAACTGTCCTTAATTTTTTTTGGTAGTTATAACATAGCGGTGTATACCTGTAAAAGGCCTAACTTTTTATTTAAACCACGCTAGATGTATAGACGACATATTGGTATTGGCGGGTCGCAGACGCGGTCGACTAACCACAGCTATGGATGGAGTCAGTGGAAGTCCATGGAGTAGGCTCATACCCAAAAGGGGTCCATTCATATTTCATAGGTTATTCACCAAGGAGATAAAGGATAAAGCAGTGTATTTTGTCACGATCGCCATACTGCGCATCGAAGGATTCTTGAGTTAACTCCCGAGCGGCGGCGAGGGTAATAAGAGCGCCCAAGACTAAGACAGCTTAACCTCGAGATTACTCAGGAATTAATTTGAGAATATAACAGGAACTTAGTTACCTACCTAAGTAATTAGCTAGGTATCGGGCACTTGAACTACAACACTTTTATGTGCTGTGCCAGTTTTGCTGTCATTTGACGATGATGCTTGAGGATGGCTTTGTAAACTATTCAGTATTATTTATTACTTAGGTACCAGCTGCGCTCCCGCAGTGTGACCCAGGTTCCCTCGGCATAACTTCATTTTCCGGGATTAAAAATAGCCTATGTCCTTCCCTGGTATACAACCCTCATCCAAACCAAATTTTAGCCGGTTAGGGCGCAGAAGGTAATACGAGGACAGAGTTACTTTCACATTTATAATATTGGTAAGTATGGATTATTATTTACCTATGAAGCCGAGGCCAAGAGCACATCGGTTGTAGAACTTGGTGTGAGCTCCCACCTTCCGCCACCCTCGACCCTCGTACACTCTTCCGTCGTTGCCAATAAGGAAGTTGTACCTGGGAACAACTTTATATTATACCTTTATGCTATACCTACACTGAAGCGCTCATGTATATGTAGTCGTTCTTGATAGAGCAACGTCCTGAGTGATCTGTAAGTGGATGGGTGACCGCTAGTGGCATTATGAGCGCTTCCGTGCTTCGGAGGGCACGTTACGCCATGACGGGTAAATAAAGAGGCCTAGAATTTTCGTCCCTACACCAGAGGTAGCCTCTAGGACTTTTACATAATATGTAGGTACCTACTGACTGCTATGCGGTCATTTAATGAGAAAAATCCAAGGGGCCGAATGTGTAACTCAACTGGCAATGGGCATCGGCTTCATTTTGACATTTGAAACCTAGCCTGGACTCTGTTCCTGGACTTCAATTGTCATTTTCGTATTGTGTGATTGGCTGAGCTCTATTGGGATGACAACTGGGTATGGATTTCAAGTTAGACAATTGGGCTGGTGGGCTATTATTTGACCTGCCATTGATGAAGAGGTAAAGGACCTGATCGCACACTGACGCGCCGCAGTCATCTATATATATAAAAGAAAGTCGTGTTAGTTACACCACTTATAACTCAAGAACGGCAGAACAGATTTGGCTGAAAATTGGTAGGGAGGTAGCTTAGAGCCAGGAGACGGACATAGGATACTTTTTTTTGTCAATTACCATAAGGGGGCGGGAAAATAAGGGTTGGAAGTTTGTATGGGGAAAAAAGTTAAGCAACCCTGGGCGCGGTCATAAAAAGGATGGGTGACCGCCGCCAGCCACTTTTTGCACTCTAGATTTTTTTACTTTTTTTTGTATTTTGCATAATAAATTATTTTAATTTTAATGATAAACATGTAACATGTGTATTCCCACCCATCAATATATCCGAACTCCGAAATTATGAATTTTTGATATTAAAATATTTTTTCCTTGGCTATAGTTAGAACGCCATCTATATCACCGACGTCAAAATTACTTTATACCTTTTCTCCTAGGTGGCGTTTCTACTATAGCGGAGATCGAGATACGATCGAGTATAATTTTCTTTGATTTTGAGTTTTGAAAAGTTAATGGAGATTTTTGCTTAGAGATTTCGATATTTTTATATTGCTGACGAAGTCGCTGGTAGGTAATATTAGTTAATCGTTTTATTTCGAAATTCTAAACCATACAATAATTGCTATTCAAAAAAAAATACGTTTCGAGACAATTTCTTCAAAAAAATTGCCGCTCGCTTCAGCGATTCTATACCAATTTACCGTATTCGTTTTGTTCTTAGCATTGCAAGATCTGGGTAAGATTTTCCCTACCTCTATCTTTTATGGGATTCTTGAGAGAAACATAAATATAAAAAAAATATTATTAATAGGTATAAACAAGCGACGGAGTTTTATATTTTGTATATACCTACTCTCGATTCACTCAAAACTCCTCTACTTTGTTCAATAATGCGCAGACGAAGTTGCGCGGGTCAGCTAGTTTTTCTATACAAAAAATGCTGATGACGTCAGAAAATGCGGCTCGCCTCTGACGTCAGCAGCATTTTCTCAATTGAATTTGTCAGTTCGCCGCGTACGGCTCGACTGCAATGTGCGCTCACACTCACGCAATATCACAAGGACAGTCTCGTATATTCCATGCCTGTAGGTTGCGCATCTCAGCAGCACAGTTGACGAAGACGTGGCACTCCTGGCTGACGGTGTGCTGCACCACCACCAGCCTCAGCGGCTCAAACGCCGTGGTGTTCTCTTCAGTGTCATACTTCTTTGCCAGCCACATGGCACGCGTGATGTTCCATTCGTGAGGAGCTAAAAATATAACTGGTTATTTACATTGGAAAAAAACTTCTGACAAATTCTTCTTCGGAAAAAGAGCTGATGACATTGTAAAAATATTTCAAACGCCCATCCTTATGGTCGGATTCCAGCAGTGTGCTGAATCGACCGTCTACACTACATTTTCGCACATTTTCGTGTAGAGGGCTCATCGCCTGTCATCTTCTCTCCAAATAATAGTTCGGCAAATACGAGTAGTTCCACGAATGTATAGAGTGGCCGTAATGATTGAACATAGAGCCCGAACAGTGCCGCACAGTGCAGCACACTGGAAGAATCCGACCATTGGTGACATGGATCGCTGTGACCCTACTATACAGGCTTTTTAGTCCTAATATGTGGAACAGAGGTTTAACCATGGTACAGACCTATCATGAAACTGCAAATACACCAATATTGTTTTTAGTGAAACCACCTACCGCTATACCTGTTTCTGTCACAATAAACTTTATCTTTATCTTATCTTTATGTTCGAATCCTGTCGTACACCAATGTGTATCTGTTCAATTTGGCATGTCGTTGAATCTCAAAAGGTCTGGATACTCAGTTACTTAATTTTATTCACTTCATTTTAAGTAAACATTTTTAAATCTAATGCCATAATCTTTTGATTACCTACCTACGCAGTATTACCGAAGTATAGTTGTTTATGAATGTAGGTTTACCTAGATCCGGCATGACGTTATCGTAATACTTGTAGGTACCTATGTGCAGGTACAGAATACAGGATGGAAAGAATCAATAAACCTTGTAGATTATTTTACAGGAAACATTCCACTTCTAAAAACAAACAAAACTGAATTCTAAGATTTTCTAAAATTCTATCGCCTCACCTGGCAATCGAACTACCTAAAAATTTAAAAAATAAACACTTGCTATTTTATTCCATACAGTCGCGGCACTTTCATTATCCTAACATAACCTAACCAACTGACTTTGTTATATGATATTATCTTCTACATCAGAATCGAAAAAGTCAGCCGAATTTTGCAGCCTTACCGATATCCTCGAGGGGTTCTCCATTCGTGGTGAAGTAGATGATGAGCGTGAGGCACACCACCACGACGGACATGGCGCCGACACACCAGAACCTCTCCACCCGGGACGTACTCTTCACAAGTTTCCACAGGTAGCATGGGAGGGACAAGTCTGTACCAAACAAACACCAGTCATAGATGTAAAAAAATAATATAGATAAAAAATTCATTCTTTCATTTTGAACTACACAAACTGACAAGCCTCATTTTTGGGATTAAGTACTCGTATATAGACATTTGACCGTATCAATTAAATTCCTAAGCCGATTTAAGTTTTAGAAAGACCCTCGCGTGGAAATTTAGGTACCTAAGTCTTAATAGGAACCTCCGCGGCCTCATACAGCCGGAATGTCATGCTGAATCCAGAATCTGAATTCAGATAAGTATCAGATTATTCATTCAGAATTCAGAAAGCTCGAAATTCCATACATTAGCAGATAAACACACACTGCTGTCAAACTTGTGTTAAACGTAGTTCGAAATTGAGCTAAATACAATTCAGACTCGACATGAGTGTGGATTGCTTCCTTTACGCTAATCTACGTCCATTTAACACAAGTTTGACAGCAGTAATTGCGAGATTACGCCTGTCGCGAGATCCGTAATCAAGGGGCCGATCCTTAGATGATCGAATGCCGCCGCTCCGCTAGTACAGATGGAATGTTTTCGGCCGATCGGAATGATTTCAGCAGTTGTTCCGGGCGGCATCAGGACGTTTTATTCTTCAGTTTACGTCAAACAGGGCGTTAGTTAGTGACAGTCACATGTTTTAGGCCCGGATAAACTATGAGTAGTAAGTAGGGCTTCTTTCTTCGCCATTTTTGAAAAAGTTTGTTGCTCTGTTATTTTATTTAATTTTTCTCGTGTTTTACTAGGTTTTAAGTAATTTCGGTGGCATTTTACTTATGAGGCCTTGGATACTTGGCAAATGGAATGGAATGAAGAAGATTTCTCAAATTGACGAAGGATTTCCGTTGCAGTTTTGAAGAAATAAGCCGCCGTGTTTTGTTCCGTTTTGTTCTAAACCAAATTGACAGGACTGACTGACATGACGGACATAATGAATTTATACATTCCTACTTGACATTGGCAGAATTATACTGATAGTACAGTTAGTTGCCATTTAATAAAAGAAGAAGAAGTAGTAAGTTTGTCAAGATCTAGGCATTCCTGAAGTTAGCCGTTTGTTTGCGCAGAACAAAAATTTGTATGAAAAAGCGGTCACTGCGCAGACAAACGGCTAGTAACAGTAGTAACTTAACGATTTATAATTCACTGAACCAAATGCACTGTAGTTACCTCTTGCATGTCTGTCTGTAGGTGTGCCTCTGCTCACACTGATCGGTGAATATCGCAGGTTCAATGCAAAAGAGTTTTTTTTTCCAATTTTTGGAAAGTATTTTAAAATTCATGTGATGTTATGATTTTTACTTTTGTGTAGGTACCTATTCCTGTAAATATTTCTGTGCTATCGCTTTTATATTATCATTATGTTACTCGCTTATACTCAAATCACGCCGTCTTCACCTCTAAGTGTAGAGACACTCAGAAAGAATTGTTGTGTGGTTTCCATGTTTTATGTTAAGGTGTACTCTATGTGGGTGAACTAATAAATAAATAAATAAATAAAATATTGAATTTAAATATGTTTCAGTGTTAATCTCACATAGCGAGGTTAACATCATTTCAGACACCCAGACAGATTATTAAGTATTCAAATAATAATTTATTACTTTCAGTTCTACTCATAGCTTCAATTCTCTTGACAAAGACATTTTGACAAGAGTTGATAGCACAAAGGACCTGGGCATATTACTTGACAGTAAACTCCGTTTTAACCTCCACATTGATACGACTGTCTCAAAGGCCTTTAAGTGTCTCGGATTCGTCTTGCGGAACAGTCGTGAATTGAAATCCCCAAAGGTAAAAATCATGCTCTTTAACTCCTTTGTAAGAAGTCGTTTGGAATATTGTAGCGCCGCTTGGAATCCGTACTACGATGTATATAAGAAAAAGCTTGAAAGTGTCCAAAAACGTTTTCTGTGGCATCTGACCTATTCTTGTTTTAAAGGCAAAACACTTTTGAGCTACGAAGATCGACTCAAGTTCTTTGGCATGAGTGCACTAGCTGTCCGACGTCAGGTTCTTGACTGTGTCTTCCTGTTTAAGCTCATTAACAACTATTTAGATGCCCCTGAGCTGCAGGCATCTCTTTGTTTTAGTGCTCCATCAAGGCTGCCCAGAGCTTCAAGATTTAATATCTTCCACGAGAACTCGTACAGGACGAATTTGGGGTGCAACGCACCTCTAAATCGGATGGTTTGGCGGAGTAATTGCTTGTCAAAAAGGGATGGTGTAGACTTTTTCTTCGGTAGCGTACTCAAATTCAAAAAGAGCGTGTCCTCGTCTTTGGTAGTCCATAATTAATTTTTGACTGATTTTATGCTGATTGTTATTTTTATTTCAAACTTTCTACTACTTAATTTTATTTTGTTATTTTAATTGTAAATATTAATTTTAAACAAATTTGACATTATTGTTGCATGCAATTTTTTATTTTTTAAGTTCTTAAGTTCGGATTGTATTTGCTTAGTTTCCATTTTTAAAATTTGTACATAATATTAATATAGTTGAAATTTTAATGAGATATTTTTATTGCTTTAACTTTTAATTTAACTGTACTCGCTCGACGTAAAATTTAATACCTTGCTGTCTGTCGCCTATAATTATAATAACATTTAACTAGTTTGTAAGAAATAGTGTACCATTTTTGCATGACAAGATGTATATTGTGTTGGTGGCTCTAAATAAATAAATAAATTCAATTTAAAAAAATCATAAAAATGAATACTTACATAAATATTATAATTATTAGTCAATAAAAACCGTGGTAAATGTTATAAAAAGTTTTATTGAATTTTGAGATTAAATAATGACTTTCATAATAGACCGAGAGCCAACCACTGGTTTCCTTATTTATTTATTTCTTGTAGTAGGTAACATTAGATACAGAAGATCCAATAACAACTACCTATTAAAACTTTAACTTAATTATAACATTTGTACCAATAGCACAATCATTATAAAAAAGGAGAGACTCAAAATTGTATTACATTACACCCAGTTACATTAAAAGGCCGAAGATTTTATCGAGTCATTGGCCACGGTTTCGAGGAACCAATAGAAAAACGATATTTTTCAAACAATTCCAATTCATAGACGAGCAGGGTCTCTGGAATTTGGAACCACATAAGTACCATTTTGACTATGATTCAAAGACACAATCATCGAGCTGCTAAAGCTCACAAACAAGTGGTTTCTATTTTTCTATTTCAACCATATTGGCACTAAGAAATTGTTTGCTTCTCGGTCTACTCGTATTAAAAGATATAAAAAAGTATAAAAAATTACATCAATGACGAGATCAAATTATTATGATTTTGGTCCCAAATATATCTAGTTTATATCTAAATTTCTTAATTTCCTATACTTAGGTACATTATAATTATTGCTACGACTTTCCCAATAAAACAAACATAGTTAAGTACCTACCTACTAGAAAACATCCTCTCTTCTTTAAATTACAAAATTATAGATAGCGACATCTCTTCTTCATTTGATTCGGAATGTAACTTCGGACAATGAGCATGAGTTCACTGAGTGAAACGTGTAGATGGCGCTTACCGGTGCTTAACCGATAAATATGAGCTGATCAAAAATTTAAATTGTGACGATCAGGGTTCCGTGGCCGGGCGGTAAGGCACTCCGGCTTTAGAAGGATCATCTGATCTCTAACTGGAGTTGATAAATCGATTTCACCTACCCACCACATTGCCTTTACCTAATCATTGGTCTCCATAATGATAACGAAAAATCTATTGACGCAGGGCCAAACTCACTAGCTTCACATGGGACGATATATGTTATTTA
The DNA here is from genome assembly GCA_963565295.1 of Epirrhoe alternata. Classification (NCBI taxonomy): domain Eukaryota; kingdom Metazoa; phylum Arthropoda; class Insecta; order Lepidoptera; family Geometridae; genus Epirrhoe; species Epirrhoe alternata. Next base: position 1,476,278 of record OY751375.1, read on the forward strand.
ACTTAATATAGTCTAGAACCAATTATTATACATTACTAGCTTCTGCGCGCGGCTTCGCCCGCGTGGTACCAACATTATGATTTTTTTTTCCTGAATTTTAATTGCTATAAACCTCACGGAGCCCGAGACCTTTCCAACGAATACAAAACCGTGGAAATCGGTTCGTGCGTTCTGGAGTTATAGCGTCAGGAAGGAAAACCCGACTTATTTTTATATAGTAGATGAGTAAAATCATGATCGGGTTAAAATTAACACATCTCAAAATGTTCAAGCATTCAGGAGGTAGGTATTTATAATAATAATTATGAATTATGTGTAAGGCATCTCCTATTCGAATCAAGTACCACATTACAATAAGGTTCATGTCTGTATCTGTTACCTACTCTTCTAGCTAGATTTTAGGAGGAGATAGGTTCCTCATACACATTAGGTTCATGCCTGTATCTTGCAATTTTACCAATAATTGCCTTCGAATTCAACCTTGGCCTGAAATTCGCCGATAAGGCTTCACATTATCAGGTAACTTATCCATAACGATCAATTTAGTCCATTCATAAACAATAAGTTTTGTTCACGCGATCCCAATGTTTGAAGTTGTCCATGTTGTTCATTATATTCCTCCCGGGGCTGATGGTCAGCGGAGCTACCTGGCAGTGTCCCATCAGCACGTAGTCCTCAGTCAGCACCCGTTGTTTCACCAGCTCGGTGAGCAAGACGTTGACATGAGCGAACTGAGCCGGCCGGGTGGAATTAACCACGTAGTTCCCTAGGAACATAATGGTGATGCTCTTATAGTTCCACCACCGGACCATAGCTCCATGGACGTTAGCTCCGCGGCCTTCGAAGACCAAGCCATCGCCTGAGACTAGAAAGTTCGGTCCGATGTCGTCCCATCCTCGCCGCAAGTGGTCGCTCTGGATATCCAGCACGGCTTGCACGCAGGTGTACCTCTCGTCGCAGTATGTCATGGCACTGTGCCCGATGAGGACGTAGCTCAAAGGAAGGTTTAGGAAGCTAACTGAGTACGGAGGCATGGCCTGCCAGTCGCCGCGGCGGAGGTACCAATCTTCTTTTATACCTAGTTAAAAGAAAAAGACGTTTAAAACTTTTGCTGACTTTAAGCGTCTTTCCAAAATTGTCGTCATTTATGATTGATAAGATTCCTTTGGACAGTGTTCAGAGGATGATATTTTTATCCCAACCATAAGTGCCTATATCTATATTGTGGACAGCGCATGCCAACTAATGAATCATGCTCAGACCCCATTCAAACTCAAAGAGCATCTGCCAAAAGTTTGCACAAGAATGAGCCTTATTTTGTTTACATTCAAGTGGAAATAAGAAAATGACCTCTTGAATGAAATGCCCTCCGCATTTCATTCAAGAGGTCATTTTCTGTTGTGTTTGGGAACATTTTGCTTCCCAACTAATCTTGGCCTCATCACCACGGGTACGGCGCCGCCACCGTAACACGGCACGGTCATTCTGCTCTAACGTGCTTGTCTAGATATGGACAGCGAAAGAGCAACATCGTGGTGATGGGGTCAGGCTCTTAAGCTAGGCGATGACGACACCGGCCGAGAAGGCATTGGCGGGACGATCTTGACGGGTTTGAGGAGTGGAGATCAACAAAGATTCAAGGACTAGTGAAAAATTCTGGGGGAGACGATTGCCCAGTACAACAGTTTATAAAAAAAGGATCTATAATTCTCCTTTAGTTAAGTACCTAGTTGGAGTCTTTTCTGTGTGTTCGGCAGCGTGTAATTGAAGAGGTAGATTGCAAGCCCCGCGCCCACCACCACCGCCCAGCAAACGAACACGGCTATGCTGCAGCGAAGCGTACGCTTCACAGATATCATCTCCAGGCCCAGAAAGCGGGCTGAAACAAGAAAGAGCTTTTATTGCGGTGGGGGAAAGTCTATGTTCGAATGAGACTGTGGCCTCTGGTTATGGAGTTTTGAAGGCCTGTCATGGAAAAACTACTTTGGGACCATCATTTAATAATCTAGTTGCAACGAGCCCTATTGGCTGAGTGGGATGAAACTGAAAACGAAGTGGGAATAAACGCATTATTTATGAGCTCTAAACGGTAAATGAAACCTGTCAATTAGGTATGTTCCACATTATTATAGGTATTCAGCTAGGCTAGGTTTTGGTGCTGGCTGGGTCAGCTAACGCAAAATAGTATCCTGTATCATACATATAAGAAGAGGTTCCCATTGAGTAGGTACAAAGTGATCCAGTTAGGTTTTTGATCAAAGGCTATTTCTAAAAAAACTATTCCTAAGAACGTACTTTTGCCACGTTTAGCTAGTAGGTACCTTAGGTTGGTTTAGGTTTACCTAAAGACATTTATTCTCATACAAACGATAGTTCTTTTATAATGAGATACAAAATATACTTATTATTACCAACGCCAACTATCAAAAGTAGCATGCACCGATACGTCACTGACTGCGTACCACGGCTCGGTTGCCTCGATATTGAGATATGGACTGATATTCTGGGGAAACAGTACAAACAAACAGGACGTTTTCATAGCGCAAAAAAAGTGTATAAGGGCCATATTTAATTTGAAAAATACTGACAGTTGTGTACCGTACTTTAGATTTAATAAAATTCTGACATTACCTAGTTTATACATTTTAGAAATTGCAATATTTGCAAAATTGCACTTGACCTATTTTAAAAAAATTTCTGACATTAATAATTTTAATTTACGTAACAAAAATAAACTTTGCCTAATAACGTCAAAAACAACACTAATGCAGAACAGTGTTTTCTGTATGATCCCTACAATTTACAATAAGATACCAGAGAGCATAAAGGAACTACAATTAACGAGTTTTAAGAGACAGCTTAAGGCATTGCTAGTAGAAAAATGTTACTACAGTTTATCTGACTTTTTTACGGACGACCTAAGTTGAGCATTACATTTGATAAGAATTTTATGATAATTGCGAGAATGTGTGACTAAAATAGATACCTTAATAATAAATACCTAGTTAATAAGTAATTTAAATTTGCATGCCGACGATAAGGTAAGAAAGTATTGGAACTTTCCTCACTACTATTAAGACCAACAATGTACATACTTTCTGGCAAATAAATGATTTGATTTGATTTGATTTGATTATTAATTAGCGACTTCGGACGGGTGTAATGCTGATGCTAAATATTAGGGTTTAGACAGCGTTTGCAATGTAAGCGCAACAAATGTATTAGTAATTCACGACATCACATTAGATACCTCTAAAATTATCAGTGTTCCTCTACTATATTATGCATGTATTATACATAAAAACCTTCCTCTTGAATCACTCTATCTATGAAAAAAAAAAAATCCTTTGCGTAGTTTTAAAGATTTAAGCATACATAGGGACAAAGGGACAGAGAAAGCGACTTTGTTAGCTTTTATATGCCGTATCGCAGATAGATATAAAAATTTTTGAAAAAAAAAATTGAACCGACTTCACAAAACACAAACAGACACTAAGAACATACACTAAAAAGAGAAAAATAAGAATATACACATGCAATTATTGTTTACAGTATTCAATTAATAAATTATTATGTTACCTATATTATATTTGAAGTCGGTGCCAACTATGCATTTACAACTATCTATGAAGAAATTACGAGTACAATAGAACTTGGGTGCAAAATTGTATCGAGTAGTTAGAATAGAATAGTTGGCACCGACTTCAAATATAATATAGGTAACATAATAATTTATTAATTGAATACTGTAAACAATAATTGCATGTGTATATTCTTATTTTTCTCTTTTTAGTGTATGTTCTTAGTGTCTGTTTGTGTTTTGTGAAGTCGGTTCAATTTTTTTTTTCAAAAATTTTTATTTTTCCATTTTTAGTGTAAAGTGTATGTATAAATAATATAGTAGGTTAGGTTAGTAAGTAATTACTTACTTAGTAGGTTAGGTTAGATATTACAATAGTCAAGATTAAAGAAGTTAGAGTGAGGATGAGGTTTTTTGAGTTTTACGGGAAAACTATCAATCCCTCAGGAATAAAATTTATATGGGACCACCTCGAGAGTCTAAATATGTCAAACTATTCAATGTTTGACTCAGATTGTGTAGTGAGAATGAGGTTTTTTGAGTTTTACAGGAAAACTATTAATTCCTCAGGAAAAAAAAGTATGAGGACCACCTCGAGCTGGACAACCTTTCAAGCAAAAAAAAAATTTTGGAAATCGGTCCACATTTTTCGGAAAGATCGGTGATTTTTTGAGTTTTACGGGAAAACTATCAATCCCTCAGGAGTAAAATTTTTATGGGACCACTATGGTAGCATACCCTTTCAAACAAAAAAATAATTTTGGAAATCGGTTCACAACTGACGGAGATATCGATGAACATACATCTAAAAAAAAAAAAAAAAAAAAAAAAAAAAAAAAACATACATACAACCGAACATAGAACCTCCTCCTTTTTTTGAAGTCGGTTAAAAATTGAATCATTTCAATTAAACTAGCTTACGGAAATATAGAACTTGGGATGCTAGTCAATGATTATAAACATAGGTAGGTAGGTTGAGTTGGAGCAAGTGACTGAGAATAGTACCTAGGTTTCATTTCATTTCATTTCATTTATGATGATTCTCAGTCAATAGATCCATGTATCACCTAAAAGAATGATAGGCCCGAGACCGTGTTTGTTGCCGTGAGAAGAACAAGGGTAAAATTAGTTTTAAGAATTCTAAGTCATCCCTACGGTCCTACTGAATAAATGATTTTTCACTTTGACTTTGAGTTATTTTACGACTTTTATGTACAGTAAGATATATAAATAAGTCAGCAAGGGGTTTAGCATTTAGTTAAAACCCCATTTATTTTAGATTTATATGAAAAAATTAACTTTGAGCAAATAGTATGGCCTCAGTCTTCATCTTAAAATATTTGTCCAGATGTATTTCGGAAATATTTAGATTCGTTCGTTCGCGAAATAATAACTAGGTACCTAGTAGGTACCTAGTTATTAGGTACCTAGTAGGTACCTAGTTATTAGGTACCTAGTTATTATTTTTGTGAAGTCCGTCACACTTGGTTACTAATTTTGGAGAGTTTGCTTGTGATAACAAAATCAATTAGTACCTACTAGATTACCTACCTACTTATTACGAGTAATTGCAGTAGGTATTTGTAATCTGTGATGTATCTAGGACATGGTGACGCATTACTTTAAGTGGATTTTACCGGTCCGGTGCAGTTCAGACCATGTAGACAGGTAAATAAATATAGGTCATGTTAAAGGTCTTTGCCCTGCAGTGGGACAATGTGGACTAAAAATAAAATAAATAAAAATAATTTATTTATTTATTAAGAAAATCCACAGCTCTTATGATTATGATTTACTTATAAACTTAAAGATCTAGCGTCTTACCATAAAACGTGACATAAAGTTATTCCACCGAATAAATCAAGAATAACCATACATTTTGACAGTTTACACTCCGGAATAACTTTATGTCACGTTTTATGGTAAGACGCTTAACCTATAGCCATTAATGGATTTATATTATTTTTAACCAGCTAACCGACAATGAAATGAGATAAGTTGAAAGTTTGAATATTTGAATAAACAATAATGTTAAAGCACAGGTTAAAGTAGGTAAAGTTAGTGACCTACACATACCTACAATATGTAGGGGTGGAATTGTCTAGACTTACACAAAGAATGCTGAAAAATGTGGCAACTAAGTTTTTTTATGAAAATCTTTACCTTGACCTGCATCAAGTAGAATTTATTAACAATAAGAAATAAATGTCACTTATGCTTCCACACTAATATGTTTTGCTAAATATTTTTTGAGAATGAATTATAAATTGTTATTATTAAAAAAAAAATGCTGGACATTTCACACAGCATCATCTAGCCCCAAACTAAGCAAAGCTTGCACTATGGGAACCAGATAACTGATATACTACTTATATACTTCATCATCATCATCATCATCTCAGTCTTTTTTACGTCCACTGCTGAACATAGGCCTCCCCCATAGATTTCCACAGCGATCGATCTTGTGCAGCCTGCACCCAACGGCTCCCAGCAACCCTTACAAGATCGTCTTTCCATCTCGTCGGGGGCCGTCCTCTGCTGCGATTTCCGGTGCGTGGCCTCCACTCGAGAACTTTTCTGCCCCAACGGCCGTCAGTTCTACGAGCTATGTGCCCCGCCCACTGCCACTTCAACTTGCTAATCCTGTGGGCTATGTCGGCGACTTTAGTGCGTCTACGGATCTCTTCATTTCTGATTCGATCTCGTAGAGAGACACCAAGCATAGCCCTTTCCATAGCTCGTTGAGCGACCTTGAGCCTTCTTATGAGGCCCATAGTGAGGGACCACGTCTCAGTTCCATATGTCATCACTGGTAACACACACTGATCGAAAACCTTCGTCATAAGGCACTGAGGTATTTTGGACGAAAAGACATCTCGCAGTTTCCCGAACGCTGCCCAGCCGAGTTGGATTCGTCGACTGACCTCTTTCTCAAAGTTGGACCTGCCCAATCGGACTGTTACTCACTGTGTGCGGACTTATATACTTACTAGCTGACCCGCGCAACTTCGTCTGCGCATTATTAGGAACAAAGTGGAGGAGTTTTGAGTGAATCGAGAGTACAAAATATAAAACTCCGTCGCATGATATAATATTTTTTTTTATATATGTTTCTCTCAAGAATCATTTAATAGATAAAGGTAGGAAAAATCTTACCCAGATCTTGCAATGCTAAGAACAAAACGAATACGGTAATTGGTACAGAATCGCTGAAGCGAGCGCAGCGAGTTTTTGAAGAGAGAGAGAGTTTTCGAAGAAATTGACTCGAAACGTATTTTTTTATAGCAAGAACTGTGTGGTTTAAAATTTCGAAATAAAATTATTAACTAATATTGCGTTATGTTTCTCTCAAGAATCCCTTAATAGATAGAGGTAGGGAAAATCTTACCCAGATCTTGCAATGTTAAGAACAACACGATAGCGGCAACTGGTGTCAGATTTGCCGAAGCGAGCGGCAATACCTACCCGCGACTTCGTCAGCAATATAAAAATATCGAAAACTCTTAGCAAAAATCTCCATTAACTTTTCAAAACTCAAAATCAAAGAAAATTATACTCGATCTCCGCCATAGTAAAAACGCCACCTAGGAAAAAAGTGTAAAGTAGTTTTGACCTCTAGACCGATAGATGGCGTTCTAACTATAGCCAAGGAAAAATATTTTAATATCAAAAAATCATAACTTCGGAGTTCAGATATATTGATGGGTGGGAACACACATGTTACATGTTTATCATTAATTTTAAAATAATTTATTATGCAAAATACAAAAAAAAAACGAAAAAAATTAGAGTGCAAAAAGTGCCTTTGGGCGGTCACCCATCCTTATTATGACCGCGCCCAGGGTTGCTTAACTTTTTTCCCCATACAAACTTCCAACCCTTATTTTCCCGCCCCCTTATGGTAATTGACAAAAAAAAGTAGCCTATGTCCATCCCTGGGGTATACTCTTTATCCATGCCAAATTTCAGCTTAATCGGTTCAGCGGTTTGGGCGTGAAAAGGTAACAAACAGACAGACAGACAGACAGAGTTACTTTCACATTTATAATATTAGTATGGATTATGGTAGTAATACCTACCTACTACATATTAACCCTTTCACGCACAAAATCAATACTGCAGTTTTTAAGAAATCTTTGGGACAGCCATGTTCCAATGCATAAGGTCGAGTTTCTTAGGAATCCTTAGCTTTGTAAAATACGTTCTATTTAAGGGTTTTCACTTTTCCACGCCTGTTTTGCTTGCTTTCCGCCAGTTTTCATGTTACCTAGGCAAGCAAGGGTCGGCAGACCTTCGCCATTTACTGAAGGCACAAAGTGTAGAATTTGTATCAGGTCCCAATACAAGTTAGAACGATCCCTGAATATGAAGTTTGGAATAGACCACCCTATTCCAAACTTCTTAATCAGGGATCGTTTGGAACATAGTTACCTTAACTTGTTTACGAACGATCTAACTTATACTCGAACTATGTTCTCATGTAAGTGACTTATTTGTCTTATTGAGAATAAATTTATTAAACCTAAACCTAGATAAGGTGCAATAATATTCTTTGCCATAATTCTAGGTCACTGTTAAATGAATAATAGGTACCTACCTACATAAATACCTAAAATATTTTTGTAACAAAAGTTGTGTGGAGACATCGATTTAAAAGCAAACTAATGCTCGTTTTGAAATTGAACTCTATCTAGAAGCTTTTCAGTCTATGTTCAGTTGTCGTAAGAAGGGGATGCATTTCAGATAGCCCATCTCTGTTCGTCATTTAGGTATCCCAGAAGCACTAATGAAACAGCAAATAGGGGGAAATGAAAGTGAAATTATGGGGTGAGGAGGAACCTGAACTATCTATACTTGTATTCTGATACCACCTAGGTGACTATGAGTTCCTGGTAGATTTGTTGCACCCGCGTGTACCATACGCATTGTAGGTATTTGGTGCATCATCAGCATGCAATATTATCGATAATTTGCAACTGTAGTCTTCCACGATTCCTCAATCCAGGTGCATTTTCACTGACCAAGGAGCATCTTTAGCACCAGGCCACCATAGCTATGTAGGAGGTGGAAGCTTCCCACTCCACATTTTAGCCTTTCAGGTCGATCCCGTGCAACCTGGGAGTCTAACAGGGAAGCAAAATGCACGCACACCTGCACAGTCTAGTCTACAACATTCGATATTCAACTTTAATAAAAATGCATAGAGCCTTTTTTATAGGTGCTGAAACTTCAGCAGTTTATACAAATATTAACACGTTTATGTATGAGTTCATAAATCAATAACTTAAGTCTCCACCCCTTAAATTTCGTCATAAATATACAGAGTACCTACTCGACCTAGGTTGATGACGTATGGACTGATACTTTTCAGTATTCTATGACCATTGATTGATTGACCACTAAGGTTGCACGTCACGACACGTGGTGGGCGCTAATTGTGGTGCTATTTCCTTTTGCATAGGTAGGTAATCTCACAACTTGATTTGGTAAGATACTTTGGGGAAAAGTTTGAGTAGTAGGTCCCTAGTTAGATAAAGTTCCTGGTGGAAAATAGTAAGGCCGCACCGTTTACCTAACGGCGTGAATGATATTAGGCAAATGGCTGATTAAACCAGTTGGCTGCAATGAATTCAAACAACTCAATGGTACTAGGTGGTAAATATCTTCCTAGGTTTTGCACATTGAATTGGCAAGCGACAAGCGTTTATAGATCTTGTATCGTTGGTCATAATGTTTGTAATGGCTTGCTACTAAACTAATTGTCGCCTCACTTGCCAATTCAATGTGCATTGAGCCTTTCTTTCGTCACAACATAACTTAGAGTAAAAAAGATGGATGGATTATGTGAAGGATGACGCGACGCGAGTAAGAAAGGAGTGAGTGTGGAGTTGACTTTGCCAGATCAAACTATGACGGTGGAGGAGTATGTATCTTTCTTAAGGATCAAATAGATTTTATTGAACTAAAAGAAATCGCTATATTTAACATAGAATTTCTCATCGAAATATGTGCCATTGAAATACCCAAGTTGGAAATAATAATTATTAATTTATATTGGCCTGACAGAAAAAGGATGCCAAATCTATTTTATGAAACGCTTACGAAACTTTTGCAGTTCTTGCAACAAAAATATAAGAAAAAACAAATAATAATTGGAGGCGATTTTAACGTCGATGTGCTAGATCGAAAAATTTCCTCCCTCCTTCTTAATTTGATGAACAATTTCAATTTTTACCAACACGTAAAAGAACCTACAAGGGTAAAGCTATCAAAAAAAACGAACACTATAAAATACTCTTGCATTGATCTCATATTTACAAACTTCAAAAACAAAGAATTCGTTGCAAGTGTAAAAGAATACGGCTTCTGTGACCATAAAGGCGTACTTCTAAACATTCCAATAATAAAATTAGATGTTACACGTGAATGCTGGTTCGAAGAAAAAAGAATATTTAATGATAAAAATATACAATCATTTATAACTGAACTAAGAAACATAGATTTTGCAAAAATTTTAAACAATGAAAACGACGTAAATACAAACTATAACTCATTCAGCGAAACAATCATACAATTGCTAAATATACACATACCCAAAATATTAATAAAAATAAAAACAAAACACAAAAAACCGTGGTTAACGACTGGTATAAAAAAATCTTGTCAGCACAAAAGATCCTTGAAAATCATTGCATCACATTTTGACAACCCTATTCTCAATGAAAATTACAAACAATATGAGAAAACCCTAAGAAAAACCGTTATTACTTCCAAAAAATTACAAACTATCAAAAAAATCAAAAAATCTGATAATATTATAAAGACAAAAAAAAGCAAGCAAAATATAGAATTAAAAATAAATAACAAGATATCACAGGATCCTAAAATAGATGCGAATACCTTCAATGACTTTTTTGCATCAGTAGGAAACAATGTAGCCTCTGTGGTCCCTATTGGCGACCAGTCATTTCTACAGCGGAAAACTCAATGTATCTACAACCTGTTACTGTCAAAGAAGTCACAAAATCAATACAAAACCTCAAAAACAAACGAAGCTGTGGATATGATGAAATTCCTCCAATGCTCATAAAAAAATGTACAAAAGAATTAGCATATCCCTTGACATATCTAATAAACCAATCTTTTGCAGAAGGTACAGTCCCAGATTTCTTAAAAATATCAATCGTTAAACCTCTCCACAAAAAAGAAGATAAAACAGACTGCAATAACTATCGACCTATAGCTCTGCTATGCTACCTACTTTTTCGAAATTATATGAAAGCTCGATGTCAAGCCGTTTATACTCGTACTGCGAAAAATTCCAAATATTCAATGACAGTCAAAATGGATTTAGAAAAAATCGATCCACTTCCCTAGCTGTATATAAATACATGCATGATATATTGAATATAATAAACAATAAACAACACGCTAATGGTATACTATTGGATATGAGCAAAGCTTATGATAGAGTGACATATGAAATACTACTTGAGAAACTTCACGGAATAGGTGTCAGAGGCTTAGTCCATGAATGGTTTAAATCATATCTCAAAAACAGGAGCCAATACGTTGAAATAGAACACTTCAATAGCGTTACAGGACATATAACGAAAGTAAAATCAAAGAAAATCGACATCACAAATTCTATTCCCCAGGGCAGCGTTCTAGGCTGTATATTATTCCTCATATATATAAATGATTTGCCTAAAAATATCATAAGCTCATGCACTCTTTTTGCAGATGATATAGCAGTCGTCATCCCTACAAAATCAGCATCTAATTCACACAGCTCCGTATGCAATGTCTGTCAAAATATTTAACCAAATCCCTCCAGATATTAAAAACATAAATAACCTCTTAAGATTTAAAACCCAGTTTAAAAAATACTTAATTAGAAACAGCTTCTATTCCTTGCAAGAGTACTTAGATAAGTAGGTAAAAAAAGTATAATAATTTATTAGCGTATAAATATAGGTACTTATTAATATTTACCAATATTATTATTTAGTAGGTACCCAACTCGATTTTTAATTTTATCGTTTCGAATTTTATGATTGTTTTTATTTTAAGATTTTACCTACCTTTGAAGATCTCATAGTTTTAAGACTTTTTTCTTTAAAATTTATAACAAAATACTGGGCATAACAATAACAACCCAGTATTTTTATTTTATTTTTTGCGATGTCCTTCCAGGACTCATGTTATAACCACATGTACAATAAATTATAAGACCTACAATTATGTACAAACACAACATGAATGCAAATAAACACTTTGAATTTGAATTTGATAGAGGAGCACGGAGGAGGAACCCCACATAATGTGGGACAAGGGATAGATGATAAACTTTACCTCTGATACCAACTTGTTTTAGCTGATTTAGAAGAGATCTAACAAATAATTTTTGTAATTTTATAGTGCTAATCCACACTTGGTAGGTATTTCATTAAGAAATGAAAAGTCTTATCAAAATTTTGGATTCCAAAAAATATGAGCTTATCGAAAATTTGGATACAGGCAAGTAGGATACTGTGGCCGAGCAGTAAGGCACTCCGGCTTTAGGAGGATCGTCTGATCGATGCGGGTTCGAATCCCGTCGGAATCCAAAATTTTGATAAGACTTTTCATTTCTTAGATCTAACAAAGTTAGCGAAAGTTGCTTGCTTCTGAACTCCACTCACTGGTGATATTTGGTGATTTTTTTTCAACAGGTTTTTTCATACCTACCTACTACCACAGACTACAGCTCTACTACTTAAAAAGCATAAAAAATGTTAATGGTAGTAAATATTTACTTACCAATGGAATGAAAATCGTTAGGTAGGTTTAATCTTTATAATGGCAATGATAGTCTGGGTCACCCACACAGGTTTACAAATACCTAACAAGTTATTGTTGTAGGTATCGGTATCCCTACATACGTATACGTTTTTAACCATAATTGCTGATAAAGATTGAGGTGTGGTCTTTCGCCAGCATAAATCTATGTCGCAGCCAACGGTTTACCTATCAGTCGTTCAATTAAACGCCTAGCCATTTGATTTAACGGCGCCCCGTTTAACTAGCGGCCTGAATCATATATCAATATCTTGGAACTAAAAAAAAAGTTGGCAAATTCAACAAAAACTAATTCTTGTCAACGCTACCTTACCGTCTGCTCAAACAAGGAAAACATGAAATCATTAATCATAATAAATTATAGGTACTTATAAGACGATTCGCAATTCTGCGAAGCAATACAGCAGTAATAGAAAATTAAATATTAAATAAACTAAGTCTGTAAATAAGTTTATCGCTCGGCTCGTAAATAAGTAACCTACCTCTATTTAGGTATTGACCATACGAGCAAGCATAGTCTGCGTCATAGGACATAGATAGGGGGTCCGTAGTAAACAAGTCTGTCTGTCTGTCTTTAAACGCAACAGCGAACATAGTAGGTAAGTAGGTATTTAAATGTCTAATAGTCACGCCACGAATACAAGAAGGCCAGAATACAAAAAGGCCACCCTATCTCTACGGGAGAAAAGAGATGATGTAACTGAAGAGATGAAAAAACGTTTTTACCCAGTGGGACATGAAAAACTAAAATATAACATTGTTACATTACAGTCGTCGGCAAGGTACCGTACCGTCTTTATTTATTTATTTATTTATTTATTTATTTACAAACAAACTTATCTATAACATCACAGATAAAATCCAAATCGTTATAGCTAATAAATACAAGTAAACATAATAAAAATCTATCAGAAAAATATACTCAAAACAAAAAAAAAAAAAAAAAAAAAAAAAAAAACACAGGCGTGTTGGTCGAAGGAAGAATTCTTGGTGTGGACGGGGATAGCGAGTGCTGCAGAGCTTTCTTCTATTTTCGATTCGGTAATGGTTGAGAATAATGCCATATTGATTTCGCTAGTCGGACCTTCGCAAGTCGGAGAGGCACTACAAGAAGAAGTCACATTAGGCTTAGCTGGCCTATCACGATTCCCGGTAGGTCTCTATACCTACATGGTTCAGCATATCAAATTATATTGTATCTAGGTACTTTACTTATAAATAAAAAGTTTGTTCTATGCATAGATCTCTATGTAAACATGGCTTTAGGTAGGTACACTTGCCTACAATTGTCAATTCAATTCATTTCAAAAAAAAATATTGCTTCATGTTAGATATATTTATTATCTGGGGTTATTTAGGATATTGTTTTATAACGGTCACTCTACACATATGCCGAGCTATTATCTGGAATATGACAGGCGAATACAGGCGATGAGGCCCTCTACACGTTCGTGAGCATCAGCATTCGTCTATCATCGGCGATTAGCATAGGCGGATCCAGGGGGGGGGGGGGGGGGGCACGGGGGACGTGGCCCCCTAGACGATATTTTTGTGTACCTACTAACTACGAAAAATGAATAAATTGTGAAATTTTTGTCAGTTTTTGTGCCCCCCCCCAGAAAAAAATCCTGGATCCGCCCATGGCGATTAGGTATTATGAAACCGGCTGGGGCACTGCAACGTCTGCAACATTTGGCACCTACATATAATGTACTTCTTACGTATAAACGTGCTCTTAGACTTATATCTACTTATAGTTACTTACCTACAACAGTAGTAGGTAACTGACTACGCTTCTTTTTCTTTTAAAATGTGTACAGTTTCCTTCAAAATATTAATTTTCTTTGTTTACAATATGGCCGCCAATTATTAATCTGACAGCGCTGGGAGCCATGACGAATTGAAGTGATAATCACCGACCGTTTATTCGAGAGATATGCTATTTCTGTTCGCTTGCTAAATGATGTACTTAACGGTGGAAACTTGATTGGTTTATGTGTTTTTATATGCTCTTTAATTTAATTGTCATTATGTACTGTTTGTTTCCCAAATAAAATAAAATAAAATAGCTTAGCAAATGTCTTAACTAAGTGCGATTTCCTTACTTTTGATCATCTCAGCGTTGTGTACATTTTGCGTTACGGACACGAACTTCGGCCCGAGGTGGACCTTGGATTTCTGAGTGACGTTCAGCTGTGATATTGTAGGCAGGTTGTCTGCCGCTGCCAACGTCCTCTCATCCATCACCACGATCTCGGAGCTGGTGCTGTCCCTCCCGGGCTGGATCTCGTTCGGCTTCAGCTCTCTCTCGCCATCACTGTCACTCCACATTATAAACAACAAAAAACACAATGCACGTTGATTCTGCACGATGCTCGGAACGCAACTAACTTCGCAGTCTGACTGGTGACGTCTTCTGATAAACGTTTGTTTATTGTCCTGTGCAAATTGTCAGATTTTTTGTCAGCCATTTTCTGGTCGGATTTTAGCGCGAAAACCGTTATGCCCCAGAAACAATGAGTCATACTAGTGCATAGCAACATGAACACAAATAGGCACCAAGTAGAATTTTAACCAACATAAATACAAAAAATAGATACATTGCTATTGTTAGTTGTTAGGTAGGTGTCTATAGTTAGTCTACGTGATAAGAAAAACAATTATAAGTAGGTACTTCGTGTGGTCAGCCTCCTCGCGATTCAACACTTTGATGTCTTCAAAAATCTTTTATATTTTCAAAACCTGTAGGTTTATAACTAAAACTTTGGAATTAGTTATTTTATTTACCTAACGCACCTTTTCCCTGGGGAATAATTACCTACTTGTCTTGTCTGGAAAAGTGTGCTATTCCAGACTACACAAAAAATTCCACCCATAACTTGGTGCGAATGCTCTTGTTTGTACCAGAACAGAATCATGGTGCGTAGGTAAGGCGTTCCCGTTTCGTTGACCGGCTTATCAATGCTTATCGCTGTAGATTAATAAAATGTAAAAACAATTGCGATAGCTATTATCTGTTTCGCAAATTCCATATTGATTACTTATTTATTTCATTTTGGTGTCATTGCTTCTCCTGTTCATTTAGTATTAGGTACCTACCTACTTGTTTATTAAAGAGCGAGTGTGGTGAGAAGTAAAGGATCTTCATGCACTTGACCGTTTCTGAACTTTATTCAACTTTTTTATTTGAGTTTTATTAAACTCGATATACCTAGAGCGAAAACGAAAAAGGTTTCTATTAAACCCGTCTGTATAGAGCTTCGAGTTACAGTTACAGTTAGTTAGTTAGTGCATTAAAAAAGTACCTACTCGTGAAACTTTTGAGTTTTTTTTACACACATTCATAACTTTTTGTGGTATTTGTGTTTTTACCGGTACTGCCAGAGGAAGGGTTAGCTTTTTCGCGCACTATCTTGTATGTACCTATGTAGGTATGTGACACCAGGCGCTCGAAAACCTTAAATTTTTCGTCTCACAGTCTTAGGACATGGTAATTTCAGTGGCGGCGTAAGGAGGGGGGGGCGGAGGGGCTGTCCGCCCCGGGTACCAGGCTCCAGGGGGTGCCAAAGCGGCCACGGTAGATGTAAGTAGGTAAAGGGGCGCTTGCGGCGCCCCTTTACCTACTACGTAAGTTTAGTACGTACCTACTACCATCATCAACTGCTGCCAGCCGCGATTTGGATAATGATTGTACATTGTACACTAAGCTGTGCAAACTATCAGAGGTAAGTCACGAACGTGTCCTTTCGGACGTCGTATGTGTACTTTCGGACGTCCGATAATGATCTGGTCACATAGTGTGTAAGTTTGGGGGGGAGGGGGGCGGCTTTCCATTGAGCACCCCCCCCATGGAAAGCCGCCACTGGGTAATTTCTCCCTCCTAAAAAACAAAATGGCCGGCGGGAATAAAGTTGTATGGAATCTCATTCCCTGTGAACCTCATGTGAACAGAAACGTAATGAGGTTTGAATTTCGACCTTCAACATTTCTATTATAGTACATTACGATATTAGTGCGTAAAGATGGTTATAACATGCGAGGCGGAATTTCAGCCCGAGCCGCAGGCGAGGGCGTAATTGAGCCGAGCATGTTATAACCAATACGCACGTATATCGTACGACGTTTTTTAACACATTTGCGAGGAAACAGAAAAAAAAACATTTAAATAAACTCAATCTGTGAATGCACACTGTTGCTTTCCCGCCATTTGAACAGACTGGCTACTGACTGGCGCCGCGCGGCGATTAGTTCTCCTTTGAATAGCAACAGCGCGCTGCTCACTAGCTGGAGGCACGACTCCAGCTCGGCGGCGATCAGTTCCATATTTGAAATGGCAAATAATGCTGTTATGGAATTTGTATGGACTATAACATAACTATTTGCTTTGATAACACACGCGTTTGTTATAACCCGCTTTACATATCTAAAACCGGTGGAATTACATCAGCTTTACGAGCAAGGGTGTTAAAAAAATTTTTTCAACACACTTGCTCATAAAGTGGCTCTATGGTCACTGCAATTAGGCACATAATGACACCCATAATCAAACTGTGACTTTTTCATTACTATAACTCACTAGTGAGTTATTAGATTTTTTTTTTAATTTTATTGGTTGAGATCGTGTTCAATAGAACAAATAAATTTATGTTCCTATTGCTTGCTCATTTCATGCAACTTCTTATTTAAATAGATAATTTTAACTCATACGTGTTAATAAATAAAACTTTCACTCAAATATAACTTTTGTTTTCTCTGTAATAAAAAATAATTTTAAATTACCCATTTTGTACATACGTGGCAGAATAGGCGCGGAAAATAAAAAAAAAACCTCATGCCTATAGTCTGTGGCCGATCGCAATGCGCGCGCATAGGAAAACTGATTAATTTTTCCCTTCTTCTTCGTCTTCTATATAAAGCAAATCATTTTTCACAATTTGTTTTCACTGTTGAAAATAAGCTTTTATTGTTATTTTATTCACAAATGTGTTGAAAAACGTCGTATGATACACGTGTGTATTGATGATTACCGTCCCCTACGGCTCGGGTCTCAATGGCGCCTCGGCGGTAATCACCAATGTTACACACTAGTACCATAATGTACTATTACTATTGAGTCCACCCACACCACAACAAATAGAACTTAAACGAAAAAAAAGAAAAAATGTGGCAACTATATAATCTTTTTCTTCTCAATTGAATTTTGATGTTTCTATGAAAATGTTAGCTAAAAACTTTGTTTTTTGTTTACTGTATGGAACTTGAAATGGATTGATAGTGGCCGAGGCGTGATTTTGGAAACGTCTGGCGGCCACATGTAGATACGATAGTTAAGAGTGTGCAAGAGCGATTTAAGCAATTTTGTAGGTAGTTCGAAATTGTTATTTATCTTAGAATCTGTAGAACCACTCGGACCGCGCCTGCCTATCGTTCCTTCCTTTTGAGGTACGGAACTCTAAAAAGAAATTAATGTAGTCTTTCATTGGTTTATTTGTACCTACTCGTAGTATGTACCATAGAACTCAATATGTAATTTGATAATTATTTCCTCGTTAGGTTTGTTTTCAACGATTTATCAAGTTGCATGTTCATTTTTATTATGCAGTAATTGGACTTAGGAAAAACCAGTAACCTACTGAAGCTTACATAATATATAGACTTTGCAGTTTCTAGAGATTTTCAGAGAGTCATTAGGTATCTTAAAAACATAGTGAATGGTTGTCTTAACAACCCTAAGGCTCAAGACACATTGAATTGGCAAGCGACGCGTCAGTTAGTTTTATAGCAAGCCATTTCAAACCTTATGAACAATGGTACTAGATATAGAAACGCTTGTAGAATGTACGCGTTATGGCGAAGCCATTAATGCCCGGTTTCTATATTCAACGGACATTCGTAGGTAACAGCTACGACTCGTTTCCACATACAAAGTTTGACAGATAACTTACCGTCGGTTTCTAGCTGTCAAACTTTTGTATGAAGAAACGAGTCGTAGCTCTTACCTACGACTGTCCGTTGAATATAGAAACCAGGGGTTAGCGGGCCGCGCTGGCTCGAGCACTTTCGTGAGCTTCATTCTACAAGCGTTTCTATATACCATTGTTCATAAGGTTTATAATGGCTTGCTATTTAAATAATAATAATAGTTATCTAAATAACTTCTCAGAATCCTAAATGCTTGAACATTATCTACAGATAGGTACGTCTATACTAATACGAGTATTATAAAGAGGAAAGATTTGTTTGTTTGTTTGTATGTTTGTTTGTTTGTATGAATTGAATAGGCTTCGAAACTACTGGACCGATTTGAAAAATTCTTTCACCATTAAAATTCTGCATTATCCCTGACGAACATAGGCTATATTATTATATATTATCCCGGGAAAGTCAAGTTTTCCCGAGGGAACGCGGGTAACACCGCGATGGACAGTAGGTTTTAAAGAACTATTTCATAGTTGATATAATGAAACCTACGTGGGCAAAAAATTGCAACGAGTCTACCAGGAGAGCATAGTATCCAAGATACCCTAGCTTGTTAGTGCTTGCAGTTTAAGCTCCTCCCATGAATTAGTTGTTTCAGAAAATGCATCGGAAAAGCTGGAGGTGTAAAGGAGAAGGTGATACCACCCCTATATCTCCGTCGCTAGATACCTTATAATGCATCAGGTACCTATAGAATAAGTGAAGTGCAGAATAGAGGGTGCGTCGTAGGTTCTGCGAAATATTTTAGGAGTTTTAAGTGCAAAAACACAAAAGGCGCCATTAAAAAACGATTTTTTGCAATAGGTTATGATTGAAAAAGGCTGCGATGGGATCGCAACTTGTCACGTATGGAATACTAACTACTTTACCTACTGCAAAATGTGGACATTTATCAAATATGTATGTATTTTTGTAACATGCCTCTGATAGGCAATCTTCTATACCTATAAACATCTTCAAAGAAGGAATACATAAAAGTTCATGTTTATTGGGGACTGGGGATCCAATCGTGATCCTGTTTACGTATAATAGTTTGAAAAAGTGTCGAAGAATTCATAATTTCAGTATTTATGTTACCAACATGGAAGTATTGTGCCGGTTTTTACATTAAAAGCTTTTGGAATATACTATATATACGGAACACCCTTTATTAAACGTATCAAATACGTTTAACCTGACGGTTGTCATGGTAACCACCGGAGCTGCCATGGCAAGGTGCCAGAAATAACATCGATATACCAGGGCATTAGAAGATGAACGGGGTAGTTACTTTCAGTTCTACCATCATCCAGTGATTTGTTGGGGGGCCCCAGTGCACTGCACCGCCTAGCCCTCCGGTAGCTACGCCGCCAATGGCTTTCATTCGTTTTCCAAGCTCCTTTGCTTACTGTTTTCCTAGTGCTAACTCGGGTGAAGAGACGTTGGATTGTAATTCAAAAACATTTTCTGTGCATTCATCATGAAATGTTTGTCCTTCCCGCAATACACGGACAACATAAAAATAAAGACATTGTACCTACATTACGGGCGGCCATATCACTAAAAGCGATTTCTTCCTGGCAACCATTTGCATGGACAGGATAGTCGAAACAGAAATACAGCTGAATGACGAATTCAGAACGTCAAATTCTATACATTGGATTCAAAGTTAGACTCACAATAGAAGATTCCTGCTGAAAAAAAAACGTAGAACTGTTTTGGAGAACGTCAACAAGGTGTTGTAATGCAGTTCCCTTAAGTAGTAAGTATTCCAACCTTATAGATTTTATATTTTAAATAGGGTCTTTCTAAGTACACAAACTGACAGGGCTTTATTTTGGGTTGTAAATAGGCGTTTGACCGCTTCAGTTTAATTTCTAAGCCATTATAAGTTTTCACTTCAAAATTTATCTTTTATTGATTTTTTAGGACATGTTGCATAATGATTTTCTAGGAGACATTCCACCAATCACAGCCCGGCTACATCCGAGCGCGCGCACATCGAGTGGTGCCCGATGCACTATCTATGAGGTTATACCTACTTATTACAATACATTTCTTGGTTGTAACCTACTGCAGTGAGATTTCGATTTCATAAAAAAAATTGTATAAAAATCTTCATTTATTTATTTATTCACTAGCTTCTGCGCGCGGCTTCGCCCGCGTGGTACCAACATTTTGAAAAGCCTATATGCTATTCCAGGTCACTATCTACGCATATACCAAGTTTCATCCAAATCGGTTCACTGGTTTAGGCATGATTGTTACACAAACATACAAACATCCAAACACAAACTTACAGATTTATTATATTACTAGCTTCTGCGCGCGGCTTCGCCCGCGTGGTACCAACATTTTGAATAGCCTATATGCTATTCCAGGTCACTATCTACGCCTATACCAAGTTTCATCAAAATCGGTTCACTGGTTTAGGCGTGGCTGATACACAAACATCCAAATATCCAAACATCTAAACAAACTCACAAACTTTCAGCTTTATTATATGAGTGGGATTAGGAAATTAGGATTAGGATATTAGGATACGATATTAGGATTAGAATATTAGGATTTAGTACCTACCTATGAAACAATAGTAAACAGGTACCTGCAATGTAGAGATGAGACGTGAGGGGAAGGTTAGGGGTTGATACTTGGTTTATTTACTTTCAAGTTCAAACCTCTCTTAGCGTGCTGCTTTCCTAGTACACAGGCGGCGGCAATGTAGGCGGAGGCCAACCCTTGGCTCGCAGCGTTTACCGCTGTCTGTATTCAGATGACAATAAAGTACCTACCTACCTACCTACACCGCTACTTTGTAACTCTCAAAAAAAAAATTTAAGGGCAGTTGCAGCAGATGCATAAAATAATAATAGTACCATGAGCATTCTTTTTTCATATTGATCTATCGTTTATCGTTTACGTTATGTATATGATGCGATCGGCTTATTTTTGTACTCTTATTTTTTAAGAGAATCGTAATTACCGAAACTTCGTTCAAGTTTTGCTGTCACCCTGTTTTATTCTTATTTTTTCGTTTAAGTTCTACCCAATGATGTTATATAATAAGTAACTACTGTAAGTAGTATCCCATTTCTCTGGTTCTACAAATTTCTGTGGACTCAATGGTAAACATTGGAAATTTTGAAGTTCGAAATTCAAATCTCATTACTTGCCTGCTCAGAAGGCTAGGTAATGAAAAATGACTCCCGGCCGCCGGCCATTTTGCTTTTGTTTGGGGGAAATCTCTCGATTTGAGTTAATGTGAATAATAGATATGGTTAGCATATCAAATGTTATAACGAAAAATATGTTTAGTACGTAGGTAATAGGTACCTATAAAACAGCTTCGAATAAGAAAAATCTTTAATTTTATTCATTTTCGCGAAAAATTAGATGCGATGTGGACATATTGGAATACCTACCCATGAGGTAGTGTATTTTGTAAAATCCTATAAATATTATAAAGGCGAAAGTTTGTAAGTATGGATGTATGGATGTATGGATGTTTGTTACTCTTTCACGCAAAAACGGCTGGACCGATTTGGTTGAAATTTGGTATGTAGATAGGTGATACCCTGGATTAACACATAGGCTACTTTTTATCCCGATATTCCCGCGGGAACGGGACTTACGCGGGTGAAACCGCGGGGCGCAGCTAGTAAAACAATATGGCTGTGTTATTGTACCAACCAGTTAGGTTTAAAGTTTGCACGTTAGTACATCCGTACTCCATCTACTCATATTGAGTCATTGATTTATAATGTACAGCGTGTATTGAGTGGGTGTAGGGGAGGTGCCTGTGGGTCTGCGGGGGAACTTTCATTCAGTTTTCCACCTCCCACCGCTTGATGTTGCCCTAGTACAAAGTGAGGTGGGAAGTAACATTTGGATCGTGAGGCACATTTTATCGTAAAATGTTTGTGTACCTACTGTTTGTTACGTAGAAGAAAAAACAAAAGTATTCTTTATAAAAGCTTAAAGATTTCTGGCTTACTGTCCTTCTTATTTAGAGATTTACTGAATTAGTAGAAATAAAACAACACAAACAATGTAAATCATAAACTCATTGTACATCTTTAACTTATCATATATCTATTTACATGTTTATCTGGTACATATGCCAAACTACCAACAACTTTTTTACTACCTACCTAAAATAAGACAAAATATGCAAAAATAACTAAGTATTCATTTGCAGGTAATTATTGATTTGCAAGTATGATTCTGTCACAGAATACAGATAGATTATGTATTCTGTGGACAGAATGAATGAATGTTTATTGAATGTCAGCGCTGTCCAACATTCCTGCAAAATAAAGATTTAACACATTCAAAAAAAGATTGTAAAGTTGTACCGGTGTAAAGTTACGCCGGGTGTAACTTAGCAGTAACCTTAAAATTTTTGGAGTTCTGACCTGGCGTAACTTTACTCCACGTTTATTAATAACGGCCATAGACACTACGCAACTATAACTGAACCAATTAGCTCCCCTTTGGAATCCTGCTAAAGCTGTGTATACATTGATACATTACTCAATTCTGTATGCACTGGTTTTATACCCTTAGATATTTTATTTATTTATTTACACACACATAAAATATCATTACAGTTATCACCAATTCGTAATAGGTAGTACTCCCGTATATACGTAACGTACATACGTTAGGTACCAATAAATCAAGATTCTGTCTGTATTCTGTGATTCTGTTGTGAAATGTGTCGTTTAGTGTGGACCAGACTTTTCCGTATCAACTGGATAGTCTATCTCCTAAGTATTTCTGATCGCCTGGTACAAAAAGCAGCGAATCGATAATTTATAGAGAGAGATAGGACCAGATGGAGGCTTATGGAGGCAAGAGGCATATTCCTACCAACCAAAGCATTGTAAAGTAGGTATTAATTTAGTTTTTGACTTTTGGACATAAAATCTTCCTTTCTAACCACGGATTTTTAACATTTAAAAGAATACTTCTGTCTCAACTTCAGACGAAAAAATCCGCAAATCTAACTTCTAACGGATCATGTTGCCCTGGTCCTCGTGCGGATGTTTCAGTGATTTTTATTTCCGCAGCCGGAGCTTTCCCGTGACGAATCCGACTGACGTGCTCACTGCTTATCAAGTTTTTTTTAAATATTAAAAACTGCAACAAAAGGCTTTCAATTTAATGCAAAAATGTAGGTACTTGTATAATAATATTATGTAGGTAATAATTATGTTATTTCTTGATGAATGTAATTTTCTGTCTGGTAGAGATCGCTATTTAGCGATAAGACCGCCGATTGTATGTCATTGTGTTTAGTTTTCCATTTTTGTTTATTTTTATTATGTGGTGTGCAATAAAGTATTTTCTATATTTCTATCTATGAATGTAATTTTGTTATATTTATCTGATTTTTCATTATTTAATTTAGTTCTCAAAATATTTTTGTAGGTAGATTTTTTATGGACATTTGAATTTTTTTAACCACCTACGTACTTATAAATAATAATGTGTGATTTATTTTACTTAATAAATTTTAATAGAATTAAGCTGTCGTCGGATTAATTAAATAAAACTGCCTCAACTTCAGACGAAATTATCCGCATACTACTTCTAATGGATCATGTTGCCCTGGTCCACGTGCGGATGTTTCAGTGATTTATTTCCGCAGCCGGAGCTTTCCCGTGAACACCAACCGTTCTGACTCTTCTTGCTCAACATGCTTTTTCAATATTTTCAGGCTTACCATAGAACGTGACATAAAGTTATTCCGGAGTGTAAACTGTCAAAATGTATGGTTATTCTTGATTTATTCGGTGGAATAACTTTATGTCACGTTCTATGGTAAGCCCATAGGTCTTTTTTATCTCACTAGGTTAGGTCCGAGGTTAGCGCCTAATGTTTCTTCTTCTTCTTTTATTTAATGGCAATCTACACAACTAGATGTAATTCTGCCAATGTAAAGTTTAAAAATATAGCGTCTTACCATAGAACGTGACATAAAGTTATTCCGGAGTGTAAACTGTCAAAATGTATGGTTATTCTTGATTTATTCGGTGGAATAACTTTATGTCACGTTCTATGGTAAGACGCATAGATTTATAGTCATGCCCAAAGATAAATAAAGGTACCATGCTAAATCCATGGTCATGCCAGTCAGTCAAGTCCTGTCGATGGTTTGAACAAAACACGGCGGCTTGTTTTCTTCAAAACTCTAACGGAATTTTTCGTCAAATGGGGGAGTATTGAAGAAGATTTCTTCTTCAATACTCCCCCATTCCATTTTCCAGATCTCCTGTTTCAAATCCAAGGCTTCATTAGTAAAATGCCAGCGAAATTACATAATAAAACCTAGTAAAACACAAGAAAAAGAAAAGAAAATAAAATAGCAGAGCAGTGCTGCTTCCTAAAATGGCGAAAAACAACCCGCCTATTGTTTGCTTGATCAATTATTTTTTAATGCAAAATTAAACTTACCAGAAATTATAGGGTGATATAATTTCAATACTGGGATTTAAATAAATAGTTAAAAGGTTTAAAAAATGCTTCAGTTACCTATTCATTGTAAAAAAACAGGAGGAGGTTTTCAATAAGTCTTATTTTCTCGTAAAACTTGAAACCTCGAAACACATCCTTGTTTGTCATTTTTGACTTGATGGCCGCCTCCAACAATATTAAAAAAAAAAAGGTTTTGACTCAATTTCTTTAAAAACATTGGGGCTCGTTCCGCTCGCATCTCTCGAAGCTCGCTGCGCTCACTTCGGCATCTTACACCACTTGCCGCCACGTTTTGCCTTGTCATTGCAAGATTTAGGTTAGATTTTCACTACCTCTATCTACTATGGACATCTTGATAGAAACATAGCGCAATATTGGTTAATAATTTTTTTCCAAATTTGAAACAATACAGTACTTTCTATTAAATAAACCGTTTCGAGTCAATATCTCCTTAATAAATTGTGAAATTTTTGTCAGTCGCCTCTTGTGCCCGTCCCAGAAAAAAATCCTGAATCCGCCCATGGGGGTTGTATTGTTGTGATCAGCTGAGTTAATTTAAATCCAAATAGGTATTTTATTTGCTAGCCATTGGGTCAACTCGTTTTAAATGGCGTTGTTGTGGGCGTATGGCGGGAGGGTGCGAATCTGCGCAATTACAAATTGAGCACAGGAGGCTATAGCTGAAGGCTTCAATTCGAATGTACTAAAATTTCAAGGTTTACCAGTTGCGCTATGTAGCCCTGGTAGAAACCTGGACGGGATCCAACTACCCACAAGTGTTCGATGAAGCAGCCGAGTGCTTACGGTCGCGCGAATACGGTCGGTGCACACGTTCGGTGCAATCATCACCATCGCTCCCATTTGGCTCCCAGCGCTCTCCTAACTACCCTGCCCCCTTACCATGGCGTTTATCTAGGTACCAGAGAATAGAAATAAATGACAGTAATGACATTAGAGTGTGGATAAAACGGGTAGAAAAGTAACTTTTTTCCACTTTCTACGCGTTTTATCCACACTATAATGTCATTACTGTCATTTCTTTCTATTCTCTGGTACCTAGACAAACGCCATGGTAAGGGGGCTGAATTCATAAATTATTAAGTATTTTATCGTATTTAACCTAAAGCTAGTTTTCACGAAACCGTATGTAGGTATTCCTAAATACGCCAACCCCTTTTCTACAACTTACCAATCACTATCTAATAATCTGTGGCTGTCTAGACAAGGGTGACGTACCTACTTGTAAGTATTATATAATCTGTGACGAGCGAGGGGCTCGCAAATCAACCTCTGCGACAATCATGATTCCCTGGTAGCGGAATGAAAGTTGGATCAATAACTGTGCATGGACGTTGGATCAAACTGCGCAGTGAGCATTTCTGCGAGTTAATTTATTGATTGCACAATCACAGAATACCTACAGGCACAATGCAGGCACGTACTGCATAGTTCTCCCCCCCCATTATGTGGCTGTCTAGACAGAGGGCTAGACAAGGGTCAAGGGTGACGTACACGTTTGTATTATTCAATCTGTGACGACGAGCTCGCAATTTCACCTCTGTGCTATTCATGATTCCCTGGTAGCGAAATGAAAACTGTGGATAGTTGCTGGATCAATAACTGATGCGCAGTGAGCATTTTCTACGAGTTATTGATTGCACTATCTGTGCATGGACGTTGTATCAATAAGTGACTTGATGTGCATTGCGCAGACTTATTGATTGCACATATTGCATAATTCCCCCCTCCCCTCACCTTTGGCTGTGGAAAGTGAAATCACTGTTACGAAGAATAATAGAAGTGAATCTGATGGATGTACCTACTAGAGAAAGAAACGTACCTACCTACCCATAGAATGGAAACTACCGGATTCGTGACTCCTTTGTGTTATTAAGAATGAGAACGCGTTACACAAATTGTGTACATTAAACACTGTAATATCTGTAAAGCCGGGTCCACAGCGCCGTGTTTTAGTGTTTTCTAACATGTTAGCATTGTATTCCACCATTGGCACGCCTCTTCTGTTAATAACATGTTAAAAACACGAAAACACGGCGCTGTGGACCAGGCTTAAGAAGGAACCTACTAGTACCTATAGGTACCAATTCACTGGAAGGAACTTTTAAAGTTTCGCATTCTGGACACTAAATAGTACATTGTACCACAAGAGAGCGTACCACAAGATTGTAGCACAATCTCGATTAAGCGAAGGATTCTATATTTTATACTACGCTACGCTCGTGATTCAATTATAGAATCCATCGCTTGTTCGGGATTCAAACTTAGCACTCGCAGCAAAAACGAATTTTTGCTCTCTTGTGGTACAATGTACTATTTCACCTTACTAGCTCAAAAAGGGCGCTTTTGCCGCGTAAAAACAGTGAGCAAAACTCTACTTTGCTCACACTATGAGGAAAACTGATTTGAATTTAGAATGCTGCAAGCAACCAATGAGAATCGAATATAACAGGCCGCAGCGTGCGCCCGGCCAGGCGGCGGCGGCCGAGGTGGTCTGATAGCAGGTCTTTAGCCTGCCACTTGAGGGGCAAAAAAATAATAATGGCGGGAATCGGTTTTCCTTACATCTTGTATTTTTTCGCTAGTAAGGTGAAAAGTTGTATGTATCACACGAGAGCAAAATATTTTGTTGCTTGTGCTTTTGAATCCCTCACTACACTCAGGATTCTAACTTAGAATCACTCGCTACGCTCGTGATTCAAATATAGAATCCCTCGTTTGTTCGGGATTCAAACTCTGCACTCGCAACAAAAACGAATTTTGCTCTCTTGTGGTACAATGTACTATTTCCTCATAGTGTGAGCAAAGTAGAGTTTTGCTCGCTGTTTTTACGCGGCAAAAGCGCCCTTTTTGAGCTAGTAAGGTGAAAACAAAATTCCATCTATACTAAGTACTTACGCAGTAGATCCTGAACAACTAAGAGTATCAGTATAGACTTTATAGCGAGAGCTCAAGATCCTTTGAGGATGATTATGGGAGAAGATCGAACTGAAATTTGTAAAAGTTATCATTTCGAGATAATAATTGATGTGACCTTATGTTAGACTTACTTTCATAAAATTAAACGGGGCAAAGTTTATTTGACTCAAGATTAAGTTACTTGACGAAACCTAAGAACCAAACTAACAAACTTTTTGTATTGAAGAAAGCATGTTGTCTACACTTTCGAGATAATTTTCAATAAAACTCTATCATCATTTTTACAATGTTTTAATTCGCCATAACATCAATACAACATAACATGGGAAACAAAATTATATCTACGATTAATATAAAATTAATCATTCCCACAAACACTTTTTATACCATAATTATTTCACATAGCGTCTGTTAAACATTTAAAAGTGATTTTCATGGGATTTTCACAACTAAAGACACTGTCAATACTATTAAAATAACTACGTCAACTCTCCCCTGTATCATACATCACCCTAACATTCTTTAAAAGTTCGCTCAAATTCAGTCCAGTCTTCGCCGAGATACCCAGAACTTGAAATTCCTTCTTCATAGCTTCGTAATTCCGTCTACCCTCTGGCAGATCTATTTTATTGACGACAATACATGTCTGTCTGTCTGCAAGGTTTGTATTGTACATCTCTAGCTCATGCTTCAATGTGTTGTATTGACTGAGGGGATCGTCAGTTCCGTCAAGCAAGTAGATAAGTCCGCGGCATCTTTCTACGTGCTGTAAAAATTGTATACCTGTTGAGGAAAAATACACCTTTACATAAAAAAATAATTGAAGTATAATATTCTACACTAAAAATAACGGAAAGACGTGACCTACATGTTCATCATTTCCAGAGTTCGTACAAAGTGTATTCAGTCTACATTTTTCATACGCACCGCCAAATTGAACGACCTCTGTGGCGCAGTGGGTGAAAGCCCGCTTGGGACGCAGAAGGTTGCGGGTTCGATCCCCGCGGCGGGATAAATGTTTGTATGATCTGCAAATATTTATCTCAGGTCTGGGTGTTTCTATGTATAATATGTATGTATTTACAAACAAAAAGTATACATATAAAGTAGTAGGTATATCAGTTATCTGGTTCCCATAGTACAAGCTTTGCTTAGTTTGGGGCTAGATAATGCTGTGTGAAATGTCCAGCATTATTTATTTATTATTGAATTGTGGAACTCATTGCCGGGCTCTGTATTTCCCGAAAAATACAATATAAGGGTTTTCAAATCAAGAGTAAATAGGTTCCTTCTAGGTAAGCATGCTCCATATTAGACCTCACTACTGCTTAACATCAGAGTGAGGTCAAATGCTGACCTATCTAATAAAATTAAAAAAAAAATGAAAGTTGTGATGTATGAATATTTGTTAATCTTGCAATGAAATAACTGCTGAATGGATTAGGATGGAGATAGATTATATCATGGGATAGCACATAGGAGACCACGGGCAACTAGGGTAGTATACCTACAACGTAGACACATTATTTGTTACAACTTAAGGTGATGTAGGTCTCAAAACTCACGTTTTGACTGTACATCAAGTCATTTTTAAGGCATAAAAACACCGATAGTTTAATATTAGTTTATTAGTTAAGGGAGTCGAAATACGATTGACTTAATTTGACTCGAAAGAAAAAAATCTCAAGTTACCTCTAAATCTTCATCATAAAGCAGTTTCATTTGCTGGTTGTTTAAATTTTTTTTATGAAATTTCGTCTACGTGTTCCCTAATAAATACGGTAGAGGATTACGGATTTATTTTATTGCCAAGGAGTATTATTTTGTAGCAAAAAATACATTTATAACGTTCAGTGTAATATATAAATACATTTATAACGTCCGGCGGGCCGGCCAGCACACCGTCAGACGGCCTAGGGGGCTAGTAGGGTGGCGAGCGCGGCGTAAGTCAGAGCTCACTTCGCCTTAATGAGAGTGAATGAGGCGAAAGATCACACGATCGTAGCCAGTGGAAATTCGTGGTATTTGTTATGTATGTATATAATTACCAAGTCCACGGTTTTTGTGTGACCCTGGTATGAGTCCAGGCAGGTCTGCAATCGCCACTTGTTCGTAGTCATCATAGAGTACCATACCTGTAATAATTATTTATTAACGAAGACTAGTCATACAAAATGTAATCACGTCGACTGCTAAGAGCGTCACCACATATTTTTGAGGTGCATTTATAAAATAGACATAGACATACGTTTATTCGCAGCTGTACACAACAACAATTTTTACAAAAAAAAGGTACCAACAGTGAACACAGAAGAAAGAGAAAAGTACAAAAGCCAGCTGGCAATTAGGTACAATATAATTGAACAAACTAACAAACAAAGAAAAACTTATAATTAAAAAACTGTGCACATGCAAGGCGTGTACAGCTAAGCGAAAAGTCTTGAGCTCAGCATGTGCTGTGAACAAGTTCACCGCGCTGATTTTCAGCTCAAGGCTTTGGTGAAAATCTTAAATTAAATCGGAATAAAGTCATTGGCCCTTACTAATAAACTTGACATTAAGTTATGTAATGCATACACTAAAAAGCATGGTTATTCATAACTTTATGTCAAGAAATGGCCATTGTTTTCAGTAAATAATAAAGCATATGAATTATATGAATCAGTGGCAAGGCGCTAGTGGTGCAGCTTCTGTAGTCTTGCGGGCCGCACTGGCTCGAGCGGTTCATTCTACAAGCGTTTCTGTATCTTGTAACATTGTTCATATGGTTTATAATGTCTTGTTATTGAAACTGAGCGCCAGTGGCATTATCAACTGCACTTCCGTACTTCGGCTACTTACCAATGTGAGGTTTTAGTGTGGTGAAGGGATAAGGTGCGACAGTCGGGCGGGCGCGGGTCAACGCCCTCAGTAGCGTACTTTTCCCAGCATTGGGCATACCGAGCAATCCAACATGTGCCATCGAACGCACCTCTAACATGTATGTGTTCGATTCCCCTGGCGCACCAATCTCAGCTATCTCGGGCGCCTAGAAAGCAACAATTTATGTGTACGCTATAATATAAAATAAATAAAGCTCATAACACAACAATATCGCGCACCATACATTTATTATGGGCACGTTCACACTGTACTGTCAAATTATTATATTATTGGCTTACTATAAAAAAATTATGGTGCGCGATATTGTTGTGCTATGAACTATACATATATTATAGATAGATAGATAATTCTATAATGTTACACCTTAATATAAATTACAAAATAAAACAAAACTTGTCTAAATTCAGTGGCACAATGGGCGGCCTTATCACTCAGAGTGATCTCTTCCAGGTAACCCTTATAGCGTAGTCTGAAATGCGCTTTATTCAGTCTCAATAACAATTGATACCTACACAAGATGTTTATACTTAACAAGTGCTTGGTATTTTAGATGGATATGAGGTGGGCTAAGAAAAGGCTGCTGGCAGAAGCTGGATGCGTCGAGCTGAGGACAGGGCGCAATGGCGCTCATTAGGGGAGGCCTATGTCCAGCAGTGGACTGCTATAGGCTGATGATGATGATGATGAAGAAAAGATGGATTGTGTGAAAGATGTCATGAGTAACGGAGGTAATGACGGCTGATAGAGGAAATTAGAAGATGATACTGTTGTGCTGGCCCCACATGATGAAAGGCAGAAAGATGTAGTCATTCAATAAGAGTAAGAGAACAGTATCGAGTAGAGTGAAAGAGCATGAGATAGTCAAATCGACGTGTCAAGAACGCGAATTTACTATCTCGCAATTTGAAAGTTTGCTTGTCGTAAATTACCTTACCTAAGCTGGGTAACCTAGCCGTGTAGCATGTAATGTATCTGATACTGTAACAAGTGTACATAGGCACGAGTCCAATGCGAGCCGCTCGCGCGTGGAACGCAGTAACCCGAGTGGCGGTATCGCTGCGAACACAAAGACGGCTCGCAGTGTGATTCGGGAGCTCGTAGCCAGATACGCGGTGACCGTGGACGAGCCGTGCACACTTGCAAGTTGAACTAATATCAGATAAAGTACATGCTACATGGCTAGGTGAGTACCTAGCTTAATATTCCAGAAATAATATCCAAATTAACAAAATCACCTGTTCTGTATCAGTGAGGAAGAATTTGTTGCCGCGACCGCCGGCGCCGCCGCGAGCTGCCACAAACATGACGCCTTCTTTACTTAGGTCACCAACCACTCGGCCGGAGCCATCTTTTACTATTGTACCTGTAAATAGGTTTGTATAATTGCATAAAATAAATAAATAAAATGCTGAACTTTTCACACAGCATCATCTAGCCCCAAAGTAATCAGAGCTTGTGTTATGGGTACTAGATAACTGATATACTTTTTGTTTGTAAATATATCTAAATATATTGGTCTCTCCACGGGGATCGAACCTGCAACATTTTGTGTCGCAGGCGGGCCTACGGCCACAGCGCTACAGAGATCGTCAAAAATGAGTGGCCAACTCTGGTACATAGTGGAAAAATAATACAGTTTAAAAGAGCATATGGTATGCTTCTCCAATCACCACACTCACCCAAAGGTACAGGAACTATGACATGAGATGCATTTTTACCGCAGCATTCCTTATTGAACCCTCTCTCGCCGTGCTTGGCTTGTGTCACAGATCTGCAGTGGTTCAGGCTCTTCACTGAATGGCTCGCCTGTAAGTATTCATTTATCATTATATTATGCAGTATGACACTATATGTCCCTGATAACTATGAGCACTGAGGCCGTCGTCAGCATAATTTGTTCTCCTGTTTTGTTCTTCATTCTACACAAACCTTTTCTTGGTGAGTTCCAGCATATTGACATGTTCAACGACAGTATATGCTCCTTATTATAAAAATTTAAGAGTGTATTCAAGTTATGTTAGTTTAAGATAGTTAAGCGCTTTGGATTTTTATGTAAGCTTTCTAACTATTTTTAATAAATCATTTCATTTCAATCATAATGTACCAGTTAGTAGTGATATTGTTATGTAAAATAATACAATAGTTATGTAAAATATACCGCCTATCACTTCTTCTGGTACAGAGTGGTTCATAATTGGAATGCACTACCAAATGACGTTGTTACTGCTACGTCGGTCAATTCGTTTAAGAACAAGCTCGACAACTGGCGAACTAATAAATCAGTGCTCAAAAACATTAGAATGAAACTGAAAAACAAAACATAACCTAAAAGTTTGCACCATCACCTGAAAAATGACATGTCCTCCGCATCCGCCGTCACCTCCGTCGGGTCCAGCGTGGTCTTTGCACCACGCGCTGAGGAATGAGATGCATCCATCACCGCCATTGCCCGCAACAGCCCTAATTTTATACGTATCAACATAAAACTGCACGGAATCTCTGTTCGACTTCGCCTTCAAACTACGCAGAGCTTTAGGTGTGTAGTCACAGTAGCTTCGGCTATGGATAAATGACGTAATTTTCAAAGATTTGAATAGGTTTACTAGACGCATTTTGTTTGGGTTTATTTCAAAATATTTATTTCATTTCGTTCGTTTCGTTTCACAGTAAAGTTGTAGTTTCATTTCACTCACGTTCATAAATTGACTTGACAATCAAAACAAAAACAATTCAATTTCAAATTTCAATGTCAAAAAAAATGTTTGATAGTGACACGACAAACAGAATTATTTTGTCAATGTCAAGTTGAATTGTTGCTTTTGCAGTCTGCTGTGCCAGCCTCGGACGAAAGGTGCCAGCCTCGGACGAAATATAAGACGAAATATAAGTAAATATAATACCTTAATGATCGAAGGTGCCAGCCAGCCAAAACTCTGAGAGCCAAACCAAACACAACAAAGATGAAGAAGAAAAAGTTGTTTTGTTTGTTTGTTGCAGAGAAATGGGATACTACTTACAGTAGGTTTTTTGTTATTGATTTAGGTATGAGGTTATTTCCGTGCGGCCTAAATCTACATTAATATTATAAAGAGGAAAGATTTGAACGCGAAAAAACTAATACTAGGCACTCTGGATGTGAGGAACTTAATTTTTCTTTTGACGTCACTGAGTGGACCATTTAGGTAAAGTCAATGATGTTGTATACTAACTTTAGTATCCCATTTCTCTGGGTAAAGTACCTACCTATCTACTAGTACCTTTATATCAGTTACTTGGTTCCCATAGTAAGTACCTACCTACAAACTTTGCTTATATGTAGGTATAATACCTACCTACAAGAATGTGCTGAGCTTGAGTTTGCGCGCTCGCACTACAGTGCGTGTTGCTAAAATAAAATAAGTTTTTTTTGAAAAAAAATTCAACAAGTTACAAGCTTTTAATGGATTACCGTGGTCTGATTGAACTCACCGATGTAAGTACAAAATTTAATTTCAATCAATTTCATATTTTCTGAGGAGTTCCGTTCTCCATCATCGGATCAACTCGCAGTCATCATATTTCAAATTAGTAGATGAAACTTGACCGATGTAGTGAGTTTCAACTCAATCTGAGGAGGATTTTCTGAGGAGTTCCCTGGAACAGCTTTTGACTCCATCATCAGATCAGCTCGCTGTTACCATATTATTGCATTGTCACCGAGGACTCATGTGTACCAAAATTCAGCTCAATCGGACACCGGGAAGTGGGTCAAATTAAGCTTGAAAGATTTGACCCGGACAAACATACAAACATAGGTACAAAGCTTTTTACAAGAGTGGCACTCCGGGAGTGCCGACAGAAGTAAACACTTTGAACAATTAGGTAGTTCCTGGGTGAAAGAAATGAACTGGGTGGGGTTGGAGATTATCTCCACAACTCCAACTCCCACTCTTGGCGCATGCGCGTTATGGATGCGTCAATCGATAGGTCTGGCCTTTGTTTCGACGCTGGACTGGATGCGTCAGTTCGCCGCCAACACTTCTCCCAGAAACACCGTGCCCTGTGCTTTATTCATATTTAAAGTAAAAGTAAAGTTAAAGTTTATTTTGCTAAATTTGTGGTAGGTACAAGTTACAAGTTACATTCATGTTATTAGCAAAAAAGGTTACCACTCAGCATCGTGCAAGTGCAGAGAAGGATACCTCCCCTGCACAAGCGCTGGTATTATGTGGTATTTGTTTTTGTGGAAGTTAATTCAAGATGATCAAAAGAGAAGGAGGAGTGCATGCAGTTGTTCAACTGTCGAACTACCGGGATCCGGCCTCGTGGCTTCCGCCAAATGTTCACGAGCGGGAATTTGATTAGTAAGTACCTACCTACCTTCAAAATAGTCGTACTTACAAAACTTGCTTAATAATAATTACGTTTTTTAAACACTAAAAAGAAAACCGACTTCAATGTGACGTCAGGCGTGACTCCGGCGTAAAGTGAAGCCTAAGCACACCATACAAATCGAAATCGAATCGACAGGATATAACGCTTAAGGGGTATGAAAGGGATTCATGTTAATAATTTTTATGATGTAGTTTTCGATTGCAGACGAAAAATTATAAAATAAAATTCCTTTCATTCTCATGTGTAACTTTGAAAGAAAAGAAAGAAAGAAAATACATTTATTCAACAAATCAACTAAGTAGGTAAGAAAATAAAACAATAAATTAACACAAATGAAAAATGACTGTTGAAAAAACTTTGGTGTATTTAAGTAGGTTTGAAAACCGGACAAGTTCAAGTCGGACTTGCCTACCCACACGGTTCCGTACAAAGGACTGACTTCTACTTAATGTAGCTTTTATTATATATTATATTTTTGTTAGGTCTATAGCTATACCGAATTGATATGGAAAGTATTCTGAAATAAACAATTATTTATTATTTATTTATTTATTTTATTAAGTACCTACGTACTATTATTATAGTACCTACGTAGGTACTTAGTATTATATATATATATACGTACTATTATTATAGTACGTAGGTACTATAATAATAGTACCTACGTAGGTACTTAGTCCTTTGTACGGAACCGTGTGGGTAGGCGAGTCCGACTTGAACTTGTCCGGTTTTTTTTAGTTAAAAACGTAATTATTATCAAATTGAACCCGTGACTCTTAAAAACATTTTGTCTTAACTATAGCCGTTTAGATTTTTCCCTTTTCACGACTTTTTCTTAACATAATTATGTCTATCTCGTCTTCCCACCTCGATTGTAAATCAGTATAGCGATTCATAGGTTATTCTGTCTGGGGAACACATCCGCTACAAAATCGTTCCCACTGTCGAACCGAAACCAATCGGGATTTGAAAAGTCTCTTTTTAACCGACTTCAAAAAAGGAGGAGGTTCTCAATTCGCCTGTATTTTTTTTGTATCTTGTTACGCGATTACTCCGCCAATTGTGGACCGATTTTCAAAATATATTTTTTGTTTGAAAGGGTATGCTCCAGAGGTGGTCCCATATAAATTTTATTCCTGAGGGTTTGATAGTTTTCCCGTAAAACTCTAAAAACCTTCCCTCCTAGCCATTGTAAATCGAATCGACAGATAAGTCTAAGACTCTATGCATTATGTCAAACTGACGTTATAGACACGCCGCGTCTACACGCGGCGTAAAAGAAAAACCGACTTTATCTTTTAGTGTTAAAACGTAATTAAGAACGAAACAGTTTCATGGCGGAGGCGTTTCTCTTAAAGACAAAGACCTACTATCGCATCGCAGTGATGAATTTAATGGTAACCTATTTTTTCTTTAGTCTGCAGTATGACAGCGACGCGGATACGGTGTGCGAGCGTTGCTCGACTCCGGAGCTCATGCCCAACATTAGCCGGAAGAAAATTCTCAAGATGCTGAAACAAAAAAAGAAGGCCGACCGCAAAACCGTCATAGCGTACAATCTCCCTATGACAATCAAACGTGATGAACTCGTCGCAATGTTTGAACCATTTGGGCGAATTCGCAACCTGACGGTCCCCCTTGATAACAAATACCAACCTATTGGTTTCGCGTACATCGAGTATAAGCACAAGGGTAGCATCTGCAACGCTATTTTGGAGAAGAATTTCAGAGTTCATCGCAAAAAGGTTCTGAGGGTGGAATCGAAGCGGAACTATTTAGAAAAGGTCGCTAAGAAGCGCGCGAGAGGCAAATACTGCTTTGACGTCACAGCGCAGCACTACAGGTATGAATTGCACTAAGCTGGACTGTTGCCCACGACCATGCGACTATCACTACTTATCTTACCTATGTTATAAAAACTCTGTCCGATCTTTTTATTTTTGTCATCTTATTGATTATTAATACAATAATATATTTGAGAAAATTAATTCTTGGCCCTTTTTCGGAAGCATTTTAAAAAGCCTTCCTATCGCTAATACATTTTTTTAAGTACGTAGGTACTTACCTACCTGAATACTTGAATAAGGCAATTGAATATACATGTTATTTTCGGGTTGGACAGTGTTTTTACCTAAGTTTATGTATCTTAAAAATTAATGTAACTTCAGTTTATCATAAGCTCACTATGAAAAATTTGTCTCGGCAGCCATGGCGAAAGACCTGGCGAACATTGTGAATAAATGTAATCTTGTTTGTATTATGTTTTTTCTGGGTTTCGTTTAGAATTTAAAACACTAACGGCTACTTTTTTCTGTCTGAATGTTTCCATCCACCTTCGTTTGACCGTCGAGGTAAAATGAAAGTCTGTACCTACCTTCGCCATACAGAAAACCACAGAACATTATCAATGTTGGTCGAATAATTAATACATACCTAAATACTTTTGATTATTTTTTTTCACATATGAGTTTCATGAATTCGTCAAAAATGAGACTACTGTGATTTTAGAATAGTGGAATAGGACGAATGTTGAGTGACAGGTGGAGAATGTCGAGTGAAGAGTGGAGAATGTAGAGGGACGAGCAGGGAATGTTTAGTGACGAACGCAGAATGTAGAGGGACGAGTAGGGAATGTTGAGTGACGAGTGGAGAATGTTGAGTGACGAGTGGAGAATGTCGAGTGACCGGTGAAGAATGTCGAGTGACGAGTGGAGAATGTAGAGTGACGGGTGGAGAATGTTTCATGACGGATGGAGAACGACTACTGAAGGGTGGAGAACGACTACTGAAGGGTGGAGAACGACTACTGAAGGGTGGAGAACGACTACTGAAGGGTGGAGAACACAGACATCAGAAATGTGGAGAAAGTTAAAAGAAAACAGGGTCACGACTGTATCCCCAAGGTGCGGTAGACATTATCTCAGATCTTTATATTCCAGATCCTTTGAAGATGTCTAAAGTGGTAGTCAGAGGGAAAGACAAGTATAATAAATAAAATATCGACGGTCGAGTGTGGATTTTGGAGTGCAAGAAGTGGAAAGTGTTGAGTGGGCGTAAGATATGGAGTGAAATGGAATGGAATAGGAATGGTTGGATCGAAACGGAGCAGACGGGAATTAAATCGAAAGTCTACTTACAAGTGCGCTGTACACAAGCGAGCTTTTGTTTTAGTACCTATTATTTTTTTGATTGCTAAGTCGCTGGTCGCGGAAATAGGGCGTGTTACATGATTTGAACTACTGGGATGTATTTACATCGTCTTGACTAACTAATGTGGTTCCAGGCGCGGTCGCAGCCTGAAATTTTGGGGGGGGGGGGGTCACCACTGAAATTTTGGGGGGTCACCACACTAATAATAGACTTTATTTTATTTATTTATTTTATTTTATTTTAAGAGTTTTAGGAGAATTTACAGCTAGGTACATTTATGGGTTACTGTTTAAAAATACATGCAAAGCATATATTGTGCGCTGATGGCCAATTACAAGTTCCCACAGATAGGAAACTGTTTGTTTATGTGAAAATAAGTACATTAGACGACGGAAATAACACAATAAAAAAAATGAAATTGCACTACAAACAGGATTTTACTATTGGACGTGTACGATTTTGGGGAGGGTCATGTCCCCCGTGACCACCCCCCTCGGACCGCGCCTGTGTGGTTCTGTTAGGATGACATCAAATATATAGTAGGTATGTATGTTTTCTCTAACCATAACAAAATCATGAGAAATTATGTACCTACCTGCTTTGAACTACTTACTATATTTTTTTGTCGCCAAAACCATGGTTAGTTTCTGGGAGGTATGTACGGTCGGCGTCACCAACTGGTGACCCCTTACAAACCTTAGCTAGGGGGGTTCCTAGTTTGTAGGTACAGTCAGCATCGCCAATTGGTGACGCTAACTGTACCTGCCTAATTTCTTTATTCTCAATTTAAACTTATTCGAATGCATTCGATACAAATAATTATTTGAATACTAACTTTTTTCTTATCATTATAAAAAAAAACAAACTAGGTCATGTTTCTTGCAACAACGAACGGTTGGAAAAGCTTTCGTCGGATCCTTTCAATCCGACGAAAGGATTCGAAAAAAAAAGATCCGAATCGCCATACTGGGTCATAATGTCAAAAATATGACAACTAACCAAAAGTACTGGGCACGTGCCCATAGAAAAGCTTGCCCATATTACATAATTACTACTATTAGTCTCCTGTAGTAGCGAGCTTGTGTTTCATGTTTCAAAAAACGTGTACACATAGGTAAACAGCGTATTTTTGAACCATTTTTTTCTAAAACATACCTAGTAAAACAAAAAATGTTCTACAGCCTCGTTTTGTTTACCCTGTTGGTTAATGGCAGCATTTATTGGTAGTTTAAGGGCTGGTTTCACCAAAAGTCAATCTAACAGCTGGTTAGTTAATCGCGGTTAGGGAATTTTCCTTCAAACTTTGTTGTTATTTCTGTTGCTATGGTTACGGCGCGAACTTTGCAATGCTTTTGGACGTTGTTGTGACATATTTTTAATTTTCTACGATGTCAACTGTCAGTGAGCTAACCGGCCGCCGACCGAAGGAAATATTCCCTAACTGCGATTTATTAATTAGCTGTTAGATTGACTTTGGTGAAACCAGACCTTAATTTGATGTCCAATTAACTAACGCTCTGTTAGATAAAGTTTGGTGAAACTAGTCTTAAGCCGAGAGCGAACAATTAAGGGAATCCTTATTTGATCACTCTCCGCACAAGGCACCTCCAGAAAGGAGAGGTATAGCTGTCAGCAACAGTGCTCAGGATGGTGTTGCGACTACCCCGAATCCTGCAATTCAATTCAATTCAATTCAAAAGGTTTATTATTTAAACATTTTGGCATGACATCTTATTACAGGCGACTGTACCTACACTACATTGTTATTTACAGTCATCATAATCTTAAAACAAATAAAATACCTAAATTAAATTAATAAATAATGCTTCACTAATTATTTATTAATTAATTGCTTAATTATTTTACTTTCGGAGATAGCGAAATAAGCACGTAATACTAATAGGTGTCTATTATTCAGTATTTATTTATGTCGTAAATCATTATATTTAAATAAGTAGATTACCTATAAATGAAGTCAAATTGAAGGTTTCACTGGTTTTTAAGATTTTATATAGGTGCCAAACTTCACCCAAAGTGTGCCAACTATTTTTTTACAAAAATGTAATGAAAAAATCCTAAATCTATGCTTTTTCTAACTATGCAGTTCGTTCATAAATTGATTAACACTAAAATTTGCCAAATTTAATTTAACCTCCTGAACTTTTTGTTAAACATCCTTTTTGACATTTTTAGAACTTTTTAAAAATCATTTCGAAAGTGGCAAAATACCCTCACCTCACATGATCACCCACTCAAACATACTTCGGTGTCCAACCAATGCTAACTATCCCGTCCCGTCAAGAGATCTGAGAGAATTTCTACCGCGCTATGATACAGAGTCATGTTTTTTACAATAAGGTCTTGAAATTTCGTCACTAGAGTAGGTAGGCCATTTCATTGGAACTAACGAGGGGTTGCTCACACGAGTTAGAGTCGAGGCGGCGTCAAGGCACAGGCGCACAAGCGGCGCGCCGGGTGCCGCATGTACGTTTTCTTGGAGACGTCAGAAGCTATCCGCACTTTCTGACGTCATCAGTATTTTTTTTATAGAAAAATTACAGCGGCGCGTGCGGCGTGGAAATATGTGCGATCAGATTAAAACCTACTATTGACCTTGC
Organism: Epirrhoe alternata; assembly: GCA_963565295.1. Classification (NCBI taxonomy): domain Eukaryota; kingdom Metazoa; phylum Arthropoda; class Insecta; order Lepidoptera; family Geometridae; genus Epirrhoe; species Epirrhoe alternata. The sequence goes on from OY751375.1 coordinate 1,517,099, forward strand.
ACCTTGCACTACCATTAGTGAAACTATTTTGTTTATTTATTTTTATCGCTGATTTTTGATTTTCTTATTTTTTTGAAAATGTTCAATGAAAATGATACGCTAACACAGCGAATGTAACCAACCACTACATTTATTACTTTCCTGAACAAGTAGTATTTCGTAGTGGTTTATCTAGATATAAGCGCTTTGCCAATGTGAAATAAGGCACATAGCTGTATCCTAATTAATGATATACTAAGTAAATATTAGTCTTAGTAAAATTATACCTATTTTTATAGTTACTATAGCTACTTTGACTTATTTTACATTACATACTTATTATGTAAACACAAATTTTCATTGTTATACCGATTGTTCATTGTTATTCGGGGCGAAGACAAATCAAACATCATTAAAATCGGTCCAGACGTACTTAAATTATTAAAATAGTTTATATAACCGGCATTTGTTATATATTATTTATTTACCTATTTAGTGGCATTAGACGAGGTGATTATCTTGCATAAAAGAATCCGTCAATTAAGCTTTACTGAATTTTGACTGATTTTATAAAAAAATAATATCCGTACGCACACGTACAAAAATCATCGAGTTTTTTCGTTAACATAATTAAATAATATATATTCATGAAATGAAGTAAATTTTTTGGTAAATTTATAGAACATAGAATTAGAAAGAAAAATGAGCGAAAACACTACAGAAAACAAAACCTCAGTGCTTTCGGTAATAGGAGCTATTACATTCAAACTGAGCTAAAACAGGGTTACGACTGTATTCCCAAGGCGCGGTAGACATTCTCTCAGATCTTTATATTCCAGATCCTTTGAAGAAACTGAGCTATTGTAGTAAAAATTTAGATAACCTTAATTGTGATCTCCTACTCTTTAGGGACCGTCGTAATTATAAAAGTATGAACAAAAATTACTCAAAATTCAATTTTTAATTGATAATGTACTAAGTATACATAGGTGACCAGTTTTCATAAATGTATTCTGGTTTTTTTCGTACTGTAGGTTATGTTACACTGGATTTATGTATATTATTTTTATTTCTATATTTTTTGAAAGTAAGTGATCAGAGCCCGATTACAGGGGTTTTTTATGTTATTGTTTATCCAAACAATTTGTACCTTTTGAACGAGAGAAGAATTTTTTGAACATAATGTGGGTAGTTTTGTTAACCTTTATTGATAATAAGTACGTATAGTTAGAAACGAAAGTTGATTAACATTTCGAAATCTGTAACATCATGGCGAAAAGACAAATATTTTGAAGATAGAGAAGACAAAGTACAGTAGGTTATAAGCTAAGTTGTTGATTAGTTGCTATAATTGGACATAATTATAGCAACTAATCAACAACTTAGCTTATAACCTACTATATGTCATTTCTTTTGCAAATAAATACTTTTGAATTGAAAAAAAAAGAAGTTAATTTTCTTAGAAATACCAAAATGGCGTTTAAAAAAACAAAATTTGTCAGCTTTCGTTACTAACTGTACTTAAAGTTACGATTCTCAATGTGATTGATGTTGTGCTAGCTGTAGGTATATCTTGTATTAATGTTAATCTTGCATAATCTAGTATAATAAACATTTTTTCGATATCATTTCTAGTTTTATTTGAAAGATTCAATTGAAGTAGGTTGGCAATAGTAAAGTACAAACGAAGTCATTTCAACTCAGTTAAAGAAAAGGAACATGATCAAACCGCTTCTCGTCCGGAGTTTCAGAGATATATTTTGGTAATTGAATTGATGCTGCAAATACTCTTCGTCTTCTTATTCCCTTTATCCGTTTTCTTATGATGTATGATCTACAAATATTTGTCTCGGGTCTGGGTGTTTCTATGTATAATATGTATGTATTTACAAACAAAATATAAGTAGTATATCAGTCATCATAGTACCCATAACACAAGCTCTGCTTACTTTGGGGCTAGATGATGCTGTGTGAAAAGTCCAGCATTATTATTATTATTATTTATATTTTTATTTATTTATCGAAAACTTCCTTGTGTTATGAGTGGTAGATAAATAATCGGTCTCTTGATTACGATCCTCGCGACAGCCGTAATCGCGCAGTCACTGCTGTCAAACTAGTGTTAAATGGACGTAGATAAGCGTAAAGGAACCAATCCACACTCATGTCGAGTTTTAGTTATCTTTAACTCAATTTTGACATGAGTGTGGATTGGCTCATTTACGCATAACTACATCCGTTTATCACAAGACAGCGGTGACTGCGGGATAAGACTGTCACGAGATTTGTACTCGTAATCAGGGTATTATAAACATATATACGTATATAAACCCCTACCGGTTGTAAACCTTTTTAACCTCCTGTTACCTAAACCCAGCCAAGCCATTAAGCGAATTATGTGAGTATTATGAAGGTAGACTGAATTTAGAATCTGAAATTCAGATTATTCAAACATCCATAATCTGAAAAAATCAGGAAAAACACCTTAATGTATTGAATTATTTTAATGCTTTCTGAATGAATAATCTGAATTTCAGATTCTAATCTCAGCAAGACATTCCGGCTGTATGTGCCCAGCCTTCGACATCTTCAAAGGATCTAGAATACATAAAAAGACCTGAGAGAATTAAATTTTTGAAGGTAGTGGTTCACACAAGTACTGGCCAGATAATGTGTGAAATACCTAGAATTTATAACGCATTGCCCAGCCAAAGTATCTGCGAGTTGTCTAGCATTGCACAAAAAATGGTTATGATCACCAAGTAATTCCATTTTAGGTGGTTGGTGTGTGAACTTCGGTGGAGCCGATGCATAAATTGAGTGAGTTATTTACAACTTGGTTTTAGGATTTTTCGTAGTTTTAGAACGAGAACTTTAGTACGAAAATTGTGTCGAATGCACGAATGGAGGCTCTGTTATACGCACCTCCTTTCACCACCCTGATGCAAAAGTAGACACAAGAAGAAGAAGCAGATTAATAATATCCCAATATTTAGGCCTTTACAACTGCTGATGATGATTTAGGTATACCTACAGCACCAAAACGCTATGCGTACCTAGGCATAAGAAGGCATTTCAATTTTAAAAGTTCTGTAGTTGTCAATACAAAATTATTGCTGGTACAGATCCAGTGTAGGTTTAATCCTAGATTGTAACTAACATAGTTATTTTGATAACATTCATCAAGCTTAGGCACTTCTCAAAACTTATAATAGATTAAGAGCCTTATCACACTAGCGGTTGACGAAATCGGAGCGGGTGCGCGGTGGGCACTAGCAAAGCTTGTACTATGGGAACCTTATTATACGTAGGTAGTGTAGGACCCCCACTGGCCAGGTGGAGTGACGATCTGCGAAAGGCTGCTGGCAGAAGCTGGATGCTTCGAGCTGCGGACAGGGCGCAATGGCGCTTATTAGGGGAGGCCTACGTCCAGCTGTGGACTGTTATGGGCTGATGATGATGAATGTACTAAAAATAGTATCAGTCAATCAGTTATCAGGAGCACTGGTCGTCTAGTGCTAGTGGACCCGCCTTACGATCCTAGGTCGTGGGTTCGAACCTACCAATGAGTTTTCCTATCGAAAAAATTATGTGCAAAATGCCATACCAGTACTCTAAACTGTGAAGGAAAACATCGTGAGGAAACCTTAAAAACTTAAAAAGTGCAAAAAAGTGCACGTAAGAAAACCTCTTTGAGGCGGACTAGCTTAAAATCCTTTCATCAGTGTCATGTGACATGACAAGAATAAGAAGATCAGATAACTATTAGTTCCCATCTTAGATTATCGACTCCGCCATAGTACAAGCTTCGCTTAGTTCGGAGCTAGATGATGCTGTGTGAAGTATCCAGCATTATTTATTTTATCACAGTAAAGAGAGGTACGAGTATTATGTCGAAGGTATGTTTCTATCAAAATAATTATCTGCCGAACAAGTGCTTGTCTTGTGCAAGTGAGTAGGGTCTGTCGAAGTTGTGTGTTGTCGAAGTAATGTTATCAGGGATAGTGGGACCACGAGTAATAGTGGTACAATCCCAGTGGGACCACGAGTCACGACCAATGTCGAAACAATGGCTTGTCGTACTATGTTGTTTTGAAGTTAGCGACGTGTCGAAATAAAGAACAGTGCGAAATTCAGTGGTACAGTTAACAAAAAAATCTGATGGAGTGATCCATGAAATGAAAGCGGTAAAAAAAAGTTTATAAACGCTTTTAAAACGAATATTCCCTGAACACAGCCTTTAAATAGGAGTATATTATATACTAGCTTCTGCGTGCGGCTTCGCCCGCGTGGTACCAACATTTTGAATATCCTATATGCTATTCCAGGTCACTGTCTACGCCTATTCCAAGTTTCATCCAAATTGGATCATTGGCTTAGGCGTGATTGATACACAAACATACAAACATCCAAATATCCAAACATCTAAACACAGTGGAACAGCTTCAACTAATAATGTATGTAGATTAAAAAAAACTACCTATTCAAGTGCAAGCAACTACCTACTGCAAACTGTAACGATTCTTAATCATCAAGCTTTTTTTATGATGAGTGGGTCGGCTCTTGACCTCGAAACTTGCACAGGCGAGAGTGAGGTTTACGATGGAGCGAGCCTACCTAGAAGGTGCCTATTAACTCTCTTCTTAAAAACAACAGGATCTTTCAAAGTGCTTAGTTCTGATAGATGGAATATCAACCAAATGAGGATGATAGTCAGCTGTGCGCCTGAAGTTCCTGTAAAAGAACAGTGAAAGCGGCTATTTAGGTATTCAATTTAACTTGAACTAGGTACAAAGACATCGCAAATAGAAGCTCTCGATAATGGTTTCCTAACCTCCACTACCTAGATACACAATAATGTACCTATCTAATGCCTTCTCCTTAAAATTTCGGAAGTATCTGAGTCAACAATAAATGCAGAAAAATGCACCTAGAACTTACAAAGTGCGATATCCTCTTGGTAGTAAAGAGTTCCCACTTCACTTTTGTAACGATTTTCCCACTCCACATTTAGCCTTTCGGCTGAAACCTGGAAGTCTGAAAGGGAAGGAATATGCAACACGTTCATGCAGTTTCCGTTATTTATGTTTACTTGATTTTGAATTTTATCTCCGTGAGTTAAGGACTATCGAAGTTATTACCTACCACTAGCATTTGAAGATACCACCTTCGAAACTACATAACTACAACTAACCATACCAGATCCCCGATCCCTGGGCATTTGAAATGAAATACCAGAGCACCATAAACAGCTAGGAACCAAGTTATCTCGCGTAATGCACGACTGGACCCAGTGATGATATCTCTGTACCGCGAGTGGGCGAAGGTCCGCTTGCGACGCAGAAGGTTGCGGATATTACAGTCACGTAGTACCCATAACACAAGCTCTGCTTACTTTGGAGCTAGATGATGCTGTGTGAAGAAATCCAGCATTATTTATTTATACACTACACCCTTGTTCCATGCACAGACATACGAACGCTCATGGCGAAACTATGAGGTAGGTACTCTTACTGCGATACGAAACCCCAAAAAGGAATGTTGAAATTCTCAAATTATTCATAGATAGTTGTCAAAATAATAGGCAAAAATTGCCAACATTTTGTCCCGTCAACTTTCGCCAAGCAGTGGTGTTTGATGTCTACATTATCGTATGTACGGGGGTGGGCTTTTCATATCAAGCACCAGGGTAACATAAATAGCAAGGAGTCAACATCTTGTTTAGTACTCTGTTTCTCTCGGTGCGTTCGGAAAATCCAATAACAGTTGAGAGTCACGGTCAGCTTTGATCTTTGATAAAAAATCTCACGAAACTTGCTCAAAGGTCAAAGGGAAAATGCATTTATTCAATAGGACTGCTGGAATCACTTAGTCTTGAACGAGGTGATTCTATTCTACTCCTACAAATGTATTTCAAAGTTGTTAGTCATGATATTCCCTTTTAGAGCTTATACCTACTTTTTAAATCCATCATACATTTGAACTTGAACCTTGAACCTTCGGATCTAAAATCAAAATACTATACAAGTCAACGCGGCTCGTTTCTAGGGATGATACAAAATATCCTATAGGTAGCTGATGAACTAGTATCAGCAAAGCAAAGTGTCTCTTTTCAACAAATGCATTATACTTCTGCAGTGAGCGGAACAGAAGATTATTGATTGCAGCTCAATGTGGATGGAAAACGCCCAGGTCTCACGTTTTAACTCGTGACTCCTAGCTATTCATGGTATCCTAGTGCTTGATTTGAAATGCCAGGGCACCGATTCATGTAATATACGAGGTAGGTCATACCTACCTCGTATATTACATGCGTATATTCAGCCAAAGCAGGTAGGTACAGTTTTTTTATTAACCTATACTTTCCCACTGCTGGGCAAAGGTCTCCCCCAATATATTCCCAGATTCCCCAAGCCGGGGCAGGCCAAGGAACGTTGGCGTGACGACCTGGATGCCTTTCAAGAGGACTGGTGGGACGTGGCAGAGGACCGTGTTAAGTACAGTTAGTAATCTAAAATTCCTTCCCTACCAGTAGGGATAGATCTGTAGAAATATGTGGAATTGACGAATTCAAGTAGGTAGTCAAAAGTGTGGTAAATAATAGGTATACGAGTATTATATTTCTGATACCATAAACATGTCAAAGTTGTAGTCAGAGCCAAGAAAATACCCACATAATTAGCAAACAAACCATCTCATTTGAGATGAAGATTCTCAAAATTCCTCGCGGAGGGGATTGTCCAAGGGTTTGCCTATTCATTTCATAGCTATAGATACAAAGCCATCTATAGCTATGAAATTATGAAACCCTGGGGAGATTTCGTAGGCATATATGTACTGCAGTACCTATACCTGCATACCTAAATTGTATAATTACTTATGTGTTGTGAATTTAATCAATAAGAAGCGAAAAGGATGCCCGCTCATGATTTAGCAGTACCAAGTGAGAGGAAGCATTGGCGTGGGGTGCGGCAGCCATGATGCATTTCCACCCACAGCATCCCTAGCAAATGTTCCGATCTGTCACCCCTCGGTATTGATGATGCCCTGGTAGTTTAGTTTCAATATCTGCTATAGGTCTGATACACAAGTTGCTTTATGTGAAACTCTGAAACAGTCCTTAATGAGTCAGTTATTTTATGACAACAATTTTATCTAAAGCATGTTGTTAGATTTGGATTTCTAAGGGAGAAGGAAGCCTATTTTTTTTAATTAAAGTATAATTTTCTGTGGACAATGCATTGTTAGTTCGCTAGCTCTGTCAGATGTATCAAAAGTTTGTCATTCTTCCCATCCTTCTGATCCACTGTCTTGTACCTGGTAGGTAGGTGGCCACGCGAGGGTCATAGAACACCAGGCAGACCACCAGCCAGATGGTCTGATGATATTGTGGCGGTAGCAGGAAGGCAATGGATTCGACTGGCGCGCAGGATCGGAAAGAGTGGCGTGAAAATGAGGAGGCCTATACTCAGCAGTGGGTAGATGTAGGCTGATTAGATAGATAGATAGGTACCTACTGATGTAAAAAAAAACACAAAAATGCAGGGTTGTTTTTGATAAACAATACCGTTACTTAAAAAAAAAAAAAAAAAAAATGGCGATATGGCTTTTCGATAGTCTTTTGGGTTAGTCAGACTTCGGAGAGAGGCACATATCTTGTATATGATTTTGGTGTTACTAAACTGCACCTTGACAACAGACGCAGGCTCTATATTTTTCCACGCAGTGACAAAGCCATAGGTAGGTATAATAATAATTGTACCTACTTGTATGTACGGTACAAGTATCGTAGATAAATCAATATTGGGGTGTTTATTCGTCCTTGTATTAGGGAGAATGTTATAGTTGTCAAGGGGAACGGCGGCCATGTTACATTTCTATACCTACAGATTATAAACTAAGTACCTACAGTATTCATATGTGACTCCTAGCTGTACATGATATCCTAGTAATTTATATTCAAAATGCGTGGGTGGATAGGCATACATTGCTATTCAAAGGGAGATAACGATAGACTCGGTGGTAAATAATATACATTGGAATCGCTTAATCGCGAGTTGATCAAGTTAAATTACAATTTCCCTCCAATGAACTAAGGATTTTGGTATAAACAAAACACTATATTGTTTGGAATAGTTGATTGATTTTAAGATAAATTAAAACCACAGCCACAGAAGCCACTCTAATCGTCAGCACGGTAGTCGCACAGTCCAGGCGAGCCGAACGCGCCGAACTATCAATAGAGTAAATGCTGCTGACGTCAGAAGCCAGCCGCATTTTCTGACGTCATCAGCATTTTTTGTATAAAAATCACAGCGGCGCATACGGCGCGGACAAGTGTGCGATCAGGTGGTATCTGCGTAGTATCTTATTATAATCTTAGATAGATAGAAGGTAGACAGAAAATACTTTATTGCACACCACATAATAATAATAAACAAAAATGGAAAACTAAACAAAAAAACACAATGACATACAATCGGCGGTCTTATCGCTAAATAGCGATCTCTACCAGACAACCTGTGGATGGATAAATGGACAAATTGAAATATATATAGGGGTGTGACTAGAGAAATTAAATATTCTCAGAAGTTCAGAACATCAGTGGTCAATTTATTTATTTATTTATTTATTAATTACTTACAACCTAACAGCCTAGGCCAAAACGTTTGTAAGCCACTTAAAATATTCTACATAGATAACGGACACAGATCAACTAAAAAAACATACACAAACAAAGACAAATAAATGAAGTTTCATGTTGAACACATCTACATCCGGTTCCTGAGCAATCATCGCGTTGAGTAGTGCAAGTGCACTCGCTGTCGGTGCATACCTCGCGGTGTTAGTCCGGAACCCGGGTGTCGCAAATAGAGGATGAGTGCGCGCGCGCAGGTATTTATCGGGAACGAATAAATTACACCGAGTCAAGGCAGTGGGGTTGTCGATGTGGCCCCGCAGTATTGAAAAATAATGTGACATTTTAAAACAGTTACGACGAAGTTCGAGCGTATTTAGCTGCACCATACCACAGATAAAAAGAGACGGATATAAATAAGGATAGTATCCATAAAGCTTAAAGCTTTTCAATCGTTTGAAACGGTCTAAAAGGGTTGTCATAGGCGCGTCTTATAAAGTCGTAATGTAAGTTCTTTGTTCTCAATACTTAAGAGGAAAGGATACCGGCTCTTTCTCCAAACAAACGTAGTCGACTGTTTCCCCCCTGGATGACATTAGAGCTAATATTTTTGTACCATAAAACCTAGTTATCAAATAGAATGAAAAAACTATATTGCAACACAATGTATATTATCTTCCAGACAACCTTTATACTAAACTAAGCTACAAATAAAACTAAAACTAAAGAACAATAAACATATGGGGCCCTTCCACTGACTGCAAAGTTGAGCAGTGGAGACTTATCTTGGCCCTCGAACTAGTAACCATAAATAAATTATAGCTAAAATATTGGTAAAATCTCGAGATTTTCTTTGAGCCATTCCAAACTTCAAGTCCATAGTTGCATCATGGAACTCAAATCTTTGCCGGTCTGTTAAGTGATTTTTACATTAAAGTTTTATCAAGTTTTAAACAAATAAATACCTCTTATCACCTTTTTTAAAATTACTGATTGGGTAGATGGGCGGCGTATGTGAGGCGAAATGACGGTCGCGTCGGAAGGTGAGAGAAAAGGAGACAGCTTTTCACGATGCACTCTGCACTCTTAAGTGTTTATGATTTCCTAGTGATTCTGGACCTTTGCCAAAGATAGCTAAATATAATGCTCGGGCTGGCTATTGTTGGGGAGGGGGTGCTCTTTCGAGTTTCGAACGTACAGGTAAACATAGTAAACCCAGTTTGTTTGTTCGAAGCGGCGATGGGTTTGCAACATGTCACTTGTAGGAATGGTGACTTTTGCAAAATATGTAGTTGGCCCCTGGCTATCTAGTCAGGGCATGTCTGAATACATATCCCTTAGACTTCAAAGGATGGTATAAAATATGGCTATTTCCCATCAGGAACAATCATCCCAAAGTAAATTAGCTCAGAAAAAACATTTCGAAATATTACCATAACCCCACAAATACCTACATAGAAGTGCCATGTTTGATACTCGAGGTCCCCATCCTCTGCAAAATCCAATCCAAGCATTTCAACTAACCATCCTTGGCGCAGGTCCAAAATCACTAGGATATCATAAATAAATAGGAGTGCAGTGCATCGTGAAAAGTTCCCTTCTCTTCGCCTCAGCGTCAAAACTATAATTTATCAACACAACTAAAGTTGTGATCATCAATCATAAACAGACAAAAATTTTGTTAGACAGGCAGTGAAGGTCAATATTTAGGAGTAAATATTTATTCCAATCGTACTGCTCTTTGATTGAACTTGAAGTCGAGTTGATTGAGCACTTGAGATTATCTAATCAAAATAAAACCGTTCGTTTCAGTGGGTAGTTGTTTAGTTACAAAATTGGCAGTAACTACACTATTTTTGAAGTGAAAACTTCTTTACATTGATTGACATTGTTAGTGTTACCGACACCACCGACAGCGCCATCTAGTTTTAAACTCCGTAACTAAACACGGTAAAGATCCTTTATCACGGCGTTTCCAGCCGCGTGCCCGGTGACGATTTATAAATATTTCCAGTAGATTCAAAAAAATACACACGTAGGTAATTGTACAAGTTTTCACTTGTGCTACTGTTTTGTTGTTGCTTGCAATTTTCGATTTAATTTTTGATTATCTGGCCTCGGTTTTATCTGTTTAGCTACATTTAGTTTTATTGTATTCTGGAGAGATCTTGTCGATATTGTCTTCACTGGTTCTTCCGTGTGTCGTGAAAGCATTATAAGTTGGCTCTAGTGAGTATTTCGCGATGCACTGCACTCCTACTTATTTATGATCTCCTAGTGATTTTGAAACTATGCCAAGGATAGGTTAGGATGCTTGTATTGTAGGGGAGTTGAATGAATACTTGAACACCTTTAAGTGTGTGTGTGCAGGAGCAATTTAAGCAATTTTGTAAGTTGAAATCGTTATTTATCTCAGAATCTGTGTAAGCTACCTTCATATTTAGGTAAATGATATTTCATTATTTTATCTTAGATTATGTGTTTTAAAAACATGATTGGTTTTCTAAATAAAATAAATGTTTTGCGCACATTTAGCTATTTATCTCAGGAACAGCACTCTTTTTTTTTGGTGGGTTTTCGATTTGTCAAGAACCTACAAGTATTTCTTTAGTTGTGTCTTTTAATTTTCAATTGGTTGTTTAATTAACTTGTAAAAGCTAATGTATTTTAGCGCCGTAAATAACGTTGCGTATCCATAGTTCTGTACTTCTCACACGCCGAACAAATCACACTCGCTGTCCCGCTTACAAATCGCGGCTGCACACTCTTTCCGTACCTCGCACTCCGGAGTTGTATAGCATCCTGGATGTTATAAGGATTCTATAAACTCCCGAGGTAGTTCGGAACTGAAGATGATTAATGCTTTACTTAGTTTTTTTGGAATGCTCATGAAAGAAGATGTAGGGTTGAGGATCGAGAAAGGTATGTTAAAATGGTTTGGGCATGAAGAGAGGATGACCATCGTTTGACAAAGCAAGTGTGTGTGGGACAGCTAGAAGGGAGGCTACATCAATTTTGCTACAAGTCTCTTCGTCGCAAAGAGTTTTCTTGAGCTTCCAAGGAAAATGGAGAGATAGTAAAACTAGAAGTTACTACCCCGTTCATCTTCTAATGCCCTGGTATATCGAAGCTATTTCTGGCACCTTGCCATGGCAGCTCCTGTGGTTACCATGACAACCGTCAGGTAAACTCATCAAAACATTTAAATGGTGTTCCGTTTAGGATATTCCAAAAGCTTTTACTTGTAAAAAAATCGGTTGCACGATACTTCCCTGTTGGTTCTCAAAATGCTGTAATAAGATTTTCTCAACACATTTTCAAATTAAAAACGTAAACAGAATCACGACTGAATCTCCAAGATGCAATATACACGAACTTTTATGTGTTCCAGATTCTTTGAAGATGATTATGGGTAGTCAGAGTCATGTTAGAAAATAACTTTTGCATTTGATAAATGCATTGCTAAAAAGCCTTTAATGTTATTGCAATTTTTCAGAACACCCTCTATTTTGCACTTCACTTATTCTATAGGTACCTGATGCATTATAGGGTATCTAGCGAGGGAGATATAGGGGTGGTATCACCTTCTCCTTTACACCTCCAGCATTTCCGATGCATTTTCTGAAACAACGAATTCATGGGAGGAGCTAAAACTGCAAGCACTATCAAGCTAGGGTTTCTTGGATACTATGCTGTCCTGGTAGACTCGTTGCAATTTTTGTGCTGAGTTGACGAGTGACAGAGGAAAGTGGAGAAGTGAAACATGATGTGGTGACCCCATTTAGTGAGATAAGGGCAGGAATATGATGATGGACTCTAAGTAAACCATATTCTGTCTACATGCTTGCCAACTCCATTTCAAATTCCATACACCGATCTTTTCTCTGAAGTAGCTGCGCAGAACCCATTTTTGATGACGCCTAAATTACATACGTACCTTATTTAACGCGTAGTTGACCACCAACGTTAACTCTAACCCAGATGGAGCTGTAGCATTACCTTATAAGGACATGCATTTGCATGCATATCTTTCTCGCTCAGACTAATGTGATTTCCTATTCCACCAGGAGAAACAAATTGACCAGGTCATTGAACGTGGAGTGGGAAACGGGATGCGTTTTCCAATACTGACTTCCAGCTACTTATGTTGTCCTAGTCCTCGAAATTCAATGCCCGGGCACCGAGATAGTTTTTTTATTTGATGGTGATAAGATCTAGAAGAACATTGAAACTGGAAATTTTAATATATTTATCGTAAACAAATCGACTTATTTTTTCATCCATTAGAGGGTAGACAGCGAGCTGACAAACTTTTCAAATATAGGTACTGGCAGCCTACACCATTTTGATAAAACTCTTTCGCGTCGCTAACACGCCCTAGAAATTAACCTCACATATTATCTGAAACAAAAAATGATTAAAAGTCAAATAATAGTTTGTTGTCTTGCGACAAACGCATGTTAGTTAACTTATACACCCCTATTTTTAATTACCAAAAAAAAATTTAAACATGGTCTTGGTGTCTGTTACTGATCACATTTCTATAGTTAAAACTCAAAAAAAGAGAAAAAAAAATTATAACCTCAAAAGGAGACGAGACGAGTCAGACATGGATTTATGATAGCTACTGCGTTTTTACTGACTGGGGATGATACGAGAACATAGTTCGAATGAGAGTCTATACGCAATTGTTGTCTATAGTACTTATTTGTACAGTTTTCATAAAATTTTGTTCGGTTTTGGTTGACTACAACCCTCGATAACTTTGTGATATTTAAATAAAAAAAAGTTCTGACCATGTCATTATCATTTTCTGCATCTGCTGTAACTGTCCTTAAATTTTTTTTGGTAGTCATAAAATAGCGGTGTATAACAAGCCTCAATTTTGTTTGCCTGGAGCTTGACTTTTTAGTTTTAAGATATTATTACTAGTGGTTCTGTGAGAACATAGACCTCGCGAACACAATTGAAATTTAGGTGATTTGTATTATCCTATAGGCTTACCTATGCCTATGTACACTTTTAAGCAAAAGAGAGGAATAAGTTTTAGTGATTACTCGCGTTCCTTTGGTCCTAGGGGGTCGAATCTGCTGTCAACGGGTTCGTCTCGTAAAGGCGGAGAGGATTGCGTAGACTGATTGGTACAGGTAGGTATAAATTTTACGAAAAAACGCCCTTTATAACGCTTAAACAAACATCCAGCCACTTCCCCCCTTTCACCTCCCCCTTTTAGTTTTTTTTTTATTACAACTTGTGTAGAATTAAGTCCTTAATATGCCTTATGAATTTAATTCAAATCTGTTGATAAATAATGCTAAAGCAAACTTCCACCCTTTCCCCCCCTATTTTCACCCCAATCAAAAATCGCAATCGACAATCGTTTTTTAATAAGTCAAGGAACCTGTGTGCCAATTTTCGTCAAAATCGGTTGAAAAATGCGACCTGTAGGCGATTACTGACAGACGGACGGACGGACAGAAGGACAAAAGCATTTTTGGCCAATCTCGAAACTGAGACGCTTCGCTCGCTCGGTCAATAACACCTAAAAGAATTATAGGCCCTGATTCTTCACGGTATTGGTCGCGCAAAAACAGGAGTAAAATTAGTTTTTCTTTTATGATCTTACGTGATCCCAGCAGTGACTGAATAAATTCTTTTTGATTTTGACTTTGACATGTTTTAATAACATTCAATCGCCTTGCTTACCATGATCACATTAAACACTACTGTAGAATAGTGTTGGATGATACAACCCAAAATGGTCTAACCTTTTATAAGCAATTTTTTTTCTTCGGGCCTTTCTTTATGTTTGTTGGGGTGAGTGATTTTTAGTTTTATTTTCATTTTACTCTATTCTACCGTACCAAGTGCATAAATAATTTATTTAGTTAAATACTTTTTAACACCCTTGCTCGTAAAGCTGATGTAATTCTACCGGTTTTAGATATGTAAAGCGGGTAATAACAAACGCGTGTGTTATCAAAGCAAATAGTTATGTTATAGTCCATACAAATTCCATAACAGCATTATTTGCCATTTCAAATATGGAACTGATCGCCGCCGAGCTGGAGTCGTGCCTCCAGCTAGTGAGCAGCGCGCTGTTGCTATTCAAAGGAGAACTAATCGCCGCGCGGCGCCAGTAGGCAGCGCTAGCGCGCTGTTAAAATGGCGGGAAAGCAACAGTGTGCATTCACAGATTGAGTTTATTTAAATGTTTTTTTTTCTGTTTCCTCGCAAATGTGTTAAAAAACGTCGTACGATATACGTGCGTATTGGTTATAACATGCTCGGCTCAATTACGCCCTCGCCTGCGGCTCGGGCTGAAATTCCGCCTCGCATGTTATAACCATCTTTACGCACTAATATCGTAATGTACTATTATTGCACAAAATTACAAAAAAAAAAAATGCACCACTGGCGAGCATAATGCCGAAGGCATTTTTTATCTCTTTATACGAGTACATACAATCAGCCCCCGGGAATTCTGTTTGAGCTACCAGGGCATCATGCTTAGCTAGGAGTCTAGTTTCAACTCTCGCGGGATGCACCCTCCCTTCCTCTGCACTTGTAAGTCGCGTGGGAGGTCATTGCCCTTTTCATCGATCAATATTTTCATCAAAAATGTCAAATAATATTGGTATGAGGTCCATTTGAATAAGTACCCAGTATAAGGCCGTGTTGGCCGAATGGGGTTGTACACTTTCAATCAGGTCGTGAGTTCGAAACCCGGCCGTGATTTTCCTTTCGTAAAATTTTTCTTTGACGTACCTACTCTAAAAGGTGAAGGAAAACATACTGAGGAAACCAGTTAGTATTCTTATTAGGTGATGGGCTTGTAATGTGTTATGTATGGAATACATAAAAAAGATCAGAGATAATGTTTACCGTACCTTGGGGATACAGTCATGATCTTTTTTACGTTTTGTGCTGGGTCCCATCTTATATTATTTTATTTTATTTTTTTATAATTAAATATTGAAAACACCAACTATAATTCAGCTACAAGGTTTATTTTCTTGAACAAATACTTTATAATCAAAACCCAAAGTCCATTCATTTATCCCGCCATTCCAAGAGTCCTATTTTTCCGTACTTTTTCTTCTTTCTTCTTTTCTCATGGCGTCGACCATCCTTATGCCCGCCGCAACATTTTTCATATGTCAATGTCAGCCTTGTGAAGGTTGCCAACACGGTCATTCTGCTTGCTGCTTGCCTCAAGCAGCCCACGAGTCCAGATAAAATGCTGAAACAATGATCAAGCATGAGTTTCATAAAACAGTAACTATACCTACTTAAATATTTTGTTCTGTTAGGTATGTGGGTGTAGTGTAGGTATGCAGTCAATTCTCCAGTTACTTAAGAAATCATCATGTCCATGCAATTCTTTTCCTATGATACCTATTCAAGTATGGGCTCATGACCACCTGCACTTAAAGGATCAATGTCACACTTAAGAGACCAGGTTCGCCATTTGATTATCCGGAGCTTGCACTCAAAGGGCGTTTCACCACACTTGAGCGTACCAAGTCTCTTTTTTTATGATTCCCCATTACTTGACATAGATATACATTCCTTTAACATTGAGACATCTGTATTATTCAGAATTTTATCTTGACTCGCACACCTGCTTCCCAAAAAATTATTTAAGTAACCATAGGTATAAAGTAGTCAGTAAAGCGTTTTAATACCTACACTACATTGTATAGTGTAGCTACATTTACCTAATTTCCCTTGCCAACGCGGCGCTATATATCTGGATTAAGGTAAATTATTTTAATACGCTAATATTATAATACGCTTCACTTACTTGTAAGGTATCAAATTAATCCCAATTGTCAATGCGAATCCAAGGTTTCATGTTTTCAGCGGCTGTTATGCCACTATATTTTTTATCATTCCTTTCGCTGCCTATGACGTCCGCCACCTCATATCTATCATTTTGAAGTATTTTTCTCACTTGGAAGGGACCTTTGAAGACGGGTAGAAGCTTCTTACTTTTTCCGTCATTATTCTGGCTTTGGATTTTCACGAGAACCAGATCTCCTTCAGAGTAAGACCGTGCTTTCATACGATTTTTATCAAATTGATGCTTTTGTGACTGTGCGTTATTTTTTATATTCTCGTCAACCTTCTCTCGCAACTCTGTCATATCTAAAATGGGTCCATTATCAAGCTCCGGGGCTAAACTATCATTATCCATGCGTAGCCTATACCCGAAAAAGACTTCGCTAGGAACTGCTTTCGTTGTTTTGTGTATGGTACTATTTAGACCTTGTTGTAAGACTTTTATGTATTGGTCCCAACTATCATCTGACGTGTTCGCTCCTATAGCTTTCAACGCCTCTAAAATTGTTTTGTTAAATCGTTCAACTTGCCCGTTTGCACGTGGCATGCCAGTTGCGGTTATGTGCAGACGTATATTTTTATTTGTGCAATACTCTGTGAATTGGTTTGACGTAAAACAAGTCCCTGCATCTGCTATAATTCTCCTAGGATTTCCGAAATGTTTCGAAATACTCTCCAACTCTTTAATAACTCCAGATGTTTTAGTCGATTTTACCGGTGCAATAAATACAAATTTTGTGAAAGCATCTACCGTCACTAGCAGATATTTATATTTACTTTTAGTAGTTACAAATGGACCTAAGTGATCTAGATGCAGTGTATGAAACGGTTGAGCATACTTTGGTATTGGCCATAATTTACCCTCTTTAGGACCGCTTTTGTTTTTAAAATAAATACAGTTCAGGCAATTTTTAATATACTTTTTTACAATATGTCTCATGCTAGAAAACCAGTATTGATGAGCTATCCTTTCCACCGTTTTGTCTACAGAAAAATGCCCCAGATTATCGTGGTTGCATTTGATTATCTGAAAGATACATTTTTTTGGTACCACCCATCGGCGACCCTGGGAAGTTCTTCTGTAGACTTTTCCTCCTAGCAAGTCATATTTTGCAAATAAATCCTTATTTTCATCGGCCTCTCCTGATTTTAAAACAGTAGCAATATGTTGTATGTCAGTATCTTGTAATTGCACGGATAATAACCAATCCGCCTCAGTTATCGACATTATAACCTCGGTTTCAGATTTTTCACCGGTTACAACAGGGTTTCGGCTTAAAGCGTCGACGTGTTGCATGCGTGTGCCTTCACGGTGAATAATTTCGTACGAGAATTCTTGTGTAGATAAAACCCATCGTGCAATTCGGGGAATAATTTCTTTCTTGGTTAATGCATACCTAACGGCGTTACAATCGGTAATAATTTTGAAGGGTGAACCTAAAAGGTATAGCCGAAACTTTTGTAGCGAGCAGATGATTGCTAGTAACTCTAATTCGAACGAATGATATTTTTTTTCATCCTGCGTCGTTTGCCTGCTATAGTAATGTACAGGCTTCTCACCGTCTTCCATAACTTGCATCAATATACCAGCAACACCATCTCTACTGGCATCGGTGTACAACACGTTATCTCTACTTGGATCAAATATAGATAGAACGCTATCTGATGTAAGTTTATCTTTCAATGCCTGAAAAGTCTCTTTATGTATCATTTCCCAAACCCAAGGAGTATCTTTCTTCAACAGTTTCGTTAGCGGAGCAGAAATCATTGCGCAATTCTTGATGAATTTTCGAAAATAGCTAATAAGCCCGAGAAACTGTCGAAGCTGATGCACTGTTTTGGGTTCTGGGAAGTCTCGAACAGCTGTTATTTTTGATTCATTTGGCATTATGCAGTTTGGTTTAATTTTATAACCTAAAAATTCCAATTCAGTTTTAAGGAAGTGACATTTCTTTAAATTCAGTGTCAGGCCATTTTTCCTAAAGATCTGTAATACTTCCTCTAACAATTTCAGATTTTCTTCAACGGTTTCCGTCACTAGATAAATATCATCTAGGTAGAGTAATATGTTATCAAATCTCAGATTACCTAGCACTGCATTCATCATCTGTTGAAAACAGGAGGGCGCATTAACCAAACCGAATGGGGTCTTAAAAACTCATAGTGCCCGTCTTCCGTAATAAATCCTGTCTTTTCTACAGATGCGGACTGCATTGCTATTTGATAATATCCGCTTTTCAGATCTAGGCTAGTGAAACATTTTCGACCATGAAGTCTATCTACGAGATCTTCAATACGAGGCATTGGATATTTATCTTTAACTGTTATTTTATTTAATGCTCGGTAGTCAATACACAGCCTCTTTTCGCCATTTTTTTTATTTACAAGCAAGGCTGGACTTGCATACGGTGAATGGCTTTCTTGTATAATATTGTTTGCCATAAGTTCATTCACCATCTCTCGGATGATTTTCCTATCTGATGTTGAAGACCTGAAGGGTCGGCATTGAATCGGTTGAGGACTGGTCACATTTATTATCATTTCATGATTGGAAACTTTCCCTAACTCATTAATGTTCAAGGCAACACAGTCGCGGTATTTTGTGAAAATTTCCAATAATTCGTTTTGATGTGAATCGGTATCTAGAATTATTTCACCTATACTGTTGCAAAATTCAGAGAACTCCTTTGCATAATCGAATTTGAGTATATTTCCTACCCGTGAATAAATCAGGTCCGACCGTTCCGTGACATTCCTACCAATTAATACTTCACAATCAACTAAATCATCGACAACATAAAAATCAATGTTTTTTAGAATCACTGAATCTAATTTCAGATCAACAGTTATCTTGTGGTTCACAACTTTAGAAGTTTGTTTTGAAAACCCCTGCAATAAAACCGGTGAGGGCAGTTTAACATTTTCCAATAAATGTTTGTTAACAAGTGATTCTGCAATAAGAGAACAACTACTACCTGTGTCAATAAACGCTTCCTGAGAGAAATTGTTCATACATACGTTTTTAACAAATTTTTTTCGTGGGTCGGTAGTATTTGTTATAAATTTTGTTTCTTGCTTCTCCGGTTTTATTGCATTCTTTTTGTGATAGCATACAGATTCTGAATGACCTCGTTTACCACAAAAATCACATTTGTTTAACTCGCACTGACTTCGTTTATGGTTACCACCACAAGTAAAACACTTGATTTGTTTTTTATTTTGAGTTTGTCCGGAACTCAAAGTATTTGTTGGAAGAGTGGACTTATTCGTTTCATGCACTGTTTGTGTTGCTGATAAAGGTGGTTGACTTACCGATTTTGTTTGATCGTCCCGAGTATTCAAAATAGTCGACTTCATACTTTTGGATTTATATGTGCGACCATGTAAAAAACTTGCTAAATTGTCACACGTCACAAAATTGCTAGCCTCGATTGATGCGCCTAAACTAGTATCACCAATATTTCCAACAATTATCGATATTATGTCTTGCTCCGAAAATCCTACAGACAATCTATCGATTTTGCACTTTTGATCGAAGTAGAATTCATAAAGAGACTGACTTTCTACAGGTTTTTTATCAAGTATCTCCTTTAAAAGTTCGTACATATTTCGACGAATTTGGAAACTGGTAGCTAATTTGCTCTTCCAGTGTTTCCATCTCCATGATGGCCATTGTTTTTCACTGCGTAACAACGAATCATACCAAACTTTTGCAGAACCTTTTAGTTTGTTAAGAGCTTGATAACGAATCATTTCGTCTGACCATGCAAAGGTTTGAGCGTATGAGTGTATGATACTAAGCCACGCATTTATGTCATCTTTCAAAGGGTCGAACTCCGGAATAATATTATTCAGGGTAAAAGTACTGTTTGTACTTACAGTTCGGTCATCAGCTTTATGTGATACCTGTTTTCTTCGTTTCGGTGGAGGTGACGGAGTCCTGGACGAGCTTGCGCTACTGGAACTCGAACTAGACCGCGTCCTTTTTCGTTTCGGACGTTTACTACGCTTACTCCGTTTACCCATTTGTGCGAGGGTCACACGTTTCACTTCTGATATTGAAAACACCAACTATAATTCAGCTACAAGGTTTATTTTCTTGAACAAATACTTTATAATCAAAACCCAAAGTCCATTCATTTATCCCGCCATTCCAAGAGTCCTATTTTTCCGTACTTTTTCTTCTTTCTTCTTTTCTCATGGCGTCGACCATCCTTATGCCCGCCGCAACATTTTTCATATGTCAATGTCAGCCTTGTGAAGGTTGCCAACATAAATAGGTCAGCATTTGACCTCACTCTGCCTGATGTTAAGCAGTAGTGAGGTCTAAGATGGAGCATGCTTACCTAGAAGGAACCTATTTACTCTTGATTTGAAGACCCCTATTTCCCTAATATTTCGTGTTATAATAATGTTGTTTTACCAAAACTGTAAATAAACACTCAATTAGTTCATACCATAGTACCACCTATTTACTCGAAATCGGTCAACCGTCCACTACCAAACGTTGCTTAACTTCGACGTTCTATCAAGAACGACTAAGCAAGCACGACCACGAGCGCTTCATCTACTTCCATAATCTTATTCCTAATATCCCATAAATATATATCAGCCAGGGCCCGGGAATTTAGTTTCAGCTACCAGGACATCATGCTGAGCTAGGAGTCTACCTTTGCTCTCGGGGTGCATCCCTCCCTCCCTCTGCACCTACGTTAGTAAAGCTGTACGAGGTCTTTGCCCTGTTTCATCGATCAATACTCGTCGGTTGTTCCTCATTCCAATTCCTACAAAATAATATAGGTATAAGTTGTTCTGTATCACAAAGATGGACTAAACCATTTGGCCCCACTGTTAGGCATAGGTAATAATATTTAGTCATAGGATAAACTGGGTAAAGTGCTAATATCTACGAGACTGCTACGTCGTAGCAGCTAGTCTACGAATCTATAAAATTCATAAAATTATTTGTTGTTTTTTGGAGAAGTATCAAGAAAACATCATCTTACTGTAGTATTTTGTTTAAAAAACGTACGGCTTCATTTTGTAAGTTACTATAAGGAAAAGTGGAAAAGCTTCGATTGAACCCAACAAGTGTTTATTTTCATATTTTTACGTTATTAGTCCCCTTACCTTTTTATCAAAAAACAAAAATGCAGTTCTTACTTCTTCAAAATAAACCTATACATTCTTAAAAAAACAAGGTTGACCTCAATGCGCAAAATTTGTCTCGGCTCTAAATACTATCAACTTTCAACGATTTTATTCAACAACCATCGGTCTATAGCTTGTTATAGTGCCCACGCTTTAAATACCAGGGTAGCATAACCACCTAGGAGAGTCCCTAACTGATCCAAAGGACTTAGACAATCGGCAATCGCTATGAACCGAATCGACTTCTACAATCGTCAACGCTAGACGATAGCGAAGTTCGATTGCTAGCCAAAGTAACCTTCGTATAGCGATCGCCTTTTCTAATCGACTGATCGCTAAAAACCGCGCTTAGGGCTGGTTTCACCAAAAGTCAATCTAACAGCTGGTTAGTTAATCGCGGTTAGGAAAGTTTCAAGCCGGAAGGCAATAATGTAAAAAATGACGCGTTTCACAAAGATACCTACTTAGAACGAGAGCGCTTTAGTTTATTTTATGTTATACTAGCTGGCCCGGCAAACATTATTTTGCCATGTAAATTATTTTAAGTAAGTAAATATTTTGGTAGTCAAATATAATATAACTAACTTATTGTAAGTGTGTGAGAATGTGGTATGAAACTGAAAGAGAAAAATAAATAAAAATTTAAAAAATATTATTCTTTCTGCTATTCTAGGTGGAGACAAATTCAACAAATCAAAAATCATTAAAATCGGTGCAGCAGTTCTCGAGCACAACATATTTTTGTCTATACAAACACAACTTTGACATAATACTCTTTGACATATACATACATAGATTACAACCCCGGTGACCTTGCTATGGCTCAGTTTAGTGCACAGGGACGTCTAAAGGCCAACCTTACTCTAACAATCATTAAACAAACAACGAAATACAAACTTCTTACAACAGCTGTTTATGAAATCGCCATTTTGTTTCGATATCTACAGCATTTTAGCGTTCGCTAGCCTTACCATAAGAGAATCGACAACTAAGCGAAAACGCTTGTCAAATGATCCACCTGGCTAGGCATTTTGTATGGAAGTAATCGTTCGATGCTGTCGATTCGTTTGATGGAATAGAATGTATGTACATTGTCTACCAATTCGCTTACAACCCAGATCGCGTGACATATTATCTAAGGCCCACACATTTTTGGACTTATCGAACTTCGCTTCGCTAATCGATTGTTACATTGTCTAGGCTCTCACTCCGCATGCACTTTCAAATTATTTTTTGTTTCCAATCTTGAACCGGGAATTACATTAGTTGAAAAAAGACAGGTGATTCGAAGCAGCTGCCTTCGGATTGAGGAACTAACGTGCCAACACGTCTTCTAGGGAGAATTTAAATGCATTATGTAGATGAATAAACTGTCTCTTTTCAACAACGTCATATTTATATTGCAGTGAGAGAAACAGAATATATTAATTGGGCATCAATGTAAAATGTCTGGCTCGACATAAATCCATACATATCTCTGTACAAACTTTGAAACATCTAAACCCTACAGGCTGCATAACAGGGTTCATAGAACCCTAGGTATGAACGTGTTCGGGGCACCAGGTCAGACAACCTTCTCGTGTGCCCAAAGCTGCTTGTCCCTTACGGATCCGGGGAGGAACCGGGGGGAACAGCAGTTGAAGGGCCGGTGTGCCCTGTTAAGTCCGACAATAAACCGGAATCTATTGTCGGATAACCAATGGTCTGACGGGAGGTAGCTTCTCCGCGCGTCCCTCTGACTCGCAGATGACGCAGTGGATGAAGCTAGGACGAGCTGGTAGGCTCGTAGGCGGCGGAACACCGAAGAGGTGGAAGGCGGTGGTACCTCCAAGATTCGCTCTGGAGAGCGCGTGGTACGCGATATCACCGCCTTCGCTACTCTTGCCCGGCATCAAGGGATGTGGGTGCCTTGGCGACTCGGTCGGATACACACTGACTGACTTGCCTTGGCACCAGTCCCTTGTATGGTCTGGATGAGGAGGCCGCGGAGTGGGTTCGGAGCGAGGCCGAACCCACTCGGGATGGAAGGCGGGAACGCACCGCCTGCCCCGCGAGGGGGCGAGTGGTATCCCCTGCCCAACAGGGGACTTTTCGGGTCCGCGGGTGGTTGAAGTGGGGACTTCGACTGTCCACGATGCGGACCCCGGGAGGGCGGCGGCGCTCTGTGGCGAGCGCCGCCGTAAGCACCGCGAGGGTGCCGGGCGTGGCTGTGGATGCCATTCCCGGGGCAGTGCTTGGGCAAAATGCGAGAGGGGCGCCGCTGTGTTCCATGGGAGATCGCGGAGCCCCTTGACATGCATGGAGGCAGGCCACGCGTCAGTTTTTAGTCGGTGAGAGTCCGACATAACCCTTCCGCTGTCCCCACGGCGGTCGGGTATCCATAATGGATTTTCTGACGTTATAAAAAAAAAAAAAAAAAAAAAAAAAAAAAAAGGTATGAACGTGTTCATCTAAAACATATTCGACGAATTATAGCTGGTAGCTGCATTCTTGTACCAGGATATCATAACATGCCAGGAGCTATCAAACACCTACACACTACAAGTAGAATTGCATCCACTCCCCATCCCCTATTCGCTGTTTCGATATTGCTTTTTCTAAATCTAGACGCCTAACAGAGATAGATGCAGCTTCCCTAATGATAACACATGTATTCTAAAATAGACTCTAACGTTTCAGAATGAAAGTTTTAAATAGCTAGTGCAAAAATGCACTTGTTTACACTAGAGTGAGAGCGTTGTAAGAGTGATTTATCGATTAGTGTCAATGAACTAGACTATGTAACATCATTTGCCCCATCGCTCATCTGGGGTCGGCACAACATGTTCTCTTCCACTCTCCCCTATCACTCATCATCTCCGTATCCACTCCTTTCTTACCCATATCTTCTTTCACACAATCCCTCCTTTTCTTTGGTCTACCTCCACATCCATCCACATTAATTTCCATCACACTTTTAGTTACGTGACTTTCATACCTCCGCATTACATGCCAATACCACGCTAACCCCAGTAGATTTTTCCCCATACAACGGTCACAAGTTGTTCCTGACCTGTCACCATTTCATCCATCCCGCATTCAATCTATTTTGGACGTTTCGGTGTAAGCCTCCATCATCTTGGATCAATGATCCGAAGTATTGAAAATCTGAGCAGACTGGAAGGGATACACCATCTAAGGCGATGGGAGAGAAGCTGGAAGTACCTCCGAAATTACAAAACAGGTGGTCAGTTTTGGTTTTGCTTATTTTTCACCAGCTTCAGACCGGACGTAGTCACGGACAATAAGATGTATACACTCCATATTGTTTCAACCCATGTACAGGTCAACATGTCCAACAATGTTCTGGTATTTTTATTGATTTCGCCATTGGTTCAATGTGAAATCAATTTCCGCTTTTTGTTTTTAACCTACATCTATTAGTTTTAGTGTGATATTAATTTTAAAAGTATGGGGTGTATACATCTTATTGTCCGTGACTGTACGACACAACAATCTCCTATTACCTCATAATGCCCTGGTCCAAATAGTTTGTACTATAGTTCATGCGGACTGATTACACCATCAAATGCAATGCTGTGCATCTTTCTCTGTCCTATGACGAATAATTGCTGCATTTCTCACACATTGTTATAGATATAATATTTATGCATTTTATTTCAATAATAATTATACCAGCTCATGGCTGGTTCCCTAGTGACGGTAGACATTCAAAAACTTTATATTCCTACTTTCAAAAAACGGGATACATTTTCTACAAGTGTTTTTTTAGGAGTGTGTGAGGATCAGTTACATCGTATCGTAATTAGAGTTGGTTCGATTTCGTGTACTTTTTTGTTTTAGAAAACTAAAATATTATTTTGGAAAAAAGAAAACAACCGCGGGTTAGGAGCGTTTTGCTCACTGACAAAAAATAGTGATGGTCACAGAATACTTATTAGTTTCAGCTCATGGGGTCATCAACCTAGCTGGTAGAGGATAATTTGGGGTGGATACTATTTTATTGATTTATGAACTCACACCAAAACTCATGTATTTATTTATTTATAAAAAAAAATAAAAAAATGTAAACGTTTATAGAAACAGCTGAAATTCCAGCATCTTTCAAAACAGGCTTTATTTGTTTGTAATAAAGTTCAATATTGAATGTCGTGGAACAAGCTGCAGGTGTGCGTGCATTTCCCATCCCTGTTATATTCCCAGGTTTTATGAGATTGAGCTGAAAGGCCGCTATTGTGGAGTGGGAGGCTTTTACCTCCTACATCGCTCTGATTGCCTGGTGCTAAAGATGATCCTTGGTGCAGTGAAAATGCACCTGGATTGAGGAATCGGGGAAACTGCAGTTGCATATTGCAAGAGGCAAGGAATTTGCGTTGAACTGCTTCCAACTGGATGTGATACTATATGAACTGGATTTTCATAAAGTTGGTTCCATGCAGAAGTGGCTATACAGTATTAAAAGTAGGTAGAAAAGGACAAGTTAGCATCACAAAGTTATGTAGCTTGAAGGTGTGGCGACCTCTAACTACGATCGCCTGAACTACAAAGGTATCGTAATAGAGTTTGCCAATGACAGAGACCTACCTAATTCAGAGCTGTACCACTAGATGGCGCTGAATCTGGACTGCAAAACAGTGTAGCCGATAAGACGAAGTCGCTCCCGGGTCCACTAGTGTACTATAAAATGGTTGAATAAAAAGTTGTATTTTGTCAGTTACCCAAAGAACCTGCAACCAACGATATGCAACAATAATATACATCAGCCAGGGCCCGGGAATTTAGTTTCAGCTACCAGGACATCATGCTTGGCTAGGAGTCTACCTTTGCTCTCGGGATGCATCCCTCCCTCCCTCTGCACCTACGATAGTAAAGCTGTATGAGGTCTTTGTCCTGTTTCATCGATCAATACTCGTCTCGTCGGTTGTTCCTCATTCCAATTCCTACAAAATCCACTACTGGGCATAGTATTATTAGTCATAGGATAAACTGGGTAAAGTGCCAATATCTACGAGACTGCTACGTCGTAGCAGCTAGTCTACGAATATATAAAATTATTTTTTGTTTTTTAAAAGCATCAAGAAAATATAACTCCTTCCTTTTTTTTAAAACGACTTCACTATGTAAGTTACTAGAGTGCGTTTCATCAAATAGTTCCTATGCCGTCATGTTGGCAGTAGAATGTTTTAGGCATAATTTCCTCAAGAAATTCCAATAAAACCTTGAAAAACCTAGAGATACGTCTTTGTAGACGTCTTTGTAGACGTATCTCTAGGTTTTTCAAGGTTTTATTGGAATTTCTTGAGGAAATTATGCCTAAAACATTCTACTGCCAACATGACGGCATAGGAACTATTTGATGAAACGCACTCTATAAGGAAAGGTGGAAAAGCGTCGATTGAGCCCAATTTTTATTTTTTATTTTTTAGCTTATGAGTACCAAAAAACAAAAATGCAGTTCTATTAGTCGTAGTTATGCAGTTCTAACTTCTTCGAAATAATTCTATCCTTTCCTAAGAAAAAGTGGCTGCCCGTAGTGGTCTATAGCTTGTTATAGTGCCTACGCTTTAAATACCAGGGTAGCATAACCAACTAGGAGAGTCCCTAACGATCTAGACTCCGCATGCACTTTCAAATTATTTTTGTTTCCATTGGTGAACCGGGAATTACATTAGTTGAAAAAAGACAGGTGATCCGAAGCAGCTACCTTCGGGTTGAGGAACTAACGTGCCAATGCCAACACATTAGGCTTCTAGGGACAATTTAAATACAGTATAAACTGTGTTTTTTCAACAACGTCATATTTATACAGCAGTGAGAGTATTAGAAGAATTTTTATTTTTATTTTTTAGATTAAATAGGTCAGTATTTGACCTCACTCTACCTGATGTTAAGCAGTAGTGAGGTCTAAGATGGAGCATGCTTACCTAGAAGGAACCTATTTACTCTTGATTTGAAGACCACTAAATTGTAGTTTTCGGGAAATACAGAGCCCGGCAATGAGTTCCACAATTTGGCGGTGCGTATGAAAAATGTGGACTCAAAACGCTTTGTACGAACTCTGGGAATGTCGACCATGTACAAGTGGCGTCTTTCCGGGAACCTGTTGGCCCGATAAAAGAATGGGGATGGGGGAATGGGGGAGCTAAATTTAAGATTATTGATTGCCAATCAATGTAGGAGGAAATGTCTAGCTCGAGTCTAAAAATAAAGCCATACAAAAAACATGCGCAGTCAATGATCATTAACTCAAAGCGCGGCAGATACCTTCTCATAGATTTTTGTGTATTGCAGATTAAAATATCATTGATTGCAGATTATAAATTACATAAATATTTGGCACACATTTTCCAGAAGTTGGATAACCCATGGTCCCTCGGGTGTAGGGAGGCACTATGTGCTAATCCAGGATATAAACTACCTCCGAAACTTTCAAACATCAAACTTTCTCATTTTGTAATGGTGTAAGGACATAACACACATTTTAAGGTTATAATCTAAGTTGTCTGATTATTTGTGAAAAAAAAATTGTAGCTCCATCCAATTGTAAAAAATAACCGTACGTGTTTCATAACGATAGTTACAGTCAAAAAATAAAGTCATAATTTTGTACTTTAATGAATATAAAAATAAATAAAATAATTTAAGTAGGTAAATATTCTAATTTTCTATTTTTTTCACAGAGATGTACCTATAGGTACATAATACTAAACCTAACTAACATCCTGAGCCCGGGAATGTGGTTTCCGCTACCAGGGTATCATATTCAGCTAGGAGTCAGCTTAGCTCTCCCGGGATGCAACCTTTCCTCCCTCTGCACCTGTAAAGCTGCAGAGGTCTTTGCCCCTTTTTATTGATCACAGCGCCGTTTTAAAGTTTTACAGTCAAAACTTATTCATTTTGTGATAAATTTAATATCATTAGCGACAGTCAAAATGGTTTCAGATATAATTTATAATAACGCCGCAAAGTTTCGGTCTGTGGGACCGTACGCGAGTGTACGTGTTACAAATTTTGACGCGGGTATATGAAGGTTAATGTTATTAAGCGCTATTTCTGTGTAATTATGATAGAACTTCTCATAAGGTAAGTTCGTTTAATATATTAATTACCTATGTTAAAAATAAAAAATCATTACTAAATTGACCTCGGCGATATAGATGGCGTTCTAACCAAAGCCAAGGAAAAATTATTTGAATACCAACAAAAAAACATAACTCCGGATGTTGATGAGTGGGAAAAACATTTACATGTTTATCATTAATTTTAAAATCATTAAGGGTATCATACAAAAAAAAACAAAAAGATAGAATAATAGATAAGTAGAGATCGCTATTTAGCGATAAGACCGCCGATTGTGTCATAAAGTTTTTTTTTGTTTAGTTTTCTTTTTTGTTATTTTTTATTATGTGGTGTGCAATAAAGTATTTTCTAATCTATTTTTCTATTCTAAAATCTGGAGTGCAAAAACGAGTGAGACGGCCAGGAGGTGACGCATAGTCTGTCTATTCAACTCTAAGCTAGGTTGCACCTAGGCATAGCTTTTAGTCCGAGACTAGAGTCGGATTAGCTTAGTTCCTCCTTAGTCTTTTATTAATACTGAATTTATCTACTACTGACTTAAACTTTGCATTAGCTCTAATCCCACCTTAGTTTCTGTTTATTCATAAGGCCGTAGGTGTCTACGAGTCGTAGCACTTCGTAGCAGCTAGTTGCTGTATTGATCCGTGATGACGCGGGATGAAAATCTAGGTCACAACAATCTCCTATTACCTCATGATGCCCTGGTACAAATAGTTCTTACTATAGTTTTATATGCGGGAACACACCATCGAATGCAATGTTGTGCATCTCTCTCTGTCCAATGACGAATCAATATTGCTGCACGTCTCACACATTGTTATAGGTAATTATGTATTTTATTTCAATAATAATTATACTAGCTCACGGACTTTATTTATATCTAGAAGCGTTTATATTTTATTTTTATTTAAAAATTAGAAAGAATTATAAATTATTTATTTGCCACCAGAAAAATACACAATACTTAATACAAATATAAATAACAATTTAGGGTAAAATTTATACACCCCTATTTTTTAATTACCAAAAAATTTTAAACATGGCCTCGGTGTCTGTTACTGATCACTTTTATGTAGTTAAAACTAAAAAAAAAGAGAAAAAAAAATTATAACCTCAAAAGGAGACGAGACGAGTCAGACATGGATTTATGATAGCTACTGCGGGTTTACTGACTGGGGACGATACGAGAGCATAGTTCGAATGAGAGTCTGTACGCGATTGTTGTCTGTAGTACTTATTTGTACAGTTTTCATAACATTTTATTCGGTTTTGGCTGACTGCAATCCTCTATAACTTTGTGATAGTTAAATAAAAAAAAGTTCTGACCATGCCATTATCATTTTCTGCATCTGCTGCAACTGTCCTTAAAAATTTTTTGGTAGTCATAAAATAGTGGTGTATAAAGTTGCTAAAAAGAAATACCCAAAAATAGTACAACAAAACAGTAAAACAAAATAAAATATAAAATAAATTAAGATTACTTTGGCGTATTTTATTGTAAGTAGGTTGGTACACCATTAATTCTTACTTATTTAGCGTAAGTACCGATTTTTACCTGCACTGGATGAACATTCCGTTACCAGATAGTCCAGCGATAATACCTATTTTGTTTTTCCTAACTCATTATTATTTATTATAAAACAAACCTTGTCGTTTGTAATAACGATACAAAGTTATCAACATAGGTACAGTATTTTTAGACCAAGGGCAACCTCCAACCCCAGCTATTTTTAGACTTTGTGTAAGTAGGCAAGAAAGATTCCAATGTTTTAAATATACATCTCTTTGAATGTAATGCTATCCTGGTACTCATGCGGATAAATGTTAGGGACAGTACCCAGAGCTCTGGTCAATGTGGATGTTAATAATCCATCGTGGTTTTCATTAGTATTTAATTTTGTTCTATTTCTTTGATTTTTCAATATTTCATTTAGTTCTCAAATTATTTTTGAAGTAGATTTTTATACAAACTTTAGAAATTTTTTCATACTCTGATAATATTTTCTTATGTTATTTATTTTACTTATTATATTAATAAAATCTTTAATACTATTTTATTTTTATTAATTATTAATAAAATTAAGCTGTCGTTGGGATAATACTTAACTGCCTCAACTTCAGACGAAATAATCCGCAAATTTTACTTCTAATGGATCATGTTGCCCTGGTCCACGTGCGGATGTTTCAGTGATTTTTATTTCCGCAGCCGGAGCTTTTCTCTGACGAATCCGACTGACGTGTTCACTGCTCAGTAAAAAAAAAATACCAAAAAATTTAAGTTGGCATATTTAAAAACTAAGGAAATTATAAAAAATAAAAAGTTTAATAAAATGCTTCGTTCACACATATAATATCAAAAAACAGGAGTCATGTAAGTCTTCTCGTAAAACTCGAAACACATCCTTGTTTGTAATTTTCTCGACTTGAGGCAATGATCTAAAGACTTTGGTAATGCAATATTATGGTGACATTGAGTCAAGAGCTGTTCCACGGAACTCCTCAAGTTTAATCAATTTATAAGATGATGAAGAATGGAACTCCTTAGAAAATAGACCATCATCATCATCAGCCTATAGCAGTCCACTGCTGGACATAGGCCTCCCCTAATAAGCGCCATTGCGCCCAGTCCTCAGCTCGACGCATCTAGCTTCTGCCAGCAACCTTTCGCAGATCGTCACTCCACCTGGCCGGAGGGCGTCCCTTTTTCGTCAGCATTTGACCTCACTCTGCCTGATGTTAAGCAGTAGTGAGGTCTAAGATGGAGCATGCTTACCTAGAAGGAACCTATTTACTCTTGATTTGAAGACCCCTATATTGTCCTACTCTATGTTTGCCGAGTCGCGGTCCGAAAATAGATCGATTGAATTGAAACTCTGTACATCGGTCAAGTTTCGTGAACAATTTGAAAACATGGTGACAGTGAGCTGATCTGATGATGGAGCCAGGAGCTGTTCAATGGAACTCCTCAGTGATAATAGTATAATATCCGTGTATGGGCTCATATGAATCAGCTCACGGTCACATGTAAAAATCTTGTACATACATACATACATAAAATCACGCCTCTTTCCCAAAGCGGTAGGCAGAGACCACGGATCTCCACTCGCTACGATCCTGACACACAACTTTCGCCTCATTCACTCTCATTACATTCTTCATACATGCTCGTCGGTTTAGGGTACTTTTTACCTGGCCCTTCTCCAAATTGTCGCCAATTTGATCCAAGAAGGTTCGCCTAGGCCTTCCCATTCCAGCTGTCCCATACACACTCGCCTCATACACTTGCTTTGTCAAACGACTGTCATCCATCCTCTCTACATGCCCAAAAAAGCTTGTATCTATTGAAAATAATATTATTTCAGCGCAACTTTCTTTTCCAGTCAATTAAGCAGGTAGGTCGACTCGGCTAGCCCACCAGATACTTATTGAATCGGAGGAAGTTGTGATAAACATCATTCAATTCCAATTTGCTAGCTAAGGGTCAGTCACCTCGTTTTAAATGGAGTTGTGTGTGTCAAGGGAGGGTGCGAATCTACGCAAATTTAAATTGAGCACAAGAAGCCTAAACTGAAGGCTTGAATTCGAATGTACTAAAATTTCAAGGTTTACCAGTTGCGCTATGTAGTCCTGGTAGAAACCTGGACGGGATCCAACTAGTCACAAAAGTGTTCCAGGGGACTTAGGTCATTGCTGGACAAACTCGTAGTAGATATTACCAAAATCACACAAAAATTGTGATTTTGGTAATATATTTATTTATTTATTTATTTATTTATTTATTTAAAAAGGACACCCAACACGGGTATACACTTCACATTCCAAAACAAAAACAAAGTGTCTTAACTCTAGTGTTCCCATAATTACAGGGTATCACAACATGCGTAAAACATGCGTAAAATATACTCCTCATAATATTGTTTTCCATAATAATTGATCCTTTTTCACGAAACCGTGCGTAGTTACCTACTTGGTACCTATACCTACCAGTTCCTAAATACTAAGCCAACCCCTTTTCTACTCTAATTATATTAATTAATTTATTATTATTATTATTTTACACAAGTCAAATATTTTAGCAGCGGGGATCGAACCTGCAACCTTCTGCTTCGCAAGCGGGCCTTCGCCCACAGCACAGAGGTCGTCATAAATTGCAACTTACTAATTCACTAATATTCTGTGGCTGTCTAGACAAGGGTGACGTACTTGTTAGTATTATTTAATCTGTGACAAGGGGCTTGCAAATCCATCTCTGCGTGATTCATAATTTCCTGGTAGCGAAATGAAAGTTGGATCAATAAATAACTGCGCAGTACAGCTGCGCAGTGAGCATTTCTATGAGTTGTTGATTGCACTATACCTAACTGTGCATAGACGTTGAACCAATAACTGCGCAGTACAGCTGCGTAGTAAGCATTTCTACTAGTTGCTGATTGCACTATACCTAACTGTGCATGGATGTTGGATAAATAACTGCGCAGTACAGTTGCGCAGTGAGCATTTCTGCAAGTTTTTGAAATGCTTATTGCACATATTATTGCATAAAGCCATTATTATTCTGTGGCTGTCAAGACAAGGGTGATGTCCTTGTTAATATTATCTATACTAATAATACTAATACTAATAATATAATGTATAATAATATTATAAAGAGGAAAGATTTGTTTGTTTGTTTGAAATGAATAGGCTCCGAAACTACTGGACCGATTTGAAAAATTCTTTCACCAATAGAATCCTACATTATCCCCGATGAAGATAGGCTATATTCTTCTTCTTCTCTCGTGTCAATGGCTTAAACCTTAAATCTTTTTAGCCCAGTAATTTGCGACTCTTACTCCCCTATCTGTGGCCTTGTATAAGTCCTCCCGAGTGCAGGTGGTTGGACAAAGTGGGCATGAAGTAGGCTATATTATATCCCGGGGAAGTGAAGTTTTCTCGAGGGATCGCGGGTAACACCGCGGCGGACAGCTAGTTTAATCTATGACGAGGAGCTCGCAAACCCACCTCTGCGCCATTCATGATTCCCTGGTAGCGAAATGAAAACTGTGCATAGTTGCTGGATCAATAACTGTGTTAACACGATGCGCAGTGATCTTTTCTACGAGTTATTGATTACCTTATGCCTAGTTAGGCATAGTGCAATCAATAACTCGTAATCAATAACTGCGCAGTACAGCTGCGTTGTGAGCATTTCTGCAAGTTAATGATTGCACAATGCACATATTGCATAATGCCCCCCCCTTTATATTATGACGAGGAGCTCGCAAATCTACCTCTGCGCCATTCATGATTCCCTGGTAGCGAAATGAAAACTGTGCATAGTTGCTGGATCAATAACTGTGTTAACACGATGCGCAGTGATCTTTTCTACGAGTTATTGATTGCCTTATGCCTAGTTAGGCATAGTGCAATCAATAACTCGTAATCAATAACTGCGCAGTACAGCTGCGTTGTGAGCATTTCTGTAAGTTATTGATTGCACAATGCACATATTGCATAATGCCCCCCCCCCCCCCTTATATTATGACAAGGAGCTCGCAAATCTACCTCTGCGCCATTCATGATTCCCTGGTAGCGAAATGAAAACTGTGCATAGTTGCTGGATCAATAACAGTGTTAACACGATGCGCAGTGATCTTTTCTACGAGTTATTGATTGCCTTATGCCTAGTTAGGCATAGTGCAATCAATAACTCGTAATCAATAACTGCGCAGTACAGCTGCGTTGTGAGCATTTCTGCAAGTTATTGATTGCACAATGCACATATTGCATAATGCCCCCCCCCCCCCCCTTATATTATGACAAGGAGCTCGCAAATCTACCTCTGCGCCATTCATGATTCCCTGGTAGCGAAATGAAAACTGTGCATAGTTGCTGGATCAATAACAGTGTTAACACGATGCGCAGTGATCTTTTCTACGAGTTATTGATTGCCTTATGCCTAGTTAGGCATAGTGCAATCAATAACTCGTAATCAATAACTGCGCAGTACAGCTGCGTTGTGAGCATTTCTGCAAGTTATTGATTGCATAATGCCCCCCCCCCCCCCCTCATATTCTGTGGCTGTCAAGACAAGGGTGACGTCCTTGTTAATGTTATTTAATCTATGACGAGGAGCTCGCAAATCTACCTCTGCGCCATTCATGATTCCCTGGTAGCGAAATGAAAACTGTGCGTAGTTGCTGGATCAATAACTGTGTTAACACGATGCGCAGTGATCGTTTCTACGAGTTATTGATTGCCTTATGCCTAGTTAGGCATAGTGCAATCAATAACTCGTAATCAATAACTGCGCAGTACAGCTGCGTTGTGAGCATTTCTGCAAGTTATTGATTGTGTAATGCACATGTTGCATAATGCCCCCCTCCCCCCCTTATATTCTGTGGCTGTCAAAACAAGGGTGACGTCCTTGTTAATATTATTTAATCTATGACGAGGAGCTCGCAAATCTACCTCTGCGCCATTCATGATTCCCTGGTAGCGAAATGAAAACTGTGCATAGTTACTGGATCAATAACTGTGTAAACTCGATGCGCAGTGAACATTTCTAAGAGTTATTTATTTATTAATTGCACTATACGTAAGTTGGATCAATAAATGATGTAAAATAAATAATGCGCAGTACAGCTGCGCAGTGAGCATTTCTGCAAGTTATTGACTACCCAATGCACTTATTGCATAATTCCCCCTCCCCCCTTAATATTCTGTGGCTGTCTAGACAAGTGTGACGTACTTGTTTATATTGTGTAATCTGTGACGAAGAGCTTGCAATTCCACCTCTGCGCTATTCATGATTCCCTGGTAGCGAAACGAAACTGCATAGTTGCTGGATCAATAACTGTGAAAACTCGTTGCGCAGTGAGCATTTCTACGAGTTATTGATTGCACTATACCTAACTGTGCATGGACGTTGGATCAATAACTGCGCAGTACAGCTGCGTAGTGAGTATTTCTACAAGTTATTGATTGCACATTGCACATTTTATGCATCATTAACTCTCCAACGGAAATGATATTTGGTCAAATGAAAAATCTTCCTCAATAAGTACTACCCCATTCCATTTGCCAAATCTCCTGTCAAGTATCCAAGGCTTCATTACTAAAATGCAACCGATTAGGTATAGTATTTTTCACGTAGGAACGTATCCCTGACATATAACTTTTACGTTTTACGCTGTACAACAATGAAACATTTTGAAATAAATGAAATCTAGTGATAATACTAAAAGATACAACTTCAATAAAAAAGGATTTTGTCTATTTCCTTTTTAATTATTTCAGATATTAACATAAAAGCGCCTTGTCACGGAACCGTTCCTACGTGAAAAGGACTATACATTATAAAACCTAGTAAAACACTAGAAAAAGAAAATAAAATAACAGAGCAACAAGTTTTTCCAAAAATGGCGAAAGAAGTCTCATGTAATCCTCAAAACATGATCTTATACTTACAAAAACGTCAAATACCTACTAAACACTAAACTGTCTGAATCTATAGTATTCTTGATCGAAGGTTTTACTAATCACTCTCAATGCAAGTGTGAGTGCATTTTTAAACAAGTTATTTTCTACTTTCGCTCTTAAACTTTAGAGTCTAGTTTGGAATACATGTGGTATCATTTGGAATTCTGTCTATCTAGATTTAGCAAAAGCAATATCGAAACAGCGAATAGGGGATGGGGAGTGGATGCAAATCTACGTGTAGTGTGTAGGTGTTTGATAGCTACTGGCATGCTATGATATCCTGGTACAAGAATGCAGTTACTAGCTATAAACATATTTTCGTCGAATGTTTCCGATGAACATGTTCATACCTAATGAACCCTGGTAGATATCCTGTAGGGTTTGGGGCACCATGTCAGACAACCTTCTAGTGAGTTTCAACTCAACCAATCTATTTTCTGAGGAGTTCCGTGGAACAGCTCATGACTCCATCATCAGATCGCTGTTACTATATTATTGCATTGTCACCGAAGACTCATAGTATGTATACCAACATTAAGCTAAATCGGACACCGGGAAGTGGGTCGAATTCAGCTTCAAGATTTGACCCGGCCAAACATACAAACAAAACTTAAAATAGAGGTCTTAGGTACTTACCTACAACAAAGTTGAAAAAAATACGAATAAAAAAAACATATCTATAAATAGTTTAATCCTAAAACATACCATTTTATAAAAACTAAAATGCTCATTGACTTAAACTTCATAAATTAAACTATACATTTTATAAAATAACTTAAAATCTACCAGGGACGCATAACGTGGGAGGATTGGAAACTAAAAATAACTTCAGGTATCACATTCTACCTCATTCCTCTATCGGTTGTTTCAGTGCCATTGGGAAAACTAAATGTCAAACAGAGATGGACTATCTGAAATGCAATGAGCATTCACAAGCTCAAGCTTCTGAAAGGTCAGTGTTCAGGGTCAGTATAATATGTCAGTCTTATTTATATGTGTAGGTATTACGTACAGTAGTCTAGTCTACGTTTTGCGTCACGGGTTCACAGATGCACTGATCTCTTCAAACCTTATGTCCCCCTGGTGCCTGAGTTTCTAAAATAGTTTTACAATGTTGTACACGAAGGAACCAATAAATAACCAAGCTATGAAAAATATTGAGATCTTTTTATCTGGTTCCCATAAGCTTTGCTTAGTTTGGGGCTAGATGATGCTGTGTGAAATTGTCCAGCATTATTTAATATTATTATTTTTTAGTGGGCCAGAAAATTATGCGGAAAAAGAGGTCTATTTATAAAAAACAGGGTCACGACTGTATCACCAAAGCGCGGTAGACGTTCTCTTCCTTTGATGGCGTCTAAAGGCGGTAGTCAGAGGCATTTCCAAGTACATATTTGATACATGCCAACAACTTGCAGAGAAGTAAGAAACATAAGGAATTATGTGACAGGTTGCAAGCCCATCGCCGCTTAAAAGAATACTAACGTTTCCTCATAATACATATAGA
The DNA here is from genome assembly GCA_963565295.1 of Epirrhoe alternata. NCBI lineage: Eukaryota > Metazoa > Arthropoda > Insecta > Lepidoptera > Geometridae > Epirrhoe > Epirrhoe alternata. The sequence continues at coordinate 1,554,760 of OY751375.1, forward strand.
GAAAACTGACAGTTAATTCTTGCTTGAAAATAAAAAAAAGCTTAGGTTAAAATCGATTACTTTATTTGTTTTAAAAGTACATACTTTCAAACCGAATTAATCTTAGCTTAGCATTGACGAATTTTACGACTTGACGATTGGATTATTTTGTTTGATCAATTATGTAAAACTTTTATGAATAAAAATCGTTTTTCCATTACTCTGTTGCCTACGTCACAGAGTCGCGAGGTTACAGCTCCTCCTATCTTATGACCTCCTGGTAAAAACCGTGCGTAGGCTTCAGTAGCTAGGTACATTGTTGTGAGATAGGTAATCGATGCCGAGTTATTTCTGAGTTTTTAAGCAGTTCAGCCTCTTTCCTGAAGAACGGATAATTCTGCTCAGATTTTCAGTAATTCAAGATCATATAAGAATGTTCAAGGGTAGTCTGGGATAGGTCCTTAAAGACAGTAGTATTAAAGTAATCTTTAAAATTTTATAGCTTTTATTTTCTTACTGCATCACACACTACGTCACAGGGTCGTAGGTTGATTATACCCTTGAACTCCTCATACCTTATGATCTCCTAGTGGAATCAGTGCAATAGGTACAATACATTTTTGTTACCTGTGACGCTGAGTTATTTTGCACATCATGTGATCAGGTTCACGACTCTATCCTCAAGACCAAAGATCCGAAAAATTCAGCTTAGTTACTACCTACGTCACATGGTCGCGAGGTGATTGTTCCATTAAACTCCTCATACCGAATGATCTATCTACTTACTTCTAGAATGTGTGCCTACAGTAGATTATTGAACACATAAAATAAAGTTCCTCCCTTAATCATAAACTACTTACGGCCCCTAGCTAAACCTAAGTACAATAACATTGTAGGTACCTACAATACATTATACATAGAAACATCCAGACCCAAATAAATATTTGCAGATCATACAAACATTTATCCCGCGGCGGGGATCGAACCTGCAACCGTCTGCGTCACAAGCGCAATTTCACCCACAGCGCCACAGAGGTCGTCAAATATAATGTTTGATAACTAAATGCTCGTTGACGTAACTTATTTATTTATAAAATAACTTAAAATCTACCAGGGACGCATAACGTGGGAGGTGAGCTTTGAAAACATACGAGTATAATAACTTCAGGTAGCGAATTCACCTCGTCCCCCGGTGTAGTTATTTCATGTGCCTCTGGCGAAACTAAATGCTAAAAAGAGATGGATCTAAAATGCACTAGACAGAGATATTATGGACTTTATTATTATTAGACAGAGTTTAATTTTCAATACATACAGCTTTGCATTTGCCTATACGCTCTATTGAGTCTAGATATCCAAACAAGGTTCCTATCGAAAAGTATCTTTTCACACTTAGCGAGGATAGCTGTAACCTGTATCATATTATCCAGTATGTGTCTCCATCAGATAAGATCAAAACTGTCAAAAAGGCTTCGGCCCCATGCATGCCTGTGAAACGTCCGGGACTCCATAGTCCCGAGATGTTGAACATTGACAAACATTTCGACCAGGGTTGTTGCGAATATTCGCATCCGCCAATGCGGTGCTTCCGCATAGATTTGGACATCTGCATCCGCATCCGCAATAATCAAATGCGGATTTCATGCGGATGCGGATGTAGTTAATACGGGTTGTGACAAGAAAACAAGTGGGCGGGGTCCGCGAATGGCGCGTGCCGTTCGCACGTGACGTCATTGTCAAAATGACTAATGTGCGCGAAAAAATTGGTGGCAAGATCCGACGCGTTTGTTGTGATGCATCATTATTTGTTTCTTGTAAATAAATCATTAAGTGTTTGATCTTTATTTGAGTGACTTGGTTGATATGGTAACAGCGAGCTGATCTGATGATGGAGTCATGAGCTGTTCCAGGGAACTACTTAGAAAATAGGCCGATTGAGTTGAAACTCGGTTCGTAGATAAAGTATCATCTAAAATTTTCAAATATGGTGACAGCGAGCTGATGTGATGATGGAGAACGGAACTCCTCAGATAATAGGTTGATTGAGTTGAAACTCACTACATCGGTCAAGTTTCATTTACTATTTTGAAATATGATGACTGCGAGCTGATCCGATAATGAAGAACGGAACTCCTCAGTAAATAGGTTGATTGAAATGCAATTTTGTACTTACATCGGTGAGTTCAATCAGCTCACGGTAACCTATTAAAAGCTTGTACATTTTGAATTTTTTTTCAAAAAAACTTATTTTCATCAATAAAAATGTTATACTTTGTTTTAATTCTTCATTCATATACTAGGTATATTTATAAAAGCTCTTAAACATCCGCACCCGCATCCGCATCCGCGGATAGGAGCCTTCAAAAATCCGCATCCGCATTCACATCCGCGGATGTGAAAAAATCGACATCCGCAACATCCCTGATTTCGACAACCTGTTTGCCCCAGCTTGGCAAAGGCCTGCTCCAACTGTTTCCACGTCTTCCGCTCCCTGGAAACTCTTGACCATTTTTGTCTCCCTGGTTTCTTAGTTCATCTTCCCATCTTTTGTATTTTTTTCTGTATCCTATGATATCATAATGATGTGTAATAATGTGCATGTCGCAGGCAACTGGTTCAATCAGCCGTTCAATTGAATGCCATCCTGAATAGTTTGTATCATTTTGTATATTAATGTATCATTTTGTATATATCGTGTAATACTTTCAGATAATCTGGAAGACATCGCCTCGAGCGATAAGACCGCCAATTGTAGGACATTACATTATCTAAACCTAGCACCTAAGTTTGAATGTAAATTGGTGTCCACAATGAAGTTCTTATTTTTTTATTATTCACCAAGGGGATAAAGCAGTGTATTATGTCACGGGCGCCATATTGAATCCCAAGCGCATCGAAGAATAAGAAAAAAATCTTAGGTAGTTTTGAATAAATAGTAAATTCTTTGTCTTTTATAAAGAAGGTAGGTACAAATTTTCCATTCGACTAAATAGTCTTAGCTTAGCATGGACGTATTTTACCATTCGATTATGTTATCAATTATGTAAAAACTTTTCTAGATAAAAATCATTTTTGCAATACTCTGTTGGCTACCTCACAGGGTCACGAGGTTACAGTTCCATTGAGCTCCTCCTACCTTATGATCTCCTGGTGGAAACAGTGCCAGAAACTATACATTGTTGTACACCTGGAACAAGCGAAGCAGATAGGTAATCGATGCCGAGTTATTTCTGATTTTTAAGCAGTTCAGCCTCTTTCCTGAAGAATGGAAAATTCTGCTGAGATTTTCAGTCATTCAAGATCATTTTGGAATGTCCAAGGGGGTAGTCTGGGATAGGTCCTTAATACTTTTAGAAGCCACGTAAAAATTCCGACCGCGCGCATCAACGCCTATCGTAAAAGGAACCAAACATGTTTCCTATGTTTCTTTTGCTTTGGGTCTTTCATCATAACTATTTATCCAAAAGCAAAATAAAGTTGCGCCTTTATTAATTGACCGTGAACTAATGTTATACCTACACGCATAATGCATACAACACTGACTAAACCAATCTCCATCAACAAAATTCTTGGGAAAAAGACGCAGTTCTGAGTGAGAAATGACTTGCGTTGGTACCCTGCCTACTTAAAATTTGCTCCTATGTGTACAAAATGTATAGCTTCTGTAGGCACTGTTTTCACCAGGATATTTCATAAGGTGTGAAGAGTTCAATAGTATTCCCAACCCACGAACCTGTGACGTAGGTAATAGTGTAAAACTAGATGTATTCTAGGTGTGCAACAATGTATAACTACTGGTAGGCACTATTTACACCAGAAGTTCATTAGGAATGAGGAGCTCCATAGTATGATCAATCGACGACCCTGTAACGTGACAGAAGATTTAGCGCATACGACATTATTTACAGCATGGATTTAGCATTGAACCTTTTATTTACAGCATATGACATAGAAGATTTATGTACTTATCTGATACTGATACTTTTTTAAATCCACGAAGGTCGAATGTTCAAATTAGAACAGAACAGAACAGGGTCACGACTGTATCCCCAAGGCGCGGTAGACATTCTCTCAGATCTTTATATTCCAGATCCTTTGAAGATGTCTAAGGGGGTAGTCAGAGGCCTGTACAAATACATATTTGATACATGCCCACATCTTGCAGAAGTTAGTATTCCATACGTGACAGGTTGCAAGCCCATCGCCGCCTGTAAGAATACTAACTGGTTTCCTCACGATGTTTTCCTTCACCGTTCAGAGCTCGTGTTAAAGCGCATATAAATTTTACGAAACGCAAAATCCATTGATGCACGGCCGGGATTCGATCCCACGACCTTCGGATTGAAAGTCGAGGTACAACCCCATTCGGCCAACACGGCTCTTAAGGCATGGAAAAAGTATTTGCGCTTTGCGCATTAATATGTCGATGTCGTGTCCAGGTTTTACTAAACATGACGTGATTACCCTACTAAAATCTAAGTACACACCATCAAATGATCTCGAAAAGCTGAGAATATTTTGTTCTGGTATAATGTCGTGAGCCTGTTTATATTTAAGTGAGTAACAACTGAATTTTTTTGTGTTCAATAAGTATAGCTACTCTGCCTACGCACAGATTCCACCAGGAGATCATAAGGTATGAAGAGTTCATGGGAACAATCACCTAGCGACCCTGTGACGTAAGCAGTAGTGTGATACGTCAGATGAGAAAATTGGAGCTATAAAATAATACAGGCGGCAGACAAAAATTTTAGATAAATAAAAATTTTAGTAACACACGCGTTTGTTATGACCCGCTTTACATATCTAAAACCGGTGGAATTACATCAGCTTTACGAGCAAGGGTGTTAAAAAAAAAATTAACTTAGTAGTTTCATAAATAATATGCCTTATGATGTCATTAAATTGAGCTCCAAAATGATTAAAGAAAACCTCTTGATTAAACAATTTTAGATCAGAATATTTTGTAACAAAACTTATATACTTAAGTAGGTACTTACTTTTTTCGTATACATAGGGTTTGGGTGTTTTATGTATCTATATTCTGAAATAGATAGATAAATAGAAAGCTTTATTTGACAACACACAGACACAGGTACATTACATAAACAGATAACAGGTACAGGTATACTTAGATACATAAAATTTACGAAAAAAAAGTATATAAGTATTAGTAATCACTCATCTAGTACCCATAACCACAAGCTCTGCTTAATTTGGGGCTAGATGATGCTGTGTGAAAAGTACAGCATTTATTTTATTATTGCAATGCCACCGTAGGACTCATAAGTGTTACAAAATTCAGTTCACAGGCTCACAACAGGCTCACGTGATAAAGCTCCTCATACTTTATGATTGCCTGGTGGAAATAGTGCCTAGCATCGATTGTACGCGATTGATTGACTGAACGAGTTCTTTTCTCGTCGTCTCCGTCGAAGATAAGTAATCTGCGAGAAAATGGATGGATTTTTGTATTTGTATTTTGTATTTTCTTTATTTATCAAAAACTTATTTATAATCTTACTTATTACGACACATTAAACCATACAAGGTTTGTCTTGTGCCGACAGTTGCAGCGTGTTGCCACACATTTGGCATAAAGTTATACATAAGTAGGAAAACATATATTAAGTACAGTTTCAAACCTACCCGCCTTACGATTTGACAGACATTAAAAATAACCACCTACATGCATACAATGTGACCAGCGGTCATTTTCATATTTCGCTATAAAATGTCTAAGAAGTGTTTTTTTGTATTTATGTGAGTAGTTTTTTGTGTCAAGTTCTAATAGTTTACGTGGTAGGTATTAAATATTCTTTGGTTCGTCTGCCATAATAATTATTCATTTTGGGTATACATACATAGTTTATTTTGAGTAATTTTCCTAGTTGTTGGGTGATTTAATAAATTATTTATTAACTTAAAATTGAGCGATCACCTTACTTATTGATTTCCCGTTGCAAACGTGTCAAAATCCAAAATGCCCTACTGTTTGGCTTTCTGGTTTCTTGTCCTTCAGTAATAATAATATACCTGCTTAGGCTTACTCACTTCCATATTTTCCCGCATTGTATGGATTGGATATAGTGAAAAACTGTTCCAAATTCCAATGTTGCACAACCTGTAGCTATTCTCAGGGCTATGAGCTATGTAGGTATAAAGAAAGGGGGTGACAACAGCTCAACCCCCGTAGGAATCGCAAAAAAAAACAGAGACCCGAACGTAACTATCCGGAAAAAAGTACCTATTTGTGTGACTACTCCAAAGTCCAATGTAAACGAGCAGCAGAGTTTGGATGTAAATCGAGATATTTATCTCGAAGTCTTCAGCTTGAAAACCGAGATAATATTACTCAGAGACCAACTCTCCAAGGCAGTGGATCTCATAGCCAAGTATGAGTCCAAGCTGGATACTTATGTTTGCAAAGTGGATAAGCTGCACAAAAAACTTGAGGCAGATGACATAGTACGTGAACCAAATGCACAGTGTCTCACCAAGCAGTCGCAGCCTGTTGAGCCCTGCTCACTTAAAGTAATTAGAAGAGACCATGGAATGGCTAGTCAGGAGAAGGTGTCTAGGAGTGAACCCGATGACAAACCTGACAAACCTGATCACCAACAATGGACTGTAGTGCGAAGTCGCAAGAGTGGTCGCCTGGCCTCTTCCTATGAAACACCAGGGCCCGCTACATCTCCATTAAGGACTGCTGCGACACGCACCGAGTCTAGTGGAGTTAAGCAAATCCAACGCAAGTCAACAAGAGCATCGTCAGCAAGTGTGCTAAGAGGAACGGCCACTCCAGGATCAACAATATTAGAGGCTTCAGAAAGAATTAAGTACCTACACTTGTTCTATGTCAAGGAGGGGACCACAGAGGATCAAGTACGCGCACATATAAAAACTCTTTGCGCTGATGACCACTGCACGGTTGAGGCTCTCAAGTCTCGTGGACGATACGCGTCTTTCAAACTGGGAGTTCAGTTTAAATGGTCTGAACGGCTGCTATGCCCGCAGAACTGGGCAGAAGACATTTGTATAAAACCATGGAGGCAGCTTTTTCGTGGCAAAAAAGAAAAACAAGAAACTTCTTAAGAATAATAAAAAGTTCTCTATCTACTACCAAAATGTCCGTGGCCTCAGAACGAAAACATCTACTTTTTACAAAAATATTGGAATGAATTCTTCGGATATAATTTCTCTCACTGAAACATACCTATTGAGCTCTGTTTATGACGGTGAGTTATTTCCACCTGGTTTCAATGTGCTACGAAAGGATCGTGGCGATACTGGGTATGGAGGTGTGCTTCTGGCTGCTCGGAACGATGTTACTCTACGTCCCATCACCGACATTGATGGTTTGACCGATGACATGGAACTATTGGCAGCTAGTGTTTCTTGGAAAAATATAAAATTCATATGTTGTGTAGTGTACCTTCCACCTAGTTATAAAGATACGCAATACTTAAATGTTCTGAATTGTATCGAAAATGTTTATTGTAAATATTCTGACCATGATATATTATTAATTGGTGACTTTAATAGTAAACCAATTTAATATTTTCTGTGACTTCTGTAACATGAATCAGTTTAACAGCATTGTGAACGGAATAGGTGGTTTGTTAGATTTGGTCCTAAGTGGAGTGGATCAAAAACAATTACATGTGGACAAATCCCTCATGCCATTAGTACCGATTGATGTTCTACACCCTGCTCTCGACATAACCTTCGAATTACCCCGTGGACCTACAGGTGTATCTCCCACCCTGCAGATGAAATCTACGAGTCACCACTTGAATGGGTATCCTGATTGGAACTTTCGTAAAGCTGATTTTACCAAACTCTATTCATCATTGAGCGACATTGATTGGTCTGAAGTTTTTGAGGAAAACGATGTTGATTCAGCAACCAAAGTCTTTTACGATAAACTAAATAGTTGTTTCAAAGAAAATGTTCCAGTAAAGAAAAACTCTAGTAAAACACCAAAATATGTGTATCCATGTTGGTACACTTATGAAATAATCAAAAACATAAAAAACAAGTATTTCCATCTGCGTAAATTCAAAGAGAGTCACAAGGAATTTAACAGAGAAATGTTTAAATATTATAGGGAACTACAACAAGTTAAGAGCCTTATTAACATTGCATTTAATAACCATATAAATCAGGCACAGGCAAATATTATACGAGATCCTGCAAAATTCTGGAGCTACATTAAAGATAAACGCAAAGACCGACGTACCCTACAGGAGTTCAAGTGGAAGGGTGAAATGGTGTCGGGCCAAAATGCTGTAAACATTTTTGCTGAATTCTTCAGCTCGGTATTTCACAAAGATATTCCACTACTCAATCCAGATACTGCGCAGCAAAGTGCCATGTCTGATTCGTTTAGGATCACCTTGGAGAGTATCACTTCCACAGACTTGAAGAAGGCTATTAAACGCTTGAAACCACGTTTCTCTGCTGGCCCTGACGCAATTCCAGCTTATCTTGTGAAGGATTGTGGGGCTGTTTTTGAGCGACCGCTCCTGTACCTCTATAATATTGCACTAAATCAATGTAGCTATCCAACATCTTGGAAAATGTCCAAAGTAACTCCAGTACCCAAGGGTAGTGGGAGTACTGATATTGAGATGCACAGGCCAATAGCAGTTCCTCCTGTATTTGGAAAGATTTTCGAATCAATTATTGATATGAAAATCCGTAACCAAGTTGGTGCGCAACTGAGTGAAGTACAGCACGGGTTTCGCTCTGCTAGATCTACCAATACGAATCTCATCAACTTTACTGATTATATATTGGGTAAGATGGATGCGAGGCTTCAGGTTGACGCAGCATATTTTGATTTCAAGAAGGCTTTCGATCTTGTGGACAATGACATTCTTCTGCAAAAATTAGCTATTATCGGGTTTTCTCCACATCTTCTCAGTTTCTTTGCGTCATACCTTAGTGGGCGTTCTCAATATGTAGCAATTAAACAGTATATATCTGACCAGTACTTCACGCGCTCCGGAGTAAGTCAAGGCAGTACTCTGGGCCCAACCTTATTTTTGTTAATGATAAATGACCTTCCATCTGTCATCGCGACGTCTAAGTGCCTCTTATTCGCAGACGACCTTAAGCTGTACACAGCAGTTGATGTTGCTGAGGACTGTCAGGAGCTCCAACTAGACATACATTCTGTTCTAAGATGGAGTATTAATAACCGCCTGCATTTTAACATTTCCAAATGCAAAGTTATGACATTTACCCGACGTCGTTCTCCAGTCCTCCATTCTTATTTAATGGCTGGCACGCCGTTAGAGCGAGTGACGACAGTACGTGACCTGGGCCTAACAATGGACTCACAACTAGACTTCAACACGCACATCACGAGCATTTGTAAGCAAGCCTGTAAAATTCTAGGTTTCATAATGCGGACTACGTGGGAGTTCCCCGACGTGCGTGCAGCGCTCATGCTATATAAAGCCTATGTACGCAGTCGCCTTGAGTTTGGAGCGATCGTTTGGGACCCCCACGAAGTCAAGTATACATTGATGATTGAGCGGGTTCAGCGCAAATTCACTAGATATGTGTACAAAAGAATATACGGCTATTACCCCTACCTGTTTCCCTCTATATTTGTCTCTGGCATGGTCGGGTTAGATACACTCCAACTAAGACGAAAAATACTCCTGCTCATGCACTACTACATGATTCTACGCGGTGGGGTGGATAATCCAGAGACCTTGGAGCGATTGGGATTAAATGTGCCGCGATTGCGCATGGTAGGTGCAGGGGGAGATCAAGGCCCTCGGCGTCGCCCGGCACTATTTGCGCAACCACCTGGTGTACGTACTTGTGCTGGAGCTGCAGCTCCTACACCGCGAGCACTTACTCTGCTTAATGATTTCTTGGGCCAAACGGATGCGGACGTTTTCGTTGACAATGCTGTTAGATTTTATCGCATGCTATATATTTTCTTTAATTTTAACTTCAAATTTGACTTTTAAATTAATTATTTCTTTTGTTTTAATTTTCTTTTATACGTAATTATTATTTTGACATATTTTGAATTTTATTGTAATATTTTAACTCGATTACTATTTATATTATAACATTTGGACGACTTGGATATATCTGTAAGTCCATTTGTGTTTTGTGTAAATAAATAAATAAATAAATAAATAAATAAAATGAGGTCACAGGTCCATTGAGCTCCTATGCGCTATGTTCACCTGGTAAAAATAGTGGCTATATAGTAGTTTATACCTACATAGATACAAACGCGATACAAAAGTTGATTTATTGAAGAGGATTTATTAAGGTGCATTTACACGGTGCGATACGATTTAGCATTGCACGTCAATTTTCCCGTGTGAACGCTCATCGTATGCGATTTTACTAAGACAAATCGCATACGATGAGCGTTCACACGGGAAAATTGACGTGCGATGCTAAATCGTATCGCACCGTGTAAATGCACCTTAAACCGATTTCAAAATTTTAAATTTTTGTAATTTTTGACGTGACAACGTCTTATAATTCGATAGAGCCGGCTGCACGCACGAAAAAATGCGGCGTTACCTCGCTCTGAGGCGTTCCATGTAAGGCTTGAAGTGCAAGCGAGAGCGCGGAACGAGCGACAAAGAAGCACAAACGTTGTCACGTTCAACTATCGTCAGTAAACCGACTTTACAGACAACCAATTTTTTTGTCTTGTTTTAGTGCCGTAATTACAGCATTTACGGCGCATCTTGCGTCGCGTAATGAATAGTGCAGACTTCTTTATAACGACTCGTTTGAATAGATTCAAATGATGAAAATGTGATATACTCGTAGATATCACACTCTCAGTCTTAAGTATTGAATAACGCGACGCATGTTGAGTCCAGGTTTGGCACTTACTACGTATAGGTGGTTATAAGTTTTTTTAACACCCTTGCTCGTAAAGCTGATATAATTCCACCGGTTTTAAATATGTAAAGCGGGTCATAACAAACGCGTGTGTTATCAAAGCAAATAGTTATGTTATAGTCCATACAAATTCCATAACAGCATTATTTGCCATTTCAAATATGGAACTGATCGCCGCCGAGCTGGAGTCGTGCCTCCAGCTAGTGAGCAGCGCGCTGTTGCTATTCAAAGGAGAACTAATCGCCGCGCGGCGCCACTCAGTAGGCAGTCTGTTCAAATGGCGGGAAAGCAACAGTGTGCATTCACAGATTGAGTTTATTTAAATGTTTTTTTTTTCTGTTTCCTCGCAAATGTGTTAAAAAACGTCGTACGATATACGTGCGTATTGGTTATAACATGCTCGGCTCAATTACGCCCTCGCCTGCGGCTCGGGCTGAAATTCCGCCTCGCATGTTATAACCATCTTTACGCACTAATATCGTAATGTACTATTTTAACACCCTTGCTCGTAAAGCTGATGTAATTCCACCGGTTTTAAATATGTAAAGCGGGTCATAACAAACGCGTGTGTTATCAAAGCAAATAGTTATGTTATAGTCCATACAAATTCCATAACAGCATTATTTGCCATTTCAAATATGGAACTGATCGCCGCCGAGCTGGAGTCGTGCCTCCAGCTAGTGAGCAGCGCGCTGTTGCTATTCAAAGGAGAACTAATCGCCGCGCGGCGCCACTCAGTAAGCAGTCTGTTAAAATGGCGGGAAAGCAACAGTGTGCATTCACAGATTGAGTTTATTTAAATGTTTTTTTTCTGTTTCCTCGCAAATGTGTTAAAAAACGTCGTACGATATACGTGCGTATTGGTTATAACATGCTCGGCTCAATTACTCAATTACATCTTTACGCACTAATATCGTAATGTACTATTAACGTGCGACGAAAATAAGGTATAGTAGGAAAATATCATAACAGTCACGAGACTGAGTTTGATATTTTTCTCCCACCTCAAAAATGCCTTACACGCCTAACGAAGTTTTCACTTCAAAAATAAGTGGTAGTATGTCTCATATTTCGAAAAAAGTTGATACTTTCCTAATCAATATGAGTCTTGTTTCTATAGCTACCTAATTAAATTAATGAAACTTATCTGTAAGTTTTGGTACCTGCCTCCAATTCCAGAGACATTATTTTAACAGTCCTTATCTCTTGGAGATAGAACTCAATTTCAGGTAGATTCAGAGGATGGAACTGCATAAACGTGCTGCATATTCCTTCCCTTTCAGACTCCTAGGTGTCAATTGAAAGGCTGAATGTGGAGTGGGAAAATCGTTGCAAAAGTGGAGTGGGAACTAACTTCCCTTTTTACCACTATCATGTTATGATCCCCTGGTGAAATATATGCACTTTGTCGATTCTAGATGCATCTTTATGCAATTTTATTGATTTAGATGCATCTGATGGTCTGCAATGGTCTTGTACCTGGTGAGCAAGGGAACTTGGGTGATTTCATTTTCTTATATATCATAAAGATTAAATGTGAACCAAGTTTGGTCATGATGATATATCTAAAGATATTACGGAACATACTTCGGCTCGTAATGAGTATGGAGAGGTATGTTCCGTCTCAACTATCGGCCGAAAGAAAGTGTGCAAACTGCGAGGGGTCTTACATTAGGTATTTATTTGTAACTATATTCTTCAATTTTATTCTCCAAAATTTCAAAATTCATATTTTTTTATTTTGTAGTTGTAAAATACCACAGAACTTTTGCTTTCTCCTGATACCCTGGTAGAAATACTCCCAAGGGCATGCGCGAAATGCAGCTGCCTGTTTTGAAACCTGTGAAGTGCAGGTCAATGGCCGTTGCAGAAGAATTAATGAATTAGAATAAATAACTTTTGCTTTCTTCTGATCATCATCATCATCAGCCTATAATAGTCCACTGCTGGACATAGGCCTCCCCTAATGAGCGCCATTGCGCCCTGTCCTTCTGATACCCTGGTGGAAATACTCCCAGGGGCATGCAGGAAATGCAGCTGCTTGTTTAGAAACCTGTGAAGTGCAGGTTAAGGGCTGTTGCAGAAGTATTATTGGATTGGAAATATAGAACTTTTGCTTTCTCCCTGGTGGAAATACACTCGGGTACATGCGCGGAATGCAACTGTGTGTTTTGAAACCTGTGAAGAGCAGGGCAATTGTTGTATAGAACTTTTACTCTCTTCTGATATCCTGGTGGAAATACTCCCAGGGACATGCGCGGAATGAAACTGCGTGTTTTGAAACCTGTGAAGAGCAGGGCAATGGCTGTTGTTGTATAGAACTTTTACTTTCTTATGATACCTTGGTGGAAATACTCCCAGGGACATGCGCGGAATGAAACTGCGTGTTTTGAAACCTGTGAAGTGCAGGCAATGGCTGTTGTTGTATAGAACTTTTGCTTTCTTATGATACCCTGGTGGAAATACTCCCAGGGACATGCGTGAAATGCAGCTAGCTAGCTGCCTGTTTTGAAACCTGAGAAGTGCAGGTCAATGGGTTGCAGAATTATTAATGAAACCATTGAACTATTAGGTAGGTAATTGATTAAGCTAGCAAAGCGAGGTAAGATTTCACAACCACATCCAATCACTCTCAGCCACATATTTTCAGAAGCTGGGTCTTGTCTCCCGAAACTGTAGAGATTTCTTTAAAGTTTTAATTTCAACTCGATAACGCCACGCGTTCCCGAGATCAATTGTCTTGGACCACGGATATTTATTTCTTCTCGTCTGTGGTCTTGACAGACAGACCAACAGACAGGCGAACAACAAAGTGATACTCTTTGGGTTCGGTTTTTCCTTTTGGGGTACGGAACCCTCAAAAGAGGAGATTAATTCGTTCACAATTTTTGAAGTGAAAACTTCATTAGGCACTTTGGGCACGTGACTATTACGACCTTTTCTTACTAATATCAACCTTAATTTCGTCACATATTGTATCGTCGTATTGTTAGGTTACGAACTGTTACCGAAATATTATTCTTTTCATGCGATAATGGTACTAGTGGACACCTTAATCCGTAGGTAGCTTCAAATCTCCTGTCTCTTTTCAACTACTGTAATTCCCGATTCAATGGAAACAAAAAGTAATTTGAAAGTGCGGAGTCTGGATCGTTAGGGACTCTCCTAAGTGGTTATGCTACCCTGGTATTTAAAGCGTGGGCACTATAACAAGCTATAGACCGATAGGTCGTTGAATCGGCCGCCTGATAAGTGCTAATTGGTTGTTCTGGAGAACTAAAGTAATAATGTGAAACCAAGGTAATTTCAATCCTACTACTAAATAGGTTTGATTGTGTTTGCAGAATATGTTTTTACAAATAATTTTTATAACAAACAAGTTGGTCTAAATCGACGCCTTTCTACCGTATGTTTTTGTCAAAAAATAATAATTATAAACTACGTTACTGCAAGTATAATTTTCTTGATACTTTACTAAAAAAACCTACTTATCCGCTATCAATATCATTTTGTGAATTTAATAGATTCGTAGACTAGCTGCTACGACGTAGCAGTTTCGTAGATATTGACACTTTACCCAGTTTATCCAGTGACTTATAAATATGATCTATGCCCAGCAGTGGGGCACTAATAGTTTAGTAAAAAAGTCCATCTTCGTGATACAGAACAACTTATACCTATATTATTTTGTAGGAATTGGAATGAGGAACAACCGACGAGTATCAATGAAACAGGAAAAAGACCTCGTACAACTTTACGTAGGTGCAGAGGGAGGGAGGGATGCAGCCCGAGAACAAAGCTAGACTCCTAGCTAAACATGATGCCCTGGTAGCTGGAACTAAATTCCCGGGCCCTGGCTGATATGTATTTATATAGTTGCATACTTCGATCAATACTATAGTTGCAGCGTGACGTAAAATCAAAGTTTAATTCTGTAAAAAAAAAGTAAAAAATGTCAAGTTAAACCGAATTACACCCTTTGTACATAGTAATAAAGTCAAAAACCTAAAACATTATCATAAACTTACGATCATTCATCACGAAAAATTTCAAATGCCAAACATAATGACGGCTCTGAGCTGTTATTTACCGAGATGGTTTTGCTGCGCTGAGACTACTAGCCTTACCATCAAACGTGACATAAAGTTATTTCTCGGAATAAACCAGGAATAACCATACATTTTGACAGTTTACACAGGTTTATTAGTAGGCGCCTAAATCTACATAATGAGGAATCTACATAATTCTTGATAGAAAGTTGCATATAAGGGAAGTTAGGAAGATGATTAATGCGGATAATTTCTTATGAATTAGGAGTTCAGAAATGATTCAAAAAAGGCAAATCACAGTCGGGTTTTAAACTCACGGCATTCGGATTGAAAATGGTGCCAACACAGCTCGTACTTATTCAAATGCAACTCATACCAATATTATTTAAAAATTTTGATGAAAACGACGCCTGTTGATCGATGAAAGGGAGGGAGGGATGCATCCCGCGAGAGTTAAACTTGACTCCTAGCTAAGCATGATGCCCTGGTAGATGAAACAGAATTCCCGGGGGCTAAACGTATATTTATGCAGTTGGTAAGTAATGCAACAGTCGCAATATCATTTCTCGTGATAGTGAGCTACTGCCTCTCTCTACGTTAGAATAAAGTAAAATGACAATAAAACCGAAAATTATCGGAGATAAAGAAACGCCCGAAGAAAAAAAATCTGAAAAGTTAAAACAAGACAAGACCGAAGGCACAAACGGTTTTTTGAGAAGACATGTGTATGTGTAATTAACCGACTTCAAAAAAGGAGGAGGTTCTATGTTCGGCTGTAAGTATGTATGTTTTTATGTATGTTTACCGATATCACAGTCAATTGTAGACCGATTTCTAAATTCCTTTTTTTGTTGGATAGGGTAATCCCGAGGTGGTCCCATATAAATTTTAGTTAGGAATTGATAGTTTTCCCGTAAAACTCAAAAATCCTCTTCCTCGGAAACGCCGCGCAGTCAAACATTGAAGTCTTTTTTTTTTTTTTTTTTTTAATATTTATTTACAGAAACTAAGCTACTACAATATGTACATAAAATTACAAAATTCAATAGAATCAGTCAAGCTATCTAAGGATCGTCGTAAAAACGATCTATAGATAGCTCAACTGATCCAGGTCACTGCTAGTCGGAAGCGTGCCCAAAACACTGGCGGCATTGCCACGCTGAATGGCAATGCTGATTCTTTATGTCAAAAAGTCGCCAGCTCTCGAATCACGCGACGCTTCGACCAGACGCCCTGAAAGATTATCTATAAATTGAATAACTTCAATGAATCCTAAATGCTTGGAACATTGTCTACAGATAGGTTATAGATCATTATAAATGTTTGTATAATCTGCAAATATTTATCTCGGGTCTGGGTGTTTCTATGTATAATATGTATGTATTTACAAACAAAAAGTATATAAGTAGTATATTAGTTATCTGGTTCCCATAGTACAAAGGACTGGATGGATTTTGAATTGTAATCCCACTCTTATTATAGCTGAAAGTTTGTAAGTTTGTTTAGATGTTTGAATGTTTCGATCACGCCTAAGCCAGTGAACCGATTTGGATGAAACTTGGAATAGGCGTAGATAGTGACCTGGAATAGCATATAGGCTATTCAAAATGTTGGTACCATGCGGGCGAAGCTGCACGCAGAAAGTACTTATTAAATTTTAGAATTTTTTACCATATTCATACACATCATGATACGTATGAAAATGGTATTATTCTATATTCAATATTATATATTCAAAAAAAGAAAATCAGGCGGTCGGGCTGCTCTGGAAATGTTTACGGGGAAGGTATACAGCCGCCTGACTTTTCACCAGGAGCGCATAACATAGAGAAGGTGTAGAATTACACGAGAAGGTTAAAGGCAACAGGTGGGATACAAAAGGGTCGTTCACCTTGACTTGAGGTGGAAAACATTTCTTTTTATTTGAACATAAGCCCAGGTTAAGTGTGTTTTTCCACATAAATGTCGACCGATCCGTATGGTAGACGGGCAAGTAATACAATATGTCGATGAGTACATCTACTTGGGCCAGATAGCGAGCTTCGACAACAGGCAGGATAAGGAAATCGGTCGCCGGATCGAGAACGCCTGGAAGAGCTTCTGGTCCATGAAGGAGCACATGAAGGGCAAGACCACACTAGCGTCGGACGCAACCAAAGCATCCCCGCCTAAATTGCATCTTACCTATTCACTATCTTATATTCTGTAGCAGTCTATAAGAAGAGGACCTCGCAAATCCACCTCTGCACTATTCATGATTCCCTGGTAGAAAAATGAAAGATGAATCAATAAATGTGCATGGTTGCTGGTCAATAAATCTCGTAACATTTATTTATTAACAAAATCCACAGCTCTTAAGATTATGATTTATAAACTTAAAGATTTAACCTACAGCCAATAATGGATTTATATTATTTTCAACCAGCTAACCGACAATGAAATGACTTAAGTTGAAAGTTTGAATACATGTGTGTGTGTGTGTGTGTGTGTGTGTAACATAGGTATGTTACGAGAACAGGGCGCAACCTGGAGGTCAAAGATTAATACAAATTGCAAACAAATTCATACAAACCCAATGCACTCTTACACGATGACGATTACTCGATGCGTGAGCGTTTCTGTGAGTTGATTTATGCACAATGCACTTAGTATAATGCATAATCCCCCTCCCACCCCTAAATAAAAGTTGGATCAATAACTGTGACTCGATGCGCAGAGTTATTGATTGAACAATAATAATAATAATAATAATAGCCTTTTATTCTGACCTTTACAGCTGAATACATCTTTTTTACTTATTTAAATAATAAACTTAAACGTATTTTATGGGTAAATATGTGTTTTTTTTATTTTTTGAAGGTCAGTTTGCCAGTCGGCATAGGCCTCCTCCAACCTTTTCCATTCTGTCCTTTCTTGTGCCACCCTGTTCCAAGTCACTCCTGCCACCTGTCTGATGTCATCGTCCCACCTTTTCTGTGGTCTACCTTTTTTCCTTTTTCCTTCTCTGGGGTACCATTTTGTGATTTTCTTGCTCCATTTGTCATGGCCTCTTATTGTATGCCCTGCCCATCTCCACTTTAGTATCTTGATTTTCATTGTGACATCTGTAGTTTTTGTTTTTTGTCTGATGACGCAGTTTTTAAATCTGTCTGATTTCTTGATATGCAGCATGCTCCTCTCCATTGCATATTGGCATGTTGCAAGTTTGTTTAACATTTCCTGAGTTAAGGCTGTCCTTGTGTATGGCTGCCAATCATTGATTGAACAATGCACAATGAATAATACTCCTCCCCCACCACTAATAATCTGTGGCTGTCTAGACAAGGTTGACGTAATGATCTGTGACGAGGAGCTCGCAAATCCTCTGCGTTATTCATGATTCCCTGGTAGCGAAAAGAAAGATGGAATGGACGCTGAATCAATAACTGTGACTCGATGCGCAGACTTATTGCATACACATACATTTATTGCATAAATCCCCCCCCCCCTCAGGTGAGGGGGGGGGGATTTATGCAATAAATGTATCAGTGTATCAGTGATTTCACTTTACATTTCAAAAAGGTTTTTGAAATGTAAAGTGAAATCACTGATACGTATATTAGAAGGGAAACTTGGTTAGATTTTACCAATTTGCAATAGCGCTATTTTAAATTGTTACAATTTCAATACTCTTATTTATTCTCTGAGTAAGTACCTACACACACGAACATTATTAAGTAGGCAGAATTATAAAATAATGTCGCATCTGCGCGCATTGATTGTTATCTATGAGAATTTAACACCCCCGCTTGCCCCGCGCATACCCCGCTGCCATCAAGTCCGCGCGCTAATTTTGTTTGAAATAGCGTCTCTGTACATTTTATCTCAATGTAAATCATTGAGATAAAATGTATAGAGACGCTTCAAAGCGAAATACAACTACGTGCAACAATTTAAGTAAAAGCAATTTTGTTTAATGTCACAGTTAGTTTATTCTTTATTTAAAAAACAACTTATTGTAATTATTATGCTAAGGACCTATTCGCGTCATTTATTACCTATCGTGATTATATGCATAAAATTGTAAGTCAATTAGGTTATTAGAGGCATCAGCCACAAGTAAGTCCTTGGCTTATATATTAGAACTATGCAGAATAAAGTTTTTCCTAGCTTTAGAATGTCTGAATGTAATGTCACAAATTATTTAAATATCAAGTTCCTACAGTCGTTTAAAAGAATAATAAGTCATTCCAAGTAAGATTATTTTTCCTAGTAGGAAAACATAACAACTTGATACAGAGAGAGCTTGGACTTGGAGATAGTATTTAATAGAATCATCATCATCAATGAATTACAAGATTAAGTATAGGTATAACATTAATAATAATAATATATTTACAGAATAGAATAGAATAGAATGGAATAGAATGGAATGGAATGGAACGGAACGGAACGGAACGGAACGGAACGGAACGGAACGGAACGGAACGGAACGGAACGGAACGGAACGGAACGGAACGGAACGGAACGGAACGGAACGGAACGGAACGGAACGGAACGGAACGGAACGGAACGGAACGGAACGGAACGGAACGGAACGGAACGGAACGGAACGGAACGGAACGGAACGGAACGGAACGGAACGGAACGGAACGGAACGGAACGGAACGGAACGGAACGGAACGGAACGGAACGGAACGGAACGGAACGGAACGGAACGGAACGGAACGGAACGGAACGGAACGGAACGGAACGGAACGGAACGGAACGGAACGGAACGGAACGGAACGGAACGGAACGGAACGGAACGGAACGGAACGGAACGGAACGGAACGGAACGGAACGGAACGGAACGGAACGGAACGGAACGGAACGGAACGGAATGGAATGGAATGGAATAGAATAGAATTTATGTTGCCAGAATATAGGTATTTTAATAAAGGTTATGATAATGGATTTAATAGAATACACATATTCCTTTTTAAAAGCTGCATAAAAATATCAGAGCATCAAACATTGAAAAATTACTTACCGCAAAAATAGCATGCACAAATAAATTACTCAAAGCAACAATAAAAAAGTCCTAGCAGCAATAACTATTTACAATTTTTATTTCTAAGTAGCAACAAACTCTCACGTTGCCAGATTTCGACAATAAAATTGCATATAGCTCTAAGTAATATTGACTTTACTTTACTTTACTTTACTTTACTTTTCTCAAACTGAAGTCTCCATGAAATAGACTACTGACGAGCGGCATTTATGATCTTCTGGGCCATGCAGTGTGGAGGCATTCCGTAGTGTTCTAATGGTGCTTTGTATTTGTAGGTTTGGTCAGCTATGGTCAGCACTGCCCGCTGGAGAATGGAGCCGGTGTGGGATAGACTTAGAGCCCTTGCGTTCACCGCTCGATACCTAAAATAAAATAATTTTCAAAATCAGTGTACATAGGCGGATCCAGGGGGGGGCACGGGGGCACGTGCCCCCCCCCCCCCCCCCCCCCCCCGATGATATTTTTATGTACCTACTAACTACGAAAAATTAATAAATTGTGAAATTTTTGTCAGTTTTTGTTTTTTGTGCCCCTCCCAGAAAAAAATCCTGGATCCGCCCATGTCAGTGTACCTAGGTAAATGATGGAGGAATCTGTGAACATAGGTAGGTACATATAAAAACATCTGTACAGCCGGAACTCTCCTGATTTCAAGTTGGTTAAACTAAAAGTAATCCCTACTTTAGTAATACTGCGTAGGTATTACCCCTTCCTTGAAGCTTGGGGAATTACAATTAGAGGTGTCAATTTAGACCCCTCGCAGACTACAGACTTTATGTCGGCCGATAAATTGAGACGGGCTATACTTCTCCATGCTAATTACGAGCCGAAGTATATTCCATCTCAACTATCGGCCGACAGAAAGTCTGCAGTCTGCGAGGAGGTTTAAAGTTGCCTCTAGCAGTTGAATTAATAAACGTGGATCCCAAAGGCTAATCACATCAGCCTCTGAAATATATTTAGAATCTGAATTATATTTTATAATGTTTGTAATTGTTTTATAGTGCTGATCCACACTTGGTGTTTCATTAAGAAATGAAAAGTCTTATCAAAATTTTGGATTCCGACGGGATTCGAACCCGCATCGATCAGACGATCCTCCTAAAGCCGGAGTGCCTTACCGCTCGGCCACAGAGTCCCTTGTTGCCGGTATCCAAATTTTCGATAAGCTCATATTTTTCGGTTGAGCACCGATTATATCTTATATTTAGCCATTCATATAGTCTGAAACAAGAGTATTGGCAAAAAATACGACCTACCAACATGTCAACTTAAGCTAAATTGTTATGAATCTTTTTAATTTTATGGATTTTTTTATTTAAATGAAGGATGACGACAAAAACAAATTGGTTCCGTATTGCATACAACTGCTATACTAGACCAATTACCTACTAGCATGGTGCTGCTTCTGTTACAAAGCTCCGCTTTTTTTATCTATTTCGAAGTGGGTCAAATTAAGCTTACAAGATTTGACCCGGACAAACATACAAACATTGCAAGTTAATTAAAAGCTTTTAAAAAGGCGTTATACAACAACTCACATTGGACAACGAACTAAATGCTTCAACATATCTTTCTTCTTAAGCAAGATCATAGCGCTCCTAACTGCCGCGCACGCTATCACCGACGGATACTCCTCACATAGCTCCCCCATCATCAGACCAGACATGCAGATGAAGGTGGCAGCCAGTTCTATCTCTTCAGGGTTAGCACTGTCGCAACACCAAGCTAGGTATGTGATGAACTCTTGGGGTATGACAGGTTGGATGGGAAAGGCCTGAAAAATAAATTTTCTTTATCTGGGATCGACGGGGTCACATATTGTACTAATGTACTATAAGCGACATGTTGGTTTTTCCCCAGGAGTAGAAAATACCAAAATATGTAAGGCAGTAGTTTCCTGCTTCAGATATGTAATCTATTCTATTTAAATACTTATTACAATCATTCCAATAAAACATAAAAAATTACACGACGAATTGTTTACAGTTTAAACAGGTCTGTGGTACTCTACGTATCAGCTCATCGAGGAACACCTAGTCAACTTACCAATTTCTTCAGCACTAACTTCTCAGCAGCCAAGAGTCCCTTGGTAGAAAACGCGAAGTCGGCGCACTTCACCAGCCAACTCGCTGGCACCTTCGGACCGTGCAGCTTACGTGCTATCCAGTAGCAAGCTGCAGCCACCAGCTGTAGTCTATCGAGCTCGACATATTCAATTCCCAGGAAAGAATCGAGGTACCAGCAAGCTGATTGTATAATGGCTGGATTGCCTAAGTGACCCTGAAAGTTTAAAATTTCTTTTTATTACGACGGTATCTCCAAGGACGAAATGTAATTCATCAGACATCTACCAGCTAGGCCCACTCAAAAGCCAAACGGTCAGTGGAGTTACTAGATAATATTTATTTGCATCTCTATGTATTATTTACCCGTACATAAATTTTCTCCAAAAATTTGAAACATTTTAAATAATAACTCTTAGTTTTCCTTTAAATCAAGAAAACTCATCTTTGGAAGGCCCCAAACTGTGTTTGTTGACCTAAATTATTCCCGGTATTGGTCGGACAGGAATAGAAGTAGAACCAATCAGCGCGAAAGACAACGACGAGATCGAGATCAAAGTGATCTAATTAAATGAATTATTGATTGTCTTGCTTACTTACTTAAAAGAATTACAATTAACGAGTTTTAAAACACAGCTTAAGGCTTTGCTGGTAAAAAAATGTTACTATAGTTTATCTGATTTTTTTTACTGACGACCTAAGTTAAACATCGCGTGATTCAAGAGCTGGCGACTTTTTGGCTCAAAGAATCAGCATTGCCATTCAGCGTGGCAATGCCGCCAGTGTTTTGGGCACGCTTCCGACTGGCAGTGACCTGGATCAGTTGAGCTATCTATAGATCGTTTTTACGACGATCCTTAGATAGCTTGACTGATTCTATTGTATTTTGTAATTTTATGTACATATTGTGGTTACTTGTTAGTTTTTGTAAATAAAAGTATATATCAGTTAAACATTACATTTCGATAAGAATTTTATGATAATTACGAGAATGTGCGACTAAAATAGATACCTTAATAATAAATACCAAGTTAATAAGTAATTTAAATTTGCATGCCGACGATAAGGTAAGAAAGTATTGGAACTTTCCTCACTACTATTAAGACCAACATTGTACATACTTTCTGGCGAATAAATGATTTGATTTGATTTACTCACATTAACTGACATGAGCCAGTTGATGACGTAAGCCCGCGGGATCCTCGATGAGGTGGGCGTCCCCAGCGGCTTCCGTTGTACCTTCAGCAGGTACCAGAGCATGTAGTGCGTATAATTTCGGTTCATGCACGTCATGTACGACCTTTTCACTGAAAGCATAATTTGACGGTTGTATTCATTTTTCATTTTTGAATGGTGGCCCAGATCTGGGTACAGAAACGTAGGACGACCGGCGGTTAGATGGGTAGACGATATTGTACACGTCGCGGGCCGTCAATGGGTCCGATTAGCGCGGGATCGTGGTGGATGGCACAAACTTAGGGAGGCCTATACCCAGCAGTGGGTGAAGTCGGGTTGTGGATAATGATGATACATTTTTCACAAAAAACAAAGGTGCTTTATATGACCCCTCGCACTCGCAGACTATCTGTAGTCTGTAGTCTTTCTATCGAGCCGATAGTTGAGACGGAATATACTTCGGCTCGTTATGATTTTGGAGAAGTATAGCCCGTCTCGCCGTCTCAACTATCGGCCGATAGAAAGTCTGTAGTCTGCGAGGGGTCTTATAATGTGCAAAACCACTAGCAAGCTCAGTTTTACCTACCTATCTAGATTTTAAGCTAAGTTTTGACTGCAACATGCCTACTTCAAATTAAAAATGAGGATGTTTGTATAATACTGATACAGTTCGATACCCATTATAGGCGGATCCAGGGGGGGGGGGCACGGGGGCACGTGCCCCCCCCCCCCAGACGATATTTTTGTGTACCTACTAATGACGAATTCATAAATTGTGAAATTTTTGTCAGTTTTTGTTTCTTGTGCCCCCCCAGAAAAAAATCCTAGATCCGCCCATGATACCCATTGACGACCTGTGTAGCGCAGTGGGCGAAGGTCCGCTTGCGACGCAGAAGGTTGCGGGTTCGATCCCCGCCGCGGGACAAATGTTTGTATGATCTACAGATATTTGTCTTGGATCTGGGTGTTTTCTATGTATAATATGTATGTATTTACGAACAATAAAAATTTTTGAAAAAAAAATTGAACCGACTTCACATAACACAGGCAGACACTAAGAACCTTCTATGTACCTACACTAAAAAGAGAAAAATAAGAATATACACATGCAATTATTATTTACAGTACTCAATTAATAAATTATTATGTTATATTATATTTTGGATAGGTTCCTAGCATTCCGATTCTTTTTAAGTTGATTCCAGCAACGTTAAGTAGTCGCATCGTCGAAGTTTGTCTAAGGCGAAGCGTTGAAACAGCGAGATTTACCCCATCGAGTTATCGTAACGTCGACAACAGGACGGCGCGAGCCAGCTGCACGATTGTCCCAATGTTTTCACGAAGTACAGTCGGAATTTATTTTTTATTTTTATCCTACTAATACCTATACCTAGTAATACTAATAGGTACCTATACTAATCCTACCTATCCTACTGTACTTAAAGCTGAAACTTTGTAAGTATTTTTGTACCTATGTTTGTGTTTCAATCACGCCTAAACTACTTAATGATTTGGATGAAACTTGGAATAAATGTAGATGTGCAGTTTTTTCACGATCTTTTTCAAAGAATTGCTGGCAGGTTTTGTGATTTTGGAAATGAATGTATAGTGTCTGTGAATAGGTAGGTGAAATTCTATTCTGTCGTCTTCAAGAAGGTAATTGAGCACCACTAACCATTCATTATGATTATTATATTTAATTGTCTGGTGTTGAAGGCTCCCTCTAAGGTAGGTAGGTAATGTTGTTTTAGTTTGTTGTTGATTTTATTATTGAATATTATTTATTTTGACTTTCATTGTTCATTTTATTTATTTTTAAGTACTTAAGTATTTTATTGTTTTATTTTACTGTGATATTAGATTATAAGAATTCTGAATTATTTTTAGTTTCGGTTGAATTGTTATTAAGTATTGTTTTATTTATTCATGTTGATTTTACTGTGAGATGATTTAGCAGGAGTTTTAATTATTTTACTTTCGGTTGAAATTTTATTATTTTCTACGTAAACAGGGTCACGACTGTATCCCCGAGGCGCGGTAGACATTGTCTCAGATCTTTTATATTCCAGATCCTTTGAAGATGTCTAAGGGGGTAGTCAGAGGCATGTACAAATACATATTTGATACATGCCCACATCTTGCAGAAGTTAGTATTCCATACGTGACAGGTTGCAAGCCCATCGCCGCCTATAAGAATAACTAACTGGTTTCCTCACGATGTTTTCCTTCACCGTTCAGAGCTCGTGTTAGAGCGCATATAAATTTTACGAAACGCAAAATCCATTGATGCACGGCCGGGATTCGATCCACGACCTTCGGATTGAAAGTCGAGGTACAACCACATTCGGCCAACACGGCTTTTTATTATTTTCTATTTTATTAATATTGTTGATTTTACTGTGATATGATTTAAGTATTATGGAGTTTTAATTATTTTACTTTCGGTTGAAATTTTATTATTGTTGATTTGACTGTGATATGATTAAGCATAAGGAGTTTTAATTATTTTACTACTAAAAATATACCATTTTTTTTAATAATTATTTTAATCTTTTTCATAAATTCTATCATTCTCACAACAAACATTAGCATAAAAATGATAGGAACCATTCAAGCTGCCGACTGTATACCTTCGCTCTACGAAAGTCGTCGACAAGAGAATAGAGCGTGCTCAACGTTATAAAGCTCGCTATCATGAATTTCGATGTCGGAGAACCCGCATCCAAAAGTTGAAGCGTGGTTGACGTGCCGGTAAACAGGCGGCGCTCTGCGTTAAAAAGCTCGACGTTGCAGGAATCAACTTTTAGGGAATCGGAATGATAGGAACCATTCATATTTTGAAGTCGGTGCCAACTATGCATGTACATCTAAGAAGAAAGTACGAGTACATTAGAACTTGGGTGCATAATTGTATCGAGTAGTTAGAGTAGAATAGTTGGCACCGACTTCAAATATAATATAACATAATAATTTATTAATTGAGTACTGTAAATAATAATTGCATGTGTATATTCTTATTTTTCTCTTTTTAGTGTAGGTACATAGAAGGTTCTTAGTGTCTGCCTGTGTTATGTGAAGTCGGTTCAATTTTTTTTTCAAAAATTTTTATTTTTCAATTTTTTGTGTAAAGTGTAAGTGTAAATAATATAGTAGGTTAGGTAAGTAAGTAATTACTTACTTACTTAGTAGGTTAGGTTAGATATTGGAATAGTCAAGATTCAAGAAGTTAGAGTGAGAATGAGGTTTTTTGAGTTTTACGGGAAAATTATCAATCCCTCAGGAATCAAATTTATATGGGACCACCTCGAGAGTATAAACATGTCAAACTATTCAATGTTTGACTCAGATTGTGTAGTGAGAATGAGGTTTTTTGAGTTTTACAGGAAAACTATCAATCCCTCAGGAGTAAAACTTTTATGGGACCACAATGGTAGCATACTCTTTCAAACAAAAAAATAATTTTGGAAATCGGTTCACAACTGACGGAGATATCGATGAACATACATAAAAAAAAAATATATACATACACCCGAACATAGAACCTCCTCCTTTTTTTGAAGTCGGTTAAAAAGTATATAAGTAGTATATCAGTCATGTAGTACCTACCCATAACACAAGCTCTGCTTACTTTGGGACTAGATGATGATGTGTGAAAAGTCCAGCATTATTTATTTATTTATTGACTACTAGCTGACTCGCAAAACGTTGTTTGGCTATAGAGACTGGACTTCACTTCACAGCTAGGAACAGACCAAAGACCTCATTTCATAGCCAGGAACATTTTGTACTGGAAAACTAAATTATCGTTTTTATTATTTTCTGTTAATTATTATTTATGTTTCTCATCGTTTAAACCTTCCCTGGACTTTCATGAATATTTCACGACCAAAATTAACCAAATCGGTTCAGCCGTTCTTGAGTTTTAAGCAGACTAACGAACAGCAATTCATTTTTATTTATATAGATAACCTCACAATAGATAAGACTTGCCCTATTCCAAAGAATAAGGAAAACCAATGTGCCTATTCCTAAACTTGCTGCTTGTTGATCGATACGTACTATACGTAGTATCTATTACGTTCTTACAAAAGCGGGGAAATACAAAACTAAATTATACTCTGTCAATTCGGATAAATTGAACGAGATGAAACATGTGTCACTGAAAATGGCCCAACTATGTACATAGTTGCCATCCTAAAAGATTATTAGAAGTTTGTCTATTCAAAATTAAGGCTAAACTTATCTCCAAAATGAATTTAAAAAGAAATATCAATAAGTGAGGAATGTTGTTTTAATAAATAAACAATGCTGGACATTTCACTCAGCATTATCTAACCCCAAACTAAGCAAAGCTTGTACTATAGGAACCAGATAACTGACATACTACTAATATACTTTTTGTTTGTAAATACATACATATTATACATAGAAACACCCAGACCCAGATAAATATTTGCAGATCATACAAACATTTATCCCGCCGCGGGGATCGAACCCGCAACCTTCTGCGTCCCAAGCGGGCTTTCACCCAGTGCGCCACAGAGGTCGTCAAAAGGTCGTTTAGGTGACATGAAAGCGTTAGGTCTACTTTATTTGCTCTCAGGATTCGTAGCCTTTGAAATTAGTAGGGGAAAGGTGTACAAGTTGATCCCACGGGGTATGTTGATCCCAGGCCGTTTCAGCGAAACTATGAACGCTGTCTTTTTATTTTCTTTAGTAGATTGTAGCCCCCAACCCCCCTTTGCATCAGTCAAATCGTAATGGCGGTGTGAGTGGCGAGTGCGCGTGAAAAGGAAAAAATAAAAATTGTGTGCCTCTGATCTAAGGTAAGGTTGACTTTGAGACTATGGTACTTTTGTTGTATACAATCAATTGGAAACATTGTTGTGTTTGTAGCTTTGTATAATGCTCAATTACGGTTTTCGCATGGCACCACAATGGTAGAAGCATTATAGGTTAAGTTATAAAACAAACACAAAAAAGTTGTGTTTGGGGTGAGATGATCCGTCGGTGGGTGTACTAGTTGATCCGGCGGATCAACTAGTACCTTATAGGGTAAAAACGTAGTTTGTCTAATACCTAGATTGAGAGTTCTGATTTTTGGTTTTAATTTTTATGCGTAAGTAGATAGGCCTACCTATATTTTCTATTGCAAGCTCATAAATAGGCTAAAGTATGGATGAAACACCATTGTCGAGGTTAATATTTTTTTGTACTTACTAAAGTACCTACAAGATTTTATTTCACTTGATTTTATAAGTGTATGTTGGTATGTTAAAAGCTTTTAATTAACTAGCAATGTTTGTATGTTTGTCCGGGTCAAATCTTGCAAGCTGAATTTGACCCACTTCCTGGTGACCGATTGAACTGAATTTTGGTACACTTATGAGTCCTCGGTGACAATGCAATAATATGGTAACAGCGAGCTGATCTGATGATGGAGTCATAAGCTGTTCAAATTTAAGGACAGTTGCAGCAGATGTAGAAAATGATAATGGCATGGTCAGAACTTTTTTTTATTTAACTATCACAAAGTTATCGAGGATTCTAGTCAACCAAAACCGAACAAAATTTTATGAAAACTGTACAAATAAGTACTATAGACAACAATCGCGTACAGACTCTCATTCGAACTATGTTCTCGTATCATCCCCAGTCAGTAAAACCGCAGTAGCTATCATAAATCCATCTCTGACTCGGCTCGTCTCCTTTGAGGTTATAATTATTTTTTCTCTTTTATGTTTTAACTACAGGAATATGATCAGTAAGAGACACCGTTCAAATCATTTACTTCAAAGTAACTATAGGCCTCATGTAGTTCTTCTTCTTCCTGCCCTTATCCCACTAAGTGGGGTCGGCACAACATGTTTCTTTCTTCCATTTCCCTCTATCACTCGTCATATCAGAACTCACTCATTTCACTAACATATCCGCATTCACACAGTTCATCCATGTTTTCTTAGGCCTACCCCTACCGGTACATCCATCCACCTTCATACTCATCACTCGTCGTGTTATATGACTTTCATCCCTCCTCATGACATGCCCATACCACGCCAACCTTCCAATTCTCAATTTGTCAGTCACTGGCGCTACTTTCAAACTTCCCATGATGTACTTACTCATTCCTTATCTTGTCCATTCTAGTTACTCCACACATCCATCTCAGCATTCTCATCTCTGTCGCATGCACTCTTCTTTCATCCGTCACTTTGGTTGCCCAACACTCTGATCCATACAATACGACAGGTCTAATGATCGATTTGTATATTTTGCCCTTGAGTTTAAGGGGCATCTTCTGATCACATATAACACCAGAGACCTGTCGCCATTTCATCCATCCCACATTCATTCTATTTTTGAGGCCTCATGTAGTTGGAACACTTAAAAATCCTACATTTTAGTTTGCCTACTAAAAACCTAACTAATAATGTGACTAATGTCTAAGAAAACTGTGATTTTTAAAGAGCCTGATGTTAAAGACCAAAGTTTAATCAAAAGGTAAAAATAGTGTGCTTTACCCTAGTAAACTTTGAAACTTATCCTTTAATTTTTGTCAATTTGGATTATGTGATCTCATAGCCTTGTTAAAGCTATTTTTAACCTTGTAAGCACCTCCAGAGTTTATTTTCAGTAAAATTATAACAAAACCGTCAAAACCTATAATTTTCCTTGAAAAGGGGGCGAGATGATCCCCGGATCATCTTGTCCATACCCCAGGGATCATCTTGGACACCGGGGTGTACAAGATGATTCTTTGGTAGGGTTTTAGAAAAAGTGAAATCTAGGTATCAAAACAAATCAAATTAAATATTTTGAGTATGAGGAAAGTTAGCTAGATAAATTTGCTAACTACGTAAGCTTAAACTTTTGAATTAACTTGATCACTCTTCAAATGCGGAACATTCTCCCTTAAGGGGATCATCTTGTACACCTTTCCCCTACTTACAATGATTCGGAGACTGCAACTTTTCTACCTTAAACTCCAAGCAACGCCTGGCTCTATCCTCTTCGTTTCTTTCAACCTTGGAAGCCGGAGAAAGCTCCTGCTGCTCCCGGCTATGAGGCCTCTTTAAGTTCCCCTTAATGTTGCTCACAGATTGATGCTGGAGAGGTGACTTCTTCGAAGGTGGGACAGCCAGTCGCTCCCGTAAGCCTTTCTCAAATGTGAAATATGTCTCCTCTTCGCAATTCGGTTCCACGTTGTCGTGCTCTTTGAATATTTTATTATCCGAATCTAGGTCTTCAGCTCTTTTGCGCGTGGTTACGTGTTGTTCTTTGCTGGAGTTTGGCATGACAATGTTGGATTGAGCAAGAGTTCTCAAAGGAACCCTATTCTTAGTTATTACCTTGTTCTTGAGTAAATAGTTTGGTAGTAATGGTAATGGTACGATTGGGACAGGAATTTTCGTTGTTACTTTTTGCCGTATATTTTCTTTATTTCTGACATAATTATTGTTCAACGTAACTTGTATACTGAAGAGAATGGCCAATTACAGAAGAAGTTTTTAAAATGTACGCTATTAACGATCACGACAGAACACTATTACTCGCGATCACGACCAGCATGACTTTAACGTTCTTATTCATTAAAAAAAAATCGAACTACCCACAATTTTTAACAAAAGAGTTCCATTCCATTCCACGTTCTTAATAATTTAATCTTAAATCATAAATAAAGGACAAAATTATTATAGTAATACTCGTAGTTGTTTTATAAAAACATATAATTTGTTTTTATACATTGATTACTCAACCTGATTTGCCAGGTAAAACATTATCGTTGCTTCTAATATAATATTATAGGTTGATAGGTTGATTGAAATGTGTACTTACATCGGTGAGTTCAATCAGATCACGGTAATCCATTAAAAGCTTGTACTTGTTGAATTTTTTTTCAAAAAAAACTTATTCCTTAACTTATTGGTACTTAAGGTGCATTTACACGGTGCGATATGATTTAGCATCGCACGCCAATTTTTCCCGTGTGAACGCTCATCGTATGCGATGTGTCTTAGTATGCGATGTGCCGTCGGGACTTACTTAGTGTTTTGCGATGCGGCATCGGTAGCTCCGACGCGCCGTCGGAGAACAGAGTAGGGTTACCATACTAAAAATTGGAAACCCGGACAAATGCCAGACAAAATATACGATTTAAATGGAAACGCACGTGGCTTACAACATATTATGTTGGTACCACGTGAGTGAAGCCACGGTGCGTTCCGCAAGCTCACATACCTAAATGTAGACATTGATATTTTAATGTTCAATATAATAGTCTTAATAACGAGAATTTCATTATTTTTCTACATAAAAAAAATCTTGTAAGTACTTATTTTGTATCATAATATCTTAGAAAAATCTAAATAAAACGACAGGTCTGGAGAAATCTTAACGTATGGTTACTGTAAAATGGGCGGATTATAGGGGCGTATGCCACAGAATAAGTTTCATAGTTACCTAGACTTTTACTAACTGCGGAAGAGCGTCCGATATTTGGTAGATTATAGCGTTGTTAAATTTCAACAATGTTCTCAAGGGATCGTTAGTGGAGTGGTCTAGCGTGCGGTTTCCAAGAAGAGACATGCTGGTTCAATTCCTTGCACAAAAAATTTTTTTGCATTTTTTTTTATTTTTGCTTCTCTAGAATTTTTTTTTATGTTAATGGTGAACATCTCAGTTTCATAAACTTTTTAATAAAAACTAAAGAAAATAAAATTAAAATTCAAGGTCCGAACAGAGTACTTACTTAGATGGTAATTTTACCTAATACTATTTTACCTAATACTAGCTGTCCGCCGCGGTGTTACCCGCGATCCCTCGGGAAAACTTCACTTCCCCGGGATAAAATATGTATAGCCTATGTTCATCGGGGATAATGTAGGATTCTATTGATGAAAGAATTTTTAAATCGGTCCAGTAGTTTTGGAGCCTATTCATTTCAAACAAACAAATCTTTCCTCTTTATAATATTAGTATAGATAAGCTGGCCATTTATTATTATAATAATAGGTAATAACATTAGGGACACAAAAATGTCTGAAATAAAGATTTTTTATTTTAAGGATAATGTAGCTACTCAAATCCTTCAATCCGAAGGTCGTGGGATCGAATCCCGGCCGTGCATCAATGGATTTTGCGTTTCGTAAAATTTATATGCGCTTTAACACGAGATCTGAACGGTGAAGGAAAACATCGTGAGGAAACCAGTTAGTATTCTAATAGGCGGCGATGGGCTTGCAACCTGTCACGTATGGAATACTAACTTCTGCAAGATGTGGGCATGTATCAAATATGTATTTGTACATGCCTCTGACTACCCCCTTAGACATCTTCAAAGGATCTGGAATATAAAAGATCTGAGAGAATGTCTACCGCGCCTTGGGGATACAGTCGTGACCCTGTTTTTTGTAGCTACTACCTACGAACCTACCTACCTGTGGTACCTGTGGTACCTAATGGTACCGAGATATGTAGGTACATAGGTATGTATAATAACATGAAAATATAAAGCAAAAACTCAAAACTAGGTAAACCTACCTACTTACATATGTGTGTATAATGTAGATATAGGTATCTAAGTAAGTTCGTATGATGGCCGTATATGGCCTCCGAAGCCGACAATTAACCTTACCCTCCCAAGCATGGAAGCTTTCAAATACCACTAGCGGTCACCCATCCATTTACGACGATCATGAGCGTTTCTACAAAGTGACAATGACGCAGTTGCGAGTCTTTCTGTTGGAACTACCTACTATCTACCGTTGACCTAAATAGGTAAGTAAGTAAGTACCTACATTGTGACATAGGTAGGTAAGTACAAATCGCCTCTTTATTGTATTCAGTTTCCAGTTTCCAGTTTCCAGTTTTTCGATTTAGGTAGGTAACTAGGTAGGTAGGTACTACCTACCTAGTTACGTAGTTAACTAGGTAGTTAGTAGGTAACTAGGTAGGTAGGTACTACCTACCTAGTTACCTACCTACCTAAATCGAAACCTAGTCTGCTAGGTTATCTAGCCAACTTTACATCCACAACCTACCTGTTTAAACTGTAGTTAGGTACTACCTACAGTTTTTTGAAATGTTTCCAACACTGCGTTGGAACATTGAGCTAAGTAGGTAGATATATTATTGTCCCCCCCGAAGGATTCCAATCGGGATAAAATATAGCCTATGTTTATCGGGGATAATGAAGGATTCTATTGGTGAAAGAATTTTTAAATCGGTCCAGTAGTTTTGGAGCCTTTTCAATTCAAACAAACAAATCTTTCCTCATTATAATATTAGTATGGACCCAGTATGGATAAGCTGGCCATTTATTAAAATTATGGCGAGTGCACGAAAGAGATGGAGAGTTCTTAGTTTGCAATGCAACTACCTTGGGAGAAAAAGAGATGACACAATTTTCTCGGTAAGCGCGTTGTGCATTGTGCAGTACGCAACCTCACGGTCGGTAGCGTCAGCAGATTCAATAGATCATGTTATTGAATATGGAAGTCGAAATAGATAATTTCATTTATAAATTTTAATATTTTAGTTGGTAGGTAGGTGTAATATATTAATATATATTTGGATAAGTAAGTCTTATCTATTTAAAACTAAACTGTATAATGTACAGAGTATATTCATAAACCTTTAATATAATATTTAGGCAGACTGGCAAACCGTGGCCTTGGAGCGCAAGGAGTGGAAGCTAAGGGGGGAGACCTTTGCCCAGCAGTGGGACACGATAGGTTGAGTAAAAAAAATAATAATAGCAGCGTTTTACCTGAAATAAAACGCATATTAAAATACTTACCTCACTGGAAGCTTTCTATTGAGAAGACGTCTTCCGTTTCCGTCGAAATACTATCAGTTTAAGTACTTTTTCCTTGTAACTTCCGCTCAAGTGGCGCCACCTGGCGGCAAGGCGTGTCACCATGTTTCGTAAAATGTGCCTCGCCTTCTTTTAATCATTGGCTCGAAATCACCAGGCAGAAATAAAAGTGAAAGCTTCCAGTGAGGTAAGTATTTTAATATGCGTTTTATTTCAGGTAAAACGCTGCTATTAAACTACTTGACCGTCACTGGAAGCTTTCTATTGAGACCTGTTTGTTATCGCCTGGTGACGCCACTTGTAGAATATAAGTAGAATATCTATTTAGCGCCAATGTGACATTAAAATGTACCACAGTAGGTTTGAAATTAAATATGTTTTATTTTTAAAGTGACATACTACACACAGCTTAAATTATATTAATACTGAGATAGGTACTCTTTTAAATTTCATAATTATTATTATTAATTTGAATTCAACTATAGAAATGACTTGCAAGACGAATCAATGTTTAATCTACGGGTATAAACAATTGTGTTATACTTTCAGATTGATTGTTACATCTCATTACTTTACGCCTGTAGAACAACTGGAATGTACGTATTTGCTGAGCGCCAGTTGCCTCGTGCAAGGAT
Organism: Epirrhoe alternata; assembly: GCA_963565295.1. Lineage (NCBI taxonomy): Eukaryota > Metazoa > Arthropoda > Insecta > Lepidoptera > Geometridae > Epirrhoe > Epirrhoe alternata. The sequence continues at coordinate 1,589,409 of OY751375.1, forward strand.
TTCGTCAAGCGGACACGACAGAGCGTGTGCTACCTGGGAGGAGCTGTAATTTAGATTTCATTGAACAGGGCTTTTATTCAACCTGCAAATGCAATTTCTGTTCGTGTAGCTGATTTAGCTACGCCTTTTACTGTAACAAAAAACAAAAAAAAATATATATATATATATATATATATATATATTATATGACTTGGCTACGTTACGTGTTTCATTCAATATCATTTCTCTATCCAGAATAGTGGTTAAGCTATATTGTAATTTGGAAGTAGCTTCCAACCAGACGGTCTGTTGGTAATTACTACTGTCGGATTTCGATCCAACCTGAGGCCGAAAAATAATACTATCATCAGATCTTATGCAATAATAATAAATAAAATCGTTTATTGCAGACACATGAGATCCATATAAAACACACAAATTATATTTATCTAAAATAAACAGAAAACAAAATAAAATACTTAAGTAAAGCATTTTAGGTCGCAATTGCCACCCAACGTCTATACGTTGCCGTCTGTATCAATCTGTCGGCTAGGCTTCTAATAATTGCGTTCTTACACCTGTCCACTCTGGACATGAAGGAAACTATTCTCTTTCTTTGGATGCGTTAAAAGAGTCAACACGGGCCTCAGCGTACCTTTCAGAAGCGCTACAATGGCGCTTGCCCATCAGATGCAATGATAAGAATCGTATGGTAAATAAAGTCAGATCGTATATACGTTTCCCTGAACCAAGTAATAAATGTAAGGCTGTATCTCACAATACTTGAATTCGTTATTCACATCTACCGTACAATTCGATAAAAATGAAGCTAATTTAACAACACTCTAGATTGGTGGTTTGTGATTTTTAGGATTTCTTAGTGCAATTGATTTTAAAATTGCATTTCACTTCACTAGAACGTGAGAGCTTATAAGTTACTAGAGGTTTTAGATTGCACAATGTAGAAACTACCGATTTGTGCAAAGGTACAGTATTGTATGATAGGCGGTTCACTAAGTGCAAATCGGTCAAAAAATGAGCTAATAATAATCCCGTAGGATTTTTAAAATTACCATTTTTATCATTGAACCAAGAAGTCCATCGTTTCCATGCTACTTATTACTGATTATTATTAATTGTTCAGTGTTCCATGTTCGGCGAGTTAATACTCTGGAGATTAGAAATGGTGGTAGAAACCCACGCAAGAGGGGTTCCATGGAACACCGAACGCGTCGTCAAATATAGCTCTTTCAGGCGATCTTCCAGGTCTCGAGATACATAGTTATACACTATACGCGCAGTCTTTGAAGCGAATAAGTCTATCATAGGTATACCCATTTAGGCGAACCATGTCTACACAAGCTGGTAGTAGATGCCACTCCGCAGGTTAGCTGGCGGTCACGTGACATAATAATATGGTCGGCGTGATTCTTATATTTGCCTGGGATATACTTACTGTATGTTGAATTGTACTGACCAACATCAAGTAAGCCTTACTTCACAGATTCAAAATTTTATAGGTTATGTTCATTAGCGGTAGACTTTGTACCTTGGTTTTTCCGGTGAACGACAGCGGTTTTGCTGTCGCATTGAATGAGAACTGTGCTGTGACGCAGTAAGTGAATTTGGCTTCGAAGGGCCAACATCTATTTTTGGTTGTAACCAAATGAACATTTTGCATTTCTTGTAACTAAGTGCCCGTCGGGTTAATGTATTTGGCAATTCAAAGTCCACAAAATCAGTTCTTTTGTTTGACCGTATTTTAGGGTAGCGGGTAGGTATGCTTTTATCGATTGATCTGGTAAAGAATTCATGAACATGACTAACTGACGGTGATTAAATTCCCCGAGGAATGACAAGTTCAAGAGTCCTACAATCCTCTGTAATCTTTTAAAGTAAACATTTTTGTTCAAAAGCAAGGCTCACTTTTTCGACAATGAGAACAGACTTTTCTTGTGGTAGGGATTTTAGGTAGTCCCAAGGACTCCATGTTATACCCAGGTAAACTATGCTTGTTTGAGGTCTAATACCAGATGTTGTCTGTCTGAGAAATTTATATTCCATTCTACCCCAGGTTTTGTAAGGTTTGCACTGAGCACTTGTACATCAAAGATTCTGACATTCCACTTTTCTCGTAATATCTGATCAACCCAGTTTGTAAGAATGGAAAAGGTTTTTGGAACCGTGCTCAACCCGAAATAAAGTCAAGTCATTTCAAGTAATTCTTTGTTGTATATTAGCTATTAGGCGTAGGTAGATAGCTCCTGTGTGCTTTTGCTACTTTGAAGTGAAAGTAAGCTTGGAATAGGTATATTAGATATATTTTACATAGCCAATCTTGTGGTCGCAAAAAATCAAACGCGAAACACTTACTTATCAGGTGGAGGGAAAGGTTCAATCAAGTACATAATGGTTTAGCGCTTTTAGATTGATTATAGGGCTAGCTGTGCCTTTGGATTTCGGTACCAAAAATAGGGGTGACACAAAGCTGTAAGACAGACAAGCTATTTTTAGAATACCCTGTTATTTTGTTTACAATTGCAGTCATTTACTACTGCAGTCATTTACAGTCTACTGATACCAGAGTGTGAAAGGGGTCTTGACTTACATTGGGAAAAGTATATAAGTAGTGTATCAGTTATCTGGTTCCCATAGTACAAGGATTCGATATCCCTGGATTAATTTAATGACAATATCTGGTGCCCCCTTTTCACTTATTCCAATGTAATTGCGTAAATTGACCTGCTTGAACAATTTCGAGTTATTGTTCATAATACCATCTTGCCGCATTTGAGCGACCTCTATTGTTCCCACGGTTGGGCCGCGAGCCTCTGTTGTGAAAGGAACCTCTGCCGATGTATTAGATTATGTAATTTTATTTTAAATGTGAGTTTACAAGAAACAAACTTTACACAATATGTTACCAAGAAGTATACTTTTATCTGAAAATAAATATCTTTCTCTTTAATTATTGCTCTCATACTGCCAGTTTGAGGGTTGGCCTCTGTATGGAAAAGAATGAATGAATGAATGAATGAATGAATGAATGAATGAATGAATGAACACTTTATTGTACACCAAAACAACAACGAAAACAATACATTGAAAGCACGGTGACCACCCCGCGAGGGTGGGTTGTTATAGTGTGTTTGCACTGGGTGACCGGCTTCTTAACAAGAATACCAAGTTCCACGCGATGGAACTGTCGGTCTATGTTCGCCTTGCCCCCGCGAGGGGCGGCTGTTACTTTGATTAGCCTTGAGGCATGTCTTCTGTTTTCGAGGCCAAACAAAATGCCTTACGCACCGAGGGGTGCGCAAAAAACACACAATCTTTTCTATTGTAGCTGTAAAACGCTCAGTCTCAAATAATATAAGTAGAATACGGGGGTATTCTATAAATTTTTTTTTTTTTATTTGGTGAGGCTTTTACCAAAGGGATCTCTAATTTGGCTGGTAATGGTTTCTCTACGCATCTCGAAGGCTTCGGCTCGAGACCGCAAGTTAGTTGCAAAAAATCTGAGAATATTTTATGCAAGGCACTATGCAAGACTTTATGCAAGACTTTACTGTTCAGATTATCGGATTTCACCTCTATATTTACAGCCCAAGAAAGAAGGTTACGGATTTTTTCCTGTAACGCTTATTTTTGTTTTAGAAAGCAGTATGATATAGCTGCGTAGGATTTATCAGCATAAGACAGTTGGCGTAAGGTTTACTTACTTACTTTAGACATACTTTTATTTGCCAAAAAGCAAAATATCACAGACCTAAAAAAAAATACAGTAACAAAAAAGGTAGAAAAATAAGGGGAATACGATAATAGCAAAAAGTGTCATGTATTAGTGTGCTACAGCAGCAAAAGGGTTTCGACTTCTAGTTTCTTTCCAAATTTATGAAATCTGGAGTATGGTTGTATATATTTTGGGCAACAGCGTTTCTTACTTCTGACCATAAGGTTTAGGTAAGCACTGCACTTCAAGCAACATTTTCAATTAGCTAACGGGAGTTTTAGGAACGGATGGTTCCTTTAGCTTTGTCTCGATATCAATCGTGAAATCTGAGGCTAACATCTGAATAAATAGTGTCATCGTGACATGACAAAATGCATCACCAGAAAAAATGTTTTGCAGCTCACCCATATCCTGGACTAACTTGTTTATCTTGTGGTCTGATAAACCATGTTGCGCGTGCTTCTTCTTGTGCTTCGGTGGCGCCTACGTGCATCCGCCTCCATGTTATACATTACTACATGTGTATCTACAATAATTATAAGACTGAAATAAAATTATATTTTAAAACAAATTGTTATTTAAATCAATATTTGCCTCAGTCTGTGGCTGAGCAGCCGAATATGTTTGGAATAAGTATTTGCTAAAGTGGGTGGACAATATTAAAAACGTTCACTGAAATAAACAGTTATTTAAAGAAATAACAGCCTGCAGCTGGGCCACCCTTCATCTTAGAAACTATGTATTAGCAAATAAGCACGTGGATTTTTCGAAATAATCTGTAAAAATACACTGGTAGGTAGATTTAAATAAAGTAGGTACGTGATCCGAACGGAAAAACCGTTAAAAGGATTGATCACGTGTAATATTTAATAGTAGGTACTTACAATTGTTCTTCTTTAACGCTTGCTAAAAGCTAAGCTTGGAAAAAACTCATCACTTCACTTTAAATTAAATTAATAATTAAGTACTAAGTACCTACTTAATATTTTTTAAAATATATAAAACCCTAGTACTTTGCGTAGTAGGTAGGTAAATTTGTTCAGAGCCAGAGCTGCTGAAGACAAGTTGCTTCGACGGAATCGAAACGCCAATGATTAAAAGAAGGCGAGGCACATTTTACGAAACATGGTGACACGCCTTGCCGCCAGGTGGCGCCACTTGAGCGGAAGTTACAAGGAAAAAGTACTTAAACTGATAGTATTTCGACGGAAACGGAAGACGTCTTCTCAATAGAAAGCTTCCAGTGACGGTCAAGTAGTTTAATATTTAGGTACGTTACTTATAGCTACTACTACCACTTAAATTATTCAACATTAATTTGTATCTCACATTCACACCACCATACAAATTCAAAAACACAATACAAAAATACTTAGCGTCATAATATTCACAAAAATAATCGTCACGGAGAAGTCGTAGCGCACTTGTTTTTAATGCAGAGAACTGCATTAACAAAAAGTTTTTATATTTTTTGAGATAGGATATTATTGAATTTTTTTTTTGCGTATTTGGAGGCTCTATCTGTTTACAAACAAATACTTCAAATAACTATGGTCTTAATTTTATTGGAACACTTAAAAATACTAAATTTTAGTTTTCATGCAAAATGTATTGAGAATAAGTTTTATTGAAAAATGGTTTTTCAATAGGGACAAGTATGGATATTATACTATTATTCAGGAGGAGTTCCATTGAACCGCTCCTAGTTCTAGTCCTACTGCCATCATATTTTAAAGTTTAAAACCACCAGATTTAGTGGAAAATCCATTAAGTTGGCAACACTGCTGAAACGTGAACAGAACACTGACTGAACAGTGAACAACAATGCGCTGCGTAGCGTTGGCACAGAATTCAGAGAGGCGTTGCGTTGGTAGCGTAGTGCGTGCGATGCGATGCGAGGTAAGTAGGTAGGTAGGTAGGTACCTACTACCTACCTACCTACTTATTCCTCCAAGTTACATACATCACAGGTATCGCTCGCAGTACCTAGTAGCACAGTAGTAGGTAGGTACCTTTTTGCAATAGTGTACCTACTTTTAGGTATGCTAGCCAACTAGCTAGGTAGGTAGATTCAGTTTTTCGAAATGTTTCCAATACAATAAAGATAATCTCAACACCTACCTAGTAGGTAGGTACGTTACACTATTGCGAGAAGGTACCTACCTACTACAGCTGTGCTACCTACTAAAAGTAAGTAAGTTCGTATGAGTCAGTGGCCAACTCTGGTGACGGAGTTTTTAGGCCGCCTTAAGGCCTCCGTCACGGCTTAACGACTTAAATAGCCGGGACCGACAATTTAACGTGCCCTCCGAAGCACGGAAGCGCTCAGATGAAAATGCCACTGGCGGTCACCCATCCACTTACATACCGTTTCGAACGTTGGTTAACTTCGACGATCTATCAAGAACGACTAAGCAAGCACGACCACGAGCGCTACCTTACCTACTACCTATCCGCAATACGCAATAAAAAAAGGTAACCTAGACAACTTCACATACCTACTAGGTACCTAACGTCATTGTCACTTTGTAGCTTCCATGCTTGGGAGGGTAAGTTTAATTGTCGGCTTCGGAGGCCATATACGGCCATCATACGAACTTACTTAGATACCTATATCTACATTCTACACAACTATGTAAGTAGGTAGGTTTACCTACTTTGAGTTTTTTCTATATATTTTTGTTATTATACATGTGGCGACCTCTTACCACGATCGCCTGAACTACAAGGGCATCGTAACACAGTTGCCAACCTAGCTACTGCAGAGCTTCACCGCATTATCACTAGATGGCGTTGGGATCAAATAATATGAAACATTAAGAATACCAACAAAAAAAAAAGTGTAAAAAAAAGTGTACAAGTTCTGAATCGCGCAAGCGACATTATCTTGGCAAATGAACTTATATAGAACTATCCGACATTAACTACCGGCTGAAAAGCCCTAAGATATGTGGACCAGTTGGCGTCGATCTTAGTAAAGGTAGTACTACCTCTTTGCCATAGATTGGGAGAATAACACCTACCCCAAAATGGGTGATCATCATCATCTCCCATATACATACCTATGTACCTACCTACCTAGGTACCATTAGGTAAACCTACCATAGGTAGGCAGTACCTATCATAGGAACCTACCAACCCAGATGAATATATAACGACACCATCCTCTTACTATACCTACCTTAATTTCGTCATATTGGTAGAGTTGTTTGAGTGACCTCTGGTGGGATAGCCCCGAGTTCGAATCCCAGTGGTACAGTAACTTTTTGCTGTTTAGAACCGTTACCGAAGCCTTCACTTTTGTCGGCACACCTGGGAGTGCCACTCAAAGTCAAAGTCAAAAATCATTTATTCAGTAGGACAGCAGGGATCACTTAGAATAGTCTTAAAACTAATTTTACTCCTGTTCTTTCGCGACCAATACCGTGAAGAATCAGAGCAACAAACACGGTCTGGGGCCTATCATTCTTTTAGGTGATCCATGGATCCATTGAGTTGGAGCAAGTCCCAAGATTTTTTGTCATCCAAATAATGAGATATCTTATAATAGGCTTTTTTACAGAGATGACGTTTAATTGTATTTTTAAATTTAGTGATTGATATATTTTGCAATTCGCTTGGGACTTTGTTATAGAAGCTTACACATTGCCCTTTAAATGATTTCATAATTTTATCAAATCTAGTAGTGGGAACAGCGAGTTTATCCTTATTTCTAGTGTTTACATCATAATTATCGCTTTTTTTCTTAAATGATTCTGTTTTTTTTCACATCTTTCTAGAATATGATGCCTTATTCCACAGTCGACAATTGATAACTTGATATCAGCATACCACGCGTGATTTAGAGCTGTGGCTAATGCCCTGGGATATCCAACAGATTATTGAATTGTTTTTGTTATTTCCAGAAAATTGTTTTTTTTTCAGTTTAGGTACTGTTTTAGTTATCCTCATGAAACTTACTTTTTTTTACTTGCATGCTTTTTATTTAATTACATAACTGAAATCTATAATACATTTAGCTTCTTTTGATGTATAACAGATAGGACAAAACAAAGTGGAAATAAAATTAAACACTAAATACCCTTGTTCAGACAATTTTAATGTGTGTCACCCAATTAAATAAATTATTTTTATTTGACACCCTTTTTTTATTTACTGACAAACAAAATAACAAATAATAATGAAACAAACAAAACAAGAATAAAGAGGTTACTTCATTTATTTGCGAAACTCAAATTTGTTACTCTACCTACTAAGCAATGTTTGATCATAATAAAATGCATTTTTAAAGTCAAATAAAATCACCCTGCTGCTTATTTCCACTATGTCGCTGGCGATGTCATGCGAGTTCACTGCCACTGCGGCGACGCGAAGTATTTTGCGCGCGGCCTGAAACAGTGCTAAATGTCTACTGCTGCAGTCCAACCGGCCCTTAAAAAATATATATAACAAAAAAATATATAACCAGTAGTCGGCCGTCTCGTAAAATATAGAAAAACTAGCTGACCCGCGCAACTTCGTCTGCGCATTATTAGGAACAAAGTGGAGGAGTTTTGAGTGAATCGAGAGTACAAAATATAAAACTCCGTCGCATGTATACAATATTTTTTTTTATATATGTTTCTCTCAAGAATCATTTAATAGATAAAGGTAGGAAAAATCTTACCCAGATCTTGCAATGCTAAGAACAAAACGAATACGGTAATTGGTACAGAATCGCTGAAGCGAGCGCAGCGAGTTTTTGAAGAGAGAGAGAGTTTTTGAAGAAATTGACTCGAAACGTATTTTTTTATAGCAAGAACTGTGTGGTTTAAAATTTCGAAATAAAATTATTAACTAATATTGCGTTATGTTTCTCTCAAGAATCCCTTAATAGATAGAGGTAGGGAAAATCTTACCCAGATCTTGCAATGTTAAGAACAACACGATAGCGGCAACTGGTGTCAGATTTGCCGAAGCGAGCGGCAATACCTACCCGCGACTTCGTCAGCAATATAAAAATATCGAAAACTCTTAGCAAAAATCTCCATTAACTTTTCAAAACTCAAAATCAAAGAAAATTATACTCGATCTCCGCCATAGTAAAAACGCCACCTAGGAAAAAAGTGTACCTAAAGTAGTTTTGACCTCTAGACCGATAGATGGCGTTATAGCCAAGGAAAAATATTTTAATATCAAAAAATCATAACTTCGGAGTTCGGATATATTGATGGGTGGGAACACACATGTTACATTTTTATTATTAAGTTTAAAATAATTTATTATGCAAAATACAAAAAACAACGAAAAAATTTAGAGTGCAAAAAGTGGCTTCGGGCGGTCACTCATCCTTATTATGACCGCGCCCAGGGTTGCTTAACTTTTTCCCCATACAAACTTCCAACCCTTATTTTCCCGCCCCCTTATGGTAATTGACAAAAAAAAGTAGCCTATGTCCATCCCTGGGGTATACTCTTTGTCTATGCCAAATTTCAGCTTAATCGGTTCAGCGGTTTGGGCGTGAAAAGGTAACAAACAGACAGACAGACAGACAGACAGAGTTACTTTCACATTTATAATATTAGTATGGATATGGATAATATAAAAACACATTTTTTTTTTTTTAAAAAGACGTAAAAATTCATAATAAAGTACCTAGACGGCAAGTTGTTTCAAATAACTTGAGATAAAAAGATAAACTTACCTGTTTTCCAGACGCCGGTAGTTAGTAAAAAATTAGCGCGCAACGCACTTGACGTCTCTCTTGGAGACACCGGCGGAATGAACTGAAATTACTGCCAATCCTACCAACCTAATGACAAGGAAACGTCTTGCATCGACCAATCAGAAATCATAGTAGCAATCAAAATTAATTTGGCGCGGAAATCTGGATTACTTTGCTATTTATTCAAACTAAAAGCCAGTAATGGCCGACTACTGGAGAGGGGCCGACTACTGGGGCCTTTACCCTAATACTTGTACAAATAGTGTTAGGTAAATAATTTGTATTTGCCTCTAGTGGCACTTTTTATATAAACTCTCTTTGTCTAGATAATGTTGTGGGCTACAATATTATATTACCTGTCATGTATATTTTACCTTCTAAGTACTTAATGGTCATTTCTTACTATTAAGTTCAAATACGCTGTATATTGTAGCTGTTTGTTGTCCCTAATAAAAAAAAAAAAAAAAAAAAATGTAATTCATATTGTTTTGGTTTTACTCACCCAAGCCAGTACGTACATACTTAATCTGATGAGTTTGCTGACCGTACCTCACAGATTGCACATTTTTAGATATTTGTACATTATTTTCCATTTCAGGGCATAATATGACCTTTGTTTTTTACAAAAGTCTGTGCAATATGGTTGCACAATAAATGATAATAATTTCAATTAAGGTTATTGGCAATAACACTATTTATATGTTATACGTACTCATTAGCTAAGTTGCGTGCGTAGGTATTTTGAGCCACACATACAGAATTTTTCGATTTCATACATATATTTTTTCACGAAAGTTCGTGCAATATTATTGCACAATAAATGGTGAAATAAAAGTTTAGTTTATTGGCAAATCCACTAATTTTTAACTAATCATTAGTGTGTGTGCGTACGTCGGCATTTTGATAACACACATGTAAAGACAACGCCCTAGTTTTTGGCGTCCGGGCACATCTAACGATTTAAATCTTTGACATAGGCTTTATTTTATCCCGGGGAAGTGAAGTTTTCCCGAGGGATCGCGGGTAACACCGCGGCGGACAGCTAGTATTAGGTAAAATAGTATTAGGTAAAATTACCATCTAAGTAAGTACTCTGTTCGGACCTTGAATTTTAATTTTATTTTCTTTAGTTTTTATTAAAAAGTTTATGAAACTGAGATGTTCACCATTAACATAAAAAAAAATTCTAGAGAAGCAAAAATAAAAAAAAATGCAATAAAATTTTTTGTGCAAGGAATTGAACCAGCATGTCTCTTCTTGGAAACCGCACGCTAGACCACTCCACTAACGATCCCTTGAGAACATTGTTGAAATTTAACAACGCTATAATCTACCAAATATCGGACGCTCTTCCGCAGTTAGTAAAAGTCTAGGTAACTATGAAACTTATTCTGTGGCATACGCCCCTATAATCCGCCCATTTTACAGTAACCATACGTTAAGATTTCTCCAGACCTGTCGTTTTATTTAGATTTTTCTAAGATATTATGATACAAAATAAGTACTTACAAGATTTTTTTTATGTAGAAAAATAATGAAATTCTCGTTATTAAGACTATTATATTGAACATTAAAATATCAATGTCTACATTTAGGTATGTGAGCTTGCGGAACGCACCGTGGCTTCACTCACGTGGTACCAACATAATATGTTGTAAGCCACGTGCGTTTCCATTTAAATCGTATATTTTGTCTGGCATTTGTCCGGGTTTCCAATTTTTAGTATGGTAACCCTACTCGCCGCGATGCGATGGCGAGTTGGATCTCCGATATCGCATCGTAGTGACGACGCGACATCGCATCGCAAGCGCAGTTTGTCGTGTGAATGCGCTAAGTCTAACTCAAGTTGGCACACCGAATGGGCGCGGCCTAGCAAATCCGACGACAAATCGCACCGTGTAAATGCACCTTTACTACTAATCCTAGTTAATATAATACGCTACTATCCCATCATCTATGATGACGGGTGGACGAAAATGCACAGAAAATGTTTTAGAATTCCAATCCAACGGTTTCTCTTCACCCGAGTTTGCATTAGGAAAACAGTAAGCAAAGGAGCTTGGAAAACGAATGATGAAAGCCTGCACACACAAGCACAAGCACGGAATAAACAACGTAGTACAGTTTGTTGCAGTGTATTGTATACATAATTATACCTAATTAGCGCAGTACACAAACAAACAAACAATTACAAGTTTTTAAGAAAATATTTTGTATAGCTACTGCTGTTTTGCTGACTGGGACGAGAGCATAGTTACAATGAGAGTGAGTACGCTATTGTTGTCAGTATTTACTTATTTGTACAGTTTTTATAAAATTTTGTAAGGTTTTTGTTGACAACAATCCTCTATAACTTTGTGATAGTTTTTTTTCATTCATTCATTCATAGTTCATTATAAAAAAATCGGACCTAATTTGTTGCAAAAACTTACGTTGTACCTAGGTACATACCTACTGTGAGCGAAGCGCTCGTGGTCGTGCTTGCTTAGTCGTTCTTGATAGATCGTCGAAGTTAAGCAACGTTCGAAACGGTCTGCAAGTGGATGGGTGACCGCCAGTGGCATTTTCATCTGAGCGCTTCCGTGTTTCGGAGGGCACGTTAAATTGTCGGTCCCGGCTATTTAAGTCGTTAAGCCATGTTGGAGACAAACCAGCGCAGTGCCCGCCACCGTGCCCATGAGACGCAGCGAGCGGGGTCCGGGGGACGAGGCGCCCCGCCAGACCGCATCGAGCCGCGCACTGCACTACTACACAAATCACGGGACCAACTAGGCGCGCGTCTCTTAATGTTCAATACAAACCAAAGACCTAATTTACAGTCCACTGTTTTATTTCATCTATCCACTGAGTATCCCCAACAGCCATGACGGAGGCGTTAAGGCGGCTTAAAAACTCCGTCACCAGAGTTGGCCACTGACTCATACGAACTTACTTACTTTACTGTGAGCGGAGAGAGGGAAAATCAAGGCTTGATCTTGATTTTACAATTCTGAATAAAATTCACTGTCGCACAGAAAATGTTTCACATCCCGGATCAAAAAGTGACAAGGAGCCAAATGTTAGATTCCGCATAACATAGTACCAGGGCAACAGCGTGCAACGAGAGGTTTTCAAGAGTTTATCTTAGGGCGGGACGGGGGCAGGTTTTGAACTCAATAATGGCCGACGCGAATAAGGAAGTTTTTACTTCAAAAATACTTTGGTATATTAACCGCATGGAAATGAGAGAGGTGGCGGAAGTTGCATCATTGCACCGACAAGAGCTGAGCTCTTTTCAATGATGATGATGATGAAATAACATAATAAAATCGCTATAGTTTGGAGGCATTAGTCAATCATATGAGGTTAAAGATTTTTTTATTTCTCTAAGAACTACACAATGTTCAATTAAAATGAGATACAGAAATATGAAAGATACTTAAATTAGTTTAGATAGGTAACTGTATACTTACTTAACTAAGAAACTTACGTTTAAATTACAATTTATAGCTTTTTTAGCCTCTGAGCCCTAATTTATTGGTAGGTTAGTAAGACTTAACTAAAACTAGGGAAGTTTTAAACTATTTATGCTAAATTAAGTTTAATGCATTTGAGAGACATACACCTTAAGTTTCTTTTTGTATTTGTTTATGTTGTCACATCTACTATAAATAAAAAAAAATTTGAAAAAAAAAATTAAACCGACTTCACAAAACACAAACAGACACTAAGAACCTACACTAAAAAGAGAAAAATAAGAATATACACATGCAATTATTATTTACAGTATTCAATTAATAAATTATTATGTTACCTATATTATATTTGAAGTCGGTGCCAACTATGCATTTACAACTATCTAAGAAGAAATTACGAGTACAATTAGAACTTGGGTGCAAAATTGTATCGAGTAGTTAGAATAGAATAGTTTTTTTTTTTTTTTATTTTGTTTATTGGGAACAACTAACAGCTACATTATACAGTATAATGGCAAGCATTTTATAGGAAGAATTGGTAATAATGCAGCCCACAACATTGTTCACAGATTACTATAAATAAGTTTAACAAAATTTTACCGCTAAAGGTTACAAACATGCAAAACAATTGGAAAGGTTAAGGGTCGATTCACATCCGACCGAAGATCCGCCGCGCATCATCGGTCTATAGTTGTCACCGACTTCAAATATAATATAAGTAACATAATAATTTATTAATTGAATACTGTAAATAATAATTGCATGTGTATATTCTTATTTTTCTCTTTTTAGTGTAGGTTCTTAGTGTCTGTTTGTGTTTTGTGAAGTCGGTTTAATTTTTTTTTTCAAAAATTTTTATTTTTCCATTTTTAGTGTAAAGTGTAAGTGTAAATAATACCTATAGTAGGTTAGGTTAGTAAGTAATTACTTACTTAGTAGGTTAGGTTAGATATTACAATAGTCAAGATTAAAGAAGTTAGAGTGAGGATGAGGTTTTTTGAGTTTTACGGGAAAACTATCAATCCCTCAGGAATAAAATTTATATGGGACCACCTCGAGAGTCTAAATATGTCAAACTAATCAATGTTTGACTCAGATTGTGTAGTGAGAATGATGTTTTTTGAGTTTTACAGGAAAACTATCAATTCCTCAGGAAAAAAAAGTATGAGGACCACCTCGAGATGGACAACCTTTCAAGCAAAAAAAAAAATTTTGGAAATCGGTCCACATTTTTCGGAAAGATCGGTGATTTTTTGAGTTTTACGGGAAAACTATTGTAGGGAGTGTTGGAGCTGCTTTCTTCTTAGGGAGACTGGAGATGATTGAAAGATCAGAGTGCGATTTGAACTGATTTTATTTGTGTTTTTCTCCTACATTTATACAATTTTGAATGTGTCACGTGACCAGTGAAAAGTGAGTGAAAGATATGGAACGATAGAGCGGGGTGAGGCTAGCGCGGGGGAAACGCGCGGACCCCCCTTGGCGAGGCAATACCTAAAGGAGAACGTCTCTCACTTATTCTAATTAATTAGCCTACCTATTTACAATATATTACCTAATTACCTACTATTATAAATAAAACAACAATACCTAAGAACATTTATTAAAACTGAACCTATTCTATGCGCTACCTAAATGCTACCTAACTCCTATCTAGCTACCTATCTATGTACACTACATTACCCCCCTTCAAGTGAATCGTACCGAACGATGAACGACTCTGCCGTGCCGGGTGACGTAGGGTGTCTTCTGCGGCTGCTGCTGCTGAAGACTCGGTGATGGAGTGGTGTCAGCTGCAATGGGCTCGTCCCTTGTAGTTGTAGTACTTGAAGTTTCATCGTCGGCGTCGTAGATGTAGGCTGGTTTCAGGCGATCCAAAGACACAACTGTAGTGCGCGTAGGTAGTTGTATCTTGAAACATTTTTCCATTCTTTCCAAGACTTTGTAGGGTCCTTCATAAGGAGGAGTGAGTGGCTTTTTGACCAAATCCACGCGAAGAAATACATGTGTACACGTAGCTAGGTCCTTGTGTACGAATGGAGTGTGATGTTGTTTCTGCTTTTGTCCGTGTGGCGCTAGTGATGCCATTGTCTCGGATAATTTTCTCACGAACTCTTGATCAATTTCCTTCTCTTTGGGTGTGGGCGTGAAAAAATCAGCTGGTAGTCTTAGCGTAGATCCGTAGGTAAGCAGGGCAGGACTGAGATCTGTGTTCCCGTGTAGAGATGCGCGTAATCCGAATAAAATAGTGTGAATTTCTTGCGACCAGTTGCTTGTAGCTCCGCGTGCCATTAAAGCTGCTTTCATTGTCCGGTGCCAACGTTCGATTTGCCCGTTGGATTGAGGGTGGTAGCTTGACGTACGTAGGCGTTCCACTCCCAATCGTTTCATCAGAGTCCGAAATAGCGTAGACTCGAATTGGCGTCCTTGGTCCGTAGTGATTCGTAGAGGGCAACCGAATCTACAAATCCAATTTTCGTAGATAACTCTAGCGACTGTTTCAGCGGTGATGTTTGGCACAGGGATAGCTTCAGGCCACTTGGTTCGTCGATCCATCATGGTTACTACGTAGTGATTTTCTTCAGATGGTAGTAGTGGTCCCACGATGTCTACATGAACATGCTCGAATCTTCCTGAGTCTTGAAATTGTCCCAGTGGTGTAACAGTGTGGCGCGTAACTTTGCTTCTCTGACAAGCGATGCAAGTTCTCGTCCAATCAGCGACGTCCGTGTTGATACTAGGCCAAAAGTAGCGTGACGTCATCTGTTTTCTTGTGCTTCGTATACCGGGGTGACTTAATTCGTGAAGTGCTTTGAATGCGGCTTTTCGAATTGAAGTAGGTAGGTACGGTCTAGGTTTTCCTGTGTTCATCTCGCATGTGATAGGTAGTGTGACGCCGGGTAGATTGATCGTAGCGAATTTCAAGTGAGGTTTGTTCTTCAGTGCTCTAAGTTCGGAGTCAGTTTCTTGATCTTGTGCCAGTTGATTGTAGTCGATCGTAGAAGGAATTGTGATCTCTTCAATTCTTGAAAGTGTGTCGGCGACTGTGTTTTCTTCTCCTTTTATGTACTTGATTTCCGTGCAGAACTGGCTAATGAATTGCAGTTGGCGTTCTCTTCTCGGTGTGTCGCTGTTGCTTGGAGGTTTTTTCAGTGCATACGTGAGTGGTCTGTGGTCTGTGTAGACAACGACTTCAAGTCCTTCGATGTAGCGACGAAAATGTTTTACTGCAGTGTAGATCGCTAGGAGTTCGCGATCGTACACGCTGTATTTTTGTTGAGCTTCACTTAGCGTCTTCGAATAAAATGCGATTGGTTTCCATGCATTTTCTTGTTTCTGTTGCAGTACTGCGCCCATGCATTTGTCCGACGCGTCCGACATAATGTACAAAGGCGCTCCGGGGATCGGGTGAGACAATGTAGACGCTTCCTTGATGCTGTCGCGACATTGTTCAAACGCTTCGTCCGCCTCCGCTGTCCAAGTAATCGGTGTGCGATCCTTCTTTTTTGTGTTGTGTAGGTACTTGTTGAGTTCTCGTTGTTTATCCGCTTGTTTAGGTAGAGCGTCGCGGTAAAAATTGAGCATCCCCAGGAATCTTCTTAATTCTTCAATTGTCTTCGGTTTCGGAAATGTTGAAATGGCTTCGGTCTTGTCTTCAGGTGGTTGTATGCCTTTTTCCGATACGACGTAGCCGAGAAAATTGAGACTTTTCTTCCCAAACTCGCATTTTTCTGTGTTTATGCTCAGGCCATATTCATCCAACCTCTTGAAAACTTCGTGTAGATGGCGCTTGTGTTCTTCATCGTTGTTTGAGAAAATCAGTAGGTCATCGACGTAGGCGAAAGAAAAGTCGTCCGTGCCTCGAAGTACTTGGTGCATAAACCGTTGAAATGTCTGTGCAGCGTTTCTGAGGCCAAAGGTCATTGACCTAAACTCCCATAATCCGAACGGAGTGGTTATCGCTGTCTTCTGTATATCTTCTTTGCTAGCCATTGGTATCCAGTAGTAAGCCTTCCTTATGTCGATTTTTGAGAATATCTTCTTTCCATGAAGCCGGAATGTGAAATCTTGTATCCTCGGGATGGGGTATCGGTCGGGAGTTGTCATAGCGTTTAAGCGGCGATAATCTCCACACACTCGCAGTTGTCCGTCTTTCTTCTTCACTATGTGCATAGGATTTGCCCACGGACTGCTTGATGGTTGACATATACCCATCTCTGTCATGCGCTCGAACTCTTTCTTCGCTTCTATGTATCTGTCCGGTGGTAGTGGTCTTGGCTTCACGTGTATTGGCGGTCCCGTGGTTTCAAGATGATGCGTGACGCCGTGAGTTGGAGGTTTCTTCAATGACATTGGTTTCTGTATATCCGGGTATTGCTTCAAGATGTCGGCGAATGGGTGATTCTTGTTGATGACATGTACAGTTGATTCTTCGCTGCTGTAGGTGGAGATGGTCTTGATGGATAGCTTGGTCAGCCCGTCGATCAGTCTTTCTCCCTTCAGGTCCACTAGGATGTTGTGATGTCGCAGGAAGTCGGCTCCGATGATAGATCGTTTGACGTCGGCAATTACGAAAGTCCACACGTAGTTACGCCGTAAACCCAAGTTCAATGGAAGCGTCTTCTCTCCGTAGGTATGTATGCAACTTCCGTTTGCCGCGTAGAGCTTGAGTTCTGCAGGTTGAGGTTTCTTATACTTCGCTGCGATGACTGAGATTTCAGCGCCTGTGTCGATGAGGAAACGTTCACCACTTTGCCGGTCGGTGACGCTTAGGCGGTTGATTCTGTATGAGTCGACACCGTTGCCCGCCGTCCTCGATGCCTCCTCTAGTTTTCCGACGGCTGTTGGGTCTTCTTCCACGCGCACGGTGCCTCGCAGTTTCTTGCATCTTGCCGGAATCGGTAGTGAAAACGGCACAACCAATCAGCGTCGGCGGTCGACTTTCGTTCGCGTCTGTGGTTTGACTTTGAACGAGAGCGACCGCGCCAAGCGGGACGGCGATAGTGTTGTCTCCCTCGTAGCTCTGCGACTTCCAGTGTGAGTTTCTCGATCTGCTTGGATAGAAGTTCCATGTGCGGGTCTCTCGTGGTGGACGACGTGGATACAGCGGCGATCTGCTGGGTTGGTTCCATGTGCTCCGTCATCTTGTCCGCCATGGTAGCCAGTGTGTTGAGCGACGATTCTTCGTTGACTGACAGTACCGCTCGAACTGCCGTGGGTAGCTGGTTCAACCATAGTACTCGGAGGGCGTCGTCCTGGACCATGCTGCCGCCGAGATGTCTCATTCTTCGCAGTAGTTGACTCGGTTTCTGATCGCCTAGCTCTTGTCCGCTGAGTAGTTTCTGTAGTTGCTTCGATTCAGATTCTTGATAGACGGAGAGTAGCCGTTCCTTCACTGCGTTGTATTTTCCTGACGTCGGTGGATTGAGCAGGATGTCTCCAATTTGCTGGACATCGGTCTGTTGTAGGACGCTTAACACGTAGCTGAACTTCTTATCGTCTCCAATCTTCGAAGGCTCGATGAGTGCTTCGAACTGCGCGAACCATAATCGTGGATGTTCCCTCCAGAAAGGTAGTATCCTCGATTGGATGGACACGGGGAAAATGTCAGCTCCAATCCCAAGCATCTTCTGTTCTTGACTTGCTTCAGCGTTCGGGGTCACCATTGTAGGGAGTGTTGGAGCTGCTTTCTTCTTAGGGAGACTGGAGATGATTGAAAGATCAGAGTGCGATTTGAACTGATTTTATTTGTGTTTTTCTCCTACATTTATACAATTTTGAACGTGTCACGTGACCAGTGAAAAGTGAGTGAAAGATATGGAACGATAGAGCGGGGTGAGGCTAGCGCGGGGGAAACGCGCGGACCCCCCTTGGCGAGGCAATACCTAAAGGAGAACGTCTCTCACTTATTCTAATTAATTAGCCTACCTATTTACAATATATTACCTAATTACCTACTATTATAAATAAAACAACAATACCTAAGAACATTTATTAAAACTGAACCTATTCTATGCGCTACCTAAATGCTACCTAACTCCTATCTAGCTACCTATCTATGTACACTACACTATCAATCCCTCAGGAGTAAAATTTTTATGGGACCACTATGGTAACATACCCTTTCAAACAAAAAAATAATTTTGGAAATCGGTTCACAACTGACGGAGATATCGATGAACATACATCTAAAAAAAAAAAATAAATAAAAAAAAAAAAAACATACATACAACCGAACATAGAACCTCCTCCTTTTTTTGAAGTCGGTTAAAAATAAGTCGGGTTTACCTTCCTGACGCTATAACTCCAGAACGCACGAACCGATTTCCACGGTTTTGCATTCGTTGGAAAGGTCTCGGGCTCCGTGAGGTTTATAGCAAAGAAAATTTAGGAAAAATTTCAAAAGAAAAGCGGGGAAAAATGCGCAGACGAAGTCGCGCGGGTCAGCTAGTTCTTTTATATTATGCGGTAGACTATTAAATAATTGTGCCCCTTCTGACAAAATAGATTTTTTGCCGTCATTTTTATTTCGCAAACCGTATTTTATTCTCTCTTAGTTGTAATTTTATGTTTGATTGTATTGATTTTGAAGTTATGTTTTTAATAAGTTTACATGTATTATAAAAATAAAGTTGGTTTAAGTTAAAGACTTTAGCTTTTTTGTATAACTCTTTTGTGGGCATATGGTGATAATATCGAGTGGGGTATAAAAATCAAGGAAATTAAAAGGAGATTACAAATAAACAAGTCATAAATAAATAAATAATGCTGGACATTTCACACAGCATCATCTAGCCCCAAACTAAGCAAAGCTTGTATTATGGGAACCAGATAACTGATATATTACTTATATACTTTTTGTTTGTAAATACATACATATTATACATAGAAACACCCAGACCCGAGATACATTTTTGCAGATCATACAACAACCTTCTGCGTCCCAAGCGGGCTTTCACCCACTGCGCCACAGAGGTCGTCAATTATTTAAACTTAGTTTTGAATAACAAATTTGCAATGAATGCATACAAAACGCTGCATTCATAGTCAAAGCTCTGTATTCTGTGGTTTAGTTACTAGTACGAGTATAACAGATCAATTTGTTTAGATACCCTACCTGCGCATTACAAAACCTCAAAAGTTGACTTTCTAGCAGATGTGTTTTACCTACGTAGGATTGCCGACAGAAGCGAAAACTTGAACAATAGGCCATTTTACACCATGTAAGAAAACACATAAAAATGCATGTATACTATATACTTAACACCTTTCATGTTTTTGCATTTAGAACTCAAATAGCCTATCATATTTTTCAGAAGCTAAGACACCCTCTATTTTGCACTTCATTTAGTCTAAAGATACCTGATGCATTATAGGGTACCTATCTAGCGACGGAGATTATAGGGGTGGTATCACCCTTCTCCTTTACACCTCCAGCATTTCCGATGCATTTTGTGAAACAACAAATTTATGGGAGGAGCTAAAACTGCAAGCACTTACTAGGACTTCTTGGATACTATGCTCTCCTGGTAGACTCGTTGCAATTTTTTGCCCACGTAGGTTTCATTATGTATCCCATCTAATAAACTAAACAACATAAACTTACGACTTATAAGAAACGGTCTGTAAGTGGATGGGTGACCGCCAGTGGCATTTTCATCTGAGCGCTTCGGAGGGCACGTTAAATTGTCGGCTATTTAAGTCGTTAAGCCATGACGGAGGCCTTAAGGCAGCCTAAAAACTCCGTCACCAGAGTTGACCACTGACGCATACGAACTTACTTACTTTGCCGGACAAAAAATTTCATCATTTTAATAAATACACACGTTATTCCAAGCAGAATGCGAGGGGTGGAATATAACCTAACCTTTTATTCTATTTTAAATAATGGACACCATTATTGTGAAGTCATAACATAAAAAGTTGTTATGCAATAACTTTCTAACACAACAAACTTTTTCCGTTCCGAAGGAAATTGTTCTTTACACTATTTGGACATGTAAACTTGTCTTAAAAAAAATTTAAGGGCTTTTTTTTGGTAACAGACTTCCAGCGATAACACAGATGTTTATAAATACTTTTTGTGTTTGGTTTACTTCTTCTAGGGCCTCGCAACATAAATGAAGGTAGCAAAACTGAAGTCACACAAAGCGTAGGACACTCCTACGCTGCTTAGGGAGATATAGGGGTGGTATCACCCTTCTCCTTTACACCTCCAGCTTTTCCGATGCATTTTGTGAAACAACGAATTCATGGGAGGAGCTAAAACTGCAAGCACTAACAAGCTAGGTTTACTTGGATACTATGTTCTCCTGGTAGACTCGTTGCAATTTTCTGCATAAATTGCGCTTCTAGGTTGTTGTATTGTAGGCTCGCTCCATCGTAGACCTCATTCTTGCCTATGTAAGTTTCGAGGTTAAGAGTCGACCCATCATAAAAAAATAAAAATTAAAAAAAATGGTCGGCTGGACTCGAAGGGGCCAGTACCAGCGGGGCCAGTCGACTAGGGCCAATTGCAGTGTGAGAAAAATACTAGTAGAATATAGATTTTAAAAATATAACCATACAAAAAACATGATTTTTGTGTATTGCAGATTTAAAAAGTACCCTAAGGGTCGATTCACATCTGACCGAAGATCCGTCGCGGATTATCGGTCGCGGAACGCCAGAACTGACAAATGTATAGAAAAACACTCGACCGTTCACACTCGACGGACTAACGTATCATCCGTCGGAGTGTTATTCTATACATTTGTCAGTTCTGGCGTTCCGCGACCGATAATCCGCGACGGATCTTCGGTCAGATGTGAATCGACCCTAAACCGACAAGCATGTATGAAGAATGTAATGAGAGTGAATGAGGCGAAAGTTGTGTGTCAGGATCGTAGCGAGTGGAGATCCGTGGTCTCTGCCTACCCCTTTGGGAAAGAGGCGTGATTTTATGTATGTATGTATGTAAATATCATTGATTGCAGATTATAAATTATTACATAAATATTTTGCACACATTTTCCAGAAGTTGGATTACCCATGGTCCCTCGGGTGTAGGGAGGCACTATGTGCTAATCCGGGATATAAACTACCTCCGAAACTTTTAAAGATCAAACTATCGCATTTTGTAATGGTGTAAGTACGATAGACAACATAAAAATATTTACACGAAACAATAAACATGAAAATACGTACGTAATTTAATTAAACTAAAGATAAAAAACAGTGTTCAAATCACCGACCGCAGGTAACGTGCCCAAAAGGCTGGCGGCATTACCTCGTTGGATGGCTATACTTATCCTTTGTCCGAGGTAAGCACCAGCCCTTTGGTCATTGGTCTCGTCAATCAACCTCTTGGATAATTCTCTGAAAAGGAGCCACGCCTCTGGACCCCATGGACCTAAAGTTTCCACTCCAAAAGGCAGAAATATATACCCATCACCGATAGATATGTATTTCCGCCTTTTGTAATTTTCTGCTGATGCCGCCGCCGCACCAGCTGTCCTGGAGGTTGCCGACAGGTGAGAGGCCGCTAGTGTATCGACGCAAGTAGCGTCCCACACTAGAGGCTTACCATGGTTCCAAGGAATCAAAGACATACCGTCGGGCCTTTTGCCATCATCTCGTGCGATACCGTTCGGCTCTAAAATGGCCGGCACGTTGACGGTGGCGAGTGCCCGACGAATAACACACGTCATAACATTTTAAGGAACTGTCGAATTTGTATTGCGAAATAATTTATAACTCCTTTAGGCCGTCTTTTAACCCTTTCAAACTATTCAATGTTTGTCTCAGATTGTGAATCAGATTGTGTAATGTGTAGTGGGGTTAAGGTTTTTCGAGTTTGAAAGAAAAACTATCAATCCCTCAGGAAAATAAAGTATATTTAACCACCTGATGGATACCCGTTCAAACAAAAAAAATTTTAGAAATCGGTCCACAATGAGAGATCGGTGATTTTTTTATTTTACGGGAAAACTATCAATCCCTCAGCAATAAAATTTATATGGGACCACTTCGATCATACTACTCTTTCAAACAAAAAAGAGTTTGGAAATCGGTCTACAACTATTGGTGAACATACATAAAAAACATACATGCAGCCGAACATAAACCCTCCTCTTTTTTTGAAGTCGGTTAATAAGGTAGGTTTATTTTTTTCATAAAACACGGTCAGTATAATGAATTTATGGTGCCATAAAAACTACAGACGCCTTACTATTAAACGTGTCATAAAGTTATTTCTTGGAATAAACCAATATAATAACTACACATTTTGACAGTTTACACTTAGGAATAACTTTATAGCAGGTTTATTAGTAGTGTGCCTGCTAATAAACCTGCTATAAAGGTAAAGCTAAAAATAGTTCTTTTCACAGAGATGTGCCTATATGTACATAATACTATACCTAACTAACATCCTGAGCCCGGGAATGTGGTTTCCGCTACCAGGGTATCATATTCAGCTAGGAGTCAGCTTAGCTCCCGGGATGCAACCTTTCCTCCCTCTGCACCTGTAAAGCTACAGAGGTCATTGCCCCTTTTTATCGATCATAGCGCCGCTTAGTTTTACACCTGAATAAAAACATTTTCATGTACGTTTTAACTTTCAACACTTAGAAAACATGATCAGGGCTGTATCTGATCACGCTAGATTTATTTTTTGTTCTTGTTGTGTATTCCCGACCTGATAATGACTGAAGGGGTAGTTTGAGTGAGGCATAACTAAATACATATTTGACACCGTATCCTTATTCGCAGTCTCACTGCGAATAAGGCAATAGGTATACTAAAATAAAGCGGAATTTATAGCACTCTTCGCAACCTATTAGAATACTAACTGATTTCCCGACAATATTTTGTTAAAGAGATTAGATGTTTGGATGTTTGTGTTTCAATCACGCCTAAACCAGTGAACCGATTTGGCTGAAACTTGGTATAGGCGTAAATAATTACCTGGAATAGCGTATAGGCTGTTCAAAATGTTGGTATCACGCGGGCGAAGCCGCGCGCAGAAGCTAGTACTTGTTAAATTAAAACGTCATTATTTAAAGCAAGATTCTAGGTGTCTACGGGTCGTAGCACCGCGTAGCACTTCGTAGTAGCTAGTTGCTGTGTCTAGTATCCGTGATTCCACGGGATGAAAATCTAGGTTACAACAATCTCATCTCCTATTACCTCATGATGCCCTGGTACAAATAGTTCTATTATAGTTTTATGTGGGACTGCTTTCACCATCAAATGCAATGTTGTGCATCTCTCTCTGTTCTATGACAAATCATTATTGCTGCACTTCTCACACATTGTTATAGGTATAATATTTATGCATTTTATTTCGATAATAGTTATACCAGCTCATGCGGCTGGTTCCCTAGTGACGGTAGATATCCATAAACTTTATATTCATACTTTCAGAAAACGGGATACATTTTCGTAAGGATTTTTCACGTGAGGATACATTCATACACTTCGTATCGAAATTAGAGCTGGCTCAATTTCGTGTCCTTTTCTGTTCTAGTTGTAACTAACTCATGAATTTGGAAAAAGAAGAAAACAACCGCATTTTCTCAAATGAAATGAAGCCGTAAAGATTTTGCTATGTTTTCCTGGTGTGCAACGAATATGTTTACATTATCAAAGGGTAAGGACCGTTAAGTTAATCTCATTGGACTAGTTAGCTCATTGAAAAGTTGGCTAAAAGACCAATCTCTCCAAATCGCAATAAAACCGGATAGCATTACGACTACACCATCGTTTGTGTTCTAAAGTATATGTAGATGATGAGCAATAAAAACAACTTGTTACGAGTTTGTGAAAAGGGGTGGAGAGATGCAACAACGTTCCCGCGTATTCGAATCTAACAATGACATATGACAGCTCGAGTGACGTTCCGTTACTACCGTGTTGTGTGCGTCTCCCGTTCCGTACTCACGCTTATTTATTCAATAATAAAATTAATTAAACAATACTTTTAGGCAAATGGACATGTAAAATCACAACAAATAAAATACAAAATAATTAACACTTAAGTCTACGCGTCGGCTACACTCCCCTCCCTAGTGCTGCTACAGCACTCATTACCCATCGGGATAGGTGCGACGCGTGTTGCGTTCCGTCGTAAAAGTCCGGACTTTGTGATAACGTCCACGACTCGTACTCGGCCATCTTTACCAGTCAATACAGCTTGTATCAAACCTTTCGGCCATACATTTCGTGGGGAATTGGGGTCCACAATCAAAACAAGATCTCCCACTTTCAAGGGGTTCTGTTCATCGCACCACTTTCTCCGCGGTCGCATATCAGGAAGGACTTCGAGGACCCAGCGTTTCCAAAACATGTCGGCTAATTTTTGAGACAATCGCCATTGTTTTCTGAGGTAGGTATCAGTCTCATCAAAAATGCCCAAAGTAGGAAGATTAGACGATGATCCAAGTAAAAAATGGTTAGGTGTGAGACTTTCCTTTGTGCTTGGTTCGACTGCGACATGGGTGAGCGGGCGGCTATTTATTATTTGTTCAACTTCGGCTAGCAATGTCTGTAGCGTTTCATCGCGTGGCGCTCTTTCTTTGAGTATAATCTTAAGGGCGTCTTTTATGCTTCTGATCAGCCGTTCCCAAGCCCCTCCCCAGTGGGGGCTAGCGGGAGGTATAAAAACCCATGTCGTTGCCATACTGTAGGTAGTAACTCCTGCGCTCAGTTTATCCGCGTCCAACTCCTGGATACATTTAGTCATCTCGGCGTCAGCTCCTCGTAAGTTCGTACCATTGTCCGAGTAGATATATCGCGGCCAGCCCCTTCTGGCTGCCATGCGTCGGAGAGCCATTATCAGCGCGTCTGTGGTCAGCTGATTTACTATCTCAACATGTATAGCTCTCACAGTTAAACAAGTAAAGATTACTCCATACCTTTTCTCTCGGCGTCGACCCACAGTTACTTCTAAAGGTCCAAACAAATCAACTCCAGTAAAAGTGAATGGGCGATGATGATGAGCAAGTCGCGCTTCAGGTAAGTCTCCCATTCTGGGTGGGTGAGGTCGAGCCTTCTTAATTCGACACAACATACATCTTGAACTTATGTACTTCACAGTAGGTCTCAATCGTATAATCCAATACCGTTGTTTTAATTCATTCACGACCATTTCCTGGCTACCATGGCATGCTTTTATGTGGTAGTGCTTCACGATGAGGTGAGTGACATGGCAACGGCCGTCGAGTATCACTGGGCGTTTGACGCAGGGAAGTATATCAGGTGCGGCGTCAATGCGGCCAGCCAGGCGTAGTAGTCCATCATCACCAAGCGTCGGCGTCAAGTTATGCAATCTACTCTTCTTATCTAACGTTTTGTTATGTGCCAGGTTATATAGGTCATCTGGGAAAGCTTTCATCTGAGAGTACTTCAACAAAACGTTCTCTGCACGTTCCATGATTGTGACATCTGCAGCATCATAAGAGACCTTTTTACATTTGTCTATAAAAGATAAGACCACTCTCATTGATCTCACCAGTCGAAGCCAAGAAGAAAACCTTTCAGGTTCAGGAACAGCAGGTAAAGAAACAGGTGCCAGGTTAATGATGTTCACGCATTCCAGGTCTTCGTCGCGTACACCTGGTGATTGTATCTGGGCCTCTTTAGGCCATAAACACTCTTCTTCATACAAAAATAGCGGGCCGTACAACCATTCATTTTCTAATGTTTTTAATTCGCAGGATTCTCGAGTGGCGATATCGGCTATGTTCAACTTCGTAGGTATATATCTCCATTCATTTATTTTCGTTATCTCGTCCAACTCCCCGAGCCGGTGAGCTATGTATGCCTTATATGTACGTGCATCATTACGTATCCAGTGTAGGACAGTAGATGAATCACTCCAAAAATATCTTATCTCAGGTTTTATTCTGTGCTCACTGCAAATAGTATCGGCTAATCTTCCCGCCATCACTGCCGCCTGTAGTTCTAAGCGCGGCATTGAAACATATTTAACAGGGGCGACTCGACATTTACTTGACACAAAGGCGACTTGAATGTTTTCTTTATTATCGATCCAACGCCAATAAGCAGTAGCGCACATCGCTTGAGTCGATGCGTCACAGAATATGTGTAACTGTAGGTTCTTGTAGCGCTCGCTCTTTGAGATCGACGGCGGTGGCGCCACCGGCGACTTGCTGTTTAGTGCACCTGTACTGAGCTCGTGCGTCTCGTTCTCGTGGCGCGCAGTTCTAGTAGCGGACTCGTAGTGTCTAGGTAGGCGAATTTGTTCAATTTTTTTCATTACGCTTAGCCAATCAATCCATTTAATAAATATTGGGTCAGGTATGTCGTCGTCCCAACTAATGCCAGACCTCCAGGTATCTTGTAGCATTATCTTGCCTTTAATTGTGATAGGCGACAGGAAACCATAAACATCAAATATGGACATCAGTACGCGCAGCATTTCTCTCTTCGTAGGTTTTTTTTCTCCGGTCAATATTTCAGTGGGAATTCTTTTGAATGACACATCGAATCCTAGATTATCTTCATTCGGAAACCAAATCAGGCCCAGCGTGCGTTCTCCATCGTCTTGCTGTCCATTCTTGAACGTCACAGATGTTGATCTCAGACTTTCTTTAGGTAAATCTTGCAGTACAGACTGAACGTTAGAAGTCCAATTTCTTATCTCGAATCCACCTTGTTTGTGAATGTACGTGACGTCATTCACAAGCTGATTTGCCATCTGTTCGTCATTCAAAGAATCTATATAGTCATCAGCATAGTGTTGTTTGCATACGGCGTGCGCTGCGGCCGGCATTAGTAACTGATACCTCTCAGCGTTTTTATTTTTTATAAACTGAGCAATAAAAGGTGAGCAGTTCGCGCCAAATATGAGGCTAGTCATGACGAAGGTTCTTACGGGTTTATCAGGTGATTCTCGCCATAAAAATCGCAATGCATCTCGGTCTTGTTCATGTATTTTTATTCTTAAAAACATATCTTTTATATCAGCTGTTATCGCCACTCTATTTTCTCGAAATCTAAGCATTATACCATAGAGTGAGGTAAGTAGGTCAGGACCTGTGTGTAGGTAGTCATTCAGACACAGTCCTTTGCTTCTAGCCGCTGCATCAAATACCAGGCGTAGTTTTTGTTTGTTAGGGTTGTCAACTCCGAAGTGTGGCAAGTACCATATTCTATTCGAACTTATTGTTGTAGTGAGTTGAGAAGCGAAATCATTGCCGAATAAATGGTCCATTCTTTCTTTATAGCGGCCAGCGAAGTTCGGATTTGATTTCATTTTATTTTCGACACCCCTTAATCTTTTCAGCGCATTTTCATGTGAGTCAGGCATATCATTGAATGTACTCTTCCACGGGAGCCCCACGTACCATCGTCCCTCTTTTAAGGTAGCAGTTTCTTGTAGGTGTTTCTCAGCTTGTACTTCTAGTTTATTTTGACGGGACTTACTTGAAATGCCAATGGAATCAATCGCAAATGACTGGCGCACCTCGTTCTGTATTTCGCGTAAAATACTCTCACACTCAGGGTTCTCTTCGGTCAGGAACAAAGTTGACTGCAAGTTTGCATTATCATCAACAGCTGATTTGGTGCGCATGCACCCATGCGCGCACCACCCTAGAGGGGTACGGGTGAAGTAAGGGTCAGTAGGTTTACCCTTAATTATTTCTAAAGGTAAGAGTAAATCATAATTGTCCTGCCCTATCAAAAGTTCTGGTTTATTTAGTCCATCACAAATCACTTTTTTTATATCTGGTTTCAATTGTTTATATTCACTCAAGTCCACTGCAGATACATTTTGCACCGGTAAGTTCAAGTCTTTAACACTACGCGCGCGAATCAGGAACTTAGTTCCTTCACAGTTAGATAGGTCCAGGTCAAGTACCTCACTATGGCACACAACTTCACTTTTGTCCCATGCACCACAGACACGCAAAGTTTGTTTATTACCGCTTAACCCAACTTTAGATGCAAGCGCTGCACTTATCAATGTCACAGTTGAGCCATCATCAAGCAGTGCAACACTTCGATGTGTACCATTGGGTCCGTGTATATAAATAGGCACAGTTTTCAATAAAACTTTTTGGCAGTTCACATTGATATGATTGACAGCTTCCACACATGGTTCGGTCTCAACCTCAGTAACTTCAGTTATATTCACACTATTCTGTGAGGTTGGTTTTTTGTTTACAATGTAATGCAGCAAACGATGATGTGATAGTCCACAGTTATCTATGTCACAAGCTGGTGCAGGGCAGGTATCTTGTTTATGTTGTGATGTCAAACATTTATAACAAATACCATGTCTCTTCACAAATGTCCATCGGTCCCTGCGCAGAGATTTTTTAAACTTCTTGCAATCTTGCAAAGGGTGCTCAGAGACATGACAGTACCGGCACCTGTTATCACTTTTTTGCTCATTGTTCATCAATAGAGTACGATGTTTATAACTTTCTTTGTAGTTTTGGTTCACAAAGTTTGGCACATTAGGTAGGTTCACTGAGGTTTTTGTAACTTTCATAGCTTCTTCATTTAGGAACTCAGACAATAAAAGCAGTTTCGATTTATCCGTGTTAATATGAGGATAACAGTAGTCTGTCCATTTTGATATCAATACTATTGGAAGTTTTGAGAGTATCGATGACACTACATTCATTCCTTTCAAATAGTCTTCACGCCCGATGGCAGTAACAGCTGCAACACAGTTTCTGACTCTCACAGAGAAAGGAATAATATCCTTGTGATATTCCTGTGCCATCGGTCGAAGTTTATTTATGTCTTGTAGGATCCTGGAAATAATGACATCAGGATTACCAAATTGAAGTTCAAGTGTGTTCATAATGTCAACTGCGGAGGTAGCCCCAATGAGCAAGGATATCACTGCTTCTCTGGCTGAACCTTGAAGACTCCTCCTCAGACGCCACAGATTCTCTTGATCACTAAATCTGCACACTCTAGATGATTCTTCAAATGCTTGTTTAAACTGAAGCCATTCAAGCGGGTCGCCAGTATATTTTGGCAAGTCTCTAGGTGTACACAGACGGTTCAGCATTTTATCATTAGACTTGTTAGCACCGGAAGCAGAAATAGCAGCCAGGTCTTTCAGGGCACTTGCGAGAGCTTGCACAGTATCAACAGTACCACCAGTAGCTTGTGGTGGTGAGCAAACTTCAAGCGCAGTTTTTGCTGCCGGAGGATGTGGTCTGGTAGGTCCAACAAGGTTTGATTCTTGAGGCGCGGGACAAAATGTGTCTTCACAAACAGCTCGATTAGTGACGCACTGAGCTTGCATCTCCAAGAGACTACTTTCTAGCCAGTTTTTCACAGCGTGGTCATGGTTTTCGCTAGACTTTTCCGAAGGTAAGGAAGCTTCATCTTCCAATTCTGCGAGTTCAGCATCTAGTTTTTTATCAATCAACTCCATTCTTATTTTAGCTTTTTCTTGAGCGGCTTCATATTCTAGCCTTTTCTTTCGTGCCAAAGTAGATGAAGATGTTGACTTTTTATGGGTAGACTTCCGGACACTTTGGGCTGCCGTAGATGGTCCGGGTAGATTTTCTTGCAACTTGTGCCCGGGTTCAATTTGTTCTACGGCTTCTTTCGAAATGCCTGGACGTTCGACTTTACATCGCTCCCCAACTGGAGCATCTTTATCATTTTGTTCCTCCCCATTTCTTCTCGCACTTCTAGTGCTCACCATGCTTCGCGGTGGTGTATGGAACATCCAGAGTTCAGAGATGCGGCTCGAAGGACCAAATATTGTAGATGATGAGCAATAAAAACAACTTGTTACGAGTTTGTGAAAAGGGGTGGAGAGATGCAACAACGTTCCCGCGTATTCGAATCTAACAATGACATATGACAGCTCGAGTGACGTTCCGTTACTACCGTGTTGTGTGCGTCTCCCGTTCCGTACTCACGCTTATTTATTCAATAATAAAATTAATTAAACAATACTTTTAGGCAAATGGACATGTAAAATCACAACAAATAAAATACAAAATAATTAACACTTAAGTCTACGCGTCGGCTACAGTATAGATATGGAGATATTTCTTCTGGATTATCTGTTTGCATTTTTCAATTCAAAGGATTGTAAGGTACTCTTGTTATTCGATTCATAATAGTCGTGGTATTTGCTCACTGACTTAAAAAATTGTGATGGTCACAGAATACTGATTAGTTTCAGCTAATGGGTCATCAACCTAGCTGGCAGAGTATAATTTGTATATTGAGATTGAAAGGGTGGAGACTATTTTATTGATTTATGAACTCGCACCAAAATTCATTTAAACGTTTATAGAAACTGCTGAAATCCAGCACCTTTCAAAACAGGCTTGATGTGTTTGTAATAAAGTTCAATATCCAATGTCGTAGAACAAGCTGCAGGTGTGCGTGCATTTCCCTTCCCTGTTAGACTCCCAGGTTATACGGGATCGAACTGAAAGGCCGCTATGTGGAGTGGGAAGGTTTTGCCCCTTACATGGCTATGATTTCCTGGTGCTAAAGATGCAGTGAAAATACACCTGGGTTGAAACCGCAGTTGCAATTATCGATTTATATTCCATGCTGATGAACATACAATGCATAAAGTACAAGCGAGTGCATCAATTCTACCAGGGACTCATAGCCCCCTAGGTGGTATCAGAATACAAGAATGCGGATAGTTCAGTATTCACCTCACCCCCTTATTTCACTTTCACTATCTCCACATTTGCTGTTTCAAAAGTGCTGCTGGGATACCTTAATGATGAACAAAGATAGACTATTTCAAATGCATCCCCCTCTAACTACAACTAAATATAAACTTAGTACGTAGAGCAAGTGTCTGACATCGCGTGGGGGCAGGTTGGTGGGGGGAACAGTAATAATTCGTTATAGTTATGGCATCGTTGCATTCATAAGTTTAAGCTAAATGCTATCAATTTACTGGTTTGTACTCATTTTTACAACTTCGAGTTTGTTGACATTTTGCTCTCTGAGGACTATGTTTACACCGTTCATGGTGACTTAGCGGAGACGAGAAAAAGGTAGAAAACGGGCATTTAGCAAAAAATTTCAAATTCTTCAAATTTTTGGGTCGCACAAGAGGTGTTCCTCCTCCGTTCTCCTTCCTCTATCAGCCGTCATATCTACACTCACTCCTTTGTAACTCGACATATCATCCTTCACACAATCCATCCATATTACCTGCTTTATTTAAGTAAAGTTGTGAAACAAAAATAAAACAATCACTCAAGATCTTATGCCTATAGCCTATAAAATGTCTTTAAGTACAATTTCCCACCTGGGACTTTCCTTTCTACATTGACGATACGGGAAAGGGGGTGGTCATAGAATACGGAATAGATTTAGTCCATACGTCATCAACCTAGGTCGAGTATACTTTGTATACTGATGACGAAATGAGGAGGGTGGGGACCTATTTTATTGATTTATGAACTCACACTTTCATGTGAATGTCGATAGAATCAGTAGTACCCTGCAAAAAGAGGCTTCATGTATTAGTAATAAGGTTCATTATCGAATGTTATAGATGAGACTGCAGGTGTACGTGCATTTCCCTAATTATTTCCTACTTTTACTATCTACCAATTTATGATCGCCTAGTGATTTTGAAACTGTGCCAAGGATAGGATAGGATCAGATAAATGGGATACTTACTACCACATTACTACTTACAGCAGTAGTACAAAACATCATTGGGTAGGATACTTATATTGAATAGGGGAGGGGTTTTCAAGTATTCAATGTCATTGGACTCCTGCGTATTTATAGCATCCTGGTATAAGAAATACTTTGTCTATAGGCATAATGTATTTTATATGGATTCTATTTGACAACTTCGATTTTTTGGAATTCATGCTAAAAAATATTTTAAAATGCAATACCGGCTCAAACATATCGTTCCTCGGGACTTTTACAAAAAAAAAACACAATGCATTGAAATTCAGTAAATATTTTACTTACTGCGTACACCGTATTCTTTTTGTATCCCATAAAGTTTTTTTTTATGAGGAATGGGTCGACTCTTGACCTCGAAACTAACATAGGCAAGAATGAGGTCTACAATGGAGCGAGCCTACCAAGAAGGTGCCTATTAACTCTCTTCTTAAAAACAACAGTGATTATGATGCAGCGTACCATTGTGCTATGGGTGACCTATTAAAAAAACCTCAATCAATCAAATAATTCTCTCTAAAAGTTTTATGGAATGTTTTGTGAAACCCAATCGTATTATGATCATAAAAGTCGCGCACACCCAATCTCCATACGAAGATTGGGTTAAACTTTTTAAACTTTCGTGATTTGGTGATGTAATTATTATTTTGAAAACTGGGTATTTATCACGTACCTATTTTTATTATTTCTTTTTTCCGACGTTTGAGATTGGGTTTCCATATGTAAGTGATAACGAAACAAAAAGTCGAATCAGTTAGTCTCACAAATACTGTGGAAAGATTTGTGTCAGACATAGACTGTGGAACTTTGATTGATTATATTTTTATTTACTAGTGCAAGGTTTGTCCCTCTCAGACGAATGGAATTTTTGGATGCACTAGGCGGAACAAAACTAAAATGCCGTCCCTCTCATGCAAATAGATTTTCTGATTGCACCAAGAGGAACAACATAATATTTATTGGGGTTAGTAAGATCGATTAAGGGATGGGAAAACTACTGTGACGTATTTTACAAACGCTGACTCCTAGTTACTTATGGTATCCTGGTAAAAATATGAAAGGATAGTTTTTTTTTGTATCCAGAAGGCACATTATTGAGCTGTGAGTATCAAATTGAAGCCGCTAAATAACCCTCAACGCTAAAGATAACAATGGACGTGATCGTAATGACGTCATTAAAACGTAAGTCCAAGACAATACAAAAAGTACGGCATTAAAGAGGCCCTAACCATATACTATGTTGTCGCTTAGCGACAAAGCCCTTTATGTGTTAGTGTAAATAAAAAAAACCATACACAGAAACCGGTACCTTCCATCAAAGAAAATATACAATAACTTGTACCTTTCTAACTCCATAGGATCATGCAATCCTAGTAGCCGCCAAGACATCATTCTGTTCTAAACCTACCTGCCTGATTGAAGTCTTATTTATAAACTCGTATTTCTTTACAAGAAGATCTATGATACTTTCCTTTCCTTCATAAATAAAATTGGGTTATGGTACTGATACGAGGATTCCAAAGGTACTGGCGATGGCGTGTTGATGTTTTGCAAATGAAAACACTTTTGTGATTTGTTGGAGATTCTATCTGATCCACCAGGGTCACATGAGCTAACAGGATCTGAATTCAATTTAAAAGATATAAATCACAAGCGAAATAGAACCTTCTGTAGCAATTAGGGTGGCACCCTTCTACATCGTTGCAATAGGCATGATGACAGTAATCAAGTTTCGCCAAAATATTTAACTGGTCTAATTAAATAGGATTCCAGGATTGAGAAAAATGCATTTATTGTCAAAAAAAAAGCAAATTACTAGCTTCTGCGCTCGGCTTCGCCCGCGTGGTACCAACATTTTGATTAGCCTATGTGCTATTCCAGGTCACTACGCCTATTCCAAGTTCATCCAAATCGGTTCACTGGTTTAGGCGTGATTGTTACACAAACATCCAAATATCCAAACATACTCACAAACTTTCAGATTTATTATATTTTATTAGGATATTAGGATTAGGATTTAATAAAATAAATCTACAAAATACAACAATCCGCCATGATAGCTGTACGCCAATCAGAGCGCGTGACGTCAATACTCAATATAATAGACCCAAACTGCGCCTTTTGTTTCCTTTCAGCTTTAGCTATGCACGTAGTTTTTGCTGTTGCAGTGGTGAGCTGTGACGTCAAAACAGCCGCCATGACACCGACGTGCGTTTTGGCGTGAATTTCAATTTTAAATTTGATTTTTATGTTTGAAAACCTTTATTTTCTACTGAAATATGATATTTTTTTCACATAACAAATCATTCTGAACAACATAGAACAGATTTTGAAAAATTGTCATCATGCCTATTAGGTATGTCGTCGAGGCAATTAAGCATTATTCATTCAACAAAATGGTTTTAAAAATACAAGTCCCTAAAAACTTAGGTGACTTTTAACTTAAAAAAAAGGAATAACAATGGTGCATTTATACGATGCGATTTCAACTCATACGATCGTGTAAACGCTAAAAAAAAAGAAAGTAAGTTCGTATGAGTCAGTGGCCAACTCTGGTGACGGAGTTTTTAGGCCGCCTAAAGGCCTCCGTCATGGCTTAACGACTTAAATAGCCGGAACCGACAATTTAACGTGCCCTCCGAAGCACGGAAGCGCTCATATGAAAATGCCACTGGCGGTCACCCATCCACTTACAGACCGTTTCGAACGTTGCTTAACTTCGACGATCTATCAAGAACGACTAAGCAAGCACGACCGCGAGATATCGGCAACGGTTCTAAACTTCAAAAAAGTACAAAAAAATGAAATGCAAAAAGGTACTGTCCTACTGGGATTTGAACTCGCGTTTGTCTCACTTAGAAATAGATCTCTAAGACCCCTCGCAGACTACAGACTTTCTATATATGCCG
The DNA here is from genome assembly GCA_963565295.1 of Epirrhoe alternata. Classification (NCBI taxonomy): domain Eukaryota; kingdom Metazoa; phylum Arthropoda; class Insecta; order Lepidoptera; family Geometridae; genus Epirrhoe; species Epirrhoe alternata. Next base: position 1,624,851 of record OY751375.1, read on the forward strand.
ATAGTTGATAAACGCTCATCGGCATGTTCAATGGGCGGGGCTTAGCAAATCGTACGAAAAATCGCATCGTGTAATTGCAAAGGCGGACTGGTGAAGTGTCGTGTTGATAGAAGCGGGCGGGGGCCGTCTTGGGGTCGTTCACTAACATACTTATCAATGATTTCACTTTCCATAGCCAAAGGTGAGGGGAAAGGAGAATTATGCAATACGTGCTATCAATAAGTCTGCGCATCGAGTCACAGTTATTGATTCAATATCCATGCACAATTATTGATCCATCTTTCTTTTCACTACCAGGGAATCATGAATAACGCAAAAGTGGATTAGCGAGCTCTCGTCACAAATTAAATTATACTAACAAGTACGTCACCACTGTTTCGACAGCCACAGAATAGTAATTATGCTTTATGTGCAACTGTGCATTGTGCAATCAATACCTCGCATAAATAAATGCTCACTGCGCGCAGCTATGCTGCACAGTTATTGATCCATCTTTCTGTTCGCTACTAGGAGATCATGAACAACTCAGAGGTGGATTTGCAAGCTCCTCGTCACAGATTAAATAATACTAACAAGTACGTCACCCCTTGTCTAGACAACCACAGAATATTACCCGTGTTGGGAATTATGCAAATGTGCATTGCGCATCGGACTCGATGCGCAGAGTTATTGATTGCACTCATCAATAAGTCTACGCATCAAGTCCGATGCGCTAAGTTATTGATTGCACGATGCAATGAAAATTATTGATGCAGTGGATCAATAACTGTCTGTGACTAGGTACATTATTCACCCAATATATCCATGCACATATCAATATTCATCTTTCTGTTTGTTACCAGGGAATCATGAATAACGTAGAGGTGGATTTGCGAGCTCCTCGTCACAGATTAAATAATACTAACAAGTACGTCACCACTGTCTGGACCGACACATAAGTGCATTGCAATCAATAGACTCGCAGAAATACTCACTGCGCAGCTGTGCTGCACAGCTATTGATCCATTATTTCGGTTTCGCTACCAGGTAATCATGAACAACTCAGAGGTGGATTTGCGTCACAGGTCAAATAATACTAATACGTCACCATTGTCTAGACAGCCACAGAATATTCGATAGTGAATTGATAAGTTGCGATTTAATTTATTTACAGAAAATATGCTACTACATTAAGTACATAAAATTAACAAATACAATAGAATCAGTCAAGCTATCTAAGGATCGTCGTAAAAACGATCTATAGATGGCTCAACTGATCCAGGTCACTGCCAGTCGGAAGCGTGCCCAAAATACTGGCAGCATTTATAGTCTGTATTTAGGTACTTAATTAATTCACAGTAAAATACGACGTGATTGAAAGGGCATTTATTTCCAGACTGGCAATTGAGGGTACACTGAAAACTAATGCTATTCAACTACCTACATAACACCTCCACCATTAAACTTATAAATACATAGGTCTTATAAATAATGCCTACTCAGTACCTACAACTATTACAATAAACTAATAAAAATAAACGTTATTACAATTAACTAATCAGACAAAACTAAGTTCTCCTAATAACTATACAAGCTCATATATCATTATTTCGCTACATCAGTTTATAGGCACTTAACATATTTTAACAAACTGTCTATTATTAGTTAATCAAAATCAAACCCATATCTTTTCACCGGCCTTCTCACTCTAGACTGTTTCGTCTCAGGTACCACCAATGAGGGAGTCTTCCCCGACACAGATTTCAGTTCTTGATCACTACTCTCTAAAATTATTTGAGATTCGGTTCTATCTGTCGAGAAAGACTCGCACACAGCGGCTGCGCTATCAGCGCCGGCGCCGGCCCCGACGGATGCACCCTCAGGCACAGTCTCCTAGCCGGCCAGCCCGCTCAGCCCGCCAACGCCGCTGCCTTCCGCCTCCGCAGGCTCGGAGGCCCCCGGGTATACGCACGTAGACCGCCTTGAACACCGTTTCAATTGGTCAACATGACGATGTTGCACAAGACCCTCAGCCGAAGATACATTGTAACTGTTCCTACCTAACCTATCCAGCACCTGCCCTTGTAACCATTTAGTACGTGAATTATAATTCCTATACCATACGGAATCGCCCGAGTTTAGCTGTCTGGTATCGGTTCGCACACGATCGTTATCTTTCCGTTCACTCTTTTTATCTTTAACTAACTCATCAAGGTTCGGACGCAACGCATCCATTCTAGTTCTAAGCGAGCGCCCTTGCGACAGTTTTGCCGGCGTTTCCCCTGTAGTTGTATGCGGTGTATTATGATAGTTCAATAAAAATCTAACGATAGCTGTTTCCGGATCCTCTCCGGCGACCCTGGCTTTTTTAATGACACTTTTAATTATTTTTACCGCATTTTCCGCCGCTCCATTGGAGGCCGGATGATAGGGTGGAGAATATAAATGTTTAACAGAGTTTTTGTTAAGAAATTCGTTAAACTCTTTACTAGAAAATGGAGGTCCATTGTCTGAAACTACCTGTCTCGGTAATCCCCACCGTGACCATGACTCCCGCAATTTTTTTATAGTATTTTCTGCCGTGGTACGTTGCATTTTGAAAACCTCTATCCACTTCGATCTAGCGTCTACCGATATCAGATAAGTAGCTCCGTCTATCGGACCTAAGAAATCAACGTGTATCCTGTCATATGGACGACTCGGCCAGCGCCACGGCGACGGCGGCGCTCGCGGCGGCGCGGCGGCGCACTCGGCGCACACGGCGCAGGCCTCCAGCTGCTCGTCTAGGCCGGGCCACCACACGTAGCTGCGCGCCATGGCCTTCGTTTTCACGATGCCCATGTGCGGCTCATGCAGCTCGCTCAGCACGCTCTCGCGGCATGCCACCGGGATCACGACCCGATGTCCCCACATCACGCAGCCTACCTCCGTATATAGTTCATTTCGCCTACTCCAATACGGACGCAGATCATCTATTTCTACACTCTGAGGCCAACCATTTTCGATATAGTTTAACACCCTACTCAATATATGATCGTGTCGCGTTTGTTTTCTTATCTCTTCGCAATCCAATAGAAGTGCGGTCGACGCGAAGTTCAAGTAGGATTGTTCCGATGGACCTAGTTCCCTAGCCGGCCCGTCTATGGGTAAACGAGAAAGCGCATCGGCCCCGTTATCGCTCGACGTGACGTATTCTATTTCGTAATCATACGCGGATAGGATGATAGCCCACCTTTGCATTCTGCTGGCGGCCATACTCGGAATACCTTTTTGCGGTCCAAAAATACAATTGCCAGTCTGGAAATACTAACCAACGGTTTATGGTCCGTTCTCAACAAAAATCGACGTCCATATAAGTACTGATGATACTTTTTAACACAATACACGATCGCCAGCGCTTCCGGTGTATCTGCGAATATGCCTTCTCCGCGTTGCTAAGTTTGCGAGAGACATAGGCGAGCGAGTCACGATGCGCCAGCACGCCACCGACACCGCGCGCGCTCGCGTCGCACGTGAGCACCAGCTCCCGCCGCGGGTCGTAGTGCGCCAGCACGCTGCTACACGATAGCAGCTCTTTAACTTCCTCGAACGCACCCGCACATTTACTACTCCACTGCCAATCACGACCCTTCTCCAATAGTTCATATAATGGAGACAAGTAATCACTAATGTTGCGATCGAATTTAGCATAAAAATTTACAATGCATAGAAAAGAGCGCAATTCCGATACGTTAGTGGGGGCAGGCATTTTCTTTATCGCTTCTAATTTGTTTGGGTCCGGTTTGACCCCCTGTTTGCTGACTACGTACCCCAAATACTTAATTTCGTCGGCTAAAAATACACATTTGGAATTCTTAACTTTTAACCCGTTATCTTGCAACCGTGAATGTACAGAATTCAAATTACGCAAATGAGTAGCTTCATCGGGCCCCGTAACTACAATATCGTCCAAGAATGCCTGTGTATTGGGAATATCTTTAATTAAATCCGATATGATTCGCTGAAATATACCGCAGCTAGACGACAGACCGTAAACAAGACGATTATAACGAAACAAACCACGATGTGTATTTATAACTGTATAGGGTTTTGAGTCTTCTGACAAACATATCTGATTATAAGCTTGCGAAAGGTCTATCTTCGAAAATTGAGCGCCCCCGGCTAAGTCAGCAAAAACATCCTGTATCTTCGGCAATGGGTACCTGTCTACCAATAGAACCGGGTTCAAGGTTACCTTAAAATCCGCGCAAACCCGTAGTCCTCCGTCCTTTTTGTGGACGGGCACCAGCGGCGTCGCCCAGTCGGAGCAGTCGACCGGCTCGATGACGCCCTCGCGCAGCATCGCGTCGAGCTCGGCGTCGACGCGCTCGCGCAGCGCGTACGGTAGCGGTCGCGCACGGTGGAACACCGGCGCCGCGTCGCTCCGCACACGTAACCGCGCCGTACCACCTCTGTACCGCCCCAGGCCCTCTTCAAATACACTCTTATATCTGTCGAGCAAATCAACAATTTTTACACAATGAGATACATTATTATTTTTATTACTCGTTAAATTATTTACATCAATCTTCTTTTCGACTTGGAACCTAGGTACTTGAATGTTGAATTGGGACAGCCACTGCCTACCTATCAATGTGGTTATACCTCTTTCAACTACATATAAATCTAAACGTTTACATTCATTTTTATACTGAACCATAGGTGAAATTATGCCTATCGGGTTAATTTTATCACCCGTGTAAGAATTAAAACAAGTTCTAATCTTTTCAATAGGCATATCACGAAACTCCGCCTCATACGTTGACCTGCTGATACAAGACGCGGGTGTTCCCGTGTACACCTCCATAACTAACGGTTTTCCGTTCACTAGCACAGTAAGACTCACCGGTCTGTACTCGCTCAGAGACATTTGAAATATTGCCTCTTCTTCCACTTCAGGCTCGGACTGGACTTCTTCCGCTGTCTCACTCGCGAAGAAGTTGCGTTGGCTGCTCCCGCGATCACGCTCCCTAGCTCCGGCCCTGGATGATGTTCTCGTGCACACGCGCTTCAAGTGTCCTTTCTTATTACAGTTATCGCACACAAAATTACGATACCGACACTTAAAAGCTTCATGCCCTGTGTTCCCACACGCTGAGCACGACTTTTTGGTAGCTCCATAGCGCTGTCCACGCCCTGATTTCACCATGTTTATTCCTTGAGTCTGGATACCCGATTCTTCTGTTTTTCCCGTACCTTTGATGGCCGATGACTCGACTGACGCAGCATCTCTTTCCGCAGCTTCTAGAGTACTCGCTAAGCTCATCGCTTTAGCAAACGATAAAGTTTCCTCGGCAAATAACCTTTGACGAATAAGGTCACTCGCTACGCCACACACAAATTGATCACGCAAGTTCTCCTCCAAGGTGTTCTTGAACTCACAATAACGAGACAGTTGCTTCAAAGCTGCAATATACTGTGTGACGTTCTCGTTTGTGCCCTGCCGCCGCTGTCTAAACCGATAACGTTCCGCCATTTCAGATGGACGCGGCTGCAAATGGTCACGCACTAATTTCACTAATTCTGCATACATAAGTTCGCTTGGTTTCTTCGGACTTGCCAGGTTCACCATGAGCTCGTATGTTCGATCACCCGCTAGGGTAATTAGCGTCGGCAGCTTCAGTTCATCCTTGATGCTGTTGGCCTTGAAATATAGGTCAACCCGCTCGCAATAAAGTGTCCAGTTTCCACTATCCACATCAAATTGACCGATTTTACCGATCGACATGACGAAAATCCCATCCTCGTCGCCAGCTAGTCTGTATTTAGGTACTTAATTAATTCACAGTAAAATACGACGTGATTGAAAGGGCATTTATTTCGAGACTGGCAATTGAGGGTACACTGAAAACTAATGCTATTCAACTACCTACATAACACATTGCCAGATTGCTGATTCGCTGTGCCGAAAAATCGCTAGCTCTTAAATCACACGACTCTAAAATTAAATCACGCGATTTAATTCGTTTAGAAACTTGTATGGTTTGTGAAAACGAGCTTTAGGTTAAAATACGATAAAATAAGTCTTAATTATTAATGAAAACAATATTATGAGGAGTTTGGTAATATACCTTACTACGAGTTTGTTTGTCCAACATTGACCTAAGTCCTCCGAACCATTCGAACACTTTTGTGACTAGTTGGATCCCGTCCAGGTTTATACCAGGACTACATAGCGCAACTGGTAAACCTTGAAATTTTAGTACATTCGAATTCAAGCCTTCAGTTTAGGCTTCTTGTGCTCAATTTAAAATTGCGCAGATTCTCACCCTCACTTGACACACACAACGCCATTTAAAACGAGTAGACCCTTATTTGCTAGTAAATAAATATTGTAATTGAATGAATTGCAGGATTTGCAGGTGACCACAACTCCCTACGATTCAATAAGTCTGGCGGGCTAGCCGAGTCGACCTACCTGCTTAATTGACTGAAAATTTAATAAAATTAAGTTTCGCTGAAATAATAACGTTTCAAAAAAGAAAAACGACTTCAATGTTGGACTCAGCCCTCAAGTCGAGAAAATTCAAACAAGGATTTGTTTCAAGTTTTACGAGAAGACTTGAATGAAAACCTCCTGTTTTTTGTCAATAAATTAGTGAACGAAGCATTTTTTAAGACCTTTTAAATTTTTATTTAAATCCTTAGCGTCTTACCATAAAACGTGACCTAAAGTTATTCCTGAGTGTAAACTGTCAAAATGTATGGTTATTCTTGATTTATTCGGTGGAATAACTTTATGTCACGTTTTATGATAAGACGCTTAGTTTTTAAATTATATCATCACCTAATTTTTTGATATTTTAAAATTTAACGTCAGTCAGATTCGTCACGGAAAAGCTCCGGCTGCGGAAATAACATCACTGAAACATCCGCACGTGGACCAGGGCAACATGATCCGTTAGAAGCAAGATTTGCGGATTATTTCATCTGAAGTTGAGGTCTTACCCGACGGCAGCTTAATTTTATTAAATTTAATAAGTAAAATAAATAACATACAAAATTATTATGTAAAAAACAAAATGTGAGAAAGTCTTTAAAAAATTTACCTACCTACAAAAATATTTTGAGAACTAAATTATTACAGTTTACAATAAAAACTTATTCTATTCTGTAATGAAAAATCTAAGAAACAAAACCATAATTCCACGATCGATCGATATTAATTAACATCCGCATTGACCACTACCTACGAGGGCAGAATCATTAAATTCGGATTTTTTGTCTGAAGACGAGCTGCGGGTGTTATTGTCCCCAACTTTTATCCGCATGAGTACCAGGATAGCATACATGCAAAGAGCATAAGTATTCGGTATAAACATTGGAATCTTTATTGCTCCTTGGGGTCGATAGTCTACGTAATATGATTGACTACTTAAACTAAGTCTAAAACTGGGGTTAGAGGTTGCCCTTGGTCTAAATATACTGTACATAATTAAATAAATAAAATAAAACGCAGGTTATATTACAAGCAGAATGGGTGGAGTGGAATGTGTAACCGGTCTAACTTTCTTTTAATCTTCATCCATTATTTTGAAGTCATAACAAAAAAAAAGTTGTTATTCAAGAACTTTCTAACTCCACAGGATCGTGAAATCCTGGTAGCCACCAAGACATCACTAGTTATACTGCGAAGTATAAACTTATTCTTAAAGGTGACCCTACCAACATTACACAAAATATATAAAACAAAACAAACACATATATTATTTGTATGTTCTACATTTAAATGTTTTTGACAAAGTCCTCCTTTTTAAAACATCTCCATGAAATACAAAATACAAATAAATTTATTTCCAAAAGATATTACAAGTTATAAACTATTACTAGAGGTCCCCGCACGAGGTCGCCTGTGTCGCGGGAGACCGAAAATGAAAAGGCGATTTCCGGAAAAAAATATATTAAAAAGAAATGGATAGCACTTTACAAGGCAGAGAGAACTAAATGAAATGAAAAAATACCAAAGAAAACGACACTATGGGTGGTTGGTGGATGTGTGTGTGTGTTTGTGTGTATGTGTGTGTGTGAGTGTTGGAATAGTTTATAATATATATACATATATAGGTAGGAAATGACAGATAAAAAGGATGCGAAAGGTACAGGCGTTGATGTTTTGCAATGAAAACACTTTTGTGTTTGGTCGGACATTATATTTGATCCACCAGGGTAACATGAGGAAGCAGGAGCTAAATTAAACTTTAAAGTCCTAAATTCCAAACGAAATTGAACCTTCCGTAGCAATTGGGGTGGCACCGTGCGGGGTGCAACCCTCTTGCAACGTTTTATTTGAAACCTGTGGCCAAACATGCATTTTTAGCAAGACAGCAGCAGCAAACAATACATGCAGCTTCCTGCGTCTGTATTTCCGCTGAGCTACGACCCTGTTGTTTTTAAGAAGAGAGTTAACAGGCACCTTCTGGGTAGGCGCGCTCCATCGTAGACCTCATTCTAGCCTATGTTAGTTTCGAGGTCAAGAGCCGACCCATTCATCATAAAAAAAAGACAACAATTACCTATATTGTATCAGTTTTGTACTTATGTGCGGCAATGCAACAAGGTTGACTTTTATAGGTAAAATATTTTTTAGATCTTTATATTACTTATAAATATTCCCAATTTACTTTTAATACTGCTACTTTATAAAACTAATAAAATATTTTTTACTTTTACATTATTTTTTATTTTATTTTATTTTATTAGTAAATTTATTTTATGCCTATAAATATTTGTACACCATACCTTTAATATGTTCGTTTCTTTCCATCCAAAGGTGGTCTGGAAGAAATCGTTTCTAAGCGATAAGACCGCCCATTGTACATTGTCTCGTTGGGTTCTATTCTGTCGGCACTTTTTTGTCTATTTTTCACTTTACCGAGGTTTTTAAAATAGGAATTTAAAATACCTAATAAAGAAGAATCTTGGACGACGCTGCGCTGGATGTACAAACATAGAAAATGTTTTTGAATTCCAATCCAACGGTATAATGTTGCCAAAGGTTTCTGTTCGCCCGAGTTTGCACTAGGAAAACAGTAAACAAAGGAGCTTGGAAAACGAAAGCACTTAACATCATTGCTGCACACACAAGCGAAAAAAAACTAAGCAACGGATTTTGATCCGGTTTTTTTAATAGATAGAATTATTCAAGAGGAAGTATAAAACATACAAAATAAAGTAGAGAACCACAGATATTAGAGGTTTCTAATGTGATGTTGTAAATAAACTTTTCGAGCTTACATTGCAAACGCTGGCTGAACCCTAATATTTAGTATCAACATTGCACCCGTGCGAAGCCGGGGCGGGTCGCTTGTTATAGAATAAACTGTACCATTCTGATAAACTTCTAAACAGTCTTGACTACAAAAAAAGCTTAGTTGTTCGTAACTAGTTTCAATGTAGATGATGAAAAATAAATAAATACATTCACGAAGTTTTCCTGCAAGTGGAATTATTATCTCTTCTTATTTCATAACGCCCTAGTGCTCGATGGACGCAAATAGATTTTTTTGAGCTTCCAAAGGAAAATAAAAGTGATAGTAAAACTGAAAGTAACTACCCCGTTCATCTTCTACTGCCCTGGTATATCGATGCTATTTCTGGCACCTTGCCATTGCAGCTCCTGCGGTTACCATGACAACCGTCAGGTAAGCTTATCAAAATATATAAAGGATGTTCCGTCTAGTATATTCCAAAAGCTTTTACTTTTAAAAACCGGTTGCACGATAGAAGGCGTAATAGAAAATGTTTATGGGTAGTCAGAGGCATGTTACAAAAATACATACATGTTTGATAAATGCCCACATTTTGCAGAAGGTAGTAGTTATAGTACATCTTTAACTTGCATCTGTTTTTAAATAGCGCACCTTCACCTTTCATGTTTTTGCACTTGAACTCAAATAGCCTTTACTATTTTTCAGAAGACACCCTCTATTTTGCACTTAACTTATTCTAGGTATACCTGATATAGGGTATCTAGCGAGGGAGATATAGGGGTGGTATCACCCTTCTCCTTTACACCTCCAGCTTTTCCGATGCATTTTCTGAAACAGCGAATTTATGGGAGGAGCTTAAACTGCAAGCACTAACAAGCTAGGTGCTCTTGGATACTATGCTCTCCTGGTAGTCTCGTTGCAATTTTTTGACAAAACTGCGCTTATAGGTTGTTGTATCGACATTGAGTACATACATACCCAATGCGATCAACTAAGTTGGTCGATGGGTCATCAGTGATTACCTACTAATAAATATAAATTATGTATCCCACTGGAGCTTGGCTCACGGATCACCTAAAATAATGATAGCTACCAACCAAACCGTGTTTGTTGCCCTGATTCTTCACGGTATTGGTCGCACAAGACCAGGAGAAAAATTAGTTTTCTGACTATTCTAAGTGATCCCAGCGGTTCTACTGAATAAATGCTTTTTGACTTAGACTGACAATCAACATAGTTCTACTAAACTACCTATCTGTAGACAATGTTCAATCATTCAGGATCTTTATTTCGGTTGAGTTCAGAGGCTTTCAGTTTTATTGACAATTTACTCTATTCTATCGTAGAGATAGGCAGTAGCTCATTATCACGAGAAATGCTATTGCGGCTTGCATTGCTTACTAACTGCATAAATATATTGCAATATTCAGCCCCCGGGAATTCTGTTTCAGCTACCAGGGCAGCATGCTTAGCTAGGAGTCTAGTTTTAACTCTCGCGGGATGCATCCCTCCCTCCCTTTCATCGATCAACAGGCGTCGTTTTCATCAAAATTTTTAAATAATATTGGTATGAGTTGGATTTCAATAAGTACGTGTTGGCTTCACTTTCAATCCGGAGGTCGTGAGTTTGAAACCCGACGTATATACGCTATATACGACTTAAGCGGTGAAGGAAAACATACTGAGGAAACCAGTTAGTATTCTTATAGGCGGTGATGGGCTTGCAACCTGTTGGGTATGGAATACTAACTTCTGCAAAATGAGGACATGCATCTAATATTGTGGACATGCTTCTGACTACCCCTTCAGACATATTCAAAAGATTCTGAATATAGAAAAAAGATCTGAAAGAAAGTCTACCATACCTTGGGGATACCGTCATGATCCGGTTTAAGTTTTATCTTAGGGACAAGCTGGAAATACATCTTGTGTTTATAATAATAGTGCTTTTTCAAAACTGTCCATAAATATTATTTTAGCTCATACCATATCTATTACTCAAAATGTTCTACGCTATCTTAATTAAAAAGAAATTAGGTTCTTACTGAAAACTTCGTCAACAGAGTACTTATCATCATATCTTACTAACTTTCCATCCAACAATTATATAATATGTATATCAGCCAGGGCCCGGGCATTTAGTTTCAGCTACCAGGACATCATGCTTAGCTAGGAGTCTTAGCTTTGCTCACGGGATGCATCCCTCCCTCCCTCTGCACCTACGTTAGTAAAGTTGTACGAGGTCTTTGTCCTGTTTCATTGATACTCGTCGGTTGTTCCTCATTCCAATTCCTACAAATAAGTATGTTGTTCTGTATCACGAAGATGGACTTTTTTACGAACCATTTGGGCCCCACTGTTGGGCATAGATCCTATTTATAAGTCACTGGATAAACTGTGTAAAGTGACAATATCTACGAAACTGCTACGTCGTAGCAGCTAGTCTACGAATCTATAAAATTCATAAAATGATATTGATAAAGCGGTTAATATAATTTTTTATTAAGAAAAGTATCAAGAAAATATAACAGAACTCATCATCATCTTACTGCAGTAAGTAATGTTTTTATATTTTTTTGAAAAACGTACGACATCATTTTGTAAGTTACTAAGTATATGGAAAGGTGGAAAAGCGTTTGAGCCCAACAGGTTTTTATTTGTAATTTTTCAGTCCTTGTGGCGACCTCTAACCGCGATCGCCTGAACTACAACGGCATCGTAACACAGTTGCCAACCTAGCTACTGCAGAGCTTCACCGCATTATCACTAGATGGCGTTGGGATCAAATAATATGAAATATATCTGTGGTATTTACCTTTTCTAAAAAAAACAAAAATGCAGTTCTTCTTCAAAATAAAGCTGACTGAATGAACCTGATGAGACACATTTTGAAATTTTGACTAAAAGGTACTTACTTAATATTATTGTTATTTGAAAGTTTAGTGTTTTTATTAATTATTTGGACATTTAATATTAATCTAATTTATGTATTTAAGTATGTAACTATCGAATGCATGCTGAAAAGTTGATAATGGTGATCTGTATTTTTTTTTAATCTGACATGACTCTTACCTACCCATTATTGCAATAAATAAATGAAATGAAATAAAAACCTATACTTTCCTAAGTAAAGGGCCCTCAATGCGCAAAACTTGTCTCAGCTGTATCGGTCTATAGCTTGTCATAGTGCCCACGCTTTAAATACCAGGGTAGCATAACCACCGAGGAGAGTCCCTAACGATCCAGACTTCGCATGAACTTTCAAACTAGGGTATGAACTAACTCCATAACTTCCAATCATCATACTTTCGCATCATTTAATAATGTAAGAAAGACAGCAGACTTTTAACACGATATAAAGGAGCCATTGTCGCCGAAATTGTCCGACTACTTGGGCATCATCTATTTATTTTTACCCGACTGTCAAAGGAAGGGTTAGGTTTTTCACGCGTATGCATGTATGCAATGCGTTAAATTTCTTTTAGATACGAATCTTCCAAACGACTGGATGGAGTATCGTTAGATACGTCTTACATAGGATAGGTTTGTTAAAAAAAAAAACAAATAATAATGCTGGACAATTTCACACAGCATCATCTAGCCCCAAACTAAGCATAGCTTGTACTATGGGAACCAGATAACTGATATACTACTTATATAGTTTTTGTTTGTAAATACATACATATTATACATAGAAACACCCAGACCCGAAAAAAAAAATGGATGGCGGATCTTATGCGCGAATTAGTAACACGTTAAGAAAAATAAAATACTTAGCCAATAATGGGGTAATCAAATGAAGGATATTACAACAATATATTTTGTCATACGTAAAACAAAAAAGCGGATCTTATGAGCGAAATAGAAATTATTAGAAAAAACCTATATCATTATACACATACGAACTTAGTTACTTTTATAATAAAAACCTTATTTTCTAATATAAAATTTTGAAACGATTTTATTATTAGGATAATATGAATAACCATGAAATGCTTTCATCAATTTTTAAACCCTACAGGCTACTTACAGGGTTCATAGAACTCTTGGTATGAACCCTTCATCGGATACATTCGATGAATTATAGCTGGTAGCTGCATTCTTGTACCAGGATATCATAACATGCCAGTAGCTATCAAACACCTACACACTACAAGTACAATTGCATCCAATCCACTCCCCATCCCCTATTCGCTGTTTCGATATTGCTTTTGCTAAATCTAGACGTCTAACAGAGATAGATGCAGCTTCCTTAGTGACGTGACATGTATACTGAACTAGACTCTAAAGTTAAAGTTTGAAAGTTGAAAATAGCTTGTGTAAAATTGCACTCACACTTGCATTGAATAAATGAATGAATGAAAATACTTTATTGCACACCATTAATAAAAAATACAGAAAACAAAGAAAAAATCTGATAAATATGTACAACGGGCAGCCTTATCGCTAAGAAGAGTTCTCTTCCAGGCAACCTTTGGATGGAGAGAAACATCAGAGAAAAGAAGATTGGTCGGGTGCATATAAAGAGACACATTATTGAAGTTTAAAGCAATAAACAGTTTAGAGCTTAGGTACTTAGGCATTGGTTTTAATTTGGATATTAAAAAAAAAGCTACACTTTAGGATCCTATGATCTTGATGGTTCCAAGATGATTTGTTGTTTTATTTTTTTACATTTAGCGGACAGAGGGAGTTGCATTCGCTTTTTTGTTAACCTATATCATCCCACTGCTGGACAAAGGTCTCCGTCATATACCTTTAATATAATTATTTCTATATTTAGAATCCGTACAGTTCATCATAGAGACTTTTAAATTGAAAATGAATGCAATAAACTCATATCAAAACTTTATTTTTAAGTAAAATATTCTTGGTGTCTACGGCTCGTAGCACCGCGTAGAACTTCGTAGCAGCTAGCTGCTGTATTGATCCGTGATTCCGCGGGATGAAAATCTAGGTCACAAAGACCTCCTATTACCTCATGATGCCCTGGTACAAATAGTTCTTACTATAGTTTTATATGCGGGACTGCTCACAGTGCTTACACTATCGAATGCAATGTTGTGCATCTCTCTCTGTCCTATGACGAAACATTATTGCTGCACTTCTCAAACCTTGATTATAGGTAATATATATAGGTATTATGCATTTTATTTCAATAATACTAGCTTACCGCTGATTCCCTAGTGACGGTAGGCATCTATGAGAACTATATCTGAAGGTCCGTCTTTCCGAAAGTAGAATGGAATGTTTCCCTACTTTCAGAAAACGGAATAATTTTTCTACCAGGGAAACTTTAATAATTTGGAACAGTTACTCCGCCTAAACATCTTGTCCTCTTTTTTCTTGACTTGTCTTTTTCATTTGTAAAGTTTAGAAAGCTAAATGAGATTTTGTTCTATGTTTTCCTAATGGGAATGCATCGAAAACAATCAATATCTAGTAATAATGTTTCATTCATCATTAAATAAAGAAGACTTTGTAGATGAATTTATTACATTTTATTCAGAAGAGATACATCCATCTGCCACGTCCTTGCCTCGTCTTTGCTATACATTATAATGTTTTGACGGCGTCCCGCTGCGCCCTGTCCGTGCTTCGTCTTTTCTTAAGCGACGGCGCCCCGCTGCGCCCTGTTTGCGCTCCATCTGCTTCTTACGTTTTTTCTGTGTATCTTGCGGTTTATGTGCTTGTGCTTGGTTCTAGCATGAAACATCTCTGAAATGTTGAAACATCATTTGTTTTTCCCCTACTTTCTATAGCAGGGTTATGTTTTTCGCGCGTATCTTGTATGTATGTATACGTAATGGCTTAAACTGTGCGTCTTCCAAACGACTGGATGGATTTCGACATTTAGGGTATCGTTTGATTCGTCCTAATTACCCAAATGTCATAGGATAGATTTATTTGAAAAAAAAATGGCAGATTGTATGCTTGAAATACAGTGTAGTAACACGTAAATCATATCGATTGGAAACAAAATCAAGTAAATTAAAAAGACATTACAAAAATATGTATTTGTCATAATATGTAAGACAAATCCTAGGTGCAAAATATAAATATGTAAGTAAGTTAATAAAAAAAATCACTTGACTGGTATTGATCAGTTGGAGGTTGTTGAACTTAGGTGGAGCATGGGTCTGTCCCCGTTCAAAATACTTTTTTAAAATAGTGATGGTCACAGAATACTAATTCATTTCAGCTCATGCGTCATCCACCTAGGCCGAGAAATACTTGCACAGACCAGAAGAAGTGAATACTTGCTAGTGTGGAGTTGAACTAGGGCACATACTGAAATATCAGAACCTTTAAAAAAAGACTACGTATTTGTACTAAAGTTGAATATCGAATGTTAGACCAGACTACAGGTGTGTGTGCATTTCCCTTCCTTCTTAGACTCCCAGGTTGCCTGGAATCGAGCTAAAAGGCTAAATGTGGTGTAAAAGGCTCCTACATGGCTATGATATCCTGGTGCTAAAGATGCTGCTTGGTACAGTGAAAGTGCACTTGGATGGAGGAATCAGGGAAAACTGCAATTATTGCATGCTGATTGCAGCATGGTCCACGCGAGTGCATCAATTCTACCAGGGACTCATAGCCCTCTAAGTGGTGTCAAAATACAAGGATGCGGATAATTCAGTTTCCACCTCACCCCCTTAATGCACTTTCACTATCTCTTTATTTGCTGTTTCGATAGTGCTGCTGGGATACCTAAATGACAAACAGAGATGGGCTATGCTAGTTTTAGCACCTTTAAGACAGGCTCTATGTATATGTAAAGTTTCGTTAAAGTAAAGTTATTATAAGTTGAATTTCGAATGTTGTAGACCAGACTGCAGGTGTGCGTGCATTTCCCTCCCATATTAGACTCCCAAGTTATACAGGATTGAGGTGAAAGGCTAAAGGAGTGGGAAGCTTTTAGCTATGATTTCCTGGTGCTAAAGATGCTCCTTGGTCAGTGAAAATGCTCTTGGATTAAGGAATCGGGGAAAATTGCAGTTGCAATCTACAATGCGTACTTAAGGTACACGCGGCTGCATCAAATCTACCAGGAATTCATAGTCCTCTAGTGGTATCAGAATACAAGGAATAGTTCAGGTTTCACCTCATCCCCTCATTTCACTTTCATTTCCCCCCATTTGCTGTTTCAATAGTGCTGCTGGGATACATAGATGACAAACAGAGATGGGCTATCTAAAATGCATCCCTCTCTTACAACAACTGAACATAGACTGAAAAACTTATAAATAGAGTTCAGTTTCAGAACAAGCATTAGATTACTTTTATTTCCATACAACTTTTTTTTTGCGATCGTTCTAACTTGTATTGGGACCTATACATTACTTTCAGCCTCTATAATATAGCGAAGGTCTGCCGACCGCAAGCCCTTGCTTGCCCTACGAGGTAACATGAAAACTGACTGAAAGCCGGCTGGTTTGGAAAAGGGTTATGATGGCCTGGTACTGATGCTATGTCCATCCGCCATTTTGCAGTTGCAGCATGCACAGTGCCACGAGGTTATCTGGACCGTTGGCCAAAAGGAACTAACGAATTTCACTGTAAAAAATATTTTTCTGCTAACACCAAATGCTCTTTCCCAAAGGGGTAGGCAGAGACCACGGATCTCCAGTCGCTACGATCCTGACACACAACTTTCGCCTCATGCACTCTCATTACATTCTTCATACATGCTCGTCGGTTTAGGGTACTTTTGACCTGGCCCTTCTCCAAAATGTCGCCAATTTGATCCAAGAAGGTTCGCCTAGGTCTTCCCCATAGGTATGAAGGTTTTTATTGCTATACATTAAGGATGAATGGAGCGGAAATGTGACAGACAGCATTTTATCGAACTCACAAAGTATAGTGAAATAGGCTAGAGAAACGCAGTATGAGCCGGTTGCAAATAGGCTATAGAAACGCAGTATCTATAGCCGGTTCGATCCTCGCCGCAGGACAAATGTATGTTTGATCTACAAATATTTGTCTTGGGTCTGGGTGTCTTCTATGTATAATTTGTATGTATTAACAAACAAAAAGTATGTCATTTAAACCAAGGTCAAAATAACAAAAGGTCTTCTTACTTTGGGGCATGATATTAGTTGTGTGAAAATCCAGCATTATCTAACTAACAATGGTAAGTATATGCAAAATATCATTTCAACTCTACCAGGACCTCATATCGCCAGAGAGGTATCATAGCCCATCCCCCATATACTCTTTCAATAGTGACTCTGGAAAACCTAAGCGCTGAACAGAGATGACCTAACTCAATACCGTCGCACTCACAAGCATTTCCAATGAAATGAAGACTTTATTTCTTGTTGTAAAAGTTATATCTTCTTCCTCGTACAACAATGTATATAGCTGCTGTAGGCACTGATTCTACTAGGAATTCATAGGGAACGAAGAGTTTAGTGGTATTATCAACCCATGACCCTGTGACGTAGGTAGGTGTGATACAACATAAAAATACAAGAAAAGCTTTTGTGTTATTATCAGGCGTTGGACTGAGTATTTCTTACGTGAAATAGGAACTAATTTATAATATTTTTTTTTTTAGTAAATAAAACAAAATCTGTTGCTAATAAAAATATAACTTTAAAATCCTTTTACCAGTTTGAAAGAACTAGTGACACGCCTAGAGGTATAAAAATAATTATCGGTGTTGCTTCTAGGTACAATACAACCTACTAAGTTGTTCCATCTCTGCAGTTGAATAGAGTAAACAAAATTTGGCAAAAACATACAAACGCGATAAAACTCAAAATCTTCTAAACTAATATTGTAATGTCACTCTATTTTAGCTTCGTAGGGTAGTCATGGTAACTGGGCAGGTGTGTGTGTAGACTCCAGGCAGGGGTATTGAACCCAGATACAGAGTCAGAAGTGGAGTGGGAAGTTTTCATCTTCTACGTGGCTATGATGTCCTGGTGCTGAAACTATTTCTTTCCGCCATTTTGCAGTGGCAAGTGCATTGAAACTGTTCATCATCATCATTTTAGCTGTGGTTAATAATTAACCAATACATAGATATCTTACGACCCTGAATGTAACCTCTATTAACTAAACTTTCCAATTGTGTTTTCTTGATTTAATTAAAATCAGCTTCTCCGTCACATTTTTAAAACAAAAAAAAAATGTTTATTTATTGGCAGTTTGATATATATAGGATATATATAGGAAGGCTTTTTTGAATTGGATTTGGTGCAAACACCAAATCCAATTCAAAAAAGCCTTACTCAATAACATTTCAAAATAGAAGTCTTCGGTACCTACAACAACGTTGAAAAAATACAAATAAAATAAACCTAAAAAAAACATAATCACTAAATAAAAACATACATACGTTTTATAAAAACTAAAATTCTCGTTGACGTAAACTTCGTAACTTAAACTATACATTTATAAAATAACTTAAAATCTACCAGGGACGCATATTAACGCGGGAGGTGAGCATGGAAATTAATAATAACTTCAGGTATCAGATTCTAGCCCATTCCCCTATCGGTTGTTTCATGTGCCTCTGGGAAAACTAAATGTCAAACAGAGATGGACTAGCTAGACTATTGTGAGTTTATCTGCCTGTAGTAGACATAGTCTAGGTATACTCTTTTGAGTCTAGACATCCAAACTTGCTGAAATGCTTACTTTGAACTTTATGTTCAGTTGCTTATACAAAATAATCTTCGGTACTGTTACTGACCTGTGCGTGTAGCTCAACGTAGGCAAACACTGAGTTAACTTATGCTGTTCGGTTCTTATTTGATGCTGCTAACTATCTGGTTTGAGCAGTGGTAAACTTGTACGTTTTATCTGCTCACATACCCCTCCTTCGAGGGCTTTAGGTAGTAGGTATAACTTATACAATAATAATTGCAGTAGATAGAACAAACGCCTACGTCACGGGCTCGCAGGCACTGATCTCTTCACACCTTATGTTCCCCTGGTGAATATAGTTTATACAATGTTGTACACGAAGGAACCAACCAAGCTATGAACGTATTGAAAGCTTTTTAGTGGACCAGAAAATCATATGGAACCATTTATTTATTAAAAGAGAACTATTCATAAAAAAAGGGTCACGACTTTATCCCTAAAACTCGGTAGACATTCTCTCAGATCTTTTTTTATGTATTCCAGAAGAGAAGATCTTTTGAAGACGTTTAAGGGGGTGGGCGGGGGGGGCAGTCAGAGGCAAGTCCAAACATAATTAATACACGCCTACATCTTGCAGAAGTTATTATTCCATACGTGACAAGCCCATCGCCGCATATAAGAATACTAACGGGTTTCCTCGCAATGCTAAAGAGACTGACAGTTTTGCATGAAACCAAAATATAAAACTTAATTAAGTCTATTGAACATATCTAATGCAAGGCAATTTTGAATAAATAGCTAATTAATTTTCTCTTTGTTTTTAGAAAAAGTAGGTACATATTTTCCGATCAGCTTAGCATTAACGTTTGCTATAATTTTGTTTGATCAAATACTTTTCTGAATGAAAATCGTTTTTCCAATACTCTATTGCCTACGTCACAGGCTCGCAAGGTTACAGCTCCTCCTATCTTATGAACTCCTGGTGAAAACAGTGCGTAGGCTTCGGTAGCTACATTGTACACAATACATGGAACAAGTGAAACAGATAGGTAGATGCTAAGTTATTTCTGAGTTTTTAAGCTGTTCAGTCAAAATCTTTTTGGAATGTCCAAGGGGGTAGTCTGGGAAAGGTCCTTAATACTTTTTGAAAGTATTAAAGTAATCTACGTAAAAAGTTCCGACCGAGCGCATCAACGCCTATCATAAAAGGAACATGTTTCCTGAAGAGTTTCTACTATTTGGTGCCATAATATTGGTTAAATCTTACAATCAGTACCTACTTTCCTATTCTTTGGACCTTTTTTTTGTCGGTAAGAACTTACTAGCAATGTTGGGGCCACAAATAATGCGAAGCCAAAAAAAAAAATGTTGGGGCCTGGCTGGATATTATCTATGTTGAGCCCAATTATAGACGCTGTGTTGTCGATTTTTGTCTACAGCCTGCATTATTTTGTAGCTCTTATTTTCTTACATAACGTATACTGCATCACTTTTGCCCACGTCACAGATACAATACAAAGGTCGTAGGTTGATAATACCCTTGAACTCCTCATACCTTATGATCTCCTGGTGAAATCAGTGCAATAGGTAGCTATACATTGGAATACACTTGGAAAAAGTCAATTAAATCGACGGTGAGTTATTTATTTCACATCTAAATCTGAGCAGGTTTACGACTCTATATTCAGTTCAGCGAGAGTCGTTTAGTAGTACATTATTCACCAAGGGGATAAAGCAGTGTATTATGTCACGGGCGCCATATTGAATCCCAAGCGCATCGAAGGATTCTTTAGTTAACTCCCGAGCGATAGCGAGGGTGCTTATAGTTAACTTCCGAGTGCAACGAGGGAGTTATTAACTAGAACCCTGAGACAGCGAGGGATTCAAGAGCGCCCAAGACTAAGACAGCTTTAAACCCGAGGTGACTACTCTGCTTTTCACACATAGGTACTGCAAGAAAAATAGTGAATACTTACACCCAGAAAATAGCAAGCAAGTCTAAATGAACAGGTTTTATAGGTAGAAAAAAAAACGAATTGATTATTATTAATAATCAATTCGTTTTTTTATTCAACCTATACTGTCCCACTGCTGGGCAAAGGTCTCCCCCAATTCTTTCCAACCATCTCCCTCCTTCGATGGCTCCCACCACCCGCTATCGAAGAAGTCGAGGTCGTCCGTTTATTCCCATAAAATATTTTATTGAGGTCGAATAAATTCTACTTGGTGCAGGTCTCTATGGTAAACATTTTCATAGAAACATCAAAAATAAATTCAGAAGAAAAAGATTAGTTGCCACATTTATTCTTTTTTTTTCGTATAAGTTCTATTGGGATTTGGGTGTGAACTCAATAGTAAAAAATTTAATAGAAATGTTGAAGTTCGAAATTTAAATCTCATTACTTATCTGTTCACATGAGGTTCGGAGGGAGAAATGAAATCCCATACAACTTTACCTCCCGCCGGCCATTTTGTTTTTTAGGAGGGAAAAATGGTTTACTTTCTCTTAAGAATGTGAGACGAAAAAATGTATGGTTTTCGAGGAAAGGGTGTGTTCAGGGGGTAGTCTGGGACTAGTTGGGACTGACTGACTTCAGAATACTGTTTGAAAGTATCTAGGCACAAAGTACAAAAAATATCTGATCTAGGGGAGGTCAGCTCAAAGCGGCCACCTTAACTTTGACTGTCGAAAAAGATGAAAAAACGAATTAAATCTTAAGAGAATTTTAAACCAATGGATAGATAATTTATTGAATTTTCATATTATGCTTCTCAAATTCTTATTAAGCATGTTATTATAAACGTAAATTAAAAATTACGAAAAAGGAGAAAAAAACCGCTTTGCCCGAGTGGTCGCCTAAAGCGGCCATGACGCTCGGGCAAAGTGACCAGCACTTTTTTTGTGTATAAAAATAGGACTTACGATGAATATACCAATAAAATCCAAAACTACAAAATTAAAATTATACTTTTTACTATCAGTCTTGTACTTATGTGCTAGTCTTGAAATTATTTAAATAACCTTACAATCAAATTCACAGTTTTATAATCATCTCACATTATAAATAAACAGGTTCTGCCATTAGTTTTTCGTCCCATGAGGCTCGGGTCGTTTGCCTTTTATAATTTTTCACCATATTAACAAAATATATGTTTATGTCTATATGTAGGGGACTGGCCACTTTGCCCTGGCCGCTTTGCCTTTTTTGGCCATTTTGATTTCAAAGTGAACTACCCTCACATTTTTTATTTAATATAGAAACAAATGTCACACAAGCACGCGCCAATAGATAAACAATAAGACAATTAGAACAAAAACACTGAAATATTGTGTGATATAGCCAAATCAACAAAAACTTAACACGCATTATTTTAGTGACGCAGCCAAAATCCGATTGTGGCACAGCAGCGGCGAGACACTTTGCTCAGGTTGCGGCTGGCCGGTGTCCCGCTGTGGGGCGGGGATCGCCTACGCGCCCAGAGCAGCAAATTATTTAATATAACTGAGAAATTAAGCATGGCCGCTTTGCCTTCTATGGCCGCTTTGAGCTGACCTCCCCTACTTGTTCAATCAAGAGGTTTTATAGAATAGAATATAGAATAGAAAAAAGTTTATTTTGTGCCACAAAAAGCTTACATTAAATTTAAAAACTAAGTACATAAGCTATTTAAACACAAAATTGGCCACCACTCAGCGTGTGCTGCAGCAACTTGAAGGTGCTGCAGCGCTGGTTTTCTGTGGTGCCGGTTAGTTCGTGTGTGGCAGCAGCTGCACACGTATACACATAGTTTGAATTAATAACTTTTCTAAAATATATAATAACTAAATATAGGTAAGTAGGTACATATAACAATTCCTTAATCTAGGTAGTTTTCTTTCATCATTTTGGAGCTCGCTCAACTTAGGTGTAATGTTTACTTATTTTTGGACCTATGTTGGATTCAGTAAAAGGCGCTGTTGTCTTGATCTACATTTTTGTCTGCCGTCTGTATTATTTTATAGCTCCAATTTTCTCATCTGACGTATTACTATTGGCTACGTCACAGGGTCGTGAGGTGATTGTTCCGTTGAACTCTTCATACCTTATGATCTCCTGGTAGAATCTGTGCGTAGGCAGCGTAAGCTATAGGTACTTGATTGAACTCAATAGAATAAAATAAAATAATCATACAGGCCAGAACAAAATATTCTCAGCTTTTCGAGATCTAACGTGACGTAATAACGTCACGTTTAGTTATATCTGGACAAGACATAGGGTAAACAGTACAATGATTGGCACCCTAAGCCGATTTTGGTCATTATCTATAAAAAATCTCTGTTGTTGGAATTTAGTATAAACATTTTTATTGCTCTATTCGAAACTAGGATACCTAAGGCGTAATTAAAATTATACAACAACTCAAAAATAACTTGTTTATTACCTTTTAAATGAAAATCAACTTAATTTTATGATAGGGTACAATCATTGGCACTTTAGTATAGTTATTGGCACTCTTTCATTGGTACAATGATTGGCACCCTGTCAACAGAACTACTCAACAGAACAGGTGGGAGTAAACGCTTAGACCTACCTAATGAAAATCTAGCATTTCTATCTGTAATTCTGTGTTCGTTTTTTTATCTTTTCTTCTTTTTTTGGAATCTTCCTACGTTTGTAGATACCTACTTTTTAGGGTTCCGTACCTCAAAAGGAAAAAAAGGAACCCTTATAGGATCACTTTGTTGTCTGTCTGTCTGTCTGTCAAGACATTTTATCTCGGGAACGCGTGGAGGTATCGAGTTGAAATTAAAACCGTATAAGTACTCAAGTTTACGGTCCATTTAAGCTGTGAAGCCAATGCTAGGAATGGGTGCCGTGAGTAACCGTGCCATGTGGGGTATCGTATGAAAGGGCTTTATTAGCAAAAGCTTAAACAGATTTTTAATAATTTTTATGCTGTATTAAAGTTCACGATATATGATAAAAAAAATCCCTTCCTAAGTATACCTACATAATAACTTTGGTGTATGTAGGTAGGTAGTACCTAACAGTTTGCACTGTTAAACGTACCTCCTACTTAGTCCTTGGTACGGAGCCCTCGCGAGTCAAATCAGATAAATATTGAGTAAAATATTATTTGGCAGAGAAACCTATCACGTGAGACAATAAATTCAATAGTACAATCATTGGCATACCTAGGTGCCAATGACTGTACCGTCATACAAATAAAAATACAATCATTGGCACCATCAAAAACACCGGTTGGCCAATTTTGAACCGTTAAAGAGCATTAAAATACGCTAGAAATACGTTTTTTAAATAAGGTTCATGTGTAAATTTGTTTGCAAACATAAAAAATAATTGCTTTTTTACTAAAATTTGTAGGAACCAATCTTATGATTTTGGTAAATTTTTGAATCGGTTGTCTCATCCTTGCTACTTGTTGCTGTCATATCCTGATATGGTGGACATTGTCAACATAAATGAATTTTACCACTGTGAAATTAAATATTCTATTAAATAAATTACTGTCTCCATAAAAAAAATGCTCGAAACTCTTATTTCTTGGGTTTTTATGCCAGGGTGCCAATCATTGGGGGGGTGCCAACAATAGTATAGTTTACCCTAATTATTAATGTTAGTATTATTATTTTGTTTGTCAATGTTCAACATCTCGGGACTATGGAGTCGCGGACCTTTGACATGCATGCATACGGCCGAAACCAACACACAGAGGCCTTTTTGACTTATTAATTATTAATAAAAAAAATTGTTCGTATAGTTATTTAGTTTAATTTTAAGTTTTTATGTCAACATTAGCGATAAAGTGTAAGCTGTTGTAATTAACGTAATGTTAATTAACTATAATTATATTTGGGAATGTTTTAATATATATGATGTGTGTCGTATGTATCACGTCAAAGGGCATACTATCGAGCTCCTCATTCCTAATGAACTTCTGGTGTAAATAGTGCCTACCAGTAGTTATACATTGTTGCACACCTAGGATACATCTAGTTTTTCACTATTGCCTACGTCACAGGTTCACGAGTGGGTTAGAATACTATTAAACTCCTCATGCCTTATGATATCCTGGTGAAAACAGTGCCTACAGTAACTATACATTTTGTTTACAGTAAATTTTAAGTAGGCAGGCAGGGTACATAACCACGCAAGTTATTTCTCACGCAGAACTGTGACTTTTACCCAAGAAGCAAACAATTTATTTATTTATTAAAAAAAAGGTGAAACTTTATTTTGTTTTTGGAAAGTTTTGTTTTGTGGAAAGTTCAAAATTAATTTAATTTATGCAACGCCAGTAGAAAACATGGCCAGAAGACAACAACATCTAAAATATTCCAGCACCTAATTCTAAGAAATTACATGTTTATCATAAAATGACATGGTCTGAGCGCCGAGCTGCATGTCTGCGGTGTATGTTTCAGTTCTTCTCTCGTCGTCTCTTAGAGCGTCGAAAGCAGCCACTAAACAATTGCCTGTGATGGATCATGCTTTGCAATGCACAACTCTGTAGGCCACTTGGTGATCACACAATGGCGCATGGCTCATTGCTGTCTGGCGAAACAATTTAATTACAGCCGCTACTTACTGCTTACAAGTATTACTTTGTTCGTATGTCATCTAGTGATTTCGAATATATTTTGCAAAAATAACGCCAATTATTGCAAAAATGGATGAACATGGGCAATAAACTAAATAATGGGCGATTGTGTGAACACCACAGGCCACGCTACGCCACGATTCCTTGGAAGGATGCCCAAAAAACCGAGTTCATTCAGATTTCGCGCCACGATTGACAATTGTCCGCCACTATAAAGGTACCATTACCCCCTGGACACAATGGCGATCGCTTGAAGTGGGCCAGCATACGCACTGGTGTACTGGGTACTTTAGATAAGTGATCTGCGCGACTACAAAATGCGTAGATGAATTACTTACTTAAAACTGAGCGATCAACTTACTTTGATATTTTTTCCCCATCTCAAAAATGCCTAACGCGCCTAAAAAGTTATCACTTCAAAAATAAGGATACCAATGACTCGTATATCGAAAAAAGTTGATACTTTCCTAATCATTATGAGTCTTTTTTCTACAGCTATCTATTAAACAAGTACAGATTCCGCTAAATAATACAAGTTTTGGTACCTGCTTCCAATTCCAGAGACATTATTTTAACAGTCCTTAACTCTTGGAGATAGAACTCAATTTCAGGTAGATTCAGAGGATGGAACTGCATAAACGTGCTGCATATTCCTTCCCTTTCAGACTCCTAGGTTTCAATTGAAAGGCTGAATGTGGAGTGGGAAAATCGTTGCAAAAGTGGAGTGGGAACTAACTCCCCCTTTTACCGCAATCATGTCATGATGCCCTGGTGAAATGCACGCCTTTGTATTTTTTTTTATTTCGATGCATTTCAACCCACAGAATGCATGACTTGTGTTCTAGGGTAGAAAATTTTCCTTCCAAAAGTGAGTTCGTCAGGGAAGCAATAAAGTGTTTCATTGCAAATCTTTCATTGATTTTTAACGCTGTATTTTTTTATAATTTCCTAGGTAGGTACTCCTTGGATTTAGATTAGGTAGGTATTTGTAACTATTACTGTTCAATTTTATTTTCAAAAACATCTTAATTGTAGACTGATTTCAAAATTTTCGATTTTCTAGTTGTAAGACACCACAAATGATTTGAGAGCGGTTTGACATTGAAGAGAACTTTTGCATTCTTCTGATACCCTGGTGGAAATACTCCCAGGGACATGCGCGAAATGTGTTTTGAAACCTGTGAAGTGCAGAATTTCTTCTGATACCAAATGCAATGCAATGGCTGTAGTTATATAGAACTTTTGCTTTCTTCTGATACCCTGGTGGAAATACTCCCAGGGACATGCGCCAAATGCTGCCTGTTTTGGAACCTGTAAAGTAAAGGTCAGGCTGTTGCAGAATTATTAATGAAACTATTGACTTGAGTCGGGCCGGGTAAAAAATAGAACGAATTGAGAACCGCCTCCTTAAAAGCTTTTAATTAACTTGCAATGTTTATATATTTGTCCGGGTCAAATCTTGCAAGCTTAATATGAGCCACATCCCGGCTTCCGATTGAACTGAATTTTGGTACACTTATGAGTCCTACGGTGACAATGCAATAATAAAAATAATGCTGGACAATTTCACACAGCATCATCTAGCCCCAAACTAAGCATAGCTTGTACTATGGGAACCAGATAACTGATATAGTACATAAATACTTTTTTGTTTTATATAGAAACATCCAGACCCGAGATAAATATTTGCAGATCATACAAACATTTATACCGCGTTTATTTATTTATTTACATTGGAGTCGGGTTTCTTCTCAGTTTTTAAAAAACGTAATTAAGTACCTACCTACATTTATTACAGTTTAAAAATTGAGCATTATGGGTTATTGTAAATCAAAATTAAACCATCGATGGTGAATTCTTATCTCATAAAATTGTGATCGGGGAAGAAAACAAGGATTAAGTACTCCTAGTTCTTTATGCAATCCTGGCACTTCGCGCAGCTATTTGCCATGAATCCGCGCATCCTATGTAGTTCCGTCCCTACCACGGAGTTAATCTGGTACGTGGTTCCTAGAGGCAACTAAATGCGTATTATTATTACGAATTTTATAGATAAAATGATAATTATTTTTCATTTCTCATACTCGGAAAGTAGTGTTGTTTTGATTTGATTATTGGGTGGAAAATGCTGCTTTCCTATCATGGGGAGGGAAAAACTCATACAAATTCATCCGGACCGGAATGAACTTTAAAAATAGAACTGCTGTCAGCTGTGAAGAGTTTTATGTAAAAAAAAACTAATTTAAAAAATGTCATGCATGACTTTCTAAACAGCCAGTGTGAATTTAGCGCGAGTTCCATATTTAAAATTTAAAAAGCCAACACAAATTGGCGGGATACTAAAATCTGTTATGTATGTATCTGTGACGGACTTTTGTGCTAAGATTTGAATTGTAATTAATTGTGCTAAGATGGAATTGTTTCTTTTCAACCCTAGGCTAACAATCTACTATTCTTTTCCATTGAACATTGAAAAAACAAAAAAAGAATCCAATCCATTTTGAAGTTACCTATGCTACAACAGAATATCCCTAAAAATTATACCTAAATAGGCTCAGTGGTGTTTATTGCTGACGCAAAGAGTTTTATTTATTGCATGTGTGAGTTAGTAAACAATACTAATTCTATCTACACTTTAACCTTAACAGAACAAAAGTAATTTTTGCTTGCTTCGGGAAAAGCACTGGTAGACTTCGTCTATCCCTGTTAGGCTCCTAAGTTTCCTGAAAGCACTAGCGAAATAGCAAATAGGGGTTGGGAGTTGGTACCGCAAATTGTAGGTGTATTCCATACTCCATGCCTACCGCCTTCCAGAGCGTTATGAGAGCCTGGTACCTGTCCGCTTTGATGCATACCTATACCTATTTTATTTTACCTGTGAATCTATAAATATATATATATATAGAAATATATATATATATATATATATATATAGATATCTCCATTGGCACTATGTTGATCAAACGTGCCATATAGTTAGTAATTATTTGATCCGTTTTCACTTGTTGATCCGGTTGGTATTTGTTGATCCATTGCCACATCACCGTCCGTATGTGGATCCGAACGGAGCCACAAGTGTCACCATCAGTAATAATAATAATTTCGTGCTTTTTATACAAATCCACCTTTTTTGCGTTTTAGCATTTGTTGATCCGATTCAAATGAGCCAATCAGGGCCCACCGAGCTCAGCCATTGGTCGCTTGCGGTCTTAGCCATTTGTTTGACCTAAATCTAACATTTCAATTATTTTATCAGATTGATTCTCTGGTGATTTTTATAATACGTCTCTAGCAGATTTGTTTTAGCATTATAGGTTTGTTTCATAAATTTCATCAAGCAGAATAACAGAACAACTAAAGCGCGGATCCACGCTATGATTTTTCAAAATTAAAGAACGAGGAGAACGAGCTAGGGTTAGTGAACTAGTTTCATATGCTTAAGAATGGATTGCCGCTTTGTTGATATTATTAGGCCCCAATTATGTGTTCTCCTGCAATTAAGACAATTATCAGAAGTAGAAAATTATCACAAAGAAAATAAATAAAATTTAAAAAGGTTTTTGAGAAATTTACCGGTCAATTACTGGTCTTAAAAAAGATACATAAATCCTACTTCACAAGCTGAATACAGGGCGCTATGGCGCTCATTAGGGGAGGGCTATGTCCAGCAGTGGACTAATGTAGCCTGATGATGATGATGATGCAACCTCTTGAATCAGGGCAAAGAGTTGCCCTGATTCACAAAAAAAGGAGATTTTTGATAAAGGATGATGACCATTTTGGTACCCGCCTCAATAGCAATGAGTGTAGTATCATTGAATAGGTCTTTTCAAGAGGAACAATACTTATTAGGGCAACTTTTCCCAATTCGTTGTGTGTTTCGAGATATCCTGGAATGAACATGACTGATTTTGCAAACTAAAAATGATATTTTAAAGAGCATGAACGAACGATCACACAAACAAACACATAATAACAATGCAAAATAAACTGTTATGTTATAAAATGATGACAGCGAGCTGACCTTATGATGGAGCCAAGAGCTGTTCAACAGAACTCCTCAGTAAATAGGCCACTTGAAGTGAAAGTCATCATATCAGACAAGTTTTATCTCCAATTAAATAATATGATAACAGTGAGCTGACCTGATGATGGAGCCAAGAACTGTTTAACAGAACTCCTCAGTAAATAGGCCAATTGAGTTGAAAGTCGGCATATCGGGCATGTTTTATCTCCAATTGCATAATATGATGACAACCAGCTGACCTGATGGTGGAACCAAGAGCTCGCTGTCATCATATTATTCAATTGGAGATAAAACTTGCCCGATATGATGACTTTCAACTCAATTGGCCTATTTACTGAGGAGTTATGTTGGACAGTTCTTGGCTCCATCATCATCTGGTTGTCATCATATTATTCAATTGGAGATAAAACTTTACTGATATGCCGACTTTCAACTCAAATGATCTATTTTCTGAGGAGTTCTGTTGAACAGACCTTGGCTCCATCATCAGGTCAGCTCGTTTTCATCATATTATTCAATTGGAGATAAAACTTGACTGATATGCCGACTTTCAACTCAAATGACCTATTTTCTGAGGAGTTCTGTTGAACAGTAAAAATAACATTCGGAGTCAAATAACTCCGAATCCACAACGACTTGAGACAAGCGCCATAGTAGGTATTATTACACTTAGAAATACCTTTCCAGTCATATAAAAATTATTGCTATTGGAGCGGGTACCAGCTTCCATACATTTTTGCCCATTGTCCAAACTACGTGTAGTTATTGGTTTTTACTGTTGATGTTTTTATGGCTTTTTTTTATAAATGTTGTTAATGTAAGTATTTATTTGCATCCATGTTCTATTATGAAGTACTGGTTCCTTTCGCAGTACTTGTTCACAATTAGCTTTACCAGGATTCTTTTTCATTACTATGAATTTTTTCAGATGACGCATTACTGCGTCTACTTCATCTTTGCTCCACTTCTTGTGAATCGTTTTACGTCTTTTACCTTTATCAACTTGTTCATCCGATTCTGCCCCGGCCCCCGCGCCCTTCACATTTCAAGGCGGATGCAGTAATGTATCATCATCATCATCATCATCTCAGCCTTTTTTACGTCCACTGCTGAACATAGGCCTCCCCCATAGATTTCCACAGCGATCGATCTTGTGCAGCCTGCACCCAACGGCTCCCAGCAACCCTTACAAGATCGTCTTTCCATCTCGTGGGGGGCCGTCCTCTGCTGCCATTTCCGGTGCGTGGCCTCCACTCGAGAACTTTTCTGCCCCAACGGCCGTCAGTAATGTATGGAGCACTGCAAATATTATTTATACGGAGCCAACAAATACTGAAGTTTATGCGAAAATTTTTCCTCCGTTTCTTATAGTTTCTTTATGTCGGATCAAATAAAGCGGTAATTTTGAGTATATAAATGGAACAGATCAACATACGACTTATGATTTGGTATATAAAACGGAGTCAAGAAGTGTTTGAGCATTTCAAAATTTGAACCGTTACGGAGTCGAGTTCGTCTAGTCTAGGCGGATTTAGCAATGTATGGAACATTGCACATTATTGTGTACGGAGCCAACAAATACTGTAGTGTTTACGAAAAATTAATCTACGTTACTTAATATACAGTTTCGTTTTGTCGGATCAAATAAAGCTGTAATTTTGATAATATAAATGGATCTGATCAACATACGACTTTGGATTTGGTATATAAAACGGAGCCAACAAGTGTTTATGGGTTTCTGAATTTCGGCCGTTACGGAGTCGATGAAGTTCGAGATCTTAGCAATAAAAATGTTGAGTACATCAATTTCTCCATGAATACGTTTGGCAACGTCGCCCGAAAATTTGCGCCGTTGCCACTCCGGGCAAGATCTATGCAACCGGAGTCGAGTAATATGGGAGAAAAGGTGGAGTCAGGAATGCACGGCAGTCGGGCTGGATCAACTTAGTGCCCAGGTTGGTATTTATATAAATATATATATATATATATAAATATATAGATATATGTATACTTAGTCTGGCCATAAATACTGTTACAGTTAAAAATAAGAAAGATATTACATTTGAATTTGGAATCTGTCATTTTTATACGATTGTTCATTGAGTTTTCTAATTTTGGCGCCAATACATTGTACAATATTTTGCGATATTAAAATGGAGTGGGGTGATAAAGAGAACCGAATCGCTGTGATTGCATTACACAAAGTTGGTATGGAGCCAAATGCAAATTTTAAAACTCTCCATACGCTTGGTATTAGTCAAATGTTTGTGTACCGGGCTATTAATAGGTACAATGAGACCTCCTCTGTTTGTGACAGAAAAAGATCTGGCCGTCCACGTAGTGTTCGTACGAAAAAGGTGGTCAAAGCAGTAAGGGAAAGAATTCGAAGAAATCCTGTCCGAAAGCAAAAGATTTTATCTCGGGAGATGAAGATGCACCCAGAACCATGTCGCGTATTTTAAAAGATGACTTAGGACTTGCAGCCTATAAGAGACGCACTGGTAATTTTTTAACTGATAATTTAAAAAAGAATAGGGTGGTAAAATCGAAACAACTACTGAAGCGGTACGCAAACTTTTGTCACAGAAAAAATTTGTTTACGGATGAGAAAATCTTTACAATTGAGCAACATTTTAACAAACAAAATGACCGTATTTATGCTCTAAGCTCTAAGGAAGCTTCCCAATTAGTCGACAGAGTGCAACGTGGGCATTATCCGACTTCAGTGATGGTTTAGTGGGGTGTTAGCTATGAAGGAGTGACTGAGCCATATTTTTGTGAAAAAGGTATCAAAACATCGGCACAAGTGTATCAAAATACCATTCTTGAGAAGGTAGTTAAGCCCCTTAACAACACCATGTTCAATAACCAAGTATGGTCCTTCCAACAAGACTCGGCGCCAGGTCATAAAGCTCGGTCCACGCAGTCTTGGTTGGAAGTGAACGTTTCGGACTTCATCAGAGCTGAAGACTGGCCGTCGTCTAGTCCTGATCTTAATCCGCTGGATTATGATTTATGGTCAGTTTTAGAGAGTATGGCTTGCTCTAAACGCCATGATAATTTGGAGTCCCTAAAACAATCCATACGATTGGCAGTGAAGAATTTTCCCATGGAAAGAGTGCGTGCTTCTATTGATAACTGGCCTCAACGTTTAAAGGACTGTATTGCAGCCAATGGAGATCACTTCGAATAAGCTTTTATATTTTAAATTGTTTTATATTTATGTATTAAACTAACACACTGTTAAAGTAATAAATATTATTTGCAATAAAAAAAATATTTTTTTTTCGTGACAATATTTATGGCAAGACTAGGTATATAAATATACGTTGCAAATTAATTTATGAGTGAGAGAGAGTACAAAATAATATCAGGAATTGTTTATCTTTTAGTAACAGCACAGAATACATGGTACAACAAACCAGTTTCAACTCTAAGCACAAGCACTTAACGAACAAATTCGTATAAAAGTTCAGCAATGCTGGCGTGCCAATTTTAGGCATACCTAGTTGAGACGAGTACCTAGGTACATTCCTAATCGTGAAACGAGAGATCGAAATCGATAAAAACTATGGCGCCTACTAATAAATCTGATATAAAATATTCCAGCCCCCTTACCATGGCGTTTGTCTAGGTACCAGAGAATAGAAAGAAATGACAGTAATGACATTATAGTGTGGATAAAACGCGTAGAAAGTGGAAAAAGGTTACTTTTCTACCCGTTTTGTCCACACTCAAATGTCATTACTGTCATTTATTTCTATTCTCTGGTACCTAGACAAACGCCATGGTAAGGGGGCTGAGTGTAAATTGTCAAAATGTATGGTTATTCTTGGTTTATTCCGAGAAATAACTTTATGTCACGTTTGATGGTAAGGCTTTATGTAAACACTAAAATTCATAAATTAGGCTTAGCGCGCACTGCGATAAAAGTACATGTTTAATCGCTGGTCCGCCGAAAACTGTAGCACATAAGTTAACTATACAAGCGCACGCATTTGCAACTTTTTTCGATGACTGATTAAAAAAAACCGGCCATGTGCAAGTTGGACTCGCGCACGAAGGTTCCGTACCATTATAAAAACGGCAAAAAATCACGTTTGTTGTATGGGAGCCCCCTTAATTATTGATTTTATTGTGTTGTTTATTATTTGTTGTTATAGCATTAACAGAAATACATCATCTGTGAACATTTCAACTGTCATATTATCACGGTTCATG
This sequence comes from Epirrhoe alternata, assembly GCA_963565295.1. NCBI lineage: Eukaryota > Metazoa > Arthropoda > Insecta > Lepidoptera > Geometridae > Epirrhoe > Epirrhoe alternata. Next base: position 1,658,526 of record OY751375.1, read on the forward strand.
AGATACAGCCTGGTGACCGACGGACAGACAGACAGACACAGACAGCGGAGTCTTAGTAATAGGATCCCGTTTTCCTTTGGGCACGGAACCCTGAAAATGGAAACTATAAATTGACCGCGGTTTCTAACCGCGTGATTTCTATATATTTATTTATTTAAAAATTATAACTACAAAACCAAACTAAAATTAGAAACTAGAACCCTAAAAATTATAAGTATTCCCTGAAAACACGCAAACATAAAAAAATCTCAATTCAGAACTTATTGTATGTAATGAATAATTTAAAATATGACTGTTTTCTCTACCTCTTCCAAAGTCATGAAAGCCTGGTACAGAACTGTGAAATGCATTGATTTTTCCGACAAACTGAGTGATGATGGGTTTACTGCACTAGCGGTGAGAGACTTTTTAATGTAGGATTATTCGTTTTTTTATTTAAAAAATAATGGAAAAATATATGTTCTTGATCGAAGGAAAAATACATGAGGTGCAATTTTATTCAGATTGATTGAATTACGGAAATATTAGCATTTCCCGGATTTTTTTAGTTCCTAATAATATTTTATTTCAATTTTATTGCCGGATTTTTTTTCCCAATATTGCAGTCTTCCTTTTAATTCTTTTTTTTAAGGCACATTGAAGCTAGTCAACGATGCTTTTGCCGGACTATTTTATTTCATTTTGCCGTAGGCTACGCAAAAGTTTGCGGGGTCGCGCAGATCTATTACAAATATTTGTCCCGGGGTAAGTTTACCTACTGACTTATTTACTAACCGACTCCTCCTAGTGCTAGTGCTCCTAGTCCTAGTGCTACACACTAGCACTAGGCGTAGGCAGCCTCTTAAATACCTTCTCTTTCACACACTTGACTTTCCCCGAGGCGTAATGAAACACCTCTTACTACTTTATGAGGTCCTAGTACGGCATTTGCGAAATAGTGCTTTCTAGCCGCTACTATGTAGTAATAATATTATTATATAGGCTCTCTGTTTTTTTTTTTGCGAGCTTTGTGACCACGGATTTATAAATGTAGTTTTGTAAAAACTATTTTAGGAAATACCCAAAATGTTTTTGATTCGCAACCAAGCCATCATAAATTAAAAGAGTCTGCAAACAAAGTTTTAAACTTTTTGCCTCTCACTTGTTTGTAAGTACTTGCACTGTACTTGTCTAAAATTAAAACGTTTTGTATAAAACTTTGGTTATACTTTCACAAAAGTTTTTGATTGGTAACCAGGGTAGCATACAATCAAAGCGATAAGCAAACCTGTAAACTAGGTAGTTTCAGTTGGCAAAGCTTTAGTAATACCATCTTTATATCTTAGTGCTTTCAATATATTTTTCAATAGTAAAATTGTGTTCACTGCTATCTCTTTTAGACTTCTAGGATTCACATATATAAATGAAATAGAAAATAAGGGTTGGGGTGGGACTAATTAAGAACTGAGTTTTGATTAATTTATGAATCGTAGTATGGAGTCCATCATTATTGTTTTTTTTATCATCACGCCGTAAAGAGATTCCGATGTAATTCAGCAAGATAAATTGCCATTCCTATTTTATCCCGAAAAACGTTCCCAAAAAAGTGGATGGAACGAGATAAAAAAAACGGAACTTTTTTGATTTACTTAGCATTCAAAATTTAACTTTGCTATTGAGCTATAGAGATCGCTATTTAGCGATAAGACCGCCGATTGTATGTCATTGTATTTTTTTGTTTAGTTTTCCATTTTTGTTTATTTTTTATTATGTGGTGTGCAATAAAGTATTTTCTATCTATTGAAATTAAAATTTTCGTAAAAACTATAAAAAGCAACCTTTCTGAAAACTTTGTATGACACAGATTACTTGATACTAACTACTCAAACGATTTGTAAACCATGATTTATCGCATAGAATATGATATTTTTGTTTTAATCAAAAATATTAAGAATCAATTTAGAAAATACCTAATTAAATATTGGACGTAAAAATATTGGATTTGGAATCCAGACTAATTACTCCTACTCCTACGAAGCCTTTTTGGCTGGGTGCCAAGAATTTTGTGCGAATACTAGGATAGCAGGAGTATCAAGGAGGTTACCGGCAAAACAACCCCAAGCAACGTGGTGCATTGGAGGTACGAGTAAACTAAAGATTGTTTTGTAAATCTTTGTTATAGTGAGTCACACCAACACCAATGAAAAAAAAACTTAGAATATAAATTTGGTATTAACCTACCAAACTTATTTTAGAAAATTAAATTTAATATTACCTACAGTGGCAGCGTTATTGCTATTTTATTGATCTTTTTATTCTTAGTGATTTAAACAACAACATCATACTACTTCAGACGCGACTATTTATTTGCTGCTGTCGCGACTTCATTCGCTTGGATTCGTTTTTCCCGCGTAAATCCCGATCCCGTGGGAATTCCGGGATGAGGACTATGCAAGTCAATGTCAAAGTCAAAGTATTTATTTACTAAGTAAGTAAGTTCGTATGAGTCAGTGGCCAACTCTGGTGACGGAGTTCCCGCCGCCTTAAGGCCTCCGTCGTGGCTTAACGACTTAAATAGCCGGGACCGACAATTTAACGTGCCCTCCGAAGCACGGAAGCGCTCAGATGAAAATGCCACTATCGGTCACCCATCCACTTACAGACCGTTTCGAACGTTGCTTAACTTCGACGATCTATCAAGAACGACTAAGCAAGCACGACCAAGAGCGCTTCTTATTTACTTACAAGTGTGTGTACAAGGATACCCGAGGCGGTTTTCATTTGAGCACGCCCCCCTCTCCCCTCACCAGAAAACTTAAAATCTATTGTTTGCAAATTTCAATAGCAATACCATCGAGATACATGAATAGAGACGCTATTTCAAACAAAATTAGCGCGCGGACTGATGACAGCAGGGCATGCGCGGGGCAAGCGGGGGGTGTTATGTTGTCATAGATAACAATCAATGCGCGCAGATGCGACATAATTTTATTATTCTGCCTACTTAATATTGTTCGTGTGCGTAGGTAGGTACTTACTCAGAGAATAAATAAGAGTATTGAAACTGTAACAATATTTAAATTTCCTTTAAATAATATAAGTTTAGTTTATTAATTAATATTTTATAGCCCATAATTATTTAAAATTTTACAGTAAGCACAACCAATCTTTAGCTCTCTGAAGTTACTAAACGATTGCGCAGATGTGCGCATGTAGTACATTGCGTGTGTAGAGTAAGCGAGATAGGACGATGCAACAACTAAGCGAGTGAGCGAGGCAGCTATACAACGCTGTCTTCGTCTTTTAGGCGTTATCAAAAATGGGTTCTGCGTAGCTACTCCAAAGAGCTAAAGATGCGTTGTGACTACTGTACGTCGATAGTGTCTAGTCTGTGCATAAATGTTTTACTCTTTGATATTCACGTAAACATGGCAGCCACCACCGCCGCGCGGTGACGCGTTGCAATTGAAAAAATATAATTAAAATAAACGTAATTATGTTGAACTGACTGGTGTAAAGGCACTCCTTGACTTTTACTTATGTTTCTGGAGTTGTTTGTGTAATATCTCAATGCACACGAAGGTTTATTCTAAGGAACAAGACTTCACACACATCATCAGACATGTCACGCTGCAGCAAGCGCTTGGCACAGACTAAGTGAGTCGGAGTGCGTAAACTCTAACAAGGTGTTACAAACAATCGAGTAGAGGTGACCTCTCTAGTACGTTAGTACATCATAACTCAATGAGCAATACTCACGTATTGTTATTGCAATATAGGTAGTTCAAATTTGTGATGGTAGATGAATAAAAACAAATTATTGTACTAGCCACCATGATCTCGGGCGCCACCTATTAAAACCAAGAGAGAAACTACTCGTTGACCGAGCGAGCGAAGCGAGCGAAGCGTCTCAGTTTCGAGATTGGCCAAAAATGCTTTTGTCCTTCTGTCCGTCCGTCCGGCTGTCAGTAATCGCCTACAGGTCGCATTTTTCAACCGATTTTGACGAAAATTGGCACACAGGTTCCTTGACTTATTAAAAAACGATTGTCGATTGCGATTTTTGATTGGGGTGAAAATAGGGGGGAAAAGGGGGGAAGTTTGCTGTAGCGTTATTTATCGACAGATTTGAATTAAATTCATAAGGCATATTAAGGACTTAATTCTACACAAGTTGTAATGAAAAAAAAAAACAAAAGGGGGAGGTGAAAGGGGGGAAAGGGGCTGGATGTTTGTATAAGCTTGTAGAGGACGTTTTTTCGTAAAATGTCTACCTATACCAATCAGACTACGCAATCCTCTCCGCCTTCACGAGACAAACCCGTTGACACCAGATTCGACCCCCTAGGACCAAAGGGACGCGAATAATCACTAAAACTTATCCCCCTCTTTTGCTTAAAAGTGTACATAGGCATAGGTAAACCTATAGGATAATACAAAGCACCTAAATTTCAATTTTGTTCGCGAGGTCTATGTTCTCACAGAACCACTAGTATCTAGTTGGTTCAATGATATTTGAGTTTGTTCAAAAAGTTCATCTAAAGAAAGAAAGAAAAAAGCATTTATTCAAAAATCTACTGACCGCTAGCAGCTTAAATATATACTAAATTTTTTAAATTTAGTTATTATCGGGTTTTGTATGTTCTCGTCACTACGTTTATTTAGTCTAAATATAAAATATTCCGTCCGAGGGACACCAGTCTAGCCAAGCTGGTCTAAGTTGGCTCATTCAGATGAGATAGTGTAGCAACACTGTCTACTAGTAACACTGCCTAGTAATGGAATTACTAGACAAGTGTTGGATTGTTAATTATTTATAGTACCTGGCACGGACAAAAGACGATATACACGTCTACCTCGACCCTAATTTTGCTTTTCGCTTGTTTTTTTATGTTACGGATAAAATATAGCTTATGTTCATCAGGGATAATGTAGGATTCTAATGGTGAACCTAGCTTTATGAGCATCTAAACTTATTTACCGAGGCTCAATTTCGTTTGACCACGGTTTGACCGGCTCCCCACTGGAGCTTGACTTTTTAGTTTTAAGATGGATCACCTAACCAGATCAAGAATGCTAGGCCCCACCCAAACTGTGTTTGTTGCCCTGATTCTTTATCATCTTCACCTGGTTGATATTCCATTTAATAGAACTAAGCTAAAGAAATAAAATATTTTGTATTTTTTTTTGTAAGCGCTTTCAAAGTTCTTTTATTATGCTTTTATTTAAGTATATTCCGTATCAAGTATCGGCCGATAGAAAGTCTGTAGTCTTAGGGTCCGTTTTGCAACATAATTTTTTTCTTTTTCCCTTTACCGATTCTATGTAAGTACTAACTCGTGTGTTACAAAATTAAAAATTAAAAAAAAACTTGTATTTTTTGTCAACCAATGATGACTTGTGATCATCTTCGGAACTCAGTATTACTAATAAAGCTGAAATTGACTTTAAAAAAAAAACAAAAAAAAAACAAAAATCTGTTTATTTAGTTACATTACAATAACTTGTTGGGTTGGAATTATTCTTTTAAGTTTTACAACTTGTGTTAGAAGAATCCTCTCTATTCTTTTTTGTTTGCTTTGGCATAAACATTTATATGTAAACGTCCGCAGGTAACCAAGGGTACGCAGATCACGTTACCCGGTGGATCACGTGCGTCAGAGGTCTATCAACACTTTCTGGAACCAGGATCAATACCACCACGCGCTGAGAGCTTTTGAGTACCGCGCATGCGTCATTCAGTTCTTGCAAAATGGCTGAGGTGTTCAAAGTTCCGTAAGTATTTTGGCCTTAATTACCCCTAAACAGACCCTAAAACGCGTTATTGTGGTTATTTTGTAAGCATGGATGTACTATGAGTTTGGAGTGTATATGTGTAGGAGTAGCCGTGACGAGCATCTTGGTAACTACAACACCTTCTTTGTCTATGGCTGTGCAGGTATGCGAAATAGAATGCATGCTTTGTTTTCAACACAGCGATGTTGATAAAATGCATATTTATTTATACATATATGGAATAATCTACCTAGGTACTTAAGTATATCTGTACTAGTAGTCATCAAGTGGTTACACCAAGTGCGTGTACCTTGTTGGTTTATACATCTGCGACAATAACTTTATGCAACTGGTTTTAATTGTGTGCGACGTTTTTGTGTTAGTATTATGACATAGTACAATATATGTATTATGACATAGTATTATGACATACGTTTTTGTGTTAGTATTATGACGCAATAAAAACAATTTGATTTGATTTGATTTGATGATTATGTTTGCCTCACTTTCATGAATTATTTAAAAGCTAGTGAGAATGTTACTACGTCTTCTCGTCACCTATACCGCAATGTCTGAAAACTACAGTTTTCAATCAGTGCGTCTTACCTGTCATGACCTACGGTGCCGAAACGTGGACACTCACAGTACGGCTAGTCCACCAGTTTAAAGTCGCTCAGCGAGCTGTGGAACGAGCTATGCTCGGAGTTTCTCTAAAGAATAGAATCCGCAATGAGACTATCCGACATAGAACCAAAGTCGTCGACATAGCTCAGAGAATTAGCAAGCTGAAGTGGCAGTGGGCTGGCCTTATCTGCCGAAGAACCGATAACCGCTGGGGTAAACGAGTTCTTGAGTAGAAACCGCAGCTCGGCAAACGTAGTGTAGGACGCCCTCCGGCCGGTGGAGTGACGATCTGCGAAAGGCTGCTAGCAGACGCTGGATGCATTAGGGGAGGCATGTCCAGCAGTGGACTGCTTTAGGCTGATGATGATGAAAATGTTTGGTTTCTTAACGAATGCGTAGGCTTTAAGATTCTCTCCTGAGAAAATCTGCCGCGTTTGAGAATACACATTCGTGATGAAGGAAAACATCGTGAGAAAACCAGTTCTTGGCGGGGATGGACTTGAAATCTGTCACGTATGGAATGTAGACTTCTGCAAAATGTCGGCTTGTATCAAATATGTATTTGGACATTCCTCTGATTACCCCCATAAACACTCGAGATCCTTTCTGAAGATGTCTAAGAGGGTACTCAGAGAAATGAAGAATGTCTACCGCGCCTCACTGTCGTTAGCCTGGTTTTTTATTTGAATTTGTTTGACCAGGGCTCCAGTGACGGAGACGAAGCGCCGCCTGAAGCGTCCGGCATCGCCGCAGCCGTCGACTTCGTCATCATCGTCATCATCGTCGTTGTCGTCGGCTCCAGAGTTGTCGACCGCGGAGCTCGCTCGCAAGCATATTATGCAATCCGTGTATGCGCATCTCAACGAAAGCATCCATATCAAGTAAGTATAGAATTGCATTAAAACAATCCCTCAGTAATTTTATATAGGACCATCAGACATGTTTGTATGATCTAAGTATATGTATACTAGCTTCTGCGCGCGTCGTACCAAATTTTTGAATAGCCTATATGCTACATCCCAGGTCACTATCTACGCCTTTACCAAGTTTCATCCAAATCGGTTCACTGGTTTAGGCGTGATTGATACACAAACATCTAAACAAACTCACAAACTTGCAGCTTTGTCATTTATGAGTGAGATAAGTGGGATGAGTTGGAAGTGGGATTTAGTGATAGAGGGAAATGGAAGGGGAATACATGTTGTGCCGACCGGTGACCCCACAGAGTGGGATAAGGGCAAGAAGATGATGTTATGTGGGATGAGTGGGAAGTGGGATTTAGTGATAGAGGGAAATGGAAGAGGAATACAATGTTGTGCCGACCCCACATAGAGTGGGATAAGGGCAAGAAGATGATGATAAGTGGGATGAGTGGGAAGTGGGATTTGCCTCGAAAGTGGGTTGTTTTCTGTACCCAGTCCCATGGTGTGGTTTCCAGACACAAGCTCTGCTTTTGAGCCAGATGATGCTGTGTGAAATATACAATATATACATTTATATGTGAATTTATGTACTTACTTATGTCTTATTTTTTTTTCAGTGACATCGGTCAGTTGCGTGGGCTGAGGACGAGTCGTCGCCATGGGCGCAGGCGTGGGCTTCAACGTAAGTTGCTACCATAAACACAATATACACTATACCATTCTTGCCTCTTGCTTTCTCAAACTCAACGGAGCTAGAGCTAATATTATGTGTATAATGGTATCGTGTAAATATATCAGCCCCCTTAGCACAGCGTTTGTGTAAGTACTGGAAAATAGGTAGATAAAAATGACAGTTATAATAAAACACACCTTTCGAAATAATTCATCGAATTGTTGCCTGAACGTGTGTGAAATATCATGCTAGAGTGCCACAAACATATCTGGACCGGTGGTCAAAATAACTAACGAATTTTACTGTAAAAATTTGCACACCAAATGCAACAACAGTGCCTCTCCCACAGGATCAGAAAAGTTTGTGGCTATAATCAGCTCCAAAGTGATTTCAATAAATAAACTAATTTTGACTTTGACTTTGTGTGTGTAGATTTGTTTCTGTGTGCGTAATCGATGCTGAACCTACCAAATGTTGCAGTGCCCCAGCGGGGTTCATGTTATGAAACGCCTACCTTTATTTAGGACATTGTAACTAACATGAAGCAATAAACGAAATTGAATTGAATTGAACCCTTATTCGTTCATGAAGCGTTTACTTACTCTGCGTCTTAAGTTGGCGACTTTGCACATCCGAAATGGATAACTGATTAAACTGTACCATTTACAATAACACCTTCACCATGTACCAGTATGCAATAAAAATATTTTGATTCTAACTTGATGCGAACGCGATTGCGAAACGAAGCGATAGTTACAATAGTAAATCGACTGTTTGTTTCCGCGTCGCGTCAGATCGACCACGTAAGACGCAGGGTAACGCACACAAAAACAACGTGCATGTGCATTTACATTTAAAACCATGTGTGCTTTCGTAAGATATAAAATGTAATAGTAGTTTAATTGTTACAGCAGCGGGTCTGCCAGTGAGGGTTAGTGACGCGATAAAGCTCATCGAACCATTACTGCTGAGTGAGATTATGATCCAGCAGAGTCAGCACGTGTTGGTGTCTTCTGCATTAGATCACTTCGCGAATGTGATCAACCATATTGTGGATCAGGCTGAGGAGTCCAACGATCCGCTCAAATCGTCTGCGTCGGTAAGAACCCTTCTCCTATTGAGTAGTTTTAAGTTATGCTCGACTAATCCTATTGAGTGGCACTGCTGAGCGTCGCATGAGCCAATGTGCTATTCCAAACTCTCTAAGTAATCCATTTCATACTCTAAATAAATATTATCATTGTTGTCTAAACGCTTTTGGCTATGTAATACTAATATAAGATATAAGCATATTAAATACTAACCCGAAATGGACTTAAAAGTTGTCTGACATAATAAATTGATTTGATTTGATTTTTGTTACAGTTTAGCAAACGCAAAGAACTAAAAAGGATGTTCGCAGAACTTGCCGACGACCAAACTATGATTGACGTCAAGGGACGGAGTATGAACCTTCTCTCAAGAGACGACGAGGAAGATAAAGACAAGGACATATCTCCGCAAGTTAAAACAGCAGCCGCAGTTGTCGCTATAGTTCTTGGAGAGAAGAATAGAGATGAAGGTGACATAGATGTCACCAATTAAAAGACCTAGCTCTCCCAAACATATCAATCGTGTTCACAATGTGCCCCCAATTTTCTAACTCTTCACTCCTCTGCCCGCCTAGTACATTTACGCTTTGTACTATAACCTACCTTTGAAACTTTTAAAACTTTCCCAGTGTGATCCTAACGATTTTGGAACTGTCACTGTCTATTTTCGTATTTGGCTTTCACTATGGTAGGTATCCGTAACTTCGATACTAGATTCAAGCTTTTGTTTTTGTTTTCTGGGACGGTGCGTACTACGAGAACTTACGTCTAAACTGCCGTTAGCACCTCCTAGAATTTTATAAGTTGGATCGTAGTTAGCTTCTAAACTTCGGAAGCTAGTCGTCCGCGCGAAGCGTGAGACACGACTGATTCGGACCCGACCGAGAAAGGAAAGGTAACAGGGTGTTTTTGAAAATTGGATAAAAGCCTCCTAATTTGCTAAACTTACACCAGTTCTCGTTTTTTTTTACTATTATAAACATAAGTAGATACGTTTTGTTTTAATTTAAAATTAACTACGCGATTTTTACGTCAAACCTTCGACCTCAAAATAAAACAACACAATAAAACTAATATAAAATATTTATAACTATCAATCAATCCCTGTTTGTGCATAAATTCATTCCATAAAATCGACCGCTTGTCGTGTAAAGCACCACACGTCATACGTAAACTTCGCCCCTCTTGGAGCCGTCTGGGTTCCTGGTAAACTCCTGGGGAAGTTCTATGTCTGGGGTCTCAATCCGGGGGGTGAGGGGTGATCCATCTGCAGGGCCTCTTTCTGTCCGGGGGGTAGGAGGTGCTGAAGGAGTGGGGGTGGATAAACCCCCCGGGGCTAACACGGCGCGTGCCAGCGCCGCTGTACCCGGCTGTCCGGCATGCAACGTGTTGTTTACTGATCCTCCATCGAGCTCCTGTAAAATTAAACAAGTTGATGTGTTACAAGCCGTGATAATAAAATACATAAGACAAGATCAAAGGTAAGGACAGGTAGAAAGGTGAGCTTAACCCTAAAAAGAGTATTCTTCTAGCAAAACTTTGAGGTTAGACCAGATGTGCTAAAATATAGTGGGAACAAAATAAATTAGAGAAACGATTTTTTTCAATGCGGGTTGCTCGAATCCCTGACAAAAAATACGAACTCAACGGGATGCTGTTAAATACTGGCCTCACCCTCAGTATAGACAAAAATTACGTGTGGAGCTGACAAGCCGGGCTACCTCACGTTTCTCTTCACCTTTAAGAGCTCGTATTTATACGCAAACAAAGTAGTAGTTACACAAAAGTCTTACCTGAATAGGCGATAACACCAACGCCCCAAGAACCGGCACTTCGTTCTGATACCCCTGGTGCGACATGATCACTCCCATATTCTGCATTCCCATCGCGATCCTGTTCTCCCGGTCTGTCACTTCCTTCGTCACGTCCGGAGTGGGGATACGAGGTCGGTTCCTTAGAGTTATTGGTACCGCTGAGCCGTTACTCTTTTGTCCACCTGGGATATAAAATATTGGTTGATCTTTGTAACATCCTGTATAAACCTTTGCAGTATAGATATGAATAATTTGCCACACTCTGGATATACATAGAGCGGGATTAATACGAATTTTGTATCTGTATACAAATATTTAAAAGATATGAAAGAATGTCTATTGCGCCTTGGGGTCGTGAATGCAACTAAAGAAAAGGTTGCCTCGATGAGGTGAAATTCAAAATTCTAAAAAGGTCGAAGTGTTTAATTCAAGCTTTGCATAAAATAACGTTAATAATAACGCCTATGAAGCGCTCGTGGTCGTGCTTGCTTAGTCGTTCTTGATAGATCGTCGAAGTTAAGCAACGTTCGAAACGGTCTGTAAGTGGATGGGTGACCGCCAGTGGCATTTTCATCTGAGCGCTTCCGTGCTTCGGAGGGCACGTTAAATTGTCGGTCCCGGCTATTTAAGTCGTTAAGCCATGACGGAGGCCTTTAGGCGGCCTACAAACTCCGTCACCAGAGTTGGCCACTGACTCATACGAACTTACTTACTTACTTTTTTTTTTTTTATAACGCCTATCATAAAAGTAAAAGTAGCTCATCGAATGCATAAAATAGGAAATTCACAATTTGTAAAAAACGATGCCAATTTGGAAAGCGCATGTGATATTTATAAAAGGAATGGTCGTATTTTTTCTTCATTTCACTAGTTTCAAAGAAGTTTTCTTGAATCTTCCTGTTTCTACTCCCAAAAAAAAACTACTAACTGTACTATTTCCCAAAAAAAAATACGTAACAACCGAAGGACTGTTTCTGGACTTCCAAACGAATTGCTGATAGTTTCCAGACTCCGATGGCTTTTTCAACTATGAATTGGTCTGGTATTTCCCGATATCTAATCCGGAGTCACATTTTCAAATATCGGGTAATTCTTGAAAGAACTTTCTGAACTAAAACCTCCAGCTCTCAAGTGACTTACCATGCCGAGAATTCTGTCTATGCTGTCCTCTACCAGACTTGCGTCCCACCAGTCTCTCATACAACGAGATCTTATGATGCTGCGGCTGCATCACAGGAGCGCCAGCTTCTGGACTGGAGTAGACTACAGAATTATGACGGTTCCTGCCGAAAAGACCGCCGGAAGAATACGCAGTAGACGCAGACCTGACCGAACCCATTCGTGAGATCTGTCTCTGGAACCAGTTCTTTCGTCTTTCCACTAGCGGTGTGTCCACACTTTCCTGAAATAATTTAGTTTTAAGTGTGATGATCGTACAACGAGCTTTGCCCAGTAACATTACCTTAAAGCTAATAAGCTCAGATAAAAAAGCAGGGGCTCGCTATTGGCAGAATTCCTCTTACAAAATTTTCTGACAATTTTTGAGATGACAGCACACGAACGCATTTGCTTAAAAACTGACAATACACCTAATTTTTACGCACACTCTCGCGAATTTCGTTTATGACGACGAAATATTACAATACGTTCATGATCTCGATTGATGTACATTTTGGCAGAGAGAAAATTACGCATCCCGTCTAAATGATCTAAGCTAATAAGCTATCAAATTCAAAACACATTTATTCAGTAGGACCGCTGGGATCACTTAGAATATTCTTAAAACTGACTCCTATTCCTCACGAGCAATACCGTGAAGATTCAGGGCATCAAATACTTGAATCCTAGTTTTCTTTTAGGTGATCCATCTTAAAACTAATATCTATCTTCAATGAAACGCCTTTTATCATAGGCGGATCCAGGGGGGGGGGGGGCACGTGCCCCCCCCCCCTCAGAAGATATTTTTGTGTACCTACTAACTACGAAAAATTTAAAAATTGTGAAATTTTTGTCAGTTTTTGTTTCTTGTGACCCCCCCAGAAAAAAATCCTGGATCCGCCCATGCCTTTTATAAGAGGGCGTCTGACACATCCAAAAACATATTGGACATGAACATCTTGAAGAAGTAACGTTCTCAAGTACCTTTCAAAGTTAAATACTCATGGGCCGGGTATAATGAGAGAGCTCGTTATGCGATTACCTTAGATCAGCTTATTTGTCGACTTTAAGTAGTACGTGTTTCAGTGTTTATCAAATTAATGAATAGTTTTTTGCGATCTCGATGTGACTCCTGTGTATTGGAGTTTGTAATCTTACTTTTAATTCTATCTTAATATACTTTTTATGATTAAAAACAATAATATAATCAAGCGTAGTTATAGATGTAATTGTTGTTTTATTTAAATTCCTTATTTTAAGTTAAATATTTACAGCAAAATGTAGAAAAATCCGTGGTTAAGTGTATTATTTTCACCCAACTATGAAAAAGCAGCCTGTTCTTTTAATGATAAACTCCCACGTAGAGTCTACACTATTCATTACGGTTTTGGTAGTCAATTAAAGGTATTAATAGGCTGGGAATAAAATGACATCCTTTAAGTTAGTTATTTGATTATTATATTATTATCATACTGCCACTCCCATAAAGGCTTATTTAGCTACGTGTTTAAATCTAAATCTTAATTGTAGTGGGACTTGACTGACGCCATCTGAATCATCTATTATCCGAAAACAGGCCAATGATGATGATGATAATGATGTACTTACATAATCGGCATACGTTTCGTCATGGCTCTTTCTAGGCGCCTGTACATTCGCGTACACAGCATCTTCCGCTTTCACCTAGAATAACAAAATAATATCGTATCATTTTGTTCATGTTGTGACTGGAACATATCTAAAAGATGAAGATCTGACGAAGGGATCCTGGTAGACAACATCATGAATACAGAATAAGAGAGTAACTGCTAGATTGATAATAAAAGAAGATATTCATCATCTTCCTGGCCTTGTCCCACTTTAAATGGGGTCGGCTTCTTCATCCATTTTCCTCTCTCAACCATCATCTCAGCACTAACTCTCTTCTTACTCATATAATCTTACAAATTAATGATGATAAGCAGGTAAGATAATATTAATAAACCGACAGAATTAAGGTAAGTTAATACAAAAAAAATCAACTCCGATCTTTAATGTACTCCAGATCCTTAAAATGTGTAAGGGGGTAGTCAACGGCATGTTCCTAATACATAGTTGATACAATGGAGGAGGTATATGCCCAGTGGGCGGTCACGGGCTGAGCATAAACGAGCTGATGAAGCTTAAAGATAAACTAAGATATGCTGGTCTTTGGCAACCAATTCGTTACTGTCCTTCAGCTCAATAAACTCAAAGAACTTAGCACCTTGTAGTGGTCAGCAGAGCAGGCCGGCTCATGTCTTCGGTAGTGTTCAGAAGCGACGGTGTACGGCAAATCTTTAGGAACCACCTCCTCCCAATACTGGTCCTTGAGCAGCTCGGGATGCTCTTCATGCATCTCGTCTACTATCATGTATGCAGCCTGGGAACAATTTCAAGGGAGGTTCTTAATTTGCTAGGTGTTTCTTTTATTTATGTTCCCCGATTACTCGAAGACGCCATGACTGATTTCGAGAATTATCCTAATGTACCTACTTCACAGATTCTAATTCTGATGTCAACCATATACAACCATGTCAATCGTATTCCTGAAGGTTGAATGATTGATAACATTCTTACAAAACTCAAAAACTTCATCACTTGTAATTTTGACCTTAGTAAAGTAAGTTTCTACTATTCTCGACATAACTGGAACATTGAAGTCGGTTTTCATTTAGTTATAAAAACGTAATTTTCAATAATATCTCTTAGTGTATTCACAATACAGTCTCTAGTTATCTAATTTGACCTCTTGTAGTGTCCTTAGGTGCGTATACCCTAACATTGGACCTCGTTATGTAAGGACGATTAAGCAATCGAACAAGTTTTGTGAATTATATTTAAAACTAGAAGCTGTCTGACATTAAATAAACATGAGATCGATGATCTAATCTGGTGCATAACTCGAACAGAGGACAACTTAACAAACAGAATCTCGACTACATCCCTAAAACTGTGTATGGACTACACGTTTCAGGCTGTGTTTCTCGGAACGCATGAACGCTGCAATTCATTTTGTCATTTTACGTTGACTCGCGCGAGCTTGGAGCGCGTAGCCTGGAACGCTATAGTCTTTTTCACGCCGGAACGTATGCAAGACACATCGAGATAATGTCAAAATCAGTCTAATAGTAATGTCCTTAAGTTTAATCGAGATTATCAAAATCGATTTTTGTTTCACTACTATCAATTCATGTCAATCGATTACGAGGTTCATTCATAGACAAAATTACTAAACCAACGATTATTTTTTTACTTATCCATTCATCGATTGTTTCGATTTTCATTTTTGCACTTACTTAGATTACGTTCCATTTTACTCAGTACTGTTATTTGGCGGAGTTTTTTTAGAAAATGTTTATTGTTTATTTATTTATATTTTATGGATCGTTTATGATAATTAATGAAATAATTAAACAGGAAATAGACAAAAACATTTTTTTTGTATGTTTTATCGTTTAATTTTTATTCTTGACTTTTTTGTTTCAAAATTGTTGTGAGCCACACAACGTGAAACGAAACAAGTTCAATGTGTCTTGCATACGTTCCGGCGTGAAAAAGACTATAGTCCGTACAAGGCTAGACTATCCATTATATCCTTGGAAGATCTGAAAGGGGAGTCAGAAGCAAATACAAATATAACATTCGGCACATGCCCACATTTTGCGGTAGCATCTGTGGTAGCATTCCATACGAACTACAGACTTCAAACTACAGACTTGAGACGGACTATACTTCTCCATACTCATTACGAGCCGAAGTATATTCCGTCTCAACTATCGGCCGATAGAAAGTCTGTAGTCTGCGAGGGGTCTTAGAATACTAAGAAATGAAAAAGTCTTTTCAAAATTTACGATTCCGACGGTTGACCGCGACGATCAGACGATCCTCCTATAGCCGGAGAACCTTCAACAGCTCGGCCACGGAACCACTGACGTCAGATTCGAATTATTTAAATAGCTCATGTTCTTAATGAAATATCATGTGTGGATTAACACTATAAAAATTACAAAAAGTTATGTTAGGACTAACTGGTTTCCTCACTATATTTTCACCATGTTTAAATCTGGTGTGAACACCAGTCCGTCGTCGATGCCAATTATGTTTTTGGACGTGTCTCTGACTATCAAAGCTCTCTTCAGAGGATTTTGAGAGGAAGTATTTGTAGGGAAAATCTTTTTTTTATTCTCTTCCTTTTTTCTCACATCTGCAGATTTTTGGGTCGACGATACCCAAAAAGGCTATAGATTTGTTATACGTAGGACAGCGGCAGCCCTTTATAGTGTAAGTTGTAAACGATTACCAGTTCTTATCCCAATAGAACTCAACCAATCACACAATACGAAATGACAATTGAAGTCCAGGCTAGGTTTCAAAGGTCAAAATGAAGTCCCGGGTCGGAATTAATGGCGTAAACAGGAGGCCTACACCTACGAGTAGCAGTATTATTGTCTACGGATAATGATGCCCTCATAGGTCATTGAACTACCTTGATGTGTCGATCAATGAGCCAGTTCAGCTCGATATCATCGTCGTCTTCTCCAAACGGGTTGATCAACACCTCCGCTACCTTCAACCATCCCACGTAGAAGCAGAACTGGAAAAAAATCATATTCAATATTTAGGTATTATAATAATGCTGGGTCTAGTTTACAAAACAAAAGTGTATGTACTTTGTATAAACTTAGTATTCGTGACTGTAGTTGATTCAAAATCGGATGAGTAATTATACTAAACAGTGTATTATAATGAAACAAACATACAATTACATACAAAGATTACAAATAACAGAGATGATGTGGTCGTTCTCATTGAACTTTTTGTCCATAAATAATTTTGAAGTCCTAAAACTGTTGAGTAAATTGAATAACGACCCATAATGCAAAAGGCTAATAGCGGAATTTATACAGATCGGACTGCAAGAAACAGCATGCAACAATCCAAACCGTACATACAGGTCGATCCACAGTTTGGAACACAGTCCAGATTTGCAGTCCGCTCCCTACGCGTCTTTACGCTTTTCCAAAACGTTTATTAGAAGCCTTTGCTTCTAATAATGAAAAACACTGCAAAAGCCTTGTCTTTACTGTAGGTCAGTAGATGGTAACAGTTACCTGTAAAGCTGTAAACAGGGGAAAGTAGACATCGGGCTCGTATTTGGACGTGCTGCCAGGTGCGGGTGGCACTAACTGTCTCCCCATCAACGCTGCGACGAAGTACGTGTACAGCGCTAGTGTCACCACCTGGAATTTATGCACGCCTGGTAGATTTTTTATTTACTAGCGGCTATTGATACGGCTAGTTGTGGCACAGTTGTGGTGTAGATCTCTATACAGGGTGGATTTTTGAGATAAGCCAGTTACCGCTACAAAAAAACGCTCTTAGGAGACCTTCTCTAACTTTTTGAGATATTTTGAACTGCAGTCTCAGGTTTTGGAAAAAACGATAAAAGTAAAAACAATTTTTGATGCCAATCGATTCAATTTTATGTAGGGATCAAATGAATGGGACCATTCGAAAAGTGTAGTCTAGTCTAGTGTGTAGTCTAGCTAGAAGATTAGTTGTATCTGTAGCGCAGTGGGCAAAGGTCCGCTTGCGACGCAGAAGGTTGCGGGTTCGATCCCCGCCGCGGGACAAATGTTTGTATGATCTTCAGATATGTGTCTCGGGTCTGGGTGTTTTCTATGTATAATATGCATTATTATTATTATTATTAGAAAAGTCAGAAATCGACAAAACTTTCTCCATGTATTTTGTAATACGAGCATAATTGATGAATGAACTTAAACATTTTTTGTTGCTAAACGATCACATCTTATTGTGATCAAAATACTCTTTTGAGGCCAACTGAAGTATTACGATAAGTTACATTTAACTATAAATGAAAAATCTAGCTAGAGGAAGGAGTATGATTGTTGCAATAGCAACCGTTCCAATAGCAAAGCAACGTTATCTAAACATGGGTTATGCGGGCTCACGGCCATTGCACGAGCAATGGAACTGGTATTCTACAGTAAGTTTGTATGAGTCAGTGGCCAACTCTGGTGACGGAGTTTTTACGCCGCCTTAAGGCCTTCGTCATGGTCCTACATGGCTTCGAACGTTGCTAAACTTCAATTATCTATCACGAACGACTGAGCAAGCACGACCACGTTCTACAGTAGTTATAGGGGTAGTCAAGTCAGTCATAGCATTTGTAAAATATGAATGCTTCGACTATAACTCTACAGGTTGTAATGATGTGCCCACTTCCTGAGAATGCTATTGGGCAAGTTACGATTGCGGGCAGTTTGGTCTGTCTGCAATAATTCCGCAATTCCCGGTCGTTTTGCTGTTGTGATAATTTTAATATGCCCAAGGGAATGATAAAATAAATAAATAAAATAAATAATAATGATGATTTTTTTGCGTACAATGATGTATAAAATAAAACCCTCACTTTTAAAATAAATGGCTGACTTAACATTTTTTCTAAATCAACACCTTGTTTACATTCAATTTTTCGCGTACCACGCTGATTTCTGCTTCACTTTAACTATCAAAAACATTTTACAAGTTGTTCCATTTTACGAAGATGGGTTGGTGTTGTGTGTGTTTGTAAATGTACATGCTCGTCTCTGTGTGCGTAAGCGCGCGAACGCTCCATCATCATTCCCTTGCCCTTAACCCACGCTAGGTGGGATCGGCACAGCATATATTCTTCCTCCATTCTCTCCTATCGCTCGTCAACTTTTCATCCACTCCTTTAATTTTCATATCCTTTCTCACACAATCCAACCACACCTTCGGCCTTCCTCTACTTGCATACGTCCCAGCCACACTCATACTCATAACTCTTTTGGTAACATGGTTTTCATCCCTCCTCATAACATGTCCATACGATCTCAATCTAGCACTCCTTACCTTTCCGAAATAGGCGTCACTTTTATACTTCCCCTAATATATTGATTCCGTATGTTATCTAACTGTGTTATCCCACACATCCATCCTCAAATTAGCATCTCAGTCGCAAACACTTTCCTTTCATCTTCTTCATTGCCCAACACTCCGATCCATCTTCCCCTTAAGTTTAAGGGGCATTCGTGGGTCACATATTGTCCCTGAAACCTGTCACCACTTCATCCATCCCGCATTCATCCTATTATTTACGTCCCGGTCAATATTGCTAGTAAACGCGCGAACGCTCCATGGGCGAAGCGCTCATTCTAATCAAATCAAATCAAATTTATTTATTTATGATACACAGGTTTAAAAAAGATGTTAAAAATAGGTTAATCCAACTTTGATCTGCCAGTCGGCGTATAAATTCAGGTACATTTTTCTTTATTATCTACTATATAAAAATAAGTCGGGTTTTCCTTCCTGACGCTATAACTCCAGAACGCACGAACCTATTTCCACGAACCTATTCACACATTATACAAAGGTATCGGGCTCCGTGAGGTTTATAGCAAAGAAAGTTCAGGAAAAATCTGGTGGCATCTGGTGGCGAAACGGAGTTCGCTGGGTTTGCTAGTTATTAGATAAAATTAAGATTATATAAATTTAAATTACACACAGAATAAAATGTCAATAAACCATTAATTAACTACACAAGTCTTTGAGTACATTGATGTCATGTCATGAGAGAATTAGTTATTTAAATCAAAGTTATAAATTATTGTCATTTAATAGTACATTACGATATTAGTGCGTAAAGATGGTTATAACATGCGAGGCGGAATTCCAGCCCGAGCCGCAGGCGAGGGCGTAATTGAGCCGAGCATGTTATAACCAATACGCACGTATATCGTACGACGTTTTTTAACACATTTGCGAGGAAACAGAAAAAAAAACATTTTAATTATACTCAATCTGTGAATGCACACTGTTGCTTTCCCGCCATTTGAACAGACTGCCTACTGACTGGCGCCGCGCGGCGATTAGTTCTCCTTTGAACAGCAACAGCGCGCTGCTCACTAGCTGGAGGCACGACTCCAGCTCGGCGGCGATCAGTTCCATATTTGAAATGGCAAATAATGCTGTTATGGAATTTGTATGGACTATAACATAACTATTTGCTTTGATAACACACGCGTTTGTTATGACCCGCTTTACATATCTAAAACCGGTGGAATTACATCAGCTTTACGAGCAAGGGTGTTAAAAAAATTCTTGTACACTCTAATAAGCTTTGTCAGTTAAAAGTCTTTTTAATTTCCCCTTAAACACTAAAACATAACAAATCAGAAACAAACTGCACACACAAGTAAGACCCCGCCTTTGTAGAACAATCTTTACCTTAAGTATATCTGGTCTAACTATAGACATGCTAAACAATGCGTTTATGTGTGGCTAATCGTTTACATTAATACAACTGGACACGGCCGTCAGGCGAATTAGTTTTAACCTGTTGCCTTCTAAACTGTTGTACCTAAATAACTTAGATCTTTACAATTATTTCTAGAAAAGACAACAATGTACCTACACTCGACGGGACGCTGTAGTGCTTGCGTCATTTTTGACGTGACAACGTCTTATAATTCGATAGAGCCGGCTGCACGCACGAAAAAATGCGGCGTTACCACGGCGTTACCTCGCTCTGAGGCGTTCCATGTAAGGCTTGAAGTGCAAGCGAGAGCGCGGAACGAGCGACAAAGAAGCACAAACGTTGTCACGTTCAACTATCGTCAGTAAACCGACTTTACAGACAACCAATTTTTTTAAGATGGAATAGGCTTGCCCAGCACCTAAACCATTCTCTCAAGTTCTCAATTTTATCAGCCTTGTCCACAGAAAAGACATGACGTCTCTCATATGGACTAAACATATCTACTTTGCAAAATACACAAATCAGTAAAGCCTTCTTAGAATGGAAAATGATATGGATAGCTCCACTGATCTCATTGTCAGTCGAACATGCCCAAAACACTATCAAATCTAATTCTTCTGTCTGTGGCACAAAATAAAAAAGTTTCTATTTTATTCTATTCTATTCAAATGATCAGGAGAACACAAAAGATCTGAGAGAATGTCTGCAGCGTCACAATCGTGATCATTTTATTATTTTTCCTGCAAACTTTGCAATTCTCTATTTTCTACAAGATTATTATAACTTGTGTTGTTACAATGTGATTTATTCCAAAGATTGCAAACATGTTTACGATCATGAATTATTACTCTTCAATGGAGCATAAAAACTTTAGTTATTAGTTGAATCATTCCCGCATCATAAACATAATGATTTTAATAATGGTGAGGAACACGGGCGTTACCGCTGTGAGTTGTCTTGTACTAAAATGTATGAGAGAGTCCACAGCGACCGAACGCCGTTGAAGAGTCAGTCAGGCTTAAAAGTAGAGCACTCAGAGCTGTAGATATATTAAAAGGCTAAAAACCTCAGCACAAACCGGAGTTTAGATATGGGCTTGGCTCTACTAGTAGAGATCTCTTAGTTTTTAAATGAAATGAAGAGTCTTGGCAACCAATTTTACATGAAAGGTTTTTGGTGGGATTAAGAGTATATTTTGCTTTGTACATGAAACGAGATTACGTAAATGTTTTTGGATAATATTAGCACCTTCACGTTGACCGGTCAAAAAACAATGGATTAATTAACGTTCTTTTATTTGCTACGATCAGTTCAAAGAAAGTTTTCAATTGCTCACTTACCTGGGTATAGACTAAAGGAACACACACAGTGTCATATCCAATCAACGCTCCCAATCGTCTTCTGATATCTGACAGTTCCACCAGCAACGTCTGCACTATATGGTCACTTGTAATTAGGCCTTCTTTCCTCGCCCTATTTATTATATTCGTCGCCCACACCAACGGCATCCAATACTTCGACATTGGAGACTTTCCATCCATCTTCTCAAATACTTTTCTCTCGCTCTCAAGCATGAGTCCTGAAAGAGACGGGAGATTTATTTCGCGTTGAAGACATACTAGCTTGGAGCTAAAAGTATCGAGCACTTACCGGAGTCAACCACGTGTTGCCAGGTAGGGAATCTCCGTTTCACCCTGAGAGACACTCGTTGCAGTGTGATCACGTATGCTAGGATGGCGTATCTTACTATGTTTCTTCTCATGAGGCGGCCCGTTTCATCCTGAGAACAAAATATTATTTTACTAGCTGTTCTGACATGACCTGTTCTTGAAAAAACTAAAGGAATCACGAATAATGATTTTCTCTCTAACATTACAAGAGGAAAAAACATTTCATGATCAGGGGCGACTAAAATCTGATTACATGACAACGTCACAAAGACTCGAGACCAGATGTTCAGGCATTCGTTTTAAAATATAAAGGTGGACGCACGACCCATCCGCCCAAAACGCGCTGAACTGTCAATTCAATAGAGGAAATGCTGAGAGAGAAGCTAGCCGCATTTTCTGACGTCATCAGCATTTTTTTCTAGCAAAAATTGACTGCGGCGCGTACGGACATAATGTGCGATCAGTGTAATCAGTAAATCAAAGCTATGGTTTTATTCGGCAAAAAGTAAGATACAAGAATATTTTCCTTATCGCCTCGTCACCGCGTCCAATGCGCCAATTGACCGAGCAACTATAAACTACTACTTATTTCTCTAGATTCGATATGCATTTGTTTCTTACCACTTGCAACCACCCGTGGCAGAAGTCAAGTGGAAAAAAGTAGTCTATACCAGATATCTATACCTACTCTGGTACTACGAGTACGTATAGAATGGATATCCCCATATCAATCGAGACTCTCTGCCATTCGAGTTCTCTTTTGTACTAAAACCTTCTAAGAAAATGTGATGATGATGACGATGGTAAAACCTAATACCCGGGGTTGTAATAAAGACTATACATAAAAACAGTTGAACATTTAAATAAACCCTTTGGCTTTGTAGAGTTAAAATCCTTTTATGCACATGGATAAGGTGGTCGCACGACCCATCCGCGCCGAACGCGCCGAACGGTCAATTCAATAGGGGAAATGCTGAGACGTCAGAAACTAGCCGCATTTTCTTACGTCATCAGTATTTTATAGAAAAATTACTGCGGAACGTACGGCGTGGACAGGCGATCAGCTTAATGAACCTACGACATACTTTTGTTTATTGTTAATGTGTCACTATACTCGTATAATTTTTTCTGATATATTGTAAAAAAAATTATTATGTTAATTTAAGGTTTAAATTGTTACTTTATGTTTTAGCACGCCATTTATACCTTTCCAACAACACGTTGGTCAGCAGGTAGAAAATGCCTTCGGCATTATGCTCGCCAATTGTGCATTTTTTTTGTAAATCTACATGCAAAAAAACTTCTGCGAAAAATGTGTGACGGCCTGTCCAGAGGCTAAGGAAATATCCCACACGGCAGCAAAATGCATAATTTCCTACGTCAAGGTGTACACTACGTCTATTCAAAACCAACTTACAAAGAGTTGGATTCGTTACACTTCACGTCGTTTTTACTGCGTAATTTATTTCTACAGTCACATTCAGTGCCATATGCATTATTTATGCAAAAAAGCCAAGTGATTCTGATACTCGTCTAGCGTCACCGTCAGCGTCTAGGTCTACGGTGAGCGTCACCAACTGGTAGCCCAGGCGCGGTCCCAGGAGGATGGTACCCCCCCCCCCCCAAAATCGTACACGTCTAATAGTAAAATCTTGTTTATGGTGCAATAAAGTCTAATATTAGTGTAGTGACTCCCCCAAAATTTCAGTAGTGCCCCCCCCCCCCAAATTATAGTCTGCGACCGCGCCTGTACCTCGACGTTTCGATCGGGTTGCACCGATCGAAACGTCGAGGTAAGATAGGTATAGTTCGAATATTATCCAAAACCTATACGCGATCTCGTCCCGTTATTAAAATAAAAATGAGTTTAAATCGTGTGAGTTTAAAAAGTGAAAAAAGTTTATAAGTTGTGTATCAGTTATCTAGTTCCCATAGTAAAAGCTATGCTTAATTTGGGGCTAGATGATGCTGTGTGAAATTGTCCAGCATTATTTATTTAAATCGTATGAATTAAAATCGCATTGTGTGCACCTTGAATACTCGGTAGGCATGGGACCAAGTTTAGTGCGGTTGTGCTAACAAATACCCCGACACTACTGTCGTAGGTACTATAAAAACGTAGAGTCCCTCGTTATGCCAATCGCCTCTATCCCGTAGCAATGTTCAATCTTACCCATAAACTCTGTCACCAGGGTTGGCCACTGACTCATACGAACTTACTTACTTATCTTACCCATGTGCAACCTTATATACACACTTTGATGAATAGGTACAAGACAACGCAGTTCTAAAGCACGATTTACACGAAGAGCGATAAGTAGTCGGTATGTTACGAGTATTATCGGAGGCGATAATGACAATCACAAGTTTTTAATTCAGTCAAAAAAAATCGTGTGGTAATTATCGCCTAGCATGACAAAAAATAAAACTACAATGCGGTATTTTCATACGATTTTTCGACTTTTCTAAACTCCATCTCGTATGAAATTTTGAACTGTAGTATATAGATCGATTGGATTTTTCCTGCTCGGTGTTTACATTAAGCGCTCTTACGCACTAGCGGTTAAACCACGGGGTGGCTAGCCTCGTGGCGGGCCGCTTTTCCAATAAAAGTAAGTAAGTTCGTATGAGTCAGTGGCCAACTCTGGTGACGGAGTTTTTAGGCCACCTTACGGCCTCCGTCATGGCTTAACGACTTAAATAGCCGGGGCGGACAATTTAACGTGCCCTTCGAAGCACGGAAGCGCTCAGATGAAAATGCCACTGGCGGTCACCCATCCACTTACAGTCCGTTTCGAACGTTGCTTAACTTCGACGATCTATCAAGAACGACTAAGCAAGCAAGACCACGAGCGCTTCGAATTTTAGTATGCAACCGCTTGTCATTGTACGCACCTAACCGCTACTAACCACCACAAAATTGTACTAAAATTTGAACCGTGGGGCATGGTTCAACCGCTAGTGCGTAAGGGGGCTAAGGCGATTATCGCCCTTTCACATTTTTTTCAGGCGGTAATCGTATCTTTGAGAAAATAAATTATCTTCGTGTATAACTTCAACATTAACTTGCCCTTAATCTAGTTTAAAGCCACAACGTTGAAGATAAATCACGTTCTGCGCTGGATGATATCACAGTAAATATGTAAACATGTATAATGCTTCGTGTAGTAGGTAGGTACCTCTTGGCAGTAAATATAAAAAAAAGTTAGGTACATTTTCATGTTCAAAATATTATTTTATTTTTAAAGTTTAGATTCGTGAATAGGTAGGTACTCTTTGCGATGATATTATCTTAAAGTACTAATATTATAAATGTCTGTTCGTACATTACCTTTTTTGCAGCTTGCTTAGGCTAAGGTGCACTTTTTATCTCTGCCAGATTTTTTAAATATTTACAAAAACACGCCGATGTAGCCACGAAAGCTGCCAAGCTCAAGTGGGACTGGGCGGGCCATGTTTGCCGCATGTCGGGAGACCAGTGGGCCAAATTGACCACGGAGTGGTGCCCTGATACGTTGCGACGACGTCGCGGCAGACCACGAACAAGATGGAGGGACGAGCTCGCCAAATTCCGTGCCGACTGGACACTATTAGCACGGGAGAGGGACGAATGGAGGGAATGGGGGGAGGCCTTTGCCCAGCAGTGGGACATTAAGGGCTGATATTATTATTATTATTATTATTACAAAAACATTAATTTTATAGGAATCAGTGATTATCTGCTAGCTCTCTATTAAATAATTAACAGAAACCGTAGAAATGTTCGTGTCTTGTTTATTCGCTAGTTAGCCTTGACCACAATCACGGATCGAGTCAGCACTGCTAATTAATAAAACGAAATTGAGACAATTTGCTGACGCACGCCCTAGCTAGGTGCTACTTTGTAATCGTTTATTTTATTTTTATAATAGGCACAGATATAATATAACAAGCTAGCCGTTTTCTGACGTCATCAGTATTTCTTTTATAGAAAAATTATGGCGCGTACGGTGCGGACAAATGTGCGGTCAGCTTTATACGAGTGTCCTGATATGCTGCGATGGGCTTGCAACAGTTGCGACCTGTCACTGAATACTTACTTTTGGAAAATGTCTACAAGTATTGGAGGACTAGGCGGTGTTGTGCACCGGGCCCCCAAGCTCAAGGGGCCCTCGGACTCTGAGTTTTATAAAAAGATTTGAAAAAAGAAATTTAAACCTATAGTTTTCTAAGAACAAAATCTTCTAACTACAAAAGAAAAATGCCTGTTGTAATTTTCTTTCTGTTTTTTACATAACCCATCTGAGATGAGACTTGAAAGTTGGTTTATGTAGACTTCAATTAATATTGTTGATCGAAGGGTTAATAACTATAGACTAGCTTATCAACATAAAAGCGAGCAAAACTGCATTTTTCATACTACAATACCATCGTAATGTTTATTTTGGCTGTATATTTCGCATACAACGATTAATGCAACGTCATTTCCTGGCTTTAAGCTACTCAACAATACATCAATACTGGCGACCTCGACCTCAAGCCTCAGGCGCACTCACTTGTGTAACATGGCGGGGCAAACAAAACGTAGTTGTGAGTTGTGAGTCGCATCAAATGTGAATGAAAACCTTATTCTATTTTCTATAATATGTCTCTCTAGCCGTAGAGGCGCAGACCGTTACAAATCCCACACTTGTGAGTTTGTTTAGATGTTTGGATATTTATATGTATGTTTGTGTTTCAATCACGCCTAATCCAGTGAACCGATTTGAGTGAAACTTGTTAAAGGCGTTGATAGTGACTTGGAATAGCATGTAGGCTTTTCAAAATGTTGGTACCACGCGGGCGAAGTCGCGCGCAGAAATTATAAATAGGGATGTTTGTATGATAGTACAAGCTTTGCTTAGTTTGGGGCTAGATGATGCTGTGTGAAATGTCCAGCATTATTTATTTATTTATGATCGAACGATGGCGGAGTTTTTAGGCCGTCTGTAATAGCCCTCCGTCATGACCGTCATTCGTTATTGCATAGAGTTACTTAGTAGCCCTGGCTATGAACTTAGGTACCTTCCAAAATGGGTGTGGAATGAAGTAGCCGCTACTTCATTCCACACCCATTTTGGAAGGTACCGAAAATAAATGGTCATTCTTTTTTTGCGGAATTGGCCTGTTGCGGCGTTAAATCGCGAAGAGTGGAAGAAGGGACGGGAGGCCTTTGCCCTGCAGTGGGACGAAAATAAATAATATAAATAATGCTGGACATGAAATAATAACATAAAATGGCTAATTAATATTTGAAACTATTTGGATTATACTGACATAAATTGTTCGTGAAGTTATCATTAAGTAGGTATAGCAATTCGCTATCGACTATCAATATGTAGGTATGTAACTTAGGTATTGAAAGTTTGATCTGATTTGTGTGACCTGGATATTGAGAACCTAAGTTCAAAATGTTGCAAGTCATAGCGGAATTGGCGTGGATTATTTTTGCTTCGTTTTTCTATCGAGGTTACTCTAGTTACCTACTTACAGAATATATTTAATGAGTTATAATATTGAATTAGAGAAATAAACCGTAAGCAAGGTAAAAATAATAAGTAACACAATCAGATTCATAGGCGGATCCATCCCCCCCCCCCCCCCCCCACCCCCCAGACGATATTTTTGTGTTAGACCTACTGACTACGAAAAATTAATAAATAGAAATTTTTGTCAGTTTTTGTTTCTTGTGCCCCCCCCAGAAAAAATCCTGGATCCGCCCATGATCAGATTCAATATTAGATGTGTAGATAATGCATTTTTCGACGAGCTTCAACTTTACTTCCTGTATTTTAGTTTCAAGATTCAACCGTGTTTGTTGACCTGATTCTTCGTATCGGTCGCGAAAGAACAAGAGTAAAATTAGTTTTAAGACTATTCTTAGTAATCCCAGCGGTTCTATGAATAAATGCTTTTAGACTTTGATTCATTTGTGTCTGCTTAGGACAAGTAAAGCCGATCGCACAGGTCCACGCTGTTCGCGCCGCAGTCATTTTTCTATAGAAAAAATACTGATGACGTCAGAAAATGCGCTCCCTTCTGACGTCTCCGCATTTCCACTATTGAATTGACAGCGCATTCGGCGCTAATGGGTCGTAGAGTTTCCACAGTAAGTAACTAAGTAAGTTCGTATGAGTCAGTGGTCAACTCTGGTGACGGAGTCTTAAGGCCTCCGTCATTGCTTAACGACTTAAATAGCCGGGACCGACAATTTAACGTGCCCTCCGAAGCACGAAAGCGCTCAGATGAAAATGCCACTTGCGGTCACCCATCCACTTACAGACCGTTTCGAACGTTGCTTAACTTCGACGATCTATATAACGACTAAGCAAGCACGACCACGAGCGCTTCCGCTTCCACAGTCATACTAAGTCCATTCAAACAGGAGTCAAGACCAAAGCCGAACTGTTTTTGTGCGATTCTCATAACAGCGATTGTATTCTTGAAGGTGTGACGGACACTCATCTCGGCCGCCAAAACATTGGAACAATGCATTAATTGTATCCGTTGATGCTTCATACACTTGTTTTTACATATTTGTGCAGTTTCTTATGAAAAAGATTTAATAATAAATAATTCTGGACATTTCATACAGTGCTAGCCCCAAACTAAGCAAAGCTTTACCTACTATGGGAACCAGGTAACTGATATAGGTAAGGTACATACTACTTATATCCTTTTTAACCGACTTCAAAAAAAGGAGGAGGTTCTCAATTCGTCTGTATGTTTTTTTTTTTTTATTTCAGGTTTCTCACAAAGTCACAAACTAAGTACCTACACTAATCACACTAATATAATAAAGCAGCAAGTTTGTGAGTTTGTTTGTATGTTTGGATGTTTGTGGTTCAATCACGCCTAAACCAGTGAACCGATTTGGATGAAACTTGGAATAGGCGTAGATAGTGACCTGGAATAGCACATAGGCTATTCAAAATTTTGGTACCTTCCGGGCGAAGCAACGCGCAGAAGCTAGTGATATTATAATTGTTATTGAGTTTGTGGAGAACCAATATTGTCTCCACTCTTTGTTAAAAGGATACTCTTCACAGAAAGTGAAGAGTATCCTTTCTGCGGCTCGAGCGTCGCTCGCCGCCATGTTATGTCACACAAGCGTTCCTGTCCAACTGGATATCCCGCTATGGCTGCCCCAGGAAGATCGTCACGGATCAAGGCAGGCAGTTTGAGTCACAACTCTTCCACAGTTTATAGGTACAGTAGACCATTATTTTTTCTTTAAAAAAAGTTTTTTCAACTTCTGTCGGCACTCCCGGAGTGCCACTATTTTTTGTGTGCCTCGTTATATCCAGATTGTTTCGCCACTTTTTCCTGTGTTGCGTTTTTGAATGTTTTCTGGCATCATTTTTGTTTAATCTTTCTGTCTCTATATTATTGTCATACGATTAAACAATTCCGTAGTCGTGAGATCTGAAAATGATTGTATCCGAATACGTTACGCATCGCGAGCGACGAAGCCTCTTTCATACAACAATCACAAGTACCACTTCAATAGAAACGTGATTCAAAGATATCAACAATCAAAATAAAAATTGGGATCTCGATAACGTATAATTATAAGCATAAGAAACTATTGATAACCACAAAAAGCTTAGCTTCGACTCTCTGAATATCGGTTACCGTGTTACAACGGCCGTCTAGAACTGAATCGACGAATGTCTGTAGGTCTGCGACACGAGATTTTTTTATCGAAGACAGCATATTTCTCGTAACTGCACGACAGAGATTGTCTTACGACTCGCTATCTTATAAAAATGTGAACGTATTTTGAATAATGCACTTATTGTGTTTTTTAACTTAGAATTCCATTAATATAATAAAGCTGAAAGATTGTGAGTTTATTTAGATGTTTGTGTTTCAATAATTCCTAAACTAGTGAACTGATTTGGATGAATCTTGGAATAGGTTTAGGTAGATAGTAACCTGGAATAGCTTATAGGCAATTCAAAATGTTGGTACCACGCGGACGTAGCCGCGCGCAGTAGCTAGTAGTTTATATATTCAAAATTGATTTGAATAGCCCCGCTTTATTACGTCCGCCAATTCTTAACAAGAGGAAATATTAGAAAAAATACACTTCGTTCTTGAATTGGCAAAAAGTGTGGGCTATTTTGAAAACAATGCCATTATAAAATCTTGATGCTTGATTCTGACATAACAACTTAAACTCTCACGAACAAGTAACATTTTAAGTGTTTAAAACTAACCACGTTAAAGTTAGAAGGAAACGTGATTTTAGAAGTCTATGTACCTATAACAATTTTTGGGCTAAAAAAGCAACAGATTGGGCCCCTAATACCAGGCGGCGTCGCGGCAGACCCCGGAGAAGATGGCGGGACGATCTCGACAGTCATGCAGATGACTGGCACAGTTTGGCTCAAGATCGAGAGGTGTGGAGAACGGGGAGGGAGGCATTTGCCCTGCAGTGGGACGAAGCAGGCTAAAAATAAATAAATAAATAAATAATGTACCTACCTATAAAGTCAAAAGGAATTGTTGTAATTACTTATTTTAGTCTGAGCCATACCTCACCGTGACAGTCGGACGCCACATTAAATACCTAGTGTCTTGAGTACGCGCAGTGCGTCCGTATTGGCGATCGGTTGGACACCGAGTGAGTCGTGTAAATTTTAGCTGATCGCACATAATGTCGTGCGACTACCTTTTATTGGCGACGTCACCAGGATGCCAGGATTCGAGTCTCCACAAAGAGACATGGTTGTGGCTACGCATCCAAATTGGCGACGATGCCAAACTGTGACTGTCGCTATGTGAGTTATCTGCCATGTTGTTTGGCTAGGTAGCCGGCGACGTCGCCATTGCGTCTCGGTGAGGTAAGTATGGCTCTAATTCTCTATGCACCGAGCTTCCATATGATAGCAACTAGTCCAAGGCATGGTTAAGGCAAGATTGAAACACAACCGAAGGAGGATGCGGTTTTTAAAGTTTCACGGGAAACGTTTCAATCGCCCCGGAGTCACACTAATAAGTTATTACAAAGACTAAATTATGACTAAATATGCTCGCACAGTGCAGCCGAGCCGTACGCGCCGGATTGCAATTCAACAGTGAAAATGCTGCTGACGTCAGAGGCGAGCCGCATTTTCTGAAGTCATCAGCATTCTTTGTATAGAAAATTGACTGCGGCGCGTACGGCGCGGACAGTGTGCGATCAGGTTAAAAATCCTCAAAAAGCAAATATTGGTAAACCTAAATTAATAAACTTACAATGGAAAAATCATAATTATTCTTATTGAAGTCGGTTATACCCACATGATCAAATCGCAACAGCTGATTATAAAATCGCAATGCATTATTTAAAAAACAAAAACGATGTTAGGTCTCCGAACATTACCGGTTTGTGAACAAATTAATACTTTTCCTTATTGGCAATAATATCGAACTTATATACAATGAATATTTTATTTATACCGATTACGAATGGCAACTACAATTTTACTTGATGATTTTTCCATGCTGTCCTATTCCATCTCAAAATCATAAACTATGCCATCCTTCAAGAAAAGAGCCTATTCCTACCTCAAAGGCCGGCAACGCATCTGCAGTGCCTCTTGATGCTGCAGTTGTGGGCGGCGGTGGCAATCACTTTAGGCGAATTTATCTTCAAGAACGAACGGTTTCCAAAGGAAAACGTTGTGGCGTCAGTTCCACAAACGACCATTTGTCATATAGCTAGAGCACACGAAGTCGTTCGTGTGGATAAAACAAGAAAAAAACTTCTATCCATTTCTACTGACCAACGCAACTCGAACCGTGAATTTGAACTCTTACCATACCAACCACGATACCATTATGACAATACCTATTCTTGCCTCTAACAAAAGCAAGAGGCTGTGGTATCCTAAGTAATGCGGGTAGGAAAATAACCGCCCACTGGCGACGAGGATGGGAAGAATGGAAGAATGGTTTGTCAGCATAGTATCGTTTAAGGGCGCGTACTACCTCAAAACTGCTTCTACCCTGGATCATATCTATAAAAGTATTGAACCAATATTATTGAAAAAATATATATTATAGTTGAACATATAAACTGTTGCTCCATTGTAGTGAAAACACGATTACTAAATATTTTCTCGATAGAAAATAATCACAAACTTCCCTCTGAATTTTACTTAAAAACAAAAGTACTCAATAACTACTTTAGCTAGACTAGTAAAACTTCGTATCTAAACTCAGCTTAGTACACTACGTGGTCCCATTGTTCCGAATTTTGATCTTTTTTTGTTTTTGTACTTTTAATTAGCTAAAAAGTGTTTTAGCTACGTAAATAACGCCGCGCATCCATAGCTCTGTACTCCTCACACGCCGAACAAATCACTGTCCCGCTTACAAAATGTTGGCGTATTATAGGCCCTTAAATGGCATTTAAGTAAAAACTGATGAATTAACATTTATTCAATACCACTTGAATTGCTTTATTTGAATATTCTTGGAACATGACTTTTTACGACCGATACTGGGAATGAATGAGAGCAAAAAGTTTTAGGCATTTTCCTTAAAATTTTCAAGTTCTATTGCCATGACATATACATAATGTATACATGGAACATTATTAAAATGGAAATTAGCTGAACCGTGGTAGCCTTCTTTTTATTGATTGTCGATTATTTTAAGAGACTTTTCTAACTGTTCACAGAATGCTGACATATATCGTAGACGTGTTTCTGATGTCATCAGCATTTTTTGATGGAAAAATGACTGCGGCGCATAGATACCTACGCCGCGAACAAGTGTGCGATCAGGTTAACGCGATAAAATCCTGTAAGTATATGATTTTCAAAATATGAATTGTGATCTCGAAAGTTTAAAAGACTACAGAGATCTAAGTTTTCAAGATTTTTTCTTCGTTGAAACTGTAGCTGAAAGCTAGAGGGTGCTAGTTGTACGGTTCGGAGTAGATGTGAATACTTTACTTTACTGACCGCCCCAGGTATCCCAGCAGAGATGAACAGCGCCAGTGTGTCCGGCCAGGGCAGCAGCTTGTATTGCTCCCACCAGCGCTTCACCACCAGGCTCACGTAGAAACCCAGCACGAACGACATAGGGATCGACTCGCTCTGCGCGCCGAAGTACTGTCGAACTCTCTCGAATACCCTGTAACAAATGGAAACAAATGAAAGAATCTTTCCTACTACGAGTAGTCCTACTTATCCATGGAACTTCAGCTTTCTGAAGTTAGGTACACTAAACGATTGCGCAGGTTTGCGCATCTAGTACATTGCGTCTGTAGAGTAGGCGAGATAGGACGATGCAAAAAACTAAGCGTGTGAGCGAGACTGCTATACAAAGCTGTCTTCGTCTTTTAGGCGTCCTCAAAAATAGGTTCTGCGTTTAGAGAGCTAAAGATTCTTTGTGACTCCTGTACCTATATTGTAAATGCGAATATTTGGATGTATATATTATATAGGAGTAGATTTATATGGATATATTAGAGAGGATAATTAATTATAAGTATATTTTGTATCTCATTATAAAAGAACTGTATCGCTTGTATGAGAATAAATGTCCTATATATTATTATGTGTCTGTTACTTAATCGCATTTCACGCCTGGGGTGCCAATTACAGTTGAACAATAAATTTTTCTTATTTCTTATCAGACTCATAAAACCAGCACTAGTTTGCCACCATCAAGAACAATTACTTTTCGACAAACCCTGAAAACTTTGATCTGATAAGTCAAACAATAGCCGATGTTTAGATTTAGAGGACGTTCACATTCGACTCATCAGGGGTAGTCAGAGTTTTTTTTTTAATTTTACAGTCCTAAGGGCCAAGGTACGGCCCGGACCTCTCACTAATTAGCACCCACGCCCAATGTCATTGCCCCATAAGGCCACAGAATACTAGTCATGATGTAGGTTAGCGGCAATTGTTGAATGACAGAAAAACGACTCGTTATTGGCTTTTGAGACACGTGGCTCCTATTATACGATCTGTATGCGTATTGCAGATTGATAGGTCTCATAGGATATTTATTTGAAAACAAGGTATATATAGTTCAAAGTTGAGTTTTAATTTTTATACGTGCAAAACTGTTTAACCCAACATCATAAATAGACTTAAACTAAACTCAACTGTCTATCAGTTTCTTACAGGATGTGTCTTTTATTTTTCAAAATGTAACATCCTAGCTACTTCCCACATTGTGTGAGGTCGGCACAACATGTGTTCTTCTTCCATTCTCCTCTATCAGCCGTCATCTCAACACTCACACCTTTCTTACTCATGACATCCTTCACACAATCCATCCATTTTTTCTTTGGCCTACCTCTACTTATAAACCCATCAACATTCATACCAAGTACTCTCCTAGTTACATGACATTCTTACATGCCCTTACCATGCTGGCCTGTTGCTCCTCATCTTTTCATTCACTGACGCCACTTTCACACTTCCTCTTATCCTAAGTACTAACAAATAAAAAATATTTTTAAATCTGTCCATAATAGAATTATTTACCAAACATTTAAAAATAATAAGTTCTAGCTTCTGCGCGCGGCTTCGCTCGCGTGGTACCAACATTTTGAATAGCCTGTATGCTATTCCAGGTCACTATCTACACCTATTCCAAGTTTCATCCAAATCGGTTCACTGGTTTAGGCGTGATTGAAACACAATCAAACAAACATCTAAACAAACTATCAACTTTATTATATTAGTGGGATTTGAGAACAATATTTTATTCCAATTGGTACAAAACAAACTTTTTCAATGAATTAATTGATTTGAAGACCCCTATAAGTATTATATTATACTCGTAGAACTACTTACTTACATAAATATAGTTATAGAATAAAGGGGGGGGTTCCTATAAAAGAAACGTGTTCTTTAGCGTTTTTTACTAGTGCGTCTCTAGAGTCTGCCACTTGGCTGGTTATTTAATATTTTTAAACAAAAACTAGTTTCTCATTGTGTTATGTAAATACGGCTTAGATACGTAAATAGCGGCTACCATGAGGCTCAGCGCTGCCACACCGGTTCAGAAACATTTCTTAAAATCTACCAACCTCCTCTCTTCTCTTTCGCTAATTTATTCAAAAATTGTCACGAATTTACGCACAAAAAAACTTTCTGGTAGCCTTGGCGTAAGCATTTTTAGAACTTGCACATGGATTGTGATAAAAATGGAGCAGAGGATTACCTACTAGTTATCTCAGACTTTCCAATACTTCTTAAAACCTTATTATGAATTTCTCGCATATTAATACTATTGCTCCAAAAAATAAACAAAATGTAAAATGCAAAACGTTTTTCGCGTGGTTTTCAGAACCCTCTACATTTTCAAACAATTGCTCACAATGGCCAGAAGTTGCCCCAAGTGGCCAATAATGGTGTTTGAAACCCCGGTGTGGAAGCACCGTAACACAAAATATTTTATGCAACTACCAGTTTTTTCAAACAGGTTTTATATGCGGCGTATTTTTGTATATTTTGTGCGTAGCATGACAATAGCGTAAACTTATAACTTATCTTACTTTAAAAGCTCATCGCACGATGCTTTCAATAAATTTATTCAATAGAAGAAATGCTGAGACGTCAGAAGCGCGCTGCATTTTCTGACGTCATCAGCGGCGCGGCGCGTACGACGCGGATATAAGTAGGTGCGATTAGCTATCACGTGTTAAAAATGTTACGAGTATACTAATAAATAAATATATTATCACGTAATACCAGACGTGGATTCGAACCCAATAGGAAAGAATGTCGAAACACCTCTCTGCTCGGCCAACGCTTCTGTGTAAAAATAACACTTAGAGTGCCACCAAGTTATCTGAACAAGTGGCCAAAAGAGGAAGTAACAAATTTTACTCTAAAATAAATTTTTATGCCAACACCAAATGCGATATAGCGCCTGCCTCCGGTTCAGATAAGTTGGTGGGGCACTCTAAACGCGAATGTACAGTATAGCTCTATATTTACAGTACCTATTTATTTTTAATGGACAATTATTATCAAGCTAATTTCCTAATACAATTTCATACACTGCAAGTTGTACCAGTGACTAACAAAGGCTCTTGTTTGCGGTTACAGTTTGCGAGTTGCTAATCCACAGAAAACCGTAAAAATTCAAAGTGGTCAAACGGGCAACTTTTTGGCCAGATAGTCTAAGGTCTGATCGAAGCAACGCAATGCATGGACGAGAGGTGATGCATATTTGCATCAATGAATTATCAAATACCCAATACCTCACTAGTTCAAAAGGATTGCATTTCAACCTACAAGAAACCTTCCGTGAGAAAATGCCCGACCTACACAAGTGTAAACTCCTTTTTTCGTTTTCTTGGACGTGGAAACGTAGCCCAAAGGTAACATAATAATACAATATTGGAAACATAACCACATTTTGCAAAAGTTAGCATGCCATAAGTTGCAAGCCCATCACTGGGCCAATGTGAGCAATTTTAGAGCCTCACACTTACTAATGGTAAAAATAAATTGAGCAATTATTATACCTCCGTGCTGACTATTGTAGGTTTAATGGCCCCTCTACACATTCGCCGAACTATTTGCCGATCTGTTTATTGGATGATTTATTGAATTGGATTATTGATCGACGAATACAGGCGAATACACGTTTGTGAGCGCGGATATTCGTCTATCATCAGTGAATGACATAGGACCCATAAGATTAAAATTGAGCAATTATAATTGCTCGTGTAAATCCTCAGGTGAGAACTAAGGTACAGCTTCATTCATGATTCAAGCAGGTAAACATTGTCTGAATAAATATTGAAGTAAATAACAAACATATGGACATGCTTCAAGTAAGTAATGACGTCATCCAGTGTTAGTGAGCTGTGTTTTATGTATAAGGTAATTACTTATTTACATAGATACACAAAAACTAGTTTTGCGAGCGATTGGGAGATATAATGGACTGTTGTAGTCTGATGCTAGGGTACAGTATTACGAAGTGAATGTGGTTTTATTACTATGATGATGATGAGGAAAACATGATTTTCATGTTTTCGTGTAAAAACAAAAATCTTACAAAAACGCTGAGCCCCCTCGCAGACTGCAGACTTTCTATCGGCCGATAGTTGAGACGGGCTATATTTCTCCATACTACGAGCCGAAGTATATTCCGTTTCGACTAGCCGATAGAAAGTCTGCAGTCTGCGAAACTTTGCTTAATATTCATTTTCTTGGCTAGTTTAGCGTCTGATTCTATGTACGATATTGACATAGTTACACAGATATAAATAAAAAAGTAAAAAATATTTATTTGAAACCAACAAACATGTGAAGCGCAGTACATTACGAGTAACTTTGTAACTAATGTAATAGATTTAGTAGTACAAAGCATTCAATGAACATAACAAAAACTATAAATACCTATGCAATAGCAAATTATATTAGTGCACTTACTCCCACCCTAGTGTAATATATGATTGCCTAACCTACCTTCAAGAGCAGAACGAAATATAATTATATAGTATAGGAACATTAGGAGTAATAGGTAGGTACCGTACCTGCCTAAAAGTTAATGATAATGAAATATGGAGATCCTCAGTTTCGCAGTAAGTAAGTGTAGCTAACAATAACAATACAACTCTTTTACACTTTCTTCCAGAACAATAACAATAGGTACGTGATAAATACCCGGTTTAAAAATAATAATTATGTCACCAAATCACGAAAGTTTAAAAAGTTTAAGTGTAGCTAACCATTCCAATACAACTCTTTTACACTTTCTTCTAGAATAGGTTACGATATTTTTTTCTGACATCAGACATACAGGAGGAGGCACCCTGGTGCATGCTGTTTGCGGACGATATTGTTCTTGTAGGTGAAGATGCAATCGAGGTCCAGAGCAGGCCGGAAAAATGGCGGGAGAGACTGGAAAACGTCGGCTTAAAGATCAGTAGGACCAAAACTGAACATCTGTTCTGTGACTTTGGTGGTCCTTCCAGTTTCTCTCCAATCGCCTTAGACGGTGTATGTGACCAGCTTGCACCGACTTTCGGTACCTTGGCTCTTTTATCCAAAACGACGGCGAAATTGATCGGGACATCAAAAATAGAATGAATGTGGGATGGATGAAATGGCGACAGGTCTCTGGTGTTATATGTGATCAGAAGATGCCCCTTAAACTCAAGGGGAAAATATACAAATAGATCTTTAGAGAAGTCATATAACACGACGAGTGATGATTATGAATGTGGATGGATATACCGGTAGGGGTAGGCCTAAGAAAAAATGGATGATCTGTGTGAATGCGGATCATCATCATCATCATCATCTCAGCCTGGTGTCACCCACTGCTGGGTATAGGCCTCCTTTCGCTTTTGCCAGACTTTTCGGTCCTGTGCGTCCCTGATCCAGGTTTTGCCCTCGACTTTTTCAATGTCATCGACCCAACGCGCTTTTGGTCGACCCTGTTTCCTACTACATCCTCTTGGCCACCACTCGGTCAAGGTTTTACTCCAGCGACCATCACCACGTCTAGCCAGGTGTCCTGCCCAATTCCATTTGAGGTCCGCAACACGGTCCCCTATATCGAACACTTTTGTCCGTCGACGAATTTCCGTGTTCCGGATTCTGTCGAGGAGTGTGATACCGAGCATGGCGCGCTCCATGGCCCTTTGTGCAACTCGTATTTGGTGCACAGTTTCCTTAGTAAGCGTCCATGTCTCGGCACCATATGTCATTGTTGGTAAGACACACTGGTTGAAGAGACGGGTCTTCAGGCACTGGGGTATTTTCCGTGAACGAAGTATATCTTCTAACTTTCCGAATGCTGCCCATCCAAGTTGAATTCTCCTTGAATGCGGATATGTTAGTGAAAGGAGTGAGTTCTGATATGACGAGTGATAGAGGGAAATGGAAGAAAGAAACATGTTGTGCCGACCCCACTTAGTGGGATAAGGGCAGGAAGAAGAAGAGGTTACGATATTTAACAAGTTATTAGTTTCTGGTATAAGTAAGGACCCAGGCGTATAGCTACGACATATACATATATAGACATAATATATGCATCCAAAGGTTGTCTGGAAGCAATCGCTTCTAAGCGAGATTTCACTGAAAAAAATATATAGCTTAACTGTTTTGGCTAATTGAAATTTATCCAAAATTTGTTTATTCATTACTAAAGTTAATATAAAATAATAAAACTGGTTTATTAATCAGGCCCTTAACTTGTTTTGTTACTAACCCGTAGGTTAGATGTAGTCAATTTTTTTGTTATTAGTAACCTAACTTCTGTAGATAAACTGATTCATTTACCTGTAAGCAAACCTTTGTACACAATGTAACAAAACTCTTCGCTACTATAAAGCTAATAACATTGACTTTATGTTGCAAAAGTAATTTAACCAATAATTTTGTCAAAATTTACCAACAAAATTTGGCTATTTTAACCTAACCCTCTGTAATTATCTAATCATTGACTTTGTTTGTAAACACACACACGGCCAATGTGTTGCTTTGCAAAACTTTGGCTATACATAAATTAATAAACGACTATCCGATAACGAAACTATTGTAGCGTGTAACGGAACGTTTTGGTTGTACCTGCCATTAACCTGTCGAAACCTGCACAATTTGATTGATTACGCATTATTGATGGCGTCGGCGGCACGGCACTAGGTGAGGTATTTTGCGCGTGCGTTTGTTGCATAAAGTCCTATCTACTGGTAATCATTGGTACTGTGCTATGTTTGTGAAACTACTAAAAGACACAAAAAGACGTCCTGTGATGTACGAAGAAAATACAGTTCTAGATCGGCCTGTAGACGATTATCTCCGGCAGTGGGGCCTTGAAATGTATATTGGAAAGTTCAACGGTAAGTACCAATAAGTCCTACTGTTTCTGTTTCTATTACTTACCTACTTATCTATAAAAAAATACCGCGAGTGGAGTTCTGTCTGTTTGTCTGTTACCTTTTCAAGCCCAAACCGCGGATTAGGCAGAAATTTGGCATTCTTATATTGTATCCCATCCCAGAGAAGGCTGGGAAAAAATCCCGAGGGACCGCGGCGCGGATCACCGCGGGAGTGCAGCTAGTTATTTTCAAAGTGTAGGCATATGTTGCCTTTTATTTGACTCATCTAGAGTAGATGATAGGTATATACAGATAAATCATCTACTTTATGTAAATATAAAGGCCTGTTCTTATTTGCAGAGCAAGCCATAGATTTAGAAACTCTTCAAATGCTATCAGAAAATGACATAAAAGACCTAATACCTATCATTGGCCATAGGGCCATACTAACAACACAAATCAAAATGTTACGGACTTTATCTGAAGCTGGTAATCAAGTATCAGTAAGTATATCATGTATACATGTCTTCAGAAAAGTTCTATTTACCCAGCCTTAACTAAAAAAAATTTGATTTGATAGATTATATTTTGGGATTTATTTAAATTTTGTCAATTGAATACTTTTTGATAACGTATGCAAACATACCAATGAGTATCTAAAAGAATTTGGTGTCCACTTGGCTGGTAGCTTCTTTTCTTTCTTATTTGTTTGTTGTAAGTACCTACTTGTCCATTCCAAGATGTTTATCAGTTCTCTTCGTCACAATTTATTTTTTGTATGTATTTCAGATTTCTGAAGCCCAGCAGTCTCTTTTGTCAGATAGTGTGCTCAACTTCATTTTCGAACCGAACACTGCTGAATCCTCAGCGATAACTATAGATGATTCTGCACCCATAGCGCTGGAAGTGGACAGCACTCATGATACAAGTCCAAATACATCCTGCGTAAGTATTCCCCGTTTCAACAATTCAATTTTCTTATTATTGTACAAGTAAACCACCTGCAACTTCATTTGATTTTTACCATAGAAATCTTCATCTTCCCTTGAAGCCACACTGGTATCTATGCCACATGGACATACTGCTCCTGTCCACATAGAATGTATCACACGATCGGAAGCTATTAATAGATAAACATGTAAAATAATGTTTTATGTTATTTCAGGAATTATACAATATCTTAAATACATGCAACGAAGGGAAGTCATTGCTCTTAAGGTATCAAGAAAACGGGTTGTTGAACAATTCCTCAAGACGAAAATTATGCAATATTGTTATTGACAATGAGCTGAAAACTGACCCTAATAAAAAAAATACTAGCAGTAGGCTATATCAGTTAGCTTATGATGTACCAAGAGTATTTAAAAAAGAAAATTCATCGGTATATTTCATACCTTTCATGAGCTTCAATCCAGGTCAAAAAACATCATTCAAAGGGAAACTACTTGACTGCTACAGGCAACGCAGGAGAGAATTTATTAAGTCTGGAGTAATTGCTGAATCTTCAAAACGTGGCTCTTTATCTACCAGTAAAGGAGGTTCACCCGGCCCCAGTTCCAGCTGCAGTGTTCAAGACGCTATTGACCAATTAAATGAATTGACGGAGGATGTTGATGAGAAATTATTGTGGTTGAAAAATTGTTGTGACCCGTGGGTGACTGTTGAATTAAACTGGGATATCACAGCCAAAAAAAGGCTGTCTGATTTAACTTCTAGTGAAATAACAGTTGAAGACTACCTTCGGGAGTTTAAGCCTCTCAACCAGCCAGGCGGTGTCTTTTTGGTAAGTACTTATGTAGATTTTCTTAAATAAATCTGTGTTAGCTAAGTGGGAGGTCCCTCGACTATTATTTATTGGTATTATATACTACGGTTAGCTGTGTATGTGTTGGTCGAATGGGGTTGTGCCGCGACTATCAATCCGAAGGTCGTGCGTTCGAATCCCGGCCGTACATCAATGGTACCTCCTAACGCTGTATAAATCATCTAATAAAGATGTAAAGGCCTAAGTTTAGCTATGTACTCGTATATAGTTTTAACAATGTACCTACTACTTTTTTTTTTGCAGCTTCTGAAAGACTT
The DNA here is from genome assembly GCA_963565295.1 of Epirrhoe alternata. Taxonomy (NCBI): domain Eukaryota; kingdom Metazoa; phylum Arthropoda; class Insecta; order Lepidoptera; family Geometridae; genus Epirrhoe; species Epirrhoe alternata. The sequence continues at coordinate 1,700,465 of OY751375.1, forward strand.
CAAAAATCTTTACCAAGAAACTGATGATAAATTATACCAGAACTGGCCAATAGTCCGGCCAAAAATTCTTGAAGAAGTTAAAAAACGACCCCTTAATGTAGATTCTGGGCTAAAGGATATTACTACAGATATTTATGGTAAGTTTTGTCGTCATCTTTTAATCTTTTGTGCCTGTTGACCAATCTTACTTAATGCTTTATTGAGCTTTTTTTTGAGATTGGATTTGATTACCCCATGGCTAAAATGAGGAAGGACTTTAGAAATTATTGTAGGATTAAGTTTACTGTTTGCGATAAATACGACTCTTAAGATCTACAGACATTAGGATTCTTAAGGATGTTGATAGAGGTAAACAGAGGCAGGTTCAAAAATTAAATTCGGTACCTATACAGGAAGGGTGGGTTTTTGAGATAGGATATGGTGGGCAGGTACCCTAACCGTTTACCTAACCTAAGCGACATAAATGCTTAAACTATTTTTTTTATGCCAATCGATTCTGTTTCGTATAGGGATCAAAAGACTATATGGGACCATTTAAGGTTTGAGTAGGTACTAGAAAAGTCAGAAAGGGACTACTAAGACTAACAAATGTAATAAGACTACTTCCGAAAAGTTTGGGGGGTTACAGTACCCATCAATATGAACAACTTTTTCTATGGAACCACTAAAACTGCTTCTCCATACAAAAGTTATTACCTACTTGGCTAAAATGTATAATACAGCTGTTTTTCTGTCTCGTTAACGTTAGTATTTTTTTACAGATGATGATGACGAGGTGCTGGATCTCATTAGTTTTATGGCGCTGCCGTTTTTGATGACGACATCCATAGTAAAGAAAACTAATTCGAAAAAACCGTGGCGCCCTTCGAAGCACGAAGCCCTACAAGGTTTCATATGTCACGTGAAGGCTGCTGCGGAAATTGAAGAAACAATTACACGTCGGAAAGCTAAGCTTCTGGAATTGGGGTTAACTTTGCAACCATTTATAATTGTGGTAGGTCCCTCATTAAAATAAATATCTGCAAGGTATATCATCCTGAACAAGTTGCGTTATGAAATGCCTTCAATCATCAAGACGGTTGACGCTTGTTTTAAGATAATATTCGTTTTGAATGCCCATTATTCCGCAGAAAGTACACACGTTTGGCAGTTCATTCAAAAATATGTTTTCAAACTAAACACCAAATATGATAAAATCTACACCACAGTGCGCGCTCTAGCAACTGACCTTGGCTTAATGTAAAATAAAAAATAACTATCTCAGTAAATGGGTATAGTGCCCAAGTATTAAAATCATAAAATCACTTTTACGTAATTTAAAATGATCACATGTTTTTTATGTTTTGGTAGGTTCTCATCTGTCAGAGATCTGTTTAAACATTTTGATTTAATTCATAAGTCACATAAATTTACGGTTTATCACTGTATAGATGATGGTTGTGACCGTTCATTTTATTTAAGAAATACATTTAGCAAACATATAAATAATAATCATGTTGTTGCAATTACTACTTGTACCTTAAACAGTAAAGAAGACTTATGTTTGATTGATCCTACGAGTAGACCTACCATATAGTACTAGAGTAGTTTTTTAGTAGGTTAGCATAGATACTAAGGTATTATAATTATAAATATTATATTAACCAGGTGTAATATGACTTCCTAATTCCAAAATGTTTGGGGGGGGGGGGGGGGTTATAGTCCCCATCAATATGAAAAAAATTCAATGGATCCAACACTGAGCGCGAAAAAAAAAATAGCTGTTCCGTACATTTTAGCTAAGAGGATATTGTATGGAACTGCTGTTTTTGCATTCACAGTGTTGGTTCCATAGAAAAAGTTTTACATATTGATGAGTACTGTAACCCCCTAAAGTTTTCGGGAGTTCACCCGGTATAATATAAAAAATGATCATTCTTTAATATTCGTAATTAAGTACAGTGATCATTATCATTACTGTCACCTCAAGTGAAAAAAGGTTATGTAACGCAGAGTGATAAAGGACTAAGTAACTGTAAGTGATATGAATAAAAGTGTTTATTTTTAATAAATAATAATGTCGTTACGAAATTGCTTATTTTATTTTATCATACGAAAGCAGTAAATCTTTCCTTTTAATTTATAACTAGAGACTGATTTTCCTAATGGGCAGCTTTTTATATTATTATAGTTGTTAACCAGTTTTACATAGTAATTTTCTTACAGGTGGACGCGCATTACTCTGAGCCACAGAAATTTTCTCCATACTTTTTGTCAGCTGAATTGCATTTCTCAAAATGCTGACAGCTCAAATTGTATAAATACCGAGTGTAATAAGACTACTCCCGACAACTTTGGGGGTTACAGTACCCATCAATATGAACTATTTTTTCTATGGAATCGACACTGAGCGTGAAAAACTATTCATACATTTTAGCTAAGTGGGTCATTAATTAACTATTATGGAGAAGCTATTTTATTTCGCGCTCACAGTGTTGGTTCAATAGAAAAAGTTGTTCATATTGGTGGGTGCTGTAGCCCCCTAAGTTTTCTGAGGTAGTCTTATTTCACCCGGTATATTTCTGCGGCTTCGGGTAGTGTGCGTTTGCTACGCATAACAAAACACGTTATCTAAATATAGCATAACTAATGGTTCATATCTAACAAAACAGGTTATCTGCAAATAGCATAACTATTGGTTCATATCTAACAAAACAGGTTATCTGAATATAGCATAACTAATGATTCATATCGAACAAAGCAGGTTATCTAAATATAGCAAAACTATTGGTTCATATCTGACAAAACAGGTTAGCTGAATATAGCATAACTATTGGTTCATATCTAACAAAACAGGTTACCTGAAAATAGCATAACTAATTGTTCATATCCAACAAAACAGGTTATCTGAATATAGCATAACTGATGGTTCATATCTAACAAAACAGGTTACCTAAATGTAGCATAACTGTTGGTTCACATCTAACAAAACAGGTTATCTAAATATAGCATAACTATTGGTTCATATCTAACAAAACAGGTTATCTGAATATAGCATAACTATTGTTTGAGCTGTAGACCCACTGTTTGAGAACCCTCAGCTAAAGAGAATAAGCAATACAAAACAAAAAATAGTTTAGTTAAAGGCTACATAACTCCCGTTACCGAACTGGGTTTAGCTATATGTTACATTGGTTTTGCTGTCACTCATTTTGTGTAACTGGTAGACAAAAAGTTGGTTACCTAGAACTAAACATTTTTTTCAGTGTTCTTCTTGAGTTTTTGTGTCATTATTGTGTACCATAAAAAGTTTTCATTAATTCATTCATTCATCTGTCGGACATTTGAGTTCACTGCTTAGAAATAAGCAATTGCAGATGTGTGAGGTAACAATCAAATGAGCGAGATATGGACGAAAGAGTCTCCCAATCCATCAGCACTGAGAAACTAGGCACAGTACAGACACTCTTTATGTCTTCCGGCCACTCTACAAATTCGCCGAACTATTTTTAGTTTGGATAGACGATGACAGGCGTGAGGCGAATACCTACAGGTGATGAGGCCCTCTACAAGTTCATGACTGTCGGCATTCGTCTATCATCGGCGAATATGTAGAGGGCCCATAGGCTAAGTTAGCACACAAAACAATTCATGCATTCAGCATAGTGACACTCCTTACAATTTTGGACTGGAATATTTGTACAATGACCTTGTAAGTCCATATGTACCTAGATTAGGTACTCACTGAACTTATGAAGACAGCCTTGATCACAAAAACTCACTTATGCATGTTTTATTGTTGATACTGGTTTGTAGACTAAGAGCCAATAGATCATAATTAATATTGAAATATATTTTTAATATAAGGTGGTCGCATGACCCATCCGCGCCGAACGCGCCGACCTGTCAGTTCAATAGAGGAAATGCTGAGACGTCACAAGCGGGCCGCATTTTTTCTATAGAAAAATGACTGCGGCGCGTACGGCACGCACATAATAAGTGCGGATCAGCGATCAGCTAAAACCACGTCGATATTTATTCATAAAAACGTAATTCTTCTATGTTCAAGACACCAAAAACGGCTTCTGCCATTTTGTGACGTTCATTTAGGAACAAAAAGTTTATCTTTTACAGTCGTATTGTTCACAAACCAAACCATATGACGTCACAACATGGCGGCTCGCGTTTTCGTGCAACAACTAAAAATCATAAATTAAAATGCATTTTTAAGGCATTTAACGGTTTTAAAAAAGTTATATAAAAATTCTACTGGTTTATTACGAGTATGACCTCCGGATTCATTTAAAACAGTTTTAAAAAAAGTGTAAAATAGCCTATTGAACAAGTCAAAAATTGCATCGATTAAAATTTTATCTTTTAGTCAATTAAAATACATAATATTTAGCACACGTTCACTGTTTTCATCACGTATGATTCCTCGATGTTTCCCTTTACCTAGCAACTAATTGTTGTGTTTGTAATATCAAAATAAAGATGTAGGTACTTATCTAATAGTCTAAATTCACAGAATTTGTAATCTTACAGAGATTACAAATTCTAGATAATTATTGTCATATGTTGTCTATGGATAAAAAATTAATCAATCACTTCCGTTCTATAACTCGTAACGTGTATTTTTATTTTATCGTGAAGTGTCCCAAAAAGTCTAAATATAATACTAATGATGTAAGTATCTCACCGCTAGCTCCTGCTATACATCGACGTTGCACTATTATTAAGGCTCGAGCTAATAACACATCGTGCATACCTGATCCCAAATTCATCATCATCAATACTTGTTTATGTCCTACATTATGCCAATGGTATGCTAGAATTAAATTCGAGTATCTTGTGTAAAGTTTATGGCTCAAACTATTACCATCACTATACAGTCATTTCCCTGCCCTTATCCCTTTTATGTGGGGTCGGCACAACAGGTAAGAAGAGAAATATATATATATATAACTATATAAACTCCACTTTAAATATGTAAAAAAAAAAACATATATGGTTAAGTTAGAAATAAGAAGTAGTAATAAGATGCACCGCCAAATTACTTGGCGAAACCCCAGGACCCGAGGGCAGCCGCCCTCGGAGTTGAAGCCAGGGTAGAGATTTTTTAATCGAGGCCCTTACCTACCCCGGGGGGGAAGAAGACCCCTCTAGCTCTAGCACAACAGGTTTTCTCTTTCACTCCGCTCTATCAGCCGTCATCTCAACACACACTCCTTTCTTACCCATATCATCCTTCACATAGTCTATCCATCTGTTCTTTGGTCGTCCTCTTCCTATAGCTACATCCCTTCACATTAAAACCTTACATTCTTCTCGTCGCATGACCATCTTCCCTCCTCATAACATAGGTACCTACCTTATACTGATGTATTTCGTAACAACACAAGTATACAATGTGTTCACTCAGTGACGTCAAAAGAAAAAAAAAACAGTTTTGAAACCGTTCAAGACCTAAAACCACTAACAAAACGTGATGGACAGATGGACTTGACTCAGACTACCACCAAGGATAACAAAAAAATTATATGTAATTTTAATTTGTCGGCCTTGTTTTGATCTTGATGTTAGATGAGAAACAACTCGCTATTGTTTTCTGAGCGCACTTCCGCGGTGCATCGTGCACAGTGGTACTAACTATTGCCTCAACTGTGACTTACCAGCTTACATACAATGATAAATAGGTAAGCTTACCTAAGAACAGAATAGACTTGCAGTTATCCGAAGTAGTTTTTTTTAAATTTACTGGATACTCTTTACAGTATTCTCATTAGACATCTTTAGTTCTGAGAATGTCTACCGAACTTTGGAGATACAGTCGTGATCATAATAATTATTAAGGTCCCAAAGACAACGTTCTTATTAAAATATTGTTTGTGGTGCACAACTAAAGAGACGCGGAAACAAACATACCATTAATAGTAAATATCATAAAAACCCCAGTTTTCGGCAACTACTGTGGCAAAAAGATTACATTCAGATAATATTTGTATGCATCTCATCTGTGCAATCTATCCAATAATATAATAAATGTAAGTCTGTCTGTCTGTCTGTCACGCCTAAACCACTGAAAAAATTAGGCTAAAAATTGGCATGGATAAAGGTTGTATCCCAGGGACATAGGCTGCTTTTTATCCCGAAAAATAGAAAAAGCTGTCCGTCGCGGTGTTACCCGTGGTCCTTCGGGAAATCATCACTTTCCCGGGATAAAATATAGCCTATGTTCATCGGGGATAATGCAGGATTCTAATGGTGAAAGAATTTTTCAAATCGGTCTACTAGTTTTGGAGCCTATTCAATTCAAACAAACAAACAAACTAATCTTTCCTCTTTATAATATTAGTATAGAAGACCTGCCGAATCAGAAACATTTCTAAGAAATGCGATATTTCAATTAAACTTTTTCATCCATTGTCACAGGTGCCATAACAAATGCCGTTGATTGTGATGCATTAAACATGATGAAACTCTGAATTCGCGGTGATCTTGCAGTAACCTCACTGACACATTAACATTCCATCAAAATAATCTTAAAGGTTGCGTAACTCACGATTCAAACACGGGAAAATACAAGTTACCCCGGCTGCTTCTGATATGAGCTATCAGTGCTATAAACCCGCGTTCACACCAACAAGTTTAACACTTTTACGCACGTAGAACTCCGCTGTATATTGTCGGATTCGACAAAGGCGAAACCTGGGTTGAAATTTTCGGTTATGATTGAGGCTCGCAAAGCCGAATTTGGTCTTAAATTACCTGTTGCACGGCGCACAGTGCAACTGACTGGGTTTTCTTCATAAGGCGTTTGGCGTCAAGATCTTCTAAGCGACGCTCCTCAAAAACAGTCACAGCCTCATGAACGGAGCTGCGCCATTTACGTCTCCGTTGCACGAGCTCTTCCCAACCTTCGCATGAGACCGTAACCAGCGGAATTATTAGACGACCTCTGTAGCGCAGTGGGCGAAGGCCCGCCTGCGACGCAAAAGGATGCGGGTTCGATCCCCGCGGCGGGAACAATATTTGTATGATCTACAAATATTTGTTTCGGGTGGGTGTTTTTATGTATAATATGTATGTATTTACAAACAAAAAGTATATAAGTAGTATATCAGTCATCTTTAGTACCCATAACACAAGCTCTGCTTACTTTGGGGCTAGATGATGCTATGTGAAAAAGTCAAGCATTATTTATTATTTATTTATTATTATTTCTATTTCTTTCCCCACGTGGTTGCGCTAGCCACACTTCCGCGCTGCGAAAGCGGTGTCAAATCCATAGCGCCTTTCGCAAAAAATAGTTAAACTCTTTTTTTCTTTTAACAGTTGATTGAATCTTAGTTGAGCAGTCACAGATAGAGCTATTAAAGTGGCCTATCATTACTCCAAGTGCGCACTGCAAGTCGCGATCCTCTCAGCTTTAATCGGCCTTGCCCACATCAGGCGCGGTCCGAGGGGGGTGGTCACAGGGGACATGACCCCCCCAAAATCGTACACGTCATATAGTAAACTCTTGTATATTGTGCAATAAAGTCTAAAATTAGTGTAGTGAGCCCCCCAAAATTTCAGTAGTGACCCCCCCAAAACTTCAGGCTGCGACCGCGCCTGGTCCACATCGCCATAGAGTAGAACAACGAGAGTAGCGAGTATGTCGGTTTTTTATTGGTTGCATTTGGGAGTGTGCTCAAGAGCTGATCGCACACATGTCCGTACGCGCCGCAGTCATTTTTCTATAGAAAAAGTACTGATGACGTCAGAAAATGCGGCTGGTTTCTGATCAAGAGTAAGTAGGTTTCTTCTAGGCGAGCATGCTTCATCTTAGACCTCACTATTGCTTAACATCAGGCAGAGTAAGGTCAAATGCAAAAATAAATTAAAAAACATTGAAAACTAGCAGTCAAAGTTTTTAAATAAAACGTGAGAAACTATGACGTCAGCTTACGTAATCCAAAATCTAGATATTTATCTTTGTACTTCCCCGTTCTTGCAACTTGGAGACTTTAATATGATTTCTGTGTTGTTGATTTGCAAGAGATTGCAAACATAAGTTCATTTACACAATTTCCTGTTACTTTCCTGTCAATAACAATTTTCTGTTATATTTTTACCATGTTGGCCAAAACATCGTGAGGAAACCAGCTAATATTCTTACACGCGGCGATGGGCTTGCAACCTGTCACGGAATACTAACTTCTGGAAGATGTGGGCATGTATCAAATATGTATTTGAACATGCCTCTGACCACCCCCTTAAGCATCTTCAAAGGATCTGGAATACATAAAATATCTGAGAGAATGTCTACCGCGCCTTGGGGACACCGTCGTGACCCTGTGTGTGTGTGTGTTGGCCAAAGAGTTAAGTAGGTATACAGGTGGATAAGTAGGTATATAGGGAAATGGAAGAAAGAAACATGTTGTGCCGACCCCACTTAGTGGGATAAGGGCAGGAAGAAGAAGAAGAAGAAGTAGGTATACAGGAGCAGTAAGGGCAGGTACCTCAACCGTTATACAAGTAATTATAGGAAAACGTTCCTAGGAGACTGTCCATAACTTTTAGATATTCTGAACTGCATTCACAGAGTAAATTTTTCCTACATCTGATGTAGAAAAATTTACTTTTAGTCAGCGAAAAAAATGCTAAATTAGAAAAAAAAACATGCCAATCGACTCTGTTTCATGTGGGGACTATAGCTGATCGCATATTTGTCCACACTGTACGCGCCGCAGTCATTTTTCTATACAAAAAATGCTGATGACGTCAGAAAATGCGGCTCGTCTCCGACGTCAGCAGCATTTTCTCTATTGACTGGACAGTTTGGCGCGTACGGCTCGGCTGCACTGTGCGAGCATCCAGGGCACTGTGCGCGAATCAAAACTCAGAAAATTGCGGTCATTTGGACTTACTACAGAATATTCACTCTTGCGCTGGTATCGTGTAAATGTAAACTTACTATCTAAAGTATTATGCGATAGATTAGACTTACCTCTGTTGTTGTTCTGAGAGAGCGAATCGATATATTAAATTAATAGTGTAGTACAATGTGAGGTAAGCTAGCAGTTCCCGCCAAACCAACTTGTATACACTGCCTCGCCATCTGTGGACAAGTTTAAGAAATAAGTTAATTTGTATGATCGCAAACTTATCCGCCCCGTACGCGCCGCAGTTATTTTTCTATACAAAAATGCTGATGACGTCAGAAAATGCGGCTCGCTTCTGACGTCAGCAGCTTCTCTATTGAATTGACAGTTCAACGCGTTCGGCTCGGCTGGACTGTGCGACTTCCTTTAGCGGCGGAACGAGCGTTGCACATAACTTCTAACAACCGATGACCGTAGTCAAAGTCAAAAAGCATTTATTCAGTAGGACCGCTGGGATCACTTTGAAACGTCTTAAAACTAGTTAATTATACACATAAAGCATGCGATACAATATCCTGTCGGTCGCCAACTCTGGTGGCGGAGTTTTTTGTAGGCCTCTGTCACGGGACTGATAATTAAACTTGGCCTCTGGAGCATGGCACTTTCAGATAATACCTCCCATCAACTTCTGCGACCACACAAAATGTTGCTATCAAGAAAGATATAACACCACCAGGAGCGTCATTAACAAATTCGCAAATTGAAATACCTACCTACTTATACCTAATATTTTATGTATTCCGTATTAATCAGCATTGCCATTCAGCGTGGCAACGCCGCCAGTGTTTTGGGCACGCTTCCGACTGGCAGTGACCTGGATCAGTTGAGCTATCCATAGATCGTTTTTACGACGATCCTTAGATAACTTGACTGATTCTATTGTATTTTGTAATTTTATGTACATAATGTAGTAGCTTAGTTTCTGTAAATAATTTTTTTTTTCCGTATTATGTATTCCGATAAATATGAAATTGTGAAATAGGCATTTAATTTATTTTTTGTAAAACGGAGTCTCTTGAATGGTTTTAGGATTAGAACATTCTGAACAAAAACAAAGTGTCTGCAAGAAATCGCTTCTGAGCGATAAGATCGCACATTGTTCATTATCTCATTAGGTTTCATTAGTTCTTATGTTGTTGTGTAATTATTGTGTACTAGCTTTCCGCCGCGGTGTTACCCGCGGTCCCGGGATATAAAATAAAGCCTATCAGGGATAATGTAGGATCCTAATGTTGAAAGAATTTTTCAAATCGGTCCAGTAGTTTCGGAGCCTATTCAATTCAAACAAACAAAATTTTCCTCTTTATAATATTAGTACATAAAGACAATAAAGAGTTTTTCACTCATTTATTTAAAGTGTGTGTAGGTATTATATATCTTATTTTATATATCTTCAAAGGATCTGGAATATAAAGATCTGAGAGAATGTCTACCGTGCCTTGGGGATACAGTCGTGACCCTGTGTTGATTTTGTGTGTAGGTACACTAGGTACTGCCTATAGTTCCCGTTGTTGTTTCGGAGGATATCACAATATAACACGGATTTAAATTTTTTTAATCCGTGCGTATAACTCATTTCAAGGTATCATCAACTCCCACTCATAAGTAGAGTGCAATATATTCTACTCTATACTTTTCTGATATCGCTATCACAGGACACTGAACGTTACCAGGGGCGAATAAAATCAGATGTATGATCACGGGATTATTCTTGCATAAAATTATCATCAGTGCTAGGATAATTACCAATTCAAACAAAGAAAAAACGATTACAGACGAGTTAAACCTATAGTTAAACTCGTTTAAGTAAAACGTGTTTCTGAGGTGTGAGACTGCAAAAAAAACTAAAGCTATTCTCAGAATTTAAGGTTACACGATGCGATTTTTCATACGATTTGCTAAGCCTCCGCCCATTGAACGTGCCGTTGCGCGAGCGTCGCGCTAACTATGACAAAAAACTTATCGATGAGCGTTTACACGAGTAAAATTGCCGTGCGATAAGTTATCGGATGGGTTGAAATCACATCATGTAAATGTACCTTTATAAAGACGTAAATAATTTTGTTTTTTTATTAAATGTGCTTCGCTTTTACCCGCGATCTTTCGGGAATATACACCTTTCTGGGATAACTATAATCCGAGTGCCTATAATTCAAATTCACACATAAAAATATTCAGTATGTTTTTTGGGTGAAAGAATAATAAAACATGATCATCCTCACCAACTTTCAAAATTTAATATAATTTATTATTTTATTAATAGTAGGATACGCCAAGGAAACAAGGGAGGAGGATGTGTTTGAGATCATGACCCCTTGTTCTAAATCATAAATAATAATAATAAAATAATAAATAATGCTGGAAATTTTCACACAGCATCATCTAGTCCCTAACTAAGCATAGCTTGTACTATGGGAACCAGATAACTGATACTTACTGACTACTTAAGACCTCTCGCAGACTACAGACTATCTATCGGCCGATAGTTGAGACGGAATATACCTACTTCGGCTCGTAATGAGTAACTATCGGCCGATAGAAAGTCTGTAGTCTGCGAGGGGTCTAAATGCATTATAACTTCGTACCTACAAATTACGATGCATTTGTGACTATGTAGCATGTTAAGCTTTTATAATTTTACAAGCTATGGCTGATCCTACAAAATGTGCGCGCCGTACCGCGTACGCCCACAGTAATTTTCCTATTATTTATTATTAAATTGACATTTCGGCGCGCTCGGCGCGGATGGATCGTGATGAGCTTATTTGTCGTATCACTTATTTTGAATCAATTAACTAAATTATTCTCAAATCTCCGCCACCGTGTTTTAAAACTTTTTACGTTCATGTCGATTTCCTTACGACATTTTCCTTAAACATTTGAGAGTAGGTACTTACTGGCATAGTGCACATACATTTTGGCACAGAAAACTCATTGCTCTCATTTCACTCATGACGACCTCTGTGGCGCAGTGGATGAAAGTCCGCTTGGTACGCAGAAGGCGGGTTCGATCCCGCGGCGGGATAAATTTTTGTATGATCTGCAAATATTTATCTTGGGTCTGGGTGTTTCTATGTATAATATGTATGTATTTAAAAACAAAAAGTATGTAAGTAGTATATCAGTTATCTGGTTCCAACAGTACAAGCTTTGCTTAGTTTGGGGCTAGATGATGCTGTGTGAAATATCCAGCATTATTTATTTATTGCTCGACGGAACTCGAAGCTACGACATTAGGATCGAAAGGCGGTATCACTTCTACTAGAGTAGGAGCATATAATTTATAGGGTAAGGCTTATTTCAACATGAACTGTTGATTAGTGACTTCCTATAACTCGGAAAGTAAAAGGGAAGCGAGGTCAACATAAGCCCAGTACTTGGTTCACTTCCAAGTCGTCAGGGATTTTTAAAGAAACAGGCCAAGTGCAACTCAGTCTGAAAGGTTCCGTACCAACCAAAAAATTGGTTGTCTGTAAAGTCGGTTTACTGACGATAGTTGAACGTGACAACGTTTGTGCTTCTTTGTCGCTCGTTCCGCGCTCTCGCTTGCACTTCAAGCCTTACATGGAACGCCTCAGAGCGAGGTAGCGCCGCATTTTTTCGTGCGTGCAGCCGGCTCTATCGAATTATAAGACGTTGTCACGTCAAAAACGCTGAAATAAGGTGGTCGCACGATCCATCCGCACCGAATGCGCCAAACGGTCCATTCAATAGAGGAAATGCTGAGACGTCAGAATCTAGCCGCATTTTCTGACGTCAGTATTATTAGGGTTCCATACCTCAAAAGGAAAAATTGACAAAACTGCATACAACATTTTTTTGGTAATTTCATAACTTTTAGATATTTATCTCTTTCATTTGTTACCTATTTCTGTTCACTTGCTAAATGATGTACAATGTTGGAAACTTGATTGGTTTATGTGTTTTTATTTGCATTTTGATTAATTGTTATCATGTTCTGTTTGTTTCTCAAATAAAATAAAATAAATAAATAAATACATTTTATGTCAAACACCGCGGCACATGAGTTCCTGGCATTCTGTCAAACTGAAGATTTACATTAAGCCAAGACTACTCACGTGCCGCTATAAAGACTTGTCGTAAAATATATGCAGTTTTGTCAAATCTATCAACAACAGGTGCAGCGTTATCTCTGTCTGTCAATTTTATTTCTATCAATTTCTATTTGTAAAATGGCTAGGGAGATACAGTTTTTAGGTCATGGCTTTACCTACGATTTATTAGCCGGAACTCACTATTTAAATATTAAGTAAATTATATTCAAGATAAGAAAAAGTTAAACCGGTCTAGTGTGAGCCTGACATTCGCACATTGAAGGTCTTGTTGTCATGTCAATAGTTCTTTCGAACCAGTGAAAATATTTTATGTGCGCCTTTCGTGCATAACACAATGTTCTTCGACAGTGTGCTGAAGTTCAGTACATTGTTGGAATTCAACCATTAGGATATGCTGGTTTTTTGACGGTGTTTTTCTTTATCGTTTGAGAGTAAGTACCGGTTTAGTAAAACTTAGGCTTTATGCGTCTGTAGATGATTTAGAGAGCGTATGGAGAACCTAATATGCCCTACACTCACCGGCATAGTGCACAAACATAAATGTCTCAAAGTCAAAGTCAAAAAGCATTTATTCAGTAAAAGTAAGTTTTTTTTTTATTTATTCAGTAGGACCGCTGGGATCACTTAGAACTAATTTTACTTCTGTTCTTGCGCGACCACCGTGAAGAATCAGGGCAACTAACACGGTTTGGTAACCCATCTTAAAACTAAAAAGTCAAGCTCCAGTGGTGAGCCAGTCAAACGAAATTGAGACTCGTTAAATAAGTTTAGATGCTCATAAAGTACATAAAGTCTTGTCGTTCGCGTCCGCAGATATCACGCGAATTTCATTTTCATCAATTCCGATCACTTTCTCTTATTTATTACCATGACGCGTCGCCACCGCTTTCCAACAAGGATGAAATAAAGCTAGGTGGATTATACTCATAAAAATATATCGTCGATAGAGTTACATTGACAAACCAAAATTATGCACATCGTAATTTTACTTAGACATCTTCAAAGGATCTGGAATATAAAAGATCTGAGAGAATGTCTACCGCGCCTCGGGGATACAGTCGTGACCCTGTTTGTTTTTTTTTGTTTTTTGGTAATTTTACTAAGTTACCTATATTTTTAACATTATTATTATATTATGTACGTACCTACTAAGTTGATGATTTATATATAGCGTCAAGAGGCTCAAATGATATGTATATTAGGTATACCTACACTCAAAGGGACGCTGTAGTGCCTCGAAAATGTTGTTACAACAATTTTTGTATGTTTAGACGTTTGACTCCTCACTGGACTTGACTATTCAGTTTTAAAAAAGCATAAATATAACCTCCTCCTTTTTTTGAAGTCGGTTAAAAATTAATCACTGAAAAGAATGCTAGGCCTCAAACCGTGTTTGTTGCCCTGATTCTTCCACAGCATTGGTTGCGAAATAACAGGAGTAAAATTAGTTTTAACACTACCTATTCTAAGATTTCTAAGTGATCCCAGCGGTCATGATGAATATACATATTAGGTATGGGCTTTTTGACTTTGACTTATTCGTTAAAGAGGAATATTTGTTTAAAAATGCCTCGGATTACTAAATATCTACGACAAGAAACATTCATTGTAAATTATCTGTAGGACAATGTTTTAGGTAATTAACATTACCTACTACAATAGGCTATTATTGAACGAGCAGACTATTATTGAATGAACGCATGATTTAAATCTAATTAATGTCATATAATTTACTGTTAAGCTACCTTTCAATACTTAAATCGTTAAATACCTTCTCGGTATCGGCATTTAATTGCCAAAACTGCATACATTTAAAAAAGTTATGGCGGCACGTGAGTTCCTATGTAAATCGTCAGTTTGACATATTGCCAAGAACTCACGTGCCGCGACACTTGACGTAAAATGTAGGCAGTATTGGCATTTAATGCCACTAGGCGCAGGTAGTCTCCGCGTTATCTGTCGATTCGATTTCTATTCCATTTCTATTTGTAACATGGCTAGGGGGGCAGAGGCTACCCGTAGCTTACAGCAACGCGTATAAAGGGTGTAAAAAGACTGCTACCGAAAACTGAGGGGTTACAATCAGACCATGACTCTTAACATATTTAGCGAAAAAAAAACCCAAAAAAAATATATTTGACTACGCTTAGTTATTTTATGTTATTTTCGGTTATTTACTACTTGTACAACATAATAAAACCATACCTACCTAATAATTTCATTTATAAAAGAAAAAAACAATTAAAACTCAAAATCCAGCAATCTACGTAAAACAACGCGCCCGAAACATACGCAAACAGTACTCTTCAAACGCTGTTTTCTCCGGATATAATGATTTTTTGGGAAAATCCTTTTGGATTTGGTTGTGTGTTGGGATGCTGTACCTACCCCTTTCGGCTTCGGTAGACGTCTTTTTACATCCTGTATACATTTTACATCGACTCGCGCGAGCCTGGACCATAGCTTGCTGGAATGCGTGGCTTGGAACGCGTCTGTAAAAGGGTTTAGATTTTACTAATTTACTAGACGCTCCGTGCTACCTGCGATTTCAAAAACAACATGAATGGTTTGCATTCGTAAAGAACACATTGGGATTAAACTCTAGAGTACTATTTATCTCCCTTAGGCAACCTTTACAACAAAATACGTACATACATTCACAGCATAAAACGCCTTTACACAATACCGTCCCGGCATACCATTCATTCATCTTGCCACAGAATATTAGCTGTTGATCCGTTGAGTTTGAGAAAGCAAGAGTCCGGAATGGTATGCCAGAATGGTATCGTGTAAATAACTTGTAACTAATAAGCTAGACTAAGCTCCGATAAGAATATAACCTCGTCTCACTTAACGTATCGACATTAATCTGTGAACATATGGGACTGGCTGTTGTTTTTAACGTGTAGGGTCAGATTACTCGCACCTTAATCGAGCTAAGTGAGATTTGTGTTATATTACAGGTCAGACAAAGTTACGAAGGCGCATTCTACCAAAAAGTACTTCTTTGAATGAATGAATGAAAAACTTTAAATATTTTTTCATCTATCCCTCTTAGCATTTTCATGGTGGGGCATCTACCATCCAGGTAGGCATCTATCCTCAAAAAAAATGGTTTTGCTAAAAGTTAATTTCTGCAAAATCTGTAATTGTTAGGTCAATAAAAACAAGTCATAGTATAAGATCAAACATTAAACCAGTTATATTAACGGAGATAATTTATGGTAAATTAACTGTTTTAAAATTATGAGACTATTTCGAAAAGTGCGGCATCTATCCCGGTTTTACCCTAGTATTAGGTATCGTTTTCTTTCGGTATCCCCTCGTTTTGTTAACTTGTGCCAAAGCTTCGGAAGCAACAACTGATGCTCATCATCTAAAATAGAATCTAACGGCTTTGTATTACATTGCTTCAAAAGGCTTAATGATATTTGAACGTTACGTTATTGGTACTTAGATCATTTCGATTCATCTCACGCACACACGCACGAGGATAAGCGAGCGCGAAATTTTGGCGCACTTATTTATAGCATCGAAAATGCAATGTCACGTAGCTGCGAATTTTCCTTTACCATGGCCATGGAGTTACATGAGAAACAATGGACGAGTGAGCACAATATTGATATATCTTTCATAATGCTACTTGCAGTGACGCGGTGCGCTGCATCGTCAAGAATATCAATCTCCCGAAATTACGAAAGCAGCCCAAATTTCTCTTACCCTACTTTCTGGTTGGCATTGGGATATACTGAAAAGTAACAACAAAACACGATTTTTTTAAACAAAATAACAGTAACAGGTACATCAAAGATGTACAATGTAACAACATCCAGATGATTTATACAACGTCAGAAGACACTTTACGCTATAGTGCCTGGGACATTGTTTGAGAAGGAAAAGCTTGAACAGCACCTAAAGAAATGCTTTCGAACACTTCTAGAAATATCGTAAGTCGTAGATTATTGACAATTTCTTAGGAAATTCACACGAAGGCCAAAAACAAGAATTAACAGCGTCAGGCAGGATGGAAACAATGCTTGAAGTTTGATTTGCTTAACTAGGAAGGCGTATATTTTTGCGCGGTTGCCATTGGCCTTCAATGTGCCGAGAACACCTCTTACTATTAGCACCTATTAGCGGATTTTTCAGCCTTGTCAGTTGTACGGGAGCAAAAACCATTTAAAAATTAATTAGTAGCGCATAGTCATTTAAAAATGACCAAGAGTAGACAAGGAGTCTCAGCGGACCAACAGCCAGGTGGATAGATGACATTAGACTTACTTAAAACGCTTTCTTTTTTTATTTATTATTAAATTATTTATTGCACACAAATTACAAAATAATTTAGGTACCTACTTAGGTACAATTTGCGAGCATATGCCATTTTCTACCTACTTTGTTGTAGGTATTGAGTAATGTTGTTTTATGGGGAGTCCATACAAGAAACATGTTTTTTTTTAACTAAACTCTCTTTAAAAAAAATGCACTTCTAAAAATATGGAATTCGCGTAAAGTTGTAGGTATCTATAGATCGTTTTTACAACGATGCTTAGATAGATTGACTGATTCTATTGTATTTTGTAATTTTATGTACATATTGTAGTAGCTTAGTTTTTTCTGCCAACACTAAATAATGCTGGACAATTTCACACAGCATCATCTAGCCCCAAACTAAGCATAGCTTGTACTATGGGAACCAGATAACTGATACACTACTTATATACTTTTTTGTTTGTAAATACATACATATTATACATAGAAACACCCAGACCCGAGATAAATATTTGCAGATCATACAAACATTTATCCCGCGGCGGGGATCGAACCCGCAACCTGCTGCGTCTCAAGCGGGCTTTCACCCACTGCGCCACAGAGGTCGTCGTAAATGCGATGACAGCGCCTCTCTCACCGGTTCAAATAAGTTTGTGGCACTTTATTAAATGCCATTTTAATAATGATCACTGATAGTTCGCGTATGAATGCAAATGTGTTGCCGAAGACAAACAGAATCAACCGTTTTTCTGCTTTGCACTGACGTAAGTATTCGTATTTACAATTTAATTTATGTAGTTATACAATGAAATACTCTGCGGAACGAATGGCGACAATTAGAGTCCTCCAAGTTTTGTTGTGTGCCTTTGTGTGATCACAAAAACAATAGTAGAACGCTATTTTTGTATTGTGACGGTGAACGGACGTTTTGTTTGCTTAGTGGTCAGTAGGGTGGAAAAAACAATAACCTACTGGATCTGCAGATTTTTGCACCTATAGTGCTACAAATTTATCTGTACCGGTGGCCAAAAGAGGAACTAACGAATTGAATACTAAGATGTATTTTTATGCCAACACCAAATGCGATAACAGCGCCTCTCTCATCGATCCAGATAAGTTTGTGGCACTGTACCTTGTGCTTTTATATTTTGGACTACTGGTTAAGATGAAGGATATCTTTTTGTATGCAGGTACCTTCTTAAATATATCTGCTGCCTCCTGACAGTTTCATATCTAATACTACTTAAAATGGTGGCGATGTGATTTTTAATAAGTAGTTATTTAAACGTCACCCTATAGGAGATGAACGTAGGTTAATAATAAGTAAGTATTCATTATTATTATTATCAGAGTGAATGAGGCGAAAGTTGTGTCAGGATCGTAGCGAGTGGAGATCCGTGGTCTCTGCCCACCCCTTTGGGAAAGAGGCGTGATTTTATGTATGTATATATTCATTACTTTCAAGTGGACGAATGCAACTCAATATTTACAAGTAACTCTAGGATATTATCATGCAACACTTCCGCTCTCGAATTCACATTATTCATTGTAAAAAGTGAGTTTTTAACGGCTGGTGGTGTTTATCGAAATGGAACTGTGTAAAAGTGAAATGCATCGAGCGTGGCTGGGTTAATGTGCCTTTCAACTCGACTGATTCACTATTTGTATTTGTAACAATGAATGTTGGGGCTGAACATTCTGGAGTGGAGACGTATCGGAAATCGCAGAAGAGGACTGACCACCACTAGACGGAAAGACGATCTGGTAAAGGTTGTTGGGAACCGTTGGGTGCAGGCTGCACAAGATCGTTTGCTGTGGAAATCGATGGGGGAGGCCTATGTTCATCAGTGGACGCTATATGTCTGAAATGATGATGATGATGATTCGTAACAATTAGAACTCTTTCATATTACCTATTTACAACACATTTAATGGATAGGCAATTGTGAAGCCGTTTGGCGTTCAAAGCGCTTATGACATTTCTCAACTTCGATCAACTATTTCTTATTTCGGTGTATTATATATGTTTTTTACCTCATAACTCCGTCAGTTATCAACCGATTAAACAATACTTTTGGGAAGGTAACTTCTATTTTAAGAAAATCCTATAGGTGAAAAAATATCAAATTTTAAATACAAAGTCAATGAACATGATTTTCCGTGTGGGTAACATTTTTTATATACAGGGTGTAAAAAGACAACTACCGAAAACTGAGGGGTTGCAATCAGACCATGATTCTAAACATATTTAGCGAAAAAAAAACGCAAAAAAAAGTTGACTTAGCTAAGTCATTTTATGTTATTTTCGGTTATTTACTACTAGTACAACAAAATAAGACCATACCTACCTAATAATTTCATTTATAAAAGAAAAAAACTGTTTAAACTCAAAATCCAGCAACCTACGTAAAAAAACGCGCCCAGAACATAGGTATGCAAATTTTAATCTTCAAACGCTGTTTTCTCCGGTTAAAATGATTATTTCGGAAAATCCTTTTGGATTTGGTTGTGTGTTGGGTGGGATGCTGTACCAACCCCTTTCAGCTTCGGTAGACGTCTTTTTACACCCTGTATATTTAATTTTCCAAGGACTACAAAGAACTCCACAGAATTAGCCACCAGCTCATTCAAAGTAGCGTTAGTGCGCAACAATCGAGCGCCACGTCTCTAGGTATTATAAAAACATATGTATTTACATAGAGATTTACGAAGATTACATACGAAGAAACCGTAACGGTCATTCGAACCGGTATAACAGTGTCTGTTAATTCAATGTGACAGGACATGTGGAACTTTACCCGTCAATTAAGTTTTGGCGGAGCGGACTCCGTACGGACTTAAGCGGGTATCACACTACACCGTATTTAGGGCCCGGTAGTTAGGGAGCAAGGCTTGCCGGGACCGTCCGGTCGCCCTAGTTAGGGATCCTTACGCTCTAACTCTTATTACACCACTCCTTGTTAGGGTAAGGGACCCTGAATACCGTGGAGTGTGATACCCGCTTTAAACACGCCATCATAAATTGCATAGTGTTTCCACCAACAAATAGTCGCTCCACTAACTCGCTCAGTTCTAAATTCAAAAATGTGAAAATAAAAAACTTGGAAGCCTAAAAAATGTGTAACATAATACAAGTATGTGATCTTAACTAGCAGCCAGGCACGATATAGCCATTACAACTTGAAGACCAGCTATTATTGAATGTACTTAGAGTAATTACAAAGATAAGTTTTGTACCAGGCATATCCAAGCATTGTTCAAATGAGCTAGTAGGTACCTACCTACTAGCTACTACCTACCTAGGTATCTATACCTTCCTACATGATTGTATAAGCTAATTCATGATCGCTCATTATACTTGAAACTACTTACTGCATGGTTTTTTTTTTAATTTAATCAACCAGAATTGGCAACACACATACGTACTTTCATAAAACTCCGAATCTAACAATATCATCCAATTAAGCTGGCTCTTTGTCAAAATAAATAAATGTCTTTAAATAAATAAATAATGCTGGACATTTTCACACAGCATCATCTAGCCCCAAACTAAGCATAGCTTGTACTATGGGAACCAGATAACTGATAATAAATTCATCTCTCTTCTCCTGGGTAGATTCAGAGTTTAGCGGAATACATCCAGTTAGGAATAGGTCTGCTCAACCGATCGCAACCAATCACAGTGCAAGAAACGTCAGTTTTGAATCAATTCCAGCACTGATTGTTTGCGGTCGGTTGGACAGCTGACCTATTCTGAATCGTTACCCTGCTCTTATCCCACAAAGTTGGGTCTGCACATTTACTTTCCTTTTCTCCACTTCTATTATTCCTCAACTGTGCTGTGCATGTATTAAAATAAAAGTTTTGGCATATAAACTGAAATCTCCATCACCAGAGTTGGCCACTGATATACATACATACATTTTGTAAGCGGGACAGCGAGTGTGATTTGTTCGGCGTGTGAGAAGTACAGAGCTATACGCAACGTTATTTACGGCGCTAAGATACTTTAGCTAATTACAGCTTTTTAGTTAATTAAGCAACCAATCGAAAAATTAAAAGACACCTAAAGAAATACTTTTAGGTTTCTCGACAAAACAAAAACCACCAAAACGGGGCTGTACTTGAGACAAATAGCAAAATGTGTGCTAAACATATATTTAAAATATATATATATATATTATCTGGAAAACGAAAACACGTAATCCAAGTTAAAACAATGAAGTATCATTTACCTAAATATGAAGGTTGTGGCTTTCACAGATTCTGAGATAAATAACGATTTCGAACTACAAAATTACACACTTACTTAAGTACTTCATGACATGAACATTGAGATACTGGTAAGGCCGCTAGTGTTTAGGACACTTCAGACTGGCAGAGTGGATCAGTTGATCTACTTATAGATCGTTATTAACGATCCGGACTCCACTGATTTTATTGAATTTTGTAATGTAGTTGATTACTTATCACAGTTGACGAGTGGAAAAGGAAGACATGTGCCGACCCCACTCAGCGTGGGATAATGGAAATGATGATCTCTCCTTTAAAAACAAACTTGAAATAATCAAAGATCAACTCATTCTGGCTTGGGCAGCGAAAGTAACTGTGACTCGAACTCGTATCAATAACTAGTCAAGATCATTGCTAAAGCGGCCGGACTGGTCTGGTTTCCGAGTATTTACCTACATTAGTTACTTAGATAATAGGACAACTTTACTGTCCAATGAAAAAAGCTCGCTAGTTTGAAAATCTTGAACTTATCCATCCATTTAATGTAAAAAAACTTGCATCTATACCTACTAGACCATTTAGTTATACGTACAGGGAACTCGGGAACGCTGTGCCTAGGATATTGTTTGAGATGGACAAGGCTTGGCTTAGTTAGGTATATTAGTAATTTTATAGAAAGGTGCTTGTATTTAAGATCTCCGAAACTATTCATCCGATATAAAAACTCTAGGCATTTATAAAGTTAGCCGTCGATGTGCAGTCGACGTTTTTTCATACATAATTATGTACTGCGCTTAGGTACTTCCAAAATTCTAATATCATGAATGCTTAGGTCCATGTACGAGGTGAATGAGGATAAATTCCGTTTTTTGATTGAAGTGAAATCGAACAGTGATGCAATAGTAATAAACACCAATGATTTCATGCATGTTACATAGCTGAACTGAGCTGATCACAACAAATCTATCTGATGTAAGAATGGCTAATATTTTAATCAACAAGTTTTAACTGACATTTGAGATTCATGTATCTTGGTAGAGAGAATGAACATGTCATGTATCGAAGCTTTGTCCAAGGTTAAAAGGAAATGTCTGCAGGTTTATCAAATGTCACATAAGCAGTTCATATGGTACATATTCTTGTAAAATAAGATAGCATGACGAAGCTAAGTCAAAAAAAATTTTAGCGTTTTTTTTCGGTAAAGATGTTTAGAATCATGGTCTGATTGCAACCCCTCAGTTTTCGGTAGCAGTCTTTTTACACCCTCTATAACCGAGTTACAAAACAATCGCACTGGCCCTAAAAAGTTTTAAAACTCATTAAAATATAGGTCTACATTTGACACCTCACTATAAACTTTCAGGGTCTTTTGACCACTGATTTTTGAGTGGTGGTGGCACCGGTCACACTTCCCATCCACGCCGAACTGGCAACTCAATAGGGGAAATGCTGAGACGTCAGAAGCTAGCCGCATTTTCTAACATCATCAGTATTTTTTCTATAGAAAAATGACTGCGGCTCGTACGGCGCGGACATTTGCGATCAGATTAGAATCCTATAGGTACCTAAAAAGAAAAAGATCTTACACAGCGAAGAAATTCCTATGAACAGCAGACACAAGTTTCTTTACTGATTAACGAAAAAGTACTCTTTTTTTATTACTGTATCGCTCTCCCAGTTTCGCTGAAGGGGGACTTTTTTTAGGATTAACGTAGACTTTGCCATTCCTCTCTTATTTAAATTTTTGTGTGATTTTCTTGGTTCAATACTTAATAATTGTACCTTAAGTTTGTGAGGATGTATGGATGTTTGTTATCTATTCTTTCACGTAAAAACTACTGAAAGGGTTTGGTACAGGTCTGGCTGGTATAGCAATTTTTTTTGAAAAGTAAAGCATTCCCGAGGGGCCGCGAATAGCACCGCGGAGCGCATGTAATAAATTATAGGTATCATCATTTCAGCCATAGGCCTCCCCCATCGATTTCCAGAGCGATCGATCTTGTGCAGCCTGCACCCAACGGTTCCCAATAATCTTCATCTAGTGGAGGGCCGTCCTCTGCGATTTCCAGTGCGTGGTCTAAACTCGAGAGCTTTTCTGCCCCAACGGCCGTCAGTTCTACGAGCTATGTGCCCCGCCCACTCAACATGCTAATCCTGTGGGCTATGTTGGTGACTTAAGTGCATCTACGGATCTCATCATTTCTGATTCGATCTCGTAGAGAGAAGATTTAATGAATTAAAGAAAAACCCGTTAATTGTCACAATATTTCTGTTTTTTTCTAATCAATAGCAGGCAATATACTTGCAGGTACGGCAATTAAATCAGCATTAATTTGCCTTTGCTTGCATTTGCATTTTTTGCTTTTGATGTTAAATGGATAAATCCGATAATTTTTTAGCTATTTCTAAAATCGTTAGAAATACTTAATTAGGTTTGTATTAAGTATTTCTAAATGTCTGTTTCATTTGTCACAATAAGGGCCGCTTTTACCATACCGAGAAAGTTAGTCTTCTTTCCTAAGGTACATAGGTAAATATAAGTATATATAGACATATTATGTAGAAAATCGAATATTTATTTTAACTCAAAACAATAGATTACTAAAGATTAATAACTCTTAATGAAGTTAGACATGTTTTTAAGAACGTATTGGAGAATTGATAGAAAATAAAAAATCGCACAGCAAATTATTTCATGTTACAATAAGCGTGTTCGCAATAGCAGATGGTAAGCAGTTGTAAAATGAAAATATGTTATTACATATCACATATTTACACTAGTTTTAATTGTAACTTTCATTTACTTGAAACGACATCTGCAAGGCAACAGACTAAGTAGCATTTAGCTTGCTAATTAATAACGTTACGAAGGATTTTGACCGCTGAAGGCAATTAAAATATTCTAGGAAATAGTTATGTTTAACGCAAACAGGTATCCACGGTTCCGTAGAGAGTGAGTCTGGACACTTTACACGAACGTCACAATGGAGTGTGGAGGTGGCATGCATTGTGGTCACGGATGATTGGAGACAGATTTCGTCACGTAGGAGCGACGCGGGGAGACCTCTGAACAGCTGTTCGGGAGCCTCCTTCACTTACTTGCACAGAATCCGCCAGAAACAACCGAAACTGCTGCCGTTTGGTACCTCACCAGCATACGATATAGTCATGTTTCAAATCGACACCAATAAAATTAAATATTTATACACACACGTTTGGCACACGCGGGAAAAGAACGTCTCAGAATGATGAAAAAGTTTGTTGGTTTTAACTAGGGGAGGGTGGAAGGGGGTCGTTGGGTTAAACGCACTTATTTGTCACATTATGAAGGTGCTTTGCCTTCCCGAACTGTAACGCGCTAGCGGCAGTACCGACCGCTGTTGAACGCTCACTGACTTCACTGAGCCTGATTTATAAAGCCAGCTAACAGTTTAAAAGCGAGTGTACGACCTGGCGATGCAAACAGTGACGCGTGCGCAGGTGGTGCCTTAAGTTTCCGGGAGATGGCGGTTTTCACAAACACAACCTTCATAAAGCCTTCGTGTGCGTTTGCTTGATCAGTGGGTGTTTTGCATTATTTGAAGGCATGTTATACACCTGAAATACGATTAGTGCGCTAATTCCTTTTTCAATGTAACGTTTTGTTTTTATTAAATAGGTCGGCATTTGACCTCACTCTGCCTGATGTTAAGCAGTAGTGAGGTCTAAGATGGAGCATGCTTACCTAGAAGGAACATATTTACTCTTGATTTGAAGACCTCTTGTACTTTTCGGTTTTAGTTTATGTACATGAAGAAAATGTTCATCTAGTTACCTATATACAGACCTCGGCTTTCTGAATACGATTTTGAACTAGTGAACATACCTAGCCAAGCAAGACAGCACTGAAACATCATCGCCTATAATAGATGGAGAATTGAAAAGAATATCAATGTATGTTGAATAGTTTCGCCCACCTGCAACATGTATACCAAGTAGATAATGTCAAGTTTTAATTTAAGTTTGTATTCATGACCAATTTTTTACGATTTCATATAACAAAACAAATAATTCAAATTAAATAAAAGATTTTTCTTAAGACATTCAGTTTATTTACTTATTTCTTTAGATATATTTACCTTCAATACAATCGGCATTGATCAGACATTTTGCGAATAAAATTAGTTAGCATAAAAGTACACAAAATTATCTTCAAGATAAAAAAATGTAGGTATAAAAAAATTTACTCATATGACATGTTAAGTAAAATATGCAAAGTATTTAGTACAAAATGTGTTTGTAAATCAATCCCACTAATACCTACAATAAAGCTGCAAGATTGAGTTTGTTTAGATGTATGTTTTAATCACGGATAGACCAGTGAACCGATTTGGATGTTTGAAATAGGCGTAGATAGTGACCTGGTATAGCATATAGGCTATTCAAAATGTTGGTAACACGCGGGCGAAGCCGCGCGCAATAACTAGTACAAATATAAAGATAGCGTGATTGAAACTCCAACATCTAAACATACTCACAAACATTCAGTTTAATATATTAGTGTTCAACTGTTCAACTTCATAAATATTCAGAAAGTTAATAAATAAATCTATAAAAGTTTATACTTAAAATAAATTAAATTTATTCCTAAAACATATTATAAACTTATTAAACAACAGGTACCTAATGTTCAAACAATTATATTGAGCGGTAATAGAATGTAAATAAATCTATGAAATTAATATTTTAGATCACAATAATACTTTGGTTCAATAAAACTGTTGACAAGACTAGGTTCAGTGTATTATTTTAAATAAACTCACAACGCGCCTAGAATTTTAAAAAAGCTAATCTATTATAATAATAAATATACTAATATCACGCATGGAAATGCATTATAGCAAAATGGAACTTTGAAATCTTATTACTAATATTACGAGTTATATGTGAAGATGTAGATAAAATAAATGTTATAGATTGTATCTGAGCGCGAGCAGCGCCTTTGAGCTGACCAAGACAGTTTCTCAGACCGTACAAGATGAATTGCACAAATTTTTCTACTTGAAACCATGTGTAGTTATGCTAGGTATAATTATGTGGAGGGATGTAGCGGAGAACAAAGCAAAGATGGATCATCATCATCATCATCGCAGCGTCCACTGCTGAACATAGGCCTCCATCGATTGATCTTGTGCAACCTGCCCCCAACGGCTCCCAGCAACCTTTACAAGATCGTCTTTCCATCTCGTGGGGGCCGTCCTCTACTGCGATTTCCAGTGCGTTGCCTCCACTGAGAACTTTTCTGCCCCAACGGCCGTCAGTTCTACGAGCTATGTGCCCCGCCCACTGCCACTTCAACTTGCTAATCCTGTGGGCTATGCAAAATGGGATGGACTGAGTGAAAGATGATATTCGTAAAGTGAATGTTGAGATGACGGAGCACAGTGGAAGAGATATGAATGAAATAGAAAAATGATCATCTATTCGTAGAAGATATCCAGGCGGTTATACAATAGAAAGACTTATACATTTACCAACAAGATATTATACCAACCGACTTACCTTTCAAGGTTTAAATACCGTTTTATCGCACCTTTAAGATTCGCGCACAAAATCGCTTTCATGCCCATCAATACTATTCAACATTCCTTAATATTACCACTTATAAGAAAGTACACAGTAAGATTATCGAAAACCTAAACATTATCAGCCAAGTGCCGCTTGAATTATCGAAATCATGTATTTTAGAGCCGGTTTTGTTACGGAAACATCTGAATATCATGTTATCACGCTCGCACCCTAATGATGAGACTAGTGTGCGAGCGAGACAACAGGATATACACAAGGTCTGATAATGCTTGGGTCTTTAACGGTACTGAGCGACCGTAGCTCCATCTACAGGTTTTACGAACAACAATAAATATATCAAAGTTTTAACTTACATCTACTCAAAAATTAAATGCGTTAATAACTTAAGAAAATATAAGTGAGATCCTTAAATGAAGTCTTAATAAACACAACAAATAAACTTATTTCCAACCTCTGGATAAAACAGCTTTAAATCTTTATAAATAATAACCATGTACATAAATATGTAAAATATGTATAAAACATCTTAAAAGTTAACATCAATAAAAGTAACTTAAATATAAAACAATCGAAATATCTTAAAATCGGCGTCAGTATAAACAAGCCATAGTCGTTTTCAAATCAATCGATGGTTCAAGCATTCGTGAAAAAAACTTATTTACCTACGCGATTAAAACGAGTAATTTCACGAATAACAAGATCAAAACCTGATAAAATCCTTATTATACTTTCCTAAATAAAAACTTGACTTTAACAACGTGGAGCGATCGTAGTAGCTTGTTAAGTCGTTCTCGATAGATCGCGGAAGATAAGCAACGTTCTGACCGGTCAGTGAGTGGATGGGTGAGCGGATGCGAACTGCGGATGGCACTTTAAAGTCGGCCCTGGTTATTAGCCGCTAATCATGACGAGGCCGTGAGAACTCCGTTAGCACTAACCAGAGTTCGTTACTGTCTATAGTCTTTTTCATGCCGGAAGTATGCAAGACACATTGAACTTGTTTCGTTTCACGTTGTGTATGTAGCTCACAACAATTTTGAAACAAAAAAGTCAAGAAAAAAATTAAACGATAAAACATACAAAAAAAAATGTTTTTGTCTATTTCCTGTTTAATTATTCCATAAATAATCATAAACGAGCCATAAAATATAAATAAATAAACAATAAACATTTTCTAAAAAACTCCGCCAAATAACAGTGCTGAGTAAAATGGAACGTAATCTGTTAGAGAGTGCAAAAATGAAAATCGAAACAATCGATGAATTGATAAGTAAAAAATTTATCGTTGGTTTAGTAATTTTGTCTATGAATGAACCTTGTAATCGATTGAGATGAATTGATAGTAGTGAAACAAAAATCGATTTTGATAATCTCGATTAATAGGCTGATTTTGACATTATCTCGAAGTGTCTTGCATACGTTCCGCCGTGAAAAAGACTATATTACAAACATCTCACTACCAGGGCAGAGTTCGAATCACCATCAATAGATATTGCGTTGCGTAAAATTTATATGTGCATTAACACTGAAGAAAGACATCATAAATCAGCTTAGCCCCTCACAAGAATTGCTTTTCTTTCCTGTGTGGCCGAGAGGATGTTTTAGGTGCTAGGTAAGTCTATCTCAGAATTCTCAGACAATGCTACAGGCACTACAGCGTCCCGTTGATTGTAGGCATCCTGAATCTTATAGTAAAGATATATAAGTCTATTTTTGTAAAGCACGAAACGTGTCAAGTTGCTATTAGAAAAGTGTAACAAGGGTCATTTTCAACACTTGCTGATTAGCTAGCCTTAAACTTATCCGACCAAAGTGTTAAAATGTGTAAATTTTAGATATAGCCCTGATGGTGTGGTAGAATAACCCCTTCTGAGGCCGTATTTCCGTTCATTTTTTCATTCATTTGATATTCGGATGTTTCTTATTACGATTTCTGACTACAAGGGCCAATTTTTCGGTTTGAAATATTTGGTCCTGGATTGGGACCGTGTTTTAACTTTGATCTTGACCGAATACAATGCAGCTCGTAGAAACATCCGAATATTCATCAAACGAACGAAAAAACGGGCATAACCCCCCTGGACATGGTTTCAAATTCCGTAATGCATCAAGTTTTTCTGTCACAAAAAATAAGGTGCACAATGTTAGTACTTTCAAACGGTGACGGAAACATCGTGATCGTGGGATCATCATGTCAAGGACCTGGTCACCTAAGTCATTTAGTAAGCCTGTAAACAAATTAGAATGTGTGTGATATTAAACGCCATTTATACAATACCATTCTTGCCTCCTTTTTTTTTTAATTAAATAGGTCAGCATTTGACCTCACTCTGCCTGATGTTAAGCAGTAGTGAGGTCTAAGATGTAGCATGCTTACCTAAAAGGAATCTAATTTACTCTGGTTTTTAAAACCCTTTTTGTACTTTTCGGGAAATACAGAGCCCGGCACAATTTGGCGGTGCGTATGAAAAATGGTGACTCAAAACGCTTTTTAATAGTCTGTGGTAAGTCGTAGGTATGTCAGGTGTTAATTGCGTTTATTCTTTAGGTGACCCAAGTTTTTAAAGAAACGGACTGCTACTTATCATATCAGCAAGTGTTGAATTTGAAGAATATACTCGAACAGTCAACTCAGTCTCTAGATTACTATTGAATTTCATCGGGGAAAGCGTTATCGACAGCTGCTTGTATATTCCAACGGTACTTTGAGAGGAGGTTCCGAGCTCTTTGCATTTTTATTCCCATTTCCACGAGGTGATCCACCTGGAATCAAACACATTTCCTGATTTATCTGCTAACATAAATAATGCTGGACATTTCACACAGCATCATCTAGCCCCAAAGTAGAGCTTGTGTTATGGGGTACTAGATGACTATTATACTACTTAGGTATATACTTTGTCAAATATATACTTAGGTACATATTATACTGTACATGTTATAATGTATATGTCGTAGGCAGATCGTTGAATTAGCCATATCATGATATGCCTAGAATATATAATTATTTGAAAAATACCTAATAACAAAAATATACAAAATTAAATAAAGAAAAACAGTACTAACTTAGGTACAACAACGGGCGGCCTTATCGCTGAAAGCGATTTCTTCCAGACAACCAAGGTATATCGTTCAAAGAAGCTATTTCATGATCTGCCTAATTTACACCCGCCATATCGTTCAATGCTTAGCAACATTTACATAGATCGTAATTAGTTGGTTTAGGATAGAAAAAAAAAATACGCGCAGCGGCTACTGAAGCGCCAGAAATGTAATATCTCGCTATTTTGTTTTATTTCGCGCACGATATGCCTAGGCATATCATGGTATGCCTGATTCAACGATCTGCCGACGATATAATATACATATGTATAATATATCTCGAGTCTCTCGTGGTCGTGCTTGCTTAGTCGTTCTTGATAGATCGTCGAAGTTAAGCAACGTTCGAAACGGTCTGTAAGCGGATGGGTGACCGCCAGTAGCATTTTCATCTGAGCGCTTCCGTGCTTCGGAGGGCACGTTAAATTGTCGGTCCCGGCTATTTAAGTCGTTAAGCCATGACGGAGGCCTTAAGGCGGCCTTAAAACTCCGTCACCAGAGTTGGCCACTGACTCATACGAACTTACTTACTTTTATCTCGAGTCTAGGTATTTTTTATATATACATAGAAAATACCAAGACCCGAGACAAATATTTGCTAATACAAACATTTTTGTCTTATGCAAAAGGCAATACACGTTCGCAAGTAAGCCAAATCGTCGCGAAGTTGAGTAAGTGGATGGGGGACCGCTAGGCATTATTAACTGAGCGCTTCCGCGCGGTAGGTACATTTAATTGATAGACTCAGCTATTAAAATGTTAACCCATATCGGAAGCCTAAATACGACCTTTTTTAAGACTGATGAAAGAGGTCTTAAGATTTTTCGTTTCGACTGACAGACTGAAGGGATGTTTATTTGTATTTATTTCATCATCATCATCTTCTTGCCCTTATCCCACTCTATGTGGGGTCGGCACAACATGTATTCCTCTTCCATTTCCCTCTATCAGCCGTCATCTCAGCACTCACTCCTTTCTTACTCATACCATCTTTCACACAATCCATCCGTCTCTTCTTCAGCCTACCTCTACTCGTATATTTATTTATTTTTATGTTGTTGGGGATCATGATGTCTGAAGGGAGTGGGGGGAGGCCTTTGTCCAGCAGTGGGACTTTACAGGGTCACGACTGTATCCCCAAGGCGCGGTAGACATTCTCTCAGATCTTTATATTCCAGATCCTTTGAAGATGTCTAAGGGGGTAGTCAGAGAATCCCGGCCGTGCATCAATGGATTTTGCGTTTCGTAAAATTTATATGCGCTTTAACACGAGCTCTGAACGGTGAAGGAAAACATCGTGAGGAAACCAGTTAGTATTCTTACAGGCGGCGATGGGCTTGCAACCTGTCACGTATGGAATACTAACTTCTGCAAGATGTGGGCATGTATCAAATATGTATTTGTACATGCCTCTGACTACCCCCTTAGTGGGACTTTAACGGCTGAAAATAATAATATATGCACTTTAACATGAGCAAAACATCGTAACACGTATTGACCATGTCATGTGGATAAGGTCGATTAAGCTGGGAGGATGATTTAAGTGCTGGACAAGCCTAATCCATCTCAAACAAGGTTTTTATTCTTTTTTATTTAAAAATAAATAGTTGTAAAGGCCTAATTTGTTAAAATTTAAGTCTGTTAAAAATAAAACTATGTTGTATTGACGCCTTGGCCCAAAGTTGTGGGCTTGTGGCCCATTGATATTAAGGACCATTGTGACAATCACCTTTTCATTAAATTCTGGGATGACGAATGGACCGTCAGCAAATACGTTCGTCCAGTACCTAGCAGTCTTATCAAATAGTTCTGGATCATGCATGAACTGGTCCACTACCACCTGATCTAGAGGATCGTTGGGCTCAGGACTGCTCAGCAACACCTGGAATAAAAAAGTAAGTATTCGTTTCATTGAAATCACTTTATATATTTTTTTCTCTATCCAGAGTTATTTCGATATAACATTTCTATTGCCAGCAACAGATACAATACATCATCATCATCTACCTATAGCAGACCACTGCTGGACATAGCCTCCCCTGCCTCCCGCCATTGCGCCCCGTCCCCGGCCCGACGCATCCAGCTTCTGCCAGAGCAGATCGTCACTCCACCTGGCCGGAGGGCATCCTACACTACGTTTGCCGAGTCGCCCACTACACTCAACAACTCGTTTACCCCAACGGTTATCGGTTCTTCGGCAGGTATGGCCACGCCACTGCCACTTTAGCTTGCTAATTCTTTGAGCCTGTCGTTGTTGAGATGTCGACAACTTTGGTTCTATGTCGGATAGTCTCATTGCGGATTCTATCCTTCAGAGAAACTCCGAGCATAGCTCGTTCCACAGCTCGCTGAGCGACTTTAATCTGTTGGACTAGCCGTACTGTGAGTGTCCATGTTTCGGCACCGTAGGTCATTACAGGTTTAAGTATTTTGATCAAGTTTTATTTTTCTACAACTTATTTGGGAAATAAGAATTTTAAAAATTCGCTAAAACAATTCATCAATCATTATTATAAACGGAACCTCTAACTGAGGTTCAACCTTCTATTGAGTCACACTTGGCCTAGGCCCGTGCGTCCTAGTTAGTCCCAGTTTAAACACCGAGTAGATAAAGATCTAAAAACAAATAACAATATGCCCTTATTCCACGACGCTAAGTGAGTTCGGCACAGCATGTATTCTTCGTCCATTCACTCCTATAAGCATCCAGCCAGCCAGTTCCTTTAATGTTTGTATTTAACCAGACGGCTTAAAATCATTCAGGCCGCTAGTTGAAACCCGTTTAATTAAATGGCTAGGCGTTTAATTGAATGGCTGATTAAACCAGTTGCCTGCGACAGTTATATGTACCTGCAATGAAAGAAGGACGGTCCTCAAACTCAGTACTGGGACCCAACGGTCTTTCAGGATGTCGAGGCAGACGTAGCCTGTGACAGACGACACATTTGGGTGCCACACGAAACTCAGGAACCACACCTGAGGGCAAAAGTACAACTTCTTCAAACAAAGTCAAAAGTCAAAGAGTGTTTATTCAGTAGGACCCAATGATCTCTAGGATCATTGGTAGGACCACTGTCAACTTTTTACTGTAAAATAACTTTGATTTTTTTTTAATTTCAACAAATACAAGTTTTAAATAACGCGAGAGTCTAACATTCCGTTATCAGCTTTTTAGTTCTTAATAAAAGTAAGTAAGTTCGTATGAGTCAGTGGCCAACTCTCGAGACGGAGTTTTTAGGCCGCCTTAAGGCCTCCGTCATGGCTTAACGACTTAAATAGCCGGGACCGACAATTTAACGTGCCCTCCGAAGCACGGAAGCGCTCAGATGAAAATGCCACTGGCGGTCACCCATCCACTTACAGACCGTTTCGAACGTTGCTTAACTTCGACGATCTATCATGAACGACTAAGCAAGCACGACCACGAGCGCAAATACTAAAATAAATTACAAAGGTACAAAATAAACCTTAGGTGGGCTGATCGGGTAATCTTCTGGCATTTCTATGAGTAGCTTGAAACGTCCGCCTTCATATGGAGTGTCTGTTGGTCCACGAATTTCCCCTGTCAGCTGCTGCCAATCATCATCAATCATTTCCAGCTTAATCTCGCCTGAAGCCATCTAAACAATAAAAAAATACAGGTAGTACATTCTCAGAAGATTAAGGATATCTAGTACATTCTTAGAAGATAAGTATGGACATAATTTTTAAATTAAGAACTTGCCAGAGGAGCATGGAGAGAAGTGTCGTGCCCCCTTAGGACAGCGTGTGTCTAGGTACCAGAGAATAGATAAAAATGACAGTAAATGACATTAGAGTGTGGATAAAAGTTACTGTAATTTTTATTTAATCTCTAGTAGCTAGACAAACGCTGTGCTAAGGGGGCTGAGCTACAGAAGAAGAAACATAAGGATGAAGTTTTTTGTCACGCGCTTTATTTATTGCCCAGGTTTGGCAGCCATAGGTAAGAACAGGCAATTCCCAGATGTTGAATAGCTTTCTTTTGTTGGCTTTATCTGTTTCTTTATTTTTCATGATGTCCTTCAGTCTCCAATATTGCTTCCAGGCATTCCCAATTTCTATCAATTGCTTTTGTCATGGCATCTCTTGGCGATATAACTTGACCCATAGGTGACAATAGGTGATTGTAGTAAGTTAATGACTATAATCCAGCCACAGCGAGGTAGTCAGGAGTGCCCAAGACTTATGCCCCATGGCAAATACTGTGGTTAAAGATGTTTATTTCTCAAAGAAGAAGGTTCACTTAAAGAGAGACTTCATTTTTACTAATACAGAATTGTACTGGTTGAAGATACTCTACTTTTCACACATACTGAGAGAAAAATAAAATAAATAAATACTGGACATTTCACACAGCATCATCTAGCTCCAAACTAAGCAAAACTTGTACTATGGGAAGCAGATAACTGTTATACTACTTATATACTTTTTTATTATACATAGAAACACCCAGACCCGAGATAATTATTTGCAGATCATACAAACATTTTTCCCATGGCGGGGATCGAACCCGCAACCTTCTGCGTCACCCACAGCGCCACTGAGGTCGTCAAAATAGTGACCAAATACACCTAGAAAATAATAAAAAGCTATTCATTTGACTAATTAATAGGTTAGGGTAGAATAGGTTTCATACAATAATAATAATAAATACTAAGTATTAGTTTATTATTAAAAAAATTGGCAGATTAGGCAATAATGATCAAGTCGCATAATAGTTTGGAAGCATTAGCCACATTATCAGTCATCTAGTACCCATAACACAAGCTCTGCTTACTTTGGGGCTAGATGATGCTGTGTGAAAAGTCCAGCATTATTTATTTTTATTTTTTATTTATTTTTTTCTTATAATTGAATAAGTTTTACTTGGTGCCGATCTCTATGGTAAAGTTTTCATAGAAATATAAAAATTCAACTAGAAATAGAAACTTTGTAAGTAGCCATATTTTTAATTTTTTTTCTTTTATGTTCTATTTTGCGCAGGCTATCTGTATTCTGTGGTGCAGGACTCAATGGTAAAAATTTATTAACACCAGAACCCTGTGGCCGAGCACATAGAGACCTGGATGCTATCCTAATGTGTAGGGAATCGATAATCGGGGGCGCTAATTATTCAGTTTTCCTTTAGTGACAGACATGCTATAACCAAATAAAAAAGATTCATCCGTTTTGGTGTACTCGTTACCAAGTAATTTGCAAATACTTTTGGCCGATGTGGCTCATATTTTTGCGAATATCTCTGCAACCAGACCATCACAAATAAAAAAAAGCACACCATGCTGCATCACCTACGTTTCCCTACACATTAGGATAGCATCCAGGTCTACTGGTCCCAACGATACAGGCTTTGCCTAGTGTGGAGGCCGCTGATAAATATGTAACTGTATAGTATCGCTTTTAAATAAATATTTTATCATTTTTTTATTTCATTTTCTACGTGCTCGGCCTGAGGCCATAGGGTTCTGATGTTAGTAAAAATTTTCATAAACATGTGGAAGTCCCAAATTAATATCTCGTGTCATTACTGCCTTTCAAAATTATATTTCGTTTTTTCTCCCGGCGGCCATTTTGAGCCAGTAATTTTAGGTACTTTCGGCTTGATTTGGATGACGTTGAGTTATGAATATGTTTTCGATCAAAACAATAGAACATACATTCAAATTCTTATTAAAACATTTAATTACAATAGTTAATTAGCAAGTGCAGTTTGCAATAGCGATCAATGCGGCGGCGCGCCTGCGAGTGCAAGATAGCAAATAATTTTCTTACTTCAACACCATCCACTACTTCTTTGAATTCCTTCATGCACCGCATGGTTGAGAGGCTATTGCTGGTCATATTTAAGCTTCCTGCTTCCTTTTTTGCACCAGCACTATACACTCGATTCAGCACAAATCTATTCAGCACACCAACCATGAAAATCAATTAAATTGCCTGTTTGCTAGGCACGCATAAAAACGTTATAAATGTCTGGGCAACACAGACGTACTGGGGACTTTTCTCTGTGCTAGGGATACAGATAAAGGCACCCCGCGCAGGCGCGCAGCACGCCGCCTACCCCCGAGCAAAATAAAGATAGGTCATTTAAAGGTCATGCAAAATGCAGAGACCGACCGATTGCGCCGTGCTACATTGTTTTGTTTTACTTCCATTGTTTGTTTGTTCGAGGCACAGACGTACTAGGGATACTGCGTATCAGACGGAAAACTCAGGAACAAATCTACTCGCCGTAATTTAATCTGTGGGCCACATCTCATAGATTTTGACAAATGAAACCACAGAGTATTGAAGAAAGCATCGTGCTACCACCGTAGATAATAAATGATTTCTTTCCTCATTCATTCCAATCACTCATTCTATTTCTATTCTTTCCTATTCATGAGCCGAAGGCCCAATGTACTTAGGTAATTAGGAGGTGTTGTGAAAGGCAAGAAATAATTTAACATATTGATCATTTATTAATTTTTTTATTTTTTAACTTAGTTTTATATTTATTATAAGCTTTTGCCTGCATGGCAGGTAATGTCTTGTTGGCTAATCTGACAACATCCGTACCTTTTAAAATTCGGTTTATTATATTGCACCAGTTAAATACTGCTAAACGTAACGTGAATCCCAGAAATAGATCTTTTACAAGATTTTTGTGTAATTCGCAATGGAGAAAGTCAAGCGAATATTTAGCTTCTATATTATTTTTGATGCTTTTAATTATTTCTTTACTATGTGGTTGCTTTTCTAAATATTCGTTGGCTTCCTCAGTAATAATACCAAAGAACCTCACGGCATTTTCTGAAGGGTAGGTTAATTTTTTTTCTTTTACGGATTTGTATTCTTTAAAAGATATCCAATTATGGATGGAGCCTGTTTCAAAATTCAAATTTGTAGCGGTTAACTCATCCTCACACTGCCGACATTTAATTTTTCCTAATATTTTTCTTATAACCCACCCTGCAGTATATGCACGTGAGTGTACATGTAGTCTTTCTTGCCTACTTGTAATAGATGTAGGAAATATTTCTGGTCCTACTTCAGAGGATTCAGGGACATTATCATTATTTTCAATTTCATTTTCCTTGGTGGTGCTAAACAAAGCCTGCAATTTTAACAATTGGACCCCTGAATCCTCTTCACAATTATAATTTATTGAGTGAAACTGTATAAATCTAGTGATTAGCAGTGATTTAAATGTGCTTATAAAGGTGTGGCAATCTGGGTCATTATTTCTGAAATTATACGACCGCACTTGACCGAAAAAGTTTTCAATTGGGTCCGAGTTAAAATATCGCGGACGCATAATTTTAATTTCTTTTTTTTCCAACTGTTGCCACACCCTTTCGTAACTTTTTAATGTTACAATCCAATTTTTCAAAGAAGGTACAGATGTTTCTTTTCCTTTTTCATCAACATATCTTATTTCTGAAAGTTTTTTTATAGCATCTCGCCAAAACGTGTGGTGCATTGAGTTTTTTGTAACTGCATGTCTTAGCGGTTTGCCTTTTGATTTTTTTGAGTATAAACTCGCTCCATTCACTGAGTCGAACAAATCGTCAAAAAATGATACCACTTCTGCGGTATTTTTTAATGTAGGGCTCACTGGACTGCCATCTGCATATTGCGCTGCAACAAAAAAAAATGAAGATATTAATATGCGAAAACGAAGCTTCGCTCTACATGATGATGATCATGGCTATTATGAGGGTCGGATAGTAGTTTCCTGATTTACTATGAAACTAGGTACTTAAAGGAAATTTAAGCTTACGTACTAAATTGGTTCTTATCTATACTAATATTATAAAGAGGAAAGATTTGTTTGTATGTTTGAAATGAATAGGCTCCGAAACTACTGGACCGATTTGAAAAATTCTTTCACCAATAGAATCCTACATTATCCCCGATGAACATAGGCTATATTTTATTCCGGGGAAGTGAAATTTTCCCGAGGGATCGCGGGTAACACCGCGGCGGACAGCTAGTCCATACTAATATTATAAATGTGAAAGTAACTCTGTCTGTCTATCTGTCTGTCTGTCTGTTACCTTTTCACGCCAAAAGCACTGAACAGATTGGGCTGAAAATTGGCATGGATAAAGGTTGTATCCCAGGGAAGGACATAGGCTACTTTTTATCCCGGAAAAATCCCGAGGGACCGCGGGTTACACCGCGGGAGCGCAGCTAGTATTATATAAAATGCTTACCAAACTGAGCGGTGTAAGACAAAGTGGCTGCAACCGTTTTACTAAAAACTCTAGTACAGTTTTTTACCTGAAACATAAATATAGTTGAATAAGCTTACCGCTGAAACTAAAAGCAAGAAATTTTTAAATATAATTACAATCAAAATTCAAAAGAGAGAAATTACTAACCATCTTTTTAATTTTTTCTGGAATGACATGTTCATCATTTAACTTGTGCAGTAGTCGCATCTGTGCATGGTTGCAATCTGTTTTGTATACTTCAACAATATCAGACCATTTTGATATCTTGCCTTGGTATATTATGTTTTTTGTAAGAAAGTTGTTTCGGAGCCCTTTAATTAGGTGTGGTGGATCATAAATCACACTCAAGACATGTCCGTTGATTTCAATAACTTCATCTGCAATATGACTTGATATAAGATTCACATTATATTGAACAATAAATCCTACTAATATTTTTTTTTTATTTTATTTTATTTTATTTGGGAAACAAACAGTACATAGTGACAATTAAATTAAAGAGCATATAAAAACACATAAACCAATCAAGTTAAGTTCAAGTTAAGTTAATATTATAAACTAGTTACTAGTTTTCCATTCTTTTTGTAGGTTTTCAAGTAGGTACCTACTTATGTTATTTAAGTCGCGGGTACCAGCTATAGTATGTATATCATGGTTCAAAATTAAGAAAATTTTTTTAGCTCAAACACTTACCAACAATTTTATCAGCACGTATCTGTTCTCTTTTTGTATCCTCCAGGAGACTTTTAATCATGCTCTGGAATGCTGTCCCTTGATCACAGACTATTGCCAGAGGTTGTAGACCAGCATTTATTATGGCTGTTACCATATTTTTAATAATAATTTTTAACTGAACCCCCGAGGTTGCTCCTTTGCAAAAGTAAAATGCAATAGGCTGCTGCCATTTGCAGAGAGCGCCCCTTAGCATGAAAACAAGGGCATGGTCTGCGAAATCCCTTGACTTTTCGTTGAGTTCAACAAAACCATTAATTTTATCTTTGTTTTTGTCATATGAAACAGCTGGCTCCAGGGCTACCTCATCAAACAGAATAGAACAATATTTTTTGTTTTCATCCCAATTTGAGACCTGCAACAAATGTAATAAGATGTAATTATGGCTAGTAAAGTAATAATTAATTAATTTAATCATTAAAAATCTTAAGTTACAGTTCGCCCAACAGATCTAGGCATTCGTGAAGTTAGCCGTTTGTCTGCGCAGTGAACGCTTCTTCACACAAAATTGTGTTCAGCGCAGAAAACTTAAAAACTTATTTATTCTGAAATTAAATATATTGGTCTCAGTTCGGTGAAATATTACCTCTTGCTTTACAGCTTCAAATATTTTTTTATTGATTCCAGGTTCTATGTTCAACTCTGAGATCATTTTGTTCAGCGTCTGCTTCGAAGGCAAAATAAATATTCGATGCAGAAATTTATAGCATTTTGGGCTCTGCTTCATAATAGATAGGGCTATCAATTTTTCTTCATTTGTGAATCTTCTGGCATTGATATGTTTGGTGCACTGTTTAATTTGCATCCACATTATTTTCTTTGTAAGTGGATTCATGTTGTCGGTCAATTTTTCGAAAGATTCGTCTTTTGTGAATTCCATGGCTCTTCTGGCTCTACGGCTGAAGTCCAATTGTTTTTTTGACTTCACAAATGCACTGTAAAGTCTTCTACAATTAGGAGTAAGACTTTTCTTCTTATTAATTATTTTTTTCCTCATCAGTCGTTTAGGAGTATGATGTGCAGGTACTTCTGCAAATGTATTAATAGATTCAATAATTTATAATTTAAGGTTCAACACAGAAAAACATTCTATGAAAACTTTAATGATAAAGTTTATTCCAACTTTTAAAAACACTTCATGTTAACTTTAATGCAAAATACATACTGTGTACTATATTTTTTCTTACCGTTAGAAGCTGGGTTTTCAACAGCTTCATGCACAAATTTTACAGGTAAAGAAGTGGAGGTGATACCCAGTACATCTGAAATTGAAATACTGGTAAAATATTTATTTCTGGACTTTTCACACAGCATCATCTAGCCCCAAAGTAAGCAGAGCTTGTGTTATGGGTACTACATGACTGAAACTACTTATATACATTTTGTTTGTAAATACATACATAATTATAAATAGAAAACAGACCCGAGACAAATATATGTAGATCATACAAACATTTGTCCCACAGCGGGGTCATACTCGAAAAAATGGTAAGATTTTATCCATGCTATTACATTTATTACCTTTAGAAGCTGGGTTTTCAACAGCTTCATGCACAAATTGCACAGGTACAGAACTGGAAGTCATACCCGTTACATCTGAAATGGAAATATTGGTAAAATAAATATTTAAAATGGTAAGATTTTAGTAAGTAAGTTCGTATAATAGATTTTAGTTATATTATCTAATCATGCTAATTATTATATTCAACCAATCATTATGAAACTTTGCATAAACATTTCAGGGGTATCGAAATGGAGAAACTTCCCGGAAGCCATAATTCCATAATCCTGCTGTTTCTAACAGATGTTTAACACTATTTATTATTGCTTACTCTTCTAAATCAATGCCTAGGCAGTAATGAGTCTAGTTTTTTTTTACCAACCAGAAGTAGAGGTAGTCTTCATCCAATGGATCTAGGCATTTGTGAAGTTAGCCGTTTGTCTGCCCAGAACACAATTTTTGTATGAAAAAGCGCTCACTGCGCAGACAAACGGCTAACTTCACGAATGCCTAGATCCGTTGGGCGAAGTGTACGTCTACCTATCCTGGTTTCTATTGAATATTTTTTAGATATTTAAATTAAATGCTCACAATTATCAGTCCGCAAACGTTTTTCTTTCGGCATGGTTTTACAATAGGAATGTTCAATATGAATTCTCTTTCGAGAATAGTCATGATCTGAGATCTTCATCGTATACCCTGTAAATAACATTAGTAACATTATTAGTCTTTCGAGATGTAAGTATTTTAAAATAATGGGCCGGGGTGTACAAAAGGGTAAGCAGCTGTACTCACCAGTGTCCTTAGAAGATGCTTCAGGAGTTCCACTTGCTATCTCGTTGTCCGTGAACAACGTCGGATAGGCATCATAGCGAAGACGGCATTTCAAGCGAGATGCTGTACGAAACCGCTTCTCAAAATGTTTCGAACACACGTAATGCCTTCGAAGCCGGTCGAAGCTAAGGCTTCGTAAACTATCACTATTGATAAACTCCAACCACTTCTTGAGTCCTATCTCAGTTTTGGGAAACTTATAAAGAGTGACGTTCTTTCGCCTACTATCACAATTTACAACACAGCACCTTGTGTACATCTTTGAGTATTATGAGAGGATAAGTTGCGGAAATTAATCAACACAAAACTTCACTCGATCACAATACAAACAAAATGGCTGACGGAAGCGGTTAGCGGACATACGCGTTTGCGCGGCACCACGGCTCCGGAAACGGAAAGTTTACCAAAAGACATTCGTTCCGTTCACAGAAGTTCACAGACGAGGTTGTTTCATCTGTGGTTCCGTTCAAATTCATTCCGATTCTATTAGAGGTCCCATAGACAAAATTCCCAATTGGACGTAGTTATGCAAACGGGAACCAACCCTCAACTTGGCCGAAATTGAGTTATATGCATAGGCAGGTTCCTAGAGGCGTATTCTATATGCTCTAAAAAGATCATAGCAATCGGGCAGTTCATGATGAAGTTACAGGTATGCCACTTGGGAACCAAACCACATTTTATAAAATTTGAAAAAAACAAACAAGAACCATGCATCATAGTTTCAAAAAACGAGAAAATTTAAAATGTTAAATAGAACTATAGCACATGGTCCCCGAAAACCATTGAAATTTGTATAATGCAAACTAGAACCAAGCTACACGGTTCCCTTTTACCGAACAAAAGTATACACTTTATATTATTTATTTATTTAGAAAGGAACCATGTGGTTTGGTTCCCATTTGCGTAATTAAACTTCGAAACTTTGAAAGAACCATTGTAATTTGGTTCCTGTTTGCGTATAAAAAAATTTAAAATCATAGGAAAAATGTGACTTGGTTCTAGTTTGCATATTTAACTTTCAAAACTCGACAAAAATTATGTCGTTTGGTTCTCATTTGCGTATTAAAAAGCCAATTTTAATAAGTACATACTTTACAGCATAACTTTTGTTTACTTACGTAAAATACGACAAAATTATTAAAATATCCTTACACAAAAAAGTGGAAACCCCAAATCTGATCTAGCAACACTCATTAATCTATTAGGGATGTGCAATGATTGATAAAATTATATCGTATTTGATTCAATAAATGTTAGCATGTCTCGAATCGATCTTTCAGTAGGTACCTAAATAAGTAGCAATAGTAATTAGAATCCTATCTATATACCTACTTACTTTTTTTCTTTACTTACTTTGGTTCTTAACGTAATTAAGAAAATACCTACTTATGTCTCCCATTATCGACGGGCAAATTGCAATGACACTAAGTTTTTGAGGCCTGAAATGACATTTTCAAAAATTTATGAGCTCTATAGTGAGGAAGTGAAATCCGTTGGAAAAAAACCACTGTCTTCTGCAAAACTCAAAAGTAAAGCATTTGTTTCTGACCAAATTCAACCTTCGCACCAAACCTTTGAATGTGTCTTTTACATATAACAAATGTGACTATTTCGAAAGTAAAAAAAGTCAAGTATCAGAAGAAGAAAAGATCTTGCTCGAAGAAAATCACGAAACTCATAAACAAAAAGCAGAACTTCTTCAGCATCAACTTAAAAATGGGGAAGTCCACTCAGGAAGCAATGACCAAGCTCATTGTAACGTATGTATAGAAGGTGAAGCGGGTAGAGGTTCTCAGGAAGTAGGATCTTGTCTAATTAAATATGTGAAAGAGAGACTTGGTGATAGGGTCAAGCGCTTAATACTTTGGAGTGACTCTTGCGGGGGGCAGAATAGAAACATCAAATTAACATAGATGCTAAAAGCCTTGTTAAATGACCACCCAACACTCCAGCAAATTAATCTTCGGTTTTTGGAATCTGGCCACAGCTTTCTGCCCAATGACACTGATTTTGGGAAAATAGAATCTGCCCTAAAACTGCAACAACGGTTATATACAGAAGAAGATTACATTCGAATAATGCAAGGATGCAAGAAAAATAAACCAATGTGTGTGCATCGGATGAGAAAAGAAGATTTTCTATCATCAAGCAACCTAGAGAAAATGATAATTAATAGAAAAAAAACAAGTGATGGTTCAATGGTGTCTTGGCTGAACACAAAAGAAATAATACTTTTTTTTCCGTTTGCATCTGCGATCAGTCCCAAGACTTTAAGCAGGTGTGGTGTAGGTGGTCGTCATTCAGAGGAAGAGCTCCAGTGAGCTGTTCCTCTTCTGTTCTTTATCACGCCAAATCCAGGTCCATGATGTGCGGTCTCTTCAGCCTTCTCGGGTAGCTTATGGTGATCAATTGTGAGGCCAAGTGGTTTGGGTGGACCCTGAGACGCCTCTTGTATTTGGCTGCATACAGCTGTATCTCCTCTTTGACTGTGTTGGTATTCAGTTCGCTGTGCAGCTCGTCGATCTTCAGGAACCATGGAGCGTTCGAGAGGCTTCTCAGGATGGCATTTTGCGCTCTTTGCACGATAGCTACATTCGACTTGCACGCCGACCCCCAAAGCTGTATGCCGTAGATCCATGCAGGCTTTAACACCACCTGGTACACCAAAAGCTTGTTTTCTAAACTCAGGACTGAGTTTCTACCTAGAAGCCATTGTAGGCTTCGGTATCGGAAGTTCAGTTCATCTCTTTTCTTCTGTAGATGAGCCCTCCAGGTCAGTCTGCGGTCCAGGTGCACCCCGAGGTATTTGACGGACTCATTGTGTGGTAGTATGTTTGTTCCCAGGCTGACAGGTGGGCAGTCACCTCTGCGGAGTGTGAATGTGGCGTGGGCCGACTTAGAATCCTAGAGGCACTGGCTTTGATCCTCCATTTCTTAAGCCACTGCTCAATTTTGTCCAGTCCAGTTTGGAGAGATCTTGATGCTTCATTTGGATCTTTATCACTAGCAAGAATGGCAGTGTCGTCCGCAAATGTGGCAGTTATTACCCCTGGTGTTTC
Source organism: Epirrhoe alternata (assembly GCA_963565295.1). NCBI lineage: Eukaryota > Metazoa > Arthropoda > Insecta > Lepidoptera > Geometridae > Epirrhoe > Epirrhoe alternata. Next base: position 1,744,985 of record OY751375.1, read on the forward strand.
AGGTAGGTCCGATGTAAATATGTTGTACAGCACGGGGCCCAGGACCGAACCCTGGGGTACTCCCACTAGCAAGTCATGGAATGTAGAGGTATATTCACCATCCTTTACCTGAAATATTCTTTCCGACAGGTAAGAGTGCAGAATCGTGAAGAACGAGTGTGGCAATGAGTTCTTTATTTTGTAGAGGAGGCCTCTATGCCAAACCTTATCGAAGGCCTGTTGTATGTCTAGGAAAGCCGCTGAACAGTATACTTTCAGTTCCAGTGTTTTTCTGATATGGTCAACGACCCTGTGGACTTGTTCAACCGTGCCGTGTTCCTGACGAAATCCGAACTGGTGGTCTGGGATTATTGAGTCTTCGGCCAGTAGCTTTAATATGCGCGAAAGAAGGATTTTTTGAAAGAGCTTGGAGACGACAGGTAGTAGGCTTATCGGTCTATATGAGCCGACCTCGTTGGCAGGTTTTCCCTCTTTGTATACCATAATAATTTGAGAAATCTTCTAAATGCTTGGGTAGTGGCCAACCCTTAGGATTCCGTTATACAGTGTTGTAAGGAAGACTATTCCCTTTCTTGGCAGTTGTACTAGAACTTCCTTGGTTATATGGTCGAACCCTGGGGCCTTTCCATTGTCTAGCTTCGAGAGATATTTCATAACTTCTCTAGGATTAGTGGGCTTTAGTTTGAATACGCTTGCTAAATGGCTTGCGAAAGCGTCTAGTCTTGCTTGACCTGTTCTGGCCCATGTAGTGTCTGAGGTTCTCAGGGGTGGACGAGTTCTTTTGGGTTGGTTTAGGTTTGACGTGGCTTTCCATAAGGAGTAGGTAGTTTGTGGACCTAGTTGCAGTTAACGATTCCAAGTGGTGCGTCAGAGTTGCGTTTTTGGCATTATTTAAGAGGTCCTTGAGCTCGACTATTGCTTCGTTGAGAGCCCTTTTAGAAATAATACTAAAGAAAGAAAACATGTTCTCTATTTTCATGAGATCCGATTTGGAATCTCATGATATTAAAGAAGTTAATATAAAAAAATCAGAGGATCTTCTGCAATTTCTCTCTCAATAGACGCAATGAACCTGCTCTGGCCTAATGGGAAAGCGATACCAGAAGCTAAACTGATCGACCTAAAAAGCTTGCTGTATCTAATACCTAAAGATGCTCAAAACTTTTATCAGAAATTCATCAGTAGTGAGCAGTTGGAAGATGATATCGAAGGGTTTTCTGGCGAAATCGACTTTGTCATGGAAGTAGACGAAGAAGTTCAAGAAATCAGAGTTGAAGCTATAGTTTAAGATTAATTATGTAATAATTCTCTCTCTCTTTCTTTTCTCTCTTTTTTTCATTAATAAAAGTTTAAAATGAGCATAAAAAAATATTTTATTTACTTATTTACGTGTTCAATCTCATCGTAATAGGGAACCAAGTTGATCAAAATCAATAAAAAGTTATTTTGCAAAAAGGAACCAGCGTATATTTTACGAAAAAAAAAAAATTATCCAGTAGGAAACCTTTCTATTTCAGTCCTCCTAGATAGCCCTTAACGCTTTACATAATACTGTAAAATTATAAATCATAAATGACTTACCTAGACTTTTGTGTACGAGTCTGATCTTAAAACTCAATTATCTCGAAAGTAACATTTTGAGGGTTGGTTCCCGTTTGCATAACTACGTCCAATTTGTTTGTATGGAGTCAACCTGCCGTGGTTCGAGGTAAACGCTGTTCTTCTTCTTCTTTTTTTTAACGATAACGCAGTGTTGCCAGCCAGCTCCAACTAAGTAGAAAACTGTAACCACTAAAAATGCTCAGAACTGTAGGAAACTGTAGACCACACATTAGACATACAAATTACCAAATCTACAGATTTTCACAATTTATGGTTTCATACTTTACTTTAAATAGATTATTTGTTGTCATTTTTCAATAGATAGAAGCGCTCGTGGTCGTGCTTGCTTAGTCGTTTTTGATAGATCGTCGAAGTTACGCAACGTTCGAAACGGTCTTTTTTTTTTTTTTTTTTAATTAAATAGGTCAGCATTTGACCTCACTCTGCCTGATGTTAAGCAGTAGTGAGGTCTAAGATGGAGCATGCTTACCTAGAAATGTCTTATCTAGGTCTGTATGTGGATGGGTGACCGCCAGTGGCCTTTTCATCTGAGCGCTTCCGTGCTTCGGAGGGCACGTTAAATTGTCGGTCCCGGCTATTTAAGTCGTTAAGCCATGACGGAGGCCTTAAGGCGGCCTAAAATCTCCGTCACCGGAGTTGGCTACTGACTCATACGAACTTACTTACATAATAGATAGACAATCCAGTGCTAAAGCAGTTCCATCCACAAGTTCAACCTTTACGTTAGTACATTATAACTCAATGAGTTCAGCCGCCAATCACCATCAAAATTCATCAATAACTAAAGCTAGTTTGTCGGTTTTTTATCGGCTGCATACAAGGAAGCACACGAACGCATTAAACACACATTTTAAACATGCGTAAAACATGACAAATTCACAATAGCACGCACAGAAGACAGACATCCATAGTACATCCATGAGGTACACCCTCATTTTTACGCACACTTTTGCAAATTTCGTAGACGTAGGTACTACCTGTATTCTGTGGTACTAGGTACGTAATAGACGGGGATGATTTGAAATCGTGTACATAGTGGTAAAAGGGAAATAACAAGGAAAGGGATGCCGCTTTCCTTGTTATTTCTCGGAGCACCTGAGGTAGGTACCTACCTACGCACTGCCAAATTGTGGAACTCATTGCCGGTCTCTGTATTTCCCGAAGAGTACACTTAAGGCTGTACTAAAGGGGTCTTCAAATCAAGAGTAAATATGTTTCATCTAGAAAAGCATGCTTCATCATAATCCTCGCTATTGCATAACATCAGGCAGTAACTTGTTGTAACTTTGATGGTAATGTGGTAAAAACTCAGGCAATGATCTAAGGGTAAAAATTTATGATAACACGATCTCTAATCAAGTGAAGGAATGTTTTTCAATTAGGTAGGTAGCTTTTTATAGGTGACCGTGAGCTGATTCATATGAGCCCAAACACGGACATAAACCAATAATGGTATAGGTAGGTACTACTCATACCATTATTCACAAATGAGTTTTACAGCTCCTGGCTCCATCCATCATTCGAACACATTTTCAAATAGTACACGAAACTTGACCGCTGTACCGAGTTTCAATTCAATCGGCCTATTTTCTGAGGAGTTCCGTTGCAGCTCCTAATTCTACCATAAGAACAGCCTATCAGTCTTATAAAATCAGAAATGAAACTTGATCAGAAACCCGAGTTTCAACTCCATCGGTCAATTTTATTTGCTAAGTTGTTCTATTGAACCCATCAGAAAAGCTCACTGTCAACATATTTTTAATTGTAGTAGATGGAACTTGACCAGTGTGTTGAGTTTCAACTCAATCAAACTATTCTTTGAGGAGTTCCGTTTTCCATCATCAGATCAGCTCGCTGTCACCATATTATAAAATTGAAGATGATTCTTGATCCACACCATACTATTGCAGATCAGCTCGCTCAGATCAGCTCGCTGTCACCATAGTATTCTGCCCCCGATAGTTAAAAAGGCGCAAGTAACAACAAGTCAAAACGGAGAAAAAACTGTTTTAATTAATGAAACGGGAAATTGTTTGCTGTCTTTGGGTAAATTAATATAATTATTCTTTTTTAATGGGAAATAATGGCTACATTAATAGTCTTTGAATTCAACTATAAAAAATATGAATATTTTCTAATTATTAAACTAAAAATAACAAAAAACTGTTTCATCTTAGTATAAAAATTGGGGAAAAATACTACGTCTTAAATTGAATAGACGCAAATAGCCAGATGCGCCCTTTATATCTAGAACGCTTATTGCTGGACTTTTATTCTAAGTATCTAGATAACCTTAGACTTAGGTTTCTAAAAAAAATAGGCGCATTTGGTTATATACGCCTTTTTGCATAAGTATTCAAAACTATGTAGATAATCTTTGAATAAGATAAAAAGTATATTCAGATATCTAATTAATTTATTCTTCTCAGACTATAACCTAAAAATATGCAGTAACTGTGTTATACTGCTATTATGTAGGAAGGTAGGTACTCAAATTTATCTTTATTAAAAGAACACACTATCGAAAAACTCAAGCATTTATTAAAAAAAACTGCTTATCTATGGCACAAAATCAAAATAAATGTCATATACCTAATGAATTTCACTCAAGAATCACTTTGATCCTACTCATAGTAATTAAGTAGGATAATTATTATTAAAGTAGGTTATATAACTTTAACAAAGTTTAGCATAATCAGTCTTAATCACAGTTCTGTAATCTTTAATTGCCACATATACGTATATAAAAATGCTTTATTTATTATAACAAAAAGAAGTCTTAAAAAATAACAATCAACTATACTTAAGTACTAACAATATTTTCTTTTATAAGCTGGGTTTAAATGGGTGTCTGAATACCCTATAGAAACAACATACAACATTATTTTAGTGACTAGCCAGTATTCAGTCAGCACTATTCATTGATAGGCAAGTAATAAAATCGAAAAACATCAGTCTGCATTGACATAATCATAGATATTTTACCTCTTAAAATCTAACTTTCACTGTTGGATCACAGAAAATTATTAACCTTTGGACAAATCTTAAAAACTTTGTTTAGTAAGTAACAATTATTATATAACCATCAGTATCAAAAACTTAAACAGACAACATAACTACTTAATTTATACTTCTTACTTAAGTAACATTAGGTTAACATCGACGTAAAGAGTTATACTCTTTTTTTTTAGATATCTATTTGACATCTTAATCCTCATATTCGTTAATCAAATCAACAGAGTCATCATTAAATGGCAAATTGTACCAAAACGCCCTTCGGTTCTCTGGCATTAGAGAAAGTAGCTGATTAATTATCTCAGATTTACGCTTTTCATTAATTCCTCTTTATTGGGTTTTGATAACTGGGCTTGGGATTCCAATTTTAATGTTTTTCATTCTTAGGAAGTCCAGTGCTCTAAGTCTTCCATCAAAATCAGTTTTGAACGTTATCGTGTAGCGTCACCATGGCTGTTTAATCTATTCATGGACAGTTGCTTGAAAGATTTGAAAGATAGTGCAAATGGTTTGAGAATGAATGAGTTACTCGTCAAATGTCTTCTCTATGCCGATGACCAGGTGATACTTACGTCGTCGGAGAATGAGTTGCAGGAGATGGTAACAGTTATGCATGAAGCTTTTAAGCGAAAGGGAATGAAAGTAAATGTGAGCAAGACGAAAGTGATGGTTTTTGAAAAAGATGAATGTATGACAGCATGCAATATTCTGATTGGTGATGAAAGAGTGGAACAAGTGAAAGAGTTTGCGTATCTGGGGACATTGTTTACAAGAGATGGGAAGTACGATGAGGATATCGAAAGGAGAGTGAACGCTGGAAACCGAGTGAATGGGGCACTCCACGATTTTATGAGCAGCCGGAAAGTGTCCAACAAGGCACGACTGGCAGTTCATAGAGGAGTGTTGGTACCGACATTGATGTATGGAAGTGAAAGTTGGGTGTGGCAGAAAAAACATCAGAGTAGAGTGAATGCTGTTGAAATGAGAGCGTTGCGTAGTATTTGTGGGTTAACGTTGAAGGATAGAGTGAGAAATAGTGTGATAAGGGAACAGTGTGGAGTGAAAGAAGATGTAGTGTTGAGGATCGAAAAAGGTATGTTAAGATGGTTTGAGCATGTAGAGAGGATGGATGACAGTTGTTTGACAAAGCAAGTGTATGAGGCGAGTGTGTATGGGGCAGCTGGAAGGGGAAGGCCTAGGCGAACCTTCTTGGATCAAATTGGCGACATTTTGGAGAAGGGCCAGGTAAAAAGTACCCTAAACCGACGAGCATGTATGAAGAATGCAATGAGAGTGAATGAGGCGAAAGTTGTGTGTCAGGATCGTAGCGAGTGGAGATCCGTGGTCTCTGCCTACCCCTTTGGGAAAGAGGCGTGATTTTATGTATGTATGTATGTATGTAAACAATATTAAACATATTAATACAAAAAAACATAAATAAACAATATAAGATCACTGTCTCTTTCTTGACCAATGATTTCCTACATTAATCGATCAAATTCATCCTAGACTTCGTCCTAAATGAAAACTAAAGATGACGATAAAACATAGTGTAATAAAAACTGGATGCTTACCTTGTGATAAATCACGCAACGAAAAATTGTGCTCCCACTGTTACTCGGGCGCAACTGACAGGAAATGTCCAGCCGCCGTACTAATCAAACCCCGCGCACCTCCCCGCAGGATTCACGATGATAAGTGAAAAGGACGTTTCTGCTCACTTGCGCCTTTTTAATTAGGTACCATCAGTTATATTTTTACGCAACATAAGGTATTAAGACGTATATGACAAATGCGCCAGGCTAAAACAAACTTTACGAAGTAGAAAGGGCGCAAATGGGCAGATATAAACTTTTTAACTAAGTGTGAAAACAGTTTACAATTAGTGCGTTAGGCGCATATGGTTACTTGCGCCTTATTAATTTCCACTTCGAAATAGAGTAAAATATGCGTCTTTTAAATTACCTAACTCAAATAAAATATGCAAGGCATGGGGGCATATTTACATAAATGCGACTCTTCAACTAAGTTTTAGCCAAATTCGCCTTTTTATCTTCAATTAGATGTAAAAATAAGTGCAGAAGCTGCTTATTTTCTTGTGCTAAAATTGCAATGAAGCTTGGTAGAAAAGTATTAAAAATATAGGTAGATCCGCCTTTTTTTTCTGATTCTGGCAATATATGTAAGTCAAATTCGGAAAAAATGTTAGATGCGCCTTTTTAACTATCGGGGGCAGTATTGCAGTGTCACCGAGGACTCTAAAGCTAGAAAAATTTAACGGACGCAGCTAGAAACATACTATCGGACGCGGCTTACGGACGCGGCTAACAGTGACAGCCGTGACCTGGATAATGATTGTACACTGAGAGCTGTGCAAACTATCGGACGTAAGTCGCGGACGTGTCCTTGAGCTTTCGGACGTCCGACAACGATCTGGTGCGCTGGATGTTTTTGTACTGTGCATACTTATCAGTCGCTGTCAGCCGCGTCTGTAAGCCGCGTCCGATAATATTATGTTTCTAGCTTGTACCAAAATTCAGCTTAATCGGAAGCCGGGAAATGAGTAAAATTAAGCTTGTAAGATTTGATCCGAACAAACATACAAACATTGCAAGGTAATAAAAAGCATTTGAAATATCGTGAGTCGTCAGAAAAATCGTAATCAAACTGAGTGAGACAACTTTCACACGCAGGTTCAATGTAAAGTGTTGCCACAACCACAGTATTTCAACTGCAACTTTATTTTGTCTATGACTTCCATCTCGATCTCATTCACCCTACGATTGCGATGTGTTCGTTCATTCAATCATTTACGTCAATTACCAGAGAGTACGCCTCGGACCAAGTGATACTTGGTCCTAGGAGTACGCATTCTAGCGCATTTACAAAGAAGCGCCCTCTCTTCGAAGTATTTGATTTGCTTGCACTCCTCTCGATCTCGTTCGTCGGGAGAGCATAGAGTCCATAGAGTAGAGAACTAAAGAAAACCATCGGTTCGGGACCTCGCTCGGGTTCGGGAGCTTTACTATTGCTTGTTAGGCTACTATGGTCGATTTGTTGAAGTAGTTTACTACTGTGATTGTGAATTCATACAGATTTTTAACTAAAAGTGAATGTGAATCGACGCGTTTCGGATGTAGGCGCGTGTGATTGAACTTTTGTGTAAATATTATCAAGTTATGGCCAGTGTATTGAGCAGTGTAAGGACGAGGAAATGTTAATTTACTCCCGTGTCACCGGGTTTCACCTATGTACCTGGTACTTGAAGGTGCGTTGCATGTTTGTTATTTGATGTACTTACCTGCCTTACTTTCACAAAATCTCTAATAGTTGGGGGCTGTTTATATTTAATTGAAATCTTCAATTTCTACACTTGTTTATCACATAAATAGCTAGAAGGATTCTGTTTAGTAATTAGACGTAAGCTTTTTGTTCGACGAATGATAATACTTTTCGTAACTTGATGTTATCTGTCTGTTAGCAAAAGCAGCAATTGCATTTTTTTAAGCTCAGAAAGCTTCGATTTATGAAATGAGATTAGAACTCCTTTGTTTTTTATTGATAGGTTTATGGTTAGTGTGTGTATGTACCAAAAAGGTACTATGCTAAATCTATGGTGTGTGTATATTAGCATTAGTTTATTGTAAAAAATAGGGGCAGTAAGCAACAAAAATATTAAGAATTTATTCATTGATTCTTACAAAATGTATGGGGAAAATTTTGACAATTTCTGACATTTCTAGTAGGTACTCAAACCTTGAATGGTCTATTGGTTTTGATCCACATTAAACAGAATCAATTGGTATATTTAAATATATATTTTTATATTTTATCATTTTGTCGCTGACTGTACCATTTTCCAAAATGTGTGCAGTTCAAAATGTCTCAAAAAATAAGGGAAGGTCTAAGAATGTTTTCCTGTAGCTACAACGGTTAAGGTTGCCCTTAATGTCCCATCTCAAAAATCCACCCTGTATTATGGAAAACATTGTTTTTTAAAGAAAATAGAGGTTCAATTCCTAATGTGTTGAGAAAATAAACGATTTTGAATTGAATTGAATTAGCCTAAATGACCACATTAGACATAGACATAGACAGACATTTATTCACTACTTTGGCACACAATACAATCGCTAGAATAAAAAAAAAATCAAAATAAAAAAGAAACATTTGATGGAGCTTATTCGAAAGTTCAAAGGAGGCCATTCAGACTCCATACAAGGTTTGGCCCAAAATTCAATAGTGCCGGCCAATGAAAATAAAGGCCTCACAGAGGTTCCCAATAGTATTCGGGAATATCAATCCCAAGTACTTTTCAGTGAAGGCCAAGTCTCTAAGTCCTATACTTCAAAAGATTTTTTACGTTGAAAAATCTGGATTTTGATACAATTACTTACAAAAAATAATTTGAAATATTTTACTTAGGTGCCTTAATGAAAAATACTCCGTTTTACTTAGAGACTTGGTGCCATAATGAAAAATACTCCGATTGACTTCCCCCATATTTCTTTCAATTCAAAAACTTTTTTTTGTATTGGTAGTGGTGACACCTTTATTTTCATTGACCGGCATTTTTGACTTTTAGGCCCAAAATTCATGACTTCCTTTCAAATAAAGAAAATGGAATGTCTCAATTTCGCTTATTTTATGTTTTACAAAAGATTGGGATTTGTAAAACAAACATATAAGATAACCTATACATAATGTAGTATATCAGTTATCTGGTTCCCATAGTACAAGCTTTGCTTAGTTTGAGGCTAGATAATGCTGTGTGAAATGTCCAGCATTATTTATTTATTTAATGGATAACAGCAAAATGTTAAATTTAAAATTAGAAAACTATAAAGTACCATAATTTCAACCAAGGTGTTGGTTACTCAGAAGCTCCGTTAGTTCATAACATGGCCATAGATCGGTCAACATATATGCAATTCTGGGGATCTATATCAATGATCTGTAAACTGAGAGATAATCCAAAATCTAGTACAATTTTTTTTTTCAAGTTTTATTTGCGATCAGTTTTTCAACTATGAGCAAATTATTTGCGGGTGTAGTGTCAAGCAGAGTTCACTCCTGGTTTTCCTCTCCAGTAGGCACTCTTCATTGGTTTAGTCACACATTTAGCTGCATGACATCTTTTCTTTTAAGTCGTCTCTTATAGGTAGGGTTTGTGAGTTGCTGTGCTAGTTGGCTAGGATGGCATTTCAGTTTTTCCTGATAGGTTTGAGCAGTGGTTCTGATCTCTTCAGCTACTGTGTTGACTTTAAGTATGTCATGCAGTTCCGTATTCTTTATGAACCAGGGTGCATGGGAGATATTTTTCAGGAGGCTATTTTGGAAGTACTGAATGATGTGTAATAGACGAAACCAGATGAAAATCTGTGTTCGAAGCTGTAAATCTACACTAATGCGCGAGAGCATCTTTTGCATGGCTGCTTCAATTTATAATAGCATTCCTAAAACAATACGAGAACTACCGCGTACATTGTTTCAGAAAAAGTTAAAAAATATTTTAGAAGTTATATGTTATTATTCAGGTAATGACTTCCTTAATGATAAAATAATAATTTGATTTAACATTATTTTAAATTTTTATTTCTGCGTGCAATTTTTGCTTTTTATTTTTTACTAAAATTTTGTTAATAATGATTTTTCTTTGTATAAATTAAAATATTGCCCGCCACAGAACACAGAATATGTTGTTTCCGGATTGAGTTTTTTATAACAAAACTAGCTGACCCGGCAAACGTTGTTTTGCCAAATAAATAATTTTACTAAAATGGCTATTAAAAAATAAGGGTTGATCGTAGAAGGGTGAAAATTGAGGATTGTATGTATTTTTGTATGTTGTATCATAAAAAAATAGAAATTAAAAATTTTGTCTAAAAAATAAAAAAATAAAAATTTAGGGGTGGACTACCCCTAACATTTAGGGAGATGAAAAATAGATGTTGGCCGATTCTCATAGATACCGGATAAGCACAAAAAATTTCATCAAAATCAGTCAAGCCGTTTCGGAGGAGTATGGCAACAAAAACTGTGACACGAGAATTTTATATAACAAAATACACGCAATAAATCTTTACTTTACTTTACTACAAAGCCATGTTGGCTAAGTTAGACAGTGCCTCGACCAATCAAAAGATCCATACATTGAAATGATGCACGGGCGGGTGTAATTAGGCAGATCGTGAAATGGCGTCGTTGAACGATATGCCTAGGCATATCATGATATGCCTGATTCAACGATCTGCCGACAACACATCAATATATTTTTTGTTTTGGAAAACTTGTATAAAAAAACAATGTAGAAATCCAGTCAGTTACTACTTGTAATCTTTAAATGGTAACTTGTGCCGAATGTTGGCAACTTAAACTAATTACGAAAATTTACTACGTACATAGAAGTATAAGAGCTGTGTACCTTTGGTTTACACTTTTACGTGCCCTACGTAGGTATATTGTTTTAATTTATTGCAGCGCTCGATATAGGGACTCCGAAAAAGTCTATAGGCATGTCGATCGATACCTAAATCGCAGGATTCCACTTAGCTCATCGATCGCGATTGTATCACGCATTGACAATCAAGTGAAATTAAATTTGAGCAGGAAACTTATGTCCAGCAGTGTGTAACGACTAGCTGTAAGTCAAAGTCAAAAAGCATTTATATTCAGTAGGACCGCTGGGATCACTTAGAATAGTCTTAAAACTATTTTTTCTTGCGCGACCAATACCGTGAAGAATCAGGGCAACAAACACGGTTTGGGGCCTAGCATTCTTTAAGGTGATCCATCTTAAAACGAATGAAGTAAATAGTTGTATAAAAGTATAAAGTAAATGATATATCTTTGAAACGCATATTAGATGCGTTTCAATTGAAATGCTATATTCTTAAACTAATGCAAGTCAAAGGTAGTTCTTTAATGGCCTTAACGCGTTTACTTAATAGAAATGAATCGTATGTCCTAAATATCGTGTTAAATATGCGATGTATCTGTCGCAGGCAACTGGTTTAATCAGCCGTTCAATTAAGCGCCTAGCCATTTTTACCTGCGACATATACTGTACATATTCATAATCCGATATATCGATGTATCAGGCATTCCTAGCGCTCGAGATAATAATGGCGGCAGGCAGGAGCGATCGCAAATGCATTGCATATTTAAGCAGCGCATCTTGCCGTGTGGCAAGCAAGTGATAATTATTCTATATGCTTATGCACTTCGTCGGTATGCGTTTAAAGTACGACAGGAATTCCAACATCTCGACTCTGGTGACAGACCTAACGGCTTAACAGCCGAGACCGTGCCCTCCGAAGCACCGAAGCGCTCAGTTGATTACGCCACTAGATGCTCTGTGAATGGGTGGATCACTTTTTGATTGCACAGTACGTTTCTTCTCTTCAATTAGGTACTTAAGCGACAGCACAAGCAAAGAATATGTTTTAAAAGTGCTTCAGAAGTCAATGAAACTTCTCGATCGCTGTGAACACGAAGGCGGCTCGCAGTGTGATCCGGGAGCTCGTAGCCAGATGTGCGGTGACCGTGGACGAGTTGAATCAGTATCAGATACATTACATGCTACACGGCTAGGTGAGCACCCAGCTTTAACTCACATATTTATAAGCACACAGAGTACGCGCTAACAAAGCTTGCTTTCTGTCCTGAAATTTAATATACCCGTGAGACATCGCTTACCTATTTGGTTGCAGAGTTTCAAAATTCCTCAATGCTTGTTATTATGTTGCAAAAAGGGCCAACGATATACGAGCGATTCATGAGCAACATCTGACGATTTTTAAGGTTCATCCACACCGTAGTTCCTTTTAGTTGAGCGACGTTTCCACACCCAAGTACCACAAGTCATATGCACCATTATACCTATTTTTACAAGAATCAGTTGAGCCACCACTCAATTTTTTTTTCTTTCGTTCTATATTTTAGTACAAGAATACAAAGATTTTTCTTCTACCGTATTCGCGTTCTTTTTTCCGTTCGTTTGATGAATATTCGGATGCTTCCCACCACGATTTCTGACTTCGAGGGCCAATTTTTCAAATGTTAAAACACGGTACTAACCTAGGACCAAATATGTCTGAAATCGTAGTAAGAAACATCCGAATATTCATCGAAATTACGGAGTATTTCCGTTACGAATCTCCGGTTTCGTATGCGGCCGAAAGGGAATCCCCTGAGCCACCAGCTTGTTTGTCTTGACCAACCGTATCTCTACAGTAATAGAGTTGAGTTCAAAGCATCTTTACCACCACCACGACCAAACTCAAAATGTTACTGACTCAAATGTATTTTTCTCTATTCTACGTAAAGATAGGCTAGATTGCACAATTTAACCAGATACGAAATCAGTAAAATATTAATAGAGTTTCGATAAGTTTCCGATAGCGAGTTTATTTTTGTTGCGCTTCTAAATTACATCGTGTATGTCGGCCCTTAGGATCTTACCAAACTTTTTGGAGCGAGTGCGTTTAATTGGATTTTTTACTGATATTAATAACAGAAAGGTATTTTGTCTGAAACATTCAGTTTCCGTTAAAATCATATGCAGTGTATGGAATTCGTTATTATAAATTGCTTACATGAATACTGCATTTGTTAATAAAACTAAGCTAGGTTTTAGAAGAACCTTAGATAAGCATTTTTATAAAAAAATCGCTGTGAGGGCCAAGTAGGATTACGTTCATCAAGGTGAAAAAGCTTAGATTTTTTAAACCTGAACAAATCCACGTTTATGTCGATTGTCGATACCGAATATAGAGCATAAAACGCACTGGGCAATTACATATTTGAAATTACTTTAGACTTTTACTTAGTATTTTTCACGTAGGAACGTATCCCTGACACATATAACTTTTACGTTTTACGCTGTACAACAATGAAAAATTTGGAAATAAATGAAATCTAGTGATTACACACAGATAAAACTTCAATAAAAATAGATTTTGTCTATTTCCTTTTTGACTATTTCAGATATTAACATAAAAGCGCCTTGTCACGGAACCGTTCCTACGTGAAAAAGACTATAGCTACACAACAATGATGTCCGTCCCTAAGTCGGTATAATTCTAGCATCCTATCTATAGAGTATAGACATGATGCTAGATACCTAAGAGCCAGCTACCCGTAAACCTTCGTCATTTAATAATGGCGAGTTTGTCTTTGTGGCACCAGTAAAGTTATGAACGATCCCCGAATGATACGTTCGAGTCATGGTGTCTTTGGGAGATACGAGGCAGCAAAGGTGCTTATAGCACCCCGAATTCGTTATTATATAAAAGCCTATTCCATCTCAAACAATGTCCCAGACACGACAGCGTTCCGTTGAGGCATAGATTGGGCAACGTCTTAACGTCTTAACGGAAGCGTCAGGAGGCCCTGACGCTGTCATCATCATAAATAAAAAAGAAAACATCATTTGCCTGCCCTTATCCAGCTCATGCATCACTCGTCATCTCCGTATCCACTCCTTTCTTGCCCATATCTTCTATCACACAATCCATTCATCTTTTTTTAGGCCTACCTCTCATATCCATCCACATTAATTTCCATCACCCTTTTAGTACTTTCATCCCTCCGCATTGCATGCCCATACCACGCTAACCTATTGCTCCATAATTTTTCAGTCATCGTCGCTACTCTCAGACTTCCCCGAATATATTCATTCCTCACCTTATCCATTCGCGTCACTTCACACATCCATCTCAACATTCGCATAAATTGCTGTATAAATCATCTTTATATAGATGTAAAAGCCAGAAATTAACGCTGAATAGCTGGTACTCACTTAGCAGCGTAGCACGTATCGTATCAGATACGGTATCAACCTGCAAGTGGGTACGGCTCGTCCACGGTCCTCCGCGTATCTAGCTACGAGCTGCCGGATCCGCAGTGCTCGCAACGACGTCACGCCGCGTTCATATTCAGTTCGTTTGAAGCTCGAGCGTACGTACTCACCACACAAGCGGTCGTGACGCCGTCCACGAGCACACTCCGAGCCGCCTTTGTGTTCGCAATGAAACCGCCACTCGGCGGGTCACTGCGAGCTCACAGCGCTCCTCGCGCGAGCGGCTCGCAGCGGGCTCGTGCCTACGTACTCACTTGATACCGTATCTGATACGTTACGTGCTACACTGCTAAGTGAGTACCCAGCTAATTATACACAGAGAAACTACCAGCTTTAATAGAACGAAGAGCTGTCGCTGGCTCTCATACCATGCGGTAGCAAAGCCTCTCTCCCACTCACCACATCAACTATCAGGCTTCTAGGCTATGCGTACATGTGCATGTTCTGTGAAGTAGATAACTCGATTGTCTTGGTGCTCGGTTTGACGGAATCAATCCCGAAGTATTAGATAGATAGATAAAAAATTTATTTGGGAAAACACACACACAGACGAACATAACTAGGTACACTGACACAGCAAAAAAAAAAACAAAATGTATTAGATCTAGGTAGGTACTACAATAAAAAAACTTATTCTATTCTATACTACACACAATACAAAAAAAATAATAATAAAATATATTAAACAAACAAAAAAAAAATCACTACAAAAAAAGAAAATAATGAGGCAGGTGAAGGACGTCTGTGTTGGTGCAGTCCAAAAAGGAACAGTCTCAGCTTTGTGCTGCTCTGCACCGGGGAGGTACAGAGCAACGCTGGTTTTCAGACTGCTCCTAGTTGGGTGACATCACGTTCTGTATTGATACTAGAGAGCATACCATAATGAATCTCCTTGTCGTATCAACACAAGGAAACTAGTTCCTTAGTACGAAATAATACTGGAAAGCGAGCCTGACTGCTATTATCAGAGATCTTGAAAGAATTTTGGATGACATTGATACAAATAAAGGAATACGATAGGAACAAAATGTGCGAGTGAAGAGGCGTGATTTTTGATGTATGTTTGTTTTGTTTATTGAATATACCTATAGAAGGCTATCAATGCTTAACAATTGTATTGTTTCGTTACCTGTGAGGAATCTGTGAATGCAGCTTGTATTAAAAGTAAGTTCGTATGAGTCAGTGGTCAACTTTGATGACGGAGTTTTTAGGCCGCCTAGCCAGGACAGGACCGACAATTTAACGTGCCCTCCGAAGCACGGAAGCGCTCTGATGAAAATGGTACTGGCGGTCACCCATCCACTTAAAGACCGTTTAGAACGTTGCTTAACTTCGACCATCAAGAACGACTAAGCAAGTACGAACTCTAGCACTTCAGCAGGACCACGAGCTTGTTTTAGCAAGCTTGTTCTCAAAGCAAGTGATGTTTATTTAATTTGCAGCGAAATACGCTCAAAGCATCAGTCAGTCTATTGCGATTTGATGGCATTCTCAAAAGCTTAAGACGCCGGTTACATGATACCATTCTGACATACAATTCTTGCCTTTTGCTCTCTCAAACGGAGCAAGAGCTAAAGGTGCATTTACACGATGCGATTTCAACCCATACGGTATCTTATCGCACGGCAATTTTCACGTGTAAACGCTCATCGCATGCGATTTGTAAAAGTTAGCACGACACTCGTCGGCACGTTCAATTGGCGGGGCTTAGCAAATCGGAAGAAGAATCACATCGTGTAAATGCACCTTAAATTATCTGGCAAGAGGCAGGAATGGTATCGTAGAAACGGCGGTTTAGACTAGCTTGGTGCAATCACTGTAAGATTAATTAATAGTGAATCAAATTAGTAAGGATGTGTGTTCAAAGGTTCGCTTAATGTACGTAATGACAAATTATCCCTCATACGACAGACTGTAACTATGGCAATAATGTAGACTGTAACGATTCACGCTGTCTAATCTAAATGTCTCAGGGATTACAGCAACGTCTCAATGAGATAGGAATAGATTGACTTGCATTGTATAAAATGTCTACAATTTAAGCTAATTTAATAAATAAATATTTTTGAAATGGTCTTTTCACTAGCTTTCATTTGATACCCATATTGCTATGGTAAGAAACCCCCCTCTTTTCGTTTGCGGGCGCCATTTTGAAAAGTTTGTATAGCCTATGTCACTAACACAATCCTGACGAATAACGAGACCTCAATGTCAAAATCCGTCGGGCCGTTTGGGTTGTAGGGCGTGCCACAGAAATGCACGTACGTACCTACGTACATACATACATATAAGTAATTTTCATGAAATATGAATGTATACACTCGAAAAACATTACCCTCCTGACGCAGTCGGATAAAAATACGCCGCCCAATTCAAAATATTCGTCTATAAACTAAAATTGTTGTGAAAACGTTAACTCGAGGGAGGTTTTGCCATTTAGCAATTTCCACCAATGATCGGTAAAAGCGATAAAGCTGTCTTATCTGATCCATTTTAAATATTCACTGGCTTTAAGTGAGTTTTGCCTTTGTCACTCACCCACGTTAAAGTGAGCTCGAACGACATAAATGTTTTAGTTATTTCAAAATCAAGTGACTTTAACTAACACGCACATCGGCTTATATTAGTACTAAAAGCAATATAGAATTATTGAGAAAAAAGCATATAAATATGTATGTAGGTACTGAAAAAAAAAAAAACTACTGAGGATCGTGACTCCTTTTAATTTGGTCAACCAGTTGTGTCCAACGGTTGCGTTCCGTTGCTTGGTGTAAACAGGTGACGACAACCAAAAATTAAGACCATCTTAGACCTAGGCAGAGTGAGGTCAAATGCTGACCTATTTAATAAAAAAAGTAAGTAAGCGAACAATTGTAAATCCAATAATTTGTTTCTCATGTCAACTCTAGCGTTCTCGTATTGTTTTGAAAATAAATTATCTGTAGATATTATTATTATATTTTATGTACATATTTTAGTAGTTTAGTTGCTGTAAATAAATATATTAAACTGTAGATACTTTGATGTAGAATCTTTCGTGATTTCCCTGGTGATCCTTCGTGATCAAGTTTTTAAACTGACCTAGTGCGTGTCTCAGGTAGACCTAGGGAATTACGTAAGTACACATCCTCACCTTATTATACGCGGCTCGTTTCTAACCTGACGGTAACTAGAGAGTGTGAGTTATTGCAGCTCTGCGCTGCATCTCACAGCCCACAGGGTAAGTTCATACATAGGAAATGAGAACTTCAATGTTATACGAGTAAAGCCGTGTTTTACATCGACTCGCGCAATTTTACATCGACTCGCGCGATTTTACATCGACTCGCGCAATTTTACATCGACTCGCGCAATTTTATATCGACTCGCGCGATTTTACATCGACTCGCGCAATTTTACATCGACTCGCGCAATTTTACATCGACTCGCGCGATTTTACATCGACTCGCGCAATTTTACATCGACTCGCGCGATTTTACATCGACTCGCGCAATTTTACATCGACTCGCGCGATTTTACATCGACTCGCGCAATTTTACATCGACTCGCGCGATTTTACATCGACTCGCGCGATTTTACATCACCTCGCGCGATTTTACATCGACTCGCGCAATTTTACATCGACTCGCGCGATTTAACATCGACTCGCGCAATTTTACATCGACTCGCGCAATTTTACATCGACTCGCGCGATTTTACATCGACTCGCGCGATTTTACATCGACTCGCGCAATTTTACATCGACTCGCGCGATTTTACATCGACTCGCGCAATTTTACATCGACTCGCGCAATTTTACATCGACTCGCGCGATTTTACATCGACTCGCGCAAGCCTTGGAACGCGTGAACGTGTAGCTTGGAACCCGCCTTTAACATTTAAGCGCCTTGGTCAAACGGTGTTACGCATAAAAGAATAATCATTGCATCAAAACTTAAGATAAAAAACTGATAGGTCTGCCAAAGAGCTATGGAACGTAGCGTGCTAGGGGTGAAGAGAACTGAGGACCTGGGCGGGGCACGTGAGTCGTATGGCAATGATTGTCACGCCATGTGTGCCAGCAGATGAGCAACGATGCCGGGGCAGACCGAGAAAACGTTGGCGTGACGACCTGGATGCCTTTCAACTATTGATTTATAACTAATTAGCGCGGTCACATGAAATCAATTACACTTTTTAGCATGTATCGTTAGCACTGGATACAATTTAAAACAAAAGAAAATAAAATGCTATAAAAAATATGTACATTATGCACCTCATCAAAATACTTTCGCCGACTGCACAGGGTTAATTAGCACAGATTTCGTCTCCTGAGAGAGACAAACGAGGAGACACGCATAATTATTTGAAGCTAGCCGTGCTCGCAACTTCGCGTGGGTTCGTTTTCTTGGAGCCAAAATGCTTCGATAGCACGTTCTAACTTAACTTGTAAATCTCTGTTTTGGGAGACCAATAATGTATGTTTGTCCGGTCATTATCTTTATTTTTTATCCCAAATTTCCCGCAGAAAATCTAATGTGTAAATTCCTATCCCGATGTTTGTTGTTAGAAGTGAGTCCTATCAAAATCGGTGCATACACTTGCATGCACGGTTATTTATAAACCTCTATTTTATGACTACCAAAAAAAATTTAAGCACAGTTGCAGCAGATGCAGAAAATGATAATGGCATGTCAGAACTTTTTTTTTATTTAACTATCACAAAGTTATCGAGGATTGTAGTCAACCAAAACCGAACAAAATTTCAAGAAAACTGTACAAATCAGTACTATAGACAACAATCGCGTACAGACTCTCATTCGAACTATGTTCTCGTATCATCCCCAGTCAGTAAAACCGCAGTAGCAATCATAAATCCATGTCTGACTCGTCTCGTCTCCTTTTGAGCTTATAATTTTTTTTTCATCTTTTTTGAGTTTTAACTACATAAATGTGATCAGAAACAGACACCGAGACCATGGTTAACATTTTTTTGGTAATTAAAAAATAGGGGTGTATAAGACAGACACTTCAATTTTATGAATATGGATGTTAAATCAATTTTATTATAGGTATAGTCAAAAATTGAAGTCGGTTTTTTTTTAGTTATAAAAAAAACGTAATTATCTTGCTAATGTTTCTCTACAAAAAAGTAACGTCGAGCTTACCTGAGGGGTGTACTTTCGCCGACTGTACAGCATGCGCGCGCTGAACACCTGATTTTATCTCAACTAGCATCCTGATATCTTGGCATCTCGCAGGTTGATTGCCAGTGAGCGATCGCGACTCGCCGGGAATCGCTGCGCTTACTTCTCGCGTGCGAAGTTACGAAGTTAGGTAGACTCTACTTGAACTTTAACAGTTTTCGACTAGAAATTCTACTTGAACTTTAAGATTTTGTATGTGAATATTTGTTCGCGTCTGCTGCGAGCTGAAGTTTTCTTTTTAAAAGAAGAAAATATATTTGTAAGTATTAAGTACAATAATGATTTTTTTAAATAATTACAATGATGACAAATAAGAAGTTATTTTTGTCAAAATTATAAGTAAATTAAGAACCTAAATCTGATTGATATTTTCGCTATCATATAAATAAGTAAAACTATCATATAATATATTAGTTAAAAACCATCCATATCTAATTAGTAATACACATTTCATGTCAGGTTACGAATAAATCCGAAAAAAAAAATTCTTTCAAATTAGCTTGCAAAAAAATCCAGTACCTTCTATTATTTTATTTTAAATACAAATGCCGTATAAAATCTTCTTAAGATGCCAGATAAAAACCTGAATTCTTACTTGAGAAAATTTGAGAGTACAGAAAGAGAAGCAATCGTTGGTTAAAAGCTAATGTCGTGATGCCGGCGTGTATTCAATGCTACAGGTGTCTCAGCAATCTCCGGTTTAGAAACAGCTGCTGGGACTTATCTAGTCAAATACAACTTACTCTTCTTGCAGTTTTTTAGATTGTGTATGTGAATTGTGCAGGAAAGAAAGTCAGGTTACGAGAAGTTGGAATGTAGACAACAGATAAAAGTAGACTTAATAAAAGATGATGGCTGTTGAGTGTAGTGGAAGGAATGGTTCACTCTAAGCTTCACTATAAGGTTTCTATCTTAGTGTGTATCTCCGCTAGTTCAACATGATCTGTCGAGATGCAACAAGTTGCAATTTAAATTATTGGATGTCACAATATCATGACTGAGTCGTATTTAGTAATTCGAATAATTATTTAAAATGATTACTGTATAGATCTAGGTAGTGTTATAATAATAATATAACCTTTATTATATGTATAAATTATATAATAACAAAAATCACATTTGTGCAAAAAGAATAAACAAATAAAAATAACTAGGTATAACTCCGGCCAAGCGTTTTTTTATTTTTGACAGATGCAAGAGAACGTTAATCAAATAATATCAAATATTTATTTTCAACTAAAAATACATCATTTTTTATTTTAATTTATAAACCTTGTAGGCTGAAGCATTGTCGCCTCACTCTAAGTTTTCACTTGTATGTAGACATGAGGAAATTAATGGAGGAGGTTAATGTTGAAATTTTACGTTAAAAAAAATTTCCAGTAGGTGCGCGAAATTTCCCAATATATGTAAATGTTGGAATGACCTTATTGTCTACGTTTTAATACATTGGTAGGTACATACATAAAATCACGCCGCTTTCCCAAAGGGGTAGTTAAGTTTTTATAAAATAAATAAATCATTTTTTATCAAAAAAGTTCGTTAGAACGTGTTGACCGGTGTTGAATGAATGGGGTAGCTCGACTTTCTGTCCGACCGAATGTTTTGGGTTCGAATCCCGGCCGTGCATCAAGTTTTTGTATTCAAATTCAATTCGCATAACGCTGAAAATTGCAAATCGCTCAACGCTTTCTCAACGCATTAAAAAGTTTCATACAACGTTTTCACGTCAAAGTTTTCAGTCCTTTTGAGGTTGAATTTGCGACGGTAACGACCTCTGTGGCGTAGTGGGCGAAGGACAAATGTTTGTATGATCTACAAATGTTTGTCTTGGGTCCGGGTGTTTTCTATGTATAACATGTTTGTTATAAACGACATTACATAGTACAAGTACATTAAGTAGTATATCATTTATGTAGTACCCATAATACAAGCTCTGCTTACTTTGGGGCTAGGTTAATGAGAGTCTAATATTATTTATTTATTTCGGAAAATCCCCTCTAACTGTCTCAAAAATTGAGGGAAGATCTTAAGAACGCTTTCCTGTAGCTACAACGGTTAAGGTGCGTTTGATGTCCTGAGGCCCGTCTCAAAAACCCACTCTGTTTAATGTATTTTTTTAAGTGCGGTTCAGAAAATTCTTATCAGTAAATTATAGACAAAAACAAAAAACACTATTGGTTTAATATACTCACCTGTGTGATGGTATGGGCATTGTCCTTTATATGGGACCACCTCGACACCTCGTTCAAACAAAAATGCGCTAAAAAAATCAAAGTCAAAGTCAAAAAGCATTTATTCAGTAGTACCGCTGGGATCACTTTGAAACGTCTTAAAACTAGGTGATTTTACTCCCAAATGTTTGCATCGGGGTTTAAGCCATACTAAAACCAGTGTATTATCTTTGGCAATTTCCGAATCTCCGAATATCCAGTGATTACACAAACAATAAGTTATCATTTGCCTTCAACCTCAACCGTAAGCTCTGAAAGCGTATCTCGGAAGTTCTTGCAACTTGATTCAATTTATCTGCCATGACACCTTGTGTAAATTCTTGCAGCGTCTCTCTCTGAACTGCATTTCTAATTACCTTAGTAAACTCGAAAACTCGGGATAGCTATTGGCTGATTCGATTATTGCTTACCTCCTCTTTATTTACTCATAGCCAACTTCACTGCTCCACTAGATGAATCAATTGCATCAGATACCCACTGCCTGACTGGTAATTTCTTGTGGCGGGCGACGGACAAGCTTTTGGAGCGGTGTTTGCGATTGTATGGAAAACGTTTTATGAAAACGTAAAAACGTAAACAGGGTCACGACTGTATCCCAACGCGCGGTAGATTTTCTCTCAGATCTTTTATGTATCCCAAATCCTTTGAAGATTTATTATTTATTTATTTATTTACTTTAATTAACACGGAAGACCCAATTACATTAATGAAAGAGAACAGATAGAAAAAATATTGAAAAATAATCATAACATTGCTTAAATAAATCAGAATTAAAATAAATTAAAGTCACTTCAGTATCATATAAAACACACACAATTTAAGGTAATTATCACAATTAATTAAGAAAGACACTCACAGAAATACAAACATGCAATCAATATTTTGGACAAGCTATCAGCGAATAGGTCGCAGTCAGGGTTTGAGTCGAGAAGAGCGTTGAGTGCAGTGAGAGCGCGCGGGATGGGGGAATTGGCTCGAGCCACCGTGCGGCAGAACGGCACTGCAAACAACTTGTGCTTCCGACTCCGGCAATAATTGTTAGGAACGTATAGTCGACACAAGTGTCTAAGGGGGTAGTCAGAGGCATGTCCAAATACATATTTGATACCTGCCCACATCTTGCAGAAGTTAGTATTCCATACGTGACAGGTTGCAAGCCCATGGCCCCCGATAAGAATACTAACTGGTTTCCTCACGATGTTTTCCTTTACCGTTTAGAGCACGTGTAGATAAATTTTACGAAACGCAAAATCTATTGATGCACGGCCAGGATACGAACCCACGATCTTCGGATTGAAAGTCGAGGTACAACCTCATTTGGCCTACACGGCTCATATGTTTACGTTTAATAAAATAGCTAGGCGTTTCATTGAACGGCTGGTTAAACCAGTTAGCTGCGACACATTCAATCTTCACAAAACAAGTGGTAAAAAAAGTAAGTTCGTATGAGTCAGTGGCCAACTCTGGTGACGGAGACTGCTGACACCATATTGACGACTGATCAGACCAGATTGAAGTCAAAGTCAAAAAGCATTTATTCAGAAGGACCGCTGGGATCACTTAGAAAAGTCCTAAAACTAATTTTACTCCTGTTGCGCGACCAATACCGTGAAGAATCAGGGCAACAAACACGGTTTTGGGCCTATCATTCTTCTAGGGTATCCATCTTAATTGAACCACGACGTGATACGTGATCGTACAAACATTGTAAACAGTCCGAGAGAACAAAATTAACATCCAAGTATTTTGTACTCGATTGGAGTATTCAATATTCTTGTACCTATAAGGATTTGAATTTGATTGATCATCAATTCCGGGCTCGAGTTGTCTGGGGAGAGGGGGATAGCTGGAACACCTGAGCGTACAAGTACTAGACAATAATGCTTAAATTTACGATACTATTTGTTATTTTAGCCCCGACAGTATCGTCTTGGTACTTGAGTTATTTATTAACATTATTTAGAGCATATTTTCTCCTCGGAAGCGTAATGAGCTTAACTAAAAATATAGTAGTTGTTTTGTGAGAACACTGTTAGCAAACATTTACGCAGAATGTCCAATTTGAAATCGAATTATTTGGTGCTTAAATTTTTTAATCGCCTTATGTATTAGCTTATTATTAGTCTTATTATTATACGTATTGTTGTAAGCCGTGTTGGCCGAATGGGGTTGTACCTCGACTTTATAAATAATAAATAAATAAATAATGCTGGACAATTTCACACAGCATCATCTAGCCCCAAACTAAGCATAGCTTGTACTATGGGAACCAGATAACTGATATACTACTTATATACTTTTTTTGTTCGTAAATACATACGTATTATACATAGAAACACCCAGACCCGATATAAATATTTGCAGATCATACAAACATTTATCCCACGGCGGGGATCGAACCCGCAACCTTCTGTATCCCAAGCGGGCTTTCACCCACTGCGCCACAGAGGTCGTCCTTTCACAAAGCGTTTTGAGTCTACATTTTTCATACGCACCGCCAAATTGTGGAGCTCATTGCCGGGCTCTGTATTTCCCGAAAAGTACAATATAGTGGTCTTCAAATCAAGAGTAAATAGGTTATTTCTAGGACAGCATGCTTCATCTTAGACCTCACTACTGCTTAACATCAGGCAGAGTGAGGTCAAATTTTGACCTAGTAGTAGGTATGAATTAATGACACGACAAGAAGAAGAAGAACTAGAACATGGCCAGAAGGTCTAGGTTAATCAGCCGTTAAATGGCGAGTGACGTAACATCCTGTCATATTCCGAAGTTACTTAACTTGTAATTTATAGGGTGGTCCTAATTGGCTGCGGTGTACCGTGGAGTGGACCTTAAACGGCTCGCTATCTCAAGGTGGGTCAACCTTTGGGTCGCAAGATTATTGAAGTGAAAACTTGTTTAGGCGCGTTGGGCATTTTTCAGATGGGAGAGAAATATCAAACTCAGTCACGTGACTGTTAGTACCTTTTCTTACTATACCCTAATTTCGTCGCTCATTGCGTCGTCATAATAGTCGAGGTGAGACCAAAGAGCACTTATCTGTTTTAAGGGCTCCGGGTTCAAATCCTAGAGTAGGACAGTAACTTTTTGTACGTAATTTTTTTTGTAATACTTTTTTTTGGGTTTTGAACCGTTAGAACCTCATTTTAGTTTTCTTTTCTGTCAGCACTCTTAGAATGCCACTTTTTTTATTACTTTGACTGTATTAAGTGGCCACTTAATGTATTGAGTGGGCGGGACACTTGGCCAGACGGGACACAATCGATGGACCAAGGCGGCTACCGACTGGTGACCATGAGATATGCGGCGGCGTCGAGGCAGACCACCTGCCCGATGGTCAGACAACATTGTGGGGGCGGTAGAAGAGCAGTGGATCCGGCTGGCACAAAACCGCCAGGAGTGGCGTGAAAGAGAAGAGGCCTATACCCAACAGGGGGGGTTTCCGGCTGGATATATAGATAGATTCGACTGTGTCCCTAAGGCTTGGTAGACATTCTCAAAAAAATTTAGGGTGTTCAATTCTAGCTAATATCTTTGTCAACGTAAAAAGGGTCATCAGTAGTTCATCCTGAACCCCCTATAGATCTAAAGATGTATAATGGGTAGTAAATAGTAATATTTATTTATTTATTTATTTATTTATTTAGAGCCACCAACACAATATACATCTTGTCATGCAAAAATGGTACACTATTTCTTACAAACTAGTTAAATGTTATTATAATTATAGGCGACAGACAGCAAGGTATTAAATTTTACGTCGAGCGAGTACAGTTAAATTAAAAGTTAAAGCAATAAAAATATTTCATTAAAATTTCAACTATATTAATATTATGTACAAATTTTAAAAATGGAAACTATCTGTAAGGGGTGAAAAATCAACTAATTATAAAATTATAATTAGTTGATTTTTCAATTGAATATCTATAAGGGGTGAAAAATCAACTAATTATAAAATTATAATTAGTTGATTTTTCACCCCTTATAGATATGACAGAATGTTTTTGAAGATGTCTCGATAAAAAATCGAAGAAAGGGGTACACACTATTTTTTTTATTTTAGCTTGTCCATTAATCTAATAGGTTGTTAATTTTATCTTGCAAAGACGAAATAAGCAAAGAAGTATAAAATAAAAGTTTTTTAAATTCATTTCGGATCAGGAGGTTTTGAAAGCAAAATGTTCTTGAGTGCACATCGACTGTAATATAAAATGCTCTGACAGCAAAACGTCTTCAATTTAAAATGACTTTTTGACGTGACAACGTCTTATAATTCGATAGAGCCGGCTGCACGCACGAAAA
Source organism: Epirrhoe alternata (assembly GCA_963565295.1). NCBI lineage: Eukaryota > Metazoa > Arthropoda > Insecta > Lepidoptera > Geometridae > Epirrhoe > Epirrhoe alternata. The sequence continues at coordinate 1,771,210 of OY751375.1, forward strand.
AATCCGGCGTTACCTCGCTCTGAGGCGTTCCATGTAAGGCTTGAAGTGCAAGCGAGAGCGCGGAACGAGCGACAAAGAAGCACAAACGTTGTCACGTTCAACTATCGTCAGTAAACCGACTTTACAGACAACCAATTTTTTTTCAGAGCTCAAAGTCCTTATGCTATCAGCTCATAGTAATTGCAGGCATTTGTAAAGCTTCTTATGAAGCTAGATAAGTAAATAGCAATATCGAACTGATCAAATCAAGACCTACAAGTTATATTAACCACTTCAATCGTGAAACGAGTTCAATTCCAATTAATTAAAATGTATCATGTCTTTTTAAACATGTTGCTTCCTATTGAATCCTAAAATATCTTCGACTGCTTTTTATCTTGACTTATTAAAAGAGCAATACCAAATAATTAGGAAATCTGTTCTTATAATTTATTTTTATGTATAATTTTTCATCTCATAGTTACTTGAGCACTCATGGGCCCTCTACATATTCGGCAAAGATAGACGAATGCGGACGGTGATGAACGTGTAGGGGGTCTATTCGCCTGCCATCGCCTGTCATCTATCCAAATAATAGTTCGGCGAATGTGTAGCGTGGCCGTTATATGTACGAGTATACAGGGTGTAAAAAGACGTCTATCGAAGCCGAAAGGGGTAGGTACAGCATCCCAATAGACAACCAAATCCAAAAGGATTTTCCGAAATATGCACTAAATCCGGAGAAAACAGCGTTTGAAGAGTACTGTTTGCGTATGTTTCGGGCGCGTTGTTTTACGTAGATTGCTGGATTTTGAGTTTTAAATGTTTTTTTCTTTTATAAATGAAATTATTAGGTAGGTATGGTTTTATTATGTTGTAATAGTAGTAAATAGCCGAAAATAACATAGCATGACAAAACTAAGTCAAAATTTTTTTTTTCATTTTTTTCGCTAAATGTGTTTAGAATCATGGTCTGATTACAACCCCTCAGTTTTCGGTAGCAGTCTTTTTACACCCTGTATATTATATTTGGCTTTGGCTTCCTCTAATCTTTCATTAGTTTTTGTGTATATGAAAACACTCATAATATTTTTTTAATTCAATAGGTTAGCATTTGACCTCACTCTGCCTGATGTTAAGCAGTAGTGAGGTCTAAGATGGAGCATTCTTACCTAGAAGGAACCTATTTACTCTTGATTTGAAGACCCCTATATTGATCCCTATATCCCTATATTAATTATTCGTCCTAGAAATCAGAACATGCCCAATTTGGTGATGGACTCGTGTTGACACCAGATTGTCACACTGTTGTTGATTCAGATTTTTTATTGTTACCCTAGTCGAGCAAGTAATAACGTAGAGTGGGAGTAGTTTTTGCAGAGCGGGCCGTAGCTTGGGTATTGCTGCCACCGGAAACTTTCTGGCACCATAAGTATCTATTAGGTAAGTAAGAGCGGCCATCGTAGCCTTCTGACTTGGCCGTTGCATTGCTGGACTGAGACTAATATCTCGTAAATAAAATGACTTTTTGAAGCATTAGTCGTGTAGCTTGCGATATTACAGCGTCGAAGTGAAGCAACGTTCTGCGCGATCACAATGTGGATCGATGACCGCTAATGGCATTATCAACTGAGCGGATCAGTGCTTTGTCGGTTCAATTATCGGTCCCGGCTAAATCGTCAAGCGATGACAAAGACCCAAAAACTGCGGGAATTCATCACTAACTTAGACCCCTCGCAGACTGCAGATTTTCTATCGGCCGATACTTGAGACGGAATATACTTCTCCATACTCATTACGAGCCGAAGTATATTCCGTCTCAACTATCGGCCGATAGAACGTCTGCAGTCTGGGAGGGGGCTTATACGAACTAACCAAATCAGTTTTATTATGTCAGTTATCGTTCACAGTTCAAATGAACTTATTTACATAGACTCGTCGATTCAACTGCTAGTAGTAAACATGTTCATTCAGGTCCTTAGTTTGTAGCCGGTTGCTGTGTGCTGAGTAAATGATGGGTTCTAGAGAGTAAATAGTTTCAGAATTCGAGATTAAATGTTGAATTCTGCTCTTTGTTTGTGTTACCGCTAAAACTAACTGTGCAGAATTACATGATTGTGTAAGCATAGACCAATATAAATAAATAATGCTCGACATTTCACACAGCATCATCTAGGCCCAAACTAAGCAAAGCTTGTACTATGGGAACCAGATAACTGATATACTACTAATATACTTTTTGTTTGTAAATTTATACATACATATTAACATAGAAACACCAATGTTTTAGGCAGGCTCCCATTCGAAACCGCTATAGCGGACGCCAGGTCTCGGTCTTGGAGCGAACTCCTCGAGGGACTGGAGAGGGACCCCTGGGGCCGCCCGTACAAGGTTGTACTGGGCAAGCTCCGACCATGGGTCCCTCCGTTGACGGAAACCCTGGACCCTGTGTTCGTAGGGGGAGTGGTTGATACGCTCTTCCCTAGGGTCCAGGACAGTCCCCATACCCCCGTATCTTCGTCGGACCCGACCATCTGGGTCGACGAATTGGGGGTATCCGACGAGGAGTTGGACCGAGCCGTTAAGCGTCTCAAGGCTCGTAATACAGCGCCTGGCCCTGACGGGATTCCGGGTCGGGCCTTGGCGCTAGCTCTATCCGCCGGACTGGGGGACAGGCTGAGGCGGCTGTTTGACGGCTGCCTCCGCACCGGTGTTTTCCCCCAGAATTGGAAGGAGGCAAGGTTGGTCCTCTTGAAGAAGGACGGCAGGGCCGCAGACTCTCCCTCCGCGTACCGTCCCATCTGCCTGCTGGACGAGGTCGGCAAATTGTTCGAGAGAATAATTGCCGACCGTCTATGCTCGCATCTGTCGCGGGAAGGTCCCGACTTGTCGGATTACCAGTTTGGTTTCCGACGTGCGCGTTCGACAGTGGACGCGATTCTCCGCGTCCGTACACTGTCGGAGCAGGTAGTGTCCCGGGGCGGGAGCGCGCTGGCGGTGTCCTTGGACATCGTGAACGCCTTCAACTCCTTGCCCTGGAGGGCGATCAGGGAGGCGCTCGTGTATCACGGAGCGCCCCTCTACCTGCAGCGCATAGTCGGCGCCTACCTGCGCGACAGATGTGTGCAGTATGTGGGCAGGGACGGTACTCTTGTACGGAGGGAGGTGTCGTGTGGGGTTCCGCAGGGGTCTGTGTTGGGCCCCCTCCTATGGAACCTCGCGTACGATGCGGTCTTGCGCGTCGATCTCCCGACCAGCGTACGAGTGGTCTGCTACGCGGACGATACACTCGTACTTGCTGGCGGAGACTCCTTCGACAGGACCAAAGAGCTCGCCGATATAGGGGTGGCTTGTGTCGTGGACAAGATCCACGAGCTGGGTCTGCGGATAGCGCCTCACAAGACCGAGGCGCTATGGTTCCACAAACTCCCGAGGGGGAGGGAACCACCCAGCTTGTCGGTTCGCGTAGGTGACGTTGACGTCCAGGTGGGGCCGTACCTCAAGTACCTTGGCCTCACTCTGGACAGTCGCTGGGACTTCGGGGAGCACTTCAGCCGCTCCGTCCCCCGGATCCAGTGGGTAGTGGGTGCTCTGCACAGACTGCTGCCCAATCTCGGGGGACCCAGGGAGGGTGTTCGCCGCCTGTATGGCGGGGTCGTGCGATCGATGGCTCTCTACGGAGCGCCCGTCTGGTTGGGGAGGCTGACGGGTGTTAGGCGCTACAGGCAGCTCTATAGCAGCCGCCTACAGCGTCCTATGGCTATTCGAATCGCGCGAGGATACCGGACCATCTCGTTCGACGCGGCGACCATCTTGGCGCGGTTCCCGCCCCTTGACATCTTGGCGGCGATGGACGCACGTGTGTACGTTCGTCTCCGCCAGGACGATGGGAGCGGAGCCGCGCCTGCTGAAGTGCGGGCGCAGGAGCGCCGGCGTGCGCTCGGGATGTGGCGCGAGCGGCTCGACGAGCTGCGGAGCTCGCGCCAACGCATCGTCGGCGCAGTGGCGCCAAACTTCGAAGCCTGGCTGGGAAGGGAATACGGGAACGTCACCTATAGACTTACTCAGGTACTCACCGGACACGGTTGTTTCGGTGAGTACCTGAGTAGGATCGGACGCGAACCGACACCACAATGTCACCACTGTGGGTCAGACCTAGACTCCGCTCAGCACACGTTGGAGCACTGCTCGGCGTGGTGCGCGGAGCGTAGAGTCTTGGTCAACAGGATCGGGCAGGATCTCAGTCTGCCAAGCGTAGTTGCAGCTATGCTGGCAGACGACACGGCCTGGAGGGCCGTGGCCTTTTTCTGTGAAGCCGTTCTGGTCCAGAAAGAGGCAGCTGAGCGGGATCGTGAGAGGGCCGATCCCGCTCGGAGAAGGAGGCGGAGGCGGGGCGCTAACGGCCGTCCCGCACCGCCTGCCCCCCCGTGAGGGGGACGGAGTGGTATCCCCTGCCAAATAGGGGACTTTCCGGGTCCGCGGATGGTTGAAGTGGGGACTTCGACTGTCCACGATGCGGACCCCGGGAGGGCGGCGGCGCTCTGTGGCGAGCGCCGCCGTAAGCACCGCGAGGGTGCCGGGCGTGGCTGTGGGTGCTATTCCCGGGACAGTGCTTAGGCAAAATGCGAGAGGGGCACCGCTGTGTTCCGTAGGAGATCGCGGAGCCCCTTGACAGGCATGGAGGCCGGCCACGCGTCAGTTTTTAGTCGGTGAGAGTCCGACCCCTTCCGCTGTCCCCACGGCGGTCGGGTATCCATAATGGATTTTCTGACGTCATAAAAAAAAATAAAAAGGCTCCCATTTGAAGCGTTCTGGAACAGTTAGGCTATAGATAGCCTAACTGATCGTTTTTGACAATCCTTAGATGGCTCACCTGATTCTATTGTACGCAATGCAAAAGAATACCTGAATCAGTGGTGTTATTATATTGTACAATCCTTTGTAAAAATCAATGAATGTCTATAGTTAATTCAAAACATTGTTTATAGAAGACAAGTCAAAATCTTTGAAAATTACTATAGTTAAGTCTTAGCATTGTCATGTAAATGAAAATTCCATTGTCTTTTTCTGTGCTGGCTGAATTATTGCTGCAACCTTTACCGGCTATGACCATGTCGCGTGTCGTGCCAAGTAGGACCGAACAGCTAGGTTTAAATTCTAGGGAACACAATTAGAAAGAATTACTCCGTTGAAAACATGCTATTTCGATATACTACGGACGGCGAAGCTTAGTTGAACTATGGCATTGAGTCCTTGGCGTGTCCACTTACTGTAATGGGTGTTTTAGAACGGTAGACGTGGCCACTGCGCCATGATTTGACTCATTTAGTAGCTTTCCAGCAACGTCTGCCTCACTTAGCAACCTGTTCCAGCAATGTGTGATTTTTGGTTTGCAAATATACACCCCTATTTTTTAATTACCAAAATAATTTTAAACATGCTCTCGGTGTCTGTTACTTCACATTTCTGTAGTTAAAACTCAAAAAAAGAGAAAAACTAAATTATAATCTCAAAAGGAGAGTCAGACATGGATTTATGATAGCTACTGCGGACTGACTGGGGATGATACGACAGCATAGTTTGAATAAGAGTCTGTACGCCATTGTTGCCTGTAGTACTTATTTGTACAGTTTTCATTAAATTTGTTTGGTTTTGGTTGACTACAATCCTCGATAACTTTGTGATAGTTAAATAAATAGAAGTTCCGACCATGCCATTATCATTTTCTGCATCTGCTGCAACTGTCCTTAATTTCTTTTTGTAGTCATAAAATAGCGGTGTATAAATAAAAATTATGATCTTTTCCCACTGGAGCTTGACTATCAAAACCGTGTTTGACGGTATTGGTCGCGCAGGAATGAGTAGAACCACCAAATTTAAAAAATTCTATGTGATTCCAGCAATCAATTATTTTCGGCTTCGACTTTGTTAACAGCGTAGATAGAATAATATTATCGCTAGATAATTAAATGTGAAAATGTTGGCATGTGCCATAGGTCTGTACGTGACTCAGAATTCGTTGAATGAAGAACTGTTCATTTATTTATTCATTATGACCATTGTAATCATGTAGAAGTGACTTACTCCTCGTTCGACCAAAACCGTGAAGAATTAAGCTACCACTTACGGATGGTCATACTTTCGCTCTCAATATGAACACTTATTTCTAGGCTCTTACACGCGCCATTGCAGGCTATGGCGCCCTACAATTTTACTACAAACTTTTCAATGTGTTTATGGGTGGTGGCACAGCTGAGCCGAACGCGCAAAACTGTCAATTCAATAGAGAAAATGCTGCTGACGTCAGAAGCGAGCCGCATTTTCTGAAGTCATCAGTCATTCTGAAGTATTTTTGTATATAAAAATGACTGCGGCGCGTACGGCGCGGCTAAGTGTGCGATCCGGTTAAAACATACAATATGCCGGTTTCATTTGAAACGGAAAATTGCTTAAAAAAGTTAAATTTTCATGTTCTCATATCTCGTGATTAAAGAAAGTGTAAGCTGCTGTACATACAATTTATACGTTCTTTTCCACCCATAAACTTTGGTAAATAAAGCCGCTTTCATGTTTGGTTCTGTCGGTGAGTATGCTCTCCAGCAGAACCAAAATCGAGTGTGAATATCTTCGAAAGTATAGTTTGTACCATTTTTTTGTTCATGGTACCAAATAATACCAATTAAGTACAATTTTTTCCATATGTACGAGTATATTATAGTCAATCTGTGGGGTGGTTCGGCCAGGGAGCAACACATCTAAACTGCATGGAATTTAGAGTTCATTGGTATTGATAGGTTAATGCCTACCAACATCTTATTTTAACATCCAAGCCATGCCCTTTAAAGCGCATCTTAGACTGTCCATCTCCATATTTGACAAGAAAGGCTAGCATACAAGCAGTAATGACATTCGTGCTATTGTTGGAAAACAACACTTGTCTTTTGTTCGACCTGAAGAGCCCTTGGCGCGAAGTAAACTAGCGACACTGAAGTTGTTTACATTTTGTCTCTTTTCCTCTTTGAGGGTATATCATTCCCTTCTTGTCTATTGGACACACTAGGCTTGCATAAATTCTCTACAACAGAGGCATGAGCTTCTTGACACCGTAAAAATCATCTCGTAAAGATAAAAAGTAATGAGTCAGTGGCCAACTCTGTTGACGGAGTTTTTAGGCCGCTTTAAGGCCTCCGTCATTGCTTAACGACTTAAATAGCCGAGACAATTTAACGTGCCCTCCAAAGCACGGAAGCGCTCAGATGACAATGCCGCTAGCGGCGGTCCATCCATCCATCCATGTACGGACGTAGACTAACGTTGCATAACTTCGACGATCTATCAAGAACGACAACGAGAGCTTCAATCTTCATCTCGTAAAGGCCTAATTTAGGGAGAGTGTCCATGCGTAGTATTATAATCTCTGCATCAATATCCGTCAAGTATTCAACTTTGAATTAATTCGTTTCCCTTGTTCCAGATTTGTGGTGTCATCGGTAGAATGGTGAAGTAGGGAACGCGATGGTGCTGTGTGTGTTTGCGCTGCTGCTTGTCGGAGTGACCGTGCGGGCTCTCGATATATGTGAGTACCTTGACACGATACCACTGGCATACCATTCATGCCTCTTGCTTTCTCAAACTCAACGCAGCAAGAGCTAATATTATGTGGCAAGAAGCAAGAATGGCTATATGCCAGAATGGTATAACTGATCCATCCTTTTCCACTTAGTTCTACCAGCTTCCTTGACCTCTTTTAAAACATGACAGTAACCTTGTTCACTTGGCTCTTGTAACTATTTCGGTCTTCCTCTACTTCTCCTTCCTTCTATGTTTTTAATGAAACTGAAAACATCATTGGTGCAGCTTTTCTCGCCCAAACCACTAAACAGGTTTGGCTGAAAATTGGCAATTGGATAAAGTTTGTAATCCCAGGAAAGGACATAGGTTACTTTTCCGAAAAATGAAAAAATCCCGAGGGACCGCGGGTCACACTGCGCGAGCGCAGAGTAATAAATAAAAATACAGTTTCTGAAGATGACATAAATTAAAATAAATCTTATTCATGTTCATAAATTTTAGCTGCGGGCTTCCTCACGATGTTTCCCTTCACCGTTAGGAGCTCGTGATAAAGCATATAAATTAGTTAAGTCAGCTCCACACGTATTGACGTCGTCTTTCCTTTGGACAAGGTCAAGCTGAGAGGATGGTTTAGGTGCTGGGCAAGCTTATTCCATCTCAAAACAATGTCCCAGGCTCTACAGCGTCTCGTTAAGTGTAGGAAAAAATTGCCTCCTGACGCTGTATAAATCATCTAGGCCTATCTAATATAGGCCTCAAGTTTTAGACTTTTTCATAATTTTTGAAATCTTTCATCTCTGGTAACGTAATAAAATTATTTATAAACTGCGGATGCAACAAGCTAGTTCTGCACTTAATATCATAGAGGAGCCTGCAGAATTATTAAAGCCTTCCACTCAAGATTTAAAATTGTTTTCTCATGAGACAAACTAGTTAGAGGAGCTTTTAAAGTAAATGTTTTAAGGTAGTTCATGAAAAATGCCAAAAAGAATACCTTAACGTTGTCTTTGTAAAAAAAAAAAAATAATGCTACACATTTCACACAGCATCATCTAGCCCCAAACTAAGCAAAGCTTGTACTATGGGAACCAGATAACTAATATACTTTTTGTTTGTAAATACATACATATTATCTCGACGACCTCTGTGGCGCAGTGGGTGAAAGCCCGCTTGGGACGCAGAAGGTTGCGGGTTCGATCCCCGCTGCGGGATAAATGTTTGTATGATCTGCAAAATATTTATCTCGGGTCTGGGTGTTTCTATGTATAATATGTATGTATTTACAAACAAAAAGTATTAAGTAGTATGTCAGTTATCTGGTTCCCATAGTACAAGCTTTGCTTAATTTGGGGCTAGATGATGCTGTGTGAAATGTTCAGCATTTTTTTTTATTATACATAGAAACACCCAGACCCGAGATAAATATTTGCAGACTTTACCTTTACTGTGTGTTCTAAGACGTCTAATGGGGTTGTCTGATGCTATTTCATCATCATCATCTAGATAACACACTGCAAATGTTATCAACTGCTGTATTTCTACAAACAAACTGTTTTATATATTTGTCTGTAATACTAACTCCTAATGGACCTTGTTTATTTGTTTACGGATTTTGTTAAAACAAATGTTATTGTAGTGTACTGTTGCAATATAAAACACTTAATGGTTATCCCGGTGTAACATAATAAACAGCAGTAAACCGCATCTAATTCTGCTAAGCCATGTCTGAGATTGCACAATCACAGACATGGAAAGATTTGGGTTCTGTTGCGTCAATACCCTATTTTTTTTCTCAATAACTAAATAAAGACAGTAAATACCTTTTATTTATTTCCCGACGTTTCGGCTGTGTTGCAACAACGGTTACATACATACATAAAGTCACGCCTCTTTCCCAAAGGGGTAGGCAGAGACGGTTAAACAACGGTTAAACGCTATAAAATCCTGTTTAAACAAATCAATTATGAATTGTGATCGCTAAAGTTAAAAGACCAAAGACAGTAAAGTCAGAGTTATAGCATCGATGTCGCCGGCAAATCGTTGAATTTGCCATTTCATGATATGCCTAGGCATATTCTTAAACGATGGCATGTCACGATTTGACTATCTCACACGCGCCAAATCGTTCGTTTGACGATACTTAGATATACTAAAGGCAAATCATGAAATAGAACAAAATAGCGGAATATTTCATTTCTGGAGCTTCGACGGCCGCTGCCACGGCACGCTCGCTCTGCTCGCTCGCCTCGCGTTTATTTTTTTCACATAACCTAACTAATTTCTAACCTCTGTGGCGCAGTGGGTGAAAGCCCGCTTGAGACGCAGAAGGTTGCGGGTTCGATCCCCGCCGCGGGATAAATGTTTGTATGATCTGCAAATATTTATCTCGGGTCTGGGTGTTTCTATGTATAATATGTATGTATTTACGAACAAAAAAAAAGTATATAAGTAGTATATCAGTTATCTGGTTCCCATAGTACAAGCTATGCTTAGTTTGGGGTTAGATGATGCTGTGTGAAATTGTCCAGCATTATTTATTTATTTATTTATTTATTTATTTATCTAAGTAGCATTGAAAGATAAGGCGCTAGGGTGTAAGTTGGCATATCGTTCAACGACGCCATTTCACGATCTGCCTAGCTAGGCATATCATGGAATGGCTAATTCATCGATCAGCCTGCGCCATCGATATGATCGAAGCTGGATCCGAATTAAGTTGAGTGTCCGGGTTAGTCTGCAAGCAGGCCCGCGAGCAGCTGTCTGGCTCGTCTTTAATTAATTATAAAAGTGTCCCTCGGGTACACGGGACATACCGATTACTTTTTTTAATAGATTGAGATTTCAAGGAATTTCGAGAATGACTAGATCCTTGGATATACCTTATTTCTTTTATAAATAATTAAAAAGTTATTTTACGGTGACGTTCGGTAGCGCTCTCTTGATAATAATGCCATTAGCGGTCGCTCATTCAATTTGTGACCGCTCAGAACGTTGCTTTTTGAAGATATAATCAAGAATGACTAAGACCCCTCGCAGACTACTTTTTATCGGCCGATAGTTGAGATGGAATATACTTCGGCTCAACTATCGGCCGATAGAAAGCCTGTAGTCTGCGAGGGGTCTTAGCAAGCTATACCACGAGCGCTTCATACATATTTACTAGTATACTTTTATACTACGGTAAGCGTCACCAACTGGTATCCCTCCTGCAGTTCAAACTGCCTTACTAAAGGGGTTACCAATTGGTGACGATGACTGTACCTTTCTAAACCTTAAGGATGAAAACAGCACATAACCGAGGATCAAGAAGTGGGCTATGATAATGATGCTTGTTAAAACTAGGTTGCTGGGAGCCGTTGCAGCAGGCTCAAGATCGATTGCTCTGGAAATCAATGGGGGAGGCCAATTCAGCAGTGGGCGCTATATGTCTGAAATGATGATGATGAAAACTAGGTTTATTAAGGCAATGATAGTGATTGTTGAAAGGCTGAACGGGTGAAAGGCTTCCGTTCCCCTTTTAAATCTATCTTCCTAAAGTAAATAATTCTTCATTGGGCCTTTGTAATTGTATGAAGAGACTTTGATTGCGCTTGCATTATTATTTAGTTTAGGTCAATTTTTCGGTTTCGAATATTTGGTCCTAGGTTAGGACCGTATTTTAACGTTGATCTTCTCGACTGAATACAGTGTAGCTCATAGTAAGAAACATCGTATATTCATTAAACGAACGGGAATAACCCCCAGAGCCACTCTTACGTATTAACTTTGCATAGGAGTAAATAACACCCATTAACGTTTTCAACACGCTAACTACGCTAACTCCGTTGTCCAAGCTACAAAACATGTACAAAACATGTTTTTTGTTCTTTGTTCACATCAAATACAACGATAGCGCGATCTTTGATAACTCGACTCATTTCAATAAACAAAATGAAAACTAGAAAAATACAATCGCTACGGAAAAAACAACTATACCTAGACGAGACCTCTGTGGTGCAGTGGGTGAAAGCTTGGGACGCAGAAGGTTGCGGGTTCGATCCCCGCCGTGGGATAAATGTTTGTATGATCTGCAAATATTTATATCGGATCTGGGTGTTTTTATGTATAGTATGTATGTATGTATTTACAAACAAAAAGTATGAAAGTAGTATGTCAGTATCTCCCATAGTACAAGCTTTGCTTAGTTTGGGGCTAGATAATGCTGATGCTGATTTTTACCGTTTTTTTTTTCAACCTATTGTGTCACCTTAAAAACGGTTATTTTTCGTTGTGCTAGTTTTTTCACGAGCGAATATTCGTACACTGAAAAAAACTACCTTAAACTATTAATATCGCGACCGGAACTCCCAAATTTCAAATAAACTTCCCTAATTCACTTTTTAAACTCACACGATTTAAACTCATTTCCCTCAAACTCAGTTCCCTCGTGACCACGATCGGTGCAACCCGGTCGAAACGTCGAGGTAAGATAATAGTTCGAATATTATCGAAAACCTATACGCGATCTCGTCCCGTTATTAAAACAAAAACTTCCCTAATACCGGCAATCGCATTTGAAAGTTCAAAGCTATGTTATGATTCAAATTGAGCAATTCAATGCTTTAAGTTACTGAGAGAATACTGTGCTCGATACACCTGGCGGCGTTGCTATAATTAACGAGGGTATAAATTCGATAGCATATGAGTATGCGAGACCTGGATCCCGAAAACTTGTATGAGTTTGCTTATTTATTTAGACAAATAACAAATATAGGGGTTAAAGTACAATATAGGGGTCTTCAAATCAAGAGTAAATAGGTTCCTTCTAGGTAAACATGCTCCATCTTAGACCTCACTACTGCTTAACATCAAGCAAAGTGAGGTCAAATGTTAACCTATTTAATTAAAAAAAAGAAAAAAAAACCTCTTACATACAAACACCTGGATGAGATTGGAGTGACGTGGGAGGCTTGTCCAGCAGTGGGCTACCAATGATGAGGTGTGGATCGGTCATGCGTAACGCTACTGCAAAATGTTAGCTGTATTATATTCTGGACGTACCTTTGACTACTTACCTCTGGGAATTACTAAGAAAGATCTAGAATAATTTCGACGACCTCTGTGGCGCAGTGGGTGAAAGCCCGCTTGAGACGCAGCAGGTTTCGGGTTCGATCCCCGCCGCGGGATAAATGTTTGTATGATCTGCAAATATTTATCTCGGGTCTGGGTGTTTCTATGTATAATATGTATGTATTTACAAACAAAAAGTAAGTGTATCAGTTATCTGGTTCCCATAGTACAAGCTATGCTTAGTTTGGGGCTAGATGATACTGTGTGAAATTGTCCAGCATTATTTATTTATTTGATCCCAGAGGTCACGAAATTGTACTAAAACTTGAACCGCGGGGCGCGGTTCTACCGCTAGTGCATAAGAGGGCTTATTATTGACTTATCGGATATTACAGCGTGTTACCAAGTATCGACATGTCTTCATAATAAATGCATAAAGGTTCAGGGTTTTAAGGCAAGATTCAGCATTGTCCGGTTGCAACTTAAAAATACCTAATCTTTTTTTAAAGAACCTTAAGGACACTGACGGTGTCACTGACCTCAAGGTCAGATTAGCTTAGCTGAATTAAGAACGTAGTGGATAGCACAAGCTTAGGGTGGCAGTGGATAAATTCAGGTTGATGATGATGAGAAAGGTCATCAAAGAAGAAAAAAGATCATCTTGAAACATGGACTGTAAATGCATTCGAGCCCAATGTGCCAAACAAATTCTTACTAAACAAATAAATAGATAAGAAAAAATAATAATTTACCTTTCACGCTTCGACAGTCTTGGATCAGTTGAGCTACATAGTTTACAACAATGTATTGTAAAGTGTAAATATTATCTCATTATCTGTAAATTAGTAATCAGAGCAGATCAACAACCACAGGGTAAAGTTCAAAAATTTAAATTTCAAATTATTTATTTGATACAAAAACATATAAAAGTAAAAATACAAAGAAATGTTGACTACCCCTTAAGTTAAAAAACTGAGTAGTAGAGTCAGCGCTCTCCTCCAGACAAGAGAAGATCAAGTTCCAAATTAACTGAGGAAGAAATTATTTTAAACTTAAAACTAATTAGGTATTACTAAAGAATAGGTCGTCCGGCAGCTAGATGGGTTGACATAATAAAAACAACAGGTCGTACATGGGACAGACTAGCGCAAGATAGGGAGGGTTGGCAAGAGCGAAGAGAGGCCTATGCCCAGCAGTGGGATGAAAAAGGCTGCGGGTGATGATGATGATGAAAGAATAGGAAAACTAAACTGCCCAAAAGGTTGCTTTCATCCCTATTCCTGCATCATGCTGGATATGCAGTGTGACCATGCAACATGTGACATAACTCATGCATCAGACACCTGTACCCGTTTATTAGGTGATCGAAATAAATTGTTCTTTGTTTAACAAACAGAAATTATGATGTGGATAATAATGGCTTATTATGGACTAGTTTGCTGTCTGAATGTCGTAAAACATCCAAGACTATGGTTTTCTATTTTTTTTTTTTTAAATTAAATAGCAGTAGTGAGCATGCGTACCTAGAAAGTTTACCTCACACTTGGGAATCTTTAAAGATATATAGGGAAGACAGCTGAGCAGGTTTTACCCGTTGCTCCTCCGGAATACTTCTTATTTTCGGGATAAAAAGTAGCCATCCTACCTTCATAATTTAGGGTTATAAGTTTATTGACTTATTTAACGTTTTAATTATAATATTTCAATATATGAACTTAGTATAAACATAAGAATTTAAGATACGACTACGCTATTGCATTGGGGGCACCCTGTTATGATTGTAATGAGAAATAAATCAATAAAAAAAAAACTAGCCTCAATCTACGGTGTTACTCGCGATCGCTTGGGAATACTTCACTTTCCCGGGATAAAATATAGCATATGTTCATCAGGGACAATGTAGGATTCTAATGGTGAAAGAGTTTTTCAAATCGGTCCAGTTTCGGAGCCTCTTCAGTTCAAACAAACAAACAAACAAATCTTTCCTCTTTATAAGATTAGTATAGAAGTATAGATTAGTTATTTATTTACAATGTTATTCAATGTGCTATTCCAGACTATCATCTATTACAGTGCAAGATTTCATCAAAATTAATTTACCCCCCGGTTTCTATATTCAACGGACATTCGTAGGTAATAGCTACAACTCGTTTCTACATACAAAAGTTTGACAGTTAACCTCGGTTTCTAGCTGTCAAACTTTTGTATGTGGAAACGAGTCGTAGCTGTTACCTAGTTATAAACGACTGCCCGTTGAATATAGAAACCGGGGGTTAGTAGTCTTAAATTGACGTAGTTAGTATTCTAATATACCTTTACTAAACGCAGTTCATTTAATATGCAACCGGCCCTACGATTGGTGTTCGCAACATTATACAGGGTTATTTGTAAAACACCGGTAACCTCTCAGGACTGTATTACTATCACCATAAACAACAACTTTTGTTATATGGCTTTTTACAACACATAATCATCATCATCTCAGCCATCTAGCGTCCACTGCTGAACATAGGCCTCCCCCATAGATTTCTGCAGCGATCGATCTTGTGCAGCCTGCACCCAACGGCTCCCAGCAACCTTTACAAGATCGTCTTTCCATCACGTGGAGGGTCAAAACATAATACAGTCACCAAAAACAAACATGCAAGATTTAGTTTTCCGAACACATTTTGGCCTCCGCCGCCCTAACCCCGCTCATTTCACTTTGTACTATCGCTTTCTTTTGTTTCGCATAGACTTCGTAACATTTAGAGCGTTCAATTGAAATATTTTTTACAATCTGATGAAAAAATTATGATGAATTTTTAAAAGCCAGAACAAAAGTTGTTCCTTATGATGAGAGTAATACAGTTCAGAGAGGCTACCGGTGTTTTACAAATAACCCTGTATACATATATATCTCCAAATATATCTTCGAAAGTTCAACCTCGGGAACTAACAAGGGGTTTTCCAAAGACTGAGTTAATTAAATAGCTCCGTTTAAAGCAATTAAAGGCAAGTCAAGTTAACGCTATGTGCTTTAAATGCTTTGTTTATTGCAGTGGCGGCTAAGTGGTAATACGACTTTTCGGGGGTTCAAACCCCAGTTAATGGATTAATGGATTTTATGTTTCTTGGCGTTGATTTGCAGGTGTGAAAAACTTTTCACCGTAAAGATATTAAGGAACCAGTTTTAATTTCTATCTCAGAGCGAGACGATACTAGTATACGCGAACTCTTACTTTGTATAGGACCGTACAATAGGCATGTCCTATATTTAAGTTTTTTTAAACTAAAAAGAAAACCGAATTCAATGTTTGACGAGGCGCGCGCGCAGCGTATGAATGAATGAATGAGAATTCTTTATAATACACCTTAAACAATGAAATAAAATAATGGCTTAATTATAACAACTGTATAAAAAATGTACAATGGGCTGCCTTATCGCTAAAAGCGATCTCTTCCAGGCAACCTTTGGATGGAGAGAAACTTAGTAAAAGAAAGATTGGTCAGATTGGCGTACCTCAGGGCGTCAAGTGAAGATGAGGTTTTTTGAGATTGACGGGGAAACTAAATCCCTCATTAATAAAATGTATTTGGTACCAACTCGGAAGTTTAGAAAATTGGTCCACAATTGGCGGAAATATCACGTAACAAGACACAAAAAAAATGATTTTTTATACTGAAATCAAGTTATTCTATAACCCACACTTACCAGAAGTTCGTACTCCATATGGAGCTTGCAAGCCCATCGCCGATTATTAGAATACTCTCTGAGGCATTTTTGAGATGGGAAAAATCTATTGAACTCAGACTGACAGTGTTACCGATACCACCGTCAGGGCCATGTAGTTTTGAACTCCGTAACTGAACACGATAAAGAACCTTTATCACGGCGTTTCCCGCCGCGCGCCCGGTGACGATTCAAAAATATTTCCTGACGATTTCGAATCGTCGTAATTGTTCAAGTTTTTACTTCTGTTGGCACTCCCGGAGTGTCGCTGTTGAATAAATTGAAACATTGATTTTTTTTTCTTTTTTCTAACCTATGCTGTCCCACTGCTGGGCAAAGGTCTTCCCCATCATTTTCCAAGACTTGCGGTCGCCAGCTTCGTCCCACCAGTCAGCTCGGAATGCATCGAGATCGTCACGCCAGCGTCTTCGAGGCCTGCCTCGGCGTCGCCGCCCATCGTCAGTCACCCACTGCGTCACGATCTTAGCCCATCTATCGGGATGCATTCGGCTCACGTGGCCCGCATTGAATAAAGAATGAAAATCATAAGGCAATCATTTCGATTGTTTATTGCCCCGGGAGAGTGAAGTACAATTCGGTTCATTATGGCGAGGAATGGGATTATGTGATGCAATTGCGTTGGGATAGTAGACAATTGCTTTGTGTTCAGGCGTTTTGGTAAATTGAATATGTAACTACCTAAACCGGCTGTATTCTCTCGCGGTAACATTTTGGATGATCTCAATTCAATTCAATTTATTCATAAAACTTAATACATAAAATTACAATTATTATAAATAATTTACATCGAACCCCGCACTAGGCTAGGCCTGTATCGCTGCAGTTCGAGTGTAATTATTAAATAAACAAATTTATAATAAATACCTTAAGATACATATAAAATATATATAGATTATAATAAACTAAAATTATCACGACGTACGAACTGTACGCACAAACGGGGTGTCTCGCAGGCGCCCACGGAACCGTCGGAACACAACACCCTTCGGCCAAAATGCTGCATCCATGTAGGTTGATAGACTGATCTATCTACTTTCTTTCTATCTCTTCTTTACATTTTACTACATCAACTATCTAACTATCTGCGAAAGGTTGCTGGCAGAAGCTGGATGCGTCGAGCTGAGGACAGGGCGCAATGGCGCTCATTAGGGGAGGCCTATGTCCAGCAGTGGACTGATATAGGCTGATGATGAATGATGATGATGACATTAACTATCTAAGTAAAATCTAAAAAGTGATTACCGCCTTAGACATCTTCAAAGAATCTGGAATACATAACAAGGATATGAGAGAATCTCTATGTCTACCGCGCCTTGTGGTGGTGGTGATCCTATTTTAGTTTTTCTAAAAAAGTAAAGCAATCGCAAACGATTAACGAATTCGCTGCCACTCGAGCATAGACTGAAACATGAAACGTGTTATCTCAACCTCCAAAATCATGCAGATGGCTTTTATACTGTGATATTTCAATAAACACGTCGAGTTATTGTGAAAAACCTTTATGTTCTTGCATCTTTGAGGCAAAATTAATTATGTAGAGTTATTTTGCAGCGTGAAAGAGCCGAAGTAAGGCCCAAGTGTTTCTAAGGTTGTGCATATTTGTTACCGGAACATAGACCTACTACTAAACCTGGTATAGAGTTATTCCTGAGAGTAAACTGTCAAAATGTATGGTTATTCTTGGTTTAATCCGAGGAATAACTTTATGTCACGTTTCAAGGTAAGCCTAGGTTAATAATATTTTATCATCAATGGCCGCTCAGCATTTTCTTTGCTCTCACATAATAAATAAATAGCTAAACAGTTTTTAATTATAACTTTATTCATAAAATTCGTAATAAAATTTTATCAAGTTAATTCTTTAGTTTATAGTATCATTCCTTGATAAAAAAAGATCTTGAGCGGTTGCCCTTAACTATTTATCTCTGAGAATACTAGACATCATGTTTTCCATAGTACGAGGACATTTCTAGTTAAAAAATAATAAGTTTGCCGCGAGCGAAGAGAACACAATGTCCGTACAATATTAGTTGGTAGCGTGTTCATAAGCTATTCACGTGCCTCCGGTGTCCAAGGTCTGCGCTACTTGGAAAATCAAGTTAAGCAGGCTCGGTACTATATCCTGTAGTTGTTTTGATCATTGCAATAACTGGATTCATTCATTTTATCCTATTTTATAAACCGAAACAACTATTATTATTATTATTTCAGCCATCAGTGTCCCACTGCTGGACAAAGGCCTACCCCCACTCCCTCCAGATATCCCTGTCACCAGCAACATCCCTCCATTCCGCCAAAAACTGATCCAGCTCGTCTCGCCATCTCCGTTTTGGTCTGCCGCGTCGCCTTCTCGCTGGGAACCGAAACAACTAAACTTAAAAATTTCAAGATATTTTGGAATTCATGGATTCAATCATGAGTGCGCCTCAAAGAATCTCCCATTGTCCACTTGCTTGTTTTTCTATCATTTTGGTTCTACGACATGCGTGGTTTCCTTGCGATTTTTTCCTTACGTTCGAGAGTACTGACATAGTCAAACCTTTTAATCTAGCTCATCAATAGTAGGATTTTGTGGTTAAGATATTTGTCATTTTATGTCAATCATAGTCCACAGGACTTGAAAAAGTACAAGTGAAACTTATGACTGCGCGCTGCTACTTATTCTGTGCTATTATATGTGACAATGGCGAAACACGTCATGCCGTATACTTCTAAAGAATGGAAACGGAAGCCGCGCTCCTATCTTAGGGCATGACGGCGCTAACCTTCCGAAGTTCTCAGAAACCCGGGTGCTTAGCGATGAATCGATAAATATTCGGACGTTTACTACGAGCTAGTGAGTATCCAGTCGATAGGATACCTATTTTGGGTGATGATGATCACTTATTTGTGGGTAGGTGTTATTACCCCCAATCTATGGCAAAGAGGTAGTATTACCCTTGCTAAGGTCGACACTCGACGCCAACTGGTCCACATACCTTAGAGCCTTGCAGCCGACAAATAATATCGGAAAGTTCTATACATATATGTTAATTTACCAACTCGCTCCAAACTAAAAAAAAGTAAGTTCGTATGAGTCAGTGGCCAAATCTGGTGAGTTTTTATGCCGCCTTAAGGCCTCCGTCATGACTAGCTGGGACCGACAATTTAACGTGCCTTCCGAAGCATGGAAGCATTCCGTTGAAAATGCCACTGGCGGTCACCCATCCACTTACTGACCGTTCAGAACGTTGCTCAAGTTCGACGATCTATCAAGAACGACTGCAAGCTATACCACCAGCGCTCCGAATTACTAAGTATTCCGATCCGAAAAAATTGATCCTTGAGGACAAAAATCGTATATTTGGTTATTTAGTCTGGCCAAAGCTAACTGAACGAATATTCGTTGCTGATTTTGATCCTTTCGTGCGAATAGCAATAACTTTAATGGAGACGTCTCGATTTAATTTGTCTCAATTCCTTATAGTTCGAGTGCCTTCTCGAACTTCGATCAAATATATTTGATGAAGGTTTCGAATCAAAGCGACTAAGAAATTGCTTTAGTTTTATCACGGGATTTTTTCTTCCACTACTTGTAACCTACACTAATATTATAAAAAGGAAAGAGTTGATTGTTTGTTTGAATTTAATTAGGCTCCGAAACTACTGGGCCGATTTGAATAATTCTTTCACCATTAGAATCCTGCATTATCCCTGATGAATATAGGCTATATTTTATCCCCGGCTATTTTTTTCCCGAGGGACCGCGGGTACACCGCGACGGAAAGCTAGTAATATTTAAAGAGCACGGTAGAATTTCTAGATGCAACGAGCTGAGGACAGGGCGCAATGGCGCTCATTAGGGGAGGCCTATGTCCAGCAGTGGACTGTTATGGGCAAACTCCATTTTTTTACGTTGTTGGTTATTGGCTGTTAGTTGTAGTAAGTGCGACGCTCGCTTGGCCGCTAAACGAGCCAAAAAACATCGTATAAATGCTATTATGTGTTATTATGTGCTTCCACTCTGATCTATCAGCCGTCTTTAAAAGTTAAATCGATATCTAAACAAATATATCGCTATAAAACGCCAATGCAACTCCAGACCCACTCGAAACTGACGAGACAGCCATTGTATTCTGGTAAGCTAATTTCGGCATTATCGACATCCACCCTTCACAAAGAAAGGCGCTTATAGGTCACATGCAAATAGAATTCGCTTGTTGCGTGTCTTGTTATTCAAGCGAGACTTGAAATATTAATAAACACGAAAGTGCAATCTCAGTTAAACTCAGATCTCGTCCGCTAAATTGAAAACACTTTTTTTATATCAAACCCCTCGCAGACTACAGACTTTCTATCGGTCGATAGTTGAGACGGGCTTTACTTCCCCATATTAATTACGAGAAGTATATTCCGTCTCAACTATCGGCCGATAGAAAGTCTGCAGAATGCGAGGAGGCTTAGTAACCCTTGCTGGGTTACCCAGCAATTAGCGATGCAACACAAGTATAGTGTGTCCGTTTAGTTCATAAAAACGAAACAGGATCACGATAGTGTCCCCAAGATACGGAAATTCAGATCGAGTCACATCTATTGAAGATGTAGATAGAAGTACAAATACATATTAAGCACATGCATTCTGCAGAAGTTAGTATTCCTTATTTAACTAAACATTGCTGGATCATCATAGTTTTGGAAGGCCTTGTTTAAAATATGATTGAATTTATGTTGGACATAATATTAGATACATTTATTTAAAGAAACTAAGCTACTACAGTATGCACATTACAAAATACAATAGAATCAGTTAAGCTATCGAAGGATTGTCGTAAATACGATAGTTCAACTGATCCAGTTGTCGGAAGCCCGAAATACTGGCGGCATTGCCAGCTTGGCAATACTGATTCTCTGTACCAAAAAATATAATTCATCATAATTTCAGCCATCTAGTGTCCACTGCTGAACATAGGCCTCCCCCATCGATTTCCACAGCGATTGCTGCAGCCTGCACCCAACGGCTCTCAGCAACCTTTACCAGAAAAATATAATTAAGAATGCCAAATTATTATTTGAATTTGACCCTGACTACCCTCAGACATCATAGGGATGATAGGATCTTAGACTACCAAGTTCTGAGCATATATTTACCTTGGGCTTGTGTCCTTAACATTGTTATACATAGACTAAACTTCGTAACCCTCTAAAGTTGAGTAAAAATTGGGGACGTTTGAGAGACGGTGAGCTTGTGCGTGCTTTTATTGCGTGACATGTACTCGTCTAATGAATAATAAACAGTGTAGTGGCGACTCATTCATTCAATACACGAAAGGTAATATTCCTTGCAACATAAAAAAAGATTGAACGTTGACTTAAAACGTAGCATTGGATTTTCTATGTATTTAGTGATCACAGTTACCTTTACACGCCATCCAACAATGCCACGGGTTTAAAAAAGCTTTGCGTGATAGCCGTACTATTATTTTAATTACTTTCATACAGGTCATCAACCTTTTTACATGTACATTTTCATAGTCGGTACTTCGGCGCAGTAATCACTTTCCGAACTATTCAACAACTGGGGATAATTACGTCTACGAACCGGCCTGGTGGTAATAACGTGGCGTTGATCGATACTAGCTTCAGCTTAAATAATGAAATACACACTTACCTTAAAATTGAACTTCGGGACTTGGTATCCTATTAACTTAATGGATAGCTAGTTAATGCGTCGGAAAACGTAGAGGAGGACGCCCTCCGGCCAGGTGGTGCGACGATCTGCGAAAGACTGGCAGAAGCTGGATGCGTCGAGCTGAGGACAGGGCGCAATGGCGCTCATTATAGCAGTCCAGCTGTGGACTGCTATAGGCTGATGATGATGATAGCTTGTTATATTTGTGGTAATGATCGAGACTGTATTTATTATCCCCTGCCCGCGGCGCTTTCTACTCATATCGGATACAAATTCAATAATAAGATGTAATAACAGTTATTACTTTTATATCCTGTTAATACGGATGATTTCAAATCAAAAAATTCAATTTTCTTCTAGTTAAGCGAGACATCCAGACATCTCTGTTGCTTTACATCTGACTGAGTTCGGACAAACGCAAACCTATAATGCTGAACCGTTTTTAACATTTATGGTACTAAATAAATTAATATTATGAAACTTAATAATAATATTTACATATTATTTTCTCAGACTATGATAAAACGCAACAAGTGTATTCGTATGCTAGCTGTCCGCCGCGGTGTTACCCGCGGTCCCTCGGGAAAACTTCATTTCCCCAGGATAAAATATAGCCTATGTTCATCGGGGATAATGTAGGATTCTATTGGTGAAAGAATTTTTTAAATCGCTCCTTTAGTTTCGGAGCCTATTCATTTCAAATAAACAAACAAACATACTGTAACAAACAAACAAATTTTTTCTCTTAATTATATTAGTATAGGTATTCGTATTCCAAAATCTTGAAGTGAAAACTTCTTTAGGCGCGTTTGGCAGTTGTGAGATGAGAAAAAATTCTTGGATTCGCCTCGAAAAGGTCACGTGACTGCTCACCGGCACCGATTATTTGTCAGAACCGTTCAACACTGTTTTTTTTTTGTAATTGTATGTACGTACTCTGAATATGAGTCCTCGAGCTCGAATTATTAATTTATTTTAAAGTGTACTCTTGTATCATTTGAACCACAAACAAACATACAACTTCAACTGTTTGAGTTGTAGTTTGAACGGTGACAAAGCGAGCTACTGTATCAGCAGGGTTTGTTGGTAGAGGACAGTGGGGACTACTGAACCAGTAACGAGCTGGTTTTGTTTGGTTTAAACTGTTTCGTCTCACGTTGGGCAAAGGTGGTCATATTTTTTCAACAAAAATAAATAAGTAGTTCTTTTTAATTCGACTAGGCATCCTAACTAATGCTTATAAGTTGTTCGGTATTTTCTTTTTAATATCTGTGTTTATTGACTGTTCAGTTTGTCCTTTTTAAATAAATAAAATATATTTGGAAAAGTATGCTTGTAGATTCAGTTCTTGAAGCCATTTAAATATTAAAAAAGACAAGTACATTAAAAAAACTTTCGAGAAGTTGAAAAAATAAATAATTTAATCCAATAATGGAGGCGACACAAATAAGCGGGTAAAGTACTCGCTCCGTAGCATTAACTTAAGTATGTAGTGGAGAAAATGTTAGTTGCTAGTTTGCGACGGCAAAAAAATAGTATGCACCTCTGTTTCCCCAATAGAAATTCTTACATCTTTATATTCAAGATCTTTTCAATGTCTAAGGAGTCAACGTCTAACAACGGCATTGCATTCTTGTAATATTAATTTACCAAGTTAGATGAAGATATAAAAATGCTCAATAAAACCTAAGGTAATTTTTATAATTTTTACTTTGATGCTCAAAGTGAGCTTCAAAGCTCCATACCTTATAAGTGCTCGCCCACAGTCCTATAGATCACAAATCATACGATACGCTTCGTTTGATTGACTGATTTCAGTAATTGGTATCAATCGCCCACCCTCTGCAATTTAATATTAAATTAAAGAGCTTTTTGCAAGGATTAGGTACATCTAAGATAACTTTATGATTATTATGAGCCGCTGCTGTCCCACTGCTGGGCGAAGACGGCCTGTCCTGGCTCTTGACACAAATGGAATGGGAAAAACCACGACCCATACACCTACATATTGTAAGATTGCTTTAACTGAGTAGTTTATTATTTGCCGCGTACAAAATCCAAATCTGTCCACTGTTTACTCGTATGGCATTATTAAAACACAATCTTACAAAGGGCTCTTGTGTTTTGGATAATCTCTGGAATCACAGTTATTTGAACTCTTTCACTTAAAAGGCACATTCCAAACATGGGCTTCCGAGTGAAGTCAGAGCCAGCCGATAGTATCTCATAAGTAGGGATGAAAGGATATTTTGTACAGTCCAATTTATTTTTAATACTGTTGCTTTCCTGCTAATGCTTACAAAGGAGCTCAAAGAGTTTCGTTTTGTGAATAGCACAGATCAACTCGGAAATTGGCGGTTGTCTGTTTCATGTCAATGGCAATAGCAACCTTCAGCCCGTGGAACTAATCACCATCATCCTGACTGATTTATTCAAAGCATCAGCTACCTCTTTAATGTTTATTGAAATCTCACAGTATCCATCGAAACTTTCGCTTTTTTTTCTCTTCTCATTTATACTAAGTTCTACTTGTAAAATGATCGATTTGCTCTGTCGAACAAAACAGTGAAACTGCCAGAACTCATGCTAAATAAAATATACTATAGTCGAAGTCAAAGTCAAAAAGCATTTATTCAGTAGAACCGCTGGAATCACTTTGAAAGTAGTAAGATTATTAACTCATTATCATGACTGGTGTTACGTGCTGGGGTTCGTCGATTCTGAAGATAAACACAAGGTATAACTTTCGAAACTTTATTACACGCTAATTTACTCAAAACACACTTAAAAGTAATCAACAGTCGCACTGAATATCACTGGTCACTATTCACTCAAGTTAACACTCTCGTAATTCACAAAGAACTGTCCGTGACGCACAAACTGCCCGCTTATAATATATCGCAGGACCCGAAGTTCGAGAACATTCGAGACGTTCCATAACAATCTATGACAACGACAAGCGACTTTGAACCTTATACACTTGTATTAAGGTCGCTTGTCAGTAGCGCCAAACAAATATGAACCTTAAGTCTAGGTATTACGGTCCATTTATTAATTCCGTATGTCCGAGCGAGAATGTTCCTTGAATCTTTCCTTCGCGAGAATTTTCTAGAATGTTCGAGTGCTTGTACGTTACACTGGTATAACCAAAATTATAGCAAACAAAGCTCCGTTTGAAAGCCCATCGGCACCACTACTGATTGATATCTCGTCGGCTGCGTATTATGCCGGCATGAACGATGTCCGTTGAATATAAATAAGGCGACCATGGCTTGTGTCAACGCGACATATAATCGTAAAACGCAATTTAAAATCAAGAATACTATCAGTGATATTGAAATTTGTATATGTTTTGATACTAGTACGTAACTGAATAATAAATAAATAAGTTATGCTGGACATTTCACACATTCAGTTAGGCGATTATCACACTGCCCCGCATGATGCAGCGTAGCGCGTGGATGCGTGTTCTTCCGTTGCTTGTAAGTATCTCCGTTTGTATAGAAAACACGCACAGTCCAACACACAGAAAATGCATCCACGCGCGTTATATTGTGTATAGAAAACACGCAATATGCAGCATGATGCGGGGCAGTGTGAAGATCGCCTTATTCAGTCGCTGATTAGCGCGATAAACGAAGAGAGCAATAAGAAATACTCATTGTTTCATCAGCTCACCAAAATTTTTATCCCTTTGCAACAAAACGTTTTTAACAATCAAGTTGCCCATGCCTGAACTTCCCAAAAATACAGTCGAAACTCGAACCTTTTTCCTTGAATAGTTTATAAAACAAAATATTCCACGTTTGTCAACTGTGAGTAAATAGACTAATAATCATACTATTCCGATGTTTTCAATTTACAATTGAGAAGTATTGCTTTTATTAAGAAATGAAAAGTCTTATCAAAATTTTGGATTCCGACGGGATACGAACCCGCATCGATCAGACGATCCTCTTAAAGCCGGAGTGCCGTACCGCTCGGCCACAGAATCCAAAAATGGTAAGGCACTCCGGCTTTAGGAGGATCGTCTGATCGATGCGGTTTCGAATCCCGTTGGAATCCAAAATTTTGCTAAGACTTTTCATTTCTTGATGAAATACCAAGTGTGGATTAGCATTATAAAATTACAAAAAGTATTGCTTTTGTCTAGTGAAAATAAAATTGTGTCTAGCCTAAAGATGTTCGAGCCTAAAGATGTTCAGGGGTAGGTAGGATCTACCTCCCAGTGGTCTACCCCGGGCAACGGAATCGCTTATCTTTGATAGCGATAACGGCTGAATGATCCTAACACGCGGTGGTAGGACCTGCAAAGGTCCGCCTGGCTTGCAACCACCCTCCCGCCGAAGTCCAACGCCAAACAGTTCGCTGTGTTCCGCTGGTGCGCGGGAGTACCAGCGTCTTTGGGGATTAGATGGGTGGCAGTTGCGCCACGAGAGACCGGAGATGACTTCTGAGCAAAGCCCAACCTGGCCAGTTCTGGTCTCTCGCTAAATCGGTCGAAGGCAATTTCTGTCGTCCCACACTACCTCAGCTTCTGAAACCAGATGGATCTCTGGCCCACACCGCTATAGAGAAAGCAAATTTATTTGCCGATCTATTTGCGAGCAATTCCCGTTTGGACTCCTGCTCTACTCAACCTCCAACCATCCCTCATTGTGGCACCACAATGCAGACACTGAGCATACATGCCAAAGAAGTACGTAGAGCACTTTTTAGTCTAGACGTGAATAAAGCTAGTGGTCCGGACGGTATTCCGGCGCGAGTGCTTAAACGCTGTGCTCCTGAGTTGTCTTCTGTGCTGACATGCCTGTTTCGCCTCTCCTTGGAAAAAAAGACCGTACCAAAATCCTGGAAGATTGCCAACGTGCAGCCAGTTCCTAAGAAGGGAAGTCGAGCCGACCCGGCCAACTACCGACCCATCTCCATCACCTCCATAATCAGCAAGGTTATGGAGAGAGTACTTAACCATAAGTTGCTGACGTACCTTGAAGCTAATGACTTGCTCAGTGACCACCAATACGGCTTCCGCCGAGGAAGGTCCACTGGCGATCTTCTTGTGTACGCCACGCATCTGTGGGGAGAAGCCATTGAGAAACATGGAGAGGCAATCGCTGTCTCTCTTGACGTCTCAAAGGCATTTGACCGGGTCTGGCACGCTAGCCTGTTGAATAAGCTTCCTGCGTACGGTTTACCTCCTGAACTTTGTGCCTGGATATCCGACTTCTTGAGTGACCGATCCATCAGAGTGGTAGTTGACGGCTGCTCCTCGGACTATATGGCTATCAACGCCGGTGTTCCTCAAGGGTCTGTTCTCTCTGCGACTCTATTCCTGCTGCACATTAATGACCTGCTTCAGCTAGGCATTTTTGGGTATGCAGATGACAGTACTGTCACTGAGAGATACATATCTAGCGCACGATCCACCAATCTGGAGGTATGTTCCCTGAGAGAGGCCATGGTTGAGCGGACGAATCAGACTCTTAGTCGCGTTTCCCAGTGGGGTGACGCTAATAGAGTCTGTTTTAATGCCAACAAAACTCAGGCATGTCTTTTTTCGGCGAAAAAGCGTCTATTCGACCGGGCTCCCACCTTCCAAGGTTTATCGGTTGAAGTAACCGACCACCTCACCCTTCTTGGCATAGAGTTGACGGCTAGCCTCAACTTTGGCACCTCCATCGAGTCTAAAGCGCAAACTGCGGCCAAAAAGCTGGGCATCCTAAATAAGGTCAAGCGATATTTCACACCTGATCAACTTTTGACTTTATATAAAGCTCAAGTTCGATCTTGTATGGAGTATTGCAGCCACCTTTGGGATGGATCTGCTAAGTATCAACTAGCTGCACTTGACTCGGTGGAGCGCAGAGCCAAGAGGCTCATTGGTGAAGACTGTCTTGCCGAGGCAAAACTCGACAGTCTGAGCCATCGTCGTGAGGTAGCGAGTTTGTCGGTCTTCTACAGATTGTACTACGGTGAGTGTGCCCAGGCGCTACACGACCTTGTTCCGCCTTCACCGTTCTTTTACAGGGACTTCAGACGCACAGCTCACTATCATCCACACCTGGTTGATATTCCACTTATTAGAACTAAGCGCTTTCAAAGTTCTTTTATTATGCGCACTGCAAAAATGTGGAATCAGCTTCCCGCGTCTGTATTTCCGCTGAGCTACGACCCTGATGTTTTTAAGAAGAGAGTTAATAGGCACCTTCTGGGTAGGCTCGCTCCATCGTAGACCTCATTCTTGCCTATGTAAGTTTCGAGGTCAAGAGTCGACCCATTCATCATAAAAAAAAAAAAAAAAAAAAAAAAAGAGCGAGAAATGAAATGAAATTTATTTTGCCAGAAGCATGGTCATAATATAGGTAGTAGGTCAAATAGATTATTATCGTAAATTGTTGCACATACTTCACTGTTAGATACAGCCTGCAAATAAAATTGGTTTAAGATTAGTTATAAAGTAGGTAGGTCAATCACAATCTTGTTATAAAATCAATTGTCCAAAATGTCAAACCGAAGTATTATTAAGAATTTAAAATAAAGTTATATTCAATATCAAGTCACGAGTAATAATAATTAATCCTTACAGAATACTTAGCATACATTGTTTATTTACTTTTTGCTTAGAAATTCCTTAACTGTATAGAAAGATTTTTCAGTTAGCCATTC
Source organism: Epirrhoe alternata (assembly GCA_963565295.1). Classification (NCBI taxonomy): domain Eukaryota; kingdom Metazoa; phylum Arthropoda; class Insecta; order Lepidoptera; family Geometridae; genus Epirrhoe; species Epirrhoe alternata. The sequence continues at coordinate 1,799,877 of OY751375.1, forward strand.
CTTGATCTTTTTTACATAGAGTTTTATTGGTAAGTCTTAAGAGTCTTTATTTAAAAGAGTTTCATTGAAATCTCTCTCAGTCGGATATAACAGATTACAGCGTTCATTATGAGGTATTAGATTGTAATCAGCAACTGAGCGAATTAATTTCGTCTCTTTTTAATATTAGTTCAGAGCTTATTGCTAATTGGGAAGCATCTGGAAAAAATGTCTTTATAAAAATATCGTAACGACAAAATGACTTAGGAATCCGTAGAGGATGTATTTTGCGTTGAATAAAAAAATGTCAAAGATCAACATCATCATCATCTACAGCTTGTTGTCTCCCACTGCTGGGCGTAAGCCTCCCCGCTCAAACGCCACTTCACTCGGTCCTGTGTCTCTTTCATCCAGTTCCCTTGCATGGTCACAGTGTCATCCATCCATCAGTCTGCTGGGCCGCCTAAAATTCTCGTATAAAGATAGAAATATGCAAAGATAGATTTAAATAAATAATGCTGGACGTTTCACACAGCATTATCTAGCCCCAAAGTAAGCAAAGCTTGTGTTATGGATACTACTTCAATACTTTTTGTTTGTAAATACTTACATACATTACATTTTCATTGAACTAAAACTTAAAGTTGTATTGGATGATTTGCCTCGCACCATTACTGTTATTAAAAACTAGCTTCTGCGCGCGGCTTTGGCCAACATTTTGAATAGCCTATATGCTATGCCAGGTCACTATACACGCCTATACCAAGTTTCATTCAAATCGGTTCACTGGTTTAGGCGTGATTGATAAACAAACATACAAACATGCAAATATACACAAAACAAACCCACAAACTTTCAGCTTTATTATATGAGTAGGATACTCGGTTCTCCCACAAATCTTGATAAACATGAAGCTTTAAAATCTCAAATTTTTCATGAATTTATGTCGCTGACTGTATCTTTCGACGGCCTTTGTAGCGCAGTGGGCGAAGGCCTGCCTGCGATGCAAATGGTTCGATCTCCGCGCCGGGACCAATGTTCGTATGATCTACAAATATTTGTCTCGGGCTGTGTGAAAAGTCCAGCATTATTTATTTTATTTATTTCACCGGCGACCCGCCTAACAGGTCTTTAACCTTAAGTTCATATTCTGTTATCAGAAGTTCAATATTTAGGGACACCGTACTCAAACTACTTACGCGTACATAACAAATGTTTGCTTAATTAGTGATAGGCGGTTCAACGTGCGACGTTTCGTGTTCCAGTTTGTTGTTTTCACTCTACTACCGAGGGCTATATCCTCAGACTTTATGAAAGAAATATAAAGAAATGAAGTGTAAACTTATAGCGGCTTAGGAATTAAATTGCTACGGTCAAACGTCTATTTACAACCCAAAAATGAAGCCCTGTCAGTTTGTGTAGTTTAAAATGAAAGACCCTATATAGTGTATAGGCTATTAAAAATATGTACGTTAGGGAAGGCCGAATTGTATCCTGCCGTAACACAGAATTTTTCTAGCACGGAGGATACGGTTTTGCACATAACTATAATTACATAGAAACTGTCTTACCTTACTTGTAAAAATAGTGCAAAGAATGTGTACCTTATATATTTTGAAATAAATTATTCTTATTCTTATTCTTATTCTTAAAAAAAAAAATATTGGTAACACGCGAGCAAAGCCGCGCGCAGAAGCTAGTTTTAAATGTTCGGTCGCCTGGCACTTTTGACTGAATGATTAATGACTTCGAATATTAGTCACCATTTACCATTTTGATATAATTAAACTTTGCCACTCATCCAGCTGTTAGTAGCTAGTGCAGTACGGGGGCTGAAGTCCCTCGTGCCAGGCAAATGTTTTTTCACCTTACTAGCTCAAAAAGGGCGATTTGCCTCGTAACAGTGAGCAAAACTCTACTTTGCTCACACTATGTGGAAAAGAGATTTGAATATAGAATGCTGCAAGCAATGAGGATCGAATATCATTACAGGCCGCAGCGCCGCGCCTTGGCACACCGGCGGCGGTGGTTCTATGAGTGTGAGCCCGGGAGTTATCCTCATGGATAATTCGTTCATACGAATAAGCTTAGTATCGCTTACGCCCACTTAAACAAAGCACAAGCAAGACCAATCTGCCTTCGTGATTCCACAATCCCACTAATATAATAAAAAAAAAAAATTGAGAAAAATTGATGAGAAAAATTGAGAGATGTTTGGATGTTTGTATTCCAATCACACCTAAACCGGTGAACCGATTTAGATCAAACTTGGAATAGGCGTAGATAGTGACCTGGAATAGCATAGAGGCTATTCAAAATGCGCGCAGTACCTATGTAGTATAGAATAACTATACACGTTTCTGACACACAGGGAATCCTAAGGTATAATATTTGGAATATTGTACTGGCTCGATCGTCATATCTACAAGTCGACCTGCATTTTTGAAGTTAGTTTCAAAGGAAATAACTTCCTTTGTTCATAAAGATGGAATACTTTATTACTTTTGTTGCAGCGTTGAACTTCGGATTGGAGTTTTATTATTTTTTCTCGTAATAAAAATCTATGGCTGATTACCCTGCTGATTGGATGGGAGAGACAGCAACAGTACAATACAAAATGCTGTTTCATCAATAACCGGCGAAGTACGAGTTAGAGTTGCAAGAAAATACCAGAATTAAAGAACAGTTATTGCAATTCTGCAATGCAATTTTTAGCTCGTTTTGCTAAGTCGATCCCATTTAGTAGCCGATGACCGTTTGCACGTAAAATGCAGTGCGTTACTTCTATGTAGTCCGTGTACTGAATCTTTTTTTAATTTGTATTGCTTTTATTTTATTTTATTTTACTTACTCGTAGTACTTTTGCTCTAGAGACGGGATGCGCCTTACATTTTATTTCCTCTCTGCTAAAATGTACACGATTCCGAATCATGTGCGTCTTATATTATTACGTACGTCATATACGAAATTTTGAATGAGAGTTTATTGTAATTTATGCATAAGTGTGTGTAAAATGCGTTCGTGTGTCAAAAACTCGTCCAGTTCTAGTTTGTCTCAGGTTACCAACGAAAATTAAAACTATATGACCGATAAATATGAGCTTATCACAAATTTCGATTGCGACGTCTAGTGGTTCTGTGGTCAAGTGGTTAAAGGCACTCCAGCTTAAGGAGGACCGTTCATCGTCGCGGGTTCGAATCCCGTCGGAATCGAAATGATAAGACTTTTCGTTTCTCAAAAGAGTTAAAATTACAAGTACCTACAGTCGAAATCGTTCTGTAATCCGAAGTTCAATCAATGGGTTATTATTGTCCGTGAACAACTACTATTGTGTTAGTATATGGAACCCATTGTTGTGTTTAGCTGATATGCTATCAGCCGTTGGCAGTTGATTGAACGATGGCAAACATTGCCAGCACTGCGCTGAGTTTGAAGTTTAGCCTGCATACCATAGTAAGGTTGCATGAGTTGGTGGTTAATTCTGGTGACGGAGTTTTGCGGCCTTATGTCCGTCTGTCACCTATCAATATACAGACCGCTCATTCCCGAGGGACCACGTGTATTATTATTGATGATAGCGTGGCTTTTATATCACTGCGGCCATGAAGGCCTATTGTGATCGCCACTTTCAAGTCGCCCCTTGTGGCGGGGCGTTCATAGTTCACTTCCAAGCCCTACTGCTGACATAAACTGTAGGACCTTTTTGGGAGTGAGTTCTCGTAGCTCCTCTGGGCTTAAAGTGTATTTGCCCAGAATGGCGCTGCGTTTGTGCATTAGTGGCCCACACTCCCCTAGCAAATGAAGGGGCGATTCATCCGCCTCTTTGCAGAACCTGCAGGTTGGAGTGTCGCAGAGCCGTAACTTAAACATGTGCTTGTTAAGGCGACAATGTCCAGTCAAAGCTCGGACCATAATGCGTAGGTTGTTTCTGCTTAGCGCTAAGACTTGGTTGGTATACCGTTTGTCAAAGGCTTTGATTAACAGTTTGGAATGGTTCATGCCCGGAGAGTTATACCAGTATCTGGCTGACTCTCCGAAGCAGGAATCTGTTAGGGTTCTTTTGGCCAGACTTTTCGGTATGCCACAGAACGGTTCAGGACCCAGCTGTGTACCGTTAGATCCGGCCCTTGCGAGTTCATCGGCACACTCATTACCGTGCACTCCAGCATGACCTGGAACCCATCTTAGAACCACCCTGTTTTTTATACTCAGAGTGTTCAAACGTGTCAGACAGTCCTCTACTAGCTTGGACGTGATAACCTTCGAATCCAGGGCTAGGAGAGCTGCTTGACTGTCAGAATTTATATATATTGTTTGGTTGGAGTAGCGTTTCTGAAGATTAACGTATGCACATTCCAGAATGGCATACACTTCCGCTTGGAAGACTGAGGCGTGTTTGCCCAAGTTAACGCTTGCGCGAAACTTTGGTCGCTCTCCGTAGACCCCGCATCCTACATCCAACCCAATTTTGGAACCATCCGTGTACCAGTTAAGGCACCCGGCCTCGCAGGGGAGCTGGTTGTTGAGCCAGTCTTCTCTAGAGGGCATTTCCACGGTGTAATATCTTTCGAAGACATACCGGGGAAGCATGGCATCCGATGTCATGCTTAGTATGCGTGATTCCATTGTTGAGTCATGTAAGGATCTCAATTTCTTAGATAGCCAATTTATTCGTACCTGGGTGTTTGCCCTGTACATGCTGGCTTTCGCCTCTTTAAGCAGAAATAAATGTGACCACGAGTAACAGTACATGTACAATTGAAACTGCTATGCTTGATAGGGCTATGCTTTGGTGTCTCTCTACGAGATTGAATTAGAAATGAAGAGATCCGTAGACGCACTAAAGTCACCGAGATAGCCCACAGGATTTGCAAGTTGAAGTGGCAGTGGGCGGGGCACATAGCTCGTAGAACTGACGGCCGTTGGGGCAAGAAAAGTTCTCGAGTGGACGCCACTGGATATCGCAGTAGAGGACGGAACCCCACTAATGGAAAGACGATCTGGTAAAGGTTGCTGGGAGCCGTTGGGTGCAGGCTGCACAAGATCGCTGTGGCAATCGATGAGGGAGGCCTATGTTCAGCAGTGGACGCTAGATGGCTGAAATGATGATGATTGAAACTGCCCTTTAAAATATTAACCTCCTAATCCAAGACGGCACGCAAGACCAAAGTTAAAGTAGCCTAAAAGTGACCTCCATCGAAGCAGACGGATAAAGTTTGCCGCTCTCACCTATTAATTATTTCTACTGCCCTCGCGAAGTTGTTTGTGCTCGAATTATCTATTATGAAAATGCGAAAGTTTCAGACGTGAATAACCATTTATATGTAACTGAACTTTCCGAAAAAGCAGACTTTTTAAACTATTAAATACTCTGTTATAATAATTATGACTGTCCGCAAGGCCCGATAGACTTTCTCTCAGGTGTTATTACTCAGCCATGATTCTGTCTCTTCGATAATTTTTATTTGTTTATAATGATGGACTTTTTCTCACAACATCAGCTAGCCCCAAAGTAAGCAGAGCTGTGTTATGGGTACTAGATGACTGATATACTTTTTTGTTTTTTAAATACATACATATACATAGACCCTCGGGTCTGGGTGCAGCAACTTTTTGAACCTGAATTTGTCTCGACAAATTCGGATTCAAAAAGTTGCTGGACGACCTCAATAGTGTCAGCCACTCGCTCCTACAAACTCAACGCTACTGCTGACTTTAATGTAAGTTCGTATGAGTCAGTGGCTAACTCTGGTGACGGAGTTTTTATGCCGCACTAAGGCCTCTGTCATGGCTTAACGACTTAAATAGCTGGGACCGACAATTAAACGTGCCCTCCTAAGCATGGAAGCCACATGCAGACCGTTTAGAACGTTGCTTAACTTCGTCGATACAGAACGACTAAGCAAGCACGACCACGAGTGTTTCACGTTAATCTTCATATTGTTACTTCTCAATTCTTGAAGCGCTCGTGGTCGTGCTTGCTTAGTCGTTCTTGATAGATCGTCGAAGTTAAGCAACGTTCGAAACGGTCTGCAAGTGGATGGGTGACCGCCAGTGGCATTTTCATCTGAGCGCTTCCGTGCTTCGGAGGGCACGTTAAATTGTCGGTCCCGGCTATTTAAGTCGTTAAGCCATGACGGAGGCCTTAAGGCGGCCTAAAAACTCCGTCACCAGAGTTGGCCACTGACTCATACGAACTTACTTACTTTAGGATATTTGTTATTTAGATTACGTTTAGAAGATAAAAATCAAAAAAAATATTGTTCTATTTTTGAGAGTAAAAATAAGCTGGAGATGGAAACTACATGTACTCGTGATGCTTCCTTGAGCAACAAAAGCGAATGTATTATATTATTTTGGCGAAAAATAAACTCCAATACGTTATATCAAGTGTTCTTGAGAAGATTATCGTTATTAATAATATTTTATTTGTGTATTTTTGGGCAATGTTCAAAACAATCTGAACATAGAAATTGACAAACAAATGTAAATTAGATACTTAGTTGTTTTTTATGTTTTAAATGCCAACACAGTTATAATATGTATGTATTTACAAACAAAAAGTATATAAGTAGTATATCAGTTACCTGGTTTCCATAGTACAAGCTTTCCTTAGTTTGGGGCTATATGATTCTATGTGAATTTTCCAGCATTATTTATTTATTGCATTAGATCGCTTCAGTATTTAGACAGTTCTGAACTTTACGGCCACATTCGCCGAACTATTTGCCGAACTATTCGCCTAGCTATTATTTGGATAGAAGATGACAGGCGAATACAGGTGATGAGGCTACACGTTCGTGACCGTTGGCATGCGTCTATCATCGGCAAATATGTAGAGGTCCCAAAACACAGACAATAGAAACTTAAATAGGTACCTGAAGATTAGAAACTAGATAATGATAATACAAATGTATCAGTTGTGTGTACGTGTGTCAGTTTGCATAAATATCACCCACTGCTCAAATGCTAAACTTTTACGATACCCATCCTCGTAGACCTTTCATATTTTTATTACCTAATGCTACACTCACTGTGTGCTTGAGCAATGTTTGCAAAAATTTTACTTTTTTTTTTTACAGTTTTTTTAAAATAGATTTAGTCTTCGATACTAGTGGCGTATGTCGTCAAAGTTGCGTGTAATTATGTAAGGATTAACATCCATACTATAATATAATGAATGTTAAAGTAACTCTGTCTGTTTGTTACCTTGTCACGCCCAAACTACTGATTAGGCTGAAAATTGGCATGGATGGTTGTATCCCAGGAAAGGATAGGCTTCCTTGTCGAAAAATTAGAAAATTTCGAAGGACCACGAGCCACCTCGAGGGCGCAGCTAGTTGACAATAATACATTAAACATACGCTCAGATGTTCACGCATTTAAGATCTTTTGGAAGTTGTCTATGAGGTTATTCAGCAAACTCGATATCGTTAGTTAATACTAATACAAGGACAAAATGTTTGACAAAATGTTTTGTCCTTTTATTAGTATTAATGTTCTTATTCTTAAACATATTTTGTCCTTGTATTCGTATTTTCAAGGAAGTTCAGGTATTTAAAGTCAAGGACAAAATATGTTTAAGAATATATCGTGGCAGACCACCGCACGCAGATGGCGGGACGATTTGGATGGGTATCTACCAGACTGGCCAACTAGTTAAGGGCAGAAAAGCCTGGAAAATGAGGAGGGAGGCCTTTGCCCTGCAGTGGGACAATGTGGGCTAAAAATAATAAAAATGAATATAAATTGGTAACAAACATAGGAGCCTCAATCCTGCGATTGTTTTATTTTCTGCGAATGATTTTATACATAAAACATGTTTTAATATAATGTAAAATATTTGTAACATAGATCAACGAACAATTGATTGAATTTGTAATTCTGATGTCATTCATTATATGTTTATAGTTATTGCGTCCGCTCTTTCTCTATATTTAAACAATCTGCCGATGAATAAGCTGAAGCGTGCGTTGATGTGTAATACATCCTGACGTCTCTGTCGTAAAAGTTACACACAATCGATACGCGAGTGACAGTTTAGTTACAAGTATTGAACTTACAGTGCCACAAACTTATCTGAACCGGTGAGAGAGGCGCTGTTATCGCATTTGGTGTTGGCAGAAAAATAAATTTTGGAGTAAAATTCGTTAGTTTCTTTTGGCCACAGGTTCAGATTAGTTTGTGGCACTATACACGGCACACTAAATTCTCTTGATTAACCTGCTAGAGACTCATGTGTTGCCACGAAAACTTCAACTTTTCATTAGAGCAGTTTTGGGATGGATAAAAAACTTTGGATTCGCCTCGCGAGTCGCGTGACCTGTTACGTGATGTGATGACACCGGTTCATTTTTGTACTTTTAAGTATATTTTTTTTAAGTGTAGACCCGTTACCTAAACCTTTCAAGTTTTCACTTCTGTCGGCACTCCTGGAGTGCCAATGTTTTTTGACAATGATATTTACTCCATTTTATGGCACATCGCGAAAGCCAAGTAAAAGCATAGCAGATGAAAAAAACGTATACTTCAAACCTATTAAACGATTGAGCTGAGAGGATGGTTTAGGTGCTGGGCAAGCCTATTCCATCTCAAACAATAAATAAATAAATAAATAATGCTGGACATTTCACACAGCATCATCTAGCCCCAAACTAAGCATAGCTTGTACTATGGGAACCAGTTATCTGATATACTACTTATATACTTTTTGTTTGAAAATACATACATATTATACATAGAAACACCCAGACCGGAGATAAATATTTGCAGATCATACAGACATTTATCCCGCGGCGGGGATCGAACCCGCAACCGTCTGCGTCTCAACAATGTCCCAGGCTCTACAGTGTCCCGTTGAGTGTAGGCGTTGGCTTCTGGCGCTGTATAAATCATCTAGCATAGATGCATAAGGGGAACTGTCAATTCAATAGTGAAAATGCTACTGACGTCATCAGCATTTTTTGTATAGAAAAATGACTGTGGCGCGTACGTATTTGTGCGATCAGGTTAAAGGTTTAAGTTTGATAATATACGAGTATTTTATAAGCCTAGGAAAATGAAATCGTGTGGTACAAAATTATAAAATACATCGAATCCACGGTATTCGGATTGAAAGTCGAGGAGCCACCAATCAGGCAATACAGATAACGAATGCGCTCATTGAAGGCATAGGTAAATACGAATTTCGCGACTCGTGAATGATTTACACCAATAGTCGATGCACGAGACGAGCATCTAAATGCTATCTGAGTTTACCGTGTTTTATATCAGGCGATACGATCGATAAGCTAAGTTCGAAACAAATATTCCTATTTTTTTGAGTCATGAGTCAAATGCACGAAATAATAAGCATAATTAAGGTTCAACTCGGATAAAAAAACCGGACAAGTACGAGTCAGATCCTTGCCGGCCTGTTTTTTTGTGAATTAACTAAAAATATACGGTTTTCAGATTTTTCCCTAATAAACGATCGTACCTTTTTTTTGCGTTTGCTTAGGAGTTTGATTTTTTCTCAGCTTAAAGGGACCGTAGACTTGAGTATACGGTTTTAATTTTAACTCGATACCTCCACGCGTTCTGAGATGAACGGTCTTGACAGACAGACGGACATCAAAGTGATCCAATAAGGGTTCCTTTTGAAGAACGGAACCCTAAAAAACACAAAAAGTAGAATGACAAACGAAGTATCGATTATCATCAAATAATTGAACTCAAATTCTACAAGGGAGTCTAATTTTCTTGACCGACAAACACTTATTCTGGGTTGTGATATGGTACTATACGTTTTTGATATCAACGGCACAATAACCCTAGGAAGGAAACAAGAGTCCAACTGTGGGTGCTATTTCTTTTACCAAGTCAGAGCTTCTAGAGACAATCAAGGATCTGGAAAATACAAAAGATCTGAGAGAATATTTAAGAATCGTGATTCTGTTGGCTGTTCTGACCCCTCCTCCCCCCGCCCCTAGCCAGGCATGATACAAATAGAAATCAAATCGACAAATAACTCCACCTGCATCTGATAGCATTTATTGTCAAAATTGCATATGTCATGTGTCAAGTATTGCGGCACGCGAGTTGCTGGCTAAAAAACTGTCATTTTTATATAATGCCAGGGAAAATGAAGCGCTCGTGGTCGTGCTTGCTTACTGCTTAGCCGTTCTCGAAAGATCGTCGAAGTTAAGCAACGTTCGAAACGGTCTGTAACTGCATGGGTGGCCAGTGGCATTTTCATCTGAGCGCTTCCGTGCTTCGGAGGGCACGTTAAATTGTCGGTCCTGGCTATTTAAGTCGTTAAGCCATGACGGAGGCCTTAAGGCGGCCTAAAAACTCCGTCACCAGAGTTGGCCACTGACTCATACGAACTTGCTTACTTTTTTTAATGCCAGGGACTCCGTGCCGCGATATTTGACATAAAATGTATGCAGTTTTGGCTGAGCAAATGTCTGATCGTACTTAATAAACTGCTGTAAGTCGGCACAGAAGCCACATGCATAATTTAAACCCCGATATCGATACATCGTACATCCGTCTTGTAGCATGCATGCGAGCTAAAAACTCCAGGTTAAGGGCCTATAATACGCCAACATTTTGTAAGCGGGACAGCGAGTGTGATTTGTTCAGCGTGTGAGGAGTACAGAGCTATGGATGCGCAGCGTTATTTACGGAGCTAAAACAGTTTTAAGCTAATTAAAAGTACAAAAACAAAAAAAGATCAAAATTCGGAACAATGGGACCACGTAGTGTACTAAGCTGAGTTTAGATACAAAGTTTTACTAGTCTAGCTAAAGTATTTATTGAGTACACGAGTTCGAAGAAGAAAGGAGGCGAGAACTAGACGCCAAAAGAGAACACCTAAAAAATAGACCGCCTGCCAATATAAATTATAACTTTGTAAATGGCACATTAGAGTTCGAAGAAGAAAGGAGGCGAGAACTAGACGCCAAAAGAGAACACCTAAAAAATAGACCGCCTGCCAATATAAATTATAACTTTGTAAATGGCACATTAACTTGCACTCCTTGTAACCGGGCCTTTAGCGCTAAAATAGGGTATATAAGCCATATGCGGGCCAAACATCCAAGCCCATAGGGAACAAAAAAAAAAAAAAAAAAAAAAAAAAAAGCCAAGTCTCCGTAGCCGAAATCGGCCAGGAGGATTATTTATTATTATTATTATTATTGAGTACTTTTGTTTTTAAGTAAAATTCAGAGGGAAGTTTGTGATTATTTTCTATCGAGAAAATATTTAGTAAACGTGTTTTCATGGAGCAACAGTTTATATCCTCAACTATAATATATATATAATATATATTTTTTTCAATAATATTGGTTCAATACTTTTATAGATATGATCCAGAGTCGAAGCAGTTTTGAGGTAGTACGCGCCCTTAAGATTCCTTTGCCAACTGACTTGTATTTTGTTCGAATTGTTCCCGTTCATATTTTCGTTTGATAAAAATTCGGATATTTTTTACTACGATTTCTGACTTCAAGCACCTTCAGGGGCCAATAATTTGGGTTGGAATATTTGGTCAGGTTGGACCGTGTTTTAACATTGATCTTGACCGAATATAATGTAGCTCGTGCCTCGTAGATATCGCGATTTAGTCCCAAAGCGATCTAGTCACATCCGCTGCCTAGTCAAATAGAGATGTAGTCGTAAAGCTCTTAAAGTTTTGTGGCGGCGACAATATTCGCGCGGCGTAATCGCTCAGCGTTCAAAACTCACGCCGAGCGATGAAAAAGTCATAGCACTTGCTTCAACACTCAACGCTCATCGCCCGACGCTATCTCGCGGTCGGACAACTGCCTTAAGTCAAAAAAACCTTTCATATCCAATTGTCGACCCTATCATACAGATCAGATAAAGTGAAGTTTGCTCCATTGTTTTGATTTACAGATACAACTAACAACTAAAGCAAAACACGTTGCAGAAATATTTGGTCACATGCCTCGCTTTGATTATACATATAAGCTCTCCAAGTTAAATCGTAAAGGCATGTATGCCCAGCAGCTGCATGATGAAACAGGCTACCCTTGATAATGATGATAGCTTGCTTGATCATAAAAGTCAAGTTGCTTAATATATTTGGTAAATATTTCTTTTAAATTATCTTTTTTGCTTGATCATAAAAGTCAAGTTATATTTGCTAAATATTTCTTATAAATTCTCTTCCAAGTAAAAATACTTCAATAATGGACAAGTAATTTTTAAAGGCGGATGGCATCCGGCGTATTCTGATCGAGGAAATCCCAGAATCTTGAAAAATCTTGCAGAACTAACATCCTTTGCGTTAATTATTATCAGCACTACAAAATAATGATTTCCTGTTTGTTACAGCTATTGTTAGTACATAGTTCTTGGAAATAATAGAAAATATATTTTGTAGGAAAATATTTTATTGTGACTAAATAAAGACGTTAGACTAAATAAAGATGTTATATTTATTATATTTTCCTTCTTTTATCTAGAACTCACAATTTACCAATCGAAGATAGCCGTGAGACCAGTGATTGGAACACTTAAACTGGGTACAAAATGAGTGGCATCCTGTCGGAATCGAAAATTTTGATAAGACTTCATTTTTTGATAAAATATCACGTGTGGATTAACACTATAAAATTACAAAAAATATAAAATGAGTGGCATTCGTATATTCTGTTCCCTTTATCCTCCATTATTAAACTTCCATACACATTTACTGAATGCTTGTAAACCCGGCAAGAGTGGTTCAGTATAGTATCGATTGAATTTGTTCATAGACGTCGATTAAACCATTACTCTTTTCAATATCTCAACACAACAGCAACATTTGCGGATGGCCTGTCAGCAGCAGTGATTGCACCGGGTTGAAGCTCAATAACGACATTTACACAATACCATTCTGACAGCATTCATGCCTTTTGCCACGGAATATTAGCTTTAGCTCCGTTGAGTTTGAGAAAGCAAGAGGCAAGAACGGTATGCCAGAATAGCATCCTGTAAACGACGTTTCGCTCAGTTTTAATAGTCTTTAGTCTTGCCGTGGCCTACTCGGCGATCATAAAATACCAGACGACAAATTACAGGCCGTAACGGAGATTACGGCGTACCATATTTTTTATATGTATGACTTTAGGAAGTTTTGCCGCCTGAAACGCTTCATGTAGTGTTAAGCCAATGTGACAGTCACCTATACATAATATAATGTAATAAAAAGGTAATGCTCAAAAAAAAATACCCAGGCTCGGCGCAAAAGCAAACGAATAAATGATTCAAATGATAGGCAAAAATGAGTTTACTATAAAATAAATAAAAAATAAGTACATACTTAGTTTTTTTTTCATTTTAACTTTTTTTTACCGACTTCAAAAAAAGGAGGAGGTTCTCAATCCGATTTTCAAAATTATTTTTTTGTTTGAAAGGGTATACTCCAGAGGTAGCCCCATATAAATTTTATTCCTGAGGGTTTGATAGTTTATGTCAAATTGACTAATGCCAGGAACTCACGTGCCGCAAAACTTGACATAAAATGTATGCAGTTTTGGTAATCAATGCCCTTATACGCCGGTGGAGCCTAAGCATTATCTGTCGATTTGATTTCTTTTTCTTATTTCGATTTTTATGGATGGCTTATTTATTCCCTGAGTCACGCCGTGTGTAAAGTCGAACATTGAAGTCAGTTTTTCTTTTAGTTTTAAAACGTAATTATTTACACAAGTTTTGAATAGATTGCCGATAGCTGATGCATATGAGCCCAAACACGGGTACTGTAATTAACTTAGGAGTTCCATTAAGCAGCACCTGACTTCATCTTTAGTTGTATATCCTTGACCGCAGGAAGAGCCTCTTCCAAATTTTGCGGTCATTGGCTTGTCTTCTCCACAGTGAGCCAACTGCTGCTAAAAATTATCTTCCCATCTCCTGAACGGTCTGAATATCAGTCTTTTAAATAAAGACAGAAAAATACTTGCACTTCACCACATCAAAATGCAAACAAAAACATACAAATAATATAACTATGATATATAATCTGCGGTCGCTAAAAAGCGATCTCCACCAGACTTTGCACATTACAAAAGTGTTAACATGTATTTATTTTGTCTGCAGCCCAATGCATCGCGCCGCTTGGCATGGAGAGCGGCATGATCCCCGACAAGGATGTCAGCGCGAGCTCATGCTACCACGACGGCAACGTGGCCCCTCAAAACGGACGGTAAGTTATTTGTCGTGTCGCCTTTCGAACCTATGTTGAAAGGATTTTAAGTTCGCCCCAAAGAGGCTCCTATCTGAACACATGTTTTCAAACTTTTTAGGCTCTACGACATGCCGGTTCCCGCATGGTGTTTTCCTTTATCCGTTTGAGAGTAGTGGCATAGTGCACACCAACTTTTCGGAAGCTTATCACTCATCTATTATAGTCGTCATCACTCGTCTTTCGTAAACATGTGTCAAATGCACGAAGCGTCTTTGAGGCGCAGTCAGTCCAGTGCACACTTGTTCAAAAGTTATCGAAAGATTCGAATTTATACTGAAACGAGACAAGATCGCGACACGAGTCACGACTATAGGTGGTCGCATACGACCCATCCATCGAAGCGCTCGTGGTCGTGCTTGCTTAGTCGTTCTTGATAGATCGTCGAAGTTAAGCAACGTTCGAAACGGTCTGTAAGTGGATGGGTGACCGCCAGTGGCATTTTCATCTGAGCGCTTCCGTGCTTCGGAGGGCACGTTAAATTGTCGGTCCCGGCTATTTAAGTCGTTAAGCCATGACGGAGGCCTTAAGGCCTAAAAACTCCGTCACCAGAGTTGGCCACAGACTCATACGAACTTACTTACTTTACGGCCCATCCGCGCCGAACGCGCAGAACTGTCAATTCAAATTGTCAATAGAGGAAATGCTGAGACGTCAGAATTGAGCGGTATTTTTGACGTCATCAGTATTTTTTCTATAGAATAATGACTGCGGCGCGTACAGTAGCGGACATAAGTGTGACCAGCGTATACCTATCTCCAACCTACCGCAAAAAAATACAACGCTACTCAATATTCATTCGTGCGTGAATGAAATATCATGATTTCGCGTCTCGGGTAAACAAACGTGATCCAGTTAATTACGTAGTGTTCATGATGTTTTGAAATTTCAAACTTATTATGATTCCTTTTGTCATTTTTCGAAACGGTTCTTGCAACAGTCTCGAACTTTCCAGAAGACATATAACAAAAACCTGGTTCTGAAGTCGCAATTTTATAAGTAGGCCTTTGTTTTAAACTTTTTGTTTACCTGTTAATTTGAAAGTTTCTGTGTTATTGTGTTTATTCGTTTCGCCACCGGTTATACAACGTGTGCCGAACCACATTAATAAATTTTTTTTTTTTTTTTCAACCTACACTGTCCCACTGCTGGGCAAAGGTCTCCCCCAATTCCTTCCAACCATCTCTCTCCTTCGATAGCTCCCTTTATTAATTTTAAATAATAATAAATAATTATATTATTATTATTTTTTATTATTAATAAATAATATTATTATTTATTAATGTGGTTCGGAGTGGGTGAAAGCCCGCTTGGGACGCAGAAGGTTGCGGGTTCGATTCCCGCGGCGGGATAAATGTTTGTATGATCTGCAAAATATTTATCTCGGGTCTGGGTGTTTCTATGTATAATATGTATGTATTGACAAACAAAAAGTATACATGTAGTATATCAATCATGTTAGTAGGTACCCATAACACAAGCTCTGCTTACTTTGGGGCTAGATGATGCTGTGTGAAAAGTCCAGGATTATTTATTTATAGTGGCTAGTAATGTGGGGCTGTTCCGGCCCCACATTGAATGCTGATTGTTTTGTCAAATGCATGGCAATTTTATTTAAACACTAAGTTTCCTACAATAATTCAAAAAAAAGAACATCAAAAATATAAAAAAAAACATTCGCAAATATACATACATCGTCTGCTATAAGGTTTATTTCTAAAGACCTAAAGTCTGACTGGGAAATATTAGGTAACGTTTTGATGACGACATGATGACGTCATACTAAGAAATAAGCGTGATAATGATAACCCAAGTAGCACATTTGCTATCAAAAAGTTCATAAACAAGATATAGAACAGCCAAAAACTGATGTAGGACGAGTCTCGGGCTGTCTAAGAGGAAGATTGTGAAACTGTTCAGCAACTATGCAGCCGTCTACTTGGGTGCAGTCATCTGTGCTACTTGGGTTGGGAAGCTCTTTGGCATATGAATGCTATGCGTTAACGATGTATGGGAATTTCAAATACCCAAGTCTATAAAGCTTATACACTTTGATGTGGTGCACTAGACAAAATGTGGTGTTACACAAGGATTTATTTTTAGATATATGTGCACACGAAACATGATCTTATATCCTGCAGCAACAGATTCAGTTTCGTTTGATAATAGTGTGGTTACCGCATCATCGATTGCTAAATACTTCATTGGCAAATATAAGTATAAACAGTTTATTTGACTCTTACAGTTTATGAGACAAGCTATTAAACAAATAAATAAATAATAAAAGTATCAATAATATAATAATACGAGTAGATAAATATAATTGAATAAAAAGTAAGTTCGTATGAGTCAGTGGCCAACTCTGGTGACGGAGTTTTTAGGCCGCCTTAAGGCCTCCGTCATGGACGACTTAAATAGCCGGGACCGACAATTTAATCCATACTAATATTATAAATGTGAAAGTAACTCTGTCTGTCTATCTGTCTGTCTCTTTGTTACCTTTTGATGCATAAAATTGGCATGGATATATACATATCCCAGAGAAGGGGTAACATAATCTACTTTATCCTGAAAAAATCCCGAGGGACCGCAAGTCACACCGCGGGAGCGCAGCTAGTTTAATATAATATAATAAAAGTTCATAACCTGACTGACTGATTCATCATTGCTGAGCCGAAACTACCGCACTCTTAAAAAGGATTAAAATACGATTATAAAGTTTGTATGGTGTTTAATAATAATAATATATAATATAATAATGCTGGACATTTCACACAGCATCATCTAGCCCCAAACTAAGCAAAGCTTGTACCTACTATGGGAACCAGATAACTGATATACTACTTATATACTTTTTTGTTTGTAAAAACATACATATACTACATAGAAACACCCAGACCCGAGATAAATATTTGCAGATCATACAAAAATTTATCCCGCGGCGGGGATCGAACCCGCAACCTTCTGCGTCCCAAGCGGGCTTTCACCCACTGCGCCACAGAGGACTTAAAAGTAGTATTACATAGCGCACCCACTTTTGTTTATGGCTTTTTCCTATACTCAAAGGTCTGCTGGTAGAAAACTCTTTTAGGGTTAAGCTTGCCTTTGTATATACTTTCTAACATCATTTTATAAGTGTTCTCTTCTGTATAATATAAGAATTACATAATTTAAAGTCGGTCCCGTTTTTAACATAAAAATGGACATTATTAAATAACTAAATATAAAACACATTTAAAAAGGAGTACCATTTTATTTACAGAAACTAAGCTACTACAATATGTCCATAAAATTACAAAATACAATAGAATCAGTCAAGCTATCTAAGGATCGTCGTAAAAACGATCTATAGATAGCTCAACTGATCCAGGTCACTGCCAGTCGGAAGCGTGCCCAAAACACTGGCGGCATTGCCACGCTGAATGGCAATGCTGATTCTTTGTGCCAAAAAGTCGCCAGCTCTCGAATCACGCGACGCTTCGACCAGACGCATTAACCATTTAAAAATACATTCTGTTGTGTCATCTATCACACAACATACTAAATTGCACAAAACAGTAAAATTACATACATAAAATATAGCGCATTCACGGGTAACATCAAGTCTCATAAAACAAAGACTCGATCATTAACTATCGGTTGTCGTCAAAGCAGTAGTCATTGTCTGATCTATTTTATCCCAGTCTGGGTTATCTTTATGTCTGGGATATTTCGTGCCACTGAGAGATTTGGTAAAGAGGTTCGAAAGTAATGATTGAAGTATAAATGTTATTATATTATGACGACCGCTTTGGCGCAGTGGGTGAACGCCCGTCTGTGACGCAGAGTCAAAGTCAAAAATCATTTATTCAGTAGGACGGCAGGGATCACTTAGAATAGTCTTAAAACTAATTTTACTCCTGTTCTTTCGCGACCAATACCGTGAAGAATCGGGTAAAAGTTTTGCCAAACCCTTAGTTTGGGGCTAGTGATGCTGTGTGAAATTTCCAGCATTATTTATTTATTTGATTCGATAGTTGATAGCAGATAATATGTATTTTATTAATTTTGACGGTGGTGAATGATAGAGGAAAATACATATAATAATATTTTTTTCAATGCCACATAATGTGGGGCACGGGCAGGAAGATGATGATGATGAGGATGGATTGTGATGAAATTCGGCACTCAGATTCAAATCTGGAATAGCACATGGGTCTTACCCTGGAAAAGTCAAGTAATCCTGAGGGACCACGGGTAACACCGGAAAGCGCAGCGAGTTCTAGGTGCTAAACCGATAAATACAAGCTTACCAAAAATTTCGATTCTGACGCTGAGGTTCCGTGGCCGAGCAGTTAAAGCCACTCTGGGTTTAGGAGGATCGTCTGATCGTCGCGGGTCTAATACCGTCGGAATCGAAAATTTCGATAAGACTTTTCATTTCTCAATAAAATCCCTAAATATTAAACAAACGATTGTTATAATCTTTTCAACTTTAAAAATAGCCATGATTTGAGCACACATGGGCATCAATTTACTGAGTTACGGCTCATTGGCAGCCAAGCAACTCCGTTGCGCGTCAACGAGCTTAATGACTGGCCGGCTCAGTTTGATGCCTCCGATTACTGAACCCAGCTGACATTGTACTGACACACTGTACAGTACATCACTGATCTGCCTCGGTACTATGAAAAGCCTTGTACGGACTAAGCGTACCAATGTACGCAAACAGGAACTCGCAGCAACTGCAGTACCGCGTTTCTGTACCATGTAGAAAGATTAGCCTAGACGCTATGGTGATCTAGGCGTTGGTTAAACTTTCTTGAGTGGTTTGGTTTAGGAATGGTTATAGAAAAGCCGGGAGTTGCAATGGTAAAACTGCATTAATAATCAAACGACTTCTCTAAGACTATAAAACAACGTAAGCTAGATTCTATAGATTAAATGGTAAAATGGTAACAATAAAAATGGTTCAATGGTTAATGGTTTGAGCGCGCGATGTCTCATGTCGGTCTTGTCGGTGGTAAACGCGAACTGACTCGAATTTGGGTAATTGCAGCGAATGTGCATATCTGCATACAAGGCATTTGTGCATATTGTGTTCGTTATAATTTTTTTTATCTCTTCTTTTTTTATTGTTTTTTATATAGTAATTAATTTTTGTTCCCCGTCTCGTTCTTTTTTATCTATGCCTGTATGTGTGTTGTCTTTATTGCCTGTAACCGTGTTGTGTGTGTCAAATAAATATATTCTTATATTCGCTGCGTATTCCCGATATATTCCCGACATATTCCCGAGCGCAAGATGAAGCGCATGATGATGATGATGATGTTTGAGATGGGAAATGAGTAAAAAACATCAAATTAATTCGAGCAAAACAAAGAAAGCATGATTATGGTAAAATAACTTAACTTCATGGTATTCCGCAATCCGTACGAGGCTCGTGGTTCGTGGCTCTGCCGTCCACATATGGAACTTTAATTGACGATTGGTGTCAGACTACAGTTCGGATATCGGACTACTCATGGACTCTGATTTTTCATACAAAAGAAATCTACGCCTTATCGTGCGACACACGTGTTAGCTGGACGGCAGCAGTCCGTGATAGTAGTTGAGTTGGTCCTAAATTGCCGGAGGAAATTACCGAGGCCTCTAATATTTGTGGTAACTACTGTGACTACTGTAATGTTTACTGTTTACACAAGCTTATCACTTTGATATTAAAAGGATTTGATATTTTTAGTAAAAAATGACGACCCCGTCGGCGTAGGGAGTGCTCGGATTGAAGAGTAATCTCGATTCTCTATCTAGGCGATACAAAAGTTTTCATGTTCAGATTTGTCCCGAAGATAATTGCAAAAGTGGCTAAAACCCCGATACCACAGTTTTAAAAATGGATTTTAATGAAAGCAGACAGTTTTTTACTTAATTTCTAACGGCCACTCTACACATTCGCCGAATTATTTGCCGAACTATTCGTTAAACTATTATTTGGATAGAAGATGACAGGCGAATAGATCCTTTACAAGTTCGTGACCGTCGGCATTCGTCTGTCTTCGCCGAATATGTAGAGGGCCCAAAAGTACTAAGCCTTTTTTGATGTTAATTTTAATAGCGTTATCTAGAATTTCAAAATACCTTTGCATTATTTTGTGTGTTTATGATTCTCGTAGTTTCTGATACCCTAGAACACAGGAAATCTTGGCATTGAATTAAAACTTTGTATGTTCAAGGAGCATAGGTTCAATGCAGACTGAATTGGACTATTTTGACAATAGAAACCTTATGAACAAGGTCACAAGATACGCTTGATAGCTTGCGAGTGAGACTGCACGAGCCGGCGCGAGGCTTCGTCACACCTCTTTCATTCTATATCTTACGTCGCGTCGCTGTCAATTCAGTCTGCATTGAGCTTAAGATCCTTGCACTATACCGAAAATGTAGTGACAACTCTTTCAATCTATTCATTATTGTCTCTTATTGAAGTTTGATTGAATTATCACAGGAATGTGTATCTCATAAATCGTCACTTATTATGTGCTTGTTTAACAGTTCCATCTCTATGAGTTTCAAATAGTTATATATATATTTTGAACTATCGTGAGTTATAACCAGAGTATTACACAAGGGAATGACGTGTGTAGGTTGTAATTTCTGTGTTATTTATTATTAGAATATACTCGTAAATTCTTAGTCATGCTATTCGAGTACTTACTCAGGTATTGTATGATATGCTACCCTAATGTTGTAGATGGGAAGGTTTACGAAGATGTATATATGTTTGTTCCAAAATTGGGCACAAGGATAGATTATAGTCTGGAATAGTACAGACTACTTTTTAATCCGAAAAAGTGATTACCGCGGTCATCATAATCATTTAGCCATCTAGCGTCCACTGCTGAACATAGGCCTCCCCCATCGATTTCCATAGCGACCGATCTTGTGTAGCCTGCACCCAACGGCTCCCAGCAACCTTTATCAGATCGTCTTTCCATCTAGTAGGGTACCGTCCTCTGCGATTTCCGGTGCGTGGCCTCCACTCGAGAACTTTTCTGCCCCAATGGCTAGAACTACTTCTACGAGCTATGTACCACACCCACTAGTTAGTGTGTAATGCTTATTATACGCTTACTCAGCTACTAGTTACTCAGAATACTATTATATTTATCTATCTACATATTCTATCTTAACAACCTGTTGGATCCTGGACGTTTTCTCTTCCATTTCCATTAAATAACTACAAATGTTCAAACTGACCTTAATACTCCCGAACCGCAGAGTATTTTCGTGCTTCAAAGATGTTGAACCCAGATTTTAAAGTCAGTGAAGCGTGACGATGGGTATCGGACTGTCTGTAAGTGAAACGCAGTCATAATGGAATAACAAACACGACGATATTACAAAAAAGTAAACTGAAATAGCGCATTGATTCATGCAATAAACCAATGAGAGAGCTTGACGTATGTAAATTACAAGTAAAAACAGACATAGAAATAAATTTTTTGATGACAATCCGGGAATTGAGTTTGTGTATGAATTGTGAACACAGACATTCTGTGATTGTGAATCTTTTTCAATCCTACTCCAACAAAAAACTAATAATCACGTTTTTTAAAAATAAAAAAAAACCGACTTCAATGTTTGACTTACGGTAGGCGATTCTGAGGAAGAGGTTTTTTGAGTTTTACTGGAAAACTATAAATTTTTTGTGACCACCTCGAAAGTACCCTAACAAACAAAAAAAGAATTTTGGAAATCGTTCCACAATTGAGATATTGATGAACATACATGAAAAAACAAACATACCTACAGCCGAACCTCCTCCTTTTTTGAAATCGGTTAAAAATAGTGACAACCGCGACTTATTAAAAAATTAGAAGGAACAGATTTATTTATTGTGTGTATGATTTAGCAAGGTCAATGATATAACGACGTGCTTTGGAATCGAACCCTCGCTGTTTTACATTGAAATAAGACCTACATTTATCAAAATACCGAGTAATTCTCATACAGTCAGCATAGAATAAATTCAGGTAGCAAAGTCGGATTCTCTACTCTCTAGCATTAAAACTACTTAAATTAGTTCCAGACTGATTCTGGTATTGCATGACAAAGTCGAGACTGCGAGTTTAAATCGGAGCTTACGGCCGAAAACTGAGTTCTCTATCGAAACCACGAAAGTGCACGAAATGAGCACAGAGCACATAGTTCTAGGTCTACGGGAAGTACCCTATGAATTTTGATTTATTGAGTGTCGAAATATACGTTTTTTGCAGCATAAACGGCTGTATTCTTTTGTGTTAACTTAGAAGTTTGATTTTTTAACAGCTTAAAGGAACCGTAGACTTGTGTACGATTTTAATTTCAACTCGATATATCTACGCGTTCCCGAGATAAAGGGTCTTGACAGACAGACAGACGGACAACAAAGTGATCCTACAAGGGTTCCGTTTTCCTTTTGAGGTACGAAACCTTAAAAATGACTAAAAAGTACTACCTTTTGCACTTGAAGTAAAAATATATACCTTATCTGCCATGCAGATTCCAGCCATCTGGTTTTCAAAGCGTCAAGAGCAAACTTTAAAATTTTAGCGTTTGTGGTTACAGGCAAAAGTTGTAATCCGGCACGATTCCGAAGCACAAGTTCCTGAAGGTAACCTGAATGTGGTTGAATGTAAAATAATACAACTGTTTATATAGTAAAGTAAAGTATCATTTATTGCAAGAAATACATGTCATGTTACAAAGATGCTATTTTACCATTATTGCCACCTAAAATGTTTTACTTATGTATATTATTTTATTTTGTTTCTGTTTCTCTTAGATAAATATAATTTGTGTGTATAATTTGTGTATATGGATCTCATGTGTCTGCAATAAACGATTTATTATTATTATTATTTACATAGTATGTCCATTGTATTCTGCCATGTTATGGCGTGCAATATTGAATTTAGGTACATGGATTAATTCATAAAAGTATGTCAAGATTATATAATATTTAGAGCAGAAAAAAAAAATATTACAAAAATTATTGGATATCGAGTAGGTATGATGCATAAATGATATAACAAAGAGAGAAATTACATTATATAAAATAACAAGTCAATTATGCAGTCAAGATCTTTTGAAGATGCTTAAGAGCTAACTTCTTTGGCAATCCCATGACATGCAAGCTTTGCTGCCTGTATCAAGTGATCATAAATGAGGGAGACAGAAATCATGGATAAAAAATGTTGCGGATGTTAAACCAATTTCCAATTCATTCTGCTCTGTACTTTCTTATGCGTACTCACATTTTATGCGAGAATAAATCGAGGCGTCAAAGCGAGGGCGTTTGCTGCGAGCCTCGTAGATTTCAGCAATCAGTAGGCAGCTTTGGTTGCCTCATGACGCTATACTAATATTTGTAGATGCAAGTTTGTTTTTTATGTGTAAAGAAAACAGTCACTTGGACGTCGACTCAAGCTTCGCATCATAAAGAGCATTTACACAATGCAATTTTTGGCTCGTTTTGCTAAACCGATGCTATTAAGCGGCCGAGCGAACAAGACTTTTAACAATCAATGACCATTTACACGTAAAAATTGCAGTAGAGTACGATACCATATCGTATTGGTTGAAAATTTTCCGGATAAGCCCAGATAATATAATAATACTAATATAAGTAAGTAAAGAAGTTCGTATGAGTCAGTGGCCAACTCTGGTGACGGAGTTTTTAGGCCGCCTTAAGGCCTCTGTCATGGCTTAACGACTTAAAAAGCCGGGACCGACAATTTAACGTGCCCTCCGAAGCACGGAAGCGCTCAGATGAAAATGCCACTGGCGGTCACCCATCCAAATACAGACCGTTTCGAACGTTGCTTAACTTCGACGATCTATCAAGAACGACTAAGCAAGCACGACCAAGAGCGCTATACTAATATAATACTAGTAGTATAAGTAAATGCTATTTTACCCGGTACTCTTGCGGTTGCTGGCAACATTACCTACTCAACGTTTTCATAACACCGTGCTTTTTTTTAAACAAACGTAAACGTAAACAGGGTCAAGACTGTATCCCCAAGGCGCGGTAGACATTCTCTCAGATCTTTTATATTCCAGATCCTTTGAAGATGTCTAAGGGGGTAGTCAGAGGCATGTACAAATACATATTTGATACATGCCCACATCTTGCAGAAGTTAGTATTCCATACGTGACAGGTTGCAAGCCCATCGCCGCCTATTAGAATACTAACTGGTTTCCTCACGATGTTTTCCTTCACCGTTCAGAGCTCGTGTTAAAGCGCATATAAATTTTACGAAACGCAAAATCCATTGATGCACGGCCGGGATTCGATCCCACGACCTTCGGATTGAAAGTCGAGGTACAACCCCATTCGGCCAACACGGCACTTAAACAAATCGAACTTTAAAAAGTTCATCATCATCATCATCCGCAGCCTTTTTCATCCCACTGCTGGGCATAGGCCTCTCTTCGCTCTTGCCAACCTTCCCTATCCTGCGCTAGTCTGACCCATGTTCGACCTGTTGTTTTTATTATGTCGTCAACCCATCTAGCTGCCGGACGACCTACTCGTCTGTAGCCCTCCCGGGGGCACCACTCGGTAATCACTCTGCTCCACCGGTCATCACCGCGTCTGGCCAAGTGTCCTGCCCAACTCCACTTGAGCCCCAATATTCGCTTGCTGACATCGCTTACTTTAGTCTGCTTGCGAATTTCGGTATTGGGGATATGGTTTTAAAAAGTTATGTGCTCGTTATTTTTACCAACGTTTTACGATCTTAAAGGCAATTGTTACGAGTGTTACGTAGATCATCTTAATAGATAGTTCATTGTTCTTGCCCACCCCTGTGCGGGATCGCCACAATATCATTTACGGTAGTTATAGTTTACTTTAGTATTGTATGAAAATATAAAAAAATCTACTACATTCAGTAAAATGCTGTAGAAGTATCTTCTCCCTTTCAAACCTCCATACATTTTTTTCTCATACAAAATGTCAACTAACATGCCTAGCGTCTCTTGCCCATTGACAGACACCGGTATTCACAAACATTACTCCATAGTAATGTTTGTGAATACCGGTGTCTGTCACTAGCACTAGCTAGCACTGCCATAAGCTCATGGGACGCAACGTGCACAAACCCCATGTTTGTGCACGTTGTGTCCCACGAGCTTATGGCCCAAATCTATGAGGTCTCACAGTGCGCGCGGACGCACAGGGTCCCAAAAACCTACTCATTTTGAGACCCTTGAGACATTACTATGACGTTTCAAGTCATAGAAATGTTTGTGAATACCGGTGTCAGTTTTCACCATAGATCGTTGTGCAATATTTGAGACATTTTAAAATCTTAGTTACATACTAACTTTTACATTTTTGTCATCAGATTGAACCAGGACATCAAAGGAGGTGCATGGTGTCCTCGCAACCAGATCACGACGGAGTCCACCGAGTGGCTGGAGATAGATCTGCATTCTGTCCACGTGGTGTCTGGCACCGGGACCCAGGGCCGCTTCGGCAATGGCCAGGGGCAGGAGTACGCGGAGTCCTATGTCATCGAGTACTGGAGGCCTAAGCTTGGGAAGTGGGTGCGGTACCGGACGGCTGAAGGAGAAGAGGTGAGTAACAGTTCTGGAATCTTAGATTAAAATGCTTGCGATTTAAGTTTGTGATGATGTATGAATGAATGAAAACTCTTGTACACAATGAGAACTATTAAAAACCTAATAAAAAGTAAGTTCGTATAAATTTACCAACTCTGGTGACGGAGTTTTTAGGTCTCTGTAAGGCCTCCATCATGGCTTAACGCCTGGACTGACAATTTATCGTGCCCTCCGAAGCATGAAAGCACTCAGTTGATAGTAAAAAGAAATAGATATTCATAATATAGATATGAATGACAGGCCAGCCGGCAACGTATGACGTGGCGAATCATCACTCACTGCAGCTCAGACCTAATTAAGTCGGCCAACGAACTGGCGACAGTCTACGCTCAACCACGTGCGGAAGCTAGATCCAATAACAATGTGTAAGCCAAGTATTCGAATACTAGGCTAAAATATACGCTAGTATACATAGTAAAAATCTTTCAGCGAAGACAGCATCATCATTAGCCTCAGTCAGGTCACACTACAGTTATTAAGATTTGAACACTTTCGTTCGTGACTAAATAAGCCTATCCGGGAGTGGCAGCCACGACCGCACTTGGTGCAAACAAAAGACCCTGGGGATGTTGCAGGGTTTGCGGCTCGTTGGTGGCGAATAGACCGCTTTTGTGCCAAGTGATTGAGCCAAGCTTTATCATGAGCGACAACACCGTCAGCCACGGTTTTAGGGAAGACAGATACAGTTGCTATCCTAAAATCTTTCAATTCACGTCACTCATTCTTCAAGCTCGCTGGTTTAGAGCCTATTTCACTATACCTACTCTGTACAGTCAGCTCCACACGTGTTGACGTTGTATTTCATGTGAAAATTATTTGGCACAAGGGCCAGGTAAAAACTAGATACCCTAAACCGACGAGCATGTATGAAGAATGTAATGAGAGTGAATGAGGCGAAAGTTGTGTGTCAGTATCGTAGCGAGTGGAGATCCGTGGTCACTGTATACCCCTTTGGGAAAGAGGCGTGATTTTATGTATGTATGTAATTATTTGACAAAGCTGTTATGAAACTCGAGTTATGAAATCGCTTACCTGACCTGGCTCAAAAATCATTCAGTCTTGGACTATTGTTATGCGACAATGGCTCTTCATAACTGTAGCTAGTAACAAATTGAATACCCTAGAAATAATGATAGGTAATACGGCAGTCGGGTATGACGTCACGATCACTCACGTCCCTGCAGCCCGGACCTAATTAAATCGGCCAACGAACTGACAATGCTTGTCCACTGTCCACGCAATGAAAAATGAGTAATACCCCGTAATACTCAGTTTTCATAAAAGGAAAGTTCTTAATTCGTCTGAATCACCCCCGTTTTTTTATGTGTACGTATGATGACTCCAAGACTCTTATTTTGATTGGTATTCCTACTTCCTAAGGACGCTTGTTCCCTGAGGCTTAAAACAGAGTATGCCAAAAATCGTCTGTACAATCTTTAAGGTATCTTGATACTTTTAAGTTTTTCTTGTGTCGTTTTCCACCAAAATATTTGTGCTTTACCTATTTGAAGCGACTGTTTTAAGCATACTGTGTAATAACAGAACGTAACTCGAACGAACATTTGTTAGCTTACTGTGCATGTTGCGTTTACCTGTAATTGGTTTCGCATGTAGTTTTAAGAACATTACTTGACTAAAATTGCCTGTTATCATGTGTAACCTGTTGGTGAACCTAATAAATAAACGAATAAATAAAAGAAATGAAAAGTCTTATCAACATTTTGGATTCCGATGGGATTAGAACCCGCAACGATCAGAGGATCCTCCTAAAGCCGGAGTGCCTTACCGTTCGGCCACAGAACCCTAATCGTCACAATCTAAATTTTTGATAAGCTCATATTTATCGGTTAAGCACAATCTATTGTTATAACACGGTTTGAAGTAATGTCAATTTATCAGGGAATTATATCAGTTTAGTTTCTGTTCGTAGTCTACCATACGTTGTTACATGGTGCGTGTGTTCCTTGTCGCCGCTGCGAGTCTCGCGTTGTCCAAAATGTTCCGTAAATTGGAGGAATCCCATTAAGCTTGGATAGAGCTAGCGATGCCGACAGGATTCTCTACGTTATCGTGTCCCTTTACAAATTGGCAAAGTGTCGCAGTGGGTGAGGGAATGTATATGCTGCAGACAGTGTGTTCGATTCCTGTCGCGAGATACATGTTTGCATGATCTACAATATAATTAATATTTTGGCAGTCTGTGTTTCTGCTAGGTTTGTTAATTTGTGCCATAGTAAGCCCTGAACTACTAATAAGAACTTGACTTAAGTGTTAGAAGACACGTCCTGGCATGGAAAGATACATACCATGAAGATAGTTAGACTTTTCATATGATTTTTCCACTTTGTTTTTAAAGAAAGCTTTCGCCTCATGTTTTAGGGTTCCGTACTTAAAAGGTAAAACGGGACTGCCCTCCGTCTGTCTTTCCGTCTGTCATCAGGCTGTATCTCATGAACCGTGATAGACAGTTGAAATTTTCAAAGATGATGTATTTCTGTTGCTGCTATAACAACGAATCCTTACTTAATCCTTAAAAAATTAAAAAAATATATATTTAAGGGCTTCCATACATCAAACGTGATTTTTTTACCGTTTTTATAGATGGTACGGAACCATTCGTGCGCGAGTCCAACTCGCACTTGGCCGGTTTTTATTGTTTATGTCTGCTTCGTTCTGGTACTACATGCCGTAAAATAACGTAACGTTGTCTCTCTGCCTATTTCCACTGATTAAATGTTACACATATAATGTTGCAATTGTGTCCTTTGGAGCTGGCTAGCCAGTAGCCGGGACATTTAACCGACGTACAAGCACGTCTGTGTTGACTATTTAAACAATATCCAGTACTTAAATAAATAAATAATAAATAAATCATCATCATCATCCACAGCCTGACTTCACCCACTGCTGGGTATAGGCCTCCCTAAGTTTGTGCCATCCACTACGATCCTGCGCTAATCGGACCCAGTGACGGCCCGCGACATAAATAAATAATAAATTTCACACAGCATCATCTAGCCCCATACTAAGCAAAGCTAGTACTATGGGAACCAGATAACTGATATACTACTTATATACTTTTTGTTTGTAAAATACATACATATTATACATAGCCAACAAGCGGGAAACTTACAGAGATATCTAGTTATAAAAACAGGGTCACGACTGTACCCCCAAGGCGCGGTAGACATTCTCTCAGATCTTTATATTCCAGATCCTAGTTATAATCCTAACTTATAAAGCAAAATAGAAATCAATAAGGTGGTCCTTATTGAATGTGTATTTGGACGTGTCGCTTACTACCTTTTAGTAATATGCTTGTTTACTGTATAAATAAGTAAGTTCGTATGAGTCAGTGGCCAACTCTGGTGACGGAGTTTTTAGGCCAGGCTCCATCATAGCTTAACGAATAGCCGAGACCGACAGTTTAACGTGCCCTCCGAAGCACGGAAACGCTCAGATGAATGCCACTGGTGGTCATCAGCCATCCACTTACAGATCGTTTCGAACGTTGCTTAACTTCGACTATCTAGCACGACCAGGAGAGCTTAAGTCTTTTCTGAAGTCGCTCGATGGAACATTTTTCATTATATAAGATGTGATGTAACAGAAATACCTATGTTGTGGCGGAAAAATACTTTAATATTTTGTAGAGGGTTGCATTGCAACGACGACATTATTGTCGTGTGGAACAGAAATAAATATTTGTGGGTTGCACCTGTGGGTTGAAATTCTTTTTCAACCCACAGGTTCAGCCCGCAAATACTACACCTTTTATCAATGTTCGTTTCTCGACATTACATAATATTTATAAGGAAAATGCACAAATTGGTCTGGTTCGTAGGTGTGTGTTCGTCCTACGAGGTCTTGTGAAAGCTTTTGCGTTATCGTGATACTAGTCTTCATCGATAACAAGATGCACATTTGACGACATCTTAGCGTATTGGTCGAAAGCCCGCCTGCGACGCAGAAGTTCAATCCCCGCCGCGGGGCAAATGTTCGTATGATCTACAGATATTTGTCTCGTGTCTGGGTGTTTTCTAGTATAATAATAGATCAAAGTCAAAGTCAAAAAGCATTTATTCAGTAGGGCCGCTGGGATCTCTTAGAATAGTCTTAAAACTAATTTTACTCCTGTTCTTTCGCGACCAATACCGTGAAGAATCAGGGCAACAAACACGGTTTGGGGCCTATCATTCATATGTATGTGTATAATAGCCATGTAGTACTCATAATACAAGTTCTGCTTACTTTGGGGCTAAATGGTGCTGTGTGGAATGCCCAGCATCATTGATTAGGTATTCAATTATTTATTTGAAAATGGAACATACAAACGTTGTTCTGAGCCTTTTCGTCGAAAACCTATGAAGCTATCTTTGAAAATACTTCTTGATACCCAAAAGAGGATCCCGATCAAGGCCTTGCGCCGACTCAAGCAGTCTCGCTCGGTCGCGAGCTGACGCGCGTAGTTCATTCTATCAAGCGTTTCTATATCTTGTAACATTGTTCATAAGGTTTATATTGTCATAATGACGGTCTCGTCGCGTCGCTGCCGATTCAGTCTGCATTGAGCGTAAGGGTGATTTTCCACCAGACGCTATACACACAGGATGTGAAAGCTAAGATAGTATTTTAGACCGTTTCCACTGATGCTAAGTTGCAGTTTCAATAGGTTTTAGGCGAAAAGGCACACAACGTTAGTATTCCCATTTTCAAATGTGAGTTCTACTACTCTGTTCAGTTCAGTGCTGGATGTAGCGTTGAGCTGCAATGTCGCTAAGGAATTGCCTTTGTGTGGACCTCGAACTATGTTGATTGCAGTTCAGGCATCGCGACCTTTGTGCCTTTGATGTTATAATGGAATTGCCGGACCAAATATTTGAATACTGGATTGTATTCATTATCTCGGTTTTAAGTTTATCGGAGGATATTAATATGGAGAAATTGTAGGTGACAGAAACCCGGGTCTCCTGCAACACTGTTTCTGTGTTTCTAACACATAACATCTAACGAATATGGACGTGGACTACTGTTTTGCAAGCCAAAAAAAGCAAAAACATGTTTTGTTATTTTTAGTTGCAGGAGGCTACCTTCGCCCACAGCCTGGCATGCGACAGACGTACCTGGGTACGTCTGTCGCATGCCATGTCGCATGCCTAATTCCACTTTAGACATTATACATTAATTAATCAAAATGATTTCACCTCACAATAAACACTACCGTCGGTGCTGTGGAAGACCGACTAGGTTAAACCCTTATTATTTTGTATATGTGGTATGTGTATTGTGTAGTAGGTACTAGGTACTTTGACAAACCCTTCAAAAATCCAAGGGCTTCCTGGGCTAATTAACCGCCTTGACTTCGCAGACTCACTTGACACGCGCAGAAAGATTTTCAGATCAGTATCACTTGCTTAAAGTGTAGGCATTATGTGTTATAGAATAGAATAGAAAAACGTGTTTGTGCCACAAAACGCTTACATTCAATTTAAAAACGAAGTACTTTACTATATTTAGACACAAAAATGTATTTCTGTCATTATTAGGTATATGTAAGTTTATTAAGTATATATTACAGTTTTTATATCATTTATTAAATTTAAGTTTAGCCTACTCATTCATCTTAAAATATTCATTGCTTTTTATGTATGCCCCCGTCCTCATCAGTCAATTTTTATCCTGTCCATCCAAAGGTTACCTGGAAGAGATCGCTTTTAGCGATAAGGTCGCCCATCGCTCCACTTAATATTTAAGCGAAAACTGTTTTATTTGTTGTTTTTTTTCTCATGGTGTGCAATAAAGCAATATTCTATTCTATTCTATTCTAAAATGGCCACAAGCAACAACTTTGCAGCAACAAGAAGGTGCTGCAGCTCTGGTTTTTTGTGGTGCCGGTTAGTTTGTGTGTACACATAGTTTGAATTTATAACTTTTCTAAAATAAAATATAACTAAATATAGGTAAGTAAGTTCGTATGAGTCAGTGGCCAACTCTGATGACGGAGTTTTTAGGCCGCCTTAGCTTATCGACT
Source organism: Epirrhoe alternata (assembly GCA_963565295.1). Taxonomy (NCBI): domain Eukaryota; kingdom Metazoa; phylum Arthropoda; class Insecta; order Lepidoptera; family Geometridae; genus Epirrhoe; species Epirrhoe alternata. Next base: position 1,831,776 of record OY751375.1, read on the forward strand.
TAAATAGCCGGGACCGACAATTTAACGTGCCCTCCGGAAGCGCTCAGATGAAAATGCCACTGGCGGTCACCCATCCACTTACAGACCGTTTCGAAAGTTGCTTAACTTCGACGATCTATCAAGAACGACTAAGCAAGCACGACCACGAGCGCTTCTAAATATAGATGAGTAGGTACTAATTCCTTAATCTAGGTAAGTAATATTTAGGTACATATTATTCAGTTACCAAGTAAGTGTTATGTGCGTGAAGTTATACATTTAGGAGTAGCACGATGAAATTCATCCCTCATTGTCTCCTCATGTCGAGGTAAGATAATAGTGCGAATATTGTCCAAAAATATATACACGATCACCTCTCTATTAAAAACAATGAGTGTCATCTACTACTGCGAATATTTATCGGCCCCAAAAGTTAGAACATAATAATTTTAAAACGATCGATTCTAAACAATAAAGTGATTTTAATTAATAAACTTAGACTAAACGCAGTTTAAAATCAATCTTCCATGTTTGAGTTCATTGCACAATTTCCAGGTTATTTCCGATAGACTTCAATTTTATTTGTTCAAGTTTCGCATTATAACTTATGAAGGATGTCGTGTGATGACTGCCGGCGGCGTTGTCGTGACCGGCCAATCGTCGATCACCATACGCATCCTGTCTTCCTGCCGTTTTTAAATTATACTACAGACCACCCCTGATTTGCTAGGTAGAAAGGCTAGGTCCTCGCTTGTGTACGAGACAAAAGTTCATGAACGTTTGATGTTTTTGTATCTTCGGAGCTCGTAGAATTGTAATCAGTTTCAGTTGATTTTGAATGATTTGCTTTACAACGTTACTATTTGTGCAAAAACTATAAATTTTCCCACAAATCTTTCAACTAAGGCCCAGAACACACGGTGAAACGCAACTGCAACGAAACTGAAACTGCTAGTTACTTTAGGGTTTCATTTGAGTTTCTGCCATAGAGTCCTAAGCAAGACCGCATATGACGCAACCAGTTTGAAACGCGTTGCAATTGTTGCAAATCAGTTGCATTGAAACCGGCGTGCAGGAAACTCGTGTTTGCGTTTCATCGGCTTGGCGTCTTTTTCGGTACTACAAAATGCCGACGTCTGCTCTCAAAGAACACCGAAATGATTGTGAGGTTGCGGCGTGTGTGGAAAACGATTGAAACTGGTTTCAAACTAATAATTTCATAAGGGTTTCGTTGCAGTCGCGTTGCGCCGTCTGTTCTGGGCCTAAGTCTCCAATTGTTCATGAACTTGTGTCACTGATTGTACCGAATGTTATCTAAGTATAATCATCATCATTTCCCTACCCTTATCCCACTTTTATGTGGGGTTTTCTTCATCGACTCCGCTCTATCAGCCGTCATATCAACACCCACTCCTTTCTTTCCCATATCATTCTTCACACAGACCATCCATCTTGTATGTATTTAGTAAAATAAGTAGAGTATATCAGTTATCTGATTTCCTAGTACAGGCTTTGCTTAGTTTGGGTGGTTTGAGGATAGATTATGCTCTGTGAAATGTCCAGCATTATTTATTTATCTACTCGTATTAGAAAAGTCGTTGAGATGACTTTCAAACACTTACATTCGTGCATGGACGTTGTTACCCATAACTGTTTAAATAACTAGCTAAAATACTACTTCCTTAGACATCTTCAAAGGATCTGGAATATAAAAATAGATCTGAGAGAATGTCTACCGCGCCTCGGGGATACAGTCGTGACCCTGTTGTAAAATACTACTAATGAATTATGTAAATGATCTCAACGACTTTATTCTCTTTACATTATTTAATAAGTGAATTAATAAATAAAAGTACCTAGGTACCTACTTTTTTTTTTGCTCACATTTTCAAGGTACGGGTTGTCAGAGGCACGTCAGACATGTCGACTTTCATGATGTGAATTGTTGGATATAAATTTTTTACTCGACATCTTAATGCGATTCTCTCGTTACTCTCAAGAATATGTAATGTGTAATATATAACATTCATAGGTTAAATTGAGCCGTCAAAATTGTGATGATAATTGCCACTCTCGGTGTTTTCTTTAGAATTCTATAAAAATAGAGATACTGTTCAAACAAATACACAAAATATTAGGAACTCTTCTACTTGAGCCAAATTGGTAGAGAATTTTATAACTATAACTAGTGGCGCGTCTAGTCTGCAAGATGTGGGCATGTATCAAATATTGTTAATCAAATATCAATTTGTAAAATAAAATAAAATATGTAAGATAAATATAAGAGGAAGTGTGAAAGTGGCGCCACTGAATGAAAAAATTAGGAGCAACAGGCTAGCATGGTATGGGCATGCTAGAAGGGAAGAATGTCATGTAACTAAGGAGAGTACTTGGTATGGAGGTAGGCCAAAGAAAAGATGGATGGATTGTGTGAAGGATGACATGAGTAAGAAAGGAGTGAGTGTTGAGATGACGACTGATAGAGGAGAATGGAAGAAGAACACATGTTGTGCCGACTCCACATAATGTGTGAAAAGGGCAGGGAGATGATGATGCTGTATTTGGACATGCCTCTGACTACCTCTCTAGACATATTCAAAGGATCTGGTATACATAAAAAAGATCTGAGAGAATCTCTACCGCGCCTTGGGGATACAGTCGTGACCCTGTTTCCGTTTACTAGTGGTGCGCCCGCAGCTTGGCTCACATGGTGCCAATGTTTCTTTCCTTTTCATCCCTTTAGGGATAGAATTTCCAAAAAAGTTGTAGTTCTCGCCTTTATCGTAAGAGGAATGTACCAAGTTAGATGTGCATCTTCCAGATTGGCCCACTGCAGCCATGGATAGGAAAAACTGGAAAAAGGGAGGGAGGCCTTTGCCCTGCAGTGGGACAATACAGGCTGAAAGAATAATGTACCAAGCTTCAGGTTTCTAATTATTGTTTAGGATGTGATGATCTGTCAGTCAGGCTCTCATATAATTGATGGAATATCCCTATATATTATCCTATATATTGAACTGCTTCCTCAGAGCTTGATTGCTTTAAAAGGCACGTCAAGTTGTCGGTCTCCCGGCAGTAGTTAAGCTCATCATCATCATCATCTCAGCCTGGTGTCACCCACTGCTGGGTATAGCCCTCCTTTCGCTTTTGCCAGACTTTTCGGTCCTGTGCGTCCCTGATCCAGGTTTTGCCCTCGACTTTTTCAATGTCATCGACCCAACGCGCTTTTGGTCGACCCTGTTTTCTACTGCATCCTCTTGGCCACCACTCCGTCAAGGTTTTACTCCTGCGACCATCACACATGGTGATGGTCCTAGCCGGGTGTCCTGCCCAATTCCATTTGAGGTCCGCAACACGGTCCCCTATATCGAACACTTTGTTAAGCTACCGTCAAAGTTGGCCACCTACTTATAAGAACACATACACTGTAGCGCAGTGAGCGAAGGCCCGCCTGCGACGAAAGGTTGCGGGTTCGATTCCTGCCGCGAGACAATTGTGTTAACGGAGAAGAAACAGGTGTATATCTACACATATTCAACTGATCGTTTGTCCACAGCTTCTGACTGGCAACACCAATACATACCTGGAGAAGAAGAACATTCTGGATCCTCCGATCTGGGCGTCTCGGATTCGATTCATCCCGTACAGCTCACATCGACGGACTGTGTGCATGAGGGTCGAAGTGTATGGTTGCTATTGGAACGGTAAGTTCTTATTATTTGACGACCTCTGTAGCGCAGTGGGCGAAGGCCCGCCCGCGGCGCAAAAGGTTGCGGGTTCGATCCCCGCGGCGGAACCAATGTTTGTATGATCTACAAATATTTGTCTCGGGTCTGGGTGTTTCTATGTATAATATGTATGTATTTACGAACAAAAAGTATATAAGTAATATATCAGTCATCTTAGTACCCATAACACAAGCTCTGCTTACTTTGGGGCTAGATGATGCTGTGTGAAATGTCCAGCATTATTTATTTATTTATTCTATTTCAGTCTGACTACCTTAGGGCAGGTACACACTAGGCGTTTTGTAGAGTAAGCTAGACGATGTAACATTTTCTTCAATAGAAGCGCGTGTTTGAATGTGTACGGATGTATTGGACCACGTGGTTTTTGAACGCGCGTCATTGAAACGCGCGTTTCAAGACGCTTAATATGTCTACTGAAATATGTAAAGATCTGAGATTGTCTACCGTGCCTACGTTTAAGACAGGATGACGACTTGTTCTTTTGAATGCGAAACATCTTTAAAGCCTCTGGAATATGATTTGACAATGTCTACTGCGCCTAGGAGATAAGTTATCACTACTTCACTACTTGTTTCTTGTGGATTTATGCTTGTTATGCGTCGATTTTCGTTGTATATAAGTAATGCATTCAATAAGAATAAGTACATGTATCTAGGTTTGTCGACCTCTGCATAAAATATTGACCATTGTTCGATTCACGTGTAGATACAGTCTTGCCAACAGTTCGTCGATTCAAACCCACTTTGGGTCGTTGAAAGCGAAATTTCGCGTAAAAACGACATAAAAACTAGTCGACACGACATTATACTATAAAACGATACTAAAAGCTACTTCTACGAAACACATCAAGCGGTGTTTATAAATTTTAACCACACCACCGACACGAACATCACTGGAAAGTGGAAACGGGGAAGCTTTGCATTTACAAAAACTTGACCGGGAATTCCCCCAACCAAAGTTCAATGTAAGCGTTTTCCCGAAGGATGCATTACAAAGAAAAATGGCCTAACGCCACGCTTCTAAATTAACATACCTACCTATGCAACCCCACTCTGCCCCAGTGAAATAAAATAGTCGAGTCACAGAAGCATGCATCGATAAGGTTGATACTTTGTGTTTGGGAAAACGATACGATATATTTATTTCTCGTAAATCGATTGACACGCTCCGTTTCAGGGCGGTATCGTAAAATGATTTTTTATTCGTATGATCAAGAATAATACATAGTATTTATATTTATACATCAAAAATCACATCAGTCAAATCAACCACAAAACAATAATGAAAAAATACTCATCAATTATTTGATTACTTAATACTAACCAAGATGACCTCTCTAGCGCAGTGGGTGAAAGCCCGCTTGGGACGCAAAAGGTTACGGGTTCGGTCCCCGCCGCGGGATAAATCCTTATATGATCTGCAAATATTTATTTTGGTTCTGAGTGTTTCTATGTATAATATGTACCTATGTATATACAAACAAAAAGTATGTGAGATAACTGATATATTATCAGTTATCTGATTCCCATAGTACAAGCTTTGCTTTGGGGCTAGATGATGCTGTGTGAAATGTACAGCATTATTTATTTATCTACAATCATAATCATTCAAATTCAAATTCAAAAGTATATATTTTCAAGAAACTTACTATACAGTAGGTTGAAAAATTTGTTCATCTATAGTGTTAAAAGTTGTAATTTGTAGGTGTAATCATTGGCAGCTCAAATTGGCTGGCCATTACACACTAGCCCCTCTGGTCTCTACCTCAATGACCTCTATACCATCCACCCATAAGGTAAGTACCTACATTCTATAAAACGTTTTATAAAATACACCATAACAAACTTACATGAAGCGTCTAATCGATTTTAAAATACCTTGTTCCTTTGTTCGCGGATAGACACCGTCTATGGTTATAAAAGTTATAAATAATTGCTTACGATTAAAGGCAATTTGTCTCTGGTATCGACAGTCTAACCAAACTTTTCACTCAGCTTTTTTAGCTTCGGAAATTATGTACAAAAAACGATATTTTCCCTCGGGAACCCGTGTTTGTTTATTGTACATGAAGAGAATCATAACTTCAGTTACTACTGAAGTTAGGTTATCTGTTATTATTGCAAGACGTTATTTTACACTTTTGTAAAACTGTTTTAAATCAATCGGTCGTAATAAACTAGTAAAGTTTTCATAAAAAAAAAATAAACCGGAAAATCACAAAAAAATGCATATTAATTTACAATGTTAATGGTCGCGCGGAAGCCGCCATGCTGTTTCGGCTTGTGACGTCACTAAGTTGTAAACAATATGATATGGAAGACACAGTAAGATAAAGATTTTGAAATATATTCAGTTTTTTATGCATATGGTGTCTTGTGCCTGAACCCCACTAATATAATAAAGTTTAAAGTTTCTGAGTGTGTTTAGATTTTTGGAGGTTTGGATGTTTTTGTTTCAATCACGCCTAAACCAGTGAACCGATTAGGATGAAACTCGGAATAGGCGTAGATAGTGACCTGGAATAGCATATAGGCTATTCAAAATGTTGGTAGCTAGTACAAGAATACGAGTAAACCGCCACAAAAAATCAATCTGCTAAAATCGTGCTACCTTATTACATAACGTAGGTATTTTAATAATAATGGTAAGGATATATGAAACGTATCTAAATAAATAATATTTTAGAGAATATTATCAGACTTTTATATTGCAAGTTTAAGTAAACAAGAATGCAAGACAATTTTTTTTGCTGTAAAAAAAATTAGCCCCTAGAAAATATTTATGCATAGAAAAATTTACGAGCCTACAACTTTCCGCCATCACGAACTCAGCACGAAAAGACACATCAGCCTTATCGGTATTTCCACAGCGTGCAACTATGCACTTTACTAGTGAATATTTAAAGTTCATATTAAAAATGCATTCAAACGACGGCGTAGGTGAGCTTAGCCAAATTACATGTACGGAATGTCGTGTGAATTATTCGTGTTAATTCCCACGGTGGACATTGTATCGGTTATTTCATCAAAGTCACCATCACAGTGCAATGCAAAATATGCTTTATCGGAAAGGAGTAAAGTTTAATAATGCGGATTCGGTGCGAATGTGGTTTTTTCATAGTAAATTCAGCAATATACGAGTACATATTTGTATTAGATTTCAATTTCGTTTCGTTCTATTTGTTGGGTTCGAACTTGATAAGTAAAGTACGAGTTAGTATTTATTTCTCGATAATAAAACTAATCGTTTGACAAAGCAAGTGTATGAGGCGAGTGTGCATGGGGCAGCTGGAAGGGGAAGACCTAGGCGAACCTTCTTGGATCAAATTGGCGACATTTTGGAGAAGGGCCAGGTCAAAAGTACCCTAAACCGACGAGCATGTATGAAGAATGTAATGAGAGTGAATGAGGCGAAAGTTGTGTGTCAGGATCGTAGCGACTGGAGATCCGTGGTCTCTGCCTACCCCTTTGGGAAAGAGGCGTGACTTTATGTATGTTATGTATGTATAAAACTAGCAGGATTGGGTTGGCAAGAGCGAAGAGAGGCCTATGCCCAGCAGTGGGATGAAAAAGGCTGCGGTGATGATGATGATGATGAATAAAACTAGCTACGTTCCCGCGTTGTAACCCGCGGTCCTTCGGGATTTTTGCGGGATAAAAAGTAGCCCATGTCCTTCCCTGGAATATCCATTATCCATGCAAATTTTCAGCGTTTAAAAACTGTTTAGAGGTTTGGGCAACAAACAGACAGACAGAGTTACTTACACATTTATAATATTACGTGTAGATAGTATGGAAGTATGAGTTAATGAAGCTTGGAATCTTGGCTAAGTTTTCCTTGTTTATTTTCTAATGAATGATGCTTCGATATTATACAGGGTGTAAAAAGACAACTACCGAAAACTGAGGGGATGCAATCAGACCATGATTCTAAACTTAATTAGCGAAAAATTAACGCAAAATTTTTCTTTACTTACCCTGGTCGTTTTATGTTATTTTCGTTTATTTACTACTATTACAACATAATAAGACCATACCCACCTAATAATTTGATTTATAATAGAAAAAAAACAGTTAAAACTCAAAATCCAGCAATCTACGTAAAACAACGCGCCCAAAACATACGCAAATAGTAATCTTGAAACGCTGTTTTCTCCGGATATAATGATTTTTTCGGAAAATCCTTTTGGATTTGGTTGTGTGTTGGGATTCTGTACCCACCCCTTTCGGCTTCGGAAGACGTTTTTTTACACCCTGTATGTAACACTGTTCTTTCTCACACTTGCCGTATATAAAAAACAGGGTCACGACTGTATCCCCAAGGCGCGGTAGACATTTTCTCAGATCTTTATATTCCAGATCCTTTGAAGATGTCTAAGGGGGTAGTCAGAGGCATGTACAAATACATTTTTTACTTGCTGTATATGACGTACGTAAATAAGACTCACATGATTTGGAATCGTGTACATTTTCGCAGAGCGGAAATACAAGGTAATGCACATCCCGTCTTTATGATCTAAGACTAATACCGACCAACCGGCTTCTAATCGGACGGCGTAGAACATTCCAGAAAATTATAGAAAATTGCATGCAAGCAGCCATTACTAAAAAATAGCAAGTTATAGAGCTAATCACACGTCTACATGCTTACCTGGATTGATTTAACCGTTTTTACTAAAAAAAATTGCATTTTTAGGGTTGCGCATCTGAAGAAAAGAGACCCATTATTATTAAAAGTAAGATAAAGGTGCCAATGCGTAACTCTATTTACACTTACAATGTACATCAGCCTTACACACAATTTAGTATCTTAGCTTAGTGCCATAGACTCATCTACGTACAAGAGATCATCATCATCATTGGCAGCTGCTAGACATACACGATAAAAAAATGAAATAAATGGATATCCAAGAGATATTTAACTAAAATAAAAAAAAGCCGGTGTCATCACATCACGTGACTCGCGAGGCGAATCCAAAGTTTTTTATCTATCCTAAAACTGCTCAACGCGCCTAAAGAAGTGTTCACTTCGAAAATTGTGCAATTAAATGCTTAGTATGTATAACATCGCGCTAAATAATGGCATTAGTCGCATATGAGTCTCCCAGCAAAATGAAAATTGTTTTTCTTCAAAAGTTAATTTATAATAAATAAATCGTATAATTCAAGATTAAAATAAATATCTAAATATTTCTAGGGTTCTAGGTTTTTGTAATCAAACTTAGTGATTAATGTGTATGGAACTCATGTTGCAAGCGCCTGACTCGCGCTTGACTGGTTTTAATAATACGGTGGCGCGTGGAAAGGGTCGTATTAGGTGACAATTTAATGGGATTTATACGTCTTGATATTTGCATAATTTAATCGTTGAAAAAATCTAGATCGTGCTTTTAGACTTTAGTTTATACATTTTACAGTTTATTCTACGAGTTTTATGTCAGTTAAGAGCTCGAAGATTTTACGAAACGAAAAATCCATTATTGCACGGCCGGGATTCGAACCCACAACTTTCGGATTGAAAGTCGAGGCACCACCCCATTCCGCCAACACAGCCCCTACTATTAATATTTATACTACTCGTTTTAATATGAGGTAAATAAATAAATAAATAATGCTGGACTTTTCACACAGCATCATCTAGCTCCAAAATAAGCAGCCCTTGAGTTATGGGTACTCCATGACTGATCCTATAAATATTATAAAGGCGAAAGTTTGTAAGTATGGATGTATGGATGTATGGATGTTTGTTACTCTTTCACGCAAAAACGGCTGGACCGATTTGGTTGAAATTTGGTATGTAGATAGGTGATACCCTGGATTAACACATAGGCTACTTTTTATCCCGATATTCCCGCGGGAACGGGACTTACGCGGGTGAAACCGCGGGGCGCAGCTAGTATACTATATACTTATATACTTTTTGTTGTAAATACAAACATAGTGAAAAAACCCTGGCCCGAGACAAATCTGTTGATCAAACAAAAATTAGTACCGCGGCGGGGATCGAACCCGCAACCTTCTGCGTCGCAAGCGGATCTTCGCCCACTATACAGAGGTAAACTTTAGTACCTTCATGGCATACTTCTAACTACTTCCATCAGAGCAATTCCGTTGATATTGCTTATCAAGCAAAGTGGTAACCCTTATTTTATTAAAGTTATTACGAAACTGTCCAGGTAATAAGCACTTAAATATACTAGGAGAACATAAAGCTGGCTGGCTGAGGCTCCAGTTTTCGTGCACCGTCAAATGTGCCAAAACAGTCAATATTTCTATTTATGATCTTGCAATGGCGACAAGCACGGCTTAAAGCTTTAGCTATTTCATGATCCTGGTGTGATTAGCTGGATAAGATTATGGTGAAAACGGTGCGAAGTGAAGATATAGTATTGAGGAATCACCATCTCCCTTCTCTCACATTATGTAACAACATGTGTTCTTCTTCCATTCTCCTCTATCAGCCGTCATCTCAACTCACTCCTTTCTTACGCATGTCATCCTTCACGCAATCCATCCATCTACAATCTAGTATTGAGGAATACGCATGGAATTATTTGGGCATAACAATGACAAAGTAAATTCAGTCGTAAACGAAGTATTTACATTTATTTACACAAATTAAGCTATTACATATCATAAAAATTACAAACTACAATTGAATCAGTTGGAATCATGTAAGGATCTTTATCTAGAAAGGCTTTTTTTTGCAACGCTATAAAACTCCCTTTTCTACCGTTAAGGTGCATTTACACGATGCGATTTCAACCCGTACTATATCGTATCTCTCGGCAATATTTCACGTGTAAACGCTCATCGTATGCGATTTGACATAGCGCGACGCTCGTCGGCCCGTTCCATGGGCGTAGCAAATCGTACGAAAAAACGCATCGTGTAAATGCACCTTAAGCTGGCTGTAATATGACGGTCTCCGCCTCTCAGACACAAGCCTCTAGGCTAGCCAATGTCTCAGTAATACTACTTCGACACTTAGTATAAATCCTTTAGTTAGAAAGTGGATGTATTTCCTCGGCTGATGTTGCCTTGATTATAAGCTGGTTTAGCAGCGCATAAAATACGGTATAGTGCAGTATTGTAATTAATGTTTAAACGGACATCAGCGAACGATCGTCAATGACTTTGGGATTGTCCTAAGTCATTCAAAAAGTTAAACTGAAATGATAAAAAAAAAATCTATCGTTACATTCTTCATTTCTCTGAAATGGACTTGACCGACCAAATGTTTATAATTATTGTGATTTACCTACTAGACGTGATTACATACATGTACTCATAAAAAATTAAAAAAAAAAAAAAAAAAAAAAAAATTAATTTTAAAAAAATTATCATTTTAAAATTTTTTAAAAAAAAATTGATTAATTTTAATATTGTTTTAAGTTTGCTATAGGTTGATGACTATTTTTCAAAATCTGTTCTATATTGTTCAGAGTGATTTGTTATGTGAAAAAAATATCATATTTCAGTATCAAACATAAAAATCAAAATTAATAATTGAAATTTGAAATTCACGCCAAAACGCTCGTCGGTGTCATGACGGCTGTTTTGACGTCACAGCGTGATTGGCGTGGTGAGCCACGCCAATCAAAAAGGTACCATGCTAAATCCATGATGCCAATAGCAAAAACTACGTGCATAGACACCTTAAAGGAAACAAAAGGCGCAGTTTTGGTCTAACAAATTGAGTAATGACGTCACACTCTCTGATTGGTGTACATCATGGCTGATTGTTGTATTTTGTAGATTTATTTTATTAAATAATTTAATAATCACGACATTATAAATGCATTTTTCTCAATCCTTGAATCCTATTTAATTGACCAATTAAATATTTTGGCGAAACTTGATTACTGTCATCATGCCTATTGAGGTGGTTACTTCTTATTCATTTCTATTGCTTGTGTTCACTTTGTTGGTGCAACTAAATACATAAAAGTCATATAACTAACTCATACAACTAAAGCTGCGAAGATAGTTATAACATAACGCAATAAAACGCTCAATGCGGTCGCCCATCCATTTGTTGGGTCCTGAATATTTAATTAACCGAATAAATTGTTTAGTAGCTTTGCAATCCCTTCACCAACACTTATTGAATTGGCAAGCGACGCGTCAATTAGTTTTACAGCAAGCCATTATAAGCCTAATGAACAATGTAACAAGACATAGAAACGCTTGTAGAATTAACCGCTCGAAAGTGCTCGAGCCAGCGCGGCCCGCTAGATGGCTTCGCCAGATCTCGTTCATTCCATAAGCGTTTCTATATCTTGTATCATTGTTCATAAGGTTTATAATGGCTTGCTATAAAACTAATTGACGTGTCGCTTGCCAATTCAATGTGCATTGAGCCTTAGCCTGCAGTTAAACCAGTCCGATTTCTGGTCAACTAGTTTCAAGTACCTACTCACAGCCTCGTCGCTTACGATTAATTAAGTGGATATCTGTGGTCTGCCTACCCTTCAATAGCCAATAGTAGCCATTTTCATCAGCGCGCTTCCGTGCTTCGGAGGGCACGTTAAATTGTCGGTCCCGGCTATAAGTAATGACGGAGGTCTTAAGACGGCTTAAAAACTCCGTCGCCAGAGTTGGCCATTGACTCATACTTACTTACTTACTTACTTTTTAGTAGCCAAAAGCTTTATGCCTCTCTAAAATCAAAAATCTAAAATATGAGTATCTATGTTTGTGATTCAATCACGCCGTAACCAGAAACCGATAACCGTTGGGTGGAGACCGCGACTCGGCAAACGTAGTGTAGGACTCCGGCCAGGTGGAGTGACCATCTGCGAAAGGTTGCTGGCAGAAGATGGATGCGTCCAGCTGAAGACAGGGCGCAATGGTGCTCATTAGAGGAGGCCTATGTCCATCAGTGGACTGCTATGATGATAACCAGAAGATCGATTTGGATGAAACTTTGAATATCAATAATCAACATGTTGGAACGACGCGACCAATTTACAAATTACGGATACGATATAGACTATTCTAAATTATGGTATACCCTGCGGGCGAAGCTGCAGGCGAAAAAGTTCAAAATAACTGTAACACTCATAGTGTTTCAGTTTTAGCATCGAGATATTTAGAACCTCCAAAACCTATAATAATAAGTATATTATAGGCATTTAAATATGCTATCCTTGAAATCATCACGCGTAACAATTTATCGTATAAAACTGACAAAAGGCAACAGCCGCCCGCTTGTAAATGCAGTCGCCGTGCCCGCTGTTCCGTTCCGACAAAAATACCGGCTGCACAAAAACTGCACTTACACGAGGTGTGACTCAAGCAATCCTATTTATTTATGTTCCGCACGCATTGCCGCGTTCATGTTTAAAGCGGATTACTCATGGTCAGCTTAAAAGTTTCCATAGTTCGTAGTACACGAGTCGATCGACAATGTAACAATCTATTGGCGAAAGCGATTTGACGACCTCTGTGGCGCAGTGGGTGAAAGCCTGCCTGCGACGCAAAAGGTTGCGGGTTCGATCCCCGCGGCGGGACCAATGTTTGTATGATCTACAAATATTTGTCTCGGGTCTGGGTGTTTCTATGTATAATATGTATGTATTTACAAACAAAAAAGTATATAAGTAGTATATCAGTCATCATAGTACCCATAACACAAGCTCTGCTTACTTTGGGGCTAGATGATGCTGTGTGAAAAAGTCCAGCATTATTTAAAAAAGAAAAAAAGCGATAGTTGAAAAGTACAAAAATGTATGGCGTTGACTTGTCTTAAATATGTCACGTGATCTGTTGTCCACGAATAGATTATTATAGACGTTTTTATAAGTTTTAGACATTATGTTTCATAGTAACACATAATCGATATCTGAATAGAAATAGTGTTAGTTTTATTTTTAAAAACGTCCAGGTTCGATTCCCGAGCTGAGTACAAGTTTTTTTTAAATATGTTAATGTGTGTGTTAACCTTGTTACTAAAATCTATGATATGGTTCCTAAGAACAGATTTTCGTATGTCTTAGGGTCGATTCACATCTGACGGAAGATCCGTCGCGGAGTATCGGTCGCGGAACGCCAGAACTGACAAATGTATAGAAAAACACTCGACCGTTCACACTCGACGGATGATACGTTAGTCCATCGAGTGTGAACGGTCGAGTGTTTTTCTATACATTTGTCAGTTCTGGCGTTCCGCGACCGATAATACGCGACGGATCTTCCGTTAGATATGAACCGACTCTTATAGTTAGACTTTCCCATACTGACTGATCTAAATGTTATGCCCTCTAAAGCTGGTACCGAAATTGACGTGCCCTAGACCGTGCCTTGGTAATACAGTCGTCATCTTATTTCATTTTGCTTTTAAAGTCAACCCGCTTTCTTTGTGAACTAGACTGCTCCAGGCACCTGGCTTGCAATCAGCAGTCTGTCTCCGTGTTTTGATATACTCATAGGAACACAGAAACTTGAATAACTATTAGTTGTCCTATTGTTCCAATATACTATAGGATTGTAGGTGTGTATGCTACATGATTAGTAAGTACAAATGTAGCACCTCATTATGTATCATTACTGTAACCGAGGGGCTAGCCCACCCTAAATTGCCCATATATTATTGAAAACTCCTACGTTAGACGGCCATGGCGCACCCACTATCAAGTTTTCAAATTCAAAAAGCATTTCAGTAGGATTGCTCTGAGATCACTTAGAGAGACTACTTACTCCTGGTTCCTTCAAAAACAATACTGTGAAGAACAACTAAACACGATTAAGGGCGTTTTCTAAATCGAAATAGTCTAGCTCCAGTAGAAAGTCAAATAGGCTTGTCAATCTTTTTATCAGATCCTTTGAAGATGTCTAGAAGCTACCCTCTAGACATCTTAAGCCTCTGACTACTCAGAGGCATATCCTTATACAGTTTTGATACTTGCACACATTTGCAGAAGATAAACATTTAAATATTTCAAAAAACTTTCTTGCCCAATCAAGCCACTACTGGCCTTTGCCGTATAAATAGATAAATAGATAAATAAATAGATAATGCTGGACATTTCACACAACATCATCTAGCCCCAAACTAAGCAATGCTTGTACTATGGGAACCAGATAACTGATATACTACTTATATTTGATTTTGTAAATACATACATATTATACATAGTAACACCCAGACCCGAGATAAATATTTGCAGATCATACAAAAACCGAAAAATAAATATAAAACGAACGATAAATAGTTAATATTATAGCAGTATACAATGTGAACTGAACTAGGTGAACCTGTCTCAGGCTGAAAAAGTATATGTAGTGTTTTTTCAGAATCAATCATAGCAAGTCCTGAAAGGGTTGGGTCTGATTACACCAGCCTATCGTTACGATGTTTAGAAATGTGCATCTGCTCGCATGAATGCCTGCACTCACTTCAAGTGGCGGCCGTATCTCTGCAATGAGCGTGCCTGCCAATGTAGCAGTGCTTAAACCTTCACTCGACGTTTTATTCTGACCGTTTTTTAGTACTTACTAGATTAAGGGTCTTTTTCCTGAAGGTCGTGTTTGTCTTGAAAGACAATACCCAAAGTATTCACCACCCTATCTTCGGTTTGTTTCGGGCAGATGTCACAGGGAGCTTTGAACTTCTGTGCTATTCTGTAACTCGACCAAAGGACAGCTTCAGTTCGACTTTTGAAACCTAGCCTGGACTTCAATTGTCATTTTCGTATTGTGTGATTGGTTGAGCTCTATTGGGATGACAACTGGGAATGGATTTCAACAAACAGGGTCACGACTGTATCCCCAAGGCGCGGTAGACATTCTCTCAGATCTTTATATTCCAGATCCTTTGAAGATGTCTAAGGGGGTAGTCAGAGGCATGTACAAATACATATTTGATACATGCCCACATCTTGCAGAAGTTAGTATTCCATACGTGACAGGTTGCAAGCCCATCGCCGCCTATAAGAATACTAACTGGTTTCCTCACGATGTTTTCCTTCACCGTTCAGAGCTCGTGTTAAAACGCATATAAATTTTACGAAACGCAAAATCCATTGATGCACGGCCGGGATTCGATCCCACGACCTTCGGATTGAAAGTCGAGGTACAACCCCATTCGGCCAACACGGCGGATTTCAAGTTAGACAATAAGGCTGCTGATTAGACCAGCGCGGATGGTGAACCGTGTGGTTTTTTCCTTCCTCCATTTCTACTACAACGCGCTTTTCTAGGTTATTCTGGTTTCTATCTCCGCGCAAAATCAAAGTTGTTGAAGACTTAAAAGTATCAAGATCTCATCAATCAGAGGGAACTACAGACTAAAAATGTTGATTTATGCCATAATATTAAATAATAACTTTATAACTTTATTGAGGAACCATTTACATAACTTAGCGATAGTACTTAGGTGCTAGGTTTAGATAGGGATAGGTCCTGCAATCGGCGGTCTTATCGCTCGAGGCGATATCTTCCAGACAACCGTTTTTGTAAACTAAAACTAGGTGAGATGTAAAACGACAGACAACGATAGATATTCGTCCTGCGGAAGTTCGGAACACATTAAAAAATCGGCTTTCGTTCTACATTGTATGCCGTATCCAGCCCATAACATGCGCATAAAGTCTCAAAGTTAAATTCTTCATTGCTCTCATGGACCCATTGAAAAATACAAAAAATTCATGGACCTCTGCGAATAATCCAGTAAAGGCTTAGTTGTCTTTTTTATTCCAGAAGTCTAATTAGAAGCACATCACAACAGATTTTACATGAATATAAATTATAAAATAAATAAATAATGCTGGACATTTTCACACAGCATCATCTAGCCCCAAACTAAGCATAGCTTGTACTATGGGAATCAGATAACTGATATACTACTTATATACTTTTTGTTTGTAAATACATACATTTTATACATAGAAACACCCAGACCCGAGATAAATATTTGCAGATCACACAAACATTTATCCCGCGGCGGGGATCGAACCCGCAACCTTCGGCGTCACAAGCGGGCTTTCACCCACTGCGCCACAGAGGTCGTCAAACCATGGCGGTAGTCAACAAGGACTCAGTCTCTTAGAAACAGAGGTTCAACATGATGCGTAATGCGTAAAAGCACAGTGCAATGTTTCTCATGATGCGAACCATTTGACTGTTAGGTAAACCAAATGAACGATTTATGATGGCACTAGCCCCGTGCTGCGGTTCCATCATCGTGTGGGCATTTTATGCTACTTACAGTTTTTGGACAGTGAGTGCTATATACATTTTTTTTTGGATAAAATAGTGTATGTGTCACAGCTTATCTTATTAATTTTTCACCCAAATCTACATTAATACTCTTCCATTCCATCAGAGTTCGACCACTAAGACCCCTCGCAGACTGCAGACTTTCTATCGGCCGATAGTATGTTCCGTCTCAACTATCGGCCGATAGAAAGTCTGCAATCTGTGAGGGGTCTAACTCTAAGGAATTTTACATAAATTATTATTTAGCTACGATAGATTGGTGATTATGATTACAGTCGCAATAAACATTCGATTTTCGCATTCAAACGATTTGAGTTGGGTTCGACAAAGAAGCTGCATCGGTTTATTACGTCCTGTCTGAGTGCGACTTAAGATCGTCAAAATAAACAATCGAACAGATGAAAAACGAATAGCATTCATGACAGATTTTACACAAGTTTATTTTAGTGCTCGATCAGCTACATAGCTGCGTAACTTATCCTGAGTCGGTGTATAGCAATGATATTTCTCAGCTCTTTACATCTATTCTAGAGCATCTTACGTCATCGACGGGACATTCTTAAATTAACTTGTTTTTTTGCAATGTTACCCATGTTAGATACTTTATTTTTACGACCTCTGTGGCGCAGTGGGTGAAAGCCCGCTTGGGACGCAGAAGGTTGCGGGTTCGATCACCACCGCGGGATAAATGTTCAAGATTCAAGATTCTGTATGATCTGCAAATATTTATCTCGGGTCTGGGTGTTTCTATGTATAATATGTATGTATTGACAAACAAAAAGTATATAAGTAGTATATCAGTTATCTGGTTCCCATAGTACAAGCTTTGCTTAGTTTGGGGCTAGATGATGCTGTGTGAAAATGTCCAGCATTATTTATTTAAAGGAACACTACATCTATTCCAATTTTCATCCATATCTGAGCACTGGTCAAGGCGTACCTGCTTGTAAAATCCAGTATTATTTACTGACGTGGTACTTTTTCATTCACAGTCGGCGTGGTCTCCTACACAATCCCCAAAGGCGACAAACGCAGCAACGGCATTGAGCTTACAGACATGACCTATGACGGCCAGTGGGGGGAAGAATTAAGAGGGGGGTTGGGACAACTTGTCGATGGCATCTTCGGCGGTGATGAGATCCGGGAGGCAACGAAGAATTCTGCCTGGGTTGGCTGGAGGAACGACTCTAGGCCCAATCCTCCCGTCATCATTTTCGAGTTCGATAAAGTGAGGGAATTCAGTGCTGTGCATCTTTACTGCAATAATAAGTTTATGAGGGATGTTCAGGTAAGTGTTTACAACCAATAACTTAATCCTACTATTAATACCTATTATAAATGCAAATATATGTCAATGTCTATACCGGCAAGAGATAGTTTCTGATGTATTGGCGGTGTCGCTACATTAGTATCGACATTTCTGTTGAATATCAGTGTCTTTGTGCATTTAGGATACACGTTTTGAAACGTATCTCAGACACTCTTCATCAAAGCAGAGTTCGTCAGACGAAAAGTTGTCGACAGAACGTTTATGAGTGATTCGATGACAGAATCGTTTACCTAAGTTTTGTTGATGTAACTTTTATTTTGAGAACATAACGTGCGAAGTGACGAGCATATTGGGAGTTGGCACGTGCCAGAATTGTACCAATACAACTCGTGAGCGTCACCAATCGGTAACCCTCGCACTAAGACGGTTTGAACTGTGGGCTTCGTGCAAAGAGGTTACATACGTACATAAAATAACGCCTCTTACTCGTTAGGGTTCATCTTTATATTAATGATTATCTTTAAAGTTAAAGTAATTAGCCCTATTTGGAAAGGTAATTCGATGAGACGCATGTACCTAGCATAAGTATACATATAGGAATGGTACCTAGTATACATACATATAAGAATGGTGGTAGGTTAGATATCCTAATTAGTTGTATGTTGCTATTATACCGAATTAGAATAAGTTTGATTTTGTTTGTTTTTTTCTTTTTTTCTTCACATCTTATCGATTGTCTGCTCAATGATAATAAATACCTACCTGTAGGTATTTACTGTTTATGGTTTGAAGCATTACCCTGCCGCAACACAGTTTTAACTAGCGCGGGGGGTAAAGTTCCTTACTAACTCTGTCATTGGTCTATTAATTTTAAGTTCTTAACTAAGTACCTATTTTTAAGCACTATGTAGACATATATTGTGAACAAAATAAACGTTATCTTATCTTATCTTATCTTATCTAGGGTTAGCAAAGATCACAGATTTCTTCTTGCTACAGTCCTTACTTATTCTATCGCCTTACTTATTAATCCTTAGATACTTTATGTTATTATTGCCTCATAAACATTACGTTCTTATATACCTTACATACCGACTTCAGGCGTCGTGTACATTAGACCTGGCCCTTCTAAATATCACCAATTTGATTCAAGTAGGCCTTGCCCAGCTGTCCAAAGTACTCACTTCGTAGCTTCTACAGTAAGAAACCCCATGCAAACTTTCGCTTATAGTAAGATGGACTAAGTTAGGTTTACCTAGTATTGTAAAGATGTTTTGTATCTGGCACGTCTAATTTTACCGGGAATCAGAAAAATAAACACTTAGCGTGTTGTGAGGACTGATGCCCTAGCCAGTAGGAATTTATTTGATGTCTTTATTTAGAAATTCCTCAGGAATTTCAATTCATTCGTCATTTAGTGTTTCATATTTATAGATCCTTGCACTGGAACTAAAACGATTCGCGCATATTTTTGCCGTTCTAGTTATGTTGGTGACGTTGTTATGACTGACTCGCTACCAAAATAAGCTGAGCCACAATAATTCCTCACCAATATAATTCACCATTATATACCAAACCGAAAAATTGGCCCTTGAAATCAGAACGAAAAAATGAACATGAATGCATGATGGTATCGTGTAAATAGCGTTTAAATCGAGAGCGGTTTAATACAAACCAATGTGTATTGAAAAATGAACGTTTTTCTGGTATCGAAGCATAATCCCTCGTTATACCCTCTTAGGGTCCCCTTTTGGGGATTTTTTGTGGTCTTCATATAGGTACTTATGCCGAGACTCCGCTATGATTGGTGGTTTTTGCTTTCAAAGAGCCACATTTAAGCCAATAATTATAAAACAAAATGTCCCGACAATACGACAGAGCAGTGATTACCGCGTCCAAATCGGATAAGCCGTTTTAGAGGCACAAACAGAGAAATAGTTAAACATTTATTTGGATTTTCAAAGTCAAAGTCAAAAATCATTTATTCAGTAGGACCGCAGGGATCACTTAGAATAGTCTTAAAACTAATTTTACTCTTGTTCTTTCGCGACCAATACCGTGAAGAATCAGGGCAACAAACACGGTCTGGGGCCTATCATTCTTTTAGGTGATCCATGGATCCATTTAGTTGGAGCAAGTCCCAAGCTTTTTTGTCATCCAAATAATCAGATATCTTATAATAGGCTTTTTTACAGAGATGACGTTTAATTGTATTTTTAAATTTAGTGATTGATTTTTGCAATTTTATGGATTCTATGGCGTTATTGATGCCCCTTAGTAGGGGTTAAAACTTAGTTAGGGCGAGGAGTCAATATCTCGATAGTGCAAGGTTTACTTCAATAATTATCTTTTCTCCATCACTTAATACCCTATACCTTACTCTAGTTTAGTTTAGTTAAGATAAACTAATGTAAACCTTTGTTTGAAATAAATCTTATCTTATCTTATCTTAGTAATTTTCAAGTAAGCAAAACAATTAACAAAATTAACAAACAAGAACACATCCCAAAGGCGCAGTAAACCTACGGACTACGCATTCCGCGTACCAAAGCTCGCGCGAGTTCATGTAAAATGACAATATGCATATGACGACTACGAAACGTGTGCGCGCAGTTCAAGGCTATCTCTCTCAAATATATCCCAATTTCACACATCGATACGTTGAAAGGTAACCTAAAATTGGATCATAAAAGTTTTGGTTAATAGATATTTATTTCGCAAGAATAATAGGATTCACAAGCTTTTTAGGATTCCGTACCCAAGGGGTAAAACGGGACCCTGTTACTAAGACTCCGCTGTTTGTCTTTGACCATGCGGTTCTCATGAACCGTGATAGCAAGACAGTTGTTTTCACAGATGATGTATTTCTGTTGCAGCTATAACAGCAAATACTAAAAAACAAAATTTAATAAATATTTAAGGGGGCTCCCATACACCAGACGTGTTTTTTTGCAGTAATGGTACGAAACCCTTAGTGCGTTCGACTCATGTTTAAATTATATCCTAATTCTTCGTAGGTATTCTCCGAAGCGATAATCTCGTTCTCAATTGGCGGGAGGCACTTCCAAGACGAGCCGATCCACTACTCGTACGTCGAGGACAGCATCTTCGAACATTCTAGAAACGTCACCATTAAACTACATCATCGGATCGGGAGATGGGTTCGGATTGAACTGCGGTTTTCTGCAAGATGGATCCTTATCAGCGAGATCGTTTTTGACTCTGGTAAGTTTGGTACTTTTTTTTCTCTTTTTTTCTCTTGACCTCGAAACTTACATAGGCAAGAATGAGGTCTACGATGGAGCGAGCCTACCCAAAAGGATGGAGGTGCCTATTAACTCTCTTCTTAAAAACAACAGGGTCGTAGCTCAGCGGAAATACAGAAGCTGATTCCACATTTTTGCTGTGCGCATAATAAAAGAACTTTGAAAGCGCTTAGTTCTAATAAGTGGAATATCAACCAGGTGTGGATGATAGTGAGCTGTGCGTCTGAAGTCCCTGTAAAAGAACGGTGAAGGCGGAACAAGGTCCTGTAGTGCCTGGGCACACTCACCGTAGTACAATCTGTAGAAGACCGACAAACTCGCTACCTCACGACGACTTACTATAAAAAGCCATTTACACGGTATATTTGGCATGCCATTATTGCCTTATTCTCACGGAGCAAGAGCTAAAATTCTATGGCAAGAGGCAAGAATCAATTTAATTGATCAACTTTTCTGATCTGTGGCAGCGTTTTTTAACTATGGTTGCAATTTGATGGTGGACTTCACATCTTTTCGTTGTGTTCTTTTAAATACCTTGAAAACAATACAGTGTATGTATGAGCTGAGTTTCCACATATCTTTGTCTCTTCAAAAATGTTTTTTTTTAATTAAATAGGTCAGCATTTAACCTCACTCTTGATAGTTTATTTTTTTGGTTACTAGTTTGCGCTGCGGCTTCGTCGGCGTGGTACCAACATTTTGAATAACCTACATGCTATTCCAGGTCACTATCTACGCCTATTCCAATTTTCATCCAAGTGGGTTTAGACGTGATTGAAACACAAACATCTAAACAAACTCACAAACTTTCAGGTTTATTATGTGAGTATATTAAACTGATACGTAGTTTTTACAACAAAATAACTTATCTCTTATTCCAGACGTAGCCCAAGGCAACCACACCCCAGAAAGCCAAAAACCACCAGCAACTAAAGACAAAGCAAAACAAACTCCCAACAAAGAAGTGCCCATCACAACAGCCAGACAAGAAGACCCGTTATACGTAGCCATTGTCGTCGGAGTTCTCACTGCTTTAGTCATCCTACTAGCTGTGGCTATCTTCCTCATCGTTCATAGACACAGGCACAGAAAATGCTTCGCTTCTCCGATCGCGAAGTCGACAGTTTCTTCACAAAAGAGGACTCTAGAAAGCTATGGTTGTGGGACTTCGATGCCGGAGAGTAAAGTTCTAGAGTGCCCATTGGATATGAAGTCTGATGAGTACCAAGAGCCGTATCAGGGGTTGAAGTGTGCGCCGTACTTCAGTTATAGTACTGTGATGTTGGAGATGAAGGATTTTGTTAAGGATTCTAATACGGCGTTGTCAGGTGAGATTTTCTTACAAAGGTATGTCTGTTCTTTTATGTGGGTGCACGTGGCTGAGATGGATGTGTGGAGTGACGCGAATGGACAGAGTACGAAATGAGTACATAAAGGGAAGTGTGAAAGTGACGCCAGTGAATGAGAAGATGAGGAGCAACAGATTGTCATGGCATGTAATGAGAAGGGAAAATGTCATCTGACCAGAATAGTAGTTGGTATGAATGTGGATGGATATACGAGTAGAGAAAAAATCAATAAAAGATCAATTTTGAAGTGAAAACTTATCGGCTCAGGAATTGATACGGTCAAACGTCTATTTACAACCCAAAAATTAAGCTCTGTCAGTTTGTGTTGTTTAAAATGAAAGACCATGTATAATGCCAACCATATGTACCTACATGTGCATTTTATTTTAAATGTTTGTGAGAAAATATCTAAACCAATAACATGTTGCCCCACAGACAGCTCAAATTACGACTACGCAGTCCCTGAACTAAGTTCAGCGCCATTGCTGACAAAGCGTATACTCGCTGACAGTATGTCAGACCGCGTGACAGACATCGTTGGTGACAGACTGGATATGGAGGCAAGATTGTCTGCCGCCGGCTCTCTACACTCTAAGCATAGCACGCGGGTTAGTATTATTGCTGACAAAGCATCATCACTGTTTTGTTGATATATCGTCATATGACGATTACTTATTTATATCAGTAAGGCTTACACTATTATGATCATTTATCTATCACTGAGTCTGCTGACAGCATCTCAAACTGAATGAATAGGATAAAATAGTCTCACAAATTGGAGCTATTTTGATGAACTACTTGTTATATTGTTTCAGTCGCCGAGTCAGCAAGAAGTGCTGACTGACCTAAAGCGTCGCCTGGAAAACACAAGTGTCATAGAGTTTCCGAGACATCGCCTAAGGATGATCTCCAAACTGGCTGAAGGGGCTTTTGGCACCGTAAGTACTCATTTATAGCTTGCTATTATTTTTAATGCAAATGCAAAAAATTAAGGACAGTTGCAGAAGATGCAGAAAATCATGGCATGGTCAGAACTTTTTTTATTTAACTATCACAAAGTTATCGAGGATTGTAGTCAACCAAAACCGAACAAAATTGTATGAAAACTGACATACTCATAACAGACACTCATTCGAACCATGCTCTCGTATCATCCCCAGTCAGTAAAACCGCAAGAGCTATCATAAATCCATGTCTGACTCGTCTCGTCTCATTTTTTTTCTCTTTTTTTGAGTTTAACTACACAAATGTGATCAGTAACAGAAACCGAGACCATTTTGAATTTTGGAAATAAAAAAATAGGGGTTTACTTATATTATATTGTATTGTATCAGGTGTATATAGCCGAAGCGGACGGAGTACCGGAATACAGTGGAGCGGTGACGCCCGAGAAGAGATTGGTTGCCGTTAAATTCCTCTGCCACCACGCTTCGCCCAACGAGAGGTATATCATGTACGAGCATTTATATTATCGCTTTTATATAAGAAGTTTATTATGTATACCACTTGTACAGTATATCTTGTTTCGAAAAGTGACGCCAAAAAATTTTAACCGTTCTATATAGCTAAGTACTTCAAGAATCGTGTCAAAAAAAAAGTTGCGGGTTCGATCCCCGCAGCGGGATAAATGTTAGTATGATCTGCAGATTGTTTCATCTCGGGTCTGGCTGTTTCTATTTTATATGTATGTATTTACAAACAAAAAAGAATATAGACATAGACAGACATTTGTTCACCACTTTGGCACACAATACAATCACTAATTTAAAAAGATTCAAAATAAAAAGAAGCATAATAAAAATGTAAAAGTTGGAGAATTGTGATTGTGTGTCACAGCAAAAAGGCGTCGACTCAGCATTATGCCGTCCCACTGAGAAGTGATAAGGCGCTGGTATTCTGTCGAAGCCCTCATAGTCAGTGGACCCCGTGAGACCACAATCTGTGTATACGAGTATTATAGTCTTTTTCACGCCGGAACGTATGCAAGACACTTCGAGATAATGTCAAAATCAGTCTAATAGTAATGTCCTAAAGTTTAATCGAGATTATCAAAATCGATTTTTGTTTCACTACTATCAATTCATCTCAATCGATTACAAGGTTCATTCATAGACAAAATTACTAAACCAACGATTATTTTTTTACTTATAGATTAATCGATTGTTTCGATTTTCATTTTTGCACTCTCTAATAGATTACGTTCCATTTTACTCAGTACTGTTATTTGGCGGAGTTTTTTAGAAAATGTTTATTGTTTATTTATTTACATTTTATGGCTCGTTTATGATAATTTATGAAATAATTAAACAGGAAATAGACAAAAACATTTTTTTTTGTATGTTTTATCGTTTAATTTTTTTCTTGACTTTTTTGTTTCAAAATTGTTGTGAGCCACACAACGTGAAACGAAACAAGTTCAATGTGTCTTGCATACGTTCCGGCGTGAAAAGACTATAGTAGTATATTACCCATTCCAACCAATCACACAATACGAAAATGACGTATTTTGTTATGATACGCCATTTTCGTATTGTGTGATTGGTTGGAATGGAAAATGGGAATAGATTTCAAGTTAGACAATAGGGTCTCTGGTTCCCATAGTACAAGCTTAGTTGGGGCCTTGATGTGTGGAATGTCCATTATTTATTTATTTACTTTCAGGGAGGAATTCGAACGCGATGTGAGAATCTTAGCCGCGTTATCATCTCCATACTTGGCCCGAGTTCTAGGTGCTTGTAGAACACCACCATTAGCGGTGGTCCTGGAGTACTTGGACCTGGGAGACCTTTGTGCATTCCTAAGGTCTGCTGCACCACCCTCAATGTCAATGTTGATGCATATCGCAGAGCAGATTGCAGCTGGAATGCAGTATTTGGAAACATTGAATTTTGTCCATCGAGATTTGGCTGCTAGGTAAGTTTTATGGACACTGAATTGGCCGCGACGAGATGTAACAAGCAAGAAATTATAAGAACAATATTTTTTTATAGTTCTAATCCACACTTGGTATTTCATTATTATTATTATTATTATTGTTGTTTAGATCTTAATCTACTCGGTTTTTAAACCGGAGCTAACTGGGACGCACGGGCCTAGGCCAAGTGTGACTCAGTGGAAAGTTGAGCTCCTGAAAGGGGTTCCGTCTGTAAAAACTTCCTCACTATTCTACACGTGTTCAAAATAACTGCTTTTTGTAAAAGGGTGAATGTATGTTTTGGTAAGTCTAAAAATTCTAAAGATTGGAAAAGTTGTGTAGGGATAATACCAGTTGATGATAGAACTATCGGGACTATAGTAACTTTCTTTAGTTTCCACATGCGGGTGATTTCATTTTTGAGATCAATATATTTTGAAAGCTTTTCTGCAATCGTGTTCTGCAGGTTGTGGGTGTTCGGGATAGCTATGTCTATGAAAAGTGCATTATTATTATATTAGCCCTTCATGTCCCACTGCTGGGCAAAGGCCTCCCCCCATTCCCTCCATTCGTCCCTCTCCCGTGCTAATAGTGTCCAGTCGGCACGGAATTTGGCATTAAGAAATGAAAAGTCTTATTAGTGATTCCGACGGGATTCGAACCCGCAACGATCAGAAAATCCTCACTCGAGTTCACTAGTGAAACGTGTAGATGGCGCTAATCGGTGCTTAACCAATAAATATGAGCTTATCAAAATGTGGATGCCGATTTGGCTTCTGTGACCTAGCGGTAAGGCACTCCGGTTTTAGGAGGATCGTCTGATCGTTGCGGGTTCGAATCCCGTCGGAATCCAAAATTTTAATAAGAGTTTTCATTTCGTAACATGTTAAGAATGAAAGAGGTGTAGCGAAGCCTCGCGCCGGCTCGAGCAGTTTCGCGGTCGCGAGCTATCAAGCGTTTCTGTATCTCGTTACATTGTTCATAAGGTTTATAATGTCTTGTTCTCGTCGCGTTGCCAATTCAATGTGCTTTGAGCCTTAAATACAACCTAAGCATATTACTTACCCACTTTCCAGCGTTTTTGAGCATTAAACGACATTTACAAGATACCATTTTGGCATACCATCCAGTCTTACTCAAACTCAAAAGAGCAAGATCTTATTCTGTGGCAAGAATACTTACTAACTAGCTGTCCATCGCGGTGTTACCCGCGCTCCCTCGGGAAAACTTCACTTTCCCGGGATAAAATATAGCCTATGTTCATCAGGGATAATGTGGGATTCTAATGGTGAAAGAATTTTTCAAATCGGTTCAGTAGTTTCAGAGCCTATTCAATTCAAACAAACAAATCATCATCATTAAAGGTTGCCTGGAAGAAATCGCTTTCAGCGATAAGGCCGCCCATTGTACTAATGAACTTGTAAATGTCTCTAATGTATTGTTTTCGTTGTTGTTTTGGTTTACAATAAAGTGTTCATTCATTCATTCATTCAAATCATTCCTCTTTATAATATTAGTGCAGAGATTTATTTACAGAAACTAAGCTAGGTACTACATAATATTACAAAATACAATAGAATCAGTCAAGCTATCTAAGGATCGTCGTAAAAACGATCTATAGATAGCTCAACTGATCCAAGTCACTGCCAGTCGGAAGCGTGCCCAAAACACTGGCGGCATTGCCACGCTGAATTGCAGTGCTGATTATTTATTAGTGTAGATGTAGATGAAACAGTAAGATGACATCTCACATCTCCCTTTCTATTACAATAAACTAAATAGTTATCTACTTATCTAAAGAATATATACTACCACACATTTTTGATTTGCAAAGCGCAACAACTTTATAGTTTTTGTTGCGTTTCGTAATTTAAGCACTAAACAAACTAACAAACATACTAATCTGTTCCGCTGGGAACCGGGACACAGAAAATGTAGTCCGGCTCTTAGCGCACATCATTATTGTTTACGCAAACCTAAGTTTTCATCATTATTGTTTACGCAAGCTGAAGTGGCAGTGTTCAGGGCACATAGCTCGTAGAGCTGACGGCCGTTGGGGCAGAAAAGTTCTCGAGTGGAGGCCACGCACCGGAAATCGCAGCAGAGGACGGCCCCCCACGAGATGGAAAGACAATCTTGTAAAGGTTGCTGGGAGCCGTTGGGTGCAGGCTGCACAAGATCGATCGCTGTGGAAATCTATGGGGGAGGCCTATGTTCAGCAGTGGACACTAGATGGCTGAGATGATGATGATGATGATGAAACTTAAGTTTATTAAAACTAAATTTAAGTGTTTGTACTTTTAAGCTTGTATTTACTTGTGTCTAAATAAAACATTATCTTATCTTATTCCAGAAACTGCCTCATCGGTAAATCATATCAAGTGAAAATCAGCGATTTTGGTACCGACAATGAGGCATATTCCCACGATTACTACAAAGCAGATGGCCGAGTGCCGTTACCTTTACGCTGGGCTGCGTGGGAATCGGTCCTTAGAGGGAAATATACCACGAAGACTGATATTTGGTCCTATGCGGTTACATTACATGAGATTTTCACGCTGTGCCGCCGGAGACCATACGATCATCTATCTAATAGCGAGGTAAGGAATAACATTTAGTTCCACCATCCCCATTCTTTTATCGGGCCAACAGGTTCCCGGAAAGACGCCACTTGTACATGGTCGACATTCCCAGAGTTCGTACAAAGCGTTTTGAGTCTACATTTTTCATACGCACCGCCAAATTGTGGAACTCATTGCCGGGCTCTGTATTTCCCAAAAAGTACAATTTAGGGGTCTTCAAATCAAGAGTAAATATGTTTCTTCTAGGTAAGCATGCTCCATCTTAGACCTCACTACTGCTTAACATCAGGCAGAGTGAGGTCAAATGCTGACCTATTTAATTAAAAAAAAAAAAAAATTGATAATGAATAAATCAATCCTGAGGTCATACTATACCAGTAGAATGTTTATTGAATTTTTTTAAAACCGTAAAATGCTTAATCATAAATTAAAACGCATTTTAATTTATGATTTTTAGTTGTCGTGCGAAAACGCGAGCCGCCATGTTGTGACGTCATATGGTTTGGTTGTGAACAATACGACTGTAAAAGTTAAACTTTTTGTTCGTAACTGAACACAGTGACGTTACAAAATGGCAGACGGCGTTTTTGGTGGCTTAAAGATAGAAGAAAAATTTCGATTTTTAAAATTGAATTATAAAACGCTTATTGCATTTTTATGAATAAATATCGACGTTTATCGTTTACTTGTAACGAAACCTATGGTATACATGCATTTTTATGTGTTTTCTTACATGGTGTAAAATAGCCTATTGTGTACGGAATAAACTTGACTAAATAAATAATGCTGGACTTCACACAAAGTAAGACGACCTGTAGCGCCGTGGGCCGCCTGCGACGCAGGTTGCGCGTTCGATCCCCGTCACAGGACAAATGTTTGTATACATAATCTATAGATATTTGTCATTGGGTGTTTTCTATGTACTTGTACAAGTACTTAAGTAGTATATCAGTCATGTAGAACCCATAACACAAGCTCTGCTTACTTTGGGGCTAGATGATGCTGTGTGAAATGTACAGCATTATTTATTATATATTGGAATAAAGGACACCACAACATAAATAAATAAATAAAAATAAATAATGCTGGTTTTTTTTTTACATAACCATAATGTAATTTACTTCTATTGTCCACAGCTTTTGGAGAACTTATCCCACCTCGCCGCGGGTAACGACCTATTCGAGTACCTGGAACGACCTCCGGCTTGCCCCCGCGACCTATACGACCTCATGGTGGAATGCTGGCGTAGAGACGACCTCGATAGACCCACATTCACAGAGATCCATCGCTTCTTACAGAGAAAGAGTATAAGTTATACGTGATATAGGAGAAACTGCCTTAGCAACTGCTAAGGCTTAGGCGATTCTAAGCGATGCGCCTATTAAATGAGACTTAGTGTTGCTAGGCTACAGTGACTTAGTAAAACTTGCTAGGCAACAGTAGCTTAGTATGTCTTGTTATGCTATCGTGTCTTAGTAAGGATTGCTTAGCTACTGTGGCTTAGTACAATCTTGGCTACCGTGACATAGCAAAACAAGCTAGGCTGCCGTGGCAAAGTAGTACTTGCTAGGCTATCGTGGCTTAGTATGTCTTGCTATGTTATTGTGGCTTAGTATGTTTTGCTAATAGTAAAACTTGCTAGGCAACAGTAGCTTAGTATGTCTTGTTAAGCTATCGTGGCTTAGTATGTCTTGTTAAGCTATCGTGGTTTAGTATGTCTTGGTAAGCTATCGTGGCTTAGTATGTCTTGCTAGGCTATCGTGGCTTAGTATGTTTTGCTAATAGCAAAACTTGCTAGGCAACAGTAGCTTAGTATGTCTTGTTAAGCTATCGTATTAGTACGGTTTTCTAAACATTTTTAGGTACTGGCTTAGTAAGATGTAATAAGCTACCGTGGTTTAGTACAAGCTAGGCTATGGTGGCAAAATGTATTGCTAGGCTAACGTGGATTAGTATGTCTTGCTAAGTTTCAGTAGCTATTAATTGTTTCTACTAAGTCTTAGTACGGCTTGCTAAACTACTGTGGCTTAGTAGACTAGGCTACCGTAGCTCGACTTGGGTTAGCTTAGCTTGACAGGCTTGACTCGCTAGTCGTTAAGCCAAATATTTTACCCACATAATTCTGTCATCGAGCGCTTTTATTAGATCGTTCTTCGCGGGCTGGCAACTTGAAGACACAAACAATACCACCGCGCCATGCGAGCGAAAGCAAAGACAAAAGAAGCTAATTATGGTAAAAGGTGCTATTTAAGTGTTTCCAGTCGATATTTTAGTGTTGACTGGGTAACAAAGCATACGAATTTTGATAGGACATACTAGAATTTGTATGCTAAGTTACCCATTGCAACTGGAAACATTGAGATGGCATTTTTTACCGTAATTAGCTTCTTTTGTTTGCTTTCGCTCGCATGACGCAGTGGTTGGGTCCTTTGGTTGAGTCGTCAACTGGCCAGTCTACCAAGAACATTCTAATAAAAATGTTCAGGGACAGAATGGTGTGGGTAAAATAGTTGATTGACCCCTTTACGACTTGTTAGGTCAAAGATTAGCTTGTCATGCTAGGTCAACGTGGGCTACCGTAGCTTATCTTGCTAGGCGTATATGGCTTAGTAAAACTTGCTAGGCGACTTTAATAACTGTATTTTCTTTTGTATTATTTTATATGACTAAAACAAGATTATATTTGTATCTATAGCTATACTTCTTTACTGTTTTATAGGTAACATTGTTTGTATCTTAGTAGGAAGTAATCATCATGGGTAAATCCGAAGCTCAGCTAGTTATATATATACAAATATACACACAGACAATACCGGCCTTGGGCTTCGAAAGAAGATTTTTTTTACTCACATGTTTTTTTTTTCAAAAAGGTAGCTCATTACCGCGGTAGCTATATTTTAAATTCATTTTTGAGATTATCTTTTTATTTATGTGAACAGCTTTAATTGTATAATATATTTTTTTGATATATTAACCATTATATCAACAACGACATTTTTTTTGTTTAAAATTTGAATTATGATCTTGTTGTTACATCTCTAATAAAAAATAAGTTATATAAGTATTCATTTATTCTAAGTACTATTTTCAAAATTTGTGAAAAGAGGCTTTATTGTACTGATAAAATATTATTGCCTATTTCATTTATTTTTCGTAGAATACCTTCGATCAGTCAAAAATTGTTTAATTGCCTATTTTGTATTCGGCCTAAATCACTACTAAATTACATTTTTTTAATAATGGCCTAGAAATATGTTTTAAGTATAATTTGGGTTTAGTAACTAAAATGAAATTATTACCCAATTTATTCAAAAATAGAATAAAATTCTAATTTTTATATATTTTAATAGATTTAACTTTGTTTTAAAATTTGTTTCAAAAACCGGGTTTTAAAATGTATAATTTTTATTGCTTTTACATTTAATTATATCAGGTAATTAATAATTATTATCATATAACAGAATCAAAAATAATACGAAATATCAATTTATATGTCAATGTGTACTTTTAAAAGAACTAAATGTACTTATATAGCGTGTATTAAGAGTGTATTGGAGTGACTTCGGTTGTTTGCTGACTAAACTAAACGTACAATAAGCGTTCTTATGTCGTACAAGTTAAAGTTGAAATTCGAAAACGTATTTTATGACATAAAAGTAAAAACGACAAAATAAATAATCAATTTACAGCGTTATTTATTTATTTATAAAAATCCTTATTTAAAAAACTTCACAGAATGCTATATGAAGTATATTTTGATGAAAATTAATTTAGTCAGTTTACAACCGAATTATCACACTGTAAGTTTAACCAACACTTTGCATTTGTGTGTACTCAATAAAAATACAGTTTTATAAACGAATGTAAATTAAAATACTATAGTAAATAGTTAACTATAGATCATAGCATTACCCAGCACTGATAAGCTATTCTATATTATTCTGACCCTGACATTATTAAATATGAATCTATCGATGTCATAAATACCTACAGTTCTTATCACAGTTTTCGACGGGTTCGAGCCCGCAACGATCAGACGATCCTCCTAAAGCCCGAGTGCCTTACTGCTCGGCCATGGAACAATCGAAATTCGGAATTGTAAATGATAAGACTTTTCATTTCTCAATGAAATATCTAAGTGTGGTCTCCTTTAAAATTACAAAAATTGTGATGTTTTCGTTTTTTTGCTGAATATATGTGGCATGCTATGATTATAGATTGATCCAACGATCTGTCCGTTGTGGCTAGGATTGATAATTTTATATATTAATTTGAATATGATTGTGGAAATTGATTTCAGTTTATCCATATCAAGTCTAGTTGTCGACTGTATTATTATTTTATATTATTATGTAATGTAAGTCATATCTAAGACTTTGGTTTTAGACATTATTTACAATCAGATATGTTCTAATAGATACATGAAAGTGATCACCAAATTAATTTACATTTACAAATACATTTAAAATAATAATATCGAGAAGAACCGCGTCAAATCTTATTATATCACATGCCCATTTGTTTCTAAGCATAATAATAAATGAATTATGTTTGCAATACAATAATTATGATCTCAAATTATAAATTATACTCGTACAAAAGCGATCTCGCTGCCTCGGATAGATCGTAATATTTTACTGCTAATTATCAACACAAAAAACTAGTTCATAATTTTTTTTTTAAGAAAAATTTGTGATTTATTTACAGAAACTAAGCTACTACAATATGTACATAAAAATCTACCGAGGACATCCGTTAGGCCTGGCGCGGCGGCAGATTCAGCTGAGGATCTCAAAAGGCGCAAATATATAAATCTTGATCGGGTTTATATATTTGAACCATTTGGGGTCGAGACCCTGGGTCCGTGGGGTTCCGGGGCCCATCGCGTCTTCAAAAATCTTTCAGGGCGTCTGGTCGAAGCGTCGCGTGATTCAAGAGCTGGCGAATTTTTGGCCCAAAGAATCAGCATTGCCATTCAGCGTGGCAACGCCGCCAGTGTTTTGGGCACGCTTCCGACTGTCAGTGACCTGGATCAGTTGAGCTATCTATAGATCGTTTTTACGACGATCCTTAGATAACTTGACTGATTCTATTGTATTTTGTAATTTTATGTAGGTACATATTGTAGTAGCATATTGAGAGCCGTGTTGGCCGAATGGGGTTGTACCTCGACTTTCAATCCGAAGGTCGTGGGATCGAATCCTGGCCGTGCATCAATGGATTTTGCGTTTCGTAAAATTTATATGCGTTTTAACACGAGCTCTGAACGGTGAAGGAAAACATCGTGAGGAAACCAGTTAGTATTCTTATAGGCGGCGATGGGCTTGCAACCTGTCACGTATGGAATACTAACTTCTGCAAGATGTGGGCATGTATCAAATATGTATTTGTACATGCCTCTGACTACCCCCTTAGACATCTTCAAAGGATCTGGAATATAAAGATCTGAGAGAATGTCTACCGCGCCTTGAGGATACGGTCGTGACCCTGTTTACGTTTTTACGTTTGTAGTAGCTTAGTTTCTGTAAATAGTTCATAATTATATTATTTAAAATATAAAATATACTTGTATATCTCTACACTTTTGCAAATATATCGTTGAAATCGATATAAAATGATGATGTTTTTGAAAAACTATGAGACTTTTCTGCTAGGTACGATCACATATATTTTTTTGTAGGTTTATGCAATGTACTTATGATCTTCCTTCAGACTGTTTCTGACAGATCTCTCGTCACGTGATTACTAGAATCGCAGGATCAAGAAAAACCAAAATCTATTTATTTTCATATTTCACACCTCTTCGGCCGTTCACATACGATTAGTACTTTAACGACCACTCACGAATTTTTTACACTTTTCGGAAAATTTCGTGCGATTTTTTTCATTTTGTACGAATTTAAAGTGTTCGGCCTCTAGCATAATATAGGTTAGGTGTAGCATCTGGATATATTATAGATATTGAATTATAGTCTTCTATTTTCCTTAGGTAGCTGAGTATAGCGGGCAGGATCAGACAATATTTGGCGGCGAGTTAGTCAGCTGCATAGTAACGTTCTGATACACACGGTGTCGTTTCTTCAATATGTAGTTGATTCTTCGGAGAATTATCTACTATATAAAAATAAGTCGGGTTTTCCTTCCTGACGCTATAACTCCAGTACGCACGAACCGATTTCCACGGTTTTGCATTCGTTAGAAAGGTCTCGGGCTCCGTGAGGTTTATAGCAAAGAAAATTCAGGAAAAATCTGGTGGCATCTGGTGGCGAAACGGAGTTCGCTGGGTTTGCTAGTTTACATTATAATTTTGTTTTCTACATTAGTACAAACAATAAAGATTACAAGTAAAGGCAAATTGCGTCGCTGAATTTCCTCCAGCTTATGATTCTGAGTGGTGGCGAAATATAAACCCATCAAGAATAGATGGAAAGATCTTAAGTTTTATACGTTCAATCAAATACAAGCAATATACTAAGGGAGTCGAGCTGCTAGCTTCATGTAAACACGCATACAAAGAGTAATTCACTTTGATTCATGAGACTCATTATAATTCAAAAGTCAATATACTGACAAAATTTACCCAAACTCTTTTCGAAAAATTACGCAAATATAAACTTTAGCTAGCGTAACATAAGAACGTATATTTTTTTAAGAACCAAATATACTACAAAAATTTTATTTAGTTCTATCGATCCTTCCAACTCCGTGCGCCACACACCAGTCCGGTAAAGCTGACAGGCCCTTAAAGCCATCAGCGTTTAGGACGAAAAAAAACCTTCAAACTTACTTAATTTTGTATCGTTTTAATATCGCAACCGTGTGTATCTAAATGCTAGCTTTTAGTGTATCACTAGCGTTACTTTGTTCTCATAGTGGACCGAAATGACTAAATTAAGCCACGTAATTAAGCACCTAGTTTTAAGTGCGATATAGTTTGCTATGTAGAAAGTTGTCACAATTCGTATCACAGCGTAGAGTAATTTGTATTTATTATTAATTTATAAATATATAACTAGGTAATGGTTGGTCCATCTCAAGAAGGCGGATAGGTTTTAATTGTGTGTTGCACATGCACATTGTTTCTGTGTGCAAGGGAACTCTCCATGGATGAAATAAAGTCTTTCACGGCGGAACGTATGCGTGACACTTCGAGATGTTGTCAAAGTCAGTTGAATAATAATGTCCTACAGTTTAGTCGAGATCATCAAAATCGATTTTTATTTCACTACGATCGATTCATCTCAATCGATTATAAGGTTCATTTATAGATATAATTACTAAATCAGCTATTATTTTTTTACTTATCGAATCATCGATTGTTTTGATTTTCAGTTTCGCACTCTCTAGGTTACGTTCCATTTTACTCAGTATTGTTATGTGACGGATAAATGAAGAAAATGTTTATTGTTTATCTATATTGATATTATAAACAGGAAAGATTTGTTTGTTTGCTTGTTTGTATGTTTGTTTGAATTGAATAGGCTCCGAAAAAAATTCTTTCGCCATTAGAATTCTATGTTATCCCTGATGAACATAGGCTATATTATATCCCGGGGAAAGTGAAGTTTTCCCGAGGGAATGCGGGTAACACCGCGACGGACAGCTAGTATATTTATATTATATTATATGGCTCGTTTATGATAGTTTATGAAATAATTAAACAGGAAATAGTCAAAAAAATATTTGTATGTTTTATCGTTTTATTTGTGAAACGAAATAAGTTCAATTTATTTATTTGTTTATTTACACACACACATAGACATTACAGAATTAATTATTCTAATTCGTAATATCTAGGAATCTAATAATAACATTTGACTTTTCAATGTGTCAGGCATACGTTCCGGCGTGAAAAAGACTTTATCGCTCAGTATCGCTTACGAAGAAACTAATCTACACACAAATAAGATCCGCCGTCCTGACATAGAAGAACTATATTTGTATTTTAGGTATGTAAAGTCAGAACGTGGTTAATTCCATAGTTTTTTTATATATAAGTGTGTTACAAGCGTCAAAAACAGCGTCCAATACTGGTGTTCAAGTTATTATTTATCGTTAAGAACTCCATATTTTAATATATTATAGATACTATGAGTTACAAAGTAAATTGAAATGGTCTGAATATAAGCAGTTTTCAAAACGGCCTTTTTTGAAAGTTACTGTTAACAACGAAATAGATTTTAATGGATGCCCTGATCTTATGAGATAATATGCGCGATTGCGCATGTCAAACGGCTCACATCACGATATCCGTGTTGTAACCTTTGTTTATGGATGGTTTACATTGGCCAAGGACAGGGTACTTTTTGTAGGTAGAGTACCTAGTTACAGTACGGCTCAATGCACATTGAATTGGCAAGCGACGCGTCAATTAGTTTTATGAACAATGCAACAAGATAGAATTAACCACTCGAAAATGCTCGAGCCAACGCGGCCCGTTAGATGGCTTCGCCAGACCCTGTTCATTCCCCGTTTCTATTCTTGTAACATTGTTCATAAGGTTCATAATGGCTTGCTATAAAACTAATTGACGCGTCCCTTGCCAATTCAATGTGTCTCGACCCTACAATACAAATAAAAAAGTTGATTCACTCACCACTACCCGATCCGACTGATTATGTAAAAGCGATCGATTGCTGATCGCTCATTGCTTGTCAACTAACGGAACTGCGACAAAGCAATCGGAACTAAAGTTGTAATGTGAAAATTGAGAAAAATTGTTCGATTATTGAGATTTTTGCTATCGCAGGACATAATAACCATGCGGTTACTACTACTGTCCTTGAGCAATGTAAGCCCGTTAGTGCTTTACGCTGTGATTCCTATCGTACATGAAAGGAACCAATGTTCTAGACTAAACAGAATAGGTATAATTGTAAGTAATGTAGCTCTATCTATTTTAAGCGTTTACTTTTCACTGTCGCCTTACATTTTCCGTTAATTATTACTGTAGGAGGGCAACCTCGTAGCCACTCGTAGGTATAGCTAGGTCTAGGCACTAAATAAGTCTATGTGTACAATAAAACACCCTTTCTGCCTTAGTGACGCTATTCTTACCCCTAATGCTACGAACCAATCGTTATTTGTAAGTTCTTAGCTAGTGTCTAGCTGTGGAAAACTTAAATTCCTATCAATGGTCCAAACTTCACTTGCTTCTTAATTTGTACTATACGAGTATATCTACATTTTCTATATAGATAAATTAATATTAATCTAGAATACAACTTTATGCTTTAATTTTTATTTTATAGATGTAAATGTATTTGTCGAAATGCTTGATTTTCATAAAGTTTTATGGAAAAGGTTGATACCAAATGCAGTATTTTATTTTATACTCTACATCTTTGTACCCAAATAAAAGCAAAATAATCGAAACTTAATCGTTTTCATTAGGTCTGCTCGACCTTGTACCTAGTTAAATTAAGTAGGTATATATTTCTCAAAAAGCAGTGAACCTAATTTTGATCGAGACAAGTAGATACAGTCAGCCACATAAATCCATGAACAATTTTGGAATGTTTGTCATGTCGTGCCGTGCTAGGTAAAACCAAAATATGATATTTATAATCCAAAAATTGGTTATAAGTTTCGGAAGATAGAAGAATAGGAAAGATCAAATAAATATTTACGAAGATATAGGTACCTACCTAGATATATCTTCGTGAATATTAGACACTAGCTTCTGCGCGCTGCTTCTGATCTTAGCTTAAATGTTCATTAACTTTCAACACCGACCATACCTAACATGTTTTCAAAAGTAAAAAAGGTTGCTTAATAGCCGATTGTGCGCTGTGAAAACAAATAACCTTATCAGTCACAACATCCGCTGGCAACATCCACAACCAGCTTTCGTATAGCTGGCATTCCACCATCAGTGGTCAATTGCAATGTGGTCTATAGCGTGCATCTATCTGTGCTTGCACGCTACTTTAGCTGTCAAAGTCAAAGTGGTGATGCATTCTGAGGAAGGCGACTCCAAGATCGAGGAAGAAGAGCCTAGGACTGAAGCCTGGGTGCGACATAAAAAGCGAGTAGACGCTACCTTGCCGTTCCTAAAGCACCACAAAAAAGAACGTGAGCAACGGGAACGAGCAAATGTGGAGGAGAAGATTGTAAGTTTTTTTTATTATCGTAGAAAATGGAAATCTTTAGACCCCTCGCAGACTGCAGACTTTCTATCGGCCGATAGTTGAGACGGAACATACTTCGGCTTACTTCTCCCTACTCATTACGAGCCGAGCCGAAGTACTCTGCCTCCCCTATGGGACACAGGCTTGATTTTAGCCTTACATCCTTAGATCTGTCTGACGCAGATGATTATGTGATTTGAATAATTGTAGTAGGTTGTTGCTTGAACCTGAAATATAGCTATTATCTTGTATTATGAGAAAATAATATTCTTTCCAGGTAGAATACGAAGAAGAGAAAACAACAACAGAAAAGCCGCGTCAACTGCATCCAAACGACATGATATTCCCTCTCATCTACCGTCAAAGTCATATCAACAGTATGTTCAAGTTCGGCGAGAATTGGTACACCTGGTCGACGGAGAAGAGAACTGATGGATCCAAAGCGATTAATTACTTCATCTGCTATGACGAGCCTAAGCGATGCGACGAAGTTGGATGGGTAAGTTGTAAAATGTTCATGTCGTAAACATAACAAACAAGCTCTGTTTTCTTAGGGCAGGGGTCAAATGATGCTGTATGAAATGTCCAGCATTTTTTATTGATTGAGAAAGTAGGTACTTGCCTAATAGGTTGTCGATATTACAGGATCGCACAGACTCTGTGCCGAAGTGCGCGTTTGAGATAGACTCGGTGATGGCGGACGACCGCGCTTGCATCAACAGCTTCGGAGTGGAGCCGCGGACTGGAGCCTTGTGCGACGGCGCGGAGCAAATGAAAGTAAGTTCTAAGCTCATGTTTTCTTGAACATAGGTACACAGTAGCTGTAAATTTTCGGTGGCGGCCTAAATACTCCGTCTCCAGAGTTGGCGGTTATTTTCTTCGAACTTAGATACCTAATGTACTATCTAGACACTACATACACAAATTGCAGTAAGTTTTTCGAAATGTTCTACATTCGAGCCGATCCGGAGCCGAGTGGAAGGAAGTTGGTTCAAACCCGGCCGTACATCAATGGATTTTTTGTTGAAGCAAATGTACCTATACCTACTTATGCGCAAATAAAGTAAATATCGTGAGAAAACCTGTTAGTATTCTGATTGACAACAATAAGGCTAGCTGTCACGTGAGGAATACAAAATGTGGGAAAAAAGAAAATACGAACGCACTCAACTACTCAATGATATTTAATCGTAGGCAGTAGCCAGCAGTAATTTTATTGGTAACTTGTTGATAATTGCAGGGTTTAACTACTTTAGTAGGTAATTTTAATCTGTTCTTCGCAGGTTAGCGAGATAGTCCGCGCTTGCGGGCCACGCGTTCGTTCGCTGTGGCGTTTCGTGAGGGTTGGCAGGCGCCCCGCCAACGCAGCCAAACCGGCAGATGTCAACTCACTTTTATGCGAGGATGAAGAGGAATGCTTCATTTCACTTGAATACAGGGTATGCATCATCCTGCGATAGCTATGTATGTATTAATATTTTGGTTAGGGGGAGACCTTCGTCCAGCAGTAGCATAATATGATATATCACACAAACGTTTCGACTGTTTCAACAGGCGTGGTAGACAAAATAATGTATTTTACGCGATGAATCCCTAATATGCACGAACAGTACCCACAACCGAACTTTGTCTGTCTGAAGTTAGGTGCACTAAACGATTGCGCAGGTTTGTGCGAGTAGGCGAGATAGCACGATGCAACAAACTAAGCGAGTGAGCGAGGGAGCTATCCAACGCTGCCTTCGTCTTTTTGGCGTCATCAAAAATGGGTTCTGCGCAGCTACTTCAGAGAGCTAAAGGTTGTGCGTATTGTACGAGTATAGTATTAATATTGTTTAGTAGTTTTGTTTCGCGATTTCGTCTTGAATTATGCTAGCACAAAGTCAACAACTTCATTACTTAGTTCAATCAAGCTTAATTCACATAAAAAAGTAACTAGACTATGTGCTATTCTAGAAATCTATCACTGTGCAAACCCAAATCCATTCCAATGGTTTTGCATCACAAACTTTCGTATTTTAAAAGCTTTTAGTTAACTTGCAATGTTTTTGTATGTTTGTCCGGGTCAAATCTTAAAAGCTGAATTTGACCCACTTCCCGGTGTCTGATTGAGCTGAATTTTGGTACACCTGATCTGATGATGGAGTCAGTCAGCTGTTCAACGGAACTACTCAGAAAATAGGTTTATTTAAAAAAAAATTGTACTTACATCGGTGAGTTCAATCAGCTCACGGTAACCCCATTAAAAGCTTGTACCTACTTGTTGATTTAAAAAAAACTTATTTAATATTATTTTATTTATCTTCCGACTTAAACCCTCCACAGGTACATCACGACAGAATAACATTTTCCCTTCACGAGCCAACGCGCGGACAAACTTTCAAAAGCGTATTGAAGCGAGACCTCATCACAGAAGAAACCACAACTGAAGCTCGTCGGTCGCACAGATCGAAGAAACTGAACCGTGACGAAGAATCACACAAGAAATTCCATATTAAAGTTAAAACTCGACCAGCGGAGGGAAAGGGAGTGGTCAAAGAACGAAATGACTCGGGCTACGCAAACAGACGACTCGTCAAAAATAAAATAAAGATTAGGGAAGAAGCGTCTGAAGATATTTCAAGCTAGATAACATAATAAATAACAATTAATACAGCTACAAGTATTTACTTAACCTCGACTTCCAATCCAAAGGGGTCTCGAATCCCGGCAGTGCAAAGGATTTTACGTTTCGTTAGACCCCTCGCAGACTTTCTATCGGCCGATAGTTGAGACGGAATATACTTCTCCATACTCATTACGAGCCGAAGTATATTCCGTCTCAACTGTCGGCCGATAGAAAGTCTGCAGTCTGCGAGGGGGCAATTTAAATGAGCTTGAACACGGTGAAGGAAAACATTGTGAGGAAACCAGTTATTATTCTTATATATATTCATGATTCTAAACTATTATTCAAAGATCATATTGATGCAATCATTTCCAAAGCTTCTAGGGCCTTAGGGTTTGTTATGAGGAGCTCAGCTAACTTTAATAGAGCCAAAACGTTTAAGATTCTATATTGTACTTTTGTTCGTAGTATACTTGAGTATGCATCACAAATATGGAATCCTCAATATGATGTATATATCAGTAGGCTGGAACGCATCCAAATTAAATTTCTAAAATATCTATGTTTTCGCTTAAGAATTCCGTACTCATCTTATGACTACCTTAGCCTTTGTAAAAAATTTCACTTTCTTCCTCTTATTAATAGGCGTCAAATCGGCGATTTATTGTTCTTATAAAAAATTACCTCCAATACCATCAATAGCCCTGATTTGCTTGGTAAAGTAGTTTTGAATGTTCCACCTAGACTTCTAAGATTGAATCCCCCTATTTACATTCCTTTGGTTTGTACGAACTACAGACAAAACTCATTTATGGTGCGGGTGAGCAATGACTTCAATGAGTTGTGTAAGCGTTTGGATCTTGATCTATTCTGTACGAGTGTTAACTCGGCTAGGCAGCAGTTGATCAGAGACTTTTTTGGCGTTGGTGATATTTTAGATTAGTGGTTTGTGTTGGTTACTTTTCTGTTTTCATTTTACAAAATGTATTGTTACTTAGTTGTTTTTGTTAGCGTCCACGACCTTACTATATCCTAAATTGTTTCTTATACGTGAAAACCTGTTATTGGCTTTCTGCTACTATCTAAGTGATCTATCAATTATTGTAGCTGTTGGTTTTCCTATAAATAAATAAATAGGCGGCTCACGACGTGACGTCAAAAGCGAGCCGCATTTTCTGGCGACATCAGCATTTTTGTATAGAAAAATGACTGCAGCGCGGGCAATGCGATCAGGTTCATTGGCCATGTAAGTAAGATACTATTTCAGGCAGGCGACATCAGCAAAACAAAAACACCAATATAGATTACACGTGTATAATATGCATAGTTGCGCTTAATAATAATGAAACTACAGTTTCTTGAACTTCATTTTCGGCTGTTTGTGCCCCTTCTCAGATTCGCTGTAAAACTTCTTATAATTAACGTTCTTGTAGTGGAAAGACTTGACTTTATCGTCGCATTTCTGCGGTTCCTTTTTTTTGTCATCCGCGGGTTGGATAGCCGCGGCCTTTTCCATCTTACGTTTACGCTGAGATGCCTTCTTGGCAGCTTTGGTTTCAGCTACTGGTACAGGGATAACATCTTCATTGCTCTCTGTTTCTGGTTTTTCGGTTGTGTCCGGTTCTGGCTGGGTATCTGTCACCAGAGCCCTCTCGGCCAATTCTCTTTGGGCTTGCAGTTTGAGCAGCACTTCGGTTTTGATGAACTCGTCGCCGTGGCTGAGTGCGGCGATCCTAGCCTCCTTCTCCTTGTAGTCTTTTATTTCGTCATCCTGCAATCACAAATAGGAATAAGCATTTATAAGTTACTAAATTTTGGCGAAAAAGGGTACCTAAACTAACTGAGACGATTCTAAGGCGCTGTCTCCACGAGCGAGAGAATCGTGACGAGTCCGCCCTCATATCGTCGGAGAATCTCCACGAACGAGCGATAATTTCGCCGCGTATCGTAACGGAATCGCAGCGTTTCCGCGGCGACTCGTAACGGTATAGCCGCGTTCCCTTGACGACGCGTTGTGAAAGAAAGAGTTTGACAGCGCGCCCGCTGCTAGTCGCGACGGGTTAGCGACGATGTAACGACGTTTCGCGCGCTCGTTGCCACTCGTCGCATCGCGGCGATAATATCGCCGTGTGGAGACGGCTTCTAGAGAAGTGTATAGAAATACGTGGCACGACGATAATATCGCCGCGATTCTCTCGCTCGCTCGTGGAGACTAAATAAATGCTTTTAGACTTGGTCTGACATACATTTGGACTACGTAAATAATGTTTCGATCCCGCGCTAATCGGTCCCATTGAAGGCCCGTGACGTGTACAATATCGTCTACCCATCTGGCCGCCGGACGTCCTACCAGTACCCAGATCGTGGTAAAAGCCAAACTCAGAGTACCCAGATCGTGGTATGGTACAAACTTAGGCACATCGAATTGGCAGCGACGCGACTAGACGTAATGTAATAAGACAATATTTTATAAACAACTAGCAAACCCAGCGAACTCCGTTTCGCCACCAGATTTTTCCTGAATTTTCTTTGCAATAAACCTCACGGAGCCCGAGACCTTTCCAACGAATGCAAAACCGTGCAAATCGGTTCGTGCGTTCTGGAGTTATAGCGTCAGGAAGGAAAACCCGACTTATTTTTATATAGTAGATGTAACAAGGTATATAATGAACGGTGTCGCGCCGGCTCGAGCAGTCGTTCAAGCGTTTCTATATCTTGTAACATTGTTCATAAGGTTTATAATGTCTTGTTACGGTCTCGTCGCTGCAAATTCAATGTGCATTAAACCTTAATGAGGCTTATACCCAGCAGAGGGTGAAATCAGGTTGTGGATGATGATGATGAAATGATGTTTATTTCTACTAGAATACATACCTGAACAAGTTTACGATAGCATCTGTATCGGCCGTATGGCGGGATGAACATCTGTGCATCTACGTTCAGAGTTGACACCTGACAACACAATAAAAAGTAAATAAGTTCGTATGAGTCAGTGGCCAACTCTGGTGACGGAGTTTTTAGGCCGCCTTAAGGCCTCCGTCATGGCTTAACGACTTAAATAGCCGGGGCCGACAATTTAACGTGCCCTCCGAAGCACGGAAGCGCTCAGATGAAAATGCCACTGGCGGTCACCCATCCACTTACAGACCGTTTCGAACGTTGCTTAACTTCGACGATCTATCAAGAACGACTAAGCAAGCACGACCACGAGCGCTTCTTCGACAACAAAATGTAATTATTAGACGAACCGTAGCGGGCAAGTTTATGGACAAGGTCAATTGTTATAGCGGGACAAATTGCATGATCTGCCAACACTTATAATGATCATCATCCACCTATAGCAGACCACTGCTGGACATAGCCTCCCCTGCCTCCCGCCATTGCGCCCTGTCCCCGGCCCGACGCATCCAGCTTCTGCCAGCAGCCAGAGCAGATCGTTACTCCACCTGGCCGGAGGGCGTCCTACACTACGCTTGCCGAGTCGCCCACTACACTCAACAACTCGTTTACCCCAACGGTTATCGGTTCTTCGGCAGACATAATGATCCTGCATAGCGAGTTAGCGATTCAACACCACACAGCGAATCCCAGACTGTTCAAGACTATGCACAGTGCCACAAACTTATCTGGACCGGTGGCCAAAAGAGGAACTAACGAATTTTACTGTAAATATTTTTCTGCCAACACCAAATGCGATAACCGCGCCTCTAATAAGTTTGTGTCATTGTTTGTGAGCTTTGGGTGTTATGTTACACTAGCTTCTGCACGCGGCTTCGCCCGCGTGGTACTAAAATTTGAATAGTCTATAAGTTATTTCAGGTCATCTACACCTTTTTTTTTTTTTTTTATAACGTCAGAAAATCCATTATGGATACCCGACCGCCGTGGGGACAGCGGAAGGGTTATGTCGGACTCTCA
The DNA here is from genome assembly GCA_963565295.1 of Epirrhoe alternata. NCBI lineage: Eukaryota > Metazoa > Arthropoda > Insecta > Lepidoptera > Geometridae > Epirrhoe > Epirrhoe alternata. The sequence goes on from OY751375.1 coordinate 1,876,758, forward strand.
CCGACTAAAAACTGACGCGTGGCCTGCCTCCATGCATGTCAAGGGGCTCCGCGATCTCCTATGGAACACAGCGGTGCCCCTCTTGCATTTTGCCTAAGCACTGTCCCGGGAATGGCATCCACAGCCACGCCCGGCACCGCGGTGCTTACGGCGGCGCTCGCCACAGAGCGCCGCCGCCCTCCCGGGGTCCGCATCGTGGACAGTCGAAGTCCCCACTTCAACCACCCGCGGACCCGAAAAGTCCCCTGTTGGGCAGGGGATACCACTCGCCCCCTCGCGGGGCAGGCGGTGCGTTCCCGCCTTCCATCCCGAGTGGGTTCGGCCTCGCTCCGAACCCACTCCGCGGCCTCCTCATCCAGACCATACAAGGGACTGGTGCCAAGGCAAGTCAGTCAGTGTGTATCCGACCGAGTCGCCAAGGCACCCACATCCCTTGATGCCGGGCAAGAGTAGCGAAGGCGGCGATATCGCGTACCACGCGCTCTCCAGAGCGAATCTTGGAGGTACCACCGCCTTCCACCTCTTCGGTGTTCCGCCGCCTACGAGCCTACCAGCTCGTCCTAGCTTCATCCACTGCGCCATCTGCGAGTCAGAGGGACGCGCGGAGAAGCTACCTCCCGTCAGACCATTGGTTATCCGACAATAGATTCCGGTTTATTGTCGGACTTAACAGGGCACACCGGCCCTTCAACTGCTGTTCCCCCCGGTTCCTCCCCGGATCCGTAAGGGACAAGCAGCTTTGGGCACACGAGAAGGTTGTCTGACCTGGTGCCCCAGGTCATCTACACCTATACCAAGTTTCATCCAAATCGGTTCACTGGTTTAGGCGTGATTGAAACACAAACATACAAACTCACAAACTTTCGGCTTTATTATATGAGTGGGATTAAATTACGCCTTTTAAGCTATAATGTCTACTACTCATGGCTTAGAACATTCAAGAAACCTATGTATTATGTAGATATACAGGGTGTAAAAGAATTCTAACGATGCCGAAAGGGGGTAGGTACAGCATCCCAAACACAACCAAATCCAAAAGGATTTTCAGAAAAGCTGAGTGAAATTTTTTTTTGCGTTTTTTTCGCTAAATATGTCATGGTCTGATTGTAACTGTAATGTTCAATAAAACACGGACTATCGCAAACTGATTTATTACCAAGACAGGCGTTTGACAATACGCGGGTCTACCCGCAATTAGGTGCATAAACACTACAGTAACCCCTCAGACACAATGGGTGACACACACAAACACACACACCACACACACGCAAAAACACACAAACAAAGACGCACTCTAACTACACTATTACTCATCGCTGTACTTTTATAATGAGTGTTTCTTTTTGTTTTTACTTACGAAATCTCTCACACACAATTCTAACTGCACCTATTATCATTATTTTTTTAGTAGTTAAGTGTAATTATTTTCTTTTTATTTCACATTGTCTTTGTTTTCTAACTTAATCTAAAGAAATTCTGTAACGGAAGAGCGAGACCTCCTAATACAGGTATTTTCATACTTAAAAGGAGGTCTCAAACCCATGTACCTAAAGTAGATTAAGTTACTGAAATAAAATATTTGATTTGATTTGATTTGAGTTTTCGGTAGTTGTCTTTTTACACCCTGTATACTTTAAATTCATAAAAAAACAACTTCTATCGTCATCTGAACATTCCTTTCTTATCCACTATCATCTTTCACACAGTCCATCTTTTCTTTGGTCCACTTCTTCCGTTACATCCCTTCACATTCAAAAGTTTTGTGCAGATTGCTCCTGGCTTTAAACTCACCACGCCAGCAGACAAGTTGGCAAGCGCTGTCAGATCGGGCTGCACATCCAGTCTCACGCCATTCATCTCAGTGATCGAGTTATCCAGAGCCCAAGACATATCCAAGTTAATCTGGTCCTCGCTGGAAATAAGAACAACTATTATTAGGATTTGTCTGTGAAAAAATAAATAATGCTGGACATTTTCACACAGCATCATCTAGCCCCAAACTTAGCAAAGCTTGTACTATGGGAACCAGATAACTGATATACTACTTATATACTTTTTGTTTATAAATACATACATAATACAAAGAAACACCGAGACTCGAGATAAATATTTGCAGATCATACAAACATTTATCCCGCGGCGGGGATCGAACCCGCAACCTTCTGCGTCACAAGCGGGCTTTCACCCACTGCGCCACAGTCGTCAATCTATAAAAAGTAAAAGGTATAAAAATCTCTTCTACTTACGGAATCTCTTTTAAAAAAATCTTCCTGACTTCTACATTTATTAAAATTTCTAATCTGTAGTACTCACGTGACTTTAGGAAAGTGTGCAAGATCGTGAGGTTTGTAGTTGAGCTGTGGAGGAGGTGGAGGCGCCACTGTCGCACGCTGAGGCGGTATATACGTAGGCACCTCCGTGGGCAACTCTCGGCACTGAGGACAAATATGATAATAAAAATCAATGGCACTCCAGGAGTGAGAACTTGAAAGAGGTTTCGGTAACGGTTCTAAAAATCCTACATAATTCAATCCATACTAACTTAGCCTTCACTAAACTCGAGCAACTCAGGACGCGAACACGGTCGACGCGCAGAAATAGTTTTCTTGTTCTACCCAAAATTCTTACAAATTACGGAAAATAATCTATTGTATTCGAAGGTTTACAACAAGATACCATTGGAAATAAAGAATGTCAGCTCAGCCAATGCATTTAAAATTAAACTTCCGCAATACATTTTAAGTGATCACTCACTTCTTTGTAAATAAGTTCGGCAAGTATCTATTTAATACGACCGAAAATAACGACCTCTGTAGCGCAGTGGGCGAAGGCCCGCCTGCGACGCAAAAGGTTGCGGGTTCGATCCCCGCGGCGGGACCAATGTTTGTATGAAAAGTTATTATTAGTACTATTGAATTGATTCAGGCGTGACTTTGCGGAAGTCCATTGTAAGATATTAAAAATGGTAAGGAAATATATAGTAACAATCCGCTAATCTATTCTCAAACAAAGGTTTCTTAAAACTAGTACTCACCCTAAAGCCACCCAACCACCCACTAACCTCTGCCAAGCCTCCTACAACTTAGGCTCGGCAATCTGGAACCGTGAGCAGCACCGGGGCGCAAGCAAAAGAACACCTTCATTTGATTTCGACACGTGTTATCCAGAAAAGTCTCATTTTGCAAAACATTTAATAGATACAGGCCATACATTAAATAACAATCATTCATATAATATTTTACACACTTGTGAAAAAGGTTTTAGAATGTCAGTATTAGAATGCTTAGAAATAACTAAACACAACACTAATAGATTTACTTTGCTGAACGAAATCAACATTGGTACACCAAGATCGCCTTTATTACGATTATTTGCAAAAAATGGCGAGTTGACGGGAGGAGCTGGCAACTTTCAGGCGAATATAAATAGAGGTTAGGTAGGGAGCTGGCTCACTTTTCGTTCGGCGCTCGTAGCGACAAGACGTCTGCGTTTGCACGGAAGTAGTCAAGTTTATTCCTGAGGATGCCCCGTGGAGGGGCGAAACACGTGTCGAAATCAAATGAAGGTGTTCTTTTGCTTGCGCCCCGGTGCTGCTCACGGTTCCAGATTGCCGAGCCTAAGTTGTAGGAGGCTTGGCAGAGGTTAGTGGGTGGTTGGGTGGCTTTAGGGTGAGTACTAGTTTTAAGAAACCTTTGTTTGAGAATAGATTAGCGGATTGTTACTATATATTTCCTTACCATTTTTAATATTATTAGTACTATTAAAATAAATTACTTACACAGAGAATCATACGATGTATCGTGAGTAGGTTTCGTTTGACGAAGGGCGGTGTGGGCGCGCAACAAGCCGTCACGCCTTGCAGCTCACGAGGGAGGATCTCCGCCAGGTTTGACAGCATATGGTTGGGGATGAGATACCTAAAACGAGCAATTAAAACCATCAGACTTAGTGGACTTAGCGTGCATGGGACAGTTGGAAGGGGAAGGCCTAGGCGAACCTTCTTGGATCAAATTGGCGACATTTTGGAGAAGTGCCAGGTAAAAAGTACCCTAAACCGACGAGCATGTATGAAGAATGTAATGAGAGTGAATGAGGCGAAAGTTGTGTGTCAGGATCGTAGCGAGTGGAGATCCGTGGTCTCTGCCTACCCCTTTGGGAAATAGGCGTGATTTTATGTATGTATGTATGTATCTAAATAAGACCAATGAATGTGACCTCAAACTTTTTGAATAAGTATACAATTATTAACTCACGAGGGTCCTTCATCCAGCTCGCGAGCCTGTGCATCGCGCCATTTGTAAAGCATTTTCATCGCTGCAAGCTGCTGATTGTTGAAAGATTTCTTTGTGCGTGCGTACAGCTCCATGTGGCAGGTGTCATCTATAACTTCTTTGTTGTATGTCTGGAATAGTATTACACAAATTAGATCATCATCATCATTGGCCTGTTTTCCATCTATAAAAGATGATTCAGGTGGCGTCAGTCAAGTCACACCACAATTAAGATTTGAATTTAAACACTTACGTTCGTGGCTAAATAAGCCTATACGAGAGTGGCAGCCACGACCGCACTTTGTACAGACAAAATTAGAAAAATTATTATTATTCTGTACAAATTAGATCACATTTTAAATTTTATTACGGGACTTAATCGCGTAGGTATAACATTTGTTTATTTACCTCGACGTTTCAGTAGCGTTACAGCTACCGTGGTCACGAGAAGACTGCCCGCCGGTACAAACCACTGGATCGAGTTACATCAACCTTTAGTCCTTTCCAATGATCGCCATTATTATACTAGAATTGTGCGTGAAGCAGTTGAAATAAAGAAACACAGGAATTTCAACCGGGAATGCGGCTACAAACTGTCATCAACGTGGGATCCAGTGATAAAAAAGTGTTCGGGTCGCGTAAAAACGTCTAGTACTAACTTGGATGTTGTCAGTGTAGTGTGTCGCGACCCTAATGTTATTTTGTGTTGACCGAATGAGAGTAGTTCCTCATCGGTCGAAGAGGCGAACGAGTACCGGCGGGCAGTCTTCTCGTGACCACGGTAGCTGTAACGCTACTGAAACGTCGAGGTAAATAAACAAATGTTATACCTACGCGATTAAGTCCCGTTATAAAATTTAAAATGTCTTCGAGTCGCGAAAGTTTAAAATGTGTAAATTAGATCACTTCATGAAAAACTAAATTTAATTTGGTGCAGTTCTTTTGGGGGAACACAGATGTCTATCTTACAGGCTTTCAGTCTAGTTTAGGCATCTGGGACCTTTAATTTATTAATGTTTTTATTTCAAACTTACTATTACTTACATTTTAACTAGTGTATAAATTAGTTTCATAAAAAATTGTATGTAATCTGTGTAATAATTTTAAATTGTGCATAATAAACTATTCTATTCTAAACTATTCTAGTATTATCGACTTCTGTAGCGCAGTGGGCGAAGATCCGCTTGCGACGCAGAAGGTTGAGGGTTCGATCCCCGACGCGGGACAAATGTCTGTATGATCTACAGATATTTGTCTCGGGTCTGGTTGTTTTCTATGTATAATATGTATGTATTTACGAACAAAAAGTGTTAAAAGTCATGTAGTACCCATAACACAAGCTTTGCTTACTTAGAGGCTAGATAATGCTGTGTGAAAAGTCCAGCATTACTATTTATTATCTATACTAATATTATAAAGAGGAAAGATTTGTTTGTTTGAAATGAATAGGCTCCGAAACTACTGGACCGATTTGAATAATTCTTTCACCAATAGAATCCCACATTATCCCCGTTGAACATAGGCTATATTTTATCCCGGGGAAGTGAAATTTTCCCGAGGGATCGCGGGTAACACCGCGGCGGACAGCTAGTACAGTAATATAAGAGGATTTGGCGGCATTGAGTTGTGCCTCGACTTTTAATTCCTCAGGGTCGCGCAACAGAGTATTTTTCGTTTCGGATATGAGCTTTAACACGAACTCTAGCAAGGAAAACACCGTGAGGAAACCCGCAGCTTAGTCAGCTCCACACATGTTGAGAGGATGGTTTGGGTGCTGGGCAAGTCTATTCCATCTCAAACAATGTCCCAGGCACTACGACATCCCTTTAAGTATATGCATAGGTTGCTGGCGCTGTGTTTTAATCTATAGTCTTTTTCACGCCGGAACGTATGCCTGACATATTGAACTTGTTTCGTTTCACTTTGTGTAGCTCACAACAATTTTGAAACATGTTTTTCTCTATTTCCTGTTTAATTATTTCATATATTATCGTAAACGAGCCATAAAACATAAATAATAAACATTTTCTTCAAAAATCCGTCAAATAAGAGTACTGAGTAAAATGGAACGTAACTTATTAGAGAGCGCGAAAATGAAAATCGAAACAATCGATCAATCGATAAGTAAAAAAATAATCGTTGGTTTAGTAATTTTATCTATGAATTAACCTTAATCGATTGAGATGAATTGGTCGTAGTGAAATAAAAATCGATTTTGTTAGTCTCGATTAAACTGTAGGACATTACTATTCGATGGACTTTGACATCTCGAAGTGTCATGCATACGTTCCGGCGTGAAAAAGACTATAGATGATACAAAAAGCTTAGTAAGCTTTTTTTTTGAAATACTAACCAAGCAACTAGTATGTCGACTGTTCTCAAAAGCGCTCAGCAATAGATTGGGCAGACCAGCCGCCTTCTCCAACAATTGCTGACGCATCACTCGCCACATGTACAAGAGGTAGTGTGTATCCATGCGGGCATAGTCGATCAACTCGGATGGCAGAGGACGGATACGCCAATCAGCCGTTTGGTATCTGGAATAAATAAATAATGCTGGACATTTCTCACATTATCATCTAGCCCCAAACTAAGCAAAGCTTTTATTATGGGAACCAGATAACTGATTAAATAAATAAATAATGCTGAACTTATCACACAGCATCATCTAGCCCCAAAGTAAGCAGAGCTTGTGTTATGGGTACTAAGATAACTGATATACTACTTATATACTTTTTGTTTGTAAATACATACATATTATACATAGAAACACCCAGACCCGAGACAAATATTTGTAGATCATACAAACATTTATCCCGCGGCGGGGATCGAACCCGCATTTATTTATTTGATAATAATTAAAATTTTCAACTTTTGGACATTTAAATGTCTTCTCTAGTTTTGAACCACCCACCACAATTCATAATTGACATAATTCCCTTGTCGTCACATTTCTTTAATCAGTAGAGACACTAAAGAACATGGTAGAGATATATTTACTATTTAACTATTATATTGACATTCAAAACCGATAAATCAATTTGATTTATTTGTATAGATAAAATGAATGCAACACAAAGGATGTTATTTATAAAGGTCTATGCCCAGTTGTTATCCTGAGATCAATTGACGGGTCGAATCAATCTGAGGCGAGATTATCCAATCTTTGGACGCAGGTTATTGAGCTTGGTATTGTTTCTTCAACGGCCTTGTCCGGCTGAGACGAAATTCTGAATTGTAGTAAGTAAACTGGTTTTTATTGACATAATACCAATGATAAAATATATATAGATGTGTTTCGAGCACGCGGAAAGTAAAAACGTCGTAGAGTCGTTTTTTCTTGAGTTCGCGTCAAGCAAACGTGTTGGACAATGACAGTCACAGTTTTATGATCAGACGAAAATGACGTATCATGACAAAATACGTCATTTTCGTATTGTGTGATTGGTTGGAATGGGAAATGGATTTCAAGTAAGACACTAAGGCCTCATATTTTAAAGTCAGTTTCTATCACTAACATATCTATTATACATATAAAAATAAAAAGAAGATCATATAAAATATCATTGCATAATATTATAGTATTTGGTTAATTTGAGGATCCCTGTGCATTAGGCGAAGGCCCACCTGTGACGCAAAAGGTTTCGATGATTCGCGGGTTCGATTCCCGCGGCGGGATAAATTTTTATAAAATCCGCACAACCCACTCATATGAAAGTTTGTGAGTTTGTTTAGATGTTTGTGTTTCAATCGCGCCTAAACCAGTGAACCGATTTGGATAAAACTTGGAATAGGCGTAGATAGTGACCTGGAATAGCATATAGGCTATTCAAAATGTTGGTAGCACGCGGGCGAAGCTGCGCGCAGAAACTAGTATTAATCCAAGGTTTGGGTATTTTAGGACAGTTATTGGAACCAGCGCCGTTTAATTGTTTCCTCGAGACGTTTCCCATCGCCGAGTTCATTGATTTTTTTACCCTTTTTTATAAAGTTGAATGTAATAATGTTCTTATTTAATCAATTATCTATCTCTTCAACTTACTTTTTATCTGCTTCGACGTTGCAGTATCTAGCCAGTAGATTTTTGAGTGACAATGAGGGTAGTTGCAGAATCTTTCCCGCTTGGAAAGTGTCGAACAGCCCAACTATGTAAACGCCAAAGTCGCGTTGCAGCCATTTAACATCATGATCGGCTCCGTGGAATATCTGTAAGAGAAAAATTAAAAGTATAAAATATATTTTTTAAACTTTTAAATTTTCCTAAAAGATGTAATTTTTTTTTTTTTTTTTTAATTTATTTACATCTTTTAGAACTTATATCATCATCATTATTTCCCTGCCCTTATCCCACTTTTATATGGGGTCGGCACAACAGGTTTTCCTCTTCCACTCCGCTCTATCAGCCGTCATCTCAACACTCACTCCTTTCTTACCCATATCATATATTAGAACTTATATAAATAAATAAATAGTACGAAAAAGCATGTAATACTTTTTCGTATTGTACTTTTTATCTGCCAGATGAAGAGGCCAAGAAAACGTTGGCGTGACGACCTAGATGCCTTTAATGGGGACTGGTGGGACGTGGCAGAGGACCATGATAGATGGAAGCAATTGGGGGAGACCTTTGCCTTACTTATTATGTACAGACTTATTGCGATTATTCAGTATGAGGATATATAGATAGATAGATAGATGTTTATTCAATAAAGTGTAACATACATATTCAGGTAGGTAGTGTCTTTAAACTAGGATAAGTTTGACTAGACACTAAGTTCTCGTTACAAAAATAAGGTAGGTAGGTAGTACACAATATCACATGAATTGAGTATAACACAATAACAAACAACATTCACGCACACACACACAGCACATATATGTATGTGGAGTGTTGTGTTTTATAACCCCCGGTTTCTATATTCAACCGACAGTTGTAGGTAAGAGCTACGATTCGACTCGTTTCCCCACACAAAAGTTCGACAGCTAACAAGTAAGCTGTCAAACTTTTGTAAGTGAAAATAAAGTCTCTTAAAGTCCCATAAGGATATCTGTTCCGGTGAGGGAGGCGCTGCTATCGCATTTGGCATAGAGAAAGTAAATGTCTGTGGCATTTGGTGTTGCCAAAAAAATATAATTTTACAGTATAGTGGATAAGAAAGGGACCAAAGCACCAAACGAAAAAACACACCGAGCAAACAAGCAATGGCGGATATGGCAACTGAAAACTAATGTCAGACAGATTGACATTTCAAAATGGCGGCGTTAGTTCCTCTTTTGGCCACCCAGATATATTTGTAGCGCTGCACCTACAACTGTCCGTTGAATATAGAAACCGGGCATAAACTAATGCTCGTACTATACTTACTTTGACCTTTTTAGGGTCCGTAAAGGAATGATTCAGCTTGTAAACATGCTCGCGTACGGCGAGTGTATCGATTATAAAATCGCCGCCTTCATACGTCGTTATTTGAATAAGGCATGTTATACCTGAAAATAAAATACATACCACTATTATAATGCGAAAGTTGAGATGTCTGGTTGGGAGCAGCTGGAAGGGTTTCGATGAAATCATTTTTGAAATGAAAACTTCTTCAGGCGCGTTGGGCAGTTATGAGATGAGAAAAGAACTTGGATTCACCTCGAAAAGGTCACGTGCGAGTCACGTGACCGCTCACCGAGGGTTATTTGTCAAGTTGAGAACCGTTCAAGTTTTCACTTCTGCCGGCACTCCAGGGGTGCCACTGGAAATTTTGGAGAAGAGCCTAGCAATATTGTGACAAAATAAAAGATAAAAATTTCTTAGGTAGTCGAAAAAGGTTCGTATTGAAAGGACATTTAAGCAGAACGACCTATTAGCAGAACTTCCTAAAAGCAAAACGGAATATTCGCATAACGTCTTATTAGTAATATATATATATATATATCTTCCTGCCCTTTTTCCCACATTTAGTGGATTAGTCGTCATATAAGTAACATGACCTAGTAATATGACCTGACGACCTCTGTGGCGCAGTGGGTGAAAGCCCGCTTGGGACGCAGAAGGTTGCGGGTTCTATCCCCGCGGCGGGATAAATGTTTGTATGATCTGCAAATATTTATCTCGGGTCTGGGTGTTTCTATGTATAATATGTATGTATTTACAAACAAAAAGTATATAAGTAGTATATCAGTTATCTGGTTCCCATAGTACAAGCTTTGCTTAGTTTGGGGCTAGATGATGCTGTGTGAAATGTCCAGCATTATTTATTATTTATTTAATATCTAGGAAAAATTGGATGGAGTCCCATCCAGGTAAAAATTTAGTCAACAAAATCGAACATGCAGTACAACGCTCAGCGAAATAGCATGCTAAAATTTCAAATAAATAAAATTAAAGCTAGGCGAAAATTATAGAAAAGGAGGAAATTATAGTAAAGTACGCGATGGACATCAAAAACACAGGCATAAATGCATATTGGCTATTGACAATGACGGCTAGGCATTACTACACTAAAACGGCTTAAATACTAAGGTAAATCTTTAATATGACATGCCTAGTTATTCAGACTTCAGGGGAACGCATTCGCTATCGGTCAGCTGTTCAACCGACCGCAACCAATCATAGTGCAGGAATAGATCCAAAACTGACGTTTCTTGCTACTTTTTTTATGATGGTCGGCTCTTGACCTCGAAACTAACATAAGCAAGAACGAGGTCTACGATGGAGCGAGCCTACCCAGAAGGTGCCTATTAACTCTCTTCTTGAAAACAACAGGGTCATAGCTCAGCGGAAATACAGACGCGGGAAGCTGATTCCAAATTTTTGCAGTGCGCATAATAAAAGAACTTTGAAAGCGCTTAGTTCTAATCAGTGGAATATGAACCAGGTGAGGATGATAATCAGCTGTGCGTCTGAAGTCCCTGTAAAAGAACGGTGAAGGCGGAATAAGGTCGTCTAGCGCCTGGGCACACTCGCCGTAGTACAATCTGCGGTCGGTTGAACTGAACAGTTGATCTCTTCCGTTCCGAATGCATTCCGCTGAACTCTCAATCAAGGGTCTGGGTAGCGCGCGGAATAATTTTACATATTCTGGTTATAGACATTTATTTCCCACTAGCGCGCGGCTTCGCCCAAGTGGTACCACCATTTTGAATAGCCTATGTGCTATTCCAGGTCTATCTACGCCTATTCCAAGTTTCATTCTAATCGGTTCACTGGTTTAGGCGTGATTGATATACAAACATCCAAACATCTAAAAAAATGAGTGGGATGGGATAAATAATATTATATTAACTTACATGAGAACAAAAGCTAAAATTAAGTTAAAATCTAACATTGAATTATTAAATATTGATTAAAAAATCGAAAAAAAAACGCAACGTATCAAGTATACTGATATCCTATCCTCTACCCTACTAATATAAAAAAGCTGAAAGTTGGTGATTATAACTGTATGTTGTTTTGTGTCAGTAAGTAACGGAGTTATTAGGCCGCCTTAAGGCCTCCGTCATGGCTTAACGACTTAAATAGCCGGGACCGACAATTTAACGTGCCCTCCGAAGCACGGAAGCGCTCAGATGAAAATGCCAATGGCGGTCACCCATCCACTTACGGACCGTTTCGAACATTGCTTACGTTCCACGAACTATCAAGAACTACTAAGCAAGCACGACCACGAGCGCTTCATTCTTCTTTCTTATATCGTACTAATATAAAAAACTAAAACTCCGTCACCAGAGTTGGCCACTGACTCATACGAACTTACTTACTTACTAATATAATGAAGCTGAAAGTTTGTGAGTATATCTGTATGTTTGTTTGTGTCAGTGACAGTCATTTTCACAACCGGATTTTAAATGTAACATATCTATTATCTATAGAATATCATTGCTACTAAACTAAAAAAATACGCAATAAAACATTCGCTCAGTTACTTATAAAAATTCGCAGCAAGTAAATAAAGCAAAGCTATTGACGACCTCTGTGGCGCAGTGTGAAAGCCCGCTTAGGACGCAGAAGGAGCGGGCTCGATCCCCGCCGCGGGATTTGTATGATCTGCAAATATTTATCCCGTCTGGATGTTTCTACTTATAATCTGTATGTATTTACAAAACAAAAAGTATAAAACATAAAAAAAGTAAACAGGATCACGACTGTATCCCAAAGGCGCGGTAGACATTCTCTCAGATCTTTTTATGTATTCCAGATCATTTGAATAAGGGGGTAGTCAGAGGCATGTCCTAATACATATTTGATACATGCCCACATCTTGCAGAAGTTAGTATTCCATACGTGACAGGTTGCAAGCCCATCGCCGCAACAAAAAGACGAAACAAAAAGTATACAAGTAGTATATCAGTTATATGGTTCCCATAGTACAAGCTTATCGAGCATCATTATTTATTATTCGCGGAAGCTAGTTGCTATAGTCTATTAACAAACAATATTATCTTGCCATGTACAATGTCATTTAACTAGATAAAAGTATACACAAGTTATCGCGGATTTGTAGTTCAATGAACATAAGGACAAATGTTTGCAAACAAGCATTACGGGCAAGCGAAGCGAGCAGGAAAATTATCCATACTAATATTATAAAGCTAAAAGACATGGAAGCTGCGTATCGATTATGCGCTCCTGGCGCGCGCGCCATGAATGACCGCGCCGGGAGTGCGTTCCGCGTAACGCGTGCCAAACTTTTGAAGTATACCAACGAAGCGTGCCTGGCGCGCGCGGCAACCGTTCCAGTGTTTGACCCTTCATCATGGAAGCTTTGGTTATCCATAATGGGAGCGCACAAACACAAAAAAATACAACAAGTCCGTCTCAATTTGCGCGCGCGCCGCGATTGATGCGCGGTAAAAAACCGACAGCCGACGGAACGGACCGCTCCGTGTTCGGGCGCTCCAACGAACACATTGGCGCGCGTTCCAAAATGGTATCCATTTCGCGCGGCTGGAGCGCGCGCCAATGTTCGCTCTCTTGGAGCGCATAGTCGATACGCAGCTTAAAGGTATACCAGGGAAGGCCCCTGTGATGGATAGTGAATTCGATTGTTTGTATGCTTTGCAAATATTTGTCTCGAGTCTAGGTTTCGAAGAAAACTTCTTTATGCCGGCCACCCGCAATCAAGTTTACCGTCCAGTCTGCAGCGGACTGGATGCGGCGTCCAGTGAACTTGACGGTGTATTGGTATGGGTGTGCATGACAAGCGAAAAAGAACTTCGTTCTGCCGACTTGATCAAGTTTGCAGCGCTGCAAACTGGACGGTAGATCGTGGGTGGCATTAGGCGCGTTGAGCAGTTTTAGGATGGATAAAAAACTTTGGAATCGCGACGCGAGTCACGTGACCTGTTACGTGATGTGATGACACCGGTGCATTTCAGTACTTAAATATAAGTTTAGGCTGCCAAAAACCTCGATCAAGTTTTCACTTCTGTCGGCACTCCTGGAGTGCCACTTTTTTTATGTAATATTTGTACTATGTACGTATTGGTCGTACATCAATAAATAAATAAATAATGCTGGACATTTCACACAGCATCATCTAGCCCCAAACTAAGCAAAGCTTGTATTATGGGAACCAGATAACTGATATACTACTTATATAAGTACTTTTTGTTTGTAAATACATACATATTATACATAGAAACACCCAGACCCGAGATAAATATTTGCAATCAATGGATCTAGCGTTTTGTATTTATATGCGCATAATTTTTCGGGATAAAATATCTAAATGTTCATCAAGGATAATGCAGATTCTAATGGTGAAAGAATTTTTCAAATCAATGCAGTAGTTTCGGAGCCAATTCAATTCAAACAAACAAACAAACAAATCTTTCTTCTTTACAATATTAGTGTAGATTACATTAATTTAATTACCTGAAACACATGAACTATCAAATAGTAAAAACAAAACTATGAAAAAATAAATAATAATAAATCTAGCATGCTTTCTGTCGCGTCTGACAGCGTCACCTTGCCAGTTAAACTTACAGACAATAGGTTAAAATTACCTTGATAAGATCTATAGGAGTGGTGTTCGACATCAACCGCAATCTCGTCACAGTCTTGCAGATGTTTGACGAGCTCGTCAAGTTTCGCCTCAGTGTCTACCAGGGTAAGAGGAGTGTCGGCGAGTGGTGGCGGAAACTCGACTAGTTCTGCGCTCTCTATGAAGTGGGATGGCGGCCGGTATAGGTCTAACTCGACGCTATACGGATGTTCGTAACTAAAATGAAAATAAAAGATAAGATAATTTATTTCATAACAAAAATAGCCGTGAGCCGTGTTGGCCGAATGGGGTTGTACCTCGACTTTTAATCCGAAGGTCGTGGCCGTGCATCAATGGATTTTGCGTTTCGTAAAATTTATATGCGCTTTAACACGAGCTCTGAACGGCGAAGGAAAACATCGTGAGGAAACCAGTTAGTATTCTCATAGGCGGCGATGGGCTTGCAACCTGTCACGTATGGAATACTAACTTCTGCAAGATGTGGGCATGTATCAAATATGTATTTGTACATGCCTCTGACTACCCCCTTAGACATCTTCAAAGGCGCCTTGGAGATACAGTCGTGACCCTGTTACGTTTTACAAAAATATGTGTCACCTCTGTGGCGCAGTGGGCGAAGGCCTGAGACGCAGAAGGTTGCGGGTTCGATTCTCGCCGCGGGATAAATGTTTGTTTGATCTACTAATATTTATTTCGGGTCTGGGTCTAGGTATGATAAGTATTTATTTACAAAAAAAGTTTATCAGTCATGTAGTGCGCATAACACAAGCTCTGCTTACTAGATGATGCTGTGTGAAAAAGTCCAGCATTATTTATTTATATACGGCCTTACAAATACAAATAAATTTTCCGGGAAAAAATAATTAAAAAGAATGGATAGCACTTTACAAGGCAGAGAGAACTAAAGAAAAAAAAAAGTTATTCCAGAGTATAAACATAAAGTCTAGGCGTTTAATTAAACGGCTGATTAAGCTAGTTGACCGCGACAGATATACCACGTAAGGCCGATAATAAACACTTGACTTGAATGACGACCTCTGCAGCGCAGTGGGCGAAGGCCCGCCTGCGACGCAAAAGGTTGCGGGTTCGATCCCCGCGGCGGGACCAATGTTTGTATGATCTACAAATATTTGTCTCGGGTCTGGGTGTTTCTATGTATAATATGAATGTATTTAGAAACAAAAAGTATATAAGTAGTTTATCAGTCATCTTAGTACCCATAACACAAGCTCTGCTTACTTAGGGGCTAGATGATGCTGTGTGAAAAGTCCAGCATTATTTATTTACTTAAAACATTCGAGTGAGCCTGCTTTTATGCCCAGCAGTGGGCCCAATCGCGGAAGACCATTCTCTTAGATCTTTTATGATTTAGAGTTTCTTCAAAAAAGGGTTAGTCAGAGACATGACCCACAACTGGGCAAAGGTCTATTCACAATTTTATAAGTTAGATTAGATACACAAATGAACGTAAAATATGTTCTTAGCGTCAAAATTCTCAATTCGAACCCACGAAAAGATCGCACCACTTCGCCAACACATCCCAAGCAACCTCAATTATTGATCTCCCCTTTCGAAGGGGCCAACGCCGAGGGTCCGGACCCAACAGAAACCAAGGTCACCTAGCTAGACTATTCAACTTTCACAATGACATCTCCCCTCGACTTGCCACGTGCGATGTTTTCGTTCTCGACATAAATGAAACATGCTTTGCTAAAACGAAGGCGACTATGAGCTCTTAATTCGGCAGTTTTTGAACAACATGGCAATTTTTACATAGAGAAAACTACACTAGTGACTGCACTAGTGCGCAAGCGAGAGTACGATAGGTTGCGATGTTTCTTATTGTGTTATTCGAAATTGACATGAGGTTCCAACTGCCAAAGACTAATAATATAATAATGCTGGACATTTCACACAGCATCATCTAGCCCCAGAGTAGCTTGTGTTATGGGTACTAGATACATGAATAGTATACATAGAAAACACCCGAGATAAATACTTGTAGATCATTTGACATTTGTCCCGCGGCGGGGATCGAACCCGCAAACTTCTGTAAGCGCAAAAAATGTATTAGTAATTCACGACATCACATTAGATACCTCTAAAATTATCAGTGTTCCTCTACTATATTATGCATGTATTATACATATAAACCTTCCTCTTGAATCACTCTATCTATGGAAAAAAACCGCATCAAAATCCGTTTCGTAGTTTTAAAGATTTAAGCATACATTGGGACAGAGAAAGCGACTTTGTTTTATACTATGAAGTGAAGAATGGCGTTATAGAGAGGAGGCCTATACTCAGCAGTGGGTACAACCGGGCTGAATAGATATAGATTTTAAAAATTGTAATTCTTAATATACGAAAGTATGGATGGATGTAATTCAATCGAGAACTGATGAACGAATAAGAAAAAGACTTTTATATCCCAGAAAAATGGACAATTTCGATTCAATATGGCGTTCATGACACAAATTTTCTCCCTTGATTAATCTTCTATTTTCTATGGGTCTAATGCATAATGTATATTACTTATATGGGCATATAATGAATGAATAATAAATAAATAATAATAAATAATGCTGGACATTTCACACAGCATCATCTAGACCCAAACTAAGCAAAGGTTGTACTATGGGAACCAGATAACTGATATACTACTTATATACTTTTTGTTTGTAAATACATACATATTATACATAGAAACACCCAGACCCGAGATAAATATTTGCAGATCATACAAACATTTATCCCGCGGCGGGGATTGAACCCGCAACCTTCTGAATGAATGAAAATTCTTTATTGCACACCATTAATACAATTAAAACAAACAAAAACAAAAGAAAACCCAGATAAAAATTTACAATGGGCAGCAATGAGTTGTCTGAAGTAATAAATGATCAAAATTACTTACCCAACAGCTTCACCATCAATATTATAGAGGATGTTAAGAGCCAATGGCTTGATATTATTCGGCTTATCAGATATCTTAGGCACCCACAGATTATACGAGTTGTCGACAGGATCCTTGAAGGAAAGTTGTGGACGTGGAATGTTCTTTGCGCCTATAAATGTTGCATCTCCCATCTGTTAGAACATATTAAAGTGCCATTATATTACATTCAACAACAGGTTATCTCTCATGGTATGGAAATACGATTGCTTAAAATCTCCATTAAAACTTATTGACAATATCTGTAATCCCAGTATCCCACTAATATAATAATGCTGAAAGTTTGTATGTTTGTGTTTCAATCACGCCTAAACCAGGGAACCGATTTGGATGAAACTTGGAATAGGCGTAGATAGTGACCGGGAATAGCCTATAGGTTATTCGAAATGTTGGTACCATGGGGGCGAAGCCGCGCGCAGAAGCTAGTTGAAGATATTTAAGAAAAACATCCGAAATTTTTTGGCTATTGTTTCATTATCATCGTCTCCCTGCCCTTTTCCCACATTATGTGGGGTCGGCACAACATGTGTTCTTCTTCTATTCTCCTCTATCAGCCGTCATCTCTCTCACTCCCTTCTCACTCATGTTTGACCGCCATAATCTGAGAAACTTGCTTGGATTATCATTTAATGTTTCTTTTATCAAAATCATCTCTCTCTCAGAAAGAAAGAGAGGTAGGCAAGAAAGGTTGTCCTAGTGCAAGTGGTAAGAAAGATTGCGGGACCACTGTGGCTGCGACTGACAGGGAACAGGACAGGACACGCTGAAGAATAGCCGCGGACTAGTGTGCAAAAATAAAATTAAGTAAACTAAAAAATATCAGTAAATCATCATCATCACAGCCATCTAGCTTCCACTGCTGAACATAGGCCTCCCCCATCGATTTCCACAGCGATCGATCTTGTGCAGCCTGCATTCAACGGCTCCCAGCAACCTTTACCAGATCGTCTTTCCATCTAGTGGGGAGCCGTCCTCTACTGCGATTTCCCGGTGCGTGGCCTCCACTCGAGAACTTTCCTGCCCCAACTTATCAATAATTAAAGGCTTATATTATCAAAATCCATCCATCCAAACCGCAGGGCTCAGCTGGTAATATAACGTGGCCTTGGTCGTTACAAGTTTGGTAAACTGCGTACACATACCTTAATCTTAGTGATGATTGGCTTGTTGTTCCAGGCAGCAACTCCACCTTTTATGCCTTTCAGGAACTCCTCGTTAGGTTGATTCACTCCGGTTATTGTATCGATATTTATATGAATGCGGTCTAAAAGACTGTCGTTCACGTCGATTATTCTCTCGGTATTTTTTTTGGTCTCAACTACGCTGCTGTAAAAAAAACCGTGGCACTCCCGGAGTGCCAAGAGAAGTGAAAACATGAATAATTAGGTGCCCAGTGTATTTTTTGAGTCGAAAGATAATGACTTAATAAGTTTAGTTATAAAATGAACTTTTAGAAATGTAAAAATATTAAAAGTTTACCTAGTACAGAACTAGATGGCGCTACTGGTAGGTGTCGGTGAGCCGTTACGTGACTCGCACGTGACCTTTTCGAGGCGAATCCAAGAATTTATTCTCATCTCAAAACTGCCAAACGCGCCTAAATAAGTTTTTTTTGTACTTCAAAAAGAGGCCTTATATCTTTTATCGTTACAGTGCCACAAACTAATCTGAACCGTTGAGAGAGGCGCTGTTATCGCATTTAATGTTGCCAAAAAAATAAATATTCATATACAATTAGTTGGTAAGTTATTGGCTTGTGTTTTAACGCATTTATACAACAAAGCCTGCAAACCTTATATAAAGTAGTACAAAGACAGAGAGACGATGAACATACCATTTCAGCTTCACTTCAGGCATCTCAGCAACCACTATTTGGTTGGACTGCAGAACTACATTGTCGCTTATCTGGCAAGTGACGACGCGGTAGCCGCGGTAAGTGTTGTAAATGTCTTGCGAAAAGCCTATGGGGAAGCGACTGGATGACTTGACCGTTTTTGTCACACGCATGAACCCATCCTGTAACAGAAAGCTCAGTCAAAAAAATATTTATAACCAGTTTGATCACTAACGACAAGGGCAACAGGGTCAATTAATTTTACCCACACAATTCCATTGAGAGCTTTTATTAGATCGTTCTTCGCGGGCTGGCAACTTGAAGACACAACCTATGTATTTGTACTAAGTATTCTACATCTCTGTATGAAGGAGAAAGAAGCCATTTTAACTGTTTTTTTACAGATAAAGGTAGTATTTGATGTCACACTTTTTACAAACCTTGGAAGTGAAAAACTGGGACTACGCCTGGCAATTTTGGATTCAGTTTTTGATGATTTATACAGCGTCAGGAGGCAACCTATGCCTACACTCAACGGGATGCTGTAGTGCCTGGGACATTGTTTGAGGTGGAATAGGCTTGCCCAGCACCCTCTTAGTTTGAATCGGCCTTATCCACAGGAAAGGTCAATACGTGTGGAGCTGACTAAGCTGCGGGTTTCCTCACGATGTTTTCTTTCACCGGTAAGAGTTCGTGTTACAGTGCATATAAATGAAAAATCCATTGATGCACGGCCGGGATTCGAACCCCCGATCTTCAAATTGTAAGTCAAGGCACAACCCCTTTCGGCCAACACAGCTCAATAACCTGTTTTTAAATAATAATTTAGTAATCTTTATTTAAATAACTGTATTCTGATTTCCAACTGTGTTACAGAAATAGATTTTTTTTTAAAGTAAATGAGTTATTGGCCCACTCTGGTGGATGTCTATTGCAATGATAAATCGATCGAAATAAGAATTGTTGTTGTTACTTTTCACCTTTTAAGATTATTAAGAGGGCTTGCTAACATGATGCAAGGGAGCACCGATTTACATAAGAAAAAACCGGCGCACTACTGTACCTACATCTCTGCTCAAAGTGTACCTTGCTTCTTACGCGAAGCGACGCGATGCGACGTGGAAACAAACAGTCGAATTACTATTGAAGTGTCCAACATGACCAACACACGTAAAGTGCGCTGCGGCGAAATGAATCGAACGCGATAAGTTTGCTTGATATTCGCGCGAACTGATCCGAAAGGACAATTTTTCAAACGTTAAAACACGGTCCTAACCTAGGATCAAATATTCCAAACCGAAAAATTAGCCCTTGAATTCAGAAATCATGGTGTGAATCCGAATATTCATCAAACGAACGATAAAGGGAACGCCACAGGGCAGTGATGAATTGATGATGTAGGACGATTAGCGCGCACGTAGGACAGACTCGCCGCGAAGCGCCGCACCGCATCAGTTCGCTTAACAATCTTGTTCGCGTTAAGTCGCCTACGTAAGACGCAGGGTTACCTGATAACACACTTGTCCGCGCCGTACGCGCCGCAGTCATTTTTCTATACAAAAAATGCTGATGACGTCAGAAAATGAGGCTCGCTTCTGACTTCAACAGCATTTTCTCTATTGAATAGATCGGCGCGTTCGGCTCGGCTGGACTGTGCGACCACCCTTAGTCTTTCTTGATAGATCGTCGTAGTTAAGGCCTACGCAGAACGGGACGTCAAAGCACTGCATTTAAATATTTTAGCAATGGACATTTTTACATATCCCAATAGAAATCCATACTTACTAATATTATAAATGTGAAAGTTACTCTGTATTTCAGTCAGTTTGTTACCTTTTCACGACCAAACCACTGAACAGATAGGGCTACCTATTATCCCGAAAAAATGAAACGAGGGACCGCGCGTTACATCGCGGAAGCGCACCTAGTACGATATAAATTCTAAATAATACCATGGCATCGAAAAGGCGGCCTAAAAACTCTGTCACCAGAGTTGGCCACTGACTCATACGAACTTGCTTACTTGGTTTCACCACAAGTATTGTGTGCCTCAGCGATCTTTGTCTAGCATCTGAAAGACGAACTAATGCAACGATTCAACACTCAGACCGCACCTTCGAATCTCGAAGTGAAGGGATGCCTGACTATTTGTTTTCATACAAAGCAGAAAGCCAACCGAGGCGCACGTTATTTGTGGACTACTTACTGGGCCTAAGCGTTTATCTATTGTTTGCTCTCAAAATTACTTCAAGCAAGACTGGACTAGAAAATCTAGAAGAATCCTATAAATATTATAAAGGCGAAAGTTTGTAAGTATGGATGTATGGATGTATGGATGTTTGTTACTCTTTCACGCAAAAACGGCTGGACCGATTTGGTTGAAATTTGGTATGTAGATAGGTGATACCCTGGATTAACACATAGGCTACTTTTTATCCCGATATTCCCGCGGGAACGGGACTTACGCGGGTGAAACCGCGGGGCGCAGCTAGTCATACATAATTAAGGTAATGTTTGGGATGAAAAAAAAATATATGTAGTTTTAAATTGGTATTTTTTTAAACACCTGCTATGATTGCAAGTTAATTTCTACCAAATGTCACGTATTTAGATATGACATTTTGTTTATTTCGACATAGTGACTATATTTCTAAAGATTTTTTCCATTTGTGAAACCTTTTTTTTTTATTACCAATATAACCTATACATTTTGAAAGACATTAAAAAAACAAATGGTCACGTACATTCAATGGTAGGCAGTTGTAATAAATAATTATTAAATTTTAGCTTTAAGTCATAAAGCATGAAGTTTTCCGATATCATATTCTTTATCTACAATTTGAAGACAACAGATTTTTTCCGAATATGAACCCAATATGAAAAGGGGACCGTGTTGTGGACCTCAAATGGAATTGGGCAGGACACCTGGCTAGACGTGGTGATGGTCGCAGGAGTAAAACCTTGACGGAGTGGTGGCCAAGAGGATGCAGTAGAAAACAGAGTCGACCAAAAGCGCGTTGGGTAGATGACATTGAAAAAGTCGAGGGCAAAACCTGGATCAGGGACGCACAGGACCGAAAAGTCTGGCAGAAGCGAAAGGAGGCCTATACCCAGCAGTGGGTGTCACCAGGCTGAGATGATGATTAACCCAATAGACAGCCATCCCCATTTCGACATTCTTTCGTTCGAGATTCAAACGTGCAGTTTGATTTTATTAGTTAGAATCATCGCGTTAGGTCGTATATCAGAAAGCCAGGCGAAAATTACCGAGGCGCATTAAATTGGTGGTACTACTGAATTTCCCACGGAGGAATTTCCTGTACAGGTTGGTCCACTCAGTGACGTCAAAGGAAAATCATCCAGGGCTATCCGAAAATACCCCTATGTATGTTCTACGATTTTTTTGTAGTTTTCGAGTTATAAGAATTTAAAGCTATTTATTGAGAATGTCCGATTGGAACGGAATAAAGTTAACAAAAGAAATTTAGGGGTGTTTTCATGTTTTTTTTTCTTGTAAAATAATTCACTTGAATTGCATACAACCATTTGTCCCGTGCAGGATATTAGATATTGTATGCATCATTCAGTGAACCGTCAATTGTCAAGCGCCTGATCCCCTCTTAAAGCATATTGACAATGCGAAATGGAGATTACGTAGGTATTGACACCATTGTGTGATAAAGATACTTAAACACCACTTGCAAGAGGGGAACTGCACTTTGTGGGTCCCATTAAATAAATCTGCAACTTCCACATTGACAGTTTGACTCAATTGTGAGTTGCAGTAGAATAACGATTTCTTATTGTCGCATAATGTTATTTCGTATGAGTCAGTAACCAAGTCTCGTGACGGAGTTTGGCCTTAGGCTCAATGCACATTGAATTGGCAAGCGACGCGTCAGTTAGTTTTATAGCAAGCCATTATAAACCTTATGAACAATAGTACAAGATATAGAAACGCTTGTAGAACAAACCGCACGAAAGTACTCGAGCCAGCGCGGCCCGCTAGATGGCTTCGCTAGACCTCGTTCATTCTACAAGCAAAGAAAGTGGTCTACCACTTTTGACAACAGCTTCTGTGAAATCTAACTACCGCTAAGGTTTACTTTTCTAACTGTCATAATAGTAAAATAAACCTTGTTGTTTCTTAACGTTCAAATGAACCTCAACCGTAGGGTGGTAGACCACATTTTTTGCTGAGTGTACCATTGTTCATAAGGTTTTGGCTTGCTATAAAACTAATTGACGCGTCGCTTGCCATTTCATTGTGTCTTGAGCCTTGGTGAGGACCGACAATTTAACGTGCCCTCCGGGCTCCGAAGCACAAAGCGCTCAGTTGAAAATGCCACTGGCGGTCTCCCATCCACTTACGGACCCTCAAGAACGTTGCTTAACTTCGATGATCTATCAAGAACGACTAAGCAAGCACGACCACAGCTTGTTACTAAAACTAATCACAATATAGTTTTTGCTCCCCTTTCGGCCGGTTTCTCGAACGCTTTTCAAATTGACAAGTTGATCAAACTTGGAATACTTGGTCCTCATTGGTCGAAAGACAGAGTTGACCAATGATTAGTTAATTTTGAAGGTGTTTTGTGTTCGAGCCGTTAGTCTGCTAGTTCTACTTCTACGAGTATGTGCACTGTACTGTAAACAATATTTTTATTTGCCTTTCAATGACAACAATAGATAATAGAAAACAATCTTATCTTTACAACATTTAATCGTCAATCTCACGCTGTTCTGATAAAGACAACCATCCGACTTATAAAAGGTCCATACTAAGACAAATGGATTTACTCGTGCTAAACTGTGGTCAACATTGTACCTACACTCTCTTTTCCAGTCCATTCAAAGGTTTTCTGGAAGAGATCGCTTTTAGCGATAAGGCCGCCCATTGTACCTACTTGTTATTTTGTGTTCCTGTTATGTTTCTTCTGTGTGCAATAAAGTGTTTATCTATCTATCTACACTTTCTATCCATGACAAAAATTTAGCAGGCTTACCATAGAATGTGACATAAAGTTATTCCGGAGTGTAAACTGTCAAAATGTATGGTTATTCTTGATTTATTCGGTGGAATAAATCAAGCATGAGACAAAAGAAAGTTAATAAAAACAGTATGGAGTGATAAGCCTATACATTTTCTGTACAAATGAGCTGAGCTCTACTAAACTGGAAGAAACCCGGGAGATGTACTATGTTGCACTGACAGAATTTAGTGTAACAAGCACCACCTCACCAATAACGCGAAATACCTAGGATCTATCCTAATCAAACTTTTATCTTGGTTTTTGCAAAATTTGTATACCACTCTTCAAAACAACTAGGACACAGAGGAGTTTTTTGGGGGCATCCTTTACATCTGTCAATTTTTTTTTTTTTCTTATATCTGCGGCCCGCTTCCTGTCTTTTCGTCTGTAGCCCAGTCAAAGTCAAAGTCAAAGTCAAAAAGAATTTATTCAGTAGGACCGCTGGGATCACTTTGAAACATCTTAAAACTAGGTGATTTTACTCCTGTTCCTTACACTACACTCCAGTACACTTCTCTCCATGCTCCTCTGGCAAGTTCTTAATTTTTGGTGGAGTTTCTTGGTCATGGCCCATGTTTGGCATCCATAGTATAGTATTGGTATTAAGCAGGAGTTAAATAAATTTCTTTTTATTTTTAAGTTGTATTTTTTGTTTTTCATTTCAATAAACAATTCATTCAATGAAAAAAATATTAACTTACTTTCCATTATTCGAACAAACAGCCCCGAATGACGGCTCAGGAAGCACTGAATGATGACCATACAAGCACAACGGTCATAGCCTGCGTACTTTGCAATATCTATGCTTGAGAACAAGTGACCTATGTAAATCTCCTTGTAGTCTTGTCGATTGACAGTAGAAGTGTAGTAACTATTTGTGGGTTGTGGGTAAGAATGCTTTTGTATGATCTCATACAAATTTATCTGCTATGACCGTAACGGTTTTGACAAGGCTTTAAAAAGCTACGGCGTTAGCCATACTGCCAATCGCTGAAATGCTTTATTCCGGTTAGAGCCGTTATCATCCACGATGTTAGCTTCTAAGCAACTACATATTTGCACCAATTAAAAAATATATTTAGGTAGTTGATCTCTTTAAAGCTTAACAATTGGTATCAAAATACATTGGTTCCGTACATATTTATGTATAAAATATAGTGTAGGGATAGATTAGAGCTTTGTAAAAGCTCCATACCATTGATTTGTTCCATACGAAGCCCAGTTAATATCTGCTTGAATTGATTTGCGTGAAAAAACAATTTTTGTAGGTAGTTAGATAGATAGATAGATAGATGTTTATTCAATAAAGTGTAACATACATATTCAGGTAGGTAGTGTCTTTAGTTAAAAAAATAATTTATCATTCTATGAAGGCAGTGTACGTGACCCCGAAAAGAGGTCACGTGTTATTTCTTCGAGTTTTGAGAAGACAGCGACGCATCACTCCAAACATCCATTGTTATTTAACTTTTATCTATCCTCTTTCATAATCCAAGCACATGTGATGGCGAAATGCTTCTAGGAAAGGACGAAAGTAAGTACGCAAAACACGCTTAGTTTTGTTGTCCGCTTAGGTTTGGCTGTACAAAAGTAGCTGAATCACGTACCTGCACGGCTTTTGTCAGGACAGGATGAAACTCCGGGGCCTCAGGATTAAGAACAGAGTTCATTTTGCATAAATATTACGATTTGTGCAACAAAAATAAATAAACCTACGCCTCGAAAGGCAGCGCGGCGTGTACGAGCACTACGAGCTCAGAGAGACGTGAGAATAGTGTTTTTTTTTTAATGTCTTTGGATCAGAGAACTGGCATACTACTTACAGTAGTAACTAGAAAACCTACTTATTACAAAACGCGGTCCGAAAGGGACAACAAATAAAAAACCTTGTGTCACTTTCTAAAGGGCGACCATAATTTAGGACCGAAGTAGGATATTTTACGGAAATAAGCGATCTTGTTGCAGTATAGAAGCTTCTAGATTTTTCTGCAAAAATTCTATTCTATTATAGAAGGTAGTGGAAAGTAAAACAATACAATATGTATTTACAAAAATAATTTAATGCAACACATATGTACCTACCTACCTAGATAGTTCTAATTCTAACGTATCAACACCGTTATTCTTATCTTCGTATTTATCCTTAGGTTTGGTACCTAAGGATAAATACGAAGATAAGAATAGGTATAGTTTAACTTTGACGAAGTGAACAATGCAATCTCTAAGGTTGTAAATTGGTTCAATGTTAATAATTTATTATTAAACGAGAAGAAAACTAAATGTATTCGCTTCATACTACCAAATGTAAAACCAATAAAAACCAATGTAATAATAAAAAATGAACAGATAGATCTTGTGGACACCACTACATTTTTAGGCATAACCTTAGATAGTAAGCTACAATGGGGCCCAAACATAGATGGATTGTCGAAGAGACTTGCTTCTGCAGCATACGCAGTTAAAAAGATACGTCATTACACGTACGTAGATACTGCCAGATTAGTCTATTTCAGCTACTTTCACAGCATTATGTCTTACGGCATTTTATTGTGGGGGACTGCTGCAGACATTAACACCGTGTTTGTGTTGCAGAAGAGGGCTGTTCGAGCAATTTACAATATGGGTCCCAGAGATTCGCTTAGAAATAAATTTAAAGATATATTCATACTGACAGTACCCTGTCAGTACATATATGAAAATCTGATGTATGTTCGTAAAAATATTGAATCATTTAAGAAAAAAAGCGATAATCATGATGTAAACACTAGAAATAAGGATAAACTCGCTGTTCCCACTACTAGATTAGATAAAATTATGAAATCATTTAAAGGGCAACGTGTAAGCTTCTATAACAAAGTCCCAAGCGAATTGCAAAATTTATCAATCACTAAATTTAAAAATAACTCAATGGATCCATGGATCACCTAAAAAAATGATAGGCCCCAGACCGTGTTTGTTGCCCTGATTCTTCACGGTATTGGTCGCGAAAGAACAGGAGTAAAATTAGTTTTAAGACTATTCTAAGTGATCGCTGTGGTCCTGCTGAATAAATGATTTTTGATTTTGATTTTGATTTTGAGTATCTCGCGGCGGGAATCGGACAAGTAACCTTCTGCGTCACAACTCACTTTGCCACAGAGGTGATAGTCCTGAAAATTTATATGTATGTATCCTGAAATTAAAAATAATATGGACACACTATTGATCTGTAGCAAAATTTTCTTACTAGTGAAAGATTATCCCACAGTCTGGATACGACTCTTTCATACACTCAATTACAAGACAAGTCTGCACCATTTTCATTTCAAAACTTGCATTTATAAAACTAAAAATCACAAATTTAGAACCACAACGACAGCCACAATGACATCTGAAACCCTGTCCACCATGTAGTTTGTAATGAGTTACCAGCTTACTGACATCAAATTTCTTCCATTTTTTTTTACGTTTTATTTTTATAAGCTGTGTGGTGCCGGCGGTGAATAGTACCAACCCATTTCATCCCGTGGGTGTCGTAAAAGGCGACTAAGGGAATAAAGGAACACAGAAGACGGGCAGCAGCGTCTCTGAACCGTTTGACATCTTACTGCGATCGCCAACCCGCCTGCCAAGCGTGGCGATTATGGCAATTCCTCCCAAATGTTTGGGAGAGGCCCTTGCCCAGCAGTGGGATCCCTACGGGCTACTAAAAAAAAAAAAAAAAAAATTTATAACGAGGAAACATTTTTGTACAATTTAAGAATTACAGTTTTCTTATCCTTAACTTTTTCAGTTTGATTTAGTTGCTAAAATAAATCTATTATTGTGACGTTTTAGTAAATTGACGAAAATCTTGTGTTCCTGTGGTTCCTACCACGCCAACTCTAAATCATGCTGGCAACACAGAGTGAAAGAGACACCGCGTTTTTAAAGTGAGTCCTTCTCAAGACCGTTTTTATTCCTTACCTAAATTTAATTAGAAAAGGACCGTATACAGTCGTGATAAGGTTCAAAGTCCTTTTTGCCTTACTTGTTTTTTTTTATCGAAGATGCTTAATTTAAAAGATTTAATAAGTTTCATGTTCTCAAGTGACGCATTGTGTCTTTTTGAGAATGTCTATAAGTTTTCGAATGTCAGAACGTCATTATGAAATTGACATTTGTTCTCGTACGTAACATGACATTGACAAGCAGACAGGTAAACAAAACAAAGGATCCCTCAACATTGTGAAAGTGGGGTTGAATAGTGAAAACGGGTGGAATTAGCTTGAGGGTGGAAACTTGAGTGTGGTCCAACGTGAGGGTGTGGTGGGCAGTTTCTTGGTGGCTTGTGCGATTGCGCATTGCGGGCGTCGTACCGAACCAAGTTCGGCGGATCGTGGCTTCTAACGAGTGTGTGAAGGACAGCAAACACGAGACTCATCGAACGAAGAACTTGCTGGGTACGTATTTCGTTGTCGATATTTTGTGGGATTGGCGCGGGATCGTTTGGATAAACGCATGTTTATCTTCCGTTTAGTGTGTTCTTTTGTTTTCTCTGTGTTCAAAACTACTGTCACATGAATCTACTGAGGGTAGAACAACTTTGGTCCTGATTGTCATGACTCTTGAAGACCCATTCTACGTAGTAAAAGAGTAAGTGTGGTACCTACTGAAGTAGGTATTTATTTTTGTACTCATTGTAATATGCTTTTCAAAAATATGAAAATTCTCCTTACTTATTCAATTCAGATTGATAGAACAATAACAAAAATAGAGTAGCTCACAGAGGATGTTAAACATACTTTCAGCTCCATTAGCCTCATTCACTGGAAACACCTCAGGGCAAAAGGTTCCCTTCCCTTCTTGATAATCCTAATATCCTACATCCTAATAATATAATAAATCTGAATGTTTGTGAGTATGTTTGGATGTTTGTATGTTTGTGTAAGAATCACACCTAAACCAGTGAACCGATTTGGATGAAACTTGGAATAGGCGTAGATAGTGACCTGGAATAGCATATAGGCTATTCAAAATGTTGGTACAACGCGAGCGAAGCCGCGCGTAGAAGCTATTAATATAATAAATCTGAAAGTTTGTGAGTATGTTTGGATATTTGTATGTTTGTGTGTCAATCACGCCTAAACCAGGAACCGATTTGGATGAAACTTGGAATAGACGTAGATAGTGACCTGGAATAGCATATAGGCTAATAAACATTTTTCAGTTCAATTTGAAAGATCCTTGTAATCCTTTCAACACACTAGTTTTGAAGGAACTGGTAAAGTAAGTAAGTTCGTATGAGTCAGTGGCCAACTCTGGTGACGGAGTTTTTAGGCCGCCTTAAGGCCTCCGTCATGGCTTAACAACTTAAATAGCCGGGACCGACAATTTAACGTGCCCTCCGAAGCACGGAAGCGCTCAGCTGAAAATGCCACTGGCGGTCACCCATCCACTGATCGACCGTTTAGAACGTTGCTTAACTTCGACGATCTATCAAGGACGACTAAGCAAGCACGACCACGAGCGCTTCAGGAACTGGTGACACGATAAGAAGAAAAAGTTCAGTTTGGACTTAACTCACATCACAACTGTAGATAGATGTTAACTGAGGTTCTTATCAAAACTTAGGTCTGAAAGCGGACTTTGTAAAGCTTTTTATTCTAACATATTTTAGATAGTCTTTTAAACTAGTAAATAGTAATATATCCTTTATATTGTTAAACCCTCTCACACACATTTTATTTATTTATGGTTCCATTGGTTTTACCCAGTGCTAGTACTATGCATCATCATCATCATCATCATCTAAGCCATCCAGCGTCCACTGCTGAACATGGGCCTCCTCCATCGATTTCCACAGCGATCGATCTTGTGCAGCCTGCACCCAACGGCTCCCCGCAACCCTTACAAGATCGTCTTTCCATCTTGTAGGGGGCCGTCCTCTGCTGTGATTTCCGTACTATGCATAATAAAATAAAATTAATTCATAAACTACTAAAATCTTAACATTTGCATATTGTGTATATCAAACAAGTATTCAATCGTAAATTGGAATATGATACTTAACATGACTGCTTTTAGACCTGTGGTTATGATATTTGTTTTGCAAAAGATAGTCGTTATTAAAAACATAATGATGAATGCAACAATCATTGGAACAGACCCTGAATTATTAATTAAAAATATTGAAATACCTAGCTAATTAATAAATAAATAACTAATAACTTTATTACATTCTTTAAAACCAACAAGAAAATCCTTCGAAAAACTGGATTCGAACCCACCATAAGATCGCAAGGCTAGGCTGCCAACCTAAACCACCAATGCTCCAAACATCTAAGCCTAAGTTGTGTTTCTTTCAGTGAGGTGTTCAAGGCTTTAAACAAGACCCGTGGCTTGTATCTTCGCTGGCAGGAAATCTCCAAGGCGCCGGTCGCGCCAAACAGCCCCGAGGTGGAGTGGACCTCGACTGAGCTAAGGAACGCGCTTCGCAGCATCGAGTGGGATCTTGAAGACTTGGAAGATACTATCAATATCCTTTTCTAGGGTTTCACGCGCTCATAGTGTAGCTTGCCCTTAATTTTCTTGACAGAACGTAGAAGTTAAGCAACACTCAAAACGGCAAGTGGATTGGTGAACGCCAGTGGCATTATCCACAGCGCTTCCGTGCTTCGGAGGGCACGTTAAATTGTCGGTCGCGGCTGTTGGAACAATTGAATTTTTCCCTTTTTCCCCTATATATTAAATTACACTAATTTATAATAAATAAATAATAATAAAAAATACAGGACAATTTCCGAAGCATCATCTAGCCCCAAACTAAGCATAGCTTGTACTATGGGAACCAGATAACTGATATACTACTTATATTTTTGTTTGTAAATATCTAGTTGACCATTAAACAGTTTTCACAGTTTTATATCTTCAAAGTATCTGGAATACTTAAAAGATCTGAGAGCATGTCTACCGCGCTTTGGTGATACAGTCGTGATTTTTCACCATAAATTAAATGACAGCTTTACGTAAGCGCTCGTGGTCGTGCTTGCTTAGTCGTTCTTGATAGATCGTCGAAGTTAAGCAACGTTCGAAACGGTCCGTAAGTAGTCCGTGCTTCGGAGGGCACGTTAAATAGTCGGTTCCGGCTATTTAAGTTGTTAAGCCATGACGGAGGCCTTAAGGCGGCCTAAAAACTCCGTCACCAGAGTTGGTCACTGACTCATACGAACTTACTTACTCTTTAGCTTGACGTATATCGTTTCCTTAACGTTGTAATTCAAGTATCGTTGAGAAGAACTCGAATAAGTTTAAGATCGACAACAGGGAGATCAGTGACAGAAGAACTTTCATCGACGCAACTAAGCAGGAAGTGAAGGTTTGTTTGTTAATATCTAAGAAATTATGTACTTGCTTAAGTCCGCATCGTAGTACAGTCAGCGTCAAATTGATATGAGCAAAGTCAAAGTCAAAAATCATTTATTCAGTAGGACCACAGGGATCACTTCGAATAGTTCTTTCGCGACCAATACCGTGAAGAATCAGGGCAACAAACACGGTCTGGGGCCTAGCATTCTTTTAGGTGATCCATGGATCCATTGAGTTGGAGCAAGTCCCAAGCTTTTTTGTCATCCAAATAATCAGATATCTTATAATAGGCTTTTTTACAGAGATGACGTTTAATTGTATTTTTAAATTTAGTGATTGATAAATTTTGCAATTCGCTTGGGACTTTGTTATAGAAGCTTACACATTGCCCTTTAAAAATATATATGTATATATAATAGTGTTCAAAATATCTTACTACTCATTGTTTCATATATGAGCAGTCAGGGTGTTCAAAATTATCTTAGTAAACAAAGCTCTCAAAGTTATCTGTGCATAAACAAAGCTCTCATTTTTTAAAGGTTCATTTTCTTAAATATCAAACAATGAGTAGTAAGATATTTTGAACACCTTAGGAGCTTGCAACAATATGATGATTCGAACTGCGTATATCAAATTGCTTTATGTTTTTCAGATCATTTTGACTACTCTAGACGCTCATATCAATTTGACGCTGACTGTACCTATAATGAAGCCTTTTTGAATTAACGAATGCTATGATATTTAAAATTTGCATCGACTGGGCAATAGAGGGCTTGGGGAATTCTAGAAAAAAACCTATTCTTTTGTTCCCAAATACCTCTCGTCGTCTTCTGCTGTGAAGTGGGTGAAGGTGACGCAAGAGGTGCCAGTTCGACTCAAAATATAACTTTTATAAGTACAATATAATAATTATAATAATAATAGCCGATTATTCAGACTTTAAATAAAGATTTTTTTTTTATTTTTTTTAGTCTGTGTGCCCCTTGGCATAGGCCTCCTCCAATTCCTTTCATTTCTCTCTATAGCTTGTTAATCTTGTCCATATCTTTAGTACAATCTAATATTTCTATATATTTAGTCTTTAGTAAAGTACCTACAATATAGGCGTCTTCAAATCAAGAGTAAATATGCTACTTCAAGGAAAGCATGCTTCATCTTAGACCTCACTAATGCATCATCAGGCAGAGTGAGGTCAAATGATGACCTATTTAAAAAAAACCTTCCAGGTGATGAAAGGCAAGATGAGTTTGAACAGAAATCGCGACAACGACGGCACGGCCCGCGAGCCGCTTCTAGGCGAAGAATCTCCGATACACTTCGGCAATGCCTGGACTTCCACGCCTAAGTACACCAAGTACTCCAAGCTTGCCAGTCAGACGGACAGCCCTAATAGGTATGTAGACAATTATTACTATTTCGGCCTATATTTTCCCACTGCAGGGCAAACGGATTCTTCATTTTGCAGGTTTTTCTGGCCTTAGCTTAGCTTGTCCTTAGCTTGACAGATGGTTTTCGACAGAATACCAGCGCCTCGCTACCTCGTTGTGGCGAGCCATTATGCTGAGTCGAAGCCCTTTTGCTGCTGTAGCACACATAGGTACATGACAGGTTTCTTTTTTGTTTTAATCTTTTTAATATTTTTTCTCTTCTCATTTTGTATTTTGTGTGTGCTTGAGTGGCAAATAAATATATGTCTATGTCTATGTATAGTACTTATTTGTACAGTTTTCATAAAATTTTGTTCAGTTTTGGTTGACTGCAATCCTCGATAACTTTGTGATAGTTAAATAAAAAAAAGTTCTGACCATGCCAATACCATTGTCTGCATCTGCTGCAACTGTCCTTAAATTTTTTTTGGTAGTCATAAAATAGCGGTGTGTAAGGGGATAGTATGTAGTACCCCTTATTTTATTGTTAGTTATTGCTTATACCGAGAATGCCAATAATTAATTAGTCTGCGGTCTCCGACATCTCTCGTCTATGGTTGTATTGTATGAGTAGGCGGGAAAGAGAGATGTCGGAGAGAGATAGAATATAATTTGAAGGCAATCGAAACGGCGGGAAAACTCAGTAACATTCTATTTTCCCAAGTCCAAAGTTTGTTTGTAATTTTGTTATATTTATTCTGTATTTTCGTGTAATAAACTTATTGTGTGACCTGTGGTAGTATACAAACCACCCCGGTTATAGGTGTATTTATTTTATATTTATAGGTTTGATTCATACGACAGTGATATAACGTCTATGCAAGACAAGATGATGGTGGGACAGGACGAGCATCTCCAAGCTATCAGCGAGTCTGTCGGCTCATTGAAGACCGTCTCCAAGCAGATCGGAATTGAGCTCGATGAGCAGGCTGTGTGAGTCTATTAATGTTAGAATAGAATATGTTTTATTTGCAACAATAAGTAGGTACATAACACAACAGATACGAGAAAAACTTAATTAAAGTTTGCTGCAAAATGGCGCCTAACTCATCAATAAGCGGTTCACTACCTAGTCTACATAGGCGGCGCTGGGCTTGCAACCTGTCACGTATGGAATACCTACCTACTAACTTCGGCAAGATGTGGGTGATGTGACGACCTCTGTAGCGCAGTGGGCGAAGGCCCGCCTGCGACGCAAAAGGTTGCGGGTTCGATCCCCGCGGCGGGACCAATGTTTGTATGATCTAGAAATATTTGTCTCGGGTCTGGGTGTCTCTATGTATAATATGTATGTATTTACAAACAATAAGTATTTAAGTAGTATATCAGTTATCTGGTTCCCATAGTACAAGCTTTGCTTAGTTTGGGGCTAGATGATGCTGTGTGACATGTCCAGCATTATTTATTTTTATTTATTTATTTTATGTATCAAATATGTATTTGGACATGCCTGTGACTATATTAGACATCTTCAAAGGATCTGGAATACATTTAAATCTGAGAGAATGTCTACCGCGCCTTGGGGATACAGTCACACAGTACACTCTAGTTTTATGAAAGGGCCTTGTCTGTCTAAGAAAATCTTCAATGAGCCAATAATAAAATGCATTAAATAGGTGTACTATTAAATTCCAGGATGCTCGACGACCTCAACACTGAATTGGAGAACGCAGACTCTAAGCTAGACTCCACAATCAAGAAGGTTGCTAAAGTATTGCACATGAACAACGGTAAGTAAAAAAACCGTGGCACACGAGTGCCGACAGAAGTTACAACTTAAAACAATTAATTATTCAAATTAACAGTGAAAATTGAGGACCACAAGAGTGGAGAATTAGTTTTTGTTGCGAGTGCTGAGTTTGAATTCCGAACAAGCGAAGTATTCTAGCGAGTGATTCTAAGTTAGAATCCTGAGCGTAGTGAGGGATTCAAAAGCACAAGCAACAAGTTATTTTTTCGTGTGATACATACAACTTTTCAACTAAAAGCAACTGAAGCACTTGTGTTGTAGCTTAATTTTGAACCGTCAGCTTCAGTCTGCCGCCTGATTAGGTAAAATTTGCGATAATTGTGATTGCGGTTGCAGATCTCTTATTGGTCTCTTATTAATAGTGATGTCTTCTCTTTCAGATCGGCGTCAATGGGCAGCCATAGGAATACTCATAGGATTATTATTTCTAACGCTTATTCTGTTTATAATTCTTTAAACTGTGGCTTCAAACCCTGTGGAATTGTTTACGTGGTATTTTATGACTGCTGTAAATTACACGTCGTAAAATGAGTGCCATTTTACTGACATAAAATGACTGTCATTTTACTGTAAAGTGTCGCGATCTTATCTGGACCGGTGGCCAAAAGAGGAACTAATAAATTATACTGTAAAATTTAATTTTCTGCCAACACCAACTTGATAACAGCGCCTCTCTCATCGGTTCAGATAAGTTTGTGGCACTGGAATGAAAGAGTGTCATTATTCTTATAAAATGGATGTCATTAAAACTCGCTTCTTGCTGACACATGTCATGCTGACATGAATTAAATATAATTATAACTTGACATTGGCAGAATTATAAAAGAAGAAATAACTGTCATTTTATGATATAGCGCTACAAAGATATCTGGATCGGTGACCAAAAGAGGAACTAACGACGCCATTCTGAAATTTCAATCTGTCTGCCATTCGTTTTCAGTTGCCATCTCCGCCATTCCTTATTTGCTTGGTGTTTTTTTTTCTTTTGGTGCTTTGGTCCCTTGCTTGCCCACTTTACTGTGTTTTTTTTTGGCAACACCAAATGTCATAAACATTTACTTTCTCTATGCCAAATGCGATATCTGCGCCTCCCTCACCGGAACAGATATCCTTGTGGGACTATATTGAAAAGAACGTCATTTCACGATTGTCGTAAACGTGACATTTTAAGCTCGTAAATGCGTGTCATTTATGGCTGTCAAAAATAGCGTTTCAGTCTGAAACGTTGACCAATTAAAGTTTAAGTTAATGTTTGGTGTAGTTAATTTTATTTGCATAAACTAGTTTATAAGAATTAACTTATTACTTATTAGTAAACATTGACTTCGTTACAGTAGTGCAGAATATTGATGTGCCTAAATTATTAAATAAATCTAGATCTCTTAATATAGTTATGTCATAGCTCATTTAAAACAATTTTATTTTGCGTTTAAATGTAAACTAGATAATAAAAATGTTATTGAGGGTGACAAAATATATTTTTTAATGTAGATAGGAGATGTAGGGATTGTTTCAGACAAGATCGTTTATTATAATCTATGGTTACGATACTAAAACTATTGGGATTAAGTAGTTGTCTCTTTCTAGCGTACAGAGAACTATAATGCTGCACTTCTTACACGAGATGAATCCCAGTAATATTATGGACTTAGATTTATGCCAAATCAAAAATAGTTGTCGATATAGTTATATTTCTATGAAACCATTGCAAAATACGGTAGATTTTCAGAGTCTCTCAGAGATTTTCACAATAGTAATAGCATCATCATCTCCCTGTCCTTTTCCCACATTGTGTGGGGTCGGCACAACATGTGTTCTTCCATTCTCCTCTATCAGCCGTCATCTCAACACTCACTCCTTTCTTACTCATGTCATCCTTCACACAATCCATCCATCTTTTCTTTGGCCTACCTCTACTCGTAAATCCATCAACATTCATACCAAGTACTCTTCTAGTTACATGACATTCTTCCCTTCTCATTACATGCCCATACCATGCTAGCCTGTTGCTCCTCATCTTTTCATTCACAATGGTAATAGCAATTTTATAAGAAATACAGAAAAAAAACATTGGCCGGCAGAGTGGAGTGCCGACAAAAGTGAAAAACATGAATGATGTTTCGATAACGGTTCTAAACTTAAAAAAAGGTAGTTACAAAAAAAAATAAAAAAATGTGAAAGAAGTTATTGTCCTGACTGGGACTTGAACTTGCGGTTGTCTCACTCAGAAGCAGAGCTCTATCTTAATATAGTTTGATAATAAAAAGAAAAAGCTTGAACATAATTATACAGAATATTGTTTCGTTTGATTGTGTTTTGTGTCAGTTGACCTTGTGTTGTGTTTTGTGTGTGCGTGTGGATGCGTATGTTAGTGTGTGGATGTGTGTGTGTGAAGCAGTTTCACATTCTCGTAACTTAGTGTCAGAAGCCAGTCAGTAGGTAACCAATTTTTTACATATAAAGTTCTTACTATAAGTATTTAGGCCTTAACTTATAAACTTGACATATGCCATGCATAAAACAAAAAATTTTATGTTTATTCATAGGTTATGCATGCCATAGCTTTGTCAAGTTTATTAGTAAGCGCTCTAAGGTTTTATTTATAGTATTATAAATGAGCAAACTGCAGCGTATTGTCGTGCTGCGAACTGAAATCGAGTTGCTATTTATGTTATAGCTCGCGTCACGTAAAAAGAACGCTGGAAAAAAGTGGAGGGGGTATGTTTGCGCATGGGTACACTCGCGCACGAAAGTACTCAACCTACTGTTTTATTTTTTAACTAGCCTTTCGCTTGCGGCTTCGTATATTGGTTATTGGTAGGTACATTCAAATATATTAGCTAGAGTAATCATTAAATATAATTAAAGACATATTCAATTCCGTAAAGAATGTTTAATCGTATTTAAAACATTAAAGATCATGTTGAAACTCCTTCCACTAAGTCGTAGTGGTATTCCGAATCTTTTGCAATTTTATTCGTCTCACTGTAGACTCGGAACGTTTTGTTGCCTTTGTTGTCCTTTCATACTTTGTTTTTCTATGTCAAATGCATTACCTATTGTGAACCTCTCTTTTCATACAGTAATATACCTACGATATATATATTTTTCTAATTTTTTTTATGTAAAACGATTTCGTAATCAAAAACTTTTGTGCGCGATGGTATTTTGAGAGCAAAAGTTACGTGGGCACAGCGCGGAAGGCAAATGCCAACTGACGAACCAATAGCGCGCTGGCAAGCGTGTGGCGCGCGACCATCCCGCCCCGCGCCTCACCCCGTACCGTCAAATGGACCCATAAAGCGTCCATGGCGCAGCTTGACAGCCAGCGTTCTTTTTACGTGACTTTTAACTATCCTTTCTTCGCTTATTTAGTATTTGTGTATCAGTACTTAGTAACCTCAAGGATGTAGAGTTTCCTGACCGATAGCAATCCTGAGTCCATGTAGAACAGATCTGTTGAATATCGAATCACTTTTAGTAAGGACCTTTGCGATCTTTCGAGTTCCATGAGTTTTGTTTTGGTATTTTAATGTTCAAAAGATCATTTATACAGGGTTATTTGTAAAACACCGGTAACCTCTCGGAACTGTATTACTATCATCATATACAACAACTTTAGTTCTATGACTTTTCACTAAACATAATACATTTACCAAGAACAAATATTCAAGATATCGTTTTCCTACATAAAACATTGTCCTGTCGAACACATTCTGGCCCCCGCCACCCTAACCCCGCTCCCTTCGCCTTGTACTATCGCTTTCTTTTGTTTTGCATAGACTTAGTAACATTTAGAGCGTTCAATTTAAATATTTTTATTTTTGTATGACAATGTGATGAAAAAAATAATGATGAATTTTTAAAAGTCATAGAACAAAAGTCGTTCCTTATGATGATAGTAATACAGTCCTGAGAGGTTACCGGTGTTTTACAAATAACTCTGTATAAATTCGGGCCCAGAACGCTCCCTTGAGGTACACCATAGCTAATAGTCTCACAATCGTTTATATGGTTACCAATTTTAACACTGCTTACGATTACACAAATAGTCAGTCAGAAGGGCTAGATGTACTCCTCGTACTCCTATATTCTCAAGCTTTTTTATCAGTATTTCGACAGACACCGTACCAAAGGCTTTTCTTAAGTCAAGGAATGCCGCCAGACACCTCTTCCCGCTTTGTTGATATTTTTCTCTCATCCAAAAATGCCCAACAAGAAGTTTTCACTTCAAAAAGTGTTTCTCTGGAATTTGAACTCCCGGTTGTCTCACTCAGAACTAGAGCTCTTTACACTTCGACCATTCTGACGATGCAATGTGTGACGAAATTAAGGTATAGTGAGAGGTGTCGGTATTTCGGTAACAGTCACTTGACTCGCGACTTTGATGGTTTTTTTTCCATCTCCAAAATGCCCAACGCGCCTAAACTTTTAATTTCAACAATCTTGAAGGCACCGTACGATCAAGTCACTAAAGGTTTCAGAAGATGACGCACAATAAAGTTTATGTAGGTACAGTCATGGACAATAAGATGTATACACTCCATAATGTTTCAACCCAGGTACAGGTCAACATGTCCAACAATGTTCTGGTATTTTTATTGATTTCGCCACTAGTTCAATGTGAAATCAATTTCCGCTTTTTGTTTTTAATCTGCATCTATTAGTTTTTAGTGTGATATTAATTTTAAAAGTATGGAGTGTATCTTATTGTCCGTGACTGTACGTATTACCTACCAATTCTTCTTATTTTGTGTCGAGATTATTTTTTTTTTTTTTTTTTTTTTTATGTTTATTGTTTTATGAATAAAATTCTATCTTTCTATATGACTGTTGGGTGATATTTATTATGATTGCATATTATAATGAAGTGTTTTATTAGATGTACTATGTTGTAAATTCGCGAAAATTATTGTTATTTAATTATTATTTAGTAATTCTCGTACCACTGCAGCGCAAAGGCCTCCCTTCCCTTGTTGTAGGTACTTTAATATTTTATTATGTTCGCTGTTTCCAATTTTTTTTTGACATTTTATTATTAGAAGTTAAATGCAATAAACACGAGATTATGAATTCATAGTTTTATTTATAGTATATTCCTACAGTAGAATATAGAGTCCCTTACTATGAGCTCATAAAGCGCTCCAGTACGCCTACTCAGCCCGGGAATCGAACCTGGACGTTTTGAAAAATGAAACTAACACTAATTCTATTTAGATGTAGGCTTAAGCAGTAAATGTTAATAAGAAACATAATATCTAAAATTAATACAAGCATTGTTTTAATTGGGGTTCGAATCCCGAGCTAAATACAACTTTTTTAATGTATGAATTAATATGAAGCGCTCGTGGTCGTGCTTGCTTAGTCGTTCTTGATAGATCGTCGAAGTTAAGCAACGTTCGAAACGGTCTGTAAGTGTATGGGTGACCGTCAGTGGCATTTTCATCTCAGCGCTACCGTGCTTCGGACACGTTAAATTGTCGGTCCCGGCTATTTAAGTCGTTAAGCCATGACGGAGGCCTTAAGGCGGCCTAAAAAAACTCCGTCACCAGAGTTGGCCACTGACTCATACGAACTTACTTTTTAATGTATGAATGCCGTTTTACTTGTTACTAAAATCAATGACATGGTTCCTAAGAATAGATCTTCGTATGTCATAGTCAGACTTTCCCATACTGACCGATCTTAATGTTACTGTATCTATGAAAAGAAAATTAAGAGACAGCTAACCCTGCGTCTTATGTGGGCGACTTAACGCGAACGCGATTGCTTAGCGAAGCGACGCGGCGGGGTACGGCGAATCTGTCCTACGCAGAGAAATGGGATACTTACACATCATTGGTCCTACGTGCGTGCGAATCACCCTACATAGTTTACATCAAATCATACATAGTGTCAAAATGCAATAAATACGAGAAAATCGTTTCATAATCTATAATAAATAAAATAGTTATAATTTCAGAGATTGGACTTGGAATGAATAGGTCTAAAACCAAAGTCATGACCAACAGCGCTGAGACCACAATAACGGTGGATGGAGAAGATCTAGCATACGTCCAAGATTACATCTACCTGGGCCAAATAGTCTCCTTCCAAGACAGGCAAATTAAGGAAATCGCTCGGCGAACCGAAAATTCTTGGAGGAGCTATTGGTCCATGGGGGATATGATGAAGGGAGATTTACCCTTATCGCTAAAGCGGAAGTTAATGGACGTATGCATCCTCCCCGTTCTC
The DNA here is from genome assembly GCA_963565295.1 of Epirrhoe alternata. Classification (NCBI taxonomy): domain Eukaryota; kingdom Metazoa; phylum Arthropoda; class Insecta; order Lepidoptera; family Geometridae; genus Epirrhoe; species Epirrhoe alternata. The sequence continues at coordinate 1,917,587 of OY751375.1, forward strand.
ACATATGGTGCGCAAACTTGGTCCTTGACCAACATTCTCAAGTCCAAGCTCAAAGTTTGCCAACGAACAATGGAGCGTAGCATCCTGGGTGTCAAATTGACGGATAGAGTCCGAAACACCGAACTACGCTCCAAAACTAAAATTATAGATGTAGCTTTGAAGGCCGCTACGCTGAAGTGGAATTGGGCCGGACACGTCTGCCGCATGCCAGGTGAGCTGTGGGCGAAGGTAGCCACCGAGTGGCGCCCCGACCCAGCGAGAAGGCGACGCGGCAGACCAAAACGGAGATGGCGGGACGAGCTGGATCAGTTTTTGGCGGAATGGAGGGATGTCTGGAGGGAGTGGGGGGAGGCCTTTGCCCAGCAGTGGGACACTGATGGCTGAAATAATAATAATAATAATTTCAGAGAAAAAAGTGTTTAATCTTCATCAGATGAACTGTCAGACGTGCTGTATAACTTGTCGTACAATTCTGGGATGTAATCATACCTGCCTTCTTCATAGTCTTCATACATATAGTTCTTCATAACAGTCCAATCTGAGGTATACTCCGGCTCGAACAACCTAAGAGAACAAAAGCGAGTTGAGACATAATTCTTCTATCTAGCCTTCATCTTTCCGATGCTGCACCAGTCGAATCCATTGCCTTCCTGCTACCGCAACATCTGGCTGGTATTACCCCACAAACTGCCCCCACGCAGCGCAATGGCAGACAATGACCAAGCTGCACCTCACGATGTTTCCTTCAAGTTCGAAAGTAGGTATATAAAAACTCACTGGCTAGCACATCCCATGAATTTCTTGAGGAAACGACTGGACATAAGATGGAAGGTGTTGCTATGCCCGGTGCAGTTCGTCCACTGGGCATCAGGGGCCAGCATCAAGGCTACCACTCGCCCTCGGCAGACCAGCGGGGCTCCGTACATACCCTGTTGGCAGAAATCGGGTCAACAATCTTCAAATCGAGGGGTGGATTTTGGTCTGAACTTCCAGAAAAAGTTAGATTAGGAGTCAAAAAAGAATACCTACTTAGATTTCTTCTAGGTAAGCGTGCTCCATCTTAAGGTTTACCTACGGCAGAGTGTGGTCAAATGTTCTGATAAAAAAAATGCTATCAAGTCATAGAGGTTAACATGACCTTTTATTTCCTAGCAGTTTTCGAAATAAATGTCAATTTCGAATAACCCGGTTCAAGAGGGTACCATCGCAATTTATCAAGTTGTCTCGCTTGCACACTACAGCCACTAATGTGCAAGCGAGAGAGCATGACAAGCGCCGTCATTTCAGATTTGTTTCTGTACGTCAAAATTGCCAGGCAGTTTAGAAATTGCCTGGAAGTAAACAGTTCATGCTAAGCCCTGTACCTTTTGAGCTCTAGGCTGTGGATTCCATTCACAGGTGACACAAATAGATATTTGACTTAGTTGGAAATCGAACATGACAAACAGAGCGGAGCGTATAGTATTGTAATCGGGAGGCTAAGGTGTTTTCTATATTCCTCGCTTAGTGGTGTAGTGGCGCGAGCGGGCGAGTGCTAGGAAGAGACGAAGGTGTGAATTCGATTCTCGCGGCGGTAATTTTTCGGCATGATCTGCACTGGGTGTGATCCGAGTTTCTCAGTGACCTGCTTAGTAATTGGAACCCACCACACAAAATCTTAGTGTGGGTTCAGGAATATTATAGGTACCTATGTGACTGTTGGGTGTTATTTTTGGAACTTACATGACATGGCTGCGCTGAGCGGTCCGGCTGAAAACATTACTTTTATATACTATTTTCCACCTAGGTATTTACTTTACCATCCACTTCTTTCGTATTTATTCATGGGTTATATAGTAGGTAGGTAATACATTTATTTATTTAAAAAATGGTCGTGGGATGAATCCCGGCCATGCATCAATGGATTTGCGTTTCGAAAAATTTATATGCGTTTTAACAAGAGCTCTGAACGGTGAAGGAAAACATTGTGAGGAAACCAGTTAGTGTTCTTATAGGCGGCAATGGGCTTGCAACCTGTCACGTATGGAATACTAACTTCTGCAAGATGTGGGCAAGTATCAAATTTGTATTTGTAGGTATATGCCTCTGACTACCCCCTTAGACATCTTCAAAGGATCTGGAATATAAAGATCTGAGAGAATGTCTACCACGCCTTGGGGATACAGTCGTGACTCTGTTTTTTAAAAAAGGACACCCAACACGGGTTCCACTTCACATTCCCAAACAAAAACAAAGCGTCTTAACCCTAGTGTTCCCATAATAACAGGGTATCACAACATGCGTAAAATAATAAAACAATAAAGCTGAAAGTTTGTGAGTTTGTATTTGTGTTTCAATCACGCCTTAACCAGTGACAGATTTGGATGAAACTTGGCATAGGCGTAGGTTACCTGGAATAGCATAATAAAGGCTATTCAAAATGTTGGTACCACGCGGGTGAAGCTGCGCGCAGAAGCTAGTAAGTAAATAAATATAAAAGCTTAGGCTCTTGATATACAGGTTGTCCCAAGAATGGCTGTTCATTAGATAAAGTTTAAAAATAAATAAATAATGCTGGACATTTCACACAGCATCATCCAAACTAAGCAAAGCATGGGAACCACTGAACCAGATAACTGATATACCTACTACTTATATAATTTTTGTTTCTAAATACATACATATTATACATAGAAACACCCAGACCCGAGATAAATATTTGCAGATCATACAAACATTTATCCCGCCGCGGGGATTGAACCCGCAACCTTCTGCGTCCCAAGCGGGCTTTCACCTACTGCGCCACAGAGGTCGTCAAAACTTCTTAGTTATGGAGCCTGTGGACATTTATTATGCTGATGTAAAATACTAACGTCTCGAACACAGACACAAGCGCCCTGGTCTATGATCCCATGGAAGCCCAGATTGCTCAGTCCCTTCCTGAATTTGATGGAGAGAGCTTCACACCACAAGCTCTTCTTGACGATATTCATGAACTGCACACGGACGTTCCTCTGTAGTAGGAACCGATGTACTGGGTATATTTTGTCCTGAAAAAAAGTTAGTATTAGTTGGGGTATGAGGTAAAACAAACCGTGGCACTCCCGGGAGTGCCGAGAGAAGCGAAAACTTGAACAATTAGGTGTCTAGTGTATTTTTCGAAATCAGGAAATCGAAAAATATCAATAGGTATAGGTCTAATGACTTCACCCGTTTAGTTATAAAATATTGCCGTAAAAGTTTATCGAGTACAGAACTAGATGGTGCTACTGGTAGTGTCGGTGAGCAGTCACGTGATTCGCATGTGACCTTTTCAAGGCGAATCCAAGAATTTATTATCATCTCAAAAATGCCCATCATCATCATTTGCCTGCCTTATCCCGCTTATGCGTTAAAATAAGGTTAATAATAAGGTTGTCTCAGTTAGAGGCGGAGCGTTGTTGATTCAACCATTCTGATGATACAATATGTAACGAAATTAAGGTGTAGTGAGATGGTGTCGGTAACAGTCACGTGACTCGCGACTCGAGTGAAAACTTCTATAAGCGCGTTGGGCATTTTTGAGATGGGAAAAAAACATCGAAAAAAACTCTTGACATAAAATGTAGGCAGTTTTTGCAATCTATGCCATTAGGCGCAGGTATAGTCTCAGCGTTATCTGTCGATTCGATTTCTATTTGTAACATGGCTAGGGGGGCTGGAGTACCACCGTTTTTTTAAATATTATACAGGGTCTTTCATTTTAAACTACACAAACTGACAGGGCTTCATTTTTGGGTTGTAAATAGACGTTTGACCGTATCAATTTAATTCCTAAGCCGATTTTACTTTTCACTTCATAAAGTATCTTTTATTGATTTTTTATAACATGTTGCATAACATTTTCAAGGAGAACAGACGTTGACCAATCGCAGCGCACCAGCATCACATCGCCCGCTCGAATGGACTAAGTTATACAAGAAGCAAAAATCAATTAAAAGGATAGTCTTTATTGATTTTCTCGAGATTTTCATAACCAAACAAAAAAAAATCATTACATAAATATTTTTTAATTTATTTGTTGAACCCAATTCCTGAATATAGTTAGTTTAAAATGAAAGACCCTATATTTTAAGGATTTTTAGTTTATAATAAATGGCGTTTTAAAAATCAACCACATTAATAACTTTCGTTACTGTGCATTACTGTTTCCAAGGTCTGTAGACAAAAAAAAAGCACGATAGACATCACAACAAAACAATCTAAACACGTGCGTCAGCATCTGGCCAGCATGTGTCGGCACCGCAAGTGAAAGTGATTCAAATGAAATGATCTTCATATTTTGTGTTAGAATGTTGAAAGATATTTACTAGCTACTGCGCGCGGCTTTGCTTACGTGGTACCAACATTTTGAATAGCCCATATGCTATTCCAGGTCACTACGCCTATTCCAAGTTTCATACAAATCGGTACACTGGTTTAATTGTGATGGAAACTCAAACTTATAAACACCTAAAACAAGCTCATAAACTTTCAGTTTTATTACATTACTAGCTACAGCGCGCAGCTTCGTCCGCGTGGTACCAACATTTTGAATAGCCATGCTATTCCGTCACTATCTATGCCTATACCAAGTTTCATCCAAACGGTTCACTGGTTTAGGCGTGATTGATACACAAACATACAAACATCTAAACAAACTCACAAACTTTCCGCTTTATTATATGAGTGGGCGTGGGATGGGATTGGGATAGTGGGATTCAATATGTTCTTTCATAAACATTACCTTTCTATCTGTATTCTGTGCCTTTCAAGGGCGTCGCCAAGGGGTGGGGGGGGGGGGGCAGGGAGGGGCAGCTACTCCCCCTAGAGATTCTAAAAAAGTTGCCAAATATAAAACCAAAGTCCTAAGTCTTTGAGTTGATTTGCTTGAAGTTCAAGCCTTGAAGAATCATTCCCGTACGTCGAAACTCGAATGAATTCACCAATTTTCTCATTCATAGAGAATGAGAAAAGTATGAATTGTAGTAGGAAAAGTCAACTTGGCCCCCCCTGCGCCATCGGCTGGCGACGTCCTTGGTGCCTTTACTAATAAACTAGTGTTTTATGTTAAGGTGGTATAAACAAGTTTATATTTATGTGGTACCTAATTCTACTGGCCATACGTGACAGGTTGCAAGCTCATCACCGAAATTACCTACCAATATTATACGAACAATAAAAAATGTATGAGGCTGTCAAAAGTTTAATATCAAAGTGCGGCAATTTCGGGAACGAAATTAAAATACTTTAGGACATGCGGCACGAAACATCAACGAAACAAGCAGAATGTTTGGCAGAACTCATCTGTGACTTTTGTGTGCACACTGCTTTTTAAACAAAAGGTAGGGGCCGTATTCGGGTTCGATTTTTCGTTCGTTTGATGAATACTCGGATGCTTCCCACCACGATTTCTGACTTCAAGGACCAATTTCGACTTTAAACGTCAACTTTTCAACGTTTCAACTTAGACCAACCTAGGTTACGACCGTGTTTTAAAGTTCGAAAAATTTGCTCTTGAAGTTAAAAATCGTGTGGGAAGTTAGGTTCGCGTTCCTTTTTTCGATCGTTTAATGAATTCGGATACTTCTATGACGACCTCTGTGGTGCAGTGGGTGAAAGCCCGCTTGGGACGCAGAAGGTTGCGGGTTCGATCCCCGCCGCGGGATAAATGTTTGTATGATCTGCAAATATTTATCTCGGGTCTGGGTGTTTCTATGTTATGTATGTATTTACAAACAAAAAGTATTTATGTAGAATATCAGTTAACTGGTTCCCTTAATACAAGCTTTGCTTAGTTTGGGGCTAGATGATGCTGTGTGAAATTTCCAGCATTACTTACTTACTTATTCTAACTACGAGCTACTTGTATTCGGTAGTTAAGATCAACGTTTAAACACGGTTAACCAAGAACAAAATATTCCATCCCGAAAAATTGGCCCTTGAAGTTAGAAATCGTCATCAAACGGACGAAAAAAAGAAAGAGAATACGGCCCAGGATCCTTACTTTGAATCGTTGAATCCGAAGTTTCGATGAATATTCGGATGTTTCCTACTACGATTTTTGACGTCGACGGAAGACATCGTTGTCGGAAGCTTCCGAATATTCATCGAAATTTCGGATTCAACGCTTCAAAGCAAGGCTCCGAGATCACGATTTTATCTAAATCTAGGTGGGACAAAATGTTAATGAGCCTCAATTATGTTTGACTGGCTCCCCACTGGAGCTTGACCTTTTAGTTTTAAGATGTATCACCTAAAAGAATCATCATCATCTCAGCCATCTAGGTAATGTCCACTGCTGAACATAGGCCTCCCCCATAGATTTCCACAGCGATCGATCTTGTGCAGCCTGCACCCAACGGCTCCCAGCAACCTTTACAAGATCGTCTTTCCATCTCGTGGGGGAATAAAAGAATGATAGGTCCCAAACCGTGTTTATTGCGCTGATTCTTCACAGTATTGGTCGCGCAAGAACAGGAGTAAAATTAGTTTTAAGACTAAAGTGATCTCAGTGGTTCTACTGAATAAATGCTTTTTGACTTTGACCTAAGCATCGATTGAGACAAATTAGTTTAAAAAAAAATACATGTCATTATTAATTTGGTAATAGGGTAGAGCAAAATGTTAGGTAGGTAGGAACCTCTGGAACAAGCAACGATTGAGAAAAATTTGTTCTTACAAAAAAATGTTTATTCGCAAAACAGAGATATGACGACTCACATCATCAAACCCTTCATGATCTCGATTCCCTTTTCATGACCTACCTGTTTACTTATACATTTTGTGTATAAGGTCGTTATCATACAAAAAGCAGAACCAAAATAAAATTAAATTCAAAGACCGTCTGTGTACGGTTTCGCAAACCTACTTGTCTGTTTGTAAGGCTTAAGTCTGCCTTTCAAAGAATTGAATGCCATTGGCTAATTGGCTGCAGAATGGCATACGTTTTCGTATTTCCTTTCAGACTGATTGCCCTTTAAGCTTGTTGTACTGGGTGTAACAGCGCACCTGCCTCTCTAGCCATGTCACAAATCGCAATAGAATAGAAATCGAATCGACAGATAACGCTGAGACTCCACCAGCGTCAAATAGCATTAATTGTCAAAACTGCATACATTTTATGCCGAGTATCGCGGCACGTGAGTTCTGGGCATTATGTCAAACTGACGATTTACATAAAGCCAGGTACTCACGTGTCGCGATACTTGACATAAAATGTGTGAATTTTTGGAAATTAATGCCGTAAGACGCAGGTGACGAGTCAGCGTTATCTGTCGATTTGATTTCTATTCTATTTCGATTTGTATCATGGCTAGGGAGGCAGGGTCTCTCGAAAAACTGTAGTGAATAGGGTAGAAACTTAAGAGTTAAACCACCTAGTTTTAAAACACAATATCATCAATAGAGAAGGTTACCAACGAGGAAGTGCTGAGAAGAATTGAGGAGAAAAGGATTTTGATGACCGACCACTATTCAAAATCGAAGAGGAAAAATGATTGGACATCTTATACGACATGACAGCTTTATTAAGAACATCATAGAAGGAAAAGTGGAAGGAAGACGAGGAAGAGGCAGGCCTAGAATCAATTTCATGAGTCAGATAAAGGAGAAGATCGCTGTCATGTCGTATAAAGAAGTAAAGGAATCCGCATTGGAAAGGGAGAGGTGGAGGAAGTTGCATCATTGCACCGACAAGAGCTGAGCTCTTAAGTTTAATGAATGAATCATCACACAATCTGGCTGGTGGTCTGCCTGGTGGAAACGAGGCTTTGACTTATATATTGTATAGCTAGTCGGAGGGGGGTTCCTAGTTTCACCTCGACTAGACGTTATGACTCTACTATGTGCGACGAAATTAATGTATACGTATACGCACCAAAATAAGTTTTCAATAAAAAATATCGAGGTAACCATTTTTTTTAGTTTATGTTGTTTCACTGTTTTGGGGCGCAGCTAGTTGATTTAGAGCTCTAGTATCTACAAAGATATCTGGACCGTTGGCCAAAAGAGGAACTAACGACGACGCCATTTTTAAAGGTCAATCTGTCTGCCATTCGTTTTCAGTTGCCATATCCGCCATTGCTTGTTTGCTGTGTTTTTTTTTCGTTTGGTGCTTTGGTCCCTTACCCACTTTACTGTGAATTTTTATTTGCAACACCAAGCGCCATAGACATTTACTTTCTCTATGCCAAATGCGATAGCAGCGCCCTCACCGGAACAGATATCCTTGTGGGACTATAATACCTACGTACGTAGTGGACAAAGAGGATTATTCACTAAAAAAAAGGATTAAACTAATAGTATCATACTCTCAATATTCGATATTTGCTTTCAAGTGATTGGCGGATTATAATTTATCTTCTATATCAAAGTCCCAAGCGAATTCCAAAACATATCAATAACTAAAGCTGATCGCACATTTGTCCGCCACATCAGTCATTTTTCTAAAGAAAAAATAATTATGACGTTAGAAAATGCGGCTCGCTTGACGTTTCAGCATTTCTCTATTCGGCGCGGATGGGTCGTGCGACCAGCGACCACTTTAACTCTGTAAAAAGGCAGATATTTGGATGACTAAAAAGCTTGGGACAATATGCTCCAACTCGTTTTAAAATAATTAAAATAAAAATGTATAGGTAAAAATTGAAAAATGACGATTCTAAACCATCCAAAGTAATTACAATGAATAAACTAATTGTGACTTTGTATTTTTGTTATTTTCTAATTCCTAGGTCTATCTACTACACTTCTACTTCATCAAGAAGTGAAGAAGATTGAAACTATCTAGTCGAGCAATATTTCCTTTTAAAATCTTTTGCCATTTTAGTTATTAGATTCAGCTTTTGTCCAGGCAATAGCTTTTAAGAAATATCCTTTCAACATCATCCTTTTGCTCGCTGGATGAGACTTTTAAGTTGAGTGGATTGAGTTTACGTTGCCTACGAAACTCGTAGCACTCGTAGATGCTCTACACATTGGCTTCTTGTCGTACCACTAGTTTTTAAGAACCAGCGTGGTGAAAGGCGATATTCAGCACGATCACAAAATGAAAGGCTGAGCAAATATGGTAGTATCTCTAGAAATCTTACCCCCTTGTAGAAGAAATGCCAACCAGGCACAAAGCACTCCTCTTGCAACGCCAACGATTCTTCGCCTCTGAAATCAATTAAACAATTCATTTGCGATTGGGGTCCGCGCCACAAAAGAAGTCCATTCAGAGCGGTGCTTTGTTTAGTCATGGCTTAAAGACTTAATATCTGATACCAACAATTTATCGTGCCTTCTGAAGCACGAAAACACTCAGTTAATATTGCGACTGTCACAGAACCCGCAACTGAAGAGAGCATCCATTAGTATATGGACGAGAAAAGCCGATGCCGAATCAGGCAGCCGCCTGTTGTAGTCGTACGTGGCTTGGAGCTGGATTCTACAAGAGAAAACAACTTCATGTACGTGCTCCGTACGGTTGCTGCCAGGTATAAGGAGTTCCTGGCTCCCCGACTTTTGGACAGCCGGGATCGTCAACCGTCGCTACAGGGAGGCGCAAACTTATATCCTACGAGGCGTAAATATATATCCTCCTCAAGAATGACTAAACTCTGAAGTACTTCAATGTGCTTACTGACGCACATTTGACCGATCTGAGTTCAAGAAACTTTGAAAATGTCGAAGATCTTCGATCAAGAATATTATAGATAAAGCGTAACGTACAAAATCAAAGCTAAATGAAGTCCGCGTGACGAAAACGTTTTAAGTTTTAATTACACTCTTTGCACCTAGTAATAAAGTCACAAATCCTCAAAACATTATCATAAACTTACGATCATTCATCACGAAAAACGTCAAAATGCTGAACAAAACAGTTGTTATTTACCGAGGACGGTTTTTCTGCGTTGACCCAGGTGATCGCACGGTTCGAGATGAACGCGTCGAATTCAATAGAGCAAATGCTGCTGACGTCAGAAGCTATCTGCACTTTCTTACGTCATCAACATTTTTGTATAGAAAAATGACTGCGGCGGGTACGGCGCGGACAAGTGTGCGAACAGGTTAGATCTATACTAATATTATAAAGAGGAAAGTTTTGTTTGTTTGTATGTTTGTTTGTTTGAAATGAATAGGCTCTAAAACTACTGGATCGTTCCAGTAATTTTGGAAAATTCTTTCACCATATACTCGTAATCCTTTTTCTTTTTTGTCGCTGGGTAAAATGCGTTACGCATCCCCTCCGCCGGGGGGCGAGAAAAAAATACACGTACTTACAAGTAATCAACGTTGATTGAACGTGGCGGAACTTCGGTGAGGATATCTGGTATCTTCCTCTTCAACAAGAGGATGGCGGCTGACTTCTGCATCAGGTATCCTCGACTTTCCGGCAGACTCGTAACTGCAAGGAATATGACACAATAAGGATGGAAGGTTGTATTGGGAGCTTCGATCCCAGTGGCGTTGTTACCGAAGGGCTAGGCGGTGCAGTGCACCGGGGCCCCCAAGGCTTCGGACTCTGAGTCAGAGCCCGAGAATCCAGAAGGTTTTGTTCTTAGGAAACTATAGATATGATTATTTTGAAATAAAAACAACTGCATTTTTAGATTTTTGAAAAAAAAAATACTTCAGTAACTTCAGAACCAAATCGTAAGTTTTTACAAAAAATCAAAATACGTTTAAGTACATTTTTGCCAAAACCTGCATATTTTTACATGATAAAACCTAAACCGTTTATTTTGCACTAGGGCCATTGGCTACCTAGCTACAAATTGGCCAATGTTCGATCCAAGTGCAATTAAAAATTTAAGGCCTGACTAAAGAGGTAGACGATACAGTGCGAGGAACCTATGCCTAAACTCAACGGGATGATTAGTGCCTAGGGCATTGTTTGAGATGGTATAGGCTTGCCCAGCACTTAAGCCATCATCTCAGCCTAATCGGCCACCTACAGGAAAGACCACGTCAACATAAGGAGCTGAAAACGATAGCTCAACTAAAGTAAGTTCTTATGTTATGAGTCAGTGGCCAACTCTGGTGACGGAGTTTTTAAGCCGCCTCAAGATCTCCGACGACTTTATAGCTAGGACCGACAATTTAACGTGACCTCTGAAGCGCTGAAGCGCTCAGTTGAAAATGCCACTGGTTGACACCAATCCACGTACTGACCGTTAAGAACACGAACTTCGTCGATCTATCAACAACGACTAAGCAAGCAAACCAAGCTCAATTGATCGATGTAAAATGCTACGATTGAAAACGCGACTGTACAACAAAGTCAAATCCGCGCCTAACCGCCCGTTCACACTAGTCGTAAGTCGCATAGACTAAAAGTCGAATGCTCTGGTCACCATACAAATCGCGTCTCATCCAATGTGAACAGCTCCATATAAAGCGTATGCCGCATTTCTGACGTCATCACTCATCAGTATTTTTTGTATAGAAAAATGACTGCGGCGCGAACGGCGCGGACATATGTGCGATCAGCTTTAAGCTGAAAAGCCCACATTCAAATTGAATTGCAAGCAAAAATATATTTTCATTCGAAAAAATCGAAAGGACCTTTCAACTGAAACACGGACCTATCTCTATGGATGGAAATCGACCTTTCAAATATCTCTACACGGTGTTGCCGTTGCAGAGATATTTTCTCTCATATTGAGCCTCTATAAGGATCTGGAATATAAAGATCTGAGAGAATGTCTACCGCGCCTTGGGGATACAGTCGTGACCCTGTTTATATTGAGCCTCCCACGCATCCTGCTTGTTTAAAATTATACTTGAGTTTAGTTTACAGTGGTTCAAGAAAAAAGCATTCATGTATATTTTTTTATCGGAATACCTACAGCCGTACATAGAATCTCCTTCTTTGAAGTCGGTTAAAAATAGTTGGGGCAATGGACCAATCAAATAAAATTGCACCTATTATTCTCAGCATGAAGGTCACAGATCCATTGACACAGTCACACTGTAGTCAGTGATGTGTTATCCGATGGTAAAGCGAATTTCAGACTACGATAGTTTAGATTAGCTTAAAGCTTATAGTTTGTTGCACAACAATATCGCGCCCCATACATTACTTCATACGTTCACACTTTACTGTACTTACTTACTACTTACTATCCTGGCGCATCGACCCCAAAGTGGGTCCTGGCCTCCAACACAATAGAACGCCATCGGTCTCTATCTTGCGCCGCTTCCACCCAGTCCGGTGCAAGGATTTGAAGTGAACGAAGGTCTTTCTCCACTTCATCCTTCCACCTATATCTGGGACGGCCGACTGGTCGACGGCCGACTGGCACCCCATGAAAAGCCCGCCCAGCTGCACGATCCTCTCTCATACGCAACACATGACCGAGCCAGCGTATTCTGTGTGATTTAATTTCGCCAATGATATTAGGCTCGGCCACAAGCTCAGCAATCTCTCGGTTCTTCCTCACTCGCCAGGTACCATCTTCGCGTTGCACTAGACCCAAGATCTTTCTGAGCACCTTTCTCTCCGTTACCAGTAGCTTGTGCTCTTCTTTCTGAGTAAGGGTCCACGCTTCACATCCGTACATCAGAATTGGACGGATAACCGTCTTATAGATGCGAATCTTAGTTCTCCGGGAAAGAAGCTTGGACACCAAGATTTTGTGTAGTGCTGCACTGCAACGAAGCGTGTTTTGGACTCGTAGCTCGATTTCGTCTCCTCTAGTATTCGTGTCCGTCACAGTGCATCCCAGATATTTAAACCTATCCACTCCTCTGAAGACTGAGTTGCCAACCTTTAGATCCTCGCGTCGTTGTCGGAGGTTTCTAGCCCGTCGCATGTGAATATATTCGGTCTTATCCAAGTTGATCTTAAGACCCACAGTCGCAGCTTCCTCTTCCAAACACCGGACCGCTTCCGCAACTTCATTCTTTCTGGCCCCGAGCAGCGCCACATCGTCTGCATACCCTATCACCTTGTGCTGTCCATTCAACTCCACTCCACCGTTTAGTGAAAGAACTTTCCGGATAATGTGTTCGAGTGTGAGATTAAATAATACAGGTGACAAGGCATCTCCCTGTTTTAAGCCAGTAACGATTTCAAACTCCTCTGTTAGCTCAGTACCCACCCGTACCCTAGCTCGGCTTTGTGGCTACTTCAATCAAACGAACTAACTTTAAGGGGATTTGAACACACTTTACTGTACGATAATATATTATTGGCTTAAATAATGTATGGTGCGCGATATCGTTGTGCTACGAACTATATGCTTTTTGCTATTATAGAATAGAATAGAATAGAAAAACACTTTATTGTACACAAAAGAAACACATGACAGGAAATACACAAAGACAAGTAAGTAGGTACAATGGGCGGCCTTATCGCTAAAAGCGATCTCTTCCAGACAACCTTTGGATGGACTGGAAAAGTACGACAGAATAACGGCGATGTACAAAAAGTGTAAAAATAGAAAAAACAATAACAATAGAAATACCCTAAAAGTATAATTATGAGTAAGTATAGATACTTTTAATAAATAATGAGATTATAGTACTTACGCATACATATTATATATTACATGTAAATATATATTAATATATATACTATTATATTATAGCGCAGTCTGAAATGCGCTTTCAAGTGTTTGTACTCAACAGAACAAGTGGGAGTAAACTGTATGAACGGCTTGAAGTTGAAGTTATCAAACCATCGGGAGATAATTACGTTTTAAAACTAAAAGAAAAACCGACTTCAATGTTCGACTCTACACGCGGCGTGACTCAGGGAATCAATAAGCCATCCATAAAAATCGAATTATGAAAGAAATCAAATCGACAGATAATGCTTAGACTCCACTGGCGTCTACAAGCAAACAAAAATATAATACTCGTACAATACAAACAAAAATAAAAAACAACATACAAGTGAATTGAGAACCTCCTCTTTTTGAAGTCGGTAAAAACTAGTTAGTACACTGTTAGGCGTTGGTATGGGAACCTACTGCGTATCCTACCCCCAGAATTCTATACTATAGTATAAAACATCATTGATCCTAACCTAACCTAACCTAACCCAACTAATATAATAAAGCTGAAAGTTTGTGAGTGAGTGTTTGTGTTTCAATTACGCCTAAACCAGTGAACCAATTTGGATGAAACTTGGAATGATATGATAATGCTGGACAATTTCACACAGCATCATCTAGCCCCAAACTAAGCATAGCTTGTACTATGGGAACCAGATAACTGATATACTACTTATATACTTTTTGTTTGTAAATACATACATATTATACCTACATAGAAACACCCAGACCCGAGATAAATATTTGCAAATACAAACATTTATCCCGCGGCGGGGATCGAACCCGCAACCTTCTGCGTCTCAAGCGGGCTTTCACCCACTGCGCCACAGAGGTCGGAATACGCCGTATAAGCTATAGTCTTTTTCACGCCGGAACGTATGCAAGACACATTGAACTTGTTTCGTTTCACGTTGTGTGGCTCACAACAATTTTGAAACATAAAAGTCAAGAAAAAAAATTAAACGATAAAACATACAAAAAAAAAATGTTTTTGTCCTATTTAATTATTTCATTATTTATCATAAACGAGCCATAAAATATAAATAAATAACAATAAACATTTTCTAAAAAACTCCGCCAAATAACAGTACTGAGTAAAGTGGAACGTAATCTATTAGAGAGTGCAAAAATGAAAATAGAAACAATCGATGAATGGATAAGTAAAAAAATAATCGTTGGTTTAGTAATTTTGTCTATGAATTAACCTTGTAATCGATTGAGATGAATTGATAGTAGTGAAACAAAAATCGATTTTGATAATCTCGATTAAACTTTAGGACATTACTATTAGACTGATTTTGTCATTATCTCGAAGTGTCTTGCATACGTTCCGGCGTGAAAAAGACTATAGTGGAATATATTTGTTGAAAGGCACATTTCGATAATGTAACTTTGGCACTTGTTGTATGTGGATATAAGAACTTACTGTTCGGTATGAGAATTTTGATGACTTGTATTCTGATGCCTCTCCTAGGGTGTCGGTAGGTGGCGCCTAATACCACATTGATAGGTCGACGATCCTTCTTGATCGCGTCAGGGTTGGTGACACATACTGCTGCTGTCAGGACCGCGGTACGGGACACCAGTGTCCCGACACATAGACCTCGATAACGGGATAGGAAGTACACCTGTGTAGTTTAAAATAAGCATGAAACTGTCTGCTCCCACTGCATGGTTTGCCCTAAAATAACAAAAGGTAACGTATGAGTCAATGGCCAACTCTGGTGACGGAGTTTTTGGGCCGCCTTAAGGCCGTCATGACATTTCATCATCATCATCCACAACCTGACTTTGCCCACTGCTGGGCCTCTCTTTCTATATGCCACTTTTTACGGTCTCGTGCTAACCTCATCCAGGTGCGGCCCGCGACGTATACCAAATCGTCTGCCCATCTCGCTGCCGGACGACCAACGTTTCTTTATCCGGTTCTTGGACGCCATTCAGTTATCGCTTGACTCCACCTGTCGTCACCTCGCCTGGCCAGGTGTCCTGCCCAACTCCATTTTAGTTCCGCGATACGATTCCCTACGTCTTTGACCTTGGTTCGACTTCGGATCATGATGATGATCATATTTATTTATTTATTTTTAAGGAAAACCAACAGCTAGAAATAACTTTATTATGCATGTACCTATCAAAATTAAATTTAATCTAAAATTAGCATAATATTGGTTGATCAAACTTACCCAATTTATTGTTATAGATGATGGCTACGAAATTTATAAATACTAGAAGGAAAGCAGGAACTACAACACAAGTTGCATAAACTTAGTGTAGGTCCTGACTGTAACCTATAAATGTACAAGCCTAAAATAAATGTATACTTAGTTTCAAATTGTGTAACTTGCTCTCTGTGCTTAAATGACCAATAATTTTTTTTTTTTTTTTTTTTTATAACTTCATTGGGTGAATTTATACAAACAGAAAGCCAAACAGGTTTTCACGTTTAATGACATAACGACATAATAGCCGGGACCGACATGCAACTGGCGGTCACCCATCCACTTACTGACCGGTTCGATCGTTTAACTTCGACGATCGAGTTCCCGGCCACGATCGGTGCCACCCGATCGGAACGTAGAGGTTTTTTTTTTTTTTTTTTTCTTTTTAATTAAATAGGGCAGCATTTGACCTCACTCTGCCTGATGTTAAGCAGTAGTGAGGTCTAAGATGGAGCATGCTTACCTAGAAGGAACCTATTTACTCTTGATTTGAAGACCCCTAAATTGTACTTTTCGGGAAATACAGAGCCCGGCAATGAGTTCCACAATTTGGCGGTGCGTATGAAAAATGTGGACTCAAAACGCTTTGTACGAACTCTGGTAAGGTAATAGTTCGAATATTATCCAAAACCTTTACCTGTACCTTGTCGGCTGGACTGTGCGTTCACCTTAAGGGAGACACAACGTACTGATGACAATAAATTCAATTCAAATACCTACTATGAGGTTAGCTATACGCAAGTCTATCTATTTCACAGAGTCCCCAAGTTGATTGCGTTTCCACAGCTTCGTCAACACGACGTCAAAGCGTCAAAGGGAGAGAAATCAATTGTTTTAAAGGCATCGGCGATATTTCTTTGTCTGGAGCGAATGCAATTGTAAATTCCAATTTATACTCTTATTTTTTATTCAATTAAATTCTTGTTTGCCTGGCTGATGTAGAAACAATAACGGCTTCCGTTCCAGAGGTTGAGTATTTAGCTCATCGCATGATCCATCCGCGCTGAATGTGGCTAAGTGTCAATTCTTCCAAAGAAAATTAAATGCTGTGACGTCAGAAGCGAGCTGCATTTTCTGACGTCATCACTATTTTTTTTTAAAGAAAAATGAGTGTGGGTACTGCGTTACATAATTATGTGCGTTCAGCTTTTCACGTTTTGGAAACTACATTATGAGCTCTACTTAAACAGTAAATTGTTATTTATTTACCCACGTGAAGTCAGGTGATCATGATGATGATGAATGCTTAGTCTACCGTGTATTGGGGATGTAGTCTATCTAATATTATAAAGAGGAAATATTTGTTTGAAAAATTCTTTCACCATTAGAATCCTGCATTATCCCTTGAAATATAGGCTATATTTATCCCGGGAAAGTGAAGTTCTCCCGAGGGAACGCGGGTAACATCGCGACGGATACCTAGCTAGTCATGAGTAAAACTATACAAGCCCTATTTGTTATTTTGTATTCTGTGGGCTAGACAGACGTGACCTACCTAGTGAATCACGTTCACTTATCCTATCTGCAGATGTGATCTGTAATCTTCGGTCATTGACATCTTTCGTTTTCCTAGAAACTGACGCCGTTCTTTTGACGACGTAAAAAGATGTTCGATGTTCACTTGTTCGTGTTTAATTCCGTTCTTGAGGAATTGATAGTTTCCCGTAAAATACAATAAAACCTTATCCTCACGCTCTGAGTCACGCCTTGAGTCAAACATTGAATTCGATAGGTATACTTTTCAATTTTAGAACCTAACTATTAATTTTAAACAATAAATGATAATAGACTATGATGCAACATTGTGGTTGAGATACTCAGTACAGTCAACAATGGTGTGATCTTTAATTTATTTATTTATACCTAAGTTGGGTGTGGATCGTTACTCACCAATTAGGTAGGTAGGTATATCAAGGAAATATTCCATGGAAAACTGACTTTAATATAAATGTTAAGCAATTGAATATTCGTACAATGTCAGGAATCAACCTATAACCATACATAAAGAAGCAGTATGTATGAAAAGATTTTTAAAATGCATCACAGAAATGCGGGATTTGAACCCACGACTTTTTGGGATGTATTTTTAAAATCTTTAAATATCCCTATAGCTGATCGCACATTTGTCCACGCCGTATCCGCCGCAGTCGTTTTTCTATACTTACAAAAAAATTGGTTGTCTGTAAAGTCGGCTTACTGACGATAGTTGAACGTGACAACGTTTGTGCTTCTTTGTCGCTCGTTCCGCGCTCTCGCTTGCACTTCAAGCCTAACATGGAACGCCTCAGAGCGAGGTAACGCCGCATTTTTTCGTGCGTGCAGCCGGCTCTATCGAATTATAAGACGTTGTCACGTCAAAAATATTGATGACGTCAGAAAATGCGGCAGAAAATGACAAGTCGCAGATGCCATAAACCAAGAAGTGAAGTGAAGTGACGTGACGTCTCAGCATCGCCTCTATTGAATTGGTAGTTCGGTGCGGATGTGTCGTGCGACCACCGAATGTGTGTGGTTAAAGCTAGAAACATATTATCGGACGCGGCTAACAGACATCTGTGATGTTTTACGCATAGTACAGTCACGTTCAATAAGATGTATACACTCCATAATGTTTCAACCCATGTACAGGTCAATATGTCCAACAATGTTCTGGTATTTTTATTGATTTCGCCACTAGTTCAATGTGAAATCGATTTCCGCTTTTTGTTTTTAACCTACATATATTAGTTTTAGTGTGATATTAATTTTTAAAGTACGGAGTGTATACATCTTATTGTCCATGACTGTACAAAAACATTCAGCGCGCCAGATCGTTGTCGGACGCCCGAAAGCTCAAGGACACGTCAGCGACTTACGTCCGATAGTTTGCACAGCGAGCGTGTAGAGCCATTACCTATCCAGATCGAGGCTGTCTGTCGCGTCCGTAAGACGCGTCCGATAGTGTGTTTCTAGCTTCAAATAAAGGTACCTCGTCTTTAGCTATTTATGTATGTATCCTAGACTTTTTATTGAACAAAAACATATTACTCGGGTTGGTAAATTGTGGGGCTAAATTTCTAAATATAAAGTACCTATATCGATGGAGGGCAGCGAATAAAATCGCGTAGACCCAATGCGGTGTTAGTGCACGCTTTCATACATTTCAATGCATTGCAACACGCCGCGGCTCAGCCCGATACTGTAAGTGTCTTGAAACATTCACGGTCATTCTTATAAAAAATAATTTAAACGTCTGAAGTGTTGTTTAACTAAATACATAAATCGCGATAAATTTCGGAGCTAAGTGACGACTTTCGCGATAACTATGACTAAAGTTCGTGAAACCAAAAAAGTGCGTCTCTAGATTAGCTAGTCCTTAAGGTGTGCTCAACTATTTTTAATACTTATTTGAATGACCGTCATTATTTATACAAACGTAATATAACGTTTACAGTTTTGTTATAAACCTGGACTACACTAAACAATTCTTTCAATTACATTATCAGTGGGGTTTCTGTAAAGTAGGAAGTTTCATTTCATTCTCTTCAAATCAATCCCTGGACTTGAAGTAAAATGATGAAATTGGCTCTCTTGTACAGCCTAAGTAAGTGTATGGGCGCTTTCAAATTAGCCGATTGGTGCCAAATTTTTCGTGGCGACTAGAAAATCTTGACTCTAAAAAAACTTATCGTTTAAACGCTACGTAAAATGGTCAACGAGGCAGTTCCAAGGCGCGGTAGACATTCTCCCAGATCTTTTTGTGTAAGTAGGTAGGTACCTGTTCCAGACCCTTTGTAGAAGTCTAAAAGCTGTGTACCTAATTGAAATGAATGGACATAATTGACTGAGCGAGCCAAGCGAACGATGCATCTCCGTTTCGAGATTGGCCAAAAATGCTTTTGTCTGTGTTTCCATCTGTCTGTCTGTTCTCGCCTACAGGTCGCATTTTTCAACCAATTTTGTCGAAAATTGGTTCACAGGTTTCTTGATTTAATAACAATTTACCGTGCTCATTCTCAGAACAACTAGTAAATAATGGGCCCTCGACATATTCGCCGATGATAAACGAATACCCGCGCTCACGAACGTGTTGAGGGTCTTTTCGCCTGTATTCGTCAATCATTGTCTATCCAATAAATATTTGGGCGAATGTGTAAAGTGGACGAATTTTATTGCTAGGTACTACGTTTAGAAAGAAAGAAACTTTTATTTTGTGCCACAGACAGAAGAATACACGTTTACACGCTTGTCTACTTTTGGTTACGTCCGCACAAAGCTAGTTTTAAAAATCAACGATTTAAAGCAGTACAAGTGCTTTTCTTAAACTTACTAGGAAAGGCAGAGATCCATCCTTAGGTTTAAAGGGCGCCCGTCCTCTGCACTGAAGCACACATAATCCTGTTGAAATTCGTTTAAAATTGAATCTCTCGGAAATCAAAAATAAGTTCGAGGTTTCAATCTGTTAAATAAGTTAGGCACTAGTCCGAACGCGGGCGAGTGAGCGGCAAGCGATCAGCGAATTTATCGTTTAAGAGACGAACAAAAGATATAAGATGCCGCGTCAATAAAAGAGACAAATATTTATAGTCCAACGCCGACTGTTCACACCGCGCGCCGGCGGTAAAAGTTTTATCGAGGCCACAAAAGTTTTGTCGCGGGCGGCAAAATTCGCTCGGCGTAATCGTTCAGCGATACTCGCGCAACGCCGAGCGATGAAAAAGTCAAAGCCCAGCGACAGAACTATACTCGTTTAAACGATTATCGCCCGATGCTACGCTCAACGCTCGCGGTCGGACAAGATTTTTCGGAAAAGTTAAAGATAAATAATGCTGGACTTTCCACACAGTGTCATTTAGCCCTAAACTAAGCTTGTACTATGGGAACCAAATAACTGTTATACTATTTATATACTTTTTTGATTTTTTTTAGTTAAAAACCAAAAGAAATGAGTCTTTTGATTTTGGGTTCGACTTGACATGAAATAATGATAGTGCACCCTCTACTTTTAATCCAAGACTTCAAGCGAAGTCACGGGTGAAAGTACAGCATCCAGAGTTGGTTGGCACAAAAAAATCTGTTTTATTTTAATATGTAAACGTTTTACATACCCAGCAAAAACACAACGAGACATTTGTTCATTTCATCGGTTTGTTTGCAAAATGGCCGTTTGGACTTAATTAAATGAATGCTGCGCTCTAGCGAAGCGCAATACAACAAAAAGAACTAAATTAACGGAAAAAATACATATATGCTAACTTTGTATGTAACAAATCAGGACGTCAGTGGATTCAATCTGAGATTCGGCTAAGGATCTCAAAAGGCGCAAATATATAAATAAATAATGCTGGACATTTCACACAGCATCATCTAGCCCCAAACTAAGCAAAGCTTGTACTATGGGAACCAGATAACTGACTACTTAAATACTTTATGTTTTTAAATACATACATATTATACATAGATACACCCAGACTCGAAATAAATATTTGCAGATCATACAAACATTTATCCCGCGGCGGGGATCGAACCCGCAACCCTGTGCGTGCCAAGCGGGCTTTCACCCACTGCGCCACAGAGGACGTCAAATATATAACTCTTGATCGGGTTTTTTTATTTGAACCATTTGGGGTCGAGACCTTGGGTCCGTGTGGTTCCGGGGCCTATCGCGTCTTCAAAAATCTTTCAGGGCGTCTGGTCGAAGCGTCGTGTGATTCTAGAGCTGGCGATTTGTTGGCACAGAGAATCAACATTGCAATTCAGCGTGGCAATGCCGCCATATTTTGGGCACGCTTCCGACTGGCAGTGACCTGGATCAGTTGAGCTATCTATAGATCGTTTTTACGACTATCCTTAGATAGCTTGACTGATTCTATTGTATTTTGTAATTTTATGTACATATTGTAGTAGCTTAGTTTATTTACTATTAATAAAATTCTTGGATTTTTCATTGTAAAAGCACAAGCGGGGCAACAACAGCGGGAATCGAACCCGCAGCCTTTGCAGGAGTTCGTCCACTGCCCCGGAGTTCGAATGCTGATGAAGATACTATGCCAATACACAGTGGCGTAGCTAGGTAGCCAAGAGCCCTGATACAAAAAAAACTGGGGCCCTATCTGAACGGTTTAGGTAAGGTATATCAAGTCAAAATATAAATATGCAGGGTGTGGCAAAATTTTACAACATTGAGTTTAAGTTTTGTGAAAAAAATCGAAAAAAGAAAAAAGTAGCACCAGAAAATAATTGTCAATAATTACGTTTTAAAACTAAAATAAAAACCGACCTCAATGTTCGACTCTACACACGGCGTGACACAGGTTTACAATGGCTAGGAGAGAAAGTTATTAGAGTTTTACAGGAAAACTATTAAACCCTCAGGAATAAAATTTATACGGGACCACTTCTGGAGTACCTATACCCTTTCAAACAAAAAATATTTTGAAAATCGGTCCACAATTGGCGGAGTAATCGCGTAACAAGATACAAAAAAAAAACTTGCAGGCGAATTGAACACCTCCTCCTTTTTTTGAAGTCGGTTAAAAAAAAAGTTGGTCTCAATCTTTGAGGAAAGAAAATAGGTTATTGGTCTCAATCGACGCTTTTTCCCATCAGGAACACTTTTCTCAAAGTAACCATGTCAAATCGTATGTACCTAAGTTTTTGCAAAAAAATCATAAAACATTTCTCGGACTCTGGAGTCTGGGGCCCGAGGGCCCCTTGAGCTTGGGGGCCTTGCAAATTTTTTTAATTATTTATTTAATTTCAGACAGTTTACAGTCCATTGTGTTAGTAGACTTATTTCTAAGGGTTAGTAATTAAAATGTAAAAATGATTTAGTCCTCTGAATTAGTTTGAAAATCAGAGGACAATCATTCAGCTATTGCAGTTTGGATGCTGTGGCGGCTGCCTCGAGTTCTGCTGAGCAGTGAGGCTGTCTTCTTCCGCCAGATGGCGTCGAAGGTGTCGGTATGATACTGGGCAAACATGCCCGAGGCGCTGCAGCAAAGCACCGCCTTACAGTAGCTACGCCACTGCCCATACATGGTGTTTACTAAGTAAATAATGCAGTTAGTAATTAGCCGGCTAGCTCCAGTAACTGAGTTTAACAGTCAGTTCAGCCGCCTTTGATTGAGTTGCATGCTCGCATTTACCTTGTTAGCCGTTCATAGCTCGGAACTTAATTACTATCCGGTTTAACTAGTGGATAGCTATCGGAAACTACCCAGGCGTTTATTGGTTTAGCTTGGGTTTAGGTAAACGTTGTGAACGATTTATGCATTGTTTCTCAAATTATTATTGACTAGCTGTCCGCCGCGGCACTTCACTTCCCCGGGATAAAGAATAGCCTATGTTCATCGGGGATAATGTAGGATTCTATTGGTGAAAGAATTTTTCAAATAGGTCCAGTAGTTTCGGAGCATATTCATTTCAAACAAATCTTTCCTCCTTATAATATTACTAGCTGTCCGCCGCGGTGTTACCCGCGATCCCTCGTGAAAACTTCACTTCCCCGGAATAAAATATAGCCTATGTTCATCGGGGATAATGTAGGATTCTATTGGTGAAAGAATTTTTTAAATCGGTCCAGTAGTTTCGGAGCCTATTCATTTCAAACAAACAAATCTTTCCTCTTTATAATATTACTAGCTGTCCGCCGCCGAGGGATCGCGGGTAACAACCCGCGATCCCTCGGGATAACTTTACTTCCCCGGGATAAAATATAGCCTATGTTCATCGGGGATAATGTAGGATTCTATTGGTGAAATAATTTTTCAAATCGGTCCAGTAGTTTCGGAGCCTATTCATTTCAAACAAACAAACAAATCTTTCCTCTTTATACTATAGACTAGTTCCGGGCCGGAACTAGGCCGGAACTTCCGGCAATAGTGATAGGAGTTCATGAACGATAATAATATACAGGTTGTAAAAAGACGTCTACCGACTAAGAAGTAGGTACAGCATCCCAACACACAACCAAATCCAAAAGGATTTTCCGAAAAAATCGTTATGTCCAGAGAAAACAGCGTTTGAAGATTATTGGCACATTGTTTTACGTAGGTTGAGTTTTAACTGTTTTTTTTCTTTTATAAATGATATTATTAGGTAGGTATGGTCATAAATGTAGTAGTAAATAACCGAACATAACATAAAATGACTAAGCTAAGTCAATTTTTTTTGCGTTAATTATGTTAAGAATCATGGTCTGATCGCAACCCCTCAGTTTTCGGTACAAGATTTGTTTGGTACGAGATGGGAACTACTCCCTGCGTTGTACGAACCAGCATTTTGCCTCCTTTTTCAGTTCAAAATGCATCTGAACTGTCCATTCGTTAAGAGCCTATAATACCCTGCCATTTTGTAAGCGGGACAGCGAGTGTGATTGGTTCGGCGTGTGAGGAGTACAGAGCTATGGATGCGCAACGTTATTTACGACGCTAAATTTTTTTTTTTTTTTATTTATTTATTTAGAAGACACAATATACATCTTGTCATGCAAAAATGGTACACTATTTCTTACAAACTAGTTAAATGTTATTATAATTATAGGCGACAGACAGCAAGGTATTAAATTTTACGTCGAGCGAGTACAGTTAAATTAAAAGTTAAAGTAATAAAAATATTTCATTAAAATTTCAACTATATTAATATTATGTACAAATTTTAAAAATGGAAACTAAGCAAATACAATCCGAACTTAAGAACTTAAAAAATAAAAAATTGCATGCAACAATAATGTCAAATTTGTTTAAAATTAATATTTACAATTAAAATAACAAAATAAAATTAAGTAGTAGAAAGTTTGAAATAAAAATAACAATCAGCATAAAATCACTCAAAAATTAATTATGGACTACCAAAGACGAGGACACGCTCTTTTTGAATTTGAGTACTAAAACACTTTTTAGCTAATTAAAAGTACAAAAACGAAAAAGATCAAAATTCGGAACAACAGGACCACGTAGTGTACTAAGCTGAGTTTAGATACAAAGTTTTACTAGTCTAGCTAAAGTATTTATTGAGTACTTTTGTTTTTAAGTAAAATTCAGAGGGAAGTTTGTGATTATTTTCTATCGAGAAAATATTTAGTAATCGTGTTTTCACTACAACGGGGACTCAGTTTATATCCTCAACTATAATATATATTTTTTTCAATAATATTGGTTCAATACTTTTATAGATATGATCCAGAGTCGAAGCAGTTTTGAGGTAGTACGCGCCCATAAAGCGAGAAACACAAACATACAAACTTCCTCACTTATAATATTTCATATAAAATCTTTTCCAAGCAACGGATAGTAGCCGTTAGCTCTGAGTACGGTCACCCTATTATTCAAATTGCTCCACACATTATTTTGTTACAACAATTTCAGTAGTCGCGGGCAGACTGGAGTTATCGAAAACAAAATAAAGTAATGAGTATCCTATAATGAATTCCCGTTTAATTGATAATGTGCAGCAACTCGTAAGAGGCTGTGCCGGAAATTGGCGTTGTTTTTCAGTTATGCATGTTTTATTTGCGCGTCCATCGTCTTTTATATAACTTTAGTGAGAGCGAATAGAGATAATTATAAGTATTCTAAAATTCAGTAAGTACCTACTGTTTATCGACCATACAAGATAAGAATCTATTTTTTAGGAGTTAGTCCAAAACTTATAACAAAATAGGAGTAGATACATAGCTTATACGAATATGATGTATGTGTTCAATGTCTAGCTAATTACAAAGCTATTGCTTCTCTTCACGCTATTCATAAGATAAACAGAGCATGTATCTTAAACTGCAGACGCTTTCGTGAGACGAAATCCGGTCATTCCCGGAAAAAGTAATAAATCCAGCCGAGCGACAGATTAGAGAATAGTTGCTATAGCCGCAGCTACAGTGGGGGGCGGGGAGGGGTTGTGGATACGCGCACGGGAGTGTCGAGTCGCGACTTTGAGCGTGGGGATGCAAGCTGTAAGGAATGTCGTTAGATCTCTCGAAATCTGACGAACGAATTGTTTTTGGCGTTTGAATATCTTGTTCTTGTTCGATGAGGCTATTCAGTGAGCCTCAATAAGGTTTATTGCACACTTTTTTCGAGCTTTTTAGGTTCCATATGAGATTAAGACAAAAATTTTGTTTTTATTCTACGGCAAAGAGAAATGGTTGGTCTGATTTATAGATTGGTAATCAAACATTCATTTTCTGTTAGTATATGCTGAACAGGCATTATATGCGGAAGAAGCATTTTCCATCTCAAACTAAAACTACGTCTCGGGTGCTACAACGTCTTGTGTTAAGTTCGGGTGACATTGGCTACACTATTTTTTCGCTAGCTCTACTTAATTGGGTTTTATTATTTGATGTGATTCTGTTGGTAACTAGCTCTACCTACTCAGTTTGGTTACAGAATTACAAAAGCTGATATGTCAGACGTTACAGGAAAACAAGAAAAAATAAATAAATGGATAATGATCTCAAAGGTTTAAGAAATACTTTTATATCGGTAGTTCCCGAGCTGGCAACCCAGCGGAGCTTGGAGTGTTGGCTGCAAGTGGATCGATAGGCGTCCTGAGAACGCGGGAGAGCCTCGCACTCGCATTGTTCCGCGCCATTCGATCCCCGACCCCCGAGCTGTGCACTCGTCTCTACGCGACAAATCTACAGGATCCGCTATGGAGGTACAATTAATTTAATAACTTAGAATATAGATTTTTTTATTAGTTTTTTAAAGTCACAACTTCAGCGATTTTTTTTTACTTATTTCTTTCAAGCGCGATTATATTAGATTTTTGTGTGTTTTGTTTAATAGAAGACAACTATGGGGTGTGTTGCATAAAATAGTGTTTTAAAATTGTGCTCAAAATGGCCAATGGTCTTCCCGTTTGACCCGATTTGGGATTACCTACGCGTCCTTGGATATGCGACACACATCCTGGAGGTTCGTTGTTCAATTTTTCGAGCATGAAGCTTTGTTTCTCATTTAGATATTCATTATATAAGTTATATTTTATATTTAAAATAACTTCTTATTAGGTCCAATAATTTTGTCATAACAAATAAAGTAATAAAAGTATTGGTATTCTGCACCTTTTGGAGTGTGACTTTTTAACTTAGTAAAATCATTTAATCTTGAATGACGTTGGAGCTGGAAACACACAAATAAATAATTCGAATTTAGATATTCCATTGGAAATCATATACGCGTTTGAAATTCAATTTTTTTTATTTTAAAAATTAAATTTAAAATGGGACATTAGATTTTCAAAACAAGTGAAGTTCAAAGTGTCTTCTTCATGTACTCTATGTTTATCAATAATGGGCTCTGTTTAAGACAAGGGCAAACAACAAAATTATTATTCTCGACGAACACAGTGTGGACTGTTTTCCAACCTTCATCAAATTAAGATGTATTTATTCAAATAGATTTTCTTTTGAATGATGGGATTTAAATTCATTGATTTTTTATTACAATTTAGTTTTTTCAAGCATTATGATGAGAATTCGTGATCAAACTTAATCATTGTCAAAATAATTTTTGTTTTCATTGCTTCGATAATGCTTTACGTATTGCTGATAAATTCTGACAGAATTTTTCGGGATTTTTTTTTATAACAAAATACAATTTCAATAATTAAAATAATAAAGATTAAAATATAAATCAACTAGCTGTCCGCCGCGGTGTTACTCGCGTTCCCTCGGGAAAACTTCACTTTCCCGGGATAAAATATAGCCTATGTTCATCATGGATAATGCAGGATTCTATTGGTGAAAGAATTTTTCAAATCGGTTCAGTAGTTTCGGAGCCTATTCATTTCAAACAAACAAACAAATCTTTCCTCTTTATTATATTAGTATAGATAGGATAGATATTATTGACAAAAATCGTTTTTTTTATTATTTTCTGTTTCACATGAGATGTGGGCATGTATCAAATATGTATTTGTACATGCCTCTGACGGTAGTCAGGGGGTACCCTTAGATCTTCAAAGGATCTGGAATATAAAGATCTGAGAGAATGTCTACCGCACCTTGGGGATACAGTCGTGACCCTGTTTGTTTTTTTTTTTTGTTTCACCCTCTCTAGACTAAGCCCCCCCGCAGACTGCAGACTTTCTATCGGCCGATAGTTGAGACGGAATATACCTACTTCGGCTCCTCGTAATGTAATGAGTATGGAGAAGTATAGCCCGGTTCAAGTATCGGCCGATAGAAAGTCTGCAGTCTGCGTTGAGGTACGAGACCTTTGTGGTATCTTCATGTCAACAAATTATAGGAATAACTTTTTAAACTATCATGGTTGACACTATAAACACAATTAACAGGATATTTACCATGATTACATATTATTTGAGTTTCCCGATAAAATCGAAACACAAGTGCAAAACCAATTCGTCCGGACAGTGTGAGTGTGTTTTGTCGCAATCGATTCCCGGTTGAGAGTGAAACTGGTGCTAACGAAACATCTCGCAATAATAAAAGACTTAGAAGGAGGGTAGATCGTTTCGTCTGCCAATAAACATCAAACAACTCGCAATGACCAGTTCCTCCGTGATCATGGCGTGTGCAACCACGTCGAAATATCGGGAAACTCAAATAATATGTAATCATGGTAAATATCCCGTTAATTGTGTTTATAGGAATAAGTAACTACATACTTATTTTATTATATCCAAATGGAGAATCCCTTAAGTCTGGAAGAGATAGGATGGTTAATGAAAGGGCTAGATCCAATGATATTTTTTTATTTTTTTTTAACATCATTGGCGAGCTCCTGACGCTGGTTATCATCATTGGCCTGCCCTTATCCCGCTCATGCGGGGTCGGCACAACATGTTCTCCTCTTCCACTCTCCCCTATCACTCGTCATCTCTGTATCAACTCCTTTCTTTTCCATATCTTCTTTTACACAATCCATCCATCTTTTCTTAGGTCTACCTCTACTCACATATCCATTCACATTCATTTCCATCACCCTTTTAGTTACATGACTTTCATCCCTCCGCATATTATCTAATAAATAAATAAATAAATAAATAATGCTGGACTTTTCACACAGCATCATCTAGCCCCAAACTAAGCAAAGCTTGTACTATGGGAACCAGATAACTGATATACTACTTATATACTTTTTGTTTGTAAATACATACATATTATACATAGAAACACCCAGACCCGAGATAAATATTTGCAGATCATACAAACATTTATAAGTAGATGTAAAGGCCTAAGTTTTTTTTTGGCTAGATCTATTAAATCTACTTAAAAAAAGGAGAGAGTTCTAAGTTGGCTTGGTATTTTCGACCCTGAGTCCGGCATTGAAGTAGTTCTTTGTAATTTTAAAACGTATTATGATCCTGTCGTGAGGTTACAGAAATTTATAACCACGTGTATGTAATTTGTTAGGATAGAAGACGAAAATAGCTTGCAAGCACCTTTGTGTTCGTAAATCATTAGTTTCCTTGTAAACGGCTCGAAATAATATTTAAATAGAACAGACTCCTTGGAATATTATACAAACGACATAATATTTTGTTGATTTACAACATTTATTGTTAAACTTTATTAATATTAGTTATGTTTAATAATAAATAAATAATGCTGGACTTTTCACACAGCATCATCTAGCCCCAAAGTAAGCAGAGATAAGATACTACGTATATACTTTTTGTTTGTAAATACATACATATTATACATAGAAACACATGGTATGGTACATTCGTACATGTCATTCATGCATGCTTTTTTTATTCCAAATAATTCTTTATTTTATTAAACCTACTTAAATAAAGCCAACCAATTAGATCCAATGTATTCTGAAACATCACAAACCACAATTTATTTGGAGCACTTTATTTCAAACGTATTTCCGAGTACTTTATGCAATTAAATTTTCAACGTAATTAGTGTTGGTGCAAATTCAATTTTGCTGGTAATTTACCAATTGTACTACGAGTATATAGTTACTATCTATAAATAATGAAAAGCGATGCTTTCGTGAGCTGTGTTGGCTGAATGGGACAGATTTGGAAGGTTCAAATCCCGGTCACCGATGGATCGTGAATTAAATCAATTCTTCAATACTCCCCCATTCCATTTGCTTCATTAGAAAAATGCCACCGAAATTACATAATAAAACCTAATAATAAAATAACAGAGCAAATTTTTTTTAAATTATAAATAAATAAAAATGTTGGACTTTTCACACAGCATCATCTAGCCCCAAAGTAAGCAGAGCTTGTGTTATGGGTACTATGATGACTGATATACTACTTACATACTGTTTGTTTGTAAATACATACATATTATACATAGAAACACTCAGACCCGAGACAAATAATTGTAGATCTTACAAACATTGGTCCCGCCGCGGGGATCGAGCCCGCAACCTTTTGCGTGGCAGGCGGGCCTTCGCCCACTGCGCTACACTGCGCTATAATGGTGTAGAAAAAAAAACAAAAATGGCGAAAGAAGTACAAGTTACATAATATACATCCACCAATGATCTTTTATACTCTTTTAGGGTAACTGCAATTCTCTTAAAGCCACATGAAATCATGATCTTTATACATTTTTGACAGTCCGTTCCTAATTATGTTGAGTAAAGTGACATGTTAAAAATTAAGTCATTTACACAGGTCCTTGTTTGTTAAAGGAGATGTTCTAATTATCACGTAGTTATCAACTAGGTATATAAATAAACTTAGATAAATATGATTCGAGTTGTAGGTGTATGTTGTAGGTATGTACAGTATTCTAAAACCTGATTTTTAAACCTGGGCAAGATAAAAATAATAGTCCGTAGAGGAAAAATACACCCAAATGATTTTAAATTTCAATTTTCAATTTCTTTATTCACAAAACTTACAGTGTATCTGAAAAAAGAGGAAGTATGTACTACTTAGATCCTAATTACAAAGATAAAATATAATTATGTTGATTAAATTGAGTGTATGTAACTAGATAGGTAGGTACAGTCAGCAAAATAAGTGGTTTACCACCCTACGGTTGAGATTCATATGAACGTCATGAATCAACAAGGTTGATTTTCCCTTGCAATACTATTTACGTCAGCAAAGAATTAGAAACTATGTATGACAGTTATCATTGCCCTGTTTATAATTTAATCTATATCTATAAAAAAGCTTAACCTGACTGACTCATCATCGCGGAGCCGAAACCGCTGAAGCTAAACTGAAAGAAGGGGTAGCTTTCTTTTATAACATAACCCACTACCCATTATGGCGGTTTCGGAAATCTTCCCCAACGTTTTGTATAAAACTTTTTAGTGCGTTTATCGATTTGCTTGAACAGTGTTTCAGGGTTTTTCAAAACATCCCTTAAAATGGGGTTAAAAGGGGTTTTAAAGTTTGTATAGGAACATTTTAAGCTCGTTTGACTTTTGTAATCTAGGAACACTAGGTTCTGATGACGTGTGATGCAATCGTTGATAGTCCAAACTTGTTGACGATGCACAGTCAAGGCGATATTCGATTTTAACGCGTACGAAGTCGCGGGTAACAGCTAGTATTATGTATACACTTCAATAGTAGGAAGTGGGGTAATTGCGACTAAAATTTTTCCTTCGCGCTACTAATGTCTAAAATCAAATGTTAAACTAGAACTAATGACCAACACGAATTTTGTCCAATATCGATTTCGTCTAACACGAATATTGTCCAATATGAATTTCGTCCTGCACAAATTTTGTCAAATCTGAATTTGTCCATTATATGAATATTATCAAACTTAAAATTAATTTTAGTATCTACGTTTCGAATTGGTTACAATTACCATGGAGTTCTAACTTCATCGCTTTTTAATTCTATATTTTTACAAATTTCATCTAGTTTTATATTACCGTCTTAGGTAAATGTCTTAAGCTGTAAAGTGTGTAAAGAATAAAGTATACAATATAATATGTAGTATTATTTTGCACAAAATGCTTGTAACAGTGGGACGGGTAATTGAAACTATTTACCTACAAATAGTGGCACGTTATCGCGATTTTATAAACTCGACAAGTAAATTAATACTACTTTTCGAGTCTTTAAATTTTTACTAATTTTAGTAAATAAGAGAACAATTTATTTATTTATATCAAGCCTGTTGAAAATTGTGATATTAGTTGAAATTATCCGATAGTTGCCATAACCCCACTTTACCTTAAATATTTATTACGTTGACAGTAATACAGTGACACTTGTCAGAGATATTTTCTTTTTCAGATGTAAAAAGTTTTTCTCAAAAAAGATCGAAATTGTGTTAATTGAATGAAGATTTTATGTATTATTGCATAAAAACAAGCTATTGCGTTGATAATAGAGCTCAAAATAACCAAATTATCCAGTGACTTCAAAAATGTCAGGCATATCAGTTAGCGGATATTACGTCATAATTGTGCATCTCTTCTGTGTTTGAAAAGTAAACCGTAGCGCTAGTAAGATTTCACAGAGACTTTTGTCCAAAGTGGTAAACCACTTTCTTTGCTGACTGTACGCTTTATGAAATTGGTGTCATGATTGATCATTTTATGAGTAGGTATATAATATAATCAATAAATTTTGCCAGTATTTTGGGCACGCTTCCGACTGGCAGTGACCTGGATCAGTTGAGCTATCTATAGATCGTTTTTACGGCGACCCTTAGATAGCTCGACTGATTCTATTGTATTTTGTCATTTATGTACATATTGTAGTAGCTTCTAGTCTGTAAATAGATATTATTTATTTAATAATTATTCTTTTTCAATGAAGCCGAAGTTCAGAAGAAAATAAACTTGATATTGAGTTTCACTCCACGTTCACGGTAATTCACCACGATTAACGAATTGAATGCACCCCATACCCGTCAGTTTAGTTTTTAACTTAAATACTATTTAGTCAAGTGTCACGTTGTAATTAAAAAAAGAATAAAAAAATACAATTTTAATTTTTAACCGACTTCAAAAACAGGAGGAGGTTCTATGTTCGGCTGTGTGTACCTATGTTTTTCATGTACCAATGTTCACCGAATTCTATCAATTGTAGACGATTTCCAAAATATTATTTTGTTTGAGCATCCTCTCGAGATGGTCCCTTATGAATTTTATTCCAGAGGGATTGATAATATTTATATTTATAGTCTTTTTCACGCCGGAACGTATGCAAGACACATTGAACTTGTTTCGTTTCACGTTGTGTGGCTCACAACAATTTTGAAACAAAAAAGTCAAGAAAAAAAATTAAACGATAAAACATACAAAAAAAATGTTTTTGTCTATTTCCTGTTTAATTATTTCATAAATTATCATAAACGAGCCATAAAATATAAATAAATAAACAATAAACATTTTCTAAAAAACTCCGCCAATTAACAGTACTGAGTAGAATGGAACGTAATCTATTAGAGAGTGCAAAAATGAAAATCGAAACAATTGAGGAATCGATAAGTAAAGAAATAATCGTTGGTTTAGTAATTTTGTCTATGAATGAACCTTGTAATCGATTGAGATGAATTGATAGTAGTGAAACAAAAATCGATTTTGATAATCTTGATTAAACTTTAGGACATTACTATTAGACTGATTTTGACATTATCTCGAAGTGTCTTGCATACGTTCCGGCGTGAAAAAGACTATAGTTAGTATCTGCTCACCGCATTATTCATTAATAGAAAGCTAGCAAAAAAGTTTTTTTTTTAAAATACCTATTGCACAAATCGATTTTAGAAGGCGCACGGAATGGCACCCACGTATGTCATTTTCTCTATTCTATCATAGAGATAACGCACCTTCGGTAGAACAAGGGCCGAACTAACAAATTTTCGAAAAATGACTTAAGTATGCCAAAGTGCTTTTAAAACGTATTTTTACCCGGAAGAACAAAGACACTCGTTCAATTCCATCTAATTTCGCCAGAGGGCGACAGTGCCTTTGTCACATTGAAGCGTTTTTTCAAACGTATTGGCGCGACAAAATCCTATTGGTCAGTTGCGGCGCTGCCGGCGCGCAGAGTGGTTGTCAGCTGGAGCGTACAAGTCGTTAAGGTAAATATGCCCTTTTAATTTCAGAGTTTTGGAGGAACAAAGTCTCACTTTCTTTACATATGCCCATTTCTTAGAAGATAATTTGGAGGTACAAAGTCGTTCGATTAGAAATTATTAGAAATGTTATGGCTGGGACCTCAATTTTCATTATTTTTAAATTAAACCAATATTTTTAGTACTTATCAGCTTAGTTTTATTCAAAGAAGTTACGATTTCAATGAAGAATTTAAAGAAAATTTTTAAAGAAATTTAGATTATATCCAATTCTGATCATGCTAAAACTAATGAGCTAAATATTCGAAGTTGGAATGTTATTAGGAATATACCAATGCGTTATCGTCTTAGATTTCTAGTTTTATTTGGTTTAGTTCTAATAAGAAACGATGAATCTTATCAACCTTGTTTTACCAGAATGTCGTGTAAAATTCCATTGAACGTCTGAGGTTTATTGACCCTGTCATAATGTGCATAATTCTAATTTCATAGACCATCAATTTCTGGTGACAAGCACTAAGCTGACGGATTGAACTGCTTGTTTATACTGTGCTATACTTGTTTCAAAATTCTAATGCAAGGTTAAAGAAAACAATGCAACAATTATATATCAGATGCGGTATTCTGACCACCTCCTATGACGTCTTGTACGTCTACACTAATAGGTATTATAATGAGGAAAGATTTGTTTGTTTGTTTGAATTGAATAGGCTCCGAAACTACGGGGCCAATTTAAAAATTCTTTCACCATTAGAATCCTACATTCCGTATCCTACATCCTACAAGACTTTAGAATTTAATGTTGTTAACTACTAAGTGTAATTGACTCTGTTGGTTCCTATTAAAACTTTAATAGTAATTAATTTAAAAGTTAAATAATTGCTATTTTTATTGAAAAACATCCCAAAAAAATGTAGTCAAATTCGGACATTATTACTATTTTTTAAGTATGTTGGTGGAACAAAGGCCTAAGTGTGGGTAAATTTTTATATTTATATGAAAATAATTAAAACTATAAATATTTAAGCATTGTAGAGAGCACGCCATTATTCACAAAACTATAAGGTATATTTCACACTAAGGAAATTACCTCAAGGTCAATTTAAGAAGAAGATAAATTGACTCTAATCACAAAAAAATCTTAAAATGTCTCTCCTGTAAAATCACAAACTTGGCAATTAGGCCCTTGTTCTACCGAAGGTGCGATAATCTCTATGCACCCCTATTTTTTAATTACCAAAAAAATTTTAAACATTGTCTCTGTGTCTGTTACTGATCACATTTATGTAGTTAAAACTAAAAAAAAAGAGAAAAAAAAATTATAACCTCAAAAAGAGATGAGTCGATTCAGACATGGATTTATGATAGCTACTGCGGTTTTACTGACTGGGGATGATACGAGAACATAGTTCGAATGAGATTCTGTACGCGATTGTTGGCTATAGTACTTATTTGTACAGATTTCATAAAATTTTGTTCGGTTTTGGTTTACTACAATCCTCGATAACTTTGTGATAGTTAAATAAAAAAAAGTTCTGACCATGCCATTATCATTTTCTGCATCTGCTGCAACTGTCCTTAAAATTTTTTTGGTAGTCATAAAATAGCGATGTATTGATGATGATGAGATATCACAATCATACGATGTGTACTCGACACGATTAATCGTTATCTGACTGACCCACGGCCGAGTTAATTTTAGCGCAGAATTTGAGTTGATTGACTCCCTGTAGCAATACTTCTGGTTATCGTATAATATTATAAGTAAAAATGTATTTATTATTAAAGCTATAAGTAGGTATTTTATTAACACGTTCGTTGCATTACAAGATCTATCAGATCTCTTGCAGGACTTTTGTATTGTGCGTTGACTATAATAGTGTTGTTTCACTCCTTGCGGGAGGCTCTAACGTGTAAAGTTCTATACATATTTGCTTCCTGTTTAAAGGTGAATTCAAGGACTTTCAAAACTGTATTTTTAGGAGACTGATTAGGTCTCAAACGCACCAAACGGTAGGTTAGTTTCGAGATCTTTTAGGTCTCCAAAGCACTAGCTGAAAGTTTTTTGAAAATGAATGGCGCAGTGAACGTGTAACAAAGAAAAAATAGTTACGTTAAAATCGTAAAAACATACTTAATTCGTGTTCATTTGACTACAAACACAATCATGCAAACACGTTTATCGTTAGGACCAACTCCGATGAAACTGGAATATGCGTAATAATAAATGGTACGAAAACCGACTACGTGCGAGTCGGACTCGTGCACGAAGGGTTCCGTACCATTATCTATAAAAACGGCAAAAAATCACGTTTGTTGCATGAGAGCCGCCATAAATATTTATTTTAGTAATTGTTGTTATAGCGCATAGCGGCAACAGAAATACATTATCATCTATAATTTTTGTAATTTTGTAGTGCTAATCCACACTTAGTATTTGGTGAGCTTATCGAAAATTTGGATACCGGCAATCCAAGATTTTGATAAGACTTTTCATTTCTTAATTACAATATCATCTGTCAACTGTTTTACTATCACGGTTTACAACAAAGAGGTACAGTCACGGACAATAAGATGTATACACTCCATACTTTTAAAATTAATATTACACTAAAACTAATAGATGTAGGTTAAAAACAAAAAGCGGAAATTGATTTCACATTGAACTAGTGGCGAAATCAATAAAAATACCAGAACATTTTTGGACATGTTGACCTGTACATGGGTTGAAACAATATGGAGTGAATACATCTTATTGTCCGTGACTGTACCATGCTAAATCGGTTCATGAGATGCCTGGTGACAGACGAACAGACAAACAGACGGACGGACAGCGGAGTCTTAGTAATAGGGTCCCGCCCTTTGATTACTAATCTCGCGACAAGCGTAATCTCGCAGTCAGCGCTGTCAAACTTGTGTTAAATGGACGTAGATAAGCATATAGGAACCAATCCACACTCATGTCGAGTTTGAGTTATACCTATTTATCTCAATTTCGACATGAGTGTGGATTGGTTCCTTTACGCATAACTACGTCCGTTTAGCACAAGCTTGACAGCGGTGATTGCGAGATTACGGCTGTCACGAGATTCGTAATCAGGGCGCCGTTTGACTCATTGGGTGCGTATCTCAATTTCGACATGAGTGTGGATTGGTTCCTTTACGCATAACTACGTCTGTTTAGCACAAGCTTGACAGCGGTGATTGCGAGATTACGGCTGTCACGAGATTCGTAATCAGGGGGCCGTTTCACCCTTTGGGTATGGAACCCTATGAAGCAGCTTAAACTTTATGAATAACATTATTAATGCCTAAACAGGAAAACCATCGAAATTTGTTCATCTTGCAGTAAACACACTGTCACAGAACTAAATTAAATCACACGTACAAATTAGACAATCGTATAGTTAGGTAGGTAGGTACATTGAGTCATTGAACACCAGCTAGGCTATTTCGGTTTGTGGTTAGGCGCATTAACCCACGTAGATGTAGGTATATTTATCTGCGTCAACGTATATATTCACTTAGTCAAAGTCAATATTAAATGCGTATTGACTTTGACAGTGAATAAAAAGTTAAAACCACTAGCTGCTGTGTTTGGTCTAAGCGAAATTGACAGGACTGACTGACTGACATGATCCCACTCATATAATCAAGCTGAAAGTTTGTTTAGATGTTTGTATGTTTGTGTTTCAATCACGCCTAAACCAGTGAACCGATTTGGATGAAACTTGAAATATGCGTAGATAGTGACCTGGAATAGCATATAGGTTATTCAAAATGCTGGTACCATGCGCGCGAAGCCGCGCGCAGAAGCTAGTATTTAAATAATTAAAAGTATTGTCGCTGCGGACCATATTGTGTAGATGCCATTTAATAAAAGAAGAAGAAGAAGGATTAGCTGAACGTAGAATCTTTGTTTTTGTAGTCTCATAAAAATATTTTTTTACTCAAGGATTGAAATGTAAATAATACTCGTATCTAGACGACCTCTGTAGCGCAGTGGTCGAAAGCCCGCCTGCGACGCAAAAGGTTGCGGGTTCGATCCCCGCGGCGGGATAAATGTTTGTATGATCTGCAAATATTTATCTCGGGTCTGGGTGTTTCTATGTATAATATGTATGTATTTACAAACAAAAAGTATATAAGTAGTATATCAGTTATCTGGTTCCCATAGTACAAGCTTTGCTTAGTTTGGGGCTAGATGATGCTGTGTGAAATGTTCAGCATTATTTGTTCAGCATTATTTATGTAATTCTACTCATGTTTTTATAATTCATGCGAAAATATATAATGTAAAAACTACAGTTTAAACGTCATTTAGGTACACGATACCCCAGTACCAATCTAGCATAACATTCTTGCTGCGTCGAGTTTAAGAAAAAAATATACTATTGAGATAGTGAGATGTGCAGAAATGCAGAATGCAGGCAAATAACTTGAGCCATCTTTACAGAACAAAGTGTGGTGGCGCATGGCTGCCGGCCTGGTGCTGTTGTCTCTCGCAGTGATGGCTGCCGAAGGCGAGATTTGGGAAGACGCTGCCGAACATCATGAGGTGTTGGTCCGCAATGAGCGCGGTGCCAAGAACCGAGGTCAGTTTCCTTACACTTAGGTCACCACTGTAGCCGCGAAGGTCGGTGCCAAGAACCGAGGTCAGTTTCCTTACACTTAGGTCACCACTGTAGCCGCGAAGGTCGGTGCCAAGAACCGAGGTCAGTTTCCTTACACTTAGGTCACCACTGTAGCCGCGAAGGTCGGTGCCAAGAACCGAGGTCAGTTTCCTTACACTTAGGTCACCACTGTAGCCGCGAAGGTCGGTGCCAAGAACCGAGGTCAGTTTCCTTACACTTAGGTCACCACTGTAGCCGCGAAGGTCGGTGCCAAGAACCGAGGTCAGTTTCCTTACACTTAGGTCACCACTGTAGCCGCGAAGGTCGGTGCCAAGAACCGAGGTCAGTTTCCTTACACTTAGGTCACCACTGTAGCCGCGAAGGTCGGTGCCAAGAACCGAGGTCAGTTTCCTTACACTTAGGTCACCACTGTAGCCGCGAAGGTCGGTGCCAAGAACCGAGGTCAGTTTCCTTACACTTAGGTCACCACTGTAGCCGCGAAGGTCGGTGCCAAGAACCGAGGTCAGTTTCCTTACACTTAGGTCACCACTGTAGCCGCGAAGGTCGGTGCCAAGAACCGAGGTCAGTTTCCTTACACTTAGGTCACCACTGTAGCCGCGAAGGTCGGTGCCAAGAACCGAGGTCAGTTTCCTTACACTTAGGTCACCACTGTAGCCGCGAAGGTCGGTGCCAAGAACCGAGGTCAGTTTTGCAATACTTCAGAAGGTAGATTCTACTCCCGGAGGACAAACGCAAGGTCCCTAGATATATGCTGAACATATGCCTCCCCCATCGATTTCCACAGCGATCAATATTGGCTCTTACTCGTTTTAAAAAAAAAATTGGTTGTCTGTAAAGTCGGTTTACTGACGATAGTTGAACGTGACAACGTTCGTGCTTCTTTGTCGCTCGTTCCGCGCTCTCGCTTGCACTTCAAGCCTTACATGGAACGCCTCAGAGCGAGGTAACGCCGCATTTTTTCGTGCGTGCAGCCGGCTCTATCGAAATATAAGACGTTGTTACGTCAAAAATGATAAACTGTTATCTTGTTGATACTGACCGAACCTTTGTAGCAATCGATCAACTTCCCATCATAAATCCGCCATAATACCATTTACCGCAGTTCGACCCGGGTTAAACCAACTTTAACTAGCATGGACAGTTGGGACAGGTGAACATCACTGGCTTGAATCATTTAGTGTTCCTCTATTCAGAGTAGAGCTTACCAGTTTTGCACTCTGTGCCTTTGGATTAGAATCTAAAATGCGAGGCTTGGTTGGTCAGTGACAATATTTGCAGCGTGGTTTGTAAATAAAATATTCCAGTCTGGCTTCTAGTTCAGACGAAACGACAAAGTAATCAATCCGGTTCTAACTATGGGTATTCGAACACACAAGTCCTTTAGTCCTTTCTGGATTGAAAAACAAACATACAATCCTTATTCTTTTGTATACTATCCCATCCTACTAATAAATCTGTAAGTTTGTGAGTGTTTTTGGATGTTTGTATGTTTGTGTCTCAATCACGCCTAAACCACTGAACAGATTAGGTAGGAAGACATAGGCTTCTTTTTAAAAAAAAGTGGAGTGTATTCCGAGGGAAAATATCTAAAACTTTACAGTAATTTGTCAAAGCGGGAAAGAGCGAGACAACATCAATTTAAAAGCTCTCTCCAATAAACTAAAAACTGCAACTTCTATTTGTGGAGCATCAGTCTTTCTTTTTTGTTCTCGTTTAGAGTTTAAA
Source organism: Epirrhoe alternata (assembly GCA_963565295.1). NCBI lineage: Eukaryota > Metazoa > Arthropoda > Insecta > Lepidoptera > Geometridae > Epirrhoe > Epirrhoe alternata. Next base: position 1,957,686 of record OY751375.1, read on the forward strand.
ATAAACTGATGTGACTCCGCTGCAGGCTTCAAAATCTCAGGCACGTTGAACATATTTTGAATTCACATTTGAATTACATTATAAAAACAGTGGCACTCCTATTGACCAGTCTTTCCTGTGGACCAGGCTGATTAAGCTGAGAGGATGGTTTAGGTGCTGGGCAAGCCTATTTAAAAACAATGTCCCACGCACTACAGCGTCCCGTTAAGTGTAGGCATGGATTGCCTCCTGACGCTGTAATCATCTACACTGGAGAGTAATCAATTCGGGTCACTGGGAATCCGGTATAGAAACCTATAAATCTCGAAAACTAAGAATGCTAACTTAAGTTTGGGAGTTTGTTTAGATGTTTGGATGTTTGTGTTTCAATCATGTCTAAACCAGTTAATTGATTGGGATGAAACTTGGTATAGGCAGTATAGGCATAGACAGTGACCTGGAATAGCATAAAGTCGATTCAAAATATTGGTACAACGCGGGCGAAGCCGCGCGCAGATGCTAGTCTAAAATAATGCACAACGCGCCGGTAAAGTGTCTGTACCTATGCCTTATTTTGAGTTATGAAAACTTGGTGACGTAAAGCGCTCGTGCTGTATTTTTCTGCGTTCATAATAGATCGTTGAGGTAAGGCAAAATTTTCGGTCATAAAGTGGATGGGTGACCGCTAGCGGCATTATACACTGATGACTTCCGTGCTTTGGAAGACACGTTAAATTGTCAGTCCCGGTTATGAAGTGGAATGGAATCCATGACGAAGGCTCTATAGGCCTAAAAACCTTGTCACCAGAGCTGGCCTCACCTAACTGGCGTCTGGCGCGGACATGGTGCGGAGGCGTCTTTCAATTCCATTCAAATGTCATACTAAATGCATGAAAATAAAGTACAACTTAGGACAAACCGTATGTAGTTGATCGGACGTCCGATAAACGACATTAAGATGCAGCTATACTCGTTTCACGCGTTTATTTTACTTTTACGTGTACTTAATGTTCTATGAACAGTAATTTTTTATCGAGTAATCGAATTAGTCAAAAATGACAACATCAAAAATAAAATAAACACGTGGAAAGACCATAGTAGGATATAACCATGTGTCTTTTGACAGAAGCCTGTCGCTATGTGCGCGGTTCTTGGAGCGAGTGCGATGCGAAGACCAACGTGCGCTCGCGCAAGCTGACACTGAAGAAAGGAGACCCTACTAACTGCGAGAGCATCAAGACTATCCAGAAGAAATGCAAGAAAGGTAAGATGACAGTGGTGTCAAATCGGAGTGGTTTTTAGAACGTAGCTTTCAGCAAGTTGATTTCTCAGATCGATTTGTTGATAAGGAATCAATATCAAAATGCACAAGCACAATACTTGGTTCATAATTTGCTCATCGAAAAGAAAAGACGCACCAGATGTGTATGTTTTCACACCTATTTTTGAAGAGGGTAGTGTGAAGGATGACATGAGTAAGAAAGGAGTGCGTGTTGAGATGACGGCTGATAGAGGAGAATGGAAGAAGAACACCTGTTGTGCCTGCATATAATGTGGGAAAAGGGCAGGAAGATAATGTTTGAGAGGGTATACTTTCTAGGTCTTATTTCTTCTTCCTGGGGTATTGATATTTTTCCCGTATTACTCAAAACTTCATCACAAACCATTGAAGTCTTCCGCTTTTATAAACGTAATTATTTCTCAGCCTGTCGCTACGAGAAGTCATCATGGAGCGAGTGCAGCCCCAACGGTGAGATGTCCAGGACCGACATGTTGAAGGCCAACAGTGACCAGAGCTGTGACAAGAGCCGACGCATCGTCAAGAAGTGCAACAAGAATAAGCAGACCAAGGGTGCCAAAGATAAGGGTAAGACCTCAGCTGCCAACGGGAATGTGTTACAAAAGCATAACTCCTTCTTAACGTATCAAGTTCTTTTGAATCAGTAAAAAGATATAGAGTATTTCATTTTAAACGACAAGATCGTCTTTCCATCTAGTGGGTGGTCGTCCTCTGCTGCGATATCCGGTTTTAAATGTTCTTATTAAATTGCGATGGCTTGTTATTTTCTACGCCAGGATGAGGACATTACCTCTACGTAGAAAATAACAAGTGCTCGCTCGTTTTCTTCGCCAGGGGGTCGTTCTTAGAGTTTATTTATTTTCTGATACTAGTAATGAATTCCTTAGAAGCTATTATCTAGAATGTCATAAAGTGATAGTGGATTCCTTAGAAGCTAATATCTAGAATGTCATAAAATGATAGGAATAACATCGAGCCTGATACTCTGTGCCCGATATTCGAAGAATGAAGCTCATTAAACGATTTCTAGTAATTGATATCAAGTTGCTATTTATATTAAAAAATAGCAAATATTTACTACCATTGTTTAATAATAAGTATAGAATAGAAATCGAATCGACAGATAGCAATCGATCGATCGATTCGAGGCAAAATATTGGTAGACCATAAAAAAAATCCTACGAGATCGCAATCTTTTTCGTTTTTGTTTTGCCCATTGGTCGTCTAAAGTACGACTTATTTAGCTGTACAAGCTGCAACAAGATGCTGTTACGAGAAACTACGCTTTGAAATAGCTGCAAATGTTGAAAGGTATCGCGGGAACTCTTGAAAAGAATACTTCGAAACTTTATTCATTTCGTAGAATTTAATAAAGTCTACTTATAGCTGTTTGTGTTGTCGGAGCTTAAGAAATCTTTTCAAGATGTTTCCTTATACTGGGAATTTTCAACCTGTTTTGCTAAGATCTATCTATCTATCTATTCTGCCCGGTAGCACCCACTGCTGAGTATAGGCCTCCTCTCTATATCGCCACTCTTCTCGGTCCTGTGCAGTCCTTTCCCACGCTGTCCCAGCTACATTGACGATGTCATCCGACCATCGGGCGGGTGGTCTCTCGTGGTCTTTGTGGTGTTTTAAGGCTAAAAACCCCTCTCTATGATGATTGCCTCTCTATGATACGTCTGAAAATTCATCTATTTACAGAACTAAGCTACTAGGTACATTAACATAAAGTCATAGTACTTTTATAGTTTTATCCTCACACAGGAAACATTTAAAGATTTTGAAATGCATCTCAAGAATTGCATTCAGGCCCTTGACTCAGACTTCAGCGGAATGCATTCGGGTTGGAATAGGTCAGCGGTCCAACCAACCGCAACCAATCACAGTGCAAGAAACGTCAGTTTTGGATCAATTCCTGCACTGTGATTGGTTGCGGTCGGTTGAACAGCTCACCTATTCCAACCCAAATGCATTCCACTCAAGTCTGAATAAGGGGTCTGGATAGCGTTATTTATTTATTTAGCCTGTTGGACAAAGATCTCCTTGAGTTTTCCAGGTTTTCCGGTCAACTCTCCGTTGACGACCTCTGTGGCACAGTGGCAAAGCCCGCTTGGGACGCAGAAGGTTGCGGGTTCGATCCCCGCCGCGGGATAAATGTTTGTATGACCTGCAAATATTTATCTCGGGTCTGGGTGTTTCTATGTATAGTATGTATTTACAAACAAAAAGTATATAAGTTGTATCAGTTATCTGGTTCCCATAGTACAAGCTTTGCTTAGTTTGGAGCTAGATGATGCTGTGTGAAATGTCCAGCATTATTTATTTTGCTAATTTCAAGTTTTTTTTTGCAGGTCGCCGAACTCGCCAGTAGAAGATGCGGCATAAGTTAAAATTAGAATATTTTATTGTGATCTTTGTTCGTTTAATTAAGTAATAGTGCCAAAGTGATACAAGTGATTCACCGTGTTTTATTATACCCACTGGCTACATGATGTTACCAAGCTTAATACAAAAGATGTATTCTACATGTGCTTAAACAATTTTTTCCTTTGTTCCTTTGTTAAAGCAAGTACCTCAGTAATTAAATAAAAACTTGTGGAAATATGTTTACTAATCTTACAGAAAACTTGTTTGAAACATGTATCCGGTATTTTAAGTTTCAAAGTATACAACTTATTTGTTAGTGGGATTAAACTAGTTAAAAGACCTAAAGTTATTGTAAAATTTAGAATTAAAATCTGAAATGTAAATTAAGTTGGTTGTATTCCTTCAAAATCAACCGCCCTACTTAATTATATTACTTCCTCAAGTATTTTAATTATTTTGTTTGTTATGGCACCTCTACACATTCGCTGCACTATTTATTGGATAGGCAATGATCATGGAATACAGACGAAAAGACCGCGAACGCGGGTATTCGTCTATCATCGGCGAATATGTAGAGGGCCACTAGTTAACTTTGGAAGAAAATTCTGTTCAAACCCTGGTCTCTGAACCAAAGTTTGCGCGCAGTAAATATTTGTTTTATGTATTTCCTGTGTCACCCAGATTTAGCCCACGGCTGGGCATATACTTTTGCTCGTGCCATCCAACATAATTATTTATTTTTTATCTGATTAAATCGAGATATCACAAGTAGGAATTTCCAATTAATTAATTTCTCTCGGAACTCATTAAAACCATACTTACGCTTTATTGAGCTCACTTCTTGGTTTCCTAAGATCAAAAAGGTTATCAATTCTTTTAGCAGAACAAATAATACATAATTTAATTACCAATGCTGGATTCTGTATTCTATTGTTCCTTGTTTTTCTATTACAGAATAGTGAAACAAACTTATCTTGTTTCGTATGCATCTAAACTCGGTCTGTAACGATAAGAACAGTGCATTTACACGATCCGATTTTCGTACGATTTGTCCCGCCCATGATCGTGCCGACGAGTGTCGCACTAACTATCGACAATCGAATCGACAGTTGAAATCGCAACGTGTAAATGCACCTATAGAATTACAATCGTATAACATATTCGAACTTCAAACAATTTTTACTTCAAACTGAGTTTAGAATGCATGCAAAATAAGTCTTGTTAGAAGTTCGGCTGCCATTCGAACTCCGAACTTTTCTCACGTTGGAGTTCGGCCTGAGTTTAGTGTTAGTATGCAAAATAAGTTTTGTTTGTTACAAAATAAAAGTATCTGAAAAATGACGACAATTTTAAACATTGTCCTTTACAAAATTATCTCTATGCCGAAGTTTCTTTTTGCTTTCACTAGTAAATCATAAATATTTGTTGAAAATTTATTGTATTATTTTTATTAATTATAATATATTAAACTTCAAGTTCTTGAGTTTAGTATCCCAGTACTTAGGTACATCACTGTTTTATCTCTTTAGGTGTAGTGTGTATTCATTTTACTGTCACTACTATCTTTGATAATAAAATAAGTACTTAAAATAAACATGTGTTTTACTTAAAACTTATCTTTAGATTTATTTAGAAGATTTGAAGCGGCTATACTTTTCCATACTCATTACGAGCCGAAGTATATTCCGTCTCAACTATCGGCCGATAGAAAGTCATGTAGTCTGCGAGGGGTCTAAAAGGTTGTCGACTCTTTTATTTATTTATTTATTTATTTATTTATCGATGATAGACGAGCAGCTGTTGCTGATATGTCTATATCACAGTGTTGAAATAGTCCGATTGTTCAGGATTGGTTAATCTTTTTAAGCACTGATTTATTATTTCGTAGCCAGTTGTCGAGCTTGTTCTTAAATGAATTGACCGAAGTGGCAGTAACAACGTCATTTGGTAGTGCATTCCAATTGTGAACCACTCTGTTGCCGAAGAAGTGATAGGCGGTAAGTAAGCGGGCGGGGTCACGAATGAGTTTAAGCTGATGGCCACGTGAAGGTCTTTGTTCATTCTTTCTTCTCAAGATGTCACGAATGTTAGGCAGATTGTACTGGTTGGTCATAATCTTGTAAGTTTCAATAAGATCTCCTCGAAGGCGCCTATCCTCTAGAGTTTTGGAAAGAACAATGCGTGACCTAATAGAAGAATGTGGCTTGATTGTAAAAAAAATTAAACCCAGTCGTTGCTAAGAACTTTAATGAATAATTTAATATCGTAATCCGTCGATGCGTTCAAGCCTCATTCAATTTCTCGAATAAATGTGCACCTATATTCAACGTCTCCCATCAAACATTGAATGAGACTTAACCGCAGCGCAGATAACGAATAAATAAAATAATTTAATCTTAAAATAACAATAAATAGGTATTCAAATAGAAAAATCGTAAAAAAATGACATTTAAGTCTCTATACTATCCGCAAACTAGTCCCGTGGAAGACCACAGAACGAACATGTCGTAAATATCACAGGTAAAGTGCTATACACGAGCGATTTTAATCGGGCAACTAGTAGCTGAGTATTGCAACGTAAGTTTACAATAGATCTACATCGGTAAATGGTAACAAGTGACTGCAGTATTTGTAGCTCTTACAATCGGGAAACTTCGGAAAGCCGAATACACCCGAATGAGCAATGACTAGAAAAGCAAGAATATTTTGTCCGATTAAGCTCGTAGTAGCGTTAGGATCACTTGAACAGTTGCTTTGCGTAATGCCATATCCTAAAGAAGTATTCGTCTCTGCGTAGGAGAGAGCCGCGGGCGTATGATCTGATATCAGCGTCCATGTTGTGATCACGGAGCCAGGACGTGGTGGTTTGGCTGAAGGAGGTCGGCTCAGTGGCTTCGGTGATCTCACCGTGCTCCTCATCAGCGTGGGAATCTGGAAAGGAGATTTGGCTATAGCAAAGTCTTGTCCCAACAAAATTAATATGAATAGAGCTGAAACAAACATTAATTCCGAAGTATAGCCAATCAGAGCAACTTTTGTAGAGCCTTGATGTCTATTTTCATCTCAACACCAAGGCCGATCTTGAAGGTTACTTAGCTGAAAGACTTTAAAAGATTGAAATATCAAAAGGTGAGGCCTTGGTCACAGCGTTGTTTGGCAAACTCAAAGAAGCTGCATTCAGTTTTGAGGTAGGTTTTTCTCACAAGACCTTGAGAATTTATAACGCGCTTTAGCGATCTCAAAAAGAAAGTAAAAACTTGCTGATCCGATAAGTACGAGCTTATCAAAAAAATTTGGATTGCGACGACTAAGGAATCCGTGGCCGAACGGTAAGGCACTCCGGCTTTAGGAGGATCGTCTGATCGTTGCGGGTTCAAATCCCGTCAGAATCTAAAAATTTTGATAAGACTTTTCCCCCTAGGTGATCCCTTAATAATGAGATTCAAGGGTTTAAAATGTCTAAAAACCTTATTATCGTTTTGTCATTTAACTACCATTGCTATTATGAAATCCTATTATGTATCTGTCTGTATCGACATTCTCAGTAGGATTTAACTTAAAAAGTAAATATACAATTCGCTAACCTTCACCAGGAACAACTTTGAAAGGCTCATCAGATTCCAGCGGCTCACTGAGTCCGATTTCATTCCTCGCGTAAATCCTGATCATATACGTGTGGTTCTCATTCAGATCACGGATGTTGAACTTCAGGGTATGCGCATCGACTTTCCCGACTTCCATCCACATGGTCTTCGTGACGTCACGTATGGCGATGTTGTAACCTAGTAATGGAGCCCCACCATCCCATTCGGGGGTTCCCCATGACGTCATCACAATGTTGTTTCCGACGGTACGGATCTCGAGAGGTGCAGTGGGAGGGGAAGGTACCGCTGCGGGGAAATATTTGTTTGTGAATCGAAATAATAGTAGAAGTGATGTTGGTTTACTGACTTAACTAACATCATCATAATACAGATAGAAATAGGTTTTTGTCTCGTGATCATAATATCATAATTATTTCATTCGCCCCTGATCACATTTGGTTTTCTGATGTAATAGCGATATCACAATGAAATTGATATGATCACGGGACAACGACCCAACAAGGTTACTACCTCCATATAAAAAAAAAGTTTCAGCTTAAAGTAACAACAAATCAATGAAGTCGGGTTGGTCTTATTAGTGTGTGTAGATTATTATGTGTGCGTAAGCGTGACTGAGCGCTCATTCGTCAATGGAGCGTTCCCGAGCTTACGCACACAGAAACAATGTGCATGTGCATCTACCCAATTAAAACCAATCTCATCGAAGTGTTGATATAATACGAATACCTATACTATTAATTCGAAGTATTCCCATCCGAGCCGTACGTGCCGAACTATCAATTCAAAGGAAATGCTGAGACGTCAGAAGCGGGCCGCATTGTATGACTGCGGCGCTTACGGCGCGGACAAATGTGCGATCAGCATAAGTATACTCACTAGCATGCTTCTCCAGAGTCACAGGCTTGGTAGGGGTAGGCAGGCTGACTCCAATAGCGTTCTCCGCCGATATCCTGAAGACCTGCTCCTCCTTTTCCTTGATATTCTCGATGCAGTGCTCGTACACAGATCCACTGACCGTAATAACCTTCGTCCATGACTTGGCGCGGACTGTCTTGTATTCTATTATATAATCTGGAAAAGAAATAATTTGAAGTTTTGTAAAATAAAAATAACAATAAAATTGGGTTACTACAATTAAAGTTATTAATGATTTCTTCTGGCTTGAAATACATAAGTTTTCGAAGAAATCCTACATCCAATGAACTAACTTACTTGTGACAACACTTCCGCCGTCGCTTTCTGGCGCCACCCATTGGAGGGTCACAGATCGTGACGTCATATCCTTTACTATCACGTCTCTTGGGGGCGATGGTGCGGCTGCAAAGGAAAATATAGATTTAATTCCGTTTTAGAGCTTTACTTTTAGTAAGAGAACGAAGAAGTAAATGTTTTTGGTACATATATTCGGAATGAGTTAGCAAGACACAAAGTACGGCAAATAATTGATACCTACTTTGTATATGAAATATGTGACGCACAATGGGTTTTTCTTGCCTCATGACATCCTGAATGCATAAAGATTTTAAAGAATGTTTATTTTATCGTCGAATCTACCCCTTTGCACGCTAATGTCCAAAATAAAAAATGTCCTATTAGAACTAACGACCAACACGAATTTTGTCCAATATGAATTTTGTCCAATACTAATTTCGTCCAACATCGGCGGAGCGGCCGCGTTCGATCATCTAAGGCTAAATACCACCTCTTTTGACAAGAATGATAATTATATTATTTTAGTCTCTAAAATTGGCAGAATGTAAATAAAAAGATTAAAATAAAATCACAAAATTACTCACTCAGCGTCTTCCCAACAGTGATTCTTTCATCTGACTCATAGGCGAGACTTCTGCCAATCTCATTCCTAGCGTATATCCTGAACTGGTAAGTGGTCTTGGATACCAGCTTCTGTATCTTAGCCATGGTCGTTGTAACCGTGGCTACAGACTTCCACTCTTGGCCTTCTGCCCTCATTTCCACGGTGTAGTCCAGGATGGGAGATCCTCCGTTCCTTTCTGAAGGATTCCAGGTTATGATGAGGGAGTCTTTGTTGCTGCCGTAAAAACCAAGAGGACCTACAGGTGGTGATGGTACATCTGAAAAGAAGATTAGTTTACTTAGTTCATAAAAAGTTTCACAGAAAATCTCAAGCAACGCCTGTTCTATTGTGTGCAGGTAGTGTAAATCATTGATAGAATTTACTACAGAGATTTTGTGCAATACACCTAAATTTCAAAGGGACGTATTGACCGACTGGGGTAGTACCTCCATGTACCTACTCCGAAGGTTGTGGATTTGAATACCTGGGAGAAATAATTCATTTTTCGTTCCGGAAAATGAATATTTATATTAATATCGACATGAGCTTTAAGTGGTGTAGGAAATCATCGTGAGGTTTTTAACCGAGTCGCTAGTAGGTGTGTTTATCTTCTGTTTAAAATGTAGAGTACTTATCTTTCTGGCTTTAAACACAAGCTTACCCAAAGCAGTCTTGATAACAATAGGCTCACTCTCCAACGCTTCAGAGAGGCCAATAGGATTTTGCGCCATTACACGGAACATGTATTCGCAGTTCTCATTCAGTCTTTGGATGCAATAGGTCTCCACATCTCTGTCAACGTCAGCCACTTTCACCCATTGGTTTGTTTCTGGTTCGTGCTTTTCGATAGCGTATTTTGTTAGTTCAAGACCTCCATCGTCAACTGGTGGCTTCCACTCAATGGTGACGGATTCTCGGCTGATTTCACGCATGATCACTGGACCTTCTGGCTTGCTTGGTTTATCTGAGGGAATAACATAAAAACTATATTATTATCTTTACTGGCAGCCATTGCATCATTATTTTAGTATTCAAACAAAACCAATCGTTCATCTACTCGTAACTGGAAAATATTTTTAATGGTTATTCTAGAATAACATTCTAATTGCTCATAATGCTCATGCAGTTGGGATCCAACTGGCAAGTATGAGTTCTTTTAGCATCTTAAGCCTTAACGGTACAGACAGATAAGATAAAGATAAAGATAATTTATTTGCTTAAAACATTGTGTAGTTAACATTTACATGCAAGATCAAAAGTTTTAGAAGTCACAACATGCTTTACCGAAACTTAGGAAGGAATCCTTAAAACTAGGGATTTCAATCAACAATAAGAACTTACCATATACTTTAAGTGAGAGATCAACCGTCTTCGTCGCCGCCTTGTTGGTCGCTTCGATCGTGTATTTGCTGGTATGCGATCGCTTACACGACTTTATTCTGATCGTGCTTACATTATCCTCAGTCACAATAACTATTTCTTTAGACTTTTCTATCTTGGTACCATTCCTGTACCAAGTGACTGTAGGGTTCGGTATGCCTTGTATCACGGCTGATACCGACCATTCGTCGTCAACCTTGCGTTTCTGGTTGATTTCTTCTTCTGTCACAATTATAACAGGTTTCTGTTGAATTTCTAGGGTGCATGAGGTTTCAGCCTCACCAAATTCGTTGGTCGCAACACATTTGTAAACCCCCTCGCTTGTTATTGAGGTTGTGACCACAAGAGTGGCCACACGATTAACGTAAGTAGCTTTAGCAGTCTTAAGGGCTTTACCATCCTTATACCAGACAACTTTAGGTGGTGGAACTCCGCCGAATATACAGTTCAGCTCAATATCCTCATCCAATGAACCAATGACATCACGCAGTGGTTTTTCTACTGTGGGCGGTTGAGATTTAGTGACCTTTTCTATCTTGACGTATTCAGACACTTCAGAAGACTCGCTCACACCTACTTCATTTACCGCGTATACTCTGAACCTATATGAAGACTTCGTTTTCAAATTCTTAACGTAGCATTGGGTCTTCAGGATCTTCTCAATAGACGTCCATCTAGAAATAAAAATGAGCAAGTTAAAAAAAGACGTTTAGCGTATAAGTGTGTCAAAATGTTAAGACAATTTTACAGAGTAGAGTTGGCCACAAGTTAATTTTGAACTTACTGTTATTTTTAACCGACTTTAAAAAAAGGAGGAGGTTCTATGTTCGGGTGTATGTATGTTTTTTTTATTTTTATTTATTACTAGCCAGAGTACTATACTGCTAAGGCCTCCCCGCACTCCCCCCCAGAACTTATTTTTACTCATGATTAATTTATGTTCTTATATTACCTTCAAGCTATACACTATTAATAAACATTTCCAATTGAACTTACTCTGTAGTGTCAATTTCTTGGTACTCAAGAATGTATGAGTCAATTGTAGAGTTGCCCAAGTCTTTAGGCTCATCCCAACAAACGCTAGCAGAGGTATCGTCTGTCTCCAAGATAGCTGGTTTGCCTGGCGGTGAAGATATGTCTGCAACAAAGATTGTGACAAGATTAATTACAGGACACTTAGTGGTCTAGAAGTGAATTTTCGTGGTTAGAATCTGTTTGTGTTCCAATAGTTTTTCGAACTAAACATCAATGTGCATAGCAAATAAGGGAGATATTATGAAGAAACTGGCATGTCGTAGAACCTAAAATAGTTCAAACACATGATTTTTAAATGCACAAAAGTAGTTTCTCTGAGTTGCACATGAAAACGTTTCATGATTTGCGTTAAAATAACTAGTTGATGGAATTCCATGAGCGCTAGGTAGTTTGACGCTGTTGAATCGTTTTTAACAATTCTTAGATGACTAGATACTGATTTTGTAAAATGCAAAGTATATTAACATTCTGAATCAACTCACCAAGAACAACAACGTTGATATCTGTTATCGCTTCACCGCAGTTGTTCTCCAGTTTCAGCCTATACGAGCCAGCGTCAACATGTTCAACTTTCTTGATGGTCAAACTTGCAGACTTAGAGTCTATCGACGGTTTAGTATGCTTAGATTTCTTGATGATCTTAGAGTTGACTACCCATTCGTCGTTGGGCTGGGGTATGGCTTCGTACTGAACAGTTATTGTGACGTCATTGCCACGCCTTATTCTATACTTACTATCGTAGTTTATGATCCTTGGCGGGAATTCCACCACTGAAAAGAAAATTTGATTTACTTATACACTTTGTAGTTACAACATATCAAATACTTTTTGGTTATTTTAGGTTCATTTTGGAGAGGACTTCTAAGAAATTTTAATTTGAATAACTACTTACTTTCGACCTTAAGTTTAGTTGAACATTTGGCGTCGAGAAGACATACAGAATACTCCGTTTGGTCCTCCTCTTTGCACTTCCTTATGATAAGTGTACGTTTAGTAACGTCTGAGATCAATGTGAACTTTTCTGAATCTTCAATTAGAGTCTTCTTTTTGTACCAGGAAACCTCAAGGGTGTCATCGGGGACTTCCACTGTGAGGTACGCATCTGTGTTCGCAGGCACCACAACAACCTCAGGAAGTCTCAGTGTGAAGTCTACTGATGGTTCTTCAACGGTAAGCTTAGCAGCACACCTATCATTGCCCACCTCACATGCGTATTCACCCGCATCTTCAACAGTACTATCATATATTTTCAGTTTCTGTTTCTTACCATCAATAGTCAGTTGAATGTGATTCGAGAACTGAATTTCTGATCCATCCTTGAACCATTGTACCAGTGCATCTCCCTTTGTAAGTTCAATTTCGAATGTAGCCTTATTTCCTTTAGAAACCTTCTGGTCTTTGAGTCGTGATATGATTTCTGGAGGCAGCTCAACTACTGTAACTTCTGCAGTGCATGCATCATCTCTCAGAGTACAAGTATATTCACCTTCGTCATGGACAGAAGTATTTCTGATGTAGAGCTTTCTAATATGACCGCGTTTCTCAATTTCATACTTATTCTTCTTTGGTTTAATTTGCTCTCCATCTTTTTCCCAGAAGACATCAGCGGTTTCTGAATTAACTTCCACTTCCAGTATGGCAACATCTCGTTCTTTGACTTCGAAATCTTGCAACTTGCGAATGAACTCGGGAATAGTTTCGTGCACAGTCAACTTTGTGCTGGTTTCTTGATCTTTTACCACACATTTGATAACGCCCACATCAGTGAGCTTGGTTTGTTTGATACGCAGTTTGTGCACCTTTCCTTCTTGAATGATTTCCCTATGATCCATACCGCTAACTTCCTTGTTGTTATGGTACCATTTAGTGGAGACGGTATGAGATGTTTGACATTCTAAAGTAACAGTTTTTCCTTCTTCAGTTTCATACAATTTATTGAGCTTTTTGATGAATATTACTTTGTCCACATCAATGGTAACCTTAGCTCCATGAGATGATTTACCAGCGCTATTGGCTGCCACACACTTATAATCTCCTGAATCGATTTCAGAGTCGACTTCTTTTATTATCAACTCTATATTTTCACCATCAAAGTTTTGCGTGACAGTTTCTGATGGCGTTATTACCAAGTTGTTTCTGTACCACGTGATCGTAGGTACAGGGTTACCGGTTACCTTGGCTGTCAGTTTAATGGTGCCCTTTTCTTTTACTGTTATTTCCTGGAATCTATGTATGAACAACGGTGGTTCAGCATTTTCTTCAGTTGGTTCTGAAAACAATACAAAATGTTATGAATACCTGTGTACATTAAGATTATTATTCAAAGAAAGTACGTATATTTTGTTTTTCAGCTACAAATTTTATATAATACTTATTTCAAAAAGTTACAAATACCTTCAATAGTAATGACAGCACTGGTTTCAGTAGAACCCTCCGAATTAACAGCCTTTAGCGTGTAAACTCCATCATCTTTGCCTTTCTTAGGTTTAACAATAGTTATTGTATGCATATCACCGTCTGATTTAGTAGGCATTGATTTCACAGGTTTGTTGTTTTTAAACCAGGCGACCGTTGGCGCTGGATTTCCGACGACTTGAGTTGAGAGAACGATGCTTTCGCCTTCCCTGATAATCATGCTCTTCAAAGGCTCAATCACTTGAGGCTTCTCCTTCTCACCGGTCTTTATTTTCAGAACGATAGGAAGACTTGCTTCGCCTTCTCTGTTTACTGCCATCACAGTATATGTTCCTTCTTGGAACTTCTTAACGTCCGATATTTTTAGAACGCTACAGTACATGTGCATATCCGATTCAGTGGCAATAGAAACGTTTTCACTGGGAGATATCTCTTCACCTTTGAAGAACCATACGATATCGGGCTCTGGGATTGCTACCAATCTACACTCCAAGAATATTTGCGAGCCTTCATCGACGTATTGAGCTTTGGGCCGCTTGGAGAACGTAGGTGGAATACCTTCCAAGATATCAGCCAGTGAAGATTCTCTTGAGAGACTCTTTCTGGAGAGAACAGTCATTTCCGATCCATGGTCCGATAGAGGAGCCTCTACGATGAGTTCAGTGGTGCTTGACGCAAAACCAGCAGCATTCTTAGCCACGCACGTGAAAGTACCAGCGTCTTCTGGGAAAACTTCACGAATGATAAGGGTAGCCACGTTGTCATCATCGTAGTACATCTGGAAATCTTGCGATGGTTTGATAATGGCTGTTTGCCTAAACCATGTTATTTGCGGTCTAGGATATCCCTCCACTTGGCACTCGAACTGTACAGTTGATCCGTCTGGAGTGTGCTTAGGTCTTAATTTCTCAACGAATATAGGAGCCACGGCTTGCTCCTCAGAAGATGGCTCTAAAACAATTAAAACGAATGAGTTCCTAATTTAAAAAACGTCTTTAAATGTATACGTTAACAAAATCAATGACTTCCATAATGCTCCAGAGCACACGAACACACAGACACAGAGAACTTATTTGAGGCACACTTGCAAACCTTTCACCACTGGTGTGAAAAAAGAACAAGAAGAATATGGTTATCACACTTACTCTCGAACACAGGCAGTTTGTCGATCTTTTCGTTTAGTTTCTTTTGTAGATAAAGTGTATAGTTTGCTTCATCCATCAAATATTGCGCGGGCACCCATCCTTTCTCTTCTGTTAGGTGCTTGCGAACGAACCACCAATCTTGGTTAGTTGTTTCTGAAAAAATGCACAGTTATCATAATGAAGTTAAATAGTTTGTTTTATAAGAAGTCTATTTCAAAGATGGCGGGATGAGCTCGACCAATTCTTGCCGGAGTGGATGCCAGCTCTACCAGCTGAAGATTGTGATGTGTGGAGGGAATGGTGGGAGGTCTTTGCCCAGCAGTGGGACGCAAAAGACTAGCAATAAAGAAATCAATAAGAAGTCTTTCATAACTGGACAAATAATGATAAATATCCGCACAACATCTCCAAAAAGTCCTTTAAAAGCAAAACTACTAAAACTTCAAATTACTTATTAGAATCAAAACGGAGTGGCAGGCTCACAAAAATTATAAATCTTGTTTGAATAACCAATAAGATGATAGATGTTACAAATAAACGCGTTTTCTTTCAATAAACTCTACTTTCAGGTTCTTACAGAAGAAATCAACTGAACGAAAAATATCACAAAGAAGTTTTTGAAGAGTTGACGAAGAAAGATTTAATTGCAAGTTGTTTAGAGAAGAAAGATGATCGGCCATCATCATAATAGGAACATCATAGAAGATAGAGTGGAAGGATAGGAAGAGAAAGACCGAAGATTAGTTAAATGAGCCAACGTGAATGAGGATTGCTGTCATGTCGTATAAAGAGGTCGAGGAAGCAGCAAGTTAAGTTAGAAGAATAATAATATTATACCCAGGATGTAAAGACGTTCTCCTTCGACAAGATTAATAGCCTCGTCTGTTTCTGCCACGTAGGAGTACACAGCGAACACCGTGTCCCCACTTCGCACGTCCAACGGAGTTTCTGAAAACAGAAATAACTGTATGATCGTAGCTAGATTTTCCACCCAAAAAAGACTAGAATAGACTTTTGATAGGGTAAAAAGAACAAATAAAATTACCGGTAAACAATTCTGGCTTCAAGTGTACTTACCATGTATTATTGAAGTACCATTGCAAAGAGTTGAGTGAGAATAGAATGTCGAAAATGTAAATTAATAATACATGGAAAAATAAGTGTTTGACTTTTATTTTTACCTGGAAATTCTTGTTCTCTAGATATGCTCATCGACACGTCAGCTTCTGCAAATTTATAGAACAGTGTAAATAGGAATAATGTTAGTGAATCGTAAATACGAGTATATAGCATCATAAGCAAAAGCTGCAAGCGTATACGCTGTCCTCTACAAATTCATCAATAGATTTTTTTTCATTGATACAATAAGATTATAATTATCGCATATAAAGATCATAATATAAAGATCATATAAAGAGTGGAAGAAAGGGAGGCCTTTGCCCTGCAGTGGGACGAGAATGGCTAATACACTATCTTTATGATTGTTTGAATAGTTTGCATAATACAATATCTATTTGAAAAAAAAAATGACAATTATATTCGAAAAAAAACATAACTTTTAAACTCATGCTTTGGCATTGGCACTTGGCACTTGGCACTAAAAATTGTTGTTTCTTTGCTTTCAAATATTATCTAATTTAATCGGTTTTTACCCGACTGCGTCAGAAGGAAGGTAATGTTTTGTATTGTATTTGGATTCAATATATCCGGTAAAGATGCTGTGAGGGGAAAATACATCGAGAATTACTTCTAACAGAGTATTCTGATTAAAAAAAGCGACTGTAACGAAAAAGCTTTTTTTTTTAACTAAGCCGTTGCACATTTTGCGGAAAAGCCACACGAATTTCCATCACTAGCAATACCTTGTAACTGAGAGGGTTTTCTAGGCTGTCGTTTAGCTGAAATCGTTAGTTGTTCCTCTTGATAAGTGTCGTCCCTAACCAGCTTGGGTTTGAACTCAACGCTTAGTTCCTCTACTTCACTAACTTCGTATGCTGGCTTCTTTGGCTTACGTCTAATTACCATTTCTACATTCCCTTCAGACTCAGCCTCACTCAAAATAATTTCTTCAGGCTCGGTGTCATCTTCGACTTCTTGAGTTAATTTAATCGAAGTTTCATCAGCTGCTTCAATAACAGTTACTTTTTTCTTAGGTTTCAACTTAATTTTGCTGGACAACGATAATTCCTCAGTTGAGTACTGTTCGGTGTGTGGTTTAACATCAAAACTAACTTCATCTTGATCATCTATGGTATATTTAGGTTTTCTGTCTAATTTTATGCTTATATCTTGTACAACTTCAGAAGGTTCTTCAGTGGCTTTAGGCCTAGATACCGTCACACTGGACATAACATCGTCAGAAGTTGTTTCTTTTTGAAGAACTACCTTTTTAAGAGGCATGTGGACCTGTGTTGTTTTATCAGCATCTTCAACATCGCTTTCAATGATTTCTTCAATATCTGGACCTTCTGTTTCTTCGTAAAATTTAATAGAGGTTTCGTTGGCTTCCTCACTGAACGTTGGTTGCCTGTGTGGCTTAAGCTTGACTTTGCTGGACATTGAAATTTCTTCCTCCGCATAAGAGTCTAACTGAATGTTGAATTCTTGTTCCACATCTTCTTTTGTTTTTGTAGTTTTGGGCCTGAATGTAACAGTTTCAGGTTCAGTTATTTCAGGTAAAATTATAGATGATTTCCGGATCGGTTTCAGTTTCTTTTTAATGGTAATTTCCTCATTTATTTCTTCAGTTTTCTTAATGCTGGGGCGCTTTGGTTTTATTGTAAATTGCTCAGGCTCCTCTTGGGTTACTTCTTCTTCTTCGGCTTTGTATTCTGTTTGTTTTTGTGCATCAACAATATCTTCATGACCGAACATTGGTTTTTCTAATTCTGTTTTTTCTACTTCTGGAAGGATAGGTTGCTTATATATTTTCTTCTTAATTTTAGATGCTTCTTTAACGTTTCTTGACAAAATGCCATTTTCTCTAACGCTTCCCAAGAAACTAATTAGAGGTTTAATTATCTCTGGTGGCCAGTCGTCAATGTATTTGATACGACTTTTTAGCTGGAATTTTGGTAAAGAACTTTTTCTTTCTGCGTCAGGCTTAGGTTTTGGAGCTGATTTTTTTAGTTTAATCTTAGAAAATTGTGGCCCTTCTGTATTTTCTGCATGCTGCGCTTTATTGACTTCAAGTTTTTTCCTTTCAATTTTAATTGGAGTCAACTTAAGTTTTGGTTTTGTTTGTTTCTTTTCTGGAACTGGTTCTTCGGACTGTTCTTCATCCGTTGGTTGAAGCTGAATTTGATTAATAGATAACTGATCAGTTTTTATATCATCTGTTGCTATCAGCTTCTCCTCACCTAAATCAGTATCTTCTTCTTTGAGAACGACTGTTTCGTGAGTCGGTTCAGCTGGTTTCACATCTTCTTTTTTGGTTTTTGTAACTTTTTTCGTCTTCTTTTTTACTTTAGCATCCTTATCAACGGGACTTAATTCTTCACCTACTTGATCTGGTATGACGATTGGTCGTTCCTCATTATAATCATCTATTTCTATGAGCTCCTTAGAAAGTGGCGTGGTTGCTTTGTCCTCAGGTGTTATTTCAGAAGTAAGGTTTTTGTCTTTAGTTTTAACTTCAGGTACAATTTTTTCCTGTTGTGGCTCGTTTTCATCGAAAAGCACTTGCGTTGGTTTTTCTACCCTAATCTTGTCTTTTTTCTTGATTTTTACAGGCTTATCTAAAACATTTTTATCCGTTAAGGGTTCTTTTGTAACTTCTGGAACCATTTTTTCAAGTAAGCCGTCTTGTTTCTCATCAGTTTGATTTTCTTCAGAATTAAGAACAGCTTCTGGTGTAATATTGATTGGTTCTGTCTGTAGTCCATCGACTAAATCTTCAGTAACTGGTTTGTTGGATTTTTGCACAGTTCTTTCTAATGGAGCTTGATCAGGTTTTGGCTCTTCATATGAAAGTTCCTTCTTTATTTCTTCTGTTATTTCGTCACTTACGTCTTGTGGTGTTTCTACATGATATACTTCAGCTTCTTCTAATGGCTTCGTTGAGAAATCGAATTGCTCAGGTTTCTCTAGTTCCACTTTTTCTGTGTCAGGAATTTTAGGCATTTTCACCACTTTCTTCTTTAACTTCAAAGCTTCTTTAACATTCCGTGATAATTCGCCATTTTGTCTAACACTTCCCAGGAAGGTGACGTCGGGCTTAATTATTTGTGGTGGCCAGTCGTTTATGTACCTAATACGGCTTTTCAACTGTACTTTTGGTAACGTAACTGTTGTTGTTTCTGATTTTGGCACAAGTGATGGTTTTTTCAATTTAATTTTACTGAATTGGGGACCTTCTACTATTTGTGATTGTTGAGGTGCATCTTCTAAAGTTTTTTCTTCAATCTGCATCAATTTGAGTTTATCTCTGGAATACTTCTTTGCAGGACTTTGCTTTATATTCGTCGCCTTTTCTTCTTTTGGTTTTTCTGTAGACTGCTGACTAGGCAAAGTATCTGTAAAAAAAATGTTTTTTATTAAAATCTGCTGCTGTGCAATATTCTTCCTTCGCAAAGGAGTAGGCCGCGTAATGTTTAAAATCTAAGGCTCAATGTACATTGAATTGGCAAGTGACGCGACAATTAGTTTTATAGCAAGCCATTATAAACCTTATGAACAATGATACAAAATATAAAAATTAAAAACGCTTATAAAATGAACCGCACGAAAGTGCTCGAGCCAGCGCGGCCCGCTAGATGGCTTCGCTAGATCTCGTTCATTCTACAAGCGTTTTTATATCTTGTGACATTGTTCATTAAGTTTATAATGGCTTGCTATAAAACTAAATTATCGCGTCGCTTGCCAATTCAATGTGCATTGAGCCTATGCAACAAACGTGTAAAAGTATCCGACTGCAATGACATCGACTATAGAGAAAATTATTTTTATAAAATAAGTTTGCGTTTTTAATCTAATGTTTACAAACTAATTAAGTTTTTGTTTATACAGGAAATAACATTCAACAATAAGTTGAGCTACCGTGTGTGTATTTGTGTGTGTGTAAATGTTGCGTATGTTTGTGTGAACTAATGTGAAGGATTTAAAACTATACACCAGATATTCCGAACATTGATACATCCAGTCAAGCGCCTTAAAATTTTATCAACGACATGTTTTCAGCTATCGCATTATCAGATTCATGATTTTTCAACTAAATGATATATTATATACCTACGCATAGACCAAAAATTCGAAACTTACCCTCTAATTCCGCAATACCAGTTTGTTCCACATCAGTGTCCTTGTCATAACGCTTTGGAGAAATATTTGCTTGAATCTGCTGTGATTTTTCTTCAACATCTTCCAACTTGTCGTTGATATTGTAATTAATTTCAGTGGATGCTGTGGTTGTGCCATCACTGTACTTAATGATTGGTACATGTGAAATTGGTGCTATTTCATCGCCTTGTTCCAAAGTAATTTCAGATCTCTTTGTTTTAGGGCCCAACATTTTCTTAATAGGCTTAGTAGTTTTATTATGCTGTGGTTTTTCAACAAAATGTAAATCTTCAACCAGAGCATCCTTGGCCTCCTCCACGACTCCAGAGGTCTCCACTTCTAAAGGCCGTTGGTCTTCGTAAACCGTCACTGTAATAATTGGTATTTCATTGTTTTTTTGAACTGTTACAATTTCAGTAACTTCTTCTTTAGGACCCGTCTTTTTCTTGATAATTCGCTTGGTCGTTTTGATGATCTCAACGTCACCAGTGTCTGTGCGCACCTGCGTAACTTGGATTTGCTCAGGTTCCTCTTTGAGGACCTTTGCATTATCAGGTTTGTGTAAATCTGTGAGGGGTGTGGTTGTGTCATCAGTGATTTCATGTGTGGTGTGTATGTGTACGATTGGTGTTTTGTCATCGTGTTGTTCTGTAGTGATTTGTGTTGTTTCAATTTTGGGACCTACCTTTTTCTTAATGATACGCTTAGTGATTTTCTTATGCGTTGGCTTACCCTCAGGAGTCGTCGTCTCTTCGACCGTTGTCTCTTCAGGAAGTTCGACAATTTCAACCGGTTCCGTTTCTTCGGGTGTCTGGTCCTCGAAAACAGTGACCGTGGTGATAGGAGTTTCGTCGTCCTTCTGCACTGTCGTGATTTCGGTAATTTCTTCTCTAGGACCCTTCTTTTTCTTGATGATTCGCTTGGTCGTTTTGACAGTCTCAATGTCACCAGTGTCTGTGCGCACTTGCGTAACTTGGATTTGCTCAGGTTCCTCTTTGAGGGCCTTTGCTTTATTAGGTTTGTGTAAATCTGTGAGTGGTGTGGTTGTGTCATCAGTGATTTCATGTGTGGTGTGTATGTGTACGATTGGTGTTTTGTCATCGTCTTGTTCTGTTGTGATTTCTGTGGTTTCGATTTTGGGACCTACCTTTTTCTTAATAATACGCTTAGTGATTTTCTTACGCGTTGGCTTACCCTCACGAGTCGTCGTCTCTTCGACCGTTGTCTCTTCAGGAAGTTCGACAATTTCAACCGGTTCCGTTTCTTCGGGTGTCTTGTCCTCGGAAACAGTGACCGTGGTGATAGGAGCTTCGTCGTCCTTCTGCACTGTCGTGATTTCGGTAATTTCTTCTCTAGGACCCTTCTTTTTCTTGATGATTCGCTTGGTCGTTTTGACAGTCTCAACGTCACCAGTGTCTGTGCGCACTTGCGTAACTTGGATTTGCTCAGGTTCCTCTTTGAGGACCTTTGCTTTATCAGGTTTGTGTAAATCTGTGAGGGGTGTGGTTGTGTCATCAGTGATTTCATGTGTGGTGTGTATGTGTACGATTGGTGTTTTGTCATCGTGTTGTTCTGTAGTGATTTGTGTTGTTTCAATTTTGGGACCTACCTTTTTCTTAATGATACGCTTAGTGATTTTCTTCTGAGTTGGCTTACCCTCAGGAGTCTTCGCCTCTTCGACCGTTGTTTCTTCTGGAAGTTCGACGATTTCAACCGGGTCTGTTTCTTCGGGTGTCTGGTCCTCGGAAACAGTGACCGTGGTGATAGGAGCTTCGTCGTCCTTCTGCACTGTCGTGATTTCGGTAATTTCTTCTCTAGGACCCTTCTTTTTCTTGATGATTCGCTTGGTCGTTTTGACAGTCTCAACTTCACCAGTGTCTGTGCGCACTTGCGTAACTTGGATTTGCTCAGGTTCCTCTTTGAGGACCTTTGCTTTATCAGGTTTGTGTAAATCTGTGAGGGGTGTGGTTGTGTCATCAGTGATTTCATGTGTGGTGTGTATGTGTACGATTGGTGTTTTGTCATCGTGTTGTTCTGTAGTGATTTGTGTTGTTTCAATTTTGGGACCTACCTTTTTCTTAATGATACGCTTAGTGATTTTCTTATGCGTTGGCTTACCCTCAGGAGTCGTCGTCTCTTCGACCGTTGTCTCTTCAGGAAGTTCGACAATTTCAACCGGTTCCGTTTCTTCGGGTGTCTTGTCCTCGGAAACAGTGACCGTGGTGATAGGAGCTTCGTCGTCCTTCTGCACTGTCGTGATTTCGGTAATTTCTTCTCTAGGACCCTTCTTTTTCTTGATGATTCGCTTGGTCGTTTTGACAGTCTCAATGTCACCAGTGTCTGTGCGCACTTGCGTAACCTGGATTTGCTCAGGTTCCTCTTTGAGGGCCTTTGCTTTATTAGGTTTGTGTAAATCTGTGAGTGGTGTGGTTGTGTCATCAGTGATTTCATGTGTGGTGTGTATGTGTACGATTGGTGTTTTGTCATCGTCTTGTTCTGTTGTGATTTCTGTGGTTTCGATTTTGGGACCTACCTTTTTCTTAATAATACGCTTAGTGATTTTCTTACGCGTTGGCTTACCCTCACGAGTCGTCGTCTCTTCGACCGTTGTCTCTTCAGGAAGTTCGACAATTTCAACCGGTTCCGTTTCTTCGGGTGTCTTGTCCTCGGAAACAGTGACCGTGGTGATAGGAGCTTCGTCGTCCTTCTGCACTGTCGTGATTTCGGTAATTTCTTCTCTAGGACCCTTCTTTTTCTTGATGATTCGCTTGGTCGTTTTGACAGTCTCAATGTCACCAGTGTCTGTGCGCACTTGCGTAACCTGGATTTGCTCAGGTTCCTCTTTGAGGGCCTTTGCTTTATTAGGTTTGTGTAAATCTGTGAGTGGTGTGATTGTGTCATCAGTGATTTCATGTGTGGTGTGTATGTGTACGATTGGTGTTTGGTCATCAAGTTGTTCTGTAGTGATTTGTGTTGTTTCAATTTTGGGACCTATCTTTTTCTTAATGATACGCTTAGTGATTTTCTTATGCGTTGGCTTACCCTCAGGAGTCGTCGTCTCTTCGACCGTTGTCTCTTCAGGAAGTTCGACAATTTCAACCGGTTCCGTTTCTTCGGGTGTCTTGTCCTCGGAAACAGTGACCGTGGTGATAGGAGCTTCGTCGTCCTTCTGCACTGTCGTGATTTCGGTAATTTCTTCTCTAGGACCCTTCTTTTTCTTGATGATTCGCTTGGTCGTTTTGACAGTCGCAACGTCACCAGTGTCTGTGCGCACTTGCGTAACTTGGATTTGCTCAGGTTCCTCTTTGAGGACCTTTGCTTTATCAGGTTTGTGTAAATCTGTGAGGGGTGTGGTTGTGTCATCAGTGATTTCATGTGTGGTGTGTATGTGTACGATTGGTGTTTTGTCATCGTGTTGTTCTGTAGTGATTTGTGTTGTTTCAATTTTGGGACCTACCTTTTTCTTAATGATACGCTTAGTGATTTTCTTCTGAGTTGGCTTACCCTCAGGAGTCTTCGCCTCTTCGACCGTTGTTTCTTCTGGAAGTTCGACGATTTCAACCGGGTCTGTTTCTTCGGGTGTCTGGTCCTCGGAAACAGTGACCGTGGTGATAGGAGCTTCGTCGTCCTTCTGCACTGTCGTGATTTCGGTAATTTCTTCTCTAGGACCCTTCTTTTTCTTGATGATTCGCTTGGTCGTTTTGACAGTCTCAACGTCACCAGTGTCTGTGCGCACTTGCGTAACTTGGTATTGCTCAGGTTCCTCTTTGAGGACCTTTGCTTTATCAGGTTTGTGTAAATCTGTGAGGGGTGTGGTTGTGTCATCAGTGATTTCATGTGTGGTGTGTATGTGTACGATTGGTGTTTTGTCATCGTGTTGTTCTGTAGTGATTTGTGTTGTTTCAATTTTGGGACCTACCTCTTTCTTAATGATACGCTTAGTGATTTTCTTCTGAGTTGGCTTACCCTCAGGAGTCTTCGCCTCTTCGACCGTTGTTTCGTCTGGAAGTTCGACGATTTCAACCGGTTCTGTTTCTTCGGGTGTCTTGTCCTCGGAAACAGTGACCGTGGTGATAGGAGCTTCGTCGTCCTTCTGCACTGTCGTGATTACGGTAATTTCTTCTTTCGGGCCCTTCTTTTTCTTGATGATTCGCTTGGTCGTTTTGACAGTCTCAACGTCACCAGTGTCTGTGCGCACTTGCGTAACCTGGATTTGCTCAGGTTCCTCTTTGAGGGCCTTTGCTTTATCAGGTTTGTGTAAATCTGTGAGGGGTGTGGTTGTGTCATCAGTGATTTCATGTGTGGTGTGTATGTGTACGATTGGTGTTTTGTCATCCTGTTGTTCTGTAGTGATTTGTGTTGTTTCAATTTTGGGACCTACCTTTTTCTTAATGATACGCTTAGTGATTTTCTTCTGAGTCTGCTTACCCTCAGGAGTCTTCGCCTCTTCGACCGTTGTTTCTTCTGGAAGTTCGACGATTTCAACCGGTTCTGTTTCTTCGGGTGTCTTGTCCTCGGAAACAGTGACCGTGGTGATAGGAGCTTCGTCGTCCTTCTGCACTGTCGTGATTACGGTAATTTCTTCTTTCGGGCCCTTCTTTTTCTTGATGATTCGCTTGGTCGTTTTGACAGTCTCAACGTCACCAGTGTCTGTGCGCACTTGCGTAACCTGGATTTGCTCAGGTTCCTCTTTGAGGGCCTTTGCTTTATCAGGTTTGTGTAAATCTGTGAGGGGTGTGGTTGTGTCATCAGTGATTTCATGTGTGGTGTGTATGTGTACGATTGGTGTTTTGTCATCCTGTTGTTCTGTAGTGATTTGTGTTGTTTCAATTTTGGGACCTACCTTTTTCTTAATGATACGCTTAGTGATTTTCTTCTGAGTCTGCTTACCCTCAGGAGTCTTTGCCTCTTCGACCGTTGTTTCTTCTGGAAGTTCGACGATATCAACCGGTTCTGTTTCTTCGGGTGTCTTGTCCTCGGAAACAGTGACCGTGGTGATAGGAGCTTCGTCGTCCTTCTGCACTGTCGTGATTTCGGTAATTTCTTCTCTAGGACCCTTCTTTTTCTTGATGATTCGCTTGGTCGTTTTGACAGTCTCAACGTCACCAGTGTCTGTGCGCACTTGCGTAACCTGGATTTGCTCAGGTTCCTCTTTGAGGGCCTTTGCTTTATTAGGTTTGTGTAAATCTGTGAGTGGTGTGGTTGTGTCATCAGTGATTTCATGTGTGGTGTGTATGTGTACGATTGGTGTTTTGTCATCGTGTTGTTCTGTAGTGATTTGTGTTGTTTCAATTTTGGGACCTTCCTTTTTCTTAATGATACGCTTAGTGATTTTCTTCTGAGTTGGCTTACCCTCAGGAGTCTTAGCCTCTTCGACCGTTGTTTCTTCTGGAAGTTCGACGATTTCAACCGGTTCTGTTTCTTCAGGTGTCTGGTCCTCGGAAACAGTGACCGTGGTGATAGGAGCTTCGTCGTTCTTCTGCACTGTCGTGATTTCGGTAATTTCTTCTCTAGGACCCTTCTTTTTCTTGATGATTCGCTTGGTCGTTTTGACAGTCTCAATGTCACCAGTGTCTGTGCGCAATTGCGTAACCTGGATTTGCTCAGGTTCCTCTTTGAGGGCCTTTGCTTTATTAGGTTTGTGTAAATCTGTGAGTGGTGTGGTTGTGTCATCAGTGATTTCATGTGTGGTGTGTATGTGTACGATTGGTGTTTTGTCATCGTCTTGTTCTGTTGTGATTTCTGTGGTTTCGATTTTGCGACCTACCTTTTTCTTAATAATACGCTTAGTGATTTTCTTACGCGTTGGCTTACCCTCAGGAGTCTTCGTCTCTTTGACCGTTGTCTCTTCAGGAAGTTCGACAATTTCAACCGATTCCGTTTCTTCGGGTGCTCTGTCCTCGGAAACAGTGACCGTGGTGATAGGAGCTTCGTCGTCCTTCTGCATTGTCGTGATTTCGGTAATTTCTTCTCTAGGACCCTTCTTTTTCTTGATGATTCGCTTGGTCGTTTTGACAGTCTCAACGTCACCAGTGTCTGTGCGCACTTGCGTAACCTGGATTTGCTCAGGTTCCTCTTTGAGGGCCTTTGCTTTATCAGGTTTGTGTAAATCTGTGAGGGGTGTGGTTGTGTCATCAGTGATTTCGTGTGTGGTGTGTATGTGTACGATTGGTGTTTTGTCATCGTCTTGTTCTGTTGTGATTTCTGTGGTTTCGATTTTGGGACCTACCTTTTTCTTAATAATACGCTTAGTGATTTTCTTACGCGTTGGCTTACCCTCACGAGTCGTCGTCTCTTCGACCGTTGTCTCTTCAGGAAGTTCGACAATTTCAACCGGTTCCGTTTCTTCGGGTGTCTTGTCCTCGGAAACAGTGACCGTGGTGATAGGAGCTTCGTCGTCCTTCTGCACTGTCGTGATTTCGGTAATTTCTTCTCTAGGACCCTTATTTTTCTTGATGATTCGCTTGGTCGTTTTGACAGTCTCAATGTCACCAGTGTCTGTGCGCACTTGCGTAACCTGGATTTGCTCAGGTTCCTCTTTGAGGGCCTTTGCTTTATTAGGTGTGTGTAAATCTGTGAGTGGTGTGGTTGTGTCATCAGTGATTTCATGTGTGGTGTGTATGTGTACGATTGGTGTTTGGTCATCAAGTTGTTCTGTAGTGATTTGTGTTGTTTCAATTTTGGGACCTACCTTTTTCTTAATGATACGCTTAGTGATTTTCTTATGCGTTGGCTTACCCTCAGGAGTCGTCGTCTCTTCGACCGTTGTCTCTTCAGGAAGTTCGACAATTTCAACCGGTTCCGTTTCTTCGGGTGTCTTGTCCTCGGAAACAGTGACCGTGGTGATAGGAGCTTCATCGTCTTTCTGCACTGTCGTGATTTCGGTAATTTCTTCTCTAGGACCCTTCTTTTTCTTGATGATTCGCTTGGTCGTTTTGACAGTCTCAACGTCACCAGTGTCTGTGCGCACTTGCGTAACCTGGATTTGCTCAGGTTCCTCTTTGAGGGCCTTTGCTTTATCAGGTTTGTGTAAATCTGTGAGGGGTGTGGTTGTGTCATCAGTGATTTCATGTGTGGTGTGTATGTGTACGATTGGTGTTTTGTCATCGTCTTGTTCTGTAGTGATTTCTGTGGTTTCGATTTTAGGTCCTACCTTTTTCTTAATGATACGCTTAGTGATTTTCTTACGCGTTGGCTTACCCTCGGGAGTCTTCGTCTCTTCGACCGTTGTCTCTTCCGGAAGTTCGACGATTTCAACCGGTTCCGTTTCTTCGGGTGTCTTGTCTTCGAAAACAGTGACCGTGTTAATAGGAGCTTCGTCGTCCTTCTGCACTGTGGTAATTTCAGTGACTTCTTCATTCGGGCCCTTCTTTTTCTTGATG
The DNA here is from genome assembly GCA_963565295.1 of Epirrhoe alternata. Lineage (NCBI taxonomy): Eukaryota > Metazoa > Arthropoda > Insecta > Lepidoptera > Geometridae > Epirrhoe > Epirrhoe alternata. The sequence goes on from OY751375.1 coordinate 1,985,390, forward strand.
ACTCGCTTGGTGGTTTTGATGGTTTTGACCTCGCCAGTACCAGATTTCACTTGCGTAATTTGTACTTGCTCCGGTTGTTCTTCGATGACCTTTGCCTTGTCCGGCTTGTGCAAGTCTGAAAGGGGTGTAGTAGTGTCGTCAGTGTATTCTTCTGATGTGTGTATATGTACGATTGGTGTTTTGTCATCGTCTTGTTCTGTTGTGATTTCTGTGGTTTCGATTTTAGGACCTACCTTTTTCTTAATGATACGCTTAGTGATTTTCTTACGCGTTGGCTTACCCTCGGGAGTCTTCGACTCTTCGACTGTTGTTTCTTCAGGAAGTTCGACGATTTCAACCGGTTCTGTTTCTTCGGGTGTCTGGTCCTCGGAAACAGTGACCCTGGTGATAGGAGCTTCGTCGTCCTTCTGCACTGTCGTGATTTCGGTAATTTCTTCTCTAGGACCCGTCTTTTTCTTGATGATTCGCTTGGTCGTTTTGACAGTCTCAATGTCACCAGTGTCTGTGCGCACTTGCGTAACCTGGATTTGCTCAGGTTCCTGTTTGAGGGCCTTTGCTTTATCAGGTTTGTGTAAATCTGTGAGGGGTGTGGTTATATCATCAGTGATTTCATGTGTGGTGTGTATGTGTACGATTGGTGTTTTGTCATCCTGTTGTTCTGTAGTGATTTGTGTTGTTTCAATTTTGGGACCTACCTTTTTCTTAATGATACGCTTAGTGATTTTCTTCTGAGTCTGCTTACCCTCAGGAGACTTCGCCTCTTCGACCGTTGTTTCTTCTGGAAGTTCGACGATTTCAACCGGTTCTGTTTCTTCGGGTGTCTGGTCCTCGGAAACAGTGACCGTGGTGATAGGAGCTTCGTCGTCCTTCTGCACTGTCGTGATTTCGGTAATTTCTTCTCTAGGACCCTTCTTTTTCTTGATGATTCGTTTGGTCGTTTTGACAGTCTCAACGTCACCAGTGTCTGTGCGCACTTGCGTAACTTGGATTTGCTCAGGTTCCTCTTTGAGGACCTTTGCTTTATCAGGTTTGTGTAAATCTGTGAGGGGTGTGGTTGTGTCATCAGTGATTTCATGTGTGGTGTGTATGTGTACGATTGGTGTTTTGTCATCGTCTTGTTCTGTTGTGATTTCTGTGGTTTCGATTTTGGGACCTACCTTTTTCTTTATGATACGCTTAGTGATTTTCTTATGCGTCGGCTTACCCTCGGGAGTCTTCGTCTCTTCGACTGTTGTTTCTTCAGGAAGTTCGATGATTTCAACTAGTTCCGTTTCTTCGGGCTCTTTGTCCTCAGAAACAGTGACTGTGGTAATAGGAGCTTCGTCGTCCTTCTGCACTATGGTTATTTCAGTGACTTCTTCTTTCGGGCCCTTCTTTTTCTTGATGACTCGCTTGGTGGTCTTGATGGTTTTAACCTCGCCAGTTTCAGATTTCACTTGCATAACCTGGATTTGCTCAGGTTCCTCTTTGAGGACCTTTGCTTTATCAGGTTTGTGTAAATCTGTGAGGGGTGTGGTTGTGTCATCAGTGATTTCATGTGTGGTGTGTATGTGTACGATTGGTGTTTTGTCATCGTCTTGTTCTGTAGTGATTTCTGTGGTTTCGATTTTGGGACCTACCTTTTTCTTAATGATACGCTTAGTGATTTTCTTATGCGTTGGCTTACCCTCAGGAGTCTTCGTCTCTTCGACCGTTGTCTCTTCAGGAAGTTCGATGATTTCAACCGGTTCCGTTTCTTCGGGCTCTTTGTCCTCAGAAACAGTGACTGTGGTGATAGGAGCTTCGTCATCCTGCTGCACTGTCGTGATTTCAGTGACTTCTTCTTTCGGGCCCTTCTTTTTCTTGATGACTCGCTTGGTGGTCTTGATGGTTTTAACGTCGCCAGTTTCAGATTTCACTTGCGTAATTTGTACTTGCTCCGGTTGTTCTTCGATGACCTTTGCCTTGTTCGGCTTGTGCAAGTCTGAAAGGGGTGTGGCCGTGTCGTCAGTGTACTCTTCTGATGTGTGTATGTGTACGATTGGTGTTTTGTCATCGTCTTGTTCTGTAGTGATTTCTGTGGTTTCGATTTTAGGACCAACCTTTTTCTTTATGATACGCTTAGTGATTTTCTTATGCGTCGGCTTACCCTCGGGAGTCTTCGTCTCTTCGACCGTTGTCTCTTCAGGAAGTTTGATGATTTCAACTAGTTCCGTTTCTTCGGGCTCTTTGTCCTCAGAAACAGTGACTGTGGTGATAGGAGCTTCGTCGTCCTGCTGCACTGTCGTGATTTCAGTGACTTCTTCTTTCGGGCCCTTCTTTTTCTTGATGACTCGCTTGGTGGTCTTGATAGTTTTGACGTCGCCAGTTTCAGATTTCACTTGCGTAATTTGTACTTGCTCCGGTTGTTCTTCGATGACCTTTGCCTTGTCTGGCTTGTGCAAGTCTGAAAGGGGTGTAGTAGTGTCGTCAGTGTATTCTTCTGATGTGTGTATATGTACGATTGGTGTTTTGTCATCGTCTTGTTCTGTAGTGATTTCTGTGGTTTCGATTTTAGGTCCTACCTTTTTCTTAATGATACGCTTAGTGATTTTCTTACGCGTTGGCTTACCCTCGGGAGTCTTCGTCTCTTCGACCGTTGTCTCTTCCGGAAGTTCGACGATTTCAACCGGTTCCGTTTCTTCGGGTGTCTTGTCTTCGGAAACAGTGACCGTGATGATAGGAGCTTCGTCGTCCTTCTGCACTGTGGTAATTTCTGTAACTTCTTTCGGGCCTATCTTTTTCTTGATGACTCGCTTGGTGGTTTTTATGGTTTTGACCTCGCCAGTTTCAGTTTTCACTTGCGTAACTTGGATTTGCTCAGGTTCCTCTTTGAGGACCTTTGCTTTATCAGGTTTGTGTAAATCAGTGAGGGGTGTGGTTGTGTCATCAGTGATTTCATGTGTGGTGTGTATGTGTACGATTGGTGTTTTGTCATCGTCTTGTTCTGTAGTGATTTCTGTGGTTTCGATTTTAGGTCCTACCTTTTTCTTAATGATACGCTTAGTGATTTTCTTATGCGTTGGCTTACCCTCAGGAGTCTTCGTCTCGTCGACTGTTGTTTCTTCAGGAAGCTCGATGATTTCAACTGGTTCCGTTTCTTCAGGTGTCTTGTCTTCTGAAACAGTGACCGTGGTGATAGGAGCTTCGTCGTCCTTCTGCACTGTGGTTATTTCAGTGACTTCTTCTTTCGGGCCCTTCTTTTTCTTGATGACTCGCTTGGTGGTCTTGATGGTTTTGACCTCGCCAGTTTCAGATTTCACTTGCATAACTTGGATTTGCTCAGGTTCCTCTTTGAGGACCTTTGCTTTATCAGGTTTGTGTAAATCTGTTAGGGGTGTTGTTGTGTCATCAGTGATTTCATGTGTGGTGTGTATGTGAACGATTGGTGTTTTGTCATCGTCTTGTTCTGTTGTGATTTCTGTGGTTTCGATTTTGGGACCTACCTTTTTCTTAATAATACGCTTAGTGATTTTCTTACGCGTTGGCTTACCCTCAGGAGTCTTCGTCTCTTCGACCGTTGTCACTTCAGGAATTTCGATGATTTCAACCAGTTCCGTTTCTTCGGGTGTCTTGTCCTCGGAAACAGTGACCGTGGTAATAGGAGCTTCGTCGTCCTTCTGCACTGTCGTGATTTCGGTAATTTCTTCTTTCGGGCCCTTCTTTTTCTTAATGATTCGCTTGGTCGTTTTGACAGTCTCAACGTCACCAGTGTCTGTGCGCACTTGCGTAACTTGGTATTGCTCAGGTTCCTCTTTAAGGACCTTTGCTATAACAGGTTTGTGTAAATCTGTGAGGGGTGTGGTTGTGTCATCAGTGTATTCCTCTGATGTGTGTATGTGTACGATTGGTGTTTTGTCATCGTCTTGTTCTGTTGTGATTTCTGTGGTTTCGATTTTAGGACCTACCTTTTTCTTAATAATACGCTTAGTGATTTTCTTACGCGTTGGCTTACCCTCAGGAGTCTTCGTCTCTTCGACCGTTGTCTCTTCAGGAAGTTCGACGATTTCAACCGGTTCCGTTTCTTCGGGCTCTTTGTCCTCAGAAACAGTGACTGTGGTGATAGGAGCTTCGTCATCCTGCTGCACTGTCGTGATTTCAGTGACTTCTTCTTTCGGGCCCTTCTTTTTCTTGATGACTCGCTTGATGGTCTTGATGGTTTTGACGTCGCCAGTTTCAGATTTAACTTGCGTAATTTGTACTTGCTCCGGTTGTTCTTCGATGACCTTTGCCTTGTCCGGCTTGTGCAAGTCTGAAAGGGGTGTGGCCGTGTCGTCAGTGTACTCTTCTGATGTGTGTATGTGTACGATTGGTGTTTGGTCATCGTCTTGTTCTGTAGTGATTTCTGTGGTTTCGATTTTAGGACCAACCTTTTTCTTTATGATACGCTTAGTGATTTTCTTATGCGTCGGCTTACCCTCGGGAGTCTTCGTCTCTTCGACCGTTGTTTCTTCAGGAAGTTCGATGATTTCAACCAGTTCCGTTTCTTCGGGTGTCTTGTCCTCGGAAACAGTGACCGTGGTAATAGGAGCTTCGTCGTCCTTTTGCACTGTCGTGATTTCGGTAATTTCTTCTTTCGGGCCCTTCTTTCTCTTAATGATTCGCTTGGTCGTTTTGACAGTCTCAACGTCACCAGTGTCTGTGCGCACTTGCGTAACTTGGTATTGCTCAGGTTCCTCTTTGAGGACCTTTGCTATAACAGGTTTGTGTAAATCTGTGAGGGGTGTGGTTGTGTCATCAGTGATTTCGTGTGTGGTGTGTATGTGTACGATTGGTGTTTTGTCATCGTCTTGTTCTGTTGTGATTTCTGTGGTTTCGATTTTAGGACCTACCTTTTTCTTAATAATACGCTTAGTGATTTTCTTACGCGTTGGCTTACCCTCAGGAGTCTTCGTCTCTTCGACCGTTGTCTCTTCAGGAAGTTCGACGATTTCAACCGGTTCCGTTTCTTCGGGCTCTTTGTCCTCAGAAACAGTGACTGTGGTGATATGAGCTTCGTCATCCTGCTGCACTGTCGTGATTTCAGTGACTTCTTCTTTCGGGCCCTTCTTTTTCTTGATGACTCGCTTGATGGTCTTGATGGTTTTGACGTCGCCAGTTTCAGATTTAACTTGCGTAATTTGTACTTGCTCCGGTTGTTCTTCGATGACCTTTGCCTTGTCCGGCTTGTGCAAGTCTGAAAGGGGTGTGGCCGTGTCGTCAGTGTACTCTTCTGATGTGTGTATGTGTACGATTGGTGTTTTGTCATCGTCTTGTTCTGTAGTGATTTCTGTGGTTTCGATTTTAGGTCCTACTTTTTTCTTAATGATACGCTTAGTGATTTTCTTTTGAGTCGGCTTACCTTCTGAAGTCTTCGTCTCTTCGACCGTTGTTTCTTCAGGAAGTTCGATGATTTCAACTGGTTCCGTTTCTTCAGGTGTCTTGTCTTCTGAAACAGTGACCGTGGTGATAGGAGCTTCGTCGTCCTTCTGCACTGTGGTTATTTCAGTGACTTCTTCTTTCGGGCCCTTCTTTTTCTTTATGACTCGCTTGGTGGTCTTGATGGTTTTGACGTCGCCAGTTTCAGATTTAACTTGCGTAATTTGTACTTGCTCCGGTTGTTCTTCGATGACCTTTGCCTTGTCCGGCTTGTGCAAGTCTAAAAGGGGTGTGGCCGTGTCGTCAGTGTACTCTTCTGAAGTGTGTATGTGTACGATTGGTGTTTGGTCATCGTCTTGTTCTGTAGTGATTTCTGTGGTTTCGATTTTAGGACCAACCTTTTTCTTTATGATACGCTTAGTGATTTTCTTATGCGTCGGCTTACCTTCTGGAGTCTTCGTCTCTTCGACTGTTGTTTCTTCAGGAAGTTCGATGATTTCAACTGATTCCGTTTCTTCGGGCTCTTTGCCCTCGGAAACAGTGACCGTGGTGATAGGAGCTTCGTCGTCCTTCTGCACTGTCGTGATTTCAGTGACTTCTTCTTTCGGGCCCTTCTTTTTCTTGATGACTCGCTTGGTGGTCTTGATGGTTTTGACGTCGCCAGTTTCAGATTTAACTTGCGTAATTTGTACTTGCTCCGGTTGTTCTTCGATGACCTTTGCCTTGTCCGGCTTGTGCAAGTCTGAAAGGGGTGTGGCCGTGTCGTCAGTGTACTCTTCTGAAGTGTGTATGTGTACGATTGGTGTTTTGTCATCGTCTTGTTCTGTAGTGATTTCTGTGGTTTCGATTTTAGGTCCTACCTTTTTCTTAATGATACGCTTAGTGATTTTCTTACGCGTTGGCTTACCCTCGGGAGTCTTCGTCTCTTCGAATGTTGTTTCTTCAGGAAGTTCGACGATATCAACTGGTTCCGTTTCTTCGGGCTCTTTGTCCTCGGAAACAGTGACCGTGGTGATAGGAGCTTCGTCGTCCTTCTGCACTGTCGTGATTTCAGTGACTTCTTCTTTCGGGCCCTTCTTTTTCTTGATGACGCGCTTGGTGGTCTTGATGGTTTTGACGTCGCCAGTTTCAGATTTAACTTGCGTAATTTGTACTTGCTCCGGTTGTTCTTCGATGATTTTTGCCTTGTCCGGCTTGTGCAAGTCTAAAAGGGGTGTGGCCGTGTCGTCAGTGTACTCTTCTGAAGTGTGTATGTGTACGATTGGTGTTTTGTCATCGTCTTGTTCTGTAGTGATTTCTGTGGTTTCGATTTTAGGTCCTACCTTTTTCTTAATGATACGCTTAGTGATTTTCTTATGCGTTGGCTTACCTTCTGGAGTCTTCGTCTCTTCGACTGTTGTTTCTTCAGGAAGTTCGATGATTTCAACTGATTCCGTTTCTTCGGGCTCTTTGTCCTCGGAAACAGTGACCGTGGTGATAGGAGCTTCGTCGTCCTTCTGCACTGTCGTGATTTCAGTGACTTCTTCTTTCGGGCCCTTCTTTTTCTTGATGACTCGCTTGGTGGTCTTGATGGTTTTGACGTCGCCAGTTTCAGATTTAACTTGCGTAATTTGTACTTGCTCCGGTTGTTCTTCGATGATTTTTGCCTTGTCCGGCTTGTGCAAGTCTGAAAGGGGTGTGGTCGAGTCGTCAGTGTATTCTTCTGAAGTGTGTATGTGTACGATTGGTGTTTTGTCATCGTGTTGCTCTGTAGTGATTTGTGTTGTTTCGATTTTAGGTCCTACCTTTTTCTTAATGATACGCTTAGTGATTTTCTTATGCGTTGCCTTACCTTCCGGAGTCATCGTCTCTTCGACTGTTGTTTCTTCAGGAAGCTCGATGATTTCAACTGGTTCCGTTTCTTCAGGTGTCTTGTCTTCTGAAACAGTGACCGTGGTGATAGGAGCTTCGTCGTCCTTCTGCACTGTGGTTATTTCAGTGACTTCTTCTTTCGGGCCCTTCTTTTTCTTGATGACTCGCTTGATGGTCTTGATGGTTTTGACGTCGCCAGTTTCAGATTTAACTTGCGTAATTTGTTCTTGCTCCGGTTGTTCTTCGATGACCTTTGCCTTGTCCGGCTTGTGCAAGTCTGAAAGGGGTGTGGCCGTGTCGTCAGTGTACTCTTCTGATGTGTGTATGTGTACGATTGGTGTTTGGTCATCGTCTTGTTCTGTAGTGATTTCTGTGGTTTCGATTTTAGGACCAACCTTTTTCTTTATGATACGCTTAGTGATTTTCTTATGCGTCGGCTTACCTTCTGGAGTCTTCGTCTCTTCGACTGTTGTTTCTTCAGGAAGTTCGATGATTTCAACTGATTCCGTTTCTTCGGGCTCTTTGTCCTCGGAAACAGTGACCGTGGTGATAGGAGCTTCGTCGTCCTTCTGCACTGTCGTGATTTCAGTGACTTCTTCTTTCGGGCCCTTCTTTTTCTTGATGACTCGCTTGGTGGTCTTGATGGTTTTGACGTCGCCAGTTTCAGATTTAACTTGCGTAATTTGTACTTGCTCCGGTTGTTCTTCGATGACCTTTGCCTTGTCCGGCTTGTGCAAGTCTGAAAGGGGTGTGGCCGTGTCGTCAGTGTACTCTTCTGATGTGTGTATGTGTACGATTGGTGTTTTGTCATCGTCTTGTTCTGTAGTGATTTCTGTGGTTTCGATTTTAGGTCCTACCTTTTTCTTAATGATACGCTTAGTGATTTTCTTATGCGTTGGCTTACCTTCTGGAGTCTTCGTCTTTTCTACTGTTGTTTCTTCAGGAAGTTCGATGATTTCAACTGATTCCGTTTCTTCGGGCTCTTTGTCCTCGGAAACAGTGACCGTGGTGATAGGAGCTTCGTCGTCCTTCTGCACTGTCGTGATTTCAGTGACTTCTTCTTTCGGGCCCTTCTTTTTCTTGATGACTCGCTTGGTGGTCTTGATGGTTTTGACGTCGCCAGTTTCAGATTTAACTTGCGTAATTTGTACTTGCTCCGGTTGTTCTTCGATGATTTTTGCCTTGTCCGGCTTGTGCAAGTCTGAAAGGGGTGTGGTCGAGTCGTCAGTGTATTCTTCTGAAGTGTGTATGTGTACGATTGGTGTTTTGTCATCGTGTTGCTCTGTAGTGATTTGTGTTGTTTCGATTTTAGGTCCTACCTTTTTCTTAATGATACGCTTAGTGATTTTCTTATGCGTTGCCTTACCTTCCGGAGTCATCGTCTCTTCGACTGTTGTTTCTTCAGGAAGCTCGATGATTTCAACTGGTTCCGTTTCTTCAGGTGTCTTGTCTTCTGAAACAGTGACCGTGGTGATAGGAGCTTCGTCGTCCTTCTGCACTGTGGTTATTTCAGTGACTTCTTCTTTCGGGCCCTTCTTTTTCTTGATGACTCGCTTGGTGGTCTTGATGGTTTTGACGTCGCCAGTTTCAGATTTAACTTGCGTAATTTGTACTTGCTCCGGTTGTTCTTCGATGACCTTTGCCTTGTCCGGCTTGTGCAAGTCTGAAAGGGGTGTGGCCGTATCGTCAGTGTACTCTTCTGATGTGTGTATGTGTACGATTGGTGTTTGGTCATCGTCTTGTTCTGTAGTGATTTCTGTGGTTTCGATTTTAGGTCCTACCTTTTTCTTAATGATACGCTTAGTGATTTTCTTACGCGTTGGCTTACCCTCGGGAGTCTTCGTCTCTTCGAATGTTGTTTCTTCAGGAAGTTCGACGATATCAACTGGTTCCGTTTCTTCGGGCTCTTTGTCCTCGGAAACAGTGACTGTGGTGATAGGAGCTTCGTCGTCCTTCTGCACTGTCGTGATTTCAGTGACTTCTTCTTTCGGGCCCTTCTTTTTCTTGATGACTCGCTTGGTGGTCTTAATGGTTTTAACATCGCCAGTTTCAGATTTCACTTGCGTAATTTGTACTTGCTCCGGTTGTTCTTCGATGACCTTTGCCTTGTCCGGCTTGTGCAAGTCTGAAAGGGGTGTGGCCTTGTCGTCAGTGTACTCTTCTGAAGTGTGTATGTGTACGATTGGTGTTTTGTCATCGTCTTGTTCTGTAGTGATTTCTGTGGTTTCGATTTTAGGTCCTACCTTTTTCTTAATGATACGCTTAGTGATTTTCTTACGCGTTGGCTTACCCTCGGGAGTCTTCGTCTCTTCGAATGTTGTTTCTTCAGGAAGTTCGACGATATCAACTGTTTCCGTTTCTTCGGGCTCTTTGTCCTCGGAAACAGTGACCGTGGTGATAGGAGCTTCATCGTCCTTCTGCACTGTCGTGATTTCAGTGACTTCTTCTTTCGGGCCCTTCTTTTTCTTGATGACTCGCTTGGTGGTCTTGATGGTTTTGACGTCGCCAGTTTCAGATTTAACTTGCGTAATTTGTACTTGCTCCGAATGTTCTTCGATGATTTTTGCCTTGTCCGGCTTGTGCAAGTCTGAAAGGGGTGTGGTCGAGTCGTCAGTGTATTCTTCTGAAGTGTGTATGTGTACGATTGGTGTTTTGTCATCGTGTTGCTCTGTAGTGATTTGTGTTGTTTCGATTTTAGGTCCTACCTTTTTCTTAATGATACGCTTAGTGATTTTCTTATGCGTTGGCTTACCTTCCGGAGTCATCGTCTCTTCGACTGTTGTTTCTTCAGGAAGCTCGATGATTTCAACTGGTTCCGTTTCTTCAGGTGTCTTGTCTTCTGAAACAGTGACCGTGGTGATAGGAGCTTCGTCGTCCTTCTGCACTGTGGTTATTTCAGTGACTTCTTCTTTCGGGCCCTTCTTTTTCTTTATGACTCGCTTGGTGGTCTTGATGGTTTTGACGTCGCCAGTTTCAGATTTAACTTGCGTAATTTGTACTTGCTCCGGTTGTTCTTCGATGACCTTTGCCTTGTCCGGCTTGTGCAAGTCTGAAAGGGGTGTGGCCGTGTCGTCAGTGTACTCTTCTGATGTGTGTATGTGTACGATTGGTGTTTTGTCATCGTCTTGTTCTGTAGTGATTTCTGTGGTTTCGATTTTAGGTCCTACCTTTTTCTTAATGATACGCTTAGTGATTTTCTTATGCGTCGGCTTACCCTCGGGAGTCTTCATCTCTTCGACTGTTGTTTCCTCAGGAAATTCGATGATTTCAACTGGTTCCGTTTCTTCGGGCTCTTTGTCCTCGGAAACAGTGACCGTGGTGATAGGAGCTTCGTCGTCCTTCTGCACTATCGTGATTTCAGTGACTTCTTCTTTCGGGCCCTTCTTTTTCTTGATGACTCGCTTGGTGGTCTTGATGGTTTTAACCTCGCCAGTTTCAGATTTCACTTGCGTAATTTGTACTTGCTCCGGTTGTTCTTCGATGACCTTTGCCTTGTCCGGCTTGTGCAAGTCTAAAAGGGGTGTGGCCGTGTCGTCAGTGTACTCTTCTGAAGTGTGTATGTGTACGATTGGTGTTTTGTCATCGTGTTGCTCTGTAGTGATTTGTGTTGTTTCGATTTTAGGTCCTACCTTTTTCTTAATGATACGCTTAGTGATTTTCTTATGCGTTGCCTTACCTTCCGGAGTCATCGTCTCTTCGACTGTTGTTTCTTCAGGAAGCTCGATGATTTCAACTGGTTCCGTTTCTTCAGGTGTCTTGTCTTCTGAAACAGTGACCGTGGTGATAGGAGCTTCGTCGTCCTTCTGCACTGTGGTTATTTCAGTGACTTCTTCTTTCGGGCCCTTCTTTTTCTTTATGACTCGCTTGGTGGTCTTGATGGTTTTGACGTCGCCAGTTTCAGATTTAACTTGCGTAATTTGTACTTGCTCCGGTTGTTCTTCGATGACCTTTGCCTTGTCCGGCTTGTGCAAGTCTGAAAGGGGTGTGGCCGTGTCGTCAGTGTACTCTTCTGATGTGTGTATGTGTACGATTGGTGTTTGGTCATCGTCTTGTTCTGTAGTGATTTCTGTGGTTTCGATTTTAGGACCAACCTTTTTCTTTATGATACGCTTAGTGATTTTCTTATGCGTCGGCTTACCTTCTGGAGTCTTCGTCTCTTCGACTGTTGTTTCTTCAGGAAGTTCGATGATTTCAACTGATTCCGTTTCTTCGGGCTCTTTGTCCTCGGAAACAGTGACCGTGGTGATAGGAGCTTCGTCGTCCTTCTGCACTGTCGTGATTTCAGTGACTTCTTCTTTCGGGCCCTTCTTTTTCTTGATGACTCGCTTGGTGGTCTTGATGGTTTTGACGTCGCCAGTTTCAGATTTAACTTGCGTAATTTGTACTTGCTCCGGTTGTTCTTCGATGACCTTTGCCTTGTCCGGCTTGTGCAAGTCTGAAAGGGGTGTGGCCGTGTCGTCAGTGTACTCTTCTGAAGTGTGTATGTGTACGATTGGTGTTTTGTCATCGTGTTGCTCTGTAGTGATTTGTGTTGTTTCGATTTTAGGTCCTACCTTTTTCTTTATGATACGCTTAGTGATTTTCTTATGCGTCGGCTTACCCTCGGGAGTCTTCGTCTCTTCGACCGTTGTTTCTTCAGGAAGTTCGATGATTTCAACTGGTTCCGTTTCTTCAGGTGTCTTGTCTTCTGAAACAGTGACCGTGGTGATAGGAGCTTCGTCGTCCTTCTGCACTGTCGTGATTTCAGTGACTTCTTCTTTCAGGCCCTTCTTTTTCTTGATGACTCGCTTGGTGGTCTTGATGGTTTTGACGTCGCCAGTTTCAGATTTTACTTGCGTAATTTGTACTTGCTCCGGTTGTTCTTCGATGACCTTTGCCTTGTCCGGCTTGTGCAAGTCTGAAAGGGGTGTGGCCGTGTCGTCAGTGTACTCTTCTGATGTGTGTATGTGTACGATTGGTGTTTTGTCATCGTCTTGTTCTGTAGTGATTTCTGTGGTTTCGATTTTAGGTCCTACTTTTTTCTTAATGATACGCTTAGTGATTTTCTTTTGAGTCGGCTTACCTTCTGAAGTCTTCGTCTCTTCGACCGTTGTTTCTTCAGGAAGTTCGATGATTTCAACTGGTTCCGTTTCTTCAGGTGTCTTGTCTTCTGAAACAGTGACCGTGGTGATAGGAGCTTCGTCGTCCTTCTGCACTGTGGTTATTTCAGTGACTTCTTCTTTCGGGCCCTTCTTTTTCTTTATGACTCGCTTGGTGGTCTTGATGGTTTTGACGTCGCCAGTTTCAGATTTAACTTGCGTAATTTGTACTTGCTCCGGTTGTTCTTCGATGACCTTTGCCTTGTCCGGCTTGTGCAAGTCTAAAAGGGGTGTGGCCGTGTCGTCAGTGTACTCTTCTGAAGTGTGTATGTGTACGATTGGTGTTTGGTCATCGTCTTGTTCTGTAGTGATTTCTGTGGTTTCGATTTTAGGACCAACCTTTTTCTTTATGATACGCTTAGTGATTTTCTTATGCGTCGGCTTACCTTCTGGAGTCTTCGTCTCTTCGACTGTTGTTTCTTCAGGAAGTTCGATGATTTCAACTGATTCCGTTTCTTCGGGCTCTTTGTCCTCGGAAACAGTGACCGTGGTGATAGGAGCTTCGTCGTCCTTCTGCACTGTCGTGATTTCAGTGACTTCTTCTTTCGGGCCCTTCTTTTTCTTGATGACTCGCTTGGTGGTCTTGATGGTTTTGACGTCGCCAGTTTCAGATTTAACTTGCGTAATTTGTACTTGCTCCGGTTGTTCTTCGATGACCTTTGCCTTGTCCGGCTTGTGCAAGTCTGAAAGGGGTGTGGCCGTGTCGTCAGTGTACTCTTCTGAAGTGTGTATGTGTACGATTGGTGTTTTGTCATCGTCTTGTTCTGTAGTGATTTCTGTGGTTTCGATTTTAGGTCCTACCTTTTTCTTAATGATACGCTTAGTGATTTTCTTACGCGTTGGCTTACCCTCGGGAGTCTTCGTCTCTTCGAATGTTGTTTCTTCAGGAAGTTCGACGATATCAACTGGTTCCGTTTCTTCGGGCTCTTTGTCCTCGGAAACAGTGACCGTGGTGATAGGAGCTTCGTCGTCCTTCTGCACTGTCGTGATTTCAGTGACTTCTTCTTTCGGGCCCTTCTTTTTCTTGATGACTCGCTTGGTGGTCTTGATGGTTTTGACGTCGCCAGTTTCAGATTTAACTTGCGTAATTTGTACTTGCTCCGGTTGTTCTTCGATGACCTTTGCCTTGTCCGGCTTGTGCAAGTCTGAAAGGGGTGTGGCCGTGTCGTCAGTGTACTCTTCTGAAGTGTGTATGTGTACGATTGGTGTTTTGTCATCGTCTTGTTCTGTAGTGATTTCTGTGGTTTCGATTTTAGGTCCTACCTTTTTCTTAATGATACGCTTAGTGATTTTCTTACGCGTTGGCTTACCCTCGGGAGTCTTCGTCTCTTCGAATGTTGTTTCTTCAGGAAGTTCGACGATATCAACTGGTTCCGTTTCTTCGGGCTCTTTGTCCTCGGAAACAGTGACCGTGGTAATAGGAGCTTCGTCGTCCTTCTGCACTGTGGTAATTTCAGTGACTTCTTCTTTCGGGCCCTTCTTTTTCTTGATGACTCGCTTGGTGGTCTTAATGGTTTTGACATCGCCAGTTTCAGATTTCACTTGCGTAATTTGTACTTGCTCCGGTTGTTCTTCGATGACCTTTGCCTTGTCCGGCTTGTGCAAGTCTGAAAGGGGTGTGGCCGTGTCGTCAGTATACTCTTCTGATGTGTGTATGTGTACGATTGGTGTTTTGTCATCGTCTTGTTCTGTAGTGATTTCTGTGGTTTCGATTTTAGGTCCTACCTTTTTCTTAATGATACGCTTAGTGATTTTCTTATGCGTTGGCTTACCTTCTGGAGTCTTCGTCTCTTCGACTGTTGTTTCTTCAGGAAGTTCGATGATTTCAACTGATTCCGTTTCTTCGGGCTCTTTGTCCTCGGAAACAGTGACCGTGGTGATAGGAGCTTCGTCGTCCTTCTGCACTGTCGTGATTTCAGTGACTTCTTCTTTCAGGCCCTTCTTTTTCTTGATGACTCGCTTGGTGGTCTTGATGGTTTTGACGTCGCCAGTTTCAGATTTTACTTGCGTAATTTGTACTTGCTCAGGTTGTTCTTCGATGATTTTTGCCTTGTCCGGCTTGTGCAAGTCTGAAAGGGGTGTGGCCGTGTCGTCAGTGTACTCTTCTGAAGTGTGTATGTGAACGATTGGTGTTTTGTCATCGTCTTGTTCTGTAGTGATTTCTGTGGTTTCGATTTTAGGTCCTACCTTTTTCTTAATGATACGCTTAGTGATTTTCTTATGCGTCGGCTTACCCTCGGGAGTCTTCGTCTCTTCGAATGTTGTTTCTTCAGGAAGTTCGACGATATCAACCGGTTCCGTTTCTTCGTGTGTCTTGTCTTTGGAAACAGTGACCGTGGTGATAGGAGCTTCGTCGTCCTTCTGCACTGTCGTGATTTCAGTGACTTCTTCTTTCGGGCCCTTCTTTTTCTTGATGACTCGCTTGGTGGTCTTGATGGTTTTGACGTCGCCAGTTTCAGATTTTACTTGCGTAATTTGTACTTGCTCCGGTTGTTCTTCGATGACCTTTGCCTTGTCCGGCTTGTGCAAGTCTGAAAGGGGTGTGGTCGTGTCGTCAGTGTACTCTTCTGAAGTGTGTATGTGAACGATTGGTGATTTGTCATCGTCTTGTTCTGTAGTGATTTCTGTGGTTTCGATTTTAGGTCCTACCTTTTTCTTAATGATACGCTTAGTGATTTTCTTATGCGTTGGCTTACCTTCTGGAGTCTTCGTCTCTTCGACTGTTGTTTCTTCGGGAAGTTCGATGATTTCAACTGATTCCGTTTCTTCGGGCTCTTTGTCCTCGGAAACAGTGACCGTGGTGATAGGAGCTTCGTCGTCCTTCTGCACTGTGGTTATTTCAGTGACTTCTTCTTTCGGGCCCTTCTTTTTCTTGATGACTCGCTTGGTGGTCTTGATGGTTTTGACGTCGCCAGTTTCAGATTTAACTTGCGTTATTTGTACTTGCTCCGGTTGTTCTTCGATGACCTTTGCCTTGTCCGGCTTGTGCAAGTCTGAAAGGGGTGTGGCCGTGTCGTCAGTGTACTCTTCTGATGTGTGTATGTGTACGATTGGTGTTTTGTCATCGTCTTGTTCTGTAGTGATTTCTGTGGTTTCGATTTTAGGTCCTACCTTTTTCTTAATGATACGCTTAGTGATTTTCTTATGCGTTGGCTTACCCTCGGGAGTCTTCGTCTCTTCGAATGTTGTTTCTTCAGGAAGTTCGACGATATCAACCGGTTCCGTTTCTTCGTGTGTCTTGTCTTCGGAAACAGTGACCGTGGTGATAGGAGCTTCGTCGTCCTTCTGCACTGTCGTGATTTCAGTGACTTCTTCTTTCGGGCCCTTCTTTTTCTTGATGACTCGCTTGGTGGTCTTGATGGTTTTGACGTCGCCAGTTTCAGATTTTACTTGCGTAATTTGTACTTGCTCCGGTTGTTCTTCGATGACCTTTGCCTTGTCCGGCTTGTGCAAGTCTGAAAGGGGTGTGGCCGTGTCGTCAGTGTACTCTTCTGAAGTGTGTATGTGAACGATTGGTGTTTTGTCATCGTCTTGTTCTGTAGTGATTTCTGTGGTTTCGATTTTAGGACCAACCTTTTTCTTAATGATACGCTTAGTGATTTTCTTATGCGTCGGCTTACCCTCGGGAGTCTTCGTCTCTTCGACTGTTGTTTCTTCAGGAAGTTCGATGATTTCAACTGGTTCCGTTTCTTCGGGCTCTTTGTCCTCGGAAACAGTGACCGTGGTGATAGGAGCTTCGTCGTCCTTCTGCACTGTCGTGATTTCAGTGACTTCTTCTTTCGGGCCCTTCTTTTTCTTGATGACTCGCTTGGTGGTCTTGATGGTTTTGACGTCGCCAGTTTCAGATTTAACTTGCGTAATTTGTACTTGCTCCGGTTGTTCTTCGATGACCTTTGCCTTGTCCGGCTTGTGCAAGTCTGAAAGGGGTGTGGTCGTGTCGTCAGTATACTCTTCTGAAGTGTGTATGTGTACGATTGGTGTTTTGTCATCGTCTTGTTCTGTAGTGATTTCTGTGGTTTCGATTTTAGGACCAACCTTTTTCTTAATGATACGCTTAGTGATTTTCTTATGCGTCGGCTTACCCTCGGGAGTCTTCGTCTCTTCGACTGTTGTTTCTTCAGGAAGTTCGATGATTTCAACTGATTCCGTTTCTTCGAGCTCTTTGTCCTCGGAAACAGTGACCGTGGTGATAGGAGCTTCGTCGTCCTTCTGCACTGTCGTGATTTCAGTGACTTCTTCTTTCGGGCCCTTCTTTTTCTTGATGACTCGCTTGGTGGTCTTGATGGTTTTGACGTCGCCATTTTCAGATTTTACTTGCGTAATTTGTACTTGCTCCGGTTGTTCTTCGATGACCTTTGCCTTGTCCGGCTTGTGCAAGTCTGAAAGGGGTGTGGTCGTGTCTTCAGTGTACTCTTCTGAAGTGTGTATGTGAACGATTGGTGTTTTGTCATCGTCTTGTTCTGTAGTGATTTCTGTGGTTTCGATTTTAGGACCAACCTTTTTCTTAATGATACGCTTAGTGATTTTCTTATGCGTTGGCTTACCTTCTGGAGTCTTCGTCTCTTCGACTGTTGTTTCTTCGGGAAGTTCGATGATTTCAACTGATTCCGTTTCTTCGGGCTCTTTGTCCTCGGAAACTGTGACCGTGGTGATAGGAGCTTCGTCGTCCTTCTGCACTGTCGTGATTTCAGTGACTTCTTCTTTCGGGCCCTTCTTTTTCTTGATGACTCGCTTGGTGGTCTTGATGGTTTTGACGTCGCCAGTTTCAGATTTAACTTGCGTAATTTGTACTTGCTCCGGTTGTTCTTCGATAACCTTTGTCATATCTAGCTCAATAGTCTTGTCTTCGAATGTTTTTATTAAAACTTTGGATTTAGATGGACTTTGATCTTGAAGTGTTTCAATTATTTCATCAGTCATTTCTTCAATATCGAATTTATTTGACATCTTTGGTATAAAATGGTACTCATCAGGCATTTCAATTGTACTTTTGTCGGTGTCACAAGTTGTTACAAAATCATCACCTTCATATTCCTCAATTTCCACGCTATGAGGTGTTTTTTGGTTTGTTTGTCCAATTTCATCTTCCTCTAACGTTTCTTCTATCACCACGTCACCTTCTTCTTCCGTATGACTTTGTTGTTTCTTTTTCTTTCTTAATATTGTTCTTTTTGTTTTTACTTGGATAGGTTCAGCATTACCAGGGGCTTTTATAAATTTGGTTATAATTTCCTCGGTTTCTTCCACATCTGATGATTTTGGTGACATTTTGGCCATGTCAGTTTGTTCTGAAAGAATATATTACTTATGTGTATGTAAAGATACATGGTTTTATATCTCTATTTGTGTGAATGCTAAAAATATAATAAATTATCAATTGCTGTATACATCTTGGATGACTATGATAGTTATAAATTTGTGTATAACCGTATTATATCGTTGTGTTGTACGTATGCTTATTTAATTAATGTTTTGGTTATGATTGGGCTTCCAATTCCAATACACGAATTTTATCATTATTTTCAAGTGCCTCGCTGGTTGGTTAAATATAATTCACATAAAACGTTACAAAGATCATGATGTTTTAAAGATAATTTCATCAATTTCAGAAATAATATGGTAAATTAGAGCAATAATTACTTAAAAAAATATTTCTCATGGGTAACAATAAGTTTTTAATTTTTCTTACCTTTGATTTGTACATTAGAGTAACGAACTGTGTCTCTTTCTTCTTCTATGTCCTTTGCGATGCCTGTGCGATATTTGGTTTGTTTTTCTGTGTAAGGTACAGTTTGTTCGTCAACAAATTCCTCTGTTACTTTTATTTCATTTGTTATTGTTATACCTTTCCTTAATTGTTGTGGCTGCGGTTCTGTGATGACGAGTTTAGTTTCATGTTGCAGAGTTTCTTTGTCCGTGATTATTAATGGTGTTATGCTTGTTTGTGTTACTTTTGGAGTTTCAGTTTGTATTGTTGGGGTATTGAATTCATCCGTGTGAGTTTCTGGTATATATTCAGAGCATTGTAAGTGTGACAAATGTGATAATGAACGTTCTGCTTGAACTTTTTTACCTGGAGTAGGAAGGAAGTCATCTTGTGAATCTTCTTGGTATACTTCTTGCACAGTTAGTCCCTCTACAGTACTTAAAGTTACTTCAGCTTTTTCCTTACTTTTGAGCTTATTATAGATCGCATCAGCTTCCTTTTCGTGAACAAAAACATGACTTTGAGTAACTGTTTGTATTTCTATAGGAGTCGGATGTACTGATTTTTCGTCATGTTTGGTTTCTTTAAAATCTGTAACATTTTCTCCAACAGTTACTTCAGTCTGTTCAACTGACTTCAATTCTAGAACATGTTGTGATATTTGTTGAGAAGTTGAAATCTTATTTGATACTAGTTCCTCATGTGTTTCTTCAGTTTCTACATTCGTAATTTGAAGTGGTTTGTTAGGCTCAATCGAAAAGTCACTTTTTTCACGTTTTATTGTGTCAATGCTTGGCAATATCGTTTCGTTTTCTGATGTTTCATATATTTCAACATTAATATGTTTCAATGTATCAACATTAATATTACCAGATACAGCTTTTGGTACACTGATTTTTCTTAAATCTTCTTCTTTTTCAGCTAAAATGTTTTCAGAAACATGAATGTAATCAGATGGTTGTAAATTTACATCAAGCGTTATAGGTTTGACTTCTTTGTTAAGTAGTACCCCTTCTCCTTCCCCTACTATAGTTTCATCTATGTTAATTCCAGTTTTTATCAGAGCATCGGATGTGGGTTCGATTTTTTTAAGATCAGAAGTAAAATCTTTTGTTACTAAATCATCTTCTTTCTCGGAAGACATTACTTCTGATACGTTAACATAGAATTGACTTTGTACCGTAGCACTTAAAGTTTCTGTCTTGAGAATCGGTCTATCTGAAAATTTCGTTTCTGATTCATTTATAATTACTTCAGTTATACCAACAGATTTTTGTTCCTCGATATTAGGCTGTGACTTTTTGAGGATAGGTGTTTCAGTCGTAAATGTGTTTTCAACTTCTCCAATAAATGGTTCTAGCTTAGAAACAGCTTCTTGCATCCCATGAGTTTTGAATGCTTGGGAAACATTTGTTTTAGTGGCATTAAATTCTTGAGCATTTTGATGTACAAATGTTTCTGATTTAAATAAGGATTGCTGTTCATTGACTAAGTGATGAGCCTGTGCTACATTTGTTTCAGAAACTTTCTGTAAAAGACTTTCATTTTCCATAGCTTGGATTTCAATCACTTCTTTTGCTGATGTTTCAACTATTTGTGTTGATGCATTACGCAAGTCATTCTTAAGTTCATCGAAGTCTATTTCCTTTTCACTATGTAATACTTCATATCCTTCCAAATGTTTTTTAAGATCGTCTTGAGTTACCAAAGCTACAGAAGTCTTTACAGGTTTTTCATCAAATGTGTTGGCGTTGTCAGTAGTTATAACTTCTGTGTCTATCGTACTATTAAGTGGGACAAAAGTGACTGAAGCATCATAATGAGGCAAATTTACAAATTTATCGAAAGGCTTTTCTTTATCTATTACTTCTACACAACTGGTTAATACAGTCTCAATCTCAGTAAAGTTTTGGGTGACTTGAGATTTCACTGGAAGTTGTTCTGAGATAGAGCTTTCTTTTTCGGCTGGAACAATTTCCAACTGTTCAAAAGTTGTAGTAGCTACAGATGTTACATTTGATTTCTGTAAAGGTATATAATCATCTTTTTCAAATATTTCAGTAGACTGACTGGTGATAACTTCTTCGGTATTGGCGGTTTTGGCATAAATTTCATCTATTTTAGTCAAAGCTTGTTTGAAATCGAAAACATTTTCTTCTGATTCCTTCAAAGTATCAGATTGTGCTAAAACTTCTGTAGTTTCTACACTGTGGTGTCCAGTTAAAGATAACAATGCTTTTTGTCCATCGGGCAATAATGTCTTTTTAAATACATTTTCACTTTCAATAATAGTTTTTTGGTCATATTCAGGAACTTGTAATCCTGTATAATATGATACTGTTGGTTTTTCTGCATGGCTTGAAGTTTCGATTGATAGCTGATCTTCGGAAGAATGAATGAATACCTCTTGTTGAGAAACTGCTTCCAAAATAGTAGAACCCACGTTTGCTTTTACTTGTGTTTTATTTATAGATTCTAGGGGTTCTGATTCAATAACTAAACTATTTTCTTCAATAATAACTGCTTGGTTTGAATCCACATTGAACGAAGCGAATGCTGTATTAGGTAGTGTTTTTACTTCAATTGTAGATTCCGTTTCGTTGCAGTCTGTTGTTGATACGATGAGTTCCTTGAAAGGGACATTGTCAATTTTAGCTTTTTTGCTGTTATCTGTTTTGATCTCTTCGGTGTAGCCTAAACTTGTTTCTAAAGTTACTTCAGATAAAACCGCCACTGGTCTTCCAACTACGTCAGGTGATGCTTTGAAAGATTCAGGAGAAGCAGCTTTTTCGTACTGGCTTTCTCTTTCACTTTGTACCACTTCTGTAACACTTACTGAGTCTTCTGCTGGTATTAGTTCAGGAATAATAGATTTAAGCCCGGGTTCAGTATGAAGTTGTAAAGGTGCTTGAGTGTCGTAAATTTTATTCTCTTCAATTTCGAGATAGTTCAAATTGTTTAAAGCAATTTGTGCTTCATCATAGTGTGGTTTCAATTGCTCAAGCTTCGAAAGATTATCGTCTAGATTGACTTCTGAAACAATAGCAGCTTTATGTCCCAAATTGACATCGACTGTAGCAAACAAACTGGGCTTAGGCAGATCTATATCGAATTTCTTTTCAGAATAAGAAGTAACTGTCTCAGTTACATTCAAATATTCCTGTCCAATAAAACTAGTATTCGCGTTTGAACGCGCTGGTTCTTTTTCAGAAAGTTGCTGTAGCTGTTCTTCAACATCTGTTTGCAGAACTGTAATTTCTTTTTGTAAGTCTCTTTGTTCAGTAGCAGTTTCTGTAGATTTGGTAGGCATTTTAAGGGAATCAATTTGTTCGGTTGTATTAACTTCTTCTGAAATTGGTGTTTTAAGGTGGTGAGATGACGTTTGTTGAGCTTGCACTTGTTCAGGTGTTTTATGCAATTGAAGTTTTTCTTCACATTCAGAAGTGTCAGTTTGAGAAATAGATATTGAAGTATTAGGTATAAGTGAAGTAGTAACTGCTTCCGGCTTTTTAACTGCAAAATCTTCGTCTCTTTCTTTATCATGAGTTATGGTAGTAGATACCATTTTCGCTTTCGTAGTTATTATACATTCTGTAGCCTGGTCAGTAACGAATTTGTCTTGCAACTTAAAATCACCTGTAGAAGACATTTGCACAATTTCAGACGTTACCAGAGGTTCAATTGCTTTTACATCAACATCGGCTATTGCAGTATGCTTATCATCTTTTATCACAAGGTCTTTTTCGCTTTCATGAACTCTGACTTCTTCAACCGTATTTTTATCTAAAGCAAATATAGAAATACCAGCTCGTGAGCTAGGCACACATATAGCCTCATCGAAAGTTGTTTCTGACTCATTGGTGTTGGTTTCAGAACTAAACTTATGCTGTAGCTCATTAATTCCAATAGTTGCTGTTTTTTCAGGAACATTTTCCGGAGTGAATTCAGATTCTTTTTGATGCGCTGTGGTTACAATATTTGTTAAACTTGTATGTACAACAAGTTCTTTCTCTGGTTTTACTTCGTTCGGCAGTTCTTTAAGAATAAGTTCGGCTTCCTTCTCGTGCAGATCACCGATTGACACTACTAAACTATCTTTAGATGTGAAATCAATGTGAGCTTCTTGAAAAGGTGGCAATTTAAGAGCCGACAATGAACCTTCACATTCTTGAACATCATGCTCTTCAGTGAAGATTTGGTTCGAAACTAGTACATCTTTTCGGGCAGATTCAGTCGGAACAATTAGTTCTGGATAATATTTTCCTGATTTGTCCTCAACGAATACTTCGCCAACTTGTAAAGATTCATGTAAGTTGAAGTTTAACTTTGGTAAAACTTCTTTATCAGGTTTAATACTTACCATCTCTCCTTCTTTAATTTTGTCATCTACTTCAAGGACATTGACGCTTACAAATGGTGAAAATGTGACTGAAGCGTTGAATTGTTTTGGTGTCATACAATCTAGTGGTTCTTCGTTGACAGATGTGTATTGTTCGGAAATTTTAACAGCGTCTAAAAGCGTCATAGCTGGCTTGGCCATCTCAAAATGTTTCTCGTCCTTCTCCAAGTTGTATACCGAAATGTGAGCTTCTGTTTCTGTAGTCTCAATGCTTTCAGCGGGTACAACTGTTTTATTTACTTGAGTAACTGCTTTTATTTTGTCGGCTTGGTATTCATCAACGGAGCTGCTTACATCCGTTTCGGTTACAAGCAATGATTCATTTTCAAATAATGAAGGCTTGATCAAAACTGTCTGGTTTTCTTTAATTTGTAAAGGTATTTCGGACTCTTGTGCTACTGGCAAATTGGCTATAATATGGTGTAACGTGTCAACCTTTAAGCTTGCTGTGGCGTTATTAGCTTTGCCAGTAAACATATGTGAAACCTCACTTGAAGCCACTACTTCTACCTTACTATCAGGAATATCAGTCACAATCGTTTTATTGTAAACAATATCTTTCGGTTCCAGTGGTTCTGTAACATCTTCTTCGAATTCCTTAACATTTTCCTTCGTAGATCTCATAGTTTTTATTATTTCTTTTTCTTCATAAATTTCTTGAGATTGAGACTTTTGTTTTAAGTGTTTGGTACGTTTGGCTTGACTTTTTTCTTGGGTATCTGTGAAATATAGTAGAGTTTTTATGGTTTTTGTCATAAAGTTTAATTTAGAACTAAATGTTAATCTGCGTGTTGATATTAAATTGAAGTGTTGTACATAAGAAGCGTTAGAAGTGTATAGTAGACAGATGCAAAGTGTTAGGGTTGGTACTTACGTTGAGTAAGTTTGTGCTAAAAAAGACGAAGCGGAGCACGTGTTTGAAGCTTGACGACAAAAGCTAAATTAGAAAAGCAAATACAGATAATTAGTAGTTATAATATTAATAATAATAATACAATTCAGCTTGGAAGATGCCAAACAACAATATTATTATGATGATAGCTATATATAAGAAGATTATGATGAAGCCCTTTGCTAAATAAGCTGTAACTCGTAGTTTAAACTCATTTGTAGTAAATAAAACAACGAGAAAATAAAGCATAAATTGGATTTAGGTATATGTATAAGCTTAAAATTAGATGAATCTGCTCTAAGAAGAATTTCGAGCGAAACGAAATATTGTATTGCACTGAATTTTTTAGTTGTGTAAACGGTTATCGGCTAAATGCGACTAGTAGGTAAGTAAGACTAGTACGTGCGACACTCGCTAAGCCACTTAATTAACTAAGCAAAAAGTGTAAACATTGCATCATTATGGTGCTAGTACGGCTAGGGTCTTAAGAGAGCCGAGGACGGTAATCATCAATACACACTATCATACGACGTTTTTCAAAACACTTGTGAATAAAATAACAATAAAAACTCATTTTCAACAGTGAAAACGAGTTGTGAAAAATGTTTTGCTATGGCGGGAAAATTTAATCTGTTTTCCTATGCATGCGCGCGCATTGGCCACATACTAAAGGCATGAAAATTTTTTATTTTCCGCGCCTATTCTGCCACGTACGTACAATGGGGAATTTAAAGTTTTATTTTATTACAGAGAAATCAAAAGTTATATTTGAGTGAAATTTTTGTTTATTAAACACGTACGAGTTAAAATTTCCTATTTAAATAAGAAGTTGTATGAAATGAGCAAGCAATAGGAACATTAATTTATTTGTTCTATTGAACACGATTTTTTTTAATAAAAACTTTTTTAAGAACAAGGCAATTCACCCCAAAAAAATTTAAAAAAATCTATAACTCACTAGTGAGTTGTTACTTATTATAGTATACAACATCATTGAGTGAGTTATAGCAATGAAAAAGTCAAAGTTTGATTATGGGTGTCATAATGTGCCTAATTGCGGTGACCATAGACCCACTTTATGAGCAAGTGTGTTGAAAAATGTAAGAAACAAGTCCACTGCGAACTAGTTTTTTTTATCAAATACAATATATTTTTTAGTTTCTTTAATTGGATTAATTATAGGTAAAGATTTGAAGCGCATACTACGCGTACGACCAGTACAAGGTTTTAGACATTCAGTTATTGATTCAAATATTTTATGTAATCTTAGCCTGCTGTGAGTAATAACTCACAACTAAACTAATAAGTTTGACGTGAACTAAATAATATTATAAATCACTGAGCAAGCCAATTTATAAGCTGATAATAAAACAACAAACGTAACTGTGACTAAAATGATGAAAAATGGGAAGTATTCATAGCTGAGCCAGTAAATAGCTTTGAGCATAGTGAAATTTTTCCAAAGCATGAGTTAGAAAGCTTATCGTAGTTATACTATTCTTTTATGCAAATCAAATCAAACCTTTCCGGGATCTCAACGAATCTCACCTTTCAATACCTCCGTTGTGTGTGTTTTTGCGACATGCTCCGCCATCGACTTAACTGTGACCTGACAAATTAAATTAGGTTAAAATAAAACCACACTGTCAAAACATGGATCTACTGAGAAAAAAATATCTCGCTAGATCCATGTTGGATCTGTGCAATGGTTCTACTGAGATTGATCGACATAATGCAATGTCTGTCCTGTCGAGAACGCATAAATTCTCATAGATTGGCAATGATAGCAGTTGTCCCACAGCGAGCATTAAGCGTAGAGTGTTGAGCGAGTGTAGTTCCCGCTCACTCGCTTGCGGTCGGACAAGTGCCGTACCTACATCAAGTGTTTTTGTGAAGGAATATGAAACATATATTGTTATTCTACTTGTGTCTTATTAATATACCTCATGTGCTTCTTTTTGTTCCCAGGCTCGCGGCTTGAAGTCCTCGGGGTAGAAGTGTGTGATGACTTCCTCCACGGAGTTATGCTTTAACTCTACCATCTTCAGGAAGGCGCGGAATCCTGCCTTCGAGGCTATTATCTCTTCATCCTGAGCGGTTTCCTCAGTGAGAACTTCAGTGATAAGTGCTCCATACCCTTGCCTTTCTACGAGCTGCACCAGCGCCGATTGGGACTGTGGGACCCTCAGCGCTGGGAAATACTGTGAGTCATATAAACTGTCTATCATTTCTGTGGTTACTCCATTCCTTAGCATATAGCCGATCTTCGCCAGCTCCCTCAAGGGTGACTCGCCGGGCCCAAACTCTTTCGCATTGATGATTTCCATCAACTCGTTAATTTCAGCCACGGAGCGGGAATCGCTCTCGACCATCTTTACAATTCCCTTCTGCGTTTTTACTGTTTCCTCGAACGGTTCGACTACCTCTTCTTTTTCTGGCTGCGATGATATTTGGTAATCCTGAGGCATCACGATCGACTCCACTTTCTCCGTCTTCTTTACTGTTTTCACTTTTTCAACTACATCTTGAACAACTTCAGTTTTCTTGTGCTCCTTTACTTTCTTAGCAATTTTTTCTTTGCGGAGTTTCGCCTTTTGAAGTTCTTCGGCGGATTGGAACACTTGCATTTTTGCTTTAGTTATAGCCATGCCGATGTCGCTGATGGCTTTGCACATATAGGTGCCCTCCAGGTCTTTTGTGGCTTTCTTGATTGTGCACGTTGTTTTGTTATCTTTGTTCTCAATCACGAAACGATCATCAGTCAGGATGGCCTTATCGTCTTTGTACCAGATGACATCTGTTAATTTAGAATTTACATTAGCCTAATGATTCAGAAACAGCATTAGGGCAAGTAAACGAGAAACATTAGTACAAAGCCTTAATTTTTGTAAGTTGCAATATCATAAATAACAAAGCTATATCTAAATTAGTGTACTCATGTAACAAACATACTTATTATCTTTCTCTATTAAGCACTTAGTAGAAGGTTCTCACCAGGTGTAGGAGTTCCGCTGTAGATTGCTTCGAAGGTCACAGCTTCCTCTTCTTGAACCCTCTCGCCAATGATGTCTTTCACGAACGTAGGAACTGCTTGTGATGCTGGAATAAGATCATCTGTATAGACTCTAATTTGAATGAATGAATGAATAAACATTTAAGATTTAATTTTACTCTATCCTATTGTAAAGGGTAGTGATCGTAACAATTCTTTCACTACACTTGGTTTTGAAAGAACTAGTTACACAACAAGAAGAAGTGATGGTCAGCATGCGGGTTAAAAGTAGAAAGTCTTACCTTTTAGAGCCGCCTGTAATTCTTCCATATGCGACACCCACTCTGGTTTTCTGTATTCCTTGGACCCCATAATATCTGAATGCAAAAATACATTTGAATATCTTATCATTGAGATGTGAGCCTAAATCATCACCCACTAATTACCCACCCACTGGTATATTTTAAAATGATTTTACCACGTACCTATACAGATTTAGAATTCTCTTTAAATATTACGAACTAAAACAACACTTTGTTATAAATTACTTTTACTTCAGTCTCAATCTATTGAGGTGTAAAATACTCTTTTAAAAACTAGGCGCTTAGAGCAACTTGGCACCTATGCCTACTTTCAACGGGATAATTCACTGCCTTGAACCATCCTCTCAGCTTATGCGGCTGACTTATGAAGCCGAGGGGATGGTTTCGGAGGTAGTCGCACGACCCATCCGCGCTCAACTGTCCATTCAATAGAGTAAAATGCTGAGACGTCAGAAGCGAGCCGCATTTTCTGATGTCATCAGTATTTTTTTCTATAAAAAAATGACAGCGGCGCGGCGCGGACTTATGTGCGATCATCTTAAGTTTCAACATTTTGTTATGTTTTTTGGCATGCCATAAAATTATTATGTATTTGTAATTTTGTATCATGTAAGTATAATAAAATAAAATGTATTTTGTAGGTTCGTGTAATTGTAAAGAAAGTTCTGATCAAGGAACAGGGTTTGGGGGGACCTTGGAAATAAAATCATTGAAGCCAGACTCCTGTTAAGCGCACACTGAAATCAAAAGAATACGGCGGTTAATATAAAATTGTGTTCAATACCTTACCATTATAAGCTGGTACTTTTTTTTGAAAAGCCAGGTGCATTTAATACAACAGTAAAAAAATCACCAAAAAAAGAAGTTCCGGCAAGAACCTAATCACATAAGATTTACTGATGATGAATGCAATGAAAGAAGTTATTAAAAATACAAAAATGACTATGCATCATTTTATCGTCGTTTATAAGAATTGAAAAGTCATGTAAGTCATTTAACATCTTGGTTCCACCAGAACCTTTATTCTCAAGTCTATTGTGTATACGAGCACAGTGCCCAAAACTACGATAGTTGGTACTACAATATTGATTTATGTTAATGAGTAAAAGTTTCTAAATATGCATAGAACAAATACGATCTTATTTCCACGCAAGAAAATGAGGACCTACTTTTATTCTTCCGACGAGAAAGAGAAAAAAATACATAATTTACCAAGTAAAGCTTAGCGATCAAAATGTCGGTTACTGAAGAACTGTTCTTATAGAAGAACATTATATAAAAAACAATACATATAACATCTTTTGACTCACTTTCCACGGACAAAGCCGCGATTGTCGACGTGACTCCGAGTGGGTTGTGGGCCTCGAAGACGATTTCACCTGTGTCATCCTCATACACTTCTGGTATGATCAGGATGGAAGTACCGTCTTCTAACTCTTCAATCTGGTACTCCTGGGATTGCACTATTTCAGTGCCCTGTTTCAGCCAACGGACCTGGGGCTTGGGCATTCCAATGGCTTTGGCTTCGAGCCTGCAATTTAAATTATTTTTATGGGTTGGCAGGCGCGGTCCGAGGGGGGTGGTCACGCGGGACATGACCCCCCCCCCCAAAATCATACACGTCCAATAGTAAAATCTTGTTTATTGTGCAATAAAGTCTATTATTAGTGTAGTGACCCCCCCAAAAGCGACCACCATCGTTAACCAGTCGACTAGTTTTAGCCAGGCAATAATGGAGCACGTTCGTCATGTTTTGTTTTGCAATTTGGTTAAACATGCTGGGAATCAAGCTATACGGCTCAAATGGTCAAACACCGTTATTTCAGGCTCTTCACGGCTTGTAATTTCTTTTCTATAGTGACATTCTTATTGGTTTTTCTTTAATTGGTCCGGATGTTGTATAGTATTATTTTAGGTCAAAATAAATGACCATTATCGTCGGTTGCAGGTTACACATTTTGGGTGTGAATTTTTCAGATTCCCTTCAATATTGTGTTGTAACTGATAATGTGATCCAATAACATCAGTCAAATTGGTGTATCTACAAGGTCAAAGAAGTTTAAGATAGAGCAAGTATTTTTTACAAACCTGTATTGCTCTTACACTAATTCATATTAATGAACGAAAAATTAAAACAACAGTTACACCAAAATAAAAATAAAAATGTTTCATCTATTGACGTTACACTAATTGATTCGAATAAAGAATAGACTTGTTGTCAGTTACACCAATTCGAGTACACCAAGTTACATGGAATCAGCTCGGAAAAATCCTCGGCCCTACAACGTATACGTCATGGAACACAAAGATTTCATTGATTGGGATCCAGTGACGGAAGAATGTTCCCCCCTAGCACGAAAAATTTACAAATGTCGAAGATCAGAATTGCCACAATTAAGAAAAAATATGTAAAACTTATCACAACCAAACATTCCATGAAAACGAATGCTACGACCCATAAGGTTATAGCTAAAGATGATTTAGAGAATAGCAAGAAAACTGGAAAAGGAAAGGGAAAGGTAAAGGAAAAGAAAAATTAGAGTCACTTAAAATGAGGTTTTCAGAATTGAAACCACTTTATAAAAACAGACAGGCTATATCTGAAGCGAAGTATAAGGCTTTTAAAAATTATGTGATGATGGTGTTATTCCTCAGAGATTCCACTCAGATTTTTTAAACCTTACTGTTGCCAATGACGTAGAAGACACCCATAACCAAACTGATGAGGAAGACACTGTCGAGGAGTAGCATTTTTTCAATAAAATTAATGATTATGTTCGTAAGGTAGAAAGATAGATAGATAGAAAATACTTATTGCACACCACATAATAAAAATAAACAAAAATGTATGTTGTAAGGCATTTGAAATAATGTCATAAACGTAGATTTTTCATCTTGAATTTCTTTCATCTTTCTTTTGGTTATTTCTACAGGTGTCCCGTAATGAGTAGATAATATTTTAACTACTACTAGGAGGCATCATAAGGAACCAGAAAAGCAATACTTGTGCCCAGTAAAAGTCAAAACACCATTTAAAATCAAAGAGGAAAAATGATTGGATATCTTATACAACATGACAGCTTTATTAAGAACATCATAGAAGGAAAAGTGGAAGGAAGATGAGGAAGAGGCAAGCCTAGAATCAATTTCATGAGTCAGATAAAAGAGAAGATCGCTGTCATGTCGTATAAAGAAGTAAAGGAATCCGCGTTGGAAAGGGAGAGGTGGAGGAAATTGCATCATTGCACCGACAAAAGCTGAGCTCTTAAGTTTGATAATGAAGATCATCATGATTCTTATAGTATGGCATTTTAGTTGCGAACCTTTATTAATTAATAAATAAACCCAATCGTTAGTACTTTTAAAATAACAGTAAAATGTGCTTAATCGGCATAATTATTTACTTAATTTCTATAAATTTTTAAGGATTTTATTTTAACCTAAAATTAAATCAACCAATAAAGTAGACGTCGTCTCTTACATCAAATAGAAAAGCCTTTACTTATTTTTTAAAAAGGCTTAAACCATTTTGACTTCTAATATTTTATGAATTCTTGACTAAAAAGTAGTGTATCTGACATGAGTATGAAAAAAAATTGGTGTAACTGCAAATTATATCCGAAAATAAGGCTTCTAGAGACAAAAATCATATTTAGTTAGAAACTACATAGAATTCTAAGCTTTTCTGTCGAAACAGATTCAAAAAAGGTAACATAGGAAAAAAGTTATGTTCAATTTAGTATGAAAAAAAACTTTTTAACACCCTTGCTCGTAAAGCTGATGTAATTCCACCGGTTTTAGATATGTAAAGCGGGTCATAACAAACGCGTGTGTTATCAAAGCAAATAGTTATGTTATAGTCCATACAAATTCCATAACAGCATTATTTTCCATTTCAAATATGGAACTGATCGCCGCCGAGCTGGAGTCGTGCCTCCAGCTAGTGAGCAGCGCGCTGTTGCTATTCAAACGAACTAATCGCCGCGCGGCGCCAGTCAGTAGGCAGAGCTAGCGCGCTGTTAAAATGGCGGGAAAGCAACAGTGTGCATTCACAGATTGAGTTTATTTAAATGTTTTTTTTTTCTGTTTCCTCGCAAATGTGTTAAAAAACGTCGTACGATATACGTGCGTATTGGTTATAACATGCTCGGCTCAATTACGCCCTCGCCTGCGGCTCGGGCTGAAATTCCGCCTCGCATGTTATAACCATCTTTACGCACTAATATCGTAATGTACTATTAAATGGCTCTCCTGAAAAAACGTGTTTTATCAGATACCCCAATTGAACCTGCAACCGACGATATCCCCGTTAATGGAAGTGCAAAACCAAATAAAATAATCATGAATGTTAAAACCCCTCGCAGACTACAGACTTTCTATCGGCCGATAGTTGGATGGACTTCTCCATACTCATTACGAGCCGAAGTATATTCCGTCTCAACTATCGGCCGATAGAAAGTCTGCAGTCTGCGAGGGGTCTAAATTATGAATGATTGACGCAAGTCACAGTTTTCCATAAAGGAGACTGTTCAAAAGCGGTCTATGAAGCTAGAGCGATACTGTCTTGGTATTTCAGTAGAGATGCCTCATCTATATCCTTGTGCAAAAAAAATAAAATAAAAATAAGTCTTAAGAAAAAATATGAGTACCTGGTTAATTCTCCTTCTGTTGTAGAGATAACCGTTGGCAGAGCTTTCACGATGCGTGGCGCAAACTCTTCGATGTCACTTGTTTTCTGCGATTCGGATAATATTATTCATGACTGGTCTTAAAACATTACAAAGCAAATCAATAGTCAATAAACATACCTCGTCGCTCAAAATGTCCTCCTCAGATGCACTCGGAACATATTCGTAGGCTACAAACATAAATCATTTATTATTATGAAGCTAACGTTAATAGCTATTGTGTCCCTCACGTCAGTGTGGATAATTCAATTCATGTTGCTTTATAAAACCATAACCAGCGTAATATCCAAGCTATAAGTTTTTTTTAAATATGTGTGCTTTGCTGTGTTCCAAGATGCGGTTTAGCCCCAAAGCTCACTTAATTTAACCACTTAAAGCCCTCATTCTCTGAAAAAGTGTGTTGCACTTGCTAGTATTTTGTGCAGAATACGACTCAAAACCATTATGTAACTTGTGCTGTGTGCCTACTACCAAGGGCAATGTGTATCCGTGTGAATTCTACTAAGTACTACAGATGTTATTTAAGCAATGTCAAATTCCTGCTAAATTAAACAAATCTCAATATTAAATCGCAAATCTTCTACAGATGCATGGCACGGTTGAAATGAACGCTACAAGATCATGCAAATAAATATCATGCATTGGAAGCAAAACAATTCTACCTTCCACATCAACAACGCTTTCGGTAGTGCAACTTCCGAACTCATTGGTTGCGACACATCGATAGGGTCCACTCATTTCGGGGAATGCTTCTCTAATCCGAACTTCGCATAAGCCAGATTGTAGTCGTGCCATTGTGACGTCCCTGGCTTTCTGTATAAGAGTATCGCCGTGGTACCACTCTACTTTTGGCCACGGCTGACCTTGGATCTCGCAAACCAGCTCAATCGGCTCACCGTCCATGACTGTAGTCGGTACTAAAGGAGCCGTGACTACAGGCGCTTCTCCAGTGCTTTCTTTCTTACTCTCGTCCAGAAGTAGAGATGCAGAACACGCAACAGAACCGGCAAAGTTCTCCGCTCTACATGTTACTACGCCTAGGAAATCTTTGGTGATATCCTCTATGCATAGGCAGGATACATTCTCTTTGTTAGTAATTGTTATGTTATTTAGTTTGTTTTGTTTGGCATAGGACGCTAGCTCTGTTGTGCCAACAAACCATTGGAAAGATGCACATGGACTGGATAAGACTTCTGTCTCGAGCATAACAATATCGCCTAAATGTGTTCTGGTAGGCCGGATGAGCTTTTTAAAGACGGGAGGTGTAATTTCACTATCGTCTGGTGCTTTAAGCAGCTTGATTGTGCTTGCTGATTTGGCTATTACGCGCTTACTGTTTTCAATGACAACTTCATATTTGCCTACTTTCTTTTTATCTACATTCTGGATTTTAATTGTTGAGACTCCGTTTTCAACATTAATTTCACAATCTTCGTTGGATGTTAATGGTTGGTTATTTCGGTACCATACCACGCTAATATTGTCTTCAGGTTCAAAAGTAATACAAAGTTCAAAAGCATCTTGCTCCATCACTGACTTGGCTACAAGTGGTTCTATTATTACCGGTCCTTCTTCTGTAAAACATTTTATCATTATTTTTATGAAATTGTTTTCCGTTGTCAGATTTGAGTGAATTTACTAAGCTACCGTAAATTTAGTTCTTCACTATCTATTTCTTGGTTGGCAGGTAGACAGGTACAACCGACTTTAATTTATTTACACAAACCAACTACGTTTTAGTCAATAGTTTACTAGAACATAAACGTTAAACCAAAATATTTACAAAATACTAATATGAAATGGTAGTGATGAGATGGATTTTTTTTAATGAGATTGTATTTCAGAACCATGCATCTGTATAACGATTTCAATTTAAACATTGAGACTATTGTGCTCTGGTTTAATTTGTGTAGAATATAAGTGTGTGACTTTTTATTTGTAAATATTACGTAACTTACCTTTTTTCGTTTCTTTAGGTTTCTTTTTCTTCGTTACTTTGGTTACAACTGTTTCTTGAATTTCTTCCACATCTTCTTCTTCCGTCGGACGCACTTCTTCTACAGTCACTTCTTCGACGACTTTGACAGTTTTTTCTTTTTTAACTTTCAACTTTTTCTTTTTGTCAATCACAACTACTTCTGGAATTTCTTCAGGTTCTTGCTCGACAGGTTCTGGTTTCATAACTTGTTCAATTTCTTCTTCAATTATTTCTTCCTCTTCAGCAAGGGGTTTCTTTATCTCTTCAATTACAATCACTGCTTCTTCAACCTTGACAGATTTTTCTTTTTTTGCTTTTGTTTTCTTCTTCTTATCAATCACTATTGCTTCTGGAACTTCTTCAGGTTCTTTCTCGACTGCCTCTGCTTTACTGGTTTGTTCAACTTCTTCTATTATTTCTTCCTCTTCGACGACGGGTTTCTTTATGTCTTCAACTACCACCACTGCTTCTTCAACCCTTACAGTCTTTTCTTTTTTGTTTTTAATTTTCTTCTTTTTGTCAATTAATACAACTTCCGGCACTTCTTCAGGCTCTTGCGCAACAAGTTCTGGCTTACTTATTTCTTCAACTTCTATTACTTCTTCATCTTCTACCGTAGGTTCTTTTACCTTTTCAACTATTAATGTTTCTTCAATTTTCAATTTTATTTCTTTTTTGACCTTCGATTTCTTCTTCTTATCAATCACTAGAGTGTCTGGCACATCTTCAGGTTCTTGTTTTTCACTGACTTCTACAACTTCCTCTTCTATTACTTCTTTTTCTTTATCTTCAATAGGCTTGTTTATTTTTTCAACAATAGCTTCTTCGTTAACATCTGCGATCTTTTCTTTATTAACCTTTACTTTTTTCTTTTTATCGATTACCACTCTTTCTTCTTCTATTATCTCTTCCTCCTCTTCAAGAGGTTTTGTCTCTTCAATTCTTATAGCTTCTTCAACTTTGACGCTCTTTTGTTTCTTTGCTCTCTTCTTTTTATCATCAATAACTACTTCAGAAGCAATTTTAGGAACAATTTCTGGTTGCTGTTCAACCGGTTCTAGAGTTTTAGTAGTGAGGCGAACAATGTTTTCTTCTATAACTACTTCTTCTTCTAGTTCTGGTTTTTGCTTAGGTATCGGTTTCAATTTTACTTCTTCTGGCTTTGGTTTTTCTGGTTCCTTATGCCTTGGTATAGGTTTAAGCACCACTTCTTCTTTTGGTTCTTCTCCCTTTGGTTGTCTTTTGCCTGTTGGCCATTTTCGTTGTTCTGGCGTTTTTTCTTCCTGAGGTTGAAGTTTTTCGACTGGTTTAAGATAAACATCTTCAGGTTTTTCTTCTGATATTTCCCGTTTTGGTATCGGTTTGAGAGTTACTTCTTCTTCTTTGAGTTCTTCTGGTTTCGGGCGCCTCTTGCCTCTAGGCCAAAGTACCTCTTCTGGTTCAGATAGTTCGATAGGTTTTTCCTTCTTGACAGGTTTGAGTGTAGTTTCTTCAGGTTTCTCCTCAGCTGATTCTTGTTTTGGTATTGGTTTAAGATTGACTTCCTCATTTTGTTCTTCTGGTTTAAGACGCCTTTTGCCTCTTAGCCATTGAACTTCTTCAGGAGCCACCTCTTCTTGTGGCTTCTTCTTCAATGGTTTCAGTTGAACTTCGTCGGGTTTTTCTTCTAGTTTTTCTTCCGATTTCTCTCGCTTTGGTATCGGCTTAAGAGTAATTTCCTCTTTAGGTTCTGCAGGTTTGGGACGTCTTTTTCCTCTTGGCCACTGAATTTCTTCAGGAGTAGCTTCTTCTTGGAGCTTTTCCTTCTTCAGTGGTTTCAATTGAACATCTTCAGGCTCGTCTTCAAGCTTTTCCTCAGATTTTTCTCGCTTTGGTATGGGCTTGAGAGTTACTTCTTCTTTCAGTTCCTCCGGCTTCGGATGTCTCTTGCCCTTAGGCCATTGTATCTCTTCTAATTCTGGTTGTTCTAGAGGTTTTTCTTTCTTTGTTGGCTTAGGTGTAATTTGTTCAGGCTTATCTTCAGACTCTTGTTTTGGTATCGGCTTTAGAGTAATTTCTTCCTTGGATTCTTCTGGTTTTGGACGCCTCTTACCTCTTGGCCACTGAACCTCTTCAGGAGTTACTTCCTCTTGTGGCTTTTCTTTCTTTATTGGTTTAAGTTGAACATCTTCAGGTTTTTTTTCAAGTTTTTCCTCAGGCTGTTCACGCTTTGGTATCGGCTTTAGAGTAACTTCTTCTTTTGGCTCTTCTGGTTTAAGTCGCCTCTTTCCTCTTGGCCATGGAACCTCTTCAGGAGTAATATCTTCTTGTGGTTTTTCATGTGTAAAAGGTTTAAGATGGATTTCATCAGGTTTTTCCAAAGTTTCTTCCTTTGGCTTTTGTTGTTTTGCTATTGGCTTTAAAGTTACTTCTTCTTTAGGTTCTTCTGGTTTTGGATGCCTTTTACCTCTTGGCCACAGAACTTCCTCCGGTTCAGTTTCTTCAAAGGGCTTCTCTTTTTGTACAGGTTTGAGTTGTACCTCTTCTGGCTTTTCCTCTGACTGTTCTCGTTTTGGAATTGGCTTCAGAACTACTTCTTCTTTAGATTCTTCTGGCTTTGGACGCCTTTTTCCTCTTGGCCATTGTACCTCTTCCGGTTCACTCGCTTCCAGTGGTTCTTTTTTCACAAGCTTTGGTTGTGTATCAACAGGTGTTTCTTTTGGAATTTCTGGTTTTGGTATTGGTTTGAGCGATACTTCCTCAGTTGGTTCTTCTGTCTTCGGTCGCCTTTTACCTCTAGGCCATGGTACTTCTTCTGCTTTAGTTTCTTCTAAAGGTTTTTCTTTCTTAACTGGTTTCAGTTGCACTTCTTCAATTTGATCTTCTTTTGGTTGCTCATGTTTTACCCTTGGCACAGGTTTGAGAACAACTTCTTCCATTGGTTCGGCTTCTTTAGGTTGTCTTTTACCTTTTGGCCATTTTGTTTCTTCTGGTTTGGATTCTTCCTTTGGTATATCTCTCTTAATGGGCTCGAGTTTTATGTCTTCTGATATTTCTTCTTCTATTTCTAGTTTAGACACAGGTTTGAGAACAATTTCTTCATTAGGTTCTTCTTCTTTAGGACGTCGTTTACCAGTGCGCCAAGAAGGCTCTTCTGTTACTGTTTTATCTTGAAGCTTATCTTTTTTCACAGGCTTGAGTTTTACTTCTTCTGGTTCTTCTGATTTTGCCTGTTCAGGCTTAACTCTTGGCACTGGTTTAAGGATAACTTCTTCTTTCGGTTCTTCTACAATAGAAACTCTTTTACTGGTAGGCTTAGGTTGTACTTTAGACTTAGGTTCATCAATGGATTTTTCTTTATCCGGTTTCGGTAAATGTATTTCTTCTGGTTGCTTTTCTATAGGCTCAACAGTTTTTTGTGTTTTAGGTATCGGTTTAAGAACCACCTCCTCAACTGACTCCTTTTCTTGGGGACGTCTTTTACCAGTTGGCCATTTGGTTTCTTCGTGTTGGTTTTCTTCAACTGACTTGGTTTTTCTAGTTTGTTTCAGTTTATCTATTTCAGCTGTTTCTTCGGTAGGTTTCTTTGTTTCTTCCTCGACGGATGAAGATGGTAGTGAAGGCTCATCTTTCAGCTTTTCTTTTGGTTGTATTTTACCGGCTCGCCATGTAGGTTGTTCGAGTGTGGTTTCTTCAGGTTTTTCTAACGGAATTTCTTCTGTTACCCGTCGTTCTTTGACTGGTTTAAGAATTATATCTTCAGGCTTATCTTCTTTCGTATCAATAGGTTTCTTTTGCCTTGGTATTGGTTTAAGCGTCACTTCCTCTTTGGGTTCTTCAGCTAGGGGGTGTCTTTTACCACTTGGCCATTTAAGTTCTTCAATCTCAGTTTTCTCTTTAGGTTTGTCTTTTTTAAGAGGTGTTAGTTGTACTTCTTCAACATTCTCTGGTTCCACTTGAGCTGGTTTTGATCTTGAAACTGGTTTGAGCACCACTTCCTCGTTCAGCTCTTCCTCCTTTGGTTTTCTTTTGCCGAAAGGATATTTGGTTTCTTCCGGTGTAATTTCCTGAGGTTTGTCTCTCTTCACAGATTTCAATTGAGGTTGCTCAGGTTTTTCTTCTGTATCTTTAATAGGTTGCCTTGGTACTGGTTTTAAAACGACTTCTTCAAGCGGTTCATCTTCTTTTGGACGACGTTTTCCTGTCAACCATTTAGGTTCCTCTGGTAAAACTTTCTCATCCTTTGATTTTTTGAAGGGCTTTAGTTGAACTTCTTCAACATTTTCTTCCGTAGGTATAGTTTGTTTTGAAACGGGCTTGAGCAAAACTTCTTCTTTGCTTTGTATTATTTGTTCTTTTGATTGTCTCCTTCTGATATTTGTTCGTAAGTCTGTACCTTCCTCAGTTTGTTGATCAGTGATTTTCAATATGACTGTGTCTTCCTCACGAATCATTGATTCCTCTACAACTACAGTTTCTCCCTTTTGAAGAGATTGCTTTCTGATTTGCTTTAATTGAACATCTTCAATTTTTTCTTTTGTGATAGGAGTTTTCTCAACTTTGGTAGGTCGTAGTTTGACACTTTCTTGTGTCCAAGGTACAGGTTCTTTTCTTTCTTCTTGCATTTTCTTGGGTTGTTTATCTTCTGTACGTTGTTTACGCCAGCTAAGAACATCTGTTTGTGCTGTTACCTCCTCGTCTTGTATCAATTCAGTAGAAACGGTGTCTTGTACAGTTTTTTCTTCAACGACTTGTTGCCTCGGCTTTCTCCATTGCTTTGCTTGTAACGTTTCCTGAGATTCTACGGTCTTTTGAGAAACATCAGTGTCTTCAATAACTGATTGCTGTACTATAGTTGAATCTTCAGTGGAAATCGTTGTTTCTGTGACTTTTTCTTGTGATGCGCGTGGTTTTCTCCACGATTTAGCTTCAAGCTTTTTGTCAACAGATTCCACAGTTTTAACACCCATTAGTGTACTATCCTCTACAGTTGAAGTTTTCTCTAAATATTTTGTGTCTTCAGCTGTTTTTTGGACTTCTTGGCGTGGCTTTCTCCAGTGTTTAATTTCTAATGTTTCCTCTATTACTTTTGTTGTGCTTTGCCTTCTCCAAGGAACATCAGATTTTGTTCTTCTTGTTTCAGTGTCCTGTGAGCTTTGAACATTCAAGATGTTGGATTCTTCAGTGGACTGGAAAGTAGACCTGCTTTGGCTTACCATTACATCTTCTGAAGTAGATGACTGAATGTCAACCTTATCACCGTAAGTCTTCTGTGTAACTGTTTTGCGTGATTCTGAAACACGAAATATTGTATTAGACAAATCAGAGCCCACTAAAATGTTGAGTATACTTAATTGAATATGCTATGAAACTATTACGTTCAGATATTTTTATTTTCGTATATTCTTATTAGGAATTTGCAAACCATATGACTCATGGAAAGTTTGAACCAAAATCACAAAACTTTATTTCTACATGTTTTACGCAATTCATAGTTTTATATCTAATTTCACATACGAGTAGATTGCCTTTATTAGGGGAAACTTTCTCAAGAATACTGTCATTCGATGTTCAATAGGTCATATAATTTATCATGGCCAAATGCTTGTTACACGTACTATCATCGGTATAGGTAGAGGGATCATCTACCTATACCGATGATAGACGAATACCCTAACTCACGAACGTGAAGAGTGTCTATTCGCCTATATTCGTCGATCATTGTCTATTCAATAAATAGTTCGGCGAATGTGTAGAGGGGCCATAATAATATACTTATTCCGTGGTCGATTAGCTGACGGATACATTTTCTCGCCTATCGTATCGACAACCACCTTAACAGCTGGCATTATGCAAAATCACTATTCCAAAATATTTTCATTACGTTCATTTTTTTCGAAACATTAAAATACTTACTAGAATAATTGTTTAAATCCTTAGCCTAGTAAAAAAACAATGGCATTCCAGGAGTGCCGACAGAAGTGAAAACTTAACCGAAGTTTCAGTAACGATTCTAAACTTTAAAAAAGTGCAAAAAGTTACTGTCCCACTAGGATTCGAACTCGGGGCTGTCTTACCAGAGGCGGCCACGCAATCATAAACCGTTG
This sequence comes from Epirrhoe alternata, assembly GCA_963565295.1. Classification (NCBI taxonomy): domain Eukaryota; kingdom Metazoa; phylum Arthropoda; class Insecta; order Lepidoptera; family Geometridae; genus Epirrhoe; species Epirrhoe alternata. Next base: position 2,024,820 of record OY751375.1, read on the forward strand.
TGACGATATAATCTGTGACGAATTTAAGGTAGGTGTATGAGGGTGTCGTAACAGTCACGTGACTGAATTTGATATTTTTCTCTCATCACAAAAATGCTCAACGCGCATATAGAAGACTTCACTTCAAAAATATTATTCAATTCAATATACGAGTATAATCCAGGCTTGGCCTAGTGCGGGGTCCGTTGTAAATTATTTATGTATGAAAAAATAATAATAATAATAATATCTTGTTCTCGTCGCGTCGCGTCACTGCCAATTCAGTCATTAGGTGGTCGCACATCAGAGACGAGCCGCACGCGCCGAATTTTTAACCTTTAATCACCTGATAGCGGTCTGGGAGACCGCTTTATTTTTTTAATGGATATTTCTCGGCTAACTATAGAACTACGCTTGTGTGCGTCCATGTACCTGTTCCGCGCTCTAGAAACTATTGCGTCTGCGATCAACAAGTCGTGTGTAAATTACTAAAATTAGTCGAAATAAGTATAAGTTTAGATAAGTATACTAATACTAGTAGTTCTGTGAGAACAGGAGACCTCGCGAAGAAAATTGAAATTTAGGTGCTTTGTATTATCCTATTAGCTAACCTATGCCTATGTACACTTTTAAGAAAAAGAGACGAATAAGTTTTTAGTAATTACTCGCGTTCCTTTGGTCCTATAGGGTCGAATCTGGTGTCAACGGGTTCGTCTTGTAAAGGTGGAGAGGACTGCGTAGTCTGATTGGTATAGGTAGATATAAATTTTACGAAAAAACGTCCTTTATAACGCTAAAACAAACATCCAGCCGCTTTCCCCCCTTTCACCTCCCCTTTTTGGATTTTTTTTCATAACAACTTGTGTAGAATGAAGTCCATAATATGCCTTTTAAATTTGACTTAAATCTGTCCATAAATAACGCTACAACAAACTCCCCTTTCCCCCCCATTTTCGCTCCAATCAAAAATCGCAATAGACAATCGTTTTTTAATAAGTCAAGGAACCAGTGTGCCAATTTTCGTCAAAATTGGTTGAAAAATGCGACCTGTAGGCGATTACTGACAGACAGACGGACGGACGGACAGAAGGACAAAAGCATTTTTGGCCAATCTCGAAACTGAGACGCTTCGCTCGCTTCGCTCGCTCGGTCAATTATAAAGAGGAAAGATTTGTTTGTTTGAAATGAAACTCCGAAACTACTGGACCGATTTGAAAAATTCTTTCACTAATAGAATCCTACATTATCCCCGATGAACATAGACTATATTTTAGGGGAAGTGAAATTTTCCGAGGGATCGCGGGGTAACACCGCGGCGGACAGCTAGTATCTAAGATATTTATTTATGGCAATAGTTTAAATAACTTTTATTATACAGGGTGTAAAAAGACGTCTACCGAAACCGAAAGGGGTAGGTACAGCGCATCCCAACACACAATCAAATCCAAAAGGATTTTCCGAAAAAATCATTATATCCGGAGAAAAAGCAGCGTTTGAAGAGTACTATTTGCGTATGTTCTGGGCGCGTATTTTAACGTAGATTGTTGGATTTTGAGTTTTAACTGTTTTTTTTCTTTTATAAATGAAATTATTAGGTAGATATGGTCTTATTATGTTGTCCTGGTAGTAAATAACCGAAAATAACGTAAAATGACTAAGCTAAGTCAAGCGTTTTTTTTTCGCTAAATACGTTTAGAATCATGGCCTGATTGCAACCCTTCAGTTTTCGGTAGTTGTATTTTTACACCCTGTATTTGTTAAATACCGTGTATTTTTATAAAAATCTTTGTACTCGGTCTACCGCGATACAGGCTTGGCTTAGTGCGGGGTCCGTTGTAAATTATTTATGTATGAAATAAATAAAAAAATAACCCCCGCAGCAGTGACAATCTAGCTCTGACACCAACCGCACGTCGCTCGCTCTAAAATCTACCTACTTTTGCTTTGTTACGCGTGAACTGTTGATATCTAATCTGTGCTTGTGAACTGTTACATCCTTCCTCTGCTTATTCTGTGCTTCATTTCACTCCTTCTCTGTGCTAGCTTGTACTATAAGCTTTATTAAAATAGTTCTAGTGGTTTTCTTTCCACTCTGCTCGGCCAGAAACTCGAAGCGTTTATTCCATCCATATCCATAGTTCGATTAACTAATTGTAATGAACTATGACTAAAAACGTCAACAAGAACGTAAAAACTTACTGATCCACTAAATATTTTTAATTTAACTGTAGTCGCTCGACGTAAAATTTAATACCTTGCTGTCTGTCGCCTATAATTATAATAACATTTAACTAGTTTGTAAGAAATAGTGTACCATTTTTGCATGACAAGATGTATATTGTGTTGGTGGCTCTAAATAAATAAATAAATATTAGTTAGAATAGAATAGAAATCAATCAAAATCAAAATTAGTTAATTAGGGAACAGAAAAGGGTAAATTTTTTAGTCAAGGTACGATGATGTCTGCAGTAGTTTAGAAATAATTATCTTTATTGAAAAATACCTAAGGAGGTCACGATCCACATGAGGAATACGACTCGAGGAGAAGGAGGAGGAGGATTGAAAAATACGTAATTAAATAAAGAAAACAAAAAATATAAAAGTAAGGTAAGAATAGCAATGGGCAGCCTTATTGCTATACATTTAGTTTAGTTAACCTTTAATTTATGCCTATAATGCTTTTCTCAAATAAATGGTTGCCTGGAAGAGATCGCTTTCAGCAATAAGGCCGCCAGATGTCTACCTTTGAGTAAAGTGTATTTTTGTTATATATCTTCGCTGTGTGTTTGTGTATTCAATAAATTATCTATCTATCTATTCATTCTATTGGCTATTTCATTTTGTATATTTTTTGTTATTAGGTATTTTTCAATAAAGATATATTCTATTCTATTCTATTCTATTCTATCTTTAGTTATTTTAAAACAAGTCAGTATTCAGAGAACTGAATTTATTGATAAATTAGATAAAATTGAGTAATTTGCTGCTTATTTAATTAAGTAAGTACATTTATAAGTACTCGTTTTATAAAGAAAGAAGACTGAGTAGTCTCAAAAAATACTGAGCCCCCAATTGAAGTAAAAGTAACCAAAATAGGAAGGAATTCTATAATTGGCTACCTATTTCTTTTTATATTATGATGTATGTTTATCGATATCTCCGTGAACTGTGGAACGATTCCCTTTTCTCGGCTCGTACGGTCGGCCACGGAATCACTGACGCAATAAATAATGTAGTGAATCTCACTCAGATGTTTGGATATTTGGATGTTTGTATATTTGTGTTTCAATCACGCCTAAACCAATGAACCGATTTGGATGAAACTTGGAACAGGGGTAGGTAAATAGTGACCTGAAATAGCTTAAAGGTTATCCAAAATTTTGCTACCACGCGAGCAAAGCCACGCGCATTAGCTAGTATAGTACTAATCTCGTTGAACAAAACTTAAAATGATGGATTTTCGAAATTCGAAATGTCTTTGTGGAAGTGGAAGTGCGCATTGATGCACGCACAGCCAAGATGCGATGCCTCACACACTAAAGTCAAAGTCAAAGACAAAAAGCATTTATTCAGTAGGACCACTGGGATCACTTAGAACTAATTTTACTCCTGTTCTTTCGTGAGCGTGACCGTGAAGAATCAGGGCAACTTGAGCATCTTCAAAACGTATGCATTAGATTCATCTTTGGTCTTCGGAAATATGATCATGTTTCAGAATTTCGCAGTAAACATAAATGGTTGCCTATACGTCATCGCCATAGCTCTCACATCCTTTCACTTCTATTTTAAATCCTTAGTAATCGTTATGCACCAAAGTATCTTAAGGAACACAATCAGAATCTACGTAGTCCTCGCTCCTCTGAGAGCCTCCTTCTCAAAACCCCTTCATATAGGACAAGCTTCTTTGCTAGTACCTTTTCCGTCCATGTCCATCTTTGGAACTCTCTCTCTAACTCATCCGAGTTTACTCTATTATAGGAACGTAGGTAGTATCTGTAAGTGTCTGTTGTAAGCTTTATTTCTGTAAACTTACATGAAAATTACAATGTATGGTATCGGATAACAGCTAAGCTAGTTCTACATGTAGCAAAAACTGAACTGAATTTCGATTCAAAGTTTCACAAAACTAATTTCATTCCTGACCCAACGAGTTCTGAATTAGGGACATTTTCTACTGAACCAGACACTTGTTCACGTTGAGGTTTTTATGTAACTGCGATAGCAAAAATCGGAATAGCCGAATTTTCGGCAGCCTTTACCAGGATAATCTTTACCCACGTAGTAGGTTTTAAGTTTCACATTTACCACTTTAGTTCCAGTGATTGCTACTTGATCGCAGTGGCGCTAGTTCCGCTAGTTATCAACCAATGAGCGATCAGCAACCGATCGCAAATTAATCGCGCTGCGGAGTAGTGCCTTAAGGGCTGTTAAGTATTGAACCAATATTATTGAAAAATATATATTATAGTTGAGGATATAAACTGTTGCTCCATTGTAGTGAAAACACGATTACTAAATATTTTCTCGATAGAAAATAATCACAAACTTCCCTCTGAATTTTATTTAAAACCAAAAGTACTGAATAAATACTTTAGCTAGACTAGTAAAACTTTGTATCTAAACTCAGCTTAGTACACTACGTGGTCCCGTTGTTCCAAATTTTGATCTTATTTGGTTTTTGTACTTTTAATTAGCTAAAAAGTGTTTTAGCTCCGTAAATAACGCTGCGCATCCATAGCTCCGTACTCCTCACACGCCGAACAAATCACACTCGCTGTCCCGCTTACAAAATGTTGGCGTATTATAGGCCTACACAACTGACCAGGCCCCCTTTTTCGGTTGTAAATAGACGATCGTATCAATTTAATTCCTAAGAAGTTTAAAGTTTTCTCTTCAAAATTTATCTTTTATTGATTTTTTAGGACATGTTGCATAATTATTTTCAGGGAGAACAGATGTTCTACCAATCGCAGAGCAGCTCCATCCGAGCACACACACATGCACGCTCGAATGGACCAAGTCACACAAGAAGCAACAATCAATTAAAAAGATAGTCTTTATCGATTTTCTCGGGATTTTCACAACAACAAAAAAATCATAGTATAGTAAGTAAGTATAATTAAGTACTTACATAAATATTTTTTGATTTATTGGTTTCAAATTTCAATTAAGTTAGTTGAAAGACCTTTTATACATAGATGTACCAAAAGGTGCTGTCACCTTTGTTCTCTCGAGAATACTTTATTTTCTGGGACGTTATGTAGTCTATGCATTAACCCAGGGCGAAAATTCATCTAAATCCATTCTGCTGTTTAGCATGAAGAAGTCCGCTCTGGTACGCTCCTACAAAAGTAGTAAAAAATATATTTTTTATAACCTAATAAACTTTTTAAACGCTTCAGTGGCCAGTACACTCAATATTTCAGTGGGAAGGTATGGTATAGGTAACCATAGAGCAAAATAAGTTTCGACGTAGCGTAGGTATCATGTTTGCTTTGTTTGCCTTTGTTGTAGGTAAGCAATTCTTCTTCTTCTTATCGTGTCACTAGTTCTCTCGAATCAGTGTGGTGAATGGATTTTAAGTGCGCCTCAAAGAGGTTCCTTTTGTGCACTGGACGGCTTGACAGCTGTAAGGTAAGTAAAGTTGCGCGTAGCTCACCCACGTTGTAGGTTTTAAGCTCTGGTTTTAAGTTTCACATTTACCACTTTAGTTCCAGTGATTGCTACTTGATCGCAGTGGCGCTAGTTTCGCGGTTACGGTCCACTAGTTAACAACCAATGAGCGATCAGTAATCGATCGTAAATTACAACAAGCTGAGGAATAGTGCCTTAACTTTCAATCCGAATGTCGTTGGTAGTTTTAATCCTATATTAACAATGGATTCCTTGTTTTGGTTTATAAGTATGCGTATTTTGGAACTATCTCTTTGCTGAAAGAAACCTTTGTGAGGAAACCAGGTATTCATCGAAAGATAGAGAAGCGAAGGTAATAAAGTCAGCTCCTAACATTATTGACGTTGTCTGTCCATTGACGTTGATAAGGCAGATTAAACTGTCGTGCTGTATGGATCTGAGTGCTGGGCTACGAAAGCGACGGATGAAAGAAGAGTGCATGCGACAGAGATGCGAATGTTGAGATGGATGTGCGGAGTGACGCGAATTAGGGGAATATATTAGGGGAAGTCTGAAAGTAGCGCCGGTGACTGAAAAATTGAGGAGCAATAGGTTAGCGTGGTATGGGCATGTAATGCGGAGGGATGAAACTCATGTAACTAAAAGGGTGATGGAAATGAATGTGGATGGATATGTGAGTAGAGGTAGACCAAAGAAAAGATGGATGGATTGTGTGAAAGAAGATATGGGTAAGAAGGGAGTGAATACGAAGATGACGAGTGATAGGGGAGAGTGGAAGAAGAGAACATGTTGTGCCGACCCCGCATAAGCGGGATAAGGGCAGGCAAATGATGATGAAGGCAGATTAAGCTGCGAGGATGGTTTAGGTGGGACTTGACTGACTTGATTTTGTTGAAGGGGTTATTTTTCGCCATTTTAGGAAGAAGCACTGCTCTATTTTTCTCTATTTTTCTAATTTCGAGATCTAGCAAATGGAATGGAATGGGGGAGTATTGAAGAAGATATCTCATTTGACGAAAAATTTTCGTGAAGAAAACAAGCCGCCGTGTTTTGTTCAAACCAGTGACAGGACTGACATGATATAAATCTATATTTGACATTGGCAGATTTATACCTATAGTTGTGTAGTTGCCATTAAATAAAAAAAGAAGATGATTCAGGTGCTTGGTAAACCTATTCCGTCTCAAACAATGTCCCAGGCACTACAGCAGCGGTGAAGGTTTTCTCATGATTAGTACATATAGATGAAAAGGCCTAAGTTTTTAGGGCTCCGTACCCAAAGGGTAAAACGGGATCCTATTACTAAAGGGTAAAACGACTCCGCTGTCCGGTCCGTCCGTCTGTCTGTCTGTCCATCTTTCATCAGGCTGTATCTCATGAACAAAAGTAAGAATTTGAAAAGGCATCATGTCTTAACGGCTTTATAGCCAGGATCAAGTATTATGCTCAATGTACACAGAATTGGCAGCGACGCGACGTGACGAGACGTAACAAGATATTATAAACCCTATAAACGAATAATGTCACAAGATATAAAGTGTAAATAGACGATCGAATTTGGTGCGACCGCACCAGCGGACTGTGCGGTGCGGTCAAGTCCAGTCGTCTTGTGCTAGCAGTGGCGTGAACACGTCTCGATAATGCTACCTGTTCTATCAAAAGAGGCTAAAATCGCATTAATTGTGTCTCCATTTTTCTAAAATTATTTAAAACACTTGATTAAGTGCATCTTTATTATTGTAATTCTAATAAAGGTCATACGCTGTATTTCACAAACAAGGAAAGTCTCTATACAACTCCATCAGCTCTATAATTGTGATAATAGCTCTTTTCTCCGAAACAACGTTATCTTCATGGCGCTCTGAATACATATTTGTTGCGAAAACGTTGCGACGACGTGTTGCACGTACGGTGGCACAATAGCAACTGAACCAAGAAATGGTTCAGTGCGTCGTCCACACGATCGTACCGCGTACGCGAACGCACCGCGTTCGTCAAGTTCGATGTGCAAGCACTCCGAACCAGCCGCACCGGTATTAATAATAATAATGTTCGGCGTACCGTGTGCCACACGATCGTATATGGTCCGAGGCCGGACCGAGTTCGTGGTCCGGCCGGACCAAATTCGATCGTCTGTTAACACTTTTAGAATGAACGCGGCCTCGCGCTGGCTCGAGCAGTCTCGCGCGGTCGCCAGCATTGTTCATAAGGTTGATAATGTCTTGTTACGGTCTCGTCACTGCCAATTCAGTCTGCATTGAGCCTTTAGTTTAGTGCTCTCCAAAACTGAGCTTTGTTACCGCATAGAAGTTTGTAAACTTTGATGATCCATCATAAACGACCAAGCAAGCTACACCATATGTCTTATAAAGAAGTATTCAAGCATTCTTTATGTGACAGGTTGCAAGCCCATCTTGTCAATAATCATGATTTTGTGTGAAATAAATTAAATACTCTCGAGTTGCTGCAGCAAATGAGTAGCACAGCTCATTCATGTATATTTTTGAATTGCGGAGAAAATAAATTTTTGTCAATTATATTCAAAATATTTTGTGATTCTTGTTTCAATGTCCCTTTGAGTCAAGTTCTATTATGGATTTCACTTCGATTGGATAAGTAGTAGGTAGGTATAAATAAAAGTAGGTAATTAATAATATCTTACCATGCAAAGTACTTACGTTTTCAGCTTCAGTGTTTCCATACTCTTCACTTAATTCATTGTATGTTTAGGTGTAGGTAAGTACCTAATTTTGCAAAAAGTATCAAAAATCTCTGTCCTTAATTTTTAAATTTATCTAAAATATATAAATTTTAAATTCATAAAATTTAAGTTACTTTAAATAAAACAGATACTACGATTTAATTTATACTTAGTTTTTTCTAATGAATTCTAGATTTTTTAAAATTAATTTAGCATTAATAAATCAAGATAATAATGTAGATATTGGATATATCATATTGATAATAATTCACACAGAGATTTAATAAAACTTTTTACATTGTTGTAGGTTTGTATATTCTGCAGGTAAATTTCTAACATTTAGTTTGTAGATGGCATTTTCTTCGCTTCAATTAGGTACTACTCTGTTGCTACTTGGTTTGAGTATAGCAGACAAATTAGATATTAAATATCTCTGATCATTAACTAAGCTCAAATCTATAGTCAGAAAGAAAAGTTAAAGTTAATCAAAATGTTTAGTTACGACAGTAAAATAAAACTGTGATATATAGGTAAATTAAATCACAACTGCCATTCAATGATGTGAGAAAGTAAAGTAGCTTAGAAAGTAGCCGATGGAATAAGCAGCGTGTCTTGTTGAACAGCCGAGTGCCGGTCAGACCGCATGTTAATGTTGAGTGAGTCATGACGTCTCTGTACTCTCCCATCCCACCCTCTCCTCTCTACATCCTACATCAACCGTCTCGGTAGCAATAATGCGAAATTCTATTTCATTTCATTGCATTTATTAAACATTTTTTACATAAAGGTAACATACAATATGCTTCGTCATAAATAGTTTTATTATTATTAATTACTAATCTAATGTATTTAGTGATAAAAAAAAACTGCCACGCCTAATAACTTAATACAATTAGATGAAACATACAACACAATTCAATTTTTAACAATATCGTGCACTTAAAATCAAACTAAGTTAAAATCACTTTAACGTTACACTATAAAATCTCATTCAATTTGGATTTGTACTTGCAGAATTTGATCGTCAACGTTGGCAGTGTATCGTAAACATAGAAACTGGCAAGGCAAGTGATGCGTGCGTACTTCAGTGCTTCGCCACCGAAGTGTGTGGCGAATATAGTTTTGTTTCTTTGTCGTAATGAGAGTTGACAGCGTATCAAAAGACACGGGCGAAACAACCACGAATAACTTTGCGCTCCGCGCCGGCGCCGGCGCCGCGACGCGAGCCCACCGCCCGCCCTGCGCGACCAACTGTCGCTGACACTCACAAAGTTAGTCGTAGCTGTTAGGTGAACAGAACGTTGTACCTACGTGCAAATTGTTAGGCAGAATATACAACTCAAAATACTAAACTGCATAATACAAACGGTGACATGCTTAGGTTAAAGCCGAAGCGGGGACTCTCTTCGCTTGTACACTTTGTGGTCGATTCCAAAGTTTATTTACATACAAAGGAAGAACGTTCGTTATCGGTTAGACCACAGAAGCTGACGCAAGTCCCAGTGTTGCAACCCGTCGAACTCGCCATGGAAACAAAACGATCCGTTCGTAGATTTACAGATTACTGAGATCGGTTGCATAAGTTCAAAGGTTCAGATCTCAACACAAAAAGCGTAAAACCCTTTTTAATTCTTATTGTTATTAGTGCCAAATAAACTTAAGCGCAGGCTTAAAATTATTTCATGAGAGTATTGGGTGAAAAATACATATTACGATACGCCGAATGACGCTCGCGTTAACGTTGTGTTCTAATATACATATGATCGGATTGTTCATCATTTAGTAGACATCGTAGCGGTAAAAGCAAAACAAACAGTCGTCGGGATGTCTCGTGTTCGTGTTAATCACATGTTACGTGTGTCCTCTAGCACGTGGTGGCCGGCGCTCGTGCTCTGCTGTCGCCTCTCCCCTTACTAAGTAGATATTTACACAAAAAGCTTGTATATACAGCGTTGTTAATGCGAAAATTCGCCCAAATTACGCTACTGAGTTACGTATAAGGGTCGGTCCGTGTTAGGATGCGCTTGGTCGTGTGGTTTTTGCGCAGGTGGGTTCATACTATCCGACTGTTATCGCACCGACAAGGGACTACAAATAAATCTTACTTTTAGATTTTTAACTTGTTGCCTACTAAGAATAATGAGCCGCTATTTACAATCGAGTTCCCATATTACAAAAACAATAGGTACAATAATTTCAATTCATGAGAAATAATTGAAGGGAAAATTAAGGAAGGGAAATAAATAAGGAAAGATGAAACAAAAAGTGACACTCGATTTGTAGCGGCTAGCTCCCATGCACCTTTAGTTTATTCTTAGTGTGTAACGTGCGACAAGAAAAGCCAATCCTTCGTCGTATGTATGTACAAACAGTCACATGACATGGCCTTGAGTAGTCATATAAAATGACAACACAACAACCTTTGGTAGTCATAATATGACATGACAACCTTAGTTAGTCACATAAACATGACCTTGGGAAGTCATAATATGACATGACAACCTTCGGTAGTCACATGATTATGATAACCTCTGGTTCACATGACATGACAGCCTTGGTTGGTCATTACATCAGCCTCGGGGCTGCCACCGGTGCGAGATCGTACATGATTGGTGGATTACAACGTCATGGTGACATGGTCAGTGTGTCCAAGCGGGCGGAAGTTATTGCGGTGACCGCTACGATTGTATTAAAACGCTTGTCAACTTTCTAAACAGTAGTTTTCACCCGATCTCTTGTAGAAGAATGAAACAAAGAAACACTACATTAATAGATTAAGTGCGCGACGCTCGCTGCCCGAATCTATGCCTTACTTTTGACGACTAGTTTGGCGGATGACTCGACCTGGCCGGCGGCGGTGGTGGCGCGGCAGGTGAAGGTGCCGGTGTCCTCCTCGTAAGTGTTGCCGATCAACAGAACGGCGTTGTTGCCTTCGTGGATCATCTGTGAATGGACAAACAATATTTACACAGCCATAAAGAACATATGGCTTAATAAAAATGCTACATTTTACTTGAGACTTGGAAAAAGATGCTAATTTATCTCTTCTTTGTAGTATCCTTTATCCCACTAATATAATGAAGCTGAAAGTTTGTGACGCCTAAACCAGTGAACTGATTTGGATGAAACTTGGAATAAGCGTAGATAGTGACCTGGAATAGCATATAGGCTATTCAAAATGTTGGTACCACGCGGGCGAAGCCGCGCGCAATAGCTAGAATTACATAGATTTGATAGGCTGTAACTTACACCATAATCGGTTTGAATGAAACATGAAATAGTAGCAATACATTTGAAACATCAGTTTCAAATATCTATTTATACCTATACTTGTTCTGTTACAAAAAATTATAGTACCTAATACTACGCTTGCTGAACGATGATTACCTGGAAGTCGGGGGTGACAGGAATGAGTGCACCTTCACGAAGCCATTGGATGGTTGGCTTCGCTTTCCCAGTGATCTGCGTCTTGAATTGGGCAGGCTGGCCTTCGAAGACTACGATGTCCCGGAGAGGGGTCAATGACGGAAGAGCATCGGCCTGGTCAGGCTGGGCCACCTTAAGTTTAGCAGCGACCGTCACACGACCAGCCGAGTTGTAAGCAACGCACTTGTAATCGCCTTCATCTTCAGGGAAGGCTTCAGAAATGCGCAGAGTATACTCATCTGCCGTTCTCGACATTTGGAAGTACTTCGAGGGCTTGATCAGCTTATCCCCCTTGTACCACTGCACAGTCGGCGCTGGCTTTCCAACGATCTTGCAGCTGAACTCGATCGATTGACCCTCAGTCACACACTTATCCTTCAGAGAATCGATCACCTCTGGTGGAGCATTGGCGGTCTTTGATTGGGGCTTAGGTTTTTCTTTAGTGGCGGGAGCGTTGACTGAGCACTCAGCGTCGCAACGAGCTTCACCCGCGCTGTTAATAGCTACGCATTCGTACTTCCCAGAGTCCTGAGGGTAGGCTTCCAGAATGAGAAGAGTGAAAGTACCGTCCTCTTCTAGGATCTTGTTACGGATGTCTGGTTGTACCTTTTTGCCATTCTTCAGCCAGTACACATCAAGAGGCTTCGTTCCTGTGACTTTGGTGTCGAACCTGACGAGCTGACCAGCGGTCACGTTCACGTTCTGCGCGGTCAAAGTGAAGCTCGGTGGTACGACACCTCCTCTGCCTTGTCTTCTGCGCTCTTCCACGACCAAGTTGGCGCTGCATTTAGCAGTTCCTCCCCTGTTCTCGGCCACTGCAGCGAATACTGCCGAGTCCTCAACAAAGACTTGTCTGATTATAAGAATAGATTTAGTACTGAAGGTGTGAATCTGGAAGTCTGGCGAGTTCTTGATGGGGAAGTTTTCGCGGTACCATTTGATGGTGGGTAGTGGGTCTCCATCGAATTCTACCTCGAATCTTGCTTGTTCCTGTTCGAATGCTCGGCAGGGTTGCATCTTTTTTGTGAATACAGGAGGGTTGCTAGGCTTGACGGGTCCCTCGACTACCCTCTCTTGGGTCTGAGCTTTGTGTTCCATCTCTGTAGTTTCGGTGGACGTGATCTTTCGCGTAATCTCTGTGTCACCAACGACCTCCTTCTGGACTTGCTTGTGTTTAGCGACGTGCACTTCTTTACCGTGCACGGTAGATTCGGATGGGTCAGGGATCTTTGGTTTCCTCACTACCTTCTTTTGAACAGTCTGGTCGACGACTTCTTCGGTTTGTTCCCTGAAAATATAAATAAACGATAAACGATATAACCAGCAATGGGTACTACTCTAAACAACCCATGATTGTAATATTTTTACTTACAAGCTATCTTCGTACTTCTGAGCCATACCCTTGGCCAGCGATGAGCTTGCCATTTTCTCTCCGGGAATTGCGTATTGGTGAGAAGACTCTCTCAGTCTGCTTTCCTTAGTTACTTGTTCGTTCTCTAACTCTTGGATCTTGTTGTAATACTCTTCGCCCTTCTTCTTCTTCACGGCATGCTGCCATTCAGTCTCGGGCTCTTTGATAACTTTAGGCTTCAGCTCAGGCCTATGGTCAATCTCGCCCTTGCGTTGCAATGTTTGTCTTTCCTCAAAGGTCTTTTCTAATTCGGTTCCGCTACGTTGGTATTGTGTAGTTTCATCATACCAAGCTGTGATGATCAAAACACAAAGATTAGTAAATCTAGGTCAACCTTACTCATACTTCATGATGCTCGACATACCTCTCTCTGAATCCGATGATAAAGCCGGTAGAAGCAGGAAATAGTTGCACTTCATCTTTTGGGTTGAGAGAGGAAGATGGGTAGCGGGGTTTATATGTGAAGAAGCGTGTAGGTGTGTGCGTGGATGTCATGTGTATTAGAGCAGCAAAGAGGATCGAAGTCGTAAATCCATCCAGTGGATCGTATGAATTATACCAGTGCCCGGTGTGAAGGTGCAAAGTAAGCGTTATGTAGCGTACAAGTGTTGGGTACTCACCTCGTGGCGCGTTCTTAAGTACGCCTCTATAGTCGTCGTGTCTCGGAATTACTTTGAGTTCAGTCGTGGCCAGGGCTTCACCAGCAGAGCTCCTAGCGATCACTTCAATTTTACCAGTGTCGTATTGTCTCGTCTTGGGGATGTCGAAGTGATACATTCCGTCGTATGTCAGCTTGTATCTAGATCCCTGAAATATGAATGCAACCATTATAAAAATACTCTTCCTCAGAAATATAGTTTTGATAGTTTATTTTGTTGAAAGAAGACTTACGTTGACGATGGTGCTGCCGTTGAGAACCCACATAACGCGAGGCTTGGGGTGACCTGTAACGCGGCAGCAGAATCGTGCCCACTCGCCTTCTTCCACTGTAACTGGTTCCGGGCGGCTCACGAACACAGGAGGTGAGCGTGCCTTGGTTTCATCTACTACTTGTTCAGGTGTCCTAAAAAAATTTTACAGTGATTATCAATTTTCTCTAGGATAAAATAATAGAAAATACTAGTGTATGTACCATAAAATTGAACTTACACTAGCCAAGATGCTTCCATTTCCCGAATCTTCTCAATACTCTTCATGTGTTTTGGCAGTTGCGAGTCGTAGACGATTCCAGGTTTACCAGCGGTCTTTATGATGGCTTTAGTTTCATCCATGCCGTAGAGGTTTGTGGCACGGCACAGGTATTCACCGCTGTCTTCAGGGTATACCCAACCGAAGTTCATCGCGACGTATCCGAAGTCATAGATGGGTGTGAATCGGTTCTCTGCAAAAGATTTTAATCAGCAAGCTTGTTCTAAAAAATTATAGTGTGTTTAAAATGGCAATCCAATACTTACTGTGCAACAGCGGTTTGCCGTTGAAGAACCATTCAACTTTCATGTTAGGGTCTCCAACCGGAGCCAACTGGCATTCGAACTTTGTCACCTCCATCTCAACCAGAGAAGTTTGGCTTTGAATCTGTGTTACGAAGCGTGGAGGCTGTTTCTTATCTGCATCGTATAGATCATCCTCTGTGAGGAAGATCTCTGAAGTGTACTTCTTGATAGTTGCCTCCATCTGGGTCAGTGCCTCCGATTTTTTCATACCTCGCGGTACTTGGTTTTGTAGGATGATGTCCGGAAGTTCTAAAAATAAACGAAAGAAATATAAATAAACGTAAGTAAGTTTGTACTCGTATTAGGCTAACTCAAGTGATGTAACTTATACTTGTTGTATTGTATACAAACAAACAACAGTGTCACGACTGTATCCCCAAGGTGCGGTAGACATTCTCTCAGATCTTTTATATTCCAGATCCTTTGAAGATGTAGTAGGGGGTAGTCAGAGGCATGTACAAATACATATTTGATACATGCCCACATCTTGCAGTAGTTAGTATTCCATACGTGACAGGTTGCAAGCCCATCGCCGCCTATAAGAACACTAACTGATTTCCTCACGATGTTTTCCTTCACCGTTCAGAGCTCGTGTTAAAGCGCATATAAATTGTAGGAAACGCAAAATCCATTGATGCACGGCCGGTATTGTATTGTATACCTATTTGACAATAAGCAAATTAAACTTACGTTTGCACGAAACAGTGCCCTTGGTGAAATCTTCTCCGAAGTCGTTCACCGCGCGGCAAACATACTCTCCGGAATCTTCTGCGTAAACATACAAGATGTCCAGAGACACGAAACCCATGTCATACACGGTGCGGTATCTATGTCCAGAAGGCAGTAGTTTTCCATTGCGGTACCATTCAATGCGCAACTTGGAGTCCTCCTTAGGCTCAACGCGGCATTCGAAGCGTACGCTCTCAGATTCTTCAACGGTGTGCGACTGAATCTGAGTGATAAACTTAGGTGGGCTGTTGATTACAGGTTCTTCTTTGGGGGCGGTGGCAACTCTTCCTCTTTCTAGTTCCTTGATTTTCTCGCCGCTCATACCCTGAGGTAGCTGCGATTCCAAAACGATGTCACGTTTGGAACTGCAAGTTATTTTAGCAGTGGTGATTGCTGAGCCCCATTTGTTTGTCGCGCGGCATGTGTACTCTCCTGAATCACGAGCGTAGATGTAGTCAATGTCCAGGGCGATGAAACCGAAGTCATTGAGCATGTGGACTCTAGATCCAGTCGCGAAAGGACGGCCGTTGTGGAACCAGTCGATTCTCATGGTTGGGTCACCCACTGGCTCTACGCGGCAATCGAAGTGAATCGGTCCTCCTTCAGGAATATCAACATTGTCTTTGATCTCAACGGTGAAACGCGGTGGATTCGGTTTCTCATCTTCGATGGCAATCTCTTCGCGCTTATGAAGTGTCTCTTCTAGTTTCTGAATGCTCTCAGTTCCGGACTTGAAATGGGACGGCAGCTGAGGTTCTAAGATGATTCCTTGCCTGCCCTTCACCTGCAGTTTGCAGGATACCGTAGCTTCACCGTGACGGTTTGTGGCTTTGCAAGTGTAAAGACCAGCATCACGTTGGTAGACACCACCGATTTCCAATATGACAAATCCAAAGTCATTGATAGTCTTGACTCTGGAACCTGTCAATAGGGCCTTACCGTTGTGATACCATTCAACCCTCATACTCGAGTCGTTGACGGGCTGCAGCCTGCATTCGAAGTGTGCTGAGGAGTTCTCTCCTAGAATTAGGTCAGATGGTGTCGTGATGAACTCCGGAGGATTGCCGGTCTCAGCCTCAGGTGTCATTGAATCAGAGGTGCCATTGTAACCTTCAAGAGCAGCGATCTTGTCAATAGTTCCCTCCATGCCCTTAGGCAGCTGGGACTCCAAAATGATGTTACGCTTTCCTTGAACCTTCATTGTAGCTGTGGTGACAGCTTCGCCGTAGTTATTATAGGCTCTGCATAGATATTCGCCGGAGTCTTCAGGATATGTTGGCGATATCTCAAGAATCACAAATCCAAAGTCACAGAACGTCCTGAACCTGGATCCAGCCTTCAAAGACTTGCCGTTCCAGTACCATTCGACCTAAAATAAAATAATTTAATTTAGAGACAAATATTCTTATGACAATTAAATATTTTAAAGCCTATACGAACAAAAAAGACGTCTCATTTGATTTAGATGACGTAGTAAGTAATTAAGTTTTACTAACCTTCAATTTAGGGTCATCAGTGGGAGTCAACCTAGCCTCAAAGTGCGCGTTTTCACCCTCCCTGAGGTTGTCAATGTTCGATAATGGGACTGTAAAGACGGGAGCTTTACCACGTTCTTCATCCACAGCGTCATCCTTCCTGCGTACCATAGAGTCTTCCAATGTTTGCAATTTCTCCAGCCCACCTTCCATGCCCTAGAAACAAAAAAACCTTGTAACATACACAATATACGACATTAGGGAACAGTTTGAATATAATGTCATTGAACTTACCCGCGGTAGTTGCGAGTCCAGGATCAAGTTTTCCTTCGAAGTGCACTTCAATGTTGCCTTTGTGGAGTCAGTGCCCAGTTTGTTGGTAGCAATACATTCGTACACACCAGAGTTCTCTTCGTAACAATACAAGATATCCAAAATTACAATACCAAAGTCATGGAATGTTCTGTACCTGTGGCCATGCGGTAACTTCTTGCCGTTATAGAACCATTCGACCTTTAGCTCAGGGTCATCGACTGGCACTAACCTAGCTTCAAAGTGAGCGCTTTGGCCCTCAACTAGCTTAGTAACGTCCTGGATTTGTGTGATGAATTGAGGAGGAACAGCAGAAGCGGCAGCTGGTGTTTGGTGCTGTGCGCCCTGCAAGCTCTCCAACTCTCTGATCTTGGCAAGTGAGTCAGGTTGCAAACTTTCGGAGAATACTCCACTCCTGCCGTAGCAATTGATCGTAGCTTTGGTAAAGTCTTCGCCATACTTGTTGTATGCGCGGCAGACGTATTCTCCACTGTCGTGGTTCTGTGTGTATGAAATATCTAAAACAACAAAACCGAAGTCGGAGACTGGCTTGATTCTCGTAGAGTGACGCATCGGTACGCCGTTGTGATACCATTCAATCTTCATGTCAGGATCATCAACTGGAACAACAGTGCATTCGAAATGCGCAGATTGTCCATCTTTAAGTCCTTCAATATTCTGGATGTGTGTAGTGAATCTTGGTTTTTGGCCCTTGCTCTTGTCGATGCACTGGAGCCTGACATTTATTTCAGCCGTGCCCCATCTGTTAGTAGCTCTGCACGAGTAAGTACCAGAATCTGATTCCTTGGTTCCAAGAATTTCAAGAACGACCATACCGAATGCGTATACCGTGCGAATACGGTGGCTAGCTTCAATAGTTTTGCCATTATAGAAGAATTCAATCACCATGCTCTGATCACCAGTAGGGATGAGAGATGCGTCAAAGTGAGCAATTTGACCTTCACCAATATCCAGGATATCCTGGAATACAGTAGTGAACTCAGGTGCCCTGCCAGTGTCGTCATCTGGCCTTTGACTGGGCTCCTTGCGAAGAGATTCCTCTAGGTTCTGAATCTTTTCAAGTCCTTCTGTTCCTTTAGGATGCTGAGTCCTCTCAATGAGGTTTTCCTTACTTGTGCAGAAGGCTGTCGAGGAAGTGAATGCTTCTCCCTTTTTGTTGTAGGCCTTGCATGTGTATATTCCACTGTCTCTTTCATACACATCTGTGAGATCTAATGTGACGAACCCAAAGTCACTTGTAAGCTTGAATCTTGAGCCTTGCTCAAGAGCCTTACCGTTAAAGTACCACTCAATCTTCAAGTTAGGATCGTTCTTAGGTTCAACTTGTCCCTCAAGACGTAAAGGCTGGCCTTCCACGAGCTGGAGCTCTGCTATGACTGGAACTACCCATTCAGGTTTAGGGAAGTCAGCATCCGGAAGTGAAGATTTCCTGCCCTTAGCCAGTCGAGCTTCTTCAGCTTGCTCAACAGCTTCCAAACCAGCTTTGCCTTGTGGATGCTGGGTGTCGAAGTAAATGTTCTTGTCTCCAGTGCATCGGAGTGAACCTGAGGTGGTAGCTGAACCCTTGCTGTTTGTAGCTTTGCAGGTGTAAATACCAGAATCTTCCTCGTATGTGTGTGTGATATCCAACGCGACATAGCTGAAGTCATGCGTGCTCTTGTACCTGGTTCCGGAAGGCAAAGGCTTATTGTTGAAGAACCATTCTATCTTGAGAGTAGGATCTCTTGAAGGCTCGACATTGCATTCGAAGTGAACGTTATCACCCTCCTTGCACAAGATGTTGTTCAAATGCGAAATGAATACAGGTGTTTCATAAACTGGTTCAGGAGTGTCCAGTTTTCCTGGCTTAGGTTGCTCAAGAGCACCAATCCTGTCCAGGGACTCGGGGTGAAGAGAGTCACCAAGAAGCCAATGACGGTCTTCAATCTTGATGGAAGCAGTGGACACTGCTTCTCCAATAAGGTTTGTAGCCTTGCATGTATAAATTCCGGAATCGTCGTTCCTCAGTCCGTTTATGGACAGAGTTACTAAACCGAAATCAAACGCGCTCTTCAACCTAGAACCAGTGGTGAGTGATACTCCGTTCTTGAACCATTCAATCCTAAGGTTAGGATCAGTACGCGGCTCTACCTGAGCCTCCAAGTAGACATGTTGTCCTTCAACAAGTTTATCGAAGCTCTTCAGATGAGTAGTGAAAATAGGCGCCTGTTGCACTCCTGAGTCAACGAACATTTCGGGAACTTTGTTCATGGCAGCTTCCTTCAGCTGAATTTGTTCCCAGGATTCTGGTCTCATTGCTGAGTCAACGATGGTAGACTTGTTCTTGACTCTAAGCGCTGTTGATGAGACGGAGCTTCCGGCTTTGTTGATGGCCTTGCACATGTATACACCGGCATCGTTCGATACAACAGAGTTGATGTCTAATGTGACGAACCCGAAGTCATGTGTTGTACGGAATCTTGAACCTGTAATAAAATATTTTTTTAGTATACCTTTAGGTCTCTATCGTCAATATCGAGATTAAAGAATAACAATAAATATTTTCTTACCCATCTTGAGTTCAACACCGTTGATGTACCACTCGAACCTCATGCTTGGATCTCCGACCGGTACAACACGGGCTTCGTAGTGAGCGTGCTGTCCCTCCCAAAGCTCCGAAGGTCCAGTAAGAACCTGAGTGAAGATCGGTTTCTCGAACTCCTTCTCAGGCTCGTCAGACCTTTGCTGGTGAGGTTGCTCCAGTTGTTGAATCTTCTTCATACCCTCAGGGTGCTGAGTGTCCAATTGAATTGCTGCCTTGGCTGCAAAAGTTTATAAATTAAGATACAACAATGGCGTGGATTATGAAATACTTTTAAAATAAGATTTCTGTCTAAAGCTATAACTACGCTATTTTTAACGAACATCGTATTTCAGAGGTGCCAAGAAAAATCTTGTACTAGGTCATCATACCCCTGTAGTAGTGGAGGTATGAAAATAAAAAACAACTTACTTCTAATCTTCATAGCGGCAGTAGTCACGGCTTCTCCAAGCAGATTAGATGCTCGGCACATGTACACGCCTTCATCTTCGTCACGGACATGGTTTATGGTCATCGATACATAACCAAAGTCGTGAGTCTTAGTGATTCTCGAGCTGTCTTCAATAAGCTTCTCATTTCTGAACCACTCCACTTTGAGTGTTGGGTCACCGACAGGGATAAGTCTGCAATCGAAGTGTGCAGTCTGGCCTTCCTGAATGTTGTCGATGTTCTGAAGTGGTTGTGTGAACACCGGCCTCTGTCGGGTGACTGGTTCTGGTATTTCAGGTCGTTTAAATGGTTCTGCTGATTCTAATTCTCGGATCTTCTCTAAGCCTTCAGGACGCTGAGATTCCGATATTATGCTGCCTTTTGCGGTTACTGTCATGGATATAGCAGATGTGCACTGTCCTAGGGCATTTATAGCCTTCACGGAGTATTCACCAGCATCTTCCGGCACGCAGTGCTGTATATCCAACGACACGTAACCAAAATCAAAAGTGATATGGAACCGCGAAGCAGATTGCAGGGCTTTGCCGTTGTGGTAGAACTCAATACGAAGGTTGGGGTCGTGTACTGGTTCCACTTGGCACTCGAAGTGAGCCGTCTGGCCCTCGAACACGTGTGTAGTTCCCCTAAGTTCTGTGACGAACCTCGGCGGGCTTATCTTAGGTTCTTCGACTTCGAGCCTGGTGCTGTGGCCTTGTGCTTCAAGTTGTCTGATCTTTTCCAGACCGTTGGGATGCTGTGTGTCCAAAACAATGCTTCTGTGCCCTGAAAAAATATTATAGTAAGAAAATTTTTCATCGGAAATTCCTAGTATGAGATCAGGACTTTTATGTGACTGAGGGTATTATTATTACATACCTGCAACCTTCAACGTGCATGTATTGACTGCTTCACCGAGTTTGTTGGTGGCTTTACACATGTAAATTCCAGAATCTTCGGAGTAGGAATATAGGATGTCCAATGCGACATATCCGAAGTCATGTGTAGTTCTATACCTATGGCCGGTTCTAATCTTCTGACCATTGAGGAACCATTCAATCTTCAGATCAGGGTCATTGATAGGTTCAACTCTACACTCAAAGTGGGCGCGATCACCCTCCTTAAGGTTCTCAAGGCTGGTTAGTGCTGTGAGGAACACTGGTCTCTGGCCTGGCTTCTCTTCTTCTACAGTCTTCGGTCTTTCGTATTGCTCCAGCTCTTGAATCTTCTTCAGTCTTTGTTCGTCGAGCGTGTCGAGGTATAATCCTGATTTGGCTGTAAAGATAACAAGTATAATCGAACAAACTATTTTAATGATGTGCTCTGTTAAATGAAACATAATTTAAATTGTATGCTAAACTTACCGTCAACTTTCACTGAGCTAGTGGTAACAGCTTCGCCCACAGCATTAGTTGCTTTACACATGTAGGTGCCAGTATCCTCAGCATACGCATAAAGGATATCCAACGCTACGTATCCGAAATCGTAGGTGGTCTTGAACCTGTGCCCTTGCTGGATGGGTCTGCCATTGCAGTACCATTCGACACGCATTGTGGGGTCATTGACCGGGGTCAGCGTTGCCTCAAGATGCACAGGTTTGCCTTCAGGGACCTCGGCGTTCTTCAGAGGCTTGCCAAACTGAGGTTTCTCCGCGACAAAGCTCTCATCGCGGACGACGCGCTTATTTCTACTGTCGTCTTCAAGGTACTGGATCTTTTCGAGTGCACTGTCGTGCAGTGTGTCGCGGATGATCGATTCCTTAGCTGCAAAGTAAGAAAAACCGTTTTGATCTAATTTACTACAAAATGATCTGCAACAAGGGTGGGCATTTACCCACCCTTGTTGCAGATCCCACATGACAGGTACCCACTTTGTCATTAGTAGGTTAGGTGCTTGCATAATACCCAAGTGCCTACCTACCTACTTTCATCTTGTATTATGTATATATTTATAGGTGCCTACTTTGTTTTTCATACTTTTCTGTCTTTGTTTATTATTTTACTGTGTTACTTTACCTAGGTACATAGTTATGTTCGTCTCTGTGTGTGTTTTTACAAATAAATGATCTATCTATCTATGTAACAAAATGTGGGCATGTGCAAATTTGAAGTTAAAATAATGTTAACTTACATTGAACATTCAACTTGATGGACGATGTAGCTTGTCCCAGGTTGTTGATGACCTTGCATGTGTATTCTCCGGAATCCTCTCCGTATACAGTCAGGATATCAAGTGCGGCGAAGCCAAAGTCATACGCGGTACGATAACGGTGACCGCTCTGCAGGACTTTTCCGTTGAAGTACCACTCAACACGCATATTAGGGTCAGGGTATGGCTCAATCCTGCACTCGTAATGGGCGCTCTGAGCCTCCACAAGCTTTGTAGGTCCATTCAGTTGAGTAATAAATCGTGGGGCCTGGTTGATAGCGACTTCCACGTCTTCTTTGCGAGCATAGCGAGACGAATCTTCCAATTGCTGGATTTTGTGAAGCGCGGTCTCATGCTGTGATTCCAGCTGCAATGATGCTTTGGCTGCAAGAATATAACAAATATTTATATTTCACACTTACATCTTGGCTTAGGTGGAATATATTCGACTCAATGTAATACTAGTTTGGATACTCACATTGTACGAATAAGGTAGATGATGTGACTGCTTCACCAAGTTCGTTGATGGCGCGGCAAGTGTAGGTGCCTGAGTCTTCAGGATTGACGTATTTCATGTTGAGGGCAACGTATCCGAAATCGTGCATGGTTGTCAATCGGTTTGCTGCAAGAATTATATTTTTTAGTGAACTGCTTACATAATCAGTAGGACAACATAAATTGCTTTTAATTCTTTGTATACTTACAGGCTTCAACAGGTACTCCATTGCGCAGCCATTCCACGCGTAGCTTGGGATCTCCAACTGGAATGAGTCTGGCCTCGAAATGTACAGCTTGATTCTCAGCCACTTTGATATCCTTCATCGGCATGGTGAATACAGGCGCTTGTGTGATCATCTCATCTTGTGCGCTGTGCCTCTGGTTTCTTGAAGTATCTTCCAGCTGATGAAGCCTAGGCAGAGCGCCCTCGTGTTGTGACTCCAAGTAAATAGACTTTTTGGAATGAACGATAGCAATTCCTGAGGTAACCGCTTCACCTAGAGCATTAATCGCTCGGCAAGTGTATGTACCTGAATCGTCGGGTAGGCATGACATAATGTCCAATGCCACGAACCCAAAGTTGTTCGTCTCAGTGAATCGCGATCCACTCTTCAGCGGTTTGTTGTTGTGGTACCACTCTACTTTCATCGTGGGATCGGATACAGGGATCAGTCTGCATTCAAAGTGAGCGCGTTGCCCCTCCTTGATTTCTACGTTCTTCAACGACGTCGTGAATATCGGTGCCTGCGTAGTCATTTCGTCGATCACATCAGTTCTGTGGTATTTAGATCTGTCTTCCAGATGTTGGATTTGTTCCAGACCAGCCTCATTTTGTGTGGCTCTAATAATATCAGCTGTGCTTCGGCATGCCAGTTTGCAGCTTACTTCATCAGTACCGACTAGGTTGACTGCTCTGCAAGTGTAGATACCGGAGTCTTCCGCGATTAAGTCGATAATATCTAAAGCTACATATCCGAAATCATGGATAGGTCTAAATCTGTGACCAATAGTAACCGGTTGGCCATTCTTGTACCACTCCACCTTGAGGTTAGGGTCTGTGACTGGTTCCAATTTGCATTCAAAGTGCACATGGTGTCCTTCCTTGACGTTTTCAATGGACTTGGGCCTCGTGACGAAGCGTGGCTTGATGTTGATTGATTCATCAACGATATCGGATTTCTTGTATCTTGAAGCGTCTTCCAAGTATTGGATCTTTTCCAATCCAGACGGGTGCTGGGATTCTAATATCAGATCTTTCTTGGCGATGACTCGCAGCGCACAAGATGTAACTGCTTCACCTAGCTGGTTTGTGGCTTGGCATGTGTAAACACCAGAATCTTCAGGATAAACACTTAGAAGATCAAGAGCCACGTAGTCGAATTCATACGCTGGCCTGAATCTGTGTCCAGTCTTGATAGGTTTGCCGTTACAGAACCACTCAACTCTCATGTTCGGATCACCGACAGGTTGTAATCTGCATTCAAGATGCACATTAGTACCCTCAACGGTTTCGATGTTATGCAAGGCTCTTGAGAACTGAGGAGCTTGCATCACTGTAATATCTTCGTGAACCTGTCTTGTCCTTCGAGCAGCGTCTTCGAGCATTTGAATTTGTTCAACAGCCTGCTCATTCTGAGTGTCTGTCAGGATGTTAGATCGTTCGATGACGCGAACCATCGCTGACGTATGAGCAGAGCCAAGATGGTTTACCGCTCGGGCTGTGTATTCTCCGGAGTCAATAGATGTAGCATGGATGATGTCCAAAGCTACAAAACCGAAGTCATAGTAAGTCCTGAAGCGAGAGCCGACTGTAACAGCTCTGCCGTTGTGGAACCATTCCACCCGCATCGTAGGGTCACCCATTGGCTCCAATCTGCATTCAAGGTGAATATTTTTACCTTCCGACACTGATGGCGGGTCGGATAGTGGTTGGACGAATACTGGCTTCGACTTTGAAATTTCTTCGATTTGATACATCGGCTCAACGAATTTGTGATCTTCGATGTGTTTTGTCTTTTCGTAGAGACCTCGGTGAATGCTTGATGTGTCGATGCTTGAGCGTGCTGAAAAGAAATAATTTAATGAGTGATTTAAATCGTACAATGTGCAACAAAGCAGAGTATATGCAAAGATATATTTATTTTATTGATACTTACTCTCAACCACCATGGATGCGCTCAACTGTGCTTCGCCCAACGCATTACGCGCCACAACAGTGTACACGCCAGAGTCGTCGGCACGTACACTGGAGATGTCCAGGGCTACATATCCGAAGTTGTGGTAAGTTGCGATGCGGGTGGCGCTCTTGATGACTTGACCATTGAAGTACCACTCGATAGTCATGGTCAAATCACTTTGAGGTTCTACTCTAGCTTCAAAGTGAGCGCTCTGCCCTTCAACAATTTTATTCGTTCCTTTCAAGGGTCCCAAAAATCGTGGCTTCTGAGTGACTTTGACCTCCTCTTCAGCGCGCCTTGAGAACTTGCTAGAATCTTCAAGGTGCTGGATCTTTTCTAGACCACCAGGGTGTTGTGATTCTGCTATGATGTCCCTTTTAGTGACAATGGAAAGGTTAGCGTTAGTTGTCGCTTGACCGATCGCGTTGTACGCTCGGCATGTGTAGTGTCCCGCATCGTGAATTGTAACTGACTTGATTGTCAGTGCTACGTATCCAAAGTTGAAGAATGTAGTGATTCTTGAACTAGCCTCTACAGGACGGCCATCTTTCAACCACTCTACTCTTAAAGTAGAATCACCCACTGGCTCTAGACGAGCTTCGAAGTGGGCGAATCCTCCTTCCTTAATATTAATTTGATCCTTGATCGGCGTCTTGAACTCAGGCTTCTGAGTACTCTCAGGGATCTCCTGGTAGTACTTTTGATTTTGCTGTTGCTGATATGCTTCTAATTGCTCAGTCTTTTCAATGTATCGTCGCTGTTCAGGTATACCTAAATCTGCAGTAACAGTACTCCTCGCCGCCACTCTGATAGACGCTGTGCTGATGGCTTCACCCAATTTGTTTACAGCTCTCACTGTGTACGAACCTGCATCTTCAGCCCGTAGGTGCATGATGTTAAGGGAGACGTAACCGAAGTTGAAGATTGACGTGATTCGTGAGCTAGCTGTGATGGGTCGGCCATCTTTGTACCACTCAACTCTCATAGTAGGATCACTAACGGGAGTGAGTTGTGCTTCAAAGTGGGCATTTCGGCCTTCTTGGAGTTCACCAAGATCCTGTAGTGGCCGGATGAACTGTGGCCTCTGTGATGAAGTTTCCTCAATAGATTCTTGGTGCTGATACCTAGAGTAGTCCTCTAATTGCTGGATGTACTGCAGACTCTCAGGATGTTGGCTTGTCCTCTCGATGGTTGCTCGTGGTGTCACTTGCAATACTGCTTTCGTTTCTGCAACACCTGTTGCGCTAACCGCTCTGCAAGTGTATTCTCCGCTGTCTTGTAGATTCAGACTGAGCATATCTAATGAAATATAACCGAACCGGAATATCGACGTAAACCTAGAACCTGAAACAAATTAAACATTATTAATAATACAGATGATATTTTTCCTTGAATTTATATATAAAATGCAAATGACGCTGCTTGCTTAATTTTGGTACGTACTTGCTTCAATACTCTGACCATTCCTCAACCATTCTATCTTCATCGTTGGGTCGCCGACCGGCTCTATTCTCGTTTCAAAGTGAATTTTGCCACCCTCCATCTGCGTTACATTCTTGAGTGGCACAATAAACTGTGGTGGAGGATAGACGCGGTCTTCTTCACCGTGCGGAATGTTGGGTCGTGCCCTTTCCACATGCCTCAAGTAGATGACTTCCGGTCCAGGTGCTGGCCTGCAAATTAAAACACAGTTCATATATTGTTTGTAACTTTTAGTTTATATCGGACTTCGTAAAAGGGCTTGATTCGTTTGTGGAACAAATCTTTGATATTGATGTGTATGGAATTGTTGTTTTCTAACAATGGAATTCTAGTCGCAGTCTAACAAGTGAATAAAAACGTGAAGTTGGCTCTTAACGTGAAGTTAAAAGTCTAAAGAGATTGATATATGATGTTACTCACTCTGGCTCGATTATTTTAGTAGGCCTGGGTAGGTGCAGACGTTTCTGCTCGGGCGGAGGCTCTTTCGGTACTTCGACGTAGAGCCTAGCCCGAGTAGCTGTGGAACCTGCGACGTTCTGGGCGGTGCATTGGTACCATGCCGCATCCGACGCCTTGGCTCGCGGGATGTCCAGTGTCGAGGCTCCACCTTCGGTATTGATTCGTAACTCGGGGTTGAGTATAATCGGGATGCCGTCCTTCTGCCATGTGATGCGTGGTGTGGGCGTGCCTACAGCGCGGGCGTGGAGCGCCACTGGCTCGCCTTCTCGCACGCTCAGTGTGCTGAACCGCTCCACAAACTGCGGGGCGACCACCTGCTCCTTCTCGATGACGTTCAGCCGGCACTGGAAAGCAGTCTCACCGCTCTTGTTGCGTGCGACACACGTCACCACACCACTATCACTCAGACAAACGTTTGTAATCATAAGAGCATGATTACCTGACTCGTTTACTAATATCTTATGATTATAATCGTCTCGAATTTGTCTATCGTTAATGAACCACGTGACTTCAGGGTAAGGCCTGCCTGTGACGCGGCAATCGAATCGCGTCATTTTACCTTCTGTCACATCTCTATCCTGGCAGACCTTAACGAACTGCGGAGCGAGAGCTTTTTCACTTATTTCTATTCTTTCTTCAGTCTCTGTTTGTTGAGTATCCATAATGTATTGTGATTTTTGGTCCTGTACATATGTTTCTTGAGGAGATTCAACAGCGAGGTACGCTGAGCTGACGATGCACCCGTTCGGGTTCTCGGCTAATAAGGTGTAGTGTCCGGAATCAGACTTTTGTGTGTTCTTTACCCTAAGTATCGTTTGATTGTGACTTGTGATGATTTCGTGCTTGTTCGAGTTGACGATCCTCTGGCCGTTCTTGAACCAAGTCACTCTTGGTTTAGGGTTGCCGGACAGCTGCACTTGGAACTGTGCGTCGGCACCTTCTTGGAGCTTAGAGTTTCTAGGCTTCTGCGCCACCTTGGGCGGTGCCACGGGACCTAGAGACTTGTCGATCTCTGTGCTGATGTACGCATCAGATTCTCCAATATACCTCTTTGTGATTGATTCCCTGAACGATACTTCCCTCAAAAGTCTGTATTCGAACGTGTCCACTTTGAACTCTGCAGAGTAGTCGGTGCCATTTGTGTAAGCAACCTTCTGGGTCTTCTGCGACTGTTCTGTGGAGTAGCCCTGTGTGCCGTAGGACTTGTGTTCGACGCTCTCGCTGACGTGCCGGTAGCTCTGCTGGTGGGATTGTTGCTGAGCCGGGACCGGCACGCCTTCGGGCTGGATGTAGACGGAACATATGGCCTCGCCGTATTGGTTGCGTGCCGTGCATGTGTACTCGCCTTCGTCTCCAGGCCCGATCTGTTTGATGAGTAGCGAGACATCTCCAGTTTGTTCATTATAACTCATACTGTACTTGTTGCATTCTACCAGCGGTGCCTTTTTCCTCGTCCAGGATACAACGGGAGTGGGGTTGCCTCGCAGCTTCCCTTCGAACTTGGCGTTGCCGCCTTGCGCGAACCTCGCGTTCTTGAATATCTGCTCGAAAATAGGCGGAGAGGGGTCGCCAGGCCTGCCCGACGTTATTGGCACCCGGTCCCCGGAACTCTCAACTGAAACAATGCAAAATGTATGTTTTAATTTCATTTATCCGTCACTTATCTAGTGAACAGTCGCATAGCAGTGAAGTAATTTATCATAATTAGGTACATTAATTTTGTACAATTTATAACAACTGCATTGGAAGTTGGCCTTGTAAATTAAATTATTACAGCAAAGCTTTTAATTCATTCTATTTTAAGATTCTTTCTTCTATTTTATTTTTCAAAACCGTGTTAGAGTAGATGCATTCAAATTCCCTCGACAATTTACTGATGATTGTTCAAGTGTCTATTTTATAATTAGGCATTTTATTTATTTAAGAAAATATTTATTTATACCTTCTGTTGAAACTAAAAATCCTTTTGACCGATTGGAACGTCGCATAATTAATATGTTAATACAACGCGAGTTAGCAGTAAACAAGCTCCAGAATCGTCTTGCTGATCCAGTGACTCAGTCGGCTATTTGTGGCTCCGGCACTCGGATCTTGTTACGAACCGATTTGGACGCACGTTACATTGTGTAATGCTACGAATATGAATGGCAACGTATATACGTTTGAAAAAATAAATATAAAACTGATAAGACTATTTTGATGTCGGTTTTTTCGGTCGAGTAATTGCGATCAGAATGAGGTTTTTTTAATTTTAGAGAGAAGTCTCGGAAAGATTTATTAGAAAATAAAAGTAATCAAAATTTTCGATTCCAACGGGATTCGAACCCGCAACGATCAGACGATCCTCCTAAAGCGGAACCCTATTCGTTACAATCGATATTTTTGATGAGCTCATATTTATGGGTTAAGCGCCGGTAATTTGATAAGACTTTTCATTTTCTCAATTTGTGGCCTGGGCTGGTTGAGATCGCGGTGGGTTTCCTGAACGCAAATGACGTCACAAAGAGTATCTCGGCAGAGTTCTGAAAGAACTTGAGCCTTCTGATGAGAAACCCTCGATGTTAACCGAGATCACGCTAAGTGCAGGCTTTGAAAGTCTGAGTTGTATTTTACTCTGGGAGCTATTTAGAGGAGTTCTAGGAGCTCTGAGACGAGCTATGAAATACATAAGTGTGGTATAACACTTAAAAAAATACAAAATTACATTTTTAAGAGACCACGTCGAGAGCATATATTTTTTTAATATTTGTCACTAATTACGTAAATTCACGGAGATATCGGCAAATATACACCAAAACTTAAATACAGCTGAACATAGAACCTCCTTGTTTTGAAGTTGGATACACTTTGGACTTTGAAATTGGTTTGCCCAGAATCAAAACCAATTTGGAGTTATTTGTACATGGCCTTGGTCCAGACATACCATGTATGTCCGGACCAAGGCTATGTACATGCATAGTTTAGCATATACGCTGTGTAAGTCTAAAATAGGTGTATTACTAATCCTAGCTAGTAAAGGCATCGACCGGCGACTAACCGGTCTTCATATCTATGGGCATTCCTGTGCGACCTAGCAGCAAAACTATTACCTACCGTGCACATACAACTACGCTTAAGATAGATCACCTAGAAGAAAGCTAGGCCTTAAACCGTGTTTATCGTCCTGAATCTTTTTAAATAAATAGGTCAGCATTTGACCTCACTCTGCCTGATGTTAAGCAGTAGTGAGGTCTAAGATGGAGCATGCTTACCTAGAAGGTACCTATTTACTCTTGATTTGTAGACCCCTATATTGCACTTTTCGGGAAATACAGAGCCCGGCAATGAGTTCCACAATTTGTACGTATGAAAAATGTAGACTGAAAACGCTTTGTGTGAACTCTGGGAATATCGACCATTACATGTGGCGTCAAGTGAATCTTCACGGTATTGGTCAAGACTTCTAAATTGATCCCAGTGGTCTTAATAACTAACTTACAGCCGGTTTCTCAAATGCTTATCAAATCTCTATTCAACTGACAAAGCAAACTGACAATTTGGCTAAATCAAATCAAGTTGCACGAACGCAAATTAGAGGATAGTGTGCCACAAACATAACTGGACCAGTGGCCAAAAGATAAAAATATAATAATGAATTTATTGACAACTCATGAGAAAACCCGCTTAACTACATGCGTACAGTCAGCGACAGAAGTTTTTAAAGTTTCATTTCCATCAAGCCAACTCGGAAAATTTAATTATATTTTTACAAAATAGCAATGGTGTATGGCAAGCCATCCAATATCAAACCTAAGTCAAGATTAAAACGCCACGAACTTCGAAGTTATACAACATCAAATGACTGTCGCTGACTGTACCTATTGACCAAGTGGTGTGTGTGGACATGGCTGAGCTGAAATCGTTTAGATGCAGGGAAAGCCATCTTAATGTCCCAGAGTCAACGAGGGTAGGCATAAGTTGCCTCCTGACCTAGTAAAGATGGAAAGGACCGAGTTCTGACTCATAATACCGTAGCTAAAACGATTAGCGACTTTATTTCGTATAGAAATAAAATAAAAAAACGAATGAGTGACGAGTGTGAGTTTGAGATGGGACAGTAATTGAACTTTAGTTTCTAAACAATCTATTTTAAAGGTAAACTGTCAAGGTTTTCCATTTCTAGGTCAAGGTCACGGTATTGGGAAATTGTATTTTTTTTATAAACCCGACGTCTTTAACAGTCCCCTTATTTATTACTAGTACTCGTAGTGGAGCCGGCAGACGTCAAAGCAACGACACTATCAAATCAAATCAAATAGTTTATTTTCCAAAAGTAGGATACAGGTTACAATTTATGATTCAGTGGACCCCGCACTAGGGCTAGCCTGTATTGCGGGCGTCCGACGAGCCAGGTTAACAATATATATATTGGAGATCGTGCGAGACAACATTTGAAAATTTACAATTAAGTACTAAGTATTTGTACAAAAATATTGATTAACACAAAACAAAACAAGGAGAAACAAAATAATGAGTTATGACTATAGATTCATTATTATTTATTTTTTTTGTCAACCTATACAATCCCACTGCTGGGCAAAGGTCTCCCCCATATCCCTCCAACCATCTCTCTCCTTCGAAATCTGCCACCACTCTCTCTCGAAGGATTCATTATTTAATCAATTTAAATTTCGACCGATGAATCCAAAGAATATAATATGAATATAATATTTGTAGCATGGGACTGATATTTTTGCTTGTCTTTTGGTATTTTTGATGACAATGACTCACAATGGGCTAGTTAGCTAATGAATAACATAGAAGAAATGAGTATATTTTATTTTCGCTACGAACAAAAACACTACAAATTAAGTATAAAAAAAAGCTTTTCACAGTTACTACTAGCGCTCCGCATTATTACATCGTAAAAGGATTTTAAGTGCACTTTTAAGGATTTTTCGTGCACTACTCGTAATTTGTAAATGTATAAAAGTTCACAATAACAAACAAGTTGTACCTATACCTTGGGACTTTAAATCATAAAGTTGCGAAAGGACGCGTTAAAAGGCTCGCGCGAGTCGATGTGAGATGCCAAAATGTTTACGAATTTCCGAAACGCGCGAGCCTGGAACGCTTGAACGCATAGCCTGGAACGCGTAGTGCGTACAAGGCTTAAGATCTGTTTCATACAAGCTAATCGACGACTGTGGCGCAGTGGGTGAAAGCCCGCTTGGGACGCAGAAGGTTGCGGGTTCGATCCCCGCCGCGGGATAAATGTTTGTATGTTCTGCAAATATTAATTTCGGGTCTAGGTGTTTCTATATATAATATGTAAGTATTTACAAAACAAAAAGTATATAAGTAGTACCTATATCAGTTACTGGTTTGGGGCTAGTAATGCTGTGTGAAATGTCCAGCATTAAATATGCTTGGTGTGAACGGGATAGCGTAATATCCATGTATAGATACATCTGTCTGTGTAGATACATACATCTCTTGTACATACATCTGTTTCAACGTTACATCAGATTATCAACGTATCCAGACGAAAGTAGAGCAAATATTTGTGCCAGAACGCAGTGTCGAGAGTAACCGCCACAGAACATGAACGTGTTGTACGTCTAACAAGTTTCACTGTCTAAAACTAGCTGCACTAACTTTATCCGCATTGAATGTAATTTCGGTTTCCCATTCACTCAATTCAAACCTATTGGAGTTGAAAAAAATTCCGGCTTCATTACATATCCATATGCCATTTTGTTTTACTGACAAAACCTGTTCATTTTAGGCGTGAAAATATAATAAATAAATAATGCTGGACATTTCACTCAGCATCACTAGCCCCAAACTAAGCAAAGCTTGTAATATGGGAACCAGTAACTGATATAGGTACTACTTATATACTTTTTTGTTTGTAAATACTTACATACATAGAAACACCCATACCCGAGATAAATATTTGCAGATCATACAAACATTTATCCCGCGGCGGGGATCGAACACGCAACCTTCTGCGTCCCAAGCGGGCTTTCACCCACTGCGCCACAGAGGTCGTCATAAGACATACGACTGACAAACAGACAGAGTCACTTTCACACTAAGGGTCGATTCACATCTGACCGAAGATCCGTCGCGTATTATCGGTCGCGGAACGCCAGAACTGACAAATGTATAGAAAAACACTCGACCGTTCACACTCGACGGACTAACGTATCATCGGTCGAGTGTGAACGGTCGAGTGTTTTTCTATACATTTGTCAGTTCTGGCGTTCCGCGACCGATAATACGCGACGGATCTTCGGTCAGATGTGAATCGACCCTAATAGCTAAGTATGGATGGATATAATTTATTTAACCACGACAAAAACACAAACATTACTAACAAGAATCATACGTTAACGTTATTGATTATCAAGTATGTTTATATAGGTACCTACACCAACACCAAAACATACAACTTTCGCATTTTACTTCTATTAAATGCATATGGATGGATGGGTGAGTGACATATAGCCTTGATCAAAAGCTATTTTTTCATGTTTTCACGTCATAAAACGCGGTTCCGTTATTAAAAACAATGAATTTTAGTCGACATGACATTAGATACCTCTAAAATTATCAGTGTTCCTCTACTATATTATGCATGTTTTATACATATAAACCTTTTTCTTGAATCTCTCTATCTATTAAAAAAACCGCATCCAAATCCGTTGCGTAGTTTTAAAGATTTAAGCATACATAGGGATATAGGGACAGAGAAAGCGACTTTGTTTTATACGAATACTATGTAGTGATATTCAATTGTTGTAAATGATTTTGAAAACTACCACCGATAGGGTATGGTAATAGCGAGTGTTATAGGCTGTATGCTAATCCGCTAGCAGTTAAGACGTGTTTTGGCAAACGACCAACTGGCCTGGCGGGATAGTTATGAAACAGCTTTGTATAGGTTTGTGGCTAGCAGCTAATTCGGGAGGTGAAAGTTTAGTTGCCTTAGACGACTAGACTGTATTTGTAACCCCACAGTGTCGCATACCTCTTAGGAATAATAGGTGTTACCGGGGTAAAAATAAATAAATAATGCTGGACTTTTCACACATAATCTAGCCCCGAAGTAAGCAGAGCTTGTGTTATGGGTACTACATGATTGATGTTATTGTACATTTTTTTTTGGTGTTATTGTACGTTTACAGTATGTTTTATTTAAGTATATCCATTAATTTTGTTTCTTTGTACAGTTTTTCAGTAGGACCGCTAGGATCACTTAAAATAGTCTTAGAACGAATTGTACTCTTGTTCTTTTGCGACCAATACCGTGAAGAATCAGGGCAACAAACACGATTTGGAGCCTAGCATTCTTAGTTTAAGCCCACTCGCAGACTGCACACTTTCTATCGGCCGATATTTGAGACGGGCTATACTTCTCCATACTCATTACGAGCCGAAGTATATTCCGTCTCAACTATCGGCCGATAGAAAGTCTGCAGTCTACGACGGAGCTTAAGGAATTGAACACCTTGCACTAACCACAGTAACCGCATTTGAAACACCTTGTGTTGCGCAAACTACATGCGATATGTTTCGTTTTGTCACTGGGCCATTCCCAGTCACGAACGGTCAACGACCTGACAGATATTATTTTATATTTATACAATTTTGTTTATCTGTAGATCTTTTTAACGACGATCCTTAGATAACTTGACTGATTCTATTGGATTTTGTAATTTTATGTGCATATTTGTGAAACTCATTCCCGGGCTCTGTATTTCCCGAAAAGTACAATTTAGGGGTCTTCAAATCAAGAGTTAGGTTGAACATCTAAATAAACTCACAAACTTTCAGCTTTATTATATAAAGATATTATATGAACCTCTTTGGATCAAATTGGCGACATTTTGGAGAAGGGCCAGGTCAAAAGTACCCTAAACCGACGAGCATGTATGAAGAATGTAATGAGAGTGAATGAGGCGAAAGTTGTGTGTCAGGATCGTAGCGACTGGAGATCCGTGGTCTCTGCCTACCCCTTTGGGAAAGAGGCGTGACTTTATGTATGTATGTATTATATGAGTGGCATTGTGACACCACGTATTAAAAACAATTGCCAATAAAGCTAATTTCAGTAGCAAACTATATGACGTCACAAAAAGGAGGTCAAAACATATTGTCTCAAAACATTTGATCAGCTGAGACACAAAATCGTGAAATGTATTCTGATGTAAATGATAATGATTCTAATTTATGATTATTCTCTTATCGTTCTAGTTCTTTCGAACCAGTGTGGTGAATGGATGGTAGTCAAAGAGGCTCATATTGATAGAATACAACTTAAAAAAAAAACAAATATCGCACTAATTTCACTAAAATCCGTCAAATGAAACGCAGGTTAGTCCCTGTTATTACCGAAACGAATAAGCATTAAGTAACGCCCAATTTTAACTCGTTTAACTAACGAAGAAAGAAATGCGAGTTCGCATTTTAATTCTTTTAAAAGTAACGATTGATCTCAATCTGTAGTAATTAAGCCATATTAAGAATTGCAAATGGTCTTGCTTACAAAAAGCGTACAAGCTGCATAAAAATCGTTGACTTTTTTATCTCAATGGATCCATGAATCAACTAAAAGAATGATAGGCCCCAGACCGTGTTTGTTG
Organism: Epirrhoe alternata; assembly: GCA_963565295.1. Classification (NCBI taxonomy): domain Eukaryota; kingdom Metazoa; phylum Arthropoda; class Insecta; order Lepidoptera; family Geometridae; genus Epirrhoe; species Epirrhoe alternata. The sequence goes on from OY751375.1 coordinate 2,060,402, forward strand.
CCCTGATTCTTCACGGTATTGGTCGCGAAAGAACAGGAGTAAAATTAGTTTTAAGACTATTCTAAGTAATCCCTGCGGTCTTACTGAATAAATGATTTTTGACTTTGACTTGACTTTGACTTTATGTTTATATCTAAAATAAGTATTTGTGTGCCAAGGTTGAAATAATTCATGTTTTAGTTTGAGATAATTCATGTGGACGAGTTTATTGACAAATTGTTAAGAGAGGAACTTTTCTGTGACATTATTCTGCCCAGAATTCAGAAAAGATTCGTGTTAGAAGAAAATAATGAGATTGAGCCGAAAGTGTAGGCGCTGGATGGTGATGTCCTTACAGAATTTTAGACTTTGACTTTGGTAAGTCAGTTATAGTTTTCTATAATATGCTAGCTGTACCAGAGACTCCGTCTGTATATGAAAGAATGGACTGGGTCAGGCCCAGTCCACCATATGGTCAGTGGCCCTCACTGAATCACGCTCAACATACTTGAACTGCAGTTACGTAAACTGACAAGTGTGAGTAGGGCACATATCGACGGTAGAAAGCGAAAACGTCGTATCTCAAAAAATCCAATTTTACACCAGAGCCAAAAAACTATTTCAAAAAATCATAACTCATGATCTAATAAAGATAGATGTTTCAAATTTGGAACATATTTGTATCTATCCAAACGCTATTTGATACCATTCATGAAAATATCCAAAAGTTACTGCTTCATTGATTTTTCACAAGTTACAGCAATTGATGTCTCATAATCGAGCAGCGGAAATGCTGTATCTCTAAGGTGAAATATATGAATACTTGAAATAGATACAAAATTCCATGCTACGGATCTGCTGTACCTTAAATATGAACTATACAAAGCATGGTCATTTTGCTGTATGAGATTTTAATGAAATTGGTTTATAAAAATAAAATGGTTTAAGTACAGTCTGAACTATAGATGTTATAAAAATAAAATACTGTATCTTTCACGTAATGTTTTTATTGTAATTTTAAGAATGTTTAAGAATGTAATGACACAAAAAAATCAGTCTCAGTTAGTAGTTTCTCTTTTTCAATAATCAATAATCATTCTGCTATACTTTATCTTCCTAATTAGTATTAACAATCAGTCTGCTATACTTCCTCTTCTTAATTAGTTTTAACAATCAGTCTGCTATACTTGATCTTCTTAATTAGGTTTAACAATCAGTCTGCTGTACTTTCTCTTAATAATTAGTTTTAACAATCAGTCTGCTATACTTCCTCTTCTTAATGAGTTTTAACAATCAGTCTGCTATACTTCCTCTTCTTAATTAGTTTTAACAATCAGTCTGCTGTACTTTCTCTTCTTAATTAGTTTTAACAATCAGTCTGCTGTACTTTCTCTTCTTAATTAGTTTTAACAATCAGTCCGCTATACTTCCTCTTCTTAATTAGTTTTAACAATCAGTCTACTTTCTCTTCATAATTAGTTTTAACAATCAGTCTGCTATACTACCTCTTCTTAATTAGTTTTAACAATCAGTCTGCTGTACTTTCTCTTCTTAATTAGTTTAAACAATCAGTCTGCTATACCTCCTCTTCTTAATTATTTTTAACAATCAGTCTGCTATACTTTCTCTTCTTAATTAGTTTTAACGATCAGTTTGCTATAATTTTCTCGTCTTCATTATTTTATCAATCAGTCTGCTCAGTACTTTGCTCTTCTTCATCAGTTTCACCCAGAGTATCTTGAATTTTTTTGTCGTTTTTTAATTGCAAATATTCATGCGAGTAGCATAAAGGAATGATTTGTTTGTCGACTAACTTTTTGAGGTCGTTATATTTTTGTATTGAAACAGGGAGTTTCGTTGCATACAATTTAATCTTTGGTTTAGTATTGCTCAAACTACACAAGGGCACTGAAGTAGTTTCAGCATCTGAGAGCATAGAATTTTTTATGAACATCATGTCGGGATTCGTCTTTTTAAATGTTGCGATGCACAACTTAGAAATTTGAATTTTTTTTACTTCTTTTAAAAGTTTTGTTCATAATTTCATCAAATCCTAAAAAGTCTTTGCCCTCCATAATAGACACTCGATACGGGGTTGGCTTTTTACGTGCCAGTTCCACAACAGTAGGCCATTGGGATGGTGCCCACACGGTAGTTTTCTTCACAGCTCTATGGTAGCATGCATGCTATCAACTGGCATGAATTTAAGACCAGGAATGAGATAACTTATTTGAATTGTCTCCAAATTGACAGCAATGGTCAAAAAATATTTCAACATACTCAACATAGTTTTATTTTTGTTCTGTCCGTAACATGAATCACAGTACAACAGTACTGTCTTTACGTTTCCATGTTTGTCTACCTCTTGAAGGTAATTGTACACGCATGTTGAAATCTCATTAGCTCCACGATGAGCATCAACTTCTGTCCATAGATTAGAATATCCCATCTGAGTATTACTTTCATATATTGTAAGATTGTAAACACCTGTCGTATTGTATGGATCAGAGTGTTGGGCAACCAAAGTGACGGATGAAAAAAGAGTGCATGCGACAGAGATGAGAATGCTGTGATGGATGTGTGGAGTAACTAGAATGGACAAGATAAGGAATGAGTACATCAGGGGAAGTTTGAAAGTAGCGCCAGTGACTGACAAATTGAGAAGTGGAAGGTTGGCGTGGTATGGGCATGTCATGAGGAGGGATGAAAGTCATATAACACGACGAGTGATGAGTTTGGAGGTGGATGGATATACCTAAGAAAAGATGGATGAACTGTGTGAATGCGGATATGTTAGTGAAAGGAGTGAGTTCTGATATGACGAGTGATAGAGGGAAATGGAAGAAGGAAACATGTTGTGCCGACCCCACTTAGTGGGATAAGGGCAGGAAGAAGAAGAAGATTGTAAGATTGTAAACAGCAATCTTTCTGGAGTAGTATAATGCCATGTTATCACCATGTGGTGTATTAAGCACTTTTTGCATATCAAAGCTTGCACATATTACGCTGGGATCCATAGCATTAAGTTTTTGGTGACATTGGAACCTCTTATAGGAATCTTCTTTTTCTCGTATGTGATTATCATACTTTAACATCTCATCATAATTTTTTACATCATATGTCTGTGTCATACACACCATACATTTATCCTTCTTGGGAATATGAATTCCAATATTGTAATTCTCTTTCAACCAATTTGAGAAAACCTTGAAAGACATACTTTTGACGCCTTCTTCTTTACAGTTTATATCGTAAATGCGATCTCCATCATCAGATCAACCCACTGTTACCATAATATTCCAGGTGCAAAAATAAACGAACTCTCAATAAAGACTCATTTTACTAAAAATACGTAGGTTAAATTATAATATTTAAGTACTCACCCAAACTCTTGAGGTTTTATTTTATTTTTAAACACGTAAACAAACTTTTTAATGACTCAAACTCAAAAAAATGACAGTTCAACAAACACGCTTTCTCACTATCAGCGCTTACGCTTAACCGAAGTGCGGTTGGAATGTCGTACTTGGGGAAATCGTCGGGGTGAGAGAGGGGGGTGGGTCTGGTTAGAATAGCGTAATTGATAACTTTAAACTAAATAATACTCTATTCTTATGTTGTAAGTAAGATTTTCCTGTTAAATTAGATGTTTGAAATGTAGTATCTTTGGCAACGTACATTTTGGGGCGGCTAAAATGCTGTATCTCCTTTTAAATCATTTTCCTGTAATGTTGTAACTATTTTTTAGACTAGAAGTAGTGTCGTATCTGTTTTATTTTTAAAAGTTACGATTTTTCCTTTATTTACAGCAAAAAGTCGTGTGACCAGTAAAAAAACTGGGAAAAATTCAAGGGCGTATCTTAAAATTTTTTCATCGTAGAAAGACGAGAGTTGGACTATTCGACGCGCCTTTTTTTGCTGATCAACAATATAGTAAAAAGTCATTTTGGCCATTTTTTGAGATACAGCAGTTTCGCTTTCTACCGTCGATATGAAGGATTCCGTACCATCCTTATTATCTATACTAATATTATTAAGAGCTGGAAAGGATTTGTTTGTTTGTTTGTATGTTTGTTTGAATTGACCGCTCCATTAGGTATTGTGATTTCGTTATTACTTATGTATTCTTTTTTCTTGTAATATTATTATTGTATGTAATATTATCAATAAATGACTATTATGACTATTGAATAGGTTTAAAAACTACTGGACCGATTTGAAAAACTCTTTCACCATCACAATCCTACATTATCCCTGATGAACATAGGCTATATTTTATCCCGGGAAAGTGAAGTTTTCCCGGGGGAGCGCGGGTAACACCGCGACGGACAGCTAGTACTTTAATATTATAAATGTGGAAGTTACTTTGTCTGTCTATCTGTCTGTTTATTTGTTACCATTTCAGGCACAAATCACTGAACAGATTAGGCTGAAAATCAGCATGAATATATAATATATAGAATACACATAGGCTACTTTTTATCCCGAAAAAATAATCCATAAATATTCTAGGCGGCCCCAGAGCTGACCAGGAAGTATTGAGTCGTTTTCGGACCTGCCCAGGGGTAAATAAATAATGCTGGACTTTTTCACACAGCATCATCTAGCCCCAAAGTAAGCAGAGCTTGTGTTATGGGTACTAGATGACTAATATACTACTTATATACTTTTTGATTCCAAATACATACATATTATACATAGAAACACCCAGACCTGAGACAAATATTTGTAGATAATACAAATATTGGTCGAATCTGCAACCTTGTGCGTCGCAGGCGGGCCTTCGCCCTCTGAGCTAAAGGGGTCGTCAGATATGGGTTAAGCTAAGTTCGTATGAGCTAGTAGCCAACTCTGAATCAGGTTTTTGGCCCACTTAAAGCCACCGTCATGCTTTAGCCGGTACCGAGAATTTAGTGCCCTCCGGTTGCACCTAGTTGATTAGGTATACCTCTAGACACCTATCCGCTTACCGGTCAGAACGTTGCTGAACATCAACGATCTAAGAACGCATGCGCACTTCTAAACGTGTGACAAGAAGCAATTGGTACTGTCCAACTATTCATACATTCCCTGCAGAGATCACGACCTACAGTAAACAAAAGAGAACTTACATAACTAGTTGAGTGACGTCACCGAGACCGTTGTCCACCCGTGGTGGCATTATAGACTCTATCCCCAGGGATTAAGGATAATTTTGCTAGGTTTCGTTCCAGTCACGGTCTGGGAATCGCATTCTTCGCACAAAAACGGAGGACATTGCTCTGTACCGCATGGAACAGGTCCATTGAAGGTTTTATTTATTATCTAATAGCACAGGACCGTGTTGGATGACACAAAGCTTCAAAGATCAAAACACGAAGATCAGAATCAAACTCATAAAGCATCAATAGGATCGCTGGGGTCACTTAGACTGATGATAATGATTATGATCTTGATTTCATCCGCATTGAATGTGATTAACATTCAATGCGGACGAATCGATTCCATAAATGAACATGAGTTTCACGCATACAAGATTATTATTGAAAACAAAGCTTTCGTCTTCCCTAAAGTGTCATCTTTATCCGGTGTGTATATCGTCAGTTTGACATAATGCATAGAGAGTCTTAGACATATCTGTCGATCCGATTTACAATGGCTAGGAGGGAAGGTTTTTAGAGTTTGACGGGAAAACTATCAAACCCTCAGAAATAAAATTGATATGGGGCCACCTCTGGAGAATACCCTTTCAAACAAAAAAACAATTTTGAAAATCGGTTCACAATTGGCGGAGTAATCGCGTAACAAGATACAAAAAAAACATACAGGCGAATTGAGAACCTCCTCCTTTTTTTGGAGTCGGTTAAAAATTGACTTTTACGATTTTGTGCAATGCCATGAACGCAGGCTAGTGATGATTTAGTTAGTAGATTTACGTTTTCTCTGATCTACGATATGAATAGCAGTTAGATGCAGTTATTCGCATAATCCGTACTACAAGTGTAACGTGAGTAGCTTTACAGTTTTTACACACCACCGTTTGAAAAGCTTACTTTTTCGTTATACAGAGTTATGTCAAAGTGAGTCATTTCTCCCTCAAAAAAAAATGGTGGGCGAGAATTAAGTAGTATGTTTCATTACTCCCGGTGAACAGATAAGTAATGAGGTTTGAATTTCGAACTTCAACATTTCATAACATACACCGCTATTTTATGACTACATACCAAAAAAATTTAGGGACAGTTGCAGCAGAACTTTTTTTATTTAACTATCACAAAGTTATCGAGGATTGTAGTCAACCAAAACCGAACAAAATTTTATGAAAACTGTACAAATAAGTACTAGAGACAACAATCGCGTACAGAATCTCATTCGAATTATGCTGTCGTATCATCCCCAGTCAGTAAAACCGCAGTACCTATCATAAATCCATGTCTGACTCGTCTCGTCTCCTTTTGAGGTTATCATTTTTTTCTCTTATTTGAGTATGTGATCAGTAACAGACACCGAAACAAGTGTGGATTAACGCTATAAAAAATTACAAAAAAATATGTTTTATGACTATGGCTCTTGATTGGACCACATTAGCTCACGATAGAGAGGAGTGGAAGAAACGAAGGGAGGCCTTTGCAGTGGGACACCATAGGCTATTAATAATTAATAATAATAATTACGTTTTAAAACTCAAAGAAAAACCGACTTCAATGTTCGACTCTACACGCGGCGTGTCTATAACGTCAGTTTGACATAATGCATAGAGAGTCGACTTACCTGTCGATTCGATTTACAATAGCTAGGAGGGAAGGTTTTTAGAGTTTTACGGGAAAACTATCAAACCCTCAGGAATAAAATTTATATGGGACCACTTCTGGAGCATACCCTTTCAAACAAAAAAATAATAGGTCCACAATTGGCGGAGTAATCGCGTAACAAGATACAAAAAAAAAACATACAGGCGAATTGAGAACCTCCTTTTTTTGAAGTCGGTTAATAATAATAAAGACAATGGCTCTATCATAATAATTTCGTATTGTAAAATGTACTGTCAAATTATTTTTTTAAAAAAGTTTTACAGTTTTTGCTATCATAGAAACTGTAAAAGCAACGAGTTAAAAGATCGTAAAACAGACAATTCATTTGCAGAAAGCACAAAGCATTTTTAAAACATTATTATGACAGTAAGTTGAGCATTTATACATACAGTTATGTTGTACCAATGTAATAAGGGCTAGTTCACACTGACACACGACACGACTTGATGCTTGAAGTATAGATGCGTCGCTATAAGTTGAAAATGCATTTGAACATTTTCTTTGGCTACTTTCCTATCCCTAATTACGCTAAACTAGAAAACGTGTACTCTTCACGTATCACTTTTTTCCTTCTTTGTTAGTAGGTACCTAGGTATTGCAAAAATATTTACAGAAAGGTTTACTTCTATGAATCAGTTAGATATCAACATCGAGCACATACTTTTTTTATGATGAATGGGTCAACTCGTGACCACGAAACTTACATAGGCAAAATGAGGTCTACGATGGAGCGAGCCTACCCAGAAGGTGTCTGTTAACTCTCTTCTTAAAAACAACAGGGTCGTAGCTCAATATGTGGTCTTTTAAATTCCGAAACACATGAGTGATTTGTCACTTATAAATACTAAGTCTCGCTCGCTCGAATGTTTGAGAGTGAGCGAGAGAGCACATTGAGTCGGCCAATCGGAGTGCAGTGTCGCCGCAAAAATTGGCGGAATTATTGTCGAATAAAATAAATTACATTTCCTCTCTATTGGGTATCAATGATGTTATGGATTCGTAACAGGAGATCTGGCAAATGGAATGGGGGAGTAATAAAGAAGACTTCTCATTTGACGAAAAATTTCCTTCGGAGTTTTGAAGAAAACAAGCCGCCGTGTTTTGTTCAAACCAGTGACAGGACTGACTGACATGATATAAATCTATATTTAAAACTTGACATTGGCAGAATTAGGTATACCTAGTTGTGTAGTTGCTATTAAATAAAAGAAGAATAAGTTATTGTATCTATTTTCTCTTTCATGTGACGACCGTGACATAACAAATATCATCTTCAGTCATCTTACTGTGAACTGGCCCTAAGCGGTGGCTAATTCCAGCGAAAGTAACATTTAAATTTAGAAAAAAAACTATGATAAACGGTATATACTTGACGCGAAAATGTGTTTATGTATACAACATGCATTATGCATAGCTGTTAAAAGATTAGTTAAGATTTTTCTTACAAAAGATTTCAACGCGTTCCTAAGCTACAAATACGGAACGAATAATGTATCATCGTTCGAAAGAGATTTTTGAAGTGATAACTTCTTTAGGCGCGTTGGGTATTTATGAGATGGAAAAAAACCACCAAACTCGTGAGTCACAAGTCACGTGACTGTTACCTAAACACCGACACCGCCTCTCACTATACCTTAATTTCGTCACACATGTTATCGTCAGAAAGGTCAAAGTGTAAAGAGCTCTGGTTCTGGGTGAGGCAACCGGGAGTTCAAATCCCAGTAGGACAGAAACTTTTTGCAATAATTAAGACAATGTGAAATAAAAGCAGAATGTGAAATAATTACGTTTTAAATATCAAAACTACGACTTCAATGGTGACTTGAGTCGAGGTGGGGTATCACTAGTGCATAAAAGTGCAAATACAGTCATTCATAATTCCTCATATTCCTTTAAATTCACAATTCCTCAGAAATAAAATTTATATGGAACCACCTCGAGAGCTTACTCCTTAAAACAAAATAAGAGATTTTAAAATTGGTCCATAATTGACTTTATATGGATCCTCAATGACGGTCAAGAGAAGCTCTCGGAAATTATCAAGTTAGCGTCAACAATTGGTAACCCCCGTAAGAAAGCGGTTTGTACTGCGGGGTCACCAATTGGTGACGCTGACCGTACGTGCTGTACCAAGGAAATAATCCCCATCTTAATTTGCAGCGTAATGGCACCATATCTATGCGATGACCATATCTATCTAGTCTGTTCTGCTCACGGCATCCAGCTGCCTGCTGACCGGAACATAATCCGATAATTAAACTAGTACACCTTACCAACGTGATGGCCGTGATTTTGATCTTTATGTCTAAGAGCTTATGGTGCAATCTACCTGTTCAACATGAGCGTATCTCTAGGGTAGAAATACAGTGAAATGATTAAGAGTTAAAGTAAAACCATCCTTTTTGAAACTACAATAAAACTGAAAATCGTCTAAATTCAATGTCATTACTCTGTTAAGGCTGGAATACTCTATGGACTACTCCAATTCGCCTTCGATAACATGTTAACCCGACCAAGACAAACCAAAGAATGGGTAATCTTTATCCTGACGACTTCTGTGACGCAGTGGGTGAAAGCCCGCTTGAGACGCGGAAGGTTGCGGGTTCGATCCCCGCCGCGGGATAAATGTTTGTATGATCTGCGAATATTGATCTCGAGTCAGGGTGTTTCTATGTATAATATGTATGTATTTACAAACAAAAAGTATATAAGTAGTATAACAGTTATCTGGTTCCCATAGTACATGCTATGATTAGTTTGGGGCTAGTTAATGCTGTGTGATGTCCAGCATTATTTTTTAGGAAAAAGTTCTTAAAACAAAAGACATGTCCAAAAAGAGGGTACCATGTTTGTATTAAGTGAGAGAAGAGATTTTCCAAAAATTTTTGTAATTGTTTTATAGTGCTGATCCACACTTGGTATTTCATTATGAAATGAAAAGTCTTATCAAAAATTTCTAAATTTCTTTTTTTTTTTGAGCTTATCGAAAATTTGGACACCGGCAACAAGGGATTCTGTGGCCGAGCGGTAAGGCACTCCGGCTATAGGAGGATCGTCTGATCGATGGGGGTTCGAATCCCGTCGGAATCCAAAATTTTGATAAGACTTTTCATTTCATAATGAGATTTTTCTAGTTGATATTTGCTATGTATGTAAATAATGATAATTATGTTGATTCTAAGCCATATACGATTGTATGAGAATAGTAAAAAGTGAATGTTATTCGCATATCATCCAGCGCATGCTGTTTTCTATTAGAATTGAGCTTGTAAACAGATACTACTTTACACAATTAATGACTCAATTGAATTTATTCAGAATTTTTTATTAAAACAGAAATTATTTTAAAGAGCCGTAAATGGGGTTATACCTCGACTTTCAAGCGAATCGGTCGTGGGATCCCGGCCGTGCATCAGTGGATTTTGCGTTTCGTAAAAATTTATATGCGCTTTAACACGAGCTCTGAACGGTGAAGGAAAACATCGTGAGGAAACCAGTTAGTTCTTATAGGCGGCGATGGGCTTGCAACCTGTCACGTATGGAATACTAACTTCTGCAAGAGCATGTATTAAATATGTATTTGTACATGCCTCTGACTACCCCCTTAGACATCTTCAAAGGATCTGGAATATAAAGATCTGAGAGAATGTCTACCGCGCCTTGGGGATACAGTCGTGACCCTGTTTTTATTTTAAAACCTAATTACTTTTAGCCTTCCCTTTAAGAGATCTTTAGGCCCGGCGCCCATTATCGGCATCGGCAAGGAAAAGGATCCTTCGGCATCCTACATGCAAGCGCACACTATCGGCAATTATGCTTCGGCATGCTGCAACGTTCTTAGGGATGACGAGGCGTCCTTAAGGATGCCGCACCGTCCTTTAGCTTGCCGAAGCGTCTCAATATCGTATTTCTCATCTTAACAGATTGTTGCCTCGGCGCCGGCGGCGTACCGAAGGATGCCGAAGCATCCCGAAGCATTCTCAAGGCTGCCGATACAGCAGCCTCAAGCATACCGAAGCGGTATTTTTGTTATTACGACCACATATCACGGAAATTTCTACTTTATTGCCATTATGTTATAGTATATTGCTATTTGCCACCTAAAATCCTCAGTCGTACCGATGCCGATAATGGGCGCCGGGCCTTAGTTTCCTATGCTTTTAGTCAGAGCTTATGTCAAAACTTTTACAAAACGAAAGGTCCACGTGTGTATGATATTTATTTTATATATAGCCATTCTCGTCCCACTGCTGGGCAAAGGCCTCCCTTCCTTTCTTCCACTCTTCGCGATCCAACGCTGTAACAGGACATGTTCTTAGGTGAGAGTCCAGCTCGTCTCGCCATCTCATTCTGGGTCTTCCACGTCTTCGCATCACATTTTGTGGGGTCCACGGCGTGGCTCGTTTCGCCCACAAATTGTTCGACATGCGGCAGACGTGCCCGGTGTGTGTATTAATTAATAATATAAATTACAGCACCATTCTATTAAAAAAAGTTATAGACATTTTACACGTAATAATACTACCTAAGTTCCGATACTAATCAAAGTTAGTATGTTTTCATTTTGCTCTAGTACCTAAATGTAAAAATGTTTTTAAAAATGGCAGACGCGGACACTGGATAGTGTTTTTATATATATCTTTATATATATACCCTTTTTCCCACATTACGTGGGGTCGGCACAACATGTGTTCTTCTTCCATTCTCCTCTATCAGCCGTCATCTCAACACTCACTCCTTTCTTACTCATGTCATCCTTCACACAATCCATCCATCTTTTTTTTGGCCTACCTCTACTCGTAGTGTAAAGCGAGAATTTTTACAATAAATAATACAATAGAAACTTTTGCCCTGCAGTGGGAAACATCAGGCTTATAAATAAATAATAATAAAATATAATTAACTAGTTTTTTTCCAAAATGGCGGACAGTTAATAATCTCTACATTGTCACAACTCTAGCCTCCATTCAATGTCAATCGCTAAGAAAGAGTGAAACTATCAGTCGTTGTTTTTCACATTGTAACGATGTCATTATACTGGTTCCCAGTAAATAATGGAAAACCGGTAATTGCGAAAAAAACATTAGCTTGCTTGATGATACCAACTTTCCATTGCCAAAAGATGCAAGAAAATGTTTTGAGCGTTTCCTTTACTTTGTAATGTCCGGTTCCTCGGGAAATTTATGTATACTAGCTACTACTAGGTACCAACATTTCGAATAGCCTATGCTATTCCAGGTCACTATCTACGCTTATTCCAAGTTTCATCCAAATCGGTTGGTTTAGGCGTGATTGAAACACAAACATCAAAAAAAAAATTGGTTGTCTGTAAAGTCGGTTTACTGACGATAGTTGAACGTGACAACGTTTGTGCTTCTTTGTCGCTCGTTCCGCGCTCTCGCTTGCACTTCAAGCCTTACATGGAACGCCTCAGAGCGAGGTAACGCCGCATTTTTTCGTGCGTGCAGCCGGCTCTATCGATAAGACGTTGTCACGTCAAAAACTCATAAACTTTCAGCTTTATTATAAGAGTGATAAAAAAAATAAAAAAAAAATTATAAGAGTGGGATTTTATAGCTAAACTACCTGTGTAACAAATAGTTAGTGCCCATAACACAAGCTCTGCTTACTTTGGAACTAGATGATGTTGTTAAAACGTTACAGCATTTGTTTTTTTAACTTGAATATAAAAAAATTTGAGACGTATAGGAGAGCCTATAGAGACCTATAGAGACAATAGGAGACCTTTGCCCAGCAGTGGGATTGTATAGGTTGACAAAAAAAAAAAAAAAAAAAATGTGAAATTAGCTTTTAGACGACATCAAAAGGCATCGACACGACCGGAATGTATGTTTAAGTCAAACTCCAAACGCATTTATTTAGTAGGCCCGCTGGGATCACTAGAGTAGTCTTTAGTCTACTTTTAACTACCTATTGCCTGAAATAAAATGTTTTTTTTTTTTTTTTATTTAGACTTGGTTATTCTACTCCTGTTCCTTCGCAGAGAGAGACCTACATATTATTAGCTGCGGATGATGATAACGATGATGAAAACCGCGTGTATAACTAATGCTACATAGTCCGCGTAATGGACAATTAAAGAAAATACATTGTGTATCGTGATACATCGGATCCCGATTTTAATTCAGCAGTTGATCACGCGAAGTTGTAAGTGATAGTTGGCGTGTCAATGTGACCGTTTTACATAACTTATACTCATACGTGAAATGACTAAAATACGGCCAAGTAAGAATCGGGTACCCGATAACCGTTGGCGTAAACGAGTTCTTGAGTGGAGACCGCGACTCGGTAAACGTAGTGTAGGACGCCCTCCGGCCAGGTGGAGTGACGATCTGCGAAAGGTTGCTGGCAGAAGCTGGATGCGTCGAGCTCAGGACAGGGCGCAATGGCGCTCTTTAGGGGAGGCCTATGTCCAGCAGTGGACTGATATGGATGATGATGATGATGAAGAATCGGGTACGAAGGAAATAATTAAGAAGCGTTTGCGTTCAATTTTTCGATGTTATCTTGATACAAAAATGGATGATTTTGGTTTCTGTGTCGGTTTCCGTGAGTGGTTTTCTTAGACTCTTTATTTTAAATTTTTCTTTTTTTTTCTCTTTAAGGGTGGTCGCACAGTCCAGCCGAGCCGTACGTAACTGTCAATTCAATAGAGAAAATGTTGCTGACGTCAGAAGCGAGCCGCATTTTCTGACGTCATCAGCATTTTTGTATAGAAAAACTGCGATCAGGTTTATGGTACCAGATAATCCCGTGTTATTATTTTTATTATAATATTCAGGACGGTAATAAAATCCAAATAAAAAGAACATAAAAATCGGTCCAACGGATTTTTATTAATAAATCGTAACTAACCCGACATTTTTTATAAAGATATCGCAATTAGTCCAGTAAAATCAGAGAATAACGGGTATTTATCACGTATCTATTGTTTTATTTATACCGTTGACGAAGATTGATACCAACGTTCAACAACAATTATGATGACAATAAAAGTATTTTATCACGAAAGTTTAGATGAGAAAATGTCTACCGTGCCTGAGGTTCATCGTGTTTGTTTAAATAGAAAAATGCTTGATTCATAATACCTAAACCACCAGCTACACGACTGGCACTGTCTGGCCACAGCGCTACCTTTAAATGATACATGTCGTTTACACAACTGTGTTTAACTTGGTTTACAGCTGTTCAGTGGCGTAGATAGGTAGCCAAGGGCCCTGGTGCAAAATAAACTGGGGCCCTGACTGAACGGTTTAGGTTTTATCAAGTTTATACAGGGTGTGGCAAAATGTAAACGTTTTTTGATTCTTTTGTTAAAACTTACGATTTGATTCGTCATTTTCTAGGATCGAAAAAGGTATGTTAAGATGGTTTTAGCATGTAGAGAGGATGGATGACAGTCGTTTGACAAGTGTATGGGGCGAGTGTGTATGGGATAGCTGGAAGGGGAAGGCCTAGGCGAACCTTCTTGGATCAAATTGGCGACATTTTGAAGAAGGGGCAGGTCAAAGTACCCTAAACCGACGAGCATGTATGAAGAATGTAATGAGAGTGAATGAGGCGAACGTTGTGTGTCAGGATCGTAGCGAGTGGAGATCCGTGGTCTCTGCCTACCCTTTTGGTAAAGAGGCGTGATTTTAAGTATGTATGTATGTATTTTCTAGGCTGACTGTAGTTACTTAAGTACATGTAATGTTTTTAGCACTTTTCACCCCTTAAGGGGTGAAGTTTGACAAATAACCTTCGTAGTTCATCCCTATACACTAAAGCAGGCATGACCTGAAAATTGATACATCTTTTTGATACGAATTGGTGGATACATGTTTTTGATAATTTTGGCTGTTTACATTTTTCTGAAATTTATAGTGTATGAATGAATGAATGAATGAAAATACTTTATTGTACAATGCACACCTTATAACTACAAAATACAGTGGAAAAGAGAGTGTAATTTTTTTTTTGAAAATTATTATGTGAAAATTATGATCTTATTGGCCGTGACTGTACCTACTTAAGCTATAAATTATGTTTACGATTATGATGTTTGATATAACTTAGGAAAGGTAGTTTATTATTATTTAAGTATTTGATATTATTATTTTTTAAATGTCGGACGTCGTTATTCGATATTTTATTATTTTTTTTTTTTCAAAGATTTCGAATTATATTTTTTTTTATATTTTATTTCAAAACCACCTATCCGATCCAGTTAATTTAAAAAAGTAGTTTTTACCTACTAAATATTGCTACATACCTAAACACAATCCGTGTTCATCACAATGTTCGTCTTTAATGGAAATCGAACCCACAACCGTTACATCCAAACAAACAAATACCGTAAGTTCCGCATCAAAGCTTATCAAACTCTCGACGATTTCATAGTTATTCCAAAAACTATAAAATATAACGATTAACCAATGTTGTGGAGTAATTCGTTTTATTTCTACCACCATTTACACGATACCACATGGTATATCATTCTGGCTTCTTGCCACAGAATATCAGCTCTTGCTCCGTTGAGTTTGAGAAAACAAGAGGCAAGAATGGTATGCCGTAATGGTATTGTGCAAATGCCTATAAACTAACGATTATTTGTACTCCAGCTTTCTCTTTCAATTGTTCAGATCCGATGAAGATGAAATCGTGATTGATAGTTGTACCGTCAGACACGAATATATAAATATACAGGGTGTAAAAAGACGTCTACCGAAGCCGAAAGGTAGGTACAGCATCCCCACACACAACCAAATCCAAAAGGATTTTCCGAAAAAATCATTATATCCGGAGAAAACAGAAGAAGAGTTTGGGGGAGACCTAAGAAGAGTTTGAGGGAGACCTTTGCCCAGCAATGGGACGACTTAGGTTGATAAAAAAAATATGTTTAGAATCATGGTCTGATTGCAACCCCTCAGTTTTCGGTAGTAGTCTTTTTACATCCTGTATAAAGGTATTATTTATCATTTTATATACAGAGTATATAAAACGACGATCTCTGTGGTTGCGGGTTCGATCCCCACCGCGGGATAAATGTTTGTATGATCTGCAAATATTTGTTTCGGGTCTGGGTGTTTCTATGTATACATACATATTGTATGTATTTACAAACAAAAAGTATATATGTAAGTAGTGTATCAGTTATCTGGTTCCCATAGTATTTGCTTAGCTTGGGGCTAGATGATGCTGTGTGAAATGTCCAGCATTATTTATTTATTTAGTTGGCCTTGGAGCGCAAGGAGTGGAAGCTAAAGGAGGAGACCTTTGCCCAGCTGTGGGACACGATAGGTTGAAAAAAAGTAGGTCATCATTTCTATGTTCGTATTGTTGATCGAAGCATTAATTAAGAAATAAGAAAAATTTATTGTTCAACTGTGTTTTAGAAAGATGTAAAGATATTTATAGATAATACACATTTTAAACTTTCGCGACTCGAAGACATTTGTCAGTGTAGTGTGTCGCGACCCTAATGTTATTGTGTGTTGACCGAATGAGGGTAGTTTCTCATCGGTCGAAGAGGCGAACGAGTACCGGCGGGCAGTCTTCTCGTGACCACGGTAGCTGTAACGCTACTGAAACGTCGAGGTAAATAAACAAATGTTATACCTACGCGATTAAGTCCCGTTATAAAATTTAAAATATTTATAGATAGTATCAACAGTTTGCCCATCGTGGGCGTACAATAATAAAGTATGAAGGTAGGTATTGGATACCTACCTTCATAGAAAGTTCTGCCTAAACTTACAATTAAGTAAAACTTTAAATTATCAGTCAGCTCAATTTAGTCTTCAAAATATTCATTCATGTTATAAAAAACTTTTTTAAAAAACTTCTTAATTTTATCTTAAATAAGTTTCCATTTAGTTGTTTTTTTGTAGGTAAATAATTAAAAGTTTTTATAGCTGTATAATATGTACTGTTATAGAAAATTGTGTTGTTATATGGTTGATGCTGTATCATGTGAAACATTATGTAAGTGTCGTTACATTGTATTATATTTGTTAATACCGTGTATTTTTATAAAAACCTATTTACTCAGTCTATCGGCTTGGCCTAGTGCGGGGTCCGTGGTAATTTATTTATGTATGAAATAAATTAATTAAAAAAAAAAAAAAAACATTTTCTCTTCCATTCTCAACTCGACTACAATCGACTTCGATATTTTTTTTGGTAGGTTTCTTAAAAATTAGGGCCGTTACTTTATGCCTTTATTAGTAATAAAGGCATAAAGTTTTGTCATGCTTAAACTAAAAAAAAATATAATTTATATTTTAGGTATGAAACCTATAAAAAACCTTATGTCAAGTTTATTAGTAAGGGCCTATGAGTGTGAAGTACAAGGTGTACAAGTAAATCTTAAAAAAACTTTGCTTGTGATATTGTAGTCTTGAAGTCTGCTATTTTCTTATTTATTTATATGTAAAGTGCATTTATTTTGTTTACGTCAACAAAGCTATATCAACAGCTTAGCATTGTTATTTGTGACTCGTGAAAATGACTAATTTCTAGTTTCTACCAACCCAGTGTTGTTTTTAAGCCTTTTTCATGCCTAATTAAATCAAATACTCGCTGAAACTACCACTCGTCTATTATAGCTCTAAAAAACATAATTGATTGTGAATCTTGTTGATTTTAATCTTAAGATACTCTTTTTAAGTGTTATTTGACCGCGATAGTAGTTACAGGTGGCGATGCATTCCGTTATAAAACAGTTTCTCCACAACCGATGTTTTTACTCCGATGCTAAAATAATCAAGGCGTGTGTAATTAAAGCCGGCATCACGCAACGTTCATCCCCACATCAATTCGAGCTAATTAACTTGCATCACTTTCTTTTGCTTCCAAAATCCCAAGTTTCGAAATCTTAAATAAAAATAATCCTTACATACGGTGCCTTATAAGGGGCATGCCATAAAAGAAAACAAGTTGTGAATGCGTTCGCAGTGCAGACGAGTTCGGCTCGCCATAACATTTAGCATATGGAGGTCGCAGAGCCCGCCAGCAAGTCCGGAGCGGTCGGCGGCCCGCTCTCAAATGACTTTGGTTTCTTGTGCGTAACTTTATTTGTGCATAGCGCTTTCCCGCGGGCGATACTGTGCTATTCTGGGGAGGTGCGTGGGCGCCCGTCGCCTCGCACTTGGGATGAGCTGGATTTCAGTTTTACAGTTCGCTGTGGCAGCTTATTTTAGGGTTAAAGATTTATAGGGTTAAGGGACTCACCTTGTTGCTGCGACATCATCTGCCTGGTGTAGTGATGTTCGGTGCGCTGCACGCTTTGCTGCACGCTCTGCTGCATGCTCTGCTCGCGGCGCTCGGAGCGCTGCTCCGTGTTCCACCTGGACTGCTTCTCCATCGCCGCCGCCGGCACAACTCACAAAAAAAAACTCTCACTCGACGCTACTGTTCCTTCA
The DNA here is from genome assembly GCA_963565295.1 of Epirrhoe alternata. NCBI lineage: Eukaryota > Metazoa > Arthropoda > Insecta > Lepidoptera > Geometridae > Epirrhoe > Epirrhoe alternata. Next base: position 2,078,598 of record OY751375.1, read on the forward strand.
GCGATCGCTTCGGCGCTCGCTCAAATAAATACGCCACTGCGAAACTTATACTAGTCCACGGGTTCATTTAGCAGAAGTCAAGTCATTATAACCCAAGTAACCAAGACGTCGGTCGATTGCGGATTGTTAGCGGATAGTGACGGCGGCGCCGGCGCGGGCGCAGCGCGGCGCGGCGCGGGGGGCGACCGAAATACGCGGGTTATTTCGAGCGAGCACTCCCCCCTTACCCTCTCCTCGCCCCCGCAAGACGCCTCCCGCAGACGGCCACCACCGGAGCCCTACCTTCGCTCGGACTCCGAAGCCTACCTCCCACGCATTACAGGATCTAAACTTATTATAGATAAGATATGTAGAATAAAGTTATGTGTTTATTGCTATTTAGCTTAGCTGCCTTTTTAACACGTTTTTTTTATTTATGTAACATTTATTGACGGTGTTGGTCGTGAAAGATTGTCTCGAGACCTTATGAAACATTATTTCAGTAATTTAAAAAAAGTAGGTCACATACGAGTAGGTAGGTATGTATAGGTACACGTAAATGTAATATTATTTACAAACCTTCTCAATACGAGTCAATATTCCTCATTTAATAAAAAAAATTGCTGTAGGTATATACCATGTTTCATAAAGAGAGCTTTTACATAATAATTACGTTTTTTCAAAATTAAAAAGAAAACCGACTTCGATATTTGTCTTACATTGGGCGCGGCGTTTTTTGATGTGGTTTTTTGAGTTTGACTGGAAAACTATCAATCCGGCAGGGAAAAAAAGTAAATGATACATAATCATGGATACCCTTTCAAACGCAAAAAAGATGTTGGAAATCGGCCTCCAAATTGACGGAAAGATGGGTGATTTTTTGAGTTTTACGGGAAAAGTTCTTTTATTTTTAATTTTTATAACGGGACTTAATCGCGTAGGTATAACATTTGTTTATTTACCTCGACGTTTCAGTAGCGTTACAGCTACCGTGGTCACGAGAAGACTGCCCGCCGGTACTCGTTCGCCTCTTCGACCGATGAGAAACTACCCTCATTCGGTCAACACAAACTAACATTAGGGTCGCGACACACTACACTGACAACATCCAAGTTAGTACTAGACGTTCTTACACGACCCGAACACTTTTTTATCACTGGATCCCACGTTGATGACAGTTTGTAGCCGCATTCCCGGTTGAAATTTTGTGTTTCTTTATTTCAACTGCTTCACGCACAATTCTAGTATAATAATGGCGATCATTGGAAAGGACTAAAGGTTGATGTAACTCGATCCAGTGGTTTGATCCTGATTCTAGCAAGTGCTCCGCTATCGCTGATTTAAAAAATAAGTTCTTTTATTATGCGCACTGCAAAAATTTGGAATCAGCTTACCGCGTCTGTATTTCCGCTGAGCTACGACCCTGTAGTTTTCAAGAAGAGAGTTAATAGGCACCTTCTGGGTAGGCTCGCTCCATCGTGGACCTTATTCTTGCTTATGTTAGTTTCGAGGTCAAGAGCCGACCCATTAATCATAAAAAAAAAAAAAAAACTCAATCATCAATCCCTCAGGAGTAAAATATATATTGAGAAGGTAAAAGATCTGAGAGATAATCTTTAGTAAAAGATCTGAGAGAATGTCTACCGCGCCTTGGGGATACAGTCGTGACCCTGTTTACGTTTACGTTTTTTAGAATGTGAAATGAAATGAAATGAAATTTTTATGCAAATAAAAATAAAAATAAATAAAAATAAATAATGCTGGACATTTTCACACAGCATCATCTAGCCCCAAACTAAGCAAAGCTTGTACTATGGGAACCAGATAACTGATATACTACTTATATACTTTTTGTTTAAATAAAAATTTATTTTTGTGTGTGTGAGAGAAGTGAGAGATTTCGTTAAACAAAAAGAAAGGAAAAGAGAAGAGTTGGCTCACCAACTCTTTTGTCTCTTTTTTTAAATACTGTAGGAGAACTGATCCTCCCTCAGTTTTTCATGGCACAAGAACAAAGTTTCAATTATAAAACTGCATATCCTCGATCGTAGCTCAAAACTCAATTAATTTTAAGCCATAAAAGCGAAGGAGCGATTCGATTTGCCGATCACAAAGGCACCGTATTATCGACTTTGGAATTAACAAGGGAAATATTACGGTCTCCTATCCTTTAGGAAAGCGTCCGTCGACGTTCGAAGGCATTTTTTTATAACTAACGGCGGTTTACATTGGCCGAGAACAGTAGCAAGTAACAAGTGAACAGTGGTGAGCACAGCAGGTGCTGTGCTCACCACTTTTGCTGCAGAGACTAGGTAGTCTCTGCAGCAAAAGTTTTTAAGAAGAGAATTAAAGAGAAGAGAAAAAAAAATCCTTCTGGGTAGGTTTGCTCCATCCTAGACCTCATTCTTGCCTATGTAAGTTTCCAGGTCAAGAGCCGACTAAATTTTTTTCAAGATTTCCCTTTCAAGAAAATAGATGGTACGGAATTCTTATAGTAGTTTGTCTCGCACTTGGCTGGTTTTATTAGTTTCAAAGGCTTTATAAAATTTTGTTTATAGTCATAAACAAAATTTTATACATTTTTTAAAAATTTTACGGACAGTCGTCCGTCGACGGACGTTAGCTAGCGGCAGCGAGGAGAAGAATAGTTAGGTAAGCTACTTTTTAAATTAAAATCCCAGTCTTTTTTAACGAAGCAAAAGTATAAGAGTGCAAAAAAATTGCAAGTTTGGTGTTTTTAAAATAAGTTCGTTTACTGAAGTTCGTACTTTTCACTTATAATACCACAAGAGCTTCAAAATTATCGGGTATTTCCCGATAGGTTCGTTGCAAACAAATGAAGGAGTCAAGTTTTTCAGGTTAAAAAATCACTCACAATGATTTTTCCTGAAAAACTTGACGATTTTATTTGTTTGCAGGGAACCTTGAGGGAAATGCCAGATAATTTTGAAGCTCGTGTGGTATTCGGGGGATTATTTTTCCGTCCCAAATGTCGGCCAATAGAATTGCACCATGAGACGAAATGTACAGTTAATTTCATTTTCATGCAAAATCTCCAATTTTCACAATTGAATTCAACCTGTCAGTTTGACGTGTGGTTAATTTGACTGGATCATGTTTTGTTTTTTATATATAGCAACAACCAGAGAAAATTTTCAAAAAATTATCAGTATAATACCATGTAGGTTGTACCACGTGACGTCGAATGGTGCAATTCTATTGGTCGATATTTGGGTCGGAAAAATAATCAATAATATTGCATTGCGAGCACTGGTGGTCTAGTGGAAGCGGCCCCGTCTTCAGATCAGGTCATGGGTACAAATCCACAACACAGCACAGCGGGGTCGGCACAACATGTTCTCTTCTTCCACTCTCCCCTTTCACTCGTCATCTTCGTATTTATACGGAACATAGAGACGGAACATACATCGGCTCGTAATGAGTATGGAGAAGTATAGCCTGTCTCAACTTTCGGGCTAGAAAGTCTGCAGTCTGCGAGGGGGCTTAGACTCTGAGTTTTGGGGAAAAAATTAAAAAATAAATACTTAAACCTATAGTTTTCTAAGAACAAAATCTTCTTACTACAAAAGAAAAGTAGCTACCCTCAATTCTGTGAAATTTTGCTATAATGTTGACTTGCACCAGGGCCCTTGGCTACCTAGCTACTGCACTGATTACTAGGTGCCTATATTAGGTATAGTAAGACGCCACTTGTACATGGTCGACATTCCCAGAGTTCGTACAAAGCGTTTTGAGTCCACATTTTTCATACGCACCGCCAAATTGTGGAACTCATTGCCGGGCTCTGTATTTCCCGAAAAGTACAATTTAGGGGTCTTCAAATCAAGAGTAAATAGGTTCCTTCTAGGTAAGCATGCTCCATCTTAGACCTCACTACTGCTTAACATCAGGCAGAGTGAGGTCAAATGCTGACCTATTTAATTTAAAAAAAAAAAAAAAAAAAAGTAAATTAGTAACTAAGGGATAAGTAAAGGCTTTAATTATATCACGGGCGCAATATCAATTCACGAACGTATCGAAGTCCAGAAACTACATTTTAAAATGAAACGAGGGAGCATAACGTTAGCAGACGAGTGAAACGAGGGAGTCTATTGTTTAGAATAAGCTCACGGAGGAGTTCGGATCATTTCAACATCATGCTTCACTCTTCTTTCATGCACTAAAAGCTTAACTTGCATTGAATAGCATTCTGGACCTTACCACCCACGTAATACAGAAAATACTCTGGCCGTCATATATCGTGCGCTACTGCGGTAAACAGTATGTGTCATGCACTCAACGAATCATCGGATAATGTACATTATTTAAGGCAAAGTACACATCCCTTAAAGTCAGTTTTAGTATTATTAGTAGATAAAATAAAATAACGGTTTCGACATATTTTTTGTATTTACATGAAAGTTCATGAAGCGTTCGTGGTCGTGCTTGCTTAGTCAATCTTGATAGATCGTCGAAGTTAAGCAATGTTCTAAACGGTCTGTAAGTGGATGGGTGACCGCCAGTGGCATTTTCATCTGAGCGCTTCCGTGCTTCGGAGGGCACGTTAAATTGTCGGTCCCGGCTATTTAAGTCGTTAAGCCATGACGGAGGCCTTAAGGCGGCCAAAAAACCTCGTCACCACAGTTGGCCACTGAATCATACGAACTTAGGTAGGTACTCACTTGAAGTTCATGAACAAAAATTTGCTTGTCCACTTTCAGTTATACATAGATGGATAAAAGATTAACTTGAAATAATAAAACAAACAATAACCAAAATAAAACAAAAACAAGGCGCTGTAGAAATTCTCTCAGATGTTTTTGTACTTCTGCCAGATCATATGAAAAGTGTATTCAGAGGCATGTCCAAATACCTACATTATTATATACATAAACTTTTAATTTAATTCTAATCCCACTAATATAATAAAGATAGATAGATAGATAATTATTATTGTAACACCATGATATAAATTAATATAAATTAATTCTGTTGGCCGACCTATCTTGCGTTTTAAAGATAGCGATAAACGTGATATGTCTAGTTTCAAAATTAACTACGCTAACTGGGAGAGCGAAGCTGAAGATCGTGACGCCTGGAGGAAAACCGTGGCTGACGGTGTTGTCGCTCATGATAAAGCTTGGCTCAATCACTTGGCACAAAAGCGGGCTATTCGCCACCAACGAGCCGCAAACCCTGCAACATCCCCAGGGTCTTTTGTTTGCACCAAGTGCGGTCGTGGCTGCCACTCTCGGATAGGCTTATTTAGTCACGAACGAAAGTGTTCAAATCCTAATAACTGTAGTGTAACCTGACTGACGCCGCCTCAATCATCTGTAATAGATGGACAAAGAGGTCAATGATGATGATATAAATTACAAAATGAAAAAACTTAAGCTGAATAATGAAGCTGAAAGTCAGTGAGTTTGTTTAGATGTTTGGATATTTGTATACTTGTGTTTAAATCACGCCTAAACCTAACCGATTTGGATGAAACTTGGAATAGGCATAGATAGTGACCTGGAATAGCTAACAGGCTATTCAAAATGTTGGTAACACGCGGGCGAAGCCGCGCACAGTAGCTAGCAAATCAGGACAACGGTTTGAAGGAACTGGGGGACCTTTGCCCAGCTGTGGTTGAGAAAAAAATAATTTAGGCACTATGTAAATGCCTGTTTTGTGTAGGAATATCGTGTGCTCCATTCTTTAGTGATCTCGATCGGTCATACGTTGACGCATCGCGCTATTCCCAGCGGTAATGCAAGTCGGGGGACGCCAGTAGATTAATGTACCTGAGGAAAGCGAGCACACTTGCTCATTATCTAAAAATGTCGAGAACATTCCATTAACGCGCCAATTTTCAGGCTGATTGGTTGGTTTTGTAAAAGGAATTGAGAATGTTTATAAAATACACAGTAGCGTAGCTAGGTGGCCAAGGGCCCTGGTGCAAAGTAAACTGGGGCCCTGACTGAACGGTTTAGGTTTTATCAAGTATATACAGGGTGTGACAAAATGTAAACGGTTTTTGATTCTTTTGTGGACTTACGATTTGATTCGTCATTTTCTAGGATCGAAAATGGGATGTTAAGATGGTTTGGGCATGTAGAGAGGATGGATGACAGTCGTTTGACAAAGCAAGTGTATGAGGCGAGTGTCTATGGGATAGCTGGAAGGGGAAGGCCGAGGCGAACCTTCTTGGAGCAAATTGGCGACATTTTGGAGAAGGGCCAGGTCAAAAGTACCCTAAACCGACGAGCATGTATGAAAAATGTAATGAGAGTGAATGAGGCGTACGTTGTGTGTCAGGATCGTAGCGAGTGGAGATCCGTGGTCTCTGCCTACCCCTTTGGGAAAGAGGCGTGATTTTAAGTATGTATGTATGTATTTTCTAGGCTGACTGGTAGTTACACGTACCTACTTACATTTTTGCAAAGATCTAAAAATTCAGTTGTTTTTATTTTCAAAATAATCATATCCAGAGTTCTTGATTCCTGATTTTATTCCTAATAATGGAATCTGACGCACGAGGAATCATCGTTTCATCAGAGGTAAAAAAAACATCTGACGAATGTGGAATAAATAAATGATCTGACGAATGTGGAATAAATAAATAAATAAATAAAATAATTTATTCATAATCTTTCATAACGTAACAATCGTAAGAGGTAGGTACAAATTAACTTATTTTATAGGTAGGTATTCTAAACTTATGCCTGAACTAGGTTATCCTGTATTTCAGGCGAAAAATAGCCTAAATTAATTTACAATAAATGATCTGACGAATGTGGAATAAATAAATGATCTTACAAATGTGGAATCTGGCGAATCTACATTCGCGTGTGTTCAAATTGAGTGAAAAGGACTACTCCTTTTTACTCAGTTTGAATTCACGCGTATACTAGGAACTTCGGAGACATTCTTAAGCACAACATTATGTGTATTATTAGGTACCTCTACGCTAGCATTTAACTGTCGACTAGTCCGACGACCGATCGGAATGGGAGATCGAGCGGAGGAATGTTATTGAAGCTATCTTGTAAATGCGTGAAGATTAGATCTGAATGGTGCAAATATCGCTAACTGTTCGTGTAGAAGGACGTTTTAAAAACCAACAATCAGTGCGCAAAATGTTAAATAAATCTATTTTATGGCAAAGAAGACTGACTTTAAGACTTTAATGTTTTACGTTCAGCAAAGAAAGTAGTCTACTTTTGACAACAGTTTCTGTGAAATCTATCGCTAAGACCCCTCGCAGACTACACACACTACTTTTTATGACAGTTAGAAAAGTAAACCTTGGATCCCTCGCAGACTACAGACTTTCTATCAGCCGATAGTTGAGACGGGCTTTACTTCTCCATATTCATTATGAGCTGAAGTATATTCTCAACTATCGGCCAATGGAAAGTCTGTAGTCTGCAAGGGATCCAAGGTTTACTTTTCTAACAGTCATAAAAAACTTATATATACATGCATATATACATGTATATTAATATTAGATACAGCGTCAAGGGGCAACCTATGCCTACACTGAACGTTACGCTATATTGCCTTGGATATTATAGGCTTGCACATTAAACCATCCTCTCAGCATAATCAGCCTGGCCCACAGGAAAGACGACGTCAATGACAGCTGATAGAGCAATGGAAGAGGATAACTGTGCCGACTCAACATAGTGAGTGAAGATGATACTTACTTACTATCCTGGCGCATCGACCCCAAAGTGTGTCCTGGCCTCCAACACAATAGAACGCCATCGGTCTCTGTCTTGCGCCGCTTCCACCCAGTCCGGTGCAAGGATTTGAAGTGAACGAAGGTCTTTCTCCACTTCATCCTTCCACCTATATCTGGGACGGCCGACTGGTCGACGGCCGACTGGCACCCCCTGAAAAGCCCGCCCAGCTGCACGATCCTCTCTCATACGCAACACATGACCGAGCCAGCGTATTCTGTGTGATTTAATTTCGCCAATGATATTAGGCTCGGCCACAAGCTCAGCAAAGTAGTGAAGATGATGATGGTTCACAATTGACGGAGTAATCGGTAACCATATTATCGAGAACTAACCGATTTCAAATACATTTTGAGATAGCGTTTAACATTTAACCAAACTCGACGATCTATCTAGAGCATGATCTTCTTGCCCTTATCCCACTGTGGGGTCGGCACAACATGTATTCCTTTTCCATTTCCCTCTATCAGCCGTCATCTCAGCACTCACTCCTCTCTTACTCATATCATCTTTCACACAATCCATCCATCTCTTCTTCGGCCTACCTCTACTCGTATATCCATCCACATTCATACCAAGTACGATCTATCTAGATAAACAAGCTTATTGAAGCTTGAGGCACAGCTTGGCACGGCTCTCTTCATTGTCGTCGTTTTTATTACAAAATCAAACTAAAGATAGAAAATGTGATCGCCTTTCGTTAATAACTGGGTTTGAGCCAAACATTGTAAAGGCACGCGTCGACATAACTGATACGCACGTAAAGGATTATTTAAACGGGTTCTTTTTGTTTCTATTCCATTCAGCACTGCACACTGAATTGAGAGAAAAGTTACCTTAATTTGTTATTCTTTAGATTACTAGTAAGTACCTATTGTCCGTTGATACTGTAGCATTCGGCAATTTATTAACTTTCTGTCCGGTGTAGCATTCAATAATTTACCCAGATAGCTTATTAAAACAAAGCTAAACCCAATAATATTTTACTGTAGCAAACTAATACACACAAAAGAGGATAAACAATCTAAATCAATTGTGCTAATCGAACTCGCACCATTTGCAACAGTCGAGCATTTTATTCCATACGTGAAAGGTTGCAAGCTCATCGCCGCCTTTAAAAAACTTCTAATGGTAGAATAAAAAAATACATTTAAACAAAATCATACTTTCTACAGCCTCTTTTCTACCGAAGCGGTAGAGTTTGAGTTTGAGACAGAAGTGCACGTTGAACACAAGTGGGCGTGCAGCTTAACTGGCGCAATCTACCAGTAACCGATTACTGTGAAATTACTATGTATCTCATACGTTGTATGGTATGCGTGTCTTAATTAAGATTGTAATCATACCAGTCCCAGTTAAAGTTAATGTTACTTTCGGTAAATTGTTTAAGTATTTTCAATTACAATGTACTTGTACTTTCATAGAGATTCTTTTAAAGTATGAATTTATGTATGGAAGTTTGTGTTTAGACGGGCTGAGTGCTGAGCCCGAAAAAAAGTATTATGTCGAGATCATCGTCTAAGGATTTTGACAGGATTTTGAAAAAAGTATTATGTCGAGATCATTAGGATTTTGACAGGATTTTGAAAAAAGTATTATGTCGAGATCATCGTCTAAGGATTTTGACAGGATTTTGAAAAAAGTATTATGTCGAGATCATTAGGATTTTGACAGGATTTTGAAAAAAGTATTATGTCGAGATCATCGTCTAAGGATTTTGACAGGATTTTGAAAAAAGTATTATGTCGAGATCATTAGGATTTTGACAGGATTTTGAAAAAAGTATTATGTCGAGATCATCGTCTAAGGATTTTGACAGGATTTTGAAAAAAGTATTATGTCGAGATCATTAGGATTTTGACAGGATTTTGAAAAAAGTATTATGTCGAGATCATCGTCTAAGGATTTTGACAGGATTTTGAAAAAAGTATTATGTCGAGATCATTAGGATTTTGACAGGATTTTGAAAAAAGTATTATGTCGAGATCATCGTCTAAGGATTTTGACAGGACCAACACAAACACAATTTTTATATTAAATTTTGCGATGTCCTTGCTGGACTCATGTGTTAGCTATTAAGTACACCTATGCCTAAGACCTTGTACACACACATGTAAGCAATAAATACTTTGACTTTGACTTTGAATGTGCTTTTGGGGTAGTCGTAATCCTATTTATCAATTTCAGCCAGTGAATGTCTTTAGAGTACATAGTATTCTAATGTACTCTAAAGACATTCACATACAGTGATATGAATAAAACCGGCCAAGTACGAGTCGGACTCGAGCACTATTACACATTTTATTATCTATAAAAACCGTAAAAAACACGTTTGTTGTATGGGAACTCCCTTAAATATTTTGTTTTATTCTGTTTTTTAGTATTTGTTGATAAAGCCGCAATAGAAATACACCATCTGTGAAAATTTTAACTGCCTAAGTTTCACGGTTCATGAGTACAGTGACAGACGGACGGACAGACAGACAGTGAAGTCTTAGTAAAAGCCCGTAATAGGGTCCCGTTTTACCCTTTAGGTATGGAACCCTAAAAAACACGAGACTAATGTTTTTAAAGAAAGAAAGAAAGAAAGAAAATAGGTACATTTATTCCTAATATTGATGGCTAGGTGCTGGAAAAAAATCGTGTTGGTCATTAGTTTTAGTTGTACATTTAATATTTTTTTATTATTCAACAAATCAACTAAGTAAGGTAAGAAAATAAAACAATAATAAAATTAAAAAAACACTAATTAAAAATGACTGTTGAAAAGGCAACTACTCAGCAAATTGCCTACGATTAGTTCGGCGAATGTGTAGAGTGGCCTTATGATTAGTACTCGTATTAAATGTATTTTATGGAAGGGGAAGGCCTAGGCGAACCTTCTTGGATCAAATTGGCGACATTTTGGAGAAGGGCCAGGTCAAAAGTACCCTTAACCGACGAGCATGTCTGAAGAATGTAATGAGAGTGAATGAGGCGAAAGTTGTGTGTCAGGATCGTAGCGAGTGGAGATCCGTGGTCTCTGCCTACCCCTTTGGGAAAGAGGCGTGACTTTATGTATGAAACACAAATTAAAGTTATTCTAAGTATTCTATTTTAAGTCGTTTGTTGTTCTCTTGACTTTCAATTTGAAGATTGCGAGCCATGTATCAATGGGCTTTGTGATTCGTACCTAAAACCCTAGCGTCTTACCATAGAACGTGACATAAAGTTATTCCACCGAATAAATCAAGAATAACCATACATTTTGACAGTTTACACTCCGGAATAACTTTATGTCACGTTCTATGGTAAGACGCCTAATATTGATTAATAACCTAATTCGTACCTAAATTTTTTTATTCTTACCTAATATTGATGGCTAGGTGCTGGAAAAAATTCGTGTTGGTCATTAGTTTTAGTTTTACATTTAATATTTTGGACATTAGTCGTGCTGATGGGTAAACCTATTTCATCTCAATGCCCCAAGCTCAACTCATCGTAGGCTCAGCGTCCCGTTCAGTGTATGATTGGCTAACGTATAAGTCAGCTTACAAACGCCTTATTTTTTTTTTTAATTGTAAGATATTTTTCTCCAAAACACTTAGAAATTTGAGGAGTCGGAATGTTTTCGCGTTCGTGTTATTTCTGACACAGGTAGGTGAGGCACTGTATCTAGGTGGGATTTATTAATAAACTGCTTGCTATATTAAACTCACTTTGAATCACGAAGAAGCATCATATTTCATGTTGTTTTAGTGGCCTTGTTTATAAGGTTGTTTTTGGGTTTAAACACTTGTAGCTCTTGTAATTTAGGTCTTGTTAATAGTAAAAATAATTATTATATCTCGAAGTTGTAAAGCAAACAAATTCCAGAAGAGATATGATAAATCCAAGAGAAACCATAAAATCGTCAAATTAAAAAAATAATAAATAGAGTTTGATTTAAATCCGATAATAAATTCAAAGTGATCTTTCAATACTTACTGACTTTGATTCACTAAGATAGCTCGCTTCGCTCACCCGAACAATAATTAGACGAAATTATGAATAGCTGCCAGTATTCATAAAATAGGTACGGTCTGCGGCAAAATTTTATATAATTGAATCTACGGAGCTCGTAGGATTGTAACCAAAATGTATATTGAATGTTACTGCACCATTACTACTTGTGACAAAAATATACAATTTCCTCTGTATACTTTTGTCACAAATAGTATGCCAATAAATAGTATCAGCTTTGCCATTCAAAGTGGTAATGCCGTATGACTTGGATCAGTTGAGTTATCTATAGATCGTGTAGAGCAGTACCTACTGAGATAGCTCGACTGATTCTTTTGGTTTTGGTTAACTCATATAAATATGTTCTACATTTGTTTCTGTAAATAATTGTAGGTTTGGGTTTAGGTGTAATTTGTGAGTGTTTCACATCACGTCGGGGTCACCAATTTGGGTTAAGGTGTAATTTGTGCGTGTTCACATCACGTCGGGGTCACCAATTTGGGGGTAGGTCTAATTCCCCCAATCCAAGGCAAAGAGGCGAGTACTCCCTAAAGAGGGAGGAAATCTATGTCAAAGGTCATAGATTGGGGAAATTACACCTACCCCCAAATAGGTCATCATCATCATCTCAGCCGTCTAGCAACCACTGCTGAACATAGGCCTCCCCCATCGATTTCCACAACGATCGATCTTGTGCAGCCTGCACCCAACGGCTCCCAGCAACCTTTACCAGATCGTCTTTCCTTCTAATGAGGGGCCGTCCTCCCCAAATATTATTCTACCATTCTCAACTTTATCCTCAACTCATGATGAAACTGAAACTTCAAAGTCTCCATTCTCTTCTCTATTAATTGCTATTTTAAAATGTTTGTTACTTTGACTTGTCTAAGTATATGTAAATGTCTATGGATAAATAAATACAATACAATACAAATTGTGTGCTTTGTAGATTGTATGTAGGTGAGTAGGTATAGGCACAGAGATTCCAAAATAAATCTGTCACCTACTTACCTCATACCTTCTTTTGTTTTTCTTTTTTTGTATGTACCTGTTCTCTATTGATGTAATGTGTCTGTGTCTGTGTGTTGTCAAATAAAGTTATATCTATCTATCTATCTATAAATTCTCCAATCGTCATGAACTTATGGCATTGACAGTACAACAAACCCGTTAGATATGTAGGTAAATAGTTTAAAGCTAGCGGACAGATGGTCTGTGCTTGTACGCCAAAATTAGACACTTCTCAGAACACGCATTCCTGAAAAATAATGATTTCAGCTGATTCTAACTATGTCAATGGAGCTCGGAGCCATGTTATAATTAAAAAGTGTTACTTTTTAATCAAGGCAAGTTAAAAACTAAACTGAAATCAGGATGAGAAACTCTTTATTAATTTTGATGAGCTCTGTGGGTGCAAAGCCCGCTTGCGACGCAGAAGGTTACGGGTTCGATCCCCGCAGTTTGTATGATCTACAAATATTTATCTCGGGTCTGAGTATTTCTATGTATTTGTATGTATTACGAATATATATGTATTATATACAAACAAAAAAGTATATAAGTAGTATATCTGGTTTCGGGTTTAAGAACTTTATTTTTCTCATTAAGAATTACAGTAATTCACTTGCTGAGAAACAAAACTTATAAATACAATATACTTAGCGTAGGTACATTACATATTTAAACTACGTTTAGAGCTTTAATTATTAAACTAGCCTAGCATACTTTTTTTTTTTTTTTACAATAGTGGGTAGTGCTCGTTAATATTATGCTTAGTGGTTCACTTCACTACCAAGCGAACACGGATACAAAGTGCGTACGACGAATGAGTAACTAGATGTGGCATCAATGGCATGACAACGCAATTTTGTTATTGTAATTTATTTTATTAGTATTAGTTTTTGTAGTATTATTTTTTATTAGTATTAATTTATGTTATTAGTATGATTTTAAGCTTTTCTGTAGGTATAAATAAATATTAAGTAAGTTCCTTTAATTAACCGACTTCAAAAAAAGGAGGAGGTTCTCAATTCGCCTGTATGTTTTTTATTATTTTTTTTTTGTATCATGTTACGCGATTACTCCGCCAATTGTGGACCGATTTTCAAAATTATTTTTTTGTTTGAAAGGGTATACTCCAGAGGTGGTCCCATATAAATTTTATTCCTGAGGGTTTGATAATTTGCCCGTAAAACTCTAAAAACCTTCCCTCCTAGCCATTGTAAATCGAATCCACAGATAAGTCTAAGACTCTCTATGCAATATGTCAAATTGACAATTTACTAATGCCAGGAACTCACGTGTCGCGAGACTTGACATAAAATGTATGCAGTTTTGGTAATTATTGCCTTTAGACGCCGGTGGAGCCTAAGCATTATCTGTTTAGCATTATTTATTTCTTTCTTTCAAGCTTATCTGATGATGGAGTCAAGAGCTGTTCCAGGGAACTCCTCAGACAGTGGGCTGATTGAGTTGAAATTCGGTTCGTAGATTAAGTATCATCTAAAATTTTCAAAAATGGCGACAACGAGCTGATCTGATGATGGAGTCAAGAGCTGTTCCAGGGAACTCCTCAGACAATAGGCCGATTGAGTTGAAACTCGGTTCGTAGATTGAGTATCATCTAAAATTTTCAAAAATGGTGACAGCGAGCTGATCTTATGATGGAGGGAACTCCTCAGATAATCGACCGATTTAGTTGAAACTCGGTTTGTAGATCAAGTATCATCTAAAATTTTAAAATATAGTGACAGCGAGCTGATCTGATGATGGAGAATGGAACTCCTCAGTTAATAGGTTGATTGAGTTGAAACTCACTACATCGGTCAAGTTTCATTTACTAATTTGAAATATGATGACTGCGAGCTGATCCGATGATGGAGAACGGAACTCCTCAGAAAATAGGTTGATTGAAATGAAATGTTGTACTTACATCGGTGAGTTCAATCAGATCACGGTAATCCATTAAAAGCTTGTACTTGATGATATTTAAAAAAAACTTATTCTTATTTAGATTTGTATGTATGGCTTATTGATTCCCTGAGTCACGCCGTGGTAGAGTCGAACATTGAAGTCGGTTTTTCTTTTTTTTTAAAAACGTAATTATTATTGTAGTAAAACTCTAGTAAAAGTCGGTTACGTGATTTTTTAATTTTTTTTTAAACTTAGCATACTTTTGATACCTTTGATATCCGCAGGTAATTTATTGTACATTTTAACACCTTCAAATTCTATATTATTTTTACCATAATTAGTTCGGGGTGTACGAGTTACTAGAAAATTCGAATTCCGTAATTTTATTTTCGTTATTTGATGTTTTTTAGTAAATTTGAGTGATATTAGTTATCTGGTTCACATATTACAAGCTTTGCTTAGTTTGGGGCTAGATGATGCTGTGTGAAATAAATTATTTATAATTCACAAAAAAATAAGAATTAATAAGAACATATTACACACAATACCATTATTATTGCCACAAAATATTAGCCTCTGCTCCGTTGGTTTGAAAGCAAGAGGCAAGAATTGTTATCGTGTAAATGGCGTGTCTGTGCTGTCGTAACGACACTGATAATATTTGTAAGTTGTGTGTCAGGATCGTAGCGAGTGGAGATCCGTGGTCTCTGCCTACCCCTTTGGGAAAGAGGCGTGACTTTATGTATGTATGTATATGTATAATATTTGTACCTTTTTTTTTTTTTTTTTTTTATAACGTCAGAAAATCCATTATGGATACCCGACCGCCGTGGGGACAGCGGAAGGGTTATGTCGGACTCTCACCGACTAAAAACTGACGCGTGGCCGGCCTCCATGCTGGTCAAGGGGCTCCGCGATCTCCTACGGAACACAGCGGTGCCCCTCTCGCATTTTGCCTAAGCACTGTCCCGGGAATGGCACCAATTTATAATATTTGTACCTACCTACTCCAAGCGCACGTGGTCGTGTTGATAGATCGTTGATGTTAACCAACGTTCGAAACGGTATGCAAGTGGACGCTACTGGCGGTCACCCAGACCGCCAGTAGCGTTTTCATCTGAGCGCTTCCGTGCGGAGGGCACGTTAATTGTCGGTCCCGGCTATTTGAGTCGTTACACCATGGCGGAGGCCTTAAGGCGGCCTAAATACTCCGTCACCAGTGTTAGCAACTGACTCATACAAAAGGATCACCTACAGAGGATCAGATACAGGTCAACTGTTGCGTAAATGGGATTACTCACTGGATGCCATTGCGTGGCGTCAGCGTCACAGCGTTTTTGACGCGTTCCGTGGGCGTCTTTTGTTTTTCTCCACCTACAATCGTGCGAGTTGCCAAACTTTTACCTGTGTGTTGGTAACAAAATTAGAGTGGTTTACGAATCAGACTCACCCTGCGTCTTACATGGGCGACTTGACGCGAACGCGATTGCAAGGCGAAACGATGCGATTCGATGCGGCGCGGCGCGGCGATTCTGTCCTACGTGCGTGCGAATCGTCCTACATAGATAGATAAGCCTTTATTCAGACAAGTTTTTACAGTGATTACTTAATTATAGCATGCATGTTTCGTCGACATCTACATCCAAGTCTCTACTTAGTTAGAACGAGGAACTCAATGCAGAAAATAATTTAGGTCAGTAAACTTTTTACATGCATATCATATACTTTCAAGTTCTATGCTTTTAAAAAGATTGCGGTAGGTTGAGGATACGTCCAGTGCTTATTTGTATATACTACTATCCAAACTTATAAACCTACCTACTTATGAAGCTGAAAACATTGTTAAAATTGTTACCATCTAAGACCTTTTTTTGGAATAAATATTTAAAAAAAAAAAAAAAAAACATCGGCAACTTGGTCTGTTTGCCTTTTGGCAACGGCCTCATCCATTCCCTTCCATTCCTCTCTATTTAGTGCTTTCCTGGTCCATGTTTTCCCTGCTGTTCCTACTATTTCGTCTTTCCACCTTCGAATTTGTCTTCCGCGTTTTCTTTCTAATTCGAATCGTCCTACATAGTTTACGTCAAATCATACATAGTGTCCAAAATTCGCAAAAATTCTGATCGCGTCCGATTCGACACGTAAGACGCAGGGTAACGAAGGGCGGAACAATATTTAATTAAGTTTAACCTATTCCGAAAAATCCCTGAAACGGTACAGTTAGCGACAGATGTTCATGAAAATTTGATTTTTTTAATCTTTATTATCTTCTAAGTTTGTTGGGTTTTAGATACAACCGTACCTTATATTGGATGATCTACCTTGCACCTTGCACCACTCGACGGACTAACGTATCATCCGTCGAGTGTGAACGGTCGAGTGTTTTTCTATACATTTGTCAGTTCTGGCGTTCCGCGACCGATAATCCGCGACGGATCTTCCGTCAGATGTGAATCGACCCTTACTATTTATAAAAAAAAATTGCAAATATCCCATGTACAATGATGAAAAAAACGCTTTAAAATCCCGAATTGTTCATGAGCTTTTATCGATGACTGCACTAACTGTAGCTGATACGTTCGCAGCGGGAAAAATGAATGGTTTGCTGAAGAGAACTTAAAGGGCTTTTCACATGAGCATGAGCTTTTCGCAAGTGCGCAAAAAGCACGTTTCAAATAAGTCATTTTGTAAAGCATTTTAGGATGTAAAATCCATGTCATCTATTTCTGTCCTCAAAAATCCGGTCATGTGCGTCATGTCACGACTGATTCAACCAACCCGTGTATCGAATTGTACAAGTGCAAGCAAAAGTGTTTTGTCTTACAAAATGTTTGAAATTCTACAATACAGGGTGTAAAAAGACGTCTACCGAAGCCGCAAGAGGTAGGTACAGCATCCCAACACAACCAAACCCAAAAGGATTTTCCGAAAAAATCATTATATCCGGAGAAAACAGCGTTTGAAGAGTACAGTTTGCATTGTAATGGGCGCGTTGTTTTACGTAGATTGCTGGATTTTGAGTTTTAACTGTTTTATTCAAAGTCAAAGTCAAAAATCATTTATTCAGTAGGACCGCAGGGATCACTTAGAATAGTCTTAAAACTAATTTTACTCCTGTTGACTAATTTAAAAAACAGGGTCACGACTGTATCCCCGAGGCGCGGTAGACATTCTCTCAGATCTTTTATATTCCCGATCCCTTGAAGATGTCTAAGGGGGTATTCAGAGGCATGTACAAATACATATTTGATACATGCCCACATCTTGCAGAAGTTAGTATTCCATACGTGACAGGTTGCAAGCCCAGTTATTTATATTTATTTATTTATATTTCGAGGAATATCTGCCCACCCCCTCCCGTCCTGAGGGGGGAAGAAGACTCGCGTAGTTGTAATGATTGTATCGAATCAGTGCGGGACAGTTTATCAAACTGCACACTGGTGGAATCCGCCCATTACACAAGGTCACATACTTTAGGGTTAGATGATGGTGAAATGTCCAGCATTATATATTGGTTTCCTGGAAACTTGGAACGCACTGACTAAACTTCCAAGCTCTAGATTAGCTCAAAGAGTTCGGTACAGAATCACTTTTGTGACCACCAGTACGTTGGTTGTAAATTATGACAAAATAAAAAAGATAAAAGGGTCCACGAGTTTCGATCTTGTTATTTACGTATGCGCAGACTGTAATCGTTAATTTTAACGGAATGAGTTTAGAAGATATTTAAATGAGAAACCAGTAATACAGGGTGTAAAAAGACAACTACCGAAAACTGAGGGGTTGCAATCAGACCATGATTCTACACATATTTTGCGAAAAAATAACGCTTTTTGACTTAGCTTAGTCATTTTATGTTATTTTCGGTTATTTACTAATAGTACAACATACCATACCTAATAACTTCATTTAAAAAAGAAAAAACTGTTAAAACTCAAAATCTAGCAATCTACGTAAAAAAACGCGCCCAGAACATAAGCATACAGTACTCTTCAAACGCTGTTTTCTCCGGATATAATGATTTTTTCGGAAAATCCTTTTGGATTTGATTGTGTGTTGGGATACTGTACCTACCCCCTTTCGGCTTCGGTAGACGTCTTTTTACACCCTGTGTACCTACTTTTTGCTTGTAAATACAGAATTACACAGACCCGAGACAAATATCCGTAGATCATACAAACATTTGTCCCGCGGCGGGGATCGAACACGCAACCTTATGCGTCGCAGGCGAGCATTCGCCCACTGCGCCACAGAAGTCATCAAAAAATTAATGAAGTTCTTGTTATGTAGGTACGTATTATAAAACATAAATAAATAAATAATGACTGGACATTTCACACAGCATCATCTAGCCAAAAACTAAGCAAAGCTTGTACTATGGGAACTAGATAACTGATATACTTACTTATATACTTTTTGTTTATAAATACATACATAATATATAACATGGGTAAACCATTTACGTAATTCAATTAACGGTCAAGTAAGGTCGTCAGATGCATTATTATTTCAACAGTCGAAGCGAGGCCGCCGCCCGCGCATGTTTTTCATGCTTTATGTGCTATTTTCAACATTCTCTTGCAGATTCAGAGATTTTTTCTGAAAATAGTTTGTGGTGTTACAATTTAACGCGTTACCTACCTGTGTACACTTAACTTCCTCGCAGACTGCAGACTTTCTATCGGCCGATAGCTGAGACGGAATATACTTCGGCTCGTAATGAGTACGGAGAAGTATAGCCCGTCTCAACTATCGGCCGACTCAAGTCTGCAGTCTGCGATGGGTCTTATGCACGATTCACGCAATGAAAAACAATCGTCGCTAGCACTTAACTGCGAGTTCAATATAACAATGCGTTTAGGGTGCTGTTGGGGCGGCCACGTTTTTGAAGCGCATCTGGTATGTTTGCCGAAGAGAGGGTGGACGGCTTTCATGCTATCATTAGAAAAAGATGCGCTTCTATACGCAACAGAGTGCAAGCCAGCCCTAACAGTATCCTCAACGTATTGTCCAACAGACTAAATTGTCCAATAAACCACCACTGGATGCTCCTTCACGTAGGAGTTGGATAGATTAGGCTATGTTTATATTATGTTATATTTTTATCTGTAGGTAGGTATGTACTAACTCACTTATTTAATTTATTTTGTTTGTAATGTAACTAACAATTTATGGATTTTTTGTCTGATTTAATAAATGAAATTGAATTAACGCGTTATATAAGGTGGCAACATAAAAAAAATCAAGCCTTTTTCGTAGATGTATCGTATATGTCAAAAACCACAGATTTCCATTTGGTACCTGAAACGCATTTTTTGCCTCATTCACTCTCACTTCATTTATGCAAGCTAGCCTAGCTTAGGGTACGGTCTCAGTCAGCTTCACCAACTGGTATCCCCCCCTGCATAAAGCATGCACTCAGTTCAAACTACCTTAGGCGCAGGCCACCCAGTTCAAAGTTTGAACTTCAAACTGCCGCGAAAGCCACGTATAAATGGCAACTATTGGGTCTAAAATGTAAACTTCTTTATTAAGATGTAACAAATTAAGTTGGCCTGGATCAGTTGAGCTATCTATAGATCGTTTTTACGATCCTTAGATAGCTTGACTGGTTCTATTGTATTTTGTAATTTTATCTACATTGTAGATAAGTTTCTGTAAATAACAAATTAAAGTATAATTTAATAATAGGGCAACCAGCCAATAGATATGAACTCGTATACCTACATTCATTTGCAGAAAATACTATCTATCTATTACGCAATGTTGTGCAATCGTTGTCATACCGAAAATACGATAGTTTACGATATAGGTGACCGTTTCGACACCCGTTTGTGTTGTTTTTTGGCAACCATAATAATTGTTGCGCAAATCTGGAATGCAAATACAAGTACGACACCAAACCTAACCAATTTTGCGTCGGGAGTTACAAAAAACTTGAATAGTGGGAAACTGGTGGCTGTAAAAACATTTTGCGATTGCATTGTTGCCCAACACTCAGATCCATACAATACGACAGGTCTTACGATCTTCTTACTAAGTACTTTACTTATCTAACTATAACTTTATATGAGTACGAATCTAAACTGAGCGTTGTCTAATACTTTTATTTCGGTAACACTCGTGTTTATGCTTTCGCTATATTCTCAGGTAGACGAATGATTCATACGCAGACTTAAAAATAGAAATTGTTGCACACAATTGAAATATTCATTTCATTCGGTATTTCATGGGCCTATACAGGGTTATTTTTAAAACACCGGTAATCTCTCAGGACTTTTTACAAAACAATACATTTACAGAAAAAACCTTCAAGATTTCGTTGTCTTATCTAAAACATTATCCTATCTAACACATTTTGGCCCCCGCCGCCCTAACCCCGCTCCCCTAACCCCGCTCCCCTTGCTTTTCTACTGTCGCCTTCTTTTGCTTCGGATAGACTTCAATTTAAATATTTTTATTTTAAGATGAACTAAAATTATGATGAATTTCTAAATGTCATAGAACAAAAGTTGTTGTTTATGATGATAGTACGAGTAATACTGTTCTGAGAGGTTAGCGGTGTTTTACAAATAACCCTGCCGAAGGGTACAAACTACGAATATATACGAATTTACTTACAAGGTATAGAATAATTAAGTGGACGTTTTTAGTTTTTCACTGTAAAGATGAGCTGTGCTAACTTAGTCGTTCTTGATAGATCGTCGAAAGCAACATTCTGACCGGTCAGTAAGTAAATGGATGACCGCTGGTGGTATCAATTGAGCGCTTCCGGAGTTCTGGAGGGCACCTTAAATTGTTGGTCCCATGTAATAAGTCGCTAAGCCAGGAGGCCTTAAAGGCGGCCTTGAATGTCCGACAAAAGCTGATCGCTCATATGTACGCGCCGTACGCGCCGCAGTCATTTTTCTATAGAAAAAACTGGTTATCTGTAAAGTCGGTTTACTGGCGATAGTTGAACGTGACAACAATTGTGCTTCTTTGTCGCTCGTTCCGCGCTCTCGCTTGCACTTCAAGCCTTACATGGAACGCCTCAGAGCGAAGTAACGCCGTGGTAACGCCGCATTTTTTCGTGCGTGCAGCCGGCTCTATCGAATTATAAGACGTTGTCACGTCAAAAATATTGGAGACGTCAAGAAAATGCGGTAGCTTCTGACGTCTCAGCATTTCTTCTGATTTGACAGGTCGGTGCGGATGAGTCGTGCGACCACCTAGATTGGCCACTGAATTATTTTTTATATTCACAAACACAAATAAATAAATAATGCTGAACTATTCACACAGCATCATCTAGCCCCAAAGTAAGCAGAGCTTGTGTTATAGGTACTAAGATGACTGATATATTACTTATATACTTTTTGTTTGTAAATACATATTATACATAGAAACACCCAGACCCGAGAATATTTGTAGATCATAAAAACATTGGTCCCGCCGCGGGGATCGAACCCGCAACCTTTTGCATCGCAGGCGGGCCTTCGCCCACTGCGCTACAGAGGTCGTCAAAACAACACAAAACGGAGATGGCGAGACGAGCTCGACCAGTTTCTGACGGACTGGAGGGATGTTGCTGGGGACCGAGATGTCTGGAGGGAGTGGGGGGAGGCCTTTGCCCAGCAGTGGGATAGTAACGGAAATAATAATAATAATTCACAAACACAAAGTTCGTCAGTGTGATGCTGATAAATTGAAAGTTACTTATTGGTCTAGATTCCTAGTTATTTCCGCACTAAGTGAATTGACTATAAGGGTATTTTTTGCAATCTGAGATTTTTACCCTAGATTGAGTTCACAGGCAGCATTTACACGTAACTCAGGTCGATAGTCGATACCGGTTGGCCACGGGTAATAAAAAAACCGTGGCATTCCACGAGTGCCGAGAGAAGTGAAAACTTGAATAATTAGGTGCCTAGTGTTTTTTAAATCGTCAGGAAATCGAAAGATAATGACTTCACCCGTTTAGTTATAAAATGAGCTTTTAGAAATGTATAAATAATGCCTGAAAGTTTACCGAGTACTGAACTAGATGGCGCTACTGGTAGGTGACGATGAGCATGACCTTTTCGAGGCGAATCCAAGAATTTATTCTCATCCAACAATGCCCAACGCGCCTAAAGAAGTCACTTCAAAAATCCAGGTCTCTTGGGCCTTGAGACGCCTGACATATTAAACATTCGGCTATGTTCGGTTTGCCAGTCACAGGCTCTTAAACACCGGCGCACGAATTAGTTGATTTCTTATACTCAACGAAACAAGAGCTAATATTCTGTGGCAAGAGACAATGGTATGGCGTTTTAGGGTGGTCGCACAATCCAGCCGCGCCGAACGCGCTGAACTATCAATTCAATAGAGGAAATGCTGCTGACGTCAGAAACGAAACGCATTGTTTTGTATAGAAAAATGACTACGGCACGTACGACGCGGGCAAGTGTGCGATCAGGTTAGGCTGTATAAATTACAAATATGTGGCGTAGATAGGGAAAGTAAGTTCGTATGAGTCAGTGGCCAACTCTGGCGACGGAGTTTTTTGGCCGCCTTAAGCCCTCCGATTAGCCGGGACCGACAATTTAACGTGCCCTCCGAAGCACGGAAGCGCTCAGATGAAAATGTCACTGGCGGTCACCCATCCACTTACAGACGAACGACTAAGCAAGCACGACCACGAGCGCTATAGGGAGAAGTAGTTTGTCTGGAGACATAGACATAGACAGACATTTCTTTACCACTTTGGCACACAATACAATCACTAGGTTATAAAGATTCAAAATAATAAGACAAACATAATAAAAAATTAAAAGTTGTGATTGTGTGTCACAGCAGCAAAAAGGCGTCGACTCAGCATTCTGCCGTCCCACTGAGACGTGGTAAGGCGCTGTTATTCTGCCGAAACCCTCATAGTCACTCAATACTCTCCCCAACACCTCATACTCACACACAGAGACACCAATGTCGGCACCGAAAACCAGCTATCGGTATCCAGATCTCAAGATTGGAGAATTTCCCATTTTCTTGGCATTCGTTCAAAGTATTTTGCGTTGTACTGACAAATGCTAGCAGTAAAATTATTTTCATGTTTTGTCACGTTGCCGTCGACGATGTTCGCAACAAAAAGTTTTAGTTAGTTTTGGCGTAGGTATATCTTCCCAGTATGCCAATTGACTGAGATGGAACGATATGATTTGATATACGTTATGCGGGCCACACACGATCAAGTTTACCGTCCAGTCTGCAGCGGACTGGATGCGGCGTCCAGCAAACTTGACGGTGTATTGGTATGGACTTTGAAAAATTCTTTCACCATTAGAATCCTGCATTATCCCTGATGAACTTAAGCTATATTTTATCCCGGGAAAGTGAAGTTTTCCCGAGGGAACGCGGGTAACACCGTGACGGACAGCTAGTTCTCTATAAAACTATGTCAGAGACAAATTGCTCATTGGCATATTTGGCCAGATTATATTATTAGTTACTACTACCTACCCTTTAGCGTCGTTCTTGATAGATCGACGAGGTTAAGCAACGTTCTAGACGGTCTTCAAGTGGATGGGTGACCGCCAGTGGCATTTTCATCTGAGCGCTTCCGTGCTTCGGAGGGCACGTTAAATTGTCGGTCCCGGCCTATTTACTTAGTATTTACTTTAAGTACTGTATAGTTATTTTGAAAACATTTAAAATTTAGAAACTAGTTTAAACTTTAGATAACTTTAGGTTGCGGGTTCGATCCCCGCGGCGGGATAAATGTTTGTATGATCTGCAAATATTTATCTCGGGTCTGGGTGTTACTATGTATAATATGTATGTATTTACAAAACAAAAAGTATATAAGTAGTATATCAGTTATCTGGTTCCCGTAGTACAAGCATTGCTTAGTTTGGGGCTAGATGATGCTGTGTGACATGTCCAGCAATTTATTTATTTATTTATATATAATGTTTACTTAATTTTTGTTATATTTTCTCTTTTAATTTCTTGTGTGCAATATTAATTTTAATATTAATTTTATTTTTATACATTTTACTACGGGTAAGTAGATGTAAAGTATTGGTACAGTCAGCAAAGAAAGTGGTTTACCACTTTGGACAAAAGTTTCTGTGAAATCTAACTAGCGCTACGGTTTACTTTTCTAACGGAGAAGAGATGCACAATTATGACGTAATATCCGCTAACTGATATGCCTGACTACCTACATACGTATTCTCAATGTACCTACATAATACGTTTTCTGCGTACGCAGGTAGGTATGTACCAACTGTAATGTTACTTCTTATAAATAAATAAATTAAGTCTGCCTAAAAACTCCGTCACCAGAGCTGGCGCTGACTCATACGAACTTACTTATTTAGAATGAACAAGGGTAGGTATAAAAAATAAAAATTTCCTTAATGTTTAAAAACTCGAAAACCGTGAGACTTTTACTGGGCACAAGTTTTGATTTTCTGATGCCCTCTACCCGTTAAAGGATTATCCACTCATTACGGGACAATCTGTATACACCAAGGGTGCCGGTATAGAACTCACCACTTAGCTGTCTTTATTTGGCAAATGTAGTGTTTCGGGCGCTAGAAGGAGAAGAACAATCACAGATTTGTGGGAACGTTCAATTTTACACACACATGCACGTACACTGTACATGAGTTTGGAGCAGTTTGGAGTGCAAAGCTATTGTGGGGTCATATCGATAGTATGATGTCGATAATTACTATGATTAGCGGGCTTGGTTTATAACCAATTGCCGACTTCACTATTACAATTAGAAAATATTAATCATTTCAAACTTTGTCTTAAAAAATTGCTATTAAAAAAAATCATACTACAATATTAATGAATATTTTATGGACAAATTTCAGAAGAGAGAATAAACAGACAGACAGACAGATAGACAGACAAGAGTTACTTTCACATTTATAATATTAGTATGGATTTATTTGACATTTAACTGTGTGACATTTTGCATGCTATATGCCGAGCATGGCTGTACATTATTTCTGTATTAGACCTTAGTTTTACCCATGTATCGCAAAATCAATAGATGAATATGAATAAGTTTATAAGTAGGTTAGGTATCTTCGCTTTAAATATTTTCTTGTATCTTTGTTTGTATTTTGTAATGTCCATGTGGTGTACAATAAAGTATTTTCTATCTATCTACATAAAAATAATATGTACATTATTAGGTAGTAGGATTTTATTAAAGAGGGTGCTATTTTTAAAATAAAACGATCTACTTGCATTTACATTTATTATGAGTATTTTTTTCCGGGATACAGTCTATACCTGTGTTGAACGACAACCTCCTCTATCTTCCAGTGAAAGTCCCATTAAAATATTCAGCCGTTCCGGAGATTATCCGGACAATGCTGGCGCCACAGGCGAGCTGAAAGAGTTAAGTGTGGTCATTTCACAAATCTTTAAGTGTGCTATTTTAACTGTATTTTTTGTGTTTTGCTACTTTTAACTGATAAATTACTGACTAAATACATCAACCTATCAACAGTCATCGTAATAAAAGATGCCCGCCTCACGAACAACGAACTTTTTAACACAAATTTTGTTGTACAAAAACCTATTGTACAAAAAATATCGATACCTTAGGTACAACACTAGTTGGAAATAACCTATTCAATACAAAATCAAATAAAAACTATCTAAAACGCAAAATTATCATACTGTAGGCGTAGCAGCATGATCAGCGATTGAAAATATTATGATGACGATGTATTTAGTCCACATTTTAATGAAAAAAGTAGCAAAACACTGAACTCACCAATGAACGCAAATGATTTCACGAATAATATCCGTTTTTGCTGTTCCTTTGTTTGAAATCACTGCACAAACCATGACAAACATGCTCTGGCTTAATCTAGTGTAGCTTATTTGCCTGTATTAATTGAAAATAGTTAATATTACATGAATTTGTAAATAACGCACTCTGGCACGACTTTGTTTGGGACCGAAATCGCGAAAACTACCCAAAACATAGAGTATCCTATCAAGTAGGGATGACACTGCGCGATAGAGACAGCAATACAGAGTCAACGCGCTAAAACGAGACATCTATGTATCTTTCAAATTTAGCCGTGCAATAAGGCTCACACATGCAAGGAGTGCCACACTTGACAATCAAATAGATTTCCTCTATAGTTATAGTTACTCTGTGGTATACACAAGCGAGATAGTTGCTATAGATCCTCAGACAAGATTATTATACAAGCTGTATATAGCTCGACACATACTGAGCTCGTCCAAATACACATTGGGAGCTGAGTTCATGGATGGAGAATGCAATTCACATTTCAGTTTAAACTATGAGTCAAGTCATTTCTGTATTGACTCAAACGAAACATTCGCTTTAGTTTTACGTTTAGTTTTGAACTAATATTCCTTTCTCGAACGCACCGAACTAAAACATGTTCACAGTAAGCATTACCTACATAACACCACAATAAGACCCCTCGCAGACTACAGATTTTCTATCAGCCGATAGTTGAGATGGAATATGCTTCGGCTCGTAATGAGTATGGAGAAGTATAGCCTGTCTCAACTATCGGCCGATAGGAAGTCTGTAGTCTGCGAGGGGTCTAACACTACAAATGAGGGAGTATTTTAGAATAGAATATAATAGTTGTTTATTTTTTAGGTATTTTTATAACAAACTTGCAGGCATTTTGCCAAAAAGGTTTCTTTTTAATTGGTGATTTGAAAGTAATTGTATAAATATATGACTATGTAGGTACGTTGAGTCTACATTTTTCATACGCTCCGCCAAATTGTGGAACTCATTGCCGCTCTGTAATTCCCGAATAGTCTTCAAATCAAGAGTAAATAGATTCATTCTAGGTAAGCTCCATCTTAGACCTGACTACTGCTTAAAGGAGAATGGGCATCCCCGCCCAAATCAAAAAACTATCGCCCGCAGAGTGGGCGTATGGTGGAATAGGTAGACCTTCAAAAACACTCCATTTCATTGTATGACAGCTAAAAAATCCATCCTACAGAAATCGAGATATTTGCAGTTAAATGTGGTGACTTTTACCATCATGTTTTTTGACTTACAGGCTTCCCGCAGATAAGCCATTATGGGCATTCGATAGAACTTTAAAAGCACTATATTTCATTGTATGACAGCTAAAAAATCCATCCTGCAGAAATCGAGTTATTTGCAGTTAAAGGTGGTGACCATCATGTTTTTTGACTTACAGGCTTCCCGCAGATAAGCCACTATAGGCATTCGATAGAACTTTAGAAGCACGACATTTCATTGTATGACAGCTAAAAAATCCATCCTGCAGAAATCGAGATATTTGCAGTTAAAGGTGGTGACCATCATCTTTTTTATCTTACAAGCTTCCCGCAGATAAGCCACTATAGGCATTCGATAGAACTTTAGAAGCACGACATTTCATTGTATGACAGCTAAAAAATCCATCCTGCAGAAATCGAGATATTTGCAGTTAAATGTGGTGACTTTTACCATCATGTTTTTTGACTTACAGCCTTCCCGCAGATAAGCCACTATGGGCATTCGATAGAACTTTAGAAGCACGACATTTCATTGTATGACAGCTAAAAAATCCATCCTCCAGAAGTCGAGATATTTGCAGTTAAATGTGGTGACTTTTACCATCATGTTTTTTGACTTACAGCCTTCCCGCAGATAAGCCACTATGGGCATTCGATAGAACTTTAGATGCACGACATTTCATTGTATCACAGCTAAAAAATCCATCCTACAGAAATCGAGATATTTGCAGTTAAATGTGGTGACTTTTACCATCATGTTTTTTGACTTACAGGCTTCCCGCAGATAAGCCATTATGGGCATTCGATAGAACTTTAGAAGCACTATATTTCATTGTATGACAGCTAAAAAATCCATCCTGCAGAAATAGAGTTATTTGCAGTTAAAGGTGGTGACCATCATGTTTTTTGACTTACAGGCTTCCCGCAGATAAGCCACTATGGGCATTCGATAGAACTTTAGAAGCACGACATTTCATTGTATGACAGCTAAAAAATCCATCCTGCAAAAATCGAGATATTTGCAGTTAAAGGTGGTGACCATCATCTTTTTTATCTTACAAGCTTCCCGCAGATAAGCCACTATAGGCATTCGATAGAACTTTAGAAGCACGACATTTCATTGTATGACAGCTAAAAAATCCATCCTGCAGAAATCGAGATATTTGCAGTTAAATGTGGTGACTTTTACCATCATGTTTTTTGACTTACAGCCTTCCCGCAGATAAGCCACTATGGGCTTTCGATAGAACTTTAAAAGCACGACATTTCATTGTGTGACAGAAAAAAAATCCGGAGGATTCAGCTGGGTTGGGCAGCGTTTGGAAAACTACGTCGAGTCTTCTCGTCACCCATACCGCAATGTCTGAAAACGAAAGTTTTCAATCAGTGCGTCCTACCTGTCATGACCTACGGTGCCGAAACGTGGACACTCACAGTACGGCTAGTCCACCAGTTTAAAGTCGCTCAGCGAGCTATGGAACGAGCTATGCTCGAAGTTTCTCTGAAGGATAGAATACGCAATGAGACTATCCGACATAGAACCAAAGTTGTCGACATAGCTCAGAGAATTAGCAAGCTGAAGTGGCAGTGGGCTGGCCATATCTGCCAAAGAACCGATAACCGCTGGGGTAAACGAGTTCTTGAGTGGAGACCGCGACTCGGCAAACGTAGTGTGGGACGCCCTCCGGCCAGGTGGAGTGACGATCTGCGAAAGGCTGCTGGCAGAAGCTGGATGCGTCGAGCCGAGGACAGGGCGCAATGGCGCTCATTAGGGGAGGCCTATGTCCAGCAGTGGACTATTATAGGCTGATGATGATGATGATGATGATAATGACAATGAAACGTCGTGCTGCTCAAATTCTATCGAATACCTATAGTGGCTTATCTGCGGGAAGCTTGTAAGTTAAAAAAGATGATGGTAAAAGTCACCACATTTAACTGCAAGTATCTCGATTTCTGCAGGATGGATTTTTTAGCTGTCATACAATGAAATATATAGTGCTTCTAAAGTTCTATCGAATGCCTTTAGATAGTGGCTTATCTGCGGGAAGGCTGTAAGTCAAAAAACATGATGGTAAAGTCACCACCTTTAACTGCAAATAACTCGATTTCTGCAGGATGGATTTTTTAGCTGTCATACAATGAAATGTCGTGCTTCTAAAGTTCTATCGAATGCCTATAGTGGCTTATCTGCGGGAAGCTTGTAAGTTAAAAAAGATGATGGTAAAAGTCACCACATTTAACTGCAAATATCTCGATTTCTGCAGGATGGATTTTTTAGCTGTCATACAATGAAATGTCGTGCTTTTAAAGTTCTATCGAATGCCCATAGTGGCTTATCTGCGGGAAGGCTGTAAGTCAAAAAACATGATGGTAAAAGTCACCACATTTAACTGCAAATAACTCGATTTCTGCAGGATGGATTTTTTAGCTGTTTTACAATGAAATGTCGTGCTTCTTAAGTTCTATCGAATGCCCATAGTGGCTTATCTGCGGGAAGGCTGTAAGTCAAAAAACATGATGGTAAAAGTCACCACCTTTAACTGCAAATAACTCGATTTCTGCAGGATGGATTTTTTAGCTGTTTTACAATGAAATGTCGTGCTTCTTAAGTTCTATCGAATGCCCATAGTGGCTTATCTGCGGGAAGGCTGTAAGTCAAAAAACATGATGGTAAAAGTCACCTCATTTAACTGCAAATATCTCGACTTCTGCAGGATGGATTTTTTTGCTGTCATACAATGAAATGTCGTGCTTCTAAAGTTCTATCGAATGCCTATAGTGGCTTATCTGCGGGAAGCCTGTAAGTCAAAAAACATGATGGTCACCACCTTTAACTGCAAATAACTCGATTTCTGCAGGATGGATTTTTTAGCTGTTTTACAATGAAATGTCGTGCTTCTTAAGTTCTATCGAATGTCCATAGTGGCTTATCTGCGGGAAGGCTGTAAGTCAAAAAACATGATGGTAAAAGTCACCACATTTAACTGCAAATAACTCGATTTCTGCAGGATGGATTTTTTAGCTGTTTTACAATGAAATGTCGTGCTTCTTAAGTTCTATCGAATGCCCATAGTGGCTTATCTGCGGGAAGGCTGTAAGTCAAAAAACATGATGGTAAAAGTCACCACCTTTAACTGCAAATAACTCGATTTCTGCAGGATGGATTTTTTAGCTGTTTTACAATGAAATGTCGTGCTTCTTAAGTTCTATCGAATGCCCATAGTGGCTTATCTGCGGGAAGGCTGTAAGTCAAAAAACATGATGGTAAAAGTCACCTCATTTAACTGCAAATATCTCGACTTCTGCAGGATGGATTTTTTTGCTGTCATACAATGAAATGTCGTGCTTCTAAAGTTCTATCGAATGCCCATAGTGGCTTATCTGCGGGAAGCCTGTAAGTCAAAAAACATGATGGTCACCACCTTTAACTGCAAATAACTCGATTTCTGCAGGATGGATTTTTTAGCTGTCATACAATGAAATGTCGTGCTTCTAAAGTTCTATCGAATGCCCATAGTGGCTTATCTGCGGGAAGCCTGTAAGTAAAAAAAGATGATGGTAAAAGTCACCACCTTTAACTGCAAATATCTCGACTTCTGGAGGATGGATTTTTTTGCTGTCATACAATGAAATGTCGTGCTTCTTAAGTTCTATCGAATGCCCATAGTGGCTTATCTGCGGGAAGCTTGTAAGTTAAAAAAGATGATGGTAAAAGTCACCACCTTTAACTGCAAATATCTCGACTTCTGCAGGATGGATTTTTTAGCTGTCATACAATGAAATGTCGTGCTTCTAAAGTTCTATCGAATGCCCATAGTGGCTTATCTGCGGGAAGCCTGTAAGTAAAAAAAGATGATGGTAAAAGTCACCACCTTTAACTGCAAATATCTCGACTTCTGGAGGATGGATTTTTTTGCTGTCATACAATGAAATGTCGTGCTTCTTAAGTTCTATCGAATGCCCATAGTGGCTTATCTGCGGGAAGCTTGTAAGTTAAAAAAGATGATGGTAAAAGTCACCACCTTTAACTGCAAATATCTCGACTTCTGCAGGATGGATTTTTTTGCTGTAATACAATGAAATGTCGTGCTTTTAAAGTTCTATCGAATGCCCATAGTGGCTTATCTGCGGGAAGCCTGTAAGTTAAAAAAGATGATGGTAAAAGTCACCACCTTTAACTGCAAATAACTGGATTTCTGCAGGATGGATTTTTTAGCTGTCATACAATGAAATGTCGTGCTTCTAAAGTTCTATCGAATGCCCATAGTGGCTTATCTGCGGGAAGCCTGTAAGTAAAAAAAGATGATGGTAAAAGTCACCACCTTTAACTGCAAATATCTCGACTTCTGGAGGATGGATTTTTTTGCTGTCATACAATGAAATGTCGTGCTTCTTAAGTTCTATCGAATGCCCATAGTGGCTTATCTGCGGGAAGCTTGTAAGTTAAAAAAGATGATGGTAAAAGTAACCACCTTTAACTGCAAATATCTCGACTTCTGCAGGATGGATTTTTTTGCTGTCATACAATGAAATGTCGTGCTTTTAAAGTTCTATCGAATGCCCATAGTGGCTTATCTGCGGGAAGCCTGTAAGTTAAAAAAGATGATGGTAAAAGTCACCACCTTTAACTGCAAATATCTCGACTTCTGGAGGATGGATTTTTTAGCTGTCATACAATGAAATGTCGTGCTTCTTAATTTCTATCGAATGCCCATAGTGGCTTATCTGCGGGAAGCTTGTAAGTTAAAAAAGATGATGGTAAAAGTCACCACCTTTAACTGCAAATAACTCGATTTCTGCAGGATGGATTTTTTAGCTGTCATACAATGAAATGTAGTGCTTCTAAAGTTCTATCGAATGCCCATAGTGGCTTTTCTACGGGAAGCCTGTAAGTCAATAAATATGATTGTAAAAGTCACCACCTTTAACTGCAAATATCTCGATTTCTGTAGGATGGATTTTTTTGCTGTCATACAATCAAATGTAGTGTTTTAGAAGGTCTACCCATTCCACTATACGTCCACTCTGCGGGCGATCGTTTTTTGACTTGGGCGGCGCTTCATACATGCCTGCCCGTTCTCCTTTAGGCAAAGTTTAAAATAAAAATTTGTTTGTTAGTGTGGACGTGGGGATAGTAATAAGTTTTTGTATATATCTATCTATCTAATCAGCTTACATCTACTGCTGAGAAGGTGCGGTGTCAGCCTAAAATTTTGGGGGAGTCACTACACTAATATTAGACTTTATTGTTCAATGAACAAGGTTTTACTATTAGACATGTACGGTTTTGGGGGGGTCATGTCCCCTGTGACCACCCCCCTTCGGGCCGCGCCTGCTGCTGAGTACCTAATAGGCCTCCTCATTTTCACGCCACTCTTCCGATCCTGCGCCAGTCGAATCCATTGCCTTCCCGCTACCGTCACAGTATCATCAGGTCTGGCTGGTGGTTTGCCTGGTGTTTTATGACCCTCGCATATATTTGTTGTACATGGTTTTTGTTGTGTTAAATGTTATGAAACAGAGCATTGTTTTATTGATGTCACATTTTATGAGGAACAGATGCTTCAAGGTCACGGCTCTAGCCAATAACATACGAGAGCTGTAGCAAAATAGTTTTGTGAAGAATCAACCAAACAATAGTCATGTCTAATAATACTCTTGTTGATGAAATAACGTAAATACGTAAGCATACACCCAACCACCCCATACTATCTACAGAATCACGAATGTATACCCAAGGCGCGGTAGATATTCTCCCAGATCTGATCATTTATCACCACATCCACTGGCCTCCTCATTTTTACGCCACTAATTCCGATCTTATTCCATACCTATTTATCTTAAGTACCTACCTATAAAGGAAAGGAAAGGGAGAGGTGAAGGAAGTTGCATCATTGCACCGAAAAGAGCTGAGCTCTTAAAGATGATGACGACCTATAAAAATCTATACTTATCCTCAAGGCACTATAGATATTCTCTCAGATCTTTTGGTCCTCTGGTTTTGATCTTAATTTACATCCTTCGAAAATGTCTAAGGTAAGACACATGTCCAAATACATTCGGACATGCACACATTTTTCATTTTAATTTTTTTGTGACGATCTCGATGCCTTTGAAAAAGGCTGGAAATGGGCTGGACAGAGATGGTTGGAAGGATATGGGGGAGACTTTTGCCCAGGAAAAAAAAAGATTTAAAAAATCATTAGCCTATAATGTCCCCACAGCTGGGCAAAGGCCTCCTCCGTCGGATGGACCAAAATCCGAGTAATTTTACTCGGATTTCTGATGTCTGTTTAGACACCCATAACTTTATCCCTACCCAATTTTGGTAGTAGTTATGTATAGTTAGTGTACAGCAACAACGGAAGTCGTTATTACAGTTTGATTTTTTTTAAATGCCATACTTTTAGATTTCTTAGAAAAAAAATAACTTTGCTTCAGATTTTATTATGGACTATGAGACTGTCTTCAGAATCTTTAAAAGTTTGGTGGTGATGGATTTAGGAAATATTTAAATTTTTGGATTATCAAATGTTAATCGACTTTCGTTGCTGACTGTACATGCGGTGTGAAAGTCCAAAACATTAAAATGGAAGCAATTTCAACAAAAAGAAAAGTACAGTGCTCCAAAAATCCCAATTCTTATGCCGGGCGATTTCAAACAGTATTACAACGGGATAGCGGTGTTATTCCAAATTTTTGGCAGGAGCTGCGTTGGTGGGTGTACGGTCACCTTGGCAGGTGGTGGTCCCAAGTATTTGTGCTCTGGCTGACGTCCAGCAGACAGAATATAGGTCGCTCCACAATGATATCACCAGCAACATTTTATTTGAGTAGGTTTGAGATGATCATACATTTTTGGAAAAATATGCATCATAGGTTTATTATTGACCACCTATGTGGCGCAGGGGGTGAAAGCCCTCTTCGGACGGAGAAGGTTGCGGGTTCAATCCCCGCCGCGGGATAAATGTTTGTATGATCTGCAAATATTTATCTCGGGTCTGGGTGTTTCTATGTATAATATGTATGTATTTAGTAAATAGTAAATTTTATTTTCCAAAAGTACTTATAGTCACAGTCACACAGGTATGGCAATGGGCTCCGCACTGGGTCAGGCCTGTGTCGCGGAAACCCGAACAAGTTTCACAAAAACGTTTAACAAAGAGAACGTGATGCGAGGCATATACAAATAATTCATGGACTTACATTAATGAAATACAAACGTTACTTAATTAAGTTGAAGTAAATCAAAACAATATTAAAAAGCACTAACAAAATGTAAACAATTTATCTTAATTATAGATCTACTAATTCAGGCAGTGAGGACGATTTTTTTTTGTGTTTGTTGCGTGTGTGTGTGTGGTGTGTGTGTGTGTGTGTATGTGTGTGTGTGTGTGTGTGTGTGTGCGTGTGTGTGTGTGTGTGTGTGCGTTTGTGTGTGTGTGTGTGTGTGTGTGTGTGTGTGTGTGTGTGTGTGTGTGTGAGTATGACTTCAGAGTATTTATATGATTGCGACCAAAATTTCCTCTGTTTCGTTGTAGTCAAGCCATTTCCTGATCTTAACCTTAGCACAGAAAAGTGAGCAGGATTTTATGTCACACTTAACTAGTATCCTTTTATAAATAAAAGGGGAAGAGAAGTAACGAAAGCGTGTTGCAAAACTTGTTTTAACTTTGGGGACTGCAATTCTTTGTCTACGTGCATTAGGGGAAGTGGCAGAGATGCCGTGGAACATATGATACCATAATGCTACCTTTTGTATATAAAGCTGACGCACCGTAAGTGTTTCAGTTTCTTGGTGGAGAGCTTTAGTAGAGTACCAGATAGGCTTACGAAACATGACTTTCAAAATAGCCCTTTGAGCTCTTTCGAGTTTTAATAAAGCTGTTTTAGACGCACCGCCCCAGATAGTTTGACAATAGCATATTACTGACTGACACAATGAAGTGTAAACCATCAGAAGGACATCTCTATCCGCTCCATCCCGAAGCAGCTTCATGACATGGATCAGCTTGCGGATACGACTCGAGAGCGTGTTAATATGGTGCTTAAAAGTCAAGTTTTCGTCCAGCACAATACCCAGGTACTTTATTGATTCAGCACGGTCTATAAGGCTACAGGAACAGCTGTTATTGTTGGAAGGATTTTGGAAGTCACATTTATGAATTTTAACAGTTAACGAAGTGGGTGGTGAGGAAGATTTGTTCAAATGGAAGCATATATATTTAGTCTTTTCAGCATTGAGTGTAAGTAAATTAGTGTCAAACCATTTAGATACTAGAGAAAGGCCATGCTCTGCTTTGGTAAAGGTTTCATTCCATGTACGACCCTTAAATGTAATGGCAGTATCATCGGCATAGCAGACTATTTGAGCGTCACACACATTCGCTAAACTGCTAGCAATGTCGTTTATATAGATGGTAAAGAGCGTAGGACCTAAAATGCTACCCTGTGGTACGCCAAAAACTGTACTCTGAACACCACTAACTATTTACAAACAAAAAGTATATACGTAGTGTATCAGATAGCTGGTTCCCATCATATATGTACCAGCTTTGCTTAGTTTGGGGCTACATGATGCTGTGTGAAATGTCCAGCATTATTTATTTATTGAAAAACATTCTGGTAGGTACTAATGTTTTTCACTCTCAAACGCACTTGTCATGTTTTTTTAAATCAAGTTGTTTTAAGTTTAAAGAAGGTAGTCATGGCACAGCAAACCCATAGTCGCTATAATTTTATTAGATTTCAGTTTCATATCTCGTTCCTGTTGCCTCTTTCTACTAAGTATTAGGTTCAATTCGTACTTAAAATAAGCATTACATAGAAACCTAGCGATTGCTCTTTCTTTATTTTTAGTAGGTACTTAGTTTTATATTTTATTTTATTAATCAGGCATTTGGCCAAACAAAACAGTTAGTGCGCAGGCAATTAGTTATTTGGTATCAAAAGGGCAAATAAATTAGTAGGTACAAGTCAATGTGCCCAATTAGTAGACTATTTTATGGATGCCAGTATCTTGAAATGTTTACAGGATTTATAAATGAGTACCTATTTATAGGTACTTAAACACTAATATTATAAATTCGAAATTTTATTGATATGTACCCACCTAATGATTGTTAGGTACCTTCACCCAAAATCTACTGAATATATTAATATACGATCACGTCACTCAAAAAGTGTATAAAATTTTCCTCAAGTCCTAAGTGACTCTGAAATCACCCTGTTTTGGGATATACCTATTAACAAAGAAATCACAAATAGTGAGCAACTAAGGATAAGTATGTTATAACTGTGTTTTTCTTTAATTATAGGACACCACAGCAAGCAAAAAACAACTAGGTACCTAGTTCTACTGTTCTAGGTACTACTACCAATATGCACAACCGATCTTTGTCTCTCTGAAGATAGGTGCACTAAACGATCGCGTAGGTTGTTAGACTTAGCGAGATAGCACGATGCAACAAACTAAGCGAGTGAGCGAGACAGGTATACAACGCTGTCTTCGTCTTTTAGGCGCCATCAAAAAAAATGTCTGCTCAGCTACTTCAGAGAGCTAAAGGTAGTGCGTATTGTATTTACATTGTAATCTTTCAGTACCTAGGTATAAAATTACAATAATTTGCGCAAGAATATAAAATTACATGTCCAAAACCAGCCCACTTGAATTGAAATAAACACTATACTTGCGAAGAGTTCTGACGCATGAGTGTAGGCGTCGCTGATACATAGAAAACGCCTGTGAACACCAATGAGACTAAACAAATGAAAAAAAAAAACAATTTAGGTTTCTGGAGAGCTCTAGATTTTACATTTGCTATGGATCGGGTATTTTTGTTAAAAATAAACAAATACTGTACTATGTACATGTAGGACTGTATCCCCAAGGCGGACACTCTCTTAGATCTTTTTGTGTACCTATTCCAGATCCATTGACGACCTCTGTAGCACAGTGGGCGAAGGCCCGCCTGCGAAGCCAAAGGTTGCGGGTTCGATCCCCCTCGGCGGGACCAATGTTTGTATGATCTACAAATATTTGTCTCGGGTCTGGGTGTTTCTATGTATAATATGTATGTATTTACAAACAAAAAGTATATAAGTAGTATATCAGTTATCTGGTTCCCATAGTACAAGCTTTGCTTAGTTTGGGGCTAGTGATGCTGTGTGAAATGTCCAGCATTTTTTTTTTTAATTACCACGACTAACACCGCGAGGCGAAGCTAGTCCTAAACTAGCAACATATTATAATAAGAATCTTTACATTAAGTACTTGTAAGGTATGCTATGGTTTGGTTTATTTTATGGCTTCGTGCTTCTTTGAAATCCTAAGAAGTTGTCAGAGATGATGAATTTATAAATGTATTATTACCAATGATCTTTTGATCATTGATGATAGAAAAGTGACTTAATTGATAAATTTCGAGCTTATAAAAATATTCCCAATTTCGTAACCTTTATTTTTCTTAAGATTTTATTTTTTGTTCGGGACGAATTTGTAGTTAATTACCTTTAGCCCAGATAATAATAGAGTAGTTATACTCGTAGTAATTATAGGTACCTCCTACCTTTATAGGTAGGTTACATAGGTTTAAAGCGATAGCCAAATCTTTGAATAAATAATGAAGTTCGGGCATTAAAAACTTATTAAAAATTAACTGAATTGAGAACTTTCTATTTTAAACTTCTTGACAAACTCCATGAATATTTGACACAAAGTGACATCTATGTATTATATTGTGAACTATTTACACACCCACTCTCATGAGTCAGAGAGAGCAACAAACTGCTTTAGAATAATATTTTCCAGCACCTTACTGCTTGATAAATAGTTCCAACCAAACAACAGAGATGGCGTTGCAAAACCCGGCAAGGCTGGTTTAAGAGTATACTAGTCGAGTCTACGTAATCTTGGTTACTTGATTTCTACCTATTGATAGTTATATTGTACCAAAGCTTCTGAGGAAGTTTGAATTACGTATGTTTCTAAATAAAATAGGTACTTACCTAGCCTAAAATAGAACAGGCGCAGATCCAGCCCTCAAAAAGGTGGTGGGCACAGCCACCCAAAAGATGGCTAAGGATGCGAGTCGGAGAATGCACTCGCTCATATAGTGCCAATTTTAGTCTCGGTCCGGTTCTGAGTTTCGGTCGATTTGCCGCCGAAACTCAAATACTTAACCGAAATTTCGACTGACTGACAAACACATTTTTTGGTCAATCTCGAATCTTCGGTCAAAAGGTTGTGGGCATGCCCACAGTGCCCATAACGGTGGATCCGCGGCTAAAGCAGAGAACACCTCTAACATTTTTCTGTCCCACCTTAAAAATAAACCTTTTTTAATTGCTTACAAAATATGTAAGCATGCTTTGCTATCTAACATTATTTAGAACATAATTTAGAGTTATTAGAGTTAGGTTTACATAAATAGTTAAGTTTTAAGTTTCTTCTGATATTGTTCATAATCATTTTCTGTTGTATCAGAGTGATGTGGTCGCTAAGCGACAAAACCCTTAAATAAATAAAAAAAAAGAACATAATTATGAACAGACTTGAGTCAGCTGTAGTATTTTTTTTCAGTTTTATAGTAAGTACGTATACTTACCTACTTAGCTTCATAACGAAGTGCAAAAATAGACATGTATAGAGTTACGAGGTTACGAGTTTTAGAGCATATTACTTTATTGAGCACAATAACAAAAAAAAACAATTTAATTTACTTAATCATCTTACAATAGTCGCTTGATCTAGGACTCCTAAGTTCCCAGTTGGACCTAAAATCTGTGACCTCTACGAGCTACGCCGCTACGACGCCGGCGCCGGCGCAGCGTTGTTTACATACAAAAGATTTCAACGCGCGACACAAACTAAGCAATCAAATAACTTGTTTCTCATCATGTTGAATTGGTTAATTCTATTAATTCTTGATGAATTTAACCCATACTTTTGTCATGTTAATGTAAATTACATGTCTGATTTTCGGTGGTTTGAAAATGTTCGAATTGTGATGTTTCTTTTGGCTGTTGGCTGTTTGAGATTGCATCGATACACGGTTGTTTATATCCATTAACATCTTCTAACGTCTGGGTTTCTATTCTCGCCAGACGCTCGGCGCACTTATTTACCAACAGAATTAATGGAATCGAGATAAAACTGGCACACACAATCAATGAAATGGTCATAATCGATCGATGCGCCAAAGGTCATCCACCGTTAATGAAACCTATCGATCAAAGTAATCAAGATCGCATCCGGGCGCGCGCGCCGTGCGAGTTATTCCCGGTGTGGGCGGGGGCGGCGTGCGGGGGCAAGGGGGGAGGGGGGCATCCGCGCTCACTCAGTGTGTCGGCGCGCGCCGCCGCCGCCATGGGCAATCAGCACTCAGCCTCACACCACAGCCTCAAGCCCAGAAAGAACGTCCATTGGAAGTCAGCAGGTACCAACTCCTCGTTCACCTATCTAACCCGCACCTCACCCGCGCCGCCCGAGGCCGCCGTCTCCATGTCTATTTTTATAAAGATTGCGCGCTGCGATTCCCGAAGCGTGGCACAACAAAACAAATCGTAATCGTTCGGATCACGCGTCTAATTTTGAAGGGAGTTTTATGCCAAGCAGCAGATGAGTGAGACATCGTTTACGTTTCAGGGAGGCCCGCGGCGCCGGGCAAGCCGGAGATCATCCCGCTGCAGTCGGATGATGAGCCGAACGCGATTACGCTGCGCTGGGCGGCGGGCGCGCACGATGGCGGTGCACCATTGCAAGGCTACCAGGTGGAGTGCAACCGGCTCGGGAGCAGCGACTGGATCCGCACGGCACCACCCGTGGTGCAACGTCCAGAGCTGGTACTTTCTGGCTTGGAGCCACCGCACCGCTACCAGTTCCGCGTCGCCGCGATCAACGCTGTCGGTCGCTCCGACTTCAGCGAACTTTCCGATGTGCTGACCGTGAGCGCACAGGCGCCACCAACGCGGCCGCCTCTCTTCCTACTCCATCTCCTCGATGTCACCGTCCTCGAGAATGAAAAGACAGAATTCCGAGTCAAGTTTGAGGGCGCGCCGCACCCTACTATCGCCTGGTTCAAGGACGATTATGAGATCTTCAGCAGCCGACGCACGGCGATCGTTACAGACGAGACGAGTAGTCTCCTCGTGTTCCATCAGACGCTGTCGAGTGATGAAGGCGAGATCCGATGCACCGCTACCAATCGTAGTGGACATGCTGTGACGCGCGGGCATCTATCCATCGAGGCGGCGCCTAAACTGCGCTATCCACGCCAATACGAAGACGGCTTACTCTACGAAGTGAATGAGACCGTCTTCCTGAAGACGACTATTGTGGGCAAGCCGCCGCCAACAGTCGAGTGGCGGCATGACGGCCAGCCGATTGTTACCGACGACCGCGTCGAGATCACTAATTCGGGCAAGTTTTCCGTGCTGAAGATTCACGCAGCACGAAGAAGTGATCGCGGGGAGTATCAGGTGCACGCCAGCAATGCCATCGGTGAGGATACAGCCGCCTTTCTCGTGACGATCACAGCGCCACCTGAGCCACCGCGAGCCGTGGCTGTGGCTCGCCAAGTAGACAAGTCTGTGACGCTAGACTGGCAGCCACCGGAGGACGATGGCGGCTGTCGCATCGGGAACTACGTGGTCGAATACTACCGTGCTGGTTGGAATGTGTGGCTAAAAGCGACTACCAGCCGAAAAACGAGTGTCACGCTGTTCGACCTGATCGAAGGTAGCGAGTACCGGTTCCGTGTGAAGGCGGAAAGTCCCTACGGCATGAGCGCTCCAAGCGAGGAGTCAGCTCCGGTGCGGATCCCAGGTCGTGCAGTGGACATGGAGTTTCTCGCGGTGGAGTCGAGAATCATCAGTGAAGCTCTGTCACATGAGGCAGTGGAGGAGCGGGTTTCGCCCGCGCCCCGCCGCAAACGCACCGCAACCGCGCCTGAACCGCCACGCTCCCCGCAGCGAGCTCAGAGCAACGAATTCCTGCTTGTGCTTTATCCTGACGCAAAGGAAACTCAAAATAAAGATGGTAAGCATAAAGTTATTTATCATGCCTATAGCGATATTTTGCATTTTTCGTGTACAAACAAACAAACATTCACTAATTCTTCTTGCATAACTGTTTTAATATTACCTAATAATATTAAATGGATGTTTACAATTTGAATGCATTATTAAATAAATAATGCTGGACTTTTCACACAGCATCATTTACCCCCAACGCTGTGCCCAAAGTAAGCAGAGCTGTGACATGGGTAGGTACCTACTACATAACTGATATACTACAGACACAACTGATATACTTTTTGTTTGTAAAAACGAACTCATAGGTAGAAACACCCAGAGCCGAGATAAATATTTGCAGATCATACAAATATTTATCCCGTGCCGGGTCGAACCCGTAACCTTCTGCGTTCCAAGCGGGCTTTTACCCACTGCACAGAGGTCGTCATAATTTGGCAATCATGCATGTCTTACGGTCTACATGAGGGATTCAAAATTCGTGTCTATGCAGTGGGTGGAATCATAGATTCAGCATGATACCTCTTGTACAGGGTGAAATAGTAGATAAGAGTGCCACAAACTTATCTGGACCGGTGGCCAAAGGAGGAACTAATGAATTTTACTATAAAAATTATTGTTCTGCCAATACCAAATGCGATAACAGCGCCTCTCTCATCGGTTCAGATAACTATGTGGCACTCTAGGTACCTATTTGAATCTATTTTTTCATAAAGCTTTTTTCTAGTCTAGAGGCGATGTATTGTCATGCATTTACATTTGTTTTGCCTTAATAAATTCCCGACTGAACTTCATTATTGGCGTCTGCTGTACGTAAACATATAAAAATCCCTGCAAATATACTTACTACATAATTTGTTCTTTCATGATATTGCAAGATAGTTTAGTTTTTTGAAAAACACACAAAAAAATCGTCGGCTATCCAATTCAAAACCAAGACATTCAACCAATGTGTTTTCCCATTCTTACTTATGGATCCGAAACATGGCCTCTCACAAATGAGCACGTGTACGCTATACGGGTTGCTCAAAGAGCCATGGAGCGGGCCATGCTAGGTATCCACCTCGTGGACCGTATACCAAACGTCGAGATTCGACGTCGCACAAAGGTCGAGGATGTAGGCCCAGATAGGTATATGGATTGCGAGGCTTAAGTGGAGATGAGCGGGACACTTGGCCAGACGGGACGACAACCGATGGACCAAAGCGGCTACCGAATGGTGGCCAAGAGATATGCGGCGGCCTCGAGGCAGACCACCTGCCCGATGGTCAGACGACATTGTGGGGGCGGTAGGAGAGCAGTGGATCCGGCTGGCACAAAACCGCCAGGAGTGGCGTGAAAGAGAAGAGGCCTATACCCAACAGTGGGTGTTACCGGCTGGATAGATAGATAGATAGATTCAATTTCATTAACTTACTTTAGGAAATGTGTTCCTAAATTTGGGGTTAGGAGCCTTTGGACCACAATCTCAATTTAACTACATGTTATCTGTCCCTGTAATATGTAGATTGTAGAATGAAATAGAACGCGAGCCAAGTCGCGGACGTAAGCTAGTGCCAAATATTTTTCAACCTTATCCAGTAGATACTTAGGTACTTTCAATCCGAAGGTCGTGGGTTCAAATCCCGGCCGTGCATTAATGGATTTTGCGTTTCGTACCTAAATATGCGCTTTGACACGTGCTCTGAACGGTGAAGAAAAACATCGTGAAAATACCAGTTAGTATTGGCGGCGATGGGCTTGCAACCTGTCACGTATGGAATACTAACTTCTGCAAGATGTGGGCATGTATCTAACATGTATTTGGACATGCCTCTGACTACCTCCTTAGACATCTTCAAAGGATCTGGAATATAAAAGATCTGAGAGAATGTCTACCGCGCCTTGGGGATACAGTCGTGACCCTGTTTACGTTTAACTTAGGTACTCAATAATCCTTGCAAGCTTTCACAATAGAATTAGTATTATGATCATCCTATTTATAGGCGCAGCGTTACTAGGCGTAACAGTAGCGAGTTTAGCTACTCAAGACTATCGCGTGGTATACATTTCACACAGCATCATCTAGCCCCAAACTAAGCAAAGCTGGGAACCAGATAACTAACTACTTACATAGACAGACATAGACAGACATTTATTCACTACTTTGGCACACAATAATGGCAAAAAAAATTCAAAGTAAAAAAGAAGCATAATAAAAAAAATTCAGTTGAAGAATTGTGATTGTGTGTCACAGCAGCAAAAAGGCGTCGACTCAGCATTCTGCCGTCCCACTGAGATGTGGTAGGGCGCTACTTTTTGTTAAAAGGCGGCCCCTAAAAACTCTGTCACCAGAGTTGGCCACTTACTCATACGAACTTACTTTATAAATCGCAATAGATTCGATTGGTGCATCTGGTAATAGCTTAAATCGTCATTGCTTCTGCGAATTATAAACAATTTCACAGACACGCTCCAGCGAAAATAAACCTAGGTGGCTTCTAACTGGGCCGGTAAAACTACTCCTGAAATTTTTCAGTTACCTAGATTTGGTTATCATTTACTCGTACAAACTAGACGTCTTGCCCTTTGATTTCTGTAGGTACCATGACATAATCATTGATACCAAAGTACAATAGGTACCAACGTCTAACCAATCTTTAGCTCTCTGAAGTTAGGGTCGATTCACATCTGACGGAAGATCCGTCGCGGATTATCGGTCGCGGAACGCCAGAACTGACAAATGTATAGAAAAACACTCGACCGTTCACACTCGACGGACTAACGTATCATCCGTCGAGTGTGAACGTCAGATGTGAATCGACCCTTAGGTGCACTAAACAATTGCG
This sequence comes from Epirrhoe alternata, assembly GCA_963565295.1. Taxonomy (NCBI): domain Eukaryota; kingdom Metazoa; phylum Arthropoda; class Insecta; order Lepidoptera; family Geometridae; genus Epirrhoe; species Epirrhoe alternata. The sequence continues at coordinate 2,123,086 of OY751375.1, forward strand.
CAGGTTTGGTAGAATAGGCGATATAGGACGATGCAACAAACTTACCGAGGCAGCTATACAACGCTGTCTTCGTCTGTTAGACTTCATCAAAAATGGTTTCTGCGCAGCTACTTCAGAGAGCTTAAAGATCGGTTGTGCGTACTGTAGGTATATTCAGTTTTTTACTAAAAATACTTAACAGTTTTTTTACATTTCCAGTCGAGACACATTGTTTAAGTAAAAAATTAGGGGCGTTGGGTATTTTTGAGATTAGAAAAATCTATTGAACACAGACTGACAGTGCTAACGACACCACCATCAGCACTATCGAGTTTTGAACTCGATAACTTAAGACGCTAAAGAACCTTTTTCGCGGCGTTTCCCGCCGCGCGCCCGGTGACGCTCCAAAAAATACATAGGTATCTATTTTCACATCCGTTGGCACTTCCGGAGTGGCACTGTTTTTTTTATTGAGCATTCTAGCGAAAATTGTATTCTCAGATAGAAATTCTCAATAGTTATCTTCAATAAGTTACTCAAGCCTATTGCGAATGTAATATTTGAATTGCTTTGAAAGCTCTGGTGGTCTAGTAGAAACGTTTCTAAGATCGTGAGTTCGAATCTGATCATTTAGTGATATTTTCTAGTAAACATTATTAACACAGTCCCACTGCTGGGCAAAGGCCTCCCCACTCTCTCCTTTGCTATTGTAGTCCAGTCGGCACATATTGCCCAGCAATGGGACATAGAGGGCTTTTAATAATAATAATTAACACTACCTATGTACAGTATATACAGACAAACAGATAAGAGAAGCATCGTTCTGAAACCAACATATAGATAATACCTACCACTATAACCAACATGTCGTTAAATATTTGAAAAATCGTGTCAAGTCCATAAAAGTCGCACTAAAATCCTTTTGGTTCACTGATTCGAAATAACTACTTAGTAACATGTGTACCTACATACGTATTATTGTACCTAACTCTTTATAAATAAAACTATGCAATGCCAAATACTGCGAATGATATCTATCTGCTCTGTTAATAATTCTAATGGATTTGGTGGCGATTGATCCTCGACTTACCAATCTTAAATTCACTCGGAGTAAGAGAATTTGCATGTCATAGGTACATCCGTGGGTCCACCGCCACTTGATTCTCTTCGTGCTTGACATGATCACGAAAACCCAGGGTGAAGTTAAGATTAGGTTTTAGGAGTGGTATGTCTAGTTTATATGAATCTCTAGATTGCATCTGGAAAATAAAACATAATACTTCCTCTATTGCACTGCGCTGCGCTAGATACCTATTTCTGAAGCTATTTATTAACATTCTTATGTTTTTCCTTTCAGAGAAGCGATACTCCCTCCAATTGGACTTCGATTCGATCTCTCCTCCGCCGCTATCACTGTCAGCTCCAGACATCAGCTCGCGCTGCATCATGCCCTTCAAAGCGCTCCGCAACTCCGTCAGCTCCACAGAACTCCTTCACGAGCGCGCCATGGCACGCTTCTACAAAGCAGTCGCCATACAAGAAGAGCAAAACAAAAAGAAAGAAGAGAAATCCTCCAAACCACAAATCAACGACATTCCGAACAATACAAGTCTCGAACGTAACGAGATTCGCCGCGATGTCAATGAACCTGTAAAACCACCGGAAATTTTAATCAAAACAGATTCAATTGAGGATAAGGAATACAATTTCAACGAACGGCAAGCTTCACAAGACTCTGAAGCATCCGATGGCAAGTGGCAGCAGAACATGTCTTTCGATGAAGACTACACAGCAAGCACTGTATCTTCCGATGGTGAGTTCTCGGAAGGCAGCCTGAACGGAGACGAACGTAGGAGTCAGTATTCGAATGAAGAAGGCACCTATAATCCTAGAGACAAAATGGCCCGCAGCTCGCCATTGAAAGAATCTTCAGAAGATATGTCAGAATCTCCTATACCTGTGAAGCCATTGCCACAGCTTGACCCTAATTTTGTTCCCAAGCCTATTCTGAAGAAGAGAGAGGTCCCAGACCCTATTCTTCCGCCGGTTGTACCAAAATATGCAGATAAACTTAAGCCAGAGCGCAAATCGAAAAAAGACGAAAAGATGCCTATATTCCAGAAAATTACCAAAATGCCTCTACAAAAATCGTTCCCCTTCCCTAAAATACTGAATCGAAAGGAACCTAAGAAAGGTAAAGAGGAAACTGTAGATGCAGAAACTGTAAAAACTCCAAAGAAAGCAGAAGTACCTAAAGATAAGATAACTGAAGAAGGACGAACAGTGATCGACTATTATGGAAATATAGTTAAGGAATATGGAAGCCAAAAGAAGCCTTCTACTCAACTGTATCTTAGCACTGATGATTTGAAAGAGGTAGCTGAAAAACAAGCACCTGAAAACGAAACTGTGACCGAAATTAAGAAGACTGTCAAAGTTAAGAAAACAATTGCAAATAAAACGCCAGAAGTTAAAAAGTCGGCACTTGCGAAACCCAATAACAATGTCCATCAAACAATACCTAAACCCAAAGCAAATAATACTGAGAAAGCTGTGAAAAGTAGTTCTAAAGTGGATGACAAGGTATCTTCTCAAGACAAGAAGAAATGTACTCAACAAATAGTTTTGAAGAAAACTGAAAGAGCTACTATAGTCATACCCATAGACTATCGAGAACTAGAAAAGAAAGCAAAGATCACCGTCAGATCTGCAATAGATTACACTGTTGATGTGTGCCTGCTGTTGCTGGCTTTCTGGGTCTACTTCTTCAAGGACGAGAGACTCGCTATTCCCTTCCTTATACTTATAATTTACCGACAGTTACAGGAAACTATCCTGTTGAGCATCCCAGAGTGGCTGACGCACCATACTCCGAGCTGGATGAAAATAAAAACTTCTTGACCCTTTCAAAAAGACATTGTGAGATAATCTGATTGAATTGTGAGCATTGTGTGTTGTGTGATACTGTGTAATAATACTTCTTCTATGTATAAAGTTAAAGTACCTACTATGCGTGTACATTATTATGAAAACTAGTTGGCAACGCTGTCTTATGTCCATTTTTTCGAAATAAACAGTTTTTTTTTACAAAATTAAATATGTTCAAACTAAATCGACTAGTCACAAAATATTCTAGGAACGTCCGAAGTATAACAGAATTTAAATTACCCCTAACAGACTGTAAGCCAGTTTTGCCGAAACGCCAAGTGATAGATCCGAAAGCTTGCCGCACCAGAGATATCGGCCTCGTCCTCGGCGTGTATTACAACGAACATGTCGTCGGGGAACCGGCGATACTCACGGCCAGCGCACAACACTATGATAAACTTTGCAACGGAAAACTCTGGTACCAGCTCAAGCTAGCGCCTATACCTAAACTCGGGGAGTGCAGAGTGTTTTACGATCTAGAACCATCATTCGGATACGTGGCTGTGGCTGGTTTGGGCTCGGAGTGCCTGGCGTACAACCATAACGAGAGACTGGATGAAAGCAAGGAAGCTATTAGGATTGCGGCCGGTGTCGGCGCTAAGGCCCTCCACACTCTGAACCCGAGACACATTCATGTAGAGTCCTTTGGGGACGCAGAAGCCGCTGCGGAGGGAGCTAGCCTCGCTCTCTGGCAATTCACTGAATACAAAACAGTAGTTAAACAAACGATTATCAAGAAACCTCAATTGCATCTTTTTGATGACTGCAATTTCGATGGTTGGAGAATCGGGCAACTCAAAGCTGAAGCTCAGAATCTGACCCGTTTTTTGCAAGAGATGCCTGCGAACTTGTTGAACCCCACATCGTTCGCGAAGATAGCGGTGGAGCTATTATGCGAGATGGACATCAACGTGGAAGTGCAGACGCAGGGATGGGCTTCGAGCCACGATATGGGAGGGTTCGTTGCAGTGGGGCAGTCTTCCATTCAGCCGCCGTTGTACGTCGAAATCAGCTACTATGGCGCGGACGAATGTACCCGACCGATAGTGCTTATCGGGAAAGGTGTTACGTTCGATAGCGGCAGTTTAGATCTTAAGTCACCAAGCGAGCTGAAGTATATGAAAGGGGATATGGCTGGCGCAGCTGCCGTGCTTGCCATCACGCGGGCTGCATCCAGACTGAAGCTGCCTGTCAACATTCGCGGCATCCTTCCTTTGTGCGAGCTGATGCCTAGCGGTAGAAGCCCTAAATTTGGCGACGTGGTTTGCAACGCTACCGGAAAGAGAATTCATATACGTCTACCATCTAGAGAAGGGCGGCTACTCATTGCGGATTCTTTAGTATACGCGCGAAATTACTGGCCTCAGTTCATCGTAGACATTGGCACAATGTCTAAGGAGTTGATATATTCGATAGACGGTAGCGCGTGCGGGGCTTACACCAACTGCGATGATCTATTCTGCTACCTGGAAAGCGCAAGTGTTCACACCGGAGATAGAATATGGCGGATGCCTCTGTGGCACTTTTACGAAGACAGAGTCCTGGATTGTCGTACCGCAGACGTGGCCAATACAGGCAGATATAAGTATGGTGATTCGCCAAACTGCGCGGCGTTTTTGAGACAATTCATTTGTGATAGCAAATGGATCCATCTAGACACTTATAACGTTGCTTACACTAAAGGAAGAGACTTCCCGTACTTGCATCGCGGTATGACCGGCCGCCCCACAAGGACAATTATTGAGCTGATGTATAAATTGTTGGAGAACGAAAAATTGTAAATTGTAAAAGCACTCGTGCTGTTGTAACATTTTTTTTTAACATGTAACTACTTTTTGTGGAAAATAAAGCGTTCAATGTAATTATTCGTTTTATTTTCTGGTTTCCACTTGAGTACAGAACAGTGGCCCCTGATGCAGTCAGAAACACTGTTGGAGAGTCTAGGCCTAATCCACTTGTCTTCCAAACAGTAAGATAATGCTCGTCAACAATCCTAAAACTGAATAATATTACTATAGATAAAAATATACCAATTTTTTTTGTGAAAACATTGTACCGGTATACCTGTTTCAGTCACAATAAACATTATCTTATCTTAAACTTTAGTGATTTGATGACATAATTATTATTCAGTTCATCCGTGACCACAGACAGACGCTGCAATGCGTCCGAAACGTCGGTAAAATAAAACAGTAGGTACTACGCGATAATACCCGTTATCCATACTATACTATATACTATATATACTATTATACTATATATACTATATATACTATATACTATACTATATATACTATATATACTTTATACTTTTAATATTATAAATGTGAAAGTAACTCTGTCTGTCTGTCTGTCTGTTTGTTACCTTTTCACGCCCAAACCGCTGAACCGATTAAGCTGAAATTTGGCATGGATAAAGAGTATACCCCAGGGATGGACATAGGCTACTTTTTTTTGTCAATTACCATAAGGGGGCGGGAAAATAAGGGTTGGAAGTTTGTATGGGGAAAAAAGTTAAGCAACCCTGGGCGCGGTCATAAAAAGGATGGGTGACCGCCGAAGCCACTTTTTGCACTCTAGATTTTTTTACTTTTTTTTGTATTTTGCATAATAAATTATTTTAAAATTAATGATAAACATGTAACATTGTGTATTCCCACCCATCAATATATCCCAACTCCGAAGTTATGATTTTTTGATATTAAAATATTTTTCCTTGGCTATAGTTAGAACCCCATCTATCAGTCTAGAGGTCAAAACTACTTTACACTTTTTCTCCTAGGTGGCGCTTCTAAAAACGTTTTTCGAAATACGATCGAGTATAATTTTCTTCGATTTTGAGTTTTGAAAAGTTAATGGAGATTTTTGCTTAGAGTTTTCGATATTTTTATATTGCTGACGAAGTCGCGGGTAGGTAATATTAGTTAATCGTTTTATTTCGAAATTCAACACCATACAGTAGGTACTTGCTATTCAAAAAAAATTATGTTTCGAGTCAATTTCTTCAAAAAAATTGCCGCTCGCTTCAGCGATTCTATACCAATTACCGTATTCGTTTTGTTCTTAGCATTGCAACATCTGGGTAAGATTTTCCCTACCTCTATCTATTAAGGGATTCTTGAGAGAAACATAAATATAAAAAAAAATATTATTATTATATCAAGCGACGGAGTTTTATATTTTGTATATACCTACTCTCGATTCACTCAAAACTCCTCTACTTTGTTCCTAATAATGCGCAGACGAAGTGCGCGGGTCAGCTAGTAAAATAATAATTAGTAGGATCCATATTTTAGAATCAGATAAAAAAAATGGCCAATTTTACTCTAATCTATAAATTCTTAGCTATCTCCTATAAGTTCAAATTTGAACTTAATTTGAAGGTAAATTAATTGGGTTGGGGTTAAGGTTTTTAATCAAACAGCATTTGTTACATACACAATATTTATTATCAATTAGGTAGGTATACATAATTTGAAGATAATAATATGAAACATAATCTTAAAATTATATAGATAAATCTTAAAATAATTCTTATTTAATAGAAAAATTATATGGCACACAATTTCAGTAAGTTTTAGTTTTAAATGAAAACTTAGGCCTTTTTCAAAATCAATTTTAAAGAGCGTAAAATTTGAGATTGCTTTTGGAAGACCCATCGCAGACTACAGACTTTCTATCGGCCGATAGTTGAGACGGAATATACTTCGGCTCGTAATGAGTATGGAGAAGTATAGCCAGCCTCAACTATCGGCCGATAGAAAGTCAGTAGTCTGCGAGGGGTCTTAGCCTCATCTATAAAAATCGCTACGTCGGACTAATGAAGAGAACTTCTCTTCTCTTAGAGAAGTAAAGGCCGAAAGTTAACCTATCACATATTCAGTCCTAAAGGTTTTTCAAGTTACTTTTCACAGTAGAAGATTCAAGAATAATTTATAAAATAATCAGGACATAAAAATCCAGTATATAATAGGTTACCAATAAAAATATAAAACATTAAAGTTTTTGATAAAATCGATAATGATACGAGTTTCTAAAAGCACTGGATTTTACATAAATTCTTCAAAAAGACTTAGGATACTAATGAAATGCAATATTATACACCGCTATTTTATGACTACCAAAAAAAATTTAAGGACAGTTGCAGCAGATGCAGAAAATGATAATGGCATGGTCAGAACTTTTTTTTATTTAACTATCACAAAGTTATCGAGGATTGAAGTCAACAAAAACCGAACAAAATTTTATGAAAACTGTACAAATAAGTACTATAAACAACAATTGGGTACAGACTCTCATTCGAACTATGCTCTCGTATCATCCCTAGTTAGTAAACCCGCAGTAACTATCATAAATCCATGTCTGACTCGTCTCGTCTCCTTTTGAGGTTATAATTTTTTTTTCTCCTTTTTTGAGTTTTAACTACATAAATGTGATCAGTAACAGACACCGAGACCATGTTTAAAATTTTTTTGGTAATTACAAAATAGGGGTGTATATGTACTTAGTATAATATAAAATATAATTTATAAGAAATGCGACTCAAATGATCACTTTTTGATGAGCTCGCTCGTATTACGTAAACGTATAACACACTAACAACGCAGAAATATAGGAGGACAAACAGTAATATCGATTATCCAACCCATTTTGTGCTTTTTGGTCAAATTGATTATCTTTGGTTTCGTTTCTAAAATATATCTAAACACAGCAAATATGAAAGGAATGCTTAAAGTTTTGGATTAAGCTACCAAAAATTTCCGATGAATCAATTGATGAACATTAATAAAGAAAATATGATGATTCAACTGATGGAATGTTCCCCCCTCCTCTGGACTTTGTTACCCCCGGTCATAAACTGCATTGGCCAATCTGGAAGTCGCTCAATAGACTTCGCACACAGGTTGGTCGATGCAAAAGTAACTTAGCCAAATGGGGTATAGGGGATCCTTCCCAAATCCAGTGTGAGTGCGGAGCCCCAACACAAAATATGTCGCATCTCCTTTCCTGCCCTTTGTGCCCAACCAGCTGCACCCAGGAAGACCTTATTGCGGCTCAGATAGGGCCATAGCGGTTGCTTCATTTTGGAGCAAACAAATTTAAAATGTATGAGCACATTGACACGACGAATGAATGAATGATAGAAGGTTGAAGGTCTTACACAAACATCTAACATAAATTTACAACACTGATTATATTTTTACTGATAAGTATATCAGCCTAAATCGGTGGAGTTCAATCTAGAGATTGTAACTCCACCAATGGCTGATCGCACATATATCCGCGCCGTACGCGCCGCAGTAATTTTTCTATACAAAAAATACTGATGACGTCAGAAAATGCGGCCCCTCCCCTCCGTAATAACTAATCGATTATAACATTATAATGGATGGCTAAATTATGGCTTGGCTTAATTAATTATATAGAGTCTTCATTTTAAACTAACTTAATTAAGGAATTGGGTGAACCCAATTCCAAACAATTAAAAAATAAGTATTTTTTTTTTGTTTTGTTATGAAAATCCCGAGAAAATCGATAAAGGCTATCCTTTCAATTGATTGTTGCTTCTTGTATAACTTAGTCCATTCGAGCGTGTGACGTGATGTAGTGCGCTGCGATTGGTCAAGAGTCTGTTCTCGTTGAAACTAAATATTATGCAACATGTCCTAAAAAATCAATAAATTATAAATGAAGTGAAAACTTAAATCAGCTTAGGTCAAACGTCTATTTACAACCCAAAAATGAGGCCTTGCCAGTTTGTGTAGTTTAAAATGAAAGACCCTGTATTACAGCTGAATTACTTAAAAGTTGATTCGAGAGCTGGCGACTTTTTGGCACAAAGAATCAGCATTGCCATTTAGCGTGGCAATGCCGCCAGTGTTTTGGGCACGCTTCCGACTGGCAGTGACCTGGATCAGTTGAGCCATCTATAGATCGTTTTTACGACGATCCTTAGATAGCTTGACTGATTCTATTGTATTTTGTAATTTTATGTACATATTGTAGTAGCTTAGTTTCCCTAAAAGTTAAATATAATGAAAACATTACCGGTGGCGTAGTTAAAAACGTTACACAATTACATTGAAGTACTTAGTCAATACCTTAAATACTAGAACCGGTTTCCCGATTACTTAAACATTAAAACTGGTAAACAGTTTTGGCTCAACACTAAACACCTATGTTGCCAGATGGCTAAAAACATTAAAATTGTTGTCCAATAGCTTAAACATCAAGATCATTAAAGGCTTACACATCACGACCATCAAAATGCCCGATGGCTTAGGCGCTGTCTCCACGAGCGAGAGAATCGCGGCGATATTATCGTCGTGCCACGTATTTCTATACACTTCTCTAGAAGAGTGGCAACGAGCGCGCGAAACGTCGTTACATCGTCGCTAGCCCGTCGCGACTAGCAGCGGACCCGCCGCGCGCTCGTGGCGCTCTCGCGCGAGCGCGCAGCGGGCCCGCTGTCAAACGCAGCGTCATTTCAGCGTTGCCTCTCGTCAAGCAAGGAGATTTCGACAAGGAAACGCTGCGATTCCGTTACGACTCGCGACGATACGCGGCGGAATTATCGCTCGTTCGTGGAGATTCTCCGACGATATGAGGGCGGACTCGTCGCGATTCTCTCGCTCGTGGAGACAGCGCCTTACACATCCAAATGGATTAAACATCAAATATCTCTTTTCTGAAGCTTAAACACTAACCAGTCGCGTAGCATTCAACACCATATTATCAACGTCTGGCCATCAACGTCTGCATAAACATCGAACCACCATCATAGTCTGTTTAAACATCGAACCGATACTTTCCGGGAGCTTAAACACTAAACCGTTCACAAGCATTCAACATCATAATAATCCATCAATGGCGTCGATTCTGTTGTTCACTGACTAAACTAACTAAGTTCTTATTTGGTTCTAACTAAAGACGAAAATGGCATGTCGTTGAAAGTGACATAACTAAAAGTATAATCAAAATGGCGCCTCTGAGCTTCTTTAGCAGCTGTTTTACACGGCAAGCAAAATGGTCTTGACTAAATCTACCCACAAATACTTCATTTTTACTAAAATTAAGAAATGTTAAGATTGCCACTGTAATAGTCATTCCATTTTGGACTTTATCGTTAACGAAATAAGAACGAAGAATTTTAGTTTAGTTAACTTTAGTCAGTATGAGTACATAAGAGGAAGTGTGAAAGTGGCGCCAGTGAATGAAAAGATGAGGAGCAACAGGCTAGCATGGTATGGGCATGTAATGAGAAGGGAAGAATGTCATGTAACTAGAAGAGTACTTGGTATGAATGTTGATGGATTTACGAGTAGAGGTAGGCCAAAGAAAAGATGGATGGATTGTGTGAAGGATGACATGAGTAAGAAAGGGGTGAGTGTTGAGATGACGGCTGATAGAGGAGAATGGAAGAAGAACACATGTTGTGCCGACCCCACATAATGTGGGAAAAGGGCAGGGAGATGATGATGAACTTTAGTCAGTGAACAACAGAATCGGGGCAATGTCTGTTTAAATAAACACAATATAATCCATTTCCTATCATAATTAATCATCCAACACATTGCCGTCAAGAAACAAGTTTGGGTTATCGAAGTATCTCATAATCTCGCGATAGTACACATACATAATTATGAATATGTACGCTAGGAGTATCGCCAATCTTTTCAGGCGTCAGAGCTCGTCAATGTACCTGGGAAAGAAGGGGCAGATAAGCATTTGATAGCTTAGGCGTCGTCCCAATAAAATACGAATGCGCGATTAAGTTTCAAATCAGCAGCCTTAGGCCCAAAACAGACGGCGCAACGCGACTGCAACGAAACCCTTATGAAATTATTAGTTTGAAACAAGTTTCAATCGTTTTCCACACACGCCGCAACCTCACAATCATTTCGGTGTTCTTTGAGAACAGACGTCGGCATTTTGTAGTACCGAAAAAGACGCCAAGCCGATGAAACGCAAACACGAGTTTCCTGCACGCCGGTTTCAATGCAACTGGTTTGCAACGCGTTTCGAACCAGTTTCAAAATGGTTGCGTCATGTGCGGTCTTGCTTAGGACTCTATGGCAGAAACTCAAATGAAACCCTAAAGTAACTAGCAGTTTCAGTTTCGTTGCAGTTGCGTTTCACCGTGTGTTCTGGCCTTTATTGTCTAACTTGAAATCCATTCCCAATTGAGCTCAACCAATCGACCTCTGTGGCGCAGTGGGTGAAAGCCCGCTTGGGACGCAGAAGGTTGCGGGTTCGATCCCCGCCGCGGGATAAATGTTTGTATGATCTGCAAATATTTATCTGGGGTCTGGGTGTTTCTATGTATAATATGTATGTATTTACAAACAAAAAGTATATAAGTAGTATATCAGTTATCTGGTTCCCATAGTACAAGCTTTGCTTAGTTTGGGGCTAGATGATGCTGTGTGAAATGTCCAGCATTATTTATTATTTATTTATTATTATAATCACACAATACGAAAGTTACGTGTTTTGTCATTTTCGTGTTATGTGATTGGTCGAGCTTAAGTAGGATGATAACTGTTAATGGATTTCAAGTTAGATAATAAGGCTGCAGGTCTGTCATTGCATGATCAAACATATTAATGTCATAGTGTCCTTATGACGTTCGCAGCGATACGATCGCGCGACTCATACTCATACTCATTTATTCGCCGTAGGAGCTCAAGGCACACTTGTGCGCTGTCTCCACGAGCGAGAGAATCGCGGCGATATTATCGTCGTGCCACGTATTTCTATACACTCTCTAGAAGCCGTCTCCACTCGGCGATATTATCGCCGCGATGCGACGAGTGGCAACGAGCGCTCGTGGCGCTCTCGCGACGAGCGCGCAGCGGGCGCGCTGTCAAACGCAGCGTTATTTCAGCGTTGCCTCTCGTCAAGCAAGGACATTTCGACAAGGAAACGCGGCGATACCGTTACGAGTCGCCGCGGAAACGATATGAGGGCGGACTCGTCGCGATTCTCTCGCTCGTGGAGACAGCGCCTTGGTTTTGTCATGTAGTAGGAACAACTTAAATAAATTAAATTACACAGATTAAATTGAATTGATGACATAATTATTATTGAGTAACGGGTTTTTATCACGTACTTATATTTAATAATATTATAAAGAGGAAAGATTTGTTTGTTTGAAATGAATAGACTCCGAAACTACTCGACCGATTTGAAAAATTTTTTCACCATTAGAATCCTGCATTATCCCTGATGAACATAGGCTATATTTTATCCCGGTTTTTAATTAGTTAATAAGATGTTACTGATTGGGCGATGTTGTCGCTCAGCGACAAAGCCCTTTATGTGTTGGTGTAAGTAAAACAAAAAAAATCCCGGGAAAGTGAAGTTTTCCCTAAGGAACGCGGGTAACACCACGACGGGCAGCTAGTACTAAAATAAAACGTAACTTAAAAAAAAACCGTAAACGTAAACAGGGTCACGACTGTATCCCCAAGGCGCGGTAGACATTCTCTCAGATCTTTTTTGTATTCCAGATGCTTTGAAGATGTCTAAGGGGGTAGTCGGAGGCATGTCCTAATTCATGTTTGATACATGCCCACATCTTGCAGAAGTTAGTATTCCATACGTGACAGGTTGCAAGCCCATCGCCGCCTATAAGAATACTAACTGGCCACTGATGTAACTTTAAACTATCCGTCTTACCATAAATCGTGACATAAAGTTATTCCGGAGTGTAAACTGTCAAAATGTATGGTTATTCTTGATTTATTCGGTGGAATAACTTTATGTCACGTTTTATGGTAAGACGTTGTATGTATTAATCGTTACTCAATAGAGAGTGGAGATCCGTGGTCTCTGCCTACCCCTTTGGGAAAGAGGCGTGATTTTATGTATGTATGTTACTCAATAATAATTACATGGAAGTACATAATATGAAATTCTTACGTTCGCACACCCTTGGACTGAGTCTTAGGACGATGAGCGATGGGAGAATCTTCAGTGTCGCTGATATAGCCAGGTTCGCCGGTGTAGTGGGTAGGGTGGACAAGCAGGGGGGACGCAGAGTAGGCCTTCACATCTCGGGTAGGGAACATCAACTTCCAAGTGTTGCTAGGGTAGGAACATACATAAACTTTATAAAGGGTGTAAAAAGACGTCTACCGAACGGTAGGTACATCCCAACACATAACCAAATCCAAAAGGATTTTCCAAAAAAAAATCATTATTTCCGGAGAAAACAGCGTTTGAAGATTACTGTTTGCGTATGTTTTGGGCGCGTTGTTTTACGTAGAATGCTGGATTTTGAGACTGTTTTTTTCTTTTATAAATGTAATTATTAGGTAGGTATGGTCTTATTATGTTGTACTAGTAGTAAATAACCGAAAACAACATAAAATGACTAATCTAAGTCATAATTTTTTTGTGGTTTTTTTTTCGCTAATTAAGTTTAGAATCATGGTCTGATTGCAACCCCTCAGTTTTCGGTAGTTGACTTTTTATACCTTGTATGTGCAAAGCATTATATGACTACCCTTTTTTTAAAATAAAATATAATTTATTTGAAAGTTAATAAAAAATGTTGTAAGTACCTATTTAAATGTGAGAACCTTACTTCAAAGTCAATGTAATATCATCATTATCTCCTCATCCCAACTTTATGTGGGCTAGGCACAACATACTTCTTCAGATTCTCTGTCACTTTGCTACCAGCCAATGTATTATGTCAAGAGTAAAAGTCAACTCCAGAAAACAGTTAAAAGGAATAAAATTAACTATGTGTTTGATAAAACACATTCAAAGATGAAAATTATGACAATTTATAAAGAAAACTCAATATTTGCTGTGGCGCAGTTTCTAAAATGACGACGAAGTCAAAGCCTGTATCAAAGTTCTATCAGAATGAAAAGTCTTATCAAAATTTTGGATTCCGACGGAATTCGAACCCGCGACGATAAGACGATCCTCCTAAAGCCGGAGTGCCTTCAACCGCTCCACCACGGAACCCCTGACATCAGATTCGAAATTCTCATATTTATCGGTAAAGCAACGGTTAAAGTTATTTACTTACTTGGGGTGCTGATCAAACATGATGGGCAGAAACTCATCCACTGGCAGCATCTTAGACAACGGCTCCGCTTTAATAAGCTTCCTAGCACCAGCCTCACTCAAGATATAGCCCAGGGTCCAGTAGGAGTATAGGGGCTTGGTGATGTGATCTGATGCATACTCCTCGTCTTGATCCAAGAGCACCTTGCGACCTATATACCTTTAAACATGATGCAGGTCAATGGAATTATCACTATCGGTAGATATTCTCTTAACAATTATAAATAAGTAGGTACCTATTATAGTCTTTTTCACGGCGGAACGTATGCATGACACTTCGAGATGATGTCAAATAGTAATGTCCTAAAGTTTAATCGAGATTATCAAAATTGATTTTTGTTTCATCATCATCATCATCATCTCAGCCTGGTGACACCCACTGCTGGGTATAGGCCTCCTTTCGCTTTTGCCAGACTTTTCGGTCCTGTGCGCCCCTGATCCAGGTTTAGATTTTTGTTTCACTACTATCAATTCATCTCATTCGATTATAAGGTTCATTCATAGACAAAATTACTAAACCAACGATTATTGTTTTACTTATCGATTCATCGATTGTTTCGATTTTCATTTTCGCACTCTCTACTCGTAATAGGTTACGTTCCATTTTACTCATTACTGTTATTTGGCGGAGTTTTTTAGAAAATGTATATTGTTTATTTACTTACATTTTATGGCTCGTTTATAATAATTTATGAAATAATTAAACAGGAAATAGACAAAAACATTTCTTTTTGTATGTTTTATCGTTTAATTCTTTATCGTTGATTTTTTTGTTTCAAAATTGTTGTGAACTACACAACGTGAAACGAAACAAGTTCAATGTGTCATGCATACGTTCCGGCGTGAAAAAGACTATAATAAAGATATATAATTTTGCATGATTGTAAAATGGATGAACGTTTTTTTGAATAGAAATTATGGTTTCCGCGACACTACCAATTTGAAAAGCTGTACTGTTTTTCAAAAGCTGTACTCATCGGCCACTGTACGACTACATAGCCTTAGCAAACCCGTGCCGATCAAGCGGGGAGTGAGGCAGGGAGATATCATTTCACCCACAGACGAGAAGTTTAAATCCGTAATTTCACCATAACTCTTCACCGCTCTGTTAGAAGATATAATTAAAGCTTTGGACTGGGAAAGTCGTGGAATCAATATCAATAGTGTCTTTCTGTCTCACTTAAGGTTCGCAGACGATATCATACTTTACGCGGAAAACTTCGAAGATCTCCAAGATATTTTGCAACACCTATATAGGGTGTAAAAAGACTGCTACCGAAAACTGAGGGGTTGTAATCAGACCATGATTCTGAACATATTTAGCGAAAAAAAACGCAAAATTTTTACTTAACTTCGTCAGGCTATGTTATTTTCGGCTATTCACTACTATTACAACATAATAAGACCATACCTACCTAATAATATCATTTAAAAAAAATTCGGATTTGGTTGTCTATTGGGATGCTGTACCTACCCCTTTCGGCTTCGGTAGACGTCTTTTTACACCCTGTATGATGCTTCTTTTAGTGTAGGCCTCAAGATGAAAAGCTTGATGAAGGAAAAAAATATGTACTTACACTAAATCCCAATCTACATTCTGCAGTTCTCTCATCAGAGTGTCGAAGCGTTCGTGAAAGTACGGAACGAAGTGGATATCGTCTTCCAGAATCAGGCTTCTTTCCAAATGCCTCCTTGCAATCTAAAGAGTTTAGTTACTAACTTGTTTTATAATATTCAAAACAGCTAAGTACACAATTTAGTTTGCTTAGACCCCTCGCAGACTACAGACTTTCTATCGGCCGATTTTGTTTTTTATGATGAATGGCTCGGCTCTTGACCTCGAAACTAACATAGGCAAGAATGAAGTCTACGATGGAGCGAGCCTACCCAGAGGGTGCCTTTTAACTCTCTTCTTGAAAACAACCGGGTTAACCGATAGTTGAGACGGGCTATACTTCTCCAGTACTCATTACGAGCCGAAGTATATTCCGTCTCAACTATCGGCCGATAGTTGAGACGGAATATAGTCTGCAGTCTGCGAGGGGTCTTAAAGTTTCTAATTGTAAAAAATTAAATACAGATAATAATACACATTTCTAAGCTACAGAGAGAATAACAAAACTCTAATCAGCTCAAAAATAACTGTGATAAAATACATTTATAAAAAGTATAAGTATAAGTCAAAGTCAATTGCATTTAACGCGAGGGCTATCGAAGAAATAATATATAAATCTAATGTCATTTAAAAATAAACACATCCTACTCCTATCTATTAACTTTTAACACCAACGAAAAAATAATTAAAATAAAATATACACTCACATTATACTCAATATACGAAAACAGAGCAAACTATTATTATTATATAAAAAAAACACAATACGTACTATCAATAAGTAAACCTATTATTAAAATATACATTCTCATTATATTCATTATACGAACAAAAAAAAACAACTACATTTAAAATATTAAAATATACACTCGCACTATACTCATAATACGTTCGCATTTGCCACAGAAACGTCGCAACCGGGACACCCAACAAAACTCTATAACATCTATACAAAAGTTGCGATATAATTACCTACTTACACACACACTACACTGTATTGTGTATGTAAAAATTGACACGGTATAGTGTCTGTATACGTGGGTAGCGCGGCGTTTCCATGAAGTTTCGTCGTCGGGTTAGTAGTTATAGTTTTGTAAATCTCTTGGTCCTGGCTTGTAATATTATGTAGTGCTCGTGCACTAAGACCCATCGCAGACTACAGACTTTGTATCAGCTGATAGTTGAGACGGGCTATACTTCTCCATACTCATTACGAGCCGAAGTATATGCCATCTCAACAATCGGCCGATAGAAAGTCTGTAGTCTGCGAGGGGTCTTAGTCGTGCTTGCTCAGTCGTTCTTAATAAATCTTCGGAGTTAAGCAACGTTCTATACGGTCAGTAAGTGGATGGGCCACCGCCAGGAGCATTACCAAATGAGCGCTTCCGTGCTTCGGAGGGCACGTTAAATTGTCAGTCCTGGGCCCTGGCTATTAAGTCGTTAGGCCATAACGGAGGCCTTAAGGCGGTCTAAAAACTCCGTCACCCACCAGAGTTGGTTGGAGAACCCTTCGTGTGCGAGTCTCGCACTTGACGGTTTTATTTAGTACTAGCTACCCGCCCCGGCTTCCCACGGCTGCAATGCTGATTGATACTAAATATTATGGTTCACCCAGCGTCTCCAATGTAAGCGCAAAAATATGTTTATTTACGACATCACATTAGAAACCTCTAAAATTATCAGTGTTTCTCTACTATATTATGCATGTATATAATTTAATCCTTCCTCTTGAATCACTCTGTCTATTAAAAAACCGCATCAAAATCCGTTGCGTAGTTTTAAAGATCTAAGCATACATAGGGACAGACAGCGGGAAGCGACTTTGTTTTATGACACAGGCTAGACCTCGTGCGGGGACCTCTAGTAATAGTTTATAACTTGTAATATCTTTTGGAAATAAATTTATTTGTATTTTTTTTTTCTTTTTGTATTTTGTATAATATGTAGTGATTAACAGTTGATTTTGGTTTTCAAACTCGCTTCAGTTGTTACCAATAAATCTAGTGTTTCCACAGATGACCATCATTATGCAGAGTCAACTGAGGAAACGCCAAATTTACTAAAAAACTATTATTACACATCACGTAATGGTTTGTTATGCCCCGTTTCTATATTCAACGGACATTCGTAGGTAAGAGCTACGACTCGTTTCCACATACAAAGTTTGACAGCTAACTTACCGCCGGTTTCTAGCTGTCAAACTTTTGTATGTGGAAACGAGTCGTAGCTCTTACCTACGACTGTCCGTTGAATATAGAAACCGGGTGTTAGTCAATTTGGCGTTTCCTCTAGTTTCTTTTCTTCATTTTCTTTTGTTCTTTTTCCCCTTCCGTCTTCTTTGACTCTAACATTTTATAACAGTATTGAGTTGATGTATGTAAAGTAAAGCAATTTGTATAGGTAACTTAAAAATTATACTTAACTAGATTATGAACTAATGTGCTACAAATAACTTTTAATACACAAGTACTTATTACAATTAAAAAAAAATTTTACTGCAAGAAAGTCACCTTTTGAGATTTTGTAAGGCGTGCAAAAACCGGGTTGTTTAAAAAACCAGTAAGGTCATTTGTTTTTAATTTTGAAAAATACAAAATATTGAAAAAACCGGGTTTTCAGTTAGTGAGTTTTTTTTTTCAGGGCCACTGAGGGTAAATTTGAAACTGTGAGAGCTACCGAAAAATTATGTTAGGATTACATGCTCGATTTTGATGAAGTTAAGAACTGCATTTAAAAATTTATTTTTTAATTTTTCGAGAAAAACAATTTTGGTTTTTAAAATTTTTGGATATGGGTGGATCAACTTTTTAGTGTAAAATCTTGTCCCCGACGTAAAAAAAATCATAAAAGGTGCCGAGTTGCATTAATTGTCGGTTTTAACATCAATCAATAAAATCAGATCCTTTACCATTGCGCTCGTTCATCAACATTTAAAAAATATTTAGTCAATTATATTAAAAATTGTCGTGACCCAGTAGACGAAAATTGGTTTTCATACAAATTTCACTTGTCCCCAACGCAAATTACGCACATATGCAACGCTGCTGTGCAAAATTTTTCCTTGACTTGTCTTTATATTTTATATCTACATTGTTCCTTGATGTACCAGTATTCTAAAATATTGATTTTCGAAACAAAATATTAATTTTTACTATAAAAAAATACAGTTTGAATAGTTGTCCCCGACTTTTACCCAAATCGCGTTGTCAACTGGGTAACGATAAAAAAGTACAACAAAGTGTATGTAATATTATAGACAATAAATGGCTAGGCAATAGGAAACTTATCTGCATGTCGTAAAATAAATATTGCTGACCCCTGACCATTTTGTGGACTCTGCCATTACGTTCGTAGTGCGCAGCGGGACTGTGTGTCTTTGTTTTTCATCCGCTAACTCACGACGAAATTTCTACAAGTAAACTACTTATTAAAGTAATTTGGTTATTATGTTTTGACATTTGATTCTGAAATGCTTTGCATGCACGTATTTTTTTATTTTAATAAAATTCGTTGAAGAAAATGAGTAAAAAACCGTAGTTTGTATCCTGAGTCACCGTTCCACTAGCTCACAAAAACTGTGACCCAAGAGACAATATTTAGTGACCCAAGAGACATTCTACATAAAAATTTCCTTAATTTATACAATAAACAATCTGGTGAGTGATAAACGTGTTAAATACATAGATATTCATTGCACATTTTCAGTTTCGAATAAAAAACACTCGTATTTAAGCTTAAAATAACTTTAAATATGATTTAAAAAACAAATCATTTGTGGGGTCGATACAATACACCATACTTCATTCGATTCTGATTTTACGCATTCCATCTTTCTTTTTTGGTCTATTTTTACCCACACTCAATATCGGCGACGGAGAAGAGTCAAGAAGTCACTGGCTCATATGAATGGCTTTCGTAGATGACGAAAAAGAGATTGTTCTATGCTTCTTATCGCTCTTATCATCTCTCTCCATCGCTGTCAGATCGTTTTTAACTATATGGATATACTGCGGATGATGTATACCACCATACAAGTACGGCTACATAGCAAATCTCTCCTAATCCTCATTTAAAGAAGAAAAATAATAGTACCTTGACAGGGAGACACCTTATCACCCAAGCTTTTTACGGCTGTCCTAGGAGACGTCGTAAAAGCTCTTGAATTAGACAGCTCGGGACTAAAAGTCTGCCTGTAGGTAGGTGTCTTTCTGTAGCACCTTAAGTTTGTAGACGACCTCACCTCAACCTCATCCTATTTTGGTGGAACTAAAAAAAGATCTTTAGAAAGCTTCAGGCCTACTTTTAGAGATGCGTGATCACATCTTGAAGATGAATATGGCCACCTAAAATTATATCGAATCTCTAGTTCCTTGGTTTCAATCATTGCCATTGGAAATAAGATCTGCCAACTATAACATCAGGTGCTGAGACATTGACGCTCATAAAGGAGACTGTGCTGAAGATCAAAGTCGCACCGAGAGCTATAGAGCCAGGAATGCCTGAGCATTCCTGGCTCTATAGCTCTCGACACGATCGTATCAGTGTGATACTGATATCACACTGATACGATCATGTCCCCAATACCGAAATTCCGAATAAACAAGCCAAAATTTCGAGCTGCACAAGTGGTTATTGGGGCTCAAACGGTGTTGGTTGGGCAGGACTAGCCAGACGCGGTGATGAAATCAGTAGCAAAGTTGTAATTGAGTCCGCTAACTATGAAATTATGGTGCCAAGACATGGGCACTCACGAATGAGACTGCACAAGGTCAGAGTCGCACTGGAAGCCATGGAATAAGCAATGCTCGGTATTACACTCTTAGATCTATCGAGCCCTCGATACTGAAACACACACACAAGTGGTTATTGGGGCTCAAATGGAGTTGGTTGGGCAGGACAAGTGGCCAGGTGCGGTGATAACAGAGGTGCAAAGTTGTAAACGAGTGGTGGCCCAGAGATGGTAAAAAGAGTGATGGTCGTCATCACATAAAAAATAGATCGACGGCATTGTAACAGGACAGAGACAAATGGCAGAATTGAAGAAAGGCCTATACCCAGGCTGGCCAGACTGACTACAGCTGGCACATCATTTCTCATCCCACGGGATGTAAGGCTGAGGATTTTGATGAATCTACAGGTAGTCAAATTATTATTTTTGGCCTTTTGTTCTAAAAGATATCTGCAGTCTGAAAGTTAGTAGTAAAATAACTACGCTCAAGACGAGCCAAGGCGCCAGAAATTACATTTCATCTACAAAAACCTTTCTTGGTCGTCTATTAAGCGAGATTTAAGTTATTTTGTAAAAAATGCGATAGAGGACTGGTTTACTACGCAGATGACTGTTTATATAAATGAAAACCACCATTTTCATTAAATTTTATCATTAATTTTAGAGAAAAGTGAGTTATTTGTTAGGTTAGGGGTTTATTTTCTATGTTAACTATTAAAAGTAAACTGGCTGTCACATTTCAAAGATATTTTTGTACCTTGTATGGTTTATCATACTGTAATTTGCCTATGGCATTGTACCATTTATGTCTCTGGAGTCACCAAGTATGTCTCCGGGCTCACGTAGTGTCCCCAAAAATTTTGACCTTGTTAGCAAGATTACTAAAAAAGTAAAGCTTATTACACAAAATGTTGTATGACAAAAGTTTGAAGAATATCCAACAATAGTGATGTAAAAAGTGCATTTTTCTGACGTTCCTAGAAACAGAATTACAAGAAAAGTAAATAAAATTTCTTTCATTTAGTGACCCCTGAGACACAATGAGGTATATTTAAAAAAAATTGAGACAGTTTATTCCAATTTTGATTATGCCAGATTGATTTAATTGAATTATAGTTCACATTAAAACAGATTAACTTTTTAAAATATTGTTTTTTTGCACTTTTTACCATAATACGTCATTGTTAGTTAGGTGACATTTTTGGGAGCCACTTTTGGAATAAGGGCATAAAAATCCATGAAAACGACAAAATTTTTTGGTGCTTGTAGTAGATTTATAAACTGCAGAAATTTCTTTAACAATATTAGGTGAAATTATAGCAATATTTCAACATTTATTTTTTTACACAAAAAGTTGATTCATGACACTAAAAAGTTGATCCACCCATATAATAAAAAACACTTACCTCCTTCCAAATGTTGTAGTGACTCAGAAAACAGCCAATTTCACCAGCTTTCATCGGCCTGAAAGTTATGTAGTAGTCAATAAATGTAGCTGGCTTAAACTTTATTTGATAAAGGACAGACTTGTATCCTGAGTAATGTTTAATTTTGTAATTAGAGTAATCATTGAACACTAAAAATAAAATCAAATTAAATTACCGTTTGTGATATGGGTCCTCATAGGTCGGCAGTAGATTAACGGATAAATTCTTTAGATCTTTGGCGGTTAGATTCCTAAAAAATAAATTACAACTTAAATACATTATTTTTTATACATTATATTATTATTATACATTTACGTCGCGCTTGTAATTTTTATAAAACGACATACATTGTCGTTATAATCTGATCAAAAGATTTCTGAATCTATAATTTGGTTGTATAATATAAAAAAAATCCTTAGCATGTTAGGGTCGGTTCACATCTGACGGAAGATGCGTCGAACGTATCAGCATTCTTTGCTTAGCATCATCGGTTAAGTGTGAAAGGTTGAATGTTTTCTCATATAATTGTCTGTTCTGGCGTTACGCGACCGATAATACGCGACGCATCTTCCGTCAGATGTGAACCGACCCTTAAAGTCACTTACTTCCCATCAACAGCTTTGATAACTTTCACATCCATACCCAAAGTATCAAAGCTCTTCATCATCAGGTTCCTCCTCTTAGTTCGTCTTTCCAGGTTGATAAGGAAAATTTCATTCATACTGTATTTGGTTTTTTTAGGGAATTTCATATATTTGATCATAGTTGGGTCGATAGGCAAGTCTACTCCGCGTCCAAGAGCTTCAAGCTTGAGATTGTCGATTTGTTCAGACTCAGAGTTCAACTTGTCTTCGACAGGAATGGGAAGGAATCCGTAGACCACATCGTTACATACAGTTAAGTTGATCGCTGCAAGGTATACAAAGTTTGACAAACACTTCCAAGCATTGTTATTCATGATTCACAAAAAGCTACAGAATATGTATTTTTTTTTTCACACGTAAAGCAAAGTATTTACCTGACTGCCAAGCGTAAGGAATCAATTCGACGATCAATCAAGAATGACTAGGCAAGCTACAACACAAACACTTTCTATTTATTTCCAATTTAATACCTATTCTATGGTACCTAAGTCTGAACGAAAATTATACAGGGTGTAAAAAGACGTCTACCGAAGCCGAAAGGGGTAGATACAGCATCTCAACACACAACCAAATCCAAAAGAATTTTCCGCAAAAATCATTATATCCGGAGAAAACAGCGTTTGAAGAGTGCTGTTTCCGTATGTTCTGGGCGCGTTGTTTTACGTAGTTTGCCGGATTTTGAGTTTTAACTGTTTCTTTCTTTTACAAATGAAATTATTAGGTAGGTATGATCTTATTATGCTGTAATAGTAGTAAATAACCGAAAATTAAATAAAATAACTAAGACAATTCAAAAAAAAAATCGCGTTTTTTTTCGCTAAATATGTTTAGCATCATGGTCTGATTGCAACCCCTCAGTTTTCGGTAGTTGTCTTTTTACACCCTGTATATAATAGCAAGCAAGGGTCAGCAAAAAAATTGATAATTTTCAATGCAACTCACAATGCTGTATGGCGCTGAGCGCGAACGTTATGATGTCATCATGCGGTCCATCATAATTCTTCAGTTTGCTCGGATCATACGTCAACAGATCTGAGTTACCCTGCCTCAGGGATATGAGTACCGCTGAATGCACCATAGGCACGACGAAACAACCGACGGTCTTCCTACGGATGATCTGCTCGTAGTTGTCTGTTCTTTTGTAGTAGTAATCATCTGTCATTCCAGCCCTAAAATTGTAGGATAGTTGAGATACGCTTTTGAAGTGGGTTCGAGGTAAGAGATAGGATAAAAAGAAGGTAAGAAAAGGGGCAATAATAATAGTAAGAGAAGGGTATTAGAAGAAAGTATAAGGTAGGAGAAGGGTATTATACTAAATGTCCTATCTCTGGTTATCACGATTAAATAAGTAGAAATGATTTAAGTGTATGAGTGGGGTAACGTTGAATGATAGAGTGGGAATAGTGTGATAAGGGAACAGTGTGGAGTGAAAGAAGATGTAGTGTTGAGGATCGAGAAAGGTATGTTAAGATGGTTTGGGCATGTAGAGAGGATGGATGACAGTCGTTTGACAAAGCAAGTGTATGAGGCGAGTGTGTATGGGACAGCTGGAAGGGCCTAGGCGAACCTTCTTGGATCAAATTGGCGACATTTTGGAGAAGGGCCAGGTCAAAAGTACCCTAAACCGACGAGCATGTATGAAGAGTGTAATGAGAGTGAATGAGGCGAAAAATGTGTGTCAGGATCGTAGCGAGTGGAGATCCGTGGTCTCTGCCTACCCCTTTGAGAAAGAGGCGTGATTTTATGTATGTATGTAAATGATTTAAGGTGGTATACGCAATTTAATAGATGGTTCATTTTTCGTTGATCTCTTTAATTTTGCATATTACACTCGAAGCAATACATCTGGACACTATACGAACAGCTAAACTAGTTTGTTCTCATAAAACTAGTCCGTAGATATAAATTGAAGTGAGACAGGACATTTTGAATGATTCTAACCAAAAGTTGGAGTACAATCCATCAGTCAACAACATCGGTGCCACGACTTGTCTGTCCTTTTCTACCAGTAGTTTCAGAGTTGCAGGGTTCGTTAGAAACACGTCGGCGTCCAGCATCTGAAAATGTTGCTTGTGACAGTGAACTTAGCCTTAAACTTGGACAGTTTTGGTGTGACTGTGGCAAGTAACTTGTACAATGTAAACCGACTGGGCGAGCATTAAAAAAAGTAAGTTCGTATGAGTCAATGGCCAACTCTGGTGACGGAGTTTTTAGGCCGCCTAAAGGCCTCCGTCAGGGCTTAACGACTTAAATAGCCGTGACCGACAATTAAACGTGCCCTCCGAAGCACGGAAGCGCTCAGATGAAAATGCCACTGGCGGTCACCCATCCACTTACAGACCGTTTCGAACGTTGCTTAACTTTGACGATCTATCAAGAACGACTAAGCAAGCACGACCACGAGCGCTATCGGGCGGTCATTAAGAGTTACCTAGTTGTCAGCCGTATTGTACGAGATACGCAACGCAGTTCATAGATATCTTCTAGGAAAGCATGCTTCATCTTACATCTCACTATTGCTTAACATCAAGCAAAGGTCTAATGCTGACCTATTTGATAAATAAGTTTTTTTGAAAAAAAATTCAACAAGTACAAGCTTTTAATAGGTTACCGTGATCTGATTGAACTCACCGATGTAAGTACAAAATTTCATTTCAATCAACCTATATTCTGAGGAGTTCCGTTCTCCATCATCAGATCAGCTCGCTGTTACCATTTTTGAAAATTTTAGATGATACTTAATCTACGAACCGAGTTTCAACTCAATCGGTCGATTATCTGAGGAGTTCCCTGGAACAGCTCTCGACTCCATCATCAGATCAGCTCGCTGTTAGCATATTATTGCATTGTCACCAAGGACTCATAAGTGTACCAACATTCAGCTCAATCGGACACCGGGAAGTGGGTCAAATTAAGCTTGCAAGATTTGACCCGGACAAACATACATACATGTACATACAAACATTGCAAGTTAATTAAAAACTTTTAAAAAAAACTGTCAACCCCTAGTGTAAGCCTAGTGCAAACAGTGGCGAGTAAATTTTTTTGTCTAGGTGGTCGCCGCTTGTCACTGTACAAGTACTTGTTACTTGTCACTGTCCTTAATCAATGTTACATGGAAAACCCTCGTGCAATCCGAACATACGACGAGTATGCCTCTAATTTTTAGTAATACATTTATTTGCAAGATTGACACTTATCAGCAACAAAATCCTCAACAATAAGACCCAATTCAATAATACAGGGTGTCTTATTTTTTAAATTTTTCTATTCTATAACCATCAAAAGTAAAAGATTTAGAAAAAAAACTTTATTTAAAACGTTATTGTTTTTTTATAAATCGAGGGCATGACTTCTTTCACAACTTTTCGCTTACTCTCGTGGTTTAGGACTTGGCCATCACCGCCCTTCTCAAAAAACCACTTAGTCTGTATAGAAAAACCAGTTTACTATCGTACTTCAGATTAGTCCGAACACAAACGATTGCAATCGCATGAATATGCGAAAATAACTTTTATATTTTAAACTTACGAAGATATAATCAGCCCACGAGTCCTTAGCCAGCTTCAAAGCCATCTCCCTTAGCTTTATAATGTGCCTGTAACGTTGCGGAGTCCATTCCGAGTAGTGCGTTTGGTCAACCAACTTCTTACCCTCTGTGTTCCGGTCTAGAGTCATATGTAACTTCTTGTACTTTGAAGAGTGATTATTGGACCAGTCTTTCAATATTTGCAGTGAGGCGTCCTCGTTATAGTCGCTGTAGAACCTAAAAAAATGTTGCTTGTTGAATAAGATACTCGGGGCAGTGACAAAAGAGGACAGCAATGATGAACTCGACAAGTTAGCGATGCCGTGTAAACGCAACCTAGTAATTAGGAAATTTCAAGTGTCAAAAACGTCCCTTTGCCTCCAGGGTGCGTATTCGCGTTCCTTTTTTCGTTCGTTTGATGAATATTCAGATGCTTCCCACAGATCCCACCACGATTTCTGACATCAATGGCCAATTTTTCAATTTGGAATATTTGGTCCTAACCAAATATTCCAAATTGAAAAATTGGCAATTGATGGAATTTGCAAATTGAAATGAAAATTGCATATAATTTACTCAATTGTAAGTTAAGTAAATTATATGCAAATCTAACTCTCTTCTGTTAGCTGTGGAATAGAATAGAATATCCACGTATTTGGTACTGTTTGTATCTACAGAAACCAAGGAATAAAAAACGCAGAAAATCATAACTGGAATTTACTTTGATACAAATCAAAACTTGAATATGGGGCGGACCAAACTAGCTGCTATTGCAATAAGCGCGACCACGACCCCTAAGTATGGAAAGTACATCCCTCGTATAATTTATGAGCCCTACTTTCGTAAGTATAGAGGTCCCTTTCTGTTCTATAGTCTTCCGGGTAAGTATGAGTGCGCAAACCTTATACATCGGACCTTCAATATACGAGTATTTGCCGGGTATTTTATTTTAACCAATCGGGGGAGCGCTACGAGTCCGGGGTATAGTTTTGCATACTTTTACGAACTTTTTTTGAGAGTTGTTGCGGTGCGCCTCAAATAGACAGATATAGGCTTTAGTTAGCTAAATCGAATCATCAAAATACCCTCTTGGAAGGCTAATATAATTTGTCGACATCTTGATTCCACGGGAAACCGTTGTAGTTGCGATCGGGAAGCGATCGGAGTCGATGTTGGAAGCTACCCGGCGAAATTAAATTGTCGCTTCCGATGGCCTCTCGAACGAATTAAAATACCCCTCCCTACAGTAATACAGGTACGCCCGCAGATTCTTCAGTGATCCGTATTTCGTTCATTCGTCTTGCTTTTGTTTAGAGACTGGTCACAATCCTATTTGTGACCAGTATTTCCTATTTGCGTATAGATGAAGAAAGATGAGAACATACGCGGTATGATTCTTGCTTGACAGCAAGCGGACGCCATTTTGAATACAATGTATGATGTATTGTTTATGGATGTAGGCCTACTCGTAATAGCGCTATGCATAGTATCTATATAGCAAATAATCATTGCAAAAAGCTATAATATCTAATCCCACGCTATATCTAATATAAATATTTGTAAGCTTTACTTACATCTTTGTTTCTGAAACAATTTCAATCCGAGCGCCATTTTATGTAGGTACCTAATAGAGTAATAGAGCATGCGCAGTCAGTGTCAGGAGTGGAAACTTTTTCAACATGTCGGTCTATTTAAATTTTCGATATAAAATATGCAGTGCTATTTTTCCTACCGAGCTTTACATTCAATTAATCAGTGTTCAATTAAATGTAGGTACACGGGCATGTTGCGTAGTTTGTTTCAGACATAAAATACGATGGCCGCCATTTTGTATGTTCGTCATCATTTTGCTGAGAAGTTTACAAGATTCAACAATTAGTGTAAACGAAAGTCCGACAAAATGCACTTACGATATTTGTAACTGATCCTTGGGGTAGTCAATCTGATTCAGCAAGTTCAGGAACAGCGTTAACGACAAAAGGTTTTTGGGAAATATTAGGACTGCTATGCTTATATTGGGCCAGTATACTGTTTTTTTATCGTAATACGCGAGCACTGAAACTGCGAACAAAAGGTACAGGATGGATGGACGCATCGTTATCACTGCACCGGGCGAGGTCCACGCCGCGACTGAGTCCTGGGATGGGGTATACCAGGTGGACAAAGGTGGGGGAGGGGGAGTGCCACACCCGGAAATGATGAATATGATCTATCTACCTGCTCGAGAGCAAGGGAGATCGTCGATGCCAGGGATTGCCTCCCCCCGCCCCCGCCCCCCCCCCCCCCACATATTGACATGCAGCTACATTTCTACGCCATCTTGTTTTCATGGCATGCGCAGATGAATTTTCTTTGTTAACACATTTACGTGTTGCATTTTAAAATCATATGTATTTGTTTTTTGTAATTCGTGACGCTAACGCATATTACAAAATACTAATATTGCATCACTGCATATCCTATAAATATTATAAAGGCGAAAGTTTGTAAGTATGGATGTATGGATGTATGGATGTTTGTTACTCTTTCACGCAAAAACGGCTGGACCGATTTGGTTGAAATTTGGTATGTAGATAGGTGATACCCTGGATTAACACATAGGCTACTTTTTATCCCGATATTCCCGCGGGAACGGGACTTACGCGGGTGAAACCGCGGGGCGCAGCTAGTAACGTATAAGTCGAGCGGCACCCCTAAAGCGAACACACGGGAACTGGTAAGATGATTCCGCATCTACTTACCCGCCATTTTGTTTTAGTAAAAGGGTACGCCATTTTACTTTTGCGCGGTATGATAATCATTTTTAGTGCCAACATTTCGCCAAAAAGTCTAACTAACTCACCATAGATATTATATCAATAATTGGCCCTCATGGTAATCGAGTTGACACAAGAAATAGAGGAATATCGGCAAAGTGTATTGTTTATTTCGCACTGGGATCGCAATTGTAATCGTTTATTACCATCACTATACGCGAGCACAGAAATCGTTAACCAGATGTAAAGGATTGAAGAACGCATATTGCAGACGCGACAGCAACAGAGGAGGTCTTCAACGTTCACCGCGACAAAGTGCTGGGATGAGAGCACAGGGGTGAAGGGGTTGTAGGGGGTAGGAGGGTGTAGGGAGCACTCTCCTATCCCCATACTGCCTGCCATGCAACTAATACACCTGCATGTCTTTCCCCTACCCCCCTATAGGGTGGAACGTCGATATCAGGTGGCCACTCCCGGATATGATTTACGCATGATTTATTTAATGTAATGATTCCATCTTGTTTTTATGGCATGTGCAGAAAATGAGCGACTATGTAAGTAATGTAACCGAGTGATCAAAATTATGGCGTGATACTTCGATCACGCGTGATAATAACACTTTTACACTTTTTTATCTACATAAATATACACGATTCATACTGTAGATAAAAAGCAATGCAACTTAGATTTTCAATATACAATTAAACATTAATTTCGTTTATCTGCCATTTTGTTTTCAGTTGGACGCCATTTTGTCAACGCAATTAAGATTAATAAAAAGATGTTCGTATCCAATTTTGAATAACAAAATCCCAGATGAATCAGTATCAAAAACTGCTCAAATATATATTTACCATAGATGCAGCTGGTCCTTGGGGTAGTCGAGGTTGAACACCAAATTCAAGAAAATCGGAAGATATAATTGCTTGTCATGCACAGTAACGGTTATAATAACTGTAGGCCACGTGTCCGATTTATCCTTGCAGTACGCTAGCACAGAAACCGTTAGCAGCAAGCACAAGATTGAGAGACGCATTTTGAAGATGCGTCTGCAATACTCGGGAGCTGAATAGCAACTGCGGCTTTTGGGGGGTGGACGGAAGCAGGAGAGGGTGGGAGGATGCTAGCCCGGGATTTATTGATCTTATAGTCTATTAATAGACTACATCTAGGGTAAATAAATCCCGAATATGATTGGTTGATTCGCTAGTTGTGACTCCCACGCACAGCAAAGCGCAAGGGGGATAAGGGTGGCCAATGGGACCAGGCCCTCATTGCACCACGCACATCAGTGGGCCAGCCCCTATCAAAGTATGTTTTCCTTCACGTTCATCTAGTACTAAATGTAAAAATGCATGTTCGTTTATTGTTTGGGTATTTTATCTAAAAGAAGAATTGTAGTATTAAAAAATTGATTTCGAATGTCCTTGGAGCTTTGATCTGGGAGAACTTCTATCTTTTTTTTACGAACACATTATATTTTTTTGTAGTAATAACATTAAACGCCAGTTCAAATTCAAGAGCCGAGCGTAGCCGGGTGTAGCGTCGTGTTTACCGTCAGAAGCAAGCCAGATGAAATACGAGCTAGCTTCCGTTCACACTAAGCTACTTGTATTCTACATTTATGTAGGTATATGTCGCAGGCAGATCGATGAATTAGCCATTACATGATATGCCTAGGCATATCGTTCAACGACGCCATTTCACGATCTGCCTAACTTACACCCGCCATATACCTCGGACCTCGCAAATGTACCTCGAGGTGGCCGTGACGGGCCTCCTGGAACGGAATTTCGGTTTTCTGGCCGCGGATGCCGCGACGATTACTGCTGTTCGGCGCACAATAACTCGGTTTATTGCAATGAAACGGGGTCGGTGTTGAATCCTAATATCCTAATCCTAATATCCTAATCCTAATATCCTAATCCTATCCTAATATCCTAATAATATTATAAATCTAGAAGTATGTTTGGATGTTTAGATGTTTGTATGTTTGTGTAACAATCACGCCTAAACCAGTGAACCGATTTGGATGAAACTTGGAATAGGCGTAGATAATGACCTGGAATAACATATAGGCTATTCAAAATGTTGGTACCACGCGGGCGAAGCCGCGCGCATTAGCTAGTAAATCATAATAATATGATTTTTTAATCATATCTATTGATTAACCTAAATACAACCATCGATGAAACTTGGAAAAAATCTATGATTTTGAACTGGCTCCGGGGTGAATTACCCGCGCGGTCACCGTTGACCGGCATGGCGCTCAACGTGTTAATTGTGTCTGTGTGCGTAATTGACACTGAGCGCTCATTCGCCCGTTGAGCGTACCCGAGCTCACTCACCCAGAAACAACGTCACGTGCATGTGCATGAACACACAATGAAGACCACTTTGTGAGATAGAACCACTGTAATACAACTTGTTTATTGGTGTGAACGCGGGGTGATGCTCCCACCCTCCCACCCTCCATCCTCCTCCGGACGAGAGTGCAACGGGGGGAGGTAGCTGGGAGGTAAATGGCTGGTACTAAAACCACTTCCGAATATGGAAACTTTTCTTGTCGTTTCACCAGTTTTTTTCGTAAGATGAACTTTGGGTTTTTTGCCCGCAACACAGTCCGCAGAGACCTTTGGAGAAATGGGACTGAACAAACTCAAAAAGCATATACCTTTCAGTGGAACCGCTGGCCGGGATTACTTAGAATTGACCTAAAATTAGGTGATTCTAACTGGTTTCCTCATGTTTTCCTTCACAGAGCTCGTGTTAAAGCGCATATACATTTTACGAAACGCAAAATCCATTGATGCACGGCCTAGATTCGATCCCCACGACCTTCGGATTGAAAGTCGAGGTACAACCCTATACGGTCAACATGGCTCACGTTTATAGGCTCGTTTTATAGGGCGTATAAATTATCCGATATGAAATATCCAGTAGAACACAGCAGGGATAGAATCCCCTTCAGATTTAAATTCAAGGCACTATCCATTAATCCACTCGACCCACTTAGGCCTTAACACATCTTACTTGATGATTTTGACGTGACAACGTCTTATAATTCGATAGAGCCGGCTGCACGCACGAAAAAATGCGGCGTTACCACGGCGTTACCTCGCTCTGAGGCGTTCCATGTAAGGCTTGAAGTGCAAGCGAGAGCGCGGAACGAGCGACAAAGAAGCACAAACGTTGTCACGTTCAACTATCGTCAGTAAACCGACTTTACAGACCACCAATTTTTTTTTATACAGCGTCGGGTGGCACCTACACTCAACGGGACGTTGTAGTGCCTGGGACATTGTTTGAGATGGAATAGGATTGCCCAGCACCAAAACCATACTGTCAGCTTACTCGGTCAACGCGAAATGAGGTCGAGTTCGTCATACTAGCGAAATACAGATTTTATGGTTTTAACAAGCAGTAATCTTTTTAGCACGTTTAGCCTGGCATGTACTTGTGAAATCGTACTTATACACGGTCACGACTGAATCCCCAAGGCGCGGTAGACATTCTCGCAGTTCTTTTTTATGTATTCCAGATCCTTTGAAGATGTCTAAGGGGATAGTCAGAGGCCTG
This sequence comes from Epirrhoe alternata, assembly GCA_963565295.1. NCBI lineage: Eukaryota > Metazoa > Arthropoda > Insecta > Lepidoptera > Geometridae > Epirrhoe > Epirrhoe alternata. Next base: position 2,155,357 of record OY751375.1, read on the forward strand.
GCCTGCTATTAATAAAAAGGGTACTTATATTATAAAGTACTGATTAAACTGATATTGGCTTTCTTGTCGGGAATCATCGGGTGCAAAAACCGGAAATTTTGCACCCGGAAACCCCACCCGGGAACCCCAACAGTAGGTGCAAACGGGCTGAGATGATGATAATGATTATGAGTTTGCACGATTGCGAACGATGCGGATAAAAATAGGAATACATGCCAAAAAGCACTATTATAAGATATCTGATTATTTGGATGACAAAAAAGCTTGGGACTTGCTCCAACTCAACGGATCCATGGATCACCTAAAAGAATGATAGGCCCCAGACCGTGTTTGTTGCCCTGATTCTTCACGGTATTAGTCGCGAAAGAACAGGAGTAAAATTAGTTTTAAAACTATTCTAAGTGATCCCTGCGGTCCTACTGAATAAATGATTTTTGACTTTGACTTTGACTCTCCTTTTCCGTTGTTGTAAACATCGCAAACGCAGCAACGGGTTAAAACTAGTAATTTTTAAGACGTAAAACCGCTGTATTATGGAATTAACGATTAAGTATTCAAAATGCATACATGTTTCGTATTCCTTATCGAGTTACTCATTATCGCAACCCGCCTTTCTAAACAACGTTGAGAGAGGAAGGAAAAACTCCGATACCAAAGTGGGCCACTGAAGTCAGTGGCCCACTTATTTAGTACTATGTTCGTATGAGTATACGAACATATGTACTAAATAAAGTATGTAGGTACCTGGCTAGACGTGGTGATGGCCGGTGGACTAAATCTTTGACCGAAGAGACCAGAATGGAGAAGAGGCCAAGATCGGACCAACGGAATCGAGGTCGTCCGAGAGCACGTTGGGTCGACGACATAGTAAAGGTCGTAGGAAATGTTTGGACGCGAGAGGCGCAAGATAGAGGAGACTGGCATAAAAGAAGGGAGGCTTATACCCAGCAGTGGGTGATACCATGATGATGATGATGATGAAAGTATGTTAGTATGAGTGAGTATTGGCCAAATCTGGTGACGGAGTTTTTTGGAGGAGGCTTTATAAATATTCTTTAAAACGCGAATAATAACTGTGAGTTCCCTACCAACTGGAATCAAGGTTATGTTAAGGCGTAGTGTACTTTATAAGCTGGTAAATAAATAATAAATAAATAATGCTGGATATTTCACACAGCATCATCTAGCCCCAAACTAAGCAATGCTTGTACTATGGGAACCAGGTAACTGGTATACTACTTATAAACTTTTTGTTTTGTAAATACATACATTATACATAGTAACACCCAGACCTGAGATAAATATTTGCAGATCATAGAAACATTTATCCCGCGGCGGGGATCGAACCCGCAACCTTCTGCGTCCCAAGCGGGCTTTCACCCACTGCGCCACAGAGGTCGTCTATCTGGTAATTCAATCTTTTTGTTGAAAACAATGGAAGCAACGGTAAAGGGTGCTGGCTATCAAAAGATTTAGGGGACCAAAGGTCAATGCGTAACGTCCTTTTAAACTTGTATAGCATGGGGCCTCTTTTGGGTTGAAGCTTGTGTAAATTTTACTTACCTACCTAGTAGGTCAGTATGCCTATGTTAACTTTTGATCAAAACACGGGATATTTTGTTTAATTTGTTAAAGTTCACTAGTGAAACGTGTAGATGGCGCTAACTGGTGCTTAACCGATAAATATGAGCTTATCAAGAATTTCGAATCTGACGTAAGTCGTTCTGTGGCCGAGCGGTCGAAGGCACTCCAGCTTTAGGATCTTCTGATCATCGCGGGTTCGAATACCGTCAGAATCGAAAATTTTGCTAACATTTTTCATTTTTTCATTTATTTGCGATTTTTTTATAAAAAGACAATAATTTTTAACTAACTAAAAACCACTAAGGTTTGTGCCATTGCTAGACTATATTTACAATAATAATATGTTTTAGTGATTACTCGCGTTTCTTTGGTCCTAGGTGGTGGAATCTGTGTCTACGGGTTCATCTCGTAAAGTCGGAGAGGACTGCATAGTTTGATTGATAAACATTTTACGAAAAATCGTCCTATACAGCGCTAAAACTTCCCACCGCTTTCCCCCCTCCACCTCCTCCATATGGATTTTTTTCATAGCATCTTGTATATCTCATATTATGTGGAATGGCCACTGGGCTCTTACCACTCACACCCTTCACGAACGGAAGCAGGATAAAACTCTAGCTAAATGCCCAGAAAGGCAGATAGCAAGATTCAAATTCAAAGTCAAAAAGTATGTATTCAGTATGCTGGGATCACTTAGTAGTCTTAGAACTAATTTTACTCCTGTTCTTGTGTGACCAATACCATGAAGAATCAGGGCAACAAACACGGTTTGGGGCCTATCATTCTTTTAGGTGATCCATCCGAAAACTAAGTCAAGCTCCAGTTGGGACCCAGAATTGAGGCTCGTCAAAGTAATTTTAGATGCTCATCAAGTACAAAAAAGTAACGCCTCAACAAAGGAGATATAATTTGTAATTTTTATAGTGCTAGTCAACCCTTGGTATTTCATTAAGCCAACCGCTCGGTTCACGGGGTTTCGGTGCTCAACCGAAAAATATGAGCTTATCGAAATCCCGTTGGAATCCAAAATTTTGATAAGACTTTTCATTTCTTAAAGGAGATATAAATAAAAAGCTAGGAAAATCCATTGATTTGGATCCTCAGGCCAGCATCTAGTGCCTACAACCAAGTAGTAGTAATTTTTGTAAAAGACAATATAAGTAGTATCACTGCATAAACTTATCCAATACTTCCTGTAGTTTATGATACACTAGCTAATGCGCCAGCTTCGCCAGCGTGGTACCAACATTTTGAATAGCCTATATGCTATTCCAGGTCATTATCTACGCCTATTTCAAGTTTCATCCAAATCGGTTCACTGGTTTAGGTGTGATTGTTACACAAACATACAAACATCTAAACATACTCACAAACTTTCAGATTTATTATATTATTAGGATATAAGGAATATTGGCCGGATGGACCAAGGAAAATGGGCCCACATAGTCACACCATGGATGCCAGAAGGATGGCGGCGTAGAGGTCGCCCTCGGAAACGTTGGCGAGACGACATTGATGCCTTTAAGGATGATTGGTGGAACGTGGCAGGGGATAGAGACCATTGGAGGAGTTTGGGGGAAACCTTTGCCCAGCAGTGGGACGAGATAGGTTGAATAAAAATAAAATAAAAAAGGAATATTAGGAATAGGAATATTAGGAAAGGAATATTAGGAATTAGGAATATTAGGAATTAGGATATTAGGATTAGGATAACAAAAATGTAAAGCTATCAGCCTCATGTGCGAGAACTCTATGAATTGACCCCAGATAAACATCACACTTGTATGAATAAAAAAGGTCAATAAACCTATCTAACCTAATTTATAATCGACGATTGACGGGATAGCCGGCAATTTATTATCCAAGAAAATAGCAACAAAACCTTACCAAATATACAGTCTGTCTCTGGGGTAGTCAAGTCTTTGCAGACAGGTCAGGAAATATGGCAGCGCTGGTTCCTTATTCCTTACAAGAATCGAAATACCGACTGTCGGCCACTGATATTGGTCTTTGAATAAATCTACACAACAACACTTTTCCACTAAAACACATATGAAAAGAAAGAGAAGTCTGATAAATAGTTTCATTTTAAAGTTATTCAATATTTCCTTGAAGATAAAACCTATGATTCTTGGCCCGAGATAAAACCCCTGAAAATTCTACCGAAACTTAGAATCTGCGACCACAGCACAGAGTTCAATAAAAGTACTCTGTGACCAAAGAAGTCTGTGACAGAGTTACTGGCTGGCACCTTCGATCATTAAGGTAGGGATGCGCCATAACTTGTATTTCCCCTCTGTCAAATGTAGACGACTCCGAGTCGTTTCAGTTTATAAAAACTACTTCGGTAGCCATTTTGACACAATACTTCTGAACCTGAGCGAGAACAGAGCTGCCATAAAATGCCTATTTGTGCTGTATTTTGTTATCGAAACAAGTCGGCAACATCAAATTTCAAAAGCGACGGCATCTCTTTTCATTTTTTTTTTTTTTTTTTTTTTTTTTTTTTTATTAGCCTAAACTGTCCCACTGCTGGGCAAAGGCCTCCCCCGTCACCTTCCACACCTCGCGATCTTGTGCGATTTTTCGCCAATCCTTCTCAAAGGCGTCCAGGTCATCGCGCCATCGCTTTTTAGGCCTGCCCCGGAGTCGCCTGCCATCCACCGGGATCCAACCAGTCACCACTTTGGCCCACCTGTCTGGGTGCATGCGGGTGACGTGACCTGCCCACTCCCATTTTAACTTGGCAGCCTTTACGCCCACGTCAGCAATACCGGTCTTTGAACGTAGCCAGGTGTTCCGGATTCGGTCGATTCTTTTCACACCTAGGATGCTGCGTTCCATTGCTCTTTGGCAAACCCCGAGTTTGGACGTTTGAGAATCGGTTAGTGACCAAGACTGGGCACCGTAGGTTAGGACGGGCAGAATACACATATCGATGAGCTGACGCTTCAGTGACATAGGAAGGTCGCCCTTCATTAGCTCCTTCATGGACCAGTAGCTTTTCCAGGCATTTTCAATTCTGCGGTCTATCTCTTTGTCCTGCCTGTTTTCGAAGGAAGCTAACTGGCCCAAGTAAATGTACTCATCGACATAGTGTATTTCTTGCCCGTCTACCGTGACCCTACGTTTCGTGCTATTGGTCATAATTTGCGTCTTTGACCGATTCATCATAAGTCCAACATCGAGGCTCGCCGTGCTAAGGTCTTGTAGCATTTCTTGCAATTCGTAGGCGTTTGGTGCAAAAAGAACAATGTCGTCGGCGAACCTTAGGTTAGTAAGCCGTCGGTCACCAACTTCAATACCCCTTGTTGCCCACGGGGCTGCCAATGGTTTGAATATTTCTTCTAAAGTAGATGTAAATAGTTTGGGAGAGAGCGGATCGCCCTGTTTTACTCCCTTTTCTATTGGGAACAGTGTTCCAGAAGACTCTAGTTTTAAATTTGCATGACTATTGCTGTAGATTAATTTGATGAGGTCTATATATGTTTTATTTACTTGCTGCTTTTCTAATGCTGAAAATATTGCTGTATGTTTGACACTGTCGAAAGCTTTTGTGTAATCAACAAAAGCCAGGTATAGCGGTTTGTTGAATTCGGTGTATTTTTCTATAATTTGATTGAGTGTGTGAATATGGTCTGTAGTGGAAAAACTAGGTCTGAATCCGGCCTGTTCTGGTGGTTGATGATAGTCTAATGTACCCTCGATACGTTTTTGAATAACTTTTGTGAATGCTTTGTAAAGATGTGACACTAAGCTGATAGGTCGGTAGTTCCCAATGTTGGTCTTGTCTCCTTTCTTATGGAGAAGAATAATGTTTGAGTGACACATCTTTGCAGGCATTTCACCTGTATGGAGAATTGTATTGAAAAGGTTTGTTATGTGGGGTAATAACACTGGGGCTCCTACTTTTAAGACTTCTGTCGTGACGCCATCCTCTCCAGGGCTCTTCTCATAACGCATTGTTTTGAGGGCATCATGGACTTCGCGGCCTGTTATGAAAGGGATGTCGTCCGAGCGTACGTATTCTACAGTATTTTGTTCATTGTGTTTTAACGGGTCAGAGTAAAGATTTTTATAAAAATTAGTGCTTATTTCTAAAATTTTTGGTCTATTGTTATGTTTAACACCTTGGCTATCTTGCAAACTATTTATCCAAGTCTTACCCTTTGCGATGCCTTCTTTGGCTGTTCTTAAAGATGAATTATTTTCTAATGCAGTCCTTACTCTAAATGTATTATAAGTTCTTGAATCTCGTCGAATACTACGTTTTACTTCCCTATCTAACTTTCTATATTCTATAGAACCAATCTCAGTTTCAAGTCTTTTTTCAATTAACTGTGATGTATTGTTAGTTATTTTAAATTTACTTTTTTTAATAGGTTTAATTTTCTTACTACAACTATGAACTGCCTTAACTATATTACTATATTGAGTATGTGAGTTATCTAGCTCATCTATATTTAGTTTATCAAAATAATTTTTTAGTTCTAGAATAAATTTATCGGAGTTATTAATTAAGTTTTGTTTGGAGTGTTTAGTTACTTTTTTTGTAAATATAGTTGATCTGAGAATTTTAAATTCAAATTTTAATTTAGCTCGTATTGGTCTGTGGTCAGAAGCGTATTTGATTTGGTTAATTACGCTGATGTCTTTGATAATGCGTTTGTTAGATGTTAGTACAAAATCAATTTCGTTTCTGACATTTTGGTTGGGTGACACCCAAGTCCAACGCCTTTGTGGTTTTTTGTCAAAGAAGGTGTTAGCTATGAACATGTTTTGTCCAAAGGCGAACTGGATTAGGCGAGCTCCTCGCTCATTACGCATCCCGAGTCCAAATTTTCCCAATACTTTGTATTCACTTTCCGACTCTTTTCTTATCCCCACTTTGGAGTTAAAATCTCCCAGAATAACGGTCCAGGATCCTCGGTTTTCATGGCAGGCTCGATTCAAAAGGTCATAGAAGTCTTCTACTTCATCATCAGGATGTGCCGATGTTGGGGCATATGTTTGTATCAATGACAACGTTTTTGTGGGTGTTAATTTAAATTTGAGGACCGCAATTCTTTCTGAGTAGCCTATAAACTCGATAATATTATTTTTCCACTTTTTGGAAACCATGAACCCTACACCGTTGAGTCCTTGGGTCTCCCCAAAGTGGAAAAATATAGAATCGTCTCTTTCGATCGTCTGTTCTCCCAATCTTCGTACCTCTGATAGGCCTACTATGTCCCAGTTTATGTCTATCAAAGCATTCTCTAGCTCTATTAGCCGCTCGTCCTTCATAAGTGTTTTAACATTGTAAGTAAAAATATTGAGTATATCGGTGTCCATTATTTCGCTAGCCGGTTTCTTTTGACGGTTGAATCTCTCCCGGGGATTCTTAGCACCCCTGACTCCAGAGCCGGCATGGCGCCCGTCAACGCCCGTACCACCTCTGGTGACGCCGGGAACTTGGGGCCATTGTTTTGTGTTTGTGTCCATGTTTGGGGGGGATTTGGACCTTAATCTGCCACGCTGGTCCAGTGCGTGTTGGCAGATGATACGTCAGAGCCTTGTTTGCTGATCGGCAGGGTGTACCACGTGCAGGTAAGGTTGACTTGGGGCCCGAGAGATGATGGTTGGGCCCCCATAACACCCCTCTTTTCATTTGTGAGTATTTAATTTGTAACATAACTATTAATTTCCTTATGAATTTATGATATTTATATTTGAGTAATTTGAATTTTCCGCCATAAGAATGAATGAATAAGTCTATTCACGTGACTACAATACTATGTAATAATCTATGTAGCGAGTCAGGGATGTCACTAAGTTTTTTCAAAATCAAAACACGTCTATTTTAATCTAGTTACATTTTAATTGCGTTTCTATAATGTGTTCCATAATTTTTAACATTTAATAAACTGCCAACAGTTCAGTTATTAAAAGAGAGTTGTAGAATGCGTGAGCTGGTATTTAAGCGGTTCCTTAAGAAACTTGTTCTGGGTGCTTAGGAAGTGAACATACTAAAAGTACTGATGTCTAGGAGGTGAGCCGGAGTGGGAGGGAGTTGACTAATTTATCAAAAACGGTGCGTTTCAATGCAATTATTATGCCAAATTAATTTACTTATGCTAAATGAAAGATCATAAAATTTTCTTCAACTCCATACCCTTTTCCAGAATTTCCAACCGTTTTCAAGCTCCGTAAAAATTTTCTTTTTTATCTTTAAGTTAGGTTTTTTTAACCCTTGTAGCTTAACATGACTGGTTCTGAAGTTATAAAGCTGAAAAGGAATGTAGCTTCCTTTTATTCTTCCGGAGCGTGTAGCTTGCCTTTTTCCGGAGCGTGTGTCTCAAAACCGCAAAACCTGATGAAAATTCGGAATAGTATATTACAAAAGTCGTAGAGAATTATATGATCTTTCATTTAATTTACAAACTTTTTGTCATACGACGCACCGCTATCGGAATATAAGCGAAAAGCCCAAAAGTGGGAACTTTGATCCCCCCTCCCCCAATCCGACATAATAACTATGAATATATTGTGAATTAAAAATAAAATGAAACCACGCAAAATAATTATAGGTAATTTATTTTAAAACATTTTTTTTTTTTTTTTTAGTAGCCCGTAGGGATCCCACTGCTGGGCAAGGGCCTCTCCCAAACATTTGGGAGGAATTGCCATACTCGCCACGCTTGGCAGGCATTTTAAAACATAGTCATAATTATTTCAAATTGATGACAACCCTAACTTGACTAGTTGAAATGTTCTATAGTGCAGTGGTATTGATATCGATGATTTAAATGAATGAACGGAAGATGAACATTTTTAAAAGTTTTGTATGTACCTACTTTTCTTTGCTTGTTGATTTTATGTTCCCAAGAGATTATTAAAGAAAAATGGAAACAAGCATGCAATAGACATCCATCCTGGACGCCTACTCGGACTATACAGGTGGATTTTTGAGATGGGCCATGGAGGGCAGGTACCTTAACCATTGTAGCTACAAGAAAACGCTCCCTATCTTTTTGAGATATTTTAAACTGCATTCGCAGATTTTGAAAAAATGTACAGACAGCGACAAAAATGGCAAAAGGAAAAAAAATTGATTCCAATCTATTCAGTTTCAGGTAAACATCAAAAGACTTTATGGGGTCGTTTGAGTACTAGAAAATTCAGAAATTGTCAAAAACTTTTCCTATACTTTTTGTACTAAAATCGATTCAGTTTCATGTAAGGATCGAAAAAGCCTATGGGACCATTTGAGGTTTAAGTACTACAAAAGCAACAAACATCCCTACAGAAACGACTGTCAAGCAAAAGTCTAGTGATGCAACATCCCAAGGGCTACCCAAATCACCCCCATGTATGTTCAACGATTTTTTGTAGTTTAGAAGTTATTCATATTTTTGTGACATTGCAGCAACAGTGGTCTGCATCACTGGACTTCCGCTTGACTGTCGTTAATATGACATCCTGTATATACTTACATATGGCAGAAGTAGCTGTAATTGTAATGAAGGTTCAAGGCTATTAGATTTAAATAAACTAGTTTTACAGTACCTAAGTATTCAGAAAATATAAGTTCCTACCTATGTAAACTCGTCATCGTCAACGTATAAAGACGCCTCTTTAGGGCGCACTTGAAATCCTTTCGCCACACTGGTTCGAAAGAACTAGTGGGACGACATCAATAGACCGATAGCTTACACACATTAATAGTTTCGAAATTCGATATTTTGGTGGCACTGTACAATTAAATTTTACGGTCTAACCGATTTTTACTTGTTATTAACTTATCTACTACATTGTAAAGCATTGTTAAGTTAATTTTATTCACAATGCAAAATATACGATTAATAGAAACTGAGAAATGGAAGAAATAATTTGTCATCATTCACTCATTCACGCATATAATCGATAACGATAATATTATTGACGTTCCCTTCCCTAATTTTCTTGATGTGTGCTACTTTCTGTTTTACGTCGCTACATTATGTTTATACGAAATTTGCAATAGTGTGTGTAAAAATGAGAGTGTGTTGTATTTTTTATGTAGTGTGCTTGTGTAGCGATACAAAAACGAAATGCGTATGTGTGTGTAAAATGCGTTAGTGTGCTACCTCGTCCCCCGCAAAAATTGACAGAAAATTTTGTATGAGGACTTCCTTCAATCAGACGTCCTCTTTATATTTCGTCCGAGGCTGGCACAGAGCTAACGACCACAGAAAAATAAATAAACTCAATCAATCAATCTATCCCTTTACTTCCTCTACAAAATGGCAACTAACTGTAATATCACTATAATTCTGCCAATGTCAAGTAGGAATCCGGATCTTTTGACAACGTGACATTACTAACTACCTGTCAGATCTCGGACCAAGAATCATGTGTGCGGGTAGTCACATAAATTATTTTCTGATCTGAATCCCTCAGGATTTAGTGCCTATGCTAAAAGTTTTGTGAAATTGATATGGGATTTTGTGACAATCTAACAGTCGGTTACCAATACGGACATACGGACTCGGCTACTATTTTAGTCGAGTAGCGAGTACGTTCCATTTTACTCTGCAGGTACTGTTATCTGACGGTTTTTTGAAGAAGATATTTATATATTTATATTATAAGGCTTGTTTAAGATAATTATTGTAATATGCTCGCCATTATATTGCTAAAATAACAGAAAAGACATGAGTGAAACAGATTGTCTTTTCTTGGCTGGAATTGCGTGTTTTGTTCGTTGCATCCACGGTTGCATCCCTTTCACCCACTTCCAATTAATGAAAGATGTTATTCAGCGTTTAGTAGAGCGATACGTTCTGGGGAAAAAAACCGGACAAGTGCGAGTCGGACTCGCCCACCGAGAGGGTTCCGTACCAAAGATTATGTATAAAAGTGCAAACTGTTATGAACTACCTACCTAAATACACCAAATTTATTAGATAGATCCGCCTAGTCCAAACTAGGCCTAACTGATGTTGAGGGGCATTTTTAGCAATATGAATGTACCTATTAAAAAACAAGTAGCGAAATCGAATGAATTTAAAACTTTTAACTGCTACATTAAGAGTACGCTGTGGTTTGAGGTTGGAAGGAAAATGCTGCAATGATTAAGAAGTACCTACCAGTAAGCCTACCAGTACCTACCAGTAAGCCTCCTCGCAGACTGCAGACTTTCTATCGGCCGATAGTTGAGACGGAATATACTTCGGCTCGTAATAAGTATGTATGGACTATCGGCTATTATCGGCCGATAGAAAGTCTGTAGTCTGCGAGGGGTCTAAGCGTTGTAAAACAAATCAGCACCAAAGAAGATTTTTTAGTGGATAGCGATTTTGGTTCTGGGATGATTTTTTGTTAGTGGTTTTCTGGTGGTTTTAATAGTTGACTCTAGTGGTAAGCGAGTATAACTGTTGGCAACACTGTGTGAGACAGACATTCAATTCAATCAATTTCAATCCAAGTTTTGCGGGAAAACTTGCTTGCTTGATGACCCAATTTTCATTAGAATTTTCCAAAGTAAACGTTAGAATAAAAGCTTGAAAAGTTAAAATAATTAGCTTCGTTGGTTCGAAGTGTGCTAGGAATACGAAGACCGAAAGCAAGATGCTCCGTGCAGTGTATTTGTGTATCATAATGTTTACATCCCTTTGTTTATGCGAGAGTGAACTGGAAACCGGATATTCGGAAAGTAAGTTTATTTTTATTTTCTTACCGCTAGATATTAAACATTAAATGAGCGCTTCCGTGCTTTGTGCAATTTAGATTATCGGTCCCGTCTATTAAGTCGTTATGCCCTGACGAAGGCCTTAGAGCGGCCTAAAAACTCAATTACCAGAGTTAGGCGCCAGGCCATCAACTCCTACTTTATCTGATTATCTGATTAATAATAACAGACGTTGAAGGAATGGCCCTTTCCTAAGACTGAAGGATTCATTATAGCCATTCAAGATCAAGTTGTAGAAACCTGAAATTACCATAGATACCTAAAGCGCGCAATTTTACTACTGACTTGTGCTGGTGCTGCAACAGCTCATCGGAAACTATCTAGCACATCAGGAGCTTGTAAATCGATCGCTCAACCGGGTTACAAGTCTGGCCAAATACTACCTCATAGAGTCGTCTATATAATGATTTGCTAGTAAACAATAGCGATAACATTGATATATTTAATAAAAAATTGTACAGTTTTAAAAAAGATGTCATAGCTGCTCTCAATAGGGAGAGCTTATTTAACATTGAGTAGTTTTTGTTTTCTTCGAGTCTTTAGCTTATGTATTAATTTAATTTGTTTTAGTTTTTTTTTTCTCTAACTCTAGAATCCTTGTCTTATTACACAGAACTGCTTTGTATTTAATTCATGCTGTGTACACATGCTTTGGAATTCAATTTAGGTCTTTAATTTGTATTACTTATATATTGTTAATCTGTGATTGTCTTCTGTTTTGTGTGCCATAACAAATAAATAAATAAATAGAGACCTCTGCAAGACCAACACTCTATTTATTTATTTATTACTACTGTAATTCTCTGCAGCTGTTGGTCTTTTCAATAAATAAAAATAAAATTAGTTCACCAACTCAGAGTAAACCTTAACATAAAATATGGATACATAACAAATATTCTTTCTGTGTGTCTCTACACTAACAAGTGAAGACGGCATGATATTGAGTATAGCAAGTAACATTTCAATTTCAAAGCCTTTATTGTTACTGAGAATTTTACAATTTGCTCAATTTAAATTTAAATAATGCTGGACAATTTCACACATCATCTAGTCCCAAACTAAGCATAGCTTTTAAATTTTTAAATTTTATAACGGGACTTAATCCCTCATTCGGTCAACACAAAATAATATTAGGGTCTCGACACACTATACTGACAACATCCAAGTTAGTACTAGACGTTCTTACATGATCCCAACACTTTTTTATCACTGGATCCCACGTTGATGACAGTTTGTAGCCGCATTCCCGGTTGAAATTTTTGTGTTCCTTTATTTCAACTGCTTCACGCACAATTCTAGTATAATAATGGCGATCATTGGAACTAAATGTTGATGCAACTCGATCCAGTATAAAATTTAAAATGTCTTCAAGTCGCGAAAGTTTAAAATATGTAAGCATAGCTTGTACTATGGGAACCAGATAACTGTTATACTATCTATATACTTTTTGTTTATAAATACATACATATTATACCAATACACCCCTGATACTGTGCTGGAGAACCAGACTCACAAACTATACTTCGATAGAGCCATTTAATTTCAATTCCCCGCCTGCAACAGCTGGTGTATCACATGCCTATAGCCTCACAAAAATATTGTCAAAATCTACCTAACACGCGCGGCTTCGCCCACGTGGTAGGTACTAACATTTTTAATAGCCTATACGCTATTCCAGGTCACTATCTACGCCTATAAATTTCATCCAAATCGGTTCACTGGTTTAGGCATGATTGATACACAAACATACAAACATCCAAATATCCAAACAAACTCACTAACTTTCAGCTTTATTATATGAGTGGGATATAATGCAGATATTAAAAATTCTTTCAGTTTCACCATTAGAATCCTACATTATCCCTGATGAATATAGGCTATATTTTATCCTGGGAAAGTGAAGTTTTCCAGAGGGGCTGTGAGTAACACCAGCGACGGACAGCTAGTAAACAATATCAGGAAAGATGCATAGCATAATGTGTAAAGACCTTAATAGAAATATTATGCTTTCAGTTGACTACAAATGCTCCTTGCCTGATGTCACCAGTAAAGATAATAAGTTCGACATCACGAGGTTTCGCATAGACTTCTCCAAAATATCTGAGGTGAGTATTTCATCATCCACAGCCAGTACTAGTCTGGTGGAAAATCTGCCTTTATCTTTTGCCTCACTAAGGTCGACGCCAACTGGTCCACTTATTTTAGGGCCTTTCAGCCAACAGTTAATGTCGGATAGTTCTCTATAGGCTAATTTCCGAGAATAATGTTGCTTGCAAGATTCAGGATTCAAATCGCGGCGGTTGTATAGGAGTAGCGCGCCAGCGCCATCTAGCGTTACAACCATGAAGTAGGTAGGACACTTTAATTGGCAACTCTAATACGATCGCCCTTGTTGTTCAGGCGATCGTAGTTAGAAGTCGCCACAGTGGGTATGGTATACATATATGTATTTACTCTGGAGTTAACTTAACCTCGCTCTCGTGCGGGAGTTAACTCAAGAAACCTTCAATGCGCGATTCAATAATCTACTATTGTTTCTGAGGTTCAATTTCTTTTATCCAAGTTTATGAATGGTAAAATTTGGGGATGGCTTTTTTATAGGAAAATTCTGTAAAAAATTCAGTCTTTTTCTGATACATTGCCCCAACAATTTTCAGGTAAAGTTTCCCGGTCTGATTGGACCGCTGAACGAGAGGCTTATCTGCAAGATTAAATGTATTGATGGTAACTGGGTCGGTCCACTATGCTCCACCACTCCAAGTAAGCTGTAGATAGATCTCAGTAGTCATTCTGGAGTAGTTGTAAGGTATGTTTTCATTTCTATGATTTATTTTTAGGCTCATGTCAATATTTTTTTATGTACTTTTGATTTGTTCCATTCTTAGTTAAGCTACCGAGTTTTTACCTACTCATTGCAAAATCTGATAGATAAATAAATAATGCTGGACTTTTTCACACAGCATCATTGTTGTTTTTAAGAAGAGAGTTAATAGGCACCTTCTGGGTAGGCTCGCTCCATCGTAGACCTCATTCTTGCCTATGTAAGTTTCGAGGTCAAGAGTCGACCCATTCATCATAAAAGAAAAAAAAATCATCTAGCCCCAAAGTAAGCAGAGCTTGTGTTATGGGTACTCAAAGTTTACATTCTTGCAGGCGGGTTTTTTATTTTTTTATTGTAATAAGTACTTGTGCATAATGTACCTACACATTATAGAGCCGTGTTGGTCGAATGGGGTTGTACCTCGACTTTCAATCCGAAGGTCGTGGTTTCGAATACCGGCCGTGCATCAATGGATTTTGCGTTTCGTAAAATTTATATGCGCTCTAACACGAGCTCTGAACGGTGAAGGAAAACATCGTGAGGAAACCAGTTAGTTATTCTTATAGGCGGCGATGGGCTTGCAACCTGTCACGTATGGAATACTAGCTTCTGCAAGATGTGGGCATGTATCAAATATGTATTTGTACATGCCTCTGACTACCCCCTTAGACATCTCAAAGGATCTGGAATATAAATGATTTGAGAGAATGTCTACCGCGCCTCGGGGATACAGTCGTGACCCTGTTTACGTTTTTTTTTTATAAATGAATACGTTCCTCTATGTGTATATCACCAATCAATCTCAGAGTGTACCTATATCAACTCACTGAAGCCCAATTTAAAGTTTATAACCAAAGGTTTTATTTAACTAACTTAAAATATTTTTTAAGTTAGTTAAATAAACCCCAGGCTCACCTTATTTCAACCAGTCGAACATTGAATGCTGATTTCTTTGTTTTTAAAACGAACTATACAGGGTGTAAAAAGACAACTACCGAAAACTGAGGGGTTGCAATCAGGCCATGATTCCAAACATATTCAGCGAAAAAAAACTCAAAAATTATTTGACTTAGCTTAGTCATTTTACATTATTTTCGGTTATTTACTACCAGGACAACATAACAAGACCATACCTACCTAATAATTTCATTTATAAAAGAAAAAAACAGTTAAAACTCAAAACCCAAGAATCTACGTTAAAAAATGCGCCCAAAACATACGCAAACAGTGCTCTTCAAATGCTGTTTTCTCCGGATATAATGATTTTTTCGGAAAATCCTTTTGGATTTGGTTGTGTGTTGGGATGCTGTACCTACTCCTTTCGGCTTCGGTTGACATCTTTTTACACCCTGTATAATAGTATTGTCCGTTCTCTTCAGATGGCAGGTTCCAGCCAGTGCTGCGGGAGTGCCTGTATCGACACGACTACCTCTTGCTGGCTATTTCCTTCAAGAACTCCACTATTGATGTGAGTCTTACCTATTTTTAACCGACTTCAAAAAAAGGAGGAGGTTCTCAATTCGCCTGTATGTTTTTTGTATCTTGTTACGCGATTACTCCGCCAATTGTGGACCGATTTTCAAAATTTTTTTTTGGTTGAAAGGGTACGCTCCAGAAGTGGTCCCAAATAAATATTATGCCTGAAGGTTTGATAGTTTTCCTGTAAAACTCTAAAAACCTTCCCTCCTAGCCATTGTAAATCGAATCGACAGATAAGTCTGACTCGCTATGCATTATGTCAAACTGACGTTATAGACACGCCGCGTGTAGAGTCGAACATTGAAGTCGGTTTTTCTTTAATTTTTAAAACATAATTATTCAACTAACACGTCTGCCCTAACTGTGTAAGGCTCAATGCACATTGAATTGGCAAGCGCGCGTCAATTAGTTTTATATCAAGCCATTATAAACCTTATGAATGGTACAAGATATAGAAACGCTTGTAGAATGAACCGCACGAAATTGCTCGAGCCAGCGAGGCCCGCTAGATGGCTTCGCCAGCCCTCGTTCATTCTACAAGCGTTTCTATAACTTGTACATAAGGTTTATAATGGCTTGCTATAAAACTAATGACACATCGCTTGCCAATTCAATGTATTTTGAGCCTAACTGTGTAACTCACCATAGTTTATTTAATGTACAAAAAAAATTATATAAGTAGTATATTGTATATTTGTAAAATATACATATTTCATACTAGCTGCGCCCCGCGGTTTCACCCGCGTAAGTCCCGTTCCCGCGGGAATATCGGGATAAAAAGTAGCCTATGTGTTAATCCAGGGTATCACCTATCTACATACCAAATTTCAACCAAATCGGTCCAGCCGTTTTTGCGTGAAAGAGTAACAAACATCCATACATCCATACATCCATACTTACAAACTTTCGCCTTTATAATATTTATAGGATTTCACGAGAGGCTTTTTTTGTAAAGCGCAGGTTAGAGCCTGTATGGAGTACTGCTCTCACCTCTGGGATGGCTCTGCCAAGCAACATCTCCAGGCATTAGAGTCGATTGAGAGGCGAGCCAAGAGGCTAATAGGTGATGACACTCTGGTTGAGTCTCGGCTTCAAAGCCTTGAGCATCGCCGTAGAGTCGCGTATTTATCGATCTTTTATCGACTCCATTTCGGAGAGTGTGCACAAGAACTCCATAATTTAGTTCCACCATCCCCATTTTCTATCGGGCCAACAGGTTCCCGGAAAGACGCCACTTGTACATGGTCGACATTCCCAGAGTTCGTACGAAGCGTTTTGAGTCTACATTTTTCACACGCACCGTCAAATTGTGGATCTCATTGCTCTGTATTTTCCGAAAAGTACAATATGGTGATCCTCAAATCAAGAGTAAATAGGTTCCTAGATGTAGTTCAGCTTGTTGACTAAAATGTTTTAATTTTCAGAAAGAGACATCATTCCCACACGGTTCCGTCATAGTAGCAAGATGCGTTAATTTCGGCCTGTACAAATTGAAAGGCGATGGAGCGTTGCGCTGTGAAAATGGCGAATGGACACCACAGTTTCCCGAATGTGTTCCTACTACTATCGTCACTAACTTTACTGGTAAGAAAAATATTTACTAGTCTTTTTCACGCCGGAACGTATGCATGATACATTGAATTTGTTTCGTTTCACGTTGTGTAGTTCACAACAATTTTGAAACAAAAAAATCAACGATAAAACATACAAAAAAAAAGTTTTTGTCTATTTCCTGTTTAATTATTTCATAAATTATTATAAACGAGCCATAAAATATAAATAAATAAACAATAAACATTTTCAAAAAACTCCGCCAAATAACAGTACTGAGTAAAATGGAACGTAACCTATTAGAGAGTGCTAAAATGAAAATCGAAACAATCGATGAATCGATAAGTAAAACAATAATCGTTGGTTTAGTAATTTGTCTATGAATTAACCTTATAATCGAATGAGATGAATGATAGCAGTAAACTAAAATCGATTTTGATAATCTCGATTAAACTTTAGGACATTACCATTTGACTGATTTTGCATACGTTCCGCCGTGAAAAAGACTATAGCTGAAGGTTTACTAAAAACATAGACCCTCACTAATAAACGTTGCATAAAGTTATGACCCTTAAATGAGTGCACCAGAAAGACCACTATCCGAGACGAATGGCGCTGAATTGTGAAGCAAGCCACACAACTCCAGACCTGACGACCACGACCACTCTGTCATGTCAAAGTCAAAAAGCATTTATTCAGTACGACCGCTGGGATCTCTTTGAAACGTCTTAAAACTAGGTGATTTTACTCCTGTTCCTTCGCGACCAAGAGTGCAACGACTAAGAAAAAGAAAAGTTATGTAATGCATAAACACCAAAGTATGGTTATTCATAGGTTATGCATTACATAACTTTATGCAACGTTTATTAGTATTAGGGATAGTCCTAAACTTAGGACTAATCTATATATATAAAAGAAAGTCGTGTTAGTTACACCACTTATAACTCAAGAACGGCAGAACAGATTTGGCTGAAAATTGGTAGGGAGGTAGCTTAGAGCCAGGAGACGGACATAGGATACTTTTTTTTGTCAATTACCATAAGGGGGCGGGAAAATAAGGGTTGGAAGTTTGTATGGGGAAAAAAGTTAAGCAACCCTGGGCGCGGTCATAAAAAGGATGGGTGACCGCCGCCAGCCACTTTTTGCACTCTAGATTTTTTTACTTTTTTTTGTATTTTGCATAATAAATTATTTTAATTTTAATTATTTTACTTTTTTTTGTATTTTGCATAATAAATTATTTTAATTTTAATGATAAACATGTAACATGTGTATTCCCACCCATCAATATATCCGAACTCCGAAGTTATGATTTTTTGATATTAAAATATTTTTTCCTTGGCTATAGTTAGAACGCCATCTATATCACCGACGTCAAAATTACTTTATACCTTTTCTCCTAGGTGGCGTTTCTACTATAGCGGAGATCGAGATACGATCGAGTATAATTTTCTTTGATTTTGAGTTTTGAAAAGTTAATGGAGATTTTTGCTTAGAGATTTCGATATTTTTATATTGCTGACACAGTCGCTGGTAGGTAATATTAGTTAATCGTTTTATTTCGAAATTCAAAACCATACAATACTTGCTATTCAAAAAAAATACGTTTAGACAATTTCTTCAAAAAAATTGCCGCTCGCTTCAGCGATTCTATACCAATTTACCGTATTCGTTTTATTCTTAGCATTGCAAGATCTGGGTAAGATTTTCCCTACCTCTATCTTTTATGGGATTCTTGAGAGAAACATAAATATAAAAAAAATATTATTAATAGGTATAACAAGCGACGGAGTTTTATATTTTGTATATACCTACTCTCGATTCACTCAAAACTCCTCTACTTTGTTCAATAATGCGCAGACGAAGTTGCGCGGGTCAGCTAGTTATTTATAAAAAACACTTGTGTGTTATAGTTTTTTTTGTGTTTTTGTACGATTTTCCGCTGATTAGCTAACCGAAAGTACTTTTTTTTTATAAAATAAGAATGCCACTCATATAATAAAGCTGAAAGTTTGTGAGTTTGTTTAGATGTTTGTATGTTTGTGTATCAATCACGCCTAAACAAGTGAACCAATTTGGATGAAACTTGGTATAGGCATAGATAGTGACCTGGAATAGCATAATGTCGGTACCACGTGGGCGAAGCCGCGCGCAGAAGCTAGTAAATTATAAAAAAAAGCATTATGAACTAGCAGCATTCGCATAAAACTAAAATGTGATAAAAACCATTTTTTTGTCCTTATTCCGGGTTAAATACCATATTTTATACATTCATCCATATTTTGTCTAGTAGTTTTTGCGGAGTTTACAAAAAAAGTAGAATAAAATTGTATTTTCTCCACACAATAAATGAGCATGACAATTATGTAAGTAAATACTTAAATCTACATATCAATATTTAAGTGGGTGTAAATACGGCTACCCCTCAGCATTTACTACAGTACGTAATCGAAGCCGCGTGCTGCAGCTTGTATTCACTACGATATCGAAGCTATGATTACAATAGTTTTATTATTTACATACATACATACATAAAATCACGCCTCTTTCCCAAAGGTGTAGGCAGAGACCACGGATCTCCACTCGCTACGATCCTGACACACAACCTTCGCCTCATTCACTCTCATCACATTCTTCATACATGCTCGTCGTTTTAGGCTACTTGTTACCTGGCCCTTCACCAAAATGTCGCCAATTTGATCCAAGAAGGTTCGCCTAGGCCTCCCTCTTCCAGCTGTCCCACACACACTCGCCTCATACACTTAAAATATTTTTAAGATAAATATTTACAGTGAAATATAATTTAGTTCAAATTTTACAACTAGATGGCGTTATGTAGGCTCTAGATCGCGCTATCAAAGTGTTTTGGCGAAAAGATGAGGTAGCCGGTTGAGTTTCGCCTCGGTGCACATCATACAAATATTTTGTTAGTTTTTTAAAGCGGTTGACTTTCGGTCCTATGTACTGATAATGTCACGCTATAAATAATGTATCTTTTCAACGTAATATAGTGCCACAAACTTAACTGGTCCGGTGGCTAAAAGAGGAACTAACGAACGAATTTTACTCTGAAATTTATTTTTCTGCCAACATCATCAAATGCGATAGCAGCGCCTCACCGGTTCAGATAAGTTTGAAGCACCAATTTAAAAAAAAAACAAAATTGTTTTTTATTATTTGAATGAGAAGGTTGATAGCCTTAAAACACCACGCTGGCCAGTGCGTCTTGGTGAGTCGCCAGAGCCTCGTTCGTCTGTCAGCAGGGTACACCACGTGCAGGTGAGGTTGGCTTGGGTAGCAAGATGTTGCGTAGCGAGTTGATGTAGCGATGCGGCGGCCTCGAGGCAGACCACCTGCCCGATGGTCAGACGACATTGTGGGGGCGGTAGGAGAGCAGTGGATCCGGCTGGCACAAAACCGCCAGGAGTGGCGTGAAAGAGAAGAGGCCTATACCCAACAGTGGGTGTTACCGGCTGGATAGATAGATAGATAGATTTGAATGAATATATTGAAGACTCATACAGCAGTTGTCACATTAATAATGTCTCTTAAAATATAATTATAATAAGTATTATAGTAAGATGTTACATTTACATTTTGCTTAGTTAAACTTAGGCAAATGTAGGTAACTTTTATTTTACCTACTTTTATTTAATTGTTAGTTTTGCCATATCTTTCTATGAAGGTAGGTAGGTATTTTATACCTACCTTCATACTAATATCGTACGTCCACGATGGGCACACTGTTGATACCTATCTAAATATTATCATCTTTGTGCAACACAGTCAAACAATACATTTTTCTTATTTCTTACTAAAACAGTTTTATATTTTTCGAGAAAATTGATTTTTCTTTGCATTTTTGGATGCTCTATCTTATAACAAACAAATGCTCCAAAATAACTATGGGTCTAATGTTGCTGCAAAATAAAAAATCCTACATTTTAGTTTTCATACAAAATGTATGGCGTAATAATATATTTTTTGGTTTGATTTTGAGATGCTCTGTCTGATAACGAATAAAACACTTCGAAGTAACTATGGGCCTTATTTTGTTGGATCAATTAAACATCCTACATTCTACGCTTCCATTATTATACTTCTATTATTATTATTGTCCCAGGAAAGTGTCAGCGGAAGTTCACAGTTTCTTAAAAATTATATTATTATACCGCAAAATGTACAAAATTCCCTTTGTAAAAACAGCAATATGTTTTTCCATACACATGTACCAATCGATTTTTTCATTATATTATACCCTACATTATTTATCTGATTCTACTACTTAGTCCGTTTCTAGTTCTACAGAATGTTTGTAGTGATTTTACCGGGAAATAAGCAATTAAAAAACCACCCCAATGTAGTTCCAATTCCACAACTAGATGGTGTTATTAAAATATGACCGATTCTGAATCGCGCTATCGAAACGATCTGAAGAAAATGTTACCCGGACACCTGAATTTCTACATCGTTGCTTTCTGTAGGGTCACCGTTAGACCTTATAGCCCGCCTCATTGATTTTTGAAGTTCCAGGATCTATTCCTGGAACACAACAAGCTATAAATAAACTAATTAAAACTATAACTTTTAAAGTTATAGTAGAATTAATTGAAAAGTCCTAGATAATCTTCTCTGTTTGTATCATATTTTATTCTATACAAAGATCGTGTTACGTCAGTCATGTCTCTTGTTAAATCATTGCGTGGCGTCCATACTCATAGTCCATTTATGTCCGTTTGACACAATTTTAATATACTACGTCACATTACCACTGTAATGTTCATTTGTTAAAACATCAGTTTATGTAAAAACCTTTAGTAGATTAAACATTTCCCGATTTTGTAAGCAAGAAATCGCGTAATCTTAAGAAGTACACAACGTTTTTTAAACATTATTCAATTTTTACCAGCCCAGGAGGGCCCAGGGAGCGCCTTCTTCTTGATTAATTGCAGATGATAAGTTCAATAGTAAAACCAGTCACTGTCTTGGTTACTTGGTACAATTATTATACATTATACAGGCTATTATTGATTGAAAGCGCTGATCAACTCAGCCCCCCTAGCCATGTCACAAATCGCAATAGAATAGAAATGGAATCGACATATAACGCTGAGACTCCACCATTAATTGTCAAAACAGCATACATTTTATGTCGAGTATCGCGGCACGTGAGTTCCTGGCACTATGTCAAAGTGACGATTTACATACAGCCAAGTACTCACGTGCCGCGATACTTGACATAAAATTTATGAATTTTTGGAAATTAATGCCGTAAGACGCAAGTGGAGTATCAGCGTTATCTGTCGATTCGATGTCTATTCTATTGCGATATGTGACATGGCTAGGGGGGCTGATTCGATTCTTCAGCTGTTAGTTTCCCTAATGTTATGAAAATAAGATAAGAACCTACTTACAGTTGTTCACTCTAAGGAAAACGGGTTGCTCTTAATTGTGTGTTTAGATTTGTTTATGTGTGTAAGCCATACCGAGCTCATCAACGCACACAGGAACAACGTACATGTACACACACACTTAAGATCAACCCGCCGTTCGAACAACTGTGTATGAATAAATTGATGAATCAATTCCAGGTGACGCACCCCCATCTATCCAATATTCCATCCTAAGTGGTTCAGCCTCTGTTGAGCCTTCTGGGGAACTATTCGTGTTCCCTGATAGCAGTATTCGCGTAGATTGCGTTACCTCACGTGCACTCGGCGACCCACTGTGGAGTTGGACGCAGTCTATTGGACACTATCATTCTGGTGAGTTGTGTATAATAAGATCTGGTGAGCTGTGTGGGCTCTATTGAGTTGAGCGGGTTCAGATGATTTGTGTGAGATCTAGTGAGTTGAGTTGATTTTGGTAAGTTTTTTAGATCTGGTGAGTTGCGCGAGCTTTGGTGATTGGTGGTAGCTCTGGTAGCTCTGGTGGTGAGTGGTTTGATGTGTGCGATCTGGTGAGTTTAGCAGGTTTTGAAGAGGTGTGTGGGGTCTAGTGAGTTGCGTGAGATCTGGTGAGATGAGATAGTTATATAAGGTGATTTATGCGAGCACTGGTAAGTTAAGTGAATTCTGAGAATTGTACGTTTTCATGTGATGCGCCTCCATCTATTCAATAGGTACTCCATCTTAAGAGGTTCAGTCTCGGTAGAGCCTTCCTTAGAATTATTTGTGTTCCCTGACAGTAGTATTCGTGTAGATTGCGTTGCCTCACGTGCACTCGGCGACCCTCTGTGGCGTTGGACGCAGCCTATTGAACACTATCATTCTGGTGAGTTGAGTGAGATCTGGTGAGATGTGCGAGTTCTTTCTGATGAGTTTTGCGAGGTCTGGTGAGATGAGCTGGTTTTGGTGAAATGAGTGAGATCTGATGAGTTGTGTGAAATCTGGTGAGATGAGCGAGATCTGGTAAGCTGAGTGAATATCTGGTGAGTTGACCAAGATCTGGTAAAATAGGTATGCGAGATCTGGTGAGTTAAGTGAAATCTGGTCAGTTGTGCGAGGTCTGGTAAATTGAGTGGGTTCTGGAGATTTGGGCGTGTCTGGTGACGCGTCTTCATCATTGAGTGAGATCTGGTGAGATGTGCGAATCCTGATGAGTTTTGCGAGGTCTGGTGAGATATGCGAGCTCTGGTGAGAAGTGCTAGAGCTGCGGAGTTTAGTGAAATGTAAGAAATCTGGTGAGATGAGCTGGTTTTGGTGAATCGAGTGTGATCTAGTGAGTTGTGTGAAATCTGGTGAGATGAGTGAGATCTGGTGTGTTGTGCAATAACTGATGAGTTCTGTAAGCTCCGGTGAGATTTGGTGAGTTTTGGTGAGTTGTATGTATGAGCTCTAATGAGTTGAGCGAGATCTGGTGAGTCGTGTTCTCTCTGGCGAGTTATGTTCCCTCCTGTTGTGTTTACATCATTATCATTATTTGCATACCATATTAACTTACCATCTCCGTCTCTTTCCAGCGTGGTCGACCGAAGAGGGAGAAAAGGACACGCACTACCGTCTCACTCTTTCCAAGATGTCAGTTAGGAACAGCGATCGGTACACTTGCACTACACCTAACGGGACAACGAATACTATCCACATAAGAGTTGTTAGTGAGTTTGCCCAAGTGATAAGTTTTGGTTTAGAAAAATGTGGAATAGGCAAGATTTTATCTCTTTGAGACTTGCTTTTCTTTTGTGTGTGTGTAAAGGTTTTTTTAAATATGTATGTACAGTAAATAAATAATGCTGGACATTTCACACAACGTCATCTAGCCCCAAACCACGCCCAAGCTAAGCAAAGCTTGAAATGGGAACCAGATAACTGATATTCTACTTATATACTTTTTGTTTGTAAATACATTTACATATTATACATAGAAACACCCAGACCCAGAGATAAATATTTGTAGATCATACAAACATTTATCCTGCGGTGGGGATCGAACCCGCAACCTTCTGCGTCTCAAGCGGGCTTTCACCCACTGCGCCACAGAGGTCGTCAAGTATTATAAGTGTGGATTCTTTCTAACATAATTGTGGAACTCATTGCCGGGCTCTGTATTTCCCGAAAAGTACAATATAGTGGTCTTTAAATCAAGAGTAAATAGGTTCCTTCTAGGTAAGCATGCTCCATCTTAGACCTCACTACTGCTTAACATCAGTGAGGTCAAATGCTGACCTATTTAATTAAAAAAAAAATTAACACTTGATATATTATTTCCAGATGTAGTATGCCCAGAACTAAGTGGCTGGGGTGCACACTTAAGGCAACACAGCCAAGGCTCGAGGCTAGGCCACTCTGCCCATTACAGCTGTCAACCTGGCTACCATCTTAATGGGGAGTCTACACTCACCTGCAAGGGCGATGGTGAGTGACGTCACATGATTTGTTAGCTGAAAGTAACTTTTATGAAAATATGTCAATATATGGAGAACATACTAGTCCAGGTGAAAAAGATCCCTCATTTGCCAGGAGTTATTGTCGAACTTGAAATCAATTCTCAGTTGTCATCCCGCTAGGTTCCTAAATAACTCTGTCACCTACTTACCTCATACCTACTTTTGTGTTTTTTTTTTTCTGTATGTACCTGTTCTCTGTTGATGTAATGTGCCTGTGTCTGTGTGTAGTCAAATAAGAGCCTGTCCAGATGGTGCGTTTCACGCGCGAGTGCTTACGCGCGTGACAATTTATATTGCGTCCAGATGCCGCGTTTTACGTGCGTTCCTACGCGCGTTGTGTTTGGGAGGGACTCAGGGACATGGAGCCAGATAAAGGACGGTTGTGTTATGGCATGCATACTGTCGATGGAAACGTCGTAAAAAAAGAAAATGGCGACAATTTCGAGCATCCAATTCAACGTGACACAAAAAAAAATCAACTATTTCTTCCCAGTTCCTACGTTTTATGACTCTACTAGCTGCGCTCCCGCGGTGTATCCCGCGGTCCCTCGGGATTTTTACGGGATAAAATGTAGCCTATGTCCGTCTCTGGGATACAACCTTTATCCATGCCAATTTTTTGGCCTAATCTGTTCAGTGGTTTGGACGTGAAAAGGTAACAAACAGACAGACAGACAAAGTTACTTTCACATTTATAATATTACTAGCTGACCCGCGCAACTTCGTCTGCGCATTATTAGGAACAAAGTAGAGGAGTTTTGAGTGAATCGAGAGACGAGCGACGGAGTTTTATATACAAAATATAAAACTCCGTCGCTTGATATAATAATAATATTTTTTTTATATATATGTTTCTCTCAAGAATCCCTTAATAGATAGAGGTAGGGAAAATCTTACCCAGATGTTGCAATGCTAAGAACAAAACGAATACGGTAATTGGTATAGAATCGCTGAAGCGAGCGGCAATTTTTTTGAAGAAATTGACTCGAAACATATTTTTTTTTGAATAGCAAGTACCTACTGTATGGTGTTGAATTTCGAAATAAAACGATTAACTAATATTACCTACCCGCGACTTCGTCAGCAATATAAAAATATCGAAAACTCTAAGCAAAAATCTCCATTAACTTTTCAAAACTCAAAATCGAAGAAAATTATACTCGATCGTATTTCGAAAAACGTTTTTAGAAGCGCCACCTAGGAGAAAAAGTGTAAAGTAGTTTTGACCTCTAGACCGATAGATGGCGTTCTAACTATAGCCAAGGAAAAAATATTTTAATATCAAAAAATCATAACTTCGGAGTTGGGATATATTGATGGGTGGGAATACACATGTTACATGTTTATCATTAATTTTAAAATAATTTATTATGCAAAATACAAAAAAAAGTAAAAAAATCTAGAGTGCAAAAAGTGGCTTCGGCGGTCACCCATCCTTTTTATGACCGCGCCCAGGGTTGCTTAACTTTTTTCCCCATACAAACTTCCAACCCTTATTTTCCCGCCCCCTTATGGTAATTGACAAAAAAAAGCCTATGTCCATCCCTGGGGTATACTCTTTCTCCATGCCAAATTTCAGCTTAATCGGTTCAGCGGTTTGGGCGTGAAAAGGTAACAAACAGACAGACAGACAGACAGAGTTACTTTCACATTTATAATATTATTATAGTATATTATAGTATAGTATGGATAGGTTGGATTAGCATTAGAACAATCAGATTCCATTATGTCTACTCTTTTTTCAACTTCGTCAATAAAATGTTCCGTATCGAAGTTATCACTCTCCATTCCGCACTGAGTACGTCCACTCGCAACGGACTCGCGCGTAGTACTGGACGCAGCAATGGCGCCGGAGTATCTCGACTCGCGCGGCGCACGCGCGTAAAACGCGCGAGTCGAGAGTCCCGCTCATTGCAAGCGTTTTACGCGCGTGTGAGGTAACGCGCGAGGGCATCTGGACGGGATGTATGTAGCTCTAGTATCTCGAGAACGCGCGAGTGCTTACGCGCGAGTTGACACGCGCGTAAATCGCGCTTTCTGGACAGGCTCTATAGTTATATCTATCTGTCTATCTACGTTTCAAATGTCAAAATGAAGTCGATGTCGATTACCAGTTGAGTTACGCAATAAGACCCCATGCCATTGGTGAGGTGTTCAGAATTTCCAGGTCCTAAGCTCACCCATCGCTCACCTTTTTGCCACCACCTTAGAAATTGCGTGTGCAGCTGTTGCCACACATGGACTCACCGGCGCCACAGAAAATCAGCGCTGCAGCAGCTATAAGTTGCTGCAGCACATGCTGAGTGGTGGGAACCTTTTTTTTTGCACAAAATAAATGACTATTCTATTCCATTCTATTCTAAATTCCAAAAATCTATATATATAAAAGAAAGTCGTGTTAGTTACACCACTTATAACTCAAGAACGGCAGAACAGATTTGGTTGAAAATTGGTAGGGAAGTAGCTTAGAGCCAGGAGACGGACATAGGCTACTTTTTTTTTTAAATAATCACAAGGGGGCTTGAAAATAAGGGTTGCAAGTTTGTATGGGAAAAAAAGTTAAGCAACCCTGGGCGCCGCCATAAAGATGATGGGTGACCGCCCGGGGCCAATTTTTGCACGCCAGATTTTTTTTATTTTTTTTTATTTTGTATGATAAATGATTTTAAAATTAATGATAAACATGTACATTCCCATTCATCAAAACATCCGAACTTTTTAAACTTTCGTGATTTGGTGATATAATTCTTATTTTAAACTTACCCTGTTTGTACCTATAAATCAAGAAGGTACCTATTGTTATTCTTTCTTTTTTCCGACGTTTAGGACGCTGTAAAACGTCGGAAAAAAGGGTAGGATAAAGGTACGTGATAAATACCCGGTTTAAAATAAGAATTAATACATGTATCCGAAGTTATGATTTTCCTTGACTTTGGTTAGAACGCCATCTATATCGCCGAGTTTTCGATTCTTTTTGTTGGTTTTCAAGTAATTACCTAATGTTATTTTATTTTGCTACCTTGCGCGGGTTTCAGGAACCAGCTAGAAACTAAAATATTTTTTTTTGGCGTTTATTTTACTTGGTAATTTAGAAGTTTCAGTTGTAACGCAAGTAGATGGCGCTGCTAATTTTGACCAATTTCTAGATCGCGCTATCGTTGCGTTTTTGTAAAGTTTACCTTAGTTCAAAATTTCTTAGCTCATTTCGTTTGAATTATTTCAAAGTTCGCTTTTTCCTTTGGTTGGTGTTTGGATTTGTTTGGATTTTTGGATATTATTTACGTTGATTGAAGTCTGTCTGTCTGTTGAACATTATAAAAGATACTAGCTGACCCGCGCAACTTCGTCTGCGCAATATTAGGAACAAAGTGCAGGAGTTTTGAGTGAATCGAGAGTATAATCATATTTTTTTTATATTTATGTTTCTCTCAAGAATCCCATAATAGATAGAGGTAGGGAAAATCTTACTAAGATTTTAAGATAAGATTTTCCCTACCTCTATCTATTATGGGATTCTTGAGAGAAACATAAATATAAAAAAAAATTTATTATCATATCAAGCGACGGAGTTTTATATATTTTGTATATACCTTCTCTCGATTCACTCAAAACTCCTCTACTTTGTTCCTAATAATGCGCAGACGAAGTTGCGCGGGTCAGCTAGTTACAAATAAAAACTTGGTGTCAAGAATTCTGTATCCAGGTCCTAGGGTCACTTTTACCTTCTTTTTGCGTCATTTGTAAACATTCCTGAATTTTCCAGGTCCTAAACAAACTTAGAGTCACTCTCTCATCACTCCTTTTTACACCTTCTGTTAAAACGTGTCATATGTTCCAGGTCGTTGGTCCCCCCCTCCCCCCTCCGACTTGCGTCCATTTCTACGTTCACTGAGCGCCCACCTCTCCGTGGTGGAGTATAACTCCTCGTCAGGGGTCATTTGTTCATATTTTTCGAATTTCCCAGGTCCTAGAGCTCATCACCTACTTTCTGGCACCACCTTAAAACTCGTCGTATATTCCAGGTCGTTGGTCCGCCCCCCCTCCCACTTGCGTGGAAACCTTCTGTCCAGTCCTAGGCTCACTGAGCGCGCACCTCTCCGTGGTTGAGTACAACTCCTCGTCAGGGGGGCGGGTGGTGTTCCAATGCTCGTGGGGCTACCGGCTGGTCGGGGCTCCGGGGTTGGAGTGTGAACTCGATGGACGATGGTCGGGGGAGGCGCCTGTTTGTATACGTGAGTATCTATACCATACTAGGAAGTATACCATAAGCGCCATGATGTTGCTTAGGTGGGCCTTAGAGCTATATGACGAAATACCGGGTGAGCTTGTCGGCCCTCTGAGGGGAAAATCTAAAAGGCTATGGTTATGGAAAAATGTTGTTAGGTGTCACGGGGTCGATTTTAATAAAATTAAGAATTAAAAAAAATTAAAAAGTTTTTTAATTTTTGAGAAAATTGTATTTTTTGCATTTTTGTACGCTCGATCTGATAAAAAACTTATACTTACCCCAAAGTAATGAAAGTTGCTGGAAAATAAAAAAAACTTAATATTTTCATACAAATTAAGGAAGAAAATTTTTTTTTTTGCATTTTTTGATGCTTTATCCAATTACAAAAAAACACTTCGAAGTAACTATGGGCCTAATGATGTTGGAACAATTATTTATTTTTTTAAATTGAACGCTCTAAATGTTACGAAGTCTACGCGAAGCAAAAGAAAGCAATATTACAAAGCGAGGGGTTAGCGCTTGAATTTGACCTATTTAATACAGAGTTGAAATGTGGTAGCTTAGTTTCTGTAAATAAATATATTTATTAGAATTTAAGACTAAACTACTAAACGGTGAAGAAAATCATCGTGAGGAAGCAAGTTTCTTAAATTATTATCTATCTATCTAATCAGCCTACATCTACCCACTGCTGAGTATAGGCCTCCTCATTTTCACGCCACTCTTAAAATTATTGACTATATGTTTTTATACTAAGCAATATAGAAGTCTAACATTTGCAAATTGTAATTCTTTGATTATCCTTCCAGCAATCTACTGCCCTGACCCATTGGTCCCTCAGAATGGCATGCTCCTCACAGAACCATCTAAACACGGCAAGTTTTCCGTCGGGGATCTGATGATATACGCCTGCAACGAAGACTTCCATATCCTCGGAGAATCATCTATAGTTTGCACTGAAAATGGTTTCTGGTCACATCCCCCGCCATTTTGTATCCCACAGTCAGAGATACGCAAGTCTGATACTATCTACGTTGAGAATACTACTATGGTGCATGTCGAAGAGTAACATTTTGAATTGTATCCAAAATGGTTAGGAATTAGTGTCCGAAAGGTTTTCGGCCGAAACCGAAACCGAAACTTACATATGTATACATCTTATTTTTTTTATTGAAACTTGAATCCAGGCCTACTCATCGTCTTACTTAGTACCTAATAACTTATCATTTATTTATAAAAAATGAAATAGATATAAGAAATGAAAAGTCTTATCAAAATTTCATTTCACTTTTCATTTCTTAATGAAATAAGTGTGGATTAGCACTATAAAAATTACAAAAAAAAAATGAATTAGATAACAAAATCATTTCTATGTGCAAAAAACAAAAATCACACCCAATCTCAACACAACTATCCCCAGCACCGGCTCGCGGACTCAACTGGCGATAAACACAAGCTTGCCACCACGGTTTCTGACTTCAAGGAACAATTTTTCAAACGTTAAAACACGGTACTAACCTAGGACCAAATATTCCAAACCAAAAAATTGGCCCTTGAAATCAGAAATCGTGGTGGGAAGTATCCGAATATTCATCAAACGAACGAAAAAAGGAACGCGAATACGGTCCCTGAACGTAACGCGATAACCCACAAAAACTGAGTTTCGGCCAGTTTTTGGGCGAAACCGAAACTATGGCCGAAACCTGATATTTGGCCGAAACCGAAATTTCGGTCAGACACTATTCGGAATTATCATGATAATTATAGTGTACGTCGTAAAACTCTTATCGTGTTGAATAGTCAAATGTTTTCTCAATATTGTATCTAAAATATTTCGGAATTATCATATTTATCTACTCTTTATCGTAGAAATGTATCCAATATTATTTTTAAGTTTCTCAGATTGGCAATTTTCAAAAGTTGATTGACAAAATATCGATCACAATGTACATACATATCGAACTAAGTTTTACTTGTAAAATAATTTATTTTCTCCGTTGAATAAAAGGTGCGTGAAACAAAGCAGATGTATAGTAGGTAGATAGATGTAAAGGCCTAACCAACCATACATCGTCGGTTGCAGGTTCAATTGGAGTAACTGACAAAACACGATTTTTCAAGAGAGCCATTTAAAGTTTTTTATCACACTAAATTGAACTAACTTTTTTCCTATGTGACCTTTTTGAATCTGTTTCGACAGATAAACTTAGAATTATTTGTAGTTTCTAATCATGATTGTTATCCCTAGAAGCCTTATTTTCACATACAATTTACAGTTACACCATTTTTTTTTTCATACTCATGTCACTTACACTACTTTCCAGTCAAGATTCACAGATTAGGTAGAGAGCAACGATGGTTTGCCAATACACTTAATCTAACTGAATTTGTTCCAGATATACATACAGTTACACCAATTTGTGAAAGGTGTATAGGTAGGGGTAGGTAGCTGTGTGATAATAACGTAGGATCACACCTACGCTTTGAACGAAATCTGAAAAGTTCACACCTAAAATGTGTAGCGTAACTGACTTTTTTTTCAAGATAGAATATTTTTATGCCATTCGAAAGAGCAGAAAATTCTAAGAAAAACTGTATATTCAACTCATTTTACGTGTTTTGTCAGTTACCCCAATTGAACTTGCAACCGACGACATTCAATAGGCGTCAGGGCTATTTCTAAGATATATCGCTAAGAACCTAAACCTTAAAAGCAAGATAGGAAGGCTACGTAGGGTTATATATTTATGTCATCTCTCCTTATAGATGGCCAAATTCTAGCTTCTGGCTAATTTATCCAATTTTAATCTGAAAGTCCAATACAATATAAATTATAGAAACATTCATATCGTATCCAAAATAATTCCAAATTATCATGATACCTATCCAATGCTCATATTCATCATATCACATTTATGTCGAAAACGATGAAGAATAAGATTAAGTATTTTCCTCTAGTTTCAGTAGTTCGGTTGTTTTGTTCGGTCACGGACTTTTGATACTAAAATAGTATTAGTAGTCCGGCTAAGGATGTAAAACACAAAAAAACTGCTTGCTGATACTATTTAAATTTATAAAAAAATAATAATTGTATCTATAAGTACATACTAAATTTCTGGCGCTTCAGCGCTCTCCGCTCGCTCGCCTCTCGGTTTTTTCACTAGCCTAACATACCTAACAGTTGTTCATTTCTTAGAAATTGTTAAATAATTTTCTTTGAAGTGGACAAACCTGTATCTTCCACATCATTAACCGAACTACAGAGAAAGGCTCAATAGTTCGGTTAGACGTCACAACCGAAATAATGAGACTTTTAGTATTACTGATACTAAAAGTCTCATTATTTCGGTTGTGCCGGTAGTCCGGGACCACACAAAACAACCGAACTACTGAGCCTAGAGGAGTATTTTTGTCTAAGCTACTGCGTTAGTTTTAAGCTGTTTTTTTTGCCTTATCTTTGAGGCTACTTTTGGATGTCAATAATCCTCCTTAGAGTTGTACCTAATACTAACAACAGTTTAACTTTACATGTAGTGTAATATAGGCATTTTATTATTTCTTGGTCAGATGGCCTAGTGCAGTGAAACAGCTTCATTTTGGAAAGTCAAAGTCAAAAAGCATTTATTCAGTAGGACCGCTGGTATCACTTAGAATAGAATTGTCTTAGAATTTTACTCCCGTTCTTTCGCGACCAATACCGTGAAGAATCAGGGCAACAAACACGGTCTGGGGCCTATCATTCTTTTAGGTGATCCATCTTATAACTAAAAGTCAAGCTCCAGTGGGGAGCCAGTCAAAGAGAATTGAGGCTCGTCACAGTAAGTTTAGATGCTCTTATAGTACTCGTACAATATCTTAAAGAGATACGTGTTTATTCAGCGGTGTCAGAGTGTGAAGTCACATTAATTATGTTATAGGTACTAACTATTGCTAAGCTATGGTATACAAGAATGTGCTGAGCTTGCGCGCTCACACTACAGTAGATACTAGTGCCACTCCCACGCTTCTGTTGTGATATTTTATTATAACAATTTATTTACTTATACCAATTATTCGTCAAGTGTCTAGTCATTGGTTTAGTCCAATTTCGTTATAATTTGTCAAGCGTGTTATTAATTAATACAATAGGTATTCTATTTTTTACTAGTGTCCGACCGAAGTTTCGGTTTCGGCCAAAAACCGGACGAAAATATTTGGACGAGTGACTAACTACTCCCTTTGACAACTTCAAAGGACAAGGTCCTTGAATTTGACCAACTAGATCTGAGAGAATGTCTACTGTGTCTAGGGGGCTCGGTCGTTACCTGATTTATCTTATTCGAAACCAATAAAGTTTATTACATTATGTAAAAATTACCTTATTTTCTGATTTTAATAAAAATGTGAGTTTCGGTTTCGACCAAAACAGATCGAAGCCGAAGGTTCGGTTTCGGCTGAGCCTCGTTTCGGTCGGACACTAGTTTTAAACAAAAATGTTCCTTGCCTAATCTTGAATTTGCCAAATAAATAGATTAAGTATAAACTAATTTGTAGTTTTATTTCGTTTTTCACTCATCACTTTGGATTCAAAGACATAATTTGTGGCAATTAAAAAAATGGAATGCAATACAAAGACAAATATTCGTCTTAGGTGCCGATGCAGCGTGATTATTAATAGGTAACTAGTTTCGCCCGCGTAGTAGGTATCAACATTTTGAATAGCCTATATGCTATTCCAGGTCAAATCTACGCCTATTCAAAGTTTCATTCAAATCGGTTCACTGGTTTAGGCGTAATTGAAACACGAAGTAATTGAACACATCTGCCGCATGTCGAACGATTTGTGGGCAAAACGAGCCGCACAGTGGACCCCACAAAATATGACGCGCAGACGTGGAAGACCTAGGATGAGCTGGACTCTCACCTGAGAACTTGGCCTGTTGCTGCGTTAAATCGCGAAGAGTGGAAGGAGGGAAGGGAGGTCTTTGCCCTGCAGTGGGACGACACGGCTAAATAATAATAATTATTATTATTATAATAATAATTATTATTGTCCCAGTCAAGCGGAAGTTCACAGTTTCTTAAAAGTTATACCGTAAAATATACAAAATTCCCTTATTAAAAACAGTAATCTGTTTTTTCATACACATTTACCAATCGATTTTTTATTTGTTCATTATTTTATACCCTACATTATTTATCTGATTCTATTACTCAGTCCGTTTCTAGTTCTACAGAATCTTTGTAGTGATTTTACCGTGAAATAAGCAATTAAAATACCACCCCAATGTAGTTCAAATTCCACAACTAGATGTCGTCATTAATAATTGACCGATTCTAGATCGCGCTATCGAAGCGATTTGGCGAACATGTTACCCTGACACCTGAATTTCAACAACGTTGCTTTCTGTAGGGTCACCTCTAGACCTACACCTCTAATGTATTTTTGAAGTTCCAGGATCTATTCCAGGAACACATAAAATCAATCTATAAATTAACTAGCTTTTAAATTTAAAGTTTTAGTAGAATTCATATAATTCTACTAAGAGCGAGTATAACTTTAAAGAATTAATTCTAAAGTACTTATAAATAATCTTCTTTGTTTGTATTACGAGTATATTTTATTTTAACCGAAGAGTGTTACGTCAGTCATGTCTCTTGATATATCATTGCGTGGCGTAACTCTATATTATACTCATAGTCCATCCATTTATGTCCTTTTGACACAAGTTTAAGGGTCGATTCACATCTGACCGAAGATCCGTCGCGTATTATCGGTCGCGGAACGCCGAACTGACAAATGTATAGAAAAACACTCGACCGTTCACACTCGACCGATGATACGTTAGTCCGTCGAGTGTGAACGGTCGAGTGTTTTTCTATACATTTGTCAGTTCTGGCGTTCCGCGACCGATAATACGCGACGGATCTTCGGTCAGATGTGAATCGACCCTAATAAACTACATCACATTACCACTGTAAGGTTCATTCAATTATCTTGTTTCATTAGTTAGAACATCAGTTTATATAAAAACCTTTAGTAGGTAGATTATTTCCCTAATTTAGTAAGAAATCGTGTATTAAATTTCTTACCTTAAGTTGTAAATCAGGAAAATCTTAATATTTATAAGTAGGTACTTAAATAATTTCAAAAATGGTAATAGCGAGTTGATCTGATGATTGAGTAGAGCGGAGTGGAAGAGGAAAACCTGTTGTGCCGACCCCACATAGAACCCACTTCGGTCGGCACCACAGGTTTTCCTATTATAAGGGCAGGGAAATGATGATGATGTTATTAGTGATAGGCTGAATGCGGTCTGAACCCGAACTTCGGATAATGTGGTGAATAATTCGGTTAATTCAACATTCTCTTGAAAGAAAGGAACTGTGAGTGCAATTTGCTAGGCGATATTGTATGGATAATGTGAAAACGCTTTAACCAATATTAACTTTACTTCATAGGCTGCAGTAGAAAGGACGGTTTAATTCGGTAGTATATCGACGACTGTAGTATATCAGTCATGTAATACCAAACACAAGCTCTGCTTACTTTGGGGCTAGATGATGCTGTGTGAAAAGTCCAGCATTATTTTCTTAATATTATTTTATATATAATGCTAGATTCTCAAATCTCGTACTACATAACACCCCAGATAATATAATACTTAGATACTATCTAGTCAATACAGTAGTCAGATCTTTGTCTCTCTGAAGTTAGGTGCACTTAACGATTGCGCATGTTTTGGCGTAGGTATGTAGGTGAGATAGGACGATGCAACAAACGTAAGCGAGTGATCGAAGTAGCTATACAACGCTGTCATCTTATAGGGGTCATCAAAAATGGGTTCTGCGCAGCTACTTGCAGCCAACATCAGACAGACAAAGATCAGTTGTGACGTCTTTATCATGGCGCGGCCATAATCCGGCTATGTGTCAACAGTCTAGTCGTGGGTTTTCCCAGTATTCTTTTTAAATTATGGTATAAGTAGATAGGTACTGATATATCTTTAGATAATGTGTCTATACTATTGATGTTCTACAATTTTATCTCTCGGTATTGTGAAATAAAACTTTTAAACTCGTGATTTGGTGACATAAGTATTATTTTAAGACGCGTATTTATCACGAATTGAGGGTAGACTAGAATCCAACGCGCTGTGCATCAGTTCATCCGCGACCACGGACGCTGCAATGCGTCGAAAAAATAAGAAAATAAAACAATAGGTACCTATGTGATAAATATAACCTGTCTTAAAATAATAATTTTGTGAAATGAATGTTCCGAATTTTTTTAAATATTGTAAGTTATATTTTATATTTAAGATTTATTGAATAAAACACTTGATTAAACATATTGTTTATATATTTTATTAAACTAAAATACAGTGAAGTAGCTTAACTACGTTCGAAACGGTCTGTAAGTGGACGCCAGTGGCATTTTCATCTGAGCGCTTCCGTGCTTCGGAGGGCACGTTAAATTGTCGGTCCCGGTTATTTAAGTCGTTAAGCCATGACGGAGGCCTTTAGGCGGCCTAAAAACTCCGTCACCAGAGTTGGCCACTGACTCATACGAACTTACTTACTTTTTTTTTTTAGTGAAGTAGCAGAATTTAAAAGGCGGTTTCGTAAACTTTGATTTCATTTATTTTTATTCCATAAGATACAATTGTACACTTGGAAAAGATTATTATCCATAAATACACTCATGGACATAATTAGAGGAAAGAAACACAATTTTAGAAATTTATGAAAGTAAGTTGAATAAAAGCCTCATGGCAATTTTTTTGCCTGACATTACATTAATCTATACTAATATTATAAAGAGGAAAGATTTGTTTGAATTGAATAGGCTCCGTAACTACTGGACCGATTTGAAAAATTCTTTCACCATTAGAATCCTGCATTATCCCTGATGAACATAGGCTATATTTTATCCTGGGAAAGTGAAGTTTTCCTAAGAAACCGCGGGTAGCACCGCGGCAGACAGTTGTTCATAAAATCAGTTATGTAGGTAGGTATAGGTACCTACTTACCTATACGTTCCTCTAAATCAGTCCCTGGGTGAAGTTCAGATTCGAAAGCTCGCAAGTGGAATACCCCTGATAATACAAGGTCCACTCAGTGACGTCAAAAGAAATAATAAGTTTTTTTTGAAAAAAAATTAAACAAGTGTCTACAAGCTTTTAATGGATTACCGTGATCTGATTGAACTCACCGATGTAAGTACAAATTTTCATTTCAATCAACCTTTTCTGAGGAGTTCCGTTCTCCATCATCGGATCAGCTTGCTGTCACTATATTTTAAAATGTTAGATGATACTTGATCTACAAACCGAGTTTCAACTCAATCGGTCGATTATCTGCGGAGTTCCCTCCATCATCAGATCAACTCGCTATTACCATTTTTGAAATTATTTAAGTACCTACTTATAAATATTAAGATTTTCCTGATTTACAACTTAAGGTAAGAAATTTAATACACGATTTCTTACTAAATTAGGGAAATAATCTACCTACTAAAGGTTTTTATATAAACTGATGTTCTAACTAATGAAACAAGATAATTGAATGAACCTTACAGTGGTAATGTGATGTAGTTTATTAGGGTCGATTCACATCTGACCGAAGATCCGTCGCGTATTATCGGTCGCGGAACGCCAGAACTGACAAATGTATAGAAAAACACTCGACCGTTCACACTCGACCGATGATACGTTAGTCCGTCGAGTGTGAACGGTCGAGTGTTTTTCTATACATTTGTCAGTTCTGGCGTTCCGCGACCGATAATACGCGACGGATCTTCGGTCAGATGTGAATCGACCCTAATAAACTACATCACATTACCACTGTAAGGTTCATTCAATTATCTTGTTTCATTAGTTAGAACATCAGTTTATATAAAAACCTTTAGTAGGTAGATTATTTCCCTAATTTAGTAAGAAATCGTGTATTAAATTTCTTACCTTAAGTTGTAAATCAGGAAAATCTTAATATTTATAAGTAGGTACTTAAATAATTTCAAAAATGGTAATAGCGAGTTGATCTGATGATGGAGGGAACTCCGCAGATAATCGACCGATTGAGTTGAAACTCGGTTTGTAGATCAAGTATCATCTAAAATTTTAAAATATAGTGACAGCAAGCTGATCCGATGATGGAGAACGGAACTCCTCAGAAAAGGTTGATTGAAATGAAAATTTGTACTTACATCGGTGAGTTCAATCAGATCACGGTAATCCATTAAAAGCTTGTAGACACTTGTTTAATTTTTTTTCAAAAAAAACTTTATTATTTCTTTTGACGTCACTGAGTGGACCTTGTATTATCAAGGGTATTCCACTTGCGAGCCTTCGAATCTGAACTTCACTCAGGGACTGATTTAGAGGAACGTATAGGTAAGTAGGTACCTATACCTACCTACCTACATATCTGATTTTATGAACAACTGTCTGCCGCGGTGCTACCCGCGGTTTCTTAGGAAAACTTCACTTTCCCAGGATAAAATATAGCCTATGTTCATCAGGGATAATGCAGGATTCTAATGGTGAAAGAATTTTTCAAATCGGTCCAGTAGTTACGGAGCCTATTCAATTCAAACAAATCTTTCCTCTTTATAATATTAGTATAGATTAATGTAATGTCAGGCAAAAAAATTGCCATGACGCTTTTATTCAACTTACTAAATTAACTTACTAATTTCTAAATTTGTGTTTCTTTCCTCTAATTATGTCCATGAGTGTATTTATGGATAATAATCAAAGTTTACGAAACCGCCTTTTAAACTCTGCTACTTCACTGTATGTTAGTTTAATAAAATATATAAACAATATGTTTAATCAAGTGTTTTATTCAATAAATCTTAAATATAAAATATAAATACTTACAATTTTTAAAAAAATTCGGAACATTCATTTCACAAAATTATTATTTTAAGACAGGTTATATTTATCACATACCTATTGTTTTATTTTCTTATTTTTTCTGACGTGTCGGACGCATTGCAGCGTCCGTGGTCGCGGATGAACTGATGCACAGCGCGTTGGATTCTAGTCTACCCTCAATTCGTGATAAATACGCGTCTTAAAATAATACTTATGTCACCAAATCACGAGTGTAAAAGTTTTATTTCACAATACCGAGAGATAAAATTGTAGAACATCAATAGTATAGACACATTATCTAAAGATATATCAGTACCTATCTACTTATACCATAATTTAAAAAGAATACTGGGAAAACCCACGACTAGACTGTTGACACATAGCCGGATTATGGCCGCGCCATGATAAAGACGTCACAACTGATCTTTGTCTGTCTGATGTTGGCTGCAAGTAGCTGCGCAGAACCCATTTTTGATGACCCCTATAAGATGACAGCGTTGTATAGCTACTTCGCTCACTCGCTTACGTTTGTTGCATCGTCCTATCTCGCCTACTCTACCTACATACCTACGCCAAAACATGCGCAATCGTTAAGTGCACCTAACTTCAGAGAGACAAAGATCTGACTACTGTATTGACTAGATAGTATCTAAGTATTATAGTATTATATTATCTGGGGTATTATGTAGTACGAGATTTGAGAATCTAGCATTATATATTAAATAAATAATGCTGGACTTTTCACACAGCAGCTTCTAGCCCCAAAGTAAGCAGAGCTTGTGTTTGGTATTACATGACTGATATTTATTTATTTATTTCTCATTACACTATCATAACAGGGTGCCCCCAATGCAATAGCGTAGTCGTAGCGATATACTACAGTCGTCGATATACTACCGAATTAAACCGTCCTTTCTACTGCAGCCTATGAAGTAAAGTTAATATTGGTTAAAGCGTTTTCACATTATCCATACAATATCGCCTAGCAAATTGCACTCACAGTTCCTTTCTTTCAAGAGAATCTTGAATTAACCGAATTATTCACCACATTATCCGAAGTTCGGGTTCAGACCGCATTCAGCCTATCACTAATAACATCATCATCATTTCCCTGCCCTTATACTAGGAAAACCTGTGGTGCCGACCGAAGTGGGTTCTATGTGGGGTCGGCACAACAGGTTTTCCTCTTCCACTCCGCTCTACCAGCCGTCATCTCAACACTCACTCCATATACTACAATACATGGCCATATACTATGGCCCATCACTAATGATATAGAAATATATTTCGGTAAACATAAAATAAAAATAACATGACTAGGAAACACAGTCACAAAATAAAATAAACAATCAAAGAGCATTCACTGGTAGCTAATATGCCTTTGTCTCTTCCAGTTACGCTCACTCCTGTAGCCCGATCAATTTATTGTTTGGTCGAATCACTCCAGTTGTATGTGGATTTTGGCTTTTCAAAATAATAACTTTACTTTGGCTACTTTTATTATACTACAAATTGTAATTAAATACCTAAGTATCTAAAGTTATATTATAAGTTAAATGTTAGTAGGTATAGTACTCTTATACTAAGTTGATTAGGCCCCGATTCTGTTGTTCACTGACTAAAGTTAACTAAACTAAAATGCTTCGTACTTATTTCGTTAACGATAAAGTCCAAAATGGAATGACTATTACAGTGGCATTCTTAAAATTTCTTAATTTTAGTAAAAATGAAGTATTTGTGGGTAGATTTAGTCAAGACCATTTTGCTTGCCGTGTAAAACAGCTGCTAAAGAAGCTCAGAGGCGCCATTTTGATTATACTTTTAGTTATGTCACTTTCAACGACATGCCATTTTCGTCTTTAGTGAGAACCAAATGAGAACGTGCCAGTTTTAGTTTTAATTAAGTTTAGTCAGTGAAAAACAGAATCGACGCCGTGGTTAATATCATGTAAGGTAGACAACATTAGCTTACAATAGAGTTGAGTGGAAGGAAGGGAGGCCTTTGCCCTGCAGCGGGACATCACGGGCTCATAATAATAGTAATACTTATGTGAAATGAGAAATACACCACTATTTTATGACTACCAAAAAAAATTTTAAGGACAGTTGCAGCAGATGCAGAAAATGATAATGGCATGGTCAGAACTTTTTTTTATTTAACTATCACAAAGTTATCGAGGATTGCAGTCAGCCAAAACCGAACAAAATTTTATGAAAACTGTACAAATAAGTACTACAGACAACAATCGCGTACCTACAGATTCTCATTTGAACTATGCTCTCGTATCATCCCCAGTCAGTAAAACCGCAGTAGCTATCATAAATCCATGTCTGATTCGCCTCGTCTTCTTTTGAGGTTATAATTTTTTTTCTCTTTTTTTGAGTTTTAACTACATAAATGTGATCAGTAACAGACACCGAGACCATGTTTAAAATTTTTTTGGTAATTAAAAAATAGCGGTGTATATACATCATAGGCCGAGAAATAAGTCTTGCACAGGCAGGAGTAATCCGTTCGTAATGCGCAGTCGAATTTGACATCGGCAATTATCTACTAGCCGAATTTCAACGGTTCATGAATACATTTTAAATTGGCTTGATTTGATAGTTTAACTGTTTAACGGGTGTAACTGTGGAGCGTTCTTCCAAAGTATGGCAAATACTTTCATGCCCACTGTCCAACCACCTGCACTCGGGAAGACTTATACAAGGCCACGGATAGGGGAGTAAGAGTCGCAAGTAATGTGGCTAAAAAGATTTAAGACCATTGACACGAGAGAAGATAGTTTCCGATATCGAACTTTACAGGTTAGGTTAGGTATTCCTTAAAAGTTCTTATTATGAAACAGCATATAAACAATTTTACTAAGAGCCGGTCCCACCCGTGGTGAATTAGATTTCAATCTCAAATTGGCCAGCAACAATTCGCCCTCCCTTACATCGTCACAATCTTCATACGCATCATCAAGAGCTTTTGGTGTACCATACACTTTTGTTATAGCCCGTGCCTTTTCAAGAGACATCCCTTCAATTTGGAGCAGCATCGTGATGAATATATCCTTGCATTTCATCGGCTTTTGTTTAGTTGAGTCTGCGTTGAAGGACTCGAAGGTCATGAGACATCGCACGTCGCTGGCTGGTGGCTTCATCTCAGATGATAGATTTACGCCCTGAAACATTGAAATAACGGCATATAACATCTAGAAGTCGGTCAAATTGGGGATACAAGTGATTGCTAGAAAGCTCCTGTCAATTTAATTTCAGATTTAAATTATCAAGCTATAATAAAAAGACGACCTCTGTGGCGCAGTGGGTGAAAGCCCGCTTGGGACGCAGAAGGTTGCGGGTTCGATCCCCGCGGTGGGATAAATGTTTGTATGATCTGCAAATATTTATCTCGGGTCTGGGTGTTTCTATGTATAATATGTATGTATTTACGAACAAAAAGTATAAAAGTAGTATATCAGTTATCTGGTTCCCAGTTTGTACTGCAAAGTAGTATATCTTGTTCCCAGTACAAGCTTTGCTTAGTTTGGGGCTAGATGATACTGTGTGAAATGTCCAGCATAAAAAAAAATGTTGATACATCGTCAAGGAACCCCTGATTAAGAAGGTACTTTTTAAACAGGAAGTAAAATTACCTCCATTTCATTGGTCAGCTTATCAGTCATTATTTTCAAGAATCTTTTCGAGCATTTTAACGAATCCGTGTAATGCACCATAAATCCATCGTGAACCCGAATATTTGCTAAAGCTTGTCGAGAAGTGACTTGTGATAAATCATTATGTTTATCTCCTTGGTCTTCAACCAAAATAATCACTTTTCCCAGTCCGCATTTCCTCAGTTTAAGATTCTGTTTCTTTAAACTGCCGTCTCTTAAGCTAGGAACAATGTCATCGAATTTCTTCCTCGCCACAATATATGGCAACACTAACTCCGTGCTGGTAGAATTGTTTTGTGCCACCCATATGACGCTGCCGACATTAAGACTTCTGGTTTCAGAATTTTTAACTTTATGTCCGCTTCTGGAAAAATATATAAACACTTTAGTACATTACTAAAATTAAATAGTCTCAACAGTTGAATTTAGGTACTTATCAAAGGCAACCTTTTTTTTTTAAATTAAATAGATCAGCATTTGACCTCACTCTGCCTGATGTTATGCAGTTGTGAGGTCTAAGATGGAGCATGCTTACCTAGAACCTTAACCTTTAGATAAATTAGTTTAGTTTAATACTAAACACTGATATCCACCACAGGAAATTATAGTGCGGAATCGGGGTAGCGATTCCGCACTATGATTTGTTGGAATAGGTCAGCTGTTCAACCAACCCGCAACCAATCAAAGTGGCAGAAACGTCAGTTTTGTATCAATTGGTTGCGTCTTCAACCACAGCAACCAATCCTGCACTGTGATTGGTTGCGGTGGTTGAACAACTGACCGATACCGACCCGAATGAAGTCTGAACCACTAGGTAGGACTATGATGACATATTGTAGGACTATAATATGATAAACTTATACTGATACTTACAACTCATGCTCATTAGCATCAACGATCATAACAATATTATATGAGCCTGCAGGCATGTCTATCACTGACGGGCTATAATCATAATTAGTATTATGTGCACCATCTGACAGTTGCATCTGTTCCAGCTTTTCACAAAGTGTTGGCACTGCATCTTTACCCTTACAGCTGGCCTCTTCAGACAACTCAAGTTCATCTTTCTGTTTCGGCACTGCATCTTGACCCTTATCGGTTAATTCATTATCATCTGTCACCTCGGTCTTAGTGAATTTCTTCATCTTCTTCTAGTTGCTCACAGAAGGATGGCCTGGAACACATTTTGAATCAGTCATAATAATAATGGCATGTTTCAGGTTTTTTTATGAAACAACCACCTGTCATAATTTCCTAAGAATGTGTAATACATACATACATACATAAAATCACGCCTCTTTCCCAAAGGGGTAGGCAGAGACCACGGATCTCCACTCGCTACGATCCTGACACACAACTTTCGCCTCATTCACTCTCATTACATTCTTCATACATGCTCTTCGGTTTAGGGTACTTTTTACCTGGCCCTTCTCCAAAATGTCGCCAATTTGATCCAAGAAGGTTCGCCTAGGCCTTCCCCTTCCAGCTGTCCTATACACACTCGCCTCATACACTTGCTTTGTCAAACGACTGTCATCCATCCTCTCTACATGCCCAAACCATCTTAACATACCTTTTTCGATCCTCAACACTACATCTTCTTTCACTCCACACTGTTCCCTTATCACACTATTTCTCACTCTATCCTTCAACGTTACCCCACACATACTACGCAACGCTCTCATTTCAACAGCATTCACTCTACTCTGATGTTTTTTCTGCCACACCCAACTTTCACTTCCATACATCAATGTCGGTACCAACACTCCTCTATGAACTGCCAGTCGTGCCTTGTTGGACACTTTCCGACTGCTCATAAAATCAAAAGAAGAATCAAAAGAATGTGTAAATAGAGCTAAAATCACTAAAGAAAATGTCCCAAGATGTTGCTTGTCGGAGAGGTGTAATTTCTTCTTCTTTTATAAAATGGCAACGCAAAAACAATAATTTGACAAAGGAAATGAATATGGTAGGATTATTTTTACATAAGCTAAGCAGTTAGTTGTACTTACTACCTACATAGATAATG
Source organism: Epirrhoe alternata (assembly GCA_963565295.1). Taxonomy (NCBI): domain Eukaryota; kingdom Metazoa; phylum Arthropoda; class Insecta; order Lepidoptera; family Geometridae; genus Epirrhoe; species Epirrhoe alternata. Next base: position 2,200,171 of record OY751375.1, read on the forward strand.
AGTGTACCTACTTAGTAGGTAGGTAGGTAGGTACTTGGAACTGAGACTTGTACTAGCCTAATGGGACTTAAAACATTTTCTCCAACTTCAAATAATGATGCTGTTAGTTTTAATCAATATTTGCGTAAAATTAATGTTAAGCACTTATTATTTCAATGACACAAAAGCCCAGGGACTTCGAGCATAGCGGCCATGACTGAAACATCGACAGGAGTACCTAGGTACATAAGTTCTGTGTATCGAAACTAGGCTAGGCACTCGGCAAACATGGAAGAAATAAAATAAATCAGATGTAAGGCATACCACGAAGCTTGCGTGTAGAATTTGGAGAAGTCTTCACCAAAGAATACTTTGTTACAGGGGTCTTCCTTCACTAAACACCAAAGCCACTTCACTTCACTCAACCCGCTGAATCCGCAATCGATCGATAAATTACGGGACCCGGGAGGGAGCAGGGACGGAGGGAGACGGTAGGGGTGCCTAGGGATCGGGATCTCTTCATGGATCTTTGTCTGTGCTAGGGCAAGAGTATCGATTTCTGTATACTCGATGCTTTGGTTACAACACGTAATTTAGGAGTCGATTTATAGAATAATTTTTATACCTAAGTACTAACTAGGTAGGTACTCCAATTTGAAATGAAAACTTCGTAGGCGCGTGCCGCGTCTTTGGGATGGGAAAAAACAATCGAACTCTTTACTAGTAATCGCTATCGGTAAGAAGTTGGCTCTAAAGAAACAATAACTGTAAATAAAGTCGATATAATCTGCTTGTGTTTATTAAATTAATTACAATAAAAAATTCATCTTTTTTCGATAATTCGATTATTATTTGATTAAATAATAAAAAACGTTATTTTTTGTACAAAAAAATCGATTATTAATTACTATTATTCTGAGCCGCTGCTGTCCCACTGCTGGGCAAAGGCATCCCCACATTATCTCCAGACGTCGCGATCTTGTGTAAAGCTCTCCCAATCGACCTTAAGGTCAAGGTCCTACAGTTTAATCGAGATTATCAAGTTCCATTTTATTTCACTACTATCACTCATCTCAATAATTGATTCTAAAGTGCATTCATCGATTGTTTCGATTTACATTTTCGGACTCTCTAATATTACGTTCCATTTTACTCAGTACTTATAATTTGATGGTTTTTTGAAATAAATGTTTATTGTTTATTTACTTAAAAAAATAATTAAACAGGAAATAGATAGCTTGACTGATTCTATTGTATTTTGTAATTTTATGTAGGTAGGTACATACTGTAGTACTTAGCTTAGATTCCGATAGCTGTCCGTCCGTAGCGGTGTTACCCACGAATCCTCGGGAAAGCTTCACTTTCCCTGGATAAATTAAGTAGCCTATGTTCATCAGGGATAATGTAGGATTCTAATGGTAAAAGAATTTTTCAAATCGGTCCAGTAGTTTCGGAACCTATTCAATTCAACAAACATACAAATATTAGGTAGTGTAGATGTATGTTAAATGTAAAAAAAAACAGGAAATAGAAGAAAGATATACTTCCAATTTTTTTTTATATCAAGTTCAATCATGAGGGCTGATGCTCAGAGTACAGAGCCACTGATATCGCATTTGGTGTTGGCAAATAAATAGATTCTATTAATATTTATTTTAGATATTCCTGTTTTTGCCACCAGTCCAGATAAGTTTGCACTGTACTGGCACTATTCATGTGGGGCTGATAGCTAACAAGTACAGTGCCACAATGTGCCAAAAGGCGATCTAATTATTTTTGTTTGAAAGGGTATGCTACCATAGTGGCTGATTGATAGTTTACCCGTAAAACTTAAAAAACCTCAGTCTCACTCCACAACCTGAGTCACAATAACAAACATTGAATAGTTTGAAGGGTATTAGTTCAAATATATTTAATTAGGTAGTCCTACATGTATATAATATATATATATTTATGTATCATGAGCTGAAATAAAATACTCTGTAGTTTTGTTGATATTTTATTACTGCATTTAAACATACTTAGTAGTAACAAGGTAGGTAGGTAATGAACTAACTAGACCACGCCTGAATAAAAAATGTATTAGGAATTGAGGAGGACAATCGAAAAAGCTAAGTATTGCAAATATACACGCAGATACCAGTAGGTTAGGTACCTACTAGCGACTAGCGCGGACTCTATACATATAAAAATTAAGGCACCAATTCAGACATCTTACCACTAGGCACATTCACATTTCACAATATTAACATTATTATTACTTATTTATTTAGCCATCAGTGTCCCCCAGCTGGGCAAAGGTCTCCCCCCACTCCCTCCAAACATCTCAAACAATAGATACCTTTATCTAAAAGATACAAATTAAATAAAATGCTCGTACACCGAATCCACTAAACAATAAAGGTTCAATTATTGCTTATTCTTGCTAAATGGTCTGGACTAGAGTTACTGAAATTAATTTTGGTACATTTTACTAGATGGTGTGGACTGAGAATTCAACTGGGATTTTACATAAATTTTATGTTAAAGTCCGTTAAGTAAAAGTAAATAAAGTGAGGTAAGTAGTTTATTTTACATAATTAGGTACTAACAATAATAAAAAATAGTACCTAGGTAAGTTTCGATTTTTTTATGAAAAATAAGGAAAATTCGTGTTTAAAGATTTTACTATTCCATGGCTTCTTTGAACAATCTAAAAGACAAAAGAAATTAAGTATGTCATTGTTACATACATTTTCTGTGAACACATTGAATAGCTCTGCTTACTTTGGGGCTAGATGATGCTGTGTGAAAAGTCCAGCATTATTTATTTATTATTTTATTTAATATGTTGTAGGCTGTAGGTATTAGCTTGTTTAAATAGATGTTACTTCGCGAGGCGTACCTCGCTAAACTGGCATAGGCTAAAAAGTTAAGTAACTATCGTAATAGTTACTTAACTTTTTAGCCTATGCCAGTTTACATTCAGCAATTTTCTCGTGAAAGAGTTACAAATTATTATATCCATACACATCCTCAAAAACGTTATAATTATAAATAGGACGGGATAATCCACAAACATTCACGTACCTATGTTATTGTTATGCTTTTGATAAATGCACGAATGTACTTTGAAATGAGCATTGATCCTGTGTCAGACCTTGCTCGTTAGTCAAGTAACCTATTGTAGATAATTTAAACAATATCGTCTGGACAATGCATCGAAGTGAAATACATTTTAAAACGAACTGTACGCCACTAATAAAACTGGTACGACAGGTGCTTCTATTGAATTACAATACAATGTTTGAAATTTAGAAACTAGTTTAAACTTTAGATGCATTTATATATTTTTACTTAAGTTTTGTTATATTTTCTCTTTGAATTTCTTGTGTGCAATATTAATTTTATTTTTATACATTTTAACTACGGTTAAATAGATGTAATGTATTGGTACCAACTGTAATGTTACTTCTAATTCTTATAAATAAATACGAGTCGTTTTTATGCTTTCAACATTGTAGAGTATGAACAATACGTACACAACACAACCTACGACTCGTATTAGGCACTTGTAATATTTGGTACCAGACGAACTCTTTTGCATTGGGGCTCGTATATATTCTCATATAAAATACTTTTAGGGCTAGATGATGCTGTGTGAAATGTCCAGCATTATTCATTATTTATTAGATGAGTTTTAAGTAAATAAAATATGTATATATTTAATACCCACATTACCCACGCAACTTCTACAAATCTATAGGTATATAATATATAAGGCATATATAATATATCAGACTCTAGAACAAATCGTACCTACAGTTAGCGAAAGTTCATGAAAACTTTTATATTTAGGTAATTTAATTTTACTCATCATGATATTAGGTACTTCTGAGAAGATGGAATATTTTGTAAATAAATAGGAATAGGGCTGTAAGCATTTAAAATAAGCCAAGCTATATGCTGCTGAAGATGTGTCAACTCTCGTCTATGACCGTATAGGTACCATGAACAAACCAAGGCCATATAAAACTGTTCCACTGTAAAAAATAACTAACATTTTCGCTATAATTAATTTAAAATACATATTTTATAGCCAAAATAAATATTAAAGACACATTTTGCAAAATATATATACACCCCTAATTTTTATTACCAAAAAAATTTTAAACATGGTTTCAGTATCTGTCTGTTAATGATCACATTTATATAGTTAAACTTGAGTTATTAAGACTAAAAGATACCCTAAATGTCGAAATCCATCCAGTCGTTTGGAAGATACGAGGGAACAAAGAAATTGAACGCATTACATACATACAAGATACTAGCGAAAAACATAACCCTTCTTTTGACAGTCGGGTAAAAAGGAGAAGAGACGAGTCACACATGAATTTATGATAGCTACTGCGGTTTTACTGACTGGGGATGATACGAGTGAGAGCGTAACGTACGTGATGTTGTCTTTCTGTGTACTCATGGGCGGATCCAGGATTTTTTTTTGGGGGGGGGGCACAAGAAACAAAAACTGACAAAAATTTCACAATTTATTAATTTTTCGTAGTTAGTAGGTACACAAAAATATCGTCTGGGGGGGGGGGCACGTGCCCCCGTGCCCCCCCCCCTGGATCCGCCTATGTGTGTACTTGTTTGTACCTACAGTTTTCATAAAATTTTGCTAGGTTTTTGCTGACAACAATCCTCGATAACTTTGTGATAGTTGAATATAAAAAAATCTGACCATGCCATTATCAATTCTTGCATCTGCTGCTGCAACTGCCTTTAAAATTTTTTTGGTAGTTACATTTTAGCGGTGTAAAGATTTGCCAATAACTTGGGTTGTATTGTATATTATATACCTAACTAGCAAACCCAGCGAACTCCGTTTCGCCACCAGATGCCACCAGATTTTTCCTGAATTTTCTTTGCTATAAACCTCACGAGACCTTTCCAACGAATGCAAAACCGTGGAAATCGGTTCGTGCGTTCTGGAGTTATAGCGTCAGGAAGGAAAACCCGACTTATTTTTATACAGGGTCCGACTTATTTTTATACGTAATTATAAATTAAGTACAATAGCTACAATATAACATTCATAAAAGGTTACTCACTTATTATATACAACATTAATACAATATAGTTGCCTTAATGCTATGCTAGTGCACATCTGGGTTAGCGTCCAACTACTGCCAAGTAATTTAACATATTAAAACGCTGGCGATATCCAGACAACGGCTAAATTAACGTTCTTATTAACGCGTTACGACGAAGGTAGAACAGTAGCATAATGCCGGCCACCCACGATCAAGTTTACCGTCCAGTCTGCAGCGGACTGGATGCGGCGTCCAGTGAACTTGACGGTGTATTGGTATGGGTGTGCATGACAAGCGAAAAAGAACTTCGTTCTGCCGCATTGATCAAGTTTGCAGCGCTGCAAACTGGACGGTAGACTGGATCGTGGGTGGCCGGCATAATAATTAACAAAATTGACATACCTACAAACCTATTAACTATTGTACCTATAGGCTGATATTAAACGTGGTGTAAAGTTACGCCGGGAGTAACCATACAATGTTTGGAGTTTAGACCTGGCGTAACTTTATCACGTTTATTAATAACGGCCATAGTGTATAGGTATAATGTCCTATGTGATAACGTAATAATTATGTTCAGTTCTATACTTTAATAAAGGCAATATTCAATTATTCAAAATTCATATCTAAGCACATATTTAACAAGAGTATATAAGAAATTACCTAATAGTTATGTAAATAGCACATTTGGCAGTGATCATAAACATCCTACATATAGGTAGGTATCATATAAAATCTGGTTACATAATGGCATGGAAAAAATTACAGTCTAACAATATGTTAAGATTATATAAATAAATCCTTACTTATGAAATTAAAAATCTATGAAAAAACACTTTCAGCTCTTATAATATTTAATACAATGTAAGTAAGTAGGTACATTTTTTTGTGCGTCATACAAAATTATACACTTGGTCTAGTACAATTGCCATTCAAAGCTTTTCAGTTTTTGCTGTTAATTTTTAGTTCACAAACAACTAAAAATTATCATTGTCACACAAGAATATATAAACAGTAAAGTAGGTATTCATTTAATCTTATCTTCAAGGTTATTCAGAGATGAAAACTTACCTACTGTTCATCAACTTCAGCTTTAAATGTTCAAATCTTTAGAAATTCCAATTGTATTTGTTCATTCATTATTGCTTGGACGAATTTTATTTAAAAACATAATAATTGTATTGCAGACTCAATAATAAAAGGCCAATACTATAAATTTAAACGAAAGAAATGTGATAGAAGTTCGTATGAGTCAGTGGCCAACTCTGGTGACGGAGTTTTTAGGCCGCCTTAAGGCCTCCGTCATGCCTTAACGACTTAAATAGCCGGGACCGACAATTTAACGTGCCCTCCGATGCGCGGAAGCGCTCAGATGTAAATGCCACTGGCGGTCACCCATCCACTTACTGACCGTTTCGAACGTTGCTTTACTTCGAATGTGATGAAAAAATTATGTGAAAAATTTATCTTTTTTTGTTAATTTTTGATTGGTTCACTTTAAACAGATTTATCAGCTTAAAATTTTACGTTTTACTTTATTCAGTGTTCATTATTTAAGCGCAATGTCATCTACAGTTTATTAGGGCCTTTACATCTATATTGGATGATTTATACAGCAACAGGAGGCAACCTATACCTACACTAAATGGGACGCTGTAGTGCCTGTGGGTATCCTATATATCCCAAAATGAGGCTTTAGTATACATTTTATCAAAAAATCTATATAAAAGAATATCATCTAGTTTATTAAGGCTTTGATACATTTTACTCAAGGTAATAAGGCTAGGAAATCACTTTGTATATACTTAAATACACCATAAATCAGCTGCCATTGACTCATAAAGATTAAAATTAGGCTAGATAATATACATTTGTGTTAAGGACAAATACAATCTCTTTGTTTAGAACTCTTAGGCCAGATTCATACATTAATAGCCTTACCATTAAACGTGGCATAAAGTTATTTTTGGACTAAACCAAGAATAACCATACATTTTTACAGTTTACACTCAGGAATAACTTTATACCAGGTTTAGTAGTAGACGCCTAAGAATATAATGCATAATTTATGTCTCTCTCATAAGCATTATTACACACTAGAGAACTAAGTGTGAGTTTTTTTACTTGTGTTGACGTAAACTCCGATTCATACTATATTGCTATGGGAATAGAGTAGTTAGTAGAAACACTCACACTCAGCACACCTAGAGATTTACCCTTACTCTTAAAATGCTAACCTCGAGACTAGTCGAGACATACTTTTTTGGTTTCATAAATGAACTTTTAGTCTAGAATAGTTTTTTCGCCGATAGCTAGGGTACGTTCATAATTGTACAATTAGCGAGACGAAAACTTTCTGTGTCGAAAGAAGAAGACAAAATTAAGGAGGATCTAAAAAATACCGGTTTTAAGAACACGCAGGTTCTAAGCAAAATAAATGCAAAAAAAGTGGCAACATTATTACACTTACAATAAAAACATTAGCTATTGCATAGATATTAATGGAATTATGAAACAACTCCGCTTTTAGCAACATAATAGTTAATGGAGTTTAGTTAAACAACACCTTGGATATTCAATATATTTTTTATATCAAGGATAACCATTCATATTAACTTGTTACATAGGTTTAAGCTTAGACATTGTTTTTCTTAAAACTCTAATGTTAACAAAAATGTTACCAAGAGAATTAGCTGTTATTTAAGATAGAGTAAGTCTATGAATAACAGGGTAAGAATTTCCACTGGTCTTTCATATTATGCAAACCAATTTACAACAAATGATAGTGAGTTCAAAGTCAATTGAAGATGCCTTGACATAATTGCAATGCCTAGATATTTACTGTAGCTAGATCCAACGTAAGTTATCAGAGTAACAAACATCATGAATAATTTGATGTTCCAGGATATTTTTTTTGTGAAGCATAACATAAATAAATTTATTTGTAAGAAAATGGAAGGCACATTAAGGAACTGATAATTAAGCCTAATATAATCAGATCGTTTCAATTACTAATGTAGTAGAAATAGGTTTCTATGAGTAAAGTCGTTAGAAGTCACTGGGTCATCTGGTTTTAAAACATAACAATATGATAAGTTAAAAAGGTTACCTATATGTTAATAGTAGGAAATTATATATAATTAATTAAATGCACTGAATTCTCATTTGCAAGCTTTTATAGAGGTATTTTTAACAACCCAAAATGCAATAGAATAAGGCGGCATAGTTATATAGTTACCATACTTGTGATGTCTTGGCTGAAGATCTGGTAACGGAGATTCATAATACAGAGGCCAGCCATTCAATAGTACTGTTTTACTCTTCCTGTTGTTGGACGGAGCGCTTACCACAAACTCATCTATATTATAATTATCGCCATGTAACGCTGTGCCGTTTAGGTAGAATCTTGCCATCTTCATTTCTAAGTTGACAGCATAAATTGTAACAGCTGACGTGTCATTTGTGTATTTCCTGTTAGCGCAATGAGCATACATCCTCTGGTACCGTGAGCATTTACATTTAACATTCAAAACTCTGTTCCCAACTAGTTTCTTGTAAAAGAGACTCAACCACCAATCGGGTAATGGTTCTAGATCCTCAGTTATTAAGCTGTAGTGTTTTCCAATGAAGCTTTGCCGGAACACGGTTGTGATGTTATGCTTTGCTGATAGTCCTAGCTTGTCGATCCATAAAGGGCTACCAGCAAATGAGTCGGATAACCCTGGAGCTCCTCCTCCATATGAGCTACTCGTCTCCGTTAGCCACATCGGTATCTCTTTGTACTTCCCGGTGTGATTCCTCATCTCTTCAATCTGCCCTTTCAGTAAATCAAATGTATCTGGGTTCCAAAAGTCTTTTAAAGTAGCAGTTCTGCTGTTTAAGTAATACTGATGCCAAGATCTAGCGTCGATAAAGTGTGATGCATTACCTAAGAACTCATCCATGTATTTTAAGCATTCTGGCCGACTAGCTTGAGGTCTAGTTGTATCTGGGCCGACCAATAATGATTTACGATACCCAGAATGGTTTAAAAGCTTTCGTAGCCTTTCAAAGTCATGTCCTAGCATTTTAGGCGTGACAGTTTCATTAAAAACGTGTTTGAATGAGTTAGGTTCGTTTCCGAGTTGCCAATCAACATCAAACTGCTTGTGTTTAGAGTACTCAAGAAGTTCTTTAGCATTGTGCTCATTCCAGCCATGCTCATCTCGAAGCAGCACATTAAATGTGAACAGTAGCTTCAGATTTGTTGCATTGCAAAACTCGTTTATAGAGCTCCACTTATTTCCAGACATAACGAAAAATGGTAATACCTTATGTTTGCAGAGCTTCTTGATGTAAGAGCAATGTTTGTGGGATTCTTTCGGACAGGGCTTGTCGCATGAGATTCGCTCGTCATTTTTGCTGAAGATTAGTCGGTCAGACATAGTGCCGCCGAGCCGAAGTCGCGCTGGGGCCAATGCACTCGCCAAATCTCTAATTCTAGCATTCGTGAAATCTATTTTGTCGTAGTCTTCTATCTCTGAAGCGTCTATACCGAGACTGAGGAAGTTATCGGGTAAGATTGTAGTTACCTTTTGGTGTTCGTTGATAGTTACGTAGCACCTTTCACCTGTTTTATATTTCACGAACAAAACCAATAGGACTACATTGCAGGAGAATGCTATAGCACACGACAGGACAAGTCTCTTGTTAGACAACATGTTATCACAAATATATTATCACAAAATTGAAAAACTGCTGGTTATTTCCGGAAACAAACTACCACGCCGCACCCGCACCAGTTCGAGAGGTAGTTGAAAGCATTTAGCAACTCAGCGCAGCAGATATCTCAGTTTGTTAAAATAATCAAAATAATATCGACTTTATTCATCACACAGCCCAACAACGCACCACGCCACGCCATTCGTAGTATTTATATCTCTTTGCACAGTTCAGTTTCCACTCGCAAAAGTTATTCTACATCCCATTTCCTATTCTTCTTTTGGCAAATCTACACAACTAGGTGTAATTCTGCCAATGTCAAGATAGATTTATAGTCATGTCAGTCAGTCAAGTCCTGTCGATGGTTTGAACAAAACACGGCGGCTTGTTTTCTAATTTTAGTGCTAATCCAACTTTGGTATTTCATTAAGAAATCGTCTGATCGATGCGGGTTCGAATTCCGTCGGAATCCAAAATTTTGTTAAGACTTTTCATTTCTTAATGAAATACCAAGTGTGGATTAGCACTTTAAAATTAAAAAAAATACACATCTAGGAATACAAAGAAAAATTATGATATTAGAAAAAATAAATCATGTAATTTCTAATTATTTATTTATGTTCCGTGGCCGAGCGGTTGAAAGTACTCCGGCTTTAGGAGAATCGTCTGATCGTCGCGGGTTCGAATTCCGTCGGAATCGATTGATAAGACTTTTCATTTCTTAATGCAATACCAAGTGTGGATTAACACTAGAAAAATTATAAAAATATATTTATTACATTTTGGTCATTTATTCAATTTTCTTCTTATTATTATTAAAGGGCAACCTTTAATATCAGTTTATGTCAAGCTCGGACGAATGATCGAAGGCCTAAGACCTTGTACACACACATGTAAGCAATTAATAAATACTTTGACTTTGACTTACTCCGTGGTGTATGGCGATGCGGCCGGTTCCACCCTGCCCGGCCCGGCTAGGCTCGCCTCCGAGGCGACGCCTCGGGGGCAGGGCGAGGCGCGGTCCGAGGGGGTGGACACGGGGGACATGACCCCCCCCCAAAATCGTACACGTCCAATAGTAAAATCTTGTTTATTGTGCAATAAAGTCTAATATTAGTGTAGTGACCCCCCCCCCCCCAAAATTTCAGGCTGCGACCGCGCCTGGGCAGGGCAGGGTGGAACCGGGTGGAACGGTCGTAGAGGTATGTTACGAGCCTGAGGCGGCTTGCTTCTTCAAAACTGCATTGGAAATCTTTCGTCAAATGGGAAATCTTTTTCAATACTCCCCCATTCCATTTTCCAAATCTCCTGCCAAGTATCCGACTCATTAGTAAAATGCCACCGAAATTACTTAATAAAACCTAGTAAAACACGAGAAAAAGAACATAAAAAGAGCAACAAGCTTTTCCAAAAATTGCGAAAGAAAAAAAGACAACACAAGTACCCAAAAATTCTTTTTCCCGGCGGAACGTATGCGTGACACTTCAAGATGATGTCAACGTCAATCAAATAGTAATGTCCTACAGTATATTCAAGATATCAAAATCGACTTTTAATTCACTACAATCTGAAAATGAAATAGTACATTGTACCACAAGAGAGCAAAATTCGTTTTTGTTGGGAGTGCCGAGTTTGAATCTCGAACAAGCGAAGGATTCTATATTTGAATCACTCGCTAGAGTGTAGTGAGAGATTCAAAAGCATAAGCAACAAAATATTTTGCTCTCGTGTGATACATACAACTTTTCACCTTACTAGCGAAAAAATACAAGATGTAAAGGAAAACCAATTCCCGCTATTTTGTTTTTTTTTGCTCCTCAAGTGGCAGGCTAAAGTCCAACAACGAGTTTGAATCTCGAACAAACGAAGGATTCTATAGCGAGTGATTCTATGTTAGAATCCTGAGTGTAGTGAGAGATTCAAAAGCATAAGCAACAAATTATTTTGCTCTCGTGTGATAGGTACATACAACTTTTCACCTTACTGGCGAAAAAATACAAGATTTTTTGTAATTTAATAGTGCTAATCCACACTTGGTATTTCATTTAGAAATGAAAAGTCTTATCAAAATTTTTGATTCCGACGGGATTCGAACCCGCGATGATATTAACCGATAAATATGAGCTTATCAAGAATTGCTAAATCGACGCATGTGGTTCTGTGGCCGAGCGGTCGAAGGCACTCCGGCTTTAGGAGGATCGTCTAATCATCGCGGGTTCGAATCCCGTCGGAATCGAAAATTTTGATACATATGACTTTTCATTTCTAAAATACAAGATGTAAGGAAAACCAATTCCCGCTATTTTTCCTGCTACCAGGGTACCTAGTCCGCGGCCGCCTGGCCGGGCGCACGCTGCGGCCTGTAATATTCGATTCTCATTGGTTGCTTGCCGCATTCTAAATTCAAATCACTTTTCCTCATAGTGTGAGCAAAGTAGAGTTTTGCTCACTGTTTTTACGCGGCAAAAGCGCCCTTTTTGAGCTAGTAAGGTGAAAAAGCTATTATTTAGGCAACATCGTGTAGTAAATATTAATTCTAAATATTACTAAGTTGCGATACTGAGTAAGTTTTCTGTGTCATCATATTTTAATGAGGAAAGCCGTAATAATATGAATTTTGCTTCTTTAACTGATTTATTTTGAATATCACAGAATTTGACAACTTCGTTGTAAAGATGTATTTTATGGAAGATACCGAGACGTTGGGCAAAACTTGATTTAACTAAAGGAGTAACTAATTTATACACTCTTTTACTAGCTACCAATTGAAACTCATCAGATTGGATTTTTAATGACTTGTGGACCAAGAGGGCGGATTTGAGCTGACGGACACTCAGAACCCCAGCGTCCGCGTAGCTAGAGGCTTGTGGCTTTCGGAGCATAACTTTTTTTTAGGACTTATCGTTGTGCTCTCTCAGCCTATGGGATTTAGCAGCGCCACCCCAGCACGTTATGCAATACACTATGAGAGATTGGCAGAGCGCATAGTATACAGATTTGAGAGTCTGAAAGCAAGCAACATGTCTGAGGTTTCGCATGACTTTTATTATTTTTCTTACTCGAGCTGAGAGGGCTTCAATATGAAATTGGAAAGTGAGGTTTCATCTTAATCGATTATTTACGGACGAGCGAGTTATTGACAGAATTCCTCTTTCAACATTTTTTGAATGTTTTTGCTGAAGACGAGGTAGCACACCAACGCATTTTACACACACTTAATATATTTTATAAAATTAAGAATCCAAAAACACTATGTCGGTTTCTGAGTATTTTCAAAAACTTCCAGGGACTGTAAGCTTCTGCAATACCTACTGTAACACCATGAAAAAATGGCTACATAAAGGGGCAATTTTTTTGCTGAAATCGGCGTTTAAATGGTACAAAGGTGAACATTCCCAGAGTGAGCAATTTGACCCAAGATAATTATTATTGCCTTTTTTGTCATTCGTAAGCCTAAATAGGATAGGAAATGCCGTAGAATAAACAAATTGGTTTATTTTAGCTGATAATTCAAACAAAAATTCAACTAATACCACCTGAAACCATTGACGTCACTGAGTGAACCACCTTGAGTAATGACCTAATTGGAGGATGGCTCTAATAGTTGGCAGCATTGAAATCCTCTCTTTGGTTGAACATTTTTCGCCTAGCGATCAATACTAAGTTGTGAGAGCGCCCTCTGGCGATTTTTCACTGTGGGACGGAATACGCCCCTGGGATCCCCGGACAGACTGCATAATTCGGTCGGCAGTCGGGCAGGAAAGACGTAGTGCAGAAATTCGTATATTCTACTGAGGTACTGAGGTAGTTGTACATGGGGGTCGGTGATACTGATAACAATACAGAACCAGCCATGGATCCAAGTAAGTTAAACTACTGTGTGATTGTTTGCTAAATTTGATTTCACAGTTTGTTGCGCCCTATTTATGAACTACTGCCATTTTTCATTGTACCTACGTAGGTAGGTAGTCATTTTTATGTCCGGTTTCTGGCGTAGGTATTTGTATTCTATGTATGGTGTTTTGTGAGGCTATTTACTACGGGTAGATTTAGTGGTTTAGCGGCTAGTCAACAGCCGCTAAATAGCTAGCTAACAGAGCTAGCCATTAAGTCGATCATCCTTCATTGTCGATCTCAGCCATGTCTTTATATCTACGCCGCAATATTGAAAAATGCAATGTTGTTCGGCCAGCAAGGATGGGGAGGGGTATCTATGGGGCCATATCCTATCCGCCACTGGGTAGGTTAGGTTACTTGTGGGTGGAAATGGCGCATTGCGTATATTAATGCTACCAAGTTATGGAGTCGGGAAAATGACGCATTGGGGACATGCGCGAAGAAATTGCGCATCATTTTGTATTGATTACCCCGCCCTAGATTTAAATATGGAGGATGCAGGCCGGACAATGATATCTGGGCACAGACGAATAGGCTAATTCGTCGTATCTGGGCCGTGGCCGTAGTTTTGCGAGAGGCTATAGGTACCTCCTACCTACAATGAACCAACATACCTACCTAATACAAACCCCTAGGAAATAGAAATAGAAACGACAATTTTGGCAGATTTAAAGTTTTTTTAGAAACTAGGTATGTACTTACCTAGGTAGGGATAAACGGAATACCTACCTAACCAAATAATCACCCCGGGTAACAGTGAACCGAGAGTACTTATATATATACAGTGAAGCGAGATATAGTTAGTAGCCTCATCCTCTGATGAGGCTGCTGGTGTCATGGTAATTTAAGGTCCAATCCGTAGTACTTAGTTGTTGTTAGGTTGTCGAACGGCGATTCATAATTTTCATTTCTTCTTTACAGGATTCTTGGAGCAAAACGAACTAGAGCCGGATTTGTTTAAGCTGATCGTTGAAATTGATGTTGAGCCGCCTGTTTGGGTCGAGAAATTTATTAATACCGAGCTCGAAGAACCGGAGGCAGCTAAGCTGAACGTGGGCATTGAAGTTGAGCCGCCGCCTCTTTGGGAACATAAATGTTTTAATGTCGAGCTGGATGAACTGCAGGACACAGTAAATCTGTGCATGGACACTAAAATTGAATTTATACCACCGCCGGTTTGGGAAGATAAATATATTGATACCTCGTTCGAAGAACTGGAGGCAGCTAAGATGAACGTGTTCATAGAAGTTGAAGCTACGCCCCCGCCTGATTGCGTAGATTATGAGATTTTGCTGGTATGTAAAGATGATATGCGTGTGTGGACCGATATGTTCAAATGCGTCAAATGCCCAAGGGCCGACCTAACCAAAGAGGACCACGACATCCACGTGGAGAAGCACCACAACAACACGCGCAACACTCGCAACATCTGCGACTACAAGCCCCGCACCTATAAGCTGATGAACATGCATCTGTATGTGCGCCACAAGTACAACCTGCCGTACGCTTGCAGGTCCTGCAACAGCAAATTCAGCACCAAGCGCGCCTTTAGGCAGCACAAGAGAATGCGTCACGCGGCGAAAACTTCGCCCAGAAAACCATCCCAGCCAAGGCACCCGGCTCCGGTTCCCTTCCAACCTCGCTGCCACTGCAAGCGTCTAGTTACCTTGCTTTTAAGCGATGACGTTGCTAAGAAGATTGGCAATTCCCGCCATGCCAAAGATCAGCCCTTCAACTCGTGTGGAATATGCAACAACTCACGCCAGGCCGCGCACGACATGACAGTAAGCAATGAGTAAGCCATGTATGACAAACGGACAAACATGATGTACCTACACAACAACGCTTGGGGAGATTATGTATTGACATCATACATAAAAACTAAATTATTGTAATGAGTAATTGTTAACTATAAGGAGCCTAAAGGGTTCCATGACTGAGGTCACCCGCTGCTTACAAGCGCTGTCGACATTTTTTGGAAAAAAAAAACCATCTGTATTTTCCTCAGTAGGTACTTTCTACTGTGACCTTAGTCTGATATAATATGCTTGGTGTTTATTATTGGCACCCTTTTTAATCTAAGAACGATTTTCAGCGATCTCTAACTATTTTTGAATTGTTTACAAAACTTAGGTTAATTTTTGAACTACATATTTTCATTGATGAATTTAAATGGCACTATCACTTATGAGTCTAACTTACTGACCAATGGTTTTAATATTGTGAGTGTCAGCGACCTTATTGGTAGTATTTCTTTAACTTTCGCGATCCTGTTCATAATTAAAATATAAGTTTAACGGGGATTCCCGACGTTCCACGCCTTTTTTGCTACAGGCGTGATCGCGGTCAGTTGACCCGGTACCACAGCATACACATACGGTATTTTATACGATAAATCCCCGTTAAACTTATATTACCCTGTAGGCCTACCTTCCAGGGTAGGTAATTAAAGTCATGTTGGACTTCAGACTACTTTGACACTCCCTTTAATTTGACGGATGATTTTGATTGTGCCAACCATCGGCCCTAATAGTTCTTTAGGACCATAGAGGAGTTTGTAAGAATTGTAACCATTTGCATTTACCAGTATTTACTAGTGTTAAGTATACGAGTAATCTTTGTCGAACGATTGGCGTAGGTTATTGAAATTGAAAAAAAAGGCTAAGTACATCAGAGAGAGGGAAAAGTAGTGTGAATACTTCAAGTAAAGTAAATCCTGGAATTGTTTTTTTCAAAATTGATGCCTTGAGCCAGATGACCTTTGTTTGGAAGTCTATGAGGGGGCTGTGATTGTTTCAAAATTAAGAAATGATATTTTGGTAGGTATGTGATATTTGGAAGTATTCGAAGATGTGATTTTGGAATGTGTATTGATTGGAGTTATACTCCACAGACTAAGTAGGGTCTCAGGGTACGAAGACATAGCGCACGTAACCTGGCTTGTCCTTATTAGGACAACTCTGGCTACGTTTGTCGTGGTCACGATTAGCGTGTGGACGCAAGTGGCAGCGCTTCTTAGAACGGGTGTGAATTATCCCAATTGGCTAATATAAGCGACGGAGGCCTTTGTTCGGCGTAAAGTCCGTCAACCGGTTTAGGGTACCTACGCCAAGCATGTTAATTTGCAAGTTCTTGCAAATGTTTCAGCCATTAGGCAAAATTTCGATGTTGTTTCACTGTTACTATGTGTTAGTTTAAAGCGTTTCAAATGTAGGAATCGCTGGTCGCGCCAAATTTGTTTCAAAGCGCTTTATTGTTTTTCTGTGGCTATTTCATTTAAGATTAATTCGCACGTTAAATTTTTTTGTTTTTTGCGACTTTTATTATTCGTTCTTTTGATTGTTGAACTAAAGATTTTCACAAAAGCCTATTTAAATTATTGTTGTAATCCCAGCAGTCAGCACCCACTGATTCTGAATTTAATTAATTACACTTTGTAAACATCACAATATGGGCGCTATACATTCCATGATTGAACTGTGGCAAATTTATGAAACTTTAGTTCCTCGTTTTGTCGCTCTAATCAATTGGCGCGACTTCCAATAGTATAAACTATGTAATAAAATAATATTGGTGTTATCTTCCTTACCTACCGCTTTTCAAAGTTCAGAGCCCTGTCAGCCCGAGAACTTTATTTATTAGCTTCGTAAATCAGTATTCAAATTGTCTAATTATAATAATTGTTTAGGTTAAGCGAAAATTGTCGGCAAAATAATCATCTTGATCTAAAAAGTACTAACTAAATTAAATTCTTGCGTGACAGGTTTATTATAAAGTTATAACGTGCGACAACATCGCGACAACTTTCCCGCCATAATCAGAAACGTGGTTTTTGCCTGATCGATCGTAGTGATGTACTCTTCACAACCATTTGAATAACTATGTTACTCTGTGGTTACATTGCAGTGTTCGTCTATTAGTCGACATATCCATGTAGTAGTATTAAAACTATACAATTTTAAAATTAAATATTTTTATCTTGATGTGAATGTGTGTTTTATTTAAAAACCCCACTTCCTACTTCCCCACTTCCGGTCTTTTTTGTTTTGTTTTCTTTGTAGATTGTATGTAAGTAGGTGAGTAGGTATAGGCACAGAGGTTCATATCTACATAACTCTGTCATCTACTTACCTCTTATCTACTTTTGTTTATTTTGTATTATCTGTGTTCTACCACAGATAATACCACTCGGCTGAGGTGGGTAGAACCCTTCGGTAGAACCTTGGAGAACCCTAGAACCTTGTTGAACCGTAGAGAACCAAAAAAATTATATGGAATGAATGGGTCTAAAGTAGACCGGACACCATTGACATTCTCCCGAAATAGTGTCCAACTAGTTAGATAGATGGCGCTTTTACGAGAAAATTAAAATTGTACACGTACGTACTATATAGGACCAATGATCATACTTGTTGTACATTCTTGGTCCGAGCGTACGTACGTCTACGGTTCAGCGCCATCTGCTTTATCGTTTATTAACGAAGTTCAGCCATTCTGACACTCTACCAAAAAGGATAGACCATAGACTCTCAGTAAGCTCTCAATACAGGGACACGACCATCCAGAAAATAGGACCAACAAACTCGGATAGATGGCTCTACATTTCATATTTCTTCGCAAAGTCACGCCTGTTATTTTTGTATTGAGACCATTTATAAATCCGTGATTGAGACACACTCATTTGTTTTGTTTAGCAAACTTTTAAACTTCTTACTTTGCTAATAATAATTGTTGGGGAGTTTGAAAAAAAAACAAAATATGATTAAGTATAAATATTTTATTGAACCACAGTGGAATGAATTCAAACAGTACCTAGGTACCTACATAGCTACTCTTAGATACTATTATAATAGGTATAGTAAAGTTAAATATAGTTTGTAAATTCATAAAGTGCAACGCACAAAATAAAACTCTGAGTAAATAACATAAAAAATAAATTCTATGATATATAAAAGCACGAACAAAACTATAAATCGACATCGTCATGGATAAAATTTAAAAAGATTGTAAAGACTCATAGAAATAGCAACATAAGGAAATATTATGCGACGAACGGTTTAAAATTAAAGTATAACTTAGATTAAAACAAACCACGCCAACAATACAAACTAAGTACAAAACGACTCAACAAAACTTTTAAATGACTTATGTGGCCTTCACGCGTTCAGAAACACACCTTGTGACACGTTCTCCACCACGGTATAGCGCTACAAAGATATCTGGACTGGCGGTGGCCAAAAGAGGAACTAACGATGCCATTTTGAAATGTCAATCTGTCTGCCATTCGTTTCCAGTTGCCATATCCGCCATTGCTTGTTTGCTCGGTGTTTTTTTTCGTTTGGTGCTTTGTGGGTGCTTTGGTCCCTTGCTTACCATCTTTAATGTGAAATTTTTTTTTTTTTGCAACACCAAAGGCCATAGACAATACTTTCTCTATGCCAAATGCAATAGCAACGCCTCCCTTACCGGAACAGATATCCTTGTGGGACTATATGCATTTGAGATGTGTAAGTTCAAAAATCTAACTCATCTTTCTATACTCGTATATTCTTACTTCAACGATCATTCTTGACTTGACTAAAAAATTGACAAAGAGTAGGTATTGTGTTGGGTTAAATTCTAACCTTTTTATTGGTTTTTGAAAGCTTATCACATTTCTTGCTACACATGAAAAAATATTGAGAAATGGTAAAACAGTCGCTTAGCAATAATTCCCTTCTGAATCACGCTGCACCTATCTAGGGCTGATGATATTTCAATTTTATTCATCGTGAGTGTAACAAGAAGCTATGATTGGTTGTGTTGTTTGGGGTATTTTAAAATTGGAGCTAGTCAAATCTTGAATTTGTTGAACTATTTAGAGCTCGTCGTGTTTTGGTCCGGAAAACTCCTCGTGGCTGATAAAGCCGTTTTTGTCTTTGTCTTCGTGCTGGAAGATTTCTTCAACCAGCTTGTCGTGACCTTCAAGCATTTGCTTGACGTCGTCGCTCATCTCAGCACCGTCTGGAGGAACCATCTGCTTCTTCAGGTAGTCGCTGACCTGAAAAAGAAAACGGTTAGGTTGAAACGAGACGGAATGATTTTTTTAATTTTTGTTTTCTATTGTTTTATTTACACATGTTTGTATGGACTCACTATCAATTTTCTTAATGAGATTTTTAAATATACTTTGAAATGCAGGTGAGGTCCCAGGCTTTACTTTTAAATAATTAGGTATATACACACAATACACATATAATATTAGCCCAGGTATATTCCTCTAGTTTACGTAGGTAAGGTACTAGATACGTAACTAAATTGTAATTATGCACACGACCAAGCCTCCTAACTAAAGTTTTTTCTCCGAAGTTTGCTTTGAAGAGATCGTTTCTAAGCGATAAAACCACCGAGAAGTCAATTTACGGACAAAATAGGAAATTTTCTATAATTTAAGGCCATTGTTTTTTTCCAAGTACCAAAATACAAGTACATACAATGTAATCTATCAGTGTGGACAATATTCTTGGCCTTTAGAGATAGACTTATTGTGTATCAAGTATAAGGTACTTTATACTATATTATACTATCCATACTAATATTATAAATGTGAAAGTAACTCTGTCTGTCTATCTGTCTGTTTGTTACCTTTTCACGCCCAAACCACTGAACAGATTGGGCTGAAAATTGGCATGGATAGAGGATGTATCCCAGGGAAGGACATAGGCTACTTTTTATCCCGAAAAAATCCCGAGGGACCGCGGGTTACACCGCGGGAGCGCAGCTAGTAATATTATAAATGTGAAAGTAACTCTGTCTGTCTGGCTATCTGTCTATCTGTTTGTTACCTTTTCACGCCCAAACCACTGAGGCTGAAAATTGACATGGATAAAGGTTGTATCCCAGGGAAGGACATAGGCTATTTGTTATCCCGGAAAAATCGCAAGGGACCGTGGGTTACACCGCGGGAGCGGAGCTAGTTGGTTATAATTGTGTGTAGATACTGCGCCAATGTCTTGAGACTTCTTTCGTGGGGTGGACTTAAAGATATTTTACTGTAGCTATTTGGCACGGAACACAAATATTGGCAAGATACCAAAATAAGTAGGTTAAACTATAACCTACACCTACCTACTTCTTTCCATCGTATTCCGTTTACAAGAATTAAGAATAAACTGTATATTTATAGGATCACTTTTATTCAATAACTTATTTAGGCGCGTTTGGCAGTATTGAGATTGAATAAATTCTTGGATTCGCCTCGAAAAGGTCACGTGCGAGTCAAAGAGTGCTGATGAAAGCTTGGGTACTTGATGTCCTGGATCCATTGAGCAACAGTATCACAAACTTATCTGATCCGGTGAGAGGCGCTGTTATCGCCGTTTAAACAAACATTTGTCCCGAGGCGGGGATCGAACCCGTAACCATCTGCGTCGCAAGTGGAGCTTCGCCCACTGCACTACAGAGGTCGTTAGAGATTTGTAATTTTGGTTTTTATCTCTTGTTTGCACCAACGTATGCGGCTGCGTGTTACAACATTGTAGGTAAAATACCCAATTTAATTTGGTATCAGTTGAAGCGGTCGCTGAGCGACAAACTTAAATAAATTAAAAAAAAAGAATGTGTTATGTACCATACTAATATTATAAATGTGACAGTAACTCTATCTGTCTGTCTGTTTTCACGCCCCAACCACTGAACAGATTAGGTAGGTTAAACATTTTCATGGATAAAGGTTGTATCCCAGGGAAGGACTTGTGCTTCTTTTTATCCCGAAAAATCCCGAGGGACAGTAGTCAGCATATAAATAAAAGTTGTGTTAAGAGTTATGTTAGTAGATTTTTGTTATGTAACTTACCTGCATTATTTACTACGAGTATGTAGGTATAACCGTCACCGATTAAGCCTAAGACTTCCGCATGCAGCGGCAGTTGCTTTTACCCTTTTTGCATTTATTCGATTATCTCAAAAAATATTATCCAGCATTATTAAAAAAAATACTTAGGCCCTTGCTCTCATACTGCCGGGGACAGAGGAAGATGGAGAAACATAATTAGGGAGAGAGTGATACCTAGGTCACGACCCTCGCTGAGGAATACGACTCAAGGAGGGGTGGAGGCCCTTGCTAATAAACTTGACATAAAGTTATGTCAAGTTGTGAGGGTTGGCAAGAGCGAAGAGAGGCTATGCCAGCTGTGGGATGAACAGGATGATGATGATGTGAGATATGTCATGCATAAACTAATTTGTATGGTTATGCATGACATAACTTAATGTCAAGTTACTACAATCTAGATTTTCAAAATTATAAAAGGGTAGATAAAGGTGAAAGAAAATACATAGATGATATCTACATTCTTTGAAGAATGTAGTTCATCTACCTATGATACAATACAATGATCTGTATATGTCTCGGGTCTGGGTGTTTCTATGTATAATAAGTATGTATTTACAAACAAAAAAGTATATAAGTAGTATATCAGTTATCTCGTACAAGCTTTGCTTAGTTTGGGGCTAGATGATGCTGTGTGAAAAGTCCAGCATTTTTTTTATTTTTTTTTATTTAATACTGATCATATTTCTATACATCACAACGAAATTGACGCGGCCCTTGCGCGGCCCAGTATAAAGCTGATCGTACATTAGTCCGCGCCGTACGCGCCGCAGTCATTTTCCTGTACAAAAAATACTGATGACGTCAGAAAATGTGGCTCGCTTCTGACGTCTTAGCATTTCCTCTATTGATTGACAGTTCTGCGCGTTTGGCGCGGATGGGTCATGCGACCACCTTTAAGGCGAGTTTTGTAATGAGTACTTAAGAGGAAGTGTGAAAGTGGCGCCAGTGAAGGAAAAGATAAGGAGCAACAGGCTAGCATGGTATGTGCATGTAATGAGTAGGGAAGAATGTCATGTAACTAGGAGAGTACTTGGTATGAATGTTGATGGATTTACGAGAGAGGTAGGCCAAAGAAAAGATGGATTGTGTGAAGGATGACATGAGTAAGAAAGGAGTGAGTGTAGATGACGGGTGATAGAGGAGAATGGAAGTACACATGTTGTGCCGACCTCACGTAATGTGGGAAAAGGGCAGGGAGATGATGATCTGAATCCTATGATCAAGAAATTCCAGTTGTATTCTTATGTTGTATTACTCGGGACTATCACGCAAGCTTTGCTTATGTAAATTACTTATGAAATAAATTATCTTATTATAACTGAATTATACGGAAGCCTTCTTGAAGGTGTCGAAAGCCTTACTATGCGTTCCAGGCGCACGCGAGTCGTCAAAATAGTATACATTTTTAAATTTTACATCGACTCGCGCGAG
Source organism: Epirrhoe alternata (assembly GCA_963565295.1). Classification (NCBI taxonomy): domain Eukaryota; kingdom Metazoa; phylum Arthropoda; class Insecta; order Lepidoptera; family Geometridae; genus Epirrhoe; species Epirrhoe alternata. The sequence continues at coordinate 2,223,124 of OY751375.1, forward strand.
CCTGGAACGCCTGAACGCGTAGCGTGGAACGCGAAGTCCGTACGCAGTTTTAGAATTGGAAACAAGCCCTCAACACTGACATTAGAGATTATCGAATTCATGCTAGGGCGGCTGATAGTGACTGACCTCTTCCCGCGACAGTTCATTGTCCGAATCCGCATCGATGGCTTTGAAGGCTAACTCGATACTCACTTCTTCGCGGGATAACATGTTGTCTGCATCAGCGTCGATCTCTTTGAACACGTTAGTGGCCGGTGGGGAGTCTCCGATGTTGATCAGCTCAACTTCGAAGTGGAGGGTCGCATGGGCTGGGATCACGTTACCGGCTCCACGCTCGCCGTAACCGAGAGAGGATGGGATTGTAAGTTTGCGTTTCTCACCTGGAATTAAAACAAAAGTCATCAGAACTTATAGATAGATAGATAGAAAATACTTTATTTATAAATATTAAAATTTATTTACAGAAACTAAGCTACTACAATATGTACATACAATTACAAAATACAATAGAATCAGTCAAGCTATCTAAGGATCGTCGTAAAAACGATCTATAGATAGCTCAACTGATCCAGGTCACTGCCAGTCGGAAGCGTGCCTAAAACACTGGCGGCATTGCCACGCTGAATGGCAATGCTGATTCTTTGTGCCAAAAAGTCGCCATTATTTATTAAAATACTTTACTTTACTTTATAAAATACTTTATTTTACTTTACTTTACTGGCAGTGACCTGGATCAGTTGAGCTATCTATAGATCGTTTTTACGACGATCCTTAGATAGCTTGACTGATTCTATTGTATTTTGTAATTTTATGTACTTTATTGCACACCACATAATAAAATAAACAAAAATAGAAAACTAAACAAAAAAGCCCAATGATAATGAATGAATTGTGGAACTCATTGCCGGGCTCTGTATTTCCCGAAAAGTACAATTTAGGGGTCTTCAAATCAAGAGTAAATAGGTTCCTTCTAGGTAAGCATGCTCCATCTTAGACCTCACTACTGCTTAACATCAGGTAGAGTGAGGTCAAATGCTGACCTATTTCATAAAAAAAAACAACATACAATCGGCGGCCTTATCGCTAAATAGCGATCTCTACCAGACAACCTGTGGATGGATAACTGATAATGGATAACTTATTCTTTAACTAGCTGACCCGCGCAACTTCGTCTGCGCATTATTAGGAACAAAGTAGAGGAGTTTTGAGTGAATCGAGAGTAGGTATATACAAAATATAAAACTCCGTCGCTTGATATAATAATAAATTTTTTTTTATATTTATGTTTCTCTCAAGAATCCCTTAATAGATAGAGGTAGGGAAAATCTTACCCAGATTTTGCAATGCTAAGAACAAAACGAATACGGTAATTGGTATAGAATCGCTGAAGCGAGCGGCAATTTTTTTTAAGAAATTGACTCGAAACATAATTTTTTTTGAATAGCAAGTACCTACTGTATTATTAAGTTAAGTTAAAATTTATTTATTGTTTTTTACAAGTGATTTGCTTAAACTAGGGTTGGGAACTTTTCATTTAAGTTAAGATAACTTGTGTTAGAAAAGTCCCCTCTTTCTTAAGGTCATTTAAAAACACTTGTGAGAGGGTTGGGTATCTAGGTAGGTATAGAATAGATAAGTAGGTATTGGAGTAATTAATAACACAAAATAATAAATACACTAAAGTATTAAAAGATACATGAAAGATAAGTATAATAAATAATAATGTATATTTCTCATATATATATTTATATACATATATACTTAATAAATAATATATAGATACATCAAAGTAGGTTTATTGCTAGGTAAGATAGAAATTTTTTTTTTTTTTTTTTTTCTATACACTTTCTGAAAATAGGATTTAAATAATCTGGTTAAATTAAGTAGGTACAATATTTTTTATTTTATTTTTTATTATGCTATATTTTAAAGTTTTATAAGTATAATTTTATTTATATTGACTTCATAGTACTGGTTTTAGAAAATCTTCGGTTTGTTCATATGTTAGAGATTTAAGCCAACTAGCCACTGTCGTTTTACATTGAAGGTAGGTTTTAGTATAGATTTTTAATTTTTTGTTAATATCGTTGTATGTTTGAATTGATTGGTCAGAAAACTGTTTTGATGCAAATACTGTTCTAGTCACTGGTTTTACTATTTTTAATCTACGTTTGTTTAACGTGCTTGGGTCAAGTTTTAACGTTTTATGTATTTTTAGTACACATTCTAGAATATAAAGTTGTCTAGCTGTTAGAACATTAGCTTCTTTAAATAGTTGGTCCGTGCTGAAAGTTTTTTTCTTTTTAAGTAACACTTTTAATATGTATCGTTGTGTCCTTTCAATGCTGATAAGTTTTGTTTTATGTGTACCCCCCCAGATCGAAAGACAATATGTGAGAACTGACTGTGCTAAAGTTATGTATATGTAAGTGAGCAGTTGTTTATCAGCGATGTCTCGTAGGTTTTTGAAAATCCAGACTAGCTTTTTTAATCTATTTGATACTAGTTCTATTTGTGGACGCCAGCTGAGATGACTGTCCAAGATTACACCTAGATATTTAGTATTATTTACTCGGTTCAGAGGTTGACAGTCACAAGTAGATCTATTGGTGCAGAAGTGTGCAGTTAGGTTGAGGTTTAAGTTAGGTTGAGTAGATTTTGTTATTGAAAATGTTAAATAATTAGTTTTAGATGTGTTGAGAGTAAGTAGGTTTAGGTTTAGCCAGTTTATGATTGTTTTGAGTCCCGTTTCAGCTGAAGTAAACACTTCGCCCCAGGAGTCACCGTGAAATAATAAGGCCGTGTCATCAGCATAACAAAACACTTTACCGTTACTTAGTTTGATATTAGTCAGATCGTTTATATATGTGAGAAATAAGGTAGGTCCGAGGACACTTCCCTGTGGTACGCCAAAGTTAGAAATAGGTTCGTCCTTGCTGTAGGTGTTACTATCTAGTTTAACTCTCTGAGTCCGATCACTTAAGTAGTTGGATAGAAGCGCAAGGAAGGAGCCTCTTATACCGATTTTTTCTAGTTTATGGATTAGAGTAGCCACAGAGACGGTATCAAATGCCTTCCTTAGATCCAAAAATATGCATAATGCTTTTTTCTTTTTGTCTAGGTATTCAGTGATATTACTAGTTAATTCCATAATTGCATTTTCAGTACTAACACCTTCACGGAAACCGTATTGAGACTCTGACAGTAAGTTGTATGTTTTAAGAAATTTTTTTAAGCGGACGTTGACTAATTTTTCTAAAATCTTTGATATAACTGGAAGGATAGAAATGGGCCTATAGTTATTAATATCTCCACTGTCCCCACTTTTGTATATAGGATGAATGATAGAGCGTTTCAACTCTTGTGGGAAGATTCCTTGTTGGAAGCAAAGTTGGCTAAGGTGGGTAATTATAGGAGCTAGTTCCGATTTAGCTAATTTAATAAACTTCGTCGGAATTTGATCCCAACCTGCAGCGGAGTCGGTTTTAAGATTTGCTATAATTAATTCTATTTCCGAGGCATCTGGATCAATTATGCCAATAGAGTTGATTTGACAGGGAAGTGATTGTACATAGTTGTCTAAGTCAATTTTAGATGTATTTATTTTATCAGCAAGGGATTTTCCAACGCTATTAAAATGTTGATTAATATATTCAGCTGATTGATGTGCATCAGTTTTTAGGTTGAGAAGGTCAGTATTTGTAGATGTAATTTTGTTTAGGTGGGTTATCCTTTTTATGCATTTCCATAGGCTTTTATTATTTGTTTTGTATTTGTTTAGTTGATCTCTTTCATACTGGTTTCTTAATTTTTTTATTAGGTTATTACAGTAGTTACGGTATCGTCGATAAGTTATTTTTAAGATTTCATTTGTATTGTCTTTTTTAAGTTGTTTTTGTAGTCTATTTCTATTTCTTATGCATTTTAAAATTCCTGGTGTCATCCATGGCTTTAGGATTCTATTTTTACATGGTATTTTAATAGTTATTGTATGTTCAGCGAGACAGTTTGAAATGATTTCTAATAGTTTATGACACAGGATGTTTGGACTTTGTATGTTAATTAAGTCAGCGATATTTTTATCTTGAAGAGATTTAAGTGCGTTTTGATAATTCGTTGTAGTTTTTGTATTACTTTTGATGTTTGTGGCGTTTGTATTTAAATAGTAGTTAATTATTAGCATTTTGTGATCTGTTATAGTCGTATCTAGGACTGCTACTTTAATTGAGAGTTTATTTGTGTCTAGGTTTGAGATGACATGGTCGAGGCAACTGTCGTCTCTCGTATCGTGCCTGTGTTTAGGAAGTAAGCAGTGAGTTGCCAGCATGTCAAGGTAGAGGTCAGAATATTTGCCGTCATTTCCTTCTAAGATGTCTATATTAATATCTCCTGTTATAGTTGTGTTTATTTTTAGGTGTGGAGCTTTCAAATAGTTATCTAGTGAGTTAATAAATTTGTCAGGATTTTTCATTGATGGAGGACGATAAATACAGACTATTGTGCTAATTGGGGTAGTAATTTCTAGGCAAGACGCTCCGAACAGAGTAATTTCTTTAATAGTGTGTTTTAACGCACTTTTTATGAAGACAACTACACCATCATTTTGGTTTACCTTTTTCATCGAGCAATATGACATGTATTCCGGTTTTATCGGGAGCGGTTTGTTAAAGTCGATTCTACATTCGGTGAGAACAATGATATCGACGTCTTGTTTAAGCATGCGTAAGTTGATATCGAGGTCATCAAGGTTAGAGGTTTTGTGAATGCTTCTTATATTTTGTACTGCTATTGATAGGTTAGGCGTTCTTTTAGGCAGGTTTTTGTGAAGATCACCGATCGAACAACTTATGGCAGTGTCGTCTAACAAGTCTAATTCCTGTAACAATATATTTTGACTATCCATTATCGAGAAGATGCTTGGGATAGCGGGTGTTGTATATTTTCGGGTTAATTATGTGTACTATGTTTTTTAACATAAATCTAATGCATAACATACGATATAGTAGCTGATTAGCTTTGTTTTTGATTATAATGTTATAACAAACAAATACAATACATATTAATACATATGATATAGTAAATATATTAAATATATTAAGTATTAAATTAGAATTTAAGAGGTAGATACTGCTTAAAATAAAGTATAGTTTATCCAAGATGTTACGTATTTGCACCTTATATAGTCACTTCGTTGCTAGTTGCTGCAGTTGGGCTTCGCAGTGCACAGTTATAATTGGAGAGTTATCATCGAGTCGTAGATAGACTTTTCCATAGCTTGTCCAACAGTATTTATACTTGTTCGCCAACTTGAAGTCTCTGGCTAGGAAATATAGTCTGGATGCTGTTGGTGTAAGATTTTCAGATATAAATATCTGAGTATCAGCATGAGCGTTTAGCCCCATGAGCTTCGCGCTCAGCTTGCTTGTTTTGTTCTTGATGTTGTAGGTCTTCGCGGATTTCAAGAGGTCTGTTTTTATGAAGGTGTTACTCAATTCGACGACAAGAGTGCTCCTTTCTGCTTTAGGTTTTTTTGTTTTTATAATGTCTTTGATGTCCGACTTGCTGATCTCCACATTGAGATTCTTGTAGAGCTTCATGACCATTTGCTGGAGGTCTTTCTTGTTTTCATCTCCTTTTAAGGGCACATTTTTGATCTCTATGTTTGATTTCCTCTCATTTCTTTGTGATTCTTCCAATCTGCTCTGCAAAAGCACAATTTTTTCATTGTCATTTTTTGCCTGTATTTCCATTTTCTCTAGCTTCTTTTTTAGCTCTGCGTTTTCTTCGGACAGGTGTATAATTGTCGCCTGAACCAAGCTATTAGTTTGTTGGATCTCTTTAAGAGCCGACAGAATCGAGTTGTTTTGTGTATTTTGATTTTCGTTCATTTCTTTCATCTCATCTTTAATACCCATCATCATATTTTGTACCTGTGCCATAGTAGACTCCTGGTCTGGACAGTCTTTAGTCGGAGAATCCCCCTCCTTATCCAGGCATTGTGTTTTTTGTACTCTGCGTCGTTTATTTACTCTCAGGGCACAACCTGGTAGTACAGCATCATCCAAATTTTGAATATTCGGCAGTGAGCCCGCTTTTTGTGGAGAAAGCATCATAATTACTACGATTCCTCGAATAAACTTGCGTTATCTATCTCGTAGTAGTATGAGCAAATTGCGTTTTAAAAAACACGTAAGAAGGTTATAGATACGACGCTAAAGCAAGTTGGGAATGTATCGTTATAGTTTCTGTATAGTATTAATTACTCAGTGCAGGCACAATGCAGGTCTAGGTAAGTAGGTATGGCAGCATGTGGTCAGTTGAATACTCTGTGAGTGGAAGCGAGTTAGCAATTATGTCAACTGTCTCTTTTACGCGTCGCTGGTCGCGTTTCACGGACTCAATCAGCGGTGCTTGAGCAGGAGGCAAATTATAGCAGCTGATGTTCTCTTTTTCGCGTCGCTGGTTGCGTTTGCGATCCCGATGAGCGGTGCGAAAACAGGATAGCAATTTTTAAAAATGTACCTTTCGCTCTCACGTAGCACTGCGCGTTCAGGTGACGTCGAAGTCTTGAGGAATTATATTTTTGCAATTTGCGTAACGCGCAAGGTGGAAACAACTTTAAGTTATTAGTGTTAAGGTTCACTTTTGATTGTGGGTTTTTTAAAAATACAGTAACACGTCTGCTCGCAGTTAGACCTCGGACGAAAGAGGACTGTATGGTGTTGTATTTCGAAATAAAACGATTAACTAATATTACCTACCGGCGACTTCGTCAGCAATATAAAAATATCGAAAACTCTAAGCAAAAATCTCCATTAACTTTTCAAAACTCAAAATCGAAGAAAATTATACTCGATCGTATTTCGAAAAACGTTTTTAGAAGCGCCACCTAGGAGAAAAAGTGTAAAGTAGTTTTGACCTCTAGACCGATAGATGGCGTTCTAACTATAGCCAAGGAAAAAATATTTTAATATCAAAAAATCATAACTTCGGAGTTGGGATATATTGATGGGTGGGATGGGAATACACATGTTACATGTTTATCATTAATTTTAAAATAATTTATTATGCAAAATACAAAAAAAACGAAAAAATTTAGAGTGCAAAAAGTGGCTCCGGGCGGTCACCCATCCTTATTATGACCGCGCCCAGGGTTGCTTAACTTTTTTCCCCATACAAACTTCCAACCCTTATTTTCCCGCCCCCTTATGGTAATTGACAAAAAAAAAGTAGCCTATGTCCATCCCTGGGGTATACTCTTTATCCATGCCAAATTTCAGCTTAATCGGTTCAGCGGTTTGGGCGTGAAAAGGTAACAAACAGACAGACAGACAGACAGACAGACAGACAGAGTTACTTTCACATTTATAATATTAGTATGGATGTGTCCTGTTCCACTCTTATTATTTTAAACAGAGAAGCGCTGGTGCAGCATGCTTACGTGCTTGATAGATCGTCGAAGTTAAGCAACGTTCTAGACGGTCTGTAAGTGGATGGGTGACCGCCTGTGGCATTTATATCTGAGCGCTTCCGTGCTTCGGAGGGCATGTTAAATCGGTCCCGGCTATTTAAGTTGTTAAGCCATGACGGAGGCCTTAAGCCGGCCTAAAAACTCCGTCCCCAGAGTTGGCCACTGACTCATACGAACTTACTACACTATAAAACTATTTGTTTTTTAATTACTTTGAACATCATATACAGGGTGTAAAAAGACGTCTACCGAATCCGAAAGGGGTAGGTACAGCATCCCAACACACAACCAAATCCAAAAAGATTTTCCGAAAAAATCATTATATCCGGAAAAAACAGCGTTTGAAGATTACTGTATGCGAATGTTCTGGGCGCGTTGTTTTACGTAGATTACTGGATTTTGAGTTTTAATGTTTTTTTTATACAGGGTGTAAAAAGACTACTACCGAAAACTGAGGGGTTGCATTCAGACCATGATTCTAAACAAATTTATCGAAAAAAAAACGCAAAAAAAAATTTCACTTAGCTACGTAATTTTATGTCATTTTCCAGTTATTTACTACAAGTACAACATAATAAGACCATGCCTACCTAATAATTTCATTTATAAAAGAAAAAAACAATTAAAACTCAAAATACAGCAATCTAAGTAAAACAACGCGCCTTAGTACAACCGCGCGCCCAGCTGCGCGAGGTCAGCGCACGCGCGCGCGGCCGACGACCGCCATAACATACAGAATACGTACTACGGGCCGGGCGGTCGGCCGTCGCAGCCGCGCGGGCGCGCGCTCGCCCCACTCTCGCGTATTTGTCTACTAAACCTATGTCAGCCTATGCCTAAGTTCTACAGTGCTATAAACAAAATCTTAGTTACGTAAACTAGAAAAATTAAACATTTTAACTCGCTTTTGGCTGGCTTTATTTCAGCGTTATTACATAAAAATGTTTCATTATTATGTTCTTAAACAAAATCGTGATTAAGGAAAACTTGAACGAATTTTCGGTAATGGTTTTAAACTAAAAAAAAAATAAAAGTACAAAAAAACAAAAATTTAAAGTATACGAATATACGCTGGGATTTGAACTCGGCCCTCTCGCATGGCAGTCAATGTTTGATTCTCCTAGGCTACCATGACTTTACCAAAGTTTGCGAAATTAAGGTTCACTTCAAAAAAAAAATTACTGAGATACAAAACTCGACCGTATTTCAATGGCATTGAAAACTATTACGCTTTGTAATAGCCATCCAACCTCGTCACGTGTCGGCGGCTAAGTTCTATCAAAATACTCTAATCTGATTGAAATAAGGTTCCAATTTCTATTTCGCTAAGACTAAGACTGAATCCTTTGAAATACCGCTTGTCTAAAGCTGCATTTACATTGTTTGCGAATTAAGACTGAGTTCTCAAGGTATACTACACCGCGAGGACGCTTCAAGTTCCTTTAACTTTTGAATCTTTAACTTCGATCGGGAATTCGGAATACACATTAATTATGTCAAAGTTTACACTAACAACACTCGGTACTAGATCAACTGTTCACTACATAAACAAATAATAAGTACCTAAGTAAACAAATAATAAGATCAATGGTTGATACGATCATCAGTTTATTGTATCAAATATCACTACACTAATGTACAGTGCCACAAACTTATCTGGACCGGTGGCCAAAAGAGGAACTAACGAATTTTACTGAAAAAAATATTTTTCTGCCAACAAGAAATGCGACAGTAGCGCCTCTCTCACCGGTTCAGATAAGTAAGTAGTATAAGTAAGTTTGTGGCACTGTAGTCAGACTACATCATCAGTTTTCAAACACGATTTCAACCTCTCGAGTAGTGTGAAACATGCTTAGCAAAGTTGCACATCGGCGGCATTTGTCAAAGAGAATTAATCACTATTAAGAAATAGTCTTCTAAATTAATTACAATAAGGTTCAAATTTCTATTTCGCTACATTTTCTTTCTAATTTCTCGACTCGTTTTGTTTGATTTTATTTATTAGTTGAAGTTCAATATTCGACCGTAAAGTACGTATTGGACACTCGCGCAGCATACAAATTGCGTTACCGTATTACTGTCGCGAATGAGTTTCTAGTGTGTTTTGTAAATAAAATTAAAGTGTAAGGTATTTTTTAGAGAAGTACATACCTACCTATGCTACCTGACTGTTTGTTTAGTGCGAGTGTGTTCAGTAAAAAATGCTTATTATTGTGATCGTGAAAATGCGTTTAATGTTATGGTCCTCGCGCATAAATGCGATGTTACCGAACCAACACCAACCCTTCGATGAGCATAACGGCTGCCTAACAGCGAGAGAGCCTCGTCCCATAGTCTCAAGAGCTCTGGAGGCTTTGATCAGCGGGTAGAAGAGCAGGTCTTGGTTCTCTGTGGGAGAACCTTGGGTACCTACCTTACCTACAGCCAGGCAAGCTCAGCTGTGCTTGTTGAACGAGCATATGCTTAGTTTGAGGTTACAGCGGAATTAGGTAAGTACGTAGGTATATCAATAATCAAATTGCTACGCACGTAGATAGTAGGTAGGCACTGCCGAAGCTATCGCGTGCGATGCGTACATTGCTGGCTGACGAAATAAATGAAAATCTTCAAACGCTATTTTCTCCGGATATAATTTTTTTTTTGGAAAATCCTTTTGGATTTGGTTGAGTGTTGGGATGCTGTACCTACCCCTTTCGGCTTCGGTAGACGTCTTTTTACACCCTGTATAAATGAAATTATTAAGTAAGTATGGTTTTATTATGTTGTACTAGTAGTAAATAACCGAAAATAACATAAAATGATTAAGCTAAGTCAGATTTTTTCTTCGCGTTTTTTTTTCGCTAAATATGTTTAGAGTCTGATTGCACCCCTCAGTTTTCGGTAGTAGTCTTTTTACACTCTGTATTTATTACTCTTCTTTCTTACAGTAAAAGCAATATCTTGCTTCGCATATGAGACTCTCTAGCACTTAAGGCGAAGTGGGCGCGAGTGTTTAATAAACTTATTTGACAGCCCTTTCGCCCTTGATAACCTTTAATTTTGTAATATTAAAGAGTTAAACCTCACTTGGGTATTTCATTGAGATATGAAAAGTCTTATCAAAATTTTCGATTCCGAGATTTTCATGGCCGAGCGGCTTTAGGAGGATCGTCTGATCGTTGCGGGTTCGAATCCCGTCGGAATAAAATATGATAAGACTTTTCATATCTCAATCCTGAAAACTACTGAGGAATTGATAGTTTTCCCCTAAAACTCAAAAAACCTCTTTAGAAACGCGCCGCGTCCTAATAGAAAACAGACTTCATTTGACTTAAGAGTCAAATATTGAAGTCGGTTTTCATATAACCGACTTCAAAAAAAGGAAGAGGTTGTCAATTATTAATTATAAGTTTTTAAAAAACGTAATTATTAGGATTATATTTGTACAGGAAATGTCGGGAAATAATAAAGGTTAAAACGCGATGAAATCCTGCACCTACCTACAAATCTAATTCATCTCCGACGTCCGGAAGAAAGACAACGTCAAAAGTCTGGAGCTGACTAAGCTGCGGGTTTCACAGAAGAACTATTAAATAATATAACTCACCAACACACATGTCCAGCAGACCCTGATCCCACCCCTTGATGACCTGTCCCACGCCAATTTGGAAGGTGAAGGGCTGTTCACGATCATAGCTGTAACAAACAAACGTACTGTCAGTCCTCCGTCACATTAGATAATCTGTCTATTACTACTAGTATTATATTATCTGGGCTATTACTATCTAAAATCACTATCCAATTCATATCACATAATCAACGTGATTTGAATGATAATAAAGTAAATATTATTAACGAATAATAATGCTGGACATTTCATTAAGCCCCAAAGGAAACAGAGCTTGTGTTATGGGAGCTACTACTTTTTTGTACTTTAGTAAGTACTAGCTTCTGCGCGCGGCTTCGCCCGCGTGGTACCAACATTTTGAATAGCCTATATGCTATTCCAGGTCACTATCTAGACCTATTCCAAGTTTCATCCAAATCGGTTCACTGGTTTAGGCGTGATTGATACACAAACATACAAACATCCAAACATCCAAACATACTCACAAAATTTCAGATTTATTATATTATTAGTATAGTATATTAGTATTATTAGTAAGTATGTATATGTACTTGTGCAGGGTTATTTGTAAAATACCGGTAACCTCTCAGGACTGTATTACTATCATCCTACACAAGAACTTTCGTTCTATGACTTTTAAAAATTCATCATTATTTTGGTTCATCAGATTTTCATACAAAAATATAAATATTTAAATTGAACGCTCTAAATGTTACAAAGTCTATGCGAAGCAAAGGAAAGCGATAGTACAATAGCTAGGAGAGCGGGGTAAGGGCGGCGGGGGTCGAAATGTGTTAGATAGGACAACGAAATCTGGAAGGTTATGTCATGGAACAAAAGTTGTTGTTTGCGATGATAGTAATATTACAGTCCTGAGAGGTTACCAGTGTTTTTCAAATAACCCTACAATGGGAACCAGATAACTGATAAGTAATTATATACTTTTTTGTTTGTAAATACATACATATAATAGAAACACCCAGACCCGAGATAAATATTTGCAGATCATACAAACATTTATCCCGCGGCGGGGATCGAACTTGCAACCTTCTACGTCAAAGGTTAATAAAGTGTTTTGTGTCAAAACGCTTGGAAAGCGGACAAGCACTATCGTGGTTGGTGTCAGGTAGGTGGTACTTAGGAATATTGTGTTGAGTCAATACTACCAATCCATTTGATCTCCAATACAGAGAGAGCACCTATTCATTTCAAAGAAATTGAAAACCCTTTGGACTTTTCTACGGAAACATAGTACCATTTCTAGCCGGTAAATAAAATAGGCATTTTAGGTTTTTTCGGGAAACAATTACGTTATAAATAATTTTATTTATTACGTTTGGTCGCGAGGCGCAGGATAGAGGCGACTGGCATAAAAGAAGGTAGGCCTATACCCATGATGATGATGATTATTTGTAGTCAAAGTAAAACTTTTCGGTCATTGATGTATGCAGTCATACTATGCATAGTGCGGAAGCATATAACTAGACTATAATATGCGTTCCGCGGTGTTACCCTCGATCCTTTGGGAATACATCACTTTTCCTAGAGATAAGTAAGTTCGTATGAGTCAGTGGCCAACTCTGGTGACGGAGTTTTTAGGCCGCCTTAAGGCCTCCGTCATGGCTTAACGACTTAAATACGAGTAGCCGGGACCGACAATTTAACGTGCCCTCCGAAGCACGGAAGCGCTCAGATGAAAATGCCACTGGCGGTCACCCATCCACTTACAGACCGTTTCGAACGTTGCTTAACTTCGACGATCTATCAAGAACGACTAAGCAAGTACGACCACGAGCGCTTCCTAGAGATAAAAAGTAGCATATAAGCTATATGCCAGACAGTAGCCAGATTCAACATGATTCATACTGCTGAACCGAGCATCTATATAATTAAACTTTCGCATTTATAATATGTATTAGCAGGCTAAAGATCTTCTATGTGTATCACAAAATGGGACGGTTATTAGTGATATTAACTAATCCAGGGCGTGTCTATCCGAGAGCTGCTGCATTTTCAGCTCAACGGATGAGCATTGCCATTCAGCGCGGTAATGCCGCCAGTGTTTTGGGCACTCTCCCGACTGACAGTGACCACGGACCGTATTTTTTTTCATTGGTTTGATGATTTTCGGAAGCTTCCCAACACGATTTCCGACTTCAAGGGCCAATTTTTAGGTTTGGAATAATTGGTACTAAATTAGGACGTTTGAAAAATTGGCTCTTGAAGTCAGAAATCGCGGTCCTAACGCGGTCCTAAGCCGAATAATTGGTCCTTTAAGTCAGAAATCGTTGTAAGAAACATGCGAATATTCATCAAACGAACGGGAATACGGCCCTAGGTCTAGATAATATTCTATAATATGCCGTGTCCTCCGAAATTACTCGTAATCTATTAAAATAAGTATGAAATCCTAGTCCCAGCCGAATTCGCGTTCAGACATTTAAAAGGGAATGGACATTTTAATTAGTTCACCTAAGCTCTCTCTAAAATGGTTCTCCCCTTATTTCTGATGTCTGTGGTTCTCCCAGACAATATGAAAAACGGTGTAGTTAATGAAGAAATTAAATTTTCAGAGGAAATGCTCTGAAGAAATTGTGTACTTAGGTAAATAAGGTGCAGAGTAGTAAAGTGGTTTTGAGTAGCTAAAGTTTGGCCGGGGTTGGTAAAAGTTTGTATAAATACATTAACAAATTGATAATATGAATACTTATAAGTTTGAACGAGTGAGAAGCGTCCATGCAAACGATAAGTATTTCAAGAGTACTTAAATGCATTTCAGGGGGTTACCTTGGAACTTCAAAACAGCATCTACAATTTTACTCGTCTAATAAAACAAGAAAATTGATTGCATTTTGAAAATCGCAATTGAACAAAGTAGGAAGGAAAACATAACGCGGTACCACAGATCGGCAAAAGTCGCGGGTTCAAGTCCCGATGAGTGTAATTTTGGGAAACTTCACTCTAGATTACTCTCTAGTCTAGATTACTAGTTCCTTTTTCAACAATTTATTATGATACTGGCTGGACTTTATCACACAGCAATTCACAGCATCATCTAGCCCCAAAGTAAGCAGAGCTTGTGCTATGGGTATTTTATTTCATTGTGGAACTGAAATATAAGTTTGTTTTACAATGTAGTTTTCCCCGCAAACCCGGAAGGCACCGCGTTTTTTATAGCTATAATTAAAAAAAAAAAATTAATAGGCCACCTTTTGCTGGCAACCCTGTAAACGTCATTATTTTTCGCGCGCTCTACCGGCACCGTATACAATTCTTCGAAATATTCTCAAATCTTTGTAAATCTAAGTAATCTTCCAAGTTTAAACAATGTTGTGTGAATGAGAATAATATTTAGTGTGATTTGTGAAAAGAAACTTGGAAATAATGTCGTAAAATACGATAAACGCCTCAACAGGCTAATGTGTGAAAGTAAAAGCAAAAGTCGCTTCAAAGCCACTTGTATTGGAAGCTTCCCATGCTCCAATCGATCGTATGTTCCAGGTAAATGCCTCTCCAGCAGTTTCAGGTTTCCATCTTGCAGGAGAAAAGCTGTATAAACCTCTATACCGTGCCTGTTACAGCACGAAGTTCAAACTCGGAACGAGATTCCGTAGCTTTGATTTGGCACGCGATGCCACAAGTACACATACGAGATATTTGTACTAAAATAGCTTGTCCTAACTAACGACAATAGAGCACGAAAATCAAACTCGGTACGAGATACCACAGTATTGATTCTGTACATAAACCTGCCATACCAATGTACACGTGCGAGCTACGGTTCACACTTCCACTCTGGTACGAGATACCTAAGATCACAATTATAATGTATCGAGATAATACTCTCTTTCATTCAATATGACTGCATTGAACAGTCGTTGTCACCTTCAAAGTATGATTGCAACAGTGACATATAAAGTGGAAGCGGGAACAATTAACAAACTTGTTCAAAGAACCTATTTCAGCTCAACAACAACCAGTAGATGATAATTGACAATGGTGAAACCGCGGAGGTTCCATGCTAAATCTATGGGTGAAACAATACCTTATAACAAAGATACCCTCAGTTGATATTGATAAGGTGAAATTTATAGGAAATTATAAAAAGCTGAAATCATAATTTAGTCAATGGTCTCACGAGAAGAAATGAATGAGGAAGATTATCTCTGTCATGGAAGAGAGCTCTAAACCTAGGGGACCAATCTGTTGGATGTGTACATCAAGGGTGCATCGCATCACCTTGGCCCAGCTGCAGCTCTTGTCGGGCCAAGTAATGATAAAGTGATAAAAAATAAAGTTAACTGATGCTTCAAAACATCCAGACAAACTAGGATACACGATGTTGACTTGTGGTCGAAAATTAACCAGAATGTTGAAGAAATCTTTAAGGCGTTTATTAAACCATTATCAAAGCCGACACTAAATGAGAACCTGCTTTTAACAAGGCAGTGGCAAACCAATGTGATTCACTTCAGACTACAGCCAGCGGACCAAAGCAGCAGCAGTTGAAGATGGACCCAGGAACAGAGCGACACACCCACTGCCTCATCGAGCAGGTCCTAGCTACAGCTGCAGTAGTTCACGCCCCGAGAGGGCTGCACCACAAGGACCACACAGCAATAGCTGGTGTTCAGGTACTGTGCTGCGATCAGGTATGCAGGCAATATAATTACTAAAACATATTTTTCAGCTGGAAAATAATAATTCATGACTTCATAGTCCGTACTGTTTCAGTAGATAATTGTTTATCACATCTCTCTCAGTGAAGCACATTAATAATGAATGCCTAAATCATTGTACCTGACTCAAAGCTTATTATTGAGCTCTGCAAGAAGCCATGACTAATTTGTCAGAATTAGGACCTGTAAAACATATTTAATCACAGTAATGATTATTCAAAACTAAATGTTTTTTTTGATCCCAATCAAAAGGAATAATCTTAGTTTTTTTCTAACTAAAAACCACTAATGGGTTCTTTAAAGTTGATCACTTTAAATGGAAGATAAAAGTTTAACTTTTGAACAGCCACTGTCGTTACAAAGTTATTGGAGCCTGTGAGTATTCTTCGGGATGGAGATTCTATCCAACAACCTACCTAGATGATTCTATCAATACTTGTGTATTGGTTGGTTGCTCTCAGGCTATTTTCAATGTTGGGGCTGCATTGTAAACAATGGAAAAAAGCAGCTTTGTACAATTTGCAAATTCATAATAATACAATGTACTTAGTTATGTTATAATTATAACTCTTGACTTACCATAAGCAAGACAAAGCTATTATCAAGCAATCTGCTATTAAGGCCTCAACATACTAAGACAATGGAAAGTGGAAAAGTTACTTAGTTCTTTTCAATATCTCCCTAGACCTGAAGTGGTTGTCTTTATTATAATACAAACCTCATAAACAATATAATTGTATGAAAAATACCACAAAACTTAAATATTTTCTATTGTATGTATCTATAATGGAACGGGTAACATTTCACACATTCTAGTGATTGGTACATAAACCAATCAGACAGAACTATTGGTCGCTTTGTACTGACAGTATTATAAGATACATAATGTCTTAAAATATAGAACATTGTTCAACCCCCACATTTAAATGGATTATTTTTTCTGGGTATCCAATAACATAATTTGAAGTTGGTAAAAATCAAACCTAACAATACTATTTTTGCTGATAAGGAATCATAACACAAACATAGAAATTGTGTGAGAATGAAGTACCTACCTATAAATGAGGTCTTGTCCTACTCTAATTTATAGTTATTTCTCTTTAAGAGAATGTGGGGGTTCACACTTCACACTATACTACAAAACATGTATTTGACATGTATTGGCATCTTTTATTTTTTCTGGTTGTTGTTCGCACATCTAAAGCAAGCACCTACCTAGTAAAATTTTATGGAATTAGGTGCTTACCTATTTTACAGAAAACTTGTCAAAAGTGTTAGCTTGAATGACACAGCGTGCCTAAGTATCTACCTCTGGGGGGGTTTGAAATTACAAGGCAATTTCTTTGTCGATGGGAATCAAAGAGATCAATTTATGCCCAGTACATAGATTTATTTTTTTAATGGTAAAAAACAATGTGATTCTGCGTGATGTTTCATTTTGAGAGACCCGCATAAATATTTATTTTTCTTCACTTGCCATAATATCATTATCTAGATTAAAAATAATAGAACAAAGGCATTTCTTCGTTATTATCATTGCCTGTGGGACATCACGGGCTCATAAATAAATACTCAAATAATAATTAAATAATTAGTCTACCCAGCCTAAGATTCCCAAAGCTAGTATCTACATCAGTAGATGTAGTCAGTTCATGACTAGTAAGTCATGAACTTAATGATAACCAAATCCATAACATTCAAGCCAAGTAATTACTAACTTGTCAACTTCTCTCATATCACAGTAGGTACACCCAAAAAACAACTGTCATACTCTGATAGCAGATGCTTACCTATAGTTTTTGTTAAATATTCAAAAAAAAGATTTGCCAGAAAGCTACTGAGCACCATTTAAGATTTTATATATATATATATACATACATATGTATATGTATACGTACATATATTTTGTATAATGAACCAATACAATACTAGATATTTACTCAGAAAAGCAGACGGGATTTATGTTATTCACAACCAAAAACACCTGACATCCGTGATATTTCTCATCTAGACTTTAAAAGAAGATAATATACACTAAAATAGAGTGATTACAATACTCTTCATTGTCCTAACTCCACACTCTTCTTCCCTACGAAAATTGGCACAGATGACAGATCTAAGAGTCTCTCCTAAAAGAGTATCCGGGCTAAAAACCTATCTAGCCACAGTATACAGAGCTCTAAGTCTCTCCCAAGTATGTATTGTGTCATTTTGACAAACAGCCTTAAAACGCTCTGAACCTAGTATAGTCACAATAAAGTTGGCGACTTAACTAGCTCAGACAACTACTCAAGGGATACAACAAAGCATCATTATCATCATAATAAGGCTAAATAAAATAATTTTAACTAAATACCTACTTTATACTAAAGTACTAACAATAACTACAAAAGTAACTCTAAGCACTTGCTTAGATCTCACATTTTATTCTCAGGAATATTAAAATGGCCTGCCAGCACACTTGAGGATCATATCCAGAACGCAGCATCTATTTATTAGTGAGGACAAACCATTATTTCATAACATTCAAAAAACTTTATCACCCTGCATCAACATTGTACTATATGTGCAATTAGCATGCATCCTCGCTTTGGGTAGCATACAAGTAAATTCACTTCACTCAGTATCTACCTATTCCCCACTATGCTACCACATCTCCAAATAGAACTGCTGGGGCAAAGTAAATCATCAGCAAATAAACAGACTGTCTGACCAGCCTAGTTCACTAAAATGTTCTAAGTTTTATAACTCTGTTCAAGAACTTCACTATTATTCTGTGTTCTTGGTCATATATTATTTTAACATTTAATGACTATTTTAGCTGTGATTATTGATAATATAGTAAGTTATTATGGAACACTACACAAGTTTATACTTTATAGTGCCTTTAATAATGTAATATTATACTACCTATGTGCATAAGTAATTTTATGCTTTCGTGTACATATATGTAATAGCAAACAATTATAAATTCAACTTCTTTAATTGCTTCAATAATACTTAAAGTAAAAATGATAAACAAATACTTGCCTACATATTAATTTTAAAGAATGATTACTCCTAAAAGTAAGTAGTAATAAAAGCACACATAACTATTAGTTATGTAAATAATTTACCCATTATGCAAATGCTCTAAACAACTACATTGTAAAACAAACTTATATTTCAGTTCCACAATGAAATAAAATTGAAAATTGGATGAACTTACCCAAGTGAAATCCAATTGTAATTTTATGAATGTGGAACTGAAATATAACAAACACCCACCCAGCCCAGTATCAGCTGGAAGCTGACCCAGGGCATAATGGGTAGGTACCTAGGTACCCTAAGTAAGCTCTAAATCAATGACGTTTACAGGGTTGCCAGCAAAAGGTGGCCTATTAATTTTTTTTTTTTAATTATAGCTATAAAAAACGCGGTGCCTTCCGGGTTTGCGGGGAAAACTACATTGTAAAACAAACTTATATTTCAGTTCCACATTCATAAAATTACAATTGGATTTCACTTGGGTAAGTTCATCCAATTTTCAATTATAAGACTATCAGTCTTATAATACCCATAGCACAATATTACTTATAATTAGTGTACCACACTTGGTATTTCATATTTAGGAGGATCGTCTGATCGTTGCGGGTTCGAATCCCGTCGCAATCTAAAATTTTGAGAAGACTTTTCATTTCTTACTTATATACTTTTGTTTGTAAATATTTACATTTTATAGGACGAAAAATATTTGTAGATCATACAAAACTTTATCCGACGGGAATCGAACCCGCAACCTTCTGCGTCGAAGCTGCGGGCGGGCTTTCGCCCAATGCGCTAGTATAGTACATAATGCATCGAATATTCGCATGGCTTATCAGATAGCTGGTCTGGTCAGCCTCACCCTGTTATTTTCCATTGTTCATAGTGATCCATTAAACTTTATGACATTGCAAAGACAATATGGTAAATCATTATAGAATTATGTTATAAATTGCAGTAATGAATCATATTAAATTCGATTTAATTAAATAGTGTGGGCCGTGAATGAGAATAAATTCATTTGATAATGTAAATCGTTTTCAACGTTTAATCTGTAAATTGAATAAATAATGAATGAATGAACACTTTATTGTAAACCAAGAAATTAACAAAAAAAATAATTTAAAACAATTACAAGTTCTTGGTACAATGGGTGGCCTTATCGCTGAAAGCGATTTGTTCCAGGCAAACCTTCTACTCCACTAGTAGAGCCAAGCTGAGCTTCGGTTTGTGCTGAGCCTCGGCTCCTCAGTTTCAGTAAATAACTGAAATACTACTTTATATTCGAGAGCTGGCGATTTTTTGTCACAGAGAATCAGCGTTGCAATTCAGTGTGGCAATGCCGCCAGTATTTTGGGAACACTTCCGACTGGCAGTGACCTGGATCAGGTCGTTTTTGCGAGATAGCTTGACTGATTCCATAATATTTTGTAATTTTATGTACATACTAGCTACAGCGCGGGGCTTCGCCCGCGTGGTACCAACATTTCGAATAGCCTATATGCTATTCCAGGTCACTATCTACGCCTATTCCAAGTTTCATCCTAATCGGCTCACTGGTTTAGGCGTGATTGTTACACAAACATACAAACATCCAAACAGGATAGTTAGGATATTAGGATTATTAGGATAATAGGAAGGATTATTCCTTTAAGTATCATTTATGTATGCCACCGTCCTCATTTGTTAATCTTATCCTGTCCATCCAAAGGTTACCTGGAAGAGATCGCTTTTAGCGATAAGGTCGCCCATTGTACCATATTTTTACATGTTTGTTTTTAATTTATGTTATTTTTCTGGTGTACAATAAAGCTGTATTCTATTCTATTATTAGGATTGTAGTAGCTTAGTTTCTTTATAGTATGTTATAACGACTTTTACCATACCCAGTACGTAAAGGTAAGTAATATGTTTGAGTAATAACATTAAGCTACATCGAGATAATTTTGAGGTCGAATGTACGTAGCTTTAATTAATTTTATGACGGCACGCCAGTATGCTAGATTACCGCACACCCAATTTAGGCTAAAGCTGTGCAACGCAATAATAATAAATTACGTATTTATCGGACGTTTTCAATAGCATGTAGGTATAAAGTTCGTATAAGTTAGCGTCAAAGTCTGGTGACGTAGTTTTTAGGTTTTTAAGCCAGTAGGCTTGTATAATGTAGTCAAAAATGTAAGTAGCGCTCGTGGTCGTTCTTGATAGATCGTCGAAGTCAAGCAACGTTCGAAACGGTCTGTAAGTGGATGGGTGACCGCCAGTGGCATTTTCATCTGAGCGCTTCCGTGCTTCGGAGGGCACGTTAAATTGTCGGTACCGGCTATTTAAGTCGTTAAGCCATGACGGAGGCCTTAAGGCGGCCTAAAAACTCCGTTACCAGAGTTGGCCACTGACTCTTACGAACTTACTTTACTTTTTTAGGGATTACACCAGTTGAAGATGAAACTATGATAGTGATAAGGCCGCCCATTGTGCCACTGAATTTGGACTTAAAGTTTTTTTAATTTTGTATTTTATAAAGGTGTAACAATAAAGAATTATCTATCTATCTAGGGGAATAATGGAGACTTTATCGAAAGAAAAAAAGAAAGAAAATATTTTTATTTGCTCAGACAACACTAATCACATGAAACCAACAAAACCCAAAAAACGATTTCTAACTAGTTGTGCGCAACAGAGTCCAAGTAAACAAGGTCATAACGACCCATAACTCAGCATTGTGCTGGATAGGTACACACTGGTGTACCTACCTATCTATTATCAAGAGCCCTTATTGTCCCACAGATGGGAAATCTAAGAAATACCTAGCAATATTTATTAACATCTAAAATCATCCAACGTCTCAAAGTCGTTCTGAACGTACCCCAAGAACACGTCACGCAAACGCTATGCTTCAATTTGAAATCTAATTTAGCCTGGATCCCGAACCCATATACCTAGGTGGTTACCAAGCAACACTAGGTACTTGCCATCTAGTTCCCAATAGCGTTTTATCGAACATTTCGAACTATGCTGAGACCATAAAAAAGGGACAGCCTGTAGTCCACACGCTGGCCTTATGGGCCTCAGTCAGCTTTAGGGCTTTGGTCACCGGCGGCACCGAGAGAGGGTTTATTGACACTGCATATATATGCAGTCATAGATTTATATGGTATCTTTGGTACAGGCGTGTATGCAGTCATAGATTTAGTATTACCTCCTTGGTACAGTATGCAGTTGCTCTATCTCACGAAGGCGGGTTGGGCTTCATTGTGTGAGTAGGTTTGTTTCTGTGTGCGTAAGCGATATTGAGCGCTCATTCGTCAATGCGCGTTCGCGACATTACACACACCGAAGAACGTGTATATGCGACTACACCTACACACACTTAGCAGATAACTGATATACTACATATATACTTTTTGTATTTACAAAATACATAAATATTATACATAGCAATATTCTTAGTGTTTATAGATGCTTTGCTGGATTTATTTTTAAGTTAAAATTCTTGTTTTGTACTTTTTAAACTCACTTTTGGTTCATGTCGTCACCAGTTAGTACTGTTCGTTTCATGCTATACATAGTTTGTTATTATCTATTCGCGGAAACTTATAATTGGCCTTCCTGTACTATGTAGCCTCCGGCTGCATACTATTTATAATTCACCCGTTAAAATTGTTCATACCTAGCTGTTAGTTTTCCTAAAATTTTTAAAATAACATAAAACACCCAGACCCGAGATAAATATTTGCAGATCATACAAACATTTATGATCGAGCCCGCAACCTTCTGAGTCCCAAGCGGGCTTTCACCCACTGCGGCACAGAGGTCGTCTGGTCTGAATACGTTCGAGGTGCATTTTTCTTGTATCAGTAATTAGTATTATACTGGCAACATCAGAAACGAGTCGAAAGTCTTTGTGAGGTAAGCAGTCAAATTAGGAAGACATTTATTCTACATACGGCTTGTTGCGTCAGAGCACGGGAAACGTCGCCTGCCAATTAGGTTTTATGCGCCTGCGCAGCGCACTTTCACTCGGCTAAAGTTCAGACATATCCTTGTATTGCGCAACTCATTTCGGTCGAGATGGTGCAGTTAGGCGCTACGTTTGACGACCTCTGTGGCGCAGTGGGTGAAAACCCGCTTGGGACGCAGAAGGTTGCGGGTTCGAAATATTTATCTCGGGTCTGGGTGTTTCTATGTATATTATGTTTCGCTGCTCAATTCTCGCGATTAATTTTTACTTGTAGTACTGTTTCGTATTTCCCGGCTATTATCACGAATATTTTAAAGAAATAAGAATAAATAATCTGAAAATAGAAATTATTTGAGGGTATCTCGCTACTCAAGCTCGGCCGCGTCGCCTCTGTCTTCATTACCTGTTTTCGTGCGGTACCGGCTGTTTCACGCTAAGATAATTTCTGGTTTTCTTTGATATTTAGTAGGTTTTTTCAGCTAGTGTTTTCAGAATCGAGTTTATAAAATTGAAAAGAAAGCGGAAAAAACGTGAACTCACGTAAACGTAAAAAACAACAAGTTTTGGATCAGATGTCGGTGAGTTTTAATTTTAGCAAATTATTTGTTCTTGCTTACCGTTGTGCATACAGCTAGAGGTACGATTAGGTGATTAGTAAGTAAACGAAATATGCAGCGTACGGTAATACCTACCTTCCTACTTGCCGCGCTACTATACCTACCTATGCCTTAATAGTGGGCAAAAATTTAATCACCTGATTTTGAATGCTCACCTTATCACGTTTACCCGACAAGAACAAAAGGCTATTTTTTAGCTGGCTTTGTTGTAAGTGATGCGAACAGTACATTGGGACTGTTACCTTCACATTAGTCATGTACTTACATAACTGCCTATTTACATGGTCACGTACCTATTTATATTTAGATATGCCTCTGACAACCCCCTTAGACATCTTCCAAGGATCTGGAATATAAAAAGAGATGACTAACGCGCATTGGGGTCATGATCAATTGATCATATTTATTTTTTATTTTATTAATAAATAGAAAAATGCGATGCATAGGTACAGGCTTATCTTATCTCACACCTATGGAATAGCATCTGTGGCATAGCAGTTATAAAGCTTACTTAGGGATGCGAACAGTACGTTCGGGGACTGTTACCTTCTCATACCAAGATGTATATAGATAGTATACAACATTCGATACTAATAATATGGAATTGTCCTTGCATAAAAGATGTGAACAGTACGTTCGGGGACTGTTACCTTCTCATACCAAGATGTATATAGATAGTATACAACCTTCGATACTAATAATATGAATGGTCCTTACATAAGAGATGCGAACAGTACGTTTGGGGACTGTTACCTTCTCATACCAAGATGTACCTATATAGATAGTATACAACATTCGATACTAATAATATGAATCGTAGGTCCTTCCTACTTAGGTAGGTACCTACATACATACTTTAAACTAATGGGTGTTATATGAGTACCTAGTGATGCGAATGGTTTTCGGGACCATTTCCTTCACGAGTTTGATGGCGTAACTCCTGTTACCAGACTCTGCTCTCTGTGACCATATTGCATTTATCAGCAATTTGACAATGAAAGAGACATTTATCTTCCTAAAGTTACACCACAGACGACGCCACAGACGACGAAAGTTACTCATGAATCATTAACGTCCCCTGCAGCTGCGGTGGTCTTGAACCATTGGATGATGAGATCCTTATTGCTTAGAGATGCGCTAAAGGAAGAATCCGCTGTCGAAGAGGATATTCACAGCGACATTGCGGCGAGGCTGGTCGATGTTTTTCAGAATAGATTGAAAAAATACTTTTCTCTAGCTGCACGAGATAGTCACGGTCGCCTTGTCAGCTTTATCAAGCGTAATACATTTTGGTATCAGGGAAAATATACTTACAAACCAAATGCTATTAAAGCAGGTCAGGAGTTAATGCGTCTTGCTTATTATTACCTATGTGATACCTGATGGTTGTGCTACGTGCCTAATGCGCGAATGCGAATCGGAATACGACATCGCGAAAAACAACGACATCGCGTGCGCCGGCATCATGCCATTACAAGAACCAGAGGAGGCGTTGGATACCTACTCAGGTAACCAAGCCTGCACACAGATTGATATTTTTTAACGAGTCTAGCAAAACTCAAAAATTACCTACCCGAATGTACTTTTCTGAGCTCAAGATTATAAAATACCTTTCATTCACTTCGGTTCTACATCCTATCTCTCGATGAAATAGAACTGATGGTTTTTTTTTTTTTTCTGTATCTAGTATTTTCTTGTAGAAAAACGGTGATAATAGATTCACTCTAAATCTATAAAAGCTTAATACATTATTTAAACCACCTCATTTTAAAATGAAGGATCTGCGAACTGCATTAAAAACAGTTACCGAAACTTGCTATCTTACTTCTTGTTATTATCTAACGTCGACTTAAAGGATGCATATTTGTTGATTCCTTTATATCTACTTATCTAGAGGATAACTGGCTATGAGTTTAATTGTCTACCATGTTGGTATTATTCGCAAAGATCATGAAACCAGTCATGGAACACTTACGTTTACATGGCTGGCTGTATACAATTGACCTAGATGATATTTTGTGTATCGATACTTCATTAGGCAAGTAAATGAAAAGATAAAAATGCCTTAATACAACTTAGAATTCATAAACTTAATTATGAATTACGATAAAAGCTCTGCCTAAACAAAGATGCAATTTTTTGTCTTTGAACTACTTGGACATAAATGTTCTTCTATGTACAACCTTCGAAAGAAAAACGTTCTTAAAAACCTAATATTAACTACCTACATAAAATTACTTTTACTAAAGTAAGTAAGTTCGTATGAGTCAGTGGCCATCTCTTTTACTAGGTGCCTATCTTAACATAATTGACAACGAACCCCGCACTAGGCTATGCCTGTATCGCGGTAGTTCGAGTGTAAAATATTGTTTTTTATAACAATATTGCTTAAAATATGTATGTGACTGTACATTACCTATTACACATACTCGTAGCAGCTTAAAAATGTAAGTTTTAATTATGTAATAACTTCGAGAATCTGGCAAGTTTATGTGGTTGTTAATACCAGTATGTCCTTGAATTGAGTACCTTTGCTATTTGATTGGCTACACATTATTGTCTGTTGCTACACTTTAAAATATTCAAAAACAAAAGTTCTTAAATATAAGGTAATATTACCGAAAAACGATGACAAGATTATGGTAAAATGAATATTTTTTAAAAAGATGATCTTGTTTGCTGGTCGAGGAAAATTAAAAAAAAAAAAAAAAAAAAAAATGTTGTCCATTATCAAAGCTATGATCTTGGAGATCTTCTCAGACGCATCATTATCAGGATGGGGTGCTTCTTCTTCTGATAAAAATGCGAATGGATCATAAACTAACTTATGTGTTTGAATTACTGCAGCACTATTCGCATTGCGAATTGTCGCAAATGATAATTATCTTATACCTACAGGTCGTCGCTTACCTAGATAATGCAACCAGTCCAGTTTCCTCATTTGAACGAAGTGTCCAGAAAAATTGGAAACTTGTGAGGAAAGAAAAATATTTATCATCATTAAAATATTATATATTTATTAGCATCTTATACATATGTATTCGATCTCATGACAATGTCGTTGCAGTTTTTTGAATGGCGTAAATCATAAAATTAAACCGAATGCGAGTTGACTATGCGTTTTTGCAAATTATATTGTCTTGTTGTACAGTTTTCATAAAGATTTGTTCGGTTTTTGGTTTACTACAAGCCTTATAACATTCTGACCATTTCCTTATTATTTTCTGCACGTTAATCTGATGCAACTGCCCTTATCAATTTTTTTGGTAGTTAAAAAATAGCGGTATTTAGATAAAATATTGTAATAATTAAAATGGAACTTCTGAAATTGCTTTATTTGCTAGTCGATCGAACACTAAAATTCGTTACATGGAAAGCAAATTCATAATTAATTTTGCATTGATGCCTTTACATCAAAATGAAACGATTTCTTCTTTCATGCATTCCCACCATTATGTTATTATTTATAAACCTTCAATAAAACAATTGCCGAAAAAAGCTTACCTTATCGACCCACCTGAGTAGGTGGGTCCATGGTACCCGGTATTTCAAAAATTGGTGGTACTTATCAGAAATCATTTATTTTAAAATCCAAATTATTAAATTCTAATGGTCACATCACAAACTACACAAAATCTTATCCTGGCTGCAGCAATATTATCCGAGAAGCTCTCTTTAAAAGAAGTGTGCCCCATCGTCTATTAAAGATTTAAAAAATACTTAAAAGCCCAAAAACAATATAATTGTTTGATAATATAAAGAATGGTTCCATTTATGTAATGCGCAAAATTTTAATTACTTAGCAGCATCAGTCCCAATTATCCTTTAATTTATCCTTTATTTTTTAAAGGCAGGGATTAGAACTCGTTTTATACATTATGTTCTCGTTTGCTACGAATCTGCACTATTTTGCATTTTGGACCGACTAACTGTACCTAAACGAAGATAGAATTATTGTAAGATTTATGAAAGGTGTTTTTAGATACCGTCCACCACAGCCAATGTATGAGTTTACTTGGAATGTTGTTCTTGATTTTTTGTCACAAATTCTCCCAATGAAGATTTAAACGTTGAATTTATTATTGACTGAAAAACTTATTACACTGTTGGCTATTGTAACAGCTCACAGAGTTTAGATATTGGCAAAAATTCAAAAATATATTTTTTATGCCTGCTTTGTATATTGATTAAAATTTCAAATTGATAAAATCTTCTAGGCCTAATATTTTTAAACTATTGTAAAAAAAAAAAAAAAAAAAAAAATATTGGCCATGCTACACGAAAAACCGTAAATGTGTCCTGCACGTATCATCTGTTATAAAAATAGCGCGGATTTATTATGAAAGTCTGATAATCTATTTATTAGCTTTAAGAAACCTCATGCTAAAGTCACTAGCCAAACGCTACATACATAATTACATACATTAGCCTCTACCATCTATTATAGATGATTTAGCCAAACGCTAAGCCCCGGCTATGGTACATAGGACGTGTAGATACTCCACTGGAGCGGTATAGCCACAAACACATGTCTATACTTACTGCGCATAGTATTTATGCGACACGCATCTAATGTCAAAAAAGCGTTTAAATGTGGACACCATTCGTAAAACCGCTAGGTTCACACATTCTCATTCGTTTTCGCAAGGATTTATATCCGTGATATCATAAGTAATAAAAATAATTAAGTTACTTATTCGATTCTATTATTAATTATTATTTTACAATAAAATCTGCAATGATGGTAATATTAAGATTTCCTACGGTACTTGTCTTTACATAGGCATCTACTGTACCTGTTTGCTATAATATATTCAGACAGGTTGCAGAAAGATACAACTTTATAAATCAGATTTTGACATCTTTGAACATCTACAAGTAAAAATTAATCGCGAGAATTGAGCAGCGAAACATAATTAATGATAAAACGAACTTACCTGTATGTGAAGTTCTATCATAATTATGTGAGCTGCTCAATTCGAAGCGATTAATAGTAATATCCCTCCCAGTATCTTTGTAAATTTAATTCCCTCCCATAATATTGTCAAAGATCTGATTTATCATTTGAGGTAGTAGTCATAGATTAGGTAGGCTAATCTATGATTTTACTTAATGTTTTCAGGCACCTACTTTAAACTTAATGAAGACAGAGGCGACGCGGCCGAGCTTGAGTAGCGAGATACCCTCAAATAATTTCTATTTTCAGATTATTTATTCTTATTTCTTTAAAATATTCGTGATAATAGCCGGGAAATACGAAACAGTACTACAAGTAAAAATTAATCGCTTCGAATTGAGCAGCTCACATAATTATGATAGAACTTCACATACAGGTAAGTTCGTTTTATCATTAATTATGCATGTATTTACAAACAAAATGCATATAAGTAGTATATCAGTTACCTGGTTCCCATACAAGCTTTGCTTAGTTTGGGGATAGATGATGCTGTGTGAAATGTACCAGCATTATTTATTTATTTACGAAAAAAAATCTCATAGCGCTCGTGGTGTAGCTGAGTCGTTCCTGATAGATCGTCAAAGCAAGGGTCTGAGCGGTCAGTAAGTGGATGGGTGTCCGCTAGTAACATAAACTGAGCGATTCCGTGCTTCGGGGGGTACGCAGAACCATGGCAAACACCTATAGTAGTATCATAGTTCGCATCTGCAGAACAGATTGTTCCGCCACGAGAATCGAACTCATACCTACCTTTAGTTCTCAGCCAAGCCAAACATTCGCTAGGCAAGTTTAAAATCCAAGTTTAATAAAGCTTTCCTTTGTTCTTTCAAGCCTTTGTTTTCGTTCGATGGACGCCTGTCGTTTCCTATCTCATAGTGTAAAAAAACCGACCAAGTGCGAGTCGGACACGCGCACTAAGGGTTCCGTACCATTATCTATAAAACAGCAAAAAATCACGTTTGTTGTATGGGAACCACCTTAAATATTTATTTTGTTCTGTTTTTTAGTATTTGCTATAGCGGCAACAGAAATAGATCTGTGGTTACAACGGTCTATCACGGCTCATGAGATACTACACATGGTGCATGGTGACAGACGGACAGACAAACAGACGGACGGCTGACTCTTAGTAATAGGGTCCCTTTTTTACCCTTTGGGTACGGAATTACGGAACTCTAAAAACAAAAATTCTTGATCTCTTGTTCTCGAAAGAATAGATTTTTGAGAATTTAAGGTAAAATTGAGAGTCCCAAAAAAACGATTTTTAATTCCTCACGTGCCTTTTTATCTAGGTATTTTATCAGTTAAATATCTGATTTCCGTAACGGTTTTGAAAAAGTTTCTTAGCAGAGATCGCTCATTAGCGATAAGGCCGCCTATTATACCTTGTTACTTAGTTGTGATATTTAGTTTTTTTTGTTTCATTGTTTAGGATATACACTGTACAATAAAGAATTCTCATTCATTCATTCACTCATTTTTTTTATAAATGGTTCTATAAGGCCGCCCATTGTACCTACTTGTTATTTTGTGTTCCTGTTATGTTTCTTCTGTGTACAATAAAGTGTTTATCTATCTATCTATCTATCTATAGGATACAATCATCATTCAGCGTTATTTCATTTCTGTTTTTCCAACCCTTTTCTACCTTTGTTCCAAACACCATGTGAAATGTCGCATGCGAGATTTTCTCGAGCGTATGTCATTTTACACGACACGGGGAGAAATGTCGCTCACTATCAATCATGCGTCAACTGCAGCCCAGCAACCCCCGGTGTCGTTCGTATGTTTCGTAACCTACTTGAGAATAGACACCTGGGGGGCCATGTGCGATCAAGTTATAGCCAACAGCCATAGCGTCTTACCATAGAACGTGACATAAAGTTATTCCACCGAATAAATCAAGAATAACCATACATTTTGACAGTTTACACTCCGGAATAACTTTATGTCACGTTCTATGGTAAGACGCTTAATGTCTAACTTGAAATCCATTCCCAGTTGTCAACCCAATAGAGCTCAACGAATCACACAATACGAAAATGACAATTGAAGTCTAGGCTAGGTTTCAAATGTCAAAATGAAGCCGATGTTCATTGTCAATTGAGTTAACACAATAACCCCTCAGTATCGAGTCATGTGATTATGTGAAAGTGGTGGATCCGGACTGACTGGTCCTCGGCGATAGTGAATTTGAAGGAGTACTTACTCGTATCTATTACTATTTATGAACGGTGTTTTTATTAAAATCGAGGGAAATTATTTTATGAAACAAGGATTTTTAAATGTCGAGTCGAGAGATATTGTAGTCATAAAGTAATATTATTGTCGTCAGTAGTCTAATATTGTAGTCATGACGTAGCATTCGATTTCGAACTTTAAAGCAACGGAAGTAAGTAATATTTTGCAATTTGAGAAGAATGTTATAAAAAGTTGATTTTGATGTTCCTTATCCGCGTTTAAGTGAAAGCCTGCTAAACTCGTCCTGATGGTCTGCTAGACCACTTGGGGCACCGGCACCGTTATAGAAATCAGAGTGAGATAGTGATATGTTTCTTTTGGGAGAGAGAACGTGATAGGCGCGCTAGGTCTCAAGAGCCTGCACCGCCTGCACACAAAACTTTGACATTTGATGTCAAATACTTGTGTATGTGTGTAGCTTCACAGTGGAACGCATAAACAAATGCTGGAAAGTTTGAATAGGCGACCGAAAGGGGGCAAGCGGCGAACAGACCGCGGTCAGGTCCGGAGTTGAAACCTTGCACCTTCTCACACACATCTTAGGTATCTGTCTATTGTCTATGTCTACTAAGCCGTCAATGTGAGGATGCAGGAGTGACATTATCTCACAGAATTCTCACTTATTACCGTAGTAGTATCGAATTATGCTAATAAAATACTATCATGATTTATTTTTAAAATATCGACAGCTTTTATGAGAACACGGTGAAGCAAAAAGTTGCTTGATACAATTCAATCCTAGGAATCAATTCGTGACCAAAGTTCGTGACACCTAATTGATTTGACATGACATCCTGCTGACATTAGGAAGGGCAAATTCGAATTTTTACATACATACATACATAAAGTCACGCCTCTTTCCCAAAGGGGTAGGCAGAGACCACGGATCTCCAGTCGCTACGACCCTGACACACAACTTTCGCCTCATTCACTCTCATTACATTCTTCATACATGCTCGTCGGTTAAGGGTAGGTACTTTTGACCTGGCCCTTCTCCAAAATGTCGCCAATTTGATCCAAGAAGGTTCGCCTAGGCCTTCCCCTTCCAGCTGTCCCGTGCACACTCGCCTCATACACTTGCTTTGTCAAACGACTGTCATCCATCCTCTCTACATGCCCAAACCATCTTAACATACCTTTTTCGATCCTCAACACTACATCTTCTTTCAAGTAATAGGATTCAACCTCGATTTCTACAGAATGGGTTACATACATGATTTACATTCCACTAGCTCTATCTAATGCACTGTCAATCATACTTTATATATTATGTCGCAGGCAACTGGTTAAATCAGCCATTCAATGAAACGCCTAGCCATTTCATTAACGGCCGCTGCCGACTGCCGTTGGCCTTGCGCGTAGTTTTTCACTATCTTAACATAACCTAACCCCCTATATATATTTCAATTTGTCCATTTATCCATCCACAGGTTGTCTGGTAGAGATCGCTATTTAGCGATAAGACCGCCGATTGTATGTCATTGTGTTTTTTGTTTAGTTTTACATTTTTGTTTATTTTTATTATGTGGTGTGCAATAAAGTATTTTCTATCTATCTATCTATCTAACCAACTGACTTAGATCTTAGATATTATCTTCTACATCAAAATCAATTGATTAGGTTACTTTAGGCTAGTGAAAAACTACGTTTTCCGAATAAATAAATATAAAAGAACAGGTTATATACAAGTTTTTTTACGCCACAAAAACAAGTTCGGCTGTATTAACAAAATATCCTATTCGGCCAACAGTCAACACGTTCCTACTCTATTACGACCACTTTACACATTCGCCGAATTATTTGGGACGATGATAGGCGATGATAGGCTCTACACGTTCGCGACCGTTGGCATTCGTCTATCATCGGCGAATATGTAGAGGGCACAGTACATATTTATAGGTACTTATCTACTATGTTAAACATAATTTTTGTCATTCAAAATAGTAATCTTAGTACTTTTTGTCGACCTCTGTGGCGCAGTGGGTGAAAGCCCGCTTTGGACGCAGAAGGTTGCGGGTTCGATCCCCGCGGCGGGATAAATGTTTGTATGATCTGCAAATATTTATCTCGGGTCTGGGTATTTCTATGTATAATTATATGTATTTACAAATAAAAAGTATATAAGTAGTATAACAGTTATCTGGTTCCCATAGTACAAGCTTTGCTTAGTTTGGGGCTAGATGATGTTGTGTGAAATGTCCAGCATTATTTATTTATTTTATTAGTACTAAAATGCGAAAACGACGGATGGTTGTTGCCCGCGGGGTGTAGTGTAGTTGGTCTACTCTAAAATTTCAAATAAATTGTCGGCAAAAGTTTGTTGTCTTTTTATAAAGACTCCGTCCTCAACAGAAGACAGTAAATCTTTTCGATAGCACGATTCTGAACAGTATTGCACTGGACAAGTGGACAGGTCAAAGTGACTTATAAAGGGTTTATAAGACTCCTCGCAGACTGCAGACTTTCTATCGGCCGATAGTTGAGACGGAATACTACGGCTCGTAATGAGTATGGAGAAGTATAGCCCGTCTCAACTATCAGCTGATAGAAAGGCGAGTGCGAGGGGGCTAAAGGTACAAAAGCTGACTCAGAGTTTGTCACTAACGTCTGTACTCAGTGACGTTAACGGCTACTTCCGTTCCTCAGTACCTAAAGATTATAAAATAAGTCATACGAACAACATGATTAAACAAAAGCAAAGTTATTTTTAAAAGTTCTAATTTCTAACATGTTTTTAAGGTATAATTTTACGCTTTACAAATAAAAAACCGTGTTTTATGTTTTTAAGGTATAGTAAGTTCGTATGAGACAGTCAGTGGCCATCAGGTGGCGGAGTTTACGCCGCTTAAATGTAGAAACAGGTAGTAATATAGACAGTTCTATCCTAATCATTGGCCTGCCCTTATCCCGCTCATGCGGGGTCGGCACAACATGTTCTCCTCTTCCACTCTCCCCTATCACTCGTCATCTCTGTATCAACTCCTTTCTTTTCCATATCTTCTTTCACACAATCCATCCATCTATTCTTAGGTCTACCTCTACTCACATATCCATTCACATTCATTCAGACCACAGGACAGTTCTATCCTGTGGGAGTTTATCTCATTACATGAACATAAATTAAATTATTCATAGCCAATAACTACCCAATAACACATGATTATACCCATTAGTCATTCATATCGACGTATACTCGTATAATTACTAAAATAATTAAAATTATGTATGAATTTAATTACATAGCAGACTAAATCTGGATAACAGTGGAAAGTTAGCTTTCTGTTTCAGAACAATTAAATTTAATGGCGTGTAGCTAGCTGTTATGTGCTGGAGGGCCGTATATAATATCTTCTTCTTCTTTTAGTGCCTCTCCGACTAGCGAAGGTTGGCAGTCAATATGGCGTAATGTTCCCGGTCCTTAGCGAGTCGAAACAGTTCCGCAGCACTCGCTATCCCCGTCCACTCTCTGATGTTCCGCAACCATCACTTCTTCCTCCGACCAACACGCCTCTTGCCGGCGACTTTTCCCATCATAATCAGTATATAATATAAAAACACTTATTCTCTAGCACAATAATGGAATATTAACCATGATTCATCTGAGAAACTTAGGATTTTTACATGTATATTAGATGATTTATACAGCGTCAGGAGGCAACCTATGCCTACACTCAACGGGACGCTGTAGTGCCTGGGGCATTGTTTCAGATGGAATAGGCTTGCCCAGCAACTAATCAATCCTCTCAGCTTAATCAGCCGAGCAGGAAAGACAACGTTAATACGTGTGGAGCTGACTAAGCTACGGGTTTCCTCACGACATTTTACGAAAAATATCTTGCTTGGCTTGTGTAACAGAAAATATGAGTGGAAGAACAGTGGAAGAAGAGAACATACTCTGAACCCGCATGAGCGGGATAAGGGCAGGAAAATTATATATTGATGTTGATAGCAAATGATGATGAGTGAGGTCCTACAGCAAACTGGTTATACAGCTAACTAATCAAATTGCGATGTGGTCAAAACGCTCAATTGAATCAAGGTAAATATCCCTATTAAGCGGTTTAGTCCTGAAAAGGTAACAGACAGTTATTCACATTTAAATTATTATATTAGTATGAATTATACTTGAGGCATAATAGCAGTCAGAGCCAGACGTCCCAACTGCCACGCGTAACTTAACGTGACTGGGTAATAGTTCTTACGAACACGGGGTTGGTCATAATTGTGTGTAGATTTGTTTCTGTGTGCGTAAGCAATAGCATCAGGAGAATGTGAATTACTAAATAAATAGCTGATTTACTTAAAACCTGTGATATGGTGAGAGTATATGAAATGAAGGATTTAATTCATGTATTATTTGGGCATGGGCATTAGGGCAACGTATCATAATTAAACGAGGAAAACCATGCAACTACGCATGGTAACGTAAAAAGGCACACGTGACACGATATTATGTGCTGCGACCGGTAATCGTCCGCGAAAACGCCAGAACAAGCACTCTTCGGCCAGAATTCTTCCTTAGTCGAAATCTTCTCAGTTGGAATGCGCACCACAAATGACTTAAAATCACTATGATGTGTGTATTGGGTTTGATTCTGTATGTAGGCTTGGTACAAAAAAACTTAAAAACCTTTGAAGTTGTCTAAGGATAGTCAGAGGCACTTTTATAAAGTAACGTGACAGTG
Source organism: Epirrhoe alternata (assembly GCA_963565295.1). Classification (NCBI taxonomy): domain Eukaryota; kingdom Metazoa; phylum Arthropoda; class Insecta; order Lepidoptera; family Geometridae; genus Epirrhoe; species Epirrhoe alternata. The sequence goes on from OY751375.1 coordinate 2,258,366, forward strand.
ACAGTAATGACAAACGTGACAAAATATATCTACTAGAGTAGTACTAAAATGATTTTAGAGTTTAGGCGATTTTGAGTTTTATTACGATGGCAGTAAAGATGCTATTGTCTATTAAATTTAATTTTCCTCTATTCCAAAATAGAAGTCTGCAATCACATGCAATGCAATGGCTTCGCTCATTCCAGAATTCTTGGAATCAATTTTAATCGATTTCTAGTTAATTGAGTTTGATCTTTCAATAAGCTGCAATGGAAGATTTTCTGTTGCAGAAACTTTTATTAAATTTAATTTACTTAAGTAGAAATACTAATGAATTAATATGAAAATATTAAGTAGGTATACCTACAGGTGAGTTTTTGTTCAGGGCCACTGAGGGAAAATCTGAAACCGTACGAGTTGTCGAAAAGTCATGTTACGAGTTATGTGCTCGATTTTGATAAAATTAACACATTTAAAAAAAAATTAAAAGTTTTATATTTTTTAAGACTCAAACAAACAAAAACTCCAAAATAACGAATGTTGCTAGAAAATAAAAAAATCCTACATTTTTTTTTTCATTTTAGTTTTCGTACATGGAGTGGAGACGCAATATTTTTTTGATGATTTTTTTCTGTTAACAAAAAAACACTTCGAAGATACTATGGGCCTAATGTTATTGGAACACTTAAAAATCCTACATTTTAGTTTGCCTACAAAATGTATCGTTTCCCTTGCCTTGCCGCGATACATTTTGTGACTACCACATTCAAAGGCATTGCTTCAACTGTACTATAATTATAATTTGTTTACAAAAAAACTTGGGCCGAATGTGGAGCTAAAAAATGGGACGAATGAAGATTTTTTTGAAATAAAATAATGTTATGGGCCGAATACGGCATACAATGTAGGACGAAAGCATATTTTGTGGTCCGAACTTCCGCGGGACGAATCCCACTCATCCCATTCATATAATAAAGCTGAAAGTTTGTGAGTTTGTTTAGATGTTTGTGTTTCAATCACGCCTAAACCAGTGAACCGATTTGGATGAAACTTGGAATAAGCGTAGATAGTGACCTGGAATAGCATATAGGCTATTCAAAATGTTGGTACCACGCGGGCGAAGCCGCGCGCAGAAGCTATTCTGACATACACTCGCTCATGAATACTTAAAGATTTTAGAATGTCAACAGTGCCTTGGGATGCACTGTGATCCTGATCGTGAGCACATTTTAGTATCTTGAAGTGCACTTATTTTTAGTTATTCTAATTGCTTTCGCTTTACCGCAATGATCGAAGACCGCAATGTAACTATTTTAGCACTTTGGTCGATAAAAACGTTGCAAACCACAAAGTGTCCGAAAATAAATTGTGATCGAAGGATTCATTTACATTTTCACTTTGGTAATAATGCACTTTATATCTACATGTTTGTTGTATGGATGAGGTAGACCAGAAAACTCATAGACTGTAGGATTTTGCTACGGTCAAAGTCTACGAGGAAGCTACTCATGGTAATACTGCACTCTACATGTTTTTTGTATGGATGAGGTAGACCAGAAACCTCATAGACTGTAGGATTTTGCTACGGTCAAAGTCTTCGAGGAAGCTACTCATGGTAATACTGCACTCTACATGTTTGTTGTATGGATGAGGTAGACCAGAAACCTCATAGACTGTAGGATTTCGCTATGGTCAAAGTCTACGAGGAAGCTACTCATGGTAATACTGCACTCTACATGTTTGTTGTATGGATGAGGTAGACCAGAAACCTCATAGACTGTAGGATTTTGCTACGGTCAAAGTCTACGAGGAAGCTACTCATGGTAATACTGCACTCTACATGTTTTTTGTATGGATGAGGTAGACCAGAAAGCTGATAAACTGCAGGATTTTTTCGCTACGGTTAAAGTCGAGGAAGCTACTCATCGGCTCTCAAGAAAATTCAACAAATAGATAAAAAAATAACACCAATTTTAAATTATCATGTCAAGCTAAAAAGTTGGAACATGACACTGAGCCAGAGACGAACCAAAAATAAGTGACAAGAATAGAAGACCATTTCCGTATCCGATTGTACCACTAGTCTGCGAGTCTTGATTCCGATACTGTACCGAACATTAAACGGACCGTGACATAAAAATACATATTAAAAGAAGGTAGCATCTTCGGAGCGGTCGCTGTGTTGAATTTTTCACACTCCACCCCTAACCTCCCCCAGGTTAATAAAATATCAAGCTAGACTTGTCACATTTCAAAATTATATACTCGGTTTTTTGGTAAATTGTCTGGAAATACGGCCTTCGACAATCAATCTTGGCGAATCGCTGATGAAGGTTCGATTCTCATAGCAGGACAAATATTTGCATGTGTTTGGATGTTCTGCGGATATTTTATATAATAGCTATTTAAGTTCCTTCCGTCTAGATTATTAAACTTTTGCCTCGATATTTAAATTTTTATTTCAGCTGTTTTCATAGAAAATATACTGCGTTTTTTAACGTCGCTTTAATTATTCAGTTGAGAGACCGAATATGAGGAACTCGTGAACTTAAAAATACTTTTATAGGATTCAAAATACTAGAACTTGTACGTATGCCAGTAAATACTAGTTAAATCTACCTTAATTCCTCCTTAAAGAACTATCAAAATAGTCAAAATCACAAGATGGTCAAGCAATTTGGCTAGACAAAAAGACGGAAGATTGATTACAGCGATCACGTATAATGGTGGCAAAACGATACTCAATGACCAAGAGATAAGCAAACATAAAAATGCTGGATAAAGCTGAGGGAATGGTTTAGGTGCTGGGAAAGACTAATCAATCTCAAACAATGTCCCAGGCACTACAGTGTCCCGATAAGAGTAGGCATAGGATGCCTCCTGACGCTGTATAAATCATCTACAATAGGTAGTATGCATGTTTTTTTTTTTTTTTTTTATGGAAGAGGGGGCAAACGAGTAGGTGGCACACCTGATGGTAAGTGATTGCCACCGCCCACAGACAACTGCAGCATCAAGAGGCACTGCAGATGCGTTGCCGGCCTTTGAGTCGTATCGGTCTGGAAACACCTCTGGCGACAGCTGATTCCACAAGTCTGATGTGCGAGGCAGGAATTGGCGTGAAAACCGCACAGTTGTGGACTGCCAACCATCCACATAATAAATCCATAAAATCCAAAAAGCCATAAAGGCCTAAGGTTTGACATTCATTGCATAGAAGTCAAAGTCAAAAAGCATTTATTGAGGACCGCTGGGATTAGCGGAGCGGCCGCGTTTGATCATCTAAGGCTGGGATCACCTTGAATCGTCTTAAAACTAGGTGATTTGTAGAATTTCGTCAAGTGTCCAGGATATGGAACGCCAGCATGCATTCGGAGCATATTACACACGACTTATTCATTCTACGGAAATGGGAGTTATAAAAAAATCATGAGTTGTTCTAGACGGCGAGCGGTATTTAAAATGCCAGCAATGGCTTCGTGTTTTTAATCCTTATTTGAAATGGGAGTTAAAAAGTGGACGATAAAGTTTTAATGTCTGACCAAAGGCATTAAAGTTCGTATAGTGGTTAACCTGTTTTTTGGAAAAATCATTCATGTTGGTCCCACCATTCATAAATATGAGTCGCCAGGAATCAGGAGACTGTAGAGTAGCGATGGGCTTATGGAATGCTAATTTCTGCAAAATCATCATCATCATCATTTCCCTGCCCTTATCCCACTTTCATGTGGGGTCAGCACAACAGGTTTTTCTCTTCCACTCCGCTCTATCAGCCGTCATCTCAACACTCACTCCATTCTTACCCATATCATCCTTCACACAGTCCATCCATCTTTTCCTTGGTCTGCCTCTTCTGCTACATCCTTCCACATTCAAACCTAACATTCTTCTCGTTCTGCAAAATATTGCTGCCAAATAAAGCTGATCGCACATTCATCCGCGCCGTACACACCGCAGTCATTTTTCTGAACAAAAAATACTGATGACGTCACAAAATGCGGCTAGCTTCTGACGTCTCAGCATTTCCTGCGACCACCTTTCTTATTTTTGTCATCATTCTGACCACAGAACTATATCTAGATTGATTGATGATGACGATAAAATTGTGGTACTAGTTTTTTATACTCTTGCAGAGAACGTGTATAAAATTGTGTTTGTTGTGAGCGCGGAAACTGACTCTAAAGTTGAATAGTCAAATCATGAACCTTTTGAAACTGCACAGAAAACAAACTGAATGCAGAATATGAAGGATCTGCGGGTGTTCATTGATAAAACTAACAAGTCCAGTCTGTGTATGTTTGAGCTTCAGCATATAATATTTACATATCAGTACCACAATATTGAACGCCTCGGCGAACGTGCTTTGTTTTTAGGGTTCCGTACCCAAAGGGTAAAACGGGAACCCTTTACTTCGCTGTCTGTCTGTCAGTCACATGAACCGTGATTGTTAGACAGTTGTCGCAAATGATGTATTTCTGTTGCCGCTATAAAAACAAATACTAAAAAACAGGATAAAATAAATATTAAAGGGGGCTCCCATACAACAAACGTGATTATTTGCCGTTTTTATAGATCATTATCTGTACGGCACCCTTCGTGCGCAAGTCCGACTCGCACTTGGCCGGTTTTTTTTATTAACTTTGTCCAAGTCAGTCGTCACTGCCATTCTTCGATAATCAAATGTGCCACACACACACACAACACACAAAAACACACAAGGTGCGGTTTGATTGTCTGAATCATCGCGTCAGTTCGTATTTCAGAAGCTTGACGAAGATTGCCGAAGCGTAATATTGTGGTACTATGGTAGGTGCACGTGTCTCATGTCGCGAGAAGAGGTTTGATGTGGAGGGATGTAGCGAAAGAGGCAGAGCAAAGAAAAGATGGATGGACTGTGAAGGATGATGAGCGTTGACGAATGAGCGAGATGAACGTTGTGAATGAGAACGATAGAGGCAGACAGGTGATGTATTGGACTGGATTGGACTACGGACTAAACTATCTATCTAGTTCAGAAGATAAGTTATGAATGAATACCGATTGGAGCGATGAGAATGACAAAGGCAATTGAACTACGGAACTAAAAGATAGATATACTTCTCAGCGATCAACAGATATGTATCCATCTTTTCAATTAGGTGATATGTTTTGCGCATGGCTATTGCGTAAGTTACTTGTCATTGACTGTACGAGATATTCCGATCGTACAGAAACCAGGACAAAGGAGCGACGATAACGGTCTTCTGAATGTTTAATGGCGGTTAGTGAACCTCGTATGGCCGAACACGCGGAATACAGATCATCTAATATTTATAGAGCACCTTGTTTTTACATGCAGTGGCTGCAACTTCAAGCTGAGGCCAGATGATTTTATACAGCGTCAAGAGGAAAACTATGCGGCGATGGGTTTGCAACCTGCCACGTATGGAATGCTAATTCTGCAAAATATGTTTTCGGAATAAAAAGTTTTGTATATTTTCGGAATAAAAAGTAGCATATGTCCTTCCCTGGGATACAACCTTTATCCATGCCAATTTTCAGCCTAATCTGTTCAGTGGTTTGGGCGTGAAAAGGTAACAAACAGACAGACAGAGTTACTTTCACATTTATAGTATACTAGCGACCCGCCCCAGCTTCGCACGGGTGCAATGCTGATACAGCTGGTAAGTGCAAAAAATTTGTTTATTTACGACATCACATTAGAAACCTCTAAAATTATCAGTGTTTCTCTACTATATTATGCATGTATTATACTTATAAACCTTCCTCTTGAATCACTCTATCTATTAAAAACCGTGTCAAAATCCATTGCGTAGTTTTAAAGATTTAAGCATACATAGGGATATAGGGACAAAGAAAGCGACTTTGTTTTAAACCGAATTCAAAAAAGGAGGAGGTTCTATGTTCGGGTGTATGTATGTTCATCGATATCTCCGTCAGTTGTAAACCGATTTCCAAAATTATTTTTTTGTTTGAAAGGGGATGCTACCATTAGTGGTCCCATAAACATTTTATTCCTGATAGTTTTCCCGTAAAACTCTAAAAACCTTCCCGCCTAGCCATTGTAAATCGAAACGACAGATAAAAGCTCTATGCATTATGTCAAATTGACGCTTTACTAATGCCAGGAACTCACGTGCCGCGAAACTTGACATAAAATGTATGCAGTTTTGGTAATTAATGCCGTTAGACGCCGGTGGAGCTTAAGCATTATCTGTCGATTTGATTTCTTTTCTTATTTCGATTTTTATGGATGGCTTATTGAATCCCTGAGTCACGCCGTGTGTAGAGTCGAACATTGAAGTCGGTTTTCCTTTTCGTTTTAAAACGTAATTATACAGGGTGTAAAAAGACTGCTACCGAAAACAGAGAGGTTGCAATCAGACCATGATTCTAAACATATTTAGCGAAAAAAAACGCCATTTTTTTTTTACTTAGGTTCGTCATGCTATGTTATTTTCGGTTATTTACTACTAGTACGACATAATAAGACCGTACCTACCTAATAATTTCATATAAAGAAGGAAAAAACAATTAAAACTCAAAATCCAGCAATCTACGTAAAACAACGCGTCCAGAACATACGCAAACAGTACTCTTCAAACGCAGTTTTCTCCGGATATAATGTTTTTTTCGGAAAATCCTTTTGGATTTGGTTGTGTGTTGGGATGCTGTACCTACCCCTTTCGGCTTCGGTAGACGCCTTTTTACACCCTGTATACTATGTAGTGATATAATAGTGAGTATAGTATGGATGGGCATGTATCAAATACGTGTTTGAACTGCCTCTGACGTTTGTTCTAAAGTAATTTACAATTATGTTTATCGCCGTCATCGGTCGCACAGTCCAGCCGAGCCGAACGCGCCGAACTATCAATTCAATAGAGAAAATGCTGCTGACGTCAGAAGCGAGCCGCATTTTCTGACGTCATCAGCATTTTGTTGTATAGAAAAATGACTGCGGTACGGCGCGGACAGTGTGCGAACAGGTTCAGTCATTCTTGAGTTTTTGTCGAGTTCTTCCATAAGTAAGTTCGTATGAGTCAGTGGCCAACTCTGGTGACGGAGTTTTAAGGCCTCCGTCATGGCTTAACGACTTAAATAGCCGGGACCGATAATTTAACGTGCCCTCCGAAGCACGGAAGCGCTCAGATGAAAATGCCACTGGCGGTCACCCATCCACTTACAGACCGTTCCGAACGTTGCTTAACTTCGACGATCTATCAAGAACGACTTCCATAATGCAAGTAATTCAACGTGTGTGCACTTTGTGGTGACAATTCTAAAGTGTATTATTCTAGCCTTAGCGCAAACCGCATCCCAAGACTGCGCTGCGAGCGCTGCAAATAACCATGAAATGAAATTCGGAAAATCGATATCAATTTTCTATCAGCGCAAGTAAAAAGACATCGTTGCAATAGTTTTCAATGAATATTTTCAATCGCTTAATGTTTATAAACAGGTTGCCTAGTCCGTATAGCCATAGGCGGATCCAGGGGGGGGGGGGCATATATTTTTGTGTACCTACTAACTACGAACAATCATAAAATTGTGAAATTTTTGTCAGTTTTTGTTTCTTGTGCCCCTCCCAGAAAAAATCCTGGATCCGCCCATGCGTATAGCAACTGCAATAACTGCAGGGAAGTATTCCAGTTCTTGTTTTGGTTCGTTTAATGAATATTCAGATATTGAAATGATTCAGGCGTGACTATGTGGAAGTTCAAGATATTGGTAAGGTTATCTAGTACTAATCCGCTAATATATTCTCAAACGAAGGTTTCCTAAATTCACGCTAAAACCACCCACTAACCTCAGCCAAGCCTCCGTAAGCATCGCCGGCGCGTATGCAAATTACCACCTTTGCTTGAGAATAGATTAGCGGATTAGTACTAGATTATAATCTTACCATTTTAAATATCTGAATAATCAGATGTTTCTAACGAGCTATACATTTGAACATCTGCGCTCAGGAATACTTCACTTTTTCGAGATATCTAAAAACAATGATTCAGAATACGTATTATGGCAGAAGCTTTCCTTTCAACACTAATATTTTTTTAACCGACTTAAAAAAAAAGGAGGAGGTTCTCAAATCGCCTGATTGTTTTTTTTTATTTTTTTTTGTATCTTGTTACGCGATTACTCCGCCAATTGTGGACCGATTTTCAAAATTATTTTTTTGTTTGAAAGGGTATGCTCCAGAGGTGGTCTCATATAAATTTTATTCCTGAGGGTTTGACAGTTTTCCCGTAAAACTCTAAAACCTTCCCTCCTAGCCATTGTAAATCGAATCGACAGATAAGTCTAAGACTCTCTATGCATTATGTCAAACTGAGGTTATAGACACGCCGCGTGTAGAGTCGAACATTGAAGTCGATTTTTCTTTTAGTTTTAAAACGTAATTATTAAGAATAGACTTTTGTTTCGGAAAATACTTTTCCCAGTCACAGTTATTAATAAGTCGTTTTGATTTGAGGCATTTTGTTTTGTTTCTAGCGGAGCAGCCGCGTTTGATCATCTAAGAGGTAGACATAGACGTAGACAGACATTTATTCTTAGGTGGCGACTAAAGGTGCATTTACACGGTGCGATATGATTTAGCATCGCACGCCCATTTTTCCCGTGTGAACGCTCATCGTATGCGATTTGTCTTAGTAAAATCGCATACGATGAGCGTTCACACGGGAAAATTGACGTGCGATGCTAAATCGTATCGCACCGTGTAAATGCACCTTAAGGCCTTTCGCGGCTATGCATTGTGATCAAACAGGTTTTTTTTAAATAATTTAAGATAAAAAATTACACAGGACCCCCTACTAAGCAAAGCTTCTGTCACGGTAGTCCCGAGCAGTTTTCATAAAAATACAACTTATAAATAAATATAAAATAACACTATTCCTAATATATTTGTTCTTTATAAATTCTTTCTAATCTAAACCTTCTTAATATCTTGCTCACTTTGTACTTGTGTTTTTTAAAACTGCATCCACCTTATTTATAAGTCTGTCACAAAAACGTAACTTTCTCGTTCGGCCATCCTTTTCGAGACCTTCAAACGATGCGTCGGTAACAGCATTACCTCCTGGACAAAGGCCTTGGAGCCAGACCGTTAGATATTCCACCTATAGCGAAGTTTACTGCCATATATTGCGAGACAAAGAGATTAGGGCGCTATCTAGTGCTGAAGCTTGTGTGTAGATTGCTTACTCTTGATAGATGGCAACGTTCTGTGCGGACAGTGGGTGACCGTTACATTAACTGAAAGCTTCTGTGCTTTAGTTAAGTTGGTCAAACCATGATTGAGAAAAACTCCGCCACCAGAGTTGACCACGAAATTACTTATTTTGACGGCCTCTGTAGCGCAGTGGGCGAAGGTCCGCTTGCGACGCAGTAGGTGGCGGGTTCGATCCCCGCCGCGGGACAAATGTTTGTATGATCTACAAATATTTGTCTCGGGTCTGGGTGTTTCTATGTATAATATGTATGTATTTACAAAACAAAAAGTATATAAGTAGTATATCAGTTATCTGGTTCCCATAGAACAAGCTTTGCTTAGTTTGGGGCTAGATGATGCTGTGTGAAATTGTCCAGCATTATTTATTATAGTGCTATCCTGAAGGTAAGTATCGACTGACAGTCAGTGAGTGGCTAGTAATATTGCGTTCACAGATTTCTATACTTGTTACTTATACTAGCTGGCCGCCGCGGTGTTACCCGCGATCCCTCGGGAAAACTTCACTTCCCCAGGATAAATATAGCCTATGTTCATCGGTGATAATGTAGGATTCTATTGGTGAAAGAATTTTTCAAATCGGTCCAGTAGTTTCGGAGCCTATTCATTTCAAACAAACAAACAAATCTTTCCTCTTTATAATATTATTATAGTATAGATCAATGATGTTATATACTATAATAAGTATAGAATTCTGTGGTATAGATTGTTATCTACGATGTTATCTACGTTGATGATGTTTCATTGATGGCGATAAGTTCAAATGTCACGAAACTATCATGACAGTATTTGTCAGACAGACTGTCATACATTTCACGGAAGTTTCCGGATCGCAAAGGCTATCCGATGCATCTTTCTTCATCAATATATCATTTCATCGCTTTTCATCGTAACTAAGCGAGACAGACAAATTGCTCACTACTTTATTTAATATTTATTGAGAAGGGTGTTCGATCAATCAACTGAGCGAGTTTCGCAGCTTCCATTTAAACTCGTTCGTTTATAAAACTAAGATAGTGCTGGTATAAGCCAGGGTAAGAAGGTTCGTTAAAAATATAGCTTGAGACGCGGGACATTGCAATGACGTGATCACGCCCAATCACAAAAGAAATCAAAATGACGAAATCTTCAAGCTTTGTGATTGGTCAATCAAGTCTCACCGTGATGTCAGTGTCCCGCGTATCTAGATACTTATCAAACTGAAGAGTTTAAAATAAAATGTAAACTAAATTAGGTTCATAATAAAAGCGCTATTAAGGGTCGATTCACATCTGACGGAAGATCCGTCGCGGATTATCGGTCGCGGAACGCCAGAACTGACAAATGTATAGAAAAACACTCGACCGTTCACACTTGACGGACTAACGTATCATCGGTTGAGTGTGAACGGTCGAGTGTTTTTCTATACATTTGTCAGTTCTGGCGTTCCGCGACCGATAATCCGCGACGGATCTTCCGTCAGATGTGAATCGACTCTTAGAGGCTGTGAAGGAAAACATCGTGAGAAAACAATAATATGGTAGTAATATGGATATGTACTTACTTCTGCAATGTGCTAATTATTTGAAGTCAGTAATGCTGTGTGTGTTCAAGATCTATATAATAATATCATCGTTGTTTAGTATGCTATATAACAGGTTGCAAGCCCATCGCTGCTGACAAAGTATGTCACTAGACTATGTAAACTTAATTTTTTTAACTTTGAATGCGACACCCGTAAATTTTCACCCCGACAGGACTTGAAAACATTAATTAAACATCTGTATAGTATCTTCCAAGAACCTTACATCGTCTTAAACATGCTTTACTACAGAAAGCCAACGCTAAATTTATATTTATAAGTTCTGGAAGCCATTACGTGTAAGCTGGTCTAGATTAGTTAGTTCCCTACGGACAGGCAAAACTGGGTTACAACGAATATGATGGATGCAGAGGCAACAAAGAATATTTGGGTAATGTTGGATACAATAGCTGGCCTCATTTTGGGATGGAATCCACTTTAGTGTCTAGCTTTGATAGAGAGTCTATCAATCTAATAATAAGTTCGATCGAGCTAGACGCCAACGTGGTCCCTGTCATGTCTACACTGAAGAATTTCAACCGATGTAGGTACACTTAGTATCGCAGTGCAATTTTTTACGTTGAAACGGCTGCTAAAAGTCTGCGACTCTCGCTCAGCCGTTAAATGACATCGGCTTGGCAAAACGAGCCAAAAATTATACCGTGCAAATTAATGCTCTTTTAACTACTGTAGCCGGCAAGATGAAAAATTTTCAAAACCTATGTTCTATGTTGTTCAGAATGATTTGTTAAGTGAAAAAAATATCACATTTCAGTAGAAAATAAAGGTTTTCAAACATAAAATCAAATTGAAAATTAAATTTGAAATTCACGCCAAAACGCTCGTCGGTGTCATGGCGGCTGTTTTGACGTCACAGCTCACCACTGCAACAGCAAAAACTACGTGCATAGACACTAATGACTAAAGCTCAAAGGAAACTAAAGGCGCAGTTTTGGTCTATTATATTGAGTAATGACGTCACGCGCTCTGATTGGTGTACAGGTATCATGGCGGATTGTTGTATTTTGTAGATTTATTTTATTAAATAATTTAATAATCTCGACATTATTCGGACAATAAATGCATTTTTCATTATTACCAGAGCGGTCACCCATCCATTTAAAGTTGTCTATCTGTCAAGATCGAGGTCAAGAGTCTAAATAGATTATCTTAGACCTCACTATTGCCTAAACCAGGCAGAGTGAGGTCAAATGCTGGCCTATTAAATTAAAAAAAAGGTAGGAAGTAGGATTTTACTAGGATAGTTTCCGAGGTATTCATGGTTTTTGATGGAGTGAGGTGAGACAAGAGTATATTTTGAACTACCCACAAAATCCGTGCGGATACATCTTGTCATTTTATGAACCAAGTGTAGTAAAGCCTATATTTTTATCCTTCCTGAAGTTTCATACGAGTAAACATTTTTTCTCAAAACATGAACGTGGAAAATAACCGTTCATCTTAAACATTTGTCAAGTGAGGCTTACGTTAACTTAGTAGGGAAATGCGTGGGGGAACGGACAAGTGCGGTGAGAGGCGCGCCCCGAGAGTTCCGTAACTATTTCGTAAAAATAATATTTTAGATACTAGCTGCGCCCCGCGGTTTCACCCGCGTAAGTCCCGTTCCCGCGGGAATATCGGGATAAAAAGTAGCCTATGTGTTAATCCAGGGTATCACCTATCTACATACCAAATTTCAACCAAATCGGTCCAGCCGTTTTTGCGTGAAAGAGTAACAAACATCCATACATCCATACATCCATACTTACAAACTTTCGCCTTTATAATATTTATAGGATTATTTGTGAAGGCAAGTTTTGTAATAATGTTGTACTAAATAGCAACCTCTCAACAACGGCTAATTCGATTTCGAAGAAAACTTGCTATACATCTTATCATATAAATATAAAAAAACATAAACAAAGTTGTGTTTGTATAAACACTTATAACTCGAGAACGGATGCACCGACTTTGATGATTTTGGATTTGTTGGATTGGTCTCCGCCTAGAATAGCAGAATAAATAATAAAAACCATGGAACATTCACTAAAACTAAATAATTAAAGCAAAATGAGTTTGTTCCTGGGTTTTTTCTTATTTTTTCATCATGGCTTGGCACTGTCAACTAAATTAGTTCTACAAAAAATTGGTAATAATAACTTTTTTTCTTCTTGGCTACGCAATCTTTCTTTGTGCATTCATCTAAGACAAAGTAAACGCATTTACCATCAGCAAAATCATTTAGTTATTGATTCTTATTTTCTTCTTCTTGGCTAAATGTAAAATTTCGATGCAGAGTGCGACTCTTTGTGCATCTTCAAAGCTTCTGGAATACCTAAAACATATGAGAGATTCGTAATCCTGTTTGTATTTGTTTATAAATATTTGAAGGGTTCAATTAATGATCCAGTGGAACCCTAAAAAAGGTGCCCTCACCTACGCGTGCGATGAGATATGAACTTGTTTAAGAACATGGTTACTTATAGCCGAGGCTACATAATGTTTCGTATCACTCGCGTAAACTTTAGGAAAAGATGTTTACTTGGATCTTAATGCTTTGGCCAATAGATGTAATGTAGCAGGACTCAGTTTGACTGGCTCCCTACTGGCGCTTGACCAGTTAGGTTTAAGATGGATCCCTAAAATAAAGTATTCTTCCCTATCCGACATCAACTGTCGGCCGAAAGGCCCCAAGGTAAGTAGACCAGATAGTGTCGACCTTGGATGAGGTGTCCCCCTCCCTCTTTCTCCCTCTTTGCCATTAATTGGGGGAATTACATTTTGGGGGAGTTATTGTTACACTATGTCTTTTGACATACAGCGACCAATACCATGTATTTGGTCTGTATGTAAATCGTATCCTGCCCTCCTAGCCGAGTTACAAAAAAATTACCCTTACTTATAAACTTGACATAAAATAATGTCATGCATAACCTATGAATAACCACACAATTTTTTAGTAAGGGCCAAATAGAAAGCGATGTCGCGAATGCCGTGATACTTGACATAAAATGATTTTCTTGGTGAGTTCCATAAAAAATTTAAGAGTGTATTTAAGTTATGTTAGTTTAAGATAGTAAGCGCTTTGGATTTTTCTGTAAGCTTACTATATCTATAATAGATAATTTTATTTCATAAAATATATGCAGCTTCGGTAACCTACCATTAGACGCAGGTGGAGTCTGTTCTATTTCTGCTTGTAGGCTAGGGGGTCTGCTGGATGTACAAAAAGATCAAATAAACATGTTTTTTTTTCTCAAGAGGCCTGTAGTTTAAAAATTCTTAATGTAAACGTCTTTTAATTTTCTGAAAGTAGGGTACTTATAAAATGATTGCACGCGACCGCCCTTGTCTCGAGGCTGCGAGGAGAGGGCGCTTAATTATTAACACTGTTGGAACATTTCGTAAACGCGTCGCGAGGTACTGAAAGCGTGTTTACAGAGAAAACAGATTATTATTAAAATATAAAACAACCTCCTGGTACAAATATCCCCGAAACAGAAAAATTATAAGGATTTTCTAACGGCTGAACAGATTTTCATGATGCTCGATAAAGGCACCTTTGAAATAACAAAAAAAAAATTTGTTTAACCAAATTCGTTTAAACCTGATCGCACACTTGTCCGCGCCGTTCGCGCCTCAGTAATTTTTTTATATATTGCTGATGACGTCAGAAAATGCGGCTCGCTTCTGACGTCAGCAGCTTTTTCTCTATTGAATTGACAGTTCGCCGCGTTCGGCTCGGCTGGACTGTGCGACCACACTAAGGGCTTGTACACAAAACTGCGATGCGACGCGATGCGAATTCGCAACGCAGAAAATTACTAGAGGGATTAGTAGAGGGAGCTCGCAGATTTTTGCGATGCGACGTCGCATCGCAGTTTTGTGTACAAGCCCTAAGAGCGTTGTTGCCACAAAAACACAGCCACACACATTTAGGGGTCAAACTTAGCCCCTTTTACGTCGACATTAAAAACGAAGTGGATCACAACTGTATCTCCAAGCCACGATTAATTCTCTAACTCACACACCCCTAGTTCGCATACGTTGCTCCATTACTTTTCTCCCCCAAACTCCTCCAATGGTCTCTATCCCCTGCCACGTTCCACCAATCGTCCTTAAAGGCATCGATGACATCTCGCCATCAACGTTTCCGAGGGCGACCTCTACGCCGCCGTCCTTCTGGCATCCATGGCGTGACTATGTGGGCCTATTTTCCTTGGTTGGTGCTCCATTACTATTTGGTAAAAAAACTCTAAACTCTCTTGGTAAAAAAACACTATTTGACGACCTCTGTGGCGCAGTGGGTGAAAGCCCGCTTGGGACGCAGAAGGTTGCGGTTTCGATCCCCGCCGCGGGATAAATGTTTGTATGATCTGCAAATATTTATCTCGGTGTTTATCTAGGTGTTTCTATGTATAATATGTATGTATTTACAATCAAAAAGTATATCAGTTATCTGGTTCCCATAGTACAAGCTTTGGGCTAGATGATGCTGTGTGAAATGTCCAGCATTATTTATTTATTTGGTAAAAGTAAGTTAGTAGTGACCAACTCTGGTATTCTGTTTTCGAGTCGATAAAGCTATTGCATCGCCGATTCGAAGACCTCCGCTTAAGTTCAGGTACATCTAACTGGGTTAAGTCGAAAACTACGTAATAGTAATGTGTGTAACGGTCTAAGTACCGTTCGACACTTACAATAAAAAACCAGCGATATGTGAGTTGGAATAGCACGCGACGTGTTCCGTACCCCTTACACTTCGGCCTTAATACTAATAAACATGTCGTAAAGTTATGACAGGTTTAAACTAATTTGTATGGTTATTCTGAGGTTACAGCTGTCATAACTTTAAGTAATGCCGTTTATTTTTTAATAGTGTGTAATTTACAATACAAATAATGCACACTACACTTTTAAGGCACGTTTCTTAAATATAACCCATTTTTTACTATTTGTTGTAATTGGATTTTCTGTAAAAATTGAGAATGTGGATATATTCCCAACGTCCCCACTAACCTCCCCACTAGTGGGGTAGTTGGGAATGAAATGTGGGGCATGTGCTAAATATGATTACTTATTGTGTTTGTTGCACGACTGACTGATTTCGGAGCTTAGTGCCGACTTGCCGACTTTCGCACTTTGCCGACTTTTGCAGTATTCAATACAGATAACAGTGCAGTGCCTAAGGTTTCTATGCAATTGATCGCATATCGACGACTTTTTTAATCTACACCTTAAATTGAAGGACTGGCAGTGACCTGGAGCAGTTGAGCTATCTATAGATCGTTTTTACGACGATCCTTAGATAGCTTGACTGATTCTATTGTATTTTGTATTTTTATGTACATACTAGCTTCTGCGCCTTCTACCAACATTTTTTTAGCCTATATGCTATTCCAGGTCACTATCTATGCCTATACCAAGTTCCATCCAAATCGGTTCACTGGTTTAGGCGTGATTGAAACACAAACATACAAACATCCAAATATCCAAACATCTAAACAAACTCACAAACTTTCAGCTTTATTATATGAGTGGGATTGTAGTAGCTTAGTTTTTTGAAGAATAAAAAAGATTAATAAACTAAGAAGACTACTTCTTGTGTGGGGATTGTGAATTTGCCTCAAAGCTCACTAGAGCTTTGAGGCAAATTCACAATCCCCTCACCACACTGGTTTGCAACAAGATTATAGTAACCTGAATTCGTCGTGAACGCAGCCAAACATCATAAGCGGGGAGAAAAACACTAAAGCGTAAGCGTTGAGGTACAGCGTCGGAGGGAAAAAAATCTTACTTTATGATACACTTTGTGGTTGTCATTTTACAGAGTGAATAAAACCGGACAAGTGCGAGTATAAAGGGTTACGCACCAAAAACACTGAAAATGAATTTTTACTCGCTATACTCAATATGCCGTCTTCACCTGTAAGTGTAGAGACATTTAGAAAGAATAGTTGTGATGTTTCTTATGTACTCTGTGTTGGTAAACAAAAAAAAAATAGTAGAGTTTAGTGTACAATTTTAAATAGTAGGGTTATTTTATGAGAATCAGCCGTTTTTCTTTTTACGTCAAAGGATTCTATAACTGCTGGAGAGCTTGTATGAATAATGAAAATGAATGAGTAGAAATATGCAAGACAGTATCGTAACAAGTGGAAATGTATGATCTCTGTTCCTACTATGGTAAACAAACGTAATAGAAAAAGTATTATAGATATACTTATTGAAGTAAAAATTTCTTTAGGTCCGTAAGTTTTGAGATAAGAAAAAATCTTGGATTCGCCTCGAAAAGGTCGTGTGAGTCGTGACTGCTCACCAACACTATTATTGACATCACAACATGGTTAAAAAATAATAATCTTAAAGTTAAAGTTAGCAAAACAAAACTAATGCAATTTCAGTCATGTAAACGTGAGCCTATAAAACTTGACATTAAATATAATACGACTATAATTGAACAGGTGAATTCTTTCAAATTTTTAGGTATTTATCTTGACGAAAACATTGACTGGAAACTACAAATCGAAAAAGTATGTATCAAAATTAGTAGATATTCATATGTGCTTAAGAGACTGCGCGAGATAGCCTCTTTAAAAGTGGCTCTTAATGCCTACCATGGCTACGTCGGCTCAGCTATTCAGTACGGCCTTTTATTGTGGGGGAATAGTGTGGATATAGACAAAGCGTTCAGAGCTCAAAAAAGATGTATCCGTTCACTATGTGGCGCTCATTTTCTAGAGCCATGTAGACCACTATTTAGGAACTTCCTTATTTTGACTCTACCCTGTCTATATATAAAACAAGCAGCTGAGTTCGTTAAACAACAAACTAATTACTTTAAAACTAATCAAAATTTTCGAGAAAGAGTCCTAAGAAACGCGTCCAATAACAGACTGTACATTCCTAAATATAATTTAAAACTTACTCAACGTCAAGCCTATTACATGTGCATTATGGTTTATAATAAGTTACCTACTGACCTTAAAGAATTAAAGGGACATTTGTTCAACAAAAAATTAAAAAAATGGCTGATTGATAAATGTTTTTACTCCGTAACTGAATATTTAAATGGTTAGGGACATTCAATTATTTCTCTTTTACTTATTATTATATCGACATTAACTAAATTTGGAAAACTATTATTATTTAATGACATTAATTAACATAAGTACCTACTAAATTAAATTACAATGAACTAACTACTAAGTACCTCAAAATTTGCATGCCTCAAATTTTGGCAGGACATAGAATGGACAAATAGACTAATTTTAAGACCTTATTCTAACACATGTGTTCGTGCAAATAAATTTCATTTATCATTTATTTATCATTTACCGGGTTATTTGTCAAGTTTGAAACCGTTAAAGTTTTCACTTCTGCGGGCACTCCTGGAGTGCCACTCTTTTTTGATTGTTGGACCCAAGTCTTACCATATTATGTACTTAATTAAAAGCTAAAAAACATATCAGTAACCTAACCTAACCCAGAACAAATCCTGCATTATTCTGCAATCATGCCACCCACCAGCGAAAAAGGACTCGTCCTTCGTTTACCACGCCAGCGCCACCTAGGTCCATTTTCCAAACTAAAACGCTTGGAACTAACTCATACGATTGTATAATTCGCTTAGTTAGATATATCTGTCAATCACTTCCTCAAATAAAAGTAAGAAAAGCAAAACTACATGGCGCCTACAAATAAACCTGGTATAAAGTTATTCCTGAGTGTGTGTCAAAAGGTATGGTTATTCTTGGTTTATTCCGAGTAATAACTTTGTCACGTTTGATGGTAAGACTACAAGTTTACCTTAAGCCAATAGTTTTATTCCCTGCGTAACCTGTCGCATTCTGTAACCCCGAAAGTAACTTACAAATTTTATGATTATTTTCCAAATCAAGGGACGTTTCGTGGCCAATAGTGTACGAAGAGTCTTGAAGAACTCTATTATTCAGCGGGGAAAGGCTCATGTGCGGACAATGGTTGGATATCGCACTTCTGTGCCCAAAAAGATGCGGAGCTGGGAAAGAATAGAAATAGAAATATGCAGATAAATTTTTCGGTGGTGTCTTCATTCAGATTTTTGTATTTATTAAATTTATTTACAGGAACTAAGATACTACAGTGCGTACATAAAATTACAAAAATAGAATCAGTCAAGCTAAGGATCGTCATGAAAACGATCTATAGATAGCTCAACTGATACAGGTCACTGCCAGTCGGCAGCGTGCCCAAAATACTGGCAGCATTGCCACGCTGAATTGCAATGCTGATTCGCTGTGACGAAAAATCGCCAGCTCTCGAATCACGCGACGCTTCGACCAGACGCCCTGAAAGATTTTTGAAGGCGATATTCAAAATTCATTGAGATTAAATTTTGTAATCACTGAACGGGTTTCCGCAAAGAAAGGTAGATATTCTTTTAGATCGAATCACTAACTAACAAATAGGCAAAGTTCAATTTTGCAGGTAGATATTTATGACCACGCGATGAAAACAGTTTGTTACATATATCTAGGGTTGTATGTGAGTAACAGAGCTGTATAGTGACCACAGTAAAACTGTAGGGAGCCGTTGTAACATTATCGAACGCTGCATTTTCAAATGCCCTTGCATAATAGATGCATTATAAAACGCGAGTTGCATGAAACTACGTTGCCTTATCTTCCAAACTTGATCGAGCAAACGAAAACTTCTTTAGGCGCGTACGGCATTAAGGAGATGGTAAAAAAAATTGGACTCGTGCTTCGCGAGTCTGTCTGTTACGATACCGACGGACACTTGAAATCAATTGTCATCCCAATGGCAATCGAAGTCTTGTGAATTGTAGAATGCAATTGGCATTATAGGCTTTTAAACAACTTTGCACACTAGTCTCAAATTCGATCAGATTAAGGTCTTTGTTTCCAAAAGAAAATTGGTTGTCTGTAAAGTCGGTTTACTGACGATAGTTGAACGTGACAACGTTTGTGCTTCTTTGTCGCTCGTTCCGCGCTCTCGCTTGCACTTCAAGCCTTACATGGAACGCCTCAGGTAACGCCGAGGTAACGCCGCATTTTTTCGTGCGTGCAGCCGGCTCTATCGAATTATAAGACGTTGTCACGTCAAAAAAACACCAGAGTAATCAGTCACATAAGATTATTTACGTAACAAGATGCAGCTATAGCATATCAGCTAGCACAGCACAAAATGTATGAAAATGTTCGCCGTGCACTTTCGTCAGCGCGATCTAGAAAACGGCAAAGAGTGTATTTTCTGGGATAATAAGGTTACTCTTTGTATAATCTTAGCATGAAACCCTAAGCTGTAAATAGTATCGCGTAGGTTAACCTATACCCGATGCCTCCAATAGATCCTAAACTTTTAAGTGTTATGATACCGTTAGCAGTTCGTTCCGTACAGTTAGCGTCGAAAGTATATTATCAAAATAAACTAAACTATAAACATTTTAAAATACATAAAATCACGCCTCATTCCCAAAGGGGTAGGCAGAGACCACGGATCTCCACTCGCTACGATCCTGACATACAACCTCATTCACTCTATTACATTCTTCATTGCTCGTCGGTTTAGGGTACTTTTGACCTGGCCCTTCTACAAAATGTCGCCAATTTGATCCAAGAAGGTTCGCCTAGGTCTTCCCTTCCAGCTGTCCCATACACTCTCGCCTCATACACTTGCTTTGTCAAACGACTATATTTTAAAATGTATTCCAAAAATCATTACCATCTTGGAAGGACGCGGGCACAAGTCCCATGGGTGCAATTTTTCGATAGACTGACGTGTGTTTGTGTGTGTGTGCTGCTTTCGAATTTGGTTCCGCGTACTTTAATTTTGCGGGTTTCTTTAGTTAATCTACTTTACTTACTTACTTTTTAGTTAATCGTACAAGACATCGCATCGCACCTATGATTCAAGGTAACATAACACATACGGGGTTCATGTTATGAAACACCCACCTATATTTTTTAAATTAACTAACATGAAGCTAAACTAAGAAATGAAAAGACTTATCAAAATTTTAGATTCCGACGAGATTCGAACCCGCACCGATCAGACGATCCTCCTAAAGCCAGAGTGCCTTACCGCTCGGCCACAGAACCCTAGTCGTCAGCATCCAAAATTTTGATAAGCTCATATTTATCGGTTAGGCACCGATAAAAAAAAATTACAAAAAATTATGAAGCTAAACGTTTTGAATTGAATTGAAGGCTTAGATTAGTAGTTGGTACCACGCGAGCTTATCCACGGGCACATCACTTACATCATTATACATCACTTAGATTCATTCGCTAACAATGATGCATGTTTGAGTGTACGCCTGAGTACAGTTAGATCCTAGATCTTTTAGAAGTCGAGTATACATCGTACCGAACTATGAATTATTACATCGCTGCGGGTAGGCAAATGTTTTATTTATAGCCAGCTGAGGATCGCAACGAAAAACTTGAGTGTGAGTTATTATGTACTATGTGGAACTGATAACCAGTCAAACACATTTTTATTTTCATAACATTCATCGACCTTTTTATTTTGGTTTTGCATTGGGAAACATCAGGCTTAAAAAACAAAAAAAAATACTTGGGGCGAACATAGAACCTCCTACTTTTATCAAGTTTTTCGGGTTAAATACTTGTCATTTCGTATTTGGCACCAAATCTAGGTACACTAGGCGCCGCGTTGTCCTAGATACTCGTATCATTTTATCGCCTGCGTCGACCATAGAAGTTAGAGTGCCACAAACTTATTGAACCGGTGAGGGGGGCGCTGTTATCACATTTGGTGTTGGCAGAATAATAAATTTTAGAGTAAAATTCGTTAGTTCCTCTTTTAGCCACCGGTTCAGATAAGTTTGTGGCACTATACACTTCACTTATTTTATACCATAATTCTGTGGCGTCGTCAAACGCAGCAGTTTTCTATGACAAAACTTGACGCTCTTGTTGCTGCTTTCTATCAGTAGAGTAGCAAGCGTGAAGACACGAGAAATTTCATCGATGTTCATATTTCTAGATTATTACGGGACAGAGAAGTCGTCATAGATTTGGGACGCGTTCCATCTCAAAGAAAACTTCGTTATGTCTGACAGTCTGTCTGACAGCTTGCAAGTGTCGCATCGATAACGGTCCTAGCATAGGTTTGGTTTAAAAAAAAACGCAGCACGTTGCGCAGGCTGTGTGTTAATGACTCCCTTGTATAAAAACGGTGTTATTCTTCTTTCTGTCACTAGTTTTTTTTAAACCAGTGGTAAAAAATTAAGTAAGTTCGTATGAGTCAGTGGCCAACTCTGGCGATGGAGTTTTTAGGCCGCCTTAAGGCCTCCGTCATGGCTTAACGACTTAAATAGCTGGGACCGACAATTAAGTTTCCACTTTACCTTTATTTATTTTTTAACATGTACCTTAAAAGTGTGTCTTCCTTTTATTGATTGCTGTATTGTTTTTTCTGTGTATTAATGTGTATGTGTGCTTATGCAGTAAATAAATGAATGTCTATGTCTCTGTCTAATTTAACGTGCCCTCCGAAGCACGGAAGCGCTCAGATGAAAATGCCACTGGCGGTCACCCATCCTCTTATAGACCGTTTCGAACGTTGCTTAACTTCGACGATCTATCAAGAACGACTAAGCAAGCACGACCACGAGCGCTTCAGGTGAATGGAGTGGAAATGCGCTAGATAAGACTCTTTTCGCACTGACACATTCGAGCTTCTTAGCTTCTACGACATGTCTTTCATCACGATGTTTTCGACAAAAAAACATTAAAAAAAACACTATTACCAAGTCACCTCCTGGGTAAGTAGGTGAAATATGAAGGAGATCGTAAGTTTTAATTCTGTCGATTCAAGTCGCTGGTTGGCGCGTGTTAATAATTCAGCTGTGGGGCCCGCATCGTAACCGTTGACGCAGAACTAACTCTGCATCGAAACGACAGCGTATTTTCAATTCATAAAGAGTCAAAAACATCTATCTATCTAATCAGCCCACATCTACCCACTGCTGAGTATAGGCCTCCTCATTGTCACGCCACTCTTTCCGATCCTGCGCCAGAATCCATTGCCTTCCTGCTACCGTCACCATATCATCAGACCATCTGGCTGGTGACATGCAGTTCTAAAATTTCCAGGAAGCAATAAGTTCATATGTTAACCCCCAGCTCTTTTCGTTGTATTTGCCATTTCCGCCATATTTCGTCTCTTTTACTCATGACTCATGAAATAATTTCAATAGACTTTTCTCTTCCTTGTCTTTCTTCTATTTTTCCTTCTAAGATGTTATTAAAGCTATCATGTCCTAATATATTATGTTATTTATTAGTGACTTATCTATTTTCTCAATAGAGGGTATTTTAATTTGTCAGAAATAAGTTTTGTCAGACATTGACCGAAAACGGAAACTATATGTATCCTTAAATAGTGTGTGTTACATTTACATCCCACTAATATAATAAAGCTGAAGGTTCGTGAGTTGGTTTGGATATTTGGATGTGTGTATGTTTGTGTTTCAATCACGCCTAAACCAGAGCACCGAATTGGATGAAACTTGGAATAGGCGTAGATAGTGACCTGGAATAGCATATAGGCTATTCAAATGTTAGTACTACGCGGGCAAAGCCGCGCGCCGTAGCCAGTGTTATTTATTTTTAAATAGCAATCAATCGAACCAAATATTTGATTTAATTCGAGTATCTTATCAGTTCGATAAAATTGAATTCCAATTGATAGAGCAGTAGAACAGATTTAGGATTTAAACTGTTTGGATTTTTTTTTGACGTGACAACGTCTTATAATTCGATAGAGCCGGCTGCACGCACGAAAAAATGCGGCGTTACCTCGCTCTGAGGCGTTCCATGTAAGGCTTGAAGTGCAAGCGAGAGCGCGAAACGAGCGACAAAGAAGCACAAACGATGTCACGTTCAGCTATCGTCAGTAAACCGACTTTACAGACAACCAATTTTTTGTTATACTTAACAGTTCCCATATTATTATACCTGTAGGTAATAATAATAATGCTGGACTTTTCACACAGCATCATCTAGCTCCAAAGTAAGCAGAGCTTGTGTTATGGGTACTAAGATGACTGATATACTACTTATATACTTTTTGTTTGTAAATACATACATAGAAACAGCCAAAGCCGAGACAAATATTTGTAGATCATACAAACATTGGTCCCGCCGCGGGGATCGAACCCGAAACCTTTGGCGTCGCAGGCAGGCCTTCGCCCACTGCGCTATGAATGAGAATTCAACGACTCAGTTTTCTAATTAGTTAAATGTATTAAAATATCACTTTTCCCGCAGAACTCCTTGTTATTTTTGATCCGACTCAGTTCACAGAACGACTCAGTTGAATTTCAGTTTTCTTTTAAAAAAGTTATTGCACCATCCAGTGAAGCAAGATCTTGCTAAAACTTGCAGTTTACGACTGTTGCTCTGGCATCTCCTAGGAGCGGCACGCGCGCTACATTACACCATTTTTCCGCACTACACGAATAAAGTTATAAGGTTATAGACGGTGTTTAACTAAACTATAATACTAAGTTTTATGCAACGGATACCATATAATAAAACAAGATGGCGATACAGAGCAAAATAGATCGCGCTTGCATTTTTGAACATTGCGATTTTTTTAAGTTAACTACTTTTAGATAAATAATGCACTGTATGTAATATAATAATGTACTTTACTGGGAAGGGCACTGTTTATATAATACAGTTTATTTCGTAATAATATAATACCATATAAACACGGCCTCCTCAAATCCTAAATTAGTTGAAACTACATAGAAAGAAAGAAAGAAAATATTTTTATTTACTTGGACACTTAAACACTACACACATAATTAAACTCAAAAATTATGTCTAACTTACGATTTACTTATAACTAGTTGTGCGCAGCAGAGTCCAAGTAAACAAGGCCATAACTTAGCATTGTGCTGGCTGACACACATGACTGAACATATTCCTAGTCTGAGGCGTCAAAATGGCGTCGCAATGTGACGTTGACTTTGACAGTTCTCCTGTCATTGAAACGGATGTTTTTTTAACTAAAGCTGGAAAAATAAATTGCGCTGTTATAAATATCATTACTGTTAAATTTTCCGATCAACTTTAGGCAGGAAAGCGTCTGCTGGGAGATCTAATAAATAAATAATAAAGTAAACCCATTTGATGGTTTTCTTGAGACAAGCTAAGTGCGTCGTTCGATCTCAACTGAATTTTTAAATATAACGTTGAATGAACGGAGGAATACTTTTATCTAACATTTCTTGTTGAATTACGAATGGGTTTATGACTAGCTGCGCCCCGCGGTGTTACCTGCTGTATAATGCTTGACATTTCACACAGCATCATCTAGCCCCAAACTAAGCAAAGCTGGTACTATGGGAGCCAGATAACTGATATACTACTCATATATTTTTTGTTTGTAAATACATACATTATTATACAAAGAAACACCCAGACCAGAGATAAATATTTGCAGATCATACAAACTTTTATCCCGCGGCGGGAACGAACCCGCAACCTTCTCCGTCCCAAGCGGGCTTTCACCCACTGCACTACAGGGGTCGTCTTTACATCTGGGATAAGAAATAGCCCAGCCTATGTGCTATTCTAGACTATAATCTATCCCTGTACCAATGATGTAAGGATATATTTTACCCTCGTTCGTGGTTGTGCCTGCGTCGATAGATCGTCCAAGTTAAGCAACGCTCTAAACGGTATGTAAGTGAATGGGTGACCGCCAGTTACATTTTTATCTGAGCGCTTCCGTGCTTCGGAGGGCACGTCGTTACGGAGGCCTTACGGCGGCAAAAAAACTCCGTCACTGCAGTTGGCCACTGACTCATACGAAGTTACTTAGGAACTTGGTGTACAGAATTTTTAATTTGAACTGATATACAAAGTGAAATATTCCCGAGGGAATACAGCACAGCTAGTAATTACTATACTCAACTAGTACTTAATTACTATATTCCAATTTCCAACTCAACGGTTCATTCCATCAAACGCCATCAATGCAATATTTCCCTCCCTCGCATCTTCCAAATCATTCGAATATTATCGCTGTACATTAGTTACATCGATGCTCGGTGTTACTGCTATCTATTCCGTGCGCATACCAGCAATGAATTCGAGGCAGCGTCTATAAACAAGTATAGAATCGACAACGATAGATCGCTGGTATTTTTTTTTTCAATATTAAATATTAAAGCGGCAAACCTCACCCAGGCTATAAAGTTCGGCTCACATGTATCACCTGGGTCTCGCATCCGACCAGCAATCTTATTTTATTGACTAGTGTTGGGATACGGAGGCTCGCCACGATGCACGATGAGTTTATACGAGATGTACAAGAAAAAACCTATGAGCTGGTGAATCTTAGGTGACTACGACAAAGCAGTCTGATTTGTCGCATTTCTTTTTAAACAGAATTTCGTGAAATAAACCTGAAGTATTATATTGGGCTAATGCGATTCCGCAGGTGGAAGTTAGTTTATACAATCATGTATTTCAAACGCCTTGCGCATTTAAAATATTTTCTTTATAAAGGGTGTCTGAAAATGGTGGAACGTAGGATTCCGTTCTACAAACAATAGGTTGTTAAAAAAACCTTTACAGCAAATTTTAGAACAACCGTGCCGTAAGCTATTCAAAAAATCGAGCCCGAACGAGCATATTTCCTATACATCGAATTTTAGAACGAGAACCGTAAAAATATTTTCGTATGACCGCCATTTTAGAAAAAATATATCAGCATGTTTTCCTGGTATCCTTTGTGCTTTTGTGAAGTGCATAATAAAACTTTCATTTCGTATGACCAAATGGGTTTAACCCGGTTCTTTGGTGCCTGAGAACTAGCGGAACATTCTCGCCACGCAAAATATTAAAATTGCGAGCCGACTTTAATCCATAATCCATGGAGTATTAAACTTTAAAATTTGAAAACACGAGTGGTATTTATTTTTTCATTATTACGAGTATTAAGTAAACTTACTTAATTACAAGCAGATCATATTTAAAAAAAAATTTAATGGGTCAATTTTTTTTCAAATCATAGTCTGCAAAAAACACGATAGATTTTGAATGACTCATTACGATTTAAAAAAATGTGATTTGTAGTTATTGAAACGCTTATAACGTTATTGAAAGAGTTTTATGCAATGCGACTGATTCAAAAATCAGTCGCATTGAATAAAACTCGTTCTTTTCCGTATGATTTGTTTAAATCTCTACTCTCCCTCGCGCATCTCTCCCTAGCACATCACTGGAGCAATACATTCAACACCCATTCCGAACAATCTTGAAGTATGTAATCCGCAGAAAGACTCGAGCCCTGTACCACTCACGTCAAACTACACACATAAATTGGTCCCAATCTGTACCACAGGGCCCCAGCGTGCCCCAGAGGACTAGACCACTCAAACAAAGGATACGCAATGGCACATTTTGTTCCTCATTGCATTGACTCAATAGGCTCTTTGGTGCGTGATTCTTTCGTCGCCTTTTGAATTTCGAACAGTTTTTCGTCAAATGAGGTTTCAATCTTTTCGAATAAGAGAAGTTCTATTTTTAAACTCTTTGTTGAAGTCAAAACTTCTTTAGGTGCGTTAGGCAGTTTTGAGATGAGAAAAGATTCTGAGAGGTCACGTGCGAGTCACGTGACTGCTCACCAATACCGGTTATTTATCAAGTTTAGAACCGTTTTTACAAGAACAAGTTTTCACTTCTGCCGGCACTCCAGGCGTGCCACTGTTTTTTGTGGTTAACGTAGATTAATGTTCGAATTATAAATAAGTG
Source organism: Epirrhoe alternata (assembly GCA_963565295.1). Classification (NCBI taxonomy): domain Eukaryota; kingdom Metazoa; phylum Arthropoda; class Insecta; order Lepidoptera; family Geometridae; genus Epirrhoe; species Epirrhoe alternata. Next base: position 2,285,940 of record OY751375.1, read on the forward strand.
AGCAACATTAATAAAACCATCTTTGAGATGCGGCGATGCACTTATAACTTGACTTCTGCAAGAAGTAAACATGTTGCCAAAATACATCCGTGATTTGGCCGTGTTGTGTCTTTCTTTTAAAGTTTATCTTCTCTTGAATTTCCTAAAAGATGTGATCTAAGAGAATATATGTGCCTAGGTACAGTATTTACTACATTCCTAGATTTCCTACGCATATAAACTTAATTCTATTTCCTCTCCTTATAGAGCCATTGAATGTGCAATGAATGCCGTTCAGTTGTACCCGGAGAAAATTAGCTATGTAACGCTACACCACGGACAGTAAACAGAGGTACCACAAATATTGGGAATCTCGGCAAACGTCGTGCTCCATAACCGAATTTGTCCGAGTTTGTAACCAATGGCACACAATAGTCAGCCGTCTCCATCCCGCCATTCGAAATTCAAACGTGCGGTTTGGTTAGTAATATCGGATTAATTCGTGTTTCAGAAGCTAGACGAAGATATCCGATGCACACAATGTGATGCAACCTACTTACAGGCTAAGTAGTATCATTCTTGTAGGTGCGAGTGTAAGTTGTGTTTTATCTCGAAGGTCTAGAACACAAATTTGACTACATTTGATATTTGCCTACTACAACATAATGGCTATCTGTATTCTGTGATAATGTGTCGAGCACTCAAATCAAATTGACTAATGCCGATAAGACCTAGAACACATTTTGTCTTTTGTTTTTGAATGTAGGCGATGTGAAAAATAAAAATGCAGAACTATGATGTCATAAATTGTAAATTATGTACCTACTTATATTCTTATGGAACAGCAAATAAAAATAAAAGTAAGAGTCACTCCGGAATTTAAATACCTCATAGACCAAAATCAGTTGTTAGGTTATGTTAGACTAGTGAAAAACTGCGTGCGAGGCGAGCGAGCGTAGCGAGCGTGCCGCGGCAGCGGCCGCCGATGCGCCAGAAATTGAACACCTACATTGTAATCCTCAGATTTTGACTTGGCTAGACAGGTAAACAAAGTTATGAAATAAATATACCTGAATATCCCTACAGTTTTGGTTCATGTCACTATGATGGAATGATATGCACTAGTCAATTTGTGTCTTAGGAGATTTGAGTACTCGACCAATTACGTTGTAGTCACTAAGCTCTAGCTAGGCAAATATCAAAATGTAGTCAAACTGTGTGACCATCCAAGACCGACCCTTAATTGTGTGTGTATATTTGTTTGTGTGCGTAAGCTACCGAGCGTTCAATTCGTCAATGGAGCGTTCCGACGCTTACGCACACAATAACAACGTACATGTGCATCAACATACAGACAATTAAGACCCGTCTTCGTGAGATACTGTAGATATTCTCTGGTAACGCACAGCATTTTATTTCGCTATATATTTCGCAGAATTTCGCAACTGCATTGTTTGGCTGTAAAATGAGCGGGCGGGAAATTAGTTCGGATTACAGGAAAATAATTAAATTTACTAAACAAATGTGTATAGCTACGAATAAACAGATCTTTTTGATGTCTTTTAGATAAATAAAGGTGTAAGTTCGTATGAGTCAGTGGCCAACTCTGGTGACGAGATTATTAGAAAATCCAGATTTTTCAGATTAAGAAATCTTTTCAAATAGACGAGACTTAGTGCCATCCTGAAAACTACTCCGATTGACTTCCCCAAAAGTAGTGACACCTTTATTTTCGTTTGCCGGCACTTTTGGGCCCAAAATGAATGACCTCCTTTCACAACTCGTACCACTTCGGAGATATTTCGGTACAAAGTGGGAAATGGGAATTACTCAGGCACACATCCATATTTCTATTGGGCCTAGGTTAATGTGTCTTGCAAGACGCATTGTCACATGTTTAGCATATCTTGACATTTTCCAACAATTCAAGCTTTAAAAAAAATCATAAAGTTCCAGTGAATTCGCATTTTATTGCAAAATAACTAAAGCGATATAAACTAAAATAGAACAATCGCTAAAGCCGTGCCTTTTTTGATTTGATCTAATGTAAAGCAAAGATATTGAGAACCTCCCCTTTTTGAAGTCGGACAAAATTAGTAAAAAGTAAGTAAGTTCGTATGAGTCAGTGGCCAACTCTGCTGACGGAGTTTTTAGGCCGCCTTAGGGCCTCCGTCATGGCTTAACGACTTAAATAGCCGGGACTGACAATTTAACGTGCCCTCCGAAGCACGGAAGCGCTCAGATGAAAATGCCACTGGCGGTCACCCATCCACTTACAGACCGTTTCGAACGTTGCTTAACTTCGACGATCTATCAAGAACGACTAAGCAAGCACGACCACGAGCGCTTCGGACAAAATTGAAAATGAACATTGTTTTTCGTGTGATATCTCCAACTGTCAATTCAACGGAAATGATGTGACGTCATCAGTATTTTTTTCTATAGAAAAATTACTCTCGGTCTCGGTTCACATCTCATCACATTTATGTAGTCAAAACTCAAAAAAAGGAGACGAGACGAGTCAGACATGGAGACAGCTACTGCGGCTTTTCTGCTTGGGGATGATACGAGAGCATAGTTGAATTTGAGTGCTTACGTGCAAGTTTTTGTTGACAACAATCCTCTTCTGTCATTATCATTTTCTGCATCTGCTGCAACTGTCCTTAAACATTTTCTGGTAGTCACAAATATCGGTGTATATCAACATTGTACACCAAGTGAAAAATTGCATGCGGATCACGCTGACTATGGCAGCAATAAATTGTATCACTAAAGAGCTGTTACAACCCATATTACACAATAAAAGACTCTGATTTGATTTATTAAACCAGTGGACTTTGAATGTAACTTCGAATAGATGTAAAAAATACAAGATAAATTTAATTTATTTGCTCAAAATATTGTGTAGGTTACATTTTCATGCAAGATCAAGTCTTAGAATTTGTCACAACATGCTTTACCGAAAATTATCAAAAATTATCATTATACAAACGAAGTTAGTCAAAAAAACAATGTTTTTTTATTATTATTTCACCCGATAACAAACAAGGTCGGCCCAATCTCCTCAATGACAATAGTTTATCGATATAACCTGTAGACGCGAGATTGGACCACGTGTTCTTAGATAAGTGTTACCACCATGTTTTTTAGAACAATTATAATTTTATTATTTACTAGCTTTTATTAATAATCTTATTATTTACTAGCTTCGGCGCGGGGCTTCGCCCGCGTGGTACCAACATTTTGAATAGCCTATATGCTATTCCAGGTCACTATCTACGCCTATTCCAAGTTTCATCCAAATCGGTTCACTGGTTTAGGCGTGATTGTTACACAAACATACAAATATCCAAACATACTCACAAACTTTCAAATTTATTATATTATATAGGAGGATAGGATATAGGATTGACACAAGACATAAAAATTATGGGTGCCTATCAGAATAAAACTATGCCCAGAAGTGGGATGAAAAAGGCTGCGGATGACAATCAACGCTATTTCCGAAAAAACAACAAAAACATTTTAGACTAAAAATAACTAAAAAGGTCACTGGCGCGTCACGTGACTGCTCACCGACACCGGGTCAAGTTTAGAACCGTTCAAGTTTTCACTGCTCCCTGGAGTGCCACTGTTTTTTTTCCAGGCTACGGTCGACATCTATTCCGAGTTTCATCGAGATAGGTTCAGCTTTTTCAGTTTAAGTAAGAAACATCCAAAACTTTAGTTTATAATGGTGATGTTGTGTGAAATGTCCAGCATTATTTATTTATAATATTAGTAGAATCGTGGGATTATCCTAATTAACTGACACTACTTCAAAATTACGGGCTTGCAACCTGTCACGTATGGAATACTAACTTCTGCAAGATGTGGGCATGTATCAAACATGTATTTGTACATGCCTCTGACTAACCCCTTAGACATCTTCGAAGGATCTGGAATACATAAAAGATCTGAGATAATGTCTACCGCGCCTTGGGGATACAGTCGTGACCCTGTTTACGTTTTAATTCAAATATATACAGTAATTCATACCACACACGTACAGTCACGGACGATAAGATGTATACACTCCATACTTTTAAAATTAATATCACACTAAAACTAATAGATGTAGGTTAAAAACAAAAAGCGGAAATTGATTTCGCATTGAACTTGTGGCGAAATCAATAAAAATACCATAACATTGTTGGACATGTTGACCTGCACATGGGTTGAAACATCATGGAGTGTATACATCTTATTAAACGTGACTGTACGATGACACATTTAAGCTACAGCAGGATAAAGAACCTTTTAAAATAGGCATATAAAAACTTGCACTCCAATCTCCTTAGATAGAAATAAAATAAATAAAAAAATGGATGGAGCTTCTACGAGTAAAGCTATTTTCATGTCCCTTTGAGCTGAAACTTTTCTGTACTTATTCTGAAGCTGCTGTCGTCATCCTAGCAGTTTTAATATACATACCTACGGAATACGGATGCATATCTTGCTAACTTTGTCTGCATTCCTAAACGAACTCGTACACATATTTTAATAATGTTAAAGTGTGTACTTTTCCTGTGGATAAAAGCTGATCGCGCCGTAGTCATTTAAAAAAAAAACAGGGTCACGACTGTATCCCCAAGGCGCGGTAGACATTCTCTCAGATCTTTATATTCCAGATCCTTTGATGATGTCTAAGGGGATAGTCAGAGGCATGTTTTTTTTTTACTCAACCTATCTCGTCCCGCTGCTGGGCAAAGGTCTCCCCCAAACTCCTTCAATCGCCTCTATCCCCTGCCACGTTCTACCAATCGTCCTTAAAGGCATCGATGTCATCTCGCCAACGTTTCCGAGGGCGACCTCCACGCCAGAGGCATGTACAAATACATGTTTGATACATGCCCACATCTTGCAGAAGTTAGTATTCCATACGTGACAGGTTGCAAGCCCATCGCCGCCTATAAGAATACTAACTGGTTTTCTCACGATGTTGTCCTTCACCGTTCAGAGCTCGTGTTATAGCGCATATAAATTTTACGAAACGCAAAATACATTGATGCACGGCCGGGATTCGATCCCACGACCTTCGGATTGAAAGTCGAGGTACAACCCCATTCGACCAACACGGCTCATGTAGTCATTTTTCTATAGAAAAAATACTGATGACGTAAGAAAATGCGGCTAGCTTCTGACGTCTTAGCATTTAGGTTTAAAGACATTTATTCTCATACAAACAATACAGTTCTTTTATAATGAGATACAAAAATATACTTATAATTAATTATAGTTACGATTTCTCACTTCTGGAGCCGGAGCTTTTCTATGCCGTATCGCAGATTTCCTCTATTGATTTGACAGTTCAGCGCGGACGGGTCATGCAACCACCTAAAGCTGGTGATAGAAGCCTATTCCAACTCAAACAATGTCCCAGGCACTAGTCAAAAAACATACATTCAGTAGTACCGCTGGGATCACTTCTACTCCTTGAGCGGCATCGTTGCCTTCTGTATTAATCAAGTCTAGAATAGCTCGTGTAGCTGAGTCGTAAGTGTATCATAGATCGTCGAAGATATGCAACGTCCTGAGCGATCAGTAAATGGATGGGTGACCTCTATTGACATTATCAACTGAGCCGTTCCGTGCTTCGGCTTTGGAAGTACTAAAAAGTATTTGACACAGAGATAAATAAATAATGCTGGACATTTCACACAACATCTAGCCCCAAACTAAGCAAAGCTTGTGCTATGGGAACCAGATAACTGATATACTACTTATATACTTTTTGTTTGTAAATACATAACTATTATACATAGAAAACCCCAGACTCAAGATACATATTTACAGATCATACAAACATTTGTCCCGCAGCGGGGATCGACCCCGCAACCTTCTGCGTCCCAAGCGGGCTTTCACCCACTGCGCCACAGAGGTCGTCAGATAGATGATAGTCTAGCACACACTTTTTAACCCAGGTGAAGTATTCCCGAGGGACCGCGGGCAACACCGTAGCGCGGTAAATAAATAAATGGTATCCTAAATACAACTTGATCAATGTATGTACATTGATCTATCTATTATTAAACATTTTAAACGGTGACATAATTATTATTTTTAAGCCGGGTATTTATCACGTACCTATTTTTACTATTTCTTTTTTTCGACGTTTCGGACGCATTGCAGCGCCCGTGGTCACGGATGAACTGAGGCACGGCGAGTTAGCTTCTATTATTGAGAGTAGATTGCGTCTACCCTCAATTCATCTTCAGAATCCGATAAGGCCAGATTCATCTATTCTATCTATTATTGATCAAAGTCTAAAAGTTTTCTCATCCCGTTACGACATCCGCTTCCGCATGATGAGAATAATGAGCTCCAGGAGTTAATGTCTGAACTGACATATAAATGCTTTTAAAACTTTGCTTTTAACAATCAAAAAATAAAATTGAGATGAAAGGCACGTCATTCCACGTGCAAATTAAATTGTTTTTAACTATTATTTTTGTTCTGAAATCGAAGTAATCTTAATTCTGAATAGAGTTCAAATTCGTTTGTACAAGTTCATCAGACAAATACACTTTTAATACGACCGAAAATAGAGTCAATAAAGTTATCACAGTGACGCGTACCACCGAATTAACCTGGATAACATGGGGTAACATGAACTTTTTCTGGTAGTTTTCGAACTTTAGGTCAATTTTGAAGAACACGGTTTATTAAAAACGTCGCGATCTATCGTGTTCTCTCGGTTGCAATCACTTATATGCAAGCGAGAGAGCATGATAAGCCTGAGGGCTTTACTTTGAAGCGTTGAATCCGAAATTTCTATGAATATTCGGATGATTCCTACTAAGGTACATTGTACAGGTTAGCCTATACACAGTCCTAACCTGGGACTAAACAATCCGAACCGTAAAATTGGTCCTTGAAGTCAGAAATCGTAGGCCATTCGTTTCTTCGTCAAAATTGCCATGCAGTTCCAAAAATGCCTGGAACTAAGAGCTAGTTACCCCCGGTCACTTTTATTTGCCGAATTTATATATGCAACTTATCCTTGGTGAAACAAGTCTTTATTCTTAAAAATACACTAAATTATGTACTTACGTTTACAAGCTTAGGTACTTTATTATACCATCGTTTTGATATACAAACGTGCTTACCTGAAAATAAAAAAAAGTTTTTAATTACACATAAAACTTTAGTTTTCTAGGCTTCTTTTGGAGCAAAATGTTTCTAATTAATTTGTAAAGGGAAAATGTTTCTTTGTTTGCGACAATTGAATTTTGTAACTCATTTATATGGTAGCCCTAGAACTTTTTATTTTATGGACAATTAAAAAAAAAAAATCAAGCTTTTTGGGCAAGAGAAGTGAAACAAATTATTTTCAACTTGGTAAAATAAGCAAATAATAAATTACGTGCGAGTCATACCATATTAATGTACAAAGAACAAATATTTCTTTATACATTACCCGGTTCTGTAAGAAGAATAATTTTTCCTTGTACATTGCTGGTTATGTAACTCGGTTATGTACGAGTAACAAGCAATCATAACACATACAATACACCTCACTTATAATCTAAAATACATCTGCAGTTCTTAACCGACTTGAAAAAAGGCTGTATGTAATGTACATATTTATGTTCATCGATAACTCCATCATTATGTGTGGTTTATATTCATTTTCTGCCCCCTTAGCACAGCGTTTATCCAGGTACCGGAGAATAGATAAAAATGACAGTAATGACATTACCCGTCTTATCCACACTCTGTGGTCAAACAAAGTCAAATGTCTAACTAAAACATAACGTTATAATGGAAACCGCTGAACTGATAGCAAAAGAAACAACGTATGAGGTTGTACCACGTCAGGTACCAGGGCACCATAGCAGCTAGAGGCACTTTACACAAGCTCGCTAATCGCTTCGACACGGTTACTATGGTATGTTATTCCACCTATGACTAATCAATCAATATCTAAACGCAAATAGTTAAATATCGAGGTCGTTAGTTGTTTTAAATGTTCAATAAAAATAAAAAAATGAAAAAAAAAATGTTCAATAAAATGTTTATTTCAATTTCGCTGTGTAGGTATCACAGTCGCTGCTGCCTACGCACACTGGCGTCACGGAAGACCAGCGTTACAGTAGCCTCGGCTGCCGTAACATTTTGCTGAGTGACGACCTATTTTGCGGTCACTTATAGTTATTTAAGTTAAGAGTCGTACTAATCAGATGATCAGAGATATTATTGAATTAAATTAAGTTAGACATCAGATGATGTCTAACTTAATTTAATTCAATAATATTACAATGTACCTGCAATATATATTCTTCTGTCTGTGGCTCAAAATAAATTTTCTTTCTTTCTAAAAGATATATCGTGACGAACCGCAGCTCCAAATGTATTGATGTTGTCTTTCCTGTAGGTGGTACAAGCCTATCCATCTTAAACAATGTCCCAGGCACAACAGCGTCTTGTTGTTGGCATAGGTTTCTGACGCTGCATAAATCATCTACTACAGACTGAACATAGCTCGTAGAACTGACGGCCGTTGGGGCAGAAGTTCTCGAGTGGAGGCCACGCACCGGAAATCGCAGCAGAGGACGGCCCCCCACGAGATGGAAAGACGATCTTGTAAGGGTTGCTGGGAGCCGTTGGGTGCAGGCTGCACAAGATCGATCGCTGTGGAAATCTATGGGGGAGGCCTATGTTCATCAGTGGACGCTGGATGGCTGAGATGATGATGATGACAGACTGAACTACAGATAATATTATGTTTTAACCATTTGGGTCGTGCTTGCTGAAGCGCTCGTGGTCGTGCTTGCTTAGTCGTTCTTGATAGATCGTCGAAGTTAAGCAACGTTCGAAACGATCTGTAAGTGGATGGGTGACCGCCAGTGGCATTTTCATCTGAGCGCTTCCGTGCTTCGGAGGGCACGTTAAATTGTCGGTCCCGGCTATTTAAGTCGTTAAGCCATGACGGAGGCCTTAAGGCGGCCTAAAAACTCCGTCGCCAGAGTTGGCCACTGACTCAGTTCGTACTTTTTTACTTTGGGCGTTACTCTGGATCAATATGTTTTGGGCACGTTTCCGACTGGCTTTGGCTTGGATTTGAGCCATCTAAGTTCACTGTCCAAGCGTAAAAATGTTGGCGTAAGTTTTGTTGAAGAAATAACAGTTATTGAATAAGTTCCTTGAATCAATTCGAAGATGTCTTGAAGTGTAATGGTCCCATGGTACTCGATTGATAATTATAATTACGTGTACCAGCCAGATGGGTCGACGACATTGAGAGGAGACAAGACCTGGATAAGGCAAGCTCGTAATCGGAACGAATGGCATATAATGGAGGAGCCTAAGTCCAGCAGTGGGCGGACACGGACTAAGAATGACGATGATGAGAAAACAAATTATCATTTGTTTCAAACATGTCTACGAGTACATCTATCCCCATTCTCCTCTTATGTGGCAACGTTCTTGAATATGATCATTGCATTGTACAGTCTATTGTTACATCAACAAAGGATGTTCTCAGAGACTTTGATGCAAATGTTAAATTCATATTTCCTTATCACAATCTGGACATTCACTTATTTGAGGCTAACTGCAATCACAATTACATCTGTTACTCACATGGACGATACAGGAGGCTGTGTACTGCTTGAGAGTTGCACAGAGGCATGGAGCCTGCCACGTTTGGTATCCGACTTGTACACCGGGTTCCCAATGTGGCAGATCCTAAGGCGTACTAAAGTTTAAGACGTTGAGATCCGCATCATGGAGCTCAAATGGAGCTGGGCAGGGCATATAGGCTATTCAAAATGTTGGTACCACGCGGGCGAAGCCGCGCAGAAGCTAGTATAACATAGACTAGACATAACCCTGGTTAATCACCGTGAAAAAATCAGAGATAAAAATTACGTTCACACAAAAGAAGCAATGCGATGGTGTGCATTAATTCGATGAAATTTTTCTAATAGTTACGTTCATAAAAAGTAGAAATGTTAGTGTTCAAAGTGAACAGTGACATTTCCAAAGTACATAATCCGTGCATCCGAATTTTCCGAATGAAGTGATAATTCGAGGGACGACTCGAGGGAGTCTCGCTTGGTGCGGGGCGAGTATCCATTCCATAATATCAATATTATATTCGCTGAATAAAATTAATAGTAAGCCCTAATCAAGTCTCAATGTTGATCTTTCGATCGGATCTGGCAGAAGTAGATGACAATTTCATTATACCCGGGATCAAAGGCTAGGCGTGTTTACTTAATGAATTCGCTCGATTAAGCTGATCGCACATAGTCCGTAGTATTTTTTCTAGAAAAAATACTGATGATGTCAGAAAATGCGGCTAGCTGATGTCTCAGCATTTTCTCTTTTGAATTGACAGTTCAGCGCGTTAGGCGCGGATGAGTTGTGCGACCACCTTTAGACGAACGCGGTTTGAACTTCACTATGAACTTACCACCAGACTGGTTCTGACCGGCGTTACACAAGGCGTAATTTTATATTCACAGCGAGCAAATCATGTTACGCCTTGTGCTAAAAAGCCGCTGGTTGCTCGCTGCGAGCGCCTTGTTTTCCCGTAATGACTGCACGAATGCTCGCTACACTGGTCAGTTTTCACTATCCTCAGAGTAACATTTTCGTTTGGTAGAAGGTTTTGTTGGTAAAATCAGCCTAGAAAATGACATTCGTCGAAAAAATTAGTTCGTCTCACACTATCCTCAAAACAACTTAATAAAATCGTAGTTATTTTCATTTATAAAACGTTTTCCATACAATTTCTGCCCATAACATAAGATAACTTCGCACCACAATACAAGTTAATCGAGTTATATTCCAATTCAAGTTCGGCGGTCTAAGTTACATGTCACTTAGTTAGCCACTTAGCAACTTTGACTCACCTTCCGAGAGTTGCATATATCGCTGTAATGACAACGTCATTATGGACAGCTCAAACTTTGGGACTTTGTACATACAAACATACATAAAGTCACGCCTCTTTCCCAAAGGGGTAGGCATAGACCACGGATCTCCAGTCGCTACGATCCTGACACACAACTTTCGCCTCATTCACTCTCATTACATTCTTCATACATGCTCGTCGGTTTAGGGTACTTTTGACCTGGCCCTTCTCCAAAATGTCGCCAATTTGATCCAAGAAGGTTCTCCTAGGCCTTCCCCTTCCAGCTGTCCCATACACACTCGACTTGGGACTTTTTTACTGTCATTAATACTTGGACATCAGATTTGAGCCATGTCGTGGGGACTTCTTTCGCCATTTTTGGAGAAGCTAGTGGCTCTGCTATTTTATTTTCTTTTTCTCGTGTTTTACTAGGTTTTATTAAGTAATTTCGGTGGCATTTTACTAATGAAGCCTTGGATACTTGGCAGGAGATTTGGAAAATGGAATGGGGGAGTATTGAAAAATATTTCCCATTTGACGAAAGATTTTCATTGCAGTTTTGAAGAAACAAGCCGCCGTGTTTGTTTGAAACTCAAATTGACAGGACTGACTGACATGAATTTCTACATTATTTCTACTTGACATTGGCAGAATTATACTGATATTACAGTTAATTGCCATATAAAAGAAGAAAAAGAAGAGCCATTATGTTGATATCCTTTTGGAAATGTGATGCAAATACCATAACGTCTTTAGTTAGGTATGTACAGAATTACTTTTAAAAACGAATATATTATGAAAACCGACTTCTATGTCGAACGTAGCGTAGATCATAAGGGGGATGAGGTTTTTTTGTAAATGTATATTGTATGTAAATTGTCCATTAGTATTGAACGTATGAACAATTTTGAAATCAAAAAGTCGAGTGATCTTGCAACAAAACAACACACTTGTGTACTGTTCTCGAAAATGCGAACGATTTCTGGGCAGTAGCGAGTAGTTTGGCTACTAAATAACTCACTACTCGACTAAATACTAGCCTAGTCCGAACTAGCATTACAGAGGTGAGAGGCAGAAAGAAATGTCGCAGTATAACTTTCATTTCCATCGTAACAAATCTAGGCTCAATTACGAGTTATCGCGCCATTGTTAGTACGGAGAAAGTGAGTTTTAAAACAATGGTGAGCTCGCTAATTGTTGTTCCTGCTTCGCACTGGTTCTTTAAAGGTGCTACAAATATGATGATTTAAGCCATACAACAAAAAAAGCCTTTTCGTCTTTTAAAATTGCAAGTGTTTTTTTGATTGAATTACAATTACAAAGTGGGTGTTTTTATGTGTTGTATTTATCTACTCTAATAGTATACAGAGGAAAGATTTTTTTATTTTTTTTGAATTTAATAGGCTCCGAAACTACTACGATTAGAAAAATTCTTTCACCATTAGAATCCTACATTCAAAGTCAAAGTCAAAGTAAAAAATCATTTATTCAGTAGGACCGCAGGGATCACTTAGAATAGTCTTAAAACTAATTTTACTCCTGTTCTTTCGCGACCAATACCGTGAAGAATTATCCCTGATGAACATAGGCTATTTTTTCTCATCTCAAAACTGCCTGACGCCTAAAGTACTAGGGGTAATGTGTAGGGGTTAAATAATGCTCAGTGTGTGTGAGTTTTAGTACTTTTTACAGGAAAAACTTAGCACATTGATTTAAATAAACAGAATAACGCACAATTAAGCCAACATCCCTCCGTAACCACACCCCCCTGTCTTAATGAAACACGGGAAGTAAAATAAAGACATACGCTAAGAATATTCGTAATTAAGCCGTCTTGTATAAAACGTCGTTGAAAAATTGTGGCCGCTATTTTACGGTGATTTTATTTTCCGACTTCAAAAAAGTGAGGAGGTTCTATGTTCGGCTCTATGTATTTTCCACCGATTACTCTTTTTTTCTGTATACTACGTAGAAGTAAATTAAGACATTGAAGTCATTTGAAGTCGGGTTTCTTAAACAAAAAAGTAATACGATCGACTGTATCTCCGAAACGCGGTGGACATTCTGACCCCTCGCAGACTACAGACTTTCTATCGGCCGATAGTTAAGACGGGCTTACTATCGGCCACTTACTTCTCCATACTCATTAATTACAAGCCGAAGTATATTCCGTCTCAACTATCGGCCGATAGAAAGTCTGTAGTCTGCGAGGCGTCTCTCTCAGATCTTTTGCAATTCCGTTTTGTATTATAATATCACTAACTTCTACGCGCGGCTTGGCCCGCGTGGTACTAACATTTTGAATAGCTTTTAAGCTATTCCAGGTCACTATCTACGCCTATTCCAAGTTTCATCCAAATCGGTTCACTGGTTTTAGGCGTGATTGATACACAAACATCTAAACAAACTCACAAACTTTCAGCTTTATTATTTATGTGGGATTACATTCTATGTTCTCCTGTGAGTGAAACGTCCTCCGCAGTTTAACGACCGTCTTATCCAAATCTCTAAAACCACACCTTAACCGGTTATAACCAAAGTTGGCACGTTTGAACTTTTATAGTTAATCACGGTTCTGGATCGAGCGAGGATGAATTGTTCTCGTTCTTTCTAAAGAAATTAAAAACCTAGAGTAAGATCCTGGAAGAGATCGCTTCTAAAGTGCAGGTGTTGGGGCATAATGGACACACGAGCACGTGTGACATAGACTGCAACTGGGCACCACACGGGCATTCCGGAATCAAAAATCATTTATCAACTTTGGGATCACTAAGTCTTGAAACTTGGTGATTCTACTCCTGTTCCTTCACGACCAATATGAAGAACCAAGGCTACAAACACGGTATGAGGCCTAGCCACGCCTAGCTTTATTTTGCCCCCTCAACCGCAAATGCGTAAGGACGCACTATTAGTTGAGCCGCGCCCTGCGGTTTAAATCTTAGTACAATTTTGTGACAGGTGCCTAGAAGCGGTTGCTTATTAAAACTGGAAAAGCGGCCCGCCATGCGGCTAGTCGCCCCGCGGTTCAACCGCTAGTGCGTAAGAGCGCTTTAGGTGATCCATCTAGCGTTTTTTTTAATTAAATAGGTTAGCATTTGACCTCACTCTACTTGATGTTAAGCAGAAGTGAGGTCTAAGATGGAGTATGCTTACCTAGAAGACCCCTACTTATATTGTACTTTTCGGGAAATACAGAGCCCGGCAATGAGTTCCACAATTTGGCGGTGCGAAAATGTAGACTCTGTAATGTACGAACTCTGGGAATGTCGACCATGTACAAGTGGCGTCTGTTCTTGTGCACACTCTCCGAAATGGAGTCGATAAAAGACCTACAAACACGCGACTCTACCAGTGTCATCACCTATTACTATTAGCCTCTTCGCTCGCCTCTCAATCGACTCTAGTTGAAAAGTGTGTTCCTGAGGGACCGCGGTTAATACGCAGCGCAAATAAAACTGTAGGTGAAAGTTATGTCTTGTTACCGGTATCTACTTGAAGTATAGAACTTTCTAACATTCTGACATCATACCTAGTACCTACTTATGTGATAAGTATCTACACTAGGTTAAGTATGGTAAAACATGGCTTGGTTCATTCTCTTAGAGTATGCAAGTTCGTATAGTCAGTGGCCAACTCTGGTGACGGAGTTTTTAGGCCACCTAGGGTTCCGTCATGGCTTAACGACTTAAATAGCCGGGACTTACAATTGAACGTGCCCTCCGAAGCACGAAAGCGCTCAGATGAAAATGCCACTGGCGGTCACCCATCCACTGACAGACCGTTTCGAGCACTGAACAGATTCCGATAGAATTCGGCAATAAGATAGATCAGATTGTATCCTGATCTAAGGCTTCTATCAAAAATACATCCGCAATTAAAAAAGAATGAAAAGAGATCAAAAAAATTCAATGTAAAATAATATCGAAATTACTATAAGTACAAGTAATTACTACAACGACAACCTGTCCGGGACAAGGTTGTTCATTTCAGGGTGCTTAGACCCCTCGCAGACAACATGACTTTTTTTTCATTCGGTATCGACGCCCCGTAAACGTGGATTCGTATTGGTTCGTTATGACTTATGAGCGAGTACCAAAAGATGGCGCTGATATTTGCCCATGCAAATCTGTGTTGACAGCGTCGATACCGAATGCGTATAAAACTGATACTAGTGTTGTCTTAACACTCTCTCTCGGTTCCGGCGCCTTCTGCGCACACCAAAGTCCGGTAAAGCTGACAGAGGCCCACAAAACCATCAGCACGCCGTTGGAACAAAATTATAAAAAAAAAAAAGACACCCAGATATAATTAGCTTAGTACACATTAGAAGCGCGTTTAAGTCTTTTATACCACTAATATAATAAATCTAAATTCGGAAAGAAAATGGTAAAAGAAATATAAATATTTTTTTTCTAAACTTATCCACGTCACAAATTAAAATATAAAAGTCCCTCTACATATTCGCCGAGGATAGACGAATACCCTCGCTCACGAACGTGTAGAGTCTATTCGCCTGTTTTCTTTTTCGGAGGGCCTAATACTAATGACCTATGGCTCAAGCCACATTGAATTGGCAAGCGCGCGTCAATTAGTTTTATAGCAAGCCATTATAAACTTTATGAACAATGGTACAAGATATAGAAATGCTTGTAGAATGAACCGCTCGCGCCGGCGCGTCCCGCTAGATGGCTTCGCCAGATCTCATTCATTCTACAAGCGTTTCTATATCTTGTACCATTGTTCATAATGTTTATAATGGCTTGCTATAAAACTAATTGACGGGTCGCTTCCCAATTCAATGTGCATTGAGCCTATGAGGCCGTTTTAGTGTTACCGGACTATGGCGGGCACTGAAGGTGCCGAGGCGCCTAGAGAGAAGGCTATTCGCTATGTCTGTCTATGTCTATGTCCAAAAGAGTTTGTCGTAGTCTTGTAGACAGACAAAACCGTTATTGTTTAGTAGGCCAATAATGGATTATTCAGTCTCTCTCGTATCCTGGAGAAAGAAAGTTTAGATAATTTAGTAGTCACGGCTTGTAAAGTGAAAGGTCAGGTCAGGTAACATCGCGACTTGTCGACTTTCGAAGAGAGTATATCCATCATCATCAGCCCTTCTCATCCCTTTGGGCATAAGCCTCTCTTCGCTTTTGCCATTCGCCTCTATCCTGAGCCAGTCTTGCCCATGTAAAATGTACGACCTGCGGTTTTCACGATGTCGTCGACCCTTCTAGGTGGACGACCGACACTCCTTTTGCCCTTTTTAGAGAGTATCTTCTTCTTCTGTGGGGTCGGCACAGCGTGTTTCTTTCTAACATTTCCCTCTATCACACATATCAGAACTCACTCCTTTCACAAACATAATTATCCGCATTCACACAGTCCATCCATCTTTTCTTAGGCAAAGAAAAGGTGGATGGACTGTGTGAAAGATGATATGGGTAAGAAAGGAGTGAGTGTTGAGATGACGGCTGATAGAGCGGAGTGGAAGAGGAAAACCTGTAGTGTCGAACATAAAAGTGGGATAAGGGCAGGGAAATTATCATAACTAAAAGATACAACTTCAAAATATTTTTGTCTATTTCCTTTTTAATAATTTCATAACAGAGCCTGTCACGGAACCGTTCCTATGTGAAAACGACTATAGAGGACATAACATCACATGAGATAAGGTATCTCTACAGTCTCTACAGCAGATAACGAGTAAAATGACAGTTGAGTTTACGGTTTAGAGTAAAGGGTTGTACTCGTAAGCCCCCTTAGGCACTAGCCCCCGCGCCCGTATAATCATACTAAAACTGGAATAGCGGCCCGCCACACGGCTAGCCGCCCCCAACCGCTAGTGCGTAAGAGCGCTAAGTATGTGGCATTGTGTTGCTACTGTTTCATTCAAAATGCGCATATACATGCTTCCGATACCATCTATACGGTAGAGTAAAATGATATTTAATTTTCGAATACAAAAGAATGTAAACAACCACGATAGAAATATATTCACTATATACCGTCAATTGTTCATAGATTTTAAGACAATAAGTCACTTATAGGTTCCGAAACTACTGCACCGATTTGAAAAAATATTTTTCAAATCGGTGTGTTATTTTTAATTATACATTATCCCTGATGAACATGCTATATTTTATCCCGGAAAAGTGAAGTTTTCCCGAAGGACCGCGGGTACACGGAGACGGACAGCTAGTACCTAATAAACAAAAGGTTTACCTACGTCACATCGTCATAGTGCATATAAACGATTGAATTGAATTGAATTAAGAATTTGTATTGTAGATTTGGGTGTGTAGGACCTACTTATTGCATACTAATGGAGCCCGAGGTATACAATAGTCTACCGGAGAGGATCAGAGACTTGAGTAACTTTCTCAAGCTCCCTTTAATATAATTTGAAATAATATACTAAGTAATTTAAGTCTGTCACGTATGGAATACTAACTTCTGCAAGATGTGGGCATGTATCGAATATGTATTTGTACATGCCTCTGACTACCCCCCTTAGACATCTTCAAAGGACCTGGAATATAAAGATCTGAGAGAATGTCTACCGCGCCTTGGGGATACAGTCGTGACCCTGTTTACGTTTAATTTCGCAATTTTTTTTTTAAACTATGTTGTCCCACTGCTGGGCAAAGGTCTCCCCCAACTCTCTCCAACCGTCCCTCTCCTTTGATAGGTTCCACCACCAAAGGAGTCGAGATCTATAATAATTAAATAATTATTTAGGTAATGCCCTTTACATATTCGCCGATGATAGACTACGCGACGATAGAGGGCCTCATCGCATGTATTCGCCTGTCATCTTCAGTCCAAATAATAGTTCGGCGAAAGTGTAGACTGACCGTAACAACGGTGTCATCAATAAAGTCTGTATTTACATACATACATACATAAAATCACGCCTCTTTCCCAAAGGGTTAGGCAGAGACCACGGATCTCCACTCGCTACGATCCTGACACACAACTTTCGCCTCATTCACTCTCATTACATTCTTCATACATGCTCGTCGGTTTAGGGTACTTTTTACCTGGCCCAAAATGTCGCCAATTTGATCCAAGAAGGTTCGCCTAGGCCTTCCCCTTCCAGCTGTCCCATGCACACTAGCCTCATACACTTGCTTTGTCAAACGACTGTCATCCATCCTCTCTACATGCCCAAACCATCTTAACATACCTTTTTCGATCCTCAACACTACATCTTCTTTCACTCTACACTGTTCCCTTATCACACTATTTCTCACTCTATCCTGCAACGTTACCGCACACACGTGTATTTCATTCACACATGTTATGTCATACAGCTATCTTGTGACCTATGATCTTAGATAGTTGTTTCACTGCGTTTTAGTGCAGATTATATAATTATGAAGTGGTTACATCATATGCATAAAAACATCAGTTATTTGGAGAAAGTGGGCTTATTTGTCTAGTCTAGCTAGACTGAAAATCTGATCTAGTCTAGACTATAACACCAATGCAATAGCTTTATCTATCACACTATTACAACACACAAACTCATCTGGACCGGTGGTCAAAAGAGGAACTAACGAAATTAACTGTAAAATTTATTTTTCCTAAACACCAAATGCGATAACAGCGCCTCTCTCATCGGTACAGATAAATTTGTGGCACTGTACATTTAATATCATATTACTAATTTTAAGGATTATTATTAGCCTTTCTCAAAGTCTGAAAATCATTTCAAAATATGTATGTCTCAATATTATTGCTTTACTTTGCTTGTGCTAGCATTTTACTTTATTCTAATTAGAGATAAGATGAATTCGCTCTGGTAAGGCAATAATAAAGTCAGACTTTCATTCATTGTCTCCACATGCCCAGGCTATCTGTATAAATAAATAAATAAAATAATAAATAATGCTGAACTTCCCACACAGCATCATCTAGCCCCAAAGTAAGCAGAGCTTGTGTTATGGGTACTACATTCTATAGATAGATAAATATCTGTAGATCATTCAAACATTTGTCCCGCGGCGGGGATCAAACCCGCAACCTTTTGCGTCGCAGGCGGGCCTTCGGGCACTGCGCCACGAAGGTCGTCATCATAAATTGAATTGAATTTATAATATATTTTATCAGGCCGTTGTTATAATAATAAAAGCAACATTTTATCTCCATCGCCCACGTTTGTAAAGTTTATTGTAGAAAACTGGTTTATTTATGCTAGATTCTAAATTATCATTATCATCAAGAGACACTGCAGATGTTGCCGGCCTTTGAGGTAAGAATAAGCTCTTTTCTTGAAGGCGCCTTAGTCGTATTGGTAAAAATACCATTCCTAATAGGTAAGTACCTACCTAGTACCTACTTATTTATTTTTTATAGAAACGGCCAAGTGCGAGACTCATAGCGCAAGTTCCGTAGGTAAGTACCTACCAACTTACTTCGCACTCTATGAATTTCGAAGTTATTACTGTATTGGTTGCTTGTAAAAATTGCTCTAAGCACCTATATAAGTTTTTAATTAGCGTACAGTCTTTATTTAATTTGCTAGGCAATTCGTTACTTACTAAGCAAAATAAACAATATAAATTACCTACTTATTAAAATTGAACAAGCTTTTAATTTTATACATACGTATACGGAAAAATAGCATTGCTAAGGTAGATAGGTATCTATCTAGACTAACGTATCACAGAAGCTTTTTTTTAAGAAAGCTACAAATTATTTTTCAAGTTCCGTTTCAGGTTTCAGCGTAGCGGTCATCGTACTGAACGATGACATTTTAGATGACCTCATATCAGCCGACGATTCGTCCTACGTGCCATGAGAAGGCCCGTTACTAATACGCGAAGTAGGTAGGTAGAGGTAGGTACCTACTATAAATATTACACATTGCATCAGCAGTAAGTTAAAAGTACCTAAGTATCTACTACAGCGCACGCGAATTGCGAAACAGCTTCATCAAGTTTCCTGTTCGATTAACAAAACGGACTTTAACCTTAAAACAAGTTCTGTATTCGCTTAAAAATAACTAACCTGGAGTCAAATTTGTGGCCGTTGTCGAGTGTACCGGTGTAGTGCATCGTCAGCATGTCGCCGTGCTTGGATTTGGTGGTGCAGCCCTCTGGGACGCTCTCCACCTCGACCTTCAGTTCGGTGACCTCAGGGCCCGCGAACGTGGCCCCGGCCAGCGCCAACACCGCCAGCACGTAGCGCAACGTCATGGCGAACTTACGAAAAGTTATTTGTTCGAAAAGCAACACGTCCGATACTGAGGACGGCCGACGAACAACTGAGTGAGAAAAGAGAAGCGGAGCGGACGCGGTCGCCGACAACCGGCGCGCCAACTTGGAATTTCGGATATAAAGTTTGTCGTTCACTGCTTTTCTGTGGAAGTGATTTGCTGTCTTGCTCTAACTCTGCGATTTACTTTTATCCGACAAGGATCTCTATAGTTTTATCATTTTTAAAAGCAGATGACGCGGCGCGGCGTGCCTCAGCAGCGAAGTCCGCGAGCCGGCCACGCGACCGATACGATGACGTGATTCCATCAATCTCAACGCGTTCCACTTTTACCAAAAACTTGCCAACTGTACAAATATTTAAAGTAAATAAAATGCTCCATTGGCAATGACATTATAGAACTTGATTTCTTTGTCGAGCAAGTGCTAGGTAGAGTCCCTTCCCTATCTACGGTAGGTATATGTATACCACACTTGTAGAGTTGTAAGGTGGGTGGTAGGTAGGTAGGTCTAGGTACTTGACCATGTACGGTAGGCAGCTAGGCAGTAGATAGTATTAACTACCTACCTACACTAGGTAGGTATTGTACCTACCTACCTACCTCCCTACCTCATCATTAGAAGCCTCTTGCATCTGGTTCAGATGATTTCATAGGTAGGTCTAGGTACCTACCTATATGACCTACCTCTATGACCTAGATACCTATCACAGAATAGACTACCTAGGTAGTCGACGTACCTACGACGAGTCGTACCTACCTAGTATGAGTACCTAGGTATCTACCTACCTATAACTACCCAATTTTGTGTAATAAAGAAAAAAACGTAAGTTTTATTATGGTCTAACTAAATGTATCATTTTATCTTATAAAAGTACATTATAATAACTCAATGTTTTATATATTAAAATTGAGTGGACAAAGTTACTTTATATACAAATATAACCATGATGCCATGAGCTAGGGTTGTCACTTTTAACCGACTTCATAAAAATGAAGAGGTTCTAATTGAGAGACCTTGTGGGAGAATAACAAAACACAATAATAGAGTCACAAAAAAAGAACACTTACTTTTAGCTACATACTATAGTAAAAATAACTACAAAATTATATATACAGGGTGTAAAAGACGTCTACCGAAGCCGCAATGGGTAGTATCATAACACACAACCAAATCCAAAAGGATTTTCCGAAAAAAACATTATATCCGGAGAAAACAGCGTTTGAAGAGTACTTAGATTGTTGGATTTTAGAGTAAAGTAAAGGTTTATTTTGCTAAATTTGTGGTAGGTACAAATTACAAATGAAATAATTAGGTGGTCTTATTATGTTGCAATAGTAGTAAACACGTAGTAAATAACCGAAAATAACATAAAATGACTAAGCTAAGTCAACATTTTTTTTGTGTTTCTTACTAAATATGTATAGAATCATGGTCTGATTGCAACCCGTCAGTTTTCGGTGGTTACTTTTTACACCCTGTATATTTTTCATATTTTTTTAAAGCCTGCAGCTGCCTTATATTTAATTACCTATGCTATTCCAGCTATACGATCTACATCTAATACAAGATTTATCCAAATCGGTCCATTAGTTATGGCGTGATTACGAGTATTATGCATCCAATGAACACAGATTTAAAATGATTTATCAACATAGGTAGACGGAATTACCAAAGTAGGTATTAGACCCCTCGCACACTACAGACTTTCTATCGGCCGATAGTTGAGACGGGCTATACTTCTCCATACTCATTACGAGCCGATGTCAGCCGATAGAAAGTCTGTAGTCTGCGAGGGATTTAAAGAAGAGGTGCATTTACACGATGCGATACGATTAGCATCGCACGTCAATTTTCCCGTGTGAACGCTCATCGTATGCGATTTTACTAAGACAAATCGCATACGATGAGCGTTCACACGGGAAAATTGACGTGTAAAAGTGTAAGTACCTACTTTGTGTCAGGCAGGGCTCAACTTGTTTGCTTATTGTAGGTATTACTTACATTAAACCCACATCTACCTAACTTATTATCGCACTTCATATTTACACATTTAGGTATCCATTCTATGCCTCTATGTATAAGCGCATCTAGAACGGAAAACTTTAATCATGCTGAGATGCTAGCTCACTTTAGTTGGGAGCGATTGCCGATCCAAACTTTGTTCCGAGTCGATGGTTGTAGGTAGGTATCCGGTAGATCCAATTCTAGACTTGTTCTAGACAGATTAAATTGTCTTGTTTCATAATGTCTAACTAGTACAGGATGTGGTAATCTACTACATAAAAATAAGTCGGGTTTTCCTTCCTGACGCTATAACTCCAGAACGCACGAACCGATTTCCACGGTTTTGTATTCGTTGGAAAGATCTCGGGCTCCGTGAGGTTTATAGCAAAGAAAATTTACGTTAAATTGACGGTCTCGGCTATTTATGACGGAGGCCTAGCAGAGTATCCTAGACTTGTTCTAAACATATTAAATTGTCTTGTTCCATTATTATTGTTTAGCTAGCACCCCAGATAATATAATAGAGTAAGTATTTAGCTACCTACCTACGGGGTGTGGTTACACGGTCTTTGATAGAATGGATGGAGCCAATATTGGTGTTCCCGTTTCTATGGAGAGCAGTTTGCCTGCGAATAGATTAGGTAGGAGGTACGTACGTAGGTACCTACAAATTGAAAAACTTTAGGCCCTATATTCGAAACTTTAGAAGTTGTAAATCAATTATTGTAAAAACAAAAAACAAATTCGCATTTTTTTAAAAACGTTCTCTAGTAGAGGTTCACAGTGAGACTAGAAAATAACAATTTATATAAGTTGATCTCAATCACAGACCTAAAAAATCTTCATAGTCCCAATCGACGCTGCTTCCTTCAAACGAAGACTTTCCATAGTGAATGTTTGTGTACCTAAGCCCACCTACTTTCCTAGGTAGGTAGTGTACCTACCTAGTTATATAATACTCATCTTAATTCCCTAGGTCAACATTGCTTTCCCTGGTGATTGATAAGCTGACGTAGGTTTAATCGATATTCTGTGCTTTTATTGACCTGTGGGCTATCTCTTTAAACGGCTGCAACAAAGTTGCTATCTAATATAAAATAAAAAAAAATGATTTTTTTTGTCTCTTGACCTCGAAACTTACACTGGCAAAAATAAGGTCTACGATGGGATGGAGCGAGCCAATATCGAACGAGAAGGGTCGTAGCTCACTGGATATAAAGACGCTGGAATCTGAACTCAATTTTCTGCAGTACGCATAGTAAAAGAACTTTGGAAGCGCTTAGTTCTAATAAATGGAATATCAACCAAGTGAGGATGGTAGTCAGCTGTGCGTCTGAAGTCCCTGTAAAAGAACGGTAAAGTGTATCATATACATACTTACTTAAGTGTAAAATAGCCATGTTTTTTGTTTACCTACTTTGCAGAAAAAGTAAAAAATGCACTGATTAGTTTACTGAGATGTGCCAACCCTAGCACTTCTATTAGGCGAAATGCGGATTTTATTACACTGCCCGTCAAACTAACTTCATCGAATGCCTCCCAACAAGCTCCCAACAAATGGAACACAACTAGAAATAAAAAATGCCAATTATAATAGAAAATTACATTTTCATTATATTGAAAAAGGTACCTAGGTTGGTAGGAAACTTTTTATTAGCGTTTTATTTTGTAAAGTGAACGACAAAACTCTTGTATTGGACTTTATTAGAGACAATTATTTGCGTCCAAAATCAACGAGGGATCCCGTCACGTCACAAAAAAAAATGCACAACGAAGTTTTACAGAAGTTCTCAGTTCAAAAATGTCGATCAATTTTATAAAATAGGTACCTACTAGTTATAGTTACTCTGTGGTACCTACCTACCATACAGTGGCTATGCTTACTCTGTGGTAAAGTGCCACAAGCTTATCTGAACCGGTGACAGAGGCGCTGTTATCGCATTTTGGTGTTGGCAGAACATTTTTAACAGTACAAATTCGTTAGTTCCTTTTTTGGCCACCGGACCAGATAAGTTTGCGGCACTGTACCTACGTTTACGTTCCGTTGGATTGTTGATATGAATGTGACGTTGTGTCATCAGCAGGGCCCAATGAAATTATTTCATTTCTCTGGCAGGCCATCCATTACGTCTTTAACGAAAACAAAATCAACTAGGTAATCTACTATGCGTCTTACCATAAAACGTGACATAAAGTTATTCCACCGAATAAATCAAGAATAACCATACATTTTGACAGTTTACACTCCGGAATAACTTTATGTCACGTTTTATGGTAAGACGCTTTAAGTTTAAAAAACAAAATAAAAACAACAAATTATTAACATTTGAATAGGTAGGTAAGTACCTACCTACCTACTAAATGTGAAGAAATGTGAGTACCTCTACCTACGTAGGTACTTTTAAAAAAATGTTGACAAGTAGGTCCAGAAATATATCAGAAGTATCACAGCACTTGTAAACTACATATTGTGAAACAGCTAGAACGACAGTTCAATAAAAGCATTGTAGGTAAGTTAAGTATCTATAAAGCCTCTCTCATCTAAAAGCAAGCTGTGATAAAATTGGCAGGCGCTCCGCAACTTGAGAATTTTATTGAAATGGATTGAATAGACTTCAAAGACATGCCTTATCAATCAGATAACGATTCGAATGCGTCCATTTTTTGAAAATGGCTGATTTTTAACACCACTTGCTCGAAAAAATCTTATTGATGCAAAAGTAAGTAAATTCGTATGAGTCAGTGGCCAACTCTAGTGACGGACTTTTTTAGGCCTCCGTCATGGAAAAACTTAAATAGCCGGGACCGACAATTTAACGTGCCCTCCGAAGCACGAAAGCGCTCAGATGAAAATGCCACTGGCGGTCACCCATCCACTTACAGACCGTTTCGAACGTTGCTTAACTTCGACGATCTATCAAGAACGACTAAGCAAGCACGACCACGAGCGCTTCTTGATGTGAAAACTTCTTTAGGCGCTTGGCAGTTTTGAGATGAGAAAAAATTCTTGGATTCGCCACGAAAAGGTCACGTGCGAGTCACGTGACTGCTCACCGACACCGGCTTATTAGTCAAGTTTAGAACTGTTCAAGTTTTCACTTCTGCCGGCACTCTTAGAGTGCCACTGTTTTTTTTTGTACTAACTGTGTAAAGTACCTATGTAAGTTCCTAATTCATTTTAGCTCTGGGTGCCTGGTATTAGTTTTTTACGCGTTCGTTATCGACGCCGTAAACGCAATTTGTATGGGAAAATAGCAGCGCCATCTTTTGGTACTCGCTCATTACTAATGAAAACCAGTGCAAATCCACGTTTAAGGCGTCGATACCGAACGCGTAAAAAACTCATACTAGGCACCCTGAATCGTCCTTGTATTTCGATAATGGGGCTCTGGGCTCGCTGTCTTAGGATAATAGTCATGGCTCCCTCATTTCACTCGGGAGTTATTTATAGAAACCACAGGTCTATGTTAGAAACCTTTATCGCGAGTCCTGTCTTAGGTTAAAACTTCTGCAAGATGTGGGCATGTATCAAATATGTATTTGTACATGCCTCTGACTACCCCCTTAGACATCTTCAAAGGATCTGGAATATAAAGATCTGAGAGAATGTCTACCGCGCCTTGGGGATACAGTCGTGACCCTGTTTACGTTTCTGTCTTAGGTGCTACTTTTGGGAGGCATTTTATAAATCTTTAAAGTAGTTACCTATACATCACAAAATGTTTCGTCGTTATCCAAATGAAATAAGTATATAAGTATTAATTAAAAATATAGTAAGTATATATTGTATTAAAATAATAGTAATAATTTGCCCTTGACTCTTAACCGATAGGGATGTCCCCGAGCCAACACCTGCCTCTAAAAGCCCGTCCATAGGATAACAGGCACTAACAGCTTCGCTTCACAACTTTTAAAAACACCTAAAATATAAGAAGACGTCTCGTACTCTTGCAGACGCCTTTATTAATATTCTAGACTTGAAACGAGTTGTCTTGGTAATAAAAATAAGTTTTTTTTTAATGTCAACAAGTAGGTTTGGCCTAAGAAAATACGTTTCACTATCTACAACTCTCTAATCAAATCACAGCTCTTATACTTGATTGAAATCTGGGGCAGTGCCGCTAAGACTAAATTAAATAACCTCCAAGTATTGCAAAACAAAATAATAAAATTACTCTTTAACTATCCCTATTTAACCTCAACCGCTACAATTTATAAAGAAACCAATTTAATGAATATCAAACAGTTATACATTTACAACACGTGCATTCTTGTCAGAAAAATCCTACATAAGACAATCCATACTAACTTAGCCTTCACTAAACTCGAGCAACTTATGACGCGAACACGATCGACGCGCAGAAATAGTTTTCTCGTTCTACCCAAAGTTCGTAGAAATTACGGAAAAAAATCTATTGTTTTCGAAGGTGCACAGCTTTACAACAAGATACCTTTGGGAATAAAGAATGTCAGTGTCAAAGTGACTTAATTGTCTTATTGAGAATAAATTTATTAAACCTGAAAAGATGGATGAACTGTGTGAATGCGGATATGTTAGTGAAAGGAGTGAGTTCTGATATGACGAGTGATAGAGGGAAATGGAAGAAAGAAACATGTTGTGCCGACCCTACTTAGTGGGATAAGGGCAGGAAGAACAAGAGAAGAAGTAGGTTTTAATAGGTTACCGTGAGCTGATTGAACTCACCGATGTAAGTACAACATTTCATTTCAATCAACCTATTTTCTGAGGAGTTCCGTTTTCCATCATCAGATCAGCTCGCTATCACTATATTTTAAAATTTTAGATGATACTTGATCTACGAACTGAGTTTCAACTCAATCGGCCTATTTTCTGAGGAGTTCCCTGGAACAGCTCATGACTCCATCATCAGATCAGCTCGCTGTTACCAAGGACTCACAAGTGTATCAAAATTCAGCTCAATCTGACACCGGGAAGTGGGTCAAATTAAGCTTGCAAGATTTGACCCGGACAAACATACATACATTGCAAGTTAATTCAAAGCTTTTATTATACAACACAACTATGTATGTATGTAGTAGGTATATGTATAAGATGCTTATGTAGGTAGTAGGTATGTAATATTTAAATAGGCAAGTAGGTAGGTTAAATATTCGTTATTTAAATTATTATTGCAACTCCCTACGTGAGTGTGCATTGAACTGTGGAATAAGTACCTGGACTAGCTAAGATATGCAAACAAAACGCTAAGCATGCACTCACCTACAAACCTACCATAAGTAGGTACATACCTACCTACGCAACCTACCTAGTTTCTCGTTCTTGATATTTCTGATGATGATGCTATAGCTGACTCGTTCGTCTCTACATACCTTCTAGGGCAGTAGCGTAGATCGGAGGGCTAGGCGGTGCTGCGCCGGGCCACCAAGCTAAGGGGCTCTTGGACTCTGAGTTGTATGAAAATTACTACCTATAGTTTTGTAAGCACAAAATCTTTTAACTACGCGTACTTAATTATATTTTGACTTGGTTAAACCTAAAAAGTCCAGTTAGGGGCCAAGTTTTTTTGGCTCTTGGCTCTCTAACGTGCCCTAGCTATGGCACTGTCTAAGGGCACTGTCTTCACGTCCCAACTGATCTAATCTGTATTCTGTGGTGACGGGCAGATACCTACTACCTACCTCTATCAAGCATTTGTCAAAGTGTGATTTGATTGACTAGGTACAAAATAAACTGGTAGGTAGGTACTAACTTATAGCAAAGTGTTGCACATCCGAAATAGATAGACTGTAGAAACCTGTACCTATTTAAAATAAGACCTTCCTTTGTACAACAGTTAAGCAATAAAAATATTCTGATTCTGGTACCTGGTCTACCTAGTACCATACCTACTAATTTTCTCTAACAGCATAGCATGTAATTAAATTAGTTACACTTAGCTTAGGTACACCTACCCCGATAATACGAGTAGGTAATGGTTTGAAATTGATTTCCATCCGATTTTAAATAAGTAGTCGTGTTGGCAGAGTGCTGCCTTGAATTTCTGAAGGTCGTGGGTTTGAATCCTGAAATATGCGCCGCGCCGTGTGACCTAATAGGATGCCCCATTCTATAAAATAATAAATATTTATATAATAGAAAAGCCTAAAAAAATAAGTAAGTACTAAATAAAATAAGAGTAGAACCTCATTTTTTTTTCCTAAAACATTTAATACCTATACCTAAGTACATTATTTTCGTGAATTTTATAATAACTTTGCAGAAATAAACACGAGATGCGCCGGCATTTGCGTCACAATTCCCGGGAGGTTTTTAATTTTTCTTGAGACAGACAAGATGTTTGTTCTAAAAATGGATTTTCTTCCTTCTCCCCTTGACAATTGTTTGCTATCATTTATTTATGGAGGCGGAATTTTCTTCAATAGAAGAAAGCAATGGGTTTGTTTCCCGTAGCCGCTACGGGAATCGAATGCTACGGCGTAGCAGTAAAGTTTTAATCTACCCTTATTTCTGATGCCTGTCAGCACAGGTACTCCCGTAACTGCTACAGGATTGGAACCCATTGCTACGGCGTAGCGGTAATGTTGTGATTTTTGAGTAGGAATTACCCTAGTTAGTTGAATTAATAAACTTCATATATTTGTCACTTTGTTCTTTTCCTAGTTTGAAAACAAATGCTAAGCCTGCTAGCCTGGCTTAGCTAGCTAATTACTTCTTTGCTATCTGGAACTCAGCCATTTTTCGAGTGAGTTTTGTTTGTGATGAAAATATTTCTCTATTCCTTCTAACGCCAGGAAAAAATATTTTTGAGGGTTACCTATACTCGTAATGTATTATCATGACGTAAATCTACGTCCATTCTTTTGTTTAGCACAAACATTGTGTTATTTATATCTTGCTTGGAAATACGAGCCCTCCAAGCAAGGATGAATTGCTGCCTAGGCAACCAAACAGTAGTTAAGTACCTACCTACATAGAGTAGGTTATAGTATTATAGTGGTAAACACAGTGGTGGTAAACACAGTGGGGGGGGCGGAGGGGCGGTCCGCCCCGGGTACCAACCTCCAGGGGGTGCCAAGGAAGCCACGGTTGAAGTAAAAAATTGGGCTCCCTTCGCTCGCCCATTAAGATGCTCGCTATTGCTCACTTTGCTAGACTATCGTGAAGAACTAATGTATCGTGTTAAGTTTTAAAAAAAAAATTCGGCTTGCTTCGTTCGCCCATAAAGATACTCACTTCGCTACAAAATTGCGATTAGGGGGTGCCGTACGATTTGTAAATCTAAGTTTTCTGGAAAAAAATTGAGGTTTTTTGTTTGGGGGGGGGGGGGGGGGGGTTGAAAATCGCCCCGGGTGCCAACCCACCTTACGCCGCCACTGGGTAAACAGTCCTTGTAATGTTTATTAATAAATAAAGTAACTAAGGAAAAACAGTCTCAGGAAGTGTGAAGATAAATAAATAAATAATGCTGGACATTTCACACAGCATCATTTAGCCCCAAACTAAGAAATGCTAGTACTATGGGAACCAGATAACTGATAATCTACTTATATACTTTTTGTTTGTAAATACATACATATAGACATAGAAACACCCAGACCCAAGATAAATATTTGCAGATCATACAAACATTTATCCCGCCGCGGGGATCGAACCCGCAACCTTCTGCGTCGCAAGCGGGCTTTCACCCACTGCGCCACAGAGGTCATCACAGATGACTGGTGAGTAACAAAAAAAAAATGGTGATAAATGGTAAAAAGTGGTGATAAAGCAGAGTGGAAGGAACACTTACATGCTAACAAATTATAAAATACCAAATATATATACGGTTTTTGGTTCTATGACTTTTGTTCAACTTTAGGGTCGATTCACATCTGACGGAAGATCCGTCGCGGATTATCGGTCGCGGAACGCCAGAACTGACAAATGTATAGAAAAACACTCGACCGTTCACACTTGACGGACTAACGTATCATCCGTCGAGTGTGAACGGTCGAGTGTTTTTCGACCCTTAGTCCTATGAATTTTTACAAAACATTTACCAAAAACAAACATTCAAGATTTCGTTTTCCTATCTAAAACATTGTCCTGTCAAACACATCTCGGCCCCCGCCGCCCTAACCCCACTCCCTTCGCTTTGTACTATCCCATAGTTGTGTTTCGCATAGACTTCGTAACATTTAGAGCGTTCAATTTAAATATTTTTATTTTTGTATGACAATCTGATGAAAAAAAATTATGAATTTTTAAAAGTCATAGAACAAAAATTGTTCCTAATGATGATAGTAATACAGTCCTGGGAGGTTACCGATGTTTTACAAATAACCCTGTATAAGTACTCATGAGTAGTATCGCAACAAAGGTAATCGATGCCGGTATCGTACTCGCATCAAATTAATGTATCGAGTTACTCAAGTATCGATAGACCGTAATTTTTGCTAACTATGAGCAACACACAGAAATCTATTGAGTTATATGGAGTAAAAATGAGTTTATCTTAGTTTTGCGGCAACATAATGCCTCAGGAATAGGTACCCTTTGAAGTCGTACCTAAGTACCTAGGACTAGGTCTTCAAACAAAAAAAGACGTGTGGCACTCGGGGACTGCCGCGGTAAAGCTATTGCATAGCATTTTTTATCAACTTTATGCAATTATAATTATTTATTTATTTTATTTATGCAGTTTTTTTTTTGTAATGAATAGTTTAATAATAGTTAATGAATAGTTGCGGACGACATAGTCTTGTTTTCCTCATCAGCAACATGTTACAAGAAATGCTTCATCAACTTATCACCGAAAGTTGAAATCGGGGATGTGGAGATTGCACATGTCCACGAATACGTCTATCTGGGCCAAATAATCTCTTTCCAGGCGAGACAAGATAAAGAGGTTGCTCGACGCACAGAAAACGCCTGGAAAAGCTTTTGGTCCATGAAGGGAACAATGAAAGGACCTCTCCCACTCTGCTTAAAGAAAAAACTCATGGACATGGTGCATTCTTCCTATCCTTACATACGGTGCACAAACTTGGTCACTCACCAATAGCCTCGGGGTATGCCAGCGGGCTATGGAGCGTATTATCCTGGGAGTCAAACTTACTGACCGCGTTAGAAACACGATACTACGCTCCCAAACGCAAATAGCCGATGTAGCTCTGAAAGCTGGAAACCTTTAGGTTCCACGTACTTGTTGCATACTTACTTGTTGTATACATGTTTTATACTTGTTGCATACATGTTTTATACATGTTGCATACATGTTGCATACATGTTTTATACTTGTTGCATACATGTTTGATACTTGTTGCATACATGTTTGATACTTGTTGCATACATGTTGCATACATGTTGCCTACATGTTGCATACATGTTGCCTACATGTTTGATACTTGTTGCATACATGTTTTATACTTGTTGCATACATGTTTATACTTGTTGCATTCATGTTTGATACTTGTTGCATACATGTTTTATACTTGTTGCATACTTGTTGCCTACATGTTGCCTACATGTTTGATACTTGTTGCATACTTGTTGCCTACATGTTGCCTACATGTTTGATACTTGTTGCATACATGTTTTATACTTGTTTGATACATGTTTGATACATGTTGCATACATGTTTAATACTTGTTGCATACTTGTTGCCTACATGTTGCCTACATGTTTGATACATGTTGCATACATGTTTTATACTTGTTGCATACTTGTTGCCTACATGTTGCCTACATGTTTGATACTTGTTGCATACATGTTTGATACTTGTTGCATACATGTTTTATACTTGTTGCATACATGTTTTATACTTGTTGCATACATGTTTGATACATATGTTGCATACTTGTTTTATACTTGTTGCATACATGTTGCATACTTGTTTGATACATGTTGCATACTTGTTTGATACATGTTGCATACATGTTGCATACATGTTTTATACTTGTTGCATACATGTTTGATACTTAAACATAAACATAATGCTGGACATTTCACACAGCATCATCTAGCCCCAAACTTAGCATACTATGTAGGAACCAGATTACTGCTACACTACTTATATATACTTTTTTGATTGTAGGTAAATACATACATATGATACATAGAAACACCCAGACCCGTGATAAATATTTGTAGATCATACAAACATTTATCCCGCGGCGGGGATCGAAGTCGAACCCGCAACCTTCTGCGTCCCAAGCGGGCTTTCACCCACTGCGCCACAGAGGTCGTCATTGTAACTACTCGTAGTAGTATAGTCATAACATAAAATAAACCATGAAGTGAGCAATGAATTCAATCTGAACATACCAGCCAGAGGAACATACATTACTACTCAATGTGAAGTTCAGGGAGGTTGAGGTTGTTGTTATTCGCCATTTTAGGAAGATTTACTTCTCTGCCATTTCATGCGTAAGCGCTTCTCTCACCGGTTCAGTTAACTTTGTGGCACTGGACTGTACTAGGTCTATTAGCACAGAGTAAGTTTATTTCTGAGTACTTGACTTTAAGCACAGAATACGGCAGAGAAATGCATACTATATAATTACTAAGTAAGATCATTGCTTTAATGGCTACTGCGTAGTTGTTGCAATTCTGCCAGTGTTAATTCCTTTTTTTCTATTTTTGGGAATTTCACCTGTCTACATGACAGATTTGAAAATGCGCTCTCTCGGACGAAAGAACCTCAGACCCTCCTTAAAAAGATACTAGAAATAACCAAATCCAGTCCACAGCTGGACATAGGCCTCCCCTAATGAGCGCCGTTGCGCCCTATCCTCGGCTCGACGCATCCAGCTTCTGCCAGCAGCCTTTCGCAGATCGTCTCTCCACCTGGCCGGAGGGCGTCCTACACTACGTTTGCCAAGTCGTGGTCTCCACTCAAGAACTCGTCTACCCCAGTGGTTATCGGTTCTTCGGCAGATATGGCCAGCCCACTGCCACTTCCGTGAGTAAGGAGAACTTGACAAAGTTTCGGTAAATGGTTCTTAACTTTAAAAAGTTGTTTAAAAAGTTTATGGACCTACGCTAGGATTTGAGCCCGGTGCTATCTCATTGAAGCCGATGTCTGTCCCTTCTAGACTACGAAGACTCTAACATTGATAAAGAAAATAAGCTTCAGTTCAAACAAAATTTACTGAGATAGAAAACTCAACCGTATTTCAATTGTAATGATTTGATGTTTTTTAATAATTATTATTGTTAGTAATTCAATTTCTTATTTTACCGAAAGTCTATTGTATTGAATTTTGCTTAATTATTTAACTTTATAAAGTTAGGAAGTCATTGACCGGATGTAGTCTTGGTATTGCCATTTATTTTGTATAGTAAACGCCCACAAAGAGTATGATCATTGTCTATGGTCTATGGTTTATAAGCAGGAGGGACGCCACAGCGCCCCATTCTAGAAAGTATTTTTGAACAAATAAGTTGCTCTGACTCTGATTTATAACCAAGTTAATAAAAGTTAATAAATTAATAAACTGTACCTAACCGAGTTGATAAAATGTGAAAAAGTTAATAAATTGTAATCAAGTTATAAGTTATTATCATTTCTACAAGTGCTGAGTATGATTTCTTTATAGCTCAGAAGAGGTGATGAACCCAGGTACGTAATAGTTTAATTTTGAGAATTTTCTGGCATTTGAGAGATAATATTTTAGAGAAATTATTGTAAAGAGATCACAATTTTGAATTGAAAAATTATTTTTCTTCATGTAAATTGAGGGTACGGTTTGAAACTATCCCTTGGATTAGTCGATGGAGACCTTAGTGTTTTAGAAATGATGAATTGTTGTAAAACATGAACCGGTCGGTATTACACCGAGAGCACTTTTCGCTATTTTTGGGATAACTAAAGTATACCTACTTATTTTGATATTTGGATTCTTTTGGTGTTTTAATGAGATTGAATTGATGTCCTGCACGAACCGGTCGGTATTGCACCGAGACTACCCGGTCATGCTGGCGCCTTTCTTTTTTATTGAAATATCTATCTATTTTTGGGGCATTTTCATTGGTAGTTACTGACCATGCTTGCTTATTTTCTGGCATGCAATTTGTGGGTTCGATAACGTTTGATCAGGGCAAATCGAGATTGTTCTGATAGCAACGGTTTTCGAAGCGCTGTTGCATGTACGCAGGGACTAAGTGAGTCTGTGAAATATCTATCTATTTTATTGGGGCATTGTCATCGGTAGCTACTGACCATGCTTGTTTATTTTCTGGCATGCAATTTGTGGGTTCGATAACGTTTGATCAGGGCAAATCGAGATTGTTCTGATAGCAACGGTTTTCGAAGCGCTGTTTGCATGTACGCAGGGACTAAGTGAGTCTGTGAAATATCTATCTATTTTATTGGGGCATTTTCATCGGTAGCTACTGACCATGCTTGTTTATTTTCTGGCATGCAATTTGTGGGTTCGATGCCGTTTGATCAGGGCAAATCGAGATTTTTCTGATAGCAACGGTTTTCGAAGCGCTGTTGCATGTATGGAGGGACTAAGTGAGTCTGGTCTGGCTAATTAAACCATATGGACTATTGTAAAACTTGTAATCTCTTTAAAAATATTATTATACTCACTTATTCGTGAAAACTAGAGACAAATTATTTTACTGTGCCACGTGTGCCGAAGCCCTTGTGTACTAGAAATTATTGTGTGCATATTACTTGCCTTAGCCATTCAACTTTTCAATTTCAAAAGTTCTTTATTGGCATGAATACCTTATGAGCTAGTACATTACCAGTGTGAGTTTAATCCTAGCCTTAGCCATTCTGAGCTAATGAATTAAGGGGACCCTTCCCTTCTCCATAATATTTTCGAGGTTTCTATTACAATATTTTCTTTACAATTGATGAGCACAATTTATGAGCACAATATGAACGACCAAAGTTCAAGTAAAATTTATGCAAATAAACAGATTATACTGAATTTGATTCTAAAAGTTGAGATTTTTAGTTTTGATAGAAACCTAGATATATTGCACAAGATACCTATTAGTTGAAAAGTTTCAAAGAAAGATCTGTTACAACGCCATAATCAAGTACGAGCGTTTATATGAAAAGTATATCGGGTTGGCTGCCCTTAAAACAGAATTACTAGGCCTTGTGTGCTAATGATTTAATACAGAATTGCTAGGCCATGTGTGCTAATGAATTGTTACAGAATTACTAGGCCATGTGTGCTAATGAATTGTTACAGAATTACTAGGCCTTGTGTGCTAATGAATTGTTACAGAATTACTAGGCCTTGTGCTAATGAATTAATACAGAATTGCTAGGCCATGTGTGCTAATGAATTGTTACAGAATTGCTAGGCCAAGTGTGCTAATGAATTGTTACAGAATTACTAGGCCATGTGTGTCTAAGCCATGTGAGCTATTGAATTAATGGGCCATGTGTGTCTAAGCCATGTGAGCTATTGAATGAATGGGTCATGTGTGCCTAAGCCATGTGAGCTATTGAATGAATGGGTCATGTGTGCCTAAGCCATGTGAGCTATTGAATGAACGGGTCATGTGTGCCTAGGCCATGTGAGCTATTAAATGAATGGGTCATGTGTGCCTAAGCCATGTGAGCTATTGAATTAATAGGCCATGTGTGCCTAAGCCATGTGAGCTATAGCGAGAATACTACGGGCCATTTGTGCCCAACCCACGTGAGTTTTTAATTGCATATTATCTACCGTCAGATTATTGGTTATTTTCTTTAATTTATATCACAGCAATATTTTTAGTAGAAGTGGTAACTTATACCAAGAAATTTCCTTAGTGTTTACCCATTACATACAATGACGTCATCAAAAGTATGTCGAAAGGCATCGTTACGTCAGCTGTGGGGTAACCTAGGGGGCCCCAAATTTTGTTATTTTTGCTCTGCGACGCACCGTTTACGAGATACAACAGATTCTTTGATTTTCTTTCTATCATGCAGCGGCCGCCGCCGCCTTAAATTGTTTGACTTAACAATGAGTAGTTCTTTACAAGACCATTATGTAAAATGACCATTATGTAATGCCCTTGAATACAAAAATAAGAGTTTAATTTGTTAACCAAAGGCAAATCAATAAAAGCTTTTAATTAGAATTTATTTAAATAGATACATTCAAATAATTTTGTTTGTTTTGAGGCAATGAACTTGGATGATGTCATAACTCTGGAAGGGGAGCCTCTCAACTCTTAAGTCACTCGACAAGTAAGACTGAGCATGCAAAGAGAAGATCGATGAAAAGGCGCAGATCTATCTACTTCCTCCACAACGTCGAGTTCTTAGCGAATTTTCAAGCCTAGTAAGAAGTCTTAGCTGAAAATTTTTGAATACCTATATTGAGGAAGCTTATTTATTT
The DNA here is from genome assembly GCA_963565295.1 of Epirrhoe alternata. NCBI lineage: Eukaryota > Metazoa > Arthropoda > Insecta > Lepidoptera > Geometridae > Epirrhoe > Epirrhoe alternata. The sequence goes on from OY751375.1 coordinate 2,322,366, forward strand.
TTATTGACATTGATAGCCTAGATGTAGGTATCATTTGTTGTGTCATGTTTTATTTTAACGAATTTACTAGTTTCTAGAATATAATATGCATATACATATTTTTAACCCCGACGCAAAAAGAGGGGTGTTATAAGTTCGTTTCTGTGTATCTGTCTGTGGTATCGTAGCTCCCAATTGGATGAACCGATTTTCGTTTAGTTTTTTTTGTGTCACAGATAATTTTTATTCCAAGTGTTCTTAGCCATGTGTCATAAAATATGTTCAGCCGTTTGAAGATCATCAGCTCTTTTTTTAGTTGATGAGATCTGACTAACTTCCGTAAGTGTAATTTTTCTAGAAGTGACGGGGGGTTTTTGTTTCTCGTAGCAGGGTCTACGGGCTTGTATTTTATTGAATAGGGATTGCAGCTGACCATTGCGATGATGACTAAGTAGGGAAGATTTGCATACCTAATTTAAATAATCTTTTTTTTTAGTAATAGATCAATACGTAGGCGCTACCCCAAGGTACCATAATTATTGAAGAGGCATGTGCGTGCATATTGTGTAGTAAGCATTTTTTTTGAATATTGGATTTCCAGTTAATATGTGAATCAATATATTTTATTCTTAGAAGAGGATAGTGTTAACACATTCTAATTGGGTGTTAACAAATGAATAATTTGTGTTTTCAGGGTTGTTGTTTTTGGACATCGACGTGTCCTTTAAAAATTTTGTTCGGATTTGCTAGGGTAGTTATCGACTTCGAATAATGTGCAAAAATAGTCTATTATTTTTGGCAAACCACATACAGAACAGAATATCCGAGGATTACTTCCTTGTTGTATTGACTTCGTGATTTGAATTCATATTTTCTGTTTGTTGAAGTTATAATATTTTATAGTGTTCTATTGCAACATAGTTTTGTTTTTGAGATCGATTTTTGAGATAAGTACAAATCGTAAATTGGACCTCTGACGCCTATTCCCAAAAGTTACATAATTAGTAGGAGGCCAATATTATACTTTTATTTATGAAGGTAATATATTGAAAGTTTCATGCATGGATTTATAAGTAGATTGCTACATAATTACCTATGTGTGCCTGTTTCCCAAAGCCATTAGCTATTTTTGTCAAAAAGTTATTAATTAGTGCCATTGGGCGGGAATTGTTAAACATGTTCAATCAATCATTGATTTATTGTTCTACATAGGTTAAATTAAAATACAGATCTCATAAAAGGTCGATCTCTTATGCTACCAATTTAGGTTGGTGTACAATAATTTACCTACAGATCTAATTCATTTAATGTCATGCAATAACAATTTAGCAATTAACATTTTAAAATAATAACAATAGTGGTATAGGCTAGTATTCCATTAATTTTAATTGAATTGAATTAATTAATTTCATTATTATCAATCAGACGTAACATTACAGTTTGTCAAGCTAATTTATTTTATTAATTAATTTATAGAGTAAACATTTCTCTAGTAACCATAATTTTAATTTTGTTGTGAATTTGTGAAGGATTAAATTTTATTTTATACATTGCTGTCCTAGGGACAATACCGTCGGAATCGAAAATTTGATAAGACGTTTCATTTCTTAATTACAACTCTGTCTCGGTTTCTCGTATTTTATGGATGCAATACTGAGCTGCTTTTACAAATAGATGATTGTTTCTTAACGAACAGAGCTACCTCCAAAATATAGGCACAAGCTAGGCAAAGTGAGGATCTCTAGTTTCCAAAATAGTGTTCTTCTTTTTCTATTTAAGGGTTTACTTTCCTTTACCACATTTTATTTATTTTTAACAAGCAGGGGTGGTATTTTATCATAATCAAAATATCGTTTATTGTTCTAATTATCTATGTTTATATATTTCCAGAGTAGTAACTGGCTGTAGGTAAATTGAAATTTCAGAGGTGCATTTAATAAGCCTACCTAATAGAGATGATAATGACGATACCTCGGATGAGTAAAAGGTGTTAAATGTGTTTCCAATTTTTATTGAATTTACCGTTACGTTGCCTGCCATTAATCTTGAGTGAAGAATATAATCTTTTGTTTATTTACCTCGACGTTTCAGTAGCAGTAGTAGTAGTAGTAATAAAATTTAAAATGTCTTCGAGTCGCGAAAGTTTAAAATGTGTAAGAATATAATCATTTTTAAATCTTAAATTTAGAATGAATAACCTTTTATATTTTGAATATACTTTATTACCGGTAGTTTATCATGTTTTCTTGCATTATTTTATTAATTTTGGTATTTATTCAATAACTGCATTTAATATCAAGAAAGTAATTATAATTTTCGTCTGAAGTTAGGGTTTTAATATGGAATTTGATTTAAGTATTTCTATGTCTATAACCTAGTGGTTTTTTGTGTTAATGTTGAAGGAAATTAAAACTGTTTATAAATTCTAGAGGATAAGCTGAAATTGATCGTATAATTTAAATTTTAATCTTCAAATATATTTTTACCATGATTTACGTCCAAGAATCTCAAAAGTTTTGTTATTGTGTCATAGAACAAGTAAGGTATACTTTTCCTGTTTGGCTAATACAGATGAATTAATTACGACTAGGTCTAGCTTAGAAACGGTCTAGTTTAGAAAATTTTAGCTTGTATTGTAATAGGGTCTTATCATGGTTTGAATTACCATCCAAAATAATAATCTGACATAAATGTACTTTTTGTATCGTTTAGACGCTTTTGTACTGTTAATTTTACTCGAAAAATTGCACCAATGTTATTAAAAGTCGGATTGAAAGATAATTGGAGTAATAGGATGGATGTGGAATCAAAATCATATAATAGGACGTGGACAAACTTAAATTAACGACCGAATGTAATGATTTTACTGGTATTGTACATAATTTCCACTTTGGCATAATTAAATATGTGTACCTAAATAATAATTAGCGTAGATATTATGTTTTGAGTATCATTCAAATTGTATAAATAATTTTTGGAATTGAGGATTTATTTAATTTTTAATAATGAATGATTTTTATTTTATTTTGAATGGTTACACTGTAATGTAATTTTATATTATGCGTCAGGAGATCGCATAACGTCGGATGGCCGAATGTAATGATTTGATGTTTTTTAATAATTATTATTGTTAGTAATTCAATTTCTTATTTTACCGAAAGTCTATTGTATTGAATTTTGCTTAATTATTTAACTTTATAAAGTTAGGAAGTCATTGACCGGATGTAGTCTTGGTATTGCCATTTATTTTGTATAGTAAACGCCCACAAAGAGTATGATCATTGTCTATGGTCTATGGTTTATAAGCAGGAGGGACGCCACAGCGCCCCATTCTAGAAAGTATTTTTGAACAAATAAGTTGCTCTGACTCTGATTTATAACCAAGTTAATAAAAGTTAATAAATTAATAAACTGTACCTAACGGAGTTGATAAAATGTGAAAAAGTTAATAAATTGTAATCAAGTTATAAGTTATTATCATTTCTACAAGTGCTGAGTATGATTTCTTTATACAATCTAGTTAGAGTATTTTGACTTAGCACGCGCTTTGACGTGACGAGGTTGACGGCTATTTGAAAGCGTTCAATCTAATAGTAATTTCTAATGCAATTGAAATACGGTTCAGTTTTCTATCTCAGTAATTGCCAGGTTTTTTCGTTACGGAATTTCTGGATTCGGTCACCCCGCTCAAGGCCCGCGATAGACGCTCAAGGCCCGCGATAGAAGCTATGCAATAGCTTAAAACAAATTTTCCAAATCGGGGAACATAAGTTGGTAGATATAATTCCTTACTTAAGTATCTACACACAATAGGTAGGTAGGTACTTACAGGATGAAGTTACATTATTAATATTAACATTTATTTATCTGCATCTACCTAGGGCATCTAGGTAAATACCTACCTCATTAAAATACTGGACAAGTGAGCCTAGAGATACATAAAACCACAGATATGTAAAATGTATGTGTTCTACACGACTTTATCAAAGATTCCTTGCCAGTGAACTTTTATAACCACGATTTCTCGGAAATTACTCGGTGATGTAGGTATGGTATACGTAGGTACCTACTATTAAGTATGTTAAAAGGTTCTTTCATTTTAAACTAACTTAATTGAGGAATTGGGTTCAGCAAATAAATAAAAAAATATTTACTTATCTAATTTTTTTTTGTTTTATTATGAAAATCCCGAGTAAATCGATAAAGACTATCCTTTCATTGATTGTTGCTTATTGTATAACTTAGTCCATTCGAGCGTGTGCCGTGATGCAGCTGCACTGCGATTGGTCAAGCGTCTGTTCTCCTTGAAAATATTATGCAACATGTCCTTAAAAATCAGTAAGTAAGTGAAAACCTTCTGCAAAATGTGGGCATGTATTGTATAAAACAAAAAGGTTCATTCATATAAAAAAGTGTAATTCTATTATTATCTGTAGAGATTTAAGGTCAATCACATTCACAACCTCACTCACTCTCTCTCTCCAAATCCATTGTAACGCTCTGTACTACTTTTATAATAAAATAGTCAAAATTTAAGTTTTTTGTTATTTATCGAACAAATTGGTGCCGAAACCAGGGACCTTCAGATCGTCACGAAGAACAATATCCCATGGCCGCTTCAGTATTGCGACACAACAGCTACATCGATGATTGTCTCTTTGGAGCTGCCTCCATAGAGCAAGCTAGAGAAGTCTGCAGCGAACTAATTAAGCTCACAGCATTGGGTAGTTTTGAATTGCACAAATGGTGTGCCAGTCATCCAGACATTTTGTCAGAGATTCCGTCCGACAGCTGGGCAGCTGTCTAAGGTATGGACCAAGCGTACTGTCTTAAGTTTTATTGGTAGCTTTTTTGACCCATTGGGATTGGCAGGTCCTATTGTCACTCGTGCTAAAGAATTCATGCAAAAGGTATGGCGTCAAAATTTAGATTGGGACACTATGCTCCCTGATGAGGTATTATTACCTTGGAATGCATTCTTTCATGATTTAATGTGCATGAAACCTATCTATGTAAAACGTAGCTTAAGTATGGATAGCGCAGATTATTTAGATTTAATTGGTTACTGCGACGCTTCTAGTGTTGCATATGGTGCATGTTTGTATGTAAGAGTCATTCAGGGCAACAATGTGTGTGTAAATTTACTTTGTAGTAAGTCAAGAATTGCGCCACTTAAAATTAAGCAAACGATACCTAGGTTAGAGTTATGCGCCTGTTTGCTCCTCGCAAAATTGTACACAAAAATAATTTGTATAATGCAAAATCACTCATTTAGAAATAGAGTCTTGTTAAGTGATTCTCAAATTGCACTCTGTTGGTTGCAAAATCCGCCCACCAAAGACATTTATGTACAGAACAGAGCCATGGCAGTCAAAGAGTTGACCAATGATTGTATCTGGAGCCATGTGAGTGGATCTTGTAACCCAGCAGACTGTTTATCAAGAGGATTACCGCCTTCTGAACTTGATTCAAATACATTGTGGTGGCACGGCCCTCAGGATTTGCAGGACATAGATTTCACAGTTAAGCCATTTAGCAATAGGGAAATAAGTAGCATAATTGATGATGAAAAAGATCAATCAGTCAATTGTAATGTAATTGATGAGGTTATACCTATATCTAAGTTTTCATCATTGTTAAAAATCCAACGTGTGGTGTGCTACATGCTACGCTTTGTTCAAAATTGTAAACTAAAAAAGGAGGATCGTGTACTCTCGAAAACGCTAAATGTAAGGAAATATGCACAAGCAATGCAAATCATAATTAAAAATGTACAATCATTACATTTTGCTGAAGAGATTGCACAGATTCAAAAGAATCTTAATATTAAGTCTAGCTTAAAAAAGTTATGTCCTTTCTTAGATAAGGATGGAATATTGCGCGTGGGCGGCAGGTTGGACAATGCTAATATATCTTTCAATCAAAAGCATCCTCAAATATTGCCAAAGAACTGCAATTTCACAAAAATAATAATTCGAAATGAGCATTGTGCTCTAATGCATGGAGGATTAAAGTTAACCTTGTCCAATCTAAGCCAAAAATACTACATAATTAGCGCGACAACTATGGTTAAAGGCGTTATAAATAAATGTGTATCTTGCTTCAGATTCAGAGCGCAAACTGCTCAGCAGCTCATGGCATCTCTGCCACAAGATAGAGTTGTACAAGATAGGGTTTTCAATAAAGTAGGTATAGATTATTGTGGACCATTTAATATAAAGCAGTCAAGCATGAGGCGATCTGTAATTTCCAAAGGATATGTATGTGTATATGTATGTTTTGTCACGAAATGTGTACATTTAGAATTAGTATCCGATTTGACATCTGAATTTTTCTTAGCTGCACTGAAAAGATTTCAGTCTAGAAGAGGTTTACCTCATACTATTTATTGTGATAATGCGTCCACCTTTAAAGGTGCAAATAATCAGTTGCGAGATCTGTTTCTGCTATGTAAATCACAGGCTCATCAAAATGCTGTCATAGATTATTGCAGTATAAAGGGGATAGATTTCAAATTCATTCCAAGCTAACCTAACCTAACCAACCTGGGGGGGATTGTGGGAAGCTGCAGTGAAGTCTGCTAAGTATCATTTTAAAAGAATCATTGGGGGCTTACTATTAACTTATGAACAGTTCAACACCATTCTGGTGCAAGTAGAAGGGATCTTAAATTCACGGCCAATAACTCCAATCAATAATGATGTTTCCAATTTTTCATATCTAACTCCAGGGCATTTCTTAATTAACCAGTCACTGGCAGCTATTCCTGAGCCTGGGATAGTAACTTCAAATAATAATGTAAATCGTTTAAGCTTTTGGAAAAAATGTATTAAATTGCAACAGGATTTTTGGAATGTATGGCACAAAAGTTACCTATCCCAATTGTTGTGCAGACCCAAGTGGTTTAAAAAATCTCTTGATGTTCAAGAAGGGTCTCTGGTTTTGTTACCAGGTGTTAATGTACCTCCCTTACAATGGCCTTTAGCTAGGATAACTAAAGTTTTTAAAAGTAAGGACGGTATGGTGAGGTCAGTTGAGGTCACTACTAAAACGGGGTCAGTGCATACTAGGGCAATTAACAAGATCGCTGTACTGCCTATTGATGATTAGAGTCTAGACTATCATGTTCTTAGGAAATTTAAATAGTAATAGTACTAAATGATGTTACGGTTTAAGTTAACAGTTAAAAACCTTATTTTCTTTGTTATAATTTAATTAAATTCAAACATCCTACCTACCCAAATGTGTGGCGGGGAATTTTGTATAAAACAAAAAGGTTCATTCATATAAAAAAGTGTAATTCTATTATTATCTGTAGAGATTTAAGGTCAATCACATTCACAACCTCACTCATTCTCTCTCTCCAAATCCATTGTAACGCTCTGAACTACTTTTATAATAAAATAGTCAAAATTTAAGTTTTTTGTTATTTATCGAACATGTATCAAATATGTATTTGGACATGCCTCTGACTACCCTCTTAGTAGACATCTTCAAAGGATCTGGAATACTTAAGAGATCTGAGAGAGTCTACTGCGCCTTGGGGAAACCATCGTGAGTCGTGACCCTGTTTTGCATGACATATAAAAACTTTTGTACCTAAGCTAACTTTTGTACCTAAGTAGGTTAGATACGTGCATACATACATAAGCACAATCTAACATCAACAAATATATATGGCAAGAAAAATATAAAACATTATTTTTGTCATATTTTTTGTTGATGTTGTTATGGGCCTTTTCAATGGTCGAGGTTAGAATGAATATGTTTGAATGCGACCAGACAAAAATAAAATACCTATACACAAACTAACCTTTAGTTTGTGTGATTATAAAAAGGTGGTGATCCACATTGAGTTATAATGTACTAGTGATCCATTTAAATGGATCACGGCCAAAGTGGGAGAAGAATTTCATTAGTATTATCAATTTAAGTACTAACTACCTACATTACCTAATATAAATATACATGATGTGCCAAGCGACCCCATATAATCTGTGATAGGCTGAAGATGATAACATACTACCATCGAGTTTGAACCAATAAGCTATGATCGGCACTTCTAAAATAGCCAACTCAAGGAAACCAATTTGTGTGGCTTAGCAAAAAAAAATGCACGTGGAATTAGTATTGTCATGTGTATTGAAAATACATAATAGGCATCATTCAGCATAGCTTTACATTTTTCCACTCGACTGCGCGTTTGATTAACAATAAGCCACGCCACGCCTAAGCTGAGCATCGTCACAGTTGATAATCCAACTTCAAGCGTTTGTGACCACATTAAAAATTAAAAATAAACTTGGCGCAATTGAAAATCGAATTCGGTTTTGAAATTCGGACGCGGCGGGACTTTTTGAATATGGATAACATTGGTTTTGTGATTGATGAAAATCTGCCAGTGGTGGGAAGAGTTCCCGTACAATGTGCGAGCTATTCTGGAAGTAAATACAGCAATTATGGAAATCCCTGTTTATGTGTCGCGGGCGTGACTGAAGAGAAGATGATTTCTAGTTATGGAACGTGAGTAACCTTTTATCTAATCGTCAGACATACCTACCCAATGAGTGCCAGATTGACCTAAGAATTTACTTAGGTACCTACCTACCTCATGCGAGCTTGAGGCTTGGGATGACCACAAATTGTGCCACAACCGGTATTTTACTGTGATTTTACTTCAAATCCTACCCCTATTCCTTTCACTCCTTTCGCTTAGCGAAAAGGTATGTATGGGGGTGGGGAAACCCAATTTTGTAAGTAGGTAAGTACGTACCTAGTTATTTTAGCTTCTTTAACTGCTAGGTATGTAAGTGGGTTAGTAAGTTCCTAAGTATAAATAAGTATAATGCATCGAAATCATATTGAAGGATTTAGGATTCTACCACAGACGAACTCTTTTGCGATCGGTTGCATAAATTTCGTTTCTAGGCTCACATACGTACCTACTATAAAATAATTCCTAAAATAAAATAATTTGAGCTCCCTCTTTTTTTATTGTGAAAATACTCGTTGGGATTGGGCTTGGGATGCATCCCAACTTCCCAACACAAATTACCTACCTATTATGCAGAATTAATAGCCCATTAATAATTAAAATAGATATTAGATAACAATATTCTTGTCTTGAGCTCAGCTCTAATAATTATCAAGGCTCTGAAATGGGCTTACAAATCTGTTGTTGTGTTTGGTAGGATTTTTACCTACCATAAACATTACAGCTTATTTCTGCAATGTTGGTGGTGTTCGCGCCATCTATTACACCACGTACTAACTAATTGTAAGTCGGTGGTGCAAGAAGGTGTTTTTACATAACTATTCTACTTTCTCAGTTTGAGTATAGATGGCGTTTTTGACAGTAAGGCTGTACGATTCCGAATCATGTACGTTTAGTAGTATTACGTACGCCTTACGATAGGTATTTGCAAAAGTGTGCGTAAAAATGAAGGTTTATTGTCATTTTTTATGCATAAGTGTGTGTAAAATGCGTTCGTGTGCTAGGTACCTCGTCCTCCGCAAAATAATTGTTTATTTCAGAATACTTTCAAAAACCGGCAAAAAAATGTTTGTAAGAGGAATTCTGTCAATAACTCGTCCATTCCATTTTGCCGAGTCTCTTGGCTAAAGCAAAGCAAGCAATGTTCTTTGGGTAAAGTTGAGAGGGTAGATAGAGGGTAGGTAGACTAAAACTTTCACACGTATACGCGCTTGTAATAGATTATAAATCCCTAGTACTAGTATTTATCACAGTATTTTTATTATTTAGACAATATTTTTTGATAAATCGTCGCTGGTGGTTGAAACCTCAGAGTAAGTTATTATAAAGTTGACGGATTCACGCTAGAGTACCTACATTGTTTGCTTCACAGAGTAAGTTTGCTTTGAATTTGCAAAATCTGTATTTGTTTTCATTTCACTTTTCTTTCAGTTTGCATTCATTTCAATTTTATTTTCAAATTCGCAGGTGCCAAAATTTATTGGATTCTTCTTACTTTATGTGTAAGTACAAACCAAGCTTTGAAAAGCAAAATTATTTTACCGTCATTGAGTTATAATGAAATTATAACTCGATGCTTACCGTACCGCTTTTTGCATTCACGTAACATTGAAAGTACAGTGTAAATCACTTGAAAATCTTTGAACTGTTTTCTTTTCTTGATTATTGCGCCCATTTTCATAAATTCCCGGTGAACCAATTGAATAATTGGCGTTGACGCATGCGCCCCTGAACAGTACGAAGTGAGTCGCTGGTTCGCGGTAGGATACCTCGACTTTTGCTGGACGTCACTTCGCGAAACCGATACAAGGAGGTTGCTCGTTTCGCGCGCTCGCATCCGCGGTAACCTTCTTTACAAGTTCCGACTCTCAGGAGCCGCCTATATACTATTCAGGTAAGCCAGCTTAAAATAAAAAAATATCATACTTCCAAATTCTACCTTACAAAAACTCAAAAACTATTTTAATCACCCGCACTAAACTTTAAAATAGTTTCAAAACTACTTCACTTCAATTCGAAGTTCAAATACTATATGGGTGCGAGTGGTTATAATGTTTTGATTATAATTATTTGCATGTTTGATTATCTGCTTACTAATATAGAAATTACTTTTAGTTACTAAGTAACGATGCAAGGAGTGTTGGATAGCCAAAGTTCTCGTAGCCCCTTGGGTGAGATCTGCCGAGTAGCGGGTGTCCTTTGCCGAAAGAAACTAGATAAAAGGATCTTACGTAAGAATGGTCCGGCAAGAAAGAAATTAGAACCATTGTTTCATGATCTTGTATCTAATATGAGTGGGTTGTGGTCTCTGTGAGTAAAAAACTGTTTGCAAACTTACGTACAGTTCGCTCAACAGATCCGTGATGCATCCGTGAAGTTAGCCGTTTGCCAGGGCAGTGGCCGTTTTTCATACAAAATTGTGTTCGGGCAAACGGCTAACTGCAAGAATGCCTAGATCCATTGGAAGAACTGTATGTAGGAAGATTTGAATTTTTTGTATAAGTAATATTAATTATACATTTTTTAAATATTCTATTTTTATTTTATGTGGGGTAATAGTAATAATTAAATAATTAACAGCTAATTTATTATTGATTAGCTGCTCAAAATTTAATTACTTAAATTAATATGTTCCCTGTCACCCCGTGCCTTCAATTGAGGAGGCCACAGCACATCCTATGTTTGTGATCAACATTAGGTATTTATTTTTAAAAAAGTGATCAAGGGTTTGTCAAGTTTTAAGATCCTATGAAACATCATGTTATTCTGATCATTGTATAAAATCTATTATTACTTACATCATTAGTTTACAATTCAATGCTTGGGTTACCAGCAATTTAGTATTCTCTCATCATTGCTGTAAGTATAAAAAAACTTTGCATTATATCTGGGAGCTTATCATAATATAGAAAAATAAGTATTCATATTTCATATAAGTTACTCATCACACATAACATAAGCTATTCGAAAAAGCTTTAGAGCCTACAATAATTTAGTCTAATTTTTATTCATTATTTATGTTTATTCTAGAAGTAGTATTATTTATTACCTATAGCTTACAATTAATCCCACTGCTGCCACCATGTAGTAAAACGACCATGGATGCGTATTGACTGATTTATATGTAAAAATTTAATAATCCTACCCACATTATGAATTATACTACAATTACTATTACTACTTATTACTAATACTATTTATTTCTGTATTTTTATAATTACTTTTATATTTCTTCCAAGTTAGTTATTACTTTATATTTTTAATCTTATAAAAAACAAAGAATGGCAGGCTTTAATTTTAATAATTGTGACCTTATTACTTATAAAAAATCAGACTTTCGTATACACAACTTAAAAATAACAGTACTGTGCAAAAAACTAAAAATAACCGATTTTATAATAAATAACTGAGCGAGTGTAGCGATCTATCAATATCATTCAGTTTGACATTTGATCAGTATTGTTGCTTAAAACCCACAGATGTATGAAATAAAAAAAAAAAAAATTGTCTGTGTTTAAACCCTATAAACTACAGATTGTTAATAGACTACAAACATAGATAACATTTTTAATTGATCAATAAAAATGTTATGTTATGTTATGTTATAGATATTATAACACTTATATTTGTATCCAATTTCATATTTGATACATGCAGAAGATAGTATTCCATACGTGACAAGTTGCAAGCCCATCGCCGCCTATAAGAATACTAACTATCTCTGACTACCCCCTTTAGACATCTTCAAAGAATGTGGAATACATAAAAAAATCTTAGAGAATGTCTACCGCGCTTTGGGGATTCAGTCATGACCCTGTGTGTGTTTGTATATTAGGAGTATACGGGATAGGTACTAGATAGGTTGCTGAGTTATGCTCCATTTTATAGCAACCTTTCATTAAGTTATTCTCTACATCTCTTGTCTGTTGTATTATGTAACTACTTATTTTTGCAAATAGGTTTCTTTAAGTGACCCGGATTCATTGCTCTCAAGACTACCTAATATAACAAGACTCCAATCCATCCTTTCAAATAAAATCTATTATATTCTATTAACGAAATCTGTTCCTCGGCTTAGGCGTGAAACGGTAACAGATAGACAGGCGAAGTTACTTTCACGTTTAAATGAGTACTAGCTGCGCTCCCTTAGACCTACGTCACTTTTCCAGGATAAATGTGATATATGCTATTCCAGACCTTTGTATATCTCTGTTCCAAAGTTCATCAAACCAAATTAATTCGGTAGTTTTTTTACATCCTCACAAACTTTCACATCATAATATAGATGGATAGATGGTCTTTAGCTTTATTTAACCGTACAAAAGGCGTTTTGTTGATGGGACGTATTACCTTGTCCTACATCAGACGATGGAGTTGAGTAGTGACCCAGACAGGAAGCGTCTTGTTAAACAAATACGATGAGCCAACTTTAGTCGGTACCATCGGTACATAACTCATTACTAACTCACTGAAATATTACTTACATTAACGGCGATACATTAACGGGACGAGATTGCGTATGGGTTTAGGATAATATTCGAACTACGTAGAATCCAGTAATAAACGGACGAGATCGCGTAACTGTTTTGGATTATATTCGAACTACGTGGAACTCGTCTACGTAGAATCCAGTTATGAACGGACGAGATCGCGTAACGGTTTTGGATAATATTACAACTACGTGGAACTCGTCTACGTAGAATCCAGTAATAAACGGACGAGATCGCGTAACGGTTTTGGATAATATTCTAACTACGTGGAACTCGTCTACGTAGAATCCAGTAATAAATATTTGTAAGCATCGTATCATATCTCCGGATATATCTCCAAACATAGTTTCGGATATTGTGAGTGTGGTGTGTCGCGGACCTAATGACTGTTTAAATAACTAAGTGAGGGTACTTCGAGTTTCCTTCACAAACGAATGGATGCCCACTGCTCCAGTTCCCTCGTGACTACGATCGGGCAACCCGATCGAAACGAGATAAGGTAATAAGTTATATTTTTATATGGGATTAATTCCTCGATCAAAGTTCACTGTTTTTACGTGCGCGAATAACTACATACTCTTTTCACGCCCTACTCGGGATAAATATAGTCGAGGCCAAATCATCCGCCGTAGTACTCAACAAGAGAGAAACTTCAAACAAGTATCAAACTAAAACTAAATCTATAACTTCAGAGAGTCAATTGAAAAATAAACACAAAAATCTATTTAAGGAACAAATCTTCAGTAAGGAACGGACGGATATATTCCTTCAGCCTAGTGATTCAGACTTCAGTGGAATGCGTCCGTGTCGGAATAGGTCAGCTGTTATACCAACCGCAATCAATCACAGTGCAGGAATTGAACCAAAACTGACGATTCTTAAACTGTGAGTCAAGAGTCTGCTGGGACCCTGAGTGCGGATATTATCCTGTAGGTACATATGAGGGGAATTAGATGTATGCGTTTTCCAAAGTGGAGTATTGAACCATCACTTTAGTGCTAATTTTAGGTTAACAGCTAAACAGTTCTTAGAAATCATTGTTTCTAAGAACATTTTCAACATCCCCATAAAATAAATTAAACCTTTTTCGACATTCTTAATATACTAAATCTGAAATTTTGTGAGTAGGTAATTAGGCTAGTTAACCGATTTGGATAAAACTTGGAATAGATCTAAAAAGTGACCTGTAATCGCATAAAAGCTATTCAAAATGTTGGTACGACGCGAGCGAGGCCGCGAGCGAAAAGTGAGTAAAATCTTTTAAGAATTTTTCAATCTCTATATAAATAAGTTGAAAACAGATGTTCGATAGTTACTTAGTGCTGATGGTACAGTTAAAAGCTTTCTGAGCGTCCTCGCGTTGAGCGAGTTCCGTGGGGATTATATTTGTCCACGGAGCACCGCTCAACGCAGTGCCAGTATCCTTGCTTGCATCTTCATCTTTTCTAGCTGATATAATGTTTTTGCGGACTTTCTCATTGTAAAAAAGAAATATTATCATCAATTTGGATCTATTACATTTACAATCGATATTTTATGATGTTTGGGCTGTTGTTGTGTAGGTAGGTACATTTATTATTTTAATTGTTTGACTCTTCGATCATGAATATTAATTGATCGAAGGTTTGCAATTTAAACGCGTAAGTATGTACTTCAAATGAATTCAATAGCATACAATTCCAATATTTTCGAATTCAAACAATTTTTCTACTCAAATGTCAGTCAATTCATTTCTGTATGTGTCTTTAACGGATTTCCCTGAAGCACCCTAAAGGCAACCAATTTAGTATTTTCTTATCTTATTACATCGACCTCTAAAGTTATTATAATACACGGTGTAAAAAGACAACTACCGAAAACTGAGGGGTTGCAATATTTAGCGAAAAAAACGCACTAAATACGCGCCCAGTACATATATGCAAATAGTAATCTTCAAACGCGGTTTGTCCGGTTATAATGATTCTTTCGAATGAACCTGCAACAAAAAAAAACGAGCTCTGAACTCCTGTTTATGAAGTCATAAAATATGTAGAAGTAAATTATGTCCTTACTAACATCCGCCCGCATGTTCGCTACATGTTACGTCGTTTTAAATAACCTATACATGTATATGCTATTCCAGGCTACGATCTATATCTATTCCAAGTTTCCAGATCTGTTCAGCCGTTTCAGCGTGATTGAGTTACTAACATCCAACATGACGACCTCTGTGGCGCAATGGGTGAAAGCCCGCTTGGGACGCTGAAGGTTGCGGGTTCGATCCCTACCGCGTTATAAATGTATGATGCTCTGCAAATATTTATCTCGGGTCTGAGTGTTTCTTTGTATAATATGTATGTATTTATTTACAAACAAAAAAGTATGATAAGTAGTATATCAGTTATCTGGTTTCCATAGTACAAGCTTTGCTTAGTTTGGGGCTAGATGATGCTGTGTGAAATGTCCAGCATTATTTATTTATTATTTATTTATCCATACATCCAAAATTAAGTATTTTTACAACACAAGTTGATTTTCTAAACGTAAAACAGGGCAATTATGAAATGCGTTCAAAAATGTAGCAGAGTTAGCTATAACAAATTCACCGCTTCTAAAGCTCAATGCAGACTGGATTGCCAGCGACGCGACGTAACAAGACATAATTTTTGTAATTTTATAGTGCTAATCCACACTAACCGAAAAATATGAGCTTATCAAAAATTTGGATACCGGCAAGTAGGATTCTGTGGCCGAGCGGGAAGGCACTCCGGCTTTAGGAGGATCGTCTGATCGATGCGGGTTCGAATCCCGTCGGAATCCAAAATTTTGATAAGACTTTTCATTTCTTAATGAAGTAAGAAGACATTATTAAACCTTAAGAACAATGTAACAAGATATAAAATGAAAGAGGTGTGGCGAAGCCTCGCGCCGGCTCGAGTAGTCTCGCGCGGTCGCGAGCTATCAAGCGTTTCTATATCTTGTAACATTGTTGATAAGGTTTATAAAGTCTTGTTCTCGTCGCGTCGCTGCCAATTCAGTCTGCATTAAGCCTAAGTGGTGCTTTTGAGGAAAACCCCATTACTAATGAGGAAAGTGCGTGTCCAACACACATTAAGCATAATTTGAAATAATTTAATCAATACTTCGCGTGTGTCATAGTAATATAAATTCTAGACTGCAATAGAGTTTAGTATTTATTATGAGATCTATTTGTCATGGTGTACTGTCAACATCAAAACTGATTGATACGCAAGGTAGTTTTTTTTAGCTACACTATCCCACTGCTGGGCAAAGGTCAACGTAACTACGTTACGTATCGCAACGTAGAGTAAAAAACGCCGTAAAAAAATGGTGCAAAAGTCATATAATAACGAATATTTCAATGATTTTAAAATTGCGAATATTTCATAAATAAATAAATAATGCTGGACTTTTCACACAGCGTCATCTAGCCCCAAACTAAGCAAAGTTTTTACTATGGGTTATTACTACATAAATAACGTATGTACTTTTTGTTTGTTTAATACATACATTTTATACATAAAAACACCCAGACCAGATTTAAATATTTGCAGATCATGTAAACATTTAACACGCGGCGGGGATCGAACCCGCTAGCTTCTACGTCACAAGTGGGCTTTCACCCACTACGCCACAGAGGTCATGTAACTTTTAGATTCAGTTAAAGAAATAGCTAAGCATTATTCACAACACAAAATAAAATGTTAAAAAAATTCACTTTCAATACAAAAAAGTAAATCAGTTTGAATAATATATTATTATGAATGAATTAAACAATTAATAATAAGTAATATTATACATAATTTTGTAAATAAAACTTAACAGCTACAAATAAGGTCACAGTTATCTCCGCTATCTCCTTTCTTGGTTTTCTATGCAAATACTTAATTCACTTTTTTTATTATTGTCACTCTAACCAAAGTTAAACTCGCATTTGACGTCTCATTTTGTATCGATATACTCTATAATAGAGTTCAAATTCGTTCGTACCAGTTACAACAAAATGATTGACGTTTAATACGACTTATATCGTCACCACATACGGATATTTTTGTCAGCAACGCACTTGAAATGAAACTAGTACGTAATCATATGAAAACTCACACTTTTCATCCGCAGTACTTCATAAAATTCGATATCCAAATGCTGATGACGTCATTATGAAGCGAGCGGCGCGTGCGGTGTTGAAAAATGTTCATATCCTTTACACTTTTATCACTAAAGTTTTATCGTCACTGTACTTTACCATAACACCTCGAGTTGCTATATACATGCACTATTTCAGACGTAACCAGAAAGAAGCTGCAAGTACCATGCCTGCCCTCAGCATGGAGGAAACCGCATTACTTGGGTAAGTAGTCACGCCTACCTTAGTCTCATTTTTGTACTTATAGTAAGGAACTTTTTAAGGAACACACAAAGCGATTTAGGGCCAAACTAAGCAATGCTTGTATTATGGATTAGTTACCAATGATATTTAACCAGACCATTTTTTAAACTATAAAGTAACGTGCTTACTGAGGTTTAAAATCCGGTCGTCAAACATGTCTGACGTAAACGACGCTGATGCCTTGCTTGACGCAGACAGAAGAAGAAAAACCGTCCCAATTGGTACGTTTTCGAGTCTTCATTTTCCGCGCGCTAGTGCCGTACTATATTTTTGATACATCAGAGACCGTTGGTAATAATTAGAGTAACAATCAATCATTGATTGTTACTGTCAGAAGTGTTTCTCCGAATACATAAAATCAGCTATTTTCTCTGTGCACTTGAGGCTAGAACCCCGATTAGCCGTCTGTCCTTTCTATTCTGGTTACACTTGGTAATAAATACTATGTAATTAAAACTGGTATATACACCCCTATTTTTAATTACCAAAAAAAATTTAAACATGGTCTCAGTGTCTGTTACTGATCACATTTATGTAGTTAAAACTCAAAAAAAGAGAAAAAAAAATTATAACCTCAAAAGGAGATGAGACGAGTCAGACATGGATTTATGATAGCTACTATGGTTTTACTGACTGGGGATGATACGAGAGCATAGTTCGATCGAGAGTCTGTACGCGATTGTTGTCTATACTACTTATTTGTACAGTTTTCATAAAATTTTGTTCAGTTTTGGTCGACTACGATCCTCGTTAACTTGGTCATAGTTCAATAAAATAAAGTTCTGACCATGCCATTATCATTTTCTGCATCTGCTGCAACTGTCCTTAAAAATTTTTTGGTAGTCATAAAATAGCGGTGTATATATACCGTGCATTGATTTGCTTCTCACAATGAGTGCCATGAAGCGTTCGTATTCAGCTGTTAATAGCATTAGCGCCCGCCTGTGAGACTACATTCACAACGTTATCTATGTAGATAGAGCCGTATCTAGTAATAGCGGAATGTACCTTGACTTTGGATCTAAAAATATAGTACAAAACGAAACAGACTTTATCCTATCCAAACAGGACCTCGCACATCAGACTTGTGGAATCAGCTGTCGCCAGAGGTGTTTCCAGACCGATACGACTTAGGCGCCTTTAAGAAAAGAGCCTATTCCTACCTCAAAGGCCGGCACGCCATCTGCAGTGCCTCTTGATGCTGCGGTTGTCTGTGGTGGCAATCACTTACCATCAGGTGTGCCACCTGCACGTTTGCCCCCTCTTCCATAAAAAAAACAGGATTGACCGTAGACATTCCCTTACATATATTTAAGATTTGAAGACGTGCATCCGAATACTCTGCGCCTCGCAGTTCCTCCAGAACATTTCACTTTTCCGGGATAAAAAGTAGCCATGTGCTAATGAATGTTCTAACTTTATGCTTTTTTTTAAAACAAATAAAGGGTTGGTGATAAACCTTTGGTGACACTCAAAACAGTGAGAGGTCGTTGAACCACGTTTTCATAGTTGGCAACTAGCCCATACGAACTTAATGTTGTGCCTGCGTGCTAACTGCACGTAAATTATAGCATGAACTTTCTTCAAACCCTGTTATTTACAAGAAAAATCTATTGTTGCACTGACAGTCTGGTTTAATGCAATGAAACACGGAATCAAAACCTATCCAAAGGATCGATAGTTGGCCTAACTCAAGACGGTGTTTTCGTTTTAAAACGGATATCGGGAAGTCGGAGCTCGTGTGGGAAAGCTCATTGCTATTCTTGTGACTAGGCAAGGCGGCCTACCTGCATCCATAAAAGGCTCCCTACTACCCTTACAGGAGTCGCCGGCACATTTTTAAGTTACAATACCGATTGTAATAGAGGAGATTTTTAGGCAAATAGTCTTAAAATCCCCTGCTCTGGGAATTGTTACACTGGATTCTCGGCTACGAAACAAGACGTGCCAGTTCTATCCTCTTGGGAAAAATGTCTACATCAACTGCAGATTGTTGATTTATGACGTGGTTTGTTTATGTATCTGTGACATTGCATCTCAGTTTCGTTTTGTTATGTTTTTACTTTTATATTCTTACAAAGTTAAATTCATTTACTTCTGCGATCATTAAGATGTCCATAAAATTGTTTCGCAATCTGTAAGCTTTTTTGATTCAGCAGACCTACCGTTGCCATAAGTACCAAGCCTTCCAAAGTTATATTTTCCCGGCATTGTTTGGCTCGCCCATCGTTTATCACAAAATGCGGGTAGGATGACAATACATCTATCATCATCGTAATAAAGTCCTCTGGTGCCGAGCAACACAATAGCGTTTCTTTAATAATGAAGTGCTTTTTGTAAAGGCGTTTATAAAAACTGATTGCACACTTCATTTCAAAGCCTGAAAATTCTGATGATTGAAATCCGCCAAGCCAAATGAATCAAAAGTGTAAAAACGTGTAACGAAACGCGACGACGAAAACACAAGATAGTAGGCAGACATTTTCAGATCAAGCCATTCGAGATCCTGTAAAAAAGGCGTAAGTGGGTAGTGAGATACATACAGGGTGTAAAAAGTCAACTACTTACCGAAAACTGAGGGGTTGCAATCAGACCATGATTCGAAACATATTTAGCGAAAAAAAATCTATCTATCTAATCAGCCCGGTTGCACCCACTGCTGGGTATAGGCCTCCTCTTTATAACGCCACTCTGTTCGGTCCTGCGCAGTCCTATCCCACGCTTTCCCAGCCACATTGACAATGTCATTCGACCATCGGGCGGGTGGTCTACCTCGTGGTCTTTGAGCATCTCTGTGGCCCAGAAAAAAAAATACGCAAAAAATTTTTTTACTTTGTAATTTTATGTTATTTTCGGTTATTTACTACTAGTACAACATAATAAGGCAAAACCTACCTAACAATTTCATTTATAAAAGAAAAAAACCAGTTTATACTCAAAATCCAGCAATCTACGTCAAACAACGCGCCCAGAACATACGCAAATAGTAGTCTTCAAACGCTGTTTTCTCCGGATATAATGATTTTTTCGGAAAATCCTTTTGGATTTGGTTGTGTTTTGGGATGATGTACCTACCCCTTGCGGCTTTGGTGGACGTCTTTTTAACCGACTTCAAAAAAAGGAGGAGGTTCTATGTTCGGGTGTATGTATGTTTTTTTTTTTTTTTTTTTTTTTGGATGTATGTTCATCGATATCTCCGTCAGTTGTAAACCGATTTCCAAAATTTTTTTTTTGTTTGAAAGGGTATGCTGCCATAGTGGTCCCATAAAAATTTTACTCCTGAGGGATTGATAGTTTTCCCGTAATACTCAAAAAATCACCGATCTTTTCGAAAAATGTGGACCGATTTCCAAAATTTTTTTTTTGCTTGAAAGGGTAT
Organism: Epirrhoe alternata; assembly: GCA_963565295.1. Classification (NCBI taxonomy): domain Eukaryota; kingdom Metazoa; phylum Arthropoda; class Insecta; order Lepidoptera; family Geometridae; genus Epirrhoe; species Epirrhoe alternata. Next base: position 2,343,098 of record OY751375.1, read on the forward strand.
ACATATCTAGGTGGTCCTCATACTTTTTTTTCCTGAGGGATTGATAGTTTTCCTGTAAATCTCAAAAAACCTCATTCTCACTACAAAATCTGAGTCAAACATTGAATAGTTTGACATGTTTAAATACGCTCGAGGTGATCCCATATAATTTTATTCCTGAGGGATTCTCACTCTAACTTCTTTGATCTTGACTATTCCAATATCTAACCTAACCTACTATATTATTTACACTAAAAATTGAAAAATAAAAATTTTTGAAAAAAAAATTGAACCGACTTCACATAACACAAATAGACACTAAGAACCTTCTATGTACCTACACTAAAAAGAGAAAAATAAGAATATACACATGCAATTATTACTTACAGTATTCAAATAATAAATTATTATGTTATATTATATTTGAAGTCGGTGCCAACTATTCTACTCTAACTACTCCATACAATTTTGCACCCAAGTTCTATTGTAGGTACTCGTAATTTCTTCTTAGATGTAAATGCATAGGTAGTTGGCACCGACTTCAAAATATAATATGACATAATAATTTATTATTTGAATACTGTAAGTAATAATTGCATGTGTATATTCTTATTTTTCTCTTTTTAGTGTAGGTACATAGAAGGTTCTTAGTGTCTATTTGTGTTATGTGAAGTCGGTTCAATTTTTTTTTCAAAAATTTTTATTACACCCTGTATTTGGCAAATGCTCAGACAAGGTTAACTTAAAAAAAAAATCAATGACATTATCGGCAACACACATCTCCACGCGGATATCAAAAACGGCAAAACCTACATAAAATAGTTTCCGCAACGATTGCGTCAGCTATCTACACATTGCCGCCGAATTTCCGAATTTCAAGACTCGGCTGAAACAACTATCTACATTACGTATGCCATGGGATTGCGATTGCGCGTTCATGTGTGATAGGGTCCAGGAAGTGTTCCGAAAAAATAACATACCTATGCGCATGTATTTTAAGCTTGTTACATAAAATTACGTCTCAGGGTAGGCAGAAACCATGAAACTCATCTTTTGCTTCCATCACATTCATTTTGTATGCAGCGCTTTCGTTAGGGCTACTTACCGTTGATTATTTCATTATTATTGAAAAGATTGTAGATTGCAACAATTGAGTATTTTTTTGGCTTTTGTTACCTTAGTGCACTGTGGTTTTGTTCCTGTCATATTAACTGATATGCATTTGATTTTTGCAATCATAATAAATAAAATTATAACAAATTAAACATTGATAAAATGCCATTGGCCCATATTAATATATACCTTACAGACTAACATACATAAAAATATTAGACACTCCGATGTCGCACGCGCGGTGTCGTTTGACAGGCGTCCGATGAATATTCTGTAAACGACACCTTTCGGCCAAAACCCACTGTCTTAGATGATCGAACGCGGTCGCTCCCCACTGTCCATATACGTCGAGAGTCGATCCGTCGGCACTCTCACCATACAATGTGAAACGAAGTTCACGTTACGGCGTGACACCAATTTTTCGACGAAACGGTCTGTGTTAAGTCAAATTTAATCAGAAACCAAACACGTTGGTGCTAATTTGAGTGATGGTTATTGAACTGTTATCGACAACAGTAGCGATTAATTATTTCGATTGTGCCCTAATTAGTCTAAACTGCACTTAGCCACTTCCGACCTTTTGCCAACCAATATACTAAAGCCTATGAGAATTACACGATGTGCTAATCGTGGATAACACATACAGATGAAATTCCTGTGCAATATCCTGCCAGACGTCAGTACGATATTGGCTACGGAAACTGATTGGTGCTCTGACTTAAGTGCCAATCGTTTAGTCTGTCTGTAGGAAGAATGGTCTCTGGAAAATGGTCTCGCTTTTCGCAACACCGTCAGCTGTTATTAAAGGGACCTTTTTGGTTAGGGTCACAAGTTAGCCTTGAAATTCCAAGGCTTCCGCAGTCCCGAATACTAAAGTAATTAGCGTGAAGGTGGTGCAAGCCGTGCTTGGTACCGCTAGAGTTGAAAGTGCCGCTGTCCCGGCCCCTACTCGTCCTGGCCACTCGCCAAGAAACTCGGTCGATTCCGTGCCCCACCCCCGGTTTTGGGTTGGGTACTAGTGACTAAATCTTCAACCCAACATCTCGACCTTATTCCGAGACATTCTGAGTGTTCTGCACTTTCGCTAGATTCAACCCTAAAATACTCATCCATAAATGGAACAGCTATTCTCTGGGTTGCTGACACATGTGGTTTCACTTTGAACTTCTTGTATCTTGCAGCTTGTGTTGACTGACACTTGACAGGGTTATCGTTTTTTTTAAACGCTAGTGTTCATAAAAGTTTGGCACATAACCTACCTTCCTGCATGTTTTTCCTGCGATGTAATAGGATCGACTTTACGTTAATATTTCAGATTTTAATGCTCATGTTTTGTGAACATAATGTTCTTACGTAACACGTTGCAAGCTCATCACCGCATAATTAAAATACTCATTCTGTTGTTGTGAAATTAACGTTTAAAGTATCGTTTCATACGTATATATAATTCTGAATTGTTTTGTTTATGAAATGAATTGAATTGCAACTTTTGTCAGTCAAGACTCCGTTTCAAAATTGGCTAAAAATGCTTTTGTCTATCCATCTAAAGGTCGCATTTTTCAACCGAGTTTGACGAAAATTAGAAAATAGACACTGGTTCCTTGATTTATTAAAAAATATTTGTCGATCGCGATTTTTGATGGCAGGAAAAGCGGTGGGAAGTTTGTTTTAGCGTTTTAAAGGACGGTTTTTCGTAAAATTTTTACCTACCTACCAATCAGACTACACCGTCCTCTCCGCCTTTACAAGACGATTTGAAACCAGATTGGACCCCCTAGCTAAGACCAGCAAACGTGAGTGAGTAATCAATAAAACTTATACCCCTATTGTACTTAAAAGTTTACGTAGGTAGGTAAGCCTATTGGAAAATACAAAGCACATGAAATACAATTTTGTTCGCGAGGTCTACTGTTCTCACAGAACCAATAGTAAATAACGATACCAATTGCCGGTGGGACAAATTATATTTGCATGATCTGCATTGTTGTCTGGGTGTTGTGTACGTACTCGGAGTGTCCATAATACTCGGAGATTTTGACGACACAGTGACTTTGATGAGTAGTGCACGTGTCTGATTGGTATTACCTTGTAGAAGTTCCTTCTTGTTAGGACACGACTAAAGTCATTTTTGTCTAAAATAGCAGAGCTGGTCACAATCTCATAAGACACTTTTAATCTGTCTAATATTTTATTTTTTAATTCTTTTGTTAAAGTGAAAACTCCTTTATGCAGTTTTGAGATGAGAAAAAATCTTGGATTCGCCTCGAAAAGGTCGAGTCACGTGACTGCTCACCGACACCGGGTTATTTGTCAAGTTTAGAACCGTTCAAGTTTTAACTTCTGCCGGCATTCCTGGAGTGTCACTGTTTTTTTTTTCATTTATTGTGGAACATTCATAAAAGATAATACTTATTTACTAAGATCTCTATGGCTACCATTACAGCTTACTTTTAAGGGTGCACAGTACAGGTAGATAATGATTAATTATTCATCATGTCTATCGTATTTGCTGTATTCAAAGACTTGAGTGGGTAATAACATACCTCATTAAACGCAAAACAAGGGTGCTTTTTAAACGGCTTGTTTGAGTCAACCATCCGCGCAACCAAACCCTTTGTAATTCCATGAAAACGTACGTAAAGTGGATTTTAAAAAGATACCCACGTCTCCGTGTATTTGGATTGTTTATTTGTTCTGCATGTTGGAATGTTGCGGTTGCGGTTTTACGTCTCTCTGCTTATTGCATAGGTCACCGGTTCAATTACTACCCTGCATCATCATACCCTAAAACATTTAATTTAAAAATGTTTGGTTATGTACACAATTCCATTCTACAGTTACAAATCTTAGGTTAAACACAATTTTCCTCGTTTTTTTCCCTGAAAATCTTTCTGCTTGCAAAACAAACAACCACGTGAACCTCTAAGGGTTACTTTTTCTAGATTACATAGTAACAAATTCTTAAAGCGAGTTGAGCAGACGCTCCAATTTGAGTAGTATAACAAACAATCAAATAATATTAAACAGTAAGTACCTGAGTTTATGTTATCTAGACGCATTTGATAATGCAGAAGCCAACCACGACGAAGTTACCACGCCATTTCGCTTCCTGTCGAAATGCGGGAACTTGCGTAAACTCCACTCATAAACTCAATTGTTCCGCCAATAGCTGAATCTGAGGCCCTTACTTATAACTTGACATAAAGTTGTCATGCATAAACTAAAATTTGAATGGCTACTATTCATGCATAAAATAACTTTATATAAAGTTTCTTCTTCTTCTTTTATTTAATGGCAACTACACAATAAGTATAATTCTGCCAATGTCAAGGTTTAACAACAGGGTCACGACTGTATCCCCGAGGCGCGGTAGAAATTCTCTCAGATCTTTTTATATTCCAGATCCTTTTTGAAGATATCTAAGGGGGTAGTCAGAGGCATGTACAATACAAATACATATTTGATACATGCCCACATCTTGCAGAAGTTAGTATTCGTATAAGAAGTTTTAATGTATGTGAATGTCATTGGTTTTGAACCTATAGTATAAAATATTATTGTTTTGAACTCAGTCATTAGGCAGGGCCTTAGTGTACTCGTTTAATGTGACTGACAGTGCAATCGTGAGGCCTATGACAAAGGCAGAAGCCAGATGGCTTCCTTTTGAATTGAAGTCTCTTCGGAAAATTTCGAAGGTATGGTGAATTGATGAGAGGGAATCTACCCACGAATTACTGATAAATAACGAATTTTCCCTGAATGGCTTGTTTGTGCCATGTTCGGTTAATAGGGAATAATGGGTTATTTTTATTCCCTAATTAATTCCAAAATGAATCTCTTGTTTGCGATTACAGATTTTAATCTCTTAAAATTACTTCCAATGCAATTATCAAGGGTATTAATAGGTTTTCGTAAATTTAGATTTAAACATCCATTTTACTCCAATGTTCATCTGAAAATTAAATAAAATGTTTTATTTTGTATATACGTGGTCTATTTTTACTACGTTCGCAAGTGGGTGGGTGGAGGGCATCGGTCGGTCCCGGCTATTAAGTCATGACGGAGGCCTTAAAGCGACCTAAAACTCCGTTACCACAGTTGGCCACTGACTCATACGAACTTACTTTATTTTGACTAATATGAACTTAATGTGAAACACTATTATAATTCCAAAGGAAATCGAATTGAACCTTATACGAGTACCTAATAGGTATCAAATTGGGCTTCACAATACTGACTGCCCCTAAAAGAGTTTTTTTTTTATTTATATTTATATAGAGAACAATTACATTGTCTCTACAGTAAGGACACCAAGGCGACAGTTAAATTACATAGAACATAGATCATAAACAACATAAATTACAAACAACACAAATACCTTGTAGCGGTGACTTTTCGTTATACTGCAGCTGTCTTCAATGCCTACTATTCTACGACTTTATTCTGTGTAACAATGAGTTCGTGTCAGTGCCGGTCAAGAAGCGCTCGTGGTCGTGCTTGCTTAGTCGTTCTTGATAGATCGTCGAAGTTGAGCAACGTTCGAAACGGTCTGTAAGTGGATGGGTGACCGCCAGTGGCATTTTCATCTGAGCGCTTCCGTGCTTCGGAGGGCACGTTAAATTGTCGGTCCCGGCTATTTAAGTCGTTAAGCCATGACGGAGGCCATAAGGCGGCCTAAAAACTCCGTCACCTGAGTTGGCCACTGACTCATACGAACTTACTTTTAGTGCCGGTCGGCTAACAAGCGGGAGTGGAAACTGTTGCTGATATCGTATACGGACGAGAGTCGCGACGCGTCAGCAAAATAGTGTACGCTGGTAACTTTCTAGCTGACTGGTAGCATTTGAGTAAAAAAAAGGCTATAGAGGGTTCCGAGGTAAATAAAAGCGGATTTATATTTTGCCTGACGTGTTGTTGTATCGGAACGATGTTAGTTTTATAAACACATAAAATCACGCCTCTTTCCCATAGAGGTAAAAACCGCATCAAAATCCGTTGCGTAGTTTTAAAGATTTAAGCGCCTCTACCTCTTAAGCATACTCTCCTACTCATTCGGAATTGGATATTTTCAGCTTAAACTAAGTAGCGTCTGGATTACCATGGCCTTATTATTTTTCTGTTAAAATGATTTTTTTCTTATTTGAACCTACTTTAGTTACGTATTCATTTACTTACCTATGATTGTTTTGTGTTCACTCAACACCACTAACATTGTTTTGCTGTGCGCTCAAAAGTTATGGTACAAGTGTGGATCCAGGATTTGTTTTCTGGGAGGGGCACAAGAAACAAAAACTGACAAAAATTTCACAATTTATAAATTTTTCGTAGTTAGTAGGTACACAAAAATATCGTCTGGGGGGGGGGGGGGGCACGTGCCCCCGTGCCCCCCCCCCCTGGATCCGCCTATGGGTACAAGCCAGATCTGAACTGTATTATAGACCTTTGATTTTATCTATGTTTGTCTCGTGTATTGTGTGTCGAAATAAAATAAAACACAGGGACAGAGAAAGCGACTTTGTTTTATACTATGTAGTGAAGTTAAAACAAATATTTTCCTTTTCAATAGTGCAAAATCCTCCTTCTTTGTCTACTTCTTGTCGTGTCACTACTCGTAGTTCTTTCGAAACAGTGTGGTAAAAGGATTTTTGTAAAACACCGGTAACATCTCAGGATTGTATTATCATCGTAAACAACAACTTTTGTTGTATGACTTTTTACAAAACAAACCTTCAAGATTTCGTTGTCCTATCTAACAAGTTTCGGTCTCCGCCGCCCTAACCCCGCTCCCCTCGCTATTGTACTATCGCTTTCTTTTGCTTCACATAGACTTCGTAACATTTAGAGCGTTCAATTTAAATATTTTTATTATTGTATGAAAATCTGATGAACTGAAATAATGATGAATTTTTAAAAGTCATGGAACAAAATTTGTTGTTTATGATGATAGTAATAGAGTCCTGAGAGGTTACCGGTAAAAATAACCCTGTATGCAAAGTGGTGTCTGTGCAATACATGTGCTGTGCACAGAATCTGAATAAGATGAGATTGTAGGGTTAGGTTGTGGTGGTTATATTTATTTATATAAATCGTTATTTTTCAAATTAGTATACGATAAGAGTATGACGCAAGCAGTACCCACACACGTGTGTTATAAGTAGAACACGTTTGGAATATTAACTGCACTCGAGACGGGAATATATTAAAAGTTTTGACAGATGAAGTACATAAAAGGTGTAGGATTTTCGTTCTTATTCATTAACCGACTTCAAAAAAAGGAGGAGGTTCTCAATTCGCCTGTATGTTTTTTTTTTTTTTTTTTTTTTTTTTTTTTTTTTGTATCTTGTTACGCGATTACTCCGCCAATTGTGGACCGATTTTCAAAATTATTATTTTGTTTGAAAGGGTATACTCCAGAGGTGGTCCCATATAAATTTTATTCCTGAGGGTTTGATAGTTTGCCCGTAAAACTCTAAAAACCTTCCCTCCTAGCCATTGTAAATCGAATCGACAGATATGTCTAAGAATCTATATGCAATATGTCAAATTGACAATTTACTAATGCCAGGAACTCACGTGTCGCGAGACTTGACATAAAATGTATGCAGTTTTGGTAATTAATGCCTTTAGACGCCGGTGGAGCCTAAGCATTATCTGTTTAGCATTCTTTCTTTCAAGCTGATCTGATGATGGAGTCAAGAGCTGTTCCAGGGAACTCCTCAGAAAATAGGCTGATTGAGTTGAAACTCGGTTCGTAGATTAAGTATCATCTAAAATTTTCAAAAATGGTGACAACGATCTGATCTGATGATGGAGGGAACTCCTCAGATAATCGACCGATTTAGTTGAAACTCGGTTTGTAGATCAAGTATCATCTAAATTTTAAAATATAGTGACAGCGAGCTGATCTGATGATGGAGAACGGAACTCCTCAGTTAATAGGCCGATAGAGTTGAAACTTGGTTTGTAGATCAAGTATCATCTAAAATTTAAAAATATAGTGACAGCGAGCTGATCTGATGATGGAGAATGGAACTCCCCAGTTAATAGGTTGATTGAGTTGAAACTCACTACATCGGTCAAGTTTCATCTACTAATTTGAAATATTATGACTGCGAGCTGATCCGATGATGGAGAACGGAACTCCTCAGAAAATAGGATGATTGAAATGAAATTTTGTACTTACATCGGTGAGTTCAATCAGGTCACGGTAATCCATTAAAAGCTTGTACTTGTTGATATTAAAAAAAAACTTATTCTTATTTAGATTTTTATGGATGACTTATTGATTCCCTGAGTCACGCCGTGTGTAGTGTCGAACATTGAAGTCGGTTTTTCTTTTAGTTTTAAAACGTAATTATTTTCACTTAATTATTGACATCCCTGATATATTATTGGTATTTGCTGTTGGCATGATGAATGGGTAACAAGTTTGGGTATGTCCTTCATCATCATCATCATTGACTTTACCCACTGCTGGTATAGACCTTATGGCTTATGGTGCCGTTTCGCGAGCCAAGCGCAAATATGCTCGCGTGGTATACTGGTTCTGCAATTAGATTGTCATACCTGAGGGAAAATCGCTTGGTATTTTTTAATTATGCGAGTATCCATACAAATTGCCATAATTTATGTTCTCGACTAATCTATTTCTTGTTAAGTTTGGGATATTGTTTTAATTATTACTCCCAAAAGTTTAAAATGTCCGAAAACATTGATTACCACACAACTCAAGTGTGGATTACTATACAAAAATCTACGGAAATTCAAAAAGGAAGAAACGGAATTGCCAAAATACTTGGGAGGTCGATTCCTGCCTATGACGTCACAGAGGTAAAGGTCGAAATAAGTGACGTCACACCTCTTAAGTTGGGTTTCCAGGTAGAAGGAACTGTGTAGGGAGGGCTGAGACACACCGATAGATTATATTAAAGTCTGAATTACTTTTTATTATTCTAAAAAGACAAAAATAAAAAATTATTGTAGGTAGACATATTATGCCTACCTACCTTGTACAAACAGTACTTGCTATGTAGTAAATAAGTAGGTATTATTTTCTATGTACCTTAGATTAAGTAAATTAAGATCTCAACTTGTCTTATGTTCCCTAAAATAAATAAATGAACACAGGTTATAAATCTATTTTTCTTTTTTATCTTGTTAGTAGTTCGCCTGGTAAGATTCTAAATTCGAACCAACTATAAAAAAAGTTCACGTCCGATTGATCGAACCATGCGGTCGAAACACGTGGCCAGAAGCGTATTTCATTAGTTTCCAGTTTTTCTTGCTAACTTGTAACATTTTCTTGACAGAATGGATGACGTTGAACTGAGGAACGTCCAACTTCAGTTCACCTCTCTGCGTCTTAGCAACGGGGGTGGTGCGACAGAGCAGCGCGTCAGGACTGATCGCGGCGATCTCGTGGTGGCAGTGCAGGGCGATCGCTCGAAGCCCGCGATACTGACGTACCATGACCTGGGAGTTAACGGTGAGTAGAATTTAATTTAAAAAAAAACTTATAAGACTTCCGCAGGTCTTGGGCAGGTCATGTGGCTCGAATGCACCCAGAACGTTGGGCGAAGATCGTCACTCAGTGGGTGCCTGAAAACAGTCGAAGACGACGCGGCAGACCCAGAAAAAGGTGGCGAGACGATCTGGATGCATTCGAGCCAGACTGGCAAACAGTGGCCTTGGAGCGCAAGGAGTGGAAGCTAAGGGGGGAGACCTTTGCCCAGCAGTGGGACACGATAGGTTGAGTAAAAAAACTTCCGGGACTTGATGACATATTATTCTGTTCAGTGCTGAACTACATCTGACTTGCGTCGCACAATTTGAAAAGTGATTGCATTGCAGTAAGCAGTAAAGGTGCATTTACACGAAGCGAATTTTTCTTTGTAATACCGATTTTACCGTGGTTTCTGCTCAATTTGTGAGACAACAGAAAAAAAGATTGTATAGAATGTAATAGCGAATTGGTTAGACATAGTCAAAGTTCGGCAACGTTTTGTGTGCCCACAAAAGTAGATGGGTGACCGTAGGAGTACAAGCATAGAGGACATAATTTTTTGGATAGAAAAGCTTGTTGATGCACCACCAGATTCAAACCAACGACCTGAGGATCAGAAACCTCCAAAGCTCTAAAATTAACCGTTTACAATTAACACAGACCTTGGATTTGAAAACTTTGCAACTATGCCTTTAAATGATAGTCCAAGCTTTAACCACCATGAAGGTGCATTCTCGAACAAATTGCATTCTCTAAAATGCCACTGCCACCCTCTCCACCCTCGTAAACCTCTATAGTCCGGTTTACACCGCGGAATGGTAATATGCGATAAATGGCTAAGCGGTACGGACTGCTTCTATAAAATAGGTTTAGATTTCCACCAACAAAGAGTTTTGTTTATTGTTTCCACATTTTTGAGATTTTTTCAGAACTGAGCCAGTTCATTTAAACTCTTTTTGCTCGCGACTATTTGTTGGAAATTATGATGGCGAGTGCTCAATTAGGTTACTATCTGGATCCTAGCCTTTTGATTGCATTCGATCCTTATCATCTTTTGAATTCTTGCACTCGCCATTGCACAGTTTCGAAAATAAATCAAACTGTTGAGAAGCACATGAAAAACTCCAAAGACATCTCTATCAGAGATTTTACTGATAAGACTGTTAGCTATTTATATACAAGGTATAAAAAGACGTCTACCGAAGCCGAAAGGTAACAAAACCAAAACCTGTATAATCTACTAACGTTAGTTACAAATAGTGAAAATTCGTTATTTATTTTGCCTACAAGCTCAGATTTATTTTTATTAACGTTAAAACACATTATAAAAACGTTATCTTGTTAAAAGGCGGATTTATTTTTATTAACGTTAAAAACATAATAAAAAACGTTATCTTGTTAAACGATTGTTAGTGTGACATGTTTACTAACCCCCGGTTTCTATATTCAACGGACAGTCGTAGGTAAGAGCTACGACTCGTTTCCACATACAAAAGTTTGACAGCTAGAAACCGGCGGAAAGTTAGCTGTCAAACTTTGTATGTGGAAACGAGTCGTAGCTCTTACCTACGAATGTCCGTTGAATATAGAAACCGGGCATAAAAGGAGAAAAGCCTATTATATATTTTCTACCATCATCATCATCTCAGCCATCTAGCGTCCACTGCTAAACATAGGCCTCCCCCATAGATTTCCAGAGCGATCGATCTATAGGTATATTTGCTATAGGTTATTTCAACTGTTGTATTGCAAAGTTGCACAGAATTTTCATATTGCTTGAACGGTTCAACGGTTTAATACGCGTTCAGGCAATATGCGAGTTACGATGTGCATTATGTAACATGGATTTATTGCATTCAATTCAATCTTGTCAGAGGATTCCAGATTCCCCATACCCCGGACACTTGACTAAATTATACTTTCCTACTTACACAGACACTCCGATATAGTGTACCTTATCTCTTTACACGCGCGAGTTACACGCTTTGCAAGCGCGTACCATGCACACATAAGCGTTGCAAGCGCTGCAGCGCTGTATGTGTGTGTAACTCACAATTAAAGCTCCCTTTATATCAACTCGAAAATCGATTATTTCGTGGATCATACCTGATTTCGGAAACTTATGAATAATTATGAATTTTGATAGTGTACACAGATGGATCTTCGGCAGTTCTTATAAAGATTATTTTCGACGGGGGTGTGATCTACGCAATCCTCTCCGCCTTTACGAGACGAACCCGTTGACACCAGATTCGACCCCCTAGGACCAAAGGAACGCGAATAATCACTAAAACTTATTCCTCTCTTTTGCTTGAAAGAGTACATAGGCATAGGTAAGCCTATTGGAAAATACAAAGCACCTAAATTTCAATTTGGTTCGCGAGGTCTACTGTTCTCACAGAACCACTAGTTTATTAATGGTTTTGTTTCCACTTTCAGTTCCACTATAATCCATCAATGGTTTTGTTAGAACTGAAACCTGAAAGTTACATATTTCCGTGTGAGGCCACTAGGCTATTAACTAGCATGTTGACACTGTTCCGAGTGCATCGCGCGAAGTCACTGAACTGTCTAGTCTATGTCGGTTGCTATGTTGTGAATGAAAATATAATTTTATTATACTCGGCGATCGCCACACGGCGACTGCTTGGCTGGTATAAAAGCTGAATAGTTCACACAACGGTAGTATGAACGGGGTAGTTTGGGGGAGACCCTTGCCCAGCTGTGGGCCACAATTAGGTTGATTCAAAACTATACTCCCCCTCCCTACTCCCCACCCACTACTGCTTAACATCAGGCAGAGTGAGGTCAAATGCTGATCTATATAATTAAAAAAAAAACTCATATCTTATTTCATTTATACTTATTTCATCATTCAGTTGGTAAAACTTAAATAGCCGGATTTAAGTCGTTAAGCCATGACGGAGGCCCTAAGGCGGGCTAAAAACTCCGTCACCAGTATTAGCCAGTCACTCATACGAACTTACAAACTTACTTATGACCTATTGGATAATACATTCCTATTAGTTTAGTATTATTCATATACTTATATGAGAAATAATATTAGGAGAGGGACTTGAAGACTTGGGCACTGGATCGTAATGACGGAGGGGAGTCCTTTTCCCAACAATGGGATGGTATGCTGGTAGAGAATATAAGTAAATAGGCCGACACTGATGGATCATCACTAAAGCTAGTTCTTAATCCATTTCATACCCTGGTTTTATCAGCTCACATCTCACATTCAATCATAATTACCTTTCCCATATATCTCTCACATGTATAATTTAGCTGTGCTCACTCACACCACATTAACTAATAGTATATTGACGACCTCTGTGGCGCAGTGGGTGAAAGCCCGCTTGGGACGCAGAAGGTTGCGGGTTCGATCCCCGCCGCGGGATAAATGTTTGTATGATCTGCAAATATTTATCTCGGGTCTGGGTGTTTCTATGTATAATATGTATGTATTTACAAACAAAAAGTATATAAGTAGTATATCAGTTATCTGGTTCCCATAGTACAAGCTTTGCTTAGTTTGGGGCTAGATGATGCTGTGTGAAATGTCCAGCATTATTTATTTATTTATTATTATTTAGTATCTACATTGCACCTGTGTGCCCAGAGTTCGCTAGTAATATTATGTGTATACTTACAGCGTACTGTATAACTCGGCAACCGAAGCCAAGCCTAAGCCTATTCATCTTCGCAATTATTTATTGAATTCCAAGATTGTTTCACTTAAATCATGTTTAACCTTTGAGGAAACCATACTCAAAGAATGCTGCCGTATAATTTCCATTTCCATTTTCATCAGAAAATTAATTTAAACTGCTAATAAAATTATGCTTAAGTACAAATTAGAAATGCAACTATTATATGTTGCCTTATGTAGAGTGGAGAACAAGACAAAAATTCTTATTAGTTACCTACCATCCGTTGTCTTCTTGAAATAAAAACTTTCTCCTCAAAAGCGTAGTCTTGTTACTAATAGATTTTATAAATAAGAAAGGCATATGATTAGGCTTGTCCAAGGCCAGTCCAGCACCTAAACCATCCTCTCTGCTAAATCGACCTTGCCCACTGGAAAGACAACGTCAATACGCATGGAGCTGATTAAGCTGCTGGTTTCTTCACGGTTTTCCTGAGTATAATACGCATATCTATTTGAGCTCATGTGATCACATCTTCCAATCGAACATGTGACGCGTATTTACACTGTATCTGTCATCATATCGCGCTCGGCACATAAATCTTGTATCGATTCAATATGAAAGCATGAACCGGAACCTTTTTATTCTGGCGCGATGTTTCGTGTCCCGCGAGTGCTGGCGTGTGCTTGGAATCGAACAGGGTTGTCGTATCATACATTAATCTGTTCGATTTTTAAACCAAATTTTAATTTCCATTGCATTCGACTCGAATTAAAAATGAAAAATAAAATTTTGGTACTTATCTCCTTACTAAAGAGCTTCTTTGAAGCGCACTTATAAAGATAAAGATAATTTATTTGCTTAAACATGTGTAAATTAAATAGGATAATTACATTTTAGGTAAGTTTTGTAACAACATGTATAATCCTTTCACCACACTGATTCGAAATAACTTAAGACACGACAAGAAAAATATGTTATGCGGATTAGATTTGGTAACAGTGTTCCTGGTGGGAAATAGCTATCGAGAGCAACTTGTTTTTTTGAGAAATTTAATTTTCTAAGCTGACTGTAATTTTTTTCCCAAAGAATAAAAACACGAAATTCTAATTACAAAATAGCTTTGTATTTAGAATTTTGCCCTACCTGGCGGCTGTGGCAGCCCTAAGCGTTCGAAAAGGGCGTGTTACGTAATTTTTCATTCTATACCAAAAGGCATTGTAGAATTGCTAAGCATGTTGTCTTTGCTCTTCTGAATAGGATATCTGTTTTACTCTACATTATTTATGGTAGGCCGTTTACATTATGTAAGTACTTTTCGTTTTTGGATCTCGATTTGTACTCAGCATTACTTTTGAAGTCATTCTAATTATAAATCTTACAGAGCTCAGAATAGACTTGAATTTTGTTTGAAATTTTGCAAAGAGCTTTACGATCAGTAAGCAAAATAATTTTATCTTATTCGAAGCTCAGAGACTTCCGAACGCATCATGATATTATGAGAATTCATAGTGACCAATTTAGTTGACTATTTGCTTGTGTTTGAACTTTCATTCATATTTTTTATTACATTTCAGTGCACCTACTAGGTATTCATCTATACTAATATTATAAAGAGGAAAGATTTGTTTGTTTGTATGTTTGTTTGTTTGAAATGAATAGGCTCCGAGACTACTGGACCTATTTGAAAAATTCTTTCACCAATAGTATGCTACATTATCCCCGATGAACACAGGCTATATTTTGTCCCGGGGAAGTGAAGTTTTCCCGAGGGATCGCGGGTAACACCGCGGCGGACGTAGGTTAGGTACTACATAATGTTTCCTGAAATAAAATGTTTATTTTTGAATTTTTTTAAGTTTTAAAATCTGACTATCTCACTCCTAGTAAACCTGAGGCCAGCGAAAAATATACCCACGAAGACAAACTTAACGATCCAATCGATACCTGATAGTACTTTACATATTATTTACCATCAAACATCGGGTCCAAATCCAATCACAATAAAATTATATGAAATGCTTTGAAACAATGCTTACGCATTAAATAATCTGCTCTTTCTGTGCAGTGATGGTGGCCGAGGTATAAAGATGGTGAAAAATCGGCCAAGTGCGAGTCGGACTCGCGCTCGAAGGTTTCCGTACCATTATCTATAAAGACGGCAAAAAAATCACGTTTGTTGTTTAGAAGCCCTCTTTTTAACCGACTTCAAAAAAAGGAGGAGGTTCTATGTTCGGGTGTATGTATGTTTTTTTTTTTTTTTTTTTTTTTTTTTTTTTTTATGTATGTTCACCGATATCTCCGTCAGTTGTGAACCGATTTCAAAAATTTTTTTTTTGTTTGAAAGTGTATGTTACCATAGTGGTCCCATAAAAATTGTACTCCTGAGGGATTGATAGTTTTCCCGTAAATAAAAAAAAATCACCGAACTTTCCGAAAAATGTGGACCGATTTCCAAAATTTTTTTTTTGCTTAAAAGTGTATCCATCTCGAGGTGGTCCTCATACTTTTTTTTCCTGAGGGATTGATAGTTTTCCTGTAAAACTCAAAAAACCTCATTCTCACTACACAATCTGAGTCAAACGTTGAATAGTTTGACATGTTTATACTCTCGAGGTGGTCCCCTAAACATTTTATTCCTGAGGGATTGATAGTTTTCCCGTAAAACTCAAAAAACCTCATTCTCACTACACAATCTGAGTCAAACATTGAATAGTTTGACATGTTTATACTCTCGGGGTGGTCCCATATAAATTTTATTCCTGAGGGATTGATAGTTTTCCCGTAAAACTCAAAAAACCTCATTCTCACTCTAACTTCTTTAATCTTGACTATTCCAATATCTAACCTAACCTACTATATTATTTACACTTACACTTTATTTACTCAGTGTTTATTTACACTAAAAATTGAACAATAAAAATTTTTGAAAAAAAAATTGAACCGACTTCACATAACACATACAGACACTAAGAACCTTATATGTACCTACACTAAAAAGAGAAAAATAAGAATATACACATGCGATTATTATTTACAGTATTCAATTAATAAATTATTATGTTATATTATAGGTATTTGAAGTCGGTGCCAACTATTCTACTCCATACAATTTTGCGCCCAAGTTCTATTGTACTCGTAATTTCTTCTTAGATGTAAATGCATAGTTGGCACCGACTTCAAATATAATATAACATAATAATTTATTAATTGAATACTGTAAATAATAATCGCATGTGTATATTCTTATTTTTCTCTTTTTAGTGTAGGTATATATAAGGTTCTTAGTGTCTGTATGTGTTATGTGAAGTCGGTTCAATTTTTTTTTCAAAAATTTTTATATTAATTTTAATCTGGTTTTTAACCGACTTCAAAAAAAGGAGGAGGTTCTCAATTCGCCTGTATGTTTTTTTTTTTTTTTTTTTTTTTTGTATCATGTTACGCGATTACTCAGCCAATTGTGGCCCGATTTACAAAATTATTTTTATGTTTGAAAGGGTATACTCCAGAGGTGGTCCCATATAAATTTTATTCCTGAGGGTTTGATAATTTGCCCGTAAAACTCTAAAAACCTTCCCTCCTAGCCATTGTAAATCGAATCGACAGATAAGTCTAAGACTCTCTATGCAATATGTCAAATTGACAATATACTAATGCCAGGAACTCACGTGTCGCGAGACTTGACATAAAATGTATGCAGTTTTGGTAATTATTGCCTTTAGACGCCGGTGGTGCCTAAGCATTATCTGTTTAGCATTATTTATTTCTTTCTTTCAAGCTTATCTGATGATAGAGTTAAGAGCTGTTCCAGGGAACTCCTCAAACAGTGGGCTGATTGAGTTGAAACTCGGTTCGTAGATTAAATATCATCTAAAATTTTCAAAAATGGTGACAGCGAGCTGATCTGATGATGGAGGGAACTCCTCAGATAATCGACCGATTTAGTTGAAACTCGGTTTGTAGATCAAGTATCATCTAAAATTTTAAAATATAGTGACAGCGAGCTGATCTGATGATGGAGAATGGAACTCCTCAGTTAATAGGTTGATTGAGTTGAAACTCACTACATCGGTCAAGTATCATCTACTAATTTGAAATACGATGACTGCGAGCTGATCCGATGATGGAGAACGGAACTCCTCAGAAAATAGGTTGATTGAAATGAAATGTTGTACTTACATCGGTGAGTTCAATCAGATCACGGTAATCCATTAAAAGCTTGTACTTGATGATATTTAAAAAAAACTTATTTTTATTTAGATTTTTATGGATGACTTATTGATTCCCTGAGTCACGCCGTGTGTAATGTCGAACATTGAAGTCGGTTTTTCTTTTAGTTTTAAAACGTAATTATTAGTATTTGTTATTCAGTTATTTATTTATTATCATTACAGACATTTTACTAGTCTAATGTGATAATCTAGGTGAGATCTATTACTTTATATTAACTTATACCTACTTATATCGCAACAGGGATACATCATCTGTGAACAACAGATTTCAACTGTCTTACTATCACGGTTCATCAGATACAGTCTGGTGACAGACGGACAGACGGACAGCGGAGTCTTAGTAATAGGGTCCAGTTTTACCCTTTGGGAACGGAACCCTAAAAACGTAGTCGCCTGGTGGTCAGATAGGCAGACGATATTGTTCATGTCGCGGGCCGTCACTGGGTCATATTGTCGGGATCGTGGTGGATGGGTGAAGTTAGGATGATGATAATGATATTTTGAAAGTCCACTGGCAATATCACAGTTTATTGAACTCACTAATCAAAGTCATTGATGAGGGGAAACGTTCAACCAGCGAAAATGTCAATTATCCACGCGAAGAGATAATTTGTTTGGTGATTCTAATGCCTGAGTTGTCAAAGGGGTTCGAAGTAAATCTCAGACGGATATACCTAATTTAACTGGATTGGGGTCATTGCAATATAATAAAAGAAATACTTTATTACTAGCTTCAGCGCGCGGCTTCGCCCGCGTGGTAACAACATTTTGAATAGCCTATATGACTATCTACGCCTATACCAAGTTTCCAGATCACTATCTACGCCTATACCAAGTTTCATCCAAATCGGTTCACTGGTTTAGGCGTGATTGAAACACAAACATCCACACATCTAAACAAACTCACAAACTTTCAGCTTTTTATATGAGTGGGATTTCAAAACAACCTAGTGTGAATGCATTTTTTTTGTTTGCTAAGAATTTATAATAGTTTTTTTTGGTTTTGTCATCATCCTGCTTCGAATGTTATCCTGCCCTTACATTATGATGTTGATAGAAGTTTTTCCTACATTTCAGACTTCATCTCAGCACTCGCTTATTTTCTTTGCACGATGAATGTCCATTTATAAAAAAGGAAGTATAAAAACGGTCTAAAAATGACAATTCATAATTCTCATTCAGCCATATATTCGACACTTTTTGCGTTTTTGTGATTTTTAAATTAGAACGAACATTTTTTTTATTATCCCAAGTGTATGTGAAAATAATCTTGTAAGTTCATAAGAGATAATACATTACGTCATACCTGTGGTCATACATAAGACAAACGTGGAGGCAAAAGGTAATATTCGAATTTTATCTGAAACCTTTACGCGATCTCGTCCCATTATTACGAGTAATACAAAGATCAGCTCGCTGTTACCATATTATTGCATTGTCACCGAGGACTCACAAGTGTACCAAAATTCAGCTCAATCGGACACTGGGAAGTGGGTCAAATTAAGCTTCCAAGATTTGACCAGCCCGGCTAGCGTGCGCGACGTGAGATATCTCGTGCACGAGAAACGAGAAATAGTAGATTGTGAAGAAATGAAGAACCCCGGCCGTGCAAAAATGGATTTTGCGTTTCGTCAAATGTATATGCACTTTAACACGTGCTCTAAACGGTGAAAGAAAACATCGTGAGGAAACCAGTTAGTATTCTTATAGGCGGCGATGGGCTTGCAACCTGTCACGTATGGAATACTAACTTCTGCAAGATGTGGGCATGCATCAAATATGTATTTGGACATCCCCTACTACTCCAAAAGCGCTGACATTACACTTCGTTTGTCACGGCACGAGTAATTTCTCGTCGTTGCCTTGCGAGGACGAGATAATTGACGACAAACGTGTGAAGACACAGAGTGGAGTTTGATCACAAAAATAGCTGCGGCATCTATCTTGCTTGAATTATGTTCTAACAACCTATCATAGTGTAAGTCTACAAGGACAAACTACTATGTTGTGGTATGCATGTTATATAAGTCTATAAGAATACTAACTGGTTTCCTCACGATGTTTTCTTTAACCGTTTAGAGCACGTGTTAAAGTGCATATACATTTGACGAAACGCAAAATCCATTTTTGCACGGCCGGGGTTCTTCATTTCTTCACAATCTACTATTTCTCGTTTCTCGTGCACGAGATATCTCACGTCGCGCACGCTAGCCGGGCAGGACAAACATACTACAAACAGACAAATATTGCAAGTTGATTAAAAGCTTTTAAAAAATGAGATAAGACATTACATATTTTATTAATGCTTCCTTGGATTTATCTATGTATTTGTTTATTGCATAAGTTTCAACGTTGCAAATAGTTGCAATACGAATTGCAACTTTATAAAACTTCTTCCTGGCTCCCGTAACTCGAAGGCAACAGCTGCCACATGAATAAAGTTGTGATTGGGTTTCAAACCAGTCATATTTTATGCATAGAATATTATTCCTGCTGATTTTGTTTCTTGATAATACAGTAAACTAACAATACTTCTTTAAAGTTCAAAGGAGGTAGTGGCCAAGTCGGGTGAAGGAGTTTTAAGATCGAAGAAAGTGCCTTCCGAAGGACAGAAGCGTAATACTTCATAATAGGGTATTCATAGTCATGTAAAAGTTAAATAATTTTGAAGGTCAGTCCACAGAACACACGGACACGAAATTATTGAGTGTATTTAGAACTGTAACTGTATTTAGAACTGTGTAGCTATAAGACCACAGAACAGAGGGGATTCTTCTAACACAGGTTGGAAAACTTAAAAATTATTTTTTATTTTATTTTTCAAATTTTTGGAAAACTTACAGCTAGGCAAAAACGTAGGTACTAAGATTATATAACACACACCTACTTGACATAGGTGCATGTTTACATAAAGCCAATTACAAGTTTCCACTTATAGAAAAGGTGTGTTTAAAGACAAAAGTTCTAATGAAGACGACAAAGAAAAAGTAGACAATAAATAAAATAGACGACATAAGTACTTAAATAGTTATGAAGGTTTTTTTTCTATAAATACTACTTGTTCCTGTATGTTCTAATCGTTATTGAAGAACTAAGAAATTATAGTAATCTAACTAAATAAACAGATTTTTGATTTTGAGAACTGAAGATGACATGGGATAATTTTAACCGATGTGATCTGAAATTTTATCTGCATCGGCTTAGCAGAACGAGTCGAAATTGCATCGTGTAAATGCTCTATGCGATAACCAAGATTTCAAAAGAAGTTTCCTTCAAGAGCATTTACACAGACGAATTTCAACTGATGCGATTTAGTATAGCACTGCAGTTTTATACGTGTATTCATCGGATGCTAAACGCTCACTAAATGGAATCATGCATTCTTATTTCTAGTTTTAACTAGACTTGCTTAAACCAATCTATCTATCTCTGTCTATTCAGCCCGGTTGCACCCACTGCTGAGTATAGGCCTCCTCTCTTTATCACCACTCTTTTTGGTCCTGTGCAGTCCTTTCCCACGCTTTCCCAGCTACATTAACGATGTCATCCGACCATCGGGCGGGTGGTCTGCCTCGTGGTCTTTGTGCATCTCTGGGCCACCATTTCGTAATTGCTGTAGTCCATCTTCCGTCTTTCCGTCTAGCCAGGCCTATCATTATTTGTTTTATAGTAAGGCTTTTATAATTTATATGTAGTACTAGCTGACCCGCGCAACTTCGTCTGCGCATTATTAGGAACAAAGTGGAGGAGTTTTGAGTGAATCGAGAGTACAAAATATAAAACTCCGTCGCATGATATAATATTTTTTTTATATATGTTTCTCTCAAGAATCATTTAATAGATAAAGGTAGGAAAAATCTTACCCAGATCTTGCAATGCTAAGAACAAAACGAATACGGTAATTGGTACAGAATCGCTGAAGCGAGCGCAGCGAGTTTTTGAAGAGAGAGAGAGTTTTTGAAGAAATTGACTCGAAACGTATTTTTTTATAGCAAGAACTGTGTGGTTTAAAATTTCGAAATAAAATTATTAACTAATATTGCGTTATGTTTCTCTCAAGAATCCCTTAATAGATAGAGGTAGGGAAAATCTTACCCAGATCTTGCAATGTTAAGAACAACACGATAGCGGCAACTGGTGTCAGATTTGCCGAAGCGAGCGGCAATACCTACCCGCGACTTCGTCAGCAATATAAATATATCGAAAACTCTTAGCAAAAATCTCCATTAACTTTTCAAAACTCAAAATCAAAGAAAATTATACTCGATCTCCGCCATAGTAAAAACGCCACCTAGGAAAAAGTGTAAAGTAGTTTTGACCTCTAGACCGATAGATGGCGTTCTAACTATAGCCAAGGAAAAATATTTTAATATCAAAAAATCATAACTTCGGAGTTCGGATATATTGATGGGTGGGAACACACATGTTACATGTTTATCATTAATTTTAAAATAATTTATTATGCAAAATACAAAAAAAAACGAAAAAATTTAGAGTGCAAAAAGTGGCTTCGGGCGGTCACCCATCCTTATTATGACCGCGCCCAGGGTTGCTTAACTTTTTTCCCCATACAAACTACCAACCCTTATTTTCCCGCCCCCTTATGGTAATTGACAAAAAAAAAGTAGCCTATGTCCATCCCTGGGGTATACTCTTTATCCATGCCAAATTTCAGCTTAATCGGTTCAGCGGTTTGGGCGTGAAAAGGTAACAAACAGACAGACAGACAGACAGACAGACAGACAGACAGACAGACAGAGTTACTTTCACATTTATAATATTAGTATGGATACATGCGTGATTCGAGTCTGCGTTTTTATGAAGACAAATCACTGTCTTCGCTACGATCAATGCGAAGGTAGACACGACTCGACTAAACTTGGTTCTACCTACCCTTTATTGATTCTCTTGCGTAAGTCGCGTGCCGGCCTAAAATAAAGTGACGCATTCAATCTGATATTTGAGTTATAGGATGTTTCATTGTACTTTAGTTTTTTTCGTATTGCGGGTTCATGTAACATTTTCATTATCATCACCCGCAGTAAATATTCCACTAGGTGTAGGCCTCCCTTTGATCACGCTCATTCCAGTCCCATGGAAGTTTACTTGTGAGAAAACGCGCTGGTGCATAGAAAAATCAGAACTGGATCACAACTGTGTCCAAGGCACAACAGACAAGGCACAGAAAATTCGAAAAACTCGCGGCCTAAAAACTTATAACTTCGAGTTATTTTTGTATCAAATCGTGAAATAAGCTCGTACTTCAACTTTTTATCAAACTGTGTGGGTCTGAGTGGTATAATTCAGTAAAAAGTAAACTCTCTAATACGAAAAACCGTACCATTTAGAACTTGTTCCACGAATGTTCCAGCGTGAAATGTCGTTTTATTTATTCATAGTTCACTTTCACTCACTTTCACGAGTTTGAATAAAAGTGTCTGCGAATAATCCAATACATTTTAATTGGGCGTGTCTGTGTGCCTAAATGTATCAAAGTCAAAACGGATTTATTCGGTAGAATCAGTTTGATCACTTATAAGTCCTGAAATTCGGTGAACTACTCCTGTTCTTCAGGCCACAAGCACTGACTCTGACTACCCCCTTCGACATTTTAAAGGATCTGGAAATACATGAAAGATCTGAGAGAATGTCTACCGCGCCTTGGAGATATATTAGTGCGTGCTCCTGTTTTTTTAGCATAGTCCAAACTCGGGGTTTGCCAGCGGGCGATGGAGCGCAGTATTTTAGGAGTCACATTTACAGACCGCGTTCGTAATAGTATACTGCGCTCCAAAACGCAAATCGCAGATGTCGGACAGCAAGCGGGTAGACTGAAATGGGATTGGGCAGGCCACGCCAGCCGCATGTCGGATGCGTTGTGAGCGAAAACCACTACAGAGTGGACGCCCCTGAACGGGAAACGACCTCGCGGCAGACCACGCCGTAGATGGAGGGACGAATTGGATGCCCACTTAAAGGACTGGTCCACGGTAGCCCAAAATAGAGATGAATGGAGAGAGAGAAGGGAGGCCTTTGCCCTGCAGTGGGATACTACAGGCTCCTAATAATAATAATAATAAAAGCCGGATACCTAGGCTCAATAACTCCCAAGAGCTTTTCATACGATAAATAAAGTAAAGTTACGTTTCCTATTCCAATGCTATGAGTTAGTGAACCGAATTTCAGAAATAAAGCCGCACTAGAGTTGGGTGCACTTTCTGTTTGTCTGAACACAGTGTGCATGCCGTGAGCACTGCATATTTGTGTGGCTCGCATTTCAGTTCACTAGACAGTGAATAAAAGGCACATGTGTCCTGGGTACTAAACACCTCAGGTAGGGCAGCATCTGGTTGTTATATCTTAGAAAGGCGGGGTGTGTAAACTGTGTGAGTAAGCGATACTATTAACCTAATTGCATATCAACGCTTCGAAAAGAGAGAAAGAACGAAAAGTCCAGCATTATTTATTAATTTATTTATTCATCTACAAAAACACAAATCAAATACTTCTAACTCGCCACTAAAATCTGCTTGCTCTACATAATACATATTCTTTACGGTTTTGATCGTGAAGGTACAAGAGTTCACTTAGTTTTTAATCTACGAAATGAAATATATTTTACTTATTTGTTAAAAACTTAATAATGTGGGAAAAGGGAAGGAAGATGATGTTGAAAACTCACTTATTAGTGGTTTGAATAATGTCTTCAAACTGTTTTATGGCGGTAATCGGATAAACGTTGTTTACCATTAATTAAGCTGCCAAGCTGGGGTAACAAGCTTCAGCGCATTAATAGACTTAGCTTTGCAAAATTACAACAAATATTTTCCAAGTCGATAAAGAAACAGACAGCAAGAACTTGCCATTGTTGAGGTGTCCGATCTGCAGCCTTATTGTCTAACTTGAAGTCCATTTCCAGTTATCATCCCAATTGAGCTCAACCAATCACACAATACGAAAATGACGAGTTTTGTCATTTTCGTGTTATCTGTCTCTTTTTTTTTAAACTTAATAGCTTAGCATTTGACCTCACTCTGCCTGATGTTAAGCAATAGTGAGGAACATGATTATCTAGAAGAAACCTATTTACCCTCGATTTTTTCTCTCTATAATGCCAAACACATCAAAAAAGGTGCGAACCGGACCCTTTTCATTTTAACTTGTAATCGTTTTATTTTGTTAATATTGTAAATCCGAAAGTAGTTTTAGGATGTCATGTTTCAATCACGCCTCGATCGTTGGATTTAGATGAAACGTGGGTTAGATGTAGAATGCACCCTGGAGTAGCATATTAGGCTGTGTAAATTACGGCTAGTAGCAATTTCTATCTATCTATCAATTCAGCCCGATTGCACCCACTGCTGAGTATAGGCTTCCTCTCTATAACGCCACTCTTTTCCGTGCTGTGCAGTCCTTTCACACGCTCTCCTAGTAGCAATTTAACCACAGCTATATTGGCTCGCCAGAATCTGCAGCTCATACTTAATCGTCCAAAATTCGAATTATAATTCCATAATCCTTCAACAAATACCGAAAATTTTGTGTCGTAGCGGAATATTCTGCGTGCATTTTCCGATACGGGTTGAATTTGCGGAAAGTTCGGAAATCGGTTACATTGCATTATACCGCAGGTCGAGGTACTTTTATACTGGGGTTGTTCAACCATCAGTTGGTCAGAGAACAAACATTTTGATTGAAAAGAAAAATACTAGAAAATAGTACAGTGTATTATTTTCTAGAAACTGGTTAATTTTCTAGTGTCCATACAAAAAGTTCCTATATCCTAACATCATCAACCGATTTTTCTCTCACCACCACTCTGATTTTTAATATTCCTTCCTAACAAAAATACTTTAGTTTTGTCTCGTTTAGTAGATATTTGTGTTTGACTGAAGCTTAGTACTTATTTATTTTATAAACCGGAATGAAACGCTACTATGCAGTAATGCCAAACCAACAGACGGTCAGTAGGCAATGTAGATTTGATTGATACAATTGCAGTATTCCGGGTTGCTAATCAAAGCACAAATATTGGTAAACAATGTTTGAACAGCTCAGCGTGATACCGGCCGCACTGGTAGGAACGTTCACCCGCGGCTTTGCTCGTAGTACCAATATATTATGTTACTTTAGCAAAATGTAGCTTTCTTAGAGTTTTTAAAATCGGTCTAGAAGTTTCTGAGTTTATCGATTGTATACAAATAAACAAATTTTCAACATTATAACTTTAAAGATGGAAGATTTGGCGAAATGTTGCAATAAAAGGGGATCTTTTGAGGTGATTTGGTTCATTGTGTTTATTCTATTAATGAAATTCACGCACATCTGAAACACAATGTCTAGGCGCGGTAGTCATTCTCTCAGATCTTTTATGTATTCCAGATCCTTAGAAGATATCTACATCTGAAACAATTATTTCATAAATTTTGTGGACAATCAGAATATTATATCAAACTTTTAGTTTTTCTCTTAATTCATATTCCATTTTTATTTTATTTGTTTGCGTAAAATCTATTCGCTTTTTGATCAAAATTCCGTACATCCAGCAGCCTTCTTTCTTCCAATTTCAAATTCTTCCAATCACACAATACGAAAATGACGTGTTTTGTCATTTTCGTGTTATGTGATTGGTCGAACTCAATTAGGATGATAACTGGGAATGGATTTCAAGTCAGACAATAAGGCTGCTGGTTCAACATACTATCTGAATGTACGATTAATTCAAAGCACTTGAATCAATAGGAGTCCTTGCTACACAGAACCTGTGTGATTCAATAAAGATGAATATGGTGTTGCCTGTATAATCTGCTTTACCAATGTCTGTTGTCAGGCGATGTACAGATAGTACATTCGATGTTCACATTCGAACAATAAACGGTCACAAAGCTTATTTACAAAACTGAGCAGATCTTGTATTAAGGGAACCAGATACTCATAGAATTGATACTTTTTTGTAGCATCATTACATAGAAAACACTGGATATCATAAGCGTCATTTAGCCCAAAACTAAGCAGAGCTTGTACCATGGATATCAGATAACTGATATAGTTCTGTGGATAGAATACACAGAAAAAAAGAATTGTAGATTATATATTTGTCCCGCGGCGGACGATTCAAAGAAGGGCCCACGCCCACTGTGCTGTGCTTCAGAGGTCGTCAGCATTACTTAGTTAAGGTAGAAGTGTAAATAATACTTTGTTCTGTTTTGGACATCATCATCGATATAGCCGCGACAGATTTATATTGCCCTTCGTTAATTCGTCCTTGCTTTCGAAGCACGGAATTACTTGGAAAAGCTGAAAAGCTCGGATGTGCCACTAACGATCGATTTTTCATGTTTGATCGCGCAAAATGTCTTTTAATTGCGACTATCTACTAAAATAACGGCCTTTCAATCCTATTGATGTGAGCGCCACACAAACAGCCACTAAACTGCAAAAAATACTTGTAGTTCATTTTCTTTCATGTTTCCTGATTCTACAAGTAGAATTTACAATGAATGCAATTTGAATGCAAAATGGCATTATATCCGGACGTCCTTTGAGGTATTATTTGCCTATTTCCTGGACGATTTGAGTAGCAGGGCACAGAGATAGCCACATTTATCTGCATCACTTCTTTCGTTACAAACAAAACTGAGCTTTCTCGTCGTGGCCTTTTTTAAATCTTCTTTGTGCATTGAAGTACCTACTATACCAAATGCGGTCGTGCACCAATGAGTTTTTCGTCTAATTTATGTGCACTGTGCCCAGTACTCACAAACAGCGAAGGATCATGACGGAAATGGCATTTCGTCATTTCGCAAGAAGCGCTCGTGGTCGTGTTTGCTTAGTCGTTCTTGATAGATTGTCAAAGTTAAGCAACGTTCGAAACGGTATAAGTGGATGGGTGGCAAATTTCAATATATTCAAAACAAACCTATATGATATTGAAGTACTTTATACATATTTTCAATGATGTCTTTATAATATAAGTCGTGTTGGTTTCAACGCTCACATGCAAACTACGGTGAAACTGGTTAGAATAGAAACACTTTGATCCTTTCGTGTTCTACTGACTCGCCTATTCACACATGGGCTCAGTCAATAACGTGGTCGGTGTGTGTCAGACGGAGTCTTCCGCACCGATGATATTTTCTACTTGTATATAAAAACGAGTTAGATGTGCATCTTCCAGATTGGCCCACTGCAGCCATGGTTAGAAAGACCTGGAAAAAAGGGAGGGAGGCCTTTGCCCTGTAGTGGGACAATATAGGCTGAAAATAAATAAATAATAATAAATAAATAAATATGGCCCACTGCAGCCATGGTTAGAAAGACCTGGAAAAAAGGGAGGGAGGGGCCTTTGCCCTGTAGTGGGACAATATAGGCTGAAAATAAATAAATAATAATAAATAAATAAATATAAAAACGAATCACTGTTCTCGCTGAAACTTACGGCTGACTCGATTTGGCTATATTTTTTTGAAATGATTGTAGAAGTGCGAAAGTTGAAATAGTGAGAAAATATGGAAAAAAATTTTTGAAAAAAAAATTGAACCGACTTCACATAACACAAATAGACACTAAGAACCTTCTATGTACCTACACTAAAAAGAGAAAAATAAGAATATACACATGCAATTATTACTTACAGTATTCAAATAATAAATTATTATGTTATATTATATTTTGAAGTCGGTGCCAACTACCTATGCATTTACATCTAAGAAGAAATTACGAGTACGAGTACCTACAATAGAACTTGGGTGCAAAATTGTATGGAGTAGTTAGAGTAGAATAGTTGGCACCGACTTCAAATATAATATAACATAATAATTTATTATTTGAATACTGTAAGTAATAATTGCATGTGTATATTCTTATTTTTCTCTTTTTAGTGTAGGTACATAGAAGGTTCTTAGTGTCTATTTGTGTTATGTGAAGTCGGTTCAATTTTTTTTTCAAAAATTTTTATTTTTCAATTTTTAGTGTAAATAATATAGTAGGTTAGGTTAGATATTGGAATAGTCAAGATCAAAGAAGTTAGAGTGAGAATCCCTCAGGAATAAAATTATATGGGATCACCTCGAGCGTATTTAAACATGTCAAACTATTCAATGTTTGACTCAGATTTTGTAGTGAGAATGAGGTTTTTTGAGTTTTACAGGAAAACTATCAATCCCTCAGGAAAAAAAAATATGAGGACCACCTAGAAATGGATACCCTTTCAAGCAAAAAAAAAATTTTGCAAATCGGTCCACATTTTTCGAAAAGATCGGTGATTTTTTGAGTATTACGGGAAAACTATCAATCCCTCAGGAGTAAAATTTTTATGGGACCACTATGGTAGCATACCCTTTCAAACAAAAAAAAAATTTTGGAAATCGGTTTACAACTGACGGAGATATCGATGAACATACATCCAAAAAAAAAAAAAAAAAAAAAAAAAAAAAAAAAAACATACATACACCCGAACATAGAACCTCCTCCTTTTTTTGAAGTCGGTTAAAAATGCTAGAAAAAGAGAGGAGAATTGAATTAGTTTTTTTTTGTAGGTTTCGTAATATAAATAAATAAAATAAAATTCGTTTATTTCAGACATAGGTCCATATTTTTGTTAGTAGGCTCTTATAAACTATGTACTTATGATATGTATGTACTTATAATATAGTCAGGACATAATAAAAACAAATGCGGGATAATTCGGTTAGTAATTTTGGTGGATCTCGGGCAACACCGCGCAGCTTATGAAACCTACTGTGCAATGTGCATACCGGGAATATATCTTGCCTTACACAATTTACCATTCATTGAGGTGGTCTAGAGACCACTCGAGCTGGAACACATCACTGCGCAACATGGAACTTTGTCTACCGCAAGCGACACTCATGACTTGAACTGCTCAGTTGGACGTGTGGCACTCGTGGTGTTTGGCTCGCACTTTGGCAATTTATTTATTTAAGCTGATCTTTGTACTTACTACTTATGAGACAAAACCAAGTGCGCCTTGTGCCGAGTTCTGCTCCTACGGTGAATAAATGAGTATGAGTATACCACTATAGAAGGTATTATTTTATCTGTGGTAATACCAGCTACTTCTTCAATGCCTCATTTAAAAGTCGTTAGTTTCTAATAAATATTGGCTACCCAGTTTACGTAGGAAGTTGTTCTCGGAACTTTTTGGCGTTGACACCCCTTAAACATAAAATAAAACTGTTGAATGATTGTACTCGATTCGTATTTAAGAACAGGCTAACTCAATTGGCAGTGGCTTCCGCAAAGTTTACGACACAGTTTACACAGTGTACAATCAACTATAAGTCTTCAATTTACACGTAAATTGATGTTACCGCTCTGACTTAAAGGGACAGAACAAATGATTGCTTTGAAAATATCGGCTATTACACCAATTATCATCATCATCCACAGCCTGACTTCACCCAATGCTGGATATAGGCCTCCCTAAGTTTGTGGCATCCACCACGATCCTGCGCTAATCGGACCCATTGACGGCCCGCGACGTGTATAATATCGTCTACCCATCTGGCCGCCGGTCGTCCTACGTTCCTGTACCCAGATCTGGGCCACCATTCAGTCAATACTTTACTCCACCTGTCATCACAGCGCCTCGCTGTGTCCCGCCTAGCGCCATTTTATCTCCTCACCTCACCTCACACCTCACCATGGCTTCTAAAATGTAGTAAAATGTCAGTTTAGGCAAAAACATTTCAGCTAAGTTTGTGGCACTGTAAGCTTATAAAACATATTGACTGACTGACATATCGACCTACAGCTTAAAAGTATACATAGATTATAAAAATTAGTGGTTTGCCTCGCCCGCTGATCGATCTACTCAACTCAGTACCGTACCGGCGGTGACGTGCTCGCTATGCGCTATGTTACGTAAACATGGTAGCATGATTGATACGAGTACTACTCGTAGTAGGTACCTAATAGTTGTTTTATCTGACAAAGGCGGGTCGCCCTTAAATGTGTGTGTATATAAAGGGTCTTTCATTTTAAACTAACTTAATTCAGGAATTGGGTTCAACAAACATAAAAAAATATTAATGTAATGATTTTTTTTTGTTTTTTGTATGAAAATCCCGACAAAATCGATAATGACTATCCTTTCAATTCATTGTTGCTTCCTGTATAACTTAGTCCATGCGAGCGTGCATGTGCGCTCGGATGTAGCCGGGTTACGAGTGGTGGAATGTTTGTTCTCTTTGAAAATCATTATGCAACTGTCCTTAAAAATCAATAAAAGATAAATTTTGAAGTGAAAACTTATATCGGCTTAGGAATTAAATTGATACGGTCAAGCGTCTATTTACTCGTACAACCCAAACCGTCAGTCTATGTAGTTTAAAATGAAAGACCCTATATTTATTTCTCTGTGCGTAAGCGATACTGAGCACTCATTGGTTCAGACGCTTACGCACACAGGAACAATGCACATGCATGTCCAATATCCATCTTCACACAACTAATATCAACCTACCTTCTCGAGATAAACAACTATAGTAGTACTCGTTCTACTCGTAGTAAAACATTAAAGTTCAAACACATACAAAATACAGCTTTACACTGTTGCAACACAATAACCATGGTTTACTTAGATTTTGTAGACTCATCGCGCAGATGAACCTCGACTTCTATGAAGTCGTTTTGCGACTCTTGACTTCATAGACTCCACGTGCCATCACTTCAAATAAATTGTAAATGCAATTACTACCTGTCGTATTAGTCTGACATAACTTAAAAATCAAATAGAAATCATTGTAAAGACATTTTGTACTTTTGAAACCCTACCTTGTTACCTATCTTAAAATAAATTCACCTTAGAAGATCCAAAATGATCGAGTTATTTTTAAGTTTTTATAAAATAAACTTTTCAAGTAAATCGAAGGTTTCTTCTGCAAACTCATTTGGTTACAGAAATTCAGTACCGAATTTATCTCAAGAACGTGATTTCCTCGCTGGAACCCGCTTCAGTTTAAATACTTTTAAAATTATAAAATTCTTGTCGATCATTTATACACCCCTATTTTTTTATTACCAGAAAAAAACTTAAACACGGTCTCGGTGTCTGTTACTGATCACATTTATGTAGTTAAAACTCAAAAATGTAAAAAAATAACCTAAAAAGGAGACGAGACGAGTCATAGATTTATGAAAGCTACTGGGTTTTTACTGACTGGGGATGATACGAGAGCATAGTAAAAATGATAGTGCGTACGCGATTGTTTGTAGTACTTATTTGTACAGTTTTCATAAAAACTGTTAAGTTTTTGTTGACAACAATCCTCTATAACTTTGTGATAGTTAAATAAAAAAAAGTTGTCCATGCCTTTATCACGTTCTGCATCTGCTGCAACTGTCCTTTAATTTTCTCTGGTAAAAAAAGGTTGAAAAATAGCCAGGTTTGTTATTGTGAAAGCATTATTTTATCCTTATCATTGTACCTCTGTTTGTATACGGAGTATAGGCCTCCTCATTTCGACGAAATTTTCCGATCCTGAGCCAGTCGAATCCATTGCCTGCCCGCTACCGCCGCAATATCATCAGACCATCTGGCTGGTGGTCTGCCTGGTGTTCTATCACCCTCGCGTGACTCTAAACCTACTATTTTATTGTAAACTTTCTGAGTATAATTCACGGGGCGCGCGATGTTAGCCACAAAAAATAATTCTATTTGGAATTTGCAAGGCAGCTGCGAAATTGCCTCGCTACTGTCCAATTCATCGATGTAAACGGCCCATATGAGACGAAAATTCGCTGCGTTTGTTTGTGGTTTGACCCTAGCACGCATTAATCTCAACAGTAAAGGCTCTCGTCTAATTGGAAACTGTTCATACTGAGCTCCTGACTCATTACTCAAAGATCACCCCATTCACACTGCTACCAGTAATCGCTCGACGAACTGAGTCTTAATCTAATTATAATAGGGTATAGGATCGTTCTCATCCATCTTCTTGTCATAAGTTCTTTCGAACTGGTGAAAATATTTTACAGGGGCTTTCGATACTTATTGTGTAAGACTGAAATCGGTTTCGCTTTTTGTGTTATATGAGTGAATGATGCGAAAGTATGTATGTTCCTGTTATCTCTTTATACATGTTTTGGATGATGTGATCTGAGCGAATGTTTTTCCGTTGATTTTAAAGAAACATTCAGCACGAATGAATTTATTTAAATGGAAGCGCCATTTAAATAAATTGCTTCGCGGGGTGTTCAATTGGTTTACTCCTGATTCTATAACCGCAGCTAAATCAAATGATTTGTCCTAGGAATGGTAGTTTTTGCTCTGACCGCATAGTTCAACCCAGCGGATAATTCCATCGCCGGTAGCTTAGTAAATTAAAATATGCGTTTAGTCCGTAAAAATAAAGATTAAATTCCCTTAGCTTTATGACATCTAAATTAAGGAATACCTAGCGAGAAGCTAGGCAATTTGTTATTCTTCAGTTGTCAAATTCGGCTGGACCTAATTTAGACCAATCCGTTTTTGTGAGATAGAACAATTTGAAGTTAAAAAATGAAAAGTCTTATCAAAATTTTGGATTCCGACGGGATTCGAACCCGCATCGATCAGACGATCCTCCTAAAGCCGGAGTGCCTTACCGCTCGGCCACGAAATCCTACTTGCCGGTGTCCAAATTTTCGATAAGCTCATATTTTTCGGTTAAGCACCGATGCGGGTTCGAATCCCGTCGGAATCCAAAATTTTGATACGACTTTTCATTTCATAATGAAATACCATGTGTGGATTAGCACTATAAAATTACAAAAATTTGAAGTTAGATTATATTATACACATATATGCTACGCTTTTTTAGACTTTAGCTGGTACAACATAGAAGTTGTATTCAAACGATTTGTAAATTAGTCAGCAAATCACCGCCATTGTTAATTTGACCACACGGCTCAGGCCATGGCTGTGTAAACTTTTTGAGACTCAGTACGGTTTGTCAGTAATTGTACGGGAGGTTAGGTTAGGGCCGTGTTTTAACGTTGATCTTATCGATCGAATACAATGTAGCTCGCAGTAAAAAACATCCGAATCTTCATCAAACGTCAAACTTCATCAAACATTATTCCCGTATAACCCCCAGGTTTATATTTGTAGATACCAAACGCAAAATGTCAAGATAAAACAAGCAATACGGTACGAGAAATTTTATACGGATTTTTCTAGGGCACGCGTGGTTGGCTCTGAACTCTAAATGACATCTTTTCAGTCATTCATGCTCACTTCCGTATCCAAACACTTAAAAGGATTTGCCTTGACGCTTAGACGGATTTTTATTCAAAATGTTATGATCTTAGTACTTTTGAACGAGTTTGCATAACATCTTATGGTTCCCTTTTTGTAATATTAAAGCTTCTATGATGTTCTTATGTTATGAGTGTAAATTTTTTTTGCACTAATGCCCGCACTCAATGTGAAAATCTTACCAAGGCACTCGACTCGTTGGTACCGACAATGACGTCGATAAGAGTTGAGATACGTTAACAATATAAATCTGCTCCGGCTACCATGACTACTTACGGCAAGTGCGCACGTACCTCCAATAAAATAAGGTACATCCACAAAAGAGCGCACCAAAGGGCAGATCAACGACGCCTCAACTCAACTTACAGAGTTGAATATGCTTGTCAAGAAATCAGTCGCCGTGGCCGAAAACGGCTACACCATTATCATGTCTTCCTTCTACTGAAATGTTACTTTTAACTGAAGAATGTAAGTTAAATTTCAGTAGGCAAAAGCAGCTTTTCTACATTTGGAATTAAACTCATAAGGTGGTCACATAGTCCAGCCGAGCCGAACGCGCCGACCTGTCAATTCAATAGAGAAAATGCTGCTGACGTCAGAGGCAAGCCGCATTTCTGACGTCATCAGCATTTTTTGTATAGAAAAATGACTGCGGCGCGTACGGCGCGGACAAGTGTGCGATCAGGTTAAGTCTAATGTGATTTTACTCAATTACTGGTTAAGGTACTAAAAAGGTGGTCAAGTAAGCAGGATAGTTTAAAAGACTTATCTTTGGCATTCTTTCTATCTATTTTAAAACTCTAAAGATGAATACAATAGACGTGATGGAAAATATCGTTATAATCTTTCTTGCCGTTAGTTTTAAGACCCGTTGTTGGACGAGTTACACGGAAGTTCACAGACTTTGATTAATTCTGCTGCGCTGCTCTGCTCTCAGCGCGTTAAGGCCTGCTGCAAAGTATGGCAAAAAAATTCCCGCATTAATTCTACCTTTGCTTATTTAGTTAGACGGTTTTGTTTTTAGAAAACTATTGATGTATTTCGATGAAAAAAACAACGACATTTTTTGATTTAATAAAAATGTACAGTCAGCCTAGAAAATGACATTTATAAATAAAAAAAAACTGTCTCAATCGACGCTATTTCCCATCAGCAGAATCACTGTTCCCAAAGCAACATGCTAAATCAAATGTAAGTTTTTGTAAGCACCCTGTAGCTAATCCTTCAATCTTAGGTACTTACTCAATTAATTTTAGTGCTGTTGAATCTCATTAATAATAAAAACCCGAAAACTAGTAGTATGAATAAGTTTCAAGTATTAAACATCACTATCTACACCTATTCCAAGTTTTATCCAAAGCGGTTGGTCTGGCATAGTCGTAATTGATAAACAAACATACTCACATCACAAACTTTCGGCTGTATTATATTAGTAGGATAGAAGGATGCGAAATAATGTGACGGATAAGTTGAGGAGTAATAGGTTGTCGTGGTATGGGCATGTTATGAGGAGGGAAGAGAGTCATGTAACGAGAAGAATGTAAGGTTTGAATGTGGAGGGATGTAGCAGAAGAGGCAGACCAAAGAAAAGATGGATGGACTGTGTGAAGGATGATATGGGTAAGAAAGGAGTGAGTGTTGAGATGATGGCTGATAGAGCGGAGTGGAAGAGGAAAACCTGTTGTGCCGACCCCACATGAAAGTGGGATAAGGGCAGGGAAATTATGATGATGATGATGAGAAGGATGCGAAAGTGTGTACGGATGTATGAATGTTTGTTACTCTTTTACGCAAAAATTACAGAATGTTTTTGGTTGGGGCATAGAGATTGATCTGAACTAGCACATAGGCATAGATACATACATAGAATAGTAAAGTTTTCCCGTTTTTCCACCAACTCATACAAA
Source organism: Epirrhoe alternata (assembly GCA_963565295.1). Classification (NCBI taxonomy): domain Eukaryota; kingdom Metazoa; phylum Arthropoda; class Insecta; order Lepidoptera; family Geometridae; genus Epirrhoe; species Epirrhoe alternata. The sequence goes on from OY751375.1 coordinate 2,378,746, forward strand.
ATGATGCTTACGAGCTTAGACATTCTTCTCAACATTCTCGCCTCTATTGTTTAGATGGTAAACAAAGCCGTGGCAGGCAAAAGTTTCAACCTCGTATCAGAGTGAACAGTCTCATCGAACTTTGAAATCTAACTACGTATAAGTTTAATACTACTTAGATTGACACCTGGATTTCGAACTACATAGTACTCAATACAGTTTAAACTTTAGAACCGTGTTGGCCTAGTTGGATGTAGGTACGCTTGACTCAATTCGAAGATGCGAGGTCAAATCCCGACATCAATGGATTTTACGTTTCGCATTAACACGAGCTCCTAACGGTGATGGAAAACAGCCTGAGGAAACCCGCAGCTTAACCACGGAAACAACGTTGCCTTTACTTTGGACAAGGCCGATTGGATGCTGATGCGAAGGAGCTTAGAGGATGGTTTTAGGTGTTGTCCATCTCAAACTATGACCAAGGCAGTAACAGCGTCCCGCTGATTACAATCATAGGTTGCTAGCTCTGTACAAATCATCTAGTGATGTAAGGCCTAAGTTCAAACTTGAATCAATAACCTTTGCTTGAGTTTCCTCAAGGATCTTATATGAGATCGCTTCTGTGAACAGCCGAATTGACCCCGGCATCCACTTGTAACCTTATTTCAGATTGTCTGTGTAACCCTGCTGACGTCCACAACCTCTAGTAGCGTAACTAGTTCTGAAGAGTTCAAACTTTGATAAGCCTTGTTAGGAAACTAGTTACACTGTTATGTTGCAGCGATGGGCCAGCTAGTTTGACCAAGGCATTCCTTTGCTGGTTAAATATAGCTCTCTAGCCACTACACTGACTGACACCGGTATTCACAAAGATTACTATGAGGTCTCACAGTGCGCGCGGACGCACAGTGTCCCAAAAACCTACTGATTTTGGGCCCCTGTGCGTCCGCATGCACTTGGGAACGTCAAAGTAATGTTTGTGAATACCGGCATGAGTGTACTAAGCTGAAGCAACGGTATTCTGGATAAATATAATTTATTCAATTACAATGCAACTACACTGGCCTTCAAAACTAAGTATCACACTTTGAAAATTGCAGTAACTTTTGATGTACACAAGATACCCTTTCGAAATAAAAAGGACTCGAAAAAGCTAATATATAGTTTACAATGGTTTCTAAGCAAGCTGATAAAATTTGCTATGAAACGTTTTTTACTTTAAATCTCTAACTTCTATAGTTTAGAAAAAAATAATAGTATAAAAGTGTAGTACTTAGTTTTGAAGGCTAGTGTACTTTATAATAAGTTCGTATATGAGCCAGTAACCAACAGTCCACAACTGTGCGTTTTCACGCCAATTCCTGCCTCGCACATCAGACTTATGGAATCAGCTGTCAAGAAAAGAGCCTATTCCTACCTCAAAGGCCGGCAGCATCTGCAGTGCCTCTTGAGGCTACAGTTGTCTGTGGGCGGTGGCAATCACTTACCATCAGGTGTGCCACTTCCTCGTTAGACCCCTCTTCTATAAAAAAAAACTCTGGTGACGGAGTTTTTAGACCTTAAGGCCTCCGTCACTCAAACTTTATACGTACGAGTTAGTGGCCAAGCGTGGTGACGGTACTATTAATTTTGTAGTTTGAATATAGGACAGCCGTAGTTCAGTTTTCTCTCTCCTAAACTTCTTCATGTCGTGTCACTAGTTATTTCGAACTTTTGTAGTGAAAGGCTTACAAGTGCACCTTAAACTTCAAAAACTCAAACGCGCACTTGACGTGTCAAGTGCGGGAAAACCTGATTGAGGTGATTGAGGCGTTCTTTTCATGTCTCATAAACTTATGTCCACAATCTATCTATATAAGTTGAGTAGAAACATGCAAATTTCCATTAATAATCGTTGTATCACTCTGCCTTACAAGTGGAGCACGCGTCACGTCGTATCAAACTTTACCCTTTGTTCTTTTAAAACAACGTCGATATAAACTTAGTTTGTAATTGGTAATGTAAACTAGAAGTTGGTTGGGTAAACTTGCTATTCTAAGAAATTTAATACCCCTCTTCTTCGGGGAACAGAAACATTTTAACTTATAAAATAAAACAACCTATAGGTTAATTTAAATGAACATGGAAAAGAAAAGGCTGGGTGCGTCTTGGGTGGCTGAAATAATGAAAAAATATAAAAAACGTTTCACAGATCGTATTTTGAAAACATACAAAATAATCGAATTTCATTCGAAGTTTCATATTTTTTAACATAAGGTTATTAGTATTGGGATTTTTATTTGCCCTCTGAATTAGAAACTGTTAATGATGATGGACTTTCCTGCCGTCAGAAACCCGACGATTCTATATTAATGTTAAAAGGTAATTACACGCCTTCCAATCAATTTGTGATTGATTCGTCTTTTTGATAAAAACTACCAGGCAAAGAAATGGAAATTGGTTTGCTGGTTCCAAGGAAACCTTTTTCGTTTTTATTAAAACTTGAAAGAGAAAATTGAAAATATATTTTATTTAATTAATTTCATGACTTTTATGATTTCTTTTCTACTTAATTATTTTTTTATTAAATAACTTTTCTGAGAGACACTCTCAAAATAAATGTAGTAACTGTAAGAATTACAAAACCGTGGTGGATTAGTGTTGCCGGTCGATCAATTGGTTGTTGATGAACATCAATAATTCAGGATTGAGACGGGAGATAGCATACGATATCCGTTCATGTATTGGTACAGCACTTGCAATACATATCTGCCGGCAGATTGTTGAATTAGCCATTCCATGATATGCCTAGGCTACCTACTTCAACGACGCCTTTTCACGATTTTCCTATCTCACTCCCGCCATATCGTTCGTTTGATGATTTGGCTTGCGATAGTTACGCAGATCATGAAATAGAACAAAATAGAGGAATATTTAACTTCTGGTGCTTTGGCGACTGCTACCGTGGCACGCTCACTTTGCTCCCTCGCCTCGCGCGTATATTTTTCACTAACCTAATCAACTGATTTCGATCTAAGATTGAACGATATGGCAGGTGTAAGTTAGTCATCGATCTGCCTGCGACATATAACATGACAAAAAGAAGTCCACTGCGAGGCTCTGAAACAAGTACAGTTGCTCTGTCTCACGAAGGCGGGTTATAGTCTTTTGTGTGCAGATTTGTTTCTGTGTGTAAGCCGTATCGCTTTAAGCAAAGGTAAACGCTCATTCTATGGAGCTTTCCCGAGCTTACGCACACAGACACCGTGCATGTGCATCTACACATTGAAGATCAACCCGGCTGTAAGATGGAACAACCATATACGTTTACCACGATGTATTGAAACTGTACCGAGCGGTATAATATATGCACCGAAAATACTTTTTTCATATTTGTGCTAGTTAAACTTCAACAACACTTTTTCCTATTTAGCACACAAAGCGTGCTGAAATCGGAACAGCAATTTTAGTTGGAAATAAACGTTTATAAAATGCGTGTTCGTCGAAAAAATCTAACATTTTGTTTTGATATTAAAACCTTTTGATTCAATGTGTTCTCTTTGTAATTAATATAATAGTTGTATAATGATCGCTCATCTATATTTAGGTGTATATATTTTTATTTATGTGACATTATCATCTAAATTACAGAACCTTTATAATCTACAAAAAAGGAAATGAATAGTTTTATTTTAATAATAACAAGTTACAAATCGAGATAATGTCTTGATTAGATAACGGAGACTTTATGTCGACTCTGATTTATATAAAACAGATCATGTAACGCGAACGCACCGATCCGAGTTTTATCAACAATCCCCCACAACCATTGAGACGGTACTTGGCAATGCCAATTGATCCAGCGTATTTATTATTAACGTACTCGCTTATTAGAGTGTGTTCCGCACTGAATCGGCTCATTCACTGATCTGTGAATGATAATTATTGGATTAACTTATTAGACCACATTGTCAAAAGCAATTCGAATTCAAACGTATAAAGATAACAACAGCCCTTAGCGATTTTACAAATCTGAGTAGAATAGAAAACCAATAAATAATAAATAAATAATAAATAAATAAATAAATAATGCTGAACATTTTCACACAGCATCATCTAGCCCCAAACTAAGCATAGCTTGTACTATGGGAACCAGATAACGCGCCCCACCTGCGTCTTATGGCATTAATTGCCAAAACTGCATACATTTTATGTCAAGAATCGCGGTTCGTGAGTTCCTGGGATTATGTCTTGGACATTGAATGCGGGTGAAGGATACCTAAAGCTAAGAAGCTTTAGGTATCCGTCGATTCTATTTCGATTTGTAACATGGCTAGGGAGGCTAACAATTGTTATCTTTGTGCGGTTAGATTCGAATCGCTTTTGGCATCCAATATCTATTAAAACACCCTATTATATGAATAACCTAAGCATCAGCTATCCAGTTTATTAAATGTTTGTATTTAACACTACGGCTGGTGAATATCATTCAGGCCGCTAGTTGAACGGCGGTCGTTTTCACATAAAAACGGTTCAGTGACAAGGCTCTTACATTCATTGATTATTATTGTGAGTTTCATCTGTTCTATTAATTCATAATTTTTTTTATTTCAAAATAAGTTTTTTTTTTAAATTCAACAAGTACAAGCTTTTAATGGATTACCGTGATCTGATTGAACTCACCGATGTAAGTAAAAAAATTAATTCAAATCAACCTATTTTCTGATGAGTTCCATTCTCCATCATCGGATCAGCTCGCAGTCATCATATTTCAAATTAGTAGATGAAACTTGACCGATGTTGACCGATGCCTCATTATTTTCTTTTTTTGTAGTGGTTTTTTTTTTGTTTGTTTAATATATTTTATTATTTTTATTTTTTTTGTATTGTGTGTAGTATAGAATAGAATAAGTTTTTTTTATTGTAGTACCTACCTAGATCTAATACATTTTGTTTTTTTTTTTTTTTTTTGCTGTGTCAGTGTACCTAGTTATGTTCGTCTGTGTGTGTGTTTTCCCAAATAAATTTTTTATCTATCTATCGATGTAGTGAGTTTCAACTCAATCAACCTATTATCTGAGGAGTTCCCTGGAACAGCTCTTGACTCCATCATCAGATCAGCTCGCTGTTACCATATTATTGCATTGTCACCGAGGACTCATAAGTGTACCAAAATTCAGCTCAATCGGACACCGGGAAGTGGGACAAATTAAGCTTGCAAGATCTGACCCGGACAAACATATATACAAACTTAAAACACACAAACATTGCAAGTTAATTAAAAGCTTTTAATCCTATCCTATCCTAATCCTAATATCCTATCCTAATATCCTAATTATATTTGGGATACGTACTTACGTGAAAAAAACTATAGCCCTGTTATTAATAAACACGAACTTGGGTGGAATTAGAGCTAATCCAAAGCATAAGGTAGTAGTAGGTCAAATCTGTATTAATAAATAAAGACCAAGGAGGAAATAAGCTAATCCGACGCTGCTCTCGGAGCAAGAGTTACGCCTAGGTGCAACCTAGTATAGAGATGGATACTCTGTCATGAATTGTGACATTTTACTTCATAATATTCATGTCATAACCAAAAAAAGGTTGTGCAAATAGGATGGATATGTTGATGGTTTGAGGAAAAATTTAATGAGGTTGGATGGATACCAATTACGATAAATGAGGCGAGTAAAAAATTACAATAATCGTAAAATTTCATTTTATGATCTCGAAGAAACTGTATTTAAAATCCAAGTAAGTATAGATTTTGAGGTAAAAAATCATTTAGCATTAGCAAGAAACAAAAAAACAGTTAAAAATTACTAAACACAGTAAATACTTTTTTTATGACTAAAAACTTTTTGGTCAATATTCACTTGACCAAAAATTTTGAGAAGAATAAAACCTCAAACCTCTTTGAATAAAACAGATTATCAAATACAAATTATTGTCTATCTCTGTCATTCATATAATTAGTGACAGAGACAGACAATATTTTAAATGATAATAATATTCGTTCATTCACTCGTTTTTATTTTAAATTTTATGGGTTTGTTATAACGCACGCGCTAGTCCCGATGCAAGAAATGTATTACTGATTCGAGATAACTACCGATTTATTAATAACCTTAAACTCATCATGTTACTCCAAGAAGTAACAGTTCTGAGAGCAGTCTCGGATTTAGCTAGAATTAGGGTTTTCTAATTAATAAGGCGGTAGGCGTTTAATTGAAAGACTGATTAATACCAGTTGTCTGCGACCACAGAACTATTCTATTTCGACATATACAATTGTACATGTACTTAGAATATATGTTTTGCCGCTTTGTGTGGGGGTAAAGACACGTGTTAACTTTGCATTTCTGTATCCTTCGAAATCCTCAAAGATTTGCGGATATCCTCTATGATGATTGAAATCGTAAGGGTGCGTGATTTGTGCTGTAGGATTTGTCTGGGCATCGTGAAGTCGCATTTCGACATTATTTTGTTCTTTGCGGAAATTCTTTGGATTTGAAGTTTATTTATTTGCTAGCTTCTGCGCGCGGCTTCGCCTGCTAGGTATCAACATTATGAATAGCCTATATGCTATTCCAGGTCACTCTATACCAAGTCTAATCTACGCCTATACCAAGTTTCATTCAAATTGGTTCTCTGGTTTAGGCGTGATTGATACACAAACATCCAAATATCCAAACATCTAAACAAACTCACAAAGTTTCATCTTTATTACATGAGTGGGATTATTAATATAATTTATTTAAAAAAAATACTGAATGAATTTGAATGAAGTTTGTCTGAGTTTGTCACAGAGATAGTAGATAATATAATCTAGATTGAAATAGCATTTTTTTATCCCTGAAAAGTTAAGTATTACGTATATTAAAAGTTGTATTTGCATGCGGGATTTGAACCCATGGTAAGAAGAAAGAAAGATTTTTTTTTGTGTTGTAAAACATTTTTGGGATGCATTTAAAATCTTAGATATCCCCAAGTGTGCGGTTAACACTATAAAAATATAATCTCTTGAAAAAATTGTTTCAATTTTTTTTTAATAAAAGCATATTGTTTCAGCTTCGTGCTTCCAGCCGTTCTTCAACTACGTGGATATGCGTGCTCTGGTCGAGAACTTCTGCGTGTTCCATGTGAACGCGCCAGGGCAGGAAGACGGCGCGCCAACCCTGCCTGAGGAGTGAGTACCTAGAACCTTAAGGAAATATTCATCTCTTGCCATACAAAATAGATCTACATTCATCTTAGGATTATGCAAATAAAAAAACGTTTGATTACGATTAAGAAAAACAGCCGTGGCACTCCCGGGAGTGCCGAGAGAAGAGAATTGAAAACTTGAACAATAAAATGTGCTTTTAGAAATGTAAAAATACTGCCGTAAAAGTTTACCGAGTACATAACTAGATGGCGCTACTGATAAGTGTCGGTGAGCAGTCACGTGACACGCACGTGACCTTTTCGAGGCGAATCCAAGAATGAATTGTCATCTCAAAAATGCCCAACGCGCCTAAAGAAGTTTTAACCTAAAAAAATGCCATTTCCTATAATTTGATTTGGGACGTCAGTACGGAAAAAGTGTTTCTGATAGGAAATAGCAGATGAAGAAAAACATTTATTTATTTAAACAACCCGCACATCATCATCTCCCTGCCCTTCTCCCACATTATGTGGGGTCGGCACAACATGTGTTCTTCTTCCATTCTCATCTATCAGCCGTCATCTCAACACACTTCTTTCTTACTCATATCATCTTTCACACAATCCAGCCATCTTTTCTTTAAACAACCCGCACAGATAACAGAAAAACAAAAACAGAGAAAAGGCTCAAATTTGGGTAAAAGATGATGACAATGTCGCGCAAGAACCAATTTAAACCTCACGAACTTAAAAGGCACCACACGCTGATGTTAATGAGAAATGGTGAATTTTGTATTCTACGATCATCTTCTAGGTCTTATAGATTTCTTACGACAAGCTAATAAATAAATAAATAATGCCGGACTATTCACACAGCATATAGCCCCAAAGTAAGCAGAGCTTGTGTTATGGGTACTAAGATGACTGATATATTTTACTTACTTATATACTTTTTGTTTGTAAATACATACATATTATACATAGAAACACCCAGACCCGAGACAAATATTTGTAGATCATACAAACATTGGTCCCGCCGCGGGGATCGAACCCGCAACCTTTTGCGTCGGAGGCGGGCCTTCGCCCACTGCGCTACAGAGGTCGTCATAACTCAGAGGCTAACTAAGAGTTATATCATCATCATCAGCCGTTCTCATCCCATAGACCTCTCTTCGCTTTGAGCCAGTCTTGCCCATGTATATAATTCATACGATATCTTAATGACTTCAGACACGCTACCACTGTAAAATACAGCTATGAACACTCGACGATCTTCTTAAATATTCCTACAAAAGTAAAGCTTTTAAAATCCAACTTTAATAAGTATGCAAGTGTTTATTTTTATAGTGCTACTTTCATTTCTGAGAAATGGCAAAATCCCCGACTGCAACTCATGCCTCGTGAATAAAATGTGTAAAAGCTTGGGATGCTTTGAACTTTCTGACGAGGTGTCTAGCTTCTTACCCCACACATCCCACCACATTAGATAGGAAAACGGAATGTTGTGAGCGTGTGGAAAAATGTATGCAGAAAACTCATGTAATAGTTTATTTCCTGAAGCTAATGCGATTAATTGAATTAAACAGGAGAAAGACTGGTGCAGACGCTTCTTAAATTTTGTTACACAAACATACAAATATCCAAACATCCAAACATACTTACAAATTTTCAGATTTATCATATTATTAGGAATATTAGCAATAACGATATTATTAGGATTAGGATATTAGGATTATTTTCGTAATGCCGTAGATGTGGTAATTTCTCTTTAACAGTGAAACACATCGCATTATGAATTCACCTTAAAAGCATTACCTCGTAAAGTGCGGAACCGCGAATGATTTAGTTGACACATAGCTTGCCTATTAATTAGAGGGCTGCAGCTTTTGCGAATGCAGATTTGTATTTATGTGCATTTCGGCTCGAACAGGACTCGAAAAATTTGGCGTTTAAAAAAAAAGACGATATCAGGGATTGCGCAACTCGCGATCGCTGTGAAAACTGTGGACGGTCAAGTCCCCCAAACATTTGTTTCTGTAAACATCTACGTTTTGTGTCAGAAACATGTTTCTCAGTGAATACATGACGTTAGAATACTTACTGCGAAAGTTTGTGTTGTGTGGATGTATGTATGTATATTTGTTACTCACTCATGCTAAAACGACTGAATGGGTTTTGATAAAACTGGCAAACAGATAGATTTAAGTCTGCACATATGCTTCTTTTCCCTCCGAAAATATGATTTTTTATTTAAATTTTTCCCTGAGTATTAAGAAGACAACAAAAGAATCAGCCGAGTCGGTTAAGTCGTTTTGAAATCATGGCGTGATCAACAAAAATAAGAATTCATTTTATATAAAAAATAAAATTTATGCTTCGTGTTGAAAGCGCTTTATTTTCATCATTTATACCCTACATCAGTCTATTCTAAGTTGAAATGAAAGTTCTGTGATTCGGAAAAAATTCAAAACATTTCAAGCCGTCCAATAAGGTGACCGGCAGACACGTATTGTTACTGCGATGGGAGTCGCAGTTAGTGCCATTGGAAATGTCACAACACAACAAAATACAGTTTTCAAAATCAAAAAGACCAACTGTTGAACGAAATGTTGGACTTACATAGGCCATCATTGAAGTAAAACTACAAGCGAGAATGAGGTTACTTTGTTCCACCTCGAGATTTATTTCAAACAAAAACAATTGCCGATTTTGCAACCCTATCGAAACGTCGAGGCTCCTTTACGCGATCTCGTCCGGTTCATCATCATTACACTTAAGAGCTCAGCTCTTGTCGGTGCAATGATGCAACTTCCTCCACCTCTCCCTTTCCAATGAGGATTCCTTTACTTCTTTATACGACATGACAGCGATTTTCTCCTTTATCTGACTCATGAAATTGATTCTAGGCTTGCCTCTTCCTCGTCTTCCTTCCACTTTTCCTTCTATGATGTTCTTAATAAAGCTGTCATGTCGTATAAGAATTCGTCCGGTTATTAAAACAAAAATGAGTTTAAATCTTCTAAGTATAAAAAGTGAATTGACGAAGAAATCGGTGACTAATATTCAGCTGAACATGAAACACTGGTTGGCATTCTTCTGAAGTCTTCTTGGAAATCGGTTGAAACACTTCTTTTTCTCGTAGGGAAGCCGTGCAATCCTGACACCCATAACATGTTAATTTACAGAAGCTAATTTATTACTAATTGCAACAAAAAACAATTATCACGACAAAGGCACGGTATCTCTCAACTTCGTGATTCTGGATCATACTGTCCGAATGAACCATACCAATAGCCGTTTTCTATACTTTCATTTATCTGTACCGTTTTCAGATTAGTAGAGCCCGGGAGGCCTTTTTACATCCCTGAAAACAAAACATCCCGCTCGGCGCCCGCCCAATAAGTTACCGACTGACAGTTATTGTACCCGTGAACTGTGACTGTCAGTATTGTATCGGCACGTCGTATTTAGTTGTTGTTTCATCATAAATAAAAAATGTAAGCCTATTCATTTAAAATGCAGTTTTTTTTTTGGAAGATGTCTAAAGCCCTTAAACATTTTTATTGCCTAAAGATCTTAGAGAGTACTGTTTACGCTTGCTCATATTCCTATTTTTTAATCATCCCGACTTAACAAAGATTAGGGCAGCTATTGAAATATTCTCAAGCAGATTGCGACATCGTTACGAGTCGCCCAATGAATATTAAAGGGCTTTAAATATGAGCTCATCAAAAATGTCGATTGTGACGACTAGGGTTTTGTGGCCGAGCTGTACGGCACTCCGGCTTTAGGAGGATCGTCTGATCGTTGCGGGTTTGAATCCCGTCGGAATCGAAAATTTTGATAAGGCTTTCATTTCTCAAGGGCTAACGTGTTTCACGAAGATTGAAGATAAAACCTCATCTTCTGCACAAACACCTGCTATTTTCTCTACCGATTGAGCTCAAGTCTCCTTGTGTCACTAGTTCTTTCGATCAAGCAGCAAAACCGTCTCGTTAAATAACGGCTCAGGGTTTATTTTGTTTAGCATTTGACGTTTTCGTGATAAATGATCGTAAGTATAAGATAATGTTTTGAGGATTTGTGATTACTAGGTGCAAAGGGTGTAATTCGGATTATTAACTTTAAACTTTTTTGTCACGCGGACAGAATTTAGCTTTGATTTAGTACGTCATGCTATCTATAGTATTCTTGGTCGCGGTGAAAGAAATATTACGTAAACCCAAGTAATGTTTTGGTATTCTTCCATTATTTTCATCTCTTGCCTGTTTTGCTTTGTCCACTGTCGACCCGTCTATGACCGGCCTATGAATCTGTACGTAGGTGTGTAGTGTATGAAGGAGGCTTCCTACACCTGGGACACCCTGTATAATCGAATCAGAATCTACTGTCGAGGTGTCGAGCTATAACATCGGAACGAAGTTATTGTAACTTGGAAAGAGGTCAGGGCGCAGTCCCTCGCAAATCACGAACATTATTTGTAATTAAAAACCGCTTTTGCTCTAATTTCAAAGAATGTTGTCAAAGTCAAGCATTTATTCAGTAGGACCGCTGGGATCACTTAAAATATTATTGAAACTAGGTTATTCTTATTCTACTCCTGTCCCTTCGCGACCAATATCAATACCGTGAGCCAGGGCAAACACGGTTTGGAGCCTAGGCATTACAGCCTCCATGGTCACGAGAAGACCACGAAGGCTGCAATGCCATCCGAAACGTCGAGACCTAACTAAGTTTTTACTATGACGTACTAAGTCCCGTTAGAATTGTTTAAAATAAGTTTTCTGCTATAACGACTTTATAAGCGCAATAATTACGTATTTTTAAAACAAAAAAGAAAACCAACTTCAATGTTTGACGTAAATATAGGGCGCGGCGTTTCTGAGGAAGTGGTTTTTTGAGTTTCACGGGAAAACTATCAATCCCTCAGGGAAAAAAATATGTACCTCCAGATATGAACCTTTCGAACAAAAAAAAATGGAAATCGGTTCACAATTGACGGAAATATCGTTGAACGTACATAAAAAACATACAGCCGAACATAGAACCTCCATTTTTTGAAGTCGGTTAATGAAGAGCCGTGTTGGCCGAATGGGGTTGTACCTCGACTTTCAATCCGAAGGTCGTGGGATCGAATCCCGGCCGTGCATCAATGGATTTTGCGTTTCGTAAAATTTATATGCGCTTTAACACGAGCTCTGAACGGTGAAGGAAAACATCGTGAGGAAACCAGTTAGTATTCTTATAGGCGGCGATGGGCTTGCAACCTGTCACGTATGGAATACTAACTTCTGCAAGATGTGGGCATGTATCAAATATGTATTTGTACATGCCTCTGACTACCCCCTTAGACATCTTCAAAGGATCTGGAATATAAAGATCTGAGAGAATGTCTACCGCGCCTTGGGGATACAGTCGTGACCCTGTTTACGTTTTGTTTACGTTACGGTTAATGAATGAACCTCGCTCTATGTCTGCGCTTTTAGCGGTGTAAATAGACCCCGACATCTGTGGTAGTTAGCCCAAATTCCGACACGAGCCGAGAATATCCAAGCATCATAAATCATGTTTGAGTCGCACGTATGCTGCGTACGTGTCTAGGGTTTCTGGATGTTTCGGCTGAGATGCCTAGCCTGTTACGTAAGCACCTGATTTGAGACTTTACACCTAACTCTTACGACCTAGAGAGTGAGAGTAAATATTTGTCGTGCCACTAATTCTATCAGGCCTCTAAAGATTTCTACCTCCTACTTCTCACAAGGTCTACCTCGCAATAGGCCAATCGCAAAAGTCTTAACTCTGGTCTATCAACGCGTAACGCGATATTAGTCTCACTGCGAATGAAGTAGACAAAGATAAAGGATGGCTTCAAATAATCTTTTGAGTCTGTGTTGTAAGAATAAACTAATAATGTTTTTAATAGGCATGATGACAGTAATCAAGTTTCGCCAAAATATTTAATGGTATAATATGATTCAAGGATTGAGAAAAATGCATTTATTGTCCTAATAATGTCGAGATTATTAAATTATTTAAAATAAATCTACAAAATAAAACAATCCGCCATAATAGCTGTACACCAATCAGAGCGCGTGACGTCATTACTCAATTTATTAGACCAAAGGTGCGCCTTTTGTTTCCTTTGAGGTGTCTATGCACGTAGTTCTTGCTGTTGCAGTTTTGGCGTGAATTTCAAATTTTAATTTTTATGTTTGAAAACCTTTATTTTCTACTGAAATATTATATTTTTTTCACATAACAAATCATTCTGAACATAAAACCAGAGAAATGGGATACTACTTACCTTATAGTATACAACATCATTGCATAAAACAGATTCTAAAAAATTTACATCTTGCCTATTATGCTTGCGAACTGTCAAAGTCAATCAATCAATCATTTATTTATTGTTTAACATAGGTGAATAAAAAACAGATCTTATAAATAGGTCGATGTAGGGTCTCTATGTTACCAATTTACGCTGGTGTACAATGTAATTTTTCCCTAATTATTAAATTTTTTTAAATAGCATGCAATAACAATTATTTTAGCATTTTAAATATAGTGTGTGTGTGTGGCAAGCATTTCATTAATTAATTATATCATTAACAGACGCAACATTACATTTTGATAACCTAATAGTCATAATAATAGTCATAATAGTCATAATAGTCAGAGCCTAATAGGCATACTGGAAATTTTCGGTTCTTAGGAAGTTGCGTTGGCAACTAGGCAATAATTGATAGCATACCAACTAAGGGAATTAAATAAAAATAACTTATTCTAGAGAATACATATTGATTGCCAAAGGTGTTGCAAGCCCTGTGTAATTGCATTGAGATAGGCCTCGAGTCACTTTCCACTGGAATGAAGCATCACTGTTGATGCAATTGGGAGCAAATACTGATGTATTTGTTGAAATATAAACAATCTATACACGATTCTAAGTAGATTGAATATATTGGAAATGTCTATTAGCCGTACGTGTAATCTTCTACTATATAAAAATAAGTCGGGTTTTCCTTCCTGACGCTATAACTCCAGAACGCACGAACCGATTTCCACGGTTTTGCATTCGTTGGAAAGGTCTCGGGCTCCGTGAGGTTTATAGCAAAGAAAATTCAGGAAAAATCTGGTGGCATCTGGTGGCGAAACGGAGTTCGCTGGGTTTGCTAGTTACGTTTAAAAAACTAAAAAGAAAACCAACTTCATTATTCGACTCGGGTCGATTACAAATGAAGGTGAGGTTTTGTGTGTTGCGGGCAAAGTATAAATCCCTCAGGAGTTGGGGCCACCTGGAAAGGTTAATAATAATAATAACCCTTTCAAACAAAAAAAGTTTTTTCAAATCGGTCCAGGCGTCCAGAGATTCCGACGAATTGAGAACCCTCTTTGTATTGAAAGACTAGCTGCGCTTCCGCGGTGTGTCCCGCGGTACCTCAGGATTTTTTATTTTTTCGGAATAAAAAGTAGCCTATGTCCTTCCCTGGGACAACCTTTATCCATGCCAATTTTCAGACTAATCTGTTCCAGTGGTTTGGGCATTAAAAGGTAACAAACAGACAAACAAACAGAGTTACTTTCACATTTATAATATTAGTATGGATTCGCGATAACACGGGTTGCTCAAGCCCATCGCCGCTTCAACTAAAACAAAGTTAGCATATGTTTTCATATCGGCAACATGGAATGACCATCCATCGTCTGACGTCGACTATAAGTGTCTGAAGCGCACCGCAAGCCAGTATCACCCCTATTCGCACGTACATTAAGGTTAATTGCTGCAAATCACACGGATAATTTAGCTCACCGCGCCTCCGGACATAGCTTATTCAACCAAGCTACACGTATATGTGATGTGAATTACTTAGAATGGCACTCAAATGGCAATCAAATGTGATACGAACTAGTTTACTTACTGATCTACTACGTATCCCTGAAGAATCTAGATTATAAGAATAGAAACTATAATTCTCTATTAGCAGCTTTTAAACGTATTAAGAGCTGGCTTCCTATTTGCCAATTTCTGCGAAGATTCCGCGAAGAATCGCTTTGGAGTCTTGTTGCTTGTCTATATAAACATTTAACAAGTCTACTAGATAAGACCGCCGATTGTATATCATAGTTAAGTTTTTTTGTTTGTTTTATATATTTGTTTATCTTTTTATGTGGTTTATTATTATTATTATTTATTTATTTCAGATATTAAATCCATAGTTACACACAATTCAATTAAATATACATGTCAAGGATACAAAAATAAAAAGAAATACATGAATCAAAACATAAATACAATGAAAATGTCTAAATAATACTTATAAAAATAAAATAAAAATTGTAGAGACCAAAGAGACTTAACTTATTGACCCATTACCACCTGCATCCACTTATGTTGTATTGGGCAATCCAGTCTAGAGACAATCATCTGTAGGATGCCGTTGCTGCTGGCTCGCGTACGCTGTATTATGGAAGCGACTTTCTTACGAATAATCGCATGAAAGCCGTCCGTGCGGGCTTCAGCAAACATGCCAGAAGCACTGCACCAGCGAGGCAGCCGCATCAGCATCCTGAAGATATTGTTGTATTGTATGCGTAAAGTGTTGGCGACTCGACGAGTGTGGTTTACCCACAGACTGCTCGAGTAGAAGGATTGACAGTACGCCTTGAAAAGGGTTATTTTGACTTCTACCGAACAGCGCGCAAACCTTCTTGCGATCATGTTTCCTCGAACCGCCAACGCTCTCCGTTCCCTCTCTATATCCAAATCATCTTTTAGTTCCTCATTGATAATATGCCCCAAGTACCTAAAACTTTCCACTACCCTAAGTGCCGCACCATTTAGCATAATCGGCGGAACATAGATTGGTTTGTTTTTACCGCTCTTGAAGATTAAAACTTCACTTTTTTTGGCATTGTAGCTCAACCCATGTTCCGCCGCGTATGCCGGTTTATGGTGTGCAATAAAATATTTCCTATCTTCTATCTATCTACTACGAGTATACAAATGATGCCAGAGTTTTTTTAATGAATTTGTGATTTCACATCGAATGTTGTGCCTATCATGGCTTGTTCTCATTCCTAATCATTTAATTTTGAATTACGTTGAAAATTTGAAATCAGTTTTAAATGCTTTTTAAAGTACCTATCTGTGCCATTAGTTTTTTTTTTGCAATTTTGTTCATTTCCTTCCACACATTACGATATTCAGCCGTGATTGTGATTTGTGCGCTGCGGAAAAAATTGGTCGAATCATGGTCTTCGTTGCGATCTGAGCGATTTTTTAGTTGCAATTGTTATCTGATTGTTATAACAAACTCATGGGTTGACGTTTTTTACTGGCCTTTCAGCTAGCTACGTTGCTTAAGCTGTGCGTGTTAGCGCCGTGGGCTCATATTAATTCATGAAGTCGGACGCTTTGTTGATTCATTGGAAACATGGAGGGCGGAGACTACATTCGTCACCATCATCAGCGATATTAAAAAAACATATATTACAAATTGGTTGTTACGGTTCAAACATTATTGTTCTAGGTCAAATTCACAAAGAATTTTTGAGATTTTTTTATTGCTTTTAAACTGGACCCTTTCTTTCCTGTAGACGCGGCCGAATAATCCTCTAAGCTTGCTAATGCCCAGCACCTAAACCTGGTTTAGATGCTAGGCAAGCCTTTTCATCCAAAACAATATCCCAGCTACTACAGCGTCCTTTAAGTCATGTAACGCTTTATAAATAATCTAGTTTAGTAAAGGCCTAAGTTTTAAACTGGACCTCATTACGAAGTTGTGTAAAGCAGTAAATCTTTAAACCCGCTCTTCTTAGCCGCACCCAGTTACGTTAATAACTCCAGTTCGCGAAAACGGCATAGTTTCTACCAAAGTTTTGCGTCATTAATCATTAGGGCAGTGAACGGTGATGAATAACTTAGGGAACTATGGAATAATGCGCAGTGGGATGTTGTCACACAACATTTTTATGGTCAAAATTCGTGTTCCATGAAATTCATGTTGGACTGAATTCGTGTTGTTTATTTGTTCTGGTTTCGATTTTGGACATTAGACTTTTTTTAGCTTTTATACTTTTATTTAGGAGATATGTAATATATGGGAATATGGGCCAGAGATGCTCAACAGCCAAGAAGCAAAGCACCCAATCGGTAGTCGAATGATATTGTCTATTATATGTATTGCTGAAAAAGCATGGGAAAATGATTGCTGCAGTTGTATCTAAGTAGGATATATTGCCTTTATTGTCTGTAATTGTGTTGTGTGTGTCAAATAAATTCTTATTCTTACAGAGTAGTTTTATAAAAAGGCCTACGCAGCAGTGGGTGCCACCGGGCTGAGATATAAAATAATAATAATGAATATATAATATAATATTTTTATTTTCAAAAAGGTTTACAAAAGGTGTACAAGAAAATTAACAAACTAAAAATACATCATTTTTGATTTTAATTTATAAACCTTGTAGTCTGAAGCATTGTCGCCTCACTCTAAGTTTTCACTTGTATGTAGACATGAGGAGATTCTGTTTCGGCTATCTCGGTCAGCTTTATACACTGTGTCTTGATGTGAGTCTGCTTTATTTTTATGACGTATTTATTCCCTTATACTAAGAAAAGAATACCTATATTTAGTTGATATCAAACTTTGATTCATCGAAGATTTTTACTGCTTAAATCTAGCTAGATACAAATTATAATTAACCTAATTAAAGTTACTTTTTTACTTTCTATAATACTTAATGTACTTATTTTACCCACTTAGCCTTTGTTGTGTAGAGTTTGTGTAATGTAATGTTGTGTAAGTGTAATGTTGTGTTAGTGTAATGTTGTGCTAGTGTAATGTTGTGTTAGTGTAATGTTTGTGTGTGATGATTTTTGAATAAAATCATAGACTGCTGCTATAGGTTATTGGCCCTCTGTAAAATCTAGTATACCAGATAGATAAGAAAATAAGGAGTCCTATTTAGCATTGTGGTTGTTTTTTGGCAACACCAGCCATAGACATTTACTTTCTCTATGCCAAATGCGATAGCAGCGCCTCCCTCACCAGAACAGATATTGTGGGACTATACAGGTATTAGGTGCCATTTAATAAAAGGAGAAGTCAAGATATGTGAGGGTAGTTGTAAAACTATCGCTCATCGACGGGGGCACCGTCACATACTCCATTTTGCCCGCGACCACGCCTGTAGCAACACAGGCGAAACGTCGGGAAATAATAAAATAAGGTACGCGATAAATCCCGTTTAATTAATACGTAATTAAAGAAGAAGTCTCTCACAGAATACGAGTATACCCTAAAGCCTTGTACGGTCTGCGCGTGACAAGCGCGAGTCGCCAAAATCGTATACAATTTTGACATTTTACATCGACTCGCGCGAGCCGAACGCGTAAAAACGTAGTACGTATACGTACGCAGCTACCGTCATTCAGATAACGTAGCAACTGTAAATTTTTTATTGCGATATAATAAGAACAAAAGCTTTCCAACCTATGTTAGTTAACTTTCGTAGTGACTGTTTCTCTTTAATTAAAAATGTAAATTGCTTTGTTTGAGGTATTTACGTTTGTTGACGATCCTACAATTATTATTTCATTATACTTGAAACTTTCATGTTAAATCAACCAGTTCATTTTTAGTTGACACATACCTGTTATGTGCCAACTAAAAATGAACTTGTTGTTACTGTTATGGCATGATTAATTTAACACATTTTCTCTAAGCTAGTATATTCAAGATCGCTTTATAATTAGTAGATTGGCTATAAAGATTTTTTTTAATAATCGCATTAAATCACCATTTTTCGCGCGTAAATATGCATAAAAATGTTTGATAACATATTTGTAAAGCATATAAACTATGTACAATCTGAATATATTGATATGTAAGTATAAGCAACGACTCATAGCACAAAATGCTACAATCGCGCGATCTAATTTTTTGTGTGTGGTCTACTCTTGTATTTCCCAAAGCAGCTTAAATGAGTTTATTGTCTGATTGAGATAGGTTCCGGTTTTCAAAATGCGTTTGAAGTAGGCTATGCTTTTCATTTAGCTAAAACAGCACGCCCGCCGCGGTCGGCGTGCCTTGCATTCCTCACCGTTCATTACGCGAGCGCGGTGGGGAACGCAATAACTTGAAACAGGTCGTAGGTTGAAATCCAGGGCATTTCTATCCCGACCTAAACAGCGCAAAAACTATTCTACAACAGCTCGACTGAGCAACGCAGATAACTAACTTGTTAAATCAGGTTGTATGTTACTAAATATGTTATCTTGTTCAAGTAAAATTACTACTCGTCTCAGGATTGGTTTGTAGTAACAGTTTTTTAAATCTATGTTATCCCTTTGCTAGGTGAAGGTCTCCGCCATTACTTGACAAGACTTGCGTCCCACCAGTCACTCCTCTAAAATGCACAACAAAAATAGATGAAATTACAAATAATCAAATTATTGGTCTGTCACGTTTTTTAACCCGTTCCACAGCCATATCAACATAGACTCTTTTCATACCCATGGAGACATAGATAAAGAAGATCTGACTGACTTCCTAAAAATACATAATTCTGTCAAAAAAAGCTGAAAAGCATAGATATCTATGAAAAAAGACCAAGCTTTGTTATTCTTTGTAAGTTTATTCCTCTACAATGATTGCCATAAAATACCTTTTGAATGGAACGTTACGGCAGCATAGACCTGTGACGGCTGGCAATAATAGAAAACCGCTTATAGAAGAGTAGAATGCCATAAACCCTGACGCTAAGCGGTTTTTCTTTTTATTTTTCCCACACAAAGGGCGTTATTGCGTCGATCGAGGTATGCCGTGCTTCAACGTCAGATAAAAGCACATAGCTCGTCGCCGCTAGCTCTTTTTATGCAGCCCCAGGCACTG
The DNA here is from genome assembly GCA_963565295.1 of Epirrhoe alternata. NCBI lineage: Eukaryota > Metazoa > Arthropoda > Insecta > Lepidoptera > Geometridae > Epirrhoe > Epirrhoe alternata. Next base: position 2,398,746 of record OY751375.1, read on the forward strand.
GCCAGAGTTATATTCTGTGCATACTTTTCTGATTACTTTAAAAAATAAAGCACAAGCTTTTTACCCCGAAAAAGTAGAGAATTTCCCAGAGACCGTGTGCAACGTCGCGGGGCAAGTATAGAATTATGAGATAGAATGAAAAATTGCAATTACGGTTCATAAAAATAACTATGCTCGTACTTCTAAAGATTTTTAAAATAGATTTAGATTATGCGCTTAGATTAGCATGTAGGGTACTGTTCACCCAGGTGCATGCAAGGCTGCAAGCCACGCTTAGCGAGCGGAAACTACCCCATAGTAATATCAAATAGGGACGATATTTTCCGCTGTCGTAATGAAAACCAGCTGCATGAAGAATTGCACACTTGGCAGTGAAGAATCATGTCTATGATTAGCTTCCTAATACAGTACAGAAAAGCTGTACAATTAATCCTGGAAAGTGCAATAACCTTTGAGGTTATAACTGTTGGGTAATCAAGGGAAGGCAATGGACGCTTTGTCTGGTTCACGTTTACGGCTACGAAGATTGATTTAAAAAAAAATTGGGTTGCATTTAACCTACACGTACTTCATCCAATTTTGCTATACTCGTAGTCAAGGTCATCCGTGCTAAAGTTTTCAAGCCGTAACTACTATATTAATGAAATGAAATGATTTATTAAAAACAGATAGAAAGCTTACTGAAGAATCCAAAGCGCATAATATATCCTTTAAAGAGCCGTGTTGGCCGAATGGGGTTGTACCTCGACTTTCAATCCGATGGTCGTGGGATCGAATCCCGGCCGTGGATCAATGGATTTTGCGTGTCGTAAAATTTATATGCGCTTTAACACGAGCTCTGAACGGTGAAGGAAAACATCGTGAGGAAACCAGTTAGTATTCTTATAGGCGGCGATGGGCTTGCAACCTGTCACGTATGGAATACTAACTTCTGCAAGATGTGGGCATGTATCAAATATGTATTTGTACATGCCTCTGACTACCCCCTTAGACATCTTCAAAGGATCTGGAATATAAAAGATCTGAGAGAATGTCTACCGCGCCTCGGGGATACAGTCGTGACCCTGTTTACGTTTTTTTAAAGAGATAATTTGTAAAAAGCGTCTCTTTCACGTTACGTTTACGTTTTTGGAGTCCGTATTTGCAGCTTTTATTTGTTTTGTCTTTTCTTTAGCTTTTCCAAATATAAATGAATATTAACATTATCTAACCAATTTTCCTGAGTTTTAAACTCGGCCTTGTTAAATAATTTGAGTTGAAATATCTAAACAACAAGGTATTATGTTGCCTAATTACTTTTCCTTGATAATATAATACATTTCTTAAAGGTTTCTCTTTACTTCACAAAGTTCATGTTAATGAATAGACAGATCTTCACCCCACGGACCACCTTTACGCAAAACAGCAACAACTTTACACCAGTGTGATCACAAAAGTAGATGGGTGCATGCATGTCCATCGGTGGCATTATCAATTGACCTTCCGTGCTTCGGAAGGCACGTTTTACTGTCGGTCCTGGCGTTTAGTCATGGCGTCTAAACCTCCCTCACCAGAGTTGGCCACTCATACGAATTTACTTAAAAAAAATTGGTTGTCTGTAAAGTCGGTTTACTGACGATAGTTGAACGTGACAACGTTTGTGCTTCTTTGTCGCTCGTTCCGCGCTCTCGCTTGCACTTCAAGCCTTACATGGAACGCCTCAGAGCGAGGTAACGCCGCATTTTTTCGTGCGTTAAAAAAAAAAAATTGTTCAATAAAGTGCTTCTTGTGGCTAATGCTAATTTCCTACCGTCCTGAATACAGATGTTGCGAGCAATATCGATTTCGTCGTGCTGATATAAATCCCTGTGCCTACTTCAAATCCTCCAGATGGGTTCCCAGTTTGAGCTGTCTGAGATAATTAACGTACTGGCGCTCATGCTGTTTAATTAAAATAATTAAGATGAACGACACCTCTTATTAGAGCAAATGAAAAAAACGTGAGTTTATTTTATTCCGTGTTACGCGCGGCCCACACTAATTGAATAATAGGGTTAAAACGCGTTTAAATGGATCTAAGTAATTGTTTTGTTTTCATTAGAAAACTTTTAGTTTACGGAAATGCGTCGGAAAATCTTTTAAAATACCGCCGATTTAGAAGTTACATACAGTATTTGATTCATTCCTATAACTTTATTTCCTTGTAAATCTGTCTAAAATAAACCAATTCTTATACTAAACGTCGGGTACTTTAGAAGATCCCAAACCAAGACTGATATGCCTTAATTTAAAGTCGTCATAGTTCTATGAAAACACTTGCAGTAATGGCATTCGTATTTAAATATTCGTTACAGCAAAAAAATAAATTTATAGTGTAACATTTTTTTTCATCATTCATCCGTAACACCGAACTGCGCTCCCAGACACGAATCGCAGACGTAGCTCTGAAGTCCGCCAAGCTAAAGTGGAATTGGGCTGGGCACGTCTGTCGCATGCCAGGTGAGCTGTGGGCGAAGGTAGCCACCGAGTGGCGCCCCGACCCAGCGAGAAGGCGACGCGGCAGACCAAAACGTAGATGGCGGGACGAGCTCGACCAATTTCTAACAGACTGGAGAGATGTAGCTGGGGACCGAGATGTCTGGAGGGAGTGGGGGGAGGCCTTTGCCCAGCAGTGGGACTCTCATGGCTGATAATAATAATAAACATTTTTTTAGATTTTTACCACTAATTAAGAATAAAATGAACATACGTATCTCTGCTTTTTTAAATCTCTGCGTTTTAAAATTATCAAGAACGTATTTCAGCTAAACAATGGAATCCCATCTCTACTAGATTTCCAGAAATGTTGTATTTAGTTTTTATAAAATGTTTCATTGAGTTTTAATTTTTAGAAGAACAAAATAAGGCATTACGGAAGTTCGATTCATTAGCTGACTTGCAACTTAATAAATCCTTGTAAATATAACTTAAAAGATTGTTATTGGGGTAGGCGACATTATTCAAATAGGTACTTGGAAAAAGTCGGGGCGCGTGTCTTTCAAAAAAAATCAATACTACCCTCACGCCCTGACTCGCGCTGGCAAGGACACAGCTGAACAACTAAAATTACGCGTTCATCTATTACTGATACCTTTTTGTCCACAACTTTTAACATTTATATCGGTTTCAATTTATAAAGCAATAGGTATACATATAAAGATATGGAAACTCATCCACCATATTTTGACTAGCTCTGTTTGTACAGAAATAGGAGTTTCGAATATCAGTCTACTAGGTTAAATAATCTGGTAATAATGGTACAATTGGTAATTAGCAAGTAATAATACTTTGCCGTCTTAAACAGAATCATGAAAATGGAACCACAGTCAGAAATTATCACAGCTTACCAAGAAACCATTAAAAGAGCCATTATCTTAAATTACTCTAATTATCGCTATCAAAAAGGGTATTCTGTAATATTAGATTAAAAAGCTTATATATATGTATATAGTATAGGTGTTATATGAAACGAAAGAAAACGGTTTAGTATGATTATATTCGCCTGATTTCATAAAATTGCCTTTTTATGTAATGTGACTTATTATATTATAACAATAATGTTATCTAGTGTATCTACCTATACATTTATTATGTATTTCCAACATGGCGCTCAATTATGTGTGACGTAATTATGAACCTGTGATAGCCTATAACTTCCATTTTTTTCTTTCTTTCTTGATTACTTTAAGTGGAAAAAACTGTGAAATCGTAGCTTTCGTGCTGTGAAATTGAAGACCCTTGCCCTGATTCGGCTTTGAAATTAGCTCCGCGGGTTTTTCCAATTAAATAATGTACAGTCGGATCAAGGCCTCTGTAACAGACATGGCGACGTCGTCATTGCAATAAAAGCGGAATCTCAATTAACTTTAGTTTCTAGGGTACCCTAAAGCGCAATACCCACTGAGCCCGCCGGGCCGCCGACATATGTCGGCAACATTATGTTGGCGGCTTCACTTATTTCAAGTCGGAAAATTTTGTCGGCGGCATGTCGGCGGCTTGAGATGAGTTGTGTGTTGTGTTATATAATTTATGCCGCCGGGCAACTGAGCGCAGGCAACACAAGCCGCCAACATGTCGGCGGGTAACACGCGCCGTCGCATGTTGCCGACATGATTCTTTTCATACAGGCCGCCGGGTTGTGTCGCCGGGCTGTGTCGGCGGCCCGGCGGGCTCAGTGTGTATTGCGCTTTAGGTCTGTCTGTCTGTCCGTCTGTCACTAGTATCTCATGAACCGTGATAGTTAGACAGTTGAAATTACAGAATGTGTTTTTGCCACATGCAATGTGAATGGATCCTGAACATTTCACGGTATTTTATTGTGTAATTTAATTGTTTTTTCATCCATAACTAATACGGTTTGACGGGTTTACATATAAAGTTCGACGGTGAAGTGTCGCGGCCGTCTGATGTTCTTTGGTTAAAATTAACTGCACTAAATGGATTGAATATTATTTGCATCCATTTGGGTACGTCAGGATAATTAGTGTATGCATTGATGTGTGAGAAATGACACTACGCCGCCGAATATTATGTGAACTTTTTAACAAATAACGGGTTATTTACCATAATTTACTTTTTGTTGAGTTTCCCAATATTATTGATCATATGAACGAAGAACAATTTTAGATGGGACAGTTACTTAAATTGATTTTTTCTTCATTTTACACACAGCGTTCTGAGGGAATGTCTACCGTGCCTCGGGAATATAGTCGTGAGCTTGATTGTGTTTTAACTTAATTATATCATAAAGAAAAAAATACATAAAAAAACTCCAGGAGTGCCAGCAGAAGTGAAAACTTGAACGGTTCTAAGCTTGAGAAATAACCCGGTGTCGGTGAGCAGTCACGTGACGCGCACGTGACCTTAGCGAGGCGAATCCAAGATTTTTTTCTTATCTCAAAACTGCCAAACGTGCCTAAAAAAGTTTTCACTTCAAAAAACTTAAGCTTAAGAGTTATGGATGTAGTGTGAGCGCGCAAGCTCAGCGCATTCTTGTATACCATAGATTAGCAATAGTAGTTAGTATATCAGAATCTATGTAAGAGACTTCACATGCAACGTTCAAGGAATAAACACGTATCTTAAACATGAAGCTGTTTAACTCAACAAGACCTCCAGACCAAAAGACACATATGTAATTAAAATACTTTCTTTACATGGCAAAGGCAAGCTTAATACTTAAAAGAGTTCTTTATATTAGTTTTTGTTTAATTTAGCCCATTATACATATCCTAACTACATCCTAATAACTTCAGAACACTATAGTGCGACCTAACATCAACTAGGTCTCAATATTACTCGTAGTATCTACGTTGACTGACCCCAAGAGCGAATTAGCTATTCTGACTGTCTGAGGAATTAAAGTGCTTGGTGTTTGAGTTCGAAATATAGCTTCTTTAACGCATTTTTCCAAGTGGCACTTTTGTGAAAGGCGTATTTTTAATCGACTTTTGAGGAGGTTCTCAATTCGACTGTGTTTTTTTTATCCTGTTACGCGAAAATTCCGCCAAATGTGGACCGATTTCAAAAATTCCTTTTTTGTATACATATACATTTTAATCCTGAAGAATTGATCTTCTTCTTGTAGTGCCTCAACGACTAGCGAAGGTTGGCAGAATATTTACACCTGTCACTACGATCCGCGTCGTTCATGTCTGAATCCTTTCAAATCCTTTCAGTCAACTCATGCGTGAAAACAGTATGCAAAAATGCAAATCGCTTGTAAAAACAAAAACGTATTTTGCTCAAAATGAGACTATTGTAATTTCTACTAGCAAATACTTAAAATAAAAGAGTGTTTTGAAGGTCATCGATGCAGTTATAGATGCTTGCGTCATGCGTGTAGGCATTATTAAGCGTACAGTTTTGTTTAAAAAAAGTTATATGAAGTGTAAATCTGTTCGACGTTATCGATATGCTACAGGCAGACTCGGGATAAACTCGTATGTTTCATCGATGAACTCGTACAACAAACGATTGATAATTATGTGAGGATTGATTATAATTATACAGTTATTATTATACAGTGCATATGCTAAAGTTTCATCCAAATCTTACCTCTAGATAAGACGTGCTAGAAACACAAACTTCTCGTTTTACAGTATTAGTACAACAATAAGCCATTAAAGCTCCTCTAGCCATGCCTACGAATCGAAATAGAATATAAATCGTATCATCAGATAACGCTAAACGCCACCTGTATACGTCAAATGGCATTAAATTTCCAAGTGCATGTATTTTATGTCAAGTGTCGCGGCACGTCAGCTCCTGGCATTTACAATCTCAGTGTAAAACTGATGATTTACCAAAGAAATTATAAACTACTAGCGATTTTCATAATGCCAGGAACTCAATACAAATGAGTAAGATATAAGACATGCATTTGAGTTTAATGCAGCTCAGGAGTATTTTTTCACATATGTTGCCGATACTTAAATGTTGTCACACTGTATCTGTGAGGATTGATATTCTCACAAATTGTAACAATCACAGGAATACAATTTATATGGGGAACACCTCGGGACTATACCCTTTCAATCAAAAATCTAAATAAATTGAACTTCCTTTTTTTTAAAGTCGGGTTAAAATTTCGTTGGACGTCTGTCATTTACTCTACCATAAGTAAATTCAACTAACCTTACGCTAAAAGGACAAGAGGGAGTGAGACTTGCTCCCTGAGAAAAATTGTGAATTTCGGGAACGAGCCAACTACGTTGATACATTGGGGCGCTACGTCTTGCTTTCAAAGTAGACATGGTCATAGTATTATACAGTAGCTATGTTATAGTTTGCTATGACAGTTGAAAATGCAACCAAGAACTTGTGTTACGCTTTAATGTCAAGGCTCAAAGACCTCAAGGGTACTGAGTATGTTATTGTACACTAGCTTCTGCGCGCAGCTTCACCCGCGTGGTACCAACATTTTGAATAGCCTATACACTATTCCAGGTCACTATCTACGCATATACCAAGTTTCATCCAAATCGATTCACTGGTGTAAGCGTGATTGAAACACAAACATACAAACATCCCACATCCAATCATCTAAAGAAACTCACAAACTTTCAGCTATTGTAGTAGTGGGTTTTGAAGTACTTTCTAGTGCAGTTTCATCAAAGCTTTTCAATGTGTATTTTACGTACAAAAATAACCCTCGCTGCGAGTTCCTTACCTAAGCACAGTATGAAATTACTAGCATCCGCCCACGGCTCTTTCCTGCGTCCGGTTTGAAATGTTTCAATGCAATTAGAGCTGGCTTCGATGAGCTAAAGTTTACGGTAGAAAGCGTATTAGAAATTTAAAGGCTGAGTTTATAAAGAGTGGCTCAATGAGTTCAGAACGATGTGCCAAAGTAGACAAGCGCTATATCTACTATATACTAAAATAAGTCGGGTTTTCCTTCCTGACGCTATAACTCCAGAACGCACGAACCGATTTCCACGGTTTTGCATTCGTTGGAAAGGTCTCGGGCTCCGTGAGGTTTATAGCAAAGAAAATTCAGGAAAAATTTCAACAGAAAAGCGGGAAATACATGCGCAGACGAAGTCGCGCGGGTCAGCTAGTTATATCTAAAAGATGGAGCACAGATCACCAACTCTGTAATCCAGAATGCCAGATTGACAGCAATGAAACGTGACCTGATAGCCAGTGAAATGAAACTAAGCGAAATAAAATTGAGATTAGGTGCAGATAATGTAACTGTGTAATTGAACACCACACTGTAGTTGAAATCCGTCTCCGTTTCGTAAAAATGGTCTCTGAATGAACTTACGAGAACTTACCATAGATCTGAGACAATATCTATCTACATACTGTCACAGAGTTTTAGACGTTCAAGATTATTTGATAAGAAGTAAAAAAGTAAAGTGAAAACATGTTTATTCAGAACGAATTACAGTTGAAAAAAAATTACAAAGCAGTCTCAACGCTCACCTCTAGAACTGGTGAGTAGAGGTTCTGATGGAAAAGCTACATGGAAAAATTTATTAAGTATAAAGAACTAAAACTATACAATAAAATAAGATCCAAGGGTAATGAGTGATACATTCAAGTCTAGTTAATAAATAAATAATGCTGGACATTTAACACAGCATCATCTAGCCCCAAACTAAGCAAAGCTTGTACTATGGGAACCAGACCACTGATATACTACTTATATACTTTTTGTTTGTAAATACATACATATTATACATAGAAACACCCAGACTCGAGATAAATATTTGCAGATCATACAAACATTTATCCCGCCGCGGGGATCGAACCCGCAACCTTCTGCGTCCCAAGCGCGCTTTCACCCACTGCGCCACAGAGGTCGTCAGTTAAATTTGAGGCATCCTTTCTTTTCGCTCTTTAATATTTTTATTTTAATATAATTATTGTAAGCCTTCATCCCACGCCTTTTGCAAGATTAAAAAAGCTTAAGTTTTATTTATCCCTATCCGCTACGCTAACCGGAATAAAATATACTTAAGTTTCGTTTGCGCTATATCAAATCTTTTAAGCCCGGCACGTTTAAAACACTTTAAACTCTTTTATTTAGCTTTTCCTTGCTACGTTTTTAATTTAATTTATATGCTTACTCTAGTTAATGAGACTTCAGAGTGTCTTGTACAAACATTTAGGCTAATGTTGGTAAAGGGGACTAAATTTAGCTGCGGTAGGCTAACTCGCAAGCAATCCTGGGCACTACAACGTCCCGTTGAGTGTAGGCATAGGTTGCCTCCTGACGCTGTATAAATTATCTAGGCAGGAAGATTTTTTTACTACTGGTTTTATACATCGTTATCGTGCTCTTTATCACTCTATTTTCTTGTTATACCCACAAAAAATCAAACTAATTTTGTAATTTTCTAAATTCAATTAGGGGGTTCTAAAACGAGCGTCTAATTCCCTCGCAGGAATATTTTTGTTTTCAACGGCACTGAAGTCGTCAAAGTAACCTTTTTATCTATACTAATATTATAAAGAGGAAAGATTTGTTTGTTTGTTTGTTAGTTTGAAATGAATAGGCTCTGAAACTACAGGACCGATTTGAAAAATTCTTTCACCAATAGAATGCTACATGATCCCCGATGAACATAGGCTATATTTTATCCCGGGGCAGTGAAGTTTTCCCGAGGGATCGCGGGTAACACCGCGGCGGACAGCTAGTCCTTTATAATACTTGGAAACCTCAGAAATAAGTTACGGTAACAACGCTTTAAAGATTACATACAAATGAACAGGGAACTCCGAACCATATGGTTTGACCTTGCCTAAGGCATTGACACGGTTGAACCCCGAAAATCGATATGTCTTCACGAATCGAGACGAATAACAAACGTACTATAACATTAAGCTTCTGTGTAAGCTGATGTAAGCTTCGAACTGAATAAAAAAAAAACATTTTCAAAAGAATAACAGTTTTTTTATTTTATTCTTTTCCCACATTACTAAGTATGTAGGTATTTAACTTGTTTCTTTCGCATATTATCTAAACCCTGTACGCGATCTCGTCCCGGAAAACAACATGCATACATACATAAAGTCACGCCTCTTTCCCAAAGGGGTAGGCAGAGACCACGGATCTCCACTCGCTACGATCATGACACACAACTTTCGCCTCATTCACTCTCATTACATTCTTCATACATGCTCGTCGGTTTAGGGTACTTTTGACCTGGCCCTTCTCCAAAATGTCGCCAATTTGATCCAAGAAGGTTCGCCTAGGCCTTCTCCTTCCAGTTGTCCCATGAACACTCGCCTCATACACTTGCAACTATGTAGATTTATCTGTCATGTACCCATAACATAAGACCTGCTAACTGATGATAATCTTTGTGATATCAAGCATTATTTATTTTATTACGTAAGTGTATTTATTACGTGAGATAGAACATGTATCGTATTCATCCACTTTCCTCTATCAGACGTCATCTCAGCACTCACTCTTTTCACTCATGTCATCTTTCACAGTCCATCTATTCTTTGGCCTACCTCTCTGGTCTATAATCCTTTTTGGCTGTGTCGTAGGTAGTCTAGTAAAAAAAAACAAAGTAGGTACGCATGTTTAGGCGAATAAGCTTAAGCTACTAAGCACTACCTATTAAGCCTACAATAAAATATATGTAACGAAAACTCTTATCTTGAAAAATTCTGACAAAGAGACTACGAGTACGAGTAACGAGCTGAGTTTTGACAAAAGGATGATGTTGAAGGGTTTTTTGACGCCAATGGACAGCAAACAAAGACATTCAGATAATGCGTCTCTGATGGTACCTAATCGCCTTACCCTGCGGAACTCCTCACATCCGCAACTCCTAATGACTGGGCCATTTGCAGGATCCAGGGGAGATGACAATTGTACTCTCTGTTACAGCCTTCTGTAAAATATACAAGGATTGCAGCGAGTGTTAGCCAAATTGTGCGTGAACGAAATGTTTTGTAAAATGTACGGTCTAAATAGCAACCGATGGTAGTTTAATGTTCATCGAAGGGATATACAATTTAGACATACGACGTAGATAGCATGAACTCATAAAGAACCTCATGTTTGTACGTGTTAGTTGTGCGTATTAATAAGTATAATAATAATAATAAGTATTTATTTCCTAAAGAGGTTATAAAGTAACAGAGCTTACACTTTCTACCTTAAATAATGCATATTATACATAAAGAGAAACCATTTTCATCAAGGGGCCATAAGCGATCTGTAAAACGCTAGGATCAAAGTTCAAGTATACGTCTGAGTGGTGTATAAGAGTTGTAATCCGCAATTTTCTATTATTAAACTTATTTCACCTTGGCGTGCATCAGAGCGAAATGATAAACCCTTCAATTGTACAATTGCATGACTATCAGGTCAATTTATTTGTCTGCAAATAAATAAAGATCAATAATGCTTAGTAAACATCGATGTCCTTCACTCCAATTCAGCCAATTGAGTTGAGTTGTTTACAGCTATCGTTAAATTGATGGGCTGTCTTGAAGACCATGCTTCAAGATTCCGCTATTGCAAATACTCCTCGTGAGATCCGAAAATTGCGATAACCGCGTATCTAAAGTACAGGCCATTAAATAAAGTACAACCAATCATCGCACATCCAGTAATTTAGCGGGAATTTGCCGTGAGTTCTCGCGCGAGAAACTAAACGGTTACAGCGGGACGTCCACTCGCTACAACATCTCACTCTCGACTGCGCTTATTCATATTCTTCACTGCTGAGTGCACAAATCAGCCTAGCTAATTTCTACACAAAACATTTGTACAGCGTAACTACCCTCGTTTTAATCGTCATCTAAATGGCTTTAGGGATTGATTTTGTTGATTTTTATTTTTAATTCAATTTTGAAGTATTTTGTCATAATACCTTTTGCTTTGAATATTTCTAGGTAAACTTTTTACAAGACTTTCTACATTGAGCAGACTTTCTTGATTAGCAAAACGCAGGATGGTATTATGCCGTTGCAAATAAGTAGCATCCCAGATTTCCGAATTCCCGGGCATTGTTTCCTCATCAAAAATACTTTTTATCCAACCCATCCGGAATTTTCTTTTGAAATCTTGCATAAAGGAATTCGCGTACCTACTTGACCTATTTGAACAAATTCTGTTGTCTGGGTACCAAGGTCTTACCATTAAACTCGAAGAGACATTTATCTCTATTGCATTATTAGATTTTACCTCTTAACTATCAAATTGGCATGACTTAACTAGCAAACATACGAGGGAAAAATTGTGACTACTTCACAGTATTTAGTAATATAATTTCTAAAATTTTCCTGATCTAGTACTAACATTATAAAATACTGACATAACAATTTCATGCAAGTTTCTTCGTTTCTTCTTCACAAGTTCTTTCGAACCAGTGTGTTGAAAGCATAAAGACGCCACTTGTACATGGTCGACATTCCCAGAGTTCGTACAAAGCGTTTTGAGTCTATATTTTTCATACGCACCGCCAAATTTTGGAACTCATTGCCTTGTCTTCAAATCAAGAGTAAATAGGTTCCTTCTAGGAAAGCATGCTTCATCTTAGACCTCACTATTGCTTAACATCAGGCAGAGTGAAGTCAAATGCTGACCTACTTAATTAAAAAAAAAGTATAAATATCTATAAATAACAATCAAAAGAATAAAGAAGGAAAAATAAAACAGAGTTCAGATCACCAACTGCAGGTAAAGTGCTCAAAAGGCTGGCGGCGTATTTCGTTGCATTTCTTTACTCATTTTCTCTCGGAAGTATGCAGCAGCTCTTTCAACAATTAGTTATAAAACGATGGCGTTCATCGTTTTCAGATCTTGTATCCCCAGACACTATAAACGCTTTAATCATTAGGAATTATACAAGCCCAACGGCTTAAATTCAGAAATGAAATGTTTTCTTATTGTTAGTACCCAAAAATTTTAGTAGATTTTGGGGCAGCTTAGCAAACGACGCGTTGATTATAAAGACAAAAATTTTATGTTATAAAACAGTTTAAAACCATTACAAAACTAATTAATTACTGTACTGTGAAACTATTTTTAATAAATCTAGCCACTATAAAAAAAGTAAAAATAATCTATCTATCTATCTATTCAGCCCGGTTGCACCCACTGCTGAGTATAGGCCTCCTCTCTATATCGCCACTCTTCTCGGTCCTGTGCAGTCCTTTCCCACGCTTTCCCAGCTACATTAACGATGTCATCCGACCATCGGGCGGGTGGTCTAAAAATAATGAACAGATATAAATATAACTGGGACAATGGCGCTAACGTAGGTAACGTTAGCGCCTAGAAAAGCAAAGACAAATCCGTATAACAAAGAGGGAGTAACCTTATCGTAGAAACCCTTTCAATATTCTAGTTTTAGCCGGCGCGGCGCGGGCGACCCGGCACGATAACTGAATAAATTGTTCTACTTACGGAAATGAAACTCTTGCTTTGAGAACTAGGCGCCGTAATCAAAATCTGAGTTATGCTTTATTGTCTATACTAATAATATTTAAAATAGGTGCAACGTGATTAATTATTCTAGCTCACACAAATGTATGGGTATCCCCTTCAACAATCCTCTGCCTCCACTCGGATGAGATGCTCAGGGGATTTTGAGACAAAAAAGGTTTAAAAATCCCCTAGATCATTTATTTTACTAAGGTGTTCCTAAAACAATTTAACAATAGCAACAAAATTAAAAATTTCTCGAATTAAATGTTCTATCAAATTAAATTTCACAATTTCGTGGTTTCAAAACAAAGAAATTAGTAAAAGTTTCATGTTCCCAAATATTAAGTAGTCCCCGTCAGTGTTACAGAAAATAGGATTCGAGTCCCTAAGACTATATCGAAGCATTGAAATGCAAACTTTATCTTGTGGACGTGAAGTGAGATTGATATTGACACAAAATAAATGTTTTGATGCCGGGCTGATTATTTTGTTGTTTAAACGACCACTATGTTTATTCATTAAAACAAGACTTAATTAAAAGATTAAGGAAAGGACCGCATTGAAAAAAGTTACTATTTGAACAGCAAAACTAGATAAGTACCGTACCTACAAAAATGTTATTTGAAAATGTACATTTAAAAAAACACTTGAATTGCTGAAAAACTTATTGAACTCATCAGGATAAGTAATTTAAGGAAATCATCATTCATCATTTCCCTACCCTTATCCCACTTTTATGTGGGGTCGGCACAACAGGTTTTCCTCTTCCACTCCGCTCTATCAGCCATCATCTCAACACTCACTCCTTTCTTACCCATATCATCCTTCACACAGTCCATCCATCTTTTCTTTGGTCTGCCTCTTCTGCTACATCCCTCCACATTCAAACCTAACATTCTTCTCGTTACATGACTCTTTCCCTCCTCATAACATGCCCATACCACGACAACCTACTCCTCAACTTATCCGTCACTGGCGCAACTTTCAAACCTCCTCTAATATACTCATTCCTAAGGAAATAAAAGTCTGAATTCAAGGAATTATACGTCCAAGTTAAAGTAGAACTTTCTTTCACATCTAACATTCGTTACTCGGTATAACATTATGCATGCATTGAAATCAGCTCCATTTGTTTACACCTGGTATCTTAGCAACGGTTACGACACCCCTAGACCGCAGTGGTTCGATACAGTACTGCTGAATTTATAAGCCTGATTATGCAACTTATGTTTTAACTTATACTTACTTGACTTTGTATTTCTTGTCGATAAGGCCGAAAATGGGCATAGGCATGCCTATTCCATATTAAACAATGTCCCAGTCCCCTTGAGCGTAGGAGTAGGTTGCCTCCACGCTGTATAGATCATCCAGTATTAGTAAAGGCCTCAGTTTTATACGAGTATGTTTGAAGGAAAACATCGTGAGGGTTTCCTCGCGATCGTCCTTCTGATATCAGATATCATTCGCGCTTGATAACATTAGTTTTGTCCTGTGATAGAGAGATATCAGAGGCAAATGAAATTAATTATTAAATTAATTGTCCTGCGGTAGCAATATCACAAGATATATATAAATTTCAATCGCCTGTGGTCAAGCCTCTTGTTGTGCTCTCTTTTTGGATTTCCCGTGTGTTTGGATATTGGCATATACGATTTGAAATTTATAAATACAGCTGTACGCGTCCGCTCATAATTACGTTTTAGATAACTACCTACATTATTGTGTTCGATGTTTTTGTAAGTAATCAAACTCAAACTTTGTACCTACATAATAATTTTGTTACTGTAAACGAGAACTTAGTGCTTAGACAAACCTAATATAGGCTTAGAAACACTACTCACTAAAGATTGTTAACTTTTGAGAAATAAATATATCTATCTATCTATGCACAAAAGTATAAGTTGACTGAGTCCTATAATTATATACCTAGTCCGCAAATTGAATAAATATGTGTGGCTTTTAGAGTAAAGGCTACTCCTTGGGGAAATCACACAGTCTATCACAAAAATAATTGGTGTACCCGCACAATCCACTCAAGTGACCGATGTGGACGCCGTCGGTCTCACGGCGCCGCGGAGCTACGTACTCTTCACCGTTATAAATATAGAGTACTCGCCTTCCTATTATAAGGTATAATGAAACTATGTTCAAGTATTGATGCCTGACGGTCCTTCAATCAAGAGAACCCAATGGCTAACTAGCGCACCCAACCAATTAATTACCTACGACTCCTGTGAATAAAACAGTCTGGGGAAACTTCTAAAAGAAACTCCTTAATTGAGTGGAAACGAGCGACCCAACAGAGACGTTGCTAGGCTCTTGGATTTATAAAGTCAGTAGTACGTTAGAAAATTATTCAGTAGGACCGCTGAAGAGTTAGGTGATTATCTGGTTCATTCGTGACCAATACCGCAATCCAAAACACGGTTGGGGGCCTAGGTGCGCCGCAGACGGGCCACCGGCCACAGCCACTTTCCTATAGTTTTCATACATTTGACACACGCTACAATAAATTGCATGAAAATATGCCAGTGGCGTCATGTGGCTGTCGCGTGTGGCCGGTGTGCGGCGACACTTAAGACGCTAAGCGTCTTACCATAGAACGTGACATAAAGTTATTCCGGAGTGTAAACTGTCAAAATGTATGGTTATTCTTGATTTATTCGGTGGAATAACTTTATGTCACGTTCTATGGTAAGACGCTTATAGTTTTCTTGTAGGTAATCTATCTGTCAATCTCCGGAAGCCAACTGAACTACTGATTATGTTTGTTAGGGTGACAGGTTGCGTTTCATCATCATCATTATTTTTTTTTTCGGAGAAACATCAACTCAGTTTTTGAAATCTTCTCTTAAAAACGAAACCCAAAATCTATCTAAGTCAACTGTATGGCAAAGCTAGGAAAAGCGAGGCTATACCACAAAAGTTTGCTTCTCATTAAAAACAAATGCTCGTTAAAACCAAAGCTTCACAGTTTTTACCGGTTTTATATTTTTTTATTATTTATTTACGACTGTACCATTCCCGCCCGTAGTGAACCTTTTATCTTTTAGAACAATGGTAAACTAATTGTGATGATGTTTAAAGTTTATTTGTTAAACATAAAACAATCCATTAAAAAAATATTTATTGCACACAGGGAAAGTTTCCAAATAAGATTCAAGCAAACCCAGCCCAAGGTGAAATAAACAATGCATTCACGTCCAAAAGGCTTAATAATGACACAGTTTTTATGATGAAAAAATACCCTTTTGTCTGTTAGATTCGTTAACGTTTGACGAGGTGTTCTTTGTTGGCGAGCAATATACAGAAAATAGTCCAGTATAATAAAAAATGTTTACTTCATTTCACTCCGACCCTGTACCGGAATGAAATGAACTTGAGGTGCGATAATGAAATAATAGATCTGCTGATTTAGTTATTCTGTGGTGCGCACTACCGTTTCGTATAAATAGGTTTAGTTGCATTTGGTTCGTCTTCTTAGTATATGAAGTAAATGGTTTAAATTCCGGGAAGAAGAAAAGACAATAAGCTCGTATAACAGTTAATTCATTTCTCGCTCGAAAAATCCTGTCGATCGACAGTGATTGGCCCATCCAGGACATGTTACCCCCTGTTCACACCGAGTTACTAAACATGTATTCTACATGTATACACTTATTTTTGTTCACTCATACGAGTATAACCTAAGTACTTAGTTAATGTTTTGAGGTAATGTTTTTTTAAGTAATCTCGCAGCAATTTTTTTTTACAAAACAGGTTAAATACCTACCTTTTTTAAACAATTTATTGGTGTTTTGAAATCCCAAAAATATACAACTTTTATGTTGGTGTGTAGGGGTGGGTCCATAAACTGCAATGATGCAAGCAATCGTTCCAACATATGCTAAACAACGTCTACCGGCTGTACTACAGAAATGGTGTATCTCTAACTTTTCTTAAAAAAAGCATCTGAGATAAGAGCTGTACACTTATTTATAACGAGTCCGAGAGACAGTTACGAGTTTGTTTTTTTTACCTTTACATCTGGTTCAACTTACTAGGAACACATTTCGTACAAGTGATCCTAGTTTCGCAAATGACATTACTTAGCACGGAATGTCGAAGCTATACTCCTTTGAGCTCTTCAAACCCAGTGGCATACGCTGAAATCGTCAAACACATCTGACGTGTGCTGCACGACAGAACATGAAAGACCAGAGAGGATATTCCACTATATTCCACTACACTATAGGTTTTTTTGTATGTTGTTTTAGGCTTCAACAGCGGCGAGTATGCAACGCATTTTTGAATAGATTATATAAGTTGGAAACTCGGCGCTTCAGGCATCTTTAGTCTTTTAAACAGACTATTAAATCGCAAATTATTTAAATAAAAATAATGATGAAAGTATGAAACAAATACAGTCATATTTTTAATGCTCCTCTGATTACTTCCAAATCTCCAGAGAATATCTGAAGAGGATCTGAAAAAATGTCCATCATGCTATTAAATGAAGTCATAATTTGTATTTTTACTTTTTTCATTCCATACCCTAAGAGCAATTTTATTTTTACAAAGAATAATTGCAATTTGTTTCAGTCCAAAACAAATTGGCAACCGGACCCATTTGGCGTTTTTTTTAATGTCCGTTGTTGAATGGTAACGTTGAGTTATTCTATATGATGTCATCATTTTAGCTGAGCTTTAGGGCCGAAATAGGATCGCTACTTAATCCCTAAGGAAGTCATTCTCTCATCAAGGCAGGCAAGGTCTTTTGGAGACGTCTAAAGTAGAAACACGTCCAAATACATATTTGTAATACGCCCACATTTTGCAAGTCAGCATTCCATTTTTGTTTGTTATCAGTAGATAAGAGGTCGCTCACCCCTTGGATATCTCGCAGTGCTCCGTCACCACGCTGAACCGCAACATACCAAGAGCTTTAATGAGTTTCGAAAGCCACGCTATCTCTTAGAGGCATCACCCGCATGTTCTATTGTTCACGCTGCATTGTCTGTTTATCCTGCTTTGTAGTGCGCGTACTACGCTTTACTCTGCCATTATAATTTCTGTTGTCTGCCGGCTTACTACAACCGCCGTATCTTTACGATGGAACTCGTAGTGTTAAATGAGATTGGAGTTTATATAGTTTTATCGCCGTTGAAGAAAATATGTTTTTGTCTAGACTCAATTTTACTGTTCTACTGTAGAGATAGTGCGGTTTTGGGAAGCAGACAGAGTCGCGGTTGGCGTAGGGACATGATGCATGGGTGTTTCTATGTATAATACCTATGTAAGTATTTACAAAACAAAAAAGTATATAAGTAGTTATCTGGTTCCATAGTACAAGCTTTGCTTAATTTGGGGCTAGATGATCATAGGCGGATCCAGGGGGGGGGGGCACGGGGGCACGTGCCCCCCCCCCCCAGACGATATTTTTGTGTACCTACTAACTACGAAAAATTAATAAATTGTGAAATTTTTGTCAGTTTTTGTTTCTTGTGCCCCCCCCAGAAAAAAATCCTGGATCCGCCAATGTAGATGATGCTGTGTGAAATTGTCCAGCATTATTTATTATTTATTTTTTAGTATTAACATTTATTATTAATTAATCTCGGCTGCGCATCTATAAAATTCTAGATTCAGAAAAATATAAATACAGGCTAAACTTAGAAGGAAAACAAAGTTAGAAAACCTACGTTGCTCTAAGAATCTTAGACTAAGATGTTCTTTAAGTATATCCCTTAGCGTCTCAAAGCTAAATTTTAATGTATTAAGCCAGAAAACAAGCCATTTTGTATGAGAAGTTATTAGTTTAGATTGTAAGCGCTTGGATAATGCTTTATAAATCTAATAAGGACGCAGTTGATGTAGCTCATGGGACGATGTGAAACATATTAGCTTGTGTGGTACTAAAAAGTTCCAGATAAGGAATTTAACAAGATGTTAGATAGATAGAAGATAGAAAGAAAATACTTTATTGCACACCACATAATAAAAATAAACAAAAATGGAAAACTAAACAAAAAACACAATGACATACAATCGGCGGTCTTATCGCTAAATAGCGATCTCTACCAGACAACCTGTGGATGGATAAATGGACAAATTGAAATATATATAGGGGTGTGACTAGATAAAGAATAGGTTGAAGATATAAAAGATATATATATATTTATATACACTTACTAACAACGACTTATAAACTTACATACTAATAATTACATAATTATAAATATAATAAACACGTGCATACATAATTATATACAATTAGGTAAATAATATATAATTTTGTCTAACAACACAAGGGAAGTCAACGACAAGAGGACAAGTAGTGTTCCTTCAACATAATTTTAAAAGAGGAAATTGTTTTTGCACGTCGGATTGCAACAGGTAACTCATTCCACAAGTTAGTAGTGTTAGTAGTGTTAGTATTCACTTTGTATGTTTTGTATGCGCAGTTTTGTATGAGCTACCCCTGGCGTAGTTTTCGGGCGCCCAAATCTCTATTTGATGAATAGTAATTAAGTTAATTAGGTTTTCTACTTTCTGTAACTTTTAACTCAGTCACGAAGTTTTCTGTAATGAGAACTAAGCTCTGAATAGAGCATGTTATAGAAGCTGTTAATTAAATCATACCCATTTGTTTAATCAAGGTTCTTTAATATGGTTTTAGTAATCATCATCATCATTTCAGCCCGGTATCACTGCTGGGTATCCATGAATGTCGCAACTCAATATTGCTTTATTAATTGAAATCATACTGATATCATTTATCAAATTATATAGGGGAAGGTAGCCATCATTGGACCAGTGCTTTCATTGGACCACCGATGTATTTCCAAAAGTATGATAGCTAGCGACAGCAAAACCAATAGAAACGAGTCTTTAGCGACTCAGATGCACCCCACTTTAGTCTCAGCGACGTTGCGAGGCGTGATGATTAGTGACGTATGTGAGTCTGGTTTCGGAAGGCAAAATCTTAAATTTTGACTCTGAACAAGTTGGTGTATCTAACATTGTATTTATGTTTAACTGCATATGTTGCTATTGCTATGAAATATTAGACAATTTTATTGTGATTCTATGTGCGTTTTTAAATTTTGTCTACTCGTGTTAGTTTAGATTTAACATGGTTTCTTCTCCATGAGTACCTAGTTCCTATCAATGGACCACTTCAGAGTTCCACCATTGGACCGGTCCAATCATAGCAACTTATTATTGTCTTTAAAAAAACTGTAAATAATGGGAATAATTTCCGAGTATTTCACTTAATTATGCATTAAACTGTTATTTTTCATCAATATTTAAATATTATGCTTTGAAAAATTCAGAATGTCGATGACAAAAAGGGATCCTTTGACATGGACCAAAACAAGTTAAAATCTTGTTCTACAAAAACAAAGCATATGTTTCAATGAGGTAAGCAGAACAAAATAGAGGCGTAAAAGAAACACATCAAAATACATTACATGGAGCGAAAAAAAAGCCAAAAACATGCTAACATTCTGAAAAAGTCCCCTGGCAGACTTATAAAATAACTTTGTGTGTAATGATCATCATTCCGATAATCGTTAGACAACTGGCATTTGAGATAGAAAGCAAAATGATGTGAATATACTCATGACAGTTCTGTAAAAATGGAATAATATTGACAGCTACAATAAGTTGCCATGATTGGACCTCTCGAACATTTTCTCGAAGTCCAATGATAGCAACCTGGTGGTCCAATGAATGTGCCCATGGTCCAATGAAGGCAACAGTCCAAAATTTAGATTTCTTCGTATAAATCAAAAACTACAAGTCTGAACTGTTTGTGTTTTTGGTTATTATAAATATAGGTCTTACTTATTCAAAATGATGCATTGGTTTTATTTTACCACGAATACTTTTTTAGTTATAAGGTCTTAAAGTTAGGGGGTCCATTGATGGCAACCTTTCCCTAATTCATTAAATATGATATTATGAAACTGCATTATACGACCGCAGATCGACCGTTAATGCTCCATAACTATAAATGGGTTCAACTATAGATAGATAAACTCTTTATTGTACACAAGAACATGATACACGGAAAACATAAAAATAAAAAACATTGTACAATGGGCGGCCATATCGCTAAAAGCGATTTCTTCCTGGCAACCATTTGCATGGACAGGATAGTCGAAACAGAAATACAGCGGTGTACAAAATAAAAGCGACAAACTAAGCACCTACCTATACACACACAACACACATATATAGGTTTAACAACAATTGAAACAAAGAATGAAAACAATGTATAAAAAAAACAAACATGATTACTACCTTACCTACTGTATCCCGGAGGCACGGTAGACATTTTCTCAGATCTGTTTTATGTATACCAGACCAGATCCTTTGAAGATGTATAAAGGGATAGTCAAAGGCATATCGAAATACATAATTTGATACATGCCCATTGCCCGCATTGCAAAAGGAAACATATTCAGTAAATGTTACAACTCAGCGTTTGAATGATAAAAATAGGAAATGAAAATCATAAATGATTTTCGACAATGTTCACATACAACAACAAAGAACTAAATCAGCGATACATGTATAATACATGTTTTGTAGCTGGTGTGAACGTTAAGAACAAACGGGTTTGGTACCGCAGTGTTATGTAACCAGAGCCGCTCGCTCGATATAGGCTGCTGGTCTGTCGGCTTTACGTCCTAGGAAGCGGCGACCGGAAAATTGTCTCACTGGCCGCCTTTTAAGTAATCTTTTCCCAAAGTCTCAATGGTCTGAGAAAAATTGTTTACTGATAATGCTATTATGGAACTGGTTTAAATAAATAATGCTGAATTCTGCACAGTATCTAAAACAATAATAAATAATGCTGGAAATTTTCACACAGCATCATCTAGCCCCAAAATAAGCATAGCTTTTACTGTGGGAACCAGATAATTGATACATACATACATAAAGTCACGCCTCTTTCCCAAAGGGGTAGGCAGAGACCACGGATCTCCAGTTGCTACGATCCTGACACACAACTTTCGCCTCATTCACTCTCATTACATTCTTCATACATGCTCGTCGGTTTAGGGTACTTTTGACTTGGCCCTTTTCCAAAATGTCGCCAATTTGATCCAAGAAGGTTCGCCTAGGCCTAATAATTGATATACTACTTATATAATTTTTGTTTGTAAATACATATTATACATAGAAATTAGAGATAAATATTTGCAGATCGTACAAACATTTATCCTGCGGCGGGGATAGAACCCGCTAAATATCAGCTTACTTCCAAAGTATTAGCAGATATTGTTTTGGGAAGCACTAATGAGTGAAATATTTACTTTTTTATCCTGTAACTACATGATACGACCATGCTCTCATGAAGAGAAACTCTTGGTAATTTGGCAAGAAACTAATAACAAAAAACAAAAGCCCCAAACAGCTCATTCAACATCGAATTAAGTACAGCTCATTTTCAAAAGGCCACTTATAACACTTCGAAATACCACTATGATACTCGTATTCAAAACCATTAACGAAAGTCATGTTTAGAATTTCCAGATTTAACTTTTGTTAAATGAGAGAAAATAATTCTGAAATGTTTAAAATGCATTCCAACTCCAACTGCGCGTCCGTTTAACGGAGTGTATGCTCAAAAGAACTTCTATTTAAATAAAACAATACCTTATGAAACAATTGAAATGAAATCGTTTATTTGCTTGAAGCATGGTATGTAATTGTTTACATACATACATAAAATCACGCCTCTTTCCCAAAGTGGTAGGCAGAGACCACGGATCTCCACTCGCTACGATCCTGACACACTTTCGCCTCATTCACTCTTTCTTCATACATGCCTCGATTAAGGGTACTTTTGACCTGGCCCTTCTCCAAAATGTCGCCAATTTGATCCAAGAAGGTAAATGTAAAATGTAATTCTTTGCTTTATAGATTTAATGATAAATATAAAATTGACTGAATTGTACGGTATTCCAATATTATATGTTACACGATACACAATACGCATGGGAAGGTCGGATCCGTCCGTAGCCATTCAATAGAAGCCCATCGGCCTGTAAACTTACACTTACGTTGTGAAGATCCTATTTCCTCAAATTATTAGAAGCCATGGTTGTCATTTAATCAAATTATTTTCCGAAAATTGCGTTCATCTCCTCACGATGCTTACGACCTATTTGATTTAAAGAGCTTTCTGAGAATTTATCGCGCGCGGCTTCTCTAGCGTGGTACCAACATTTTGAATAGCCTATATGCTCCTGGAAACTATCTACACCTATTCCAAGTTTCATCCAAATCAGTTCACTGTTTTAGGCGTGATTGAAACAAAAACAATCGGCCAAATATCCAAACATCTAAACTAACTCACAAACTTTCAGCTTTATTATACAGGGTTATTTGTAAAACACCGGTAACCTCTCAGGACAGCATTACTATCATCATAAACAACAACTTTTGTTCTATGACTTTTAAAAATTCATCATAATTTTTTCCCATCAGATTTTCATACAAAAAAGTGAACGCTCTAAATGTTACGAAGTATATGCGAAACAAAAGAAAGCGATATTTCAAAGCGAAGGGAGCGGGGTTAGGGCGGCGGGGGCCGAAATGTGTTCGATGAGACAATGTTTTAGTTAGGAAATCGAAATCTTGAATGTTTGTTTTTAGTAAATGTATTATGTTTTGTAAAAAGTCTTAGAATAAAAGTTGTTGTTTATGATGATAGTAATACAGTCCTGAGAGGTTACCGGTGTTTTACAAATAACCCTGTATTATAAAGTGGTATTTAATTGAGTGCCACAAACTTGTCTGGACCGGTGGCCAAAAGAGGAACTAACGAATTTAAGTGTAGAAATTATTTTGTGCCAACACCAAATTAACAGCGCCTCTCTTACCGATTCAGGTAAGTTTGTGGCACTGTACCTGCGGTTCAAAAGTGAATGCTGAAACCTCATCACTTACCAAAATACGAACAACAAACACTTCGATTCAAGTTGTCAAGATTATAGTATCGATACAACTTGTCAATGCATTCTCGTAGTATCGATAAGAATCGATTGCATTAACTAATGGAATTTTATAAAAGTAAAAACAAGATAACATTTTATGGTCCAATACTTTTATGACATGCATTACTTTTTATTCTACAAAAAAATCTATAAGAAATAATGTTACCTACTGTAATACTTCAATAATGTATTAAAAACTTAAATCAAGAATATTATAGATATTGCGTTACGTAATAAATCAAAGCTTTTGGTCCGCGTGATAAAAAAAATTATAAGTTTAACCGAATTACACCTTTTGTATTTAGTAATAAAGTCACAAATCCTCAAAACATTATCATTCACGAAACGTTACAATGCTAAACAAAACGGCGCGAGCTGTTATTTACCGCGGACGGTTTTGCTGCGCTGACCCTAAATCTTTGATCGAATATTAAAAAGAAAACATACATTATTATTATTATAAGCCTGAAGTTTCCCACTGCAGGGCAAAGGCATCCCTTCCCTCCCTCCACGCCTTCCGGTCCTGGGCCATAACAGGCCAATCTTTTTTGTAGGAGTCTAGCTCATCCCGCCATCTTCGCTTGGATTTAGTCTTTGACGTGACAACGTCTTATAATTCGATAGAGCCGGCTGCACGCACAAAAAAAAGGGGCGTTACCTCGCTCTGAGGCGTTCCATGTAAGGCTTGAAGTGCAAGCGAGAGCGCGGAACGAGCGACAAAGAAGCACAAACGTTGTCACGTTCAACTATCGTCAGTAAACCGACTTTACAGACAACCAATTTTTTTAAAAGAAGTAATATCGTTATTAATTTACCGAAAGTGAACTAAAAACACTGTTTTTTTTAATATTTCACATAATTTAATAAGGAAAGCTACCCTTACGCTAACAAAGCCCAGCTAATATCCACAGAGATGCATTCACTGAAACCTGCAAGTGAAACCGCAACAAGACACAATGTAATAAATAATAGCTTCTTAACACGTCGACCCAGGAGGCATGTCGCATGCAATGGGATACCTCGGTAACACCTCGGACACTATAGAACTACGCAAACGCGGTTTATACTAGAGAAGACTTTACCTACTTTTACATTAAAAAAAAAGCATTGCTACTTGTGTCCCGCGGTAGACATTCAGATCTCTCAGCCCCCTTAGCAGTGCGATTGTCTAGATACCTGAGAATAGATAAAAATTACAGTAATGATATTTAGAGTGTGAATAAAAGTAACTTTTATCCACATTCTACCCGTTTTATAAAATAAATATTTAAGGGGGCTCTCATCCAACAAAAGAGATTTTTTTTCGTTAATATAGATATAGTACGGAACCCTTCGTGCGCTAGTCCGACTCGTACTTGGTCGGTTTATTTATATAGATGAACCCAAAGAATAACTAAATGGTGAAGCAAACTAAACGCTTGCTAAACAGCTTAAATTGGGTTAAATAGTATAGGTTCGTTCAACTATAGTACGTTTCATTCATTCGACCAGCGCCGCAGTATTACGTAAGGACGGTCGATCCAGCTCGCCTTCGCAATTCTACTTATTTCTTATACGAGTACATAGGTACAGTCAGCATCACCAATTGGTAACCCCCTTAGAAAAGCGTACTGTACTGCAGGGGGGTTACTAATATAAAACTGAAAATTCTACTATTACTTATAAGCTTTGCTTAGTTTGGGGCTAGATGATGCTGTGTGAAATTGTCCAGCATTATTATTATTATAATCGAAAAAGTGAATGTTTACGTGTATATCACACTAGCTACTGCGCAGCTTCGCCCGCGTGGTACCAACATTTTGAATAACCTATATGGTATTCAGGTTTCAGGTTTAAGATGCATTTATTTCTCATAAGAATTTACAAATTCACTTACATGAGATTATATTTAATACAAAGTTTTAGGGCTGATCGTAGGTATTTCCTTAGATAAAAACAACTTAGTAAGTAGTAGGCAGTAAACTAATGTAAAATTTTAAATGGTATGCTATGTGTAACTTATAATAATATCTTTAGATACATACGTTACAATTTATAGTATAAAAGTAGCCAAGTAAAGTAAAAATGCAGGTAGTTTTAGATAACTCGAGTGATTCGAACATACAATGAATACAATGGGTTGATCGTCAGGCGACAAGGAGTAAGCGTAACTGGAAGAGACAACGGTTTATTAGCATGGAGTGCTTTCTGATTGTTTATTTTATTTTGTGACTGTGTACGGTATAAGTTTTCTAATCTGGTTATATATATATATATATATATATATTTTTTATGTTTATCTAGAATATATTTGCAAATAAATTAAATAGTAAGTTTTAATATGTTATTATTGTTTTGGTATAATAAGTGTTTCTAAGTAAATTCGTAGATGTTTTATGTTATTTAATATTTTTTTTATTTTTATATATTTTTTGGTAGGTATAATATTATGTATATTTTTTAATAAAATAATTATCCACATAGTTTTGCATACCTATTATATAATTGTTATGAGTTTTTTTGTGATTTTTTATTATTTTTTGTGATTTTTTTTATTATTATTTATTTATTTATATATATTTTTTTTTTTTACGTAAAAACGTATACATATTTTTCTATACCTAATATTATATTTATCCCTATTATTATTATTTATAAATGCCATAATTTATTTATCATATTTATACCTATATTAGCGTTTCTACGTAAATACGTAGAAGTAATAAGTACGTTATTTTAGTTATTTTAGTATTATAATTTTATAGTATTATTATGTTATTTATTATTATTTTATTATTTTAATTTTCTAGTATTATTTACACAGGTTTAACTTAATTCATTTTTGTTTATTTATTACGTAAAACTTAAGAAGTTTTTTGAAAGTTGTCATGGTTTTAGCGTCTTTAATATCTTTTGGTAGTTTATTGTACAACTGGGCACCTTCGTACATGATGCATTTTTTTCCATAATTAGTTCTCGGCGTATGTAGTTTTAGTTCGTTTGCATTTCTTAGTCGCATTTTTTGTGTTGATTGTTTTTTACTGAACGTTATTTGGATATGAATGTTTTTAGTCAATATTTTGCGTATTAGTAAGCAGTTATAGTAAAGGTAGATTTGAGACACATTCATTATTTTTGTTTGCTTATACAGTTTTTTTGTTGGCGTATAAAAGTCGTAGTTAAATAACCTTTTTATTAATTTGTTTTGAGCAACCTGAAGCATATTTATGTTAGCTTTAGTAGTAGATCCCCAGACTTCAATAAGGTAATCAATGTGCGGTTTGACAAGCGTGTTGTATATAGTGAATCGAACTGGTCGTGGCATGCATTTCACTGTTCCACGCAATGCACCAGTTAGTGACAATAGCTTGGATTTTATTTTTTGTATGTGAGGTTTCCAAGTCAGCATACTGTCTAGTATTAGTCCAAGATATTTTTCTTGGTACACTCTGTTAATAACTATGCCATTAATTGTTAGTGGTGTATAATCAGGAATAGTTTTGTTTTTTGCTGCAAAAATTATGAAGTTGGTTTTGGCAACGTTAATTGTGAGCAGGTTCGACTGGAACCATTCATTGAGGAGGTCTAAGTCGTTTTGTGCGTCAGCTATGATTAAGTCAATTGTTTTCCCAAAGTAAAACAAGCTGGTATCGTCTGCATATAGGGTTATATCACCTTTTAGTCCAATTTCATGAATGCTGTTGATATAGATAAGAAACAACAAGGGTCCCAATATAGACCCTTGAGGAACGCCATAGGATATAATATTAGGTTTACTATGCGTCTGACCTATCCTGACTACCTGCTGCCTACGAGATAGGTATGATTTGAAAACGCTATAGGCATTGCCAGTAACACCAATATTGTGCAGTTTTTTTAATAGCAGGTCATGACTAACTGTGTCAAACGCTTTCTTTAAATCAATAAACACTCCAACTGCTATTTGTTTTTTATCAATATTAATTTTATTTTTTGGTATTCCAGGTCATAATCTACGCATATTCCAATTTTCATCCAAATCGGTTCACTAGTTTAGGCGTGATTGAAACACAAATATACAAACATCTAAACAAACTTTCAGGTTTATTATATTAGTGGGATAGCGCTAAACACAATGATCACGATCTACTTGTGTGTCGCCCTCTAGTGTGAAATTTATACTATTTCAGGAGTATTTTAAACTATGGTGTTGTACCATGATACTCGTGACCAATATTGGAATCCTTGTGTGGGATCAAAAACGTATGTCTGTTGTATGTTATTTTGTTCTACGTGTATTTTAGCCCTCAAACGCAGTCTACAGAAAGGATTACGAAAAATCGGTAGCCCTATTATTACTATACAGGGTGTAAAAGACGTCTACCGAAGCCGAAAGGGGTACAGCATCCCAACACACAACCAAATCCAAAAAGATTTATATCCGGAGAAAACAGCGTTTGAAGAGTAATGTTTGCGTATGTTCTGGGCGCGTTGTTTTTCGTAAATTCCTTGAAATGATTAGGTAGGTATGGTCTTATGTTGTAGTAGACTCTAGATAGTGTAGTAGACTCTAGTAAATTAGTGATAATAACATAAAATGACTAAGCTGTTTTTTTTTCGCTAAATATGTTTTGAATCATGGTCTGATTGCAACCCCTCTGTTTTCGGTAGTTGCCTTTATACACACTGTATATAAATCTATGTTCACCAAATAAAATTACGTTGCATTTGCATATTTATTGCTCGTTCCAATGTTAGTGGCAATTTCATGCCTCGGCTTGCACCGACAGATAAGTGTTCATCGAAAATGGCTACTCGATAACGCTATTTGTCTTAGTATAAAACGCTTGTAAAATAACGAGTATCTAAGTTACTTTCCTTTTTTCAAAAGGTAATGTACAAAACCACGGATCAACATGGTGTGCTATAATACATGTTATTTTGTCACTTTGTTTTAATCACCGATGATTTGACTCAGCTTAAACAAAGACTGCAGTTAATTTCCTAAAAATGACATTAAAACAGCACTGCGAGAGAGAGTGCGAGTAGAACGTCATCTTTTTTCGTACGAACGCAATCGAGAACTTGAAAGGCAGTGAGTCTCGCTTGGTGCGGGCCAAAGGTTGTTCATTCTTTACGCTTTCTCCCTTTAAATAATGCTTAAAAAGCCATGTTGGCCGAATGGGCATGTACCTCGCTCTACTTTCAATCCGCGAAGGTTGTGGCTTCGAATCCCGGCCCTGCATCAATGGATTTTGCGTTTCGTAAAATTTATCAAAATTTATTAAACGGTGAAGAAAAACATCGTGAGGAAACCAGTAAGTATTCTTATAGGCGGCGATGGGCTTGCAACCTGTCACGTATGGAATACTTACTAACTTCTGCAAGATGTGGGCATGTATCAAATATATATTTGGACATGCCTTGGACATCTCCAAAGGATCTGGAATACATAAAAGATCTGAGAGAATGTTTACCGCGCCTTGGGGATACAGTTGTGACCCTGTTTTTTTACATAATGCTTACCTTAATAGCATAAAAATGATTTTCTATAGCTATAGATAGGGCCAACTTTAGCTGTGCTAGCGTAAAAATAATTCTACGCCACTTGTCTACGCCTCTGAAGCAGGTGTTATGCCGGTCTAGCACTTACTATTGTACGAAACATCGCATAAACTTCGCTAAATAACGTCTGCCTAAAGCTCAGTTAGAAATGGCAAGGCTTAGGCTAAATTAATCTTCCTAGCTCGATGCGGCTCTTAAATCAATTAGATTTCGTTTATTACGAAACAAAATGTAAATGTATTTTGTTTAAATCCTATCCTATAAATGGATGTATGGATGTATGGATGTTTGTTACTCTTTCACGCAAAAACGGCTGGACCGATTTGGTTGAAATTTGGTATGTAGATAGGTGATACCCTGGATTAACACATAGGCTACTTTTTATCCCGATATTCCCGCGGGAACGGGACTTACGCGGGTGAAACCGCGGGGCGCAGCTAGTTGTCAATAATTGAAATTATCGTTGAAAATCAGGGTTTATTTTACGATAGCTGTTGCTGGTATTTTATTATCTACTGCGATGGAAATTCCGGCAAAGGCTTTAAGCTATGATGGAAGCTGGATGATGGATGGTTACTGTTGCATACGAATCTAATCATAGAATGACGACCCATAAATCGCTTTACATATTTTTTATTTTTTATCCTAGGCGTTCGCCTAGGATCAAATTGGCGAACCTTCTTGGATCAAATTGGCGACATTTTGGAGAAGGGCCAGGTCCCTAAACCGACGAGCATGTATGAAGAATGTAATGAGAGTGAATGAGGCGAAAGTTGTGTGTCAGGATCGTAGCGACTGGAGATCCGTGGTCTCTGCCTACCCCTTTGGGAAAGAGGCGTGACTTTATGTATGTATGTATGTATGTATGTACATATTTATTCTAAACTTATGTTGATATCTCAGCATTCAACTTTTTAGGACCTCTCCAGGCAAGGAACTTCTAGGACTCACGTTCTAACCACCTGTACTGAAGTGAAAACTTCTTTAGGCGCGTTGGTTATTTTTGAGATGAGAAAAAAACATCAAACTCGCGAGTCACGTGACTGTTACCGAAATACCGACACCTCTCACTATACCTTAATTTCGTCATACATTCTATCGTCAGGATGGTCGAAGTGTAAATCTGGTTCTGAGTGAGACAGCCGGGAGTTCAAATCCCAAGGACAGTAACTTTTTGCACTTTTTACATTTTTTGTGATTCTTTTGAAGCTAGTTCAAGTTTTGACTTCTGTCGGCACTCCTGGATTTTATGAGACTGTACACAGATAACATGAAGCAAAATAAAAATTTGACTTCATTTTAAAACATTTCTAAACTAGCAACGAAATTTTTTTTTTATTTATTTTACACAGCATCATCTAGCCCCAAACTAAGCAAAGCTTGTACTATGGGAACCAGATAACTGATATACTACTTATAAACTTTTTGTTTGTAAATACATAAATATTAGACATTAAACACCCAGACCCGAGATAAATATTTGCAGATCATACAAAGAAAGACAAAAGTGGGTAAGAAAGGAGTGAGTGTTGAGATGACGGCTGATGGAGCGGAGTTTATGAGGAAAACCTGTTGTGCCGACCCCACATAAAAGTGGGATAAGGGCAGGGAAATGATGATGATGACAAACATTTATCCCGCCGCGGGGATCGAACCCGCAACCTTCTGCGTCTCAAGCGGGCTTTCAACCACTGCGCCACATAGGTCTTCTATGGTGTATATATGGATAGATTGTGGATATCCTCAATCTATCTATATTTTCCTTGCTTCTATCTTTTCCCGTATATCCATCCCACAGTACTCTTCTAGGACAATCTATAAGACCAAGTAGTTAGAAAGACTATCTCTTCTAATCTGTCCTCTTGTTGCAGCTACACATACCCTACTCTGGATGAGATGGTTAACCAGATCAACTACGTAATGGCTCACTTCGGGCTGAAGACTTTCATCGGGTTCGGCGTGGGTGCTGGCGCTCACGTGCTCGCCAAATTCGCTATTTCCAACCCTGATAAGGTAGGCACTGTTGCTGTTATTCTATCTTTATCTATCATATCCTACGAAGGCTGGTCTTAATTGTGTGTGGATTTGTTTCTGTGTGCGTAAGCGATACTGAGCGCTCATTCGTCCATGGAGCGTTCCCGAGCTTACGCACACAGAAACAACGTGCATGTGCAGCTACACACAACCAAACCGCCTCAGTGCGATGAAAAACTTTTTCGTTTCGGTCGCGAGCTCCGAACACAGTAACGGAACAGGGGCCTTACTACAATATTCGGATGTTTCCTATTACTACGAGTTACATTTGGCGAATAAGATCAATCTATGAAATAGGTGCAAGTATTCCGAACCGTAAGGCGCGCCTTGAGTGAGACATCTGAATGTTCAGGCCACGAAAAAACACGACCAAAGTAGCGATTGTTGACCTCAAGGACCAATTTTCGAATCAAAAACTAAGGAACAATAGTAAACTTATATTAAACAATTAGTAGATTAAGTAGCTGCGTCTACATTTCAAAAACACCTTAAAATATTGCGTGCCATTAATGATTATAAAAGTCAAACTGTATCAAAATTCTCGAGCAGTTTGACAGGCAATCGTTGCCGATAACTTTGCTTTGTACGCCAGATTGAGTTCCGAAGTCGATTCCACTAAATACTACGTTTAGGAGCAACTTTTCCCCGTTCATTTCAAACAAATGGCACTTTCAGTCTCAAACTTTTAGAAAATTTAACGGAGTTGCACCCACACCACAATGCAGAAATTAATTTGTTTTTTCGTCAAGTTGCACTATGTTTAGTTTTTACTCAGTATATTGAACTCCATATTTCACTTCAAAAAATAGACTTAAGGACCCCTCATGAAACGATTCCAGTTTAAAGCTCGTTAGTATATAGTAGAAAACTTGAAAATTGACCTTTCTAAGATTGAATCTTTGCTCGTAATGTGTCTGTATTGTGAATGTCCTGTAAGTTCCCGAACAGCTCAAGTCCCACACAATCGATCTTCTGGACTTATCAAACCTGCCTGCTACTCATGACGATTCTATCACTACAGGTACTTTTGAGTTAAGACGATTTTGAGTTTAGAAAATAAGCTTTTACTTATGTGGAATTTATCTCCTTGGGCCTTCTAAATCTACCTTAACACCCGGTTGCGAGAGAACGTTTAAACCCAGCAGTGGGTGCTCGTGCTGGGTTTCCCTTCGGTCCCATGCTTTTCCAGCTACATTAACTATGGCATCTGACGATTAGGCGGGTGACCTGCTTCGTAATCTTTGAGCATCTCTAGATGATGTAAAGAAAATTATTTTGACCACTCGATTCATTCTGAAATTAAATCTAAAATGTATGGCACTGAAGGTGTCCGGGGGCTTCTTAATTAGCTGCTATCCCCGAGTTTTTGAACAAAAAATTTCTTTTGGAAGATGTTCACTATCCCGACTCGATGTTTGTCACGGGATGAAAATATCCTAATTAAGAACCCTGACTTTTTCATGCATTTTATGTAAATACTTTCTCATAAAGTTGAAGACAATATTTTCATGTTTTTTGCAAGTTTCATTAAGAAAGGTTAATAAAATTTATAATTCTACGTCATTATGATTTTAATGACGACCTCTGTAGCGCAGTGGGCGAAGGCCCGCCTGCGACGCAAAAGGTTGCGGGTTCGATCCCCGCGGCGGGACCAATGTTTGTATGATCTACAAATATTTGTCTCGGGTCTGGGTGTTTCTATGTATAATATGTATGTATTTACAAAAAAAAAGTATATAAGTAGTAATATCAGTCAACCCATAACACAAGCTCTGCTTACTTTGGGGCTAGATGATGCTGTGTGAAAAGTCCAGCATTATTTATTTATTTATTATTATTTATTAATAACAGCGTTTATACCGGTTTTGGGATGGGTTTATCCCCAATCCATCTTGAATGTATTTTTTGTTATCAGGTAGATGCACTTGCTCTGATCAACTGCAACTCCAACCAGGCAGGTTGGATCGAGTGGGCTTATCAGAAGATGAACACCCGCACTCTCCGCTCTCGTGGAGTGACTCAGTCGGTGTTGGAATTCCTGATGTGGCATCACTTTGGGCGGGTGAGTGATGAACCGAGAAAATGTGACAGTGGATACAGTGATATTGTTTTCTAACCCCTTCAAACTCAAATTAGTGATTCGTATTTGTCTTCATTATTAAGCACCGACGGATGGCGCTCCTTCTCCCGTAGTAGATCCGTCAACGCGATCGAGTAAGTAAAAAACTCGTACTCGGTGCACAGAAATTACCTCGCAATTGCTTTGGACTCGTATAGGGATTCAACAATCACTGAATCCATTGACACATTATTTTTTTTAATCTGATTGTAAGTAAATAATAAATATCAAATAGACTTTCCTGGCCGACGTTGAACTGCATTAGATTTAGGTTAATAATTAAGATTAGCATCGTTTTTACAGCCATTTGAATAATGTGTAAGATTATTTGTAGCATGTATGTGTCTTCCTTTTCAAAATTAATTCCTTGTATCACAAAAAATGTTATGCGTTTATGCTATTCGGTCTTTTTTCTGCATATAGCGATTGTTTTATTTTTATTAAGCCGCTGCTATTTGATAAAAAAACGTAAACAGGGTCACGACTGTATCCCCAAGTCGCGGTAGACATTCTCTCAGATCTTTTATATTCCAGATCCTTTAAAAATCTCTAAGGGGTAGTCAGAGGCATGTACAAATACATATTTGATACATGCCCACATCTTGCAGAAGTTAGTATTCCATACGTGACAGGTTGCAAGCCCATCGCCTATAAGAATACTAACTGGTTTCCTTACGATGTTTTCCTTCACCGTTCAGAGCTAGAGCAATTTGATATGCATCTTTATTGATGTGTTAACATGTCGAGGTGACGTCATACCATGTAAGTACGCGCAAATTCCTTTCTGAAATTATCTAGCATAAAATAACAAACGTCTCGAGAAAATTCGTGTGAAAGCGGTGATCGGCTTTCAAACTAACACGTTATGTAATTGGAAAATGCATGTGCCAAATACGTGGATTTTTGAGACGGGGCGGACGGTAAGAAAAATAATCGTTGGGCATCAAAAAAAATTTGGAGTCCATTTATCGATTTCAGTGCACAATGTATGGGAAAAGTTTATAACGATTTCTGACTTTTCTAGTGCTCAAACCTGAAATGGTCCCGTAGAGTCTTTTGATCCCTATATGAAACATTATTTTTTTTTGTGTTTAGCATTTTTTTCGCTGATTGTTCCTTTTGCCTCTTTTCCAAAATCTGTGAATGTTAATCTCAAAAAGCTAGGGAAGGTCTCCTGAGAACGTTATTCTGTAACTACAACGGTGCCTGCCCTTCATGTCTCGTCTCAAAAATCCACCTGTGTAATGCCTGGCCAATGAATTTAACCCTTAAAACCAAAAACGAATAAGTAAATTCGTGTACCTAAGTTGGTTTGTGGTGAGTGACGCAGTTTATGCCGCCATAGCTGAAAATCGGATAATTTTCATAAACATTTAGGGAATTCAACTTTACGGGTTGTCAAATTGAAATATTTTCATTTACACTGACATTATCAGGTAAAAGCTGTACTATTTTCAGTAGGTATTTCAAGACCTAGATTGCGAATGATCAAACTGATATTTAACGACCTTTTAAAAGAATATTCGAGATTCCGAGGTCGAAGCTAACACTGAATGGATATTTTTACGATGTATTTCTGTTCCGAAATACCCACGCTATGTACACGCAGTAAAGTAAGCACATGCTAAGAAATTATGCGTCTTAACCGCTAACAAATAAAATTCATTTTCCATGAATGCCTAAAAAATAAACTTTGGTTCTTGTACGATTTAATTCATACGATTCTTGGCATAGTCTTAAACTGAACCTCTGCAAAAATTGGAACATTCCGCGAGTAATAACAATTTTCAAAAGTAGATGTTTACCCAATTTGGTTATATATGATTTCGAATTATATGAGTAATATAATTGTACATCATATTTAGATGTACAATTATATTACTTAGTGAACTGAATTCATCATAGTGACATAAGTAATTAATGGGCAATTGGGTAAGCAAGCAACAAGCATTCAGGGTGCTAAATGTTAAGTTAAGTGGCAAGTGTTGACTTGAAATCTGAAGGGGCTTGGGTTTGAATCGTCTTGGATCAATGGATAATTATTTCCAATCCAAAAATGTTTATGCACTATGACTCAAGCTCCAAGTGGCGGGGGAACATGGTCAGAAACTCGATTAGTCAGCTCCAGATGTATTGATGTTATCTTTCCTGGGCAAGCCTACTCCATCTCGACAATGTCCCAGGTACTGCATCCCGTTGAGTGTACTCGTAGACTAGCTAAATGATGCCCAACACCTTTTTCACCAACTTTGCTTAGTTTGCGGAAAGATGGCGCTGTGTAAAATATCCACAAAATAAAATAAAACATATAATTAACGCTATTCTAGGGTGAAATATTTACTTTACTAAACGTAATCAGTTTTGTCGTTCGAAGGTGATTCAAACATCCATAATTATTTATTTATTTATAATCACCAACTTTCGCATGTCTGATTCGTGGGTATTACATGCATGAAATCATGGTTCTATCACGTGATAAAGGTTCTTTACCGTGTTTAATTACGGAGTTGAAAACTAGATGGCTCTGACGGTGGTGTCAGTAACACTGTCAGTCTGAGTTCAATAGTTTTTTTCCATAGAAATTTTCACTTCAAAAATATAGTTATTATTGATGAATGAGACGTGGGTGGGGTGACTGGAAATAAGACACGGGTTCATTGTTCTAGAGTTTGAATTGCATGGGGCGAATGCTTCCCTGCCCTGTATTTGCTTTCCGAAATGCAATCACGGTAATGGATGCTTGTCCAAGTTCTAAAAATATAGCGTTCGTAACAATGATATTTTAATGAAATGCTAGTTCAATTCCCGTTGAACAAAAGTTTACATCTGCAGATATTTATCAATTATTATTTTTACGGTAAGGCGTAGGTCCAAGTGGCAGAAGAACGAAATAAGTTGAGAGATTAAGATGCCTTTGCCCAGGGATGGGACACGATGGGCTACATATAATAATAATTATCTCTTCAAAATTGTTGTTGCTGGAATAAAGGAGCTATCACGTCTTTCTTAAGAAAAAAAGCGATAATCATGATGTGTTTTTGTTACTATTGTGTTTCTTTCTTTTTGGTGTACAATAAAGTAATATTCTATTCTATTCTAAACACTAGAAATAAGGATAAACTCGCTGTTCCCACAACTAGATTAGATAAAGTTATGAAATCATTTAAAGGGCAATGTGTAAGCTTCTATAACAAAGTCCCGAGCGAATTGCAAAGTTTATCAATCACTAAATTTAAAAATACAATTAAACGTCATCTCTGTAAAAAAGCCTATTATAAGATATCTGATTATTTGGATGACAAAAAAGCTTGGGACTTGCTCCAACTCAATGGATCCATGGATCACCTAAGATAATGATAGGCCCCAGACCGACTTTGTTGCCCTGATTCTTCACGGTATTGGTCGCGAAAGAACAGGAGTAAAATTAGTTTTAAGACTATTCTAAGTGATCCCTGCGGTCCTACTGAATAAATGATTTTTGACTTTGACTTTGACATATTTTTAGGTGTATGTATGCCATCTCAAAATAATGTACCAGGCACTACAGCGTTCCGTTAAGTGTACACTGTATACTAGGTCAGACGCGCTGTAAGTTTGTAACTCAAATATCGCAAAGAAAACTAGCCCGAAAAGTAAAGTAAAAGTTTATTTTACTTTTGTGATAGGTACAAGTATTTCACGTGGGTACATTCATGTTATTCTTAAATTAGCAAAAAACGTTACCACTCAGCATCGTGCAAGTGCAGAGTAGAATACCCCTGCACAAGCGCTGGTATTCTGTGGCACCAGATACGAGCACGCGACAGACGCTGCGATTACATCCTCTTAAACTAAGAAAGCTAAAGATATACCTAGTAACAGTTGTGTATGAAAAGAGTGAAGTACTTCTCACTTTAGATACACAGATAGATGTAGTCTCACGGGGTCCTGTGACTATGAGGGCTTCGGCAAAATACCAGCGCCTTACCACTTCTCAGTGGGACGGCATAATGCTGTGGAGGCATTTGCTGTGACACTCACAATTCTCAAAATTTTAAATTGTTATGCTTCTTTTTACTTTGAATCTTTTTAACTTAGTGATTGTATTGTCTGCCAAAGTGGTGAATAAATGTCTGTCTATGTCTATAGAGGAGACCTAACTCAGCCGTGGGTGCAACCGGGCTGAAAACAGATAGAAACCAGCACGAAGCCAACTGCCCGGTAGAGCTTATTTGTATTCTATCCATACATTAGAGTTAGATCAGCTTGCATATATTACTTCATAGTCTGCGGTTCGTTAGCGTTGTTTGTTCCCTGTTTAGCGGGATGCCGCTGGTCTGAAGGTTGCAGGGTGATGCATATCAATTTACTTCTATTCATAAAACGTCATTATGATCCTTAGTTCACAAATTCTTGAAATCGATCGAACGCGTTGGTTTTCATGTTTTGTGGTGGTAAGTGATCATAGTCCTGGATAAAAGCTTTTTGTTGATTTTAAGAAAAAAATATGTTGTTACTTTGTAAAACAAGTTATAGCAACGTAAAAGAATAAAACCCCATAACACTCCACATTCACATAGTGCGGGTTTCGTGGTAATTTTTTTATAATGATTGTAATATTTATGTATTATGTTTTATGAATGAATTGAATTGAATGCTCTCATATTGACCTTGTTTGTGTGAAGTTGATGTGTAAAAAAAGACTAGATAGACTATAAAAGATCACGCATTTAATGTCAATGAGTAATATGGTTGCTAGCTGTGTTTCCATTCTAGTTTACTCACAAGGCATCATAAATTGGTATTTTATTTATACTACTTAAGGTCTTAACTACAAAGAATAGCTTACACAATTTAATTTAATTATCATATAACACATTGTGTACCGAGGGATGAACTTCAGGCTTTTAAGTGTACTGACCCCTCAACACATTCAGGGATTATACAAAAGCCTTACGTCAGTCCCAGGCTTATACTCGTACCTCCCCTGGTGCATTTACAAGCTCAGTCATATGTAGGAGTATTCTATCCTTTAAACATATTGCATTACAGTTGAGTCGCTAAGGCACGAACATCGAGCACATACACAATAGACATTATGGTCCATTAAACGAACGTCTATTACGAAACTATATAATCAGTGATTTGTCACTAAGAATTATCAAGTGTCGCTCTTTTTTTTAATGGCAACTACATAACTAGATATAATTCTGCCAATGTCAAGTTTTAAATATAGATTTATGTCATGTCAGTCAGTCCTGTCACTGATTTGAACAAAACACGGCGGCTTGTTTTCTTCAAAACTCCAACGGATATTTTTCGTCAAATGAGAACCAATGAGAAATCTTCATCAATACTCCCCCAATTCCATTTGCCAGATCTCCTGTTACGAATCCAAGGCTTCATAAATAAAATGACACAGAAATTACATAATAAAACACAAGAAAAAGAAAATAAAATAGCAGAGCAGTGCTTCTTCCTAAAATGGCGAATTTACTTTGTCTACCGCGATACAGACTTGACCTAGTGCGGGGTCCGTTGTAAATAATTTATGTATGAAATAAATAAATAAATAAATGGTAATTCGTTTGTTTTTCATTTTTGCATATGAACATGCCATCCATCTGATTACTTAAAAACTTTGCCGTGCTTGTGGCGCGCTCGCGATTGTTTCTGTCAAAGAATGATGCATTGCAGCTCAACGCAATTCAAGCCTATATTTTCAGTTTTTACTTCGGTTTTATCTACACTAAGCTAGTTCCAAGCAAGCTTTGCTCAATTAGAATAAGCTTAAACGCTATTCCATAGAAGTTAAAACGGGTGCGAAGTTTACGCTAGAATCTAACATAAAATTTGACACACAAACGGTGAAAGAAACAACCCACAGCATGGTAGACATTCTTTCAGATCAGTATGGTTGGAGATAAAGATAATTTTGAAGGTATCGCCGTGGCTTGGGGATATTGTTTTCTTTCTTTTAAATGTCCTCTACAATTACGAGTCACACTAAATTTATTTATTTCTAGCAACATAGATAAATAACTTGTCCTTATAAATCTTAATTAGCTTTTTCAGCGCATAAAATTAATACTTTGTTTTCGTACTTTAAGGCGACATATAATCCATATCACAAAAGCGTTGCTCTTGTCAACACTTGTACCATTTGTACCAATGACTTATTATTAATATAAGCCCTCATTTTTTACTACAGAACCCTCCTCACTCCATGCACATGTCTCCAGTGCTATTGTCCACACAGAATTCTTAAATGACATATTTCCACAGGCCGCAGAGGAGCGTAACCCCGACCTGGCTTCGATGTACAAAACTCACTTCACCCGCAACCTGAACCCATCCAACTTGGCCCACTTCATAGAGTCCTACACCCGCCGTGCAGACTTGGGCATCAGCCGTGATGGAGCCACTGTGCGTGTGCCGGTGTTGAACGTCACTGGTGCTATGTCTCCACATGTTGAGGATACCGTCACATTCAATGGACGCCTCAACCCGAATAACTCTACTTGGATGAAGGTAAGATTATCGAGGGTGTGATAATGCAGGGTAGGGTAGGGCAAGATTTTGCCATTTAAAGAAATGCACACAAAAAATTGTCATCCAAATAATCTGATATTTTAATAATAGGCTTTTTACAGAGGTGTGGTTTATTTTAAATTAAGTTATTGATAAGTTTTGCAATTCTCTTGGGGCTTTGGTAGATAACTAGACTAGATTCTAGGTACTGGATACTTAACTGATGCAATACATATATTTTTTTAATTTACAATTACTGTGAATAGATAATAATACCTTGTTTGAATAACATTGGATTGTGTGAAGGATGACATGAGTAAGAAAGGAGTGAGTGTTGAGATGACGGCTGATAGAGGAGAATGGAAGAACACATGTTGTGCCGACCCCACATAATGTGGGAAAAGGGCAGGGAGATGATGATGATGATGACCTTGTTTGAATAACATTTTAATCATTACAAAAAAAATTGTCCTGGGCGGAAATCGAACCACATTCAACGGAGAAAGCAGAGCCACAAGATACGCCGTGAGGACAGTACCTTGAGAATTCCTATGGGGCTAGTCAAAGGCTAGTCCTAGTCCCAATACAACGATTTTCGACTGTTAAGCGAACTTTCGTAAACAGTTCTTAACACAACGTCCGATAATGGCACATTGCCAGAATAAAAATAAGGTCATTCAACTCTGGCCCAGTTCCATATTTTAACCTAAGTTATGTTGCCTGTAGGCTGTTGGTCTAGTCTGTCTCTAGGCAAAACAACAAGCTTGTTTCGTTAAAGTAAGTTCGTTTGAGTCAGTGGCCAACTCTGATGACGTAGTTTTAAGGCCAGGTCGTTATAGCTTAATAATAGCTAGCACCGGCAATTTAACGTGCCCTCCAAAACATGGAAGCTCAGTTGTCAATGCCACTGGCGGTCACCCATCCACTTACTGACCGCTTAGAAAGTTGCTTAAATTCGACGATCTATCAAGAACGACGTAAGCTACACAATGAGCGCTTCGTTTCTCTCGATGACACGGGGCGAGTTTACCAGAGTTTACAAGATCAATAATCTTACTACTGCTACCATGGGCGGATCCAGGTTTTTTTTCTGGGGGGGGGGGGGCACAAGAAACAAAAACAGACAAAAATTTCACAATTTATTAATTTTTCATAGTTAGTAGGTACACAAAAATATCCTCTGGGGGGGGCACGTGCCCCCGTGCCCCCCCCTGGATCCGCCTATGACTGCTACATAAAGTAGGTGAGATATATCTAGCGGTTGAAACATAATATTAGAATCAGAGAGTATGTATGAATGTACACGAGTCCTACTCATAGAATAAAGCTGAAAGTTTGTGAGTTTGTTTGTGTTTCAATCACGCCAAAACCAGTGAACTTATTTGGATGAAACGCGGGCGAAGCCGCACGCAGAAGCTTGTTAATTAATAATTAAATACAATATAAATATAACACGTTCGATGGGCACAATTATCACAATGGGCGGCCTTATCGCTGAAAGCGTTTCTACTTCTTGCTGACACAAGAGTCTAGTACTTTTAGTACCAGAGTGGTGAAGAGATTGTGCACTAAAGTTTTAAAGTATTTATTCAAAATTACAATATTTGTTGTGGGATCTCTTTTAAATCTCCAAGACCTGTATTAGAGAAGTCCCCTCTTTTCTGTGGTTCAACATATATGAGAACACTTGTAGTAAGTAGGTAGGTACATACTGAGGCTCCTTTTGAGTGATTTTGACTGCTAGGTTATCTAAAACTTGTGAAACGAAAAGAAAGCAATCTTGAATAAGTTGTTGATACGTTATTATAGTTTAGCGCCGCCGTAAGCACCGTGAGGGTGCCGGGCGTGGCTGTGGGTGCCATTCTCGAGACAGTGCTTAGGAAAAATGCGAGAGGGGCACCGGTGTGTTTCGTAGGAGATCCCGGAGCCCCTTGACATGCATGGAGGCCGGTCACGCGTCAGTATTTAGTCGGTGGGAGTCCGACATAACCCTTCCGCTGCCCCCACGGCGCGGAGGTAGGGTATCCATAATGGATTTTCTGACCTAATAAAAAAAAGGTTATTATATGTAGTTCAAATGTAAGTAGTGAAACTGGCCCTATGCCTTTTTTTTTCGTACAAAGACTTGGTACATAATTTACTTAATATTGTGCCTGAAAACCATATTAGGTTTGAGTAGGCAGGCACCCACCCTCTCAATTATGGTTACAATCATAAAGTACACATGTATAGTACTTACATACACACATACATAAAGTCACGCCTCTTTCCCAAAGGGGTAGGCAGTATAGTATGTATAGTACTTAATAAATTATAAGCGTGTACTCATTAGTTTTCCTGGTTTTCCCGCGTAATCTAAAGATAAAAAGTAGCAATTTGCAAACTTGTATCTTCCAGTGAACGTCCCATTGAAATCGGTTCAGCCGTTCCAGCGATTTGCCCGGACAAACAGACAGACATACAATTTTTCTTAAAAGCCAGTTTGCGTTTTATTATCTTGTTAAACACTGTAAATAACTACATGAACTTGAGAAAACAGTTATTTTGATATCACATACAAAACACTTTTCATGAAATTCAGATTCAAGACTGCGGACTGGTTCTGGATGAGCAGCCGAGCAAGATCTCCGAGGCGTTCCGTCTCTTCCTCCAGGGTGAGGGGTATGGTAAGTAACTCGTCACTGACACACACTACAATATTCTACTCACGCACTCACTTTCAAGAACTGAAGGCTTACTGACCATTTATCTCTACTGTCAAATAGAGAAAATGACTTGTTATATTAT
This sequence comes from Epirrhoe alternata, assembly GCA_963565295.1. Taxonomy (NCBI): domain Eukaryota; kingdom Metazoa; phylum Arthropoda; class Insecta; order Lepidoptera; family Geometridae; genus Epirrhoe; species Epirrhoe alternata. The sequence continues at coordinate 2,441,638 of OY751375.1, forward strand.
TTAAACTATCGGATATTTACTTTTAACACTAATAATAGGACATTAACCATAACTCCAAAAAAAATGTATCGTGGTTAATATCACTGTCACTACATTATGTTAAAATGACTTGAGTTATATTGTGGTTGTAGAACGGCTTTTCTCAAAATTTTACTCTTTTCTACAGTAGAGATAAGTAGTCATTGTAAGCCGATGGGTTTATGAACTCCTGATTCTAGACAACTTGAGGCAATATGGTGCGCTTAAGTGTCTGGGAGTAGAAGTTTAAAGATGTGTAGATGACTGATCGGATAATCGCGCAATTGCAGATCTTAAACCACCAAAATTATATGAACGAGCAACAATGTGGATTAAAACACGTATTTCCTCGCAATATTTTCAATTTTTATCTTTTTATAAACCTTCCTGGGACATAAAAATATATTTAAGAAATAATTATTGCAGCAATTTTCGAGTTATCATCATTTTACCCGATTGCCAAGGGTTTTTTCTTATATATATCTGATCAGTTCATCTCAATTTTTACCTTTATTGGCTGCCACAGAAATAGTTCTGAAATAAAACACTGTTAACACGTGTGTTTCCGATGTTAATAAACAATCAATGAATATTAAATTTAACGCATTGTACAAAATAATAAACGAAATCATTTATGCATGTGTTTGCCAAACATTTATTGAGAATAATTATAAAAAAAACACCAGTTAATGACAGTATCGGTCACCCATGTAAGCACGCTGAACATAGCATTACTTTTACGATTTATCACCCATATCTTGAGTCGTAATCTCGGCCTCAACTCAACTTCCACTCAACGTCCAGTGCATTTCGGTATGCTTGCTCATAGAACAATCCTCCACTCATTCTTATTATTTCAGCCTGTATTGTCCCACTGCAGGGCAAAGGCGTCCCTCCCATTTTTCCAGTTTTTTCTATCCATGGCTGCAGTGGGCCAATCTGGAAGATGCACATCTAATTCGTCCCGCCATCTCCGTGGTGGTCTGCCGCGTGGACGTCTTGCGTTGGGCACCCATTCGGTTGTGGTCTTTGCCCACAAGTCGTCCGACATGCGACAGACATGGCCGGCCCAATCCCACTCATTCTTGCGTTATGAAATTTTCTTAGAAAAGTATAGTGCCACAAACTTATCTGAACCAGTGGCCAAAAGAGGAACTAACGAATTTTACTGTAAAATGTATTTTCTGCCATCACCAAATGCGATAACAGCGCATCTCAACGGTCCAGATAAGTTTTTGGCACTGCACCGTGAGACGTACAGTTGAGTGGAGGATGAGATTAGATCTAGAAAACGACTTTAAGTTATGGGTGTAATTCAACGGCTTCGCAGCTTTAATTTAACAAATAAGCAAGAGAAACCGATCCCCCGATCGGTCTAATAAATTATCAATAACATACGACTTCAGAGACTAAAAACAATATAAAGAAACACAGCGAATCGAATGATACCTCACTCGAAAGCGGATAAGTAATTATGTATTATTATCAAAGCGTAAATACAATCAACTAAGCATTGGCCTTGCAGTAGGATAAAAAACAGCAAAGCATCAAAAAATCTAACAGAAAAACTGGTTAAAATATGTACAGGATTTCAAGAGTTGTTGGATTCCGATAAATTCGAATTAAAAGTACCTAGGTTACCTAGGTCAAATAGTCCTAAGCTTGGAAATATTTGAAAGTTGTGAAACAGCTTAGCGGTGCTATCTCTCGAGGGGGGAGAGAACTAATAAATTAACAAATTGCATATCGAGATGGCGTTGTGCATGTGCGATCCCTCTGTGCATCTTTCCTCGTAATTCATAATATCAGAATTGCCAATTGTCAGCCCCTATTTCCTACCATCCGAGTAATAATTCACTTAGTATTTTATTTCCAAGCAAAGATAATGAACGAATTCAGTACTATAAGTCATATAAAAACATACCGTGTCATGTTTGGGTAAAACAGTTAATAGGTATCATATGTAGCTATAGCATAGTTTAGTCGCATGGGAATTTATGGGAATATTATTGGCAACCCTACGTAGGAGGATCTGTAGTCTAGAAAACCCAGGTAATACAAGGCGAAGGTGCTTTGTCATTTCACTCGTAAAAATTGAAAAATTCTTAAAATGCCCGACAAGGTAATGCACTTGACCGCGGTCAGCATTTGCGTAATGCTGATTATACTTGTGTATTATTGGATTATGAGTCAACATCGCGCATACAACCTGGGCGGCGGGCCTCTCACCCACCGCCGTCACTAAATCATGTAAGAACAAAATCGTCTATTACCATGCCATGCATAAATGATTCCCTAAAACATTGTGTAACTATCAATAATACCTATGTATAGAATAACATAAATTTCTAGAAACAAGTGCTTATTCATGAATTGGCAGTTAATGTGCGCAATAGGTTTTTATTTCACATTACGTAACTCGGGATCATTTTGTCAATCAAAATGGCCTCCAGATGTTGCAATTTTTATTCACTACTGGATGTCATTTCGCAGTACAATTATTACACTACATTTTCTTTAAAATTGCATTTATTGAGCTTTGCATAAGCACTGATTTCTAACTTAATATTAAAAATATTAGTTTGCATTTAGATGTTAATGCTCAGAGTTATGATAAGCAAGCTATAAGCGCGCATATGGGCGTTTAAGTTTTTTTTTAACACTCTTGCTCGTAAAGCTGATGTAATTCCACCGGTTTTAAATATGTAAAGCGGGTCATAACAAACGCGTGTGTTATCAAAGCAAATAGTTATGTTATAGTCCATACAAATTCCATAACAGCATTATTTGCCATTTCAAATATGGAACTGATCGCCGCCGAGCTGGAGTCGTGCCTCCAGCTAGTGAGCAGCGCGCTGTTGCTATTCAAAGGAGAACTAATCGCCGCGCGGCGCCAGTCAGTAGGCAGTCTGTTCAAATGGCGGGAAAGCAACAGTGTGCATTCACAGATTGACTATAATTAAAATGTTTTTTTTTCTGTTTCCTCGCAAATGTGTTAAAAAACGTCGTACGATATACGTGCGAACCCCAGCACGTAACAATAACATGCTCGGCTCAATTACGCCCTCGCCTGCGGCTCGGGCTGAAATTCCGCCTCGCATGTTATAACCATCTTTACGCACTAATATCGTAATGTACTATTATTAAACTTGATTGAAAGCGATGTTTTTCAAACATAATTACCAAAAAATTCAAATATGTACCATTTGGTAAATTTTTTAACCATCTTTGTATCTTGTATCATCTTTTACAGTGGGACATTAAATCTATTGTAACACATTTTGTAGAAAATAAGACTGAGTATCGAGTTACATTCAGCTTAGGGTTTGATATCAAAATATATTAAAATTGGTAAATGCTTTAGCGATGGAAAACGCAGAAAAATATACTATCTAATATGTTTGTAAGTACTCAGCTACAACAAATACGCGATTGTATTATTGATTTGATCTAGGGCAGGCGCGAAATAACGTTTGACCATGTATCATATGCGTCCTATAGCTTGCTCGACACTCTGTTTAAGTTATTTTCTAAACTGTGTCCAGTATATACCCCCATTTATTTTTCTGGTTATGTTTGAGCCTGGAATGAGTATTGCTGCCACATAAATGGTATGTATTGGCAGTTGGCTTATTGTTTTCGTACCCAGTCTCGTGGAGTCTTGTGAGAGTGCTCTTTTGGTCGTTATGTCTCTGTTATTGTATATTAATTTAATGTTTAGTTTATTTTTGTATGTTTTGTGCTTGTGATAGCTGCTTAAAAGTGTTCTTACATAGTTGATCAGCTTTATTGAATAGAGGCAATTATTTTGAGATGGGCATACATTTACATTTTACATTTTGAGAAATTTCATGAAATAATGAGTTCAATTGTGCCCCACATTGGTCGCCATTGTAAAGAAGCTTACAATTTAACAATCATTGTATAAAGAATGAAATCAAATACTTTAAATGCATTAAAACTCTTGAATTTAAAACTAAACTTTAGAATAGTATTGTATATTATGTGAGAACGCCAGAAAGGCTTTATTTGATTTACAAGCGTTTTCGCCGCGACAATAGTATGCGTAAATCTAGATAGCGTCGCGCGAAAACCGCTCACAAACCGCCAGTATCATATTTTACAAACATTTTTGCACTTTTCATTTTATGTTTCTTTTTGTTTTTTTTTTCGTGTAGCCGTGCTAAAGCTTCAAAAAATTAGCAGCAGTTCGCGTGGCTCCAGCGATGTTTCTCGTAGTAGCTCGCTGGCTTCCTCTCCTACAGTGTAGATGGCGCTTGTTTGTAAGTAGACATCCTGGGAAACCTTTGGGTCGACAATTAATCTTTATAACCCATTAAACCTAAACGGATTTTGAGTGATTTTTATTTTGGTTTCATCTGTAAGAAAGTATAAAAAGGAAAAAATAACTTTTGACCACAAATGAGAGAATTTATCTTGGCTCACTATCTATCCTCCCAAACCTATCTAGGCTCTCTTCTCTTAATCCCGTTTCATGCCATCTATAACAACCATTTATCAATTATACTTAGGTACTAATCATTTAAAAGAAAGGGGTCTTAGCGGTCCAAATCAATAAAAAAATATCCAGCCTTACACCTGCAAAGACAAATAGTGAAATGAAAAGAAATTTAATTTTTCAGAAAGGTCTTAACTTAAGTTTACATTCTTGAAGCAAGGAAATGCGCGGGGAAGAACTTACACCCAGCGAAAAATTGCTATTAGTAGTGCGTTGTTCCAACAACACAGGTGGAGAGACCTAGTTCTAGGTTCTGCTTTGAGCATCTCGTTCTAAGAGCTTTTATTCCAGCTTTCAGTGATCTTTACTTGATATTTTTAATTCACCTTTTAATTTTATCCGATTTTTCAAATCAAACATTTTGAAAGCCCCTTTTTGAAAACCATTTGCGTTCCAATTAAACATGTTTCGGTTTGGTTTACTCGTCACTTCGATGCAGCACTCCAACCACTATTGGCGAATCCTGTGTTGAATTTCAGCTATAAATTCCTGAAACCTAGACTAAAAATACAGTACAGTGCTGGACATTTCACACAGCATCATCTAGCCCCAAACTAAGCAAAGCTTGTACTATGGGAACCAGATAACTGATATACTACTTATATACTTTTTTTTTGTTTGTAAATACATACATATCATACATAGAAAAATAAATGTAGCATTTTTAGTCAAAAGTCCTCTCTCTTTCACAATGAAATTAATGAATTTATTGAAACCAAGAAAAAATTGCGCTTGTCTATTGTGCCGGCTAATATTTTTGCTTATACCAACTAATTATCTGTTCTTTCGTCTTACTCCTTAAAAGTATGTGTATTTCCTTCTTTCTATGGTGCTTTGAGCCCTGAAAATTATAAACATTAGACTTCCTACTTAATTTTCTCCCACCATGCTTAAAAAATGTCTTGTCCTTGGCATGGTAAAAATATGAAATTTCCAACCTTAACGTTTTTCTCTGTAGAGCATGCCTTTTTTGTTTTTTTATAACTTTCATACTAAATCATTGTCCAAACTACCTTAATTTTAAACGCAGAACAAAATATACCTATTCGTATTATCCCCACATCCATCTACAACAGCTTTAAGGTGCATTTACACGGTGCGATACGATTTAGCATCGCACGTCAATTTTCCCGTGTGAACGCTCATCGTATGCGATTTTACTAAGACAAATCGCATACGATGAGCGTTCACACGGGAAAAATGGGCGTGCGATGCTAAATCGTATCGCACCGTGTAAATGCACCTTTACCAATGCTCGTGTCCTCATTATGTAATGTTTGTTGTGGTAAATGCACGTTGATATTTGGTGTTGCTATTTGTTTTAGTATATTTCTATAAATCTGTACCTACTCGAGCTGAATTAAGACTAGATAAAAAAATATGATTCTCATTTTGTGTTGTCTATTTGCAATCAGACAAAATAAGTTCTTGTTATTTGACTGTATCTGAACATGATAGATTCTATAAAACGAATAATATTCTAGATTTAGCTATCAGCATTCAAGCTTTATTTTTTTTTATTTTCGCCATTTAAGCGGTAAGTAACAGGACTGTGTGTTGCAGTGGCCCCGCTGTCTCCGACCAAGATGACGGAGTTCCGGCGGCTGTCGGGCGGCGAGCGGCGTCGCTGCCGACCCTCTCCCGTCATCCGCATCACCGAGAACCCCATCTCCGAGGCCGTGGCCTGCTAAACATCTCCACTACGTAGTTACCCCGCGATTTCGACCACTTACGCCCCCCCCCCCCCTCCCACTTTTGATCATTTATTAAAGTTCATTTGATGCGTGAACCGTTTTCGGCACGCCCGCTTATAGGCTCTCCACGGTAGGACATATCGTTAGCGGATGGAGACGACAGCGGACCGCACGATTTCATCGGTAATATTAAGGTTTTTAATCAGTCCACTGAACATTGGCACAATCGAGCGTTTGATATCATTGAGTTAGGCTAACGATACACTATTATCTATATTTTGTGCGACTGTGGGAAATGGAGATAGCCTGATTATTGTAATTTAGAACTAGAATGTAAATTGGAGGGCTGGCACTCGCCTGTTCGGGGCACCGGGGGGCAGTCGACACCGGGGTCGCTGGCACTGGGGTCGGTTGACACGGGCCAGTCGACACGGGGGTCTACTGACACTGGGTGTTCCTAGTGGGCGCGTGCGCGTTTTGTTACGAGGTGCTAATTAATGCAAAGATTGACCAAGCTAGATTTTCGAAAAATGAAGTGATTTTGAGAAATATTTGCTAAGTTTTTAAAATTCCTACTCTTAATCCTTAATTTATGATCAAGTTTATTTTAGTTTTTAAATCAAGGCCTATTTATAATAAGCGTTTTGATTTTTACGTTAAGTTTAAGTATTTTACGATTATGTTAACTTTGTTAGTATTATTTTATTACGTTGATCTGTGGATCATCAGTATTAAGTTAATATTTTTTTATAAGTTATAATTAGCTAATCTGTCACTGCTTAGTGTAGTAGGTATACCTTTACTATTCGTGCAATCGACATAATATCATTGTAGTTTAATCGTGCTTCAATTTGATGTCCTGTACTAAAAGGCGTATTCAGTAAAGTTAGTGTTTGATCAAAGCGGCCCGAAACGAACCGAGATACCGACCCATCTCACAGAATCTGCATTTCTTACAGATTATGATCATTCAAGGGCTCCGCAGTTACTTGTTTTGTATTTAATCAAATTGTTGAAGAGAGACTCTCTCATAGATATAGCGTTGAAGTAGGCAGCGACCGCTAACCTGCGTTTTTAACTGCTTTGTAGAAATAAGTGTGCAGAATGGTTCAATTTGTTTTTTTAACCATTCGTTTGAGATTGTAGCAGGTACAATTTTAGAAGGTTAAGTTTTATCCTTATTATTTGTGTGAGTTATACTAAAATAAAATGTGGTTTTATAAGTGTTGTTTTATTTATAAATAAATACCTACATTAATGACCTCTAGCATAATTTAATGACTGGTTAAAAAATATTTTCTCAATTGGTGACCAGCTCCAACCAATCACACAATACGAAAATGACGTATTTTGTCACGATACGTCATTTTTGTATTGGTATTGGTTAGAATGGGAAATGGGGATGGATTTCAAGTTAGACAATAAGCCCTCAGATTGCTTAGCTGAGCTTTCGCCGAACTTTCTGTATCGCTACACTTAGATAAGACGGAAATTTAAGTCAGAATGACATTAATTATAGTCGAGAAGTTGCATATAGAGGTACTTACTACAAATATATACCTACACCAGACTAGATTTAGCAGCTGGTTAGATAATAAAAAGCTTATTATGAATAACAGAGGGTGGTCGCACATTGCAGCCGAGCCGAACGCGCCGAACCGTCAATTCAATAGAGAAAATGCTGCTGACGTCAGAAGCGAGCCGCATTTTCTGACGTCATCAGCATTTTTTTAAAGAAAAATTACTGCGGCGCGTACGGCGCGGCTTAGTCTGCAATCAGGTTTATACCCACTTTGGAAAATGGACTATAAGTTATCTTGTCAATCCCTAAGCACCTAATAGAAATGTAATAATCCACAGATATGTAATCATACTATTTATAAATAATCTTTATCTTTAACGGCAAGTTAGGTTAGTAAAGAAAACGCACAGCTATTCCACATAATTTATTCAAAAACAAAATCCTTTTTTCCAACATCTACAATTTAGTGGTAATGTATCAATAAAAGTAAACTAATTATTATGACTTTAGTACCTACGTTTAATAATAAACACATCATTGTAATAGGTGATAAACCTTGGTGTAACAAAGCGCTATGAATAAAACTAACTTAGTTTACAAACTAGAGACGGTTTTCATAGATCTTGTGATTAGATTTCGTCGATGGGATATTTTAATTCGTTGTATACTTTCCTATCGAATAAGCATTTGCGAAGAATTAAACTACCCCGAGAAACAAATCGAGACTTCTGAATAACATAATTCAATCTCTCTTGCGCTATTCAGCACCAAAGCAGTACTTTCTTGGTTTAAAAACACGCATCGAATGTTACCAAGTCAGATTTAATACGTTTGTCAATGTATAGTTCGCCCAACGGACCTAGGCATTCGTGAAGTTAGCCGTTCTGCGCAGTGAACGCTTTTTTATACAAAATTGTGTTCTGCGCAGACAAAGGGCTAACTTCTCGAATGCATAGATCCGTTATTCAGAAGTCTCGATTATTTGTTTCGTAATTGAACAAAGTAAAGTTCTTTTGAATGTAGAGATTCGTTCTAATTTGTGTAGTAACTTAGCAACCAAAATAATGGACTAATCATACCAAGACGCGCAACAGTGTTCCAAAGTTACATTAATTGTGATGACCTTTAAACAGTTTATACTAAAAAATGAAAATGACTTGTGTAAATGATTGTTGGTAAATGTGATGTCAACGTGCTGTCGGTCTTGGACGGTCTAGAACACAATTTGACTACATTTGATATTTGCCTAAAGATTACATAGTTCTGCATTTTTATTTTCACATCGCCTGTACATTCGAAATTGCGGAAATGCGAATGTTGAGATGGATGTGTGGAGTTACAAGAATGGACAAAATCAGGTATGAGTATATTAGAGGAAGTTTGAAAGTTGCGCCAGTGACGGATAAGTTGAGGAGTAGGTTGTCGTGGTATTGGCATGTTATGAGGAGGGAAGAGAGTCATGTAACGAGAAGAAGAAGGTTTGAATGTGGAGGGATGTAGCAGAAGGGGCAGACCAAAGAAAAGATGGATGGACTGTGTGAAGGATGATATGGGTAAGAAAGGAGTGTGTTGAGATGACGGCTGATAGAGCGGAGTGGAAGAGGAAAACCTGTTGTGCCGACCCCACATAAAAGTGGGATAAGGGCAGGGAAATGATGATCGCCTGTACATTCAAAACTAAAAGACGTAGGCAAAATGTGTTCTAGGTCTTATCGGCATTAGTCAATTTGTGTCTTAGGAGATTTGAGTGCTCGACATAAATGTTGTAGTCACTTAGCTCTAGGCAAATATCAACTATTCAACTATGGTCAAATTGTGTTCTAGACAGTCCAAGACCGACCCAAAAAATGCTTAGTTAACATATATCTACTTACCTACACAAACTTATATAATGTATTACACATTTATTTGATTAAAAATAGTATTTAAAACAACATCCACCAATTGTGATTATTAAATAATTATAATTTAAAATACATTAATATAAATGCATGATACGTTAGCATCTAGTTAGCTCGATTATATCGCATGCGATTCCTAAATGTGGGCTATTTTGTCGAAATTATCTCAAGCATATCTCAAGCATATCCAAAGCATTAGCGAAAACTACAAATATATAAAAAAAACACAAATTACAAGAAAAAATACTATAAAAGACAATTATACAGGGTCATTTTGTAAAACACCGGTAACCTCTCAGGACTATCATCCTATGGAACAACTTTTGGTCTATGATTTTTAAAAATTCATCTTTTTTTTTATTGTCAATACAATAATTAAAATATTCAAATTGAACGCTCTTAATGTTACGAAGTCTATGCGAAACAAAAGAAAGCGATAGTACAAAGCGAAGGGAGTGGTGTTAGACCGGCGGGGGCCGAAATGTGTTTGATAGGACAATGTTTTAGATAGGAAAACGAAATCTTGAATGTTTGTTTTTGGGAAATGTATTGTTTTGTAAAAAGTCATAGAACAAAAGTTTTTGCTTATGATGATAGTAATACAGTCCTGAGAGGTAACCGGTGTTTTACAAATAACCCTGTATAATAATTATACACCGCTATTTTATGACTACCAAAAAAAAGGACAGAGAACGATAAGTATTAATTAAACGAGACGTTACCCCTGTGTTGCAACAGGCGTGGTCGCGGGCGAACGTACGTAATTATTAATAGTGATCGCGAAAGTTAAAGAAAGATAATGGCATGGTCAGAACTTTTTTATCGAGGATTGTAACCAAAACCGAACAAAATTTTATGAAAACTGTACAAATAAGTAGACAACAATCGCGTTAAGTAGGTACTATAGACAACAATCGCGTACACTCTCATTCGAACTAGGTATGCTGTCGTATCATTCCCAGTCAGTAAAACCGCAGTAGCTATCATAAATCCATGTCTGACTCGTCTCATCTCCTTTTGAGGTTATAATTAGTATACTTTAAAGCACATATATATTGTGATACATACTTAGGCACACATAAACTGTATAATGTATAATATTATAGGTCACATACCATTACATCAGGTCAATGACATAAAAATACAATATTAATTACTATAAAAATCTTAGTGCCAAAAGGTATTTTTTTATAAATATTATAAATAACACCCATTGTCCCACCATGTTTAAAAATAAATTCAATAGACAGAAAAATAAATGAATAATTTGACAAACATTTTAAATTCGTCTTCCAAGTTCTTTTGTAAGTTGCTTTTTGAAAAAAGAAATTATTTGTTTACGAATAGTAGAAAGGCAAAGTGTTTTATCACCCAAAATAGGCTTATCACACTGGCGGTCGATGAGCGGGTTCAAAGCGGACCGGGGCGCGGCGGCTACGCTGCAGTCGCGCGGCGATCACTCCTCGGTTGCGCAGCAGATTCACGACGCATGGTAACAGAATGAACTTAGCCTAATTCGTATTTTGTTGTAAAAAGTCTTCTTTATTAGGCCAGGTAGGCTTTTTACGATGAGTGTACAAATGGAGTTCCGCGTGCTAATCCGCAGTGAATTCGTTGCGTGTCCGCGGCGGATTTGTTGCGAGCCCGCTCCGCTTTGAATCCGCGATCGCCAGTGTGTTAAGGCTGTATAGTACTTACAGTTTTTAAACATCATTATGTTTAAGAACATTCATTGCTGATCTTGGGGCGTTGGGGGTTATTTCTGGGGCCGTATTTACGTTCGTTGATGAATATTCGGATGTTTCTTACTACGATTTCTGACTTCAAGGGCATTTCAAGGGCCAATTTTAAAACCGTGGCGCTTAAAACTTAAACAATTAGATGCCTAGTGTATTTTTTGAATCGTCAGGAACTCGAAAAATATCTAAAGATACTTCACCCGTTTATTAAAAATGTGCTTTTAGAAAATGTAAAAATATCGTCGTAAAAGTTTACCGAGTACAGAACTAGATGGCGCTACTGTGTCGGTGAGCAGTCACGTGACTCGCACGTGATCTTTTCGGGCGAATCCAACAATTTATTCTAATCTCAAAAGATGTCCAACGCGCCTAATGAAGTTTTAAATTCAAAAGGGAATACGGCCCCATATATCACATTTTGTGAAAAGAATATGTTAAGATTGTTGAATTTTATTTCTAACCTTTTCTAATGGACAATGAATGTGCATGTTAGATAAATTTAAAATCCTACAAAATATTAAATCTAAAACCAGTCTAACAAATTGTGCGTCCACTCGTCAAAGGCACTATTAGCCCAACCTTTCATTTACTAACAATACGATATATCAAAATAAAAATGTATATAATATAGACATACGTTACGCATTCATTACCATTAATATATTATTTGGTTTTAATATTCAACATAACCAATGTGATAGCTATAGCTAGAATGCAGTGAATGCATAAAATAAAATGAAAATGCATTTTACATTTTTTTTTTGTTCGTCAGCAGAACAAAACAACGACTAAAAGTGAAAGGCATTAACTGCTAAAAATATTATAACTCCCGTGATTTTGTTGAATAAAGAAACCAAATACTAAGATTATGACACATTTTTGCTTATTTTACGTTTATAAATATAATATCTAAAGATAAAAGGATTCAAGATAAAAATATATAAAGATTCCAAGAATACGATTATAATATAATTATTTGTATAAGGTATACGAAAGATACATAATAAGTGTGACAAGTGATATGCCTAATTTTAATTTATGATAGGAATTGTTGCTCTCACTACGGAAATTAGTATTTTATACAATAGGAATAATTTAAGATCGCTGTGAGATTATATTCATATAATTATATTTTTTAACTATATTAGATTGATTATAGGAATTGAGGCCTTGGTTATACAGGGTGGTTTTTTGAGAAGAGCGGTGATGGTCAAGTCCGAAACCATGAAAAAACTAAATATGCATATTGTTATACAGGGTGTAAAAAGACAACTACCGAAAACTGAGGGGTTGCAATCAGACCATGATTCTAAATATATTTAGCGAAAAATAATGCGATTTTTTTTTTACTTAGCTTAGTCATTTTATTTTATTTTCGTTTATTTACTACTATTACAACATAATAAGACAATACCTAACTAATAATATCATTTGTAAAAGAAAGAAACAGTTAAAACTCAAAATCCAGCAATCTACGTAAAACAACGTGCCTAGAACATACACAAACAGCACTGTTCAAACGATATTTTCTCCGGATATAATGATTTTTTCGGAAAATCCTTTTGGATTTGGTTATGTGTTAACCTACCCCTTTCGGCTTCGGTAGACGTCTTTTTACACCCTGTATAGTTATTGTCAAGGGCATGACTCCTTTCACAACTGTTCTCTAACTCTTGTGGTTTCGAACTTGGCCATCGCCGCCCTTCCCAAAAAACCACCCTGTATATTAATTTATATACATACTCGAAAAATACGCTTCCTTTCAAGTATCACATTCAAAATATTATATTTTGATATAATTAATTTATAAATTCATGGAAGTAAATACAACAAAGAAACTTAGTATAATTATTATGCAAGCAGCTCTTTTGAGCTGCTAAATATATAAGAATTACTAACGCAAACATCACGGTACTTACGTAATTTGTAAATAATATAACATTTATCGACGTAAAAAACAATTTTGAATATTATAATTAATAGATATTTCACAAATAATTTCAATCAAAACAAATATGAATCAGAACACAATCATAAAAATATAGTTATCTAAATATTACAATACGAACGATGGATCTAAGTACGTAAAGTTAGTTGCGATGTACCTACAGTATAATTTTGTAATAAAAAAAACCGAGGCACTCCCGGGAGTGCCGAGGGAAGTAAAATGAATTGAACAATTAGGTGCCTAGTGTATTTTTTGAATCGTCAAAAAATCAAAAAATATCGAAAAATAATGACTTCACCCGTTTAGTTATAAAATGAGCTTTTAGAAATGTAAAAATATTGCCTGAAAACTTTACCGAGTACAGAACTAGATCTAGTCTGTGAGCAGTCACGTGACTCGCACGTGACCTTTTCGAGGCGAATCCAAGAATTTATTATCATCTAAAAATGCTTAACGCGCCTAAAGAAGTTCTCATTTCAAAAATTATCTACTTCACGAATGCCTAGATCCGTTGAACGTACTGTACTAGCCTAATAATATATATCTACTCTTGAACAACACAATTATATTCACATTTCGTTCGTATACTTTTTAAAAGGTGATGCGTCAGACTTCTTCAAGTTAATGATAGATCTTTTAAATGCTCCACTTCTATCAAAATGGAGATCTTGTTAATTGTTTAACAAGTTCACCTCTAGTGAACAACCTTTAGGCTCAATGCACATTGAATTGGCAAGCGACGCGACAAATAGTTTTATAGCAAGCTATTATAAACCTTATGAACAATGGTACAATAAATAGAAAGGCTTGTAGAATGAACGAGGTCTGGCGAAGCCATCTAGCGGGCCGCGTTGGATCGAGCACTTTCGTGCTGTTCATACAAGCGTTTCTATATCTTGTACATGAGGTTTATAATAGCTTGCTATAAAACTAATTGTCGCGTCGCTTGCCAATTCAATGTGCATTGAGCCTTAGGAAGGATCGGACGTTTCACTCAAGGCGCGGAAACATCGCGGCGCATTTTAGCTGCGTGGGTTCATTTGTTTGACAACGTGGGTTAACGTTTCCACTGCAGCACACGCTATGCACGAATACACACGACTATGTACAACTATAGCGCAGCACAGTCCCGCAGCACACTTCCGTGTACCGCGTGCACAGCCTGCATGGAGTTGACAGCATTGAGCTACGTGAGCGCCATATTCGAGCAAGCCACGCGTGTACCAATGACGCCAATTCATGCGTAGCGTGTCCGTGGGTTGCAGTGGAAACAATAACATACATTTTCTTTAAAAGCGAAGCTTGACGCACCTGCGTAGCCTCTCCGTGCGCCGCGGTGGGATCCCGCCTTAATGCCACCTTGACGAAATAATATATCTACGAAACTTAAAACGAAGTGCAAAAATAATTGAATTGATCCATAATATAATTCATTTTTCTTTATAATTTAATGAGTTAACGAGCTGGTGGTATCCCCACAGTCGGAATGAAACCACGTGTATGGGTATAAATTATAAAAAATAAATAAATCTTAGAATACAAATTAAATTATTGTTAAATGGAACTGAAATGTAACTAAATGCATTCGCTTAATTTTTCAGACATTTACAAAAAAATATTAAAATATTAAAAAAAGCGTAACAAATAATAATTGTGTAAAATATTTTAAAAAGCTAGGAAAAACCTAGAGGCTTGATGTGGAAACAAAAACATTTTGTAATCATATTCCGACTGTGGATTTTCTCTTTCGATAGTGTGAAAGAGATACTACATCTAATTTGTCGGCTAATAACAAAACCAGATGATTCCATATTAACTACAGTCATCATAATGACTTTTGATCAATTGCACATGCCTTTAAAAAGTAAGTTCGTATGAGTCAGTGGCCAACTCTGATGACATTCCCCTCAGCAGGATGGCATACCGTGTTATAATGTATACTACACATTACACCACTCTACACATTCGCCAAGTATTTGCCGAAGTATTCGCCGAACTATTATTTGGATAGAAGATGACAGGCGAATACAAGCGATGAGGCCATCTACACGTTTGTGATCGTCGCCATTTGTCTATCATCGGCGAATATGTAGAGGGCCCTTTAGCCACATTCAAGTATACATGACTTTTACATGACATTTGCAAATAACCTTATTAGCCGATAGAAAAGACCATGAAACCGAAGTTCACCAACAAAAGATGACAAATATTTTTTAATTCTTAAACAAATTGTTATTTTCTTTTTAAATAAATAATGCTGGACATTTCACACAGCATCATCTAGCCCCAAACTAAGCAAAGCTTGTACTATGGGAACCAGATAACTGATATACTACTACTTATATACTTTTTGTTCATAGAAAAACCCAAACCCGAGATAAATATTTGCAGATCATACAAACATTTATCCCGTGGCGGGGATCAATCCCGCAAACTTCTGTGTCTCAAGCCGGTAAATATCCTTTATATGAATAGCCTAACCATCAGCCAGTCAGGTCGCAAGTTCAACTGAATTTTAAATGAAGAAATTGAATTTAAAAATGGATTTGTTTATCAGTTAACCATCCGTTTGTAGGTGAACTACGGCTCACAAATAATAGAGAACTGCAAAGGACGTTACAGAAAGTAGAATGACTGATGAAAACATCATTGTTGTTCATTTTTTTACTTTAAGGCTCAACGCACATTGAATTGGCAAGCGACGCGTCAATTAGTTTTATAGCAAGCCATTCTAAACCTTATGAACAATGGTACAAGATGTAGAATGAACGAGCTCTGGTGAAGCCATCTAGCGAACCGCGCTAGCTCGAGCACTATCGTGCGGTTCATTTAACATTCATTTTACATATACATTCTGTAATATCCCTTGCAATAATGAATACTTATATACTAATGTTTATTATGAACATGAATCGTGTTTATATTTCCCTTACATAATACATTGTGTTACCTCATAGATTCATTTTACTACTTTGCATACTGGGTGACCAACAAACGTCTAGTCAGTGCAATTCTCATATTCATTTCATTCACTTTTTTATTTAATCTAAGCTAATAGGCCTCTGTGTTGCCTATCTCTACAGCAAAATGGCGTTACTTTTGTTATAAAAAAAACTTTATTCCTAACATCTACTTGGGATAGTGAAATAGCTATATTTTATGTATATTCGTGATGTACTTTCATCCTATGAGGCTGTTTATGCATTATTACTTTATTTTGCTATTTATTACTACTATTTATTAATACGATTGTGATGATTTATTTACTTATTCATACATATCACTAAAAATTACTTTACGAAGATATTTCGCTGGTGAGGCATAAACATACACCCTAATAACTTATACATAACTATTGTAATGTGTTTTAAACATCGGATCGAAAGCTGCGGTAGTTTCAAAGTTATATTTACAAAAAAAAACACTAATTCAAGATTATTATGGAGTAAGTGTTTTGAGCTACCGCTATCTGAGTGCCTTACATGACATAAGATACTTTAAATTATTTATTTTTAATAATTATAGTTTTGTGGATCATGACCAGCATGATAAGTATATTAAATGTGATGTATATAAATATATACAGCGAGCCACTGTATAACAATCTAAATGGCGATATAACAAAAAATATATTGGGAACCATTTCAAGAACACAAATAAATCCAGTGACCTTTAGAAAAATATATACAATTTTGTTTGTATATACTTACAGGGTGCCCTGTGATAAGTGGATAATTTAACTACAAGTAGGGGGCATCATACATAAACCAGAAAATCAAAACTTGTCCCCAGTAAGTCTCATGGTTTTTTGAAAATTTGAAAAAAATGAAATTTTCAATTTTTCTACCCTTGTTTATCTTTTCGATGCCAAGATCACAAATGAAAGAATCACATTCTAATGCAATACATTATGTTTAATGTCTGTTATGCCTTATCTTCTGGTTTTAGTAAGTTCCCTTGCAAAGTTCCATGTCAATAAGTGAATGTCAGTCCAACTTGTAACTTGAATCAAATGCTCTTACCCAACTTATTAAGAAAATATATTATGAGAGTCGGAAATACCATGTGCTATACCATTTTTAAATCTCAATGAAGTGGCCAAGTTATTTATTAGTTAAAGTATTATCCACTCATTACGAGGCAGCAGTTCCGTAAAAAGTAAATCGTTTATAAAAAAATCGTTATACATGTACCACTGTCCATTTAGATTTATAATGAATTCATAATCATACCAAAATAATATGATTTATATGAAGCTGTTAAATATTATACTCAAAATAATTCATACTTCGCATTGGGATTGTAAAAACAATATTAGATGTTCAGATCATATCAACAAACAAAACATAACATTTCATTTTAACCCTTAAATTGCAAGCACCTTTAGGCCTGTCTCTTATCAAACTCTTTCACTTTGGCAGATTAAAGTAAAACATTTGAGTTAATGCAAAAGTATCTTTTTCACAATCCCGATAAAACTCAAAATCGTCTCACTCAAATTTCATTTTACCCTATACAACCGTTTTCAACGATTCTTCGATATCATGACATGATTCTATTGTTCTTAAAACTGTTTTAGTAACTTAGTTTAAAATTAAATGTCTACCACAGAGAAGGATCGTAGGATTACATATTTAGTTATGTTTCATAGACAAATGCACAAGAAGTGAAGATAACTCGAGCTCTTCAGAATATCCATTCATAAGAGTAACGCTACGGTAGCCGGTTCGAAGACATTTGAACGGGTAAGTCGCTTGGCCGATAAAGTTAGGCTCACCGAACATATCTTCGTCTTGGACCAGAAACCGGATAAGCGCCAATTCCGGATTGTATACCTCGAACTCGCAAATATCATTCCACATTGGGTTTATGCCATTGTCCGCTGAAACGAGAAGGTGTGTTTTAAAACGTATCTGGCGATCGGAAGAGTGAATCGCAAGCTTCTTGGTAATTAGGTCAGTGAATTGCATGAAACTATTCTATTACAGTGTGCAGGAGGCGTCTTTTAATTCATTGAAAAGCTGTCGGATTCGATTTTGGGAATTAACCGATCAATTTCAATAGTTGGAAAGGCCATCGGAATTAATGCTGGGAAATAACGCCGCAATTTATTGGGTAGGTACTTAGGTCGTTTCCGATATCGAATCCTACGGCTTTTTGATCGAATATGGGTTCCGAATACACAAAGAATTATATTGGCTGGCCGCCAGACAAAAAGTTATCATAGATTCGGGTTCTATTTTGTTATACAGGGTGTAAAAAGACGTCTACCGAAGCCGAAAGGGTAGGTACAGCATCCCAAAATACAACCAAATCCAAAAGGCTTTCCGATGATATCATTATATCCGGAGAAAACAGCGTTTGAAGAGTACTGTTTGCGTATGTTCTGGGCGCGTAGTTTTAAGTAGATTGCTGGATTTCGAATTTAAACTGTTTTTATTTCTTTTATAAATGAAATTATTAAGTAGGTATGGTCTTATTATATTTTACTAGTAGTAAATAACCGGAATATAACATAAACAGTACTGTTCAAACGCTGTTTTCTCCGGATATAGTGATTTTTCCGGAAAATCCTTTTGGATTTGGTTGTGTGTTGGATGCTGTAACTACCCCTTTCGCTTTCGGTAGACGTCTTTTTACACCCAGTATGTTTGATTACAACGCCTTAGTTTTCGGTAATTGTCTTTTAACACCCTGTATAATGTCCCTAAATTAATTCTAAAACATAGATTTTGAAAAGAACATGATCAATAAAAAGATAGAGTCTATGATAAATAGAAAAAGTGTGTAAAAGAGACTGATGTATATGATACATGTGTAGCTAAATATTGCAACAAATTTTAAATCTCTGGCCTTAAAAATAAACGAGTTATAAAGTTAATCCAGGTATATCTACAAATCAACTCTACTCGCTCTGTCAAGTTCCTACAGTACGCCAATTATTTATATTGCAGACACTACTTAAAAAACACTCACAGTTACACTATGACCCAAATTTTATCGAGTCTAGACGTAGATCTGACAAAGTTTGCAAAGAAGAAAGGCGCCGCACGGAAGTGGCAAGCCGTCATTTTTTCCATATCAGTTCTACCCTTTACAACCGAGCAAATAAAGTCTTGAACATCTATCCGTTACCCTCGTATAAATGTAAATTGAAATGTCTGGGATGGCTTACGTCTCTTTCATACGATGAAACCGAAGACCTTTTGAAGATTGTCCAATAAATCACAACAAACTACATTTTACTTCACACAACACATACATACACACGCACACACACAAACACACGTGCACACACACAAACACACATTCACACACACACATTCACACACATACACACAAACAAACACAAACACACACACAGGCAATCTCTTATTACTAGCTGATTTGTTTCTCAGATTCATTTTGTATAACCTATGTTGAGAGTCTGTTTATGTAATGTACCTACTAACAACAGACACATAATCTCACTTATTAACTTTATTAATTAAGTACCAATTTTATTTGTTTATGCAGGAACTAAATACTCCCTGTGAAGGAGGTGGGCGTTGGTGTCTGCGACACAGTTTCTTAACTACTGCAGACATCATCGTACCTAGTTTACTTTGTACCCCTTTTCTGTTCCTTAAATAAACGAATTTTGATTTGATTTTGATATGCTACATTTACCCTTCTTAGTTTATACCTGGAATAAGTTATACCACATTTGGCCATATACTTATATAGTTCCAGGGGCGATACGTTCTCTACAGGACAGTACAGGAGGGTAAACAGAATACAATTATTACCCACACTCCCTGTTAGTAGTCTCTTGAAATGTCATATAAAACGATGCCCTGTTATACATGAAACAAAAAAATACACAAAAATTATTAGCAATTTATAATTATCGAGTGTATTAAAAACCTTTGGTGTACTAGCAGGCACCCGCGACTTTGTCAGCCAAATAACATAAGTACTACAAGATACGCGCGAAAAACATAACCCTTCCTCTGACAGTCGGATAATAAAAAAGCATATAAACATTTTGGAGAAGTGCCAGGTCAAAAGTACCCTAAACCGACGAGCATGTATGAAGAATGTAATGAGAGTAAATGAGGCGAAAGTTGTGTGTCAGGATCGTAGCGAGTGGAGATCCGTGCTCTCTACCTACCCCTTTGGGAAAGAGGCGTGATTTTATGTATGTATGTATATAAAGATTTTGAAAGTAAAGGAGGAAAATTAAAGAAGAATTTATAAACTTGAGACTTTACTTTTTTAATGGATTATACATCGTCAAGAACGTTCCGTTGAGTGTAGGCGTAGGTTGCAACACCTACACTCAACGATATTACATTTTATAAAATAAATCCACTGACGCGCGGCCGGGATAAAAACTCGCAACTTGAAAGTATAGTGTACAGGGTATAAAAAGACAACTACCGAAAAGTAAGGGGTTGCAATCAGACCATGATTCTAAACATATTTAGCGAAAAAAAAACACGTTTTTTTTCTTAGCTTAGTCATTTTATTTTATATTCGGTTATTTACTACTATTACAACATAATAAGATCATACCTGCCTAATAATTTCATTTGTAAAAGAAAGAAATAGTTAAAACTCAAAATCCAGCAATCTACGTAAAACAACGCGCGCAGAACATACGCAAACAGTCATCTTCAAACGCTGTTTTATCCGGATATAATGATTTTTTCGGAAAATCCTTTTGGATTTGGTTGGTGCTTGTTTTTTGCTTCGGTAGACGTCTTTTTACACCCTGTATTATACTTGTATCCCCCATACTTGTATACCCTATACTTGTACACAAGAACAAGATTCCTCGATCGAAGAAGAGATTAGCTTAAATATATATTTATAACTAGCTGACCCGCGCGACTTCGTGCTTCGACTGCGCATTATTAGGAACAAAGTGCAGGAGTTCAAATTCAAAATTCAAATTATATTTATTTGGAACCAAAATTACATTATACTTAATTAACTGGTGAAACGATGCTGGCAGTTTTCAGTGAATCGAAAAAATATACAAACTATTAAACTCCCTCGCTTGATACAATAATAATTTTACCGTTTTTGAATAGCAAGAATTGTATTGTTTTGAATTTCGAAATAAAATGATTAACTAATATTCGAAATGTAAAAAAAAAATTGATAGGCTTAAATGTTATTTCAAAACGTAAACCATCTACATTCCAAATTTCATCACAATCGGTTAAGTCGTTACGGAGATACGTGGCAACAAACTTTGCACAATTTGCACACACAGATTTTCGAATCTTACAACTTTGAAACTGCCTTGCACCACCCCTAGGGGTTGTTTTGAAAAAATAAAAAACACGGGTTTCATTATTTACTTTAAAGTTTATTTGTACCGAGTTTCGAGTGAATCAGACAAAAAAATATTTTTTCTATACAAAGTTTAACACCCTGTATAAACCTTAGGGGTTGATTTTATAAAATACGCCTAAATGTTATTCTAGAACTTAGACCATCTACACTCCAAATTTCATTAAAATCGGTTTAGTCGTCACTGAGATACGTGGCAACAAACATTCGCACACACAGACTTTCGCATTTATAATATTAGTAAGATAAGATAGTAAGAAGTAAGATGACAGTACCTAGATGAAAATCAGATGTATGTTCGTCAAAATATTAAATCATTAAAGAAAAAAGTAGTTAATGTAGCTGGGAAAGCGTGGGAAAGGACTGCGCAGGACCGAAAAGAATGGCGTTTGAGAGGAGGCCTATACTCAGCGGTAGGTGCAACCGGGCTGAATAGATGATAGAAAGAAAAAAAACGATACTTATGATGTACTTATGAACAGTAGAAATAAAAATAAACTCGCAGTCAAAAGTCAAAGTCAAAAAGCATTTATACAGTACGACGGCTGCGCTGCTGCGATTATGGCAATGTGTACGCTTGTATAAACAAAGTCTCAAGCAATTTGCAAAAATATCAACAACTTTTAAAAATATAATTAAACGTCATCTCTGTAAAAACCTAATATAAGATATTAGATTAGATTATTTGGATGGCAAAAGCCTTAGGGTCGATTCACATCTGACCGAAGATCCGTCGCGGATTATCGGTCGCGGAACGCCAGAACTGACAAATGTATAGAAAAACACTCGACCGTTCACACTCGACGGACTAACGTATCATCGGTCGAGTGTGAACGGTCGAGTGTTTTTCTATACATTTGTCAGTTCTGGCGTTCCGCGACCGATAATCCGCGACGGATCTTCGGTCAGATGTGAATCGACCCTTAGGACTGAATATGCTCGTTTAAAAATAACAAAATGTATAAAAATTGAAAAATGACGATTCTTAACAATCCTAAGTGATTTCAATGAATAAACTAATTTTGACTTTGAATTTGACCTCAACAGATAACTCACCAACAGTTTTGGTGACCAGTTTGACCCCGCTGTCATACTCCGCTCCAAAGATCTCCACTTCAACGAAGGGACTGGCCGTGCCCCTCCCGGACTTGCACAGATGCCTAGCCCCTATAACACGGAGCATAGCCGACACAGACTTCGTCTTCTTCTCGATAGTCCGACGGTCGTACGGGTTGAAACCTTCCTCGAACATAAACTCCGGCTTTAGTACAAAACCACAACTCCCATTCTCTTTAAACCTCCCCATGTTCAATTGCATCGGTTTGTCTGGCGTTTGATAGTTCAATGCGACCATCTGCGATCCTGAATTCCAGAAAGAAATCGGCTGGTAGTTCGAAGAATCGATCCTTTGCCCCTTGGGGTACACCCGGCTGAGTTGTATCGCGTGGTATTTAAGGAAGAAAGCGTTCTCTTGCTGGCACATGTGTCTTTCCGCTTTCGTTTCGGGGAATGAGGACATTTCGTTGTAGATGAAGCCTTTGCTGCGGATTCGGTCTTGGTTGAACGCGACGGATCGGCAGTAGACTATGAGATCTGACATTTCTTTGGCTATCCTCCAGGTGCGTTCCATTTTTCTGTGTTGAAGGGATCGAGCGGTGGCTGTGTGGGCGGCTTCTTTGATAGCTGAGAGCCATTCGAGGGCAAGTTCTCTTGTGGGTGCGGCCATGTCGAATGGCGCGAGCATAGTTGGGCTTTGGACTCGAACGAGCCACCGCGCCGCCCCACTCTCCTCTCCCACTACTAGTTCTACTACGGCGCCTAATACGTCAACAACGCCTTTCTGTAATGATCCTAGAGGTGCGGATTCTTTTTCTAGACCCTAAAATAAAAAAATGCTATTTTTTTTATTTATGAAAACAGTGTAAAATGAAGTTCTCATCGATCAATTGAGCAAGCTTAATGGTTTTTGTTGAAATGAAAATCGATGAAATAGCCATCAGTAAAACATGGGGATTCAGATATATGAGTAGAAGGTGAAAGGAGACTTCTTTTTTTGTTATGCTGATCCTGCAAAAGTGGTATAAGGGCCGGCAAATGATAAACGAAATAAATTATTATCTATTTATAAACTTACAGTTATATCAGGCATATGAGGAACCTCGATCTCTTGCACATAGTTCGCAGGAAACCAGTGATGTTTCTTCCCACCATAATCGCCCCTCCACCACCCATTGTCAGGCTTGTCCACATTTGTGATGATCGCGTGTTTGCAAAACGAAAGTTCATCGTCCTGTCGAGCTCTGTAGTCGTACAACGCCTTCACTGTTACCTGCAATTCACGATAACCCTATATGACCAATTAAATATAGTTCATGCGTATTAGAAGCTATTGATGGCGATTCAAATATATGAGCTAAAATCTACTATATACTAAAATAAGTCGGGTTTTCCTTCCTGAAGCTATAACTCCAGAACGCACGAACCGATTTCCACGGTTTTGCATTCGTTGGAAAGGTCTCGGGCTCCGTGAGGTTTATAGCAAAGAAAATTCAGGAAAAATCTGGTGGCATCTGGTGGCGAAACGGAGTTCGCTGCGTTTGCTAGTGAAATAATAATAATAAATAAATGCTGAGCTATCTATAGATCATCTGGAACTGTTTTTATAACGAACTTTATTAAATCTCTTTATTTTTCTAGATTCATGTTGTAACGTTCACAATCACAACATGCCCCTAGTACACATTAGGCGTTTTGAAGCGCGCAGTTTAGTAACGCGCGTTTAAACCATGTGGTCCAATACATCCGTACCTACACATTACGCGATGACGAAACGCGCGCTTCTAGTAACCAAATCTTTCAACGTGCGTCTATCGGACGTGGCTTACGGACACGGCTGACAGCCGCGATCTGGATAATTATTGTATACTGAGCTGTGCAAACTATCGGAAGTCGTGGACGTGCCCTTGAGCTTTCGGACGTCCGACAACGATCAGTCGCGGCTGTCGGCCGCGTTCCTCAGCCGCGTCCGATAGTGTGTTTCTAGCTTAACGCGCGCTTAAAACGCCTAGTGTGTACCAGCCTTAAACTAATCAAATCGTAGTGAACACAAACAAGAGCTGAATGACACTATGCGAATCTAGTTAATTATAGAATGGGTAATAAAATGTTTTATAGTACATTTAAAAGGGAAACTATTATCCTTCTTATCGTGTCACTAGTCCTTTCGAACCGGTGTGGTGAAAGGATGATGTGCGCCTCAAAGAGGGTATAAACACTTTTGACTAATAAAAAAAATTACACTAGTACTCACGTCAAGTTTAAACTAATTCTAAAGTAAATACAGCATCTACGCTTAATTTAGCACAGCCTGGTATGAGCATGTAGTGTAGGTACACCACTTAAACAAAACTTAGGGATACATTAAAATAATTTAATACTACAGTTTTTTTATATATTTTAGTTTAACATATTTTTATGTGCTTAACGTTTAAAAATGCACACAGCTGACGCGACGTCAGCTGTGTGCCGCCGCCCTCTACACAATCGAATAGAACGCTGCCAACAAAACATTAGGTAGTCACAAACTTATACCCGTTAGACTTTCTATACCAAACAGTATCACTACTGTATTTACTATTGTTTAGTAGATAATACTGTTCTACTCCAAATTTACAAAGTAACAATCTATCTTGTTCGTTTTATCCTGATGTCTGACAAGTAAAGATCAGAATAAAAAAATTCAACATTAATAGACGACAAGTAGGGGGACGTGAGTCGTATGGATAGCGAGAGGTGGGCAGCGATTGTCACGCCATGGCTATCTGCTGATGGGCGACGGAGCCGGGACAGGCCGAGAAAACGTTGGCGTGACGACCTTGATGCCTTCGAAGGAGGCTGGTGGGATGTGGCTGGGGATCGAGGCAGATGGAAACAACTGGAGGAGACCATTGCCCAGCAGTAAAAGTATTGGTTGTTAAAAAAAGTTGACTTTTTATTGACAAGAAATAAAGAAAATAAATCAATTATTTTTCTATGAAAAATTACTCTTTATTATACTTATGGTTATAGTTTATAATAAATCAAACTGTTTAGGCACAACAGCGTTCCGTTTTAATATAAATTAATACAGCTGTTCTTCAATGAATTATGATGCGGTCAACCACTTAGCGCGTTTGCAATATCTGCATATTTTAGAGATATTTGCTACATGTCAGCTATCAGGATAAAATGCATAGAAATGCAGCTACGAGTAGGTACTGTAGGAACGTCGACCTGCTTGCAAGTACTGGCCCGACCTCACCTTATCTGCGGTACAGATAAGGTTATACAATACTTCATAATGACTGACCGTCTTTTGCGAATGAGCATACTTAAGGTCTTAGCTCACATAGACGACCGGCAAAAAGAATATAATTCAAATATGGACTTTAAGTATTGCTCTATAGATATCTACGATATTATAATGAGGAAAAATTTGTTTGTTTGTTTGAATTGAATAGGCTCCGAAACTACAGGACCGATTTGAAAAATTCTTTCACCATTAGAATCCTACATTATCCCTGATGAACATAGGCTATATTTTATCCCGAGAAAGTGATGTTTTCCCGAGGGACCGCGGGTAACACCGCAACGGACAGCTAGTACTTTATAACCGGGCTCTGTGTTTCCCGAAAAGTACATTATAGGGGTCTTCAAATCAAGAGTAAATAGGTACCTTCTAGGTAAGCATGCTCCATCTTAGACCTCACTTCTACTAAACATCAGGCAGAGTGACGTCAAATGCTGACCTATTTAATTAAAAAAAACACTTTACATTGGCAACATAAATTTGCCGGTAGCACGCTGTGAACGAGCTTGCTGCCGTCAGACTGCTCAGTGTCGTCTTGGTTTAGAGCGGTGTTGGAGCAGAGTCGTCTTAGTGGGCTAAGACCTTAACACGTGCTAGGAATTGCTGCACCACCAAGTAAAGACCAAGTAATCGAACTGTCAGTTATACAGGGTGTAAAAAGACTGCTACCGAAAACAGAGGGGTTGTAATCAGACCATGATTCTAAATATATTTAGCGAAAAAAAACGCAAAAAAATTTTT
This sequence comes from Epirrhoe alternata, assembly GCA_963565295.1. Lineage (NCBI taxonomy): Eukaryota > Metazoa > Arthropoda > Insecta > Lepidoptera > Geometridae > Epirrhoe > Epirrhoe alternata. The sequence continues at coordinate 2,468,411 of OY751375.1, forward strand.
TGACTTAGCTTCGTCATGCTATGTTATTTTCGGCTATTTACTACTATTACAACATAATAAGACCATACCTACCTAATAATTTCATTTATAAAAGAAAAAAACATTTAAAACTCAAAATCCAGCAATCTACGTAAAAAAACGCGCCCAAAACATACGCAAACAGTACTCTTCAAACGCTGTTTTCTCCGGATTTAGTGCATATTTCGGAAAATCCTTCTGGATTTGGTTATCTGTTGGGATGCTGTACCTACCCCTTTCGGCTTCGGTAGACGTCTTTTTACACCCTGTATAATGAGAGACACGTTCAGATAGCGCGATGTCCATATCCCCGAACTACAAATTACAACTTTAATTTCTTGGCTAATATCCAGAGTGTGCAACCGGGCTGCATAGATAGATACAATTTGAAATGAAAACTTTTCAAACAGTTGAGAGGGTCTCAAAATAAAGTATAGTCGATTGAAGTATATCGACACAGGACTTGATAAGCCACCATAGTTATGAATGAAGTCTTAAGATACTCTCCAACCAGCTGCATTATTATCTAACTTGAAATGCATTCCGAAATTCAAACCAATCACACATTACAAAAATGATTTATTTTGTCATTTTCGTGTTATATGATTGGTTGAGCTCAATTGAGATGATAACAGGGCGTCTCTGTCTTCCCCATTACAAAAAATATATCTGAACTCCTCGCGCACAGTTAGCTGAGTCCTAATAATACGTAGGATACTAACTAATTAGAAATCTACACTATCACTAGTACTTTGCGCTCATTTTCGGATTTTCAGAGAGCACCGATTTGAGGGGCAGGCGACGTAAATACAATAAAAAGTATTAAAATAATTATATTTCATTAGATAAAATATATAAAATCGTGCTGAATAATTGCATTAAACTGTATAAACAAAATTGATTTATTATAAATAATATCATGCATACTTATTTTTTTTTTGTTATTGTTTGTTTTACGTTTTACAATAAACATATACTCGTATTGTATTGTATTGTATTGTAACTTACCCTGGAAGAGAATGAAGTAGGGTCCATGTAGCCAGGAGTACCATACACGGAGCTGTCATCAGGTTCCTGAAATTATTCAACCCCACCGTTAGATGTAGGCATAGGTTGCCTCTTTTAGCAAGAGAAGTCTGTTTTATGAAGTTTTGAAATAAAGCTACACAATGTTCTGCCTGCATACCTTATCTTAGAAAGTGTAGAGAAAAGAATCTTTTCTACATTCATGGTACTAAAAACTTACTCTTGTCTACACTCAATTGTCAGAGTTGACGCTGTTTAAATCAGCTAGATAGATGTAAAGTTTAAGTTTAAAAAAAAGTAATTTCTGTAATTGTTTTATAGTGCTGATCCACACTTGGTATTTCATTATGAAAATGAAGTCTTATCAAAATTTCAGTCTGATCAAACGATCCTCCTAAAGCCGGAGTGCCTTATCGCTCGGCCACAGAATCCCTTGTTGCCGGTGTCCAAATTTTCGACAAGCTCATATTTCCAAAATCCAAAATTTTGATAAGACTTCATTTTCATAATAAAAAAAAGTAAGTTCCGTCATGGCTTAACGACTTAAATAACCGCGACCGATAATTTAACGTGCCCTCCGAAGCACGGAAGCGCTCAGATGAAAATGCCACTGGCGGTCACCCATCCACTTACAGTCCGTTTAGAACGTTGCTTAACTTTAGTCGATCCATCAAGCACGACCACGAGCGCTTCATAATGGCCCCTCTACATATTCGCCGATGATAGACGAATGCCGATGTTCACGAACATGTAGAGGGCCCCATCGACTGTATTCGTATGTCATCTTCTATCCAAATTCGGATCCAAGTTAGATAGATAGATAAAAAATTAATTTGGGAAAACACACACACAGACAAACATAACTAGGTACCTAGTAAACTGACACAGCAAAAAAAATGTATTATAGATCTACTATACACAATACAAAAAAAATCCTACTAATATGTATTATAAATGCAAAAGTCTGTGTGTGCGAATGGTTGTCTTCACGTATCTCCGTGACGACTTAACCGATTGTGATGAAATTTGGAATGTAGATTGCTTACATTAGGTGTGGTGTGATGCAGTTTCAAAGTCGTAAGGTTTGAAAGTCTGTATGTGCAAATAATGATATAAGCCTTTATTCAGAAGATTACAGTTTTTTCTTATCCTAATTTTAGTTAATCTAACACTAGCCAGCCCTATTTCCTAGGTTTGCCGCTTCTGAATAAAGGCTTATATATTATTATTATTATGTGCAAATAATGCACAGACGAAGTCGCGCGGGTCAGCTTGTAATATATTAAATCTACTACAAACAAAGGCAGAAACAAAAGTTCGGCAAACAGTTCGGCAAATGTGTCTAGTGGCCGTAACAAAGAATAAGTTTAAGTTATAACAGTTACTCACAGCAATAATCCTCCTGACGATATCCTCACTGATAGGAAACCACAGTTTCACCTTCTTGTAGAGCGGATGTTGTTCGTAATAAGAGACGAGCTCCACTAGACTCTCGAACTTGACGGTGCCTATCGTGTAGAGGCGGCCTTCTTGCTTGATGCGGCAGTGCTTGATCTCACGCTCAGTTCTGGTCAAAATAACATCAAATTTATTGATGGTCATTATGATGCTACATTTTTTTTCAAACTTAAAGTTATGGAGTAGGTAAGATTACGTAACATATACCCACGAAGTGAAAACTTGAACGAGGTAACGATTCTAAACTTAAAAAAAAAGTACAAAGAAATGTTACTGGGATTTGGTGGAGAGATGGTTTCGGTAGTCACGCGACTCGCGAGTTTGATAGTTTTTCCCCATCTCAAAAATGCCCAACGCGCCTAACGAAGTATTAACTTCAAAAACACTACTGGAAAAAAGTAGTTTTATAACCGTCAAGAAAGAGAAGACAGACTTTTGCAAGTTTATAGCGCTACGAAGATATCTGGACCGGTGGCCATAAGAGGAACTAACGACGCCATTTTGGAATGTCAATCTGTCTGCAATTCGTTTCCAGTTGCCATATCCACCATTGCTTGTTTGCTCGGTGTGTTTTTTTTTCGTTTGGTGCTTTGGTTGCTTTGATACCTTCCTTACCCACTTTACTGTGTTTTTTTTTTGGCAACTCCAATTGCCAAAGACATTTACTTTCTCTATGCCAAATGGGATAGCAGCGCCTCCCTCACCGGAAAAGATATCCTTGTGGGACTATAACTGTAATTTGCGTTCGCATGAAGTTTTATTAAAGAGTAACTTTGTATGAGTCTGTGGCCAACTCTGGTATCGGAGTTTTTAGGCCGCCTTTAGGCCTCCGTCATCGACGTTACGACAAAGTTTTATGGAATCACTCATACATGATAATTTGAATGCATTTTGCGTTTCGTAATAGTATATTTCATTACAAGTGCGGAAAGGCTGTCATTGCAAAGAGTTCCGACAAATGTCTACCCGAGCCGAGGCGCAGCCGAAGGCGAGGGTTGACCGTCGGAACAAGTTGCAATGACGGTTCCGCACGTGTACTGAACGACTATTTTTAATACTGCTGCGAAAAAATGAAGCAATTTAATAAAATAATAAAAACACAAATATCATTAGCCTCATGGTTCGCCTGCTCCGCGCCAGGTGGCGGCGCGCTCCTATCTGTCATCATCACTATCAACTGGTTTTACTCAGGATGTTTTCCTTTGCCGTGACAGTTGCGAAAGAAAACGCACGAGTGCGGGAAAGGAAAAAAAAAAAGCACGAGTGTGTAATAGCCCACATCCCGAACGCTATACGTCCCTGCAATACGCCACTTTTTGAGCAACTGTATTAAAAAAATTATATACGCTTTAACAGGTGTACTCTAAACGGTGAAGGAAAACATCGTGAGGAAACCAATAAGTAGTATCCTTATAGGTGGCGATGGGCTTGCAACCTGTCACGTATGGAATACTAACTTCTGCAAGATGTGGGCATTTAACAAATATGTTTTAGGACATGCCTCTGACTACCCGCCTTACACATCTTCGAAGGCTCTGGAATACATAAAAAGATCTGAAATAATGTCTAGCGGTAAAATAGACCTTGGGGATACAGTGATCCTCTAACATACCTGAAACTTATAGCGAAAGACCCGTTTTCCTTCTCACTCGGTCGCACCAGGAATGCCCCATCAGTATTGGCCTTCCTCAGCAACTCCTCGGCCTGAGCGCGGGAGCATTGAGCGTGAAACCACTCCTTGCCCTCGTGTTTGTTAGGTTGGGGTACTGGCTCTTTCAGCGTTATAAGGAACTCCTGGAATTTACATGGTCTTTTTAAATGCCCCTCTGATTTGTATTATAAAATATATTTTCGAGTTTCTTATGTTTCACCCTGTATTCTACTAACCCACTAACATAATAAAGTTAAAAGCTTGTGAGTTTGTTTAGATCTTTGTAGTATTGTGTTTCAATCATGCCTAAACCAGTGAACCGATTTGGATGAAACTTGGAATAGGCGTAGATCTGGATTATCATATAGGCTATTCAAAATATTGGTACCACGCGGGCGAAGCCGCGCGCAGAAGCTAGTAATAAAATAATAGAAAGATGATAAACTCACCTGGCTCCTTAGCGAGTGCTGTCTATAATGCGTGATCAAGCTGTACAGGCTGTCGAAGCAAACTGTATCAATCAGATAATACTTCGTCATCCCTCGGTCTTGTTTCAACTTGATCCTACAATGATTCACCTTGCCCTGCCTCCAGAAGGAAAGGCAATAGTCCCCAACGAAGGTTACACTTTCCCGAACTAGAAATGTACCGTCACCGAGATGGGAATGTACGCGAAGGAGTTCTTCTGCTTCTTGCCGGTTGCCAGCTAGTTTCCCGTGAAACCAGCATTCACCAAAGTGCAATTCGTCAGGCGGTATAGCCGTATTTTCACCCTCCGTTTCACCGTCACTATCATTATCGTTTTCGCCTTGTGTGCTGTAATTCTCAGTGTAATAGAGCTTATTTTCGGTCAGCACGAACGCGTGCGGATTCCATTCTTTATCTACCGGATCTTCTAGTAGTAAGATACCGTTTTTTATTGAGTTGCGCAGATCTAAGTCCTTTCCTTCTTCCTGTTTGACTGCGAATGAATTTTCTTCAGCGCCTTCTGGTAGTTTCTTGTGTTTGAGAATGATTTTCCTGCGTAAATCATGCGGGGAGGGTAGACAAGTTTCATTCTTCTCCAATGGTTGTACTAGAAGCATATCGCTGAAGACATCTTGAAACGCGCTTGCCATTCGTCTTTGCTGCGGCAGTGAGCAGTTGTCCTCAATAGATAAGATTAGTGGGTAGTCAGAGGCGACGAAAGCGTGTTCTTTTATGGTTCTAAGGACGTCCATGAATCTGATTTTGGTGGTGAGAGTGTGTCCGTGGTAGATGAAGGGGGTGCCATCGGGTCCGTCCCAACAATCCAGCTCTATACAACGACAACCGGAGCGGAGGCATCGAACGTACGCTTCTAAGGAGGACTCGCTAGAAAACTGATCGCCTGTTAGGTATCTGAAAATAATAAACGTATTTCACTAACCGATTCAAATACAAGGTGCCTGAGATTGGAAGGCAATAAAAGCTTGAAGAGCGGGAGATCGACAAAGACATACCTGAAGGCCTAGCATACAACGTGGCGAAATATTCTCATGCCAAATTGATATATAACTAACTATACAACATTTACTGTCGGCTGAAAGGCCTTAAGGTATGTGGACCAGTTGGCGTCGACCTTAGTGACGTGAGATCTCCCTCTTTGCCGTGGATTGGGGGAATTGCACCATCAAATATGATAATACAAAATTAAAGTTTAAGTCAAAGCTACGACTTTACGGTTCTGTAGTCGAGAAATCTGCCGGCATCGACAAAATGTATGTATGACTTTTGCTCAGCAGTGGGTAGCAGACTATGTACTTACGTATTATGCGAAGATGATATCCAATAGTGTGCGAGCGGGCGCTTCATATCCTGAGTGACCATGTCGTGCCGACTGTCCCATATGGTGTTTTGCTTCGAGAACAGCATCTCAATGAACTGAAATAAAAATTAGGATGATCATCATGTATTAAGTAATTATCAATATTTTGTAGAAATTAGCTATAGCTACAAGATAGCTACACTATGTGACGATATTTTGAGTCAATGTCCCGATACACATATACACTTACACACATAAAATCACGCCTCATACCCACAGGGGTAGGCAGGGACCACGAATTTCCACACAATCATGACACACATATTTTGCCTCATATACTCCCATTACATTTTCCTCGATATGTATCATAAGGGGTAGTCAGTTTCTTGTCTACCCCTTTTTGGGGACGGCTTGTCAGGGCACGTCCAAATAGGGGAGAAAAGGGAGTTGTCATTGATTTTTCTTTATCTACACTAATATTATAAAGAGGGAAGGTTTGTTTGTTTGAATTGACGACCTCTGTGGCGCAGTGGGCGAAGGCCCGCCTGCGACGCAAAAGGTTGCGGGTTCGATCCCCGCGGCGGGACCAATGTTTGTATCATCTACAAATATTGGTCTCGGGTCTGGGTGTTTCTATGTATAATATGTATGTATTTACAAACAAAAAAAGTATATCAGTTATCTGGTTCCCATAGTACAAGCTTTGCTTAGTTTGGGGCTAGATGATGCTGTGTGAAAATGTCCAGCATTATTTATTAATTATTATTTATTTATTAATTGAATTGAATAGGCTACGAAAATACTGGACCGATTTGAAAAATTCTTTCACCATTAGAGTCCTACATTATTCCTGATGAACATAGGCTATATTTTATCCCGGGAAAGTGATGTTTTCGAGAAACACCGCGACGGACTAGTTTTAGCTAGTTTTATAAATTACCTCTTGTAATGTGAAGTAAGGCTCGTAGATATCTCGCTGAGGATCCCTCAGATAGTCACGGATGAACTGCGAAGCTCGCACTTCGTCGTCACCGAGTCTGTCGTGTTGTTCGATGCGAAGGAAACTTTGGAACTCGCGTAGTGTGATGGTAGATCCGTTTGCGCAGTATAGCGCGTGTTTGTCGAATATATCGTGGACGTTCTGTGGGGAAACGGCGAGTGATATTTTCGAAACATTTATTCCTTTTCGCTTGGTCAAAGGAGGGAAAATAATCATAAACAAACACAAAACATACACATAAAAGAACTATAAAACACACTTAGGCTCAAAGCGCATAGAATTTGCAAGCGACGCGTCATTTAGTTTTATAGCAAGCCATTATAAACCTTATGAAGAATGGTACAAGATATAGAAACGCTTGTAGAATGAACGAGATTTGGCGAAGTCATCTAGCGAGCCGCGCTGGCTCGAGCACTTTCGTGCGGTTCATTCTACAAGCGTTTCTATTATCTTGTACCATTGTTCATAAGGTTTATAATGGCTTGCTATAAAACTAATTGAAGCGTCGCTTGCCAATTCAATGTGCATTGAGCCTTAGGACTATTTTTGTCTGGAAAAGCTTTTAGCTAGAGCTAGCATATATCTTTTGACTCGTCAAAGTGGACTTGCGAAAGAAATGGGTTACCAATGCTGTCGCGAAACTAAAGTCGCCTGAGACAATTATTGCCGGTGTGAGATACCTTAATATACGATTCAGATTATTTTTTGGAACTCGCGTAGTGTGATGGTAGACTCGTTTGCGCAGTATAGCGGAAAAACAACGAGTGATGACTTTGCGGGGTAGTGTAAAGTGTGAGGTTACCTTATTTTTAATTCATCTCGAAAATTGCACCCATGGGGGATTTGACCCCACGGTATCATCATATAACTTGCATAATGCAACCTCAACACATTTTAATAATGAAAAAGCGAAAAAGCGCACGTGGTGTAGCTTGCGTTGCCCTCATAAGAACTTAGAGAAAAAAAGTATATTCAAGTCAATACACTCATGGACTGATTTAGAGGAACGTGTTTTTGTTTTTATCTATTGTGAGCTAAGTTATACCACAACTAACTTGATTCATACGTATTTTTACGCGGATTATGTGGTAATAACATTATCTAGAAGGTTTTTATTACAAATCTTATTTACTTTTAAGAAATTTCTAAAATTTTGTTCCGTCCCTCTAATTATGTCATTGAGTGTATTATGAGAGTATACCAATGAGGCTTATCCACGTGTAAAGTACAAACAGTCGCCATTGGCACAGGATTATAACCCTTAACGCAATTTCAGAACATAGCAGGAATTATATAGTATTGTAGATTTTTATAAAGATGAGCGTTGCGTAAAGCATTCGCTAAAGCTCTCATGTACCATGTACCTACGTATTACCATTTAATCACACAATAAAGTATAATAACATCGGAAAACATTGTAAATAAAAAAAAATATTTTTTATTGTGTTGAGTTACTAGACAGCCACATACGGCTATATACTAGTCACTACATAGTATAAAACAAAGTCGCTTTCTCTGTTCCTATGTATGCTTAAATCTTTAAAACTACGCAACGGATTTTGATGCGGTTTTTTTAATAGATAGAGTGATTCAAGGGGAAGGTTTATATGTATAATACATGCAAAATATAGTAGAGAAATTTACTATCAGCATTGCACCCGTGCGACGCCGGGGCGGGTCGCTAGTATACAATAATTTGAAACGATTGCTACCTAATAGTAGAATTATTGCTGGTAAGCGTAGCACTAATAATTGTATCAAATACAATAGATTAATACCACAAATCGTAAGAGATATTATTTTGCTAAGCTATTTCCGGGTTAAAACAGCATCGTTCGCGTCCATATTTAATTTTATAGAGATACAATTTATACAATCTCTGTAGCGCAGTGAGTAAAGGTTCGCTTGCGACGCAAAAGGTTACGGGTTCGATTCCCGCTGGACAAAAGTTTGACCAACAACAGAGCAGTAGCAGTAGCAGAAGCAAGTACATGATGTAGGTACATTTGCACAGATTGAACTTCGCTTAGAGGCACAATAATAGCATTTTTAGCGCTATAAATAACCATTTTTCCTATACATACTATTACGCCTTTTTCTCAAAGGGGTAGGCAGAGACCACAGATCTCCACTTGCTACGATCCTATTTACTATACAAATACATACATTTTTATTATACAAATGTAAATCAGTCACTGCGTCGTGAAAACATCCCCACTTTCCGTGCAAGGCACGCACGATTCCGATTTCGAATATATTTAGTAAAAAATATCGCCAATAATTACAAAAAAGGATGAACAATGAGCAATGAACTAAACAACCACGATTCCTTTGAATTGTGCCCAAAAAACCGACAGCATCCCGATTGCGCGCCACTAATGACAATTGTCCGCCACTATATGGCTCAAGCCACATGGAATTGGCAAGCGACGCGTCAATTATTTTATTGCAAGCCATTATAAACCTTATGAACAATGGTACAAGATATAGAAACGCTTGTAGAATGAACCACTGGGGCAAGCGCGGCCCGCTAGATGGCTTCGCCAGATCTCGTTAATTCTACAAGCGATTCTATATCTTGTATCATTGTTAATAAGGTTATATGGCTTGTCATTACCCCGGGTACACATTGGCGATCGCCTGAAGTGGGCCAGCATACGCCCTTGTGTACTGTTGTGTACTAAGGTTTTTTGAAGATTTTATTTCACTCTCTCGCCGTAATTATGCTTAATAATTTGTCAAGTACCTACGAGGATTCCGCCATTAACTCAGCTAGTTTTTATGACGATTCTAGATGATGAAACAAGTCCTAAAAATGCATTTTGACTTGCAACCTTCAATTAATATGACAAATAGGTTTCTTACATTCTCATCAAACATGAGTTTCTGGTACAAGATAGAGAAGTCGTCGAAGCTGATCTCCCCGCGCTTAGCCACGTCCACCTCTTGGAAAATATCTCGGAGCTTACTCGTAGATATCTTGCAGTTGATCTTTGGTAGAAATGCCTTCACCTCCTTCAATGTTATCCTGCAATAGGTAACAACAATATATGAAATCTAAAATGTAGGATTTTTTATTTTCCAGCAATATAGACCCATAGTTATTTTGGAGCATTTGTTTGTTATGAGATAGAGCATCCAAAAATGCGATGCAAAAAATATTCTCGAAAAATAAAAAACATTATTTTTTTTTCAAATGCAGTTCTAAATTTTATCAAAATCGAGCACGTGTGACTCCTAACACCATTTTTCCATAACTATAGCCGTTTAGATTTCGCCCTCAGAGGGCGCTCGGCAAAACTCACCCTTTAACGTATACTATTAGAAAGAAGTAAAGTTTGTAGGTAATCTTTGAAACAATATGCACAGTGCACGCAAGGAGAATTTTTCTCTTATAATCCTTTCCTCATACTGGTTTGAAATCACTAGTGAAGAATATATGAACTGGTTGTAGAAATACTCCTTGATTTCAGTGTTCAAGACAACTTGCCGTAAGTACAAAATTGGTGTAGGGCTGGCTGTGATTTTCCACTTATTCTTATTAGTGACAATTGCTGTTGATTGTACAAATCCTTTGAATGGTAGTGCCTGGTGCCAATAAATATTTGCCTGCTGCAATTTTATGAGCGACTGCAATTTCTTAAACCACGTTAAAACCAACAAACGAGCTGTAGGTATACCATGGGACTTCATCGAGCGAACAGCCTCAGGAATTCGCCTCAGGCGTTTGCCTCGCATTGTTTACCGCAAGGCAGAGCGTGTGTTTGCAGCGGGCGAGACACGTCCTTACCGACCGAGGATTTGCCCCGCACGGCTGCCTCACGAGGCTCGTTGAGTCAGTACGCGGCTATTCACGATGTTTTCTTTTACCGTTTAGAGCTCGTGTTACATAATTTTTAACACCCTTGCTCGTAAAGCTGATGTAATTCCACCGGTTTTAGATATGTAAAGCGGGTCATAACAAACGCGTGTGTTATCAAAGCAAATAGTTATGTTATAGTCCATACAAATTCCATAACAGCATTATTTGCCATTTCAAATATGGAACTGATCGCCGCCGAGCTGGAGTCGTGCCTCCAGCTAGTGAGCAGCGCGCTGTTGCTATTCAAAGGAGAACTAATCGCCGCGCGGCGCCAGTAGGCAGTCTGTTCAAATGGCGGGAAAGCAACAGTGTGCATTCACAGATTGACTATAATTCAAAAGTTTTTTTTTTCTGTTTCCTCGCAAATGTGTTAAAAAACGTCGTACGATATACGTGCGTATTGGTTATAACATGCTCGGCTCAATTACGCCCTCGCCTGCGGCTCGGGCTGAAATTCCGCCTCGCATGTTATAACCATCTTTACGCACTAATATCGTAATGTACTATAACTTACTTTTCATTAGCGTTCTCGATTGCATAGAATTCTTTTCGCAGCCATCTCTCAATCTGCAGCGGGTAAGATGCGCTGATTGCCTCGTCGATGAGGAACCGTAGACCTTTCACCCACGCTTCGCACTCCTTGTCGGTTTGCGCTGAAATAATAAACCCTTTGTTAACCCATTTGATATTTATTACGACTATGAAATCAAAAAGGACTTAGGTAAGTTCGTATGAATTACACCCATAAATGTCGTTATCTCGATCTCGACTCAACCTCCAAATGTATTTAGGGCTTGGTCGTGATAAACCTTCACTTGTTCCTGCCTTATGTTTCCTTAGAAGAGTGGAGAAATGAACTTTTATCTCAAGGTAAGTCAGTTGAGTGGAGGTTTAGTTGAGATCGAGATAACTACCAGATATGGGTGTTAGTAGCCAGTCACGTTTTAAGGCCGTCATGGCGTGACGACTTTATAGCCGGGACCGAAAACATTCCTAATGCAAAATGATTTAATTTTCATCGATTTTTTAAGATGGAATTTGTTTGAAGGTGGTCATATAAATTGTATACTTGAGGGATTAATCCTTTTCCCGTAAAACTCATTATCCCCAAGGCGCGGTAGACATTCTCACAGACAGAAGTATTCCATATCCCATGAATATGTCTAAGGGTGCAGTCAGAGGCATGTTCAAATACATATTTGATACATGCCCACATCTTGCAGAAATTGGTCCATACGTGACAGGTTGTAAGACCAATGCCGCCTCTATGAATGAATACTAACTGGTTTCCTCACGATGTTTTCCTTCACCGTTTAGAGCACGTGTTAAAGCGCATATAAATTTTACGAAACGCAAAATCCATAGATGCACGGCTTCACTATTAAAACCTAATGCTTGGCACACTTCCAACAGGGATTTATAATTTTATACTTGTTGCATACATGTATGAGTCAGTGGCCAACTCTGGCGATGGAGTTTTTAGGCCGCTTTAAGGCCTCCGTCATGGCTTAACGACTTAAATAGCCGGGACCGACAATTTAACGTGCCCTCCGAAGGACGGAAGCGCTCAGATGAAAATGCAACTGGCGGTCACCCATCCACTTACGGACCGTTTAGAACGTTGCTTAACTTCGACGATCTAACAAAAACGACTAAGCAAGCACAATCACGAGCGCTTCTTTTATCGTTTTAATAAATAATGACGTTTTAAAAACGTCGTTATACTATTATTGACTGAGGAGTTCCATTGAACAGCTCCTGACTCCATCATCAGAACAGCTCACTGTCACCATAGTTTAAAATTATAGATCATACTTGATCTACCTACAAATAGAGTTTCAACTCAATCGGCCTATTTTCTAGGGAGTTCCGTGGAACAGCTCATGCACACTCCATCATCAGATCAGCTCGCTCAATTTTAGTTCAGCTCAATCGGAAGCCGGGAAGTGGATAAAATTAAGCTAGCAAGATCTGACCCGGACAAACATACATACAAACATTGCAAGTTAATAAAAAAGCTTTTAAGAAAGCTGACTTTAATGTTAGACTCAGGTCCAAAATTAAGCAATGATGAGGTTTTTAGAGTTTAACGGGGTAACTATCCCTCAGAAATACAACTTAAATAGGACCACCTCGGGACATACCTTTTGAAACAAAAAAAAAATCAGCATAATCTTTTTTATAATTGGCGGAGTGATCGCGTAACAAACATACAAAAAACATACGGTCGAATTAACAACCTTCTTTTTTGGAGTCAGCTACTCGTAATAAGATAATTTCTGTCAAAAATCCACCGCCATTTCCAACGATTTAAAATACCTCTCTTGAACACCCAAGATGGTTGTTAAAAAAAAGCTTAGGATAATACGGAAAAATTTGCCCCTAGATAAAAATAACTGTTAGGCCTTTCATAACTGATCCGGTTTCAAATATCTAAGCACCCCTATGTATGCAGAGATAAGATAATACCAGCATTGATTTCCACATGTTAATGTTTGACATGTCTATGTTAAGTGCCAATGATAATTGTAACCAACAGGGCAACAGGATCACATCTGTAACCATGATGCAGCCATTTTCTCAGATCATATCTTCCTCTAGTTTTCATGTCACTTTTAATAGTTCTTTCAAGATGGATATGAGAAGGTAGTGCTTAGATTTAAGATGGACCACCTAAAAAAAGGCAAGGCCCCAAAACGTATTTGTTGCCCTGCCCTGGTTCTTCATGGTATTGATGGCGAAGTAACAGGAATAAAATCACCAAGTTTAAAGACGATTCAATGTGTCAAATTCTTAAGATGGGGAGGAGAGATCTGGCTTCTACAATATAACTGCAGGTGTTCCACAGGGCTCAGACCTAGGACCTGTCCTCTATACCATTTTAACAGCGCACCTACCTATAACACAGAATGTCACCATAGCCACTTATGCTGATGACACAGCAATTCTTGCAAATAGCAGTAACGCGATTGAGGCATCAAATCTACTGCAGAAGAGCCCTACTTAATAAGGTGGATGTTTGGTTGAAAACATGGAGGATTAGAGTGAGTGCCACAAAGTCAGTCCATGTAACCTTTACACTAAAAAGAGGTTACTGACCACCCGTCAATCTGGGAAACGACCCACTCCCACACAGTGAATCTGTTAAATACCTAGGTATGCACCTAGATCGCCGCCTAACGTGGAAGAAACACCTACAATCTAAAAGGGACCAACTCAGTCTAAAATACAGAGGACTCTACTGGCTACTTGGGAGAAATTCAAAGCTGTCAGTAGACAATAAGCTACTCATCTACACTCATCTACAAAACTGTACTGAAGCCAATATGGACTTATGGGGTTCAGCTTGCACCTCTAATGTCAACAACATTCAGCGCTTCCAAAATAGCCTCCTAAAAAATACACCCAATGCACCCTGGTTCATAACGAATACGGAACTGCATGACATACTTAAAGTCAACACAGTAGCTGAAGAAATCAGAACCACTGCTCAAACCTATCAGGAAAAACTGAAATGCCGTCCTAACCAACTAGCACAGCAACTCACAAACCCTACCTATAAGAGACAACTTAAAAGAAAAGATGTCGTGCAGCTAAATGTGTGACTAAACCAATGAAGAGTGCCTACTGGAGAGGAAAACAAGAGGAAAACCAGGAGTGAACTCTGCCTGACATTACACCCGCAAACAATTTGCTCATAAACTTGGAAAAAAAATAATTGAAGAATAAATTAAATTCTTTTGAAGAATAAATTGTAGTTTCTAATGTTTTTTGAGGTGGCATATTATATTATTATGTTGCCTATACTCAACAGAACAATGTAAAGCCTACCTACGACTTCCCCCTAATAAGGCTCATTCAGGGGTAGTCAAAGGAATATCCCATTTAGATGTTTATACTTACTTTAATTTACATAACAAAACTATAATTACTAAGTTTGTTTCTCACTTAAAACAACCATGTTAATCTAACAAAACCACGACAAAACAAAAGGTATCCTATAATAGGATACCTGCTTACATCTAGCAGTGAAGTCCATATAAGCTACATGTTACATTTTTTGTTAGATTATTAATATCCAAAGCACACTGGTTTGTAAGAAACACTGAAATACACGAATACCTGGAAATGCCAACCGTCAAAGAAGAAGTCTGTAAATATGCCATAAAGTACAAGGAGAGACTAAGAACACACACTAACACACTAGCCCGGAACCTCTTGAGTAACAGAGAGAGCGTGGATCGTTTGAAGAGATGGCAGGTCTTAGACCTGGACAAGCGAAGCTGACTCGCCTAATAGTCAGTGTGGAGCCACTCAATGGAGGGGCGCCACAAAACAACCATTCCAGAGAAGGGATCTGATTATGGCTATACAGCCAATGGCAGATTATATAAGAAACAAAAAAAAAAAAAAAAAAAGATTATTAATATGATTGTTATTAAGAAACAAACTCAGTTAATATAGTTCTGAAACATGCAGAGTTATTTTTTATCTCACACTTCAGGGTCACTCAGACCAGACAATTCAAATGTATTTTTTTAAAGATTACAAAGGGGACATATCAGGCATCCTGAATGTCAAATGCTACATACATATACAACTTACATAAAGAAACGTAAAACAATAAATTCCACTTCAATTTCAATAACATTACACAAGTCTGTCTACGTACAAGCCTGATCATATTCACCCATAAATTGGCCAGACTGTAAACATATTCCATAATAATGAGTCAAACTTCTATGGAATTCTGAGCTTCGACAAACATAACAACATCTGCATCAATACAAGTGGAACTGTTAAATTTAGAAGTGTTTACAAATTGAAAAGTCAATAAATTACCTGCAAACGATGCTGACCGCAGCTTGAACTCTGTGCCATAGTAAATAGTGAAGCATTTGGAGTTCTCCAACCGCTTGGTTTCCTCCGGCCATCGTTCAAAGTCTTTTGATGTTTTTCCAACTCGCACTTCTTTAATATCACGGATGTCTAGGGCTCCCTCGTAGGACTGGCGCTGAGGGGCGCTGATGCGGGACCAGATAACTTGATGAGTCTCACGGCGGACGGATACTGAGCGTCTTTCCGGTCGTTTTCTTGGATAAAACTTGAGGACCGAAGAGCCTCGCTCTATATACGAGATGAGCTGATCAGCTTCATGTATGAGCCTATCGTTGCCCCCGTTGAAGCAGACGGCACTCATTGCACTTCCGTTGTCGCCGCCGGATGTGGAGAAACTGCGGCCGAGCCTCACAACGCATGGATTATATCCCCTTTGCACATATGCCTATACAATTCTACCTTAGCTGAATAATAAACCATCCGCTCGCAACTGTGTGCTACACACACACTCTGTGCCACATATTGCTTTTGTTTGGCATTTTCATTTCAGTCAAACCAAACGAAATAAAACAAAATAGAAAAATATTCACTTCACGCACAAAACTCGAAATGAAATGAAATAGATAGGAAATAGCGTTAGCGAATCGATCGATGTTTCTTGTGACATCTTTTTGACAGCCATCTTGACAGATGAAAGCTATGTGACGTATGTGACTTTACTAATAATTCAATGTTTCGTTCTAAAACCCAGCTAAAACCCTTCGTCCGAGCTAAAACCATGTTATTAAACCTCTTTTTAATAACATGGATAATAACAGCATAAAGATTTAAAAAGTTGTAGATCTCAATTTAAGATCTGCCGGATCTACCGCTTTGGTAAGTATTTTCGTAATCGTCTTCGATCAACATAATAATTATAATGTTTACGTTTAGTTAAAAATATTTGTAAAAATAAAAAGTAAAACTTTGGTTGACGACTTCTGCATTGTATGCAAATAGCACTGCGACGACTGGAGGTACTCACATCAAGAACTTTTTTTCTGGGCTCCATAATTCACTTTTCCTTATTTCCATGCTTAAAAATAGACTGTGGTGCTATTCCAAACTACATCTCTATGTGCTATATTTCATCCAAATCAGTAGGTAGTTTTTTTAATGCTAGAGTAAAAACATACATACATCCCCACAAACTATCAGTTTAATTTTAGGAAGTAGGTACTAGCCCAGATAATATAATACAGGTACTAGGTACCTATTACGAGTAGCATCTGTCCTATCTACCCATTGTAGTATTTTATAAATTAGTAATTATCATCATTTGCTGTGCTATTTTGTTAGCTTTCCCCTGTCAGGTGTGTTAAAAATATTATATCTTTTATATAGTTTGGGACACACACACACATAATCATTATGTACGCTGTGTGAAATGTCCAGTATTATTTATTATTATTGAATAGTCTCTTTACACATATACTGCAGTTATAGGCAGTTATACCTAAGTAGCAACATGGTATATAAATAAATAAAACAACATTTTTAATTATTATTACATTTAATTAAAAAGAGACTTATACTATCTCAAATATTATTCAAAGATCTTGCGTCCACTACATTATACAGAATCGGAATTTGTGTAATAAGCAGAGACATAACTAACCTGCCTGTACATTATATAGGGTACATGATAAGTACACAACAGTCGAAACAACTGAAAGATTCGAATAAACTTAAAAATAATTTAGTTATGAGTTGTTTGTGCAAAGAAAATTACATTTCAATCAGTCAACAGAACTAAGCCTGTTTCTAATAATAAATAGATACCTCGAGTGTGTATGCCGGGATAGCGGTAGATATAATGATGATTAATAGACTGAAATAGCTTAATCAAGGTATTTTTAGTTAGCTCTAGTTTAAAACCAAGTGTTATGTGACAAAGTAAAGATGAATTAGAGTACACATCAAATATTTCTAAAGTAATTATAACGCGAAGGAAGTATAGCTCGTACATTCAAGGGACATTTAATTTAGTAATTTTCTAACAAAAAAAAATCTGTTGGTCTCATCAATCAAGTTTCAACTCTACCGCCATCTTGGATACAACACAATTGATTGCATAAGCAAAACAATTTTAGGTAGGTAATTCAAAACAACTCTTTAAATAATTCATTTTAAATTAAAAACAATATAATATAACATTCACTTAAAATTGAGTTCTAAATATTGGCATTACGAATAAGAATAGTTAAAATATAAAATCAGATGTACTCAAAGTTCAGTTTTTGTTTAAAATGATTGCTAGAGCAATTTATGCACGAGTCAATATTATCACAGTACATTTCTTGAAACGTATGTTATGTAGGTACAAATAACAATGAACGAATAAGACGCATGCGATTTTCAGTGCTACTATGTAGGATGACCGAACCTGGTTAGACAATATTGATCGTAACCGAACCGTATTCGCGTTCCTTTTTTCGTTCGTTTGATGAATATTCGGATGCTTCCCACTACGATTTCTGACTTCAAGGACCAATTTGGTCCATGGACCATGTTTTAACGTTCAAAAAATTGGCCCTTGAAGTCAGAAATCGTGGTAAGCATCCGAATATTTATCCAACGAACGAAAAATGGAACGCGAATACAGCCCCTGGTGTTTACGGTAGACGCAGGAAAGGCGTGATACGAATGAATTGCAAATTCACTGATTTGCATAAGGGCGCAGCAGTCGAAGGGCATCTCGATCTTGAATATCTCAAATCAATTATATTACCATATGACGGGGTCAGAGCGAAATTTACAATAAATGAAGGATTGTACTGTCATGTTTTGGTTTAAAATTTATCGTTATTTGTATGTAATAATGCGTCCTGCAGCAGATAGATGGACTGGATGAAAGACTGGATGAAAGAGGCACAGGACCGAGTGAAGTGGCGTTTGAGCGGGGAGGCTTATGCCCAGCAGTGGGTGACAACAAGCTGCAGCTGATGATGATGAATGCGTCCTTGTCCCGTCAATGTAACAATCGTCAACGTGTTAAAATACAATACCTAACTGACTTTGACATTTAGGATTTAATTTAGTAATACCAAGATTTTCTGTAGAATAAGTTAAATAATTACATAATTTTATACACGTTATACTCACGACTCAAGCATTATTTGCTAGGTACTTTAAAATGTAGTCCAACTTGAGTACCTAATGTTTTAGAGTTATATATTATCAAAATCATATGCTCGAGTCTTGATTCTTGAGTACAGTTTTTAAATAAATCGCAACCTAATTACCTATACAATAAAGCTTTAGATTCCGCATCGATAATTCTCTGATTTTAAAGACGCATACAATGCGTTCTTGATAATAGTACCTACTTATTTATTAAATTGTTCAGTCAATTAGTGAATTTGTTCGCCTTCATTGGAATGTTTTCAGCATTTGTTCAGTACTTTCACAACTTTTGAGTGAATGCGGCGCAAATTCCACTCGGCAAAGACTCTTTTTATTATGTACCTAACCGAAATATGCAAACACCGTTGGCTAATAATACATTTAGCTTTTGTTTACCGCCAAGTAAACAATGTCGCTAGAATTATAACTTCTAAAATTAGAATGGTTTTTCAATTAATATTTCTATACCTGAACTTGTCAATGAGTTTGAATGGCTGGATAAATAAATAAATAATGCTGGACATTTTCACACAGCATCGTCTAGCCCCAAACTAAGCAAAGCTTGTACTATGGGAACCAGATAACTGATATACTACTTATATACTTTTTGTTTGTAAATACATACATATTACATACATAGAATCACCCAGACCCGAGATAAATATTTGCAGATCATACAAACATTTATCCCGCGGCGGGGATTGAACCCGCAACCTTCTGCGTCTCAAGCGGGCTTTCACCCACTGCGCCACAGAGGTCGTCCAGAGAGGAGGATAGAAAATGAACATGACAACAAAGTGAAGTTTTAACTTCTTCGAACTTAGTATTTACAAATTATATTATGTAAGCCAAGTGGGAACGCATTCCAAAAATTCGAAATAACCTAAATAATGATATAAGTGAAATTATTTTAACTGTGAAATAGAAATAAATAGAAGCATTCGGTTGCACGAGCTATGAGATCGAGAAAGAATTGTATTTCATAAATTACTACGGCCATCTTGGGCACTCTTAATTCTACAACTACTACTTACGTCTATACCTGACAAGAATAGGTATTCACTAAAAATAGACAAGCTTAAAATGCATCCATGGATATCGGACTAGTAAAGATGTAATTGAAAATCCATTTTTATGTTAATCGTATCAACAATCATTATAATACACGATTTACACCAAAGATATTCATATAAGTTTACAACCCGAGCCAGTGATTCCAGACCAGTGGTACTAGAGGGTAGATTGGATAAAATTCATGACGCTGAGAGTGTAAAAATGGCGTCTATTAGAGATGACAAAAGACAAAACATCGACTTTAATCGAACATGGCAATTCAACCTAATACGACGCAGTATATAGTATAATAAATATATCGGAGATATTGAGATGTTAGTAGCCATAGATGCAATATAAGCTTTTGGGGTACATACCCATATACATACATTGCCAGCCCGTCGATTGACTTAGCAAGACCGCAAATCACATAGCACGATTTGTGCAACACTAGAGACTAACCCCTTACATATCCCGATATAACCGTCTCTTTTCTTCCTATGGATATAGAAACAGAAGAGTATATCGGGCAACGAATAGATGCAACGGATATTTTGGCCGGATAACCAGTAATTAGGCCGGAGCGCCAGATATAAAACTGAATGATCGGTTTCAATAACTTACTCATCTTTAAAAAAAAATTGTAGTTTTTTATACAGTTAATCTGGCAATGAAATGAAAAGTCTTATCAAAATTTTCGATTCCGACGGGATTCGAACCCGCGATGATCAGCGGTCGAAGGCACTCCGACTTTGGGAGGATCGTCTGATCATCGCGGGTTCGAATCTCGTCGGAATCGAAAATTTTGATAAGACTTTTCATTTCTTACTTAACTTTACTGATTTGCATGAGAATTGTTGACTTGGTGTTATTTTATATCTAGCTGAATGCTTGATTGAAAATTAACCATAACTTTATAAATCCGGGCAATTGATCATGAATATTCCGACTGAAAACCGGATACGTAATAACCCGGATAGGTCCATGATATAAAGTCTAAAGTCAGATACCGATAGCCGTTAGTTCTAGAAACAGGTAATATCCGTTGCATCTATAAAGCATTCGGCGAATTTACGAAGCCGTAACTACAAATTCGCATCGTTCGGAATCCCTACACATTTAAAAACACAGCTAAAAGTGAGCCTACAGTTTAGAGATGACACTTAAAACATCGAGAGACATTAATTTGACAGATATCTCTAAGAACATTATAGCTAAATTCAAGTGTCGAAGATCTATCTGACAAAGCGGAGTTGATGTGATATTATTTATTTATTTATTTAAAAACTTTATTGCACAAAATTTATATAAAATTTGCACAATTTATTATGGATCTATTAGTTTTAGATTGCCATTTTCATATTTTTATTACCTTAAGAGCTGGTTTCACCAAACTTTGTCTAACAGAGCGTTAGTTAATTGACATTCAGTAAGAAAAATAACAACGGATTAAGATTTTAACAGCCCGTTACGATTTTTGTGTCCCTTCCAAAGGAAATCTTCATTAACAAGCCGCTAAATCTAATCGCTGGTCGGCGGCCGGTGAGTTCACTGACAGTTGTCATCGTACAAAATTTAAAATATGTCACAACAACGTCCAAAAAGTTCGCGACGTAACCATAGCAACAGAAATAACAACGAAGTTTGAAGTAAATATTCCCTGACCGCGATTAACTAACCAGTTGTTAGATTCGACTGGTGAAACCAGCCCTAACTTTTCTCTGATGTTATCTTACATGTCATCAGTCTTACACATACAGCCGGATTGATCTGTTTTATGGAACATCTTTACTCCATGAATGAGAGCGGCAGTTACTGTAACTTTGTTTATGAAGAGATTATATATAAAACCCGCTTTGTCAGAAAGTCTAGGTGAAGGCGCTAGACCGCTTATGTCGAGAGGCCTAGGGCGCCGCGGTGGCCTGCATTACTTCGTCAAAGGAGGCCTCGAGGCAATGTTTTAACTCGGCGTAGGATACCACGAGAATACTTTGTTCATCGCGAGTCATCAGGGGTACCTGTGGACAGAGAGAGCTGTGAGTTGTTTTTGTCTCATCACAATCCGTTCATAAATAATACATCAAAATATAAAGCTTGGAATATCACCGGTTAACAAAAAGGCCATTAATAAAATTATAAGTATTATAAAGCCTGATTCACTTTGTAACAGGCTCTACAGACTAAAATTTCTATAGAAATTGCAGGCGATTCATGAAGCACGTTCTGGCGGATTCGATGACGGACCCGAGACACGAATCTTGAGCAAAATCTTACCATGAAACGTCATAACAAAAGAAGTTACAGCCACAAACTTATGTGAACCGGTGGCCAAAAGAGGAACTAACAAAGGTGGTGTGTTTAGATTTGTTTCTGTGTGCGTAAGCGATACTGAACACTCATTCGTCCATGGAGTGTTCAACACATCTACACAGAAACAACGTACCTACATCTACACGAAAATCACGCTTTCGTATGATATATATAACAATTGCACACAACAACGAGCATTTGATATGACATTTTTCAATTTCATTAGTCGATAGCCGAAGGTTAATTACGAAAGAGTTTGTGCTAGTCTATACTAATATTATAAAGAGGAAAGATTTGTTTGTTTTTATGTTTGTTTGAATTGAATGGGCTCCAAAACTACAGGACCGATTTGAAAAATTATTTCATCATGAGAATCCTACATTATCCCTGATGAACTTATGCTATATTTTATCCCGGAAAGTGATGTTTTTCTGAGGGAACGCGGGTAACACCGCGACGGACAGCTAGTAGTTTATAATTGTATGCTAAATATATATATGTCGTAATATTAAATTTAGTTACCGGTTACTTGACTTCCTAGTCCTTCGTTAGACCTAGTATGTTATTTGATTGTTGTAAAAGTACAGTGAACGCAGAGTGGCGGCGGTAGTGTCGCTTGCCGACCTCCCACCACTGCCCCACTCGAGGACAGAGTCATTGCTGCTGAGCTCGCTCTCTTTCCTTGGAACCGCCAGCCTGAACACATCTCAGAGCAACGAAACTGTCACGTTCACCGTACCTACTTCTACCCTCAAGTTTGTACCTACTCTACGCTTCTTTCGCAATAAACCAGAGCTGTATCATCTGTGTGGTTTTCCTGAGTACCCTCTACGATGAACCCCATACTAGGAGACGCTGACGAAGAGCCCTCTGCAGCATCGCCCACGCTTGCGCCGTCATCAGATGTGGGATCAGCTCAGGAACCACGTTCGTCCGAAGGTAATCAATGGCAGCGGATACTGGAGCAGCAGAACCAAAATATGATCCACCTGACTGAAGCAATGCGATCGCCGGCACCACCACTACCAACGATAACACTGCCAGAATTGAACCCTGACAAGCCCGATGCAAATCCACGTGGCTGGTGCTCAAGTTGAAATTTGCCTCACTGAACGACCTTTGGAAGGAGGAGCGCCATATCATCGCCCTAAGAAAAGGTACCGCATCCACATGGCTTTCCCACGTGTGGGACTCCGGCATGACCTTCATAAACTTCAGGGACATTTTTCTATCACGCTACGAATGCGCCGAGACCTGTACTGCAACTATCATCCTGTGCCAACAACTGCAGGCCAAAAGAAGGAGCGAGTATTGCATCATACGCAACTCGATTGATTTCGTCAGTCATGGCTAAATGAAAGGACATGCAACTCGATCGATGAAATTGCCGTTTCTTTTGTGCTCGCTCGCCTCGCACAAATTGACGGTAGGATGAACCGCGACATCAAGAACAAAGTTGCTTCAAGAAACTCAAGCCCATTCTGAAGCGGAATCAAGATCGAAGCCTCGAAAACTACCCTTCAAGAATTTAAAAAGGTCATGTTATCGTTTCGTAACTCTTGCTCTATTTCTTTGGCATAGTAACTGCCCTCGTATGTTTTTCAGGTGAAGGGGTGGTCGCTTTGCAAATAAGAGTCTTCGTGCTACATCCACGGCGAAGAAGAAGAGCTCCAGCAGCGGTGCGTGGTACAAACTGTGGCAGTCCAGTCACACTACCGCGGCAGTTAGCAACAGTTGCTAATGAACCCTAAATGGATGATTATCCGGTGAGCGTGTTACTTTTAATTCGTGTTACGAACTTACAAAATTGGTTATGTTGTCATAGAATCTATGGCATCTAAATTCAGGAAATAATTTAAATTCTCGATAAATAATTTTGATTCTCAGGAACAGGTAGGTAATTTCAAATCTGTGGTCATGTTTACAGTATCGAGTCGATTAATAGTGAGGTAGATTATAATTTCTTCTCATTTTACTGGATGAGGTTAATGACCTTTGACGCGTTATCTGAATGTTGGTGTGACAGTAAGCTTGATTGGGTTTGCAAGCTTGTAGATCATAAACCGGGTGATTGTTTTGTTGTGGTTTCGGAATAAGAAACGTTCTACCCACATTTAGAGAAAATCTTGTGCAATGTTAAATTGTTTTAAATAAGTTGTGTTTAGGTACATTCGTAAAAGTGATTATCTCTTATTACCTACAGTGACAGGTAGTCAGATAAAGATCTGTGCCAGTTAGACCGCGTGTCTACCTACAGTTTTTCAGAGTTCGTCGATACAAACTTTGGTTGTTCGACTAGGTTTACAAGAACGAGAAATAGTGCGTAAAATAAACGAGTTTAGTGCTGATAGGATTTGACTAAGTAGTTAGGTACTCAGTTAAGTTAGGTTTGTTTGAGTCCTATTTTTCTAAATGAATAAACGTGACGGTTTAGATCGAATGGTGTTAAGTAGGTTGAGAAAGATGCCTCAAAGTCTTGTACCTACCTTATGATTTTTTTGGATGGAGATTCAGATACAGAAAGCCCTATTGAGGGAACGTAAACACACATAGCATGGCTAGGTACCTATTTTGATGTTTTGTGGTTGCATAAACCATTTCAGCCGTAGTCGTAACTGCGATTCAAGCATGAGTCGTCCAGGGCGCGGTGCGCGACTGAGGTGGTTAGTGTAAGCCTGGGTCTCTTATGACTACTGTGTTTCTTGGGTCGCTGACCGCTGTTTATATTGGGTCATGGTGACCGCGTTTATCTGTGAAGTAGGTACCAAAATTGCAATATTTGTAATGCTGCCGAGCAGCTGGGCCATGATCGTTTATGTGTGTGTTGGTTGATGTAAAGTTGGTTCACTGTATAGTTTGATTTAAGATTTTGATTGACTATTCTTATCATCACGATAACTTGAAGCATCATTTCTTAGCCATTCATCATTTCTTAGTACATCATTCTTTAGTACCTAGTATTCTTCTGAGTGAGTGTGAGTGTTGAGATGATGGCTGATGGAGGAGAATGAAAGAAGAACACATGTTGTGCCGACCACACATAATGTGGGAAAAGGGCAGGGAGATGATGATAATTGATCATTCTTAGTACCTTACCCATATAATTTCTTACTACATGCCCCTGTAGTCAGGATAGGTCGAGCTTTAACCGACATGTACTCCACCTATGTTTCAATTGTTACAGGTACACTCGAGGACGCGTGACATGTCAGGAATAGCCGTGTCGTAATATTAAATTTAGTTACCGGTTACTTGACTTCCTAGTCCTTCGTTAGACCTAGTATGTTATTTGATTGTTGTAAAAGTACAGTGAACGCAGAGTGGCGGCGGTAGTGTCGCTTGCCGACCTCCCACCACTGCCCCACTCGAGGACAGAGTCATTGCTGCTGAGCTCGCTCTCTTTCCTTGGAACCGCCAGCCTGAACACATCTCAGAGCAACGAAACTGTCACGTTCACCGTACCTACTTCTACCCTCAAGTTTGTACCTACTCTACGCTTCTTTCGCAATAAACCAGAGCTGTATCATCTGTGTGGTTTTCCTGAGTACCCTCTACGATGAACCCCATACTAGGAGACGCTGACGAAGAGCCCTCTGCAGCATCGCCCACGCTTGCGCCGTCATATATATTTTATAATAATAGGATACTTATATGAAAAATATGTTGGCACATGTTGTGCCGACCCCACATAATGTGGGAAAAGGGCAGGGACATGATGATGAATAATAGGATACTTACCCTGTCCTGCGCGCCTCCATCGAGCAAATTGAGGCAGTTAACGACGTGAGCCTGATCGATCCACGGCCGGCCCTCGGGCGTCACCGCGTGGAAGATGTAGTCGCGGAAAAGCTTCAGCAAGTAGCGGTGGCCCGTCTCCGACCAAGCCGGGTCGCAGTTCAGTCTGCACATCATAAAACAGTGTGTTAAAAAAAAGACCAAAACGAATGGCGGAACCAACTCGACCTTACTCAAGCGATGAATCCAAAATTTCGCTGAATACTCGGATGTTTCATATTACGAGCTACATTGTATTCGGTCGATAAGATCAACCTATAAACTCGGTCCAAATTCAGCGAAAAATTGGTCCTTGCAACCAGAAATCGTAGTAGGAAACATCAGAATCTTCAGCGAAATTACGGATTCATCGCTTGAGATTAAGGCCCGACTTTCTGACAGACTGGATAGATAATGTCTGGAAGGAATGGGGGGAGGCCCAGCAGTGAGACTTACGGCTTATGATGAACACCGACCGCTGTGACCGAGTGGTCACGCGATGGTCATGGAACACCAGGCAGACCAGCCAGGAGGGTTTACATGAACTCTTATTTCCTGGCAGTTTTTAACTGCATGTCAATGTCGCATAACTCGGCTCAAGAAACGTCGCAACTTATCATGTGCAAGCGAGAGAGCATGATAAGCGCCGCCGTCTCAGATTCGTTTCCATATGTCAAAATTGACATGCAGTTCAAATACTGCCAGGAAATAAGAGTTCGTATTAACGCCCCTAGTGAGATAGTAAAGGCGGTGGGAAAACATTGGGTTTGACTGGCACAGGACCGGAAACATACGTGAAAATAAGGATACCAGTAGTAGGTGGACGTGGGCTGATTAGATAGATAAATTTTATACAGATTACATAATAAAATTAACATTATATAAAAAAACATAGATATATAAAACAAAAGAGGGTTAGTTACACAGCTTCTAATTCGCTATCGACTGGATAGAGTTTTATGATCTTTCATTTGTTGGATTCGTCTACCCCGTATAGCTAATAGAACATCTGTAACGCAGTGGGTAAAGGCCCGTCGCGCGCAGCGACACAGTAGGTTGAGGGTTCGATCCCCGCCGCGGGATAAATGTTTACAGATATTTGTCTGGGTTTGGGTGTTTTCTATATGCAATATGAATTCACAAAAAAGTACATATTATTAAAGTAAATCAGTCACGTAGAACCCATAACACAAGCTCTGCCTCACTTTGGGGCTAGATGACGCGGTGTGAAATTCCCAGCATTATTAAAAAAAACAAAAAAATATATTATAGAAAAAATGCGGACAATATTTATTCCGTGGCGGTACGAAGTCTGCGACTGTGACTTACCTATTTTCAAAAAAAATATACATAATAGGAAAAATCAAGGGCCTGTGTCAAGGGGACAAATATGGGGGCAATATTTAATTCCGAGGCGGGAAAAAGAAAAGAAAGTTCACGGAGTCAGCTATTTTAAGTGACGACGTAAGACGTACGGTTTGATAATTGGTTTAATTATAACATTATGTTTAATAAGCATAATATAAATATAACAACGAACACGGCTGTATACCCAAGGCGCGGTAAATTGTTGTTTTTTTGTTGCACCTAATTCCGGAATTATATGAGTTTAAAATGAAACACCCTATATACACTTAAAGCAGTTTAGGTGACTCGAATTTATTAAAGCTATTTTAATTTTGTTCTAGATTAAAAGCAGAGTTTTATTATTTTGTATTACCTTTGTAATTTTGTTTCGGAAACCCTTCAGTCGTTGAGACCTTTTTATTAGTTAGTATAGGATCAGTGGCTATACTCACTCCGGCCTTTCGTTACAGGTAGCTAATTTGACGAGCAGCCGAAACAAGCGTCCATTGTCGATCTCAAAGGCCAATAGATCCTCGAACGCGTCCGATCGACGCTGTAATGCCTCCACCTAAAATAACAAATAAAGTCTGTGGTTTTAGTATTTTTTAGTGCTGAGTCCTGTTGGTAATATACAATGATTTATACTCTAGACTCTAGCTAGAGTCTTGATAACTTCTGTTCATAGTTACCGACATTCAAATCTGGTAGTGAAACTTGTCACTGACTAAAACTTTGCCTTATTTGACGCGGACTGAGGAAAGACTTCTTATTTGGGACGTTTTCAAGTCTTCACTTTCCGCGCACTAGAAACATATCTGTATTTTTTAATACCATTATTAATATAAACCAATATTTAATAACTGGTGTAACATGCCGAAATTTGAAGGAAATAACTGGAGTATTTTATTTACACTACGTGGTTAATCTCATAAAAGCCTTTTTAGCCACGAAACAAAATATATAAGCCCTCATTCTTTTGTAAACTACCTGACGCCATCTAAAAGCAAAAGGCCAAAAAAAAATATAACAAACATTGCCGATTTAGACATTGGCAAGCTCGAATGTGGCACGCTCGCTTCGCTCGCTCGAACACTGTGTCCACTACACCTAAAACCGGCTTTATCCATCTTTTTACAACTGGTTTAGCTTTATTTACACATTTAAATTTATACTTTTGCTAGTTGAATACATTAATTATTTTAGTTATACACCCCTATTTTTGTATTAGCAAAAAAAAATTAAACATGGTCTCGGTGTCTGTTACTGATCACATTTATGTAGTTAAAACTCAAAAAAGAGAAAAAAAAATTATAACCTCAAAAGGAGAAGAGTCAGACATGGATTTATGATAGCTACTGCGGTTTTACTGACTGGGGATGATACGAGAGCATAGTTAAAATGAGAGTCTGTACGCGATTGATGCCTATAGTACTTATTTGTACAGTTTCCGTAAAATTCGGTTCGGTATTGGTTGACTACAATCCTCGATAACTTTGTGATAGTTAAATAAAAAAAAGTTCCGACCATGCCATTATCATTTTCTGCATCTGCTGCAACTGTCCTTAAATTTTTTTTGGTAGTCATAAAATAGCGGTGTATATGAGACTTATTTACTTCGGCGTTTCCTTTTTCTATTTCAAACGAAGGAAACGTGGAAACCGTTCCGTGGAATGGATCCAAAAGTGCGATTGGTTGCAGTTGCTTGAAGAGTGAAACGGAGTAAGATCCGAAACGTCGAGGTAAGATGTAAATAAGTTATAATTTTACGCTATCATTTCTTGTCCCGTATACGGGGTTATTTGTAAAACAGCGGTAACCTTTCAGGACTATGTTACTATCATAATCAACAACTTTTGTTCTATGACTTTTACAAAAATAAAAATATTTAAATTGAACGCTCTAAATGTTACGTAGTCTATACGAAGCAAAAGAAAGCGATAGTACAAAGCGAGGGAAGCGGGGTTAGGACGGCGGGGGCGCTTGAACTTGACCTATTTAATACAGAGTTGAAATGTGTTAGATAGGACAACGAAATTTTGAAGGTTTGTATTTGGCAAATGCATTATGTTTTGTAAAAAAATCATAGAACAAAAGTTGTTGTTTATGATCATAGTAATACAGTCCTGAGAGGTTACCGGTGTTTTACAAATAACCCTGTATAACCTTAGTAAAGCCAAGTCTCCGTAGCCGAAATCAGCCAGAATTATTTTTATTATTTGGTTTATTTAGCTGACGCGTGCAAGTATTACCTTCTGCAATACGTAGCCATGTGTCAAATGTGTATTCGGACGTGCCTTTGATTGCCCACTTTAATATCTTCAAAGGATCTTAAGTGGTTTGATCTGAGAGAATGTCTACCGCGCCTTTGGGATACAGACGTTTTTTGTAGGAGTGCGCAAACGAATGTCCCCCATTTATCTCCAAAGCGTAAGGTACGGATTTCTGAATAGGATTTGGCTAGGTTTCATTCGATTTATTTTTGTTGACTCGCAAGGATATCATTTTTATTTTTTAACCTGTAGCCTTATGAGGCCAAGTTAACAGCCAGGCCTTGCGGGAACGTTCCTAAAGTTGTTAAAACGTAAATGTCTTCATAAAAACTTGTCCCAACTTTTTATGATATTGCTCATGATAATGTAAAGTATCTGTCATGTCAAATGAAGTAAAATAAACCGCATTGGAACGAGATAAATGGAGAAAATTGCATCATTACACCAACAAAAGCTAAGCTCAATTTATTGTAACAAAAACATGTAATTTTCATATTCTTATTTTAGACCACATAAAATTCTTATTCGTGTCGTCGTAGTTTTTGTAGATATCTCGTGCTTTCCATCCAAAGGACCGTGAACCTGTTTATCTGCAAACATACCTGAGTGTAGAACCTTGCGCCTATCATCGGCATGAGGTCAGCCACCGACCGCCGTGACGACCCCGACAGCAAATATCTGTAACCATTATAGAAGCATACAGTAAGGTCCAGCTAGAGGGGGTAATATGAACACATCTGCCTTAAAAAACTTTGACTATAGTCTTTTTCACGGCGGAACGTATGCAAGACACATTGGACTTGTTTCGTTTCACGTAATGTAGCTCACAACAATTTTGAAACAAAAAAATCAAGAAAAAAAATTAAACGATAAAACATACAAAAAAACAATGTTTTTGTCTATTTCCTGTTTAATTATTTCATAAATTATCATAAACGAGCCATAAAATATAAATAAATGAACAATAAACATTTTCTAAAAAACTCCGCCAAATAAAAGTACTGAGTAAAAAGGAACGTAATCTATTAGAGAGTGCGAAAATGAAAATCGAAACAATCGATACGTAAAAAATAATCGTTGGTTTAGTAATTTTGTCTCTGCATGAACCTTGTAATCGATTGAGATGAATTGATAGTAGTGAAACAAAATCGATTTTGATAATCTCGATTAAAGGAGATTGACCATTTTTGTATGGATGTTGGACCAAGTGCTTCCCAGAATTGAATCATAGTGCATAATGTTCCTTAGACTTATACAAGTCTGTAACCCAAAGCGCAATAGAATCTATCCGAGGAGTATCGAGAAAAAAAGGCTTTTTTTTTTTTTCATTTTGATTTTGACATCATCTCGAAATGTCTTGCATACGTTCCGCCGTGAAAAAGACTATAAAGATAGATCTGCAGATTGTCTAACTCGAAACCCATTCCCAGTTGTCATCCCAATAGAGCTCGACCAATCACACCATACAAAAATTACAATTGAAGTCCAGGCAAGGTTTCAAATGACAAAATGAAGCCTATGTCCATTGCCAGTTGGGTTACACAATAGGGGGTCAGAGGCCTTATTATCTAACTTGAAATCCATTCCCATTCCAACCAATCACACAATACGAAAATGACGTATTTTGTCATGATACGTCATTTTCGTATTGTGTGATTGGTTGGAATGGGAAATGGGAATGGATTTCAAGTTAGACAATAAGCCCTCAGGTCTAAGCAAAGTTAAAACTAGACTTTACACCAAAATTAAGAATCAAAATTAAATTTGCCCTAAAATACGGATTATAATGATCAATGGCTTAGTGCTAAAAATGTTTTTGATGCCTCATATTGATAGCATCTCTGGTTTTCACCTTGTTTTATAATAATTTCCTGGCAGTTTTTGAGCCGCATGTCAATTTTGACATAAAGAAGCGAATCTAAAATGGCGGCTCTTATGTTGCTTGCACACTTACCCCCGGTTTCTATATTCAACGGACAGTCGTAGGTAAGAGCTACAACTCGTTTTCACATACAAATTTTGACAGCTAACTTACCGCCGGTTTCTGGCTGTCAAACTTTTGAATATAGAAACCGGGGGTTAGTCAGTGAAGTGAAAGAGCGAAAAGAGCAGGGGTGAACTTGGACCGCTTTCTTTGGCTTGGAATTAAAACAACACAAAAATAGACTAATACCCAACTAAATAAAAAAGGGATACTCACTTAAAACCTGTTGATATCAAACGAATTATTAAATTAAAGTTAAAAAATGAGTGTAATAATATAAAAATGATTTTTTGTTAGTCAAGCACAAACTCAAAATCGGCTTGATAGATTTGGCTGGTTCTTTTAAAAGTTCTACTGCTATAACCACCTGTTAAAAGAACATGACTGTAACCGATAGGTGGCGCTAGTCTTTTAGATAAATAAGAAACTGAATGAACACATTTTTTTCCTACCAATTGTACTTATCCTACAATCTGACAATTGACAAGAAACTGCTTCGGACAGAAATAAGTGGCGTGTTCTCGTATCGGAGGCCAAGACTCACTTCGGGTCACTGCGCCAAAGGATTAAGTAAATAACCCCCGGTTTCTATATTCAACGGACAGTCGTAATAGGTAAGAGCTACGACTCGAAAGTTTGACAGCTAACAGTTAGTTGTCAAACTTATGTATGTGGAACTACTGGTGTGTTACATACGATTGTCCGTTGAATATAGAAACCGGGCATAAGTTAATGTACTTAAAAACAAACAATTTGTTATCGGTCCGCTATATCTGATCAATCACACAGATAAGTATTTAGATTTCCGTTACATATGATCAGTTTCCCGCACTTACATGATCACGTTCTTGAAATCTGAGGAGTAGTTCCGTGTGACGAGGTCCATGGACGCCGTCATGTTGTCGCAATGCAGCGTACGACACGCCAAAGACAGAGCTAATCGACCCAGCGCTGTTAAATCATCTTGCTGCAACTGTGAACAAATGAAACAATTTGTATTGTGTTCGTTTGAAACTTGTTTTATAATTGTAGTTCTTAGAGTATGGCCGGAGTTAGGTTTACATAAGTAGTTAAGTTTTAAGTTTCTTCTGATATTGTTCATAATCATTTTCTGTTGTATTAGGGTGATGTGGTCACTAAGCGACAAAACCCTTAAATAAATAAAAAAAAAAAAAGAGTATGGCCAATGGATGAAGTAAGCCGCTTTGATGTGCAGTGAATAGTTTTGTACGAGCATACACGTACACCTCGTTCAACGGATCTAGGCATTCGTGAAGTTAACCGTTTGTCTATCTGTTTGTCGTCACTCGTCAATTCGTTGAACGAAGTATACTGTATTTGATAATAAGTTTAACTTGGTTCCTATAATATTAACGATTTGATGACAGATAAATTTTGACATTACAATCTTAAATTACAAAATGTGAATATAAATAATATTAAATTAAATCTACCTAATGTAACATTTGCATGCTAATCTTAGTAGAACATAGTTGAAACCAAAATTATTATAACATCTCTATAACCTACATTGTTTTCAAGCAAATAAACATCTCTTTCTGGGTCTAAAAAAGCCAAAAATCACTTCTCCAGAAGGAACGCTGGAATCACTTTGAATCGTCTTAAAACTAGGTGATTTTACTCCTGTTCCTTCGCGACAAATACCGTTTTGATTGACAGACCGGTGACAGTTCCGTTTTTTTTTCTTCTTTTGAATCGGGACCCTAAAAAGCATTTAAATAATCTTCTAGAAAAATACATTGCAACAAATATTCAAAGTTTACTAGAACCTATGCATAGAAAAATGAAGTAAAATAAAAAAAATATTCAGTAGACGCAAAAAGTTGCGCCCCCGGGTGGACTCGAACCACCAACCTTTCGGTTAACAGCCGAACGCGCTAACCAATTGCGCCACGAAGGCTCTGATATGTGTGATGAAAATAGAAATCGCCATTTTTTATGGAAATCATAAAATATGAACCGATACAAAAGCATGAATAAGTCATCATTCATCTTTATTCCTTAGGGTTAAATCCATACAAAATGCATGAATCCGGTACATTTGACTTGTATGAGGTTTTTTTAATGTTTTTGTTATACAAAACAGATTTGCCATTGACATTGTACTGCCCTCTTGTTTTGTGCATTTTAATGCATGTCTATATTTGCGCATTTCGTATTTTTCCCTATACAATATTTCGTGCATATAAGTATCTACCTACTACAGTACAAAATATCTATGACAAACGGACGAACAGAAAACCCTTAAAAGTAGCTTACTATAAAAACGATTAGATTAGATTTTGAGATTTCTGATTACATTATTGAGTAATAATTAAGCTCAATTGAGTTCAGTTCAACTCTTCCGAAGCAACTTTTTGAATATGACGCGAATCGACTCTCATCGGGCCTCGGGGTACCTATTTAATTCGTTTGAAATGCCGCCGGATTCGTTATAAAAAAACAACCCGACCAATTTGAGCGGTAGTTTCCAACATAATAACGCTGCATGTTCCCAGTTATCATGCCAATAAAGCTCAACCAATCACACAATACGAAAATGACGTGTTTTGTCATGATTGGTTGAGCTCTATTGGGATGACAACTGGGAATGGAATTCAAGTTAGACATAAGGCTGATGGACCTTGATGGCCTTTATAACTATTAAAATTAGTCGGGTTATTCCCGATATCGAATCCAAAAGCTTTCCGATGAGAAGTTTTTAGTTACTTTCCACATTATCCACGTTTACGGCGTCGATACCGAATGGTGAAAGTAATACTCACTACTTATAGACACTGTTCTCTTATGACTAAGAAACGTTGCTCCAATCTCTCAAGTACGGGGGGGTTAACTTTTCTGGCAATTTTGGAACTGCATGTCAATTTTGACACAAAAAACGGATATAAGATAGCGGCGCTTATCATGTTAAGTTGCGAGAAGTTGCGACGTTTCAAAACGGTGAAGGAAAACATTGTGAGGAAAGCCGTAGCTAGTCATCTCCACACGTATTGACGTCGTCTTTCCTGTGGATAATGCCGATAAACTGAGAAGATGGTTTCTGTGCTTGGCAAGCTTCCTCGCAAACAAACTCCCAGGAATTAAACGTCCCGTTAAGTGTAAGCATAGTTACATCTTGACGCTGTATAAATTATCTATACCCTAGTTCAGAAACTTAAGATATTTTTTTGTAAACAAAGGTGTTACCATATCAAACAAATAATGTTGGAATAGTACTTTATTCCATTTTTTAAACACTGATATAGAAAAACACTGTATTTAGAAAAATTGCTTAACTTTCAAATGAATAACTATATAGCAAAATAGCAATTACGATGTGCTATATTTTTTTTTTCACAAAGTTTTATAAAATGATGAACAAATATTAGCAGAAAATATTTTGTAACACTGATATCATTTGAGTTGAAGTGCCACAAACTTATCTGAACCGGTGAGGGGGGCGCTGTTATCGCATTTGGTTTGTTGGCAGAAAAATAAATTTTAGAGTAAAATTCGTTAGTTCCTCTTTTAGCCACCGGTTCAGATAGGTTTGTGGCACTGTCCATGGGAGTAAATTGGTCAAATAACAGACTGGAGCAGAGAGTAATCATTATGGCGGTGACTGGACTGGATATGCGTAGATTAGCGAACTTGGATTTTTATACTTATTTCTTTGTGATCTTTATGATTGTAAAACATAATTTAGAGGAATGTGATTGCCTACTCAAACCTAATATGGTTTTCAAGCACAATATTAAGTAAAATATGTAGTCTGTATACTGAATAAATAAATTTAAAAAAAATAGAATTTTTTGAAAATTAAATTAAAAAAAACGAATTTTCTGGGTACCTATAGATGTGGCCATAGTTTTAAAACTGTCAGGTGTTTATGTTAAGGCGAGGCCGTTACGTGTAATAATTGTATTTATTTCAGCCTGTATTGTCCCACTGCAGGGCAAAGTCGTCCCTCCCTTTTTTCCAGTTTTTCCTATCCATGGCTGCAGTGGGCCAATCTGGAAGATACACATCTAACTCGTCCCGCCATCTCCGTGGTGGTCCGCCGCGTGGACGTCTTGCTTTGGAGACCCATTCGGTTATATTCATTATACACCGAATGGGTGTAATAATACTTATGGTTTTATTACCTGAGCAATATCGCCTGTGTTAGGATGGAGGGCATCAGCAGCGCCGCACCAAGCGATGCGAGCCCGGCATCCGTTCATTATCACCTTGGATGGATCCAAAGTTCTAAAACAACATTCACAATCAAATTTACCTACAACAATAATGTTAAAAAATAGAGATGCGTTACGAGCGCGTGAAAATTGAAACATCGAAACTTAAACATAGCGGTCTTATTAGCACAGTTTTTACTTCAGCTTGCATCAAACAGAGAGACGTTTTTATCAGTGACAATCACATGTTCCAAGCTCGAATTTGAAACTTCGATACTATGAACATAACGTATCTATAGTTTATTTAATACCATTGAAATACAATTATATTTTAACCGACTTCAAAAAAGGAGGTTTTATAAAAAATGAAAATCTCTTATCAAAATTTTGTATTCCGACGGGATTCCAACTTGCATCGATCAGACAATCCTCCTAAAGCCGGAGTGCCTTACCGCTCGGCCACAGAATCCTAGCCAAATCTTTGATAAGCTCATAGTTATCGGTTAAGCAACAAGTGCGGATACCAAGCGTGGATTAGCACTTAGCACTATAAAAAATTACAAAAAATTATAGGTTTTATGTCCGGCTGTACGTATGATTTAGTATGTTCACCGATATCTCCGTTAATTATGGACCGATTTCCAAAACGATTTTTTTCTTTGAAAGGGTTTACTCTCTAAGTGGTGCCATATTCATTTTATTACCTGAGGGATTGATAGGTTTCCCGTAAAACTCAAAAAAACCTGTTTCTCACTACACACCCTGAGTATTTGAAATCTGTTTTCTTTTTAGCTTTTAAAAAAAACGTAATTATAATAGTGAAGTGTTTAATAACAAGTTCCTTTCTAGGTATCTGACAGCGTAATACAAAAGAACGTTAATAGTCTATCAGTTTATAACTCTGATAGATTTTAAGGGTAAAACTATTGAAATTGTGAAACATTGCTAAAACTATTGAAATTGTGAATTGTGAAACATGGCTGGAGTATTATGTGTGAGAGAAAATATGTAACGATCATAGATACTGAAGACGAAATCGAATACTCTGATACTGAGACTGCCAGTAACTAAATAGTCGACCTGTTTGACACGGACTGAAGAAAACACTGCCAAATTAGAACGTGTTTGGGTCTTCACTTGCCGCGCGTTAGCTCTATATTTTTTAGGCCTAAAGCCGAGTCTCCTGCGACACTGGTTTTGTGTTTTCAAACATCAAACATCTAACAAAATGTTTTGCAAGCAAAAATGATATCCGAGGCGGACGGAAAACATATTTTGTTAGTTTGTTTTGTTATCTTTAGTCGCAGGAGACACGCCTTGAGGCCTAATTTTTTCGTCATGCTAGTATTTCAGAAGCTAGGAGCACACTGTGTACCTGCAAGCAAGGCCAGACGCGTGTATGACCCGTAAAGCGGCCGTCAGTTGAACGAGCAGACTCCAGAGCACAGCCTCCGGCAAAAGCGCGCCCGAAGCAGCGGCACGGAGCATCGCGTTTTTCTGAAACATAACGATAAAACGACTGTACCATTGAATTTCGACAGTTCTTTGTTCGACACGTCGCTAACTTCGAAAAAAAAACAGACGACAGAACACTACTTCGAAAACACACAACTTCGACAGACCCTACTGCGACAAGCACTTGTTCGGCAGATAATTATGTCGATAGAAACATACCTTCGACATAATTATTATTATTATTTAGCCCGTGTCGTCCCACTGCAGGGCAAAGGCCTCCCTTCCCTCCTTCCACTCTTCGCGATTTAACGCAGCAACAGGCCAAGTTCTCAGGTGAGAGAATACATACATAATACAGCTCTAAAATAAATAATGCGTGCACCAATGAGTTTTTCTGCCGAAAAAATTACCTGATGCGTGTAAGGCCTTGGTGCGTCAGGATCAGATGAGAAGGGGTCATGGAAAGGCGCGGTTCCATCACTGACCGGGTTCCCACAACCAACGAGAAACTTGTTCATCAGCGTCACACAGGACGGATGGAATGAGTATACCAGCAGCATCGCTGAAAGAAAACAGTAAAGTAACTAAATGTGGATAATATTAGAACTAGAACGATAAACTTTAAAAGTATTGGCCTAGTAAGATATAAATATAGCCTTCATTGAATAAAAAGATTATTCGTTTCAGAAAATTAGCCCTAAACAGTAATCATCGTGGGAAAACAATTGCAACTTCGCTCGTGTTTTTTCGGATACTGGCCCAAACATTGGAGTAATTTCGAAGAACCTCTCTCATACTGAAGATACCTCATAATGGCAGGAGTTACTCGTATTACCCCCTTATTCATCTTCACAGGATTTGAGTTGACTTGACGACTCTATGACTAAACAATGACAGATAGCCTATCCCACCATATGAGGTCGGCAAAACATTTTTATTTCTTCCTCTCTTGTGCTTTACGTCACTGGTCACTGGCGCCACTTTCTCACCCTAATATCATATCACCCATATAAAAACCACCCGTTAAATGAAATATCAGATTAGGGTGGTTAGTAAAGAGGCTATTTTTACTTACAGTGATCTCCAAACGCGCTAGACGTCAGATAATCGTGCAACGTAACCATATTGGGGTGCTCTATCTGCTTCCATATCTCCAGACGTTTGGACGGGCAAGTCCCGTAGGAGTGCAGACGACGAATAGCAAAATGCTCTCCTGTATGACGATGAGTCACGCGGTATGAAGATGACATGGAGTGGGGTGCTACCCCTTCGAGGGGAATAGGCTCTGTGTAGATGTCCAGATTCTCCGGGAGCTCTGGAATTGATAATATAAATAATATAGGACAGACAGTGCCCAGACAGGTCTTTACGCGGAAACGGGACGGCATTACACGGAATACTAAATAAAAAAAAATGATGCCAAGCAATTCAGTTTCATGTAGTGATTCAGACAAAAGACTCTATGGGGGCCTTTTAAGGTTTGAGTACTAGAAAAATCCTGAAGAGATCTTTTTTGTGTGTATGGTATCCCAGCATTTAAAAAAAAATACTCGTTTATTTTTTTCTAAAGAAAACCACACCACATTATGGTGCATTTTAATGTTTCTCCAAAATTGGCGTACATAGGAAATAGTGTTTTTTGTAGATTTTCTAGTTTCTGTAATGACTCCATACAATTAGTGTTAATCTAAAATGTCAAATTATTAAATATTTTATTGTTTAATTCACCTGGAAACTGTCGCATGTCCTGTTGAGATAGGAACACAGCCTCATTCCTCTGGTATACTTCGCCCCTGATGGTGTCAGGCTGGTAGAACGTCGGTGCCAGACCTTTGAAAGAATATCATACATTTTATACGTGAATATTTCACCTTTTTTCGGGCCTTTGGTGAAAATTCAAGAGATAAAGACTGAAGACTTAAGGGTGTTTAATCCAAGAGTACGGTTTTTTTATAAAACTAGAAAAATAAGTTCTACTCTCGGTACATTGTTTAGACTTTTTATAACCATCGGTTTTCTAGCATTCATAGTGATAATCGAAAGACGTATAATATGAATTGCAAGATGGCCATGTCCTTCAAATTAACCTATTGCGTCTTAAATGTATCTCTTTTTAAAATATATTTTAAACGCTTTTAAAATCCCTAAAAATCTGCAATTGAAATAGCTTTAAGCACTAAAACTAAACTGTAATTAAAATATAAACAATTCGCATGTAGTGATATGGATTATTAAAATTGTGCTGGATGCTTCGGCTATTCATTTACGAGTAATAGTTTTAATAGATTTCTGGTGCATCGACGCCGACGGCCGCTACCGCGGAAGCTCGCTCGCCTCGCGCGTAATTTTCCACAATCCCAACATAATCTAACCAACTGACTTTGATCTAAGTAATTATTATCTTCTACATAAAAATCAGTAGGTTATGTTAGGCTAGTGAAAAACTACGCGCAAGGCGAGAGTGCCGCGGAAGCTGCCAATGCGGAATAATGTTATCTCTATTGTCTAAGTAATGATTTTGCTAGACAAGTAGTTAAACGTTGAACGGCGCAGTTTAATCAAATGGCTAGGCGTTTAGTTGAACGACTGATTAAACCAGTTGCCTGCGACATATACATCATAAAAAATATTATCTGTTTAAGCTTGTGCTAATGAAGATCTTTCATACGATACCCCACATGACACGGTTTACTAAATTATTATTTTTTTAAACCGGGTATTTATCACGTACCTATTTTTATTATTTGTTTACGACGGTTTACTAACTTCATAATTTTGTTGCATTAGGCCCTTTTGTTGTGATTGAACTAAAAATATACGATTTTGAGATTTTTCCCTGTACTTGTAGTCTAAGACGATACTTGCCATATTACATAGTTCTAGGTCAACGGGAAGTACCCTATGAATTTTGATTTATTGAGTGTCAAAATATACGTTTTTTTTGCGGCATAAAACGCCCTTTCTTTTTTTGCGTTAACTTAGGCGTTTGATTTTTTCACAGCTTAAATGGACTGTAGACTTGAAAATACAGTTTTAATTTCAACTCGATACCTCAACGCGTTCCCGAGATAAAGGGTCTTGACAGACAGACGGACAACAAAGTGATCCTCTATGGGTTCCCTTTTTTCCTTTTGAGGTACGGAACCCTAAAAACTATTACGATGCTTGCAAAGCGTACCAAGTAGGCTCAATAAAAATATACTACGATTTAAATACACAGCTCAATCTAAGTAAGCTAAGTCATCATCATCTCCCTGCCCTTTTCCCACATTATGTGGGTTCGGCACAACATGTGTTCTTTCAAAGTAATATAAGTATAAAAAACAAAATAATTTCCAATTTGCAAAAGGCGTATTTTGTTAGAAGCTTTCATGAAAGGCGCGGCGCGGCGCTATGGATGCGAACTAACATTCGCTTGTTAAGGAATAGATACAATACTTTTTCCAATCTTGCTACCATCGTTTATTACTTGCCTTTGATCAAAGTCAGAAATTGTTAAACGCTAGGTGGCTTTGGCTTAGCTCATCGACAAAAAATCAATAATGCCCGGTTTCTATATTCAACGGACAGTCGTAGGTAAGAGCTACGACTTGTTTCCAAAAGTTTGATAGCTAACTGTTAGCTGTACAGTCTGACCGTTGAATATAGAAACCGGGCATAAGACAGCTTGCTTTACTCGCTCATAGAATTTTACATACATACATACATAAAGTCACGCCTCTTTCCCAAAGGGGTAGGCAGAGACCACGGATCTCCAGTCGCTACGATCCTGACACACAACTTTCGCCTCATTCACTCTCATTACATTCTTCATACATGCTCGTCGGTTTAGGGTACTTTTGACCTGGCCCTTCTCCAAAATGTCGCCAATTTGATCCAAGAAGGTTCGCCTAGGTCTTCCCCTTCCAGCTGTCCCATGCACATAGAATTTTACACACATAGAATTTTAGGCATACATTTTCCAATTATAAAGTTCTTGATTGGATATGCAAGAGCTTTTATGTTTATTTAATAAAATCAATACTTTCTCATGACTCGACGCCAAGATCGCATCGCTAGATATAACTATGTTTTTTCCAACGAAGGCCCGCCTGCGACGCAAAAGGTTGCGGGTTCGATCCCCGCGGCGGGACCAATGTTTGTATGATCTACAAATATTTGTCTCGGGTCTGGGTGTTTCTATTTATAATATGTATGT
The DNA here is from genome assembly GCA_963565295.1 of Epirrhoe alternata. Lineage (NCBI taxonomy): Eukaryota > Metazoa > Arthropoda > Insecta > Lepidoptera > Geometridae > Epirrhoe > Epirrhoe alternata. Next base: position 2,509,782 of record OY751375.1, read on the forward strand.
ATTTACAAACAAAAAGTATATAAGTAGTATATCAGTCATCTTAGTACCCATAACACAAGCTCTGCTTACTTTGGGGCTAGATGACGCTGTGTGAAAAGTCCAGCATTATTTATATTAACAAAATCTTTATTTTACTCTGGCCGAAGCTTCACTCGCGTTCGCTATTCGACTACATCTATTCTAACTTTTCCCAAAACAGTCCTCTTAAATCACAAACATACGAGTTCCAAACATACCAACTTTCAGATTTATGGTAATAAGTATAATTTTAAATAGCATAAGTTCACAATATACATCACCAATCCCACTAATATAATAAAGCTGAAAGTTTGTGAGTTTGTTTAGATGTTTGTGTTTCAATCACGCCTAAACCACTAAACCGATTTGGATGAAACTTGGAATAGGCGTAGATGATGGTACCTGGAATAGCATCATCATTATCACCATTATGATTTTGAATAGCATATAGGCTATTAAAAATGTTGGTACCACGCGCGCCGTAAAAAAACATAAAATAACAAAATTATATATTTCAGCATCGAGCTTAGCAAATCGCATCGCCTATCTACTATATAAAAATAAGTCGGGTTTTCTTTCCTGACGCCATAACTCCAGAACGCACGAACCGATTTCCACGGTTTTGCATTCGTTGGAAAGGTCTCGGTCTCCGTGAGGTTTATAGCAAAGAAAATTCAGGAAAAATCTGGTGGCATATGGTGGCGAAACGGAGTTCGCTGGGTTTGCTAGTAATATATAATATTAAGTTATCTATCTATTGTACGGTAACATTGAGCACATTGTTCGCAAGAACAAACATCAATACTGTACTTAAGTTTACTTAAGTTTTAATCTTAGATAGTTAGCGCTTTGGTGTTCTACTGTAAGCTTTCTATCAAAAACTGTTATAATAAATAAATAAATAAATAAATACAAAGCATCATCATCGCCTTCGTGAGATTTTTTTATTATTTTATTTATTTCTCATTACACTATCATAACAGGGTGCCCCCAAAGCAATAGCGCAGTCATATCCTAAATTCTAAAGTTCATATTAAAAAAAGTTATAAGTGTAAACATTAAGTAAACCAAAACATAAATCTTAATACATTGTCAAAAAATACTACGTAATAATAACATTAATAATTAAAAAATAAATCAGTCACAAAATACAATTCGCATTCAGCGATAAGGTCGCCCATTGTTGCAAATTAATTAAGAACTGTTCTTGTTACTTTTGTGTTTCTTTCTTTTGGTGTACAATAAAGTTATATTCTATTCTATTCTACAATTAATTCCTACAAGTAACATAAAACAGATAAAACAACTATACCGCATTCATGAAATCCGTACGGGCCAGGTGAAAATGTGCTTATACGATTTCATACGAATTCTAAATACGGCGCGACCTTATTTCTTCTGGTCTGTGGGCGCGACCTTATTGACATGTGCCTTCACAGTTCACATCAAAGGTGCATCATAAATTCATAGACTTGCACTAACAATCTTTCCTTGACACATTACACCAAATAGGCATGATGACAGTAATCAAGTTTCGCCAAAATATTTAACTGGTCTAATAAAATAGGATTCCAGGATTGAGAAAAATGCATTTATTGTCCGAATTATGTCGAGATTATTAAATTATTTAACAAAATAAATCTACAAAATACAACAATCCGCCATGATAGCTGTACATCAGAGCGCGTGACGTCATTACTCAATATAATAGACCAAAACTGCGCCTTTTGTTTTCTTTGAGCTTTAGTCATTAGTGTCTATGCGCGTAGTTTTTGCTGTTGCAGTGGTGAGCTGTGACGTCAAAACAGCCGCCATGACACCGACGAGCGTTTTGGCGTGAATTTCAGATTTTAATTTTCAATTTGATTTTTATTTTTGAAAACCTTTGTTTTCTACTGAAATATGATATTTTTTTCACTTAACAAATCATTCTGAACAACATAGAGCAGATTTTGAAATCATGCCTATTGTAACAACTAACAAAGGCGAATATTCATATAAACTTTGAAGGACCGTCATTGTTCTTTATTTTTTTAGCAAGCCTTTTGTAAAACAAACAAGTAAAAACAGTAAAAGAAATGTTTTGTTCTGTTGAAGCTTTACCATGCTTTTTGTAACTTTAAACTTATAAGTCGTCCTCCAATATCGAAAAAAAACTTGGAAACAACGTGACCAGCCACGTGACCACTGAAATGTATTTACCACAGACATTTATCCATGGTTTTTATTTTTACCGTACCTTGATAAGTATTAGATACCTACACCTACCTACGTTACAGTTTAAACTGAAATGCTTGAATGTGGTTTTTCACAACATTTTTGATGAAACTTGAAATAGGTATAGTATTATCGAAACCAACAGTTCCCCCACGGGAAAGAGGAGTGATTTTATACACGGTTATTTATAAAATACCTGTAACCTCTCAGGACTGTATTACTATCATCATAAACAACAACTTTTGTTCTATGACTTTTTACAAAACATAATACATTTACAAAAAACAAACCTTCAAGATTTCGTTTTCCTACCTAAAACATTGTCCTATCGAACACATTTCGGCCCCCGCCGCCTTAACCCCGTTCCCTTCGCTTTGTACTATCGCTTTCTTTTGTTTCGCATAGACTTTTACTTTACTTTACTTCGTAACATTTAGAGCATTAAATTTAAATACTTTTCTTTTTGTATGACAATATGATGAAAAAAAATAATGATATTTTTTTTAAAGTCATAGAACAAAAGCTGTTCCTTATGATAATAGTAATACAATCCTGAGAGGTTACCGGTGTTTTACAAATAACCCTGTATATCTAGGTATAACCGCACAAGAAATACACCGAACGGACCACAGACTAGAAATATAATAAGTACGGCACATAGGGAGCTATAAATGTTTGAAACGATTGTATCGCCTCGAAAATCAAAGTCACAAAAATTGAAATACATAAAGCTTATGAAATAAAATATCAATCGCATAGAACATATTTTAAACATAATTTTAAATTAACGTTTTATGACATAATACGTCATTTTCGTATTGTGTGATTGGTCGAGCTCATTGGGATGATAACTGGGAATGGACTTCAAGTTAGACAATAAGGCTGCTGCTTTCTAAAGGCTTAACTTGACTGCTTATAAAGGAACATTCACAGTGATTACCAATTTTACAACTACAAAGTAGTAAAACACCTTCAAAATAGATTTAAATTCAGTTATTTATTATGCAAATATGACTGTACCTGGTTTAGACGGCATGGGATGCATGTGTGTAGGCATCGGAATGTACATCTGTGTGGCGTACGGCGACGGCACCATGATTGGAGGGCCCACGCCGAGGCAGACGGCTTCCGCTGACGCATCTATGAACAAAATACCTCATGAACTCGCAAACTTACGAAAAATTTAAGTTGGGATTTATTAATGAAACCATCCGATTTCTATAACAACCCATGATTTCTCAGAATTTTTCTCTACAAATTCTCCTAGTACATACATACATATATAAAGTCACGCCTCTTTCCCAAAGGGGTAGGCAGAGACCACGGATCTCCAGTCGCTACGATCCTGTCATACAACTTTCGCCTCATTCACATACATGCTCGTCGGTTTAGGGTACTTTTGACCTGGCCCTTCTCCAAAATGTCGCCAATTTGATCCAAGAAGGTTCGCCAAAATTCTTCTAGTACATAGATTTATTTATTTATTTTAACTAATTAGCACGGTCACATAAAACCAATTATACTAATAAGCATATCGTTGAGTATTTTATAGGGTCTTTCATTTACTTAATTCAGGAATTGGGTTCAACAAATTAATCTAAAAATATTTATGAAATGATATTTTTATGAAAATCCCGAGAAAATCAATATTGACTTCCTTTCAATTCATTATTGCTTCCTGTATAACTAATATTGCGCAATATAATTGATCATCTAGGGGCAGCCTTTGACGATAATTAACCCCAGTTTGAAAGGACCCTCATACCGCGATAACCCCTTTGGGGTGGCCGGTAGGCGAAAATCCTAATAGAATGGGTGCACAAGTCTACTCCCAAAATCGACATGCGTGTCGTATCCTATTAATTGGCTCCTATTGATCCAAACGGCGAACAAGTGTCATCGTATCAGGGATAAATCAATTAGTTATCTATTAGGCAGTTATACGAAAAGAGCCTCTTAGAGGCGCGCTTGAAACCTTACACCAGTGTGGTGAATGGTTCGAAAGAACTTGAGACGATAATAAAAAGAATGCCGCTTTAGGCTTTCAATCCGACGTATGGAATGCTATTAGTTTGGGGCTAGATAACGCTGTGTCCAGCAATATACAAAAAAAGTTAGCCTTTTCGATTTTTATATTTTTAAACAATACAGAACAAATCATTTTGCATTGACGTCATAGTAATGCACTATTAATATTTGGTACAAGTTTAATCACACCCTATGTAAATTAAATACAGTACCTGTGTACATATTGTACATAGGGGGTTACTGAGGGGTGGTCCACCTCGATGGATGCCTCTGACATAATTAAACGTTGCAGGACATAGTCTGGATTGAAAGCTCATTATTTTAGTAAAACATATTGGTAGGTCTGGGTTTATAATAGTGATCGATTTCTGTTTCAAGGGTTAATAACCTCGACGCATTGATTGGTTCGGCAATTCTGTCGTAAACAGGATCACGACTGTATCCCCAAGGCGCGGTAGACATTCTCTCAGAGCTTTTATGTATTCCAGATCCTTTGAAGATGTCTAAGGAGGTAGTCATATAACATGACAAAATACATAATGATACATGCCCACATTTCATAATCCATACTAATATTATAAATGTGAAAGTAACTCTGTCTGTCTGTCTGTCTGTCTATCTGTCTGTCTGTCTGTCTGTTTGTTACCTTTTCACGCCGAAACCACTGAACAGATTAGGCTGAAAATTGGCATGGATAAAGGTTGTATCCCAGGGAAGGACATAGGCTACTTTTTATCCCGAAAAAATCCCGAGGGACTGCGGGTTACACCGCGGGAGCGCAGCTAGTATTCTATACGTGACCAGAAATCAACTAAATAAAATCAAGAAATAAATGAATATCTATTGGATAAGAATATTGACACTATTTAACCTTATTTTATTTTGACATGGAAATTCCTAACTTGCCTTATTATAATATAATTGAATTTAAAGAAATATAAGATGTAAATATTGCATGCGCAAGACGTTGATTATGGCCGACCGTTACTGTATCACTAACACCTGTTGCATATGTACCCATAATACGAGCAATAAAACAATTTGCTCCAAAACAATTTGATTTGAACTATTTTAGGAATTTAGTCGTGTTGTTTCCCTGTTAATTGGCGAATCGCTTGCTTAGCCTTGCAACGTTCTATGCGGTCACAAAAGTGGATCGCAGTAGCATTATCAACTGAGCGCTTCTGGGCACGTTAAATTGTCGGTCGGGATATAAAAGAATCATTTAAGTCGACAGGATTTCGCAAGTCGACTATAATGACCTGAGAATCCTACTCAGTTCAGAGCAGGCGCGGTCCGAGGGGGAAGGTCACAGGGGACATGACCCCCCTCCCAAAATCATACACGTCTCATAGTAAAATCTTGTGTATTGTGCAATAAAGTCTAATATTAGTGTAGTGACCCCCCCCCCCCTTCCCCCCAAAATGTCAGTCTGCGACCGCGCCTGGTTCAGACCGTGGACACTCAAGATTGACAATATGCGGTATTGTCAATCTTGAGTGTCCACGGTCTGAACCAATCTAGTTGAGGATCTCTCTAAATTTTTAGATGAATCAAAAGAAAGAGCATAAGAAAGATAGATCTAAATCGACTTTAACGCCAATAATTATCACCTACTGCGAAAATATAATTTCACCGAGAAAAGTGTTTGATTCGTAATTTTCAACTCGTCCCCCCAAAGACACAACATTCAAAGTTCAACATATTCACAAAGCACGAAATAAATGATCAAAAATCTATAATTGCGATACTAAAAATTCTTTTCAACGAGAAAATTGTAGCTTTCAATTTTGTATCCATACCCCTCAAAAGCCAGACACAACATCCAAAATCAATCGATATTTGCGTGGGTCCAGCCAGTCGCAGACAGGGTGTAATCGAATACAAGGGATTCATGCTAATAATAGCTCACCCTCGCTCGTCTGGTTTGTGCCTAGTGTACCTATGTAGATAGTTTGTCCGCGTATCTCAATTTGCGTGACTAGGTTCGATTTGAGATTCGAAATACGACGGGAGCGTGTAATACAGAGGGGACAAATTTTAGCTTACTGAGCGCAGCTTTTATACTTGGGGAAACTATAGGTAACTAATAACGCGGCATCTACAACACAAGTCTTGAACTTAGTGTAGATACCGCTACACATCTTCATCAACCACAAGCCATCCTGATTGTAAAGTATGTGTAGGTACCTTACCTACCTAATTATGGAATACCTACCTGATTGTAAAATATTATAAGACCAACTAATTGTTGATTGTACTATGCTTGATTTGAATAAACGTAATTATTTATTTATTTAATTATAGGTTTATTTTGAAGAACAATACAACTTTTTAAAATTGTCAGTGAGCCTAGAAAATTACATTTGTCGCAAATTTGTTAGTCTTAATCGATGCTATTTCCAATCAACAGTGTTCTCAAAGTAACTTATCAAATCAAATCATATGTGTTTGCAAAATTTAACGAAGATAAACTATAGGCTATTTTACACCATATAAGAAAACATAAAAATGCATGTATACCATAGGTTTCGTTACACGTAAACGATAAACGTCGATATTTATTCATACAAATGCTATAAACATTTTATAATTAAATTTTTAAAATCATAATTTTTCTTCTATCTTCAAGCCACCAAAAATGCCTTCTGCCCTTTTGTGACGTCACTGTGTTAAGTAAGGAACAAAAAGTTTATCTTTTATAGTCGTATTGTTTACAAATCAACCCTTATGACGTCACAACATGGCGGCTCGCGTTTTCGTGCGAGAACTAAAAATCATAAATTAAAATGCATTCTTATGGCATTTTACGCTTTTAAAATTTTTTAATAAAAATTCTACTGGTTTATGACCTCAGGATTGATTTAAAACAGTTTTCAAAAAAGTGTAAAATAGCCTATTATAATGGTATTGCGCTCTATTATATTCTTATTGAGATTTTACTATTACTACGCTGTCTCGTAGTTATTTCACGGGAACATTTTTTTGGGATAAACAGTCCAGCCGTACCATGACCAATTCAATTTGGGTGCTATCCAGTTGAGGTTCCTAATCAGAATCGCAAAGATTTCCTACCGTGACAACGTGACGTTTTAAGCAGAAAATAGTGTTACTTGTATTTACTTTTTTATGTATTTTTACGACAAGTCTAATAAATTTTATTATTATAGTAACTTTTTTATCATACGTCATGGTACGTTATAGCGAAGCAGTCAATTTAGGGCCTAAACTGGATCGCTATAAGAGCTTATAGTACCCAAAAAATTACAGTAATATGTGCGTAGTATGTGCGTTGCAATGCAACGCAGTTAGAATGGAAAAGCCTTAGTAGTTCTTTATGTAATGTTAAACACCGCACTTACACAGTGCGTAATCAAAATTGCAATCAATTGCAAATCGATACGGTAAACTGCAAATAAGATTTTTCTTTCTTCTTTTTGGCTTCGCACTCTTTGTGCATTCGCCATTTTACAAGTATGTTGGTTTTAAAACATTAGGGACTTACATTAATATGGGTTTCAAATCAACAAGTAAAGTTTTTTAATCTAACCTTATTTTAAGTAGCCTTTGACATTAAAGTCGTTTGACAGTTATTATAAAAATGATATAAAAATAGTAAAATTTTTAAATTGCTAGAAGAAATTTATTGCTTTTCCGGGCAGGATGACGTCTGCCGGGTCCGCTATTTTTTTATAATGTGTAATGTACTTACTGAGAGACGCTGATGAGTTCAGGGCAGAAGCATTGATGCTGTCCGATGGATAGAAATATGTTGTGCCTCCAACATTCTCCTACAACAAAAACATATACTTATCTGCATACAAATTAAATAAATAATAAATAAATTAAAGGTAAATTGGTGATGTTGTCGATGATCAATGCTAAGTAGCAAGTAACATATTTATATGGAACCATCTAACAGCTAACTAAAGCATCTGTAATATTTGCAAAGGCTAATGATGAAAATGGATTATATAATACTTACATGCAGCATTTGAGTAGGCTGTGCCGTCATGTGCGAGGTCTGCTGAATATTGCTTCCCATGTGGGAAGACTGCGGGACCCCACCACCTATATGACCACCTTGCGGAACACCACCCCCCATATGACCAGGTGGTACCCCGCCCATATGTCCCGGTGGCATCCCGGTCATATGAGCTGCCTGAGGGACACCACCCATGTGGGTGGCTAATACTGACGGCGGAGAGCTTCCGGGTGATTCGGGCATCATGGGTGGCTGGCCGTAGTAGTTCATTGGTACGAATTCTCTGACCTAAAGATATAATGCTGTTAGATGTAAATCCTACTGCCTACCAATTTTCTACTAACCCCTATCCTATTGATGTAATGAATCTGAAAGGTGAATGGAGTTGGAAAGTTGTTGGAATGCACTACCAAATGACGTTGTTACTGCCACTTCGGTCAACTCGTTTAAGAACAGGCTCGACAACTGGCTACGAACTAATAAATCAGTGCTCAAAAAGATTAACCAATATTGAACAAGCGGGACTATTCCAACACTGTGATATAGACATATCAGCAACAGCTGCTTGTCTATCATCGATAAATAAGTTTGTGATGTTTGTGATTGAATCAAGCCTAAACTAGTGAACCGATTGGGATGAAACTTGGAAAAGGTATAGATAACCTAGAATAGCATATAGGCAGAATATAGAACAGACTGGTTGTACCAAGGAAGCGAAGCCATGTAGACGCTGGTGTTGACATCAAGTAGTGATAAGAACCAAGAAAGGTATGATGAGATGATAGAGAATTTTTCCTGCGATTTCCAGGGCGTTTGTCTTTAGACTCCTCGCGAAAACTACTAATTAAGGTGCAGTAGTAATAATCTAAGTTTATAGTTCAGCCGTATATAAGATAATCAATCAAAATGACAAGGACTAAGATATACACGCATCAGCTCTGAGAGCTGCCTGTGTATTATAAATAATAATAATAAAATTATTCCCGAATAACCTCTACGCTATTCCAGGTCACTATCTATGCCTATACCAAGTTTCATCCAAATCGGTTCACTGGTTTAGGCATGATTGATACACAAACATATAAACATCCAAATATCCAAACATCTAAACAAACTCATAAACTTTCAGCTTTATTATATGAGTGAGACTTGTTGTATTGAAGTGTAAAGCTACACTTTTAATACACTTTTTATAATAGTTCTTATGATACAGCCCTAGCTATGACAGACAAGTGGATGTGCAAACAAAGAAAACCAACAAGGAATTTTGATTGTTTTGACAAATAATATTCAGAACACAACAAATATTCACTGATGTTTTTACATAAGGAAGTATACTTTTGCTTGCTACAATTTTTCACTGTTCACATTGATATTTCTTTGTTTCTGAGATATTTCTTACCTGCTTGCTTCCCGATGAAGAATCATCCAAAGAGAGCCCTCCCATTGCCTGATTGAGAGGCCGCGTCGGGGTCGAAGTAGACCGGTTCTAAAAGAATCCTCAAGTCAGTCATGCTGTAGGAATCCATGCACAAGCACTGATGTTTATTTATTTATTGGAAAAACCACAGCTATTACATGGTGTCCTTAATAATTACAATAGAAATAGTGAGCCAATTACAGGTCTTCACTAATAGCTAGGCCACAAACCGTGTTTGTTGCCCTGATTCTTCACGGTCGCGAAGGAACAGGATTAAAATCACCTAGTTTTAAGACGTTTCAAAGTGATCCCAGCGGTCGTACTGAATAAATGCTTTTTGACTATGACTTTGAATAGTAGTAGAATAGCTAGAAAAAATGTTAACACTTGTACTTGAATACATTCTTTACTATCTCAGTATAGATAGATAGATAATTCTTTTTGTTACACCTTATAGACACTTGGAATAAAAATGACTGTTACCATGTAGGTCACCAGCTTTGACTCTTGGGGCAGGCCGGCCGGCGGCGTATAGGGCAGGTTGGGCAGGTACATGGATGGATCCATAGTGTCGGTATTTTCGATCCACCTACCGAAAAAGTAACTAATCAGACGACTCCTACAATCTACATAACAGCGTAAAAAGAACTCAACTTACATAGATTAATATCCCATCTTCACTCAACAACTTCAAACAAGAACACTACTCAACAATCAAGAAAACCAGAACGTTAACGGAACACCCGATCACCCGGACATTTTTATTTTCTACTTCATTTACATTTGGTTGTGAATTGATTGAGACTGGAACCTAAATTATCTCTACAAATTGATGTTTAGAGTCCAAAATACCATGCCGAGAAATTACAGGAAACTGGTCTGTTTCTTCAATTAATTAGTTACGTTTAGAGATCTACTAGAGGACGCGGAATCTATTTTTTATCCAGAAAACTAGCAGAAAACACAGGACGGGAACTCGCTCGGGAAGGACACGAATCAGTGGCCAGTGCTGCCAACTCGGATTTAAAAAAAGCCGTCGTAACGCGTAAGCCAGATTAAAAAATTACGTAGAATGGGATGAGAATGCCTTTTGCTCACTTCAGATGGCAGCACTGTTGAGTGTTCCGTAGTTCTTGTCATTTACCTTAGTACGTAAACAAATAATAAGAAGAGATTAATAATCATTCTGTAATGAAACACTTTGTGAAGCTGTGGATTGCAAAAACACGGGAATCCATTTATTCCCCAAGGATGCTGATAGAAGAAAACAACGGAATAAAGCTTTACGAAATAATTTTTATACAGGAACCTACTGAAAATTACCTGTTCCATAGAAAAGATAAAAAAGATGTTTAATCAAAAATTATTTTACTGATTAAATTTATATCATTTGGCTGTTTAGTCAGCGCCGGAAGAGTTCTGCTAGCAATGGTCTAGGGCAGGAAATTCAGGAATCTCATCGTCCAGCTCTTCTTCTACTCCTATGATGTTATTCTTGTCGTAGGTACGCTTCAAGTATAAAATAAAAAAATGGGTTGAATAATTTGTGATGGAACGTAACCTCTAAATAATAAAAACCCTGTTAATTTAATTATCTTTCTGTTAAAACAGCTTTTTAACGAGGGGTAGTTGCTTTCCTTTTTCTCAGTTCATCTTTTAGTTGGGTTACACTCCAGCCCCCTTACCATGACGTTTGTCTAGGTACCAGAGAATAGAAAGAAATGACAGTAATGACATTATAGTGTGGATAAAACGCGTAGAAAGTGGAAAAAAGTTACTTTTCTACCCGTTTTATCCACACTCTAATGTCATTACTGTCATTTATTTCTATTCTCTGGTACCTAGACAAACGCCATGGTAAGGGGGCAGGTCGAATACATTTTGTAGCTGAATAAGGCCAATTATGTTCTCCACAATCATTACAAACTGAAGGCGAATAGGAACACTCAATAGTGGCGCCACCTATCATGAGCTCTCCGTGTTTAATCCCATTAAAGTCTTTTTCACGCCGGAACGTATGCCTGACACATTGAACTTGTTTCGTTTCACGTTGTGTAGTGCTCACAACAATTTAGAAACAAAACAATGAAACGATAAAACATACAAAAAATATGTATTAGTCTATTTCCTGTTTAATTATTTCGTAAATAAAACATAAATAAGTAATTAAAAAATAAACATTTTCTTCAAAAATCCGTCTGATAACAGCACTGAGTAAAATCGAACGTAACTTAATAAAGAGTGCTAAACTAAAAATCGAAAAATCGATGAATCTATGAGTAAAAAATTAGTCGACGGTTTAGTAATTTTATCTAGGATGAACCTTAATCGAATAAGATGAATGATCGTAGTGAAATAAAAATCAATGTAGTTAATCTCAATTATACTGTAGGACATTACTATTTGACTGACTTTGACATCATCTCAAAGTGTCACGTATACGTTCCGTAAAGCTGCGGCTTGATCCGAAGCTGCGGCTACTAACCTACTAACGACTAACCCCAACCATAACCAATAAAAAAAAACGAGAAAAGAAAGAAAACCAAAAGAAGAGGAAACAGGAAAGAAGGAAACCTTGGAAGGAAGTAATTGACGGCTCACTGGACACTACTTCTTTCACCAAATGACCCAGAGGTTGCTACCGCTGCGAGTTGAAGCCAGGGTAGAGAGGAAAATCCTCGGAGCCCTTACTAAACGCGGACTCAACAGAGGCGTTTAAAGAAAACCACAACAACAAGCTGCGGCTGTCAGCCCGTCAGCCGCGTCCATCAGCCGCGTCCGATAAATATGTTTCTAGCTAAGGAGCGTTTGTGTAAGCGTAATTTTAGTAGCAATTGGAAGAAAGTTCCGCGCATCCTTCGAAGCGAACTAAAGGAAGCAAACAGCCTGCGGCTGACTGATTCAAGCTGAGGCCTCCAGGATATACAGCTATCCCTCATCACACCCAAGTTTCTAACAGTGTCGGAAAAAGGAACGGTCACATTATTAAATTGAATTTGTGGTAGAGACTACCCTGCAGAGTTGATTTTGGCTATTACGTTATTTAGCAAAGTTTAATATAATAACTTAAATTTTAAATACGTAGATTCTGGGACTAAGGTTCGTAGGTTTGCATGAAGGGCCTAAAATACGTAGATCTACGTAAAAAAGACAGAGTTGGCAACGCCGACACGAATACAATATCTTTTTTTATAATCTGTGGGTGGAAATGGAGAGAGAACAACTCAGACAAACTAGATCTGGACGAGTAATTGACAGAATTACTCAATGAGTGAAGAAAACTATTTTTCATTTCTCATAATCGGAAAGTAGTGTTGTTTTGATTTGATTATTGGGTGGAAAATGCTGCTTTCCTTTCATAGGGAGGGAAAAACTCATACAAATTCATTCCCACTTTAGGGCCGGAATGAACTTTAAAAATAGAACTGCTGTCAGCTGTGAAGAGTTTTATATTTAATAAAGAAACATGTATGTACCTGAATTTATACGCCGACTTGCAGATCACAGTTTTAATATTAACCTATTTCTTAAACCTGTGTATCATAAATAAATAAATTTGATTTGATTTGAAAAAAAAAACTAATTTAAAAAAATTGGTTGTCTGTAAAGTCGGTTTACTGACGATAGTTGAACGTGACAACGTTTGTGCTTCTTTGTCGCTCGTTCCGCGCTCTCGCTTGCACTTCAAGCCTTACATGGAACGCCTCAGAGCGAGGTAACGCCGCATTTTTTCGTGCTTGCATCCGGCTCTATCGAATTATAAGACGTTGTCACGTCAAAAATGTCATGCGTGACTTTCTAAAGAGCCAAGTGTGAATTTAGCGCGAGTTCCATCAGTTAAAATTTCAAAAGTATACACAAATTGTCGCATCCAGTCTTTATAATCTAAGGAGAACACCAATAAAATGGCCAACTTTAAAATAAAATGTACGGATTTTTCAGATTGTAATATGGTGTCTCAGTCGTTACGTAGAATAAAACTGTTTATTAATAATTAACAAGGCTGAGATGTAGTTATAAGAAAATGTTTTTGATTGAGTCACGGGCTCGATTTTGGTAAAATTATGAACTGCATAAAAAACTAAAAAAGGTTTTTTATTTTTCGACAAAAATGTTTTTTTTTTTCGCAATGGATGCTCTAACTGGTAGATATAAAACAAATGCTCCAAAATATCCAAAATAACTATGGGTATAATATTGCTAGAAAAAATAATCCTACATTTAGTTGCATCTTGATTAGGTACAAGTAGGAAATAGGAGAGTAGTACGTACAGTCAGCGACAGAATTTCATGAACAATTGGCGATTTTAAAGCTTCATTTTCATCATTGTTTATGGAAAAGTATCCTATTTTTTTTCACAAATCGTAATGGAGCAAGGTAAAGCATCCATTATAAGGTAAAGTTGTATCTAAAATACAACAACATTTTTATCTGAAACTTTTCTGAAACTCCCTCTCTTATCATTCTTTAACAAGCGACTAGCGAACAAGTTCAAGGTATGTAGGTAACCAATGATGTTAACATTACTTATTACTTAATATAAGTTTCAACACTCAGGAACCATGAGATAGGGTTTCTAGTTAATTTTGATGTTGAAAAATATACCTACATTGATTCTAAAAAACAAACAGGGTCACGACAGACGACTGTATCCTCAAGGCGCGGTAGACATTCTCTCAGATCTTTATATTCCAGATCCTTTGAAGATGTCTAAGGAGGTAGTCAGAGGCATGTACAAATACATATTTGATACATGCCCACATCTTGCAGAAGTTAGTATTCCATACGTGACAGGCTGCAAGCCCATCGCTGCTAAAAGAATACTAACTTGTTTCCTCACGATGTTTTCCTTCACCGTTCAGAGCTCGTGTTAAAGCGCATATAAATTTTACGAAACGCAAAATCCATTGATGTACGGCCGGAATTCGATCCCACGACCTTCGGATTGAAAATCGAGGTACAACCCCATTCGGCCAACACGGCTTTTTTACATTAATTCTCTTAAACACAAAATCGTAACTTTGGTGTAAACTTTTGTAACTTGCACGCTGCTTGCACTAATGCTAGAAAGCTGATTTTTGTATTCATTAAAGTACAATTCAAGGCTGAGATCCAAGGATTATTTTTCAAAAAAAAAAACTGCAAACGACTATCAATTTTTTTGGCAGAACTTTAAGTCGTTCCTTTCGGACATTCTCATTAAAAGCTTTGAATGATTTGATAATTTGAAAACTACAAATAAATCGCGGAACATACCTACCTACATGGGGTATTCGAATAGCCTTGGATGTGAAGAACTTTTTTTTCTTTTGACGTTACTCTTTAATGTTAAGCTTACACTGAATAAGAGCCACTTTGAGGCGCACTTAAAATCCTTTCACCAGACTGGTTCGAAAATCTGGTGACACGATACAAAAAAGACTGGATAGGAAAATATAAAAAAAAACCCACACTCCATTATGGTACCTACGTTATTTTAAATTATCAGCTCTCTGCCATTCTTCTCTGCCTCATTCTATGAATTAGTACGGCAAACAAGTCTATGTACCTTGGTAGTATCGTGTACAACTCGTAGGTACCTAACAGAAATAAAAAAAAAAATAACTTAAAACTACGCAGGGAAAGTGTTACTCACACAGCTTGATAATAATAAGTTGGATCTATCTGGTTTATATCATAAGAACTCATACTCGCACTTAGTTAGCCAGGCAAAAAAATAATGTGACAACCGACGACGCCAACGACCGATGTCGTCTGATAGCCAGCCGCTGCCTGTATTTTATTTATTAGCCGACTTTTCTCAGTACGATATCATGGGTAAATGCATACCGCGCATGTCATACAATTACAAACTTAAGCGGTACTGCACGAGGGCTGGACAGTGAGGGCAGCTCCAATACGGAAACAGCAAACAGCATGCTATATCAGGCAGCTTGATGTTTGCTGCTTCCTTATTGGTGCTGCTCTCGCTGTCCAGCCTGGTCCAGCCCTCGAGTACAAGCCGCGAAGCCGCATTATACCAATAATTAGTGCTACGACTATATTAATCTGTGGTACTACCTACATGTCACAGACATACGGATACTGGGATACTACGTACTCACAGACGAATTACGTACTATAAAGTAGGGAGTCTACTCTCACTCGCAAAAATATCGGTTCTGTTCTAATGAGAAAATTATGAATTCTGGATATTCAAATTCTTAGTAAAATGTTTTCACGTGTTAAATTAGGTAGGTAAAGAAGGTAGCATAATTATTAATTTTATGTCTCAATGAAAAACTAGTGCGCTTAGTCTAAGTTAAAAAAAAATGTTTTACAATAGGTACCTAGTTAGGTTAGTTATAGGTAGCCTTTTTAGGCATAGGTGACCGTGAGCCGATTCACTTATGAGCTAAAATGCGGATAATAAACCTACTACTTATTATTCACCGAGGAGTTCCATTGAACAGCTCTTGGCTCCATCATCAGAACTGCTCACTGTAATTTTCAAATTGTAGGTAGGTACCTACTTAGAACTTACCTTAGGTACCTACATGAAAAAGTCAAAGTCAAAGTCAAAGTCAAAAAGCATTTATTCAGTAGGACCGCTAGGATCACTTTGAAACGTCATATAACTAGGTGATTTTACTCCTGTTCCTTCGCGACCAATACCGTGAAGAATCAGGGCAACAAACACGGTTTGGGGCCTAGCTTTCTTTTAGGTGATCCATCTTAAATCTAAACTTATGATAACTTAGGTGGTACCTTGACCGATGGACCGAGTTTCAATTCAATCGGCCTATTTTCTGAGGAGTTCCGTAAGACAGCTCCTGACTAACTCCTACATCAGATCAGCTCGCTGTCTCCTTAAGGGGACTGTTGATGAGCTACATTGCGTGCAGTTCTAGGCGCAAACCTATGGCACACGCCCATCTATGTCATTGTAACTGTCACAAAAATTATGGCAGAAATGTCACTGTCAATTTACTTGACTTCAGACATCAATCACTCAGAGTCAAGTCAGTCAGTACGAATTTATTTGTCATCAAATCACATCACAATCATCAACTCAACTCAATTGAATTCGCTCGCTCGCTTCCTTCCTATTTCTGATTATAAAAAGGGTGTCTAGCTGTAAGTTGTTATTAATCAAGCAATTAATTGTTTTACTTACTCGAAATTTTGATGCTGGGCTATTCAGCGATTCGGTTGTAACTGTAAAATATCGGTAATACTTTACGGTGTACCTAGAACGAAACAGCTCACGTCACGATTTTTATAACTTCGCATTACTCTAACTAGATTTAAAAGGTACGTGTTGTGTGCATAATCTAGTAGAACTCTTTAAATTTAAAGTTGGTAGTAGTCTGGCGAATGGCTTCGTAGGCCTTGAATATTTGTTTATTACAGATCCAGAATGCAGTCGTATCAAGGGGGAGTTAGCTACGAAGAACGAGGAGATTTCCAGACGCAGTCCAGCAATATAGCCAGTAATATAAAGAAAATATCCCAAAATGGTAAGTGAATTTGTAAAAATTTTGTTTGTCAACTTTTATTTTTATCAGTACCAAAGTACATGTTTCATTGTTTGTTTATTTTGCGTCATTCGGCAAGTCTTTGTTATATTTTTTAGCTATCTCATACAAAGGCTATTAGTACAAAGGCATGTTTATTCGAATACTGTAATTTCCCACAAACCAGAGAGTACAAATCATAATTTTACCTGAGCATTATAATCCAGCTACTGATTTGATAACATTTAATTCAATTACAAATGCAGTTACAAAAGCAAACTATTTCATGGGAGTTCGAGTCATGCCCAACACTGGTTCCGTTGCGGCACTGTTAGTTAACTTGCCCGTTATATCAATGAGGTTGTCAAAGAGGCTGACATGATGATCTTTATACATTCTACATAACAGCCCAGTGGGACATTTATAAAAAAAAATCATCTTCATACTAAAACAAAGCCCAGTGCCAGTGCGGGGCCCCCACACAGACAATGTCACACTTGCTCTGCTGCCCACAGTGCCCCTCTACCTGCACACGGGAACAGCTCAACCAAGCAACAAAAGAGGCCGTAGAGGTGGCTGAATACTGGTCTAAATATATGAGTACCATTGACTCGATATGAATGAATGAATGAATGAATCTTCATACTTAGTATGATTCCAATAAATTAAAAGATTTTGTAGTGTTTATGCATTGAGTTAGGATACTTAAGTCACAATCTCTAACTGACAACACTCAAAAAATGTCCGAGCACCATTCTTTGATGACATTTGCTTGAATGTAGATGTTATCTCACTTGTTTATGTGTTCAATGTCGCCTGTACGCAAAAACAAAACTCTCCGCTGACATTTTATTTGTCAGATTGTAACTCTATAGTATCCTAGCCAAAGATAAATAATGTACTAGATAGAACCATAGAGTAATTTGAGTGTCTCCACTTTTCAATCCATTCATAGACAACTATAGATATGTTTTTAAGGTGGAATAGTGTTGTGCATTTCTTATCGATAATTACATGAAAAAGGATTTAATGAATTTTTAGAATTGTCTATTCTATAAAGGTATTATTTTATTGCTGTAGAACGAATTATTTTATTACTGTAGAACGAAATAAAATTGTAGTTGCCTTATTATTCATCATTCATTGGCCTGCCCTTATCCCGCTTATGCGGGGTCGGCACAAAATGTTCTCTGTCTCAACTCTCCTCTATCACTCGTCATCTCCATATCCACTCCTTTTTTACCCATATCTTCTTTCACACAATTCATCCATCTTTTCTTAGGTCTACCTCTACTCTACTCATGTGAGTGGATATGTATCCATCATTCATTTCCGTCACCCTTTTAGTTACATGAGTTTCATCCCTCCGCATTACGTGCTAACCTATTACTCCTCAACTTTTCAGTCACCGGCGCTACTTTCAGACTTCTTCAGTTACCTAATTATTAAAATAAAACAATATCAAATTCAAAACATGTAATTCCAGTTAAAGTCCTCAAAATAAAACAAGTATTAATATACTTGTTATCTGTTAATTATTGGTTAAATAGTTTAAACCAATAATTAACAGACTGCTTAGATGGTATTCCTCGATATCTAAAGCAGTAGATGAAGACGCCCCATAGCCAGAATGTCTAGCTACGAGCTTTCGTTTTCTGGGTAATTTCAGAAAATAAAGAATACGTTATTGAGGGTAGGATCCGTAATCCGTAGCTACCTTCAAACGAACCATTGAATTGTACCGGGCACGAGACTCGTGCAGTGAATCCAAAGATTTATCCCTATCTCAAAAATTCCCAAAGAAGTTTTCACGTCAAAAATGAGTTGACATTTTCTTCGTTCTTACAGGTTTGCACGACAAAAGTTGGTTTGGAAATATTGTTGGCACTGCATAAGAATGCAAAATTTTTCATCCGTATACCATGATTTTTCAAAGTGGAACATATTCTTGTAGTTGTGTAGGACTCCATTCTTCGCCTTTCTCGATATTTCTAATCCACGATTATTTCAAATCTAGGTCAGCTGGAATCCAGAATGTAAAATAGATCAAGTTAATAGTTATGTTCGTACCTACCTAGTATCTATACAAAAAATGCATTAAATATCGATAAATATGTCGATACAACTACAACACTATTGCGCAGCGATGGAGTACAAGAAATGTCAAAAATGGAATGTAAATTTCGCTAGAATGAAAATTCTAAATGAGATTACCCAAATACACGCATGAAATCGAAGTAAAACGATGTTAAATGATGCAATGATTAACTTTTTATAAAATAGCTTCAGTAACTCTAAACATAAACGTATTTTTCACTGGTATGACTTACCGATAAAAAGAAATATTTGTTTCATTCTCCGTAAGCATACCGATTCTGCTTGGAAATTGTGAAACAGCACAGGACATAATTGCCAAACCAGCACCTTATCACAAACATAGTCCAAAAAAGCCATTTATATATGAGAAAATTCGTAATTTTACATCTCGTACTTGTGTAAACAAAAAATCTATGGTGTAGAGGTGGCGCGCTACGTCACAGGCCGGTACGCAAGTGTCATTGCAACCTCTCTTTTTAACACAGGCAAAATGGGCCATAGAGTGACAAATATGACGGACAATTTCCTAGTTCAACTTGAAATGCGGAATCCAGTGTACCAAAAAGGTTCAATGCTAAATCCATGATCCTAGCTGTGTGCATGTCTTAATTTGAACTGATTATTCAAAATATACTTAAGTATAATGATTAGCATTAAAACAATGTGTAACATAGAATCGGGTACTCGACCTGATAAAAAATACACTTGTTATCAAAACTGTAATCAGTGTGAAACTGAATTAATCAATACCATTTAACTAAACATTACCCAATTGTTAATCAAGTAAAATTTAGATTTAGAACAAATATTATTAAAATGCTAGCTTAAGGGTCGATTCACATCTGACGGAAGATCCGTCGCGGATTATCGGTCGCGGAACGCCAGAACTGACAAATGTATAGAAAAACACTCGACCGTTCACACTCGACGGACTAACGTATCATCCGTCGGAGTGTTTTTCTATACATTTGTCAGTTCTGGCGTTCCGCGACCGATAATCCGCGACGGATCTTCGGTCAGATGTGAATCGACCCTTACTTGGGCAATATTACCCCCGACGCATTATTGTGATATTCCTTCCAAAAGCTCTGATCCTTCCTACTTATAATATAAATAAATATGTTTGAGAGGATGGATGTTGGATCTTTCTTTCTTTCAAAATCATTTATTTATTTCAATCAACAAGGAACTTTCACGCAAAAACTACCAAATAGATTTTGGATGAAAAGCTGAGGTAATAATTACTAGCTTCAGCGCGTTTCGCCCGCGTGGTACCAACTTTTTGAATAGCCTATATGCTATTCCATATCACTATCCATGCCTACACCAAGTTTCATCCAAATCGGTTCACTGGTTTAGGCGTGATTGATACACAAACATAGGTACAAATATCCAAACATCTAAACAAACTCACAAACTTTCAGCTTTATTATATGAATGGGATAGTCTGGAATAACCTTAAGGCTACTTTTTTTTAATGAGGAAAATTGAAGTACTCCCGAGCGATGCAGAGCACAGCTGTTTCATATAAATTAATTCTTACAGCCATCATAAAAAAACATAATAAATATGACCATTATATTGTAAGCCCTTGTATAAAATGCAGATATCACTTCCCTGTAGCTTTTATAATAACTGTTTAATCTCGAATTAATAAACCGCAGCTGACAAAAGACTCCTAAAACAACCCAGCACTATAGGTGCATTTACACGGTGCGATACGATTTAGCATCGCACGTCAATTTTCCCGTGTGAACGCTCATCGTATGCGATTTTACTAAGACAAATCGCATACGATGAGCGTTCACACGGGAAAAATTGGCGTGCGATGCTAAATCGTATCGCACCGTGTAAATGCACCTTATCTACAGCCTTTGTAAATTGTACTATTACTAGCTATTTCAGTGTTCAACATTCATTTTTATTCACATTTGGTGGTCCCAATAAATTGTATTCCCGAGTCATTGATACTTTTCCTGCAAAGCTCAAAAAAGCACATTCCTCTCTTGTACACACCAGACAACAGAAAGATGTCATGCAACTAAATCTCTAAATCAATGAAGAGTGCCTACTGGAGAGGAACCTAGGAGTAAACTTTGCCTGACATTACACCAGTAAACATTTAGCTCGTAGTTGGAAAACTGATCACAAATAAAACATGTAGTTTTCGACCTGAGTTGAACATTGAAGTCGTTTTCTCATTAGTTTACGTAATTATTGTCTTTCAGTATCATCTATGTCAAAGATGGTAAATCAACTGCAGACTCCACAGGACTCTCAAGAGCTCCGGAACCAACTGTAAGACATTTTTAACTTCAACTTTTTTTTTAACAAGAAAGTCCTTATTATTATTATTTATATATCATATATTCAACTACTACCATGTCTTCAATTCACTGTCACAATTGTGTACTTATTATCATGAATTAAGTAATGTTTCGCCTTGCCGAATTCGTTCAGAGGAATGTTATGCATAAATTAGACAAGATAATACTAAATAAATAATAATAAATAATGCTGGATCATTATTTTACTAATCGTATGACATGACAGGCGTTAAAAACCATTATTGAATTACTATACATAGAAACCCAGACCCGAGATAAATATTTACAGAACAAACTTTAATCCCGCGGCGGGGATCGAACCCGCAACCTTCTGCGTCCCAAACTTCCACCCCCTTCGCCACAGAGATCAAGATATTTAATGTGTATTATTTACACAGGCGGCAGATACAAAACTACACACAGAAGCTGGCCAAAGACACATCGACAATGTTAATGGAGCTCATGAAGATGCCAGCGGAGCAGCCTTCGCACAAGCTGTCACGTGACCGACTCTCTGATGAGTACATGGCTACATTGAACAGCTTCCAGGTAAAATTACTTATACAGTTCTTCTCAGGAAACCGCGGGTCACACAGCGGGAGCGCAGCTAGTAGTTTTTTTTTATTAGCCTAAACTGTCCCACTGTTGGGCAAAGGTCCCGTCACCTTCCACACCTCGCGATCTTCTGCGATTTTTCGCCAATCCTTCTCAAAGGCGTCCAGGTCTTCGCGCCATCGCTTTTTAGGCCCGCCCCGGAGTCGCCTGCCATCCACCGGGATCCAACCAGTCACCACTTTGGCCCACCTGTCTGGGTGCATGCGGGTGACATGACCTGCCCACTCCCATTTTAACTTGGCAGCCTTTACGTGGTCAGCAATACCAGTCTTTGAACGCACCAAGGTGTTCCGGAATATAAAATTCAATAATAGGTACAAATAGTATAATGTCGTATAATTGTTTGCGTAGCATATTAATTTAAAATGAGATTTAGCCTTGAAACAAGTATTGCTGATTGTGCCTGATAAATACTATTTTAGTTACAATTTTGGATTCAATGTTAATAAGGTTATTCTGATGCTATTAATAAATTCAATACTATGAACCTATTCGTTCTTATAAAAGTAAAGAGAGATTTATAAAAACTATCAAATAATAGTAGTTTTGGGACAGGATGTGTGATAGTAGGACTCGGTTGTGGATTAATACTAAGTAATTAGTAAGTTCGTGGCCAACTCAGGTGACGGAGTTTTTAAGCCGCCTTAAGGCCTCCGTCATGGCGTAACGACTTCAATAGCCGGGACCCACAATTTAACGTGCCCGCCGAAGCACGGAAGCGCTCAGATGAAAATGCCACTGGCGGTCACTCATCCACTTACAGTCCGTTTCGAACGTTGCTTAACTTCGACGGTCTATGAAACCCGACTAAGCAAGCGCGACCACGAGCGTTTCGTGGTATTAATTAAAGATGAGAAAAATAGATCTATAGATAAAATATAGCAACATAAATGACCACCAGATTTTTTTTTCATGTCTAAAGTGACACTGGAAATAGAACTAGTACCCATACCCATAATATAGCTCTGCTTACATTGGGGCTAGATGATGCTGTGTGAAAAGTTCAACATTATTAATTTATAGATCGACTAGCTGTCCGTCGCGGTGTTACTCGCGGTCCCTCGGGATAACTTTACTTTCCTGGGATAAAATATAGCCTGTGTTCATCAGGGATACTGTAGGATTCTAATGGTGAAAGAATTTTTCAAATCAGTCCAGTAGTTTCGGAGCCTATTCAATTCAAACAAACAAACAAATCTTTCCTTTTTATATTAGTATAGATAAGATGAATTCGTTAAATTTTCAATCTCATCATCATTATTACTTGCAGCGATCTGTTTCCCAATGCTGGGCCAAACTACAATAAAAAAAGTATCCTGCGTCAAAGTGACGTTGAACTCATTTGCGACCCGCGATTTTAACGAAGTATTTTTCAATAATGATAAAAAAAAAAACAAACAAAAAAAACAGGGTCACGACTGTATCCCCAAGGCGCGGTAGACATTCTCTCAGATCTTTATATTCCAGATCCTTTGAAGATGTCTAAGGGGGTAGTCAGAGGCATGTACAAATACATATTTGATACATCCCCACATCTTACAGAAGTTAGTATTCCATACGTGACAGGTTGCAAGCCCATCGCCGCCTAAATAATGATAAATAATTAAATTTTCTTTTTCTACAGGCAACACAGCGTTTGGCTGCGCAGAAAACAAAAGAGGATGTCAAGAAAGTCAAGGCTCAGAATATGGTCATCGATATTGGCGAACCCTACTCGAGCAACAGTGAGTATTCCCTTGTTAAATACGAACTGTCTTAATAAACGTGGTATAATATATTATATAAATAATGCTGGACATTTGCACACAGCAACATCTAACCCCAAACTAAGCAAAGCTTGTACTATGTTTGTAAATACATACATATTATATTATACACAGAAACATTTATTGTGGCGCAGTGCATGAAAGTCCGCTTCGGACGCAGAAGGTTGCGGGTTCGATCCCCGCCGCGGGAGAAATGTTTGTATGATCTGCAAATATTTATCTCGGGTCTGGGTGTTTCTATTTATAATATGTATGTATTTACGAACAAAAAGTATTTATGGACTAGCTGCGCCCCGCGGTTTCACCCGCGTAAGTCCCGTTCCCGCGGGAATATCGGGATAAAAAGTAGCCTATGTGTTAATCCAGGGTATCACCTATCTACATACCAAATTTCAACCAAATCGGTCCAGCCGTTTTTGCGTGAAAGAGTAACAAACATCCATACATCCATACATCCATACTTACAAACTTTCGCCTTTATAATATTTATAGGATATAACAGTTATCTGGTCCCCATAGTACAAGCTTTGCTTAGTTTCGGGCTAGATGATGCTGTGTGAAATGTCCAGTATTATTTATTACTAGCTGTCCGTCGGCGCTGTTACCCGCGACGAAAACTTCACTTTCCCGGGATAAAATATAGCCTATGTTCATCAGGGATAATGCAGGATTCTCATGGTGAAAGAATTGTTCAAATTGGTCCAGTAGTTACCTATTCAATTCAAACAAACAAATCTTTCCTCTTTATAATATTATTATTATTATTATTTAGCCATTCTCGTCCCACTGCAGGGCAAAGGCCTCCCTTCCCTTCTTCCACTCTTCGCGATCCAACGCTGTAACAGGCCATGTTCTTAGATGAGAGTTCGTCTCGCCATCTCATTCTGGGTCTTCCACGTCTTCGCGTCACATTTTGTGGGGTCCACTGCGTGGCTCGTTTTGCCCACAAATCGTACGACATGCGGCAGACGTGTCCGGCCCAGCTCCATTTTAGGTTGGCGGCTTTTTCACGAACGTCAACGATTCGGGATTTATAATATTAGTGTAGATTATTATTATAGATTAACAGTAACACATACATTTGCACTGTTGTTGAGTGAGATGAACCTTTGTTAATCCATCATGGAAATACTACTGTATAGATTTGGATGAAATTTAGCACAGAAAGCTTAGAGCGTAGCGTTTTTTTTTTTTTAATAAAAATGCGGTGTGCATTGTAATTATTCTACAAACCGACTTGACCGATTTTAATATACTATTTCAAAATCAAAATTAAAAATCAAAAAAACTGTTTATTTAGTTACATTATAATAACTTGTTGAGTTGGGATTCCTCTTTTAAGTTTTACAACCTGTTTTAGAAGAATCCCCTCTATTCTGTGGTCTTATAGCTACACTTATTACTAATATTTACTTCCCATAAGTCAATTTAGACGCCACCTACCGGTTCCAACTGTAATTAAAACAGTGTCATTGAAAACTGTCAACAGAACTGTCCAAGTGAATGTCAGTTAATGACGTCATTTGTTGATACGCGGCAGAAACAGTTTGAACTAGCTTCTGCGCGCAGCTTCGCCCGCGTGATACCAACATTTTGAATAGCCTATATGCTATTCTAGGTCTCTATATACGCCTATTCCAAGTTTCATCCACTGGTTTTGGGGTGATTGAAACACAAACATACAAACATCTAAACTCACAAACATCCAGCTTTATTATATGAGTGAGATACCATCACAAAAGCCCAGTACTTGTAGGTTTATAAAAATACTAAAACAAGGCCCTGTTCCCAAGGCTCAGTTAACATTCTCTCTGATCTGTTTATGTACCTATTCCAGATACTTTGAAGATTTGTAACTGACTATTAAAAATCAAATAAAAAAAGAATCATCCAAATCGGTCGTGCCGTTTTCGAGTTGCGCCAATACATTGAGCCATTACCCGACTGCGTCAAAAGGAGGGTGATGTTTTTGTTGATATACATTCGAACTATGACCTAAGCCCTGCTAACCCGCAAGTTTCCTCAAAGCTAAAGGAAAATATGTTTATCAACTATTTATATAAACTAACAATGTAGACTTAGTCAGTGTTTGCTATTTGGCGAGTTCAAAGAAACACATGAAGTTATTTAGTATAAATACATACATGATTGTGGTTCTTTTTGTTTTAATTATTGGTGTCTGACTAAAGTTGTGTTTTTGTGACTGAAAAGTGCTATTGCAATCACCATTCAAACTTTTGTTTTTTACTCACAGTTCTATTATACAGGGTGTAAAAAGACTGCTACCGAAAACTGAGGGGTTGTAATCAGACCATGATTCTAAACATATTTAGCGAAAAAAACGCAAAAATTTTTTTTTACTTAACTTCGTCATGCTATGATATTTTCGGCTATTCACTACTATTACAACATAATAAGACCATACCTACTACCTACCTAATAATTTCGTTTATAAAAGAAAAAAACATTTAAAACTCAAAATCCAGCAATCTACGTAAAAAAACGCGCCCAAAATATACGCAAACAGTACTTTTCAAACGCTGTTTTCTCCGGATTCAGTGCATATTTCGGAAAATCCTTTTGGATTTGGTTGTCTATTGGGAAGCTGTACCTACACCTTTCGGCTTCGGTAGACGTCTTTTTACACCCTGTATATTTATTTAGAAAATTTTCTTGTAAAAGAGTTTTAGCTTCCAAATAACTAACGAGTAAAAGTATAGAAATTTAGATTAGCATTGTTTAAAAACATAAGTATTATATTCAAAGTATATTACTAGTGAACGAGTTGTATACAAATAATCCTTTAAAGACACTACCGAGTTATGTAGTTTTAATCCACGCCTAAATAACGTAACAAAATGGTGTTCGAGGATAAAACGAAGCGCAAAGAAAGCGTACTACCACTGCCAATGGAGCTCCGCGATCTGATCCCTAAATGTGATTCAGGTGGCAAGGAACTGGTTGAGATGAGCGACGCTAGCATACGTCGGCAGGAGCAGGTTAATATGCAGAGCGAGAGGTCGCTGGCCGAGCTTGAGGAGAGGGAAAGAGATGTCAGACAACTCGAGGTAAGAAATAGTGATCTTGTCGTGTCACTGTCTCAAAGGACCTATACAGAGATAAAAAGTGAGTTGTGTTATGCCCGGTTTCTATATTCAACGGACATTCGTAGGTAAGAGCTACGACTCGTTTCTACATACAAAGTTTGACAGCTAACTTACCACCGGTTTCTAGCTGTCAAACTTTTGTATGTGGAAACGAGTCGTAGCTCTTACCTACGACTGTCCGTTGAATATAGAAACCGGGGGTTAGTCTATACTTATAATGGAATCTATATTCAGTTGGCTATTAGTCTTGATCTCATATTAGGAATGATTGAATCTCTCATATTAGGAATATGGAATGCATTCGGTTCGGAATAGGTTAGCTTTGGATCGTCAGTTTTAGATCAATTCATTGCGGTAGGTTGAACAGCTGACCGATTCCGACCAGAATTAAGTAAAGTAAAGTAAAAATGTATTTATTGTTTTTTACAAGTGATTTGCTTATACTAGGGTTGGGAACCTTTCATTTAAGTTAAGATAACTTGTGTTAGAAAAGTCCCCTCTTTCTTAAGGTCATTTAAAAACACTTGTGAGAGGGTTGGGTATCTAGGTAGGTATAGAATAGATAGGTAGGTATTAGAGTAATTAATAACACAAAATAATAAATACACTAAAGTATTAAAAGATACATGAAAGATAAGTAGAATAATGTATATTTCTCATATATATATATACACCACTATTTTATGACTACCAAAAAAAATTTAAGGACAGTTGCAGCAGATGCAGAAAATGATAATGGCATGGTCAGAACTTTTTTTTATTTAACTATCACAAAGTTATCGAGGATTGTAGTCAACCAAAACCGAACAAAATTTAATTAAAACTGTACAGTTATGTATTATAGACAACAATCGCGTACAGACTCTCATTCGAACTATGCTCTCGTATCATCCCCAGTCAGTAAAACCGCAGTAGCTATCATAAATCCATGTCTGACTCGTCTCGTCTCCTTTTGAGGTTATAATTTTTTTTTCTCATTTTTTAAGTTTTGTCTACAGAAATGTGATCAGTAACAGACACCGATACCATGTTTAAAATTTTTTTGGTGATTAAAAAATAGGGGTGTATATATATTTATATACATATAGATATCTCCATGGGCACTATGTTGATCAAACGTGCCATATAGTTAGTAATTATTTGATCCGTTTTCACTTGTTGATCCGGTTGGTATTTGTTGATCCATTGCCACATCACCGTCCGTATGTGGATCCGAACGGAGCCACAAGTGTCACCATCAGTAATAATAATAATTACGTGCTTTTTATACAAATCCACCTTTTTTGCGTTTTAGCTCTTGTTGATCCGATTCAAATGAGCCAATCAGAGCCCACCGATCTCAGCCATTGGTCGCTTGCGGCTTTAGCCATTTGTTTGACCTAAATCTAACATTTTAATTATTTTATCAGATTGATTCTCTGGTGATTTTTATAATACGTCTCTAGCAGATTTGTTTTAGCATTATAGGTTTGTTTGATAAATTTCATCAAGCAGAATAACAGAACAACTAAAGCGCGGATCCACGCTATGATTTTTCAAAATTAAAGAACGAGGAGAACGAGCTAGGGTTAGTGAACTAGTTTCATATTCTTAAGAATGGATTGCCGCTTTGTTGATATTATTAGGCCCCAATTATGTGTTCTCCTGCAATTAAGACAATTATCAGAAGTAGAAAATTATCACAAAGAAAATAAGTAATTTTTAAAAAGGTTTTTGAGAAAGGACAATGGGCAAAAATGTATGGAAGCTGGTACCCGCTCTAATAGCAATAATTTTTATATGGTTGGAAAGGTATTTCTAAGTGTAATAATACCTACTATGGCGCTTGTCTCAAATCATTGTGGATTCGGAGTTATTTGACTTCGAATATTATTTTTACTGTTCAACAGAACTCCTCAGAAAATAGGCCGATTCAGTTGAAAGTCGGCCTATCGGTCAAGTTTTATCTCCAGTTGAATAATATGATGACAGCGAGCTGACCTGATGATGGAGCCAAGAGCTGTTCAACAGAACTCTTCAGGAAATAAGCCGATTCAGTTGAAAGTCGGCATATCGGTCAAGTTGTATCTCTTATTGAATAATATGATGACAGCGAGCTGACCTGATGGTGGAGCTAAGAGCTGTTCAACAGAACTCTTCAGAAAATAGGCCGATTCAGTTGAAAGTCGGCATATCGGTCAAGTTGTATCTCCAATAGAATAATATGATGACAGCGAGCTGACCTGATGATGGAGCCAAGAGCTGTTCAACAGAACTCCTCAGGAAATAGGCCGATTCAGTTGAAAGTCGGCATATCGGTCAAGTTTTATCTCCAGTTGAATAATATGATGACAGCGAGCTGACCTGATGATGGAGTCAAGAGCTGTTCAACAGAACACCTCAGGAAATAGGCCGATTCAGTTGAAAGTCGGCATAACGGTCAAGTTTTATCCCCAATTGAATAATATGATAACAACGAGCTGACCTGATGATGGAGCCAAGAGTTGTTCAACAGAACTCCTGAGAAAATAGGCCAATTGAGTTGAAAGTCAGCATATCGGTCATGTTTTATCTCTGATTGAATAATATGATGACAACGAGCTGACCTGATGATGAAGCCAAGAGCTGTTCAACAGAACTCCTTAGACACTAGGTCAATTGAGTTGAAAGTCGGCATTTCGGTCAAGTTTTATCAGCAATTGAATAATATGATGACAAGGAGCTGACCTGATGATTGTGCCAAGAGCTGTTCAACAGAACTCTTTAGAAAATAGGCCAATTGAGTTGAAAGTCAGCATATCGGTCATGTTTTATCTCTGATTGAATAATATGATGACAACGAGCTGACCTGATGATGAAGCCAAGAGCTGTTCAACAGAACTCCTTAGACAATAGGTCAATTGAGTTGAAAGTCGGCATTTCGGTCAAGTTTTATCTCCAATTGAATAATATGATGACAAGGAGCTTACCTGATGATTGAGCCAAGAGGTGTTCAACAGAACTCTTCAGAAAATAGGCCAATTAGTCAACATATCGATCAAGTTCTTCACAGTTTGACTAGAGCGGTTATTAGCTATATTCTACTATAAATATGTATTTGTACATGCCTCTGACTACCTTAGACATCTTCAAAGGATCTGGAATATAGAAGATCTGAGAGAATGTCTACCGCGCCTTGGGGATACAGTCGTGACCCTGTGTCCACTATTCAAGCCTTTTTTTTTTTTTTTCGGCGTCGCCTGGAATGGAGGGGGTCTGGGAAACCGGCAGAGCCTTTTCTTCCAGTCCCTCCGGCGATCCCCACCCTTAAGGCGGGCCTTTCACATCCCCCCTCGTGTTGAAGAGGGACCTGCGGGACGGTCGTAAATGCGCGACCGTCCCGCCCCGCGTCTTGGTGAGCCGTGCAAGGCGGACAAAGGTGCCCCCTTACCTAGCGTCCACTACTCACCACCGGGCGGGAGACGATATGACAACTTCGCAGAAGGAGGCGACTGCCGCCCAGGCGTCCTCGCTTTCCAGCATCCCTCTAACTACGCTGGGAAGCGAGAGGTCCCGCCCGATCGCCGCGACCAAACTGCGGCGCGGTTCGGACCACGACGAACACACCTTAAGGGTGTGCTGCGCTGTAACCTGCGCCGCGCCACAGTCATGGCACGACGGTCCCTCCTCCCTTCCGATGCGGTGCAGGTACTTGCCGAAGCAGCCGTGCCCCGAAAGCACCTGCACCAGGCGGAAGGAGAGGAAGCCATGCGGCCTCTCGAGCGAGTCTTGTAGTACTGGCCCGAGATCGTCAAGCGTCCAGCGACCAAATACGGCGGACGTAAGGTCCTATTCAAGCCTTTTTTTTTTTTTTTTTTTTTTTTGCTCTGGGAAAAATGCATTACGCATCCCCCCCCATTGGAGGATGGGAGGGGTATGTGGGACTCCCCAGCCCTAAGGGCTGGAATACCCACTAAACAACCCAGCGGCGCTCAGACCTCGTCTATGTGGAGGGGGGACTGGGAAACCAGCAGAGCAACAACATCCAGTCCCCCGCCGACGACCGCCCACCTTTACAGCGGGGCCCGCATGCCCCCCCCCCCCCTTGTGCGGGGAGGGGCCCGGGAACGACTGCGACTTTGCCGTTCCCGCCCGACGGAGGAGGTGAATGAGTGCAATGCGGGAGAAGGTGCCTCCACATCTCTCCCGCAATTCACCACCACATGAGGAGGTAGAAGGCGATTATAATCGCCTTCTCCGCCTTCCCCTTCTCTGTGTGCATAGCGGTGCGAGAGGGTCCTCCTCCCGCGCGCGCTCTGCCGCCTCCTTTTGGGACATCACGTCCTCACAGAAGGAGGCAACCGCTTTCCAGCCCCTCTCGCTTCCCAGCATTGAGTTGACTACACTGGGAAGAGAGAGGTCTGGCCCGACTACCGCTATTAATTCGCGGCGTGGCTCGGACCACGATGGGCACACCTCAAGGGTGTGCTGCGCCGTATCCTCCGCCGCGCCACAATCGTGGCACGACGGGGTCTCTTCTTTTCCGATCCGGTGCAGGTATGATCCGAAGCATCCATGCCCGGATAACACCTGCATCAGACGGAATGAGAGGAAGCCGTGGGGCCGCTCGAGCCAGTCTCGCAGGACTGGCCCGAGAGCGTCCAGCGTTCGACGGCCAAAAAAGGCGGAGTTGAGGTCCTCTGTCCAATGGTGGATGATCGCGTCCCTCGCCTCTCGCCGGACGACCTCCCGCTCGTCCGGGGTGGGATGCTCCCCGAGCGCCCGGCGCCTCGCCGTCCACTCGTACACTTTGGCGAGCACCCACGCCTCGAGCTCCCAAGGAGGGGTGCCCGCCAGAGCGCACGCCGCCGCAAAGCTCACAGAGCGGTAGGCCCTCGCCACCCGCTGCGCAATCGTGGTTTGGGGCCTGCGGATCGCGGTAACGTTCTCCCGTCTTTGAAGGGAATCCGCCCAGATGGGGGCCCCGTAAAGGGCCATGCTCTTCAGGATGCCGGCATACAACTGCCGGCATCGTGCTTTGGGTCCCCTCAAATTCGGGAGGAGCCACGATAGAGCGCCCGCGACCTTCATCAGGCGCGCCGAAAGCCCGTTGAAGTGCGGGCCGAAGCGCCACCTGCTGTCAAGCACCAGGCCCAGATACTTCATCTGGGTCTTCACCTCGACCCTGACACCCTCCACAACGATGTGGGGATCAGCCGGAATGCGCTGCCGAGGCCCGTGGAAGAACACCGCCTCGGTTTTGTGCAGCGCCACCCTTAATCCTAGCTGACGGATCCTTCCTGCAACCAAGGAACCGCCAGCCGAGGCCAAGTCCGCCGCCTCCCTAAACCTTCCACCCCGGGCAGTGAGAAGAGTGTCATCTGCGTAGCAGATGATACTCGTGCCGCGGAGGAGAGCTCCCCGCAGGAGCCAATCGAAGCCGATGTTCCACAGGAGTGGTCCTAAGACGGACCCCTGTGGAACACCGGACTCCACGCCGTACCGCCGAAGTTGGCCCGCTTTATCCACGAAGAGGACTTCTCGGTCCTCCAAGTAGCTGGCCAGGAGGCTCCGCAGGTATTGGGGCACTCCATGGTAGCGTAGCGCCTCCAGTATTGTCGAGTGGGGGACAGAGTTGAAAGCGTTAGCTATGTCAAATGACACGGCCAAAATTCCGTCCCCTGCCTCCACAGCCTCTCTTACTTGGCTTTTGAGCCGGGCCAACGCGTCAACTGTCGAGCGCCTCCTTCGGAAACCGAATTGGGCGTCCGACAGGTTCGGCCCCACCTCCAGTAGGAGGCCGTTAAGCCGGCTGGCAACGATCCCCTCGAACAACTTACCGACCTCATCGAGCAGAACGATGGGCCGGTATGCCGAGGGGGAGTCGGGCGGTCGTCCCTCCTTTTGGAGAAGGCATAACTGCCCCTCCTTCCAAGGTTTCGGGAACCTCCCAGACGTGAAACACGCGTTGAAGAGGTCCCGAAATCTTCCCTCCATCTGAGTGGCGGCGATCGCCACCACCCGCGCGGGAACACCGTCTGGCCCTGGGGCCGTCCTTTTAGCGCGGAGGCGGAGGGCCTCCATGGCGAGCTCATCCGCCGTAACCGGAGGAACCTCCTCCTCTGGCGGAGCTGCCCCCCGCGGGGGGTCCATCACTGGTGGTGCGAAGTTGGTCCCAGATGGAAACAGGGACCGAACCACCCCATCCAGCAATGTCGGCTCAAGGGACTCCGTCAGCGGGGGACCAAAGGGGCGCAGTTTGTTCCGTGCCGCCTTATATGGCCTTCCGTACGGATCTCTGTCGAGGCCCTCCAGCATCTCAGCTCGCGCCGCGTCATCGGCGGTGGTCATCGCTGTCCTGAGGACACTCTTTGCCTCAATGTAAGAGGCGTAGAGAATGTCCTCGTTTTCGGGGTCTCTCAGGCTGCGCCGGCGACTCCGCGCGTACTCTCTCCTTGCCGCTACGCAGGCGGCTCGAAGCCCCGCTAGTTCCTCTGTCCACCAGTAGACGGCGCGTCGGGGAGGTGGGCGGCAAGATCGAGGCATGCTGGAGTTGCACACTTCGGTCAGGGACTTCCTAAGTTGGGCAGCTGCGGAGTCCACATCCAGGACTTCGACAGGAGGCGTTAGCCAGTCCTGAACGAACGCCGCCTCCTTAGCCGCCTCACGGTCGAGGCGGGTAAGAGCCCACCGTGGAAAGGCAGATCGGCCCGAGAGAGCTGTCCTCCGGGGATTCTGGGTGGAGATTTCGAACCGCACATAACGGTGGTCCGAAAAGGTCTCCATCATCTCAACCCGCCAGTTCACGACGCGGGCGGCTAGGATGGGGGTGGCGAAAGAGACGTCCACCACTGACCCTCCCCATCGTCGCACACATGTCTGGACCGTCCCTCTGTTGAGGAGGGACACACCGGACGAAGTTGCCCAAAGTTCGACGGCGCGTCCCCGGGGATTGCACCTGGCAACTGGGTTGCCCCAGGCCGTCGACTTGGCGTTCAGGTCACCCAATACGGCGACCTGGCGAGGCGCCACCCTACCGACAACTGCGGTGAGGATTTCGAGGAAGTTCTCGAAATCCTGTAGAGGGCGGTTTGGGGAGAAATAAACGCCCACTAGGGCTATATCCCCCCACGCGGCGGCCACGTATCCCGATCCTCTCTCTAAGAGCGAGAGGGGAGGGGAGTCTGTGGAAGACCGCGACACCAATGCCACCAAGCCGTCCCGATCACCCAGCCACCGGCCAGAAATCGAGTACGGCTCGGAAACCACCGCCACGTCAATCAACCACTCAGCCATGGACTGCATTAACAGGCCGTGGGCTGCTTTGCAGTGGTTGATATTCGCCTGGAGGATGCGATGCTCGACCCTATCCATCAATCGGACATCGCATCTCCCTCATCGGCCGCCGAGGCTCCCGTTTCAGGGGCGGCGGTCGCAGCGGCAGGCGGGGTCGGTGCCTGCACTTTGCCCTTCTTAGGGGGAGGATTGCAATTCCTCCCCTTCATCATGTGACCCGCCGGGCGGCCGTTAGCTGCGCACACTGCGCAGCGCGGCGTGGCGGCCTTGCACGAGGCGGACTTGTGCCCCTCCTCGCCGCAGCGGTAGCAGCTGTTCGTCCTATCCACCTTGGACGGACAGAGGGCCCGCACGTGCCCAATTCCGAAGCACCTGAAGCAGCGCAGAGGCTGATCCTCAAGTGCCCGGACTCGGCAGGAACTAAATCCTACGACGAGCCGTCCCTTGGCGAGGACTGCTTTAGCTGAGGCGACTGGGCACTCAAGGCGGATAGTGCCCATGCCACCGCGGCCGGGCCGGATGTCCCGACCCTGCACCGCTGCGACTTCACAGCCTCCTATGGCTGCGATCGCCGCCACTACCTCCTCTTTGGTGACCGAGTCATCCAGATCAGTCACCTCCAGGGCCGCAGACCTAACTGGCCTGGCTACCTTAGCCGCGTCCGCGATGACCTCTCGCAGTTTACTTGCGAAGTGGTCCGCGTTGGTGCCACCCTGGGCCCCCGGGAACTCGAAGATTCGAGCCCCAGCTTGGGTCCGGCGGCATGTAACTGCTCCGATCCCAAGTTGGGTGGGATCAACGGTGGTACGAGCCCGCTTGAGGATGGACTCGTAGGTTTCTCCGCGCTCCGCAGCCTCCGCGGTGAGCGTCACCACGACGGCTGCGGTCTTAGGAGGAACCAACGGCTTCCTCCCACCGGCGGGGGCCCTTTTGGCTGCTGAGGCAGTGGCAGTGGGCTTCGGGGCCGACTTTTTCCCTTTCCCCTTCCCCTTTCCCTTGCCGGTCGCCTGGGACGGGCAGGAAGGGGTGGCGGAGGGGGCGGCAGGGGCGGCGGCCGTTCTCGCCTTTTTCTTGGCCTTGCCCTTTCCCTTATTTACCACTTCCGTCCACGGCTGGTTGGACGGAGTGGTGGAAGGTAATTGGGCGTCCTCCCTTTGGGTGGAAGGCCCCGGCTTGTTCGGCCTTATGTCCGCCGTTTCTGGCGGTCGGAGGCGGCTTTCGATGTCATCGAAACGCGCTCTTTTAAAGGCCCTTTCCTCCATAACAACCTTGCGGATAATATCCTCAAGGTTGGAGGAGAGGGCCTCAGCAGGTTCTGCTTCCGCTGTGGGGGTCGGTGGAGCCACCCCCGACTTCTTTCCCAGACCTTTGCCCTTAGAGGGCTTCGGGGTCTGGGGTTGCCCGCTCGTGGCCGGACCTGGGGACGGCTTATCCGCTGCAAGTGGCGGGCGGATACGCTTTTCCGGCAGGAGCCGGTCCTCGATGCCTGCAAGGCAAGCCCTAGTGAAGGCCCTCTCCTCCATTACAACCTTGCGGATTACATCCTCTAGGTTGGAGGGGGGGGCCTCAGCTGCCGGACTGGGTTCGGCTTGACTACGCCTGGCCGTGGCTTCAGCCAGCTTCTTGTGCAGCTGGCTGACCTCCAACTGCAGGCGGTCTACCTTTTCCTGCAGTATCCGCGTCTCATCGGTGCCGGTGCGCTGCACCAGCTCCGTGATGATACCGCGCATGCTCGCGGCCCTGCACTTCAGGGACTTCTGGAAAGTCCCTTTTAGGTTGGAGGACTTGGAGGCGACCTGCGCTATCTCCTCCGCGTCCTCCTGCGCCATGCGGTCCAGCTCGGCCAGAGAGTGGTCCTGGTATAGGACGATGGACTGGCCGTACCCGGCCTTGGCCCGCGCAGTGCGCGCCTGCTGCTCCTTAGCAGCGACCTTCTCCTCCAGGTCCTGCTGGAGCTGCGCCCTTTGAGCCAGGTTCAGCTGGCGTTGCGCATCTGCCAGACCCACATCATGGGTATCGGCAACGGCGACGGCGGGAGGCTTTATAGCCCTCAACTTCCGCTTGGTCTTGTGGCTGGTCGAGTCCGACCCAGACCCAGACCCCTTCAGGAAATCCCGCTTCCGTTTTCGTCGAACCGCCGTGGAACCAGCGTCCGACTCAAACGTTACGGACTCGCTGTCGGAGTCGAAGTCCGACAGCTCGTCCGCCCTGCTAAACAGGCCGACCGCGGTGGTTGCAGCGCAGACCGCCGACGACGTCGTGCCTTCATCAGGTTGGCCCTGAGAAGGGCCTTTTATGAAACGCCCGGAGGCGTCCCGCGCTTTAGGTTTAGGCATGGCCTCAGACAGTGCTGTAGATAACCGCAAGAAGCTCTACAACGCACAGTGCACTTTAGCCGAGCCCAGTTCTGCCACTCCGTTACGGTGGTCAGAACTGGGTCGTTTCCAGGGGACGCGACGTGGACGCAAGCACTGTGGGGGGTCCCCCAAGGTCCTATTCAAGCCTAGGCCAACCATCATGTCAAGTAAAAATGTCAAATGGCCTATTTCCTGAGGAGTTATTTTGAACAGCTCTTGGCTCCATCATCAGGTCAGCTCGCTGTCATCATATTATTCAACTGGAGATAAAACTTGACCGATAGGCCGACTTTCAACTCAATTGGCCTATTTTCTAAGGAGTTCTGTTGAACAACTCTTGGCTCCATCATCAGGGCAGCTAGCGGTCATCATATTATTCAATTGGGGATAAAACTGGACCGATATGCCGACTTTCAACTCAATGTGTCTATTTCCTGAGGAGTTCTGTTAAACAGCTCTTTACTGTTAATGTTTTTATGGCTTTTTTTTTATAACTGAAAATGTTTCCTCCGTTTCTTATAGTTTCTTTATGTCGGATCAAATAAAGTGGTAATTTTGAGTATATAAATGGAACAGATCAACATACGACTTATGATTTGGTATATAAAACGGAGTCAAGAAGTGTTTGAGCATTTAAAAATTTGAACCGTTACGGAGTCGAGTTCGTCTAGTCTAGGCGGATTTAGCATGTATGGAACATTGCACATAGCCAACAAATACTGTAGTGTTTACGAAAAATTAATCTACGTTACTTAATATACAGTTTCGTTTTGTCGGATCAAATAAAGCTGTAATTTTGATAATATTAATGGATCTGATCAACATACGACTTTGGATTTGGTATATAAAACGGAGCCAACAAGTGTTTATGGGTTTCTGAATTTCGGCCGTTACGGAGTCGATGAAGTTCGAGATCTTAGCAATAAAAAGGTTGAGTACATCAATTTCTCCATGAATACGTTTGGCAACGTCGCCCGAAAATTTGCGCCGTTGCCACTCCGGGCAAGATCTATGCAACCGGAGTCGAGTAATATGGGGGAAAAGGTGGAGTCAGGAATGCACGGCAGTCGGGCTGGATCAACTTAGTGCCCAGGTTGGTATTTATATATACTTCATAAATTATATAAGATACATCAATGTAGGTTTATTGCTAGGTAAGATAGATTTTTTTTTTTAAACACTTTCTGAAAATATGAATGTATTCCTTTTTTGAATTGAAAACTTCTTTAGGCGCCTTGGGCATTTCTATCAAACTCAATCACGTGACTGTTACGACACCATCTCTTACTATCATCATTATCTTCTTGCCCTTATCCCTATGTGGGGTCGGCACAACATGTATTTCCCTCTATCAACCGTCATCTCAGCACTCACTCCTCTCTTACTCATATCATCTTGCACACAATCCATCCATCTCTTCTTCGGCCTACCTCTACTCGTATATCCATCCACATTCATACCAAGTACTCTTCTGGTCACATGACATTCCTCCCTTCTCATTACATGCCCATACCATGACAACCTGTTGCTCCTCATCTTCTCATTCACAGGCGCCACTTTCACACTTCCTCTTATGTACTCATTTCTTACTCTGTCCATTCGCGTCACTCCACACATCCATCTCAGCATTCTCATTTCAGCCACGGGCACCCTTTGTTCATCCGTCCCTTTTGTTGCCCAACACTCAGACCCATACAATACGACAGGTCTTCGATCGTTTTATAAATTTTCCCCTTAAGGTTAAGGGGCATGCGTGGATCGCAAATTGTACCTGAGACCTGTCGCCACTTCATCCAGCCCCCATTTATTCTATTCCTCACATCCCTATAACAGAATGGCCGATGTGACGCGCATTTGAGTGAAACAGCCCCGAGTTCAAATCCCAGTAGGACAGTAACTTTATGCACTTTATTTTTTTTGGTACCTACTTTTTTTTAAGTTTAGAACCGTTACCGAATCCTCGTTCAAGTTTTCACTTCTGTTTTCAATACAAGATATTAATGTTGAAATAAGCTCAAATATGTAAACCCAATACTATTGTTTACAGGAGGACATCCTAGCCGTGAACGATATATTCAAAGATCTGGGTACACTGATTCACACTCAAGGCGCTGTGGTCGACTCCATTGAGTCCCATGTTGAATACACCGCGGAAAATGTTGAGAGCGGCGTCCAACAGTTACGGGAAGCTTCTGCGAGCCAGGTAATTGGATCTCATTGTTGATTTATCTCATCGCGGGTTGGTCTTGATTGTGTGTGTAGTTTTGTTTCTGTGTGCGTAAGCAATACGCTCATTCGTCGATGAATCGTCCCAGACGCACACGAAACAATGCATCTATCATTCTACAAAAGACCGCCGTCGTGAGATAATAACTGTTTTACATTACTTGTAAAACAATTAGCCTGCAAATATTTGCCTCATCATTTTTGAGGACCTCTGTGGCGCAGTGGATGAAGCTCGCGGGTTCGATCCTCGCCGAGGGATAAATTTTTGTATTATCTGCAAATATTTATCTCGTGTTTATATGTATAATATGTATGTATCGTATTTACAAACAAAAAGTATGTAAGTAGTAGGTATATCATAGTTCAAGCTTTACTTACTTTGAGGCTAGATGATGCTATGTGATATGTCCAGCATTATTTATTTATTCAAATCTTACAGAATAAGCTGAGGAAGAGGAAGGTCTACCTGGGCATCATTCTGATCGTCGTTCTATCCATCATTATGATTCTTGTGTTCCGTAAGTAAGAGATGCGAGTTTTTGGTACAGTTTTACTATGAAAAAAATCTTTAGACATCTTGGTTATGTCAAAAAATTTAATGTAATATGTAATTTAAAACTAAAATGTACGATAATTCTTCTACAAGATGTGGGCATGTATCAAATATGTATTTGGACATGCCTCTGACCACCCCTTAGACATCTTCAAAGGATCATGATAAAAGATCTGAGAGAATGTCTACCGCGCCTTGGGGATACACTCGCAGCCAACTCATAAACAAATTTTGTTTTTCTGGTTCGTTATGTATAAATACAATTTTAAAGAGTTTTTAGTGAGTGAAAAAATATTCAGAAACTATATACAATATGAAATAACATCTAAATAGTAAAACGTACCAAAACAATAACTGTAAAGTATTGTAAATATTGTATTATTCCAAATCTGTTCATGTATTTTAATTTAAGTTATTGAATTACATTAATGATACATTTAATTTATTTTACTATGCAACTATGTAGTAAGTATATACAGTCAGCTATATTAGTTCTTAGTTTCAGGTTTTTAAAACTCACGATCAAATATTGTCGTAATTCCCATTGGTGGGGAAAACTTAATGGGGATTACGACATTGGGTAATTTTCTTAATGAAATAGTAAGATGCCTGAAAGTTTTCAAGGCAAAACAAAAATAGGCTATTGTTATCAATCCAGTCGGTTAAAATGTCATTTGGGTTTTAAAAACTTTAATGAATTAACTTCTACTGCTGACTGCCCATGTAATGTTTGTCACTTGTATGATGTCGAGGCTGAAGCATAGACAACTCTGTATCAACAGAATAATAGAGAAAATCTGCAAGGAATCCACGACTAAAATCCATGCTTAGAAATAAATACTTAAAATATTGTCATAGATATATACAAGTATATACAAGTACAATATAGAGGTCTTCAAATCAAGAGTAAACAGCTTCCTTCTAGATAAGCATTGTCCATCGTAGACCTAACTACTGCTTAACATTAGGCAGAGTGAGGTCAAATGCTGACCTATTTAATAAAAAAAAAGATAAAAAGTTAAACTACCCTCTATCTAAAAACGTTAGAATTCTAAGTTCAAAGTTAGTTTTCTATATTATTCTGCAGAGAGATTGTTGTCTATGGCTGGTATTATTAAACCGATCTAAATAAATAAATAAATAAAATAAATAATGCTGGACTTTTTCCGGGATAAAAAGTAGCCTATGTCCGTCCCTGGGATACAACCTTTATCCATGACAATTTTCAGCCTAATCTGTTCAGTGGTTAGGGCGTGAAAAGGTAACAAACAGACAGATAGACAGACAGACAGAGTTACTTTCACATTTATAATATTAGTATAGATTTTTCCAGTTTGGTCTTTCTTCATTGAGTGAGTTAAGATCGCTTTATTAATACCATGCTTATTATAAGAAATAGAGCTCGAAAAATCATTTAAGTGACGAATTGATATTAATGAATGCCATTATTTTATCTTAACGACGACGTATCAATTGTTAGCAATTTAATAAGTGTTAATTTAATTTGGCAATTTATACTTATGTAACTTTTACGGTGTTATATGACGGTTATCGTTGTCTCTTTCTAACATATAATGAGTGAAAGGGACAACAGTAACCTATGGTAAAGATTAATCATTACATTTGTGTATAATCATCGTTTATGTACAGGGTGTAAAAAGACGTATCCCAAATATTCGGTGCCGTTTAGTATAGGCAATAAGAAAACAATTTTAGAAACTCACGCGGTGGCGAAATAAGTTAAGTTTTATAAAACTACTAGCTGTCCGGCGCGGTCTTCCCCGCGATCCCTCGGGAAAACTTCACTTCCCCGGGATAAAATATAGCCTATGTTCATCGGGGATAATTTGGGATTCTATTGGTGAAATTATTTTCAAATCGGTCCAGTAGTTTCGGAGCCTATTCATTTTAAACAAACAAATCTTTCCTCTTTATAATATTAGTATAGACTACAATAAATACGACTATATACTAACTACTATAAAATAATGGGATCAAGTCTTTCTGCACCCTTTAATTGCAATATTATGTTGTGTCAGGTGACGCTTTAAGCTTGAACCAGTATATAGACGGTTGTGTAATGAATTTATAGTTTGAATGCGTTTTTTGTGTCACCTAAATGTATATTATACTAGAGCAGTAGATACTTAGCAGTATAACAGTCTAGTTTGTGATTACCACGTCAATATTGTCAGTAATAGCATAACATCATAGTTTTTCCGTCTCACGAGATTGGTATTAACTGTGTGTGTACATACACACGCATGTTGTTTCTGTGTGTGTAAGCGTCGGAACACTTAAAGACGAATGAGCGCTCAGCATCATTTACACACACAATTAAAACTAACCCGCCTTTGTGATATAGAATAGAATATAACTTTATTGTACACCAAAAGAAAGAAACACAAAAGTAACAAGAACAGTTCTTAATATATCAACTATATCAACTACAACGTAATAGCAAAGTCGTTTTGAAACGTTGTGGGCGCGTTGTGTTAGGTATTTAACATCGAGTTGTATTCCCGGTTATAGACATTTATTTTCCATAAAGAATATTCACTTACATGAGAACAAAAGCTTAAATTAAGTTTAAATCTATCAAGCGTATTGCAGCAATAGAAAATAATAAAAAAGTTAACAAATTGTGGGTACACTTGTCGATGAGCAGTGCACTGCGTGCACTGGGTGCCTCGTATTTGTTTTTTACGCGTTCGCTACCGACGCCGTAAACGCAGATTTGTATGGGAAAATAGGAACGCCATCTTTTGGTACTCGCTCATTACTAATGAAAACCAGTACAAATCCATGTTTACGGTGTCGATACCGAGTAAAATAAATAAATAATTACGTTTATTCAAATCAAGCATAGTACAATCAACAATTAGTTGGTCTTATAATATTCTACAATCAGGTAGGTATTCCATAATTAGGTAGGTAAGGTAGGTACACATACTTTACAATCAGGATGGCTTGT
The DNA here is from genome assembly GCA_963565295.1 of Epirrhoe alternata. Classification (NCBI taxonomy): domain Eukaryota; kingdom Metazoa; phylum Arthropoda; class Insecta; order Lepidoptera; family Geometridae; genus Epirrhoe; species Epirrhoe alternata. The sequence goes on from OY751375.1 coordinate 2,552,223, forward strand.
GGTTGATGAAGATGTGTAGCGGTATCTACACTAAGTTCAAGACTTGTGTTGTAGATGCCGCGTTACCTTCCAATGTTACAAAGTTCCAATGCTGGTCCAATGAATGGTGAATAAAAGTCATACTAAGCACGCTGTTCTGTGTGTTACTTGCGACTTGCTATCTAAGTAATAAGCTGCGATATCATAGCAGTCCTACTTCCTATTCATATTGTGAGGATGTTGTGATTTATGGATGTTTCTTACTAGCTACATAGATTTGAATGTAAAATGAAATGGTACAGACATTTTAGTGTGGAAAAGCAAATAAACTAATTTTTATCACGGATAAATGAAGGGAAGAGGGAGGGAAGGGATCGCATAACACCGCATATAGCAGAAAGTAATCTATAAAATAGATGGTATAGATAATGATAGTAAAGTCGATCGGTTCGTTGACACAACGTGATCACAACGTTACAATGACGGCCGTAAGTGAAATGTGTGTTGTGTATTCATGTCGTTACTGTAAAATGTTAATTGTAAACGTCAAAATATTTTACTGGGTGCTTAGAAAGAGGGTTTTCGACCTTCATTATGTGTAGATAACTTGCGAAATAGAAAATATCTTCTATCTAGATGAACCTATATTCATAGAGGTTGAAACTGCTTTTTGTGAGATTTTAAAATGCAAATAATTTACTATACACATGTATCGCAATAATTAATTTGCTTAATGTAATCGTAAAATTATTTATTAATTTATATTTCGTATACAATTTACTGATCTATGAATTGTGAATATTGGTAAATAAGTTTAATTATATAAAAATTATAATTAGTATATTCATCTTATATGCGTTCCTATACATTATATTGTAAAATTCTCTTAAAAATGTGGTATAAATTAAAAAAATAACTTGATCCCTGTGAATATTATCTTAAAAGATATACAAGTGTAATCACAATCCTCGCACGTATTTCAATATGTGCGGATAAGGAAATGTAAGGGACCTATCCTGCAGAAGTTGGTAATGAATTTGAAATGCAGTTGTTTTAAGAACGTAAGCGAATTAACGCACCATGCATATATTGAAGTGTATATAGAATTGGAAGCCGTGTTGGCCGATTGGGGTTGCACCTCGACTTACAATCCGAAGGTCGTGGGATCGAATCCCGGCCGTGCATCAATGGATTTTGCGTTTCGTAAAATTTATATGCGCTCTAACACGAGCTCTGAACGGTGAAGGAAAACATCGTGAGGAAACCAGTTAGTTATTCTTATAGGCGGCGATGGGCTTGCGACCTGTCACGTATGGAATACTAACTTCTGCAAGATGTGGGCATGTATCAAATATGTATTTGTACATGCTTCTTACTACCCCCTTAGACATCTTCAAAGGATCTGGAATATAAAAGCTCTGAGAGAATGTCTACCGCGCCTCGGGGATACAGTCGTGACCCTGTTTACGTTTTACGTGCATATATTGAGTGTACCTACTATCGCCTATGTTACACTGGAACGAATAGATATAGACTAAACAACGTCAATGTCTATAAAAATAAATAAAAGTTGATTAACATTGTGAAAATAATCTAGCTTTGCTATATAGTGTTTTTTTTTTGTCTTCCATATTCTAAAATATGGTTAAAAATTGGTGTGAGATAATTGGCTGCAGAAATGTTCCTTCTCACTAAAGCGTGAAACTATTGGTGGATTTTGTTCCTTTCACAACTCTATTGGAAATGCACCCTTTTCATGCACCATACATTCAAAACCTGGCCCACTTGTGCTTATTTTTATTTGAGCAGTAATATAATTGCTTGTAAATAAGTGTCAATTTAATTACCACTTAGAGACACTATAATTATTGTAATGTATTGTTATAGGCATTATACATATAATCACCATTTCCTTGTTTCATTTTGACCCTAAACTGTTAGAAAAACACACCTATTTTGATAGTGATAAAATGTGGAGTGACCATGATCTTTACAAAGTGTTGGTAAGAAAATACTTTTTAAATTGGTCGGGTTGTCTAATAGGAAACTTATTTTAGAAGCATATTAACTGAATGTGTGCTCAGTGCTCAAATAACGCCCAACTCGTCCTAGTGTCTCGTAGGAGTTGTAGGTATCCTATCTGTGGTCTCGCCCATCTACTCGGTTTGTGTAATCTGGCCTTAACTTTATTATTTTTGATGACTTTGGGTCACAGACGTGTGCTTGGGGTTGAGCCTACATCCCACTCATAAAATAAAGCTGAAAGTTTGTGAGTTTGTTTAGATGTTTGTGTAACAATCACGCCTAAACCAATGAACCGATTTGGATGAAACTTGGTATAGGCATAGATAGTGACCTAGAATAGCATACAGGCTATTCAAAATGTTGGAATCACTCGAGCGAAGCCGCGCGTAGAAGCTAGTATTAAATAAAACAACGATATCTACAAAGTATTTTAATATGATTGTAAACTACTAACAACATCAAGTACAGTTTGTTAAACTTTCATAGATAAAAAACATCAATTTCAATTTAAAAAATAAGTTATTAATACTTAATACCTATTCCTAATTCTGAATTAAAGTCGAACAAAGGTATTATAAATAAAAACATTTTTGTTTGATTTTGAATATAATGATAGTTAAGTTTGTCTAATTATACAGTGCCAAAAATTTATCTGGACCGGTGGCCAAAAGAGGAACTTACGAATTTAATATTAAAATGTATTTTTCTACCAACGCTAAATGCGATAACAGCGCCTCTCACCGGTCCACATATGTTTGCGGCACTGTACAATTTATTAAAATAAAAAAATTAAAAAAAAAGTAAAGTAAGTATACTTACAGTAAGTATACAGTCATAAATACACAACAAAATTCAATTTAATATTGATCCAGATGAAAATACGTACATTAATATTAAAATCACAACATCAAACACCAAGATAGTGGAATCTATGAAATTACGTTTAAGGGCCCATAATACGCCAACATTTTGTAAGCGGGACAGCGAGTGTGATTTGTTCGGCGTGTGAGGAGTACAGAGCTATGGATGCGCAACACTTTTTAGCTAATTATAAGTACAAAAACAAAAAAAGATCAAAATTCGGAACAATGGGACCACGTAGTGTACTAAGCTGAGTTTAGATACGAAGTTTTACTAGTCTAGCTAAAGTATTTATTGCGTACTTTTGTTTTTAAGTAAAATTCAGAGGGAAGTTTGTGATTATTTTCTATCGAGAAAATATTTAGTAATCGTGTTTTCACTACAATGGAGCAACAGTTTATATCCTCAACTATACTATATATTTTTTTCAATAATATTGGTTCAATACTTATATAGATATGATCCAGAGTAGAAGCAGTTTTGAGGTAGTACGCGCCCTTAAACTATTAACAATTTTAGCACTAAAAACGGGTTAGAAAACATTTAACACTATCACTGCCCAGGGTGCACAAGCCGTACCCTGTGAGTGGCAGACAATGATCCCGTTATTAACGATAAAAGTATCTATGGAATGTACTTAATTTTTATAGTAACTTGTATACTTTATGCATTGAACATGATTAAAAATGATTAACGCAGATAAAACATTATTGGAATTATATGGAAACACTGACTTGCCAATACTTTTTTTGTCTGTTACACGCAGAATTTTAGTGGGAACACAGCTCTTGGTAAACACTCCCACCAGGCGACCACAGCTCAGGGTTTTACGTTGGCTCCACTGATCATCTAATATTCTTCCTTGTTTTTTTATATTAATCGCAAGGTACCTAGTGTACCTACATAAATCTAACACTGAATGGTAAAAGGTATAGATGACTAGTACATTCCTCAATACCAAAGTATTTCATATAAATATTAATTGAAAGAGTTTTCACATGATATTGTATAGCTTATATATTAAAAACATCATTTTCCTGCCCTTGTCCCACTCTATGGCACAACATGTATTCGTCTTCCATTTCCCTCTATCAGCCGTCATCTCAGCGCTCACACCTTTCATACTCATTTCATTTTTTTTTGACAGGTCCTACAATCGTTTTATTTTAATAAATATTAAAAACATCAATATCTAAAATATGGAATCCATTAAAACGTATGCACTGATCACGATTACTTACATTATCTCTCACACATCTTAGTTTTCAGTTTGTTCACTTAACTGTGCAACAACTTTAGCTAAGCATGTGAGATTAATGAATATCCACATTAAAGCTAAGTTATTCTGCTTTGTAGTGCAAAGTGGTACCAAAGTACATAACAAAACGGAAGAAGCTAAGCTCTGCTAGCTTAGCTCAGAACTTTACAGTCACAGAAACAATCCACACTTCATAAGCGTTCCAGCTTCACTGCCACTGTGAAAAGTCACTCAATTTAAGAATCACTCCACTTAAATTGCAATTTTTTAGATGCCTCAGCAGGCATCGCCGTATCTCATTCTGTCTCTCTCTCACGCACAGCTGTAGCAATAGCAGCTTTCATTCTTCGCACGTTATCATAATCGGTGAAGTAAACATAATCGCTATCACTGACTCCTATTTTATGAGGCCTCTCAATCCGAGGCAGCTGAAGCACGTTGCAGCAAGAGCTATGGACTATCTTACAGCCAAAATGGATAAATGTAGCCACATTTTCAGCTGTCACACCGCTCCCAGGCATGATTTCAAGATCCTCATCCTTGTACCTTGCAGCTAGGTAGGATATCACCTGAACAGCGCCTGGGAAGTTGACACTCGGCTTCTGCCCTGAAGTCAGGACCCTACTGAAGCCTATACCGCAAAGAATTGCTGCAGATCGTCTTGTGTCACGAGTGTGGTCGAATGCTCGGCTGAATGTGACTTTGTTAGGATTGGCTGCAGCGAGGACAGCCATACATCTGTGCTCATCAACATCTCTGCTTTTTGTCAGAGCTCCGAAGACAAAACTGTCAACACCCATTTCTTTGAAGATCTCTAGGTCTTTCAGCATGAGCTGCATTTCGTATTCAGTGTACAAGAAGTCATCGCCACCGCGGCATCGGATCATGATGTTCAGCTTGGGACGGCTGCTGCTTGGACGCTTCTTAACCTGGAAGTATATTTGATATTATTATTGATTAGTTTGGGGCTAGATGATGCTGTGTGAAATATCCAGCATTATTTACTTGTGTGATGTCCAGCATTATAAGTATATAAATTAAGCAACAGGTTGAAAATTAGGTATTTCGCACAATGTCAGCTATGTGTGATGCTTTTGCATACTGTTATTTTTATATTATTGGGCCTTATGACCAAGGCAGCTTGCAGTTGTAAAATACTACTTACTAGAAGCTGAATTTCATACACCAGCCCCATGGAGGGGGTAAGGCCTCCATCGTTCAAAGCACTGCATATTTCTAGCTCATCTGCCCCGGCATTTATTGCATTGTGGGCAGACTCCAGACTATCCACGCTGACCTCCAACATTTTCTGAAAACAAAAATAACAATTCTATGTAGACTTTTAAATGGAAACTATAAAGACATTGTACTGTACATTGCGTTACAAGCGAAAGGAGTCCTATACCCAGCAGTACTGATACCAGGCTGAGATGATGATGATGATGACTGTATATTGAAAGATGCCACTGACTTTTATTTTATTTACGCTATTGTTTATCTTACAATTTCTGGGTCATCTCTCATAATGTGACCAGTCCATCTTCATTTTAATCTCTGGTCTGACTGAGAGAGGAGAAATGGACAAGGACCACGACAGAGTGGACCCTGAGATGCAATACCAAAAGAAAGAGATGAAGATGATAAAAAGATGGTCGGATGACATTAAACAGATTGCAGGACCACTGTGGCTGCGAGTGACGGAGCAGTTCAGAGTGGAAGCAGTTGGAGGAGGCCTATGTATCGACAGGACACGCTGAGGAATAGCCGGACTGGTGTGCAAAAATAGAATTAGGCAAATTGTAAAATTCTCAGTAAAAATAAAGGCATTGTTTAAAATTTACTACACAATTGTAGTCCGGTACACAAATTATTTTGTACCGGACTACAAAACTAAAATGTTGTCTTCCGGTAACTTAGCAGCTAATAATCTAATATTTTAACTAAACTGGATGTTAGAACAATGGTAAAAACAGTAAGTTCTTATGAGTTCTCTAGCGATGGAGTTTTTAAGCCTCCGTCACGGCTTATATCACTTAATAGCGACAATTGAATGTGCCCTCTGAAGCACAGGGTGGTGGCACAAGATATGACAGAATGGAAAAGGTTGGAGGCCTATGCCGACTGGCACAGAGCTTCAAAAATAAAAAAAAAACACTTTTATCCAGAGAACAAGCTTTAAAGATTAAAAATAAAGTCAAAACTGTATTTAGTTAGTTATACGGTCAGGATCTTCTGGTCTGTAGTCAGAATAAAAGGCTTTAATATTTCAGTATATTATCGGCGCTTAGTTGATAATGCCACGAACGGTCACCCATCCATTTACTGACCGTTAGGAACGTTGCTTATCTTCGTCGATCTATGAAGAACGACGCAAGTTACACCACAAGCGTTTTCAAAGTATTCCAAGCCCAAGCTAAGAAAGGAAGATTATGTGCGAATAAAAATGTTGATATAAAAATAATGTTACTGTACTTAGCAGTTAGCACGTACGTTTCTAATCTGATTGCTTCTCAGGATAGCTTTACACCGATGCCATTACAGATTTTCATGGAACAAGCCAAAGCACAGAAATTTTATTTATCTCTTCTTTTCTTCCACCGCTCGCGCTCAATCGATCGATATTTTCATTTCACAAAAGCTGTAGCTGACTTTGACATTACTTTGTCTTTTTCAAAAGGCGGAACGTATGAGTGACACTTCGAGATGATGTCAAAGTCAGTCAAATAGTGATGTCCTACAGTTCAATCGAGATTATCAAAATCGATATTTATTTCATTACGAATAGCCATACCCGCACGGGTATGCTCGTCAGACGTGTCTGGGCGGGCGGGTAGATGCGTGCGTGTATGGTGAGAGCTATCTTAGATAATAAACACGGGATGCGGCTTACCTTGTAAAAAATTCATCTCGCCAAGATGTAGGTACGATTCCAAATCATTTGCGTCTTTTATTATTACGGAACGTCATAAACGGCAAGTGTCCGTTAAAATGAGGGTGTATTGTAATTTTTTATGCATAATTATGTGTAAAATGCGTTTGTGCTCTATTTCATCCCCCTCAAAACCGGCAGAAAATGTTGAAAGAGGAATTCCATCAATAACTCATCCATTCTAGTTTGTCTGAGCTATCAATTCACCTCAAACGAGTCTAGGGTTCATTCATAAATAAAATTGCTAAGGTATCTATAAATAAAAAATAATAATCTATCTAATCAGCCCGCAAAATTACTATCTATCTAATCAGCCCACATCTACCCGAATATTAAACTTAAAATTACTAAACCTACGATTATTTTTTTACTTAGCGATTCATCGATTGTTTCGATTTTCATTTTCGGACTCTCTATTATGTTACGTTTCATTCTACTCAGTACTGATAATGACGGTTTGTTGAAGAAAATGTTTGTTTATTTATATTTTATGCACGTAATCTAATGAAATAATTAAACAGGATCTGGACAAAACAATTTTTTTGTATGTTTTTATTTTACTGAAGTAAACATCATACCAACTATTAAACCAACCTCTTCTTAACGTACCAACTACCAACCAGCTTAGCTCATCTTCACACTTTGAATAAGTTAAAGTAAAAAGCCTATGCGCTAATTCAGGGTTATCTAATTCGTCTGTGTTCAGGGTCAACTATGCTCCCTCTATTTCATCCAAATTCGTTCAGCCGTGAAGTTAGATAGCAAAACTTGGACAAAATACTTAGTACTTGTACCTATAATAGATATTACAACTAATTACAATAAACGAAATTGAATTGAATTACAGGAACACTCGTGGTGTCTTATTTAATACGTTGTACAATGCTGTGTAGTGGTATACACTATACAGCTAGGTACCTACCTTCGTTAGCTTAGGCACTTAGACAGCGAAGATGATTGTGTTGCTCTTAAAGGTAACACCCTAACATCAATAAAATTGCATGTAAACTATAAAAAATAAAAACATCTTTATTAGAGACACCTATTTATTTATTTAAATTTTCACACAAAACTATAATTACTCTGTAAATAAAGACATCATAACAGTCATAGACATAAAAGACGATAGAATTCAATTTGTTAAATTTAGATCCAGACGCAAGTAATAATATCAAATATGTGGGTAGGTTTATCAAGTCTAAATTATCACAACATCCAACACCAAGATAACATATATAATGAATATCTATAGGAATGTATATTTGTAATCTACATTTTTTTTAAAATCTAAATGCATTAAACATCCACTTATTAGCAGTTTACATAAAATAAAACATTGGAACATCCTTCCAATCCGTTCTGTATAATAGCACACATATAATCAAATCGCCCAATACTTAGTAAACCCGCAAGTCCACCTTAGCTTAGTTTGAGTAGAAACAGATATATTTTTTTACGTATACTGTATCTGAGACACAAGATTTATTTTATACTTAGCTAGATTATTAATATATTTTGTTTATCTATCATCTATATATTTGTTTATTTATTATCTCAAGGTGCAAAATATACAATTTGACACTTTGCATGTCTGCTGTCCAAAATCAAAGATGTCCAACACGAATTTTGTCCAGCACAAATATTGTCCAATATGAATTTTGTCCAGCACAAATATTGTCCATTAATGAAAATTGTCTAACTTTTTGTTATAACCGTTTTTCATAATTGGACATTAGTTGTGCAAAGGAATTTGACACAAACCTCTGAAATCACTATTTAATTGTAACATACATAATTATAATAATTTTCTTATCTTTTCTTCAATACCAATTAACACACATTTTTATCATCAAGTACTATCTTAAATATTATTTGTAAGAGTTTTACATAGATATAATTTATTTTGTAGTGTGGTTATTTACTCATTTATATACAAAAGTAGCTAGCTGCATTTACTCTTATGCTAGTTCTCAAATCAAATCAAGTTTATTTAGGAACAGTAACAGTGGGTTATGTGTACAGAGGAAATGATGATACCTGCAGATGTTTTTTGTAAAACTGAGTCGCAGGCACCAACACCCTCATCCAGAATTATATTAGTTCCATCCAAAGAAATGAATGGTCAAAGTTCTATATAGTTATCTGTGTAAACCAAAGGAAATAACAATGCAGAACGAGCTGAGCTCTACTTGCCTAGCCTAATTCTACTTGTTTTAACAGTCACATGATTATTAATATGTTTACTAATTTAACATTCCATTAAGTGTTCCAGCCTCACTGCCACCATAAAAACGTCACTCACTTATTAAGGAAGGAAATCACTTCACTTAAAAGAACCACCTTTTAGATGCCTCTGCCGGCATCGCTTTTTCTCATTCTGTCTCTTTCTCACGCACAGCTGCAGCAATAGCTTCCTTCATTTGGCGCACAACGTCATAATCAGTGAAGTAAACACAATCACTATCACTGACTCCTATCTTATGAAGCCTCTCAATCTTGGGAAGCTGAAGCGCACTGCGGCAAGTGCTATGGACTATCTGACAGCCCATGTTGATAAATGTACCCACGTTTTCAGGAGTCACACCGCCACCAGGCATGATTATCAGATCCTCATCCTTGTATCTTGTAACTAAGTATGATATAATCGGAACTGCGGCTGGATGTTTGACGCTCAGCTTCTGTCCTGAAGTCAGGACTCTGTAAAAGCCTAATCCGCAAAGAATTGCAGCAGATCGCTTTGTCTCATGCGTTAGGTCAAATGCTCGGCTGAATGTGACTTTCTTTGGACTTGCTGCAGCAAGGAGAGTCATGCATTTGCTCTCATCAATCTCTTTGTTGTCTGTCAGAGCTCCAAAGACAAATTGGTCAATACCCATTTCTTTGAAGATCTCTAGGTCTTTCAGCATGAGCTGCATTTCATAGTCAGAGTAGAAGAAGTCGTTGCCGCCGCGGCATCGGATCATGACGTTCAGCTTGGGACGGTTGATGATCGGCTGCTTCTTCACCTGAAAGTAAGTTGTCATTCTAAAACCATGAAAGCCATTGATAATGCTAATTGGGAGTTTTTTTTATATGGAAAACGGGGCAAACACACAAGTGGCACACCTGATGGTAAGTGATTGCCACCGCCCACAAACAACTGCAGCATCAAGAGGCACTGCAGATGCGTTGCCGGCCTTTGAGGTAAGAATAGGCTCTTTTCTTGAAGGCGCCTAAGTCGTATCGGTTTGGAAACACCTCTGGCAACAGCTGATTCCACAAGTCTGATGTGCGAGGCAGGAATTGACGTGAAAACCGCACAGTTGTAATAATGCTAATTGGGAGTTCTTAGAATGTTTTCCTTCATGCTTATATCCCACTCATACATTATAGCTCTTTGTACATGTTGCAGGTGAAGGTGAACTAAAACTATGTATTTACCAGAAGCTGAATTTCATACACCAGCCCCATAGAGGGTGTGAGTCCCCCATCATTCAGAGCACTGCATATTTCAATTTCATCTGCCCCTCCATTGATTGCGTTGTTCGCAGACTCCAGACTATCTACGCACACCTCCAACATTTTCTGAAAACGTAGATTTGTAATGTAAGTACCTATTCTCTAATCTTCGCAAGGAAAGGACCGTCCGTAAATGATATTTCAAGAACTTTGAATTATTTCGCGAAATGAAATCACATAGCAGACTTATCGATTAAATTGCTCTGCTCTGCTCACATCACAGCTAATGTACAAGAAACAGAATTGAAAATACGACTGAGGACTATAAAATTATGTACAAAAAAAAACAAGTTCAGTCCACGTCCAAGGCAGTCTAGGGCAACGCATACAAAAACATACTTACGTTTTCTTCTTGTAATTTTATTGGATGGAGGTTCTCTATGTATGATATTGTGCTCCAAAGTAAATAAATTCACACCAGGGCCCAGGCCTCCGCTAGGAGTATTAGTGTTCTGTGGCACAGATAGATAAGGTAGAGATGAATGAGAATGTTCTGTGGCCGCGAAGTATGGAAATTAGCGCCACCTGAAGAAAGACGACTAACTAAAATGACGTAATACGTCATTTGATGCGTTGAAGGAGGTCCAATGTTAGGTACATGTGGTAAATCTATTGTTGCAAGATGGTTGCTATGGTTTCCATCTGGTTTGTTGGAGTGCAAAACAGCCTTCTCAAAATTTCACGTAAATGAACAATTGAAAATGAAACGATTTGAAACTCGTTTCATTTTCAATTGTTCATTCACGGTATCTTAAACAGTTTTTTCACTCTGTCTCGGCCCGTTTTGCGCTGAAATTTCTTTAGTTTTCAGTTATTGTTGTGTTTTTGCTACTGTTGTTGTAGTTTAAAGTGTTTGGTGTTGTTTACTTCGGTTTTTAAATGAACCTTCTCAAAATATGTTTTTTTGTTGTTTTAGAATTCTTATTTACTACCTACTCTAAAAACGTCTGTTACTGTTATAATATTGAATTTTTTGCGAGCCACATTCGGGCTCATAACCGAAAATAAGTAATTTTTATTTCTAGCCAGGTTTCGCCTTTGTCGGATTTAGAGGATATGTCAGTGAATGAATGTTGGAATGAAATGGCGACTTGTATTCGGGATGTGGCAAGGGATGTGTTCGGGGAATCGAAAGGCAAAGGAAAGATAGATAGGGACACGTGGTGGTGGAATGATGAAGTACAGAAGGTTTTGAAAGATAAAAAGTGTGCATTTAAAGAATGGAAGAACGTTGAAAGTGGTGATGATGAACTGAAAGAGATGAAAAGAAGTGTGTACATTGAGTGTAAAAGAAAGGCTAAGAAAGTAGTCGCTGTTGCAAGGGCAAAGGTGCAAGACAAGCTATACCACTCATTAGAAAGCCCCAACGGACAGAAAGACCTGTATAGAATAGCCAAAGAAAGAGAAAAGAATGCAAGGGATATTGTGCATGTAAAATGTATTAAAGACGAAGCGGGAAAGATTTTGACGAATGACGAGGGCATAAAAGAAAGATGGAAAAGGTATTTTGAAAAGCTGATGAATGAAGAAAATATGTGGAGTGGAGTGTTAGAAGATGTGCCAGTAAATACTGGTGTCGTGAAAGATATTTGTATGAATGAAGTTAAGAAAGCCGTGCAAGATATGAAGAATGGTAAAGCAGTTGGCCCTGATGGAATTCCAGTGGAAGTATGGAAGTTTTTGAAAGCGGATGGATGGAAGTGGCTGACCTTATTCTTTAATAAGTTGTTGCAAGAAGAGGCGATCCCGGACGAATGGTGCAACAGTTCTCTGGTGCCCATCTTTAAAAACAAGGGTGATGTACAGGACTGCAACAACTATCGAGGAATTAAGCTCATGTCGCATAGTATGAAAGTTTGGGAAAAAGTGATAGTGAGAAGAATGAGAGAAGAGAGTGAGGTATCACAGAACCAATTTGGATTTATGCCTGGAAGAGGAACAACAGACGCCATATTTGCCATCCGCCAACTGTGCGAGAAGTACCGGCGTGTGCACAGGAACTTGCACATGGTGTTTATAGACCTCGAGAAGGCATACGATAGGGTTCCCCGAAAGGTTCTGTGGTGGGCAATGAAAGAGAAAGGAGTGCCTGTGAAGTACCTGCAGCTTGTAAGGGCCATGTACAGTCGACCTTGTACCCGTGTTCGGTCCGAAGCTGGCGTCACTGGTGAGTTCAATGTGGCTGTAGGTTTGCACCAGGGGTCGGCTTTAAGCCCTTATTTGTTCCTCCTGATAATGGATGCTCTGACATCGGACATACAGGAGGAAGCACCCTGGTGCATGCTTTTTGCCGACGACATTGTTGTCATCGGAGAAGACGCAACCGAGGTCCAGAACAGACTGGGAAAATGGCAGGGCAAACTGGAGAGTGTCGGACTGAAGATAAGCAGGACAAAAACCGAGCACATGTTCTGCGACTTTGGTGGTCCATCCAGTTTTGCCCATATTGCCTTAGATGGTGTATACCTACCAGTCTGTTCCGATTTTCGGTATCTCGGTTCAGTTGTACAGAATGATGGTGAGATAGAGAAGGATGTAAGAAGTCGAATAAATGCGGGATGGATGAAATGGCGACAGGTCTCCGGAACAATTTGCGATCCACGTATGCCCCTTAAGCTTAAAGGGAAAATATACAAGACGATCGTAAGACCTGTCGTATTGTATGGGTCTGAGTGTTGGGCAACAAAAGGGACGGATGAACAAAAGGTGCACGTGGCTGAGATGCGAATGCTGAGATGGATGTGTGGAGTGACGCGAATGGACAGAGTAAGGAATGAGTACATAAGAGGAAGTGTGAAAGTGGCGCCAGTGAATGAAAAGATGAGGAGCAACAGGCTAGCATGGTATGGGCATGTAATGAGAAGGGAAGAATGTCATGTAACTAGAAGAGTACTTGGTATGAATGTTGATGGATTTACGAGTAGAGGTAGGCCAAAGAAAAGATGGATGGATTGTGTGAAGGATGACATGAGTAAGAAAGGGGTGAGTGTTGAGATGACGGCTGATAGAGGAGAATGGAAGAAGAACACATGTTGTGCCGACCCCACATAATGTGGGAAAAGGGCAGGGAGATGATGAATGTTTCGCCTTTGTCGCCCACACATACTTGGTTTACAATTACAGTACCTCTATAGGTAGGTGCTGTAGATTAAGTAATTTTGTGGGTTACTTCGATCATAAAGTGGGTTAAGAACTGCACGCACACATAGAGGCCACACAAGTTTCGTCGTACTAGCACCAGGTGATGCCACTTTACATATTGCATGAAATTGGCGATGAGTGAGCACTCTATAGTTATTAAATAGTATATTTCTCTATGTCCACACCACAGAGTGTATAGCGAGCGTCCACTCCACGGTTCTTCTCGTCTGTGGTCCACACCAATGGTCTAGCAAGGGGCGGCGCGTTCGATAATCTAGTTCGACACCAAAGAGAATCATATCTTACTCCTTACATTAAAGCCATACATTGTTTTCGTGTTTTTGTACAAAATAACATGTCGCTGCGGACCCGGCTTAATACTAATATTATAAATGCGAAAGTCTGTGTGTGCGAATGTTTGTTGCCACGTATCTCCGTGACGACTAAACCATTTTTTATGAATTTTGAAATATAGATGGTATAAGTTCTGGAATAACATTTATCAATAACAATAAAACAAAGTTTCGTTTCATTCCATTCGATCAATACATTGACATTGAAATGTAGGACTGCCCTTCGATCATTAAGGTAGGGATGCGCCCTAACTTGTATTTCCCTTCTGTCAAATGTACACGACTCCGAGTCGTGTCAGTTTATAAAAACTACTTCGGTAGCCATTTTGACACAATACTTCTGAACCTGAGCGAGAACAGAGCTGCCATAAAATGCCTATTTGTGCTGTATTTTGTTATCGAAACAAGTCGGCAACATCAAATTTCAAAAGCGACGGCATCTCTTTTCATTTGTGAGTATTTAATTTGTAACATAACTATTAATTTCCTTATGAATTTATGATATTTATACATATTTGAGTAATTTGAATTTTCCGCCATAAGAATGAATAAGTCTATTCACGTGACTACAATACTATGTAGTATTCTATGTAGCGAGTCAGGGATGTCACTAAGTTTTTTCAAAATCAAAACAGGTTTATTTTAATTTAGTTACATTTTAATTGCGTTTCTATAATGTGTTCCATAATTTTTAACATTTAATAAACTGCCAACAGTTCAGTTAATAAAAGAGAGTTGTAGAATGTGTGAGCTGGTATATAAGCGGTTCCTTAAGAAACTTGTTCTGGGTGCTTAGGAAGTGAACATACTAAAAGTACTGATGTCTAGGAGGTGAGCCGGAGTGGGGAGGGGAGGGAGTTGACTAATATATCAAAAACGGTGCGTTGCAATGCAATTATTATGCCAAATTAATTTACTTATGCTAAATGAAAGATCATAAAATTTTCTTCAACTTTTATTCCATACCCTTTTCCAGAATTTCCAACCGTTTTCAAGCTCCGTAAAAATGTTCTTTTTTTATCTTTAAGTTAGGTTTTTTTAACCTTTGTAGCTTAACATGACTGGTTCTGAAGTTATAAAGCTGAAAAGGAAGGTAGCTTCCTTTTATTCTTCCGGAGCGTGTAGCTTACCTTTTTCCGGAGCGTGTGGCTCAAAACCGGAAAACCTGATGAAAATTCGGAATAGTTTATTACAAAAGTCGTAGAGAATTATATGATCTTTCATTTAATTTACAAACTTTTTGTCATACGACGCGAATATAAGCGAAAAGCCCAAAAGTGGGAACTTTGATCCCCCCTCCCCCAATCCGACTTATTAACTATGAGTATATTGTTAATTAAAAATAAAATGAAACCACGCAAAATAATTATTGATAATTTATTTTAAACAGTAATAATTATTTCAAATTGATGACAACCCTAACTTGACTAGTTGAAATGTTCTATAGTGCAGTGGTATTGATATCGATGATTTAAATGAATGAACGGAAGATGAACATTTTTAAAAGTTTTGTATGTACCTACTTTTCTTTGCTTGTTGATTTTATGTTCCCAAGAGATTATTAAAGAAAAATGGAAACAAGCATGCAACAGACATCCATCTTGGACGCCTACTCGGACTATACAGGGTGAATTTTTGAGATGGGCCATGGAGGGCAGGTACCTTAACCATTGTAGCTACAAGAAAATGCTCTTAGAAGACCCTCCCTATCTTTTTGAGATATTTTAAACTGCATGCGCAGATTTTGAAAAAATGTACAGACAGCGACGAAAAGGAAAAAAAATGATGCCAATCTATTCAATTTCAGGTAAACATCAAAAGACTTTATGGGGTCGTTTGAGTTCTAGAAAATTCAGTAATTGTCAAAAACTTTTCCCATACATTTTGTACTAAAATCGATTCAGTTTCATGTAGGGATCGAAAAAGTCTATGGGACCATTTGAGGTTTAATTACTACAAAATCAAAACATCCCTACAGAAACGACTATCAAGCAAAAGTCTAGTGATGCAACACCCCAAGGGCTACCCAAATCACCCCCATGTATGTTCAACGATTTTTTGTAGTTTAGAAGTTATTCATGTTTTTGTGACATTGCAGCAACAGTGGTCCTGCATCACTGGACTTCCGCTTGACTGTCGTTCCTGTGACATCCTGTATATACTTACATATGGCAGAAGTAGCTATAATTGTAATGAAGGTTCAAGGCTAATAGATTTAAATAAACTAGTTTTACAGTACCTAAGTATTCAGAAAATATAAGTTCCTACCTATGTAAACTCGTCTTCGTCAACGTATAAAGACGCCTCTTTGAGGCGCACTTGAAATCCTTTCACCACACTGGTTCGAAAGAACTAGTGGGACGACATCAAGAAGAAGACCGATAGCTTACACACATTAATAGTTTCGGAATTCGATATTTTGGTGGCACTGTACAATTAAATTTTACGCTCTAATTGATTTTTACTTTTTATTTACTTACCTACCACATTGTAAAGCATTGTTAAGTTAATTTTATTCACAATGCAAAATATACGATTAATAGAAACTGAGAAATGGAAGAAATAATTTATCATCATTCACTCATTCACTCATATAATCGATAACGATAATATTATTGACGTTCCCTTCCCTAATTTTCTTTTTGTGTGCTTCTTTCTGTTTTACGTCGCTACATTATTTTTATACAAAATTTGCAATAGTGTGTGTAAAAATGAGAGTGTGTTGTAATTTTTATGTAGTGTGCTTGTGTAGCGATACAAAAACGAAATGCATATGTGTGTGTAAAATGCATTAGTGTGCTACCTCGTCCCCCGCAAAAATTAACAGAAAATTTTGTATGACCCTTCAATCAGATGTCCCTTTCTTGTTCGTCCGAGGGACTGCCTGCTGACTAAAATGCTACGAACAACTTGACATTGGCAGAATTAAAGTGATTACAGTTAGTTGCCATAAGTATATTTTTATTTATTTTGTTACTGGCTATCATTACAGGGTTTGTCACTCGTTTGTCAGTCCTCACTCCTCAGCGTAGAGCACCACTGTATAAAAGTACTCTGTGGCGTAGAGTGTGGAGTGGAGGGAGTAGAGTCACAGAGCTGGTAGAGTATCTTGGCTAGGTCTCTACCATATATTATCGACTACCGAATGCCGCCTCCGCTATCCTAGAAGTCTCCACTCTAGGCGAAATAGTTACCTACATTGTACCAAAGCCGAAAATTAAATTTTCGTCTTTATAAATTTTTGTTGTTGAGTTTGAATCTCGAACAAGCGAAGGATTCCATAAGTATTTGAATCACGAGCGTAGGGATTCAAAAGCACAAGCGACAAATTATTTTGCTCTCGTGTGATAGATACCTACATTACTTAAAAGTCTTCATCTTACAAGTGAAGTAGTGAGAAGATTTATAGTTTATATTGATTTTTAAGCTGTTTTTACGCGACAAAAGCGCTCTCTTTGAGTCAGTGAGGTGAAGAATACTAAAACTTCATAGAGCTTTAGGGTTTAAGCACAGTTTATGTAAAGATCATTGGTTTATACGAGTAATGTATGACAGACGTATTAAAACCATTGAGTTATAATGTAATTCTACAGTTTTGTTATTTATTTATTATTTGTTCTCTTATTTATTTTTATTGATTTAACATACAAAACACATTAAAACACAAAAAAAATAAAGAAGGTAGGTACATAATTAATTATAAATAAGAAGGTAAAGTTAAATAAATTAATTTACACTACAAATCAATGTTCCGATTCCCAAGCCAAACTTAGATACGTACGTACTACGTACTACGTACATACTATTTTTTTGAAGTGAAAACATATTTAGGCGCGTTTGGCAGTTTTGTGATGAGAACAAATTATTGGATTCGCCTCGAAAACCGACACCTGTTATTTATCTGTTAGTATAGAACCGTTCAAGTTTTCACTTCTGCCGGCACTCCTGGAGTGCCACAGTTTTTTTAACATCATTGATAATACATCCTATCTGTCAGAGTTAATACCTACAACCAACACTTGGTAGGTACCTACATACCTACAATAGGTATAGGTACCTACATTATTATTAGGATTATGTAATTGCTTTAAATAGATATAACGATTTGGTGCCATAATGTTATTATAATAATTATTCTATACTACAGTGTAGGTAAGCTATACATATAGGTAATTCAATATTGGTATCCCTAAAAGTATCGGGTATTTTAGTCACTATCCCCGCCGCCAGATAATCTGGATAAGTTGGTTGTGGTAGGCAAAGTAGATGGGAAAACACCCCGAGGTCGATAAAAAAAAGTAAGTTCGTATGAGTCAGTGGCCAACTCTGGTGACGGAGTTTTTACGCCGCCTTAAGGCCTCCGTCATGGCTTAACGACTTAAATAGCCGGGACCGACAATTTAACGTGCCCTCCGAAGCACGGAAGCGCTCAGATGAAAATGCCACTGGCGGTCACCCATCCACTTACAGACCGTTTCGAACTTTGCTTAACTTCGACGATCTTTCAAGAACGACTAAGCAAGCACGACCACGAGCGCTTCGAGGTCGATCATCAAGTCGTTGTGTGACCAGGTTACCGCCCTTACTACTGGTCTCCCTGTTGTTACCGCTCTAAGAGAAGCCGAAAACCGGACTAAGTGGAAGCAGCTTATTCACAAGGCTACGAAAGCCTTTCAAGGACCCGACCTTCAGCAATGAAGAACACGACTAGGAAGAAGAAGGTCCCTAAAAGTAGTACCTCCTTTGTACCTACTTTGTAGTTTGTACACAAGTCTCCCTCCACAGAGAAAAATACTATTCCACCCTCTCTCACGGCTCACCTCACACAGTTTTCCGCTGAAGGCTTTCGGGTCCACACGTCTGTTCAGTGCTAAGCTAAACTGAAACAGTGCTAAAACGTCGCGCGCGATTAATTTTGTACGGCACAGGTACTTTCGAAACAGTCCTTATTTTTATAATTTCAATAGTCCGTGGTTAGTTCGTACAATAAGTAAGTAGCAAAGTAAGTGCCAACAAAGCAATAATTTAAAATAAATTAAATTATCAAAATAAAAGATCATTGATCAAAATAAATAGGTGAACGTATCCATTGGTTCAAATAATACAGGATGTCTTCTGTGTTGAAAAATCTTTCGAGTTGATTTGTGTCATTTTAGCGAGTCGGACTAGGGTACGAAGGATTATCTATTAAAACGGCAAAAAATCACGATTGTTGTATGGGAGCCCCCCTAAATAATTATTTTATTCTGTTTTTTAGGTATAATGTTGATATACCGGCAATAGAAATACATCATCTGATAAAATATCAACTTTTTGTATAAGTAGGTATATATATATATATATATACCCATTCACTGGTCTAACTATCACGGTTCATGAATACTCTGTGTGAGATACAGCCTGGTGACAAACGGACAGACAGACAGACAGCAGCGAAGTCTTACTAATAGGTCCCGTTTTACTTAACCCTAAAAATATCGTAACCATCCAACCAATGCAAAACTCAACTCAAAACCTGCAAAACAAAAGTTAAAACGGGAAAAGAAGTTTCGAAGCTGGCAATCTTTTGTGAGTGAACAATAGAATGAACTATTAATAGAAAAATGTTATTTTTATCTGTGTAGTATTAGTTCATTCAGGCGAAGCTACTATTTACCTACGGTGAAAAAATAGATTTTTGATAAAAAGCAATAATTTTGTACAAAGTTTTGATCGTTTATTAGTCTATAGGGTTAAAAATAAAGTATATAAGTTATAAAAACAGCATTAGCTGCTATGGTATAATTTGGTTGGTAAAATAATGTTTAGTGTTCTCGGAGCACTTCAATGGCCGTACTGCTCGAGTGTCAATAGTCAGTGTTTTTCTGTTTTGGAGTTCTAAGTTGCGATGTTTTTGCAAAATAATGCAGCCATGAACTCTCTGCTAAATCGTAAATGGCTACTACTTCTGGTGTTTATTGTGTACCGAAGACTGGAGCCGGTTGATGGTGAGTTGTTTTTATCTGATAATTTCGTAAAAAATATAAATAAAAACATTACTAGAAAATATGCGAGTCTGCACGGTAGCTCAACTGTAGTCCTATCAGCACGAGAAAATAATATCTCGCTGATAAACCACCCCATAGCAAGTAAAACAGATAAGGTTAATTTCAAGGCCAAGGCGTAATGTAAATACCAGAAAATGTACTGTGAGCCAGAACACAGAAATAAATCACAGATTATTGTTCAATTTGTAAAATAGTTTGTTATTCATTTAAATAGTTTCCTTTGACAGTTTTAATATATGCAAGTTTCTATTTCAGGTCTAAAATGCTACTGCAATAGCGAAGTGTGCCATAATGCCACTTGTGTCACTGATGGCTACTGCTTTGTTTCCACCAGCATAGAGAGTGGGGAACAGAAGTCCACCTACCAGTGAGTATTCTCTCATAAAACACTCAAAATTTCAAAAATTATTTAACCAGGTGCTGTTGATTGTAAAAAATGTGACGTTAATGTTGAGGAGGGGTCATTATGACACCATGTTAACTTTATCAAAAAGACATTTTCCAACATATGTTATAAGAAAAAACACAGTTTTTAACTCAAAATAACATGGCATATTTTTATTCCCGAAGTCTTAAAAATAATAAAGTTTGGCCATTTTTAACTTCACTTAGAAAAATTAACAAAAACTGGTATTTGACCGCTCAATTAGCTTTTTTATTACTTATGATGAGAGATATAATGGTCTTTATACCTATTTATAATCATATTCATGGTCATAATGTGTCCTAGATAACTTTTTTGTCATGACATTCTTGGCAGTACCTAACTGCATGTTCTGGGCATATAAATTGTTTACATGATTCATAAACATGAGTTTTTTTGCGGTATTTGTTGTAAGGGCACTCTTGGCACCTCTTTTTACCGCGGTCTTGCTTCTGGTGGTACTTCAGGAGGCTGGGTAATGATTTTCTGTGAACCATACTTCTACCATCTTTTTCGCGAAAATATGAATTCTATTTTTAAAAATAGAGAACTAAAATATAACATAAACAATAAAATAAGTCCACACAGTATGGAGCGAAATTGTTACATCGACTGTGAGGTGGGCTCATAATTTCCCTTTTCAACTTTGAGCAAGTCTATCTCCTTGCTTATGCTCCGAAAGTATAAGTTTTGGCGTGTGCACGCAAGGGGAATATTTTAACTGCATCTACTGAGCATCTGGACCATATGTGGACAACAAAACTGCACCCAAATCAAAAAGCACGGGGTCATATTGACCCCTCCTCAATGTCGCCGGGTTAAAGAAAGTGTACATCATTTTAGTTTGAAACAATTGGCAAATCATCAACACAAATCACAGGTGTAACACTATATTCAGAATGTTATTCTAACCAATTTCCATAAATGATTGACCCATGTAGCAAGGTGTTTATAAGCTGTCTGAACACGGACCAAGCATTGCCCCCCGAAAACCCAAGGTTGTGCCATAATGAAACAAACTTTTGCTGTAAAACTGATCTCTGCAATTCTGATGAGAATTACCGAGAGAAATTGTTTAAAAACGTCCACACCTCAGGCCTGGGTAAGCTTTGCACTTGTGGCCGTGTGATCCTATGACAATGCAGTTTGACTATTTGTACTATTAGAATCATGCATTCATTACAAGTTTGTGTTGAGATGCCAATCCTAACAATCCAGCTTCTGAATTAGTGTACCTAATCAGTGCGAAGCGACGACGCCGCGCCGATGCGCGATAGTTTGTTTTGAATGATGTGCCGTACTTAACAAGTCTATTTTCCGAGTGTGCATTGGTTTTGCTTTAACCTACTAAACATTGTATGGTGGTTCCGCGGCGCAGCTGCATCGACCAAAGGCAGCTGATTCCCATCGAGCACCCGTTCCATTGCTCCACGACGAAAAATAAAAATGAATCGGTGCTGATAAAATGTTGTAAGACACACGATATGTGCAATCGGGATTTGAAGCTGACATTGGTGCCTACGACGCCGAAGCCGTTGCCAGGTAGGCGCGACCGCACTCGGGTGCATTACCGCTAACTGCACCGCGGCTTGCCGCCACTCACCGCCTCGCTAGCCCTCGCATAGTCAGCGCCGATTGCCCGCCGCCGACCTGACGACTCGCCTCGCCGTACCTACGTAAACACTCACCTATCACAACTGATAACACTTGCGTCATTATCGCAACGGGCGGTCCACGCCGTAATGAGCCTAGCGTTTCTACTAGTAAACAACTATGCTATTCACAATACAACCAACAAATAACTTGTTGGAATAACAACTTCATTATTTGAAACCCCGCGGAGGATGTTCTCAAGGATATGCTCCTAGGGGGTAGTCTGTTTACTAATAGTTCGTAAGTTACTGCCGAGATCGAGTTCGTCGGTCACGCTTGGTATTCGGTGCGAGACTGCATGGCTGTTTTTGATTTTTTTTTTCTGTGATTTCTTTGTTTCTAATCCAACTAAAGTTTTCCTTCGTAGACCGGCATTGATCACCCTGTAGGTAAATGAGAGACTTGTGCTAATGTATCGGTTTGAACGTAGATGTTGGCCCCGCGAGACTTTGTTCCCTCCCGGGGACTGGCCCGTGTGGTGTCGCGAAGAAGAGATTACTTGCTGCGACACGGACTACTGTAACCGTGACATCTTGAAAGCTACAGGTAGTGTATCCGGAATGTGCCGTCGGGTATTCTCGGTCGCTTACGTGCCGTCCGCATTGTGATGTCGAGCCATCATCGACCTCAATGACATTCATGGTGTTCACATTTGAAGTGCAGTTCGTTTGCATGTGAATGAAGCGGAATAAATGCTACTATTTCACCCGAACGAGTTCATGGTTGCTCGTATATAGATTTTGTCTGCAGATCGCGTGAACTATAAAATCGAAGTGGGGACTAATTCGGGTCGTTGTTATAAGGTTGATCAACGAGATTGATTGTTATAAATATATTGCATTCAGGGCATGAAAAGGAATCTACGAGAGGTCATATTCGGCGTAGTAATGAGTAAAGAATGTCCAATCATTTCACTGCAGGGAAATAATGCGTAAGTGATCATAAGCCGGTTTCCATTTTCAGCATGTATTTTTCCACTAACCGCATGTTTAACACCTTTACCTAACATAATAGTCATAGTTTTATTTGGTTAGTAATTAGTTTGTAGTATAATTTATTCTCGTTAATAATTATTGGTTTTATGATAAACTAGCTACGGAGCGCGGCTTCGCTCGCGTGGTACCAACATTTTGAAAAGCCTATGCTCTTTCGGGTCACTATTTACGCCTAGTTCAAGTTTCATCCAAATTAGTTCACTGGCTTAGGCGTGAATGAAACACAAACATAGTCACAAACTTCCAGGTTTATTCAGTTGAAAACAACTTATTGATTAAAAAATAATATATTCTTCATACATTAAACTTTAAATCCTACTGTTTTGAAAGTAAACTTTCTTTCAATGCGATAATACCCGTGTTCTCAAAGTACTAGAAAAAGTTATTGCATAATAAACAAATTACCTAAAATTTGTTGACTTTGAAAGTTTGTAAACGACGGTCAAAAGAAGTCTTTTCATGTATAAATATAACTTTTGGTTCATTGAGGTAGTACAAAATGTTGCACGGTTCGTCCATGGTAAAGATTTACGCATGCATGTAAATTGCTTTTGCTCTTTTATTATTATGGGTAAAGTGACTTTGGTTCATCACCCTTTTTAAATTTAGCGTGTCTTGAATGGTTTCATTCGCTTTATGATGTACCCAAATCAATATAACCTGTAACTTGTTCCAATATGTATATGTACAGAGCTCTCTCTGAAAACATCTATTAAGCCAGTAATATGAGGGCATCCAGTTCGTTGATCTAACAAGACGCTTAAACTTCTTTTGATTTGATTCTGAACAATGAAATTGAACTCCTAGAGTGTTAAATGTTTGTAGGCATCCAATTTTATTGTATGCAAACTCAATATCAATCAGCTCACTCATTTTATTGGTGAATTGATTCGTTTATAAATTAGAATATATTATAAACGAATTGGTTATCAATATCTATTTATTTTTGTGCTATCTTTGTTATTAGATTACAATTTGTGTTAGCCTAAACGGCTAGTGTCTTGTTTTTGTGTTTCAGATTGGACATACATTATTGACAAATTCGTTAGACATACGAATTTGGTAAAAATGTGTGTTTCAATATAACAATTATTGCTATGAAAACTCACTTAATACATTGATTATAGAAGCTGGACGTCATTCAAAAACACTACTAACATTTTTATGAAGCTTTCAACTCAACGAAAATAAATCCTTTTTCAACTAATCAATTTGCTTACGATGCATACCGTTAAATCGGTTTACTGTCGCTGTATTGTGTGACAATCTGTATCGCCAGATAAAAGTTGTCATAATAAAATTAACAAAACAGAAGCAACAATAAACCAGTGCCAGCAAACCATTTGGTAAGTAATAACGACTTGTGTAACTGACGGCTAATAGAACTTTGTGAAAGTAAAAAAAACACTTTTGGAATTCTGGAAAATTATGATGACATGTGATCATTCTTTCTTACGGGCGACCTTTCGTGCGCGGTATGTTGCGGTCTTTGCTATGAAAAATGAATGATTTCTACATAATAAGATAAGCGACTTGCAAATCACTTTGTGGAGTTTTGAAAAAGGTTTTGTTGATATCTTTCCAGTAAAACGAAACAAAGAACTAAAAGTTCGAGACTTTTCTTATATTTTCACTTCAAATAAATAAATATGAAATACTAAAGAGCATTTTGCAAGTAACTATCATGAGATGTAATAGTGCTGAACGCGCGCCTGCCGAGCTGTGGTTTGTAAATTGCGTAATTGACTCGGTGGCACTTTGCGATCCTCTTGTTGAGACACCTACGGATGCTCACATCTTTATTCATTTTGCAAATAACATTATACATTTATAGCGATTTTACATTCAAAAAAGTGTAATTTACATTTTTATTCAGTTTTTTTGCTACTAACTTCATTTAGCTAACGTTATTAAAAGTAGCGTAGTATATTCCAGGTTGCTTGTTTATTGACTAATAAGAGCTGAAATTCTTACGGATTCTCAGTGTGTATAGTGTTTCAAGTTCAATAGAAGCCGCTAAAATATTAACTTGATAGGGAGTAGTATACCTAGCATAATAATATGTTATACTCGTACCTAGTAGGTTTTGAGTTTTGATTGACGTTATTATTAGTAACTAGCTGTCAGTCGCGGAGTTACCCATGGTCCCTCGGGAAAACTTCATTTTCCCGGGATAAAATATAGGCTATGTTCATCAGTGATAATGTAAAATTCTAACGGTGAAATAATTTTTCATATCGGTCCAGTAGTTTCGGAGCCTATTCAATTCAAACAAACAAATCTTTTCATCTATTAAATAACACACACACTCACACACACACACACACACACACACAGACACACACACACACACACACACACACACACACACACACACACCGTGTATAGAATGCTAGCAATGTCGATTAATTTAGTAAACCGATAACTGAATAGTAAAAATCTTCTCAGACGCTCCATATTCTATAAACGATTCGTTTCTATAATAAAACTAGTTGAATCGAAGCATAATAGAAAATGAATTTCCTCAGAACAAAGGATATCGGCTTCCTTCCGACTTGTCACCCCTCGAGAGTATTTTTATACCTTTATCTCGTACAGAAGGTTATTAGACCAGTGTGTTGTGAAGTGGGCTGTTATTACATTAAGTAAAATATAATGAACTTTATTGAAGTGAAATATTGTTATTAATAATAGATCCCATTTATTTTAACGTCTCTTATTATGTCTAAATCACTCTAGAGCTCAAATTCGTTCGTTCAAGTTTTCATCTCATATGATTTCAGTTTATAAAAATCTCTGATTGTGATGGTCGCATTTTACCAATTAATACCGGTCGAAATTCTATTTCTGGCCAAGTTGAATAAATATTTAATTGCCTTTGGTTCAATAGTTATATAACTGAGTGTTCATTTGAAATGGAGACCCCGTTTTGTGAGACCACACAAGTGCGAGTAATTTGTTGACGGGAATAGTGTTTTAATTAAATTCTTTCTTTAAGTCTTCCATCAACATTATTATAGTTGTTTATTATATTATAGTTATCATAGTTTACAATAAAATAGAATAGAAAAACATTTTATTGTACACAAAAGAAACACATAACAGGAAATACACAAAGACAAGTAAGTAGGTACAATGGGCGGCCTTATCGCTAAAAACGATCTCTTCCAGACAAATACAAATAAATAATGGACCTTTGGATGGACTGGAATAGTACGACAGTTAAGTTTTTTGTTTAGTTTTATATTTTTGTTGTGCAGCAAAACCGTCCTCGGTAAATAGCAGCTCGCGCCGTTATTTTGTTTAGCTTTTTAAGTTTTTCGTGATGAATGATCAGTAGGTTTATGATAATGTTTTGAGGATTTGTGACTTTATTACTAGGTGCAAAGGGTGTTATTCGGTTAAACTTAAAACTTTTTTGTCACGCTATATCTATAATATTGTTGATCGAAGCTTTGTACATAAATATGCAATACAAGTTTGTCTTTTAAAATATTTAAAAGTATGAATAAGTGTGCAGATTTTAAAATTACAGTACCTACAATAACTTGAAATTTTTATACATTTGTATCAGACTGTAGGGGTAGGCAAGGCAAAGGCCACATAATTCCACTAAAATTGGATACCTACTTAAGTATGCTTTAGAGTAGGTGTAGAGGCTACATGAGTAATTATTACCCAGGAAGACCTTGTTGCACCTTCAGATAGGGCTATATCGGTGGCTTCATTTTGGAGCAAGCAAATTCAATATTCTCTATATTGAATTTGCTTGCTTTGCATATTATGAGCACATTGATACGATGAATGAATGAATTATTACCTAAACAATTAATTATCATTTATGTACTCATAAAACCTTTTTGTCCTTGAGTTTTCTAAGAATAAAACCTTCTATCTATAAAAGAAAAGGTGGCTGTCGTCAATTGTGTCACCCCTGTATGTATTTCAGTAATAAGGAATTACTAGAACACTGCTCTACACCTAATTTAAATGCACTATCGTCTAAAAGCTTTGGCCGGTACATGTCAGGTCTAATTTACTGGGGTACCTACTCTTATAATACATTCAGGGAGTAGGGACTGATTAAGAGGAACGTAACATTATAGAAATTTCTAAAAGTAAATAAGATTTGTAATGAAAGCTTTCTATACAGGGTCTTTCATTTTAAACTACACAAACCAACAAGGCCTCATTTTTGGGTTGTAATTGTAAATAGACGTTTGACCGTATCAATTTAATTCCTAAGCCGGTTTTAGTTTCCACTTCAAAAAGTATCTTTTATTGATTTTTTATGACATGTTGCATAATATTTTCAAGGAGAACAGACGTTGACCAATTAGAGCGCAGCAACATCACGTCGCACGCTCGAATGGACTAAGTTATACAAGAAGCAACAATCAATTAAAAGGATAGTCTTTATAGATTTTCTCGGGACTTTCATAACAAAACAAAAAAAAAATCATTACATAAATATTTTTTAATATATTTGTTGAACCCAATTCCTGAATTAAGTAAGTTTAACTGCATTAAGGTAGCAGTCTTTTTACACTCTGTATATTTTAGCTATGCTATCGTAGCAATATACAAATCGTGTCATTGTTGCACGACACGAGCGACACCGAGCCTCGCGTTTAAAGGAATCAACCCTTAATTGGTATAGACTCTCCTTTTGCTTTGGCGGCTTGCAATACGTGGCAGGCAGCAAGCTCACTAGTACAGAAGTAGGTATAGTTGTTCTATTTCACTAAGGCGGGTTTCTCTGGATTGTGTATGTGTGCACATGCACGTTGTTTCTGTGTGCGTTAGCTCGGGAACTCTCCATGGAAAAATAAGCGCTCAGTAGCGCTTATGCACACATATATACATCTGCACACATAATTAAGACCAACCCACCTTGTGAGCGAGTGTACTTAAGTACCTACCACGAATATTCTGCACCTCGGTAAATTTCGTCTAGCTTCTGAAATACTAACGCGATGATTCAACTAATAAATCTATGCTATAACGTATCCTGAAGAATGGCGATGGGACCGCATATTCAAACAAATTCGGTTTTCAAAGCACGAAGTTTGCCGAGACTCAAAATTTTGTGGTAGACTATAGGTGTATGAGGTACAGATGAGGTTTCCCCTTGAGCGCTACCACCCCCACCCCGGCGGCCCAGGGCGTGCAAAGCTATTTGCAAAATACGAGTATTACATTCGAGTTATGTTCTGTGAGACTTTTAATTGGACGGATGCCCGCTATAGAACTTCTGAGGTTATGAAGGGATTTATTTTCGTATTTCATCTGAAAGCAATATGAAAGTTGGCTTGCTCTATCCAACTACAGTTTCAGTTCAGCTAAAGCCGCTTGTATACTTTCCATGCATGCAAATGGAAGCAAAGTTCACTTTTCACTGTCGAGTGAGATTTCATAGAATCTGAATGAAGTATCACATTTTATTTCTCCTTTTTATCATTGCATGTTTCTGTCGGATGAACTTCATTTTTTTATGTCTTCATTTTCAAACAGCAAAATAACTTCTTACTAACATTGTCGTTGGCTTTTCATTTCCTTTGAAAATAATGAAAAGGCAATGCTCGAGCTCGAACTGTTTTTGTGCTAACATTGGTTAGAGGTAATGGTGACGTATCCACGTATGAGTCGCCATTGATTGAGGTGTCGCTGATGCTCACAAAGGTGGTTAAAGGTTCACTCAGGCTATATTTATCATTACCAAACTTATATTATGTTAAGTTCTTCCGATCGCAGTTTCCGCACATAGCACCTTAATAAATAATATACTTGTTATAACATTGCTAACATGTATCAAATCTTAGTATCATACTCTTATAATTTACCGTGATGCAAGTTCATAGGTAATATTGTTAAAGCTCAATTTAATTTATATAAAATATTTTTAAGACTCGCTACTTACAACTTTTCTAAGATTTTTCTGTTCTCGTATGTCTTAGATTGAGTGTTTCAAAGAAGTTGTTCATATACCTATACTACTTTTTATTCAGTTTCCACGCGGGGAAATGCAGTAGCTTTTCAAATTTAGTTCAATTTCGTATTGAATTATTGATACGATGCTCATCGGATTAATTTGAATTTCATGCAAAATGCACGAGTCTTGACAGTTTTTAAACACACTGGCGATATCAATAAACGACAAATTAAATTTCTACATTCACAAACCTGTTTTATACAGAGCGATTTAAAATTATAATATGCCTTACTTATTAGTTTGAAATGTAAAGCCTGAATCAACCTTACCATTTTATGCGCGGATACGCCTTCCTCTATCCAAAATAACACATGTACCCCTAAAGAATCCAGCACGACATCGACCGCGTGGCGTGTCGCACCCTGGGTGATGGGGTTGATGGTGGTTGGAATCTGCGGTGCCATCAGCTTCTGGTGGGCAAAGAGATCAAGAAAGCTGACGAAGCGCGGTTCCCGGCCGCTCTTCCCCGAGGAGTCGATGTGTGAGACGCGGCATCCAATGTTGACGACCACCACGATAAAAGACATGATCGAACTCACCACTTCTGGATCCGGATCGGGTAAGTTTTTCTAGGCTTAAGACTTTATAAACAGTCGATTTCATTCATTCATTCATTCGATTTCAATGGTTTGTGTTTTAAAATGCTTATGCACATTATGGCTTGTGTCATTATCAAGCGTATATTTTTTACATAATATATATCTTCATGTTTTGTTTTATCGACTTTTGACGACCTCTGTAGCGCAGTGGGCTAAGGCCCGCCTGTGCCTACATAAAAGATCTGAGAGAATGTCTACCACGCCTTGGGGATACAGTCGTGACCCTGTTTACGTTTTTACGATACAGGGCGTCTTACATTCCTAGTGTGGTTTCAGTACGATTTGTATGTTATTTTCAGTCAGTCCTTTAAAATTTTGCATAGCCTTTAATCGATAATTTCGTCTCACTATTGCATTGTCGCAGAGATCCTGAACTATTTTAAGATTGCATTCCGCAGACGTATCAGATTCGTTGTCTTATTTTAGAGTATCCCTAACTTTGGTCGACGTGTGTTTATCCAGACAAATCTGGAATATCTTGGTCTGTTTTTTTATCACAAAAGTTTGTGGAGCTAAACAGTATATATTGCAAAGCTCTTGATATTTTCTTTATTGTGCAATAAAGTATTTTCATTCATTCATTCATTCATTTTCGTTTTTTGCATCGTTGCATTTAATTAAACATCATAAACGAATCAATTGTCGAATCAATCCCGTTCTTGGTTTCTTTGAATCAGCTCCCAGTAACCATTAAACGCTTGTTTTGAAAAGTATGAAAATACGGATCAACCGTATCCCTTATGATCAATTAAATCCCATCCCATCCCACTCATAATGAAGCTGAAAGTTTGTGAGTTTGTTTAGATGTTGGTATGTTTGTGTTTCAATCACGCCTAAACCAGTGAACCGATTTGGATGAAACTTGGTATAGGCGTAGATAGTGATCTGGAATAGCATTATAGGTAATTAAAAATGTTGGTACCACGCGGGCGAAGCCGCACGCAGTAGCTAGTCTTCACTATATTAGCTAATTTTTAACCGACTTCAAAAAAAGGAGGAGGTTCTCAATTCGCCTGTATGTTTTTTATTATTATTTTTTTATTTTTTTTTTGTATCATGTTACGCGATTACTCCGCCAATTGTGGACCGATTTTCAAAATTATTTTTTTGTTTGAAAGGGTATACTCCAGAGGTGGTCCCATATAAATTTTATTCCTGAGGGTTTGATAATTTGCCCGTAAAACTCTAAAAACCTTCCCTCCTAGCCATTGTAAATCGAATCCACAGATAAGTCTAAGACTCTCTATGCAATATGTCAAATTGACAATTTACTAATGCCAGGAACTCACGTGTCGCGAGACTTGACATAAAATGTATGCAGTTTTGGTAATTATTGCCTTTAGACGCCGGTGGAGCCTAAGCATTATCTGTTTAGCATTATTTATTTCTTTCTTTCAAGCTTATCTGATGATGGAGTCAAGAGCTGTTCCAGGGAACTCCTCAGACAGTGGGCTGATTGAGTTGAAACTCGGTTCGTAGATTAAGTATCATCTAAAATTTTCAAAAATGGCGACAACGAGCTGATCTGATGATGGAGTCAAGAGCTGTTCCAGGGAACTCCTCAGACAATAGGCCGATTGAGTTGAAACTCGGTTCGTAGATTGAGTATCATCTAAAATTTTCAAAAATGGTGACAGCGAGCTGATCTTATGATGGAGGGAACTCCTCAGATAATCGACCGATTTAGTTGAAACTCGGTTTGTAGATAAAGTATCATCTAAAATTTTAAAATATAGGTAGTGACAGCGAGCTGATCTGATGATGGAGAATGGAACTCCTCAGTTAATAGGTTGATTGAGTTGAAACTCACTACATCGGTCAAGTTTCATTTACTAATTTGAAATATGATGACTGCGAGCTGATCCGATGATGGAGAACGGAACTCCTCAGAAAATAGGTTGATTGAAATGAAATGTTGTACTTACATCGGTGAGTTCAATCAGATCACGGTAATCCATTAAAAGCTTGTACTTGATGATATTTAAAAAAAACTTATTCTTATTTAGATTTTTATGGATGACTTATTGATTCCCTGAGTCACGCCGTGGTAGAGTCGAACATTGAAGTCGGTTTTTCTTTTTTTTTAAAAACGTAATTATATTGATATACTTTCGCAGTCTGCTTACTCGTGTATCCATTTTGAGAATGAAAATACTCCACCATATCTTATTATCCAGTCACTGTCTAGAAACCAAGACGATTATATCATCATTCTATAGAGCATTATGATAATAGAAGTAACGTAATATGTGTGACGTGACCCTGATTATATTATGGATATATTGTTAAGTAAATGTGTTTGCAGATACATTGTTTTCGGTTCAGATGAGGCATACATGTTTAGGTACATAGATTTTATCCCGACATTTTATCGTATTAAAAAAAACCATGGTTGAAACATAGGCGGTCTTCTACAGATTGTACACGACATTATTCTGCCTTCATCGTTCTTTTACAGGGACTTCAGACGCACAGCTGATTATCATCCTCGCCTGGTTGATATTCCACTTATTAGAACTAAGCGCTTGCAAAGTTCTTTTATTATGCGCACTGTCAGCTTCCAACGTCTGTATTTCCGCTGAGCTCTGACCCTGTTGCTTTCAAGAAGAGAGTTAATAGGTACCTTCTGGGTAGGCTCGCTACATCGTAGGCCTCATTCTTGCCCATGTTAGTTTCGAGGTCATTCATCATAAAAAGGCACATAATTTCGAATTAATAAAGGTGGAAAAAGAAATGCAAAATGCTGGGGAAGCCTATTCCATCTCAAACAATGTCCCATGCATACCTTTGTTGCTATATGATATGAGATGCCTCCAGAAGCTGTTAAAACCGTCTAGTAAAGGACATAGATGTAAAGGCCTCTCTCTGTGTGACATTGTTATTTAATCTCGCACAAGGAATTTTGATATTAGGATTCACTTAAAAGTTTGCCAACAAAATACCCGAGTCAATGGGAAAAATCTTAATTAATGTCGGGATTGCATTTCCCTCCCGCAAAGAGTCGCTATGACAACAGTATTTAATTTAGATGGATTCTATTGGGGAATACGCTAAAGTTCCCCTCCTATTAAGTGCTGTGTGAAATGTCTAGTATTATTTATATTGAAAAGTTAGGGTTGCAGAAAAAAGTTAGTTTGTCGGTCCCGGTTATTTAGGCCTTAGGCCAAGGTGGAAGCAATAAGGCAGCCTGAAAACTCCGTCACTCAAAGTTGGTCACCAACTCATACGATCTTTACCAGCATAAATTATGTTTCCCAATACGGCTGCTACGCTATGAAAATGACTTAACAAAACAACTTATGACCTGCATAGATAATGTAGGCCAAAACCAGCCAATTGATCAATTTTACACGGATAAGTAACGACGAAGATATAAGCTAGAATGTCTCACAATGAAGTGTTCTATTTTCATCACCGCTTATTGACGGGTTGAGGCGACCGAGCTTGCTCTGTTATCTCTAGAATATTTATTTCTTTGGTCTCACCTATAGAACAATGGCCTCTAGGGGTTGTTGTCACATATTCGTTTATACTTCGTCGAAGTAATTACCATTATAGTATGAAAAATTAATAAAAATTCTTATATTATCTTCTTTGTAGCTGAAATACAAAAATGTATAGCGGTATTACGTCTTTTCTTACCTAGTATACCTACCTAGTGACATGTCTTTTGTATTGTATGTTGTCTAAAATATAGTCATAGAGCCGTGTTGGTCGAATGGGGTAGTGCCTCGACTTTCAATCCGAAGGCCGTGGGTTCGAATCCCGGTCGTGCATCAATGGATTTTGAAAGAAAGCAAAACATCGTGAGGTTCGCTAGTAAGGTGAAAAGTTGTATGTATCACACGAGAGCAAAATATTTTGTTGCTTGTGCTTTTGAATCCCTCACTACACTCAGGATTCTAACTAGATCCTCTAATATAGAATCCCTCGTTTGTTCGGGATT
The DNA here is from genome assembly GCA_963565295.1 of Epirrhoe alternata. Taxonomy (NCBI): domain Eukaryota; kingdom Metazoa; phylum Arthropoda; class Insecta; order Lepidoptera; family Geometridae; genus Epirrhoe; species Epirrhoe alternata. Next base: position 2,585,923 of record OY751375.1, read on the forward strand.
CAAACTCTGCACTCGCAACAAAAACGAATTTTGCTCTCTTGTGGTACAATGTACTATTCCTTCTAGTGTAAAAGCCTTAGGGATAAAATTAATAGAACGCGATTGCGCGATAATCGCAAGTTCGCGCGTTTGTTCGTACGAATGCGCGATCAAACATATTGATGTCGAATAGGTGTCCTAATTGAGGCGATCCTATCGCGTGACCAAATTGATGGATTTTAGCGATGGTCGCATCGCTAGCTCCCGAGATTATCGCGCATTCGCGTTCTATTAGGACGACGCCTTAGTTTTAGCTTTTAACGGCCGTTTTCTCGAACGCAAATCATCTTCAAAATTAATCATTGTTCAAATCCGCGTCAGACAGCTTGCAACTGGACTTCATTCGAGCAAGTAATCTAAGATTAATTGGTTTGTCAATTTGAAAAGCGTTCCAGAAATCTGAAATATTCCTAAACTCCTAAAGAGAAGTAGACTAGAGTTTTGTACTTATTCCTCCACTTTCACTAGGTCTACCACTCCTCGTGCAGCGTTCAATCGCTCGCCAGGTCCAGCTGGTCGATATAATCGGCAAGGGCCGCTTCGGCGAGGTCTGGCGAGGCAGGTGGAGGGGCGAGAACGTAGCAGTGAAGATCTTCTCTTCTCGAGAGGAGTGCTCCTGGTTCCGCGAGGCCGAGATCTACCAGACTGTGATGCTTCGTCATGAGAATATACTTGGATTCATTGCTGCCGACAATAAAGGTAAATACGTAAAGTATTAATTCGTCGGGAGCTTTATTTTTTTATGTCTCCCGATTACTCGAACACCTATTTGTAAACTATTTTTAAAAGGGTATGCTTCACAGGTGGTTCTATATAAAATATTCCTGAGGGTTTGATACGTTTTCGCAAAACTCAAAAAACCTTATCATCACTTGTAATTTTGAAGTCTTTACGTAGTTTTTGTCCATTCTCTGAATCGATAAAATGCTCATATTAAAAATATTTCTTATCAGCCCGGTTGCACCCACTCTCTAACCCACTTTGTTTTGTCCTGAGCCTCGCTCACGCTTTCCCAGCAACAGTGACTATATGCGACCGAAAATAAACTAATTTGTTTACATAGTCCTATTTCAAATCCTATATCTTATCTAAAACATTTATTATTAGCGCAATAGGCGTGTTTATTCAGGATTCAATATTCTTTCTTGTCTCACAATGTCAATACGTTTTGAAATTCAAATAGCTGCTCGAACCCACATCGAGACTTGAAGTCGGAATAAAATATTTAAAATCAAGATAGAATTGACACATTAGTTAGCGGCTGTAACTGAAAGTAGTGCAATTTGTACGCGCATATAATTATTTTGCAATCTGTCAGAAATTGCAGAAAAAGGAAGACTTTTCTTTCTTCTTCTTTCTTTCTTTCGACACCAGATATACTCGTAGAAAGGCGGCATAAAATAAGGATGGTTTATGCCTAGCAGTGCAGCGTTTCACTTGCGATTAACAGTGAAGGTGAATGTAATGGAACGTTATATTGAAGTGTCGTTGTGTAGACTAAAAGATTGTGTGAAATATGGGTAAGAGTTGGAATGAATACTGAGATGAAAATATGTGCGAAAACCGATGGCCTATTAAGCGTTCCAACCTTATTTTATTTTTACAGAACGGCACGTTCCTTTAACACGAAGTAATAAGCTTTTTGCGCCCACCCATTGTTATTCAAGTGTAATGTATTCCTTGCTGAATAAGAGATGAATGCACAATTGACAGGTACCATTGACCATGCAAAATGCTCTAGATATCACCATATAGCTACATGGTTACACTCACCCAGTTTTACACTCGATGCTCACATCTGAATACTTCATTCTAGTTCTAATTTCTGCTAGAAATTAACATGCATAATTCATTTTATCAATCTTTCACGTGAATAATGTATTTAGTAAACTTATTTCTAGTTAAATCTTTCCTTTATTTATGTATCTTCCGGAGATTAATAATAAAATGTTCATTTTTAAAGACCGCGGATATACCTAGTTGGTCTATCACACAGAGGCGGACTGGTCTTCATTGTGTGGGTGCACCTTGAGAAGATGAGGACCAATAGGTTATCATGGTAAAGACGTGTAATGAGAACGGAATAATGTCATGTAGTCATGTAGTGTCAGGAGAGTATTTGATTTGAATGTGGATGGATATACGAGTAGAGGTAGGCCGAAGAAGAGATAGATAGATTGTGTGAAAGATGATTGAGTAAGAAATGTGTGAGTGCTGAGATGACGGCTGATAGAGGGAAATGGAAGAGGAATACATGTTGTGTCGACCCCACATAGAGTGGGACAAGAGCAGGAAGATGATCATGCACGTGCACGTTGTTTCTTAATCGTGTGCGTGTCTCACGCACACAGAAACAAAACTACGCAACTACGCACACAATGAAGACCAACCCGCCTTGGGAGATATGCTGACAAACCCCAAATCTCTCTTTCATAGACAACGGAACATGGACGCAACTCTGGCTGGTGACAGACTATCACGAGAACGGCTCTCTCTTCGACTTCCTCACAGCCAGGACCATAGACTCGAACACGCTTGTCAAAATGGCGCTCTCCGTCTCTACGGGATTGGCGCATCTGCACATGGATATCGTTGGGACTAAAGGTTAGTGTCTCATGAAAACATGTAAAATAAAAAACAAAAAAATATATATGTCTACATAACTCAAGTTTTTGTTAACATTTATGACAAGTTTTCTGTATGTTTAGTATCCCACTCATATAATAAAGCTGAAAGTTTGTGAGTTTGGTTAGATGTTTGGATGTTTGTATGTTTGTGCAATCACGCCTAAACCAGTGAACCGATTTGGATGAAACTTTGAATAAGCGTCTATAGTGACCTGGAATAGCATATAGGCTATTCAAAATGTTGGTACCACGCGGGCGAAGCAGCACGCAGAAGCTAGTAAAACATATTGCTAAATATCTCAGAACTTATTGCTTAAAAGTTATTGCATGTATATAATACAATACATGTTTTGTAGCTTGGTGTGAACTTGGGGGTACGAATAAATCGAGTGGATAGGAGTGGGTTCTTTACTTTTAGGGTATTTTGGCAAAATAAATTCGTCGCAATCTGTTAGTCAGTAACGTGACAGTGAACACCAATTAGAGAGATTTACGTCACTTTCTGCGCAACACCATTGTTCTGGTCGACATTTAGTATATAGAACAGAGGTCACCTAAGGAATTTTTTGTTTTTGTCATTATTTTCAAGTTATTGCAGCTATTTTTGCTCATAGGATTTCCATAATGATGTATGTAAGTATAAACAAGTGTAAAATACTTACTATAATAATATTAAGGTTTAAAGATGAATGAATGAATGAACACTTTATTGTACACCAAGAAATTAACAAAAAGATAGACGATACGATAGTTTTAAATCTTTTATATCAAATCAAATCATTTTTTTCGGTTTCACAAAAGTCCACCATATTATATTAGTAAAATGCTTAGCCTAATTGTTAGTAAGTAATCAAATAACATTATAAATCAAATCAAAACAAATCATGTCAATAACGAAATTAATAAATTAAATTTAAATATCACATGGACACTATCCTACTTCGCACACCGCATAACATTACATGGCAGCACATGCATGTTAGTCCAGTGCCGTGCAGTCCAGTGCATTATATGTCGTCGGCAGATCGTTGAATAAGCCATTTCATGATATTAGTTCAACGACGGTATTTCACGATCTGCCTTTCTCACACCCGCCATATCATTCGTTTGACGATTTGGCTAGCGATTCTTTGGTGATACATAGTTGAATGATATCATGATATGCCTAGGCAGATAATGAAATAGAACAAATTTATAGCGTAACTAGCTATCCGTCGCGGTGTCGAGAAAACATCACTTTCCCGGGATAAAATATAGCCTATGTTCATCAGGGATAATGTAAAATTCTAATGGTGAAAGAATTTTTCAAATCGGTCTCGTAGTTTCGGAGCCTATTCAATTCAAACAAACAAACAAATCATTCCTCTTTATAATATTAGTGTAGAAGTGTAGATATTATATTTCTGGCGCTTCGGCGGCCGCTATATTTTTTATTATAGCGTATTATAGCGCGTAGTAGCAACTAATTGCGATCTAGACATGTAAGTAAAGCAGATCGTGAAATGGCGTCGTTGAACGAGATGCCTAGGCATATCATGATATGACTAATTCAACGATCTGCCTGCGACATCTACATTCAACAAAGTCGAGTTGGTTACCCTATTTATAAGACTAGAACAGATTTTAATGAGGTTTTATTTGTTGGATTTGTCTCCGAGCGAATTAAAGTGCCAATCCTATGATCCTAGCGACCTGTCAATCTTATTATTAGGACAGTAATCGTGTCACATCTCCCTTTAATTAGTTACAGCCAAGGCAGACAGCTCTAACTAAACTAATTGGCAGGATGTTATGACGTAGTTTGAATCTCGCAGATGTCGCTATAAAGAAAGATACCTAACTTGTCAATGAGGTTTATTCCGGTGTGCTATCCGCATAATATAGCTATTTATAGCTCTATTATTATCAGTTATCCTAATAATATAATATAATAAATCTGAAAGTTTGTGAGTATGTTTGGATGTTTGGATATTTGGATGTTTGTATGTTTGTGTAACAATCACGCCTAAACCAGTGAACTGATTTGGATGAAGGATGAAACTTGGAATAGGCGTAGATAGTGACCTGGAATAGCATATAGTCTATTCAAAATGTTGGTACTACGCGGGCGAAGCCGCGCGCAGAAGCTAGTTGATGAGCATAAGACAAAATTGGTTGTAGGCTACCGATTATCTCAGTTTCTTGTTAAACAAACATACGAAGCGAAATCGCCCAACTTTCCACTTAATTCATAGCTCGCTTCGCTTGCTCGATAAATTTAGCTATCTTCGCTCGCTCGATGAATTAAAACTATTGATTAGGTTCACTTTAAACGACTGGTAATGCCGGAGATTCATTTAAATATATCTAGAACAACGGTTCGCATGGTATTGGCCTTCTCAATAAGTCCATACATATAATGAGAAGGGAAGAATGTCAAGTTAGAAGAGTCCTTATATGATTGTACATAGATTAGAGGTTAAACAAAAGTTGGATTAATTGTGTGACTCTCTCTGTCACTCGTCATCTCAGCTCTCACACACATATGCGTATTCACAAAATCTATCGATTTGTGTATATTGAGGTATTGCCTAGTAAAGGTCATACACCTCGATGGAAGCTAGTATCGAATTGAGTGGTGAAACCGCGTCTCTTTGTAGTACGCCGCCGCCGGCACCCTTTGTTAATATTCCATCCCTCGTATCTATATCATTGGTCCAAATATACGCACACATAAATCCCCTTTATAATAGGGATGTTGGCTGTAACAAGTTAGAATGAATAATTAGTTAGAATGAATAATTAGTTAGCATGATAATAGTGACCAATTCTGGTATCTTGAGCTATTGCAACTAGCGGTCACTCATCCATTTTTACGTCTAACCTCAGACGGCTATCTGGAATATGATCTTACGTATTTAACAGGTTCTTCCGACATAGAAACATGATGAACATAGTAGCTGCGCTCGCGCGGTGTTAGCCGCGGTCCCTCGGGATTTCTTATTTTTTCGGGTAAAAAGTAGCCTATATCCTTCCCTGGGATACAACCTTTATCCATGCTTATTTCCAGCATAATCTGTACAGTAGTTTGGGCGTGAAAAGGTAACAAACAGACAGAGTTAGTTTCACATTTATATAAGTATGAATTCCCGTAAATTTCAATTTAAACTAGGAAAATTCCAGAAGTCTTAAGGTTACCTCAAAGGTTTTCAATTCAATTCAAGTTATTTATTATTTATTACATACATAATAATACATAAGTACAGCCATGGAGAAGTAGATTAATGAATTAAAACATCTTAAATTAAAATTATACATTCCTTCCGGAGCGCATGGCACTATGTGTGCGCGTCCAGTGCTTCATGAGAGCGCAGTCCGTGTCCAATCTTCCAGCAATAAGCTTCAGATAGCTACTGGTACCGCCCCTGACCCGGCGCATCAGGGATGCTGTTCTGTTGCGGATGATAGCGTTAAAGTCATCGACGCGGGAGCAAACATCCCGGACGCGCTACAGAAGCGGGGCAGTCCCAGTAGCACTCTGAAACCATTATTACACTGGGCGCGCAAGGCAAGGCGCAAGGTTTCACTGGTAGTAGATTTATGAAGTGTGTTCTAAGTCTTCTTCGTGTCGTTAATTCGTATTCAGGCTTATTGAAATTCATCTGAACATATTTTTGTGTGGCTGTTGACTAGCCCGATTGTGATTATTATTATTTGTGTTAACAAAGTGGCTGTAAGTATTATACAAACAATTTCAGACATTTTCTCGAAAATTTCTAATAAATTGCAAAATGAAATGCAACAGCCCTATTGGACCCTGGCTTATACAAATATGGATTTCGAATTCGAAATTTCAAATCGAAATACAAATTGGGAGGGAAGTGGATTATGAAACCAATCAACTCCATGTTTGTACTGTTTTGATTGATGTATGCACGAAATGAAACTGTATAGGTATTTATTTATTTCACCAATTTTTGTGTTGAGCTTTGTAGAATAGACAATCGGACTCTACCGATTATTTCAACACTCAAGCCTTTAGGTAAGAATTTAAAAAACACACACACACAGGGGTCACGACTGTATCCCCAAGGCGCGGTAGACATTCTCTCAGATCTTTATATAAAGAATTAAAACCCAAATAAACAAAACCAAGAAAACCAAACCTAAATAAACAGGAAGTTATGATCTTCTAGCTGTGCCCCGTGGTCCTCCAAATTCCAGGCTCCAAGTAAGCTATGAGGTTTTTCTCAGTATAAGCTCCATAACAATAACTAAATCCGTTCTGGTGGCTTGGAGCGTTTTCATATCCGATCCGATACCGATATCGGAACGGATAATGTGAAAACCCTGGACTCTTATTTCCTGACAGTTTTCGAATGTCAATTTTGAATAACCCGGTTTATTATAGAAACGTCGCAAATTATGAGAGAGCATGATTAGAACCGCCATTTTAAATTCGTTTCTTTATACCAAAATTGCCTTAAAAACTGCCAGGAAATAAGAGCCACCAGATTGAAAAAGCAATTTCAAATTCAAACTTTAGCTATTATAAGTTGAGATAGTCCTTTACGTACTATAGGTATAACTAATCGAAATTGAAACTCATTGTGAAGGCTGAAGCTAAGCCCTCTCAATTTGATTGAACGCCACATTGTCCCTCGTATACTCGAACGTTGACAGAAAATTCCCCCGGCATACGGTTCCGTTAATTAAAACTCGATAAAATGAATCTGATCCGTAGATGGTATTTTGCAATGATATTTTACAAACAGTAGCAGAAGTTTCGTTACAAAAATGTATACCTCATCTCGCTACTCGTATTGGATTGATGGATTGTTGAAGCATCACGCCGAAATGGCTAAATGGATTCTTGAAGTAGCTTATACCGTGGAATTCCGCGGTCATTTCGCGGGCTCTGTTATATTTTATGGTCTTTGTATACTTTTATTTTGTCTCTATCTACCTTCCGTATATTGGGGATACAGACGTAATTCTGTACTACCTTCTGTAATTCTGGAATACTAACTTCTTCAAGATGTGGGCATGTATCAAATATGTATTTGTACATGCCTCTGACTAACCCCTTAGACATCTTCAAAGGATCTGGAGTATAAAGATCTGAGAGAATGTCTACCGCGCCTTGGGGATACAGTCGTGACCCTGTTTACGTTTTTTACGTAATTCTGTTTCGTTTTTCTCTTTTGTACTTTTTTTATTAACTGCTTTTAATGAAAGATACATTTTATCATACATCACTTAGAAATTATACTTGTGTGACTCTTTTATAAGTTTTCAAGTCTGTGAAATTAAACTTGAAAAAGCACTGGGCAAAGAGAAGCCTTTTTTCCAGAAGTGGTTTCATTCATTTAAGTTTAAGAAAAGTTATGATAACTTTTGATGGAATTCCGCATCGAGATCAGAACTTTTTCTTGTCGTGTCAGTCTCTTTTGAACCAGTGGAGTGTAATGATTGGTTTTAAAGTGCACCTCAAGGCTCTTAATATAATATGACAGAACGAATACTAGAACTCTACTTAAAGATTATTAAAATCTCCCGCTAGTTTTGAGTTTTCGGCTTTGATTTTATCAATCATTTTTTTTTTTTTTTTAATGATGAACGGGTCGGCTCTTGACCTCGAAACTAACATAGGCAATAATGGGGTCTACGATGGAGCAAGCCTACCCAGAAGGTGCCTATTAACTCTCTTCTTGAAAACAACACGGTCTTAGCTCAGCGGAAATACAGAGGCGGGAAGCTGATTCAAAATTTTTGCAGTGCGCATAATAAATAAATAATGCTGGACATTTCACACAGCATCATCTAGCCCCAAACTAAGCATAGCTTGTACTATGGGAACCAGACAACTGATATACATATCATCATCATCATCTTCCTGGCCTTTTCCCACATTACGTGGGGTAAAAGACAACTGATATACTAATTAATATTTTTTTGTAAATACATACATATTATACATAGAAACACCCAGACCCGAGACAAATATTTGCAGGTCATACAAACATTTATCCCGCGGCGGGGATGATAACAGAACTTCAAATTTTCTAACGTCGAGTGATCTTACTGTTTGATTATTTACTGTGCGTTCAACAATTCGATGTTGTGCATCTCGCTGGGCGCTGGTTGTATTTAAAGACTGATTAAAAAAGACGTTTTAAATCAAGTTAAAAAAAAACATGATCACGACTGTAACATCAGATCAGATATTTTTATGTCAGATCCAAGTTGACTCTTAGGATTATTTTACATTAAACATACATTTAAAATGTGAGCATGTTCCAAAAATATTTGGACGTGCCCTTGAATACCCCTTCATAATTATGTAATACTCTATAGATCTCTATACAAAAAAATAACGCGATCTCGTCCCGTTATAAAAACAACAATGAGATCTGTGAAAATGTTTTTGTAGTATGTATCTAAATAGTCATTTTGTAACAAGTCAATCAGTCACATAGTTCTTCAAGCAGCTTAGTGACTCGCGTATTTATTATGTGAAGAAAGTAATTATAATTAGTAGTTATTTTGTCACAGGTCGTTCTTCGAGGAACTCTGTCCTTATTTTGAGAATAGTCGGATGGATACAAATGTCCCCTTACTAATTTTAGACGAGTATTTGTGTAGTTAGAGGTTGATGCGCAAGGCGTGTTGCAATACTGCCAATTAAAATCGTAATACAGTTGTGAACAAAGCGGAAAATTTTCAATGTAGCATGTAGACCCTTTATTATTAGATAATTTTTATTTATATTCTATGAATGGGCATTTAATGTCATGTGACCAGAAGAGTACTGGGTATGAATGTGGATGGACATACGAGTAGAGGTAGGCCGAAGAAGAGATGGGTGGATTGTGTGAAAGAAGAAATGAGAGTGCGGAGATGACAGCTGATAGAGGGAAATGGAAGAGGAATACATGTAGTGCCGACCCCATATAGAGTGGGACAAGGGCATGAAGATGATGATGAATGTTTCGTTTTTCTGTTATATATACTGCCAGTAACATTTCAAGTTTTTTTTTACAGTACTTAGGTTTTATTTCACATCCCCAACTTAAGTTCTAGAAAACGTAAAATTGAAATGATCAAGGAATATTCCATAGAAAGAAATCTTAAATTAAAAAGGCGTATTTGAATTGAAAAAGTTTAAAACATATAAAAAAAAGCTTTACTGCTCTGCTTCAGCAAATGAATATGAATATGAATCCTTAGAAAACCAATTACTTTTTTCTTAGAAATCATAAGTTAATTTAAAAGGACTAATCAGCGTAGGAGTCCTTGTTAAAAACCAATTACTTTTTTCTTAGAAATCACAAGTTTATTTAATTTCTTAAGACTACATAAGATGCTGAATAACTACTTGTAAGGCTATGGGTTTTAATTAAACCTTTGATGCTATCGTTATCTAAGTTTATATTTTGTAAAATTTCATTTAATAAAAAAAAATAAAACTTAAAATCTTTAAAATCCGAGAAAAGTGGAAACGGAAGATGGCAATTTTGTAATAGACAGCCGTGGTAATGGTTAGCCGGATTATTGTAACATTATGTAACAGAGCTTAAGAGGTTACGTAATGTACCTTATGAATCATGGCCTTGAACGCTTCTATAATCCCCATAGTCCACAACTGGTGTTATTCCAAAGCAGCTCTCACAATCTTTGCTATCTCTAGATCTTCCAAAGCACACATACATCCTTCTGCAGAAAGCAGCCATCCTCAACACATGCAGAATTGTTAGAAAATTTCTGCAGAATGAGCTACCTCACGAAGCTCAACCATCTGAAGTGCACTTGACTTAGGTCCGTGCACTTCAGATAACATTCCGGTATCGAATACCGAGAAGATCATATCTTAAACTACAATAATAATAATGATCAAGTATTTTATGTAGAGGACACTTCAGTTCGGCGAGGTCGTGGGCTAAAAGCCAGATTTGGGTGTGAATATTTAATGATCCCTAAAGTGCGAGGTTAAAAACTCGGGTGTTACTATTAATCGTGACATAAAGTTTTTCCTTAGTTCAACTTAAGAATAAGCAAAATGGCTACCAATAAACCAATTAGAAAGTTATACTATTATTACTATTATATTATTATTTATTTATTTGCACCCTTGTTTAAATCTAGTGTAACCACAGAATACATGTTAGTAGGTACTGTAAAAATATTTTCATAGTTACCACCAAAGAGTACGTATATATTTTACTCACACCAAGGAGTTTTTGTCTAAGTACGAATGCCCGCCAAAATGCCCGCCAAAATAAAAATAAAAAATCTAAATCAAAAAGAAGTGTCAAATTTGACAAATATACACAGCTGTCATAGACAAATTGATAGGTACTTATTTTGAGGTTTCTCGTTGGATGCGATGTTGCCGATTTGTGCATCTTCACGTATCAGAAGGATAGTTACATCAGAGTTCCACCTTGTTTAATGGTAAGAAATTATTTCTGACATATTCTGAATTTACGCAAGGTAAAGCTATGCAATGCGTAAATCTGATAGAACTTCGGAATAAATAGTTTTTATTGGTGAGACGGTTAGGCTTTTACATCTATATTAGATTTATACAGCGTCAGGAGGCAATCTATGCCTACACTTAACGGGACGCTGTAGTGCCTGGGACATTGTTTGAGATGGAATAGGCTTGCCCAGCACCTAAACCATCCTCTCAGCTTAATCAGCCTGGCCCACAGGAAAGACGACGTCAATACGTGTGGAGCTGACTAAGCTGCGGGTTTCCTCATGATGTTTTCCTTCACCGTAAAGAGCTCGTGTTAAAGCGCATATAATATGTGAGGTTACCACTATCAAAATATAGTCTGTTGGTTATTAAGTGACGACCTCTGTAGCGCAGTGGGCGAAGGCCCGCCTGCGACGCAAAAGGTTGCGGGTTCGATCCCCGCGGTGGGACCAATGTTTGTATGATCTACAAATATTTGTCTCGGGTCTGGGTGTTTCTATGTATGATATGTATGTATTTACAAACAAAAAGTATATATAAGTAGTATATCAGTCATCTTAGTACCCATAACACAAGCTCTGCTTACTTTGGGGCTAGATGATGCTGTGTGAAAAGTCCATCATTATTTATTATTTATTTATATTTAAGTGAACAAGTTTTTTTTTATATCTATATTTCGTTTAGGGTCGATTCACATCTGACGGAAGATCCGTCGCGGATTATCGGTCGCGGAACGCCAGAACTGACAAATGTATAGAAAAACACTCGACCGTTCACACTCGACGGACATCCGTCAGATGTGAATCGACCCTTAGTCTCTACCGTCAAAAGTTCAAAATTCACGACAGTATTCACCTCACATTGATCCCGACCTTTACCTCTTTTGTAGGTAAACCAGCGATAGCCCATCGCGATCTCAAATCGAAGAATATTCTAGTAAAGAGTAATCTTTCCTGTGTGATCGGCGACTTGGGTTTAGCGGTGCGACACAACGTGCCCTGCGACACCGTCGACGTGCCCTCGACTAACCGCGTTGGCACTAAGCGGTACATGGCGCCTGAGGTAAGAGAACTTTGAAATACTATTTACTTTTTTAAATTTCAGATCTTTTTTGTATTAGAGCGCAGTCGGTGAAAGCCTGCTTGAGACGCAAAAGGTTGCGGGATCGATCCCCGCCGCGGGATAAATGTTTGTATGATCTGCAAATATTTATCTCTGGTCTGGGTGTTTCTATGTATACTCGTAATATGTATGTATTTACAAACAAAAAGTATAAAAGTAGTATATCAGTTATCTGGTTCCCATAGTACAAGCTATGCTTAGTTTGGGGCTAGATGATGCTGTGTGAAAATGTCCAGCATAATTTTTTTTATTTTTTATTTATCTCTTTTCACGTCACTTTTATATTTCAAATACTTTTTTTTATTCAACCTATACTGTCCCACTGCTGGGCAAAGGTCTCCCCCAATTCTTTCCAACCATCTCTCTCCTTCGATAGCTCCCACCACCCACTATCGAAGGAGTCGAGGTCGTCTCTCCAGCGCTTCTTTGGTCGTCCGCGGCGTCGTTTTTTTTTCTATTTCAAATACTTTAGTTAAATTGACGGTCCCGGCTATTGGTCGTTAGGCCATGACGCGGCCTAAAAACTCCGTCACCAGAGTTGGCCACTGACTCATACGAACTTTACTTTAGTAAAAATAAATATATAATAAATAATGCTGGACATTTCACACAGCATCATCTAGCCCCAAACTAAGCAAAGCTTGTACTATGGGAACCAGATAACTGTGATAAATCTATAGTGCTGTTTAATTATTGAAAGATACGAGTAGTGTTGGTCTATCTAGTGGTAAGATAAGTCTCAATCAGTTATACTACTACGGCGGGAGGAAAAAGGAACATCGTCGGAAGACTCAAACGGCAGCTTTGCCGAATATGATTCCAGATCATTTCCAACTGAAAACATCTTTTTTTTCATTTCTCAATGCAATACCTAGGTGTGGAAACTCTTTAAAAATTATAGATTTAGCTAAAGCGACATCTCTTCGTCATTTGATTCTGAATGTAACTTCGGACAATGAACATGAGTTTACTAGTGAAACGTGTAGATGGCGCTAACCGGTGCTTAACCGATAAATATGAGCTTATCAAAAGTGTCGAATCTGACGTCAGTGGGTTCCGTGGTCGAGCGGTAGAAGGCACTCCGGCTTTAGGAGGATCATCTGATCGTCGCGGGTTCGAATGCCGTCGGAATCGAAAATTTTGATAAGACTTTTCATTTCTCAATGAAACACATTAAAAATTACAAAAAAAACATCAATTTAATCCAAGAAAGAAGAAGTTCTTGAAATTTAAACTCGATAATTTTAGGAGTAGGTTTGTGAAAGCCCTGAAATGCTTTGAAAGAGCTTTTAAGCTGCGAGTTTGTATGGTTTTGTTAATTTTTGAAAGGCACCTTATCAAAGGCTGTTTCTAACTTACATTTTGTTTTGTTAAAAGTGATTCCTTACATTATAAGGAAACTCAAGTTTGTTCATGTTCACACTGCTTTTGTGTTTAAATAAAAGTTAAACGGATTAGTGAAACAAAAGGGCTGTAAAAAGTTAATGTAAATAATATGTAGAACGTTTTATTTTATTTTATATTTTTTCATAAGAAATCTTAGTACTTATAGAATTCGGAATACTTTTCTGCCGTTTTTTGCCAATCATTGTTTACTTACTTTAATAATAACAAGGTTTTTATTTGGAAAACCCATCCCCCTCATATAATAAAGCTGAAAGTTTGTGAGTTTGTTTAGATGTTTGTATGTTTGTGTATCAATCACGCCTGAACCAGTGAACCAATTTGGATGAAACTTGGAATAGGCGTAGATAGTAACCTGGAATAGCATATGGGCTATTCAAAATGTTGGTACCATGCGGGAGAAACCTTTATTTTTGTCTTGTTTCTCTGTCTTTGTTATGTATTAGTTGGAGGTAGGTAATACCTATTTAAAGTGTGTTTTTATTATTCCATTGCAATAATGTGGCTGCCACTCCCGGATAGGCTTATTTAGTCACAAACGAAAGTGTTCAAATCTTAATAACTGTAAGCTCGTGGTGGTGCTCCGAAGCGCTCGTGGTCGTGCTTGCTTAGTCGTTCTTGATAGATCGTCGAAGTTAAGCAACGTTCGAAACGGTCTGTAAGTGGATGGGTGACCGCCAGTGGCATTTTCATCTGAGCGCTTCCGTGCTTCGGAGGGCACGTTAAATTGTCGGTCCCGGCTATTTAAGTCGTTAAGCCATGACGGAGGCCTTAAGGCGGCTTAAAAACTCCGTCACCAGAGTTGGCCACTGACTCATACGAACTTACTTACTTTTTTATTGTAATAATGTGGCTGCCACTCCCGGATAGGCTTATTTAGTCACGAACGAAAGTGTTCAAATCTTAATAACTGTAGTGTGACCTGACTGACGCCGCCTAAATCATCTGTAATAGATGGATAAAGAGGTCAAGGTGTATTTATTTATTTATTATAACAGTTTTTGATAGAAAGCTTACAGTAGAATACCAAAACGCTAACTATCTAAGGTACATTCTCAAGGTGTTAATAATGGAGAGATGGTCATTGAAAATGTCGACATGTTGGACCTCATGCAAATAGGCATTAAGCAATGTGAGAGCCCTCAAAGTTGGAGCATTGTTCGCATAATTGGTACGCGGGGTGTGGCATGCGAACAGAGAATGATAGCGCCGGCCACAACGTACGTAGTACGTGTGGGCTAGTCTGTGCGTGTTTTTCCTAATAAATTATCTAAACCATTCCAGGTACTGGACGAATCGATGGACACGCGTCAGTTCGATCCGTACAAACGCAGCGACGTATACTCCTTCGGTCTTGTTTTATGGGAGATGGCGCGACGTTGCGGCGCTTTGCCGGACGAATATCAGCCGCCGTATCACGATGCCGTACCACCTGATCCGTCATTGGATGATATGCGAAGGGTTGTGTGCTGCGAGAAACGACGGCCCAGCGTGCCTAACCGATGGCATTCAGATGCAGTAAGTTCCTATTTATACATACATAAAGTCACGCCTCTTTCCCAAAGGGGTAGGCAGAGACCACGGATCTCCAGTCGCTACGATCCTGACACACAACTTTCGCCTCATTCACTCTCATTACATTCTTCATACATGCTCGTCGGTTTAGGGTACTTTTGACCTGGCCCTTTTCCAAAATGTCGCCAATTTGATCCAAGAAGGTTCGCCTAGGCCTTTCCCTTCCAGCTGTCCCATGCACACTAGCCTCATACACTTGCTTTGTCAAACGACTGTCATCCATCCTCTCTACATGCCCAAACCATCTTAACATACCTTTCTCGATCCTCAACACTACATCTTCTTTCACTCCACACAAGTTCTTATTTATTATTATTTATTTATTTTTAGTCATTTGTGTCCCACTGCTGGGCAAAGACCTCCCCCCATTCCCTCCACACATCACGATCTTGAGCGGAATCCATCCACTCCGACAAGAATTGGTCGAGCTCATCCGCCATCGCCTTCTCGCTGGGTCTGGGCGCCCCTCGGTGGCTACCTTCTCCCACAGCTCACTTGGCATGCGACAGTCGTGACCAGCCCAGTCGCACTTCAGTTTGGCGGACTTAAGAGCTCTTAAGCTGCTCTGATGTTAAAATAAATCTACAAAATACAATCCGCCATGATAGCTGTACACCAATCGGAGCGCGTGACGTCATTACTCAATTTATTAGAAAAAACTGCGCCTTTTGTTTCCTTTGAGGTGTCTATGCACGTAGTTTTTGCTGTTGCAGTGGTGAGCTGTGACGTCAAAACAGCCGCCATAACACCGACGAGCGTTTTGGCGTGAATTTCAGATTTTAATTTTCAATTTGATTTTATGTTTGAAACCTTTATTTTCTACTGAAATATGAAATTTTTTTCACTTAACAAATCATTCTGAACAATATAAACAGATTTTGAAAAATTGTCATCATGCCTATTCTGTCATTGAGCACTTTTATTATTAGTGTCCGACCGAAGTTTCGGTTTCGGCCAAAAACATTCCGAAACATCGGCCGTGCCGAAACTTACTGTTAGTGGAGTATCGCGTCATTTTAGGATAACTTCTAATGAGCTCGTGGCCTAGTGTTTATCGTCAGTTGAGTCCGCGTTACGATTGATGTCTCAAAATTTTGGAATTCTCAACCATTCCTTGTATTTTCCAGGTGCTATCCGCGATATCGAAGGTGATGAAAGAATGCTGGTACCAGAACCCAGCCGCGAGACTCACAGCGCTACGAATAAAGAAAACACTTGCTAGTATCGCGCAACCTGACTACATTAAACTGTAAATATAAATCTGTTCTACCACATTGACAACTGCACGAGAGGTAGGTCTTCACGTAAATATGCACCTTATTACAAAAAAGTTTATTTGGTTTATACACTTGAGAAACAGTATCTTATATCCTTGTCGCACACATGCATATAAGTGCGTAAAAGGAGCCCATTTGCGATGCGTTTTCACCACACTTCGTAAAAACTAGTGACACGACAAGTCGGACACATTTGAACTTGAATAGTTCGTTTTTGTCTTGCTATGTGTGCTTAGTGTCTAAACGCTTTATAATCGTAAGTTTATGATAATGTTTTGAGGAATTGTGACTTTATTACTAGATGCAAAGGGTGTAATTCGGTTAAACTTATAACTTTGTCACGCGGACAGAAATTAACTTTGATTTTGTACGTCGCTATATCTATGATATTGTTGATCGAAGAATGTGTACTTCGATAATCTTCGTATTTCTGGAAATATACGAATGCAATATCTCTTTCGTTCAAGTTAACAATAGTAGATTATTCACCAAGGGGATAAAGCAGTGTATTATGTCACGGGCGCCATATTGAATCCCAAGCGCACCGAAGGATTCTTTAGTTAACTCCCGAGCGACAGCGAGGGTGTTTATAGTTAACTCCCGAGTGCAACGAGGGAGTTAATGACTAGAATCCTGAGACAGCGAGGGATTCAAGAGCGCCCAAGACTAAGACAGCTTTAACCCCGAGGTGAATACTCTGCTTTTCACACATAGGTACTGCGAGAAAAATAGTGAACCCAGAAAATAGCAAGCAAGTCTAATGAACAGGTTTTATAGGTAGAATAATAATAATCTATTCGTTTTTTTTATTCAACCTACACTGTCCCACTCCTGGGCAAAGGTCTCCCCCAATTCTTTCCAACCATCTCTCTTCTTTGATAGCTCCCACCACCCGCTATCGAAGGAGTCGAGGTCGTCCGTTTATTCTCAAAAAATATTTTATTGAGGTCGTCCTTTCGTTCTCAAAAAATATTTTCGCAATAATATGCAACAACATTAGATCGCTCTATAATTTGGAGGCATTAGCCACACTTTTTCCTTAAATTTGAATAAATTCTACTTGGTGCAGGTCTCTATGGTAAACATTTTAATAGAAACATCAAAAATAAATTCGGAAGAAAAAGATTAGTTGCCACATTTTTTCTTTTTTTTTCGTATAAGTTCTATTGGGTGTGGACTCAATAGTAAAAATTTTAATAGAAATGTTGAAGTTCGAAATTCAAATCTCATTACTTATCTGTTCACATGAGGTTCAGAGGGAGAAATGAAATCCCATACAACTTTACCTCCCGCCGGCCATTTTGTTTTTTAGGAGGGAGTAATGGTTTACTTTCTGTTAAGAAGGTGAGACGAAAAACTGTATGGTATTCTTGGACCGGGTGTGAAAAAGTTGGTGCTCGTGTTTCCGAAGATTTCCGAAAATTGCCGAGGCTTATCTCTTTTGAAACTTAGCCGATGGTGAAGTAGCCGGTGTGGTGGATGGTATGTGTTACAGTTATTCCATTACGAAGGATCTTAGTGTGTGTAGATGCACATGCAGGTTGTTTCTGTGTGCGTAAGCTCGGGTACGCTCCATGGACGAATGAGCGCAGTCTCGCTTACGCACACAGAAACAAAACTACACACACAATTATGACCAACATTGTCGTGAGATGGAAAAACTGTAAGTATAAATATATTTGATAGTTATATGGTACACGCACACTCAGTATTTGAGCTACAAAAAACTTAAAACTTTTTATACTGAATATTCTGTAAAAACATACAATAATGTAAGAATTGTCCCGAATTTCACAGTGTCCCGAAATATAGGTATATTTCAACCAGACTGTTGTAATCCAATTATGAATTTAAAATAGGTAAACTGTAATAGACAGAGACCGCATATTAACTTGCTACGAAGAATGCAATGAGAGTGAATAAGACGAAAGATATAATGTCAGGATCGTAACTAATACCTTTACACTTTCAAAGTTATTATTTTATTTCGTTAATTTTTATGAATTGAATTAAAAAATGCGTGGAATTTGGGATGAATACAAAACTTATCAAGTAAAAAAGATATTGTAGTGTGCGTTTACCGTTTCCCTTTGTCCTACGTGCTAGTGATGCTATAAACATAATATAATTCCAAGTCGTATCCACATCCCGAATCTATCCTTGTATAATACTTCGCCTTCAAACGTGCTTAGGGCTGGTTTCACCAAAAGCCAATCTAACAGCTGCTTAGTTAATCGCGGTTAGGGAATTTTCCTTCAAACTTCGTTGTTATTTCTGTTGCTATGGTTACGGCGCGAACTTTTCAATTGGACGTTGTTGCAACATATTTTTAATTTTCTACGATGTCAACTGTCAGTGAGCTAACCGGCCGCCGATCAGCGATTACATTTAGCAGCTTGTTAGTGAAGATTTCCTTTGGAAAGAACACAAAACATTACGATGTTTTCTGCCGTTACGACGGTCTGTTAAAATCTTGATCCGTTGTTATTTGTCTTACTAAATTTGATGTCCAATTAACTAACGCTCTGTTAGACAAAGTTTGGTGAAACCAGCCCTTTATCAATGATATTTTACTGTTTATATCGCATATCACGTAGGACACTATTTTTTAAAGACTCGGATAAGTCTCCTATCTCTACCTCTTAGATATAAAGTTAAGTCAGAAAGGAGCATTTATTATACTTATACCTCGGTTTTGGCTGCATTCTTACTGAGGGACATTCCATAGAAAGTAATTTTACAACTGTTCATAGTAATATTATTCAGCAAGGCAGCTTTTGTGTTCGCTGAAATTCGTGACTTTAAGTTGCGCCAGTGACACAGGAGATATGGACTGTGAAAGACGATGGGAGAAAGTTAAAAAAAACGGACGGAGTTTTTAGGCCGCTTGGAGTGTGAGATGACGGGTGCGCATGAATCCCTCGCTATCAATCAGACATTGAATATGCTTGGTTCAGTCACTGTCGTCACAAACTGCTGCGTTCAGTGTGTTGTGCTCGGAACTCCCTCGGTACGCTCGGTTAATTCTAGAATCATTTGATGCGCTCGGGATTTGATATTGTGCCCGTTACATACATTGTTCTAACGATTGTGGAACCATTTTAAATTACTGTTAAATGACTTCAGTCAAGAGTGCAGCTTATTCAGGCTTTAAGTTATTTTATTGAGTAACATAAATGTTATAAAATGGCTAACTTAAGGTCTGCAATCGGTGGTTTTAACTTGAAGATGAATGTGTGTACACAGTTGTACCGTTGTAAATACCCAGAGTGAGAGGGACGGTGAATATTTTTCTTATGTAAAAGAGAGACATCAATAGACGCGAGAGCTCTTTAATAGAAACTTTGAAGGCTATACAGGTTGTAAAAAGACGTCTACCGAAGCCGAAAGGGGTAGGGTACAGCCCAACAACCAAATCCAAAAGGATTTTCCGAAAAAATCATTATTTTCGAAGAAAACAGCGTTTGAAGATTACTATTTGCGTATGTTTTGGGCGCGTTGTTTTACGTAGATTGCTGGATTTTGAGTTTAAACTGTTTTTTCTTTTATAAATGAAATTATTAGGTTAGTATGATCTTATTGTACTATTAGTAAATAACCGAAAACAACATAAAATGACTAAGCTAAGTCAAATTGCGTTTTTTTTTTCGCCAAATATGTTTAGTCATGGTCTGATTGCAACCCCTCAGTTTTCGGTAGTTGTCTTTTTACACCCTGTATAACAAAGTTTTAAGCCTATAAACCGCGTCACCAACTGGTAACTGTACAAACCGCATAAAAGGGGGTGTGACCACTTGGTGAATTACGGTATTTTCTACGTTCGTAGTAATTTCTACGGTACAACTGTCTATGCCCATAGATTTAGTGATATTTTTTCGTTACCAAGTACGTAATAGTTTTTGTTAGGTTTTTATCATGTTCCGTTGTGCATAATTGTGGGGAGATTAATTTAATGAACCCTTATTCGAAGTTTGCTACAACGTATCCGCTGGCGTGGATGAGGGTGCTTTCCACTAGAGATGTGCTATAGCTACTATTATTGCTTAAGCTATGCGGAACAAGATGTGCTATAAATCTATAGAAAAAACATAGCTTAGTAGAACCAGTTTCCACCAGTGCTATGCTATGTGGACCAATGAATATGATTGGTATCAAACGCATCCATATCAACGTAGTATAGTATCTCTGGTGGAAAGGCAGCCTTGTTTACGGTGTTTTATAATTTTAATTTATATATTTTTACACTATTTTCTGTGATATAAACAAATCGCAGTTTTTTTTAAGTTTTTTTATTCGTGTTTTATGTTAGAGTATATAATTTGTAAGTCTATTTATTAGTCTTTTATCTAGTTTACCTTCTGTAATGACTTGCTTACGATATTACGTATTTCTACAAGATTTTTTGGATATATTTTACACTGAGATACAGCCAAACCTACCACTACCTATAAGATAAAAAAACTGTGTCCAATACAATAACCATTTTCCATGAACAACACGTAGAATATAAAAAAAATATCATTCTTAAAATACAGTTTTCTGATGACGCCTAAAAGACGAAGGCAGCGTTGTATAGCTGCCTCGCTCACTCGCTTAGTTTGTTGCATCGTCCTATCTCGCCTACTCAACCAAACCTGCGCAATCGTTTAGTGCACTAACTTCAGAGAGATTGGTTGTGTGCACTGTACTCGCTTCAACGCCCTACGCTCGACGCTCATGGGACAACTGCGTAATGTCTGAATCATTATTACCTATAGACTTCGATCCTACAATAATCTAAACTTCCTTCCAAATGTCATATTTTCGTGTATAATTTTAGATACTATGTAGATGAGAATAAAAGTCCATTTTGTACTTACATTTCCGAATCCATTTTATATTACTTTTTACTTTAGATTAAGTAATAGGTCTTTTTATGAGCGTTAGTCTTTGTCTGTACGCGTAGTAGTTTCGTCTATTTTAATTTAATGAAACCGATTCTGGTATAGATGTGAAACTCAAAATTAATGGAGGACACCCATTAAAAAATAATCACATTACTGCTCAGAGGTTAGATACTCATATAAACCAAATTCTAACCTTATTATCATAAAAGATTCCATTTTTTTGGAGGTGCAGTACCTTATTTTTGTAACTACAGAGTCTTTCATTTTAAACTACACAAACTGACCTCATTTTTGGGTTGTAAATAGACGTTTAACCGTATCATTTTAATTTCTAAGCCGATTTATGTTTTCACTTCATTTATCTTTTATTGATTTTTTAATGAAATGAAATGATTTATTTGCAACACAAACAAGCACACAGTAAAAACAGAATGTACATAAGTAAGCACAAAGTTTATGATACAATTGAGTCTGACTCAGCACTATGTTGTGTTTATAAAAACACAACGCTGGTCTTCCGTCAGACCCACACTGTTCGATATAACAATACCTATGTCCAAGAGAGAAAACAACAGTAATAAAGTATTAAAAAAAAAAAAATCTCAGACCTACATAAGTAAACAAAAAAATAAAGTAACAATTAAACATAGCATGTAAAATAATTCAAACAAAGGTGAAACACAAAAAGTACTTTAGCTGGGCTATGTACAAATAGATAGACATGTTGCATAACATTTTCAAGGTCAACATACGATTCACCAATCGCAGCGCAGCTATTTCACGTCACACGCTCGAATGGACTAAGTTATACAAGAAGCAACAATCAATTGAAAGGATAGTCTTTATCGATTTTCTCGGGATTTTCAAAACAAAACAAAAAAAAAAGTCATAACAAAAATATTTTTTTATTTATTAGTTGAAACCAATTCCTGAATTTAGTTTAAAATGAAAGACCTTGTTTGGTTGCGAAAGTAAAATTCTACAATAGAAAAATTAAATATGAAGTACTGGGCGTACAGATGATTCGAGCAACGCGGATCCTTTGGTCGAAAGAGTTTGAGCTTTTAAAAAGTTTTTTAAAATATCTACGCAGCAATCGAATTGCTGAGATGTCGTTTACTGTTAGCGTTTCGTGCGATCAAAGCCTGTAGCAATACCTAGTTAGCATATTTATCGTTCAAATTATTGCTTATTAATACATAAAATAACTTTATTTTTGTACAGACATTATTTATTTTTAATTTTATATTGATCGCCAGTGATCATAATGTACTTGTTGTTTCCGTACAAATGTATGTTAAGTTAGTTAAGTGTGAAGATTGTATTGGTATAATTCATGTTCATTTCTGTAAATGGTGTATTATTAAGTTTTAAGCTTAAGGAATTATGTAATGCCGATGTTCCCGTTCAATTGGAAACTCGTATTTTTTTATTTGCCTTCCATGTACTGGGTTTGAGTTTTTACCTTAGATTCAAAGTCAAAGTCAAAAAGCAAAGTAAGTCTTCAAAATAAGTTATTAGATCAGGTAGAGGACATTCCTTTTTTGTGTCAGTTTGCAAGACCATCGCCGCTTTTACAGTGCCACAAACTTCTGTGGACCGGTGGCCAAAAGAGGAACTAACGTAATTTTACTGTAAAATGTATTTTTGTGCCAACACCAAATGCGATAACAGCGCCTCTCTCGTCGGTTCAGATAAGTTTGTGGCAAAAATAGAGACAGTTCAACGGCACCCTTAGTCGAGTGAAAAGTGAAAAACTAAATCTCAGTACAAGATCGCATCGTCATTTAACAATAAGTGAATGTAAAGTGATGTTTAAATGTTGACGCTATAGACTGATTGTATCTAATCTAAGGACTCTGTAACTAGTTGACCTCATTGTGAATTGGAATTTTGGAACGCGTTTAAGCAACTTTGTTATGTCATTTAGGTAATACCAACGCGTAGATGTGGAATCAGATTACACATTTTCTATGGCAGACTTTCGGTCTCACTTGAAAAACAAAGTGTTAGCTACAATAAATTGATTCATATTGTCAAAAGTTGGACACCTATGTAACTTTTGACAAAATGTATCGATTTTTAGTACTTGTCTGTCGTGGTCGAACATGGACTATGGAGTTCCGAACCTTTGATAGGCATGCATAGAACCGAAGCCTGTGAAGAATAATGTATACAGGGTTATTTTTAAAACACCAGTAACCTCTCAGGACTGTATTACTATCATCAGAAACAACAACTTTTGTTCTGACTTTTAAAAAGTTCATCATTATTCATCAGATTGTCATACAAAAATAAAAATAAGTATTTAAATTGAACGCTCTAAATGTTACAAAGTCCATGCGAAACAAAAGAAAGCGATAGTACAAAGCGAAGGGAGCGGGGCTAGGGCGGTGGGGGCCGAAATGTGTTCGATAGGATAATGTTTTAGATAGGAAAACGAAATGTTGAATGTTTGTTTTTGGTATATACAGGGTGTAAAAAGACGCCTACCGAAGCCGAAAAGGGTAGGTACAACATCCCAACACACAACCAAATCCAAAAGGATTTTCCGAAAAAATCATTATATCCGGAGAAAACAGCGTTTGAAGAGTGCTGTTTGCGTATGTTCTGGGCGCGTTGCTTAAGGGTCGATTCACATCTGACCGAAGATCCGTCGCGGATTATCGGTCGCGGAACGCCAGAACTGACAAATGTATAGAAAAACACTCCGACGGATGATACGTTAGTCCGTCGAGTGTGAACGGTCGAGTGTTTTTCTATACATTTGTCAGTTCTGGCGTTCCGCGACCGATAATCCGCGACGGATCTTCGGTCAGATGTGAATCGACCCTTACGTAGATTGCTGGATTTTGAGTTTTAACTGTTTCTTTCAACAAATGAAATTTTTAGGTAGGTTTTATCTTATTATGTTGTAATAGTAGTAAATAACCGACAATAAAATAAAATTACTAAGTTAAGTAAAAAAAAGCGGTTTTTTTCGCTTAATATGCTTAGAATCATGGTCTGATTGCAACCCCTCAGTTTCGGTAGTTGTCTTTTACACCCTGTGTATTATGTTTTGTAAAAAGTCCTAGAACAAAAGTTGTTGTTTATGATGATAGTAATACCTGAGAGGTTACCTGTGTTTTACAAATAACCCTGTATAATGTGTTTTACAAATAACCCTGTATATATATATGTCTCATTAAAAACATTATTCTTACTATGTATGCTCTTACTGGAGGTGTTTTAATTAATTAATATTTATGAATAAATTAATTAATTAACATTAAAAAATTGATTAATATTATCTAAAATCATATTATTAATATATTGTAGTTAACATATTTCTAGCATATTTCTATTGGAAATTTGGATTTTGGTTACTAAGAATTTAATTTAGTCGGAGTAAATAGACTTATCTTACGCAAGTTTCATATCTATGCGGTGGTATTTTTATATTATGTAAAATATAATTATGTGGTGTCCTAAAAGTAAATCTAGCACTAAGCTTAGACATAAGTCTATTTTTAAAAGCGTTTAGTCTATTGGATTTTTACTAAAGTTTTCGTAGTTTAGAAATTAGTTTGGATTTCAATTTTGCCTTAATATATGTATACATAGAATTCTATGTATATATATTTACTTTATTAGCAGGGGTGCGAATCGGCAGCAATAAAAATAAATTGTTTAACTAGATTAAAAAAATCTTATATTTTGTGACTTCAAGTAGGTACTTATTGCGTAGTTTTTACGTGCTTTTACAATGTTATTGAACTAATTAACTGTATTTTTTTTAGTTATTACGTATTATTTGGCATCTACACTATGCAATTTTGGCCATTTTTGTCAAATTATAAATGTCAAAAATTTTATTGTACTTTTCCAAATTTGTATATTTCGCTAGGTACATAATGTAAATAAACTATATCTATTTATTTACAGTGTTAACAGGAAGTAAAATAAGTAATTTCCATATTTTTTAAAAATTTCTTGAAGGTACAAACTGACGAATGCTTTGTAAGTAAAATCATAGATCTACATTCATAAGATGCACAATAATTATGTCTCAATGTAACCTACACGAGCGTTTTATTCCAAAAACAAGTTATACTTAAAATTTTAAAGTTTTGTCAATTAAATGCGATCTCTTTCATAAAAGCTGCAAGCATATGAATTACATAAAATATTGTACGTAGGTATGTTTAAATGTCAATGTTTGTCTTGAACTGAGGGGTTAATATGAACTCTTATTACCACGTGTGGCAAAATTTTTCATGTTTTTTTTATTTTTGTTTAGCATCATCTAGCCCCAAACTAAGCAAAGCTTGTACTATGGGAACCAGATAACTGATATACCTACTACTTATATACATTTTTTTGTTTATAAATACATACATACTATACATAGAATCACCCAGACCCAAGATAAATATTTGCAGATCATACAAACATTTATCCCGCGGCGGGGATCGAACCCGCAACCTTCTGCGTCTCAAGCGGGCTTTCACCCACTGAGGTCGTAAAATTCAGGGCAGCTACCTTTTCTTTTTTAGATAGAAGGATTTGTTCTTGGAAAACTATAGGTATATTTTGAAAATAAAAACAACTGCATTTTTGAAAAAAGGTACAGTCAGACTAGAAAATGACCTTTCTAAAAAAAAACAAGTAGGTCTCAATCGCTATTTCCCATTATGAACACTTTTCCCAAAGTAACTTAGCAAATCAAATCGTAAGTTTTCGATTTGATACGACCTTAGATCGTTCTGGTTTGATGAGATGGCGACATTTTAAATCTTTGAGTGCCTGTAACTAGGTCATATTAACCCTTCAGCTTGCTGAACTTGAAATTGTCGGCATCCATTTTTTTTTCTCAGCATTTTCCTCCTATTAAGATTATCGCCTACCCAACTTTAATTAACGGTTTTAAGTTATGTAATTTATATGCTTAATTTTACATATGCCTGTTATTCAACCATTTGCGCTTTTCGTAATGGTCCTAATAAAATACACTGTGGGCTTATTGTTAACGCAAGATCTTTGAATTCATTTCCCGATTTGTGATCGAGATTCATCAAGATAAAACTCAATCTTAGTACCTATCCCTAATTATTATGTGGCCATGTATTTATGAAAAAATAGATTTTACCATGACCATAAGTGTTGCCAACTCGGATAAAAAAAAGGTGTAAACACGCCTGAAACACGTCCAGGCATCAAACTATTTTGTAAACATTTGATAAGCAATAATAAAAGTACAAGTAATGTTTCTACATGCAGTGGCAACATCATATCGCGGCTGTTATGATTTAATTGAAATAAATAGGTATGTAATTTTTATATATATAACACTATTTAAATTATCCCATTGTAAGTATCTTTTATGTTGGTTAAGGAGTGGACTTTTCGATTATAAAATAAAACGTGTTTTTTATACTGTGTTTTATTTCTTTCGACTTTCGATACCTCGGATCATTGATACAAGATGACGGCGGAATTGACCGAGACGTAAAAAATAGAATGAATTCGGGATGGATGAAGTGGCGACAGGTCTCAGGAACAACATGTGACCCTTAAACTTAAGGGGAAAATTTACAAGACGGTCATTAGACCTGTCGTGCTGTATGGATCTGAGTGTTGGGCCACGATAGCGACGGATGAAAGAAGAGTGCATGCGACAGAGATGAGAATGTTGAGATGGATGTGCGGAGTGACGCGAATGGATACCCACTGGTAATACTAGGCACCCTGTAGTCTCATTCGATCATTTCCCAATATTAAAAAAATTCAATACTCGAGTCTGGCACCCACGTTATTGGAAATGGAATCCTACTACTTTAGTAAAGCCGAAAGTTAGGTGTACGCTATCCTAGCTGGAAAGTGTTGTTGTCTTTCTATCACTCCAGTGAACCCATTTGGATAAAACTTGGAAAAGGTGTTGACAGTGACCTTGAATAGTTGATTCCAAGTTGAAAAAAAAATTGTTACCACGCGGGTGAAGCCGCGCGCAGTAGCCAGTAACTTTTGCAACTTGTTTGTTGCGGCTCGATGCATTATAAGAGTACCTACCTAAGGGGTTTTATTTCCTTTCCTGATACACAAATTAAACGACATTTTTAAAAGGTATATTTTATTGGAGGGAATTCTAAAACTTGTGTAATTTATAATTATTTACTTTTAGAAGTAGGTACATTTACTATAGGTACCTACTACATAGGTACTAACACTAAGGCACTTGGTATTATGTTGATAATTATTCGTGCCAATATGTTGTGCGCAGAATACGAACACAATTAGTAAAAAATAGATTTTATTTATATCTAGCTATTAAATAAAGATAAAACGTGGACGGAATACATCTCATTCTTATACAAATAATTAAAATTAAGGTCACTTATTTTGTAACTTGTAAAAAAGATTAATATCATATTCATATGATTTATGCAGTCATAGTGATTCCCAGAAACTGAAAGCAGTCTAGATAAATCTAGACCAAACATTATCAGTTAATATATCTTCCATTTCTACATTAGTAGAAATTATTTAAGTTTGATTCTAAATAAACATAAATAGGTAGGTACTATTATTGTCATGTCAGAATATAATAATAATAATGATGTAGTTTCAAAATATGGAAATCTAAAAGGATGCAAGTCTTGTGCCTACATAAAAAACATTTATTACATCATTGACAAAGGTTAATTAATAATGAAATACAGGGAGGTCTAAGCCCAGCGGTGAGCTAAATCCGGCTGTGGATGATGGTGAATGCAATACAGAAACATTTTGACCCCTTAAGAAACAAAATTGATCTATAGCAACTTTAGTATACAGGGGGTGTGGCAAAATTTTACAACAAAATATTTGTTGTATGTTTCATAGTTTGCCTTTTTATTATATTTTTTGTAAAAAAATTGTTCACAGCTACACAACGTGAAACGAAAAAAGTTCAATGTGTCAGGCATACATTATGGTGTGAAAAAGGCTAGGAAACTATAGGTTAATTTTAAAGAGAACATCTACATTTTTGGATTTTAGAAAGAGCAAGTGACAAGAAACAACAGAATGGAAACGACTAGAGGAGGCCTATGTGTCGACAGGACATGCTGAAGAATAGCCAGACTGCTGTGCAATTGTAAAATTCTCAGTAAAATAAAGGCATTAAAATTGAACAGTTTTCTAAGAACAAAACCTTCTAACTACGAAAGGTAGCCCTTAATGCTGTAAAATTTCACCACACCCTGTTTAAAAACTGTGAAAAAGCTTTCGCTAAGCAAATGAAACTTTCTGTTCATAAGCCTCATCCTCATTCCAATACTCCTGATCAGAGAAGGTGGTATGACGAAGTTTACACCAGCGAGAGCCAAAACGCAGTATTAGCATTATCACCATCAACACAAACATAGAAAGAACAGCTATGGCTGGGTACATCATAATGAAAGCCATTTTTAAAACTAGCTTGGAGCAGAACTATCTTATTAAGTATAAGTTTGTTAGTTACAAACAAAACTGAACTTATTGCAGTTGATTTCAATTTATAATAAAGTAATTAAAATACTCCACAACTTAAATGTCACTCTCGCGTTTATGGAGTTCCAAGTACTCCTGCGAGGAAGTCAGAGGTTGTTGGGAAATCGATGGAGGGACCTCAGTCTCCCTGTGGACGTGGTATTCGTCAGAGTGCTGGTGGATGTATACACCGAGCTGCTGCTGGTTCTTCAACTCGCTGTAGTCGAGCGAAGGCTGGTTGTGAGGAGTCGCCGACCAGATGGATACGATCCAGCGATTACCTATGAAAACATTACAATTTTATAAGTGGGAAAAAAAAAATTAGGCCTATACATCTATATTAGATGACATAAACAGCATCAAGAGGCAACCTATGCCGACACTTAACGGGACGCTGTAGTGCCTGGGAAATTGTTGGAGATGGAATAGGCTTGCCCAGCACCTAAACCATCCTCTCAGCTTAATCAGCCTTATCACCAGGAAAGACAACGTCAATAAGTGTGGAGCTGACTAAGCTGGTTTCCTCAATGTATTCCATCACCGTTAATACTTGTTAATAAGTGGGCAATATCAGGTTTAATAAAGAATCAGATTTTTGGTCTATTATTCAACAACAACAGGGTCACGACTGTATCCCCGAGGCGCGGTAGACATTCTCTCAGATCTTTTATATTCCAGATCCTTTGGAAGATTCTATTCTAGTTTAAAAAGAGTGTTGTCAACAGGGGCTGAATGATGATTCGAAGTAGCCATTGTACAGACTGTATAGATGAATCACCCAATATTTTTTTTCCCCAAGCATTATATTCCTATTCGCCTTTTTCCCCATAGTGTTTAATTTCCAGACGTCATTATCACCAGCTTATAATTTCTCACGCTTTTTTATTTCCTATCATATTTTTCGCTTTTAAATTTATGGTGTTCCCATAACAGGCTGACAGACCTGTAGAATAGGTTGCGAGGAGCGTAGCGACGAGCATGGTATCAATAGTGACCAAACCATGCCAGAACCGACTTCTTCCTACCGTATAAATTTATAAGCGAAAAATATGATAGGAAATAAAAAAGCGTGAGAAATTATAAGCTGGTGATAATGACGTCTGGAAATTAAACAATATGGAGAAAAAGGCGAATAGGAATATAATGATTGGGGAAAAAAAATATTGGGTGATTCATCTATACAGTCATTGTACCTATATGATAATAATACTTAGAAATTTTACAACAAGGTAGACTCTCACCGGTCCAGATAAGTTTGTGGCACTGTATACATTAAGCCAGGTCAACAGCGCTGTGTTTTCATGTTTTTAACATGTTCTTAACCAAATAGGCATGTGACATTGGTGTTAAACAATGCTAACATGTTAGAAAACACGGCGCTGTGGACCTGGCTTTAGTAGTTTTCTCTTCTAGATTCATACTTGTAAACAAAAAATTTTTTTAATAGGTCCGTATTTGACTCTGCCTGACGTTAAATAAGCAGCAGTGCGGTCTAAGATGGAGCATGCTTACCTAGAAGGAACCTATTTACTCTTGATTTGAAGACCCCTGTACATTTCGGGGAATACAGAGCCCGGCAATGAGTTCCACATTTTGGCTGTGGGTATGAAATATGTTGACTCAAAACGCTTTGTAATAATTATTATTGTTTTCACTAACCTGTGTGTCTATCGAGCCAGTAGTCCGAGTACCTCGAGCAGCAACAAATTACATTCAGAATTATTAGGCACCCCAATAGCACGGAGCAAATAGCAATAGCTATGTAGAACGGAGTGAAGTCGCCTACTTTAGAGGCAACAATTACAGGATTTACCGACTTGTAAGTCCCGTTTCCTGTAAATAAGTGTTTTAATTCAGACGACATTTTTCCTTCCACCTGTAGAAGAGAAACACTGGATCAGGGACGGAACGGAAATTAGCATAACCGCTGTTGTTGATGTACAATACAAATAGAAATGTTTGGGCGGTTGGGCGTGGCGGCGCGTCTGGCTATGTATTGTTAAAGTAGGAATAGAAAATTAACTGTAATATGCCTCAGAATTACATGATTTTTATTCCTACACTAATTCAAAAGCAAAATAGTAGTTCGGCTTATCTTTTCAATACGAATTTTAATCGAGAAATACAATATTACTTACTGTTACAAGTTTCTTTCTTTTCTTGCTTGCCTCCAATCCAACCAATCCAATAGTCACAGAGAGTACTGAATGAATGATGTGAATGAATGAAACCAACCAAGTAGGGCTGCCAGATTATTTTAAAATGCGGTATTTCCCGTAATTTCCCATCTGCCAAAATGTACACGATTCTGAATCATGTACGTCTTGTATTACGTACGTCATAAACGAAATTTGCAAGAGCGTGCGTAAAAATAAGAGTGTATTTTTTTTATACATAAGTGTGTGTAAATTGCGTACGTGTGCTACCTTGTCCCGCGCAAAAACCGACAGAAAATGTTGAAAGAGGAGTTCTGTCAATAACTCGTCCATTCTATTTTGTCAAAGGACCGAACTTTAGTATGGTTGGGTGGGATAACAGACAAAATTACCAACCATGACCTCAAATAAAACTTTTTTACCAATAAGTATCCTCTAGGCACAACTAACTAAACCTAAGCTACCTATGTGTACCTACTATTTAGGAATGATTTATATAGGTAGGTATTACCTGTAATGTTACCTACGAAGTAGATAGGTATTATTACTAGCTATCTGTAGAGTCTAGATAGTAACAATATCTACCTACCTAAATAGTGGTTTTTGAGTGTAGAAAATACCAACCTACAAGGAAGTTTTAAGTTTTGATTTGCATATTTTTTTCTACATACGCAATGTAGGTACCTACCTACCTACCTAAGTCATAAAGGTGACCTATGGCTCAATGCACATTGAATTGGCAAGCGACGCGTCGCTTTTGTAGAATGAACCGGGGATAATGTAGGATTCTATTGGTGAAAGAATTTTTCAAATCGGTCCAGTAGTTTCGGAACCTATTCATTTCAAACAAACAAACAAATCTTTCCTCTTTATAATATTAGTATAGATTATTGTTCATAAATATTGTCGCTTGCCAATTCAATGTGCATTGAGCCTAAGTAGGTAAGTAGTAGGTACATGCGCAAACCTGCGCAATCGCTTAGTGCACCTAACTAACTTCAGAGAGCTAAAGTTTGGCTGTCCCAGTTGTGTAGGTACAACCAATCTTTAGCTCTCAATCTTTAGCAGATCTAGGTACTGTCTGTACCTACCTAGATCTGCTGGTAGTAGTTAGTTGTGTAGTACTATGCTCGTGTAGAAGCAGCTACTAGCTAGTGGGAAATATTAGTTCCCACAACTTAACTTAGTGCTTATAGTTAGCTTAGTTTGAGACTAGATGGTGCTGTGTTCAATATTTTTAATGATATAAGGTAGGTAGGTTAGGTACTAGGGGGTGGTATGGTACTTACAGTACGCACAACCAATCTTTAGGTGTCCGAAGTCAGGTGCACTAAACGATTGCGCAGGGTCCATATTCACGTTCCTTTTTTCGTTAATTTAAAGAATATTCGGATGCTTCCCCGTACCTATTTTAACATGTGATATACTACTAGGCACAGTTTTTGCTAATAGGTAGGTACTCATCATCATTGTAGGTAGGTAGGTTCTGCTTTTTGTCATCCACAGCAGGGCATAAGCCTCCCCGACACTCGATCCCGTCCCTTTTGCATCCAGTTTTTCACTTTCATCTATCCACCTGGCTGCTGGTCTGCCTAAACTCAGAAGTTAGCCTAACTACTCCATTAGTCATCTTTTAAGGACCTTGTTGGTCTTGATCGGAGAGAATATCTATAGGGTAGTGCCATATAGTGACTACAGTGCCACAAACTTATCTGAACCGATGACAGGGGCGCTGTTATCGCATTTGTTGTTGGCAGAAAAATATTTTTTTTTGTAAAATTTATGAGACAAGTGGCATTGGGCTGGCCATGTCTGTCGCATGTCCAACGACTTGTGGGCAAAGACCACAACTGAATGGGTGCCCAACGCAAGACGTCCACGCGGCAGACCACCACGGAGATGGCGGGACGAGTTAGATGTGTATCTTCCAGATTGGCCCACTGCAGCCATGGATAGGGAAAACTGGAAAAAAGGGAGGGAGGCCTTTGCCCTGCAGTGGGACAATACAGGCTTAAATAATAATAATAATACAGTAGTAGTAAAATTCGTTAGTTCCTCGTTTGACCACCGGTCTAGATAAGTTATGGCACTCTATAGTAACTAGGTAGTAGTGAAATGAAACTGGCTGATTATTGAAATGAGACTGTATTAGGCTCAATGCACATTGAATTGGCAAGCGACGCGTCAATTCGTTTTATAGCGAGCCATTTTAAACCTTATGGTGGTACAAGATATAGAAACGCTTGTAGAATGAACGAGGTCTGGCGAAGCCATATAGCGGGCCGCGCTGGCTCGAGCACTTTCGTGCGGTTCATTCTACAAGTGGTTCTATATCTTGCAACATTGATTGGTTTATATGATAAAACTTATTGACGCGTCGATTGCCAATTCAATGTGCATTGAGCCTTACAGATTTAGCGTCTTTACCATAAAACGTGACATAAAGTTATTCCGGAGTGTAAACTGTCAACATGTATTCTTATTATTGGTTATTCTTGATTTATTCGGTGGAATAACTTTATGTCACGTTTTATGGTAAGACGCTTACAGTCTTGCCAGTTTCATTTTTTTTGAAACATAGAACCATGGCCTGGCTGGATTGTTTACCTACCAACATTGTTTCAGTTTTTGGGAGTGGTAGGTAGGTACCTAGGTAAATAAATAAAACACATTAGAAATTACTGAATTTTATTAAAAAATCATTTATTACCTACATTTACACAATCAAACAATAATTTTACATGACAGAATTTGACGAATAATCTAGAATCTAGAATGTACCTACCAATGATGTTATACGAGTATACTCTAGTACCTACCAACATTCACACAGATTTACTTTTTTTATTGACACGTAACTACCATCTAGCTTGACTTTCACTGGAGCTTGACGTTTAGTTTTAAGATGGATCACCTAAAAGAATGATAGGCCCCAAACCGTGTTTGTTCAAATTATATTTATATTTCAAATTCAAATTATATTTATTTGGAACCAAAATTACATTATACTTAATTAACTGGTGAAACGATGACACTGAAATGATGACTGGCAGCAGGAGTGTAAAACTGTGTTACTGCCAGAAACGCCGTCCTCATGACATATTATCCAAACTAATTAAAACATACCTTACCTATACCTATAAGATATTTAACAACTAGGTAGGTATTCTAATTTAAATTTATTTAATGAGTTTATATTTAAAGTTGGGATTTCTTATTTAAAATTACAGTTTGTTGGTTGAGTTAAGTAATGTGTGTGTGTGTGTGTGTTAGTGTGTGTGTGTGTGTGTGTGTGTGTGTGTGTGTGTGTGTGTGTGTGTGTGTGTGTGCATGTGTGTGTGGGTGCGTAAATGTGTATTAGTGTATTATGTCCTTGTGGAAAAATGTAAAGCAGATATAGCATATGCATATAGATAAAGCAAAGAACTCATGTGCAAATAATGTCTACTGGCAATAGTGGAACTGCATGTAGCAATTTGACACACCTTGTAACTGCAGCTTAGGTATATTTACATATTTGCCTGGAATATAGGGCACTTGGGGGTGTTTACGTAATAGGGTGTTTAAAATAAAGAGTTTTCTAACCTAAAGTACCTACCTGGCAGAGAGAATAGAGGTCGAAAGTTGGAAAAAATCTAGGTTTCGAGTTAGAACTTTCAAGAAGCATGGTCATAAGGTAGTTAATAATTAAAATTGATATTATAATTAGTTCCACACACTTCACCTACAGCATGCAAATAGAATTAGGTTATATTTATACCTACAATCTGATTTGAATTATTTACACCCATTTGGCAAATAAATAAGGTAAAAAGCATAGATTTAGTATGGTACCTCTTTAGTACCTACCTACAGGTAGGTAAAAAGCATTGACACAGATTTACTGCATTTAGGTACTGTAGGTACTTATGTACCTTAATACCACACTTACCTAATACTAAGCACCTATGGGTGCTTGTGCACTACAACGAATTTTACTGTCCGGTAGACGGTCCGATTTACTATGAAAAAAGCAGATGAAACATTCGCTCATAAAAATTGCGGTGCACGAGCGAACACGTTTTTCATTGCTGTCATCTCGGACCGGAAAATCGGCCCCGGTGTTAAAATGTCGGACGGTAAAATTACGTATAGTCATGTATTCTGTGGTATTACACAAACTAGTTTAAAAATTGATGGCCGCCATATCGACCGTAAGAGTTCGGACTACCGGACAGTAAAATTCCTAGCAGTGCAGTGCACAAGCGCTCTTCTAAATCTAGTTCAATTATTCTGCATCTTGTATTCTTCAATGAGATTATTGGCAATCCTTTCAATTCGCCAGGGCGGAAACAATGCTTCATAAACTGGATCATAGCCGAACAGGCTGTCAAGCCATAGCTGTGTTCGTGTTCTTGGTTCAGTCGGTTGCTCCTGTCGCCTTGGTTGCTCCTGTTGCCTCGAATGACTCGGTTGCTCCTGTTGCCTCGAATGATTGGGTTGCTCCTGTTGCCTCAAATGATTCGGTTGCTCTTGTTGCCTTGAAGCACTCGGTTGCTCCTGTCGCCTCGAATGACTGGGTTGCTCCTGTTGCCTCAAATGATTCGGTTGCTCTTGTTGCCTTGAAGCACTCGATTGCTCCTGTTGCCTCGAATGACTCGGTTGCTCTTTTTGCCTCGAATCAGTCGGTTGCTCCTGTTGCCTCGAATGAATCGGTTGCTCCTGTTGCCTTGAATGACTCGGTTGCTCTCGATGCCTTGAATGACTCTGTTGCTCATGACTTGATGGACTCGATTGCCTCGATTGACTCGATTGCCTCGATTGACTCGATTGCCTCGATTGACTCGATTGCCTGGATTCCCTCGATTGACTCGATTGCCTGGATTCCCTCGATTGACTCGATTGCCTCGTTTGTCGACTCAATTGTCTGGATTGCCTCGATTGGCTATGGTACCTCGAGGGTTCATGTTGCTCCCGCTGTCTTTGCTCAGTTCGAAGTCGTTGAGAACGACGTGGAGAAGTGAAGTCTTGGTTATTTCTCCGGGATACGGTTAAGTAACTTGTTCTTTCAGGCCGCAAACTTCTTCGCTGTAAGAAAAGAAAATATTATTGAGTAGATATACAATTACATGCGTTTACAAAGAGTTTAATGGAGTTTCATAGTATCTACTAGCTGGTACCCGCGACTTCGTCAGCAAAATAACATGAGTACATAATAACCACTAAAAAGAAAAAAAACTGAAATCTGCAAGAATCTTCTGAAACTTTTAAAGATGCAATAATCCATCTCGACCTCAGCCATAGGTTAGCAACGCCATCTAGTTGCCTTTAACTGGAACTATTTGAAGTTCCCCCCCATACAAAGTTTCAACCCTTTCACGCCTTCTATTCCAAGCATTTAGTCCATTCGAAAAAAAAGTATGGACAGTACAGTCAGCAAAGAAAGTGGTCTACCACTATTGACAACAGTTTCTGTGGAGTCTAACTACCGCTAAGGTTTACTTTTCTTACTGTCATAATAGTAAAATAAGCTTCGTTTCGTTTGCCGTATCAAAATGAAGTTTTTAGTTAAAAAAATTTACCTACCTCAGTTCTGTTGTCAATAAACTGGAGCGGTTGCACGGGCCGGTTGTGTCCAGCTCTAACGCTACGTCTCCTCCACCTCCAGAACCGTCTGCGCCCACAAAAGCTGAGCTTCGGAATCTTCAGATCAGCTTTCTTCCGCTCACTCTTCCTCTCCTCTCCGTCAGCCATGCCGAATTGCCGATCACACCCAGGCGCGGTCGCAGCCTGAAATTTGGGGGGGGGGGGGGGTCACCACTGAAATTTTGGGGGGGGGGGGTTACTACACTAATATTAGACTTCATTGCACATTACATGGGCCGATTCAAGATTTTTTCTGGGAGGGGCACAAGGGGCGGACTGACAAAAAATTCACAATTTATTAAATTTCCTTTCCCCCGACTCGCAAACGCTGATTATCATCTTTCATTTGCAAGTGCGTGAAAGGGATGGGATTCGCAATACCAGTCAGAAACAGACAAGAGTTTCACTCATGTTTCTTCTTTTATCTTATTCGTACATTGGCGAGCGAAGCGGGCCGCAATGTTTTTGGAGAAATTGACTTTTTAATTAAATTTGGAAAAAAATTGATTAACTAATATTGCGTTATGTTTCTATCAACGATTCGATTTATAAGGTTCTGGGTACACACACAAAGAAATCATTTCAAAAAACCTCAAAAAGTGCAAGAGTGGCGAAGTTACTACAAGTATACCTAACCTTTAAGCTAATCTCTTTGGACGAAGGGTTCGTTATGATTATGATAGAACTTCACATACTTACGGGTAAGTTCGTTAATTCATTACATTTTTTTACTAACGTTTTTCTATTTGGCTCCTAAGATCCGCCATCTAGATTTTTTCAAAAAACCTATCCTATGACACTTAGATTATTAAAACGAATCTAACGATACCCTAAATGTCGAAATCCATCCAGTCGTTTGGAAGATACGAGGGTACAAAGAAAAACGCACTGCATAAATACAAGATACCTACGCGCTAAAAACATAACCCTTTTTAATGCTCAAGCCACATTGAATTGGCAAGCGCGCGTCAATTCGTTTTATAGGAAGCCATTATAAACCTTATGAACAATGGTACAAGATATAGAAACGCTTGTAGAATGAACCGGTGCGTCCAGCTAGATGGCTTTTCAAGGTTAATTCTACAAGCGTTTCTATATCTTGTACCATTGTTTATAAGGTTTATAATGGCTTGCTTTAAAAACTAAAAGTAGCTTCGCTTGCCAATTCAATGTGGCTTGAGCCTAACTCGTTTCCACACCACCGAGAGCGGTAGAGTTAGCGGCGCGTTTTTTTTTAAGTGGTGTCCCCTGTAGGCATAGTCCACTACTAGGATAAGGAAGAGGTACCTATAATAACACACAATCATGTATGGCATTTCTTTAATTTTTCAGAGCTATGGAACTTCCGGATAAGACAGAAAAGGAAGGATCCTGAAAAGGATTAAAAATATTCCTCATTTTATAGATGCACTTACATTATTATAACTACGTAGGATGGGTAAATAGGTATTTAGTTTATCCGATAAGTACCTACTAGGTTTGTCTCTACTCTTATTCTATACTTAGGTAACACTATAATCTCGTATTCTTAATTATTTTCAAAATTCACATAGGTAGATCGAGTATTACATAATTAATTTTATACAAGACTCTTAGATATATCTCAAAAATAATGTTTATGTATGTATGGGGTCCAAATGAATAATTTACTAATTTTATTAGGTAGGTACGTTGTAAATAACATTTATCTTCCTGACTTTCACGCTAAAGCATGATCGATACAAGTTTTCTTGATAAAATGACAGGTGCATGCACGATGCGATTTTTCGTACGATTTGCTAAGCCCCGCCCATTGAATGTACCGACGATGTGCGTGAAAAATTGCCGTCGTTTATGGGTTTAAATTACGTCGTGTAAATGCACCTTAAGTTTGCTTTGAGCTGGAATCGTTATTTTTTTGAGGTGGTAATCGTATATGCAACGGCAGGGCGTTTTCGTCCATGCCAGATTTGATCCAACGCCCTAATATGAAAATTCCTTCTGAAAAGAAAAACAAAATATGGAGTGGTGACTTGTTCTACGTTTTTTACAACACAAAATTATTATTTGTTTAAAACGATCCTAATTTGCAACAAATTAAAATACCTACTTACCACAAATAATTTATATTACTTGATTATATTATTTATTACAATAATGACGATTAGGTATCTAGGTTTTTGAACTTTGTAACATGATTGCGTGTTAGTTTGATTAATATTTTTGCGACACCTAAGTAAAATATAAAAAATATGTAAATTCAACAGGCTCAATTTATAGCATTCTCTTCAAACTTTTTTATTTATATAGAACAATTACATTGTCTTTCCAGTAATGACACCAAGGTGACAATGGAATTACAAACAACATAAATTAGATTTTCTTTATCCTCCTATCCTCTGCACCTAATCCTTATAATACAACTTATATATATTAAGTTATAATTGCGTAAATAAATTTAAATGTTCTTAATTTATATTTTTTATGAATGCTTAAATTATATATCAATATAACATGGCTCATCGTCAAAGAATTATCATCATCATTGTCCCCATTCAACATCTATTGAAAATTTCATTAAGTAGATTATATTTTCTTACACTTTATCATCACTATTCATCTACAAATAACAACATCAAGAATAACATGATCGTCATCATAGCTAATACATTACAACACACATTTTTTTGTTCCTTTTGTTTTTGTTGCTTTAATAATACTCTCCTTATACCTAGTCTAGGATATATTTTTAATATGTGTTATATAATATATTCTACGATAAACATCGATAATAAACAGGAAAGGTTTTTTAGATAGCATCTCATGTAATAGGGTAAGCCTCCTCGCAGACTGCAAACTTTCTATCGGCTGATAGTTGAGACGGAATATACTTCGGCTCGTAATGAATATGGAGAAGTATAGCTCGTCTCTACTACCGGCCGATAGAAAGTATGTAGTCTGCTAGGTCTAAGGACGAATATGGTACTAATCAACATCGTGGATCCGTCGCATGTTGAGCTTCTCAATATAGTACTGGATGAGAGTCCCACGATCAGTGACATCTAAACTGAGTATGAAATAACTCAGTAAGGAGATGTATGATTTGTCTCTCACTTTATCTCTCAGCCGATAGAGAAATTGGTTCGGCGATGATCGTGATCTCTTTTTCTTTCTTCCACCTGAAACCGCCAGATTATGAAGTAAACTGTTGAAATCATATTAAAATCCAAGCACGCTGGAAAAGGGGAAGAATAGGTGGGAATTGAAGGAGAATAGAAGAGAAGAGAAGAATGTGATCCTGAAAGACCACTTGAAAGTGCCCCGACCACGCACTGTTCCGTAAGGCCAGCCTTGTTCTCAGCCCTTCCGTGAAATTAACAAAAAAAACAAGATTTTGATTAGTAAAAAATGTTAATGTCATTGGAAATTAAGAAACAAATGAAATTCAAGATTATATAGCATGTTTTTACCTACTACTTGTTTCTTAGGTAGATACTTGTGTATATTTTGTTTGACACAATCATTGTGCAAAAGAAATTTCAAATTTTCGCACTTACCTATTAATGTTGCTCTGATATCATATTATGTTGATGCAAAATACACTATAAAGGTTATACAAGTAGCAAAAGTAGTGAATGGCCTATGAAACGGCCTATATAGTGGATGTAGGCTGATTAGATAGATACATAGATATCTATCGAATCAGCCCATATCCACACACTGCTGAGTCTAGGCCTCCTCATTTTCAGGCCACTTCCGAAACGGCCTAGTGGATAACTATTCATAAAATGTCGAAGTGGTATTCCCATGGGATTTCTATGGTGTCATTGCTAAATGCAACTCGTATTTGTAACTTTTGACATGACTTTCCTCTGCTACTTTGTCGCTAAACCTTCTTTAATGTTTTGATGCATGACAACTGTATTGATAGGACCCATGGCAGAATAGAAACCCCTTTGAAACAAAACTTTCTCTAAAACATCTGAAGGTTGGTCTCTTTAATGCAGGGTCCCTCAACACCGGGCAGGATGAATTTATTGCAGCAGTGGAAGAACTCAACCCCGATATTCTTGCTATAAATGAAACATGGGTTGGGCCGGGTCAAGACTATAAAGTTCCACAACTTAAAGATTACCGATTTCTGTACAAGCCCAGGCCCTCCAATATTAAAAAGGGACGCGGCGGGGGAGTGGGCTTCTTTGTGAGGAGGGGTATCACGGCTAGGAACTGCACTTGCCCCGAGGTTCCCACTGTGGAACAGATGTGGTTACGTGTAAGTGTGCTGGGTAAATCTGTTATTATTGGGACGGGATATAGGGCCCCGAAACAAGATACCCCTACATTCTTGAATGCTATCACCGACTCGATTGCTTCTTTCTCTTGCTTCGACAATGTGGTACTAATGGGTGATTTTAACATAGACCTCCTAAAACCCAGTGGTAACAAACAAACACTGCTGCGACAATTCTTGCACAGTCTTAGTCTGGAGCAAGTCATAGAAACACCCACTCATTTTAATATACTTAACGAATTGACTCTTATCGATATTGTCTGTACAGATACCAAAGTTCGCAATATTAATATTAAACATACACCTGACCTGGGCAGGCATGCAATGCTCGTAGTGGAACTCCATATTAGGAAGGAGAAGCCAGTGGCACGCTTTGTCACTTTTAGACCGCTTAAGGACATAGTTTTTGAGCAATTTAGGTCAGACCTTAGTTCTATTAAGTGGAGCTCACTTCCCTCTCCCAGTTGTGTAAACGAGTTGGTACTTTCCTTTACTACTCTACTGCATACTTTGTTCGACCTACATGCACCTGTAAAAGTAAAAAAATTCAAAGGTCCACCGCACCCCTGGATTACATGTACGGTTAAAACTATGATGAGGTTAAGGGACAACTATCACAGTGAGTACAGGCTACATAAAACAGACTCCATTAAAAAGAGCTACAAAAGTATGAAATCAATTGTGATTGCTGCAATAGAGAGTGAAAAACGTGCTTATTTCACCCATTGCATAAACGACAGTTTCGGCAATCCTAAATCACTGTGGAAGAATTTAAAAAATAATATAATACCCAATAAAAAGAAGTCATCTGAACTACCCTCTCAATATAATGATCCCAACGTTATCAACTCCCACTTCCTGAATGTCCCAGGTAGGGACAAGGTTGAAATATCATATCTCACCTTTTTTGAATTTAACAGATTTAATACCCACAACTTTTCCCTGCAGCCTGTTAGTGAGGACACAGTACTCAAAGTCGTTCGGGGTTTTAAATCTAACGCTCTGGGTATAGACGGTGTCTCCATTGACATGCTTCTTCTCACACTACCTGAGTCTTTAACTGCAATTACTAACATAATCAATGGATCTATAGTTGAGGGTACATTTCCTGACCTGTGGAAAGTTGCTGTCGTGAAACCTATCCCCAAGAACAATCAACCATCTTCCCTCAATGATATTAGACCAATAAGCCTCCTTCCCTGCTTGTCCAAGGTTCTTGAGAAGATTGTCTGTATGCAGTTGACCCAGTACCTTGAGGACCAGGAGATACTCCCCCAAAAGCAGTCAGGTTTCAGAAAGGGGCATAGTACTGCTTCTGCTCTAATGGATGTGGTCGATAATCTTTTGACTACTCAGGATGAGGGTAAGTGTAGCTTCCTGATCCTGCTAGACTTCTCCCGTGCCTTCGACTCTCTGAGTGTGCCTCTTCTATTATCCAAACTTTCTTACTATGGTTTTGACTCTAGAACGGTGAAATGGTTCTCCAGCTACCTTGAAAACAGATCCCAATGTGTAGAGCTTCAGTCTCCGGATGGCAGGTCGCATAGATCCCCCCCCTGTCCTGTCACTCGTGGTGTTCCGCAGGGTTCGGTCTTGGGTCCAGTTCTTTTTGTTGCCTACTGCGCCGACATCATAAAGGAGCTCCAGTTCTGCCAATATCATCTCTACGCTGATGATCTACAATTACTCCTCCCCTTTCACCCTTCGGATTGTGTTGGTGCTGTGGCAAAGATAAACCATGACTTAGAACAAATATTTCAATGGTCGAGTTCTAACTCTCTAATCCTTAATCCTAAAAAGTCTAAGTATCTAATATTTGGAACAAAAAATAACTTGAAAAAGCTTACTAACATTAACATAGATATTTCAGTAAATGGTGAATCTGTTGAACGGGTTGCTGAAGCTAAAAATCTTGGTTTAACCATGGACAGTCACCTACACTTTGAATCTCATATAGCTGACACTGTTCGTCAATCTTTTTTCCGTTTGAAAATGCTTTACAAAATCCGTCGTTATCTGAGTGAGGAGGTCAGGATCATGCTGTGTGAGTCTTTGGTCCTTTCCCGGCTCAACTATTGTGATACAGTCTATGGACCCTGC
Source organism: Epirrhoe alternata (assembly GCA_963565295.1). Lineage (NCBI taxonomy): Eukaryota > Metazoa > Arthropoda > Insecta > Lepidoptera > Geometridae > Epirrhoe > Epirrhoe alternata. The sequence goes on from OY751375.1 coordinate 2,628,956, forward strand.
TTACTAAGTAGAACGGTCCAGCTGATACAGCGAGTACAAAACGCCTGTGCAAGGTTCTGTTTCCACATACCTCCTAGATCCCATGTTACTCCGTTCATCAATTCAGCAAACCTTCTTAAAATGAAAGCTCGGAGAGAACTGCACCTTGCCTCACTTCTTTTTGGGCTTATCAATAATGGAACCCCACCCTACCTTTACTCTAAGCTCAAATGGGCTAGCGACAGGTATCCAAGACGTGCATGTACTAACCTCATTTTGCTTGCACCAGCACATAAATCCGTCGCGTTCCGTGGGTCCTTCCGCTTTGCTGCTTCGAAGTGCTGGAATGATCTTCCCCCACCATTTCGGGACCTAAAAACAGTCTCCACCTTTAGAGCCAAGTTCAAGCAGGAACTCCTGCGCATTCAAAAATCACAATAGTGGAAGGTACCTACCAATTCACACTTACCCACTGCCTTGTTCCTTTCCTTTCATCTCCCTTAGTTTCCACCGTTTCCACTCACGTGAGTACAGTCCGTCCGTAGGGTTGTTGCAACACGAATTTTTTTTGTTTGATGGGTTAACAAGCTTGATGACGTGTCTGGTTTGGTTTTTTTGCAAAGGCGCACGTGTATTTGCCCTTTTTTTTATTTCTCGCAGCATCTAGCTAGTAAAATTTTCTTTCTGTCACTGTCATTTGAAATTTTGAGAAATCTAAATTATCCAAGTTTATTATACATTACTTAATATATTATATAATTCATCTTATCTTATTCTGTAATTATTTAAATATTTATGAACTAACAGCTCTCTGCTCAACTGTCTTTTTTTAAAGAACGTGATGTCACCCAACTAGGAGCAGTCTGAAAACCAGCGTTGCTCTGTACCTCCCCGGTGCAGAGCAGCACAAAGCTGAGACTGTTCCTTTTTGGACTGCACCAACACAGACGTCCTTCACCTGTCTCATTATTTTCTTTTTTTGTAGTGTTTTTTTTTGTTTGTTTAATATATTTTATTACTATTTTTTTTTTTGTATTGTGTTTAGTATAGAATAGAATAAGTTTTTTTTTTTTTATTGTAGTACCTACCTAGATCTAATTCATTTTGTTTTTTTTTTCTTGCTGTGTCAGTGTACCTAGTTATGTTCGTCTGTGTGTGTGTTTTCCCAAATAAATTTTTTATCTATCTATCTATCTATCTATCTTAATATAGGATTATAATCTAATCTGAATAAAAATTACCACTTCTGATTTCAACTCGGCTATGTCCCCCCTGGGGATGTACTCTGGTTGAACTTGACTTAACGAAATAAACTATTGTTGATTTTTTTGAATTGATGTTAAGAATGATTAAACTAGGTAGGTACCTAGGTAATACCAAGTAGGTAGGTACATATAATGTGTTTAGCTAACATATTGGCAAGTCAAAATTACATATTTAGAATAGTTCTAAATTAAGTCTAACTTGATAAGCTTATAACTCTATTGAAGTTTATCAAATACAATAAAGAATTAGCAAAATCGGTCCAGCCGCTCACGCTGATGCCGTGAACAAGGAAGGTACCTAGGTTTATTGGTACAAATAAAACTAAATATTTCATTATTTTTGTTTATTATTATTTGGTAATTATGTTTTCATTGTTATGCTTACATAATTACTTTTCATTGATTTCTTCGATATACATTTAAATTTTTTTAACATTATTTTTTTTACAACTCACACACTAAGAAAATACAGTACATAATTATAATTAAGTTATACCACAGATATATTATACATAAATATATTATTAAATCGCGTAAATATTAAGATAATTAACATAATATATCTCTTTATATGAAAGGTAGGTATGACTGTCAAAAACTTATTTCATAAAAAAATTACATTATGTTCAAAAGTAGCTTCAAATTATAATATAATCAATAAAAGTGTACTATTAATAGTAGGTAAATTTAAGTTAAAAAAGCTGCTCTTACACTCAAATGAGAAAAATATTAAATAGATGCATAAATACATAGTTTTTTTTTAAATATGGGACGTAATTTATGTCTGTATCTATAACTTTTCTGCTGACTGAAATAAATATACAGGGGACTTTTTTGAGAAGTGGGTGTTAAAATATAATTTTATAGTACACAATATAATGAATCGTACGTTTATTCCTTGCAAAAACAAATGATGATGTTAATTTTATGCATTACCTTTAAATTCAAAATTGAAAATATTGTTATGTTAAAGTCCGAGAACTAAACATAAATTCATAAATACGTATAAAATTAGGATAATAATTATACGATATATTTGTAATATCTGAAAATAATAATATAATAATAATAATGCTAAATAGCCTAAGGGCCATACTACACGGGCGGTTCTCCCGCCGCGGGAATCCGAACCGTACTAGACACAATATACTATGGAAGTTGTTTGCTGCATACTACACTGCGCGATTTTCCATCGCGGTTCACAGGCGGGAAAAACGCCCTTGTAGTATGGCTCTTAGGTATTATAAGTTATACATATAACTTTTTATAACTTAAGATACAATAATACTTGCGAAAAACTATAATGTTACTCTTAATTTTAATTAAACCTTAAACCTTAATAAATTAAACATCTTAGGCATATTTTGAATCTATATATTTTTTTTAAACCATTTCCGAACAGTGGTATTCATCATGCCAAATCAAATTGAAAAAAAACTTACAATATCGATGTTTCTTAACCCTTACAATTTACTTTTACACTTGATAAATATTTATATATATGAATAAGACAGACACCTAGGACCCATCACAGTACAACATCTATAGACATCAATATTTTCAAACTACATATTTTCAAAAGACTACATTTATTAAAAGTTTAGGCGATGGTCCTAAGTACGATAGAAAAGGACTAAGACGCACTTTGTCTACTTTCGGAAGAGAGCCCTATAGCTTAATGTAGACCCTATTACAAGACACGTTTAAATTCAAATCGAAAGTAGGTATCAAACAGACCGGAAGAATTATAAAAAGTTTAGATATGAGTCAAACTTTTAACGAATTTGATAGTAGCTAAAGTGCGGTCTAAGTTTTCGGGCATTCCCCGGTCTAAGTAGAAAACGTGGTAGGTAAGTATATACTTAGTTACAAAATAACCATACTTGTGTAAGCGGTTATGGTACTTGGGCGTGGTAGTGTAAAACATTGTACAAGTCCAGATATAACACATAGTCTGCCTTGCCTTCTGAAACTAAATTTCAGATCCACCATTGCTGATATAGTTTGCGTGGTAATGCACCAGCTCATCAAAGATCAGTGATGCATTGCACAAGCCCAGATGGCTTGTCTGCGAAATTACTAGAGTAATTTCTTATCCATCTAAATTCGATGGATTTTTGTGTTGGTTTCGCGTTAATGAGAATACCTCATGTGGAGACTTTAAGCCCCTCACTAATAACCTTTGCAAAAGTTATGTAAGGCTTTAACTCCGTCATATAACTTTATGCAATTGTTATTAGTAATAGGGTTAGAGTTGCGTCTCCGAAAGGACCGACGCGGCTCTTTCTTTCGGTAAGCATTGATAGTGACTCAAGGCTGAGGGTGTTTCTAAAGCCTTGTACAGACTACGCGTTTACGCGTTCCAGGCTCGCGCGAGGCGTCACAGTTGTATCTCCTGTTTGACGACTCGCACGAACCGTGGGACGCTTGAACGCGTAGTCTGTACAAAGCTTTAGAAAGAAACACACGCGTTCACGCGAGGCGTCACAGTTGTACCCCCTGTTTGGCGACTCGCACGAACCTTGGGACGTTTGAACGCGTAGCCTAGAACGCAGCTATCCTTTTTTTGTACTTCGCATTTAATTCTGTGTCCGTTTTGTATTGTGAGCTGTTGAAGCATAGTTGTTGCTTTTCTTCGTTATTTCTATGATAAAAGAGGACTTTTAATGTTCAATGCTTACCGCTCCCTACAACCCTACAACATTTATAAATACTTACCTATACTTAGCCTAAAAACTCCTTTCCTTTATAAAACTAACTCTTAGAATGGACCTGGTCCAAACCTAGGTAGTAAACAAAAGATAGCACTAAAAAGATGAAACGAAAAGCACGCTTACCACTACTCCATAAAGTTCTAGAGTAGGTGCTAAGCTATTTCATTTCATTTTTAGTTAGTCAATTTCGAATAACCTGGTTCATTACAGAAATGGCGGCGCTTATCATGCTCTCTCGTTTGCACACTAGTGACTGAATTAGTGTGCAAGCGAGATGAAATGATAAGTTGCGACGTTTCTATAATGAACCGGGCTATTCGAAATTGACATATAGTTCGAAAACTGCCAGGAATTATGAGTTCGGGTTAACCCTGCAGGACTATCCTAAGTATTCGTTTTGCAAAGGACAGCTTAAACTAATATCGGTAATTTTTGTGATTCAGGACAAAATAATCCCAACATTATTTTGTCTTGTAGGTAACAGAAATGACCTATATTAGTTTAGGCAGAAGTTTTAGGCTCAAGATACATTGAATTGGCAAGCGACGCGTTATAGTTTTATACCAAGCCATCATTAACCTTATGAACAAGATATAGAAATGCTTGTAGAATGACCGAGGTCTGGCGAAGCCATCGAGCGGGCCGCGCTGGCTTGAGCACTTTCGTGCGGTTCATTCTACAAGCGTTTCTATATCTTGTACCATTGTTCGGTTTATAATGGTGCGCTATAAAACTAATTGACGCGTCGCTTGCCAATTCAATGTGCATTGAGCCATAGAGCCGGACAAGATAACTTGATGTCTCTGGATACCAAGTTATCTTGTCCGACTCGCCGCGTTTCCACCTCCAAGAAAACGTCCCCGAATCGACAGTCTGCCTGACAATAGCTTGCAAGTGTATACTCTCGCACCTACGGAGTTTACATCTACAAGCTCGGACAGACTGTCGGAGAACTCGGAAGTCTTCTTACAGGTGGAAACGGAATAAAGGTCGCACGACCCATCCGCGCCGAGCGCGCCGAACTTTCAATTCTAGAGAAAATGCTGAGACGTCAGAAGCTAGCCGCATTTTCAGACGTCATCAACATTTTTTGTATAGAAAAATGACAGCGGCGCGTACGGCGCGTATAAATGTGCGATCAGCTTAACAGGGAATAACGGTGATCATGTCAATTTTAGTTGTAAATAAAAATAAATTTGCGATTCATAATTAAATCCGGATGTCTGTTCAAACGACAGGGCTAAAATGGCCCTTCTCCTTCGATACCAATAATGGTCAAGTCCTCATCAAAGGAGCAATGGACGAAGATGGTCAAAACACGCCCATTCAAAACAAAGTGCAGTGTGGCAATCGTTGTTAACGAAAGAGGGGAGTTCTTTAATCTTAATTTGTACTATTTCCATCAAAATAAACGATCGATCTTATTTTTAAAAGTTATTGAATGACACGCTTAGGAAAACAATTGATGGACTTACAATATACGCGCTCTTAATTATCTTATATTCTAGTTAAGATAGGTAATTTGTTGAATTTAAGAGGTATATTATTATATTGCTTTTATGACCTACATGCAAGCTGAAGAATTAGATGGCAAGGTGAATCGTTATGTTTGGCTTTTTAATGCTTGTTACTTGAACCTACTGAAGATGATATTTGGGTAAGTCGGTATATATGGATATTCCTAATTCTTCAGATTTGATGTATATTTTTTTGTATTTTGCATTTTATTATAAAAGCTACGAAATTAATATTACGGTAAATATTTTACGTTCCTAAAAATAATGGAGAGTCGCATTAGGTCTGGTTGAAACAGGAAGTTATTCTACTCGTTTATAAATGCAAATAATACTTGACATACCATAAATTAAAAAAGCATAAACAAACTTTCTTTAATCCACGATTTGTCATATCCCTATTCTGATACAATCAGAATTCTGGCATTGCTAATAGCGAATACCTTTAGACTCAATGCACACTGTATAGGCAGAGACGCGACGATACGTAACAAGACATTATAAACCTTATGTACAATGTTACAAGATATAGAGACTGTATTACTATCATCATAAGGAACAACTTGTGTTCTATGTCTTTTGAAAATTCATGATTATTTTTTATAATACATAATAAAAATATTTAAATTGAACGCTCTAAATGTTACGAAGTCTATGCGAAACAAAAGAATGCGAAGGGAGCGGGTTTAGGGAGCGGGGGCCGAAATGTGTTCGATAAGACAATGTTTTAGATAGGAAAACGAAATCTTGAATCTTTGTTTTTGCTAAAAAGTTGTTGTTTATGATGGTAGTAGTAATACAGTCCTGAGAGGTTACCGGTGTTTTACAAATGACCCTGTATATCTTGTTAATCCCACTCATATAATAAGCTGTAAGTTTGTGAGTTAGTTTAGATGTTTTTGTTTGTGTTTCAATCCTAAACCAGTGAACCGATTAGGAGGAAACTTGGTATAGGCGTAGATAGTAAACTGGACCTCAAAATGTTGGAACCACGGGGGCGAAGCCGCGCAAAAGCTAGTTGTTCATCATCATCATCATCTCCCTGCCCTTTTCCTACATTATGTGGGGTCGGCACAAAATGTGTTTTTCTTCCATTCTCCTCTATCAGCCGTCATCTCAACACTCACTCCTTTCTTACTCATGTCATCCTTCACACAATCCATCCATCTTTTCTTTGGCCTACTGTAGAGACTTGTACCTGCGTGTATGGTTTCCGCAAATACAAGTTCTTTGAAGTTAATGGTAGGTATGGTTGTAAAGTTAAAGTCGATATTCGCTATTAAATGAATTATAATATGAAAACACTTAGAACGATTGACTTAATTGTAACTTTAAATGGTAAATGGTTATGAGCCGCGCTCTCGTTGGTATGGTAAGTCGCGATCTGACGAATTTAGACGAAACCGCGCAAAGGTGAGCTCGACTGCTGACGCTGCCAAACTGCACATTTGCTGCGTGTTCGATATTACTTCGAACACCTACCTCTACTCGTAAATCCATCAGCATTCATACCAAGTACTCTTCTAGTTACATGACATTCTTCCCTTCTCATTACATGCACATACCATGCTAGCCTGTTGCTCCTCATCTTTTCATTCACTAGCGCCACTTTCACACTTCCTCTTATGTACTCGTTCCTTACTCTGTCCATTCGCGTCACTCCACACATCCATCTCAGCATTCGCATCTCAGCCACGTGCACCTTTTGTTCATCCGTCCCTTTTGTTGCCCAACACTCAGATCCATACAATACGACAGGTCTTACGATCGTCTTATATATTTTATTTTAGTTGTTCATAAGGTTTATAATGTCTTGTTACGTCTCGTCGCATCGCTGCCAATTCAATGTCCATTGAGCCTTAGAGAAATAGGTACTATTAAAGTGCCACAAACAGATAAGTTTGTGGCACTCTATAAATAGTTATCTATTGTCATTTCTGAGTACCATAAAATACCATAAAATGGCACTTTGGCACACACATTTGATATGAATTTTGTTTTTCTAAAATGATACATAGTAGAAAAACATGAGACACATCAACCCAAATCGAGGCATGAGATATCACGTGGCTCTGGTTGCCTGAGAAGTGGAGATGTGCGTATTATGGCGGCCATGATACTACGGTGCTTGGTCGGTCGCCAAAGAAGTAAAAGGCTACAACCGGACTCGCTGTACCATGGTCGTCACCACGCTCATCACCACAATTGGTGCAAGCACTGCCTAAAGACGTCGTTTTTTTTTTCCCGACACGGACGTCTTTGAAACGACCGGTTATGGCACTAAGTATACTGGCCGCGGAACAGACTGCACACAGATGTGTGAAAAAGACAATCTTGTTATTTTCACGCACAAGCGCTTAATTCCGGAGCCGTGCCATAGCTGGCCAGAACGGAGATGTCCTTCTTCATGTGACCATTTACAATGGAATATCGATTAGTTATTTCATTTTATTTTCCATTAATCTGGAATTTAGAACAAAATAACTTCAATCTAATTCATCTCATGGAAGTCTAATCATGCATGGAGCAGTGGAAAGACTGCTGCATTTAACACCACTAATTCCCGGTTTCTATATTCAACGGACATTCGTAGGTAAGAGCTACGACTCGTTTCTACAAAAGTTTGACAGCTAGGTTATAGATAACTGTCAAACTTTTGTATGTGGAAACGAGTCGTAGCTCTTACCTACGAATGTCCGTTGAATATAGAAACCGGGGGTAAGTGGTAGTCGGTTATGAAGAAGCCGATTTACCTACATGTTTTCCTTGGAAACGTCATCTCTATCTCCCGGTTTCTATATTCAACGGACAGTCGTAGGTAAGAGCTACGACTCGTTTCCACATACAAAAGTTTGACAGCTAAAAGCGAGGGTAAGTTAACTGTCAAACTTTTGTATGTAGAAACGAGTCGTAGCTCTTACCTACGAATGTCCGTTGAATAAAGAAACCGGGCAGACGTTTCCAAGAAATAAACACCGGTATTCACAAACATTACTATAAGGTCACACAGTGCGCGCAGGGTCTCACAAACCTACTGATTTTGGGACCCTGTGCGTCCGCGCGCACTTGGAAACGTCAAAGTAATGTTTGTGAATACCGGCTTATGTACCTAATACGGCTTAACCGGACGATCGCCTCATCTTGGCCAAACGATACTTGTTCTCGTTGGCATGAGCAGGTATAGGAACCGGTAATTTCTCTCGAAATTCCGGACTCCTATTAATAGGCATTATATAGAATTTCTGTGACTATCGCTAGACCCATATTCCAGAATCAAATTCAGATGAACGAGAAACTCAAATATTTTCAGCAAATGCTAAAAATATTTGGAGTAACTCTTCACTTGAATTCTTGGACCGTATTCGCGTTCCGTTTTTCGTTTTTGATGAATATTCGGATGCTTCCATCCAAGATTTCTAACTTCAAGGGTCAATTCTTAAAACACGGTCCTAACTTAGGACCAAATATTCCGACCCGAAAAACTGGCCCTTGAAGTCAGAAATCGTGGTGAGAATTATCCGAATATTCATTAAAGGAATGAAAAAAGGAACGCGAATACGGCCCTTTTTCTACAATATGGGCTCTTGTCGCAGAGGGCCTGTGCAGGGATGGGAATCATTTCAAAGGTGGTGAAAGTCCTTTATTTCAAGAAAAACATCATATTATCTATGATGGTCTAGCGGAAAGATTTATTAAGTTTACCCTAAGTGAGAAGAATAACATTGATGGCAGTGCTTCAAATTTACTTTTTAACTTATTTCATTAATCTTATTGCTAGCAGAGGTACGAGGTTACCTTACTTCTATCATTAAGGCACTTAACTACGATTACCACACTTTCTAACAATTAACTAAACCCTGGAGATGGAAGCATTATCGAAAAATCAACGATCGAAGTGTGAAAATGAAAGCGCGTAAGACGGGAGATGAAATGTTTAAATGTCTTAGCACCAAATCATGCTATAAATAGTATTGATGAATTTAACTTACTTAGAGTTTATTACAAAAATATATTTTCTTTATATAAAAATATAATATTACTTCACTTTTTATCCTGCCTCTGTTGTTAGTGTAAGGGCAATTTTATAATCCGGTCCCTGGATCAGCTTAAGCCTCCGCTATGCTTTCAGCAGCCAATAGCTGATCGCACATTTGCCCGCGCCGTACGCGCCGCTATCATTTTTCTATACAAGAAACACCTGATGACGTCAGAAAATACGGCTAGCTTCTGTCATCTCAGCATTTCCTCTACTGAATTGATAGCTGCGCGTTCGACGCGGATTGGTCGTGCGACCACCTAATAAAAGCAGCCGCGCATTTTCTGGAGTTCAAGCGCTACTTTATCCATATCCCAAAGTATGTTCGGTTTGACCACAAACTGGCTGAATGCTACACCAGCTGTACTCTACAGCTCTTCTCCCCGCTGGCGCCAAGAGCAAATGATCTCGTTTCCGGGTGGAATCCAACTCTGCTTTCCCAACCAAACTATACTCAATCCACAACCAATCACAAAGATCTTACCAGCACTCGAAATCCTTACACCTTTATTTTTGTTCCCCGAAATATAGAAAACTGCGATAAATCTAATGAAGTAGAAGAAGGTAGACACATTCTGAAAATAGCTTTGGACAAGAAGATGAGAGATAAGAAGAAAAATGGGGTTTTTTATTTTTTTTATAAACAAATAACAACGCGGACCGGCGCTCAAGCAGAACCCAGTGCATCTGTCGAAGGTAGATCCACTGGCCCCTGCCAGCGTCCGCACGGTAGCGCCTACAGTGGTCTCACAACTGCGACTGGCATTGCTACCGTCCACCAGGCTACATAGATCTTACCACCCTGGGTCGAGGAGGATACAAGTATCGAGCTCTGTCCTCCCACAGAGGCGTAAACAAAACAACGACAAAAAGAAAGAAGACACAAGAAGGAAGACGTATAGCTGTGGGGTTGTTAATGAAATCAGAAAAGATAATAGAGTCGTAAAAACAAAGGTTTGCTACCTTTGTTTTACTAACTTTGTGTAACAAAGGTTTGCTACCTATGAGAAGGCAAAAGCAAAACGGAAAAGGGGAAAGGAACTTACAAGAGAAAACTGAAAGAGACTATGAACCGATGAAGAACAATGATAACCAACAGAACAGAAGAAGATCAAACATCAACAAGATCAGAAGGTAAGAAACTTAAAGAAAACTAACCAAAAATGAAACTAAGCAAAAAGATCCTAGACAAGATAGTGACTAAAGACAACGGCGAGCTACAGATAAACCGACCATATCAATAGTACACCATATCATAGTCAATAGTAAGTCTAGGAAAGACAAGACGAGCCCATAGACAGATAAACGTAGATGCTTCCACATCTTCAGAGAAGTGGAGGTTTCTACTTTTGTCTATCTATGGGCGCGAATTCTTAGAACTCGGTTCATTAGAGAAACTAATCTTAAATTGCGGCGATTTGTAGAAAAATAATTTTCTCTCGCTTGCACATTAGGGTGACAATAAGTGTGCAAACGAGTGAATCGCCATTTTAGATAGTTTCTTAAATGAACCGAGTTATACCGGGTTCACCGGGTCTTACGGTTCGCTTGCCCGGCGACGGGGGGATTATTCTTCTACCCGATGCCCCCACGGGGAAAACACTAATATCATTTATAATGATGATATTAGTGTTGAAGAACTGAATATAATTTCAATTTTAGGAAAGTAAACGAAAAAGAGCTAACTCATGGAGACCAAACAAGAATTAAGACAAACCTAACGTAGTAAACTGGAAATATATTTATTAAAATGGAGATCAACATAAGAAGCAGCAGACCTAATTATGGAAACAAGATATACTGCAAGTGCACAAACAAGAGCCAAAACAACCTAACGCTGTAAACATAACCTGAGAAGAACAATAACATTAGATATTCCTAAGACTGTAACTTGGAGAAAGTAACAGAAAACATAGATGAACAAGTCGTTGAGATAATAAAGTTCTAAAATGACATAACAATCAAGACAAACCTAGCACTATAAACTCGAGTTACAGTACACGAGAAGAACCTATAGTTATTGACACAAAATAACCGCCAAACTGAAGATTACCGTTTTTGTAACTGAACTAACATGAGTCATGAAGACAAACCTAACAATAGAGATAGTAACAGTAAAATCAAGATGAACCCACAGTCGTTGAGATTAAGTAACGCATGAAATTGAAGATTCAGTTGTTGAAAGAACAAACAAGAGTCGAGATAAACTTAAATCGAGAAACTAGAGATGATAACAGTAAACTCAAGGAGAATCTAGTCGTTGAGGTAAAATTTTGTCTTGTTTGAAAAAAGTTTGAAAATAGCTAACAGAATTCAAAACATACTTTGATAAATGAAATCTTTTAAATGTCATCTCTATAATTCCTGAGTTTCTCAAAGGCAGCACTAGTCCTACAGTCTTCCAGGCTTACAAATTGAAATCATCAATTTGTAAGGATGGTCATGATAATGTGCAGTCCGCTACGTTAATGACACGCGGAGCCATAATACTGAACCGCCTACTACTGCAACGCGAACCCTATCTCAATGCCCATCACTCAAACTCAGGACATCTGTAGCAACAGGAACCGCTTCTATTGCTTCCAGCTCAAAAATAAAAAAATGTATACGAATATTCGAATTTAAAAATGAATTTGAAACAGACAAAAACCGAAACATGATGCAGATAAAAATATGGTTTGCCCAGAAGACCAAATCATATCCAAAACGTAAACCATAGAAGAGACAACACGTTCAGAAGAGATTAATTATGTTCTACCACAACTAAGCCCCAGAGTCTAATAGCCTGTCTGATTCCTTAGCCGGCCTAGGACAACGGCCTTGCGACGGAATAATCCATACAGTTGATTTATTCACGAAGGAGGGTTCGTCTTAATAGGCATGATGACAATTTTTCAAAATCTGTTCTATTTTGTTCACAATGATTTGTTATGTGAAAAAAATATCATATTTCAGTAGAAAATAAAGGTTTTCAAACATAAAAATCAAATTGAAAATTAAAATTTGAAATTCACGCCAAAACGCTCGTCGGTTTCATGGCAGCTGTTTTGACGTCACAGCTCACCACTGCAAAGCAAAAATTACGCGCATAGCTAAAGCTGAAAGGAAACAAAAGGCGCAGTTTTCGTCTATTTTATTGAGTATTGACGTCACGCGCTCTGATTGGCGTATAGCTATCATGGCGGATTGTTGTATTTTGTAGATTTATTTTATTAAATAATTTAATAATCTCGACATTATTAGGACAATAAATGCATTTTTCTCAATCCTGGAATCCTATTTAATTAGACCAGTTAAATATTTTGGCGAAACTTGATTACTGTCATTATGCCTATTGTGTGTGTGCATTTGTTTCTATGCGAGTAAGCGATACAGAGCGCTCATTCGTCCTGAGCTTACACAAACAGATGCAACATGTATGTTCATTCATTAACCCACTTTCGTGAAACAGAACCACTGTAGCCGATCCTGCGAGAATAACTTTAGGGCTGCATTCGTTAATGTTTATAAGGTACGTACGGCATCGATGTCTATATCGGCATTTAATTAAGGCTCATCCATCCACAAAAAAAGCATTCGAAAAGTACTTACACTTGGTATTAAATCTAAACTGACCCAGTCAACTTAAGGCGATTTTTAATTAGCGTTGTACTGTTTTTTAACCGACTTCAAAAAGGGTGAGGTTCTCAATTCGCCAGTATGTTTTTTTTTTGTTTTGACAGATAATGCTTAGTCACAAAAATGGCATGAAAAATGGCTCCACCGGCGTGGAGCCATTTTTCAACCTAATCTATTCAGTGGTTGGGACGTGAAAAGGTAACAAACAGACAGACAGTATATACATTTATAGTATGGATAGACTCACCTAATACCCTTAGCGCATCTTTTTGCGATGGCATTCACAATATTTTTGTGTAGTATATAAAGAGTGCAATATCCAAGTTCAATTTAGTGGCGTTGATCCACTTAATGATACGCTTTGCGCAATTCTTTTGGTTTATTTTCTTCAGATGGATTGACACCAATCTGTCCCCAGTTACGCGATGTGAAATCGCAATATCTGATTTTGATCCGAAATTCATGCGACATTTGCAACTGCTTAAAAGCACACCCATTTTAGGTGTAGTATGGATAGACTCACCTAATACCCTTAGCGCTTCTTTTTGCGATGGCATTTACAATATTTTTGTGTAGTATAAAAAGAGTGCAATATCCAAGTTCAATTTAGTGGCGTTGATCCACTTAATGATACGCTTTGCGCAATTCTTTTGGTTTATTTCTTCAAATGGATTGACACCAATCTGTCCCCAGTTACGCGATGTGAAATCGCAATATCTGATTTTGATCCGAAATTCATGCGACATTTGCAACTGCTTAAAAGCACACCCATTTTAGGTGTAGTATGGATAGACTCACCTAATACCCTTAGCGCTTCTTTTTGCGATGGCATTTACAATATTTTTGTGTAGTATAAAAAGAGTGCAATATCCAAGTTCAATTTAGTGGCGTTGATCCACTTAATGATACGCTTTGCGCAATTCTTTTGGTTTATTTTCTTCAAATGGATTGACACCAATCTGTCCCCAGTTACGCGATGTAAAATTGCAATATCTGATTTTGATCCGAAATTCATGCGACATTTGCAACTGCTTAAAAGCACACCCATTTTAGGTGTAGTATGGATAGACTCACCTAATACCCTTAGCGCTTCTTTTTGCGATGGCATTTACAATATTTTTGTGTAGTATAAAAAGAGTGCAATATCCAAGTTCAATTTAGTGGCGTTGATCCACTTAATGATACGCTTTGCGCAATTCTTTTGGTTTATTTTCTTCAAATGGATTGACACCAATCTGTCCCCAGTTACGCGATGTGAAATCGCAATATCTGATTTCGATCCGAAATTCATGCGACATTTGCAACTGCTTAAAAGCACAGCCATTTTAGGTGTTTTTGCGTTTAGGATATGATTTTATCGCACTAAGCGGTCTTCGCACTCACTTCGATCGCACTTCGCGGGCACAGAGGCAAGACCCTCATTGTGCAATGCGTTTTCAAATGTGAGATCGGGAATCTAGCAGCACTATTTATATGCGCCACCCCAACCCCCAGGGTGTAGCTACGCTATAATGCCCTTAGACGCCGGTGGAGCCTAAGCATTATCTGCCGATTTGATTTCTTATCTTATTTCGATTTTTATGGATGGCTTATTGATTCCCTGGGTCACGCCGTGTGTAGAGTCGAACATTGAAGTCGGTTTTTCTTTTAGTTCTAAAACGTAATTATTAGACTTACAACTTAGATGCTAGGTCTCTCATGTCTTCTAGTCTAGTTACTAAAACACTTGCATATGAAAACGAATACCATAACGTTATGTAACTCTTTGTTTTAGTGAAACATAATATTTTTTTAATTTTTGAAGGCTCCGTACATATCCGAAAACAAAAGGCACTTAAAATACTAGTAAAGTTTTTGAAACCATATTGCTTGAACCAAAACCGAATCCGCATTGCTGTTCGTTTACATAATTGGATACTTGATTTACTCATAATGTTCCTAAACACAAAAAAAAAATGTAATTCGGATTTAAAAATATTTTATTATTATTTATGTTACGAATTAGATTTTTTGTCCGTTAAGTTTATCTTTTAGGAAAGTCTCAAAAAAGGAATTAAAAAAGTATTCAAAATTCAGATTTCCGTAATCTGAATTTTGAATACTTTTTACCCCTGAGTGTCTCAAGTCTTACTAATCTTGTGTTATTAAATTTTGCAATAATTAATTTTTTTTGTAGTTTCCTTTTTATTAATAAAAATTTTTTGTTTTTGTTTTCTAGTGTTTTTAACTTTTTATTATTATTTTTTTGTTTTTTTTTCTAGTGTTACTATTAACTTTTTATTTTTTTATTATTTTAAACATTTTTTTTGTTTTCTAGTGTTATTAACTTTTTTTTGTTTTATTATTTTTAACTTTTTTTCTTGTTTTTTTTCTAGTGTTATTAACTTTTTTTTTGTTTTATTATTTTTAACTTTTTTTTCTTGTTTTCTAGTGTTATTAACTTTTTTTTGTTTTATTATTTTTAACTTTTTTTCTTATTCTCTAATGTTATTATTATTTTTTTTGTTTTATTAATTATAATATCTAACTTTTTTTTTATTTTCTTGTTTTATATTTTTTTGTCTTTTATTATTTTTGTAAGCACACAACACCCAGAATTTTGAAAAACATTAACATCAATTATTTGCTTTATTCTTATGTCAAGTAAAATATTTTTTTGTGTTTTATTTATTTTGTATTTTTTTTTCTTATTAGCTAAACATAACAAATTGAACTCACACAATTGAACTACCTACAACATAGACACTGTGGTAACTTGCCATTACATATTCCTACATTTTGAGTAGTTATTACTTGCTTAACCTATAACCTACAACTGTGACATATTTAAATCACTGTCAAATTAGACAAGTTGTGACTAGAAAATTTTGGGTAGCCGAACATCGTAAGAAAAAAAGTCCTGAAAATATTAAAATCTTAATTAATATAACCCTGGCTGGGCATTTAGAGAATCAAACAAATAGATTAGAAAATGAAATTTTATTCAATATCGATAATTACTTTGGATATTACTTTGGATATTGGATTGGATACTTTGGATATAATTACTTTGGATATTACAAGAGGCCTGGCCTTTCTCTCATAAGGATTAATATGCCACAGTGTCGTCAATTAATAAATCTAATTAACCTAATTCATAAATATCGCTGGGCTCCGTTAAAAGGTAAATAAACCGACTTCGGACTTTGAAATTAAAATTTCAAAGTCGTGCGGGCTCTGGACAGTCTTCTTCCGTGTTCTAAGTATCTCATGACTTGACACGTCCACTGATCACGTCATTATTTGGATCGTGATGAGAGTATTGAATAGAACAACACATTTTTGATATACAAGGTGGTATCCCAATTTCTTCATCTTTGTTGTATCCTACATCGCAGTTAGTTTCTTTTGTCGAGAGCTCAAGATCTTTATTCCCAACTCGTTTTCTTCATCATAGCTACACAACTCCTAAGTCCTGATTTTTTTATTCAAACTATATTTTGATAACTCAGACACGTATAGATTTTTATTAGATTTGTAAAAGATTTTAAATTTGTATTTTTTTCTGTTACGTTTGTGATCCAATCATCATCTTCCATTTCCTCCTGAACAAGTCCTATAATTATTTATCAAATCATAAAACAAAAAATAAAGACAATCTTGATCCTAAGTAAATAGCGATTAAACCAAAATGTTGTGACGAAAATATACATTATACATACATCTTCGTTGTTCTTGGTACCTACCTACATACAGTTTTATAGTTCTTACATTTTGGTTTATCATCTAGTTTTTGACTGGCCACGACTATCTTTAGACTTCGTTTTAAATAATATCGTTTGTCTCAACCTATTGTTAAATGCCATACTCTCACAGTGCTGCGTGTTTGAAGTTAGTGTTAGTTTTAATTTAAGTGACGATAAACCAGTGGATGCACCATCGTCAGTCACCAACATTATTTAACTTTGAATCTAAGGCAGTTTCCAGTAAAATTACATCGCTTGTTCCGCAATAGCCTGGCAGAGGTGATGCATTTTAAGTATTGTTCCGGCAGTCGATTTTGTACCGTGACATGGTGTTTCTTTAGCTGACCGATTCAAAGTCAAAGAAGCGAACGCTTAAGCTAGTACGCACTCGGAAAAAATTGCATGTAACTTGACACAATTAACTTACACCTAAACCTAATCTAAAACTTAAAGAACCAGAGAATAAAGGCACAACATAGCCCCCCCCCCAATCTAAGTTTAAGAGACTAAGACGGTATAAGTCAGAGCAAGTCTCCAAAATTTAGATTGGAGTAAAACGGACAAAGGCTTGACCATATTGGGTACGATTTCTGGAATCGTCCCCGATATGGCTCAATGCAGACTGAATTGCCAGCGACGTGATGCTGATGACGAGAACAAGACATTATAAACCTTATGAACAATGTTACAAGATATAGAAACGCTTGATAGCTCGCGACCACGCGAGACTGCCCGAGCCGGCGCGACGCTTCGTCACACCGCTTTCATTCTATCTTGTTACATTGTTTGGTTTATAATGTCTTGTTACGTCGCATCGCTGCCAATTAGCCTATTATTATTAATAGGCCTATTAGCTTATTATGGCTTTTCTATTCGTAGGAAATGGTGGTTAACAGCATGGAAACCTTTTTAGTAGAGTGTATCATTGAATTTAACTACGTTCAACTAGCTTGTCTACTTATGATTTATAATAAGATGAACGCTGAGACTAAAACAATCTTACCTGCTTTACAAGCATTACGAACACGTATTTTGCGTCTGATGTTATTTTGAGTAGGTTTTAGTTGAGAAGAATGTAGATAGTTTTAATAACTGTAAGTATTAACGAACAAAAATGAAAACTAATTATTAACATAATTCAAATTCGAGGTTATAGGTAATTTTGCAAAAAGAGATTTATAGCCATGTTTCGTTCTTTTGTACGTGTTTTCATTAGTAAGTTCACCTTTTTATTAAATTTGTTTTTCTTTATTATGTGCTAATTGACATCCATTTTTGTTGATCTTATCATTCGTTTCCCGATTCTTTTGTAACCATCTTTAATTCTTCCCAAAACTGTTGCGAATATTTTGACTTTTCCTTTTCCCTATTTCCAATGAGTTGTATGTTGTTTTATGAAGATTTTTGTTCGTTGCTTACATCTCTTCCTTCCTCTCCTTTTCCACGAATTTTTTGTAGATGATCAAGGTATTTTCTACTTTTATTAATAATCGCGCGGTATTCCTAATTGTGCTTCTCATAATATGTATTCCAGTAAAGCAAAAGGTTAACAATCACAAGACTGGCCTACCTCCGCATCTGTTTAAATATGTATTTTGTCTCATAATTTTGATTTTACTTTATTCTTTACCAAGTTATTTTATGTTTCAAGCTTTAATTGTATTTCCTTTTTAATTTTCCTGAATGTTAATTCCATTCTGTTCTAGGTGTATAAGTTATATTATGTTTGTTTATTCTCCAACTTTTAATTTTTACTTTATTGTGTGAATAAATGTGAATAAATGTCTGTCTATGTCTATGTCTTTTAACCGTTCTTCCACTAACTTTTATCTTCTCGAATCGAAACTGATCAAAAAGGCTGAGAACAATCTTATTCTAATATACCATACCAAGGCAGCTAAGTAGCTATTAATAAAAGTGCACCAAAACGGGCTGGGGTTACTCTTTTTGCTTTAGAATTTTTACCGATGTTTGCAATTGGAAGATATTTGAGAAGAAAACAAATTTCATTGGCACAAGAAACCAAGGAGTGCTAGATTGGGATGTTATTGACACGTTATGAGGAGGGATTAAAACCATGTTACCAAAAGAGTTATGAATATGAGTGTGGCTGGCACGTATGCAAGTAGAGGAAGGCCGAAGAAGGTATGGGTGGATTGTGTGAGAGAGGATATGAAAATTAAAGGAGTGGTAGAACAATTGACGATAGGAGTGGATGGAGAAGGAGTACATGCGGTGTCGACCCCACTTAACACTAATCTAACACTAGTTAACTTTAGTCAATTTTAAAAATGTTTTAACTGTTTCTTTATGTTTTATCTCTATTAATGTGACTGAGTGCTCTAGATATTTTAAAAACCTTTTTTTTGTTTATAATTTCCCTTCTTATAAAATCCTTTCCCGAGTTATTCTCCCTTATCACGGTTACCTGGCCTCTTATTTTTTTCCTAGTAAGATCCGCTAAAGAATCGATGTTCTAGTCAGGGACTTGATGGTTAAAGTCAATATCTTTAGAACTGTCAAATCTCAAGCCGATATTCTGTGATTGGCTATGCTGTTCTTCGAGCATAATTTGAGGACCCTTTTTCATCATCAGCAGTAATCAGGTGAGGTAGTTTAATTTGTCGTTGGAAAGAATCCCTCCTCAACAATAAGTTTCCATCATAAAAAAATATACAATGAAAAAAAAATCTACCATTAGAGGTCCATTTACAAAATCGGCCACTTATTAATAAATTAGTCTTCTATTTGTACCCCCAGCCCTAAAAAAACGCTAGACTTTCTCAAGGTATAACAACAATGAAATATAACAAGAGAAAAATATCTATACCTACCTACTATTCAATCTATCTATGCTACGAATTAGCACTGAATCCTAATAGCTAACAGAGCTCGTCTATAGGACAAAGGTACGCTTTTTGAGAATTATATTGATTGATATACCGTTTTCAATATGCAAGTGTGTGAGATATTTTAATTATGCTAGGTACTTACATTATCTGAGGCTGGTTGGATGATGTTGGCTACTGACTTTATCCACATCACACGCGAACAGCACTTAATCAGGATCAAAGCACTGATCTGGTGAAGGGGCGGCGGTCCCATCTGGTAATGGTACCCTCCCCTATCCCGGGCACGCGACACCTCGATCAGCTGACGTACGACACTGTCAGCGAGAGGACCGATCACGAGCCCCGACCGCCTAAGGGCCAACACATCACTCACGGAAGACACTTGACACGACATCTTCGTTGTCTACAATTTTTTATTGCTGTAGAGTGGATGGATATAGAATCTAAAGACGAACTATCATAAAAGGCACGAACTAATAACTAACCTAACCTAACTTAAACGAATCTTAACTAACCTAGCTATCCTAAATGAATTTGCGTCAATCTCACTGTTCATCGATTGTTCTCGCTAGTAGATCCAATGTCACGAAGCAACAGCATGCGCCATTCACCGAAGCCATGTTACAAATAGATATGGAATAGAAATCGACAAATAACGCTGAGACTTTACCTGCGCCTAATGACATTAATTGCAAAAACTGCCTACATTTTATGTCAAGTGTCGCGGCACGTGAGTTCTTGGCATAATGTCAACCTGACGATTTACATAGAGCCAGGAACTCACGTGCCGCCATAACCTTTATAAAATGTATGCAGTTTTGGCAATTAAATTCCGTAAGACGCAGGTGGAGTCTCAGCGTTATCTGTCAATTCGATTTCTATTCTATTGCGATTTGTGACATGGCTGGGGGGGCTGGCGTGTCTGTTTGTCATAAGAGTGAAGAGCACCGATTGCGTGACATCTACGGTGCAAGTTGTCTCCACTACACAGTTGGAAGCATGATGCTTCAATGTTATTGCTCCGAAGAGACCTTTGAAGTAGACTGATCTTAATCTACCGAACACTGCTAGATGGTCGCAGTGTTGTGCAGCAATGTCCAGCATGTGTTTATCATTACTCATTCAGTTCTGATGACTGATATCGTGGAAGACGACATCGATGAACTGAATGCCTAATTATACACACGCTGGCCGCTGTTGCTATAAAGCCGTTTTCTATCAAAGGAAAGAGTTTTCATCCCTTTGATAAAAAACGGCCTTGCGAGGATTGGGTAGGAGCAGACACAAAAAGGTTTGTGCCTCTACTCCTACCCATTCCCCACCCGCCCTACCACCCTATGTCTGTATCGAGGGATACGTCGAGTGCCCTAATATAACCACTTACACAAGTTTGTATTATAATTAGAAGGTTTTGACCTAGGCTTTACCATTTCATATAACTAACGACGATATACTAACCTTAATAGTAATAGTGTAAGTATAATATTTTAATCCTTAACTGATTACATACTAAATAGTAAAATAGAGTTTCCATAGGTATTAAGAATGCCTTGTAGTGAGGACCTGGGGCAAAGAAGTCATTAATTGTTTGATACAAAGTGTTCAACGACCACCAATGTTTGTTCTCAAATTAAAATAACCCATTGATCTGATTTTTGATCCTATTTCCAGTAGTTTTACCGAGTAGTGACTAATTGAACTACTGGGAAATCTTTCCAACAGATTTACTGATATGAGACTTCCCTGGTGTTATTTCTTTCCCAGTAGTTTTATTTAATCAAAATTTCAGTAAATTCATCGGTTATTTCTTTCACTTTGATTTTAGTTTTGGACAAAGATTACTTTTATACGATTTGATGCCGACGTTTGAGTCGTAATTTTGCATGTTTGTTATTATTTTTATTCAAAGTTGTTTTCCAAATTAGATCTTGATCGAGTTCAAAATATGATTACTTCATGTATCTTTGATAGAAAATGTTTTTATGGCATCTTGGTACTGGCCCGAAACTCCTATTAATCCTATTGTTATGGCCCTCACTTGGCAAACGACAAATTATATCACAATAAGCTTTCTACTTGATAGGAATGCGCGTCATTTCTTTTTCAACTTTGGTTTCATCTCCTGTATATATTCAGTCTTCTTAACCGGTAAATCTTGATTAACTTTATCTTCTAACCGTTTTCTAATGATGCTGTTCTCATAAAACTGCAGTTGATGTAAAAAAAATTATCGTTCACTCGTAGAATTTTTCTTATCACTTCCAAGAAAGCCCTGAGTAAGAAAAGATAGATTAGTAATCTTAAGATTGTCTGTTTCTGTCTGTGTCTATGTCTATATGTCTGTGTCTATGTATCTGTGTCTATGTGTCTGTGTGTCTATGTCTATGTGTCTCTGCCTATGTGTCTGTGTCTATGTGTCTGTGTCTATGTGTCTGTGTCTATGTATCTGTGTCTATGTGTCTGTGTCTATGTGTCTGTGTCTATGTGTCTGTGTCTATGTGTCTGTGTCTATGTGTCTATGTCTATGTGTCTGTGTCTATGTGTCTGTGTCTATGTATCTGTGTCTATGTATCTGTGTCTATGTATCTGTGTCTATGTATCTGTGTCTATGTGTCTGTGTCTATGTGTCTGTGTCTATGTGTCTGTGTCTATGTGTCTGTGTCTATGTGTCTGTGTCTATGTGTCTGTGTCTATGTGTCTGTGTCTATGTGTCTGTGTCTATGTGTCGGTGTCTGTGTCTATGTGTCTGTGTCTATGTGTCTGTGTGTCTGTGTCTATGTCTATGTGTCTATGTCTAAGTGGCTGTGTCTATGTGTCTGTGTCTATATCTATATGTCTGTGTCTATATGTCTGTGTCTATGTATATGTGTCTGTGTCTATGTGTCTGTATACTCACAAAGTGTTTGGGCGTACAGGGCTTGAAGGTTGAAACTGAAATACACGAAGGACAATATTGATCTAGATTCTTATTGTAGTTCATCTCCACCTAAAACAAAGATAAACCTTACTTAGTACCGGTGTTAAGTGTTATACTCGTCCAAATGATCCTTTTTTTTTGTATAAGTATTTATAAACAAAAAAATAAGATCATTTGTATCTCCAAAGCGCTGTACATTATTTCAGGTCATAAAACATTTATTTCTCACTCATACTAACCACTGCTTTGATGGTAGTTCGCTTGTAAGCCGCAATCATCTTGATTGCCTTGAAGTTTACTTCAGGGCACCTGTAGACAATGGAGACTTGATGTTAAAATCAAAATCAAAATGTGAAAGAGTTTTCCAACTAGTAGTGACTTGGAAAGCTCCAGATTGCTGAATTAACTCAATTGTATTTTGAAAGTCTATGTCAATTGGTAGTATCTTAGTTAGAAATATTTAAAGAACTTACATGGCTTTTTCTGTCTTCATTCTCACGGTATATTATTAAAATTCACATTTAAAACACGGGGATTAACACGATATGGCTGCACGCAGGGGCTACGACGACACTGATTTCACACGTAGACATCAATTGTATAAAGATTACACGTTTATCTTTAGATCCTTATTTATAAGACTAGAGTAAACCTACTGGCCTCTCGGTATAGACAACCATCCCGCATATTCTCAATCAGCTTGTCAATGGCCTTTTTTCTTTTCATGGCTTTCCAATGTTTCTTATTCCGTGTCGATCGAGTTATTTTCTTTCGCAAACACTTCCGCTGTTCCAAAGGTATTCATACTCTTGATGTTATTTTTTATCTCCTGATCAAATGGATAGAAGTGAAAAGATAGTGCTCAAAATATGATTTGTCCATAAGTTTTTTTGACATTTGATTCTCTTTGATATCCAGTAAATTTTCTCCGTTTCTTAAAGTTCTTGAAGTGTTCTTGTTTGTCTCAAACTCTTGATTAAGACCCAGCTGATGCATCGGGAGGGAAGGTAGTTACCAAAATTATATAATTACTGAACTAAACAAAATGTCATCTTAGTTTGCTAACAATCTACTTCAACTAGAACATTAAATTCAGTTGCGATATGTTCTCAAATATAGCATTTGGGATCAATGGGTCAGAAGTCAGA
The DNA here is from genome assembly GCA_963565295.1 of Epirrhoe alternata. Classification (NCBI taxonomy): domain Eukaryota; kingdom Metazoa; phylum Arthropoda; class Insecta; order Lepidoptera; family Geometridae; genus Epirrhoe; species Epirrhoe alternata. The sequence goes on from OY751375.1 coordinate 2,652,724, forward strand.
TGATCATCTGCTTTAATCTGAGCCATCGCTTGTTTTTCCTTTTCCCTTCTTTCTACATCTTGGAAAATGATATCGAACATTGCGTTAAACTTGCGTTTGTATTCCGTTTTGAAAGACTTGCGCATCTTGTAGAACAGTGGCGGTAGCTTTAACTTCTTTTCCGGAGCCTCGAGCGAGACCAGGCGCAGTCGCAGCCAGAAATTTTGGGGGGGTCACTACTGAAATTTTGGGGGGGGGGTCACTACAGTAATATTAGACTTTGTAGTAAGTACTGGACGTATACGATTTAGGGGAGGGGTCTTGTCCCCTGTGACCACCCCCCTCGGACTGCGCCTGAGTGACGTTGAGAGTATATTTCATTTTGTAGGGTCACAACGATGTTATTGTTTATTAAGATTACTTTACGTTTAGTGTCCCTCAAACCGATGGCCGGCGACGCATTATAATCCATCGCCGCTGTAACAAAAGAGAATGATATTAATATCTACATGAATGATGTCTACACTAATATTATAAAAAGGGAAGATTTGTATGTTTGTTTTTTCGTATGTTTATTTTTTGAATTGAATATGCTCCGAAACTGAACCGATTTGAAAACTTCTTTCAAAATTCTTATTAGAATCCTGCATTATCCCTGATGAACATAGGCTATATTTTTTCTCATCAGGCGCACTATACTGTTGATGTAAATTTGTATTGAGAACACGCAACTGGTTATGCAATTAGATTGATAAATTGATTCTGAGTAGCAGCTGAAGTCTAACAGAGTGGTGGAGCTGATGTTTCCTTCCCCTATTGCCCAAGATCTTTGTCACTCGCTTGCTCTTGGAGTAGGCTTTTGTCATTAGGAATGTGAAGATGGTGTTGAACTTACCTCTCAAAATCTGAGTTCCAGCGAGTGAAGAGACGTCGAGATGATAGTTTCTCGGTAAGGGACGCATCGTTGCTATTGTTTATTAAACTGACTATACGATTATTGTCCCTCCACACGATGGCTGGCGACGCTTTCTAATCCGTCGCCGCTGCAACAAAAGAGAATGATATTCAATTCAAAAGAAAAAAGATTTATTTACAGAAACTAAGCTACTACAATATGTACATAATATTACAAAATACAATAGAATCAGTCGAGCTATCTAAGGATCGTCGTAAAAACGATCTATAGATAGCTCAACTAATCCAGGTCACTGCCAGTCAGAAGCGTGCCCAAAACACTGGCGGCATTGCCACGCTTGATGGCAATGCTTTCAAAAATTCAAAGGATTTATGTGCAAAAGAAATGACATACAGTAGGTATAAGCTAAGTTGTTGATTAGTTGATATTGGGTCTACATTGCTGCTTGAATATGTTAGTCGCATAAGAAAAGACGAAGCATACAACAAAGTTAATTACTTATAAATAGACAAAAAACCGGACAAGTGCTAGTCGGACTTGCCCACCGAAAGTTCGTGTAGATCTACGCCCAACCTCAATGAATTACGTATGTAACCTACTTTAAGTAAAGACAATTTTTATGAGTTGATTACAAATGTATGGTTTTCAGGTTTTTCCCTGTATCTATTTGTAGTCTATTATTATTATTATATTTGCACAAAATGTGGTCGTGGCTGCCACTCCCGTATAGGCCTTTTCAGCCATGAACGAAAATGTTCAAACTCCATATGTGGTGTTACTTGACTGACGTCACCTAAATCATCTTTAATAGATGGATGACGCCAATGTATGTATGTATTTGTAGTCTATGGCGATATTACTCGTACTTGCCAAACATAGTTCTAGGTCAACGGAAAGTACACCACAAGCTTATACTCGTAATCCTCAGTATGTCGGCTTGGAAGGCTAAAATTTTTGTACAGTAGTCTCATTTTCAAAATACGTAGATTTAGAATTTCAAGAAATATCATGTTGGTATTCATTGTAGTCGTGATCGTAAACAATTTCATCGCGTTTTGTAAGGATAATGTAATGGGCGGGTTTCCGAAGTGCAAATGCTCCACCAACGCCCTCGAGTTGCGTGACAGAGATGGAGATAGTTTTATGTAAAGATATTGATCTGCAGCTGCAAGGGTGGGGGATGTATGCACAGTAGCTATCTAAACAAAATGGCGGACAGGTTTACAAACATTTTACGTAAAATATTATTTGAATCTGAACAATTTTAAAGACAAATGAGAACAAGATGAATCGAAACTTAAGACACAAGTCATCAAGAAACCTAAGATAAAAATCTTACCAGATATCGACCCACGACACTAAAACAGCACTCAGCTATACAAAGTCCGCACTGAATTATATCGCACAGGAGCATTTTTCCCGAGAGCTGACCGACTTGTGGCTAGAGCCTGTAGTCTGTAGTGCAGGGGGGGGGAGATCCAGTACAAGTGGGAGGCAAGAAAGCTGTAGGACGAGGCCGCGGCCCGGGTAAAGCTATCTATTGATGCATTGCGGAATGGGCAGGTAGATAATAAATATGCGGGAAAGGGAGGGGAATACCGCGCAGAGCCACCATTTAGAAGTTTTGGAACATTACTAGGATTTTTCTGGAGCATTGAAAACTATAAGGAACGGACAATTCGAGAAAGATATGCTGATAAGTGCAAAAAAGATTCGATTCAAAGTCGAAAACAAACAGAAAACTGACAACTTGAAATCACAATTGCCAAATACGAGCACAACAGCTAGAAGTCATCACTTAAACCAGATAGTCTGCATCTTCAAAATACTACTTTGCACCATAGAAGTCAGCCCAGACACCAATCTGCAAGCGTGCAGGCAACGCGATAGCCGACGGACTAACGCCGGGTCTGCCGATGCGTGGGGCTTAGGGGAAGGGGGGGCGTGCATCTCACAACGCATGTGCAGGCAAGCTGCGGGTAATCAATACAAGGGGAGGCTGCGTGGGATGAGGCCGGGGCCCGGGCAAAGCCACACCTAATGACGCATTGCTGAATAGTAATTAATGTTACAACAAAGATTTTGAGAAAGGCATAGGAAAAAACCCATTTGTGAAATACACAAGTATGAAGAATCACAACGATGCTGTTATGATAGCCGTGAGTCTAGACCATGGTAACTATGCGAGACAAAAAACATCAAAGGTTCTCGATAGCAGGACATTCTTTAGTTGATCACAATTTTGCTAAATCTGAAAAAATAAATGCAACAGACAACGAATCCAATGACAAGGACGAGTACAAAATCGACTATTTGGACAATCATCGACTATGAAAATCTTACCATTGCTGGAAACGATCTCTGTTGTCTTTTATACATACCTACATTATTTCGTAAACAAACACTGCACGAGTATATTCACCACGATTTCAATCCCGAGAACTTAAATGCAAACGTGCATCTATTTCGACAGTCGGGAGAGAACTGTAGATGCGTGGATTGCGTGGTATGAATGCGCGGAGACCTTTGCAGTGGAACGTAGAAGGGGATGGGGGAGAGGCTGGGTGGAACGACAAGGTCGCGGCCCGGGCAAAGCTATCAGAATGACGCCTTGCTGAATATTGATAAATGCTCTACTTTCACAACGCATGTGCAGGTAGAAATCAATATGCGGGTAAGGGAGAAGAATACCGGGCAGAGTCATCAGTGCGAAGTTTCGGAATATTACTAAGACTTTTCTGGAGCATTGGAAACTAACAAAGGAATGGACATCGAGAAGGATATGCTGATAAGTGCAAAAAGGTTCGATACAAAGTCGAAAACAAACAGAAAACTGACCACTGGAAAAATTTAAATCACAATTGCCAAATATAGCAGCTAGAAATCCTACCTTAGATTCATTGATCACACTTAACTCGGATGGTCTGTATCTTTAAAACACTACTTTGAGGAATAGAAGTCAGCCCAGAAACCAATCTGCAAGCGTGCAGGCTACGCGAGAGCCGACGGACTAATGCCGGGTTTGCAGATGCGGGCATGCATCTCATCTCACGACGCATGTGCAGGCAGGCTGCGGGGGAATCAGTACAAGGAGAGGCTGCGTGGGATGAGGCCGGCGCCCGGGCAAAGCCACACCTAATGACGCATAGCTGAATAGTAATTAATGTTACAACAAAGATTTTGAGAAAGGCATAGGCTAAAACACATTTGTGAAATACACATGTGTGAAGAATCACAACGTTGCTATCAAGATAGCCTTGAGTCTAGACCATGGTAACTATGCGAGACAAAAAACATCAAAGGTTCTCGATAGCAGGACATTCTTTAGTTGATCACAATTTTGCTAAATCTGAAAAAAAAATGCAACAGACAACGAATCCGATGACAAGGACGAGTACAAAATCGACTATTTGGACAATCATCGACTATGAAAATCTTACCATTGCTGGAAACGATCTCTGTTGTCACTTACACATACATTATTTCGTAAACAAACACTGCACGAGTATATTCGCCACGTTTTCAATCCCGAGAACTTAAATGCAAACGTGCATCTATTTCGACTGTCGGGAGAGAACTGCAGATGCGCGGATTGCGTGGTATGAATGCGCGGAGACCTTTGCAGTGGAACGTAGAAGGGGATGGGGGAGAAGCTGGGTGGAACGACAAGGTCGCGGCCCGGGCAAAGCTATCAGAATGACGCCTTGCTGAATATTGATAAATGCTCTACTTTCACAACGCATGTGCAGGTAGAAATCAATATGCTGGTAAGGGAGAAGAATACCGGACAGAACCATCAGTGAAAAGTTTCAGAATATTACTAAGACTTTTCTGGAGCATTGGAAACTAACAAAGGAAAGGACATCGAGAAGGATATGCTGATAACTGCAAAAAGGTTCGATACTAGGTCGAAAACAAACAGAAAACTGACCACTGGAAAAATTTAAATCACAATTGCCATATAAAATAGCTAGAAATCCTACCTTAGATTCATTGATCACACTAAACTCGGATGGTCTGTATCTTTAAAACACTACTTTGAAGAATAGAAGTCAGCCCAGAAACCAATCTGCAAGCGTGCAGGCAACGCGAGAGCCGACGGACTAATGCCGGGTTTGCAGATGCGGGCGTGCATCTCATCTCACGACGCATGTGCAGGCAGGCTGCGGGGGAATCAATACAAGGAAGCCTCTCCTTGTATTGATAGGATGCGTAGGATGAGGCCGGGGCCCGGGTAAAGCCACACCTAATGACGCATTGCTGAATAGTAATTAATGTTACAACAAAGATTTTGAGAAAGGCAGAGGATAAAACACATTTGTGAAATACACATGTGTGAAGAATCACAAAGATGCTATTAGGATAGCCTTGAGCCCTAGACCATGGTTACTATGCGAGACAAAAAATATCAAAGGTTCTTGATGAAAGGACACTCTTTAGTTGATCATAACTGCTAAATCTGAAAAATAATGCTAAAGACAATGAATCCGGTGACAATCTTCTTCTTGTCGTGTCGATGCTTCATTCAGATAAACTTGGAATAATGATAGGCCACTTTGATGGCTCTATCTGAGGCAGCATTGAGGTCCTCTCTTGTGCAGGTCTCAGGACACAAGGGGCACACCAGTAGGTGCTGCATTGACTGAACTGCAGCACCACAGTCACACTGCGTTAAGCTTGGTTCCCTAAATCCCCATTCACACATGTTCAGTCTGCAGCGGCCGACTTGAGTGCGGAGTCGATTCAGTGACTTCCACACCGGCCACGGCAGATTGTGACCTGGTGGCAGCTTCTCCTGGGGATTGATGAAGTCAGGAGGGGTCAATCCGGTGACAATGACGAGTATAAAAACGACTATTTGGACAATCTTGGACAGTGAAAATCTTACCATTGCTGTAAACGATTTTTGTTGTCTCGTAGATATAGGTATCTACGTTGGTTCGTAAACAAATTCTGCACGAGTAATCATACGTTTTCAAATCCGAGAACTTAGATGCAAACGTGCATCTTTTTCAACAGTCGGGAGAGAACTGCAGTAGATGCGGGGGGTGATGCGCGGAGACATTTGCAGTGGAACGTAGACGGGGAAAGTGGGAGAGGCTGGGTGGGACGACATGGTCGCGGCCCGGGCCGCGAATCAATATTCCGGAAAGCTATCAGGATGATGCATTGCGGAATATTGATAAATGTTATAACGTGGATATTGAGAAAGTCAAGGGAAAATTCACATGTGTGAAATACACAAGTGTGAAGAATGATGAATCACAACGATGATTCCAAAGTGAGAGGTGAGGGATATGATATTTATTGAAAGATTACAAATTATAAAGCTTAATCTGTTTGACGCGCAATAGATCTGCAGATGCGAGGAGGGAACCCATTTATCTAACTGCGGCGGGAATGTAATCTGTACAAAGAGGATACCGGCGGGGATGCATGGGGAGAGAGGGTATTAGGGAGAGCCGCAATGCGGACTATCGATCCACGAAGACCTCAGTCGAATACTCAGCTAGACGTATACCCAGAAACTATAAGATTATTTGCTTGATGAGACGAAGATAACGAGCTATTAAAAAATAAATAATTATTCTCGATGAATCTTGAGAATACGCTGAGCCCTGAAAAACCTTGTCTTGTCTTACGAAGAAAGACGGCAGCACATGATCAATTCTAGATTTAGTAAAGCCAATTATAAAAACTAAATCTTACCGATTTCGATCGCTCCAACATTGAACACCACATTACACCAAGTCATGCACAGTATAATCACAAATTATAACACAATTAACTAATTTGTTGTATATTGAAACATAGGTGGAACTAGTCACATATTTGAACCGAAATTACAGACTACAGTCACAGACAGCGCTGAAACCCGATAATAGTCAAAAATGCATACGTGTCAAATGCATAAAACGCGGAGAGCAACTGAATGTAATCGAACGATGCGCGGGGTGAAGGGGGTTGCGCAGGGCATCTGCAGTCTGAGGGTGGCGGGGGGGATGCTGCAGAAGTTGCAACCACACCCTGACGCAATGCGGATTATCGATTTTCGCTCTTCTGAGACTTTGTGGACTTATAAAAGGGTTTAAGACGACAATAATGACAATCCTTTGTAAAATTATATTCTGGGAAATACGAAGTCGTAGTGGAACCTACAGGTACGTAATACAACAAGTTTTATATAAAAGAAATGAACCCAATATGATTTTTTTTAAATACTCCAAACTCTTTTTAACGTACAAGTAGTAACAGAAACAAGCGAAACCAAACTATTGGGAAATTAAGATAGGTAGGTAGTGTAGGTACACCAAAGGGGGCCAAGAGGGTGGGGAGGTATGGAGGCTGTGTAGAACGACAAGGTTGCGGTCCATGCAAAGCTATCAGAATGACGCATTGTGGAATATTGATAAACGTTATAACTAATTAGAGAAACTATATTGAGAAAGGCATAGGAAAATACACATGTGTGAAGAATCACAACGATGCTGTCAAGATAGCCTTGAAGACTCAAGGCTATCTTGACAGCATCGTTGTACTTGACATGGTAATTGTGCGAGACAAAAAATATCAAAGGTTCTCGATGGCAGGCCACTAATTAGTTGATCACAAATTGCTAAATCTGAAAAAAAAGCTAAATACGCGGGAGGGCAAGTTACAGCGGATAATATGAGTGGCGTGACTCGAGTGCCTCGCCCTATGACGCATCATTGAAAATCGGAATTTTGTTTCGAGGAAAAAACCAACGACTGAAGGTACCTACTGCTAGGCGCTATTAAAAGCGTCACAAAAAGACAACGAATCCGATGATAAGGACTAGTAAAAACGACAATTTGGATAAACAACGACTATGCAAATCTTACCATTGCTGTCTCTGTTGTCACTTACATTATTTCGTAAAGAAACACTGCACGAGTATTCATATTCTACCACAACTTTTTCAATTCCGAGAACTTAGATGCAAACGTGCATCCATTTCGACAGTCGGGAGAGAACTGCAGATGCGCGGGATGAATGCGCAGGGACCCTTGCATTGGAACGTAGAGGGGGAAAGGGGAGAGGCTGAGTGAGCGGGGTGGGTTGGGGAGACGACTCCCCGGTTAGCCCCGCCCCGCCCTGTTTGATGCACTGCAGATACTCTATACTATACTAGGTATATTGAGTTTACTGGTAATATATAATATTGAAGAAAGTTACTCTTTATTCACATAAAATCGCAGTTTTTGTGTGTGATTATTGGAAAGTTATTAAGATGATTAAGACCTAAGAGAAACAGTATTGACATTGAAAAGAGCTTGAAAATTATTTATTTAATTTTAGCTAGGGCAATAAGGGTAACTGCGCGAAATATTTAGCGATAAATATTACTGGGGCGAAAAAAGAGAAGAATTCGGGATTGCATTTTCGGGGGATGCATATTAAAATCCTTAATGATCCCAAAATTAGAGGTGAGGAGAGTGATATTTATTGAAAGAATACAAGTAATAACGATCAATTTGTTTGACGCGCAATAGATCTGCAGACGCGAGGAGGAGAGGGGTAGAAACCCATTTATCTAACTGCGGCGGGGGTGTAAGGTGTACAAAGAGGATACTGGCGGGGATGCATGGGGAGAGAGGGTTTAAGGGAGAACCGCAATGCAGACTATCGATCCACGAACACCCCTGTCGAATACTCAATTATATGTGTAGGTAACTAGAGACATTAACATTATTTGCTTGTTGAGACGAAGTTATCAAGCTAATAAAAAAATAAATATCTCGATGAAACTTGAGAATACTGAGTTCTGCAAAACGTAGTACAAAGAAACACTAGTAGCACAAGGTCAATTCTAGATTTAGAAGCAAATTATCCCACTCATATACCTAATAAAGCTGAAACTTTTTGGGATTGTTTAGCTGTTTGGATATTTGGATGTTTGTATGTTTGTGTATCAATCACGCCTAAACCAGTGAACCGATTTGGATGAAACTTGGTATAGGCATAGATAGAGACCAGTAATAGAATATAGGCTACCTATTCAAAATGTTGGTACCACGTGGGCGAAGCCGCGCGCAGAAGCTAGTAACAACTAAATCTTACCGATTTTGATCGTTCCGACATTGAACACCAAGTCACACAGTATTATCACAAATTGAAACACTACATTTTTAACACCAAATCACAGTAGGTAATCACAAATTATAACACAATTAACTAACTTGTAGTCACAATGAAACATAGGTGGAACTAGTAACATATTTGAACCGGAATTAAAGACTACAGTCACAGGCATAGCTGAAACCCGGTAACAGTTATCAATGCATACGTGTCAACTGCATGAAACGCGGAGAGCAACTGAATGTAATCGAACGATGCCCGTGGTGAAGGGGGTTGCGCAGGGCATCTGCTGTCTGACGGTGGCGAGGGGGGGGGGCGGATGCTGCAGAAGTTGCAACCACACCCTGACGCAATGCGGATTATTGATTAGCGCTCTCCTTCACAGGAATTCCACACACCAACCCACACATCGAATCACTGAACTCACACACTGACAAGATTTTTAACTAGTGCGGGGTTCGATGTAAATTATGAATTAATTATTAATATATTTATTATTTACTCAGGGAGGTATTAGGCAGTCTGGTTTGGGCACCCCTTGTTATTCGGATAGTAGGACAGTTTTTTTATTTCTACCATGGTGGCCATGGAATATCTCTTAAATCTTAAAAACTGGTAGCATTTCAGTGATTTTTCTAACGAAACGATTTTTCGAACAAAATATAATAATAATATGTTCTTCTAATATAAAAATCAACAATGGGATTGTATATTTAAATAACTGCTTTATTAAAATGTAAAAAACTGCCCAATGCTCCCCTATCTCCCACACTGAGTTTCTGCAGATGCGCGAGGCTGCAAAGGTACCCCTGCAGTGGGGTGACGGGGGTGGGGGGGGGGGGGGGGAGGAAGGGTGCAGTAGAGGCTGTGGGATAGATGGGGAGGCAACGCCCCAATGACGCATTGCGGTTTATCGATTTCTGGAGATCGTTTTTTTGAAAAAGGAATATGTTGGAAGATTAAATAACAACAACAAAAACGAAGTTTGCCGTATCTAGCTGACGAGATTAACAAGAATATACTAGATCGAAGGACGACACAATGTCCAAAATATCGATATGATTATATGATCGAGGAGGAGAAAACAGATTATTCCAAATAACATAGGTACACTGCAAATCGAGTCTGTTGAGAAAAAGAAAAAAAAAACGTAATCTACTGCTTGTTACACCCGGTGTAACTTTACACCATGTTTAGTAATGACGGCCATAGATAATATTATAGTTTGGATTAAAACTGGCAACTCTGCAAGCTGAAAATCTTATTTGCTAGACTTACCTGTGAATGCGATGGCTGCTGCAGGATCTATTAAGTAGTATCTATAAAATGTTTTACTAGAGAATATATTTTAACAAATATTAACGATTTTTATAGTTTATCTTGATAAAAATTTGGTTTTTTGTTATATTTGATGGAACCCCCCCCCCCTCGGACCGCGCCTGGTTAAACTGCAGAGGCTGTGAGTAGGGAGGGAATAGGGGAGACACAACTTAATTTGACGCAGTGCGTATTACCCGGGTGCAAATAGCAGATGCGCGCGGAGTGCGTTGGAGGGGAAGTGGGGAGAAGGGGGGGGGGAGGGCGATGATGCGGCAAATGCTGCGGAACTCAAGCCACACCCTGTTTTATGTATTTCCTTTCATGTAAGAGTGAGATGTAAAATAATAGTCATTGCGATCAGTTTTTGGGTCTGACAGAATGGATAATATGTACAAAAGTTTAGGTTGTCTGCATTTTAAGAAAAAATAGTATTGTTTCAAAAATATTACCTTCTAAAATTTTCATTTCGAACGTATTTGACCCGTCAGAATAATTATTAATAATTGTGGTATTATAACCTAGTCACAAAGGATAAGTTTGAAAATGAAAAATATATGAAACGAGAAAGTATTAAGTACAATTATAAAATAATTACGTTTTAAAACTAAAAGAACAACCGACTTCAATGTTCAGCTCTACACGCGGCGTGACTCAGGGAATCAATATGCCAACCATAATAATCGAAATAAGAATAGAAATTAAATCGACAGATAAGGCAGTGGCGGCGTAAGGTGGGTTGGTACCCGGGGCGGTTTTCAATTGAGCACCCCCTCCCCCCCCCCCAAACAAAAAACCTCAATCTTTTTTCCAGAAAACTTCCTACTTCCTTCGTGCGGCACCCCCTAATCGCAATTTTCTAGTGAAGTATCTTTATGGGCGAGCGAAGCGAGCCAAATTTTTTTTTGAAAAACTCAACATGATACCTTAGTTCTTCACGATAGTAGTAGGTACTTACCTACTTCTAGCGAAGTAAGCTTCTTAATGGGCGAGCGAAGCGAGCCGATTTTTTTTTTGAAAAACTCAACACGATACTTACATTCTTCACGATAGTAGTAGGTACTTACCTACTTCTAGCGAAGTGAGCAATAGTGAGCATCTTAATCAATTTTTTTCAGACCATTAGTTCATCTAGTTCTTGACAATAATAAGGCGGGTTTTAGCACTAACAGTGCCCTAAACGAGGTTCATACGACACCCCCTAATCTTATTTTTCTAGCGATGTGCGTAGCTTTATGAGCGAGCGAAGCGAGCCGAATTTTTTTAGAAGAAATCGACAGTATACAACACTATCCGCCTTATTAATTAGAAAACCCTAATTTTAGCTAAATCCGAGACTGCTCTCAGAACTGTTACTTCTAGGAGTAACATGATGAATTCAAGGTTATTAATAAATCGGTAGTTATCTCGAATCAGTAATACATTTCTTGCATTGGGATTAGCGCGTGCGTTATGGCAACCCATAAAAGTTAAAATAAAAACGAGTGAATGAACGAATAATATTTATTTATTTATTTAAACACACATAGATAGTACATCACAGAATTAATTATTCTAATTCGTAATATCTAGGAATCTAATAATAATAATAACATTTGACAGAAAAATTACGCAACAATAAAATAAAATATAATAGGTAGTAACACTAAAAATACACACAAAATATTATCATTATATTATTTAAATATTGTCATTCAAAATATTGTCTGTCTCTGTCACTAATTATATGAATGACAGAGATAGACAATAATTTGTATTTGACAATCTGTTTTATTCAAAGAGGTTAGAGGTTTTATTCTTTTCAAAATTTTTGGTCAAGTGAATATTGACCAAAAAGTTTTTAGTCAAAAAAAAGTATTTACTGTGTTTAGTCATTTTTAACTGTTTTTTTGTTTCTTGCTAATGCTAAATGGTTTTTTACCTCAAAATCTACTTATTTGGATTTTAAATTCAGTTTCTTCGAGATCATACAATGAAATTTTACGAATATTGTAAATTTTCACTCGCCCCATTTATCGTAATTGGTATCCATCCAACCTCATTAAATTTTTCCTCAAACCATCAACATAATCCATCCTATTTGTACAACCTTTTTGTGGTTATGACATTAATATTATGAAGTAAAATGTCAAAATTCATGATAGAGTATGCTTACTCCATCTCTATACTAGGTTGCACCTAGGCGTAACTCTTGCTCCAAGAGTAGAGTCGGATTAGCTTATTTCTTCCTTGGTCTTTCTTTATTAATACGGAATTGACCTACTACTGCCTTATGCTTTGGATTAGCTCTAATCCCACACAAGTTCGTGTTTATTAATAACAGGGTATAAGTCTACATTATTAACACTATAAACGGGATATTTAACATGATTTTAGTTTTAATAATGTTGATAACCATGATAGTTGATAGGGCCATGATAGGGGCGCCCAGTTAACCACCATTTCCTTTGCCTGCTCTGGGGGTGCCTAAGGCCGCCGAATGTAAAGAGGCGCCTGGCTTACCACTGAATAAATGTTTTTTGACTTTGACTTTGAAAGGCACAAAGTCAAAGTCAAAAAGCATTTATTCAGTAGGACCGCTGGGATCACTTTGCCTGCTCTGGGGGTGGCCGAGGCCTGCGGCGCCCCTTTCCTTCTACCGTGGCCTCCTTGGCACCCCCTTACGCCGCCACTGCTCCACCGCGGCATCTAAGGACATTAACTACCAAAACTGCATAACATTTTATGTCAAGTTTCGCGACACGTGAGTTCCTGGCACTAGTAAATCGTCAGTTTGACATAATGCATAAAGAGTCTTTCTGTCGATTCGATTTACAATGGCCAGGAGGGCAGGTTATTAGAGTTTTACGGGAAAACTATCAAACCCTCAGGAATACAATTTATATGGCACCACCTCTGGAGTACATATAGGTACTCTTTCAAACAAAAAAATAATTTTGAAAAGCGGTCGACAATTGGCGGAGTAATCGCGTAACAAGATAAAAAAAACAACATACAGGCGAATTGAGAACCTCCTCGTTTTTTTGAAGTCTGTTAACAAAAAAAATTGACTGCAAGAATGTCAAAATTTAGAGATTTTGTAGGGATTTAGATTGATTTTTTTTAATTTTAGTTAGACATTTTTTGAAATTTTTGACATTTCTGTAACTTCTGTCACAGTCTGTCTTCTTCAATGATGTTGTATACTACGTCTTCTTCTACTTCTTTTATTAAATGGCAATTGGCAACTAACTGTAACATCAGTATACTTCTGCCAATGTCAAGAATAATTATTGTTTAAATTCCATGTCAGTCAGTCCGTCAGTCCTGTCATGATTTGGCTTTGGATAAAACACGGCGGCTTGTTTTCTTCAAAACTCCTACGGAAATCTTTCGTCAAATGAGAAATCTTCTTGAATACTCCCCCATTCCATTTGCCAAATCCCCTGCCAAGTATCATTCATTAGTAAAATGCCACCGAAATCACTACATAGTGTGGCGGCCTCTTCCTTCCGTATCTTCCGTACTAAATCCGGCCCTAGCATGAGTGTGTCCCTGCACTAAACTACGGACGCCGGCGCCGGCCGCGCGACCGAACGACACACGCGAGCGAGTCAGTCGCCCACAGAATCTCGGACTGACCGCACGCCCGATTGCGCTGCGCCCGCGACACGCGTTAGACTTGTATGTAATATTTGAACAATAAATAAACATAGTGCAGAACTCAGTGTGGTATTCATAGTTAATACAAACCCTTAGCTATATTGGTGACCCCTGTGAACATTTAAAACATGTCTAAGAACCAGCAAGACACGCCTGCTGAAAAACCGGTGGAATTATTCCGCGTGGGCATACGAGTGCCGCCATTTTGGCCTGATGAACCAGAAATTTGGTTCGCGCAAGTAGAGGGCCAATTTGAGATATCAGGCATCACCTCTGACACTACCAAATTCAATTATGTAATTGGACAACTGGATCATCAGTATTCTAGGGAGGTGAAAGATCTCATAGTAACTCCTCCTACAACAGATAAATATCAAAAATTAAAATCAGAGTTAATAAAACGATTAAGTGCGTCACACGAGAAAAAAGTTAAACAATTGTTGATGCACGAGGAGTTGGGCGATCGAAGACCATCACAGTTTCTTCGCCATCTGCAAAGCCTCGCTGGACCAAGCGTGCCTGAAGATTTTTTGAAGACCATATGGACCAGCCGGCTACCGCGCAATATACAGACAGTGATCGCAGCCCAACCCACCGCGACATTAGAGGTGCTCACTGACTTGGCAGACAGAATACAGGACATTGCCACACCAACACCTCAAGTTGCAGCAGCTCAGTCATCAGGACCTGGATCGAGCATGGAGGCTATGGCACAAGAAATCGCGGAGTTACGTAAGCAGATGCAAAACCTTACTTCGCAACTCGGATCGCGAAAGCGACGATCCCGCTCTAACCAGAGACGCGACCGAGGTAGGTCATTGACCCGTTCCGTATCCAACTACAGGAAGTTCCCCGAATGTTTTTATCATTTCAAGCACGGAAGTGATGCAAAACTTTGCGTAAAACCATGTGACTTCGGTGGGGAAAAATCCAGATACGGATACGGAAACGAAAAATCTGCGAGCGGATACGGAAATGGAAATTCACGTGGTGGACATGATGCGGAAAACTCCAGGGGCGGTCAGTAATGGCGACAGACGACTGCCCCCCCTCTCCTGGTCGCCTGTTTGTTACGGATCGCCGATCTAAGATACCGTTTCTCGTAGATACAGGAAGCGATGTATGTGTCTATCCGCGATCTGCCCTTCAACAGCGACGTTCTAAAACGGATTTCCAACTAACCGCAGCTAACGGCACACCTATAAATACGTATGGTTACGCTCAGCTGGATTTAGACCTGGGACTACGACGCGACTTCCCTTGGCGTTTTATAGTGGGAGACGTTACCAAAGCCATCATCGGAGCGGATTTTCTGAAGTACTACGGACTCATCGTTGATATTCGCAACCGCCGCCTCGGTATCCTGGATAGCAACACGACTCTCTTCGCCATCGGTACACCTGTAAGCTCGTCGAATACGATATCATCTATCAAGATACCACTCGGCGAGTCCAGATACCACCAGATCTTACGTGAGTTTCCTGAGATCACGCGTCCGTCGGGTCATCTAAAAGAGGTAAAGCACAATACCTTACATTATATTAGAACGACGCCAGGTCCACCAGTTTCGTCTTCCCCCCGCCGTCTTGCACCTGACAAGCAAAAAATCGCCGAAAAGGAATTTGAATCCATGCTGAAGTCTGGAATAGCCAGACCATCGGAAAGTCCTTGGGCCTCTCCACTCCATCTAGCCCCGAAGAAGGATAACGAGTGGAGGCCTTGTGGGGACTATCGTATGCTGAATGCCAGAACGATTCCCGATAAATACCCTATACGGCATGTGCATGACTTCACACACAGCATAGCAGGATGCAAGGTATTTTCAACTATAGATTTAGTCAAGG
This sequence comes from Epirrhoe alternata, assembly GCA_963565295.1. Taxonomy (NCBI): domain Eukaryota; kingdom Metazoa; phylum Arthropoda; class Insecta; order Lepidoptera; family Geometridae; genus Epirrhoe; species Epirrhoe alternata. The sequence continues at coordinate 2,668,522 of OY751375.1, forward strand.
CGTTTAACCAAATACCTATTTTCGCTGATGACATTCAGAAGAGTGCCATAACCACTCCGTTTGGCCTCTTTGAGTTTCCATTTATGACGTTTGGCCTCCGCAACGCTTGCCAGACGTTCCAGCGTTTTGTCGATGAAATGACGCGCGGACTCAACTTCGTCTACCCTTACGTCGACGATTTCCTATGCTTCTCTAAAGACGAACAAGAGCATGAAGACCATCTTCGTCAGTTATTCAACAGACTAAGGGACTACGGCGTCGTCATCAATACGGCTAAATGTCATTTTGGAGTTTCGGAGGTAACGTTCCTAGGTTATTCCATCTCAGCCAAAGGAGTCAAACCTCTGGAATCTAAGGTAGAAGCTATCAAGTCATTCCCAGTACCGAAGACCGTGCGAGAGCTACGACGATTCTTAGGAATGATTAACTTCTACAGAAGATTTATACCTGGAGCTGCGGAATGTCAAACCCCTCTAAATGCTCTTCTGACGGGTTCTGTCAAAGGTTCTCACCCAGTCCATTTATCAGACGATACATTGAGAGCTTTTCAAGACTGCAAAGATAGCCTCTGCCGCGCAACAATGCTGGCGCATCCAGATTGCCAAGCGAAACTAGCTCTTGTCACTGACGCATCTGATACTGCAATTGGAGCGGTTTTACAACAGCTGAAAGACGACGCGTGGGAACCACTAGCTTTCTTTTCCCGCAAGATTTCTCCAGCTCAAAAGAAATATTCTCCATATGACAGAGAGTTGTTAGCCATATACGAAGCCGTGAAGTACTTCCGACACATGCTGGAAGCCAAAGACTTCACGATCTATACAGATCACAAACCGTTATGCTACGCGTTCCACACACGCAAAGATAAGTGTTCGCCCAGACAATTCCGTCATCTTGACCTGATTGCCCAATTTACAACGGACATTCAACATATATCCGGCAAGGACAACGTGGTCGCGGACACGCTCTCGCGAGTGGAGCAACTCGATTTTTTAATAGACTTCCCCAAACTAGCTCAATCCCAAGACTTGGACCCAGAGCTGAAACTGCTGCTGGAGAGTGGAACTTCGCTTCGCCTGGAGAAAGTCAAAATTCCTGGAACACGTTCAGAACTCTACTGTGACGTCAGTTCCCAAACACCAAGACCTTATGTTACACCCATCATGCGAAAACAAGTCTTTGAAAGCCTGCATGGACTCAGTCATCCTGGAGCCAACGCCACGATAAAACTTGTAACGGAACGGTACATATGGCCAGGAATCAAGAGAGACTGCAGAGAGTGGACTCGTTCCTGTTTACCATGCCAACGGTCAAAAATAAACAGACACGTTTCAGCGCCGTTAGGAACCTATAAGCTCCCAAGCGCACGATTCATGGACGTGCATATCGATCTCATCGGTCCACTACCCGTATGCAGTGGAAATCGCTACTGCCTCACAGCAATCGATCGGTTTACCAGATGGCCTGAGGTAATGCCCATACCCGACGCAACAGCTGAAACTGTAGCCAAAGCCCTTCTTACGGGATGGATATCAAGATTCGGATGTCCCACAACCATCGTTACAGACCGTGGCCGTCAATTTGAATCTGCTCTATTTCAATACCTATCGAAATCAGCCGGATTCCAACACAAGAAGACAACCGCATATCATCCAGCATGTAACGGGGCCATAGAGAGATTCCATCGACACCTGAAAACCTCAATCACTTGCCACGGTACAGAAAATTGGATGGAAGCACTACCGCTTGTCCTGCTCGGGATACGGAGTGCCGTCAAAGATGATTTAAAAGCCAGCCCAGCTGAACTGGTATATGGCGAACCTCTCCGTTTGCCTTCTGAGTTCTTCGACCCCAGTACAGCTGGAACAACTGACATTACAGATTACACAGCACGCCTTCGTCTATTCGCGAACAACCTGAAACCAGTTCCCGCCTCGAGACACAACCGACAATCCATCTTCGTGTACAAAGATCTCGCTACCACCAGTCATGTGTTCCTGAGAGAAGATGCGCTGAGAAGCTCACTAAAACCGGCGTACACTGGTCCACATCCTGTAATAGACAGAAATGATAAGACATTTAAACTAGAGATAAAGGGCAAACCTGTAACAGTATCCATTGATCGTTTGAAGCCCGCCTATATTCTTCCGGAAAGAAGATCCGTCCGATTTCCGGAACACCTTAAAAACTATGAAACTTAATCGCCCTAGTCGGTCTCTGGAAGGGGGTGATGTGGCGGCCTCTTCCTTCCGTATCTTCCGTACTAAATCCGGCCCTAGCATGAGTGTGTCCCTGCACTAAACTACGGACGCCGGCGCCGGCCGCGCGACCGAACGACACACGCGAGCGAGTCAGTCGCCCACAGAATCTCGGACTGACCGCACGCCCGATTGCGCTGCGCCCGCGACACGCGTTAGACTTGTATGTAATATTTGAACAATAAATAAACATAGTGCAGAACTCAGTGTGGTATTCATAGTTAATACAAACCCTTAGCTATAATAGTATAAAACAAAGTCGCTTTCTCTGTCCCAATATCCCTATTTATGTTTAAATCTTTAAAACTACGCATCGGATTTTGATGCGTTTTTTTCCATAGAGTGATTCAAGAGGAAGCTTTATATGTATAATACATGCATAATAGAGGAACACTGATAATTTTAGATGTATCTAATGTGATGTCGTGAATTACTAATACATATTTTGCGCTTACATTGCAAACGCTGGCTAAACCCTAATATTTAGCATCGGCATTACACCCGTGCGAAGCCGGGGCGCTAGTTACATAATAAAACCTAGTGAAACACGAGAAAAAGAAAATAAAATAACAGAACAACAAGCTTTTCCAAAAATGGCGAAAGAAGTACCGTCATTTCTGTCATCACATTGCGCACCACTTTACGCACAACTATGTGTACCACTTTGCACAATTTGCGCACTTTGCACACCATTTTGCGAACTTACCAATTTACGCAGTGCGCACCAATTGCGCACCACTTTGCCCACAGAACTGATAGGGTAAAACAGGGATAGATGCCGCACTTTTTGAAATAGTGTCATAATTTTAAAACAGTTACGTGTACCTACCATAAATTATCTCAATCAATATAGAGCTAGTTTAATGTTTTATCTCTAAATCTTTATCTCTAACAATACAACAATAGTAGAAATCTCAATATCATATGAACCTGCAAATAGACTTGTAGCTAGCTACTCAGTACGGCATCAGGCGGCTCAGTACTCTTACTGAACTATGCAAGCCTGGTACTTTAGATGGTGAATGAGGAGTTTTGGGCTGTAAAATTATAGTAATATTTTTTTTATAGTTATATTTATTTATTTCTCTCACAAAAATGTATAAATAACATATATACTTAGAAAATAATAAATGTAACCAAAATAATTGAACAGGATAACTTCTTATAAAAACCTGTTTTGTGAGAGACTGGTGCCTGGAATAGGAATAGAATACCTAAACCTGTGCTACAGGTCACCAGTGCCCTACCTAACTGATTTACATAAGTAAATAAAAATTTTGAAGAAGGGATGAAAAGGTTGGGTGGGACCATATTATAAATACCTTACAGACTAACATACATGTAAATAATACACCACACTACACTACACTAGTCAGACACTTTCTTTTTCACTAACGGCGCTTCCCTGTACCGTCGGTAGACGACTCCTGCTGTCCAAAAATCTGGAGCAAAGAATACGTCTTTGTACTTGGCAGCCACCCTTAGCACATATGACTTGAAGTTGGTCTCCCTTGTAGATTCCAACAGCTTCACGTCGTGTACGAGTACTACTGGCGGCTCCCTGATTCGGCATCGGCCCCTCTCGTCCACATACCGGAGGATATTCTCTCTGGTAATGTCCAGGCGTTATAAATAGAAGGGCTCCACCGTCTTCAGAGCGAGTCCGGTAGATAGCGGAGCGGTACCAAGCCGATTACGGTTGCGGGACGGTTTTGGTCGGCGTTTCTTCTCCACGAGAGTGAAGGTGTCCTTGTCGACCCGCTGTTAGGCTTCATCGATGGAGCCGGTCTCTCGCGCCGTGTATCGGCGCTGGGGGCCGCGTGTGGCTGCTGAGGCTAGCAGGACGCTTACGCATAGATCTTCTGCTGGAGCCCGGGGAGCAGGAGAAGGCGCACAAGGAGTCGAAAGTTGCGGGTCCCCGAAGCCAAGGTCATCGGTTCCATAAATCCATAAATACAGAAACTAAGCTACTACAATATGTATATAAAATTACAAAATACAATAGAATCAGTCAAGCTATCTAGGGATCGTCGTAAAACGATAGATAGATTGACTCGAGCCTCAAGGTTGAAGCAAATTGCTCAGTTATTATCCTGCTTATAGTTTTCAGGGAAATTGGATTTATATTTTTTAACAAAGTTGTTACATGTATAAGCGTTTCTATATCTTGTATCATTAATAAGTTTGTTAAATAAAAGGTTTTAAACCCATTTCTTGTTCTTTTGATTAACCGACTTCAAAAAAGGAGGAGGTTCTATGTTCGGGTGTATGTATGTATATTTTTTTAATGTATGTTCATCGATCTCCGTCAGTTGTAAACCGATTTCCAAAATATTTTTTTTTGTTTGAAAGGGTAATCTACCACAGTGGTCCCATAAAAATTTTACTCCTGAGGAATTCATAATTTTCCTGTTAAACTCAAAAAATCACCGATCTTTCCGAAAAATGTGGACCGATTTCCAAATTTTTTTTTGTGCTTGAAAGGGTGTCCATCTCTAGGTGGTCCTCATACTTTTTTTCCTGAGGGATTTATTTTTCCTGTAAAACTCAAAAAACCTCATTCTCACTACACAATCTGAGTCAAACATAGTTTGACATGTTTATACGCTCGAGGTGATCCCATATAAATTTTATTCTTGAGGGATTGATAGTTTTCCCGTAAAACTCAAAAAACCTCATTCTCACTCTAACTTCTTTAATCTTGACTATTCCAATATCTAACCTAACCTACTATATTATTTACACTTGCACTTTATTTACAATAAAAATTGAAAAATAAAAAAATTTGAAAAAAACATTTAACCGACTTCACGTAACACAAACAGACACTAAGAAGCTTCTATGTACCTACACTAAAAAGAGAAAAATAAGAATATACACATGCAATTATATATTTTATATATATATATATATTTTATTATATATATTTATATAAAATAGTGTCTGTTTGTGTTATGTGAAGTCGGTTAAAATTTTTTTTCAAAATTTTTTATGTATGGATATTTGTTTCGATCTGTGTTTTTTTTCTTAGTAGAAATGTAAAAACTCATCTGGGAATATGTGTTAGACCGTATGTAATGTTTTCAAAAAAATCGTGTACACACAAATTATACGCATATATACATTTTCACATATTTAATTACATACAATAAGTTTATTAAAAATATAATTTTATTATAATTATAACAACACACTTGTTCTAATACTCAATTCGTGATCTTAGAATAGTCCGGAGGTTCAGTGGTATTCGCGATAGATCATCACGTCAATCTGTAAAAAAAAAACAAAAATTTAATGAAAACCAGTTAATATAGATATTAATTATTTAAGAAGTGCATAAACTTTAAAGATAATCAATAAAATCAGATAGGTAGTCAAAATGTGTACTCACCCATTTCACTGAAAAATATTGATTTCCCAGAATTTTCATTTGTCATAAATCTGGACTGATAACGAAGTGATAATATGGTTCTGTGAACGCAAAAAAATCGAATTTCAGTCTAATGCTTTGTATTTTCTTGTCGCTAACTTCGAAAAAACATAGTTCTACAAGCCATTGTTTCGACAGATGCCAGAGTCCGAGTCCCAAAATACACTGTTATTTATTTAACTTCATATCTGTTGTTTCACATACAGCTTTACATTTTTCGAAATCATCATAAATCTTGAGGATGAAAATGGATTTTCAATCATCATTGAAGATGCGGCGAATATACAAAATGGCGTCCTCTCGTGGCGAGCAATGCGTCACCACGTACTGCGCATGCGTGAAGTTTATTGCGTTGCGCTCCGAGAATGATAAGGGTGGTCGCACAGTCCAGCCGAGCCGAACGCGCCGAACTGTCAATTCAATCGAGAAAATGCCTCTGACGTCAGAAGCGAGCCGCATTTTCTGACGTCATCAGCATTTTTTGTATAGATAATGACTGCGGCGCGTACGTCGCGGACAGTGTGCGATCAGGTTTTTTAAATGCATTATTATGTTTTGTAGCATAGTTTTTTAGGCATTTAACAACAGATTTATGAAATGTTATCTTTGGGGCTGTGTGTCATGCCACAGTACTCGTAGTTTCTGGTACCAATGTACAAACAAGATGTGTGTATTACAAATGTGCAATAAAGAATTTTCATTCATTCATTCATTCCATTTTAATCTTTCTAATTTACATTGAATCCTCGTCCGAGTTCAAGTTCAAATCGAAATCATTTTATTTTATTAACTTCGCACCGAACGTGTTAATGTTTAGAATTGATGTTAAAAATAATATAGCGGTCCCTACAAGAAACGTACTTATATATTTTGCGTTTTTTGTCTGTACGATCCCTTTTTGTGTGAGTTCAACTTACACTTTGCAGTTTATTTGAGTACCTATAACTAGGTATATTTTATTTAAAAAAATACATAGTTATTTCATAACTGTTTTATATTTTTTATCAAAATTTTATATCAATTTCACGAAATCATTAAAAATGATAAGGATGAAAATGGATTTGAAACAAGATTGATAATACGAAAAATTTACAAAATGGCGTCTTTCGCCGTGCCGCATGGAGCATGGCGGAGTACGCATGCGTGGGTTTTATTGCGCTGCTGCGCCCGGCAAACAGAGTAAACAGTTAAATGCATTGTTTATGTTTTGAAATCTAGCTTTTCGCCGGTAGCGGTTTGTTGCAACATATCAAGAAAAAAATACATTCGAATATTGCAAAACCATACATATTCAAGTATAAATACGCCAGAAAAAATCGCTGAAAATGTTCGCAGGAAAAACAAAGCCTGGGTTACTACTTACTTGCGTACTTGGTCGGGCGCCCCTTGTGGTTGAATCTTGGGTTTTACGTCAGGAACCGAGGCCCGATCGCGGCGCGTATGGGCTGCGATATCCGCACGATGTCCTTGTGCGGATATCGCAGCGCACTGTTGGCAACACGTCTATCCCGGCCGGCGCGTGGATGTGGAATAGGACGAATCTAGGCTCCCCCGGACGACCTGCGGGGATGCGCGACGCGGAGGGAGGAGGGCTTGATTTCTGTGAGCTAAGTGATAAGCGATTTGATATAGTTTATTGTTCTAGAACGTTCTACGCTACTGTGTGGACTAGGTACTTTGACTTGCATTTGTCTTGATTTATTGTTGCCTGGAGTACGAGTATAACCAGTTGCTATCTATCTGTGGTTTTGCTTATACTGTGGTTATAATTTTTGTAATTTTTAGAATAGAATATGTTAACTATCTATTAATATATATAATCTACAAACATTTATCTCGGGTCTGGGTATTTTTATGTATAAAATGTATGTATTTACAAACAAAAAGTATATAATGTTAGATGATGCCTTGTGAATAAGCCCAGCATTAGGTACTTATTTATTTATTATTTATAACTAGTAGCAGCAGTAAATAAAACTGGACTGCGTATTGAAAGATTGTCGTTCGTAGCACTTGCTACGACGTAGCAAACGTCGTAGCAAGTGCAGAATGCTACGCAATTCGACAACGCAAAGCAAAAATGTTAGATAAGCATCATTATACGGATTATACTAACCTTTCCAGACTCTAAAGTGAAACCATTACGGGATAATAAAACACGAGTCAGTCTTTTTGTTTATTTTAATTTTGTTACATAGTCATAAACAGTTTATATTACTTCTAGGGTCCTTTTAAGCTGTGAAAAAAAATCAAACTTATACGTTAACGCAAAAAAGATACGGCTGTTTATGCCGGAAAAAACGTGTAGGTATTTCGACACTCATGAAAATCAAAATTTGTAGGGTACTTCCCGTTGACCTAGAACTATGGGCAAGTAGTATTGTCAGACTACAAGTACAGTGAAAAATCTGAAAACCGTATAATTTTAGTTAAATCACAAAAAAAAACAGGGCCTAATGCAAGGAATGGGGGTCGAAATTATAAAATGAGTAAACCGTGTCATGTGGGGTATCATATGAAAGGGCTTCATTAGCACAAGCATAAGCAGATTTTTAATAATTTTTATGATGTTTTCGATTTATGACCAAAAATTTAAAAATATAATCCCTTGATCTTGATGTTCTGATACAGGAATCGAGAAGCTGTGACGAAGATCTTCATATAGACTTCAAATACGTTTGATTTCAGGCAGTCAGAGTAATTGGATCGTTTAAATAGGATACATGAGAGGTACTTTGCTATTGGTTGAATTTAGCCAATGCTTCTTCTTCTCAGTCGTTGCACACTTGACAGAGTGGTCGTGGTCGTCAGGTCGGGAGTTGCGTGGCTTGCTTCACAATACTGCGCTATTCGTCTCGGATGGTGGTCTTTCTGGTGCACTCATTTAAGGGTCTGTCCAGCGCTGCCTTCACTTCTTCATCGCTTAGGTTGTGGTAAATTGCTTAGATTATCGACTGCCGCTCCGTACCGAGGTGAATAAAGAATTGCCTACCTACATCTAGCGAGCCCAATTCACTGGATAGCGTGGAGCCCAGCGGACGTACCGATATGGATATACCAAAATAAATTCAGCCTGTCGTTCCATAGTTATCCCTAAAAATGTGACAGAACCCCACAAATATAATACAGTTCTTGCCATTTAATAGAAGAAAAAGATAAATAGGTATATACAATGATACATATATTGCTTATTCAAAATTGATGCTAAAGCACTCAAAATGATAAGATAAGTCGGTTAAAATAAGTGGCAGTCCGGGAGTGCCGACAGGAGTGAATACTTGGGCGAGGTCAGTAACGGTACTAAACCGTGATGCAGCCGCACACCACGGATACTTATATACAGAGGTGTCAATAACGGCTTACAGTGTCGCGAGTTCAATGGATTTTTTCCCATCTCAAAAATGGCCGACGCGCCGAAGTTTTCACATCAAAAACATCCATTTGGTACAACATAGAAGAAACATTTAGGTATATACAAAAAATATGGTTGATAGATACATATATACAGTAAAAAAATACAGCATTATATAGCATCCAACGCCTGTGCCTAAACTCAACGGGACGCAGTGCCTGGTAAATTGCTTGCGACTATTTGCCCAGCACCTAAACCATCCTCTCACCTTTTTTTTGACAGAACTCTTTTAAGGCTTTGTCATCTCAGCTTAATCAAATTCAAATTGTTTATTTGGAACAAAAACACGGTACAAACAAAAACATATAGTTAACGATAATTTCCGCATTAGTTTTTAAAACTCAGAATTATTCACAGAACATAGACAAGAACAATATATTGGGTGATTCATTAAACTCCTAAGCTTGCGTTTGGTAACACAAGCACGCATGCTAACGTAAGCTTAGGAATTTACGTGATGCCTGCGTGTGTTACGCAACACACGCTACAGGCATCACGTCATCAACGCGTGTTCCTATTGGTCGATTTATATCTTCCGCTTCGATGTAAACCACATTTCAAGCCATGGTACCTTCATGTAATTTACAAGGTTCAAGGTTCTTGATAGGACGATGCGCTCCGCCCACAAAAGATGTAACTGTGTATATATAGTATTGTAACTGAACAAACTTATTGGTGATTTGTAACAACTTTTAGTTATTATAAAATTAGTTTTAAAAGTTTTTGTAACTATAAAATGAAACCTGATATATTAACGCTACCATTAAGCACTCTAAAAACAAATGATTCTTAGCTTGGTAACAAATAAATTATTTTATTTATTCTAAATAATGTATTTTAAACAGAGAAGAGAATTATATTTTTATAGAACATATCTAAAAACGGGTTTAAGTACATCTTTATGTAGTCATAACATGGTCACAAACTATTTTTCTTCTCTGCATACACTCTTACATAAAATATTATGTAATGTCGTATTGTCTTTTTTGAAGAGGATTAACTTGTTAAGCACCATTATGGCTTCTTTAGACAGTTGTTAGAAGATTTTCTATAGGATGAGCTATGAAGCTCCGCCTACACTTAACAGGTGTCCGTTGCTTTACATGGTTGACCTAGATGGATTGCCATACTTATTTAATTGATCGCTAGTGGCATTTTGATCCGTGCTTCGGAGGTGCTCGTGAGTCGAGGGCACGTTAAATTGTCATGTAACGTGCCCTCGTATTTAAGTCGTTAAGCCATGACGAAGGCCTTAAGGTGTCCTAAAAACTCCGTTCCATTGTACCAATTCTGAGCAGAGGTCTACCACATTTAAAATTATTTTAGTAATTATCATAATATACAGAGCAGCAGAGATATTGAAATTTTATGAAGGAAAATTGTTTGAGAATAAACAAATGTAAGTAAAATAAAGAACTCATCGTGAAGTATGTACTACGATTGTCAAATTGAGGTTTGCTAGAAATTGGTACTTTAAATGTTATAAGTTGAAGTAAAAGGTGTTTTAAAATACAGGGTCTTTCATTTTAAACTACACAAACTGACAAGGCCTCATTTTTGGGTTGTAAATAGACGTTTGACTGTATCAATTTAATTTCTACGCTGATTTTAGTAGATTGTGATCGATTTTGGTAGATATAGAATCTAATACGTGTAGCAAGTACCTAGGTTGTTTGAAAAGTTTCTAGTCAAAGTCAAAAAGCATTTATTCAGACAGCTGGGATCACTTGGTGATTTCACTCCTGTTCCTGTTCCAGAACCGTGAAGAACCACCAACTTTCGTCAAACTCAAACAATGCTTGCTGCACTTGACTTGGTAGAGCGCAGAGCCAAGAGGCTCATAGGTGATGACTAGCTTGCCAAAGCAAGCATTGACAGTCTAATGCCCGGTTTCTATATTCAACGGACATTCGTAGGTTAGAGCTACGACTCGTTTCTACATACAAAAGTTTGACAGCTAACTTACCCCCGGTTTCTAGCTGTCAAACTTTTGTATGTGGAGTGTGGCGAGTCGTAGCTCTTACCTACGACTGTCCGTTGAATACAGAAATCGGGGGTAAGCCATCGTCTTGAGGTGGAGGGTATTTCGGTTTTCTACAGACTGTACTACGTCTACTGTCTACGGTGAGTGTGCCCAGGAGCTACACGCCTTTATTCCGCCTTCACCATTCCTACCGGAACTTCAGACGCACAGCTGACTATCATCCTCATTTGGTTGATATCCCATCTATCAGAACTAAGCGCTTTCAAAGTTCTTTCATTGTCTCTTCTTAGTCGTTGCACTCTTGACAGAGTGGTCGTGGTCGTCAGGTCGGGAGTTGTGTGGCTCGCTTCACAATTCTGCGCCATTCGTCATTGTACGCACTGCAAAAAATTGGAATCAGCTTCCAGCGTCTGTGTTTCCGCTGAGCTACGACCCTGTTGTTTTTAAAAAGAGAGTTAATAGGCACCTTCTGGTTAGGCTCGCTCCATCGTAGACTTCACTCTTGCCTGTGTCAAAAGCCGGCCCATTCATCATGAAAAAAACTTATTTTTTTGCGGCCAGGATTTTTGCCGAATAATATATTTTGAAAACTATTTGATTTTATATTAAGTACTTATAACATCAATCATTGTTTTAATTGTTATTTAATTAGGGAGGTACAAGTAGGTACTGTTTTTTTTTAAAATAACGAAGGCAGCTTGGCATTATCAACTTGAATCATCAAAAAGAAGCTCTTAAATGAGCAAAAAAATTACACTTCGTATCTACCGGCACGTCCCGATTTTATTGTTGACTGGTGCATATCTCGTCTGTCCCGGCTCGTCCCGATCTCGCCCGATTTAATTGTCGACTGGACTGGTGTGCCTGAAACATAATGCAACTCTTTGAAGCCAGAGATAAATAGTTATACATGTACCCACTAGCATTCTTTCGTTAAAATATTAGTACTTCTCTAAAACTATCATCATCATTCACAGTCAATAATATCCCACAGCTGGGTATGGGCCTTCCTCTGAGTCAAAATATTTTTCATATTTATTTATTTATAAAATCTCTCTATAAAGTTCCACAATCTCGCTTTCTCTTACACCCTGCACCAAAACCACCCCAGGGCTCAGTTTTATTTATAGCATCAAGGGGAAAGTTCGCGGGGCGGGATCGGGCTGTAAATCAATACTAGGGGTGAAGAGGAGGGGGTAGGTTTTGCGCATGAAAAGCGCCCTCTATGCGACAAAAATTTTGTGTGCAACTTTCGGGTGTGGTTTGCCGCAGTGCGGAATGACGCAATGCGTTTGCTTAAATTTTTTGGTTGCTTTTTGCAATTTCATCTGCGCATAATAACGCTCTCGAATGTTATAGATTTCAAATTTTCACATATTTATGTATTAAGAGTTTAAAAAAAATCATCTTAAAAATTGCATCGTGCGGAAAGCCCACGACCCAACCACGGAATGTGGGTTCAATCAACAATTGTTCACAAGTTCAATTTTTGGGATACATTATTAATAAATAAATAAATAATGCTGGACATTTCACACAGCATCATCTAGCCCCAAACTAAGCATAGCTTTATGCTATGGGGACCAGACAACTGATATACTACTTATATACTTTACAGACGTACTACTTATATACTGTACAAGACCAAAATACTTATGATTAATAGTAATAATAATAATGCTGGAATAATGCTAGCCCCAAAGTAAGCATAGCATGAACATAGAAAATGAATATACCACCATTATTATACACAGAAACACCTACACGAGATAAATATTTGCAGATCATACAAACATTTATCCCGCGGCGGGGATCGAATCCGCAACCTTCTGCGTCCCAAGCGGGCTTTCACCCACTGCGCCACAGAGGTCGTCAAGTTGATGTTTCACAAATCTGATAATTTTCGAAATCCGTAACATCGTGACCAAAATTTTTACTAATATTTTAATTATTTTTTCTTAGTTATTGAAAACAAAGCCATTTTAAAAAGTCCAACTGTTCATCAACTTTCGTTGCTGGCTGTACATCTCGTTATGTAGTATATAATTTGACTACTGTCTTATATAATTTAACCCTTTGGTTGTTGTATTCATAAACTGTCTTTAGTATAAGCGCACGTAATATCACAACACCTTGAAAAAGTAACTTTATACGTCATACAAACATAGCTCAAGGCAAGTCATTATTCCCTAAAATGACGGTCGGGAATAATATACTACAAACAGGGGTTCGGTCAGAGAAAAGTAAACGTATAATGTGAAAGATGTTATGAAAAATTAACAAAAAAAAAACAGTAGCACTCCCAGGAGTGCCGACAGAAGTGAAAACTTAAACAAGGTTTCGGTAATTATTTAGAGTATCGAGTTTGACATTAAAATCAAACAGTATAATTTATCGGCAATCCCTACATTTAGATGAAGACAGCGTTATACAGGGTGTAAAAAGACGTCTACCGAAGCCGAAAGGGGTAGGTATAGCATCCCAACACAAAACCAAATCCAAAAGGATTTTCCGAAAAAATCATTATATCAAGAGAAAACAGCGTTTGAAGATTACTATTTGCGTATGTTCTGGGCGCGTTTTTTACGTAGGTTGCTGGATTTTAAGTTCAAACTGTTTTTTCTTTTTTATCTGAAATTATTAGGTAGATGTGGTCTTATTATGTTGCACTATTAGTTTGTAGTAAATAACCGAAAATAACATAAAATTACATTTTTTTTGCGTTTTTTTTTCGCTAAATTTGTTTAGTATCATGGTCTGATTGCAACCCCTCAGTTTTCGGTAGTTGTCTTTTTACACCCTGTATATCTGTATTATCTGACTCGCTGTTATCTCGCTTACTCTGAGCAGTAACTTCACTCGTACTACTCCTACATTATCATGGGCGCCTGGTACTTTTGACTCAAATATGAGAAAGTTTATGGGCTTGCAACGTTCGTTAGACCAACAATTAGGATGGGTGACCACTGTTTATGTGAGAAGACATTATGTGAAATGGTCTTCCACTCGATAGAACGATGATTTTGTAAATGTCGAGTCGAATTATGTCGAATATAATGTAAAAAAGCCCGCTTGGGATGCAGAAGGTTGCGGGTTCGATCCCCGCGGGATAAATGTTTATATGATCTGCAAATCGAACCTTTGAACTTTTTTGTTTTGTAGTTCGACCTTTTTTCTAATAGTTTATATAGTTTTATAAAATATTTAATCATAATTTGTACAGTCAAATAATTTTTTATGCATTCTTTTTACCTACTTTTTATTTTGTTGTTGATTTAATTGTTTTTGAACTTAATGTTTGTCGGTATAATCAATTTTTTTTAATGTAATTTATTAAATAAGTATATTATTATAATTTTTTTTATTTGTATTTTTTTTTTAATAAGTATTCCATTTTTAATTAATTTAAGTTTATTAATGCATGCGGTTTGCGCCTATAATTGAGGTGGCACTTAGTTTATTTCTTTTCTTCATTTCTATTGCTTGTGTTGGTGTTCACTTTGTTGGTGCAACTAAATAAATAAACATTTATCTCGGATCTGAGTGCTTCTATGTATAATATGTATTTACAAACAAAAAGTATATAAGTATCAGTTATCTGGTTCCCATAGTACAAGCGTCGTCTTCTTTCCCATATTTATTTTAAAATTTTGGAGTGCGTATAATTAGGTAGGTATAGCATGACGTAGGTACACTTCAAATAATAAAGTGATAGGCATCACACAAAATAAGGAATAGATGGAATATGAGATTATAACTGAACTTGAATTAATTCAATACAATTTCCTGGTCAAGTACGTACCATGACCTTGGGGGGTCGTACTCCATATTCTAACATTGAGTATCAAAAATTGTTTAAGGATAATAATTTCTACACTTTTGATTCAAACTATTTTGGAATTAAACATTTTGAAAGGTTTTAATAAGTTTTCTTTCACTTCTATTTTTGATTTTTTATTGTTACAATGATGTTGTTTATAATATTATTCACACTGTAAGTTTACTTTAACCTACGTTTTGATTCTACACAAACTAGGGGTTATTTTAAAAAGCTTTCTTTTCTAAATTAAAACGCTTGTAACTGGATATAGCTGCGAGCGGTTGGTAGTGTTTAATATGGGGTGCGACCCTGCGGGTGTGTGCGAGAGGGACGCACTACATGCTCTCGCTCACTCCTCTCCAGTGGGCGGTGGGGGCTTAGGGTTGCAAGCTGCATAAATCAGCCATGCAGTAGCCACTCACCAAAGTCCGGTGAAGCCTTAGGCCATCAGCATTTAGCCCGTCTGATAAAAAAAACACATGTTTTATTTCCATATACTCAGAAAACGTGGGTATACGCTACTCTCATCTATTAACTAGTTATTTTTGACTAAATAATCACTTCTTTTATTTATAATATTTGCCGTGAATATTATGTTATTTTACCGTAAAGATCCACCGCTGCGCAACGCAACTTATCACTTTTCAAGGACAGGAACTGTTTCACTGTCGGCGTGAGTCCTAGAGACCGGGCTTCTCCTAAGCCTAACGTGAATTGCGACTTCGTTCAACCATTTTGAGGTTGGGCCCACTGTTCTGTATTCTGTGGTAAAGGACCATAAACCGTGCATTGAACCCAGCAAAACCAGCAAAAAGTTACAACGCTTGCGCGAATGGTATATCTTGGAGGTATGCCAAAGCTGGTGGCAAAGCTGCAGTATACTTGGAACAGCTAGGCCACCAAGGCCACTTTAGTGTCATTACTGTTCAGGCCAGTTTAGTGGGCACAGGTCTCTATAGACCGCATTAGTACGGCACAACTTGTGAAATTTAATCCGTGTTTAAGTCATTTGGGGTGATTTTATAATGGGTGTGTATTTAATGTATGAGATTATTATTTTCATACTTTATATAATTAATTTTTGCAAGCATATATTTTTTTAAAAAGTTGCTTATTGGGTTTTTTTTATTTGTGGCAAAAATACGTTTGTAGCTGGCGATCTAAAATAGAAATAGAAATAGACCTACATTTGAGGCGCCTGCCACCCCAAAGAAATCGATAGCGCTTACACCCAGCCCGCAGATTAACGAATAGTTACAACTTCACTTTGGGGCTAGCGGTTTTTAGTTATTAGGAAATAAGATCATTCTACGTTCATAAATTTCTGCACTTTTATGTTAGAATGTGTCATTACTTTTTTCTATGTGAGTATGCACGTCCAACGGTTTATAAGTTATTAATTAGGTGACCGGTGAACCTGTTTACGGAATTATGGGTGCTATTGTTTAATTATATGTAATTATCCATATTTATTCAACAATTATGTACTATACTATTGTCATAATAATAACAGCCAATTGCTTTAAGCTCGGCTGTTAAATTTTAGATTTTCCAAGTTTCAGTTATATTTTTGTAATCTAAATTAGTAACAACCCTTTGGTTTTACGTGTAAGGTGTCATTGTCAAAAATTTTAGTAGTGACGTGTTTTAACAGGATATAATATTCGTTGTGAAACATTATTCAAGAATAAGAAAAACAAACGACAATGTAATTTTACACAAATTACATTTGTGATTTGTGTTTATTTGTATCTGTTTATTATATTTTTTTATCATATTCATCTATTATTATTTATTTATTATGCAACTTAAAGGCCATCATAATAATATTTTTTGCAAATGCTGTTTTAGTGTAACATTGCAAATGTAATTTAGGATTTTTTAAATTTTCATTGTAAAATATCATTATATTAGATTTTTTATAATTTCTTATAAATTATTAAAACACTTATCAATGCAGTTTCAATTTATTACATAGTATTATTCTATTAGTATCGAGTATCAGTATCGGACTCGATCTGGACCGGTGGCCAAAAGAGGAACTAACGAATTTTAGTGTAATAAAAATTCTGCGTACACCAAATGCGATAACAGCGCCTCTCACCGGTTAGATGTAGTACTTAGAGATCTTTGATAGAGAGATAGTTATTTAGTCAGTAGCTAAACACGTTTTAGACCAGTGTATTCAGTTATTCAGTTATTTATTCACTTTAAATTATCATTACAGATTAATTTTAAATCTAATGCGATAATCTAGATGAGATTGTGATAGAGAGAGTGTAATTTACTTACACCATTTTTTTTTGTATGAACATGAATGTTCAAATGTGGCTTTGCGATAGTATTCTTTTTATATAAAACGTTTTGTTACACATTATGCGAATACGACCATTCAAATGTCTATTTCTTTTTTTACTCAACCTATTGTGTTCCACTGCTGGGCAAAGGTCTCCCTTAGCTTCCACTCCTTGCGCTCCAAGGCCACGGTTCGCCAGTCTGGCTCGAATGCATCCACATCGTCTCGCCACCTTTTTCTGGGTCTGCCGCGGCGTCTTCGACTGTTTTCAGGCACCCACTGAGACGATCTTCGCCCAACGGGCCCAACGTTCTGGTTGCATTCGAGTCACATGACCTGCCCAGTCCCACTATAGGCCTACCAAATAGGTATAGTGAGCGTTTGTGATGCTGTACATAAATAGCGTTTGAAATGCCACCTAGTTATAAACGTGAAAATCAGTGTCAGGGCGTATATGAAATGAGGTTCGAAGATAGGGAAAGCCACCCTCGGTTTAGTTCCAAAACGTTCCGAGAGGATAGCGCTTTGCTTCTCGTATCAAATTCACGATATATAAACTCTACTATCCGATAAGTCGTGAGTTCGAGTCCCAGTCGAGCTTCAATATTTTTTAATTTTTTTTGCACAATAACACGAGCTCTTAACTGTTGTAGAAAACTCAGTAGATAGACATTTTACCAGGCAGTGATATTATTGCAACCTATCACGTAAGAAATACTCTGTAAAATCTAAACATGTGCATAACATGGAGTTTGGCCGTGCCACTGACTACCCTTAGTATCAAATAAAATTGAAATCTCTAAGAAATTCATCAATCTCTCATGCAATGCATTTTCACCGAGAACAGTCTACAAATCTCAATTGAATACCACAAAGTACAAGAAAGCTTGGAAAATTCTTAGAGCTTTTATTTACAGAACCCTAAGATCGGTTCTCGTTATTTACATCATCTAGTTCGAAATAAACTCGAGAGAGGAGCGCTGGCTAAAAAACATATTCTGAATTTGCATTGAAAGTTGAAACCTTGACGAAGATAGGTACTACGAGTCTGTTGCAGGAAAACCTTTCTGGTTTTAGTACCTAGATTTTCCGTTTGGTGGCCAGTTTATAGTCTCCTAGGTGTTATGATAGTTCTTAATATTTCCGACAGATTGCGAGTTAACTTATTACAAGGACTCATCAATTCTGGGTAATAATCTTGTATCCAGCCGGGTCAAAGAATCAATATCATTCTTGTCATTTCAAATGGCTGAAGATATGCTATGAATAGGGTTACAAAAGATTTCCATAGAAAGGTTATTTTTTAATTTTTATTTAGGGACCTTGATCGATTTTCGAGCATGCTGGTCCCTATAGAAAGGTTGGCACTGCTGAAACAGGGGTCACGACTGTATCCCCAAGGCGCGGTAGACATTCTCTCAGATCTTTATATTCCAGATCCTTTGAAGATGTCTAAGGGGGTAGTCAGAGGCATGTACAAATACATATTTGATACATGCCCACATCTTGCAGAAGTTAGTATGAATTGGCACTGCTGAATTATTTATTATTTATAAAGGCCTAGAATATTCTTCGGAAACTTCTAGAACTTATTTGTACTGGTATTAACTTACAATAGGATTTTTTGAATTTCGATTGTTCGTTTGTTTCAATTTGTTATACTAAAATAAAGATGGCTTTCAAACAGTTGATTTTTCAAATAAAATTAAAATAAATGAATAACGGTAGTTGACAACCTCACTACTCAATTCAACTATTTAAACATTTTGATCATCAACCAACATTACAGTTTGAGTACTTGCCTGGTTTTACATTTTCAAATTCATATGGTAAGTATGTACTATCAATGTTATTTAATTAGATGATAAGTATAATACAATTTTCATGAAATTAACTTTATATGGTAAAACAAGATAACTGATACGAGTATAATTATGTAAAATATAAATATTGAAAAATTTTATTTACAGAAACTAAGCTACTACAATATGTACATAAAATTACAAAATACAATAGAATCAGTCAAGCTATCTAAGGATCGTCGTAAAAACGATCTATAGATAGCTCAACTGATCCAGGTCACTGCCAGTCGGAAGCGTGCCCAAAACACTGGCTGCATTGCCACGCTGAATGGCAATGCTGATTCTTTGTGCCAAAAAGTCGCCAGCTCTCGAATCACGCGACGCTTATTATGTAAATAATTAGGTACTTATATAAAAATTATATTGGAAAATATGGCTCATCATCCAGCCGCAAACTAAACAGGCGCTTTTAATTTAGCTTTAATATCTATGCATATTACTTTTTAAAATATAGGTATAATTAATATTATTCATATTAATTATACCTATATCCGCGCCTTGGGGATACAGTCGTGACCCTGTTTACTGTGTGTGTTTTTAATATTATTCATTTATAAAAAAAAATTGTATTGATGTTACTAAGCTAGTTCAAACAAATAAATAAATAATGCTGGTTAAGTATCTAGGCTTTTTATTCCGTGAAAAGTAAAGATAATGATGACATTAGATGCTGCGGCTCGAGATGAGATCAATAAGACAGGAGTGAAAGCGGGGAGGGATTCTTGACATGCGTAGATAGACTGCACTTTTATTATATATGTCATATGAATGGTCATTAAGCCTCCTCGCAGACTTTCTATCGGCCGATAGTTGAGACGGAACATACTTCGGCTCGTATGCATACATACTTCGCTCATATCCATAAGTATGGAGAAGTAAGCCGAAGTATGTTCCGTCTGCGAGGGGTGTTACCCCTCGCAGACGTACCGTAGGTACAATATTTTGAAAATTGTATTTTTTTTATACATATAAGTATAAAATAATAGGTAAGTATAGTGTGTATAGAATTCATTTATTTACAGAAACTAGGCTACTAAAAATTATAAAATACAATAGAATCAGTCAAGCTATACACCGCTATTTTGTAATTACCATATATATATATGGATCGTCGTAAATGGAACTACATATGACCTCACTCTGCCTGATGTAGTAGCTGATGTAGAAGATGCCTGATGTAGAAGCAGTAAACTAAAAAAGTAAACGAAAAAAATTATATATCCATCAATTATTTCAATGAATTTGTTATACGAGTATATTTCATTAGTCATTCAGACAGTTTCAACGTCATTGCAATAATATTATACCGAAAAATGGATTTACTCGATTCGAAGCTAATAGAAGAGCGAAAATCTTGCCGTAGGTCATAGAAAATAAATAATAATGCTGGACATTGCACTGCCTAGTGTAGTTATAGGTAAAGTGGTAGTGAGTAATCTTAGTGATTGTGTGCAAGTGTGTTTATTGTGAGCCAATGCGCCTAGCGAGGTTAAGGGACTAAAAGTATGTACACCTTTTTATTGCTACGTTCAGTTGCGAGTATTTCGCATACTATACTAGTATGCCAAAATTATATCTATTGAAAAAAAAACAGTGGCACCCTGGAAGTGCCAACGAAGTGAAAACTTGAACGAGGTGTCGGTAACGGTAACAGTGTCGCAAGTTCAATGGTTTTTTTCGTCTCATAAAATGCCCAACACGCCTAAAGAAGTTTTTACTTCGAAATGATCATAGTTTAAGGAGGTTTATAGGTAGGATTATACGAGTAGTTCAACTCTTTTAACATAAACACCACAATAATCTTTGTGTTTTCCTCTCAGAGATCAACTTGTTTTCTCTCCGCCAAGTACAACATGAACCATGAACCCCGAACCGGGTTCTTGCCTAGGGTTCATGATAAAAAGCTGAAAGATGATCTTCTGATGATGAATGACGACTCGCAGTTTAATCAGGTGAGTGATAGAAATGTACTAAATGACACAGGATCACTGTATATAATTTTTAGGGTTCCGTACCTCAAAAGGAAAAAACCGGAACCCTTATAAGATCACTTTGTTAATATCGTTCTTATCTTCCTATATTAATATCAGTCAGGAGGGATTCCAAAATTTCATCTACATATTTGGTTCCAGTAGGTAATTCTAGGAAAGAATCCAGCTTTACCTTTTCATCATGATCTCAGTCATCTAGCGTCCACTGCTGAACACGGCCGCCCCCATCGATTTTGTGCAGCCTGCACCCAACAGCAACCTTTACCAGATCATCTTTCTATCTAGTGGGGGGCTAGTGCCTCTAGTGCGATTTCCGGTGCGTGGCCTCCACTCGAAAACTTTTCTGCCCCAAGGGCCGTCAGTTTTACGAGCTATACCCTAGCTTTACCTCTTATTTTTGCCTCTTACAGCTGTTTGGTCAAATGAAATCAATAATCTACATGGTTATGTACAGTCACGGACAATAAGATGTATATACTCCATACTTTTAAAATTAATATCACACTAAAACTAATAGATGTAGGTTAAAAACAAAAAGCGGAAATTGATTTCACATTGAACTAGTGGCGTAATCAATAAAAATACCAGAACATTGTTGGACATGTTGACCTGTACATGGGTTGAAACATTATGGAGTGTATACATCTTATTGTCCATGACTGTACATATTTTTTTTTGTAGAGAATAAATGAATGAAAAGAAAAGAAGAAAGAAAAATAAATAATTTATAGCATATAAAACTTTGAACTATTCTCACCTTTATTCTTCTCTCATCTTAGGCTGACTAAATGACGCCTCAAGTTGACCTCAAACTCATCAGGCTCGGTCATACGAACTTACTATCTTCTCTTTGTCTTTTCATGTTTGTGGAAAGAGTATAAGTTCTAATTAAGATTATAGGAAAGCATGCTCCATCTTAGACCTCACTATCCATAACATCAGGCAGAGTGAGGTCAAATGCTGACCTATTTGACGACCTCTGTGGTGCAGTGGGTGAAAGCCCGCTGGGACGAAGGTTGCGGGTTCGATCCCCGCCGCAGGATAAATGTTTGTATGCTCTGCAAATAACTTTGGTCTGGGTGTTTCTATAATAAATAATAAATAAATAAATAATGTTGGACATTTTCACACAGCATCATCTAGCCCCAAACTAAGCAAAGCTTGTACTATGGGAACCAGATAACTGATATACTACTTATATAATTTTTGTTTGTAAATACATACATATTCATAGAAACATCCAGACCCGAGATAAATATTTGCAGATTATACAAACATTTATCCCGCGGCGGGGATCGAACCCGCAACCTTCTGCGTCTCAAGTGGGCTATGAATGAATGAATGAATGAATGAACACTTTATTGGACACCAAAACAACAACGAAAACAATACATTAGAGACATTTACAAGTTCATTAGTACAATGGGCGGCCTTATCGCTGAAAGCGATTTCTTCCAGGCAACCTATGTATAATATGTATGTTTTTACAAACAAAAAGTAACGTTTTAGTCGGTGACGGTCTCGGATTTTAAATATAATTGGGGAAGGTTTTTCTAAAAAAAACGCTACAAAACAACATTTATTAGATGACATGCGTTTAAGTGTTATGTAAAATTAACTATTTAATAACAGTTATGGTGTTATGTAAAATTAACTATTTATTTATATAAATTCTTTATGTGGACACTTTTCGGTTTCATGTTTTTAATAACAAAAGTTTAAAAGAAGTTAAGATTTTACTTTAAACAATAAGGCCCTTAACTAATAAACGTGACATAAAGTTATATCATAACTAAAAAACTGTATGGTTATTCATATACAAAATAATATAAAATAGTTTTTTTGTCAAAAATATGTATATGTTTCAGCCAAAGTAATAAATCTGGATATTATTATACATGCATGGTTATTTAAATAAATACTCTTTAATAATTAAGTCCAAAAAATTTGTGATCGTTGTCGTAAGTATTAAAAAAAAAACACTTTATATTATGTGCGTTTGTATGACTTGAAAATGTGCCTGCAACATTTAAACTGAACGAATACATAATACTCGTATACTATATACTAACTAATACATCAAACTGTTTCCTCCTTCAAAAATGAGCAGATTCAATTTAAATTATTAACTAAAGAACTCGATGGAATCTGCAGCAGTCATTTTTCCCCAAAATTATAGAGGAAAAATGTATGAAGATTGAAAAAAATATTATAAATTATTTTTATTTTCTCTTACATTGATTCTGATATCCCACTCGTATAATAAAGCTGCAAGTTTGTGAGTTTGTTTAGATGTTTGGATGTTTATATGTTTGTGTTTCAATCACGCCTTGAACCGATTTGGGTGAAACTTAGAATAGGCGTAGACAGCGCCCGCGTAGAAGCTAGTACTAACAATTTCTAAGCTATGGTATACAAGAATATGCTGAGCCTGTATACCGTAGATCACACAGCTTTGCTAAGCTTTCGACAAACATCTTAGGCCTCATTCACTTTTTAAATTCATCATGTAAATTCGAAGTTCCCTTTGACCTTTCTCTAAAATGTCATCAATTTGGTCCATTTGTATCTAATCAGTCCATCATTTACTGAATAATAGGCCTCCTCCAATAAATTTTAGTATACAGTTTTGTCGGGTGGAATTACGAGTATGTTGACGATATAAAATAGCTTAGTGCTAAAACACCTACTAGACTTTATGAGAGAACATATTCTATGAGAAAAGACGAATGCTCTACTTTAAAGTGCCACAAACTTACCTGGACCGGTAAGTTTGTGTCCTTACCTGTATTGCATTTGGTGTTAAAGTCGTTAATTCGTCTTTTGGCCACCGGTCCAGAAGTTTGTGGCACTGTAAAGATGATGTTTAACAGGAGAAAACAGAATAAGGGATATCCCCATTTGTAAAACCAACCTAGGTTCAGATCTAGGGTAATTTACGGACACCTCCAAACAGAGATGCCATGACGTAATGCACCGGGCGACCATCTTCATTAGAGGTTTTCAAGCAATCCTGCATTTTGCCAAGGTAGTAAACCTTAGGCTTTTGCCCAGCTGGAGTTGATGGACCTGGTTGAGAAGGGTTTGCGTTTGGCGAGTTCGGCTGCGTTTCGGTTTGTGTGGCTACATCCCGAGTTGTCGGTACAGCTTGAGCCTCTGTTGGCTCTGGTTTTTTAGGGCCGTTTGCGCGGGATCTCTTCTTTTGGCGCCGGGTCTTTTTAGGCGGCATCTTTGAGATTTTTCAACCTGAAATTAAATTAAAGGAGTTTTGAGCGTATTGGAATAAGTCATGAACACTTTTGATGTCTTCGACCTCTGTGGCGCAGTGGGTGAAAGCCTGCTTGTGGCGCCGAAGGTTGCGAGTTCGATCCCCGCCGCGGGATAAATGTTTGTATGATCTGCAAATATTTATCTCGGGTTCTCGGGTGGGTATGTATAATATGTAAGTTATTTACAAACAAAAAGTATACATGGTAACAATTACATAAGTTATTGCGTTGGGGCGTATCAAAGGTTTTTATTTCCTGACTGTCAAAGGAAGGGTTCTATTTCGCGCGTATCTTATGCGTATAATATGCAATGCGTCTTTTTTTGTTCCCTCATATCTCCTAAACGACTGAATTAATTTAGATATTTAGGGTATCGTTAGATTCGTCTTAACCCAAGTGGCGGACCACAAAATGGGGGTTCTTATGCTCGAGATAGTAACACGTTAAAAAAAATTTGCCAACTATCAAGTGGGGTAGCAAAATGAAGTAAATTAAAATGAGATTACAAAAATATATAGGTGGAACTAATATTTATGTGTAAACTTTGTAAAACAAATTAAATAACTAATTGGCAATGAATAGATGCAAATGTTTTTATTCATATGTATTTTAGGTACCTTACCTACGCATTTCAAAATCACAAAAGACGACTTTCTTGTAATCGGGTTTTTTTATGTTTTTATTGTAATACGAGTACTTGTTCTACAATCAATCCAAAACAATTACTATCGCAATAGACAAAAACAACAATATGGCCGACTAAGCTATGAAACTATCGAAAAAAGTAAATCCAATTTTAAAATGGTTCTTAATGTGTGATTAGTTTGTTTATTAAAACATTATCTATTCTCTTCTGCTATTACGATTTGAAACATGACATCAATGAAAAACGTAGGCAATAAGTGGGTACTGGTGACTGGTGCCTATAAAAGGCATTTATTAGATATACTCGTAGATAAAATTTTACATAGTTACAAATGTTAGATTGGCTTAATCAATCAACAAACACATCATCATACGTAAAATGCATTTGTTGAAAATAAAGCTTTATCTTATTCTTTATATTGATTATTCTTATCCAATAGATATTTCTTCCAAATTTTCCTGTTACTTGACTAAATATAGAACTAACCTTCAAAGTATATCTTGTTAAGACGCCGGTACCTTTGCCGCTGAATCTGAGTACCTTTGATTGATGAGATGATATTATCTCAGGGTGTTCACGAGCCTAACTTTATTGGTTTTGAATCGTTGATAAATATTCAACGTTTACGTTTACATGAGATTTTGCGAGACTAACGACGAATTGACACATGACGACAGCCGCGCATGCGCCATCAACAAGTATAAAAAACGGCGTAAAAGCCCTTATTTTCATTACATACAAATTACAATGCGATTGCAAATATGCTTTACACAATAGATGTTGAACATGTTTTCTACCAAAGTGACAAAAAGCAAAAGGAAAATATACTCTAATTTTGATGTATAAGTCTATTTTAGAAACCGGATGTGTGATTAAAATCCCAATGTTAGCAACATACAAGACGCTTGGATCATTTTCAGGTGTTAAATATTGTAACAATATAAAATATTAAGTAATTTTCAAAAATATACTTGCCAAAAAAAATATTCTGATTCATTCGTTAAATTTATTTCGTTTTGTCGCTTACTAAGTTTAAGGGAAGGAAAAAGTTGAGGGGTGGTTTTGTAAGTGTGCCTTCTATATAGCTGTGTGAACGCACACTTGTGTCCACCCTTCATATACATTGTAGTGCGGTGTTTAGACTAGAGTTGGTCGATACAGGGATGTTTCACATGCCGGCTGTCGAGTTGCAACTCACCTAGGACCCAAATATTCAAATTTCTATTTAATTATACAATTGTTATGATAAAATACTGATAATATTATAGAACAAAAGATGTCAAACAATAGAAAATTGTATTTGTAGCTTTCTATTAAAAAAAAAGAAATATTATAAGTTATATAATGAAAGTCTTCATTTATAAATTTGTTTTTAAAAGGCATGCGGATTATTAAGAATGATGATCTCAAAAAGGCTCATTCCTATTCAAATCAAATTGTTTATTTGGTAATCTATTTGTACATGCATCTGACTACCCCCTTAGACATATTCAAAGGATCTGGAATATAAAGATCTGAGAGAATGTCTACCACACCTTGAGGATACAGTCGTGATCCTGTTTTTTACATGACATAACTAAAGCGGAATTTTTGTACTCATGGCCCATAATATTAACCGGCCCTTAAGAGCCTATAATACGCCGCCATTTTGTAAGCGGGACAGCGAGTGTAATTTGTTCGGCGTGTGAGGAGTACAGAGCTATGGATGCGCAACGTTATTTACGGCGCTAAAACACTTTTTAGCTAATTAAAAGTACAAAAACAAAAAAAGATCAAAATTCGGAACAACGGGACCACGTAGTGTACTAAGCTGAGTTAAGATACAAAGTTTTACTAGTCTAGCTAAAGTATTTATTGGGTACTTTTGTTTTTAAGTAAAATTCAGAGGGAAGTTTGTGGTTATTTTCTATCGAGAAAATATTTAGTAATCGTGTTTTCACTACAATGGAGCAACAGTTTATATCCTCAACTATAATATATATATTATTTTTTTCAATAATATTGGTTCAATACTTTTATAGATATGATACAGAGTCGAAGCAGTTTTGAGGTAGTACGCGCCTTTAATAGGCGAACATACCCTTCATGATAAGAAAACATTGTGAGTTTCATCACTTAGTTTTAAAAAGTGAAAATGGTACTGTATGGTCGACTCAAGAGTCGAAAGATATCTTACAAAACTTATTAAGTAATTTAAAGTAATGTTTTCCTATTATAAATGCGAAATTATTTTTTCTTCTCTTTGCAAAATATACGAAAGGCACTTCGGTTAAGACGTGCTACATAAAAAACAATGTCGTGTTATCGTGTGCAAGGCCTGTTACCTATGAAAGAATCCTCAGTAGCTCGAAATAATGTTTTTAGTTTTGACTATGTTGGTATACTTCTATCAAGAAAATTCGCGCCTGCGCGCCCATGTTTACCGAATCAATGTGCAGCGAAGCTATCAGTCATAATATCTCTGCGAGCCAGATTGACAGGCTATAAAGATATTAAGATATTCAATATGTCTATTGAGGAGGCTCCAGCACTTTTCGATGCATCGGGGATTCTGAGAATGGATATTGATTTGCATGTGGGCGAAGGCGCCATCGGTCTGTTTACAGCAGATGTAAGTACATTCTTCACAATGTCGATTACTAATCATTCAAGATATATTTAATGATTATGTAATCTCCACCTATATACTTATAAATATTGATTCGCGATTGTTCTTTCGTTATGATTTTAGAGCAACATCTAGGAGTAAACTGGGTAATGAGTAAATGAGTGTACATACGTGGTATATATATACATATGATTGCGAAATATTTTGAAAGAAAATAAAGCTCTTGCCGGTTACGTTTACATGCCTATGTATTTCTGATTTTTTTAAGATTTTCTGCAATTTACGGCTACATTGGAAAATGGAATGTTCTAGACGATTGCAGTTTTTTCATTAATTATCGACCTACATTCACCCTTAGCCATAAATAGGGACGCAGAGGCGCATGCGCGAGGCAAATTACTAAGCGATTTTTTTCCGTAGCGAATGAGAAACATTGTAAAGTTCCAATGAAATGGGACTGGCGTTATCGGAGAGCGTGCGAGGAAAGCTGGGGGATAAAGTTTACTTGCTACAAAAATGTATTAAGCGTTATTAAATAAAATAAATAATGCTGGACATTTCACACAGCGTAATTGAAATTTTGCTACTAATACTTTTTCTATCCTTATGAAAATCGTAATTGATTTTATTTTCTGTACTTCATTTCTCCAAAACTGCCTACGTAGGAAATCTTGTCAGTTCATAATAAGCTAGCGGTGTTCGATTTGATCTTTGTAGGTTTCTTAAACATATCGATCGTTCTGGAAATGGGTGTGGTTACATCCTACGACAGGTAATCTCTACGGTAGAATACAGTGAATGATATTTACGTTTAGGCATAATCATTAAAACTCAAACGTAGTTTTATGGTTTTATCTGCTCGCGTCGAAAAGTGTCGCATAGAACCAGCAGTAAGATGAATTTTCTTTGTTTTAGCTGACGTCAACCCCGAATGTCACCATGGGACATATCCGCAGCAAGATCGGCGAGTCTCTCGGTCTTTCCCAAGAGGACTTCACCATCCAGCGTGACAAGACCGATGTTGTTCTTGATGGTAAAAACGCCAAGGACTTTCTAAACGAGATCAAGGAGGAGGAGAACGTGCTGAGTATCCATATCATTGAAGAGAAGCAGAAGTTGGTTGTTTTTGATTTACAGAAAACAATCAAGGAAAACAAAGTAATCAAGGACATAGGGAGATCCATTGTCATGGATTATCTTTGCGATGATGAAAACATCACCCTAACAATTTATAAGCCATGTTTCTATCTTTACGTAGATAGGCATATGTAAATATAAATGGTGGAAGTGCACTCTGTAGCTCAACGATTGTAGTCGTCGTTTGAATGAGCGCCATATGCTCTTAAATGTGCTTTTGTCTAATTCTTTCTATCGCTCTTGATCTGTACTTTGATTCTATGGAATAAATAAATTCATCTGATACTTGTTTTATTATTACACGTAAGTGACGGATGCAAGAAGAGTGCATGCGACAGAGATGCGAATGTTGAGATGGATGTGCGGAGTGACGTGAATAGATAAGGTGAGGAATGAATATATTAGGGGAAGTCTGAAAGTTGAGGAGCAATAGGTTAGCGTGGTATGGGCACGTAATGCGGAGGGATGAAACTCATGTGAGTAGAGGTAGACCTAGGAAAAGATGGATGGATTGTGTGAAAGAAGATATGGGTAAGAAAGGTGTGGATATGGAGATGACGAGTGATAGAGGATAGTGGAGAAAGAGAACATGTTGTGCCGACCCCGCATGAGCGGGACAAGGGCAGGACAATGATGACTTGTTTTATTATTACCTACTAGCTACTGCGCGCGGCTACGCTCGCTTGGTAGGTACCAACATTTTGAATAGCCTAGGTATTCCAAGTCACTATCTACACCTATTCCAAGTGTCATTTAAATCGGTTCACTGGTTTAGGCGTGATTGAAACACAAACATACAAATCTCTAAACATCCAAACATTGGCAAAATGTATGAGTCACTTCAAAGATACAATTAATTATTATGGTTAGATGCTGGACATTTCACACAGCATCATCTAGCCCCAAACTAAGCAAAGCATGTACTAGGGGAACCAGTAGAATATCAGTATATTCTACTTATCGATCAGGAATCGAACCCGCAACGCTAGCAGTAATAATAGTGTTCTGTGACTCGCAACTTTCTGCGTCTCAAGCGAGCTTTTACCCACTGCACCACTGAGATCGTCGTACTATTCCGTTTTTAATACCTAGATAAATAAAATTTTCTTGCTCTGAAACCAATATAGACTACTAGCTGACCCGCAAAACGTTGTTTGGCTATAGAGATTAGACTTCACTTCACAGCTAGGAACAGACCAAAGTGATCGGACCTCATTTCATAGCCAGGAACATTTTGTACTGGAAAACTAAATTATAGTTTTTATTATTTTCTGTTAATTACGAGTATTTATGTTTCTCAACGTTTGAACCTTCCCTGAACTTTCATGAATATTTCAAGACTAAAATTAACCAAATCAGCCCTTCTCGAGTTTTAAGCAGACTAACGAACAGCAATTCATTTTTATTTATATAGATATGTAGCTATAGACTTGAAGCTTGAAAAATTTAAAATCACGGATTACCTCTTTGAGCTGAGCTTTTTGGATAGAAACCGCTAAAATAAAATAATGTCGCTATAGAATGAGTGGTAGGTACGTGTAGATACAGGAGTAGGTATTACGTTATTTACGTATTATATTACGTGAACACTGATTAGTATTCAATCAACAGCCCTTTGTAAACCAGGCACGCAGTACGGCTCCCATGCGCTAAAATATCGAGCGCTCTTGGGCTTTCTTAGGTAACTCGGATATTTTGGTGCATTCCCTCACCGCGGCCACACCCGCTCAAACGAACCACCATCTCACATTACTGTACAACCATTGCTGGTTTTGTATTAGGAATCCAAAAATGTTTAAAGGAATAGCGGCAATGTACATCGCGCAAAGTGAAGCGATACGCAAATTACGAGTAATTGAAGAGTGCGTGATACAGGAACCGTCTTTACTCCATTCCCTCCCCAACACAAAGCGTGCCCTTGGTGAAAATATTCCTTGATTCTTCAAAAAAACGTCAATGCAAAAAAATGTGCGGTAACTGGTCTTGAGCTAGCTTGTTTGTTAGTTGAAATAAATTCGATGACCTTTTATTATTAATAGAAAATCAGTGGAGTTCGTCATTATAATCACCTACTGCTTCTGGGTTTTCTTGCAACTTCGTGTTTATTCTTCTCTTTCCATTCTTCTCTTCACAGATTCAGCTTATTTTTTATGACTAAACATTATCAGAACCCTACAGGGGTGGCTCCAGACGGAGGCTGTCATGCCATATCATACTAACATTTGGCTCAGCTCCGATCGCGCCGCGAGAAAACGAAAAAGGAATCTGCATGAAGAATATTTTTTCCTTGTAGGTACATGGCTGGTTATGTAACTCGGTTATGTACGTACGAGTAACAAGAGGGAAATTTATTGCTATATGATACGCATAAATTATGACTCAACGTTATACCTAGAACTAAATATCTGATTTAAAATAGGGTAGAAAGCTACATCATCCCAGATTGATATATTATATTTCATACCAAAAAGTGGTATTTTATTTGACCATTATGTTTCAGACTTTTTACCCCTCATTCATACCAAGCTACAAAACATGTATTCTATGTGTATACTTTTTCGTATATTTTCACCCCTAAGAGTCAAGTACCTGTACTTATGTAACAGGTCAAATATGGTGTTTGGAAGAACTAAGGTATGCAACATGTGCGTTGGCAGCGGGGCTCGAAAACCAATAGGTAGGTACCATGATACAAGTTTATTGGTTCGTTTGTTTATTATATTGTAGAATTTTTCTCCACATCTTGGGGCCCTTTACAGGCCAAACACAGTATTCCAATATAACAATACTTACTTATTTATTTCATAAATACAAACATAATCATCAATTTACAATTTTATCCCACAATTCAATCTATCCACCCGTGCGTGTCCAAGTTCTGTCTCTTGTTTTGCCGCCCTTTTTTCTTCTTAATTTTTGCCGGCGGTGACGAACATTCTATCTTCGGCGAAGATAGAATGCCGACGGTGACGAACGTATGTAGGGTCTATTCGCTTGTCATCTTTTATCTAAATAATAGTTCGGCAAATAGTTCGGCGGATTGTGTAGAGTGGCCGTTTGCTACGAGCTACGATAATGGCTACGGCGTAGCTTTCTACTCACTTTCCCGCACATTGCATCGTTCTATCTGAAATGTGACATAATTTATGAGTAAATTAATACGAATTTTGTATCTCATTAAAACAATTTCAATCATAATAGTATCCACTAGAATTTAAATTAGATTTCACGAAGCTCTAAACGAGAATGGCTTTCTGTAAATTGCCAGAATTTCCATGAACAAATATAAAAAAAAATTAAATGATCTCGTTGCGAATTTTTTTTTTGTGCAATGACCTGCTACCATTTTCCATGTGCTTCTTTAACAGAGCTTTATGCCTGTCGGAGCAATAATCGACATCGCCAGTTTGAAACTGCTAATCTTATCCCATTTTCATCACATGCAAATGTATCCCCTATTTTCACCTGCAAGAAAATTTGATGAAATGTCTGACAGATGCAGATGCTGTCGCGATCACAAGCTACGTGACAGCACTTGCTTTACACTTTGACTGCTATCGGACATAAAATATTTTAGAGTAGGTTATACTCGTATATAATCTTGTATGTGTAATCATTATATTACTTTGGGTATAATTAGACTAATATTATAAAGAGGAAAGATTTGTTTGTTTGAATTGAATAGGCTCCGAAACTACTGTACCGATTTGAAAAATTCTTTCCCCATTAGAATCCGGCATTATCCCTGATGAACATAGGCTATATTTTATCTCGGGAAAGTGAAGTTTTCCTGAAGGAACGCCGCGACGGACAGCCAGTAATTAGATAAATTAGAAATAGACCAAAATGTTATATATGTTTAATTCGACTGTCAAAGGAAGGGTTATGTTATTCGGGCGTATGTATGTATACAATGCGTTTTGCTTTATGCTTTTTGTTTACCTAGTACATACCTACCACAATAATGTGCGCCTGCTAGCTTTGTTCCATACAAAGCTTATTTCCAAAAGGGCGAAGATCCATAATTTCTATGGATGGCTAGAAATAGTAGACGAAATCAGATCAAATCAATTTATTTGCAGGAACATATTATGTGCTTAGGAATTAGGTCTTAGTGGTAATAATATTACAGTACAATGTATGTCCTACAAACTTTAGGCATGCATTGCATGAATTCCTTAAAATGACTAATTAATTCCCAATGGAATTAATCAGTCATTTTAAGGAATTCATCAACAGAATAGAAACATTTTGAGATCAGCCATTTTTTAAGTTTAACTTAAAAAGGAGGCAAGCGGCGAACAGACCGTATAAACACAGTCAGCCGTCCCCAACCCACCATTATTTGAGCAGTATCACGTGCGGTTTAAGAGCGGTTGTAGATCGTACGTACATTTGTCCCGCGGGGATCGAACCCGCAACCTTCTAGTAAATTGACGGGAAGTTCAAATTTCAGAAGCTAGACAAAGATTGCTGAGGTTTTATCAAGTCAAAATATGCAGGGTGTGGCAAAATGTAAACGTATTTTGAGTTTTTTGTAAAAACTGCTATTTGATTCGTTATTTTCTGGGCTGAATTTAGTCAAGTACTTACATTTTTGCAAAAATCTAAAAATGCAGTTGTTTTTATTTTAAAAATAATCATAGCTCCGAAGAGAGTCTGGAACTCCGGACTCTTGACTCAGTCCGAGGGCCCCTTGAGCTTGGGGGCTCCGGCGCACTGCATCGCTCAGCCCTCCGGTAGCTACGCCACTGACTAGAGCTGGCCACTAACTACATAGTACCTATGTTGTAGCTTTATGCATGAAACTTGGATGGTACGAGTAGGTACGAAATGTCATAATCAACCACCGAGAACTACTTTTAGTTCTCGGTTGGGAACAAAAATTTGTTAAAACACTGCGCGATGAGCTTGCGACCTGTCACTTAATCATCATCATCAGCCTACAGCATACCACTGCTGGACATAGGCCTCCCCTAATGAGCGCCATTGCGCCCTGTCCTTATTAATAGGTAATTGAGTTTGTCTCTATAGACCCGTACACTCCAGTTCATTACAACTTAATCTCAAAGTGCCTGATATCAGTACCACACAATCTCATAATGACTTAAACCAGAACTGCGATAAAAAAATTAAATAGAAATAGAAAAAAGTTTATTTTGTGACACAAAAAGATATCATTCAATTTTTTTGGTTGGTTCTAGGTTTGCTGTGGTGCCGGTTAGTTCGTGTGTAGCAACAGCACACGCATGGTTTGAAATTAAAAAAAATCGGAAAAAAATAATATGAAAACAGCTACTGAAAACATGACAATGGTATATTTTATAAAGAAAAACCACAAAGAAGGTGTTTCTACATATTTATGTGTTTATTTTTACCTAATACATACATTCTATTACATTACAATGTTTAGTTGGTAGTAAGATTATTCCAAAATTGATATTTTTGATTATTTACATTTTTTCTAGTTTTTTCGCAAAATAATATATTTTAAAAGAATCTTAATGTAATGTGAAGAAAATATATAAATTTAAGATTATAAGATAGGCAGTTACGAGAAAATGGAGTACATTATGCTAAAACCATAAATAAATAAAAAAGTAGGTAAGTAAAAAAGTAAGTGTCATATAAAAGATGAAGTGTTTTTTTGGATAGCATTTGAAAGAATAAAAGTACAAGTATGTGCAGTCACTGGTCTTAAAACATAATCATAATAATAATAATTGCATAATATGTATAACTTCCAAAATAACGTTAGGACAGAAAAACCTTATAAAGTCACATGTTTAAATTGAGATTCATTAGCTCATTATTGTTTAAGTAATATTAAATAATATAATTATAATGTTGCTGTTGACTATCTTTGTTGTATCTCTGCTGTTGATCTAAAAAAGAAATAATATAATTAATACTGTTTGTAAAACAATATCAATGTAGGTTACTACAACTAAAAAAAACGTAGGCATCTATATTAAGTAGTTGATTTATACAGCGTCAGGCAAGGAGGCAACCTATGCCTACAATTTAATGGGACACTGTAGCGCCTGGGACATTGTTTGAGATGGAATACTTTTCATTTCTCAATGACATTTCATTGAGAAACGAAAATATTCATGCTTATTAGAACCACGAAATTAGTCTATTCTATATGCAGTCATGTAGAATAGACTAAATGTGGACATGGTGGTAAGCAAGATCAAGTGTATCTTACCCTGGACTGGTTTCCCTGCCAGGCTACGGCTGCCGACCATCTAGCGTCCTGTTCCCTGCAAACAAAATTTACATTTAAACACTAACGAACTTTGGCTGGTCATGACGACCACCCAAAACCAAGACCAGTTCTCGCTACTTCGCATTGAATACTGTGATTGAATACTTATACTTGGAATTATGTATTTGGTAATACTTTGTTTACCAACCAATTCTCAGTTAAGCAGTTCCCCAAACATTCATGACTTATTTCACCCCATCTATGATTAGGAGCCGTGTTGGCCGAATGGGGTTGTACCTCGACTTTCAATCCGAAGGTCGTGGGATCGAATCCCGGCCGTGCATCAATGGATTTTGCGTTTCGTAAAATTTATATGCGCTTTAACACGAGCTCTGAACGGTGAAGGAAAACATCGTGAGGAAACCAGTTAGTATTCTTACAGGCGGCGATGGGCTTGCAGCCTGTCACGTATGGAATACTAACTTCTGCAAGATGTGGGCATGTATCAAATATGTATTTGTACATGCCTCTGACTACCCCCTTAGACATCTTCAAAGGATCTGGAATATAAAGATCTGAGAGAATGTCTACCGCGCCTTGGGGATACAGTCGTGACCCTGTTTACGTTTACGTTTTATCTATGATTATTTTTGAAAAAGGTTTACCAGGATACCATCAATATCGTTTGGGCATGACAAGAAACATACAGACCGACCGACAGATGAGTTACTTTCGTATGTGGGTCTCGGTGTTTCTATGTATGTATTTAC
This sequence comes from Epirrhoe alternata, assembly GCA_963565295.1. Taxonomy (NCBI): domain Eukaryota; kingdom Metazoa; phylum Arthropoda; class Insecta; order Lepidoptera; family Geometridae; genus Epirrhoe; species Epirrhoe alternata. The sequence continues at coordinate 2,704,216 of OY751375.1, forward strand.
AAACAAAAAGTAGTACTTATATCAGTTATCTGGTTCCTATAGTACCTACAAGCTATGCTTAGTTTGGGGCTAGATGCTGTGTGAAATGTCCAGCATTATTTATTTTAATAAAATATTTCGCATAGCTTTGAAATGACAAAGAATGAAATCGCAAAGCATACAAGAATTGTATAAATCGAAAGCAAATATTTTTTTCTTAGGGTCGGTTCATATCTAACGGAAGATCCGTCAAACTGACAAATGTATAGAAAAACACTCGACCGTTCACACTCGACGGACTAACGTATTATCCGTTGACTGTGAACGGTCGAGTGTTTTTCTATACATTTGTCAGTTCTGGCGTTCCGCGACCGATAATACGCGACGGATCTTCCGTTAGATATGAACCGACCCTTATACTCAAAACAAACTTAACCCGTTTATGGAGATATATGAACCCCTTATGACCTTGGTTCACCCTTTTAAGCAAATAATATTGCCACTTTGATTTTATCACGTTGCAAACGGTCAAACTAAAGTTGAATAAGAATTATAGCTATAAAAAATCCTGCCCTTTAGCACTAGTATCCGCACGCGGCTGTTTAATTCGACAGAGAAATGTAAAATAAAGCTATAATAAAAATCGTTTTTAACCGACTTCAATAAAAGAAGAAGGTTCTCAATTCGCTTGGGTGTTTTTTTTGTATCTTTTTACGCGATTACTCCGCCAATTGCAGACCGATTTTCAAAATTATTTTTTTGTTTGAAAGGGTATGCTCCAGAGGTGGTCCCATATAAATTTTATTCCTGAGGGTTTCCCGTAAAACTCTAAAAACCTTCCCCTCTTAACCATTGTAAATCGAATCGACAGATAAGTCTCTATGCATTATGTCAAACTGACGATCGCGTGTAGAGTCGAACATTGAAGTCGGTTTTTCTTTTAGTTTTAAAACGTAGATAGATAGATAAACACTTTATTGTACACAGGAGAAACATAACAGGAACACAAAATAACAAGTAGGTACAATGGGCGGCCTTATCGCTAAAAGCGATCTCTTCCAGACAACCTTTGGATGGACTGGAAACGTAATTATTGTTAATCTTTATTAAACTGTAGGACATTTACTATTAGACTGACTTTGACTGACTTTTCATCACGAAGTGTCACCCTGTCACGCATACGTTCCGGCGTGAAAAAGACTATAATTCTGATTGATTTAAGATGTTTCACTATTACCAAAAAATGAAAATGTAAAAAATGAAAAAATATTTATTGCAGTAAAACAAGTTATATAGGTTACATAGAGAAAGATTAACAAAGGAAAGACTTATTTTACAGAATAATTATTTGTAAATTATCTGTCAGCTACCTCACTAGGCACAGCCTGTATCGAGGAAGCTTTAGTACGATAGGGATAGGGGAGATTTAAAGCTAGGTCACTGGTCTGGTATACCTACTTAATGAAGGATATACAAACATTCATAAATAATACATAATATTTGATTAATAGGTAATAAGTACTAACATTTAATTTAAATAATAATAAAATATATACAGTAACTATGTATTTTGGCACAAAGAATCAGCATTGCCATTCAGCGTGGCAATGCCGCCAGTGTTTTGGGCACGCTTCCGACTGGCAGTGACCTGGATCAGTTGAGCTATCTATAGATCGTTTTTACGACGATCCTTAGATAGCTTGACTGATTCTATTGTATTTTGTAACTTTATGTACATATTGTAGTAGCTTAGTTTCTGTAAATAAATCCTATTATTACTATGTATATAATAATAATAATAAATATGATAATATAGTGTTAGGTTTCAAAGTCAGAAGTCAATCTTAAAATTGGTGATTTTTTTTTTGATTTCGGATGAGTTTTTGAGTTTCGTCCATTATCTCATACCTACATACAAACAGCCAAACTTTACCTTTATTCATAGTGTAGATGAATATCCCATGTGAAAACAGTATCCTTGGAAACGGATGCAAACCAGTTTGGATTGTTTTGCAAAATTGTGTGCAATTGAAATCGTTAGCAACACATGAATTTTTGTATATAACCGGTTGATTTCTGTGGGTTTTGGAATATGAATGATAACGTGATTATGTTAATTCATCCAGGATAAAGCAGACGAATAATTGTGGACATTTCAATTGCCTGTAGGTACTGTAGCCGGTATGACCCGTCTTTACATTTAGACCCCTAGACTGCAGACTTTCTATCGGCCGTTAGTTGAGACGGGCTATACTTCTCCATACTCATTACGAGCCGAAGTATATTCCGTCTCAACTATCGGCCGATAGAAAGTCTGCAGTCTGCGTGGAGGCTTAGTTCAGACTACAATCACTTCTGTTAAAACGTTACGATGCGTATTAGAGAATTTTCATGCGCCTATTATCTTCACTAATGCCTAGATCCATTGACCGTGTTATCTATACTGATATTATAAAGAGGAAAGGTTTATTTGTTTGAATTGAATAGGCTCCGAAACTACTGGACCGATTTGAAAAATTCTTTCACCATTAGAATCCTACATTATCCCTGATGAATATAGGCTATATTTTATCCTGGGAAAGAGATGTTTTCCCGAGGGACCGCGGGTAACAGCGACGGACAGCTAGTTTTTTATATACCTAACTAGAACCTAACTACTAATAAAAACGCTGAACTCAAAAACAAATGAAATAAATTAAAAGGTTTAATAAGATGCTGTTCTACCAGGGTTATTCGCGTTCCTTTTCTCGTTCGTTTGATGGTTCTTGAAGTAAAAATCGAGGTGGGAACCATTCATCAAATAATGTGTAAAATATCGTGTTTTTCGTTATCAATTAGTTCAAACCTTAGTGAAAAGAATTGGAAAGATGCTTACAATTCTTCTTGTCTGAGATCCGGTTCCGCCGTCTTTCGCGCGGCACGGGGCGTCGCTTGGAGGTAGCAGAACGGACCAAACTCTCTATGATCTCATCGTCTGCTGATAGATCCCCGCTGAAACATTGGAAAATATATATACGGCTGTCTGCGAGCTTGTTCTCATGTATCTACATAAGGCTCAAGCCACATTAAATTGGCAAGCGCGCGTCAATTAGTTTTATAGCAAGCCATTATAAAACTTATGAACAATGGTACAAGATATAGAAACCCTTGTAGAATGAACCGCTCGGGTCAGCGCGGCCCGCTAGATGGCTTCGCCAAATCTCGTTAATTCTACAAGCGTTTCTATATCTTGTACCATTGTTCAAAGGTAAATAATAATAAATAAATAAATAAATAAAAACTTTATTGAGCAAAACATTGTTACAGAGGTATACCTACCTACTTACCTAATTCTAGACTTAATTTAGCATTCTGACACAAACTTACCTACTGACAATTACTTTGAGGTTTATATTGGCTTGCTATAAAACGAATTGACGCGTCGCTTCCCAATTCAATGTGCATTGAGCCTAATTATCATCATCATTCCCTTGCCCCCCACGCTAAGTGCAATGGGGTCAACTGTTTATCCACTCCAACTTTCATATCCTCTAAAAATATTGCCGTAACGTTTACCGTGTGCAGAACTAGATGGCGCCAATAAACAGTGACTTTTTTGAGGCGAAGCCAAGAATTTATTCTCATCTGAAAAATGCCCAGGGCGCCTAAAGATGTCAATTTTTTACTAAAGTTAGGTGTGGTTGCTAAAAAAATTTGTATTTACTTGACAGTCATGCTTTGGTTGTTGGACGTCTTCCTCCTGCCTTTGGTAAGGCTGTCAGTATCAGGGTCAGTCTTCAGAAGCTCCTTCAACGCGTTATCTGCTGTATGGTCTCCGTTCTTCGTCGCGTAGTTACCCACCTTGAACAAAATAAATAATGATGGACATTTCACACATCATCTAGCCCCAAACTAAGCAAGGCTTGTACTATGGGAACCAGTTAAATATAAAGCTTTGTACGGACTAGACGTTCCAATACACGCGTTGTCAGTTACGCGTACACAAAAACGCTACAGCAGAAACTGCAGGAACACTAGTCTGTACCTACTCCGTACAAGACTCCAAATCATAATCGTATACAAGACAAGACTCGCGCGAGTCATCAAAATCGTATACATTTTGACATTTTAGGTTGGTCGCACAGTCCAGCGGAGCCGAACGCGCCGAACTGTCAATTCAATAGAGAAAATGTTGCTGACGTCAGAAGCGAGCCGCATTTTCTGACGTCATCAGCATTTCATCACACTGTATTTGGTCTTCGAACTTTTGCGTTTAAACTCTACAATATGCTGGTTTCCTCTCGATGTTCGCCTCCTCCGTTTAAGAGTATCCTATTGGTATTGCGCAAAACTTGAACAGCCGCACTCAGAGTCACTAACGGCTACTCAAACCTTTTCTTAGTAAATCTGTTCCATATAAAATCGGAACTAAGCAACGGATATAAGTAGACGTAGGGACTCCGAGTACCGGCATAAGTTGCTTAATTTATTGGGTAGTGGATGAAATATTTATTTGAAATAACACTATACAGACACAAAAAGAAAATAAAGAAAAAGAGGTAGCTTACATCGATAATCATCTTCCCCCTGGTCTTGTTTCTCTCTCTATGGTTCGCCCGTTTCTCCAACTGCTGTAGCACTCGCTCTCTTGTGGTTCTATACTCCAACGCAAACTCCGCTATCACTTTGAGGAACTCCGATGGCTTCGTTTTGAGGATATCCTGGGGAGGAACTCCTAGGAACAGGAGGAATTTGCTGTATCTGTAACAAGGAGAAATGAATTCTCATCCCCATCATCATCATGTAAGGATCATAGTGGAGATGCGTGTTCTCTGGATGATGGTGGAAGTTGTGATGTGTAACACACACAATCGTGGTGGATGGCACAAGGGAGGCCTATACTTAGTAGTGGGTGAAGTAAATCTGTGGATGATGATCATGGTATCATCATACATTTTGCATTAGATGTCTATGGAAAGCACACCTTTTCTTAATCTCCACATCATTTTCTAAACCACTGTGATGATATGATGGTTTCTGTCTGTACACATAACTATGAGAAGTTACATTTGATATGGGTTTCCGGAATCAACTTTTGGATTTGAGCGTTAAACGGCAAAATGATCACGACTCTCTCCAATAGATATTCTTTCTTAGATTTTAAGCATTCAAGAGTTTGATGTCGTAAGGATTTGGAAAATGTTGTGAGGAATCAAGTTAGTTCGGCATAATGGACTTGATCACATGTGAAAAATGTGAGTGTGTACCAAATATGTATTGGAACATCTTCTCTTCATACCAGCATAGACATTTTCAAAGGATCTTGGATTGCATAAAATCATGATAACTACCCCTCTTTGGGTACAGTCGTGATCTTGTATTTTTTGTTCTTCATAGTATGGGTATTACTAAGAAATAATGCTATAAGGCGGACCAAAATCGCTTGTGCTGTGCAAGGGCATACCAGTTCGATAAAAAAATCGCTATGCATTAGAAATAATAATCGCAAATGCAAGATATCAACAAAACTCTCAAAACAATTTATGACTTTTCAGACTACAGATATTAAAAATCATAAAAACCCTTTTAAGACCGCTCTCTCTTGGAGGTTTGATCTATCGAAAAGGCCGTCGTATTCCATATCGGAAACGACCAACGATTTCCGACAGTAGAAATTCATAGGGTAGATGATATGGAAACTGACGGCTTTTCGAAGAAATAATACGCCTTTACGCGGAAAGAAGAAAAACCCATTTAAACAACCTCACCGTGTTTAAAAGGAGTATTATTATTTCCTTTTCTCACTTCTGAAACTAACCTGCTCATCACTCTCTTTTTGATGAGAGACAGTAGAATAATCCTCTCGGCAGCATCTGTTAGGAACTCATTTATTTTGGTCTTGAAGATCTGTGCGCTGTCGTGTTTTGCGACTCGTTTCATGTGGTCCCAGGAAGCTTTGCAATCCGATTCCAGTTTCTGAAGATTCGCGCTGAGATTGTCGAAGTCTACCTTCGATGCCCGAATCACGGGGCCAACCTGGAAAAAGTTAGTTCGTTTGAGTGGCGTTGGCCAATCTGGTGATGGGTTTTTTAGGCCGCCTTGTGGCCTTCGTCATGGCTTAACGTGGAAGCAACGGAGATAATGAAATCATTGTAATTTTATCATCATCATCATCATCATCTCAGCCACCTAGTGTCCACTGCTGAACATAGGCCTCCCCCATAGATTTCCACAGCGATCGATCTTGTGCAGCCTGCACCCAACGGCTCCCAGCAACCTTTACAAGATCGTCTTTCCATCTCGTGGGGGGCCGTCCTCTGCTGCAATTTCCGGTGCGTGGCCTCCACTCGAGAAAGTAAAGTAAAGTAAAGATTTATTGCGTGAAATACATGTAGTACATGGTGGTATTTTGTTATAAAAACTCAATCCGGAAACAATGTATTCTGCCAGTGTGGCGTGCAATTTAGTTAAATTTATACAAAGAAAAATCATTCATTAATAAAATTATAGTAAAAAATATAAAATTAAAAATTGCATGCAGGAATTAAAATCTAAAATAATGTTAAATCAAATAATTTTTTTATCATTAAGGAAGTCATTAACTGTATAATAACATTTAGCTTCTAAAATATTTTTTAACTTTTTCTGAAACAATGTACGCGGTAGTTCTCGTATTGTTTTAGGAATGCTATTATAAATTGAAGCAGCCATGCAAAAGACACTCTCGCGCATTAGTGTAGTTTTACAGCTTCGAACACTGAGAACTTGAGAACTTGTAATTTTATACTAAAATGTTATCTTTGCAAGCATGTTAGAAGCACAGCCGATTTTCCGAGAAAGATCAGTATAAAGTATCTCTATGCATCAGTTGCTATTTAGAATTTAGAAGATAAGTAGTAGTAGAGTATTTGTAATAGTAACAATGACGATTTGAAATTCTTCCAAAGTGAGCAAAAACAAACTGGATCATGACTATTCGGTGCGATAAACAATTCTTTGATCTCAAATATTTCAGACCCTTGGAAGAGGTCGTGGGAAGAAGAATTTCCGATTTGATGACATGCATTTTGTTCTGCAATGTTCAACCCAAGTTTAAAACCATACTCACTTCACTGAAAAAGTCGGTGGTATCAGGAAACTTCTCTATGATCATCTCACAGATATGATACAGCAATGGATGCTTATGCACTGTATCTTTGACTTCCATGACCTTCGAGAGGTACTCCAGTCTGAAGCCCTTCACATGGTTTCCATTCAAAAAGCTGCCCACAGATCTTAAGGTTGAGAGGATCACTTTGAAGGTCTTGTTCACTTTCAACAGCTCGATGCCTTGCTTTAGGTCCATTAAAGGTTCTGCAACTTCTTTCTGGAATTGTATAAGGTTTTGTGAGGAACTTTGGTGACAACATTTTTTGGATGACTGAAGGTAGCTTTTGTCGTAAGCGCCGCATACGTTTTTCACAAAAAATGCTGATGACGTCAGAAAATGCGGCTCGCTTCTAACGTCAGCAGCATTTTACGCTCGGCTGGACTGTGCGACCCTTAGATTATCGAATGCCGCCGCTCCGCAAGACTGCTTGATTTTGAAGGGACTCATACTGACAGATAGAAGAAGTCGTGAACAAAAAAATAACAGTGTGGTCATAATAAAAACAAGTGTGGTGAAAAAAGGAAATGATTAAAATTAAATAAATAATTCGGGTCATTTCACACAGCGTCATCTAGCCCCAAACTAAGCAAAGGAACCACAGGTAACTGTTATGACTAATTTATACATTTTTTGTTCGTCGATCAATATTTGAAGATTGTACAAGCATTTATCCCGCGGCGGCGATCGAACCCACATCCTTCTGCGTAAGGGCTTTATCATGAGCTAGTGTCCCCTTTTCGTAATCCTACTTTAGAACTTTTTAATGTTTTGCCAACTTACCTCAAGATTATCAAAATCCAATTTGAAGACCCAAAGCCTTAATCGAGACGATAGTTCATTTATCGAAGCTAGCGTCAGTAGGAACTGCTCGGCACTTCCAAGTGGTAAGTCTGGGTTCGCGTACTGAAACCATAACAAACATTTTGACTACATATTATCTTCTTTTTGATCCAGGCTAGAATCTAAGAGACGGCAATAACGTCTTATTACATTTTTCAAAAACTATTATGAAAACCGAATTCAATGTTTGACTTATGGCGCGGCGTGACTCAGGGCGTCAAGTGAGGATGAGGTTTTTAGAGTTTTAGGGGAAAACTTTAAAACTATCAGTAAATCTACGAGACTACCGGGGGTATAACCTGTTTGGAAATCAGCCCACAACTGACGGAGATATCGGTAACATACATAAAAAAGTACCAAAAAACCAACATACAGCCGAACATAGAACCTCATCCTTTATTTGATTTGAAGTCATGACTATCTATCTATAGGCAGGCATACATATCCTCTCCGATCTTTTCGTATTATATCTAGATCCTTTAATAATGTCTGAGGACCTCCTCAGATTCATACGTTATTGAGGACGAATTAGACTACCTAATCTAATTCCTCCTCAATACCTAACGCATGAATTACAGGTACAGGTTGTTCTATTCTATCTCATAAAGGCGGATAGGTCTTAATTGTGTGTGTAGATGCACATATAGACGTTGTTTCTGTGTGCGTAAGCTCGAACGCTCCGTGGGCGTATGAGCTCAGTAAGCCATGTACCTATTCACTGAGAAACATGTTTCAGAGAGAATGTTTCTGACACAAAACGTAGATTTTAACAGAAACAAATGTTTAGGGGACTTGGCCGTCCACACCTTAGTTGTTTCATAGCGATCACGAGTTGCGCAATCCCTGATATCAGCTTCTTTTTTTAAATAATTCTATAAGTAACTAGCAAACCCAGCGAACTCCGTTTCGCCACCAGATGCCACCAGATTTTTCCTGAATTTTCTTTGCTATAAACCTCACGGAGCCCAAGACCTTTCCAACGAATGCAAAACCGTGGAAATCGGTTCGTGCGTTCTGGAGTTATAGCGTCAGGAAGGAAAACCCGACTTATTTTTATAAGTAGATTTAAATATGACACAAATATTACACAGAAACAAATCTAGACAAAAGATCAACTGCATCCTCATACTTATGTAAAACACTCGGGAGTACCTGTGCTTCTTGTATTTTAACTTTTTCCTCCTCAGTAGGTAGCATGGTCAATAGTTTCTCGATTCCTTCTCTCCCAATGACAGTCGCATCCATTTTCATGATAGCTGCTTTTATAGTCTGTGGTGTGGGCAATTTCTTCATGGCTATGTTTATGGCGTTTGAGCGCTTCGCGTCTAAGATCAAATTTCTCTTTGGTTCCATTAGTTTCTGGAAGGTAATTTTGAGTATTGTCAATTTATCATGTTCAGCTATATAGCATGGTATGGGCATGTAATGAGAAGGGAAGAATGTCATGTAACTAGAAGAGTACTTGGTATGAATGTTGATGGATTTACGAGTAGAGGTAGGCCAAAGAAAAGATGGATGGATTGTGTGAAGGATGACATGAGTAAGAAAGGGGTGAGTGTTGAGATGACGGCTGATAGAGGAGAATGGAGGAGGAACACATGTTGTGCCGACCCCACATAATGTGGGAAAAGGGCAGGGAGATGATGAGCTATATAGACCTTTTAAAAATAATATAAAAAAACACTTTTTAACGTAAGATGTAGTGTTTTTACTTACTTCCTGTTTATTTTCCATTTCCATCAGCAGACAGGAGATATGAAACAAAATACAACGATTAAAATTGTTATAATGAGACTCAAGGACTTTTTCCATCTTTTAGAGTTTTGGTATGCTATTTAATAAAAAAACGTAACTTGAAAAAAGTTATTTAAGCAATAACAACAAAGATTTGAACTAAGCAGCAATGCGAAAATAAATCAAGAAGAATTCACCTTAATAATTAAATCATTTGTCCTTGACTCGAAGAGATGTTCCAGCATCGCCGTATCAAGTTTAACATCAGGTAATTCATCCCATATTAAACCTCCAATCTTCGGCCTTACGGGCGGTGGCGCTGGATTCTCTTGTATCTCCTTCCAAAACAACTTCACAGTCTTCTTATTTTTCTTTATTGTAGAACTGTCAGAATCATTTGACAGTTCTGATGAGAGAGTCTGTTTTGGTGGAGCAGGTACTGTTTTGGGAAAGGGTGGGAAACAGGCGGGTAAAGGTGGGGGTGCATTGAAAGATGGGAAGAAACCGGGAGGTGGTGGGGGTGGTCCATTGGTGGTATTCACAGCTGGATATAACATATCGTCATCTGAGTCAAGACGGAGATCGGAGAAGTCAAGATCGCATAAGTGGAATTCGCGGTCGAGGCAACCTTTCTTTAGCTCTTCCCAGTGTAAGTCGTTCTCGGAGACTTTGATCTCGTGGATTTTTGGTGATTTCTCTATAGTAGGACTCTTTATTACTTCTGGAATGGAAAATGCTTGTTAGTTTTACTTTTGCACTTTGATATCAACCATATGTACTCAATCACTGCTAGAAACTGTTTTTTTACGAGACAACATCTCAGTAGACAAGAGTCTACTGAGATGTTGTCTTATAACTAAATGAAGACATTTAGTTTTTTTAGCTACAAATTGCCTCGATTATCTAATCGCCGATCGATCAATACAGGGAACATAATAATAATCTAAAAATTCTGTAACTTTAAAGATCAGAATAGTAGAAATTAAAATCGTTTACCTTTCGACTGCGATTTAGCTAACTCTTCTTTGGCTTTCGAAACGATGCCCGCCATATCAGACACCCTTAGCGGCTTATCCTCAGTTGTCGGACTAACGGGGCTGGTCAGTCTTTGAGCCAAGTCTTTGATGCTATGCTCCCTATTCAATATAAGTCCTAACTCATCTTTATTTGTCTCAGTGTCTTGCTGTTTCTGCCTCATGACTGTTAGGGCATCGACTGCTGTAACACTATGACCTAGGGTACCGTTTTGGATTCTCTGTTTGAGACCACTTGTGTATCTTTGGTTTCCTGGAATTAGAAATTTCAGTTTAGGTCTATTTTTGGGGGTTTTAATATTATGTAGCAAAATTTGATTATTGTTATTGCAAAAAATAAGGCAGTGATGGCAAAATTAGTGTGTTAGAGAACAAACAAACCATTCTTCAAAACATCAGCTAAAAGAGTCTTCGCTGTTCTGTTCACCAGTTTCTCCGTTTCATCTTCTTGATGTCCATTTATCCCGTTGACTCCATTAAATCCATTGACTCCGTTGATACCATTGATACCATTAACACCAATAGTATAATGGCTCATTCCATTAACAACACTGTTCAAGTTTGGATAAGTTTTGGTGGAATAAGTGCCATTTATGTAAGTTCCATTGGTTGCAATACCATTTTCGCTTCCATAAACCCCATTATACAAGTTGTTGTTGGAGTTATTGAGTAGTTCTTGCTGTTGGATATGCGTTGCTTGTCTTGCGAATCTATCACGTCTTCGCCTTAAAGCAGTGCTTAGCTCCTTATTTTCTTTGTTGTCCACTATTGAGGGTAGGACCAGAGATCGGGTCACTGGCTTGATTTCAGGCTCTGGTACAGGTAGAGTTAACACCGCAAGTTTTGCTGTTGTTAGTGAAATGCGAAATGAAATAGAATCAGTTGCAGCGGAACACATTAGTTTAAAAATTGTATGGAGTTAGAATGAATTAAATTCTGGATAAAATAAGAACCAAATAAGTGAACATCATGGAAAATGATTAAAACTAAATCACGTGCGAAAAATAGTTATGAACAAATTATGAAGCTCAAAACAGCTTAAAGAACCAAACAAATCCACACTATTGAAAGTCGAAAGCAATGCTTACCCTTTTCTTTGATCTGCTGCTTTTTGGATTTTCGCCTTTCTGTTGTGCTGATGTTGAGGCTTCGTCGCCGAACAGAGTTTATCACAGAATCATCCAATTGCCTGGAAATTATAAAGTGTAGAGTTAGCTATAGGCTCAAATAATTCCACATCAATGCAATAGTTGGATTGGCATATTCAAAATTTTTACTCGTCCTGATGCTTTCTAGATATTTAGATACCTCCTAGTGGTTTAAAAGACGATAGAATTTTATAAGGTACTACAGAAAATCAGGTGCATAGTGTTTATTTGCATGAAAACATAAAATGACGTTATTCTTACACCAATTAAGGAGAATTCCCGCCCAAATCAAAAAACTATCACCCGCTGAGTGGGTGTATGATGAAATGGGTAGACCTTCAAAACACTACATCTCATAGTATGACTTTAAAAAAATCCATTCCGCAGAAATCGAGATATTTGCAGTTAGGGACTTTTACCATCATATTTTTTGACTGACTTGTTTTTGTATAAAGGTGCACTTAAGTTAAAACAATTGAAATAATACTATAGGTGGTTTAAGGCACTTGTCCGACCGCGAGCGAGTGAGCGGTAAGCGATCAAATATTTTATCGCTTAAGAGACGAACAAAAGATATTGATTCGAGACACTTAAATATATATTGGACTATTCCAACGCCGTTACTAAAAGTTATATCGCTCGGCGTAATCGCTCAGCGATACTCGCGCGTTCAAAACTCACGCCGAGCGATGAAAAAGTCATAGCCCAGCGATAGACCTATACTCGCTCAACGCTCAACGCTTGCAGTCGGACAACTGCCTTACACAGGAACTCATACTTACTTCAAAGCAGTCCCGCCTTCATCCCCATCTTCATACAACAGCACAGCCTCAAAAATCTGCAGCTGCCTTAACAGATCCAAATCAGTTCCCTGCTTGGACATGTACAACTGAATGATATCGTCCATTCCCTGATCCTGAAGGGCATCAACTTGGTCATAATAGGAATCTCTATCAGGAACATTGTTCAGACATCTGTTTATAAGGGTTGTCGCATATATTAGGAGCTCAGTATCGGAGGCGTCGAAGTCTTGGAGGATCTTCATAACGTTGTACCAAGGTTGTCTGCCGTTTGAGCCGTCAACGGTAATGATAGCATCGATGAGAAGAAGGGAATTCTTTTCCGTGTATTCGACGAAGACTAGAAGGAGTTTAAGAGCAGTTTTGACGACATGTCGGAACTTGCTTGAGATCAAAGAGTAAAGCCATTGGATGCAGCGCTTGTGGACCATGACTCCGTGCATGCCGTCGACGTATAGGAGTATCTGTGGATAGAAGATGGAACATGAGTTGATGTAGTTTATTTGGCATAAATAATAATAAATAAATAATGCTGGACATTTCACACAGCATCATCTAGCCCCAAACTAAGCAAATAGGACCCAACAAACATTTCAGACCTAAGGAGGTTTAGATAAACTCTTGATTCCAGGCATTTTCTAGAAATAAAAGCTTTTGTGATCCACGCCAGGATTCTCTAAATCGTGATTATTACGAGTACGAAAAAGCTGTTTTAAGGAAATTACAAGTAGTTCCGGAACAAATTACTGTTGGTCATACTATCATTTTTACCGTCGCAAGAATCAAACTTGGTTTTGCCACAAAGAGGTATAAAAAAAAGTCTTTAAGCCCTGTCAGGGGCCTTTTCCAGCATTAAAGTCTCCGCCACCAGAGTTGGCCAACCGTTTATAAGAATTCATCAAAACTTTTACTCTACTGCTGGTAAAAGGCCTTTTTGTATCATGCTAAGAACGTTGGTTTTTAAGATTAGAATGTTATTCACCTGGCCCAATGCTCGAAGAATATAGTCCAAATAATTGTGGTCAGCCATATTTCCAACTTGCATGAGGCAGTCGAGGCCTTTGTTGGCGACAAACTCGTGGACCAGGTCCTTGTCAGATTGCAGAATTTGTTTGAGAGTGAAGAGAGCTCTGCGTAGCTCTCGGCCTTGGGAGTGGAGCAACCTCTCTGGAAAGGAGATAAAGGTGTACATAGCAATTAATTACAACATACACGTATCACCCAACAAAATCACTACATAGTATAAAACCGAGCGCCGAGCCGAGCGCCGGTCGGCGTCTACGCTCCAACAGGAAGTAGTATTAGCTTTTTATCCAATAAACTAAATTAGAAATTAATGGATTGTGTGAAGGATGACATGAGTAAGAAAGGAGTGAGTGTTGAGATGACGGCTGATAGAGGAGAATGGAAGAAGAACATATTATTATGTTGTGCCGACCCCACATAATGTGGGAAAAGGGCAGGGAGATGATGATGAAACAAAATTAGAAATAACTAGAGAAAACAGGACCAGAAAAGCGTGAGCCATTCGACACTGCTGGATTTAATACAGGCTGGTGATTTTGCACTTCTTAATTTCTGTTACGAAAACTATGCATATCTACTCTTAAGCGTAGTGCTGGATTACGCACCTAAGTATTTGTTTAACATATTTTTTTCTTCGCTGCCCTCGAACACTTCACAGAACTTTAACTAATACCTTGACCTTATGTGAAAACTTTGCTCTAATTAACAAAAAAAGTTTCGAAGCTACTTACCAATGATAGCATGTACTCGAACGGATAGTTGCGTGCGCAGGACGAGGGCATTTTTGCGGCTGGAAAGAAGAAAGTACAATTTGTTACAACAGTATAGGTTACTTAAGTGATAGTATTTTAACACCCAACATTCACGTCATAATGGTCCTGATCCCAATCTATTCTGTGTCGTAGATATCAGAAACTCAGAATATGCACCATGGTAGGTGTACGTACCATACCAACACCCGCAACAAATATCTTTCTGCAAAAATGCAAACATTTGTTTCGTTGCGTGTGACAGATTCATTTTTTGAGGTTTCATGGAAAGCGTTTGCCAAGACTCTACATAGACATACATACGTAATAGACTCCACATACGTAAAAAAGTTATGAGATCTCTACTAGTATAGCCAAGCCCTAAGCTAAGCTCCGGTTGATGCTGCGTTAAAGCTCACGCTCTCGACAAAACACTTTGAGAAAAGGGGGGGAATTATCAAATTCTGCTATTGTTTGTTCCTCTTTTACGAAAAGTATGTAAGTTCGTATGAGTCAGTGGCCAACTCTGGTGACGGATTTTTTAGACCGCCTAAAGGCCTCCGTCTTGGCTTAACGACTTAAATAGCCGGGACCGACAATTCAACGTCCCCTCCGAATCATGGAAGCGCTCAGACGAAAATGCCACTGGCGGTCACCCATCCACTTACAGACCGTTTCGAACGTTGCTTAACTTTGACGATCTATCAAGAACGACTAAGCAAGCACGACCACGAGCGCTTCTTTGGACAAACTACAGAATGAATTTGCATGTCTGAAATAGCACTAAGCGGTGGAAACATTGCCGAGGGACCACAATTAGAAAACCGCAGATAAGAGTTTGGGATTGGTTGTCATAGGAATACAAAAATCTGCATTTAAGTATCTTAAAAAATTATCTAGAATTCTTCAACGTTAGAGGTTTATAATTATGAGGAGCCTGATAAAGGCAAACTTATAATTCTGGTTCGAAAGATACGACAAAAAGAAAACGACACGTTAGAATGTTTCATTTCATTACACTTAAAATTTTTTATTCTCACTCGTCAAAATCCTCTGCATCTTTGAAGTCCTCCTCTTCTGACATGTCATTTTCTGAATCCAGTCTTCTGCTCTTCACAGACTCTTCTTCATCTGCTATTCCAGAATCAATTGATATTTGGCGATACACTTCTAATTTCCAAGTTTTGTGTTCGTGTTTGTCTCCTTCAACTGATGCCGAGCGTGTGAATCTATCAGGGCGCATCTCGGTGTAATTCGTTTTCCCCGGTGACTTTGTATAGGTTGATTCCATTCTCACGTAAGTTTCTTAATATTTTGCCAATTAATTTATGTACGTTTAAGGTTGTGCCGCAGGTAGCTTCTATAAACTAAAAATAGTTAAGTAATTAGTTTATATAACCTACGACCGCAATTTACAAATTATTTATCCTAGTATTAGATTAATAAATTATTTTTAGTAGAAAATAATTTAATAAATAAAATATGACCATATCTTTATCGTTTCATATTTCCTATTTAATTTATATCAAGCCAATCAAGTTGATTAGGTATAATTATTTTTATACTTTAAAAAACTAACATACTTTTTTCGCGATTATCCCGTGAATATCATAGTATTACATAATATTATATTCACTCTGATCACAGGGCTGTACAATAGGATCCATCACTGTTTTACTTTCAAAATACGTTGATCTATTCCCGAGATAGACCGACGCCTGCGCGTTCCATCAGTTGCTAATCCCGACTGCGCTCCCACGTACCGAAAGACGTATTCATATTCGCTTGTTAATAACGACAATTTAATCAATCAGATCGCAAGTGCGAAAAATATGCGCTCAATTGACACATCCTCCGAGGACCCCAACGTGATGCGTAGCGTGCAAAACGGAACAGCCTGTGGAGTCGTTGAAGTGCAAGTTCATTGTTTCATCACGTCACACTTTTTGCACCATCTTCGACTTCATCGCGATTGAAATTAGAATCGAAAAAACTCTGTAACACTCACGGTTTCGCTCAATCAAAGTTTCTATGCTTTCTAATACAGAATGTTTTGATTGAAAATCGTACATAGGGTAAAATAAACCGCTAAACAGATGGTTAATCCGGTTACTGCTGTAACAGTAACCCAAATAAATATTCTGTGCCGAATCCGGTTCAGGTTTATTTTTAAAATCATGGGAAACGGTGCGACGACCTTTGGGCCTTGTTTCCACACGCGATGCAAAAGTCCCTAATGATCACCCTCGTTTTCTCGTCACGAATTAAAAACTTTTTAAACCAGTTGAGATTTGGGAAACTTGATGTTATCATTTTGCGACAAAAGGTTTGTGATTTCTGCAACGTTGTCAAATGTGTTCCCAACGTCACTACTTTTTATTGTTGCAGTGTAGGCCCCTGCTTGCTGCAACTTGTCAATCATGATAAAATTCCCGTCGTCGCGTCGGTGGGACAGGATAGAGCTAACTCACTGCAGCGTAATTGTATATTTCTAGGATATTCTTTCTATGGCTTCTTTCGCTCTTCTCTCTCAAGCACGTGCGCGTGCACGTTCTATTGTGTGTTGTACGAATGTTTTCCATTTATCCTGGAAAATTTTATGGGAATATAGGCACATTTATAAACCTAGTGTAAACCTATCTTTGTTTTCTTGACTACAATATTCTTCAGAACTTAAAATCAGGCTTACGCAAAGGGGTAAGTTGAGACCACATAGGTACATATTTTCACTTGTTATTATTACACAAATATTTCAGGTTTGATAATACGAGTATTATCTTGTAGATAATTTCTTCTTCTCAGTCGTTTCACTCTTGACAGACTGGACGTGGTCGTCAGGTTGGGAATTTTGTGGCTTGCTTCACAATTCTGCGCTATTCGTCTCTGATGGTGGTCTTTCTGGTGAACTCATTTAAGGGTCTGTCCAACGCTTCCTTGACTTGGTCCGTCCATCTCATTGGAGATCTACCTCGTGGCCTTCTAACTTTAATCTTTCCCTGAGCCACAAGACGTTCTTTGTAGATAATTTACTTCATTAAATTAATAAAATGGCGTTATCTGGAAATACCTTGCCTTTTGTATGGCTGCCAAACATGGGTGTTCACCAACCAAACAAAAGGGAAGATTAGAACAACTCAAAGGGCAATGGAAAGGAGCTTACTAAAAATCCGGAAGATACATAAAATTAAAAGCAGTGTAATAAGATAAAAAACAAAGTTAACGGATGCACTCACTCAAGCCCTCAAACTAAAATGGAAATGGGCCGGTCACATATCACGTCTAAAAGACAAGAGATGGACCGTACAGACCACAAAATGGAGAGGACCAGCTGGCAAGAGAAAGATTGGCAGACCATGTAGACGGTGGACTGATGATATAACAGGCATAGCTGGGAACGCCTGGATGGATGCAGGAGCCGATGAGGAATCATGGCTGAAGATGGAGGAGGCCTTTACCCAAACAGGGATCCATTTCTCCCAATAAATACTAACAATAGGATTAAAAATTATATATAAGATATTACTAACAGATACAGTTCATTATAATTAAGAAAACCATGTACTTATGAGATTTGGAAAATAAAAAGGCTATCATTATCATTATTATCTGGAAATACCTCGATTTATCCACTGCAAGACTTGCGAGGTGTTGATTTCCACGGGAAAGGCTTATTAAATATTTTTAACTGAGAACTTTTGTAATTATTCGGTACAATTTATAAATAAATACCTACATATAATATTAAATTATCAGAGAACTCATATTAATAGCATAATAACAATATCAACAAAATCCTAATAATATACAAGCCGCCCTCGAAGAATCAAATCAAAAATATCCAGACTGTTTGTCTTACTTTATTGTTAACTAGCGACCCGCCCCGGCTTCGCACGGGTGTACCTAATGCTGATGCTAAATATTAGGGTTTAGCCAGTGTTTGCAATGTAAGCGCAAAAAACGTATTAGTAATTCACGACATCACATTAGATACCTCTAAAATTATCAGTGTTGACTATATTATGCATGTATTATACATATAAAACTTCCTCTTGAATCACTCTAGGTATCTATGGAGAAAATCCGCATCAAAATCCGTTGCGTAGTTTTAAAGATTTAAGCATACATAGGGATATAGGCACAGGGAAAGAGACTTTGTTTTATACTATGTAGCGATGCTCACCCCTTAAAATTTGTCAGGGAGGTAAAGCTGTAGGTATAGGGTGCTAGTCCCTTTAATGCAGAGCCCCATGTCGTAAAAAAATCTTGTAAACCCCTCAACCTTGAAGCTGGTAGGATAGGGCTTGGGTATCTTACCTTTCTTGGAGACCTTCAAGCTCCTCATCCTGTTCACCAAGAGTTGAGTCCAGATCCAGGTAAGGCCCGTAGTCACCATCCTTGAATACTTGCAACGTTGCATCGTCAAGCTGAAACAAACCACAAAAATATTACAAACTCCATAAAAACTAAGCTACTACAATATGTACATAAAATTACATTATACAATAGGATCAGTCAAGCTATCTAAGGATTGCCGTAAAAACGATCTATAGATAGCTCAACTGATCCAGTTCACTGCCAGTCGGAAGAGTGCCCAAAATACTGGCGGCATTGCCACGCTGAATTGCAATGCTGATTCTCTGTGGCAAAAATCGCCAGCTCTCGAATCACGCGACTCCATAAAATAGTAGGTACCTATAGATCAACTATTACTCGTAGATTGAGAGAGATAGAAAAAAATTCTAACCCCACATAAACTTTTTTGTTATTGTTTAGATTTACCTACTTACTATGTGAAGCATAATTTTTTATTTTATTTTTATTGTATCATTACGGGAACACTAAGTAGGTTTAAGACTTAGTTTTTACTTTGTAATGTAAAGTATAAACTGTGTTTGCTGTCCTTTTTTTATTTAAATAGGTAAATAAACAAAAATAGATGTGTCTCACGTAAGGAATGTCTATAATTACCTATTTACGGTTTACCTGCAGCAAATTACCATTTAGAGCATGCAAATGTAACAAATAAAGCTTTACAATCATTTTAAAATCGTAAACCAAAAACCAACCTGCACAATTAATGCTTGAAACACGTGAGATCAATACATCATGAATGAATACTTGTTTACAAGAACAGAATATGCGTCAACGCCATCTGGGTTTGTTAGACAGAACTGCGTGACTACATTCGGGGCGTTGGCACTATGTGGTACAGATGTAAAACGATAGATGTCGTGTTTTGACCGCCCGGGGTTTTTCTGTGATTTTGAAAAGTAATGCTTTTGTTTTCATTTTACAAAGCTTGTGTTTGTTTAATGGTACTTACCTAATGATAATCTAATTTTTTTTATTCTGTCTTACTCCAGAAAAAGTCGTTTCTCTCCTACTACGTAATCCTATTGGCCTGTGCAAAAGTTTAGTAGGTACCTACCTAATTCCTTTTGGTACCTAAATGTGAACCTACCTTATATCCCGAAAATCAGCAGGTAAGTATCTAAGTCGGTACCTAGGTTAGAATAGAATAGAATAGAAAAACACTTTATTGTAGACAAAAGAAACACATAATAGGAAATACACAAAGACAAGTAAGTAAGTACAATGGGCGGCCTTATCGCTGAAAGCGATCTCTTCCAGACAACCTTTGGATGGACTGGAAAAGTACGACAGAAGGTTAGGTAGTATGTAATACAGTACAATGACACAGTTTTGTTTTCACGAATATTATTTTTGGCATGGAAATGACTTCGATGACACCTGTAGGTGTAAAAAGCTAAATGACCACGTTACGCTCTAAACTGATTTATTGTCATGCTTGAAGGTGAGATGAAAAGATACGTAATACCCAGGTTCATTATATTGTTTTCGCTGGAAGGTCATGAATCATTCCTCTAAAAATAAGATGCATGTAATAGATTACAAATCCAGAGACGATGAAATACGAATGTTACTTTTAGAATTAAAATATAGATAGATAGATAGATACTTTATTGGCACAGATTCACAGACACACTTAATAATGAAACAAACAAAAACATAGACAGGTACTTAAACTAACACAAGATAAAAACAGCATAACTAACCTAAAGCATAAAAAAAGAAAAACACAAAACAGTTAGAGGTAGGTGCAAGGTCTGTGATATGGTGTGCCAAATAGGACCAGTCTCAGCTTTTTTGTTACTCTGTACCTATCGCTAGGTGCAGAGCAACGCTGGTTTTCAGACTGGGCCTGGGAAGAGGTGACTAATATAGAATACGTACTTAGAATATACCTATTTTGTTTGTTATTGAACTACCTAGTTACGATAGCTTACATCCATTATTAGGTAAATATCCACAAACTTTAGCATTTTTATTTAGCAGGAAGTAGGATTCCATATCTAAAGGTCATATATTTACGTACAAGTATTACAATAAAAAAAAATCAAAAAACCCGACTGCAACAAAGTCAACTTTTGCGATTTTGCAATGCGTAGGTAAGTAGGTATATTTTGTCAAAAGTTGCCTGAAATAAATAAATAAAGACCATTTGCATACATTCATTATCATTATGTTATTCAATACTTAGTTTTAATATGACTTATGTATATATTTGTAATCTTCTTTTAATTTCCTTCAATTCGATACCCCACTCGATATGATTGGTTATTTTTTTATTAATAACGTATTTCTCTCCAAAGATTTTGCTTTACTTATGACAAGTATATATTTTCGTAATCTTTTAATTTTTATATTCTCAACATCCTACTATTTTGCACATAAGATCCGCCGTTTTGTTTATTTTTTCAAAAAACCTACCTATCCTATGATACTTGGGTTAAGACAAATCTAACAATATAATAAATAACAATATATAATAGCTTAAATGTCGAAATCCATCCAGTCGTTTGGAAGATACGAGGGAACAAAGAAATGTAACGTTTGCGGATGGCTGGAAGGAGATAGATCGGTTGTGCCTAGAGTTTTGTGAATGTTTTTAAAGTTAATTTTTGTTATACTCGTACCTATAGTTGTAGTAAATTGTTTTCAATTGTTTTGTTTAAATGTTATACTTACTATATTTTATTTTTTCTGTGTAATTTTGTGATGTTTTTATTATGTGTACATGTATTTATTAACTATGATGATCTGGAATTTTTGTAATGTCATAGTTAAGTTCGTTCTAAATAAATAAATAAAATAAATAAATGTAACGCATTACATTACAGGCATACAACTCGTATGATACAAGATATGCGCTAAAAACATAACCCTTCCTTTGACAGTTGGGTAAAAATTAAGAATGTATTTGTATATTACTGAAACTGAGATACCTTTTTGCCTTCTACATAGACAGCTGTATTATTATCTACCTATTAAGTGCTTCTGATGTCATCCTTTTAATAGTTATCTGAGCAAAGATCATCGATGTGTTGCAGGCGTCCATGGTTGTTAGTGTTAATCAAATAAGTCGTAAAATTATTGTATGAATCTGAGTTTAAAATCAAAATATTTATTTTTTCAACTAACTTGGATTTGAAAAAATATCAGTAACTTGTTACAAAAACTACAAATTTGTGAAGCCAATTCTACTATCTACAAGATTTAGTGACTAAAATAATATGTTTTACTGTAAAATCATCATGGATTTAGCATTGAACCTTTTTTGAAAATCATGAACAAAAACTAAGAAATGTCATCCAAGTCTGAGCATGCGACAGTGCGAGACTCCGTCAGTCGCAAGATGATGTCAAACTTTAATCGCTTCAAACTAATTTTTGGTCTATGACTCGTTCGGATACACTAGCATGAATTGGGTGGCTCAATTTTCGAACTGACATTATTGACATACGAAAACATGGACAAGCAACCAGAACTCCTAGCAAAAATTCGAAATTAGCACCATATGATAGCTTGCCGTACTACGGCAAGCGACGCTCGAGGGGAATTACTTATAGCATAGGGCTCATAGTCATAGCATCAGGAAAGCTATGACTATGAGCTATACTAATATAGGTGACAATCAATAATAAATAAACCAACATTAACTGTTTCTTCATTGTTTTCTTACAATAAGGTGGTTACGAAACGAATAAAGATCAAGGCTGTGGGTCTCCAAGGCACAGTAGGCTTTCATCATCATAATAGCAGTCGCCTGCTGGACAGAGGCCTCCCCTAATATAATAATGTAAACATTTTCATAGAAATAACAAAATTCAACTTGGAAGAACAACATTAGTTGCCATATTTTTTCGTATTAAGTTCTATTTGGTGTGGACTCAATGGTAAAAAAAAATCAAAGAAATGTTGAAATTGGAAATTCAAACCTTATTTAGTTATCTCTTCACAGGGAGTATTGAAATGTCATACTACTTTATTCCTGCCCGCCATTTTTTTTGGAGGGAGAAATAATCATTTTGACATGAGATTGTATGACGAGGTTTTCAAGCGGTTGGTGTGAAAAAATATTAATATATCTTTCATGTAGCGTTTCTGAGCTTATGGCTACAGAAACAACGTGCATGTGCAGTGCAATAATGTGCATCTATACACACAACTAAGAGCTGCCTTCGCGAGATAGAAAGCTGTGCCAAACAACGACGTCATTTCTAATTTGTAATCAATTAAAATCTATTGTTTTGTTTATCGTTTTTATCAGCATGTCTGCAATGATTGCTTTGTGTTTAGATAATACGATGCATCTATAAACTGTATGATAAATTATTGATTATTGTCTGATTAATCGACCTCTGTAGCGCAGCTGGTGAAGGTCCGCTTGCGACAAAGTGCGGGTTCGATCCCCGCCGCGGGACAAAAGTTTATATGATCTACAGATATTTGTCACGGGTTTGGGTGTTTTCTATGTATAATATGTATGTATTTAAAAAGTATATATATGTAATTTAACGAACAAAAAGTATATTAGTAGTATATTAGTCATATAGTACCCATAACACAAGCTCTGCTTTTATTTACAGAAACTAAGCTACTACAATATGTACATAAAATTACAGAATACAATAGAATCAGTCAAGCTATCTAAGGATCGTCGTAAAAACGATCTATAGATAGCTCAACTGATCCAGGTCACACTTTGGGGCTAGTTGATGCTGTGTGAAAAACTCCAGCACTATTTATTTATATAAATCTTCAATACCTACTTACTTTATTTATATTTTATACTATTATAGGTTGATTTAAAACGAATGTTAAATGTACTAAATTGAGATACGTTTCTTTCTGTTTTCAATGTGAGAATGAGAGCTAAAATCGTCAAAGATTGCATAATTATCCGCCCATTAACTTTCATCCCACCGCCTAGCACGTTTGCAACTGAGGATTAACCCAAACTGAAGATTTGACCTACTTACAGAATCAAAACATGTATTGATGTTTTCTATATCTTATGTCCCAATATAATAATGTGACATATTTGTCACATTATTATATTGGGATATAATAATGGCAATATAATAATATGCAATATAATAATGTGACATATTTGTCACATTATTATATTGGGACATTAATAATTATTATTATTTGCGTAGCAGTAAAACAAAATGCTGAGTGTGATATTGCGTCGAAATAATAAATAAATAATAAATAATGCTGGACATTTTCACACAGAATAATCTAGCCCCAAACTAAGCAAAGCTTGTACTATGGGAACCAGGTAACTGATATACTACATATATACTTTTTGTTTGTAAATACAACGCTATTATACATAGAAACACAAAAAAATAAAAGCTTTCAGAATTTAAAACAACTGCTAGCGAAATTTATTAATAGCTTATTCATGGTTAAGTAGTTATATCTATTCTATATATAAATCATCGGTGTTAATTATGCCTAGTTTATAAATAAAACTAAATTTCAAATAAACATACGCACCACCAAATTGTGGAACGCATTGCCTGTATTTCCCGAAAAGTACAATAATAATAAGGTTCTTCAAATCAAGAGTAAATAGTTTCCTTCTAGGAAAGCATGCTTCATCTATAGACCTCACTACTGCTTAACATCAGGCAGAGTGAGGTCAAATGCTGACCTATCTAATAAAAAAATAAAATAAAAAAAACTTAATCGATATGAGATAAGAAAGATCGCTTTCGAGCAAAATTAAGAAAATTGTACCATCGCACCGAAAATAACAGTAATCTGAATTATCAACAATAGGTCTCGCTAGTGATATTATCTCGAGTTCGCCAGAATGGGGGCAGACACGTATCGAATCATACCCGGTGACATAATGTCACTACGCACCTGAGACCGGCGGAAATATTTAGAACGGATAATTTTAGCCAAATACCGAGGTGAGTAATACAAGTATTAGTAATGTTTACGCCTATTACATTTATAAAGTTGCAACCTGACAATACGCTACTGGATACGAGAATAGATACACCTTAGCACAGAACTGCGGTGCAGCGAAAAACGTATCTCGAATACGTCATTTACGACAGCCAATGTTTTTGATAATTCCATGCCGTTTGTTTTTAATTCTGAAAATATTTACATTATTAACCGATAAAATATGAGCTTATCAATTTCGAATTCGACCTAGGTATGTTCTGTGGCCGTTCTGTGGCCGAGCGGTCGAAGGCTCGTCTGATCATCGCAGGTTTGAATCCCGTCGGATTCGAAAATTTTGATAAGACTTTTCATTTCTTAATTTACATTATTATTTTCAACTATAGCCTATTATTAAGACATTTTATAAGGGTACATACCTACATTATCACCGGATTTCTTAAAGCTCAAGTTTTGTTTGGTCCAATGTGTAAATAGCTTTAGGGCTGGTTTCACCAAAAGTCAATCTAACAGCCGGTTAGTTAATCGCGGTTAGGGAATTTTCCTTCAAACTTCGTTGTTATTTCTGTTGCTATGGTTACGGCGCGAACTTTGCAATGATTTTGGACGTTGATGCAACATATTTTTAATTTTCTACGATGTCAACTGTCAGTGAGCTATCCGGCCGCCGACCAGCGGTTAGATTTAGCGGCTTGTTAGTGAAGATTTCCTTTGGAAAGAACACAAAACATCGTAACGGTCTGTTAAAATCCTAATCCGTTGTTATTTGTCTTACTAAATTTGAACTAACGCTCTGTTAGCCAAAGTTTGGTGAAACCAGCCCTTAGACTGCTACTAAATTTAAATTTAGTAGTATGCGTCTCAAACTGTGTTATTGAGGCGATGCAGTGTGAATCACCGAACGAGATAAACTTTGGAGAAATGTCATGAGATGATGCACATTTTGAAATTTTCTCGTTATCTCACGGGTTTCAAGAACAGCCATTATCTCTCTCGTACATTTTCTGGAAATTAATTACTAAGGAAATGATGTAATGATTTAGTAAAACTTACCGATATTTTATCGGGCAAGTTGAGGATTGTCTATTCTCAATCAAATTCAGAATTTGGGATGATACCTACTTCCACAAGATAATTCTTCAAAATAAAAAGATTTATTTACAGAAACTATGCTACTACGTACATAAAATGACAAAATATAATAGAATCAGACAAGCTATCATATCGTCGTAAAAACGATCTATAGATAGCTCAACTGATCCAGGACACTGTCAGTAGGAAGCGTGCTCAAAATACTGGCGGCATTGCCACGCTGAATTGCAATGCTGATTTGCTGTGTCAAAAACGCGACGCTTCGACCAGACGACGCCCTGAAAGATTTTTGAAGACGCGATGGGCCCCGGAACCCCACGGAACCAGGGTCTCGACCCCAAATGGTTAACTAAGATTTTTTGACCTACATTTGCGGTATTATTAAAAACGTCACAATGTGACGTTCATTTTGACGTGTGCTGTCAGATAAAAAGTGAATGTGTCTAATTTTTTTATAATCAATTTTTCTAAATTCTTTTCTAAATTCTTGACTAAAGGCAATGTCTATGGGTCCGCTAGTTATGAGTAAATAAATACTCGACAATGCAGAAATCTTGCAACAATAGATTCAGCTTACAATTGTATGAATTGGTGCATTTGACCTGCTCAATGTAAATTGGTTCTGTTGTATGCATTTGACGGATAACTACGGCATAATCCGTTTATCTGATGTTGAATAATAACAAGTTAACGAACGAAGGCTTGGTTTAACCCAAATTCTATCGAAAATGTAGAGAAGTTATTGATCACATTAAAAAAAAGAAAGGAGAGGAGAATATTTCATATATTTTATAAGAAAACTGCCTAAAGATTCAATAATTCTAGGCTTTTCCAATCCAAAACCAATTTCAATGTAGAGTACCCAAATAAATGCTCAAATTGGAAATAAATCACTATTGAACTAAAAAGTATTATTTGCAATAACAAAAAAAATGTTCGTAAGGTCCACTTGATTTTGAACTAAGTTGTTGAGATGATGTGTTACCGTTGACTAGGGTTTTTTCTACGTAAATACCTAGGTACCAAAAATTTTATGATGTTTTTTTTTAAATAGCTAAGTAAGAAGGAAGTGTTCAACTTACCCGGTGTGGCGCCTGCAGAAGTCGATGCACAGCAGCGATCTGATAAGACAATGGAATCGTCGTGTTGAATGTATGGTACAGAGCTCTCGGAGGCTCTCTTACATTATACTCCAAAAACGGATCCAAGTCATTGAGGTATTGCACGCGACACACGAAAGAAACAGCACTGAGATCCCTCATGGTCCCATTCACCCGATTATCATTCACTTTTAACAATTCAAACATTTTAAATCACTATTTTTCTAAAATAAATCACAGTCCGATCACATTTTACCATTTACACTAAACAACTGAAAAAATAAGAAACAATTTGAACACGTTCGATTTTTGAATTTGGCGCGCCGGCTTCCAATATTTTTTTATTCTCGATTTTCGGCCAGTGTTGTGCGTAATCGCGACTTGACTGCGCTGTGTCATGTTCGCGGTATAGCGCACGTTTTGGTCGATTGCTGGTTTTACGATAAGCGTGCAAGATTGTTTTGATTAGGTTTTTTATAATGAACGCAAGGATGTGGTTTCGATGTTTTTGAACTGCGAACACTAACGAGCTGGCCGGTTATCGAATCGATTTAACGGTACTTTTATACATTCGAAATTTAAAAAAAGATTTTACAGTAAACTTACCTACATTGTATCGTATATTCTTGTAATTTGTTTATCTGCTACTGAAACACAAATTCAGTGCAAGGTTGAGGTTGAGTAATAGTTTCCATGCCGCTGGGCATACATTTTGTAATTAGATAAGATTATGTAGCATCTAAAATGAAAACTACATTGAATTTATTTAAAACGAGCCATTTTAACACCAAAGTCACTTATCACTTTGATAGCACAAGTAGCATGTTACAATGGTGATGGTATGGGGTTTTAGGTTTTATAAACTTCAATTATGAGATAAGTAATAAAATTTACCAATTCCTTACTAAATATGTTGTTTGATTGTCAATCTTCCCACTTAGCTTCCGTTGATATTATAACTCATAAAGTTCATAGTAGACTGTTCGCCTGCATTCATACCTCGGGTCTATCGATGCGTATCTGGAGACCGCATTTTTTCGAAGCAATTTGAACGGGTTGAGTCTATTGTCTTATAAAGGGGACAAGTACGCAGAAACAACGGAATGCAAGTACGTTACAAGGGTGTTCAGACCTACCATAATAAAAAAATATTATATCTACGGTAGAAGAGGAATTATAAAAACAGTGACACTCCTGCAGTGCCGACAGGAGTGAAAACACGAGGTTTCGGTAACGGTTCCAAACTTAAAAAAAGTAATAAAAAGGTCACGTGACCCGCGAGGCAAATCCAAAGTTTTTTATCCATCCCAAAACTGCTCAACGCGCCTAAAGAAGTTTTACTTCAAGAAGGTTTAGGCAAAAGGATCATTTCCACTACCACAATATAATAGTTGTCTCAATTCAAATGTCATTGTGTTCAATGCTACCGTAAAGATAGGGACATGAAGCTGTACCTAGTTACCCGCGTACGGCATTTGCCTCAGGCGTTTGGCTCGCAACGTTTACCGCAAGGCAGAGCGTGTGTTTAAAGCGACACACGTAATTCCTTACCGACCGAGGATTTGCCGCACACGGCTGCCTCGTGAGTCTGTTGTTGAGTCCATGATCCGTGGAGAAAAGAGAATGGACATCTATAGAAATCTATCTCCTTCTCTTTTCCTCGACAAAATGTATGAGAAACTTCATGATGGCTTGGTACAAGCAAACTCACTTTATAATAAGTTTCTTAGTTTGCATTTCTTTTGTGATATTTTTATAAATATTAGAATTTTAATCGATAAATCTATATTTTGGTCTGAGATATTTTGGTATGGGAGAGTCTTTACTGGACAATTAATAGGATAAAAAAATACTCAATAATGTAAGATGAATGGTCAAGATTGAGTGAATATCTATTACGCTTGGGATGTCGTGATCTCGTTTGTGAACGTCTTTTATCAAAGTTTAGAAGATAATAATCATGCTGATCGTGACTCATTTAGATGTTAGGTGTAATTATTATGATTTCCCACGGTTTTTACAATTCTACTTAGTCATAGGAAGTGCTAACTTTACAGATATTACATTTCGCATAGTTCGGCTGTAATCATGGAAAACACTTCGTTTCTAGTTTTTATGATTCCGCAATTAAAAATCAAAACCGGCCAAGTGCGAGTAGGACTCTCGCACGAAGGGTTCCGTACCATTATCTATGAAAACGTCAAAAAAAATCATGTTTGTTGTACGGGAGCCCCCTTAAATATTTATTTTATTCTGTTTTTTAGTTTGTGTTGTTATAGCGACAACAGATATACATCATCTGTGAAAATTTCAACTGTCTAACTATCACAGTTTATGAGGTACAGCCTGGTGACAGACGGACGGACAGCGGAGTCTTAGTAATTTAACCTTTGGGTATGGAACCCTTAAAACGGTACCATCAACGAAGAGTCTCCTAATTCTTTCACCATATTGGTTCAAAAACAGTGCACGACTAGAAGAACACCAAGTCAAGGCGCTTTTCTCAGGAACTCGTAAGCATCGAATTCTTTCATGAACAGAGCCCCCCTGCATCCTTACATTTACCTCTCTAGGACAACGTGATAAAATGATACTTAAGAAGAGACCAGTGTGGTGAGAGAAACTCGTACTCTCCCTAGGTCATTATATCGCAAACCTCTCTCTTTTAATGCATAATGCGAAGCAATTTAAAAATCAGCTCATCTTTCGAATGTCCGAACTTCAATGGCTACAATACCCATTTGTAAGGTCGTGATAGTCACTTTGACCTGGCGAGTGTGGCCCCTTACTTGTTTAACAAAAATGAGGCTTAACATAAAGAGTTAGGATTCAAAACTAAATGGCAAAGTTTTGGTTTGTGTATTAATGGCACCAGTACTTGAGTGTTATTCGTGTAACAACAGATTAAATTATAGTTAGTATTCGCAGGCAGCCAAAACTTACAGACGCTCAACGAGTGTGACGGTATATTTGTAATATTGATACAAAATATTCATAGATAGTGTTGATTTTGGTATTCTATAAGTAATTCTAATTCGTTTAGTACGCCTGGTCACATTATAGTTCGAAGTTGTTGTCATAGGTGGCGTTATTAAGAATAAGCTGTGAGTTAATATTATAGTTTAGAGTGAAAATGTTAGAGAATATAAAGTAATAAATCTATAAGTTTCTTCACCATGTTTTATAAAAATATTATAAGGAAAATGAATGTAGAGGTCCGTTCTATGACTAATCCTGTAACTGGCCACTGTTTTATCAATATGAAAACTGTTTAGTATTTGGAATTCGACCAGGGGATCGGATGACGTTTGAGGGAATGTCAGTCAGTCTGGGGAAACGGAACGAGAACCGTCTAAAAGTTAAGTAATATTCTTTGTACCTCCCATAATCCAAACCTGTGCGATCCCTGAGGTATCTGTGTACTTGTCCCCATGTATGTACTGTATTTGCTGGCTATTGTCCGTGTAGAAACTGTATTGCTAAAGATCCGAGCATCCAATACGTAGGTAATTGGTTAAGAGAAACTCCCCGCCGATATCGCTAAACGGCTGTAACTGCTGCTAGCCTCTTTGGTACCTTTTAGAAAATGTCCATAACCCTCAAATGCTTTGTCTATAAAATGAATTGTGAAAATTAACCCTAACTTGCTCGATGTCTATAAATACTATAACTTTGCTCTGTATCCTCTATAAACCCTGTGCTAAATGTCTGTAAATGTAATTGTGTCTCGAGTCCACAAATCCATAATTTATGTGACACCAATAAACATTGTAATAATTATTTGAGTTGTCGAATTTATATTATCTAACCCTACTCCCCAATCTAACCCCTAGGCAGTTAGTCACTCACGAGCAATCAACTTAATGGGTAGGTTTAAGTGCTGTCTGCAAAGGATGATGGTGCAAGTTCGATTCTTGACACTCCTTCCAATCCATGACATTCCTTCCACTCCGTGGTAAGGTAAGGGTCATCTGAGTTATCTGTTTCAATGGTTAGCTAAATGCTGTCTGCAGAGGATGGTGGTGCAAGTTCGATTCTTGACACTCCTTCCATTCTATGACACTCCTTCCACTCCATGGAAGAGTCATCTGAGTTATCTGTTCTAATGGTTAGCTATACGCTATTCTGACATCAGAAGTGGGATACGATGCCCTCTCCCACACAGTATCCTAACGTTTTACCTATTTTAGAATGGATACCGAAGCCATCGCTGCTCTTTTAAAAGCGATCCATGATGCTGTCTCCACCAAACCACAAAAAGATGACGATGTCGCACTGCCACCGTATGACCCCGAGAAAAATGACTGCGGGGCTGCAAGTTGGTGCGCTAGCATTGAGACACTCTCCAAGGAGTTGCAGTGGAGCAGCATCAAAGCGGCAGCGAAAGCTGGTAAGGCGCTTCGTGGCTCTGCTTTAGTATGGTTCGAGAACTGGGATCCTTTAGAGGGAAGATCCTGGGAAAATTTTCGCACAGATATTATTGATGCTTATCCTGAACGGAAGAACCTGACGGAAAAACTTAGCAAGGCAGTCCTCTATTCCTCTGATTCGTCGGAATCGTACTGCGAATATGCTAGGATTAAGATTAGATTACTTCGTAATACTAAGATTGCTTTTACCGATGCTCAGTTAATAGAACTAATTTGTGGAGGTATTACTGAAGTCGGAATTCGAATGGCATCTTTAAATAATGGTGTTACTACTACTGCTGCCCTAATTTCACTATTATCAACTTATGCAAAAACTAAGAAAAGACAGTTGGAGAACAATGAAATTTTACCGGCAGCTAAGCGGTCCAAATTTTTTGACGTAAGGACGTGTTTTTCTTGTAAACAAAGTGGCCATACAAAATTTCAATGTCCACTTAACCAATCGTTTCAGCCTGTGGTCTACAACCGGATGACCTGTGCTTTCTGCAGAAAGGTGGGTCACAATGAGTCTGCTTGCTTCAACAAAAAAGCTGCCGACTCTCGTGTGTCAATTAGTTGTGCTTTCTGCAAAAGGCCCGGTCATGATGAATCGTCTTGTTACTTTAAAAAAACCGAAGCTAATAAAACCTTGACCACTGCAGGTGCGCCGAATACCAGGGAGGTCAATTTTTTAGGCAAACGGAATTAAAACTAACAAAAGTTTTTATAAATGGTTTAAAAATTGAGACTTTAATTGATACAGGTGCCAGCTGTAGTTTGATTAAGGAATCTATTGCAAAACGATTGGGTTGTCACTTCACACCCTTGTCTATGTATTTTAGCGGAATAGGTAATAATAGGATTCATGCGTTTGCCCTTATTACCGTACCCGTTCACTTTGAAGAAATGTGCATAGAGCTTGATATGCATGTGGTCGGAGATACTGATGTTAATTATAATCTTATCATAGGAAGAAATGCATTAAAACATCCGGATGTACAAATTATTACAGACGCTTCTGGAAGTCGCTTAGTGAACAAGTCGATTCCATCTCAGAACCAAGCGGAAGTAAATTTATTGTGTACATCTTCGGTATTTCTTGAGCTAGAATCTAAAATTGAACATTTGGGTAATGATTTACAGATAAGGATAAAGGACATTTTCAAACAATACCCCTCTGTCTTAAACGAAACAACTGGTGGTGTAACGACTGGTGAGCTAAACTTGCGATTACAAAAAAATGAAATAGTTTACTATCGCCCTTATCGATTGGCGCCAGTTGAAAAAGAGAAGGTAGATAAAATGATACAGGAACTTTTGGAAAAAGAAATAATACGTGAAAGCGATTCATCTTTTGCAAGTCCAGTTATACTAGTAAAAAAGAAAGATGGCAGTGATAGAATGTGCATAGACTACCGTGCTCTCAATAAAATTTTGGAAAAGGATAGGTATCCTCTCCCTCTTATTGAGGATCAAATTGATAAGCTAGGCAAAGCGAAATATTACATCTCAATGGATATGAAGAATGGCTTTTACCAAATTCCGGTATCCCCGGAATCGATTAAGTATACGGCGTTTGTTACCCCCAGTGGGCATTATGAATTTTTAAAAATGCCCTTCGGTATTTGCAATGGACCATCGGTGTTTCAAAGGGCAATAAATAAAGCGGTTGCACATTTGAAATTCCTTTTGGTTTATATAGATGATATTCTAATTCCGTTTACAACTATAGACGAAGGATTGTTATATTTAACAGAGACCGTTGCGGCGTTAAGCAACGCTGGATTTACTATTAACCTAAAAAAATGTAAATTCTTTGTAGACAGTATCGAATATCTTGGTAGGCATATATCGCAAAAGGGGGTTCAACCCAGTTTGGCGAAGGTAACTGCATTGTTGGATTCCCCTATTCCCGGTAACATTAAACAAGTACGACAGTTTATGGGTCTTGCCAGCTACTTTAGGAAATTCATCCCTGAATTTGCATCCCGAACAGCTTGTATAACTAAATTAACCAAAGATAATCAAGTTTGGGATTGGGGTTATGATCAAAATGTTGCTAGGAGTTATGTTATTAAACATTTGTCGTCTCAACCGCTACTTGGTATTTTTGACCCAGCTTTGTTAACTGAACTTTACACCGATGCCAGCTCATTAGGCTATGGAGCTATACTTATAGTTACAAAAGAAGGATAATGATAAAAAAGTTATTGCCTATTATAGTAAAAGAACTTCACCAGCAGAGTCAAAGTACTGCTCATATGACTTGGAGACCTTAGCTATGTATAATGCACTTAAACATTTTAGAGTCTACTTATTAGGTATTCAGTTTACTATTTTTACTGATTGTAACTCTATTAAAGCTACTGTTAATAAAAAGGATATTTCCCCTCGTGTCGCACGTTGGTGGACTTTCATGCAAGATTTTACTTTTGAGGTACAATATAAAAAGGGGAAATACATAGGGCATGTTGATTTCCTAAGTCGCAACCCTGTAGAAAATCCTATCTTTGCTGGTACGTTACAAAATGTTGTTCATTCCTGTCATTCAGTTTCCACACTGGTGTCCGAATCCGAACCCCCTAAACTTAAATACTTAACAGATACTGTCAATTTGATTAATGGAAATCCATCTTGGTTGGAAATTTCTCAGCAAAATGATCTCGAGACTCAAAACTTAATAAACCTGTTAACAACAGGTGATTTAGATGAAAATCAGTATGTTTTTGAAAATAATTTATTATTCTACAAGGTAAGGCCAGATGAACAACCTAAGCTATATGTACCTAAAGGAAGTAGGTTTAATCTGTTGAAACTTTTTCATGACGAAAATTGTCACGTTGGCGTTTTTAAGACGTTGGAAAAGATCCGTGAGCATTTTTGGTTTCCCCGAATGATTCCCTTTGTTCAAAAATATTTGAGACATTGTTTAATATGCATTGAACGTAAAAGCCATTCAGGTGCTAAACAAGGCTTACTACATCCAATTGAAAAGATTCCCATTCCCTTCCATACAATTCATTTAGATTGTACAGGCCCCTTCACTATAACAAATGACGAATATAGATATATATTGCTCATGCTAGATGGGTTTACAAAATTTTGTCTTTTAAAACCTCTTAAAACTTTGAACGCTCAGGAACTAGTACCTCTTATAAGAGACACAATTTCCATATTTGGTACACCATCAAGAGTGATAACGGATAGAGGAACTAATTTCAATTCAAATCAGGTAAAATCATTGTTTAGAGAATTGGGAATCGAACACCACATGATAGCCACAGGCACACCTAGAGGCAATGGACAGGTAGAACGGTATGTCTCAACGGTAATCGATATGCTTAATACTACCTGTAATGGCTCATCAGATTGGCCGAGTGGTTTATATAAAGTTCAGCAGTCAATTAATACTACTATTCAGAAATCTACCGGTTTTACACCCATTAGACTTTTAATTGGCTGTAATGCAAATATTCCGAGTATTCAATCGTGCCTTAATGACGTAAACATATCTCAACAAAACATCGACGTTACGGCAGATCGTGAATTAGCTTACCAGCGCTTATGTGTACAATCAGATAAATTCAAGACTAGTTTTGATGAAAAACGACGCGATAATAAACTTTTTGAACTTGGAAATCTAGTTTATGTAAATCAAGATCATAGAAGACATGATAAACTAAGTCCCAGGTACAAAGGACCCTATGAAATCTCTGCTATCCTTCCTTATGATAGATATTCCCTGAGAGGAATAGGTAGTTTAAGAAATATAACCGTAGCAAAAGAAAAACTGAGGATATGGCCTGGTGAATGGGTAGATGTTGATAACATTGGTTGATTGCTTTGCAATGGTTCTAATTTTTATTTGAATAGTAGTTTGTTGAATAAAAATATAAGTAATAAATCAGTTAAATTGGTTCCCATAGCACAGGCTTTGCTTGGTTTGGGGCTAGATAGCGCTGAGTAAAATATGACCATCATTATTTATTTATTGTCTATGTATCTCTTTTATTTATGATGTCGATTGATGGCCGATGTTGATGATTTTGTAATGAAAAATAAAGAGAAATCAGTTCACTGATGTGACCGTTGATAACAATAAAAAAATGAATGACAAATGTGACTAATAAAAAAAAGATAATGCCTATTGCTTTTTATGCTGCAATAAGACATAAAGTAGTATTAGAAACTGCAGCAGTCAAAAAGCTTTACCCTAGAATGAGCGTCATGCACTGCAGGTGATGCGTCTAGGTAAAAAAATAATAATATTGTCAGTAAAGCGACTGGTCGTTGATGTCTGTCCCCTTAAAACAAGCATGGCACCATCAACGCAAACTCGATGTATTTTTTAATTATTAATCTTACACACTTGAAATATTTTATTTAAGTTAGACTATAAGAACTTTTAAGTTGCAAACAATGAATAAAAAATCCTTAAGAGATAAGGTAGGTACTTTGAGAGTGAATGTAATGATTTTTAAGTTATTCTTTAAGAAGTTTTAAGTTTTTTAACAATAAATAAAGGTAACATTACCCTATTAGAGACAAAGTAGGTGTTAAATGTTAAAGATCCCTTAGAGATAAGGTAGGTAGGTACTTCGAGAACGAAGTACATATCAGAATGGCCGTGACGGTATATTTGTAATATTGATACAAAATATTCATAGATAGTGTTGATTTTGGTATTCTATAAGTAATTCTAATTCGTTTAGTACGCCTGGTCACATTATAGTTCGAAGTTGTTGTCATAGGTGGCGTTATTAAGAATAAGCTGTGAGTTAATATTATAGTTTAGAGTGAAAATGTTAGAGAATATAAAGTAATAAATCTATAAGTTTCTTCACCATGTTTTATAAAAATATTATAAGGAAAATGAATGTAGAGGTCCGTTCTATGACTAATCCTGTAACTGGCCACTGTTTTATCAATATGAAAACTGTTTAGTATTTGGAATTCGACCAGGGGATCGGATGACGTTTGAGGGAATGTCAGTCAGTCTGGGGAAACGGAACGAGAACCGTCTAAAAGTTAAGTAATATTCTTTGTACCTCCCATAATCCAAACCTGTGCGATCCCTGAGGTATCTGTGTACTTGTCCCCATGTATGTACTGTATTTGCTGGCTATTGTCCGTGTAGAAACTGTATTGCTAAAGATCCGAGCATCCAATACGTAGGTAATTGGTTAAGAGAAACTCCCCGCCGATATCGCTAAACGGCTGTAACTGCTGCTAGCCTCTTTGGTACCTTTTAGAAAATGTCCATAACCCTCAAATGCTTTGTCTATAAAATGAATTGTGAAAATTAACCCTAACTTGCTCGATGTCTATAAATACTATAACTTTGCTCTGTATCCTCTATAAACCCTGTGCTAAATGTCTGTAAATGTAATTGTGTCTCGAGTCCACAAATCCATAATTTATGTGACACCAATAAACATTGTAATAATTATTTGAGTTGTCGAATTTATATTATCTAACCCTACTCCCCAATCTAACCCCTAGGCAGTTAGTCACTCACGAGCAATCAACTTAATGGGTAGGTTTAAGTGCTGTCTGCAAAGGATGATGGTGCAAGTTCGATTCTTGACACTCCTTCCAATCCATGACATTCCTTCCACTCCGTGGTAAGGTAAGGGTCATCTGAGTTATCTGTTTCAATGGTTAGCTAAATGCTGTCTGCAGAGGATGGTGGTGCAAGTTCGATTCTTGACACTCCTTCCATTCTATGACACTCCTTCCACTCCATGGAAGAGTCATCTGAGTTATCTGTTCTAATGGTTAGCTATACGCTATTCTGACAAGTGCAGGAGACATTGTTCGAGATGGAATAGGCTTGCCCAGCACCTGAACCATCCTCTCAGCATAATCGTTCATAGGCCTTCTAGAATCCCTTGCTATGGGGAAATCTAACTCCATAAATAAGCATTAAGTACTTATTTTCAATAAAAAAAAACACATTATGTGCTAAAATGTTCACATTGTAATTGGAGCAGATAAGAATAGGTTTGCATTCTCTGTGGTCATCGTTTTGTTGCCGCGAACGATGTCTCCATGAAAAAAATCATCTAAGTTCTTTTTTTTTGCATGAAAGAAACAAACATCCAGACATCCTCACAAACGTTCTTATTTATTTATTTATTTAAACTAATTAGCACGGTTTTATAAGACCAAGGGGTTGTTTTTTCGCCATTTCAGAAAGAAGCACTGCTCTGCTATTTTATTTTTCTTGTGTTTTACTAGGTTTTTTTAAGTAATTTCGGTGGCATTTTACTAATGAAGCCTTGGATTTGAAACAGGAGATCTGGAAAATGGAAAGGGGGAGTATTGACGAAGATTTCTCATTTGACGAAAAATTTCCGTTAGAGTTTTGAAGAAAACAAGCCGCCGTGTTTTGTTCAAACCATCGACAGGACTTGATTGACTGACATGACTATAAAATCTATATTTAAAAATTGACATTGGAAGAATTACAACAAGTACTGTAGATTGCCATTAAATAAAAAGAGAAGAAGAAGAAGAAGATATGACCAATTACACTAATTAGCATAATCTAGCGTTGGCGCTGGATACAAGTCAAAACAAAAAAAAACAGAAGATCAAATTAGGTTCTGGTACATATTATGCGCCCCGTCAAAAATAAAATAAAACCAATTAAAAAAAACAGGAGATAATAAAAATCAAATAATAAATTAAAACAAATGTCAACAAGAAAATATTAGAAAACAATTTTTAAAGGTAATGGCATTTATAATATTGATGCTAGAGATTTTGACATTAAATGCACATATTTACGTCAAATATCGCGCTAATATGGACACTGGACAGGTCATAATGAATAATCAGTTCCAAGTTCTTTTCTCATGCAGTCTTATCTCTATCGATCACTTCAAGCAATGTACCAGTTATGACAAGTGCCATTATTTTGACAGGCGAGCTGTCATTAGCCGGTATTCTATTCTAATTCCGGCGCTTGCGCAAGGGGCCGAACGGCGTTGTGCAAGACACGACGCAGTGTCGTGGAATGGGAATCAATCAGCTTTCTTTGTGTCGCTGTTTTCCCTACTATCCTAATGTATTTATTGTTATAATATAAACAACGCAAAATCTACTTTATTTTAAGCTTATTTTTCTTAATCCTTGAAAATAGTTCCGTCAGAATCGATTTGAGTACTCTTTGGTGTGGAATGTTGTGTCTACCAAATAAAAATTGATGAACCTTGAGGATCTGACGAGGATCGACGGAAGACGAGGCATTCAGCGAACTTTTCTCTTAGAATAATGATGAATACGTAACACTGGGCACATCTAGTCACAAACAAAACAAAGTTTATAATAAGTATAATACTTGAGTTTAAACTTAGAACAAACACTGATCTAAAGCTAATTTACAAATTAAGATTTCCATACAAAAGATTTAAACGCGCTTCAGGCACCAATACCAATAAACCTAGCTTAATTTGAGAATAAATCGAATTTGAATCTTGAACAAAAAGGTTAAAAAGTAGCATTTTTGAAACTGACTCTAGTGTTTTTTTTTTAATCTATGCTATTAAGAAAAAATAATATAATATGTAAGTATAGGCAGCGAGATAGGTGGACGACATAAAAAAATAACATCAATTTTGGACATAGGATTGGAATGAACGACGTAAACAGAACCTGAAATGATGGCCAAGAGAAGGCTTTCGGAACGTTGGAAGTCCGGCAGCGAGATGGGCAACTGACATAACCAAGGGGTCGTAAAATCCAGCACAGACTCGATGGCACTAACAAAGGGAGGCCCTTATCCAGTGGAGAGCTAACTATGCTGGGGATGATGATGATATACTTAGAGGATTAGTTTCTGTAAATCCATACCAATATTATAAACTAGCTATCCATCACGGTGTTACCCGCGGTCCCTCGGGAAAAGTTCACTTTCCCGGGATAAAAAATAGGCTATGATGAATGAATTGTTCAAATCGGTCCAGTAGTTTCGGAGCCTATTGAATTCAAACAAACAAAAAACAAACAAACAAATCTTTCCTCTTTATAACTTTAGTATAGAAGTATAGATGTGAAAGTAACTCTGTCTGTCTGTTTGTTACCTTTTCACGGCCAAACCCCTGAACCGATTAGGCTAAAATTGGCATGGATAATGGGTATCCCAGGGAAAGAAATAGGCTACTTTTTATCCCGAGAGCGCATCTAGTGTAATAATAATAGTAGCATAATGCTTCCGTTTCGAAT
Source organism: Epirrhoe alternata (assembly GCA_963565295.1). Lineage (NCBI taxonomy): Eukaryota > Metazoa > Arthropoda > Insecta > Lepidoptera > Geometridae > Epirrhoe > Epirrhoe alternata. The sequence goes on from OY751375.1 coordinate 2,743,775, forward strand.
TGTGCATAGATTTGCGATAGAAATGTTACGTCGCGAGCTTGAAATCTTTATTGCTCTGATATTGGCCATTTAGCAGGTTTTACGATGGCAAGGTGACAGGTCAAGTGCTTAACATATTAGCGAAAGGAGCTTGTGTAATTAATGCCGATTTTCACCAACTGTGTAACCGCTGGTAATACAAGTGCTTGCTCTTTGTGTTGCTTCTAGCTCTAATAGATGACAGTCGAGCGTACTCAACAAGAATTCCGACTCCTTTTATTTTGACGACCTCTGTGACGCAGTGGGTGAAAGCCCGCTTGTAACGCAGACGGTTGCGGGTTCGATCCCCGCCGTGGGATAAATGTTTGTATGATCTGCAAATATTTATCTCGGGTCTGGGTGTTTCTATGTTATGTATGTATGTATTTACAAGCATTGCTTAGTTTGGACTAGATGATGCTGTGTGAAATGTCAAGCATTATTTATTTATTTATTCATTCATTATTTATGTAGATTCCTGTCACTCCGACTCTCGTTTCGACGACGTTTTTTTTAATCAAACGTTAAAACAGTACGTTTTAATGGAAATTGGAGGATACAGTCTTCTTTATTCATAATTGTTTGAAAGAAAACGCAATAAACAAAGGTATCGTTTTCATATTCCCAAACAAGAAATATTGTTTTATAATTTTATACCATGAATTAATTATCCGATTTATGTCTTAATAAAGTTTTGCCTTATGTTTTCAATTTTTTTAAGACGATTTGTGAATTGGTTAACTTGGACTTCAAAGTTTTAAATAATCATTGAATAATGATTATTTAAAACTTTGAAGTTTGAAGTTGTTAAAATATTGGAGCTCCAATATTTTAACATCATTATAATTTTATGGTCTGATAAAAAGTTTAAAATGTGGAATTATCCTAGAGTAATATTTTTTAGTACATTTGACCCCGCGCAGACTGCAGACTTTCTATCGGCCGATAGTTGAGACGGAACATACTTCGGGCTAATGAGTATGGAGAAGTATAGCCCGTCTCAACTATCGGCCGATAGAAAGTCTGTAGTCTGCGAGGGGACTTACTGAGAGAGTCTTAGATATTTCCAAAGGATCTTGTCTATCCAAATTGTTGTTTTTAGATGTCCCTTTCGCATTGAACAAGTTTTTTTTACATATATCAAACATTTAACACGTGAGAGAATTTCATTCAAAATCACTTTCCTTGTAGAATAATAAACGAAATCAATGTTTATGCACACCGATAGCGTAGCATGCGCGTGAGTTGATAACTGATGGTATTACTTTTGTTATATAAAACATTGATTGTTGTAACTATGCTTATAAACGTTTGCATCGTAGACTTTAAATGTCCGTTTTATTTATAAACCTTTAATTGTTATAATTTTTAAAATGGTAATCATCTCAACAATGTCCTCTATATATACGAGTATACTTGCTTTTTGTCGCTGTAAATTATATTGATAGACGTAAAAGGTGTTTTTGGTCACCTATTACTGCGATGAAAAAAGTATTTCTCTGTTTGAATTAGATACTAGATAAAATAATGTCAAAGTATTATTTTGTACAACAAAAATGAAACTACAGTCTCTTAGAAAGTGATAATGAGACATTTGCCAGTGGGGCACCTTATGTTAAAAAAAGTCTCAAATTATTCATGAATTTTTGTCGCTGTTAATAAGACACTGTGTAGTGTGTTAGTATAAATAATGCTGGACTTTTCACACAACATCATCTAGCCCCAAAGTAAGCAGAGCTTGTGTTATGGGTACTACATGACTGATAAACTACTTATATACTTTTTGTTTGTAAATACATACATATTATACATAGAAACACCCAGACCCGAGACAAATATCTGTAGATCATACAAACATTTGTCCCGCGATGGGGATCGAACCCGCAACCTTTTGCCTCGCAGGTGAGCTTTCGCCCACTGCGCCACCGAGGTCGTCAAGTCGTCAATATCAAGTATATGTGTGAGTAACGTAGGTAATCACGGCGTTTGTATGGATTTGTCTAGAGCCAGGCTATAACTGTGTGTGTGATCAGAATAGTTCTTCCTATCGTCCTTTTTAAAACTTCCGGACCTAGATGACGACAACTTCTATTTTAGCTTGTGACGCAATAGGCTTTCGCTTACCACAGCCGACTATCCATGCATGATATGAATTTCATATAACGAAAGAAGTAAACGTATAATGAGATAGTTCGTATGTGTTAAGGCGCAGTTGCACGATGCGATTTTTCGGTTTATTCCCAGCGAACCCACTAAACCTCCCGGCTAGTGGGGTCGTTGGGAATAAAAATTCCCAACGGCCACCTAGCCTCCCCATCAGTGTGGTCGTTGGAAATAAAAAATCACAGCGACCCCAATACGCAAACCAATGGGATCGCTGGGAATAAAAATTACCAAAGACGACCAAAGTTTTTGGCTACTCGCAAGCCCCATAAATATTGTATAGTAAGTTTTCTCAGAAACACCGCGACGGACAGCTAGCTGTCCGTCGCGGTGTTTCTGAGAAAACTTTACTGTCCCTGGATAAAATATACCCTATGTTCATCAGGGATAATGTAGAATTCTAAAAGTGAAATAATTTTTCAAATCTGTCCAGTAGCTTCGGAGTCTATTCAATTCAATTCAAACATACAAATCTTTCCTAATATTAGTGTAGATATTATCACACATATTATATTATTTATATTTGTGGTAGACACAATGATGGAAAGATTGTGTGAAAGATGATATGAGTAAGAAAGGAGTGAGTGCTGAGATGACGGCTGATAGAGGGAAATGGATGAGGAATACATTCTGTGGCCCCCACATAGAGTGGGACAAGGGAAAGAAGATGAAGATGATGACAATGATGATGATTGTACACTTACTAAAATATTAAATTTCATGTTTTTATATTTAGTAACGTATCCAGAAGAAATCCGTGGTCTCTATCGCTATAATAAAGAGTCGTGATTCTATGTATGTATGTATGAACGGCTAAATAACTACTTCACGCTTGCAAAATAAACGAAGCCGCGACAGAAGGGATTTCACTCACGTCACAACATGGACGAGTGCTAACGAGATTGGTCATGACTGTATGTGTGAGGTCTAAGCCATAGATGTCAGCGGAACTTATTCCATCATCTTCCTGCCTTTGTCCCACTCTATCTGGGGTCGGCACAACATGTATTCCTCTTCCATTTCCCTCTATCAGCCGTCATCTCAGCACTCACTCCTTTCTTACTCATATCATCATTCACACAATCCATCCATCTCTTCTTCAGCCTACTTCTACTCGTCTATCCATCCACATTCATACTATGTACTCTTCTGGTCAGCGGAAATTATTCCATTTCCAGAAAATGATTTCACTTGAAAATACCTGATGGTGGAATTTATCAAAGAAGAGAGACAGTTGAACGGATTTGGGGGAGACCTTTGTTCAGCATTGAGACAACATAGGTTTAAGAAAAAACCTGTGTTTTATCAAAAAAATCTCGTGACTCCTACAACTGGCCAAAGAAACCCAAAAAAGTACGCCTTTTTAAAACAGTGCCAAGGAAACTTCGGAAAGTCAGTCATATGATAGATAGCTTGAAATCATAATATATAAACAAAAGTTTATTATAACGTACGTAACGTGTTTGAAATAGAAAGGATTGTATATTTTGCATGTGTGTGTAAAAATATAGAGACGCATGTGTTGTAGACTAAAAGATCTCTATCTGCAGATTCTGTTGTTCATTACTTTTTGTTTATTGATTGCACACTTGTACGTGCCGTACGCGCCGCAGTCAGTTTTCTATACAAAAAATGCTGATGACGTCAGAAAATGCGGCTCTCTTTCGAAGTCAGCAAAGTTTCCTCTATTGAACAAAAGTCAGTTCAGCGCGTTTGGCTCCACATGACTGTGCGACCACCGTACAACATAGTTTCCTAACCGCTGCCGCTTACACCCTGGACCATACATTTATATTGACAAGGTCGCGGGTTCAATGCTTAAGCTGGGCTTAACGGTAGGAGCGTTTCTTTTAAATGCGAAATGTATAATGTTTTTGAATTCGGAAATTGCAGTTTGTATAATAAGAACATAATTTTTGTTTAAGCTTTCGATACACTTTCAAAAATAATGGGAAAGGCTCTGGTAGAGACTTATTTAACGGCCACTCTACACATTCGCTGAACTATTAGTTGGATAGAAGATAAAAAAAAAGTAAGTTCGTATGAGTCAGTGGCCAACTCTGGTGACGGAGTTTTTAGGCCGCCTTAAGGCCTCCGTCATGGCTTAACGACTTAAATAGCCGGGACCGACAATTTAACGTGCCTTCCGAAGCACAGAAACGCTCAGATGAAATTGCCACTGGCGGTCACCTATCCACTTACAGACCGTTTCGAACGTTGCTTAACTTCGACGATCTATCATGAACGACTAAGCAAGCACGACCACGAGCGCTTCAACTGAAGATAGAAGATGACAAGCGAATACAGGCGATGAGGCCCTCTACACGTTTGTCACCATCGGTATTCATCTATCTTCGCCGAATATGTGGAGAGCCCATTACGGTTCGACGGGCCTTTTAAATAATCGTATACGTATATATACCTAGTTTATTTACAGAAACTAATCTACTACAATATAAAATTAATAAATACAATAGAATCAGTCAAGCTGTCTAAGGATCGTCGTAAAAACGATCTATAGATAGCTCAACTGGTCCAGGTCACTGCCAGTCGGAAGTGTGCCAAAAATACTGGCGGCATTGCCACGCTGAATTGCAATGCTGATTCTCTGACAAAAAATACCTAGATACCTAGTTATATACTGCAACGAATAGATCATCTAAATGTGAAAACTGTTTAATGGTCAATTAGATATTCAACTTGATTTTTTATTTAGTTATTAAGTACTGTTTGTTTTCCTAAGAAATAAAAAAATAATTGAAAACCACTATCTTTACTTCCATTTCATTTTCGTAATTCATTATTGTATTTCATTTTCGTGGGTCGCAAACAGAAGTTCTTCAAAGTTGATCTGATCAGGAACCACTATGTAAATAATCATAAAAAAATTTCATAAAACAATAAACTGCGCAGTAGGGTAAAATTCCAACTCTTAAAATACTTGAAACTCTAGTACTCATTACTTCTTATGTTACTTATTGAGAACCGCTTGACATTCACATCTTAATTGCTGCAAAAATCCTATCAGCTTCAATTCACTTGCCACAGTATCTTGAGCTCTATCCCGCACTCTTAAGATATGTATTACTTCAATTAACTTGGTAGATTGTAAGTCATTTCTTCACTCGACTTGAAATCCCGTAAGTGACATGCACACGACCTTAAACTTGGTATGCCAGTGTATACATTTCTTTAGACTTGCGTACAGGGTGTAGAAAATTAACTGCTTTAAAAGTGCATTGTTGTCTCTAGATAGTCTTAGCGCCCTCGCAGACTGCAGACCCGATAGTTTTTATGTGAATGCGGTAAAAGCCCGCTTGGGACTCAGTAAAGTAAAGTAAAGTAAAGTATCATTTATTGCTAGAAATACATGTCATGTTACAAAGGTGTTATTTTACATAGTATGTCCATTGTATTCTGCCATGTTATGGCGTGCAATATTTAATTTAGGTACATGGATTAATTCATAAAAGTATGTCAAGATTATATAATATTCAAGATTATAGAAAAAAAATATTACAAAAATTATTGGATGTCGAAGTAGGTACTAAGTTGAAGTTTTGTTTTCAACGAAATATTTTTTTTACTGAAATTAAGTTGGTAAGTATCAATTTCTTGTAGCAGCCTGTATATACTCATGTTTGTAAAATGACTTTGAATGGGATGTCAGTGATACACAGTAGGTATTACGAGTATAATAGACACGTATACATTAATATAATTTCAATTAAAATAAACATTATACGAATATACTACATTTACTTTCATCATCATCATTTCAGCCCGATAGAAAAGAGGTTTCTTTATAACTAGTTGCAGTTTTATTTTAAACCCACGACCTTCGGAAGAACTACTCTAGTGACTCCAAGTCAAGTCACTTTTCAGGTCACAAGTACGCTACTTAATCAAACAAAAAGTGAAGATTACCTGATAGCTGTATAGTAGCTGTATAGGCTGTTATAAGCAGTCACTAACACCAATATATAGAATATTAATATAGAATCTATGAATTAACAATGAGCTTGCAAGCAATGATAGCTTCTGCAAAATGTGAGCATATGCCAAATATAAATACATAAATATCTGAGCGAATGTATAGGAATATATGACATCTGATCATGTCTGTGGAAGGTTGGGAGTTCCATCTGAATTTTCAATTTTGTTCGATATTACGAGTAGGTAGCAGCGAGCTCAAGACGGTGTATAAAAACATGTGAGTTTTTGAAGCCAGGTATCCAAATTATCGCGCACCAGCTGTGCTCCACGCATCTGCAACTGCTCTGATGGAGACGATACGCGCATCTCCATAAGAAACATGCAGACTCCACAGTCCCCTTGCGACGATCAGACTGAGCTTCCTTTTGTGTTCGCCCAAAAACCGCCAACGATTGGAGCGCTGAGCGCGCAGCGTTGCACGCTCACGATCCAGGAGCGTGAGCGTATCCATTATTGGAGCAGTTGCAAGTGCGCGGAGCGCAAGAGGTTCGCGAACATAATGGATACCCAGCATACTATTGGAGCAGTTGCAAGAGCGCGGAGCGTAAGAAGTGCGCGAACATAATGGGTACCCGGCTTGACCACTACTTAGTGTTCCGTAAAGTGTAAAATATGAACAAAGATCTTTATAACAAATGATGCGAAAGTATTTTCTAAGCTTCAGATAAATTAATTGTTTAAGGAAATTGTTTCGTTTTGCACTAATGACCGAAATAAAATAGAGTGTTCGAAGAAAGAGATTAGTAAATGCATCGTTAAGTTTGGATGGTTCTGATAAATCAGCTGTAGGCTTGCAACCTATCATGTTATTCTATGCAATAGTGACGTAGAGTTTTTGGTCAAATTTTGAGGTCCGGTTCGTACTCTCCCACGGCGACAAGAAGATTTTTATATGAATCGACTGAGTACGGACCGGGTGAAAACGAAACTGGAGGAATACGCACCGGATCCAAATTTTGTACTTTTATAAGTTGCATTAATCACTTTCATTTTATTTATTGAAACTATTTCTGAATTTTAACAATTCAATTTTATAAGTAACTTTCTGTGCGTCGCGCTGTTACCCGTGTTCCCTCGAGAAAATTTCACTACAAACAAATCTTTCTTTATATTAGTGTAGATTAAAAAAAAATTGTTTATTTGAGTATAGATTACGCAAATTGTGGGATCTGAGCAAAATATATGAGTCTACAGTGATAGAAGAGTAGAACTTCTGCAAGATGTGGGCATGTATCAAATATGTATTTGTACATGCCTCTGACTACCCCCTTAGACATCTTCAAAGGATCTGGAGTATAAAGATCTGAGAGAATGTCTACCGCGCCTTGGGGATACAGTCGTGACCCTGTTTTTTTTTTTTTTTACATTGCCTTGTTGATACAGAGGTGTTTTACGTTACTTTTATAAAACTCTATTTGTGTTAAATCCACTCCGTGTAAAAGTAGCCTAAGGCTCAAGATTGCGTTACTATGCTAATTAGAAATTAACTGGCAGAAACGTAATTATTACGATAAGATTATTATCGGGTGCTGCTTCAGTTATTTTTGCGAAATGTGTTAATATATACATATTTCATGATTGCGTTAGGCCGCGAACGCACAGGCAGGCGGCTTGCTTAGCGCCTAGAGCCTAGTGAGCCACCTAGCGAGTAGCTTAGTAAAACGAATGTTCTAAAATGTTCGCAACCCGCCGCACTGCGCGCTTGGCATCTAGCTAGCAAGTAGCCAGGATCCACGCTACTAGGCTCTAGGCGCTAAGCAAGCCGCCTGCCTGTGCGTTCGCGGCCTTTGTATTTTTTGAACGAGGTACAAGTAAATTCAAAGCTATTGTGCTCTTTCAAAATAATGACAGCTACTAGGTGCCTTATCCTATACTTTACCTATTATTATAAAATACTAGCTGTCCGTCGCGGTACTCGCGATCCCTCGGGAAAACATCACTTTCCCATGTTCCACATGTTCATCAGGGATAATGTAGGATTCTTATGGTGAAGTTTCGGAGCCCATTCAATTTAAACAAACAAACAAATCTGTCCTCATTATAATATTAGTTTAGATGCCCAGCAGTGGGATGAAAAAGGCTGTACTTGGTGATTGATGATAGGTAGCAAGGTCATAGGTTTGCCCCGTATCTGCCTGCTATAATTTGAGGCATTATAAAAACTGTTGCCCAATTTTACCAAATATAGGCCAAAAAAAGTCGCAATTTGTGAGAGCAATTAAAAAATAATAACCCTATTGCATTGGATTGCTGGCCGATAATAAGTTTGCGAGCGCATAAATTGAAATTCATCTTTTACCACATTTTATAAGTGATTTTAAATGATTGTTTATGCCTAAGTTATTTTTAGCATAGTTTATAACCAGACGGTAAGTAATGGCCCATGAAGCAACCCCTAAAAGGAGCGCAGTGGTATTGAGTCATTCAGGTAATCGTCTGTACCGTTATGTTCTCAGGATGCTATGGGAGCCATTGTTTGTTCCAACTGTTTTTGTACACGAATGGTTTTTTAACAACACTGGACTTAAAAGACGAAGATTATTATTATCTTGTATTTAGCTTATCTATGTTATAACCATAATTAGTCTTCAGCTTGTCATAATTTCTTTGATATCAAAGTGGTGAAAGATTTTTTATGTACATACATACATAAAATCACGCCTCTTTCCCAAAGGGGTAGGCAGAGACCACGGATCTCCACTCGCTACGATCCTGACGCACAACTTTCGCCTCATTCACTCTCATTGCATTCTTCATACATGCTCGTCGGTTTAGGGTACTTTTGACCTGACCCTTCTTCAAAATGTTTTTATGTTTATGACACAAAAGTAATACAAACATTGTGAGCTTCGACAGTCTAGCTAGCTTCTGAAATACGAACGCGATAATTCAACTAATAAACAAACCGCATGCATTAGAATTTTCAAGAATGGCGGAATAAGGATGATTATTGGTTTGGCATATTCGGACAAGTTCGGTTTTTCGCAAGTGCACGAAGCAAGTTTGCCGAAGTACAGTACTACTATGAAACATCATTGAAATAAGAAATTGAAACAAATTCTCGTGTTCCTGCTCAGTAATTGGTACTCTTGTTTGTAGTTTACCATGGGCATTCCCATGACGGTCCTGTCTCGAACAGAATTAAATAAGCGTATCGAAGATAGGCCGTCCGTTTGTTTGACAAAAATACGCAACTGTGTCCAAAGGGTACTTTAACTCCTTGTTTTTTCTAGACCTATCATATCACACTGCTAAGCTAAAGTATCTCCTTTTATCTTCCACTACCTGCTATGTTAGTTTGACTCGAATGCATCCACATTGTCTTGACACACACACACATAACCATCATAAAAAATAGTGGAACTCTGTGAGTGCCGACAGAAGTGAAAACATAACGAGGTTTCCGTAATGGTTCTAAACTTAAAAAAAAAGTTCTGATAGAAAAGTGCAAAAAGTTACTGCCCCACTGGGGCTTGAACTCGCGGTTGTCTCACTCAGAAGTAGAGCTCTACACTCACCACCCTGCATAATGCTGGACATATAGGAACCAGATAACTGGTATACTACTTATATACATTTTGTTTGTAAATACATTATATTATACATAGAAACACCCAGACCCGAGATAAATATTTGCAGGTCATACAAACATTTATTCCGCGGCGGGGATCGAACCCGCAACCTTCTGCGTGTCAAGCGGGCTTTCACCTAGTGCGCCACAAAGGTCGTCAATGTATATCGGTAACGAGTTCGATGGTTTTTTCCTATCTCAAAAATACCCATAAGAAGTTTTCACATCAAAAAAAAGAAAAATATGTAAGTACTTAATTGTTTTAATCTATGGGAAAAAACTTTTTAAATATTGACCATTTCAGAGACCAAGATTGGAATGCAAGTATCATATTACAATGCCTAGGTAACATTCAATGTTACACTGTCCGCGGTATTTAACGCCTTATTTTGAACCTTATTCAAACGTAATTAAGCTCATTACAAAACATAGTAAGGTTTCGTTCAAGGACTACTGAAGTGATGCGCTAATACCTTAACTGTTTATTTATGTACATAGTATTTATTTATATAACGTGATTTAACACGATTAGGAATAGACGTTCTGCGCGGTCAATAAATGGATGATTGACCGCTAAGTGGTCTTATTAGTTTGCACTGCGGTACTTAAAAAAGTACTTTATTATGCTTAGTGGCCTATATAGCCCAATAATAAAATTAATCTTTAGGTATACTATACTATATATTATTTATTTATTTGTGTTTCAATCACTCCTTAACCAGTGAACCGATTTGGATGAAACTTAGAATAGATGTTGATAGTGACCTAGAATAGCATATAGGCTATTCGTTATGTTGGTACCACAGACGGCTTCATAATGTTTGTAACGCGCGTGCTAGTTATATGTATTTTCTTCGGAGCTCGTGGGATTGTCTCCATCTACTATATAAAAATAAGTCGGGTTTTCCTTCCTGACGCTATAACTCCAGAACGCACGAACCGATTTCCACGGTTTTGCATTCGTTGGAAAGGTCTCGGGCTCCGTGAGGTTTATAGCAAAGAAAATTCAGGAAAAATCTGGTGGCATCTGGTGGCGAAACGGAGTTCGCTGGGTTTGCTAGTTTTAGATAATAATATCAGATGTTTTGCCTTCCACTAAACCTTAACATCTATAGATGATTACAGCGTAAGGAGGCAAGATTTGCCTACAACGGGACGCTGTAGTGCCTGGGACATTGTTTGAGATGGAATAGGCTTGCCCAGCACCTAAACCATCCTCTCAGCTTAATCAGCATTGTCCACAGGAAAGACAACGTTAATAGGAGCTGACTAAACTATTTGTACAAAAAATATATAACATTTTTCATGATGAAAATAAAACATAACACAAAAAAGTCCAAAATCATATTATAAAGTTCTTACTTAAGGTGCATTTACAGGATGCGATTTTTGACAAATTGACAATTTGACGACCTCTGTGGCGCAGTGGGTGAAAGACCGCTTGGGACGCAGAAGGTTGCGGGTTCGATCCCCGCCGCGGGATAAATGTTTGTATGATCTGCAAATATTTATCTCGGGTGTTTCTATGTATAATATGTATGTATTTACAATCAAAAAGTATATAAGTAGTATATCAGTTATCTGGTTCCCATAGCTTTGCTTAGTTTGGGGCTAGATGATGCTGTGTGAAATGTCCAGCATTTTTTTAATTTTCTAAGCCCCGCGCATGAACGTGCCGACGAGCGTCGCGTTAACTATGGCAAATAGCATCGTGTAAATGCACCTTTAATGTTGCGAGGGAAGTAAAGGGTACCAATTTAGTCGATTTGGTAGGCCTTAAAATGTTAGTTTTAAAATGTAGGAAGTCATCAAGAAACGGGTACAAGGACTAACGCTATTAAGACAGACACACGTTAAATTGATTATAATAGTCGATTAATTGGCTAAAATCTGTTATGTCACGATTTATATTTGTACGTATAATAGGACGCAAAACTCGGACAGCATAGGTAACAAATCAAATCAAATCAAATCAATTTATTTGCAGGAACATATTATGTGCTTAGGAATTAGGTCTTAGTGGTAATAATATTACAGTACCTATGTCCTACCAACTTTAGGCATGCAAATATTTTACATAGGCTAGAGATTGAGAATTAATCAGTCATTTTAAGGAATTCATCAACAGAGTAGAAACATTTTGAGATCAGCCATTTTTTAAGTTTAATGTAGAATTCCGTTAAAGCTTTTAATATCCTCCGGTAGTTTATTGTAGATCGTAATGACCATAAAATAAGCTTGACGTTGGGTGCATGTCAAGTTATATTTAGGAATGTGCAGTTTGTTGTTAGATATATCCCTTAGTTTTCTAACTCTTTGGTCTTGTTTTTTAGTACAAGACACAAAATAGAGCTAGTGATAGGTCCTTTCTTACGGCCGCTCTACACATTCGCCGAATTATTTGGCGATGATGCCCACGTTCGTAACCGTCGGCATTCGTCTATCATCGGCGAATATAGAGGGGCCATACTTTAAACCCCAAAATTGCACCTCAGCTGGAGTTGAATGAAAAAAAAAAATATTTAGACAAATGCAAAAATAACCAGTTACATTTGCACCTTTGATGGGGCAGATCAATGGTGCAAACGTATCGGCCGCTAATCTCGTCCTCGGTACAATCTGGTGAAACCAATCGCTCAATGCCTTTCTAATGTTTTGTTAATTCATTAAGAAAGCTTTGCTTAAATTTTAATTGCAAAAGAGACATAAGTAGTAAATGCGTGTGTTGGACTAGTGAAACGCCTGGACGTGGACTTATAGAAAGCAAGAGAACTTGTGAAGAATAAAGAAAAGAATTAAGTATTTGAATACAATATGGTTTTTAATATTTAAAACTTTTCCTAAGTAGGATATTTTGAGCAGAATTTTGGTACAAGCAAAAATTTACCTCAACTTTTTTTTAAAATAATGTTGGACACTTCACACAGCATCACTAGCCCCAAAGCAAAGCTTGTACTATGGGAACCAGTAATATACCTACGACTTATTGAAATTAAGCTACTACAATATGTACATAAAATTACAAAATACAATAGAATCAGTCAAGCTATCTAAGGATCGTCGTGAAAACGATCTATAGAATATACGACTTATATACTTTTTGTTTGTAAATAAATATTAAACATAAAAAAAACCAAGACTCGAGATAAATATTTGCAAAACATACAAACATTTATCTTGCGGCGGGGATCGAACCCGCAACCTTCTGCGTCCCAAGCTCTCACCCACTGCGCCACAGAGGTCGTCAGGTCGTCTTTATTTTGATGGATTCCTTTTCATACTGCTAAGCAGGTGTATCACAAAACAAGTTACTACAAGTTTTTCTTTATGGTCAAGTTGCCAACTTAATCGAAGGAATTATTCATTAAGTCAGGCATGTTTGTGGTTCAACTTTAGTTATTTATTGGTATCAAAGATGTGCCCTAGTGAGAACGGGGACTATTGAAGGTCGTTCGTCAGGATCACAAGTTTTTTCGATCTGATTGCATAGTAGGTACCTACAAGTTTTTACCTCGATCGCGCAAAAGAACCATACTGGCCTAGTGGGATGTACCTCCGAAGTTCGCGGGTTTGAATTCCGGTTGTGTATCAGTGGATTTTTCGTTTTGAAAAATAATGCATAAAATCACTATCACTACATAGTATAAAACAAAGTCGCTTTCTCTGTCCCTATATCTCTATGTCTCTATGTATGCTTAAATCTTTAAAACTACGCAACGGATTTTGATGCGGTTTTTATAATAGATAGAGTGAGAGATGTATAATACATGCATAAATAGTAGAGCAACACTGATAATTTTAGAGGTATCTAATGTGATGTCGTGAATTACTAATATATTTTTTGCGCTTACATTGCAAACGCTTGCTAAACCCTAATATATAGCATCAGCATTACACCCGTGCGAAGCCGTGGCGGGTCGCTAGTATACAATAATCTGATGTCTATTGCACCTTGGTGATAGCTATATATAGTCGTGATTTTGGCTGTCTTGTTTTTGAGTAACTTTTTGCACTTTGTTTTTTTTATTTTTTGTATTCTTAATTTTTTAAGTTTTAAGCTGGGTGCCACTAGTTTTTTTGTTTTTGTTATAAGTAGTTATATTTACAGATTGCGCTGATCATACAAATCGTTTATTAGTAAAGCACTAGATGTGCATCTGACCTGATACTACCCACGTTCTCGGGAATACTTTATCATTTTATGTGTATTCATCTAGAATTGATGAGCCTAAGCTATCAAAACATAAGTAAATTGCATTCTAATTTCTCAACAAACATCACAGGTACACAAATTCCAAGCTCCTGTCGCCCACGCGACTTTTGTGTGTTTTCCCACGATGTCTATTTTACTGTGGCATCTCGCTGTCCCGCTCGCCGCGACAAGAAAGGATAGAGAGAGAAACAGGTTACGGCCCGCTTTCGTATGCGCGGTCATTCTGGACTTATTGCAAGTAATAGATCGGAGCGCTCTTGCTTATTCGTGATAGATCGTCGAAGCTAAGCAACGTTCGAAACGGTCTGTAAGTGGATGGGTGACCGCCAGTGGCATTTTCATCTGAGTGCTTCCGTGCTTCGGGAATGTTAAATTGTCGGTCTTTAGCCATGTTGGAGGCCTTATGGCGGCCTGAGAACTCCGTCACCAGAGTTGGCCACTTACTCATACCAACTTTTTATTATAGCTCGCAGTTACTATTTCTTTTGTAGTTGATTTATTTTAAAGGTAAAAATATCTGAATTTTTGAAAAAAAAAAGTAAATATTTTGTCAAAAAAAAAAAAATTGGTCACAATCGACGCCTTTTCACCTCCTTTTCTCAAAGTAACATACCAAATCAAGTCGTAAGTTTTTGAAAAAAAAATAATAAAAAACGTTACAATTACAATTTGTTGCTTTGAGTAAAGTGTTCCTGATGGGAAAAAGCGTCGATTGAGACCAACTTTTATTTTGACAAATGTCATTTTCTGGCCGACATTTTTTTGTTTTTATTTTTTTGAAAAATCCTAAAATTGATTTGTTTTTTCAAAATACTTAGGTAGATCTATGTTCTTAGAACAAAATCTTCTTATTACAAAAGAAAAGTAGCTGCCCTCAATGTTTTTTTTTTTATGTTGTAAAATTTTGCCACTACCTACCTTTTATACTGAACCTAATCCGTAACCCGTTCAGTTAGGGCCCTAGTTTTTTTGCACCAGGGCCCTTGGCTACCTATGCCACTGCTTATCACATAACCTGCCCATATTTATTTCAATTACTTTTTTAGTATTATAAGTTTTAGCCATAACACGTACATATTTAACCTGTTACTTCTATTCCCGACACAATCATAAAGGAAGCGGAGCTTGAATCTATTAATTCGTGACTAAGCCTTAACAATATTATAAAAGTCCCGTTAGTTATATCTTTAATAATATTAAAAATGTGCGAGTTTGTTGGTCTGTAGTTTTAAACGGATAGACGAGATTTTATATATTTTTATTACAGAAATACTTCTCTAATAAATATCAGTTTTCAGATTGATTTTCTTCCCTTGTTGTAGTCACTTTATTGTCAATTTGCATTGTTTTTAATTTTGTTTACAAATCATAAAATAAACTATTTGGTTTATGGACATTCCAGTTTGACTATTTTTAACTTTTTTATCATCTAAGTACTTAATATACTTAATCTTTATTATTCTTGAACAAATGTGCAGAATATTATATTTTTTTAACACTCGAGTGAATCCGCTTGTAAAAGCTAGTTGGCTATAAAGGAAAATAGTGTAAAGAGGATTAAACATGCAAACTTATCCGCTATTAAAAAACTAATGCTGGTTGAATGAGAATTAGCATTGATAATAATCTTGTAATTACAGAAACTATTTATTTAAATAACTTTTTGTTATTTTAATATATTTTTTTACAGGGTGTAAAAAGACAACTACCGAAAACTGAGGGGTGGCAATCAGACCATGATTCTAAACATATTATGCGAAAAAAAACCACACCTACCTAATAATTTCATTTACTTATAAAATAAAAAACAGTTAAAACTCAAAATCCAGCAATCTACGTAAAAAAATGCACCCAGAACATACGCAAACAGTACTCTTCGAACGCTGTTTTCTCCGGATATAATGATTTTTTCGGAAAATCATATTGGATTTGGTTGTGTGTTGGGATGTTTGTTGTACAGTCACGGACAATAAGATGTATACACTCCATAATGTTTTTAAACCCATCTAAAGTCAACATGTCCAACAATGTTCTGGTATTTTTATTGATTTCGCCACTAGTTCAATGTGAAATCAATTTCCGCTTTTTGTTTTTAACCCCCCCAAAATTTCAGGCTGCGACCGCGCCTGTTGTCGTGTGTACAAATGTTTGCAGATCATAAAAACATTCGCACCGAGAATCAAACCCACACATCTTGTGCCTCAGCCAAGCCTACTACATCACTGAGGTCGACGTTATTCTATTGTCAACAAAAAAATCAATTTCTCGGCCGAGTTTGCGAATCAAGTTATGCTGCGACGCGACATAAAGAAAGTAGATTTAAGACCAGTCGGGCATGTGAGTATTCTATCTCGCTGCAAAAAGGACAATGCCCATTTTTGTATAGGGAGCCGTACCGGCTTGCGTCAAAGCCAATTTAACGTTCAAAAGTCTTGCCTTTATTTATTTTTAATTTGTTTCGTGTAAATATCCTATAATACATTTTTATTACATCTATCTTTACGTAACTAAAAAAAAATTCAAAATTTTCAGTTGTGTGTCAGGTTCGTAGCGTCTGGAGATTCGTGGTCTCTGCCTACCCCTTTGGGAAAGAGGCGTAACTTTATGTATGTGTATGCAATAATTTTCACCATAATTTTTGAAATAGATTTATTACAAAATGTATAGGAAAGGTTTTTGACTATTTCTGACATTTAGATCTTTCCTAAAATCTTTTGAGCCACATTTAACAGAATCGATTGGCTATATTTTTTTTGTATTTCTGCATTTCGCTGACTGTACCATTTTTCCAAAATCTGATATCCGAATCATTATTTTTTTTAATTGCAGTTCAGAAAGTGCTTATTATTATCTGTAAATATAGACAAAAAAAACTATTGGTTTAATATACCTGTGACGCAACGTACGGGTTATGGACATTGTCCTTTGCTCAGTAAAATCTTAAGCCGGTTTACATAACATTTGCACGTTACGATCTCTGTATCCGTATTTCCATTTCATCGTATGGTATCAAGCTATGACAGGATGCCTCTTAAGAGTGATTTACATTGATCCAGTAACCAGCGTTACTGGATCAATTGGATCAAACTGGATCAACTCCAGTCATGCCATTCCAGTGATTACTATTATGAAGTAAACTTTTGCAGCCTTTACACTTCTCGATCGAAGGTTTACACGTAAAAATTGCAGTGCGACGGTTTTAATGCTACAGCGCATTACTGCATAGTTTGTCCAAACAAACTTTCCACTATCGTGACTTAGACCCATTAGCTCAGTAGGCAGAGCATCAGCATGGATCTCTGAAGGTTGTGGGTTCAAGACCTGCGTGGATGTGATTTTAGGGATGTATTTTAAAATCGGTTGAAATGCTTCTGGTGTAAATGCTCGTTACTTTTCTTGTGACGGAGTGTTAGGCCGCCTCAAAGCCTCCATCATGGCTAAATGGCTTAAAAGCCAGATCGTAGCTGGTGGAAACCAGAGAGAAGATGTTTTTTAATTTAAAGACAATACGACAATTTATTATCTTATGTATTTGCACCCTTAGAAAAGCACTGTAAAATTATAGGAACAATTATAAAGGCAAATAAGGCTTCAATGAGTTGCTATCGATGTTCCTAAAATGCGCCAACTGTTTGATGACGGATGTTCATTGTGGGTAAAGTTATTTTATTTATTTGCGTAATATTAACCTCATCTCAGTTCCGGAATTTAAGTAAAAAGTTTATAGGTAATTATTATAAATAACAGATGGAGAAAAAATATATTCCACTAATATAATAAAATATAATAAAGAGTTAGTTTTCGTTTTATGGGGTTTTATGAAGTGGTTATATGAATTTAGAAGGAAATCTTTGAAACTGTTCATCCTACTCTGAGTGATATAAAATTGTCTACAATCCATTGCATCTTTTAGTACTTAATGAAAATATTTCAATTTGTATTAAAATCGTATACTATGATTGGAGTGCTTTTGACTTCTGGTCGATCTATAGAACATCTTATTTAATTCGTTTTTTTAAGAGAATGCCTTCAAATATAGTTTTTTTTGTATCTAATTAAGTCTTTATAAGTAATAAGCTGTCTTCGAGCACAACAGGATCAATGATTTTATGACACAATAATGTCTTTTGCGCCATAAAATAAAAAATCCCATTCATAAAAAATGTTTGTTTTATGTCTCTTGTGACTTCACAATTTAACGGCAAAAAGAATAAGAAGTTTTAAAGATAGCTGTACATTGGATAGGACATAATTTATAAGTAACAGTTCTTCGATTCAAAGACTTTATTCACGAGTAGGATGTCTTTTGTGTAAATATTATTGGTCAGACAAAAACATAACTTATTTTATTACCTACCTTGGACAGAATATTAAAGAATCTACTCGCAATATATTAAAAAAAATATTAATGTGCAATACTTTAAGATGTATGGCTTTTTGTAAAGCGTTTAAGATGTATGGCTTTATTATGAGATCTTCAACGGATTTTAGGCGATCATCAACATTTCTTTATCTCTATAATACATTAGTTCGCACACAACTTGAATACGCGGTCCCGGTTTGGAACCCATTTTACAACAAATATACTGTGGCGATAGAGAGGGTCCAGCGTAAATACCTACGTTCGATGACCTACAGATGTTTTCATCGGTATGATTCGTACCCCAATCTACTCTCTAGGTATAAACTATGTACCCTTGAATCTAGGCGCAAATACCTGGAAGCTGTTACGCTATATAATATTGTGCATAATAAATTTGATTGCATAGATCTTGTCGCAAGATTGTGTTACGTTGTCCCGAGAACCTGCACTCCGCGAGCAACTCGCGCTCGCACGCTCTTTGCGCTCACTCCCTGCCGCACGAATTCTGGTCTTCGTGTCCCGATTCGTCGTATGGTTGAGTCCTATAATCTCTTATTTATAGAAATAGATATATTTTACTACGGTATCTATAAATTTAAGAACCTAGTTAATACTATTCTTTGTAATACCGATTCCTTGGGTTTCGTTTGACTTAAAACTACTTAAGTCGAGCGAAACTCAGGGAAAAGGGCTGAATTCCATACGTAAATATACTTACTTAGTTTTCTTTTATTTTACTTAAGTTTTCCGTTAACATTGTTTTGTAAGCTTCACTTTCGACTTCCTAACAGTCGCTTTTAATTTAAAACATATTTTACTTAACCTGTGGATAACGCTGTGGGCTATATTATTAATAAGTTATTTACATTCCTAAAATGTATACAAGTTCTCTAGTTAAGCCATATAATATAGCTGTTTGTTGTTCCGTAATAAATAAAATAAAAAAAATAAAAAAATAAAAAATACTTTTTATCTGGTAAGATGGATGAAAGTCCCAGGCTAGTAAGTATTATTTATTACGGCCGTGTTTTAGCGGCGGCAGTTTTGTAGAGCCCTAAAGTGATCCCTCTTAAATTCTTCGTCGATTAGTCATCAGTTAACTCAACTGTATTGGATTGTCGGGACAAAAAATATGACTTTGAAAGTCCTTCGGGATATATCCCAAAATAAAAGCTAAATATAAGCAAATAAAAGTTATTCCTTTACGTCATTATGAGGTAAAGGGCGAAGGCGAATAAGAGGCGATATTCGATCAAAAGCTATTTATGCCAAGCAAAAAAGAAAATTCACACAATAAAAAAATCAAAAACCCCACTGCAAAAGAGTCAACATGAGCAAAGCAGGTAAACACAATTTTGTACTATGCCAGTACCTACTCTCAAATCGTGAGAAACTGTCATGTCTCAAACAGTTCTAAAACATGTATTGCACAAGAAATAAGCTAATCCCTTCACACTCCGAAAGAATTACATCAAGAAGATAAAAGAACGCGCGTTAGCCTAGACTTCACTGGTAAGTAATTTGCATAAACACAAGGAAACGCTAATGTGGATACACGCTAGGTATCCTAGGCAACTATAAAACTAACTTGTTTATGCGTGTTGAATCTATGATTGCAGAAAAAACAGACGACCGTGTCACTGATCTCAGACGATGTAGGTACTAGTCAAGTTTTTGATAGTCTAAACTTATATACATATTTATAAAGCTGCGAACGGACTACGGACTACGCGTTCCAGCGTTCATGCATTCCAAGGCTCGACAAAAACGAATCTCTCTCTTCCCGACTATTTATCCCACATAGTGGGGTCAGCTTTCCTAACACTCTTTATCCACTTCGCCCTATCCATGACTTCATCATGGGAAACGTTGCATGCCTTCCTGGTTCCAACACAGCTGTCCAGGATGTTTTTGGTCTCCCTCTAGTTCTTTTACCGGAGATGGACAGTCCCAGTACCTGGTTGCCAACGTAATCGGGTGATCTCATCGTGTTCTCTAATTGATTTGATACAATGCTTTGGAGTTTTTCAACAAAATGCCAGTTTCTAGATTAAATAGAATTAAAAACAAAACCTTGTACAGAAGAAAAGAAATGTAGCTCTCCATTTTAAAATGCATTATGACGTTTTAAGTGTTAGGTAATCTGCATAAACTCAAAATCGATAACTGATAAAATATGGAATAAGTGGCTTAGCATTAGTTTCCTCGAATCTCCAATTCTGCATCTGAAATTATAGCATCTGTTCGCGACTAAATTAGTTGCCACATTTTGTAGAATAGAATAGAATACAGCTTTATTGTACGTCAGAAGAATAACATAAATTGAAAAAAAATTGAAATTTGAATTGAAAGTAAATGAAAATTGTCATTATTCTCATTGAAAATCCACGGAAAAGAGATGTGTTTTATGCATCTTTTAATATATCTCCAGGAATCAGCGAGGTTATTTCCTAAATAATGTACAAGCCGTATTTCCTCCGGCAATGACTGCGAGAAATATCTGACAGTTTCTTCGACAACAAATTGCTGCTAACTTCGTAGTACTGCGTAGTGCAAAATCTTGCAGGTGAAGAGGAAGTTGTACTTGTTGGAAGCGATTCAACATTTGATAAACTATACTCATGCTAGCATCACAGGTATAATCGTTCAATGTTTATGAATTTTCTAACGTTTCGAGCATAAGTAGTCGTTAGGGCGTCAAAGTGACTATAAATTATGCAATTTTTCAATCGATTCTACCGAGGTCGGATAAACTGGACTTGTAACAGAATCATTGTAAGCGTAAATAATGGAAGGAGTTTTCAAGGAAATACACTGAGACCTTTACTAGCTACTCAAAATTCAGGTGTAACATTTAGAACGGTCAGTATCGGAAAGTCTAAAATTTTAAGACACAAGTTCTTGGGAACCATGTCATCGATTTTATTAAAAACGAAAACTGCATTATCACATTTAAAAAAACTTGTACTCTTTGTTTTAATTTCCTATATTTTATTATAGTAGGTGTATGAAATTACTACCATTTTTTTCAATATACCCTGTATACAGCGTCAGAAGGCAACAATATACTTTCCCAGCACCCATGTCAGGAAAGACAAAGACATGACCATCATAATTGTGTCGAGACTATGCACTTGTTTTTTTTTGTTTAAAAGCCGCTTAAAACATACCCCTTCGTTTTCGCCGTAATCCGGTAAAAATGATATAAGTTTGGGTATATTTAAAAAGTAATGGTGCACATAACGTTCGATCACCTCTAATCTAGCCAGAACCGGTTGGGTGATGCGAAAAACAGGCTGTTTTCGGTCCGGCATGCATTAAAAGTAGGTACTGAGAACAGACAACATTAAAATAAATTGTAATATTTTTAGTAGTATATATATTTTTTAATTTAAGGGAAGGGAGGCCTTTGCCCTGCAGTGGGACGACACGGGCTAAATAATAATAATAATAATATATTTTTTAATTTATTACAAATAAATAAATAAATAAATAATGCTGGACATTTCACACAGCATCATCTAGCCCCAAACTAAGCATAGCTTGTATTATGGGAACCAGACAACTGATAAACTACTTATATACTTTTTTGTTTGTAAATACATACATATTATACATAGAAACACCCAGACCCGAAATAAATATTGAACAAAGAATCAGCATTGCCATTCAGCGTGGCAACGCCGCCAGTGTTTTGGGCACGCTTCCGACTGGCAGTGACCTGGATCAGTTGAGCTATCTATAGATTGTTTTTACGACGATCCTTAGATAACTTGACTGATTCCATTGTATTTTGTAATTTTATGTACATATTGTAGTAGCTTAGTTTCTGTAAATAAATGTATTTATTGACAGACTACATAATTTACTTGATTGTGTCTGAAAACCATATTAGGTTAGAGTAGGCACTCACATTCTCTAAATTATGTTTTACAATGATAAAGATCACAACGAAATAAGTATAAAAATCCAAGTTCGCTAATCCACGCTCACACACGCAATGGCGATAAGGAACAACTTACTATGCAAAAAAAGAAAGTTAAATAGTTTAATATAATTTACCCTCCTCTTTAGATAATGCTACTAGCAGTCACCCATCTATTTATTTAACATCAACAATCTGAACGACTTACTTTTTAGTTTTCTATATTCAACGGAGAGTCGTAGGTAAGTTCCACGTACAAAAGTTTGACAGCTAGAAACCGGGGTAAGTTAGCTGTCAAACTTTTTTATGTGGAAAAGAGTAGTATAGCCCTAGAATATAGAAACCGGGCATAAGCAAGCTACACAACAGTCAACAAGCTCTTTATTGAAACGCCTTCCTAGTGTCCATAGAACAAAACTGTATTTACATCTGCTTAAAATTCTTATCAATGGGTACCCTGTTCCAAGCATTTGTGTTTGAAAGGTGTTAAAAGCAATAAAATCCTTATCGTTTGGACCGGATGTCTTAAAATTAACATTCACAATTTTGTTGATAGTCTTGTCTTTTCTATTGAATACTAAAGAAATGAAGGCATAAAATACGATGAGACAAAGAAAAAACTCTTAAAGTGTTATATTTTTATGATTTGACTTATACCAGGTAAGATAACAAAGGTGCATTATAAAACAGCTTTTAAAAATCGTGCTTCTCACTACACCCTTTGACTTCCAATCTTAAGTGTAAGTATTATTAATAAAATAAATAAACTTTTCACACTGCATCATCTAGCCCCAAAGTAAGCAGAGCTTGTGTTATGGGTACTATGATGACTGATATACTACTTCTATACTTTTTGTTTGTAAATACATACATATTATACATAGAAACACCCAGACCCGAGACAAATATTTGTAGATCATACAAACATTGGTCCCGCCGCGGGGATCGAACCCGCAACCTCTTGCGTCGCAGGCGGGCCTTCGCCCACTGCGCTACAGAGGTCGTCAAGTATTGATCTGAGTGTCTACTGTATCTTGGGGATTTTGTTTCATATACTAATACTACAATAATACCTATAGAAGGTACGATGATAACTAGATTTTAAGATTCTTTGGAGATAGTCAGTCGTATGTCCGTCTTTAGGAAAGAAATCCTCTCTTACAACACCCCACGTAAACTCATCAGCTCATCATAACGATTCATCGATTCATTGATTCGACACTACTTCGAAAATTAGCCCTATTCCACTCTGATTCACTAATCAAATCCACTAAGGGATTTGTTTAGACTTTTTATTACATTCTAATCCACATCAACGCTACTTTTCGTGGAATTTCATAATATTCGAATGGAGTGTGAATATTCAGAGCTAAAAAAGGATTTTGAACTAAAGGGCTAACTTTTGTCTAGAGACACAAAAGTTGATAAGCTGCTTACTCTACGAATTCGTGTTGATTTCTTAGCTGTCGCGTTTTTATGCTACTAACATGATCTGGTATTAATATTATGTTTACTAGGCATTAATAAAATTACTTAAAACGAAACCGCATTCCCAATTTATGTTTCGTTTTACGTGTAGTTTTTAAGTTCGTTTGAGTCAGTGGTCAACTCTGGTGACTGAGTTTTAAGGCCGTCATAAGGCCTCCGTCATGGCTTAATGACTTAAATAGCCGGGACCGACAATTTAACGTGCCCTCCGAAGCACGGAAGCGCTCAGATGAAAATACCACGTATTTTCAGATCCTTATAAAAATTGGACATAGTCATAGGCGTGCCCACATTTTCCTTACTTTGTTAGATATTATGATCACCTAATTTAGACGTAACGACCTTAATCATATTGATTGAATGTCATCAACTTATAATAATTTAACAGATTTTGTGCGTAGGTAGAAATATTAATCAATACAACGATCAATCATCATAATCAAAATGTGTAGGTGTTTCCAATATTAGAGAAAAAAATAATGTCCTACTATTATTTAGGACATAATTTTAGGTGATATTTCTTTGGAAGTATAGACTTTTATTTTTGTTCAAACAAAATAACTAAGAAAGCTTGCAGCTTTAAAGATGATATCTTATATCTCTTAGAATTTGTTCAAGAAATTAAAAATTAGTTTTGTATTTCAAGATTATAGATTTTAGTATTTAAATCAACCGAATCGAACAGTTTAAAACAATCGTATAGTACCTTGGGACAGCTCAGCTCGCGATCAAAAACAGTTCATTCAAACCAAAACAAAAATACCGCTAAGGGCCACAAAATGCTCCAATACTGAAAACCGGCTCACACTAAAATACAAAATAGTCTCTAATCACGAGTTCTTTATAGTTTTTCAATCACTATGCTGTGTTCACAAGCCTGACCTGTCTCCACAGTGTCGTAAGTACAACTGCGGTTTGAAAACCAGGTATGATTTCGTTTTCACGGTATTACCCGACTGCGGTTGGTAGGCTTCTCTGTCTCAAAGTGGATAGTTTAAAAGGCTCTTGCGCGTCTTAGTAAGGTTATATTGAAGATCGAACATGGTAGAGCGAGAAGACTGAATGACCAAATATGCGGATAGTACAGAGGGTGCAAAGATGACTATAAAACAAACCTTATTGTGTTCATTCTTTATTTTTTGTGTCTTATTACTAAATCAGAAAAAAATATGTTTTATAATGAGGCCTAATAAGCGGTGCATTAGGTATATATAAGACAAAAAAACGCATTTGAAAGAATAATATTGTTAAGGAACGATAATATATTACTATTGTATAGTGTTAATTATTATACTTACTCTACCGGTATAATGACACTGACACGAAGTCTACAGAGTCTTCGCTATAGACTAAACAAAAGTACAAAAAAAAAACAAAAGGAGCGGTAGATTAGACATTCCTCTTCTTTCGTATTCATTGGTTCTATGAAGTTGTTGGAAGGGGTAGTCAGAGACATTTTCAAATAAGTATGTACACTTATTTTTGCATCTGTTTTTTTAGTTCATTGGTCTAAATTTAATCTAGCCATCGCCGATGGCTCTGGTACTAACTACTCTTTGCTTGGTCTATGTTTTTGAAGTAAAAACTTCTTTAGGCACGTTGGGCATTTTTGAGATGGGAAAAAAACATCGAACTCGTTACTGACACCATCTCTGACAGTTCTCTTCGCTGAGCAACAACATCGCCCAATCAGTAACATCTTATTAACTAATTAGAAGGTTGAGTTCAAGTCCCAGTAAGACAGTAACTGTTTGCACTTTATTTTATTTTTTCTCTACTCCTGGAGTGCCATTGTTTTTTATTATGCTGATTTTAAAACCATAAACAAATTAAGGCTTAGACTCAGGTTTAGGTTTAAATAATATAATAATACTGTAATAATACAAAACAATGAGCTTTTTTTCTTCATACACCATTATTGGTGTATTAGGAAGTTTAAAACTGCTGTAGGTACTTATTAAGCTGGTAGTAAAGAAAATCTTTATGATAATAGGTACACAAACATATTGACAGTCCCATCGCTTTTGAAACTCTTTGTCCGTGACGTCACGATTTTGAAATGTCAGACGCGCACTATCTTCTTTCTCTGTCACGCGCGGTCCCTATGGACCGATTCAAGGATACACAACGACGTGCACTCTTCAGTTCACTGCTCCCTTAGCGGCGAAGCCTACTGCACAAGAGTGGACGGTACATTTTTTTCATTGGCAACTTTTTGGAAATTTTTACTAGTAGACTCCCAGTACATAATTATGAATGAGTTAAATATATTGCATCTTTGAAAATGTAGAACGAAATAGATGGTTTTGTTAAGACGATTTGTTTTGTTGTGTCAATATAAGATTTGGCTAAGAAACACTTGTAACTATTTTATCAAGATTAGGGATCCGTATATATCTCGAAAAGAAAAAGGTATTTAGTTAATCTTTCAAAAAGTTAAGCTTACACTCTATTGTTGAAAAAGTAATATTTCTTAATAAATTATACCAAAAA
Organism: Epirrhoe alternata; assembly: GCA_963565295.1. Taxonomy (NCBI): domain Eukaryota; kingdom Metazoa; phylum Arthropoda; class Insecta; order Lepidoptera; family Geometridae; genus Epirrhoe; species Epirrhoe alternata. Next base: position 2,770,005 of record OY751375.1, read on the forward strand.
CCTTTCAAGCTAAAATTAGACGTCAAAAATAGACAAATGGTCAAATGAAAGCAACGACAAAACGTCCTTGGATTGAAGTCATCAAATTTACACATACAATTAGTTTCAAGACGTGTAGCATCGCATAAAACTATTAAATCGCCATCTCACTGCACTAGACTTACATGGGTTTTAGGGCTCAGTCTCACGAACGAGAATAATCTTAATATTTTGTTGCGTTAAACGCAATAGTAAGTAGGTGAACGCAAATATTAAAAAAAAATTGAAATGAAACTCACGTTTGGCAGTTTTGAGATGAGAAAAAATCTTACGATTCGCCTCGATCACGTTCGCGTCACGTGACTGCTCACCGACACCGGGTTATTTGTCAAGTTTAGAACCGTTCAAGGCTTCACTTCTGCTGGCACTCTTGGTATGCCACTGTTTTTTTATGTTACGCTATTTTAGACGGAGTTTTAAAAAATGCTTATTGATCGAGTGATAATGTTGTGTATACATTTAAAAATACCTACCGTTTACAAGTAATCATCTGTTTAAAAAAAAACTCGCCCTAATCGTTAAAACCATTTAGAGGCCAGCGTACAAGTCAAAAAACGATCAAAAAATATGGACAACGGAACTGTGGGTGTGTGACGTAGACTCGCACTTATCCAAGTATCCTTATTCACATCGGCATCAACAAGTTTTTATGCCGACAGCTGATGCTATTAGCCAGGCCGCAATTTATTTTAATAGCTTCTGTAAATATTTGTTTCAAACCTTAAAATAGTGTACCCTTTACGGGTAAATTAATGGGCGTTCATATTATGTTTTTGTTTGCAAATCTATTTAAAATACACTCAAATGCGGTTTAACCTTGATATGCATTGGAATTGAGCTTTTCCATAGCTTGTCATTGGTTTTATTAACATTCATTCGACGAAATGCTTCGAAAAATCAAGTGAGCATTACCTAAACTAGATTTCTGGGTGTGGAAACGTAAATAGTTTACAGATGTTATATTTTTATTACTAATTCATGGCGTGACGAACTGGACACCTATGATAAAGTTTTGCTACAAGGTCATTATTGCATATTAGTCAATTCCACTCAATAGTCTTTTGCTATGGTGTTTTGATAGGCCCAGAAGACCGAAATAAGTGGAAAGATCGAGGGAGACCTTTGCCCAGTGGGACACGATGGGTTAAAAATATAATGTAACTATAATAATTAATTGAATGTACTGTTTTTCCTTCATCATCATCATATATAGCCCAATGGCACTGTTGGGGGGAAAAATATGTTTATACACTAAGCGTCTTACCATAGAACGTGACATAAAGTTATTCCGGAGTGTAAACTGTCAAAATGTATGGTTATTCTTGATTTATTCGGTGGAATAACTTTATGTCACGTTCTATGGTAAGACGCTAAAGAGACGTTAGAATATCAAATCGATGCATCTGAATGAATCGTCAACTACTGGTTAATAGTTACTAACCTGGTCCTCTCCGCGGTAATCAACGATGTCACTTCTGAAACAAAGGAGCCAGTTGAGTTGATCGTGAAAGTTAGGAGTTCCAGGCACGTACATTCGTGCATAGCCTTAGTTGGAAAGCACTTTATGGTCGTCCACACTGCGAGCAAGCGCGGGTGGGGGCGCGGGTGCGAAGTGTCGAACATATGAAACGCTAGGCTTCTGCCAGGGCCATAGTGTAGCCAGAATGCACGGACAGGAACGTTTGATACTTCGCGCCCACACACGCGCCCGCGCCCGCTCGCAGTGTGTCCAACCACTTTGAGTGACTATGGAATTCGGTCGTGCAATGACCATACATATTTTGTACGCCGCTCTTTTGAGATCACAGCATGCATGGTTAGTTAGTAGTACCTACTAGGGTTTCAGATATTTAGAATAGAACAAAAGTTTTTGCTTGATAATACAGAAAAACATAGGTTAATTAACAAAAAAAGAGTACAGGACAGTACGAAATACAAACGATTGCCGCCAATTAGAATACTACCTAATTCCTCAGTGTTTTCTTCTATTTAAAGTGGATTTGATCTACGACTTACGGATTAAAATACGAGTCACTTGACTTACAATCCGAAAAATAAAGCCGTGATGGCCGTGAAGAATGGTATCCTGGCTAGCCAACACGGCTCTTTGATCCAGAAACAAAAAACTTTTGTATAAGTTTAAAAAAAATATTCAATCACTAGTTCTTTCTTTCTTTCAATAAAAGGTTTGTGTTTTACCTGGAACCAATCTTCTTTATGACCGGCCGTTGTGCTGTACTGTCATGGATGCGGACCTGCGTTGGATCAATTTCTTCACACTCATCGTCATCATACTGCATCTGACCAGTCCTTCTTGCCAAAATTGAGTCCATGAACGGACTATAAATCTGACCCGATGTTCCCAAAATGTCGTCAATATCTGTGTACCGCGAAATATACCTCTCTACACCTTTCTGAAAGTTTGCTGAGCTTCTACGTCTGAATTGACGATTGTTTTCGTAAGGCGAGTTGCGACCTCGGTAATCTTCGTTTTCTTTCGGTGTTTCCAAACCCTCGGGACTTCTTCTAGCGCCCAGTGGTTCGTCATCAAGATGAAGGGGAAATGGAGGTATATGTGTTGGTATGGAGTATACTTGGACTTCTTCTGAATCAGACGAATCTGATTCTTCTTGTGGCGGAGGAGTTGGAAGTTTCTCGATGCCTTCTGGAATGTTTTTGTCGCTCGCTAGCCACCACGGCCGTTCACCCGACTCAATGTGCCGTATCCGTCTCATGGGGAAGTTCCTATCGGAACCAGATTTGCTTAGACTTTGAGATCCAGACTTACTCAGCTGCGATCCAGACTTATTTAGACCTTGAGGATCCAGCTTGCTATTTGACGAGTTTTCGTTACTAGTAGCCCACCAGTCTTTTTGATCTCCCGATTCTATCCGCCGAACCTTGAAGAAGTTAAACTTTTCACTTTTATCACTATCGCTGGAGGACTTTCGAGGAGGGGTCAGGCGTTCGATACCTTCTGGGATATTAGCGCAACTGTCCAGCCACCATGGTTTCTCATCATCAACAAATTTGCACTTCTTTAATGGTTTGATAGAGCTAGTACTATCAGTACTATTAATTGGCAGAACTTGGTTACTTTTATCTTCACTGCTTCCGTCCATCCACCAAGCTCGCTCTCCAGATTCGATGTGCCTGATTCGGGAAATGTTTTTATCAGACGGCGTTCTTGAGTTTTCATTACTGTGGTTTCCATTTTTCTTATCAGACTCAGAGTCCATCCACCAGGCTCTTTCACCTGAATCTATAGGTCTGATGCCTTTTAGTTGGACAAGGTTGTCATCATTAGAAGCAACAATATTTTTACTTTTACTTGACCTATCACTTTCCGTCACAAGATTTGAAACGTCTTTGCTTGTAGATTCTGTCGTTGATTCTGGCCATCGACTGTTTTCGCTTGAGTCTGTCTGCCTCATTTTGAAAAGGTTCGTCACTGGTGCTAAGGCTCTGATCAAAAATGACTTGGCCTCTTCATTTTCATTCTTTTGTGCTAGAGGTGAAGAAAGTCTTGCTGATCTATCAGTTGGTAGTGACATCTCATCTGCTGAAGTTCTTGAAGCCTCGTGAGATTTAGATTTGGATATGGTTTCATCTTCACTTATTGAAGACTGCGTTGATAATGTACTTGACTCTGGACTGTTACTCTCTCGAGATTTGGAATGTTTCAATTTTGACGGTCCATTCATAACATTACTGCTTGGCGTAGTTTTTGATATATTTTTTGTTGAAGTTGATGATTTATCGTTTGTCTCACAACCTTGGTCTGAATCAGTAGAGCTAGCAGACTTACTTCTTTTCTTTATGGTTTTCTTTTTGGAACCCGAGTCTGAAGTTGAATCTGTGCTACCTTTTCTAACTTTAATTTTTTTAGGTCTGACAACACCCTCAGCTTTTGGTGCTTGTGGTGGTAATTGACTGTTGGTTATTGTTATTTCTGGAGATACCATATCAGTCGACGCCGCGGGACTCTTAGCTCGTTTTAATTTCAAGTTTACATTTATAATTATTTCCGAGGGATCTTCACCTTTAGTTTGTTCATACACCGCAGTTACAATTTCTGGATTCGTGTCAGGTTTATGATTCATTTTATCACTATAATTTTCAGAGTATGTTGAGCCACAAGAGTTTTCTTTTGGTGGTGGTTCTGTACTTCTACTTCGGCTGCTTCTCTCATTATATGAATTGCCACTAGAGTTCTCTCGCATATTTGAATACTGGGTGGAATATCTGCCTGCGTACCCTGTGTAACTATTAGAACTTGGCGTATACAGAGACCAGTTATTTACATTTGCTCGAGCGGTGCTTCCAAAGCGACTGGTCCTCGTAGTATCATCTAATCTATCTGACTGAATTTCTTTATCTACCATTTCTGGTCTCTTTTTCATTCGGGTAACTGTTTTTTCGACTGTCTTCGCCATGTCAGCTCTTCTTGTTCGTACATAAGCTGATGAGCCTGGTGGTGTGGGAGAAGTATGTCGAGTTATTATTGTAATAGTTTCAGTCTCATTATCTTCATACATTTGTGCGGACTTTCCATTTTCTACTACCTCTTTATCTATTTCTGGTTTTTCATATATAACATGTTTTGTAGGTGACGGTGATTTTTCAGTTTCAACTTTAGGAATTTCTATATGGTTTAAAGGTGATACTGGGGATACAGAAGTTCTTTTTACCGTCGGCGGGCTTCTTAGATAATTTGTTGACAATCGATTGGCTATAGCGTATCTGTTGACAGTAACTTCAGGTTTTGTTTCAGTTCGAGACGCAGGTCGTGTGTAGCTAGAGCTTCGTGGATACAGTTTGTAGCTTGACAGGCTGCTATAGCCTGTTGACTTGTCAGTCTTACTTGGAATGTCTTTTTCACGATCTCCAAGACTGGAATCCCTTTTTTCCTTGTAGCTCTTTGTTTTTCTTTCAGGGCTCAAATGTCTGGAAGTTCGACCAATGCTGTATTTAGATGACGTTGATACTGGACTGGGGTCTCTACTTTTGGTTGTGATGGAGGGTACGGCGAGCTTGGAGTAATCTTTTTTTTCATACTTTGTTGTGGGTTTTTCAGTTTTGTTGTAATTTGCGTATTTGTTCGCGATTGCTGTGATTGGAGATTCCTTTTCTGGTGGGTTTCGTTCAGAGTGCAGTATGGGTATGCTGGAAGATTTGTATGTGGGTGTGGTGGTGTATTTAGCAGTGACAGTGGTCGGACGATCGGCGCTGGATGCTGTGCTTCTTCCCGTGTCACGACTGCGTCCGTACGATGACGAGTCATACTGAAATGAAATAAGGACTTAATTAAGAAAGTTTCTTGCATTTTACCTACCTCCCCACTTAGATTCAGCAGCTTTATTATTTTAAAAATAATCCAATAAGTATCACAATTTGTGCTTTGATTTAAGTTTAGGAGCTTTATTAAAAAAAACTACAGTGTTTGGCGCTCGAACTACACAATACTTAGTACAAAATGCAAGGACGAATCGAAATGTTACAATTCTAATTCTGATCATAAGAAGCTGCAATAAAATATATCATTGTTTATAACGATTTTGACAATATTTTGCTATGCATTCTACTCGTCAGGTAGCACACACCTAAGTATCAATGGGCGACTTATAAACAGTGACGAATGTATATTCATTATTCAATCAATGATTTCCTTCATCATTTTTAAAAGTAAGATTAGCTGTAACTCATCTTTCAGAATTTAAAATCCCTGCGAGCATGGTTGGGTAAATCTTAGTACATAATAATAATAATAGTTTAATATAAAAATATTTTTTTTGAAAAGCTTCAGAGATTATATCTTTTTAGTATATAAAATATAACGCAGCAACTGTGATTATAAATCAAGTAGTAAATCTATATCGAGATCAATATTCCTCGCTCAACACTATCACATATAGAGTCGTTAATTTCACAGCTTTATAAATAGCTAGGGAATGCATGTTGCACAGAAAAAAAAAACGTAAGCAGTAGAGATGGTTCCGAACGATAGACTCCCCATGACCGAAATCGAGATCTGACTTGACTTGACTGATCAAGTCAAGTCGAATCTTGATCTCCATCATTCAAGACCCTTTGGAAATGTCTAGGGAGGTATATTTGACATATTTTATAGTTAGCATTTCAAACGTAGTACGAAAAAAGTTTTTTTTTATTTGAATTTAACACATTGAAGATCGTCACTCAGTGAATATCCAAAGACATTGGACGACGAGGCGGCAGACCCAGAAATGCTTCACTTTTTAAAATTTTGGAGTTTTTATAGACTGCGAGTACAATTTCTCTGTGATATCACCCAAATCTATTCCGAAGTTTTTACTTGAAAGAATAATAAGCATCCGTACATCCATCCTCACAAACTCTAGCATTTATGGTATACCTTAGGTACTGATTGGGATAATGTATACTGTGCTTCAAGATAACGGAGGGATTTTATGGAGCCCCTTGCGATTTGGTGTATTTTAAGAAGACTGATTAATAGTGAGGAACGGAATTTTAAGATGTGATTGTAAGAGTATCCTCTGTAGCGTGCGCGTGCGCTTGCACAACACTTTCGAGCAATGTTTGGGAAAATAACAGTTAAATACTTCAAAAATGTGAAGAATTACGAAATGTTTTTTAACGACCTCTTTAGCGCAGTGGGCGAAGGTTCGCTTGCGACGCAGAAGGTTGTGGATTCGATCCCCGCGACGGAGCAAAATATGTTTCTATGATCTACAAGTATGTTCTATGTACCTATAATATGTTGTGCAAACAAAAAGTATTTATGAAATAAACCAGCCATACCCATAACACAAGCTCTGCTTACATGACTTGAGAAAAGTCCAGCTTTAAGTATAAAAGAAATGATCACCTTTCGAGGTAGGCCGAAAAAGAGATGGAAGACTAACTGAGGAAAAGGAATACACGTAAAGCGGACCCTACATAAGTTATCTAAACTTACTTTGACGAGCCTCAATTTTGTTTGACTGGCTCCCTACTGGAGCTTGAGCACTGAGCTTTTTAGTTTTAAGATGGATCACCTAAAAGAATGAAAGGCCGCAAACCGTGTTTGTTGCCCTGATACTTCACGGTATTGATCGCGCAAGAACAGAAGTAAAATTAGTTTAAAGACTATCTAATAACTAAGTGATCCCAGCGGTCCTACTGAATAAATTCTTTTTGACTTTGACTTTGTGGGACTAAGTCAGAGAGATGATATTGGTACTTACATAGTTCCTAAAAGACATGGTTGCTGCTTTATCAGCTTGTTTCCATCAGAGCTGATTTGATGCCAGTTTCAATTCCTTCGTCAATCCTGAAATGATAAGATATTTTATCATAATTCAATCTAATACTGACTGATTTATATAAGGTACAAAATAACCATCGATTCGATTCATCCATACGGTTGAATAAGTTTTCTCTTGGATTACAGACAACAATCTTGATTTATAACTAGGATTCGACTCATGATTTAACCCTTACGCACTAGCGGTTGAACCGCGCCCCACGGTTCGAACTTTAGTACAATTCTGCTGCGGTTAGTGGCGGTTAGGTCCGTACAATGACAAGCGGTTGCATACTAAAACCACGCGACTAGCCGCCCCGCGGTTCAACCGCTAGTGCGCAAGAGCGCTATTTTATCACCGACCTCATGTAAAGTGTCCAAAAGGCTGGTGAAAAAACAGTTGTTATTTTCGGTATTATTTAGAAAAAAAATATTCCATTTTATAGTTTTCTGAAAAAATCACATCACACCGTGTAAACCAATCAGCTGTAGACAGTCACTCAACATTATATATTTAGATTTGAGTGCAAATAACAGTGCTGTTGACCGGAGTTGCAATCAGAACACAGTTCTTTTCGAAATAGAACTTTCAAATAGTTCCGGACCGACCTATATCGGCTGAGTCAATGAACAAAAGATAGTGAAGTTTTTCTGGCACTGCTGCTACTCAATCCTCGCTTTTATCTGTTCTACTAAAAGGTTGATAGTTCTCTGCCATGATTTGAGCTGGTGTATTGGCATTTGGCTTGTAAATCAAACTGCAGATGTGGATGTAATTGAACTTGTTTTTACTAGTTTTGCGTTTTACGCAGTAATGAGATTGAATTTCAGATCATGTACATAGTTCAAATTTCTTTTTAATTGTAAGGAAATACCAACAAAACAGCAGAATTTATGAAAAATATCTTCCAATTACAATTCTGGTTTTATTATTAGGTAAGTGCGGTGTAGATGGCCTATGGGTAGATGACGACTGTGAATTCAAACAAAAGATCACTTATCTTGATTTCATTGTAGTTTGGGTTCATTGCTTTCGGCTCAGTTGGGAAACCTAGCCCACCACGTCTCAGTTGCATTTGGTTATTTTCACAGTTCAATTATATTTTATGCTCGTCGATAATAGTTTACCGTCGTTTCAAAACAAACATTATTGTCACTGTCTAAGGGTCGATTCACATCTGACCGAAGATCCGTCGCGGATTATCGGTCGCGGAACGCCAGAACTGACAAATGTATAGAAAAACACTCCGACGGATGATACGTTAGTCCGTCGAGTGTGAACGGTCGAGTGTTTTTCTATACATTTGTCAGTTCTAGCGTTCCGCGACCGATAATCCGCGACGGATCTTCGGTCAGATGTGAATCGACCCTAAAACGTCGCCTACGTGGATTGAAGAAAACCGTCCCAATTAGGACATTTACGAGTTTTCACTTGGCGCAGAATATAAACACATAATCTATTATGTTTTTAACATCATTGTTAGTGATGTTTTATTTGCGTCCGCCGGCTTTAAGGTAACTATATAATATTTCACCGACAATGAGAAAATTAAACTATTTCTGTCTCAGATACTTTATCCGACCTGTTGTCTAGATTAATGTATGCTGTTTGGTAAATTATTGCATGTCTGTATATTCACGCAGTTTCACAATGGCTGCCACAAGTTGGATATGCGCCAAATGATGCTTGGACGTGCCTTGACTACCACTTAAGTCTTTACCTCAGCTATTTTGTTGATGGCTCGGGAATTTCTCTCATACTTAAAGCCTTTTTAAATGATTATACATCGTCCTGATCCCACATTAGAATTCAATTTATCATGTGTATCAGAAAATACGGGCACCACAACACTCAGACTCGTACTTTATCTCTTGTAAATGCAAAAAAAATGTCTCGCTACGAGAAATGAACTAGCATCTCTCGCAAGATTGCCTACCCCAACGGCTAAAAGCAAAACAGGATCACTACTACACAAGGCAGTGTTTATTTCTTTATTCAGAAATCAGTATTTAGCCTTCAACTGTAAAATCGAAGCACTAACTACATTATACAGGGCGTCCCAAACTTATGGGACATGAAGGGGAAGTACCTTAAATATCGTAGATAGTGTATTTTGCTTAAAGAAGACTTTATGTTATTTTTAAAACTTAGTAATTCCGCATTCATAGATTTTCTAAAAATTACTTGCTTCGTCTGGGAATCGAACCGACTCAAATGTCAAAAAAAAATCACCCTACTAAAAAAATCTATGAATGCGGAATTACTAAGTTTTACAAATAACATAAAGTCTACTTTAAGCAAAATACACTATCTACGATATTTAAGGTACTTCCCCTTCATGTCCCATAAGTTTGGGACGCCCTGTATACATAATAATATTCAAAAAAATTATCATTAAATTAAAAATTCTCTCAGTTCAAATCATTCAAGAACTTTGAAGTCCACGGGGTTACGGTCCAATGCATTTTACCATGTACAGTTCGCCCAACGGATCTAGGCAATCGTGAAGTTAGCCGTTTGTCTGCGTAGTGAACTTTTTTCATACAAAATTGTGTACGGCTAGATTCACGAATGCCTAGATCCGTTGGGTGAGGTGTACTCACATTTTGCCGGAGATCCTTATGAATGACACAAACTTATGGAAGATTTACCCAGCGGTGGGTAAAGTCATAATAATTATGCCTTTTAGATACGAATTATTTGAATTTAATATGTGATTTAGTCAAAACAGCGATAAAAGAACATTTACAAACTCCACGTGATTGATGTGTAAGCAATCGCCCCTAAGGAACTGGGTTTATTTTTATCGCGAGTACATTACGAAAATAAGTGGCCCACTCCGGCTAGTAGTGTCAAAGACTTAACAACAGATTCATTAATAGTTGGTGACTTCCCTTCTCTCCTCTTCCTCTTACCATACACATTCATACTATAGGCTCACTATATCCACGGTACGGTAGGCTAAAAGATCTTGAAGAATTTCTAACGCGCCTGAATGATAGGATACTGCTCTTTTTTCTATAAAATAGCCGACTTTAAAACAAAAATTTAAATGTTTAATTGTATTTTAATAAAGAAAAAGTAAGTTCGTATGAGTCAGTGGCCAACTCTAGTGACGGAGTTTTTAGGCCGTCTAAAGGCCTCCGTCATGGCTTAACGAAAATAGCCGGGACCGACAATTAAACGTGCCCTCCGAAGCACGGAAGCGCTCAGATGAAAATGCCACAGGCGGTCACCCATCCACTTACAGACCGTTTCGAACGTTGCTTAACTTCGACGATCTATCAAGAACGACTAAGCAAGCACGACCACGAGCGCTTCGTTCTTCATTCATCCTTCATATTTTAATATTCACTCATATAATCGCATTGTGGATCGGTTTTAAAAATTCCTCTAGGTTTGAAAGAAAAATTATGATATCATGAAATCATGATAGCCCTGTTTAATTATTTTTATGTCTTTACTCAAAGACGCTGGCGTGACGATCTCGATGCATTCCGAGCTGACTGGTGGGACGATGCTGGCGACCGCAAGTCTTGGAAAATGATGGAGGAGACCTTTGCCCAGCCGTGGGACAGCATAGGTTAGGAAAAAAAAATATTTACAACTTTAATTTACCTATAAAATTGGTCAAGTTTTCACTTCTCTCGGCACTGCCGGGAGTGCCAAAGTTTTTTTGACGTGACAACGTCTTATAATTCGATAGAGCCGGCTGCAAGCACGAAAATATGCGGCGTTACCTCGCTCTGAGGCGTTCCATGTAAGGCTTGAAGTGCAAGCGAGAGCGCGGAACGAGCGACAAAGAAGCACAAACGTTGTCACGTTCAACTATCGTCAGTAAACCGACTTTACAGACAACCAATTTTTTATAATGAAGATTATTGTCAGGTAAGGCAAGCCTAATACAAATTAAATTTTCTAAGAAGCTAGACTTGGCACCTGACTTCGGCCAACACCTTTGGGAAGACTGTCGACCTCATTTCAGAAGCAACAACCGGCCATGATGTTCCAAGTCACGAGTTCAATGACCTTCGGGTCCAATACTTTAATGTGCAATTGAAAGGATATTTCGATTATTTAGAAAAATATTCTCTCAGGGCACGTCATGTAAGTAAGGTATATAGGTATTCTACTTATTTACATTACAATTTACACATGAGAAAATCACCTATGATACCACGTCGGTACCTAATAGGTATAATATGTGTACATATTCATAATATTTTTCACAAAATGAAACGATTAGAGCGATTTTTTTAGGGCAAATAAATAAATAATGCTGGACATCACGCAGCGTCATATAGCCCCAAACTAAGCAAAAGCTATGGGAACCAGATTACTGATACTACTTACTTACTACGATATTACTTACTATATACCTGTCCGTCACGCATGATGTTACTTGCGGTCCCACGGAAAAACATCACTTTCCCGGGATAAATATAGCCTATGTTCATCAGAGATAATTAAGATTCTATTGGTGAAAGAATTTTTCAAATTGGTCACGTAGTTTTGGAGTCTATTCAATTCAAACACAAATCTTCCCTCTTTATAATATTATTATAGGTAAAGATGACCAAGATCTTTCGGATCGTAGGTATGTCGATTCTTACTCAATTCTCTCACCTTTAGTTTACCTAATGAAACATTCTAAGCACTAACAAGGCGAAAGTTAGTTCATTACTAGTCTTAAAATTGATCTTGTATTAATAAAGTTTCTAAAAAATACTATACCGATATTTCGTATTGGCAGAGAAAGTAAAATACAGCAATAAAATTTACAACCTGCATCCATATTAATCAGATGTCTAGTTGTATAAATGAAACCTGATTGGCGGTTATATTCCAAGGATGTTTTTATTTTTAGCTGACTGGATCATGTCTTCTGTTCCCAAAGTGAGTCAACTGGTCCTAATTATGATTCCGTCTGTCATCTATTTATCAGTCATAGGACTGTTTCAAAAGATATTTAGATTTTTCGAGTAGTATGTCATAAAACTATAGGTAAGTTGGAACTCTCAAGAGAATCTTATTGTCTCGCGATTTGAAGACACTTACACTGTTTCACAGAGTGTAGCATTGAATTAGATCATCAACATCATAATCTTTTAGAATAATTCTGTTTCAGCGCAATGCCAGTCAATAATAAAGTAGGGTGTATCCCTTCGTGTATACATCTCGAACTAGCGCGTGTATGCCATTGAAATTAATCCAAGGAAGTTGTACCACAGAGTGGCCTTAGAAGTGACGTCTTTTCCGTTTTGAGTGTGCAATGACCATGGGTTAAAACCACAACGACGAGTGAAGTTCTTATGTGAGGGGCCCTGAATGCATAGTGCATAAACATTTTTACGCAAAAAACAGGTGCACGACCAGATTCAAACCCACGACCTCAGGCTGTTTCCACTTGTGGATAATAACGGGGTTGTTAAAATCGGGGCACTATTATACTTGGCCAACACAGCTCACGGCCACTAAGTTCAGTTTCAGTATTGAAAGTAAAACATTAGTAATAATAGTTGCAAAATCCTAGCCGCTATTTACCAAGTGAATCAGAGCATGGATTCTTATCTCAATCGCAGACATCGTCTGATCTGATAGTGTGAAAATTTGCATACGGTTTAAGCTAAGGCACCAGACGCCGCGTCGTTTTCATTCGAAAGAGAGGGAATTCGTGTCTGATGTTAGAAAGAGATAGCGCAGAACCGCGAGCATTAGATTTACTAAGACAAACGACACACTACATTTTACATTTTCTTCTCGACAACAAATTCTTTGAACAAAATCCACTTTTCTAATAGACTTTTATGAGCGTTGTAGTAAACACAGTGACGTCACGAGCCCACGTGTATACCGTCCAAGCCAAGATGACTCACAGACGCTATGAATGTGTAGAGTGGATAGTAGCTAGGAGGACTTTCTGTCTACTATTACAAAGACTGATCACAAAAAAGCTGTTTGTTGCACTGATTCTTCACAGTCGCTTTACAAAACAATGTATGAGGCGAGTGTGTATGAGATAGCTGGAAGAGTAAGGCCTAGGCGAACATACTTGGATCAAAAAGGTGACATTTTGGAGATAGACTAGGTTAAAATTACCTGCGAGCTTGTATGAAGCTAAATGAGTATAAAAAGATGAGTATCCGGTCGCCATATGCCGAAGCCAGGTGGCAGTTGCGATCATGTCGAAACATCCTTTCGGGAGTGTTGCATTATTTTTAAAGTCACAGGAAATTCTGGTTCCAATATCGTAACGCATTATGTATGTAGATTAGCGCTGAGTCCAGCCCAATTGCCGAATATTTTTATGTCTGTTTTTGTTAATTTTTTTTGTATGTGTGCTTTCTTTTTTCGGGCAATAAATGTATTTGTATTGTATTGTATTGTATTGTAATTATCTGTACCTACCTATTATCAAAATAGTAAAACGTTTATTTAGGCTTTTTTTTAAATAAATAATGCTGGACATTTCACACAGCATCATCTAGCCCCAAACTAAGCAAAGCTTGTACTATGGGAACCAGATAACTGATATACTACATACATTTTGTTTGTAAATACATACTTTAATATTATACATTAAAACACCCAGACCCGTGATAAATATTTGCAGATCATACAAATATTTATCCCGCCGCGGGGATCGGACCCGCAACCTTCTGCGTCCCAAGCGGGCTTTCACCCACTTCGCCACAGAGGCAATTGAGGCAACCTCGGAGGCCAAAAACTCTGTCACCAGAGTTAACTCATAGGATCTAACTTTCTTTATTGCAGAGAGTGGTAAAACGAGAACCTATTAAAATAAAAATATATTTTTACTTTCTTCCTGTCTGTCCTCCTCCTAAAATACTTTCATACTTATTTGTTTTGCCAAACAAAACACAATTTTTCCACAGAAAATTTAAAGACGTGTTCAGTATGACCTATTTATGATATGTAGTTTATAGAACTACATCTTTAGCTAAAAAAATACAGATAGAGTTTCCGCATAAAGTTCTATATTACACCCCGATGGAAGAAAGCCAGCTTTTATTCCAAAAATACGATGAATCTAATTATAAAACCTTGTAAGTCGTCTGATAGTAATCGCAAGTGCTCGACTGCCCTACATTTTGTGGTACATACCTACATCAATAAAGAAAACAAAAAACAAACAATCAAGACATTCTCTCAAATCTTAGTGTAATTTAGATTCATATGTAACGTTTATTTATTTATAACAATTGGGACACCAAAGCGACAATGAAATTACAAAACATAAATACTGCGTAGCAGCGACTGTGAAATTCGATATTGTAAAGTTAGGCAGTTTAAGGATACCTAATATACAATGCTTTTGAACATCATGTTTAAGTAGTAACATTAAGCCCCCTCGCAGACTGCAGACTTTCTATCGGCCGAAAGTTGAGACGGAATATACTTCGGCTCGTAATGAGTATGGAGAAGTATAGCCCGACTCAACTATTGGCTGGCAGAAAGTCTGCAGTCTGCGAGGGGGCTTACAGCTTAGGTGGGTCCACATTAGAGCATTTCGGCGAACAAAACAGCGTAACCGAAATAGAGCCGCGTGACCTACACAATATAGAAATAGTGTTCGTTTCATTTTTCAAAACATCCTGGTTTGATTCCGAGCTGAGTAAATTTTTTTTTAAAGTATGAATACAGTTTTCCTTGTTACTAAAATCAATGACTATGTTCCTAAGAACAGATCTTCGTATGTCTAATTCAGACTTTCCCATACTGACCGATCTAAGTGTTTTACATGAAATCATCTCAACAGCTCTTCTACTGTGCTCTATCAGTCATCATCATAAAGTTCAATCCAATCCCCGGTCCAGTGAAATAAGAGTTCATGCTAAGCAATTTACTAAGCAAAATAATTGTCATGCTAAGCAATTTTTGCTGCATGACAATTTTGACATATACGAATCTGAAATGGCGGTGCTTAAACATGCCTTCTCGCTTGCACTATTAGTGACTGTACTAGTGTGCAAGCGAGAGAACGAGAGACGAGAGTTGCGACGTTTCTATAATAAACCGGGTTATTTGAAATTGACACTTAGTTCGAATACAACCAGGAAATAAAAGTTCATGCTAAGCCACCAATTTTTAAAACCAGTTTTAGCATAACAACTGCTGATGATAATGATGGTATACTGCATCCCAAATTGGCAACTCAATAAATAAACATTCAAACCATTTAAATAAAGTAGGTAGTTGATTGGGACTAGAAAATACGTCGGCCGATTCAGACGATCAGTTTTAATGTACTCGTAATTTTATTGCCTATGTGCATTGAGCTGATACTATAGAGTTACAATCTGACAAATAACATTGTCCGCGCCAAAACTCGGCGCACGCTACGCAGTGCACCGAGTTTTTGCGTACAAGCGACATTGAACACTTATACAAGTGAGATAACGATTACATTCGAGCAAATGTCATCAAAGAACGGTGCTCAGACATTTTTTGAGTAACTCAATGCCTAGTCGTATTAAAAAAATCAAATGTTACCGTTTTTGACAAACTTATCCATACTCTGTCTAACTGTGTGTCTGTCAGTCTGTTTGTATCTTTCGAAGTTTCATCCAAATCAGTTCACTGGCGTGATTAAAACACAAACATATAAACAAACTCACAAGCTTTCAGCTTTATTATATGAGTGAGATTTGAGAGAAAAGCTGATCGCACATATTATATTAAGTATGTACGCGCCGCAGTCATTTTTCCATAGAAAATTAAAAATGTGGCTAGTTTCTGACGTCTCAGCATTTTCTCTATTGAATTGACAGTTCGGCACGTTCGACGCGGATGGGTCGTGCGATCACCGAACAAAGTGAGTGATAATAAATAGATATTTGAGTTCAGATGATTTTGAGTTTAATTTTGTAAGTAATATAAATGTTTTTAACTAATTCGGGGCGTTCCATGTAAGGCTTGAAGTGCAAGCGAGAGCGCGGAACGAGCGAAAAAGAAGCACAAACGTTGTCACGTTCAACTATCGTCAGTAAACCGACTTTACAGACAACCAATTTTTTTTGTTAATATTACAAAATATTGAAAACTCACCTTGGTACAGATTGAATCCTGATTATTGACAATATTTATTGATCGTGTGAACTCAGCTATTACTAGTAGTATTCGCGAGCCGGTTTTTGTAATTGGAGCAGGTTTTAAGTATGACTGCAGATGGCTTTACTCAATTCAGTTTCCCACAGAACTCAGTTAACAGGTAGGATTGTTGAGCTGTTTTTGCAATATTTATGTTGAGTTCATTGGTTTGCTAGTGCAAATTGATATTTATAATTTTTGAAACAACCGTAACGGACTTATTTCGTTTTAAGATGGATCACCTAAAAGAATGATAGGCCCCAAACCGTGTTTGTTGCCCTGATTCTTCACGGTATTGGTCGCGAAAGAACAGGAGTAAAATTAGTTCTAAGACTATTCTAAGTGATCCCAGCGGTCCTACTGAATAAATGCTTTTTGACTTGGACATAAAGGAGGCCGTTCAGGCTCCATACCACTAGGCCCTACCACTATTGGGAATGCCAATCTGAGTATTTTTCAGTACGCTACTATATTCTCTAAGTCTACTACTTCAAAAGATTCCATAAGTTGAAAAATCTAAATTTCATACAGTTTTTATTGACTTCAATCATGCCTAAGCCAGTGAACCGATTTGGATGAAACTTGGAATAGGCGTATATAAACATCAAAATAGGGCAGAGATATATCTTTTGCATTCACTCCCATACATTCTTCATACAAACTGCCGGGATAGGATAATTAATATTAGGTACAGTGGGAGTATGCAGCGTATAAACAAATAACAGACGCATGTGTCAACTGCAGGAGAAGCCGCGGGCGTGCAGCAGTGTAGCATAGATTTAGACGTAGCTGAGTCGCGTGGCACAATCCAACGCATGGTGTATTTATAGAGGGAGCAACATTTCAATGCAGCAAAGTATCCTGACTAATTTATTTTATAACTAGCTGCGCTCCCGCGGTGTAACCCGCGGTCCCTTGGGATTTTTTCTGGATAAAAAAGCCTATGTCCTTCCCTGGGAACCTTTACCTATCCATGCCAATTTTCAGCCTAATCTGTTCAGTGGTTTGGGCGTGAAAAGGTAACAAACAGACAGACAGACAGACAGATAGACAGACAGATAGACAGAAAGACATACAGAGTTACTTTCACATTTATAATATTATAGTATAGTATATAGTATAGTATGGATAGTATGGATAGCTTCCACCCAGCTTTGCTTACGGTACTAATATTTATTATATATTTCAGGCTATATCAGTCTGGTAAAGGCGTACTCCAATAAACAAACATCGGAACATACAGACAAACTTTCAGAAGGACTGTTCCAAGTTTCCTCCAAACCGGTCAACTGGAGTTTGAAACATCGAACAAACATTCAAACATACAAACATGAGGTTTATATTAGTAGGAAGGATGGTATCTCTACCATCCTTCCTACTAATATTTGATATTCTGGTCTTGCAGGATATCTAACATTATTTTACAATCTTTTTGGTGTTTTTACATACATACATACATACATAAAATCACGCCCTTTTCCCAAAGGGGTAGGCGGAGACCACGGATCTCCACTCACTACTGGTGTTTTTTTTATGATGAACTTAGGTACTACATAGGCAAGAATGAGGTCTACGATGGAGCGAGCCTATACAGAAGGAGCCTTAGTATTCAGGAACTATCCTCATTTAAACTATTCATACACAGAGCGGTAAGGCACTCCGGTTTTAGGAGGATCGTCTGATCGTTACGGGTTCGAATCCCGTCGGAATCGAAAATGATAAGACTTCATTTCTCAATGAAATATCTACCTAAGTGTGGTATAACACTTTAAAAGATACAAAATTATTCAAACACAAACAAACATAACTCACAAACTTTCACACACTGCGAAGATTCTGTTTTTGCCTGCTTCCTTTTGGAGCTCCGTGGCGTCGTGGAGGAAGTAGGAACATTTTTGCTAGTTCCGCTCAATTCCGTTGGACATATTTATGGCGCTACCTATACTTAGGTAGGTTTATTGAAATTGATGTTGAAAGCAATGTTTCGGTAAGGAGGCAATTCACGCTTCATACAAGGTAGGGCCCAGAAGTGCCGGCAAATTAAAATAAAGGCCTCACCACTGTTGGGAATGTCAATCCGAGTATTTTTCAGTATGGCACTAGCAGTTGATAGGTATGCAATGGGCACTAATCTCTAAGTCCACTACTTTTTGTTGGTCTGTCTTTCACTGACCTCCTTTATTTCGACGATTTATTTTCTTATTCCTTGTTGCAAACGCACAGATTTACTCATTTGTTTATTGTTCTACTTTTCGTATGCATACTATGGATAGTATCGAGTATCGACTCGCAAGGTTACTGTCCTGAAGCGAATCTGTATATTCGCGCCATCTAGTTATGAGATTCGAACTATTTTACAGACAAAGTTTACTGGAAAACTTTGAGATCTTGAATTTATCTTTTTCAGTCAGAAAATGCAGCTCGCTTCTGACGTCAGCAGCATTTTCTCAATTAAATTGCAAAATACCTAATTCAGGCAACTAAAATGGTTTCGAAACGAATTAAAATCTTTTGTAGTACCTATAGTCAAATTTGGCCTCTGTCATTGCCACAGAAAAAAATGGAGTGTGGCAATGAACAGTTTATACACTAAACTTATGACATTGCGTAAACACCAAACAATATCACTCGAATGAAAACAAAATAAACATCTTGTATCTACGCGAATTTGTTCAGTGGCTAACGAATGTAGAAGAACTTAATAGACAGAGAGAGAGACAAAAGATGGAATGTGTAAAAAAACCTATGAGTGTGCTAATAAGAGCAAGAAAGGAGTGAATGCGGAGATGACGAGTGAAGAAGAGAGAGAACATGTTGTGCTGACCCCGCTAAGTGGGATAAGAGCAGGCAAATAATGAGAAGTACGAGAATACTACGTCAACGGAACAAACTCACAAATACCTACGACCAGATTTTTCCCAGGATTACGAAGGAAAATATCCTAAGAAAACCATAAGAATCCTATCGATTGTCATAAAGTTTTACCCCTGAGGCAACCCTTGAACGGTGAAAACATTGTGACTCGTGAGGTAACCGACATGTAGAACCAAAAAGTTCAAAAACATAAATGTGTCAAGTGCACGAAAGGAGTCTCTGTATACTTTAATCTTATCATCACACTGGTTCAAAAGAACTAGTGACGACAACAGAAGAAGCCCTGAGGCGTCTTTGAGAGGTGTAATTTCATCGCAATGTGTTCACAAGATTTCTCCTAGCAACTCATAACCTATTGTAAAATATTACGCGATTTTCAGACGTTGAAACATAACATATCGTATTCAGGGCTGTCTCAATAATATTCCTAAATTATATTAATAATATTTTTTCTATAGAAAAATGACTGCGGCGCGTACGGTGCGGGCAGTGTGCGATCAGATAAAGTTTGAAGTATTTTAATTACTTGTATGTGTTAAATGAAAGCTTGTAATTTTGTATTTGAATGATGTAAGTATTTAGGTACTTACTTATTTGAATGTTGATGGATATACCGGAAAGATCAGACCAAAGAATAAGGCTCAATGCAGACTGAATCCTTCACTCGAAGTATTCTCCCCTTAAGCTCAATGCACACTGAATTGGCAGCAACGCGACGCGACGAGACGTAACAAAACACAAGACATAAACCTTATTAACAAAGTTACAAGTAAAGAATGAACGAGGTGTCGCGCCGGTTCGAGCAGTATCGCGCGTTCGCGAGCTGATACGCGTCCTTCAGTCTATCAGACGTTTCTATATCTTGTCACAATGTACATAAGGTTTATAATGTCGCGTCGCGTCGCTGGCAATTCAGTGTGCATTGAGCTTAAGGGGAGAATACTTTGTGTGAATGATTATAACGGATGGAAAAGTTTTAATGCTAAAATAAATAATAATATGAATTTCAGTTAAATGTACAAATTTTATATTGTACTTAAAATGAATACTTAAAAGTTAAAATCAGGTGCTGGATGTTCTTCATGGATGTCAGTATGAATAACTCTATTTATGAATGTTTAGAATACTTACTTGTTTATAATAAGATATTAAAAAAATTGGCAATGCCTAACGATCTATAACTTGTTTAATACTAGGTGGTCGCATGTCCCATCCGCGCCGAACTGTTTATTCAATAGAGGAAATGCTGAGACGCGTACGGCGCGGACATATGTGCGATCAGCTTAAGTAGTTGTTTCTAAAATTTGCCAGCCCTAAAAGAGTATCAAAACAAATTGAGAGAATCTGAGAACGCGGGAACATAAAATAATTATTACTTACGAACTAGACATGGTTTCAGATTTTGTTGGTAATAGAAGTTATTATAATAGTAGAAAACAAAATAGTTTTGACTTCGAATATATATATTCGATACTAGCTGGCCGCCGCGGTGTTACCCGTGATCCCTCGGCAAAACTTCACTTTCCCGGGATAAAATATAGCCTATGTTCATCGGGGATATTGTAGGATTCTATTGGTGAAAGAATTTTTCAAATCGGTCCAGTAGCTTCGGAGCCTATTCCTATTTCAAACAAACAAACATACAAACATAATATGTTTGTTTGTATACCTACAAGATGCGCGCAAAAACATAACCCTTCCCTTGACGGTCGGATCAACTGCGAATAGTTTGCTCATCACAGGGTGAGCGACTTCTTCAAGAAACATCTAAAGTATCAATTAAAATGTGGCAAGCATCCACATAATATAACTCATTGTTGAAAGGAATGTGTTTGTTTACATAGTTTATTTATTTACTTGTGTATAAACCGCTTTTTAAATTACGAAAAGAAAATTCAGATCTCATGTTGAAGTTTGGATCAAAACGTAACTTCACACAACTTTTTTACTTCATGGTACTTAATATTGGTATCAGAACAACATGGTATTACAAAAAACACAGTTAATATAAGAATATTAACTGTATTAAACATGTTATTGTTTTAAATTTTTTAAAGTTCAACTCCAATAAAAGTTTCAAAAGAACTTTTTAACTTAGAAAATAATTTCAACTCAATTAGTCTAAACGGAGATTTGTTCGTTTTCTTGCGTTTAAAATAACGGTAGCCATAGAAATCCCCTTCGACAATCCCCTGCCTCCACTTGGAAAAGATGCTCAAGAATTACTATTTTTAATTATCTGTTTATAACTTTTGCAACTTAGCTTGATGTTTCATCAAGCTAAGAAAAGTCAGTTACTTATGACATGTCATAAGACACGAAATATATGACCTTATTCAACTAATTATGATGGGAATAGTCGCTGACAAGAGGCGTGTTGGTCGGAGGAAGAAATCTTGGTTGCGGAACATCAGAGAGTGGACGGCTAGCGACTGCTGCAGAACTATTTCGACTCCCTGAAGATCGAGAACAATATGACTGCCAACCTTCGCTAGTCGAAGCATCACAAGGAGAACAATGATTTTGTTTGCAAAGGCCCTTAGCATGAGCCATATGGGCTCTCTACATATTCGCCGATGATAGTAGACGAATGCCGACGTTCACGAACGTGTAGACTGTAGAGGGCCTCATCGCCTGTATTCGTCTTTCCAAATAATAATTCGGCGAATAGTTCTGCAAATAGTTCGGCGAATGTGTAGAGTGGCCGATAGACAATATTATAACGATCAGTAATCTTTGATTTCTAAAGTCGCAGGGGATTTAACTGATAAGCAAATTGGAACTACTCCCATTATTTTTAAGTTCACATTTGAATGCAATTGCATTCCGCGGAAAGCGTATGAGCTGAGTGTGAGTGGGCGAGATTTTTGAGTAAAAATATGATTTTGCTTTACTTAAGCAAACGCGTTTAGTTTTTTCCTTACTAAAACCTTAAAATAAACTTTTAATTACAAACTGAAATTAGCTCTATCTGGTTTAAATTAGATTATGTGTTAGTTTTTATGAGTGTTTAGAATATTTTTTTTATTTAATAATTTTAAGATCTGAAGAATTAATAGTTTACCAAGTATCAGTGAATATAGCAGGTTCAAGTCCAGCATGGGTGCATTTTTTTTGATGCATTTTGAAAAATCTAAAATGTTCCATTAGTACTATAAAAATATACTTAGTTTGTAAGATCTGCTTCAGTACGTTAAACTTGAACCATCAGTCAAAAACCATTGCAAATTCAAAATACCTCTTCCCTCAGGACATTTCAATGCACGAAAATATAACTAGCACTTTTGTTTGTATATCTACTACACTTTTCTAACTTAGAATACAATGAATTCGTTGTTTTTGTATTTGCACTATTTCTTGACACACATAAATGTATTTTAGTGAACTGACCTGGTGCGAAGAGACGTGTGCACGGTAGGGCGGGCGGCGGGTGACTGGGCGGGCGGCGCGCGAGCAAAGCTTCAGCCAAGATGGGACGGGTTCAAAACGACTTTAGATTTCCGGTAGTCGGACTCGACATGTCACTAACTTAGAGATTGTAACAATCATTATGGTGTCTAAACGCGCGAGCTTTTATGAGAATGTATGAGACATGAGATGTGTCAGGATTGTAGTAAGTGCTTAATTACTTTTAGGTACTTATTTTATAGTGGGAATTCATCATTTCCCTGCCCTTATCCCACTTTTATGTGGGGTCGGCATAACAGGTTTTTCTCTTCCACTCCGCTCTATCAGCCGTCATCTCAAACACTGCTTTCCTACCCATATCATCCTTCACACAGTCCATCCATCTTTTCTTTGGTCTGCCTCTTCTGCTACATCCCTCCATATTCAAACCTAACATTCTTCGTTTAATGACTCTCTTCCCTCCTCATAACATGCCCATAGCACGACAACCTATTAGTCCTCAACTTATCCGTCACTGGCGCAAGTTTCAAACTTCCTCTGATGAGAGAAGCGATTTTATGCATATGTATGTAGAGAAACCTGTTGAACCTTAAGGGCCCTCTACATATTCGGCGAACATAGACGAATGCCGACGGTGACGAACATGTAGAGGGTCTATTCGCCTGTCATCGCCTGTCATCTTCTATGCAAATAATCGGCGCATAGTTCAGCAAATAGTTCGGCGAATGTATAGAGTGGCCGTTAGCCACACTTATTTTGTCTATAATTTTGGACGTTAACCGAATATGAACACTTTATAGATACCTATTTGACTATATAAATAAGAAAAAAAAATTACCACCAAGCACAAGGTTAACATACCTTTTTCATTACACAAATATACTTGTCCTAGATAGGAATCAAACCCACGAACTACAAGAAAAGGGTTTTTTCAAATAATAATCCCCTTAATCTAAAATAGAGCAATCGTTCTTGCAACGGTTTGCTTTGCTCATAGAAATTATCGTGCACTCTATAACGGTAGATAAGCTTTTCTTGTCTTGTTCTTAAGAACTCGTCTTCATACTCCTTTTCATACTTACCCCTTTCTTTACACATGATTTCAAACCTTTTAGGTTCTACGTTAGCAGTACAGTCACGGACAATAAGATGTATACACTCCATACTTTTAAAATTAATATCACACTAAAACTAATAGATATAGGTTAAAAACAAAAAGCGGAAATAGATTTCACATTGAACTAGTGGCGAACAATAAAGATACCAGAACATTGTTGGACATGTTGACCTGTACATGGGTTGAAACATTATGGAGTGTATACATCTTATTGAACGTGACCTGCCAGTTTCCTCACGGTGTTTTCCTTTGCTCTTTGGAAGTAAGCATTTGGTTGGATACAAGGACATAACATGCATTTTGACGACCTTCTGTAGCGCAGTGGGCAAAGGTCCGCTTGCGACGCAAAAGGTTACGGGTTCGATCCCCGCCGCGGGACAAATGTTTGTATGATCTACAGATATTTGTCTCGGGTCTGGGTGTTTCTATGTATAATATGTATGTATTTACAAACAATTATATGTATTTTTGTATTGATTTTTTTACAATTGTATGTATTTTTTTTTTTTTTTTTTTTTTTTTATTGGCTTACAACTACTTATTGTATCAGAGGCTCTACTTGAGATCCTTTGAAGCTGTGTAATGGAGGATAGGTAAGGATGTAGGTGAATACGTACGTACACGCGTGCGTATTGACGCACAACCGATCCTAAGCTCTCTGAAGTAGCTGCGCAGAACCCATTTTTGATGATGCATTAAAGACAGCGTTGTATAGCTGACTCGCTCACTCGCTTAGTTTGTTGCATCGTCCTATCTCACCTACTCTACCGATCATGCGCAATCGTTTAGTGCACCTGACTTCAGAGAGCTAATGATTGGTTGTGTGCACTATACGTAGGTACACTTCCAGACATAAAGGCTCATACTCGAATCGATATCACGAAACCACGTCTATCGGATTGAAATTCGATGCACCCAATACTTGTTATACATGTCTTACATGTCTTATTATTAGATAGGTAAATGAAAAACAAGATTTCTTTTGAAGTTTTATTGCTTTTTTTGTTTCTTTAACATAAATAGCATTTATTTTTAAAATTATTAAAAGTTACAGTTACAAACGTACAATTATGTATTGCACCATTAATAAATAATAATATAAAATAATTCTTTAATTTAAACTACAGTACCAATGGTACATAATATAGCGCCGGACCTTAAAAAAATATTGAAAAGAAAAGCTTAGGTTTTTGGTTCCTTTATTTGAAGTTAGCGTTTTGGGACGGACAGTCGGCGTTGAGGCCATGTGTGGAGACACGTTGATTACAGCCTCCGCGCCGAGCGCCCGTCCCAGATGATAAACTTATCGAATATACCCGACCGGAATACCCCCAGGTTTTAAGGCCATTGACCTCACTCTGTGCTGAGGGCGCGAGACTCCTGAACCAGGTAGACCTGGGAGCCAGGGACTGTGGAGGTGGTGACGAAGGTGCGGTGCTTGGCGCGGATCAGAGTCAGGTTGCTCTCAGCGACATCAGCGCGGTCTTCTGCGGCTTCCAACTCGCGCTGGAACCTTCGCACCCGGGTCACGCTCTGCTGGGAGAGACCCTCCTGGAATTGAAGAACAAGGTCAGTAACCCTTTTATACTATTCTGTAGAGCATGGACATAATCTACTCATCAACGTACGTTTCTGAAAAACGTCTCGCTCTTTTTCCAAGGCTTCCAAAACGGTCGGTGCTTAGGTGCCAAAAGGCATAATACTAAGCTGTTATCTATCCATTGTCTGTCCGTTTGAATGTCACACTAAGTTATACTTTTAGCAAAGAGGTGATCCCGATACTAAATTTATAAAATACAGTTCGGAAAAAAATGAATGGACGGTACGGCTTATTAATACGATTTAGTTTTTACTATGACAACCTCTTATTACGATCGCATTCTTTCACTTCTACAGTCTATCCCCGTGAAATATATATGTATAAGTATTGCTGTCTCTATCAGCGCTCTCGCTGAACCATACCTGTTCTGTCAGCTGTCTCTTGTAGATGTTGACCTTCTGCACAGTCTTCTCCAACGAGTCCTGCAGCAGAACAATGTTTTTCTGGTCCTCCTCGCACTGGATCATGACCTCCTTTAACTGGCGTTCCTTCTTGCGGAGGATCTTGATAGTCTCCGCATGCCTCCTCTTCTCCTCATCCATCTCGACCTCCATATCCTTGATGCGGGCTTCCAGTTTGCTGATGATGCGCTTGCCTCCAACGATGGCGTTGGTTTCGACTTCCTCCAGGCGGATGGAGATGTTCTGAAGAAGATTGTTGGTGTAAGTTATGTAAATTCTCATGAGCCAATGGCCAACGTCAGTTTAGGAGTGAAAATAGTATATTGCCCTGGTTCTATATGGTATTGGTTGCGGAGGAGCAGGGGTAGACTCACCTAATTTCAAGACTATTCTATTGTGATCCCAGCGGTCTTACCGAATAAATGCTATTTGACTTTGACTTTACTAACTGATACAGAATCGAAAATATTACACTGCTTTTTAATTTGGAGGTAGAAGTGGTTTCTTAATATCAGTGGATCTTACCTTGACTTCGATCTCGAGGGACTTCTTGATGGCTTCAATCTTGACAATCCTCTCCTGTTCTTCGTGCAAGTGCTCGACGGTGTGTTTCAGTTCAGTCTGAAGTAAAGAAATTAGAACTCATAATAATTCGACAGCAACATCCTATTTGCTTGAATATCTTAATACCGTTGTATTCAGATCTTCAATAGTGTTGTTGTTTAGGAGTTTAACCCAGCAGTTTTTGTTAGTGTTCAAACCCCAATATGAAGAGATCCCACTGTGTAGGTTGCGTAGGATTCAAGAATTGTCAAGAAGGTTGAACATAAGACATTTTAAAGTCCACGTCACAAGTCATCTTATACGAGTAAACATCACACGTGTATTTTTAGACACGTGTTAAGTTTATTGGAGCTGAACCAATTTGTAATTAATAAATCAAAATATTAATCTAAATCCAAAACAGTGAGTCAGATAGAACCAAGTTCCGGAAAATTTTGCCTCATGCCAAGATTAGCTCACGTATTAAGCAGTTAAGTTTTTTGTCTGTATGATTAGAAATATTATTGCTAAAATTTTGAGAGGTGGTTCCTTCGAAAATAAATTTGACTCCTGCATTCAAAGACACTAAGAAAAACAGTCCAAAAACAGTCTTATCACTTACACCGTCTTAATAAATATATTCTGCGACACACACGACAAAATTTTAAGGTAACAAGGGAACTGAGTCATAAAGTTACCTGGACGCGCTGGTATCTCTCGTCACACACACGCAGCTCCTTGGTGATCTCATCGTAATCAGCAGCGACGGCGCTCAACTCCTGCTCAATCTTGGCCTTGTTGGAGGACAGGTTCACGTTGATGACAGTCAGCTCATTGATGCGGGTCTGGGCTTCCTCGAAGGAAAGCTCGACGGCGCGCTTAGCGCGAAGGGCCTGACAAGAGACAAAACGGTTTCATGGACCAGTGGTCTTCTATGGTGAAGGGTTTAATGCCAGGATAGCTTTTCAAACATTTTCCTTTTAGCTTAAAGGTCTGTAGGGTTAGTGAACTCTTATTTCCAGGCTACTATGACGCCGTAACATGCCTGAAAATGGGAGTTTAGATAAGCCCCCCAGGTGCATGCTAATAGGGGCTACCAATTCTGTGACCGTAATCATTTCAGGAACAAGGAAGTTTCAAGTAAGGACCAATAAATATTTCTACACTATGACTACTAAAAGATAAATTACACTTGAACTTGAAAAAAGTTGACATTGAGTCTAAATCTGTCTGATTTATTACAGAGGGTGGAGATTCGTCAATCATTTAAGTATCAGTATCACTCAATCTATTGGCAAGACGCTTCCCACAACACCTATTAGTCAATTTGGCAGAAGACGGTCAGGTTTTGGCTGGTTTTTTACAACTACCACTTCCGAAATACTTATGCAAATCACATTCTGCCTTTTTTGCTGATAGTCTGCTGATAGTCTTCTTGAGATAATTAAAATACAAAATACGGAACATTGCAAGATGTTTTGGAATGAAAGAAAGCTGGAAAGACTCACTCAAAAATCATGAACATCATCTGCCTGCCCTTGTCATACTCAATGAAGGGTTGGCATAACATGACATGTATTATTCTTATTTCTCTATCGTGCTAATCTTCCGTCACAGGAAAACCTGACTATAATCTGAAGGTTGAATTTCCTCAATGTCTTCATACTAGAACAGTTTACTCAGTCGTGTTTCAATCCATTCATACATTTATCTATGTAGGTAGTCATGTGGACAGTACCTGCTCGTAATTGCCACGGATCTCCTCGACCTCGCCGGTGAGCGACTGTATCCTGCGCTGGGCGACGCCGTATTGGTCGAGCGTCACCTGCAACTGCCTCTGGACCTCGTCGTAGTGGGTCTGGATCTCGGTGAGCTGAGGATAATAGGTTTAGAAGAATAAGTTGAAACAACTCAAGAATATTGAAGAATTATCGTAAAAAGAAGAATAGAAAGAACGACTTGAGATTAGGTAAATATCACAAAAAAATACTATTCTCGTTTGGTGAAGACTTCTCAAGATTCAGTTTAGATAATTCTTTTTATGTACTTTTTCCAGAAGAAATCGAGTAGTCCAATATAAAAAGTTCAAAGAACGACAAACAATGCTATATAGTTTTTGAAACTATCATGGTTCTTTCCCGATATTTCGACACAGTTGCATGCACTATGAGCACGGGAAGATGCATTTGTCAACAAAGCTCCAATATCATGATAATTATCTCGTTAATAATAATGAGTAATGCTTTTCTTACCTGCAGAGATTGCTTCTTGATGGTCTTCTGCAAGTCAATGTTGGTCTTGTTGGCAACATCCAAGGACAGCTCCAGCTCGGTGATATGGATCTGCAGCTTCTTCTTGATGCGGGTGATCTCGGTCTTCAGCTTAGTCTCAGCTTCGACCACGCGAGCGTTCAGCTGCTCAATCTCGATGCTGGTCTGCTTACTGAGGACAAGGAAGAATTTTGTTAGGAATCGCAAGTTTTGCCATCGGATACGTTTAAGACGCTTTTATAAGCCTATATTGACTGCTGGTCAGTCTTCTAAATTACTTCTAACTGCTGTCTTTGATAGGTTCCATCAATGAGAAAAGTGTATATCCTATAGGTATTATTAGATATTCAATAGGATTTAAATGGTATTTGTAAATTTTTGCCGTTGATGCACAACCAGGATTTAAAAAACTTTGGATAAAAAGTTAAGAAAAAATCCCACTAGTACCATGATTGTACTTGACCCAAGCATTATTTTTGATTTACCTGTGGTCAAAGCTCATATAAGTATTCAATGATTCAAACTGCTTGATCGTTTCCTTCAGATCATTGATCTTATCCACGTAAGAGTAATCGATAACTGGGATCTCAGTTCTAATGATTACACATTTAGATGCCGGCGACGTTGCCCGAACAGTCCGAATGGTTTCACAAATCTGTTCAGATAGCTTGCACTCGGATGTACTGCGAAGCTTAGACTCGGAAGACACTTGAGCCATTATATTCTCAGTAACTTTAGCAAGTTTGCGATCAACTGCTTCTTTCCTAGAAGTAAGGTCCATGCTTCTTACTCTATCTTGTGCTACATTCTTCCTGCTTTCGTCTAGCAGTACTTGAGCAATTGCTTTTGCCGATTTACCTCTGTACATCATCGCTTTACCTCGTAGCTCTGATCCAACATTGACTGCTTTCTCATATAGCTCCAACTCTCTATCAATTTCCTCCATTCGTTTCTTCTGTCTTTCAGCTCTGAATTTCTCCCTAGTGACTAGTTTTTTCTTACCCTTTGAAGCGACACTTTCCACACCCACGTGTTTGGTCACATTTGCTGCTGCAGCTGTAGCAACCACTGAAAATGGGCTACGCTTGCCAACTTTGTAAACGTTCAACTCACGTTTAGCAGTCTCAGCAATGTCCTTGGAAATACGTGAAACATCTTCTTCTGAATAAGGCTTGATTGTTTTGTCGAATCTATACTTTTCAAGTCCTCTCTCGTTATTCCAAGGTAGATGTGGTGGCTTAGATCTACCTCCATGTTCTTTGTCACTAATGTAATCGATCATGGGCTGGTAAAAGTTAATTCCATAGCCGTAGTTATCTTCGTAGACCGCGGTGGGAGGCTTATTCCATTTGCTACAGTAGTTAGGCACTTTGACCGGTGGCATCTTGACGAAACACAGAATACTCTTTGTACAGAGCTATAATATTATTTTCGAAAATCACTCCGCCCGACATGCACGTCGAGGCGCGAGGTCGAGCAATTGGAGGCGTGAGAAAATGGACACGGTCTTTTGTACATTTTCCTCGCACTCAATTGCCAATGTTCATGTGATCATCGCATATACTCCGCCAATCAAAAGCGCCGCTAAATATAAACGGAAATGTTGGCAATAGAATTCCGATTATACTGAATACCCAATAAGCATTTGACTTCAGTAGAAAGAGGAGCAGTTTGTTGCTTCGATTTATGGGTGTTTTGGGAGGATAAACAACGTTTAAAATAGATGAAAAGTTAGGTCAGACCATCGGGTATCGTTTTCTAATGAGTTCATTTTGTAAATTGGCTGTCAATCTTGCTATTGGCATGATTCCACAGTATATTTGGGTCACGGTTACGATTGAAGTTTGCTTGTCGCAAGTTTTGATGACACTAGTCACTCAGCGCGGAGATGTGAGAGGGGCTGCGTTGTGTTGAAAGACACTTTGCAGTTCCGAGTCTGCTTTGTAATTTGATTCAGTATGTTGTTGTCAGTTGAGTGAGCATTGTCAACAGAGCGGTGAGTTCCTTTAATTTATCATTGTGGTATGTCTGAGGTGATATTGAGGTGCTGATCTCATAGGCAAATTGTCATTGAGCTGTGCGTTTGTACCATTAAAATATCAGATGTGTTTCAATAAAATTGTAGTTTGATGTTTTTCTGGACAAAAATTTTTGCTCAGTTGAGAATGGATTTCAGTATGCTTACCGGATGGCCTCAATTTCTTCCTCCTTCTCTTGGAGACGACGCTCAGCCTCGTGGCGGAACTGACCCAGCTCAGCGGCCAGCCTCTGCGCACGCTGTTCCTCAGCCTTGCGACCCTGAGGAGACAAGACAGCATATTTAACCATCTAGCTAGACCTATCTAATCTCTTTCACCTATTTATTTGGAACTCCATTTGCATGTTATTCGTTAATTTGGCACATTGTTGATGTCAGAGATCTTGATTTTTCACTTCATTGACAAAACTTTGTTTAAAATCACCTATTTCAAATCTATATCACCCATTTTGTTTGCATGTCATTTGTCAATGCACTTGCATTATTACCTAAATGAATTCGTATTTCCGTGTGAATCCTTGCTTTACTCGTAGATTATCATTTGACCTGATTGATTGTTAGTGGCTGCACTTTTCGTCAAAAAGAATGAAAGTGTGTGTGTGAACAATAATAATGACATCTCGATAATGCGAACGAATTAATATGTTGTTTTTCAAAGACTCTTTTTAGCACATTAATCTATTTATTTATGGTGCTATGGCTAGGAGATAAAATTAATGCTATTTTGGCTCTGGTATTGGCATGCCCTAAAATAGGTGTTGAGAAGTTGGCAAAGGTTTGTTTGTACTAAGTAGAGTTCAAGGCTGCCTTATTTATAGTAGGGAATTATTTTCAGGACTTAGATGATTTTATTGATTCCGAAACTTACCGAGGTAATCTAGGTAACATTTGATTCATTATCACATCTCATACATAACATAACAGAACACAGTCATGTCATGGGTTGCTAAGTAAGCTTGGCAAGTAATATTTTTAGTCTTAGAAATCATCTTGGCTTCAGTGATATCACACAGCTATTACAGTCCAAACTGTCCAAACAGGTATACACTAGGCCCATGATAATAATAATGATAGCTTTTCTTACTATAAGTTTACTTAAAACTATGTAAAAATATTATTTAAATTGGTGTCTTAATTTCCAGCATTGGCCTAACCCAGAGTTTGCACTGTGCTCGGTTTAGCGCTTGTTTTTGTCTTGTCTTTGATAATTGTAGATTTTTTTTCTAAAAGTATACTTTTTTATCACATATAGGTTCCACTGTAGCGTTTCATTGGTTTCATTCTAACATTTCTAACTATATTCCTACCTGTTCTTTTTTGATTATTCCAAAAAAATCAATGTCTATTATTTCTGAGGACTGCACAAAAAGTGCAGATAAAAATTATGATGAAAACCAAAATGTGGCACTAGAAGTTTTGCTTTCACAACGGATATCGGCAGTGCGATAAAATATGATGCTTACAATGTAACCGGTTCTAAACATAGATTCTATTCACAGAAGAAGACAGGGAACTCTGGCTGGGCACTGATTAAATTGTCTGAATCCTTGCCAAAGTTTTGCAACAATTAAAATAGCTCGTATTACTGTCGCGACAGCTACGTCCGCTGCTCGATACGATCATATGTAGATTTTTACTAGTTTCCAGATCTGAACCTTTTAAACGGGTGAGAGTGGCTATGTATAAAAAATATTTTTTATGACGTTATTAACGCAAGAATGTCTGAGATGTCTATAACCCATAGAGATTGTCTATATTGTAGTCTGAAATGAACAAATTTTATTTATTTTTATTTATTTATATCCAGTGCAAACTCTACAATATCAGTTACAAGCTAATATTTACGGATAGCAAATACGGTCTCGAGTTATTTGTTCCATTCCTTTGGTATTGTGTCAATGAGCATTCATTCAGGATCAATATTTTTAGACTATTCTAAGTACTCCTAAATAAATGCTTGGAAAATCCACACAGTTATTATACGAGCAAGTCAACAACTGTAGTGACGTTGCCATTCTGCTCCGGCTCTTCCTTTGATTGCGAGGGAATAAAAGTCGACTTATTTAACCTGAATAACCGTACTTTTAGTTTATGCATGACATAACTTTATGTGAAGTTTGTTAATAAGGGCCACCATGTGTTAGGACGATTTTAAGTGGTCCTATATTTTTTTACTTTGACGACTTTTTTAGCCCGATAGTTTGTTTAAAATACTTACGGCTTCAGCTTCCTTGTATGCAGCGGTGAGTTCCTCTCGCTCGTTCTCAAGACGGCGCAGCTCGAGCTCGAGCTCGTGAAGACGGCGGGTCAACTCTGTGAGGTTAGCGCGGGCGTCGTGCAAGTCATCTGGAAGAAAAATCAGCTGTAAATATGACTTAGTAGCAAACTCTGGTGACGCAGTTTTTAGCCGGCCTTAAGGTCGTCATGGTGTTTAATGACCGACAATTTTAACGTGCCCTTAGCACGGAAGCACTTAGTTGATAATGTCCAAGTCAAAAAGCATTTATTCAGTAGGACCGCTGGAATCACTTTGAATCGTCTTAAGCTAGATGATTTTACCCCTGTTCCTTTGCGACCAATAATAATGCCACTAGAAGTCACCCATCCACATACTGGCAGGTCAGAACATTGCTTAACTTCGACAATCTATCAAGAACGACTAAGCAAGCACGATCACGAGCGCTACACATTACGTTTTACGTGGTAACTTCTTTTACAAGAGATCTTTTCCATTTTACTGGAAAAATAGGAGAATAGGTAATAACAAACTTATTGACTCTCAATTTAAAGAAAACAGACCCCGAAAATAGACCCTGGAGTTTGGAAAAAACCTTTCGGAAAATACAGATAATGGTAATGAGAGTTCTACAATGTGTACGATATATTAAGAACCCTCGCAGACTACAGACTTTCTATCGGCCGATAGTTGAGATGAAATATACTTCGGCTCATAATGAGTATGGAGAAGTATAGCCCGTCTCAACTATCGGCCCATAGAAAGTCTGTAGTCTGCGAGGAGTCTTAAACTTAAAGCGCTAGATACAAACACTGAGGTTATCAGCCAAATAAAGGTGGTTTTCCAGGTATAGGTGGTTTTCCAGGTATATACCAATAAAATCCAGGCTTAATTGGTTACACCAAGTAAGGGCACTCACCACCAAGTTTCTTGTTGTCGCGGCCAAGAGCGTCCTTCTGTTCGCGGGTCTTGTCAAGCTCGTGGGAGATGCGCTGGATCTCAGTGACCTTGATGCGAAGGTCACGCTGAGTCTGCTCGTAGATCTGGACTGTCTCCTCCAGCCTGGACTTGATCTCGATGTTGACACGCTCCAGCTGTTCGGTCCGCTTTTGCAGCTCCCGAGCTGTTCCGTTGGCCTTCTCCAAGTCGATGATGAGGACCTCAACCTGAATCGATGAAGTGGATATTAGATGGTGACGTAATTCAAAATCGCGGTTTTAAAAGTTAAATCAACATTTAAACTGGATATTATTATGAAGAAAACAAACTTTGAAATCTTCAAAACTTTAGAAATGAATTTTATCGGAAACGAACTGTAGATAGTTCAACTGTTATAGGACAACTGTCAGAATGTAGCTGGCGGACACCTAAAAACATTTAGTCTCTGAATAATAATGCTGCCTGAAGTTTTGAGAGGATTTTCTTGCATAAATACCTCATAATCCTACCATCAACATATTTATAATGTTTCTGAAGTTCACTGTTGCCAAAGTCTCACTCATGGGTTTGGGGCAAAAAACAACTCGATGGCATGGATAAACATCAGCCAGTCCTACCTCGCTCTGCAGACGAGACTTCTGCTTCTCGATGTTGTTGATCTTGACAATGAGGGTTTCAATCTGTTCCTCCTGTTCCTGGATGCGGATGGAGTACTTGCGACGAAGCTCCTCAATCTCCTCAGCGCGGGAGGCAGCCTCAGACTCGTACTTGCTGCGCCATTGGGCAACCTCGCCGTTGGACTTGACGAGCTGGCGTTCCAGGTCCAGACGGGCCTCGGATTCCTCTTCCAGTTGGACGCGCACCGACTCCAGGTCGATCTCAACCTGGGATGAAAGTGATTTGAGACATTGAAAGATAGCACACGACTAGACAGAGTTGCGTAAGAGAAGCCGTACCTAGTAGTTCCAATCGGACTGTAGAGATTAATAGAATTTCCAAAGTGTTTTTTGCAAATTTTGATATGACACTATTCATTTGAGAACTTGTTCTATAATTTAATTGAACATTTTCAACTTTATTTTGTCGTTGAATAATCAGTTTTTTTTAACAACTAGATTAAATTTTAACGGATGGTGTGATTTGAGGTATTGTTATTATGTATTGAGAGCTTGTTGACTTCTCAAACAAACACTCAAATATGATCTAGTCTACAGTTCAAACATGATCCTCTATCAAAAAGTGGGAAATATACTAAAGATTTTGAAGGTTACCTGGTGAAGGGTGGCTTCCAGCAGAGAGCGCCTCCTGTCTTCATCTTCGAGCCGGCGGCGGGAGTCCTCGAGCTGGCTGGCGAGCTGGCTCTTGAGGTACACCACGTTCTCAATGTTCACCTGGAAATGACATAAAAAACATTTAACTTTATTTTGTAGAACCACTGGTATACCAGTTTTAATATTTTTAAGAGCTCGAAAATTTTCCTGTTTCTTTGTGACAGGGAATGCGGTTTGTGGTCCTGCTTTCGTTTAAGTGGTCTATCCTCTAAATAGCAAGCTTGAGTCAAATTAGTTCTGAGTTTTTACTACCGTAATACACTCATTTAACTGTTCAGAAAATGAAAACAGGTCCTTATTTCTCTTTAAAACAGGTTGAAAAAAATTGAGCTAAGTATCAACTGGTTTCTAGATAAAACAGATTAGAAGGTATAAACTTCACAAACCTTAAGGTCCTGAACTTCCTTGATGAGCTCAACATTCTCCTGGGACAGACGCTGCTTGTGCGAGGTGATGTCTACAATGGTGCGGTTCAACTCCTCGATCTTGATGTGAAGCTCGCTGATGTTCACCTCAAGCCTTTCAACGGACTTCACGTAGGTGTACTTCTCCTTAGTCACGTTCTCCACTTGGGCCAACAGCTCGTACACTTCAGCCTGGAATTTTGACTTTTCCTTCTCAGACCTGGGGACAACGAGAACCGTGATGCAATGACGAGAAACAAATGAATACGTGAAAAGAAATCGCATGGCTTTTCGCATTTCTCGCATAGCTTATTCTAATAATGTACACAGCAAATGTATATGATATACGATTATACCACATAAATTTACCTCAATACCACGGAGATGTGGCAAAACCTCAACTTGAGCTATCATTGAGCCGCAAAGATCAGAAGTTGTACAATTACAAGTCCCTACCTGGCTTTGCTTTTGGTAAGCTGGTCGATTTGTTCCTGGAAGTCGACCACGATCTCTTGGTGCTTCTTCTTGAGCAGGTGAGCGGTCTCCTCGGACTCAAGGTGGACATCTTCCAGTAGTTTGCGGAGCTTGGTAAGTTCGGTGTCGCGTTTCCTGTTGATCTCGAACTGAAACATTTACGGTTTATTTCAAAAAATGTCCCCTAACTTTCTGTAGGGGCGCATGTTTGAAATATCAATTGCAAGGTACACATAATAAAAGAAAACTAAGAATTTATTTATAGAAAGTTTTAAACTGAAAGGAATAAATTACAAAAAATAATGTCTACACGTGGTATGCCTTTTATGCTAACTCACAAGTTAATAATCCATACTAATATTATAAATGTGAAAGTAACTCTGTCTGTCTGTCTGTCTGTCTGTCTATCTGTCTGTCTGTCTGTCTGTCAGTCTGTTTGTTACCTTTTCACGCCCAAACCACTGAACAGATTAGTCTGAAAATTGGCATGGATAAAGGTTGTATCCCAGGGAAGGACATAGGCTACTTTTTATCCCGAGGGAACGCGGGTTACACCGCGGGAGCGCAGCTAGTAAGTTATATTTCGTTTGACGAAGTTTTTTTATTTTGGCTTTTGGGTTGTGCCTGAATGCAATTCTAAGCCACTAAGAATTCTAAGCCACTATTTAATTATGTATTGATTAAAATTTGAACTCAGAATTTTTTATTGGAAAAAAACATTGAAATAAAAAAAAAACTTTGACATATTGCACTTAAACAAATCTACTGCTTGAGTACGAGTAACTAATTGAAATCAGATTGATAGATAATATTCAAGCAACTCGATTTTTTAATATAATTTTGTTGATCAAAATATAAGTACACCAGGATTCCTAAAGTTGTATCTAACAATGATTTCAAAAAAAAAAATACCTGAAAAAAAGACATTGAAACACATCGCAAAGCACACAAATTCATCGCAATAGCATGGACATAGAATTTCGCGTAGCAATTTTGTGTATTATTTGGATTTTGTACATTATTGATTTTTCTTGTTTTTGCTGTCTGAGCTTCTTATTTTTTGATTATTTTCCTCTTCCTCGTTGTTTACATGATTGAATTGATGTATCAATTTTCCATAATTAGTTTAACCTTTATGGCTATATTCATTCTGATTTCTGATTCGATTTTGTTTTAATTTGTACAAACCCTTCTTTCAGCAATAATTACATTTCTTTAGAATATTTTAAGGTTCTTTAATTCTATACTTCAATATTTTCTTCATCAAAAATGTTTATAACATGTTTCTTACTCAAATCTCCTGTTATTATTCAGTTGCAAATTCCGACAATAGTTATTTGGTCATCATATTGCTTATAAATGGAATAGGTAAGTGAATAATAATGAAGTATTATTTCCTTTCTTCAATTTATATTTTGTTATTTTGAATTCTAATTGAAAGTAAATAAAGTCAATTTTTACCTGACTTTCGGCTCCGCCTTCAGCTTCCTCCAGCCTTTCAGAGAGTTGAATTACATGCACGCTCAAATCCGCCTTTTCCCTCTCAATCTGAAACATACAAATAATTATATAAAAAAATTCCTTAGTAGCTTAATTTTCAAAGTTCGTAACTCCAAAATTATCGTTTTTTTATCTTGATGCTATGTAAAGTATAATACCCTAAGGAATCACTGGTATCTGATATGTTTATTGTACATGTTTGTCTATGCTTTCATTATTAGTTAGGTATTAATAAAAAAAATATACCCTCCTATCTTAGAATAATTGGAGATACGAACTTTGAAAATTCTCTTCTGCATTCGTTAGTTGCTTCAATCAAAGTCTTTGCTTTCCAAGTAGTTAAGTTATGATTGGCCCAGACTTTTACGATAACATATTAATTAGGTCACGGTTTGTTTTGTTTTCATCAAGATTATCTAAGTCTACGTCAGAATCAATGTACTTGAGATCTCCATCTTCATCTGAAGCTCTCAGTTATGCAACATAAAACGTCCTTCGCATATTTCAGTATTGTGCCATCTAATTTAAGAACCCGTTCGTGTCTCGCAGTTCTGAGTAACACGGATATTTTCGCCACCAATACCGAGTTCTATTATTATATTTCAATATTGTGGCATTCTCATCGGGAGCGAGCATCATTTGGCCCAGTTTCAAAAGTGAGACCGGCGAGCGAGAAGTTGAGATTTGAGAGAATGCTTTCGCTAGGTGGCTAAATATATCGCGTGCGCGGAGCGGTGCGCGCTTTCCCGCAGCTTTCAGTGCGCGCGCGCCGCTCGCGGTGCAATCTCCAAAAATAGACCACGAAACTACTATTACATGATCCCACGGATTTTCCTTTTGTTACAGATACTGATGGCTCAATTTGATAAATTATGCTTTATGATTTTATGACTTAAAGTTATACTTTTAACATACATTTTTTTTATAAAAAAAATTTTTTTTTCATGATTTTTCTTCACTTCAACTCACACAATATTGTTAGGAAACACAAAAAGCTTTTTCTGTCACATCTTCACTTTAGTTAGGATTAAGCTGATGATAGTAAAAGTTCAGAAGTTCAGAAATATTTCAAAGTTAATGTTCTTGCACTTTCACAAAAGGGTGTGAAGGAAGCGATCACTGGGCGGGCGGTATTAATAGGTGAGCGCCCCGCCCACACCTGCGCGCCCTGTATGGCGGCGCGCGCGCATATCACATTTCGCACGAACAGCTTACCCTCTGACGCAGCTCCCTTTCGGATTCCAGATCATCTTGGAGTAGACGGATCTTGTCCTGAAAAATAAAATGATCGTATCATGTCACGCACGGGCACTTCACAAGCACTGCACTGGACGATCGGCTACCTCCAGCCTGGAGAGAGCACTCAGGTCGGCGCTGTACTCGATGTTCACGTCGGTGGTGCCGCCGCCGCTGCTGCGGTAGGTGTACTTGGAAGTCTTCGCCACGGTAGACATGGTCGCTGGTTCGTATCTCTGGCGGTCGGCGCTACGTTACCGGTCGGGCACCGTTCGACTAGTGAGAGCGCGTGCGGGCAGCGTGTGCGCGGCGGCCCCTCTGCCCCCTCTCCGCACTCCCCTCTCCCCGCGCTCCAGGGCGGCCGGCCGGCTGGAGCTCGCGGATCGTGTTACCACCCCCGCGCACCCCCCTCTCAGCCTTTTATAGACACGCCCGGTCTAACCGTTGCGGTACTCTTTTATTTGTTTTGCCTAAAATTTGGCGAAACCCTTTACTCCTATCCCCGCGCCAATACGCTCCGTCGGCTTCCTGATTCCTTTCGGTCCCTGGCAGCTTGCGACACCCAAATGCCACCAAACCGCTGAACTTAACAATGAACTTCTTGTACTCTTTAATTCAACCCTCGTCAGCTCATGACTACACGATGTTTACAAACATTAATTTAATCTAATTTTGTATGTTTATTTAGCGTTTGAATTTGAATTTTCATACGTTTCTGTGAAACCATCAGTCGTAAACTGGAATGTTGCGTCTAGAATATTCAATGTTTCTACCAATTTCTTATATTTTGTATATCCACTAAATATAATTGAAATAATTATTTTCATTATATTATCGCCTCGATCGATTCCAATAGAAACGCTTTTTACGAACCTCGTAGCACTTCGTAGAGCCTCTACGGGTGCTACAAACACGTTCTATAACTTAGTTTGACGATCGTTATACATTCAATAGTATTTCAACGAATCAATAAAACGAAAGAATTAATTTCTGAACTAGAAATTATCACAATGAACAGTTTAATATATGAGATGCCATTTGGCTGCATGGTACAATTATTATTGAAGGAGACAATTCAATTAATATTTAAATTAATAACATAACATGTTATTGCATCACCTTGATAGTTCGAGTCATTTTAAAATTACTGTTAGTTATTGTTTGTTATAAAGTATTTATAATAAATGTAATGTTCACTTATAGTACTTGGCGGCGATGGGTTTGCAACATGTCATGTTATCCTATATTATTTACGTATCAATGTGTTTGAGTACGCCTCTGACTACAATTTTTTATTCTTGTGGGGTAAATAAAACTCTTTTAATAAAACTTTTTTCTTAAAACTCTAGAAAGTCCAACATTGAAGTCAGTTTTTTAGTTTGAAAATGTGGTTATTTTAATGTGTCCAAGCCGGATGCCAAATGAATAATTTCGTAATTTAAACGTAAATGTAAATTCTAATAACATTTCGCGATCTAATTAATAGCCACGAAACTAATCTATCATAAACTATAACTACTGCAATCAACGCCTAAGAAACGACTTATTAGAAAATGTTTGTTTGTTTGTTTTGTATGTTTTTTATCGAAGTCAAAGTCAAAATCACAAAAAACGGTGGCATTCCGGGAGTGCCGACAGAAGTGAAAACGTGAACAAGGTGTCGGTAACGGTTGTCCTACTAGGACTTGAACTCGCGGTTAATATTGTCTCACTCAGAAGTAGCGCTCCATACGCTCACAGCTAACCATGATACAATGTTTGACGAAATTAAGAACAAGTTTGATGATACCTTAGAGAACTATAGATGGTGTCGGTAATATGTCGCGAGTTGGTTGGTTTTTTTTCATCTCAAAAATGCTCAACGCACCTAACGAAATTTTCACTTCAAAAATATTCAGTAGCACCGCAGGAATAAGTTATACTTAGGACTTAAGACGGCCTAAAACGAACTTACTTTTCATGCACCTGACCAATGTTCCATCTCTCCATCCAAAGGTTGCCTTTGAATATATCACTCCACAGCGATAAGATCGCTTATTGTACTTAGTTTTATTATATTGTAACTTAGTAGGTGTTGTTACTAGCTTTCACTGTGCCTACCGCTGCTGGTAAAATGACGAGTTTTTTTTGTCTAAAACCATTTTATTGACATCATCCATGTCTCATCTCGTTTGAAGAGGCCTTTGGCTGAGTAATAGGCCTCCATTCTTTTATGCCAGCTTATATCATGCATAGTTTAAGTGGTAAATAATCTTGATTCATTTAATAAAAAAATCCACAATTCCACATTTTATTCACTTAGAATTTCCTGAAAGGTGGTCGCACGACCCATCGCGTCGAACGAGCCGCACTCAATTCAATAGAAGCAACGCTGAAACGTCAGACAGAAGCTAGCCGCATTTTCTGACGTCATTAGTATTTTTTCTACAGAAAAATGACTGCGGCGCATATGGCATATGTGCGATCAGCTTAAAACTTAATTTAAGTTAAAGAGAAAATATTTCCGAAACTGCATTGGACGAAATAGTCTGAGTCTCGTATCGGAGGCCAAGACTCGCTTTAGGACACTGCGCCAATAGAGTAAGTATTTAATTAAAAAGTTAAGAGAAGTCGGAGTGATTTCTAGTTATCTTTAAAATGGGTCACCAGGAACATCACCTGCATGTGCATAGCAAAACTGGCATTCATTCGCATCGAATGAACTCGTCACGCATTTAACTGAAATGTCAAGATATTCTTATATGCACGATAAAGAGCGGAGTTATTAATCATAGATCTATTTTAAAGGTACATGTGTGAGCAAAATATACAGGAAAGAGGGCAAGCGGCAAACAGACAGTTATAACAAGTTTTGTGTGAAGATTTTATAAGTATTTAAAAAAAAAACAAACACGTGCACGGTATCTATTAATCTTCAAAATGCGATAGAAATTTTCTCATAACTTTTGTGTAGATACTCCAAATCCTTTGATGGTTTTTGTGTTTAGAAGAATTATTGATTTTAATAATTATTAACATTATCATGACCGAGATTTTTCATTTCAATCGATTTTCTTTTATTTTAAATAAAAATTATTGAACTTTTAAAAGTAAGTAGCTTCATTTACATTGTTTCTCTTCATTTTTATGCATAACCTTTCGAAAAATAAATTGAATTAAAACTGTAGGTAGAACGTAACTCTTGATGCTGCAGTTGTCTGTGGGCGGTGGCAATCATCAGGTGTGCCACTTGTTTGCCCCCTCTTCCATAAAAAAAAACTGCGACTGATGGTAAAGTAAGGAAAGATTTGATGAAACACCGAAAACAAAGAAACCACTACTCATTCGTAAAACTTGTCTTAAACATTTTCAAACACAAGAAGACATGCTATCGATTTTGGGAAATTTGAAACACTTTTCCAACCGGTTATTAGCCCCACTTCGTGCGCAGACGCAGGTGGGAAAATTATACGGTTATATTTGTACCTGCGCAAAGTGGGCCGAGATATTTTCCGCACCTCCCTTTCCCCGCTCCAGCGGGCTTTTATACGGGCAATTTCCAGCAACTTTAGATTGCTTATAGGAAAATGTCTTATTGGGGACGAACCGTAGGGGTCAGCGGAAATAACCCTTTAGGTACGTTCTGGTGATTAAGGGGATTCAAGGCTGTTGTATTTTACATATTTCCCTCATTGTCGAATGCTCGTGATCATGCTTATTCGTTTTTGATAAATCGTCGAAGTGAAGCAACATATGTGTGGTCACAAAGTTGATGGGCGACCACTAGTGGCATTGTCAACGTGGCATTCGTGGTTTATAATAAAAAGTAAAACATACAAAATATAAAAATGTAGTTACTCCTAGACTACCTACATACATTAAAAATCCTTAAAACTACAAAATGGCGTCCATCTCAGCATATTGTTGTAATAGCCATTGGTTACTGCAACGCATCTTCCGTCGGAACCAAGGCGAGGATGTCATGCACTTGACGTTTTTATCTTATGTAATCAGAGAAAGGTTGATGTGGGTATGCGGATGCGAGATTAAAGTAGCGATGGGCGGGATACTTGGCAAGAAGGAACGTCTCCCGTCGAAGATGAACGATGTAACCACAGAATGCCTATGGACTCCGCGATCAAGAAATCAGCCCGGACGTTAAGGACTGTGCAGCAGTGCCTGCGACGCAAAAGGTCCGAGTTCCATTCTCGCGGCGG
Organism: Epirrhoe alternata; assembly: GCA_963565295.1. Taxonomy (NCBI): domain Eukaryota; kingdom Metazoa; phylum Arthropoda; class Insecta; order Lepidoptera; family Geometridae; genus Epirrhoe; species Epirrhoe alternata. The sequence goes on from OY751375.1 coordinate 2,813,008, forward strand.
GACAAATGTTTGTATGATCTGCAAAGTTTGTCTCGGGACTGGGTGTTTTCTGTGTATGTATTACAAAGTATCAAACCAGTGACAAAGGACTGTACCACTGAATTTCAACTCGTCGAGTAGTAATTTTATGATTAATACCACCGATGATGATACATTAATCATCGGTGTGTACAAAACTCTGAAGGCATCAGTGGTAGCTGCTACGTAATAGTCTGTGGCGGGTGACTCAACGTTCGTCGAAATTATTACTGAACTTTATAAGTTTATGTGCTGTGAGGTGAGCTGAGATATAACGGTCATTATAAAAAAGTTGAGCATACCTTGGGCCATGGAACGCAGTCTTCATAGGATCAGAAATTAGACAATACGCGAACGAACAGTCAGTGTCACCAAAAAGTCTTCCCAACTGACGACGTTAGGGCAAAAACCGTTACTGAATGGGTGCCCGATGGAAGACGTCCGCGCGGCAGACCACCACGTAGATGGCGGGACAATTTGGATGTGTATCTACCAGACTGGCCAACTATAGCTAAGGACAGAAAAGCCTGGAAAATGACGAGAGAGGTTGCCCTGCAGTGGGACAATGTGGGCTAAAAATAAAATAAATAAATAAATACCTTAGGACTTGCTAATCTCGAGAACCAAAGTTGACATAGCTCAGAGAATAAGCTAAAGTGGCAGTGGGCTGGCCATATCTGCCGAAGAACCGATAACCGCTGGGGTAAACGAGTTCCTGGGTGGAGACCGCAACTCGGCAAACATAGGTAGGACGCCCTCCGGCCAGGTTCAGCGAAACGCTGCTGGCAGAAGCTGGATGCGTCGAGCTGAGGACAGGGCGCAGTGGCTCTCATTAGGGTAGGCCTATGTCTAGCGGTGGACTGCTATAGACTGATGATGATAATGAATCTCGAGACGCACTTTTTTGTTACATAAACGAACATTAGTCATCGATAACGCGCCAATAGCCAAAGTATGTACGCAGGATCATCGCAGGACCGTTCATAATCGTTCAATAACGAGACAATAGTTGCATAGATATTATTGGATTATGTATATTACCTCTAGTTTTAACAAACTCCAATTAGGTAATAAAGTATTTCTTCAAACAATGACTTCAACGTTCAATATAATTTTTATAAGAATGGACCATATGTGAGTCTACGGACTAAAGATAAAAATTATATGAGTTTGATTCTTGAGGCGGTACATTACATGATTTGTAGTTACTTTATCTGTGTCGCCGTCTTCTGCAACAGAAGATTGCGGGTTCGATATCCGCTGTGGAACTATTGTTTGTATGATCTGTAAATATATATCTATATCTACAGTGGACGCATGCCATCGGCAAATGCGTTCGAACCGTTGCGTGATGTGCGTGCGGTGCAGCCGGCGCGGGCCAATGAACGCGTGAGGATATAGTTTACTATCATCGGATTTTTAATATTACTTGGATAAAACATAAGTAAAAACCTTTATTTACTGAAACTAATCTACTACACATATTTAGAAAATACGTAATCCAATGACTCAAGCTATCTAAGGATCATTAAAAACTATCTTTTTTTTTTTTTTTTTTATTAATCAAAAAAGCTTTAATGCAACACAATCACAATGTAGGTAGGTTAGTACCTAAGTAATGTTAAATAATACAGGTCATTACATAGTACCTATCATTGGTCACCACAGTTGCAATTGGTGGTCTTATCGCTAGATCGCAATTTCTTCCAGACAACAATTTAAAGGTTCGACCCTGGTTAGGTTGATTTTTAAACATCAAAAGGTTTACAGTGTTAATTAAGACTAAAGAAAAGTATGATTACACACGAATTACACTGTAGGACTTGGTGCCCTGAGTTTCGGACAAGATTTTCTGTTTCCCGATCCTCAGTGCCCGCCCCCGAAAAAACAAAACCATATCAGTACCTATGTGTGAATGTAGGTATCTATCTACATACAAAAATAGGTAGGTAGGTTCTAAATATTAACTAAATATACGTAAGTAATTATAAATTAACTAAACACCTTATAACTAAACTATCCATAAAAACTATAGATAGCTCAACTGATATATAGAAAGCTCAACTGAGTCGGAAGCGTGGTATTAATAACGTATTAGATCTGCAGGTTTAATTACTGCTAGCTTTCGAACACTGGGAATGACAGGTAACACACGTCAGTACACAGAACATTCCAGACGAAAAGCAAAAAAACATTATTAAATCATAAGTACTTAGTAGAACAGTCATCGACTTCTCAGCCGATAAAAGTTTATTTTGATCTTTACGCCCGAAACCGTCATTAAAGAGTCACCGGTAACGCTGCCAACAATTTATACACATAAAAATGACTGCCTGACTTACCTAGGCGCCTTCTTCAATATTTTTTTGAACGATTAAAAAAATAGATGTTTCTCAAGTCGGCTGTAATACTGGTTTTCTTATGTATACTTAATTAAGTAGGTACTTCCCGTTTGGTCCCATTTTCCAAATCATTCATTCAACATCACTTCAGCCTATAGACGTCCATTGCTGAACATGTCTCGACGAATATGAGCAAACTTATCGTGTGAGACAAAAGAAAACTTTTTAATCGGGTGGGCCGAAACAACAGGACGAATATGGCATAAATCATCCTCCCCCATCGATTTCCACAGCGATGTTGAGCAGCCTGCACCCAACGGCATCCAGCAACATTCAACAAATCGTCTTTTTAAACCTGGAGGGCTGTACTGTTAAAATTCGTATTGAATCATATAATCTAGATACTTTACAAATAATGTATAGACATGAACACCCATCTCCTTGAAAGCAGTTGGAATGATAGGAGCTATTCAATATTTTTTTAAGAGAGCATAATACTAATGGCCTTTAGTGTTACCGGACTATGGCGGGCACTGAAGGTGCCGAGGCGCCTAGAAGGAGCTATTCGAGTTCATGATTGCGTTTTTCTGAAGCGCGCAAAAAGGTAAGTACTGTGAAATGTCTGTATGAAGATTGGATAACTCTGACATATGAGGTGGGGAGGCTCATTTCAGACATTTCACAATCAAAGTCATCATTCATTTGGAACCAGAGTAGTGAAAGGAGATAAATATCAGAGTGTTCCTTTTCGACAATGTAAAAGCATAGTGCGAATATTATCCAAAAATCTATGTATAAATAACTTAGAGATCAAGTACCTTCTCAATACCTAATAAGTAAAACTGATTGCAACACCTAGGCTAGTGCACAATGACGTGTTAATATCACGATTAGACGGTGCATTTATCAGGGAGCAAAGAAATGCATGAACGCCAAAGACTAGGTGACTTCTGGGGTTTAATGACCCGGACAAAGCAATTTTCTTCTGTGCCAAATATGTACAAGTATGCTTTTAGTATTGGTTTATTGGGTGTTGATAAAATAATAAAATAAGTGTCGGCATGTCGGCACAACATGTTTACTTCTACTCACTCCTATTATTTGTTAACTGTAGACACATTCTTATTAAAATTTGCAACTCTCATTCAATCCAAGTACCTAGGTAATATACCAACTTCTTTTTCGGCCTCTCTACTGTCATACCCAACCACACAAATATTCATTTAGACACGATTTTCTCCTTATCATTACGATTCAATAGGTTACCATACAAGCAGCTTTTCAATACTTGGTGTCTTATATAAATTAATAAATAAATAATGCTGGATATTTCTCACATCACTAGCCCCAAAGTATGCAAAGATTGTAGTATGGAAACCAGTAACTGATAGACTACTTAAGTATATACTTTCTACTTTTTAACCGACTTCAAAAAAGGAGGAGGTTCTATGTTCGGCTGTATGTATGTTTTTTTTTTTATGTATGTTCATCGATATCTCCGTCAGTTGTGAATCGATTTCCAAAATTATTTTTTTGTTTGAAAGGGTATGCTACCATAGTGGTCCCATAAAAATTTTACTCCTGAGGGATTGATAGTTTTCCCGTAAAACTCAAAAAATAACCGAACTTTCCGAAAAATGTGGACCGATTTCCAGAATTTTTTTTTGTGCTTGAAAGTATATCCATCTCTAGGTGGTCCTCATACTTTTTTTTCCTGAGGGATTGATAGTTTTCCTGTAAAACTCAAAAAACCTCATTCTCACTACACAATCTGAGTCAAACATTGAATAGTTTGACATGTTTATACTCTCGAGGTGGTCCCATATAAATTTTATTCCTGAGGGATTGATAGTTTTCCCGTAAAACTCAAAAAACCTCATTCTCACTCTTACTTCTTTAATCTTGACTATTCCAATATCTAACCTAATCTACTATATTATTTACACTTGCACTTTATTTACACAAAAAATTGAAAAATAAAAATTTTTGAAAAAAAAATGGAACCGACTTCTCATAACACAAACAGACACTAAGAACCTTCTATGTACCTACACTAAAAAGAGAAAAATAAGAATATACACATGCAATAATTATCATTTACAGTATTCAATTAATAAATTATTATGTTATATTATATTTGAAGTCGGTGCCAACTACGAGTATTCTACTCTAACAACTCGATACAAGTTTGCACCCAAATTCTATTTGTACTCGTAATTTCTTCTTAGATGTAAATGCATAGGTAGTTGGCACCGACTTCAAATATAATATAACATAATAATTTATTAATTGAATACTGTAAATGATAATTATTGCATGTGTATATTCTTATTTTTCTCTTTTTAGTGTAGGTACATAGAAGGTTCTTAGTGTCTGTTTGTGTTATGAGAAGTCGGTTCCATTTTTTTTTCAAAATTTTTTATTAAACTCACACGATTTTAACTCATTTTTGTACTAATCGGTAAGGTAATATTCGAAAGCTATGTGAAACTTATACGAGATCTCGTCCCGTTATATACCTACCTACTTTTTGTTTGTAACTACCTACATACGTATTAAACATAGAAACACCCTGATCCGAGATAAATATTTGCAGAACATACAACATTTATCCCACGGCGGGGATGGAACCCACAAACTTCTGCGCCCTAAGCGGGTTTTTACCACAGAACAATAATACTCGGCTTTCACTTACTGCGCCACAGAGGTCGTCAACAAATTGCTTAAGATAGCGCAGAGGATAAGAATGATTCAAAAATTATTCCATCACTACTCCTCAGTGTTAAATATAGCATGAAATCCAGAAAATTCAGGCAAATTCAGCGGCAGCGTAAACATGAATCACTCAGAAATAAACACACGTGAGTCACACGGCTGCTTCTACTCACAAATATGTAGGTACGGTGAGCTTCATGATGAAAAGATCGGAATCATCTCAGTTTTAGTTTCTATAAACGGAATAGAATAGAATAGTCATTTATTTTGTGCAAAAAAAGGTTTACAATATTTACGAACTAACTTAACTAAGCACAAAATAGGTCACCACTCAGCATGTGCTGCAGCAACTTATAGCTGCTGCAGCGCTGATTTTCTGTGGCGCCGGTGAGTCCATGTGTGTCAACAGCTGCTGTTTAGTTGGTATTGGAAGAATTACAGCGACAAGTGGTGAGCACCTGGATGAAAGTTGACTCACCACCACAAAGTACTTTCTGACCGATTAGCTTACACTGCTATGCTATTCTTCTTCTTCTTTTATTAAATGGCAACTAACTGTAGTATCAGTATAATTCTACCAATGTCAAGTAGGAATAATGTATAATTCACGTCAGTCAGTCAGTCAGACCTGTCAATTTGGTTATGAACAAAACACGGCTTGTTTCTTCAAAACTTTAGTGGAAAATCTTTTTCAATACTCCCCCATTCCATTTTCCAGATCTCCTGTTTCAAATCCAAGGCTTCATTAGTAAAATGCTACCGAAATTACATAATAAAACCTAGTAAAACACAGAGATCGCTATTTAACGATAAGACCGCCGATTGTATGTCATTGTGTTTTTTTGTTTAGTTTTACATTTTTGTTTATTTTTACTAAGTGGTGTGTAATAAAGTATTTTCTATCTATCTATCTAAAACACAAGAAAAATAAAATAAAATTAGAGCAACAAGCTTTAAAAATAGTGAAAGACGCTATTTTTGGAAAAGCATCCCTGTACATGTCCCTGTACATGCTCATTGTACTTTTTGCTACATATGTTTGTACCATGTCACTGTCCTCGATTAATGTAAACTCAATGATGTTATAAACTATACATAAGTATAGCATTATATGTGTAAACCGCCTTTGAAAGCTACTGCCGTAGTTGGCACCATGGAGGTGGGCCTGTTCCTCGTTAGTGCTTTCTATCGGCGAGCGAAGGATGTGGAGGTGATGATGCTTCAAAGGCGGCAAGAGACTACCTACTCGTATACGCCCGCTAATAAATTATTGATTTGATTTAGGAACTATAAATTATACGAGTAGTTCATAAATATGAATAAATTATGCTGGACATTTCACACAGCATCACCTAGCCCCAAACTAAGTAAAGCTTGTACTATGGGAACCAGATAACTGATATACTACTTATATACCTACTTATAGTATGTAAATACATACCTAATATACATATAAATACCTAGACCCGAGATAAATATTTGCAGATCATACAAATATTTTCCCGCAACCTTCTACGTCCCAAGCGGGCTTTCACCCACTGCGCCACAGAGGTCTTCACGATAACTAGATAGAACTATAAGTTAATAATCAATAATTTATTTGCAGACTCATTTTTTGAGTTTAGGCAAGAGTCATATTTTAAGTAGTAATAATTACGCAAATAAGCCGCGGGAACTTGCACCTTGCGTCTTACCACTACGTCACTGAGGTCGTTAATACGTACTATACTAATGAGTAATAACCGATGATTGAAGCATCAATGATTCAGAACATTTTACGAGCGGTTGCAACAGCACAGCTGCAGATATAACTGTAAATAATATTGTCAATTCAACGTCTGGGAAAAACAAAGTCGAATGTTTTTTTTCATCCCATCTATTCGAAAAGGACGACTTGGTTCGCCTTTATGTGCACCCAAAGGTGGTGTTTTCTATAAGAAACTTTGAGCGGGCGGTAATGAGTTTTTATTCCTCTTTAACCCTGTTATTAATAAACACGAACTTGGTTGGGATTAGAGCTAATCCAAAGCATAAGGCAGTAGTAGGTCAAATCTGTATTAATAAATAAAGACCAAGGAGGAAATAAGCTAATCCGACGCTGCTCTCGGAGCAAGAGTTACGCCTAGGTGCAACCTAGTATAGAGATGGAGTAAGCATACTCTATCATGAATTTTGACATTTTACTTCATAATATTCATGTCATATCCAAAAAAAGGTTGTGCAAATAGGATGGATATGTTGATGGTTTGAGGAAAAATTTAATGAGGTTGGATGGATACCAATTACCATAAATGGGGCGAGTGAAAACTTACAATATTCGTACAATTTCATTTTATGATCTCGAAGAAACTGAATTTAAAATCCAAGTAAGTATAGATTTTGAGGTAAAAAATCATTTAGCATTAGCAAAAAACAAAAAAACAGTTAAAAATTACTAAACACAGTAAATACTTTTTTATGACTAAAAACTTTTTGGCAATATTCACTTGACCAAAAATTTTGAGAAGAATAAAACCTCTAACCTCTTTGAATAAAACAGATTATCAAATACAAATTATTGTCTATCTCTGTCATTCATATAATTAGTGACAGAGACAGACAATATTTTGAATGATAATAATATTCGTTCATTCACTCGTTTTTATTTTAAATTTTATGGGTTGCCATAGCGCACGCGCTAGTCCCGATGCAAGAAATGTATTACTGATTCGAGTTAACTACCGATTTATTAATAACCTTAAACTCATCATGTTACTCCAAGAAGTAACAGTTCTGAGAGCAGTCTCGGATTTAGCTAGAATTAGGGTTTTCTAATTAATAAGGCGGTAAGTGCGCCGCAATTATCTTTGCCGCGCACTTTTTGAATTTGGAACATCTTACCCTGTTATTAATAAACACGAACTTGGGTGGAATTAGAGCTAATCCAAAGCATAAGGCAGTAGTAGGTCAAATCTGTATTAATAAATAAAGACCAAGGAGGAAATAAGCTAATCCGACGCTGCTCTCGGAGCAAGAGTTACGCCTAGGTGCAACCTAGTATAGAGATGGAGTAAGCATACTCTGTCATGAATTTTGACATTTTACTTCATAATATTCATGTCATAACCAAAAAAAGGTTGTGCAAATAGGATGGTTTGAGGAAAAATTTAATGAGGTTGGATGGATACCAATTACGATAAATGAGGCGAGTGAAAAATTACAATATTCGTAAAATTTCATTTTATGATCTCGAAGAAACTGAATTTAAAATCCAAGTAAGTATAGATTTTGAGGTAAAAAATCATTTAGCATTAGCAAGAAACAAAGAAACAGTTAAAAATTACTAAACACAGTAAATACTTTTTTTATGACTAAAAACTTTTTGGTCAATATTCACTTGACCAAAAATTTTGAGAAGAATAAAACCTCAAACCTCTTTGAATAAAACAGATTATCAAATACAAATTATTGTCTATCGCTGTCATTCATATAATTAGTGACAGAGACGGACAATATTTTAAATGATAATAATATTCGTTCATTCACTCGTTTTTATTTTAAATTTTATGGGTTGCCATAACGCACGCGCTAGTCCCGATGCAAGAAATGTATTACTGATTCGAGATAACTACCGATTTATTAATAACCTTAAACTCATCATGTTACTCCAAGAAGTAACAGTTCTGAGAGCAGTCTCGGCTTTAGCTAGAATTAGGGTTTTCTAATTAATAAGGCGGTTAGTGTTCAGCGCCAAAGAATTCGAACGCAATTTTTTTGAATAAAGACTGGCTTGACTTCTGAATAAAAAAAAATCAAACAAAAAACGCGCGAACTACAGCCCGCGTTTTCGTCAATTTTCACGGATTGTTAGAAATTCATGGTTTTAAATATAAGTTTTTAGTTGTTTTATTATTAAATACGATTTAATTTTAATTTAGTTGCCTTTTATTTTCTCATAGAGGGTGATGAAAAGTAGAGTGTATCACTCGGCGCAAAATATATTTTTGGCTCGGGCGAATTACTTTGAATCCCTCGCTATGTTCAGGATTCTTCTAAAGAATCCCTCGCTACGCTCGGGATTCTACTCTAGAATCCCTCACTTCGCTCTGGATTCAAAAAAATGCCCTCGCCGTAAAAATATTATTTTGCTCCCTTATGATAAAAACATACAACTATGATCCGCGATCTCATTATTCAAGTTTAGTTTTTAGGTCAATCTTTAGGTCTTTAGGTGTCATTCAAGATCTTTGGATTAGTGTGGTACTGAGGTTAGGTCCCTACCATTCTCGGGATTATAGAACCTGCAGCCTATTGTCTAACTTGAAAGCCATTCCCAGTTATCATCCCAATTGAGCTCAACCAATCACATAACACGAAAATGACGAAACACGTCATTTTCGTATTGTGTGATTGGTTTAATTCTAAATCGTCGTGTGCGCCTTAGAAAGGCTCCTTTCGTACTTAGCTATTATTTCATTACATTAGGTAGGTTAAGGACACATGCACCCACTATTACAACCCCATCTCTCTCTCTCCCATAAGGTTTGCTGTAAGAGAACTCTTTTTAGGGTTAAGAAGTAATGGCAAAGGCTCGCCTTTGCCATTACTTCTCTAGATTGTGTTTATGTATGTCATTTCTTTGTGCAATAAAGAATAAATAAATAAATTGACACAACTTATTTGGTTCTACGACTCTATTTTCTTTCTCCGTTTGAAAACTAATCTGGCTGAATTGAATCCATGACTAAGATCGCAAAGCGAGACCATCTGTGTACTCATATCCTACTAATATAATAAATCTGAAAGTTTGTATGTTTGTATTTCAATCACTCCTACACCAGTGAACCGATTTCGATCAAACTTGGAATAGATGTAGATCACTATTACATTCCAAGTTTCATCGAAATCGGTTCACTGGTCCTGGTCACTACCTAGAATAGCATATCTGGCTATTATATTGGTGCGCAGAAGCTAGTATAATATAATTTTCATAGCGTTTCAGAACCAGTTACCTACAAGGTGTACACATTCCATAGTCTCGGAATAGGAGACGTAGGCGGCTTCCAACTGTTGTTTAATTTAGCCCGGGCCGGCGCTCTGGAAACTTATCCCATTTTCAACTGGAAAATATAACGTTTCATGTTATAGTTTAGATAGAAATAACTATCTAAAAATCTCAGGGTTCGCAAGCATATTTTTGAAATATAAGTATATTTTATCGGGATAATGAAGTTCTTGCAACAAATCATTTTGTCACGTAGGAAATCTAGATTCTTGATAGATCGTCGAAGTTAAGCAACGTTCGAAACGGTCTGTAAGTGGATGGGTGACCGCCAGTGGCATTTTCATCTTCCGTGCTTCGGAGGGCACGTTAAATTGTCGGTCCCGGCTATTTAAGTCGTTAAGCCATGACGTAGGCCTTAAGGCGGCCTAGAAACTCCGTCACCAAAGTTGGCCACTGGCTCATACGAACTTACTTTTTTGTACAAGAAAAATCTTACTCAGTGGTATATTTTTACCTAGACAAAGCGTGCAATATTATACATATGAAAGCAATCGAGACCGGTTCGATTCATGATTTACTAGCTACTGCGTGCGGGTTCGCCCGCGTGGTATGTATTTTTAATAGCCTCATGCGATTCCAGGTCACTGTCTACACCTATTCAAAGTTTAATCCAAATCGGTTCACTGGTATAGGCGTAATTGAGTAATTCTATTTACAATAGAAGAATCCATTGATTGATGGCATGGATTGAAAGTCACCACAAACATGTCCCATGCGTACATTTTAAAATAATGTCTTCAGTTTTCATCTTTATGTACCTCTTCCGTGCTATGACAAGTCTTGCTCACTGCCAAGTGTGCCACACAATGTGGGTATAAATCGTATACCAGGAACCAAAATAAATGTTGACCAAAAATAAACAATTTAGTCACCTGCACGCGAAAATATGTTCTCAATTACTACGAGTAACATGCCTGACTCAGAAAACTAGTTTCAATTCTTAGCGAATTAATCTGCTATGATCCTAACTTGTGTAAAATGTAACCTATTTCAGGAGGCCTCTGACTGGGTAGTCAGAGATGGCTAAAGACACTAAAGAATATTGTACGGTAGAGAGAGTCTACGGAGCCTTGGGCCCTAGTCCTAATGGGGAAAATTAAGTGCACCTAATTTTGCCGTGGTCGCAAGACCCAAATTGTTAATTCAATAAGGGAATTGCTGAGTCGTCATCATTATTTTTTCATTAGAAAAATATCTGCGGCGCGTATATGACACGGATAAATGTGCGATCAGCTATTTGGCTTCATGAGTATACTTCTGGAGGCTTCTATTTGAATTCGTTCACGCAAGTTGATTCCATATTGGAAAATGAATTGGTACTGTTGGAAATGCCGTCTAACGCTTCCGACTGGCAGTGACCTGGATCAGTTGAGCTATCTATAGATCGTTTTTACGACGATCCTTAGATAGCTTGACTGATTCTATTGTATTTTGTAATTTTATGTACATATTGTGGTAGTTTAGTTTCTGTAAATTTAAAAATGTATCTATTGATGAAATTCGTTTAGTCCTTTTCGATATCGAGATCCAGCTACCACATAAGCAAAAGATGTGAGTGAGCAAGTAGAAATCCGTAGTCTCTGCCTCTCAAGACCCCTCGCAGACTACATACTTTCTATAGTTGAGACGGAATATAATGGCTTTCTTCGGCTCGTAATGAGTATGGAGAAGTATAGCCTCAACTATCAACCGATAAAAAGTCTGTAGTCTGCAAGGGGTCTAAATGAAAGGGGTTTTTGGGGGATTTTCGGGTTGTAAATAAACATTTGACCGTATCAATTTAATTCCTAAGCCGATTTAAGTTTTCACTTCAAAATATATTTTATTGATTTTTTAGAGCATGTTGCGTAATGATTTTTAAGGTCCACCTATCACAACGCGGCTACATCACGTCCCACACTCGAATGGACTCAGTTATACAAGCAACAATCAATTGAAAGGATAGTCTTTATCGATTTTCTCGGGATTTTCATAACAAAACAAAAAAAATCACATCATACCTGTATAAGTATGTTAACAGATATTGCAATCACGATAATAACCTTCTAGTTCTCAGTCCATTACAAAATTAAATATGCGTAATAATAAAGTTCTATTTTTATTGTTATTAATCGCATGTGATTCAAATAACATTGACGGCGAACACACTCTTGGCTTTGTCCGAGTTGTTTTGTATACTTATTTATAAATTGGGGTAGGTATGTTCACTGATTTGTATAAATAATAAAAATGATACTTAGGTACCTACTCCAAACTCTTGATTTACTGGTACGAGAACGTTGCCAATATCACCGCTGCAATGAAACCCCGATCGACCATCAAATCAAGCGCCGTAAGCGGAATTGGATCGGCCACACGCTCCGAAGGTGTCCCGACTATATATCAAAACAGGCTATGGATTGGAACCCCCAAAGAAAGCGAAAACGTGGTCGGCCCAAACAAACCTGGTGGCGGACGGTGCTCGACGAGACGAGGAAGAAGGGGAGTCCGGAAGTCCTGGAGTGAGATCAAGCGTGACGCCAAAGACCGATCTAGATGGAGAGTCTCTGTGGACGACATTTGCCCCATAGTTTTGATTTTGATTTGATCGATTTGATCCAGTTATTGAATTGCGTACAGAGAGGTATTACTCTTTTTTACCTATTTTAAACAAATTATTTTGAAAAGGTCCTTACAACAAAATGCTTGTAGGTTTTATATTTCTTGTTTTTAAGCGTTCCCTAACAAAATGTTTTAAAACAGGCTGTGATTGTAACCTAAAACCAACTCTTGTTCGTAGTAGAGTTTGTAATGTGTTTTTTCCTACGTTTGTTGGGCGGGCTTTAACTTGAGCTACCAACGAGGATGTAAGTAGAGTAATATTTAAACCAATGAGCATGCAAAAATGTATTATACCATGTGAAAATCTTTGGTCTCTGTCTGCTCAAAAAGTACTAAAAGTTTCAAAATATCAGGGTAGGTAAGTTTTGTTCATAAAAATAAACTTATTATAACCTATATTAGATGATTTATACAGCAACAGGGGGCAACCTATGCCTACACTGAACGGGACGCTGTAGTGCCTGGGACATTGTTTGAGATTACCTAATCTCGGCCTTGTCCACAGGAAAAACAACGTCAATACGTGTGGAGCTGACTAAGCTGCGGGTTTCCTCACGATGTTTTCCTTCACCGTTAGGAGAGCTCTTGCTAAAGTGTAAATAAATTTTACGAAACGAAAAATCCATTGATGCACGTTCGGGATTCGAACCCGCGACCTTGTGATTGAAAGTCGAGACACAACCCCGTACGGCCTACACGGCTCACTCTTTTTTATTCATAAATAAATCAATCTGTAATGCACACTAATCGCTTTAGTAATTGGCAACTATTCTGAGAATGGCCTTCGTTTATCTATAAAAAATGTTTCATTCGACACGTCATAACAAAGAAACGATTCTCCTTCTAACTGCCAGAATATTACCCGTCGTCACAGAGTAGAAACAAGATGAGACTACTGTTGGAGAATGCTTACGGCATCGCTTCTCTGAGGCACGTTGCGCCATCAACGATTAGCAAGCTCACTGAGCTGGCTGAGCGAGGTTTTGATATCTCTTGTCTTTTTTTGACATACAAAGATCTGTTCTTAGGAACTATGTCATCGATTTTAGTAAAAAGGAAAACTGCATTAACACATTTAAAAAAAACTTGAACTCAGCTCAGGAATCGAACCCGGACGTTTTAAAAAATGAAACTACTCGTAATACTATTTCTATTTAGATATTGATACCATATAGGCCTCCCCCATCGATTTCCACAGCGATCGATCTTGTGCAGCCTGCACCTAACGGCTCCCAGCAACTTTTACAAGATCATCTTTCCACCAACTGGGGCTGCGGCCGTCCTCTACTGCGATTTCCGGTGCGTGGCCTCCACTCGAGAACTTTTCTGCCTCAACGGCCGTCAGTTCTACGAGCTAAGTGCCCCACGTACTGCCACTTCAACTTGCTAATCCTGTGGGCTATGTCAGTGACTTTAGTGCGTCTACGGATCTCTTCATTCCTGATTCGATCTTCAGATACCAAGCATAGCGAGCGACCACGTCTCAGTTCCATATGTCATCACTAAGGTAACTGGTATCGTGGATGGCTTTTAATGTTCTTTGGCCACAAGGTCGGCGTCAGCGTTGGGGCGCTAGCGTTGCGAAACTCGCTCGGATGTGGCTAAATATACACCTCGCGGGACGCTGAGCGCGTTTCCTCACCTTCATATCACCTGCTGTGCCTGTAATTATACCCATTTTAATAGTGCAGGAGATTGTATAGTTCGTCTGTTCGTGAATAATTCAGCAAAAACCTAAAATCGTTTCTCTCAAAGGCGAAGAGACAAGATTTGCACTTACCATGATCCTGATATCTTTCGCATCAGTCACTCTCATACGTTCATACAATATGGTTTAGGTACTTTATTCTCTTCTAAATATATTAATTTGGACGCCTTGGACTTTCCCATTCTTCCTAGGTCCTGTTTTTCAAAAAGGCATACCTAATGTAACAGTTACTTTTATATATATAGGTTGATATTTTGTATTTCATTCGATAAATAAAAAAAAATACGAATTGTAAATTATAAAAAAAGTTTGTCACAAGTAAAATTTGATTAAATTTTAAGCAACATTGTCAGAAAAGATATCCATTTGCAAATACTTCGAATACTCATTGTCTGACAATTCTGGTAAGCGGTGCGTGATGCCCCAAGTTAGATCATGAGCCAACTGTTTCAAAGAGTCTTGAAGATCTGGAGAATCTATGACACCGTTCGCAAGCTTTACACAAAAACACAGTATCTATATACCTACACATTTTTAAGTGCGCCAGTCTCTCTTCGTATGAAAGAACCTTCTTTTGAACGTCGTAGAACGCGAATAATGCTACAGTACTCTATAAAAAAGCTCTGGACGAGGGCGTTACACAATAAGGTTGCATAAAGTTATGTAAGGCATAAACTCCCAATTAGTATGGTTATTCATACGTTATGCATAACATAACTTTATGCAATGAAATGAAATGAAAAAAGCTTTATGGCAACACAATGTAACAAAAAGTAGGAAGGTAACTTATAATAGAGTTATTACATAGAACCATTGGTTGCAATTGGCGGTCTTATCGCTAGATCGCGATTTCTTTCAGACAACCTTTATACTAAGCTAAGCTACAACTTAAGCTAAAACTAAATTTAAACAATAAACATGCTGGGACCCTTCCACTAACTGCTAAGTTGAGCAGTGAGGACTTATCCTGGCCCTTGAACTAGTGTAAAACTGTATCTCGAGGTTTATTAGTAATAGGTTATGATTTTAGTATGCTTAGGGATCTAAACTAAACAAAAATATATTTTAGTATTTTATCATCATCATCTCAGCCATCTAGCGTCCACTCTGAACATAGGCCTCCCCCATAGATTTCCACAGCGATCGATCTTGTGCAGCCTGCACCCAACGGCTTCCAGCAACCTTTACGAGATCGTCTTTCTATCTCGTGGGGGGCCGTCCCAGTATTTCATAGTATGGTACCAAAACAAATGCATACATACAAACTTTCGCAAATATAAGTTATATAGTAAATATTGAGCATGTATGAAGAATGTAATGAGAGTGAATGAGGCGAAAGTTGTGTGTCAGGATCGTAGCGACTGGAGATCCGTGGTCTCTGCCTACCCCTTTGGGAAAGAGGCGTGACTTTATGTAATGTGTATATATGTATGTAGTAAATATTCGTTTGGGGCTAGATGATGCTGTGTGCAATTGTCCAGCATTATTATTTATTATTATTTATAAGTTTACATGTAGGTAAGTAAGTTATATATCATAACCGTGCAAATCCACGGTTTGAAACGAGTGCTTCTCATGTTTACATTCTGACTTTCAGAATACCTACCCACCTATTTTTGAAACTGGGCCACCTTCGGATTTAAACCAATTTAACGTGCGAGTTGATTCAAAAGTACCAAAACATCGTCAAACGATTACCTACTACTTAGGTAGGTACCTACATGGATACTTGTCGTTGTTGCTATGTGAATGATGACCTATCTACATTATAAATAAATAAATAAATAATGCTGAACTTTTCACACAGCATCATCTAGCCCCAAACCAACCAACTACCTATGCATTTACATCTAAGAAGAAATTACGAATGCAATAGAACTTGGGTGCAAAATTGTATGGAGTAGTTAGAGTAGAATAGTTGGCACCGACTTCAAATATAATATAACATAATAATTTATTATTTGAATACTGTAAGTAATAATTGCATGTGTATATTCTTATTTTTCTCTTTTTAGTGTAGGTACATAGAAGGTTCTTAGTGTCTATTTGTGTTATGTGAAGTCGGTTCAATTTTTTTTCAAAATTTTTTATTTTTCAATTTTTAGTGTAAATAATATAGTAGGTTAGGTTAGATATTGGAATAGTCAAGATTAAAGAAGTAAGAGTGAGAATCCCTCAGGATTAAAATTATATGGGATCACCTCGAGCGTATTTAAACATGTCAAACTATTCAATGTTTGACTCAGATTTTGTAGTGAGAATGAGGTTTTTTGAGATTTACAGGAAAACTATCAATCCCTCAGGAAAAAAAAGTATGAGGACCACCTAGATATGGATACCCTTTCAAGCAAAAAAAATAATTTTGGAAATCAGTCCACATTTTTCGGAAAGATCGGTGATTTTTTTAGTATTACGGGAAAACTATCAATCCCTCAGGAGTAAAATTTTTATGGGACCACTATGGAAGCATACCCTTTCAAACAAAAAAAAATTTTGGAAATCGGTTTACAACTGACGGAGATATCGATGAACATACATCCAAAAAAAAAAAAAAAAAAACCATACATACACCCGAACATAGAACCTCCTCCTTTTTTTGAAGTCGGTTAAAAAGGGCTTTATACTTAGTAATTAGATAATTTTTAATAGTGTAAAACATCTTAAACCTAACGACCTCAATTCTCTTTGACTGGCTCGCCACTGAAGCTTGACTTTTAGTTCTAAGGTGGGTCACCTAAAAGAATGATAGGCCCCAAACCGTGCTTGCTTAGTTTGTTGCCCTGATTCTTGATTCTTCACGGTATTGGTCGCGAAAGAACAGGTGTAAATACTAATTTACACCTGTTCTTTCGCGACGCTCACTAGCTTCTTAGTCGCTTTCTTAGTCACTAGTCTTAGAACTATCTAAGACTAGTGACTAAGTGATCCCAGTGGTCCTACTGAATAAATGCTTTTTGACTTTGACTTTAATATTTTAAACGAGAATAAAGAATCAATAGCACAATGAAACCAAAACATCGATCGTATGCAGACGAATAATAGCGTATCATTATACTTTTAAGGCCTTTATTCGGCTGACTTGTACCTATCTATCTTATTTAACGTAACAACTTGATGTGACGTTAACCTGATCGCACACTTACCGCGCCGCGCCGTACGCGCCGCAGTAATTTTTCTATACAAAAGACTATTACCGCTTTATTCGGTTGGAGCGTCGATTTCTGAGTACTAGGGCACTAGTAATACTACAATTAAAAAGTCAGTAAAGGCCGACTACTGGAGAGGGGCCGACAGTGGTGCCTTATCTCGTCCCTACACACATTTTTATATGTATAATTCAAATATCTCGCGAGTGTTTTCTGTAGATTCTACAAATAATTCCCTGCTTACAGCGCCATCTCTTTTCATGTTACTGAACTTTAGTGAAAACCGCTAGGGCGCTCAGAACGCGCGAACGCAAAACCATACCCAAGACTGAGGCCCAGAGTGTTTCGCTGTTTGAAACGGTTCTCAAAAGATGGCGCTACTTACCACTGTTTAAACGGCGAGTATGATTGACCTTGAACCTTGAATCTGTTATACACGAGCTCATATTCCTAAATCTACCTAGGGTGCCTGTAAAGTATCAATGAAATCCAACCAAAAACATTTCATGCAAGTATGTATAAAATCCTTTGGCAACCAATTTTACATGAAATGGTTTTGGACGGATTTTATTGCTTTTTTATAGGCACCCAAGTTTACGGAAATGAGCTCGTACATAACAGATTACAAGTCAAGTAAATTGCTGCCATTAGAAAACTAGAGAAATAAAAGGCGCTAAGAGGGAGTAGTCAGAGGCACGTCCATTGCTTACATTGCTAGTGATACATTCAGACAATACAGCAGACGTTTCTCTTATCTAAAATCTGTACGGTACATGTTGAAAGACCTACTTAGGTACTTACTGCTATTTTAATATTAAGGCGTAGTTAAAGGCACGTCCATTCATACATAAAGTAAAGTAACTAAGATGATCATTTGTTGATGATGACGATTTACTTTCATCAGAGAACATCAATTTCATACAATACAAATACTTACAAAATATTTTCTTTCGCTCGTACAGTCACGGACAATAAGATGTATACAATAGGTACACTCCATACTTTTAAAATTAATATCACTAGGTTAAAAACAAAAAGCGGAAATTGATTTCACATTGAACTAGTAGCGAAATCAATAAAAATACCAGAACATTGTTGGACATGTTGACCGTGACTGTACCTAGGGTACTATTAATAGTACCTACTTACCTACTTTAAAGGGGGTTGCATGACCCATCCATGCCGAACGCGCCGAACTGTCAATATAATAGAGGAAATGTACGTTAGAAGCTAGCCTAGAAAAATGACTGCGGAGCGTCCGGCGCGGACATTATGTGCGATCATCTTAAATTAAATAGGTACCTACGTTTAGGTAATATTCATTACCATCAATTAAGTTTGAACTATTTTAGCACCCCCAGCAACCCCTTGTATGGACAAGGGGTTGCTGGGCGACAGTTTCATTTTTGTAATTTTTCCTTGGTCTAAAGCAGCTGTATCTATACCAAAGCAGTATTTCGCTTACGTACCTTTCAGCCTTGTAGGTAGGTTTCCAGGAAGTACCCTAGAGGTTTTGATGACGTCAGTAACCTACCTACCGAAATTGTCGATTTTCAGAATTCAAGAAAATCTAAAAACTGTAAGTTCCTAATTTTTTACAAAATCTGTGAATGAAGTTCAAAATATCTCTAAGTTGGGAAAGTTCCTTTCCTTTAGCTACAACGCATAGGGTATCTGTCCCTTAAATCCCATCTCAAAATTCCATCCTGTTTATGTAATCATAGGCGGATCCAGGGGGGGGGGGGGGGGCACGGGGGCACGTGCCCCCCCCAGACGATATTTTTGTGTACCTACTAACTACGAAAAATTTGTAAATGGTGAAATTTTTGACAGTCTTTGTTTCTTGTGCCCCCCCCCAGAAAAAAATACTGGATCCGCCCATGTATGTAATAATGCATGGAGATACGTAGTTAAGACTACATATCGAAAGAGAGTGGTTTAATTCATTATCCGCGAGATTTTTGATAGTGGGCCTTATACCTAACCCTGGGCCTTATTTACCTCAGGTACCTTAGTTCAAAGGACCAAAGAATTCTTCTATATTATGCATGCATTCGTATGTCTGGTATTGTCCCTCAACTTCACCGTTTTACGGTACAGTTGTTAAAGAGAGGAGCTAGGAAATATGCAAAACTTTGCAGCAAAAGTTCTACTAACCTGGGCCTTATTTACCTCAGGTACCTAAGTTCAAAGGACCAAATAATTCTTCTATGTTATGCATGCATTCGTATGTCTGGTTATCCCTCAACTTTATCGTTTTATACGGTTGTCAAAGAGATAGCTAGGAAATATGCAAAACTTAGCGACAAAGTTCTGGTAGGTGCCACACAGACTGGCACGGCATTTAAATTTTTTATGATTAATTTAAACTTTTATTTACAGAAACTAAACTACCACAATATGTACATAAAATTACAAAATACAATAGAATCAGTCAAGCTATCTAAGGATCGTCGTAAAAACGATCTATAGATCTCAACTGATCCAGGTCACTGCCAGTCGGAAGCGTGCCCAAAACACTGGCGGCATTGCCACGCTGAATGGCAATGCTGATTCTTTGAGCCAAAAATTCGCCAGCTCTTGAATCACGCGACGCTTCGACCAGACGCCCTGAAAGATTTTTGAAGACGCGATGGGCCCCGGAACCCCACGGACCCCAAATGGTTCAAAATTTTAATAAAATTTAATGTCGCGGCATCCCTTTCGATACCACGGCATCATTTTGAATTTATACTTATCGTATTTCTGGGATTCTATGTTTGAATGTTCATTGATAAAAATTTAAAATGCCGTGCCATGCAGTCCTGATCTGCGTAGGTCTTAGTAAGATGTTTTCATGGAATTATCTCAGCGACTACCCACGCTGAGAGAATTCCATGAAATTTTCCTCCCCTGCATAACTCTCTGTTATTACAGAGTTATGCAGGAGAGGAAAATTTCAAAAAAATCTATTTAGAAATACTTAATAAGAATTTAGAAATAATTTTTCTCTACTCTACGCAGTGGGTGTGCCGCTTGGGACGCAGATTGCGGGTTCGATTCCTGCAGCGGGATAAATGAGTGTACGATCTGCAAATAAGTATTTAAATAAATAATGCTTTCCACACAGCATCATCTAGCCCCTAAGTGAGCAGAGCTTGTGTTATGGGTACTAAGATGTCGATTAAGCGCGTGCCATTGGTGGGAAACAATCCTAACATGTTAGAAAACACTAAAACACAGCGATTTGTTGACCTGGCTTAAATTGTAAGTGTTGAACAATTAGGATTTAAACAGCGTCAGGAGGCAATCTATGCCTACACTTAACGGACGCTGCGGTGTACTGCCCGGACAGGTACAATTTAAGAGATGGAATGCTTGCCCACCATCCTCTCTTTATCCTCAGGAAAGACGACGTCAATACGTGTGGAGCTGACTAAGCTGCGGGTTTCCTCCGATGTTTTCCTTCACCGCTTCAAAACGAGCTCTTTAGCTCGTGCCAAAGCAGGTACTTAGGCACTCGTGTAGAACTATATTAGAGTCTTCTAATATAAAAGAAACATCTACCATTCTACAATCATTACCATTTCAGCTATACCGCAGTCGAAAAAACCCCGCAACGATATTCAAAAACAACAAATTCCATAATAAATATCCCTATCAAGCATTTCTCAGACAGCTATTATCCTGTGAATGCCTGTTTGAATAGAAGCTCGGGATCTTTCATCCCGTCTGGTGTGCAAGTGCAACCCCTCCCCCCCTCTCTGCACCCCCCGGCGTCCCTCGAAGGCTTACCTGCGCCTGAGCAGCTTCACGATATAGCCTCAGAGAACCGCTACTATTTCGCCACAGATTTAGTGCACAGAACATGCACAAAGTGTTGTAGCGTGCCTCAGTGAGGATGTAGTAGATCTGTATTGTGTGATAGAGTATAAAATTCGCTATTATCAAGCATTTAATTGTTTTATTAAAATGGATATCTTTATTACACATACCAACTGTAGTGTCGCGTCCAGAGACATCAATATTTTAGCTATCTTAATCGTTCCATACTGAAGATTTTATATTAGGTATTACAATCTCCAGTGCGACAGTTTTATGACTACCTATTTTAATATCACAAATACCTACTAAAACAATTTTTAATAACAAGTTGACGGAATTTGATAAATTGCACCTACAGGTATTACAGCACTAACATTTAAAACATTGCACTGAATTTAATATATAAGCTCGAAGCTAATTTAACGTTGCAATTTTAATATAAATTAGAGAGCTCTGTTTCGAATATTTTCATGATGAAATGTGATATTAATAGAGTTGTTTAATAATTTTATTTAAGTATATCCTTTTATTATGAAAGAGAACATTAATTCAGAAGGCCACACATAGCTGATTCAGAAGGTATTCATCAACTCAAAATGTCACATCTGTGCGCCACATTCTCTGACGCGGTTCGACAGCAGCGTACGCGCCTATCGGCGACGTCATTTAGCTTGCCTTTGAAAGCGAACCGGCGCGCACGCGTGTTCCAACAAGCATGTTTGTGTATGTGTGAATGTGACAATGTGGAAATACTTTGTGCTTGTGCTGGTGATTGGCTGTGATGCAGAACTCCAGGAGAGAGGTAGGTTTTTTGAATTTAGAATTCATTTCACATTCGACGTCACTTCTGTGAAATGTTTAAATATACAGCCTATTTGTTGAACCAAGTAGAGCCTGAGCGAATGTGTTTTTCGGTGAAATGTTATCATTGAAACATTGCACAGTAAAAACCTACATAGTTACACTTGTACACTATTGCCGTAGTTAATGAGAAAAATGAGGCTTCGTGTGTTTCATCCACGTTTCATACTTTGCTTTTAAGTGAAAGGACTTCGATATTAATAATTTGTAAAAAAATTGCATCACGTCTCTTAAACATATTTTTGTTTGACCTATTAATCTATCAAGAAATGATAGTTGACACGAAAGAGTAAACACAGAAACAATAAAAATAAATGTAAATCAAATTAAAGCAATCAAGAACTACTTTAAAAACAAGACATGGCTAACGACCTCAAAAAGTAGATTACACTGTCTGAATGAAAGTCAAACGAACAATTATAATCTAAACTCGAGTCTTGCCATTTCAAATTGAACATAACGTGTTTCGACACTTCAAACTTAGCAGAGGAAACAACGCGTTGGGTATTGACAAAACAAAAGAGCGTATAAAACAATGTGGTATCAATTTAGTTGTTCTATCGCGAAAAGATTGTCGAGCTAAAGTCTACACACTCTTCCGCATGAAAAAACGTTACACGATAAAAAGTGTGCACCTTGAGAATTATGTACAAATGAAATAAACATTTTGAGTTGAAACATCATAATGTAAAGTTTCAATATGGTTGTCGAATAACATAGTTAAAAGTAGAGTCAAAATTTAATTTGCATGAACAATTTGAGAAAGGGTCCAAACCTTGCGACGAAAATCCAATAGATCCAGAGTTTCATAGCGGTTTAACATGGTTAGGAAATTCTGGACTGCAAAATTTTCAAAGGGTTCTGTTGATATAACTTGGTTTGATCCATGTTTGATCCGGTAAATGTTGACTCTAGTTTAACCTTTGCACCAAAGCCACAGTTCGCCAGTATCTTGAAAGCATTTGGACCACGGTAAATTGAAGTTACAGGAAATTTTGCCCAGTGCAACATGATAGGTAAAGAAAATTATACATACTTGGTATTGAGTTGGTGAATTGGAATAATATCTCTTTGTAAATAAACTCTTTTGTTTGATAATATTTGAAGACATTGTTTAATTAGTATCGAAGAGACAAAGACCTTTTTAAATAGCAATGATTATAACCCGTTATTCATAAAGGTATGTGTGGTAGACAATAAAAAAAACATACCTACATTTTGGAAGCGTGAGGTGAGGCACAGGACCGTAATTAATGGTATAAACAGAGGGTTGCGTACCTATTGGGAAATTTTTGCTGCGGATAGTGATGATTTATAATGAACTTACGGGCTTCTTACAACTCAGACAGTTTCTTATATTTCCGTTTCTTGCGACATGAGAGTTATAAGGTAAACTTTCTCTGAATCTTTTCTTGATTTGTGGAAATGAGTAGCCATTAGGTCTTCATTAGGTAGGTACTCATATCAATTATATGTATTGTATATAATTAATGTAGGTATTGTTATTATTGATTTATTTTTATTCTAATATTTTGACACACAATTCATATTACTTATTTTCATTTGCATATAATTCTGACTCTTATATTTGACATTGATAATTTTGTAATAAGCGTAATTGGTGTAGCCGTGCTAGTTTCAATAAATAAATAAGTAAATCAACCTGTCATTATGCGATGATTGCAATAAAGTTATTAATGCTCGTTTGAGTTAGTGACTAACTCTGGTGATGAAGTTCGAGCCTGAAAACCTCCGTTTTTTCCGCTTCGAGACATTCAAGACCAAGAAATTAATGTGCCCTCCGATCGTGTCACCAGTTCTTTCCAACCAGTGTGATGAAGGGATTACAAGTGCTCGTTTCGTGTAAAAGTTAGTCATAAATATCTTTGCTTAGTGAATACAAGTGATTTGCGATGATATTTATGATAAGAATAGATAAAGATAGAATAGATAAAGCTTATAAATGTTTATCTTCACTTCTACACAAAGTTATAGAGGTAAAGTTTATTTGTTTGTGTTGGTGGCTATCTTCAAAACTAACACTTTCAAAATAGTCTTACAAAATGGACAGGCAACTTACCTATATTTATTCATGCAAAAATAAACGACTACAATGACGAGCCGCCTTGAAATTATTTTGAAAATGCGATGAGCTCCGACGTAGCCTGGGTCTCAACACCAAATGACTAAAATATACACTCTTCCAAGAAGAGTATAATTATTATCTATCAAGCTAGACCACAAGCTTGCTTCAGTTATGCATGGGACCTCTACAAATTCGCCGATAGACGAATGCCGTCACGAACATGTAGAGGGCCTCATCGCCTGCATTCGTCTGTCTTCTAAGTATCCAATAGTTCAGCGAATGTGTAGAGAGTCCGATGATTTTTGTACGAAGTTTCAACATCTGTTAAACACATCTACGCGTGTAAAATCTGACCCACTTAGGTAATTATTGTAAGTACCTAAAAATATTTTGATGAGTGACGCCTGCAATTATAATTAGCTGAGTAGATATCTTCTGTGTTAATTAGACTAAGCTGTGTTGACGATAAACTTGCTTACCTATTTGCTATTTATATCAACTTCTTCGAAAGTCATTAATTTTGTTAACCTTTTAGCTGTCAACAGAAATGTAGTTTAAAAAGTTTTATAGAATTATCTGTGAAACATTTGAACCTCGGGCAAAGTTCCATTCTTTTGTGTAAACTCGACTATTGAATAACGTTAGCTCAAATGAGTTAGAGGCCAAGGTTTTTTCTTGTTTTTACCTTTGATGTTTACCTATTATTCTTATTACAAAGTAAGCTCGTGTTATCCGATGCCCTGTGAAGGTTAGGCTTTCCTCAGTTAGTATCTGCCAGAAATAATTGCGTTTTAAAAAGTAAAAAGAAAACCGATTTCAATGTTGGACTCGGGTGGAAAAATCAAGGCAAGGATGAGTTTTTTTAGTTTCACGGGAAAAGTAGGTAATATTAAACAGGATGGTCCACTCAGTGACATCAAAAGAAATGATCTCTACGATTTTTTGTAGTTTTCGAGTTATTAGCATTTAGGTATTTTTTAGACACTCAATTTAAGCTTAAAAAATTGGGAGATGTTTTATGTTTTTTTTCTTGTAATATAATTTACTTGAATTGCACTTTCATTACCTCGCGGTGGTAACCCGAGCTTGAATATCGGCCTCAGCTTTAGTAGCTGGTGTATAGAATTGTTAATGGACAGGCCATGAGATAAATAACTCAATCAATTAGAACTACACACGCGTGAGGTCGACGCACGTTTCATTAAATGTTTGTGTGCTCATGGGAATTGGAGACGGGTTTGAAAATCCACCTTTGTTATTTCCACGGGTGGAAAGAATCAATGCCCAAAGGAAAAGCTCTTAAACCTTTACTCAATGGAAACATTTCTAAAAAGGAACACACAAGAACATTATTATTTATTTAGTTTATTGAACACAAAAATCCACATAGATATACCTAGTATATTATCCTCACATCAGGGTCTATTGATTGACCGATGGTTTTCGACAGAATACCAGGCATTATGCTGAGTCGAAGCCCTTTTGCTGCTGTAGCACACATAGGTAAGTATAAGTACTTACATGTCAGGTATCTTTTTTTGTTTTTGTATATTATTTTTATTATTCTTTCTCATTTTGTTACTGTATTTTGTGTCTTCTAAACAAAACTGCATTCAAAGATTTTCTACCATTAACTTGCTTTACCCGGGAATCTTCAAAGAATCTTAGATATTTATCTCTAAAGGTTCTTGAGTAGCGATTCTACTGTTTTCTGACGTTGAATGAATTGAATTCCTGAAATGCCCTTGAAAAAGTCGCGATCTTTCGTTGCAAAATAAGTACCATAATTATACCCTCAGCGACTAATTTTCAGGAACGTAGAATTTTTTTTGAAATTTCCGAAATTAAGTAAGATTTGTAATAAAAGCCTTCTAGATAATGTTACTCTACAAAATCCAAAAATGCTATAACTTATCTCACAAATAATAAAAATGCACTAACCTGATCGCACATTCATGCGCGCCGTACGCGCCGCAATCATTTTTGTATACAAAAAATGTAGATGACGTCAGAAAATGCGGCTCGCTTCTGACGTCAACAGCATTTTCTCTATTGAATTGACAATTCGACGGACTGTGCGATCACCCTTAAACGCACATTGAAAAAAGTAAAACTATTTAAGTAATACTTTCCCTGAGTGTCATCGGAAACTTCATGCCTTACTTATTCATGACATACATCAAAGAAAAAATAATCTTTAATCTATACAGCAATTCAAATAAAATATACCTTTCTTTACAACATTACAATTTGTATATAAAGTTAGCAAAATGGCTCTCGAGGAAAAGCGACAATCTGGAATTAAATCCTTCAGTCGGAGCTTTAGACTAGAGATACCGATTCATGAATAACTGGGAGACCAGAGATATCTGGCCGCTTACCATGACCTTTCTATATTCTCTGCCATGACCCTCTGTCTTAGTTTAGACGATTTTCAGTTTTATCTAGTTGCAGCAAGGATGGTTATGCTTTACTCATTTTACTATATTCTACAATAGAGTTAGGGTTATGGCTGAGGCGCTTTGTCGCGGACCTATTTTATAAAGACATTGTTTCAATAGTCTGAAACTGAAATGTTGATTACCTACTATAGAATATTACAAACTATCATACCTAAATGCGAAATCCCAGATGAATAGATGTTTGTTACCACTTCACGCTAAAGCTGCTTTGGACATTGATAGTAATTTAAACTGGATTCAAAATTAAATTCAAAACAAGTTAATTGAACTTTATTGTGAGATTATGTCTGTCAACATTATCTTTTTGCCCAGTCTTACTTGATCTTATTTATTTTACTTTGTGTGTGTACCTACCTAAAGCTTTAATTTTGAGAGCCTAGTTTTTATTTGTGTGCAGCCCCCCAACTATGAACACATTAAAATTTGTGACATCACACAGATACCTGCGTAACGTCGTTGACGGACCGCTACTAGGAATCGATTTCGGAACTACAAAATCGCTCACAATATCAGTCCGTAACTTCGCAATTTCACTTCACGGTAGACGGCTGATTTTTTTATTTAATTTTGTTATTAGTTTTATTTTTGTTAACATATGATTTTAATAATCAATTATGAAATAAATAAAAGTAATTATTTATTTCATATCTTATTATTGGCCTGTTGCGGCGTTAAATCGCGAAGAGTGGAAGGAGGGAAGGGAGGCCTTTGCCCTGCAGTGGGACGACACGGGCTAAATAATAATAATTTGATTATTAATTTAGCTTCAATCATGCATTCAAAGGCAGCGGCTGCGTGTACCTGCGCACACATTTGGTGCCACAGAAAACCAGTACATATGCAGGGTAGGTATTTAAATAAATAAATAAATATAAATAAATAAATCGGGTGAGATCACTGTTTTTCCCATCCTCTCGGATTTATTACGTATTTTGAATAAACATCATGTATTCTTAGTAATTATTATCTAGTACCTATAAAATAATAAGAAATATTATCTGAGGTTATCAATCGTGATTGACTTTGTTTATTGTCCTTTTGATTTACGTGTAGGTACCTATAGTTTCAATGTAGGTGCTGGGTTTTACCTACTATCTAGGTCCTACTTAGTACTATCTACCTACTTAGTTTATTAAATGACAAAAACAAAACAAAATACAAAATATGATACCTACCTATTGTTCTTTTAGAACAACTTTTTTATTTATTGAAAATTACACAATAGAATAACCCTAAAACGACGATAATTACAAAAAAGGTGACTTGAACACTTTTTATCTTTAGTTTAATTAAATTACGTACGTATTTTTATGTTTGAAATATGTGAGAATAAACATTGTGTAGGTATTCTACACGTGTAGTGTGACCGCTTTAGTAGATATTTTCAGAAAACTCTTGCAAACTTCGTTGGGAATGGTCATCGAGAATATGCATAAAGAAAATATTTTTCTGACAGATGGTATATTATTATTAACCCACAGCCCGAGTCGAGGGCAGGATCTAATTGATCATGTAACCTGTTCAGTCAGATACTCGTTTTTCTAGATTTCTCTTCCGCTTTTAGCTAGTATATCTAGAATGAGTTTTCTCTCCGTTGACTCATTTTTCTCAAGTTAATCAGTTGTGCTTGTCTTTACAGTACAAGTAAGCGTACCGTTAAGTGTAGGCAAGGTTGTCTCCTGACGCTGTATAAATCAACCTCCGACGACCTCTGTAGCGCAGTGGGCGAAGGCCCGCCTGCGACGCTAAAGGTTGCGGGTTCGATCCCCGCGGCGGGACCAATGTTTGTATTATCTACAAATATTTGTCTGGGGTCTGGGTGTTTCTATGTATAATATGTAAGTATTTACAAACAAAACTCTGCTTACTTTGGGGCTAGATGATGCTGTATGAAAAAAGTCCAGTCCAGTCCAGCATTATTATCAGTAATCACCCCTAACACAAGCTCAGCTTACATTTTGGGTTTAGATAATGGCTGTGTGAAATGTCCAGCATGATTTATTATTACCTACTATTCCATTCCCATTGTTGGGCAAGGGCCTCTCGCCATTTATGAAATTTTAATTAGGTAATTAATTACTACCTACCTATTAAAAAACTATTTTTTTTATCCAAGTTGAGATGATCGCAGAAGATCGCGAGGTGTGGAATGTGACGGGGGAGGCGTTTGCCCAGCAGTGGGACAGTTTAGGCTAAGTAAAAAAAAAAAAAATTGAGATGAAGCTTAGGATTTTGTTTTTTAAGGCTGATCGCACATGTCCGCGCCGTACGCGTTATTAGATGGGTGGCTAAGCGTAAACGGTATAGGTATCATGCGAAAAATTGTCCTGCCACGAGAATTGAACTCCAAGCAATCGCTACGCCACATAAAATCGTCAATACTTTGGCCATTAGATTTTTTTTTATTCTTTTTTTTTATTTTTTTTTTCAATTCTTAAGGGCCCCAAAAAGACATTTTATTCAGAAAGACACTGCCAACGAACTGTTGTTGTATTTTAGTACGTTTATTATATTATACGTATATTTTAGTACGTATTAGAAAAATATTATAAAATTTTCGAATATCTACCGCACCTAAAAAAAGAGAACATGTGGGGTTTTTTACCGTATAATTTATGTTAAGTGGGAGTGTCGTGCTTCCGTCCGGGCTCGGGAACCGAACCCGTAACAAACACTTGTGCACGACAAGGGATGTTCGCTTGGTGTTTTTGCGATCTACTCAAAACAGCTTCCGTTTTATTGATATCACGGAAGCTGTACTAAATTATAGGTACTTACAGGGTTTAGTTGAACATAAACGTGGGTAGTTTTTGTGATTTCAAACACTTTTATAAATAAAAAAATTCTAAGTTCGCACCTAGAATGTAATATAATAATGCAGGATATTTCACACAGCGTCATCTAGCCCCAAAGTAAGCAAAGCTTGTAATAAGGGAACCAGGTAACTGATATACTACATGTATATATATACATTGTAAATACAAACGTAGGTATATTCGTAGCTACTATAGTAATTTTACAAATGCAAATATTTTTTTTATTTACCAAAAATAAATTTATTTTACCAAAAGAAATTACAAGTTATAAACTATTACTAGAGGTCCCCGCACGAGGGCTAGCCTGTGTCGCGGGAGACCGAAAAAACAAAATGGCGATTTCCGGAAAAAAAAATAATTAAAAAGAAATGGATAGCACTTTACAAGGCAGAGAGAACTCAAAGACAACGACACCTTGGGTGGTTGTGTGTATATGTGTGTGTTTGTGTGTATCTGTGTGTGCGTGTGTGTGTGTGAGTGTTGGAATATTTTATAATAATAATACTAGATCCAGTTACCAGCAGCTTTATTGTCTAACTTGAAATCTATTCCCATTTACCATCCCAGTTGAGCTCAACCAATCACTCAATACGAAAATGACGTAATAAGACAATACGGCATTTTCAGGTTGTGTGATTGGTTGAGCTCTATTGGGATAACTGGGAATAGATATCAAGTTAGACAATAAGGCAAATTTAAAATTGGTCAATCGTATAGTTCAAAAATTCAATGGATGAAAGAAAATACACCACAAAGTCGTAGGGAATTTAGGCTGATAATGAATTCACGTGACTGATTTAACCTATCTTTACAAATATTTACACAACACCAATTATAGAAACAATAATCTCTATTACTAATATTGACATCGTTAGTAGCTACTAGTACCTACTAAATAAGGAAAACATTAATAAATACAACTCACAGATAAAGTTGTAGGTATGTTATGTGTATCGTATTTTTTCCGCGAACTCTTTTGTTTTCTTTATAAGTCGTGAGATAAAGGACTGCTGCTGTAGGTAGGTACCTACTCGTATAATAGAAAGTTGGCGGGTAGGTTTAATAACCTATCAATAAATGTAGAGCCGATATTTGAACGTGATCACTTAAACTCCTAAGCGCTCTTGGCAAGCCTTCAATTATTGGCAGCATATAAACAGAGAGCCGTGTTGGCCGAATGGGGTTGTACTTCGACTTTCAATCCGAAGTTTGTGGGATTCGCTCCATCGTAGACCTCATTCTTGCCTATGTTAGTTTCGAGGTCAAGAGCCGACCCATATATCATAAAATATATATATATATATATTCTTCTTGCAATGCCGAAATGAATTGTAATAAAAATTCAAGGTTTTTTTGTACAAAGAAACCTCGTTATTTCTTACGGTGATCACAAAAGAGGTTGCTTAATTTTTCGTTATGAATCGTGTACATGATAAGCAGTGTTTTTTTCCATTATAGCCTTTTCCAAATACTTTTTCCATTGCTAAAATATTATGTAGTCAAACATGAGAAGTAACTTTTGCATCGAGATAAAAGAAACAATCTTGGTTCTCGTTCATTTTCAGGATTCCGTACCCAAAGGGTACAACGGGAACCCGGAACTAAAATTTATCTGTCTGTCTGTCCGTCTGTCACCAGTGTCCGGTACAACCGTGTCAAGTAGACAGTTAAAATTTTCACAGAGATTTCTGTTGCCTCTATATCACCAATAAAAAAATAGAATAAAATTGTTCGCTGTTTTTATAGATACCTAGCTCCTGCGCGCAGCTTTGCCTGCGTGGTACCAACATTTTGAATAGCCTATAAGCTATTCCAGGTTTTTCTGTTCCAAGTTTCATCCAAATCGGTTCACTGGTTTAGGCGTGATTGAAACACAAGTAAACATCTAAACAAACTCACAAACTTTCAGCATGAATGAGTGGGATGTTACGGAACACTTCGTGCGCAGGTCCGACTCACACTTGGCTGGTTTTTATTTACGCCGCGTAATACAATTTAATTAGCTTAAGATCCTGTTATTCTAATATACTTTAAAGTCGACCGCACTTTATGTTTTACTTTCAGGATAATTAAACAAAACACCACTACATTGTATAATAAAATTCCTCTCGCAAGTCCATCAGAGGCAACAAAGAGAACACAAAGCCCAGCAAATTGTTTTTACCGTGGATAATGTAGTTTCCATTTTATGAAGTGATGCATATTCTAGGAAAATTTGATTTCCACGTTTTTGACGTGAAAAATGTTTGCTGTCGTCCCTGATAAGTTAAAACAATTATAATCTAAAAACCATGTCAGAATCACGGCGCGGGATGGTGCGGGTATGGCGACTAAAACATTATGAAAGAAGATTTTTCACGGTATTGGTCGCGAAAGAACAGGAGTCAAATTAGTACTAAGACTATTCTAAGTGACCCCAACGGTCCCACTGAATAAATGCTTTTTGACTTGACTATTATCACTACATAGTATAAAACAAAGTCGCTTTCTCTGTCCCTATGTATGCTTAAATCTTTAAAACTACGCAACGGATTTTGATGCGGTTTTTTTAATATATGATTCAAGAGGAAGGTTTATATGTATAATACATGCATAATATACTCGTAGTAGAGAAATTTAGTATTAGCATTGCACCCGTGCGAAGCGCTCGTGGTCGTGCTTGCTTAGTCGTTCTTGATAGATCGTTGAAGTTAAGCAACGTTCGAAACGGTCCGTAACTCGATGGGTGACCAGTGGAATTTTCATCTGAGCGCTTCCGTGCTTCGGAGGGCACGTTAAATTGTCGGTCCCGGCTATTTAAGTGGTTTAACCATGACGGAGGCCTTAAGGCGGCCTAATAACTCCATCACCAGAGTTGGCCATTGGCTCATACGAACTTTCTTTTTTACTCTTTTTATCACTAGTTTTCGCAGTTTGATGAACACAGACCCATTTCATTGACACAGTTTTTGATTTTTTTAGGTCGGTGTCGGTTACCTCACGATAAATATGTTCCTTCGAATATTTAGCACCTTACCAATAAACTTGACATAAAGTTATATCATGCATAAACTAATTTGTATGGTTATTTATAAGTTATGCATGACGGATTTATAAGTTATGCATGACATAAAGTTATGTCATGCTTATTACTGGCCATACCGGCTTACCATAGAACGTGACATAAAGTTATTCCACCGAATAAATCAAGAATAACCATACATTTTGACAGTTTACACTCCGGAATAACTTTATGTCACGTTCTATGGTAAGCCGGTTAGAGTTTAGGTTTCACATTCGGTGGTGACGTTTTGGTATTGTGCACAGGAGGTGCACAATACCAATCATATATATGAAGCGCTCGTGGTCGTGCTTGCTTAGTCGTTCTTGATAGATCATCGAAGTTAAGCAACGTTCGAAACGGTCTGTAAGTGGATGGGTGACCGCCAGTGGCACTTTCATCTGAGCGCTTCCGTGCTTCGGAGGGCACGTTAAATTGTCGGTCCCGGCTATTTAAGTCGTTAAGCCATGACGGAGGCCTTTAGGCGGCCTAAAAACTCCGTCACCAGAGTTGGCCACTGACTCATACGAACTTACTTACTTTTATCATATATATAATCTTCCTCATTGGAGCTCGACTAGATTCGTGCGCGAGTCGTCAAAATCGTAGACATTTACATCGACTTGCAGTCACACAAACGTTTTTTTTAATGATTACATAAATATGGGTTTTAATTTAGAATACAAAGACATAGTTCACAGAGTTATGATATAAATAGATTTTTCCTTAAAGTAATTTTGTTTTATTTTTGTTGAACATACAAAAAAAAAGAACTGTAGGTACAGGAACTTTTTTCACGGAATGGATTTACTTTTTGGCTAGGAAAGCCAAAAAGTCAATCTTCTTCAACCTTGGAACTCGTGAACGCGCGGCGTAGTCTGTAAGTACGCAGCGAGCGTCCTAGTCCTGGAAAACTCCTTGGCTGGCATAACAGTGTAAAGATAAGAATGACGTGGCTTGAGTACCGTGAAATCATCTAGCAGTCAAGCTAAGCGTAAAAACTGAACTCGATTTTACTTCCAAACTATTTTCGATCAAAGACCTTGCTTTATAAAGTCCAATCTTCAATGACAATGTGTTAGAATGAGATCTTTATTGTAATGAGCTGACGCGGTAACAACTGGTAAAACAATCTTTGTTTTATTAATACGCACTTATTTTTAATCATTGCACTAATTAGGTAGCTCTGTTAATTTAAACAAAGGCATTGTATATTTTGACGACCTCTTTTCAATGATTGCGGTGTCGCTTGCCTACCTAATCATTTTAAATATGTGTGTGTGTAGATTTTTGGACTTTTGACTGTTGCAAGATTGACTTGAGTGCTTCTGGGTCGCAACGAAACGCAATGCAAACACATAAAAAAAATTGGAATCATAGGTTCTGCAAAATGTGCATAGGCACTCGCGGAAATTTTTCATTTTGGACGTGCCTCTGTCTATCCTATTAGACATTTCTAAATGGTCTTGAGTGACCAGATTAGCGATTCAGACTTGAGCAGAATGCATTTGGCTCGGAATAGGTCAGTTGTTCAACCGACTGCAACCAATCAAAGTGCAAGAAAAGTCAGTTTTGTATCAATTCCTGCACTGTGATTGGTTGCGGCGGTTGAATAAGATTCCGACACGAATGAAGTCTGAATCACTAGGCTGATCTGCGAGAATATCTACCGTAAGTACTTTGGAATACACTGAGCCTTTTCCGTTTAAAAAAATCTTCTTTAATGGATTATCTCGACGCTGGTGAACCAGCTTTGGCTGTCATTGAACTGTGCACCTTTTTGTGTAGAAGATAAGATATTTTATTGTGTTGCTATTTTAAAAAGTGCGTGTCATGTCGCGTCTTTTTGTGTCTATACAAAACCCTTGAAAAGTTATATTTTAGTCATGAATAAATAAATACTACTGTAGGAACCTAGTAGTCACTTCCCACTGTCCCACAAATATAGAGCTGAAAGTTTGTGAGTTTGTTTAGATGTTTGACCAGTAAACAGATTTGGATGAAACTTGGAATAGGTATAGATAGACCTGGAATAGTATATACGCTATTCAAAATGATGGTACCACGGAGCGCAACATTCTGCTAAGCTAGTATGTAATAATGCCAACAAAATTGAATCCTTAAATTAGAAGAACAATCACGATTCCTGATACCACACAAAGACGGAGATGATGATGAAAAAAAAAAAAGAAAAAATATTTATGTATAAGCGAAACGATACAGTTACATATTTATCAGCGGCCTCCACACTAGGCAAAGCCTGTATCGTGGGGACCAGTAAAGATTTTATACAAACGAGGAATCGGACTACTTAAAATGATACATATATGATGTGAGAGTATTAGAAACTACCTAGGTAGTGTGGTACTAGTACCACAAACACCGGAACAAATATCTATAGATGAAAACATTTGTCCCGCCTCGATAATCGAACTTGCACTTGCAACTCGGCCTTTCGCTTGCCATGGTGTATTAACTCTTGGCGATAAATCACATAGACAAGGCTAAGTAAATATAGTTAATACTATGAAGCATCACATAATGCAATGTATTTTTACCTTAGGTATTTCCAGGAATTCCTTTTGTGTACCACACAGTGTGACTAGACTATTATCTAAGTAACCTAAGTTGACTTATTAGGATAAAAATAGCCATTTGACTATATCATACATATTTTTAGTCGATGATATTCATTGGTCATGTAGTATTACCTAGGTAGTCGAACAATGATATTCATTGGTAATGAAGTATTAGGTACCTAGGTACCTACAATCAGTCACCACTTATTGACGACCTCTGTAGCGCAGTGGGCGAAGGCCCAACTGCGACGCAAAAGGTTGCGGGTTCGATCCCCGCGGCGGAACCAATATTTGTATGATCTAC
The DNA here is from genome assembly GCA_963565295.1 of Epirrhoe alternata. Lineage (NCBI taxonomy): Eukaryota > Metazoa > Arthropoda > Insecta > Lepidoptera > Geometridae > Epirrhoe > Epirrhoe alternata. Next base: position 2,848,534 of record OY751375.1, read on the forward strand.
AAATATTTGTCTCGGGTCTGGGTCTTTCTATGTATAATATGTATGTATTTACTAACAAAAAGTATATAAGTAGTATATCAGTCATCTTAGTACCCCAAACACAGGCTCTGCTTACTTTGGGGCTAGATGATGCTGTGTGAAAACTGCAGCATTATTTGTTTATTTATCTCAAGATTTTTCGAAACTAGTTTTTGTAGGTAGCTATTTGCAAAGTTTAAAAAAGCAATAAATATCCCCTGATAATTTTTAAACTTATGAGGCCTGTAAACGGGCTACAAAAATTGCATCCTGTTGGCTATTTTTATAGACCAATTATTTGCAACTTCACCCTTGCTTGCTGCAATTTTGCAGTACATTGCCTTTGTGTAGCCTGAGTGTAGCCCTTCAAAATTCGGCAACATTGCTGACGAATTTTGTTCGTACACGCGGGGCATAGGTATACTTGCTATATTATGAAATATCGCTGGGATACACAGCATTATTAAAGCTATAAATAAATAAATAAATAATGCTGGACATTTCACACAGCATCATCTAGCTCCAAACTAAGCATAGCTTGTACTAATGGGAACCAGATAACTGATATACTTCAATTGTTGCACTGTGGAGCTGACTAAGCTGCGGGTTTCCTCACGATGTTTTCCTATACCATCATGAGCTCGTATTAAAGTGCATATACATTTTTCGAAATGAAAAATCTATTAATGCACAGTCACGTTTTGAACCCACGACCTTCGCATTGAAAGTCTAGGCCAAAACCCCATTCGACCAACACGGCTCTAATAAATTATTGTTTAATACACACAAGGTATAATACACTCATTACCAATTGTTGATAGGATTTAAAGATTTGAAAATAGTCGTTTATCTAAAAAAGACAAAAAACTTACCATAAATGCGTGAAGCACAGGACTGGAATAATCTATGGCACCGATAGTTGAGACGGGTTATACTTCTCCATACTCATTACGAGCCCGAAGTATGTTCCGTCTCAACTATCGGCCGATAGAAAGTCTGTAGTCTGCGAGGGGTCTCTATCTACCAAGCAGTGGGATATCACTTGTTTTGGCTTTGGATGATGCTAACATACATAAAAAGTTTCCTTTCCATTTCATAATTTTTCTGCTCACCTACAAAATGATGATTATAATGAAACCAAAGTGTTTTTTTTATAAATAAACAAATTCTGACTTTGAATTTGACTTATATAGGGAACTTGATCCTACTTAGCCACCTTCCCATGTCATGTTTCGCTATGTTTTTTTCTTCGAAATATTCGTTTTCGTTTCAGCAGAAATTGAAAGGTTGGTGAAAACATGTATGTTGTTTACAAAATATCGGCGCGCACCATTGTCCGCAGGTCGCAAACTGATTGAAAAGATCTTTTTATTGAATTCAGAACAAAGGAAAATGCTTTTTGCAAATAGTTTATAGTGCCTTCATTTTATTTACCTACTTACAATATTTTGAAAGCTACCTGATAAATATCTTCTTGCTAATGAAAGTCCTAGGGTACGTACCTACTTACATTAATTTGTTTCGAAGCACTGCTCGTCAAAATATTCGACAAAATACTCGTAAAATACGAATTCATTAAATTGTTCTATTTAAATTCAAATTCAGAATACGTTTAGAAATGGGATAAAAAGTAAGTACTTATTAGAAGTAAAAATTTTGGATTCATTCGTTATACTCCCATCGAATTACCGCGAAAAGTAGTTTGGTTCAACTGTTGAACTATTATTATAAATGTATGTACAGACGATACATATCTATGTGAAGTGACCTTGGTTACCAGCGTGTCTATTAAGTGGGTGATCCATTAGAGTTTAAAATCGCTGGTACGTATTCAAGTCATTTATGCACCGAGCGTTTGAAACGCTATGCAGTCATGTCGATGCACGGAGAGCTTTAATTACGCTTTGATATCAAACATCTGTAGTTCTATAGAAAATCCTACTCATATAATAAAGCTGAAAGTTTGTGAGTTTGTTTAGATGTTTCGATGTTTGGATATTTGGTGTTTGTGTTTCAATCATGCCTAAACCAGTGAACCGATTTGGATGAAACTTGGTATAGGCGTAGATAGTTACCTGGAATATAGGCTATTAAAAATGTTGGTAGGTACCACGCGGGCAAAGCCGCGCGCAGAAGCTAGTAATATAATGTTTTTACTTTCGTATGTGAGAGTCAACCAAAGTGCGCAGTGCATGATGTGTAGGTAAAGATCCAAATTATTTTAATGAATTACAGGAGTAATTCTTCACAGGTGTCCCTTTCACTGGTGGGGCGGTTTTTTTTTTCAAACATAAAAGAGTTTTTCTTTAATAAAAACTCGCGACCGCCTTTGCAAGAAATATTACTCCGATATTTTGGCGCGGCAGCCGGCGCCCCGGGACGCCGGCCTACCAAGCACTGATGTAAACTTGTAATCTCTCTTACATTGTCATGTTGACAACTCTGCGCGGTCGTTCTTAGTTTTCAAGCATTAGTTATACAGATGAAAATGAAATGAAAAATATTATATAACAGTAAAACAAGGAAGGTAATAGAAACTTAAATAGGTATGACATAGTTTACAGAAAATATAAAAAGAGCTTTTAACTGATAACGTGGAACTAATAGTTAATTTACTTGTCAGCTTCCTCACAAGGCACAGCCTGTATCGACGAAACTTTAATACGATAAGGTCAGGGGAGATGGGGCGTTCGTGGTCGTGCTTGCTTAGCGTTCCTGATCGTCGACGTTCAGCAACGATCTAAGCGGTCCGTAAGTAGATGGGTCCGCCAGTGGCATTTTCATCTGAGCGCTTCCATGCTTTGGAGGGCTGGTTAAATTGTCGGTCCCGGCTATTTAAGTCGTTAAGCCATGACGGAGGCCTTAAGGCAGCCTAAAATCTCCGTCACCAGAGCTGGCCACTGACTTATACGAACCTACTTACTCTAGGGGAGATGTAACGATGAAGTTAATACAAACATAAGTATATAATACATAACCATAACATTTAATATGTGGATATTTATGTAGTTGCCGTTGCACCGCTGAATGGATCACCCCCTTAAAACATGCCATGGTAATAAGTGTACTAACGTTCACACATCGACGAATTGTTTATTTCGGATCATAATCATAATACACACACATAGATAAACTAATAAGTTTTTATAGGTTAGGTTTTGTTAGGCAAATTATGAAAACCATAGCCAAGATGCCTTGGTTACCATGGCTATTGCTACTACTTTAAACTACATAGTGAGTAGGCGCGGTCCGGGGGGGTCACAGGTGACATGACCCCTCCCCCCCACCCCCAAAACCGTGTGTAGTGACCCCCCCAATTTTACGTAGTGACCTAGAATAGCATAATAAGTGTAGGCTTTTCGCGAAGCAGCGTTATTATATTTTTGTTATTATATTGCGAAAGCGTAATAGTAGAGCAAAAATAATATTATGTAGTGAAATTCCCTGATACACAAAATAATTAATGTTTGTTCAAAGCTTCCAGATTATATTAAATACTTATTCGAGCATAAATTACCCGTTCCTGAGATAGAAGGTTTTGACAGATTGACATCTTATGATAAGGGTTCTATAAAGAACAAGAAAGTTAATGAAAGGTTAATAAAATATAGGTAGTCGTTTTACCGTCGATAATGAGTTTTATACACAAAGTCCAACAGTTCATTTGTTTTTGTTTGTTTTGTGTTTGTATCATGCTCGCGATGAAACAATTAGGTTCAATAAAATTGAGAGAGTAAGACCCCTCGCCCACTGCAGACTTTCTATCTATATAGTTAAGACGGAACATACTTCGGCTCGTAATGAGTATGGAGAAGTAAGCCGAAGTATGTTCCGTCTCAACTATCGGCCGATATAAAAGTCTTATGGTGGCCATACACGCTACGAGAAATCGTTACGATCAGACTGTACAGTTCGAACGGTACCGATAAATCGCTACATGTATGTGATAAAACTGTTCAGTTTCGCACGATTTTTTGAGACTGTACAGTCGAACGGAACACTACAAAAATTTCAATTGATTTATCGGAACGGACGAACTGTGCCGACTGATCGAAACGTGTATGCGCTCGTTCCGTTTTCGTGTTCAGTTTAAAAAATAAAAGTTTTACTTTTATTTATTTTTTAAACGCATTTTCTTTAATTCTGCCAACAAATTCACATGAGAATGAACACTTCTTTTCATTAGCCATTCTTTACACCAGGTGCTACGATTTTTCCGCTTCACTTTTTTTTCCTTCAGGGCGAATATTAATCCAATAATTGCTAAACAGCCGTCCGTCGAAGCCATCACTGACACGTGTACCTCGGCGCCGCTTATTGTACCGTCTGATCGCAACGATTTCTCGTAGCGTGTATAGCTTGTATGCCAGCTACGATAAACTGCGCCGTTCGAACTGTACAGTCTGATCGTAACGATTTCTCGTAGCGTGTATGGCCACCATTAGGGGTCTTAAGATTAACAACAGTGTGTAATGTCATAGTCGTTAAGCCATGACCGCACTGACTTGTACGAAATTACTTACAATAAGGTACTTTTTAAACGACTTCAAAGAAAGGAGGTTCTATGTTAGGCTGTATGTATGTTTTTTTTATAAAAAAATAAAATAAATAAATAAAATCATTTTATTTCAGGCAACATTATGTAGTTAAAAGTAGAAGATGTTAAATACTTAAAACTACGGCCCATATTATAAAATATATACCTTAAGTATGTTCACCGATATTTCCGTCAATTCGACGGACTAGACAGATTTCCAAAATTCCGGATCACCACGAGATCGAGACTTACTCGGGAAAACCCGGGAAAGCTAATGAAAATTTACCTACTGCCCACGCGAACGAAGTCGCGGGTGCAGCTAGTCTTTATAAGATAAAGACTGTTAGTTTATAACAATGGAGGGTTACCTATGTATGTACCCCTTATATTATTCTGTAGCATTCACAAACATTACTTTGAAGTTTCACAGTGCACGCGGACGCACAGAGTCCCAAATCAGTAGGTTTTTTGGACCCTGTGCGTCCGCGCGCACTGTGAGACCTCATAGTAATGTTTGTGAATACCGGTGTAAGTGACTTGAAACTTGGACTTGTGTCGTATCAAGTCATAAAATCAAAACTAAAGTTACCTTTCGCGGTCAACACAAAATGAGAGTAACGTGCAACCCCGAGACTGTCGAACATTTTCTCGCGGAAGTTTTTTGCAGGTGGAAACGCAGCATACCTAATCTTTAAAATACATCTTGAAAACAGCTAATCTTTTTACAAAGTACAGAAAATAGGAAGATAAGAAGGACTTATCAACATTATATATTCAAAATCTGTTTATAGACAGGTATTACGAAGCTTTACATTAGCTCCATTATCGCTTTGAGGTAAGAGTTAAAAATTCAGTCCCATTAGAAAGCACTTAAGATCCATCGAATATGCTCGTAATCTCGTAAAATCTTGAAAACTAATCCGTAAAAGATGAAATTCATTTTAAGTGTCTATTCTTGATTCGAGAGCTGGCGATTTTTTGGCACAGAATCAGCATTGCAATTCAGCGTGGCAATGCCGCCAGTATTTTGGGCACGCTTCCGACTGGGAGTGACCTGGATCAGTTGAGCTATCTATAGATCGTTTTTACGACTATCCTTAGATAGCTTGACTGATTCTATTGTATTTTGTAATTTTATTTACGTATTGTAAAATAAATCTATACTAATATTATCAAGAGGAAAAATTTGTTTGTTTGTTTGTTTGAATTGAATAGGCTCCGAAACTACTGGACCGATTTGAAAAATTCTTTCACCATTAGAATCCTACATTATCCTTGATGAACATGGATATATTTTATCCCGGGAAAGTGGCAGCATTTCATACTTTGTTTGTAATACAAGATGGCGACTGTAATTAAAAAATGCCAACTATGTGTTTCTGCCAAGCATTGCAGATACTTATTAAGCATTTATAAGTAGTATGTCATCGGTCATGTAACAAACACAGTTGTAACCAGCATTACTTAGCCTAAACGTAACGTGTGGCCATGTATCAAATATAATAATAATTATAATAATGCTGGACTTTTTCACACAGCATATAATATGTATTGGACATGCCTCTGACTACCCCCTTAGACATCTTCAAAGGATCTGGAATACGTAAAAGATCTGGGAGAATGTCTACCGCGCTTTGGGGATACAGTCGTGACCCTGTCTGTCTGTCCTAAACGTTAATTTGACCTTTACCTAACGACGACCTCTGTGGCGCAGTGGGTGAAAGCCGCTTGGGACGCAGAAGGTAAGTAAGTAAGTTCGTATGAGTCAGTGGCCAACTCTGGTGACGGAGTTTTAAGGCCGCCTAAGGCCTCCGTCATGGCTTAACGACTTAAATAGCTGGGACCGACAATTTACCGACGCAGAAGGTTGCGGGTTCGATCGCCGAAGCCGGATAAATGTTTGTATGATCTGCAATTATTTATCTCGGGTCTGGATGTTTCTATGTATAATATGTATGTATTTTGTTTGTATGTACAAACAAAAAGTATATAAGTAGTAAGTACCTATACAGGGTGTAAAAAGACGTCTACCGAAGCCGAATGGGGTAGGTACAGCATCCCAACACACGACCAAATCCAAAAGGATTTACCGAAAAAAAATAATGATCCGGAGAAAACAGCGTTTGAAGAGTAGTATTTGCGTATGTTCTGGGCGCGTTGACGTAGATTGCTAGATTTTGTGTTTAAACTGTTTTTTTTTCTTTTGTAAATGAAATTATTAGGTAGGTTTAGCCTTATTATGTTGTACTAGAAAATAACATAAAATGACAAAGCAAGTAAAAATTTTTTTGCGTATTTTTTTGCTAAATATGTTTAGAATCATGGTCTGATTGCAACCCCTCAGTTTTCGGTAGTTGTCTTTTTACACCCTGTATAATCTGGTTCCCATAAGCTTTGCTTAGTTTGGCGCTAGATGAAATGTGTGAAATGTCCAGCATTATTTATTTATTTATAAAAAATAACTTTGGCTTCTGCACTGCGGTTGTGAATTCGATTCAATCCAATATATTTGTATGATGGTGTGATAAACATGGGTTCGATGCTCATCAAGGACAAACTTTTTTGAGCTTACATGTTTATTATTTCTGAGTGTTTTAAGAGAAAAAATCTTTAGCATACTTTTCCTCAGAAATGCCGCGCCCTAAGTTGGTTTTCTTAAACGTAATTATTATAAAAGCTAAGTCACGGGTTACAGCTAATTTGCAAAGCATTTCATAATCTTGATTTAATTTCGTTGAGAACAATTTTTTTGAATCATATCGGTTCATCTGCAAAAGACTTGTATAAGAGAGTTTGGCTTATCTTTGAGTACGGTAGAACCAAAAGAAGTCGGATTTTCCTTTCAATACTATGTTTTAAAGTAATTAAGAGCATGAAAAAATATATTTTGAACTTTCGCGACTTATGGACATATTAAATACAGCGTCTTTCATTTTAACTACACAAACAGACAGGGCTTCATTTTTGGGTTGTAAACAGACGTTTGACCGTAATTCCTAAGCTGATACAAGTTTTCACTTCAAAATTTTTCTTTTATTGTTTTTTTAGGACATGTTGCATAATGATTTTCAAGGAGAACAGACATTTCACCAATCGCAGCCCGGCTACATCCGAGTGCACATGCACGCTCGAATCGACTTAGTTATACAGGAAGCAACAATGAATTGAAAGGATAGTCATTATCGACTTTTTCGGGATTTTCATAACAAAACAAAAACAAATCATTACATAAATATTTTTTTATTAATTTGTTGAACCCTATTCCAGAATTAAGTTAGTTTAAAATGAAAGACCCTATATTTTACGAGTATTTTCCAGGTATAACTTATTTTCGTAAAAGCTTGCAAAATACTTGTAAATTGGCGTTTTGCCTTTCATCTATTCAACTATCTTCGGCTCACGAGTTATCTCGCGTGGGTCTTGCATTTTAATGGCCAATCTGCTATTCCAGTTTACAATCGACGTCTATTCCTAGTTCATAAATCTGTCTACTGGATACTTTTGCATCATCAGAATCTTTACAAACAAACTTTCAGGTTTAAAATGTTAATAAATAAAATAATAATGGTGGACATTTCACACAGCATCATCTAGCCCCAAACTAAGCCAAGCTTGTACAATGGGAACCAGATAACTGATGTAAGTACTACATATATACTTTTTGCTCGTAATGACGACCTCTGTAGCGCAGTGGGCGAAGGTCCGCTTGCGACGCAGTAGGTTGCGGGTTCGATCCCCGCCGTGGGACAAATGTTTGTATGATCTACAGATATTTGTCTCGGGTCTGGGAGTTTCTATGTATAATATGTATGTATTTACAAACAAAAAGTATATAAGTAATATATCAGTTATCTGGTTCCCATAGTACAAGCTTTGCTTAGTTTGGGGCTAGATGATGCTGTGTGAAATTATTTTGTATAATATAATAATATAATATTATTTTGTCGTTGAAAAGATTTCTTTCTACCCTTGACCCAGTTTCAGTGAAAGAATCTCAGCTCATTTCATATTTCTGTTCAGTATTTTATTTTCCTCTTAATCTCAGTAACGTAGGTAACGTACACAGAAATATTCTATTCAATCGCAACATCACAACAGGATTATTTTGCCCTTTGAGTGTTGGAAAAATCCCATCACAATATTTAGTAGTCTTTTATTTTAAACAACTTGAGACGCAAAAATCAAAACATCTGTGAAAACTAAATTTTTTTTAACTTACTAGCTATTTTGTAATGTCCAAGTGGTGTACAATAAATAATTGTCTATCTATCTATCTAAGTTTCGAAGAAGTCTCTGTGATGCGTCAGTAAAAATTTATGGAATGAATTTCATGGAAAATTCATTAAAGTGTTTTTAATGCCGGCGGACATTCCACGTTTTTTCAAGCTCATTCTCTTTCTACTTTTTTTTAACGTTTCGTTATGATTTTTGAACTGTATGCTCGCTTTTGAATCTGCGACCTTCACCGATACGTGGTGACGATCATCATGGTTTGGGTTCAAGTCCCGCATGCGTGCTATTTATCGGATACATTTAAAAAAACGAAGCTTTGGACAGGAAGAAAAGAAGGGAGGCTTTTGCCCAGCAGTGGGATCCGATGGGCTGATAATAATATTATTATTTTTCAGTATGGCACTAAGTCTCTAAGCCCACTTCTTCAAAAGATTTCATAGGTTGAGAAATGACGATCTAGATACCATTAAATTTTTTTTTGTTTTTTTTTTTTTAATCAACCTGTTTCGGCCCACTGCTGGGCAAAGGTCTCCCCCAAATCCCTCCAACCATCTCTCTCTTTCGAGATCTCCCACCATTCTCTCTCGAAGGCGTCGAGATCGTCCCGCCAACGTTTCCTCGGCCGACCGCGACCCCGTGTCCCGTCGGGCTGCCAAGATGTTATGGCTTTCGCCCACTTATCAGGGTTCATTCGGCTGACGTGACCCGCCCAGTCCCACTTGAGTCGTGCTGCTTTTCTGCCGACTTCTGAATTTTCTTAGTTACAAAAAAAACATTTGAAATTATTTGACTTAGATACTAGGTACCATAATGAAAAATACTCCATTTGACTTCCCCAGTAGGGGTTGACACTTAATTTTGTTGGCTTTTATGTCAAGTTTATTAGTAAGGGCCATGATCTTTAGGTACCTACCTACAGACGTATTCCCTTAGGGTCGATTCACATCTGACGGAAGATCCGTCGCGGATCCGTACGGACTAACGTATCATCCGTCGAGTGTTTTTCTATACATTTGTCAGTTCTGGCGTTCCGCGACCGATAATCCGCGACGGATCTTCCGTCAGATGTGAATCGACCCTAAATGTCTTGTAACATGTGGTATAACAAAGTTGAGTAACATGCCACAGACAGGAACTGATACAGCCTATCTGGCAACTGTGGTAATAGCTTATTGATTTTCACATCTGACGTGATGGCGATCACAAAGTTATCTAAACTCAATCATCGTCTTCAATAGATTGTGGATCATGATTTTGACATTAATAGGTTAAATATAGTTTGAGCGACACTGATCTGATAGCATTTTGGCTGAAATGTTAGGCTTGACATTGACGTCTTTATCTGGATCAGCTGAGCTATCTATAGATCGTTTGTAGCTATGATTATAATTAAAGTAATGTCTAGTATCTCTGATAATATCGCTTATACGTGTGGAGCTGACTAAGCTGATGTTTTCCTGTGGATAAGGTTAAGCGGAGAGGATGGTTTAGGTGCTGGGCAAGCCTATTTCATCTCAAACAATGTCCCAGGCTTTACAGCGCCCCGTTAAATGTAGCCATAGGTTGCCTCCTGACGCTGTATAAATCATCTAATATAGATCTCCTCCTCCAACCTCTGGACCTCTCAACCTCTGGACGACCTCTGTAGCGCAGTGGGCGAAGGCCCGCCTGCGACGCAAAAGGTTGCGGGTTCGATCCCCGCGGCGGGACCAATGTTTGTATGATCTACAAATATTTGTCTCGGGTCTGGGTGTTTCTATGTATAATATTAATGTATTTACAAACAAAAAGTATATAAGTAGTATATCAGTCATCTTAGTACCCATAACACAAGCTCTGCTTACTTTGATGCTGTGTGAAAAGTCCAGCATTATTTTTTTTTTCTTTTATTTTTTTTATGTAAACGCCTATACTCGTACATACTGGTACATCGCGTAGTATTTCGGCGGTCTATTCGCCGCTTGCGTCCTTTCTGATTTTGTCTACTAATATAGATCGACACTGATCTGATATTTCTAGTCATCGATTTAAAAAAAAATAAAAAAAACATTTTATTACAGGCAACATTATGTAGATATAGTGGATAAAATAGATCTTTAGTTATAGTGGATCTTTACCCCCTTTTAGAATTCTTCCTTTTTTTAGTTCATCGCCCAAGTGGGCGATGAACTAAAAATTGCTTCTAGGCAAGTGCCTAGAAGCCTTTCGCTGTGTAAGTTACCTTCAGCGCGAATTAACGGTTAAAAACGTAGATCAGAATGGGTGTTACAGGTATTTAATATAAAAGTTCTAAGAAACTACGTGCTGCTTTGAAGACTGTTCAATAAAGTGAGATTTCCTAAAGCGTAGAACGTGTTGTGCTGGTTTGAATAGCCCTTCAGAAATCATTGCTATTCCGAAATTTGAAAGGATTATAACGTTCATATTTTCATGAAGAATTTCATTGTCAATTTGTGACTGTATTCAAGGTTCAAATTATATTCTATAATCTCGATAGTTCAAGTATGAAGAAGATTGAGGTATTTATATACGACGACCTCTCTGGCGCAGTAGGTGAAGCCCGTTTATGACGCAGATTGCGAGTTCGATTCCCGCCGCGGGATAAGCCCCCTCGCAGACTACAGACATTCTATCGGCCGATAGTTGAGACGAAATATACTTCATTTCATTTCATTTATTTATTAATTGCGAAAATGGGTATACAAATAACAATGTCAATAATAAATTAGGTTCCTCCAAATTCAGCTTGTCAGCATGCAACATTATACAATAAAAAGTAAGAAATTATAATAGGTAGGTACAGTTTAAACTTTACACAAGAATAAACAATTAAAACTTTAAACAATTAGATACAAAATAAGACTTATAACTTAATAATATTTACAATTTATCATTCAGGATCGGCTCGTAATGAGTATGGAGAAGTATAGTCCGTCTCAACTATCGGCCGATAGAAAGTCTGCAGTCTGCGAGGGGGCATGTTTGTAAAACGTAAACAACGTAAAGAGGGTCTTGAATGTATCCCCAAGGCGCAGTAGACATTCTCTCAGATCTTTTTGTATGAGCGTTCAGTATCACGCATACAGAAATAATTCCTGACTTCGTGAGATAATAAATAAATAAAGAATACTGGACTTTTTCACACAGCATCATCTAGCCCCAAAGTAAGCAAAGCTTGTGTTATGGGTACTAATATGACTGAATATACTACTTATATACTTTTTGTTTGTAAATACATACATGTTATACATAGAAACACCCAGACCCGAGACAAATATTTGCAGATCATACAAACATTTATCCCGCGGCGGGGATCGAACCCGCAACCTTCAGCGTCTTAAGCGGGCTTTCACCCACTGAGCCACAGAGGTGGTCTATTTATAAGGATAAAACACCTGTAGCTTCACGAATGTCTAGCTTATTTGGGCGTACTGTACGAGCAGTTGCTTTCTACTCAAAGACTAGATTACAACACAGAGAATGCTAATGTTGGCTGAACTCTGACTTTAGTGGTGTGACATTGAGAAACGTCAGCGATGGCTTTGATATGCAACTGTTCTCATCATCATCATCTTTAAGAGCTCAGCTCTTGTCGGTGCAATGATGCAACTTCCTCCACCTCTCTCTTTCCAATGCGGTCTCCTTTACTTCTTTATACGAAATGACAGCATCTTCACTACATCTTCTCTTTTATCTGACTCATGAAATTGATTCTAGGCCTGCCTCTTCCTCGTCTTCCCTCCACTTTATAATTATTATATATTATGAACCTCCTGGCCAGCTTCGGCTTGATTTTTTCTTCTATCTATGGGCTAGGATTAGCCCGCATATGGCTATTGTAATCAGGCCTTTAGCGCTAAAATATTAACTCTAAAGGCCTGGTTAGACAGAGCGAAAATTATCATAATCATTACAGCCACACGCACGTCCACTGTTGAATAAATGCTTTCCTAAGTGGAGTGGAAGGGCTTGTCAAGCCATAATAATACATAGAGATGTGATGGCCTTGAAACTACATAAATATTGCTTCAATACTATGAGTAACATTTCGTTGCGAGTAGCGAAGACGCTCAACAGGTGTTTTCGTTGAAGAAAAACAGTCAACGAATCAATCGTTGACAAACATAAAACCGTTAGTAAAAACTGTTAATTTAATAAGCAACTCTACACACAATTCTCTATAAACCTCGTGGTATAACTACTTACACAGACAATAAATGTAATTTTTCCCGACTTCAAAAAAGGAGGAGGTTCTATATTCGCTGTGAATAAGTTTTTTATGTAAGTTCACCCATATCTTCGTTTTCGGACTGATTTTGAAAACACTTTATTGTTTTAATGGCCAGCTTGGGTGTGAAACCACAACTTCGGATCGATAGCCGAGGTTGGCCGAGGTACTACTACTAATTCTTGGCCAACACGACGCACTCAATAATGAAATTGATTAAAATACCAAAGTGTTTTTACGTGCAGCTTTTATGGAACATAAATTGAGTAAATCTGGTCCAAATTGAAATGGAGCGCTATCGTTTTTAACCCTTAAAGTCAATCAAAGTCAAAAAGCATTTAATCAGTGGGACCGCTGGGATCACTTTGAAACGTCTTAAAACTAGGTGATTTTACTCCTGTTCCTTCGCGACCGATACCGTTGTATCCGTCAAGAACATCATACTTTTTTTGCATTGAACCATCTCATTGAACCACGTTATTTGCGGCTTACACAAGTACAGCTAGAACAGTAGTGGAAAACAGATCGGACAGTGGCGAGTCAACTCGGCTTACTAGATATCTTGCAAGTTTTTCTAAATAGGATCACTTAATTTTTTTTGTGACAAGTACACCTCGCACCCTGGTCATCCCCCGCAACTTGACTCGCCTGGTCTAGTGTAGGAGTCAAGTGCACTGCCAGTGCATAAGAAATATGAAGCGAAATACCACTTGTAGTGCTGGCGTAGGCGTAAGCAGTCTATTTGCTTAGGTGTTAAGACCCCTCGCAGACAAAGGCTTTCTATCGGCCGATAGTTGAGACGGAATATACTTCGGCTCGTAATGAGTATGGAGAAGTATAGCCCGTCTCAACTATCGGCCGATAGGAAGTCTGCAGTCTGCGAGGGGGCTTACTCGCCACTCTCCTTGATCAAAACCGTCAAAAATTATCAGAAAGCTAGAAAAAGGTAAACCTAAAGTGAGCGAGCGCAGGTAGTACCGATCGGACAGTAGCGAGTTATTTTGTCTATGTTTAGGTCTAGGTGTTCACTTGCCTCTGTTACTTACCACTATCCAATGTAAACCAATATCTAGGGGTAAATCAAAAAAACTGAAAGGCCGAGGGGGAGTGAAGTATTTTCAACCCCGTTATTGCGCTTTTCGTGTTTGTTTCGCCCGCTAAGCTGCCAGAGGCAAGCCTGTCGTGCCGCAGGAAATTTTAAAATTGCTCTACACACGCCGACCTTGCTGTGAAATTTAGTAAGCTTGCGTATTTAGTCTCTCAACAATTAAAGCTACTAATTTTCGTCTACACATTATAAAGAGGAAAGATTTGTTTGTTTGTTTGAATTCGATTGGCTCCGATGAAGTAAATTAGTATGAGTTATGTGACGCAGTTTTTCCGTCCCGTCATGCCACTACCGGTCACCTATTTACTTAGGTACAGTGCCACAAAGTTATCTGAACCGGCGTTTGAGGAAGGAAGCTTACCAGTTGTGGGCTCTTATTGAGCTGCCAATAATGATGATGATGTTTTAGTATAAGTATAAAAATTTCACAATTAAAGGTTGCTGCAAAATGGAACCTAACTCAGCAATAAGCGGGGTTGCTCAAACAAAACAAACCGCGCTGATCGTCCGTTAGGACCAATTCTGATTAGCGGACATTAATATTTACTTTTTCTCTGAATTGCTTTCATCAGTATTTGTTCCCGCAACATCCCACCTTCGTGAAATACAAGTCACGCCAACGTTGTCTTGGTCTATAAAAATAGGTAAATGCTATGATTTTCTAGACACAGTCGGGGTCAGCGACCAGCTGTAAGCATGCACCCCGTCACGTATTGATAATAAATTCATGTAAAATGCGTAAGTATGTATCAAACATGTCTGACTGAGCCTCTGCCACCCTACGTCTTCAAACGATCTTAGATGTCTAAAAATATCTAGGATAGTATCTAGATATGAAGCGCTCGTGGTCGTGCTTGCTTAGTCGTTCTTGATAGATCGTCGAAGTTAAGCAACGTTCGAAACGGTCTGTAAGTGGATGGGTGACCGCCAGTGGCATTTTCATCTGAGCGCTACTGTGCTTCGGAGGGCACGTTAAATTGTCGGTCCCGGCTATTTAAGTCGTTAAGCCATGACGGAGGCCCTAAAAACTCCGTCACCAGAGTTGGCCACTGACTCATACGAACTTACTTACCCACTTAGGATAGTTTATCTAAGGTCCAGTCCAGAATCCTATACCGTCAACATAAAATAGCAAGTCAAAGTCAAAAAGCATTTATTCAGTAGGATCGCTGTGATCACTTAGTCTTAAAACTAATTTTACTCCTGTTCAAGTTCCAAAATTATCAACTCTGTCTATCTGAAAGAACAACCTTAAAAGACACATAACACCTTGGCCTAAAACTTCATACAAACTTTACAAAGGCACAACGCAGTGTTATTTTGAAAACGCTCATATTTATATAACGCGCTCTTCAAACAAAATAACGCTATCGAAAACTCGTGGGCAGTCGGTATCGATTGGTGGCAGGGGAGGTGTACCTATCCATTTTATCGCCAAGCGCACTTGTAATCCTTCCACCACACTGGTTTGAAAGAATAAATGAATAAATGAAAATTCTTTAATGCACACCATTAATATAATTCACACAAACAAAAGAAAAACCAGATAAAAATGTACAATGGGCTATCGCTAAGAACTAGTAAAAAGTAAGTTCGTATGAGTCAGTGGGCAACACTGGAACACTGTTGACGAAGTTTTTAGGCCGCCTAAAGGCCTCCATCATGGCTTAATGACTTAAGAACTAGTGACACGGTAAGAAAAAGATCATCATTTCAGCCCGGTATCACCTACTCCTATGTAAAATGTCTCTTGTCAATTTTGCTTACTTGATCCCCTGGTATTCGAACGTGAGTACAGAACTATTCCTGAAAAGTATCAGGAATAGTTCATTCGCATGCGAAAAGAACCAAATTTTTTTTCCAATCTGCTTCAAATGATCTGCTACGGGAAGTTGGCAGATCATTTTGTCCATCGTGTTTTTTTAGGTTAAAACGCCAGAACTATTTCTAAAAAGTATTAGGAACTGTAGAACTCATCTGCATGCGATAAGAACTCACTTTTTTTTAGATCTACTGGACAATGATATGCCAAGTTCACCAACATTCTTCTGCCAAGCTTTTTGGTCCTGTGCATCCCTGATCCAAGTGTTGCCTTCGACTTTTTCAATATCATCGACCTCGCTTGTTTTTGTCCATTCTAAACGTAGTCAGGCTCCGGCTACCTCAAAAGTGCTCGATCCATGTCAATCAGAACAAATGGGGTCGTACCAAGTTTCCCATGCACGATAAGATCAGCTCAACTGTTTATTAATTATGGAAAACAATGAGAAGTATTGTGCTCAAGGGCAAAAACAGGTCTAAGACAAGGCTTCATGCAAATTAGATACAGATAAAGTATTATTGGAACGTAGGATGTACGGCAAACTAGACTTATGTTCAACAAGGACTGTTTCTTGTTGAAATACAAGCTCACTGTTTCTCCGAGAACATAGATATCGACTTTTATAAAATGTCTAGATACTCTAATATTGAAGAACTGTTTTTAAATTTCTCGAGTAAGAGACACGACATGTCCATGACTTCCTTTTTCGTCTTGGGGATCTAGTCGTGATAGAGGTTTTTTTCTCAGGATTTTTCTCATCTTAGGCATATGGTCGTGATACTATTTTTTAAATCTAAGTAGTTCTTACTATTTTTTTCAAACCTGCCGTTACATTTTTTAATGTGTCATGAAACACAACTAACTTCAGGTTATGTGTGGTATTAATACTTATTAATTTTTTTATTGATAAAAACAAAGTAAAATGCTCCAAGTGGCTGTGAAGTAGGTACTTCAATGTATTATGAGCTACAAGGACGTGTTCATCGCTAATAAGCACCGCCTACGAAAAAAGTTTATTTTAGAATAATCTTCTAATATTTTAGAGAATCATAAAGTTACTTGTCATCATCATTGATGACAAGTAACGTTACTTGTGAGAACATAAAAAATAGAAATCATAAAGTTACTTGTGAGAACATAAAAAATAGAATTTGCTGCAAAATGTAAAAATAATAAAATATGTAATGTATGTGTCTGTGTGTATGTGTGTTTGCTGTGTAATGTTGTGTGTGTGTGTGTTTGTGCAAATTTGTGTGTGTATATATTTATTTAAAAGTAGTATTTTTTATGAAAACTTCGGGACTACTGCGACACAAGCTTTCCTCAATGCGGGGTCCTATGTAAATTATTTATGAAATAAATTATTGTTAAAATAATAAAAAAATCTTTAATGAAATCGCGGAGGACCAATTATTCAGTTTTTTCAAGTTCAGCTGTTTTACGCGACTTACTTAGTTATTTCGAACCAGTGTGGTGAAAGAATTACAAGTGCCTCTCAAAGCTTTCATGCACTTGATTGTTCTCAAGGTTTTTAGATTTACATCTATATCATCACTGGTTTCCTCACAATGATGTTTTCCTTCACCGTGAGTACAGGGAACCTATTTTTTTCGGCAGAAAAACTCATTGGTGCACGATGGGATTCAAAATGACCTCGGAATTCGGGTAGCAACCACTAGACCATCGCATAACCATTTCTGTTAGCTATGCTCTATCAACCGTCTCTTCAAAGAGCGACCGTTTACTCAAAAGCAATGTCTACTCAGGAGTCCGTTTACACAAGCAGTCGGTTCTGTTCAAACTCAATACCGTTTCTTGCTAATATAGGTTTATTGAATGTTGAAGGTAATTTCAGTGAAGCATACTATCATTCAATTCACTTGGTTCACCAGTGGCTACGTTATACAGGACTGATTCGATTTGTGATTTTGTCAAGCTTGAAACTTTTCATATTCTTATTCTTAAATGTTTTACCTACATTTTGGTTTAAAAGTAATATCAAATATGACTCGATTTCGGCAGTGAGGCGAGTGTTCATCCTAGACGTATGAGGTGCGATTTTGATTCTCAGGGGACAAGTTTTTGTACAACCAATTAACTAGCATTATAATAGATGACAAAAGGCTTAGAATCTATGATAGGTATGGAATATTTTCACCTTTTAAATGTGTACGTGCAACTGACTACCCGTTTAGATATCTTCAAAGGGTGCCCCTGTAATAAAAAATACTATAACTTACAGTGGTTAGAAATAACTATAATACCACTCATCCCACTCTTAAAATAAAGCTGAAAGTTTCAGAGTTTGTTTAGTTGTTTGTGTTTCAAATAGTTTCAATCACGCCTAAACCAAAGAACCGATTTGGATGAACTTGGAATAGGCGTAGACAGTGACCTAAAATAGCTCATAGGCTATTAAAAATGTTGGTACCACGCGGGCGAAGCCACGCGCAGTAGCTAGTAATAAGTAAAATAATTTATGTGAAAATAAAAGACACTGTCTCGAGTTTCCTTAGAAATCTATACCTTCCTTCAATTTTAGTAATGGAAATCAATTCTAAAATGTAAAATGTGAGCGTTGATTTTCTCAATTAGTTGAACGTTGAAGCCCTGGCTATTTGTATTCTGTGGCCCTGGCAGGAATCGTTGTCTCATAATGAATTTCTCTCTCAGAAATACGATCCTTATTTGTAAACTTAAATTATCCAGCATTTTGCTTGGCTTCGAAATGACCATGAGCTAGTTATCTAGGTTTAGTTCTTAGACCATTGGAATAACTCCTAGTTTGTGTACCTACCATAGCATACCATGAAAATGTGGGGCACAAACCAAATGATTGTATTACGACTTGATCTAAAATGGATATTGTATAAGTAAATAAAAAATATATGTTTCAAAAATCTCCTTTTATGTAATGAAATTACTTGTCATAGCATAAAAAAAACTAAGGCCTTTACATAATAAATATAAATGATATTAGATGATATAAATGTTTGTATGATCTACAAATATTTATCACGGGTCTGGGTGTTTCTATGTATAATATGTATGTATTTACAAACAAAAAAGTATATAAGTAGTATATCAGTTATCTGGTTCCCATAGTACAAGCTATGCTTAGTTTGGGGCTAGATGATGCTGTGTGAAATGTCCAGCATTATTTATTTATTTATTATTATTATTATTTATATAAACAGCGTAAGAGTCAACTTTTGCCTACATTTAACGGGACGCTGTTTGAGATGGAATAGGCTTGCCCAGCACCTAAACAATCCTCTCAGCTTAATCAGCCTGGCCCACAGGAAAGATAACGTCAATACGTGTGGAGCTGACTAAGCTCCGTGTTTTCATTCACTGAGCTCGTGTTAAAGCGTATATTTTACGAAACGAAAAATCAATTGTTGCACGGCCGGAATTCAAACCCACGTTTGGAATAAAAGTCGAGGCACAACCCCATTCGACCAAAACGGCTCTGTCATAGCATAGGTAGGGCATTAATGGCATGTGTATGATTATAGTGCTTAAATACTACGTAACTGATAGTTGCAAGTTTACGTCATGCTCATAACTTGTTTCCCTATACATTAAACTTTCATGCCATATATATCCATGCCAAATGCAAACAGACACTCAAAAAAAATCTAATCTAATTTGGCCCGCGCCCTGCTGTGGAATAGGTACTACTACCGCCTAGCCTCCGTTACATGCAGAAATCCTATACATTGCTGTACGTATTATAATACTCGTATGACCGTGATTCGACCAAAGCCTTAATGAAAATCGGAGCATCTCTCAAAGGAATGTATACTCGTATACCAATCTCAATGCATTGAGCGAGTAATATTGAAAATTCAAACCAACGCTTGTAATTACTTCCACTGCTTGTGTTACTGTATTTCCGATCAAAGCCTTGTTTGTACATAGCAAACGAAGTTGCAATTGCGTCGTTGTATTCAGTGTGTTCTGATAATTTTGCTGGAATGATGTGGGAATCTGAATCCAGCAATAGCGTATCAATAGGTTTCATGAAAAGGAATAGGTAGGTACACAAGTACCTACCTATTCCTTTTCAAAATTATTACAAAATAACACGAATAAAAGGAGAGACGAAATAATTCAAATATATGAAAAACCACGACGAGCATGTATGAAGAATGTAATGAGAGTGAATGAGGCGAAAGTTGTGTGTCAGGATCGTAGCGACTGGAGATCCGTGGTCTCTGCCTACCCCTTTGGGAAAGAGGCGTGACTTTATGTATGTATGTATGTATGTATGAAAAACCAAGACCGTAAAATGAAAAATAAGGTAAGTTTACATTTATTTACAAAAACTGAACAACACATGGGTACCTACTAAAGTCAGTTGCTGAGCCATCTAAGAATCTTTAGAAACAAGTAGCTCAATCGACTACTAAAAACGAATGCTTTATCATTTATCATTAGAAATCGCAAATAGCGATAAGACCGCCCATTGTTCTTATAAGTACTAAAACATACTTATATTTTAGTACTGTCCCACATTAAAATTTAAATGAGTAAATAATACTTAAACAAAATGACATAAATATTACGTTTCCTATGATTTAATTCAACTCGAATTCCTTTGAATTTCGTTCTTAGAATTCAAGCGCTAGTTTTTAAACTTTATGCTGCGGTTTTATACGGCTTTTAATTAGGACCTTGTAACCTTTTAAAAAATAAAGCGAGTGCTCTTGGGAGAAACATGGCCGAGACCTTTATATTATTTATTTATTTAAATTCTCAAAACAGATTATAATCAAATTATGAACAAAGTATAGAGAAAAGAATAATATAAAACTAAATTCGTAATCCTACTCGTGAATTTTCCTCTATATTATCGTTAACAAATATACCCAACCCAAATAAATAAGAAATAATGCTGGACAATTTCACACAGCACATCTAGCCCCAAACTAAGCATAGCTTGTAGGTACTATGGGAACCAGATAACTGATTTTACTTTTACTTTTTGTTCGTAAATACATACATATTATACATAGAAACACCCAGACCTGAGATAAATATTTGCAGATAGGAAATAAATACGAAGAAGATACCGCTAGGTCATAGGGACGGCACATTAGAAGGAGATGACTAAAGTGTGAGCCAGTTGTAGTAAGCCATAAGAATAAGGAAAGGGTTAGGGTTACGGAGTCTCGCGATATCGCATATTGTCTTCTAATAGTTAGATAAAAAAACAATCGTTTGTTACTCATTGTACAGATGATTCTGTCACGCGATTCAATGAATCATTCTTAAGATCACGACAAGCACCGTCATCATTGACCCTTTTACCAGTAGGTCTAGGTTTATTGATAAGTATGATATTCTTGTATGAAACTTGGAATAATAGTCTTGCTCTATTCGTAGTAATTTCGTACTTTTCGTAGTAATCTAAGCTCGGAGACATTACATCTGCACTATTATAAAGAGGAAAGATTTGTTTGTTTGTTTGAATTGAATAGGCTCCGAAACTACTGGACCAATTTAAAAAATTCTTGCACCATAAGAATCCTGCATTATCCCTGATGAACATAGGCTATATTTTATACCGGGAAAGTGCTTATTTAAGTCTACTTTGAGCTTTATCACGGTTGTAGTCTTTTGCCTAAACTAAAAATGTAATTTGACTATTGAGATGGAAACCTAGAAGGCAAGCTGATCGTGATCATAGGGATATAAGGATTCCGTGGGTTCAATATACTACCAGTACCAGGGTAGCACAACACCCTGACCCACACAGTAGTTAGTTCATGCAAACTCGCATCTCTTGTCCCGAGCTCAAGGTTATCTGATTACAATATCCTGCATTGGGGACACGCAGGGTAACTTTTAGCTCTCGTCTTCTCCTTCTCGTGTCACTAGTTTTTAGAACCAGTGTGGTGAAAAGATTACAGAACGCCTTTATGAGGCTTCTTTAGTTCAATTGACAGATTTTCTCGAACTCTTTAGGTTATACGACGAGCTGGTTTCCTCACGATATTTCCTTCTCTTGAGAGAACTGGCATAGTTACTTACCATCAATGTTCTTAAGCCTTTATACTTAGATTATTTAGACGGGATGAGCCTTACCTTGTAATTTCCCCTCTACTAAAATGTACATGATTCCGAATCATCTCGTACTATTACGTACGTCTTAGGGTCGGTTCATATCTAACGGAAGATCCGTCGCGTATTATCGGTCGCAGAACGCCAGAACTGACAAATGTATAGAAAAACACTCGACCGTTCACACTCAACCGATGATACGTTAGTCCGTCGAGTGTGAACGGTCGAGTGTTTTCCTATACATTTGTCAGTTCTGGCGTTCCGCGACCGATAATATTTATTATATTATTATTTATTTATTATGAGCCGCTACTGTCCCACTGCTGGGCAAAGGCCTCCCCACATTCTCTCCAGACGTCGCGATCTTGTGTAAGGCTCTCCCAATCGACCATAAATTTATCAAGGTCGTCCCGCCATCTTCTTCTCGGTCTGCCGCGTCGCCTTCTCGCTGGGTCAGGGTGCCACATGGTGGCTACCCTCGCCCACAGCTCACCTGGCATGCGACAGACATGCCCAGCCCAATTCCACTTAAGCTTGGCGGCTTTCGTTGCTACATCTGCGATTTGTGTTTGGGAGCTCAGTTCGGTGATGCGGATCCTATCCATTAACTTGACACCCAAAATGCTGCGCTCCATCGCACGTTGGCAAACCTTGAGTTTGGACTTCTGATGCTGCGTCAATGACCAAGTTTGCGCACCATACGTGAGGACAGGGAGAATGCATGTATCCATTAGTTTTCGCTTAAGCGACAATGGCAAGTCTGTAACGCTTTTATTTTTAGAGGTGGGAATGTATAAGTGAAAACAAGAAGGTTGGCGTTAATAACAGTATTTTATTCAGAATACACTGTTATGTAAAAGTCTAATAAATACTAATAAATTAGGTTAATACAGAGAAGCTTATGTTAAAATTATAATACTGATAAGTTAGGTTATTACAGAGTGTTGAAGAATGTTGGGCGCCTTAATTTTATATGACCAGCTTAAGTCGGTATAGCAACGAGAAGTATTAACAGGGCGTGAAGGCCTACATTTAACTTTCCTAGCAACTAGATAAATAATAATAGGTTTAAATTAAAGTAAGGTCTGCGTCTAGATGATATTCAGCATTTGCAGGTTGAAGGGTCGGATACCACCGAGTTGAACGAGGAGTCAAAGTTAGTTAATTTGGACACAACACAGAATAAATAAAATACACAGCGGACAAGGTCCGGCTGTGTTACCAGGAAACACCGCAGCCGCTCCGAAGGGCCTGGCTCGGAGGAAGGGGCTGGCCTCCTTCGGTGCCGGTCTGCCAAGGGAACGACCTCTCACAGGCCGTTCCAGGGACGACACAAAACGAGAAAATTGGAGCCTTCAGCTGAACCCCGCTGCCAGGGCTCTGGGGGGGAGACAAGAGAATAGTGTTACAGAAGTGTTCCTCAAGATAGGAAACCCTAGGGAGTGACGCGTGGCGTTGCCTATCGCCGGTATAAAAAGTACCTCTCCGGTTCTAGGGAAAAGATCCTCTCGGCGGCCTTTTGCAGGTGTCCACGAGGCAGATTATGATGTCTCGGGCTCCGGAGTCACGTCACGACTTGACCACGAGGTCCTATTTCCACCAAAAGAACCAGAATTTTAGTTACAGAGCTGGCGAAGCTACGCACAGGCGGATCACTAAGATACATACCAGCTGAAGGGATTCCAGTAAGGATTTATAAGTTCACGAGTAAAAAGTTATCCACTCAGTCCGAGTGTCACAGCCAAAGAAAAAGCCACGTCCAGAGAACCAGAATTTTAGTTACAGAGCTGGCGAAGCTACGCACAGGCGGATCACTAAGATACATACCAGCTGAAGGGATTCCAGTAAGGATTTATAAGTTCACGAGTAAAGAGTTATCCACTCAGTCCGAGTGTCACAGCCAAAGAAAAAGCCACGTCCTTCGAAGTACGCAGCAGAGAATTTAGGGATCACAGCTCAACCGGTATTCTCTCCCTCCCAAACATGAGGAAGATGTAGCGAGCAATTTCACCCTCTAGTCCGACAGAAACAAGCTCGAACACTCATCGGACCAGACCAGCTCATTCTTCTACCGATCTATTACGCCATTGCGTACTAACAATCCGAAAAACAAAAGAATACAATTAATTTCAACTCGAGACTGATTTCAAAACAACTCATTAATTTGCAGATTCTTGACAGCTTGCAACACCTATACTGTCAACGTGACATGGACATTAGATGTCAATGTCACGCCGTTAGTCCTGACAATTTTTTTTTTTATTTTTTTTTTTCGCCTAGCATAAATTTAAACCAGTTACAAGTCAGGACTTTTCATCAGATCTCCCTTGGCCCAATAGCTCCTCCAGGCATTCTCAACTCGCCGAGCGATTTCTTTGTCTTGCCTGGAATCGAAGGAGACTATTTGGTTAAGGTAGATATAGTCCTGGACGTACTGCAATTCTTCCCCGTCTACTCTAACTCTGGTTTTAGCGCTGTTGGTCATGACCTTGGTTTTTAACCGGTTCACCTTAAGTCCAACCTCAAGGCTTGCGATGCTAAGGTCTTTAAGCATAACTTGTAGCTCCGATGCAGATGGTGAAAAAAGGACAATGTCATCGGCGAAGCGAAGGTTAGTTAACTTTACTCCGCCGACGTCAATCCCCCTTCCCTCCCATCTAGCCGCCAACTTCCTAAATACCTCTTCCAGGGTGCAAGTGAAGAGTTTCGGGGAAAGTGGATCACCTTGTTTGACGCCTTTTGAAACTTTAAATGTTGGGCCTAATGATTCGAGTTTAATTGATGCTGTGCTGTTTAAATATATATTTTTAAGTAAACCGCGACCGATAATACGCGACCGATATTCCGTTAGATATGAACCGACCCTTACACGAAATTTGCAAGAGTGTACGTAAAAATGAAGGTGTATTGTCAATTTTTATACATGAGTGTGTTAAAATGCGTTCGTGTGCTACATTAATAGTACTTATTCAGTTATAGTAGTAGGTACTGGCCGTGACGAAACTCCTCTGGCTCTAACTGAAAACCAGCGCTGGGTAGGCACACTACTGTGTACCTATCCAGCACAATGCTGAGTTATGGCCATGTTTGCCTGGACTCTGCTGCGCACAACTAGTTATAAGTAAATCGTAATTTAGGCATAATTTTTAAGTTTAATCGTGTGTGTAGTGTTTAAGTGTCTAGGTAAATAAAAATATTTTCTTTCTTTTTCTTTACATCGTCCCCCGCAAAAATCGGCAGAAAATTCTGTAAGAGGAATTCCAGCAATAGCGGGTCCTTACTTTTTTGTCTGAGCCTTTATATAATGCAAATTTTGAGGATATAGGTATAAAGATTCCTTACTTTTATGAATGACAACTGACACCTGGTCAATACGCAATGACTCGGCATGACAATTATTCTAGCCACAGCAATTAATCTAATTACAAGGCGACTAGACGACATCATAAGATCACCATTGAAGCAACCTAGTTATTAAACAGTCAACATACACCTATAACAGTGTTAGAGTGAACCTTTCAGTTGGGTTCGAAGCTCGGCCGTGAACAAATAGATTTTTGTGTCATAATAAGATAGGATTTCAAACTACTTTGGAAAAAGTGTTTCTAATGGGAATTAGCGTCGATTGAGACCTACTTGTTTTTTTTCTGAGAAATGTCATTTTCTAAGCTGGCTGTATATTTTTTCAAAAATCTTAAAATTTAGTTGTTTTTTTCTTTAAAATAAACCTGTAGTTTCCTAAGAACAAAACCTTCTAACTACAAAAGAAAAGGTAGCTGCCCTAATTGTTTTAAATTTTTGCCACAGCCTGTATAATATTAAACTAAGTTTAATCTTTAAAGGATCACAACTATATCCTCAGCCTTGACCAAATAAGCTGCTTCGACATTCATTTCAAAAAACTTAAAAACAAACGAATCCCAGCCTTGAATCTATCGAGTTTTCGTTTCGGATAATTTACGTGCAAATTAGGTAACACAAGCTCAAAACGTTGAAGGAAAACTCGTGAGGAAACATCGACGTAGTTGTGAGTTTTTTAATAGGTAGGCGCAGTGGCGTAGCTAGGTAGCCAGAGTGCAAAAAAACTGGGGCCTTAACTGAACGGTTTAGGTTTTACCAAATCAAAATATAAATATGCAGTGTGGCAAAATTTTACAACATTGAGGGCAGTTACTTTTCTTTTGTAGTTAGTTTGTTTAGTTTTTTCAAATATCCAAAATGCTGATGTTTTTACGTTCAAAATGAACTTATGGACCTAAGTTTCCTAAGAACAAAACCTTCCGGGCCCTCGGGCTCTGACTCCGAGGGCCCTTTTTGCTTGGGGGCCCCGGTGCACTGCAGCGCCTAGCCCTCCGGTAGCTCCGCCACTGGGTAGGCGGCGATGAGTTTGCAAACCGTCAGAACGCTGATGCCGCAATATGTGGGCATGCAAAATGTTTGTTTTGACTGAGCTGAATTCATCGAAAAACATTAAATATAATCTGGCCGTGATGGTAAACTTTACTCAGTTATGTAAACTGAGTCCACAAATATTTATCATAAACGGTTTCATAAAATTTCCACGAAAGCGGGAATCAATATAGATACTTGCCAGCCCACCAATAAATTGAAATGAAAATTATGTGTATGTAGTCGTTTAAACATGATATCATTGAGTAATATCGCCAACAAAACTGTGTACAATATTGTTATTATACTTGATACAGAAGTCTTCGTGGTTTAGCTTGCTTGGATGTTCTTGGGAGATCGAAGTTAAGCGACGTTGTGGTCAGTAAGGATGAGCTCTTATGGTTTTATGTAAAATTGTCGGTCTCGGCTAGTAAGTCGTAACCCATGATGGAGGCCAAGGCTGCCTAAAAATTCTTTGACTACGGTTTTACTAGATTTTAAAAACAATACACTAGTCACGACTATCTCTAAGACACAGTAAACAATCTTTTAGAGCAAGTCACGAGAGATCAAGACTTGGCCTTCTTCTTGTCGTGGAATTTAAGTTGGCCTCGACAAGCGACTTTCGGCAGGAGCGCTGGAATCACTTGAAATAGTCTTAAAACAAGATTATTCTACTCCTGCCTTAATTTGTCTCACTGACTGTCCTACTCCCCGAAGTCGTTGTGTACAATTAGTCAAGTCAGTTGAGTCAGCGCGCACCTAAGAATTGGGATCTTCGCTGCCGAATTTGGCCGAAGGTTGCCGAGTGCTCCCGAAGGGGAGATCGTCCGCCCGTGACACTTCGGCCAGCCATGACGGCCTACCGGCGAACCTCGATAACTCGATAAAAACGTTATCCCTAAGACCGTTAAGTTAACATTTAAAGTAACAATATAATAAAACCAAAAAAAAAAACAAAGAATTCACATATGAGGGTGATTGTGGTACTATAGTGTGGGCCGAATAGGCCAGTCGACTATAAACCTAAGGTCGTCGGTTCGAATTCCTTACAACCTGGCATCTTTGTTAAAATGGCAAAGAAATCAATTTCAGAAAAAAACTTTTATAAAACTTTATATTTATATCATTTAAAAAATTACAAAATTACGTTTTTATAACGCATGTTTCAAATATGTATTTGCAAATGCTTCTGACTACCCCCTTAGACATTTTCAAAGGATCTGGAATACATTATAGATCTGAAAGAATGTCTACTTGGAGACACATTCATGATCATGTTGCCTTTTAAATAACGTTCTACATAATTCTTACTTGATTGCATTCGGAGTTCTCACGAGTTGCGAGAACAAGTTTTGGAGAATTTATATTTAAATTGTAAATGAGACAATTTAAAAAAGTACGTTCATTCATGACGTGAGATAGAAATGTAACAAAACATTGATAACATTATTATTTGTTTGAGTGCTTACATAATAATCTAACGTTAAAAAACCGAATTCGGTTGAAAATTACATACGCATTTTTAATTCGGGATCACCTCAAGAGTACTAACGGCCACTCTACACATTTGCCTCTCTCTCTCTCTCCCGCTCTCTCTCTCTCTCTCTACACTATTTGCCGAACTGTTCGCCGAACTATCAGGTATTTCTATGTATAATATGTACGTATTTACAAACAAGAAGTATATCAGTTATCTGGTTCCCATAGTACAAGCTTTGCTTAGTTTGGGGCTAGATGATGCTGTGTGAAATGTCCAGCATTATTTATTTATTTATTTTCTATACAAATATAGAAAATGACAGACGATGAGGCCCTCTACACGTTCGTGACCGTCGGCATTCGTCTATCATCGGCGAATATGTAGAGGGCCCATTACATAATACACAGAAAATAACAAATATTGAATCTCTTTTTTATAGAAGTTAATGAGAACGATGCATGACACTCGCTCATTTAATAGTCAAATTTGCACTTGGTGTTTCGGCGTACAGATTAATGTCGCCTTGTCACGTTGATCCGGCGCAGTTTGCAATTAGATTATCTGTGACCGTAATCAGGTGCGGTCACAGCCTGAAATTTTCGGGGGGCTCTGCATTAATATTGGGTAGACTTTATTGCACAATCAATACACAAATTTCAATTTGACGTGTACGATTTGGGGTGGGGGGTCATGTCCCCTGTGACTGTGAGAAATGGCACAGTAAGAATCCTGATATTATTTGTTGTTTGCTTAAACTTACACCGAACATGCCTCATACTTTTCTATGAGATTGAAACATAATAAACTGTAGAAAAATATAAAACTCAAAAATCAGTGTAATTATCCTGTTGATAACAATAATTAACTGTTTGGAAGAAATTGTTTCTAAGCGGTAAGACCGCCCATTGTATATTGTCTCGTTAGGTTCTATTGGTTCTTATGTTGTTTTGTAATTATTGTGTACAATAAAGAGTTTTTCATTCATTAACTAGAAACATGTTCAAAAAGAATTTTGAATTGTTTGTAGCCGGGGCGGTGCGGGGCGTTTCGTTACTACCAAAAAATACGTCTCATTAGCAATTTAACGTCTTTAGTTTGCCTACCTCTTTCTCTCTCGCAGCAGTGTGTACAAGACATAGGTACTTGATTAAGACTTTTCACTCTCTTATAGTCTTTTTCACGCCGGAACGTATGCATAACACATTGAACTTGTTTCGTTTCACGTTCACAGCAATTTTGAAACAAAAAAATCAAAAAAAATAATTAATCGATAAAACATACAAAAAAAATTTTTTTGTCTATGTATTTCCTGTTCAATTATTTCATAAATAAATAAACAATAAACATTTTCTAAAAAACTCCGCCAAATAACAGTACTGAGTAAAAGGGAACGTAACCTATTAGAGAGTGCGAAAATGAAAATCGAAACAATCGATGAATCGTTAAGTCTAACAATAATCGTTGGTTTAGTCATTTTGTCTATGAATGAACATTATAATCGAAAGAGATTTGTTAGTAGATATTGATAGTATGTGAAACAAAAATCGATTTTCATAATCTCGATTAAACTTTAGGACATTACTATTTGACTGATTTTGACATCATCTCGAAGTGTCATGCATACGTTCCGCCGTGAAAAAGACTATAACTCTGTTGGTCTATTTGAGCGTAGCACAAAACTGTTTAGGTCTGTGGTAACCGTAGTAATCATGACGTAGGATGAAAATCACTGGTGACATTTTCGTAATACGTTTTCGTAGTCGGTAATTCTGCCTATGAAGTTTCACGTTCATTCGCGCAATCATTTATCACGGGTGACTTATATCACTAGCTCGCCCTCCCGTAAAACTGACATTTGTTCTATCTACCGCATGAAGG
The DNA here is from genome assembly GCA_963565295.1 of Epirrhoe alternata. Lineage (NCBI taxonomy): Eukaryota > Metazoa > Arthropoda > Insecta > Lepidoptera > Geometridae > Epirrhoe > Epirrhoe alternata. Next base: position 2,878,299 of record OY751375.1, read on the forward strand.
CGGGTTAGAGCGGGTTAGTCTTGTTTTGAATGAATGAATGAAAAACACTTTATTGTCTACACTATCTAGGTACACTAATATTATAAAGAGGAAAGATTTGTTTGTTTTTTTTTATTTATTTATTCATTATACAGACTACATAATTTACTTAATATTGTGCCTGAAAACCATATTAGGTTTGAGTAGGCACTCACATTCGTCTAAATTATGTTTTACAATCTATTATCTAATTATGTTTTATATGTTTGTTTGTTTGAATTGAATAAGCTCCAAAACTACTGAACCGATTTGAATTGATTATCCCTGTTGAACATTAGGCTATATTTTATCCCGGGTAAATGAAGTTTACCCTAAGGGAACACCGCGACGGACAGCGGGTACACAATAATTACACAACAACCTAGGAACTAATAAAACCTAATGAGATAATGTACAATGGGCGGTCTTATCGCTTAGAAGCGATTTCTTCCTGACAACCTTTGGAGGAATAAATTTGTTTTGTGTGTTGATTTGTGTTTACGTTTTCATGAAGTTGGTAAGTCGCGGTCTGGAAGAAATCGCTCCTAAGCAATAAGACCGGCGATTGTACAGTACATTATCTCTTTATGTTGTGTAATTATTGTGTACCACCAATAAAGAGTTATTCATTCATTCATTCATTCATAAAGTCGCGGTTGTCAATGAAATCTTGTCTCTCGATAGCAGTGAACCATGTCGTAGGTACCTATGTGTCATTATGTGAAGGTTATTTTGATCTCAGAGCTTCTGTGGAATTTGTACCTTGTAGCTTTGACTCATAAGGAAAGAAATTGTTGTTCAAATAATAATTCTGAGCAAAAATCAACAAACATAATCGTGACTGAATCCGCTAGGCGCGGTAGACATTCACTCACTTTTTGTGTTTTTGGCATATGCCCTCAAATTGCAGAAGCATTGCATGCGTGACTAGTTGCAAGCCTATCGCCGCCTGTAACAAATTCTACGCAGTGAATCCATTGTAAAACACCATTTACACGATACCAGAAGCCTTATTGTCTAACTTGAAATCCATTCCCATTTATCATCCTAATTGAGCTCAACCAATCACACAATACGAAAATGACGTATTTTGAACTCAATTGCTGCTGGCATACCATTCTTGCCATAGAATATTCTGAGCTCTTGCTCCGTTGAGATAGAAAAAGCAAGAAGCCGGGATTTGAACCCTCACCATCTTGACCCATGGAAGTGTTAATTCCGAAATCATTATGTACCTAATTAATGTAGTAAAGCCACTAATTCTAATGGAGGTGTAATTCGAGAATCCATTATAGGCACAAAGGTAGGCATAGGTAGGTATTGAATTTGAAATCATATCTCTCCTATAACATTCGTGACGTAAACATGGTATCATCCCAATCGATAGTCAGATATTACCTATCAATGTCACGGGGAAAGCGCGGGAGGGACGCAGGACCGAACAGAAGCACTAAGAGGCATAATCAGCATTACAGCCGAGCTGATTCGATTGATAGAGCCTGAAAATTCTTTTAAACTTTTTTTAAAAGCAAAAAATAAAACCAACTTCAATGTTTGGCGTAGAGGGCGCGGCGTTTCCCAAGCTATGTAGTGAGGAAGAGGTTTTTACTTATCAATCTCTCAGGACACCCGCTTTGCACGAGGCACGCCATAAGACCGCCTTATTAAAAGGGTTACAAGTTTTTGACACTGTCTGAAGATACCTACTTTTGTATATAATATTAGTAGGATAATCTTCTTAGGCGATTTGTGAGTATGTGAGTAGAGGTAGACCCAAGAAAAGATGGATGGATTGTGTGAAAGAAGATATGGGTAAGAAAGGAGTGGATGCGGAGATGACGAGTGATAGAGGAGAGTGGAGAAGGAGAACATGTTGTGCCGACCCCGCATAAGCAGGATAAGGGCAGGCCAATGATGAATCTTTTTAGCCGATTTCGGCTTTAGATAGGTACTTGATTTCTAAAGAACAGTAATATTTTACTATCAAAATCAAAATGAGACGGAAGATCGCATGTCTCATCTTTGCCCGATAGCGTTGCGGCCTCAATGTACGGTCACGCCTGCGTACGCACACGAAATGGCCTCACGTTTGGTTTCATCTATCACTAGCTGTCCGCCGCGGTGTTACCCGCGATCCCTCGGGAAAACTTCACTTCCCCGGGATAAAAGAATAGCCTATGTTCATCGGGGATAATGTAGGATTCTATTGGTGAAATAATTTTTCAAATCGGTCCAGTAGTTTCGGAGCCTATTCATTTCAAACAAACATACAAACAAACAAAAAAATCTTTTCTTTTTTATAATATTAGTATAGAAGTATAGACTAGCGGCCCGTCCCGGCTTCGCACGGGTTGATATAGGTATTATAACAACCCCCCCCCCTTTTTACACGCACTAATGCATAAAAACTGACAATACACCCTCATTTTTATGCAAACTCTTCTCTGCAAATATTGTATAACGAAATATTGCAAGACGCACATGATTCGAAATCATGTAAGTGGGTATATTTTGGCAGAGGAGAATTACAAGGTAAGGCGCATCCCGTAAACGATCTAAGAAATTGATTGTCTCAGCAAAAAAATTGATTCTCCTCTTCGAGAACTCTAAATTAACTTTTTAAGGTTACCATTCAATATTACATTTCTGTTGTAAATATCTCGTGCGTCTATCTCGCTATCTTCTTCACTCCCGACCCCGTTCTAGAGCGGGAGGAGTCTGCGCGAAGAGCTCTTCACGCAGACGTGCTTTCAACAACATTAATAATTACATAAGAGTTATGAACTTGATCTTTCTTGACTTTGACCTTACCAACAAGTTCTACTTCATAAAGCTTCATTTATCTATAGAATCTTTTCTAGGAAATAAATGAAGCCCTGCAAATGCCCCTGCAATCAAACTGGAATTTTTCAACTGTGTATTCAAAGATTTTAAAGAGAAATAATTTTATTTTTGTACTTTTGCCCTTTACAGTCTTTAGTTCTTAGGAACTCTGGCTTTGAGAAGTTATTTCATTTAATTAAATAAGCTTTATAAGGCAATAAATCTTTTCATCTCACTAGTTCAAAGGAGAAGGAAATACGTACGATAAAAGGTTGAAATAGGCATGATGACAGTAATCAAGTTTCGCTAAAATATTTAACTGGTCTAATTATAGGATTTAAGTATTGAGAAAAATGCATTTATTGTCCTAATAATGTCGAGATTATTAAATTATTTAATAAAATAAATCGTGACGTCATTACTCAATTTATTAGACCAAAATTTTTGCGCCTTTTGTTTTCTTTGAGGTGTCTATGCACGTAGTTTTTGCTTTGCAGGGGTGAGCTGTGACGTCAAAACAGCTGCCATGACACCGACGAGCGTTTTGCCGTGAATTTCAAATTTGATTTTTATGTTTGAAAACCTTTATTTTCTACTGAAATATATTATTTTTTTCACATACCAAATCATTCTGAATAACATAAAATAGATTTTGAAAAATTGTCACCATGCCTATTGTCTAAGGGGAACCAGCTTTATTTTGTCATCGTCCTTAGCCCCCTTACACACTAACGGTTGAATCCCGCGTATAAACTTTTAGTACAAATTGAGGTAAAATAACAAGTGGTTGCATATTAAAACTGGAAAAGCGGCCCTCCACGCGGCTAGCCGCCCCGCGATTCAACCGCTAGTGCGTAAGATTGAGCGCTAAGTCTAATGGTCTAAAATCGTCTACCCCAGAAATAATCAAAGAACTGAGTCTATATCTCTCAAGCTTTTAGGGATAGGTATTCAGTTTTGTTCTAGTATCGTTTTCTTAAATTTTCACTATTGGTATACCAACTATGGTATACCAATATATATGTACCATAGTTTTCTGCCAGATACATACCTAATATACATAATTATTATCTTTATCTCGTGATAGATATAGGTGAGTAATCGATATTTTTCTACATATTTGCCCTGACAACAACCCCACATGACATTAAAATAGACACAGAATGAATAGTAGTAACCACATAACTTAAACTTACGCATCATACCTGCTAGAGCACCTTTGAATTAAATGTCAGTAAAATTGTCTTTTACAGCTTTTAAAACTTTTGTTCGAATCCCAGGTGAGGCAAGTGAATTTTAGAAAATCTATGAATGCAGTTTTGTTCCTTCATTGTATCACAAGAAAGGAAAATTCGATTTAGAATCCTGAGTGTAGTAATTCAGAAGCATAAGCAACAAATTATTTTACTCTCGTGTGATACATACAACTTTTCACCTTACTAGCAAAAAGATACAAGATGTAAGGAAAATCAATTCCCGTTTTTTTTTTGCCCAAGCTAAAGTACAAAAACCTGGCGCAAGGCGTCAGAGCGTATGGTATTTGGCGTATTTAATTCTCATTGCTTGCAACATTCTAAATTCAAATCTTTTTTCCACATAGTGTGAGCAAAGTAGAGTTTTCTCACTGTTTTTACGCGGCAAAAGCACCCTCTTTGAGTTCATCATCATCATCAGCCTATAGCAGTCCACTGCTGGACATAGGCCTCCCCTAATGAGCGCCATTGCGCCTTGTCCTCAGCTCGACGCATCCAGCTTCTGCTAGCCTTTCGCAGATCGTCACTCCGCCTGGACGGAGGGCGTCCTACATTACTCTTTGAGTTAGTGAGGTGAAAAGGAATGTTTCCTTTAAGTAAAATAATCTATCTTAAAGATTTAAAGAGGTTTCCCTCCAAGGTCCATAGAAGTTTTCCACTCTGTTTAAAGTAAAGATGTAAGACGCCGCCTCTGACTATCTGACGTAGCTACACAAAGGACGAGAATACCTATACCCTTGGGTTTTATGTTTTTTAAGATGTTACATAATAATGTTAGGTAATAATCAATAACAGTTTTCAGAAAAAATATTTCTGATCCCTTCGGATGGAAATCACTACTAAAACAAAGTTGCTTCCCGCTGTCTGTCCCTATGTACATAGGCGGATCCAGGCGATATTTTTGTGTACCTACTAACTACGAATTCTAAAATTGTGAAATTTTTGTCAGTTTTTGTTTCTTGTGCCCCTCCCAGAAAAAAATCCTGGATCCGCCCATGCCTATGTATGCTTAGATCTTTAAAACTACGCAACGGATTTTGATGCGGTTTTTTTATTAGGTAGAGTAATTCAAGAGAAATGTTTATATGCATAATAATTGCATAATATTTAAGAGAAACACTGCTAATTTTAGAAGTTTCTAACGTGATGGCGTGATTTAACAATTTTTTGCGCTACATTGCAAACGCTGGCTGAATTTAGTATCAACATTGCACCCGTGCGAAGCCACGGCAGGTCGCTAGTAGTTCATCGCATGCATTTTTTTGTAAATCACTAATTTGTTTCTGTGAAAATTTTCACTAATTTATTTCTTTGCAAATTTTCACTAATTTATTTCTTTGCTCAACAATTTCTTTCTTTGCAGGTATGTCACCAGCTTATTTTTTTTAGTGACCTTAACGTTTCGCATCAAGGAAGAACAATAGGTACCCATGGGTAAGTTTTTTTTATTTCATAAAAGTCGGAGTACCTAGGGTACTTACATAGCGATGTTTGTGTTTGTCGTGTATACAGCCTGCTTGTTCCTACTATATCAACGGTATACAGGTAGAGTTCTCTCGAGCGCCCTCTGAGGGGAAAATCTAAATCTATAGCGTAAAATGATGCTGTATTTCAAATGTCATTTTACTATTTTCTGTTTCTAGTTTCTACCGTAACCGATATGATATCTGATTATTTGGTTGACAAAAAAGCTTGGGACTTGCTCCAACTCAATGGATCCATGGATCACCTAAAAGAATGATAGGCCCCAGACCGTGTTTGTTGCCCTGATTCTTCACGGTATTGGTCGCGAAAGAACAGGAGTAAAATTAGTTTTAAGACTATTCTAAGTGATCCCTGCGGTCCTACTGAATAAATGATTTTTGACTTTGACTTTGTCCGACGTCCACATTTTGTACTGTTCCGAATAGGTATCGTGTGACAAAAAGGAAGAGTCAAAGTCAAAAAGCATATAATCAGTTACCTACTACTGATTATATGTTGCCTTATTGTATGATACCATATACCGGGGAACCATATAAAATATGATTATATATGCCTAAAACATGGGGGACATGGGGACATTTTTCGCCATTTTAGGAAAAAGCACTGCTCTCTGCTCTGCTATTTTATTTTCTTCTGTGTTTTACTAGGTTTTATTATGTAATTTCGGTGGCATTTTACTAATGAGGCCTTGGATACGTACTAGGAGATCTGGTAAATGTAATGGGAGAGTTCTTATCTGACGAAAAATTTCCGTTGCGAGTTTTGAGGAAAACAAGCCGCCGTGTTTTTTTCTAAACCAGTGGCAGGACTGACTGACTGACATGATATAAATCTATATTTAAAACTTGAAATTAGTAGAATTATATAGTTATGTAGTTGCCATTAAATAAAAAAAGAAGAGGACTGCTGGGATCACTTAGTACGTCTAAGTGATCCCAGCAGCCTTTTCTTCGTATGTTCTAAAATAGGTCATCATTATTCTCTTCAACATCGGCCCGAATGTTTGAAGGTCTGCCATTTTGAACTCTGAAAAATGACGCATGAAGGGATATGCACAATTGATGATTATTTAATACAGATTGATCAAGAAAATCATCTTCCGGTGACGCACCAACTAATAGTTTCTTCAATGATGATTCAAACGCATTGCGACAATTATTTGAACACGCCAGATTTATTTGACTTTAACTGGTATAGAGCGGTAGCACTGGTATGGTGGAAACGACCTTCAGCTCATAAAATTTTAGGTTTAAATCCGGTTGTGCTCCAAAAAGTTTTTCTGTCAAAAAATGTACATAGTGCACTATGCCATACTAAATTCTGTGTGTGTGTGACAAAAAAGTTTTAAAGTTAACCGAATTACACCCTTTGAACCTAGTAATAAAGTCACGAATCCTCAAAACATAATCATAAACTTACGGTGATCATTCATCACAAAAAACGTCAAAATGCTAAACAAAATAACGGCCCGAGCTGTTATTACTAAATCTAGAATATTGTTGAAATGCTTGTAAATCTGTTGTACAAAGCTTAATATCTACTGCTCTTGCATAATATTCAACTCAAAATTAACAGCGTCCAAACTGGTAACTATCGATTTTCAGACTGCCAGTAAGATCACGTGTAAACATGAAGTTCGTTTTGACGTCTTTGAAACCATTACTTAAGTTCAAAGGAGTTACTTCACCGCGTCTTCTTGTCATGTCAAAAGTTTTCTCGAACAAACTCTGGTGCAATTGAGACCATGTTTAACTTTGAAGGGTTCTATGATACAAAAATTAAGAGTTTTATCAGTTTAAGATAAGCGCTTTGGATTTTGCTGTAAGCTTTCTATCTATCCATACTAATATTATAAATGGGAAAGTCTGTCTGTTATCTTTTCACGTCCAAACCGCTGAACAGATATAAAGTATAGGTACCCTAGGGACGGACATAAGCTACTGTTTTGTAAATAATCATAAGGGGGCGTGAAAATTACCAGTTTGTATGGGGAAAAAAGTTAAGCAACGCTGGGTGCGGTCATAAAGATGATGGGTGACCGCAGGAACCAGATTTTTTTTTTTTGCATAATAAATGATTTTAAAATTAATGATAAACATGTAACATGTATATTTCCACCCAAGTTATGATTTTTTGATATTAAAATTATTTTTCCTTGGCTTTAGTTAGAACGCCATCTATATCGCCGAGGTCAAAACTGCTTTATAATTTTTCTCCTAGGTGGCGTGTCTACTATAGCGGACCCACAGCGGAGGTCGAGATACGATCATTTTGAGTTTTGAAAAGTTAGTAGGGTAGAGGTTTTTGCTTAGAGTTTTCGATTCTATTTGTAGGTTTTCAACTTTCTACTTATGTTATTTTGATGAAGTCACGGGTAAGTTATTTACGCAATATTCGTTAATCATTATATTTCGAAATTCAAAAAATTATCGTAAGTTTATGATAATGTTTTGAGGATTCGTGACTTTATTACTAGGTGCAATGGGTGTAATTCGGTTAAACTTAAAACTTTTGTATAACACGGACAAAAAGCTTTGATTTTGTACGTCACGCTTTATCTTTAATATAGTTGATCGAAGATTTCCAACGTCAAAAGTTGAGTTTTAAGAATTAAAGCTGATCGCAGTCAAACATAACACAAGTTGCATCCTTAATATTTGCGGACTGTTAGCGTATTCGATGACTAGGTCCAATTACATCTGCTGGTCGTGCAAGCATTCATGCATGGTAGACCGACTCCAACCAAACTTCGAATCGACCACGGTGTAGGTTACCTCTCCTAATTTTCGGAATGTTAGTATTGAATACCTAGACCCAATTACAGTATGTGCTGATCATGCAAACATTCATGCATCGTATACCGATTCTACCGGAATTATCCGAAACGTACTATAGGTAGGTAGGTATACCACATGACAGTCAGTCTACCAATATATATAACTACCTATGTTGAGTCTGTTTATGTAACTACAGGCATATAATCTCACCCATTAATTTGTACCTACTTTATTTGTTTATGCAGGAACTAAATACCTACTCCCTGTGAAGGAGGTGGGCGTTGGTGTCTGCGACACAGTTTCTAAACTACTGCAGACATCATCGTACCTAGTTTACTTTGTACCCCTTTTTTGTTCCTTAAATAAACGAATTTGAATTTTTTTTAAACATGATCGTTATTGCACGAATATACCTCCTGAATTATGTTTGCGTGATCCAATATACAATCCTGAATTAATTTAAACGTATGGTTTCAACGGCCTCTTGTCTTTACAAAACACGTGTTTCATTATAAAATACATTCATTTATATCAAGACATGAAACGCTTCGTTCGACCGGCAGCTGCATAGGGTCAAGTGACTGACCCTAAAGATTTAACCTGACTTGTTGAAAACGCAACATAATGCTTGAACTCCCTCACGCAGCGTATCATCTTAACTTGTCCAGATAATAATATCGTCTTACGCATAGAGATACAAGCGGAAAAGTGAAGTATGTAAGCGGAGTAGAGCAAGGGATTAAGAGAATAGTTGTCTTTCAACTCGGTTGGTTTATCGAGAAACAGATGCATGGGAACTTATGCGGGTGACCACGTGTGTACCTTTTCGTACGCCCTCATGTAGGCTGAGAAATTGTATTTTTTGTTACGAACTATGATTTAGCTGATACTTGAAATCTGGCGTGATTTTTTATAATATCCGTTGTGTTCCCGAGGGATTTAATAGCGGATATATTTTAAATATGTAATCTAACCACATGTTTCAGTTACTAATGGATGCTTTTAGTGAAAAACATTAGCACTCGGTTTATTTGCTATACAGGGTGTAAACAGACGTCTACCGAAGCCTAAAGGACAGTTTCCCAACACACAACCAAATCAAAAAGTATTTTCCGAAAAAAAATCATTATAAATAACAGCGTTTGAAGAGTACTGTTTGCGTATTTTCTGGCCACGTTGTTTTACGTAGATATTGATTTTTTCTTATAGAAATGAAATTATTAGGTAGGTATTATTCTGTCGTACTAGTAGTAAATAACCGAAAATAAACCGAAAAGTTTTTTATATGTTTAGAATCATGGTCTTATTGCAACCCCTCAGTTTTCGGTAGCAGTCTTTTTACAGCCTGTATATCTGTTGTAATTTGGTCATTTTAATTAACTTGAAGGTTAATGAGTTGATAACTTGCACTTTAGGATGGTGTTACCAGTATTCACAATGTTTTCAAGCCACGCTTCGCATGACTAAAATGTTTTATAATTGTATCTTAGGTAAGAAACAATGTATGCAGACTACATTTCCCTCAAATAACAAACTCGTATTAAAAGCTTGATTATCTGACATTCAGAAATGAATACTTATTCAAATTAAAAAAAAATGTTATAAATAGAATCATGTTTCGAATCGAGTAGGCAACAGATGCGTTTAAGCTGTTCGCCATTTTCTATTTAAAGAATAATACAGTTGATATTAACTATTTTCTGTTTGCCGACTTACAATCCGGATTGTGGGTTCGAATTTCAGTCAATTTTAATCAGTTATTTCAAAATGCATTGAAATGTCAACTAAGTTGGAAAGAATTGGAAACAACATATTATAGGAGCCGATTGGCTTTCAACCTGTCACGTTTGGAATGCTGCTGTAAAATTTTGGCGAGTGTTCAATATAATTACGTAAATGGATGAACCCCTTTGTATTCTCAAGCCTTGGGAATATAATGTGGATCCTGTAAAGTTTCTTTTGTAAAGGCCAGAATGCATAGCCTGCTGGTAGCCGCACCCAGCTTGCATCGCTTAAAATTTTTAAACTACGCCTGAACAGGAAATCGAACCGGCAGCCCCGTTATGGCAACCAGTTTGCGCCCAACTCGCTTTCTTTACAAGCTTTGCGATTGATTTCTACAGTCGTAACCTAACGCGTCACAAGCGATTAAGATATTTAAAAAAATCTTAATGTATCCCCCAATCTAAATAAATAAATAATGCCTGGACATTTCACACAGCATTATCTTTTTAGCAACGCTTGTACTACTTAGATACTTTTTTGTTTGTAAATACATTTATATTATACATAGAAATTTGCAGATCATACAAACATTTATCCCGCGGCGGTAATCGAATCCAACCTTTTGCGTCGCAGGCGGGCCTTCTCCCACTGCGCTACAGAAAGTTAGGGCCGTACGTAGTATTTATTATATATATTTGATTATCTTCTGTATTATATTATAAATATACTAGCGACCCGCCCCGGCTTCGCACGGGTGTAATGCTGATGCTAAATATTAAGGTTTAGCCGTTTGCAATGTAAGCGCAAAAAATGTATTAGTAATTCACGACATCACATTAGATACCTCTAAAATTATCAGTGTTCCTCTACTATATTATGCATGTATTATACATCTTCTTGAATTACTCTATTTATTTAAAAAAACCGCATCAAAATCCGTGGCGTATTAGTTTTAAAGATTTAAGCCATACATAGGGACAGGGATATAGTGATAGAGAAAGCGACTTTGTTTTATACTATGTAGTGATATTTGTATGCCGAAATAATATTCTTGTGCATGGCGACAACCAACCAATATTATTCTAATAAGAGTGAATTGAAATTGACACTCGAAAAGACAGCTGCTCATGCTGTTAACGAACACTCATCACAACTCGAGGGTGGATTGGAACTAATGACATCAAAGAAAACAAATTTTGTTACTGACAAAGTTTTCTTATTGTATCATAAGATAAATGTAAAATTATACAGGGTGTAAAAAGACATTTTTCCAAGCCGAAAGGGGTAGGTACAGCATCCCGACACTGAACCAAATCCAAAAGGATTTTACGAAAAAATCATTATATCCGGAGAAAAAAGCGTCTGAAGAGTGTGTATGTTCTGGGCGCGTTGTTTTACGTAAATTGCTGGATTTTGAGTTTTAACAGTTTTTTTCTTTTATAAATGAAATTATTAGGTAGGTATGGTCTTATTATGTTTTCCTGGTAGTAAATCACCGAAAATAACGTAAAATGACTAAGCTAAGTCATTATTTTTTTGCGTTTTTTTTTCACTGAGTATGTTTAGAATCATGGCCTGATTGCAACCCCTCAGTTTTCGGTAGTTGTCTTTTTACACCCTGTATATCCCACTTGTTTACTCGAAATTACATTTTAATATATTACGGTATCTGTCGCTTCATTTTCAAATTCAAGAAAATTATCTATCTTATAACTATCTAATCAGCCCACATCCACCCACTGCCGAGTGTAATACTTTATAGAGTTATATTTAATAGAGTACTTTATGAGCATCTAAACTTACTTTGACGAGCCTCCAGTCTCTTAGAGTGGCTCCCCACTGGAGCTTGACTGATAGGCTCCAAACCGTGTTTGTTGCCCCGATTCTACACGGTATTGCTCGCGAAAGAATAGGAGTAAAATTAGTTCTAAGACTATTCTAAGTGATCCCAGCGGCCTTACTGAATAAATGTTTTTTTGACTTTGACTTTGAATAAGCCTCATCATTTTTACGCCACTTTTTCCGATCCTGCGCCAGTCGAATCTATTGCCTTCCCGCTACCGCCACAATATCATCAAAAAAAGAATTCAAAACTTCATTCTTTCATTATAATAAAAACAAAATAAAATCTTTTAAGTACTGGACAATCATAAACTCAATTTTGTTAAGATTTCGTGGGGGAAATAACAAACAGTTTAGGGCCTAAGTTCATATGAGTCATTGGAGACGGAGTTTTTAGCCCGCCTTAAGGCCCCCGTCATGGCTTAATGACTAAAATAACCAGGACCATATATGTATAACGTGCCCTCCGAAGCACGGAATCGCTCAGATAAAAATCCATATTTAACGTGCACTCCGAAGCACGGAATTGCTCAGATAAAAATGCCACTGGCGGTCACCCATCCACGTTCCAACGTTGCTTAACTACGACGATCTATCAAGAACGAGCAAGCACGACCACGATCGCTTATATAACAAAAACAAACATAAAAAAACAACATGGTATTAAAACTTTTTGTTTGTTTACTCAATCTACTTGCTGTTCATGAGTTCAGCATGAGCTTGACATGAATTTTTATCGTAGAAATGAACAAGTACTGAGTATGTCTCGTCTTGAGTTCCGTACGTTTTTATAATTGACAAGATGTCCATCGCGGTGATACCCGCGGTCCCTCGGGAAAACTTCACTTTCCCGATATAAAATATAGCCTATGTTCATAAAATATAGCGTCGAGCTGAGGACAGGGCGCAATGGCGCTCATTAGGGGAGGCCTATGTCCAGCAGTGGACTGCTATAGGCTAATGATGATGATGATGTTCATCAGGGATAATGTAGGATTCTTACAGTGAAAGAATTTATCATATCGGCCCAGTAGTTTCGGAGTCTATTCAATTCAAACAAACATTATTCGACCTCTATCTCTCTGTATTCTGTGCTATGGCGCAGTTGGTGAAAGCCCGCTTGACTTCTGACTTTGACCATAGTACAGGCTTTGCTTAGTTTGTGGCAAGTTTGGGGCTAAATAATGTTGTGTGAAATGTCCAGCATTATTTATTTTATTTTTTGTCTAATTCATTATATTTACCACATAGAGACAATTTTAAACATTAATTTTCCAAAGTACATGTGATTTGCCTATGCATTTCCAATAATTAATAGAACTATTTGATCGCATGTATAACTTTATGGAAGTAATTGGAACACAGTTTCAGGAATAGTTGCTCCAGGTACGGTTCACAAACATTCTCTGCAGTCTGCGGTTAGCCAAGTTCCTTTGAGAAACTGCAGAGTAAACAGACGTGAGGCTCCGAGTCTAATAAATTATAATTAAAAGACCAAACGGCATCCTCCTTTGACCTTGAACTTTTTTCTACGTCTCATTCGCTTTTGGTCGTGAAAGCATTAAAGTGTTTTTGTGATACCTTACCTTTACACGCACAAAGTCTATATTGCAAACGTGAACAAAGGAACAATTTTCATTTAGAATGCCAGCTTTTTTCTTACCTAGAAAAATAAGAAATCATACCTTGGTATGCATTTTTTTTAAGATCCGTTAAAAATATAGGCTATCGCAAAATTTTACAAGATTAAGCGCAGTTATCTTTTCTTTTCTAGATATGAGCTTTATTTTGACAATGGTTATTTTGTAGTCTGTAAGTTTTTCAACAATCGTAAAATGCAATGCCCAACGCGCTCAAGAAGTTTCTACTTAAAAAAATATCCTTAAATAATTGTTTTCGCGAGGGTGCAACAAGCTTATTACTACAAGCTTGTTGTGCCCACGCTATTAAACACAAGTTGTCATCTTACGTGCCGTTTTGTGAAAATAGAATATAATGTTAAAGCAAAAGAAATTATTCTTACTATTTGTGCGCGGAACTCTAAAAACGGTCACAGTCTGTACAAGTTTTCCCGCGTAAACCAGCACATGTGGTTCCCAGTGCGGCGCGCGGCGTGGGAATCAAGCGACATCTCGCTACATCGTGCAGCTCAATAAGTTTTTGTCGAGAAAAAGTATTAATATTGCATACCGAAATATGTTTTATTATGTCCCTTGGGAACCAGGTATTCTTCAGCATTGTTTTACGAATATGGCTATGACTTATGATCAACTTTTTTTGACAATTTTCGATAAACTTGTTTGGCCATTTTTAACTTTGCGTATTGCGAAGGTCTAGTATTTAAAAACGTAGGAACTATATTCACCGTGAGCTATGTTGGCCTAGTAGGAGATTTGCATCCTATCCGTGCCCCAATTCATTTTGCGTTTTTAGAATGTCAATTTTATTGTAATAAGATCAATAAAAACAAGCTTGTACCGATTACTATTGGACCTGTTGGTTTCAAAGGAAACCAACAGCTCCACACGTATTGACCTTGTCTTTCAGAACGCCGATCAAAAGTATGGCGTGCTGGGCAATTCCACCCCTAACAAAACACCTCTAACGTCCCAAAAAGTAAGTAGGTAAGGACATGGGTTCAAATCCCGCATGTTAATTTCAAAGTGATCCCAGCCTACTGAATAAATGCTTTTTGACTGTGATATCGGTTCAAAAATTATGCGCAAATATATAATCTTCACTACGCTCTTACATCTCGTCAAGGTGAACTAAAGTTTATATAATAGAAAGTTCAAGTACTCTAGGGGTTAGCTCATGGACGTCCGGGCTCTGTACAATGGAGCTTCCGATGACAACTCAGATAGGCGTGCTTGGCATCTCATTTGGTCCTGGATGCAGTGAGTGCAACGCACTATAATCTTGTGAGACGACGCACACGCACGCAACTCTCCAATTGGAACTTAGGGCTCTGACTAGCCATGATCGTCATTGTTCGTCACGAAAGTTCATTTGCAAGTGATCACACGAACTTTGGTGATGGTAAAACACTTTAAGGTAGGAGGGGTTAACATAATTTTGAATGCTGATCTATTCAATTATTATGTTATATTATTATGTTATATTAGATTTGAAGTCGGTGCCAACTATGCATTTACATCTAAGAAAAATTACGAGTACTACAATAGAACTTGGGTGCAAAATTGTATCGAGTAGTTGGAGTAGAATAGTGGCACCGGTTTCAAATCTAATATAACATAATAATTTATTAATTGAATACTGTAAGTAATAATTGCATGTGTATATTCTTATTTTTCTCTTTTTAGTGTAGGTACATAGAAGGTTCTCATCTTAACCTGTATGTGTTATGTGAAGTCGGTTCAATTTTTTTTTCAAAAATTTTTATTAAACTAAATTTGCTCGATGTATTTAATACTTTGCTGTCTGTAGCCTAATAATTATAAAAGCATTTAAGTTTGTAAGGAATAGTCTGGTATTAGGGGGGCTACCAACTGGTAACCCCTAATAGGCAGTTTGTTTCTGCGCGTCTAGAACGAGGGGGTCACCAATTGGTGGCGCTGACTGTACCTTTATTTGCTGTTGGTGGCACTAATAAATAAACCTAGAAAACATTGTGTATTGACAAAATACTTGGTTGAAAAATTACAAGAAAATAATCGCAAGCTCTCTTCAAAGAGTTTAAATCGAACAAAAATTTTTGTTCCATTCGTCTTCTCAAAATACTACTCGAAACATTGTCAATGCATTGACTAAACCTAAACTATACAATAAATACAAAGTATGTATAGTTTATAAGTCCAGGATTATTTATTTATTATTTTAAGGTTATATCGTTAGACCTAAGAACTTTTGTAAACCTTTTTCATAAATAAATACTTTTTATTATTATTATTATTATTTTAAAAACATATCACTACTAGATTTTCTGTATAAAATTTTACGTTACATTAGAGAAATATTTTTTTTTTGAAGTATCATTGAATTATTTTTATTTATAAACGGAATATTCATATTCCCTTTAAGGTATTAAGATATTATTTGAGTTGGCGCATTTAAGTAGCCTCCTATGCATTATATAATATTCAAATTCTATTTAGCTGTTATGCTCGACCTCTGTAGCGCAGTGGGCGAAGGCTTGTCAAAAGGTTGCGGGCTCGATCCCCGCGGCGGGAGCAATGTTTGTATGATCTACAAATATTTGTCTCGGGTCTGGGTGTTTCTATGTATAATATGTATGTATTTAGAAACAAAAAGTATAAAAGTAGTATATCAGTCATCTTAGTAGTACCCATAACACAAGCTCTCCTTACTTTGGGGCTAGATGATGCTGTGTGAAAAGTCCAACATTATTATTATTATTATGCCTGGGCACTCAACAAACCTTGTACCTCTTAACACCGCGGTCACACCAACAGTGCATTTTTTTCAAAACGTGCTATAGGTATATACTCGTATAAACGCGCTCCGAAGTGGAGAGCTCGAGGAGCAGTTATCAGTTTACAGAATGCTGCAAACTCACTTCTAAACTCGAAGCGTGGAATCCGCAGAGAGAATATTGGTGCGTTCGGTCATCCTATACATATTTATTTCATATTAAAATAATACTCTAATAATAAGCTAAAGTAAAAATTAGTAAAAATCACAGAAGCAAATGACCCACTTTCTCGACCGCTTTCCGTCACGGCAGGACGTCAACCAGTCGCGTGAAAGGTATCAAAATCCTAGTAATTATAATGCAAATTTAATGTCCCGTCTTGTGTAAGTCCGGAAGGTCTTATAATCATATCCGTTGTCAGAAGAAAGCTCTATTATATACGATTCGATAAATAACTTTGAAGTAGGTATGTTCCAATCACGCTTCGTCGTGTAGTACCTATACCTACTCTCGGCCGTGATCTTACGTTTTGTCATTTGGATTTTTTTATTAGACTGGCGTCGCAAACCGCCTTTTCATCAGGTTTTAGTCGTTCGTAAGTTTTTGTGGAATCATTGTGTACCTACAATAAAGAGTTTTTAATTCATTCATTCGAAGATGTGCAATGTGTAAAGGCCTTTTAGGTTCTACTAATATGTATAGGTTCTTTGTACTCGTATGATCTGGACCACCATTTTTTTTATTTTTTTTTTACCATCGCAAAACAAAACAGTAAGTTACAAAATACCTTAATACATCAAAATTCGTTTTTATTTGGTAAAATAGAAGTCATTTTCTAGGACATTATGATTTTACATATTAAATGTGTAGTACAGTCACGGACAATAAGATGTATACACTCCATAATGTTTCAACCCATGTACAGGTCAACATGTCCAACAATGTTCTGGTATTTTTATTGATTTCGTTACAAGTTCAATGTGAAATCAATTTCCGCTTTTTGTTTTAACCTACACCAGTTTTAGTGTGATATTACTTTTAAAAGTATGGAGTGTATACATCTTATTGTCCGTGACTGTACCTATATAAAGCGCTGACCAACAAAAAACGATTTTTCGACAATCACGATCGCACACTTTAAATTCAGATTGGGTATTAGTTTTCATTCAGATGTCCCTGATTACGTACCAGTCAGTAGATCTCTCAGAAATTCTTGTTTGCACGACGTAATAAACTCTTGTTCGTTACTCTGAAGACGGCATTAAGACTATGTCCCAAGATGTACATGCCGCGACTTCTAATTTAAGTAGTATTACTTATACTGAGTCACTTCAACTGATTGCATACTGCATAGGCATTACTAGTTGGCTGGCAGTATTACTAGTATAATGTTGATAAATACCATTTTGAGCTATTCCTCGTGGAGAATGGGCATTCACGCCAGAATAAAAAACTATCGCTCGCAGAGTGCGCGGATGGTGGAATGAGTATAAACACATCATTTCATTGTATGACAGCCAAAAAAATACATCCTGAAATAGAGATATTGCAGCTGAAGTTGACAGCTTTACTAAAATTAAATGGTCAGTAAAAGCTGTCTTTAAGCCTCCTCGCAGACTGTTGTGACAGTAGTTGAGACGGAATATACTTCGGCTCGTAATGAGTATGGAGAAGTATAGCCCGCCTCAACAATCGGCCGATAAAAAGTTTGTAGTCTGCAAGGGGTCTTAGGGGATCCATCTGGATCTTATTCCAAATAACGTTTCAGTTTATATTCTATTTTATTTATTTATTTATTGCACAAAGAAATTACATACATAAATTCTTAAATTCAGAAGTAACCTACAATCTCGTATAATTGTTTTTTTTTTGTTTATTTAAAATAATGGCCTATAAGGCCGTTTTAGTATTTGGCCAAAAACGCCCTATATATCAAAACCGAGGTGACCAGGGCTAAGGTAAGAAAAGCTGAGACAACAGTTCGTCACACTCGTAACACCACAAACTTATAATAAACTGGTGATCTTTGTTATATCACACGATTTAATGATGCGGCAACAGATCAACAAAACAGAAAACAGAGGAGACATCCTCATCAAGCCTTTGCCTCACGTTATTTTCTTCCATTTCCCTCCATCTGCCATCAGCATTCATTTTCTTACATATTAGTTTTTACACACAGACGTTCGTCAACCAGAACTTTTTGACCACGGATTGGTCAACCTCCCAAATGGTGAGCCAATTCGCAGATCTATCAAAATTGATTAAACATGCACAATCGCTACTTGAAGTGGCTAGATAAAGCTCCACTTCAAGTATGCGTGCCCGATTCCCACAACTCATGTTACAATCTTCGCTATATGCAGAAACCTTAGAATCGAGCCTAGTTAGCTTTTCTTCACTCAATCATTGCAATCGACTTCCAACCTTTATCCGCTTGTAATACGATTGATTATAGATGGACTTAGTAGTATTGGTATTTGGTTATGTTAGTCTGATCAGTTGGTAAGGTATTCGACGCACGCGCACGATCGCTTGTACTCCCCCTTACGGAATACATGATGGGGTTTGGGGCCGTGTATGGTGTCTGCTGAGATTGTTTAGGTTATTTTTGGATTGATACCTAAACGGTGAAGGGTTTTTGCTTTAAACTAAAATGGAAGTGGTTGCTGTAGAGGCTGGTGTCGTTTGCGCATGGTGTATCTAGCTGATTTATGAAGTGAAAACTTCTTGAAATTTTTGAGACGGGAGAAAAATGTCAAACTCTGTCACGTGACTGTTACGACACCATCCTCTTACCATGCCTACCTTAATTTCGTAACACAGACCGCGTTTAGTGAGACAGCCCCGAGTTCGAATCCTAGTGGCACAGTAGTAACTTTTTGTAGGTATTTCATTTTTTTTGTACTTTTTTTAAGTTTAAAACCGTTACCTTGTTCAAGTTTTCACTTCTGTCTGAGGTGTAATCTTTTCATCAAACTAGTTCGAACACGACAAGCAGAAGAACTCTTTTTAGGGTTGAGCTCGCCTTTGCCATTACTTCTCTAGATTGTGTTTATGTATGTCATTTCTTTGTGCAATAAAGAATAAATAAATAAAGAAGTGGACAATTTTAATAATGGTGCTTTACAAAACTTTACCGGAAAATGTTTTCAAGTGATTCACAAAACTCATCATCTGAGTACCTCTAAGTACTTACGAAGAGTGCAACAGATTTTGTTGTTAGATAAAATCTTTTCAGAATCGAAGAAAGTGCTATTGGACAGTCACGAACAAACTCGATAATATAATGTAAAAATAATCGTGTAGTGAAATAAAAAAAATACAGGTGGCTTATAACCGTAGGCAAAGAAAACTTCCATACAAAAATCCCCTATTTTTCACGAAACGAGAAAAAGTATGCAAAATGTTAATGCCATTGACTGTACCTACTTGACAAATGTGATAAAAGTACCAATAAAAGCAAAATGGACTGGAAGTTTTAAAGGAATTAGATGTGATTTTGGTACAATGGGTACAAAACTAAACAAACTCACACTTTCTTGACAAAGGAGATTGCCCAAGCAACAAAGATGATTATTTCCACTACGTTTGACTACTTCTAGTAAAGTAAGTAAAGTAAAAAAGCCTTTATTCTCTGACCATCTTAAATAGTTAATAACTTATTCTAATTCTAATCTAGTTTACAAAAATAAATTACTATATTAAATCTTCAGCAACCAGTGTGTTAGTCAGGTTGTCTTTCGACATAGGCCTCCCCTAATTTTTTCCACTCCTCTCTGTCTCGGGCTAAATCTTCTCCACCCTTTTGGAAGATCATCTTCCCATCTCTTAATTTGTCGTCCCTTTTGTCTTTTTGTTGACTACTTCTACTTATTGCTTAGTATTAGCTGACTGCCTGAACTTATAGTCAGTATTACATTTATCAATAAAATCTGGCGAAGCCGTAGAAAGATAACGAACACAAACAAAGCTAATAGATCTCTCCACAAATACTTGTATATTCCTAGGATATCCCTATAATCGATCGATGATGTGATTTCTAAGAAAAATAGGTCCCTTTACATTTCTATTTTCTAAATAAAGTAAAAACTCATTATGTAAACCGTACTCTACAAGTAAGAACTCATTACGTGAATAATAAGTTCATTAAAATGAGACGATTTATCCAACATTATTGTACGTATCAAAGAGGCGGGACAATCGAAAAAAAAGATTACGAGTTGACACATTGGTTCCCTAATTTTTTGACTGATAAAAAATGCGGTTATCAATTTATATCCTGCATTAGTTTTCATACTTGTGGCTGCTTAGAAATTATAATAATATATATAATAATATAGCTTAAAACTAAAAATAGTACCTAATTATCAACCGTAGGTGCGGTACGTACGTGTGGTTCAACGAAATTGGAGGGCCTAGTTAAACATTTTCCTTTTCATCCGGCAGCTAGATGGGTTGACGACATTATAAAAACAGCAGGTCGTACATGGGTAAGACTGGCGCAGGATAGGGAAGGTTGGCACAAGCGAAGAGAGGCCTATGCCTAGCAATGAGATGAAAAGGGCTGATGATAATGACTAAATGACAAGGAAAAAAAGAAGTCACCGAGTTGATCATCGTGCACTAGCGATGTGATGAGATACTATCATAAAATTTAGCTTTCACTGATACCTACATATTAGCATAAACGTGTCCAAGTAAGTTGATATGGGAGTCGCATATCGCAAAATGAATTCTTCTTATGATACCTGACCGCGTGGTTTCTACGAAGACCCACATAAAAATACGAGTCTTGAACGATAATTGTAAACATTACATAAAGGACACAAGATACATAGTGATTATGTGGCGATCAGACGTATTGTAACGCTTTAGAATTTATAGGTAGGGATGTATAAGAGGAAACAAGTATGTTAGCGTTAATAACAGTATTTTATTCAGAATACACACTGTTATGTTAAAGTCATAATACTGATATATTAAGTTATTACAGAGAAGGTTATATTAAAATTATAATACTGATAAGTTAGGTAATTACAGAGTATTGAAGAATGTTGGGCGCCTTAATCTTATATGACCAGCTTAAGTCGGTATAGCACGAGGAGTATTCACAGGGCGTGAAGGCCTACATTTAACTTTCCTAGCAACCAGATAAATAATAATAGGTTTAAATTAAAGTAAAGTCTTGAGTCTAGGTGATATTCAGCATTTGTAGGTTGTAGTGTCGGATACCGCAGAGTTGAACGAGTGGTAAAAGTTAGTTAATTGGACACAGCACAGAATATAGAAAATACACAGCGGCCAAGGTCCGGCTGTGTTACCAGGAAAGCACCGCAGCCGCTCCGGAGGGGCCAGGCTCAAAGGAAGGGGCCGGCCTCCTTCGGTGCCGGTCTGCCAAGGGAACGACCTCTCACAGGCCGTTCCAGGGACGACACAAAACGAGAAAATTGGAGCCTTCAGCTGGACCCCGCGCCAGCGAACTGGGGGGACAAAAGAATAGAGTTAAGGAGTATCCCTCACGGTAGGAAGCCCCAGTGGGTGACACGTGGCACTGCATAACGCAGGTATAAAAAGTACCTTGCACGTAGCTCTCCGTTTCTAGGGGAAGATCCTCTCGGCGGCCTTTCGGCAATGTCCTCGGGGGGCAGATGATGATGCCTCGGGACTCCGGACGGGTCACGTCACGACTACGAGGTCCTATTTTAACCAAAAGAACCAGGGCTTTAGTTTCAGGACTGCCGAAGCTACGCACAGGTAGATTACTAAGATACATACCAGCTGAAGGGATTCCAGTAAGGATTTAGAAGTTAACGAGTAAAAAGTTATCCACTCAATACGAGTGTCACAGTGAAAAGGGAAGCCACGCTTCTCGAAGTGCGCAGCAGAGAATTTAGGGATCACACCTCAACGCCGCTCACTCCCTTCCAAGCCTGAGGGAGGATCCGGGAAGCAAATCTATCCTCCAGTCCGACAGAGACAAGCTTGAACACACATCGGACCAGACCAGATCATTCTTCAACCGATCTATTACGCCATTGCGTACTAACAATCCGAAAAAACAAAAGAATACAATTAATTTCAACTCGAGACTGATTTCAAAACAACTCATTAATTTGCAGATTCTAGACAGCTTGCAACACCTATACTGTCAACGTGACATGGACTTTAGATGTCAATGTCACGCCGTTGCAAACAGTCAAAGCAGTTAGTCCTGACAATTTATTTATTTTTTTCGCCTGGATTATATTTAAACCAGTTACAGTATTGATAAAGCTGTTCCAAGTTATACTTTTGAATTGTATGTTTTAAGTGGAGACCGCTTCGTTTTATACATTGCAACTGATTTCGTAAACACAAATTAATTTTATTCAATTTTTTTTTTTATAAAATGAATTAATTCCTTTTGCTAATTTAGTGGCTGTTTCTCTTCACTTGTTACCCGATTACTGTCAAGTAAAATCGGGGCTATGTTTATCGCTCATTTCTATTACTTATGTAGTGATATTCTTTATTGTACTAGTAATAGATGTGAAGGCCTTTTTATAAACTTTTTCTTTGAATGTCTCAAACCTATATTTCTAGAATTTCTTATTATCATGCAATAACAGCCATAGCCTGTAGTATTGTTGATATATGAATAGATGTAATAATAGATTTACTATCGACAGCCAACTTGACTCCTAGCACCTAATAAATATCCCGTTACGATCCCGGATATAGAAAATAAGGGTGGCAAAGTTCACTTACAAGCAAAAGTATCATTTTTTCCACTGGTTATCTAGGTAAAACCAGACGTTTTAGATGGGCTAACTCGGTTTCCGATACACGGTGGGCTAGGATCACGCGATCATCAATTAATTTTAAACAGGATCACTACTGTACCGCCGTGTCACAGTAGACTCTCAGACCTAAAATTATTTCAAAAATATACTTACATTATTCACAACAGAACTAGTTAGAAAAAACTACGTCCTACGTTCTCCTTTAGGGATGATTTATATTAGACCGGGCCGGGCCGTATACGTGGCCCGGACGGGGCACGAATTTGAAACGTTACATACATTTTATATGAACCAGTTTATATTACACCGTGCATGATCCGTGTCCCGTCGTAGTTTAAACGTGTAGAACGGATGGGCCTCGCTCCGGCCCCGCCCCGGCCCGGACTCGGCCCGGTCTAATATAAATCATCCCTTACTTGGCTCATAATTATGTAACTTATCCTCGGTCTTCTTCTTTCTTCTTGTTCTTACTGTCATGTCGTTTAGGCTGGCCGATCATCTTTCCCTTCTGTTCTCGACAACTTGCAATAGCAAACAAAGTATAAATTAAAAAAATCACTAATTTCGCAAAAACAAAAAAAACCTTATTCCACTTGTACCAGAAAAAAAACGAGGAAATATTTAGCTGAATAATTATTTTCTTTTATTTGAGAAACAAACAGTACAATAGTTACTTATCTAAACAAAACATAGTGTTACACAGTAACTAATATAGTTACCACCTTTAGAAAAAAAATATTAGGGATTTTTAAATGACGTAATTTACGGCAGCTGCACCCTTCTTCATAATTATACTCGTACATAATATTTCGTTTCTCTGCGGGTTTTCTCTGACACTTAATTTTAATGATCAACAAAGTAAGCTGAACCACGTGAGTTTCCATATTATAGAGAATTTTCCACCCTGTAACCCTACATTCACACAAATAATTAATTTATATCTTTAAAACTCCATAGTTACCATAGAGCATAAAATATGAAGGTTAAAGGCAATGATATTATAAACTGTAACACTGTAAGTAGTATCCCATTACTCTGGTTAAAGGGGAGTGGATGAACAGTTGACGACTGATAGGAGTGATGGAGGCAAAATACATGCTGTATCGACCCCACTTAGCGTGGGATAAGGCAAGGGATTGATGAGTTACTTGTTTCATACATATCTAAATACCACATAAAATATAAAGATAAGTAGAAAGCAAGCCTTTTTGCTATGTTTTCTGAAATATTAGCTTAAAACCTAACTACTAAGTAATAGGGTAATACATATTTACTTTCTTTAGCTAGTAATAATAATAATAATAAGCCTTTATTCAGAAGTTTACAGTTTTTTGCTTATCACTAATTTGATATAATCTAACACTCTTGTCCTATTTCCCCCGTTTGCCCTACTTTGGCATAGGCCTCTTCCAACTTCTTCCACTTGTGTCTGTCTCTGGCGGTTCTTGACCATAATTTCCCAGCGATAACTTTTAAGTCATCTACCCATCTCTTAAATTGACTTCCACATTTTGCTCTTTCGATTTCTAGGTTGCCAATATGTTATAGATTTGCTTCATTTCTCCGTTCCTCTCAAAGTTTGACCTGTCCATCTCCATTTGTTCTTTCATACTACTAGTGTGACTTTTCTATTTTGGTTGTGTGTCGTATCTTCGTGTTCCTCACTCTGTCTGCTTTTCTTATGCTTAGCATACTTCGCTCCATAGAGCTCTGAGAGATCTCCAGCTTTTTGTTATGCGCTTTAGTTAGGGCCCATGTTTGGCAACCGTATGTAAGCACCGGTAGAATGCATGTGTTATGAAGTTTCTTTTTAATTTTAACACTGACTTCTTTTTTCTTCGTAATTTATTTAAAGGTGCATTACCTATTTCTTCTATCATATTCTATATTATTATATATTTATATATAGAATATGTTAGAAACTATGCATACCTCGGGCAATTAATATCATTCAGAGATCAATCTCAGACATCGAAATTGAAAGAAGAGTGGCCAGTGCTTGGAAAAGATATTGGTCCCTTAAAGAGAGACGGGATGCTTTATGCCTTACCTTTGAATTTCCTTTATCTTATCTTTATCTTCCCCTTTGCCAAAATGTACATGATTCCGAATCATGTGCGTCTTATACTATTACGTACGTCATATACGAAATTTGCAAGAGTGTGCGTAAAAATGAGGAAGTATTGTCAGTTTTTATGCATGAGTGTGTGTAAACTATTTTTAAGTGCTACCTTGTCCCCCGCTAAAATCAGTAGAAAATTTTGTAAGAGGAATTCCGTCAACAGCGGGTCCCTACATTTTTATCTAAGATTTATGTAAAATATCGCGGCACGTGAGTTCCTGGCATTATGTCAAACTGACGATTTACATGCCAGGTACTCACGTGCCGCGATACTAGCGTTATCTGTCGATTCCATTTCTACTTTCGCTTTATGTTACATTGGCTACAGGCCCTGTTTCAGTTTACTTGCATGTGTATTCTCGGCTCAGAGTTAATGATGTTGACCTTTTCAGTGTCATTGTTTATCGAAGCTCGCCTCCACTTCGTTAGGTACTGCTCCAGGACTATTGGAGAAAATATATCGGTTCTGCTACTTGACCTTATTGGCTTCATGCTTATTCTATGGCTTTTAATACAAGGATGTCTTTGTAAAGCTTTCTAAAAGTAATCTTTTTATTGGTCCAACATTCTTACAGGCCCTAGCTTAAAGTTATTGTAGCCAAAAATGTGTGTTTTATAGTGAAAACTTCTTTAGGCGCTTGGGTTTTTTTGAGATAGGGAAAAAACCATTGAACTCGCGACACTGTAACCGTTACCGTCAGTAACAGCTCTGTATGTTATGTATTAGCTGTTTTTTTTTGTCTCTTTTTATTGATCTGTAGCGCAGTGGGCGAAGGCCCGCCTGCGACGCAAAAGGTTGCGGGTTCGATACCCGCAGCGAGACCAATGTTTGTATTATCTACAAATATTTGTCTCGTGTCTGGGTGTTTCTATGTATGATATGTATGTATTTACAAACAAAAAGTATATAAGTAGTATATCAGTCATCTTAGTACCCATAACACAAGCTCTGCTTACTTTGGGACTAGATGATGCTGTGTACTATATGACTTTTCAGCGCCAGGAGGCAACCTTTAAAAACCTACATTTAAAGGGACGCTGTAGTGCGTGGGACATACTAGTCTTGATATTTCTCAAAAGTGTTCGTATAGGTACAACAACAGGATGTTTAACAGATAATAGATCAACACGCCCCACCGGCTTAATATGATTTCTAAGAAAACCGGACAAGAAAACAGCATTTTTCTAGAAATTCATCTAGAAATGTAAGTCATTAGAACGAATGTAGGTGTGAATTGTTAATAATTGAAAATCTTGAATTCTAGTATTTTTCTAAAAAAATAATTTCAATTTATTTACTTACAAATAAACTTCGTAACGAACATAATTGGCAATTAACACTTTCTACAAACATAATCTATTTGAAACTATTTAAAACGCCCTATTAGTTAGTAGAGTATGAAAAACTCTTTATTGTACACAATATTACAAAACATACACAATCAATAAAACCCAACGAGACAATGTACAATGGGCGGTCTTATGGCTTAGAAGCGATTTCTTCCAGACAGAGTAGTTAATTTAGTTTGTACTACTGTTTGTTTTCCAAATAAAATAAAATAAATAAATATTATATGAATAGCCTAAGCATCCAGCCAGCCAATTCATCAAATATTTGTATTTAACCAGACCGCTGAATCATTCAGGCATTAGTTTTACGGGGTTTAATGAAATGGCCAGGCGTTTCGTTGAATGGCTGATTAAACCAGTTGCCTGCGACTTATAGACAATTCTCGAGTGCAGTTCATGAACACAGTACAGCATTGCGGTTCATTCAAACGATGTAACATAATCGTGTAGACAGTTACCTAATGTGATAGTTCACACGATCAAGCTGAGTTTTTGCGACTTTGTGGGTTGAGTTTTTGCGACGGTGCCTGTACCTATAGGTACAGGCACCGTTTCAGTTAATCATCGATCCATTGATACATAACTCGTATACGTAGCCGTGGAAGAGCTTTTATTAAGAGAGCATAAGTATTTTTGTATACAAAAGCGCGTTGGGTCGATGACATTGAAAAAGTCGAGGGCAAAACCTGGATCAGGGACGCACAGGACCGAAAAGTCTGGCAAAAGCGAAAGGAGGCCTATACCCAGCAGTGGGTGACACCAGGCTGAGATGATGAAGTATTTGAGGACACTACGAACCACTTCTTAATGACATAGGAAAACTAGTGTCATGACAAGAAGAAAAAGAACATACTCAAAGTAAAGAGAGCTAAGCGTTACACAAGGAGAGTTTCTCGCATGCGAGCGGCGATTTCTTTTATACAATAATATGGTCGCCTAGTGTAAACCAATGCTTCGAGCCTCACCTCTCGAATACGATTCCCGATATCTAAGCTTTCTACAAAAGTAGTCTTTTTACGAGTTTCTGTCAAAATGTAAACAACCGCAGACGAGAATCGAATGACGAGTTTTGCCGAGGGATAATCGCATACGATTTTTCGGCGCCCGCGTGCGAGAACCTTTTCGTGTGTAACAGCCGATTGAACTGACACTATATTTCGAGAGACAGAAAAAATGCAGTGCAATACTTAGGGTGATCGCACAGTCCAGCCGAGCCGCCGAACTTTCAATAGAGAAAATGCTGCTGACGTCAGAAGCGAGCCGCATTATCTGACGTCATCAGCATTTATTGTAGGTATACAAAAATGACTGCGGCCCGTACGGCGCGGACAGTGTGCGATCAGGTTGAATTGTATTGGTTGAAATTCTTTCGTTTAAATGCTACTTTATACAATTAAATAAAAATAAATTAAATAAATAAATAATGCTGGACTGTTCACACAGCATCATCTAGCCCCAAAGTAAGCAGAGCTTGTGTTATGGTAATGTTAATCTTATGTATTTGTATCGATATCTAGTATAAAATATTTATTAGTTCGTTCCCGTACAGGAACTTAAGGAGAGGATAGGTACCTACTATTAGCTACTTAAATTCCCACTAAGGTCTGAATCTTTTACCTTATACGGCGGCTAGTGCCGTTCCAAGGCTAGCTTAGCTGCTACCACTTTTTACAGTGAGTAACGGGCTTCCAAACGCATAAGTAGCTGCACAACTAAGGATCGATATTAATTTTTGAAGTGAACACTTCTTTAAGGCGCGCTTGGCGGTTTTGAGATGAGGAAAAATTTTTGGATTCGCCTCGAAAAGGTCATTCTAGGCGATAAAAAACTATTATTTTGAACAATACAGCTTTAATATATCTGTTCTTAGGAACTATAAAAAAAAAAAAATGAAAAATCAAATCAAAGTTTATTCACAAAAAATAGACAAACGTACAGATAATGTGTGAAACAAGTACTTACTTACTTAAACTTAATATTATTTTATAAATGGTTAGGCAATCAGGTATGGTTTTTACAAAAAAAAAGTATGTAGGTACTAGGTTACAGTTGGTTTCATAGAATGTATCGTACATGTGTGTGAGTTGCAGAGACCTGCACTAAGATTGAAAATCTTGTACTAAACTATGTAATCGATATTAGTAAAAAGGAAAACAGCACTAACACTATTAAAAAAAAACTTGTACTCAGCTCGGTAATCGAACCCGGACGTTTTGAAAAATGAAACTAACACTATTTTTATTTAGATATTATGCAGTATGAAACCATTGCAGTTTTATTTTTTACTTAAATCGATGATATGTTTCCTAATTCAGCTCAATCGGACACGGGAAATGTGTTAAATTGAGCTTGCAAGATTTGACCCGGACAGAACAGATATTTTGAACTTTATTTCGTTGCGCCTATAGTATCAATATTAAAACAAAAAACAACTTGTGAACCGACTTTTGCTCACCATAATTGTTCAGCTGCTTTTGCAATCAACCGTACTCTGTATGTAATTGCTTTAAATTGAAGTGTACCCGCTGCTGTACCTACTCGCAAAAACGGGTTTTATTTATTTTTAATGTCTACGTAACTAACGGCAACTTATGTGGCTGAGAAGCAACTCTATCACTTGCAGCAAAGGCTACATAGCTTAGTTTTGTGATTTTGAATTCGTGCATCAAAAGATTTTTTCTACAAAATACAAATAGGTATATCGTATAATATGTAGGTCAGTTGATCTAAAATAGTTATTTTTTCTACAAACTTTGCAATAGTTGAGCCATTCAATAATTATTAAAACTATCTGTAGTTAGTTCTTAAAAATCCAGGTCGGTGATGGGAACAGTGCCCAAACATTGAAGTCAGTTTTTACCCGACTTTCAAAGGAAGGGCTATGTTTTCCTCTTTATTCGAAAGTAATGTTTACACACAATACATTGTAATGAGCTGGAACAATGATTTGTTTTGCAAATTGAACGTCCGATTCATAAGTTTTGTATACAATATTTGGTATCCAAATGCTTTCAACAGTAGTTAAAAAGTGGAGTGGAGTGGGTTCAGAGCAAGGCTGAACCCGCTCGGGAGGCGGGAACGAGTTGTTGGCAACATCAGCCCCGCACCGCCTGCAGGGGACTTTTCGGGTGGTCGGAGTGAGGGCTCTGGCTGCTCATCATACAGATCCCGGAAGGGCAGCAACAATGCGTGGCAGGTGTCGTCGTGAGCTCCGCGCACGTGGTGTAATAGCTGCGTGTGTGGGTGCCGGGCGTGGTTGTGGGTGCCATTACCGGGATTGTGCTCAAGGCAAAATGTGAGAGGGGCACCTGCGCGTTCCTTAGTATCCGTAGGATCCTGGAACCTCTCGTTATGCATAGAGGCTGGCCACCGAGTGGTTTTTAGTGGGTCGTCGAGTGTTCGACATTAATTATTTTTCCTCGACGTAATTGGATGTCTGTGAGCAGATTTTCTATCAGCAAAGCTTCCTGACGCTATAGGACAATCATCTAAGTGGTAAAGATGTAAGGCTCAATGCAGACTGAATTGGTAACGACGCGACGCGGTAAAGAGGTAACAAGACATTATAAGCCTTATAAACAATGTAAACAGATAAATAAACGCTTGATAGTATGAACGACCCGCGATCGCGCGAGACTGCTTGAGGCTAGGCTTCGCAACACCTCGCTTATTCTATATCTTGTAACATTGTTCATAAGGTGTAAATAAATAAATAATGCTGGACATTTCACACAGCATTATCTAGCCCCAAGCTAAGCAAAGCTTGTACTATGGGAACCAGATAACTTATATACTTTTTGTTTCTAAATACATACATATTATACATAGAAACACCCAGACCCGAGATAAATATTTGCAGATCATACAAACATTTATCCCGCGGCGGGGATCGAACCCGCAACCTTCTGCGTCCCAAGCGGGCTTTCACCCACTGCGCCACTGAGGTCATCAATCGTAATAAAATGTGTAAATACGTCACGTCGCGTCGCGTCGCTGCCAATTCAATGTGTATTGAGCCATAGCCTATTTTTTATTGTTTTTTTATTAATTTTCTTATCAAGTCAAAGTCAAAAAGCATTTATTCAGTAGGAGCCCTGGGATCACTTTGACACAAGACTTTTATAATCCATCATACAGGGTTATTCATTAATTGGTATTCACGTAAATAAAATAACTGATAAGTACATCGAAATATTTATTTAAATTTCTACTTTAACATTTTTGACTACTTTTTTTATATTCATTACAATGTCTCTACATTACATTCATCAGAAAATACTCTCTCAATCATTCCCATAAAATATCTGATTTTTGGTTTGTTCTTATTTCTATGTTTATTTTAACCTTTATAAGGTTTTGAAAAACCCTGAAAGATTTTAAATTTTTATTTTACAAACCACCGTCCGAGTAAAAAAACTTTGCTATCTCTTATGGAGTAGAATCCCACTAATTTAATAAATATTAGATAATAAAATCACGCCTAAGCCAGTGAATCAATTTGAATGAAACTTGGAATAGGTGTAGATAATGGATAGGTGTAGATACCTGGAAAAGCATATAGGCTATTCAAAATGTTGATACCACGCGAGCAAAGCCGCGTGCAGAAGCTAGTGGTGTAATTACTTACGACTTATGCTCAAAGGTAAGAAGATTATTTTGTCCTCTTCTTTTCATGAGAATTATTTATTAATTATGTTAAAACAAACAGTGGCAAAAAAAAACAAAAAAAAAACAATAATCTGCAAAAACTTTATGTACCGGGATTTGAACTCGCGGTTGTCTTACTCAGAAACAGAGCTCTTCGCTTTGACCATTCAAAAGCTGACGATAAAAAAATACACACATTGTTCAAATTTTCACTTCTGTCGGCACTCTTGGAGTGCCACTATTTTTTTTTTCTGTTATACGTAGTACATTGTTCCTTATAATATATTTTTGTTAAGTGAACGGTGGGTTCCAAAATAATAAAAAACACTAAATTCATACAAGACCAATAACAGTACACAAGTTTGTACAATAGAACTGCCGTAACATAGGCTTAGCCTAGTGCGGAGTTTGTTGTAGGTAATTATTTGTCTAATTCTTTGAATTAAACATTCATTTTCTCCTTAGAATCTAATTTTTCTACAAAATAAACTTTTTCCAAGCAACCGTAAGGGCTAGAACATCATATGTTTCTGATTATACATGAATATAAAATACCTGATCTACTTACATAACATTTGTAAATAGTTTATTGATTACTATTTCATAGAATACAATAAAATAGAAAAGTAAAGCTTTGGTAACAAGATTGTATAATAATTTGTTGATTTTTGTACGAAAGTTCGAGCGATGGCTATGATGAAATAAAAACATTCAAGGTTTTCAGATTTTATGATAACATCTAAAAACGGTTTTTGATGCTTACAAACTTTTTAAAAAATGTAAGGCTAAGCGCCTTCCAGAACAAATAGATATGACTCTATTATTTCAACCCCTTGAAAAATCTATCTAACAATAGTTTAGTCTGATAATAAAATTCAGCAGAAACGCGATATATCACGCACCACTTGATATGACCAATCACTCGAGCAGTGGATATCAAAATCACGAAAACTCGTCGATTCAAATCGGCTCAGTAACGTTTTTTTTTCTATTATTTTGAGTATTTGTCTTTTTTCTGTTATCTATTTGTATTATTTGATGTCTGTTTTTTTATTTTATTTTAAGTAAAATTTTTTATTCATCTATTTTGATTGTCTCTTTTTTCTTTTATTTTATGTCCGACATTCCAACCTACATTAATGCACTATAATACAATTAATTAGCTTTGGGTAGCAGTCGCAACATTGTCGCTAGCGTAGGTATAAATAAAGAAAATGCTGTTGTAGAATAAAAAAAAATCAAAATAATAAAATCATTGGTTTCTAAAATCTCGACTGATCCTGTATGATCCATTTTGAAGTCGGTCCATATCAAAGTTCAACAGAATATACTAAGCCCGTAGAATATTTTGCTCTGATTGAATTGATTGAACATTCTTCTTTCATCAAACACAGCGACACACCTAGAGTAATCGCAACAAAAATTCGCAATGTCAAAACTATGTTGCAATGACAATAAAGAAAAATCTACTATACTACCACACATAAATATGATCAGAAAGTACTACTACCTACATAATGATCAAAAATACTACTAGGTACATTTAAATCGATCAACTACATTTATAATGATCGCAAAACACTTATATTCATCATAAAATACTACGTACCAACAGCCAGCGTCACAAAGGTTAAAAAAAACCATCCCACTATCACAAATAATAAAAAGCTTTAAGTTGAGTTTGTTTAGATGTTTGTATGTTTGTGTTTCAATCACGCCTAAACCAGTAAACTGATGTGGATAAAACTTGGAATAGGCGTTGATAGTGACCTGGAATAGCATATAGGCTATTCAAAATGTTGATACCATGCGGGCGAAGCCGCGCGCAGTAGCTAGTTTAAAATAAGATCTTTATTGCAAGTATAATAAAATGCAATAAAAATATTGATTAAGACATCGCGAAATAAATTTTTTAAGGTTACCAATTCGGGATGCTGACTGATCATTTATTCGCCACATTTAGGGCTCTAATCGTGAACCATGTGGTTTAATATGGTGAAGTGTAATTGTAAAATCCCATGGGCCCAACTGAGGGTCCTGCTGAGGGTCCTGCTGAGGACTCAGGGTCTAAGATGCTCGTCAGTTGCTTGCCAACACTCCAAACAGTCTCGAACCGCACATTGAATGGATGTAGATAATCTGGCTTCTTCGTAAGGGTTAGATTTTCGAAGTCCTCTGTCAGGTCGAAGTGCCGGTGGTTTAGTCTCTGATCTCCTTTTATAAAGGCCCCTTCATTAAAGGCATACCTGTGGCAATCTGTACGATCTATACAATCAATGAAAAAGTAGCGATAGTAAGACTGGAGACCAGCATTATCCGAGATCCATCGTATTTCCACGCCTAAAATAAAAAATACTGATTAACTTTTATTACACCTTCCAAAATCAGTAGGTTTTTACCTATTACCAGTGTGAGAATTATCGAAAAGTCATGTTTTCATCAAAAATGTATCGCGGTAATTCTTACAAACTATGTAGGACTTTTAAATCTTCCAATAACATGAGGCCCATTATACATTATTGTAGTTACTTCGAAGTGTTTTTATCAGACAAAACAACTAAAAATTCAAAATAATTATAAAAATATATATTCTCCATTCATTTTGTGCGAATACTAAAATGAAGCATTTTAGAATTTTTCAGCAACAATAGACCCATAGTTCATTTGGAATTTTTTGAGTATCCTAAATGCAAAATGCAAAACAAGAAAAACCAAATAAGTAAATTTGATCGAAAAATAAAAAACTTTTTTAATTTTGCAATCAATGCAGTTCTTAATTTTATCAAAATAGAGCGCGTAACTCATAACATGACTTTTCAATAACTATCACTGTTTCAGAGTTTCCCTCTATTTTAAAATTAAAATTTAAAATAAAATAATAAAACTAATTTAAAATTCAATAAAATAGTTTCAACAAAATCATCCGTGTTTAACCGTCAATCAAAATCAAAAGCGAAAATTTAATCACCACATAAGATTTATTTTAGTATAATCGGTCATACGTACACAGAAGGATAGTAAATACAGGATAATGACATAAATAATTTATGGGAATGGAATAATGTTAAGGAATAATGAAAATGAACTTGAAAAATGATTTATTTACCCTTGCGCTGCAACAAGTCCAAGTATTTCAAGTGCTTAGCCGCCTTGTCTCCCAAAACCCAGTGTCGGTATACAACCAACCGGCATCTTTACAAAAAAAAACACAATTATATTATGTATTATATGTATGTATTTACAAACAAAAAGTATATAAGTAGTATATCAGTTATCTGGTTCCCATAGTACAAGCTTTGCTTAGTTTGGGGCTAGATAATGCTGTGTGAAATGTCCAGCATTATTTATTTATTTATTTTATTTAATTATATAAAAATAATAATAAAATAAATAAAAATAATAACACAAAATGCACTTCTTCAACTTTTGAAGGTTTTTATAAGGAACTAGCTACGCTTCCGCGGTGTGACCCGCAGTCCCTCGGGATTTATCCGGGATAAAAAGTATTTTTTCAACCTAATCTATTCAGTGGTTGGGGCGTGAAAAGGTAACAAAAAGATAGTATTATTATGGATAGACTCACCTTATACCCTTAACGCATCTTTTTGCAATTGCGTTAACAATATTTTTGTGTAGAACAAAAAAGAGTGCGATATCTAAATTCAATTTTGTGGCGTTGATCCACTTAATTACCCGCTTTGCGCAACTTTTTTGGTCAATTTTCTTTAAATTGATTGACACCATTCTGTCACCGGTTACGCGATGTAAAATCGCAACATCTGGGTTTGATCCGAATTTCATGCGACATTGGCAATTACTCCTTAAAAACACAGCCATTTTAAGTGATTTGCGTTAAGGATATGATCTCACTAAGCGGTCTTCGCACTCACTTCGATCGCACTTCGCGGGCACAGAGGCAAGACTCTCTGTGCAATGCGTTTTCAAATGTGAGACTGGAAATCCAGCAGCACTATTTATATGCGCCACCCCAACCCCCAGGGTGTAGGTACGCTTTATGCAAGTGTGCACAGAGCTGCGCAGTGCGCTCCTTATGCAGGTGGGTGTAGTGTAGATCATGCTCTCATACATTGCCCGTGAAGATTTTAAATCGGGTAGAATGTGTTTAAACGTAAATGCCTCGTCTTCTTGTCACTAGAGAGCTCGAAATAATGCCGCAATTTTCACAGCTAGCCCCAAAGTACACAGAGATTATGTTCGAGACCCATCTGACATAAACAGTTACTAGCTAGTTACTTTAAATTCAATAAACACATTCAAAGTTACAAAGCTCCTTAGCACTAAAACGTTCCATTGTGACAGGTTGAGTAAAATAATAAATAAAGTTATCAATAATTGACAGTAGCAAAACCCAATGAACACCTTAATTACAAAAGTAACGAACATTTCATAAAACTACGTTTTCCTATTTTTTATGGTGCTTAGCCAATTATGTCATTTGGGTGTCAGTTATGTTATGTTGATAGCTAATAAATGTGCGTGTATTTTCTAGTTGTGCCCACATAAACACATAACAGTCCACGATAATGTGTTAGACGGTCAACGATAAATTTGTCGAATCTTTGTAATCCAATACCAATTTGTGATGCTGAGTATCAAAGTAATAAAGTACGAGTAATGTCCATACCTACATGATGTTATTTGGCAATATCCTGATGAATAATAATAGTTTGATCAAATAATAATAATATGTAGAATGTCTTGGCCGCTCGAGATTCTGTCAAATGTATTTCCTGCTGAAAAAATACTGCTAACGACAGAAGATGCGACGAGCTTTTTACGTCTCAGCATTTTCTGTATTGAATTGACAGTTTGTCGCGTTCTGCGCGGATCGGTCGTGCGACCACCTTAATGCCTCGAACTTATCTGAACCGATGAGATAGGCGTTGTTATCGTTGGTGTTGGTACTTTTGCCACCGGTCCCGATAAGTTTCAATCAAGTTACAATGATGATACTTCAATCAAAACGGGTAAATACTCTCCTAGGCTTCTAAAATGTCGGCAAGGTCGTCGCAGACCCAACCGCGCCAAAACGCGCTGAATTGTAATTAAATATAGGAAATGCTGAGACGTCAGAAGCTCGCCGCATTTTCTGACGTCATCAGTACCAATTTTTTCTATTGAAAAATGACTGCGGCGCGTACGGACATATGTGCGATCAGCAATTTAATGCTTGAATCTAACGTAGGTATCTTTGGGTTCTCATATTCTTCAGCAAAAAGCACACCTGTCCTTGTCGTTCTAATCATTACCTCTCTTTCTACCGTATCTAAGACTCATGAATGTGTACAAAAAAGGTTACGCTTTTTTCAAATGAAAAAGCTATTATGGTGGCATAGTGATTATTTTTTTCTAGTGCAATCTCTTTTTAATTGCAGTTGGAACTACTTTTGGTTATTTTGTGTGCTGTCAACATTGTAATCTTAGACTAGGTATAACATATCATAAAGTTAAATGCGAAGGTGGATATTTGGGTCGGTACTTCGGTAGGTATCACGACGAAACGGCTGAACGGATTTACATGAAATTTGTTCTGAAGGTAGCTTAGACATATGTAAATTATCATTTTAATACAAGGATAAATAAATTATATTGCCCTTATAAAGTTATGTCATGTTCTGTCTCTCTCTCTCTCTCTGTAGCGCAGTGGGTGAAAGCCCGCTTGGGACGCAGAAGGTTGCGGATTCGATACCCGCCGCGGGATAAATTTTTGTATGATTTGCAATTATTTATCTCGGGTCTGGGTGTTTCTACGTATAATATGTATGTATTTACAAAACAAAAAGTATATAAGTAGTATATTCCTGGTTCCCATAGTACTAGCTATGCTTAGGGGCTAGATGATGCTGTGTGAAATTGTCCGGCATTATTATATAAATTATAGGTACTTATTACGTATTTGTATTATTGTATCGCTTCTAAGAAATTCGGCCACAGGAATGTAAAACAATAATATTTTGTTTATTTGGAGTCCCACAGCGATCAGTAACAGGTGTAGCCAACCTTTGGTAACCGAGCCGTGTATGTGTTATCATTTTATCTATGTAAGTTCGTACGGTCACGGAGTTTTTAGTCGGCTTAGCAACTTTAGACGGCCGACAAAATGATACGTGCCCTCGACACAGTAGCGCTTAGTTGATAGGTACTAGGTACCTATACCTACTTCTATTATTATATTTTTTGCGCTTTAGCTAATTAGTACTTTTATTGTAATACTCAATATTTTTGTTATGATAGAAATATGACTTAAAATATGATTTAAAATATCATAATGAAAATTGTAATAATCCCCACTGCTGTTGCAGTTTGGTGGGGATTATGACAATAAACCGTTTATTCAAGCTAAAACAGCTCGCCCTGGGGTTTTCCCTTTGGTCCATTTTCGTAACTGTTTCGTAACCAGCAACGCATATGGTATTTTACTTCCTCTTTTCGCGCAAAATTTCGTTAAAAGCCCATTGCAAATAATTTGAATAATAAATGCAATTATCAGCGATGATACGACAGAAACATGACATGCCCGATATCGAGTCCGGGCTATGATTTTCATAATTAAACTGAAATGTATAACTGTCGTCGCTATTTGCGACATTATCTGAGTTACAGTACCATATCACGAAGGCGGATTGGTCGTATTTGTGTGTGACTGTGAAGATTTGTTTTCATACATCATCAGACATCCAATAACGTCGAGGGAACGTAATTGGGGTGTGTGGGGTTTTCGAACACTCGACGACCCACTAAAAACTACCCGATGGCCAGCCTCTATGCATAGCGAGGGGCTCCGGAATCTCCTACGGAACACGCCAGTTTCTCGCATTTTGCCTTGAGCACAATCCCGGTAAAGGCACCCACAGCCACGCCCGGCACTCACACACGCGGCTGTTAAATCACGTGCGCGGAGCTCACGACGACACCTGCCTAGAATGGTATAGAAATCGAATTAACAGTTATCGCTAAGACTCCACTGGCATTTATTTTTATCTAATTAGTGTGTTTTGGAAAAAACTAGAATAACGTGTCTTTGTTGGACAAAGTATTGGCTCAAAACTTGACCTAAGTTCTTCTACATAAGTAACCAAGAACGAAATAGGTACATAGGTAATATACGTGTAGAATACATTAGCAGCTTGTTGTAAACGGGGTAACGTGATTTGGACCGACCAACCTCCCCCACCCTATTGAGCTGCCAAGAAGTTACAAATTCGCCTATTGGTTGAGTTTCACAAGTCCCGCCCAGTCGCAGTGACCTAAAAACTTTCCTAAAAATATTCAAGTTTTGTATGTTAGACTTCCTGGATACCCGTATACATAAAATCACGCCGCTTTTCCGAAGGGGTAGGCAGAGACCACGGATCTTCACTTGCTACGATCCTTACACACAACTTTCGCCTCATTTACTTCCATAATAAGTAGCCTACCTGTCTAATTTTAAGTTATTTTTATGTTTATCTTACCTATGGTCTGTTCCTTTCTTTGTGTCATAAAGATTTTATCAACTACGCGAACTTAATAAGATATTTAATAATTTTATTAAAATAGTATTTCTCACGGAAGATCAAAATTATCTAAGAGCCTCTGTGTGTTGGCTACCAGCACAAGATAGCTACCAGTCCTATCCCCATAGGTATTAGGTACCCACCCATTACATTAACGCATCCGCAGTGCCTCTTGATGCTGCGGTTGTCTGTGGGCGGTGGCAATCACTTACCATCACGTGTGCCACCTGCTCGTTTGTCCCCTCTTCCATAAAAAAAAAAAAAAAAAAAAAAGTTCAGTGATAAAAATAACAGTGCATAAATAATTAAATATCCCAATCCGAATGTACGAGTATAGTGTTGTAATTGTACAACACCATACATTCAGAGGTCTTGGGATATCCCAAGACCTCCGAAAAATCTATTTCATAAATATTTACGAAATAGATTTTTTGACGCCTTAAATAAACAACATGAACTGAAACACGAAATGA
This sequence comes from Epirrhoe alternata, assembly GCA_963565295.1. Lineage (NCBI taxonomy): Eukaryota > Metazoa > Arthropoda > Insecta > Lepidoptera > Geometridae > Epirrhoe > Epirrhoe alternata. Next base: position 2,917,509 of record OY751375.1, read on the forward strand.
AAAAATGAAACCCGGCTGATTGGTTTCATCATCATCATCATCATCAGCCTATAGCAGTCCACTGCTGGACATAGGCCTCCCCTAATAAGCGCCATTGCGCCCAGTCCTCAGCTCGACGCAACCAGCTTCTGCGAGCAGCCTTTCGCAGATCGTCACTCCACCTGGCCGGAGGGCGTCCTACACTACGTTTGCCGAGTCGCGGTTTCCACTCAAGAACTCGTTTACCCCAACGGTTATCGGTTCTTCGGCAGATATGGCCAGCCCACTGCCACTTCAGCTTGCTAATTCTCTGAGCTATGTCGACAACTTTGGTTCTATGTCGGATAGTCTCAATGCGGATTCTATCCTTCAGAGAAACTCCGAGCTGATTGGTTTATCATTACATATATAATTACGTAGGTAATGTCTGATAACTGAGATGCCTGAATAAAAGATCATTGTGCCTGATTATTTTGAAGTCACGGGAAGGTTATTTTGACTATTTGTTTGCAATAATAAAATCTTTCATTCAATTATTTATCTATAAAAATCACGTTTTGTTGTGTGGGAGACCCTTTAAATATTTATTTTATTCTGTTTTTTAGTATATGTTGTTACAGTGGCAACAGAAATACAACTTTGTAACTAACTATCACGGTTCATGAGATACCTGCAGCTGGTGACAGACCGACAGACGGACAGCGGAGTCTTAGTGATAGGGTCACGTTTTGCCCTTTGGGTACGGAACCCTAAAAATTATAAAAAAACACCGACTTCAATGGCTCGGGAATGCTTCAATAAATAAATTGGCCGCTCTGAGTGCGGCTGTAAGTTTCACAGGACCACTTCCTGGATTACAAGTTTAACCAAGTTGTATGTAATTATTATAACTAAGTTGTACACCATCTTGTGAGCATGGCTTCCCGTGTTGCGTCCGAGTTGCAAGAAGCTGTACGAACTATGGGAATGTATCTCCGTTTATAAAAGCCAACGCGCTAGATATAATCTATTTGTAGGTTTTTTCATACATTATTATCGTGGAACTCATTGTCGGGCTCTGTATTTCCCGAAAAGTATTAAAGGGGTCTTAAAATCAAGAGAGGAACCTATTGAGGTTCCTTCTAGGTAAGCATGCTCCATCTTGACCTTCATCAGGCTGAGTGATGTCAAATGCTGACTTTATAATTTTAAAATTACGTTTTTTTAAAACTAAAAAGAAAACCGACTTCAATGTTTGCCTCAGAACGCGGCGTGACTCAGGGTGTCAAGTTAGTAAAGGCCATAAGCTCACCATACAAATCGAAATAGAATAGAAATCGATTCGACAGATATAGCGCTTATAGACTCCACCTGCGTCTAAATAAAATATAACTAAAAATAAAATATAACTAACTTATTGTAAATGGTATAAAACTGAAAAAATAAATAAACAATTGGGTAAGACCACATTTATCACATACATGGATATGAAAAATAGTTTACATCCTATTTTATTTTCTTTTTTTTATCGAGGATTTAATTAAAAGAAACAAGACATATTGCAAGACCCATCTTGAAATCGTTCGACTCGATGCGTACGCGCACAAGGTTCGTGTGAGGCTGTGTGAACTGAGCAGGCACATGTGTCAACCGCGCTTAAAAATCTTGATACTTTACAGGTTTTGTGAAACGCAGAAGCTAGTATTAAATAAATGATGCAAACAAAAGCTTGCCAGTTTAGTTATATTTTGATCTAGCCATTCTAATAAGTAGGTTACCAATTTTTAGGATACCGTACTTCAGAAGAACACCTTATGAGATCACCTCGTTGGCTGTCTCTCAATAAAAAAAAAATCCTTATTTTTTACTTTTTACTTTTTGTCTGTCTGTGGCAAGACACTTTTTCTCAGAAAGTAGTAACGCGTACCGAGTACCTATTATTATCAATTATGATTAGATGTCCTTTACTTCTGTTTGCCTGGCTGTAAAACGCTATCAACTGAAATTAAAAATTACCTGAATACAAATGTAAGTTTTTATTTTATATAGTTTTTAATGGTTTTTTTTTAATGTTTTTTTTTCTTTTATTACAGGTAAGACCTTTATTTTAACTGGATAACCCAAGCAAGAAAAAGTTTTATAAAGGAAGTAAGTAATAAGTTGTTTTTAAGTACCAATTGTAAACAAATCGTTATGACGTGTAGGTAGGTTCGTTTATCTTTCAAACTGGAACGCTGAACCAGGCGAACAGTAGTTTTATTTGTCATGAATAGATCACATATCACATAGTGCAAAATCTACGTATCCAAGGTATACCTTGGATACGTAGGTTTTGCACTAATACATAAAAGTTTTGCACTAATTTACCCTATTAGTAAAGCATTATAAATACAAAACTATTTAAGTGATAGTGCCCAACTCTAGTAACGGAGATTTTTTTCTACTTAGTAGGTATTAAAGTATTCCTGAGAGACGATTAATCGAGCTCCAGCTAGTTCTGCTCTCAAGCATCAAGAACTATCGCATGTTTATCACATCGCATGAGATCGGGTCACCCAATATCTCGAACAGATGCTAGAGGGAGAAACTTGATAAAAAACCTCTTTTTTGCTCGAATACACAGGTCCGCATCACACATGTTCCTACTTCAATTTTGAGGATATCCGAGGTTTTTGTTCGACTTTTGCCTTGAAAATTAGATGAAATCCGGCTTCTTACGTTGCACATTTAGTTAACATGTAGGTACTTACCTACATAGCCTATCCTAGTCAACTGTCATGATGAAAGACGAGGAAAAGGAAGACCAAGAATTAACTTCTTAGTTGGTACAGTCACGTTCAATAAGATGTATACACTCCATAATGTTTCAACCCATGTACAGGTCAACATGTCCAACAATGTTCTGGTATTTTTATTGATTTCGCCACTAGTTCAATGTAAAATCAATTTCCGCTTTTTGTTTTTAACCTACATCTATTAGTATTAGTGTGATATTAATTTTAAAAGTATGGAGTGTATACATCATATTGTCCGTGACTGTACATGAGTTAGGTCGTTTGTACAGTCAGCAAAGAAAGTGGTCTACCAGTTTTGACAAAAAAGTTTCTGTGAGATCTAACTTTATCTAGGTTTACTTTTCTGATAATAATTGAAAGGGAAAATCAACCCTGAACATGGCGCAGTACTTGTCCTGACTATGTCGCGCCACCTGTTCCTGTCTTTGGCATCGTGGAGCGCATCGTGAAGCTTGGTGTTCAGCGTAGAGCGGATTTGGTCCGACCATCTGAGTGGACTACGACCTCTCGGACGTTTGCCATCGATGTTGCCTGTAATCAACAGCTGCTCGAGGTTGTGTCCATCTTTCCTGGCTATGTGTCCGAAGAACTCCAGTACTCTGTGCAAGCAGATAGTGGAGAGTCTGTAGTAGTAAGTAGGTAGGTACTATTTCACATTTAGTTCACCGCGAAAGAATAATGAGCGTAAAATGCCAATGTGAAACGGACTCCCTTTCTATTAAATAGCTTTTGGTTTCCACTAACAAAGACTTTATATTTTGTTTCCATATTTTTATTTAGAACTGAGCGAGTTAATTTCAACTCTTTCTGCTTTCACGTGAAAACACCACTTTATGCAGTTTATTATTGCGAGTTAAGGGTGATCGCACAGTCCAGCCTAGCCGAACGCGGCGAACTGTAAATTCAATAGAGAAAATGCTGCTGACGTCAGATACGAGTCGCATTTTCTGAGGTTATCAGCATTTTTTGTATAGAAAAATTACTGCGGCGCCTACGGCGCAGGCAGTGTGCGATCGGGTTAACGGAGTACGTGCAGAGTCCGCTACGCTCGCGGTGCGAACCGGGCTTAGGTAGTGTAAAGCCAGTCAGTATATTCAAATCCCATTAACAAGACAATTTTATTTCCCGCCATAAAATAATGCAGTAAATATGTATATGTAAAAGTCATGTCTCCAAATTAGTTTGTTCAGAAATCAGGTTTTTTATCGTTTACGTTCACATGAATGAACTCCATTTGCTTTGAAAGAGGCTGGCTCTAGATTCACGCCGAGACGCACAATATTGTGAAATTATAAAAATGTAAAGAAAGAAAGCAAATACATTTATTCAACAAACAATGTACCTACTACCTACCTAAGTACTTACCTAGGTACTTCGTTACAATTTTGACCCTATACCTACCTAAACAATAGTTATTGTCTTCACTTCAATTGTGCTCCAGGGTATTACCTATCCGCGGTTCCACAGGAACACTTCACTCTTATAGGACAGAAATGGGTAGTCTAGTCTGGAATAGCCTAGGTTGAAGGTATCTATCTCTATACCTAACAAAATCATTCAAGAAAAACTGAAGGAGGACAACATCCATAGACATGAATCGCAATATTTTGCAATTTAATTATTTTTAGGGATAGTATTCATGCATTATTTTGCCACACTTTGTCTCGCCAACAATCTGTATCGTGTAAAATAAGACCTAAACGACACGAAGCATAATGATTTCTTGTTTTATTTGTTCGCAAAAACCTGTTTTATGATGAAGTGAGATGGTGATAGTGAGAATACATAAGTAGGAGAAAGACATCATAATTAGTAATACTTGTTTGAAATGCTAAGATAGTGTTGTACCGCGTTCCACACGCTGATATCAAAAAGTACCTAGTTATATGTTATTTCTAGCCGGCGCGGTCCGATGGGGGTCACATGGGACATGATCCGGGCCACGTGCCCCTCCCAGACGATATTTTTGTTACCTACTAACGACGAAAAATTAATAAATTGCCAAATTTTTGACAGTTTTTGTTTCTTGTGCCCCTCCCAGAAAAGAATCCTGGATCCGCCCATGCTAGGCATAGACTACCCCACGAAAAAGATAAGTATGTAGGATACCCGAAACACCGCGGGTAACGACGCGAATATCATAGGTGTACTAGTAGTTTTTACAACGCATGAGTCAAAATTAACTGAAAAAAAATATTCTGCTGTTACCTTACCTGTAGATAGGTACCTACTATTTATCGAGAAATTTTCCTCCACGATATAACATCCGTAACCTAAAATTAATTAAGCTAATACCCAAAAACTTTAGAACGAAAGAATAAAGAACGATGAATTTAATTTTTTTTTTAAATAAATGCCTATATCCGACAATAAACCATAAAATACGTTCTAGGAAAATACAAAATTCACAAGCAAATACAATTTATATCCAGCTTTGTTTACTCTGATTTAACGAAATTTTCCCGCTATTGTCAATTTTGTAACCTCGCAGCCTCGACGCAACAAACGTGAGCAGTATTTTCAATTTGGGTATTTCGCATTTTTGTTTTTCGCCGTACTGACCTTGGATGAATACAAATTATGATATTGTTTGAATGATAAACTTAAAATCAACAAGTGATGGAGAGCGGAACTCACGGCCTTATTTCGGTGTTCTGAAATCTGATCGGACCACCGCCTTGGGCTCCCTCTTGGTCTTTTGCCTTCTATTTTGCCAGCTATTATCAGCTTTTCCAAGTTGTCGCTTCTACGTGCGATGTGATGCGTGTAAACATTTCTGATGTCATGAAAAATCCTAGTGGAACCAATATTTTTTTTCAAAAATTGAACATTTTATACTCAAATTCATGGCAGCATCTGGTGATTACGAGTTGCGTGTAAGCACAGTAATTGGTATGAGCGTGTGACGCCACGAGCACTTGGTATTGGGGAGTTAAATTTGAGATACGGGCTCAGATATGACCTATTAACTCGAGAGCATTTCGAACTGTCTAACGCTATTAGGAACCCTTTATTTGCGGTCATTTTATTTATTCTATGTGTACCTACTTTTACTACTTAGTTCAACTGCGATATATTTAACGTGGTGATGGTCGCTGGAGTAAAACCTTGACGGAGTGGTGGTCAAGAGGATGCAGCAGAAAACAGGGTCGACCAAAAGCGCGTTGGGTCGATGACATTGAAAAAGTCGAGGGCAAAACCTGGATCAGGGACGCGACGACCGAAAAGTCTGGCAAAAGCGAAAGGAGGCCTATACCCAGCAGTGGGTGACACCAGGCTGAGATAATGATGATGATATAAATGATCTCAGCTTAGGTAATGTACGTCGTGTTAAAATGCGCCCTTTTTAAATTTCATGGAAATATGTATTGCGAAGTCAATAGGTATTCTGAATTGTGTAAATTAATAAGATAAACAATTCATGGAAGCACTATTGTTGATAGCCAGTGTTTGTTGTGGTGTCGAGGATAATTTCACAAAACACTGCAACCTAAATTAGTTCTTCGTTGGTATTTCTAGAGCCGCATTGTAAGTAAATATTTTGAAGTTTATGTGCATTTTGCCACGAACAAAGGATTGTAGAGATGGAGTAACCCACAGTTTCGTCAGTATGCCTAGTTAAGGCATTCATAGTGTAAAGCTAGCCCTTCACCAAAGATATAAAGGTACTTTTCTGAGTCGTTCTTTGTACTATAAGAGCATCTAAACTTACTTTGACGAGACTCAATTTTGTTTGACTGGCTCCCCACTGAAGCTTGACTTTTTAGTTTTAAGATGGATCACCTAAGAGAATGCTCCAAATCGTGTTTGTTGCCTGATTCTTTACGGTGTTGGTCGTGCAAGAACAGGAGTAACATTCGTTTTAAGACTATTCTAAGTAATCCCAGCGCGGTGCTACTGAATAAATGCTTTTTGACTTTGACTTTGATATTCTTTCAAAGCTCAAAAGTGCATTCAAAAGCATTAAAAGAAAATGAATTTGTATCCTTCAAATGTTTTTCCTTGAAAAGAAAAAATAGTCTGTAAAGGAAACTTCACAAGAAAACTCATAGCTCCAGAGTAGTATGGTTACTTTACTCGTACCTCTCTGTATTCTGTGCTCATACCAAACTGTTAAAAACAGCGATTTTATCCAATTCAAATTACAAAAATCGTTTATTTTCTCAACACATTAGGTTATTTATCCAACTACGTACATTAATGCAAAGACTTTGCTACTTATTAGCCTAGATTATGTGAGACTGGTGCCTGCGATAGGTTTGTGAAAACCTGTGTTGCAAATTTTTCCACGATTTCAATCCAATATGGCTAATTCTAAAGCTTGGTCCTACATATATATGTATCTACAAAAACTATTTACCTACAAGTAAAGTTGCTCGCAGACTTACTCCGCGAAGAACTGTCAATTCAATTGAGGAATTGCTGAAGACGTCAGAATCGGGCGCGGACATGTGCGATCAGCTTAAAACGACTTTAGTAGCCTTGAATCTTTGTGTCTTCTACTCTAGATCTAGTTGTGAAATCCTGCCTAGAACTAAAGTTTTTAAGTACTTAAGAATTCTTAGATGAAAACCTTTAGGTCGTCAGCGTCACCAATCGTTAACCCCCTTAGTAAGGCGGTTTGTTCTGCAGGGGGGTTACCAGTATGTGACGCTGACTGTACCAACATATATTAACACCATCTTGAGTCCATTCAGGTAGAATCAGAAAGTTAGTTCATATAAGCATGTGTGGAGGCTGCTGATAAATTATTGTTTCGCTTTTAACCTCCCGAATCGCAGGGGTAAAGTAATTTTTCTTGTTTTTTTAATCTCCAAGTGACCAAAGTCAAAACTTAACTGGTTATTTTCTATAAAAAAAAACACAAAAAGGGTAGGTACAAACATCATCTTAAAAGTTCTTTGTCCTTTTGTAAGCATTCTGAAGTTGTATTTCAATCATCCTCATATGCGGTAGGGCCTGTAATCAAATATCTGTGAATTGATGCGTGAAATTGTGCGCCGCGTACCGGCCGTTGCCCTGAGAAGATCAGCTCTACTAAGGAATAGATAGGTAACTAAGATGATTGGCTAAACTGTGTACAAAATATGGTAACATAATTAAAGTAATTACCTACTTAGGTACCTATCTGTCAAGGATGGGAATAATAAAAAAGACTCAAAAGGTTTCAAAAACGAAACTTCAAAGACCAGCTCCAAGGACTTGCTCCATACAGAGTTAGGGGGCATCATACCTAACCAGGGACTTTATGTGAAAGAGTAACAAACATCCATACATATTAATTATCCATCCCACAAACTTTCCGAATAATAAATTAAAATTAAAGCTTTCGTGGCAAATTAAAGCTTCAAAATATATTTTGAGAGCCTCCCGTTACTAGTTGCCTTCGTCATACAAAGGCCTAACAGCATTTTTTATAGGTGACATGCCGATAAAACGACTGATTGTAATCGTTTTAAAAATATTTCATGCATAATTTGGAACAATCAACGCCATCTATACGAAAGTTACGGTAACATCGTTGGTGCCCTGTATTCTCTCCTGTCGAATTTATTTATATAAACGCCATCTAGCGTCAGGTTTGTGAACTACGCAAAAGGCTTTCAAGCAGCGCCATCTAGTTAAAACAACGAGTACCTAAGCAAGAGCTTTTGCGTAGTTACTCGCCTTTCGTAGTTCACAAACTTAACGCTAGATGGCACTTAAATAAAATAAACGCAACAGGAGAGAATACAGGGCGCCAACGATGTTATCGTAACCTTCGTATAGATGGCGTTGTTTGTTTCAAATAATGCATGAAATATTTTTATAACAGTTACAACTCCAGGATTAAATACATATACTTACTTACTTAAATAATAAAAGTGTAAGTATAAGAACTAATTAAATATAAAATCAAAAGAAAAAACTTAAGTAGGTACCTAAATATTTTTTTTACAGAAATTACCTTTTTTATTGTTCACTTACTTACGTAAGTAAGTAAACAATAAAAAAGGTAAATAGTTATGTAATACTTTTCGTTATAACGTTTTATGAAGGTATTTTCCGTACGTCCAAACCAATTTCTTTGGTGACCCACCGTGCTATAAATACGAACACCTATAGGCTTAAGTTGTTTGTTGTAGATAGTCACTTTGCTAAGCTTTGCTGCAATAAACCTATGACATCATAGCTGCATCTATAAAGCGTTTTGCACCAATTGCCTCCTTATGATTACAGCTATAAAGTTGAAAATTAAATGGATAAACGAGTTAGAGCGGCCTAACTAAATATGGTTTGGATCTAAGTAAGAAAAGGATTACGTCATAAGGCATCGATCGGCCATAAAAGGCAATGCTCTACGCAGGTAGGTTCACCTACTGTTATTTTCAGTTCGAAATAAAGTTGTATCTACTACATAAGTAGAGTAAGAATAGATTATTGGGAGGTCTCACAGAAAATGAAAGCTCCATTTTACCTCAGTTTTCTCAAGCTTTTCTAAGCTCAACGCGCACAAAGTCGCTGGCAAAAGCTCGTAACCTATTTTTTAAGACAGTATAGGATTTTAGCTCAGTTTTAAGATGGCATTTACGTACCTATCATTTACCTAAAGCATAGATCTCTGAGAACATTGTGCTCTATGACATAAAGCCATATTTTTGTGGAGATTGAAGCCATTACTTATTAGGTAATGCAGGTACAGTTAGCAACGAAAGTCGATTGACAGTTTGATATCTTAAAAAATAAACTTCTTATCCTGGGAAATTAACATGGGCTGACACTTATCCTTCAAATATTTGTCAAAATATTATCAAAATGTTAAGCGACTTTCCTTTTTGACTGTACCTAAATATTTGTGGTTCAAACACGAAGCAGTAGGTTAGGTAAACTACTTAGGTACGAAAGTTGGTCTAGGTATCTAGATATGATCGTGACCTAGTAAAGCTTAGTGTTTAGATTACACCGACTCGCTAGCGAAACGGAACGACACAGCGAGCTCTTTTGAAATACCTTACCTACGTCATAAAATACCCCACAATTTGGTCGAAAAGTTGTTACGCACAGCACAGAAAAAGCCGCATCTAGGTATCTTGTAATAATAAAGAGTTATATATCCATCTTTATTTACAATGTTAGTCTACTTTCCTCGCCATCATCGAAATTGTTCAATTATTTAATCCGAAAGAGGGCGCACCTAATAAGAAACATTTAAAGAAATAAGGAAAGCAAAACCCTGTGAACGAGAAACTTACGATATTACAAGCAGACCGGTCATAGAATATACTAGAACCCTAAAAGCCTTAGAACTCAAGTTCTAAACAAACTTTCTCAAGCGATACTCAACCTTAACAACCATAGAAAACAGTTCTGTTCTATTTGACAGAAACTGGAACAATTATCGCAGAAATCTAAGTTTAGAAATGTTTATGTATCTAATGTAAGCCTTAAACCACGGTGATAGAGCTCATTTTGAAATAATACAGATTTTCAGTGAAGCACGCTATGCGCCAACGCAGCCTCCGAGGTAGTGGCAACATTGGAATGCCATAACTCAGGCATACCACCTTAACGGTACGTGCGAGTGAGACTAAACTATACGACGAAAGGAGAGAGCAAATCGACATGGTTGAACGACCGATCAAATAAGTTTTGTATGCGGCTATCGTATGCCACGGAGGTTTTATTTTCTTCTAAACGTGTCGAGGACGCATGCGCTTGACTCGATTTCCAAGATGGTTCGCAGTTTCCCGGGATGGCGGGAAACTTTATTTTCAATTCAAGCTTTTTAGAATTTTGAAATAGAAATAAAAATTAATATGAAAGCTAAGCTGTGCAGTTTTCGACCAACTTGTACAGTACTTACCATAAAAGTTGAACTTTTATTGTAATGAGATTGTATGTATCCTAGATATTTTAATGAATAGTTCTGATAGTGACTAGAATAGTGAATGCTGGACTTTTCACACAGCATCACCTAGCCCCGAAGTAAGCAGAGCTTGTGTTATGGGTACTAAGATGACTGATATAGGTACTACTTATATGTATACTTGTTGTTTGTAAATACATACATATTATACATAGAAACACCCAGACCCGAGATAAATATTTGTAGATCATACAAACATTGGTCCCACCGCGAGGATGGAACCCGCAACCTTTAGCGTCGCAGGAGGGCCTTTGCCCACTGCGCTACAGAGGTCCTCAAATAGAATAGGTTATGTATTTTATTTTACCTAAATTGGTAGGTAAGTAATTTACCCTCGTTTATTTTTCGAAAATCTTTGGAAATGTCACAAAAAATGACATCTTGGAGGTCTTCAAATAACTCTATTTCATTTCTTTCTAGATACGTTAGGTAAAATATCATTTTCCTGCTAAGCCTATAATTTTGTCTTGTCCACTAACCGTGTATCTAACGACCAGATAAGATGGAGCCCTTTACATGAACTAGTTCCAGCAGAATAAGCCGAGGGTCTGAGATAAAGTGGTCCAAGTTACGCTAGTCGACATGACCACACAAGTGAATGTCGTGACAAAGGTTCTCGTGTCGTGATTCTGTAAGTAGTCGGGCTATATTAATTTATTGTTATAGATGGAATTTAATTATTTTGCCGGAATTTTCTATTATTACCTAGGTAAATAAGTGCCCAGGTTACTTATATTACAATTTTTCACTTACAAAAATCCTATTATTCAAAATTGCAAAATTACATATATACTTATTATGAATTTCTCCAATATTTTTATTTACTTACAAAATATAATTTTCACATCATCATAAATACATAAACTAAAAAACTCAAAAAATAATAATAGGTAGGTATCATTATTTCTTCGAAGTATTTTAGGTTTTTTTAGGTTTAAGAACTTTATTTTCTCATTAAGAATTACAGTAATTCACTTGCTGAGAAACAAAACTTAACTTAGTATTCGATACCTATACCTACTGTAACTTTCAAAACTAAAATATTTTAATTTTTTTATGTCTCTTATGCCTCAGAATAAATGATGATGATGCTATATAGTGTATCTCAGTGTCATCGTCGTGGGCACCATTTTGTCTGTAGGTACAACCTTTTTAACTCTGATATTTCTTGTTTGTTGAACCTTAGGGAGCTTTTCCACCAGAGATGTGATATGCTGCGAGGTATGAAAGGTTTTTCGTTCTTTCTTTCTTTGATGCTACGCTATGTAACGGAATGAATGATGTGCTCCATAGCACGCACCCATCCAGTTGAACCCGTTTCCACCAACGAAATGCTTTGCGGATTGTAGACCAATAAACACCCTTTGATTGGTGGACTACAGGCGCGGATCGGCAAAAAAGGTCGTGGAGTGGACATACCCAAAAATCGGCCAAGTGCGAGTCGAAACATTCCTACAAATGCATGATCAAAGTTCATCATTTGGGGGGAAGTTTACTGGTAGTGTGATATCCGTAAACTTCCCCCTTTTTTCCCCCTATTCAAAAATCGCGATCGATTTTTTTTACTTTTGTGCGAATTTTGGTCGAATCGATTAAAAAATGCGTTAGGCGTGAACCTCATAATCCGAGGCGAGAACAGACAGACGGACAAAAACATTTTTTGGCCAATCTCGAAACTTGAGGCTTTGCTCGCTCGGTCAATTAAGGTTGTGGGCATGCCCATAATGCCTGTAGTGGATCTGCGTCTGGTGGACTATCAAACGCATCGATAGCAATGCTTAGTGTGCTATGCGTTGCTATGGATGCGTGATCACGAGATAAGTGTCTCTCGTGGCAAAGCAGCTTTAGTCTGAATCCAAAAGGACCCCCCATCCAACTGTTTTACAATGCAAAACGAAGTCCCAATCTCTTTACACGTCTCATGAAAATGTAAAGACATAAGTAGCGATTTGTTAAGCAATTTTGGTGTTTTGTGATGTAAACGTAGGTAAAGGTAGCTATTGATTTTATGAGACATTCATATATAAATATTTACCTACACAAATCTTTGAAACTATTGATGTGGGTGATAAGTAGGTAAAAAAAACGTAAACAGGGTCACGACTGTATCCCCAAGGCGCGGTAGATATTCTCTCAGATCTTTATATTCCAGATCCTTTGAAGATGTCTAAGGGGGTAGTCAGAGGCATGTACAAATACATATTTGATACATGCCCACATCTTGCAGAAGTTAGTATTCCATACGTGACAGGTTGCAAGCCCATCGCCGCCTATAAGAATACTAACTGATAAGTAGGTAAAACCTAGTTAAAAACCTTTAAGACCAGGAGGTTAAGAAAAGGAGATGATGCTGATCTTTAATAAAGTTTTCAATCAGATTAGGGTCTTTCTAAAATACAATTGAAAGTAGTCAGTACGTGAGCATAATATTTTAGATGTTAGTACCATACGTGATGCAAGCCCATAATATCTAAAATCTAGTTCTCCTTGATATGTTCCTATATTATTAAATTTTCCGAAAAAAAACTATTGATCCACGGTTGGGATTCGAGTTTAGAAGATTAGCAGAACCAAAACATCTTACAAGCTGTCACTAGCGTGTCTGACTAGAAGAAGCGACCTTCAGCGGTGAGCTCGCAACAAAAGGTTCGTATAAGCAAGTGAAAAAAGAAGAAAACAAGAAAAAAATCTCAGAATCGTGCGTGCGCGCTGTCCCTACCAATTTGTAGCCAGCAAATGAGAATAGCTCTAGCCTGCGGGTCGCGTTGTTAGTATTGCCTTTAAGAACTAAGTTTCTACCTACCTTGTTTTCTTTTTTTTTGCTGAGCCACGGTGGATGGTAGTGCTACTTTCAAGGTCGTGAGTTTGAAAGAAAATTGTGTTGATATTTTCCCGCACTTGATGATGGATTAGCTAAGGTTCAGCTGCAAAATTAAGATCAAGAAGTAAGTTTTAGTCAACGAGAGTCCACAACATGTTACACAGGGTTAGGAGGTACCTACATTTTTAAAACAGATTTCGTCCTCTGAGAGAGCTTCAAAACGAAAGGATATCATTTTCTTTTAGAATAGTTAGCACTTTGCTTAGTAGTAAGGTAGTGTTTTCTCGCGACATTGCTTAGCCTAATTAACACCATCTTCCTGCCCTTGTTACCTGTGTGGAGTCGGCACATACCTAGCCAATATAGCCATCGTCTCCACACTCACTTCCTTCTTCCTTAAATCTCTGCACACAATCGCTTTTAATATTAATTTTACTTCCTACTTTAATATCAGCCACATACCACACAATAGGATTCCCTAGAAATTTAGGTACTTGATAGTGTGAGTAGAACCACATCACAACCAATAGCGCCAACCAAGCATTAAAAACAAAATAAGCTTATTTCATTTCCTAAGAATTTCGGATCCATTCCGATAATATCGACTGATCAAAATTACGTACAATACCTACCTACCAATCCTTTCTTTTCAATCGTATCAATTTAAAGATCCAGGCGGCCTGAACAAAGGAACTCAATAAAATCACACGAAATTCATAGGAATTTAAACCCTATACCTTTGTGATACGAATTATGAACTTGAGTTCGATTTTGAACAATAAAATATCGTTATAAACACCTAAAGTGTGTTATTATCACTATTTTTGTATCTATTACGGAGATAATAGGTACAATGAGCAACAAAAAAACATGTATTTTGAAATTCATGGTGCTAATCCTGCTGTTTATTAAGTAACTTATGTAATTAATATAAATAATATCAATTGCACCAGCACACTTGAACGATTGCGAGACACTCTTTATCTCATTTTTTATTTTATGTTATAGTTTATTTTCTTTAGTTTTTGAGTGTTTTTCTGTTTTTTTTGTACTTTTTGTTGTTGCAAGTATTTTTTTTCTTTCTTTCTTTCTTTCTTTGCTGTCACGTACCTATGGAAAGCTGTTTGGACTGACCTGTAAACGGGCTACAAAAATTATATCTTGCTGGCAATTTTTATGATAATAGCTCAGTAGATTTGCAACTCGGGATAAATCATTTGCAATCTAGCCGGCTAGACATTGAATTTTTGCAGTTTAAATATTTGCAAAAAAAATATCGCCGGGATACTGTATTGCAACTTGCAACAATTATGGCCATATTGCAACAATTATGGCACTGTGTGTCGAGATACAAGTACCTAATCGGCAACTTAGCGGCTATACCATTGCAGCAAGAAATTGCCAAAAAAAAACTAGCCCGTTTACGAGCACCTATAGATAATATCTTCAAAGGATCTGATATAGGTACACAAAAGGCTGTATGTCTATCGCGCCTAAGGGATGCAGTCGTGATTGCTTTTTTTGTTTTGTTCTCGGTGCGTGGCTTGGGTTCTAACTCTCGCCGCACGCCAAACTCAAGGAATTTCTATAGGCTATGTGAAGCAACGTTTAGTACACCGAGTCTAATTGATCTAGTAATGAGTGGGCAACATACTGGAGGCAAATTGAACGGAAAATGTACCAACCAACGCAACTAAAACGTAAAATATAAAATATTTTGGGCTATTTAGATGAAGAAGTAGGTACTTAAAGCATTTTTCAATAGTTTGCTCTTTGCTCTACCTACTTCTACAAAATAATTACGTATTAAATAAACGCCTGTGCCAGGCGACACGTCGGGAAATAATAAAATAAGGTACGCGATAAATCCCGTTTATTTAATACGTAATTATGAATAGTGATCGTGAAAGTTTAAGAAAGACTATTCTACAAAATATATTAGGTACTAGCTGTCCGTCACGGTATTACCCGCGTTCCCTCTGGAAAACTTCACTCTCCCGGGATAAAATATAGCCTATGTTCATCAGGGATAATGCAGGATTTTAATGGTGAAAGAATTCAAATCGGTCCAGTAGTTTCGGAGCCTATTCAATTCAAACAAACAAACAAATCTTTCCTCTTTATAATATTAGTATAGAAGTATAGATATGGCCTTGCCCTTTACTACCCCTTTAGGCATCTTCGAAGGATCTTGATCGAATATTCCCAATAGATCTGGAAAATGTCTAGTGTGCCTTGAGGATACTGTCGTGATCCTATTACCCAGTAATTTTACTTGAGAGAAGGTACAGTTCTGATTCTAGCTAGCTTGACTAGCTTGTGAATCTTTTGATCAGCTTGCGCCTATATTGGACATCATAACACAAATCTATGTGGTTCGTTCTTTCACGTGCTCTTGTTGTGAGTCGTGCGCAAGAGATGCAGAGATACTGGAGGCACGAAGACTGCCGAACACGACCGAACAGGGGCGAAGCTAGGAACTTTCGAAAAAACGTAGTCTATGTGGACGTATAAATTGAAATACTTAGGTTAACTTAATGAGCTTTGCTGAATTTCACAGGACTTAATTTTGGACGCGAAATCAATGATAATCATTGCGTTTAAAGTTCATTGTGGGTCGCGGTGGATCAATCAGACTTGTACTTTCATTGCCTTCATTTGATCAGAAAATAAAAAACAAAGTGATGCTTTCACATACATACATTAGGTGGGCCAAACTGACAATAGAGCGAAGCCCAGACACGTCGCGGCAGACCGCGAACAAGATGGAGGAACGAGCTCGCCAAATTCCGTACCGACTGGACTACAATACCACAGGAGAGAGATGGAGAGAGTTGGGGGAGGCCTTTGCCCAGCGGGACATTGAGGGCTTTTAATAATTCATATTATTATTTTGAGCCCGTGATGTCCCACTGCAGGGCAAAGGCCTCCCTTCCTTTCTTCCACTCAACTCTATTGTAAGCTAATGTTGTCCAATGTGGAGAGTAAAAGTCAAGTTCGTCTCTCCACCGTCGCCGCGGTCTAATAATAATAATTAAATTAGGTACTTACTTATAATTAGTGGGGTATTGATTTACTTCCTTCGTGATATCCTGTGTAGGTCTCTGTATAAGCGTTATCGCGATTTGACGTCTCCCGCGGCCATTTTGAAGTACGAGTATTTCGTTTACTTTTTAATATTGGTATTAATTATTATCTAGAGTGCCACAAACATATCTGAACTGGTGAGGTGCTGTTATAGCATTTGTCGTTAAAAGAAGTTTTCCAGTAAAATTCGTTCTCTTTTGGCCACCGGTCCAGATAAGTTTGTGGCACTTTAGGTCCCATTGACGACTGTCTGCGAAATCCAAATCCTTACTAAAAATCTGTTTCAAGTTTGTTACTGTTTCTATTGGATGAAACTTGGAATATTAGGCCTGGAATAGCATTGATAGCAAGCGAAGTCGCAAGGGAAACTTCTAAATAAGTGAAAATTCTTTACCCACAAGTTATGTACAGCACGGTCATTTAATATAAACCACCCTAGCCATGTTACAAATAGAAATGGAATAGAAATAGAATCGACAGATAACGCTGAGACTATACCTGCGCCTAATGGCATTTATTGCAAAAACTGCCTACATTTTATGTCAAGTGTTGCGGCACGTGAGTTAAATAAATAAATAAATAAATAATGCTGGACTTTTCACACAGCATCATCTAGCCCCAAAGTAAGCAGAGCTTGTGTTATGGGTAGGTACTAAGATGACTGATATACTACTTATATACTTTTTGTTTGTAAATACATACATATTATACATAGAAACACCCAGACACGAGACAAATATTTGTAGATTATACAAACATTGGTCTCGCCGCGGGGATCGAACCCGCAACCTTTTGCGTCGCAGGCGGGCCTTCACCCATTGCGCTACAGTTCTTGGCATAATGTCAAACTGACGATTTTCATAGAGCCAGGAACTCATGTGCCGCTATAACTTTTATAAAATGAGAAGTCTTAGCGTTATCTGTCGATTCGATTTCTATTCTATTGCGATTTGTGTCATGGCTGCTCACACACGAACGCCTAGATCCATTGGACAGAAAAATTTGTCCTTTCAAACATCACACAAATATTTTTACTACTAAAGTACCAGAAAGTCCTTGAGTTTTTTATTACCTGCGTATTTATTCTCAATACAGATAAACGTTGTTGAAGTGCAAATAACGTACGGGAGCGCAGCAATATTTACGAGTAGATAATATTATTGATACCAGATCTCCGCTGGCCCAAATTCAGGGTAGGGTGAAAGAAGATTACTCCCGAAAAATAATTGTAATTTATAGCTGTCCGTCGCGGTGACTCGCGGTCTCTCGGGAAAACTTCACTTTCCCGGAATAAAATATAGCCTATCAGGGATAATGTGGGATTCTAATGGTGAAAGAATTTTTCAAATCAGTCCAACAGTTTCGGAGCCTATTCAATTCAAACAAACAAACATGCAAAAAAAAACAAATCTTGCCTCTTTATAATATTATTATATACACTTACATTATCATTTATGATGGATGAGGTTAGCACGAGACCGTAAAAAGAAGCATAAAGAAAGAGAGGCCTATACCCAGCAGTGGGCAAAGTCAGGTTGTGGATGATGATGATGATAATATTAATTAAAATGAATAATAATATTAATAATTAGTTATCTTATGTAATTATACATTATAATTTCTGGCACCCACGCATTACATAAATAATCGTTTTTATTTAATAAATAATTAATATAGTAAACAGATGGCCTATCTTAGTATATTGGCAGGTAATTATGACGATGTATAAATAAATAAACTTATGTACTTAGGTATTTTTAATTTATTACTAACATAGTAAAAGCCGTTTATTTTTCAGACTAAGTACCTACCTACTTTGTTTTATCACTACTTAAAATGTCCCATCTTGCAGTGACTGACGTAAACTTAATCACAAATTCACAAGCTTCAGTACATACTTACACCCTTTATTTGCATAGGCAAAGTGATACCTGAGTATTTACATAACAAATAAAAATACTGGCGCGGAAAATACTTCTATAAACTTATTTTAGGGTCCCGTAACCAAAGAACCCCCGTAGCAAACCAAACTAGAGAAGGTTGGTCATGTCATATAAATTAAAAATGTCAAGGAGGCTGCCCTAAAACAACTACGTAGAGAGGGATGAATTAGTTGTGCCGACAAGGCCCTAATAATAGGTATTAGAAGGAGTGCCAAAGAAGAGAAAGGCACCCTAAATACATTCTCTTCATTCATTCATCATTCTCTCATATCAAAATTATTCAAAGTTGCAAATCCAAAATTTATGGCATGTCCACATTTTCTAATCATAATTATAATATAAAAATGAATCCATATATCCCTTGGTCACGCCATCACGCGTGAACGGCTGGACCGATTTCACTATTTTTTTTTGTTGTGTTTGTTATTTTCAGGAGAAGGTGATGACAGAAAAAAAAATAGGATTAAATAGTCATAAAACAGGACAACGTCTGTCGGGTCAGCTAGTACGAGTATACTCGTACAATATATACTTAATAGTTTTGGAAGAAACGTATTTTCTTCATTAAACTATCCAAAAATATATCCACTGTTCAATAGTGTACGGTACCCTCCGTTTGTGAGTTCAACTCGTGCTTATTTGCTTTTTTTTAACGTATATACATTGTAAAGTTTATTCCTGGACGTTGGTGATAAGGGATTTTAATGTTGTTGAAGCTTATTTTGATGTAGGTAGTAAACTAATCTTACCCAACTGGTTATTTTTGAGTCATTTAGGCTCTATTATACACTGTATTTTTTTTTCAATGTCCCAGGCACTACAGCGTCCCGTTAAAGTGTAGGCAAAGGTTGCCTCCTGACGCTGTATATATCATTTAGTGCATAAAGATTTTTTTTTTCATATCATCTCAATGTGAAATTGGTTTATAAGAAATGCGAATGTTTGGTTATATGAATGGATATTGGATGGATGACGATTGTTGCCTACTCCTTCACGTCTTACAAGACTCTTTCGTCATAGGCGGCACGGGGGCACGTGCCCCCCCCCCCCCCAGACGATATTTTTGTGTACCTACTAACGACGAAAAATTTATAAATTGTGAAATTTTTGTCAGTTTTTGTTTCTTGTGCCCCTCCCAGAAAAAATCCTGGATCCGCCCATGTCTTTCGTAATAAACTTGTCTTACAAAAATCTTTTGTAAACATTAATATTTTTGATAGAGATAGCTAAAAGTATTTTATATCTTGCGCATATTTGTGCAGACATATTTAAAATACTTATTTTCAAGAAAATTTAAAACTAGAACTGAAACTACGGACCGTAAGTTACCGCTATATGATAGCTGATAAAGCCCTGCGGTAACTTTATGTACCTAGTCTTCGTACAGGAAGTTCACGGTCGTTCGGGCCCTCAAGGAACCAGTTATTGTAGTTCACTTTCTATCCTCATATTTTATCTTCTGCTTTAGAGTGGTACGCTAGTGAGGGTCAAAAAAATTCCTATGTGAACATTTTGATTTTTTTGGTGTATAGATCACTAAAAAACCGTGTCTTATGGTGTTTAGATTTACTAATTCTAAACGATCGAGAACTGTGTGTCTGTTTATTTGTTTTTTTTTTTCTTTTTCATAGTAGGTACGTAGGTAGATGAAATGATTTATTAAAAATAGATAGAAGCTTACAGAAAAATCCAAAGCGCTTTACTATCTTAAATGAACATAACTTAAATATACTCTTAAATTTTTATTTATGGAGCATAGACTGTCACTGAAAATATCGATATGCTGGAACTCATGAAGAAAATTATTCAATAGGTTTAACGCCCGCAATATTGGCGCATTACTTGCGTGAAAGGTAATAATTAATAAGCCTTGTCTGACGCGTTCCAGTCTCGCACGAGTCGATGTAAATATCAAAATGTGTACGCGTTGCTGCAGGCTACGCGTTTATTGGAACGCATGAACGCGTAGTTACTTAGGTAGTACGCAGCTAATTTTGGTCTAATACTTCAGACATTTCACGTTCGTGACCGTCGGCATTCGTCTGTCACTGGCTATAGTAGAGGGCCCAGGATGGACCAATTTCAAACTCGACTCTCGTGGACTACATATGGTTCGTGGTACTGTCGTTCAAATAGTTCCTAGAAAATAACGAAATGATTTAATAATTACAATACTCAGATTATAGTCATAAGTGCTTTATTAATAAAAAAACTAAGATCAACTTTCGAGTTTTGAGTGCATTTTAGCAAGAAAATATTGAAAAAAATATTTGTTAAAAAAAAAAACAAATAACATCGCGACACAGTTTCACATATAAACTTATTTTCCTAAGCACGTACAAAAGCATTCGACGATGCAAAACAATTCAAGGAATTTTGCCAAAAACATGCAAATCGTGTAGTCCGAACGCCTAAAGCGTACTACAAAATGCTGAATTATCTTAGGCATTTTAAAAAAAAAATTTTACATGCGATTTGGCACGGGTGTAATTTGTAACTTGTAAAATACTAATTTTGCACGCGATGGTGGTGTTACCAACTCAAGCTGAAGATATGGAAATTATTTATTTTGTACAGAGTATTAGCCAAAATACAGTGGAACATCTTTTGATTTTTATACTAGCATATCGGTAAGACTATTTTCGGCTCTTCTAAACATACGACAGCATCATACGAGTATACCTAACCTCCTTCTAATCTATTAACATTATAATGGCAACATTCTGCCGCAGAGCCACTTTGGCAACAGGAACAACCAGGCGCGGTCGCAGCCTGAAATTTTGGGGGGGGTCACTACTGAAATTTGGGGATGGGGGGGGGTCACTACACTAATATTAGGCTTTATTGCACAATACACACGACTTTACTATTAGACGTGTACTATTTTGAGGGTCTGAGGGGGCAGGTCATGTCCCCTGTGACCTGCCCCCTCGGACCGCACCTAGGAACAACATTTTTGCTTCGGTACTAAGTCTACTACAAGTTCATCTTTTGTACCACAGTAAAATTGGCAACACAACACCCAACTGCCGCCGGTCGCTTCGCTCGCGCTATTAAGCTCGTGTCGAATGCAGAGCCTCTCCGAAATTGATTTAGGATAAACCGCCGAGCAGTCAGCGTGTAACGAATTTAATTAACGATGTAGGTAAATCATGCAAAGTGGATAACTAGACATAAAATATATTTTTAATGCTTTCCAAAAATTGCAACTATACGGGACGTGAACCCACACAATACCGAATACCGATATAAAATGTTTTTTAACACCCTTGCTCGTAAAGCTGATGTAATTCCACCGGTTTTAAATATGTAAAGCGGGTCATAACAAACGCGTGTGTTATCAAAGCAAATAGTTATGTTATAGTCCATACAAATTCCATAACAGCATTATTTGCCATTTCAAATATGGAACTGATCGCCGCCGAGCTGGAGTCGTGCCTCCAGCTAGTGAGCAGCGCGCTGTTGCTAGGTATTCAAATTTCGAACTAATCGCCGCGCGGCGCCAGTAGGCAGCGCTGGCGCGCTGTTAAAATGGCGGGAAAGCAACAGTGTGCATTCACAGATTGAGTATAATTAAAATGTTTTTTTTTTCTGTTTCCTCGCAAATGTGTTAAAAAACGTCGTACGATATACGTGCGTATTGGTTATAACATGCTCGGCTCAATTACGCCCTCGCCTGCGGCTCGGGCTGAAATTCCGCCTCGCATGTTATAACCATCTTTACGCACTAATATCGTAATGTACTATAAAATAACAAAGCTGAAAGTTTGAATAGAATATAATAATATTTTTAACACCCTTGCTCGTAAAGCTGATGTAATTCCACCGGTTTTAGATATGTAAAGCGGGTCATAACAAACGCGTGTGTTATCAAAGCAAATAGTTATGTTATAGTCCATACAAATTCCATAACAGCATTATTTGCCATTTCAAATATGGAACTGATCGCCGCCGAGCTGGAGTCGTGCCTTCAGCTAGTGAGCAGCGCGCTGTTGCTATTCAAAGGAGAACTAATCGCCGCGCGGCGCCACTCAGTAGGCAGTCTGTTCAAATGGCGGGAAAGCAACAGTGTGCATTCACAGATTGAGTTTATTTAAATGTTTTTTTTTTCTGTTTCCTCGCAAATGTGTTAAAAAACGTCGTACGATATACGTGCGTATTGGTTATAACATGCTCGGCTCAATTACGCCCTCGCCTGCGGCTCGGGCTGAAATTCCGCCTCGCATGTTATAACCATCTTTACGCACTAATATCGTAATGTACTATTATTGAACAAGAATAACACATATTTATAACTATTATTTAACTATTATTTGTGAGTTTGTTTAGATGTTTGGATATTTAGAAGTTTAGATGTTTGTATGTTTGTGTTTCAATCACGCCTAAACCAGTGAACCGATTTGGATGAAACTTGGAATAGGTGTAGATAGTGACCAGGAATAGCATATAGGCTATTCAAAATGTTGGTACCACGCGGGCGAAGCCGTGCACAGTAGCTAGTACACACAGTAGTTATGCCTGAAAGTCTGATATTTTTCCAAACTCAATATTTAAAACTCCAAAGTTGAAGTCAAAAGTTGAAGTCGGGTTTCGTTTTAGTTTTAAACGTAAATTATTTAAAACTAGCTGCGCTCGTGGACCCTCGGGATTTTTTCGGGATACGAAGCCTATGTCGTTTCCAGGGATACAACCTTTATCCATGCCAATTTTCAGCCTAATCTGTTCAGTGGTTTGGGCGTGAAAGGTAACAAACAGACAGATAGAGTTACTTTCACATATATAATACTTAGGTATATTAAGTACTAGCTTCTGCGCGCGGCTTCGCCCGCGTGGTACTAACATTTTGAATAGCCTATATGCTATTCCAGGTCACTATCTACGGGTCAATCACAGCACAGGTCACTATCTATTCCAAGTTTCATCCAAATCGGTTCACTGATTTAGGCGTGATTGATACACAAACATACAAACATACTCACAAACTTTCAGATTTATTATATTATTAGGATATTAGGATAACTATGGATTGTTACTGGGACCGCTTTTGTGTTTGAGACACCTTTGCGCCGTCAAGTGGGAATCGTACAAAAGTGGCTCTTATCAGCTTACCCATTTAGTTATCAGAGTCAACGACTTTGTTTAATCTGACTTATCATTACTTATACAAACAGTTTAAATTGAGTTTTAGGTCATTACGTTAATGTTTACTCGATGTACAACCAGGTACTTGATAATACTGCTTTATGTATCCAGGTAGGTACATTATCGGTCAAAGTCGGGGATTACTGATGAGAGGTAAAAAAATAGTTATTATATTACAGTTAGGTATTCAATGATGACTCTAGAGTAGAGCTTTCTTAGGCGGGTTTCCATGCGATGTTTTTCTTCACCTTTTATACGTAATAGGCAACTACGTAATATACCTACGTAAAAGGTACCGTTATACTCTGTATTTTCCTATACCTAAGGCACTTGTCCGACCGCGATACGCTCAACGCTAAGTGTATATTATGCTTACTCCTTAATGGGGGACAAGGACAGGAAGATGATGATGATGACTACAGTGAGAAAGTCTATATAAGTAGATACTAACATATCCCGAACGATAAACGCGAACGGTAACGTCTTAAAAGTTATCAAGACGCTTAGAACGATGTAGACTTGTTTCAAAAGCATTTACACAGAAAACCATGTTACAAAGATGATAATCATCTATCTTAGAACGCTGAGTTCTAGGAAACCATTTCGGAGGCTGCGCCGGCGCAGATGAGACGGCGATAGCCTTGACACGCGCGTGCGAGCGGGACAGAGAGTGGATTGCCTTCATCTCGGTTTTATTAAAGCAAAAGTGTGCATTCGCTTTGATTATTATTTTCTTAGATGGAATCTACTTATTTTGGATCCTTGATCCTATCGTTAAACCTGTGAATTTGATACTCACAAATAAAAAAATATTGTTTTTTGTATTTATCGAGCGAGTACACCGATTGGCTATGTAAGTTACCATATTCCATGAACTTATGTTTTGGACTTTTCCTTCTATAGAAACCATCTGGCTGTACCCACTCATCTTGAATGATTAAACATTACCTATGGTAAAATGTCTACCACACCTTAGAGATTCAGCTTCTGACCTTATTTCCGCTTTTAAGACATATTTTAATAGATTAAACTATTGAATAACTTTAGCGAAATAGATATTAGCCAGCTGTACTTTAGTTATTTATTTTCAAAGGATCTTGAATTGTTTAATTTCAGAGAATGTATCGCGCATTGGGGATAAAGAAAATAAATAAAATAAAAAATAAACAGGGTCACGACTGTATCCGCAAAGCGCGGTAGACATTCTCTCAGATCTTTTATGTATTCCAGATCCTTTGAAGATGTCGGGATAAAGTGGTACCTACAGGGCCTGATTAACCCTTAGGCTAATTAGGCTGCAGCCTAGGGCGCGAGGATCGGGGGGGCGCGATGAAATCGTATCTTCGCAAGCACTATAAATCTAGTTTTCACACCCGGTCCAAGAAAACCATTCATTTTTTCGTCTCACATTCTTAACAGAAAGTAAACCATTTCTTCCTCCTAAAAAACAAAATGGCCGGCGGGAGGTAAAGTTGTATGGGATTTCATTTCTCCCTCTGAACCTCATGTGAACAGATAAGTAATGAGACTTGAATTATATCAAATGTATAGAAAAACACTCGACCGTTCACACTCAACCGATGATACGTTAGTGCGTCGAGTGTGAACGGTCGAATGTTTTTCTATACATTTGTCAGTTCTGGCGTTTCGCGACCGATAATACGCGACGGATCTTCCGTTAGATATGAACCGACCCTAAGTAGTCTACATAAACTGAGCCAATACAAGTCATGCGGCCAAACACGACATGGATTTGGTTTTCTACAAGATAGCCTGCAGGGTGCACTATGTTTTTCTATAAACCCACTTCTACTAATTGCGTTTGCTATAACTTCAGCAACTATAACCGAATATTGATATAACGGTTCAATTCTTATACACTAGTTTCGTTATAAAACCACTTTTACTAATTTGTGATTTATATAACTGTACTATATTCTCTAATCGTAAAATACATAATTGTTTTTATTATAACGACCATTAGCGATACATTTAATGTGTTATAAAGTTTATCACATCTAATTGCATTATTACTAATAGTATTTTGCTATAATAATATTCAATAAGTAAACTGTACCTATCTAAACCATTAATAGTGCCTTAGACCAATACCAACCAGGTGAATTTTTAAGAGCGATTGCTTCAAACCTTTATTTAAAATAGTATTAAAGACTACCTATAGATCTAAATAAAATAATTCTATTAATTTTGCATGCATACCTACGTTTGTTTTATTTTTTCTACCTATAACGATAAGGTTATAATAGGGACAAGTCGGTTCTGGCATGGATGGATGGATGGTTTGGTCACTATTGAAACCATGCTCGTCGCTACGCTCCTCGCAACCTATTCTACAGGTCTGTTTTCCTGTTATGGCAACACTAAATTTATAGAAAGTTCCTATTTAGAGCAATTATCATTTTATGTCATATTTTAGTTATATTTATAATAATTATATAAACTGCACGATATAGCAATATTAAAGTATATTATATGATACAGTTATAACAAAAAAACTTTATAGAATATGGACCTATAGTAAATAAGTGTTCGAACTAATATAACAATTATAGCCAATAATATTTAGAACAACTGCACTTAGGTAGATCAAATATACGTTATGTCTATACTTATGTATAGCAAACACTATTAGTACAAATGGGTTTATAGAAAAAGTATGAACACCAGCCTGCAGTCATGTGTCATGATTTTGGTCATTTTGGACGCGCAGATTAAAAGACAACGTCAGTTTCGTTTTCAGATCGATCTGCAAACTTACAATAAGTAGTATGACTACGAATCATGTTAACTTTTTTACAAACAAAGACAAAAGTAAGTAATATACTACTGTTGCCGACCGTAACTCACATGGTGGGGGCGCGTCCTGATTATTAGCCTAAGGCGGTCAGAACTCTTGATCAGCCGCTGGGTACCTAGGTACTAATTCGTTTTGTTTCTGTAAAATATGCCGAATGTATATTTTGGACAAAATATTACTTAGTAACCTGTATTGCTGCGACTTTTTTATGGGTCAAGAATCGAACTCTGTCTGTTTGTTACCTTTTCACATCCAAACCACTGAACAGATTGGGCTGAAAATTGGCGTGGATAAAGGTTGTATCCCAGGGTAGGACGAAGGCTACTTTTTATCCCGGAAAAATCCCGAGCGACCGCGGGTTACACAGCGGGAGCGCAGCTAGTACCTTGATGAAGTAATCATAGAGAAAGTTAAAGTGATATTTGAGAATACTTACCTACAGATTAATTTAAAATTCTTTCATCTTTACCCAAGTATAAATCTATAGATAATGTCGTGGGGTCAAACTTTGCCTACACATAAGGTCGATTATCGTAAAGCAAAAACAGTAATCAGTTTCCGAATAACGAGGCACGCGTCAGTTGCAACACACTATTTACATTCTCAAAACGGTATTTCTACGACATGAAGATTTCAATGTTATTACATTGGATTTTGAGTTCATTTTTCTGTGGCAGGAAGGTTCTACCAACGCGAGTGTCAGCCTACATGGTGATGCAATGTTGAACTTCCAAGTTCTTAAGAGAATGGAAGTGAGAAGTGGCGTGTGCGTGAAGCTAATACACGAATATCGTAACGGGACAAAGATTTTACTGAATATTTCTTTTCTGGATTATAGCTAATTAGCTAACGAACGTATTGCCTTAGTGGGATGTACTGTGACTTTCAATCCGAAAGTTGCTATTTTTGATTGCGTATATCAATGGATTTAATGTTTCGTAAAAATGAGCTCAAAACGATGATAGAAAACCTTTACCAGGATAAAATATTATGGGCCGAATACGGCATACAATGTTGGATGAAAGCAGATTTTTTGAGATGGACCGAAATTCACTCATAGCTCATCTAGTCAGGCTCCACGTATTGAAGTTGTTAGGGCCTATGCATCTCATACAAACTCCTAGGCACTACACCGTCCTATTGAGTGTAAGCATCAATTGCCCCTGACGCTGTAAATGAGTGAAAATGAAAATCATGGGATAGATAGACAGATAAAAGATAGAAAACACTTTATTGTACACCACATGGACATTACTAAATACAAACAAAGATACAAGAAAACATTTAAAGCGAAGCACAATGGGCGGTCTTATCGCTGTGAGCGATTTCTTCCAGACAACTTTAGGATACGAGTAGATAGAGCTATTATAGGCAAGCGTAAGCATAGGTTGCCTCATGTACACAGTAGGTAGATGATAAAAATTTAATTATGAATTGGCTTCGAGACGAGAATGCAAATTAAAGCAAGAATAATGCATTATTATTGTATATTCTATTAGTTTCTTATAAAATAAGTACTTAGGTAAATACCAACTATGTACCTATTTGGATTAAATCACTCTAAGTAGTTAGACATCCGCTGTACAATACATTATTGAGTCGTTAGTAATGATATTATATTGAGGGGTACATATAAACGAACAATTTTAAAGCAATTATTTTGTTGACTAGTACTCATAGTACAACTCTTTTGTTTTCATAATCCCATATCCCTTTAAATTTTTAATTGATTTTTTTTCACAGTATTTACAGAAACTACATAAAAAATGACGTATAAAAATTGTATTCGCATTTTGTATTTTAAATGCTCTGTACCTATATTACTTATTACATGACTAATAGATAGATAAACACTTTATATACAGAAGAAACATAACAGGAACACAAAATAACATGGAGGTACAAAGGGTGGCCTTATCGCTAAAAGCGATCTCTTCTAGACAACCTTTGGACTGGAAAAGATATAACAGAAAAACGGCAATTTACAAAAAGCTTAAACATAGAAAAAATAGTAAGAATCGAAGAACTAAAAGTAGTAATCTCGATTAATATAAAACAAAATACTTAGCTTTCCAAAATACAAAGTTGAGCTATTAAAACCCCACATTTTGAAGAATTTAATCGAATCAAAATGACTGCAACCTTGAAATAATAAATAAAGATATAGAATTTATCAATACAAATACTTACATTAAGTTGCTTTCCGACAGTTGCAAGAAAGTTGCTCGTTTGCGCAGATCTGTGTAGGAGTACCTACTTATTCATAAAGGTTTTTGGCTATGTGGAGGCGGGATGCAGTGTCAAAGGCTATATATATAAAGCCCATCCGGTGTTGCCGAGTGAATTAATAGAGCAATATTGCTCAATATTCGACAAATGTCGTATCTTTTTAACCGACTTCAAAAAAAGGAGGAGGTTCTATGTTCGGGTGTATGTATGTTTTTTTTTTTTTTTTTTTTTTTTTTTTTTTTTTTTTTTTTTTTTTGGATGTATGTTCATCGATATCTCCGTCAGTTGTAAACCGATTTCCAAAATTTTTTTTTTGTTTGAAAGGGTATGCTACCATAGTGGTCCCATAAAAATTTTACTCCTGAGGGATTGATAGTTTTCCCGTAATACTCAAAAAATCACCGATCTTTTCGAAAAATGTGGACCGATTTCCAAAAATTTTTTTTTGCTTGAAAGGGTACATCATATCTAGGTGGTCCTCATACTTTTTTTTCCTGAGGGATTGATAGTTTTCCTGTAAATCTCAAAAAACCTCATTCTCACTACAAAATCTGAGTCAAACATTGAATAGTTTGACATGTTTAAATACGCTCGAGGTGATCCCATATAATTTTATTCCTGAGGGATTCTCACTCTAACTTCTTTGATCTTGACTATTCCAATATCTAACCTAACCTACTATATTATTTACACTAAAAATTGAAAAATAAAAATTTTTGAAAAAAAAAATTGAACCGACTTCACATAACACAAATAGACACTAAGAACCTTCTATGTACCTACACTAAAAAGAGAAAAATAAGAATATACACATGCAATTATTACTTACAGTATTCAAATAATAAATTATTATGTTATATTATATTTGAAGTCGGTGCCAACTATTCTACTCTAACTACTCCATACAATTTTGCACCCAAGTTCTATTGTAGGTACTCGTAATTTCTTCTTAGATGTAAATGCATAGGTAGTTGGCACCGACTTCAAATATAATATAACATAATAATTTATTATTTGAATACTGTAAGTAATAATTGCATGTGTATATTCTTATTTTTCTCTTTTTAGTGTAGGTACATAGAAGGTTCTTAGTGTCTATTTGTGTTATGTGAAGTCGGTTCAATTTTTTTTTTCAAAAATTTTTTTAATTTTGTGTATGTGAATTTTTTAGCACCTTCGGACTGCGATGTTACTGTGTTTCCATTATAAACAAAACTGAACTTTTCAGTACTCTGGATGATAAAAATTGCAAACTAAGATGTTTTATGCATTTAGATAACATATTCGGTTTTGTTTGGGGTTTTGACCAATTCATCATCATCATTGGCCTGCCCTTATCCCGCTTTCCTCTATCACTCGTCATCTCCGTATCCACTCCTTTCTTACCCATTATCTTATTTCACAGAATCTATCCATCTTTTCTTAGGTCTACCTCTACTCACATATCCAACCACATTCATTTCCATCACCCTTTTTGTTACATGACTTTCATCCCTCCGCATTGCGTGCGTGGGGTTTTGGCCAATTGTTGGTGTTCTATTATGTACCCAAATAATAATTAGAACTAGAATTCTGTGATATAAAAACCAGCCAAGTGCGAGTCGGACTCGCGAACGTCGGGTTCCTTACCATTATCTATAAAAACGGTAAAAAAACATGTTTGTTGTATGGGAGCCCCCTTAATTTTACATATTCTGTTGTTTAGTATTTGTTGTTATAGCGGCAACAGAAAAACATCATCTGTGAAAATTTCAACTGTCTAACTATCACGGTTCATGAGATACAGCCTGGTGACAGGCGGACAGACAGCGGGGTCTTCAAAAAGCGTGTTGGCCCAGTGTATTAGTGCCCTGGCTTGCGATCCGAAGGTAGTAAGTTTGAATCCCGGCTAAGCTTCAATTGATTTTTTGATTCGGATTTATGTGCACACTAACAAGCTTCTTCTTCTTCTTGTCGTGTCGATTCTTCATTCATCAAATACTGGGAGTAATGATAGGCCGCTTTGATAGCTCTATCTGAGGCAGCATTCAGGTCCTCTCTTGTGCAGGTCTCAGGGCACAAGGGGCACACCAGTAGGTGCTGCACTTACTGAACTGAAGCACCACCGTCACACTGCACTAACAAGCTGAACAGTCTAGAATATCGTGAGGAAACCAGTTACTGTTTTCTTGTACCTACATAATCAATAAATCTTCTATTAGGTACCTACACTATGATGTTATGTGGGTTTTTACAATGGCCTTTATTTATATTAAAAGTCGATAAAGCTATAAAAATGAATTAGGTAAATCAAATACCAAATTTTCAAATATGCCGGCCACACATCCTGAATGTCTTCCAATGTCCACATACAATTCGAAATTCAGATTGTTCAGACATTCATAACCTGAAAAAATCTAATAGTGTGTGACTTTCAGATTCTGATTTCAGCAAGTTATTCAGCATAGACGACCTCTGTGGCGCAGTGGGTGAAAGCCCGCTTGGGACGCAGAAGGTTGCGGGTTCGATATCGATATAAAAAGTATATAAGTGTATATCAGTTACCGGGTTTCCATAGAACAAGCTTTGCTTAGTTTTGAGCTAGATGACGCTGTGTGAAAATGTCCAGCATATTTTTTTTTAAAGACAGTTAATTAAATTACGCTTCTCTTTTGTAGAGGTTAGTACTGATTTCCACTTGCGAACCTAACATAATCTTTCACCTCATTACATTCATACACACTGTTATATTTATTATATATACGGTGTCCCATTCGTCTTGGTTTTGTAAGCGGCACGCGCCAGCCCACGTGGTACGACTTTCTTTAGAAAATTTATAAACCGACCCCCCCTCTGACCCCAACCCGATCGAGCTCACTTCGGATCAAGTTATAGCATTTAGCGATATTCCACTATCCTATTACATTGTCACGTATGGAATACTAACTTCTGCAAGATGT
This sequence comes from Epirrhoe alternata, assembly GCA_963565295.1. Taxonomy (NCBI): domain Eukaryota; kingdom Metazoa; phylum Arthropoda; class Insecta; order Lepidoptera; family Geometridae; genus Epirrhoe; species Epirrhoe alternata. The sequence goes on from OY751375.1 coordinate 2,949,147, forward strand.
GGGCATGTATCAAATATGTATTTGTCTGGCTCTAACCTCAAAGTTGGGCGTTGGCTAGTGACGTGGCATAGCAAGAAAATGTGCGCATGCACCGCATGCACCACACGCATTATATAACTGTCACTGTCATCAATGACATATTTTTGCAATGTTGTTTATACTAATAATTAAATTTAATCTATCAAGTCTTTTTTTATATAAATTAAGTATTGTAATTTGTATGCACGTTTATGAATACGTTTATTTATTATATGTAATTTATTATGTATTATTTGTGTTGCTCTCTCTGTTCGTGTAGTCACCTCTTCCCATGCCCAGTCTGAAAACCAGCGTTGCTCTGCACCTAGCGATACAGTCTGCTGTCGGACCCCGTTCCGACTAGACGTGTTCGGTTCTCCTGACCCCGTTCAGGACTACCTGCCGCGAGCCCCCGCGCCCGCGCCCCCACCCCCGCTCCGAAGCCGCGCGGCACGGTCCGCGCGCCGCTTCGTCGGTCTCTCTCGCGTCGTCAGTACGCGATTCGCCCTCGCCGTGAGGACAGCGTCCCCCGGGACACAGCTTCTCTGGCAAATCAACTTCAAAGCGTGTTTCTTTGACAACAACGTCATATTTAATGTTTCAATTTAATGTTTCAATCTAATGTTTCTAAAAGGTTGTCCTTCTCAGGACTAGAAGAAAAATCCACATAACCAGCTGTGGTCTTCTGGGGATACCTAACGGTGCCAACGAACCAGTCGCGCGCTGTTCCTGAGTTCCCGAGTTCCTGAGCTGCAGACCAAGATCCTGCGTTGCTTAGGTCCTCGTTGTGTAGGGCACTTTTTGGTTAGGGTGTTAGTTAGGAGTCATGGCTCCCCGCCTGACGCCCGAGGCTGTCCGCAAGGAAATCCGCTCCATCGTGGAGTGGATTGCCGAATGCCAGGAAAAGCTTCGGGTGTTACGCGAGGAATACCCTGACTGTTTCGCCGAACCCGAACTCGCGTCTAAGGCAACTTGTGCCACCAGGGCCCCTCAGGCCACCCCCAAACAAGTCCCGGCCCTTAAGGCCAAGCCCGTCGCTATGGACGTGGCACTCCCGGCCCCTCAGGCCACTAAACCCAAGGCCCGTGCCATAAACACGGCCTCGGAGGCCCCCGCGTCGTCCGAAACCCCGGTCAAGGCTCCTCAAGCCGCGACCTCCGCGTCCCCCCCTCCCAAGCCCTCTTCAGTTGAAACGTCCGCGTCCGCGTCCGTCCTCTCCATCGAGTCCGGTGACTCGATGGACGTTCCCGAGCCTGAGCTCGATTCCGACCCGGAATCCTCCGCGTCCTCGGATGACGGCTTCACCGTCGTCCTAGGAGGAAAGCGCAAGCGTTCCGACAAGCCGTCGGCGAAAGCCCCTCCGGCTAAAGCCGCCGCCGTGCCTCGCGCAGACCCGCGTCTAGCGTCGCAGGCTACTCGGGCCCCTCAGGCCAGCTCGTCGTCCTCTCCTTCGCAGCCCTCTGCTAAGAAGGAGAAAAGCCCCCCTCCCATTTTCCTTCGTCAAAAGGAAAAATGGGACAAAGTCGCCATCGTATGCCGGATGCGTAACATCGCGTACACTCACGCGAAATCCGTTAAGGACGGTATTAAAGTCCAGGTCACGACCTCTGATGACCACCGCGCGCTCACTAAGTTCCTCCGCGCGGAGGACATAGGTTACCATACATACGCTCTCGAAGACGAGAAGGTCCTCCGGGTAGTGATCCGCGGTCTCCCCGTAGAACAAACTCCCGAGTCCATTAAGGCCGACCTTCTGGCCCAAAATTATCCGGTCCGCGAGGTTCACCGCATGTTCAGCGGTAGAACCAAAGTCCCGTACGAGATGGTCCTCGTCATCCTCGACCTCTCACCCGCGGGTAAGGCCATTTTCAATCTGAGAACGGTCAACAACCTCTCCGGGCTGAGTGTCGAAGCCCCCTATAGGAAGAGCAATCTGTCCCAATGCCATCGCTGCCAGCTTTACGGGCACTCCGCTCGTAACTGTCACGCCCGACCTCGCTGTGTCAAGTGCCTGGGTGACCATGGCACCCCTGACTGCTCACGCACTCCGGGTGCACCTGAGCCTCCCAGCTGCGTGCTCTGTGGTGCCGAGGGTCATACCGCGAATTATCGCGGCTGCCCCAAGGCGCCAAAAGGAGCTAGCAAACGGGTTGCCCAGAGGCAGCCGGAGCGCTACCCTCCCACCCCTCAATACTCAAGGGCCACTCCTAAAGTGACCCTAGCTCCCCCTAGGCCTCCCGCGTACAACGCGTGGAGGAATCCGCTCCCAGGGACCAGCCTAGGCTCTCAAGCCAAAGCCAGCCCTCCTCCCAAACCTACCTCAGCCCCTAAGGCTAACCCGCCCACCGCTCAAACACCCGCTGGCCATACCGAAATGGTCAACACAATTCTCGCGTCCCTCAGGCTACTTCTAACTCCAGAGTTCCTAAGCGCCGCCCTCCAGACTCCAAACTCTCCTCACTCTAAACATCCATAATGGATTTAAGAACCGCTAGAGTAAAACCCCGTTCCGTCTCCATCGCGTTCTTCAACGCCGATGGACTTCAAAAACAAACAGACCTAGTTTCTGACTTTCTCTCCCGACATCAAGTAGACGTACTTTTAGTGCAGGAAACCTTCCTGAAACCAGCCCACCGCTTACGTAGGATCGCCAACTATCATATGATCCGCAACGACCGGCTGGTTTCAGCGAAAGGCGGAACTGCAATCTATTTCAAAAGATCTATCCATTGCGTCCCTCTTGACCCTCCTGCTATGACCAACTTAGAGGCCTCCGTATGTAGGTTAGCCATGTCCGGCCACCCTCCTCTCACGATAGCCTCTTGCTACCTCAGTCCATCTAAAACGTTGCTTAGGAGTGATGTCGATGCACTCCTTAGCATGGGTAGCTCCGTCGTTCTGGCGGGTGACTTCAATAGTAAGAACACCCTCTGGAATTGCGTTGCAACCTCGTCCAACGGTCGCATCCTAGAGGACCTCTCAGACTCGCTTAACTTTGACGTTATTCCGCCTCTCGATCCGACCCACTTTCCCAGAATTGTAGGACACCGACCTGACGTACTAGACATGGCACTGCTAAAGAATGTAGCCTTACAGCTTCGTTCGATAGTAGTGCTACACGAACTTACATCCGATCATCGCCCAGTTCTCATGCAGCTAGGCGCGCCCCAGTCCCCGACCGCCCAGACTAAGACCGTCTTAGACTGGGCCAAACTTAGCAACGCCCTCGGTTCCATAAACTCGCCTGACTTGCGTAGGATCCCGGACGATATTAGCTCCCCTGACGACATTACTATTGCAGTCGACTCCCTGACCAGCCATGTCACTTCCGCTATTAGCGGTGCATCAAGGCAGGTTCCTGTGTTGGAAGACCATCGCAGGGCCCTGCCTGATGACGTGAGACGGCTGATCACGGAGAAGAATGCAGCGACACGACATTACAGCTCATGGCCCACCGAACTCAATCGGAAAAGACTTCGCGCTTTTGAACGTCTCGTCAAAAGTCGCATTAAGGATCACAAAGATCGTGACTGGGACAATCTTCTCTCTGGGATCGAGCCAACTCACCAAGCCTATTGGGATTTGGCCCGATCCTTGAAGGCGGACAACACAGTCTCGATTTTGCCTCCTCTCACCCGTCCCGACAATACTATCGCGTTCAATGACGACGAAAAGGCTGAATGCTTAGCTGAAAGCCTCGAATCTCAGTGCTCCCCTAGTTTAAATCCGGTCGATCCTGCTCACCTCGATACGGTGAACAGTGAAGTCGAAAGACTATCCGCTCTCCCGCCTTCTGCACCTCCTCTGCCCTTAGTCAAAGCCGCGGAAGTTCAGATGGTCATCAAAGGTCTCAAAGTTCGTAAAGCCCCCGGAGCTGACGGAATCAGCAATAGGGTTCTTAAGAACTTCCCCCTCGCCCTTATCTATCTTCTCGTGAGCATCTTCAATGCTGCCCTAGATAACTGCACTTTCCCCGACGCCTGGAAGGCTGCCACGGTCATCGGCATTCCCAAACCAGGCAAAAACTTTACGCTGCCCACTAGCTATCGTCCCATTAGCCTCCTTAGCTCAATAGGCAAAATCTACGAACGTCTCCTACTTAGTCGCATATGGTCCGTCATATACGAACTAAAACTCCTTCCCGACGAACAGTTTGGCTTTCGAGCCCGACACTCGTGCCCCCAACAGGTACTCCGCATCACGGAGTTCCTGTACTCCAAACTCTATGACCCAATTTATCCCGGCCCGGCGGGGGCTGTCTTTCTCGATGTGGCGAAAGCTTTCGATAAAGTCTGGCATAACGGCTTGATTTACAAGCTGTTTAACTTCGGTATGCCTGACAGGCTCGTGCTCATCATACGAGCCTATCTTCAAAATCGAAGCTTTCGCTACCGCGTCGAAGGCACCCTCTCTAGCCCTCACCCGGTGCGTGCTGGTGTCCCTCAAGGCTCAGTCATCGCACCCGTCCTATTCACGCTGTACACCAGCGATATCCCTCGTACCGACCACGTAGAGCTCGCTCTGTTCGCTGACGATACAGCCTTGTATACAGCGAATCAATGCCCCAACATCATAGTCATTCGATTAAATAGAGCCCTCGCTCAGTTAGGCGATTGGTTTCGTAAATGGCGCATTGAGGTTAACCCGTCGAAAAGTGCAGCAATGCTCTTTACGTCGGGCCTCTTCCCGCCCCGTATGCGAAACAATTGCACCTCCCTGTACGGCGAACCCATTCCCTGGGTCGCCAAGACCAAATACTTAGGCATCACCCTAGATGAACATCTGAACTTCAACTCCCACGTTAAAGTAGTCCGACAACGCGCAAAATTCGTTCTTAATCGTCTCCATTCGCTTATATGCAAGCGGAGTAGGATGTCCCTTAGAAATAAGGTGACACTCTACAAAACTTGCATTCGTCCAATTATGACCTACGGCTCGGAAGTTTTCGGACACGCCCGTGCGGTTCGTAAACTCCAAATAGTTCAAAATTCGTTCCTTCGCAAAGCTACCGAAGCACCCTATTACGCGCGTAACGTTGATCTTCACCGCGATCTTAATCTCGAGTCGATTGCTGCGTTCATAAAACGCGCCGCTCGGCGCTATTATGACTCAGCTCCGCACCATCCGAATCCTCTTGTCTCTTCTATTCCAGAGTATCCAGTCGTCTACGAGAGGCCAGAGCGACCACCCGACGTCGGCGTCCGCAATAGGCGGAAATTCGTGTTCATGCCCAGAAGACCAAGAAACGTTCTTGGCGATCCAGACGACGATATCACCATCGCCAACGGCGAAGTGGTATCGTCTAGTCATGATAGTTAGGTAGTTAACTTCACTCCGGCAACAGCCCAAGCCGAGGCTCGTACCTACTAGAGGTGCCCTTGCGCATGTTGTCGTAACTTCTCTCTCTAGGCGCCTCGGCACCTTCAGTGCCCGCCATAGTCCGGTAACACTAAAACGGCCTCATAGGCCATTAGTATTAGGCCCTCCGAAAAAAAAAAAAAAAAAAAAAAAAAAAAAAAAAAAAAAAAAAAAAACCTAGCGATAGGTACAGAGTAACAAAAAAGCTGAGACTGGTCCTATATTTGGCACACCTTAACACAGACCTTGCACCTACCTTTAACTGTTTTATGTTTTTCTTTTTTTTTATGCTAGGTTTAGGTTAGTTAAGCAGTTTTATCTTGTGTTAGTTTAAGTACCTGTCTATGTTTTTGTTTGTTTCATTATTAAGTGTGTCTGTGAATCTGTGCCAATAAAGTATCTATCTATCTATCTATCTATCTACATGCCTCTGACTACCCCCTTAGACATCTTCAAAAGGATCTGGAATATAAAGATCTGAGAGAATGTCTACCGCGCCTTGGGGATACAGTCGTGACCCTGTTTGTATTATAATTCCCTGTATTATACTTTATCCACTCTCATGAATCCGAATCGCGCAGAATATTCTGATGTTTCCTACACGATGAGTGATGAGTATAAATGTGGATGGATACCGGTAGAGGTAGGCCTAAGAAAAGATGGATGGACTGTGTGAATGCGGATATGTTTGTGAAAGGAACTTGTTGTGCCGACCCCACTTAGTGGGATAAGGGCAGGAAGAAGAAGATTCTGATGTTTCCTACTACGAGCTATAAACTTGGTCCTAACCTAGGACCAAATAATCCGAACCGAGAAATTGGTCCCTTAAATCGCAACTTAGATCGTGTTTTAGTCTGGCCCGAACAACATTTTGGACATGAGAGTAAAGCCCCTGGACATTTCACACAGCATCATCTATCCTCTAAGCCCGAAGTAAGCACGTGGTTTAAGAATGTGCAGCATGTCTACTGACTCAACCGCGCCTTCTTCTTCGTAATCTCTTGTATCAATAGTTCTTTCAAACCAAGTGCCCATCAAAATGGCCCGGCTTCGGCTTCGTGCTATTGACAATGTCGGCATGAAGATATGCCGGTATCCTCTCCATGTTATACGTGATGAGAATACTGGCGTAATAGACCAAGTTTTTGAAAATAAATTTTGATTCAAACCTATTCATTAAAACCTTAAGGCGGCCTGAAAACTTCGTCACCAGAGATGGCCACTGACTCATACGAACTTACTTACTTTTTTTGAATAGCTATAAAATTGGCAGACCGAGACGGAGATGGCGTACGGGACAAACTCAACAAAGAAGCTGAGTAGGAGAGCCTAACCTAAGATCGCCTCTGGAAATAATGGGGAGAGGCCTTTGCCCAGCAGCGAGACAGCAATAGCTAAGAATAATAATAACAAAGAAAATTGTACTAACTGTCAATACGAGAAATCTATAAGTTCTACCGCTTATGACTTGGTGGCATACGCCTACACAGGTCGAAAGAACGGTCATTACGAATCGGCCGGTACTTGGCTGGTTAGGAAGGCTGACCGACGACAACCCACTGCTTGATTATCCGAAACATCTGCAACATAGTTTATTATAATAATTATTATCCTATTATATCTTCAAAGGATCTGGAATACATAAAAAGATATGAGTGAAACTGCGCCTTGGAGATACAGTCGTGACCCTGTTTACGTTTTTTTTTTCAAATATTAAAATACGAAAGTTCGTGATTTACCCGTAGATCGTTCCTCTTTCACGCATAAACTTCGTACTGAATCGAACAAGTTCTTATTTATTTTAAGCCTGCTTCGTTCCACTGCAGGGCAAAAGTCCTCCCTCCCCTTTCTCCACACCCCTCGATCTTGAGCCAAACTGTGCCAGTCATCTGCATGACTGTCGAGATCATTCCGCCATCTTCTCCGTGGTCTGCCGCGACGCCGCCTGGTATTTCGGGCCCAATCTGTTGTTATTTTAGCCCAAAGATTGTCCGGCATCCGAGCCAGATGTTCTCATTACTTAAGATTTATTCCTGGTACTAAGTAATCCTTGATTTGAGTAAAAATAAAGAAAACTGAATCTAAAAGCTCAGATCTAGTTGTCCTTTTAGGTCTATAAATCAAAATCGGTCGCCAGAAAAAGATAACGAACACACACACCACATATTGATATAAGTACCTACCTATACAAAATTATATTATAAATCAAAATGACCTCTTATAATGTAGTTAAGATTATGCATGTACCTAACATACCTATACATGAATAACTACCAGTCTATACCTAAGCTAATAAATCAGCATATTTCTGCGAATAATAAAATCGAAACAACATGGCCTTTGTCCGGTATGTACTGGCGCCAATGCATTCTTGAACTTAGCTCACGACAAAATGTCTATACGCTTTTAGAGATAATATTACATAAAGAAGTACGTTAAAAACTAAAAATGAAAACCGACTTCAATGGACTCGTCGAAAATTAATAAATAGTAAATATGCTATTCCAGACTAAATGAACTTAGGCCTTAACACTTCCTTTACATCTATACTAGATGCTTATACAGCGTCAGGAGGCAATCCATGCCTACACTGAACGGGACGCTGTAGTGCCTGGGACATTGTTTGAGATGGATTAGGCTTCCCCAGCACCTAAACCATCCTCTCAGCCCAGCCTGGCCCACAGGAAAGACCAAGTCAATACGTGTGGATCTGACTAAGCTGAATAAATAAATAATGAATAAATAATGCTGGACTTTTCACACAGCATCATCTCGCCCCAAAGTAAGAAAAGCTTGTGTTAAGGGTACTTATGACTGATAATTATACTACTACTTTTTGTTTGTGTACATAGGTACAAACAGCCAGACCCGAGACAAGTAGTAGATCATACAAACATTTGTCCCGCGGGGATCGAATCCGCAACCTTCTGCGTCAGAGGCGGGCTTTCGCCCACTGTGCCACAGAGGTCGTCCTCGTAATCTCTGTGCAAATTTCATCCAAATCTATTTAAAGTTTTTACGTGAAACAGTAATTAAGATACTTCACAAAAATGTGCATTTATATACCACTAGCTAACGCGCGGCTTCGCCCGCGTGGTACCAATATTTTGAATAGCCTATATGCTGCAGGTCACTATCTACGCCTATACCAAGTTTCATCCAAATCGGTTCACTGGTTTAGGCGTGATTGATACACAAACATATAAACATCCAAACAAACTCACAAACTTTCAGTTTTATTATATGAGTGGGATATTAGGATAGGATAGGATGATATTGGCGTCGATTCTGCTATTCACTGACTAAAATTAACTAAACTAAAATGCTACGTTCTTATTTCCTTCACGATAAGGTCCAAAATAGAATCTAATTGAAGTAAAAAATAAATTATGGCGCAAACTGTCCTACGTTTCCAAAATCAGCAGATCTATAACTTATGTTTTTGCAATCTCTGATCAAGTAGGTGAATAATTACAATCGATTAAAATTAATTGCATAAAATTAAAACATGTTTCTTAAATATCAATAACATTAATAGATATTAGGTGCAGATTAATAGTAAATTGAAAATAAAATTTAATGAATTGCCCTCTCTCGTTGATACGTTTTACAAGTGATTTTGTTAACAAAATGGGTTCAAAATCATTTGTACGAATAATTATTATCAGTGTTGACCTATTCAATACTTACTTTGACTTTCGGTTCTTTTTACAAAGGTTGTGAATTTAAATTCAGGAAATTAGTTTTGTCGTGACAACGTCTTATAATACGATAGAGCCGGCTGCACGCACGAAAAAATGCGGCGTTACCTCGCTCTGAGGCGTTCCATGTAAGGCTTGAAGTGCAAGCGAGAGCGCGGAACGAGCGACAAAGAAGTACAAACGATGTCACGGTCAACTATCGTCAGTAAACCGACTTTACAGACAACCATTTTTTTTTTGGTTTGGATTTATATGTGCATCAACAAATTAAAGGCATCAGGATATTTTCCTCCAATTCAAAACTCAAATTCAAAAACTTTGAATAGGCCCTAAAAAAGGGAAGCAATGAGGTGAGGACTTTTGACCAATATTGGAAAAACATGGGCTAATTAAAATTAAATATCACTTTGACTAGTCACACGGTATTTAAATAGAGGAGAAACTACTAGAATAATCTTCTTAGTAGAATATTATCACCCAGTTTAAACAGAGTAGTCTACTTGAATCGAGTAAAATCTACTACATTTCCTTATTTATTTATTCTTTATTGCACAAAGAAATAACATACATAAACACTTAATCTAGAGAAGTAATGGCAAAGGCGAGCTTAACCCTAAAAAGAGTTCTCTTACAGCAAACCGAGAGAGAGAGAGAGATGGGGTTGTAAGTGGGTGCATCTAGGTGTAATGAAAAAAGATTACAGTCCTTAACCTACCAGTAACAGTTCCTTGTGACCAATACCGAGATCAATATTGGCCATTCTCCTTTGAGTGTTGCGGAACACAATTTTGTTTACAATGAGTCCTTGTACTTCAACCTTGGACGGATTATGCTAAGCAAATACTTAAATAGGACACGGGAAACTTAAAGGTCAGAAGCTTGAATACATCGTTGTTATCAGTATTTTTGGTATTTACAAGTTTTTGTCGGTTTTAAAAACGTTCATAAAGTTTTTTTAGCTAAAGATACTGCCAAGTATGGTTTTTTGTGAGTACCTTATCTAATATTTGAGATTCTGTACATACATTTTATTACAATTTACAGCGAAAATGACTAAAAAATATTATATTATAAAAAAACATTAGGTACCTATGTCCTAAAGGACCGTGAAGTTGGTCACAACTCACAACTCTGTTTCCTATCAAATTCATATTATTGTTCCTTCCTTTATACAGAGTTAAAGTACCGATAACCTCTCAGGACTGTATTACTATCATCATTAACAACAACTTTTGTTCTATGACTTTTCACAAAACATAAAACGAACCTTCAAGATTTCATTGTCCTATCTAACACATTTCGGCCCCCGCCGCCCTAACCTCGATCCGCTCGCTATTGTACTATCGCTTTCTTTTGCCTCGCATAGACTTCGTAACATTTAGAGCGCTCAATTGAAATATTTTATTTTTGTATGAAAATCTGATGAACTTAAATGATGAATTTTAAAAGTCATAGAACAGAAGTTGTTGATTATGATGTTAGTAACATACTCGTAGTTCTGAGAAGTTATCGGTGTTTTACAAATAACCCTGTATCGATTATGTTATGAAAAAATATGCCTACGTCTATAATCAAGGTCTAATCTACAGACCTATTTTCGCTACGCTCTATGGTCTAATCTAAGCGCTCGTAGTGTACCCTCCTTGGGTGTTCTAGGTAGATTGTTGAAGTTGAAACACCTACTTTAATTAATTGTAATGTGAGTTTCGTTATTTTGAATTTAAAAACCAAACCAATTCTATTTCATTCGACACAACAGAGCTTTAAAAACGGTAATAATTTTGTCGCTAACTGCCAACGCTCCAACAAATTATAGTAATTATATCTTTAGTTGCAAAACTCATTCTATGACACCCACTTTATGGCAAAAACAAAAGAAAAACATTAATGAGTTCAGCCCACTTCTCATTATTTTTAAGTCTTATTTTTATAGATAGCCTTTATGGTATAGCGGTTCGATGCTCGGCTGAGACAGAGGTGCGGGTTCTAAGGAACAGGAATAGAATCACCTCAGTTTTAAGACTATTTTATATTATACTAACGACCCGCCCCGGCTTTGCACGGGTACAATGCTGATACTAAATTTCTTATGCATTTATTATACATATAAACCTTCCTCTTGAATCACTCTATCTATTAAAAAAACCGCATCAAAATCCGTTGCGTAGTTATAAAGATTTAAGCATACATTGGGACAGAGAAAGCGACTTTGTTTTATACTATGTAGTGAAGTGATTCCAGCGGTCTTACTGAATAATTTTTGACTTTGATGATTTGGCGGGAATTATTATGTAGGTAATTTGGGTGCTATGCTACAACACGGGGAATCCTAGTGTAGACTCAGTGTGTATGTAGGACTGTTTGGTGCTAGTGAAGGTTGCAATGCAAATAAATTGAATTTGAATCCGCCGCGCCGTGTTTGTTAAGGTGACGCATTGATAAACAATTATTTGAAACCAGGCGCCACGCCCCCATGAGCTTCCCGCAAGCAGCTCATACCCCCTGGTCATTTTAGGCGGTTTGCATCCAGCCGAGCCGCGCTGTGCGCTGCGCGCCCGGTTGAGTCGAACTCGCTCGCTTTTCGGTGTTGACATAAGACTATGTACATGGAGTCGCCTTACATTTATTTATTTTTGGAAATAAGTTCCTTTTTGGACGATACGCATGGTGGCTAGACGAAAAAAAGTGTTAGATTTTGTGTCACGACACCATGTTTAGGTCAAATGGTGTCGGTCACAGTGCAAAGTGCACAGTCGCAAAACAGTCCATAGATTGTTATATTGTTAGTACGCAGTACGCAAGAGCATTTCTAGGATTTCTAGGCTTAATAAAAAAAAAAAAATACAAATCAAGTAGGTACATCGGGACCCCATTGTTTCGCCGAAAAACTTTCTTCATAATTTTACATCCCATAACATGTTTCTCCTAATATCAAAACCAATAATATTAGGATCTCATAATCCCACTCATAATAATAAAGCTGAATGTTTGTGAGTTTGTTAAGATGTTTGCGTTTCAATCACGCCTAAACCAGTGCACCGATTTGGATGAAACTTGGAATAGGTGTAGATGATGACTTTAGAATAGCTTAAAGGCTATTCAAAATGTTGGTACCACGCGGGTGAAGCCACGCGCAGAAGCTAGTGTTTAGTAAATATAACATATTTTTTAGCATAATGATTTTAATTCATAATGTTGTAATACATAATCAATCTTTAGCCTAATTTTAGAGGATATAAATAAACATAAATGTCATTATGATAACAATTAATAATAATAACAATTCCGAATAAAAGGCTGGCACAAAAAAATCGGAGCGTCGTGGAACACTCGGTTGGAACGAAGTTTAATCTTGACCTTGACTTTGACGTGGACTGCTATAGGGGGTCCTGTCGATTGACATAATGTTTATAGTCCTAATATAAATACACATAACATACTAGTCCTAACCTACCGTAGTCATAATGTTAAATTCTTAATAATATAATTATTGTTATGGCTTATAACTTTAGGATTACCGTATGTTAGGAGATGTGATTTTATGACTATTTAATGTTATGTTTACCTAATACTATGACTATTGTTAATTAGGTGTAGTATTGTTATGTCGAGTAATCATAATTATATAGAGTAATCATAATATCTAGTAATCATGACCAGGATATACTTGCGTCGTCGGAGAATGAGTTGCAGGAGATGGTAACAGTTATGCATGAAGCTTTTAAGCGAAAGGGAATGAAAGTAAATGTGAGCAAGACGAAAATTATGGTTTTTGAAAAAGATGAATGTATGACAGCATGCAATATTCTGATTGACGATGAAAGAGTGGAACAAGTGAAAGAGTTTGTGTATCTGGGGACATTGTTTACAAGAGATGGGAAGTACGATGAGGATATCGAAAGGAGAGTGAATGCTGGAAACCGAGTGAATGGGGCTCTCCATGATTTTATGAGCAGCCGGAAAGTGTCCGACAAGGCACGACTGGCAGTTCATAGAGGAGTGTTGGTACCGACATTGATGTATGGAAGTGAAAGTTGGGTGTGGCAGAAAAAACATCAGAGTAGAGTGAATGCTGTTGAAATGAGAGCGTTGCGTAGTATGTGTGGGGTAACGTTGAATGATAGAGTGAGAAATAGTGTGATAAGGGAACAGTGTGGAGTGAAAGAAGATGTAGTGTTGAGGATCGAGAAAGGTATGTTAAGATGGTTTGGGCATGTAGAGAGGATGGATGACAATCGTTTGACAAAGCAAGTGTATGAGGCGAGTGTGCATGGGACAGCTGGAAGGGGAAGACCTAGGCGAACCTTCTTGGATCAAATTGGCGACATTTTGGAGAAGGGCCAGGTCAAAAGTACCCTAAACCGACGAGCATGTATGAAGAATGTAATGAGAGTGAATGAGGCGAAAGTTGTGTGTCAGGATCGTAGCGACTGGAGATCCGTGGTCTCTGCCTACCCCTTTGGGAAAGAGGCGTGACTTTATGTATGTATGTATGTATGAGTAATCATTAGGACCATTTAATATTAGTACCAAATACAGTATGGGAATTTAAAATAAGATAAGATACGTTATGTCAATCATTAGGGAGCCCTGCTGATGATGATGATGATGATGACGACGATGATGATGATGATGATAATGATTATGACTATGATGATGACGACGACGACGATGATGATGATGACGATGAAGATGGTGAGATTTAACTTAATAAGTATATTATAATAGTCATCATTATCATCATCATCATCATCAGCCTATAGCAGGGCTCCCTAATGATTGACAAAACGTATCTTATCCTATTTTAAATTCTCATACTGTATTTGGTACTTATTTTAGATTGTCCATTGTCCTAATGATTACTCGACATAACAATACTACATCTTATTAACAATAGTTCTGTTATTAGGTAAACTTAACATTACATAGTCATAAATACACATCTCCTAACATACGGTAATCCTAAAGTTATAAGCCATAACAATAATTATTCACCAAGGGGATAAAGCAGTGTATTATGTCACGGGCGCCATATTGAATCCCATGCAAACCAAAAATTCTACTTGGTGCAGTTCTCTATGGTAAACATTTTCATAGAAACATCAAAAATCTATTCGGAAGAAAAAGATAAGTTGCCACATTTTTTCTTTTTTTTCATATACGTTCTATTTGGTGTGGACTCAATAGTAAAAATTTTAATGGAAATGTTGAAGTTTGAAATTCAAATCTCATTACTTATCTGTTCACATGAGGTTCAGAGGGGGAAATGAAATCCCATACAACTTTACCTCCCGCCGGCCATTTTGTTTTTTAGGAGGGAGAAATGATTTACTTTCTTTTAAGACTGTGAGACGAAAAAATGTATGGTTTTCGAGCACCGGGTGTGAAAAATAGTTTTTGCAACAATGGAAATAATAAATATTATGACGACATATTATATTAGAAGTTAAGACTATTATGTAAAATGTCTTTATGCCTACTTAAATAAGACTCAATAAAAATATTTTGATTTTAATTTTTGGTTTTTTTCTTTAATAATATTAGGACAACATAAATGTATGTCAGTTTAAGACTATGGGAATTTAACATTATGACTACAGTATTTTAGAACTAGTACGTTATGTGTAGTTATTTTAGGACTATTAACTTTATGTCAATCAACAGGATCCCGTTTTGTATTTTAAAATCATGATTTTAAATGTAAGTGAGTTTTAAATGTTATGACAAATATCTTTATGTTTTTTAGTCATTATGGGTATCAATATTAATAAACAATATTCGAGATTCCAAATTATTCGGCCAAAGGATGATTATGGTACTTATACATTTTTATACCAAGCAAAATTATATGAAGAATATTTTCGAAGATATAATAGAGACCCCGAAAGGTCTTGTAACAAAACTCGACCGATTTTTATGAAATTTTTTGTGTATACTGTATACCTACATATTATTCAGCGGGTCTGAGAATCGTACACATAATATAAGCTATGTATTGTAATTTTTTATGCATACGTGTGTGTAAAATGCGTTCGTGTTCTACCTCGTCCCTCACAAAAATCGGCAGAATTTGTAAAAGAAATTTCGTCAAAACCGCGTCCAAGTCTAGTTAGTCTGAGGTGCTCACTGTCACTGTGCCCGTCACAATGACACCTAAAGTTGGCAAGTCTCATATCCCTGTAGTTTTACTAGAACCCGGAAAAATATTTAACGTTTACTTTTATGTTTTCTTGATCATTTCCTTACATTTTCAATATACAGAGTTCTCATCTTCATGTAGAAACCATCAACTTTTTTCCCCATTTTTAAAAATAAGTATTTGAGATTTTACTTAGAAAATACAACTATCGATGTTTACTAGAGCGCGGGAGCTCGGTTGACACAGGTCCGACGTTGACAATGGTCAGACGCGGACTGAAGGGGGCCGCCTTGCATACAAAAAGACGCGAGAGGTAGCTAAATAGTAAAAGTCGTAAGCGCCAAAACAGTAATTCTCGTTTAAAATAAAAACTATTGGTAATTATGTAAAATCAAGCTTGCACTTTGAAAAGGGTGTATAGACTTATCTGTAAATAAAATTTAGAAGCTTAGATCGGTTCCGTTCACCTGTAAAATTAAAATCTATGTTTTTATGGAGCAGTTTTTGGGATTCTTTTTCTGCTGTTATATTTAACAAATCTTGAAAAACCAGCTATCAGTTTGAAGTAAAAAACATGAAATATTCAAAACTTAAAATATCAATTCCGAAGGTTTTTCAATTGCTGAAAAATATTCCAATCCTTGACGCCAATATCCTCAATGCGTCGTCTTAATACAAACCACTGATACAAATCTAATGAAAACTCTCCAAACCAATTCTTTTTTTGAATTTAGAATTAATTTTAGTCGTCCCAAATTCTCGCAACTTTTTTTATTTTCTGCCAGGACATTTTAATAGTAACAGCCAGGATTTTTAAATTTCGAACGCCAGGGCCGAATTCGCGCCTAGACTTGTCTTACTTAATTTTTTAATACACCACGTAGGCTGCGCCCACAACCTCGTGTCGAAAAAACCGTGGGCCACTTGTAAACAACATAACAAAATGACTCTTCTTTTATTATCGCACTTATGGTGGACGAAATAAGGTGGATATTGCAAAGTGTGTGATCTATTGTGGTATCAAATATGGCCCACGCAACCCCAAACTTTTTATTTCGCAATCACACACGAAGGATACCAGCTTTCGCTTTGATATTTAATTTTCTATCAGGTGGTTTTATTGTACGTAGCTAATGGCAGGTGATTGTTGGTAAATATTTATGCACCATTTTGTTTTTTTTTAAACCTAGAGCGTTATTGTTAATGATTTTATAACTGTCTGAACTTTTGAAGGTCAGTTCAATGGCGAACTGATCTACATTTTAACTTACATACAATTTATTACAAGTGTTAAACACAATAATTCGAATTCATGGTTTGTATGAAAAGTCGAGGCAATATTACACTCGGACAGCAAAGCTCCCAAATATGATGACCATCATATTTCCATACATATTTACATAGTATGTAACTATTATTCCTATCCTACTCCTTTGATACCACGGAATTACCTAACCTAAAGGAAAAAATATAGTCACGCTCGCCTGTCGTCTAAAGTGGAGATGAGCAGGTCATGTAGTACTCATACCAGACGGCAGATGGACAGAGCGCGTGTTGCACTGGTCCCCGCGAGGTGACGACGTCAGGAGAGCGCGCGGCATGGCATGACATCGAAGACCGCAGACAGACTCTTGTGGCCACTAATGGTGGAGGCCTGCACCCAAGAATGGGTGCACAATTCGGACCATTAATAAATTAATAATTTAACAATATCAAGATACACCCGTACCTACATAACAATAATAATATAGAGCTAACTTACTAAATAATTCAACTATAATAATAATCATATTTATGCATGCTAATATTTTGTGAATTGTAATTTCGATGTAAAAATAAGTTTATTAAAACACAACGTAAACAGGGTCACGACTGTATCCCCAAGGCGCGGTAGACATTCTCTCAGATCTTTATACTCCAGATCCTTTGAAGATGTCTAAGGGGGTAGTCAGAGGCATGTACAAATACATATTTGATACATGCCCGCATCTTGCAGAAGTTAGTATTCCATACGTGACAGGTTGCAAGCCCATCGCCGCCTATACGAATACTAACTGGTTTCCTCACGATGTTTTCCTTCACCGTTCAGAGCTCGTGTTCAAGCGCATATAAATTTTACGAAACGCAAAATCCATTGATGCACGGCCGGGATTCGATCCCACGACCTTCGGATTGAAAGTCGAGGTACAACCCCATTCGGCCAACACGGCCACACGGCTAAGTTTATTAATTGGGAATAAATGGCAATAATAATAAATGGTAAAAATAAGGGACTTCAAAAGTACTATACCACGCAAACAAGGTAATGGCGCCAACAAAATCGTTCAAACCTAATACACAGCACAAAATAATAAATGTACATGCAAGCGCAACAGTGGTAAGTGTAAAACACGACATAAACTCAGCTCCCCGGGACGAATTATTGGGAATTTTAACGACCGGTCAAGCCTGTTCTGTTGCTCAATGTCCACGCCTATAGCCCCAAATGAGCACCGACATTCGAATCTTATTAATTACGTGCCCATTTCGTTGGAAGAAAGGTTGAACAAGTTCCAAGATTTTAATAGTTTGTAACAGTGCTTAAAATTTGATGCGTGGACACGCGCCAGTGCGTGGCGGAACTGCACCTACAAATAAATAAAAATCTATTTTCGCCTATTACTTGAGAACCGTTTGACTGATTTGGCTGATTCCTAAGTATTTTTTTGCATGATTTTCAGGAGATTTTTTTTAATATTTATGTTTGACAATATTATCTGCTAGAGTCGCAATATAACAATTAGCGACATCCACGTTAGGATTCCAGAAATTATAAGTACCTTACTTAATTTTATTTATTATTGTTGATGTTTTTCTTCGTATGAAATGCTTTCATGTAGAGTCGAGTTATTGTTATTTATTTGTAACAATTTTTGTTTTGTTTCAGGTAAGCCCATGAAGATTTACTATTTATCTACAGTTGGATGTCACGTTAACCTGCGTACGGACTACGCGTTCCAAGGCTCGCGCGAGTCAATGTAAAAATGTCAAAATGTATACGATTTTGCCGACTCGCGCGAGCCTAGTCCATAGAAAAATAAATGCGAAGACAAAGCAAAAAACAGAGAAGGTAATTCGCTGTAAAATTTTATTTATTATTCCACTTCGGTAAAGGAAAAATAATCTACCCATTGAGCTAGGATACTAAAGAGTCACAATCTCTAACTGGCAACACTCAAAAAATGTCCGAGCACCGTTCTTTGATGACATTTGCTCGAATGTAGACGTTATCTCACTTGTATAAGTGTTCAATGTCGCTTGTACGCAAAAACCAAAACTCGGCGCACTGCGTAGCGTGCGCTGAGTTTTAGCGCGGACATTGTAGTTGTCAGATTGTAACTCTGTAGTAGGTATCCTAGCTCAATGCATCTACCACACTATTGATGAAGATACCAAAATTGAATATTGTTGAATTGATACCAAGGAGACAAATATTGTTGTAGAGATTAAACCAGTTTAAACTCTAAGTAACAATCAGTAAACCTAAGGTGGCTCTCATAAGAGGTCGAGGTTCATTCGGTGGGTGTACATTTGAGCTACCCACACTAGCATTACATGAATTTAGTATTTGTATATCTATTGCGAAACTACAAATTAGGTTGATGCGATTTCACATAATATTTAGCTTCTTTGAAACAACTTATGAACCGTGGGTTATGAATCTTAGCCGATGTTCGTTTAGAAAACCCGTTTTAGTAGTAAAAATAAGCCTATGTTAATTGAAAAATGTCTTTACCTACCTACACATTGCTAAAAACATTTTTCGGTTTAAAGATTTCGTATGGGTGAAAATGGACGTCAGTGGCATATGCTTAGTACCTGCTAGGCTACTACGTGAGAGAAACCGCGGGCGGGCCGCTAGTATAAACTAATAAGCATGTAATAAACTATCAAATCTTGATAGACACGTCCCATTCTGATGATATTTTTGTTTATACAATTATATTTATATTTTACTAGTATAATAATATTTAAGAGACCTTGTGAATGGTGCAATTTTCTCCATGTATCTCTCCAATGCGTGAAATAGTCTTACGAGGTAGGTGATTCTTTCTCTTCGTAGAAATAATTAATTGTAATCTGTCAAAGTCAAATTAATAAGTTGACATGCATGCAGGATGTCGTAATTGGTATGGGGCGAAAGGTATTCATTAAACACGTATAGTATTATTAGACTATAGTTTACCGTGACATCTTTCACATTGTTTGCTGTTATCTCGGCCCATACAAAGATCTAGGTGAGTCTACTCATGTTTCCTCGCGACCAATACCGTGAAGAACCAGAGCAACAAACACGGTTTGGGGCTTAGCTTTAGCGAATATTTTTCAGTGAGTCAACTACTTCAAATGATTCTTGAATCAGAAATCCAGATTTTTCAACTTCTACTCTATTTCAACTCTATTTTGAAGTAGTTGACTTAGTTCAATATTGAAAAATACTCGTATTGAAATTCCCAATAGTGGTGCCTTTATTTTCATTGGCCGGCACTTTTGACTCTTGAATGGCCTCCTTTCACCCGAAGTATAATTATTTTTGATGTCTTTGCTATTTCCCAGGATGCAATCTATATTCATGCCAAATTCCAACATAATTGCGATGTATTGTTATGTAATTGAAAACCTTTGAAATATACAGACAGTACACATTTATAATGTTAGTATGGACTCACTGCTTTTGTCGTAAAACTCTAGTAACATAAAATGTTCACAACTGGAACTAATATTCTCCCATGATAAACATCAGTTGTTCTGAGAAGATTTAAACGTGTGTAAAACTGATATCCATCGAAAAACTGCCATTAATGTAAGAAACAGGCACTTGACCACGGATTTTTCCTTGAATATCATATAAAAGATTCATAAAACAAACAGCTAAGTCATTATATGAAATGCTCAAATGAAATTTACATAGATATAAACTGTTGAGTTATACAAGTATGAACTTAACACATGAGGAGTTGAATCGTTTCGGCCGTGCTAATAAGTCAAAGTCAAAGTCAAAAAGCATTTATTCAGTAGGATCTCTAGGATCACTTAGAATAGTCTTAGATCTAATTTTACTCCTGTTCTTTCGCGACCAGGGCAACAAACACGGTTTGGGGCCTATCATTATTTTAGGTGATCTTAAACCTAAAAATCAGGCTTCAGTGGGGAGCCAGTCAAAGAGAATTAAGGCTCGTCAAAGTAAGTTTAGATGCACATACATAAAAAAATAACACTTCAACAAAGTACTTTGCCTGGAATCACACTCTAAACTTGACTATCTTAAGGTGGTACCTAGCTTTTGCTTAATTATTTAATCTTTATACGGGACTTAATCGCGTAGGTATATTTATTTACCTCGACGTTTCAGTAGTGTTACAGCTACCGTGGTCACGAGAAGACTGCCCGCTCCGGTACTCAATCGCCTCTTAGACCGATGAGAAACTACCCTCATTCGGTCAATACAAAATAACAATAGGGTCGCGACATACTACACTGACAACATCCTAGTTAGTACTAGACGTTTTTTAATATAATATGATACTTCAAATTCAATAAGAGATATTGAAATACAAGTTATAGAGGTGATCTGTTTTTCAGGATCACTTCGACAAAGTTGGAAAGAGAAAAGTTACCTAATTATTCAATTTACAAGCTTGATTCTCTTATTATCAACCCGAAAATGTATTCGGTAAGTGGGTAGCACCTTTGAAACAAAATGATATCCAAATCTAGTTTGAGCTAAATTCAATCTAAAAATAGAGAGATTAATGTTTATTTTACGTCGTATGGTAGTCGACACGCGCCTGCCAACTAAAACCAGGTCCAGCAATGTTTTAGAGCCGTTTGTTGACCAACTTTACATTCCACATCAACTAGCTAATAGGCTGAACCAACTAGACTATAACATTAAAAAATCTCTAAAATAAACCTTATCATAAGCGTTTAGAGTACATTTTTGTCTGCTGTGTTCCAACGAAAATAAAAAACCTAAGAATCTATGGATTCGTTGTATAACCTTGCCGAAATATATAAAAAATTAGACCATAACATATTACAATAAAAAAATAGGATCAATCACCAATAGAATCGTTAAATGCATCCTAAAAAATTGCATACATGTATCAAGGTTCGATCCCCGCCGCGGGATAAATGTTTGTATGATCTGCAAATATTTATCTCGGGCCTGGGTGTTTCTATGTATAATATGTATTTACAAACAAATAGTATATAAGTAGTATATCAGTTATCGGTTTCCATAGTACAAGCATTGCTTAGTTTGGGGCTAGATGATGCTGTGTGAAAGGTCCAGCATTATTTATTAAAAGGTAAAAATTCCCACTTAGCTGCTATTTTTGGACTGCATTTTAAAAATGCTTAAATATGCGGTTAACACTATAAAAAACAAGTATTTAAAACAAGGTACTTTATTTTATTAATAAACCTGTAAGTTTTGGTGTTTTTAATACGAAACACATTAAAGTTTTATCAGGCCGATTTTAAATGGTGATTATTAATAATTTGTACCATTAGCCACAACGGCCGCGCGTCCCACACATTGAAAATAAACAACGAGAAGGCACGACTCGAAAGACGCTTAAGTGTTTTCAAAAGAGCTATACAGTTGGGTGACACTCCATAAAGTATCGGTTGAGTTAATGGCAAACTTGTGATGGAGTTTATATCCCTCCTGGCCTCGTCATGGCTAAATTTTATAGCCAGGGAAAGACACTAGAAGTCACCCATAAATGTTGTGAAAGCAGAACGTTGCTTAACTATCTATCAAAAACGTCTAAAGGCAGCTACACCATGAGTACAGAATCGAACAATTTACTTCGTACGAAAGAAACAGTCAAAATAAAATAATCGGTTTGTCTTTCTTACGGCCACTCTACACATTTGCCGAAATATTTGGATGGAAAATGACAGGCGAACACACATTCGTCTATCTTCGCCGAATATGTAGAGGGCTCATTATAGGTAAAACTAAAAGCGAATACTTCTTTAACTGACCGTTTACATAGTAGTAGAACCCTTCTCCGAGGTGAAACATGCCCTTAAGCTTTTAAAACCGTCAGAGATAAAGGACATTAAAAAAGGTCGATGTAAACAGGTTGTAAGTTGTTTCTGTATCGTGCACTTTCGGGATACAAAGTGGTGCTCAGAATTAAAATGTTCAAAAACAACTACACAATAGATTACAATTTTAGCTGATCGCACATTATGTCCGCGCCGTACGCGCCGCAGTAATTTTTCTACACTCTTATTTTTTTTTGTAAACTAAAAAGAAAACTGACTTCGATGTTTGACATAAAGGGCGCGGCGTTTCTGAGGAAGAGGTTTTTTTTAATTTTACTGGAAAACTATAAATTCCTCGGGAAATAAAAGTATATGGAACTAATTTAAGATTGATAGCCTTTCAAACAAAAAAAAATTTGGAAATCAGTCAACAATTGACGGAAAGATCGGGGATTTTTTGAGTTTTACGGGAAAACTATCAATCCCTCAAGATTATTTATATGGGACCACCTCGAGAGTATACTCTTTCAATCACAAAAATTTTGGAAATCGGTCTACAATTGACGGATATACCGGTGAACATACATACATAGCCGAACATAGAATCTGGAGGACGTTCGAGGTTTTTTTGAAGAGCTTTTGTTACTCTTTTTTTACCCGACTGCCTGTTTTTCGCGCGTATCTTATTGAAAGCCGTGTTGGCCTAAAGCTTTATACTGACTTTTAAATCCGAAGTTTTTGAGTTCGTATCCCGGACGTGCATCAATAGATATATCAATACAATAAATAAATAAATAATGCTGGACAATTTCACACAGCATCATCTAGCCCCAAACTAAGCATAGCTTGTACTATGGGAACCAGATAACTGATAAACTACTAAAATACTTTTTATTTATAAATACATATATAATATACATAGAAACGCCCAGACCCGAGATAAATATTTTCAGAACAATATACATAGTTATGGTATACCTACAATGTTGGTATACAATCATAATTTTTTACTAGCTGCGCTCCGCGGTTTTAACCGCAATTCCTCGGGAGTTACTTCGCTGTTCTGGAAAACAAGAAAGCCTATGCCAGGGTATAAACTAACTTCATAACTTTCATTCGTGAAGAAGCAACAAGCCTTCAATCTCAAGATAATTGAACAAACGTGACAGCTCATAAGCTCATCAGTAAGCATACCAGTAGGTACCCACATTTGGTTTAGGTAACCCTCCTAATAAAGTTGGACCAGCGAACTTCGTTTTTACAATTTGATGACGCCGATAATACATTAAAAACGCCGCTCGACAGAAATTTTAAATCTTATCATTGGTAACTCAACACTAAAATAAAATTAGGAATTTATGTAAAGGATGATTCGATGAGTAATGATTATGATACCTTTACTGTAGTAACTATTAATTTATCTGTGCCTTCTCAGAATATCTTATGACCGGTATCGGCTAAGTTTGAGTCGGCAAACGGGGATAGAGTTCGATTAAAAAAATCAAGTATTCAAAGTCAAATCGCAAAGTATTACTTAGTAGGACCGCTTAGAACTAGTACTAGGTTCTACTCCTGTTCCTTCGCGACCAATACCGTGAAGAACCAGAGCAACAAACACGGTTTGGGGCTTAGATTTCTTTTAGGTGATCCATTTTAAAAGTAATTTACTAGTTTATCTTTTTTACTATTTATAATTTTTACCATTTTCAAATGTAAGCAACGGGTTCAACTAACTAAGATAAATTTTACTTTGGTATTGAAATCCTACTCCTGCTTTATGAATACTGTTTGTTACTCTTTCACGCTAGTAAGTAGGTATTAGGCGTGTGCATAAATTATATTAGAGAACTCTAGTGTCTAGATAAACCTAATTTAGGATGTAAGACACTACTATCCAGAATAACAATGAACACTATCTATTTTACCTACTTATTTTATTTTGGAACTCTGAAAATGCGCTGAGGATTGCTTTTTCCGCCTACAAGTTTTACCTTAATATATAAATAAATAATTAATTCGTTGTAAACAAATCCATAGTATAATGTTAAACCCTTCACGAGTTATTAAGGTTCCATTCAGGAATATATTAAAAAAGAATCACCAGATTTATTTTTCAGTTACTTTTTATTCTTGCATGCAATTTCAAATATAATGTTTATTTACGTTAAAAGAAAGCTAGACCCGCTGTTATTATTATTATTATTTTCAGCCGTTAGTGTCTCACTGCTGGGCAAAGGCCCGCTGGCTTTAAATTAGCTAGAAAAAGTAATAAACGTTATTAAACTTACAATCTTATAACAATGAAATACTAGCTTGACTGATTCTATTGTATTTTGTAATTTTATGTACATATTGTAGTAGCTTAGTTTCTGTAAATAAATTATATGAAATACAACATTATAACAAAATCACAATTTGTTCGTAATTTTGATACAGTTGATTTTTTTTTAAATAGTAGCAAAATTCTACGCTATACAAAATAGTTTCAAAAACTCGATTTTCGTATTCTGTTGTTGATCGTTTATGTAAATTCGGGTTTATTTTTCCAAAATACGAATACATAATTGCAGTTGTCATGAACTCTACCTCTGCCCTGTATTGTGTGAGAATAACGTATTTACATAAATAAAAGGAAATTCAATACAAAAGTATTTTGTATTTCACTTTCAACGGTGTTGACATAGTGGAATGTACTGTAGGCTTTCCATCCAAAGATTAAGTTTAAATTCCGGCCACACATCAATAGCTGCGTACTGACTGAGCGAGTAGCCGCACGAGGCAGCCGTGCGAGGCAAATCCTCGGTCGGTCAGGATGCGTCTCGCTCGCTGCAAACGCACGCTCTGCCTTGCCGTAAACGTTGCGAGGCAGTCGTCTGAGGCAAATGTCTGAGGCTGCTCGCTCAGTCAGTACTCGGCTAATGGATTACTTGTTATGAAATGGAACACCGTCACGATATCAAACAGAAATTTTCAAGTCACGTGTAGGTGCATTTTTAGGTTGCAATTTAAAAAAAATCCTGACCTTGATGCCAGTCTATATCTCACAAATGTGTAATGCCAGTACTCTCAAGCGGTGAGGAAACCGGCATGTCATAGAACCTACGATCGTAGAATCTAAAAAGTTCGAAAACATAATGGCAAGTGCACGAAAGGAGCCACAGACAGAGGCGCACGTATAAACCTGTGCCACACTGGTGCGAAGGAACTAGTGACACGACACGACCATAGACCTTATTTAGACCTTCTTAAGAACTAATTTTGAATAAATATTTGAAAATATTTTCAAGAGAAATAGATTAAAAGTCGAGATATCGAACTCTGCGCGGCACGGATTTTACTTAAATTCGTTTTTTTTTATGACAATTGTTTATTCGAAATATTAACGTGACCTTTGATGTTTAATTAAATAAACTAGATTTACTTACAACATTAGTCACTACCTCTACCATAAGTTACTTTAGGTTAGTATAATCAAAACCATGACTCATACATAACACAACAATTTACAAAATCTTGCTTTAGATACATTATCATGGTTTTTAGCTACATTACTAAAATAAAAAAGGTAAATTATGTAATAAACGTAAACAGGGTCACGACTGTATCCCCAAGCGGTAAACATTTTCTCTGATCTTTTATGTATTCCAGATCCTTTGAAGATGTTTAAGGGGGTAGTCAGAGGCATGTTCAATATACCTACATATTTATTAAAATAGTGATAATAATTTTGCTGGTAGGTAAGTCTTTTAAAAAACAGAGTTACTGAATTTTGTTACCAACTGAATTATAAACAAAATAATTTAAGTACTCAAAAAACAATTCTCATTGGATAAATAAATACGCCATTTTGGAAAAACATGAACTTACTACACAAGCGTCGCGTCGCCTAAATCAAAGCGTGACATGAATATTTAAAATTCTCGCATAATATGATGACGAAACGAAAATACTTTTGCAAATGTAACACATCAATTTCGAAACGTTTTTACAGTTTTGGATTCTTATTTAGTTTGTTACCAACCACTGCCCGGTTTCTATATTCAACGGACATTCGTAGGTAAGAGCTACGACTCGTTTCCACAAACAAATTTTGACAGCTAACTTACCGCCGGTTTCTAGCTGTCAAACTTTTGTATGTGGAAACGAGTCGTAGCTCTTACCTACGATTGTCCGTTGAATATAGAAACCGGGGGTAAGTAAAGAGGAAGAGGCAGAATCCCCAAAATATCACGTTTTATTTTATTGAAAGTGTAGTTCAAAATCTTCTTCTTCTGTAGTTTAAAATAATACATAATACAGGGTTTGCCGAAAGTGCTCTCTGAAAAGACCTTTCTCTATTTTTTTACACACAATTTATTGTGGTATAATTATCATGCATCGTTCTTTGCGGTCACAAAGTGGGTAGGTGAGCGTTAGTGGCATTATCGACTGAGCGCTTTACTGAGTTCTCCATAGCTATTTCTTGAACATGGAGCTCGATGCGTGTACAAAAAATCTAAAATTATGTAGTTTAGTGTATAATAGTAGGATATTTCTTGCTCTAGAGTTTTGTCTAGTCCAGGCGTATAAACCTAAATTAAAGCGTTTGTAAACTCGGTACATGTCTAGCTATTCGGCTATGAATATAGGCGATAATTAGTTTTCGGCTGTTCGACAGTCACGAGTCGGCATTCCATCGTACTGTCGACTCATCTAGTTATCTTCTATATGGGTGTTTTGTACAAAAGCACTTAGTTGATGGAGCTGAAGAATTCACTTTACTGTTAGTTTAAATCACTTTAAAGACGTTAGAATAATGTACTTCTAGTAAGTGGTGTGGTAAAATTATTCGTTGAAGAAAATATTCCTATGATTGAATATTTTAAAATTTTGAAAAGTGTCTCGTTTCTTTGTGGGAAGTATAAGTTATTTTTAATGATACTACTCAAGGTAATGTTACTTGTTGTATAAACCTCTTTGCCGCTCCCTTATCTCCCCTCTGTAAATAGTTCGAAATAATAACGTTACGTCGACGGGGAAATTATATAAAGCCAAGATCTACGGTAACTCGCAGTGAATTCAACAACCGATCCTTATGCTCATCTTTTATCGGTGACAGCTTCCACAAGCTCTCCAACGGCAGACCCTCTTCACCGGAGACCGGTGTCACCTGTGACGTCACATTATCAAACTTTTCGCCAGCCATCAGCGGTATCGACGTCAAGCTAGCTAAAAAACCAAACCTTCCATACTTCTTCAATTCTGCATCCAAAATTTCTCGCGAGAAAACTTCAGACGACAAACTGGTATAGTACACCTCCACGGCATCTAGGAAGTCCTGTTTCTGTTGACATAAATGACTGCACAACATGATCAGAAACGCCAAATCTGTGGCAAGAGATGCGCATCTCAATAACTGGAAGTCAATGACCATGGCTTTGTCTTTCGAGAAAAGGAAGTTGGTACACCAAGCGTCCCCATGGCATAGCACTAGGTGCTTGCTGGATCTGTTCAGAGAATCGAGTATATTCCCATATAGATCATTGGTAACTATATTTTCAAACTTCTTAAAGATATCGCTGGATGGTTCAAAGTATTCTCTTAGCACTTTGCGGTCTAATTCTACAGCGGTCTTCTGATAAGGCTCGTACCAGTCACGATTGGACTCAGAGAAAAACAGCTCAGGGATGCTTTCAGCAATTACTTGAAACAATTCTGGCTTTTTGATTCTCAACGCAATAGCAACAAATGAGCAAGGGTCTTCAAAGCCTTATTTCTGTCAGTTTTCGTCGGATATTCCGATGCTGACTTGCAATGAATAGCAGCAAGATCTTCTATCAAAATGTAATCGTTTTCTCCATCTAAGCAGTAACTATAGAATTGTGGTATGTAATTTTGGATGCACTCAGTAGCTCCGCATGATTTTTGAATGTCGATCAAAGCGGGTAGAATTTCTGTGAAGAATTTTCCTTCTCTGGCGAAGTATTCTGTGCAGAGCAGGGATCTGCGTAGCTGTAGATTGTTGACAAGTCCTTTAACGATGAATGTGGCGGTGTGCTCGTGTCCTGTGACATGGATCCTGTACACGACACTCAGAAGACCTTCACCAGGCGCCGCAGCTCTTGATATTTCAATAACCTTCACTTTGTCCTTGCTTTTCGTCTTCTGCATGAAAGCCTTGCTTATCACTTCTTCTGTCAGGCATTTCGAGATATCTGAGAGCTTCATCTGAATCATCTTGCAGGAATAACTGTAGAGTTTCAAAACTGATAGTATTTAACCACATGGTTGTTGACAACCTGTCTTGTTTTATCACACTATCAATGCTAATTGTAAAGGCATCGAAATGTAAGCCTCTTGTAAATAAATGTCTAATGCTGTTGATGATAGAATGAATTTGTCTACGTACTCTATGAACTTGGGTAAAAGTAATCGAACTACGAGTACACCCTAAGTTACCACAAAATTAATGTTCATCACATAAAATTAATAACCTTTGGTCTGATGCATTATTTAAGTTCGTTATTTTGTTTTGCACTTATTTATCTTAAAAAACACTAGCAACCAGGAGTGCCGGCAGAAGTGAAAACTTGAACGGTTCTAAACTTGACAGATAATCCGGTGTCGGTAAGCAGTTACGTGACGCGCACGTGACTTTTTCGAGGGAATCCATGAATTTTTTTCATCTCATAACTGCCAAACGCGCCTAAAGAAGTTTTCACTTCAAAAACTACATAAATCATCATATCCTGTTGCTTCTTTTCGTCTCTGAAATCCTTTCTCTAAAGACTTGTTCGAAGAAAGCATGCTCAGTTTTCTAGCAAAAAAAGTAAAATATTAAGTGCACCATGTTCTTTTTCATGCAATTTCTAAGGCAATCTGAGATCGTAATGGGCCTGGGGCTCAGTCTGTATAATAGAGCAGTAAAGTACAAGTCGTGTTGAGGCGTGAGCGGTCTCGGCACGAATCCCCGCCGGACCAATGGCGCTCATTCCTCATCCCAGGTTCAAGGGTCCGCAAAATTAGTACTTGAGATGGCTTCGGTGGCAAAGCGGACGAACGCTGGACTATGCGGGAGGCACGAGTTCAATCCTCAACGCGCTGTATTTTTGCATGGTCTGCAGCTTTTGTTTCAATGAGTCGGGCAAATAGACATCAACTAGAGTTTCATAATCATTTGTCAACATATGAAATAAGCATTGTAATAATAAGAAATAAGCATTGTAAACGCAGAGAAGAAAGACAATACCTACTATTATAAGACGACCTCTGTGGCGCAGTGGGTGAAAGCCCGCTTGGGACGCAGAAGGTTGCGGGTTCGATCCCCGCCGCGGGATAAATGTTTGTATGATCTATGTATAATATGTATGTATTTACAAACAAAAAGTATATAAATAGTATATCAGTTATCTGGTTCCCATAGTACAAGCTTTGCTTAGTTTGGGGCTAGATGATGCTGTGTGAAATGTCCAGCATTATTTATTATTTATTTATTTACTCTTCTAATGCGTTACCTGTCACTCTTATGCGAAGCGGGAATTGATAGGTTAATAAAAATGTTTGGCGAGAAAGAATTGCCAACTCATGAAAACTAAAACAATTAGGTAAAGTAACTAAAACAGTAAAATAAAGTAAAAGATCAAAAGGTGTAAAAAAAACGAGTTTTACAAGAAAATATATTGAGTAGTATATCAGTTATCTGGTTCCCATAGTACAAGCTATGGTTAGTTGGGGCTAGATGATGCTGTGTGAAAAGTCCAGCATTATTTATAAAATTATTTATGAATTATTGATTTTTCAAACTAACTAAGGTGTTGCTTACTGTGTTATATGATGATGATGTCGAAAAACGTCACTTTAATCCCCATTCTAAGTAAAAAATCATGAACAATATTTCTCTATTAGACATCTACATCTTTAATAGAAATTTATGCAGTGTCAGGCACCTGCATACGCTCAACGGGACGCTGTAGTACCTGAGGTGTACTTCGGATGAAATGAATATACTTTGCTGTCATTAAAGCCGATTGAGCTGAATCTTGGCTCTTGCACAAAAAACTTTTACATTTTAGTAATGTGATTATAGCTGATGACAATAATATAGCTCCTCTCGAAGACATAAAACATAATACCTACGAATTAGAATTACCTTTAGCTGCCAGAATGAACTGTCCTTACATGAGACATTGCTGTGAGCGACACCTAACTATGAACCCTGTTAGTTTTTAAGCTTTGTGTGTATTTGTCTTCTGTCTGTGTTCAAAATTCTTGTCTATTTAGTTTCTTGGCATTCTTGAAGTTAGCCGTTTGTCTGTGCAGTGAACGCTTTTCATACAAAATTGTGTTCTGCGCATCTAAACCGCTAACTTGATGGAATTGACATCGTTGTCGAGTTAGTTTTATTGTCGGATTATTCTTTGGATTGCCTAAAAAAAATCATCAATCCCATATAAAACTGAAGCTCACATACAAAGTATATCCGAACAGTTTTATTCAAACTCATGCCCTGCATTCAAAAAACACGACACCCAGGTCACTGCAGTTTGCTAATTTACATCTTGTAGTTGATAAGATTAAATTTATGTGCGTACATCACGTCACGTCGTGATTATGTATTTTGTCGTTATTTTATTTGAAGGATACAAATAAGTTACACAAATACCTTCAAAGGGAAGTTTTTAAGTTTTTTTTTAGGAAATGAAGTTTGTATCGGCTGAACAGATTTGGAAAATACCTGTGATTGTTAGACAAGTTTTCCAGCGAATGGGCTTCAGTCACGGATGTTCGAAGATCTACTAAGCCACCATGCTCTCTCATCGTGTTCTTAGGCTAATGAATTTATAAAGCAAGCATTATTTACCAGACAACCGTAAATAATTATTCTCTCTACCAGCTCGATCACGTCAGATAAGGTGCATTCAGAGCTGAAATCCAAACTTTTTTGACAGATGCACTTTTGGTATACGGAGTGGAACAAAAGAAGGCTGTGTTCGCACGCTCGGCTCAATACGACTTTTTTTTCGGGAATTGGAATGGAATCTAAACGCGAATCCCATTGTGGAAGGCTGGCAGTTTTTTGGAGCGTCTGCCTTGTCTGATCTCTAATTTTTGAGTAGTGAAACTCCCAAGACTTTACGCGTGAGATTATTTTCTTGTAAAACTCGTTTTTTTTACACCTTTTGATCTTTTACTTTATTTTACTGTTTTAGTTACTTTACCTAATTGTTTTAGTTTTCATGAGTTGGCAATACTTTCTCGCCAAACATTTTTATTAACCTATCAATTCCCGCTACGCATAAGAGTGACAGGTAACGCATTAGAAGAGTAAATAAATAAATAATAAATAATGCTGGACATTTCACACAGCATCATCTAGCCCCAAACTAAGCAAAGCTTGTACTATGGGAACCAGATAACTGATATACTATTTGTTTGTAAATACATACATATTATACATAGAAACACCCAGACCCGAGATAAATATTTGCAGATCATACAATCATCTATCCCGCGGCGGGGATCGAACCCGCAACCTTCTGCGTCCCAAGCGGGCTTTCACCCACTGCGCCACAGAGGTCGTCAAGAGTAGGAACCAAACATTACTTTCATGATTTGCATGAGTAAGCCCTGCCACTTTAGTAACCGTAAATAGTCAAAATAGTAAGAAAAAGCTAATTAAACAAACACGGCACAAATTTTGAGTAAACTAAATTTTCACCTGCCCTGTTCAGATACAAGCGTTATCCGCTCTCGCTGCCGCGGAACACCTAAAAAGTACAACCGCGTATTAGCAGATTGTAGGAATTATATGGAGCGAGTTTTTCGTTGCCTATAAAATACTTCACAAGCGTGTAGACGGCTTTAAACGATTAAAATCAAAATAAGAGAACGTAGGCGCTTTTGTTTTACCCTTGTCTACAGGGTTTTAACTGTCCGACGCCCGTGGCCAGGTGAAAAAAAAGAAGACGAAGTGGTCCTCAGGTAGAATCCTTTTTGTCCTTACATTTTATTGTGATTCTTTTTCAATAATCCGTGTTTTATTGCTTGTTAGGTTTGTAACGATGCCAGCTTACTAATTTGTATAACGGGTACACTGGTAGCGAGAACACTAGTTTTTTTATTTTTGTTTTAGATTTTTGCTAATGCATATTTTAAATACGAGTAGTCTAAGCGTACAGTCGTGGGTTTGTTTATCGCTACTTGATGTTTGCTCGTCATTAATGAATCAGTGTAACCAACATTATTTAATTGCATTATATTGTCCACTATATTAATCACGGGATATAACCAATTATGTAAATACATTACAAAATAGTTTTTGTTCATCGATCCTTAACATATTTTTTCCTGTGGCATTATAATTATAAATAAATAAATCACGCCTCTTTCCCGTAGAATTCCGTAGTTTACATTAATTCTTATGATTTTAAGGTATAAATAATTATTAAATAAAAAAAAATATTTAGGTAACCAACCAATGCAAATGAAAATTCCTTTCTCCTAAATATCTATTAACAGTAATCTCCATAATATTCAATCAAAAAAAGCAAATAAAAATTCTCGAATCTTAAGAAAAACAAAAGTTTAATAAATCAAATCTTAAAAACATATTTCATATTGTTTAATATCACACGCTGAGTTATCGATACGATTACATCGAACAGTCGGGGGTGGCAGATGCTGTACCGAATTCGACATTAGAATACTCTTTATTATTAACACCGAATAGTTTAAATCTCTACCCAAAACGTCACAAACAAAAATACACTCTGTCCCGCTTGGATAGATATCATTTTCATGTATACCCTTTTCATTCGAGATAACTAAGCCTGCGTTCGAATTCTTGCGTGAGGAAAATCGTGCTGTATATCCAAAGGTATTTGGTTGATAATCGGATAGCAGAAGGCTTTGTTTGAATCTAACGTAGATGCTTCCTTCACAGTGGGGTACAGAGATACCCCAAGAATGCGTTTTTTATTGCAGCATTTATAATACACCAGTTATTAACAACTCCAAGTTTACTATTAATGATAGAAAATTTAATTTTTATGTCTTTGGTGGCGGCTTCGTTACATTTTAGAATTCCAAGAGTTTTTGTGAACCTATATTATTAATATTATATACTTATTATATTATTAATGGTATACTTGATACTGGTTGGGCTATTTTCTTTATTAAGCAATCAATATTTAGTAAAATAATTAAAGATAAAATGGTAGAAGAATACTATGTTGTGTCTCAACCATACAACGTAGGAATAAGGGCAACATACGATAGGATTTTTTTTATTTGTATCTCAAACACTTGTCTTTGTATTTAAGTATTTAAAACATTACATCTATTCTTAGTTTCATAGAGGTATGACTTAATACAATCTTAAACGAATTTTCTCTAAATCCACATGCTAGCTTCTAAAAGACCAGACCATGGAGCACATCATCTCACGATGCCCGATACACTCTTACCCAGGACCCTGGACTGACCTAGTAGATCTTCCCCCTGAAGCAGTGGCCTGGCTTGGGAACCTGAACATTGATTTATAGTGTAGATTAAGAATTAGTGTAGTGTAGTTATTATTTTTAAGTTCATAATTGTTTTATTTTTTATTTTATTTTTGTTTTTAACGCCTGTCATGTCATACGATTAAATAAATAAGCTTCTAAAATATTAAAAGTAGAAATGTTTTTTATGCGCATCCAACGTAATAAATCCACAAACTCAATTCTGCTAAAAATCTGTTGATGACATTATACAATTTAAATTATTTAAATACTGGTTCTTAATTCACGCGAGGTATTAAAACTGGCTAGGAATGTTGCTAATTGAATTATAATATATTTTAAGATATATTCCTGTTTATGTTCTTGTGAGAACTTTCAATCTGATTGACTCTCCTTATTATACATACCTACATAAAATAATGTTAAGATGGTTTGGGCATGTAGAGAGGATGGATGACAGTCGTTTGACAAAGCAAGTGTATGAGGCGAGTGTGTATGGGACAGCTGGAAGAGGAAGGTCTAGGCGAACCTACTTGGATCAATTTGGCGACATTTTGGAGAAGGGCCAGGTCAAAAGTACCCTAAACCGACGAGCATGTATGAAGAATGTAATGAGAGTGAATGAGGCGAAAGTTGTGTGTCAGGATCGTAGCGACTGGAGATCCGTGGACTCTGCCTACCCCTTTGGGAAAGAGGCGTGACTTTATGTATGTATGTATATACATAATATAATGCAGAAAACTCAGATTTCTACTTGCTACGACACAACACTCACCTTTCGCATCATTCACTCTCATTACATTCTTCACACAAGCTCACCGGTTGACAACTTTTGACGACTTTTCTCTAAAATTACTCAGACAAAAAGAATGGACGAGTTATTGACAGAATTCCTCTTTCAACGTTTTCTGCCGGTTTTTGCGGGGGAAGAGGTGGCACACGAACGCATTTTACACACACTTATGCATAAAAATGACAATACACCCTCATTTTTACGCACACTCTTGCAAATTTCGTATATCCCACGTTTGTGAGTTTGTTTACATGTTTGTATGTTTGTGTATCAATCACGCCTAAACCAGTAAACCGATTTGGATGAAACTTGGTATAGGCATAGATAGTGACCTGGAATAGCATATAGGCTATTCGAAATGTTAGTACCACGCGGGCGAAGCCGCCCGCAGAAGCTAGTGCCTAATACTACAATACATACATGATTCGGAGTCATGTACATGTTGGCAGAGGGGAAATACAAGGTAAAGGTGCATCCCGTCTTTATTCTAAGCAAAATTATCATCAGTTTGGTCTAAAGTTCGCATATGCCTTCCATGCAGGTGTGAATTAAAAGATTTTTGCATTTTTAAAAGGCTAAACAGATTTCCTTATGTAATCTCAAAACACCTTTCTAACAAAAAACTGACTTTGACTTTATAAGAAAGATTTTTAGCAAATAAAAGAGTGATGTCTCAAATTAAAATACGAGACTTACATACAAATAAAATGTGTTATGCAGTATTTATACTTTCAAGTGCTATTTAGTTAAGACGTAATCCGACTAAAACAATCGTACTATGAGTATAATGAAGTACCAACAATAAAGCACTTGTACTCTATTGTATTGAAACGAATATCACAAAAAAGTTTGTGATACTTTACGGTGTTAGGAATAGGGTTTGGAATTGTGTAGCAAATAAGAGGTACCTGCTTACACAATAGACAAAATCAGAGTTGTATTGTGGCGGGACAATGGAGTCAAGTGTAGGGTTTGAAGAGGCTTTGCGCTCGAAGTTATCCGACTGGCTGATGGCTAGCTACCAGGACCACAGGTTTTTTTTTATAAATAAATAAATAAATAATGCTGGACATTTCACACAGCATCATCTAGCCCCAAACTAAGCAAAGCTTGTACTATGGGAACCAGATAACTGATATACTACTTATATACTTTTTGTTTGTAAATACATACATATTATACATAGAAACACCCAGACCCGAGATAAATATTTGCAGATCATACAAACATTTATCCCGCCGCGGGGATCGAACCCGCAACCTTCTGCGTACCAAGCGGACTTTCGCCCACTGCGCCACAGAGCTCCAATGTTTGGAAACTTCAGACGTTTCAGAGACTTTATACTAAGCTACTACAATATGTACATAAAATTACAAAATACAATAGAAACAGTCAAGTTATCTAAGGATCGTCGTAAAAACGATCTATAGATAGCTCAACTGATCTAGGTCACTGCCAGTCGGAAGCATGCCCAAAATACTGGCGGCATTGCCACGCTGAATTGCAATGCTGATTCTCTGTGACAATTAATCGCCAACTCTCGAATCACGCGACGCTTCGACCAGACGCCCTGAAAGATTTTTGATAATTATAAATATGAAACAAAATAGGCACAAAAGAAACATTTTATTTCTTCTGCGCTGATCTGTTCAGGAATTGTCGTCTTCATCTATCCTAGCAACATACGTGGTCTTACATTAATTTTATAGAGTCAATAATACCATGTTTACCAGGAAATAGAAAAAAAAACCTACATTACAAAGCTGATCAAGCCGGTATGTATATTATACAGTTTTTCCTTATGTTAGTATTGCATTAATAAATACAACTCATTGAGAAAATATGTTATATCTATGTGATGTTTCTGGGTAACAAAGGTATATTATGTAAAATATTTCAAGCACATAGACAACTCAATAAATAGAATCTATGTGTTGCCAGTTATACATTAATTATTGACTAAATAATAAAATAATTAGAGAACATTTAATGAAGACAAATACATTGGATCTGTCTAGAACAACCTCTGTGGCGCAGTGGGTGAAAGCCCGCTTGGGACGCAGAAGGTCCCAAGTGCGGGTTCGATCCCCGCCGCGGGATAAATGTGATCTGCAAATATTTATCTCGGGTCTGGGTGTTTCTATGTATATAACATGTAAGTATTTTCAAAAAAGTAAAAGTTTATTTATTTATTTATTGGATGCTAGCGAGTGGAGTAGATGATAATCAAAGTCAGAGAAGTAACGAGTTTGAATCCCAGCCAAGCAACAATCGATTGTTCGTTTCTAGCAGAAACACAATTTCTAAACGGTGAAGCAAAACACCATGAGGAAAATAATTTTCGCGGAGTTTGCAACTTGTCATGTATGGAGTGCTAGGTAACTTATAATGAGTTTTTAACAAAAATGTATTGGAAAACAATCTACTTGTAGTATCATACTTCGAGATATGAGGTGACATATCTCACAAAGGCACCGCACTAAGTATCCGCCATTTTGTTTTAGAAAAGTACGATACCTAGTGCAAATCTTAGAGCATTGAAACCCCATAGTTCAGGAATGCGAGGTAAAGGTAACTTAACCAGCGGGCACTCACCCAGTTTTGTTACAACATCTCGACTTACGCTTGCGGTCCATTGCTGCTTATACTGAGGCATTATACTTTGCGGTTGAATAAAACCAGCAGTGGAGGCGTAGGCGAGTGGTGTGCGATACGATCGCGTTTTGTGGTTTGGTTTTCTCTACATAGAAACTGTTATTGTATCTGGATCGGTGTTCTGTCGACTTTAGGAGTTCAACCGGGCGCTTACCCGCACTACATCTATGTACACAAGTTTTATCTAAGTTGAGTAAATAGTACAATTTTATTATTAGTTTACACTCTCTGTAAATGAGTGTGCAGAGTACTTTTAGATTACGCTGAGTAGCCATTTGGAGCATGGTATTTATATCTGTACTACTCGTAAATTATACGGCAATGTTTTGTGTTTATTGGAGATTACATCTAGAAATGCTGATCCTATCTTAGGCTGCGTACTGACTACGCATTTCAGGCTACGCGTTGCGCGTTCCAAGGCTCCCGCGACTCGATATTAAATGTCAAAATATATACGATTTTGCTGACTGAAACGTGTTTTCGGTACAAGGCTTTATAAAGGGTTTGTATATTTGTATTTGAATAACTCAAAATATTAAACTGTGGACTGGAACAGCATAATAGTCTATGTAAAATACTGGCCCTGAAGCAAGCGAACGAGATCTTATTTATAATTATTTTGACTGATGAAAAGTTGTTAGGTCCCCAAAATCCCTAAAAATACACCGCTCGTTGTGTATCGTGGTTGAGCGTACTTGATCATCATCATCCACAACCAGACTTTTCCCACTGCTGGGTAAATAGATCTCTTCTTTTTTATGCGTCCTTGATATTAATTGTCAAAGTCTACTACGTTCAACAGGGTCACAAATATGGGTAGCCTTTATGCTCTTTAAGTTAAGTCAGTCGCTTGAGTTCGGCCACTACCAGGTTGAACCAAGGATCACAGTTTAATATAAATTGAGAAAGATCTTAATATAACAAACTTAATATACTCGTTTGTGCTAAGCACTTCCATAAATGAATATAGTTATTTTTGATTAAGATTATTATTATTTTATGACGATAATAATCTCATGAAGTAGTAAAATACTTGTTTTATATTTTGCGTGTTTTTGCACTTTCTGCCACGGATAAGAAATGCTTTTATATCTCATTTTATATTCAAAGATACGATCTCTTATGGTATCAGCATTTGTGAAATAAAAATAGAGCAAGTAAAGGATAATCAAGAAGAGTATTAATTATAATGACGTTACCTAAAAATAATTGACGCTTTTAATAGCCCACTTGCTTGCGAAGCGCTCGTGGCCGTGCTTGCTTAGTTGTTCTTGATAGATCGTCGAAGTTAAGCAACGTCCTAAACGGTCCGTAAGCAGATGGGTGACCGCCAGTGGCCTTTGCATCTGAGCGCTTCCGGGCTTCGGAGGGCACGTTGAATTGTCGGTCCCGGCTATTTAAGTGTTTAGCCATGACGGAGGCCTTGTGGCGGCCTAAAAACACCGTCACCAGAGTTGGCCACTGACTCAAAGAACTTCCTTAGTTGGCCACTTATACGAAGAGCAGTTGGGTTGGCTCCATACTGGCAAAAAATGATTTAAAACATTGTAACGAAAGAAGACGAACTTATAGTCATGGTTTGCTTTGCTCCTCCATTTATTTACGAGATTCGAACTCACAATTTCCTGAAAAGTTAAAATCTGAAAAATTTATGAATTCGATCCGACGACTTCCGGAAATCACTCCAACGCCTTTTATAAGAAGAGTAGGTACAATTTATAAGTAGAGCCACCAAATAAAACCTCAATTTAAGTATCGAAACTGCGTAGGCCTAGTGGGAAGTTACTTTCGAAGGCTAATGAATCAGATAACAGTGTCAATTTTTCTTGAAAATTTTTACAATACTAAAATACAGTTACTGCTTAAGACCTACACAATCGATATTTCAATGGAAATAGTGTTAGTTAAAAACGTCCGGGTTCGATTCCCGAGCTGAGTAAAATTTTTTTTAATGTTTTAATGCAGTTTTCCTTATTACTAAAATCAATGACATGGTTCCTAAGAACAGATCTTCGTATGTCTTATAGTTTCAGACTTTCCCATACAGACCGATTTCAATGATACGCCCTGTGTTGTAACTACGTTCTGAAAATGACAAAGGGTCCCAAAATGAAGTTTACTGAACTATGCATATTTAATTAAAATGTTTTCCTTCAACTTATTTCCTTCTGGGCATGTTATTCCAGTAGTTAACATAAAAAAAACTCGTTTCAAACACAACATTTTAACTAAAGAAACAGAATTAAAGACAAGTAATTTTAATAAATCAGTGCGCGGTTACGCCATTTTGTAAGTAGGCGAAGAGAGGCTAAAGATTGGTTAACTTACATACAAGGCTTTTTTATTGACGTGTAGACGCCGCATACCTGCTCAGAGCTTACCTGTGCTTCAAGCTGCGAAATAGGAAGGGATAGACACGGCGAGTGTAATAATTCTAACTCATTTTAGATAGAGACAGAATAGAACTAATACTATCGCACTCTATAAATGTTAATGGCTATAAATATTTCCTTAGTAAAGATTATTATATGGAAAATTTTAACTTATAATAACAAATCAAAAAAAATATTTAAATTTTTATGTTATTTGAAAAGTTTGGATTGTAACTAACTTTCAAACTTATCGCCATGAGGTTTCATGAGAACATTTAAAAACTTTGTTGTTATCATTTAAAAATATGAATATATAAACATTAACTGGATGTCCTATGAGAGTCAGGCATGATGGTCTTACACACATAAAATATTTAATAGGGGAAAGGCAGAGACCAGTGATTTCCTCCTTCTACGATCCTGACACACTTGAGATCGTTGAATTAATAAATAAGCATTAGAATCCAGATACATTCCCGAAGATCTTGAATCTCTCGACTTTCCGCCCTGTCTATTCCACCTGAGATCTATGGGTGCGCATACGCAGGCTGTACCTGGCTGCCAGCCGCCAGTCCACGATGGAAGCCTGTGCCGGCCGGTCGCGTGTTTAGTGTAGTGATGACGCAGCATGATTGCTGCCCGCGTTCTTTGGTGCTTGTGCCTCGTCGCGCT
Organism: Epirrhoe alternata; assembly: GCA_963565295.1. Taxonomy (NCBI): domain Eukaryota; kingdom Metazoa; phylum Arthropoda; class Insecta; order Lepidoptera; family Geometridae; genus Epirrhoe; species Epirrhoe alternata. The sequence continues at coordinate 2,989,376 of OY751375.1, forward strand.
TGCGGCCCAAACCACAGCTAAAGGACGGGCGCACTCACACCCACACCCGCATCATACGCACCAACACAACCGTCACTCTGAATTTGTAAAAGGAAAGAGTAAGTGAACACCTGGATTGATATTCGTTCAATATTTGAATTTCAAAGATTTTTTTATCAGTGCTTTTAGATTTGAGTATAACGGTTATGCAGTTTATTGATAAGTCATAGGCTCTGAACAAGAATCGGAACGTAAAAAAAGTTTTTCATTATATTAGATACATCTGTATCGTTAAGTTACCGACAAAAACATGAAATAAGTCTAAACAAAACTGGGCGGGAATTTCAAAAATGAGACGTTTCATATTAATATTGATGTAAAAAAGACGAGTTAAGACAACTTTATAAGGCGCAAAGGGGAATCAGTATAAAATGTAATTCAATCCTCAATCAAACTAAATCTAGCCTAAGTAATTTATTCCTGCGTAAAAACGTTGGGGTACGAGTTAATCGCTGATATAAAATAAACACCGCTTATCTTGTTCCAACAGAGGCAACCTTATATAGCTCGGAAAGCTTGGGTTTACTGAACTGGACTCGACAATTAAATCTGAAGTAAGAAGACAATACTATTGAGAACGCTTCTCGTTTCCTCCTTTGTGTAGAGATGTCCTGTAGCTTTGTGATGGAAACTCTATTCATTTTAGGTCTATGGTTTTAAATAAAGATTTGTAAAAGGTTTTTAAAAATCTTGTATGATCCATATTATATATAATCCATGAATGCATAAAAACTCTTTATTGTACACAATAATTACAAAACATACACATATGAACCAATAGAATCCAACGAGACAATACAATGTGCGGTCTTATCGCTTAGAAGCGATTTCTTCCATAATAAACACTATAAAATAGTCTCTATTGACTTTTACCTTCGAGTTTTTAAGTAATGTTTGATATGGAGCCTCTCAGTTTTTCTCCATTACTGGCTATTTGATTGGAACCAATATATATAATATAAAAGTGTCTGGCTGTGATATACTCGTATAGGGCTTGTTGTTATTTACACAATACTAAAAAACAAACAAACTCTTAAAATATGTCTATCAGTTTGTCCGGACTAATATCTGGAACGTCTAAACCAATTTTATTTAGACTTTTACTGAAATAGAGATTAGCAACATAAAAGATAAAGGATATTTTATCCCGGAATTATACGCGGGGAAAACAGCGTCTTAAATGCGCTGGTCTGACCAAATTCGCACTGCCGACACCACGATTCACAATGCTCTTTATACTGCCGGGGACAGAGGAAGATGGAGAAACATAATAAGGGAAAGATACCTAAAGGAGGTCACGACCCTCAGCACTGAGGAATAAGAGGAGGAAATAACCGCCCAAGCGAACAAAGTCGCGGGCACGGCTTATGTATAAGATTTTAGCAAAACAATCGATCGCCAGTCGAATCGTTCGCTCGTAACCTTAAACTTGTTTTGACCGATTGTTATAGCTTAAATATTTCTTATAGTAAGTCAAAAGCTCCTTTGTTCAAAATATAATCTTAATTCTGAGAAGTTTCTGAACGTAAGGTTCTTATTGTGAGGTCAAAAAAAAATGCTTATAAAATCTTAAATGCGATACGTTCAACAAATACATATTGTTTTTGGAACGTTCCTTTTTAAACGTTGTGTGATCCATCTGAAATTAGGTAGTTTATGATATACATACGATAATTATACTGTTGTACGAGTAGAGGTAGGCAAAAGAAAAGTTGGATGGATTGTGTGAAGGATGACATGAGTAAGAAAGGAGTGAGTGTTGTGATGACGGCTGATAGAGGAGAATGGAAGTAGAACACATGTTGTGCCGACCCCACATAATGTGGGAAAAGGGCAGGGAGATGATGATGATCTACACTATCTACACTAACAATAGAAAGAGGAATAAATTTGTTCGTTTGTATGTTTGTTTGTTTGAATTGAATAGGAAATAACCGATTTGAAAAAATCTTTCACCATTAGAATCCTACATTGTCCATAATAAATAAAGGCTATATTTTTTTCCCGGGAAAGTGATGTTTTCCCGAGGGACCGCAGGTAACATCGCGACAGACAGCTAGTAAGTTATATTATAACTAATTATAAGTTATAATATAATACATACGAGTATATGGTAATTTTGTTACTTTAAAAGAACCAAGCAAAAACCTAAATTAGAGGTAAATAATATAGGACGTAGTAATCGAAATAATTTGATCATCATTATCATCACCTCTCCTTCCCACACCTTGGTATAGACCTCTCGGTTTTTCTCTCTTAACTTAATTTTCAATTAAAAATAAGTTTAAAAAACACACATATCTACAGACAATAACATTTATAATAATAACGCTATTTATAAATCAGAAACCGGCATAGTAGCTTGCTTGACAAAATGATGGTTATTTTTAATAATAATTGCATTTAAACGTTATTGTAAAATAATAATATCCATTTAGAACCTGGTTTTAGATTGGAATGTTAAAATTGCTGTATTTCGAAAACACACACACAACACAAGCAAGCACACAAGTTAAGCAACGGTTTTCTATGAAGACAATTATATAGAAATCAACCAGAATTTCGGATATGAAATGGTGTGTGAAACGCGTTTCAGAGTGAGCGATTGCATACTAGGTAATTATGCAATTTTCAGGGACTATTGAGTACTCTAAACTGGCAAGCTTGTATGAAGGTAGAATAGCACACATCTTTCGGTTCATTAGTCTAATATAATAGTATTAGACTAATGAGCCGAAAGATGTGTGTGTGATGTGTGAGATGTGTGTGTGTGTGTGTGTGTGTGATGCGATGTGGAAAGATGTTTGTCAGGATCATCATAATGTCAGCATCATAGCATGGGGAGATACATTGATAAACGCCCTGGTCGCCAATTTGATCCAAGAAGGTTCGCCTAGGCCTTCCCCTTCCAGCTATCCCATACACACTCGCCTTGTCAAACGATTGTCATCCATCCTCTCTACATGCCCAAACCAAAGTCTCTGAAGTAAAGTGATTTATAGTGCCACAAACTTATCTGAACCAGTGAGGGAGGCACTGTTATCGCATTTGGTGTTGGCAGAGAGTTTCCCTTTTGACCACCGAACCAGATAAGTTTGTGGCACTGTATCTATTGTGTAGTTGTTTTAAACATGACTTTAGTTGGTTTGGCATGATTGCAATAAACTTACAAAAGTTCTTACTCTACGCACAATTTTCAGATTTACAATTTAAGTACGATAGAAAAAAGACAACAAGATTCTTTTTGGAGTGTTTGATAATCTTAAGAACTAACTCTGTCTTTGTTTAATGCTTTGACTTTAATATTTTAATTCTTTACGAAGAAATCTGGCATTCAAGATCTTTGAAGTGTGTCCACTCCTTATCGATCTCAAAACCATTTTTTTTATCGTAGGCTTATCTTTAAGTCCTATTATTCTCTTGTTAAGACCCCTTGCAGACTACAGAATTTCTATCGGCCGATAGTCGAGACGGGCTATACTTCTCCATACTTATTACGAGTCGAAATATATTCCGTCTCAACAATCGGCCGATAAAAAGTCTGTAGTCTGCGAGGGGTTTAAATATGAAACTTACTCCAGTTATAAGTAAAAGTGAATTTACACGATGTGATTTTTCGTACGATTTGCTAAGCCCCTTTGAACGTGCCGACGAGCGTCGCGCTAACTTCAAATCGCATGTGAAAAACTTGTTTTTAGTTTTGTTTCATGTATAAAACTAAACATAATTTTAAAATCGCCAAGGGGCGGTCAACCATTCTTTTAGGTTATACCTTCATAACTTCTTACAACCCCTTTATTGTATTTGTATTTACAAAAAAAAAAGTATATAAGTAGTATATCAGTCATCTTAGTACCCATAACACAAGCTCTGCTTACTTTAGGGCTAGATGATGCTGTGTGAAAAGTCCAGCATTATTTATTTATTTATATTCTTAAGTAACAGTCGTGATCCTGTACATGAAATGACAGTGGCATTCAACAGAAGTGAAAACTTGAACGAGGTGTCGGTAACGGTTCTAACCTAAAGTTCTAAAAAAAATATACAAAAAAGAAACACCATTTTAGAACTTTTCACTTCAAAAAAATTCAATTGAACGGGAAACGTAGATAGGCCCCATCTCAACCCGGGCCCTAATCGACATCGAGTTCATTTAGACATTTGAAACCAAGCCAATAGCCATTTTCGTATTGTGTGATTGGTTGAGCTCTATTGGGATGAAAATCGATTTCAAGTTAGGCATAAGCCGGTGTCAGTAACACTGCGAGTTCAATGATTTTCTCCCATCTCAAAAATACCCAACGCGCCTAAAGAAGCTTTCACTTCAAAAACACAATTGTACAGAATCTTTGTAAGAAGCAAGTAAAGGAACAATTTTTACCTAAGAAAAGACATCAACGCGCTACACACAAGTGCCTCAAAATGTTAGAAGTTCATCTACTATATAAAAATAAGTCGGGTTTTCCTTCCTGACGCTATATCTCCAGAACGCAAAAAAAAAATTCAGGCATCTGGTGGCGAAACGGAGTCCGCTGGGTTTGCTAGTGCTTGATAAAGTCATTGGGATGCGTTGATGCGTTTAATTATTTGAATCCATAAATATATCGGTAGTTATACTTATATGTATAAACGTATTTTTAGACATACTCATACACTTATAGTAACTCTGTCTGTCTGTCTCTCTGTCTGTTTATTACCGGCGGTAAACTGGCTTAAAATTGGCATGGATAAAGGTTGTATCCCAGGAAAGGACATAGGCTACTTATTATATATATAAATAAATAAATAATATTGGACATTTTACACAGCATCATCTAGCCCCAAACTAAGCAAAGCTTGTACTATGGGAACCAGATAACTGATATACGACTTATATACTTTTTGTTTGTAAATACATACATATTATACATAGAAACACCCAGACCCGAGATAAATATTTGCAGATCATACAAACATTTATCCCGCCGCGGGGATCGAACCCGCAACCTTCTGCGTACCAAGCGGACTTTCACCCACTGCGCCACAGAGGTCGTCAATATATATATTTACATGGCGTTGTATTTATGATAATATAATGCTCCGTGGTAAAAAATATTATATTAATTATTGTAATAAATAGTCTCCTACTTGGCAGTCGCCAACTTTCATAAAGACCTATAAATGGAGTTATTGAAAACCCTTCTTTAATATCAAGCCTTAAAGGGACTGGCTTCGTGGTAGGTACTTTGATTAAGAAATCATTGCACCTACGGCACATAAAGGGTGACCAAGTAGAAGCTTACATTGTTCGGAATTAAATATACCTAAATAATGATTACTTTGCTTGCTTTGGGGACAGATAGATGATGCTGTGTAAAAAGTCCAGCAAAGATTTTTTTTTATAATTAAGTAGGTATAATTGTCTGTTCTGGCGTTACGCGACCGGACGCATCTTCCGTCAGATGTGAACCGACCCTAAAAGTAAACAAGTAAACTATTACAAAATGTTGATTTGTTTGTATTGGCGCGCTTAAAAATAGTGCTTATGGAGTTTATCATTAAGTTCAGAATCCAATCCGCAAGCCGAGGTCAAGGTTCACGATTTTTTTTAAAATAATCTTGTGTATTGTGTACTGATGTACGCATTCCGACTGCGTGAGCACATACAAGTACCTGAGTAGGTACTTACGTTATAGTATGGCACGTGCCTCAGTTCAAATACTGGCCAATTCAACTTCAATATTTGTTAGACTTTGTATGCATATGCCCAAGCACTCTGCGCTAAGTATGTTGATATAAAAATAAATCTGAAGTTCACTTTCGAGGAAAAGTCTGGTTTGATTTTCGAAAACATTCCGCGATCCCGGACAATCATATCTCCGCGAACATAAACCATTGAACGTTTTGAACCGCGTGTATAAGGAAAACATAAACGAACCACGCAAGCTACGTAGCACATTACGTGATCGTAGTGAAAGGTCGAGTAACTAACGAAATGGTGGTTGAACAAAACTGGTTCCAGTGCTTCAGAATGTAACTGGATAAAAACGCCGCCATGAGAGAAACCAGTCGAAGCGGGCATACTTGTACCGATTGCTTAAGAGTACCTACTTCCAAACTTGGTTGCATTGTCAGCTTATGAAAGTTTGTTGCCTACAGCTGTTTGTGCGCGTGGACGCTGGCATATTCATTTCCACATTTGAAATGCGTATCATTTGATCAGTGATCGTCGACCACATCGACACTATCGGGCATGTCATCGGTAGATGTGGGTCGACCGGACACTACTAGCTGCCCACACATATGCGGCTAAGCACAGATGTGTATAAATCAGAGGCTGTGATCATACAGCAGGGGGACATTTGCATTCGGTCGCCGGCGCCGTAGGTGTTGGCCTCACGGAGGTTGCAGCTCTCGAGCGCTGTTTTGGAAAGTTGCGTTTATTACAATATCGGCTTTGTTTTAGCAACCACTGTCAAATTGTTCTGTTCTGTTTTGAATTGAAAACTTCTTTAGGTGCGTTGGGCATTTTTGAGATGGGGAAAAAACCATTGAACTCGCGACACTGTAACCGTTACCGACACCTTTGTATCTGCTATTTCGACCATTAGCGAAGGAGGCCTATCGGTTAGAGATGCGGCATTCGGCGTATCGTATCTCACAGAGGCAATATGCTTATTGTATTTTTTAAGCTAAGAACCGTTACCGACACCTTCGTTCAAGTTTTCTCTTCCGTCGGCTCTCCCGGAGTGTCACTTTTTTTAAAGTGCAATTTAAAAAAAAAACAGTTCTATCTTCCCATTCTGCATGAAATAGCACAATGGTATCAGACAGCTTAGCCCGTAGTCTAAAGTTGGTTAAACTTTTCTAAAATAAAAATATTTTCCCTCCACACTTCTAAGAATCAATTTAATCGTTGCTAACTTTTGAAAGTCTTGCGTAGGAGGTATATTGCTTAACAAGAATCGCACAAGGAAAAAATACGCTGGAAATCTTTGTCATAAGAAATTAAAACTTTGAGATGTATTTTTCATCTGTGATGTGCTACAAATTAGCACCTCGTGCTACGAAATTGTTATAAAGGTTATCAACTCCAATTGCTCAAAAGGTTTAAGTGGATAGGCTCTGAAGGTTACTTGCTCACACAATAAAATACTTGATAATCTTAAAACATGTTTCGAGTACTTATAGATATTCGGTTTCATAAAGTTCACGTTGAGCGATCGCTCCTAGCACTGTTGATTCTTCATTTAAGTTAAGACCCCTCGCAGACTATAGACTTTCTATCGGCCGATAGTTGAGACCGGCTATACTTCTCCATACTCATTACGAGCCGAAGTATATTCCGTCTAAACTATCGGCCGATAGAAAGTCTGTAGTCTGCGAGGGGTCTAATGCTCCATTATCTCTAAGTTATGTTGAAGAGCTTAAAAAAACTTAAACTAAAAACATATCGTATGACGGTAACACTACACCTTCAAGGTATGGAGGTGCCCATGGTTGAAAAAATCTATTATTTAAACGAACAGGTATAATTTTCCTTACACCGAGAATACAGCCTCTCTCTCTATGGGATCAAGAGAAAAAACGGTCTATTATTTGCTCTCGGACACGGGTTCTTCCAGCTTAGAATAATAATACTTAAGAATATTATACGTCAGAGTTTTGTGGTTTACATAAAATTACGCAAAATATAATTACAGCTAAGTTTAAAGTTACCGTGGTAAAGTTACGCAAATTGCGGTTGGCTATCGGATTTAAAACAGTTAAGAAACAAGCTTTGGCTTAATAAATCACGGATTCAAAAATAAATTATATCTATTTTAAGTAAATCAACAACATCGGTTATTTTGTTTCTAAATACACACAATCGTGTATTATTGTGCGTTGTAAAAACAGCTTGGCGAACGGTAAATGTCTCGAAACGACTCTATAAACGACACGTGAGCGTGTTCGCTTTACATGTGCGCTTCAGTTTAACATATCGAATCTTGCGCCGCAGCAAAACGGCATTGTAAACTATACCATCGTTAATCAGAAATAGCGGTGTTACTTGTAGCATAGTAGAAGAAACTTGCTTCCAAGCCCGCCCACACGGCCCGCCTCTTCGTTAGACGCTCACAGTTTCTAACATGTCAGACGTAAACCAATATAAATAAATACATTGTTTTTATCATAATGTTATTGACGAGCGTCCGATGAGGTTATTATTTTTATTATTTAGCCATTCTCGTCCCACTGCAGGGCAGGAACCTTCTTCCAGTCTTTGCGATTTAACGATGTACCAGGCCAGGTTCTTATGTGAGAGTCCAGCTCGTCCCGCCATCTCATCCTGGGTCTTCCACGTCTTCGCGTTACATTTTATGGGGTCCCACTGTGTCAATGAGGTTAAATCGTGTAATTAAATAAAATATAGACCGTGTATTTAGTTATTAAGAACTTGTTAGGTACATAGGTAATGTTCTGTTGTCTCAAATAAATGAATCATATTAAATCAAATAAAACTTACCAAAACATTTTTAACTAGATACTCGGCTGTCCTAACATAGAATTTTCTTTGTTTCCAGTATGCATCGGAACGAACGGCCGCATGTCGGTGCCCTCGAACCGCGACACCCACTACCGGAATCTTCGCGATCGATTCACCAACTGTACCTACGTCGACGGCAACCTCGAGCTGACATGGCTTCAAAACGAAACTTTGGATCTGTCCTTCCTCAAGTACATAAGGGAAGTGACGGGGTATGTGCTCATTTCGCATGTGAACGTGAAGCACATCCTTCTGCCTCAGCTGCAGATTATAAGAGGACGGACACTCTTCAAGCTCAACGTAAGAGAAGAAGAGTTTGCGCTGATGGTCACCATGTCTTCTGCCTTCACGTTGGAGCTGCCAGCTCTTCGCGACGTGCTCCGCGGTAGCGTCGGCGTCTACAACAATTACAATCTATGCCACGTGAAGACGATCAACTGGGACGAGATCATCACAGGAGTAAACGCGACCTATGTCTACGTCTATAACTTCTCAGCCCCAGAACGCGACTGCCCGCGTTGTCACGCAAAGTGCGAAGCTGGCTGCTGGGGTGAAGGCGAAGAGAACTGCCAGAAGTTCTCGAAAACAAACTGCAGTCCTCAATGCGCCCAAGGACGCTGTTACGGGCCTAATCCGAGAGACTGTTGCAATACGTTCTGTGCCGGCGGGTGCATAGGCCCCCTGCCGAGCCAGTGCCTCGCTTGCAGGAATTTCTACGACGAAGGCACGTGCTCTCAAGAATGTCCACCGATGCAAATCTATAACCCCACCACATATTCATGGGAGCCTAATCCGAACGGCAAGTATGCATACGGTGCAACATGCGTACGAAATTGCCCCGAACATTTGTTGAAGGATAACGGAGCTTGTGTGAGAAGCTGTCCACCGAACAAAACTGCCGTAAACGGAGAATGCATACCCTGTAACGTAACCTGCCCAAAGACGTGTCATGCAGAGAAGCCGATACACTCCGGGAACATAGGTAGCTTCAAAGGCTGCACTATTATCGATGGTTCAATCGAAATATTGGAGATGACCTTCACTGGGTTCCAGCAAGTGAACGCCGACTACTCTTTCGGAGAGCACTATGCGAAGATGGAGCCAGATGCGCTGGAGGTCTTCAGCACGGTGCGAGAAGTTACTGGATACTTGAACGTGCAAGCGCATCACCCGAATTTCACGAGCCTCTCGTACTTCCGCAACTTGGAAGTGATTGGAGGACGACAGATGGTCGAGAACCTCTTTGCATCCCTATACATCGTGAAGACATCGCTGAAGTCTCTGAGCCTGAAATCACTGAAACGAGTGAACTCTGGGGCGATTGCGATTATGGAGAACAAGAATCTTTGCTACGCGGACAAGATAGCTTGGAGCAAACTGGTCAAATCGAAAGAGCATAAACAAGTGATACAGAAAAACGGAGATCCAACTCTTTGTGGTGAGTTGCTCAGCGATTTATGTTTGAGGATCCTCAGTAGAGTCATAGAATAAGTATTTAGATTTATTTGCAGAAGCGACAAAATATCATTTAGTCCTCAGCGAAATGTTTATCCCACACCACCTGTTTGCCCCGTAACTTAACATTACCACACTATAGTACTAACATTAACAGCCCATGCAACAAAAGACTGCGCGTTGAACTTTTTCTTTTGCATTATTTTGCTGGACTTTGTTTCCTAACAATATTATGCTCCACAGAAAAATCCAATTTGATGTGTGATCCTCAATGTTCATCTGATGGGTGCTGGGGTCCAGGCCCGGACCAGTGTCTGTCCTGCCAAAACTACAAGTTTGGCGAAACCTGTATTCAGAATTGCAGCTTACATCCTGGGTAGGTACTCCATACATTATCATAAGATACTAATATTAATATTAATTAATAGCATGCACTCGACAAATATCTTAGCGGATGTAGCATTAGCAAATCCCTCTCACTTGGGCTCTCATTGCTTTAATGAGTACCATCGTATCTGCGACGCTAAGATACCTGACGAGTAGGTACTGTATTGTACAACTCTATTGAACTCAGCCTTGCGAAAGTCACATTATTTGAATTGTACTTAGTAGGTATAGTTTTCCCCTCAAGCTATATAAATCATCTAGTAAAGGTTTACAGGCCTTACTTTTGTGTGGTATCAGAATAAACTCGATATTTAAAAAGTGTGATACATCCATCACTTTCTGCTGCAGCCTTCCTCAAATCTGGCGGCCTTATTAACATAACAAAACCCAGCATCGTGTGGGTAGCACTCTTACCGGTTCGTCGTACGAACAGCGTCTTGACCTCATTGTGTGCCAACTATAGCAGCTGTGAAGTAACGTTAGGAAATGAGATGTTTTAGAATAATATTGATATATTTTTTGTAATTCCAGATTATACAAAAGTGGACCGAAGGCTTGCAAGCAATGCCACGCGGAGTGTTTGGATGGCTGTTCAGGGCCAAGTCGTGCCAACTGCACACAATGCAAGCATGTAAGAGATGGACCCTACTGCGTCGCCATGTGCCCCGTCTCCCGTTACTTGTCAGAGAATGGAACCTGCCAACCTTGCCATGAGAACTGTCAAACTGGATGCACAGGTCCAGACAACACGGTCGGAGAAGGGGGATGCAATTCCTGTAAGAAAGCTATCCTCACTGAACAAGGCACGATTGGAAACTGTCTCGGAGACTACGAATCATGCCCAGATGGCTATTACAACGAATGGGTTGAGAATGTAAAAGACCTTGATGACAAAGTCAACATTTTCTGCAGAAAATGCCATCCCAGATGTATAAAATGCACTGGTTTTGGCATTCACAAGCAAGTGTGCACAGTCTGCAACGGATTCAAACGAGGTGACCAATGCGAAGATGAATGCCCATCAGATCATTACACAGACACAGAAGCGAGAACATGCACACTTTGTCACCACGAATGTAGAGGGTGTACGGGACCTTCCTCCACGGATTGTCTCAAGTGTCAGAATTTGAAAATATTCCTCGACTCAGAATCCGGCGAAAAGGCAACTTTCAATTGCACTGACACCTGTCCTGATAACATACCTCACAAAATATACTTTGACGAGCAGCTGCAAAATCCTATAGACGAGCCGTTCTGTTCAGAACTAGCGAGCGGACTCACCACAATGGCAACTGCGCGAACACCGACTGTTTTAGTTATTATACTGGTTTTAGCTTTCCTACTACTCATAATACTGGGCATTATTGGTTACACTTGCAGACAAAAAGCAAAGGCAAAGAAAGAAGCCGTTAAAATGACAATGGTTCTAACAGGTTGCGAGGACAATGAACCCCTACGACCTACCAACGTTAAACCGAATCTTGCCAAATTGCGCATTGTGAAAGAAGCTGAGCTACGTAGAGGGGGAATGCTCGGTTTTGGCGCATTCGGAAAAGTGTACAAAGGCGTCTGGGTGCCTGAAGGTGAAAATGTAAAAATTCCAGTGGCTATCAAAGTTCTGAAAGAAGGAACCGGCGCAAACACCAGCAAGGAGTTCCTAGAAGAAGCTTACATAATGGCTAGCGTCGAGCACCCTAACTTATTGCAACTATTGGCCGTGTGCATGACTAATCAAATGATGTTGATCACGCAATTGATGCCTCTTGGATGCTTACTTGATTACGTCAGAACGCACAAAGAAAAAATTGGGTCGAAAGCCTTCCTAAATTGGTGTACTCAGATAGCGCGCGGTATGTCGTACTTGGAAGAAAAGAGATTGGTGCACAGAGATTTAGCCGCGCGTAATGTTCTAGTACAAACACCGAACTGTGTAAAGATTACAGACTTCGGCTTAGCGAAACTTTTAGATATAAACGAGGATGAGTACAAAGCTGCCGGTGGAAAGATGCCGATTAAGTGGCTGGCATTGGAGTGTATTCAGCACAGGATATTCACACACAAGAGTGACGTCTGGGCTTTTGGTGTGACGATATGGGAGATCCTAAGTTACGGAGCTCGACCATACGAGAATATATCGGCTAGAAATGTGCCTGAGTTGATTGAAAACGGGCTGAAACTACCCCAGCCGAGTATTTGTACCTTAGATATCTACTGCATCATGGTGTCTTGTTGGATGCTGGACGCCGACAGCCGGCCTACGTTCAAGCATCTGGCGGATACGTTCGCGGAGATGGCTCGAGACCCTGGTCGGTACCTGGTCATACCAGGGGACAAGTTTATGCGACTACCGTCTTATTCTACACAGGTGTGTATTGTAAGTTAATGAAAATATTTTATTTTGCATGTTGTTTTCAAGTTTTTACCCCAATTCGTTGAAATATAGATTTTAAAATATTGTTGTTGATCTCATTAATTATATTTTTACTCACCCTCCTTCTGCGTAAAATTATATTAATGTTATTCTGTTTTCAGGATGAAAAGGAAATGATCAGAAATCTATCATCGGCAATGGAAGGCCCGGAGTCTCTGGTCGAGGCCGACGAGTACTTGCAGCCGAAGTTCAAAACCTTGCCTGGAACAACCACCACAAACTCCGCAATGAGCGCTGGCATGGAAACACAGACCAGCTCATTGAAGCCATGCACATCATCCTCGTGGGCAAACAATGGAACCAATCCAGATGGTGTTACGCCCGATGGCTCGAAACCCGAAGCTTGGGACCACGAGCTTCTCCGATACAACTCCCAAGCCACGCCGGACGGAGCTGAACTCCGGCATTATTATAACAACGGGGTTTGTGCATCAGACAACTCCAGCTCCCGATACTGCACCGATCCAATGAACCCCAGAACCGAGGAAGGCAACTTCGATGGCATGTCCAAAGTAAAGGAAGCTCAAGTCGGCAACTTGAAGCTGAACCTACCGTTGGACGAAGACGACTACCTAATGCCATCTCCCCAACACAACCAGAGCTCATCAGCTTATATGGACTTGATAGGGGAAGGAGGGGAAGGGCAGGAAGCCAAGGACTTGAGGTACAGCAACTTCGTGGGAAAGCGCTGTATAGATAACCCGGAGTATCTCATGTCGGAGGAGAACGTTCCAACCCAGACTCTTGGGATTCCGACGGTGGAGCCACCAGCGGCACCGGAGTCTCTCTGCACGAGCGAAGGCAGTGAGAGCGTCGCACCTGGGAAGTATCTCCCCCAGCGGTCTGTCGAGGAGGAATCCATGTCCGACCACGAGTACTACAACGATCTCCAAAGAGAGCTGCAGCCTCTTCGCAGGAACGAGACAACAGTTTGAATTAGTGCTGTGTGCATAGACTGATCTCCATTCTAACTTTACGAGCGCCGTTGCTCGAGTGGTGCCATTGCGATGGCTAGTGTTAGCGTCAAATATCTTATAATACGTAGTTATATTGACAGTTTGTTATTTTTGTGTACAAAGACGCCTGTGTTCGGGGGCGGAAATGTGTTAACTTCTGTAGCCAGCAAGTGTATAAATATGATTTGTAAAATACGGTTATATATTGTGTCACTCGATGCATTAACAAAGTTATTTATTAATTTAGATTAAGGAAGGCTATGTTTAGATTTCCAAAATGTAGTTAGTGTAAGTATATCGTGTGTTATTTTAATTTTAAAACTGTGATAATTAGGTTAATTAAAAATACAATGGGACCAGTGAAATTGATTATGTAAAGGCCGTGATTTATTTTGTTTAAACGCTGTGTATAAATATTTCCATTGTACCTACCCACGCGGCGTATGAATGCCGGACTGGTAGGTACTACGCCATGAATTCAAAAATTAAGAGTCGCTTGACATTCCGCTAACATTCCTAAAATACCTCTTACATTCGACTTTTTGTCTCAATCATGAACTTTCTGTAACATTAACAATGCAATTCTGATCTTGCCATCAAATATTATTTTTAATTCATTTTATATTGTTGAGACACACTGTAGAATTATTTGGTAGGTAATTTACCTAAGTGGTTACTTATTCTACAAAATATACATTTGATGCTCTTAATTTCATTCATCCGAATATAAACTTGCTGGAACCATTTAAGTCGCTTTTCCGGAGGAGAGCGCTGACTCTGCGACACAGTGTAACCTTTGCAGTAGTTCAACGTTCAAAACTATTGTTCTCTATTCCCAAATAAATACTTTTGATTTGATTGATGCATTTAAATAAAATGACAATAAACATTGAAAGTAATTTGGAAGTGTGCATTCGGAATGTCCTGTTTGTAGGATTTTGTGGGACTTTTGTGAATGCTCAAAAATGTACCTACCTATATCAGAACTTGCGTGCTTAAACCCTCATCGATTATTGCCAACCTAAGTGGAACAAGGAATTCTATTTCACGATGCCCAAAGGTTTTATGGAGCTAACAAAACCGGAGTTTTGTAGTCGAAATCATCGTGAAATATTTATTGAGTTATATGCAGTGATATGACACTAGCATAACAAACCACTGGTTATATGTAAATAAAAAATATTATAATTATAAAAGACACAAAAGACATTATTTATACGATTTTTAATGTTTTACACATCCTAGCACAAAGCAAGCTCAAATGTTTTCAACTAATTTGCAAATATAGATGATAATATCTAAGGTAGCTATTCTTTTATTAGACCAAACTCGTTTGCCATGTATATGTAAATAGTTAGTTTTTTTTATGATTAGGAATACGCTTTTGTAAATAATATGAACATGGTAGTTAGGTACTACTGTTATACCTAACTTCATATTTTTATTATATTAGCCGGCCTGTTGATATTCTAAATTATATATATAATAATTGTGCCATTAAATGAAATAGTTTTTATAATGCGTTATGTATGACTTATGTTTACTGGGAAAACGTATTTTAATTTATATAATTACCTACTTGTATCTGAAGGCTGCTAAATATATATTTTGTAAACATTGTACATAAATTAAGTATATAAATTCTGCAGCACATCTTATAGCAGCATTAGCCCCAAACTAAGCAAAGCTTGTATTAGGGAACCTGGTAACTGATATAATTAATAAGTACCAAATTTTTTGTAATACAATACCTAGGTACTTAATATTACTTTTATAACAACCAGACACAAAAAATATTCGTTCAACTCAAACGTTTGTCATGGGTGGGACGAACCCTACGGTATGAAGCTGAAAGGCTATATATACTAGGTCTTGAATTGAACTGTACCGCATTAATAGTAGGTTTACCAAACAGAATACAATGACAGATTAACTGCTCATAGAAGAATTGTATGGAGCTATTCTCAATGTGAAAATTATATTACTGGAAAGTTGCCGACACCACCGTGGGATAAAGCCAGGGAAATGATGATTATGATTACTGGAATCAATTATTTACTTACTGAATTCTAAGCTGTTCTCACAGCTATACTGGTAGCTAAAATTTAGTGGGTTTGTCTGAACACGTAGATCCTTCAATGATCCTATCTCGTAGTGCCTGGAAAATAAAAGTTCATAATTAATTCCCTTCACATTTTATATATTATCATTGGTCATTTTATCATTGCAAGAAAAGTCTTTGCTGACGAATGGAGTCCTCTCGGCGCTACTGTCTTTGCAACGTAGCCATTTCAAAGTCAAAAAGCATTTATTCAGTACAACAGTAGGACCACTGCGATAACTTAGAATAGTCTTAAAACTAATTTTACTCCTGTTCTTGCGCGACCAATACCGTGAAGAATAAGGGCAACAAACACGGTTTGGGGCCCAGACCTATTTGTTTAGGTCTGCTGAATTCCGCAGGACTCCTTTTGATGGCACAGACTTTTCTTTACGATTTTAGTTTGAAAAAATTAATATGTCCTACTGTTTTAACTCTATGAACCTTGAAATGAGTTTCGAGATGTTTTTATGAAGACGGCAACTATTCCATTAAGATGTTGATCAAGCATCAATCAATTTATCATCCTTCAGCTAAAATATTTGACTAAGGTACTATTTTGACCTACCTAAGGCTCAAAGCAGACTTAATTGGGAGCGACGCGGCGCGACGAGACCATAAGAACAATGTAACAAGATATAGAATGAAAGAGGTGTGGCGAAGCCTCGCGTCGGCTCGAGCAGTCACGCGTGGTCGCGAGTTATCAAGCATTTCTATATCTTGTATCATTGTTCATAAGGTTTATAATGTCCTGTTACGTCTCGTCGCCAATTCAGTCTGCATTGAGCCTAAAACGTTATTTTTCTCTGAGCAGTTATTCTTAAAATGACATATTGTTTTTAATTAAATAGGTATATTTTTACATGGCTAACATATTGTTTTCTGTAGATAAACTAGAATGAAAAACTTTCTAATGTTGGTACTTGTACCTTGATAAAATAAACTTAAAAGTAAAACGATGTGTTTAATTTTACTCCTAAGTAGTAGGTAAACAAATAAGCGAGTAAGGCTCAATCCACAATTAACGAGATCTGGCGAAGCCATCTAGCGGAAAGCGCTGGCTCGAGCGGTTCATTCTACATGCGTTTCTATATCATGTACCATTGTTCATAAGGTTTATAATGGCTTGCTATAAAACTAATTGACGCGTCGCTTTCCAATTCAATGTGCATTGAGCCATAGAATACCTATGTGCCTAAAATGAATTTATGCGTCCTTTGACTATCCCTACAGATAGGTATTCAAAGGATCAACTCGACTTTATCCCCAAGGCGCAGTAGTCATTCTCTCAGAACAGGTGTTCGTCGTTGGCAGACATTTTTACAAATCTCCGAAATAAATTCCTTATTTGTACAAATTATGGCAAGTCTCCTAGATCAAAAGGTTGTTTAAATTAAATTATAGAAATCTATTGAAGTAAATAAAAAACTAACTGAATTACGACTAATACATTTATTTTCCTTAAAATTAAAATAAATAGACATTAACCTGAGCATAAGTTATGTTCACATCGTAGTTCGATCGTTTTCAAACAAATTATACAAGTTATATATAATCTAACATCGATTCAAACACCTTGCACATTATTATGTTGACAGATCCGAGTACTAGAACATCTTTACAAAATAACATTGAGATTTATAATTGAAGTCGTTTTATAAACTAATGTATTAGAGAAAAACATTGAGCATAATTACCTACACGAGATAATTCAAAAATTAACTAACTCTAAAATTCAATTTTAATACAATAAGTACAGAAATAATATGAGATTAACAAAATTCGAGAAATTATCAATAGTAAGTATAAAATAGCAAGTAAAAGTAGTAGTAGCACCAGCTTATCTGTTCAGTTGACAGTGCAATTCACTGCCATTATTTTTAGTTTCAAAACTTTAGTTTATCTCGCTGGTGGCGCTACAAGGCCAATTTGAATGAAGTTGTACCAGCCAGCAACATTGCATTCAGATTAGTTTATATCAACTTAATAGACAGAATTGACAAAATACAATAGAAATAGTTGATAGGTTTGTCTCAGATCCACTATCGTTTAAAAAGTGCTTATGATAGAATTACAATACAATATATTTTGATAATACATCAATCTTATAGCTAATTTAAGTTTTAAATGCTGCTGATAAATCAGGCGTTTCTTAGGTAAATGTTAGTACATTTAAAAGCGGGGCAAGCGTGACAGGCCTGAGATATCTCGTGCACGAAAACGTGAATAATTGTGAAGACATTACACGTTATATTTATGTTATTTGTGGGTATTTTGTCCAAAAACGCTAACATTACACTTCGTTTGACACATCTGCATGAGAGGGAACGAGTATTTTTTCGTCGCTACTTTGTGAGGATGCGTTAATTGACGAGATACGTGTGAAGACACGTGGTGTTTGATCACAAAAATCATTTTGGTATCTGGGCAGGCCACGTCTGCCGCATGTCGGATGAGTTGTGGGCTCGAATCACGACAGAGTGGATCCCCAGAGACAGGAAACGACCACGCGGCAGACCACGGCGACGGTGGAGAGACGAACTTGACTCTTACTCTTCACATTGGACAACATTAGCTTACAATAGAGTTGAGTGGAAGAAAGGAAGGGAGGCCTTTGCCCTGCAGTGGGACATCACGGGCTCATAACAATAATAATAAATAATTTTGCTTGAATTATGTTCTAACAACGTACCATAGCGTAAGTCTACAAGGACAAACTTCTATGTCGCAGTGATCATGGCTATAATCGTCAAAATTTCTCGTTTCTCGTGCACGAGTCATGCTAGCCCCGCAGGACAGGGGATAGACACACATATATGCATTAAACTAGTGATATTTTAATAGATATGGTAATAGATTCCTTCATAGAGAACAATTTAATCTAAGAAAGAATATGTAATATTTAAAAAAATCAAGAATGCAATCATAGAATTGAGTTGTTTGTTTGCTTACATAGAGACAAAAATAAAAAAACAAACAAAACTAACAATATCAAATACATAGAAAAAACGGTATTAAGAACATACAACATAAAATGGAGAAAGATACCTGTGCCATCAAATTAAAACTATTGTTTTTCTTTAGTAGGTAAATTGTTCTCTAGGATATTCATATACTTAAAAATACATTGAACACGTCATAGAAACAGTAATATCGTGTATTTTACGCTTTGTTAGGCCAAGGGGCTTACTTCAATGACTTGACTATTTCGTTTAGAATCGAAGAATGATGATTTCAACCAGAGGTTTTATTGTCTAACTTGAAATTCATTCCCATTTCCCATTCCAACCAATCATACAATACAAAAATGACGTATTTTGTCATGATACGTCATTTTCGTAGTGTGTGATTGGTTGGAATGGGAAATGGGAAGGGATTTCAAGTTAGACAAAAAGGCCTCAGTACCCCTTTCATCCCGGACGTCTGATTATGTAAAAGCGATCGATTGCTGATCGCTCATTGGTTGACTAGCGGAACTAGCGCCATTGCGATAAAGTATCCACTGGAACGCAAGTGCTGATGTGGAATCAAGGAAATTCAAACGTACTACGTAGGGAATAGGTATGTCTTTTAGAGAGGCGATGGCGAAAATGTGTTAATTTTGCAATCGCTGTAACAATCCAGCGGGCCCGGCGACGATATTCCCACAAAAATCTAAACGCTAAAGTTAAAAATTCATTCAGTAGGACCGCTGGGATCACTTAGAATTCTTCTAATTTTACTCCTGTTCTTTCGCGACCAAAACAGTTTGGGGCCTAGCATTCTTTTAGATGATCCATCTTAAAACTAAATAGTCAAACTTCAAAGCCAGTCAAACAAAATTGAGGCTCGTCATAGTAAGTTTAGATGCTCTGAAAGTACTGTTTATATTGCACTCATGTAAAAGTAAGGAAGGAGTAGAGGTTTTAAATCTACATGTAAAAACGTTACAAATAAACGACATCACAAAACGAATCCCCTTAGGCAATTTTTTTTATACATCACGGATCTGTCCCGTTGACCTAAGATTTTCCCTCGCAATTATCAAAGTCATATAAATTCCTCATTTTAAGCTCCTTGTTTCGCATTCCAAATTAGGGTAATAAATATAAAAATAAATGATAATACAAAATCTACCTTGTGCCCAAACACCATAAATTAAATATAATTTAGGAGAAAATAAATACTCAAAAAGAATACTAACAGGACGGAAAGAACGTTAACTAAAATATCGTTTACAGGAGTTTTAAGCCTAGCTGTTAGGCGCTTTTAAATGCAATAAAATAACTACAAAATTGTATAAAAAGTCCATCTTAGCTCAATCTTAAAGGATTTTGTGGAATATACAGATATCAAAATAAAATTTCACAATAACTACATCTCTCTTGAGATTAAATAGTTAAGAAATATTATTTTCTAAGAGACCTAACGCACAGGATTTACCTTCAAATTCAAATTCAAATTCAAAAGTGTTTTCTTACAGAGAAATAAATTCCTCATCTCTCATGATTTTTCTCATCTTTATATTGAGGTTGGCGTGGTATGGGCATGCCATGAAAGGTTTGAATGTGGCCTAAGAAAAGATGGATGGAGTGTGTGAATGCGGATATGTGAATGGAGTGAATGTTATGTAGAGCGACAGAGAAAAATGGAGACGAGAAGCATGTGCCGACCACACGTACTGGGATAAGGGCAGAAAGATCTTACATGATCTCCAACACTTTCTCTCTCCTCTTTTTATCCCATTTGCAAAAGGTCTCTTATTCAAAGGGATATAAAAACCTTATATGTATAATTTTGTATATAATACATAAATAGTTTTGGCTAATGTAAGCCCACGTTGATACGCGCAAGATTGTATAGGAAAGTTTTAATAATCACGACTACCAATGTGATGAAAGCTCTAATAAATAGTTTTAAGATCCGACAGCGAGTAAAATCGCCTACAAAAAACCACCAATCAAGAACTATTCGGTCAATGGATCACCCATGAACCAATGAATCACCCCTATCAACTTGTGAATCTGGAAAATCAAATATTTCTAGAGCCTTCATCGCCAAACTTGAATATTGAATTTTGATTATATCTACCTCAAATATTAATATTACGAAGTGTTCATAAACTAACCATAAAATTTATTATATTTAAGTTTAACATTCAGTAACAGTTATGCTATAACACAGAAAGCTGATCAAAACCTAAAAGTTATTCAAAATGCGACTAATATTGTCATAGAAGTCTAAATGTTTTGACCGTCTTTTTTGCCCATTTTCATGCCAATCATTCATCGAATTCATCATCATAGAAAATAATGACACGATTTAATCTTATTCCGTTCGGTCGCTCCCTGAATACTTCAATCACTATCAAAGGCAGCTGCTGCCTCTCATCCATCCAGAAAACGTCCATCAGGAAATTCTTAATTGACGATAAAATATACTTCACAGCCAACAGCACATTGTAAAAAGACATGATGTATATAATCAGTGCGACACAGTCCATAGCGCAGAGGATAAAAGTAACGGTGTTCAGAACGATAGTTAGGTTGATCATGTCGTAGGTTTTAGCCATGAAATAATGGCTGAGATAGCGGTACTCTTGGAGTGAATATCACATGGGCATAGAGTTGTCTTTTTTGTTATTGCGGTTGCGGCGATTCTTGCTTTTGGAGAGGAGTTCGTAGGCCCGTTGGATTTCCATGAAGCGTTCTTGGGCATCACGTTTGATTTCGGCATCCTTAACTTTGTCCGGGTGGTTCTCGCGGGAGAGACGGCGCCAAGCTGTTGTAATCTCATGTTGTGTTGCATCCGGGCTGATATTCAGAACCTGAAATAATATTTTAGTTAGAAAATGGCGTCGATTCTGTTGTTCACTGACTAAAATTAACTAAACTAAAATGCTACGTTCTTATTTCCTTTACGATAAAGTCCATAATAGAATGACTATTACAGTGGCATTCCTAAAATTACTTATTTTTAGTAAAAATGAAGTATTTGTGGATAGAATTAGTCAAGACCATTTTACTCGCTGTGTAAAACAGCTGCTACAGAAGCTCAGAAACGCCATTTTGATTATACTTTTAGTAATGTCACTTTCAATGACGTGCCATTTTCGTCTTTAGCGAGAGAATAAGAACGTTCAAGTTTAAGTTTAATTAAGTTTAGTCAGTGAACAGCAGAATCGACGCCATTATACTAAACCTAATATAACATAATGGATAGCTTATTTTTGTTGACTTCGACAGAGTAAAAGCAATATCAGTGTTTCTTCTTCGGAATTCATTTTGCAACTGGCTCGTGTACAAAGAGTCGTCGATAGCTGCCGCCAGAGCATTACATTGCCGTTGGCATAATGCCGTTCGTGTGTATGAGCCCTAATATGGCTGAGCTGTATAGTTTTTCGTTAATTTGAAATGTATTTTAGTTAGCATATCCTTTAGATGCATTATTTTTAATGCAGATACGTGACAGGTTCATCTTCTTCTATTAGTGCCTCTCCGACTAGCGAAGGTTGGCAGTCAATATGGCGTAATGTTCCCGGTCCTTAGCGAGTCGAAACAGTTCCGCAGCACTCGCTATCCCCGTCCACTCTCTGATGTTCCGCAACCATGACTTCTTCCTCCGACCAACACGCCTCTTGCCGGCGACTTTCCTCATAATCCCATCAGTTGAAGAAGGTCATATCTCTCGTGTCTTATGAGTAACTGTCCTAAGTGACAGGTTGCAAGAGGTTAATGAAAATGATGGTTACCTTATAAGCATTTTTTTCTCCATTCGGATCGGATAAATCTATAATCTGTTTCCATACTTCAGCCCAGCCGTGGTGTTGCGCGTAGTTGTAGATTTCTACCACGCATTGATGCAGATCCAACCACCTGTTGATACAATTATTTTATAGATGGTTACATAAACAGACATTCAATGGATGCTTGGTTATCTAAGTAGAAATCGAAATCATTGAAATATCACATTTTTTGCCTGTTACGTTTCAGTATTGGTCGCGCGAGAACAGCTCGCTTGCCATGTCCAGGTCCACCCTATCTCTAAGGCAAAAAAGTGTAAATTGACATTAAACTCTATTCTAGCAAAGAGATCGTGTTATGATAATCCAGCAGATCTTTAGAGATCAAACTAATCGACGTTACTTACCAAGGGCTAGTGAAGAAATGATGGACTGCTTCATACACCGGAATCTCGTCACCTTCGCTATCAGTGACCGTGCCGTGGTAGTAGAGGTAGCTACCCCACATTGACATGTAAAGGCAGGTGCAAAGACCAATCACGGCAACACGTCTGAGGATAAAAAAGTTTGTATTACCATTTTTGTAAATGTAAGAAAAGGATAGGTAAACTATAAGTATTTTTAAGACAGTTGTTTTGTTGACTTACTTAGCCACGTGGCATTTGCTTGGCTGGCGGTCCCAACCCTTGGAGAAGGAGTCGAACAGCAGCGCAGATAAGATCACCATAGCCATGAACCAAATGGACTCATCGAAGATATAGTAACGTATGGGGTAGGCAGCGTACGCGCCAAGCAATGGCCATTTCAGGGAACCACGCTCGCGGCCGATGTTGCCGACGACCCAAACTCCTGTAAGATAATTTTGGTTTCAGAATTTGAAGTATGTTCTTATTATATTACTGGCTAAAAGTTCCAGACACTACAGCGTCCCGTTGAGTATCGGCATAGGTTGCCTCCTAAGATGTTAGAGTGTGTTTCATCAAATAATTCCTATGCTGTCATGTTGGCAGTAGAATGTTATCAATAAATAAATAACCATTTATTTCAGGCAACACATAACAAATTATACATTATAAAATGTCATTGGCCCATATTTATAGATACCTTACAGACTAACATATATATAAAAATATTAAATAGTCGGGTCAGCGACGCTCCGATGACATAACACACACATGATGATTTTAGACATGATTTTCTCAAGAAACTCCAATAAAACCTTGAAAAACCTGGAGATACGTTTATGGGTGTTGACACTGTGGACAGACAGGGGTGCCAACATTACGGCATAGGAACTATTTGATGAAACGCACTCTACACGCTTGGCAAGCCTCAACCAACTTAGCGCATCCTCGAAAATATGAAAAAGAACAAATGTAAATGATGTGATTTTAAAAATAAAAAAACTCAAATGTAATTGGACAGGGCACATTATGAGAACAGATTAGAAAAAAATGGACAAAAGAAGTAATGGAATGGTATCCTAGAAATGGAAACAGACAAAAAGGACGACAAATTAAGAGATGAGAAGATGATCTACCAAAAGGGTGGAGAAGATTAGCTCTAGACAGAGAGGAGTGGAAAAAATTAGGGGAGGCCTATGTCGAAAGACAACCTGACCAACAAACTGGTAGCTGAAGATTAATGATTATTTTATTTTTGTAAACGAGATTAGAATTAGATTTAAGAGATTAGAATTAGATTTGGATGGTCAGCGAATAAAGACTTTTTTACTTTACTAATACACTCTACACGCTTGGCAAGCCTCAACCAACTTACGATCTCCTTAGACTCTTGAATTATTTAAGAAGTATGAATCTACCAAATGCTTGGGATGAATCGAGATTCTGTTTTTTTTCAAAATTTTAATCTAAATTAAAAAATGAAACAACCTTATGATTGTATTTCGTTTCAAATGGAGGTATTACATAAACTCAATTTCCAGACAGAGCATCCAGGTAGTTACGTAAAAGTCAGATGACCTAAATAAAGTCTGAATCTGTAAGCTCGACCTGGATAGGTTCATGGAGGTATAACATGACCTCAATTCCCAGAAATGTAGAGCTACTAGGTAGTTACGTAAAGGTCAGATGACCTAAATAAAGTGACCTAAATAAAGTCTGAATCTGAAAGCTCGACCTGGATAGGTTCATGGAGGTATAACAGGACCTCAATTCCCAGAAATGTAGAGCTAAAGTCTAAAGGTAGTTAGGTAAAGGTCAGATGACCAAGTGACCTAAATAAATAAAATGTCATTTTCAGGTTTTAGGCTTCCTGCATCATGTTATTATACATATATATGAATCCAGTTATTAGTAGGTGTGAAGTGCGTCGTAACATCACGCAGCGGGGTCAAGATACGGTTAGTGTCGTGTGCGCCGGTGTAAACGTCGTCGTTTAGAAAATCTGAAGATATGTGAGGGTAGTTGTGAAACTATCGCTCATCGACGGCTCCGTCACATACTCCAGTTTGCCCGCGACCACGCCTGTTGCGAAACGTCGGGAAATAATAAAATAAGGTACGCGATAAATCCCGTTTAGTTAATACGTAACTATGAATAGTGATCGCAAAAGTTTAAGAAAGACTACTGAGCTAAATAAAGTCTGAATCTGTAAGCTTGACAGGTCAGGAAAAATCCAGGTCGGAATAGCATTGATTTCTGGCGTGCGCGGTGGCGCAGCAAGCGACCTCGCAGTGCAATTGCAGGGCAGCAAGCAAATTGAATAATACTTTCATCAACTTTTGATTTTATTTTGATTTTATCGTTATTTATATATTTTTGCTATATTTATTTATAATTTACCCTTATAAATTTGTTTACCATACAATTCTAGTGCACAAGGGCGGGAACTAGACCTCACGACACAAGTTACCCTAGTGTGAGGCCTAGGGCTCAGATGTTGATTATCGTCATATTAAGTAGCTTCCTATCCTTTACCTTAGTACAACCCTGTAGGTACTACCTTGCTCCTTCTTCGCAGTCAACAACCTACAGTGTGCAATTTGTACTTACCCACCTAACTACTTTGTAAACAAGCTGCTAAATAAATAAATTTCATTTCATTTCAATTTCATTTATTTTGATGGTTCATTATTTTCAAGGAAAACTCAATACAAAATTGTCGTAACTAAAAATGGCCTTTCACAGTGTCACTTGTAATTTGGCCTTCTCACATCACAAACAGTAGTTTACAGTAAACTTCAAGTTTCGGAAGCTCAGTCGCGTACTCACCAAGCTCGCGTTACCTATTTAGTTACTTACCAAGTGCAGCAGCCAAAGGTATCAGCAGGTTGAGGTATCGAAGAGTGACGCCGTACACCCCATCTGGGGGTATAGCATACATCGTCATCTGTGACCAGGAGTAGCCAACCATCAGCATCCCAGTAAAACGGTTCATTGAGAACGGAGGCTGTTGGACAAAGAGAAACATTTCAGTTGTAGAAGCTATCAAATAGAAAACTGAAATACATGAGCTCTTAAAATGATCAGGAAATGATTTGGTTAAAATGTTTTGCTTTTTTGCTAAAATACGTACTTCATAAACGACAAGCGCCGTATCATCCGAGAGCTGGACGCATTTGTCCCAATAATAATGTTTAATATACAGAATAATAATGGTAACGCCCAGAATAATGATAGTTATTATCTTCATCTTGAACACAAAGCTTTAATCACTTTTTAATGAACTCATGTTTGGTACATAGGTAATTGGGAGTGAAAACGCGCGCGTCCGAGCCAAAACTCGGGATGTAATTGATGGAAGCTGCTGGACCCCGTACCTTGATGCAGAGCAATCGATCTGCGCGAGGTAGCGGATGCTGAAGGGAAATCTTTCAAAACTTGCGCGGATCTGATACGCATTTCCGAATTTTGCCGCATCGACAACGGAAAATTTGTTAACTAGGTCGGGAGTGGGCAAAATTCCATTGACGTCATGAATAAAGGAAACGGGTTTTGTTTCAAGATCTTTGTTTTAAGAAGGTCGGGAGTGGGAAAATTCCTTTGGCGTCATGACTAAAAGGTCTTTGTTTCAAGATCTTTGTTTTAAGACAAAGCCAAGTGGTACATTTATAAGGATTGCTAGGATTCGTATGACTAGGTGATGCCCACGGTCCCAATAAATGCTTTTTGACTTCGACTTGACTTGAGAGCTAGGCTACTCCTGTTGCTTCGGACAAACACTATGAAGGAGATCTATTACTCTTAAAATTAAATAATATGCTTCAATAAGGGTCTTGTCCAACTACCTGGTTGATAAACCTAGAGATGTATTTGAATTCATTCAGGAAGACAGATTAGCTATCGGAAACTACCCAATAAATTGCGGAGGTAGCTTTCAACATCAACTCCGGAATTTTCAACTACATATTAAAATTGGTTGGGTTATTCCCTATAACGAATCCGATGAGTTCCCGACGAATTTAAGTAGGTACCCCTATACCCTATACCTCTATTATCTCCTTTACCAGAGTCGTCCTTTAAAAGAGCCGTGTTGGCCGAAAGTGGTTGTACCTCGACTTTCAACCCGAAGGTCGTGGGATCGAATCCCGGCCGTGCATCAATGGATTTTGCGTTTCGTAAAATTTATATGAGCTTTAACACGAGCTCTGAACGGTAAAGGAAAACATCGTGAGGAAATCAGTGAGTATTCTTATAGGCGGCGATGTGCTTGCAAAGTATGGAATACTAACTTCTGCAAGATGTGGGCATGTATGAGATATGTATTTGTACGTGCCTCTGACTACCCATTAGACATCTTCAAAGGATCTGGAATATAAATGACCTGAGAGAATGTCTAACGCACCTCAGCGATACAGTAGTGACCCTGTTTACGTTTTTTACTATTAGAAAGACAGACCACATCGAGCGCGTACAACGAAGGGCTACGAAAATGGTACCTAGTCTCAAAACACTTACATATGAGGAACGACTCCAGGAACATGGACTAGAGAGCGCGGAGAACTTATAGAGACCTATTAAATCCTGGATAGTCATTATACTGTACCTTTATCAGAGACATGAACACAAATGAAAAGTCGAGAGGACACTCACTAAAGCTGCATCATGGTACCAGCAAACCAAGAGAGCACATATTGCCCAATCGCGTCGTGCACAACTGGAACTAGTTACCACGTCAGTGATAAGTAAACTCAGTGAACTCTTTTCAATAGACTGGACAAATATTTAAAGTGCACTAACAAGGACTAAGATATACACGCATAAGCTCTGAGAAGTGCCTATGCTATAAATAAAAATAATAATAAGCTTAGGTTTTATAATGAAAACCACTTCTTAGTCTAAACATGTATGGAGGCAATCATGCTGTCTTTATTTTGAATTAAGTTCAAAATTGAATCCATATCATAGGAAACTCAATACTATGTATGATAGGATAAAACTACATTAACAAAAAAGGTGATCTTTCTAGAAATGCTATTGCCAGAAATCATTGTGTAATTGCATTTCGTCGGAGATAGTGCAATACCGCGTATGCCGAATGCAGAGACTGTATAAACAGTTTGCCTAACTTTTCAGGATATAATTTTTTTCATCCAAGAGCTTCATTTTTAGGTCTAGAACCGTCATTTTCACATATTATCAACTAATTAGGGTGCTTTACATACTGTTATAATATTTTTTGCCAAATGTTACCCATTGATTCCCCGTCGGGATAAATGTTTGTATGATCTGCAAATATTTATCTCGGGTCTGGGTGTTTCTATGTATAATATGTATGTATTTACAAACAAAATGTATATAAGTAGTATATCAGTTATCTGGTTCCCATAGTACAAGCTTTGCTTAGTGGTTTGATGCTGTGTGAAATGTCCAGCATTATTTATTTCTTTTTATTGATCCAACCTTTTATGTTGCGTCAAAATGCACAACTTATCCTGAAACAGACGCAGTTCCGCGGAATCCCAAAAATCTACGAAATCTAATTGGTGGTTTGGGTTTTTGTAATATATCGCTTTCTGTTGGTAATTTTCACATTTTTCTAAGTCAGGCGGGTGGTAAATCACTTTCTGCATACATAATGTAGTAAAATTTAATTCTGGAATCTTTGGTAGATTATGCTGTATTGAAA
The DNA here is from genome assembly GCA_963565295.1 of Epirrhoe alternata. NCBI lineage: Eukaryota > Metazoa > Arthropoda > Insecta > Lepidoptera > Geometridae > Epirrhoe > Epirrhoe alternata. The sequence continues at coordinate 3,018,065 of OY751375.1, forward strand.
AGTGGTGACGCTGTGTTGCATTATTCCCGACAATTTGCTAAAACAATGGTTTACATGATTCTGACATAGCAAATGCAGAAATAGATCATGTCTGTATTCAGTTATAAACTTCAATTAGTAAATGATTGATCGCTATTTAGCGATAAGACCGCCGTTTGTATGTCATTGTGTTTTTTGTTTAGTTTTCCATTTTTGTTTATTTTTATTATGTGGTGTGCAATAAAGTATTTTCTATCTATCTATCTATCATTTACTGAGGGTGACCCTCAGGACATCATCCAGGGTAGACAGGAAATTCTAAATACCAGTCGAACGAAATCAGCTCGCATGAAAAAAAAAAAGAATCAGCCACCTACACATTCAGTGCATACAACCATGGAAAACACTATGTAGCTTAGTACAACAGAAGTCAAAAGTCCAGAAGTCAAAGGTTGCCTGGAAGAAATAGCCTTCAGCGATAAGGCTGCCCATTGTTATACCTAAGTTTTATATTTTCTGTTTTTCTTTATTTCATTTTGTATATTGCTGTTATTAGGTACTAGCGACCCGCCCTGGCTTCGCACGGATGTAATGCTGATGCGAAATATTAGGGATTAGCCAGCATTTGGAATGTAAGTGCAAAAAATTTATTAGTAATTCACAACATCACATTAGATACCTCTAAAATTATCAGTGTTACTCTACTATATTTTGCATGTATCATACATTTTAACCTTCCTCTTGAATCACTCTATCTATGGAAAAAAACCGCATCAAAATTTGTTGTGTAGTTTAAAAGATTTAAGCATACATAGGGATATAGGGACAGAGAAAGCGAATTTGTTTTATACTGTGGTGATTTTTCAATAAAGATATCTTCTATCGTATTCTAAGTCAGGTTTCTACGTAGGCATGGACAATGCTGTAACATTTTCACAAACACAATGTATGAATTTGCAAACCAACAAAACATTCACACACCAGTTTACTTACATAGGTTCATCAATTACATCTAGAGAAAAATACCAATCATTATAAAATATGCAAACTAAACAAAAAGAAAGTTGAGTCAAGTAGTATGACCTCAATACATACTTTTGGATTCCGCTGCATTTTGCTGATCAGCTCCATCATGTACTTCGGATCTTCGTTAGCATCTTGTACGTATTTACGGACCTTCAGAACTTCACCAAGCCAGCCTATACCGAAACCTCCGAGCGTCGTCCACCAAACGAACCCGTGCCTGTCTCGTCCCAGATAATAATGATGCATTCCGAATATACCTCCGAAAAGCCATAGAAAGTAAGCCACAAAAACAGATTTTTTCGGGCGATTCGGATTTTGAACCACTCCGCCACCGTTTTGAACACGCATTTTCACCAACTAACTGTAGCAGCTAACGCTACTTGTTCTACTTCCAAAACTTTTTACGTGTCTTTTGACTGGAAAAAATTGACTGGAGAACCCTAGATTAGGACAAATTATTCACTATGCCCAAAAATTAACTTTCCCTAAAGTTTGAACTACTTTCACCTAAGAATTTCGAAGACACGACTCGAATATATTTTTCTTTTACTGACGCGGCTCAATTTTCAAACTTGGTGCTTGTGACGTGTTGTTGTGGCTAATGATTGTGCTGCCCGCTATTTTTATTTTTTTCCCAACTTAGTATAGCATTTTTACAATATCGTTAGATTAGCAAAATAAAATAAATAAAATCTGGACAAAAAATACTGCCTAACGAGACCACTATAGTAATACAAGAGAAGAACAATAATTGACCGAGCGAGCGAAGCGTCTCAGTTTCGAGATTGGCCAAAAATGCTTTTGTCCTTCTGTCTGTCAGTAATCGCATAAAGGTCGCATTTTTCAACCGATTATGACGAAAATTGGCACACAGGTTTTTTTAAAAAACGATAGTCGATTGCGATTTTTGATTGGGGTGAAAATAGGGGAGAAAAGGGGGGAAGTTTGCTGTAGCATTATTTATCGACAGATTTGAATTAAATTCATAAGGTATTATTAAGGACTTCATTCTACACAAGTTGTTATGAAAAAAAAATCCAGAAGGGGGAGGTGAAAGGGGGGAAAGTGGCTGGATGTTTGTTTATGCGTTATAAAGGACGTTTTTTCGTAAAATGTATACCTACCTATACCAATCAGACTACGCAATCCTCTCCGCCTTTACGAGACGAACCCGTTGACACCAGATTCGACCCCCTAGGACCAAAGGAATAATCACTAAAACTTATTCCTCTCTTTTGCTTAAAAGTGTACATAGGCATAGGTAAGCCTATTGGAAAATACAAAGCACCTAAATTTCAATTTGGTTCGCGAGGTCTACTGTTCTCACAGAACCACTAGTATTATTAGATTTGTATCTAAGACGATATTTTTGAAGTGACAGTTTTGAAATGAGAAAAAAGATTTGAGACGAGAGTAAGTTCTTAGCACTTTATTTAAAACTAGCTGCAGCGCGCGGCTTCGGCCAAGTGGTACCAACATTTTGAATACCCTATATGCTATATCAGATCACTATCTACACCTAATCCAAGTTTCATCCAAATCGGTTCTCCGGTTTATGCGTGATTGAAACACAAATATACAACATCTAAACAAACTCGCAAACTTTCAGCTTTATTATATGAGTGGGATTTAATTAAAACTTTTCTGTGAATTACCTATTAATTAATTTGATAATTTTTATTTTACTTTTACATATTTTTTTTTATTTATTAGAAGGTTTCCAATATGATTTATTTTCTAAACATCGAAGGTGGAATGACATTTAAGTCAGCAATGGAGTGGGGTCTGGCACGAAGAACAGAGAGAGCAGAGGTTGTCAATTATTTGAGAATTTTATGTAATAGAGATGTAGGTAAGTAGGTAGGTATATACTTACAAAGAACATAAAGCAGATACCTACTTACAGTAATCACACTGAATCTTTATCCCTCGGAAGTTACTGCGTTTTGATGACCCATATAAGACGAAGATAGCGTTGTTTAAATTTTTTAGATTGCAGCTGGACTCTTATGAAAGAAAATTTAGAAGGACACCAAAAATAAGGCCAAAATATTTATCAACGGAACAATATCCATATTTGGCATAAATTAATCATTAGTTCCTATAGAAAATCTGAGTTATTTCCTACCTACCTACAACAATAAGATTATTGTTGCTATGGCTTACCTATTTACATTTTGTTAAGTGCTTTATTAACATAGGTTAGAAAAAAAAGTAAGCTTACAACTAAAGAATTTAGTTAATTCTAGCAGAGTGCGTTTTCACTGAACCGGTTTAATTATTTAATGAAACTCACTAGTTCTACAACTGTGTATTATTAAGGTCAGAAAAACACCGCCGTCTATAAATATCTACTATAGCCATATTATAACTATGCTAGCTGCTCTTCTCAGTTCTCTGTCACGTGGTCCAGCTAGTCAGTAGGTATTGGTTTTCCCATATCTTGTTGAAGTGCAACAGAGGTGGCAATACTTTGCTCATGACACATAGCCATAAGTCAGTGTCACACTTCTCTCCAATGATAACCATAGAGTAAGATGACATCTTCTTTACTCTGTGCATCTTCTGCGCGAACCTCTCTTCTGTAGTCTATGGGATCAACTTTTTTTTGACTTCCGATTGAACAATTTGATTTCATGCATGATTACATAAAATGACAAAATACAATAGAATCAGTCAAGCTATACAAGGATCGTCGTAAAAACGATCTATAGATAGCTCAGCTGATCCAACTCATTTGATATCAATATTTTATTTTGTCTGTGATGAAAGCGTGGAGTGGCGTGGGTCTCGCCCGACTGGACTCAATGTCGTCGTTGTCGTTGGTTTGGTTTAAGGTTTTGTCAGTTTGGCACGTTTGGCTTGGCAAGCATAGCATACGTCAGTCAATCAATCTGTCTCTGTCAGTAAAATTGATCCTCTCCATCTGAGCCACAAAGCCTTTTCTTTTCCAATTTCTATCTTTCTCCGTATCATTTACTACACTTGGTCGACGTGCGTGCGACTTCGAAACGAAATGTTGGACAGACAAGCCAATATTTACATCTAACTAAACATATCGCGCGTCATCATGCGTCGAACACAAATTCTGTAATCATGTTTTTGCGTAAAATTCACTAGACGACCTCGTAACGTAATTTCCTCACTGAACGGATATTGTGCGTTTCCAATATGAATTTCGACGATAGTTCGAGTAGTGGGTACGTCACTACGGAGACGATTTACGGGACGCACGAAGATTCTCATGTCGTGATGTCTGAGAAAGTGCAATCCTTGGCTGGTAGTATTTATCAGGAGTTCGAAAGGATGATAGCGAGGTATGACGAGGACGTCGTGAAGACGTTGATGCCATTGTTGGTGAACGTGCTTGAATGCCTGGACTCAGCGTATCAGACGAACCAGGAGCATGAAGTGGAACTGGAGTTGCTTCGCGAAGATAATGAGCAGCTGGTGACGCAGTACGAGCGCGAAAAAGCTGCTAGGAAGCATGCTGAACAAAAGGTAACATTCTTGCCATTTATCTATTCTTCCCGCTGCATGTCTTCTATTCCATTCCACCTGGCTTCTAGGGCTTCAGTACCCCCAACCAGTGAATACAAATAGTTTAATATCTTCAATAAAAGCATGCATACGCTTGCATTACTAAATCTAAAATAATAGACATTAAACCTCTTATTCGGTACTAGCTGCCCGTTGTGGTGTTTCTGCGACGCAACGCGACGTGAAAGAATTTTTCAAATCGGTCCAGTAGTTTCGGAGTCTATTAATTTCAAACAAACAAACAAATCTTTCCTCTCTATGATATTAGTATAGATGAATCAGTATTTTTAGGGTTCCACACCTCACAAGAATAAAACGGAACTTTTATACTTTAAAAGATCTCTTTGCTGTCCATCTGTCTGTCAAGAACCTTTATCTGGTATATTTATGAGGTATCAAGTTGAAATTAAAACCATATACTCAGATAAGGCCATCTAAATATATTTTTTCAAAATTGAAATCAAACTTCATAGGGTACTTCCCGTTGACCTAGAACTTGAAAATTTGCAAAACAATGAAAACTTTATTATGTCACTCTATTTTTGACTTGTTTTTTTAGAGATTAAACTTAAATTAAATTATATAAAACACAGAACCTAGGGAATGGGGTTCAAAATTTTGAAGATAATTAACTGTGTCATGTGGGGTATCATAAGAAAGGGCGTCATTGGCACAAGCTTAAAACAGAATTTTAATTATTTTTCTGATCCAAAAGATCCCATAAGTATCAAAATGTGTGAGTGAGAATGTAATGAGAGTTAATGAGGCAAAAAATGGATGTGAGGATTGTGGTAAGTGGAAATCTGTGGTAGGGACCTCTTCAAGAAAGATGCAAAAGTTTATGTACATTATGTACCTACTGCTAAATAGGCCAGCAATATGCTTCACTTACAGTATCAACATAGCCCATAAAACTCATTTGTTGTACTGTAGCGGTGCACACCTGAATAAATTTTCACTCATCATTCAATCATCAGTTCCAAACATTAAAGGTACTTACACAATATTTCAAATTTTATAATCCTTAACTATCTACATCAAATTGTGTTAACTTCGAACATTCATAAATAACAAACAATCAAAGATGTTGTATAAGCTAGTTAAGATTGGCGGCTACAAATTAAACCTTGATATTTCCTTTGTGTTTCGCAAGGCTGTGGATTTGGTGCAGTAGTTTGCAGAACACCAACTTATGCGCACATAATTGCCTAATATAAAACAAAAGTGAATAATTGAAATGTGCCAGCCGTTTTGTTATCCAACGCTCAAGGTAAACAATACTGGCTTGTTTCAGTCGCTTAAGCCTTACTGTTAAACGTAGTATAAAGGTGTTCCATTTTGTGGTAAGGTGAATAAAAATCTGACTCCAATTTAAATGTGTTCTGTATTATTGACATTGTCTTTAAAATATTGGTTTTAATTACCGATACAATATAAAAATGCGGATTAGAAATAGCACCCATGTTATCGTAATGGCATCGTCTCTGTCAATTTCCGCGGGGGGAACTTCTGGCAGTGCGCGGGCGTCGGGGTGGTTTGACACTGACAGATTCAGGTGCACTAGTGATGTGCCTGAACAAAAGGTATGACAGGTTTAACCTAAGAATAACCGTACAAATGAGTTTATGCCTGTCAACATAACATGTAATGCGATAAAAGTCCTTTGCTACTGTCTTTATACCATAAAAGTCCTTTGCTACTGTTTGTTGAAATGTGAAGTAGCACACAATTGTTAGTAGCAAAGCAAATATGTATTAGCTTATTAATTACTTTTACTTGCTGAGTAAGTATGTTTGTATGGGTCAGTGGCCAACTTTGGTATGTCACTAATCTCCGAGATACTCAAAGTCAAATATTAAAAATTCCTTGTGATTCTTGTTTAAAATTCTACCTACATTGCTAGGGCCTCGCCTGTGCGTCTAATGCCATTTATGAGAGTGATATTACATGCATACATTTCATGTCAAATATCGCGCTAATTATGGGCATTATCCACACATCTTTTGTCTCATCACATTCTAGCTAGCTAGTTCAGGGTACTTTTGATCTGGTATTCTACAAAACAGTCATTTAATTGCCGAAAAAATATTTTTCTAGGTCCTCTTAGCTCTCAATGTATGCTATGTAGTGTATTGTATGTATACTCATACATTATCTTACTGCTGTGAGTGACCTATGTTTATTTGTTTTCAATCCAGAGTTTTATCAGTCAGAATTGTATTATGTAGGAATGTTATTATTTATGTTTAAAGATAATATTGAGTAGTTTATTAAAGAAAGGTTATTTTGATAAAAATGTAGCTGTACATTATTGTGTGTGTCTCTGTGGCGCAGTGGGTGAAAGCCCGCTTGTGACGCAGAAGGTTGCGGGTTCGATCCCCGCCGCGGGATAAATGCTTGTATGATCTGCAAATATTTATCTCGGGTCTGGTGTTTCTTTAAATAATATATATGTAGGCATTTACAAACAACAAAAAGTATATTAAGTATATCAGTTATCTGGTTCCCATTGTACAAGCTTTGCTTAGTTTGGGGCTAGATAATGCTGTGTGAAATGGCCAGCATTATTTATTATTATTTTAGTTACTTAAAGTTTTAATCCTAGATGTTTGATTCTAAAACTAACATCCAAACACACTTGTTGACTTAAAAGATACAGTTGTTACTGAACGCAAACATAAAATCAAGTATATATTTATATACATTATTACTATTTATTTATATGTATAGTAATAATATATTTACGACGATCTGCGAAAGGCTGCTGGCAGAAGCTGGATGCGTCGAGCTGAGGACAGGGCGCTATAGGCTGATGATGATGATGAATATATTTAATTTATACAGTTGTACACTATATTAGAATTTAGATTATTCAATTGAGTATACGTTATTAATATTATGTGGTTTAAAGAATGTGGTTTAGGCACATTTCAAGGGCATAGTAACTTTAAGGTTTTGATACTATCGGAAGTTTGAATTTGAATCACAACTAAATACTGTCAGCGTCACCAACTGGTAACCCCCCTTGCACGATGCGTGCTTGTACAAACTGCCTTTTATAATATGATTCAAATAATTTTGTGCGAATAATATTTTTCCTTGCACATTACTGGTTATGTAACTCGGTTATGTACGAGTAACAATTGAAATTGGCGACCGCATTGGGTTCGACTGGTACAGGACCGGACAAAGTTGCGTGAACATGAGCAGTGGGTGGGTTATGGCTGAATAAATAGATAGAAATTAGCGTCATGTCAATCTTAAGCAAAAGTATATCAGAAAGAAGGAATTTTGTAATATGTGTCGATTGTTTAATAGATAGATAGCCAGTCTTCAAAATTTAAAAATTTGCAAGAATTATTATTTTAAATAATCATAATTTTTAATAATGAGGCCTCAAATAATTTAAATGCTTCCTTACTTTGCGGCTAGATGATGTGTGAAATGTCCAGCATTATTATTATTCTAGCTACTGCGCGCGGCTACGCCCGCCTGGTACCAACATTTTGAATAGCCGATGCTATTCCAGGTCACTATCTACTCCAAGTTTCATCCAAATCGGTTCACTGGTTTAGGCGTAACTGAAACATTAACCATACAAACTTTCGGCTTTATTATAGTAGTAGGATAGTTACCAGTAGGATTTTACTAAGAGTATGATCTTCCACAGCTTCTTGAAGCGGAGGACCACTATGAGGGAGAGAGGAAGGACCTCACTGGCAGACTGGAGGCTCTGGACAGCATTGTCAGGATGCTGGAGTTAAAGCATAAGAACTCGCTCGACCACGCCAGCCGGCTTGAAGAACGGGAGAATGAACTTAAAAAGGTAATATTACTTTTAAATTATATTTATTTAGTTTCACATTGAAGCTAAGTAAGCAACTGACTTAGCTAAGCAGCTAAGTCAGATCCACTCGTACTGAAGTTGCCTTTCCTATGGATAATGTTGATGAAGCTGACAGTTTGGACATTTAGGTGCTGTGACGTTACTTATCGTATGGAGGCCAATATATATGAGGATAGTTGTGGTAAGCCGTCTCAGACAATGAACTATGCACTATGGCATCGGTTGCCTCTTGACGATATAAACATCTATAGTAAATATGTAAAAAAAAATCATTTTGTTTATATATCGTATAGTGTCGTGCAATCGAATCGAATCATGAATGAAGAGATCCGTAGACGCACTAAAGTCACCGACATAGCCCACAGGATTAGCAAGCTGAAGTGGCAGTGGGCGGGGCACATAGCTCGTAGAGCTGACGGCCGTTGGGGCAGAAAAGTTATCGAGTGGAGGCCACGCACCGGAAATCGCAGCAGAGGACGGCCCCCCACGAGATGGAAAGACGATCTTGTAAAGGTTGCTGGGAGCCGTTGGGTGCAGGCTGCACAAGATCGATCGCTGTGGAAATCTATGGGGGAGGCCTATGTTCAGCCGTGGACACTAGATTGCTGAGATGATGATGATGATGAATCGAATCTTACAAGCAAAAATTCTTCTATCTCTTCATTCAGCGGAAGTTTGCATAATTGGATCAATCTGACAATGCATTGCAATAATGGAACCATGGGGCTTATTATGGCGATTGTTTGAGCTCAATTGGGATGATAACTGGGAATGAATTTAAAGTTAGACAATAAGGCTGCAGGTCTTAAGGTTATAACGAAACGTCGACATAGCCTTAACGAGTTGAATTCTTACAACTGAGCGAAGTAGCTAGCATATGCTTTACTTAAACATACCAAATAAAACTACTTCCGCCATACTTTGCCAGTTGCTAGAGTAAATTTTGTGCTACGCCATCCGTGATTAATCAGCTTACTTTAAGCCAATTTAGTTTGAAATGTGATACTATCATTCTAAATAATATACAGTTCAACAGTTTTTATCCTTGCCTTTTTAGTTTAGAAACCACGAATTTTGGGTGCATCTGCACGAGCCTATATTTATAGGTTCAAAAGAAACTATCCCAAACGTGCGGTCTACATCTTAGGCGCAAACCCCACCTACCTGGCGTCTGGCGTCTTCTTATTCCTTACAAATGTCACACTTAAATAAATGGGATTATAGTACAAATTCAATTCACAAAAGAAAAGCAATCGGACGTTTGATCAACGACATACCGTGTGTCTTAATTTGCGCTTTATTCCCATGCATTTAGTATGACATTTGAATGGAATAGGAAAACGCCTGACGCCAGTTTATTAGTTTATGTCTTATGGTATTTTTTTTATGATGAAGGGGTCGGCTCTTGACCTCGAAACTTACATAGGCAAGAATGAGGTCTACGATGGAGCGAACCTACCCAGAAGGTGTCTATTAACTCTCTTCTTAAAAACAACAGAGTCGTAGTTCAGCGGAAACAGAACAGAAACAGACGCTGGAAGCTGATTCCAAATTTTTTCAGTGCGCATAATAAAATTATTTTCAAAGCGCTTAGTTCTAATCAGTGGAATATCAATCAGCTGTGCGTCTGAAGTTCCTGTAAAAGAACGCTGAAGGCGGAATAAGGTCGTGTAGCTCCTGGGCACACTCACCGTGGTACAATCTGTAGAAGACCGACAAACTCGCTACCTCTCGACGATGGCTCATAGTGGTATATTTAAAAGCGTGTCCAAATACATAAAAAATTACACATTATATTGTGAAAAAGTTAATATTTTGAGCTCAGTGAAATACTGGACATACCTATATGTATAATCTAGAATTGCTAAGGTCAGAAATAATAACACAGTTGTTAAAGTATCAGTCTAACATTTACGCAACAAGACGAGTGATCGCGGAGTAAGTAGATTACATTAATTTTATTTACAAACGGTATTACGTCATGTTCAATGTAATGAATGAGTCAGTGCGAGTCTTCGAATATACTCATATTTTGCGGATCTGGTATGCAGTTGCGCTTTACATAGGTACTACTAGTGGTTTCTCGCGACTGTTACATAATTATCTTGTTTACCCATACAAACTTTCATCGATCTTCATAGTTTTTCTTTATTTATTTCTGTTACCATAGTCTTCGACTAAGGGCCGATTGTTCAATCATCGAATAACTGAACAAATAACTATCTAGCGAATTCGTTTATTTGACTGATAAAAGGACAAATAAAGTTGTTGCATTTTTCAATGGCCAGTTATCAAGCGAATAGTTGTCTGTGGATTTTAGTTGCCAACTTCACTGTTATATTGTGGGAGCGAGAAACACGCATACAGTGTAATGTGTGTTAGAAGAAGATAGCAAATGTTTTGATATTTGTTTATTTGACGTTTAAATAACCTCTTTATTTTAAAATGTATGGTATGCAAAATTGAGTTACTTTACCTAATTATTTTTTAAGAATTATTTTATGTATATTTAAAGAAATGTATGTTTTAGGTTACGTTTGTACCTACAAAAATTCCACATCGAATTTGGCTGAAGTATACCTAGATCACTATTAATTATTGTAAAAACTAGCTGGAACTTACCTTTGTGTTTCGTGCTTAATTTTATCACTTATCAGGGGAAGCAAATATACCTAGTACAGATTCTTTTATAAGTCTGAAACGGCAATGAAATTCTTTTGAATCCCACATAGCAAACTGGTCGGGCCTTGGTCTGATTACTCTTTGTTTCCTTTCAGTATTTAGATATTCATACATTATAGCCTCTTCTTCAATTGCCTGATCGTCAACAGTATCGAAAATTTCCATAATTTTGATATTACTTTGGAAAAGAAGAAATAACCTCAAACTAAACGTCTAGTTGTAACCTATCTATTCATTGAATAGACGTTTATCTGGCCCTCAAAGAGGCAGATAGATTTATTCGTCAAATAGGGCAGATAATGACCAGATAGAGCCTATGTGATGATTGAAAAATGCAATATTTTGGTATCTGTCTAATAAGTACTATCTAACTGTTTATCTGAGGATTGAAAAATCGGCCCTAAGAATACTAACCATAGTATAAGATTTGCTTAGTTTGGGGCTAGATGGCGCTGTGTGAAATGTCCAGCATTACAAAATGAAGGCACGTGTGTATTTTGACGTGCGACGTAAAATATCAAAGCACAGGTTATAGTATAAAACAACAAATGATTGATGGCACATCGATGCTCCCAGCTTTCTACGTGTCACAGCTGGTTCCGATAATTCCAATTACACGAATCATTGAGCTCAATAACAGGCGATCAGTGCCAGCATTATCGTACTGTAATCATAACGTTGGTGAACTAACGCTCTCTCTTCACAAGTTTCCTAGACTGGAAATTTTATAAAAGTAGAATGAAATGCAGGGCGTAGCAAAGATTAACCGCATTTAGGGTATATTTTCTTTTATAGTTGAAAAAAAATCTTAGGACATAAATTCATTGATCCATGACATTTCAATTCAATTCAATGATTTTTTTTTGCTAATTTTGTTTTGGATAAAGTGTTCCTGATAGAAAACGGCGTCGATTGATTTAAATCGAAAATGCTATCGTTTTTGCTTCAAACAACGACATCACAATAAATCTGATAGTATCCTAAGAACAAAACATTCAAACTACAAATGAAAAAGTAGCCTTTAATGTTGTAAAATTGACATCCTGTATTGTGAAGTCTTTAGTCTATTGTAATGGAGAAAAAAGAGATGGACTGTGTGAAAGACTATATTAAACAGAGTGGAAGAAAACTAAATTGCTGTATTAAGATTGTTTATTAGGATTAAGATTAAAGATGATGACTGCCTTGTTTTAAAACAACAAAGCATGTATATAAGTCTCTTTATCTAGGGAACTGTTTTATAAATTAATTGGAGGTTAAATGCGTGTTGATTCAACCTCGAATAAATGCAACGAATTGATTAACTAACGAACTATTCTGACTTTGATTTGCTTAGGCTTGATTCACATTGATGATTAAAACGACGCGTCATATGATCAGCACGACTCCGTACGCGTTGACGTGCTTAGCGTAGAAATATAAAGCATTCTAAAAGTTACCTAGTTTCATGTCTGCTTGTTTAGCGAGCATCGGACTATTTTATTAGTACCTATCCCTTCACCTGCCAAGCACTTTCGCGTGATAGGCCCATAACGTCCAGAATTTTGCGCTCTACGCTCGGCTCGCTACTTGGCAGGTGAAGGTTATTATTTTCTTCAGCTAACGAAATTTTCCAAAAATGTTTGCAACACCAAAAATGTTTCCAACAATATGTTTCCACCAACGTGTAGTTTAAAATTAGATTGGAATGAAACGAGCTAAGTTAAAGTTACTAGCTGCGTCCCGCGGTATTACTTGCCGCGGCCGTTGGGATAAAAATTACCATAAAATCATTCAGGTAAAATTCATATTAATAAAAACCAAACAGGTAAAACATTGGAATAGTTTTGCGCTAAATTCCCTTAGGCTAGCTTTCTTTTAGGTGAGTGTAAAACCTAGAAACAAGTTATTTGCGATCGGTAAAATCGGATTCAGAGTATTTTGAGAGCTTTGGGACACACACAATAGGAGATCGACAAAATAAAGGCTTCGGTCACTGCGGCGTAATAAAGCCTACTAAACTCCCTAAATCTCCAACAACAACACTTTTCATCTCTCTCTTGCTATGAGTGCCAAGAAAAATACATGAGAAACACGTGACTTTTATTGGGCATATTGTCAACAGGAATATGCTAAGCTCCACGAAAGATACACGGAGCTGTTCAAGACCCACATGGACTACATGGAGCGTACCAAGCTGTTGTTGAGCACCGCAAGCGATCGCAGTGAGGTTCGCGGCCGGCTTGGTCTCAACCCGGTCGGCAGGTCCAGTGGTGAGTACTCTATGGTGAAATTAGTACTATTGGGGATGGTGTTGGTTCTTTTTTGGTACTTTTTGTAGGCTCATTACTGCTACTCAAGAATTAATCTGACAATAAACATAAGCGCCTACTAATAAACCTGGTATAAAGTTATTCCTAAGTGTAAACTGTCAAAATGTATGGTTATTATTGGTTTATTCCGAGAAATAACTTTAAGACACGTTTAATAGTGAGGCGCATAGTCCATAGCTTTTATTTTGAAATGTTGCTCTCATAAATGATCTCTGATGTTTACGTAGACGTACTTATGTCTTCTTCATCTTAATAACAATTAGTAAGTATCCCATTGACTAGGCATAGGATACCTCCTGGTCAACTGGTTGCATTGTTTAAATCATCCAGTAGAGATGTAAATGCCTAAAGGATCGTATACCTAACGTTTTTATATACAGCACTATTAAAGCTGTTGAATCTACGTGTCTCGCAGGGGGGTAACCAGTTGGTGACGCCGACTGTACCTTGAATAATTCATGCCTTGTCATTCAATAGGTTTATGCTATTGAATGAAACTAGATTGTTATGCAACAGCGGATATAGGCGTTAGTAGCCTAGATCCTTTCATTCAACAATGCAGCCTAGTTTTATTGATCTCTGCCTAATAACAAGGATTGAGTTCTGTTGTATCAGACCATGATGCGTGATTCCCTTTTAAAGGAATGTTGCCGTGTTTTTTTTGCTTTTCACTGGATAAAGTCCTTCGTGGAAACACGTGTCACGTGATGAACCCTTTCAATCAACCTATTTTCTGAGGAGTTCCGTTCTCCACCATCGGATCAGCTCGCAGTCATCATATTTCAAAATAGTAGATGAAAGTTGACCGATGTAGTGAGTTTCAACTCAATCAACCTATTGTCTGAAGAGTACCGTTCTCCATCATCAGATCAGCTTGCTGTCACCATATTTTAAAATTTTAGATGATACTTGATCTACAAACCGAGTTTTAACTCAATCGACCTATTAACTGAGGAGTTCCGTTCTCCATCATTAGATCAGCTCGCTGTCACCATATTTTAACATTGTAGATAATACTTGATCTACAAACCGAGTTTCAACTCAATCGGCCTATTGTCTGAGGAGTTCCGTTGAACAGCTCCTGACTCCATCACCACATCAGCTAACTGTCACCATAATAGTGCATTGTCACCGAAGAGACTCATAAGTGTACCAAAATTCAGCTCAATCGAACACCGGAAAGAGGGTCAAATTGAGCTTGCAAGATTTGACCCGGACAAACATACAAACATTGCAAGTTAATTAAAAGCTTTTATAATAGACGCGATTAAATCCTATATACAATTTAAAAACAGCTCATTCCGTCGGCTCAACTTCTCAATTCCACAGGATATACGCGTAATCTATATGAAAAATGTGTCGAATAAGCGAAGTTATCATATCCTTCCAGGTCCCATATCATTCGGCTTCGCGTCCTTAGAGAGCTCTCTCCACAACGTTGAACAGACTGAGAGTATGCCGGGAAGTCCTGTGAGTCTTTCATCGTCTCCGCCCACACCACCTATCGGATCTGAGCTGGCGGCTGTCAGGACTGTTGAAAGGTCGCATCAGACTGATCCTATCACTCAGATGAGTCAGGTAAGCTGTTTATAGTACTTGAGTAGTGGGGTCATTGAGATTATTCCCAACTGGTGGGGAGGTTAGGGGGGTCGTGGGGAATATACAGGGTGGATTATTGAGATGGGGCATTAAGGGACGTTTTTTAGAGACCTAGTCCAACTATTTGAGATATTTTGAACTGCATTAAAATTTTGGAAAAAAGATATTCAGCGGAAAAAAAAACGCTAATATACAAAAAAATATTTAATGCCAATCAATTTAGTTTGATGTAGGGATCAAAAAACTGTGGGACCATTTAAGGTTTAATGCCAGAAATCGTTAAAAACTTTTGTACTAGAAATCTATGAATGAACTCAATTTTTTCTTTGTTGCCAAACGATCTATTTCTTATTCCGATCTCCGCTGTGTGAGTTTTTTCGACTTTTAACCAAAATGCTAATTTCTTGCTTAAATGCATCCATTTTATTTGCGTCCACTGCATTTAGTTCAACAAATATCTAGGGAAAATCAATTCAGTTCAAGGTGTTGAAGCTTTAGGTCGATTCGTAACATATTTCTTCATTAATATATCGATCGGGGAGTAACGGACACTAATTATTTGTGTCTTGGTGACACATATTATTTGAAATAATATATGTTTGATTCGTGTACGGTCACGATTTCAAGTTGAATATTACATTTTCCGATACAATTTACGCCTACACGGTGCAATATTAAAACAAAAAGCAGTATACTACTAACTATATTAGGCCATACATGCAAAAACACATAATCCCGCTCATATAATAAAGCTGAAAGCTTGTGAGTTTGGTTAGATAATTGTATGTTTGTGTTTCATTTACGCCTAAACTAGTAAACCGATGTGGATGAAACTTTGAAAAGAGATAGTGACCTGGAATAGCATGTAGGCTATCAAAATGTCAGTACAGTCACGGACAATAAGATGTATACTCTCCATAATGTTTCAACCCATGTACAGGTCAACATGTCCAACAATGTTCTTGTATTTTTATTGATTTCACCACTAGTTCAATGTGAAATCAATTTCCGTTTTTTGTCTTTAACCTACATCTATTAGTTTTAGTGTGATATTATGGTGAAGAGTATATTATTGTCCGTGACTGTACCACACGGCCGAAGCCGCGCGCAGTAGCTAGCATAATAATAAATGCTACTGTACAGTTGGTCTTAATTGTGTGTTGCACATGCACATTGTTTCTGTGTGCGTAAGCGTCGGAACACTCCATCGAGCGCGGTCAGTATCGCTTACGCACACAGAAACAAATCTACACACAATTATAACCAACCCGCCTTCTAGAGATAGAACTATAACATTACATTGCTCCTAGTAACTTAACCATACAAGCGAGTACCAACACATCAACGCGAGCATTGCTTGCTCGGTTACAACCATCTTCATTACACTCGCAAGACAGGGAGTAATGTAAACCGCTGAATTTGGAAAGCACGCATTTAATTTCCTCTTCGTGAATGTACGCGCATTCTCGTATGATCGCCACGTCTTGGCCTGGTGTGAAGTATTGCACCTGTGACATACAAAATTAAAGGTTTAGACAATAATTGGACAAAGAAGGACAGTCGTACAATAGTTTGGTGTAGTATAGAATGCACTAATCCCCTTTCTGAAGGCTGTGCATGAATGGATAAAGATAAAAAAATCTATAAGCTTGAAATGATCTTGTTTCGTACATGAAGAGTGAAAACAGAGCCGTCTGTCAGAGGGCTCCATCTAATAAACCGTAAAAGGTAGACAGTTAAAACTTTCACAGAATGCCCATTTTTATTATTACCGCTTTAACAAAAAATAATAAAAATAAAATAAACTGTGAAATTAAAGGGGTATCCCATACAAAAAGTGTGTATTTTTTGGCTTTTTTGTCAAGGCTGTCTCTTGAGTCAAAATAGTTAGAAACATTAATGTTTCTAGAAATAATTAACAATTCAACTTTTATAAGAACGAATACCAAAAACGTAGAAAAGTTAATTTCAAAGAACATGCGAAAAGAATATGTTTTAAGAAAAACCGTAGGTACGTTACGGAACCCTTCTTGTGCGAGTCGTTGCCTCGCACTTGGTTTTAATTAATGTTCTTGAAGAAAGTCATCTTTTCTTCGGCTTCGCGTGGTTGTAATTTGATTTAAAACCGAAAAGCGAAAGGAGGCCTATACCCAGCAGTGGGTGACACCAGGCTGAGATGATGATGATGATGACCTCTACTCGTAAATCCATCAATATCTTGTGTAAATCATAATATTTTGTGTCACTACAATTATAACAAATTATACTTAGAATTTCTTATCAATAATTCGTTGTTAAAATGTCGCACAAAGCTGTATAAATGCCGCGTGTAACAATACTGGTCTTTGAGAAGTGGGTGATATCGCTTCCGAGTAGTATAGATATGAGTTGACATACGACTCTGTGCTAAATAATCATTTTCACCTGAGATATCGACCGGCACACCGGGCTGACCGTTTTGTTAGCACATTCCTTCAGGAACTCCTTATTTAGATTATACTGGAAACATCCTCTGTTGGATAAAGATGTGCATTGGTAGCATTTCAAGCTTCCCACATTGTTACAAGATATTAGTAATAGAATAAGAAGTAAAATAAACATTTTGATCTTAGCTAGTTTCAACTTGTCAAAGTATTGAATGACTTTTCCTTTGATTTGATTTGACGTAGCGTGTTTTTGATAAGAGGTTGTATGCAATAACATCAAAACTTAATTTTGAAAATGCGGTTTATAATGATAAATCACAGGCTCAGATCACATATACAATATAGGTCTAGGTGTAGTCTGGTCTGTGTATTAAAAATTAAAAACTTATTTTATGCTGGACTTACGAGCGAAATTATATAATTAAGTAGGTATGCAAAATATTTATTAGAAAATATTTGCGAGTGTATTGTGACAAAATTAAACAGGTCCACGTCTCTCCCCGATTTGCATATATTCTATCATATCTTTGATGTTTCATATCCTATGAAGTTGTATGGGAATAGTCACATGCCAACTTTTTTTGCAGAAGTTAGTCCTATTTTCATAAAAGAGGTTAACCTATTACTTCCCATTTTTCTATGAACGCGTTTAATCAATTTCCAAAACTCTTTGCAGGCAACATCGCCAGTGGCGCCGCCTAACGCGAACTCAGGAAAGTCTCAGACGAAGAGCGAAAAGCGAAGCGGCAACACGCTTTACCAAGAGCTAGCGTTCCATGACACCGACGCTAATATGGTTGACGGTGATGAAGGAGGGGATATTACAGGTAAGATAACACAACACACAAGGAAAGATAACACACACACAAACATGTTGAATCTTATACTGGCATAGTGTAACATTTAGAACGGTCAGTGAGGGAAAGTCTGAAACTATAAGACATACAAAGATCTGTTCTTAGGAACCATGTCATCGATTTTAGTAAAAAGGAAAACTGCATTCACAAATTTAAAAAAAAACTTGCACTCAGCTCGAACCCTGACGCTGTGAAAAATGAAATTAACACTATTTCTGTTTTAATATCAATTGTGTTAGTTTTAAGCAGTAAATGTTACTATGAAACATGAGGTCTGTGGTGTCCTCCTGTTCCTGATTACTATCGGGATGAGGTACAATAAAACCACACATAGGCGATTATCACACTGCCCCGCATGATGCAGCGTAGCGCGTGGATGCGTGTTCTTCCGTTGCTTGTAAGTATCTCCGTTTGTATAGAAAACACGCACAGTCCAACACACAGAAAATGCATCCACGCTCGTCATATTGTGTATAGAAAACACGCAATATGCAGCATGATGCGGGGCAGTGTGAAGATCGCCATAGATTGCCACGTCAAGTATCTCGGGACGTCCAGCCCCAGTCGAGCACAGAGTCCGTCTGCCATCACGACTGACAGCTCGACTGCAAGTACGTCACACTTTGACAACTATTTATTAAAAACTCTAAAAAAAAAAAAAGTTATAAAAGCATTGCTTTAATTTTCTTTAATTTATTTTAGTAGGTGTTCGAATTGACTATTTTTTTCAATTCAACTTTCACCTTGTTTATGATCGTAAAATAGTTTTTAAAGGATGGAACGTTGTTTTGCCATTTAAGTACTAATATCGCGATAAAAAAATAAGGGTTGTTTGTAGAAGCGTGAAATTATTTTTTGTATTCGTTATTGTCAGAAGGATCTTATGAAAGAAAAAAATTAGAATGTCAGACTTTCATGTCACAATCACTAAGTTTTTATTGTCTTGTTTTCCCATTGCTGTGCAAAAGCCTCCACCATTACTTTCCAAGTTACGATCGCTAGCTACCCACTGCGTTACGATCTTAGCCCATTTTAGATGTATTTGCGCACGTGGCCCGCCCACTCCATTTCAGCGTGCGGACTTCTACTTCACTGAGTTACATAACAAAATACCGTAATTCAGCCAGGTGAACTTATTCCCTGCGTCACTGAGTTACATAACAAAATAAAAATACCCTAGATGGATAGAAGATAGAAAATACTTTATTGTACACCACATGGACATTACAAAATACAAACAAAGATACAAGAAAACATTTAAAGCGAAGTACAATGGGCGGTCTTATCGCTGTGAGCCCTAGTGTACTAAGAAGGGCCAGGACTATGTACTGATTGTTTATTTGTGTTTGTTTCTCAGGTAGCTGGGTTCACCCGGGAGAATATGCATCATCAGGTACGTCTTCTTTTAAAGTAATAATATCATCCTTACCGTTGAAATCTTGGCTTGCAGTGAACTCAAAGTAAATTAAGATAACCCTGTTATTTATAGAAAGTCGTGGCTCGCTTCACTCGTTTAAATAACTTATATTTTTTAAAAGCAATTCCAAAAGTTGTCTTATTATAAATGATGGAAAGAGGCGTGATTTTATGTATGTATAAATGATAGACAAAGTCATGAAAGCGTAAAGAATTTGTGTTGAAGTATTTTTTGCTAAATTAAAGGTATGTTATTGAAGTGTATGGTAATTTTTTTATGTAGGTGACGTGGATCTTGATTTAACATGAATGAAATATTACTGGATATGAATAACTGGGTTTATATTATGCAACATAACAAACATAAAATGCTTTATATTGCTCTAGCCAATGGCCCCGATTCTGTTGTTCACTGACTAAAGTTAACTAAACTAAAATGCTTCGTTCTTATTTCGTTAACGATAAAGTCCAAAATGGAATGACTATTACAGTGGCATTCTTAAAATTTCTTAATTTTAGTAAAAATGAAGTAATTGTGGGTAGATTTAGTCAAGACTATTTTGGTTGCCGTGTAAAACAGCTGCTAAAGAAGCTCAGAGGCGCCATTTTGATTATACTTTTAGCTATGTCACTTTCAACGACATGCCATTTTCGTCTTTAGTGAGAACCAAATAAGAACTTGCCAGTTTTAGTTTTAATTAAGTATAGTCAGTGAACAACAGAATCGACGCCAATGTCTGCTTAATTGTAATTAGCAATTCATTTTGTTATGTCTATTTCGTTCTCTTATATGTGAATGAATGACAAAAAGATGTTTGCTTATTCTTTCTGTAAATATTTTTTAATTCTTTATTGTAGTGGATTTTCAGGTATATAAAGTCTATAATATTTAAAAAGAAATATCTATAAATAATTATTTATTGTCGTCGAGCGTGAATATTATGTATTGCTTGGCTTAATTTGATAAATCAACCATCGTATACGGTGTCATGATAAGGTGTGCTTGAACGGCAAGCTATAATAATGGAGTTTTTATAGTACTCTTTCAGTGTTTGGGTTATTTATTTTGAAAATTGTTTTTCAACACAATTATATTTTGCCGTTCTATAGCTCTGCAATAACATTTCCCAAATAATCGTACTAATATATTTTTTTCGTTCTATTCCATGCGTTCTAACAAAATGTTGCATCAAGCAGTAAACGATAATTACTTTGGTAAGTGAATTACAGCGGGTACAACACACTGCCTTAGCGTAGACGTAGCTTGAAGTATAGAAAAGTAAACATAGCTTAGCTTAACATGGTGAAAATGCCTCATCTTTTTACAGTATACATTCAAGTTTCTACTTTAGTCAGTGTGTTGTGTTCAAGCCATCTATTTATTAACTTTATTATACATTTTTAAAGAAGATTATTGAGACTATTTTGAACTAAAATTCACTGTGAGTTATGCAAGCTTACTGAATAATGGTCAATGTTAGAAAAATCTATTTGATTCATATGTTGCATTTTATTTTGCGTTGCGTGATAAAATAATACAATAATATTAAAGAACATCCTTTACAAACTAAGCATAATAGGTCTGTATGTCAGTGTTACCTTTCACGCCCAAACCACTGAACAGATTAAGCTGAAAATTGGCAAGAATAAAGGTTGTACCCCAGGGAAGGACATAGGCTACTTTCTATCCCGAAAAAAATTAAAAACGGGAGTGCAGGATAGTTTCTAATACTTGTGACTAAAATTTGGATCATATAAAATAAAAAATCTTTTGACAGGCATGGGCAAAGAAGTCGAAAATCTTATACTGGAAAACAATGAACTATTAGCCACGAAGAACGCACTCAATGTGGTTAAGGATGATCTTATAGTGAAGGTCGATGAACTCACTGGAGAGCAAGAGATCTTGAGAGAGGAAGTGAATAATCTGAGCTCTGCGAGGGAGAAGCTGAGGGAGAAAGTATCTCAACTGGAAGAAGAGTTGAGGCACTTGAAGGTAAGTCTAATGTCTGAGTATAAGTCTATAAGTTGTAGCGAGTGGAGATCCGTGGTCTCTGCCTACCCCTTTGGGAAAGAGGCGTATTATGTATTAGCAGCCCTACGGCTAGTTGAATAGTCATAGTAACTGCTAATCCACAATTGAAAAAAAAAAAAAACAAAAAAAAAATCTTAAATGAAAAATCTTATCAAAATCTTCGATTCAGACGGGATTCCAACCCGCGATGATCAGGCGATTCTCCTAAAGCCGGAGTGCCTTCGACCGCTCAGCCAAAGAACCACATACGTCGAATTCTAAATTCTTGATAAGCTCATATTTATCGATTAAGCACCGATTAGCGCCATCTACACGTTTCACTAGAGAACTCATGTAGTGAATTTTGATAGGACTTTTCATTTCTATTATCCTAGTAATTATGCTATAGTCTATTGCGAGTTGCGACCTATTCGCAATTGTTTTCGACTTGAATTATATTTAAAAGTCACAGGCAATCGAATGAATCGCTGTCCTTCTTGCCTTTAAATATGTATACCGAAACGTAATCATGGTACTTTGTAGTAACACAAAATCCAAACTAAAGCCGCAGTTCTTTAGAAAAAATAAGAAAGTGGCCACAATAAATACAAAACTACAAAATACCAACATTACATTCAATGAGAGAAGAGTGCATGCGACAGAGATGCGAATGCTGAGATGGATGTGTGACGCGAATGGATAAGGTAAGGAATGAATATATTCGGGGATGTCTGAAAGTAGTGCCAGTAACTGATAAGTTGAGGAGCAATCGGTTAGCGTGTTAAGGGCATTTAATGCGGAGGGATGACAGTCATGTAGCTAAAAGGGTGATGAAAATGAATGTGGATGATTATGTGAGTAGTGTGAGGTAGGCCTAAGAAAAGATGGATGGATTGTGTGATAGAAGATATGGAAAAAGGAGTTGATATAGAGATGACGAGTGATAGGGGAGAGTGGAAGAGGAGAACATGTTGTGCCGACCCCGCATGAGCGGGATAAGGGCAGGCCAATGATGATACAAAATACCGACATTACTTAATTTTTTGACATTTGTATATACTGTTCCCGACATGCGATCCCAGAACAGACTTCCTCACAACAGATCAATGGTTTCACAAAGAGGACAAACTTAAATCATTGATTTATATACTAGCTTCTGCGCGCGGCTTCGCCCGCATGGTACCAACATTTTGAATAGCCTATATGCTAATCCAGGTCATTATCTACGCCTATTCCAAGTTTCATCCAAATCGGTTCACTGGTTTAGGCGTGATTGTTGCACAAACATACAAACATCCAAACATACTCACAAACTTATTATTAGGATATATTAGGATATTAGGATACCAATTATTTGATTCTAACTGAAGATATATATAAGTTTTTATTTCGTGCAGGAGACAGTTAGCAACAGCGCAGGAGGCGGTGAGAATGAAGACGAAGCAGATGTGCCGATGGCTCAGCGACGTCGCTTCACCAGGGTCGAGATGGCGAGGGTTCTGATGGAAAGGAACCAGTATAAGGTAATCCGTCATCTTCCTGCCCTTATCCCACTTTTGTAACTCAGCATTCTTCTCGTCATGAGAGTGTCATGATGCCCTTTTCAAAAAGTAAGTAAGTTTCTTCTGTGTTTTTTTTTTGTTTTATGATGAATGGGTCGACTCTTGACCTCGAAACTTACATACGCAAGAATGAGGTCTACGATGGAGCGAGCCTACCCAGAAGGTAACTCTCTTAAAAACAACAGGGTCGTAGCTTAGCGGAAATACAGACGTAGTTTTCACTTATAATTTAATGTTGTAAATACGAAACTTTTATTTCAGGAGCGATTTATGGAGCTCCAAGATGCGGTCCGTTGGACGGAGATGATGCGAGCGAGTCGCGTAGACTCCACTATGGATAAGAAGAGCAAGCAAGGAATCTGGAAGTTCTTCAGCAAACTCTTCAGGTAACCCTACGGAACATTGAACAGTTCTGTCTCACGAAGGCGGGTTTGTGTGTGTAGATTTGTTTCTGTGTGTGTGTGTAGATTTGATACTTATCTGTGTGTGCGATACATAACGCTCTTTCATCAATGGGGCGTTCCAACGCTTACACAGAATAAGCATGATGACAAGTCAATTTTTCAAAATCTGTTCGATGTTGTTTAGAATGATTTCTTATATATCAGTAGAAGGTTTTAAAACATAAAAATCAATTTAAAATTCATGCCAAAACGCTCGTTGGTGTCATGGCGGCTGTTATGACGTCACGGCTCACTACTGCAACAGCAAAAACTACGTGCTTATACACAAAAGAAACAAAAGGCACAGTTTTGGTCTATTATATTGAGTGATGACGTCACGTGCTCTGATTGGTGTATAGCTATCATGGCGGGTTGTTGTATTTTGTAGATTTTTTTCTCTATTAGATCTATACATTATTAAGACAATAAATGCATTATTCTCCATCCTTGTATCCAATTTTATTAGATCAGTTAAATATTTTAGCGGTTCTTGATATCTGTCATCATCCTTATTTTCTCTGAGCCGTAACTCTCCCAGATGCCATAGCGACGTCGCCATACGTCGTGGAGTTAGGGCTCTCAATTGCGTAGATTTAATAGATAAGTAGTATATCAGTTATCTGGTTCCCATAGTTCAAGCTTTGCTTAGTTTGGGGATAGATGACGCTGTGTGAAATATCCAGCATTGTTTCTGTGTGAGCGATACTGAGCGCTCATTGGTCCATGAACTTTACGACGCTTGCATCCACACACAGGCCTTCGTGAAATAGAAGAACTATACCGAATTCAGAAAAGTTTTAAGATTAGTTTAGAAAAATGTTGGCCGAATGGGGTTGTGCCTCGACTTTCAATTCAAAAATCGTTTTAACCCAGAGTTACAGGACTTTTAAAAGGCCCAAAAAAATGATATAATCTACCCGCCATTTTTGTAACTTTTCCCGGCCATGCATCAATGTACTTTGCGTTTCGAAAAATGTATATGCGCATTAACACGAACGGTAACCGGTGAAAGAAGACATCGTCAGGAAACCAGTACAGTTACAAAACACTTTTTTTTTTTGTTTTGGAATGTGAAGTGTAAAAGAAATACAGTACTGTAACAGGCGGCGATGGGCTACAATCTGTCACGTATGGAATGCTAAATGTTTGCATGTGCCAAATAGTGTACAAACTTGGAAATACCTTTGACCTACAAAAGATCTTAAATACCTCATCAACATTCTCAGCCTATATTGAAATACCTACACAATAAAAACCATACAACATACGTGATTTTATAGATAATGGTTTTTGCCGTTTTTATAGATAATGGTACGGCACTCTTCGTGCGCGAGCCCGACTCGCGCTTGGCCGGTTTTTAATCACATCCTAATATATCTTTTTGGGTGATTCTTGTTTTTACTTTTAACTTCCTCAATTTTGTAAACGTATGTAATCATTTATTATGTGATATTGATAAAATTAAATCTCCCGTGGTGCTACCGGTAGTGCCACCAGTAGTAAGTACCACGGGTAAGATTGTGTTCAGACCGGTGTCTGAACATAATCTCTACAAGATTACCTTTTATCACTCATATTATTATAGTTTTCATGACTTTGGTTTCCGGTCCGAACGCGACAGAAAACCAACGTGCGTGACGCGATAAATGTATATTTTAACTTAAAAAAAAACATTCATAAAGAAGGAAGATTGAGACGTATTTATTCCACATAATCTTACAGTTTTTTAGTTAGTTCATAAAATATTATAGACTAAGCTTGGCGCCAATTGCGAAAAATTGTGTTTTAGCTATACATATTGCCTATGCTTTTATATACAATTGCAACTTATTTTACCTAACTATGCTATGCTGCCTATACTAGAAATGTATTGGCCTCCTATTGCAACTCTATCGTCGTGGGTTCGAATCCCGGTCGAACATCACTGGATCTTTCGTTGAATAAGTTTTAAGTTTAATTTAGAGAAATATTGGCCGAATCGAGGCCTTTGCCCAGCAGTGGGACAGTGAGGGCTTTTAATAATAATAATAATAATTGGCCGAATAGGCTTGTGCCTCGACTTACAATCCGTGCATCAATGCGGGAAAATTTATATGCGCATTAACACTAACGGTAATGAAGACAGTGAAACACAAGGAAAAATCGTGACGAAACCAATTAGTAGTGTAATAAGCTTACGTATGGAATTCTACGTAATTCGGCAAAATGTAGTCCTTGACTGACATCCCCAAAGAATCTTGATTCTGGAGTGATATGGCCTATACGCTATGCAACTTTGCGTTTTATTTGTTTTTGAATGTCAAATGTTTTGTCATTGAAGTTTCCATTCAAGCTGGACTCTTTCCTAAAAAATCTTGAAATCTAACGATTGGCCTACAATCGCACTGGATCGTGAAAACTTAGAGGGATTGGATAGCCTATGCCGTACTATGATTCATTCTGATAATACATAATACCTTAAAAAGGACTATGTGAATCAGTTGGTTCTAAGATGATAAAAATATTTTGACTATGCAATGCTGTTTCCATAAGTTGTTGCGCGTATAGCTAATACTGAAATAATTGCCTGGCAAATAGTGAATGGTAGTCAGGGGAAATCTAACTGGAAGGACTAGAATTGATATTGTAAAAGGACATTTAAAAAGTGCTTACTTTAAAACCGTGATATTCTGGGGTCTTTGTTAACCCCTACGGCGTGGTTGTATAATATGTATGCCTGGCAAATAACGAAATAGAATTTTTAATTGCATTGTGCCTATTTATTTGTGTATGCCTGTGCAATAGTGCAAATGTATTTAGTACCTACGAGTAGTCTGCTGTCCGAAAGCACGTTGGGTCGACGACATAGTAAAGGTCGTAGGAAATGTTTGGACGCGAGAGGCGCAAGATAGAGGAGACTGGCATAAAAGAAGGGAGGCCTATTCCCAGCAGTGGGTGATACCAGGCTGAAATGATGATGATGCTTAGTGCATATGCAAGACGTCTAAACTTATAAACCCTAGATACAAAACAAACATCCGAGCTCAACGCACAAATAAATGTTCCGAATATGAATCGAGGCTACACCGGATAGCTAGCAGAGCTATAATTATAATTAAGGGGAATTTAGACCAGACTACCGTGTTCAGGGTCTTTCAACATCCTGGCTTTGTTAAAAATAATACACTGCTTACTTACACTAACAATGTGACTAGAGAAAGTCACTACCGTGGCAAGAAGCTACTGCTCGATATTTAAAAGCTAAGCCAATGCAATTGCATACGCATGATCTCATAGTTTTTTTTTTATGTGCTATTCAATAGAACTAACACAAATGCTTATGTAACCTCCAATTTATTTTCTTAAAGCTGAGCAAAGTTCTCCCTACCCTAAGGCGCTGTCTCCACGAGCGATAGAATCGCGACGAGTCCGCCCTCATATCGTCGGAGAATCTCCACGAACGAGCGATAATTTCGCCGCGTATCGTCGCGAGTCGTAACGGAATCGCAGCGTTTCCGCGGCGACTCGTAACGGTATCGCCGCGTTTCCTTGTCGAAATGTCCTTGCTTGACGAGAGGTAACGCTGAAATGACGCTGCGTTTGACAGCGCGCCCGCTGCGCGCTCGCGCGAGAGCGCCACGAGCGCGCGGCGGGCCCGCTGCTAGTCGCGACGGGCTAGCGACGATGTAACGACGTTTCGCGCGCTCGTTGCCACTCGTCGCATCGCGGCGATAATATCGCCGTGTGGAGACGGCTTCTAGAGAAGTGTATAGAAATACGTAGCACGACGATAATATCGCCGCGATTCTCTCGCTCGTGGAGACAGCGCCTAAGTCTTTGTGCCATAGTCCCTCGCTCACACCAAGCATCTAAATTATCCAAGGTATACTTGTTTGTTGGTGTGTACGTGGGGGTTAGGCCTACGGTTATCCCACCAAAAACATTCCATGTAAAAATGGTTGCCAAGACTACATTTTACTGTTCAAAAGTTATGAGATATCTACTTGTAGAGCCAAGCCCCTAACTGTATTCCAGCTTGTGCTGCGTGTCCTGGCCCTTATAGTGCGATTTTTTTGTAAACTCATTAGCGTAAATCATGTGTAAATCATGTACAGTTCACAAAATATTATCATAATTTTTGATTGCGTCGGCGTTTTACAAAATACTTGTGCAAAAGACAAAAATTGCGAGTGATAGGCCATAAGTTATACTGGTTTGAGACACAGAATACGCTACCAAATCACAAAATTGAAGTTTGTGTTTGTTTGTCAGTTACTTGCATTAAAAAGAAGACTGATTGGGATTCATCTGTATTTGAAAATAATTATTTTGGGATAAACTTATCTAGACTGATCGTAATCATGGTGCTTGCAACTGCATCGACATAATATCGGGAATAAAACAAAACTCGAAATTATAACATTAATACATACATAAAACCAAAACTTTTTCCGAAGTACACTTATCATCCTTTCAACACACTGGTTCGAAAGAACTCAGTACGTACAAAAAGAAGAAGACTTTCCTGTAGGGTAGAGCAGAGACACAAACCATAACATAATGAGATGAAATATGTATGAATCCCATAAAAAACTTGTCCGTAACCTTTAATTTTCAAATATTACATTGGTCGGTCGTGATCGGTGATCATATGACCTATATATTACTCAAAACAAACGAACCGTAAGCCACGTTAAAACGCTTGGCAGATAGAGAACATTGCGTTCGGAGTTTGGCAGTAGGGTTTGCCAAGGCTTAATCGGTGATGATTTTACCTTAGTGAGTGTTGAGTAAGAGCCTTCGTTTCAGCAGTAGTGAGAGACCACAACGTCCACTCTCGACGCCGCATCTCCGCGCCGTTGCCGTGCCGCAGCCAGCTTTGCGGCATTCCCGGACTCAGGCGGATTTTCTCGAAACCCAGCTCACGGACCACCACCATGTGCGGAGGCAGGAGAGGAATGAACAGTTCAGACAAGTATGTAACTCAATAAAAATTTCAAAAATAACACGGTCAACGAATCTTCGTATTCTTGTAGCCGTTTACTAGCCGTAGCCGCTAAAAGATGGCTTATTTTTCGGCTATATTAAAAAAAATCTATCTTTTTAACGCAAACTTGTGTTTTGTGCATCGATAAGGCGAACTTCACGATTGACTAGATCCATTAGGTAGAACCTAGGTCAGAAAAATACCTTGAGATGCTCGAATCACATATGTCCAGGCTGTGTTGAAGGATAGTGTCAGTGATTTCCTTATTTTATTACTAGCTGCACTCCGCGGTAATACATGCGTCTGACGGGAATTCCTTTCTGGGATAAATATAGCCTATTTGCTATTCAGACTATAATCTATCTGTGTGCCAAATTTCACTATAATCCATACATCAATTCTCACAATCTTTCGATTTTCTAAGATTTAAATTATGCTGATGATCAAAGTATCATCCATAGGTGCGCGCCCACGTGCGTAAAGAGGACGGACGTACCCACGCTTACGGGTGGAGCCTTCCGGGCAAGACTGGCCAGCCGAAGGGACCGAGTCCTTGCACTTCGCTTTCATCAGGAGGAGTACCTGTTCCCGTACCGGTGTTTTGCAGGTAATTCATTCACTAAAATTATCATGGTTATGCCTTTTAACCTTTTAATGTGTATTTATTATGTAGATTGGATTGGAACCCAATTTGTGATACATCGTGAGGAAATCGGCATGTCGTAGAACCTAAAAAGTTCGTCTTTAGACGAATTGAAATACCTTGCCTGATGAGGAAAGATCATGTTTTTAAAAGGGCAACTCCTTAAAACTCAAAACGCCTGCACAGTTTATGTTTTACAAGTCGTCTGCAGTATTAGACGACCTTAACGTTAAAACTATTATAGTTACCGATATTAAATCCAGCTTTCTGACGATTGAAAATTCGTTGCCTGATGATGAAATATCTTTATGTTTAAAAGTGCATCCGCTCAAGACTCAACAAGCTCAAACTGCATAGTCCTTATACAAATCTTGAGTAGTTTTCTATAACAAATCGGACGGCCTTCCAACGAACAATCATTCCTTACCTGACGATGAAAATATATGTATGTATATTGGATGCATGCATTTCGAGCGTGTTTATATTTCAGGCCCATAGCAGAAAGTGAGCCTAGAATGTCCCTTCTTTGCGCTGCGGCAGTGAATCTGAATGGCGGCCGCACCCCCGACGGCGGTTGCATGGTCGGCGAGAGTGTTTTCTACGCGAAAGAGGAAGACAAGCCGGAGAATGTTATGTCTTTGGGTAAGTTACCTTTTCAACAAGTTTGCCTCTGCCGCTCAATGATTAACATTTTCATAAAATTGTTGAAATTACAAAATCAACTTTCAGTATTGACCTGCATAGAGGGAATAATAAAATATGATTACCCGTCGCCGTTACAGGTCAATAACGACTTAGTTTAGGTGTGCATAAAGTATTAAGTTACTTCGAGCAAGCGGTGTAAACTATTTTAAATTTAAACTCACAATGAAGAACAAACAATGACATCCATACTAATAATATAAATGTGAAAGTAACTCTGTCTGTCTGTCTGTCTGTTTGTTACCTTTTCACGCCCAAACCACTGAACCGATTAGGCTGAAAATTGGCATAGATAAAGGTTGTATCCCAGGGACGGACATAGGCTACTTTTTATCCCGAAAAAATCCCTAGGGACCGCGGGTTACACCGCGGGAGCACAGCTAGTAGGGTATAAAATTCTTTCGATACGCTGAGCATGGAAGCTAGTATAAATAAAGTACTTAAATGCTGTTTTTGTCGCAGTATGTCGTCCCTATAACAGGCAGGGATCATTATCGTCTCCTGCCCTCATTATGTGATAACAAAACTGCATTCTTCTATCATTTTCTTCTAAGGTTAAGATGATCATTATTTATCAATATGTGTCTCCAGCTTTAGAAATGAGCAAAGCCACATCCGTGACAGTCCACTCACCAGAGGTGGAACAAATCAACCGTCAGCTCCAATCTACGCAGAGTGTAGAGTACACTGAGAAAAATCTGTCCTCGCTCGTTTGGATATGCTCCAGCACGCAGACTAAGGGCATTGTTATGGTAAGAAACAAACAATAATTAAGAAATGAAAAGTCTTATCAAAACGCCGACGGGATTCGAACGCGCAACTTCATTTCATTTCTCAATTAAATACCTAAGGGTGGTTTACACTTAAAAAAAGCAATAGTAAAGTCAGTTTCCTTTTCAGTTTTTAAAATGTAATATTTTAAAACTAAAAAGGAAACTGAATTCAATGTTCGACTCAGGTCAAAAATTACATGTGAGAATGAGGTTTTTGAGTTTTATAAGAAAAGTATCAATCGCTCGAATAAAAATTATATGGGACCTGTTAAGTACATCCTTTCAAATACTGCTGTACACCCTTTCAAACAATAACAGAATTACTACTAATCAGTTCAAGCATCTTCGAGTAATCGGGGAACATACATAAACCAACATAATCCTGAAGTCCTCCTCCATTTTTGAAGTTTTTAAATACAGAATCAAATAAAATACGAAACAAGTACGATGTACGATATGTGTCGCGATCCACAAGGCTCAGCAGACATTCTCTCAAAATCAGATCATTCCATAGGTAATTTTATTCGTCGGAACGACCGTCGGGTTCCGTGACGCTATGAATCGCGTCTGTATTTTCAGATATTGAATCCGACGGTATTACCGACTCTTGAAATTGGTCGGGTAGTTTCTGATATCGACTCCGATGGCTATCCGGCGAATTTAAATATCCCTCCAGATTATGGTTACAGATAATAGGAATAGGATTATGTCAAGGCACTTTAGTCATTGTCTCATGGGCCCTCTACATATTCGCCGATGATAGACGAATGCCGACGGTCACGAACGTGTAGAGGGCATCATCACTTGTACTCGCATGTCATCTTCTATCCTAATAATAGTTCGGCAAATGTGTAGAGTGGCCATCAGATCTTTGATGTAGAGTCCGCGCTACGACTGAAGTCCGCTGTGGCGTTAGTATCTTTATTTAAAGTTAAATAAATAAATAAATAATAAATCAATCGCAATAGCTTCTTCATAAGTTCCGCTATATTCCGCAGGACTTCCAGTCGCGGATTCTATCCTAGACTATTTGAAGATGTCTATTGAGATAGAGGCACCATCATTAGGTGCATAAATTTTGCAGAAGAAAGCATTCAATACGTGACTGCAAGCCCATCCGCCTTTAATAATAACTCGGAAACCAGTTCGATATGTCGCGATGTTTTTCACAATTGATTAGTGCAGATTTATAACATGTTTTTTAAATGCCTCTTTCAGATAATCGATGCGAACAATCCAGCTGAAGTGATAGAGTCGTTCCCTGTGAGCGATAAGCACATTCTGTGCGTCGCATCCGTACCGGGCGCGACTGAGGAAGACTACTTGGAGTATGAGGAAAGGATGAACTCGGAACCTGAAACTAAGCAACAATCGGTACGTTAATGTTTGTTTTTTGAAGCCCTCTTGGTCGCTTAGTCGTTCTTGTTAGATCGTCCAAGTAAAGCAATGAATGAATGAATGATATCGATCTTAATACCTACATAATACCTTAATCTCATTTTAAAAGAACTGTTATTTGTTTGTATGACAAATAAATGTCTTTCATTTCGTTACAGGCTTCGCAGTTTGGCGTGAACAAGAGCGAGTCAGGTGAAAGTCCTCATAACGGCTCGGTCGGCAGCAACAATGGTGGTGATAATGGAGAGAAGGAAGTGCCTGTTGGAAGCGCAAGATTGGTAAGTAATATATTGCTGACCCAATCGAGCAAGCAAGCAAGTTTGTACGATACATTGAACTTGTTTCGTTTCACGTTGTGTAGCTATGAACAATTTTAAATAAAAAGAATCCAGTAAAAAAAATCAAACGAAAAATATTATTTTTTTTTGTCTCTTTTCTTATTTCACAAATTATCATAAACGAGCCTTAAAATATAAATAACTGAGCAATAAACATTTTCTTCAAAACACCGTCAGTACTGAGTAAAATGGAACGTAACTTATTAGAGTGCGAAATTGAAAAATCTCCTATTTTGACGTACCACACAGAGAAAGGATCAAGATCTTTTGAAGATGTATTATACATATTTGGATCATGCACGCACGTTGCAGAAGTTATGTTGTATCTCGACTTTCAATCCGAAGGTACTGGGCTCGAATCCCGGCCGTGCATCAATGGATATTTCGTTTCGTACAATTAATTTAACACGAGCTCTTATCGGTGAAGGAAAACATCGTGAGGAAACCCGCAGCATAATCAGCTCCACACGTATTAAAATTGTCTTTCCTGTGGACAAGGCCGATTAAGCTGAGAAAATGGTTTTGGTGCTTTGGATTCCTTCTCAAACAATGTCCCAGGCACTACAGCGTCCCGTTTAGTGTAGGCATAGGCTCCTGAACTTTATAAATCATCTAGTATAGATGTAAAGGCCTGAGTTTTTTCTAGGTCCAAGCAACCCTCCTAACTCCGCCGAGCACTCCGCCGAAGGAGCCCGAAGCAGCTGAGACGGCGGAAGGTGAACAAGAAACAGAGCCGACGGTGAAAGCGCCGCAGTCCGTTGAAACTGCACCGACTGATAGCCCTCCACTTAGCTCTACGCCTATTACCAGTGAGTTAAATAAAGCTGGACATTTCACACAAAATATTTAAATAATAATGAATAAATAATGCTAGATAATGAGTTCTATCTCGCAAAGGCCGGGTCGTCTTAATAGGCTTGTTGACAGTAATCAAGTTTCGCCAAAATATTTAATTGGTCTAATTAAATAGGATTCAAGGATTGAGAAAAATGCATTTATTGTCCTATTCTTGTCGAGATTATTAAATTATTTAATAAAATAAATCTACAAAATACAACAATCCACCATGATAACTGTACACCAATCAGAGCGCGTGACGTCATTACTCAACATAATAGACCAAAACTGCGCCTTTTGTTTCCTATGAGGTGTCTATGCACGTAGTTTTTGCTATTGGCGTGGTGAGCTGTGACGTCAAAACAGCCGCCATGACACCGACGAGCGTTTTGGCGTGAATTTCAAATTTTAATGATAAATTAGATTTTTATGTTTGAAAACTTATATTTTCTACTGAAATATGATATTTTTTTCACATTACAAATCATTCTGAACAACATAGAACAGATTTTGAAAAATAGTCATCATGCTTATTGTGTGTGTAGATGCATATGCACAGCACATTGTTTCTGTGTGCGTAAGCTCGGGAACGCTCCATGGACGAATGAGCGCTCAGTATCGCTCACGCACACAAACAAATCTAAGCCCAACCCTTCCTGATATCGAGCAATTTTTAATGTATTGTGTAGTTTATAATAATATAAAATAATCGTTGGTTTAGTAATTTTGTCTATGAATGAACCTTGTAATCGATTGAGATGAATTGATAGTAGTGAAACAAAAATCGATTTTCATAATCTCGATTAAACTTTAGGACATTACTATTAGACTGATTTTGACATTATCTCGAAGTGTCTTGCATACGTTCCGGCGTGAAAAAGACTATAGCGGCATTTTGAATGCAGTTCAGCGCACATGGTCTCTAATAACATAGGATTTAATTAATCAATAATCTTCATCAGCATGTTCCTGCCTCCATCCCACTAAATCCCACTCATATAAAGCTACAAGTTTGTGAGTGTGTTTAAATGTTTGTGTTTCAATCACGCCTAAACCAGTGAACCGATTTGGATGAAACTTGGAGTAGGCGTAGATAGTGACCTGGAATATCATATAGGCTACTCAAAATCTTGGGCGTGGTACCAAGATTTTAGCGAAGTCGCGCGCAGAAGCTAGTTATAAATAAATAAATATTGCTGAAGTTTTCACACAGCATTATCGAGCCTCAAAGTAAACAGCGCTTGTCTTATGGGTACTACGTATATAATTTGTGCTTGTAAATACATACATATTATACATAGGAAACACCCAGACCCGAGACAAATACTTGTAGATCATACAAACATTTGTCCAACGGCGGGAATCGAACCCGCAACCTTCTGCGTCGCAGGCGGATCTTAACCCACTGCGCGACAGAGGTCGTCGAATTGGGTCGACACGACTTCTAAACTTACCTCAGTCACTCGCCAGTTTACGTATTTATGGTATACTCTCAATTGATTTTAGGCTAGGAATTGGTAATGCTAGCCGTTAATTTCACGAATTCCTAGGCCGTCCTGTAATATAAACCCCACGCTTGACAAGAGCAGCAATACACCCATCTCTTTCTTTTAGCCGAAGGCCACCTCGGCTCGCCCGAGCCGGGTGTTGACGCGTTCGCACAAGAACAATCCAACGCCGAAAATCGCAGCGATGTACCCCAAGACCGTAAAATGTCTACTGTCATGGCTACCATGTGGCTTGGCACGAAGAGTGGCAATCTATACGTACATTCTGCTATTGGAAACTACAGGAAATGCTTGGCTAGGTAAGAAATAATATGCTGGATAATTTATATGGAAGAAGAAAAGATGGATGAACTGTGTGAATGCGGATATGTTAGTGAAAGGAGTGAGTTCTGATAAGACGAGTGATAGAGGGAAATGGAAGAAAGAAACATGTTGTGCCGACCCCACTTATGCCCGGTTTCTATATTCAACGGACAGTCGTAGGTAAGAGCTACGACTCGTTTCCACATACAAAGTTTGACAGCTAACTTACCGCCGGTTTCTAGCTGTCAAACTTTTGTATGTGGAAACGAGTCGTAGCTCTTACCTACGACTGTCCGTTGAATATAGAAACCGGGGGTTAGTGGGCTAAGGGCAGGAAGAAGAAAGAAGATTTTATATGCATATTTCTATACATAGTTGTAAAGTAAGCTTGTGTGACCCTTTTTTTTGGTATACACATAGTTCATAAGTAAACACCCAGACTCAGGCAGAGGTATGATTATTATTATGTATAATGAAAAAAAAAATGAAAAATGTTTATTAACAGCAAAAATATTAGTATAAAGTAACTTATAGTAGGTACAATAAAACTCTTAACTTAATCTTTACTGAGATGAGGGTTCAGGGCTAGTTAGTAATGGCACCCACACTAGATAAAGATCTGTATCGTGGGTACCTGTATGTTATTGACAGGTTTAGGTATGTTGCCTCGGTTTCAATATGATTACTTTGATTAGTGAAATTGTTGTATACCTACCTACGTACAAGATACTGTACCTACCTACTCTGTACCTACTGTGTACACACCGAACTATTATCTACCTATATTGTAACAGATCGACGATTACTTACTACTTTGTATACCCTAACTATAAGCTAAATAAGTGTTCTCATGTAAGTGACCTTGTTCTTTTAATAATACATTCTTTAAACCAAAAAAAACAATAATGTTATAGCTAATTATTGTGTCACAGTCGTTAGATGTTTTACAAAATAAGTTAGCGTAGGGTACTTATGCAATTATAATTCTATTTTTTTAATCTTAATTAACCAGACAAACACTTATTACATAACAATAAACAGATAAACAAACACATTGAAATACATTTAATAATTAATTATAATATACCTATAAATATATAAATATACATATGTAGTATATACATATCCTAGTTAGTATAGTTCAATTCTACACTGTAGAATTTAACCACACCCTATATATATAAATTCATTTTCTTGGTAGGTGATGCGGCAGTATAAATAGTGTTTTTGGATGGGAAACAACATCGCTTGAGTCCATCACGTTTTTTAAGTTTCATTTTCTATATCTGGTAAAAAAGACATTGCTGTAGATTCTACAGCATTAAGCCTTTTTTTTTACCATAAACTACCTGTGTAATTTCCTCAACTAGCTAACTACGTTAACTAATGTAATTTACTCTACTTCCAGAGTAAAGCTGCACGATGCTATCCTGTCCATAGTAGCTTGCGCATCTCGCTGTGTTGTTGCGTTGGCGGACGGAAATGTCGCGATATTCGCGCGATCAGCGAACGGACAGTGGGACTTCACGCAGTACTGGCTTATGACCCTCGGAGACCCTAAATGTTCAGGTAATAATAATTTAATGAGAATGTAATGAGAGTGAATTAGGCGAAAGTTGTGTGCCAAGAATAGCATTGCATTATTTATTATTTACTAGCTGCGCTCCCGCGGTGTAACCCGCGGTCCCTCGGGAAATAATCGCTTTCCCGGGATAAAATATAGCCTATGTTCATCAGGGATAATGTAGGATTCTAATGGAGAAAGAATTTTTCAAATCGGTCCAGTAGTTTCGGAGCCTTATCAATTCAAACAAACAAATCCAAACAACAAATCCTCTTTATAATATTAGTATGGATATTAACACATACGTTCCTGGGCTAGGATCGTAGCAAGTGGAGATCCGTGGTCTCTACCTACCTCTTTGGGAAGATCGCCGCGTCAGTTAATCTACCGCCCTTCAGTACCAGTCGTGATGTTTTTTAATAGTTTAAATGTTTGTTTCAGTTCGTTGCCTTAGCGCAGTTGGGTGTACAGTTTGGTGCGGGTACCGGAACAAAGTGCACGTGCTCGAGCCCAGGTCTCGATCCTTACTGCACTCGTTAGAGGCACATGTGAGGCAGGAGAGTCAGGTCAGACAGATGGCGTGTGATGCTGACGGTGTTTGGGTATGTTCATAATTTTTTTTGTCAAAGTTGAATATCACGGGCAATGATATAAAAAAAAATATAGGTTACTAGCGCGTGAAAATTGCAGACTCCTAATTGTCAAATAGCACAATACTTTCTTCAGTTTGCGTCAAACAGGGCGTCGTTTTAGTCAGTGACAGTCACATGTTACAAGACCTCCACCCTTTTAGTTACATGACTTTTATCCCTCCGCATTATGTGCCCATACCACGCTAACCTATTGCTCCTTAACCTTTCAGTCACCGGCGCTACTTTCAAACTCTCCCTAATATAT
The DNA here is from genome assembly GCA_963565295.1 of Epirrhoe alternata. Classification (NCBI taxonomy): domain Eukaryota; kingdom Metazoa; phylum Arthropoda; class Insecta; order Lepidoptera; family Geometridae; genus Epirrhoe; species Epirrhoe alternata. Next base: position 3,055,697 of record OY751375.1, read on the forward strand.
TCATTCCTCACCTTATCCATTTGCGTCACTCCGCACATCCATCTCAACATTCGCATCTCTGTCGCATGCACTCTTCTTTCCAGCAAGCACTCAGATCCATACAGCACGACAGGTCTAATGACCGTCTTTTAAATGTTTCCCTGTTTTTAGTGTTTTTTTGTATTAATAGTGTGCAATAAAGAATTTTCATTCATTTAACAAAAGAACAATCTAACCAAATAATACATTGCAGGTTTCGATCAAAATGGACTCCAATTTACGGCTATACCACGCGCACACATACCAACACTTGAAGGACGTCGACATTGAGCCTTACGTCAGCAAAATGCTTGGAACTGGTAAACTAGGGTTCTCCCTAGTTCGTATAACAGCATTACTCATCAGTTCTGGAAGATTGTGGATAGGAACAAGCAATGGAGTCGTTATATCAGTGCCGCTTTCTGACAGCTGCAGCCGGGATTCGCTGCACTCTAGAGCTGGTGAGTACGCTACTGCGCAAGCACAATCTACTGCGCATAACAGTTAAGCAGAAGGCCATCATCCGTTTTAAAAACTCCACCACTATGCCAACTTTCTCCCTAACTTCCATTTATTTTGCCATGTTAGTCTTGGTCAAATCAAGCTGAACTACGAATCTTTTTGGGTGACAGTGATTTATTTATTTATTTATTTATAGGAAAACCAACAGCTACAATAACTGATAGATTACTTAGATAGAAGCAGAAAGCCAATAACAGGTTTTCACGTATAAGAAACAATTTAGGATACAGTAAGGTCGTGGACGCTAACAAAAACAACTAAGTAACAATACTAAAACTAAAAACAGAAAAGTAACTAACACTAACCACTAATCTAAAACATCACCAACGCCAAAAAAGTCTCTGCTCAACTGCTGCCTAGCCGAATTAACACTCGTGCAGAATAGATCAAGATCCAAACGCTTACACAACTCATTGAAGTCATTGCTCACCCGCACCATAAATGAGTTTTGCCTGTAGTTTGTACTAACTAAAGGAATGTAAATAGGGGGATTCAATCTGAGAAGTCTAGGTGGAACATTCAAAACTACTTTACCAAGCAAATCAGGGCTATTGATGGTATTAGAGGTAATTTTTAATAAGAATAATAAATCGCCAATTTGGCGCCTATTAATAAGAGGAAGAAAGTGAAATTTTTTACAAAGGTTAAGGTAGTCATAAGATGAGTACTGAATTCTTAAGCGAAAACATAGATATTTCAGAAATTTAATTTGGATACGTTCCAGCCTACTGATATAGACATCATATTGAGGATTCCATATTTGTGATGCATACTCAAGTATACTACGAACAAAAGTACAATAAAGAATCTTAAACGTTTTGGCTCTATTAAAGTTAGCTGAGCTCCTCATAACAAACCCTAAGGCCCTAGAAGCTTTGGAAATGATTGCATCAATATGATCTTTGAATAATAGTTTAGAATCATGAAGTACACCAAGGTCCCTTACGACACTGCACTTTACCAGTGCATGGTTTTTGAGTGAGTATGAAGAGTGAACTATATTCGTTTTACGAGTAAAAGTAACAAATGAGCATTTCGAAGGGTTAAGGTCTAATTTATTGAGGGAGCAGTAGGTATCTAGTCTCATCAAATCAGCTTGCAACTGGGAAACATCTTCAAGGGAATCAATAATTTTAAAAATTTTCATATCGTCTGCAAAACATAATAAGTGGCTATTGAGAAAGCAATTAGGGATATCATTGATCTGATCTGTTGATGGAATCAGGCTTGTGAACACCTCCGTTCATTAATCATGCACACGAATGACGACAGTAGTGTGCAAGCGAGAGAATAGTATCGCCGCCATTTTCGATTCGTTTCGTAATGAACCGAGTTATAATTTAAAGTAATTTAGTACAAAAGATAAGTCCTATACAACCACGAGACCTACAACTGATCGTATTATATTGAATTAAAAAAAACTATTTGTATTCCAGGTCACGGCTCTTTAGTCCGACCAGCGAGTCCAACCGGCTCGATTCCTTGGTGTTCAATGGCCCACGCCCAGCTAAGTTTCCACGGTCATAGAGACGCGGTGACTTTCTTCGTGGCTGTACCGGGTGCGGTCGGTTCGCCTCGTTCTCCTGACTCGCCGGTCGCTTCTCCCGTGCCTCCGCCTATGCTTGTTATATCTGGAGGCGAAGGTTATATTGACTTTAGGATAGGTGAGTGAAACTATGAGTCTTCAAATACAGGAGGTGGTTCTGTGTTCGGCTGTATGTTTACCTTTTCTTCGTCAATAGTGCACAGTACGCAAAACAAATCTCTAGCTCTCTGAAGTTGGGTGCACTAAACGATTGTTTGGTTGAGTAGGCGAGATAGGACGATGCAACAAACTAAGCGAGTGAGCGAGGCAGCTATACAACGTGTTGGTCTTTTAGGCTTCATCAAAAATGGGTTCTGCAGCTACTTCAGACTGCTAAAGACTGTGCGTACTGTACAAGATTTCAAAACTATAGTAATTTGGTTTCAAAAGAATGTTTTTTCGAAATTGGTCCATAAAAAAAATCTAAGAGATGAAGGTTAAGGCTTTTACGGGATAAAGCGTAAAACTTAAAAAAAATTGGTTGTCTGTAAAGTCGGTTTACTGACGATAGTTGAACGTGACAACGTTTGTGCTTCTTTGTCGCTCGTTCCGCGCTCTCGCTTGCACTTCAAGCCTTACATGGAACGCCTCAGAGCGAGGTAACACCGCCTTTTTTCGTGCGTGCAGCCGGCTCTATCGAATTATAAGACGTTGTCACGTCAGTAAATCTACCTTGTCCCAAAATTTAAGTCTGTTTTCTTTCTTGTTTAAACTTTGTTAAAACGTTATTAATTTTTACGGCAAATGTGTGAAAGATGACATGAGTAAGAAAGGAGTGAGTATTGAGATGACAGATAAAGAAGAATGGAAGAACACATGTTGTGCCGACCCCACATAATGTGGGAAAAGAGCAGGAGGTGATGAAATAACAATACGGTCCACAGAACTAGGCATTCGTGAAATTTGCTGTGAAAATGTTTGTCAGAGGAATTTTTATTCCAATTGTAGTTATTTAGTTCATTTAAGTTTACTTGCAGTGTGTTTTTACCTCATAAACAATATTTCAAAACAAGCAATATGCACGTTAGCCTAGTTATCATAAGAATCATATTACATTGCAGTGCCATAGAAGTTTCGTGCTTAATCGATAGTGCTGATTGGTAGAGCTTAAGCTTTTATCATGCTTAGAACTAAGACTTACATTAGACATAATACAGCTTGGATCTCTAGTTTTCCTTCACATTAGACTGACAGTTAACTTTTATCCGTCAGTTAACGTTTTATCCACCAATTAACGTGTTATCCATTAGTTAATGTTGTATCATTATTAACCGTATAACAACTAATTCATCAAGGTTATTGAAGTGAAAACTTCTTTAGGCGCGTTGGGCATTTTTGAGATGAGAATAGATTCATGGATTCGCCTCGAAAAGGTCACGTGCGAGTCACGTGACTGCTCACCGACACCTACCAGTAGCGCCATCTAGTTCTGTACTCGGTGAACTTTTATGGCAATATTTTTACATTTCTAAATTCCTACTCCTACCTCAAAGGCCGGCAACGCATCTGCAGTGCCTCTTGATGCTGTAGTTGTCTGTGGGCGGTGGCAATCACTTACCATCAGGTGTGCCACTAGCTCGTTTGCCCCCTCTTCCATTCCTGATTTCCTAACGATTCAAAAAATACAAATACAAATTTTCACTTCTCGGCACTACCGGGAGTGCCCCTGTTTTTTTTGAAGACTGGCTCGATGAATAAAACATGTCTCGTTGTCAAACAATATGCACAGTATAAATTACAACCATCTGTACATTTTTTGTAGTATTTTAGTTTTCTTATGCTAGCTTAAAAAAGAACGAATTGATCAACAGCCAATCATATTAAATAATCTATATCATTGTCAACAGCTAAGAAATCGTTTAGAAAAGTAAGTATCTTGAAAACACTATGAACTTTATGAAGTTTGTAATATTGCCTGAAAGACATTCCATCAATTTTGTATAGATTGTTGTTTTTTTAGCCTGTACTGTTACTTTCACTAAAATTACAAAACAACTAGGAGTTGAACACTTTAGATACATAGATGATCATAAATATGATTATAGTATTCTATAAGTCATACATACTGTATACCAATTTGTCGTAATACCCGGTTTACATTATTCCAGTCAAGCGATCGAATCCGGCTGGATTCAAATGAGACCCGACAATCCAGGTACCGAATCCAGTGCCGGTTTACATTTTTCCAGTAGCAATCTAGCGCCACTGGACCGGAATAATTGAAACCGGGTAAACGCAAATTGTGAACTGTCTTTAGGCGCGGTCTGAGGGGGTAACAATAGACATTACCCCCCACCCCTCCCTCCCTCCCCCAAATTGTACCTACCCGTCAAATTGAAAAATCTTGTTATTGTGAGTCTAATGTGAAAGAAGGTAGATTTATCTGTTAAGTGTTATAGATCCCTATTTATGTATCTGTGCCTATTGTTTGATTTGAGTGAGGTACAGTTTTTTTTTACTAAAATGGACAGTCAAAAATACACACGTTTCTCAATAACTACTCACAATGAGTAGGTAATTATAATTAGTAAAAGTTGATTTGATGAACACCTAGGCTAAACCAAAATTCAGTGCATAAAAAGAATCAACATTTTAGTAAAAAAAACTTACCTAAATAGGCAACTATTACAACATTCCAGTAAGTTCTTGATGATGTATCGCCTATTTTTTGTCAAAGATCGTTTTGTTTTAACGGTATTGGTGGAGTTCCAGTACACGAAGAAGATATCCACCAATGGCAATTCTTAATTTTTCTAGCGTCGCTCAGCGTGACTCTATGATTGGTCAGATTTCTCATAATTGGCCAACTTTGTACAAGGGTCAAACGTCTTACTTTTTTTAGACTATCAAGGCATAGTATTAGCTCCGATTTTTTTTAAAACTAGTCTGTACATCGCTTTTTTCTTTTTTTCTACGATATAGAAGAACACGCAGATGACATAAGAGACACTGCCTCACATCTCATTGTATGGCAGATTATGAGCGAGACCCGATTTACCTGATAGAGTAGTTTATCTAGGGGTACGTTTATTTGTTTTAAAGCACGGCTTCACATAAACACACTAACGCTATATCACTTGCATGTAGCCTCACTACCATCAGTTTATTGGATAAAAAGGCTTAACTCAATAAGATAGAGTACAAAATCCAACACTGTTTTACTGTGTGAAAAGTGCAGCAATCATAACTTATCCGATAAAACAAAAGTGAGATATTGTAATTAGATCTGCTTCGATTTGAACGATTTTTGAATGGAATCAGGGCGCTCGTAATTTTCAAACAAAAATAGAGAATCTTTTAATGGTATTTCCATTTCTGCAAGTTGTTAGTTCACCAGAAAACAAATATTCTAATATGTGTCCTATAAGGAAGACACAGAGCTTAAAACTGCTTGGTAAAGTAAAATAATGCATTTAATAGGCCTGTCCATGAAGGGCTGTAATCATTTCAAAGGCCGCTTGAGGTTAAGTTTACGACAGAGACCTTTATGAAGCCCATTATCTCTTAGGCTCAATGCACATTGAATTGGGAAGCGACGTGTCAATTAGTTTTATAGCAAGCCATTATAAACCTTATCATTCTACAAGCGTTTCTATAACTTGTACCGTTCTTTATAAGGTTTATAATGGCTTGCTTTAAAAGCTAAAAGTCGCTTCGCTTGCCAATTCAATGTGGCTTGAGCCTTAGCCTTGGTTTTCATGCTTTTTTTTCCCAACTCTTTTGTTTTGTGTCGAGTTTTCTGTGTAGAAAATAAATAGAAACTAGTGACTGGCTCACAGCTTGTACAAGCTTACATCTGGTTAAATCTCTGAGAATATGGGATTGTAGGAATTTGACATCTAGGGAGATTATAGGGTAAATAAAGTTCGTATGAGTCAGTGGCCAACTCTGACGAAGTTTCCTCAGTCATGGCTTAACGACTTAAATAGCTAGGACCGACAATTTAACGTGCCCTCCGAAGCACGGAAGCGCTCAGATGATAATGCCACTGGCGGTCAACCATCCACTTGCAGGCCGTTTCGAACGTTGCTTATCTTCGCCGATCTATCAAGATGAAAGCACGGTCACAAGATGAAAGTTATTCTACGGGGTTAGGTTTCAATATTTTCTTATGTTATTTATATCAATAAAAAGCCTTTTTATTCAAACAACGCAACTTACACCTTCAATCACTACCTAGTCATCGGAATATAACATTACTTATAGGTATTTTGCTATAAATATTAAAATTAACATTGTATTTTATTATTCTCTAAATAAATCCATAAATGAACGCTAACGTGTATATTGCTAATCCAGTGTGAAAATTAACAAATTTTCGAGTATGTTAAATAATGTTTTGTATATTTGTATATAAATGTCCTAATTTTCTATTCTATTGTTACTTCTTTCCATTTTCAGCTTGATTTTCTTAGTAAAAACTTTAAACTAAGTTCTAAATGGTTCAGCATTGATTCTTAAATTAACCTTTTATGTTTAACTAGCTGCGCCCCGCGGTTTCACCCGCGTAAGTCCCGTTCCCGCGGGAATATCGGGATAAAAAGTAGCCTATGTGTTAATCCAGGGTATCACCTATCTACATACCAAATTTCAACCAAATCGGTCCAGCCGTTTTTGCGTGAAAGAGTAACAAACATCCATACATCCATACATCCATACTTACAAACTTTCGCCTTTATAATATTTATAGGATAGGATATACCTACAGAAGTCCGTGTCTTAGTCAAAAAATTATCAAATCGATATAAAAAAAGAACTAACTACAATTGTTCTATTAGCGAAAACTGTTGAAGGCTTACCTGGTAATTTTGTATGTTCTATGTATTTGTTTATAAGCTGTTTGTTTTCCAATAAAATAAAACTTTTTTCGCGGCCAATATCTTGAACTATGGCAACAAACAATGTTTGGGGGCTAGCTTTTTTGAAATGTTAGCTTATAATAGCTGATTTCTACGAGCGTTACCATCTCGTTTTGATACGAACATGATAACCCAAAACACAAATGCTAAGATATCATGAAAACGACCACATGCCAAAGTATACACACTACACACGGCATACAAACATTTCAGATGTTTCCTTGTGCTACATGAAATTTATGAAAAGCTTTATCGCGGTTATACCTTTTGGTGTTGTGGTCGCGGGCGAACTACTAGTTTACTTAGTACTATATAGTTGGCCCGCTGCCACGGTTGGTGTAACACAGCCGAAACGTCGGGAATAAATAAAAGGTATTTAGAGCGATAAAAACCTGTGCAAGCTTTTCAAAATGAATTGTGATCTCGAGTTTAAGAAAGACTAGTGCATGAAATTTTCAAATCAAACGAGATATGGATATTATCTTCTACACCCAAACATACACACTTTTCATACATAAAACCACGCCTTCTTTCCGTATGGGTAGGCAGAGACAACTTATTTCCACTTTCACGAACCTGGAAAATGTTTTGCTTGTCAATCACTCTCATTACATTCTCCATAAAAGCTCGCTGGTTTAGGGTACCTACTTTTATCCGGCTCTTCTCAAAAATTTCTATTTGACTTACCTCAGTATAATATTAACACGGGTGTATTAGATATTGGGGGTATCAGCGACAAAATTTTAAAGAGTAGACCTGAATCACACCACGATATTAGCTGACTCAGCTCCCGCCCATTTTGCTAAGACATGTACACTAATATTCCATTTGGTATTGTTTATTCCAGATGTTCTTTTACACGAAGTTTAGCTATGTTTATTGCATACATATGCATTGGTTAGGTGTGCGTAAGCTGTCGGTTATTGATTGGCTCTGCAGATTACGCACACAAAAACAGCGTGTATGTCTCATAGCTACTTCATGTACTGGACAACCTAAGCAATCTTTAAGCCCTTGTTCTTATTTCTTCTTGTATCTCACTTGGTGTATAAAGATGAAGGCACACTTGTCAGCATTTCACGCGCCGCATGACGTCATCAGCATTCAGATACTTACTGCTTTTATGGACAAGGCGTACGGTGCGGGTGAAATGTGCGAGCTTTCATATGATTACATACGACAAATTCTGAAGTGCTACGATGCTGACATATATGCCGTCACCTTGATGCAATCCACAATCTTTTAATCAAAGATCAAAATCCATACCGAGAATTGTCATCTCACGAAAGTTCTCAAACTTTTAATTTATTTGTTTTATATAACCCTGTTGAAATACATGCAAATATGAATTTTAAATATTTCTATAAATGATCAAATATCTGATGATGGATGACGGTTCGGATATCGGATATTATCTTGATCTAAATCCTAATATGGCTTTATACTATACGGTTTACTAATGCCATGTAAATTTGCTCCTGTATTTTATACCTTACATCTATTAACATAAGCATACATTTCCAGCCGACTCTGAGATGGAAGACAGCGTAGTGGTCGCCGAGGACGGTTCATCTGGCCATAGCTCGTTGGCTGAGCGAGCTACCAAGAGCCACTTGATAGTATGGCAGGTAGCAACTGCCTAACGGAACGCACGCCGCGTACGCATTGAATCCGAGTGCGACTTCGTCTATGTTTGTACATCGACGAAGCCGGAAATCCTCGTAGAATAGCCCAAGACTTACACAAAACCTTTGTTCTTCTAAAATGACAAAACTCCTTTTGAAGTAAGCTCGTTTGAGTGCCCTGGAAGGTATGATTCTCCATTTAAACTGAGTTCAAAAAAAGGTTCTCAATTCGTCGGATTTGCAATTGAAATTTACTGTCGATTACGGCTAAGTAGAAGCTTAGTCCGGCCGTAAAGTGGCCGAAAAATTCATACGAACTTTACTAAATTGAAATTGATTCAGCATTACGTCAGTTGTTATACTCATAATGTGTTGATTTCTTTCATGAATTATGATTATTATAGATTTTAGGTAAATTTTGTCATTTTAGAATGACTATTGGTTGATAAGTGTTGATCTGGGCCTCGAGGTTGACGCTGTGGGTATGCTATAGGATGCCGGTGACGGGGGTGAATTTTCAATAACAATTGACTGTAGGAAGTCTGTACAAAGAAAAGTAATATTACTTGAATGGATGTACAAAATAGATTTGTATAAATTAGGATTAAGATCTCAGAGAGTGATGTAATGGAAATTTGGTTGAACTTATTGTACATAGACAAAAATGACCTTGTCAATGAAGTTTCGATTTAGAGCTTTTTTACATATCTATGTAACTTTTTATATGTATGTACAAGCCATAAAATACTCTCTTGTTATCTTTTTCGGGGTATTTTCGCTAGCATCAACGAGACGCCCTAATTGATTTTGATACAAAATTGCCTATATGCTACTTTGGGCTGTATAGAAATCCTAAGTGTTTTACTTGGACACATATAGGAAATGTCTTCTACGATCAGTTGTAATAACTTCCGTTTATAGTCTCAACTTACTTCAAATTATAACTGTTTATTACGAAATAAAACTAAAATGGCGGCGATAATGCTATCTCGCTTACACACAAGTGCCGTCATTAGTGCGCGAGCGAGAGGACATGATTATCGCCGCCATTTTAGATTCGTTTCTTTGAGTCATACATTTTAATACGCCCCCGTCAACCGGACCGCAATGGATTTGCGCGAAGTGAATGAAGTTAGATAGTTTGCAGTAGGAACGGCAAGGATTGATTTGTTTGTTGGTCTTCGTAATTCTTCATTACCTATACACGAATCTGTCCGACTTAACAAAATTTGACCCAGTATGAGTTTTTTTTTACTTTCGATAGCGTAAACACAGATTTGTAATAGCAGCGCCATCTCTGGGTTCATAAATAATTTAAACCAATATAAATCCATGTTTGCGTTCATCCCGAATAGTGACTAAAACGAATACTAGGTATGTATAATTCGGACAGAGTCGCGTTTTAATCACTCTCGCACGTCTTACGTCATCTCGGAATGTGTGCACGGCACTATGGACTCTAAATCATATATTATTCTGTGTGCTTTTCGCGTGTAGATTTGTTGGCGCCTCTTTGCTCACAGATCAGGCGGGTTGTCAGTTACCATGCGTTTTATCCCCGCGACCCGCGGCCAAGCTTAATCTCATTTAGAATTATGTATGTACAAGATGTAACCACCAAATAATATATTAATTAATTAGACTAGGATCCGTTTCGCCGTATTGATTTTTGCTTCTCAAATGGTCGGAACAATCTCTAGTAGTTAGATTATAATGAGGAATTAATATAGAAATGTAATTATTAAATATATTCATTATACACATATAGACTTAGGAAATATTCTCATTTATAATATATGTTCTGAAATTCATCAAGGGCTGTGGTTGTCATCTGCATCACAATTTAATTAAGTTCTTGTTTTACTTTTATTAGTAATATTTATTTTTATTAGTTTAGTTTTAATCACTTGACTATAAAACGTACATTAGACAACGATTATTTGTAATAATTAAAGTAAATATTTATTAGAAAAATCGCTTAGGCACTGAAACTTCTTAGATGAAGCATAAAATTATACAATGAAAATAATATCATAATATTATAAATAAAATTTTTCTGAATTAAAGTATTTTTCTCGAATTGCTGTTTAATGTACATTTTATATTATATTTACATTTGTTTTACGGAAATCTAACCTCGTATTGAAACGTATGGTGTTGTATCTTTATCAACTTATGGTGCAAATATTAGGTTTATTTTAATTTATTTGCTGATTCATTTACTTTCAAAAACACTTGTAGACGTTCAAAGTTCAATTGATTAAGGGTCGGCTCACATCTGACGGAAGATACGTTGTGTATTATCGGTCGCGTAACGCCAGAACAGACAATTATATGAGAAAACATTCAACCTTTCACACTTAACCGATGATACGCGATGATAAACAAATGCTGCTGAACGCTCGACGCAGAGAGATTCAATTGATTAATGCAATCAGAAGTATACATTGATATGCTTCTGATATACTCGTACAATGTAGTATTATGATTTTTGATCAAACTATTGTACAGATAAATAGGTAAACAGACCAATAAAACCAAATGTAAGCGTGATGCTGACTCTAAAAAAATACTTTTGTAAAATTACGCTCAAAAGTATTATCAAAACAAAAAACTTGACTTTTATATTAACGATGACTGAAACAAAAAAGTATTAACCCTTTGACCACGGGGACATATACGTCCCAAGAAATAAAATATAGATAATGAATATCGTTACACGTTTTACGTAATACAAATGCGTAGAACTCTGAAGTTATTTTGACTGTATTTGTATCAGTGTCAATCACCTTATAAACTGACAGATACAGGCCACTCTTACCCCCATTGTTACCACACTAATTATACGCGATGTAACCCTATCTGTGTAGTAAGGCGTCGTCCTAATAGACATCGCGTTGTCATCGGGTCATCGGGCGCATCATCGCGCGAGCGTTGGTCAATTAGAACAACGCCAAATGTAGGACGGTTCGATGGTTTTTGCAATTGTATGAATATTGAAACATGTGAGTGGCCAGGTTTCTACCAATTGGTTTTGACTTTTAAGTTACTACGCGGACAACTGAATAAATTATACGATTTCAGAGTCATGTTTGGATATGTAAAGGATCTTGACAGTATTACTGAGGCTAAGGTATTGGTGATAAATACGGTTACCTATTATAGAAAGGGACAACACTTTCGTGGAAATCCATTTAGTTGTATCTACTTAATGCACTCACCCACACCAACATACACACATTGTTTTAGCGTCCAATGATAGAAAGACAACACATTCGTGGAAGTCCTTGTTTAGCTGTTGTAGTGTACTCACACACGCATAACAATTTTTAAATGTGTGTGTGGGAATTGAAACAACTGTATTTTATTGCTGTTCAGTTGCCCGCGTAGCCTAGAAATATAATTTTACCTTAAGTATAAAATGTAATTTAAATTATGAAATGGAGTGTAATCATTATTTTAGTTTCATTATCTGACTCGTTCAATTAGTGTTATTGATGATGGGTTAGTCTTTCAAATTTTGCATAAAGCGCTGGTTGAAGAACTACTGAAATATAGTTCATTTGAATTTTAATTAAATTAAATTAAATTTTGATCCGTGGTCTCTGCCTACCCCTTTGGGAAAGAGGCGTGATTTTATGTATGTATGTATGAATTTTATTGATTTGTTAATTAGGATCACTTTGAAACTTACGAGCTCGGTGATTCTTGCCTTGATCCTTTAGTTTCAACAAAAGTTTCAAGGTACTCGAAGCCCGTTTATCAAACGTTTAGTTAAACTTAGTTTTAAAAATTCCAGACTAAAAAAAATTGCCCGTTTCTAGAATAAGTAATAGACTTCAACAACCAGCGCTTGCTGCAAGTCCTAGTCAAACTATCGATGTAGATGTAATAAATAGCTAGGCTTACATTATTTTGCTGTTAAGTATTATATTAATGCCACTGTGAGTACACTACTCGCAATACACGCATAGTCGAGTTTGAGGCTACTTTTTTAATGAGTGCCGTAGAGAACAACACTACATTGTCTAGCTAGATAAAATCTAAAACTTGATGATAAAAGTTTATTCCTCTTCACAAGTTAGTAAAGTGCGTTTCATCAAATAGTTCCTATGCCGTCATGTTGGCAGTAGAATGTTTTAGGCATAATTTCCTCAAGAAATTCCAATAAAACCTTGAAAAACCTAGAGATACGTCTTTGTGTTGAAACTGTTGACAGACAGACCGCTGACCCCTGAAAATATGAATGACTGTGGATGAAACGCACTCTAAAAAAATTCTACTGCCAACATGACGGCATAGGAACTATTTGATGAAACGCACTCTAAACAGTAATTTTCGTGGTTCAAGATTCACGTCCCATTTTCAGTCACATTTGTAGCGCATTTCAGACTACGCTATATTATAAAGCATATAGTTTATAGCACAACAATATCGCGCACCATACATTTTATATACATAGTAAGCCAATAATAAATAGTGTACTACAGTGTGAACGTGTACATAATCCGCCGATAGTTGAGACGGAATATACTTCGGCTTGTAATGAGTATGGAGAAGTATAGCCCGTCTCAACTATCGGCCGATAGAAAGTCTGTAGTCTGCGAGGTGTCTAAATGTATGGTGCATGATATTGTTGTGCTATGAGCTGTATTATATTATAGCGTAGTCTGAAACCCGCTTAAGTTAGTATGCTTAATATAATCATGTATTATGTAAGTTTCCTTTTTTTATACCATGTCGGACAATTTGGTCTGTTATAGCTAAATTGATAAGACGAGATACAAAATGATCAACGAAGATACTCTTCTATAAGCACTGTTTCAAAAAGTAGTCTCAAACAAAATGATACAATGTAACGGCATAATAAGAATGCAATAATAAGCATGCCAAAATGCCTATGTATTAAAAAATAATCAATAAATTATCTTGAAGCTTGATTTGTAGAAGATATACTGTATAATCCTGTCGGCGCCGTACGCGCCGCAGTCATTTTTCTATACAAAAATGCTGATGACGTCAGAAAAGCGGCTCGCTTCTGACGTCAGCAGCATTTTCTCTATTGAATTGACAGTTTGCCGCGTTCGGCTCCGCTGGACTGTGCGATCACCCTAATTGACCATATGAAGTTATAATATTATTTTTTAAATCATATTTATTTTGTACTTATGATTTAGATTGTTTTATTAATTCGGAATTTATTTTACAAATTATTTTCTTTTATTTATTTTACAACGAGTCTTGATTTATGAAAATATGTTGTGGTGTTTTAATAAATTATGATTTTGTTTCTTTTTATAAGTTTCATTTATTACTCGTAAAGTGAGTTTGTGTCTTATATACATACTCATTATTTGATGTCTTTTAATAATTGTATGTAAGCCGCATTCAGAACAAGTAGATATCTAAGCAAAATAGACTATTTAGGGTCGGTTCATATTTGACGGAAGATCCGTCGCGGATTATCGGTCGCGGAACGCCAGAACTGACAAATGTATAGAAAAACACTCGACCGTTCACACTCGACGGACTAACGTATCATCCGTCGAGTGTGAACGGTCGAGTGTTTGTCTATACATTTGTCAGTTCTGGCGTTCCGCGACCGATAATCCGCGACGGATCTTCCGTCAGATGTGAATCGACCCTTAATCATGAGGCAAACTAAACTATAAAAATAGGCAAAATTTTGCTCATTCCCTATCTTATGCCTAGTTTTAAGGCCATTTGAATAACACCTTTGATATAATAAGTAATTACTGTTATCAACGTGATAAATACCATGATTTTTGTTGTTTCCCGTTTAAATTATTTACAGAAACTGAGCTACTACAATATGTACATAAAATTACAAAATACAATAGATTCCCGTTGATAGCAATAATTATGTTCTAAGCATGATAGTTTCAAAAACTATATAATACGTAAGTCTATTGTTAAATATATAAATTACTTAAATGAGCGTAAATATTTGGAATAACCAAGATCAAAAAGTATCGTGCCTCGATTTCGGATTTTGATAAAGTGACTAAATTGATAGAGTTTTATGAGCTAGCTACGGTATTATTCTTCGAGGCAAGTATTTTAATTCATTGGAAGACCGTCGGATTTTCTACCAGAAACGACAAAGAATTGTAGGAAAATCGACAACTTTCGGAAACTGGCGATGAAATTCGACTGGTGTTTTTAAAATCCAACGGTCTTACCAATAGTACCTTCACCAGTAGCTAATTAAATGAATCGACGATGAATCTGGGTGCGGCTGAAGTCAAGCCAGTTTGTTATTGTTTGTCCTGGTAGCTTAGCATGACCTCTGTCCGGGCAATTTTTGAACTGCATGGCAATATCGACAAAGAAACGAACCTGAAATGGTGATTGGTGGTGCTTATCATGCTCTCTGGCTTGCACTAGCAAGCGAGAGAACATGATAAGTTGCGACGTTTCGCCGAACCGGGTTATTCGAATTTGACATTTTGTTCGAAAACTGCCAGGAAATAAGAGTAATAGTAAAGCTTTGGTCTGGTGATCATGACGCACAACAGCATTAGACGACGCAGCATTTAGCGTCCCTGCGGAGAGGTGGTCAGTTGATTTTGCCGCAGCTACCAAGGTAGACGTGAACATGAACAATTTTTCTGTAATTTGTGAACTTCTGTACCCGTGACGCACACCGCACACCGCAGCGTTGAACCGAGAATGACGCCACGCTGTGCGGGAGTACACCTCCCCACTTCACCGCGCTTGCCCCTCGCCGCTGACGCATACTGCGACGGAACTGTGATGTTCAATAAAACACGGACTATCGCAAACTGATTTATTACCATGGCAGGCGTTGACAATGCGCGGGTCTACCCGCAATTAGATGCATAAACACTACATTTTCTCCCTCCTAAATAACAACAATTAATCAGTACCTTTTAAGTAGCTAAATCTAAAATATACTATTTCTAACTAGGAGCTTAATATCTATAACTAAGTTACTTAGGTACACGCGGTCTCAACTTCATAGCGTGAGTCAGGTGCTCGCGCTTATTCGCTCGTTGAAGAATATCTGATACATGAATGGGCGAGGACGGGGTACTGCATACCTCTCCGCTACTACTGTGCACACTCTTATCTAAACAAGGAGATTGAGCCACTGGCGTTGACCAACCATCATTTTCAGTATTGTCCAAAACAGCACTTACGGTCTCACTAGTGTCCTTGATAGATTCAGGACAGGTTACTGAATATCGCGATTTTCTCGGTGCTGTTTTAGTTACAATCTGGTCTATATGCCGCTTTCCGATTCTATTGTCTTGAGTTTTAACTTCAAAAGAAACCGGCCCTGTTTTATTGACAATAACCCCCTCCTTCCACTTAACATCTCTGTTGATGTAATCACGTACGAGAACCGAATCCCCGGGGCGCACGTCGCGCACGACGCCCCCGCGCCGCTCCTCCGCCGCGCCCTGCGCCGCGCGCACCACCTCAGCTGTGCTGGGCCGCAACAAGTCAAGCCTGCCGCGCAGGCGACGACCAAACATTGCTACCGCGGGCTCTTTTTGTGTGGTGCAATGTTCGGTGTTCCTGTACGTAAATAAAAATCTACAAATAGCGATATCGTAATCCTCTTTGTCAACAGTCGCTTTTTTAAGAACCTGTTTCACGGAGCGCACGGCGTTCTCTGCAGCGCCGTTACTCTGTGGCCTATAGGGGGCGACGAGAACTCTTTTAATACAATTACGCTCTAAATACTCCAGATACTCCTTTGAAGTAAAAGGAGGGCCGTTATCACTCACGATCGACTTCGGCAAACCGAAACGCGCGAATAACTTCCGTAGGCATGAGATTACAACTCCCGCGGAGGTGCTCGACACGCAGGCGACCTCTAACCATTTGGTGTGTGCATCGATCAGCACAAAATAATATTTATTTTTAAACGGACCCAAAAAATCAACATTCAGTCGGCTCCAGGGCTCCTGCGGCCACGGCCAGGAGTGCAGGGGCGCGGGCGGGGGCTGGTCGCGCTGCGACGCGCACGCACCACATTCACGACATACACGTTCTATGTCTGCGTCTAGACCTTCCCACCAAAGATAATTCCTAGCAGCTTGCTTCATTTTAACAACGCCGATATGCCCACTATGCAATTCTCTTAGAACGGTCTCTCTTAGACTGGAAGGAATAACTACACGATAACCCCACACCAAGCAACCGTGCTCAATAAACAAATTATCTTTTTTTAGATAAAGTGCCCTATCTTTTTCGCATTCCAAACGTTCTGGCCAACCGAACTTGACATATCCAACAATTTTATTTAGTTGAATGTCTTTTTTTGTTTCGACTTTAACTTCATGAAAAGTTACTGGCAAAACATCCTGAACAAAGTTCAAATAACTTCCTTCTAATAGATTTTCATCATAATTATACCTAACCGTACGATCTAACGGCAAACGAGATAAAGCATCGGCAAAGCAATTTCTAGAAGACGGAATAAAATCTATATCATAGTTATAAGCGGCCAAACGAACTGCATATCTTTGCAAACGACTTGCGGCTGTCTGTGGAATGCCTTTATTTTTGCCAAAAATATAGCTGAGTGCGCGATGGTCACTTCGTAATAGAAAATGTCTACCATACAAATATTGGTGATGTTTTGTCACACCAAATATGATTGCCAATGCTTCTTTGTCTAATTGCGAATAATTTTGTTCGTGCACGTTAAGCGTTCGTGAGGCGCAGGAGACGACGCGCTCCGAGCCGTCTGGATAGCGGTGAGCGAGTACCGCGCCCAACCCGTACGAGCTGCTGTCTACTGAGAGGATGAGCGGCAACGTCGCGTCATAATGCGCAAGCACCGGGCTACTGCTTAGAACACTTTTAATCTTTTTAAAGGCTATTTCACACTGTTTGTTCCAAAACCATTTAGTGTCTTTTTTGAGAAGCTCATACATTGGTTTAAGAACATCGCTTAAATTCATACAGAACTTTGAATAAAAGTTTACAAGTCCCAAAAAACTTTTTAATTGTGAAACATCTTTTGGTACAGGAGCTGACACAATAGCTTCTATTTTCTTTTCATCAGCGTGAAGACCGTGCTTATCAATTCTATAACCTAAATAAGTTACACTTTCTTTAAAGAATTCGCATTTAGACCAATTTACT
Organism: Epirrhoe alternata; assembly: GCA_963565295.1. Taxonomy (NCBI): domain Eukaryota; kingdom Metazoa; phylum Arthropoda; class Insecta; order Lepidoptera; family Geometridae; genus Epirrhoe; species Epirrhoe alternata. Next base: position 3,073,450 of record OY751375.1, read on the forward strand.
CGTAAGCCGGCATCTCTCAGTCTCTTCAATACTGATTTTACATTTTGTAAATTATCGCTAGCATTTTTACCACTTACACAAATATCGTCACAAAATACTACGGTATATGGCAAACCACTAAGAATTTCTTCAATTACTTTTTGAAAATTTTCTGGAATACACTTAATTCCAAAAGGTACTCTCTTATATACCCATGTGCCTACGTGAGTCGTTATTGCCGTCATTGGCTGAGAATCGTCAGTCAGACAAAATTGCTGATATGCATGAGACAAATCCAGTTTTGAGAAAACTACACCCCCAGCCAGTGTCGCGAATATCTCTTCAATGCGAGGAAGAGGGTAATGGAAATCTTTAAGCAATGGATTGATCGTCGTTTTATAATCGCCGCAAATGCGAATATCACCATTTTTCTTGACTACTGGAACTATAGGAGTTCCATAGTCTGAACGGTCCACTTTAAAAATAACGTTATCGCGTTCTAAGCGTTCAAGCTCGCGCTCGACCGGGGCGCGTAACGCCAATGGAAGAGGGCGAGCCTTCACAAAAACTGGAGTTTTATCCGATAAGTGTAACTGCATAGGAATTTTACAGGTTCCCAGGCCTTCAGCAAAAACTTCTGGAAACTCATTTCGCAACAATTCTACCGACCGTTCGTGTTTTATATCGGACAAAACAAAGCAATTGTTTACATCTAATTGTAAAATTCGTATCCACATACGCCCCATCAATGGAGGACCACCTTTATCAATGACATACAGTTGCAATTTATGCGATTCTGACCCAAACGTGACATTTACATTTATATAACCTAAAGGTTTAATTACATCTCCCGTGTATGATCTTAAATTTAACGATTCTTTATTCAGTTCCAAATCACTAAATCGTTCATCATAACAAGCTTTAGAAATAGCTGAAAATTTGCATCCAGTGTCCACCTCAAAGCGCAACAAATGACCTTCAACCTTTAAATCAGCGTAGTACGGATCATCCTTATCAGAGGCCAGGTTATAAAAGTTCACTTCTTCAGTATCAGAATCAGAGTCAACCAAAAAGAACTGACCTTTGGACTTCCTTGTAGATTCGGCTCCGCGACCGCCTTCGTACTTACGGCACATCACTTTCAAATGACCCTTTTCACCACACTTGTCACAACTAAAATTCTTATAACGACACTTTGACGCCACATGTCCTTCCCGTCCGCAACGCGGGCAAGGATGTGACGTTGGGGACCCGGCGGGCCCGGCGGCGTCGCTGCGCTGACGCCGCTGCTGCCCGCGCGCCGCGGCCACACGGTGCAGGCCGAGGGACGCGGCCTCCGCGCCTCCGCCACCGCTCGCCACCGACAACGCCGCATGCCTGTCCGCCGCCTCCAACGCCAATGCGAGCTCGATAGCTCGCTTGTAATCTAGTTCTTTTTCGGCAAAAAGCCTGGATCTCATATCCTCGGAGTGGAGACCGGACACAAATTGATCCCGAATATTCTCTTCCAGTGAACTTTTGAAGTTGCACGTTTTAGCTAAGTGTTTCAAACTTTGGAGATATTCATTGACGGTCTCATCCGATGCTTGCTTTCTTTGTCGAAAAATATGACGTTCTGCGATCTCCGACCTTTGGGGCTCGAGATGATCTTTTACAATTTTCTCAAGATCATCAAAATCCTTGTTTTCCGGCAATTCTGGTGCGCACAAGTCACACATCAACTCGTAACACGCCACACCAACATGCGTTATTAGCACCGCCACATGTAAATTCTCCGCGATGTTGTTTAACGCCACAAACTGTTTAACTCGCCGGCAATAAGCGTCCCACTTATGAATACCTATCTCAAAAGTTTCAATTTTACCGATAGGCATTGTAACACACGTAATGGGAGCGAATTCAAAGTAAAAGTTATCGGCTGCGCCACAATGTGATGTTCAATAAAACACGGACTATCGCAAACTGATTTATTACCATGGCAGGCGTTGACAATGCGCGGGTCTACCCGCAATTAGATGCATAAACACTACAGGAACAAGAGAACATTCTCGACGCTTTTCATATGATTGAGTGTCCGGCAACGCATACCGCATACCGCAGCGTTGTGCGTCATGATCACCAGACCAAAGCTTTACCCCCCCTGTTGCTGTCAAGCATTATGTATAGGCAGGTTTATCAATTTTTGATTGTGTATTGCTACAATAAAGGGCTAAAGTGAACCGATATTTTCTTCGACACTCCCATCCAATGCGCCCAAAATATGTAGGTTGGCATGACAGGCTAGACATCAAAGTTTCTTGAGTGACTTCATCTTTAAACGACTTGATCTTTATGTGGCTTGGCGATATTGTCGTGATCCTGTTTAGTTTCAATCATAATAATTACTTATCTGAATTTGAATAGCCACGTACTGACTGAGCACAAACGTCTTGATTGCGCGCGGCAAACTTTGAGCCTTTGAGCATCGAGAAAAACTGACAACGCTCGGCTCGGGCCGCGGCAGGTTCGGGCGAGGCAGAGCATGCGTTTGGGAGGAATGGCCGCGCGCAGCTATTAATGAAAATGTGGAGTCCAAGGCATGTATCTACAGTCAGAGAGAAAGTGACTTTAAAACGGCATTCCTTTTCAATATTTAAGAAAAAAAAAAAACTTAGAAATTATATTGGACTAAGCCTAATTTGTCAAAATGTTGTCCATGATGCTACGGATTTCGAATACTCTTGTATGTGAAACATCACATTTTTATCGACTTTCCTTGCTGACTGTATCAAATACTCACAGACGTAGAATTAAAAAAAGATCACAGGAATGCTGGTAAGTACCTAACTTTACTATAAATCTTCTTCTTTTTTACTATAGTTCTTGAGTGGAGACCGCGACTCGGCAAACGTAGTGTAGGACGCCTTCCGGCCAGGTGGAGTGACGATCTGCGAAAGGTTGCTGGCAGAAGCTGGATGCGTCGAGCTGAGGACAGGGCGCAATGGCGCTCATTAGGGGAGGCCTATGTCCAGCAGTGGACTGATATAGGCCGATGATGATGATGAAGTATCTAACTAAATATATCTGTTTATTTCATTAAATTGGCTAAGGAGCCTCGACTGTTGATATACGATGATCGTGGGCCTGAATGAATGGATTTTTGGGTTACGTATTGAGTTGGACTTACTATAAACTGCAAAAGAAAACATCTTATGGAAACAGGGTTTCCAATGTAGAAATGCCAACTTTGCAATAAAAAGTACCTACTTTTAACAAATACGTGTCTATCTCTGAATATCCGCTTAGATTAACTTCAAAAGCTCAGGCACTCTTGAGTGCCTGAGCGATATGAAGATGGCTTCCATCCGGATTGCCTTTATTTTAGAGTAAGTAAGTAAGTTCGTATGAGTCAGTGGCCAACTCTGGTGACGGAGTTTTTAGGCCGCCTTAAGGCCTCCGTCATGGCTTAACGACTTAAATAGCCGGGACCGACAATTTATCGTTATTATATTTTAGAGTATACCGTAGTATATGAATGAAAGTTGATAAAAAATATAATGCATTCAATTCGAACATTTTTTTTGTTGATCGAAGATTCAAACAATAACACTGTTGTCGCCACCAAGTTCAGTATATTCTGAATTCATATTCAGCCTCTATAGATGGCGCTAGGTTATCCCCAGTTCGCATTTATATTCTGCATTTTAGCCAAGCAAAATTTAATCTTAATGTAACTGACTATGGCTTGTATTCGTTTTCGCTTCACTAACTGTTGACCCTAGCAACGGTATCTAAGTGTTGCCATCCATGTTTTTATTGTTTGTTTAGTTAGGTGTTTAATAAAAACTCGGCAAACATGGCTAATTAGTACCCTTTATTAGTACCTACCTTTTACCATAAGAAAGAAAAAATAGTTTTTGTTGCGAGTATTGAGTTTGAATCCCGAACATAGCGAGTGATTCAAAAGCACAAGCAACAAATTATTTTACTCTCGTGTGATACATCAACTTTCACCTTACTAGCGAAAAGATACAAGATTTAAGAAAAACAAATTCCCTATTTCTTTTTTGCCCCGCAAGTGGCAGGCTAAAGTCCAAAAACCAGACCACCTTGGCCTTGGCTGCGCCAGGGCGCAGCGCTGCGGCCTGTAATGCTATTCGATTATCATGTACGTGTATCATATCATGTTAAGTAATTAGTTTTTTTTTACTTTTAGATTCTTTTAAAACCCCCTTTTCTATTCGTGTTATACTCCTTCTAATTTAGTGCATGCAGTGTTTACCTATAAGTGATTGTGCATTTAGCACAAGACAGTACTTAATGTACCTACACAATTATGTAATTTTTATAATCATGTATTAATGTAACAATCGTTGGTAGACCTAATAAATAAATAAATAAATAAATCATTGCTTGCAGCATTCTAAATTCAAATCACTCTTGCAAAGTAGAGATTTGTTCACTGTTTTTACGTGACAAAAGCTCTGTGAGTTGAAAAAATATTTCGCTACATTTAAGTAAAACTTTGCACTTTGTTTTCTTATTTACCCACTCACCCACCGCCCACTGTGAAAGGTTTTAGGGGTGGTTGTGTAAGTTGACTAAGTTGTGATGATTTTACTCACCTACGCTTATTTGTCGACCTGTAGCGCAGTGGGCGAATGTTCGTCTGAAAAGTGAAAGGTTTCGGGTTCGATTCCCTGCTGGTAATTTTAAGCCAATTTGAAGATAAACTATTTTCTCCTTATGTTTTATCACAATATATTAGGTTTCTTATGTTTTGTTTACATAACAGCCAGAAGTATAAATACTTTAGTCTTTGGCTTAGCGTAGAACCTAGCAAACTTCTTTTAAAATAATAGAGGCCGTATTGAGTATATTAAAAATAAAAATTAGGTATAGGTAAATAAAACACCAATATTTTATTACAGTTTATTTGATGTACATTACAATGAAAACATAAATATAATAGCAAATAATCTAATATACAAATCACACAATGCAACAGAGTCCACGCATTAACAAAATTATGTTTATTCTTGTAGTAATTAATCTAACTGTCAGTCTAAATCAGACCTTAGAAGCAACGGATTATGATACATATTTTATTGAAATACAGATGGTTTTGTGCTCATAGTAGATATACATTTTGTTTAGTGAAAAATACTGGCTTAGGTACATTGTGAAAATAACCTTATACAAGACAAACTGAAATATTAACCTAAACATTTTCATTTCACATAAAAACAAATTAAAAGCCGCTACGGAATTCCTAGCTACGTACAACGCAGTACTACGATATCGTAGTACTTGCTACGATTTCGTAGAACTGGCTACGATTTCGTAGCAATTGCTACAAACCAACTGTTTCTATATACTTTTAAATAAATCAATGCCTTTATTTATTACGGAAGACATTTTGGTGTTCATACACACTGCGAAAAAGCATCACGGTTCTAATAAATGGAATCAAATACCTAATCTAATGTCTAATAAACGCTCTAATAGCCTGACTACTTGATAAGACTGACTTAATCGCAGTGCGGGCCTTCATTATTTCTTCTAAACGAATACAGAATTCATAAATTGTTTATATTATTGTTTCAATGAAATCTCATACAATGTTATTTAAATATTTATAAGTAATAAATTTTCATTTACTTGAAATAATAAGCAAATATAATCTTATAAATTCTGCAAAAATAAATCAAAATTCCAACCAATTGAATTAAATGCATCACTTAAAAACAAAAACTAAATCTAAATCGTCATTCAATTGATATATGAAATCGACGAACGTCAATCACTACGAGTACATAGTATAAAACAAAGTCGCTTTCTCTGTCCCTATGTATGCTTAAATCTTTAAAACTACGCAACGGATTTTGATGCGGTTGTTTTTAATAGAGTGATTCAAGAGGAAGGTTTATATGTATAATACATGCATAATATAGTAGAGAAATTTAGTATCAGCACAGTGGCGTAGCTACCGGAGGGCTAGGCGGTGCCGTGCACCGGAGCCCCCAAGCTCAAGGGGCCCTCGGGCCTTAGACTCGAGTCAGAGAAAAGTTTATTGAATTTTTTGCAAAAACTTAGATACAATTTGAATTGACATGGTTAGTTTGGGAAAAGTGTTTCTGATGGAAAAGAGTCGATTGAGAGCAACTTGTTTTTTTTTTTTTTGACAAATGTCATTTTCTGGTGAGACTTTCTTCTTTTTTATTTTCAAAAATCCTAAAAAGCATTGGATTTCATTTTTCAAAATACTGAAAGCTGCCCTCAATGTTGTAAAATTTTGGCACAGCCCTGTATATTTTGACTTGATAATACCTAAACCGTTCAGTTAGGGCCCCAGTTTTTTTTTTGCACCAGAGCCCTTGGCTACCTAGCTACGCCACTGTATCAGCATTGCACCCGTGCGAAGCCGGGGCGGGTCGCTAGTTATAATTATAAGGCTTCCTATTAAAATCAGTTCACTAGTCAAAGTATCGAGTAAAGTTTTTCAGTAGTTCCACTTGTAAACTCATCAGGTTAACATTTTCAACTTTATTGAATCACATTCACAGGAGAACGGAAGAAGAACACATGTTGTGCCGACCCCACATAATGTGGGAAAAGGGCAGGGAGATGATGATGATGATGATTCACTAGAACAACATCATTCCCCTGTCAACTTATATTTCCTCCACACTCTAATCTCGTCAACTGTGCATCTCCTGTGCAACTCCTTGCATATTCATATAATTTCTTCACACACTCCAGCTACTTTTTTGGCCTTCCTCCATCTTACTTCGACGTTTCCCCACGTAACCACGATTGGTGTAATCCGAAACGTCGAGTTATGAAAGCACAAAGTGATCCCAGCGGTCTTGAATAAATGCTTTTTAACTTTGACTTTAATCCGAATTCCGTTTTAGCCCTGTTTAAAAAAGTAATGTTCTGATTATTCTGCCTAGTTGGCGTATTGCGTTGCCTTACATTGCATTGATTTGATTGAAACATGTTCCATACTCGATACTAGAAGTGATTTTGTTCAAGAAACATATCAAATGAACCATGTGCCAGGGTGGCGTTGTCCCTCCTACTTAAGGTTCATCAATAATAATATTTAAAAAAATAAATAACCAAGCATTTAATTACAAGCGTGGCGAATAACATAATAAATATAGCTGTATGTATTTAGTCACGGAAACATATAAGTTGTACGTAGGTATAATTAATTAAAAAGGCAAATGAGATTTCAAGAAAAAAAATACTAAATATAACATTTATAATCAAGATCCGAATAAATCTATTCAACTATTGCATCGGAGTATACATACACGCTCGACGCTTATGCTAAGATACTTAGAACTATAATTTAATATCATGCAATGTTCTACGTAACTCTGTACTTTGGTTTAATAATTGCTTATGGAAGGAATTAATTAAAAATTGACTTTTCGCTTATCGGAAATGACATTTAATACTTAAACGTTATTTTAATTTCAGGATGAACAGGATATTTCAATACAGGAAGACTATCAAGTTTAAGTAAGACATGTAATGTACATCCACTGAGCAAAATTCCATGCAACATGTTACTCATTGCGTAGAGCGATGTGGATTTTATATAGCAATGTACAGTCACGGACAATACGATGTATACGCTCCCTACTTTTAAAATGAATATCACACTAAAACTAATAGACGTAGGTTAAAAACAAAGAACGGAAATTGATTTCACATTGAACTAGTAGCGAAATCAATAAAAATACCAGAAAATTGTTGGACATGTTGACCTGTACATGGGTTGAAAGATTATGGAGTGTATACATCTTATTGTCCGTGACTGTACAATACGACCGACTGATACGACTTCAGTTGATTAGTAAACTTACTTATCAACCAAAGTCGTATAAGTCGATCAGCTGTACGACATTGACAAACATGTTAAACGTCACGGTGTCGCGTCAGTTGCCTGAAAAACGCACTGACTGACATGAATTTATACAATTACCTACTTGACATTGGCAGAATTATACTGATACTACAGTTAGTTGCCATTTAATATAAAAAAGAACGCACGGATAAATAGCAATGACTAGAATAAATGACGTTTACTTTCCTAATTCTTCTATTTTTGTTAAGTTCACTCACTCTAAATCCAGCCAAGTCAAACCTACGTAGCGATTATGTTCCAATCTACTCTAATGAAAAGTTTCCTAGTTTAATGATTGTCAACTAAAATAACTAGGAATATCTTACTTTAAACTAAATGTTAGTTAAAATGACCCCATGGGGACAGGAAGATGTCGACCAGAAAAGATGTAATACCCAAAATATTTTAGGAACATTGTAACATCACACAAACTTGGCTGGCCTATCAAGTACCGACGAGCATAAGATTGGTCAGTTTAGTTTCCCAAAACTACCCTAGTCGAACCGACATTCATAAAATATTGGTCGTTATCGAAAACACATTCATCCAGTTGGTGTTTAGGACTCATCACGATCTTCAATTTACACAACTCGATCCATTATTTTGTATAAGCGTGAAGGTAGAACAATTTTCGTAACTGTATATCTTATGAATTATTTGAGACATTGAAAATCTATCTTAAATACATTGAAACAGTTAATGTTAGTACTTACCAACTATTGCTAACGCTGCAGATTTAAAAATGTTGCCAACACACTTATACAAACTATGGCATTTTACACATGAATTCTAATCCTATTATAGATCGGTTACCTCGTAAGCACTGTCATGTCTAGTTTCATCACATGAGTAATAATCACCTTTATTTCTACACCTATAGGTTATAATATATAACTACCAAATGACTAGATCTACTCTAAAACTAGGCTTTGCCTTCACAGGGCATAAACTAAAAAGGTTTATAGTACACACAGATGTTATGACAGGCTTTGTTTTTTTAATTTATAACCTTTGCAAAAATCTATATGAACATAATATCGATTTTCCAAGAGCTGTTTTTAACAAATGGCTGGAATGCAAGTTTTATAGTGTAAATTTTGTAATTCTTATCCTAAACTAAATCGAATCAGGATATTGAATATCCAACGCAAATCTAACGACCGAGTGACTCTACGACAAAACCTACATATTTTTGTATATAAAGTATTTTTTTTATAAAACTAAACAGCTACTCAGCACAATTTCTTAAAGTAAAATAATTTATTAATTATATTTTTTCATAAATGTCGTAGAAACGCCTAACACACAATAATATATTAAATTATCCTTATAATATTTCGTTGTGCAAATAAATTTCAACTAAAAATTCGTTGTTATTCTTACTTCGATTTATTGCTATCGTTGCTCCTTTTATACAAATTTGATATTTTTTTTCAATATAATCTTAAATTATTTCGACTCAGCTACACAAACTTAAATCAAGTTACAGTATATTTACAACAATGATGTAGGCTGTCGTAAATATACAATTTACATTTAAAAACTTGAGGCACATAACAAATCTCCAATTTACTAAAGATTAGAGACAGAGCCAAGACTTGATGAACTTGAAACAAAGTTTTCAAATCGTAATAAACTCGACAATAATAAGAGCCTACTAAAATGTAATAAGTTTCGACACGCGGTGAATTACCATAATCTATTTTATTTAATTAAAATCTTGTTGATACATATACATATTACACAGATTAAATAAGCAAATTCTTGTAAACTGCAAATTCAGCTACTGTGAAGCCGACAAGGGACTCGCGGTCGAGTGAGAACCTCGCCGCAGGGCCCCCCTCGCTCCCCCAGTGCTGACAAAGCGAAATCAAACTGATGGTCATTTTTAATCCGCTAATGAGTAAGCATATTCTCATGTGATATAAGTATTAATAGCCGAATAGGAATTTAGATTACATGATGGATACAATGTCCTTAAATGAAATCAGAACTTTTACGTTAATTTCTAAGCACTAAATTCATAACGAAATATAATTTTAAAATACTATATCACCTGTTTGCAGTCTACTAATTAGCCGTAAAATTGCTATATAAGTCACTTTTCGTAACTAGATTTATAAAAACAGTATTGCTTTCGAATTGCTTCTTGTATTGCTTTATTGCTATCGACTAAAATTTATTGTATATTAATATCTAAACTTAGGTATACTATATAGCTATTTTGGACAATTTCAATTTTATCACTGCCATGCTTAGCCGTATAATCTAGAACAAAATCGAAAGTCATGTTACATATTTTTTCTTAGAACTACTTATCTATTTATTTTTATTAATTTTAATACTGGCGTTATGTAAACCTTATTATCTGTGGTAAAACATATGTACGTAAAATTTGAACGGTTTCGGTGGCAGCCTGCTCCGTAACGTCTCATTACACCACTATGTATAGCTTTTACAACTATAATTTTATTTACTTGAGTCATTGAAACGGTTCCAAATTATAAATTAATAATCGGTTTAATTAATGTCTATATTAATCAACTAATCTAATTTTTACTTGTGTCACTAAGTACGTAATAAGTTTGCTTAAACTATTTAATTTTAAGTCTACATCTACAAAAATGTAAAGAAGGGAAATTTGGTACACAAGGATATATTTACAATCATGTATATATTTTTGTATATAAGTGTTACTGTATCTTTACACAAACATCTTACGAAATACGTAGTATACTACTAGATTGATTAAGTATAAATATTCGAATAAAATAGTTTTATTCCCGTTTTTATGTTATACAAGCCAATATTTTTGCTTTTTTATGTTTATAATCCACTACCGATGGGGCGCTAGATAAGGATAAAATTGAATAATGGTAGGTACTAAAGAATAGACAAGGAATATATATGTTAAGGAATTAATATAGATAGAGCTAGATCTAGGCTAGAGTACTAGGATAAGGGAAAGTTGAAAGAGAGATTAAACTAAAATAGAGGACTACCCCAAACTAAGCTTGTCACAAATATTACAAATTTTGCAAAAAATCTTCGATCCAATATTCGATGTACGCCTTTTTAGATGCATTTCTTTCGGCACCCATTGTACCAATATAACTCTACAAAATCTTATTAAATAACCCTACATTAATATTGCTTATTCAATTACATTATATTGCTTTTATGCGTTACCTTTGTTCGATAAAGCCTAATATTAAAAATATATATTTTTATTAGTGATAATAAGAAAGGATTGAATCATACCATCTAAAACTGTGGCACTACAACTACAGGAGTATTTGGTGGGGAGCTACTGACTAGAGTCAAGTGCCTCTAGGCGGTAACGACGTCTCCCATCATCATAAAACTTCTTAAATGACAAACAAAAAATCAACAAAATGAGATCAAATTACAAAATCCCTGATCAGAATACATTTCCGATACAGTGAAAATAACCATGTGTACATATTCAAAAAACTTAATGCTAATGACCAGATATTTTGCCGAATTTCACAAAATTAAATTCATATAAATTTTAATTGATAGCATAATCTTTTGCAAAGATTTAATTGACAGGGTTAAAAGAAATTCACGAATGATGAATTGACTTTAGGCAATAACTAGAGTGCAATATCGACGTCTTGAACCGATGTTAAATATGTATCTAACCATTATAACCTTATAGGTATATCTTCATCATCATCATCACCCGCTTTTTTCATCCCACTGCTGAGCATAGGCCTCTCTTCGGTTTTGCCAACACTCTTTATCCTGCGCCAGTCTGACCCACGTATGACCTGCTGTTCTTATTATGTCGTCAACCCATCTAGCCGCCGGACGACCTACTCGTCTGTAGCCCTACCGGGGGCACCACTCGGTAATCACTCTGCTCCACCGGTCATCACCGCGTCTGGCCAAGTGTTCTGCCCAACTCCACTTAAGCCCCAATGGTATATAAACAAGTAAATTGAACCGAGGTCGTATGAGTTTTTAAGATGCCCTCAGAGACGTTGTAAGCGGATTGGGGTTGACATAAATTATTTTTAATGTCTCAAGAATATTCGGGTCCCAGAAAGGAACACGACTAGAAGAGATGGCAACATCATTACATGAATATCGTCAGGTAGGTCCATATTTTTTTAATAAACAATAATTTTATTTCATAGTTAATAAGTACTTGAAGTACTTAAAACTCGAAGTATTTTTTTGTAAAATCAAATTGACGTTTACAATTTCGACTCGGATGATAAAAATCCTTTATTTTTATGTTTTATGGTGCGGTCAGCAAAGAAAGTGGTCTACCACTTTTGACATTAGTTTCTGTGAAATCTAACTATCGCTAAGGCTTACTTTTTTAACTGTCATAATAATAAAATAACCCTTGTTGTTTCATGATATTCAAATAAACCTCAACCGTAGGGTGGTTGACCACATTTTTTGCTGATTGTACCTAGAGTCATTTCTGATTTTGAGTCATAAGATTTTAAGGGTTCATTGGTGGTTCATGGCTCATAATTTAGTCATTGGAAAGTCATAGGAATTATGCCAAGACGCCGATACAAAATAACTAGCCACTACTGTACTACAGGATGATAAATATAATACCTAACACACTAAGCCCGCTGCGTCTTGCGACGACTGCGCGAGACTTAGTACGTCCCTACATTATTATTGCTTTTCGATACCCATCACTCCGAACACCTCGTGTCCCGTTTAGACTAGTTACAACTAGCTTAGTCTAGTTATTTTATTGCCAGTTACTTGACTCCATAACACTCCACCTCAAGGCTTGCTCTCGATGTATTACGCTACTGCATTTACAGCTCTTTACCAATTTTTACGAAATATCTTAAAATAATTAATAAATTTTCCGAAATCCTTCATGTTTTATTTTTATTTATTGAGGATAAACAATTACATTCGCATAATAACTACCTATGGATTGTATAGCTACTTAAGTTCTAAGAATTGAAATTAATTTGTAGAATGTTACATTAATTTTATTTTGTTTTTAGTTTTGACAAAAGTAATGTTACTTAGATTTTTCTTTTCTTAACAGTTGATTATTTTAAAATACATATGTATTTGCTTTGAAAAATGGTTTTTATTAGTTTGTTCTAAAAGTTAGAGGCAAACGAATGGAAGCAACAAGTCTGCTAAAAATATTGTTCATTAACATTCATTCTTTTTTATCTTTGCCGAGGAAAAACTGGGCGACCGGATAATTAAAATTGTTGGGTCTTTTATTTTAAATTGTGAAGTTGGTATACCTAATATTGTTCCTGTAGGTGTTATTGTTGGTATACTCATATTATACTTATCTGTGATTATACCTATACAAAAAAGCCACGACTGCAATGCGTGGTAGACATTCTCTCAGAATCATTAGTTGAATTACGTATAAGGTTTATTTGTGGAAGACAGCTTACAACAAAATACGTTTGATTTTGTACCTACTTCAAAACATAATTCCTCATAATTTGTAGTGAAAACAATAAACTTACACACGTTAACATAAAAGTTTTGGAAGAAACTATATTTTGCTATAGAAGTTAGCAGTTTCTAAGGAAGACTGTTAATTATAAGTATTAATTAATCGATGTATTATTTTAAGGGTTTTTTTATTTACACTATTATTACTATTAACGGGATATTTACCATGATTCATTGTTAATGGAGTTTCCCGATATTTCAGCGCAGTTGCACACGCCATGATCACGGAAGAATATTTTATTTGAAGGTACATACTGTTAACTGTAAATAGTATAGGAAATTGTTATTTTAGTAGAGTTATTTTTGTTTCTCAAAAACGAGATAAAATAATATTTATGTACCTAGGTATATTTTGGTAAAGAGCTGCAGATGCGTTGCGGAGCATGGTCGCCGCTAAGGCACTGTCGCGGGCCGACGCACGTACACCTGGCCAACCCTATACTGTAGCCGTACGAACTCCGAACGAAGACATACTCTCCTTCGTAGATGTTTGTCTACTCTGAAATGACACTTCCAAATGTTCGGGCCTGACAAAAACACGACTGTTGTGATTGTTTACGAGGAACAATATGTCGGTTCGGAACACTTGGTCATAGATTCGGATCGAGTTCATAGGTTGAAACATTAAACATATCGGATTCATCAGTTCAGAGTAGACGCTCTGAGCTCTATCAGCTTCAAGGGAATCGGATAACACATAGAATGGGATCACGGATGCTCGTGATCGTTCGTAATCCGGTGACGTTTGATGTGAGTGGCTCCAGCAGGGCGGCGGGCGGCAGAGGCGCGGGGCGCGGGGCCGCGGCGCTGGGACGGATCGGTTGCGAGTCGCACCGAGACGGGCGCCTCCGCGGCTGTCGCGTCTCGCCAATTCACTTACACTCTAACCTACATCTACTTTGCGGTTGTAAAAATCACCTACAAAAGATATTAGTTTCATTCATATTTCAATAATTCTATATAAGGGTATATTTACCGTCGATTATTTACAACTAGATTAGAGGACGTGTGTCGCGCTGCGGCCTACAGCCGGCCGGGCGCGCTACGGGGTCTTAATTCATTCGTTGTTTGCGAAACGTTGCTTGATGTCGTCGCGGCGCCTCCGCCGGCCGACGCCATGCCAGTCCGCCGCCGGACGCGCGCGCTCCTCTATAATTATCTTGTAAAATTATGTAACTCTAGTAAGCTAAATTCATATTAATACTCTATGTTAATGTAAACCATTCTGTTTAGGTTACGGTCCCTTGGTGCGCGTGAGAGGGCGCGGGCGCTACTCGCAGCCGGCGGCGGACGCGTCGGCGTCGGACGGCTCGTCATCCTCCTCGTCGTCGTCCCGCGAGCACGCCGACTCCTGGTGCTTGTTGAGGTAACTCTTTAGCGCGAACGACTTGCAGCAGCGCAGACACTCGTAGTTCTTGTCAGCCGAGTGAGTTTGCATGTGGGCGCGTAAGTTGGAGCGGTCGGCGAAGGCCTTGCCGCAGTGCGCGCAGCCGTACGGCTTCTCGCCGGTGTGCGAGCGCAGGTGGCCCTGCAGCAGCCACGGCCGTGAAAACAGCTTGCCGCAGACGCCGCACACGTGCGACAGCTGGTGAGTCAGCACGTGCATTGCCAGCGCTGGCATGGAAACGTACGCCTTGCCGCATTCGCCGCATCGCTTAGCCGAGTTGGAGTCGAGGCTGCGATGCGTCTGCTTGTGCCGCGACAGGTTGGAGGAGGTCGCGTAGCGCTTGCCGCACTCGCTGCAGGTGTACTTGTGCTTCTCTACGGGCAGGCCGGGGATAACGCACTCCACTCGCGCGTTGTGGTAGTTCTTTCGCTTGGAACGGCCGTCGCTGACGAAGAACGCGTCGTAAGTGTAGGCGATGGTTTCGCGAGGGGCATCGGGCAAGACGGGCGTGATCACAGCGGGGGGCGGGGGCTTCGACAGTACGACCGGGGAAGGAGAGCGAGGCGGTGGCAGCTGGGGCAGTGGGTTCGGCACCACGCCGACGGTCACGATGACGGTCTTGTGCTGCTGAGGATGTGGCTGCGGGGGCGGGGGCGGCGGCGGAGAAGTTGGCTCGGGTGCGACCTGCGCTGGGGGGGTCGGGGGAGCAAGGGGTCCAGGCGGCGCGGGAGGCACCCGCGGGGTCAGGAACACAGCATGCTGGCTCAGGTCCAGTATCGCATGAGCGGCGTTGAGGTCCTCCAAGGGCCGGTTCAGGTGGAGAGCCCGGCTGTCTAGGCAGTAAGGTCGGTAGATGTCTTTCTTTTTCGGCGGCAGAGACAGAAGGGCGCCGGTGCTTGTGTAGCACATAGAGATGGACTTGCCGCTCGCCGGTGGCGGAGGGGGGGGGACAGGCGAAGACTGGAGCTGGACCTGGAGAAAGGGAGGGTCGGCGGAGTCGGAGGAGGCGGAGAGCTGCAGAAGAGCGTAGGAGACAGACTGAGGCGTTGGCTGAGGTGAGAGGGGAGCCGCACTCAGCTGGCCCGGCAGCTGGGCCGTGAACTGCGTGGAAGGCTGCTCCTCGCTGTAACCTGTCAACAAACAAAACCATATTTTACTGCACTATTTTTTTCCAACATTCAGTTCGTGATGATATTTCATCTCGAACTTCTTCATACTACTTGAGCCTATGATCAACCAACGACCCAGGAACAGTATTCCGTTAAACGTAGGCTATAGGTTACCTCCTGACGCTGCATAAATTATCTAGTTTATATGTAAAGGCCTACGTTTTATTCAGTTAAAACACCCCTAAGCGGTTATCAATAGCCCTTTTAAATAAAACAGTCGCTCGCCGAGTCCTCTCTAAAGCACGCATTTACCGCGACCAGTTTTAAATGGCTGCTTGTAAGTTAAATAATTAGACAGTCGGGAACCCCTTAAAAAGGTAATTAGGGCGTGCCCGTACCGTATGGAAAATCTGATTTCGCTTTTGCGTTATAATTTTGCAAAAGCATTGATTTTGAGTGCAAGGCGATACGTGGGTATGCATGTAGGTATGGATACTAATAGGAAGGATGTAATCACTAAATATTATTTGAGCTTGTCTTTATAATCCAGATATTATCCCACTTTCTAAAAGAAACTTCAAACCAAGTTCAAGTTCAAACACTAGGTAAAAAAAGACAATGAATATAACACGGAAAACTAGTTTTTATACTAACTTTCACCTATTGGAAAAACTATTTTTATGTTTGTAAGTGTTTTACCTACTCATAATGTTACAAAAAAAAGGATTTGATAGTTTTCTTCTAAAACTTAGGAACGTCATTCTCGATTGTGATTACCGACACATTGAAACATTGAAGTCGGTTCTCCAGTTTTAAAAATATTTTTGTTTTGTTTTGTTGCATAGGAAAACTAAACGTTGGAAAAATTTGTAAAAAGGTCCGCAGTGTTCAAGTATAAAACCTGTGGCTCACCGCAACCTGTAGCTCCGTCTCTAGTCACCATCACCAAGCACCGAGCAATTACTTTATAATGAGTTGTCATGAAAAAAAGAGAAACGGGCTTACGACTGTCATTAGCGCAGCAACATGACTTACTTTAAGTTCGTATTTTGTGTGGTAAGCTTACCTAGTAGCCTATGTTAATGGCCACTCTACACATTCGCCGAACTATTTATTGGATAGACAATGACCGACGAATGCAGGCGAATAGACCCTCTACACGTTCGGGAGCGCTGGTATTCGTCTACCATTGGCGAATATGTAGAGAGCCCATAAAGCTCACTACCAGTATTATGGTGTTAGTTTTGTGAGGTAAAACTCTTGTGCATCTTGTTAGACTATAGTTACCTAGGTACTTAAAAATTTAAATAAACCTTGACAGAATAACATTTATTCTCAGAAATAAACCTTCTATCTCTTCAACAATACAACAATGTTGATCAAACTTCTATCTACATTTTTACATTTTACAAAACACAATTGGGATCGGTAAAAACGATCTAAAGATTGGAAGCCTAAAACCTTGAAATAAACCGCATTTACCTTCATTCTTTTTTTTATATTAATATTTATTTTGTTACAATAATATTTACATGTAATGAGCAAATGTAGGTCTAGATAGGTACCCTCAACTTTCAATCCGAAAGCGAGTTAAACCATTTAGGAAGAAAATTTATAATAGAAGTAATTTTTATGAACGAAAAGATAGTATTCGCTTTGCAAATTAACATAAGGCATCGCTCTCATGAAACAAAGAAATTAATTCCTTCTTAAAACTGAATAAGTAAATAATATTTAAACTGACCATATCACCAACAAAAGTAAAGTAAAGTAAAGTAAAGTAAAAGTTTATTTTGCTAAATTTGTGTAAAAGTTATGTAAACTTCGTTAACCTTGCATTTGCATGTCGGAAACAAATCGTTCCACAATTATACCATTGTTAAACAAACACCTCAACTTCCTCACAAGCTCCAACAATCATAATATTTGTTGGATAAATAGCGATAAGTTCACACGATAACTTTGCTCACGAACTCACAGCGGTAAGTTTGATTTCCCCTGCATTTCTTAGCGTCTTTGAGGAATGGGAGATGCACATGAGTGCGGTGATTGTTAATTTCCAGCATTTTAGTTCTGGTTTTATTTAGTAATAAGTTTATTCAATAGAATTGAGTGTGGCTGGGACGTATGCAGAGGGAAGCTGAAAAAGGTGTTGTTGGATTGTGAGTGATAGGAGTGAATGGATGATTAAACACACTTAGCGTGGGATAAGGGCAAGGGAATGATAATGAGTTCGTTCAATAGAACATAACTGCTTATACCTTTATCACTACTTCTTTTGACACAGTTAGTGTGATGAAGTGTGATAAAGTGTGATGAAGTGTGATGAATTATAGAGCAGCTCCAGACACATTAAGCTGGGTACTCACTTAGCAGTGTAGCACGTAACGTATCAGATACGGTATCAAGTGAGTACGTCGGCACGAGCCCGCTGCGAGCCGCTCGCGCGTGGAGCGCTGTAAGCTCGCAGTGACCCGCCGAGTGGCGGTTTCACTGCGAACACAAAGGCGGCTCGCAGTGTGCTCGTGGACGGCGTCACGACCGCTTGTGTAGTGAGTACGTACGAGCGAGCTTCAAACGAACTGAATATGAACGCGGCGTGACGTCGTTGCGAGCACTGCGGATCCGGCAGCTCGTAGCTAGATACGCGGAGGACCGTGGACGAGCCGTACCCACTTGCAGATTGATACCGTATCTGATACGATACGTGCTACACTGCTAAATGAGTACCCAGCTTTATGTTCAGAGAATTCAAGAATCTTTATAGCAAATAGGGTAGGCTGGAGCAAGATTAAATAAATATTTGGGGCTTGCCCACATTTTGTAGTTATTTTCAACGCTTACCCACTTAAAGTAGTGAAATATAAAAGTGAAAAATAAATCTAGTAAGTATCATTTTGATATAAAAATTGTTTAGTTCTAACTTCAGCAAGCGCAATTGTTTGTTTCAATTGGAAATTAGCCGTTTATTGGTTTATCTGAGCCAAATTCTCTAATTATATTTACAAATACAAAGTAACATGCGCGATCCGTACACAGGTTATACATTCATGTTTATGTACACAAACTGTTTACATACGAGGAAACACGAATTTATAATAGATCTAGCCTACCCTAACATAACGAGGTGAGTGGTAAGTTCGTTTCCCATCTAAATATTTGTAATGAACAATACTATTGGTTCTGTGTCAGGGCCAAAAAGCCCTTAATAGCCGGCAATTTTATGACTTCTGTAGCGCAGTGGACGAAGGCCTGCAACGCAGAAGGTTGCGGGTTCAATCCCCGCGGCGGGACTAATGTTTGTATGATCTACAAATATTTGTCCCGGGTCTAGGTGTTTCCTATGTATGTATCTACAAACAAAAAAACAATGGCACTCCAAGAGTGCCGGAAAAAGTGAAAACTTGAACGGTTCTATACTTGACAAATAACTCGGAATTCAAGAATGTTTTCTCATCTCAAAAAAGCCGAACGCGCCTTAAAAAGTTTTCACTTCAAAAATTATACATGTAGTTTATCAGTCATCTAGCACCATAACAAAAAATATGCTTACATTGGGACTAGATGATGCTGTATGAAAAGTCCAGCATTATTATACTTAATTCAGAGTGCCATCCGACTAACGGAAGCGCTCACTTGATAATACCGCCGGTCTCCCACCCACTTTATGGCCGCTTAGAACGTTGCTTCACTTCGACGATCAAGAAGGTATATGGATCTATAGATTATGAGTATCAAGTATGTGCCCGAAGGTTGCACCATACTGTAGGAATTCACAATCGCAACCTTCATATTAAATAAAATCAATGTCTAATAAGCGTAGAGGCAACCCTTCACATAAACACTAACCGCTTTTATAATTTATTCATAAAAACATAATGAGGACTTGTTAGTTACCTATACAATATGTATGGACTTGCCTTAAACGTCTACCATATAGGGTTATTTTTAAAACACCGGTAACCTCTCAGAATGGGTAGGTATAGAAATCCCCTTCCACAATCCCCTGCGTCGGGGATTTTGCCTCCACTCGGATGAGGTGCTCAGAGGATTTTTAGATAAAAATGGTCTAAAAATCCCTTGAATCATTTATTTTAATTGAGTCAAAAAAAAATATTTCAATATTTCACTCAGGTATTATGTTAGTAACATCATAATCAACAACTTTTGTTCTGTGACTTTTAAAAACTCATCATTTTAGTTCATCAGATTTTCATACAAAAATTATATTTTCAAAGAATCATAGGGTAAAAATGTGTACCACACTGAAACAGTAGCAAGTTTGTTGCTTGGACAAGAAACTTTACGTACTCTTCGAAGTGCATTTGACTGCCTTCATATACATCTTCAAGGATGAGAATGATTTAAGTAATCTGAGAGAAAGACTATCCATGCCTTGGGACACAGTTGGTTTTTTAATATTGAAAGGCATCATAAACCTATGAAATTAGTTACGTAAATAATCATGTTCCAAATAGCTACCCAATAATATTTATTACACCTTGTTAAATCAAATTCTCTTCGCGCGGACATTTGTACACTAATTTACTGTTTCAGCGAAACTCAAATGTAATTTTACGAAGGTAAATATTTGGTTTTGCAACTAAATGCAGGTGATTCCGATTTACAGCGACGAGTAATACGCTTAGCATGTGTTTGAAATGTATTTTGATAATATTTGCAAAACAGTTTGAAATGCAACGTACTCACTACTAAGATTTTTATAACCTGTGTATTACAAATAAATGAATTATTAGTATTTGAATTGAATTGAACTTAATAATATTGATCACCGAAAAGAAAGCAAGGCCCCAAGTACAATATTGGTCGCGAAAAATATGAATACAAGTACAATCACGAAGCTAAGACGATTTGAAGTAATCAAACTGGTTCTTTTAATTTAAATTAGTAAAAAGAATAAGGAGTGCGCACAAAGTTCGATCACTTTAGCAAAGCTGCGAGCAGTCAGATAGTGAAAAATAATCTCGGTAATACGAAATCCGGTCACCTAGAAAGTTCATTCGACCACATAATCCTATTCTATTTGAAAATTAAGTTCCGGCCCCATTCTTAAACTAAATTAGCTCGAAAAGACAATCACGGTTCAAATTCATTACTTTAGATCCACTGGCTTGCATTCAGTAACGCAAGCCACGAAATTGAATTTCGCTTGCAACACCCAGTTTCATCTACTTTTTGTAGACTTTGGTTTTTAAATCCTATCCTACTGGAATGAATGGAATGAGACTCTACGGCACAAATGGAGCATGGAGCACTGACCGAGGTGTTAAAACAATGACACCGTACGTTTGATTTTAACTTTTTAGTTATTTTGTATTTTACTTTCTTATCGATATCTTTCTTTATCTTCTCGTCGATACTGTTGTTATACATCTAATTTAAAACAATAAATAATAGAGTAGTATACAGTTATATATTTTTGAAGTGAAAACTTCTTAAGGCGCGTTGGGCAATTTTGAGATGGGAAAAAACCATCAAACTCGCTACCGATACCATCTCTGACAATTCCCTTCGACAAAGTTTTTTTTGTTTAAGAAGGGTAGGCTTACTTTATAACGGCTGAACACACCCAACAGAAATCAAGCTGCCAGATAATGCTTTCTCAGAAACAGGGCTTGTCAATGTAGCATTTTTTAGGTTTTAGGTATTGCCAATACGATTTATGCCATATTCGTCCCGCGGAAGTTAGGATGACATCAAAACATCCGCTTTCGTCCTACATTGTATGCTGTATTCGTCCCACATATTTTATTTCAAAAATGTTCATTCGTCCCGCTTTTAACTCCACTTTCGGCCCAAGTTTCGTGTGTAAGCACCTTTGTTAAACTCTCCCTTCATTCCTATATTTTTACTAAAAAACATAACAATCACGGCTGCATCACCTAGGTATGGTAGACATTCCCTATAAGAATAACGACGACCTTTGTGGCGTAGCAGGTGAAAGCCCGCCTGAGACGCAGAAAGTTACGGGTTTGATTCCCGTCGCGGGATAAATGTTTGTATGATCTGCAAATATTTATCTCGGGTCTAGGTGTTTCTATTTATAGTAAAATAATGTATGTATTTACAAAAAAAAAATCTATGTATCTGGTTCCCAACAAGCTTTGCTTAGTTTGGGGCTAGATGACGCTGTGAGAAATTTCCAGCATTGTTATTATTTTCCTACCAGAAAAGATGTGACCCTACAGTGCACACGTCAACACATTTCTGCATTTGACATTCACCTCGCATTTTAACGAATGAAACAGCAACGACAAAATTGATGTCCAGGGGCTGACGGGGTGAATAACTGGAATTTAACTGCTTTTTAAATTATCGAACAAAAACTGTGTGAAAGCCAAAAGAATAAAATGGTTGTTGTAAATATTGGTTTACGGATTATGTAGTGTTTCATTTTTTGCGGATTTTAAACAACATTTATTTTGTATTTTTACCTTACCTACATTATTTTTTGTTAAATATCATGTTATCATAATGCATTTCAGGGGGTTATTCGCAATGAGTTCAACGCATAGTGGAAATAATACGTATACTCGTAGTACCTAATAAAATAACACAAGAACAGTAAAAACAATAGAATAAAGTTAAATAAAAGCATAAAACACAAAAGTCTCTGTCCGTTCGTACGTACGAACGGACCGCCAGACGCTCACTCTTTCCGCTGATACGCGCGGGGAACGCCAGTGAGTGGCGTCAGATGGCGCTGGTCGCCAAGGAATTTAAACCGTCGCGCAAGTATCTACTTTATATAGTCAGACTTTAATTTGATTATAATAATTTGAATTTAGAAAACCACTACTACACGTTATAACTTTGCTTTGTTATTTAAAGCACAAAATTTTACCTAGGACCGGACTTGCTTTATAGTGTTAACAAAGAACGAAAATAGTGTACAATACAATAAGTTCTGTAGCTTGGTGTGACCGGGATTACTAGCCGTCCTCTGATCAGAATCTCTATGCAACGAGACAGTTCATTGGCATGGAAAATAGTATCTTCCTACCAGAGTATCGCTTCGTTGACTAACAATAAGGAAATTGCATTCAAATCGTATAAATTTTGTGAGTAAACTATGTAAATATCACTAATTCGACGGACCGTTTTATTTTCCAAAAATAAATAAATTTTATGTCATCATGTCGGTGCCTTTTCAATTTCGTGTCATGTTTTGAAGTGGGTGAAAATTAAGTTCCAAAGATTCCTTTTACATTCGTATAAAGTAGGTTTACACAATGAGGCTAATAAAAGCGTGATTGAATCATGTTTCAAAGATACAATTACCGAAGTTATTAAAGGGCAAAAAGTCTAAAACGGAGTGGGTAAACGCCCAAAGGCTTCTAAAGTTTATTCGAAACGTCTCTAGTTAATCAAATTTTAATTTCTAACATAATCGGGGTTCGATGTAAATTATTTATAATAATTGTAAATTTATGTATTAAGTTTTATGAATAAATAAATTGAAATTGAATTGAAATTTCATTAAAATTAATTTTTAAAGCTTCTATGATTTGCATACAAGTATCAAACACACTCCGTTGTAACTTTTTTAAACGGCTTATTTCTCTATACAAACGAGGTTTGAGTTAAAATGAAATCCATCCAGCAAAACAACGACTGTAACAGTCGCTGGCCTATTTGCGCCAGAACTTTTCAAACGTACATTTTCATGGATATTTCGCACTTTTAAAATAAAAGCGTCCGTCCTATAAAACCAGTTGTAATCTAATAGGTATATCCTAAATATAATAAATCTGAAAGTTTGGATGTTTGTATGTTTGTGTAACAATCACGCATAAACCAGTGAACCGATTTGGATGAATCTTGGAATAGGCGTAGATAATGACCTGGAATAGCATATAGGCTATTCAAAATGTTGGTACCACGCGGGCAAAGCCGCGCCATTAGCTAGTAAATAAATAAACCGGCAGCTACGAGCTGGAATCGAAGTGTGTTGAATTTGTTGTTAATTTCATTCTGAGCAAATAATTGAAGATGATTTTTGAGATGACGGCTGATAGAGCGAAGTGGTAGAAGAAAACTTTTTGTGTGTGCTGACCACACATAAAAGTGTGCTGGGCAGATAGATGATATTCCATTCGAAGCAAACATTGGTGTGACGATACTTTACTTCAAAGTGAGAGGCTGCAAGTGAGCATAAAACGATGAGGACAAGCTGTGAGACTTTGTGGAATAACAACTATACTTAAACAGGCTCTTCGAATGGGGTTTTCTATGTATATTATGAATGTATTTACAATCAAAAAGTATATTAAAAAAAGTAGTATATATTAATCATGTAGTATCCATTAGCACCAGCTCTGCTTACTTTAGCTAGATGATGCTGTGTAAAAAAGTCCAGCATTATTCATTAATTAAATTCTAAAGTTTTTTTGTGAATTAGTTGACAGGTTTGTATTTCCAGAACAGTAGAATGGGAACTTATTAACTCTTGGACCTAAACAACTTGAAGACATTTGAGAACAGTGTCTTTAGAGTCTTCCAATTAAGTAAATCTTTATTAGATCTCACTGTTACTTTGCAGACAGAGTGGTGCAACGCGAACCTCAAACTAAATGATAAGTATATAAATTATCTAGCTCTAGTTTCAACTACAGCGTCAAGTTGAGTGCAGGCGTAGGTTGCCTTCTGGCGCTGTATAAATCATCTAGTAAGATGTAGAGGCCCAAGTAGTAGTTCAACATGCTGTTTTGTAATTATATGAAGCACTCATCGCGTCCATTATTCCATTTTTAACCGACTTCAAAAAAGGAGGAGGTTCTCAATTCGCCTGTATGTTTTTTTGGATCTATGCGATAACTCTGGTTGGTAACTGATGGTTTTTGTAGAGTCGAACATTGAAGTCGATTATTCTTTTAGTTTTAAAACGTAATTATAATTAAATCCACTAAATCAGTTCCATCGATATTAATTGGGAATTTGCGAAGAATATTGGTCCTTTGTACTCCTTCGGGTTGCCTATTTGTACCTGAAACGCTTTGAGCTATTGATACTAAATGTATCTTATTGGAATTGTTCAATGAAACGAATTAGAGCTTTATTGCAGAGAAAGGATATTGCTTTGCAATTTAAACAGGTATTTTGCTCTTTGTTCAAAGGGGGTTTCCATTTCTCTTAGAACAAAGACAAAATACCTGATTCATCGATGGTTTTGATTTTCATTTTCGCACTCTCTTAGTAGAGATATAATACGTTCCATTTTACTCAGTACTGGTATTTCACGGTTTTTCGAAGAATTTTTTTATTGTTTATTTATATATATTTTATGCCTCGTTTATGATAATTTATGAAATAATAAACAGGAAACAGACAAAAAAAGTTTTGTAAATATTATCGTTTCATTTATTTACTTGATTTTATTTGTTTAAAAATTGTTCTGAGTCACACAACGCGAAACGAAACAAGTTCAATGTGTCAGGCATACGTTTCGGCGTGAAAATACCAAAGCTTAAAATCAGACTAAAATACAAGCTAGATGTTACTTTTTTTAGAACGGACTAAGGTATGAATGAATTTGAAGCAGGAAATAAAGCATAATGTAGAATACACCATGTAATGTATCATGAACAAAAAACTAGTTGCTCTTTCCTTTTGACACTCGTTGCAAAAATGAATTGCTTGCAGCGCTGCCAAAATATTAAACACGAATAGTCAACTTGCGAATGAGGTTATTTTTTTGTTAACTGGTCTACCCGCAAAGTTAGGTCTCCAGACGATAAAACCAGGGCACAAAACTGCTTATTCTTTGTTGAAGTCTGTTTATATTCAAAATATAAAAAGTTGTCTATCTCGGAGACAGTACAAAAAGTGATTTCATAGCTGTTCTGTTTTGGCGTGTATGTACTTACACAAATTGCTTGGTCATTTAAAATTACTACACACGGTTAGAAGGGTCTATTTTTTATATATATCTTTTCTATTAGTGTGGAAGTGCGATTTTGAAATAAACAAAAGGCTTTTATAAGACGGAATATAAGTTTCCGACGATGATAGCTTCTTTTATTTTGCGGTCACTTATAGTTATTTAAGTTAAGAGTATAGGTACTAATCAGATTATGTCTAGCTTATTTTAGTTCAGTAGTGTTACAATGTACCTGCATTATAATATTCTTCTGTCTGTGGCACAAAATAAAAGTTTCTTTCTTTCTTTCTTTCTTTCTTTCTTTCTTTATACGTTTTTAAATATCGCAGTGAAAAGCATCCGCCTCGAAATGTTTGATTTTATCTTCAGTTTTATTTAATATTACCTGCGGAAATTGGATGATCTCTAAAGTTAACGACTCATAATGTTCCAATTTCAATGGCTAATGGAAATTATTTTCAAAAAATATGTATCTTGACCACAATCTTCACTAATAATTTAATGTGTCAAACGTTAAAAATAAAATAAAAGGCACGGAATAATATCTCAAAAGGTTGATTTCAAGGTCCTTTCCTCTGATTATTCCCTTACTTCAACACCATTTGCCTTTATAATGTCACGTTCCCATTCTCGCAACCCACACTCGGATTTACAAAATCTATTTTACGCCAGGAAAGTGCAAAATAGCACAATGCATTCGTGAAAGTAAATTAAATCCCTCAGTTGGTTCAAATATTTGAAATAAAGCTCCAAAAGTTCACTTTTGCGGTTGGAAACTCGAATACACGGATTAACCCCTATAAAATGGACCATGGCATTTTGCTTTTAGATTTAGCTTGATTTGTGCGGACTTCATTTAAATGGAATTTATATTAATCTTATCAAATATTAGATTTTCAAAAGACGGTGTGATAGAGCGGTGTTGTGCGTATGGAGTGGAGAATCCATACTATCAAATAATCCACATGGTCATCATCATCATCATCAGCCTATAGTAGTCCACTACTGGACATAGGCCTCCCCTGGCATCTACACAAAATAATATTTTATGACTAATACTTTAGGATCAGTAGCGGTACTTGTGTGATTTTCGGGTGTTAGGAAACGAAGCCCAGCGTTGGGTAAAGCCTATGATCACGATTAGTCTTCTAATGAGTTGGGTTTTCAGTTGATTTACACAGTTTCGCGATACTTCATTTAGTTTTATAATTACTGAAAGGTTTCTATTTATTTTTCAGACACTAAACACGAAACAGAAAAAATACCTAAGATTAAACTAAAGATTTACTGAAATCAAACGTATTATCGCCCCCTTTCTTCAAAGACTTGAAAATGTCTGAAGTTTGTATCGGATTACTAAAGTTATATACAATATAGCTGCAAGCCTGATTTTTATCTCTATGGCTTGCCAACAAAACCATAAAAGCTTATTTTTATTATTGCAATACAATACCACAATTTCTCGTATTGTGGTGCAGATAGCGAAGCTCCAGGAAAATAGCGTGACAATCTGGATGAATTCGAACCAATAAAACATGGGACACAAAACTAAGACAACTGTGTGTAGGTTATGCTTTATGACCACATCTCAATATGACTAGTTACGTTATATGCTTCTAGACTGATTTTATAGATTGCATTCCAGAAAAGGACGCGGTCAGCTTTTTTATTCATAAAAAAGGTAAATAACTTCCTAGGAAAGGATAAATAAATAATGCTGGACATTTCACACATCATCATCTAGCCCCAAACTAAGCAAAGGTCTATGGAAACCTGATATACTTACTTACCACTTACATACTTGTTGTTTGTAAATACATACATATTATACAGAAACAGACGACAGATAAATATTTGTAGATCATACAAACATTTATCCCGATACCTATACTTTGTTCTCAAAATTTTCTAAAGATGAAATAAGTTACAGGGAAAGAAGACAGAATAGAAGTCGCGGGAAACAGCTAATAAAATATAAAAAACACTCAACTTGTTCAGATAAAAGATTTGAGATTTTGCAATTTTAATTTGACAAGTTCAATTTGTAAGTTCGATTGTAATATTTATGTAAGTTTTATGAATAAATTGAATTGAGTTGAATTGAATTGAATGGTGTGAGCTCTGTAAATAAAATGTTTGGTTGAATAATTTCGCTCGAAAGTCCGTCGTGTAATTTACAGCACTTTCTGCAATATCTGTTTGACTTTTTTTAAAAATGGATAAAATGGACAGCGTTTTTGAGATACTTGTGATAAAAACGTCATTCGAGAAATAAATAAATGTGCACATACAGACATTACGGCGTCATGTTGAAATAACATTTGCTATTAGTTATGTTATGAGCTATAAACTTCATGTATGTTGATACAAGCACAAAATAAAAATAACATATCAAATATGTACATCAATACATCAAATAACTACTATTAATAAAAAGAAAACTGACGTCATTGAAGTATAAGATTTAACTTTTTATTCTCTACTGCATTTCTGTGACGGGTTTCAAGCCCATCGCCTGCTCAAACACAGTCCAATTCTACAAGATTTAAACTTCGCCGTTTAGGTCTGTGCTATTGCATATTTTGAAAAATAAAATCAAACCCACCACCTTTATGCAAGCACTCAGCGAACAACACAGCTCTAAAATACAGAGAGATATCTTGAATCTGAATAGAATGTGTCACTAAGAGGGTTTGGAAACTGGCGTTGTTTGGCACGTAGCCAATACTGCAGCCCCCTACTTTATGTACTACCTGTATGAGCGCGGGGTAGCTAGGGTGGCACAGTGAGAATTAAATCGTTTATTACTGCTCTGATACAATCCAAAACGAAAAAAATGTAATAGGATAACGACTGTATTACTAGCACGTATTTTACACTGTCTATAGTTTTTATACTGGATGAAAAGTAAAACGTAAAAAAACTATAGACAGTGCTAAAGTATTAACGCAGTTTATATTTTTTGTATTCCACCCTGACAAAATGTAGGTATTCCAAATTGCAAAGTAGGTATAGCAAAAAAAAACTCATATGTTCGTATTTATATGGCTATTTTATTTTTTGGCACAGATAATCAGCATTGCAATTCAGCGTGGCAATGCCGCCAGTATTTTGGGCATGCTTCTGACTGGCAGTGACCAGGATCAGTTGAGCTATCTACAGATCGTTTTTACGATCCTTAGATAGCTTGACTGATTCTATTGTGTTTTGTAATTTTATGTACATATTTTAGTAGCTTACTTCCTGTAAATAAAATATATATCCGTATTCATAACCTATGTATAAACCTATGTATCCCATTATCTTACACCCAGTCAACATTACTTGGAAAGCTGAAATAAAATATTGCGACTTTGAAAACCTGCGCTTTTGTTTTTTCTGTGCAGACACAGTGAAAACAAAAGCCCAGTTCTTTTCAAAAACTGAAAAACTACCTTCAGTGGAATAATGAATGGGATATAATGAGATGATCCAATCTTATCTCAAATTGACCTCAAACTGGTAGTCGTCGCACCAGAGTGAATGCACGAACTCCATATTCAGTAAGAAGCCGAGTTAGAATACATAATTTTAAGGTGGTTGTGATGTGACAGTCACCACGTGACCACATCTATACCTACTACGTGATTATAGCGTTAGGACCTTACCTAGGGGGGACAGTAGAGGCTACATGAACCGTTTTCGCTACAAGATAACTTAACTCGCCGCAATGTTCTACAATGTTCTACATGGACCTATCTAAACTAAATCTAATCTAAACATAGCATAATATTCGTTAATCAAACTTACCCAATTTACTGTTGATAGATGATGACTACGAAATTTGTAAATACTAGAAGGAAAGCAGGAACTACAACACAAGTTGCATAAACTTAGTGTAGGTCCTGACTGTAACCTATATGTACAAGCCTATAAAAAATGTATACTTAGTTTCGAATTGTGTAACTTGCTCTCTGTGCTTAAATGACCAATAAATTATTTTATTTATTTATTTTATTAATGTTGCTGTCCAGAGCGTGCGCGCGTGCTGTTGCAAATGCCAATTTGAGTAGGAAGCGTGCGAGACAAAATATAATAAAAGCTCAAAACATATTCGCCTCGGATCGGAGATACATTCTAATCCTTCATGAGTGTGTGCTTTTAAGATAAAAGTCAAAATTTCAACCCTTTCGGTTTTCATTTACAACAGTTGTGAATTAAGGTGCTTCCTTGAATTATTCAAATGCCATTCTGTGAAGTCTGCTGCGGACTATTTCTAGTTTGTACAATGAAGCTCGGTGTCTCTTTGCTGAGCGAGTTAAAGTAATAGCCCAGATTGATATTGTAGCAATGGATTGATGATAAAAGGGCTCACATTAATGGTTGACGCACAAAGACAAACTAGTTTTTAGAGATATGTATAATCCACACAATTTCAATTTCAGGGCGTCTGGTCGAAGCGTCGCGTGATTCGAGAGCTTTTTGGCACAAAGAATCAGCATTGCCATTCCGCGTGGCAATGCAGCCAGTGTTTTGGGCACGCTTCCGACTGGCAGTGACCTGGATCAGTTGAGCTATCTATAGATCGTTTTTACGACGATCCTTAGATAGCTTGACTGATTCTATTGTATTTTGTAATTTTAAGTACATATTGTAGTAGCTTAGTTTATGTAATAAATATCACAATGCATATTTCGATGATATGAGCCATTAGAAACTGAAACCAATTACGTAAAAGCTGAAAAGAAAACTTGCTTTAATGTTGTGTTGTCTAGAATTTATAATACAGTCTTCCAATTACCAATTTTAGGGTTCCGTGCCCGAAGAGTGAAAACGGAAGCCTATTACTAAGCCTCCGCTGTCCATCTGTCCGTCTGTCAGAGGGCTCTATCTAATAAACCGTAAAAGTTACTTTCACAAAATGTGAATATCTATTGCCGCTACAACAACAAATAAAAATACATATAAAAATGAAAGGGAGCTATCATACAAAAACGTGATTTTTGGCTATTTTTGCTCTAAGTTTGTCAAGGCTATCTCTTGAATAATAATAGGTAGAAATATGAAAGTGTCAAGAAATAAGTAAGTAAGAAAAATACGTCTCCGAACACGTGAAAAATTGATGGTACGGTACGAAACCCTTTGTATGCGACTCATTGACTCGCCCTTGGCGGTTTTATTGTATTTTGTAACATTTTCTTACATTTTTTCCGAATACTTAATTATTTTTTAAATGGATCGGTTTAGTGTAACACCGGATAAGTACATATAATATTTAATTTTGAAGGAATTTCGTAATTTTTAGCTTGAACTTATTCTATTTCATGTTTAGTTGGTGTTTCGTGCAGATAGCTCTGTTGCTTCGGAGTGCATTGGAGGTCAGTGCGTCTGTTGCTTGCAGCATTGGCAGTGTCGCACACATGCGCAGTTCGCTTGTCAAGGGGGCACGTACCTGATACATCTTTTTAAACAAAATGTAGGTTCTTTTTTATTATTCTGCAAGTTAAGATACTTAATACTACAGAATTACCTAGTTCCGCTTTAAAAACTAAAAAGAAACCGACTTCATATTGAACTACCAGAGTCTTCTGGTAAGTAACCCCCGGTTTCTATATTCAACGGACAGTCGTAGGTAAGAGCTACGACTCGTTTCCACATACAAAACTTTGACAGCTAGAAACCGGCGGTAAGTTAGCTGTCAAACTTTGTATGTGAAAACGAGTCGTAGCTCTTACCTACGACTGTCCGTTGAATATAGAAACCGGGGGTTAGTAAGTAAGTTCGTATGAGCCAGTGGCCAACTCTGGTGACGGAGTTTTTAGGCAGTCGCTGGCGAGGATGGCTTCTCTAGAAATATAGATTAAGTGGTCACGCACTAAACTAAAATAAAAGATTAGTGACATTTATACCACTTTTGTTAAATAAATTATTATTAAGAGCTCTCATTGTCCCACTGCTGGGCAAAGGCCTTCCTCCACTCTTTCTATTCATCCCTATCCTATGCTAGTGAGGCCCAGTTAGCGTTGAATTTGACGAGCTCGTCCCTCTATCTCGGAGCGGCCGTTATTTAAATAATAATAAATATTTTTCATAGCTCTGAACTAAATGTCAAATAAATAATGCTGGACATTTCACACAGCATTATCTAGCCCCAAACTAAGCAAAGCTGGAAGTCAGATAACTGATATAGATCTAAAGATCGTTTTTACGACGATCCTTAGATAGCTTGACTGATTCTATTGTATTTTGTAATTTTATGTACATATTGTAGTAGCTTAGTTTCTGTAAATAAAATTCTAAATGTTAAAACTGATATACAATTTAAATACCTACTTCTTGTTTGTAAATATATAATAAAATAATATTACATACTTATTCATAGCCCAGACCTGAGATAAGTAATAATAATAATAATCCTAGACCTCATTCTTGCCTCTGTAAGTTTAGAGGTCAAGAGCCGACCCATTATTATAAAAATATATATTTGAAGATAATACAAACATTTATCCCGCGGCGGGGATCGAACCCGCAATCTTTTGCGTCCCAAGCGGGCTTTCACCCAAGCCACAGAGGTCGTTTTGCTTATTTTGGAGTTAACTCTAGTTTATCTGTGTGAAATGTCCAGCATTAATCATTTTATTTATTTATTTAAAAATTGAGCTATGATCGTTTTTAATGATCCTTATATGGATCTACCGATTTCGCTTTGAGCGATAAGGCCGCCCATTGTGTCACCGCAATTAGTCTTAAGATTTTTAAGTTTCTTTTTTAAATTGTATCTAATGGTGTAACAATAAAGAGTTATCTATCTATCTATCTATCTTTTTTTTCGGACGGTCTAGATGCTGATATTTTGTAAATATATTACCTAGCTTAGTTACTGTACATAAATGTAAGCTTTATATTAAAAAACGAACGTCTTATTCATCATCATCATGTCAGCCATCTAGCGTCCACTGCTGAACATAGGCCTCCCCATCGATTCCCACAGCGATCGATCTTGTGCAGCTTGCACCCAACGTCTTATTGGTGACGACAAAATCGGAGTTCAAATATACGTTTCCATCGCCTCTGATAGGTCAGAATATTCTCTCAGTTAATCGTGTAACGTGCGATCCGTCGATTTTGCTGGCTATTAATACCGGTACTACCATTGGCTGGAAATTTAGCCAATAGCATTTTCGTTACGGACTCCACCTAAACAGAAGTTTGTTTGAACAAGAGTATTTGCTTCTATTTAGTTATTTAAATTATTTATATAGACAAAGTAGAAAGTTTTTTTAAGGTCGCACAGTCTAGCCGAGCCGAACGCGCCGAACTGTCAATTCAATAGAGAAAATGCTGCTGACGTCAGAAGCGAGCCGCATTTTCCGACGTCATCAGCATTTTTTGTATAGAAAAATGACTGAGATGCGTACGGCGCGTGTAAGTGTGCGATCAGGTTATAACATACAAGCTTATCCAGAAAACTCCGTACCGTCTCTGATATTTTTCGTGAAATTTTTCATATTTTGTTTTTCAAATTGATCTGCTATTTATTTTATTTTAGGTCCCAGAGGCTAGTAAGAATTATTTTAGGAATAAGATATTATGTCCGTGTATCGTGTATCTTTGAGTTGGGTGTTTGACGACCTCTGTGGCGCAGTGGGTGAAAGCCCGCTTGGGACGCAGAAGGTTGCGGGTTCGATCCCCGCCGCGGGATAAATGTTTGTATGATCTGCAAATATTTATCTCGGGTCTGGGTGTTTCTATGTATATATATGTATGTATTTACAAACAAAAAGTATATAAGTAGTATATCAGTTATCTGGTTCCCATAGTACAAGCTTTGCTTAGTTTGGGGCTAGATGATGCTGTGTGAAATGTCCAGCATTATTTATTTATTTATTTTATTTATTATTATTATTATTTATTATTTTTAGTCATTTGTGTCCCACTGCTAGGCAAAGACCATTTATTTATTTATCTCATTATAAATGTATCAGAATAAAGTTCTTTAAATCTGTTTAAAGGCGAAGACAAATCCAACTAGTAAATTGCTTAGAAAAAAAACGGCCCAGCCGTTCTTACATACCTTTGAATGGTGTAACTATCCACTTTGTTTGGTATATGTAGATTTACATTACAAAATACAATAGAATCGGTTGAGCCATCTAATGATCGTTATGCTATCTATAGATAGTTCAACTGATCCATGTAAAAAAACAAGTTACAGTGAGATGGTTTAGTGTTTACAGCTGAACTTAGTTTCGGACAAAATCAAAATGGCTTTATTCAGTAAGCTCCTATTTATTTAAATCGTTTAAGCCAATATAAATCACTATAGATACATATCTGAGCTGGCAGGATCTTAATTAATCGGTGCCTTTTCGGTAGGTAAATGGTAAATGGTAGATCATGTATCTGCTTTGTCTATTTGTCTCCTTTGGTTATAAGTTCTAAATTCAAATTTGTTCTAGAAACATTTATTTCTTATTATTCTTGTTATTTTGAATTACTTTATCATTGGTAACGTACGACGTAAAATCGTTTTATTCCCGAGGCATTGATATGTTTTCCGTAAAACTAAAAAAATTGTAGTACCCATGATAACATTAATTTAAGTCAGCGACACAAAAATGATATTATTAAAAGAGTTCCTACCAATTTGTGCATAGTCAGACCTAACCCTAAGCCTCCTCGCAGACTGCAGACTTTCTATCGGCCGATAGTTGAGATGGAACATACTTTGGCTCGTAATGAGTATGGAGAAGTATATTCCGTCTCAACTATCGGCCGATAGAAAGTCTGCAGTCTGCGAGGAGTCTTAAAGAGTTTCCTACCAGCAAACTCATAAGCTTATGCAATAAAATTTTTTTCTAATCAAAACCACTTTCCAAAACCGCATGATCCGAAATGTGTTTCGTATAGCTACGGCTTCCGACGCCGTCAGCATAATATCCAGGAAGCACACGTCAGTCTCACCAAATAACCTCACACGTCCAATTAGTACAATGTGGGTGGTAAATAGCTTGCGGGTCACGACTGTTTGACTAGTGGGCCGGGCTGACAGGAAGCGGCGCGTAAACGATTTCACGCCAATCTGGTGCGAATTGCTCTGGCTAGCTGGGGTTTTCTGGATTCGCTAAAGCTTTTCCGGCAGTGGATTTCTGAGTTACTTGAAAACCTAAAAAGTGTTCTTATAGGTAATCTTCTTGGGTCACTTATACAGGGTGTAAAAAGACGTCTACCGAAGCCGAAAGGGGTAGGTACAGCATCCCAATAGACAACCAAATCCAAAAGGATTTTCCGAAATATGCACTAAATCCGGAGAAAACAGCGTTTGAAGGGTACTGTTTGCGTATGTTTTGGGCGCGTTTTTTTACTTAGATTGCTGGATTTTGAGTTTTAAATGTTTTTTTCTTTTAAAAATGAAATTATTAGGTAGGTATGGACTTATTATGTTGTAATAGTAGTAAATAGTCGAAAATAACATAGCATGACGAAGCTAAGTCAAAAAAAATTTTTGCGTTTTTTTTTCGCTAAATATGTTTAGAATCATGGTCTGATTACAACCCCTCAGTTTTCGGTAGCAGTCTTTTTACATCCGGTATAACGCGGAAAAGATATGGCGAAAATATGCGCTAAAGTGACATGCATTTGATACCATATTTTCGAACTTTTTAGGTCCGACATGCCGGTTCTTACAAAATAAACTCTTTTTCGCAGAACTGATGTAAAACTATCGGTTTCATATCAAGATGATATCTATAAGAAAAAACACCAGAAAAATCGTTGTGAATAGTTCCAAAGTGTAGGTACAGATATGAAATATCTAAATTGGTAATTTTCACAAAAAACTAGGACGATCGAGAATTTCTGTCCCTTTTGCCCTCATATGTAAAGCTAAACTAAAATATCAAAAACGCTAAAACAGCTTAAGCGATACCTATCGTATCATACCGCAAGTTTTTAAGTGTAAAAGGTCATTGCCTGCTAAAAGTCTTAGGCACCTACTCATAAACCTGTTAACAAAGTTATTCCTGAGTGTAAACTGTTAAAATGTAAGATATTAAACACGTGTCGAAATCAAATGAAGGTGTTCTTTTGCTTGCGCCCCGGTGCTGCTCACGGTTCCAGATTGCCGAGCCTAAGTTGTAGGAGGCTTGGCAGAGGTTAGTGGGTGGTTGGGTGGCTTTAGGGTGAGTACTAGTTTTAAGAAACCTTTGTTTGAGAATAGATTAGCGGATTGTTACTATATATTTCCTTACCATTTTTAATATCTTACAATGGACTTCCGCAAAGTCACGCCTGAATCAATTCAATATTGTCAAAATGTAAGGTTATTCTTGGTATATTCCGTGAAATAACTGTGTGAATGCGGATATTTTAGTGAAAGGAGTGAGTTCTGATATGAGGAGTGATAGAGGGAAATGGAAGAAAGAAACATGTTGTGCCGAAGAAGAAGAGAACTTTATGTCATGTTGCATGGTAGGGACATAAGTATTTAAATGCAACGCTTGCTCGGCCGCTAAATGACTTAGTAAAACGAGCCAATAGTTGGATCGTGTAAATGCTCTTTAACTAATAACATTAGACGAGACGCAGGTGCTCTAGTACCTAGATAATCTACAGAGTAGGTATCATTTAACCATCACACGTCAGCATTATCTAGTTACTAACTGACACGCAATATTGCAGACAAGAAGCAACACACGTCAGTTATATCCCAGATATTACAATACGTTAGATTGTCTTGACATTAATTCCTATTGTTAGTGTTTCCAAGCAAGATCACCCTGTAAGATCGGGTAGACCGAGCAGTCGGACAACAAAGGTTAAATAAATATACGAAAATCATAAATATTCCAAATCTCGTAATATACGATAATTTTGAAGATATGGTATTCGTTTTTCTAATTCGTTTTTCTAAAAATATCCCTATGTTGAACAAACAACGCGAAAGAGATTAGATGCACATTGAATTGAGCGACGCGTCAATTAAATAAATAAATAACCATTTATTTCAGGCAACACATAACAAATTATACAATAAAATGACATTGGCCCATATTTATACATACCTTACAATTAGTTTTATATCAAGCCATTATAAACCTTATGAACAATGGTACAAGATATAGAAACGCTAATACGTAAAAAAAACAGAGTAGTGTCCACTACTCAAATTTGGAGCTCTACCCAAATCTTATGACTTTTAATTTATTATGATTTATTAATTTTATACAGGGTGTAAAAGACGTCTACCGAAGCGGAAAGGGGTAGGTACATCATTCCCACACACAACCAAATCCAAAAGGATTTTTCAAAAAAATCATATGTGGAGAAAACAGTTTGAAGAGTACTGTTTGCGTATGTTCTGGGCGCGTTGTTTGACGTAGATTGCTGGATTTTGGGTTTTAACTGGTTTTTTTCTTTTACAAATGAAATTATTAGGTAGGTATGGTCTTAATATGTTGCACTAGTAGTTAATACTCGAAAATAACATAAAATGACTAAGCTAAGTCAAAAATGTTTTTTGCTCTTTTTTCGTTGTGTTTAGAATCATGGTCTGATTTCAGCCCCTCAGTTTTCGGTAGTTGTCTTTTTACATCCTGTATACTTAATTAGACTTTAGTAGGTATTGGGTTACGAATGCAATTAAAATATACTTTATTTTATTGTGACAACGAGTTTAGATATTTGATTATGAATTCAGAAAATCAGAATGATGCTATGGAATTCAGAAACGAAGTCATGTAATTCAAAAGTAAGCAACACATATTATTGTACCATAAAAATATATAAGTATCGATGAGCTAAGCTTGCCTTACAATTTATTTAGTTTATTTAGTAAATGCTAACATAAGAGGGAAATAAAATATTTATAAAACATTTTTCCATTAACACGACTCGAGCAACTCAGACGTCGTGTTTGCGTCTGTAAAATATATTTTATGGACCTACTACATAGTTTACTCATCGTGTCGAAAAATATATTTTTCTCTGACTGCTACAGTTTTGCAAAACCTTTATTTTTCTTATTTTAGACGAATAAGAAATAAGGTGCGACCTATGTAAATAGTAACAGAAAATGGAAAACAATCTCGGACTAAAGAAAATGTGTCTGTTGTATAAGTTTTTTTAGTGTGATTGTGAAAATGAGATAAATATTTCATGGTAGGTAGATACATACTAGATATATACAACTAGATTATTATCGATCTCTTCATCACTTTATAGTGTAGGTATAACCCTCTCCGGCTACAAAATGTCATTCCTGCGCCAAATACAATTATCGATAGATACAAACAAGAACCATCTCACTGTCACAATGGTACCTATAAAGTCGCAATGCAATACCAGAGCTCGTTGAACTACAATGGATTCCGTAGTTCGCTGAAAGTTCAGCGAGCATTGTTCGAAATTCGACGTGCCCGTTACATGAAAAGTTCACTAAAAACCTTTGAACTCGGCTCGTCACATAACCAAGTACCTACCAGAAAATCCAATATTCTCATTCAAGACTAGATAGCATCGCATTTGAACAAGCGCCAGTCCCGTTTTTATGAGTACGGCGAGTAGCTATATTTTAACCGCGTCCCATATCTATCTAATAAACTATTTACCAAAATGATCACTCCACACGACTTTTCTTTAACTCTCTTGGTTTCAGACTTGGCCATCACCGCCTTTCTCAAAAAACCACCCTGTATATTTAAGTGTCGCCGTAACTTCAAGACAAGTGGAACACGAACAGAACGTAGAGATAATAAGAGACTAAGAATTCGAATTTTACAAGATTTCGAAAAATAAAGACAATTATTTCATTACACTATGTCATCATCATTGGCCTGCCCTTATCCCGCTTATGCGGGGTCGGCACAACATGTTCTCTTTCTCCACTCTCCTCTATCACTCGTCATCTCCATATCCACTCCTTTCTTACCCATATCTTCATACCCATCCATCTTTTCTAAGGTCTACCTTTACTCACATATCCACCCACATTCATTTCCATCACCCTTTTAGTTACATGAGTTTCATCCCTCCGCATTACGTGCATTACGCATTATTCATTACACTATGTATTTATAAGTATTACATATAATACCTTTCTTGTCAAAAAAAGTATTGTTATTGGAGCGGGTACCATACTTCTTTAGATGTCCTCCTTTCTGAATATGGTGGCTACATAATGATGGTGATCTATATGTTAGCAATACCTACCTTAGGTCTTTACATCTGATTTATACAAAATGTCATGAGGCAGCATGCCTATACTCAATGGGATGCTGTAGTGCCTGGGTATGTTTGAGATGGAATAGGCTTGCCCAGCACCTAATCCATCCTCTCAGCTTAATCGGCCTTGTCCACAGGAAAGACATCGTCAATACGTGCGGAGATGATTGTGCTTATTAATAATAGAGACTCATTAATGTTAACAACTGACTCTGGTCAGAAAAAAACAGTGGCACTCCAAAAATGCCGACAGATGTGAAAACTTGAACGAGGTGTACCTACTGATGCCACCGCGTATTTTTTGTTGATGTTATTCAAATTGTCAGTAAAAATTTAAGATTAAAACAAAAACGCTAACGAGCGGCGGCATTCGATAATCTAAGACGCTAACGTTATTTGCGAGACGTGGCACGCAGCGGAAAACGCCGACAGACCCTGACTTTTGGCGAAGTTTGTCGATCTTTGCCGAACGGTAACGATTACAGTATCGTGATTTCAATCAAAAATGCCCAAGAAGTTTTCATTAAAAAAAAAATATTCACGCTTATAAATTAAAAGTCAACCTAGTGCACTTTTGGTATTCACTGGTTATCAAAGAATTCTGCTTCCAAAAAACAGAGAGTTAGCGGATGCTCATTACAAAACCCTGCCACCCCACATCGTTTGATGCAGATGTAATTAAAGCTCAGGCAGGAGTCAAAACCATAATAAACCATTAAAACGATCGCTCCAAAGAGCATTCACAATAAAATATAATCAACACGAGCGATCACAATAAAATTCCTGGGGGCCTTAGCCAAAATACAAGTAGACATTGAAATGGAGATGGAATAGACAGATAAGGACTATAACTCACGTGCGACGCATGACATTATTTAACGCGTTTTGTATGGCACTGCATACATTTTATGCCAAATATCGCGGCATGTGAGTTCCTGGCTTTATCAAACGTCGGATTGACACATCGAGGATGGAAAGTTGCCACAGAATTCATTATAGTAGCAAAGTTACCATTGACATTCCGGGTTGATCATTCCACCCATGGATTTAGCATTGAACCTTTTTGGTACACTGGATTCCGCATTTCAAGTTGAACTAGGAAATTGTCCGTCATATTTGTCACTCTATGGCCCATTTTGCCTAGGTTAGAAAGAGAGGTCGCAATGACACTTGCGTACCGGCCTGTGACGTAGCGCGCCACCTCTACACCATAGATTTTTTGTTTACACACCAGCTGGTGTGCAAGTTCGAGATGTAAAATTACGAATTTTCTCATATAAAAATGGCTTTTTTGGACTATGTTTGTGATAAGGTGCTGGTTTGGCAATTATGTCCTGTGCTGTTTCACAATTTCCAAGCAGAATCGGTATGCTTACGGAGAATGAAACAAATATTTCTTTTTGTCGGTAAGTCATACCAGTGAAAAATACGTTTATGTTTAGAGTTACGGAAGCTATTTTATAAAAAGTTAATCATTGCATCATTTAACATCGTTTTACTTCGATTTCATGCGTGTATTTGGGTAATCTCATTTAGAATTTTCATTCTAGCGAAATTTACATTCCATTTTTGACATTTCTTGTACTCCATCGCTGCGCAATAGTGTTGTAGTTGTATCGACATATTTAATGAACAAACATAACTATTAACTTGGTCTATTTTACATTCTGGATTCCAGCTGACCTAGATTTGAAATAATCGTGGATTAGAAATATCGAGGAAGGCGAAGAATGGAGTCCTACACAACTACAAGAATATGTTCTACTTTGAAAAATCATGGTATACGGATGAAAAATTTTGCATTCTTATGCAGTGCCAACAATATTTCCAAACCAACTTTTGTCGTGCAAACCTGTAAGAACGAAGAATATGTCAACTCATTTTTTGACGTGAAAACTTCTTTAGGCGCTTTGGGAATTTTTGAGATAGGGATAAATCTTTAGATTCACTGCACGAGTCTCGTGCCCGGTACAATTCAATGGTTCGTTTGAAGGTAGCTACGGAATACGGATCCTACCCTCAATGACGTATTCTTTATTTTCTGAAATAACCCAGAAAACGAAAGCTCGTAGCTAGACATTCTGGCTATGGGGCGTCTTCATCTACTGCTTTAGATATCGAGGAATACCATCTAAGCAGTCTGTTAATTATTGGTTAAAACTATTTAACCAATAATTAACAGATATCAAGTATTACTTGTTTTATTTTGAGGACTTTAACTGGAATTGCATGTTTTGAATTTGATATTGTTTTATTTTAATAATGAGGTAACTGAAGAAGTCTGAAAGTAGCGCCAGTGACTGAAAAGTTGAGGAGTAATAGGTAAGCACGTAATGCGGAGGGATGAAACTCATGTAACTAAATGGGTGACGGAAATGAATGATGGATATGTGAGTAGAGTAGAGGTAGACCTAAGAAAAGATGGATGAATTGTGTGAAAGAAGATATGGGTAAAAAAGGAGTGGATATGGAGATGACGAGTGATAGAGGAAAGTTGAGACAGAGAACATTTTGTGCCGACCCCGCATAAGCGGGATAAGGGCATCAATGAATGATGAATAATAAGGCAACTACAATTTTATTTCGTTCTACAGTAATAAAATAATTCGTTCTACAGCAATAAAATGATACCTTTGTAGAATAGACAATTCTAAAAATTCATTAAATCCTTTTTCATGTAATTATCGATAAGAAATGCACAACACTATTCCACCTTAAAAACATATCTATAGTTGTCTATGAATGGATTGAAAAGTGGAGACACTCAAATTACTCTATGGTTCTATCTAGTACATTATTTATCTTTGATTCCACCGCACAATTAGAAGACGCTTCTAGGATAGACAGATTGTCTATAGACCACGTACACTCTAGACGATCACCCACTGTTGCGATGATGCGGCATGCCTCACGTGCCATCATGCATGAACGTCTGGGGCCAGCTTATGGTCCGCAGAGTACAAAGCATAGAGTATTATAATTGGTACAAAGACTATACGTATTTAAAATAGCGTCTTAAGGTGGGTACACACTAGAAAATTTTATCGAGCATTTACAAATGTAACGTTTTTACAAATAATAATAATAAACAATAAATGATCCTGGATTATTTAAAAAAAAGTTAATATGGCATATGTTATGGGTATACTGCGTAAATATTTTTTGTGACTGATATACTACTTAAATACTTTTTGTTTGTAAATGCTTAGGCACATTATATCACCACCTTTACCTATTTTCATAGAGAAAAATCTTACTAATATTATAAATGCGAAAGTCTGTGTGTGCGAATGCTTGTCTTCACGTATCTCCATGACGACTTAGCTGATTGTGATGAAATGTATAATGTAGATTTTTTACAGGTACTGGAATAAGATATAGGCATATAACATTTTCGAAAATCAACCCTTATGGGCGAAAAATATTCCTTGGTCCGATTTACTCTAAACTCGGTAGAAATAAACTTAAAAGTAAATAATGAAACCCGTGTTTTTTATTTTTTCAAAACATCCCTTAGGGGTGGTGTGGGGCAGTTTCAAAGTCGTAAGGTTCGAAAGTCTGTATGTGCAAATGTTTTGTCTTCACGTATCTCCATGACGACTTAACCGATTGTGATGAAATTTGAAATGTAGATTGTTTGTGTTAGATTTTCTGGGTTAGATTTTCGCTCCTTCTATCTACTATGGGATTCTTGAGAGAAACATAACGCAATAATAGTTAATCATATTATGTATTTTGAAAGTCAAAACCATACAGTTCTTGCTATAAAAAAATATATTTTTAATGTGGATTTTCGTATAGTTCTCCTCTCTTGAACCGGGAACTGCATCAAGGATTGGCGTCATTAGCCAAGGGCGTTGTGGATACTCAAAGTCTCCTGAAAACAATATTTCTTTAAACCTTTTTTTTTACTATTTAAAAAAAGCGCGGCTTTACTCGCGTGGTACCTACCAACATTTTAAATAGCTCATTGCTATTCCAGGTCACTATCTACACTTATTCCTAGTTTCATCCAAATCGGTTCACTAGTTTAGGCGTGATTGAAACACAAACATACAAATATCCAAACATACAAACTTTCAGATTTATAACATTAGTGAGGATTATAGAAGGAAGTGTATGAAAGAGGATTGTCTGATCTTATCTTATTTAAATTAGTTTAAAGCTAATAAGAAACATACTCCTGTTTAATAATCCCTCTTTCTTCGGTAGTTTTTGGGAAATCAATCCATTTTTCCATTACAGCTGGGTGGTTCAGGGCGTCCACAACTTCTATAATGCAGCGACTCGTTGTGCGTTGGGCTAGATGGTGATT
Organism: Epirrhoe alternata; assembly: GCA_963565295.1. Lineage (NCBI taxonomy): Eukaryota > Metazoa > Arthropoda > Insecta > Lepidoptera > Geometridae > Epirrhoe > Epirrhoe alternata. The sequence continues at coordinate 3,116,731 of OY751375.1, forward strand.
CATCCCCACGATTCGTTGGTAGGATCCTGTGGCTAAAAAGCTAAGCGTGCACAATACCTACAAACGACAAACAAAACATTATTTTAAGTACTTATACAAACATTAAGGTTATCTTAGTATCGATCAGATTCTTTCTGGGGAAAGAATTAAGTATATTATCACGATGTGAGACGGGCACGTTCTTCGGAGCATGAACATATTGAACATGTTTGTGGGAGACAATTCCGTGTATCTTAAGCCGGGTCCACAGCGCCGTATTTTAATTTTTTCTAACATGTTAGCATTGTTTTTCACCAATTGTACGTGCTTATTCGGTTAATAACATGTTAAAAACTCGAAAACACGGCGCTGTGGACCCAGCTTTGGGTAATACACAGATTGTGCTTGTGCTATTGCCGTAGAAACAAAGAAAACGGAAACTTTTACCTTGAGTTCCAAGTAAATATCGCTCGATTCCTTCAAGGTAGATTTTTCACGTAGCTCTTCACACAAAATTTTAAATTCTTCTTTTTTAATCCGAAAGTTTTGGTGAAAAAGTGTATCCGACATCTCTTCGACGGGATCCAATGTTTGTCTAAGAAGATACCCTTTCTGGCGTTGTAAATAACAGTCCTCATTTTGAGCGCTCCCTAATAAATTTAGAGCATGCATTTTACAGCTTGAAAATATTATAATATTATATTAGAAAGCTTTACAAAATCACAGAAAATTACTCAATACAAAATTACACGGTGACAGATGATCGATCAAAAACAAGGCACCATTTTATTTCTACTGCGATTCCGCTGGGTTTTTGTCAACTTTGCCAGTTGTCTTGTCAGCGATCAAAAACGTAAACAAAGTATCAATTGCGACTATCAAAAGTGCATCTTGGCTACCATTTTTTCCATTCCATTCATTATGACGCGTAATTTTCATACATACTCTTTGTAATCTATGGCAGAATCAAGTGCAAAATGAGTGCAACATCGCCAAATCAGTGTTGATAGTAGCAATTGAATGGAAACGAATCTATGTCATCTTGGCTAGCCCCCCTGCTCAGAGCCGACGAAAAAGGAAAGTAAAGCTAACCCGTCCACATCAATAGCGGCTTTCACGAAGCTAACGAAATAGCACTGAGAAACGGGCATCGAGTAGCCGGCCGTCGCCGCGTCGATGCGGGCACAATACCAAAAACAAACTCCACCAGCAGGTTGGAAGTAGGGGCACGCCGCATTGCACCAGTTGAATCTCACCCCTAAACACCCTGGGGGAGCCACTCGTGACACCCCTTCGCCCCCTCTAGGGGAGCTTTAGGGTACTTGTTGACGCCAACTTATATGGGATCGGATGCGTACTGCGTACACCATTGATTTTGAAGAAATTGGCTAAGCTTGCGGCATTGCGTGCGCCAATCAATATTTTGTAAGAGACTGTATCAATCGCTTCTATCTGATTTCGTTTTATAGGCACAACAAGTGCAAAAAGGAGACCGATTTATTCGTTTCAATTTCAGTAAACTTTTATTGTGATTCTCTCCTCTGCCAACTCTGTAAAATCGTGTCACAATATTGGCACAGACAAATTGAAATCGATTTGTGGGTTTTAAGGTAGTCCAAAAGTGAAGAAGATGATTTAACACCTTAAACAAAGCATTCAAATGGCACAAGATGGTAAAAACTGAAGATTTTGGAAATGTCAGAGATTTACTCAGAGGGACAATAATACTGGACATGAGAGAAAATTATACTTGACAGGTATTTATTATCCCTACAAACTTTTCCAATCTTTAGATTACTTCGATTTACCAAGACATACAAATATTATTTTACAAAAAGCAGTAATTTTGAACACATGTAGAATAGTGAGAAAGTTTTAAGAGAATATGTTTCTGGAGTTAAACTTTCCTATCATCATCATCCTATAGCAGTCCACTGCTGGACATAGGCCTCCCCTAATGAGCGCCATTGCGCCCTGTACTCAGCTCGCCGCATCCAGCTTCTGCCAGCAGCCTTTCAAAGTCAAAGTCTGCTTGTGTTGCCTCCTGACGCTGTGTAAATCTAGCATTGATGTAAAGGCCTTAGTTTAATCCCACTAATAAATATAAAGCTGAAAGTTTGTGAGTTTGTTTAGATGTTTGTATGTTTGTGTTTCAATCACGCCTATTTTAATGAAAGTTGAAATAGATGTAGAAAGTGACCTAGAATAGAATATAGGCTATTCAAAATGTTGGTACCACGCGAGCGAAGCCGCGCGCAGAACGATTAATAAGTAAAGTAATATTTGTATATTTCGTGTGTTAAAATCAAACATACTCAGTTTTATTTAACAATTTTTAATTAAAAAAGCTTTTTGATACCCAACTAATGGAGATTTTCTTATATAAACACATGTAAAATACTGTATTTGGTTTGTAAAATAAAGCGAAAGTTTGTTTACCAATACATACAGCTATTCAATTAATTTACAGAAATGTTTCATCATTTTCCAACGACTAAAATAATATTTGAAAAAGAAATGCAGATCTGCGTTTTAATTGAATAAACACAACTGTCGATGGAAAGCCGATCCCCGTTCGTTGTAAACTGTCGTCAATTTTTCCAAGAAAATTCACTTCTTTAGTAATTGCGTTGTATTTCAGAAGGTTCTTAAGCAGGCGATATAGTGCTTCCATAAATAATGACTTTAAACGCTTTGTTTTGAGCTGTTCTAGTGTTATTGTAATTATTATTTCTATAAATCTAGGTCTCTAAAATAACTCGAGTATTTCTTATGTATTTCAGATTCAAGGACAAATATAACCATAAGTAGTTGAAAAGTAGGTTTGATCTCTCATACATTCTGTGTGCTTGGAATGTATAAGAGTACATTGCAAATTTTTAGTTGGCTGTTTATTGTGTTGGAAACTACAGCACCATGGTAACACTAAGACCCCTCGCAGACTACAGACTTTCTATCGGCCGATAGTTGAGACGGAATATACTTCGGCTAGTAATGAGTATGGAGAAGTAAGTATAGCCCGTCTCAACTATTGCGAGGGGTCTTACTATGCAGATAGAAAGGTTATTTCAAACCTAAATGTACTTACATTCAATCAACAAGGGTTTAGAAATATCCATAAATTGAATTTGCGCAGGTGTCGGTCTGAGTGCGCTCTTATTATGCAAGCACGCTCAGTTCAACGGAGTAAAAATAGAACATTACGGGCATAAGCTTCTTTGATTATGTATTGCTTTGCGAGCTCACCTGTGCTCAACGCCCACTTGCAAACTAATCCCGACGCTCCAAAGCTCCCCGAACAAAAATAATGAAATTGTGTAAGACTTAAAGAATTATTTTTAGGGTAAAGCTAAAAGTTAATAGGAATATTAAGAAAACGATTGATAGGTATTTGAGGTTAAAATAAATGAGGTTTATAAAATTGCGGTACACTAGCGGGACTCTTGTAAAGATATTTTGTATGACTTACATGTCACTTTTTTAAATTCAAAAATTGAAAAGTACGACGATGATTTTTTGGAAAATCGTAACATTATAAAAATGAAACCCGACGAGATATAATAGTCAGTAATAATGGTAAATTGTATGTTTACAGGTCAATTATTAGTATAAATTTCAGTTTTATCTCTCGATCTACTACTAAACTTGCCCAGAATCTTTACCAACCTCACAACATGATCGGACCTATCCACAAAACAATCACATAACAACACGAAGATATTCTTACAATGGTGTCCTTACTATGATAACTGCTTAGCTTAATAAAAATACTTAGCTCATGATATTATTTTCAAAATTAAAACAACTATCGGAATATTACCCGGATTGTATTCGGCTCGGATTTAAAGGACCACCCCACTGGGCCCACACGGCTGGTATCTGTCTATTCGGTCTAGCTCGCTAAGTTTACACCAAAGGGTCAGCTTGCTTCGTAATAATAATAATGCTGGAATTTTCACACAGCATCATCTAGCCCCAAAGTAAGCTGAGCTTGTGTTAAGGGTACTATATGACAGATATACTTTTTTTTTGTAAATACATACTTATTACACATGGTACTTATTAACATTGGTCCCGCCGCGGGATCGCACCCGCAACCTTTTGCGCCGCAGGCAGGCCTTCGCCCACTGCGCTACAGAGGTTGTAGCTTCGTTCACCATCTTTTTTGGCGGAACGCCAGCCGTCCTCGTTCTTTCCACTTGGCTACACGCCAGTCTTGTTCTTTCCGACACCTTGTAACAACATTTTCGACTCAGATTTCTATTATTTTTCCATTGTCGCTGTAACCTTTTATTGAATAGTTATAACTCATACAAACTTGCCCTCAGCAGAAACTATAATTATTAAGTTGCTTTAAAATAACTGGTCTTCAACGAACAAAAAACGTATGGTATGCGAAAATGATAACTGTTGACAGTATTAAGTTTTGTAGTTACTAAAAAAGGAGAATGGGCATTCCCGCCCAAATCAAAAAACTATCGCCCGCAGAGTGGGAGTATGGTGGAATGGGTAGACCTTCAATAACACTACATTTCATCGTATGACAGCTAAAAAATCCATCCTACAGAAATCGAGATATTTGGTGACTTTTACCGTCACATTTTTTGACTTACAGGCTTCCCGCAGACAAGCCACTATGGGCATTCGATAGAGTTTTAGAAGCACTACATTTGATTGTCTAACAGCTAAAAAATCCATCCTCCAGAAATCGAGTATTTTTTTTTTGTCGCTGGGTAAAATGCGTTACGCATCCCCTCCGCCGGTGGGCTTGTTACAAACATGAAAAATATTTGTCGCTCACATGTTTAATACTTGTTGCTTACCTGTTTGATACTTGTTGCCTACATGTTTAATACTTGTTGCCTAATTGTTTAATACTTGTTGCCTACATGTTTAATACTTGTTGCCTACTTGTTTGATACTTGTTGCCTACTTGTTTGATACTTGTTGCCTACATGTTTAATACTTGTTGCCTACTTGTTTGATACTTGTTGCCTACTTGTTTGATACTTGTTGCCAACATGTTTAATACTTGTTGCCTACTTGTTTGATACTTGTTGCCTACATGTTTAATACTTGTTGCCTACATGTTTAATACTTGTTGCCAACATGTTTGATACTTGTTGCCTACATGTTTAATACTTGTTGCCTACATGTTTAATACTTGTTGCCAACATGTTTGATACTTGTTGCCTACATGTTTAATACTTGTTACCCACATGTTTGATACTAAGTATTCTCAGCGTTGAGCGTTGGGCGGTGAAAATAATAGCGCGGAAAATAATTACGTCGGCGCAGCGTTCAGTGTGCCGCGTGCTCCCTCGGCGGACGGACGTGTTGCGTGTGTTGCGTGCTTAGAAGAACGTCTCGCGTCGATACTTACGATGTTGTGGGTCGTAGATTCTGAAATGCTCATCATAGAAATGGAGTCTCGTCCATTCCTATATGCTAAATCAATGCCCTAGTACCTATCTAGCTACCTGCTTACATAAAATTTCGAAGAATGATGCTTGGATAGACATGACAAAAATCTCTCAGGCGACTGGGATTATTTCTAGCCTGAGATTATTTAATTAAAAATTATAATAAATCAATTCGAAAAAAAAATGGGATACTGCCTCAAGTCTTCGTACAGTATCACAAATTTGACCCGAAAGAAGAAGAAGTATCACAAATTGCCCTTTCATGTTGTTTCATGTGCCCGTTTGTTCATTCAGAGGATGAACCCATGCGTTTTGTTTCTTTCTTTTCCTTCTAGCTACACAAACAGCCACTGCGAGTAATTTCTCTCGATTCATTTTGAAACGTCTTGCTCGGCCGAGAGCCGAAACAAAAGTGATAAAAACGCGTTCGTCACACTCAAATCGCCGACGTAAAAATTACGTCAACGCCGGGTTTTACCGCGACGTAATTTTTACGTCCATGCGAACGGGCTCTTAACTGCGAATATCTCGATTTCTGCTGGATGGATTTTTTAGCTGTAGTACAATCAAATGTAGTGCTTCTAAAGTTCTATCGAAAGCCTATAGTGACTTGTCTGCGGGAAGCCTGTAAGTCAAAAAATGTGATGGTAAAAGTCACCACCTTTAACTACCAATATCTCGATTTCTGCAGTATGGATTTTTTAGCTGTCGTACAATCAAATGTAGTGCTTCTAAAGTTCTAACGAATGCCCATAGTGGCTTGTCTGCGGGAAGCCTGTAAGTAAAAAACATGATGGTAAAAGTCACCACCTTTAACTGCAAATATCTCGATTTCTGCAGGATGGATATTTTTGCTGTCACACAATGAAATGTAGTGCTTCTAAAGTTCTATCGAATGCCTATAGTGGCCTGTCTGCGGGAAGCCTGTAAGTCAAAAAATATGATGGTAAAAGTTTAACTGCTAATATCTCGATTTCTGCAGGATAGATTTTTTAGCTGTCATACAATCAAATGTAGTGTTTTAGAAGGTCTACCCATTCCACTATACGTCCACTCTGCGGGCGATCGTTTTTTGACTTGGGTGGCGCTTCATACATGCCTGCCCATTCTCCTTTGACACGCAATCATTTGTAAGCGAGATCTATTTTATTTATGCTAATTTTTTTTATTTTTTTTTATAAATTATGTTAGTGTCAAAAGATTTAAGCAGTGTGACCTAAATGCTATATCAGGCTTTATCCAATTGCATACATACCTATTCAAATCTCTTTATACTTTTACTTCCAAATGGAAACTTCTTGCACACCGAACGGTTGCTTATTCAAATTTGGGAATCTACATGCACATGACTAAAATTCAAACGGTACATTCGCCAGGCCACGCCAGGCGCTAGGAGTTGCGGCTCGCTTAAGTTCACACCAATTCACAGCATCAAATAAACAAAATCCTATTAGAATTTTACATAGACTGTAGGATTTTTGAGCTCAAGTCTATAGAATTTAAGGAAACTGAAGGAATGTTATTTTTTATTTGATATGCTGCAGGATTTAAATATTGAAGGAAAAGGAAGAAGACAGTTGCCATGCATTGCGAAATTCAATTGTGGACAGGTTTTGTAAATTTTTTTGAGAGTATACTCTCGAGATATTCCTCTATTTTGATTCCTAAGGTATTGATTAATATCCGTTAAACTTAAAACATAACCGTTGCTTGCTATTTTCTTCTCAACACTGGTGTCGGTCTCGAGTTTTAACTCATCGGGCCAAATTATGTCGTGTGAAATGTCCAGCATATTCTTATTATGTTGTCTACTCGTGAAAATGCAAGTCGTATACAGCAAACAATATACTCGATCCGTATCTCCCCAGAGATCATTTCCATGTTCAGTATAAGCTGCAGCAGCTGTTCAGAGGCGCTTGCTCCCACGATCCACATTGCATGTTTTGTCACACCTTTAAAGCATATGGAACAACTGGAAAAGCCTTGACTATACTTGACCCAAATTGATATTATAGTTTTAAGATGGATGACCTAAAAGAAAGATAGGCCCCAAACCTTGTTTGTTGCCCTGATTGCCTGGTCGCGCAAGAACAGGATTTAAATTAGTTGACTATTCTAAGCAAAGACCTAAAAAATTTTCGCTACGCTCAAATAGACTAATAGAGAGTGCGAGTGAAAAGTCTTAATCAAGTACATCATGTACACCGCTGCAAGAGAAAAAGAAATAGGCGAGTAAAGACGTCAAATTAATTAAAATCTTGAAAGTATATCCTATCAAACAAACAAAAAATGATGGAAATCGATCCATTATTGACGGAGATATCGGTGAACATACATACAGCCGAATATAGAACCTCCTTCTTTTTTGAAGCCGGTTAAAAATAGCTGGATCGACAACATACAGATTAAACAATATTAAAGTATATGTACTGTTGGTTTTATAGGTCAACAAAAACAAACTAGACAGTTGTATAGTTAATTATCTCGTGGAAACAAGGAAGGACACAAAAAGAAGTGGTGGCAATGTCGACAAATACACTAGATGACATTATAATTAAGTTTAAAAACTCAAAAGAAATACCGACTATGTTGAACTACTACTAAAAACCGACTTTAATTTTGTATTGTAACAAAAAATTACCAACAAGGATTTTAAGTTTTACGAGAAAAGTATGCTTTGAAGATCGATTCACGGCAATACGATCTTCTGAGTTTTTGAATCGATTCAATGGTGCGATTCACCTAGATCGAATAGTATTGATCACAAGATTGTATGAAAAAATCTTATCATGAAACATCCTACCAAATTTTCCAGACCGTTCATAACGTTGCTTAACTTCGAACCCATCACGATGTAAGCTGGTCTTTACATATAAAACTTTGCTTTACAATGTGATATCAATTTCAGTATCACAATACGTCGTTTCTGGACACAAAGGAGGCCGTTCAGACTCCATACAAGGTTGGGCCCAAAAGTAAAAAGTGCCGGCCATTTAAAATAAAGGCCACATAACTATTAGAAATGTCAATCCGAGTATTTTTCAGTATTGCACTAAGTCTCAAATGCTCGGTTTATATATTCAACGGACTCGTTTCCACATACAAAAGTTAAGCTAACAGCTAGCTCTTGTATGTGGAAACGGCTCGTAGCTCTTACTTATGACTGTCCGTTGAATATAGAAACCGGGCATTAGTCCACTACTTCAAAAAATTTCTTAAGTTGATAAATCTGGATTTATATAGAATTTCATTTTTTTTCTCTTACAAAATCATGTGAAGTAGTTGACTTAGAGACTTGGTGTCATATTGAAAAATACTCAGATTGACTACCTCTGTGGCGCAGTGGGTGAAAGCCCGCTTAAGACGCAGAAGGTTGCGGGTTCGATCACCTCCGCGGGATAAATGTTTGTATGATCTGCAAATATTTATCTCGGGTCTGGGTGTTTCTATGTATGATATGTATGTATTTACAAACAAAAAGTATATAAGTAGTAAATCAGTTATCTGGTTCCCATAGTTCAAGCTTTGCTTAGTGGGGCTAGATGATGCTGTGTGAAATTGTCCAGCATTATTTATTTACTTTTTTTTTTATTTACTTTCCAAAGAGTAGTGAGACCTTTATTTTCGTTGGCCGGCACTTTTGACTTTTGTTCCCAAAATGAATGACCTCCTTTAGTCACCACGCCTATTAGATTCGGGTTTCGATCAATCTAATAATGATATACCTACCAGAAATAATTGATGCGTTGGAGGCAAAACAGCATTATAACGAAAATGATTTTCCACGGCAAGCTAAAATTAAATTGGAATATCACATTTTGTTGGACATTGTTGCGAGGTATCACGTTCAATCAATAACCATCCATGAAGCAAATAACAGTTAGGTATTAAAATTGTGAACATTAAAAGTTTTTTTTACCCTACTGTCAAAGGAATAACGTAGTAAATTAAAAATGAATGAATGAATAAATGAAAATTCTTTATTGCACACCATTAATAAAAAATACAAAAAACAAAAGAAAAATCAGATAAAAATGTACAATTGGGTTTCAGCACTTCAAGCACTCATAATTAGCGTAAAATAGACAAAAAATATATTATTCAATCAAAATATCGAAAAATCACGCTAAAAAGGATATTTTCGTAACATTTTACACATTTGGCAATTATATCACACTAACAGAGAACTAAGATTGAATTAAGAATTGAATTAAGAAATAAACGTTCAAGTTGAGAAACCTGTGATTGGCTGAGCTGCCTCCAAAATAAATAACATAGTACAGTCAGCGACAGAAGTTCATGAACAATGGGAGATTTTAAAGCTTACATGCACATGTACGTTATTTCTGTGTGCGTGAGCTCGGGTACGCTTCAATGACGACGTTCAATATCACGTATTCTGTGGTATCACTTACAAATCTACACACAAATAAGATCAATCCGCCATTTTGAAATGAAACAACTGTACCTATAGGGTCTTTCATTTTAAACTAACTTAATTCAGGAATTGGGTTAAATAAATTAATTAAAAAATATTTATTTACATAATGATTTTGTTTTGTTATGAAAATCTCGAGAAAATCGATAATGGCTATCCTTTCAATTCATTGTTGCTTCCTGTATAACTTAGTCCATTCGAGCGTGTGACGTGATGTTGCACGCTGCAATTAATTATGCAACATGTCCTAAAAATCGATAAAAGATAAAGTGAAAACTTAAATCGGCTTAGGAATTAAATTGATACGGTCAAACGTCTATTTACAACCCAAAAATGATCATATCAGTTTGTGTAGTTTAAAATGACCCCTGAATGTATTTGGACTTACAAAAAAATACAAATACAAAATCTTTATATAGGAAACAGTAACATTATCATACATTATTTTCTATCCTATCCATCCAAAGGTTACCTGGAAGAAATCGCTTTCAGCGATAAGGTCGCCCATTGCTGCACATTAATTAAGAACTTTTTTTGTTACTATTATGTTTCTTTCTTTTTGGTGTACAATAAAGTAATATTCTATTCTATTCTATTATCTTAAAACATGCTTTTGACTTCCCTTCTCAAAGGTTAGTATGAAAAAACTTCTCACAAAAATGTATCTAAGTAAATGCACTTGTAAATGTAATGATCTAGTTACATGCTAAAAATAGGAGCATTAAAGAACAAGATAATAATATTGTAATAAGTACAATACTACAAAACATGTATCGTTTTGTAGCTTGGGTTGGCTTGGGGTCTAGACATCTTCAAAGCTGCTTGAACGTCTTGAACACGTAAGTGGATGTCTACAGTTATTGGAAATACTATTGTGAGCCCTTGAGAGCGTGGTTCAGATACTTATCTATAAATTGGTGGATGCAACCAATATTCACAACTATTTTCATGCGTCCATACATGTATGTCCATGCGTACTTGTTGAAGAGCTCAGCTCTTTTCGTCGCAATAATGCAATTTTATCTGATTGGTTCTTTGAAATGCAGTTTATACTTGTATAGGTACGACATGAAAGCGACATCAGTGTATAGTCTTTCTAATAAACGTGTTATAAAAATGTATAACCTAAAGCGCAATACCCACTGAGCCCGCCGGACCGCCGACATATGTCGGCAACATTTTGTCGGCGACATATGTTGGCGGCTTCACTTATTTCAAGTCGGAAAATTTTGTCGGCGGCATGTCGGCGGCTTGAGATGAGTTGTGTGTTGTGTCATATAATTTATGCCGCCAGGCAACTGAGCGCAGGCAACACAAGCCGCCAACATATTGCCGACATGATTCTTTTCATACAGGCCGCCGGGTTGTGTCGCCGGGCTGTGTCGGCGGCCCGGCGGGCTCAGTGTGTATTGCGCTTAAGAATACAATTTTTTAGTTTAGTTTTGTCATCACTTTATATCATATTTATTAGTAAGGCCATAAATATCTTAATGTTTAACGGGCCTTGGGGTTACAGTCAGTTACAGCCTGGTTTTAACCGACTTCAACACACGACAAAGGAGGAGGTTCTCAATTTGTCTGTATGTTTTTTTTTGTATCTTGTTATGCGATTTTCTGTGGACCGATTTTCAAAATTATTTTTTGTTTGATAGGGTATTACTAAATGATTTATACAGCGTCAGGAGGCAATCCATGCCAACACTCAACGAGATGCTGTAGTGCCTGGGACATTATTTGAGATGGAATAGGCTTGCCCAGCACCTAAACCATCCTCTCAGCTTAATCAGCCTGGCCCACAGGAAATTGACGTATTGTCCATATAACAGAGAGCTTAAATTAAAGCCTGTTTTCTTCAAAAATAATCACGTATGGAAATTTGGACGTACCTCAAAGTTACCCATAGCTATCTTCAAAAATAATTTTATACTAATTTTGTTACTGTAAACGAGAACGTAGTGTTTAGACAAACCTAATATAGGCTTAGAAACACTACTAACTAAAGATTGTAAAATTTTGAGAAATAAATATATCTATCTATCTATCTAAAAGATGATCCTAAATGTGTTAAAGATCTATGAGAATTTCTACCGTGATTTTAAGTTAATTATTTCCTTAATTAAATACCTTTTTAATTTTATAATGAATGTGTACTGAGGAAGTTTGTGAACTGAAGTCGAGAGAAATCTATTTCGTTTGCGAGAATAACTTGAATGGAAATGTTTCCTCCGCAAATGCAAATCTTTTGTGATAAAGCTGGTTTTGTCGAGTACTTTTGATTAAATAAATTACGTTTCTCGTTTGAGAGTAGTTTTGATGCAGATTGCACGTCGTTTTCAATTTCACAGAAAGGAATATTCTAACAAGTTTTGTAAAAGTAGCGTGTTGCAAACGAAATAAAACAGCATCAAGACTGTATCACGAAAGTACGGTAGACATTTTCTCAGTAAGTAAGTTCGCATGAGTCAGTGGCCAACTCTGGCGACGGAGTTTTTAGGCCGCATTAAGGCCTCCGTCGTGGCTTAACGACTTAAATAGCCGGGACCGACAATTTAACGTGCCCTCCGAAGCACGGAAGTGCTCAGATGAAAATGCCACTGGCAGTCACCCATCCACTTACAGACCGTTTCGAACGTTGCTTAACTTCGACGATCTATCAAGAACAACTAAGCAAGCACGACCACGACCGCTTCGTGTTTTTCTCAGTTAAAGTAATTGAAGATATCTTACGAGGTCTAGTAATGGTAAAATAAAAACATATTTTTCATTTTTATTGTCAGGTAGTTAAAGGCGCTTACAAATATTTAGTTAGACACGGCGCTCCCTCTCTCCCTGCGACTCGCGGTCCCTCGGAATTTTTCATTTTTTCGGGATAAAAAGTAGCCTATGTCCTTCTCTGGGATACAGCCTTTGTACATGCCTTTCAGCCTAATCTGTTTAGCGGTTTGGGCGTGAAAAGGTAACAAACAGATAGACAGATAGAAAGACAGACAGACAGAGTTACTTTCACATTTGAAATATTATATAGTATACTAGCTTTACGCCGCGGTGTTACCCGCGATCCCTCAGGAAAATGTCACTTTCCCGGGATAAAATATAGCCTATGTTCATCAGGGATAATGTAGGATTCTAATGGTGAAAGAATTTTCAAATCAGTCCAGTAGTTTTGGAGCCTATTCATTTCAAACAAACATACAAACAAACAAACAAATCTTTCCTCTTTATAATATTAGTATAGATATATAGTATAATATAATTTATTTCCCTTTTCCCACATAATGTGGGAAAAGGGCAGGGAGATGATGATGATATAGTATATAGTATGGATGGATGCCCACATCTTGCACTTAGCGTTCTATAGATGACGCAAAATTGAGTTAGCAATTATATATTAAGTTACGTTATTCTAGTTTAGTTGTGAGCTTCTATTGTCAATTTGGAGAATGGTTTCAGTTTGGCTTGTAAGATGAGATTGGGGCATGGACTACAACAGTTAAGGCCGGATTACACGTACCAAGTAATCTGACGAGACCACAAAATCATAACACTGTGAGTTGGGCGTTCATTGAACGCTCGGCTGAGTACTCGGTGATGTCTACATGTGCCGAGCGCTCGACCGAGACTATAATTATTTGGTGTGTGTAATCCTGATATTACCAGTATCCTACATACATACGAAGATACATACGAAGCGAATTATGGTAATTACGTTTTGACAACTTAAAAGAAAACCAACTTTAATGTTGGACTCGGGTCGAAATCTTCAAGAGATATACAACAAAAAATAATTTAAAAAAAAATCAGTGAACATACATCCGCAATAGAACCTCCTTTATTTGAAGTCGGTTATGGCTCTTCGATCTGCGCGGCGCGGTGCGGCGAAGAAAAATCTAACAGTTGATTTACTATTGAAGTGTCCGGGTCGATTCACATCTGACCGAAGATCCGTCGCGTATTATCGGTCGCGGAACGCCAGAACTGACAAATGTATAGAAAAACACTCGACCGTTCACACTCGACCGATGATACGTTAGTCCGTCGAGTGTGAACGGTCGAGTGTTTTTCTATACATTTGTCAGTTCTGGCGTTCCGCGACCGATAATACGCGACGGATCTTCGGTCAGATGTGAATCGACCCTAAGTGAGCGGCGCGGCGCGTATTGACATTTCAATAGTAAATCGACTGTTTTTTGTTTCCGCGCCGCACCGCGCCGCTTCGCGATCGCCCACGGAAGACGCAGGGTAAAAGTGGAGCATTAAACCACATTCAATTAAAAATAAAAACATAATGTCACAATCAGAAAATTGCTTTTAAACTAAAAACTAGTTTCGTATTCGATCAGAGAGGTCCTTTCAAACAATCCATTTATGAGAACGCTAGCATGTCTGGTCTGACCCTGCGTTTAACCTTATATTATAGAGTCAGCTCATTAATATTGAACGAGGGTATGCCCTCAGTTTGTTTAGTTATGCTATTCGTCATCATTTTTAAATGAAAAATAAGCTTTCTTTCGTTTACTTAAGGTTGACATTGAGTTCACTGCAGATCCTGATTGTGGGAAACAAACTTACGCTAAGTATTATTTCAATAATATTTATGCATTTCAGAATCGTAGAAAAGTTTCTATAAGAATTACCTAACTGTTTAGTTCCTCGTTAGAAAATTAAAGCAGCCTCCCTAGCCATGTCACAAATCGCAATAGAATTGAAATCGAATCGACAGATAACGCTCGTCCCCCGCGAAAACCGACAGAAAATGCTGAAAGAGGAAGTCAAAGGTTAAACTAGCTGCTCAACTAAGGTGATTTTGATAGTTTGTATTTCATCTCAGTAAATCGAAAGCTATATTTAATCGGCTTCAAATTGAATTGTTCCCGACGTTTCAACATTTGCAATGTCTGAAACGATAGTTGGTAGGCTCTTCAACATCTAAACTATTGTCCAAATAAACATAAACTTTATCACGTTGAAATAGGGTAGATATTGCAAGTGCACGCACATGCCTTTGAAGTGTATTTCGGTTGCGGTTCCGAGGCTTTGTAGCAATCCTTAAATCGATCGTTACACATGAAAATGTTATCTTGTTATGTACATACATACAAAGACAAAAATTTATGAAATAGAAATTACACCCAATAGTAGGGCAAGAAGAAGAGTCACAAACATAGTGTTGAGTAGTTTCTGATTAAACTACTGGGTACCATAACACCACAGCACCCAATGATAAAATATTTTCAGATCATACATACATTGCACTGCAAGAACCAAACTCATATCTCTTACATACCCCCCACGAGGTATACGAGTATTACAGAAGTGTAATTATTATTCAAATTATTCACTGTAATATTAAAAGTGAATAGGACGAAGCAACAATTTTCCTAAGTAAATTCAACGCGTTTTATTCTAAAACCTCTCAACATCTCTCTTACACCTCTCATTTCCGATCACCCCTCGACACAGAATATACAGCAGTTAATGGCAGTTGAAAGGGAACCGTTGAGTATAATTCGCGAGGGGAAATGCTACAGAGATATAGGTACCTATACAGGACACACAAGTGCCTATAACATTCATTTTTCATTTAGTTATGGTTTACGGATTTTCGAATATGATAAATGTAAGGAAGGTATTTTTAGTTTTCAAACTAAAATATCTTTCTTAGTAATAATAGGTTTGAATGACGGATATTTCAAACACGAGTAAACAATAAATATTCAAAAATGTAGGTATACTTACTTATTAAAAAAGTTCCAATAGAAATAAAATAAGTATGAAAATTATGTATACAAAGTAAGCAAAGAGAACCGGTGTCGAAAAAAAATCTTGCAATTTAAACAGCATCCACTACAAGGTTTCCGTTATTTATTATTCAAAACATACATAATACTAATAACCTAGTTCCTTACTGAGAAAATGTATTTAATTGAGAAATAATTACAGAGACAAAATACATCTCAGGATAAGCATGAAAAGTGAAAATAAATCTGAGGCGAAGCGAGTGCAGAGAGAAAAAGTCGTAGCATTGCTAGAAAATGAATATAAATAATGCAATAATTTTAATGAACGTTGCATTCAAATGAATACTCGTATGTAGTGCCGAGCTGATAACCATTTGTGCTTTAGGAAGCATAAGTGAATAAAACGGTTAGGTTTTGCGTCGTTTTTTGATGTTCATTCAAAAATAAAGATAAACAAGCTCTTGGGCAAAATTCCGAAAAATAACGTTGTTTTAATTGCCAATCGGTCGTAAGCTCGTAAGCCTCACACAGAACCATACATTGAGGAAAATAAATTATTGTCAAACGAATTGCAACCTAATATGATAAAAATTGTTAATCTGAAAAAAACCGACTTGCCTAACTTTTAGTGAGTCGTCATCAAGAAGTAATCTATACGTGCAAGTCAAAGGGGATTCCCCGACAATCAACAAAGCTTAATACAAATGCCGCAGTATACATCTTAGACACTGTACATGCTTATTAAGGATGTTGATTGTAGAAAGGACTCAACATACAAAAGAACACCATTGAGATCTTAAAGGGCAGGAAGTCTCGATTGGTGAGACAACATTTTCTTTCGTAAATCTGGTCGGAAAATATGAAACCGAATCATACAACAGCGCCACCTACCCCATTCAGCTAAAGTTAAGAAACATCTAATCCATGTTTTATGATGACGACATTTCGATATCGTGAGTCTATGGAAGATTTGCCTAAAGCTACCATCATTACTATCGGTTTTACTTTATATCAAAAATTATCTTTATTACAAACCTTTTTTGGAAATTATTCTTACGAAGAGCATAAATGAGGTTTATGCCAAATCCGTAAAGTCGTTCTCGAGTTTTGCGCTAAAGTAACACATTTATCTATTTACTTTTATTTATGTGTATGTTGTAATTATCTGCCAGAAGGACAATGAACCTTTTTAGTGCACCAGCTTCATAGTTTCGTTGCTTTCATGAAAATCGACTCGACAATAACCAACAATCCCCTTACAAAATGCAGCTTCGTTAGCTTTTGTTCACCCATACTTGCTCAGATCAAAAGATACTGGGCTGGGAGCGTCAATGATTTTAAATGTAGTTATGGGTCTTTCATTGTAGAGAAAACAATTAACAGTGGACCTTGACTACATCTGGTACTGAAAAAGTTGCGAGTTCACGTGAACTTGCAACTTCCGGATTGTAGTATAGTTATAGTATACAGGGTTCCCGAGATAAAGGGTCTTGGCAGACAGACAGACAGACAAAATGATCCTAGTGTTCCGTTTTATCCTTTTGAGGTACGGAACCCTAAGAAACGTAAACAGGGTCACGACTGTATCCCCAGGGTGCGGTAGACATTCCCTCAGATCTTTTTATGTATTCCAGATCCCTTTGAAGGTGTCTAAGGGGAGTAGTCAGTCAGAAGCATATCCAAATACGATATTCAAATGTAATTTTATAAAACAAAATACAAAGTATTCTACAACTCTTGTTTCAATAATTATTTTGACAATTCAAAGCAACCTTAAAACTAGTTATTGTAATTATTTAGACAATGCAAACTGTCTCTGTTCATCTCTCAAGTCTAGGGGTCGCCGGTAAAACCTTTTAACTTATTAAATTAATGTCTGTCTCTACTAAGTAATTAAATATGACATCAGCACGTCGTGCAATTCCTAAATTGAACGGGTTTTGTAGACAATGTTTACTTCGAAGCATTTAAAGGTGGGTAGGTACTAGAGAGAGCATACTAGAGAGAGCATTGTCGAGCATTTTCTTGTAATGTACCAATCTTCCAAATAAATAACGCTGGACATTTCACACCGCATCATCTAGCCCCAAACTAAGCAAAGCTTGTACTATGGGAACCAGATAACTGATATTCTACTTATATACTTTTTTTTGTAAATAAATACATATTATACATAGAAACACCCAGACACGAGATAACTGTTTGCAGATCATACAAACATTTATCCCGCGGCGGGGATCGAGCCCGCAACCTTCTGCGTCCCAAGCGGGCTTTCACCCACTGCGCCACAGAGGTCGTCCATTGTTACAATTCAGGCAAAAGCTCAGTTTGAAAAAGCATTTCCATGTAATGTAACGTTTTTGTTGTATCTTGCGTTCACTGTTTGTTAAAATGTTACAACAATACTCTTGTTGGTTTTTAAAATCAGGTTGTACCAAAACATCGAGTGTCGTGTTTGAAAGGCGGTTTGATAAAATTTAAAAACAGTGAATGCTCGATGTTCTGTTACAAGTGAATCCTCAAGTCTGTCACCACCTTAGGGCTCCGGCTTATGAAAACTTATGGGAATGCTTTCCTTTGAGTAAAAAGTAAGTTCGTATGAGTCAGTGGCCAACACGGCGTTTTAGGCCGCCTTAGGACCTCCGTCATGGCTTAGTGATTTTAATAGCCGGGACCGATATTTAACGTGCCCTCCGAAGCACGAAAGCGCTCAGATGAAAATGCCACTGGCGGTCACACATCCATCTAAACGACTAAGCAAGCTCGACCACGATCAGTTCCTTTGAGTGAAGAATAAACCACGTATAGCTTTAATTTAGAAACAAAAGATCCATAGACTAAACAGAGCATTCACACTTACAACCAACTTTGACTACTTAATTGATCAAACTTTGTCTCCAAGTCAGATGAAACTTGAACACTACGATGATATCGGTCACTTAGCATGTCGGAGAAGTCTCACTGGACTTTGGTCTACCGGAAGTACTACAAGCGCCATTTGCCTAACTTAGCTCAAGTTGCCGACATTGTAACAAGACTAGACTCTGTCTTAATAACTTAAGTATTGCAACTAGATTTTAGTAAAGAATAACTATTTTGTTGTTTGAAATCAATAGTAAAATAATGACCAATGTTTGTATGATCTACAAATATTTGTCTCGGGTCTGGGTGTTTCTATGTATAATATGTATGTATTTACAAACAAAAAGTATATAAGTAGTATATCAGTCATCTTAGTACCCATAACATAAGCTCTGCTTACTTTGGGGCCAGATGATGCTGTGTGAAAAGTCCAGCATTATTTATTATTTATTTAGGGCCGATTGTTCAATCATCGAATAACTGAACAAATAACTATCTAGCGAATTCGTTTATTTGACTGATAAAAGGACAAATAAAGTTGTTGCATTTTTCAATGGCCAGATAGCAAGCGAATAGTTGTCTGTGGATTTTAGTTGCCAACTTCACTGTTATATTGTGGGAGCGAGAAACACGCATACAGTGTAATGTGTGTTAGAAGAGGATAGCAAATGTTTTGACATTTGTTTATTTGACGAATTTGGCTGAAGTATACCTAGATCACTATTAATTATTGTAAAAACTAGCTGGAACTTACCTTTGTGTTTCGTGCTTAATTTTATCACTTATCAGGGGAAGCAAATACAGTACAGGGGCCTTAGCCAAAATACAAGTAGACATTGAAATGGAGATGGAATAGACAGATAAGGACTATAACTCACGTGCGACGCATGACATTATTTAACGCGTTTTGTATGGCACTGCATACATTTTATGCCAAATATCGCGGCATGTGAGTTCCTGGCTTTAACAAACGTCGGATTGACACATCGAGGATGGAAAGTTGCCACAGATTTCATTATAGTAGCAAAGTTACCATTGACATTCCGGGTTGATCATTCCACCCATGGATTTAGCATTGAACCTTTTTGGTACACTGGATTCCGCATTTCAAGTTGAACTAGGAAATTGTCCGTCATATTTGTCACTCTATGGCCCATTTTGCCTAGGTTAGAAAGAGAGGTCGCAATGACACTTGCGTACCGGCCTGTGACGTAGCGCGCCACCTCTACACCATAGATTTTTTGTTTACACACCAGCTGGTGTGCAAGTTCGAGATGTAAGATTACGAATTTTCTCATATAAAAATGGCTTTTTTGGACTATGTTTGTGATAAGGTGCTGGTTTGGCAATTATGTCCTGTGCTGTTTCACAATTTCCAAGCAGAATCGGTATGCTTACGGAGAATGAAACAAATATTTCTTTTTGTCGGTAAGTCATACCAGTGAAAAATACGTTTATGTTTAGAGTTACGGAAGCTATTTTATAAAAAGTTAATCATTGCATCATTTAACATCGTTTTACTTCGATTTCATGCGTGTATTTGGGTAATCTCATTTAGAATTTTCATTCTAGCGAAATTTACATTCCATTTTTGACATTTCTTGTACTCCATCGCTGCGCAATAGTGTTGTAGTTGTATCGACATATTTAATGAACAAACATAACTATTAACTTGGTCTATTTTACATTCTGGATTCCAGCTGACCTAGATTTGAAATAATCGTGGATTAGAAATATCGAGAAAGGCGAAGAATGGAGTCCTACACAACTACAAGAATATGTTCTACTTTGAAAAATCATGGTATACGGATGAAAAATTTTGCATTCTTATGCAGTGCCAACAATATTTCCAAACCAACTTTTGTCGTGCAAACCTGTAAGAACGAAGAATATGTCAACTCATTTTTTGACGTGAAAACTTCTTTAGGCGCTTTGGGAATTTTTGAGATAGGGATAAATCTTTAGATTCACTGCACGAGTCTCGTGCCCGGTACAATTCAATGGTTCGTTTGAAGGTAGCTACGGAATACGGATCCTAGCCTCAATAACGTATTCTTTATTTTCTGAAATTACCCAGAAGACGAAAGCTCGTAGCTAGACATTCTGGCTATGGGGCGTCTTCATCTACTGCTTTAGATATCGAGGAATACCATCTAAGCAGTCTGTTAATTATTGGTTAAAACTATTTAACCAATAATTAACAGATATCAAGTATTACTTGTTTTATTTTGAGGACTTTAACTGGAATTGCATGTTTTGAATTTGATATTGTTTTATTTTAATAATGAGGTAGCTGAAGAAGTCTGAAAGTAGCGCCAGTGACTGAAAAGTTGAGGAGTAATAGGTAAGCACGTAATGCGGAGGGATGAAACTCATGTAACTAAATGGGTGACGGAAATGAATGATGGATATGTGAGTAGAGTAGATGAATTGTGTGAAAGAAGATATGGGTAAAAAAGGAGTGGATATGGAGATGACGAGTGATAGAGGAAAGTTGAGACAGAGAACATTTTGTGCCGACCCCGCATAAGCGGGATAAGGGCATCAATGAATGATGAATAATAAGGCAACTACAATTTTATTTCGTTCTACAGTAATAAAATAATTCGTTCTACAGCAATAAAATGATACCTTTGTAGAATAGACAATTCTAAAAATTCATTAAATCCTTTTTCATGTAATTATCGATAAGAAATGCACAACACTATTCCACCTTAAAAACATATCTATAGTTGTCTATGAATGGATTGAAAAGTGGAGACACTCAAATTACTCTATGGTTCTATCTAGTACATTATTTATCTTTGATTCCACCGCACAATTAGAAGACGCTTCTAGGATAGACAGATTGTCTATAGACCACGTACACTCTAGACGATCACCCACTGTTGCGATGATGCGGCATGCCTCACGTGCCATCATGCATGAACGTCTGGGGCCAGCTTATGGTCCGCAGAGTACAAAGACTATACGTATTTAAAATAGCGTCTTAAGGTGGGTACACACTAGAAAATTTTATCGAGCATTTACAAATGTAACGTTTTTACAAATAATAATAATAAACAATAAATGATCCTGGATTATTTAAAAAAAAAGTTAATATGGCATATGTTATGGGTATACTACGTAAATATTTTTTGTGACTGATATACTACTTAAATACTTTTTGTTTGTAAATGCTTAGGCACATTATATCACCACCTTTACCTATTTTCATAGAGAAAAATCTTACTAATATTATAAATGCGAAAGTCTGTGTGTGCGAATGCTTGTCTTCACGTATCTCCATGACGACTTAGCCGATTGTGATGAAATTTATAATGTAGATTTTTTACAGGTGCTGGAATAAGATATAGGCATATAACATTTTCGAAAATCAACCCTTAAGGGCGAAAAATATTCCTTGGTCCGATTTACTCTAAACTCG
Source organism: Epirrhoe alternata (assembly GCA_963565295.1). NCBI lineage: Eukaryota > Metazoa > Arthropoda > Insecta > Lepidoptera > Geometridae > Epirrhoe > Epirrhoe alternata. The sequence goes on from OY751375.1 coordinate 3,138,598, forward strand.
GTAGAAATAAACTTAAAAGTAAATAATGAAACCCGTGTTTTTTATTTTTTCAAAACATCCCTTAGGGGTGGTGTGGGGCAGTTTCAAAGTCGTAAGGTTCGAAAGTCTGTATGTGCAAATGTTTTGTCTTCACGTATCTCCATGACGACTTAACCGATCGTGATGAAATTTGAAATGTAGATTGTTTGTGTTAGATTTTCTGGGTTAGATTTTCGCTCCTTCTATCTACTATGGGATTCTTGAGAGAAACATAACGCAATAATAGTTAATCATATTATGTATTTTGAAAGTCAAAACCATACAGTTCTTGCTATAAAAAAATATATTTTTAATGTGGATTTTCGTATAGTTCTCCTCTCTTGAACCGGGAACTGCATCAAGGATTGGCGTCATTAGCCAAGGGCGTTGTGGATACCCAAAGTCTCCTGAAAACAATATTTCTTTAAACCTTTTTTTTACTATTTAAAAAAAGCGCGGCTTTACTCGCGTGGTACCTACCAACATTTTAAATAGCTCATTGCTATTCCAGGTCACTATCTACACTTATTCCTAGTTTCATCCAAATCGGTTCACTAGTTTAGGCGTGATTGAAACACAAACATACAAATATCCAAACATACAAACTTTCAGATTTATAACATTAGTGAGGATTATAGAAGGAAGTGTATGAAAGAGGATTGTCTGATCTTATCTTATTTAAATTAGTTTAAAGCTAATAAGAAACATACTCCTGTTTAATAATCCCTCTTTCTTCGGTAGTTTTTGGGAAATCAATCCATTTTCCCATTACAGCTGGGTGGTTCAGGGCGTCCACAACTTCTATAATGCAGCGACTCGTTGTGCGTTGGGCTAGATGGTGATTCATCCCCACGATTCGTTGGTAGGATCCTGTGGCTAAAAAGCTAAGCGTGCACAATACCTACAAACGACAAACAAAACATTATTTTAAGTACTTATACAAACATTAAGGTTATCTTAGTAATATAAAAAATAACCTACTTATTAAAGAAATCGATCAGATTCTTTCTGGGGAAAGAATTAAGTATATTATCACGATGTGAGACGGGCACGTTCTTCGGAGCATGAACATATTGAACATGTTTGTGGGAGACAATTCCGTGTATCTTAAGCCGGGTCCACAGCGCCGTATTTTAATGTTTTCTAACATGTTAGCATTGTTTTTCACCAATTGTACGTGCTTATTCGGTTAATAACATGTTAAAAACTCGAAAACACGGCGCTGTGGACCCAGCTTTGGGTAATACACAGATTGTGCTTGTGCTATTGCCGTAGAAACAAAGAAAACGGAAACTTTTACCTTGAGTTCCAAGTAAATATCGCTCGATTCCTTCAAGGTAGATTTTTCACGTAGCTCTTCACACAAAATTTTAAATTCTTCTTTTTTAATCCGAAAGTTTTGGTGAAAAAGTGTATCCGACATCTCTTCGACGGGATCCAATGTTTGTCTAAGAAGATACCCTTTCTGGCGTTGTAAATAACAGTCCTCATTTTGAGCGCTCCCTAATAAATTTAGAGCATGCATTTTACAGCTTGAAAATATTATATTAGAAAGCTTTACAAAATCACAGAAAATTACTCAATACAAAATTACACGGTGACAGATGATCGATCAAAAACAAGGCACCATTTTATTTCTACTGCGATTCCGCTGGGTTTTTGTCAACTTTGCCAGTTGTCTTGTCAGCGATCAAAAACGTAAACAAAGTATCAATTGCGACTATCAAAAGTGCATCTTGGCTACCATTTTTTCCATTCCATTCATTATGACGCGTAATTTTCATACATACTCTTTGTAATCTATGGCAGAATCAAGTGCAAAATGAGTGCAACATCGCCAAATCAGTGTTGATAGTAGCAATTGAATGGAAACGAATCTATGTCATCTTGGCTAGCCCCCCAGATTCTTTTATAAGTCTGAAATGACAATGAAATTCTTTTGAATCCCACATAGCAAACTGGTCGGGCCTTGGTCTGATTACTCTTTGTTTCCTTTCAGTATTTAGATATTCATACATTATAGCCTCTTCTTCAATTGCCTGATCGTCAACAGTATCGAAAATTTCCATAATTTTGATATTACTTTGGAAAAGAAGAAATAAACTCAAACTAAACGTCTAGTTGTAACCTATCTATTCATTGAATAGACGTTTATCTGGCCCTCAAAGAGGCAGATAGATTTATTCGTCAAATAGGGCAGATAATGACCAGATAGAGCCTATCTGACGATTGAAAAATGCAATATTTTGGTATCTGTCTAATAAGTACTATCTAACTGTTTATCTGAGGATTGAAAAATCGGCCCTTATAATGACTTAAATATTTTTATTCTTATGCAAGACAAATATGAACATCTAGTTGCTCCTGTGGACGGATTATGTTCGTTTCAGTTAGATACTAGTAAAATACTAAAATGATGTCGTTTAGGTACTGGAGAAAAATACAGCATAAAAATATACTCAACAGTATATTAACATACAACTCTACCTGCGAAATCTTACGGTCAATGATACTCAAAAGCTGACCCGAGGCGGGTATAACCGCAGTGCAGCATAAAAGCTATTCCCTCGCAAAATAACAAGGCATTTATCCTTAAAAGGGTCTGTCTGCCATGAAACTGTATCTACATGTTCAAATACCGCCTGTAAGCGTCCTTTGCCGAGTATGTTAGGTATTTATGCGAGACCATCGTGACCGCGCATAAACTTCTAAGTAGTGCATCTTTTAGAGCTATATTCGTCTTTGAGCGCTTGTTTACAACTCATTTGGTCTTGTTAATCCATTTGAGTGCATGAAACTTCTTTCATGCACTTATACTTTACACTTATATGTTTACCGATATCTTATCACTTAGGTAAATCCGTTTTCCGCAGGTTTGAAAGACACGTCAAACAGAAGTCGCATTATGTAACTACTGGCTAATTAAGTTCGTATGAGAGGTGCTAGTAGCTAGCTGGGTAAGAGAAACTGGCCAACTCGAGTATGTACTGGCTATGTAAGTTTGTATGAAAAGTATTACTTAGTATTAATTTGGGGTATGAGAGACCAACTCGGTTGGATCAAATCGAATTTCCTTAACCTTTCATAGCTACTTACAATTTAAATAGCGTAACTATAACGAATGGAAATGGGACCATAAAGTGGCACGTACTAACGGAAACTCAGTGGAATGTTCCAGACCTTTTGCTTTATTACCTTGGGTACGAGCTTTGATATATAATTTTAAAGGAAATATGTTCATTTAGGTAACTATTTTAATTTCTTAACGAACCCGAACTTTCATGATACTGTTAATAATGGTAGGTATTCATTGGTCGCGAAGTAACAGGAGTGGAACCACCTAGTTTTAAGACTATTCGAAATTATCCCAACGAGGGTCAGTTAGGCTGCGACGCAAAGTGCAAGTTTGATTCTCGCGATGGAATTTGTTCCGTTATATCGTTGTGGTTCATGGTAGGTGCTTGTAGCTTCTGACAGCCACATGCAGTAGCAACATTTTAAATAGCCGATGGCTGCTCCAAACCGCGATTAACACCTAAATGCGAAAAGGAATCAATGAAAAAAAAACAGTAAACTAGACAGAACTAAAAATTATATCTTAGGTGCAATAAGATTGCACAAATCCTATTCTATACATCTAACTACACCGGATGACCTAATCCCAAAGCGGTCGATCCGAACTCGTGTATTTGACAGACTATGTTGAGGCAGCCACAGCTACCCATCTCTTGTCTGCCGATATGACGTGGGTGTTTGAGTAGAACTAGCTTAGATTATCGAATGCCGCCGCTCCGCTAAGAACTAGAAATGACGAGCAGCGAGAAGCGAGTGTATTTTGGTTAGTTTTGTCCTTTGTCGCTTGGCTATTATATTATATGAGCGAAAGCGACGAGCGAATTACTCAGTTTGGTAAGCGTTGACGCTTTTGTGGTCCACAAACTTGAAGAGCTATTTGTTAAATAAAACAATGCGACGTGGTGGGTTGCCGATTAATCAGCTCAGATTCATTGTGGATTGCATGAGATTGTGAAGGCTATCGCAGATTTTTGCATAATTAACAACTGATACAGTTGATTGAGTAGTATTATGCGCTGCGTAAGGATGAGTGACTGGATCGAAGGTCTCGACAAAATAACAGCGCTGACGTGTCATCTGATAGGGAAGCATAACGCTGAGTCGAGATATTTTTGCTGCTGTAGCACACAGCTATTTAGGCAACTTTTCCTATAATTGTCAGTAAATAAACGAATGTCTATGTCTATGGTCTATTGACAGCCCGGAAATATAACACAATCAACGGATCAAATTGAACTGAAGCAACTAAGTTAAGATGCACTCAACCAACCCACAAACTAATGGAATTACTGCGAAAGGTCAGTTGCTATGTTCGCACCCTCTCAAGACATCTATGTCTAGTATACCCGCAGTGCGTGTGGATGTAACCTAGATACGGATACGATAGAGTTATTACGTAAAGCATAGGTATAACCGACTCCAAAAAAGGAAAAGGTACTCTATTCGTCGGAATCAATTTTATTTATGGATGTTCTCCAATTAACTTAGTTATAATCAATATTTGTGATCTCTTTGTTCGATGCCTTAAAATAAGTAAATAAATTACTCGAGAACGCCTGACTTTTTTTTTAAAGGGTTTTACAGGTCCCATACAAATGTTATTCCTGAGAGACCGATTATTTTCCTGCAAAAGTCCAAAAAATATTAAAACGTAATTATTGTTGGACTAAAGTTGGATTAGCGCCATTGTGAATTTTTGAGTAACAATCACTGGATGTAAAGTGTAATGTGAAGGAAGTTTAAAACCAACTACGTGTAGGTTTTATTGTTCTGTAGAGTCACTGACGATTTTTTCTATCGTCTTGCTATTCCTGATACGTAATAACCCATCCAGTTCCGAATAACATACGACCAATGGTGTTACTTTACACATTAAGTTATTCGCAAGAATCGATATTCAGCCCACTTGATTGGCATATTAAAATGGACCGAAGCTATGTTGTGCCAAGCTATTGTTCGTCGGATATTTTGGGTAGTGTTTTAGATATCACCGTGGGTAACTATTTTGTGAAATAATTATATTTTTTACAAAAATTACTGCGGCGCGTACGGCGGGCGCAGACATATGTGCGATCAGCTAAAGTTTGACTTCAAGCGTAGGATTACACCGGCAAGATAGATCAGATTTCCCCAAAGACGCAAAGGAGCAGCTAGAAAGCTATTCATTAAATAAGATTGTTCAAGAAAAACACAGCAACATTATATGAAAGAAATTTTTCATGAAATATTGCTTTCGTCTAGTAAGACCTAGAGACGGTAAGGAGTGTCGATCGTCCACAGATAAGATAGATCGATGACATTGTAAAGTCGTACATGGGTCAACATGTGGACTCTTACAAATATGTATGATGTTTGAGATGTTTGAGAAAATTATGAGAGATACGTAAATGATCTGAGAGAATGTCTACCGCGCCTTGGGGATACAGTCGTGACCCTGTTTACGTTTTTTTAACCTCAACTAGCTGTCCATCGCAGTGTTACCCGCGTTCCCTCAGGAAAACATCACTTTCCCGGGATGAAATATAGCTTATGTTCATCAGGGATAATGAAGGATTTTAATGGTGAAAGAATTTTTCAAATCGATCCAGTAGTTTCGGAGCATATTCAATTCAAACAAACAAACAAATCTTTCCTCTTTATAATATTAGTGTAAACAAGAAACATTGCATAATATACCTACCTAGTATTAAAAACTATATATATATAATAAAACTGTATAACCAGGTCTACATTTACCTTAGTAAAAGAGGACCCAGCTCATCCTACCTTGCACATGGTAGCCTCAGACTTTCTTATACCTACCCTAAGGTCACGGCCTTATACTACCTATCAATTTAGGCGAGGCAACTATAATGAAATGAATGAGTCCCTGAGCAAACAGGACTGGTCATTTATCAACGAAGGGGAAGATATTGAACTAGTTGTTAGCAGTTTCTATAAGATATTACATGAGCAAATGAAAGCCTTTGTACCACTCGTTCGTTGTTATGGTTCATACAGATACCCTGTCTGGTATAGTATGGCCTTAATTCAGGTTATTAAAGAAAAGTCTAAAAAACATGCTGACTGGAAAAGATTTGGGAATCCTGTTGATTACGCTGACTTCTCTGATCTCAGAGCTAAGCAAAAAGTATTGCAGTCGGATTGTTACCAGGCGCATATAAACTTCTGCCAGAATAAAATAAAAACAAACTCTAAATACTTCTGGTCATATGTTAAATCTAGAAGGAAAAATAACTCTTGTTATCCACAACAAATGACCCATGCTGGTGAGGTATTTGATAGTGAGGTAGGCATTTGCTCTGCGTTCAATAACTTCTTTTTAAGTAACTTTAGGGAACCTGCCGCTCAGTACAGTGAGGTCGATGATAGATTTGAGTCCCATCACGAAACGATACACTCGATACCTATAAATAAGTATGACATTTTTAAAATAATCAACGCACTTGACGTCACAAAGGGTGCGGGTAGTGATGGGATTCCGCCTTTATTTTTTGTTAGATGTTCTGAGTCTTTGTCACTTCCTATTACAATGATTTTTAATAGATGCCTCCAGCAAGGATACTTCCCGAAAATTTGGAAGAGAGCTCATATAGTGCCCGTGCATAAAAAGGGTTCTAAGATCCCCATTGAAAATTACCGACCGATCTCACTGCTAAATGTAATCAGCAAAATCTTTGAACGGGTAGTTCATTCTCACATATACCCCATTATATCAGCATCTATTCCTCAAGAGCAGCACGGGTTTGTAAAGAGCCGTTCGACTGCCACTAACTTAGGGGTTTTTCTGGAGCACGTGACTGATGGCATGGATGGGGGTTCGCAGGTGGACGTGATCTATACGGACTTTGAGAAAGCATTTGATCGTGTAGATCACGTCATACTCTTGCAAAGGCTCTCTGAGCTCGGCATTTGTGGTAATCTTCTTAGATGGTTTGAATCATACTTGCGAAACCGGTCTCAGGCAGTAGTTGTGGGTGGTTTTTGCTCTGACTTTGTAGAGATCTCTTCAGGTGTCCCGCAGGGTTCCATTTTGGGCCCCCTTCTGTACGCATCTTATTTGTATGATATTGGCAAGTGTTTAAAGTATGCGAAATTTCTTATGTATGCTGATGATACAAAAATTTACATGACAATAGAGAATCTTACAGATTGCGCAAAGCTTCAAGAGGATATGGATAGGCTGTGCACTTATTATACTAATAATCGAATCAGTATTAATACTAGTAAGTGTCACTATGTGTCATTTACGCGTAAAATTAATCCTACAAACTTTGACTATGAAATCAATGGAGTAAAATTAACTAAGGAAACATCTGTCAGAGATCTGGGAGTTTTAATGGATGCTAAATTAACATTTTCGGATCACATTGCTAGTGTCGTCGGTAAAGCGTACAAAAGCTTAGGGTTCATTCTAAGAGTATGTCGCCCCTTCTCAGATGTGGGTTGTCTTAAAATCTTGTATTACTCGTATGTAAGAAGTATTCTTGAATACTGTAGTATTATTTGGCATCCTCAGTACATAACATATATCCAAGGGATTGAGAGCATACAGAATAAGTTCATAAAGCATTTAAACTATCGTTGTTTTCAAAAATTTAGAGACTATGAGGAATCATGTTGTTTTCATCATCTTACAACTTTGAAAAACCGACGCAGTCTCACTGACATGGCGTTTCTACATGGCTTGTGTATGGGATACATTGACTGCCCTGAATTAATATCTAAAACCTTACGTTTTGCTTGTCCAAGAAAAAGAACAAGACATACTAAACTATTTTCTGTTTCACGTTCTCGCACTAATTATGCTCAAAATTCACTCGTTAGTCGAATTCATATAATGTATAATAAACAGTTCAGCACTGTTGATATCTTTAACAGTAGCAAGCAAGTTTTTAAAAGCAAAATTCTTAACATGTTGAATGATGCTAATTAAATAAGCAGTAGTTACAGTATTATTAAGTTTATTGTTTATATAATTATGTTACCTAGTTATGTAGTTTGTTATTAATTGTAGTGTATTTATCTATTTTACCTCACACATGTATTCAAACTTTCAACTTTTGTCATTTCATTGTCGGTTAGCTGGTTAAAAAAAAATAATATAAATCCATTATTGGCTGTAGGTTAAATCTTTAAGTTTGTAAATTAATCATAAGAGCTGTGGATTTTGTTAACAAGTAAATAAAATAAATAAATAAATAAAAAACTATACTCGTAGAATCACTCATTATAATGTTGTACTGTACTGACTAAACTACTACCATATACCTATTTTTCATGTCATCGATATAGTTTTTTTTTTATAAAATCAATCATTTTTTCACTTTTTAAACTTTCGTGATTTGGTGACATAATTATTATTTTAAAACCGGGTATTTATCACGTACCTATTTTTATTATTTCTTTGTTCCGACGTTTCGGATGCATTGCAGCGCCCGTGGTCACGGATGAACTCATTTTTTCTTCAGAAAGATATATAATTTGTTCGATATTAACATAACAAAAACCCGCAGCTTAGTCAGCTCCACACGTATTGACGTAGTCTTTCCTGTGAGCCAGGCTGATTAAACTGAAATGATGGTTTAGGTGCTCGGCAAGCCTATTTCATCTCAAACAATGTTAGGCACTACAGCGTCCCGTTGAGTGTAGCCATGGATTGCCTCCTGACGCTGTATAAATCATTCAATCATCTACTATATAAAAATAAGTCGGGTTTTCCTTCCTGACGCTATAACTCTAGAACGCACGAACCAATTTCCACGGTTTTGCATTCGTTGGAAAGGTCTCGGGCTCCGTGAGGTTTATAGCAAAGAAAATTCAGGAAAAATCTGGTGGCATCTGGTGGTGAAACGGAGTTCGCTGGGTTTGCTAGTCTAATATAGATATTAAAGACCTAAGTTTTTTTTATATTAATTAAATAAATGTAGAAATTTCCTTCTGCCTCGGAAACAAACAGTTAATATTTTTATTAGTTCATCAGTCAAGCGTGACTTTACATATAATAATGCATATAACATATATCTTGCTTAAGAAAAGCCAGTTGATGAGTACTGGCTACAAAACTTTTAAGATTCAACGTTCAACTAGTTCAATGCTCTATAAAGCATGTTGCCGTAGCACCGTAGCACTGTAGCGCTGTAGCACTTTGCTCGTAAGTGCTACGAATACTTTCAAAGGTAAAGGAATATTATAAAGCTGCGCCTCGCGACGTTTCTCGCTGATCGAGATTACTTCCTGGAATAACGTCTATGTTATTTCAGAGTATTACTCGTAGTTATTTATTTACAGAAACTAAGCTACTAATATGTACAAAAAATTACAAAATACAATAGAATCAGTTGAGCTATCTATAGATCGTTTTTACGACGATCCATAGCTTGATGTATAATATATCTGATATATAATATATCTGATGTATAATAAATCAATAATGCTAGACATTTCACTCAGCATCATCTAGCCCCAAACTAAGCAAAGCTTAAAGTCCACAACTGTGCGGTTTTCACGCCAATTCCTGCCTCGCACATCAGACTTGTGGAATCAGCTGTCGCCAGAGGTGTTTCCAGACCGATACGACTTAGGCGCCTTCAAGAAAAGAGCCTATTCCTACCTCAAAGGCCGGCAACGCATCTGCAGTGCCTCTTGATGCTGCAGTTGTCTGTGGGCGGTGGCAATCACTTACCATCAGGTGTGCCACCTGCTCGTTTGCCCCCTCTTCCATAAAAAAAAAAAAAAAGCTTGTACTATGGAAACGATATTCTACTCATCTTTAGTGCCTTTAAGTGGAAACTTGTAATTGGCCTTCCGTATGTATACATGCAAGCCCTTCTAATTATGTACATAGCTGTAAGTTTTCCTAAAATTAATAAAATAAAATAAAATAAATAAAATATACTTTTTTGTTTGTAAATACTTACATATACATAAACCAGAGATAAATATTTTGCAGATCATACAAACATTTAAACTTTATTCATCAAAGTAAGATACATATGTACATTACCTTTAATGTACTCGTTTTACGACCATGCACATTAATACTGTTTCAGAAATATACACACAGGAGTACCACGATTCAAATTCAGCCGTGCGTATAGAGAATGTTTCAATGAAACCAGTTTCTAGTTATTAATGCTTCTGAGGTAACTTCTGCTAAATGTGGACATTAACCTAACATTATATTGCTTTTGATGCTCTCAGATTAAACATACCTCTGAGGCTCTCAGACAAAAACGACTATTCAAAGTTTCATTCGAATCGGGGCGCGAGTGAAGCACAAACATACGCTTTCAGATTTTCAATATTATATACGGTATTTCATTTTAAACTTAATTCAGGAATTGGGTTCAATAAATTAATTAAAAATATTTATATAATGTTTTTTTTTGTTTTGTTATAAAAATCTCGAAAAAATCGATAATGGCTATCCTTTCAATTCATTGTTGCTTCCCGTATAACTTAGTCCATTCGAGCGTGCATGTGTGTGTGCTTGGATGTAGCCGGGCTGTGACTGGTGGAATGTCTGTTCTCCTTGATAATCATTATGCAACATGTCCTAAAAAAAACAATAAAAGATAAAAGAAGTGAAAACTTATATCGGCTTAGGAATTAAATTGATATGATCAAACGTCTATTTACAACCCAAAAATGAAGCCTTGTCAGTTTGTGTAGTTTAAAATGAAAGACCCTGTAGTAAAATTACATAAATAGATTTCTCAGAACTCCCAGCTTGCCTTATTTCATTTCAAAATCAAACAGCCTTAACTAGTAGGACCGCTGCGCGCTGGGACAAGGAGTTGAGAGCTGGGTATTCTTCTCTTACTTCGTATAGTTACGCAACAGGAATCAAAATTCCTTACATCATTGGCCAAGATAACAAGTAGGCAATATTAACAAGTGGTTAGTTCAGTAACAAGTGGCAATAGCCCCGAATCTCGGACTCTTTCTGAATTCATAAATACTGCTTAGATCTTATTAAATCTGGCAACACTGGCACGTGACCAGTTAGTTTTCTGCAAACAGGGCTTGCAAATTTCACATAAGGAGTGCTAGTTTCTGCAAAATGTGAGAATGTGCCAAATACGTTGATATGCCTCTAAGAACTTTTGTAAACCCTTTTCATAAATAAATACTTTTATTATTATTTTAGAATAGAATAGAAAACTTTTTATTTTGTGCCACAGACAGAAGAATTAGTATACATAATGCAGGTACATTGTAATATTATTTGTTTGTCAATGTTCAACTTCTCGGGACTATGGAGTTGACGGGCATGCATGGGGCCGAGGCCAACACACCGAGGCCTTTTTGACAGTTTTGTTGTATGACACATACCGTTATAATAATAATTATTATTATTACTCTTATACACACGAAAAGCCTGAGATAATATTAAACTAAAAAAGATTCAATGTTTGACTTTAGGCTCAACTTTAGGGCGCGGCGTGACTCCGGACGTCAAGTGAAGATGAGGTTTTTTGAGTTGTACGGGGAAAACTATCAATCCCTTAAGAATAATTTATATGAAACCACTCTTTCCAACAAACGAAAAATTTTGAAAATCGGTCTAAAATTGGCGGAATTATCGTGCACCAAAATAAAAAAAATCATACAGTCGAATTGAGAACCTCGTCTTTTTTTGAAGTCCGATAAAAACATACAAAGCGTTTTTTGCATTGCCCCAGTCGTATAAAAAGGCAATCGGCAACAAGTAAAGGCTTTAATATTTTAGAAGGCACGATAAGAGTTCTTTGCGGGTACCATGCATCATCCCAGATCGACGCTGGAATAACAAGTGAAATAATGAATCGTTCTCCAGACGTTGAAATATTGTAAATCCAAGCCTTGAATGAAATACAAGTTGAGAAAAGCACGTTATCAGAAGGGTTGGATTGATCTCTCCTTACATTTTTATGATTCATTCCTGTAATGCATACAGTTTCTTAAGTTTTTATATAGATTACGTGGGCAATTATGATGAACAGTAAAGTTATATTTTTTTGAAAGGACAAAAGTTAATATCAAAAATTACAGTTTTTCAGCAATGCACTCATTTTTCAAGTTGCTAATCCCCACGGTACAGGGAATCCAGGGAGGATGTACCTATCATGGGTCTGTTAAGTGTAATTTATTGAAAAGCAACTTGTGCTTGTATAGGTACTCATGTACGAGTGGGTATTATATATATATCAGATATATTGTATTATTATATATTTGCGCAAGTTATAACCTCGCTTTTATTCCTACATCATCTGTAAATATTCAAATTGCGTTAAGTTTTTTTGAAAAACATTTCAACAAGTATAAGCTTTTAATAGGTTACCGTGAGCTGATTGAACAACCCATGTAAGTACAAAATTTCATTTCAATCCTTTTTTCTGCGGAGTTCCGTTCTCCATCATCAGGCCAGCTTGCAGTCATCATATTTCAATATAGCAGATGAAACTTGACGGATGAAATGAGTTTAAATTCAATCAACCTAATATCTGAGGAGTTCCGTTCTCCATCATCAAGGCAGCTCGATGTCACCATTTTTAAAATTTTAGATGATACTTGATCTAAAAACCGAGTTTCAACTCAATCGTCCTATTTTCTGAGGAGTTCCGTTGAACAGCTCCTGACTCCATCATCACATCAGCTAACTGTAACCATGTGCATTGTCACCGAAAACTCACAAGTGTACCAAAATTTAGCTCAATCGGACACCGGGAAGTGGGTCAAATTGAGCTTGCAACATATGACCCGGACAAACATACCTATAAACATTGCAAGTTAATTAAAAGCTTTTAAAATAGCGCTCTATAGAGCAAATCACGTAATTTCAAAACCTTAAATTATTTTTATTCTGAGTTGAAAACACACACGGACTGTGATCGAAAATGCGATTGGTGGATAATTGGTTTCGCACGGACCAACAGAACTAATAGGACGACTGAGTGTATTCCTACACGAACCCTTCCGTGTGTTTGTTCAGCCGGTAACACCCACACTCCACAGCTATAGGTAAAGGTCTCTTCTCTATCAAACCACTCTTGGCGGTTTTATGCTGGATCCACGGTCTCCTATCGTGACCATAATGTTGTCGTCTGCCTTGGGGCCGCCGCTTGATAACGAAGCTTTATCTGTCCAACTCTTTACACTAACGGAATATTTTATGTAGTAATATTTTGTAATACATATTGGAGACTGTATCGCGACTGAAGTGGTGCTGGGCCGGACACTTGGCCAGAATTGGTGATGGCATGTGGTGTAAAATGCCTAACCGAGATACCAAGGGAAAACACTAGAAACCGGGGTAGACCAGTAGCCAGGTAGGTGGATAAAGAGGCCATAGAGGGAAAGATGAGTACAGCACAGGCGCGCCTTTACTCATCGTACACGTGACGTTGACTTATGGCCAGCAGTATTTGAGCTGCCAATGATGATCATTATTTTAGCCTGATTCGTTTTTTTTATATTTTTTTTTTATAAAAGTAGTTTACATAATTATGGTTAGCAGTGCCTTCAATCCTATGTTAATCTGCCGATGATGATATTTTATCATATTCGAATAATGTGTTGATTAGTTACTACCTGAATAGTTATCTTGGCCAGTTCATAGTTTCCAGTGATCCATAGATGGCAGGGGATTGGTGCATTATGCTGTTCAGTGACGGTGAAAACCACGTAACTGCGGCACCAATACACATTACGGCCAGTGGATTTGATTTAGGCGTCGAATGCCTAGATCTGTTTTGTTTTGACTTTATTCAAGATCGTAAACATGTAATAACTTTTATTCACCTAAAACCTAAACCTAAAATTTATTGACCGAGTAAGAAAAGTGTTTTGAGATTGGCCAAAAATGCTTTTGTCCGTCTGTCAGTAATCGCCACAGGCCACATTTTCGACCGATTTCGATTCACATTGATTTATTAAAAAACTTTTGTTAATTGCGATTTTTGATTGGAGCGAAAATAGGGAAGGAAAAGGTAAGTTTGCTGTAGCGTTATTATCGACGGATTTAAATCAAATTGAAAATGCACATTAATGTCTTCATTCGACACAAGATTTTATAAAAAAAATCCAAAAAGGGAAGTGGAAGGGGGGAAAGCGGCGGGAAGTTTGTTTTAGCGTTATAAAAGGTAATTTTTCGTAAAATGTATACCTACTTATACCAATCAGACCACGCAATCCTCTCCGCCTTAATGAGACGAATCCGCAGACACCAGATTTGCCCCCTAGGATCAAAGGAACGCGAGTAATCACTAAAACTTATCCCCCTTTGCTTAAAAGCTTACATAGGCATAGGTAGGTAGGTAAGCCTATTGGAAAATACAAAGCACCTTTTCAATTTAGTGCGCGAGGTTTTACAATTTGTATTGTATACAATTTTATCAATTTTATTTTTATGAAAGCAACGATAACAAGGGTTACTGTGAATTTTGTTTTCAACATTCTGGAACTACATTTTGTTAGGTGTTTGTTTGGTGGTTTGTTTGGAATCAATTTGCGATACTAGTGCGAATTGGCCTATACACTGTGAATATGAGTACGAGTTTTCAAGTTACTGAAACGGTCGTGTTAGGAATAAACTGAACATCGTCGGATTTCAATTATAAACGCCCAAAGGCAGTGTTTCCTTTGCGTGAAATGAGAGTTGGAAGTTTAACCCGCCGTTTGTGACGTGTATGTCTGACAGACCGGTAAAAAAGTTTTTCAACTTTTTTACGCGCCATCGAGTTGAGTTGAGATTTGGTGTATTTTCCTCATTTCGCCTGCCCCTCCGATAGCACGCCCTGCACAGACGATGCAGGCGCGCATCTCGAATATTTTGAACAATAGAAGTATTTTTTTTTTATGTTTGATACGACCACTTTTATATTTTCTATTATTTTATAGTCTCAAAAGGTTGACCGGTACTTACCCGATAATATTTTAGTTTTTAAATTACCCATGGTACTACTACCTAATCAATAATACATAATAAATTATTAAAAATCATAAAAAATTATCAAAAATATCCTTATGCCAGAAAAATTTAGGACGTTATGACAGAAGCTGAATATGGTGTAAAAAATTAATTTTGAAAATATGTTGCCTTGAAATAAGTATCAATATTTCAAATTCGTTTTCCGCGATAGCCCAGAATCACCAGTAACATGTGTAATTATCAGATTTTAGAAAACTATTTTTGCAATAAGTAGGGATGTGTAAAAGAGAGCTTTTGTTATGGTAAACATATTTTGCTGATGTTTAACTTTATTAATTGAATTAAAAAAAAATTGTGGCAAGTAGGCCTTCGCACACCGCGCCAATGGTCAAGGCCCTTTCATTGTTTTGTTTGAATTGTCGCTTGCTTTCAGGAATGTATGGCAAAACTTCGATTAAATCACCATTAACAAGTATTGGTATGTGTATGTAGTTTTCGAGTATACATACATACGTACATAAAATCACGCCTCTTTCCCAAAGGGGTAGGCAGAGACCGCGGATCTCCACTCGCCACAATCCTGACACACAACTTTCGCCTCATTCACTTTCAGTACATTCTTCATACATACTCGTCGGTTTAGGGTACTTTTGACGTGGCCCTTCTCCAAAATGCCGCCAATTTGATCCGAGAAGGTTCGCCTAGGCCTTCCCCTTCTAGCTGTCCCATACACACTTGCTATGTCAAACGACTGTCATCCATCCTCTCTACATGCCCAAACCATCTTAACATACCTTTCTCGATCCTCAACACTACATCTTCTTTCACTCCACACTGTTCCCTTATCACACTATTTCTCACTCTATCATTCAATGTTACCCCACACATACTACGCAACGCTCTCATGTCTAGTATAACGAGTATTCTCTTTTCAAGTATATCGATACAAATTACGTCCATAAATAACCTCGTTACTTTGTAGATCGAAGTCATTACCTACTTGTCGATATAAATTATTTGCATCTGTCGTCACACCCTAGGATAATTTTTTCAGCAAAATAAAATGTTTGTCATAAATAAACAGCAATGAACAACTAAAATCAAAATAGTTTTTGTTACAACACAAATATTATTATTATTATTAGGAGCCTGTAGTGTCCCACTGCAGGGCAAAGGCCTCCCTTCCCTCTCTCCATTCATCTCTATTTTGGGCTATCGTGGACCAGTCCTTTAAGTGGGCATCCAATTCGTCCCTCCATCTACGGCGTGGTCTGCCGCGAGGTCGTTTCCCAAACAACACAAATAATTTCACTAAAGTATAAATTGTGAAATGAAAACATATTTAGAATTGAAAGTCGGGCACTTGTTCAGCATTGCTTATACTTTACTTAAAACTATAAAACACGAACTTTGCATAGAACTAAACAAAGCTAATGAAGTTTTTTGTAGAACAATCGAAGCTACATAAATCTTTCTTAGACGGTAAGGAAACTAGGTAGTGACATTTTACATTACTAGTAGTAAATAAAATAATGCCGATGGATGAAGAGACACACAGGGGTGAAGTCAGGCTGCAGATAATGCTGATGAATAATGACGAGACCTGGCATCTGAACACGGCATTACAATTTCCAAGCCATAAAATACAAGTATAGTCAGTGATAAATTGACAAAGTTTATGCGTAGCACTTGTGCGCCGAAAAGCTCGGCTTCAAAAAAGGCGAGCTATCGAACGACCTCCAGAACAGAACAAATGTTTTGATATTCTGACGACATCCTTCTTTTATTTTCCTGCTTCAACGGTTTATGATTTTAACTACGTGTTATCTTTAGCTTCCAGAGGTTGTGGGCTGTTTTCATCGTATAAAATAAATAAAAAGTTAATTTATCCTCAGAAAGCAATTCATAACGATAATTAAGAATTTCAATATTGAAATGGATCACACAGTCATGCTCCGAGGCGTGGTGGGCACGATATTATTATTTGTTTTATTCGATGCAATTTCCACTTTATGGATATTGGACTCAGCTTTTGTATTTATGAAATATGGAGTTCGAAGATATTATTTCACAAAGAAAAATATACATTTACAGATACTCAATCCATAGGTGCATAATAATTGAAGTTTTTTATTAATAACTTTAAAAATACACGCAATCAATCCTTGGATTTCACAAAATGTATTTATTTAAGCCGTGCTTTCTTGGCCGAGTTGGGTCGTGCCTAGATTTTAAACTTAAATGCGTGGGTTCAATCAATGATGATTTTGTGGCGCACTCAAACTCACAAAAGTGTGTAAGTATTCATTTTCCCCACCATAGTAATGATAATTATATTAATCAACTTGTTTCTTTCATACTCTCAATTAGGACTTACTACTAGGAATACCAAAACTTTTAATTAACAGAACATGCAATTGTTTAAAGAAATGATGAACTTTAATAATTAAATCTTTGTTGCGTTGTTTCACTATATTTTGCATAAGGTAACAAAGCACTATCTTTATTTTGTGTCTATTATGTCGGTATTTCAGATGCAAGTTTGTAATTGTATGGTACCATTGTAGATAGCTTGACTGATTCTATTGTATTTTGTAATTTTATGTACATATTGTAGTAGTTTAGTTTCTGTAAATAAATGATGTACTATTGTACGCGAATGATAATTAGTGTCGGAAACACAGCCCGGTACAGTAGCAGAGAATATCCAAATATCTACTCCCCCGAATTCTGTAGGTCTAGCATAACAAAAGAAACAAGATAATTTTGTCGATGACGTTCAATTTCTCGTTTACCTACTATAGGGGTGCTACATTACAGAGAAGTTTGTCGTCTTATACTACGCTATCTCTTGCCTAAAACCAGCTAAAACTCGATATTGCCATGTGAAAAATAACTTTATTCAATTTAAAATAACGACTCTACTATGCACGAGTGAATCAGACGAGAAAATTTTATCATGCGTCGTGCATGCTAGGCTTACTGAATTTTGTAGGAGTACACACATACACAAAATTAACAGTGTAAGTAGGGATCCAATTATACCTATAGTACTCGTATATGCAATTTTGTAGGGTGTCCGGCGTGTGACGATAAGCACATTCGACCGATCAATGCTCGCGTCATAGCTTATCCTATACGTAGGCTATATGTAGGCTGTGAGTGGCACGCAATTTCAGATTTAAACTAGTCCTCCACCGTCTACTCTATTATCGGGTAACTGAGGTAACTATTATCGGTAACGGGAGACTGACGAAAAGTTCAGAGCATAATATAATTACCGCTGGAGTTGGTCCTTTGTATCAACGTGATAGTTTTGTCAATTTATTTTAGATTCAATTTGACGATACGGCTTTAGGATAATTTTATTTTTTTTTTTGTACCTGAAAAACCTGACCAAGGTGATTATAGCAAGTAGGTATAATATTGATAGAACAATTCATGCATGAACTACTATTTACTATTGGTTACCATTAATCAGTCTGTTAAACGTAGGTTTACATTCTAAATAAATAATCTTTAATTTTATTACATTGAACAAATAGCCGTCTTAGTACCTTATATTTATTTATATTATCCAGATGACTGAAATCAATTGTAATAATGTACAAACCGCGTTTGGCTCGCTTGCGTACCAGCGGTTTTGGTCGTTATTGAAATCGTCCCATAATTCATTAAAATTATTAAATTCAACAATAATGATAATGGACGTTATAATATCATAAAAAATTTTTCGTATTTTCAATTAATTTTTACTCTCGGAAATATTGTTTTATTTTATGTCGACCGTCTGATAATAATATCATCCTAACTACTTTAAAATAATCTGAAAGGTGCTTTAAATATGTGGTATAGAGATACGAGATAATAGCATACAATATAAGTCACTGGAAACAACAAGTTTCTTCATATTATAAAATACTTAAGGAACTGTAGGTATTAGGTCCGGAAAAGATGAGTAACATTTGATAAATGAGCTGTCGAGGCCCTGAGTGATCCGTCTCTTACGACAATCTCGCATTCAGCGTTCAAATTCCGAATGATTTATTTCAGATAGGTAGGAACCTATAGCCTGATTAAAGAGATTTTTATTAAATATAAGTATAAATGCTTTTGTATTTCTAATCACCACGCCACTTACAACCCCATCTCTCCGCCAAAGTAAATTTTAGGCGTTAATGTCACTTTTTGTAATATACTAGACCACTGAGGTACTTTGTATATGGGCCCTCTACATATTTGCCGATGATAGACGAATGCCGACGGTCACGAACGTTTAGAGGGCCTCATCGCCTGTATTCGCCTGTCATCGTCTATCCAATTAATAGTTCGGCGATTGTGTAGAGTGGCCATTGATTGTAGTATGAACTCCGTTTCCGTAAAGCGATCAAGAGATTGTGTCAAGATGCTGGTAAAATCCATTTGTCAATCGGGATCAAATCAAACACTTGATTTCGAATCAAGTTAAACGCGGTTTCGATAAACTCGGTTACAATGCAAACGATGAAATCCACCCTTAATATTCCAGTTATTTTAGCATAAAATGTATGGAAGCCAAATATTGTAACTACATAGAAAAAAGCGAGGATGAGGTTTAAATAACGAGAAAAGCATCAATTAATATTCAACACTGAATAATCTAAATACGAAAGAGTAAGCATTCAGTCAATTGTGGTCGTGAAAGCCAATCACAAGTTTTACGTCTCACCGTGGAACATAAATTGTTGTAATTGGAATCTTCGTGAAACAGAACTAACGACCCCAATGATCGATAATACTGTGCTTCCAGAACACTTACTTACGTAATCTACACTAATATTATAATGAGGAAATATTTGTTTGTTTGTTTGTTTGAATTGAATAGGCTCCAAAACAACTGCACCGATTTAAAAAATTCTTTCACCATGAGAATCCTGCATTATCCTTGATGAACATAGGCTATATTTGTGCCGCGTAAGATTCCCGATGGACCGCGGGTAGCACCGCGACGGACAGCTAATTCATTATAATTAGCATGTAAGAATGCAGCCCAAAAATTAAGTGATTCTCCTTTTATCTCGAAATTTTTCATCATAATAGGTATTTTTCTCCACCCATGCGGGATTGTACGAGCACGGCCTTCACCGATTCGTGAAGGTCACTACGGTGAAGGTTTTGGTTTAAATTCCGCATGGGTGCAATTTATTGGATACATTTTTAAATCTTTAATGATCCCTTCACTATAAAATATAGTCTATCTATATTATAAGGATTTTATTATTATTAGTACTTATGGATTAAGATTTTACTGATGTAATTTTTTTTATTATAAGAAAATGCCTTTCAACATCTATAGTATCAGACAGCTTTCGTGAGATTAAGCGCCAAACGGACAGAGGATTAGAAGAAAAAACAATTACTTGAGTTGGCATTCATCATCTTTTCAATTATATCGTCCCTGGCAGAAAATGTCACAACGTGGACAATGAAAGTGTCTTATTTTGGAAGAAAAAGAGTCCTATGAAACTAGGAAATCTAGTCGTCCAAACAAAGGCACACTACCAATAGTTTAATAATCATAGCACACTACTTAAGTATGTTGAGTGAGAGAGTGTCGAAAACTGATATTTAAAATGGAACTGGCAGTTACTGGATCAGTTGAGTCACCATTTCCGTTTTCTTAAGTTTTGATTTTCTTAATTTCCTGAGTGAATTTCAAATTCCGCGTCTGATCTCGTAAATTCAATTTATTTGTAGTATTCTTGATCAAAGGTTTGAGGTAAGCGGTTTCAGGTTCCGAACACTTTGAACGCATCGTGATCTTCGACTACAACAATTCCTTTGACCAAGTTGGATTCCAAGTTCTGTTTACAGGTACCCATCCTAGTTTGGGATGTTCTAGTACTTTTTGACTTACTAGGATGTTCTAAGTAAGTTTATCGAATGTGTTTCCATTTATAAAGTTGTACGGACTAAGCGTTCACGCGTTTCAGGGCTCGCGCGAGTCCTCAAAATCGTATGCATTATGACATTTTCTCTCTAACTTCAGGTGTGATATTCAGCGATCTGCGATCCGCGGATACTACACACTCGATACACATCGTGATCCTGGATCACGATCCAAATATCACGATCCGTATCGAGTGTGTAGCATCCGCCATAGAGGAAGATATGATAAATAGAATGTTTGAAATATTGTGATTGTGAGCAAAAAGCAGAACTAGAAATGTTTTATTAATTTCTACAAGGTACCTTAGAAACAATAATGAACGTATAAAATCGATCCACAATGAATGGAGATATCGATGAACATACTTAAAAATTCGTACAGAACAGATAGAGCCTCCGCTTTTTCGAAGCCGATATAAACACTTTCATGAGCCATATAAACCGGATTTCATTGATTCACGCGCCAGAATGGTTTAAATGCGAATGCTGATTTCGAGAGTTTGATTGGTTTTCAATTGCATACTTTTATTTTTAAATTGGTACGTATTAACGGCTTAGCGAAAATGCTTTGAAATAATAGGTACTCCAGCCCGGCTAGCGTGCGCGACGTGAGATATCTCGTGCACGAGAAACGAGAAATTAGTAGATTGTGAAGAAATGAAGAACCCCGGCCGTGCAAAAATGGATTTTGCGTTTCGTCAAATGTATATGCACTTTAACACGTGCTCTAAACGGTGAAAGAAAACATCGTGAGGAAACCAGTTAGTATTCTTATAGGCGGCGATGGACTTGCAACCTGCACGGCCGGGGTTCTTCATTTCTTCAAAATCTACTAATTTCTCGTTTCTCGTGCACGAGATATCTCACGTCGCGCACGCTAGCCGGGCAGGAAAGGATTTTTTTAAATATGGTGAGAGGAAAAAGTAGAGATGGTGTTAACAATCAGACATGCTCTGTATGCTCTAGGATGTTTATTCTAGGGTTTTATAACTCAACATCCAATAATTTTTGTATTACTAGTGGGGTATTAAGTACCTCTTATTTTCTCTTTTTTTTCTGTTCTAAATACCAATCTAATCTTGACATATTTTTTTTATCCATGTACTGATTCTATTGTATTTTGTAATTTTATGTACATATTGTAGTAGCTTAGTATCCATGTACTTACATTAAATATTGCACGCCATAACATGGCAGAATACAATGGACTTACTATGAAAAACAACATCTTTGTAACATGTATTTCTTGCAATAAATTCAAAGATTATATATAAATTCAGAGATAAGATAAAGATAAAGATTATTTATTTGCATAAACATGTGTTAATAGGATGATTACATTTTAGGTAAGTTTTGTAACAACATGTTTTACCGATTTCAACTTTACTTTATAAAGATTATATAAGTAACTATGTATTTATAAAAAATGCAGTATCACCAGTCACCGCAGAACTGTAATACGGTATCACACATAATACGTATCTCGGCAATATTCGTTTTTCGTTTGACTTCTGAAAAACGAACTGAAACGAAGATAACCACTAGCTACTGCGCGCGGCTTCGGCTGCGTGGTAGGATTATATCTTACTAATGTAGTAGGATAGTACGATTAGTAGGAAGTAGGTTATGTAGTACGACTATAAATAAGCCGCACGTACTGTCCTGTCCTTGTCCGATTCTACTAAAATTAATTGTGTAGTCCGTAATAGTGTAATTAAAGTTTCTCTTTTACACTGATCACGAATTGACCAGTATACCAGAATATTCAGACTTTAAATGAGATTATATGTATATGAATACTGCGAAAATACACGCTTATATTTCGCTCAGCCATAGCTAATATTTTCTTAATTTTTTCACAGATATAAAATACAAAACACTAACATCAGTAAACTTTTCATTTGATATATGCCTCATGTTTGGAAGTATATTTACGTCAAACATCAAGAAGCTTAGAATTTGAGAGATGTCTTTGTCAATAGAGACTAAAATCGTCAGCATTCATGTTCTTTTCTTTGATTTCTAAGCCCTTTAGGTTGAGGGGAGAGTGTAATGAGTGCGACGCCCTTTCATATTGTCTGTCTGTGACACTGCCTACTGGTTGATTTGTTTGTAGGTAATCCATTTGTTTGCCAACCTCAAAGCTCATTCTAAATAGAATAAGAGCTAATATTTAGTAGAATAAGTACACGGTAACTACCAAATCGTTTCGATAAATCTTATTGTTTGAATACGAATCTTAGGTTATAATGTTTGTTTCATTTTAATATGATACTATCTTAATGAATTGGTTCATATTAACATTATTATTGTGTCACAACAAAGAACCAGTGTGCTGAAAGGAGTATAAGAGTGTAAAAAGAGAAGAAGAGAACTACAAAGAGGCTCTTCTCCTGTAATTAATTTAATTGTTTAAATGATTTAAGGGTCGGTTCATATCTAACGGAAGATCCGTCGCGGATTATCGGTCGCGGAACGCCAGAACTGACAAATGTATAGAAAAACACTCGACCGTTCACACTCGACGGACTAACGTATCATCGGTTGAGTGTGAACGGTCGAGTGTTTTTCTATACATTTGTCAGTTCTGGCGTTCCGCGACCGATAATACGCGACGGATCTTCCGTCAGATATGAACCGACCCTAAATGATCTTTGTTTGGATCAGAACCCGTAGACTGCTACTATATGAATTTGTGTTTAACTCAGACTATTTCATTGTTAGTATAAAAACGGAAACTTAAAAGGCGTCATGACAAGATATCAATATGCACTGCTATTTTGTAACTACCAGAAAAAAAATAAGGACAGTTAGTTGCAGCAGATGTAGAAAATGATAATGGCGTGGTCAGAAATTCAGAATTTTTATTTATTTAACTGTCACAAAGTTATCGAGGATTGTTGTCAACCAAAACCTAGCAGAATTTTATGAAAACTGTACAAAAAACATTACAGACATCAATCGCGTACGCGCTCTCATTTAAACGATGCTTTCGCTTTATCCCCAGTCAGAAAAACCGCAGTCTATCTTAGTTCCATGCTTGACTCGTCTCGTGTCCTTTTCAGGTTATAATTGACAGACACCGAGACCAGCTTGAAAAAATTTCTGGTAATTATAAAATAGGGGTGTATAATTGTTTTAGTTTTTGTGCTCAACTTGTTTTATTACCAGCATTTTGGGAAAATCCCTAATTTAGACCCAGAGGCTCATCACGTTTTATAACATAGCAGATGAATTGAATTAAACCCTAAATCCCAATTGCAAAACCTTCACATTTCATCTCAAAGCAAAATACTTTTGAATGTCGTTCTGATGGCAAGCTTCCAACAGTATCTAACATTTTACCAACCCTTGAATTGTATCTTTCTTTCGGGGATCGATTTTTGTTGCGTCAGTTATTTAGTTGAACTCAGTTTCGTTGATAGAGATTATTTGTATAAGTATATTGTTAATTAGTATTATGTTTCGGTTACAGTCGTAATTCGCTAACGCTGAAAATATGGAAATCGCAATCGCATTCCTGCAATTATTATGATCTATTGAAAACATAATTACGATGCAATATCAGTAAAGTAAGGTTAATAGAAGGTCTGGTGGCCGAGATTTACGGCTGGTTCTGGCTTCACGGCATATCTGGAACTGGTACGGCCGGACCTTGGGGAGCTGGAGGCTGGCACTCACCGTTGTAGAGCAGCGTGGGCTCGGGGTCCCGGGGCGGAGGGCCAGGCGCGGTGGCGGCGGGCGCAGGGCTGCGACCGCGCCCCTCACCGACCACGTCGATCTCCTCATCGGTGTCGTCCCCCAGGTATGCTGCCGGGACCGTCTTCCACTTCTTAGCCATGAGGCAGCGCGGCATGGCGGCGCCCGCATCGGCCTCAGTGCGGCCGCATCAGCAAGAGACAGACGAACAGAGAAAAAGAGAGAAAAGAGAAAGAGCGGCGCCCCGGGCGAGCGGCGTTGAAATACACGCGCGTTCTCTTGCGGTTCTGAGAAGTAATAAGGCAATACGACCTTATATAGCAGGGGAAGGGGTGCGCGCGCCGCGTTCCGATCGATGGGGGAGGCGGGTGGCCCCCTTTTATCCGCACGAAACTTTGTTCGCGTCGCGCCAACTTATGCCGACACTTGACGGAGCTCACGAACCCACACACGATCAACCAGTGGATACGGACCTGCCTTGTACGCACGCGATATGCCTCAATTACTCCTTATAAAGTTATAACTATAGATCGGCTAAACGCCTAGTGTCGCACCCCCGCGCCGCAGATTCCTATAATTACTTACCCTTTCATTCGCTCCTCTCGCAACTTTGTAAAAGTTTACAAAACTTTTTTGTTAGTATTAGTTTTTTAGTTTTTCCGTTTTTCATATTTCTAATTACTTATATGGAAAAATATGTTTTACAACTTTTAAACTTTAGAAAAAGTTTCAGTAGATCTTACAACTCGGTGCAACGGTGTTAGTATTCGTACCGGACAAACACAAACTTTATTTTTGAAGTTCAATAAAGTTATTTAAACTAACTTGACTAAAACACTATGATGGATGATTAAAATAGTACCGAGTGTTCGTCGCTAAAGTTGCGGCCCACCGTCTGTGGAGCTGATTCTTAAAAAATAGATTACTCAGTAACTTTCTTTGTACAGCTTAAAAAACCTATCCTTTGAGACAAATCAGACCTAACATTAGTACCTACCTATTGCAGAAAAATTGTTGACTTACTGTTCTGGCGTCGCAAAGAATTCATGATTAATGTTAATTCTTGAATTCAGTAGTAGGTGTAACGGTGTAGAAATCGAAGAATGTTATTTGATATCACCAAAACAAAAGCATGACCCATGCTTTTGTTCATCAAGACATATAGGTACTTCTCAGAGTATTTTTCTCTGTATACTTGAAATATTCAGATGCAGTTGAGATAAAAGTTTGAATAGAAAATAGTTCAAGATTCTTTTTCGAACGACAATGTATTTTAGTGGGATTAGATTCCTTTTTTAATGGAAATAAACTAAAAATCAAATCACAAAACTTATTTCCATTCTCTCTTAGCCAACTGTCAAGCTGGTTTTTGGAATATGAAAAAGTAGGTAATGAGGGTACCTAATTCCTGAAGGAGTTTCCTACAGTATCCCACTCATATAATAAAGCTGAAAGTTTGTGAGTTTGTTTAGATGTTTGTGTTTCAATCACGCCTAAACCTGTGAACCGATTTGGATGAAACTCGTAATAGGCGTAGATAATGACCTGGAATAGCATATAGGCTGTTCAAAAAGAAACTGTTTCTTGGTTAGTTCGTGTGAGTGGCTAGCTTTTGTGATGCCAAAGCACGGAAGCACTGTTGACGGTACTAGCGGACACCACCGCTTTTGCGACCGAACAGAACGATGATTAACTTTGATGCTTTATAATGATCAAATTCATCATCTCCTCGTCCTTATCCCACATTTATGTGGGGTAAGTTTTCCTCTTCTACTCTGCTCTTTCAGCTATCATCTAAACATTCAATCCTTTTCACCCCTTGTCCTCTTTCACAGAGCCAGCCGTGTTGGCCGAATCGGGTTGTGCTATAACTTTCAATCCGAAGGTCGTAGGTTCGAATCCCGGCCAGCATAAATTAACT
This sequence comes from Epirrhoe alternata, assembly GCA_963565295.1. Classification (NCBI taxonomy): domain Eukaryota; kingdom Metazoa; phylum Arthropoda; class Insecta; order Lepidoptera; family Geometridae; genus Epirrhoe; species Epirrhoe alternata. The sequence goes on from OY751375.1 coordinate 3,165,153, forward strand.
TTTTGTATCATGAAACATCATAAGGAAACCCACAGCTTAGTGAAATAGTCAGCTCTACGCGTATTGTCGTCTTTCCTGTAAAACAGGGCTGATTAAGCTGAGAGGATGGTTTAGGTGCTGGGCAAGCCTATTTATCTTAAACAATGTCCCAGGCACTACAGCGTCCCGTTGACTGTAGTCACAGGTTGCCTGATTCTGTATAAATCATCTAGTATAGATATAAACGCCTAAGTACCCTACCTCTTTCATACTACATATTTACTATATTACAATGATATTTTATATTATTAACTAGCTACGCCACGCCGCGATACCTACGGTTTTCCAAGCTTTAAACGGACATAAGTATATTTTTTATTTGTGAACGGTTTTTGATAAAACGTATCCGTCAAGTACATTAAAAGATGAAGGTTAGGTTTCTTTAGATCAAATTCTTAAGTACATCTTAAAACATCGACATTTAGGTAGGCGATAGCAATCTGCTCAGATTTTCATAATTTCAAGATCTTGTTAAAAGGTTACAGTTTGGGGGAAGAGGAAAAAGGAAAGGGACTCTGTAATAAAACACTTTCTAGTTGATACACTTTATTGATTACTGTATTCAGAAAAATCTAGTTTAATAAAACACTAAACTGACAATAAATTCTACGAGTCTGAAAATCTTAACTGTTAACATATTGTCCGTATATTAACAAGATACAACAACTGGATCGCTTATGACAAATAATAATTTGCTTGCAAGAGTAGATGCGAGTATCCCAAAAGTGGTATTGTACTCATTATGATAGAAAAATGAAGAAAAACTAGTTGTTCCAATCCAGAATGGAATGGAAATCAAAATTATTAAGCCTTGCACGGACTACGAGCTCAAGGCTAAGCCCCCTCGCAGACTGCAGACTTTCTATCGGCCGATAGTTGAGACGGAATATACTTCGGCTCGTAATGAGTATGGAGAAGTATAGCCTGTCTCAACTATCGGCCGATAGAAAGTCTGCAGTCTGCGAGGGGGCTAAGCGTTCACGCGTAGCAGTCTCGCGCGAGTCGATGTAAAATGTAATGTGAATGAACTGGAACATTAATTAGGTACTATGGAGATAATCAACATTTACATAATTATGACATTCTTTTGTGTATTGTTTTGTGTAAACATCCATTTTTTTGTGATATTTAATTATGCATGCCAATATTTTTTGGTGGCACTGTTTATATAATGATTGAATTCCTTTTTGACCATATTTCGCAATTAATGATTTGATTTAATGTAAAAATGTATACGCGTTGCTGCAGACTACGCGTTTATTGGAACGCGAGAACGCGTAGTTCGTACGCAGCTTTAGTTTCTTGTATTTTATTAGGTACCTTATAGATTGTATATCCATATATACATTATAACAAAATAAAATAAAATGCAATCTATAACATAATATTGACTAATTTTGAGTAGAATTTCGAGTAAATTCATTTAAGGAATTACGCTTATTAAATACTTCGTGCTGTGAAGCAAATATTAAGAATATTTCTGCTATATTATATAAATAAATCGCTTAAATCTGCAACATGTGTGAATCGATAACATTGTAACACTGTCTGGTAATATTGTAAGACATATAGCCTGTTTATTTAAAGTACGTAACATTTAGTAGAGAATCTCTTAAACCTAAAATGATATTTAGAATAATTAATTCTAAGCAAGAATACTAAGCTATTAAGGTGGTCGACCCATTCGCGCCGAAAGCGCCGAACTATCAATTCAATATAGGAAATGCTGAGACGTCAGAAGCTAGCCGCATTTTCTGACATCATCAGTATTTTTTCTATAGAAAAATGACTGGGACGCGTTCGGCGCGGATATATGTGCGATCAGCTTTACTCGTAAAGATTAAAGTTTTGGAACTGTCATGGCTACGAACAGATAATTATATTATTATCAACAGATGTTACAACATAGTCTGTCCCGAGTTCTAAATATTAGGAAACATCAAAATTCAAAAGTATCGGTAATTATTGCGTTGATAATAATATCGTTGTACATACACTGTTATAAAATCTTGTTGGCTATTTACAATATATTTTCTCGTTGTAAGTAAATTCACCTTTTCGGATCTTTTGCCCGTAAATTCTATAATTCATAAAATTAAAATCTACCTAATTACTTCACCTAGGTAGATTTTAATTTTTTCTTTAATTATATTGTTTCGATGTTTAATGAAAAAGGTAACAATGTTTTATTTTGCACTTTAGGTATAAGTATAAAAATATAGCTAACAGTAGTTTAACTAATTGCGTAATACCTCTGTGGCGCAGTACCGCTTGTTACGCAGAAGGTGGCGGGTTCGATCCCCGCCGCGGGATTAATGTTTGTATGATCTGCAAATATTTATCTCGGATCTGGTTGTGTCTATGAATAATACGAGTATGTATGTATTTACAAAACAAAAAGTATATACTTAAGTAGTATAAAGTTCCCTAAGTACAAGATTTGTTTAGTTTGGGGCTAGATGACGTGTGAAATGTCCAGCATTATTTATTTATTTTTTATTTTCTTTTTTACGGGTATCAATGGATTTTTAGTCATCGAATTGCATAACCTATACCTAGCAGGATTGCGCCGTTTTTTAACTGAGTCATGCATTAAGCTGAGGACAGGGCGCAATGGCGCTCATTAGGGGAGGCCTATGTCCAGCAGTGGATTGATATAGGCCGATGATGATGATGATGATTCATTAAGCACATAATTATCTTTTTAGTTGGTTTTAGAAAGGTAATCAATTTAATACATATGTACTAAAAAATGACAAATGACTTTAATGAAAGTTATGGACAAGAGACTTACGATTACAGATAATAGGTATTTGCACTCAGAATCGGAACTAATACAGTAAAGAAGATCATGCAAAAAATTGTCACCTATAATACCACAAGAGCTTCAAAATTATCGGGTATTTCCCGATAGGTTCGTTGCAAACAAATGAAGGAGTCAAGTTTTTCAGGTTAAAAAATCACTGAGTGATTTTTCCTGAAAAACTTGACGATTGATGGTCGATATTTGGGTCGGAAAAATAATCCCCAAAAATCAAGCCCTCAACTGTATGCAGGTAGCCTTTCGCCATTACTAAGTTGTCATCGTCATCATAATATTATGTGACAAACAATGAAGCTTATTGTAAATTTTAATAACAACTTATCCTCGGATTATCAGGGAGTGCAGATTTTATCATTTTTATATCTAATTAGCTAATTTTAATTGACCTTAAATATTTAATTGTTGGATTTGTTTATTAGGTAATACCACCTACAGCCGAAACTTGGGCTTTCGCCTTTATAAGTAAACTTCAAACAATTATTATTAGCACTATGCTCAAGCTAATTTTAGGTATAGGTTGCCTTCTAATGCTGTATTATAATAGTCTAGTAAATATGTAAAATAAATAAATAAATATTAAATAAAAAGCTTGTTAAGTACATTTTTTTCATCTAAAGGATTAAAATACGAAATAAATATAAAGAAATGCTCATATAAAAACGCGAAATGGAACAGATATTACGTAAATATCAAATGTATAATTATTATGATATGATATGAATTTATGTAGCTAATAAAATCTCTGCATATTAAATTTTAAATTGTTTTTTTTTATGATTTTCAATAGGTACAAGCTTTTTATAGATGACCGTGGGCTGATTCATATACCTAAGCCCAAACACAGCTAATATTATATTATTCACTGAGGAGCTTCCATTGAACAGCTCACTGTTACCATATTTTCAAATTGTACATGAGTTTCCAATCAATCGGTCTATTTTCTGAGAAGTTCCGTTGAATAGCTACTGATTCCATCATCAGAATGGCTCGCTGTCACCAGATTATTGCAAGATTTGACCCGGACAAACATACAAACATTGCAAGGTAATGAAAATCTTTTAAAAAGAGTAAAGCCAAATGTAACGCATTACTCGAGAGAAAAATATTGGGTCAATGAAAAGCTTGAAAGATACCTATATGCTTTGGCGGCTGATAGGAGAATGGAATGCATGTTGTGCCGACCCCACATAATGTGGGAACAGGGCAGGAAGATTATTATATGTTTTCTGGTATATATGACCCAGAATGTCATTTAAAATATCATTGCCCTCAATCTAATAAATACGCAAACTTCAACAAGTTGGGGCTAGAATTCAAACTTTATGTATTATCACGTCGTCCACTTCTTCAAGAGAGTTTGAAATTGACTTAAGACGTATATCAAATTTTTTTGATGTTATGCAATGATCTTTTATAACTAAAGATCATTGATATTATGTTAATAGAATATCTGAAATTTATACTTTTTAGTAAATAGACTGTATTAAATAAGTATTTTATAAAATCTCTAGTTTTGTTTATCTTTTGTTCGTTGAAATTGTTATAATTATCGCGTGTTCCACTTATTCTATTTTTAATTGATTAAGCTTATTAATATGTAATTGGTAAGTCATAATTATAATAAGTTTGAGTAATATCAACATTTTTTTTGGAAACCTTTACTTTTCTACAAAAAGCATTACATACATGTAAATGATATCAATATTACCGAACATAGCTTTCTCTTAAGCTATCTATAGATAAAGGTGCTCCTTTATTGGGGATATCGATGAAACATTACATTTTTAGATTTGATTTTGACAATTACTCGTATGCTCTAAAGATTGATTAGTGTACGTATATAATTTGACATTTAACATTAAAGGTGCATTTACACGATTTTCGTACAATTTGCTAAGCTCCCATTGAACGTGCCGACAAGTGTCGCGCTAACTATGAGAAATCACATACGATGAGCGTTTACACGTGAAAAATTTCCGTGCGATACGATATCACATGGGTTGAAATCGCATCGTGTAAATGCACCTTTAAACAGCCTTTTCTATAATGAATCTCATTTATCTTCTAGTTAGAGCGAGAGACAATGACGTCTGGGTAAGGAAGGTTTTCCAGTGGCAGACAAGATATTCTATCCTACTCCAACCGCATTAACAGTTTGCATCGATTATAAGCAAAGCATAAAAGATAGAAACATCAACGCAAAGAAGTTACAACCACTGCTATCTAATAGCAGAACAGGGACTATACCGCCATGGCCCAAGACTCCCTAAAGAAATCATAGCAAGAGTGCTGGGTGATTTTATAGTTTCTTACTTTGACCGGGAAATTTACCGGTCGAAGGAAATTCCACAATGCCTGAAGACTCGTATCTACAACCAATGTGTCCTGCCAACCATGACGTATGGTGCTGAGATATGGGCGCTCACTAAGGAGGCTGTGTACAGAATACGTGTTGCACAGAGATTCATGGAGCGGTACTCGGTATCAACCTGCTAGAAAGAGTTCCAAATGCCTAATGTCGTCTGACTAAAGGTCAAGGCGTCGGAAACAGGGTAATGGAACTCAAATGGAATTGGGCAGGACACTTGGCCAGACGAAGTAGTGACGGTGTGGAGTCGAGTGATGGCCTAGAACCGGACATAGAAGTCGAGGTCGTCCAATTGCGCGATGGGTAGATGACATCAAGAGGCACCATAGATTTTAGATGTGTGAGTGGGGCACAGGACATGAATGAATAGCGTGAACAGAGGGAGGCCTAGCAGTGGCATATTCTTGGCTGCGGAAAATGATCGTTTTATTGTAGTTTTTATTACAAAATACTGTGGTGACGTTTTACTAAACAACCAGCAACATTATAAAACAGCTACCTGACTAGAAAAGCAAACAAATGCAATAGATTGAAATTATAGAGTATCACAAATTCTCATAAAAGTATGTAAAACACCATTTACACGATACCATACTGGCTTACCATTCTTGGCTCTTGCCACAGAGTATCAGCTCTTGTTCCGTTGAATTTGAGAAAGCAAGAGGCAAGAATGGTATATCGGAATCGTATCGTGTAAATGGCGTTTATAATTCTATAAAAATACAATCTCTTCTATACATTCCCGTTCCTCATTCAGCTACTATAATATCATCATTCCATAACGAAAAAATCACAAATAAATAATTATAAAGAATTACCTAAAAGATTACTACCACTATAATATAATTACGAATAAAAAAATTCCCCGACTAGGACATAACAAAAACTTAACATGTTAGTTTACTAAACTTATATCTAATATTTACAGTAATTCAAATATGAAACTGTTAAGATCAGCTACAAATGTTATTAACAGTGTATAATTTGACTCTCTTCTTTGTTTTATTTGATCTTACTATCTTTGGGTTGATTTCTTCTGAATCGCCAGTGCAATAAATAAAATTCTAATCATTCACACTTTAAAGTAGTGAATTGGTATACTTACAGTTAAAGTTCAAGAAGACAGTGTCTCGAAAATAGATTAGGCTCATACATCAAGAACTAAGTAACGTTTGACTAGATAATATGAAAAACTTATATAAACATTGAATGACTTAGGGCGCCTTCAAGTAAGAAGCGCTCATTTTCATACAACATCTAGAAGCGCAGTTGCAGCGCCCTTTCGTGGCTATTGTGGCGCTGCGACTGCGCCTTAAATGCTTCAAATAGAATAGAATTTTATTTTTTCCACAATAAACGAGCTTTACAATTATATAAGTACAACAATTTGAAGTGGTTGAAAAATAAATATTCGTAACTTTGAAAAATATTACCTACATTACTCGTATTTTATAGAAAACGTTTGGGGCTTCCATATAAGAAAGTAAACCGCGATAAAGTTGTAAAAAAGTTCTGGAACGCAATTCTTGATTAACGCTCAATAATGAGCTTGGTGTTGTATTAAAAATTTTGGAGTAATACCTAAATCGTTACAAAATTCGAAGCAATCGAGCAAGTCCCGCGCCACGCGTGTGTTGCGAGCCGCGGCCGGCGCCGCCAACGGTTTGGTCCTCTCGCCCTCCGCAGGCACTCGCTAAGCGTCGCACGCTACTTGTGCGCCTAACACTGTCACTACACTCTTTACTTTATTGCTCTCTTTGTACCACAGCTCGACTGTTTGTAATAAGTCTCTACGTATCACCGTAACTACGAGTACTACCTACATCGCCGACATCGACAATCGTGCGACGCTAACTTACCTAGACCGAACTAACATGCTTACGCTTAACGTGCAGGCCTTGGCCATAAATTGACACCAATTTCGTTATTGCAGCCCATAAAACGTTTGAAAAATACATAAAATTTCACTAACACTAGGAATAATGAAGCCACAAATATTTTACGGCGAATTTAATTAGGTACTTATTATTGCTTATCATTTCCACAACTCCCATCGTTTCATCAACGACTTCTTATAATTTTTTTCTTGCGAAATATACAAAGATGTAGAGAAGTTCATAGGGAAATCATTCGTTGTATAATTTCGCGGCGACCTGCACTATGCGGCCGCGCCGTCGTCGTCACGCGTGCACGCCGCCTCCTGGTGTTTGTTCAGGTAGCTCTTGAGCGCGAAGCTCTTGTTGCAGCGCGGGCACTCGTACTTCTTGTCGGAGGAGTGCGTCTGCAGGTGCGCGCGCAGGTTGGAGCGGTCGGCGAACGCCTTGCCGCACGCCGCGCAGTTGTACGGCTTCTCTCCGGTGTGCGAGCGCAGATGGCCACGCAGCAGCCACGGCCGGGAGAACTGTTTACCGCACACACCACACACGTGCCCCATGCGATGCGTTAGTACGTGCATCGCCAGCGCTGGCATCGACACATACGCTTTTCCACACTCTATGCATTTCTTGGCGGAGTTGGAATCGAGGCTGCGATGCGTCTGCTTGTGTCGAGACAGATTGGAGGAGGTGGCGTAGCGCTTGCCACACTCGTTGCAGTCATACTTGCCCTGTTTCTCCTTGACGGAGACAATGCAGAAGCTGTCCTCGTCGGAGTCGAGATCGTGCTCGAGGGGTGGTGGTAGGTTGTGCGTGGGTTCGATGACGGGCACGTGGACACCGAGAGGCTCGATTTCGGAGTCCGTGTTGATCGCCTCGATGGTGAGAGTGGTGAGAGTGGCGGCGGGCGCGGTGGGCTCCCTCTCGAGGATGATCGGCGGGTGGTACTGCAACGGCTGCGGCAGCGGGAGCCCTTCTGAGTACGGCACGTAGCTCACTGGTGGATGATCGATGGTGCACTCCAGCTGCAAAAACATAGCATGAAATTGATGCGTCATATCGGTGGATGCGTAAAACGTTCTACCATGTGATTATGTAGGAATCACAGTATATAATGAACCAATCTTCTTTCTTCCGTTTGCTCTGAGTCCTTGATTTATCAACGCACAGGCAAAACTACTTTATCTGGAATGCTGAAGGGCTATGATTATCATTTTCTTGCCCTTATACCACCTAGGTGGAATTGACTTGGCACATGACAAGTTTTTTTTCTAGTCTCCTCTACTATAAACTTTTCATTGACTCCATTCTTGACATAGCATTTGCATTAGCAAGCATTCGCAGTGCGATTTTAAACAAGTAGATTGAACCAGGGGGATGAAGTTCTAAATGAATTACTTATGTTCTAGCATATATTTTGTACCGGGCGCTGTATTGAATCCTGAGCGCATCGAAGCGAGGGATTTAAGCGCTAGAATACTGAGACAGTGAGGGATTTAGCAGAGATTTAATAGTTAGAAAGCTTTATCCCCATGGTCTATTAACACAATTTCTGAGAGAAAAGTGAAAGCAAGCCTAAACTCGTGTAACACAATATTACAATGCTCTATAAATGAAGTAAAAGAGTTGATGAGTCTAGAGGGTTTTCCCTCTAGACTCACCAACTCCACTACTTCTTCTCATCCATAGTTTTTTTTTCTCAATTTCTTCGAACGGTTTCAAAAGTAAACTGCGGTAGTCAGTACTCGGGCATTCAAGATTCCCTTGAGGGGATATCTAGGTCCTTATTCAGACAAGGATACCAGGATCTTATTTTATTATTGTAAGTCCATAGCTGACCCTAAAAACACTGGTATCGTCACGAATTCATTGGTAAAATCATCAACATGAACTTTATAATCCATGAAGAGCCGCAGTACAAACTGCGATGCTAGCTTAGATTCACAACAGAATCCTTAAGGAAATACGACTAGAATTCTACAACTAGAAATGGCAACAAGAAATGAAAATTCTTAGATGGTTTTATTATGTTCTCTTGTAAAATGATAAGCACTCGCAAAATTGAATACCTGAAAGCGATCAGTGAAAGAACCAAAATTCTAGAGCAGGACATCTAGCACCAACTAAATCTGTATTCTAAGCATCCACAAAAAAACTTGACTCTAAAGACTGACTATTCCATTGGAGAAAAATGCAAGAACCGAGCCGACAGTAACTTACAGTCTTGATTGTTGACTCTTGCCCCGTTACTTTTCTCTTCACCTTGCATCTTGGGATTCAATCATCTACTCTACTAATATCTGTAAATCTTACTACTATTTTAAATGCGAAAGCTTGGGTGAGTGCTTGTTGCTCCTTCTAGCTGAAACGGTTAAACGGATGGAGAAAGCGTATACCGTGGAAAAACTCATAGACTTATCCGGAAAAAGTGATGTACTACAAAAGGACCGGTAAAACCTGACACAGCATAATAACTACTTCACAGCACAGGCTTTATTTCCGCTAGTTCTAGTTGTAGCCGCTAGATGGCGTAGGTAATACCTGCTGCATCGGCACCTGCACAGCGTGGTACATCTGCTCAGGCTGCTCATCAGACACGATGTAGATGGTGGTTGGCTGTAAGGTGTATGTATAAACCGGTATGACAGGCTCCGAGGGCCTTACGACCGTGAGGACGGTGGGAGGGAGGGGGGGCACGCCAGCCGCGAGAGATAGAAGCTCATGCGCCGCTTCGGTATCCGCCGCCGAACGCTCGGAAACCAGGGCGCTGCGTAGTTCCGCATACTCCGCCGCCGCACCCACATTTTGGGATTCTGTTGACAATAAAAACTTACGCCTTTAAATCTTTACTAGATTGATACAGCGTCAAGAGGCAACCTATGCCTACACTTAAATGCTGTAATGCTTGGGATATTTTTTGCGTTGGAATAGGCAAGCCCAGCACCTAAGCCATCCTTCCGGTCCGCTATATCTAGAATACTTATGCAGGATTTTATCGCGTTTAAATACCTTTATTTTTTTCCGAACTCACCTCTGAGTATGCTCGGGACCACACGGTTTGTAGCAACACAGCACAGCCAAAACGTGGGGAAATAACAAAGGTATTTAAACTCGATAAAATCCTTTACATGGATTTCAAATAAATATTTAAATTATTCCACACGTCGTGACCCTGTTTTTTTTTTAATTATTTGGGACCCTCTCAATTTGCGAATATATTTATGTATTACCTATATTATTATTTAATTTTTTTTATTAGATAATAGATTAGGCAACTCTTCTCCTTTAATTTTTTGTCCACGTTCAATCTTCCATGCATTTACATTCCTCTCCATCCAAAAGTTGCCTGGAAGAGATCGCTTCTCAGCGATAAGGCCGCCCATTGTGCTATGGTTCAATTTCCTACTGTATTTTGTAGTTATAAGGTATGCATTGTGCAATAAAGTATTTTCATTCATTCATTTTGTTTGAAAACAATCCACCGAGGTTTTCAACTTATTTATGTTATGGGATCGGTATTTTTATTGGGCGATTACACGATATTGGGTAGGTACACATTGAAGAGTGAGAAGAGAGATTCATGTAAGAGTAATTTGGGTAGTCATCAAGCCAACTCAACCTATTATGGGAACAATTTCAAAATTAGAACTGATTTTGCATTTACCGGATCCAAAATCATTTGATAACTAAATTGTACGTGTATTTTGGGGCAGTCATTGCAGGTAATATACAGACAATTAGGTAATACTCGTAACAGGGGTAAATGTAGCCTTGATAAAATGAATTGTGTTCTCAATGGCGAAGTGTTTGATGCAAAGCAAGTGTAAAGCTAACGATGAAACTTTACCAAACAACAACTTGTTCAGTCGAGTTCGTGTAGGCCTAGCTTGTTTGCAGGGGGGTATACAGGGTCTTTCATTTTAAACTACACAAACTGACATGGCCTCATTTTTAGGTTGTAAATAGACGTTTGACCATATCAATTTAATTCCTAAGCCGTTTTAATTTTTCACTTCTTTTTAATTTATTGATTTTTAGGACATGTTGCATATTATTTTCGAGGATAATAGACGCTTGACTAATCACAGCGCAGCTGCATTATGTTACATGCTGGAATGGACTAGGTTATACAAGAAGCAACAAACAATTGAAAGGATTTTCAAGGATTTTTTTTGCTCTAGATTTTCAAAACAAAACAAAAAAAATCATTACATAAATATTTTTTTATTTATTTGTTGAACCCAATTGACGACCTCTGTGGCGCAGTGGATGAAAGCCCGCTTGGAACGCAGAAGGTTCGATCCCCGCCGCGGGATAAATGTTTGTATGATCTGCAAATATGTACTTATCTCGGGCCTGGGTGTTTCTATGTATTATATGTATGTATTTACAAACAAAAAGTTTATAAGTAGTATATCAGTTATCTGGTTCCCATAGTACAAGCTTTGCTTAGTTTGGGGCTAGATGATGCTGTGTGAAATGTCCAGTATTATTTATTTATTTTATTCCTGAATTAAGTAAGAAAAATGAAAGACCCTATAAATACATACCTAGTTGTGTTACTAAATAGCTTCATCGTTGAGATGTTAGTCTGTTGAGGCGTCGATCGTTGTTCAAGTAAATAGGTAAGTTCGTATGACTTTGTAGCCAACCCGGTGACGGAATTTACCTATAGGCCGGCAGCCTCCGTCATACGATATAATATTTAACGTGCCTTCTGAAACTCAGAAGTGCTCAATTCATAAAGCCATTATCGGGCACCCACACTTTGTGACTATTCCGAACGTTGCTTAAGTGCCTATAATACGCCAACATTTTGTAAGCGGGACAGCGAGTGTGATTTGTTCAGCGTGTGAGGAGTACAGAGCTATGGATGCGCAGCGGAATTTACGGAGCTATAACACTTTTTAGCTAATTAAAAGTACAAAAACAAAAAAAGATCAAAATTCGGAACAACGGGACCACGTAGTGTACTAAGCTGAGTTTAGATACAAAGTTTGACTAGTCTAGCTAAAGTATTTATTGAGTACTTTTGTTATTAAGTAAAATTCAGAGGGAAGTTTGTGATTATTTTCTATCGAGAAAATATTTAGTAATCGTGTTTTCACTACAATGGAGCAACAGTTTATATCCTCAACTATAATATATATTTTTTTCAATAATATTGGTTCAATACCATATCATAATATCATATCATATCTATAAAAATAGATATGATCCAGAGTCGAAGCAGTTTTGAGGTAGTACGCGCCCTTAACTTCGACGATTTATCAAAAATGACTAAACAAGAAACACCACGCGCACAATTTTTTTTAATGATAACGGTTATTAATAACAACAAACTTCGTACAATATGGCGGTTATATCGCTGAGATCTCTTCCTGACAACCTGATAGACAATAGAACCTACTAATATGTATACATGCAAAATGAAAGTAAGCAAAGGCCGCTTGGTGTTAGATATTGGCCTTCACAGATATTGTACCTACTAAAATAAATAAATAATGCTGGACTTTTCACACAGCATCATCTAGCCCCAAAGTAAGCAGAGCTTGTGTTATGGGTACTAAGTACATGACTGCTATACTACTTATATATACTTTTTGTTTGTAAATACATACATATAGACCCGAGACAAATATTTGTAGATCATACAAACATTGGTCCCGCCGCGGGGATCGAACCCGCAACCTTATGCGTCGCAGGCGGGCCTTCGCCCACTGCGCTACAGAGGTCGTCTACTAAAAGGGTCAATACTATAGATTTCCGTCTAATTATTACCAATTATATATTGTATCTGATGTATCTTGTACACAAAGGGCTTGTATTCATCAATGGTATGGATATCAATCTTAACTAATTATCTAATATGTCACAGAAACAGAAACGCAAGGTCACGCACGACAGTATCCACAGTGATGATGTGGGTAGTCGAAGGCACGTCCGATATATTTGGCACATACCCATATTATTATGAGCGATCTATGGATCATTTTCAATAATCCTAGATGTCCCAATTCTAGTGTATTTTGTTAAGTAATTCGAATGTATTCTGTTTTAATTTCTGTAAATTATAGTACATTACGATATTAGTGCGTAAAGATGGTTATAACATGCGAGGCGGAATTTCAGCCCGAGCCGCAGGCGAGGGCGTAATTGAGCCGAGCATGTTATAACCAATACGCACGTATATCGTACGACGTTTTTTAACACATTTGCGAGGAAACAGAAAAAAAACATTTGAATTATAGTCAATCTGTGAATGCACACTGTTGCTTTCCCGCCATTTGAACAGACTGCCTGATTAGTTCGAAATTTGAATAGCAACAGCGCGCTGCTCACTAGCTGGAGGCACGACTCCAGCTCGGCGGCGATCAGTTCCATATTTGAAATGGCAAATAATGCTGTTATGGAATTTGTATGGACTATAACATAACTATTTGCTTTGATAACACACGCGTTTGTTATGACCCACTTTACATATTTAAAACCGGTGGAATTACATCAGCTTTACGAGCAAGGGTGTTAAAAAATAGATTTACTATATAGGTACTATTAGTATTATATTATCTGGGGTTGAAGTAAACCTCAAATATTCAACAAGCATTTTGTAAAATCACGGCATAATTGTTTGACGTTAAACGTTAAATACCTGGTATTGACACAGCGCCGCCTGTCCGTAAAGGCGAGCCGCCGGTGAACCCGATCGACCGGACAATTATAAACCGTTTTATCGCTGACTTAGAGACTAGTTTAGCTTGAACAACTTTGGATAGTTGAGAAAAAGTTAAAAGTGTATTCTACCATAGTTAATCTGAAATTCTACCCATTGCAACATCAAACTGCAGCCAAATAAAAAAAAGAGATATTTGCCTTTGAATCTGCGAAAATTTTTACACGAGTGTTTGTGATTTTGTTTTTTTTGTGATTTTTCCAAGGCATTATTTTATGAAATATTTAGGTATTTATAATGATGCAGGTAAAAGCTATTAGCATAATTAGAATTGCGAAAATATGATTAGTTTTCTTATGAAAATATGTATCTGAAAAAGTCGCGTATTTATTCCGTTTTATGTATTAGCCCAGATAATAGTATTAGCTTACATAAATATAAAATACATGTAGCAAAGTTATTTAAAAAGCTAATGCCTTTTTACAGAATTTAGATAAGGGGTCTAGCTTTTTTTATGTGCATTTATCTATAGTGCGACGCAATTTTGAAAAGTGCGCGGGGCGTTACAAATAGCATATTGTGCTCGAATTCAAATTTTTTGTTACTTAGTATGAAAATTAATTAACGCCTAAAAAGCATTTGCACACAAAATTAAATCTGCTTATGGTGAAGACAAATAATATCACCACATCTGTTCGAAAAAATGAGTGACACGACTAGAAGACGAGGGTATTATAATCGCCAGTCATACACTTGTCCGCTTCTGTTCTTCTGTTGAAACTAATAAAAACTTTCTTCCAAGCTTTTGAAAACTATAGGGTTCTAAGTAGGAAATAATTACAAAATTAGTCACCTTTGAACCTTATTAAGGAGAACTAGGTAATTGGATTCCTTGCCATGTTTTGTTATGATGCTCCAAGCAGCCCATTAAAACTCCGCTTCGAACAGTCTCTATGAGATTTCAAAGAGCTCGTAGCTATTAAGGTTAAACTGACGTAAAACATAAACAGCTATCAGTCTTTTTTAGTTTGCATAGCGCCCTTACGCATTTCTATGGTGTCCTAAATACAAATTCTCTATCTGTAGAGTTACCCCAGAGCATAACACCGTATCTGAGAATGGATGCTACGTACCCGTGATAAGCAGTAACTGTAGTCGAGATGCTTGCAGTCTTTGAGAGCATAAGTAGAGCAGGAAGATTTATTAATTTTAGAGCAGAGATTTTCTACGTGATTCTTCCAATTTAGAGAAGAGTCAATGTTTAGGCCTAAGAATTTAGTTATGTATGTCAAGTATAATCTATCAAACGTTTAATATTTTATTATTCAAATTTAGTTTTAGTTATATTGTAGCTTAGTTTAGTATACAGGGTGTAAAAAGACAACTACCGAAAACTGAGGGGTTGCAATCAGACCATGATTCTGAACATATTTAGCCAAAAAATTTGCGACTTAGCTTAGTCATTTTATTTTATTTTCGGTTATTTGCTACTATTACAACATAATAAGATCATACTTACCTAATAATTTCATTTGTAAAAGAAAGAAACAGTTAAAACTTAAGATCCAGCAATCTACGTAAAACAACGCGCCCAGAACATACGCAAACAGCACTCTTCAAACGCTGTTTTCTCCGGATATAATGATTTTTTCGGAAAATCCTTTCGGCTTCGGTAGACGTCTTTTTACACGCTGTATAGGTTGTCTAGAAGAAATCGCGATGTAGCGATAAGATCGCCAATTGCAACCAATGATTTTATGTAATAATCCTATATTATAAGTTACTTAGATACCTACCTACTTTTTGTTACATTTTGTTGCAATAAAGCTTTTTCATTTCATTGTATTTCATTTTCAATATTCTGTCTCATTGTCAAACATCATCCATAACCATTTTCACTTGTTCAAAGTGCATCAATCAATTATAATTGCGACCGTTTTGGAATATATGAGTAAATATTATATAACATAGGTAACCCTGTCTTTGACAATCGGGTAAAAACATGGCGCCAAAGCGATAGCTTACATTTTTTGTGTGGGGAGGTATCCAGCTAATCAATAAAAATCGCGGTAGCGGATATGCAATTGTTATATTTTGTTTCATAAAACTACGCTTTAATATACAGGGTGTAAAAAGACAACTACCGAAAACTGAGGGGTTGCAATCAGGCCATGATTCCAAACATATTCAGCGAAAAAAAAACGCAATTTTTTTTTACCTAGCTTAGTCATTTTACGTTATTTTCGGATATTTACTACCAGGACAACATAATAAGACCATACCTACCTAATAATTTCATTTATAAAAGAAAAAAAAAGTTAAAACTCAAAATCCAAGAATCTACATAAAAAAATGCGCCCAAAACATACGCAAACAGTGCTCTTCAAATGCTGTTTTCTCCAGATATAATGATTTTTTCGGAAAATCCTTTTGGATTTGGTTGTGTGTTGGGATGCTGTACCTACTCCTTTCGGCTTCGGTAGACGTCTTTTTACACCCTGTATAGCATGAACTGAGTTATCTGAACGATTTATTATAAATAATTTACATCGAACCCCGTATCGTTTGATGTAAATTATTTATAACTAGCTGTCCGCCGCGGTGTTACCCGCGATCCCTCGGGAAAACTTCACTTCCCCGGGGTAAAATATAGCCTATGTTCATCGGGGATAATGTAGGATTCTATTGGTGAAAGAATTTTCAAATCGGTCCAGTAGTTTCAGAGCCTATTCATTTCAAACGAACAAACAACTCTTTCCTCTTTATAATATTAGTATAGATAAATCGTTCAGCTAACTCAGTTCATGCTATATTGCGCTTGATTGTAATTTTATGTAATATATTTTTATGAATAAATTAAATTGAAATATAAATTGTTTCAAAAGTGTATACGTATTTCGGATGCGCGTTCGTAAACACGCAATATTGGCGAAACAAATATGAATGGTATTTGTTTCGCCAATATTTTCCGGGGCGTATAAGCGTAGGAAGAGTTATATAGGTACTGTCATCTAGTTACTCATATTCTCTTTAAGAATAATTTTAAGTGCTTTTTAAGTAGGTTTAAAACAATTTCGAGCCGGTCTCGTACACAAAGGATTCCAAAATATCGTATTTGAATACTATGCATTTACTATAGGTACTAAACTTACTTTGACGAGCTTATTTCAATTTTGTTTGACTGGCACTCCACTGGAGCTTGACTTTTTGAAAATGAAAAATGAAAATGAAAAAATATTTATTTGCAGCTAACACAACTCATAATAAGTACTTAAAACTAGATTATAATAATGCTTAGATTATTGTTTACCTACAACATAAGTGCTGGTTTAGCTGAGTAGTATTACACAAAAATGTTTGTCTACGATCCTCACACTAGGCAAGCCCGTATCGTGAGGACCAAGGTACGGTTAGTCTAAAATGTTGTTTAGTGCCTCGGTCAGACAGTTGTTAGTAATAATCTTATTTTAGTTATAAGGCTCACCTAATAGAATGATAGGCCCCAAACCGTGTTTGTATTCTAAGTGATCCCAGCGCTCCTACTGAATAAATGCTTTTTGACTAATAACTAAATGATTAATACAGTGTCAGGAGGCAACCTAGGCACACGCTAGAGTGCCTGGGGCATTGTTTGAGTTGGAATAGTTGTCGACAGGAAAGACAATGTCAATACGTGTAGCTAAGCTGTGGTTAATACTGTCGATAGCCGACGGTACACCTCTAAAGATAAAATCAGCATGTGAAGAATTATATGAAGTGTACCCCTAAAATTGATATGAGTGAGAGGATATTGATGGACTCTGATCATCAAGGTTCGATAACCTTCCATCACTCAAAACAAAAACACAAAACGCAACAGAATGATATTTTCCTAGAAACTGAAGCGAAAATTGACTTTCTTAAGTCAATCAATCCCAGTAATAGCATCTAAAGCACGAGCTAAACGGATTGGGTCGAGCTTGTGCAACTAGGACAGTCGCCATGTTTAAATTCTCATATTTTTTATTCATAAAAAAGAACATAAAAGTTATTGGTTAATCATGGATCACAATATACCTCAGCATTTGCTCCAGCAGCACCATGTCCGTTTGAGCGCTGGTTTTCAGTGTAGGTGGATTCGCCAGCAATTAATATTCAAAATTTTTGAACTCATTTAATAAGAAACGAGTGCTTGGTGTGAATGTTGATGAAGTAGTGGTAGGCCAAAGAAAATATGGATGGATTGTGTGAAGGATGGCATGAGTAAGAAAGGAGTGAGTATTGAGATGACGGCTGATAGAGGAGAATGGAAGAACACAATATTATGTTGTGCCGACCCCACATAATGTGGGAAAAGGGCAGGAAGATGGTGATGAGGATTTAATAAGAAACCACTTTAACATTTAAAACTATCATGGTTATTTCCACGATTTACTGTTTTTTGAGTTTCCTGATATTTTGGTTGAAACATTGTTTCAATTTGAGGTTAAAAGAACTTACCCAAGTGAAGTTTAACCATAATTATATGAGATGTCACATCCGAAGAGATTATTTAGTAATTGAACACTAATTAGATGATAGCTGCTCTATTTACACCTAGAAGCAATGCTCAAGTACGTAGGTAGTACGATACGCTTTAGGTAATGGATGGTCAGATTAGGCCTCCCTGAGAAATTAATACGCAGATTCTAAAGACTTTATGAAGGCTCTAATATATTTTATTATGACAAATACTCGTATCCATACTAATATTATAAATGTGAAAGTAACTATGTCTGTCTGTCTGTTTGTTACCTTTTCACACCCAAACCACTGAATAGATTTGGCTGAAAATTTGCATGGATAAAGGTATCCCAGGATACAACCACGACATGGATAAAGTTGTATCCCAGGGAAGGACATAGGATACTTTTTATTCCGAAAAAATCCCGAGGGACCGCGGGTTACACTGCGGGAGCGCAGCTAGTAATAAATAATGCTGGATATTTTCATACTACATCATCTAGCCCCAAACTAAGCATAGCTATGAGAACCAGATAACTGATATACTACTTAAATACATACATAATATACATAGAAACACCCAAACCCGAGATAAATATTTGCAGATCATACAAACATTTGTCCCGCGGCCGGGATCGAACCCGCAACTTCTGCGTCGCAAGCGGACCTTCGCCCACAGAGATCGTCTAAAACAAAAGCAGTCTGGTGAATAGATAAAAGATTTTAATGGGATTGATAATTTAATTTTGCCGTGAGTTGAATTTAATCTAATGATAATTGACTAAGTATTTATTATTAAAACGAAGTACCTTTTCGGACGATATGGAGGATGGGGGCTAGAAGAAAAAAAGCGTTAGATTTTTCCGTCACGACACATATACAGGGTTATTTGTAAAACACCGGTAACCTCTCAGGACTGTAAAGTAGGGCGCAAAGTGTGCGAAGTTGTACGCAAAATGCTATGATGAAAAAATGAGAAATGACATACCTACGACAAATGACGACATGATATGATTGGTGATTAACTTCCGCAAAATGTGGACAATGTAACCAATATGTATCCAATAAACATATATTAGGACATACCTTTGACTATCCCCTTAGACATTTTCAAATGATCTAAAATGACTACATAGAAAGATCTGAGAGAATATTTACCATGACTCGGGGATACAGTCGTTGTTTATTTCAAAATGTAAATAATGTCTATCCGAATGAAGCTTAAACCAATAAAAATAAAAGTCCTTGTGGATGAGATGAAGTTGTTTACCGATCATTGTATAACTCTAATGCAATCTTTGGATAGCACTGGAAAGTGCCATGAGTGGGCCATGAGTAGCGATGCGCCGCCGACGATTGCATTAATTAATATCAAGGACAAAAGGAATTTAAATGTTGAAGGATTTTGATCTAGCCTCCGGGTGCAGTTCGTACTCCCCCAGTTTCGTTTTCACCCGGTCCGTACTCACCCTATTAAAATAAAATAACAATTGTTTTTGTCGCTTTTGCGTATAGTACCATATTGCATATAGTACCACAATAGTACCAGCGAAAACTAAAGTGCTTTATTAATTGTATTCTAACTCAAATTACTTAGTTTTCAATAGCTGCTCTGTAGGATTGGGTCAAGTAATTTGAGTTGGAATAAAATGTTGAAACCTGTAAAATGAGGAAACTAAGTATTTTACAGGTTTCAACAGAAATAAGGTAGTGTACTTGAATTGGTGTTGTGACTTTCCGTGTTCGCGGCAGAACTTCGACATTTGATAAAGACGTAAAGTTTTTTGTATGTTTTTATGCATTTATGCAGTTTGGAAATCGAATAATAGAATTTGTTCGTCTATTTTGTTTTTTAATTTAAGTCGCGATAATTAATAACACTTTGGAATTTTTGTGATAACATACTCGTACTATTACAAAGGCAAAGTCCCGGTTTTCATAAATATTGAGGGTTTCCCTAACTCAATTCGGGTCCTCGTATCCGTCACATAAATCTAAACAAAATTGGGCGAGAACAATCCCGATAGGACCTAAGCTTATGGCCTAATTTCACGTAACGAAACCATTACATTCATCAAACTGTACCATACAACTAGAAACCAAAGTTTCATTAAGTGGGCAAAGAATATGAAAACGAAAATCTTGGAATTGAAATTACGATTCTTTTATTTACGTTTAGTGTTCTTCACACTTATGGATTAAAATGCCTGAAAATTGCACCAGAAAATCTTTTTTATTTGACTATAAACCTGTATCGTCCGTCACACTGCAAAGCAAACCAGTCTCTTTTGAATTGCAGCAATAATCAGCAATAGTGCAATAGGTACCTTCTATTACAAACCAAAATTATATTTATTTAAGGATAGCCCTTATCCTTTAAGCAAATTATGATGATGATGATACAGAAGATTTTAAAACACCAAATGTTCATGAAAAAAAGATCTAATGGTAACCTATACTAAAGGTTGGTCTTTGTGATTTATCGTTAACACAGAAGCATTTCCATTTTAATTTAAACAGCTATTTTTTGTGTTTTGCGTGATAATCTTAGTCTCAATATGAAAACATACACCATTTTGTACACGGGTGGTGAAATACCTGTGTTGGATTGTTGGTCCGGGGGCGCCTCGCTTGCCTCCGTGGGGCTGCAGAGCGGCTGCTCGGCGTCAGGCGGCGGCGCCCCCTTCTTCACCATGTAGCAGCGGGGCATACCGCCAGACGCTGTGGACAAATATACTCTTTTAAACAATGCACTATAAGTTCGTATAAGTTAGTGGCTAACTCCGGTGACATTAGGCCACTAGGCCTCCGTCATGGCCTTAGTTGATCGAATGCCGCCGCTCGTCATGGCTTACAAATAAAGACAACGTCAATGTGGAGAGCTGTGGTATCCTCATGACGTTTACGTTCACCGAGCTATAAAATCGAACATTGGTTTGGAACTCATCAGATTGAAAGTCGAGAGTACATCCCACTAGTTCAAATAGGCCAATATTGCTCCTATACATTAATAAAATCACGTCTCTTTCTACACATTTCTCCATACACAAGCAAAAACAATCACTGCGCTGGCCTGGCATACCTACATTCCTCTGCGTGCTTTGTATAATACAGGCTGGAGAAAGTCAATAGCGGGGCTGGAGGGAAACCTCTTGAAATTAAGGTAGATAATTCTACTTAAAGGAAACATTTTTAAAAAGAAACAGAACTACATTCAAAAAAATTTTTTGAAAGTTTGCCTCAACCGGAAGTAGGGATTGCAATCCGGCTCCGTTTTTAATCCGGCCGGCTAAACAATCCAAAGTGATTTCAATGAATAAACTTTTGTTATAAACAGTCTCGTAGGACTTTTTTTATAATATTTTTATATGTATATGGCCCATAAAAGATAGCTCAGAGACGTCAGGTCTGGACTTCTTGCATCTTATCATCCCATTTGTGTGTATCCAGGCATTGAAATTTTCATTAAGACAAGCCCTGAAAATTCTACTATTAGCTGATCGCACATTATGTCCGCGACATACGCGCCGCAGTAATTTTTCTAAAAGTTTTCTATAGAAAAAATACTGATGATGTCAGAAAATGCGGGTAACTTCTGACGTCTCAGCATTCCTCTATTGAATTGACAGTTTGACGCGATCGTTCGAGGAGCTATTGTGATTTGTGCAGGAGCACCGTCTTGTTGAAAAATGATATTATTTCGTTCCTTTTCCGGTAGAAGTTTCAATTCATTTTGTAAAAAGATCTATTTCAATGTATTTTCAGATGTCCTCCGCGTGCACCAAAACAACCATATAGCTTTGATTCCACACCAAACATAAAGAAAATCTAACCTGGTTGTTTGTTTCGTGAACTTGGAATGAATTTAGACGGGACAAATACCTAGTGATTACCTAATAATGCCTGTTAAACAAAACATTCCATTATTGCTGAAATTTGTTTCATCAGACCATAAAATGTATTCTAAGAAAGGATTGCGGGCTATTTCCGTTTGAATATTCTGGCAGAACTCTAATCTTCTTTGACAGTCTCCAAGATGAAGAGTCTGATCGTCCACCACGAAAAAATTATTTGTATTGATTACTCAAAACGTTTTGAGTCCACATTTTTCATACGCACCGCCAAATTGTGGAACTCATTGCCGGGCTCTGTATTTCCCGAAAAGTACAATAGAGGGGTCTTCAAATTAAGAGTAAATAGGTTCCTTCTAGGTAAGCATGCTCCATCTTAGACCTCACTACTGCTTAACATCAGGCAGAGTAATTAAAAAAAAAAAAAAAAATCAAAACACTTAGTACATGCGTCAAATTATGTCAAAATATTAAGAACAAAATCGGAGAATATAAACTTAGTTTTGAATAACAAAGCAATGAATGCATGCAAATGGTTTTCAAGAGGTTTTCCTGCAGAGCACATTTTTCCACCCTTTATAAACTTACAAGTATTAAAATGAAGAAAACATAGATTCGCATGAAAACACAATTTCCGCAAAATATAATAAACACCCAGAACCGAGAAAAACATTTGCATATTTGTACAAACATTTGTTTTAATACAAAGTGGTCACATACTAAATTGTTTGCGGGATTGGGAAAAAATATCTGAAAACTAACATGGAAAAGTTTTGTTCAAAAGCTTATAACGAATACTATCTGAACACGAAACAAATAAAACAGGATTATTGGAATTACAAAAGAGTTTTTCAATAGAAGTATTATTGGAGGAGGAAAATACTACCGTACTCCTTTCATTATTTATTCCCGGTTAAATTCCCAGTTTTTCTCAGTAAATATTCAGTTCAATTCAAAACATTTATTCTTTGATGTTGGGTATCTTTAGATCTTAAAAATATACAGGGTATATTTTATTGATAAAATCTACCTATTCAAAAACACACACAACTTATATATATGAAATAAGCGGTAAAAAATAAAAACAACAGTAATAAACTTAAAATGTGTATTTATAACAACAGCAATATTAATTAAAAAACATTCATCATCATCATCTCCCTGCCCTTCTCCCACATTATGTGGGGTCGGCACAACATGTGTTCTTCTTCCGTTCTCCTCTATCAGCCGTCATCTCAACACTCACTCAAAAACATTTTAGGTAGGGAAAACATTACCCTTCCTTTGACAGACGGGTAAAAATGATTCCATAAACATACAAGTCATAAAGCATTTACTGTAGGAGTAAGTAAGGGTAAAAACATTCATCATCATCATCTCCCTGCCCTTCTCCCACATTATGTGGGGTCGGCACAACATGTGTTCTTCTTCCGTTCTCCTCTATCAGCCGTCATCTCAACACTCACTCAAAAACATTTTGGGTAGGGAAAACATTACCCTTCCTTTGACAGACGGGTAAAAATGATTCCATAAACATACAAGTCATAAAGCATTTACTGTAGGACGTAGGACCGCTAGGATTACAATTCTCATATTCCTTCGCGGCGATAGGTAACCTTACCCAATAAACTATTTCATTATGTAAAGTATATGTAAATAAAGTTTTGTATGCCACTCTGTCTACCTCTGATGGGCTAATTAAATTTCCAATAATTTATATAAAATTGATTAAATTAACAGGATTTCTAAGTGGAATTCTGAAAACCAAGCTGTAATGGAACTACTTAATTATGTACGTCCTAATTAATTTACACACGCACTAAAAACATGAAACTAAAATCAAATACCTAAATAAAATTAAACGTAAACGTAAACAGGGTAACAACTGTATCCCCAAGGCGCGGTAGACATTCTCTCAGATATTTTATGTGCAGATCCTTTAAATAAAATTAAAGAATTAAAAAAAAGCAAAGTAGCAAAATAATGCACCAAAAGCTGTAAAATAAAAAAGTTCCAAAAAGTAAGCACAAAAAGCAAAATAAATTCAAAAAGTTGTCCACAAAAAAGCGTTGATCTCGATTATAATTGACACAAAAATACATACACTCTTGATCCAGTTTGAAAAGTTGTAGATCCATTTTATAGTTAAAAACACGCGCGAGATTACGAACAGTGCCGAGAGATCGGACGCGAACGATTTCCGTACTGGGTAGTAGGGAGGTCCGCATCCTACAACGTCCAGGCTAACACTGAAGCGTGCATACCTCATGCATTAAGTTATTGCTGAATTTTACTACAATAATTATTTCAGTGAAATAATCATTCGTGTGTACGTAAGAGGAATCTGATGGGTTTTTACAGATATCGAAAATTGGCTTTGGCCAATTTTAATTATTTGGCACAGAGCATCAGCATTGCCATACAGCGTGGCAATGCCGCCAGTATTTTGGGCACGCTTCCGACTGGCAGTGACCTGGATCAGTTGAGCTATCCATAGATCGTTTTTACGACGATCCTTAGATAACTTGACTGATTCTATTGTATTTTGTAAATTTTATGTACATGTTGTAGTAGCTTAGTTTCTTATTTTACGTGCAAGCCTTTGCACGACTAATGTCCAATTATAAAAAAATACAAAAAGTCTAAAAAAAATTATTCCTAAAAATATCCAATACACTTAGTACAAGAGTAAGATTTTGAAGCTCACGCCCGCGGCTTCGCTCACATATCTACTACCATACTATCTGATGTTCACAATTTCATGGGATTTTTTATTTTACGCGGAACCCTATCTTTTTCAAATTCAAATTCAAATTCATTTTATTTCAGATAATTAAATCCATATTATAACTTATTACAATTAACATTTTCAATTTACAAACACAAATAATCATATAAATAAAGCACAAAATCAAAATATAATTATATATTTTTGATGTAGCTTAAGTTACTCCCCTATAAATTGTATACCCCACCTCCTACATAGGTATATGTTTGTATTTCAGTTCTATTGTCTTCTTCTTGAAGTCCTGTGGTTATTCCTTCGTAGATTAGAGACAAAAATTGTGAACACAAAATGTTTTAAATAACAAGAATTTCATAACCGCCTGACAAAAAACATAATTTCCTTCGCTCTTTCAGTTAAAGAACACGTTTTTTTTTCGTCTGCTGCACTTTGAAAAAATATATCAAAAGCCTTTCATTGCGAGATTCATGCGCGATATTACCTCCAATTTGAGTTCCAAGTACGTTCAAGTAAAATTCTACGTGATTCTTTTGTCGTGCGACGTATACAACTCGTCGTGAAACTGTCCCAAACTTAACTTTTTGATATTTATCTCGCTCGTTTGTTACCTATTTCTGTTCGCTTGCTAAATTATGTACTTAACGGTGGAAACTTGATTGGTTTATGTGTTTTTATATGCTCTTTAATTTAATTGTTATTATGTACTGTTTGTTTCCCAAATAAAATAAAATTAAATTAAACTTGACGAGCTTCCCGAGTACAAACATTTCTAGCGCTTTAAATTAATTAAAATTTAAACATGTAATGCAGTGTCTATGTGTAGTACTTTCTATGGATTTGGTATTATTATTTTGACTTGACATTTATACGTGACCGATAGCTGTAAACCATTATTCCTGACACATAAAATTCTAACACTTCCGTCCCTATAAATAATTGAAGTAGCATTATTTGTAAGAAACAATCTACACCTGTTCCCACGTTTGTCTGACAATGCGCCACGAAACAGACGTGAAGATAGGCTCTGTCTTTTTGAATCCAAAACTGCGCTACTAAGTAAAAGTATAGTGTGCATGGCACCAATAATTTACAATAAAATTCCAAAGAGCAACAACTTAATGATAATGAATTTAAAAAACTATTAATTGGAAAATGCCACTATAACATTGACGATTTCTTAAATGACAAATTTTAATTGAAACTACATTGTTATTAATATTTTTTCTATTGTTGAATGAAATACTTTGACTTACATGATTATTTGACCTTACATCTAACATTTAATTTTAATTTTATTTTGATTTATGTCACTAAAAGCATGCCATTCTATCGGTTTGCACCGAAATCGGTAAAACATGTTGTTACAAAACTTACCTAAAATGTAATCATCCTATTTACACATGTTTATGCAAATAAATAATCTTTATCTGAAACAATAAACATAAAAATACGTACTTACGTAATTGAATTAAACTAAAGATAATAAACAGTGTTCAAGTCACCGACCGCAGGTAACGTGCCCAAAAGGCTGGCGGCATTACCTCGTTGGATGGCTATAGGTACTTATCCTCTGTCCGAGGTAAGCACTAGCCCTTTGGTCATTGGTCTCGTCAATCAACCTCTTAGATAATTCTCTGAAAAGGAGCCATGCCTCTGGACCTAAAGTTTCCACTCCAAAAGGCAGAAATATACAGGGTGTAAAAAGACTGCTACCGAAAACTGAGGGGTTGTAATCAGACCATTATTCTAAACATATTTAGCGAAAAAAAAACGCTAAAAATTTTTTTGACTTAGCTTCGTCATGCTATGTTATTTTCGGCTATTTACTACTATTACAACATAATAAGACCATACCTACCTAATAATTTCATTTATAAAAGAAAAAAACATTTAAAACTCAAAATCCAGCAATCTACGTTAAAAAACGCGCTCAAAACATACGCAAACAGTACTCTTCAAACGCTGTTTTCTCCGGATTTAGTGCATATTTCGGAAAATCCTTTTGGATTTGGTTGTCTATTGGGATGCTGTACCTACCCCTTTCGGCTTCGGTAGACGTCTTTTTACACCCTGTATACCCATCACCGATAGATATGTATTTCAGCCTTTTGTGATTTTCTGCTGATGCCGCCGCCACACCAGCTGTCCTGGAGGTTGCCGACAGGTGAGAGGCCGCTAGCGTATCGACGCAAGAATATATTATTATTATTATCTTTATCTTTAAACATTTCATTTGTGGAAATGCTGTAATTTTTCATTTTTTCAAAAATCCAAAAAAGTCTGATGCTTTTTTCTTCGAAATAAACCTATTGTTTCCTAAGAACACAACTTTCTTACCTACTACTGAAGAAAATTACCTTGAATGCCGTAAAATTTTGACACAACCTGTATAATTTTATATACCTACTTATAGTATGCATGACCATGGTTGACTAAACTCGACTTAAGACATGAAATGGTACGATCTAAACTTTCTCTAATTAGTTTGCTTCAAGTGCTGCTGCAGCTTAAAAGCAGTGAAGGTATTTTGTCGAAGAAACTTAGATTTAATTAAACTAAAGGCAAATTATTTTCGCGTTTGGTTTCTTGTCAAAGGCTTACTTACTCGTATAGTGCATTCAGGAGACAAACATCGTGAGACAAGTTTGGCGAGAATTGTCATGTGAGAAATGCGGAAACGTCTTTGAACGTGTAAACATAAATCCCACCAAAAACATTCCAAGACTACATTTCACTGTAAAAAGTTATGAGAACTCTACTAGTAGAGGCCTCGTATATTCTCAAAAAATATTTTTTGTGAATATACGGATAAATTATATTATTGTCCCTTTAAACTTATGCATTAGACTTGCTTTTTATTATCTGGGTGTATTTGGTTTTTCTCGCAGTATGTGTGAAAAGTAGAGTATTCACCCCGGGGTAAAGCTGTCTTAAAGTTGTCTTAAAGTCTTGGGCGCTCTTGAATCCCTCGCTGTCTCAGGATTCTAATCATTAACTCTCTCCCTTGCTCACGCTCGGTTGTTAACTCAAGAATCCTTCGATGCGCTTGGGGTTCAATATGGCGTCCGTAACATAATAGGTACACTGCTTTATCTCCTTGGTGAATTATCTACTACAAAATGCGCCTCAAAGAGCCTCCTTCCACGACAGCTAAAATTAGAAATATGTGCATTCTTTCCGATAAAGAGATAATGGGAAAAACTTTCAAGAACGTTTTCTAGGGTTAAGAAGAGTTAAGAACGTTTGAGTTTAACTTGCTGTAAAATGTAAAAAAAAAAACAATTCTAAAATTCCCAAAACGGATGTTTGATGTCAAAGAGAAACATGAAAGCACAGAATTCCTGTGAAAGTCCTGGCCCCACACTAGGGTTGCGTCGTCTTATGAATCAGCCGAGCAATCGACCACGCCACCGAGCTCGTCGAAATTTTAGTGGGTCTAGGAACAAAATCTAGCAGAAACTCTTGAATGTTTGACCAAATATCGTGTAATCGAATTGGAGGAACGGCTATTACTAAACGCCACATTATGCGCAGCTTCAACAGAAGCCTCGGTAATCAAATAAGTTTACAATACGAATAAGTACTGTGGGCTCATTTCCTGAAAAGTACAATACACCGCTATTTTATGACTACCAAAAAAAAATCAAGGACAGTTGCAGCAGATGCAGAAAATGGTAATAGCATCGTCAGAACTTCTTTTATTTAACTATCACAAAGTTATCGAGGATTGTAGTCGACCAAAACCGAACAAAATTTTATGAAAACTGTACAAATAAGTACTATAGACAACAATCGCGTACAGACTCTCATTCGAACTATGTTCTCGTATCATCCCCAGTCAGTAAAACCGCAGTAGCTACGAGTATCATAAATCCATGTCTGACTCGTCTCGTCTCCTTTTAAGGTTATAATTTTTTTTTTCTCTTTTTTTGAGTTTTAACTACATAAATGTGATCAGTAACAGACACCGAGATCATGTTTAAATTTTTTTTGGTAATTACAAAATAGCGGGGTCTTCAAATCAAGAGTAAATAGGTTCCTTCTAGGTAAGCATGCTCCATCTTAGACCGCACTACTGCTTAATATTAGGCAGAGTAAGGGAGGTTAAATGCTTTTTTTTTTTAATTGAATAGGGCAGCATTTGACCTCACTCTGCCTGATGTTAAGCAGTAGTGAGGTCTAAGATGGAGCATGCTTACCTAGAAGGAACCTATTTACTCTTGCTCCTCCTATTTGCTATCTTTATGCTGCCCTATTTTATTAAAAAAAAAGTAGTAATGAGGCAAAATACTTTTCTTAACCCGAGTGATATACTCTAAGATTACCTAAGTATGCTTCGTCTTCGTGTTTAAATTAGAGGGAGATAAACTTTTGTTCATGCGTTAATGAAAACATTTACTTACGTGCAAAGCGACACCCCAACTTGTACGCGCTCAAAGCTGCTCGCACGGTTGTTCTAAAACTTTGACAGCAATAATTTTCCAACAAATTAGCGCCACAAAGAAGTTTTTCACGAATATAGTTCGACGATCTCTGTGACTCAGTGGGTCAAAGCCCGCTCGTGACGCAGAAGGTTGCGGGTTCGATCCCCGCCGCGGGATAAATGTTTGGACATTTCACACAGCATCATCTAGCCCCAAACTAAGCAAAGCTTGTACTATGGGAACCAGATAACTGATATACTACTTATATACTTTTTGTTTGTAAATACATACATATTAAACATAGAAACACCCAGACCCGAGATAAATATTTGCAGATCATACAAACATTTATCCCGCGGCGGGGATCGAACCCGTAACCTTCTGCGTCCCAAGCGAGCTTTCACCCACTGCGCCACAGAGGTCGTCAAACTAAATACTTATTAATACAAAACTAAATACTTATTTCAAAGCTAGTATAATTTAATCTGATGCGGTACGTAAGACTATAGTGCCGTGGAACAAATACTAAGTATAACAACAGCCCTAGTATAATATATTCAAAGTGCAGGTAGTGTTAGTTATTTTTGTGTCCAGCATCATAGCACCGATAGTTCAGTGGTAGAACACCCAATCACGGGTAACCCGGGTTCGAATCCCGGTCGTTGCGGCTGTCAATCTCCTGTTCGCCTTTTTGGGTTTAAATAGGCGGACGCGAAATTGATTTTTCAATTATTCTCATGTTATTTTCAGTGGTTTAAAATCTAGAGGAATGGAAATACAATCGTAGCGAAGCACACATAACCCACGTGTACACTGTGCCCCACACATGCTCAGTTACAAATGAATCGGAATTGAATAAGTGGTATCATTTTATAGGGGAGTTCCACACAGGAGCAATATCATACGGTTTGCATAGGAATAACAGATTCAGATTTGTATACTACCAGTATGACAAAGCTCTTATCCCACACACTATTAGAACGCCAGGATGGATATCAGAAAATACGATTGCCTAACACACACAAACAAACAGACACAGGAATATTATGTCTGCTGATCAAGCGTCAGTCGAACGTACGCCGCGCCGGTCACGGCACTGCGCTTGGTGTTGGTGAATCCAATAATTTTTGAAGTAAAAACTTCTTTAGGCGCGTTGGGCAGTTTTGAGATGAGAATAAAAGCTCGCATCGAAAAGGTCACGTGCGAGTAACGCTCACCGACACCTACCAGTAGCGCCATCTAGTTCTGTACTCGGTAAACTTTTACGGCAATATTTTTACATTTCCAAAAGCTTATTTTATAACTAAACGGGTGAAGGCATTATCTTTCGATTTTTTCGATTTCGTGACTCAAACAATACACTAGGCACCTAATTGTTCGAGTTTTCACTTCTCTCGGCATTCCCGGGAGTGCTACGGTTTTTTTCGGACAGGTTGAATCTTAAGTTGTGCTAGGCGTTCAGTTACACTGTAGTACAAAGTGAAACGTTCACTTAGATTATCAGGCACTCAAGATCCTAACACTTCGTTATATGGTTATATGTATACTTCGTTCATATTGTGTCACGTTTCCAACAACATAGCTTAGGTACCTACATGCGGCGCAAGTTTGATGCAGTTTGTAGAAAAGTAACTTTTGTTTAAAGTAGGTACTACACAAGGTACCTTATAAGGCCGATCGGCCGATAGAAAGTCTGCAGTCTGCGAAGGGGCTAAGTCTCAAACTTGAAACACAACTCGAGAATGACAATGAATTTTATCGACCTTACTAAACTTGACATTTTATGTCATGCATAAACTAAAAAATCGTATGGTTATTCATAGGTTATGCATGACATAACTTTATGTCAAGTTTATTAGTAAGGGCCTAGGTATAAGTAATCTAATTTTTAGTTAGTAGGTATAAGTAGTCTAATAATAAGTAGTAGTTTTCCATTTTTGTTTATTTTTATTATGTGGTGTGCAATAAAGTATTTTCTATCTATCTAATTTTTAGTTTAAATTTTGTTTTGTTTTATTTTTAGTTGATTTTATTTTTCTCTGGTTTGTGATTAATTAATCTCTAACTTTTAGCTATTTAGCTGTTGTAAGTTGTTTTATTGTAAAATGCTGTGCATGTCTGTAATTGGTGCAGGAACACTCCACGAGCATAAAATAATTGTCTTAAAATGTTGTACTATATAAAGTACTAGCTGACCCGCGCAACTTCGTCTGCGCATTAGTAGGAACAAAGTAGAGGAGTTTTGAGTGAATCGAGAGTAGGTATATACAAAATATAAAACTCCATCGCTTGATATAATAATAATATTTTTTTTATATTTATGTTTCTCTCAAGAATCCCATAATAGATAGAGGTAGGGAAAATCTTACCCAGATCTTGCAATGCTAAGAACAAAACGAATACGGTAATTGGTATAGAATCGCTGAAGCGAGCGGCAATTTTTTTGAAGAAATTGACTCGAAACGTAATTTTTTTTGAATAGCAAGTATTGTATGGTTTTGAATTTAGAAATAAAACGATTAACTAATATTACTTACCCGCGACTTCGTCAGCAATATAAAAATATCGAAATCTCTAAGCAAAAATCTCCATTAACTTTTCAAAACTCAAAATCAAAGAAAATTATACTCGATCGGATCTCGATCTCCGCTATAGTAGAAACGCCACCTAGGAGAAAAGTATAAAGTAAGTTTTGACTTCGGTGATATAGATGGCGTGGCTTGGCTATAGCTAAGGAAAAATATTTTAATATCAAAAAATCATAACTTCGGAGTTCGGATAATATACATATTGATGAGTGGGAATACACATGTTACATGTTTATCATTATATAATTTTAAAATAATTTATTATGCAAAATACAAAACAAAATAAAAAAATCTAGAGTGCAAAAAGTGGCTCCGGGCGGTCACCCATCCTTTTTATGACCGCGCCCAGGGTTGCTTAACTTTTTTCCCCATACAAACTTCCAATCCTTATTTTCACGCCCCCTTATGGTAATTGACAAAAAAAAGTAGCCTATGTCCATCCCTGGGGTATACTCTTTATCCATGCCAAATTTGAGCTTAATCGGTTCAGCGGTTTGGGCGTGAAAAGGTAACAAACAGACAGACAGACAGACAGACAGACAGACAGACAGACAGACAGACAGAGTTACTTTCACATTTATAATATTATAGTATATATAGTATATAGTATAATAGTATATAGTATATAGTATATAGTATTATAGTATAGTATGGATAGTATGGATAGTATGGATTACCTACATATGATGTTGGCGTTGCCTGGTAAATAAATAAACACAATACAACGTGGCTTTTGGTGACGAAGCGCTCAACAAGTTCCTCCTCAGAGTTCTCAGTTTATATGCTAATCTACGAAGATCTCCGAAGATTTCCTGAGCGTCTGGCACCGAAATAGCTACGGTTACAACGCAGAATAGTAATTTAATCCATTTAACCGAAGCACCCTGTGTTGAGTTAATCTGCTGAGCGGCGGCAAAACCAATTTGCTATGGTATCGATGCTTCTATAACTTTCGTGTTGGCTTTAGTTATTACTCTCTATTACAGGTAACCCGCGGGCCGGTGACGAGCAGGGTAAACCTCGAACCACATGGGCAAGGGTCAATAGAGATGTCGCAGCCGACTGGTTTAATCCGCCGTTGAATTGAACGGCGCCGTTCAACTAGCGGCCTGAATAATATTCATCATCATCATCATCATCATCAGCCTATAATAGTCCACTGCTGGACATAGGCCTCCCCTAATGAGCGCCATTGCGCCCTGTCCTCGGCTCGACGCATCCAGCTTCTGCCAGCAGCCTTTCGCAGATCGTCACTCCACCTGGCCGGAGGGCGTCCTACACTACGTTTGCCGAGTCGCGGTCTCCACTCAAGAACTCGTTTACCCCAGCGGTTATCGGTTCTTCGGCAGATATGGCCAGCCCACTGCCACTTCAGCTTGCTAATTCTCTGAGCTATGTCGACAACTTTGGTTCTATGTCGGATAGTCTCATTGCGGATTCTATCCTTCAGAGAAACTCCGAGCATAGCTCGTTCCATAGCTCGCTGAGCGACTTTAAACTGGTGGACTAGCCGTACTGTGAGTGTCCACGTTTCGGCACCGTAGGTCATGACAGGTAGGACGCACTGATTGAAAACTTTCGTTTTCAGACATGTTCGTCGAGCCTCAGAGTTCGTCCGTTAAATGTTGCTAGGGTCAGGTGATTTAGGTAGCCTACGGTAGCCCGGGGATTCCTAGCACCCCCTGCCCCTGCCCTGCCCTGTGAATAATATTAGGCAAATGGATTGAATAGTTTAAAGTAAAGCCAAGTCATTTCTTAGGCAAGTAATAAAGATAACAATTCAATTTCTAGCGCATTGATGTGGCTACCACTGCCGCAGCGCTCGCTTGCTTGCGCGTAGGTTTTCACTAGCTTAACAAAACCTAGCCTACTTTGGATGTAGAAGATAATATCTTAGATTAAAATAAGTCGGTTAGGTTATGTTAGGATAGTGAAACCTAACGCCAGAAATCTATTAAAACGATTTAAAACGCCCTATTAAATGAATAGCCGTAGCATCCAGCCAGTTAGTTAATTAAATGTTTGTATTTAATCAGGTGGCTGAATATCATTTAGGCCGTTGAACTAGCTAGGCGTTTAGTTGAATAGCTGATTAAACCAGTTGCCTGCGACAGAGACATTATGTCGAAACTGTATAGTTTGGCTGACCAGTTAGCTAATCCAGTAACTACGACATTTTGATGTGCGAAATGATTGTAAGTGTTTGGGATTCTTCCGGGTAATTTGATAGAAACGAGGAACTCCAACTTAATAACAGTTTTAATGAATAAAGGTACAGTGGTTGTACAATATGAAAGGGGCGTGAGTTGATCACGGCCTCCGAAATAATGACCTAATGTAATGGCGTCGCCTTCCGGATGCGCTTAGGCATAGTGAAGAGTGTCCGCGTAGGGATTTCCATCGACCACAGATAACACACCGCACTTTGTTCACATACAGATAAAAAGTATTTGTTTCACAATGATTGTGTGCAAGACTACAAGTCAGGACCAAAACAGGGCGGAAGACCCCGACTCACATGGATGTCTGTATTAAAGAAAGACATGGAAAACAACGAAGTGGACCCGCTGACAACCCAAAAAATACATCTTTGGAGAAGAACGATTAGGAGAGCCGACCCCAAATAAAAATGGGAAAAGGCCTGAAGAAGAAAAAGAATGATTGTGTGCGAGTGCCGTGTGCTCGTTAGTTCGCCGACACTTCATTGATTTTGACTAATTTTTTTTTGTAAGGCATGATGGTTCATTGGTCGCCTGCAAGAATACTTTCGACAAGAGTCGAGAAGAGAAAACAATCAATGAGTTACTCCCCGTGGCGGATAGGATTGCGGTAGATTGAGATCGTAGGACATAAAAATGGAAGATTGGTATTCCGCAAATGGTTATGGGGCCTTATTACCTTAGCCATGCAGAGACGGTAAAAGCTAAAACAAAGTTACAAAGGTACCTACGTAAGCTCGTATGAGTCAGTGGAAAACTCTGGTGACGGAGTTTTTAGGCCGCCTTAAGGCCTCCGTCATGACTTAATGACTTAAATAGCCGGGACCGACAATTTAACGTGCCCACCGAAGCACAAAGGCGCTCAGATGAAAACGCATCGGCGGTCACTTTTTGTAGGGGTTAATGTATAGAATTGAGTGAATATCTTGGTGGTAATTTATTTGCATGGATACTTAATTGATAATGCCACTAGTGGTCACCCATCCACTTACTGCTCAGAACGTTGCTTCGACGAATCAAGAACTTCAAGCACCACCACTTCTTTTTATTGTACTGAAATATTGTTAGTGGATCAAGTAATCGTGGCTTCGACGACCAGGCTCGACACACCAGGCGTGTCTCTCAGCGCTGGGCGTGAGCGGGCGTGGCTTGAGCTTAACGAGGCGTTTACGTTAAGATTTTAAAATTAAAACCCAAAATGTACATACCCTGCGGAAAGAAGCTACGAACCAACTAACTGAGCTAACTGATTCAATTTTGTAAGAATTTTATGTAGGTATGTGCATTTCTAAATCGTAATAGTACATTACGATATTAGTGCGTAAAGATGGTTATAACATGCGAGGCGGAATTTCAGCCCGAGCCGCAGGCGAGGGCGTAATTGAGCCGAGCATGTTATAACCAATACGCACGAATATCGTACGACGTTTTTTAACACATTTGCGAGGAAACAGAAAAAAAAAACATTTAAATAAACTCAATCTGTGAATGCACACTGTTGCTTTCCCGCCATTTTAACAGCGCGCTAGCGCTGCCTACTGGCGCCGCGCGGCGATTAGTTCGAAATTTGAATAGCAACAGCGCGCTGCTCACTAGCTGGAGGCACGACTCCAGCTCGGCGGCGATCAGTTCCATATTTGAAATGGCAAATAATGCTGTTATGGAATTTGTATGGACTATAACATAACTATTTGCTTTGATAACACACGCGTTTGTTATGGCCCGCTTTACATATCTAAAATCGGTGGAATTACATCAGCTTTACGAGCAAGGGTGTTAAAATAGTACATTACGATATTAGTGCGTAAAGATGGTTATAACATGCGAGGCGGAATTTCAGCCCGAGCCGCAGGCGAGGGCGTAATTGAGCCGAGCATGTTATAACCAATACGCACGTATATCGTACGACGTTTTTTAACACATTTGCGAGGAAACAGAAAAAAAAACATTTTAATTATACTCAATCTGTGAATGCACACTGTTGCTTTCCCGCCATTTTAACAGCGCGCTATCGCTGCCTACTGGCGCCGCGCGGCGATTAGTTCGAAATTTGAATAGCAACAGCGCGCTGCTCACTAGCTGGAGGCACGACTCCAGCTCGGCGGCGATCAGTTCCATATTTGAAATGGCAAATAATGCTGTTATGGAATTTGTATGGACTATAACATAACTATTTGCTTTGATAACACACGCGTTTGTTATGACCCGCTTTACATATTTAAAACCGGTGGAATTACATCAGCTTTACGAGCAAGGGTGTTAAAAAGATAATAATAACACTTACGTGCTTCTCCAAAAGGCAGCCATACTGAACACCTGTAGAATTGTAAGAAAATTCTTACAGACTGACCCTTGTGAAGTCAGTCCTAATAACTCTTAGGTACATACTGATATGCACTTGGCTTCGGCCCGTGCATTTCAGTTAATCCCCAGTTTACTTGTGAACTGAGTACTAAAAGTATAACCCTCAAATAATAATAATAAATAATGCTGGACATTTCACACAGCATCATCTAGCCCCAAACTAAGCAAAGCTTGTATGGGAACCAGATAACTGATAACTGATGTACTACTTATATACTTTTGAAGATCCCAAAGGATGAGGTAAAATTCGGTAAAAGCTAGAATAAAATGCCATTTACACGATACCATTTAGGTATACCGGAGCAAGAGAGAGCTAATATTCCGTGGCAAGAGTGTGGCGTTTATGTGTGACCTGATTTTCAAATCTACAGGTAAGTAACAAGGTTACGACCTGTGTACAAAAAACATATACCTTCTCGTTTCTTATACTACGGAGTTATTTCACAAACCAAACAGGGTCACGACTGTATCCCCAAGGCGCGGTAGACATTCTCTCAGATCTTTATATTCCAGATCCTTTGAAGATGTCTAAGGGGGTAGTCAGAGGCATGTACAAATACATATTTGATACATGCCCACATCTTGCAGAAGTATTCCATACGTGTCAGGTTGCAAGCCCATCGCCGCTTATAAGAATACTAACTGGTTTCCTCACGATGTTTTCCTTCACCGTTCAGAGCTCGTGTTAAAACGCATATAAATTTAACGAAACGCAAAATCCATTGATGCACGGCCTGGATTCGATCCCACGACCTTCAGATTGAAAGTCGAGGTGCAACCCCATTCGGCCAACACGGCTCTCTTATTTCATTCATGTCGTTAAGCCATGACAGAGGCCTAAGGCGGCCTAAACACTCCGTCACCAGAGTTGGCCACTGACCCATACGAACTAACTAAATGCGGAGTTTTTTTTAAACATCTACCGCTTCTTTTTTTCTTTTTAGCCACTTTCGACACTTTGGGTGTAGGCCGTCTTCATAATTTGCCATTTCTTGCGGTCTTGTGCAATCTCTATCCATTCGCCTCCAGCTGTTCTTTTGAGGTCATCGTACCACCGCATTTTTCTCCCCTGTGGTTGTTTTACACCCCATCTACCTCTACCTCTTTGAATATAATACAAATCCCATAAACATGCAAAACGCGTCAGCCTAGCCTTTAAATATCAAGTAAAAATTATGCAACAAAAGTATAAACTACTTCTTTGTATTTTTTACTGTTGCACTTTATGTTTGCCGTAGCACCCGTTACGTCGTAGACCCTCTACGAGAAACTTGAGCGCTACAAAGCGGAAACTACGCTTTTGACTGTTTGGCAGTTTCTGCGAGAAGTGTAGCATGGAGGTATATGCCGTCATGTCAATATGCTACAATTTACCCTTTAGCGTGGCTCAAACATTTTTTTCGTTGCTTTGGTTATTATGCAAACGTAAAGCAACGAGTGAAAAGCTTTCATTAATCCTAAAAA
This sequence comes from Epirrhoe alternata, assembly GCA_963565295.1. NCBI lineage: Eukaryota > Metazoa > Arthropoda > Insecta > Lepidoptera > Geometridae > Epirrhoe > Epirrhoe alternata. The sequence goes on from OY751375.1 coordinate 3,203,069, forward strand.
CTTCTTCGACTATATTTTATAAGAAACTAAGTAGGTACCTATGCGTGTGTAGGCACAGAATACAAATAGGAATGGAATATGGTTTAGGTTTCAAAGGAAAAGTAGGTACTACCAAGTATAATCATTATCAGCCTACTCATGACTTCGTCATGGCTTAACAACTTTATAACCGGACATACGTACCCACCTACCTACTTTGTATTTTTTAGCTTTTAACGTCCTACGAAGCACGGAAAAGCTTAGTTGATAATACCACTAGGCCATTAGGACAGCAAATACCCATTAGCCACAAAAAATATAAAGTACTAAGTTTTTTTTTACACTTTGGTTCTCTCCATAACTTGTTGGAGCCTACTGGTCTAGATTAACTGTTAGGTAATTTATAATGCATATCTCATAAAGTGAGGTCCACTGGTGGTTTTTGTTTGAATAAATAAAACTTTATCAACAGGTTGTTTGTTACTTGTGACGTCAGGGCACATAATGAGAAACAGGATTGCGTAACAGAACTAGGTGTGTGACACACCTAATCCTTAATCAAAATATTACAAGAATAGCTGTCCGTCGCGGTGTTACCCGCGTTCCCTCGGGAAAACTTCACTCTCCCGGGATAAAATATAGCCTATGTTCATCAGGGATAATGTGGGATTCTAATGGTGAAAATTTTTCTAATCGGCCCAGTAGTTTCGGAGCCTATTCAATTCAAACAAACAAATCTTTTCTCTATAAAATTAGTGTAGACACACCGTGTCTTATAATATTCTGAACTAGTTGCAACTTGGCATCACTTAGGTAAAAGTTTAGACAGATAGTTTAATTGAGGCTTTATTGAGGCGAGCTAATCTGATGGTGGAATGGCTTATTTGGATCAGCTAGATTGATTTGACGACCTCTTTGTGAGTGAAAGCCCGCTTCGGACCCAGAAGGTTGCGTGTTCGATCCCCGCCGCGGGATATATGTTTGAATGATCTACAATTTTTTGTAATTTTATAGTGCTAATCCACACTTGGTATTTCATTAAGAAATGAAAAGTAAACTGAAAAAATATGAGCTTATCGAAAATTTGGATACCAGCAAGTAGGATTTCGTGGCCGAGCGGTAAGGCACTCCGGCTTTAGGAGGATCGTCTGATCGATGCGGGTTCGGATCCCGTCGGAATCCTAAATTTTGATGAGACTTTTCATTTCTTAATAAAATATTTCTTAATGATCTACAAATATTTATCTCGGGTCTGGGTGTTTCTATGTATAATATGTAGGTATGTATTCAAAAACACGAAAGTGTATCAGGTATCAGTTATCTGGTTCCCATAGTACCAAAAAGCTTTGCTTAGTTTGGAGCTAGACGATGCTGTGTGAAATGTCCAGCATTATTTATTTATTTCATTTATATTAATAGCCAGTGGCCAGAATGTTAGGTCCTAAGTACCTATCTACCTAAATGTTTTTGATTTGCGTCCTAAAAAGGAGTTTTAGTTTTTTATTTTTCAGATAGAAGTTTAATTGTGTGGATTGAACCATAGCTGCCAATAATACGGTTAGTTCCGCTATGCTCGAGTCCCGGTATGCTCGGATTTTAAAATACCTAAATAAAAGTGACATTATGCTTGGAATCAGATTCACGGACTGTCGAAAGAAAAATGCTTATGTTAAAATATTACAATCTAAAATGTAAGTACCTACTATTCACCTTAGTTGCTCCTAATAGGGCAACTTCTTTAAACCAAAATACTCATAGGTAAAATGAGAGTATTAAGCCGAGATAAATGTAGAGTTCAATGATCTTCATAATATGAAGACTATTGATCTCAAAATTTGTATTGATGTGCGATAACCAACACTGTTTCCAAGCTCTCAGTACAAAGCTCTCGAGTCTTTGTGACAGGCGTCGCCCTGCGGTTTTCCTCGTCTACTGTTGTATTCAAATGACGCGCTCCCCAGTCTCGAGTGTAGTAGGAATTTGGTCGCAGCAACCGCAGGCAGGCAGTAGCAGTGTTAATTAAAGTAGGGACTTACCTACTTATCTATAATTGTTGAATATAGCAAAATGGTACGTTATTCAAATTAAATATACCAGGTCTAAAATAATAGGATTGTTTTTTCGCTGTTGTAGTTAAGATGCCTTTCCGTAAACTCGATTGTCATTTTGATTTTTCTTTCGCTTGGGACGCAAAAGGTTGCCGCTTCGATCCCCGCCGCGGGATAAATGTTTGTATGATCTACATTTATCTTGGGTCTGGGTGTTTCTTTGTATAATATGTATGTATTTACACACAAAAAGTATATAATCAGTTAGTTTATGGTCGATTGGGAGAGCCTTACAGCCTTAGCAGTGGGACAGTAGTGGCTCATAATAATATCAGTTATCTGGTTCCCATAGTACAAGGCTTGCTTAGTTTGGGGTTAAATGATGCTGTGTGAAATGTCCAGCATTATATATTTTACTCCATTCTTACTTAGAGATAGGGTGGGCATTCATAGTAGGTACTGTAGGTAAGTACCTAATCAGGCAGTGCCATTAAAGAGACCTAAACCCAGTACTGTGCAACAGGGCTGAATAGTTAGATGACTTTGTAATGTTGAAACATAATTATATCGTTTACGCCGCCTTAGGTACACCCATCCAGCTGCACGAGCGCTCAGACAGTTTATGCTAAGTATTTGCAATTTTCCTGCATGCATAATATAATTTCGGCTTAGCGATGAATAATTTTAATATATTCTTGGGCGGATCCCTCCTCATATCAGTGTAATGACCTTGACTCAGAAGGGATAATGGCATTGATATGGATAATAAATAATTATCGTTTTGGAATCGGAATGAGCAAAAAACCCCTTGACAGGCCTAGGTACTCCTTTTTTGCTATTTTTAAAGTTTCGGTTCAAGATTTTAATTAAGTACTTAGGACTTATTTAACAAAAGCTTAAATAATAGCATAAGCGCATTGTCTACCTTTACCTTAGTGCGTTAAGGTATATTTCAGCTTAGAATTGGTTGCTTGGGGTCCGGGTCCAATGGAGGTTGAAATTTTCGGACATCTTGTTGCAATAGTTCATTTAACAGTATCGAGGCATAGCCTACAAATTCAGATCCCTTACGTCAATCAGATTCATGAATCAAAGGTAGACCGTAGTATTTGTTTGAAGAACCTCTTCAAGATTTTATTTACTTGGTGCGCTCTAAGGTGTTATCCGCGGTCCTTTGGGAGCTCTTCACATTTCCGGGGCAAAAAGTGGCTCGCTATAGCAAGCTTTCATCTCAATTCAGATATTACAATATGAATTATCTACCTCCTTCAAATTTAGTAAGGACAAACATCCTTTCATACAACTTTCGTAAGTACTTAAAAAAGTAAAAAAAAAAAAGTAAACAATTATAGGTAAGATTAAGGCCTTTGAATCCAGCTAGTAGGTAGGTTCTACCTAGTTTCGGTAGGTTTTAGGGCAAACCCGCATTCCTACAAGGAAATTAGGTTACATCTGAATGTCGCGATCGTGCTGAGCCATTCTACACTCTAACTTCATGCCCTTTGACTGCAAATTCTTTTGTTTGGATTAATTTAACATGTTTAAAAATGCTCACATTTTGAAAGGAAATTGTTACAAAGTATATTGTTAACGTTTTTGTTTATTGAATAAAAAATTTCGTTTTAACAATACCTACATGGAAGTATCATATACTTAGCTATAACTATTTCATACCTACATCATTTGATAGTTCAATTTATGTCTAAATGAGTTGATGTACCTACATAGGTAGGTACACCAGCCCCTAAAGTAAAACTGTACAGTCGAGTATGGAAGCAGTAAAAGTGTAAAATCTTGTTAGGCCCTCGTGCAAGCCACACCGCAGTTCACGTTCCCTCACAATTTTCACGAAAGTAAATCGAGTATGTAAAACAGATCCAACAGTAGGAGGAACTTTGTGACATTCCTTGTGCCCGGCCAATATGGCTACAAAATAATCGATACTTTAACTAAACAATACATCAAAGTAACAAAGTTAGTTTTCAAAAAGCAGCGTGGGTAACTCGGAGTTCGTTTCGGCTGCGCAGCGCCGCGCCGCGTTGCCGAACACGCGCGAGATTCAAAACTTATGCCGGTATTTAAATTTTATGGCGGTATTTGTTTAAGTTTTCATATATATTACAGGGTGTTCCAAGCTTACCTGAGGTTCACGGAGGCGCCATGTGTTAACAGGTGGTGATGGCAACAAGTCGCGAGTAAGGACGACGGTGTTCCACAGGTTCGCGGGTCGCGTGCGGCGGAGGCGGCGGTTCGACGGCGACAGTGCGCTCGCTAAGGAAGGACGCAAGCGCCCGGCGACCCCATTCGACCCCTCCTCCATCGATTTTTGAAACACCCCGCCTAAGGCGCGGTATTTACTAATGCAGAGAACTCAGCTCCCCCTTCATAACACTTTTCCCTAATTCGGAGGAAACATTGGCCGTGATTGTAACGAGCCAGCTGGGCTGCGCTGGTTGCGCGGTGATCGCGCGCATTTACGCACTTTCGCGACGCTGGGTCTCATCAACCTAAACTTCATGCCGTACCTTGTTTCCATGCTGTATCTAACTCTCTACTGTACAAAAACTATGCTAAGTTTTTGTACAGTAGAGAGTTAGAGACAAAGTCATATTTTTAATCCGGTGTTATTGTATGGATTTACAAAATTTTCGGTTTTATAATGTAGCAAGTTGAAATTCGTGATTTATGCCTACCCCTTCAGGAAAGACAAGGCACTATTTTATGTATGTCGGGACTTTGTATAGAATAATACTTAACAATATTAATCCCACTCTAATTAATACATACATACATACATAAAGTCACGCCTCTTTCCCAAAGGGGTAGACAGAGACCACGGATCTCCAGTCGCTACGATCCTGACACACAACTTTCGCCTCATTCACTCTCATTACATTCTTCATACATGCTCGTCGGTTTAGGGTACTTTTGACCTGGCCCTTCTCCAAAATGTCGCCAATTTGATCCAAGAAGGTTCGCCTAGGTCTTCCCCTTCCAGCTGTCCCATGCACATTCGCCTCATACACTTGCTTTGTCAAACGACTGTCATCCATCCTCTCTACATGGCCAAACCATCTTAACATACCTTTCTCGATCCTCAACACTACATCTTCTTTCACTCCACACTGTTCCCTTATCACACTATTTCTCACTCTATCCTTCAACGTTACCCCACACATACTACGCAACGCTCTCATTTCAACAGCATTCACTCTACTCTGATGTCTTTTCTGCCACACCCAACTTACCACAACTTGCCACACCCAATTAATACATATTAGGTAAATTACTTACCTAAATTAAAAAGGTTTTGTAAAATCTCACACTAGTTGACTACAATGACGATCGTTATTTGATTATTTCTCTTGCAAGCTTCACGGCAGAGCAACGCGTTGAAATCTCTTGGTCGGCGAAACAGCTAAAGTTCCCTTATGGTATTATTTACACAAATAATTATTTATTACGTATAAACCTACTATTTGTATAAATACAACTTATAGGTACACTAATCAGACCCACACAAAGATATAAAAAAATACCAAAGTAGCATTTGTGATTCGGGGTAACACAGAATTTAAAATGAAGAGAAATCGATAGTGCGTACAGTTTGCCTGAACTCTGAAGAGGATCTGGAAACTGTTTTTGCATCCATTTGTTAGGGTAAGTTTATCCAATTTACCCACCAAACCGACTTCAGCTCGTCTCATTTCTGGGGGTTGGATTCTTTTAGTGGTTTCTTCTTCCAATATTCTTCCGAGGTAGGTGTATTTCACTCAATCCATGGCAAAAAAAAAGTAAGTTCGTATGAGTCAGTGCCCAACTCTGGTGACGGAGTTTTTAGGCCGCCTAAAGGCCTCCGTCATGGCTTAACGACTTAAATAGCCGGGACCGACAATTTAACGTGCCCTCCGAAGGACGGAAGCGCTCTGATGAAAATGCCACTGGCGGTCACCCATCCACTTACTTTGGGGCCTTGCGGCCAACAGTTTATGTCGGATAGTTCTACGAGTATACAGGCTACTTGGCAAGAATAATGTTACTTGCGAGATCTAGGATTCAAATCGCATCGATTGGTAGCGCGCCAGCGCCATCTAGCGGTGAAGCTCTGTAGCTACTACAGATCGTCATAGAGTTCTATGACGAAGCCTTTTTAGTTCAAGCGATCGCAATTAGAGGTCGCCACAGTCCTAAACAGGTTGTATTGGATTCGTGTCTGGAAAATACGCTGGTATAATCCATTCGCGTGATAATGACTTCATTATGGTACTCGAGTGATGTGTTGCCGAACTTGCCGAACGGTATTAATGCATACTTAATTATGAAATGATCCTCGATGAACAAAATTGAAGGCATTACATAAGCTTCCCAGATCTCTGAGACGTATCGTAATGCAGTAAAACCCATTTTCAACAACGGATAAGTCTACACATTTACCACTCACACCAAAACAGAGCATTTACCAAAAGCTATGGTTGAGGTGAAATTATGCGTTTTCCTCGGCATTTCTGCATCTTGTCTCTTCTGTCATCTACGAAATAAACGCAGAAAAACTTACCATCTGACAATAAAACTCAGATATATAGGTACCTACTCAAGAGTTCAATTGAGTGCCTACAAGCAAACGCTAATCTGACTTAACGATAACTTCTGGCATGTTTTGGTGATTCAGCTTTACTTCATACTAGCTTCACTAAGCCCCAGATAATACTTAACCAACACTTCTCTTCTTTGCTTTGGCCTACCTCTACTCGTAAATCCATCAACTTTCATACCAAGCACTCTACTAGATAGGTACACGACATTCTTCCCTTATCATTACATGCCCATACCATGCTAGCCTGTTGCTTCTAATCTTTTCATTAATTGGCGCCACTTTTACACTTCCTCTGTTACCTCCTCATTCCTTACTCTGTCCATTCGCGTCACTCCACCCGCACATCCATCTCGGCATTCGCCTCTCAGCCACGTGCACCTTTTGTTCATCCGTTCCTTTTGTTGCCCAACACTCAGATCTAAACAATACGACAGGTCTTACGATGGTTTTATATATTTTCCCATTTTATATAAGTCGCAGATGTCGTGTTCACCAATGTCTTCGGCAAAAAGCATGCACCAGGGTGCTTCCTCATGTATAGCCGATGCCAGAACCTCCATTATCAGGAGAAACAAATTAGGGCTTAAAGCCGACCCCTGGTGCTAACCTACAGCCACATTGAGCTCGTCTTTAGCATAAATAAAATTCTATTTTGGGCCACATGGCAATCACGTCACGTTGCCACTTTGTTGACTTCAAGCATCTCAACAGGCTCATCAACTATTTCACTGAACTCCAATATCGAACTAAGAGCGCCTTAACCACTAAAGTTTGACAATATTGGCCATAGAAAATATTACGTATGCCCACTCGATAATCCCACTTCAACTTCAGGGATAGAGCAGTTTTTATATGAATTATTAGCTAAACGATATTCAAGAAACAGTTTACCAAAAAGAAGGTAGGTAGGAAGTGCATTAAATCACAATCTTTTCCATAATTATGGGTTGACCAAGACAGATTTCTGAAACACATCTTTCGGCTCATTCAATATTTAGAATTTCTTCACAGAATTCTATGTTACATAAAGTATAAAACATCATAGAATTTCTTTAAGTTAATTTGACAACATCAAAGCTTGGATTTTACTCGTAAAAGAATGCATCAAACTAACCTAACCTACCTAACAAAATTTTATTTGACTCTGTATTTTTGCCTAAAAACTCCCTGATTTTGTCCTTTTGACAAGACTTAAAAATACTTTTTTTTTCTACAGGAAAATATGATGCATGTCCATGTGGCCCATGGATTTAGCATGGTACCTTTTTGGTACATTATTTATATTAGATGTGGCCCATGTCAAGCAATAAGACGTCACTATTCATATTATGTCAAGTCACGAGACAAAATGCAATCAAAATAACCAAGTTACTTTTCTACCAAATAAACAAGTTAATTTTTTTGTTGAAGTCAACTAAAAGGGGTATATTTTATTGAATAATGGTGGTTTCAAAGAACATCGCTCCTTTCGGCACAAGCGTCAAAAGATTCGACAGAATAACCGTTCATCCGAATTTGGACCCAAGCGGGCTCTACACTATCCGGCCGAAAGCATGCGACCCCTGTTTCTACCACCCGCAAGACATTCACATCATTTTTGAAGTCAACAGGTACAGAAAGGTCGATAAAGACCCATGGAGATACAAAAAGGAACTGGAAGAATGGGCGAGGAATTTAGGCTACAGAAATCAAAAAATTCTGGAATACCGTAAATGGCGTCAGTCTGTGTTGGGGCCCGCTTGGCATGAAATAGACGAGCCTCCTCTCGGTGGATCGAGGTACGAGCCGGCGTGCAAGAATGTCGGCTTCGGAAGGACGCCGAGATCACGACCTTCCAAAACCAGATTCCCCGGCCCCGGCACATACTATAAAGCGGTGCCCTTCAAAGCGCCTTACGGTCCACACTCCACCAGACCCTCCTTCGATAGAGAAGAACCGTGCCGGTTCAAAGACACAGCTCCGAAATGGTCCCTCGCGCCCGACCGGTACTCTATCTTAGACAAGGAATGCATCGAGCAAAAGTCCAAGAAGCTCGTATCATTGCGTGGTCCGTACGATCTATTCACGGGCCGAAGAGACGGCACAGTCAAGAACCACTTCAACACATCTCTTCGATGTTCCGCAGCGACCTGGCCTCTCGCGCTGAAGGGGAGTTTGGAGACTTACAAGAAGTCTCGCTTGGGGGTGATGAATAAGACGGGGAGGGATAAACCTTATCGAGGACGGAACGCGCTGGTTGATCAGTCGATGTGCGCGCGCAGACCAGAGGAGCCTGGCGCCGCGGCGTACAACATCGACAAGCCGAAGGTGTTCAAGAAGAACGCGCAAGGCTTCAACAGTTCTTACGACAAGCCGCCGGGTTACAAGCGCGTGGTGGTGTGGCCGGGTGTGGGCCGGTATAGCCACAAGCCGCACACATGCGGCATCCTCGGCCAGGGGCACCGACACGCCTTCCTCAGCACGGTGGGCCGCACTATCGGCGCAGTCATCCCACAGCCTATGAACTCCTTCTGATCTCTCGCAAAATTTTGCTGGTCTCTTTCTTATTACTGATTTTACATTTCAATTAATTTATAGATACTTACATAAATAAATTACTTCGCATAAATAAATGCACTCGAGGACATAAAATGACCTAGGTATAGGATTTTGGACATTAGTCGTGCAAAGGATATGAACTGATTTCGTACTGAAAATTTAGCAATAAGCGCAACTATTATGCAGGCCTTCCACTGCGAGCGGAGCGGGCTCCGTACGGACTCCGTTTAACTCGCAACGGCTTTTTTCATAGAAGTGCTTCCACTGTAAATGAGCGGACTGAGCGGACTGAGCGGATCAAAAGAGTACAAAGAGTCACAAAATTGGTCGCAGAGTTGAGCGGATTTCCAACGGACTCCGTACGGATCCAGTTCAACTCGCAACGCAAAATTTCATACAAGTGCTTCCACTGGGAGCGAGTAAAGCGGAACGGATTGAGCGAGTTAAAATGGGTCCGCTGCGTCATGGCGTCGCACGCGAGTTTTGAACGGACTCAGCTCACCTCCGCCCCCCGTCGCCTCCCCTTCCCCTTTACTTGATCGCTTTCGTCTGTGAACGCGCAACGTGTCGGCATGGAGCTGTTCATTGAATCAGTGCGGCTGTACCCGTTGTTGTGGGACACCAACCACAAAGACTATCGTCATGCTGACATCATGCTGACATCGTCGCCGCGCCGCTGGCAATGGAAGGCCAACAACTCGCTCATCCGACCCCGCTCATTTCCCACCTCACTCGCTCCGCAAAGCCCTCTGGCAGTGGAAGGCAAAATCTGAAACTCTTTCTTAGTGGAAGTGTACAACTATTTTTACTCCGGTCCGCTCAGATCATCAGCTCAGTTTCCGCTCATTACCCTTTCGCAGTGGAAGGCCTGCATTACATTAACTTATCAAATTAAAATAGATCTCATAACAAGAGTTGCTAAAGATGAAAGTTAAAATCAAGGTTATTTAATGGCATTAGGTTGAGGATCAAAGCTAAAAACATTTAGATCAACATCATGTCATGCATTTACCAACATTATCTTATCATACTAAAATACTTTAGTTTTGCTCCTCAATTGTCCATTTTCATTTATTGTTATATTCATATTCAGTATAATTCTTAATATTACAGAATGACTATCTGAAGCACGTTTTCGGATACCTTGCTGTCCTCAGTACATGAACGAGTCCAAACGTGAAGCAAAACATTGAGATCAGTTTCATTACATAGCCCGCTACATAAGAACAACAATTAAAATTTTTCACTTAATATACGCCTAACCAATCGTTCAAACTAAAGGAAGTGTTACTTTTTTTACCTATACAAATCACTTGTCACAATATTTTGCTTCATTTCATTTCATAAGCATAATTAAATTAAACATAACAGATTAACTTATTCTGCTAACATTATGGTGATAGCTAATTATTGAAAGCCTATATTTTAAGAACAGTAAAGGAAGTAATGAACATCTCAAATGGCGTTCAATTCACGTATAGATCGTATACTCGGCGCTGAGGTATCGGAATAACCCCTTCAGAAGGAGGCTGTCTACCTAACCCCTTGGTTCCTGCATCATGCGCTTTTGAAAAACCTGTAAGCTCATCGTATAAAAATATAATAATTACATTAGATTAAATTGGCATCGCTAAAATTATTGGATTCAATAAACGTCTGTCGAAAGACCAGCTTTCATACATTTTACATGGGAATGATTTCTGAAAGACAATCGTAATAATATTTCTAGGAAATACATAAATAATTTGAATCTAATAAAGAATTACGTTAATAAAGAATAGTTGTAATTTCTGGTGTTTCTGTTGTTCACTAACTTAATTTAACTAAAATGAGATGCTCTTATTTTTATTCACTTGATGGCCAATTGAAAATTACTTTTTGCGTTCTAATTTGCGTGTATTGTAAAAATATTTTCATAAAAAATACGTTTTGATGTTAGAAAGGATCAACAAAAGCTACCATATAGATTCCATTTTATTGATACTTCAATAAATATGATTAGGTCCCATTAGTATGTTTGAATTTTAGTTTGTTTTTTTTTTCAGTTTCAGTGAACAACATTTATACCAGCATTGACAAACTACATCGATCGTTTTTTACGACGTCGTCAAAATACGTAAATCAATAAATAACCTACTAAATTAAGGGACTTGTCCAACCGCTGGCGATAGACGAGAAGCAAGTAACGCTGAGCGAGTGATATTACGACAAAATAGTGAAGTTGTCGCTGGCAGTGTGACCGGCCAGCGATCAAATATGATGTGTCTCTTTTATTGACAATCTATAACTTTTGTCCGTCTCTTGAGCGAGAAAATGGTTGATTTATCGCTAGGCGGGGGCGGTCGGACAAGTACCTAAACTGGCTGAAAAAAAATTCTAAAACTAACCTTGAGATAAAATATGTAACTATTACAAAATCTAATAATTCAAAAACTGCAACTCTTCTAATAATTAACTCACATAGTTGTACAAATTAATAATGGTACGTGTTTTAAACAAACTCAATACGATTTTGTTAAACCATCGACACTAATTGTCTACGTACTACTTTCACAGTTATGAATAGTCGAAAAACCGAAGAACGCAAAAACAATAATCTAGTTTAATGTCTTAATATCAATGGATGCATGATAATAATTGAATTCAAGCATAACTTGTAGAAAAACAGCAAAAATCTGCTAAAATGAATATATTGAAAAACACAAAAATACATGTTTCGAAATCTATAAATACCTACACAATATTATAGTCAAAATCAGTATACCACTCATATAATTGATTCACTCACTCATTAATAAAGCTGAGAGTTTGTTTAGATGTTTGTATGTTTGTGTTTCAATCTCGCCTAAAACAGTGAACCGATTTTGATGAAACTTGGAATAGGCGTAGGTAGATGTAGGCTTGGATAGGGAATAGCATATAGGCTACTCAAAACGTTACCACGCGGACAAAGCCGCGCGCAAAAGCTAGTGTATATATAAATTACTAGCTGTCCGCCGCGGTGTTACCCGCGATCCCTTGGGAAAACTTCACTTCCCCGGGATAAAATGTTGCCTATGTTCGTTCATCGGGGATAATGTAGGATTCTATTGGTGAAAGAACTTTTCAAATCGGTCCAGTAATTTCGGAGCCTATTCATTTCAAACAAACATACAAACAAACAAACAATCTTTCCTCTTTATAATTTTTTTTTCCTCTTTATTATAGTATAGATTGAATCAAGAGCGCGGTAAAAATACGATCACCACATTTTTTTTGCTTGAGAATAATTTAGTTTAGTCGCGATTCTTTTGAGGAAATAATACTAAGTAAAATACAGCAATATTGGCTATAACTCATCAAGATTTGAATATCAAATTTTTCGACAATTCATAAACGCAAGAGTAGTTTAAGTAAATGGCGGAACAGAATGCCCTATTTGGTGGCAGTTGATTTATTTATAATAATTAAATGTTAAAATCAAAACGTAAAACTTCATAAGTTAATATATCGCGTATATTAATTACAGATTTGTAATTTAGTTACTTTACACAATAATAACTGCAAAAAGGGTTCTTGTATTGTTTTGATGTTAATGCCTGTATCGAACCATTTCACATATATAATTATCTGTACCGTTTTTATAAAACAGGAATTTCGCGTACTCACTTTCGATAATACATATCACATGATTTTATAAAAATAATTTAAAATGTGTTTTTGGCAGTATTAGGGTCGATTCACATCTGACCGAAGATCCGAAGTAGAAAAGTAGAAAAACACTCGACCGTTCACACTCGACGGACTAACGTATCATCGGTCGAGTGTGAACGGTCGAGTGTTTTTCTATACATTTGTCTGTTCTGGCGTTCCGCGACCGATAATACGCGACGGATCTTCGGTCAGATGTGAATCGACCCTAAGGTACGTTCAATATTACGTTACGCCCCTATTCAGAAAACCAACTCAATAATGAATAAAGAAGCATTGGACGTTGAGAACAAACCGTATTCGGCCTTACTAGTAAACGTGGTATTAAGTTAAGACAGGTCATCATCATCATCATTGGCCTGCTCTTATCCCGCTCATGCGGTACGGGCATAAACTGAAAATAGTATGATAAGTTCGTATGACTCAGTGGCCAACTGTGGTGACAGAGTTAAGTCATGACGGCCGCCTTAAGACCTCCGTCATGGCTTCACGACTTAAATAGCCGGGACCGATACTTTAACGGGCCTTCCGAAGCACAGAAGCGCTCAGATGAAAATGCCACCGGCGGTCACCCATCCACTTACGGCCCGCTTAGAACGTTGCTTAACTTCGACAATCTATCAAGAACGACTAAGCAAGCACGACCACGAGCGCTTTATTCTTAGGTTATGCCTGTCATAAGTCGTAATTATAATTTTATACCACGCTTAAAAGGCTGATTGTGCTGAGTATGCTTTCTTAATATGAGCTAAGTTTAATGAGGGTTAGTTATAGAGTATTAGTTACATGTATGTGATACATCCTACATAGTAAGTACATACTGTGCATTTACAGCTCTACTCCCCAGCAAAGTGTGAAGAAAGACCATTATGTATTTAAAACTATGTATGGTAAGATTGATAAGAAACTTACAGATTACAACTTTGTTGGTTACAACTTCGTCAAGATTTAAGTTTTACCTAGCTTCTGTTCATTTATCGACAGCAGCATAATAATTATAGTCACTAGACTACAAGTATGAAAAGATAATAATCACTCTACTATCGTGACTGTAATTAAAGAGTTAGGGATTGAATCAGTCCTACTCAGTAAACGATTTAGTATCGACACTGGTCCTACACGATGCATATACCATCGATATCTATATTATACTACGAAATTACATAACTAGAACGCTCCACAGACGCACAAAATTAGTCACTTTTAATTGGTATGTCAACTTTTTGTGAGTCCTTGGAAAAGTCCTTGAAATTATTACAAAAATACAGCTTCTTTCGCCGCTACCTGAAAACTCTGTTCTTCAGAGCACAGCTATTATCTATAGACGAGCTTCAGATGCGGCGAATGAGACACCAATACATAATTCCACAAACGTCAAATATAAAACAAAATCAACACCAATTTTCAACAATTTGTACACCTAACCATAAGTATTATTTTATGCCCGTCCATGTCATAAAAAGCTAGCAAGACTTGTAGTACCTACATTCAGAGGAAAACATGAAGTTGAGTACGCAACGAATATTTTCAAACCAAATAGTTTATCAACCAACATCGCATTTGATCATGTACTGTACAACGAAGGCATGCATGCCTTTCAAATTACCACAGTTAAACACAGATAAATACAACTCCAAGATTCCTATTCTAAATAGTTCAACTACCACTGAAATACGCGTGCACGCTTGCACGGATTGAGTCTATGTGAAGCTCAGTCGCTCGGCAACCGTCATAGCGAACGCATTCATCGTTGTCTGCGCACCGCTTTGCGAACTGGGCGACGAGCGGCAGCAGAACTCGGGGCACTGCCCATGTTGAATTGCACTGGTCCAGGAGACGCGCCTCCACCGAAACTGTACATATTGGGCTGCTGCTGCTGCTGCATTCCTCCCATCGCTGGTTGCTGAGATTGCTGGAAAATAGGACAACACTTAGAGATCTTTGTATTCATTAGGTTCATAAGGAGTTCGACAGCTATTTTTGCTACTGCAAGCTTTATTATGAAAGATGCAGATAAAAGCCATGAAATAATTGTATTGCATGGCTGAGCACCAAGTGTGGGATGAATGTGGAATGGAATGAAGGTCATACACAGTCAATTTGATGCCATTGACCTTACAAGTAAATTATGCTACGCCGTACCGCGTACTATTCATTCGTCAAGTTCGTGCGGGTACCCTCTTCACTGTCAATAATAATGATTGACTTTAGACTTTCGACATCGATATTTTGCATGCTCTAAATGGTTTAAAAAGTCTATTTTCACACACTTAGGCGATCGAAAAGAGGCCTAAGCCCAACAGTGGGCTATGTTTTTATTGTTGGGTTTGTTTCCTTATTTGTATTTTATGTACATTTTTGCTTGATATTTATAATAGTTTTTTTTTCTTTGTAATAATAGTGTTAGGTAAATAATTTTTGTTTGCCTCTAGTGGCACATCCATACTTCTATAAAAATCCATACTAGTATTATAAATGCATAGACAGACAGACAGACAGATGGACAACAAAGTGATTCTATAAGGGTCAGTTTTTTTCATTTGAACTCAAAAAATGATTTCAATTAATTGAAACTGAAGCTTACCTGGCCAAATCCAAAAACGCCAGTGGAAGCCTGCGGGACGCCGAAGTTAAAGGAGGAAGGAGGCTTGGGTGCCGGCGCTTCAAAGGTGGCCATAGTGGCGGGTGGTGCCATCATTGTCGACATAGGGCTGGGTGGCGGTTGAGGCGAACCGAACAAAGGCGCTGATCGACCCGCCGCGGTCTGTCCCATCCCATACATGAACTGCGACCCAGGAGCACTCGCTCCAAACACATTATTACTAGCCGCTCCGAATTGTATTGGCGCTTGCACGTTACTAGTCGCGGCTCCGAATTGCGTAGGCGTTTGCACGTTACTTGTCGCCGCTCCGAACTGTATAGGCGCTTGCACGTTACTAGACGATCCAAACTGCGTTGGCGCTTGCGCATTATTAGTCGCAGCTCCGAATTGAGTAGGCGCTTGCACGTTACTTGTTGCAGCCCCGAATTGTGTAGGCGCTTGGACATTAGTCGTTGTAGCTCCGAATTGTGCAGGCGACGGCGTCACACCAAACGTGAATCCTTCTCTTGCAGGAGCAGACGCGGGCGTTCCAAACGGCGAAGGCGCTGTCGTCGCCCCAAACTGATTTACATTCACGTTCCACGGTCTTGGGGTTTCTTGGGACGCATTGAACACGGAGTTAGTACCTGAACTGAGTATTCCGTTCCCGGTCGGAGCGAGGTTATTTCCTCCGACGTTACCAAGAGGATTGCCTTTTATACTCTGAGCGAGAGGGTTCGTTGATATGTTTCCGCCTAGATTATTGTTAGGTCCGTTTGTGATCGGATTGCTTGAAGGAAGACCGAATGGGCTCGCGCTGGTTTGCGGCGTAGCGCCGAAGGTCAGCGTGGGTGTATTAGACCCGAAACGGAAGCTAATTTTTTCCGCTGGGTTCGTGCTCTGGCTACCAAAGCTGAATGGCGCGGCTTCAGGCGCGGCGGGAGTGCTCTGCACGTTATTCTGGAACGGCATCGTAGAAGATTGATTCACGGGAGAAGCAGTGGCTTCTGGTTTCGAGAATAACCCTCCCATGAAAGACGTAGCCGGTGTGGTTTGCGTGTTCAATGAATTTGTAGAAGCAGGCGGAGCAAACAGATTGGAACTCGTGATCCCTGTTAGAAATTGAGGTTTGGCCGCCTCTTCCGCAGTTGTTTGTACAGGCTCACTTGGAGTCTTTTTTGCCTCCAGGAAATTGTTCAAAAAGGCGTTCATTGCATTTTGAGGGTTAGATGTCGCAGGTGATGAGAAAAGACTCGACGAAAAGGGACTAGCTTCTGACGGTTTGAGAGAAATCGAAGGCACTTCCTGCGGTTTCTCTTCGGCCGGTTTCAATGGATCTTGTGCCGTCACAGGGGTTGAGTTAGGAACGAAGCTAGTGGCGACCGGGGCATTCTGCTTCGAGAAACCGAAAGAGAAGGCAGGTTTCGGCTGTTCAGCTGGTTTGGGTGCTTGCTTAGTGGTGTCAAATGTAAAAGATGGTTTGGGCTCCTCATTCGTTTCTGGTTTCTTGGCAACACCGAAAGAGAATGTTTTCGGCTCTGTAGGCTGAGAATTCTCTTTAGGGACGCCGAATGAGAAGGCAGGCTTTATCTCTTCACTGGTTTTTGAGTCCTGCTTCGGGACACCAAATGAGAAGGCAGGTTTAGACTCTTCAACAGGTTTGGGAGTCTCTTTCTGTATTCCAAATGAGAATGATGGTTTGGGATCTTCACTAACTTTAGGGCTCTCTTTTGGAATGCCAAATGCGAAAGATGGCTTAGTTTTCTCACCAGATGAAAAATCTACCGCGTCTGGCTTTTTAGCAGGCAAAGTAAAGGTGAAACTGGGTACAATATTGTTATTCGTTTCAGATTCCTCTGTGATCTTTGGTTTGGAGACTTCAGATTTCTCGGCAAGTTTCGTTTCCTGGACTTTCGGATCTATGCCAAACTTAAAACTTGCATTGGAGTCTGCATTGAATTTGAAATTCGTAAACTTTGACTGGGCATTATCGGGTTTATTTCTCGCCGCTTCGCAGCACGAGCAAATATCTTTGTCGCTGGGGTTACTGACGAGGCAGACCGAACACTCCCAGCGTGACTTTTGAGTTTCGACAATATCTAGCATTTTGTTAGGGCTCTTGAAGATATCAGATGATGCAACGCTTGGGAGTTTCTTAGGTGCAGGTTTAGTGCCAGGTTTGGCGCCGCCACACGCTGCACACTTTTCTATGGATGGTTTGTTCGTGATGAGGCAATCTTCGCATCTCCAATCTTTCTCAGTAGCAATTGGCTCGGGCGCCTTGGCTGCGGGCGCGTTTTTCTGCGCATTACGACTGCCGCAACATACGCATTTTTCCGCGCTCTGTTCGTTATCAACCCAGCATTCGCCACATTTCCACTTAGAACTCACTGGCAGGGAGTTGATCGGTTTCATGTTAGCTCTTATTTTCTCACAATTGACACATTTATCAGAGTTAGCTTGACTATCAGACAGTTTACAAACAGTGCACTTGGGCGTGTCGGCAGTTCCTGTTGCGTTTTGTTTTACCGGCTTCTTGGCTCCGCAGCAGGCGCATTGTTTTGCGTCTACTTTATTTGACACCCAACATTCTGAGCACTTCCAATCGGTAGACATTTTGGCGAATGTGAAAATTGATTTCTCAGTATTCTGCGTGGAAGTCTCTTCCTTTTTCTGCGATTGTGAATTTGTCATAGGTGCGTCTGAGGTTTGTACTCCGAATGAGAATTTAGGTGGCGATGCGTTGACTTTGGGTTTTTCTGGACTGCCAAAGTCAAACAATGGCGCGTTCGGGCCGATGCTTCGCAAGCCCGTCGCAACTGGCAATGGAGTTGAGAAGCTGAAATTTTCAGTGCTAGGTTTGTTTGCCGGCTTTCTTATGGAATCGGTGATGGAACCATCAAATGAAAATCTGGGAAGATTATTCTGATCGATTTGTAGGACGCCGGTGGGTAAGTCTACCGTTTCAGGCATACTGAGAGGGTCGTCGCCTCGGTTCGGCCTAGTTAACCGCGAATTTATCTTGGATTGCGATTTGACAGGCCCCGCCTCACCCTCGGATTGGTCTCTGAAAAAGAGTTGTTTGATTATTATTTGGACTGGACATCCTATTTTACTTACGACATATGCTTAATTTAACGATAGTATTTAACAAAGCTGACTAGATTGAATCTGATACGAAACTCGAGAGCCATTTATTTGTGTTTTTTATCATAAGAAACATCTCCGGTCCTGACAATAACAAACACAACAAAAAAAGTAATGAGCGAAATCGGTCCAACCGCGCGTTCAGGCGTAATAGCGATCATATTTATATACAGACCGAGATAAACGTTTGTAATGATAATAAGAAAGTCATACTTATTTGTCGCTATAGAATAAGGTTTGTAGGAGAGAGTGCTGCTGTGTGACGCTATGATTTGCCGCGCCGCTTTGGTCGAGTCCATGAGACGACTTCTCGCCTTCATCCGGACCAATGTGGCAGTCGTCGGCACGTACAGCTCTTGTGTTTTATATGCTGGAAATTATAAAAAAAAAAGTAAATTCGTATGTACTAATTCCCAACATTGGTAACGAATTTTTTGAAGGCACTTTTTAGTCACTGAATTCTACGATCAAAATTGGTAAAACAAACTATGAACCCTAAACTTTGTGAAAACATTCATACTAACAATTATTCCTTGTGCTTGATGTGCTGGACTGAATACTCCTGTTTATATCGCAGAGCTCAGACAATTCATATCTCGGTATCCGCCTTGCTTCTATCAACGGCGACGAGTAGTTCTCCAAAAGGTCCATAACCCGACGGGTAGATGAGCTCATGTTGACAGTATCAGAGTCCTTCGACTCATTGACGTAGGTCATCTTCCGTTGTTTGATATGAGGATGGTTCACGTATGTGGTGGAAGCTGAAGCACCTCCATACATCGTTTCGCGAGGGTAGAAGGGGGAGCCAAGCAGATGAGGCTTGAAGTGAGGCTGTTTCATATCCTTCACTTGGTGAGCTGCTGTTTTAGCTGAAACAATGTATTGTTTTCAGACATGGTGTAACTTGGGCTACAATTCTACCAAAACATGAGCTTAAACAAAGCTGACCAGTAGCTTACTACCTTAAATTGCTTAACAAACATAATTTCCGAAATTGCAAGTCATGTCCAAAGTTATAACGACCCTATAACTTTGGACATGACTTGCAATTTCAAAACACTCGACCGTTCACACTCAACCGGTGATACGTTAGTGCGTCGAGTGTGAACGGTCGAGTGTTTTTCTATACATTTGTCAGTTCTGGCGTTACGCGACCGATAATACGCGACGCATATTCCGTTAGATATGAACCGACCCATAACATTACAAACTCAATCTCAAACAGTTATTTATAAGGGACAAACAAGCTCAATTGGCAACACTGATTGTTGGTAGCGATCAACCAATTCAGTTTTGTTAGTAGAATTATATAAATAACTAGCTGACCCGCGTGACTTCGACTCCCTCGCTTTATACAATAATAATTTTAACGTAATTTTTTTTGAATAGCAAGAACTGTATTGTTTTGAATTTCGATATAAAATTATTAACTAATATTGCGTTATGTTGTTCTTATAATTCCATAATTAGCCCACAGACTTTGGAATCTTCTATCTAATCAGCCCGGTTGCACCCACTGCTGGGTATATATAGGCTTTGGAAATTTTATACGCTTTTATGTTATTCTAGTACTGAAACAATCTACATCTCAAATATCATCGCAATCGGTTAAGTCGTCACGGAGATACGTGGCAACAACCATAGCACAATTTGTACACAAAGACTTTCGAATCTTACGAATTTGAAACTGCCTTGCACCACCAACCCCAAAACCACTCTTTAAACCCCAAAATTAAAAATACATGTTTTATTTTTTACTTTAAAGTTTATTTTAACCTAGTTTGGAGTGAATCAGACCAAGAAATATTTTTCCATAGAAAGTTCAACACCCTTAACACCTTAGGAGTTGATTTTCTAAAATTCGATACGCCTACGTTATTCCAGAATTTAAACCATCTACATTCCAAATTTCATCAAAATCGGTTTAATCGTCACGGAGATAAGTGGCAACAAACATTCGCACACACAGACTTTCGCATTTATAACGAT
Organism: Epirrhoe alternata; assembly: GCA_963565295.1. Lineage (NCBI taxonomy): Eukaryota > Metazoa > Arthropoda > Insecta > Lepidoptera > Geometridae > Epirrhoe > Epirrhoe alternata. The sequence goes on from OY751375.1 coordinate 3,223,635, forward strand.
ACTAACTACTGCATGCGGTTTGGCCCGGGTGGTACCAACATTTTGAATAGCCTATACGATATTCCAGGTCACTCATTATCTATGCCTATTCCAAGTTTCATCCAAATCGGTTTACTGGTTTAGGCGTGATTGAAACACAAACATCTAAACATCCAAAGAAACTCACAAACTTTCAGCTTTATTATATTAGTGGGATTATATAAATAATAATAATAAATAAGCCGAAATTAAGGTAGGTAGAGTAAGAAAATGTCGTAACGGTCACGTGACTGAGTTTGATAGTTTTTTTCCCATCTCAAAAATGCCCAACGCGGCTTATAAAGTTTTCACTTCAAAAAATCACGGCTCTTTCCCGTAGGAATAAAAAAAGACCGACCACAGATCTATTTGTAACGATTTACGACTCTGACATGTACATGTTTCACCTCATTCACTCTTATGATATTCTTCAGACATCTAATAACTTGGAAATTTTTATTTTTGTATTGTTCCGAAGTAATCTTTCTAGAATGATACGTATACGCCATAAGTATTGAAATTTTTAAGGAAACAAACATGTATTCACTCAAATTTAAATAACAAAACGTTATGGATGGGTTACATACAGGAATTATTTGCAAAGCAACAGACTGGCATTTTACATTATACTTTACAAATGGAGTGATGTACTTTATGATAAAGCTTCAGGACACGGTATTGTAAGAACCTTATTCTTCTATTTTAAGAAAGGAAAACAGTAAAGATAAAACATATCTATTTACACAGATATAAACATATGATACACAGGTTAATTCTTATGAGTGTTTAATATTAGAAATTTCTGTGAGCATAAATCATTTTCTTTTGGTGACTTCATACACCCCATCTACCAAACACATTGTCAACTAAAATCAGTTTGGTTTGAGATAGTGGCCAACTCTGGTGAACTATGAACATAAGATAAGATTTTCAAATAAAGGTTTACAGTAGTTTATTCTAACTAAACTAGAGTAAGGTATAGGGTATCCGAATACCCTATACCTTACTCTAGTTTAGTTAGGACCCGAGTATAGGGTATTATGTGATGGAGAAAAGATAATTATTGAAGTAAACCTTGCACTATCCAGACATTGACTCCTCACCCTAACTAAGTTCGTAACTTGTACATACACATAGACACAGTAACTAAATTACATAAAACTATAATGTAAATCAATTGCAGCAGCGGGACCTAAGGCTACACATAAGAGACTGTATTTATAGACAATGTTTAGACTAGGATTTTTCAATCATTACATGAAAATCACTTACCACAAGCAATCAAAGACTGTTCCTTCTGTTTTTGCGAGTCAAACAATGACTTTCTCTTCAGCGCGATAGACTGGCCAATGGCAGACACTGTGTTCTGCATGAATTGATTATTCCTATCAGTGTGTTCCATCATGCTGTTCATACTCATGTCCTCGGAGTACGCTCTGATGGGCGTGGAGACGAAGCTGGGATCTCTTCTGAATGGGTGACGGCCCAGTGGAGACTGTATGCTGTTGTAAAGCACGCTTCCCGTTTCAGTCACGATATTGCTTGTTGTGGTTGTCTGTAGAAGAACAATAATTATTAATACAAGTTACAAATGTTCTTACACCGACATTATAAATAAATAATGCTGGACATTTCACACAGCATCATCTAGCCCCAAACTAAGCAAAGCTTGTACTATGGGAACCAGATAACTGATATACTACTTATATGTTAGTAAATACATACATATTTTATAGAAACACCCAGATTATTACTTCTTGGAAGAAAAAGAACAAGTACCCAAGGACCTTATTCCCAACATTCTATAATTATATTCAGAGCTAAGGAAACCTGGTTCCTACAGCCTAATCTATTACAGGGCTGTTTTGCATGTAACATGATGCATGTCTCCCAGATGCAATAAGAAACATACAACAAACAGGATAAGAATAACAGACATAAATCACATTACATGTACTGTAAATTGTTTTTGGCATTGTTGTTGCTAAGAACTCGGAATTTGATTTATATATATTTCCCCCTCAGAGATAATTCAGGCCTAATAATAGAAACAAAGAAGGCATTCAAAGAAAAAAAAAGGGAAACCTGCTCATAATCAAAAACTTTTATAAAAGGTTAATTCAAAAGTTTTATTTATGAACCCAAACAAGATTCCGTTCTACACAAGTAAAAACGTACAATGTGACTTACAATGTCGTATTGTTAAGGAAAAATACATGCACTAAGTTTTTTTTTTTCAAATAGGTACTCAAAAAAATAAATACTTAAATAAAATAATAATGCTGGTCAAATTCACACAGCATCATCTAGCTCCAAACTAATAAGCTAACATCACTACATAGTATAAAACAAAGTCGCTTTCTCTGTCCCTATGTATGCTTAAATCTTTAAAACTACGCAACGGTTTTTTTTAATCGATAGAGTGATTCAAGAGGAAGGTTTATATGTATAATACATGCATACCACAAAGAACAATCAAAGTGATAAAGTCGAGTTAATCATAGCTTTTGGGTTATTGAAATTGTAGAAAAATTTTATAAGGGTAGCTGATTGTATAGCATAGCTGATTATTGTATGAAAACAACACAAAATACACTAATACAATTATTAGTGAGGTTGCTTACTTCTTAAAAACAAAATTGACACCAAACTACACCAAACTATTTAGTTGCAGTATAAGACTATACTGCGGCTGAACAGTTTGGTCGAATCCAGCATAAGTTGTTATTGTTATGCTTAATTCCTCGCATAGGTAGTAACTATTAAAGGTCCTTACTTCAGATGTAGTTAGAGTGGAGTATTTCCCAAGGGGTGATGAGTAGCGTATCCTTTTCGCCGGCGGCTGAATAACGCTGGGGCTCTCAGACGCCTCGTCTTCAGTGGACGAGTCAGTGCCGTCAGCGATTGCAGCGGATCCATTGGCGCTCGACGAACTCGGACTGCTAAACCACTTGGTGATTCCAGCAGGCAGAAGCCCGGATACACGCGATGTTACATTCTTAACGAACGACTGAAATAAAACAATCAATATAGTCAACTTTAGTCAAGCACATAATAATATAGATAAATGAAAAAAGTGTATTGATTGTCTCTGGGCATTACAAATCTTTCAACTGTTATTAAAGCTTGTAAAAATCACCACAGCATAATGCACATATTATCAAACTACCTGAACTAAATGCTTCGTCGTTTTCATAAAGGAACAGTTCCATGACAAGGCTCTTTTCACTACTTAGATTTTATTTATTTCAAAATTTTTCATAGTTGTACAGTGTGAAACGTAAAAGTTCTATGTCAGGGATATGTTTCTAGTGTTCCTATGTGAAAAAAACTATAGTGTATCAGTTAGAATTTTTCAAATCACTAATTAGTATAATGCTTCTAAAACTGACTTTGTATTTGAATTCGTATTCAAATCAGAATGGAAATGGTTAGAGGTGGCTTATGTGTCGGATGGGTGTGCAAAATAGTTTTTAAGTAAACTGTAAAAATCAGTGTGTAAACAGTACTTACACACTGATTTTACTAATCACCTAACACTTATCATCACACTTGCCCTTAAGAAAGTGTAAACCAGGCATAGAGAATGGAGATACAGTTGTAATTATTGTGTTCCTTTTTTTTTGTAAAGTCATAATCCACATTCACAGGTTCATCAATCATGTTTATTATTGTACCTTGTCAGTGCGCTTTAAATATTTGTCCAGTCTATTCTTAAAAGAGTTCACTGAAGAAAATCACTGACTCTGGTAACCGGTTCTAGCTGTGCACAACGCGATTAGGCAATATGTGCTCTCTTGGATTGCTGATACTTGACCTTGACCCACAATGCAGCTTTAGTAAGTGTCCTCTCAACCTTTTATTTGCGTTCATGGTATATAGTGTCTCTGATAAGTTTGGTACAGTATAATGGTAGACACACACTTTTTCAAAACATATACATATTTTCAAGAATGAGTGAGCTCTTACGAACATTCTAGAATGGTCGCGACCGGCCTAACTGCATGCGTTTTACTAAGCTACTTGCTCGGTGACTCGCTAGACTCTAGGCACTAAGCAAAGTGCAAAGAAAAAATGTAAATACAATTAATTTCAAGTTTGTGTTAGCAATTCACTGTCACAGAGAGAACCAGTTCCGTGCTTGCTCCTCACCTCATTGGAATCTTCATAACAGATTTAGCTGAACTAACAAAGACCTTCATCAGCTTAAACTCATTGGCGACCCCGCCCGCTTACTTACCGCCTGTCACTTCTTCAGCAACAGAGTGGTTCTCAATTGGAATGCACTACCAAATGACGTTATTACTGCTACTTTGGTCAATTTGTTTAAGAACAAGCTTGACAACTGGCTATGAACTAATGAACTCAAAAAGATTAACCAATCTTGAACAATCGGACTATTTCAACACTGTGATAAAGACATATCAGCAACAGCTGCTCGTCTATCATCGATAAATAAATAAATAAAATATCAAGTGTTACCATCATAACTGAATGGCATACATGAGCGGGCAGTTATAGAAGCCAACTGACAATGGGCTTGCCAACCGTCATGCTAATTTTATCTATAGTGCAAAAATAAGAGCATGTGCATAAATATGTAGATGGTTGTCTATACATGTGGTGTTTTTTTTTAAATAAGCGATTCTGATGTAATGCAAGTTGGTTTGTATTTGATTTATGATGCCTAAAGTTTCCATTGACCAAATGCTACAATACATTTAAAAGGAAAGAGTAATAAACACGTAAGGACGAGATATCGACACGAATAAATAATTGGCATGTAATGAGCTGCATCTTCAATCTCATGGAAGAGAAGTAAAATAATTTTTTGTCTTACTATGTAACATAGTGAGTATAAATAATACAACTACGCGTGAGGTCGTAGGACGTTGGATGCTAACGACGTTTCACCAGCGCAGCGGGAATTTGACAAAACGTAACTCACACTGTTGGATTCACCAGTTGAAGACCGCGAACGCTTCTCCTTATTCTTGGAAAACACAAAACTCATTTTGACTAAAATCTACAGCACAGGTTCATTGGCGCACTTTAGAAAACTATTCAATGATTTTAGCAAAATTTATTCACAACTGACAAAAACGTGACTAACATGGCGGGCGTGAAAAACTACGAAAAGTCATTGTTGGTTATAGGTTGGGTTGTTGTTATGTACTGTTTTACTTTAACAAATATCACTTTTTCTAGATGACGGCTTATTTCACAAAGAATTATGGAAAATTATGTAAAATACTGTATCTACCACGACACAAAATTACACGGAACAAACGCAAAGCCGCTACTTAGTTAGCCGCCAGCTTCATTGAGTCAGTGTTACCATAAATAATATTTTGTAGCCATAAATAATATTATATCGCCTGGCCTGAGCCATTGGAGTCTAGAGTATAGTAGAGGATCTTGATACTGATCGCTGAACAAAATCCTGTATCACGATCCAAATAACACGATACGTTGCATCGTGTCAACAACAAAGTGTTTCCCCATATTTATTTATTTATTTTATTTTAGCCCTTAAAGTCCCACTCCAGGGCAAAGGCCTCCCTCCCTTTTTTCCAGTTTTTCCTATACATATTTCCTAACACCAACTCAACTGAATGGGTGCCCAACGCACGACGTCCACGCGGCAGACCACCACGGAGGTGGCGGGCGGGACGATTTATAGATGTGCATCTTCCAGATTGGCCCACTGCAGCCATGGAAGATGCACATCTATAAATCGTCCCGCCTGCCATCTCCGTGGTGGTCTGCCGCGTGGCCAGATTGGCCCACTGCAGCCATGGAAGATGCACATCTATAAATCGTCCCGCCCGCCATATCCGTGGTGGTCTGCCGCGTGGACGTCGTGCGTTGGGCACCCATTCAGTTGAGTTGGTGTTGAAGAAGATTTCTCATTCGACGAAAAATTTCTGTTGGGAGTTTTGAAGAAAACAAGCCGCGCCGTGCTTTGTTCAAACCAGTGACAGGACTGACTGGCTGACAGAATATAGATCTAAACTTGACATTGGCAGAATTGTACCTAGTTGTGTAGTTGCCATTAGATAGAAGAAGAAGAAGAAGAAAGTGGCAGACAGAACAGATTGGCATTTCAAAATGGCGTCGTAACGTTGTTGTCGACGAGTATTTGTTCTTTGGTAACGCGGCCGCTCCGGTTGTTGTAGTCCTTCCTAGTTTCCTCTTTTGGCCACCGGTCTAGTTGTGGCACTGTACTTACCCAAAATCGGTGATTTGGTATTTAATTAATGGCATGATCTCAAAGTCTTCTCTAAAGTCATATCACAGACACTCATATGTCCTAGAATGTCCATAATTAAAGGACACTGTCTGACTTCAAAAGTATATTGATTTTGGGCACTGATTTGGTATACTATAAAAAATTTTAGAGTAGCTACTAAATCACTAATACTAAATCACTGCCCAAAATTCAATGCCATTATGATCATCATCATCATTCGACTATAGCAGTCAACTGCTGGATACAGGCCTCCCTGAGCGCCATTGCGCCCTGTCCTCAGCTCGACGCATCCAGCAGCCTTTCGCAGATCGTCACTCCACCTGGCCGGAGGGCGTCCTACACTACGTTTGGCGAGAGCGTTGATATTTGCAACACAGTTTTATACTTCTGCCTGCGTACTATGGCGATTGATTTCTATTCTACCCTGGAAAGTAAAAAAGCTAATTCTTCAGTTGATTCTAATCTACGATCTCGGATACTCTCCGAGCATGGCGAATGAGGGAGTCTAGGATCTCGGCTAGACAACTCCTTTCCATAGCAACGGAGGTTGAACGGAGGACCCATTAGTGATGGATTTTTACGTTCATTCTTTTCATCCGAGCAACGTTCCATTTTACGTAATACATTTAATCGAGTGGTTCGATTAGTTACTAAATAGTAAGTAATCGGAAAAAAAACGTAGAACGGAACGAAATTTTGACATTATTTTTGTCATTTTCATGTTTCTTTCAAAATAAATGTAAACAAAGCTGCAAAATGTGAAAATCCGCTAAAAATGTCTTGAAAACTAAATATCTACATATATGGACTTGTTTTTCATGCTGCTAAAAGCAAATATTGTCTAGCAGCTGACTATCTATAGATTTTATAGGTAAGTCTTGTCTAAATTTTAACCTATCAATCGAATCCCGGTTGTTTTATCAATGGATTTTGCGTTTCATAAACTAATATGTTATCTTAACATTATACGAGCTCTTGACGGTAATGGAAACATCGTGAGGAAACCCGGAGCTGTACTCAGCTCCACACGTATTGACGTTATGTAAACGTAAAACAGGGTCACGACTGTATCCCCAAGGCGCGGTAGACATTCTCTCAGATCTTTATATTCCAGATCCTTTGAAGATGTCTAAGGGGGTAGTCAGAGGCATGTACAAATACATATTTGATACATGCCCACATCTTGCATTGACGTTATGTTTCCTGTGGATAAAAGCAGATTTATCAAAGGATGTTTTATGTGCTGGGCAAGACGGATCCATCTCAAACAATGTCCCACCCAGGCACTATTACAGTACCGATGAGTGTAAGCACCTATGCCTACACTCATCGGGGTACTACCTTGGCCTTCTGATGCAGTATAAATCAAGTGAAAATCGTTAATTGTTTCATGTTCTTACATAGAGGTCTTAATTTATTTATTTACCAAATAAAAGCCCGGATGGGGCATTGTATTACCACTAGGTGGTACAATTTTATAAGTACTAAGATGTAAAGGCCTACATTATATTATTTCTTTATGTTTCAGGAAATCAATCAAAAGAAGAAATTTAGAAGGTATCAAGTGAATAAGAGACCATTCAGACAGTTCATAAAATCTTGAATTTTTAATAAGGTAAATAAACAAGTACAATGTAATATTTCAAACTAAGAAAAATAGGTTCCCTATGTAGCCATTGGGTCGCACAACATTTAGCAACAATGCTACTGTGTGTAGTCTCCGCCGGTGTGCCAGGGACAGAATTTTTGTAATCTGATCCACGTACTAACCATATCTCCAGTGCATAATATCTATAATCCCCTAAAAATAAAAAAAATACTAATTATTATTATCATTTTGTTACAGATTGGGAAGATCACAGATAAGATGGAGTTTCTAGAACATAAACAAACAATCATCATTCAACCTGATAACGCCCACAGCTGCTGGGTGTAAGTCTCCTCTCGCTCGGTTCCATGCCACCCTTTTACATTGTTGATCAATTCTACGCTTTGTCATCTGACTAAGCAATGGGCTGGTGGTCTGTTCCGAGAAGAAATAAGAATAATAATAATTTCCTATGTATGTAATAATAATAAATAAAAACGTGCTATTTTTACTGTTTGTATTAATAAAATAAACGCCCGTAACTTCGGTCACGTCATACCAACATACGTTCATGTTTCCAGGACTTATGGAGTTAGGCTATAGGTTGCTATGTCAGCCAAACACCAAAGCCTTAATTATAATAGATGTAGGTACCTAGGTATACTTAAAACTAACCTAACCTCTCCAGCAAAAAGTTTTAATCAACACAAAACCTGCATAATAAACCTAAATAATCAAGGTTAGGTGGATATTAAAATGAACATTACTTCACCAACCTACTAGTAGACAGATATTAGGTAGGTACAAGTTAAACCACATAATTACCTATTATGTAGGCAAGTATTCAGCGTGATAAATGTTTGTATGATCTGCAAATATTTCTCGGGTCTGGGTGTTTCTTTGTACATTATGTATGTATTTACAAACAAAAAGTATATAAGTAGTGCAGTTATCTGGTTCCCATAGTAGGTACAAGCTTTGCTTAGTTTGGGGCTAGATGATGCTGTGTGAAATGTCCAGCATTATTTATTTATCCTTTATGTAGGTACTTCGAACTGGGCTGGAAGATCCTGAGAGGTGCAGAATCCTTATTTCATGGCACAAAATGTATTCCACCGCTTTCCGGTTCACTTAGTTGTTTCTCATTCACAATTCTTTGTCTGGCTTGGAAATGCTCTTTGGCTCACGAACGTTAGTTTTCTGAAGATACCTATCATTTATATTCTTCAAATGATGATGAAAACTAAGCCAAAACATTTTTTTGGGGCTTTTTTAGTAATGTAAATCACCTTTCTAGGTCACTGGAGGCGTAGACTATTTGAGAAGATTGTAGATCTCAAAACTCTAATCCTAAATGTCAAAAATAGAAAGAAACTATTCCCCATGCTCGCAAAAGATGGCCTTTTTAAAGGAAGATTAGAAACAATTCTTTAGATTCTTTCTAGGGAACGCCATGCTCGCGAGTTTCTATTCTACTACTTAAAAACACACTCTAATGTCATTACTGTCATTTCTTTCTATTCTCCGGTACCTAGACAATCCCCATGCTACGCCGGCTGCAGATATCATCGACTTTCTATGTTTACGTACCTATTGTTTATTTGTTCCAATGAAGTTTATTATTATTAAGTATGTCGCGGTCTCCACTCAAGAACTTGTTTACCCCAATGGTTATCAGTTCTTCAGCAGATATGGCCAGTCCACTGTTCCTAATTTTCTGAGCTATGTAGATAACTTTAGTTTTATGTTGGATAGTCTCTCTGCGGATTCTATCCTTCACAGAAACTCCGAGCGTCCACATGAAACATGTGTCCACGTTTCATTTTCCTAAGAGGCGGTTATCTATAAGTACTGCAAAATCTAAAGGCTAGCCGTCTTTGAGTCCCAGAATAGCGAAACAGATTTCGGCCAGGCCGAGTCCGACTGTTTGAGCCAATACGCGTGCACACGTTGTATTGCCAGCAGTCGCCTATTTCCCGCGCTCAGCGCAACCTTAACGAGCTCATGGTTGTACATCCTCAGTTAGACGTGTTTGCGGATGGCTGGAAGGAGATAGAACGGGTGTGCCTAGAGTTTTGTGAAAGTTTTTAAAGTTAATTTTTGTTATACTCGTACCTATAGTTGTAGTAAATTTTTTTCAATTGTTTTTTCTAAATGTTATACTTACTATATTCTATTTTTTCTGTGTAATTTTCTGATGTTTTTATTATGTGTACATGTATTAACCTATGATGATCTGGAATTTCTGTAATGTCATAGTTAAGTTCGATCTAAATAAATAAATAAAATATTCTGATTTTGTGAAGAAATTGGGGCTTCAGTTTTATTGAGTGATTAAATATATTTTAGGGTTCCGTGGAAAGGGTCTCATCAAATGACACATATTATAACCATACTCGTTTATTTATTTGTCTTTGATTACCAAACATTGAAAAATTTGTTAGTTTTATCAATAAATTTATTAAAAAAAAACATTTTATTGACAGTTTTATAAGGTATAGGTTCTTTTAATACTTACACTAAAATAAAAGAATTACTTACATTATTTGTTTTTGTACAATACATTTATCTATTCTGATGTCATCGACCGGACAATCATCTTTGTCACACTCAACCAATCCTATCCTTTTTACAACATGCATGCCACTTGTTACACGACCAAAAATTGTGTGTTTACCATCAAGCCACTGAGTAGCTGCCAGTGTAATGAAGAACTGAGAGCCATTTGTGTTAGGTCCAGAGTTGGCCATTGACAATATGCCTGCACCTGTATGTTTTAAATCATCAGATATCTCATCATCGAATGTTAGACCGTAAATGGATTGTCCACCCTTCCCTGTGCCTGTAGGGTCTCCTCCTTGAATCATGAAGTCTCTTATTACACGATGGAACCTTGTGTTGGTGTAGTAGCCTCTGCGAACTAGCTCCATGAAATTCCTACAAGTGTTTGGAGCATGCTTCCAATACATTTCCACAGCAATCACTCCCATGCTGAAAGAAAGATTATAATATAATTTATATCTGGGAGGTTCTGTTTAGTACTTACTATTACTCAATCAAATCGTTTGTCAGCTCATAAAAGCTACTGATTCAGCCTCAAGAGGCAACCTCCACCTCAAGGGCGAATCTATACACCATATATAATAATAGGTGGAGTACAAAAGGAGCAAAGAAATAGCCCAGATATACTATTTTATCAGCCTATAGATCTGCGACAAAAAATCTAGAACAACTCTTATCTACACCTAAATTATAAAGAGGAAAGATTTGTTTGTTTGAATTGAATAGGCTCCGAAACTACTGGACCGATTTGAAAAATTATTTCACCATTAGATTTCTGCATTATCCCTGATGAACATAGGCTAATTTCATCCCGGGAAAGTGATGTTCTCCCGAGAGACCGCGGGTAACACCGCGACGGACAGTTTCTACTCACGTTGTTTCCAGAATAGCTACAGGAGGTTGCCATGTTTTATCAGGAATTCCGGCGGCAGGAAACCCAAGCATTGTTAAATTATTATTTCGTAATCGTCAATACAATAATTCGTTTGATTGAGCAAAATTTTCTAGAAGATCAACAAAACAAAGCAAACTCAATGAGCTCCCCACAGATTAGGTAGAGAGAGCTCTCAGCAGCTATGTCATTGGCTCACTCACAGGTAGCGGAGTTATAGTTACTCTGTGGTAGCGGAGCGGCCGCGTTCGATCATCTAAGCTCACAGGCAAGGCAAACCTAGGACCAAGTATCATACTGGACAGAGTGATTTCGTTTTACGCGTGTCCATTTTTTGCTAGTGTGCGGTTGCAGAATTGTATTAGTGTGCGTGACTAGAGATGTGACTTTGCTGTCGAGCTTATCGATAGAATAAAGACGAAATGAAAAAAGAAGCATTTTAATTGGTCATAATCAAGTCTTAATCTTTATTAAACTTGCGCTGAGGTGGTTTTCTTTTCTTCGCTACCTGCAACATTAATTTTGAAAATCTATTAACCTGACTAAAGAATAATCTATCATAGAACCGCAGTAGGGCACTGCCCTATTAACACAGAGTAAATAAATAATAAATAATGCAGGACAATCCATACAGCACCATCTAGCCCTAAGCTATGCAGAACTTGGTTATTGGTACTAGTACCACCCTGTATTATCAGTTATCTAGATAACTGATAATACAGGGTAATTTTTGAGATGGGCCACGGAGGACAGGTACCTTAACCGTTTAGCAACAGGAAAACGCTCTTAGGGGATCTGACTATAATTTTTTTTCCATACTGTGAATGCAGTTCGAAATATCGCAATTTTATTCAAGATTGAAACATGAAAGTTAAATACTATCGATAAAACTAGATTTGACTCTACGCGCATCACTAGCACAGAAGCTAAATTTATTTAGGCTTTAAATTGGTGGTTTTTACATTATTTTAAATCAAAATCACTTATGAACATAATAACTAGATTGCTACAATGCTATTACTACTGTTTTTATAGTCATGAACTCATTATTTTAGCATTTTTATCGAGAGGAAATGTTATCAAAAACTTACGCATGAAATGATAATTCCGGGTCTTTTACTCCTCTTTTTGTAGTTCTTGATGAACAATACACAGCTGAACATGACATAGTTTCAATTTATTAATTTAATTTAAGCCTAAACACAGTAATTTTTAAGTTTTTCTTGATTTTTCTCCAACGATCTCACACTGTTTTGACTACCAAGGTAGTCATAAACTGACACGACTTACACCTACAGTGCTGCGTTGCCAAACGTACACTAGCTATCTCTTTTACTCGGAGCTAAGCTCCGTGAGATAGACAAAGATACATGACTACTAGGTTTGTTACACAGATACAAGAGCGGCAACGTCGCAGGCTCTGTCCAGTATGATACTTGGTCCTAGAGGCAAACAAACTGCCTGCCTGCTGCAAAGCATCTCACAAAGCAAGCATCCAATCAAATGGCGCACAGAGCACAGATAACGTAGAGATGCACAGAGTAGAATTATTTTGGTTGACTGACCGATAAATATAAAATATATATATATATATCTTTTTACTGTTTTTCGGTAACCTTAGTGCTATTAGGTAAATAGATATAACGAATTGGTGATAACTGTGATGTTATATTTTAAGTGTATGTAAATAAATAAATATCCAACTATATAGCTGTCCGTCGCGGTGTTACCCGCGCGGTCCCTCGGGAAAACTTCACTTTCCCGGGATAAAATATAGCCTATGTTCATCGGTGATAATGTGGGATTCTATTGGTAAAAGAATTTTTCAAATCGGTTCAGTAGTTTCGGAGCCTATTCATTTCAAACAACTAAACATACAAACAAATCTTTCCTCTTTATAATAATGAAATTGAATGACTGCTCCGACTGCTCGTAGTACAGACAGAAGTGCGCGCCGCCGCGCCGTAAAAGAAGTTCTGAGGAATCAGACAGTCACGAAAATAGTATATTTATTGCTCCACGGGCGGCTGGATTAAGTCTGATGTACCAAAAAGGTACCATGCTAAATTCATGGATTGCGCGAGCTTTTGGATGAGCTGAATTTTCATTGACTGAGTTCTGAGAGCTTGCTTAACATACTGTGAAAAGCCTAGTCTCCTTGTGCCTTGGTAGTTTTTTAGTTATCAAAGTACCTAAATAGATAGATAATAAGTTGTTAAGTAAGTATAGTACCTACCATAGTTTAAGTTATTTGTAGTCCCTGGTATGGTAGGTACCTATGCAATATTTAAATGTTTAAGATTATTATTTATAGTCGGTCCAACTTAATAGGCCACATTTGACGTTTGTCAGTTTGAGCTTTCTAGTGAGGTGACCTTCTTAAAAACTTCGATTATGTTCGAAGTCCGTATCGATTCATTCACATGAATTAAAATTTATCGCCAGGTAAACCGTAAACTAAGAGTAGGTAAGATCAGTTAAAAAAAACCGGGTCTGAAAAAAATAGCACACCAAGAACGCAAAGTCACTTTGCACAACGATCAAGACTGCGTCACAACCCCATTACTTATTTATTTTGATAAAAATTGTTCAAAAGTTTATGGTTATCATGTCAAACAGAGAAAAAAAGTTTTTATGCGATATTCCCGTTGTCCTTTTACAAAAGTACTTTTTGGTATTTAGTAACGTTTTTCGGGATAAATAAGTTTATTTAAAAAAAAAAACAATAAGTATTTAATGCGCCATCATCATCATTAAAGGTGAAATATTCCCACGAGAAATCCTTTCATTCGATTCTAACTCTCAAATTTCGATTATTTTGGGTAACATACCTAGTGTCAAAAGAGGACAAGGGTTTACTGACGCAACTTTGTAACAACGTTCAGTTCTCTCGAAAACAGAAATTGTTCTGAAACATAATATGTTTGGATGGTGTAATAAGGAAATAAATCATAAAATTATCTTCTTTTGTCGTTAAGACAAATAAATTATTTAACCGCAATTGAAAAAAAGTTAAGCAATTGTGCAGTACTAACTTCGATAAAATAGTAGTATTTTATGCCCGCTGGTACAAAGTTACGTTGTTAAATTTTGATGAAATGTCAAATGTGGCTTATTAAAATGGACCGACTATAGTTTTACCCGTTTTACTACTAGGTACCCAAACAAGATGTTGTTTACTTTTGTTTTTGTTTTTATTTTTGTTTTACTGAAGTGTGTTCAATTATTTTATTTTTAGAAATAGTGAGTAGGACTACATTTTGTTTTTTGTTTGTACATAATAAAGAAAATAATAAGTAGGTATTACTTAATTTTAAGTAATAGATCTCACCTAGATTATCGCATTAGACTAAAAAACTGTCTGTAATGATAATTTATAGTAAATAATTAACTGATTATCTGAGTATTGAACTATGATCGCAGATTGAACTACAGGAAGTAGTTAATTCGTTCCTATCCACAGAGTAACGTTCCTATCATTCTCTCGTGCAAAGTGAATGAACGTTGTTCATTCGTTTTCCATTTTTCCAATCCAATCCAATCCAATTCTGGCTGTCACCGTAAGTCACCATTTTTCGTGAAAATTTCAAGAAATTCGTACAAATGAATTGAATGCTTGATTCGTTTTAATTGTTTTACTTTTAGTTTCTTTTTATTTCTCATGTGATTCAAATTATTTCAAATCAATTTTCAATGCTGTACCAATTAGATGTAGAGGGTATTTGTTACATTTTCTTGACCCAAGGCAAGTGACATTTTGGCACGACGACGTTAAATGTATGAATCAGTGATAGCAAACAAAACACTTGTAGACTGGGATAGGGAGGAACAAGATCATGGATCAAGATCATCATCCAAAACTGAGTCCTGTTCGGGCTTTTCAAGGTAAGTCCTCCATTAGGCTTCTACAAACAGCAATTAATTTATAAATACGTGGGTAGTCCTTACTGCCTACACTATCTTTGTGCTCTAGATTATTAGAAACGGAAAATCCCGGTACGGTAGTCATACATTTCTTCAGATTCAACTACTTATGAAGATTCAACCACATAATTAATTGTTTGATTGCTATCTGTGGGAATAATTATACTGTACTTATTCCATAGCTCTCCATGGCGGTAGTATGGACCAAGAAGACAACTACACTAGTTTGTCAGATTTTCATGATTATGAACCAAGCCTGGAATTTGATGATTCGGAATTGATACAATCTCCGGGCCTTGGTAAGTATATGCCATCACAATAACCATTTACTGATTTACTTTTCATATGCCATGATCACGACAGAACTGTTCATTTCGAGTGGGTAGGTTTATTGGCAGACTAAGCGATCTTCCCTCATTCTTTCATTACTATGAAATGTTTAGTTAGCACTGGTTTCAATCTCAAACTGAAATCGATCATGACAAAATACACTCAGGATGAGTTTGTCTTGCACTTATGTTTCGATTTTTACACAACCTCGCAACAGGATTCCAGGTGCCAGATAATTTAAAACCGTCTTCAGTTTTCGTATGTAATGCCTTTCTGTTGAGATTACATGTGGATTGTGTAGCTTGATCTAATTATTTGAACCTGGCTCCAAAAGATTTTTGCTATAGCAGACTTTTGGGTGTCTATGTTTTTTACCGCTCATGTGTTCCTTGACCCGGCAGGCTATAATTTCGTTTGACCTATGTAGCTCCCACAACTTCAATCGATCTTGTACACTCCTTGGTTTTCTAGTGGCAAACTATATTTAGGTGAGCGCAGGTAGTGTACAATCTTTTTAAAAGGAGTGACATTTTTTATAATAATAATAATGCTGGACATTTCACACAGCATCATCTAGCCCCAAACTAAGCAATGCTTGTACTATGGGAACCAGATAACTGATATACTACTTATATACTTTTTCTTTTGTTTTGTAAATACATACATATTCCCTGTTATTAATAAACACGAACTTGGTTGGAATTAGAGCTAATCCAAAACATAAGGCAGTAGTAGGTCAAATCTGTATTAATAAAGAAAGACCAAGGAGGAAATAAGCTAATCCGACGCTGCTCTCGGAGCAAGAGTTACGCCTAGGTGCAACCTAGTATAGAGATGGAGTAAGCATACTCTATCATGAATTTTGACATTTTACTTCATAATATTCATGTCATATCCAAAAAAAGGTTGTGCAAATAGGATGGATATGTTGATGGTTTGAGGAAAAATTTAATGAGGTTGGATGGATACCAATTACGATAAATGGGGCGAGTGAAAATTTACAATATTCGTACAATTTCATTTTATGATCTCGAAGAAACTGAATTTAAAATCCAAGTAAGAATAGATTTTGAGGTAAAAAATCGTTTAGCATTAGCAAGAAACAAAAAAACAGATAAAAATGACTAAACACAGTAAATACTTTTTTATGACTAAAAACTTTTTGGTCAATATTCACTTGACAAAAAATTTTGAGAAGAATAAAACCTCTAACCTCTTTGAATAAAACAGATTATCAAATACAAATTATTGTCTATCTCTGTCATTCATATAATTAGTGACAGAGACAGACAATATTTTGAATGATAATAATATTCGTTCATTCACTCGTTTTTATTTTAAATTTTATGGGTTGCCATAACGCACGCGCTAGTCCCGATGCAAGAAATGTATTACTGATTCGAGATAACTACCGATTTATTAATAACCTTAAACTCATCATGTTACTCCAAGAAGTAACAGTTCTGAGAGCAGTCTCGGATTTAGCTAGAATTAGGGTTTTCTAATTAATAAGGCGGATTATACATAGTAACACCCAGACCCGAGATAAATATTTGCAGATCATACAAACATTTATCCCGCCGCGGGGATCGAACCCGCAACTTTCTGCGTCCCAAGCGGGCTTTCACCCACTGCACCACAGAGGTCATCATTTTAATCAGGATGTTCCCAATTTTTAACAATTTATCCTTAATAAATAAAAATAAAATAAATAAAGAAAATGTGTTTGCTTAAAAATTTCCAAATGAGATAATTTGGAAATTTTTAAGCGGTATCAAAATTGAAATAACTACAGTATTTTGAGCGATCTCCCACCATTTTTTCTCAAATCCTCGAAAACACATTAGTAAATGAAATTGAACACCATCATCTCAGCCCTACCCAACTTGTATCTTTCACACAATTATGAAACAAAGAATTATATCTGCGCTTTCTTATTCTCCTCCAATTTTTTTTTTCCATCTTTCACAATATTTAGTTGCATTTAATTTTGCTCTCGTCACTGGATATTTATAAATAAAGCATAAATATTTTCTTTTTTGACCTACTGTGTTTTAATGAGCAAATTAATTTATACCATTGTCTTTAGCGACGTAGACATAATCAATACAGAAGTAGACCTTTTTGAAATGCAACATGCTGAATTTGTCAAGTCAGATGACGATAATAAGGACATTAGAAATTAGTCACGTAATACAACGCGTCATACTGCTGATGGTATTTAGGATATTGCGATCTTTGTTAGTATTTGGTGTATATTTTGCTGATAAACTGAAAATAAACAGGGTGCACTAGACTGATACCAATTGAGGACTGCATTACGCGCATGATTCGAAAATTGCACCTTAGAAGCCTGCAAACGCGCTACAAAAAATTGCATCTTGTTGGCAATTTTATTGCAGGGGTCACGACTGTATCCCCAAGGCGCGGTAGACATTCTCTCAGATCTTTATATTCCAGATCCTTTGAAGATGTCTAAGGGGGTAGTCAGAGGCATGTACAAATACATATTTGATACATGCCCACATCTTGCAGAAGTTAGTATTCCATACGTGACAGGTTGCAAGCCCATCGCCGCCTATAAGAATACTAACTGGCAATTTTATTGACCATGGTATTAGTTCAGATTTCAATTTCAAAGCCTTTATTTATACTGAGGGTTTTTTAAATTTTTCTTAATTCTATTTTGCACACCAGTCCTACTCAGCGTGTCCTGTGGGCACATAGGCCTCCTCCAACCGCTTCCACTCCGATCTGCTCCTTGTTATTTGCAGCCAGAGTGATCCCGCAACCTCCTTGATGTCGTCCGACCATCTTTTCCGCTGTCTACCTCTCTTTCTTTTGGTGTTGTATCTCGGGGTCCACTCTGTCATAGTCCTTGCATTTCTGTGTCTTTTCTCTCATTATGTGACCAGTCCATCTCCATTGGCTATAAGGCCTTTAAGCCATGACGGACGCCTTAATACGACATAAAAACTTTTTCAGAGTTGATTACTAACTCAAACGAACTTACTTTTTACTATAAAATATCTTGGCACCTAATTGCCGCAATTGTGTTGAGCGATATAATCGGCAATTTAGCGGCTACACAGTTGCAGCAAATTGACAGAATACTAGCCCGTTTAAAAGCACCTTTATGACACTACTCACTTGTGCCATCAAGTCTTCTGGTACAGTACAGTCCCCTCCCAACAATAATTCTGCGAATACTCTATTCAATAGCGGTCGTTGACGTTCTCTTTAGTAGGTCGTTGGTTTATGTGATCGGGATAGCGCAGATATGCTGATGTTGATTAGAAGTAGACGTAAGTATAATAAGTGTGTTAAACTTAAGATATTATATGATTGGTGTCTATCTATAGTACGTGTACAAACTGTTTAGCTTGCGATGTTCGTATTGTCTCTAAAGCTCAATAGGGTTGGATCATTTTGGCATAACTATGATAAATTGAAATAATAAGTGCGATTTTTGGATTACCCTTTCCTTATTTAGGACTAGCTAACCCTTTTTAAATGTATCTTATTAAATGAGAATGGATTCTGATTTCTTCAGGTTTAAGATGTGTTTATTTCTCATAAGAATTTGCAAATTCACTTATATGAGATTATATTTAAACAAAATTAAAAACAAATAGGAGTGATCGTATTATCTCCTTCCATAAATACTACTTAGTAGTAGGTAGGTACTAAACTAATGTATGACTTGGCTGGGTACATACCATGCGTAACTTATAGTATATCTTTAGATACCTAGGTACTTAATTATTTGTAGTATAAAAGAAGCCAAATAAAGTTAACATTTTTTAGGCCAAAAATGCAGGGAGTTTTAGATAACTCGAGTGATTCGAACTTACAATTGATACAATGGGTTGATCGTCAGGCCGGTGTTCATACTTTTTCTATAAACCCACTTGTACTAATAGTGTTTGCTATACATAAGTATAGACATAACGTATATTTGATCTAAGTGCAGTTGTTCTAAATATTATTGGCTATAATTTTTGTATTAGTTTGAACACTTATTTACTATAGGTCCATATTCTATAAAGTTTTTTTGTTATAACTGTATCATATAATATACTTTAATATTGCTATATCGTGCAGTTTATATAATTATTATAAATATAACTAAAATATGACATAAAATGAGAATTGCTCTAAATAGGAACTTTCTATAAATTTAGTGTTGCCATAACAGGATAACAGAACTGTAGAATAGGTTGCGAGGAGAGTAGCGACGAGCATGGTTTCAATAGTGACCAAACCATGCACGAGCCGAGCGAAGCGTGCCGCGGTAGCGGCCGGCGAGTGCCAGAACCGACTTGTCCCTATTATAACCTTATCGTTAGATAGATAGAAAATACTTTATTGTACACCACATGGACATTACAAAATACAAACAAAGATACAAGAAAACATTGTTATAGGTAGAAAAAATAAAACAGACGTAGGTATGCATGCAAAATTAATAGAATTATTTTATTTAGATCTAAAGATAGTCTTAATACTATTTTAAATAAAGGTTTGAAGCAATCGCTCTTAAAAATTCACCCGGTTGGTATTGGTCTAAGGCGCTATTCATGGTGTAGATAGGTACAGTTTACTTATTGAATATTATTATAGCAAAATACTATTAGTAATATTGCAATTAGATGTGATAAACTTTATAACACATTAAATGTATTGCTAATAGTCGTTATAATAAAAACAATTATGTATTTTACGATTAGAGAACATAGTACAGTTTTAATTTTATTACGGGACTTAATCGCGTAGGTATAACATTTGTTTATTTACCTCGACGTTTCAGTAGCGTTACAGCTACCGTGGTCACGAGAAGACTGCCCGCCGGTACCCGTTCGCCTCTTCGACCGATGAGAAACTACCCTCATTCGGTCAACACAAAATAACATTAGGGTCGCGACACACTACACTGACAACATCCAAGTTAGTACTAGACGTTTTTACGCGACCTGAACACTTTTTTATCACTGGATCCCACGTTGATGACAGTTTGTAGCCGCATTCCCGGTTGAAATTCTTGTGTTTCTTTATTTCAACTGCTTCACGCACAATTCTAGTATAATAATGGCGATCATTGGAAAGGACTAAAGGTTGATGTAACTCGATCCAGTGGTTTGATCCTGATTCTAGCAAGTGCTCCGCTATCGCTGATTTATACACCTGGCGATTTTTGACAGCTGCGATATGTTCTTTGACTCGCTCAGCAATAGTCCGCTTGGTCTGTCCAATATAAGAACTGCCGCAACTGCAATCGACCTTGTATACACCAGGTGTTTGATAGGGTATAGTATCCTTGACTGTTCCTACTTGGGATGCTATCTTGAGTAGTGGAGTGAAGACGGTCTTAATTGCGTACTTCTTCAGCAAAGAACCAACCTTGTCTGTCACCCCTCTAATATACGGCAAGTATGCTCGTTGTCTCGGAACGTCATCTTTCTGTACCCTATTCAAACGTCTAGCACTCATGTTCCTCACCCCGTAGTTATTCTTCACTAGCACTCCTTTTACATGTGTAAGTTCTTCCTGTAGAAAGTCTGGGTCACACAATGCATAGGCTCTAAAAAAATAGTACAGTTATATAAATCACAAATTAGTAAAAGTGGTTTTATAACAAAACTAGTGTATAAGAATTGCACCGTTATATCTATATTCGGTTATAACTGCTGAAGTTATAGCAAACGCAATTAGTAAAAGTGGGTTTATGGAAAAACATAGCGCACCCGTCAGGCCACAAGGAGTAAGCGTAAATAAAAGAGACAAGGGCTTTTTAACAGCGAGTGCTTTTAAACCGACTTCAAAAAAAGGAGGAGGTTCTATGTTCGGGTGTATGTATGTTTTTTTTTATGTATGTTCACCGATATCTCCGTCAGTTGTAAACCGATTTCCAAAATTATTTTTTTGTTTGAAAGGGTATGCTACCATAGTGGTCCCATAAAAATGTTACTTCTGAGGGATTGATAGTTTTCCCGTAAAACTCAAAAAATCACCGATGTTTCCGAACAATGTGGACCGATTTCCAAAATTTTTTTTTGATTGAAAGGTTATCCATCTCGAGGTGGTCCTCATACTTTTTTTTCCTGAGGGATAGATAGTTTTCCTGTAAAACTCAAAAAAACCTCATTCTACTCTAACTACTGGATACAATTTTGCACCCAAGTTCTATTGTACTCGTAATTTCTTCTTAGATGTAAATGCATAGTTTGACTTCAAAATATAACATACTAATTTATTAATTGAATACTGTAAATAATAATTGCATGTGAATATTCTTATTTTTCTCTTTTTAGTGTAGGTACATAGAAGGTTCTTAAGTGTCTGTTTGTGTTATGTGAAGTCGGTTCAATTTTTTTTTCAAAATTATGTGACTGCATACCTAAGTTTCCTAATCTTGTTATTTTTATTTTATGTTTACCTAGATAAAGTCAAAATCAGTTCGTTAGGTTATGTAAGGCTAGTGAAAAACTACGCGCAAGGCAAGAGTGCTGCGGCAGCGGCCGTCGATGCGCCATAAATAGAATAATGTTCAAATCAAATCATATTTTTAAGGGTAGTAAGTGACAGGTGTGGTACAGTAACGGTCAGCCATAATCAACGTGTTGCGCGTGCAATATCTCAGCCATCCAGTGTCCACTGCTGAACATAGGCCTCCCCCATAGATTTCCACAGCGATCGATCTTGTGCAGCCTGCACCCAACGGCTCCCAGCAACCTTTACAAGATCGTCTTTCCATCTCGTGGGGGGGCGTCCTCTGCTGCGATTTCCGGTGCGTGGCCTTCACTCGAGAACTTTTCTGCCCCAACGGTCGTCAGCTCTACGAGCTATGTGCCCCGCCCACTGCCACTTCAGCTTTGCTAATCCTGTGGGCTATGTCGGTGACTTTAGTGCGTCTACGGATCTCTTCATTCCTGATTCGACCTCGTAGAGAGACACTTGCATATTATATTTCAATGTTACTTTATTACCTAAGAAATGACTTAACTAGGCAAGTGGTTAAACGTAATAGCTCCAAGCCATTTGCCTAATATCATTCAGGCCGCTAGTTGAACGGTGCCGTTTAATCAAATGGCTAGGCGTTTAGTTGATCGGCTGATTAAACCAGTTGGCAGCAGCCACAGACCAGTTGCAACTGGTCTGTGGCTGCTACATATACAGGGTGTAAAAAGACTGCTACCGAAAACTGAGCGGTTGCAATCAGACCATGATTTTAAACATATTTAGCGAAAAAAAAACGCAAAAAAAAAACTTGACTCAGCTTCGTCATGTTATGTTATTTTCGGTTATTTACCACTAGTACGACTTACAGACCGTTTCCAACGTTGCTTAACTTCGACGATCTATCAAGAACGACTAAGCAAACACGACCTCGAGCGCTTCATCTATCTTAAACATTTAAAGAGGTTGCCCTCCAGGGCCTATTAATTTTTCCACCCTGTATAATTATTTCTCCGTCTGGAAGTTGTGCATAGGGTTTCTCTGAACGTTCCGTGTATTACGGTGCAGCGGAAAACTTTATGCAATCATCCACTGGTTGTCCTTACTATGGGTTCATAGTTTAAATTGCTGATATTTCATCGTGCATTGGTTGCAAACTCTATATCGAAGTTCGCAACGGTTTCTAAAGTTGAGAAGTGTTTTCAGCGCCCCTACCGCCCGAGCTTCTGGATATCGGTGATGAATTTATAGATCATTCCACGAGCGATGGCACGATTGAGGAAAACTTTGAAGAAGAACTAGCCCGCGCTCCGGAAGTTTATGCCGAGGTATGTGTTTGTACATTAGAGAAATATGCTTTAGTTCTGATATTTAATTCGAGGTAATTAAATCACAGCTATTACGAAGGTACTCTTCGATAAGCCAAACCCGTTTTATTGAATTTCTCATACTCCCATAGAATAGAACACAATAAAAGATTGGAATCGAACACGCAACCCAGGAGGAAAATCTCTTCGATCTCTTCTCGTTTCGTTCATGGCTGAGACAAGGCTTGTCATCATCACCATCAGCCTTTCTCATGCCACTGCTGTGTAGGCCTCTCTTCGCTTTAGGCTTTTTTAAACTTTCGCGATCACAATTCATATATTGAAAAACATATACCTACAGGATTTTATCGCGTTAAATACCTTTTATTAATTCCCGGAGGCTGTGACATTACAACAACCGTGGCTGTGGGCCTACAACTACCCTCAACTTATCTTCAGAATCTCTCTTCGCTTTTGCGACAAGGCTTGTGCGCAAATAAAACGTGAAACCATTGGTTTCGAAAATAACCCAACCTTAATTCAACATCGATGCACAACAAACAATAACACAGCACTTACTCAAATGCGCGTTTATTTTTCTGTAAGGAATTCTTCCATGTTCTAGGCAGGTTAACGTCCGCTGATATCTTTCATGGTTTACGAAATATCGGAGCGACTTGTTTTTATATAAAGCGGGAAAATTTTACCTCGTATACCGACCGTCAAAGGGAGGGTTATGTTTTTCGCGCGTATCTTGTATGTATGCAATACGTAAAATTTCTCTGTACCCTCGTATCTTTTAATCAACTGGATGCATTTCGAAAATTAGGGTATCTTTAGATTCGTCTTAATAATCCAAGTGTCATAGGAGAGGTTTAAAAAAATTATATGGCGGATCTTAAGCGCGAAATAGTAGCTAGTTAAGAAAAAAATATATAGTTAAAATTTAGAAATGGTAAATGCTCGATGTTCTGTTGCAAGTGAATGCTCAAGTTAATCGAAAACCCTTTTAACATGAAAATAAATACAGTTTCACCTTGTACGTACTTATAGATCTGATTTCTTGATTTTGTTTTGTCTTTAATAATTATCGACAATGATTCTAAGAATCCTACATATTCGCGTTCAACACTTCAGTTGTACAAATTATAATCTACTGTATATTATGTTTCTTGAAATAAAAAAAATGGTCCTCTGTAACCAAGGCCGTTTAAGTTTACGTACTTGACGAGTCGGTTTATCTACGAGATCTGGCAATGCTGCCAACGAAGTTAGTCACCACGTGTTGCGTCCCCAATTGTTGCTTGTAAAGGAAAGAAAACTAGTGCTCGCTTTTTAACAAACGAAAGGGCGTAGGAAAATTTGTATTATTGTGGTTTTTCTCGCTGATGGAATTTTCCGTTTGACACCTACGTCAGGCTTTGACTAAAATACTTTTCACCCTTTGCCCTCTAAACTCGAACAGTGTTTTTTTCTGATAAAAGTATATCAATTTGCCGATTTTGATATTGATTAAGAGTGACCTAGACAGGTAAATAAGGGTGGAACGTACATCGATCACAATGCAGGTGCAATTCCACGAATTCGAAACGCAGTTTAGATAAAATCGATAGAGCCTCATCCGCCCTCGCGAAGCTGTTCGCGATTACGTTTACTTCGGTGTCGGACGTCGAGCGAGTCGGTGCTTGCTGGCCTCCTACGTAGTTGCGGGAATTGCATAGATATATTAAATTTTATTACAAATAAGTTACAGTTGAATTTGATAGTCGGATATATAGAGACGTTTTGTTTAGATCGCGGCTTGCTCTCTTGACGACGAGTTCCTCTTAGAGCTTTCGGGGACTGGTTTGGTTGAGGTGGTTGGTGACGACGAAGTTGGCCGGCGCATCATCGTGATATCAGCTTGCCGCCTGCCGCCCAGCAAGAGCCTTGATCCTGACAAGCTTTTGAGGTAAGATTATGAAAAATCAACTCAATTATGCTAAAAAAAATTAAACTTGTAAAGGATAATGCCCATATCCCGTACCACGTTGCGTTACAGGTGTATTAACCAATAGTATTTTGTTGTTTTTGTTTATAATTTACCGATACAAATAAACATTTTATGAAACGCACTTAAAAAAAAACATATGCAGGGTGGATTTTTGAGACGGAACATTATATGCAGGTACCTATACCTACCTTAACCGTTGTAGCTACAGGAAAACCTTCTTAGGAGACCTTATATGAGACATTATAAACCGCATACCCAGAATTTGGTAAAAATAAGGGTAAATATTTTTAAAACTCTCATTGATAACGAAAATATAATTAAAAGCAAGATTTTTGAACGTTAATTTGCTTTAACGCAAGTACAACAAAAATAGACATTGTCCTTTTCATTCTACATTTGCAACTTACGTCTAATAGCTACTCGTTGCGTCTTAACGATGTTATGAAGCGCTGGTTGTGTATTCACGTCGAAATGCAGCCATTGGAGTTCAGAATTTACTAATTAGGCAGCCGACTACATTTTTTGCTATAAATAAGTTTTGGTTTTAATTATTATTGAATATCATGATAAACTTGAAAAACCTAAATAAAACTAAATTAATATTATTATTTCAAAAACCTATCAAAGGAGAGGGACGGTTGGAGAGAGTTGGGGGAGACCTTTGCCCAGCAGTGGGACAACATAGGATAAAGAAAAAAAAAATATTATTTTAATTATTATCGTACTTATTGTTTGGTTATGATGAAAAATATTTTTTTGAATATATTTGTGAGTGGTGGGTATCTGATCGAGCCCTTTTACCTGCAGCGGTCGTTTTCATCTTTACCACCACCGTTTTTACAACTGCCGGAAACATTTTCGTTATTTTTTTAAATCATTTATTCCTTTGCTTCGCTTGGAGAAAATGGGGAAATTTTGGAATTTCGTTCTTGTGTCTAGATTTTACCGCACCATCGAGTCCACTATCTCAAAAGATGTCGTAGAACTAGGCGTTGTTTTCAACCAGAAAAGGTCGGCTGTCGGGTGGCTCTAATGAGCTTGTGTCCTTAACTCGTCAGCTAAAAATTTGAAATGAAATCCTGCTGAGAAACAGGCAGGACATGAAATTATTTTGATGGAAAATGGATGTTTTGGGGAGATGATGTTAATGTTCATAGTTGTGTACTCACAAGCGTTGAATCGGCCAATTTTAGTTATCTTTTTAGATATTTAATAAATTGTGTGTTGCAACACTTGCAACGCCAGATCTGTTTCCAACTTTTTCGTTTCCTACGATGCCGACGTTTTGTTTAACGTTAGATTGAAAGCAAGTTTATTGTATCAATACGTTTTGTAATTACTTTTACGAAACGTATCGGTATTATACCGAACCAAATAATTCACGTATTCAATAAAATAGAACGAGCCTTCGAAGTTATTTCTGTCAAAATTAACCTAACATCTTTTGATAAAATAAAATAATATTTCCTTTTTCCCTTGTTCAAGGGCCGATTACGCTTATTATTTTTTGCTAATTGTTGTTGTCAGGAGAAGGATCTTAAGAAAGAAAAAAGCGGCGAAAAAATTAATATAACGCGAAAAAATAGAAAATTAAAAGAAACTTAACTTCACAATTTTGTCATTCGTTTGACAGGACAGCGTCTGTCGGGTTAGCTAATATAAATGATTCGGTAAAAGATTTTGTATGATTGATTTTGAAGCACCAAAGAGATAAAATATGTAGAAACAAGTAGACGTACATCGAGTTAGTAGTTCGGATAGTAAAATCGCTCGACTTTTGTAAATGTATAAGCAAATTAGCGAATGCCATAACTGCTGTTCCACTGAAAACCGTCGCTCCAACAGACATTGAGCTGCTGAAGGAAATGCTAACTGAGGGGGTAGCCTTATTTTAAATAAATAAATAATGCTGGACTTTTCACACAGCATCATCTAGCCCCTAAGGGTCGATTCACATCTGACCGAAGATCCGTCGCGTATTATCGGTCGCGGAACGCCAGAACAGACAAATGTATAGAAAAACACTCGACCGTTCACACTCGACGGACTAACGTATCATCCGTCGAGTGTGAACGGTCGAGTGTTTTTCTATACATTTGTCTGTTCTGGCGTTCCGCGACCGATAATACGCGACGGATCTTCGGTCAGATGTGAATCGACCCTAAGTAATTTTCCGTCACTTTTTTCACTTCATGATTTTATGGTGATTGCAATGAATATTACCATGCGTTTTTTGAAGCTTTGAGATGAATTTCGGTAGAAACATGGGAAAAATTAATGGAATCAATGCCACGTCGTTTTAAAGCAGTTTTTGATAACAGAGGCTATCCCACCAAATACTAATGGGTTGTTGATGAGGTTTTTACAATATGAAGCCAAACTATTGGCTATTTTTAACCGACTTCAAAAAAAGGAGGAGGTTCTATATTCGGCTGTATGTATGTTCACCGATCTCTCCGTCAGTTGTGGACCGATTTCCAAAATTATTTTTTTGTTTGAAAGGGTATGCTACCATAGTGGTCTTATAAAAATTGTACTCCTGAGGGATTGATAGTTTTCCCTCATTTTAACTCTACTCTCGTATCATCCCTAGTCAGTAAAACCGCAGTAGCTACCATGAATCCATGTCTGACTCGTCTCGTCTCCTTTTGATATTATCATTTTTTTTGTTTTAACTAATAGAATAAATGTGACACCGAGACCATGTTTAAATTTTTTTGGGTAATAAAATAATTAATAAAATAAAATAGCCTTTGTTCTATTACGTTTACACTTTCATTTCACATTCAATTAATGTACATAATTGTAGTAGCTTAGTTTCTGTAAATAAATACATTAATTAATAGATTATTATTATAAAAAAATACTAAGAATCAATCATGCATTTTATTCATTCAGTATTCATTAATTTAAATGGTTTGTTAGAAATTTATATTATTAGTTTAATTTTTATTTTTACGTAAAAGTCGCCTCTCGGGCGTAGGCCTCCCCCATGAATCCTCTCCAAAGCTCTCTGTCTCTAGCCTTTCTCATCCAGTCTGTTCAGGTTGTTTTACAGAATATGTCATCCCACCGTGTTTTTGGGCGTCCTCTTTTCCTTTTGTTGCCACGTGGGATCCATTCCAGTACTCTTTTTGTACATAATGAGTTCTCCATTCTACAAATATGACCTGCCCAGTTCCATTTTAGTGATCTGATTTTGTTGACAATGTCGCTTAGCTTTGTTTTACGTCTTATTGTTTTGTTGCTGATCTTATCTGATAGTTTAATTCCTAGCATACTTCGTTCCATTTTCCTCTGACAGAGTTTTTCCTCGTCTTTTATGTGAGGGACCACGTTTGGCAGCCATATGTAAGACACTGTAAGATGATGACTTCGTATAAGTAGTTTCTTTTTGATTTTAATATCGGTTTGTTTATTTTTCATTTCCTCTTTTAGGCCCCAGTACTTTTGCCATGATATTGCAATACGTCTATGAATTTCTCTTTGTGTACAGTTTTTAAAGGAGACAGATTGACCCAGGTATATGTATTCATTTACAAACTCATTAACATATAATAAAATAATAGGGGTGTATGTTTAAATCCTACTAAGTTGTTCGAATTCTTATCCGTAAAGATAAATGAAGCTTGGCGCAACGTACAAAAGATTTGAACGCGCAAAGCATAGTTCCTTCTCACCGTAAAATCGCTAAGACACTAGCCTAACAAAATAACTTTTAATTATCATTATAACTATAAGTGAACTGTAATTTGTTCTTTATGATAATAAAACTCTTTAAACTGACTACGAAAAATGTTATATTTATGAAGTTAAAATTGTCTTATACTCGTAATAGGATATAGTTTCATTATTATTATATGGTTATACATAACAATTATATGACGACTTGGCGAATGCTCGGTTATGACGCTATGGTGCGTGTTCCTTTCTCGTGACGTAAGATTTGCAACAACAACAACCACCATAACTCTCCTACGACTCAGCCTCATGATCAATACTAACGTAACATTATAGGTACTAAGTTGAAATCAAAACAAAATAGGATCACGCCTTCAACTAAGCACGGTAGACAATCAGAGGCACTTTCAAATACATTTTGACACATGCCTACATTTGGCAGAAGTTAGCATTCCATACGTGACAGCTTGCAAGCCCGTCGCCGTTAAAACCGGTTTCCTCACGGTGTTTTTAAAAATGCTTTTAATTAACTTGAATGTTTGTATGTTTGTCCGGGTCAGATCTTGCAAGCTGAATTGGTGTCCGATTCAGCTGAATTTTGATTATGAATCCTCTGTGACTATGCAATAATATGGTAACAGCGAGCTGATCTGATGATGGAGTCATGAGCTGTTCCAGGGAACTCCTCAGACAATAGGCCGATTGAGTTGAAACTTGGTTTGTAGATCAAGTGTCATCTAAAACTTTAAATATGGTGACAGGTGCTGTCACCATATTTTAAAGTTTTAGATGATTAATTGGATGAATTAGGTCACCTACATTTTGCTGAGGGCTAAAACCTAGATTCTATAATCGGAACGTACACAAAATTGAATTAGTATCGGCAAATTTATCAATGCTGGTGTATGGGAAAAGCACTCAAAGTTTTCTGTTAACAGAATCACAACTGTATCTGCTAGGCGCGATAGATATTCACTGAAATCAAAATCAGCATTTGAAAATGCTTGAAATTTATTTATTTAGGGGTAGTTACAGACAAGTTATGAACATACTTTTTTATATTTTTACTTCATAGCTGTCATAACAATGTAAACGTTCAGTACAAAAGCTTCATATCTCCAATATTTTACATAATTGGTTCGGTCCACCTGTCACTTGTAAAGAGAACTTTGAAACAACCAATTTTATTTTCAATCCTCATACTTTTCTACTATAATATTAGAAATTTGTCATTGTCTATCTTTACGATAAAAAAAACAGTAAAAAAATGACTCAACCTAACTCACGGACTTTTCAGTTGTTTATAAAAAAATTTAATGCATATCAATTCGAGGAAAACAACATGTACTCTGCGGCCTTAAAACTCCGTCACCGTATTTCGTCACTAGCTCATACGAATTTATCTATACTTCTATACTAATATTATAAAGAGGAAAGATTTGTTTGTATGTTTGTTTGTTTGAAATGAATAGGCTCCGAAACTACTGGACCGATTTGAAAAATACTTTCACCAATAGAATCCTGCATTATTCCCGATGAACATAGGCTATATTTTATCCCGGGGAAGTGAAGTTTTCCCGAGGGATCGCGGGTAACACCGCGGCGGACAGCTAGTTCTATATAAGTATATTCAATGGCCATGGGCTTGCAAGCTGACACATGACACGTATGTAATATTTACAAATTTTGGCATAATATAGAATTAGTGGAAAGTAAATTCTGATGATGTAACATAATATTTCATCGTTATCATAGTTTTCGGCATAATGAGGTATTCAAAATAACATTAATTAGCGTTAAATCCTACATATTTTAATTGCACCAAAACATCCACAGCAAATCCGATTATGAATTCGACGGAATTTACTTTATATAGTTATACAATTTTATATAGTTTATAGCGATGTTAAATTGAAGTGCTCTGGGCATTGTTCAACCATTTCCTTTGAAATGCGGGCTGCATTTCAGAGCTTAGGTGTATTGCAAACTTTCCTCGAATTCTGTGAACGGGAGCTTACTAGTTGAAGAGAGCACCTTTGATGGAGAGATGGTTAAAGTGAATTCTGCAGAAGACTGTATTCAGGTACCTGAATACAATTTCTACAGAATACACTCAGAAAATAGTTGCTAAATCTCTTGAGCACTATTATAAACGTACCTATACAAATTCCGTTTTGTAATATTGCTTTATAAATTGGAGCCGCAGTCCTTTAGTATGAAATTAAATAAAAATAAAATAAATAATGCTGGACATATCACACACACAGCATCATCTAGCCCCAAACTAAGCAAAGCTTGTACTATGGGAACCAGATAACTGATATACTACTTATATACTTTTTGTTCGTAAATACATACATATTATACATAGAAACACCCAGACCCGAGATAAATATTGAAGCTAAAGTAACACAATTCAAACTCTAAAACAATAATGCAGTACTTAATTATGCTGGGATCACTACTCCGGTTCATTCGCGATCGAATCGAACCCGCAACCTACTGCGTCGCAAGTGGACCTTCGCCCACTGCGCTACAGAGCACTGGTGGTTCGATTTCTATTTGCAACATGGCTAGGAGGGAAGGTTTTTAGAGTTTTACGCGAAAACTATCGATCCCTCAGGAAAAAAAGTATATACATACATATTGACCACAAAAATTTTGGAAATCGATCCACAATTGACGGAAAGATCGGTGATTTTTTGAGTTTTACGGAAAACTATCAATCCCTCAGGAGTAAAATTTATATGGAACCACCTCGAGAGTATACTCTTTCAAACACAACATTATTTTTTGGAAATCGGTCTACAATTGACGGAAATATCGATGAACACATCATACAGCCGAACATAGAACCTCATGCTTTTTTTTGAAGTCGGTTATTACTTACTCTTATGGATGAATTTTGAAAATCCACCCTGACTCTTGACGTAATAAGATGTACCTACTGTCGCCAGCGAAAGTTCACGTCATAGCGTTGTACTGTTATAATAACATTGATATCATACAAATGTATGTCATTTGTTGGAAACACGAAAGCGTTAATGAGTAGTAATGATAGCTTTATTGTCACTCTCAAATTGGACCTATTGCAGTGATTTACGGAGAATTAATTCCCATTACATAAGTAATAAGTATAAATAATATGCACCGTTAGTTTTAATGCTTATACAATTGTTGCGGTTTCTTCAAATGAAAATTAATTTTCGCTTTTGATGTTATAAACATTTGTCTCATTTCAATATTAATAAGAGTATTATATAATGATTATTATACAATATATCTTTATCGTGTGTTAAAAATATATTTATGCTTTTGATGTTATTTGTTTATAATCTAAATAGAAACTTCAGATGACCCACAAGCATTCAGCGTTTAGTTTCTCCATAGCACTAGAATATTCACGTGCATATAATATGTAAATACTACATACTTAAATATACAGGGTGTAAAAAGACGTCTACCGAAGACGCAAGGGGTAGGTACAGCATCCCAACAAACAACCAAATCCAAAAGGATTTTCCGAAAAAATCATTATATCCGAAGAAAACAGCGTTTGAAGAGTACTGTTTGCGTATGTTCTGGGCGCGTTGTTTTGGTCTGATTGCAACCCCTCAGTTTTTGGTAGTTTGTCTTGCCAGTTTTGTCTTTTTACACCCTGTACACATCGGGAAACTACTGCCTTTAAACTGGAGTAAGCAAAGCGCGGAAGGCTTGTGATAGCGTTATTAGCGTCTTATCTGAAATCAGTCTAATAAAAAATGAACAGAACGAATTCAGAGTATATGGTTAATTTGATCTCTCATCAATAGACTACTCGGAGCGTTCGCTTCAAATTACACGGAGACAACAAGACTCACCCCGAAATACTCTTTCAGATTTTTAATATTCACGTTGGACAAATACGTGGAGCAGGATTACAGCGTGGTTTATTTCCACTGCGGGCTAACGAGCAAGAACAAACCTCCTTTATCTTGGCTATGGAAGGCTTACAAAGCGTTCGACAGGAAATACAAGAAGAACCTGAAAGCTCTGTATTTGGTGCATCCAACGAACTTCATTCGTATTGTCTGGCAGATGCTAAGACCTGCTATTAGCGTGAAATTCGGCAGGAAGATGATGTATGTGAATTATTTGCATGAGCTGCAGCAGTATTTGAATTTGGATAAGCTTTGCATACCCGATGAGGTGCTTGAGTGAGTAAAGGTTTCTTTAATAAGGGGGATCTGGTTATAGCTGTACATTTGCCTATAGTTATGAATAATCGCGTTGCTAGCTTTTATCTGTACAAACTATTTTTTTAACTTTTAAAATTACCCATCGTTTGTTACTTAGCTGTATTTTAGTAAATCAGAATTTAAATACTATACATACACATGCATGTAACATAAGCTTGGTATAAGTTCGAAAACATGTGTTATGTGCCCAAAAGGAGCCTCTTTGAGGTGCTTTTATAGTCCTTTCACCACACTGGTTCGATAGACCTAGTGACACGACAAGAAGAAGGTATGGTTTTTATATCTTTTTATGAATTTAGGCTAACTACCGCGGCGTAATACCTATCATCATCAGTAGTAGAGATTTTTCGTTGCCTGCATCAATTTTCAGAAATTTATTAGTTTGCAATGCATGATTGTTCTAAAGTAGCTACTTTTAGAAAGCACTGTAGGGGTCGGCTCACATCTGACGGAGGATACGTCGCGTATTATCGGTCGCGTAACGCCAGAACTGACATATAAATGAGAAAATATTCAACCTTTCACACTTAACCGATGATGCGATGATGATAAACAGATACTGCAGAATACGCTCGACGCATCTTCCGTCAGATGTGAACCGACCCTTAATCTTGTTATTTATTTACTTATTATTTTAAATTATTTCCATTTTTAGTGTTCCGTACCTCAAAAGGAAAAAACGGAATCCTTATAGGATCACTTTGTTGTCCGTCTGTGTGTCTGTCAAGTCAAGACCCTTTATCTCGGGACGCGTGGAGGTATCGAGTATACTCAAATCTATAGTTCCTTTAAGCTGTGAAAAAAATCAAACTTATACTTTAACGCAAAAAAAAAAGATTAGGCCGTTTGTGCCTTCTGGGTAGGCTCGCTTCATCGTAGACCTCATTCTTGCCTATGTTAGTTTCGAGGTCAAGAGCCGACCCATTCCTCATAAAAAAAAACGTTTATTTCGACACTCATGAAAAACAAAATTCATAGGGTACTTCCGTTGACCTAGAACTATGAAATTTGGCAAGTAGTATCGTCTTACACAACAAGTACAGGGAAAAATCTGAAACCGTATATGTTTAGTTAGATTACAAAAAAAACCAGGGCCTAATGCAACTGAATGGGAGTCGAAATTAACCGTGTCATGTTGGGTATCGTATGAAAGGGCTTCATTAGCACAAGCTTAAACAGATTTTAAATATTTTTATAATGTATATTATATAGTTTTCAATTTATGGCGAAAATAATGGTTGAAAGTTTGTATCGGGACCAACATTCAGGAACGCTGGGCGCGCCCGTATAGAGGATGGGTGACCGCCAGGCGCAACTTTTTGCACTCTAGATATATATATTTTCGCATGATTAATGATTTTAAAATTAATGATAAACATTGTTATATGTCCCACTCATAAATAAATCCAATGTTTTTACTTTGGTGTATGTTGGTAGTAGCAGTTTGCACTGTTACATGTACCTACTTAGTTCTTTGTACGGAACCCTAGATGGGCGAGTCCGACTCGCACTTAAAAAACAATTTTGTAAGGTTTCAAACGCGAAGTATTCACACAAGTGTCTAGTCTCGGTATATGTAACGTCTCACCCTCGGTTTCATAAAAAAGTTAGAGCATACATTATGACTCTTGCTAATCTTGACAGGCACGGCACTTTTTTGGTTGTTTATATGAACTTTATTAGAATTTTACCTCGTAGACTTTTCATAATCGTGCAATAGCGAGACAATAGTTAAACAACACCTATGACGTTCAATATTTTTTTTTACGAAACTGAGCGTCAGACTTTTAGTTGCGATGTCGTGAATTGCGTGATTACGTGATCTTGTACTAACAACAGTGTAAAAAGTTCCCTAAAGTATATAATCCCAAATTGATATCCACGGAGGACTACTTTGACCTTTTAAGGATCCAGTCCTGGGTTTTGTGACAGGTCTATCACTAAGCCTCCTTAGAACCTTGACTAAAACTATTCTCACGGCACCAGATACGACAAGCTGCTTCTATCTAAAAACCCACGCGCAGCTGAAATGGCGAAAGCGGGGAACAAAACGGTCGCCGGTCCCAGTTTCACGGAGACCGTGAGGGAGAAGAATCCGCCGCCCACTCAGCAGTTTGGAGTATCTTTGTTATTCATCCTGTTTCACAACTTGAAGGTGGTGGGCAATATACCGCCTGTTGTGAAGGAGTGCGTCGAGTTTCTGTCGCAGCCGGATGGTAAGCTTTAGTCTTTTATAATGACACTTCCAGCAATGCCAGAAGATAAGAACGATAAGCCAGCTCCCGAAGGGAATTTACAGGAACCCATCCAAGAGATCTTATGGCATCTTCGAGATTTTTTATGGACACTCCTAGGAGACTTTGAAGCTAGCTCCAGAAGAGAATAAACCCAAAGACCTTCAAGCGTACTACAGAATCTAGCTAGCATAATTAGTAGCATAGTAGTTCCTTAGTATAGCGATCGCGACAGGTTTAAAATATAACTTTATTGCACTTTGCGAGGTATACAATCACATACATCAACTCGTGCATCACCACCTCTATAATCAAATAAATAATCCTGGACACACAGCGTCATCGAGCCCTAAACTAAGCGTATATTTAACAGTCCTCCAAAATTCCTTAGCACTGGAGACGGAGGGTATCTTCCGTCGCTCCGCAAACACAGCCATCATCAAGGAGCTCCAGAGGTCAGTGAACCGTGGCGAGCCCATCAACTTCCGCAACGACCCTCATACCGCCGCTGTTCTGCTTAAGACCTTCCTCCGCGATTTGGAGGAACCATTGCTGACATTCGAACTCTATGCTGATGTCCTCAGGTTCCAAAGTAAGTTGAGTTGTTTATACCTTTTCCAGGATTCTCGTAACACTAGCTAAAGTTAGTTTGTCTGAGTTTGTGACCAACTGTGACGAAGATTTTAGTCCGCTGAAGCAATTATTGCCAATAGCATTCACATATTTGGTGAAGCGAGAAACGGTAATCTATTTAGTACGTGCGTGCGACGAAGTAAGATACACTTTTCTTTGGATTTACCAAACTCACTCAAATGTCTGATGCCAGATTGATAACATATTTCTAATATGAGTATAGGTCCTGGACCTGGTCTAAATGGAATTTTGTCGAGTTGTCAAGTGTGGAAAAATCCGATCATACTCGGTTCTAATTAGATTATGGTGGAGCTGACTAACGATCGCACTTTATCCGCTGTCTATTACTCAATTGTCCGCGATACGGTGAAAAATTGCAATCCGGATCTATGAAAATACAACTGTAGGATGGGTGACCGCCAGTGGCATCATGCTTCGGAGGGCACGGTAGATTGTCGGTCCCGGTTATAAAGGCGTTAAGCCATGACGGAGGCCTCAATGCGACCTTAAAACTCCATCACCAGGGTTGGCCACTGACTCATACGAACTTACTTACACTTAATTAATGGATAATTGATTTGATTCAACAAGGCACAGGTTCAACGATGATATAGCTGATAAAAATTATTTCACACTTCATTTTATCGAGTTATCTTTTCGAATTACTTGGACACCATGTTGTGCCGATCTGGGATCTTATCCCGCTTAGAAGGATGATGAAATGATGTTTTTGGTATTTCAGCTTGCACCCACCGCGAGAAGCCGCGTCATGTCAAGAACCTGGTTCTGGAAAACCTCCCAATGGCCAACTATGATCTTCTGAAGTATATCGTGCAGTTTCTATGGAAGGTATGATATTATTGTGAACTTTTTGTTATATAGTGGTTTTCAGATACGTTCGTGCACCAAAATGTAAACTGTGCTAGTACTTTCAAATGGTGAAGGAAAACATTGTGAGCCGAAATGCTT
This sequence comes from Epirrhoe alternata, assembly GCA_963565295.1. Taxonomy (NCBI): domain Eukaryota; kingdom Metazoa; phylum Arthropoda; class Insecta; order Lepidoptera; family Geometridae; genus Epirrhoe; species Epirrhoe alternata. The sequence goes on from OY751375.1 coordinate 3,260,713, forward strand.
GCCTGTCACGTATGGAATAATTTAGGTATGCCAAATAGATATCTTCAAAGGAATTACTTGGCTTGATGATACAGTATCGAACGTGTTTTTATTTTCCTGTAGAATTATTTTTTGGTAACCCTGGACTATGGTCAACATTTTCCACTATTTTCGGAGATTCCACTCCACTCTTCTTGAAACTTTTAGCCTCCTAGCTGACTGCAGACTTTCTATCGGCCGATAGTTGAGACGGAATATACTTCGGCTCGTAATTGGTATGGAGAAGTATAGCCCGTCTCAACTATCGGCCGATAGAAAGTAGTCTGCGAGGGGTCTTAGGATTAGGAACTATAATTTTTTTGTAAATAGGTTCAGGACCGTAGCTGCCTCAACAAGATGACTTCCAGCAACCTGGCCGTTGTCTTCGGGCCGAACCTGGCCTGGCCACCAAACGGCCAGATGTCTCTCCAGGCGATTGCTCCGATCAACAGCTTCACCGACTACCTGATTGAGAACCAGGAGTTCATTTTCCTCATGTGAGATCAGGCCTCCACAGAAGCCAAAAAGGGTTTCGCCCCGTGGTTTCCACGGAGGGTACAAGGGGATGTGCACGGACATTGTTGCACGATTATTTAAGTGGTTACCTTTTTCGCGCTTAATCTTTTAGCATCCGGTATTCATTTGTTAGTACTTGGTTTATTCGCTGTCATTAGTGCGGGTAATTTAAAGCGTTTTCATGAACGGTGGTTTTTTACCCGACTGTCAAAATTGTTGCCACGCTTTTTTGATTCAGATGTTTATTTCAATATGTTAAAGGATTATGTGTGTTTTTAGGTTACTCATATAAACAGATACATAGTAATAGTTGATGTTTTACCTGCAGTGTCCCTTGCATTGTATTCACAGAAATTCCTTAGGAGTTCGGCTTGTATCCTTGGAGTTTTCAGCTCTGCTTTTTGTGTCTATGTTATCTTAAAACTAATGTTTTGAAATAGGCCTAGTAGTCGTTTCAAATATGTACCTTGTGCCCTTCGTGTATTCTTGACAGTAAGCCTTGAGAGTCGTTGTCAAGTTTGGTATTGATGTATTGAAGTAGTCGGTTTTTACAAATTTTAAAGGTTTGCCAAAATGATCTTCGATCTTCCGGGAGAGTATGTATAACACCAGAGTTGTTTTTGGCCGGTTGGTTTAATCGATATGCCGTTATGAATCTCTATTTTATATACTATACTTTTCGTAATATTTATAAGGCATTTTCTAAGCCACTTGATATAGGAACGACTCACGCCATTCTTAACTAGTTAACATCCATTATGTAGGTGTTTTTACCGTTCCATTAATTCCAATTCCATCCAATATATTAACCATATCTGTTGTAACGTCCAACCCTCTAATACTGACCCTGTATAATTTTCTTGGGTAAGTTCAATGTCAGATAATGGTACACCTAGCTTTAGTGATGTTTAAACTTATTTAAGAAATCATATCACGAATTGATTAACTGGTTGATGTTAAATATGTATTGTAAAATGACCAACTTCCACAGTTTTCTATTAATTTCAGCTTTATTCGAAGATTATTTATATTTACAGTAAAGATAAAGATTGTATAGCACCCAACTAATGAACTTTTATCGAATACTTTCATTTTAATATAAATCGCACAATGGTTGGTGCAATCAAAGTGATTAGATTTGTACAAATTAATATATTTATTTGTTATTTGAAGCTTAAAATTGCCGCTTCGGGCCCCAACAGAGACCCTGGTAGGGCGTCTGGTATGAGTGTGCGAGTGAATGTGCTAGGTTACGTGTTATGAGATTGTACTTTTCTTGGAATAGCAGAAGATGGATGAATGTTCTTCTTATTTGTAAATGTTAGGCTGTTGTAGAGTATGATTTAACGTCTTCTGTCGGGGTTGTTTGTGACATAAACCAAATTGATTTGCCTAAATTTTGCAAATTTAGGTTCAACTCTGCCTGTTAAAAGCAGCGCGGAAAGGTAGGGCTTTTCAGTATTTTGCTGGATACGCGTTCGAAACGCATAAATATTATTTGATTGCATATTTCAGTAGATGGTAGTTTGATACGATATAAAGGACTGATAGGAATATTATTGATCTGATGGTAATGGGATGGCATTGGTCCGTATTAGTAGGTATATTCTTTAGTTTATTTTTTACTTTTCGAATAACGAGTAACGGATATGAAACATCGAATTATATCTTGTAACTTAAGTATTGGTGATGGGCTAAAACTTGTGCAATCACTTAGGAGCAGGTAGATCCGGGGTTTTTAAGTTGTCATGTCAAAATAGCCGACTGACGGAAAACTTTTTCACTGTTATTTATTTGCAATGTTCAAAACTTAATTTTTGTCCTTGAAAGCCCGCTGAGTGTGAACTTAACTTGCTTCTACCAGAAACTCGCTGTCCTCTTTTTCTTGATATGTCAGATCAGAGACAGTCCTCAGCAGTCAGAACCTTCTTCCTCCTACTTTTCAAGGTGATGACAATCCTAGGAGAATCAGATTTTGTTATGGGATTTTTTGATATATTGGTCAAGCCAACCGATGCAGGTACTCTGTCTACATTAGCAGCATTAAGATCTCTTAACTGTTGAAGTATCTTCAACAACTCGGCAGGTGCTTCCATGGACAACAGGTCAGCCCTGAGTTCTGGATCTTCCATCGATAAATTGGGGTAGATTTTATTAATCCTAGACTCCCAAAATGTTATATCCCTCTTTTCTAACAGCTCTGAGATAAGATTTACTTGATCTCTACTCAGCCTTAACATTTTGGGCATTGCTTCATGCACCATCACTGCTGACACATTTCCTGGGAGATTTACTCTCTTAATTACCAACGGGATTTTGTTTATATCTTTGTGTTTCCCTTCAAATTTAGAGCCATCCACAGGTTTAGCTGATGACCCTGAAGTTTTCAAGGTATGAGATAAATTCTGAAACTGTTCATTAATTTTGCTCAGATTGATGGTTTGCAGATCCAACCCCCCCCCTTAATGCTTGATAGGTGCTCCTTCATAGACGTTACATCTTTTTCAGATGTCATGGATGATACCACCAGATCCCCTTGCCCTGATTCAAGTTTGGTCAGCTTATTATCAATGCTTTCTGCTTTGGTGGAAAGCTTACGGACATCGTTAGATATCGAGCCTACAACATCCAATATCTGAGTGAGAAAAGAATACATATCCCGCACTATGACCTTTTGCTTAGAATTACTGATGGGTTCATCGTCACACGCATCTTCCCTTAAACGCCCTTTGTCAGAGATATCATCACCACTGTCAAAGGTGTCCGTGATGGGGATTTTTTCTAGTAACTCTGCATAAGCCTCTTGTTCGAGCTTATACATCTTGATTGCCGCGTTCACTTCTGTAAGGTCTGTACTCACCCCAACTGGCTTGGGTGACTCATCACCTGCATTTAGTACTCGGTTCAGCTCGTTTAATGCCCTTTCCTCTGCTGTCGGTGTATAACATAACTGCAGTCGGGTTTTAAATGTTGTTTTTCATTCAAATAAACTTGGAGAGGACCTTCATTATGAGCCTCCATTGAGGCTTTGTATGGCTATAATAATCATGTTATTTAACTTCAGAGTACTTATAACGTAGAATTCGGATAAGTAAAAAACCTTTTTTTTTACCAGTTGTAGGTGGAAGAGTTGTGCAAGTCTCAACCGGGGAAGTAAACCGCTCTACTTTCTATTCTACATGCAGTATAAGCGATCTAAGCCTTTAAGGTTTTTTGTCACAAAAGGTTCATCAAGTAAAGTCACAAAATACTGCATTTTCATCAAGCATTCAAGATGTTGAAACTGAAAGTAGGGTTGCCAGTCAAAATATCACGCACATGGGGCATAATAACTGGGACATATTCAGCAATGGTAATAAAAAATATTGACAAAGTTAAAAGCAATCGAAAATAAACTTCTAAGATGGAAAGTGTTACACTTGTGTTGAATACGATGATGATGATGACGGAAAAACATTTTGTTTCCATATCCGAGTTCTACTGTATTCTATCTTTCGCATAATTAACCAAATAATAGTGGTATACCAAATATAAATATCAATAAGTAGTGGTTTGTCTTTTACGTATCTATTAATGGAGTTAGAGTGTAAGCTAGCACTAGTACTTCGTTCACACGATGAATGCTTCCTTCGTCTTACCGAATTTAATGTCACTGTTTGTAAGTAGTAACTACGTCCAGCATGCGTATTTCACTCTAAACTCACAGTTAGTACTTTCTGCCCTCTCTCAAACTCAAAGCCATCACAATATAACTGGGCCCTTTGATCTTGTGACCTGCAATATGACATTAACTGCAGATTCTTCGTAGAATGTTGAAAAACACTGCACTTGTAAGTAAGCTCCATAATAATAAGCCCATGTTCCGCCCTACTAACTGTGACTTATGATTGTCACTCAAACCTACAAACAGTACAACTCACGTATCTATCTTCATTCCTACTAACTATATTATATTATAATGTGTGTTTTCGCACTCTAGCAAATTTATAAGAGTAATATAAAATTAATTAGTTTACTTTATACATATATTATATTTTAAGTACCTACAATGTTTGATCGAATCATGGAACTCTTAGCTCGTTTAAGTTGATTAAGTTTCTGAAGGTCTCTTCTCTTGTAGGTATAATAAGTTATAATTTTAAGCCAGTGTAGTTCAATATTAAAATGACCTAAAATCCAAAAACAGAAAATTTGGTATGTGCCATTAGCAATTGTCATAAAAGTTTATAGTCGTTTTTAAATCATAATTCAATGTGGCAGTACACAGAGTGTGACAAAATTTAACAACATTGTGTCGTAAAATTTCGCCACAGCCTCTATGTATTTTGTTGGTTTAATTTTTATAATTCAAGCAAAGTGTGATCTAGCAAATCTCTTAGTTCGTGTTTTGTTTGAAACCTTTGATTTCTTTTACATTTCCTGCTATTCAAGAGTCTGCTACGGCCAGCGCTGGTGTCATATAGCCTTGTCCTTGTCTCTATCCTTCTAGAGAAAGAGCCTATTAAACACCATTGCTAGACTCTTGGATGACAGGGACTAGTGTCACAGTAGTTGAGTTTTTGTCTATCATAGTTTTTCTATTTCACGATACCATAGCTGTAATCACAGAACTAGATAAAGTTCTGTTACTGTAATACACTTATTGTCCATTTCAATTTGCATGAGCGCTGACAGATTTACCATTTAAAGTTTCTTGAGATGTAATAGCAAAAATCGATTGACAAATTATCTTTTACTATATCTTTTAATCTATACTTATAAAATGCTTTGTCCTGAATGACTGACGAATCAACGCACAGCCTAAACCGCTCATCGTAGAGACTTGAAACTTGGAGGGTGTATTCTTTGTATGACGTAGGGATCCACTAAGAAGGGATTTTTTGAAATTCAACCCTTAAGGGGGTGAAAAGGGCTAAATAAAATATCAGGTGTGTGAAACAAAACAGTGCAACTGTCGGCACTCATGCTAAATTAAATAGACTCTGGTATTTCGTGATATAGATGTATACTATAACGCGTAAGATGTCTTAAGAAGTGCGCATCTTTCCCTTCCTTGATTGCCCGTTTAAGCGGGATTATATTGCAGTACGGCTGGAGTCCCTTTCCCTTCCTCTACCTTTGTGCTTTGACGGCTATCTCACTCAATAGACAATGCTTTTAATTACTATGACACACTGATAACTGTTTGTGATATTTTTCCCATTTGAAGTCTTTTCTGTTGAATTCTGAACCATTCCACTTTCAATATTTAAGTATATGTGTCATGTTGGATGACAAAAAAAAATAGTTTTTTTAAAAATTGCAAAAAATATTCAATGATAAATGACTAGCTTCATCATCCTCAACAAAAATTATACTTACTTAATTTGTGGAACAAAATAATATAGGTAATGATACTGTTAAAAACTCCTATTTTATCTTCTTTATCAAGAATTACTTACACAATTGAGGCATTCCATTTAAAAGTGCGTTTTTTATTATTTTACTTTATATTAATATTATGATCTTCATTTAGCTAACCTATGTATATCACAGTGTGCAAAATAATGTTTTTCATCTTTCATCTATTGAAAAACAGGTTTATAGTACTTTCTAAGTTCTAAGATTCGAAATCAATTTTGAGTTGCAGGTAATTTTATAGTTATTAGTTTTTTTTATAAGATTCTTTTTTTATGATTTGTATAGGAGTTTATAGTTTTGCTAATGTAATAATATAAACTGTTATTAGGAATAAATTATGTAATATTAAATGTCAATAAATGTACTATCTGTAAAATTATTGTTTTTTATTTTTAGGTACGCCTTATGTGTAGTAAATTTGAGTTTCATAAGTTTAATTGAATGGAATGATACTACTAGGTAGGAAATTCTTAAAAATCAGCCTGAAACTATTGATCTATAAGTACATCATTAACATTGGGTATAAAATAATTAATGTTGTTCCCCACACAATCTTTCAACTTAATCTAACTCGATGATTTCAACCCTTATTTTCACCCCTCCATAATTAATTTGAAAATAGTGGCTTATAATCTTTACTCGTGCCAAAAAGCTTAATCTGTTCAGCTATTTAGGCAAGAAAGGCAACAGAGTTACTTTCACATTTATTATATTAAAAAGTAGGTTTATACATAAGTATGGTGCCGTATAGGGTAGGTAAACAATTAGGTATTTTATTTTTCTGTGTCCAATTAATTTAAGGGTTTTTATTTAAGATACATATATTTAAGGGTTGTATTTTATTAACGTTGTTTAAAGCTCCATTGATAAAGCTGTGAATTTTGTAACTTAGAAATTTTAGTACCCAAACCCACAACTAGATGGCGACTTAGAAAAAATGAGATCTTCTTTTATCTATTGGCAATCTACACAGATAGGTGTAATTCTGCCAATGTCAAGTATTAAATATAGATTTATAGTCATGTCAGTCAGTCAAGTCCTGTCGATGATTTGAACAAAACATGGCGGCTTGTTTTCTTCAAAACTCTTAACGGAAATTTTTGCCAAATGAGAAATCTTCTTCAATACTCCCCCATTCCATTTTCCAGATCTCCTGTTTCAAATCCAAGGCTTCATTAGTAAAATGCCACCGAAATTACTTAATAAAACCTAGTAGAAACACAAGAAAAAGAACATAAAATAGCAGAGCAGTGCTTCTTCTCCTACAACCAAAAATTAGATCGCGCTATTGTTTTCTATAAAATAGAGCTCAAGACGTAGAAATGACGACTCGCTGTACTGTGACTCGCTGTGCACGATGAGATATAATTTTACAAATGTTGGCAATCTTGAGAAGACGAAGAGACATGAAGACTCTTTGGAAGCGTCCTCTGAGGAAGCGACGGATATCAACAGCTGATGACATTGACATAAGCAGATACAGTGCGCATTATTGTCATGATGCCATGAGAAAAAAAAAGGTTGGAATTTATTTATTGGATTGACATTTATTCAAACGATCCATACATCATAAAAAAAAATACCAGGGTAGAGTGCGTTTCATCAAATAGTTCCTATGCCGTCATGTTGGCAGTAGCATGTTTTAGGCATAATTTCCTCAAGAAATTCCAATAAAACCTTGAAAAACCTAGAGATACGTCTTTGTAGACGTATCTCTAGGTTTTTCAAGGTTTTATTGGAATTTCTTGAGGAAATTATGCCTAAAACATTCTACTGCCAACATGACGGCATAGGAACTATTTGATGAAACGCACTCTACAGACTTTATAGTTTTCATCAAACTTTGATTGACCGGAGACCAAGCTGGCCTAATTGGGCCATGCCTGCTCACTGAGTGCACTTGTGGTGGCAGTACATAAAGATGGTGTTGAAGAAGTAGCATTATGCAGACCCTGTAACAACAAGCTTTTTAAAGTACAAGTTGCCATCAAAAAAAAAAACAAAACCTTACAAACAAAATAATCTACATTGTAATAATTACCTTATTTGGTCTGGAAACTTCTACAGATGCAGATCCAACAATCTTGAGAGCACTCCTGCTCCAACACAAATATAAACTCTTCCAAGGAGGATGCTTTATAGAACATCATTACGACTTGTGCTTAGCTTGTTTCTCTGAAAAAAAAATAACATTAATGGTTTTCCAACTTCTTACACATTTTTCTAAGGAATATGATCAGTCATTATAATGAACTAGCTGTGCTCCCGCGGTGTAACCCGCGGTCCCTAGGGATTTTTTCGGGATAAAAAGTAGCCTATGTCCGTCCCTGGGATACAACCTTTATCCATGCCAATTTTCAGCCTAATCGGTTCAGTGGTTTAGGCGTGAAAAGGTAACAAACAGACAGACAGACAGACAGACAGATAGACAGACAGACAGACAGAGTTACTTTCACATTTTATATTATTAGTATGGATTATCATCATTATCCGCAAACTACTGCCACTAGACTGCTAAGTAGGTATAGTAGGATCCTTCCATAAATTCATTTTGACTGTCCTGTGAACTATAACACCATTTAATAGATGTTTTGATCCTAAAAAACAGTTGACTCACTACAGGGCTTGAAGAAAAACAGTCATTGATTTGTTTACAGGTTGAAGTAGGCATACAAAGGGTTATCCCTTTGTATGCCTACTTCTAGTTGTATGTGATAATGAACAAACATTTACTAACCTCTTCCCATTTCTTTTATTGGAATGCAACCGCTCTAGCATCCACGGCCTTTGTTTCTCTTCCGGCCGACCTGCTACATTTAGCTTATTCCTTTGTAGTTATTTTAGAAACACCTTTCGAAGTTACGAACAGGAACATAGCTTTGTTGGTTGTTTGTTTACATTCTTCTTCTTGTTGTAAACACGCCTTCGACGAGAACAACTTTTCACAATCAAATATCTTCTATGGTGTTGTAATGTGTGCAGTCTATAGACTTCCTGAATTTCTAATAAAAAAATAGAAACTAAGTATACTTCAAGAGGCTACACAATTACTCACACGAGACCAGGGCTTATGTCTGCAATGTATGTGGTAAGTTACTCAGTCGTTAATTTAATAACACTTACATAAGAACTCACACTGGAGCCAAGACATACACATTATTTTTATAATTTTTTTTATCATTATGCTGCGCTTCGACATGGCTTACTTCAAATGTATAGGGCTATCAGTTACAGTGTAAATTCTTATGTACGTATACTCAAATTGACGACTAAATTTCTCATCATATGCACCACATGCATGAAGCCTGTGTTTTGCGCGAGTAATTGTGTAGCTTCTTAAATTATCATTAGTTCCGATTTTTTTATTACATTTATAAACACTGCGATTCCATTGCAGAGTAGGGCTGATCATGAACATGGTGTTGCTGAGGTGTGGTTGAGCATCTCTACTGTGGAATTCCTGAAATTTAAAAAATCAATATGATCAACTAGGTAGGTTTTAAGCACATGCATTATAGTTGGTTATCATCAAACTTTGATTGACCGGAGACCAAGCTGGCCATATTGGGCCATGCCAGCTTTGCTTATCATCTACCTCACTGAGTGCACTTGTGGTGTCAGTACCTATTAAAGAAGTAGCATAGGCAGACCCTGTAATATCAAAATCCTATTATCCTAATCCTAATAGTATAATAAATCTGAAAGTTTGTGAGTATGTTTGTGTAACAATCACGCCTAAACCAGTGAACCGATTTGGATGAAACTTGGAATAGTCGTAGATAATGACCTGGAATAGCATATAGGCTATTAAAAATGTTGGTACCACGCGGGCGAAGCCGCGCGCAGAAGCTAGTAATTAATAAAATTTTAATAATTACCTCATTTGATGTCCGGAAACATCTACAGATGCAGATCCAACGATCTTGAGAGCACTCCTGCTCCAACACAAATATAAACTCTTCCACTGAGGATGCTCTATAGAACATCATTACGACTTGTGCTTAGCTTGATTATATGAACACATTCTCACAATCAAATATCTTCACATCTTCTATGGTGTTGTAATGTGTGCAGTCTGTAGACTTCCTCAATTTCTAATAAAAAAATAGAAACTAAGTATACTTCAAGAGGCTACACAATTACTCACACGAGACCAGGGCTTATGTCTGCAATGTATTTGGTAAGTTACTCAGTCGCAAATTTAATAACACATACATAAGAACTCACACTGGAGCCAAGACATACACATTATTTTTATCATTTTTCTTATCATTATGCTGCGCTTCGACATGGCTTATTTCAAATGTATAGGGCTATCAGTTACAGTGTAAATTCTTATGTGCGTATACTCAAATTGACGACTAAATTTCTCATCATATGCACCACATGCATGAAGCCTGTGTTTTGCGCGAGTAATTGTGTAGCTTCTTAAATTATCATTAGTTCCGATTTTTTTATTACATTTATGAACACTGCGATTCCATTGCAGAGTAGGGCTGATCATGAACATGTAGTGGAGTTGAGCATCTAAATACTATTGTGAAATTCCTGAAATTGAAAAATCAACATGATTAACATCAATCAACAACATTCATATGAAATACTAGGTAGGTTTTAAGCACCAGTGTACAGGCATTATGGTTTTCATCAAACTTTGATTGACCAGAGACCAAGCTCGCCCTTTTGGGATGGCCCAATAAGGCCAGCTTGGTCTCCGGTCAGGCATGGGCCTGTTTTGCTTATCATCTACCTCTCTGAGTGCACTTGTGGTGTCAGTACCTATAGATGGTGATGAAGAAGTAGCATAGGCAGACCCTGTAACTACAAAATAATTAGTAAAATTTTAATAATTACCTCATTTGATGGGAAATTTCTACAGATGTAGATCCAACAATCTTGAGAGCACTCCTGCTCCAACACAAATATAAACTCTTCCACTGAGGATGCTTTATGGAACATCATTACGACTTGTGCTTAGCTTGATTCTCTGAAAAAAAAAAGTACATTTATGGTCTTCCAACTTTAAATTTACAAATTTTTCGACGACCTCTGTAGCGCAGTGGGCGAAGGCCCGCCTGCAACGCAAAAGGTTGCGGGTTCGATCCCCGCGGCGGGACCAATGTTTGTATGATCTACAAGTATTTGTCTTGGGTTTGGGTGTTTCTATGTATTATATTATATTTAAAAAAATAAGATCAGTCATGAAAATGAACTATCATCATTCTCCGCAAACTACTGCCACTTGGTAGGATCCTTCCTTCTAATCATTTTGACTGTCCTGTAAACTATAACACCATTTAATAGATGTTTTGATCCTAAAAAACAGTTGACTCACTTCAGGGCTTGCTTTGTTTTGTTTGTTTACAGGTTGAAGTAGGCATTACAAAGGGTTATTGATAATGAACAAACATTTACTAACCTCTTCCCATTTCTTTTATTGGAATGCAACCGCTCTAGCATCCACCTTTGTTTCTTTTACGGCTGACCTGCTACATTTAGCTTTTTCCTTTGTAGTTATTTTAGAAACAGCTTTCGAAGTTACGAACAGGAACATAGCTTTGTTGGTTGTTTGTTTACATTCTTCTTCTTGTTGTAAACACGCCTTCGACGAGAACACATTTCCACAATCAAATATCTTCTATGGTGTTGTAATGTGTGCAGTCTATAGACTTCCTCAATTTCTAATAAAAAAATAGAAACTAAGTATACTTCAAGAGGCTACACAATTACTTACACGAGACCAGGGCTTATGTCTGCAATGTATGTGGTAAGTTACTCAGTCGCAAATTTAATAACACACACATGAGAACTCATACTGGAACCAAGACATACACATTATTATGCTGCGCTTCAACATTTTTCTTTTTCATAATATGCATTCCACCCATTCAATGACCCATTCATCATTGAATGGGTCGACTCTTGAGCTCAAAACTTACATAGGCAAGAATGAGGTCTACGATGGAGCGAGCTTGCCCAGAAGGTGCCTATTAACTCTCTTCTTAAAAATAACAGGGTTGTAGCTAACTTCAAATGCATAAGGCTATAAGTTACAGTGTGAATTCTCATGTGTGTATACTCAAATTGACGACTAAATTTCTCATCATATGCACCACATGCATGAAGCCTGTGTTTTGCGCGAGTAATTGTGTAGCTTCTTAAATTATCATTAGTTCCGATTTTTTTATTACATTTATGAACACTGCGATTCCATTGCAGAGTAGGGCTGATCAATTAACAGCTATCATATGTGTCACATGTTCTAGTGTAGTTCAGCATCCAAATACTATTGTGGAATTCCTGAAATTGAATAATCAACATGATTAACTTGCAGTGACTGATGGACCCAATACATTTTGAACACTGTCAAACCTAGTTAATTCACCGAACGAGCAAAGCTTCTCACTTTCGAGATGCTTCTGTCTGTCTGTTTTATTTTTTAATATTAATAATGCTGCACATTTGACACAGCATCATCTAGCCCTAAACTGATCAAAGCTTGTACTATGGGAACCAGATAACTGATACACTATTTATATACTTTTTTTTATAAATACATACATATTATACATAGAAACACCCAGACCCGAGATAAATATTTGCAGATCATACAAACATTTATACTGCGGCGGGGACTGAACCCGCAACCTTCTGCGTCCCAAGCGGGCTTTCACCCACTGCGCCACAGAGGTCGTTCCTGCCTACATTTGATTGTGAAAGATGATTGAGTAAGAAAGGAGCGAGTGCTAAGATGACGGCTACTAGAGGGAAATGGAAGAGGAATACATGTTGTGCCGACCCCACATAGAGTGGACTAAGTTATTGTCTTCAAGCTTAGTTCATAACCTTGAAGAGAGCTTTAACTCTAACCTGTAAGTAACTACTGGCTACAAATTCTTAACAATCACGTTCTTCTTCATCAAAATTGGACATTCACTCTCAATGACTATGCTAATTCAGCTCTTGAGGTTATTTTTTCATGCTTGTAGTGTTACACAACCATGTGTGTGGGTAGATTGCCGCTATTAATCACTTAGGGTTCTGCAAGTGGTTAGGTTATGCCGTGCATAGTTTGGAGCATGTCCTAATCGTCGAGCCATCTCGGAAAAACTGGCATCTGTCTCATAAAACATTTGCTGCGGCCCGCGCACGCTCAACTGTAACCATGCGGATCGGCCATTTCGACGATTGGACGCAAGCCATGGAGAAAGATACTATTTATCTAGGTGTGGCTTTTCTTTTTACTAGTTGAGGATGTCCTTCCTCGATTTCCTGAGAGTCGTGGTACTTACCATGACACTTGTAGTTTCTGTAAGGCCACGCGTGGTGTCATCACGTGATGATTTATTATTTCTTGTTGGTATTCCACATCGTCCTGCCCGATCCTGCCTCACCATTCTTATCCATTTCACATAATAGAACGTTAAAATAAACGACAGTAGAACGACACGAGATTATAACCTACCTAATCTGTGATTATAACCAATAAATGAAAACTTTTGCAAAGAAACTATGAATTGAAATGAATGAAAATGAAATGAAACATCTTGGATGGAAATGGATTCCACAGAACAAAAAAATTACTCAATACGCCACATTTAGATGCAGCTACCACGCAGCTACTGCCACTGCTACTACTAGTGGTTCACACTCAGCATTCATGAACATTTTGTGTGCGGCGAACGGGGAGTCACTTTTACTATTTACAGATCTGAATCCCTCAGGATTTAGTGCCTATTCTAAACGTTTTGTGAAATTGTTATGGGATTTTGTGACAATAGTCGAGATATGGGTGAAAGAGTCGGTCACCCCGACCGCACATTGTCGATTGGGTGCACTGACCTCTATTATACAAGTATAATAGAGGTCAGTGATTGGGTGTCATCTGTAACTAAAAAACTAGGCACATTACAGAAGAACTACCGATGTCACAAAATAATATAGCATCAAACAAAAATTGTGGAGCTAGTACTTAATCCTATATCGCTTTCCTATTTCGTAAATCTTACTCCTTGCTACTATATTAATCTGTGTCTTACTCCAAAAATGACACCCCGTCCGCAACGTGCGGTCGGGGTGCCCACATGAATACGTAATTTTATGTGATATCTCTTACTTGCAGGACCTTTGTGCTTCACCATTAATTGTGAAAAAATATGTGCGTGATACAAGAAGCTTGCCTCCACTCTTTGTAGTTTTAATTTTATAGCCTTGAGAACATTAAGGACACCCAGGCTGTCATTTTTTTCAGTTTTTGTTGAAATGCGCACAAAGTACGAAACGTACGACAGATCTAAAGCTACTAATATTGTGAAAAAAAAAATGTGAAAAAATTGATACCAGGATTAAATTAAATATCTACTACTCGTAATTAATCTTGAAAATGTAAATAACGTTTTCTAACTTAAATGTATGAAATAGGGTGACCACAATATTTTTAACAAAGAGAGGACTACGGATAGATTTATTTATTTATTTATTTATTTATTTATTTATTTATTTATTTATTTATTCAGAAGTCAGTAGTTAGCTTACAGTTTAGACCAAAGCACTAACTACATTAAATACATATTCAAAAAAATGTACATTAAATTAAAAATAGAATCCATTAAGTAGGTACCTTACATAGTTAAGGTTTAAAAAATAATAAAAAATACTTATAATCAAAACAAACATTAAATTAATTGAATAAATAGGATAACATAATTATTTCATTTAAATGTGAGGTATGATCTAAGGCATATATATATATATCTTAGACTATCGTTGAATATGTCGACATGTTGGAACTCCTGCAAGAAATCATTGAGGAGTACGAGAGCTCTGAGTGTGGGTGCATTGTTGGCATGATTCGTGCGTGCTGGTGGCTGGGCAAATAGCCGGTGTAGCCTGCGTCCGGTTCTGCAGTAGCTGTTTGGGACATATAAAGTAACACTACTCAGTATCTCCGGGTTGTCCACTCTGTTGCGAAGAATAAGACAGTAATGGATGGCCAATTGCAATTTGCGTCTCAGCTCTAAGGTGTCTAAGCCCACCATACCGGTCACAAATAGATAGGCGGCCCGTACACGTATCAATCTCGATCGCGATCCGTCAGTTTCGATCGCGATCATGGATCTCGGGATAGCGCCACAACATTACACGTTCAATCTTGATTTCATCAGTCCGTGTAGCCGCGTTAACTTGTCTTGGTACTCTGTGGTCATGTATTTACAAGAAGTTAAAACTGTAGTATCCCTGGTTATGGCCCTTACTTTGAAAAAAAGGGTTCGAAAAAGGCAGTGGGTGAAACAGTGGTTACTCAAGAGAGAAATGTATACTCACTTAAATCTACTAAAAGAATTTAAACTAACTGCTGAAACTGACGATTATAAAAACTACTTCTGCCCCCTTACCATGGCGTTTGTCTTGGTACCAGAGAATAGAAATAAATGACAGTAATGACATTAGAGTGTGGATAAAACGGGTAGAAAAGTAACTTTTTTCCACTTTCTACGCGTTTTATCCACACTATAATGTCATTACTGTCATTTCTTTCTATTCTCTGCTACCTAGACAAACGCCATGGTAAGGGGGCAGGATGGGGGAAAAATGTTTCGATGAGTTAATACAAATGGTAACTCCATAATTTTCTCTGAAGCTCACAGCGAGACTGATGCGTCCTGCGCCTCGTTCAATCGTTCGATCACGATCGCGGATCGCGATCTGGATTTCAAAATATCTAGATATTTTGAATCAAAATACTCTATAGTTCTCTTATTAGGTCCAAGCTGGAATTTAGTGCCTGTGTATGGAACCCACATGAAGTGTCATATACCTTGATGGTGGAGAAAGTTCAGAAGCGGTTTCTGCGCTTTCTGTACCGAAAGGTATATGGCTACTACCCCTTCATGTACCCCACTAAGTTTCTGCAGGGTACATTGAATTTTAACTCGCTCGAGTCACGAAGGCTCTGTGACCAGATTATCACCATTATCAGAATTTTACGCGGAATGCTTAATTGTCCTGACTTGCTGGCTGAGGTAAGTAGGTTGTGCGTGCCGGAGCATCGCGCTAGATTCCGCCCTGGGCGAGTGCCGCTGTTTGCTCCGAGGCCAGCACGCACAGTGGCTCGCCAGCAGTCACCGGTATGCCGCGTACAACGCCACCTCAACGCTCTGTCTGCATCTAATGCAGACGTTGATATCTTCGCCGACAGATGGCCAACGCTTGAGAGAGCGTGTCTGAGCTATAGTGAGGAGCCTAGCTCTTTATTGCCGTGGTAGTATTTGCTCAGTACGTGGTAGGTACATATATATATATACATAATAAATGTTGATTGTAGTGACATGACTGATAATTTTTTATCTGTGCTATGTTATTTTATTTTAAGAAAATGTTATTTTTATTTTGTTTATTATGAGTTTTTTAGTTTTGTTTAATTTTGTACCACTTGTGCCTCTCTTTATTTAAGTTAAGTTTAATTAAAGATCTCACTAGGATAACGCCTTAGTTAATAAATTATCTGTAATGTTAGCCTAAGTTTTAATAAATAAATGAGTTGAGTTCAAGGTTTTATTGGAATTTCTTGAGGAAATTATGCCTAAAACATTCTACTGCCAACATGACGGCATAGGAACTATTTGATGAAACGCACTCTAGTTTATCGTTCAATCCCTAAAAATGTCAAGACAATGTCAATGTCAGCGCTGAAGTAGCAAAAAATCAAAAAAAAAGTTCAATCCATGCAAAAAATCCTTAGCTACAAAAAATATACCATGCTAAATCTATGAAAAAGTCAACAAAAAATTTAAATTAAACACTCAGTCCAATGCTCTCTGTCAGTGTAGTTTAAAAATTTAATTTTAAGTTAGAAATGAATGAAAAAAATACGTAACAATGAACAAATAAGAAAAAAAGTGGAATTTCTTTTTAATTACTGGCAATATTGACGAATTCGATAGCTCTCTGCAGATAGGCGAGCCACGGCCACCTGACGGATATTTCGCGAAACCACCTATTGATATCTCGGACTCAATGTCCGATAAAATTTTGTTAAATTGTGCTACTTGCAGTTATTTAGGTTTATTTTATGTGCTTGTGATCAAATTTATGACGGCAAAAAAGCGTTGAAATTCACGCCTCGATGTATTATACAAATGGGAACTTCCTTTCAAAACCAATGACACTAAAAGAACTCGATGTGCGTTTTGGCCATTTTACTTGGCTTGCGTTGGTGATTCGTACGTAGTCACGTGACCATCTACAAGTACAAGAATCAATGGCGCCAAATGACTTTCCTAGAAAATGTACGTAATGTTTTATGTATTTCACCGATTTGCAGTGATATAAGTTTTAATGCAAGCTTCAAAGTTAGCCTGGAGCCAATACATTCCCAGAAAAAATAGGTAAAAGATGCGACGACCCATGTCAATCTGGCAACAAAACAGTGCTGCTATCTATGTTGTCAACTTTGTTAGTAGCTTACAATGGAGACTTGAGATAAATATTTACGGATATTTGTGGAATAAAATGCCATAACTGGAATATATTTCGATAATAGGCGAGTGTATAAATCGACCTTGTTACGGGGCGATCTATTCGTCGGTAAATTAAGCCAGTGGATAGCGGTGCCTCGTAATCTGTAGGGTCGTCCACTGGCCCGCCATAGATTTCGTGCACTTTAGTGAAACGTCAAATGAGATTGTTATTCATTTTCACTTTGGATTGTGAAAACATGGTGTAATATAATCGGTAATACACCTGTATTTGAACATGTTGAGGTAAATGCCCAAACTTACGGGGGCTGATCAATGTTTTGTTTGATATTAGTCCCGAAAAGATGTACGTCTTTTCTGTGCTCCCAAGTGCTTTATTTTGTCAATTTCATTGTCTTCCACTCTTCAATCACACTTTGTGTGAGGTTCTTCTTTTATAATCGTTGTATGGTTTAAAATAAAGGTATGTTTTGTTAGGTATTGGAACAGTTTCAAGCTGTACTCAATAGTGTCTCAAGTTTCTAAAATCCTATCCCTGTATACTGTTGTTTCGTGTGTATGTTGCCCATTCCGATTCTGTAGTCATACCGCGCGAGTGCAGCCCAAATATAATTCCATCAGCTATAACCATACTTTTTCAATTTCAGGTATTATAAACGTATAAAGTGGAACCATGTAGTGAACGATGTGACTTATACGATGTTGCTCCCGCGTTCCAAGTGCAAAGGCATAGTGGGGTCGTGAACATGTAGGTTGTGAACAAACACTTAACAAGATGTCGATGAGGGGCTCTAAGAGGGCAACAGGAAGCCGGCCTGAGGACCTGCCGGGCCCGTCCGGCTTGTCTGCAGGCCCTTCTGGCGTGCCCAGCTCTTCCAAGCGCCGGAGAACTGAGCCGGAGGATGCTCAATGGCACCTCCGGCAAGCCAATGACCTCAAGATGTCATCAATATATAATAGAAGTGCCACTGAAGCACCAGCAGAACTGTTCAGGTTTGTGTGCACATTATAGTTTGGCTTACTGTTAAATTAATTACTTATTGCCAGGGTTTGAAATTAGTACAATTTTAGCTGAAACAATTGATCCCTTTTGATGTTAAGTGAGATAAATTAGCTTCCAAGAAAAAAATATATTTTAATAATTCAAGTTAACAGCATGGATGTAATGTATTCTGATTCACTTAGAATTGTTTGCTGGCTATAAAAATAAATAATTTATAAGAAAGATAAGAAACATTTGAAACTCCTTTGAGCTTTAATTCAATGGTGATGTTTTGTAATTAAAAGTGTTAATTAATAGCAATTTCAAACCCTAAACAAAACCAGCAATTAATGTAATGTAATCTGTTTTATTTTTTACTTTTTATGTGATGTATGTTTCATTATATTTATATTCATAGAAATACTGCCTAACAATAATATTTTTAAATGTGTTAAATATAATAACAACATGAATTCAAACTCTAGGCACATATTTAAATATTATAGGGTGGTCCATGAAACACATTTCATGTATGATACAATGTACACCTTGAAAAGTAAAAGATTGTTCCTTAGGATCAAACTTACAGAATAAAACCATGTGATTGGTATATTGATTTATAGCTATGTTACGATTTTTAGTATACATTATTCTGATTTCATCCTATATACTTAAGTACGTATTTACTATTGTAATAAGCTGTTGCAATGGTAAATACATGTACTTCCTCGTGGCTTCTTATGCAAGAATAATGTAAACTCTACTGATATCGTGGGACATTATTGTTACTGTTCTATAATTTCCTAGACAAAGCTCTACAATATACTTGCAATAGCTTGGTTGTATAAAAAATATAGATTTAAATTGTGTGATTCTTTTAAAGCCAAAAGTATCTGCTGAGTTAAGCTAGTAAGCAGGCTTACAAAACTACATTTACATGATGTGGTAGTTAGATACTCAAATATACAGTTATTGATGACTTTTAGAAGGTCTAGAGATAGTCTTAGGTACTACGATGCTGAGTGTTAGTATAATACTGCCGTACATACTGGTATAAATCAAATATAACCATAATATCACTATATACCATGAACAGAAATGAAAGGTTGAGAGGACACTCACTAAAGCTGCATCCTGGGCCAAGTACCAGCAATCCAAGAGAGCACATATTGCCCAATCGCGTCGTGCACAACTGGAACCGTTTACCAGAGTCAGTGATAAGTGCCCCCTCAGTGAACTCTTTCAAGAATAGACGACAAATATTTAAAGCGCACTGACAAGGACTAAGATATACACGCATCAGCTCTGAGAGCTGCCTGTGTATTATAAATAATAGAAGTGCACTTGGTTTTGGCCCGTGTAATTCAGCCAATTCCGGCTTTGTAAAATGAACTGAGTAAAAAAATAAAAATAACAAAATAATAATAATAATAGTAA
Source organism: Epirrhoe alternata (assembly GCA_963565295.1). NCBI lineage: Eukaryota > Metazoa > Arthropoda > Insecta > Lepidoptera > Geometridae > Epirrhoe > Epirrhoe alternata. The sequence continues at coordinate 3,280,543 of OY751375.1, forward strand.
AGAAATTTATGAATAATTGCAGTGTTCATTCATAAACTAAATAATTTAACTTAAATTTTATTTAATTCCAACAGGACAGAAATGTAATTATAGAAACATATAAAAATGTAAGAAACATAAACACAACAAAAATCAATTAGTTTGTATAAAGTTACATAAAGTTTAATGCATTTATTTCAAATATAAAATGCATGAGTAAATTTTTTTTATGATTGTGTCGGCTCTTGATCTCTGTGAAATTCACAAAAACTGCTTTTAAGCTAAGTTTTCAGAACTAGCATTTTTAAATGACCTTAGCATTTAGAACTTCACACTTAGATTAAAGAATTGAGGTATGCCTTTGGTATAAATAAGAATGCATTGACTATATGTATGTGTAATTTAATAGAAAAGCATAAAACTGAGGTTGCAACAACAATAACTAAAAAATACAAGCTCTGGTGAGAAGCAACTTGTATTGACGCGGTTCAAAGTCAAAAAGTATTTATTCAGTAGGACTGCTGCAGCGCTGGGATCACTTAGAATCTTACAGGCTTACCATAGAACGTGACATAAAGTTATTCTGGAGTGTAAACTGTCAAAATGTATGGTTATTCTTGATTTATTCGGTGGAATAACTTTATGTCACGTTCTATGGTAAGCCTGTTAGAGTCTTTAAACTAGATTGCGGGTTCGATTCCCGCGACGACATTTATGTTTTTTTTCCTTCACCTACACACTTAAGTAGCAAAACTTAAGTTTTCTTTCCCCAATTACAGGGAACTCTCTAACGGGGCCAATCATGTAGGTGAAGCTTGGAGTTATTTATTTATGGAATCAATATCTTGCATCGCCACTGCTTGGGCGAAATCAATATGCAGCCTATTCTTGTAAAAGCTTGCGTTTAGCTTCGGTTTTGCGAATTCTTTTTAATACTTGCTGAGCTAGCGTTGGGATAATAAAGTGGATATGTTTCCCTATTGGATTTTTAACAATTTTCTTGTCCAACAAATTTAAAAAAAAAAAGAACAAAGCAGTATCGATAAGAAAACTGGAGAATTAGAGGTATGTCAAAGCGAATAGTTGCTATGCATTCATTGTATGGTTTTGGCTACTTGCAAATATTATTTTCAGTAGTATATCGGTCATGTAGTACCCATAACACAAGCTCTGCTTACTTTGGGGCTAGATGATGCTGTGTGAAAAGTCCAGGATTATTATGATTTATTTGGTGATCTGAACTACTCAACTCACGGGAGTTTATTTGTTGCTCCCTAGGCTCCGTAAATAAAACAGTGTCATAGCTGGTGAACAACATAATGGGTTTTTATCCCACTTTAAGTGAGATAAAATTTTAAAGTATGCAGGATTGGTATATTCTGGCATAATTTCTAAAATCCTATTTTAACAGAATTTCATGAATATATGTATATCAATCTGTGCTCCATATTGTAGGAGCCCCACGATTTGAACTTCTAGGTTAGAATTATAGAAAACTTTATTTAAAATAATGAAAATTGTTGGAAAATAAGTTTAAGTGGTTCTTCAAGTATTCTTAAAGTTACCCATGTTTCATTGTGTGTGACATTGGGTAAACAGTAATGGCATTTTAATTAAACAATTTGACAAGTATTATTTTCTGATGATTTCTAATCTTTTACTCTTCTAAAACATGATATTAACATGTTTTTTTTTTTATAAAATGTATTGTCAAAGGAAGTTGATAAGGTGCCAATACAAGAATGCGTTTGAAACAAATATGTTCGAGGTAGCTGAGAAGTGAAAGAGGAATGGAATTCGTTGAGTTTTTCCTAAAGCACTACTCAGCTTCCTAATTAACGTTATCTTTTTTATTTCATTAAAAATCTCAACAGAACAGTTTTGAAAGATTATTGAAAGGGCAACCTGTAATCGGCTGGTGTTTATGTGTATGATAGAATTTTTCTAACAAAAAAATTATATATCTTCGGTTTATTTCATCAATCAGTTAAAGATTTTTTATTCAAAACGCGAACAAAAGTTTCCTTGCTTATGTTTTTACTGTTGAGATTTTTAAAACTGATGCATTTGCTAATGTTCTACATATGTCTCAGAACAGGTATGTTATTGTCTAAGTAATATAAGTCATCTGCTCTGCCATTTAATTGCGATTGATTATTTCGAATTTGCAACCGTGTTGCGTCTGCGTCGCATTTGCTTTGAGATAGTTTTGCGTTCTTATAAGAATCTTATGAGGCGCGGGACTTGGGCGTGGGTAAAGGAAACGTAGTGCGCCAGCCTTCCCCCCGCCCCCGCCCCTTTGTCCTTTCTGTTTATTTTAAAAGTACATAAATAGAAACTGATTTACTTGCGAAGCATTAATATAAGCTAACGTTTCACGATATTTGTAACGAAATATTTACTTGCAAGTATTTTTTGAAATTAGTAATTTTTATAGAAAATAAAATGATATATTTTTAATCAGCTATTACATGTAATAAGTTAAACATAATAGTTAATTCTATTTTATGGAGTTCGTTTAGTTGTAATTTAAGAGCATCAGAAAGCTCACGATCAAGTCACGAAGTCATGCACAACAACAAACATAACTATTCGAACTTCATGAAATAGATTTTCACATTACGAGGATTTAATTTGTTCCCTAAGCAATTTACTTCTTTTTAACTTGTAAACGTTTTGTATGGACAATAAGAGAAACGGCACCTTACCGGTGCTCGGCGCCGCTTTTGTATTTCCAAATATAAAATATCAGTCAAATCTACCTTTATTTACAATTTCATAAATAATGGTTTCTATCGCACATTTAATGGGTGTATGAAAAATATATTTACCCTTTCGTTAAATAACGATCTTTTCGATACAATAAAAACCGACCAAGTGCGCCGAAAAACTTCCTCAATTTTTAATTTTATTTATTTTTTGTTACAGCTACACCAACTTAATAGCACTTTATGAGAATTCCGGGCCTACCTTTAACAGTTTAAATGTTACTGCAGAAAAAACAGACATAGGCTGAAAAGGTCCCATAAACACCCTTTGGGTAGAACCTTCCAAAGGTCTACCATACGTTTAGTAATATCTATTTCAGTTCACACTCCACAAACATTACTATCAGAAATCTTAGCTTTCAGGTGGCGGATAGGTTTACCTGTCGCGGAGAATTTAGGTAAATAATATCGAATACTTCGTATAGAATAAAGAATAAATTTTTCATTTAGAGTGGGCTTGCCTCGCCCCGCACCAATATAGTCTTCTCGACTTCAAGATGAAAGAAAAATATTTATTTGGAACAAACACTATTGTAATAATATTGAACGATTGCGTTCTTACGAACGAGAAGCACGTTACACATAAGCGCGAGTATAAAAATGACACTGTCTGAAGTAGGCAATTATACCGCGACGTTTGCAGTTTTATCATCGTCCAGGGTAAACTAATCTAATGAAAATAAGTTTTAGCGGTATCTCGAATCGCGACTAATAAGACAACTCTCGCTAACTCAGTGTTCATAGATTCCATCAGCCAATAATTTGATTACGAAGCTTAACTGTTTAAACCGCGGATCCATCTGAGCGGAATATCACGGAATATCACACATGATAACAGGCAATTTTACTCAAGTAATGTTCTTAAAACTACATACGAAACCAATTAAACGCACCATGCACAGTAAGCTAATAAATGAGATTTCGACGACGCTGAAGCTAGCTAAGAAAAGATACTTAAATGCAACAGATTGATATACTTAAAGACATTACAAATTCTTTAAATAACAAACTTTGACAAGAAACTACTATTTTTTTTATGATCCTATACTATCCCACTTTAGGGTATATCATTTTATCGGGATCACCTGACACAGATCTGTAAATATGAGTAAATAATACATGTGATTTAAAAAAATATTAAATTGATGACAGAGTAATTGAGGACAATTAGTAAATAAGGTATATGGATCAAAATATTTGATGACATCACATACACCACACACACGGTTATTGCTTTCAAGATGGTTATAGTACCAAGACGCTCTTCATAAAGGCATGTATTTTCCTTCGTAGGTACTCATTCAGGCAGCCACCCGAGCCTCCGCGGAAAGCACTTCTTAAAATCATTATTGTACTATGAGTAGACACGAAGAGTGTTGAACCACAGATCATGTAAAATGACGGACAAGATTTTGAAGAGTAGCTATATTTCTTCAGAACAGCGTGCAAACTTACTGACCAACTTTTCTAATCTTCAACGCCCTTCGTTCCCCTTTGATGGGATAAATCTATGTCCTCTTCATCAGTAAGATTCTCTGTCAGAGGATGACCCTGATCTGAACTTAGCCTGTCTTAGTTACTAATAAGTCCCTTTCCGCTAAAGCCCATGGAAAACAAGCTCTTATCTTCCTGACCAAAGACTGAATTGACGATGATAATCGAATGCCATAATCGAAGCTAAATAAAACGAATTCAAAGGATTAATTCATGAACGCAGTGAAATGGAAGTTTCAGTGAAATTTTGATAGCTTACAATAGACAAAGATTATTTAGCACATTTCTTGGTTGGTGAATTGATACCAACTGAAAGTGTCATGTTTTGTTTATTTTTAACCGACTTTAAAAAAAGGAGGAGGTTCTATGTTTTGCTGTGTATGATTTTTTTTGTTTTCGAAAGGGTCCCACTGTACTGATATCATTTTTTAGGTATTTCGGCTAAAATGTTCCCTGAACGTATATCTAGTACCGACAATTGTACTCGTAAGATTTATCATAATATGTAACACGCGAGGGTTCAATCAATTCATACGTCGCAGCTTCTCTCTAATCGCGTTATTCTTGGCTATTGTGACACGAGTGCATAGGTATCACTGACAAGGACGAAAGATAAACGGTTTTTAACTGTCAATTGAAGCGCTTGTGGTCATGTGGTCGTTATTGATAGGTGGTCGAAGTTAAGCAACGTTCGAAACGTTCTAAAAGTGGATGGGTGACCGCCAGTGGCATTTTCATTTGAGCGCTTCCGTGCTTCGGAGGGCACATTAAATTGTCGGTCACGGCTATTTAGGTTGTTAAGCCATGACAGAGGCCTTTTTGCACTAACACCGTAAAAATGCAAACAACACCCACTGAAAACATATTGAAAAGAAACCGATCCATTAATTGAACTGAAATATATTAAATTAATATATAATAAATTTGTAGACTATTTAAGAACCACACACGCACTTAAAAACCTTCGTGTGTTAATATATTTGTTTATAATAAGCAAGCTACCGTGTGTTCATAAGATTTTTTTTATCTATTATGGACGTAGCTCCAAGAACATAATCACTAAATCAAGAACATTATGATAATTCTGGTGTTAAAGCGCCTATGATATTTGTTATGAAAATCTCTTGACCTAGAGGGAAGTAAAGTGCCTCGAATTTTGACCCGATTGTTATGCATTCGAATCAGGATTCTTAATCAGGAATCAGGACCAAATACAGCGTCCCGTAGATTTTGGTTAACAAATATAGTACAAACATAGTACGCAGTCTGAACCGTTAAATTAAAACATAAATTATTAAATGTAGTTTTGATATTTTTATTCACTATATTAATCTTACAACGAAGAGAAATATGAATACTACACAGAAAATTGCAAATTGCTTCTGCATTTCCAATTTAATATATTAATTTCTAGAACGAATGATTCCTTTGACTGGGTTCACCAATAACCTTCCTATTATTAAAGCTAGTTTTTATATTTTTATTCATTCTTGATTATTTATTTGTATTCCTTACTGATTATTCCCACAAAGAAGGGAGAGAATACTTTTTACTTATTTACCAAGAAAATTGCTTTTGCATTTCCAATTTAATATATTATTTTCTAGAACTAAGATCTCCTTGACTGGCTTTCGCAATAACCTTGCTATTATTAAATCAGAAAACTCCATCATCAACTATAGATAATTACTTCGTATGTTTGGAACGAATGCTCGCGGTCAAGCTATACGAAATCCAAAGGAAGATGCATTAAATCTTCCTAAAAGCGAATGTTTCTGATAACGTCTGTGAGTGAACTGAAATAGATAGGGAAAAAAAATCTTATATCATTTTGTCCCATGCTGATGATTGGATAGTACTTATTCAACTTGGGAAGACAGTGATGAGCAAAGTGTCATACTAAAAAAACAGTTTCTTTTCGACCTCTCGGAGATAATTTCGTGAAAAAATAGATATTCGGTGAAAAGACGAATACACAGACGTATAACCGGTTATTAGCTATAATTCCCAGAATTAGTAGTACGAGTAGATATCGTAACATACGTGGTCCTTTCAATGCTACAAATTACTCGTTCGTTTTATGAAAGGGTACCATTGCGTCAAACTATGCCTTTTCTCAAATTGCAGAAAAGATCTTATCAGTGCAATGAAATTGCCTGATAACGAGCCGCTCACAACCAGCGAGTACTGGGTCATCACGGACCCGTGGAAGCAGGACTGGGAGCGAGGGGTGCAGGTGCCAGTGAATCCTGACTCATTACCCGCGCCTAAGGTCAAGATCATTGAAAATCCAAAACCTCCCGACCACACTGACTTCAAATTGTGAGTATATTGTTTTCTGAGTAGCTCTGCAATACTTGTTGATAGCATTAGGATCTCAGAATATTGGTAGGACCCCCCTGAGCTCGGATGAACAGGGTGGCAGTTGGGTGGCGTGGGATGCGCTAAGTTGCAGGCTGCCTGTTTGAGAGTAGGCGGTATCTTTCGGAAATTCTTCCCCTTAATTTTTTGTTTGTATAAGAAGTTTCTGAAGGGCGGTCGATGCGATTGGCTTGAAACTTGACCACTTTAAATAAAGGATAAATAGTCTCAAATAAATACATAAACTGAGTTTTTTGATTATTTCTATACTCGTCATAGAACAAAGTATATAATTTCATGATTGAAATACAGTTTTGATTGAAATTGAATTGAATTGAAACGCCATCGCTCATGACTTTGAACAGAGTCCACCCCTCACTCCATTACTTGATTTGCGTCACATGTAAATTATTAAGCCACGCAAGCGTTCTCAGTCTCACCTCAATGCAATTGAATGTCCTTGCCTTGATAATAAATAAAATGAAAACGTTCTAGGTATTGGTATTATTCAACACCATGTATAGTTGTTCTATCTCACGCAGGGAAAGTGCATGTTATTTATGTGTGCGTAAGCTCAGGAACGCTCCGTAGACGAAGCAAACAGAAACAAATTTACACACACAGACCAACCCTAGGCTGATTATGTAGGACGTATTTTTCATGCATCAGCAAATAATTTCTTGATGTTCAGGTGAACACTAAGAAATTATTTGTGTTATATGGAAAGTCTGAATAGCTTCAAATGATAAAGTTTCAATTAGTAATTAAAGACAACTTATGATTTCTCTTCACCTTCATAAAATGAGTATAAAAAGTTTTAAAATTTATTCGTCTCTAAAACGGCACAGCCTTAAAGTGCAGACAGATTCCCGGTATTAAATTAATAATCTCGTTGTTATTCGTTATTATTACACTGTGTGAAAAGCCAGGCGATGCGCCGTAACGTGTATTGCGCGCTGAAACTTATCCTGTGTCCGGTCCGGTCCTACCTACACCCTGATGGTTACCTGAGTTGGAGTGTCGAACGAAGGGTTGTCCTTTAGTTGGGTTCGACTCTCCAACTGGACTACACTCCAGCAGAACTGATACCTTCATAAAGTTGCTACAACTAACTCTACGCGTGTTTAATATCTATCGGTATGCCAGTGAATTAAATATATAAAATAATTTATTAAAATAACCTTTTGTTTTATTTACTTGTTTTAAGATTTCGTGAAGTGATTTCGATTCAGTGAGTTTTTATAACGTTAAAAAAGTGATTTATTAGGTGCTGTTTTAATTGCGTTGATGTGTGTGTATGTGGCATTTGAAATGTAATTTAATGAAATTCGAGATAACTAATTAAATAAATAATATAACAATTTTAGCGTAATTTATTTCCTGACTTTGCTTAAAATATTTATTTGATACCGGTTGTAGCATCTCCATATTTCTTATTATTTACGGATGCAGAGACGTTAGTGATTAGATTGAGTATAACGCTTATAAAGGTCATAGAATTTGTCCACGTTTTCGATTCATTGTTTGTAAAAAAACGTTCCGAGTGTCAATTTTTATTCTTGGTAATATCATGCTTCGCCTTTATTCCTAGGCCAAAAGATAAATACATTCATCTATCCCGCGACTCCAACTACCAATCGGATAAACATCAGCTCAGCTCGACTCCGGCCTTTGCTGAAGCGGCCTGTAGCTACGACTTGGATGCGACTGATACAGCTTGGCTGAAACTGTTGAACGCCGAGAGGGCCAGGGCGGGGTCGGCGCCTATCACTGAAGAACAACTTGAAAAAGTTATCGAAGAACTTGAGGTTAGTGTCTTTTGTTCACGTGGCCCTTATTAGACCTTATCTTATAACTTAGACCATCACTACTCATGTGGGGACTGTTGCGGAGATAAGGTTATCTTTTGTCTATTTGTTTTTTTTTACTTTTTAGGATCTGAGCTGCGGTTATGTCGGTGAACTAGGTCAATTTATATTTCATTATTTTGTACATTTTAAAAATAAAAACATAAAAACTTCAACATCAACATTCAAGCTTAATATACTCAGGAACTGATTTAGAGGAACGTATTAAATTATATTATTTGTCTTTAAGGCGTTTTTATTATTTGTAATCCAAGTTATAGCACTACTAACTTGATTCAGACTTATTTGTACGTGGATTTTGTAGATTAACAGATAATCTACAAATCTTATTTACTTACAGAAATTTCTAAAATATTATTACGTTCCTCTAAATCAGTCCCTGAGTGTATATTAGTGCTTTGCTCTTGTCTGTCTTTTGACTGCAAAATAAATATATTTTATAACTAGCTATCCGTCGCGGTGTTACCCACGGTCCCTCAGGAAAACTTCACTTTCCCGTGATAAAATATAGCCTATTTTTATCAGGGATAATGTAGGATTCTAATACAACTAATAAAATCAGACTATACATATGAGTACAGAGATCTAAAAACAAGCCATACATTGATGTTATACACCCTTGGATTGCATCGCATTTCCTCTTATGGGAGAGCGTAGGCGGGTGGCAGTGGGTGGGAGTGTCTTTTATTTATTTATTTATTTTTATTCCTTCAGATTTGTTCTAATAATGTATGTTGTATGCATTCGATATTTTAGCTACCATCAAATAAGCTAGAAGGAAACTGAGAATCGTTGTGCCTGTTGGTGCTTATACATAATAAAGTTTGCATCCCGCTTCCGGGTGCAATATCCGGGAGCTGACAGATGACGGTTCCTTTAAATTTGTGACAATTTATTTCCACTTCAAGAGATTATTGGAATTCTTGTCGTGCATCAATTGACTTCCAATAAAACCGACTTCTGGGGACCTACCGTCTTATATTACTCGTAGTTTTACCAAACTATGTTTATAACTTCGTTCAATGACAATGATTTCCTTCTAATATTTCTTAATTCTTATATTTTTGGTCTCATTTAATGAATGAATCGGTTTGAATGAAACTCGGAAGTGATTGAACACATGAAAAAATGTTAGGCTTCTCTGGTAACAAAGATGTTTTTCAATAAATAGCTTATCAATATATTTTTTTCAGTTAGCCTGATTAATGTTTCTTAAGTTTGCTTTTAATTTTACTTCAACGAAATCATTATGCTAATTAGTATTGTCAAGGATACGTACTATCAGGTGGAACGTATGTTATCTATCAATAAAATTGCGCTGTATCGGATTTACGGGGAATGTAGCTCCTTCGAGAATCGCGAGAGAGCGCGCGTGACGTAACGCTTACACCCTCGAGAATATTTTCAACATTAAGTCCCAATTAACCTCGTAGACTGTCATGAGGCAGTTATTTCTAGCTTTCAGGTATAAATGTCTCGCCCTTGCTGAAAGATTTTGTATTCTTACCTTAGTAGGAGAAGATATCATTAGGAGAATGTTGTGAGTCTATTCATGTTTTGAATGAAAAACATAAAGAACGTCAAGTTACGTTAATTGTATTGTTGATGTCAACAACAGTTGTTATTGTTGAATACACACTCCCCGTGACCACAGCCGTGACTGACAAATTCAATTCCAAGTTTCATCCAATCCTAATCCTAATATCCTTCCTAATATAATAAATCTAAAAGTTTGTGAGTATGTTTGGATATTTGGATGTTTGTATGTTTGTGTATCAATCACGCCTAAACCTAAACCGCATATAGGCCTAGAATAGAATACCTAGAATAGCATATAGGCTATTCAAAATGTTGGTACCACGCGGGCGAAGCCGCGCGCAAAAGCTAGTGAATTATTAAAGGACAATACCCATACCCCGTACCACATGCGTCACAGCACAGGTATATTAAAGCAATACATTTTTTTTTGTTTTAGGCATTTTTACGGATAATGTGTTTGAGATTTATAAACCTAACGACGTGTGATTATTTCAGATTGTTCACTTATAATACCACAAGAGCTTCAAAATTATCGGGTATTTCCCGATAGGTTCGTTGCAAACAAATGAAGGAGTCAAGTTTTCCTGAAAAACTTGACGATTTTATTTGTTTGCAGGGAACCTTGAGGGAAATGCCAGATAATTTTGAAGCTCGTGTGGTATTCGGGGGATTATTTTTCCGTCCCAAATGTCGAATGGTGCAATTCTATTGGTCGATATTTGGGTCGGAAAAATAATCTAATTTATTTTTATACTTAGAGGCTTTCTTTCAACAAAACTTGATGCCTACAGTATCAAGCGACCCCTTTGCTTTGGATGATGAAAGCTAATACTTACTATAGAATGTGGTGGTAGGCATCTTATTACTACTAATAAGTAGGTAATATTTCCTGACGATTCAAAAAATACACACGTAGAGGTAAAATACCTAATTGTTCAAGTTTTCACTTCTGTCGGTAATCCCGGAGTGCCACTGGTTTTTTTTTACTTTTTGAGACATTGTGATATGAATTTACAGATTTTGGAAAAAAGGTACAGTCAGCGAAAAAAAAATAAAAATAAGAAAAAAACATTTTTTATGGCAATCGATTCTGTTTCATTTAGGGCTCAAAATACTTTATGGGCTTTTTAGGGTTTGAGTACTAGAATTGTCAGAAATTGTAAAAATCTTTCCCCTTACATTTTGTAAAAAAAAAAATCGATTTCCAAAACGAGAATAAATATTTTCAAAATTTTTGGTAAAGAAAAGATACATAAAAGCAAGACTTGTTCATTTGCTTTGACGCAAGTTGTTACGGCTCTCCATTCAAAAATGCAATAGGCATTGTCCTTATTATCAGATCGGTGTAATTGATATTGGCTTTCATATTTGCAAGTCTGCTTTTATCCTATGCTCTTGGCTCTTTATTAGAGCTCGTAGATGAATATTGCAATAGATCATGGGTCAGTGCAGCAATTTATCAATACGATGCAATGATGGGCAATTTTCATATTGTGTAAATTGATTCAACCAACAAAGCACTCACAAACGATACCGCTCAACAAGCTGTAACTACTCAACAAACGTAAATGAATGATTTAATAATACCATTGTATGAATTATATACTTTAAATTTTGGTTTTCAAACTCAGAAGTTGGTTAAGGCGTAAGCTTGGAAGTAGAAAAGTGTCTAGTGCTATTGCCTCAAGATGCTAAGGGGGTTACCATTTGGTGACGCTGACTGTACCTACTAATCTTGGCTATATTATACATAGTATTTATTTAAAATCTGGTCGGTCGAGTAACTTTTAATTGAATCTCAATTGTTATTCAGTTTTTAGGTATAAAGCGACTTTAGCTGCAATTGATATTATCTCCGAAATGCTTCATGTATCTGCTGACCCGTTCAGTCCCAAGGAAGGCCAGCAATATCATTACAACCACTTGGTTCCCTATAGTACAAGCTTTGCTTAGTTTGGGGCTAGATGATGCTGTGTGAAATGTCCAGCATTATTTATTTATTTATTGATATTTTGTTGCTGAGAACTTAAATTATTTACAATTCAAAATAAAATTGTATAAAGTAAAATGTTTGTGCATTATTTATTTATATTTTAAATTAATTGATAGCTTCAATATCAAAAATTCGTTATCGATTTTGTCTTGCGCCGTAAATAGATGAAGTGAACAGTAAAAAGAAAAGAAAATGGTATTAATATGAAGAAGTAGGATAGGAAGTTCTACGTAGAAGTTTCACATCTCATATAAATAAGTTGAAGAATTAAAATATTTAGTATTGTATAGAAATTGTATCCAAAACGTTTTTTGATTATTTTGCAAAAACATACGGCATGTTACTTTTAGAAAAGTGTTCGTGATGAAAAATAGTGTCGATTGAGATCAACTTGTTTTTTGACAAAAGTCATTTTCTGGGCTGACTGTATTGCATTTCTGTTGTGTTTTTCTCTAAAATAAACCTATAGTTTCCTAAAAAGCCACATCCCCTGTATAAAAAGCTAAGTTATACAAAAATATATTAGTTCTCGAAATTATTAAAACTAACATGTTAGAGCATTAGGTTAAATGCAGGAGCAGCTCGAATAGGGTTTTAATCTTCCCTAATATTTATTCCCTGTAAATACTAAAGCTTTGAGTGCAGCAACTTTTACACTGAAGCTAATACTGAACATGAACTTTAAGAATAAAACTGGAAGTTTCTAAAGGCTCTTTGATGCTTTGACTGCGTGAGCAACTTATTGTATGAAAACTTAAAAGTAAAATGTACTTCTGAAATAGTTCTTGTCATTTAGCCGAAAATATATAAGGAGCTCCTTTTATATTTTCGGCTAAGACGATACTTTTTAATTTTTAATTATACAATAACATTGGGCTCACTTAATCTATTTACATTGAAATGCAAGTATTTACTTTGCAGTCGGACCTTGCAATCGTTGACAAAGCCTTTGGTCCTCGTTTCTGTCACGTTTGTGATCTATATTTCAATATGTATTTATTGTAGTTGCCATTTCATGAACAACGATACTTATAATTTTGACACCAACCGTTTGAAAAGCTTATTTTTTTCGTCACACAAATTTATGTCAAAGTGAGTCATTTCTCCCTCCAAAAAACAAAAAGCCGGGCGGGAATAAAGTTGTATGAAATTTCATTACTCCATGTGAACAGATAAGTAATGAGGTTTAAAATTTCGAACTTCAACATTTCTATGAATTTTCTTTTTATTCTGGCGTTTGTGACGGAAGAAACTGTGTCACAATTTTGCCAATGTCAGCGTTTTAACGACATTAGAACGGTGAAACGACAACACGAACCCAAACTCGATTGTCAACGTCAAAATCTTGTCAAGAGTACTAAATTGACAGCAAAATTCGACATAGTCGATTTCATTTAGTTCCTTAAGATTCCACCGCATTCGATCCCAATCGTGCGCCTGTTAGTATAGCATTCAAGAGTGCTAAATAGTACGATTTCGATGAAAATCCCAAGTAAGGGTGGGAATCGAGGGTCGAGGGTAAGCCCCCAGAACCAAAGGAACCGTTTATCTATTTGATGACCGGAGCTTGCGTTAGTAATAGGGTCTAGTACATCTAGGCCGGTTCAGTCTGATATATTGTGTTTTAATCTATCCCCATCTCACTTCACAGGTTCGAACATGGGACAAAATACAGGCTATTATGAAATCCGAGGAGGGTCTTGGTATAGAGTACGACGAGAACGTTATTTGCGACGTGTGCCGGTCGCCGGACTCGGAGGATGACAATGAGATGGTTTTCTGCGATTCCTGTAATATCTGTGTGCACCAAGCGTGTTACGGCATAACTGTCATTCCTGAGGGTATGTATGGTTTGGTTATGGTACTTATGATTTTATCGCGGAAGACTTAAAATGCAGCCTGTCTGACTCTTCTATACCTTTTTCTTTTCTCTTAAGAATTTTCGGAGTAGCTAACTCATTGTCATTATTAAATATTTTGATGGTATTGTCAGCGTCACCTACTGGTAACCCCCCCTGTAGTACAAACCGCCTTACTAAGGGAGTTACCAATTGGTGACGCTGACTGTATATGGAGTAACTGTTTTGTTCGGAAACCACTTTATATTATGCAATTTCTTTGCTTGAACTCTGTGACATTTCAATCTGGCACAAATCAAAGCATGTTGCTGATTGGCGTTTATTGTTTTACAGGGCAGTGGCTGTGCAAACCGTGCGGCGACGGCGTGAAACCCACTTGTGTGCTCTGCCCTAACCTCGGGGGCGCTATGAAATGTACTCCTTCAGGACACAAGTGGGCTCACGTCAGCTGCGTGCTCTGGATACCGGAGGTATCTATTGGTTGTGCTGAAAAAATGGAACCTATTACAAAAATATCATCTATTCCACCCTCTCGTTGGTCTTTAGTTTGCGTTCTTTGTCGGGAACGGAAAGGGGCATGCATTCAGTGCTCTGTAAAGAGCTGTAAAACTGCGTATCATGTAACATGTGCATTTAAGCATGGGCTAGAAATGAGAGCTATCATCGAAGATGAAAACGCAGATGACGGAGTGAAACTGCGATCGTATTGTCAGAAGCACAGCGTTAATTCAAAGAAGGAGAAGTGTTCAGGCTCCGGTTCTGAGGAGGACGATGTGAAAAAGAAACGGCGCAAGGATATGACATCAGAGGAGAAGACGCAGGCGCGTACGACTCGCCTGCACGAGATTGAGAAAGAGTTCGAGAAGCACGTGAGCGTGAAGGACATCAGCGCGCACCTGCTGGACGTAGATCAGGACGCCATCAACTACATGTATCATTACTGGAAGCTGAAGAGGCGCGCCGGCCACAACCGGCCGCTGCTGCCGCCGAAATCAGACGACTCTGACCTCATGTCGCATCGCCAGGAGCAGGCCGACCTGGACAAGATGAAGATGTTCGTGCAGCTCAGGCAGGACCTCGAGCGAGTGCGGAACCTCTGCTACATGGTCAGCCGGCGAGAGAAACTATCGCGCTCCTTCTTCCGGCAGCGCGAGCAGACCTTCCATAAGCAGGTGGCGGTGCTGACCGCCGCTAGCGACGTGCCCACTGAAGAGATGGACGCCATCATCGAGGCTAACCATGGGCCTTCCATCTATGACCGGCTGTATTCGCACCCTGGCGCCGCTGACCATAAGAGCGACTTTGAGGCGCTATTAGCAAAGATCGCGCCGCACCGCGCAGACTCCGCCGACGACAAGAAGAAGGACCGTAACGGCCTCGCGCGCCGCTCTAAGGCTAACCCTTACAAGAAACATTACGTGAACGGCACGCGCCGCAGTGGGAGCGGCATTAGCGGCATCTCCAGTGAAGAAAGCGAATCAGAGATCTCGCGCACCAGCAAGTATCGATCGCGCGCCATTGGCTCTAGCACCGACGACGATGGACCACCAAAGAAAAAGAATTCAACATCTCCCAAGAAAAAGGTATCTCCTACGGCTAAGGCTAAGAAGATACAGAAATCTCCCAAAAAGAATGAAAATGCGAGAAAGAAAAAGAAAGTACCGAAATCAAAAGCGCATGTAGAGAGCAACACAGAAGACGAATCGCCAACTCGCACCTCGAAGAGAAATTTATCTAGTGGTACTCCGCGCAGCTCCAAGAATAAGCCAATTGGCACCCCAACATCAACTAAGAAGGAACCAGAGTCCAATTCTGGACCTTCAAAGAAAGATAAATGTTCAACTTCTACGGTTTCTGGGCCAACTAAGAGAGAAAGATTGCCTAGCACGTCAGGAGTAAACAAAGAGAAAGAACCCACTTCTAGCTCAGTCAAGGGAAAGGATAAAGATTCAGCGGGCATCTCTAGTACTTCAAAGAGAGATAGATTGCCCAGTACTTCCGGAACTGTCAAGAAGGAGTTGATCCCCAGCTCTTCCGGAACTGTCAAAAAGGAGTTAATCCCCAGCACTTCTGGAACTGTGAAGAGAGAAAAAGAGTCGAACTCTGGCATATCTGGTTCCTCTAGGAAAGAGTCTGGTGCTTCTGGAACATCAAAGAAAGATCAATTAATAAGCAAGACTCTTCGACAAATGGAAGAAGAGATGGCTGCCGGTAGGCTCGGTAAATCTGGCAGTGACAGTGACGATCTGGATCTGGTGCCGATAAGAACAACAAGGAGTTACAAATTCCCGGTCGATATCTATTCCACCAGCAGCGATGAATCATCTAGTGAAAACAATAAAATCAAAACAGAAAAATCTAAGTCCATCAAATCTCCCAATGGTAATGATTCCCAACAGTCATTTAGAACTAAAGCTGCTATGAAAGAGTTCGTCCATGCCGACAAGAAAGAACAACAAGAAGAAGAGAAACCCTCTCCAAAGAAAAGAGGACGAAAGCCATCTAACAAAGACAAGAAAGTTCCTGCGGCAGTCAAAACTCAAGATTCCGAGGATGAGTCGAGAAGCAAAGAAAACAAACATTCTAAACAACAAAATGACCATCCTGGAATTGTGCCACAAAGGCAAGCCGCAAAAAAGGCATCCGAGAATATGCGATCAACCACCTCTGGCAAGAAGGAAGAGACTGGTGCTCCGGAACGTATACCCGAAGACATCAAAGGGAAGGGCAAGGGCAAGGGTAAAGGTAAAGAGATCAAGAGCCCACCCGCCAAAATCGCCCGAAAATCATCCGATAAAGGCACTATCGCATACGTGCCGCAACGGCAAGCCGCAAAGAAAGCGGCGGCTCATATTAAGAATATCGGTAGCAAAGTGCCCGTGCCTGAAACTACAGAGGGCAAAAAGAAGGAAGATAAGAGTGATTCGAAGTCATCGGACGAGAGTAAGAAGAAGAGCATATCTAAAGAGAGTTCGTCCTCTTCGAGCAGCAGCAGCAGCAGTTCTTCCTGCTCCTCCAGTTCAGATGAGGCACCGTCCGCGCCGGGACCCAAGCCGGCTGCTAAAGCTCGCGAGATCAAGCCGATCGCTCGCGCTCCCTCTATGTTCTCACCTCCTGGCTCTAGACCCATCCTGGACTTGCCCTTTCTCGACAAGGTGTCAAGACCGCTCTCGTCTACTAGCGCCTCGAGTGATACAGAGAGCTCGCACTCCAACCGCTCCGGTTCCACCAGCCCCACACCCAAGCGTCCTCGACGACGCCGAAAGGGAAAGAGCACCTCCAACGATGTGTCCCCTCGCAAGGCCCCTGACAAGAAGCTTAAAACTTCCGAACGGGAGTCCGAGTGCGGGGATGCACCGGCGCCTGCTCAAGGAGAGGAACCAGGTGGAGCCGACGCGCGTACTGCCGCGCGTGCTGGGCCCCGAGGCGCTGCTGCAGACGGAGATCTACCTCATCTCGCTGACCGGCCTCGAGAATCGCCTGGCGCCGCCCCCCTTCAAACTGCCCAGCCCCGTCAACTTCCAACTCCGGAGCGGAAGGCGGACAAGGAGGCTCTGAAAACCTGCACATTGGAAGGACACGATCACGAAAACTTTCCGCTCCCGCCGAGCGACGCGCCCACCGAAGTCAAGCCTAAAGCGGCGACCTTCAAACCGGACAAGGAAGTCAAAATTGAAATGGATAGTCCTAATAGAATTCCTGACGCGAAGCATAAAAGCATATTGAACAGACGCATGAGTGTGAAAGAGCCGGTGGCTAAAGAAGTGAAGGAGCTGCAGACGACGCCACCGGAAGACAAGCCGCGTGAGCCGGTGAAGCAGAGGCGCCAGAGTCGGTACGAATGCCAGAACTTGGCAACGCGCGCCAGCTCGCCCACGAAAAAGGCGCCGTCGCCCCCTTCGCTGCTGCTGCCGCCGCCGCCGCCACCGCCCGAGCCGGAGGATAAGGATTCAACCATTATTAATGAAGACTACAACGATAACAACAAACATTGGCTGCCCAAGGCGCCAAGCCCGACCATCGTCCCGCCGCAGATAGAGAAACCTGGAGGCAACGATAAGTACATGACGGATGATAAATCATTCGAAACAGAATGCACAGAGAAATCTAGCGTTAAAATGATTGCAAAGATACAAGCTAATCTGAACGAAAACACTATGATAAAATCTCCCAGGACACCCATGGATGCTAGAAGTATCACAATGGACAATATGGACAGTGAAAATCCTACTGTAAAGAATATGAAGAAGCGCTCAGCAATTGACATTGCACAAGACGCTAGCCAAATTCAAGGTGTAGAAATATCGAAAAGTGCCAAAATACCATCCACAGTCAATCCTTATCCTAATCGCTCCATGTTTTCTCCTCAACAAAAGGATAACGAACTGTTCGCGTTTGACATGATGGCCGTTGACGACGGATTCAATCACGACGACCTGATGAAACCCTTCTCCTCGTACCCTGAGTTCTTTTTCAAAGAAGATTCTAAAGAGCAAGGAGTGCAAGAAACTTTGAATCTAGTCGATAGGCTTAGAATGCAACTCAGCAATAAAAAGGCACCGACCGAGAACTCTTCTCAAGAGCAGGCGGTACCTACGAGCGATCAGAATGAACTAAGAGAAAACGAGCGAATGCGAGAAGCGCATCAGAATGAGTTTGATCGCAGAAGTGAGGCAATGGAATTGACACGCCATTCTCTAACGGGTGCGCCCTTACCGCCACCTCCAGGGCCACCCCTCGAACTACCGCGCCCCTTGCTCCTGCAGGAAAGCGAATACCATAATCCTATCATTCCCATGAGCAGCAATAACAACTGGGCACCGCTACCTCTGGTCCACAACGATCCGTACATGGAACAGGAACAGCGGGGCTACGAGCTCAAAGACCAGTACATGGACGAGTTGAAAGAGCCTAGCACCGTGCAGTCGGACTTGCAATCCGGCGACACAACATCGAAGCAGAGCGACGACTCTTCGCAGCTTTCCGTACTCATCGTCGATAACTCTACGACGACGACGACGATCGACGTTGAAACTACGCAAGACACGCAAGCGTTCGATAATAACAACTCAGTGCTGCATGACGAGTTGCCGTACCACCGGCAGGAGAAGTGGGGCGAGAGCAAGATTGCGACGCGTCGCTCATCCGTCTCGAGCTCTGATTCTGAGAGCGGGCCGGGGCGCGCGCGTTCGCTGCTAGCGGCACACTTGGAAATGCACGAAGCTCCGCCCGCTGTGCTGCCCGAGATAGACTCGTACCCACCCATCCCTGCGTACTCGTGCGCCGTGGAGCCCAGCAAGCCGCTGAATCAGTACGCCACGTATCCGCCGAGCGCATCGCCCTTCCTCAGCCACATGGGCTCGCTGTTCGCGCCCGCCTGCCAGCTACCTTCGCCCGGCCCTCTGTTCGCGTCCACGCATCCGTACGCCGCCGCGCCGCTCCTTCCACGTCAGCTATGCGCCGCCGCCTTCACTTCCTCCACCCAGAACATAGCCCTCACGACAGCGATGATAGCCCCGCCCACCCCCAAACCGTTAGATTCCCCGACCAACGACATAGACGTCACCGAAAGTGATAAGTTCTCTATGCATGTGGCGTCGTCCAGTTCGAGCGTAAGCATCGGATCGTACGACTACAGCCGACCACCAAAGCCGACCAACGATATTTCCGACTCGGTTCCCGGGGTGATCCCACAAGATTCCATCCAACCGTCTCAAAAATCTCCACCTAAGGTGAGCGCGCCCTCGGTGAGGTCCGCGCTCAAGTATCCCGGCAAGTCCCCGGGCAAGTCGCCCGGCAAGTCCCCCGGGATCTCCCCGCGGCAGGGCGACGGGCCCAAGGCGAAGAGGCCCGCCGCCAAAGTGAGCAATCGCAACGCGCGCAGCCGCGGCCGCTCCAAGAGCCGCAGCTCCACCGTCCAGGGGTACCCCTCGGTTGACTACCTCGGCAACTCCATCCAGAGCAAGCTCGTCGGCACCGTGTACGACTTCGAGGAGGAGCTCGCGAACGACAGCGTCGACCTGAAGGCGCTTCGCGACCGCAGGAAGTCGATCGACGTACGGGAGGAGCGGCGCTCCGAGCACATGTCGCGCTCGCCGCACCCGCACAGCCCGCAGCCTGCGGGCAGGCGGCTGGCGATGGGTGAGCCCTCCCCGCGCACCTCTCCGCCCGGCGCCTTCTCTCACGTGGCGCCCGTACTGCCGGGGCCGGTCAACATGCGCACCTACCACCCGTTCGAGCCGGCGGTCGGCCCCGCGCCCGCGCCACCCGCCGCGCCTGATCCCCAGCCGGACCTGCTGCTGCCACCGGTTCCCGCGCCCTCTCCGCCGCCGCCCGCGCCTGTGCCCATCCTCCCCAAGGTCTCACTCTCGGACTCGCGCAACCAGCTCAAGGTCAAGATCAAGGGCCCCTTCCTGGACGCAAACTACTCTAGTTCCGTGCCGACGGTGGTGGCGCCGCCACCGGTTCCGCCGCCAGCGGTGGTCGGCGCGCCCTCGTGCATGGGTGGTTCGACGAGCCTGCGGCGCATGCGCAAGAAGGAGCTGCTGCGCCAGTACTGGACGCAGGACATGAACATGGACGACCCGGCTGGCGCCGCCATGATGGGCGCGGCGCCGCCGCCGACGCAGCCGTCGCCGCTGGCGCGCGCGGTGATCACGATCCCGAAGGCGGTCGCCTCGATGACAAGCATCCCGACGCGCGAGGACTACAAGCTGAGCGAGCCCGCGGTTGACCCTCCGACCACCAAGAAGCAGAAGCGCAAGGTGAGCAGCGGCCTCTCGCGCGAGCTGCGTCACCTGAAGGTAACGATGAACGACGAGGTGGACCCCTCGGACGACATTAAGCTGTCGGCGCTGGTACCGGCGACGCCGCCGCTCACCAAGAAGCGCGCGCGCTTGTCCGCGCGACCTGCCAAGCCGGCTGCCACCGCGCCGCTGCCGCCGCCGCCCGGCGCGCCGCTCGCTCCCAAGCTCAAGATCAAGCTCGGCGCGAACACGGTGCAGCAAGTCGGCGAGGAGACCTTCGACCTGCGTCCGCCGAAGAAGCGCATCCAGCCGCAGCCCTCCTTCGAGGACCTACGCCGCGAGAGCATGAAGTTCCGCAAGATGGTGATGGCCGACTTCGCGGAGAACGAGAAGAGCAGGATGCACAAGCACCTGAAGCGCAAGAAGAAGAAGGACAAAAAGGCGCTCAAGAAGGTGCTGAACAGCGAGCCCGGCGACAACGGGACGAAGCTCGTGATAAAGATAAAGCTACCGGTGGCGGCGGGCGAGGAGGCGGGCGCAGCGGCGGCGGCGGCGGCAGCGGCCGCGCCCGAGCCGGCCGTCGACCCGATCGACCACTACGACCCGTCCGCGCAGGACCCGCTCGCTATCGACTCGCCGGCGCACGCCGACCCGTCCTCCGCCATGCGCAAGGTGCGCACCGACAAGGTCACCCCGATCAGGTTAAAACTGGCGCGCAACACGCAGGGCACCAGCTACGTGATGCAGAGCGAAGACGGCGCCGGCCCTTCGGCCGCCGCACTCCCGGCGCCGCCCGCCACCGAGACGGACAAACACACCGACGTCAGATGATACAAACGCAAGTGCCACTTCCGAAAGTGAGGACATATTGTTGACAACTGTGACGTGCCGTGATCGTGAAATCTCCTGTAAAGTGAACTGAAATAGCTGTAGTGATGTAAATTTTTATGTAATATAAATTATTTATTTGTATAGATCGAAAGCTCAATGATTAACTTAAAGTTATTCTAAGATGTGTAATTTGTGCATTATGAGATGCACAAGTAAAGTTTATTATAGCATAGCGTTATAGTTTTGTTACAAGTTACTGTTTTACTTTGTGCCTCAAATCGAATCTCATTATTTTTCATATTATATTTGTTATTTGAGAGCTTAAATATCACAGCCGACATCACACCACATCCATATTGTATACCATTCAATTGTCTTGTGTTTTGTAGTTGCCAAAGTGTTTTATATAAATACTATGCATTTAACTCGGTAGATCACTTTGGCCTTTAATGTAAATAGCTTATAAAGTTAGTCCCCGGTAGGTACAGTCTGACAAATACTATATTAATCAGGTAATTTTATTAAATGGTAGGATATTTAACATTTCAATGACCATCTCCATTGCTTCATTGAAAATTATCGAAATGAATTTATTAATGATAATATATAGAATAATTTGTAAATTCATTTCGCATCATAATGCTTTATGAATATGAGGCGATGGGCTTGCAACCTGTCACGTACTAACTTTTACAAGATGTGGGCATGTTTCAAATATACAGGGTGTAAAAAGACTGCTACCGAAAATTGAGGGTTACAATCAGACCATGATTCAAAACATATTTAGCGAAAAAAAAACGTAAAAATATTTTTTGACTTAGCTTCATCATGCTATATTTTTGGTTATTTACTACTATATAGTACGACATAATAAGACCATACGCACCTTATAATTTCATATAAAAAAGAAAAAAACAATTAAAACTCAAAATCCAGCAATATACGTAAAAAAACGCGCCCAGAACATACGCAAACAGTACTCTTCAAACGCTGTTTTCTCCGGATATAATGATTTTTTCAGAAAATCCTTTAGGATTTGGTTGTGTGTTGGGATGCTGTACCTACTCCTTTCGGCTTCGGTAGACGTCTTTTTACACCCTGTAAATTTGGACATGCCTCTGACTACACCCCTTAGACATCTTAGAAGGATCTGGAATACATAAAAGATCTGAGAGAAAGTCTACCGCGCCTTGGGGATACCCTGTTTTTTTATAATGCTTTATGTGACTGTTCTTGTTGTTGAAATCGTTTGTGAAAAAACCATAATTGCTGCTGATTATTTCATACATTTTCGATAATAACAATATAATTTTATTTATATTATTATTTTTCTTCTAAATATGAAGCTGAGCTTCTCTTTAATAGTTTTGTACATAAAAGCCGCACACAACAGTATGTTTTGTAAATATTCAATGCGGTTGTGAATAAAAACAAACGCAGATTTTGTGACTAGTCAGCTTTACACGACATTGTATAAATAAAGCCAATACTGCATTGGTACAGCCAGCGTGATCAGCAAAGCGATGATGATAATTGTTAAAACAAAGTTGCGCGTCGCTCAGGCGATGGGACTTACGCATTTTATTTATATATGCTTGTTAGCATTGTTATTGTATGCGATTCGCCGTCATACCAATGCAGCCTTATAATCTGTAAAAATAACTCGACAATATCATTTTCAAACCATCCTTGTTAAAATGACTGAACTGCGTCTACTAAAGCTGGCATAAAGTCTGCAAAATGATACAAACTTTATACCTTTTGAAATCGATAAAATCATGTATCAATTTTCACTAAATTATTTAATTTGACCAAAGAAAATATCACATTAAAGTTACTTTGACAATGGGCATTATCATAAGGTCAAATTTTCAGAATCGTGTTGTCAATATTTTATAAGAAAATAAATTGCGGACGAATATATTATAGATTTAAAAAATGATATGGCTTTGTGAAAACTTGCATTTTGTTACTTACTATTAGGGCGCGGTCACACGATGCAAACAGTTTGCAACTGACTGATTATATAGCTAGTACTCTACACTCGTTTTTCAAGGAACCGCAAAGGCTGCTTGGATTTCCTTCACCTTAGTTTTATTAGTAAGCAAAGAAGCCTTCCACATTTAGTTGGCGTTGCTTGCAGTCATAAGACAGTCAGCAGCAAAATATTTGCTCTGTGCGACTAAGCCCTCCTGCGTGATTGGGTTGCTAACCGGTTTACAATTTTTGTTAGTAAAAAAATATGCTGCTTCCACATTCATGCTTAAAAATAATGTTTATATAAAAAATCTTGTCACTATTCTACTGTATGACATGGCAATATTATACATATTGCAATAACTATCCTGTCCGATTCGTGTAAGTGCTATATTTATTAGGTATAGCGATTCAATTTATTTCTTTTCTAATGCCATTTCAGAAAATAAATTGTAAAAAATAACAAGGACACCTTTGGCTTTTACGGATTTCCTTATGTCAAAACAGACAATATCCGCCCATTTGATGAATATTGTTAAAAATAATGAAAAAAAAACCACTTGTACAATTAATTTTGAAATTTTTTAGATAAATATTGTTTGGAGTCCTACACGCTCCTCCCGAATCGGACAGGATAATTTAACATAAATTTAAGCAGAGTTTTTAAGCTTGGAGGAAATAAATGTTATCGCCCGTCATTCCCAAGTTAGTCTTGCCTCCCAGATGTTCCCAGGTCTCAGAGACTAAAGTAGCATCTAAGAGGATCCATGCTATTTGCTCGACTCCATTCCATAATTCTTACTATTCCCTATTTTGTGTAACATCTGGCGGCGAAAATAGCTAATCGTTGATACTAAATAAATTACTTGCATATTGAATGAATGAATTCCCACTTTTAGGACAATGTTATTGTAATATATTAATATACCAAGTTTAATAATTGCCTATACATACATAGTTTCTTCAGCATGTATATTATATATTTAAACATATATATGTCTTATGAATTTGTAAAGTATATTGATAATGTTCGCAAAAAAATTGCCATGTGGTGAGATTAATCTGTACTAAGTAAAAGTTGTGAGTGTCATCAATATCCAAGTAAGATTAACACAGACTTAGATCAAATATAGATTAGAAGTGAATCCATTCCAATAATTTCATAAATTGTAGAGAAATACAGCTCTGCATTTGAGCGTACCAAGGCCAAATTTTTCGTAATTCAGCTTATATTGATGCAAAATTTAGTTCTGAACTTTTTACCAACTTAGCTGATAATGGAGCATGTGGACATATTGTTTATTTTAGTTAGAAGAATGAAGGGCCTGCATTTCTTTGCTTTCAGATCTCAGGCCTTATTGTCTAACTTGAAATCCATTCCCATTTCCCATTCCAACCAATAACACAATACGAAAATGACGTATTTTGTCATGATACGTCATTTTCGTATTGTGTGATTGGTTGGAATGGGAAATGGTAATGGATTTCAAGTTAGACAATAAGGCCTGTGGTTAGTGACCGTTACAAACTATGAATAATGTGATTGTTTTAATACGGATTTGATACGGTCATATTTTTTTGCGAACGTTTGACAAACTATTCTTAGACACATCGTTTTGTCTCTATGTGACCGAATTATGTGGTAATAATATTTATTAAAATTAATAATGATTGGAAGATTGTTTATTAAAGTGCGTTTAAATAAATGGTTTGTGCAATATTGGCAAATACTCATCGGATAGTTGGTTTCGTATACCCAGCGGCAGACAATTTAGTTATAAGTGCATACTTGTAAGGTTATTCATATTTCTGATGTAACTCTACCTACTTACTAATTTAAACTGTAAAAACTTCAAATTAATTTAAACTCAAAATAGAAGCAGTTTCAGAAATTTCTGTTCAAAACTATCAGCTTACTGCTTGTCATATTTCAATGATTCACTTCATAAAAATGCAGTATAAAAACAAAAGGAAAATCAGACGATACCCAATAAACGTAACTAAGTTTTGTACATCTAGTTGCGTTCTATCTTCTTGATCGCGAATAATGAAAGGACACGTCTAATAGTAATCAATAGAGTTTTTATTTTAAGTACCTTTTGTCTGTAAGCACAAATTAGTATTCCAGAATTTGTGTCGCTCGTCTAGGTATGCCGTCTCTTGGAAATAGTGCAATAGTTCTCTCAGGTTCACTCCTCCGCTCCGTTTTTATATTTCTGCATATCATACTTGCAATAGCATATCGGTTATTAGATGCAGTTGTCTTCAATTACTATGATATCACTTGAATAACAGCATATGAAAGCGGTTTGCTGTCTGGTTTCTTTGTCTAAGTTTTTATCTGGATTTTTTACGCGTACTCTGTCCTTCTCTACAATGCTCTCTGAGGCAGCTGCAGGCACGACCTAAAGACGTACAGCATGTGCGTCCTGGGCACTGAAAGTGTTACCGGTTGTAACTCGCTCGACACTTCATTTTTAATTGTATCGGGGCAAATTTACTTTTTGTACCATTCTAGTTGTAACAAAATATAATGGTACAATGTCACTGATGAGTGTTTATCGAGGTTAAATAATGTTACCATAAAATGAAATACTTATTAGTAGAAAAATATAGTAACAGCTGTAAATACTTAGGATAAACTATTTTTAAAATGTTGTAGATTGTAATTGAAAAATTAAGGTAAAACTTATGCATTAGTCAAAGAGCTACGTCCCTTGTTAATTTGCATAATGTTTTTATTTCAACGATATTATATTATGTAACCACAATCAAATTATTATAGACTACCGCGCTTGTAAATTCTATGATGCTTGATATAATTTGTAATACCTACAGAAAATTACTAGCATACACGACTCCTATGAACAGATTTTCTTCAGAAATATACATACACGCATTGAGTGACAGCATTATGTAAAATGTTATATTGTGCGCCCGAGATTGCTTGTATTTTAACTGGAAATAAAAGGGGGTTATAAAGACATTTCCTGCATCGTTCTCGACATGATTTTGTTTCGTACTAAGTCAATTATTACTAATCATGGTCGATGGTCAAATCACTGAACCCCCCTCGTATAGAGCTTATCGTTACGTAATGAACATTTTGAATCGTTTATTAGATGAAAGTACCCTATCATTAAGATTTAATATTAAGAATTAGTGTGTTTTCATCATGGACCATGTGGGAAACATTTTTTGAAACTAGATGGTTGCAATCAGATAATAATAGGAGCTCAGTCATGTTGTACATAAATAAACTCCGTTTGTAAATATAGTGTATTAATACGAACAAGACAAAACATTGCCTCTACTTATATCTTCAATTTACAAAGTAATTAAAATCAGAAAATTACTCCAAAAATGTATTCATTTCAGTTTAGTAGTTTAATCAATTGCTGCAATCGATCCAGGTCCTAGACGAGTTGTCAGTTTTTTATTTTTGTATTTAGGAATCTCTAATTGCAGAATCAGATCTCCGGAAGCGTAGTGTAGTGTCCTTCTCCACTCAGTGGTTCAGTATATCTTTGCTATGTTTATTGGGTTCTTACAGTTGAGTTCTACGCACAAACAATATAGGTACCCCTAACATGGACATATAAACATCACACAACAAATAATTATGTCGATCATTACCTTGTTACTGTGATTCGTTTATTTATTAATTGATTAAATAAGAGTTTAATAATAATTTTGTATTCGAGATTCCGATATCAGGGAATAAAAAATCGTTGTACATACTTATATGTTTATTATGTTTAAAAATATATTTTTTTATCGCTATATATATCATTTTTTATTTTTAAGTGAACTAGTGAATGTTTATAATAAATTAATTTGAAGTTCGTTAGTAATATTTTCGTGCTATAAGCGCATGACTTTAAACTGAGTATTTTTGAATAGCGAGTGATTATAGTATCCTGTGCGTTGAGTGGAGTTGTTACGTAGGTACCTAATGAGTCTTGTGATGTGAGGATGTGTGTTGTGACTTGTGTATCGTTTTCGTGACGCTGGAGACTGGAGGCGGTGCGGGCTCTCTGCCATGTTACACTATCAAGTCGATCTATTCTTTTGTAAGAGCATGTATAAAGTAGCTAGCTTGGATATGTTTGGTCGTCGATAGCTCCAAACGCGGCCTCCTTGTAATGTTAATAGATCAGAGTACACTATGTATAGTTATTGCCGCGTTTCGACCTATCTATGTTACATTTTAGAGCAATGGCTGACCGTCTCGTACCAGTCATTAGAAATAAGTTATAAAAAAATCATTACATAATTATATTATTTATGATGTAGCCTATATAATCAGATTAAGTATTAGCGTTAAGAGATTAACTTCTTATACCATTATCTGTATAAGTATTATGATCAACAATATTTCCATTGTTTTAAACTAGATTTTTAGACTAATATAATAATTAAGAATAATTTGTACAAAGTATGTAGGAGTAAGTTGGTCTATTAGTGCGCGGCGAGGTAGAGAGGGTATGGTCGTGTTGTACGCGGGTCTGTAAATATTGTACAAGTGCTCTTGTAAAATAACAAGTGTTTTCAATGTGCACATAGTCGCCTCATTCATTTCATATTGATTTAAGATCAATGACTGTTTCCTTTCTTTCATTTACCCGGGCGGCAAGTCGGCGCGTAGCGTTGCGTAGAGATGATGTCTGTTATTGTACGTAGGCACATAGCATTCAGATCAATAAGTGTCTGTAATCGTACGTGTATGTTACAATTTATCAGAAATCTTAAATGTTGTCCGTTGATCACTATGAATTTTTGAATATCTAATTGTTTCTAGCCGACTTGTCCCAATATAATAAGTTCTGTCTGTTCTTATATTCTGCTATCTGTTGCCGTAGAATAATATTGTTGTTTTGATCCGATCTGTAAGTAAACATTCAATAAAGAGAATGAAGTAATGTTATCTTTTATTTTTTGCCAAATCCTCATAACAGTCCTATTGAGGATAGGTTCTTCCTTGTCTAGGTAGGTAGGCAACAAACAAAATATACATACTACGTACAGGAAATTTATACAAAATCGCATTCACTCATGATTTTGAAAAAAAGAGTCGAGATTCTCACTTTTTCCCTGGACTTTTCTTACGCGTTTACGATGATTACTTATTACAAAAGTAAGATCATAATAATTATTCATCGACTGCAATGCACAACGTAGGTTTATAAAAAAGTAATCTGTCTGGTAAACCGTTGATTGTATAACGTAGTTAATGTACGGTCGTACACCCTGGCAAAAGGTTTATAGTTCGATATACCAGAAAAACACCGCTAGTAAATTTAAACTGATATATTTACGAACTTATGATAATGATAAATTAGACGCGCTTCGATTGATCGCTAAACGCGAACTGACGTTCAATGAATCTTACTTAGATTACTTTTATAAGAACCTAAGTTCGTAATGGCACTATATTACCCGCGACTTCGTAGTCATTACCTACAAATCCTACAATGCGTACATTACGAACTACAGGATTCGTAGATATTAGCGCTACGAGAGCTACACCGGTGCTACGCCAGTAGGCGCGTAGCGGCTGTGTAGTACTCTGGCTAACGACGACGCGACGAGATGCTACTGGCGTATTGTAATGCGGTTTATCAATCTCGGCTTTTCATTCTTCGCAAATTGTGAGCTGATATACATACAAGGCATTTATGACGTAAGGTTAAAAAAATGGTTGAAACACTGTTTCAACCATTTCGGCCGAGAACGTCGTCCTAGGTATCTTGCCTACATTTATTCAAGCCTACATTTAAGTATTCATATTTTGATAGGTAGGCAGGTACTTCGCTTCAAATATTTTCTTCCATGTGGTGTACAATAAAGTATTTTCTATCTCACGCTTAATGATTTCATTACAATAATTATTTTGAAATCATCAAATTATCACTTTATTAGGTAGGTAGGTGTATAATAGACAGACAAACACATGAACAAATACATTAAAAAACAGATTCGGGTCCCATTTCGTAAACAGCCATAATATAACTTCCCAGACATATAGTAGGTAGGTAACACTTAGGTATATTTTAAGTATAATTTTATATTAATGTAGGTTCAATTGCATTTGAATAGTACTTTTTATTGTCAGTTATACTACTATAACTGGTACTGGCCGTGATGAAATTCCTCTGGCTCTAACTGAAAACCAGTGCTGGATAGGCACACTAGTGTGTACCTATCCAGCACAATGCTGAGTTATGGCCATGTTTACCTGGACTCTGCTGCGCACTAGTTATAAGTAAATCGTGATGTACATACATACATACATAAAATCACGCCTCTTTCCCAAAGGGGTAGGCAGAGACCACGGATCTGCACTCGCTACGATCCTGACACACAACTTTCGCCTCATTCACTCTCTTTACAATCAAATCGTGAGTTAATGACATTTTTTAGGTTTAATCGTGTGTGTAGTGTTTTAAGTGTCTAGTTAAATAAAAATATTTTCTTTCTTATCACCGACGTGGCAGAATTTGAAATGCGCAGTTTTCTAAATAAGATGTCTATCTGCTTCCAGCAGCAGGATGCAGGAAACGAGTAGGTAGGTACCTTGCCGTCGCGTCGGCGATAGTTCCATCGGATATTATTTAGCTTGCGGTTTATAAATAGGTTCGATGTTCTCGCTGCTTGAGAGAGAGGGGAGTGGAAAAAATTAGGGGAGGCCTATGTCGAAAGACAACCTGACTAACAAACTGGTTGCTGAAGATTTAATTTATTTTTGTAAACTAGATAAGAATTAGATTAAGTTAAACTATTTAAGATGGTCAGCCAATAAAGGCTTTTTTACTTTACTTTACTTTATAAATAGGCTAATTTTGCTATATTTCTACCTATGTGTCACATTTACCATGTGCGGGCACTGGATGTGTTGAAATAAATGGTTGTCTTCATCTGTAACTTGTATGTTTGCTGCCTACCTCCACCTTGCGGAAAGGAATAGATGAAAAATAGGTACCATTTATAATAAAATCCAAACTACCTATTCTTTGGGCTGGAATCGTGGTAGGTCGCTACCTACGGTTGTGTATGGAAACATCGTACCTATGATTACATACCTTTGAGGAAAGAAAACTATTACATACCTATATTTATATTTAAAACATCCTGCAGTAAATCAATACCTAGGTACTCATAAGGTACCTACTTACCTAAGTATAGTCATAATATGCAGAATACACATTAGGTAGGTTCTACTCTACCGAAGAGATCGAATTTGAAACACATTAAAACGAGTGAAAAATATAGAGGTACGAGTATAATGTTGTTTTCGTATCTAAGATACCTACAAGCGTTAGAGATGTTTTCGTTTACCTACTAATTGACAACCACAGATCCAATTTCTGTGGTCAACAATAATACAAAACAATATATATTATTCTCATGTATAGGTCAATCTTATTATACGTGCAGCCTGGCAGAAATGCTGGAATGCCTTGCGCGTCCAGTATAATAATGGTTTCAGAGTGCTACTGGGACTGCCCCGGGACGCGTCCGGGATGTTTGCAGAGTCCCGCGTCGATGACTTTTACGCTATCATCCGCAACAGAACAGCATCCCTAATGCGCCGCGTCAGGAGCGGTTCCAGTAGCTATCTGAAACTTATAGCTGGAAGGCTGGACATGGACTGCGCTTTCATGAAGCACTGGACGCGCACACATAGTGCCATGCGCTCCGGTAGTTATAAGTAATATTAATTTTATGATGTTTTTAATTGTATCTATGGCTGTACTTGTGTATCATTATGTATGTACGAGTATTATGCTGAAATAAATAAATTGAATTGAATTGAATAGGTACCTACATTTAGATAAATTCCAGCCTTATCTGAAAATACAAGACTATTGAACGATAAACTATTGATAAATTGATATGATGCTATTGATAATGTAATCATACATTCAATTAATAACAAGCTAATTTAGTTTACACACGAATGTTATCACACGAACACGTAATTCATGAATGATATCGCAGAGAAAATAAAAAACAGCACCTTCGTAGATACAAAGTAAAGTTGCCAAACAAGAAAAACCGAAAGCTATTTTTATTTTCCGTTTGAATATTATGAAAGTGAAGTGATGTGATTTTTAATCAAACATTTTATTAATTTTTATTTGTAAGTGAAGTGATCAATCAATATGGAAGCGAGACAGAGTTACTATGAGCGGAGGTTTGGAGTAACACGTAGAGCAGTCAGGGTATCGGTGAGTTCGTTCACAGTATTATGTACTACCTACCAAAATACCTACTGCGAACACTTTGCACTAGCGAGCTTATACACCCCTATTTTGTAATTACAAAAAAAAATTTAAACATAGTCTCAGTGTCTGTTACTGATCACATTTATGTAGTTAAAACTCAAAAAAAGAGAAAAAAAAATTACAACCTCAAAAGGAGACGAGACGAGTCAGACATGGATTTATGATAGCTACTGCGGTTTTACTGACTGGGGATGATACGAGAACATAGTTCGAATTTAGGTTTATAATGGCTTGCCATAAAACCTAAAAGTCGCTTCGCTTGCCAATTCAATGTGGCTTGACCCTTACAGACTTCGCGTTCCAGGGGCTCGCGTGAGTGGTAAAAATCATATACATTTTGATATTTTACATTTGTTGATCGAAGTTAAGTTAAATACATCGAGTCGCGCAAACAATAGAACGCATGAACACGTAGCGTTGTAATGTAATGTATGTAACAACGATTTAATCCTCTGAATTAGTTTGAACATCTGAGGGCAATAAAAATTTTCAGCTATCGCAATTTGGACGCTGTTGCTGCTACCTCGAGTTCTGCTGAGCAGTAAGCCCTCGTTCGCACGAGCGTAATCTTATCGGACGTAAAAATTACGTCCAAATAGAACAAACGTAATTCCATGTACCTGTTCGCACGAGGGCGTAATTTTTACGCGACGTAATTTTATCGCGCAGTGCTCTATTCTCAGCGTTGAGCGTTGGGCGGTGAAAATAATAGAGCATACGAATCTTCGCGTTGCTGTTCGCACGGACGTAAAAATTACGTCGGCGCAGCGTTCGTTCAGTGTGCCGCGTGCTCCCTCGGCGGACGGATGTGTTGCTTGTGCTGCGTGCATATAAGAACGTCTCGCGTCGATACTTACGATGTTGTGGGTCGTAGATTCTGAAATGCTCATCATAGAAATGGAGTCTCGTCCATTTCTATATGCTAAATCAATGCCCTAGTACCTATCTAGCGACCTGCTTACATAAAATTTCGAAGAATGGTGCCTGGATAGACATAACAAAAATCTCTCAGGCGACTGGGATTATTTCTAGCCTGGGATTATTTAATTAAAAATTATAATAAATTAATTCGAAAAAAAAATGGGATACTGCCTCAAGTCTTCGTACAGTATCACAAATTTGACACGAAAGAAGAAGAAGAAGTATCACAAATTGCCCTTTCCTGTATCTCTGTTCATTCAGAGGATGAACCCATGCCTTTTGTTTCTTTCTTTTCCTTCTAGCTACACAAACAGCCACTGCGAGTAATTTCTCTCTATTCATTTTGAGACGTCTTGCTCGGACGAAAGCCGAAACAAAAGTGACAAAAACGCGTTCGTATGAACACTCAAATCGCCGACGTAAAAATTACGTCGACGCCGGGTTTTACCGCGACGTAATTTTTACGTCCATGCGAACGGGCTCTTAAGGCTGTCTTCTTCCACCAGATGGCGTCGAAGGTATTGACTATTGGTATGGTACTGGGCGAACATGCCCGAGGCGCTGCATAATCGCGGCAATCACAACCGCGTTGTTACATTGGATACGCAGAGCATTGTATGCCTTTTGGGTATAGTTAACCTACAAACTCTCTGAATAAAATGATGTACAGTATGCTTTGACCTTAACCTCATCCGTAAATCTGCGGGCCAAACATATTCGCCCTGACTGACAATGTTCTGCGTTCCCTCTCCATATCTTCGTCATCCTTCAGCTTTTCAGTCACCAAGTGCCCTAGGTATAAATGAAACTATAAAACCTAAATAAAACTATGCACTCTTCTGAGTGGCGTGCTTTTAAGTGTCACGGTGAAACAAATGTCGGACACTTGGACACCAGCCTTGAAAAGCATGAACTCTGACTTTTTTACATTGTAAGTGAGCCCATGCGACGCAGCGTAGGACTCACATCCTACAGTGACAAGCTTTCGTAAGGCACTGATTGAGGGAGCCAGCAGCACCATGTCATCGGCATAGGTGAGGTTGTTTACATATACCCCACTGACATGACAGCCCACATGCATACTACTGAGTTGCTCAATCAGCGCGTTCACATACTGGCAGAAGAGTGAGGGTGAACCCAAACCTCCCTGCCGCACACCACACTTCTGCCTACATGTGTCTGTAAATTAACCCGCCCACCTAACTCGGTTCTGCTGGTTGAGCTACCAATACCTGAACAGAGATACTAGCTCGGATAGTAAGCCCACGTCTTTCAACTTGTGCCAGAGTAGGTACATCATAGGATACCAAGTCAAAGGCCTTCGAAAAGTCCAAGAAACAGGCATACACAGGAGTCTGCCTGTCTGTGTAATACTTGACAGTGTGCTTTTAACTTAGAATTACACTTCAAACTAGACAATTAATTTAAGTAGTATAATTTAAAATGAAAGACCTTAAGTAAGCAAATTAATGTAATATTTTATGTTACTCCTTCCTCCCTCTGCATACAATTTTCTCTTGCAGGTGCTATGAAGGATTTCCGTCTTGAGATATGTAGGTAGGTACTTCTTTTATAACTTAGGGTTTAATAATAGCTTAGTAGATATAGTTGTAGTTGGTATTGAGATGTGTTTCTTTTTTTTGCACTTACCTAGGTATCACTTTTGCGTAGGCATCTTGATAATTTTAAGGCATCTTGATAAAAGACCTGGGTACCTACTTGTTCAGCGAGTTTAGTCCGTTCACGGGTGCTTGCTCTATACTAGATATGTTTATTGAGGTATCTGCCTTTATTAAATTGGACACGCCAAGGTAGATTCAATTTAGCTACCTATTGAATATTAGGTACTCAATCGCCCGGTTAATTGGTTAACCAAATCCAAAACCAAGCTAGCACGGTCGATTTGCAAGTAGTCGCTCAGTTATGTTAACTTGTACTTATGTCGCAGGCAATTGTTTTAAGTTTTCCTTGAAAATAAATACTTTTAAATTGAATTGAATTACATTTAGTGAACTGTCTGGCTGGATAGTTTTAATAAATTTCTGGCGCCATAAACGCCATATTACGAGTACATTGATAGGAACATCCGACGAGAACCCGACTGACACTTTGGGTCGGTTCACATCTGACGGAAGTTGCGTCGCGTATATCGGCCACGTCACGTCAGAACAGACAAATATATGAGAAAACATTCCACCTTTCACACTAACCAATGATACGCGATGACGATAAACCTGAATACGCTCGACGCTTCTTCCGTCAGATGTAAACCGACCCTTTAAGTTAGGAGGGGAAACAGAAAAAATAAAACAGAAATCTCTGCTAGCAAAGATTCTACTCATACCATTATTATTTTCCCAGCAACGCATTTCTGCACTTGGGTATAGTATCACTTATTATATTCCCCGGATCGTTACTTCAAATAAATTAATTAAGAACCACTTTCAGTACGTACCTACATCGGATGCTAGCAATTGAGAGTGGCGGTTTCAGAGCTAATCCATTAGTGCTCTACTGATTCCCTTAAGCCTGCATTACCATCGATTTTATAAGTTCTAGGACTTTATTGTAAAATGTGGTCGAATATGCTGGTGCTTTTAAAAGGCAATTTTGGTTGATAACTGTGCCAAACAAACTGCGTAGATTAGCGATTAGAACTGTCTTATGCGAGTATAGGTAGGTACCTACTGCTTGCATAATTAGTTACGGCAAACGGGTAATCATAAGGTTATTAGGTATATACCTAACATTTCACTATCACTACATAGTATAAAATAAAGTAGCTTTCTCTGTCCCTATATCCCTATGTATGCTTAAATTTTTAAAACTACGCAACGGATTTTGATGCGGGTTTTTTTAATAGATAGAGTGATTCAAGAGGAAGGTTTATATGTATAATACATGCATAATATAGTAGAGAAACACTGTTAATTTTGGAGGTTTCTAATGTGATGTCGTAAATAAAAAATTTTTTTGAGCTTACGTTGCAAACGCTAGCTGAACCCTTATATTTAGTACCAGCATTGCACCCGTGCGAAGCCGGGGGGCGGGTCGCTAGTGAGTAATAAAATATTTTATTACTCAAGTGCTAAGGTCAAGAAATATTTTGGATATATTTTAAAATCTATTTTTAAATATTTTTGAATCAGTTCACGATTAATGTATAAAAGTTTGAGAATATGTATTCAACTAAAACTTAGGCTAACCTAGTAGGTATACTGTCAATAATAATTGTTTTTGACGATAATGCTACGACGACAATGTTAATATGATGCGCAACCATGAATCTTTATCGTTGATGGGTATAAGATGGTCTGTTTGGTATTGAAATAAACATTTATTGTAAATATTTACTATATTTTAGCTCTATTAAAATAATACTAAGAACAAGTCCATAGAGCACTATGGACTTGTTCTTAGTATTATTTTAATGACGATGTACTCGTAGTTTAGTTTTGAACAGAGCCATCTAGTGCAAATTTTCTGATTTCTTCGTGTAACGAGTGCCCTTGATAACGATTACAAGGGTCATGCCAAATCGGGGCAGTGTGTCGCTATCGCTTTTAAACTCTTAAAAAAAAGTATCAATATTTACGGACAAGGGAAAATGATGAGGACCGAACATGATGGACTTTGGATTGACTTTAATTTGAACTTTTGACGTTTGAATTTTTGAGATGTGCTAAGTCTATGGTAAGCGTGGTATGGCACAGCGCATGCGCGCTTCTCAAGTACTTGGGCGGATGGGAGCTCGGGACGGCATCGGCAGCATAGGGCGGACACTCGTGCTGGCGGCTTCATCGATCTGAGTCGCTCCGCACTGCGCTCGTGAGTTCCGAACTAGTGAAACGACCGCGTCGCGGTAGCGGCAGCGTGCCATCATGCAACCCCCGCCAAGAAAGGTGAGTGCATCGACCACGGCCAGGTTCACGGTAACTGAATCCACTGAAACACGTCGTCATGTCAACAGTAAAGGATTTTAGCCATAACCGCATCAAGTGAAGTTATGCCCATTAGTTAATGTTGCAATTGTATCTAAATTATATAATGCCTTTGGTAATTAGGTGAAGGGGCAAAGCGCGGCAGCGCAGATCGTTCTACATATACGTACAAACCTGATATCATCGACACATGCCCAAATAAAAGATCTGTGGTTTTGGGACAGTTAAATCAATATGAGGTTAATACGGCTGGGAAACTTGGCATTCGTCGTTTGTACGTTATTTATGTAGGAGATGAGATGAAGCTTTAATCTGTACACTATTAATTGACCTTAACATGTATGACCTGAACATTAAATAGGGCATCTGTGAAATATCTTGAGGAGATGAAGGAAAAGTAAATTGTTTGTTGTGGTGTGACTGCATAGTCGAGCTACGAGATATAATGGGTTTAAGTGGCTCGAAGCGGCCGATCGTAGCTCACGGCGGAAATAAAACTTCCCTCTTTCGTTTTTTACATAAACTTGTCCAGGTGTTGACTGCATTATTTGGTAAACAACACAATGCATCCTCAATTGTCGGACAGTTAATAGGTTAATATTTAAGTAAAACTTCGAAAGATTGTATTTGATTTATAAGGATAGTTCACTTATGTTTAGGTTTATTTAAAAAAAAAAACGCTGAACCAATATCATCAAAAAAAATAAACCTACCTTAGATTATGAGCCACCTCTGAAGGAGCCTACCTCATCATCATCATTATTCACAGCCTGATTTCACCCACTGCTGGGTATACGCCTCCCTAAGCTTGTGTCATCCACCACGATCCTGCGCTAATTGGGTCTATTGACGGCCCGCGACTGGAACAATATCGTCTGCCCATGTGGCCGCCGGATGACATACGTTTCTGTGTACATCTTGGCCACCATTCAGTCACAACTCTACTCCACCTGTCCTCACCACGTCTTACTATGTGTCCCGCCCTGCTCCATTTCAGGTCCATTATCCTGTTCCCGACATCCTGGACTTTGGTCTGTCTTCGAATTTCGACATTTGGAACTCGGTCTATAAGTTTGATACCGAGCATGACACGCTCCATAGCCCTCTGTGCCACCCTCATCCTATACACAGCCTACCAAACAAAAAAAAATCA
Source organism: Epirrhoe alternata (assembly GCA_963565295.1). Lineage (NCBI taxonomy): Eukaryota > Metazoa > Arthropoda > Insecta > Lepidoptera > Geometridae > Epirrhoe > Epirrhoe alternata. Next base: position 3,318,261 of record OY751375.1, read on the forward strand.
TCAAAATTGGTGAAGCATTGAAATATCATTGTGATGGAGTAGGTAATTGCGTTACAAACAATAAAAAACTGCCAGATCTATAACCTGTTCTCAAGCGTGGTTAGGTCTCACTTGGAAACTAGATTAAACTGTCTAAAAAGTTTAGTTTAGTTAATCTGACAGTTCTGATTGTTGAATTGATGCTCGAGCAACGTTCCAAAATTAAAACTGTTTCATAAAAATTACACTGGAGAGCAATGAATTCGGGTCTCCGGGAATCCGGAAAAGAAACCTATAAATCTAGTTTTCTTTGTATTATATAATTTGTAATCTTTGTAGTAGGTACCAATAATAATCAAAATACGACGAAACGTTTTGAGAAAAGGGTGGTAGTGGCTGCTTCTTTGCCTTGTCTTGGCGGGGGCACTCGGTACCTATTTACTAGGTATTTATTTACAAAAAAGGTTTTGGGGCCAGTTGTGATGCTGTGTGATGTCCAGCATTTTTAATAAATATTTCAATAGACCTTTTTTAGTGATGTGACCGGTGCATTTTCACATTGCCTAGTTGTGCCATTAACAGGTCAAAGGCCGTTCGTGATGTAACTACCACACTAATAGTCCTTTTTAACATATTCGGATACGGAAAAGTTTTAGGGGGCTCAACTAGTATTGAAAAAAAAAACAGCAACTTGCGCGAGTCAATGTAAAATATACACATACCTACTTATTATGCGTTGCTGCAGGCTACGCGTAGCTTGGAACGCGTGAATGCGGAGTCCGTACGCAGTTTTATAGTTTTCAATTATAAAATTAAGTAGGTATAACGTCAAAGAAAAGCTGTGAAATCACAAGTTCTCAAATCTGTTTTCTCTACACATTTTTAAATCTAAGATCTCAACACATTTGCACAATGTCCTGTAAAAGTCTGGCAGCTATTCATTGGTGAACCGGTGTAACATAATATTATGAATGGTTATGTAATGTAAGCAATTTCAATATCAAAAGCATCAATTGAAATAGCTCTTTTGAATGTTAACCAACCAAGCCCAAGGGTGGTTGAAGCTACACCTGATCCGATAAACTTTTTTTTGACACTACAAAGACAAGTCTTGGAAATTAAATGGAAAGAATTATGTCTAGGTAATGTTTCCGTAAATTAGGTAGCTTACCGTTAATACTAGACAACACTAGACCTATCTGGCGTCTCGCCATCGTCCTCGAACTGTGTCAAAACTATAAACTAGCAAAGATTTGATTTCGTGAAATAACTTATTAAAAATGCTTGTGTACAAAATGGCACTGCATCAAACATGCCAATATTCTTCATTCCTTTATGTTCTTGAATACAGCTTTACAGAAAAAAAATACCTTGGTGGTACAAAACAATCATAGTTTTATTCACTCACGTAAGTTCGTATGAGCCATTTGTTGACCAATAACGTCAACTCTAGTGAAGGAGTTTTTAGGCCTTACCATCACCTCCTTTTATGCACAGCATCTAGGTATGAGGCGCACCATTCCCGGGACAGCGCTTTAGGCAAATGCGAGAGGGGCACCGGTGCGTTCCGTAGGAGATCCCGGAGCCCCTTGACATGCATGGAGGCCGGCCATACGTCAGTTTTTAGTCGGTGAGAGTTCGACGTAACCTTTCCACTGTCCCCACGGCGCGGCAGGGTATCCATAATGGATTTTCTGTCGGTATGAAAAAAAAGGTACCTATGAGGCGCACTGAAAATCAATCAGCCAACATCGATCGTGCCTCCTTGTCCCTAGAGTTCTCAATTGTGTTTATAAGAACGTGGAGCTTGACTTAACTGAAAAGAAAACTGACATTGTAAATTACAAGCGAGGATGAGGTTTTTTAAGTCTTACGGGAAAAGTCTCCCTGATAAGCCTAACCTAACCTGAAGTGGGTAATCATCTTCATCTGCAGTCCGGCTTCATCCACTTCTGGCTACTATAGGTAGCCCTTTGCTTTTGTCATTCTTTTCGGTTCTGTGCCAAAAACAGTCGGTAACATTATTTTATGGCGTGATTGAAATACAAACATAGTATAGGTACTCATCCACAAAGCTATATTATAGTAAGAATATTATAGGATAGGAATTAGGATGTATGTGTCGTAGGCAACTGGTTTAATCAGCCGTTCAACTAAACGCCTGAACGCCAGTTGACTGCGGCCTGCGACATATGTATACTTAGTCTGTGTAAGAAGGTAATTCTGGGATTAAAAAGGTAATTATGTAGCTGTGATGTAACTAATGTCGTGTGCCATTTCTGTGGAAGAGGGTCTTGCCGTAGACTGACGACTAAGTATCCTTTCGTTTTTTTGGAGTACGGAACGGGTTCCATTTACGAGGTTTCTGAAAAAAACTGTGTCAATGTATTTGGTGAAGTTCAGTGGTTGGTATGTATATGTAATATTCAAAATTGGATATTTCTGCCTTTTGGCGTGGAAACTTTAGGTCCATGCGGTCCAGAGGCGTGGCTCCTTTCCATAGAGAATCCAAGAGGTTGATTGACGAGATCAATGACCAAAAAGCTGGTGCTTACCTCGGACAGAGGATAAGCACCTATAGCTATCCAACGAGTTATGTATTATGTATAGAATTATGTACTTTTATGATTATGTATTTTTATGATTCAGAATTAAATATGTTTTTATTTTGTTTCAGAGTAACTATACCAAATTTCTGAAGAATCTCCACAGCGAGCAGATTGCCAAGCTCAATGCGAAGAATCAACATGAGTGCGATCTGCTTGAAGATCTGCGAACCTACGTGATCAAGCGGAGCGCCATCGAAAAGTCTTATTCCGAGGTAACTATTAGCCTATTAGGTACATGTGCCTACTAATAACATCCACAGCCACATAATACAAAGCAGTAGGTACCTATCTATGTACTCGCGCGCAACCGCCCATAGGGAATTACATTGTGACAAGCCACGGGCTCAATTTTGATAAAAATAGCTACATTAACCACCTACCAAAATTAAACTGTTTAACTGTTTTTTGCATATTTAGATGCTCTATCTGATAACAAACAAATACTTCAAATAAGGGACCTAATGTTGTTGGAACACTTACCAATTACCTTTTTACTCCAGGGTAAACAAGTGCTAAGATAATATAATAGTTAGGCCCGGTTTTGAAAACCGAGTAGATTAAGATCTAAACAACAATAATAATAAATAATGCTGGACATTTCACACAGCATCATCTAGCCTCAAACTAAGCAAAGCTTGTTTGGGGCTATCAACACATAAACAAATATGGTGTTGATACATATCAAACGGGCCTAAGTCACACATAAACAACTTTCGGCTAATTGATATTTTTCGCCTTAGCTTATTTTATCATTTGTTTTACTTAACTTGATATTCCCATTTTACAAGTGAAAGGGAAAAATTATAAAAAAAACACTGACACTCCATGTGCCGGCAGAAGTAAACGGTTCTAAACTTGACAAATAACCCGGTGTTGGTGAGCAGTCACGTGACGTGACCTTTTCGAGGCGAATCCAAGAATATTTTCTCATCTCAAAAAGAAGAAGACGCGCATAAAGACGTTTTCACTTCAAAAAGAGTATGATGTAATATTATTGTAGATGGTTCCGCGTCACGTTGTTGATTTTCCGCGCACGAGAAAGCGGGTTTTCAAAAGAGCTAGTCAACGGGTATGGCCTAGTGACCTAACGCTACTAAGCCTCTGTTATTTCTCTCACCCACAAAATACTTTTATATTTCTCTCTAAAACCCGTATTTTTTTATGTGTAAATATTTGTATGCGCGTTAACATGAGCTCTAAGCGGAGAAGGAAAACGTCGTGAGGAACTCAGTTTCGGACACTCGCTGGCGGGGTCAAAACTGCGTCTACTGCTATTTCATTCATTCATTTCATTCATCATCAGTCACATCAGTCACTCTGCAGGACTGCAGAGTGACTGATGTGAGCGAGTTCTCTGAGAAGCCGTAAGATAGATTCGCCATAGAGAGCACGCCGCTCCCGCCCCGCCGCGCCGGCGACCCGCCCCGCTCGACGCACGCACACAGTCACGAAACTGCCTTAGATTATTGAAATACACAACTGTAATTAATATCAAAATGTTCGATTCCGACGGGATTCGAACCCGCGACGATCATAATTCAAATTGATGGCTTAAAGTGTTAAATTACTATTCGAATTATATTTAGTTATTCCACTTACTAAAGATTTTGATAAGATATACAATAGATATACTTAAGCAGTTTCAAATTAAGATCTTTGTAAGAAGTATACGTAAAAAGTTTTTGTTCCCAGGCGTTGCTGAAGATCTCGTCCGCGTATCTCAACAAGAAGATACCCAACATCCCGGATATAAAGGTCGACGGCTCGGAAGACAAATGGTAAGTCTAAGAATAAGAAGGTTCTACATTGTTCGGCTATGTGATTTTTTTTTATCTTGCATATTATCAAAGGAGAATGGGCATTCCCGCCCAAATCAAAAAACTATCGCCCGCAGAGTAGGCGTATGGTGGAATGGGTAGACCTTCAAAAACACTCCATTTCATTGTATGACAGCTAAAAAATCCATCCTACAGAAATCGAGATATTTGCAGTTAAAGGTGGTGACTCTTACCATCATGTTTTTTGACTTACAGGCTTCCCGCAGATAAGCCACTATGGGTAATCGATAGAACTTTAAAAGCATTACATTTCATTGTATGACAGCTAAAAAATCCATCCTGCAGAAATCGAGATATTTGCATTTAAAGGTGGTGACTTTTACCATCATGTTTTTTGACTTACATACAGCCTTCCCGCAGACAAGCCACTATGGGCATTCGATAGAACTTTAGAAGCACTACATTTCATTGTATGACAGCTAAAAAATCCATCCTGCAGAAATCGAGATATTTGCATTTAAAGGTGGTGACTTTTACCATCATGTTTTTTGACTTACAGCCTTCCCGCAGACAAGCCACTATGAGCATTCGATAGAACTTTAAAAGCACTACATTTCATTGTATGACAGCGAAAAAATCCATCCTGCAGAAATCGAGATATTTGCAGTTAAAGGTGGTGACATTTACCATCATCTTTTTTAACTTACAGCCTTCCCGCAGATAAGCCACTATAGGCATTCGATATAACTTTAAAAGCACTACATTTCATTGTATGACAGCTAAAAAATCCATCCTGCAGAAATCGAGATTTTTGCAGTTAAAGGTGGTGACTTTTACCATCATGTTTTTTGACTTACAGGCTTCCCGCAGACAAGCCACTATGGGCATTCGATAGAACTTTAGAAGCACTACATTTCATTGTATGACAGCTAAAAAATCCATCCTGCAGAAATCAAGATATTTGCAGTTCAAGGTGGTGACTTTTACCATCATGTTTTTTGACTTACAGCCTTTCCGCAGACAAGCCACTATGGGCATTCGATAGAACTTTAGAAGCACTACATTTCATTGTATGACAGCTAAAAAATCCATCCTGCAGAAATCGAGATATTTGCAGATAAAAGTGGTGTCTTTACCATCATATTTTTTAACTTACAGCCTTCCCGCAGATAAGCCATTATAGGCAATCGATAGAACTTTAGAAGCACTACATTTCATTGTATGACAGCTAAAAAATCCATCCTGCAGAAATCGAGATATTTGCAGTTAAAGGTGGTGACTTTTGCCATCATGTTTTTTGACTTACAGCCTTTCCGCAGACAAGCCACTATGGGCATTCGATAGAACTTTAGAAGCACTACATTTCATTGTACGACAGCGAAAAAATCCGTCTTGCAGAAATCGAGATATTTGCAGTTAAAGGTGGTGACTTTAACCATCATGTTTTTTGACTTACAGGCTTCCCGCAGACAAGTCACTATGGGCATTCGATAGAACTTTAGAAGCACTACATTTCATTGTATGACAGCTAAAAAATCCATCCTGCAGAAATCGAGATATTTGCATTTAAAGGTGGTGACTTTTACCATCATGTTTTTTGACTTACAGGCTTCCCGCAGACAAGCCACTATGGGCATTCGATAGAACTTTAGAAGCACTACATTTCATTGTATGACAGCTAAAAAATCCATCCTGCAGAAATCGAGATATTTGCAGATAAAAGTGGTGTCTTTACCATCATCTTTTTTAACTTACAGCCTTCCCGCAGATAAGCCATTATAGGCAATCGATAGAACTTTAGAAGCACTACATTTCATTGTATGACAGCTAAAAAATCCATCCTGCAGAAATCGAGATATTTGCAGTTAAAGGTGGTGACTTTTGCCATCATGTTTTTTGACTTACAGCCTTTCCGCAGACAAGCCACTATGGGCATTCGATAGAACTTTAGAAGCACTACATTTCATTGTACGACAGCGAAAAAATCCATCTTGCAGAAATCGAGATATTTGCAGTTAAAGGTGGTGACTTTAACCATCATGTTTTTTGACTTACAGGCTTCCCGCAGACAAGTCACTATGGGCATTCGATAGAACTTTAGAAGCACTACATTTCATTGTATGACAGCTAAAAAATCCATCCTGCAGAAATCGAGATATTTGCATTTAAAGGTGGTGACTTTTACCATCATGTTTTTTGACTTACAGGCTTCCCGCAGACAAGCCACTATGGGCATTCGATAGAACTTTAGAAGCACTACATTTCATTGTATGACAGCTAAAAAATCCATCCTGCAGAAATCGAGATATTTGCAGATAAAAGTGGTGTCTTTACCATCATCTTTTTTAACTTACAGCCTTCCCGCAGATAAGCCATTATAGGCAATCGATAGAACTTTAGAAGCACTACATTTCATTGTATGACAGCTAAAAAATCCATCCTGCAGAAATCGAGATATTTGCAGTTAAAGGTGGTGACTTTTGCCATCATGTTTTTTGACTTACAGCCTTTCCGCAGACAAGCCACTATGGGCATTCGATAGAACTTTAGAAGCACTACATTTCATTGTACGACAGCGAAAAAATCCATCTTGCAGAAATCGAGATATTTGCAGTTAAAGGTGGTGACTTTAACCATCATGTTTTTTGACTTACAGGCTTCCCGCAGACAAGCCACTATGGGCATTCGATAGAACTTTAGAAGCACTACATTTCATTGTATGACAGCTAAAAAATCTGAATTTGAATATGTTACTTAGGGAGCTATAAAAAGAGGTTTCCCAAGCGGGCAGACACCTGCGATGGTTCCTTCATCATGTCGGTCAGCCTCAAAGTATGGAAAATTACGAGTCAACTTTCGTCATTTTACCAAGGCTGAATTTTATATAAACGGTAAACTTTGGTTTACCGTTTGTTTTATACTTGTTGCATACATATTTTATACTTGTTGCATACTTGTTTGATACATGTTGCATACTTATTTGATACTTGTTGCATACATGTTTTATACTTGTTGCATACATGTTGCATACATGTTTTATACTTGTTGCATACATGTTTTATACTTGTTGCATACATGTTTTATACTTGTTGCATACATATTTTATACTGGTTGCATACATGTTTTATACTTGTTGCATACATGTTTTATACTTGTTGCATACATGTTTGATACTTGTTGCATACATGTTTGATACTTGTTGCATACATGTTTTATACTTGTTGCATACATGTTTGATACTTGTTGCATACATGTTTTATACTTGTTGCATACATGTTGCATACATGTTTGATACATGTTGCATACATGTTTTATACTTGTTGCATACTTGTTGCCTACATGTTGCCTTCATGTTTTATACTTGTTGCATACATGTTTGATACTTGTTTTATACTTGTTACATACATGTTGCATACATGTTTTATACTTGTTGCATACATGTTTTATACTTGTTGCATACATGTTTTATACTTGTTGCATACTTGTTTGATACATGTTGCATACATGTTTGATACTTGTTGCATACATGTTTTATACTTGTTGCATACATGTTTTATACTTGTTGCATACTTGTTTGATACATGTTGCATACATGTTTGATACTTGTTGCATACATGTTTTATACTTGTTGCATACATGTTTTATACTTGTTGCATACATGTTTTATACTTGTTACATACATGTTTGATACTTGTTTTATACTTGTTACATACATGTTTGATACTTGTTTTATACTTGTTGCATACATGTTTTATACTTGTTGCATACATGTTTGATACATGTTGCATACATGTTTTATACTTGTTGCATACATGTTTTATACTTGTTGCATACATGTTTTATACTTGTTGCATACTTGTTTGATACTTGTTGCATACATGTTTTATACTTGTTACATACATGTTTTATAATTGTTGCATACTTGTTTGCTACATGTTGCATACATGTTTTATACTTGTTGCATACATGTTGCATACATGTTTTATATTTGTTGCATACATGTTTTATACTTGTTTTATACGGCAGACTTTGAGGCTGACCGACATGATGAAGGAACCACCGCAGGTGTCTGCCTGCTTGGCAAACATCTTATTATAGCTCCTCAAGTAACATACACAAAGTTCAGGTTTAATACTACTACGAAAGCATACTTACAATTACTTTTGTTTAAGGGTGACTTTCAGGGGGTTGGAACTGTACTAGGGATCTGACAAAGGACGACGTGATTTCTAATACTGTTTCAAGCCAAATATATCAAAATGAGCTTTATACACTTTGACATGATGAAGGAACCACCGCAGGTGTCTGCCCGCTTGGGAAACCTCTTTTAATAGCTCCCTAAGTAACATTATAAAATTCAGCCTTGGTAAAATGACGAATCTTGGGTGCTATTTTGGGCACCTTTGATGCCTCATATCTCCCAAAGCCACCCGGACCCAAACTTCATATTTGGGGATCGTACATAACCATACTGAGACTACACACAGACAAAGTCTCAGCCTTTATAAAATGACGAAGGTCTGCCGGTCGCTGGCTCTCACCCTATAAGTCAAAAAACATGATGGTTAAAGTCACCACCTTTAACTGCAAATATCTCGATTTCTGCAGGATAGATTTTTTAGCTGTCATACAATGAAATGTAGTGCTTCTAAAGTTCTATCGAATGCCCATAGTGGCTTGTCTGCGGGAAGCCTGTAAGTCAAAAAACATGATGGTAAAAGTCACCACATTTAACTGCAAATATCTCGACTTCTGCAGGATGGATTTTTTAGCTGTTATACAATGAAATGTAGTGCTTCTAAAGTTCTATCGAATGCCTATAGTGGCTTGTCTGCGGGAAGCCTGTAAGTCGAAAAAAGATGATGGTAAAAGTCACCACCTTTAACTGCAAATATCTCGATTTCTGCAGGATGGATTTTTTAGCTGTCATAGAATGAAATGTAGTGCTTCTAAAGTTCTATCGATTGTCCATAGTGGCTTATCTGCGGAAAGGCTGTAAGTCAAAAAACATGATGGTAAAAGTCACCACCTTGAACTGCAAATATCTTGATTTCTGCAGGATGGATTTTTTAGCTGTCATACAATGAAATGTAGTGCTTCTAAAGTTCTATCGAATGCCCATAGTGGCTTGTCTGCGGGAAGCCTGTAAGTCAAAAAACATGATGGTAAAAGTCACCACCTTTAACTGCAAATATCTCGATTTCTGTAGGATGGATTTTTTTGCTGTCATACAATCAAATGTAGTGTTTTAGAAGGTCTACCCATTCCACTATACGTCCACTCTGCGGGCGATCGTTTTTTGACTTGGGCGGCGCTTCATACATGCCTGCCCGTTCTCCTTTGTTACAGGGTTATGTTTTTATGTCTGTTTTCAGAAATCAGAAATCAGAAATATTATAAAATGTATGCAGTTTTGGTAATTAATTCCCTTAGACGCAGGTGGAGTCTAAGCGCTATATACTCGTATATCTGTCAATTCGATTTCTACGAGTATTCTATTTCGATTTGTATGGTGGGCGGCGTCACTCACTTGACGCCCTGAGTCCCGCCGCGTCCTTAGTCAAACATTGAAGTCGGTTTTCTTTTTAGTTTTTAAAAAACGTAAACGACAAACTATCTAAGGATGAATTAATGGTCTGTTGGTTGATAAACTTCTATTACCAACTGACAAACCATTGTTCAGGAGCTCCCAACTGTTCGATGCACTGGTGCAGTTTATACCTCATCATCTCCCTACCCTTTTCCCACATTATGTGGGGTCGGCACAACATGTGTTCTTCTCCCATTCTCTTCTATCAGCCGTCATCTCACTCAACACTCACTCCTTTCTTACTCATGTCATCCATCACACAATCAATCCATCTTTTCCTTGGCCTACCTCTAGGTACTCGTAAATCCATCAACATTCATAACAAGTACTCTTCTAGTTACATGACATTCTTTCCTTCTCATTACATGACCATACCTTGATAGCCTGTTGCTCCTCATCTTTTCATTCACTGGTGGTGATGGTGCAGTTTATACCAAATACCTACCTAGGTACCGATTATGGCATTCGGCATTTTAAAAAGTGAGTGAAAGTTGGATTTTACTATTGTACCGACTGTGCAGTGTAGGTACTTATGTCTGCTTTGCTTACGTACAATTTCACTATAAAAATTGAAATGCCAGCGAAGCAAAAAAATATAAAATCTTATAATACTCGTACAACGTCGATACCCATTATAAAGCGAGCAAGCCTTTGTCAAAATGGATCCTAGCAATGTAATAATACAATTTTTATTCCAGTACTTTGCTACAACTACCAGATAGCTTGAGTTCCGTGAGAAAATCATAGAGATTTGAAAATCTTACAGATTTTATCTCCGTGTTGAGCTGGCTAAAGTTTATTTTTATTTTATTTTTAGGTATACCTAGTTTTATTTATTTATTATTTATTTATTTATTTATTAGGCAACACCAACAGCATACATAATACACATTTTGTAGGAACATTTTAAATCAGTCACTCTATAGAATGTACACCCATTACAGGCATGCACAACATTTACAATAAGTATTAGGAACTGACAACAGCTAAAAAGCTAATATAAGTTAAAGGTTAATTAAAATCAAAACAAAAAATAAACTCAATTAAAAACAAAACAAAAACAATTCTAAAGTTAAACTAAAAATAAGTTTTAAGCTGAAGAAAACATTTCCAAAATGAAAGGTTGTCTGGACAGTGGGCATAGTCGCTCTGCCTTTTTCTTTGAATGATATCTAATCTGATAATAGGTCTATCGCAAAGAAAAATGTTTTAACGAGGTAGCTCCGGTTTCGAACAAAAATAACTTCGTCTGAAAAGATATCATTTACGGAATGTGGCAAGTAAAAGACAAGAAGACTCTCAAGGAAAATCAAACTGATAGATTGAACAAAAGAAAAAGGATGAAAGCCCCGGAGCTACGTAGACGACATCTCTTAAAGCTTACCTATACATTTTAGTAGAAATCTTAGAGAAATCTACTAATTAATTTTGTGTTATTATAGATAAGTTCTTCACGAAAAAACAATAAACAAGCTCAAATTGAACGGTTATCAAGACTTTCCAAACGGATCGTGTGTGAGATGCGAGAACCCTGACTACGGCGTAATAATAAACTAATTACGTGCGTAAGGGTGGTTTACATTGGTCTAGCTAGGACAATGGCAAGTACCTAACAAGTAAGCGTAGCAGTGGTGAGCTCGTGTCCGGTCCGTTTAGGTACCTAGTTGCGCCTACCATATTATGTAGGTAGGCGCTTACACACAATAACAAGGTTACTTACACACAATAACAAGTACAGTGTGCACTTGTGCAGTGCAGTAGATAGGTAGGTACCTACCTACTTGCACTAACACTCTTCCTCCACTTCGGACATACCTACCTACCTACCTTTTTTTTTTTTTTTTTTACAAATACAATATTTTTGCAAAAAAGCGACAGCTTTCCAAATTGTTTGTGGTTTTGTACGAAAACACACGGCTAATTATCTTGAAATCAAATTCCATGGTTAGCGTTCAATGTTATACTTACTCCTTGAATACTTTAAGATTCTTTGAAAGGTTTCCAAACAATATACAATAGGTAATTGTTGTATTGTGTGTCCGAGTGTCGGAAAGGAAACTCGAATGCTAAATAAATGTACTTTTAGGTATACAAAAAGTTTATGTTTGAAACAAAATCGAATAAACTTACTTAGGTAAATTTTATTACCTAAAATTTAAGCAAGGCGTGGAGTTTTATATGTATAAATACCAACAAACAAATATACAAAAATATATTTTATATTTGGTCCTTAAAAAAATCCAGAGGTGAGCTCTTACGAACTTTTAATATTTTGACAACAGGATCTTTTTATCAACAGGAATATGTGGAACGTCTGGCGGACTGTTCTAGAAGAGAACGAGAAGCTGGCCCGCGCTCGGCTGGCAGCAGTCGAGGTGTTCCAGCAGCAAATTGCTGACGAATCTAAATTCCTTCGCCAACACAAGCTGAACGTCGCCAAAAAGGTAATCCTACATCCTTTCGTCAAATCAGCGGTCTGTTTTTAACTGACTTCAATTGGATCTATGTTGAACCTACGTAGTTGTACCAACGATTTTACCCCACCACACCACAGTATTCTATTCGTATATTGGAAACTCAGAGGATGAGCCAGATTATTTGCTAACTTAACTCAGAGTTTAGGTAAATAGTGTGGTAAAGCGCCGAGCACTGTTTGTCGTGGGAACGTGCTAATTCCATCATCTAATTGGCAAAATGGATCACAGATAGCATCATGTAATTATGCGACTTGCTCGATGGAAGAGCACTGCCGTCTGCCATACAATGATTGTTTTCACGATCGATTTCATCGGCCACCACTTAGATAGTGGGTAAGTTCATATTCGGGGATCGTTCATACCTATACTGTAATGGGTTTATAAAATGACGAAGGTCTGCCATTTGCAGGCTCACTCTCTACTGGGCGTCGGGCGATGAGCGTTGAGCGTTGAGCGATAAAGCGAGTATAGTTCCATAGTTCTATCGCTGGGCTACGACTTTTTTCGATCGCTCGGCGTGAGTTTTAAACGCCGCGCGTGTATCGCTGACCGATTACGCCGTTACGGCGAGCAAATTTTGTCGACTATATTATAATATAGTCGACGCATCGAGCGATAATCGAAAATTCTTCTAGCACAGCAATTTACCTGGCATACGTTAGCTCTATGTAAAATCGCTTTGTCCTGACTCTACGCACATTATATACCTACACATATAATACAACTTTTGATTGCGGTCTGATTGCAAGCATTGTCATCTCCACGGCTCACGGATCCCATCTGTTGGTGAACCTTCCATAAAATATGTATGGATGTAATATGTATGTTTGGCCTTGTTGTGATTTGACCCTTCAAGGGAGGTGTGTTCTATAGGGGCTAAGGTAAACGCTTCGGAAAACTTCCTTTTTAGTTTCATACTCTCTTGTTAAAGGATTCAGACTGGAAAAAGTAGACAAAACCACATAGAACATAAATTACCTACTGATTCTCTCAATTTCTTTATTGACTCTGTGGCGCAGTGGGTGAAAGACCGCTTGTGACGCAAAAGGCTCGATCCCCGACGCGGGATAAATGTTTGTATGATGTACAGATATTTGTCTTGGGACTGGTCGTTTTCTACGTATAATAATGTTTATGTATTTACAAACAAAATATAGGTACATCTATAAGTAGTATAGCAGTCATGTACTTAGTACCTATAACACAATCTCTGCTTACTTTGGGGCTAGATGATGTGTGAAAAGTCCAGCATTATTTATTCATTTATTTTAGCCGTATGAATATTGTAATAAAACGAAAGATTCGAAGTATTTTTTTATATCGGTCGAACCTCTTACATATTTCTTTGATATTTTTGAACAGTGGACAGACCTCCTAGCTGCTGCCCACAAAGAGCTGCAAACAACAGTTATGGACGTTGACAAGACGAAGAAACTGTATTTCGATGAGGAGCATACAGCGCACGACGTCCGTGATAAGGCCAAGGACATCGAAGAGAAGTGAGTACCTACTAGTTGTCGCAATATCATTGCATAGTGATGTGCGAAGCACACAAGACTAGAGGAAGAAGAGACGGACCCTTTCCTCGTAGGTAGGATTTCAATCTCGATTAAGAACATGACAAGGGGTCTATTTCCAATTGCCACCACCGTCTAAGCCACCGCTGGTAGCAATCGAAAAAACAATCCTGGCGGCAAAGGCGAATGATTTTGTACTCGATATCTACAACTGGTAGTAAACAAGTAAAATATTCCAAGTCGCCGCACTGGCGGCGGCGTTCTTAGTAGAATAGCGATTGCTGCCAAAATAAAGATTTTTTAAAGTCATATCAATCTTGCAATTTTTATTTTATACCTAAATATGTATAAATAATCAGCGTACGGACTACGCATTTCAGGCTACGCATACACAAGTTCCATTTTGACATATGTCGACTCGCGCGAGCCTTGGAACGCGTGAACGTGTAGCCTGAATAGAACGCGTAATAGCAGCATAAGAAGTATCTAAATATCACTAACTTAAATTGCTGCAGTACAGTTGTGGTTAGTAATAAATACGAGTACGTATAGGCTAGGTGCCAGCTAGCGATAGAGTTGGCCGTCTGAAGGTCTCGGACATGACTTAACGATTTTACTCCCTGGAGCGACAATTTCGCCCTCCAACGCACAGGAGCGCTCACTTGTGAATTTTACTCAGTGATGAAAGGCCGATCGAGAATGGGAAAAATTTGAGTAGAGCCTTGAGATGACAGGATTAATAGCGTTTGTATGGTTAAAAAAACTGGATTACATTTTTACTAGACAATTTCTACTTACCACTAAATCATCACATAACTGCGAGCATCATTCGATATTTTCCTCCACGGACAAAAATTACGTTCGAAACGGTCTATAAGTGGATGGGTGACCGCCAGTGGCATTTTCATCTGAGCGCTTCCGTGCTTCGGAGGGCCCGTTACATTGTCGGTCCCGGCTATTTAAGTAGTTAAGCCATGACGGAGGCCTTAAGGCGGCCTAAAAACTTCGTTACCAGAGTTGGCCACTGACTCATACGAACTTACTTACGGACAAAAATGCATTAAGTACGTTTGATTTAAAACTCGCAATGTTCACTAGGGCTCTTGTGCCTTTCCTATTAGGTAGGTACTGTTCAATTCTTCTTGTTGTAATACCAAGCCGTGGGTAGCAGCTTGTTTATTAAGTAAATGTTTCAAGGCGATATTCACAACACGGCCTGATGAGTACCTTGTGACCGTGAACTCGTGAACCGTGTGACATCGCTAGTTATAATGTATAGGGACATCGCATACTCGTACAGCGAGCGATTGAATCGAATTATGGGTGCACTCAGGCGAGGCTTGCACGCGCCAAACGCCAACGCACTGACTCGGGCGGAAACAGAAAGGCGACAGCTTCTATTTACGGCAATTTCCACTGATATTTGAACACGATGGTAGTTTATAAGTTTTATCTGACCGACCAAATGCACCCAAAAGTATAGTAGTCATAGTCATAGTAACCACTACCTGATTTTACTCCCGTTCTTTCGCGACCAAGATAGGTTAGTTCTCGGTATAAGTCGCAATATATATTAGGTACTTATAGATTAAAATAAGTTTTACAAATACTATAAAATCGAAACTAAAAACTTTTAAGAACTTATAAACTACTTACATTTTTTTTAATTACTAACATAGAATCTAACTTTCTTTTTTGAAATCTGCAACGAAATATAAGCATTTTTTATTTTATTTACATATTTATAGGTCGCAAAGGAAGAGGTGTAGGGTAAAAGCGGGTATCGCCGGTCAGGTGACAATGCCGGTCACCCCATTATCGCCCAAATTACATGGTATATGCGCATACACATATGAATTGTAGGTGCCGCAAGTAGCCCCCGCCCCAACACACCAACCCCCACTCGGTCTTATTTGTTTACCTTATTGTAAACTCGGAATTTATTTGATTTAGAATAAAGAAGAAGAAGGGATCCTTCTTCCAATCGATCTCGTCGCTCCAGAAGAACAGCGCGAAGGTCTCCTCTCGCCGTGACCAGCTGGAGGAGAAGTCTACGGGGGCCAGGAACGACTACATCCTTAGCATCGCGGCTGCTAACGCTCATCAGGTAAGTTCTGCGAGTACCTTTAACAACCTACGTGTCTGTCTGCGTATCTGTGTGTATGTTGTAGCTGCTCTACGAATAAATCAATTTCGACTTGATTTTTTCTGTTCGAAATAGAACGATTAGGCTGGTTTGCTATCAATATTTATAGGTACCTACTTTTAAGTTGAACTACGTTGATCTACCTTTAGATAATTTGCAACGATCTTCATATTCTAGTGTATCCTTATATATTCCTAGAACCGCTACTTCCTGACTGAGCTGCAAACATGCATGGCTCATATGGAGGCCTCGGTGTACGAGAAGGTGGCGGAGTTCCTGACGATGATGGGCCGGACTGAGCTGCTCACGTGCTCGGCCACTCAGCACTCGTTCGGCAAGATCCGGGACCAGGCACAACAGCTGACACGGGACTACAATCTACAGTGCCTGTACTTATACTATCCAGTGCTGAAACAGCATATTCAGGTATTTTGATCTTTGAAATCTATTGTAGGTTTAGAACTGGTTTAAGGTAGGATCCAGCTAATCATGACCTATATCAACGGTAAAATAGAGGAAAATGACTTGAGTTGATGAAAAGGATGCTAGGTCATTTAACTCTAATTTGATTATAAATAAATTAGATATGATATGAAATCACAGTTAAAAGCTCACAAAATCCCTTGAGAAAAGAGGAAAACCTACAGCATCGGTATTAAAACATAAATATTTAACAAAATGTTTCAAAACATTGAAATGAAATGAATTTATTTATTAGAAGAGTGGTTACAAATTTCTCCACCGTATCACCGTATACAAATGTTTAGTGGCACATCATAATACATTACAATTTCAATTCAACATGCAGAATAGTAGGTACGTAAATAAGCATTTCAAAGAGAATAATAGATTTGTCGTGACTAAAACGCTTATAGGATTTGCTCTTTCAACATCAAAGTTATTTGAAAATAAATAAAATATTCCTTCGGTATCGAGGCCACTTGCGTGGTAGTAGGTATAATATTAAAAGTCAGTATTGTATTCGCATTTCGCACACATCTTAGCATACTTCTTGTTAAATAAAATTGAAACTGGTAATCTCATTTCTACTTCATTCTTAGCATTTTATTGAATTTGAATCGAGTAAGTTTATGCTCATTTGTTTAAGGTGTAGTAGGTGTAGGTACCTAAATAAAGACAGCGCATGCTGAAGAATTAAATAATGCTTTTGCTCCAGCTTTAGTTATACTTGTGATTTGTCTAAATAAACCTTTAAGTTAAAGAAAACGAACAACCAAACGAACTCGTAGCACTAGAGATAGAGCAAGAGCATCTTATTCGTTTATTCTGTCGTGTATTTATATATGAACTTCGTGAAATAGAGTGTAGCAAGTTGACTAATGGTAGTACGAGTTCGAGCCATGCGACAACGACCCCGTTGAGCACGTTACCATCGAGCACGAATCCGTCGCGCAAACGCTAGCCCAGGAGGCTCGCCGCTGGGCCACGCGCGTCATCAGGGAGACAGCTGTCGCCCGTGACGCCTCCCGCAAGATCTACGTGTACCAAGCCATGCGCGAGAGTGGACAGAAGGTCAGATTTCATTCCAACGAACCTACATTTATCGATGTTGTTAATATTATCAGCTATTGTTGCTGTGTAACGTGGCCAAATACTCAAACGCCATTTATGTTTACAACGTAGGTACAAAGTCATTTTTAAGGAAATAAAATCGAGACAATTTTAAATTGAGTGTGTTGGCGCCGTTTAATTGAACTTCGACAACAGCAAAACTCCACCGCTCCAGCGCCACACCTCTTATATTTGTCGCGCGCTTAGGCTTTCATTCCACTGCATAACATTGTCTAATCCAATTGAACTGTAATTTAATTTAAATTCATTGTGTGAATGCAGCGCAACGTAGGTAGGTATACGTTCAATTAACATAATGAATAAAAAAACATTATGATAATAATGCAACAATACGTTTATGTGATTTTATTCACAAAAGGAGGCCATTCACGCTTCATGCAAGTCTGGGCCCAAAAGTCCAAAGTGCCGGCCAATGAAAATAAAAGCCTCAACACTATTGGGAATGTCAATCCGAGTATTTTTCAGTATGGCACTGCATATTTCTGTGCTGCATGTAGGTATGTGGGCTTATGATATGAGTAGTATTAGATGTCAGGGGTAATATTGGACTGACGGCAGGTCGACCCTAATGATCCCAACGGTCCTGATTTGGAGACGCGTATTGATGAGTTGCGCGCTACACTCCGCCGCGCGGAGACTTCGAAAGTGAAGTATGAAGCGAGACTGGATGTTCTGAAGCTGAGCGGGGCGCCTGTGGAGGAGTGGCTGAAGGATATGGACCAGTTGGGGGTGATGGAGCCCTTGCAGCGCAGCAGCAGCTTACTCAGCGTGAGGACTGATGCTTCCGGAGCCGCGGCCAGTGTAAATGTCATTTATTTATTTATTTATTTTATTTTTATAATTTACATACAACTATTGTTTTAGACAATTCGGTTGTACGGTGACTGAACTTTTTCCTAACCTATACCTACCTATTTTCCTACCTGCTGGGCAAAGTTTCCCCGATATCCTTCCCAATCTCTGTCCCGGCCGTTTCCCACCAGCCTTCCTCGAAGGCATCCTCACGCCAGCGTTTCGGCCAATATATTTTAAGTCAATGAATCGCTATTTATCGACAACTACTCTAAACATACCAATGCTGGATTTGTACTACTGGACATATAAATAATTCGTAGTTTCAAGACATTATGAAATACCTAAACTTTATCTAACATCACTTTTCACTTAGGTAAAAACTTATTTTGTTAACAGGACCAGCCGAGTTTGGAGTCGTTCTATGACAGCGACAACACTGAAGAGGCTGGACCTTCCACCTCGGGTATGGCCTCAACCTCCGGCCACCAGCGCACCACCTCCGGCTCCCAGCACGATGATGATGACGATGAAGATGTTGAAGTTGACGGTAAGGAGTGTAATGTTTGAGTCTATAAGACTAGCCACCTTGTAGACAAAACAAAAACAATGACAAAAAAGTAAATTCGTACGAGTTAATGGCCAACTGTGGTGACGAAGTTTTAGACCGCCATGACCTGATAGAATAAGTAAAATGTGTGTCAAATCTACTAAATAAGATCATTGAAATGGCGGTATAACCAACTATATAGTATGTATTTGGGCGTTAATAGAATATTTATATGTAAAGTGGAAAGGGAAGGCAATGGATTCGACTGGCGGAGGATCGTATAAAGAAGTTAAGAAGGCTGCCCTAGAAATTGGAGAAGGATGCATCAGTTATACTGACAAGGGAAGATCTTAAATTGGAAGATTAGCATGTTTGATGGGAGTCAGATGTGAAATTCAAATGCAATCATTGTAACAATTCAATTGTTTTGTGCTAGCGTCTCTGGAGGAGGAACGCAAGCGGATCGAACAGCTGACCGCGGGCTGGGACGACCCGACGCAGGTCAACTGGGGAGAGGCGGAGGGTGCCGCTTCCCTGCCACCCGACGCTCCTCCCCCTACACTCTACAAATGCACAGCTCTCTACTCCTACCAGGTAAGTTAGTTCATATGAGCTAATGGCGATGGGCCTTAGTTCATACAACGACGATGTATCTATTGGTCGTTGGTTCGTATGAGCTTCGTCGAACCGTGTCAGCCTTGTGGGATGTTCCTACTCTGGACTTTCAGTGCGAATGTTGTGTGTTGATTTCAGTGTTTGGATTTTGAAATTGTGAAATTTTACGCAAGGAAAACATCGTCTTCCGGTAGTCTTCGGGGTTCTGCGAACAGTTCGTGTTATATATTCGTCCAATCTGAATGTAGGTGTTAAAGCGGCTACTGACACACCTGCTTGCAAGCACAATTTGGTGGCCACCTCAATTGTGATATGCTAGGCATAGTTCATTACTATAGCGTAGGTAAGAGGCACAACTATAGCCAATCACAATTGTGGAGTGAATTCCAAGTTTCAAAGAACAGAACCAAACTAGTAATTATTACACAGGCTCAAAACCCTGACGAGTTATCCATTATTGAGAGCGAACAGCTCGAAGTGGTGGGTGAAGGCGATGGGGACGGCTGGCTGCGCGCGCGCAACTACCGCGGAGAGGAGGGTTACGTGCCGCACAACTATTTAGACGTGGAACGCGAGGGAGAACAGGTGAGGAAGGTAACGTCGGGAGACGTTTCGTGGAGCTTCAAAAACGATAAAATTATCCTTTACATAAATAAATAAATAATGCCGGGCCTTTCACACAGCATCATCTAGCCCCAAACTAAGCAAAGCTTGTACTATGGGAACCAGATAACTGATATACTACTTGTATACTTTTTTGTTTGTAAATATATACTTATTATACATAGAAACACCCAGACCCATAAACATACAGGACTTCTTTACATACAGGACGGGACACGGGTCCAATACTTCTCTGTTTCTTCGTTTATTACTAGAAACATGTTTTTTCTGCATTTCTGATTATGATTTATGCTTCTAGATTTACTTCAAAACTTAAGTTCAGGTGTGTTAATAATATAAAGTGCCTGGAAATACAAGTTCAATTAACCCAGTTGCACATCAAAGTTTAAATAATGTCTATGAGCAGAAGGAAGTTCAAAACTATTGACACCTCAACCCACTTTAAAGTGTCTGTAATAAAGTTCACACTAACCCCCAGCTCTGCCGATATATTTTCCAAAAACATTGGTTTCTTAGGCATCGAGCACCGGCGCACCGGGTCTTGTATCCCAGATATCGTTCTCCTCCGTCGACTACACAGTGGAAGGCGAAGACGCAGACGTGGTGCAATCACCCGACCAGATATCCGTGATATCCGCGCCAGTCGTGAAGCCTGAAGAGCCCCAGCCCCGTCAGGAACCAGAACTGAAGGTTCAGCGGGCAACCTGTGGATGGTGCTTTGCTATGTATGAATACGACGCGACCGCCTCTGATGAGCTGAATCTTGAGGAAGGCCAGGTCTGTATCGTTACAAGAAATAAACGCTTACTATTATTTCTTATACTTTCACGATCACTACACAAATAAGTTCTAACAATAGGTAATTATCGAAGACAGTTTAATACATCAAATACATATGTCGCATTCGTAGCACGTCATTCTAAAATCCATAATAAAACGTTTTACGCCATAAGGCGCATTACAGTCGTAGCCACTGTCGTAGCAACATCGTAGAGCGTTCGTAGCACGCAGTTGTAAAATCTGAATATTTGAACTCTGAATAATGTCAACATCTAGAGCAAAGTTGTTGCAAATTGAAATCATATGTCAAGAAAATAAACAGAGAAAAACGGTAAAGTAGACAGTTTTAAATTTGTTGCTAAAAATTACCTATAGAGCTTTGTGGAATAGGATTACGTTTTAACTGGCTTTTTACTGCGCATGTTAATTTCCGAAAACTGTTACATAATCCTTCTAATAATTTTGTTCTGTGCCTAAAATAAAATACTGTTAAAATTTAAATTAGGAATTCTATTCGTCTACAAATTAGGAATTCTATTCGTCGCAAAACACTTGTTTTCACAAAAGACTTGTTTTGCGAAACTGAAAGCAATTTTAGTTACATCTTGATTACAAAGAATTTATAATACTTAAAACCAGCTCTAAGATTCAAAAATTGAAACTGTTTATTTTGAAATTTAAAATAAGTATTTTTAGTTCTAGTGTCAGGTTTTTAACTTCTTTTACTACTTATTATTAATCGTTTTTAATAACGGGACGAGCTTGCGTAAATGTTTTTGGATATATTCGCACTACTCGACTTTTGGATCGGGTTGCACCATGGTCACAAAAGGTCTGTAAAATAAAACTAGACCAATTATACAGAAACAGCGTAAGCAAGGTGAAAGCGCGCCACAGACATAGCGCATGATGCCGTTTCAAAACATTTTCGTACAAAATAATGACATAAAGACATGTGAAAATTGTGTGCAGATAATACGCATCGTGTCCCGCGAGGCCCACGGCTGCGACGACGGCTGGTGGACGGGGGAGGTGAACGGCATCATCGGGAACTTCCCCTCACTGATTGTCGAGGAGTGCGATGAGGTACCTACTGACTTTATCTTACTATTGTTGTGGTTGTTTTTGTTGTTTCTAACCTGAATTGTCCCACTGCTGGGCAAAAGCTTCTCCTCGATTTTTCCAATTTTACACTTTTATACTATAACATGTTTTTTTATAGGAACGTTTTTGTTTTAATTTTTATACCTATATTGTATATTTCCGTTTTGAGTTATTATAGACGTGAACATGGGGTTACCATTAGAGCTTCTTTTATATTCTACTAGCTACGCTCCCACGGTGTTACCCGCGGTCCCTTGGGATCGTTTCATTTTTTCGGGATAAAAAGTAGCCTATGTCCTTCCCTGGGATACAATCTTTATCCATGCCTTTCAGCCTAATCTGTCCAGTGGTTAGGACGTCAATAGGTAACAAACAGACAGATAGAGCTTTCACATTTATAATATTGATATGGATGAATAGTATTCTGAGTAAGTAGTAAATAGTGGTGTTGTTTTAGAACGGCGATCCCTTGGAGCCGGCTAGGATCGTGGTCGAGTGGGAGATCAATCCGAATATAGCGGAGGCCGTGAGCATCGCCGCGCCGGAGGACTCCAGTGCAGCTGACGAAACTGAAGGTATATCCAACTGTTCTCTTGTAGATGTGCTTGGCGGTGGTAACCTTATTCTAAATCCGGGATGCATTTTAAAAATATTGTAGGTACTTATGTTTTGTATACTTGTCAGAATGGGACTGTTTATTCAGAATGGGATGTGATGTGTTTTTTTATGTTACTTGTTTAACTTTGCATGCGCAAGACGTTGATGGCTGATCGTTACTGTATCACTAACACCTGTTACATATCTACCCATAATACGCAATAAAACAATTTGATTTGATTTGAGCTTTTTTCTACTTCAAAATAAAAATAAAAAAAGACAATTAATACGCAATAAAACAATTTGATTTGATTTGAGCTTTTTTCTACTTCAAAATAAAAATAAAAAAAGACAATCTGTCGTAGGTATAAAAGGTTTTTCCTGAATAATATTTTCTGAATATTTTGCCAGAATGGTTTCAGAATATTTAAGCTGTGAAAAAATCCAATTCCTAAGTTAACGCAAAAAAGATACGGCCGTTTATGCCGCAAAAAGACGTATATTTTGACACTCAATAAATTAAAATTCATAGGGTACTTGCCGTTGACCTAGAACTATGTTTGGCAAGTAGCATCGTCTTAGACTACAAGTACAGGGAAAAATCTGAAAACCGTATATTTTAAGTTAAATCACAAAAAAAACAGGGCCTAATGCAAGGAATGGGGGCCAAAATTTTGAAGTGAGTAAACCGTGTCGCGTGGGGTGTCGTATGAAAGGGCTTTATTGGCACAAGCTTAAACAGATTTTTAATTATTTTTATATTATATAGTTTTCGAATTATGACGACAAATTTTAATTTCAATTTATTCATAAAATCTAATACATAAAATTACAATTATTCAAATAAAAAAAAATCCCTTCTCATGAACGTGTAGGTTATATAATTATACGTACCTAAAAAACTTTGGTGTATGTAGATAGTACCTAACTGTTTGCACTGTTATACGTACATATTCTGATAGATCTGATTATTTGGATGACAAAAAAGCTTGGGACTTGCTCCAACTCAATGGATCCATGGATCACCTAAAAGAATGATAGGCCCCAGACCGTGTTTGTTGCCCTGATTCTTCACGGTATTGGTCGCGAAAGAACAGGAGTAAAATTTTAAGACTATTCTAAGTGATCCCTGCGGCCCTACTGAATAAATGATTTTTAACTTTGACTTTGACATACTTAAGCCGATGTACGGAACCCTCGGTGAGCGAGTCCGACTCGCACTTGTCCGGTTGTTTTAAGGCTGACCTTTTTAAATACTTAGTTGTGTTTCTGCATTTTTAAATAGGTACCTGAGTACTTATTATTGTTTGTGTCCGACCGTACTCGGATAACTTAATTGCGTGGAACTTGGTGTACTGTACACTTGATTGACTCAAGGAAACTAATCCTGCCTTGCCGACTTGCGGAGTAAACTTGGAGAGTTTGAAACTGTGAACGAGTTTCGCTAAGTTCAATACACTCCACCTATAGATATGACATTGTCTAAAGATATTGCGATAGAATCTTGTGGTGGTTGTTGATAGATCGTCGAAGCTTAGCAACGTTCTGACCTGCCAGTAAGTGTATTGGTGACCGCAGTGGCAACAACTTTGGTGCTTCGAAGAGCATGTTAAATTTTTTTAGCCCGGCTTTTAACCTTTTTACAGCCAATGTTTGTTTCGGCTTTTGCCAGCCAACAATAAAAAAAAGTAAACTACTTAAGTAACTTACTTAGCCAACAATAACCTTGTAAAAATAATCCTATAGATCGCATCCCACTTCTATAATAAAGCTGAAAGTTTGTGAGTTTGTTTAGATGTTTGGATATTTGAATGTTTGGATGTTTGTGTATCAATCACGCCTAAACCAGTGAACCGATTTAGATGAAACTTGGTATAGGCATAGATGGTGACCTGGAATAGCACATAGGCTATTCAAAACTTTGGTACCATGCGGGCGAAGCCGCGCGCAGAAGCTAGTCTTTGAATATTTTGTAAATTTTTCTTATCTAACATGCGGAATGAATAGGTATGACGCTTATGAGCAAGACAGTAACTTGCATGCCAGGAGCGGATTTTACTTGCATTGAATAATGGAGTAGTTTCATAAAGGCTTATGTGAAAGTACAACGAGGTGAATTGTAAAGGGCAAATGATTGCAGTAGGAATATAACTTGATAATGTGTGTTCAGTGTCGGTCAAAGGATGTGTCCTCTTTTATGAGGTTAACTGCTAGGTACCTAAGTACCTACTGTGAATAATGTATTGGATTCTACAACAGTGTTGCTGGTAATTTTCCATAGGTACTATTATTTAAATTAATAAATAAATAATAAATTATGCTTAATACTGCTTAAAATCAGGCAGAGTGTGGTCAAATGCTGACCTATGTAATTAAAAAAAAAAAAAAAAATATTATGCTCGACGTTTCACACAGCATCATCTAGCCCCAAACTAAGCAAAGCTTGTACTTTAGGAACCAGATAACTGATACACTACATATATACTTTTTGTTAAATACATATTATACATAGAAACACCCAGACCCGAAATAAATATTTGCAGATCATACAAACATTCATCCCGCGGCGGGCATCGAACTCGCAACTTGTCTTTCCCTCAATGCCCTCTATATCATCCACCTACCTGGCTGCTGGTCTACGTCGGCTTCTAGCACGTCCCCTTGGTTACCACGGTCAGAGCCTTACCTACACCACCTGCCATCACCAAATCTGGCCAAGTGGCCTGTCCACCTATACGAATACTATTTTAAAAACGTAAAACGTAAACAGGGTCACGACTGTATCCCCAAGGCGCGGTAGACATTCTCTCAGATCTTTATATTCCAGATCCTTTGAAGATGTCTAAGGGGGTAGTCAGAGGCATGTACAAATACATATTTGATACATGCCCACATCTTGCAGAAGTTAGTATTCCATACGTGACAGGTTGCAAGCCCATCGCCGCCTATAAGAATACTAACTGGTTTCCTCACGATACTATTTTAGTGGTTCATAATAGTTCGTATTTAACAAAAACTGTGAAACCTACGAGTAAAATCTTTCATTACTGATTAACAGATCGTTACAGCCTAAACCATAAGTCTAAGAATTATGAAACTTTAAGGACATTCTTCTCATGCTACTGGGGTCTAAGGGATGAAAGTTTAAACCATAAGTCCTAGGAGGAACATAAAAATTTGTGGGGTGATGTAAGGGGGTGAAAAGAGGAAAATTTTTGGTATGTACCACGTGAGCGAACCCGCCGGCGCCTCTCTTGTTTACATCAATGACATAGCTACACAGCAAGAGCTCAATAGAATATAGGTCACGTGCATTGTGCTACACTTGACATAATTGATGAGCTGGGAAATGGAAATCAGCTGATATGCCACAACCAATTAGTGAATCGTGTCTTGCTAATTAGCGGCACTTGTGGGCTTCAGCAATTAGTAACGCTTAGCCAAAGGCAAGGTATAAACCGTCTCTCGCTTAGGTTAGATTATTAAAATGCTAGGGCTAATGATTTTGACGAGATATATCGACTTTGGATGTCTCTTATGCCGGCCACCCACGATCAAGTTTACCGTCCAGTCTGCAGCGGACTGAATGCGGCATCCAGTAAACTTGACGGTGTATTGGTATGGGCGTGCATGACAAGCGAAAATGAACTTCGTTCTGCCGACTTGATCAAGTTTGCAGCGCTGCAAACTGGACGGTAGACTGGATCGTGGGTGGCCGGTATAAGAGACATCAAAAGTCGATTTGTCTCGTCAATCGTTTCTACTAAGAAGAAGCGCTCGTGGTCGTGCCTGCTTAGTCGTTCTTGATAGATCGTCGAAGTTAAGCAACGTTCGAAAAGGTCTGTAAGTGGATGGGTGACCGCCAGTGGCATTTTCATCTGAGCGCTTCCGTGCTTCGGAGGGCACGTTAAATTGTCGGTCCCGGCTATTTAAGTCGTTAAGCCGTGACGGAGGCCTTAAGGCGGCCTAAAAACTCCGTCACCAGAGTTGGCCACTGACTCATACGAACTTACTTACTTTTACTTACTAAGAAACATCAAAAGTGGATTTGTCCTTTACAACATTTTATTTAGAGAAATACAACATTTTATTACAACATTTAGGTAATACAACATTTTATTTAGAGTTTATAAATAAAATGTTGAATAATTTTTCTTCTGGATTATTTAATCGCAATGAAACACCAACACGGGCTCTTTGATGCCAATTTTAATCGAAGGAGGTATTTAGTCATTAAATATCTCCAATATTGTATTGGCATCACAAGGATAACATCGTTTATTAGAATAACTGGTTTGATTTGAAATCAGAGCTATTTGTTTTGTTATTTCAGATTGACATTTGGTAATTATTATCAGGAAAGGCATTTACAGAGTGAGGTCAAATGTTGACTTATTTAATTAAAAAGAGAGTCAAAGTCAAAAAGCATTTTAGCATAGTACAAGCTTTGCTTAGTTTGGGGTTAGATGATGCTGTGTGAAATGTCCAGTATTATTTATTTATTTTTAGTAGGACAGCTGGGATCACTTTGAATCGTCTTAAAACTAGGTGATTTTACTTCGGTTCCTTCGTATAGGTAGAGGCATGGGCGGATCCAGGATCCGCCTATGGGTAGAGGTACGATCTATTAGTACGACTAATATATCTCCGAAAGTTCAGATTTTTTCATCGCGATTAAAATTTAAATACACTACAACAGGCTGAATGTAGATAGAATTGAACGAATTCCGAGAAAAATGAAAAAAATATGACTATTTTGTTTCCATTTGCAACTCTCGTAAGCCTCAATAGCTTCTAGTTGATGTGCCCTATTTTTCTCATAACAAATGAGGTCATGCAGTACAGTAACACAACATAAAAGAGTAATGAAAGTACAAACTATATCCAACAACACGCTCTGGAAGGCAATATATTACAATGTAAGGGATGCACTTAATTTAAAAGGATTTGTACATCCCAGTAATTGCTGCCGTGATCGACATCCCGGTCGAACTCAAAGAAAACTATACCTACAACAGTCAGTTTTTAAGTTTAAATAAATAACATGTTTAAAAACTACTTTGTCCCGATGTTCGAATTATTTGTAGAGAGCTAAAGGTTACACGATGCGATTTTTCGTTTCGATTTGCTAAGCCCCGTTCATTGAACGTGCCGACGAGCGTCGCTCACTATGAATTGCAATATCATATCAATATCGTATGGGTTGAAATCGCATCGTTTAAATGCACCTTAAAAACTAGATGAAAAACTTCTTGGTGATGAAAGCCTTTTCAGGATAAAAAAAAACTTTTTTTTTTTTCAGTTATAAAATGATTTCAGTGGTGTAAAAGTTATTCATACTCGTAAGAATAACTAAAATCAATGATCAAACGATCATTGACTAAAATTAACTAAAAATATAACTTAAAATTATATTAAAGTTTGCGTAGACGCTAGCCATTGTGCGTTTGGCTTTATGCTCCAATCAACTGTAACCGAGCACTATGCGGCTAATTGAATGAAAGCCTGGAGCTGTGAGCAGTTAGGTAGGTATAACCAATAACGTACGATAGACTAGACTCGTAATTTATCCATTATTAGATAACAAAAACAGAGTATTTGTTGTTGGGCTTCGGGTGAGTATGTAATGTTTAGTTAATTTATAGTTACGTATATATTTCGTTAATATTTAGAACCTAGCTACCTATTTTTGTATGTAGATAGGTACCTACATTCACACATAGGTACTGATATGGTTTTGTTTTTTCGGGGGCGGGCACTGAGGATTCGGGAAACAGCAAATCTTGTCCGAAACTCAGGGCACCAAGTCCTACAGTGTAATTTGTGTGTAATCATAATTTTCTTTAGTCTTAATTTACACTGTAAACTATTTGATGTTAAATAAATAAAGTTGAAAGTTGACAGCTTTTGTAGAAATGTACTCCTCGTGCTATTCCGAATTCCGTTATCATCTATTCCATCTCTATTTCATCTACTCGTATTTCGCTTTAAATGTTTTCTTCTAATTTTGTTTGCAATTTGTAATGTGGTGTACAATAAAGTAATTTATACCTATGAAATTGCTATTCTGCAGCACTGACCATTTCAAATCAAAATATTTTTGTTTGGCTAGGAATCAATATTTTCTATCTATGCCTATGAATGTAAAGCCTTTGTAAGCAATGTAAAGCACTTTGAATCCAAACACAAAGAATAGACCACATGTTTCCGATCATCCGAGAAGTCTTCAATACAATTCATATATAGAGCTCAGCTCTTGTAGGTACAATGATGTAACTTCTTTATATGTATGTTATGTGCTACCTTTGATCTGACTCATGAAATTGATTCTAGGCCTTCCTGTTCCTCGTTTTCCTTCAACTTTTCCTTCTATTAGGTGCATCAATAAAATCTCGCCTCCTCCCCATACGGGTAGGAGACTACGGCTTCCACATGCTACGAGCCTGATTCACATCTTTTGCCTCATACACTCTTAATATACTCATTACATTCTTCATACAAGGGTGGGTATGTGGTCTGGTCAAAAGTACCTTACTGACCAGACCCTTCTCTGATGAAAATTCTTGACAATGAAACAAAAATAATTAAATACTTATAACAACTAAGTGATAATGTACAATGGGCGGCCTTATTGCTAATGAGCGATCTCTGCCAGACAACATATTAACCTATATTGTAAATACATAACTTTTATAAATAAATAATGGTGTCCTGCTTTGCTTTGTGTTACGTGTATGTTGGCATTGGGATTGTGTACTGTTCAGCTGCTGAAAACAACAACGTAAAGAGCGGGGCGCCACCTTCGATCCCTCCGCCGCCGCCTCCCGCCGACATCGAGGAGTCCCTGGACAGCCAGTCTGACAGCAGCTTCAATATGGAGCTCAGTAGGAACCATCATGACCAGTACGATACTCAGTTCTCGTACGCGCAGACCACTACGCCACCAGTTATGGGATCTCCAGCGGTGACTATTATCGGTAAAATGTTACGCAGTATTAGATATTCGTGGTGTAGCATGCTTAGTTTACACGTAGATCGTGGAGCAATATTCTGTGCGGTCACAAAGATGGGTAGGCAAGTAAAGTGAGCACTTACTGACTTACAAATATGGGACCGCTTGAGGCTTTAACAACAAAGCGCTTCCGTGCTTCAAAGGGCACGTTATTGTCGGTCCTGGCTATTTGCAGACTGAAACATCCGTCAGCAAAGTTGGCCACTCAGTCCCCTCGCAGACTGCAAACTATCGGCCGATAGTTGAGACGGGCTATACTTCTCCATACTCATTACGAGCGGAAGTATATTCCGTCTCAACTATCACCGCCTAGATAGAAAGTCTGCAATCTGCGAGGGTTACTCTTACGATTTTTTTTCTTGCTTACCGAGTTCGTGAAATGGAACAACTTAGTATGATACAATTCGATTTTTTTCATGCAGTCGATGAAGTGATCGCTGACACCAATCATAGTGATCCCGAGGTTTGTTGAAAACTTTTTAGTATTTTATATAGATAGAATTTGGTGTGCTGTATGTGGGAAATGTGTTTTTATGGTTATGGAAGTTTAAAGATAAAGATTATTTATTTGCATAAACATGTGTAAATGGGATGATAACATTTTAGGTAAGTTTTGAAACAACATGTTTTACCGATTTCGGTGTGCAAACCGATAGAATGGCATGCTTTTAGTGACAGATCAAAAATAAAATTAAATGTTAGGTGTAAGGTCAAATAATTATTAAAGTCAAAGTATTTCATTAAACAATGAAAAAAATAATAATAACAATGTAATTTCAATAAAAAATTGTCATTTAAGAAATCGTCAACCATAAAGTAGCATTTTTCATATTTATTCGTGACTTTGGCCTGCTTATACCAACTGCCTAACTTGGGTTTGTTTGTGGGTTGTAGGTACCCAGCATGGCTGTACATAGGGCCAACCCACAAGCATACTTAAGTTATTATGAGCAAGAGAATGAATGCTAATAATATTTTACTACCTTTTCACTCCTTTGAAAAATACCGTGATTTCATCAACTTCCACCGTCACGTTAACTTTATACTTAATCGTTATTCTGCTTACAAACTTTGGTTTTTGCTAGCATGGTTGATATTTTACCTGCACCTACCTACTTAGTAGTGATTCTTTATTAGTATTTTTGACAACAGATAGAGCTATTTTTGGTAGTGAACGTACAGCTCAAACGGCTGTTTATGTTTATTTGTTTTTCATCGACAGGATAATGACGATCCTCTAAATCTTATGTTTTTGTTTGTAACAAATTTCAGCGGTGTTTCAATATGGATATTTACTCGCGTTTTGAGTATAAAGTGAGTTTTGTTTAAGTTCACTCGTTCACAAAAATCACGAACTTTTTTTTATCTTTGCACTTGTTATCAGCGGCGTAGCATGGGTTAGCATAGCACCCGACTTTCAATTGAGCACCCAAATATCTCGTTTGCAATTTTAAGTATGCCTACGCTCCTAGACGCACACCCGCACAAACTTTTGATAAGTAAAAGGAACTGTTCAAGATGTTTCGACCACATCTAATTATACTCTCTTGTACTTTTCGATGGACAGTTAAAATCGCATCGAGTTTATTAACTTCGCGGAACACGAATAGTCTCATTCAAGTCAGTGTCGTGTCGCGCGCGTTTATGGGAGTGCCACCGGTAGGCAGCGCTGCAGGCACCCCCCGAAAGTTACTACGAGTAGGTACTATCCAACTAGGTTTCCTTTATTTATCGATATTTTTTTTATGAAGTTAAAAAAAAACAAGGAAAAAGTAGTTGGTACCAAGCTCCTAGGGCACCCCCAGACAGTTAATGCGAGCGCTTTTCAACTAAGTTTCTTGATATATTATTTAGAATAATTTAATGAAGTTAAAAGTGATGTGGCTACAAAGCTACCCCGTGGCACCCCCAGAAGCCTGGTACCCACGGCGGTCCGCCTCCCCCCTTTACGCGCCACTGCTTGTTATGGCCTTTTGCGAGGAAGGCTTGGCCATCACGTAACCTAGATCACAATCTAGTCAACATTTGAGAAGTAGCTGCACACATTTAGATCCTTCACAAAGACAATTGGTGACAAAATCCTGGGTGATAAGTAATTAATATAAAAAATATTTTCAATGCATCATCCGTTGGCATCATCGATTATTGGTTATTGGCGTTAACAGGTAGGAAAAAGTTATAACCCTCGTAATCTTTTCGCCAGACGTGTCTTAGATTATGCACATCACTAAATTCCACTCGCACAAACCGATTCTCACACCATCTAATCTTTAGGAAGAGGACGTGCCACCGCTAACTGTGGCGCCGCCCAAGCCACCGCCAACTGTGGCGCCGCCCAAGCCAACTGTCACAAAGAAGGTGGCCAAAGCCGAGGCTGACGACTCCGGTCTCGGAGTGGCGCAGATCGTTATCACAGCCGCCACGCCCATGATCGAGGAGCCAGAACAGCCGTTCCCGCCGGCCGAGGAGCCTGAAAAGGAAGAAGCTGAGGAGGAAGACTCGTCTCTTTCGGAGCAGACGGCGGTTTGCGTGCACGCAGAGGCCGTTCCACCTGCATCCAGCTCTACAGCCTCTGAAGGCGAGTCGGGACCTTCCTCTCCACCCGCACCGCAGTCTCCGCCCCCGGCGCCCCCTTCTCCCCCCGCCGCGCCACGCGCCGGCCGCGCC
Organism: Epirrhoe alternata; assembly: GCA_963565295.1. Taxonomy (NCBI): domain Eukaryota; kingdom Metazoa; phylum Arthropoda; class Insecta; order Lepidoptera; family Geometridae; genus Epirrhoe; species Epirrhoe alternata. The sequence continues at coordinate 3,350,691 of OY751375.1, forward strand.
TCTATCCCCGACGAACTAGAACCCGCGCAACTCGCCAGGCTCACAGATCTCAAGGAATCCAACGCCTAATTTTCCAAACGCCTTCAGACGATCGGCGCCGCCGGTCGTTGACCGTTTCTCTTTGCAAGTGCACCTTCAATCAAGACTTGTTTATTTTCTGATAAATATTTGTGTAACTCCAACTTCCCAAATAACCATGTACCTATGCTTCGCTGCCAGTCGGTTTCGATCCCTCTTTGAGTAGAGATAAAATAAAGATCCGCATAAGTATCTATATGTTATGTAGGTATTTAACTTTATTGATGTTATTCTTAGTGTAACTAGATATTATGTGTGTAGAGAAACGGTCTTAAATCAATGTAGATTGTATTGTATATAGCTATAACTTATACTAGTAATACCTACTGATGCACGTTCTAGTACCTACTGTCGTGTAGAGGGTATGGTATGATATGAATAGATGCGTTTGTTAGGGATGCGCTACTTATTGGCTGATGAACTATCCATAAATTCTGAAGAAGAAAAGGTTTGAAATAAAAAAAAATAAGTACCTATAACGATCTATAATTCCGAGAAATAGCTTGAGAGCTCCAGGATCAAAGATGAGGCAAATGAGCATAGTTTTATTCGATACCGGGAAACTCGATTCGGACTCAGAAAAGCAATCGAATCGCATTCCAAAGCTCGCTTTGCTTTGATTCCGGTAACTTCACTGAAAAAAACAGATCAGTTTCACAAAGTCTCTTTGAGTATTATTGGTTCTACGAACTGTGTTTTATGGACGATACAATTAACTGTAGTTTATTAACCAATAACCAGCGAGGTAAGGAAGATAAAAAAATATTTCACATTGAATGTTTAACACCGTGAAACACCACTAAACACGTACAATCACACGTTTACACAGGGCGGTGCTAAAGTTCAGTGTAGGAAATTAGGCTAAGAATTATACAGGGTGTTACTAGCTTCTCTGCACAACATTTGCATCTTCATCTCCCTCATATCGTCTTATTTTCAAGGTTCTGCTGGCGTATGGTTTGAATTGTATGGTTTTGTTTTTGCTTACGCTGATGTGCTAAGATAATTTTAAAGTTAATGTTGTTGAGATCGATTGGCGCCGACAGTAGAAGTTTTTGACAACATGAATACTATAACGTAGGCATATCGTAACTAACTAAAATGAACTGAATAGGGTACCTACCTACACATGAAAGCAATTAAGTACCTATTATAACATATAAGGGGAAAAAAGCTATAAAAAAAAATAATCTGTAAAAAAAATCTATGGACTCTCAGGTTCTTTTATAATGTTATCGAAACTAAGCTACTACAATATGCACTCCCAGGTTGAACACGAATGCTTGCTGGTTTGTCGCATATGTACTCGTAGTTACCAAAATCAAAACTACGAATACTGACATGTTTGATTTGAACTATCTCAATGTACCTAAAGCTGGATTTGTTAACAATCATGCACTGAGTTCATTAGGTACCTACGTTAATCATTTATTATTCAATGCCATCCTGCAAGCAAATGTAGTTCTTCAACAGCTTTATCGCACTACATCACGGTCAATACTATCTAGATATTCGTGTAGATCCTAAGCGGTTTGACATGCAAACATGCGCATAGTCGCTATTTTATAGAACTGTTTACCTACCGAGACATACCGCATTGAAACGGCGAACTTAACGAATGCCAAGAATCTAGGCATTGGATCTAGGCCCTAGGTCCATCAGCCGAAGTGTAGGTACCTAGGTACCTTCCTACGTAGGTATGTGTCAATTCTACAAGCATTTGTTTTCAAGTTTGGTCGTTACTGGGACATTCTAATTGCCTTAAACAGTAGGTATCTATCTCAGTCATCAGGACTGTCGGGCCCGAAAAGAATGAGTTGTTAAAAATTATATTATAACTAAATAATGTTTACAGATTTGGCGTTAAACTACACATGTTACTACACCTTATATCACATAACAATTTTATATATCTAGTTCATAGATATGAATATTACATAGGTAATACTTATAATTGTTAGTTGTTACAATGTTATTCGATGTTTTACTCGTTCAAATATTCCATATATTTAATATATAACGATTTATTCATAACTCAGTAAAATACTATTACGCTGAAAACAATCAATAGTTAAATGTGGCATCGGTAAATAAAATAAACAATTTCTGAAAATGAAAGCTTCATGTTGTGTCACGACTTTTCGACTACCCTGCAGCAAATACAAAAACTTCGCAGGACATGACGCTCTTGAAAGACATTATGCGGGTTACGGCCACCCAACACATTCGCCGAATGAATTTGGATAGAAGATGACAGGCGAATACAGGCGATGAGGCCTTCTACATGGTCGTGGCCGTCGGCGTTTGTCTATCATCCGCGAATATGTAGACGGCCCATTAGGTGCAGAGTTTGTAAGTAGTTAAACCATTTAAATTCTAACAATAGTGATTTTTTTTCCTGTAACATTCGAGATGGATTCGTATCCGAGAGGATTGTAGCACTCTGTAGAACTATCGACAGTGACTGTAACAAACTGCACCGATAATTATTATAACTTTATATTACTATTCTTATTATGTACTTAAAGTAAGTGTTGCTTTTTCTTTAGATAAAAATTAATTTGATTTTAGAACAATTTAAGCTGGGATTATATGATTTTGCCAACGAGTATTAGGTACTAATATTAGAAGTTTGTATCAACACGTTTTTGACAATAGTTAAGAATTTACCCGACCTGCCTTTGAGTACCCCAATTCTTTGAAAATTCTATATTAAGTAAACTTTTACCTTTGTATTTGCTAGGCCTATTGGCTCTAACGAGATAGTGCAGTAGTTGATCCCAGCGAATCTATTAACTACGTTTATTACTAGAAAATTATACTTAGAGTGCAAAATTGTGTTGTCGTATTGAAATATTTTAATAAAAGAAAATGTAGCGACATGTGCCGTATGCAATATAGGTACTTTTTTTGAGTTGTTTTTATTAATTTTAAATTACATTTAGACCTATAGGTATTTGAACAAAAAGCAATAAAGGACAATTCGGCTAATGATATTAGATACCTACCTTAGGTACTTATAGGTTGTGAAAAAGCTACCATGCAACAGAAACCGTATGAAGCAGCTTTAATAACCCCTGCTCAATTAATTATTAACGTTTTAGGACCATAATATTTAGGTATTTTGTCAAAATCATTGAGCAAGGAATTACGAGAAGTATTTTCGTACTCGATAAGACTGAAAAAAATCCATTGCGTAATTTTGACAGCGCTCGTAATAGTAAACATTATTTTTGACAACAATGTTATACATTGTACCTACTGCGTAAGCTTATTTGAATGTTCAGCTTTACTCTAACAGCCTTGCCATGAGACGAGACAAAAAGTTATTTCTCGGAAAGAACCAAGAATACATTTTGTCAGTTTACAATCAGGAATAACTTTATACCTACTAGGTTTATTAGTAGGCGCCTAGCTCTTCTCGTTACCATGAAGAGAAACAAGAGGAAACAGTCTCTAAGTTTGCAGATAAACGAAAGATAGTCAAAACATAAAAAAATAAAACATAGATTTTAAGCGAGAGTTTTAAAACATCATCATACCTATATTTTATAGTTGTAAAGAATATTGCATACGGTACAACATTAATTATGAATAGGTACTATAGTTGCGAGACCTACGGTCACAGATTTGATGTAAGATTGCTTTCTTGTTCCCACCAATGCCTATTCAAACTGCAAATAAACTGTTTATAATCAATTTAATGGCGTTTCATTCCAAAACTAAGGATATATACCTACCTAAATGTAACAACCCTGTAAGCTGAATGTGTTTCGACATCTTAAAAAGTTTTTGAAAAAATAAAATCTGAGAGAATTTTTCATTGAGTTTGATGATATGATCCTACTTAAGAAATGAAAAGTCTTATCAAAATTTTGGATTCCGACGGGATTCGAACGAACCCGCATCGATCAGACGATCCTCCTAAAGCCGGAGTGCCTTACCTCTCGGCCACAGAATCCTACTTATTCAGTTTATTTTCTCTTTAGAATGTTTTATCCAGGATACAGTCTTTACTTTTTACTGTATTTTTTTTGAGAAAAGTTTAAAGGTACCTATGGGAGGCATTGGGCACTTTTTTACATAGATGACAACAAAACGGTTATTTATTTATACAATGCCAGTGCTGTTATTCATATTAGATAAGCTCAAATTATTGTAAAGAACAGTCTCTCACATGCTACCATTTTTTAAGAATAAGAGATATTCCAGACCCTGTCAAAAGTACTTATTAGGCAATCAGCGCCTGTACAATTTTGCTATAAAGAATGAACTATTATATCTACTTCTTTTAAAATTCAATATTTAAAATTTATATCACCACCACACTTGACCACACCACAGAAATATAATATGTAATATATTTTTTTAAATAAACAGTAGGTACCAAAGTACATTGGTCATGCCCAAACCACCTTTCGTAGTCAGTGCCCAATGTTCCCCAAATAAACCCTAATATTTGTTCGTATTTTTCAGTGCTGGGGCAGTCACCTGTTTTTGGTGTTTTCCTATGTGCTGAAATCAGGTGGTGCTGGATGTTTTTTCTCCCAGAGAGAGTGTTTACTGCTAAGGTGTCTCTGGATGTTCGTCGGTAGCTGTTGTTTTGCGCAAGAAGCTATTACGGCTTTTCAGTCGCGCCCTTGGAGGCTGCTGTCCTTAAGAGGGTGTCGGAAAAATTTTCTTACTTCAACTTCTCGACGCACAAGCGACGTCTCTTCGAATGGATAGGGGAGCGATGGTGGCCAGCGGATGGAGCATATTAAGTGGGTATGGTTTGAGATAGCCAGTTATCGTGCGGCAAGGCCCGACATCGACCTGCTTTGCGTGAGCAGAGCGGTGCCAAGCGGCATGCGAATTCTCCAGCAGAGTAGCATAATGCTATGCCAGTGGGCACTCGTAATAATAAGTCCAGCGAGAAGGACTTCAGCTTATGAGTATGGACAAGTACCTATAGCCCGCCTCAACTATCGCCGATAGAAAGTCTGTAGTCTGCGAGGGTTCTGAACATTATTTTGAACACGTGATACTTAGTTAAAATAACCTCGGAATTTAATTTATGCGTCTTAGGAAATTTATTTATGCAATGACTTTGAAGAAAGAGACCAGCAATAACTTATAACTTCATCTCAAACAGAGATTAAACAGATACCTAGTACCTAGGTACCTACTTCAAACTTACTGCTAAAGTTTGTACGGAAAGTGGGTTGGCCTCTTTTGGACGTTGAAGAGTTGAAAACTTGGTGGATTCACAGCAATGACTATTGAGATAGTTTTAGAGCCTTGCCAAAGAGAGCAAAACTACTTCATTCTGTATGTTTTCCTTCACTCTGTTGACTCTTCTTTTTTTCCTTCACTCTCGTTGATCCTTCTCTAGTGCATCATACATAGAGAAAGATACTTTATTAACTATTTTTTTTGTAATTTTTTATAGTGTTAATCCACAATCATTAAGAACTGAAAAATCTTATCAAAATTTTGAATTCCGACGGGATTCGAACCCGGAACGATCTTCCTCAAGCCGGAGTGCCCTACCGCTCGGCCACGGAACCCTTAGTCGTCACAATCCAAATCTTAAATAAGCTCATATTTATCGGTTAAGCCACCGGTAAGCGCCATCTAACGTTTCACTAGTGAACTCATGCTCATTGTCCGACCGAAGTTACATTCAAATGGCGAAGAGATGTTGCTATAGCTAAATCTATAAATTTTTTTGTAACTTTTTATAGTGTTATTCCAACAACACTTAGTCTATACTATAATATTATAAAGAGGAAAGATTTGTTTGTTTGTTTGAATTGAATAGGCTCCGAAACTACTGGACCGATTTGAAAAATTATTTTACCATTAGAATCCTGCGTTATCCCTGATGAACATAGGCTATATTTTATCCCGGGAAAGTGAAGTTTTCCCGAGGGAGCGCGGGTAACACCGCGACGGACAGCTAGCTTTGTAGGTATTCCTCAATAACTATATTTTGATGATTGTTTCAGCAATCTTTTTTTGCCAGCTTATCAAGCTTTCCCCGTATGTGTTGGTTAGAGAATAGGATCATTATAGATCTTTGGATTCCAAAACTTTGAATTTGGATACAAAGCTAGTTAATAGCGATTAATAGATCCCTCGTAATCAGATTCAAATACTTACAAGAAAAACTGTCTAATGGTAGTGAAATAAATAAAATCCTGGAACAATGTAGCTCGGTAGGTGGTATTGTCGAACTTCTGTAAAAAAGCGAGACACGAAGTCGAGTACCTATTATTTATGGTGCAGAAATAATAGATAGATTCATCATAGTACATTTAATTACCTTTTATTAGTTCATTTGTGCAATAAAAATATTAACACCTAAGTACAATTGTCACAACACAGTTTTAATGCAAACTAACTTTGCAAATACAAACTAAAATTGGTGTAAAATTAAATACACTATGGCCCTTACTAATAAACTTGTCATAAAGTTATGTCATGCATAAACTAATTTTTTTTATGGTTATTTATAGATTATGCATGACATAACTTTATGTCAAGTTTATTAATAAGGGCTTAAGTATTTAAAATGTAACTACAGGTTGGCCCATGAAACATGATCAAGATTTTTTTGAAGAAAAAACTCTTTTGATTTAAATACTTAGCAGACAACGTTGTTCCATATTATGTAATATGTGAGATGATGCTTGACTATTGAGATCAATGGCGACCTCTGTGGCGCAGTGGGTGAAAGTCCGCTTGGTACGCAGAAGGTTGCGGGTTCGATCCCCGCGGCGGGATAAATGTTTATGATCTGCAAATATTTATCTCGGGTCTGGGTGTTTCTATGTATAATATGTATGTATTTACAAACAAAAAGTATGTAAGTAGTATATCAGTTATCTGGTTCCCATAGCTTTGCTTAGTTTGGGGCTAGATGATGCTGTGTGAAATGTCCAGCATTATTTTTTCATTTTATTTATTTAATGCGATAGCCGATCGGAACCAAATTTCCGACAGTAGAAAAAAACACTATCATTGTTGATATACACAATTGGCCACCTTTTTAAACCCCTTTCTAAATATTCGAAAAACGCTTTTTAGGATGTTTTGACATATTGTGCGTCATTATGTTGTTCAACAGAGATGCTTAACTTTTTTGTAGTAAGACCGATAATGTCTCACTTAAACTAAAATAATGTCTTCTAAACGGATGAACTAAAACCGATAACGGTTTTTTTTTCAATGGAATATGACACTCGATTACATGAATATGGTAAACCGTTTTCTTGCGACAACCTGCATTTACAAAATCTAAAAAAACTTCACAATTATTTTGTTAAATACTGGTAATTTAATACCATTACCGAAAATTGAAACAGTGCATTCAAACTACTAATGACCACAATTTAAATACAAACACAACAAAGTATTCATTGCAATTCTTTTTTTTTTACTTTTTCTGGTGAACTTTAACGAATGCTGCGAAGCTCACGTTTTAGTTTTCGGAAATAGCATTATTGCACCCTGTATAATAATAGTATTAATAAAAAAAATGTTGCATTTCGCAAAGAGGTAGTTTAATTATTGCTCTCCATACAGAGACTAATGCACTGTATATTATTAGTTTATTATTAAGTACACTTATGATTAAGTGGGTATTTTACGAATGGATGTAACAGATTCAGAAGTTAGCATGGGTAAAGCGATGTTAAGCCCCTGTTCATACCTGTACAAAACATGTATTCTACATTCCCTTCTTTCTTTGCTCACACCTTAAACAAGTACCTATATTACCCATAACACAAGCTTTGCTTACTTTAGGGCTAGAAGATGCTGTGTGAAAAAGTCCAGCATTTTTTTTTTATGTAAATCTTGTGGGAATAGGTTTCATACACTGGGCAGTGGGATATTCTCTTCACTTCTTGGTGTATGGCTTCTGTGACTAGGATTATGACCGCCAGTGGCATTTTCATCTCAGCGCTTCCGTGCTTCTGGGCACGTAAAAAAGTCGGGTCCGGCTATTTAAGTCGTTAAGCCATAACGGAGGCCTTACGGCGGCCTAAAACCGTCACCAGAGTTGGCCACTGACTCATACGAACTACTTTACAAGGTTATCTCTCAGAAAACTTGTCACAAATGTTTGTATGAAACAGGTATTATTACATTATATACCTAACTAGCAAACCCAGCGAACTCCGTTTCGCCACCAGATGCCACCAGATTTTTCCTGAATTTTCTTGGCTATACACCTCACGGAGCCCGAGAACTTTCCAACGAATGCAAAACCGTGGAAATCGGTTCGTGCGTTCTGGAGTTATAGCGTCAGGAAGGAAAACCCGACTTATTTTTATATAGTAGATGTAGAAGAAGTGAACTTTGTTGCGTCAGCAAGAGTCGCTTTTTATTAAATTTTTTTTCGCGAAGTCAGCCTGTTGTACCCTGCGCACAGCCGATCTTTGTCTGTCTGAAGCTAGGTGCACTAAACGGTGCGTAGGTTTGGTTGAGTAAGCGAGATAGCACGATGCAACAAACTAAGCGAGTGAGGCAGCTATCCAACACTGTCTTCGTCTTTTACGCGTCATCAAAAATAGGTTCTGCGCAGCTGCTTCAGAGAGCTAAAGATTGGTTGTGCGTATTGTATCTGTATTCTATGCTAGCGTGACGTTCTGCCGCGGAACCGCCGCCACAGTTTCGCCTCTCATTCTACTCGGTTCCGCTGTTCTGGTTTCGGGGCAGAAATGTATGAACGGCTTATATGGTGTGATCCAAGGTAATACAGTATAGAACATGTTTATTGGTGTGAAATAAATTAAGTCAAAACGCTGTTTTGCCACAAAATCAAATAGCTGTTTTACAGAAGCTGTTATTCTCGCAGTAAAAGATAGTATAATTACGCTTGTGGGAAACTATTAGTTTTGTACTGCTGGTACACTTCATAGAACATATCACGACAGTTCATTTTAATCTTCATTTTGGAGCAGAGTAGGAACACCCCGGACAGTTTTCTGTGGAGAGAGTAAATTTCTTCAGGCGGTGGACAAAGTCGATGGTTTAATATAGTGGGTACCAACGCTTGAATGCGACGCGTCGTTTTCTGAGTTCCAAAGTCAAATTCGCCATCTTGTGTGAACACCTCGCCCATTATCATGACGGTGTCTACGTGAGTTTCTTCCATTATCTGTTGAAAGAAACTATGTTTAGTTCAAAATACTACAGAAAAGAGTGGTTTAACAAGCCATTCAACTAAACGCCTAGCCATTTCATGAAACGGCGCCGGCCGGCCGACAACGTTTCAACTAACAGCCTGAATGACATTTAATGAACTGGCTGGATGGATACTTAGGCTTTTCATTGAATACGGCTGTTTATACACTGCTATTTTATGTCTACCAAAAAAAATTTAAGGACAGTTGCAGCAGATGCAGAAAATGATAATGGCATGGTCAGAATGTTTTTTTATTTAACTATCACTAAGTTATCGAGGCTTGTAGTCAACCAAAACCGAAGCGCGAAGCTTCGAACGCGAAGCTTCTATCAAGCGTTTCTATATCTTGTTATATTATTAATAAGGTTTACAATGTCTTGTTACGTTTCGTCGCTGCCAATTCAATGTGCATTGAGCCTATTAGTACCACATACGATGCCGCGGGCAAAAGGCAACGTCATTATTACCTTAGACTCTCGTCCAGTTAGGAATTTCATATCTTTGGACATCTGCAACACAGTGGCTCGGTCACCTTCGGAAGCCGCTTTGATGATCTCGATGTACTGGTCCATGAACTCTTTCGAGTATTCACGGGTAGCGCCAAAGTCAAGAAGGACCACCTGGGAAAAGGATAACCGATATATCGTTATCTCACTTGCACAGGAACATGGAAAATACGCGATTAATTTCAATTGTGGGTATGTATCAAATTAGGACTCCCTTCGGCTCCATTTCGGAGTGTGCAGTGTGTGCACAAGAACTCCATAATTAAAAAAAATCACGAATGCACATTGTACAATCCTAATTACAGTTTCCTGACAAGCCTGTGTAACTGTGTAAGGCTTAATGCACATTGAATTGGCAAGCGACGCGACAATTAGATTTATAGCAAGGCATAAATTAGACACACATTACATTTTTACATTATTATTAGATATAGAAACAATTGAACCGCAAGAGTGCTCGAGCCAGCGCGGCCCGCTAGATGACTTCGCCAGACCTCGTTCATTCTAAAAGCGTTTCTATCCTGTACCATTGTTCGTAAGGTTTATAATGCCTTGCTATAAAACTAATTGTCGCGTCGCTTGCCAATTCAATGTGCATTGAGCCTAACAGAAACATACCTGTTTGGTGCTGGTGTTATAGAAGAAATTGGCCCAGTTAGGATCCGTTTGCATACATTTGAGTACGAACATCTCTCTTAGACATAAACGCATTATCTTGTCGGCTATGTCGAGCCGCGTCTCGTATGGCGCATCGAAGAGTTTGTCCAAAGGAGTTCCATCTATCAGCTCTGTTGTTATAACTTCCGGGGCGCAAAGCTCGTCTGTAACAAACTGGACAATCAGGGATTTACTCTCGTGTGACCACTCGAAAGTTTTGGTCTGACACAAACACGCAAATAGTACTCTTCAAACGCTGTTTTCTCCGGATATCATTGCCGGGCTCTGTATTTCCCGAAAAGTACAATTTAGGGGTCTTCAAATCAAGAGTAAATAGGTTCCTTCTAGGTAAGCATGCTCCATCTTAGACCTCACTACTGCTTAACATCAGGTAGTGAGGTCAAATGCTGACCTATTTCATTTAAAAAAAAATATATATAGGTAATATTTTCGGAAAATCCTTTTGGATTTAGTTGTGTGTTGAGCTGCTGTACCAACCCCTTTCGGCTTCGATAGACGTCTTTTTACACCCTGTATAAATTAAGCCAATTTTGTTATAACGGCCACTTACCGATAACATCAGGTACAAAGTATTCAGGATAAGGTGCGAGTAGACGTTTAAACTTCCTGGTGCAGACTGCCTCGCGTGTGTAATCCACCTCCCACGCCAGTTCCTTCTTGGCCACCTCCACTATGTTATCAACGAACATGCCTTTGGGGAAAATGTTCCACATCTGAAATAAAAAAAATCTTAGGCTTTTTTTTAATGAAACTTGGAACTGTTGAATGGCGTCCACTGATTAAGGTGACGCATTGATAAACAATTATTTGAAATCGGACGCCCCCTTGAGCTTCCCGCAAGCAGCTCATACCCCCGGATAATTTTATGCAATTTTTTTGGCACAGGTCCGACGTTGACAATGATCAGACGCAGACTGAAGGGGGCCGCCTGTATACAAACAGACGCGAGAGCTAGCTTGAAAGTAAAAGTCGTAAGCGCCAAAACAGTTTCTCGTTTAAAATAAAAACTATTGGTAATTTTTAGGATTTTTTTTGCTGTAATATTTCACGTGAAAACCAACTACCAATTTGAAGTAAAAAACATAAAAATTCACAACTTAAAATATCGATTCCGAAGGTTTTGTAATTGCTGAAAAAAGTTGAAATCCTTGACGCCAATATCGTCAATGCGTCATCTTAAGGCGTGATTAAAACACAAACATACAAACTTTCAGATTTAATGGTAATATTAGTAGATTATACAAATACTATGTTCCACTGGTAGTGCCTGTGTGTGACGCTTTTTTATACAAAATTGTCCACTGCGCATAGAAACAGATCTTTCATCAAATTCTTACCTTCATGACCCCGACGAGGTTGTCAATATCGCTGTTGATGCCTTTCGCCACACCGGGATACTGCACTTTCATGGCCACCTCTCTCCCGCTGTGCAACGTCGCTAAATGCACTTGCCCTGGATAACAAACAGATTACATTTTTCAAATAACATACATACATAAAGTCACGCCTCTTTCCCAAAGGGGTAGGCAGAGACCACGGATCTCCAGTCGCTACGATCCTGACACACAACTTTCGCCTCATTCACTCTCATTACATTCTTCATACATGCTCGTCGGTTTAGGGTACTTTTTACCTGGCCCTTCTCCAAAATGTCGCCAATTTGATCCAAGAAGGTTCGCCTAGGTCTTCCCCTTCCAGCTGTCCCATGCACACTCGCCTCATACACTTGCTTTGTCAAACGACTGTCATCCATCCTCTCTTTTTTTCAAATAATATAGATAGATAGATAAACTCTTTATTGTACACAAGAACATGATACATGGAAAACATAAAAATAAAAACATTGTACAATGGGCGGCCATATTGCTAAAAGCAAGCAAGTAATATACATTTATTTAAAGGCTACTTATCTAACAAATACACTAGAATCAAGCTATCTAAGGATCGTAGAAAAATATCTATAGATAGCTCATTCATCGTAGCTCATGAGACAAAACGATATTTAAAACGAAATGGAGTTGACCGAGTGGAATTTGACTTTCGATCAATGTATATTTCGTTTTGCCATGGGAACACAGTCTTAATTTTATGAGGAAGGTCTACACTCAGCAAAGGGATATTATTGACTGTGGATGATGATGATGATACTCACCAATAGACGCAGCAGCGAAAGGTTTATCATCGAAAGTCTGAACTTTAGTTCTCCAATCAGTGCCGAGTTGTGCGTTCATGACGGCTTCAACTTGCCACTTCGGCATGAAGTCTGCCGACTGACGCACGCGCTCGAAAATACGAGCCAAGTCGGGGGAAATCATTGTGTCGTCTTGTATACTGAGGAGCTGGCCTAGTTTCAATGCCGCGCCTAAGAAATAAACAAGGATAATAATTAAGAGCTGTTGTTTTTTTTATGTTATTTAGGTAGGATACATCAGAGACTATATAAACAAAATCGCTAAGTGTTTTTTTTTATATCCAGCCAGTGAAGTCCGAGTAAGGTTGATGAACAGAAATCTTGTCAAAGTTAAAAATGGTCCTAGCGGTTAGATTCTAGCAAGAGATGGTTTCAAATCCCAGCTGGTTAGATAATCAATGATGCAAGCTGAGGTATTACTTAAAAATATTTAAGTCGATAAGCCATGATAGAGGCCTTAATGCGGCTTAAAAACTCCGTCACCAGAGTTGGCCACTGACTTATATGAACTTAAAAATATAGCTAGCTTATTTAAAACCTTATTCAGTTCAGACCAATGTCTGAATATTCCATAACTAGCTATCCGTCGCGGTGTTACCCGCGTTCCCTAGGGAAAACATCACTTTTCCGGGATAAAATATAGCCTATGTTCATCAGGGATAATGTAGGATTCTAATGGTGGAAGAGTTTTTCAAATCGGCCCAGTAGTTTCGGAGCCTATTCAATTCAAACAAACAAACAAACAAACCAATCTTTACTGTTTATACTATTACCGCCTTATTAATTAGAAAACCCTAATTCTAGCTAAATCCGAGACTGCTCTCAGAACTGTTACTTCTTGGAGTAGCATGATGAGTTTAAGGTTATTAATAAATCGGTAGTTATCTCGAATCAGTAATACATTTCTTGCATCGGGACTAGCGCGTGCGTTATGGCAACCCATAAAATTTAAAATAAAAACGAGTGAATGAACGAATATTATTATCATTCAAAATATTGTCTGTCTCTGTCACTAATTATATGAATGACAGAGATAGACAATAATTTGTATTTGATAATCTGTTTTCTGTGTGGTGCCGGCGGCGAATAGTACCAACCCATTTCATCCCGTGGGTGTCGTAAAAGGCGACTAAGGGAATAAAGGAACACAGAAGACGGGCAGCAGCGTCTCTGAACCGTTTGACATCTTACTGCGATCGCCAACCCGCCTGCCAAGCGTGGCGATTATGGCAATTCCTCCCAAATGTTTGGGAGAGGCCCTTGCCCAGCAGTGGGATCCCTACGGGCTACTAAAAAAAAAAAAAAAAAAAAAAAAAAACTGTTTTATTCAAAGAGGTTAGAGGTTTTATTCTTCTCAAAATTTTTGGTCAAGTGAATATTGACCAAAAAGTTTTTAGTCATAAAAAAAGTATTTACTGTGTTAAGTCATTTTTAACTGTTTTTTTGTTTCTTGCTAATGCTAAATGATTTTTTACCTCAAAATCTATACTTACTTGGATTTTAAATTCAGTTTCTTCGAGATCATAAAATGAAATTGTACGAATATTGTAAATTTTCACTCGCCCCATTTATCGTAATGGTATCCATCCAACCTCATTCAATTTTTCCTCAAACCATCAACATATCTATCCTATTTGCACAACCTTTTTTTGGTTATGACATGAATATTATGAAGTAAAATGTCAAAATTCATGATAGAGTATGCTTACTCCATCTCTATACTAGGTTGCACCTAGGCGTAACTCTTGCTCCGAGAGCAGCGTCGGATTAGCTTATTTCCTCCTTGGTCTTTATTTATTAATACAGATTTACTGCCTTATGCTTTGGATTAGCTCTAATCCCAACCAAGTTCGTGTTTATTAATAACAGGGTTAGTGTAGATAAGTATCGAAAAAGTTGCACCTATGCGGGACCTGAACCACGACCGGATATACCACGGATCGGTAAAAGTCACGACAAAATTGCATCCTTGTGTGATGACGCATGTGAAACTTGATCATTGAAATTGTGCGGGCCCCTCATGGATTCAATTTTTGGAATGCATTTTAAACTAACAATTTATATGGTTATATATGAATAACCATACAAATTGTTATATATTATTGTTATAGTAGCTTAGTTTCTGTATATAAATATAGAATTGTTATACACATAACTTTATGCCAAGATTATTAAGGGCCATCTTTAAGGCATAATCTGATTTAGCACCCACCTCTGACTTTACATAGTGTATCCACGATTCTCTCAGCATTAGCTGGAGACATAAACACGTTAGCTGAGTCTTCAGTTCGCCCTGTGACCGACTGGATTGTATTCCGCGCGTATTGTGCCACCGTGCCGACACCCAGACCGGCCGCTAGTGAACCGAATGAAAACATTCTACCGAGGCGAGAAGATGGCACAACCCGGGCTTTCGAGTTCTCACTCAGCTGAAATAAATAATAATAAATAAAATCGAACAGTCACATACATAGGGAGGTTAAAGATCTCTTGAATTTTTTATTTTTTTAAGTAAAAAACGTAAACAGGGTCACGACTGTATCCCCAAGGCGCGGTAGACATTCTCTCAGATCTTTATATTCCAGATCCTTTGAAGATGTCTAAGGGGGTAGTCAGAGGCATCTACAAATACATATTTGATACATGCCCACATCTTGCAGAGGTTAGTATTCCATACGTGACAGGTTGCAAGCCCATATTTTTTTAAGTGATAAAGAATAAATGAACTTACTGATACTTTAATCTTTTTCTTGGCGACGGGTTTGGGAGTGCTTGCTGCACTTGGCTTGGCAACCATTTCAACCGGTCTAGGTGCTATTGGAACAATTGTTCTAGGTTCTTCAATCCGCGCCTTTTCCACCTGCTCTCGAATTTGAGTATTCTCCAAAGGCGCCACAAACTGAACTGACGAAGCCATTTCAGCCTTCTTCAAGCTCTCAAATGTCTTATCGAATTCCTCATTCAACTCATCAATTTCCTCTTTAATTTGTGGATCCATCTCAACCTTCTCTAAATCAGTTTTGAAATTAGGTATGTGCATAACGGCATACTGCCTAAAACCTTGTGCGACTACCATCGCTCGCTCAAGTATATCTTTAGCGAGATCTGAGTTTGGTTTTGTTGGTGTGAGTGTGTTAGTTGGGAAGTTCTGTAGTGCGCTTTTTAAGCTGGAGTTATGGCATATGACCTGTATGGCTTCTTGTTGGACCCTGGCCCCGGCTTCCACCACAAGGCGGAGACCCCTCAGTACCCCTATCAGGTCGTTAATGTGTGACATTATCCTGGAAGAGATTAGTGCCCTGTTAGTAATTAGATATAATACACATTATTTATTAGTACTATTTAGCAACTTTTAACATCTTAGGTTATTTACATGTTAAGACAAAAAATTCAACTATGGCTAAGCGAAGAGGATTAGAACAAAACTTTTCTGTAGTTTTTTAATAATGTTGAAGGTCTCAATTTAGTTTTCATAGGTTGCTTAATATTAGCACAGTAAAAGTCTATCAAATTAACATTTTATCCCACTATAAAACACAACTTTAAAAGGTTCATACCAATTTTTTTTTATTTTTTATAATGCAAATGATAAAAGATTATTCTTTTGTTTATTACAGGGAAAATTATGCTAGAACAGCATTCACTATCAAATGTTTATGTGCACCTTAAGCCGGGCCCACAGCGCCGTGTCTTTAACATATTATTAACAGAATAGGCGCATTGGTGAAAAGCAATGCTAACATGTTAGAAAACACTAAAACACGGAGTTGTGGACCCAGCTTTATCCTTACATCTAAATCCCACTCATAATAAAGCTGAAAGTTTGTGAGTTTGATTAGATGTTTGTATGTTTGTGTATCAATCAAGCCTAAACCAGTGAACCAATTTGAATGAAACTTGGAATAGGCGTAGATAGTGATCTGGACTAGTATATAGGTCATTCAAAATGTTGGTACCATGCGGGTGAAGCCGCACGTAGAAGCTAGTAAATCAATAAATTTAAAATAATCTCACACAGCATGCAAGCAAGCAAAGCATTATGGCCATGAGGTGATGTAATCTGCCTGTTGTTTTTATAGGCATGAGTAAGTTTTAGGTAGAAAAATACATCCGACCAATAACAAGATAGCAAGAGAAAGTATCCTACAAAAGTGGAGGTTCACAGGAGTGGACAATGGGAAGAGGACTTAGCTCAACAGTTGGAATAGGATCATTGTAAGCTTGGTTCACTCTATTATAATTATGATGTTTATTTACGTGGGCCGATGTCTCAGCTGATGTGGTCATCAGAGCTCAAGGGCATAGACAACTCTATTGCATAACAATTACATGCACATGAACGTTATAAAGCCAAATACTAACCAAACAACTGATTATTTGATTGTATCATAACAATTGCGGGTTGTTTAGGACTAAAATAAATTTCATAAAGCACAGAATGAAAGATAACACCGTCTTACCTTCGGTTATTGCAAATAACTTGGTAACTTGATATATTCTATTGTACGATAAAATTTACTATCATAAAGTCATGACCACGTTTTGTTTTCAAATTATCTTAGGTAGTATTATTTGGAAGAAAATGCAAAACATACAAAATAAACCACAAAATTTTCCATTCGTATTCGACGAACCGGGCGGGAGGAAAATGTGTGGTGGTGTGATGTGAAAATCATGTGAATTTGATGTCAGTGTCATAACTTCGCAGTGTTTATTTTGTCACTGTCAACTATCCTAGTGGGTACCCTACTCAGACAAAATAGAATGGACGAGTCGAAGTGGACGAGTTACGGACAGATTCCTCCTAGGACCAAGTGTGATTCTTGGTCCGAGGATTCCTCTTTCAACATTTTCTGCCGGTTTTTGCGGGGGATGAGGTAGCACACGAACGCATTTTACATACACTTAAGCATATAAAATTACAATACACCCTAATTTTTACGCACACTCTTGCTAATTTCGTATTAGACGTACGTAATACTACAAGACGTACATGATTCAGAAATGTGTATATATTGGCAGAGGGGATACAAGCTATAAGCTCATCTACCAAATCTATGAGTGGTATAATGCCACAAACATAGCTTGCCCAGTGAGAAGGCGCTACTATCGCATTTGGTGTTGGCCTCCAGAGTGTTGGCAAAAAAAAATCGTTTTAAAGTTCCAAACCTCTTTTGTTCACTTCACCGGACCAGATAAGTTTGTGGCACTATAGTTGTTGCTATCACAGCTGGTCCTAGAGCTGATAGGGACAGGGTACACTAGCATACTAGTAGCATTGCCTGCCGCAAGCTGCTTTGCTGCTACCTACTATGGATCTTTGCTCTGGCTCGATTTTTTTTAAACGTATAGGTACCGTGTAAATAACCAAGTTCATAAAAACATTCACTGTTGCAACTATTTATTTCCATTCAAATGCATTAGAAGGTTTACACAATCCCATAAATTTACGTACTTACTTGATTAAAATAGAATAAAATATTTAATAATATGTATAATGACAAATACAACATTGAGCTACAAGAATGACGTGATAATTATTACGTGGTTATTATAATAAAATAAAATCTTAGGTAATATCCAGTTTTTACCAGTTACAATGGTATATTTAAAATATTATTTGATGTTTATTTATTATGAAATTACATAATTAGCTAGATCTTTTAAATTGGACACATATTTACTAAAAATATCATAAAATATTGGTACCCAAGTGGTACCTAGTATATAAAATACAGAATAATTAATATCATGTCTTTAACATACCTTCATTACAATACCATTTCAAGTCGATTATTCCTACATATAATAATCAAAGCATTTACCTATTACATTTAAACAGAAGAACCTAGAATATTTTACATAATAAATTAAATAATTTAAAGATAAATAAGTATAGAATTTGTTTCGATAAATTGAAGTGAAATATTGACAGAAACTATGATTTGATTTGATATTAAAAATAGAATTCTGAATAAATGTGCTTTGGTTTACTAAATGCATCATTAATCACACGTGATGTGTCATGTGTCAAATGTAAAAAAAATACTCCTTTAAAACTAATTCGCAAATCCACAAAAGCACGCACTTAAGAGAACGACAAACAAAATCCATCACCTATCCACTAGCCCTGATGTAGGTCCAACCCAAAAAAATATTATACAAACATCAATAACAAACGTACCTAGTTCATATCTTTATTTTAAGTTTCAAAAAATATAATAATATGAAAAGTATGAAAGATCCCTTTAATAAAAATAGATAGTTAACGTTAAAATTGGAGATTTACCATTGTTTTGATAATTATATTACAATCAATAAAAGATTTATGTAATACATACAAACACCAATAAGACTATTAATTACGATGATCAAGAGTAATACCTAACCTAAAGTGCCACAAACTTATCTGACCCGGTGAGATAGGCGCTGTTATCGCAATTGGTGTTGGCAGAAAAACACATTTTCATATTAAATTCGTTAGTACCTCTTTTGGCCACAGGTCCAGATAAGTTTGTGGCACTGTACCTAATAAGTTAATACTCAGAAAATAACGAAGGAAGAGTTTACATAGTCTGATTGACAGAAACACTAATGATTTTGTGACGTTAAAACATTACACCATAGGAAAGCTTCGTACAATTTTTGGTTGGCGGGAAGATAACAGTAAAAATATTAATTATTTCATAAAGGGTTAATATTTCAACTATGATTAATTACATAGTATATACTGATTAAAACAAAACTTACATAAATGCCCTGCCAAACAAAACGATTTGTCAATAGAAACAAAATATAGTTTGGTCTGAAAATTAAGTAATTTTTAGAAAAAAATTACAAATACAAGGAATTTACTACACATTTTTCAAACTATTACATAGTGTAAGATGAAATGGTATGAATAAATAAATAATAAATATAATGTATAATGCTGGACTTTTCCACACAGCGTCATCTAGCCCCAAAGTAAGCAGAGCTTGTGTTATGGGCATAACACAAGCTTTGCTTACTTTGGGGCTACATGACTGATAAACTACTTAAGTATATACTTTTTGTTTGTAAATACATCCATATTATACATAGAAAACACCCAGACCCCATAAAAATATCTGTAGATCATACAAACATTTGTCCCGCGGCGGGGATCGAACCCGCAACCTTTAGCGTCACAGGCGAGCCTTCGCCCACTGCGCTATAGCGGTCGTCAATGGAGTGAGTGTTGAGTTGTAGAGGGAAATGGAAGAGGAATACAAGTTGTGCCGACCCCACATAAAGTAGGACATGGGCAGGAAGATGATGATGACATAAGAGATAGTGGTAACATATTATATCGCTATACACAAATAATTTATTAAAAATTAACATTAGAACTTGTTAGTCTACAAGGTATTTTTGGGTTTCAAGTATGTAATTTAGAATGCCCTCGAATTTATCGGCGCGAAGTGGAGTGCAGTGGGTAGATTTAAAGTCGGTCGAGTATCTCATGATCTGAAAAAACAAACAGACATACAAGTTGCGTTGACCAAACCGATTAAACTAAAATTAATATTTATTTATTTCATTCCTCTTCCCTAAGCGAACGCGGGAAAATCTATTTTCTAATAAAGTACGTCGTAGGTTCGAATCCTGGCCGTGCATCAATGGTTATTGCGTTTCGTAAAATATGTGATTTAACAGGGCCACGACTGTATTACCAAGGCACGGTAGACATTCTCTCAGATCTTTTGTGATTGTTGAACACAACGCCATCTCTGTGTCAACGGCTGTATTTAATATGTAGCTATCATAGTAACGTGAGTTCGATCTTTTTATTATAATAACTTTAATCGATAATACTTTTACAAACTAGTTCGGACAGTCGCCACAGTGGCGCTGTCCTGTTGCTATATAAGGGTTGTCTGACCTGTCATTCGGCCTCTTTTTTGCCATTTCGCCAATAATTTGTACCTGACCTGTACCGACGTAATCTAATAAATCCTGAATTTTCTGTTATAGCTGGTTTTACATTTCCTGCATTTTACAGTGATGTCAGATGTGATGTTTGGGTGCTATTCAGTTTAGGTTCCTAATCTGAATCGCAAAGTTTTCGTACCATGACTTTTTAAGCGGAAAATTGTTATACTTGTATTATTTCAGTATTTTATTGGAAAAAGATTCAGTTTTTACGACGAGTCTAGTAACTTTTATAATCATACGTACGTACGTTATAGCGAAGCATTTAGGACCTAAACTGAATCGCTATAACAGCTCATAGTAGGGCCTCTGAAGATGTCTAAGGGCAAGTCCAAATACATATTTGATAAATTCCCAGATATTCCGATTTTCCTACAGCAAAAGAGAACGCAACCTTACCAAGCGTAGTATAGACTTGACAGAGGCATCAAGCACAGGATCGGTTAACTTCGGCCGGCTCGCTTCGGGCATCATCGTGAAACGGATCAGGACTTCCAGTAGTTGATCCACTTCCGCGGCATGGCGGTGACTGATCACCTTCAGAAGAAGGTGGTTGCCACGGTTGGTTGTTATGTCGTTAGGGCTGGAAGGAAAAAGATTCAGGAAAATATTAAGAACTAGCTTCATCACCATTTTGAATAGCCTATGCTATTCCAGGTGGTTATCTATACCTATTCCAAGTTTCATCCAACTCAACTCGGTTCAGTAGTTTAGGCGTGATTGAAACACAAACATACAAACATCTAAACATACTCACAAACTTTCAGATTTATTATATTATAGTAGGATTCCGAAGAATTTCCATTTAGTAGATAATAAGAAACAACACGTTGTTCAGGTTAATTAAGATACATCAATGTATACAGGGTGTAAAAAGACAATTACCGAAAACGTGGGGGTTGCAATCAGATCATGATTCTGATATTCTGAAAAAAAACCCAAATAAAAAAATTTACTTATCTTAGTCATTTTATGTTATTTTCGGTTATTTACTTCTAGTAAAACATAATAAGACCATACCTACCTAATAATTTCATTTATAAAAGAAAAAAACTGTTAAAACCCAAAATTCAGCAATCTACGTGAAACTACGCGCCCAGTAAACAGTACTCTTCAAACGCTGTTTTCTCCGGTTATAATGTTTTTTTCGGTAAATCCTTTTGGATTTGGTTGTGTGTTGGGAAGCTGTACCTACCCCTTTCAGCTTCGGTAGACGTCTTTTTACAACCTGTATAGTTACACAAAATGACTCACGTCAGGCAGATAATCTCATCGTCAGTTCGTCGCACGAAATGCAGAGGGCCGCGGTAATGTTTGGTCATCTCAGCGACGTTCAGGTCGACGTACCCTCGGACAACTTCACGCACCAAAGACTCCCAAGATGCCGGCATCTGGTTAACCGCTAACGGTACCAGATCGTCGAAAGTCGCGTCCAATATCTACAAAACATTTTGTTACATTAAATAAATAAAACTATTACGTTCTGAAATCTTGAAGGCTAAAAAACAGTGGCATTCCAGGAGTGCCGAAGTGAAAACTTGAACGACGTTTCGGTAACTCTAAACTTAAAAAAAAAGTACAAAAAAAAGTGCAAAAAGTTACTGGCCTACTCTAGGATTTGAACCCGGACCTGTCTCATTCAGAGGAGAAGTCTGTCTCACCTCGACTATTAAAATTTATAGTCGAGGTGAGACAGACTTACGTGACGATAGAATATGCGACGAAATTACAGTTACGTGACTGAGTTTGATAGTTTTTTCCCCATCTCAAAAATGCCCAACGCGCCTCAAGAAGTTTTCACTTCAAAAATATCACACTTCATGGATCTGGATTCGTCATGAATTCATGATGAAAAATTAAAGGGAAAAACTGGAGCTTTTCCTCTTTTTTTCTTTCCCTTTGAGTCATGGGACTGATCGCAGAAACAAACAGAACACAAAAAATAACTATAATCCATACTAATATTATAAATGTGAAAGTAACTCTGTCTGTCTGTCTATCTGTCTGTCTGTCTGTCTGTCTGTCTGTCTGTTTGTTACCTTTTCACGCCCAAACCACTGAACAGATTAGGCTGAAAATTGGCATGGATGAAGGTTGTATCCCAGGGACGGACATAGGCTACTTTTTATCCCGAAAAATTCCCGAGGGACCGCGGATTACACCGCGGGAGTGCAGCTAGTCTAAAATAAAACCGACTTCAATGTATTCAGGATGAAAACAACAAGCGAGGATGAGGTATTTTTTATAAACTTTCTTTTTGTGAATAGAAAAATAGAAAACAACCAGAAACGAGACAAATATTTGCAGATCATACAAACATTAGTTTCGCGGCGGGGATCGATCCCGCAACCTGCGTCGCAGGCGGACCTTCGCGCACTGCGCTATAGAGGCCGTCAATATTAACCAATTTTATATTATTCATAGAAGGAATTTACCAAAGCCTTGGTGTGGTAATTGCAAGCTGCCCAAGCGGCAGAGTAGCCACCGATGCTCCATCCAAACATCACAATCTGGTCCGGCTGGAACTTCAGCGATTGGATCGCGTACTGCATCACTGCGTCGATGGCGCAATGTTCTTGGCGGGGGTACGGCATACCCTAGCGATATTTTTATTTTATTTCACACACACAAAACACATCAATGTTTAAATAAAAAGTTAGTATGTTGCATCAAATTGCGCAGTGCTTTTGTCGTGGGTACGGCATACCCTGATGATAAAATATCATAAGTACACTACAACCTCAGACAGACTAGAACAGGACAAGTTATTAACAGAATTCCTCTTTCAACTTTTTCTGCCGGTTTTGCGGGGGACGAGGTAGCATACGAACGCATTTTATTCACACTTATGCATAAAAATGATAATACACCCTCATTTTTACGCACACTCCTGCAAATCTCGTATATGACGTACGTAATAATATAAGACGCACATGATTTGGAATCATGTACATTTTGGCAAAAGGGAAATTACAAGGTAACGCGCATCCCGTCTTTATGATCTAAGACTACGGCCAATATGATTCTAGCATACGCGAAGTTATCTTGTCAGGGGTACGACATACCCTAATGATAAAACATAACCCTATAACCGGTTTTGTAACATCTTGAGAAATCATTTGAACAGTAAGTTAATAACTGTCTTCTGCATAGTAATAGAAAATCTTATTGTGGAAAATACTCACAGAGCTGCCAGCAAAGCCGGGATGGTTCCACCCAAGCACGGAATATCCAGCCTTCAACGGAGTATTCATGATGCCAATCTCATAGAATCCCGAGTTTCCTTCAGAGCACACAACTAGAATCTTTCCATTAGGATGGGAGTTCTTCCGTTTGTCCACAAACATGGTGTCTACGGAATTGCCGTCGGCTGCCACCACTTTCACTCGTTTACCACCATTCTCTTCAACGAGGGTAGCACGACCTTGGACGAGGGTGGGCCCTGTAATAAAAAAAGTAAAAGAGCTGGTGGCTACCAGCCGATCTATTATCTGAACTAGAACAGAAATAGAATGAGGCACTCACTCTTTGTGCGTTTGTTTAAGGGTCTCAGTTATTATAGGTTAGACCTAAGATAAGAAATGTTGATAATTTTGATAAATAGTTTAAAACATGAATTTGTCTTGCTGAAATATAGTCTTGCCACAGGATGGCAGGAAGTTCAAAAATATTCATGGAGGGTGTGAAATAAACGATGAAAGTATTTAAACCCGATATGACAGCATTAAATTCGGACGATGTCGCGGAAAACCATTAGGTCTTAAACAAACAATTTTATACAAAAAAACATGTCAGGACGTTGTGTCAAGTGGTAAATCTCTAGTACAGTGCCACAAACTTATCTGGACCGGTGGCCAAAAGAGGAACTAACGAAATTAATATTATTTTTCTGAGAACACCAAATGCGATAACAGCACCTCTCTCACCGGCCCAGATAACTTTGTGGCACTGTACAAATCTTTACGGCAGAGACAAGTCAGAATCGTAGCGAGTTGCGTTGGTAATCTGTAGCAGGTACCCACAGTCGCACAACCGATCTCTAGCTCCTCATTTTAGATGAAGCTTAAAAGACGAAGACAGCGTTGTATAGTTGCCTTGCTCACTCGCTTAGTTTGTTGCATCGTCTCGCCTACTCTACCAAGCCTGCGCAATCGTTTGCACTTAACTTCAGAGAGCTAAAGATTGGTCGTGCGAACTGTACCAACCTTTAAGGCAAAGAGGCGACAATTATAGTAGGTAAACCACAGACATCAGAAATCCGTGATGGAAACTCACACAGCATGTACTGAATCAGGCCCAGGGTTCCAGGATAGATGAGGCGCAAAGCGAACGTGTGGACGGCTATGTATGCAAGGGTCTTCACAATGCATTTCTTGTACAATGGCAAGTGTGAATTCTCCTTCGTCACAAATGGCTTGCTCCGGTCCCAGCATGGGCTGAAAGTTATTATATTATTATATAGAGAAAATTATACTTGTGTTTTTTTAATTTAAACTTCTTGTCATGTCAATATTTTATTCGAACCAGTGTAAATAAAAAAAAATTATGCTAGACTTTTTACACAGCATCATCTAGCCCCAAAGAGCTTGTTTTATGGGTACTACATGACTGATATACTACTTAAATACTTTTTGTTTGTAAACACATACATAGAAACACCCAGACCCGAAATAAATATTCTTATAAAATAATGAAATAAATACAACTTACTTGTCAGTGTTATATGGAATAACATAAGTGGCGGGCCAAGCATGGAACTCGAAATCAAATCTCTGTATTCCTTCCAAGTATATCTGAAGATCAGTCTTGGGTGAGGTCAGGGCATGCAGGAAGAACAGGTACTGAGGATTGCGCACTCTGGCGTAACCTCTGACGAAGTAAGCGGCAGAGAGGATAACACCCAGACTTCCAAAGAATTTCAACATTATATTCAACTCGGCGGCAGTGAAGAAACCTCGCTTGTATACATAGATACCAATGAATGGGGACATGTAGTATATCATACTGCGGAACATGTGAGTCTGAAAGATTTATGAAGTTTAAAAAATAATAATTTCTACACTAAAAGTTCCTTCCGCAAGTCCATTCCAAGGAGTTTAAAATATGCTAATCTTAAACAGATTTTGTAGACTAAGATAGTTTTAGAAGTGTGTTATTTTTATTAAGTACTTAAGTAAGTTATTTATAAATAGTGTATTAGTGTTATAAATAGTGTGATAAGGGAACAGTCTGGAGTGAAAGAAGATGTAGTGTTGAGGATCGAGAAAGGTATGTTGGGCATGTAGCGAGGATGGATGACAGTCGTAAGACAAAGCAAGTGTACGAGGCGAGTGTGTATAGGACAGCTGGGAGGGGAAGGCCTTGGCGAACCTTCTTGGATCAAATTGGCGACATTTTGGAGAAGGGCCAGGTTAAAAGTACCCTAAACCGACAAGCATGTATGAAGAATGTAATGAGAGTGAATGAGGCGAAAGTTGTGTGTCAGGATCGTAGCGAGTGGAGATCCGTGTACCCCTTTGGGAAAGAGGCGTGAATTTATGTATGTATGTAAGTTATTTCCTTTTTTTTTTCAATTATTTTTACATACCTAATGAATTTAATTTCCCATTTTTTCTGAGTATCCCTAACTTTATGACAGTTCTAACAAAATCCTGTTGAATACTTACCACTGTAATAACCATGTCAGCATACTCCTCCGACTTAAACGGGCGGTACAGCACCTAGAGAAATAAATTCTTAATAAGCATTTAAGTTTGATAAATTCAATATTTTTAATCCCACTCATATAATAAAGCTGAAAGTTTGTGAGTTTGTTTAGATGTTTGGATATTTGCATAATTGTGTTTCAATCACGCCTAAACAAGTGAACCGATTTAGATGAAACTTGGAATAAGCGTAAATAGTGACCTGGAATAGCATATGGGCTATTCGAAATGTGAGTACCATGCGGGGAAACCGCGCGCAGAAGCTAGTAATTCATATTTTTTCTCTTTTTTTATGATTCTCCAAATATGAGCATGTGCCAAACCTTTACAATTTGGATGAGTTTTAAAGGCAAAAACCTATATTATTATTATACTACACAGGCAGCTCTCAGAGCTGATGCACTCTTTGACATATTTTTACCATTTAAGAGATCTAAGAGTGTCTGTCTACTGTGCCAAACAGTTGTTATCCTGTTTTGATTTTTTTCTTTAGTATATATGTAGGATAGGTTAGGCTCACATTGCTGTGTCGGGGTATGTCGGGGCGCCTTCTGTTGTGTTACGGAGTATTCATATGTGTTATGTTGTGGCGCATTTTCAGATCATTCACCGTGTGAGAATTTTTGATGTGTTTTAAAATGGAATCATCTGATACTGACAGTGATTTTTATGAAGATATTAAATTTCTTTTTGATTTTTTTATGTTTTTGCTAAATATTCCTCCCAAACACCATTCTTGATACCATGATCCTTATATTCTTTACATTTAGTCAGTCAAAGTCAAAAATCATTTATTCAGTAGGACCGCAGGGATCACTTAGAAATTGTCATGGAGTACTCTATAAATTCATAAGACATTTTTATAAAGCAAAGCACTGTAACACATATATAAATATGAGGATCACAGTATCAGGAATGGTGTTTGGGAGAAAATTAATGTTTTTGCTATTTTCTCCCCAGCAGAAATTTAAAACATGTATTCATACCACAACTCTCACATGATGAATGATCTGAAAATGTGCCTTAATGCACCACAACACAACACACCAGTATAAACACTCCGTGATCACAACAGAAGTCACCCCGTCACAGGTTTGTGAACCTAGCTTAATGTAACAAGTTCAATGTGTCACAGAATCAATTTATGTTGAAAACTATTATTGTATGTTTGCCAAATGTAATTTAAGTAAATGCTTCTGAGTTACAATATGAATGTTAAATTAAGCTTTAAAGCTTTACTAGATGATGATGATGATACTAGATTGATATTTTTAGACAGTCAGGAGGCAAAATTATGCTAAGCATGCATACACTACACCATTGGGACGCTGAAGTGCTCTGGACAGCACAAGACATACAAAATCTCAACTTCTAAAGTTCTCAACTTTATAACTTGAGATTTTGTATGGCTTCAAAGTAAGAACAGCATACTTTGCAGATAATCTAAAATTTACTTTTTGACAGTATTAGTATTTTTGTAAGATAAGTATACCAATTTTTGACAAAAAATTATAGTGTAAATAACTCACATCCATGGGTCCACTTCTATGTACATTGTACAGCTTCGGGCCAAACATACACTGGACAAGCTTCTTCATTGTTAGAATCATCTTGCCAAGTTGCCACTAATCAATTTGAAACTGAATAGATTCAGAGCTCCACTGTAGTAGAGGTTCTGCTAAGTTTATAATATTCAAACTTTTGTGGCAGCTATGCCTGATGAAAATTAACTTAGCCTGAGCCTGAACTGAACAAAGCTGAGTAAATCAATAATTCATTGAGTGAAAACTTCTTTGAAATGAAAATTGGTACTTCGATTTTCTCTGAGGGGTTTTTAAATCTAAAATCCACTCCACTGACATTGACATATACCCCTGACTGACAGTGACATGTCATCACAGACGTACTAGGGATGGGACGGATGGGATGCCATGCATGAAATGGTGGCAATAGCTCCTGATATTTTATTTTCTTTTTCTCGTGTTTTACTAGGTTTCATTAAGTAATTTCAGTGGCATTTTACTGATGAAGCCTTGGATAGTTGGCAGGAGATATGGCAAATGGAATGGGGGAGTATTCAAGAGGATTTCTTTCTCGTTTTACGAAAGATTTCCGTTGGAGTTTTGAAAAAACCAGAAACACGCCGCCATGTTTTGTTCAAACGGAGCGGCGGCATTCGATCATCTAAGGTTTAAACCAAATTGACAGGCTGACTGACTGACAGTTATGAATCTAATTAAAATGGGTAATTATTTGGATAAACATTCCAGATAGCCTATTACGGCTATCCGTGAGCATTTTATAGCCAAACATTTAGTCCGGCGAGAACTTGGAAGGATTTTTATTGATACGATTTTTTTATACGATCTTATGATCAATTCGATTCGATCTGAGTGACTCGCATGACCGTTGAATCGATTAAAAAAATCAGAAGATCATAAGGCCGTGAATCGATCTTGATTGAAGATCGATTCAGATCGTGCATCCCTATACGTCAGTCAGGCTGTCAGTCAGTCCAGTCAGTCAGTCAGTCACTCGGACGGAATTCTAGCGAATCGATGGATGTTTTCAGAGTTTAATTTTCTATTTGTGTTTAGTGCAGCGTAAAAAAAATCTGCTAGTCGAATTAAAGTCATGAAAAATGATTCGCCTATTGCAACATCCGTCTTTCATCATACTACTCCTGGCAGTGTCTGCATCTTGCAGAATACACAAGCTGCATCTTACGGTAAGACCACCGTATGTTTGTGAATGAATAGATAGACTATTCTGTCTGTAATTTACGTAGACACTACCGATAAGTTTCGTCTGGTACATAAAGGAATAAATGTTGGAAGAAAAAATTCCGCGAATTGAATAGGCGTGTTGGAGAGAACACGGTCTCCAACCGCATAATCCTGTAATCCCACTAAATAAATTAACTAATTAAGCAAACTTGTTTTTATAATGCGATAACCAAAATCGTATCACCTTGAAACTAAGCTTCATGTTATGGTCTGGTTAATATTGACTACTTGTAACGCAGTTCATTAGGTTACAGCCAATTTATTTGTACTTTTCCTTGTTGTTTCAAAACTTGTATTCATCACTCTTGATACTTTGATGTGGGAATTTAATAATTTTATTTACAATTATTATTACATATAAAAGAAACTTATCTGAGAATATCTATGGATTCCCATTGGTTTAGTGCCTATCAAAACCTATGCTAACCTTTGATAAAAACTAATTTTGTTTGAAAGGTATATTTCATTTCATAAGCTTGTTACTGCTACACAAGACTCCCGTCAAACTCCATTTCACTTGATCCTTTTGATTCTCTTACTAATTTCTTGCCACTGCATATTCTTTCAGTTTCGCCTAGTTATTAAATATTTAATTGATACTTACTGATTTTTAAAAAAAGTTATTCCTAGGTAGTAGAGTGCTTCCTGCCAGTTACCGCCGTGGACCAAAAGAGCTGTGTCGTTTGCATAGGTGATAATTTTAGCATTCAGAAGCCATAAATTGCAAAGCTGGTATAGATTAAAAATAGGGTAGATCCAAGGATGCTACCTTGAGGAAGACCAAAATGAAAATTCCTCATCACCTAACTAAACAATCATCAATTTTTACATTCTGGGACTGATCTAAGAGAACATTTTAAGAGCAATATCTTTGACACCAATCTGTTCTAGCTTATTTAAAAGAATGGGCACTGAGACAGTGTCGAACGCCTTAGAGAGGTCTAGGAAAATTCCAATGGATTTTCATTTTCTGTCCATATAGCTAAGTAAGTAAGTTCGTATGAGTCAGTGGCCATCTCTGGTGACGGAGTTTTTAGGCCGCCTTAAGGCCTCCGTCATGGCTTAACGACTTAAATAGCCAGGACCGACAATTTTACGTGCCCTCCGAAGCACGGAAGCGCTCAGATGAAAATGCCACTGGCGGTCACCCATCCACTTACAGACCGTTTCGAACGTTGCTTAACTTCGACGATCTATCAAGAACGACTAAGCAAGCACGACCACGAGCGCTTTTCCATCTAGCTGACAACGGCTCATTGTAGAACATAAATGTTTGAAAAAATGTTTCAAGTGCACAAGCAGCTCTTTGAGGTGCTCATTATACCACACTGCTTTGAAAAAACAAGTGGCATCACAAGAAGTTTGTTTGATGTTAGTTTATTATTTCCTAACTACATAGCTCTGTCACCTTACCTCATACCTACTTTTGTTTTTTCTTTTTTTGTACTTGTTCTCTGTTTATGTAATGTACCTGTGTCTGTGTGTTGTCAAATAAAGTTATCTATCTATCTATATCTAACATTTGATTTAGAGTGAAGACACTTGATAAACTTGGCTCTGCATGTTTGGGTGTAGGCCTTAAGCTACTGGGACTTATTTTGAAAACAAAATTGACAAGTGCAGCATAAAGCGAATTCCATCTATCTACTACCCAGCAATCAATAACGGACAGAATATCTTTTGAATGATTATGCAAATGCAACTTAAATATCTATCTATCATTGATTTAACTTTGAATAGAATAGAATAGAATAATATTTATTGAACAAGAAGAACACAACAAGAAAGTATTTGAATAATAGGAATTTGGAATAAGTAGTGGCCTTGAAGAACTTGGTTGTTATTTTGGGCCAGTGACGAAATACTGATATGCCCGGAACAGTAGTGGTTTACTTTTTTAACTCACACAATTTAAACTCATTTTTGTATTAATGACGGGACGAGATCGCGTAAAGAACCCTCGTGACCACGATCGGTGCAACCCGACCGAAACGTCGAGGTTAGGTAATTTTCGAATGATAACTGAAACATTTGCGCCATCTCGTCCCGTCATTAATACAAAAATAAAATTTTAATCTAAGATGGTTTGTTTTCGAAGGACGATGAGCGTCGCTACGTAGACCTGACTACATTCGGTTTCTTCAAAGGCGGCATTCTCGATGTTAAGATGGTCAACTTCATGCTGCCTTCAGGCCCAGTAGAAGGAGAGGTGAGATC
This sequence comes from Epirrhoe alternata, assembly GCA_963565295.1. Taxonomy (NCBI): domain Eukaryota; kingdom Metazoa; phylum Arthropoda; class Insecta; order Lepidoptera; family Geometridae; genus Epirrhoe; species Epirrhoe alternata. The sequence goes on from OY751375.1 coordinate 3,381,980, forward strand.
TGAAAACTTATCTTTCACTCCTTTTGTTGGTTTATATCAAGCAATACAAAGGTTGACTAAAACATAGAAACTAACCCTAATAGAAAGAAAACATACTGTCAAGAACCAGAAGAAATTGAGAAGAAACGACCACAGAAAATTAAAATTTTTAAACATTCATTTGTGATTTTCTGACATAATAATTAACCATTAAATAAGGGGTATTTATGTTATTATTTGATGTCTCAGTATGGATTCACCCTGGATCGTACAGTGAACGATGCAATAAGCCCCTACATGGTTCAAGGCACGACTGACTCCTGCTTCCTAAAGGAAAGCGTTCTGACGCCGCAGCATCCCGCCATTGTGTTCTTGAAAATGGACTTTGATAATATGAGGTAACGCTTCAGTCAGATAATATCTAAGTACCGATTATTAAATGTGTAGTACAATTGCGAAGTATGTGTATCAAGTGCACAAAAGATGATCCATCTTTGAGTCGCATTAAAAACTATAATAGCGGCTCGTATGATGTTGTTTAACAAAGCCAAAATATAATGAAATCTAAGAATATCTTTCTTGACGACCATAATATCATTTTAATTGTGTAAAGTAGGCACTCGTAGTAAATTTAATTATACTTAATACTTACTTATAACTTGACCATAATCTAATCTTTATAGTATATTTTTAAGTAATAACTTCTGTATTAAAATGTTTGTATGCTAATCAGCAGGATCTAGAGATTCCTAGTTTTAAGCACAAGCATCTGCTCTGTAACCTAGGTACACAAATAAATTGAAATTGTTTCTAGAATGTAAACTGTCCCACTGAGTTTTTCAGGGTCAGTTGTATGTTGTGTTTTTCATAAATATTTACTTGTGTAATATTTTTTTAGGTTGAATGTCACATGCAAAGCTCCTGTTCTCCACATGTACCAGAATAAATCCGTGGTGCCATTGTGTAAGTTATAATACAAACTATGCTTCAATCTAAACTTTATCATTTTGTAATAAGGTTGATATTTAGTCCAGACACTGGATAATAAAAAAATGTCTGGATAAAACTAAAGGGTTTTTATCTTTTACATCCATAGTACTTCTATTGTATACTGTAATGCTTTTATTCTGTCACATATTTCAGAATATTGCTTTAATTTGATAATGTTTGGTTCCAGCTGTACCGGAAAACGAGAAGGGGTGTTTGTACAGCGTACTGCCCATTGTCAAAGAGTCGCGTGATGGATACGATTACTACAACACTAGTGTAAGTTACTACTTAAATCCTACTATACATAAAACTACTGACCAATATCTAATAAATAAATAGATAATGCTGGACATCGCACAGCATCATCTAACCTGTTGTTTTTGTTTCAGTTTGCACTCTTCGTAGGCACGCGAAACGAGCAAGGTCTATACAATTTGTACTTGAACAATTGCCCTCGCGGTGGCGAAGGCCACGGCCCAAAAGTCAATATGCTTGTGAGTATATCATATCCTTTTTTTGCTCGTGTCACACCTTGTCTTAACAGAAAATGTCAATTTCTTAATTGATTTTGTTAAAGCATTGTATCCATTGCAATCCAAATTCTGGTTGTTGGTACTTGAAGACCCATATTGGTTCTCGCGTAGGGTCAAAGATGTTACAAATATACTGTCGGTGATAGTTTAATTATACATGTAGACTATACAACTCGGCATTTATAAAATAACGAAGGGCTACCGGTCTCTGGCTCGTAGACTACAACTTTTTAAATTGGTCGGGTAATTCCATATATCGAATCCGATAACTTCCCGACGAATTTAAGTAGGTACCCCTATATTATCTCCTTTACCAGAGTCGTCCTTTAAAAGAGCCGTGTGTGTGTGAGAAGGGCGTGGGATCGAATCCCGGCCGCGCATCAATGGATTTTGCGTTTCGTAAAATTTATATGTGCTTTAACACGAGCTCTGAACGGTGAAGGAAAACATCGTGAGGAAATCAGTCTTATAGGCGGCGATGGGCTTGCAACCTGTCACGTATGGAATACTAACTTCTGCAAGATGTGGACAATTGGGCATGTATCAAATATGTATTTGTACATGCCTCTGACCCCCTTAGACATCTTTAAAGTATCTGGAATATAAAAGAGCTGATGTCTACCGCGCCTTGGGAATACAGTCGTGACCCTGTTTACGTTTTTTACGTTTACCAGAGTTGACTACAACATTGAAATGTACTTTATTACCCACAGATCGAGATCTACGAAAGCAACGCGGGCAACTACCTCTCTGCGGGAGAAATGCCACTGCCTACCCTGTACGCTATGATGTCAATAATATTCTTCCTATGCGCCAATTTATGGACATACATATTAAAGACTAGTCGCCAGCCTGTATTCAGAATCCACATTATTATGTGCGTGCTGGTCTACCTAAAAGCATTGTCATTGGCCTTCCACGGGATAAACTATCACTTTATAATGACGAGAGGCGAACACGTCACGGCTTGGGCGATACTTTTCTATATAACACATTTGTAAGTATTATTTTATTGTTATTATTTAATTGGATGCCCACCTAAAGGACTGGTCCACGGTAGCCCAAAATAGAGATGAATGGAGAGAGGGAAGGGAGGCCTTTGCCCTGCAGTGGGACACTACAGGCTCCTAATAATAATAATGTGGCGCTCTGTCTGGTAAACAATCATCATCTTCCTGCTCCTGTATAGTAAATAATATCGAATATCGCGAAAATATTGTGCTTTATAGAAAAACTAAGAAACATTTTTAATAGTAGAGTAAAATTAACTTGAAATTTAAATTTTTATTTAACTTGAATTTTTTACTGTGATTTAAGGATGTAATTGTGTAATTATTATCTTATGAGAGATAATGAGAAAGTGACCGTTGCGTGAAGTTCTTCCCATCAACAAAGGAGGTCATTCATTTTGGACCCGAAAGTAAAAAATGCCGGCCAATGAAATGTAAGTCGATTACTTCAAATGATTTTCCAAGGCAAAAAATTGGAAACTAAATTATTCAACCTAAGAAATCTTTTGAAGTAGTGTACTTAGAGACAGTGCCATACTGAAACATACTCGGTTTGACATTTCCAATAGTGGTGAGGCCTAAATTTTATTGACCAGCACTTTTAACTTTTGGGCCCAACCTTGTATGGAGCCCGAGTGGGTCTCCTTTAGTGTCAGTTGAAGGTCAGCCATTGAGAAATAAATAAATTTAGTTAAATAAGAGACATAAAAATACAGTCTAACAGATTACTGGAGTTCTGTGTTCTATTTTAAGGCGCTTACTAATAAACCTGGAATAAAGTTATTCCTGAGTGTATACTGTCAAAATTTATGGTTATTATGCCGAGAAATAACTTTATGTCACGTTTGATGGTAAGGCTATACTCGTATATGTATAAACAATTAACCAATTTACAAATTCCTAACGAACCTAACTTTGTTGGTTACAGGCTAAAAGGCGCGGTGTTGTTCGTAACGATAGTTCTCGTCGGTACCGGCTGGAACTTCATCAAGCACATCCTCTCTGACCGGGATAAAAAGCTGTTCATGATCGTCATTCCTCTACAGGTAATTCTCTTAAAAATCTTACATTTTAGTTTGCCTACAATTGCCGCGATACATTTTTGATGAAAAAGATAATGTAGTATTTTTACGTCTTCCAACAACATTAGACGCATGTTTCTTCGAAGTGTTTTTTCGTTATCAGACAAAGAATCCAAAAAAAAACTTACATTTTGTAAGAAAACTAAAATGTACATACGATTTTTGAATTTGCCAGCAACATTAGACCCATAGTTATTTTGGAGTATTTGTTTGTTTTCAAATATGATAATATATTTTGATATGGGTAAGAAGGGAGTGAATACGAAGATGACGAGTGATGGGGGAGAATGGAAGAAGAGAACATGTTGTGCTGACACCGGATAAGCGGGATAAGGGCAGGCAAATGATGAAATGATGATGATGATCCAAAAATGCAAAAATGAAAAAAAAAAATTTTTTTAATGCAGTTAATCGAGCGCCTAACAAGACTTTTCGATAACTCTCACGGTTTCAGAGTTCCCCTCAGGCCACAGGCCCTGAAAAGAGTCACCCGGTATATTTTATTACATTACTTATTAATTATATGAATTATTAATTATTTACGAGACATGGACGCTTACTAAGGAAACTGTGCACCAAATACGAGTTGCACAAAGGGCCATGGAGCGCGCCATGCTCGGTATCACACTCCTCGACAGAATCCGGAACACGGAAATTCGTCGACGGACAAAAGTGTTCGATATAGGGGACCGTGTTGTGGACCTCAAATGGAATTGGGCAGGACACCTGGCTAGACGTGGTGATGGTCGCTGGAGTAAAACCTTAACCGAGTGGTGGCCAAGAGGATGTAGTAGGAAACAGGGTCGACCAAAAGCGCGTTGGATCGATGACATTGAAAAAGTCGAGGGCAAAACTTGGATCAGGGACGCACAGGACCGCAAAGTCTGGCAAAAGCGAAAGGAGGCCTATACCCAGCAGTGGGTGACACCAGGCTGAGATGATGATGATGATTAATTATTTAAATATACATATATTGTAATATTATAAATGTGAAAGTAACTCTATTAGTCTGTCTGTCTCTCTGTCTGTTTGTAACCTTTTCACGCCCAAACCAAATAGATAAGGCTGAAAATTGGCATGAATAAAGGTTGTCTCAGGGAAGGACATAGGTTACTTTTTATCCCGAGGGACCGCGAGTCCGCGGGAGCGCAGCTAGTTAGCATAAACCAGCATTTATATCGCTTATGCTTTTGTTGCAGGTGTTAGCGAATGTGGCTGAAATAATACTAGCCGAGAGTGAGGAAGGAGCAGCGGAATACAATGCCTGGCGCGATATATTCGTACTCGTCGAGCTATTGTGCTGCGGAGCCATACTCTTCCCTGTCGTCTGGTAAGTAAGTTCGTATGAGTCAGTGGCCAACTCTTGTGACGGAGCCGGCCGCCATAAGGCCTCCGTCATGGCTTAACGACTTAAATAGCCGGGACCGGTAATTTAACGTACCCAAATCACGGAAGCGGAGATGAAAATGCCACTGGCGGTCACCCATTACAGACCGCTTAGAACGTTGCTTAACTTCGACGATCTATCAAGAACGACTAAACAAGCACGGCCACGAGCGCTTCTGGTTCTTCGTCTGGTAAGAAAAGCCGTGTTGGCCGAATGGGTTCGTGGTGAAGGTCGTGGGTTCGAATCCCGGCCGTGCATCAATGGTTTTTGCGTTTCGTAAAATTTATGTGCGCTTTAAACACGAGCTCTAAACGGCGATGGAAAACATCGTGAAAATACCAGTTAGTATTCTTATAGGCGGCGATGGGCAACCTGTCACGTATGGAATACTAACATCTGCAAGATGTGGGCATGTATCAAATATGTATTTGTACATGCCTCTGACTACCCCCTTAGACATCTTCAAAGGATCTGGAATATAAAAAAAGATCCGAGAGAATGTCTACCGCGCCTCGGGAATACAGTCGTGATCCTGTGTTTTTTTTCTTGCTTTTGACTGGTGATTATGAATGAATGTTGTTATTTCCAGGTCAATTCGACATTTGCAAGACGCGTCTAGTACCGACGGCAAGGCAGCCATCAATCTGCGCAAGTTGAAGCTGTTCCGCCATTTTTACGTCATGGTCGTCTGCTATATTTACTTCACTAGGTTCATCGTCTCCATACTCAAGGTAGAAATTTTAGAATCCTTTGTATTTTTTAATCATCACGGCATCGCACAAAAGTAGACGAGCAAACGAATATCTTTACGTCTATAACCCCGCGGCGATGGGCTTGCAACCTGTCACGTATGGAATACTAACTTAGGGCATGTATCAAATATGTATTTGTACATGCCTCTGACTACCCCCTTAGACATCTTCAAAGGATCTGGAATATAAAGATCTGAGAGAATGTCTACCGCGCCTTGGGGATGCAGTCGTGACCCTGTTTACGTTTTTTTTACTATAACCCCAAAGCGCAGTACATTCTCTCAAATATTGTAACCCATATTGCATCGCCTTTATGCTTTAATCAATGTAATTTTTGTCTGTTTGTCCGTGCGTCTGTGCACGCTAATCGCGGATACCGCTTATCTGATTTTGATGCGGTTTTCACTGTTATAACAAGCTGTAAGTGGATAAGCAGTTTCCGAGATTAGATTATCTTTTAATCAAATCACTTTGCTATTGCTAATAACCTTACCGGTAACACCGCGGGGCTCATCTTGTATAATTTAATATACAACAGGTAAGAAACCGTTTTCTTTTTTATAATACTTTTTACCCAACTGCGTCAGAACAAGGTTACTTATAATGTTTTTCGAGCGTATGTCCATGCGCTCGAAAAACATTAGGTATTTTTCCTTCTTTCTGTCCTTTTTGTATGTCCATTTCTTTGGCACGCCCTACAGTACAAACGAGAGTTGTCATTGAATTCGTCAGAATTGTGGTAGTGTAATTTTCAAAATGGCACCCGCAAATGAAAATAAAAAGAGTGGGGGGCTTTGTTTTTTTCTACCATAACAATCAAATGGAAGCTAGAGAAAAGACCATTTCAAAAATATATGAATCATATCACGCTTATATTACTGTTTTAATATAATTATGTCAAAAATCTTTTTTTGTACTTTTTTAAGTTTAGAACTGTTACCAAAACCACGTTCAAGTTTTCACTTCTGTTAGCACTCCTGGAATGCCACTGTTTTTTGATTGTAATACATTTTGTCAGATTATCGTGCCGTTTCAATACGCGTGGCTGGATGAAATGTTCCGCGAGCTTGCAACGCTTATCTTCTTCGTAATGACGGGGTACAAGTTCCGACCGGCTGCCGCCAATCCTTACTTCACGCCCAATCATGAAGACGACGCTGAGCCACAAGTGTTAGTATCCTACTTCCTACTAGAAATCTGAAAGTTTGTGTTTCAACCATGCCTAAACCAGTGAACCGATTTGGATGAAACTTTAAATAAGTTTAGAAAGTGATTTGGGCATATAGGTCATTCAAAATGTTGGTACTACGCGAGCGATGCCGCGCGCAGTGGCTAGTTAGGCAATAAAATCGTTTTAAACCGACATCAAAAAAGAGAAAGTTCTATGTTCGGCCTTATGTATGTTTACCATTTCATGAAATGGTCGAAAACATCGCTCTTGTCGCGGTGATGGACTAGTTGTGGGCGAGACCTCACATGTGTGACAGACATTTCACTAAATGGTCTCAGAATTGATAATATTTTCGACCATTTCATTAAATGGTTGAATATTTGACCATTTCCCGAAATAGTCGATCATACAAAGAGTCTACTTGTATTGAACAGTGCCTTTTCTGGTTATTTACCTGAGTACTTGTTACAAACTAGCCCCCTTAGCGTGACCATGGTATCTCCACGGTAGAATAGAGTAAAATGACATCTGAGTTTAGCCAAAAGCATCTTTTCTATAACGGCATTAAAACTCAAAATCGTCTGAACGAAAATGTAATTTTCTCTATTCTACCGTAGAGATTGCGTGGTCATGCTATGAGTAGAAGCCGATTCTATTAGAGTGCCACAAACATATCTGGCCCGGTGGCCAAAAGAGGAACTAACGACGCCATTTTGAAATGTCAATCTGTCTGCAACTGTCTGCTATTCGTTTCCAGTTGCCATATCCGCCATTGCTTGTTTGCTCAGTGTGGTTATTGTTCGTTGAATTTGTTTTTTTTTTCATTTAAATAAAAATTCTGCTAGCTTATTACGACCTCACGGATTGATTTAAAACTATTTTTAAAAAATGCCAAAATACCATATTCTACATTAAATAAAAAAAAAAAAAAATTAATGCTGGACTATTCACACAGCATCATCTAGCCCCAAAGTAAGCAGAGCTTGTGTTATGGGTACTAAGATGACTGATAAATTACTTATATACTTTTTTTGTATTACTTATATACTTTTTGTTTGTAAATACATACATATTATACATAGAAACACCCAGACCCGTACATAGAAAATTTATGTTTTTGGCAACACCAAATGCCATAGTAATTTACTTTCTCTATGCCAAATGCGATAGCAGCGCCTTCCTCACCGGAACAGATAAGTTTGTGGGACTATAAATTAGCGACAAGTCGATTATCCCATGTATAACTGACTAAAAACGTGTAAACACTAGGTACGTAAACATTTCAGGCTCTCGGATATCGGCGTTCTAGAAAACGTCTCGCGAATATCAAACAGGAGCGAGCTGAAGAGACGCGAAGATATGCAGCCTCTCATGCAAGAAACTGGATACAACTCCGACTAAGTGCCACGGAATCTCCAACCAAATTCGGAAATTATGACCGTATCACGAAATTTCCGACTGCACCATGGAATTTCCGACTGCACCGTGAAATTTCCGACTGCACCATCGAATTTGTATCACATAATGTATGACTATCAAGCTAAGTATTACGGAATATATTGTTTTTTTGGTTGACCGAGACGCGAAAATTGCATATTTGACGTTGAAATTTCAACATCATAGTACGGAAACTGTATTCAACAAGGTGCCACTTAATAGTTTTACATTTATTGCGGTTCAATAAATTGTAATTTAAACTTCGACCTTAAGCCTATGTGTTACTTGGATCTTTTACTGATTCATGAAGTGATGCAGTCAATACATCTATACACCACTAACAAAACATTCGTTTATTATGTAAATTCAAAAAATAATGCGCTTACCGAAAGGGGAAGGGGTAGTTTTGACCAAATCTAAAAAGACACCCCAAAAACAAAATCAAATACAAAATGAAGTCTATAATAGCTTTGGAAGTGCTACATTTTTTTGAATGACAGATAGCTGGCATTTGCTTTGGGCCTTGATCGAAACTTACAGTGTCCATTCTCATTTGTAACACCACCATGCCATAATGGCTGAACTGACTTAGATGAAACTAGAAATATGTAATTAGTGATCTGGAATACACCGTTTATTTATGTCCAAAAAAAAAGCAATTTACCACAGGTATTCAATGTGTTCATGGAAAAATACAATACTTATCATATTGTATCTAAGATCGATTTGTAGTCCGTTGAGATTCGATTTTTTTATGTGATTACTTATAGCTTCCAATTTGATGGTGTTAAACAGTAATTTTAAAATAATAAATAAAAAATTGTTTTAATATTGCCTGACAGACTCAAGGCTGGATTCGACCAAACTAGTCGCCGTATAAGTCTTACATTGCGATTAAAATCATGAATCGTTATATTAATTAAGAGTTATTTATTTTATTCGCAGAATAAGATTATACTGCAGCTAAATTGTTCGAATACGGCCTAATAAGACTAAAGACAGTAATGACGCCATATTGGTTTTGCGAGAATTGAATAAAATATTGAAAGATTTTGATACTTTTCTCGTTATTGTCTTATTTTGAAACTGTTTCAGGAAATGTTAAATGTTTATGAAATCTACTTAACAGTAGCCAATTGCTCTATGGTTTGTACTATTAGTTAGGTGAATGTATGTTACTATAGTTTAATAGTATGTGATAAGAATGTGTCTTTATTAAGTCGAGTTGTTTATATAAATTAATTCATTGTGAACAGATAATTACAACGTCACGTGTTGCAGAATTTTGATTTCATGACAACATTTTTAATCTCATGTAGTCACCTATTAAGATGTAGAGGACAATGCTCATACCCCGTACCACTTTATTGGTCATCATCTGGTACTGAGTCCGCGACTAGTCCTCGACTTATTTTTTTGTCTTGTGCCTAAAGGTTAAATACATCCACTAATCCAAATGGTCTTCCAAAATCGTTCCGTGAATGGTAAAAACATCTTTGATGGACACGTCCATGGGGCTTATTGTCTAACTTGAAATACATTCCCAGTTATCATCCCAATTGAGCTCAACCAATCACACAACACGAAAATGACAACGGAAGTGACAACGTCATTTTCGTATTGTGTGATTGGTTGAGCTCAATTGGGATGATAACTGGGAATGGATTTCAAGTAAGACAATAAGGCTGCAGCTCTGGATTTCCAAACGGATTGAGATCCATGCGTCCAGTTCATTTGGATGTCTACAAACGGACGTCTCGTGAATGTGAGGGAAATGCAGTCGCCGCTGTCTTTCACTCTACAGCTGCCGTCTTTTAGTTCTACGTTACATAGCATGAATTCTAGCATTACTTACTATTCTGTTATAAAATTTCCTTAACTAGTTTAGCGATTTTTTTAATAGTAGCTAAGGGATATGCTACTCAGCCAAAGGTTCGCGAGCAATCAATTGAAAAGTTACTAAAATTATGTTTAGCTTAGATTATATGTTCTTTTGGGAATATAATAAGGAGTTAGCCCATTACACTGTCCCGTACCATTTACGTGAGGACATTATATTCTCTATTGAGGCCCAAAATGCTTTGGTAGATCGTACACAATTTGTACAACTAAAACCCTAAGGTTTTGGTTGAGATTTTATTAAATAAACTAGCTGCGCCCCGCGGTTTCACCCGCGTAAGTCCCGTTCCCGCGGGAATATCGGGATAAAAAGTAGCCTATGTGTTAATCCAGGGTATCACCTATCTACATACCAAATTTCAACCAAATCGGTCCAGCCGTTTTTGCGTGAAAGAGTAACAAACATCCATACATCCATACATCCATACTTACAAACTTTCGCCTTTATAATATTTATAGGAAGGATATTGCAATAGCCGCCTGACTTTGTGAAATCTATGACTACGCGAAAATGCATCAGAAATATGCTCAATTTTCAATAAGCAAAGTGTGACTGTGAAGTGAACTTTGCAATTTTAGCCATATCATATCATAAGCCCCCTCGCAGACTGCAGACTTTCTATCGGCCGATAGTTGAGACGGAACATACTTCGGCTCGTAATGAGTATGGAGAAGTATAATAGCCCGTCTCAACTATTGGCCGATATAAAGTCTGCAGTCGGCGAGGGGGCTAAATAGAGTGGATATTTGATTAAAAATCAAAGTATACCCATCCTTTTCTAACATCGCGAAAAAAATATGCTACGTTCTAGCAATGCTTAATCTTAATAAGGCGTGCGGTATCCTTGTTTAGTCAAGCAGATTACATATAGAGGCGTTCGCTAACAGCCATTGTCTGGTCCGCTGTAATGGGCAGACATCTTAAATGTGCTGTATCTAGGTATATTTGATCGGGGGCTTGATGAATAGAAACGGTTATACTTATTACTTGACTTAATTTTTGTTATTTAAATTATAACGAATTCAATCTAAAAATATTCAGTCTATAATATAATATCTCTGAATTCTTCAGTCTTAATTTGAAATACCTGTTGTATGTTATTGTTTTATAGCTAGAAATAATTAATGTCTGTTGTCTTTTAATAAGTATCACATTATTAGGAGTATGTACTTTCAAACTCGCATCTCTAAAATTCTTATTTCTACAATAAACTACTACATACCTATTCCTACTTCTACACTTGGTATGTAAGATATGTTAGAAATAGATTGTCGAATTAGTTAGTTTGTATGTAAATTCAGCAGTGAAAACGCAAGACAGCCATTTTTATATGTAACATTCTTCTAACAATTGTAATATACTTGTTCAAAATGAAAGAAAAACTAGCATTAGTATAATCAAATTTAGTTCATACATAATATACGGGGTCGTAGTATATAGTTATTCCCATAGGCGGATCCAGGGGGGGGGGGGCACGGGGGCACGTGCCCCCCCCCCAGACGACATTTTTGTGTACCTACTAACTACGAAAAATTAAGAAATTGTGAAATTTTGTTCAGTTTTTGTTTCTTGTGCCCCGCCCCCCAGAAAAAAATCCTGGATCCGCCCATGGTTATTCCTCATTATAAACTAAAACTAAGGATGCTTATTACACTGGAGTTACTATACCACGTTTATTTGTAAGACCGTTTGTTAATTATTGCAAGTCTGCGTTTTCACTTAAATTGCAATTAAGTAGGTATGACAATTTTGTCAGGCCAAGCCAACTGCCACTATAAATTAACAAGGGTAAATTAAAAACACATGACGCTCTTGGCACGTCTCAAATGCTCGAAAAAACTCGCGTCAAAATGAAATATAGCGTCACAAACTTATCTGGACCGGTGGTCAAAATAACTAACGAATTTTACTGTAAAATTTATGTTTCTGCCAACACCAAATGCGATAACAGCGCCTTTCACCGGTTCAGATAAGTTTGTGGCACTGTACCTAGAACGTTCTGCTGCTGTAATAAATAAATATCGGCGATGCGTCAAAATGGCGTCAAATGTGTGTTCGTTAAATGCTCAATGCACATTGAATTGGCAAGCGACGCGACAATTAGTTTTATAGCAAGCCATTACAAACCATATGAACAATGGTACAAGATATAGAAACGCTTGTAGAATTAACGAGGTTTGGCGAAGCCATCTAGCGGGCCGCGCTGCCTCGATTACTTTCGTGCGGTTCATTCTACAAGCGTTTCTATATCTTGTACCATTGTTCATAAGGTTTATAATGGCTCGCTATAAAGCTAATTGACGAGTCGCTTGCCAATTCAATGTGCATTGAGCCTTACGCTAACGCTTGTAAAAACGCGTACTTGGTACTCAGTTGTATGAGAGACAAAATAACATAAGATGAAATGTTGAGATATTTGGTTGTGGAGCATCCTGCTTTTGTGTGTCGACAGAGACTTATTTCTTATTGTATGATGTTAAGCATGATTATGGTAGTTATATTCTTCAGACAATTATTTCAAAGCCCTCATACAATTTGTGGGGACACGATAAATGATACGATTCTTACATCTACTACATTTTGCGGTAGGTAACAATAGAAAGCCACACCAATCTCTATCACCCTATTTAGGCTCAATGCACATTGAATTGGGAAGCGACGCGTCAATTAAGTAACGAGATCTGGCGAAGCCATCTAGCGGGCCGCGCTCGCTCGAGCGGTTCATTCTACAAGCGTTTCTATATCTTTTACCATTTATTAAATAAATAAATAATGCTGGACATTTCACACAGCATCATCTAGCCCCAAACTAAGCAAAGCTTGTACTATGGGAACCAGATAACTGATATACTACTTATATACTTTTTGTTTTGTAAATACATACATATTATTACATAGAAACACCCAGACCCGAGATAAATATTTGCAGATCATACAAACATTTATCCCGCGGCGGGGATCGAACCCGCAACCTTTTGCGTCTCAAGCGGGCTTGCACCCACTGCGCCACAGAGGTCGTCATATTTTATAAGGTTTATAATGGCTTGCTATTAAACTAATTGACGCGCCCTTGCCAATTCAATGTGGCATGGCATGAGCCTTAGGGTTTAATCATATTCTGAAATACCGTATACACAATAATGGATTTTATTTTTCATCGTGCTTCGCCTTGAAATTGTACATTTCATAATCAAAATATACAATTTTCTCACATAGGATGTTGAAAAAGGAACTTCAAATTCTTATATGGTTCAGGGACTTATGTCGCTGACAGTACCATTACTGTTGTACAATTGGATCCTGCAAAAAATGCTACGTTTATTCTCTTTAGTCTAATATTGAGTTCCGTATTTCATAGCGATTTTATTAGAGGTATAGAACGAAATGTAGCTATTTAAAAACATTTTTCCGAATTCAAATATTTTAACTATTACATTTAGTCTGATCATGCATTATCATAAATAATTTACAATTGTCCAATAGCAGATATAACGCCTAGATGGTTGGTTATTAAGAATCGCTTTTTTGGTCTGCGTATTTTTACAACGAAAGAAAACTACAATCCCATAGCTCGACCAGCTTTTAACATTCAGTCTGATTGTCCAGGTGTTTTGATAGTAAAAGAATTTGCTACTTATGAAGTATGTTTTGATACAGCGTATATTTTTGTTTGGTTGTGACGTTTTTTGTGTGTTTACAAAATAAGTAGCATTTTTGTGATGGTTTGTGTACGTTTTTTACGTATTGTTTTAATGTGAAATTGATTGTGAATTGTATAATTTTACACAATCAGTTCAAGGACTTGTGTTTATTAGGCGTGTATGTTACCTGTACTTATAAAGGATAGAAAATATTACTATAAAGGCCATAGTTCGTACATACTTAGGTATTGATGTTGTATTCAACTATTGTTCCTGGTATAGATTTATCTTGTCTTTATATTCCAGAATTTTCCATTCCAAGATGAAATTTAAAAGGTATGAATCATATATTCATACATTTTCTTCTCTTTTAAAACCACACACATTTTTTTCTCATTTTTTTTAACCAAAACGTTAAAAGAGAAGAAATACGTTTACCACAAAAAATGGTAGAACTTAGCGTTCTTATAACTCCAGCAATTAAAACAATTCAAACTATTGTCTATGCTAAAAAATACAGTGTTTTAACAGCGCTAGAAAAAACGTAAAATGGGTCACGACTGTATCCCCAATGAAAATTAAATGAGGGTTAGACTTTTACTAAATAAAAATTAGTGATATTGTAATATCTTGAAAGTACAGCAATTATAAAGTAACATCAATAACATAATTGTTCTGTCATTTTGTAATTTTTACCGGTGCTAAACCGATAAATATGAGCTTATCAAAAATTTTGTGACGACTAAGGGTTCCGTGGCCGAGCGGTAAGGCACTCCGGCCCCCTGATTACGAATCTCGCGACAGGCTAATCTCACAGTCACCGCTGTCAAACTTGTGATAAACGGACGTAGTTATGTGTAAAGGAACCAATCCACACTCATGTCGAAATTGAGTTAAATATAACTGAAACTCGACATGAGCGTGGATTGGTTCTTTTACGCTTATCTACGTCCATATAACACAAGTTTGACAGCGGTGACTGCGAGATTACGCCTGTCGCGAGATTCGTAATCAAGGGGCGGCTTTAGGAGGATCGTCTTATCGTTGCGGGTTCGAATCCCGTCGGAATCGAAAATTTTGATAAGACTTTTCATTTCTCAATAACTGTTCTGTGTTTGAGTTTGCTCAACCAACTATGCAACGTGTAAGAAACTAGGTTTTTGGTAAAACCTAGTGAAACCTTGAAATATCTAGATAGAATTATCGAGCCACATAGCCGTAACCCTTTTAGGCCAGACACTATACAGGGTGTAAAAAGACATCTACCGAAGCCGAAAGGGGTAGGTACAGCATCCCAACACACAACCAAATCCAAAAGGATTTTTCGAAAAAATCCGGAGAAAACAGCGTTTGAAGATTGCTGTTTGCGTATGTTCTGGGCGCGTTGTTTTACGTAGAATGCTGGATTTTGAGTTTTAACTGTTTTTTTCTTTTATAAATGAAATTATTAGGTAGGTATGGTCTTATTATGTTGGCCTTAATACATAGTAGTAAATAACCGAAAATAAAATATAATGACTAAGCTAAGTAAAAAAAAAAATTTTTGCATTTTTTTTTCGCTAAATATGTTTAGAATCATGGTCTGATTGCAGCCCCTCAGTTTTCGGTAGTTGTCTTTTTACACCCTGTTTATAATAAACTAGTTTTATCATAAGAAAGTTTATTTGTTAACTCCATAGCTATGCTTCTTGGTAATATCGCTGGTACCGTCTCCTGTATTTACTCTTCTTATATTTCATTTTGCTAGTTTTTTTATTATAAATAAATAAATATTGCTGGACATTTCACACAGCATCATCTAGCCCCAAACTAAGTAAAGCTTGTACTATGGGAACCAGATAACTGATATATATACTACTTATATACTTTTTTGTTTGTAAATACATACATATTATACATAGAAACACCCAGACCCGAGATAAATATTTGCAGATCATACAAACATTTATCCCGCGGCGGGGATCGAACCCGCAACCTTCTGCTTCCCAAGCGGGCTTTCACCCACTGCGCCACAGAGGTCGTTCATTGGTCGTTTTGTTAAGTTTAACCAGAGAAAGGTTACCAGTCTGCCATTTAAAATGCCATTTACACGATATCATTATTGATTCTTGCCACAGAATATTAGCCCTTGTCCCGTTGTGTGAGAAAGTATCTTGCTTTCTCAAACTCAAAAGAATTAATGTTGAATACAAGGATGGTATCGTATAAATTACGTTTTACTTGATCAGACCACATTAAGAAACAGTAATTTAATTAGTATGTATGCCTTTTTATACTATTTTTTTTAATTAGCGTACCTACTGCCTAAAAAACAAAATAAAATATTGCTTACTTTACACCATCACTTTCCATAGGTACCTTTCCTTATTTATATTCATAGACATGTGTATTCTTATTGTCTGTTTCCAAAATTGTATAGATTATGTACCTAAGCATAGGTTTATATGTAAATATACTTTTTAATACACTATCTTCTTAATTGTTAAAATTGAATAATGTGTCTTTTAGAAGCAATATGAGTTGTGTAGAACAATAAATTATTCATAATTATTCACATAAAGTTTTTGATTTACTTATTAAATATAACTGATTACTAAGAATAGTAATATAATAGTTATACATGATACCTATTATAAATTTGTTATCAGATAGAGCATCCGAAATGCGAAAAAGTAAAATAATATCAAAAAAGTTAATTTTCTCTTAAAAACCTTTTGAATTTTTTTTAACGTAGTTTTTAAATTTATTAAAATCGAGCACGTGACTCATAGCATAACTTTCGATAACTCTCACGGTTTCAGAATTACCCTCAGTGGCCCTGAAAAAAAAACTCACCCGGTATATGTGTTATGAGTGTGTATGTAGGTAGGTTCTTACACCCCATATCTTTATTCGTTATCTGGATCTCGACTCAATCTGCACTCCAAATCTGTTTCGGTATGCTTGGTCGTAAAGAAATCCTCCACTCCGTTGACACGATCAGAGTATACTCTGACAGAGTGTACTAGCTCTCTGTATAATGTGCTACTAGGACGTAACAGCTTCTGAGCGCGGCTTTGCTCGCTTGGTACCAACATTTTGAATAGCCTATATGCTATTCCAGGTCACTATCTACGCCTATACCAAGTTTCATCCAAATCGGTTCACTGGTTTAGGCGTGATTGATACACAAACATACAAACATCCAAATATCCAAACATCTAAACAAACTCACAAACTTTCAGCTTTATTATATGAGTGGGATTACATTTCCTTTGAAGAATGATGAAATAAAATGTCACCTGAAGGTAGGTCGCGAATCTAAGGACTCGTGACGTACCTTGAGATGGCAGTTGAGTGGAGGTTGAATCGAGATAAGAGATATCGGCTGAAGATATTGGTGTTATTAGTAGGTACCTACCTACACTACTAACATTAAAGTGTTACGTTACGTACTGTTATATCCCTACCTATGTATATGATACTCCTTACCTATTCCCTCTCATCAGCACTTCTAAGCCTTAGCTTTCCTCTCCATACCCCTCAGTCAATTCAGTCCGGTCCCAGCTCCAAATCAGAGCACACATATAATATTTGTAATTCAAAAATAAATTTTCTTTTTTAAAACTTGATTTCGTGTTTGCCTTATAACATTGGTGGCAGCGTAAAGGGATTCAGTAAAATCCCCGGTTTTTGTGAAGTGAATATCGTGCTAGTGATCGTGACTCCTGTGTCAGAAGGTATCTGACACACCACTGAATCTGCCCTGCATCACTGCATCACCACTGACTCCTGTGTCAGAAGGCATCTGACACTCCACTGAATCTGCCCCGCATCACTGCATCATCACTGACTCCTGTGTCAGAAGGCATCTGACACACCACTGAATCTGCCCTGCATCACTGCATCATCACTGACTCCTGTATCAGAAGGTATCTGACACACCACTGAATCTGCCCTGCATCACTGCATCATCACCGACTCCCGTGTCAGAAGGTATCTGACACACCACTGAATCTACCCTGTATCATCACTACATCCTGTACCGGGTACTGACCTGGTACCCTTCATCAGCTCCTGTGGACATTTAAGATACCCCGAGATGACCCATCTCGCCCCAGCGGTCCTGTTCCTGTAAGTGAATTTTTAACTAATTATTGCGTGAAAGTGAAGTGTTGTGACAATACAGTGCAAATATTAATTTTAACACCAAAACTAGATTTACTTATACAATAACATTTTGAAATCTATTTTATTTTAATCGAATTGTCACATCCATTCTCACAGCATTGTTTATACATCCGTGGTCTCGCTCACCTTATCTCGACTTTGTTTAGTCTCGCGTATAATATTACTTTACCAGGTATCTCGTCTACTTAATCATGCCTAAGGAGCCCAAAGATGAAACAGTTGCTGGACCAAGTACTAAAACATCTAGTAAAATGATAGAAAACCCAGTTGAGTTAAATATTCTATTAAAATTTATTAATAAATTTGATGGTAACCGTGAAAAATTGAATGCCTTCATAAACAACTGCACAAATGCAGTGAGTCTTGCCACTCCCCTCCAACAAGACATTTTGTTGAAGTATATAATAAGTCAACTTGAAGGCCGAGCAGAAACTGCTTGTGTTATTAAAGAATTCCTTAACTGGCAGCAACTAGAAGAATACCTAAAATCGCAATTCGGTGATAAAAAGCATTACGCTTCACTTCTTTCTGACCTTCAAGAATGCCGTCAAAACAGCAATGAGACGGTCACTCAGTTCGCACTGCGCGTTGAATTCTGTCTGGCAAAATTACTGACAGAAGTAAATATCTCTATCCCGACGAAAAAGAAAGGTGAAC
The DNA here is from genome assembly GCA_963565295.1 of Epirrhoe alternata. Taxonomy (NCBI): domain Eukaryota; kingdom Metazoa; phylum Arthropoda; class Insecta; order Lepidoptera; family Geometridae; genus Epirrhoe; species Epirrhoe alternata. The sequence continues at coordinate 3,400,689 of OY751375.1, forward strand.
TGGCTGGCCGCCTCGCTGCAATGCAGGATCTCGCTACACACACATTTATCACCGGATTGAATCCGCGAATTTCAACTGTAGTAAGGTGTAGGGATCCTGAAACACTCAATGACGCAATCAATTCTGCAATTTCAGAAGAGAAAATCTACCAAACGACCTTAAAGCGTAATTTTAATGGTCCAATGAGTCAACAGAACCGGTTTCCTCAAAATAATGGTTCAATGAGTCAACAAAACCGGTTTCCTCAAAATCAGACACGCTTTGCCCAAAATCAAAATCAGGCACGTTTTGCCCAAAATCAAAATCAGGGACGTTATCCTCAATATCAGAATCGTCCTTTCCAATATAACCAACGACAATGGACTTCCTCTCAACCTAGAGCTGGTCCTTCCTACGCACAGACGAATCAGGAGAATTCTTTCCCTGCTGGCACTGTAGTGTGCCGTTACTGCAAAGCCCCAGGTCACACCATAGACTCATGTCGTAAACGGCAATATGCCAATCGGTTCAACAATTCATCCGATAGGACTCAACCTATCCATACAATCGAAGAACCCATCGGCGTTGACACTGTCGACTACAACGCCGACAATGTGGACGATTTAAACGATTAGGTGTCTCGTCCTCGTATCGTGCGAGACAGAGACCTGTAAAAATCGGTACAAATAAATCACATACTAATGTTACACAACACGGTACTCAGCCCGCAATCGGAAACATTAGTCCTAATTATGATCATTCCAAGTGCGCTACACAACAGGGTATGCCCCAAAACGGAAGCGTCACTTGCCAAATCCAATACAGAGCACCCAAAACGCCGGTGACTCCTTTAAAAAAATACAACATCGAAACAACTAAACCTCATACTAATGTTACACAGCACGGTACTCAGCCCGCAATCGGAAACATTAGTCCTTATAATAATAATACTAAATCTTATGCTAATGTTACACAGCACGGTACTCAGCCCGCAATCGGAAACATTAGTCCTAATAATAACAATAATACTAAGTCTCATACTAATGTTACACAGCACGGTACTCAGCCCGCAATCGGAAACACTAGTCCTAATAATAATGATAATGCTAAATCTCATACTAATGTTACACAGCACGGTACTCAGCCCGCAATCGGAAACATTAGTCCTAATAATAACGATAATACTAAATCTCATACTAATGTTACACAACACGGTACTCAGCCCGCAATCGGAAACGTTGGTCCTAACAATCATAATAATGATTCTAAATACGCTACACAACAGGGTGTGCCCCAAAACGGAAGCGTCACTTACCAAATCAAATCCAAAGCTCCAGAAACCTTGGTGACTCCTGATGATAAAAATGAAGTGTATAATATAACAACAAATCCTTTAAAAAAATACTTACCATTCGTTGAAGTCCTTACATCCGTTTCCTCGACCCCTTTGAAACTGCTCGTAGATAGCGGAGCTTCTATTAGCCTATTAAAGGTTAACTCGGTGGAAAGAATGCCTGAAGTAGAAAAAACAATTGTCAATTTTCATGGTTTTGGAACGGCCAATGATCCCATCAAATCATTAGGTATCATAAAAATGAAGTTCGACATTTTCCATCATTACTTTCATGTAATGCCTAACTTGCAATTCCCATATGACGGAATAATCGGCAACGATTTCTTTGCCCAATATCAATGCCAAATCGATTACGCCCAAGGCGTACTCTCCGTAGGTACGGCTAAGTTGTATTTGAAGTTTACACAACCTATCTACACCATTCCGGCTCGTACCGAAACAATAATTGAATGCTCTGTATCAAATCCAGAACTCAAAGAGGGTTTAGTTCTCGATCAAACTCATATTGCCTCACTCCTCATTGCGAATTGCATAGTGAAGGTAAAAAACAATTCTAGGGTGAATATATCAGTAGTCAACATCTCTGAATCCCCGATTGAAATCAATTCGGATATGAAAATAAAAATCTTACCTCTCAATGAGAAAGCTGATAACTTTATCTATCATGCTGAATATTTTAACAGCGAACCTGACGTCCTAAATCGAACAAAAGAGGTAATAGATCTCTTACGAGTCTCACACCTCAATTCAGAGGAAGTAAACGCCTTATATGAGCTATGTTCTACCTTTTCTGATATTTTCCATCTTTCTAATGATCATCTGACTACCACTGACGTCCTCGAGCATGAAATATCTACCACTTCAAATGTTCCCATCAATACTAAATCTTACAGATTCCCCGAAGTACACCAACAAGAGGTCCAATCCCAAATGAATAAAATGCTCACAGAAGGGATTATTAAACCATCTACCTCACCCTGGTCTTCTCCAATTTGGGTAGTCCCCAAGAAGGTCGATGCTTCCGGCCAGCGTAAATGGCGTGTAGTAATCGACTACCGCAAGCTTAACGACATTACTATTGGAGATTCTTACCCAATTCCAAATATAACCGAAATCCTAGACCAGTTGGGGAAATGTAAATACTTTAGCACGTTAGATTTAGCCTCTGGGTTCCACCAAATCAAAATGTCTGAAAAGGATGGCCCCAAAACTGCCTTTTCCATTCCACAAGGGCATTTTGAGTTTACACGTATGCCCTTCGGACTAAAAAATGCGCCTGCAACCTTCCAGAGGTTAATGAACTCTGCCCTATCAGGCCTCCAAGGCATGCAATGCTTCGTTTACCTTGATGACATTGTCATTTACTCCTATGACCTCGAAACTCATATGAAAAACCTGTCTAACGTCTTCGACAGGCTTCGTCATTATAACCTCAAACTTCAACCTGACAAATGCGAGTTTCTACGTAGAGAAGTTTCCTACCTTGGTCACATTATCACCAAACAAGGAGTTAAACCAAACCCAGATAAGACAGAAGCAGTCGCAAATTTTCCGACACCTAAGTGTCCAAAGGATATTAAATCCTTCTTGGGATTAGTATCCTATTATCGCCGGTTCTTGCCTAACCTATCTCATGTGGCAAAACCCTTGACAAATCTCTTGAAAAAGAATGTTCCTTTTAACTGGTTTAATGAACAACAGCTAGCATTCGAAAGTTTAAAGAAATCTCTCATCTCAGCACCTGTGCTAGCCTACCCTGATTTCACGAAACCCTTTAATCTCACTTGTGATGCATCGAACTATGCTATTGCAGCTATTCTATCCCAGGGCCCTGCCGGTCATGACCGCCCTATTGCATATGCATCCCGAACCTTAAACAAGGCTGAATGCAACTACAGCGTTACCGAAAAGGAATGCTTAGCCATTATATTCGGCACCAAGACTTTCCGACCTTATCTTTACGGTCGTCACTTTACCATCTACTCTGATCATCAGCCTCTCAAATGGCTTTTCAATTGTAAAGATCCGGGTTCTAAACTCGTTAGATGGAGATTAAAATTAGAAGAATTTGATTATGATTTCCAATACAAAAAGGGAAGATTGAATCATAATGCCGATGCCTTATCGCGTTTTCCTGTAAACCCAGTCGTAGATGGCGTAGAAGATCCACAACCATCAACGTCAGGAACTACTGATCGTCTTCCTGAAATCCCTCAGAACGTTCTCGATGAACTTGCAGACTTGGAAGCTCTCGAATTCAGCCCATTAAGAGAAGAGAACTTAGACTTCAGCCCTCTTAATCTCCCAAGTCCACCGAATCCTTCTCCACCTAACCCTATTAGTCAATCAACTGAAGAGACCCCTATAGTGGATCAACCTACTAATTCTAACAAAGATTACGCTGAATTCCTTAAAGCATTTGCTAATAAAAATGAAAACTTCAATGTCCAAATAAAGGAGTGTAATACTAACCTTCTAAAAAGTAATTCTCAAACTATTCTAATCCCTGTATCTATTGATTTCGACGATTCTAATCCTTATTTGCAAGACATTATGTCCACACTCGATGACGACTCGATGAACATCCTCCAAGAGGAAAGAGAACTTCACTCTTTCAAAAAGCTTAACCTGAAAGGAAAAACATATTACTTATTATTTACAAAAGTATACTATTTCGAAAGTTGTACCTATCCCGAAATTTTCAAAACTCTCAAATCAGCAAGAGATGACATCATTCTCACGGGATCAATAAATGACATCGCTGTATCTGACTTTAAAAATCCTTTTGAACAAGTCTCATATATCAAAATCTATGGTATGTTGATGCATTTATTCAACAATATGAATGTAACTATTAACATCCATAAAAATACTATCATTTATCCTGTTCCTACAGAAATAAATAAAATTCTTAGAGAAAACCACGATATTCCTATAGCCGGACATCTAGGCTCCAACAGAATGTATGACAGACTTAAAGAAAGGTATTACTGGAAAAATATGCGTTCTGATATAGAAAATTATGTAAAGGTATGTAAATTGTGTCAAACCAATAAAGCTCTAAGAAAAATAAATAAAGCACCGATGCAAATCACTACTACTTCCACTCGTCCTTTTGAACGAATCAGCCTTGACATCGTCGGGCCGATGCCTGAAGCTGGACTTCACAAGCTTAAGTATATAATTACCCTTCAGGACGACCTTACCAAATTCTCGATAGCTTATCCTATCTCTAATGCTACGGCAGAAGAATCTTGTGAATGCCTAGTACATTTCATATCCCTGTTTGGGATCCCGAAATCAATTCTTACTGACCAAGGCACAAACTTTACCGCAGACCTCTTCAAAAGAACCTGCGAATTTCTAAAAATAAAACAATTGTGGTCATCACCCTATCATCCACAGACACAAGGGGCTCTAGAAAGAAGTCACTCGACCCTGAAAGAGTACCTGAAATCATACGTAAATGATAATCAAAATGATTGGCATAAATACATATATACTGCTATGCTTACCTATAATAGTAGTGTACATTCTACTACTCAATTTACTCCATACGAACTTATATTTGGTCACAAACCACATATTCCTGACTCAGTCTTTGATTTGCGCTCCGACGTAACATATCCCGAGTATATAAAAATGCTTCAACACCGTCTCAAAATCTCACGTGAAAAAGCTTTCCAAAATATTGAAGCATCCAAAGAAAGATCTAAATCGTACTATGACAAACACACTCGTCCTGTAAAATATAAAGTAGGTGACTATGTCTATTTAAAGAATCATCTTCGATTACGCAAAGCTCTGTCCCCCGTGTGGAAAGGACCCTACAAAGTCGCAAAGGTTCATGGTAATAACACCCTTTCGTTATTCATAAATCGTCGATTAATTAAACATCATTTTGATGAAGTGAAGTTAGCTGAAGTGGAGATCCCTAGATCTTAAGATCTAGTCAGTTTTTCGCTACAACTTTACTCACAAATCCATTTATTAGGTAAGACATATACAATTAGGTATAATGAACCTAGCTATAATTATTGAATAAGTTAACATTAACTAACATTTAATTCAAACTTACAGAATTCCAACGTTAATCCTTGTGACGTCCTTGGCTCAGCAACTGGTCCAACCGTTATCTAAAAATCCTGGCATTTTCTTCAACCCTGTCAGCAACCTGAAACTAGTAAACGACCATATCTATTTAATTATTCCTGAAGATTTAAATTTTATAAAACCTCATTTAATGAATATTGACAATGGCCTTAGAAGCACAAAATCCTTATGTAAGCAAAATGAAGCCACTAACGATTTTCAATGTCATAATATGCTTCAACCACTTACCTCAATCTTTGATGACACTCTTCGTGACTTTAATGCAATATCCCATCTTATATCATCTAAGTCAAAAAGGTCCGCTTGGTTTGGTGGCATAGGCTCTGTCATGAAAACAATGTTCGGCACAATGGATGAGAACGATTCTAATATGTATCATAACGCCATACAAACGTTAGAACTTGACTCTAAAAAATTAGCCTCTTTAATCAAACAAAATATTTTTCTATCTGAATCTGCTATTGTAAAAATGAATGAAACCTTAGTAACTATATCTAATAATGAGGCCCATTTGAATGACGCTATGAATAGGTTATCATTAAGTTTAAAAAATGTCTCTGTAACGACAAATGAACTTCTATTCAGAGTCAAAATCGATGAAGTTTTAAATACTTTACACTCTAGCTTACTTACTTTGTCTTTTAAATTAGAAGACATTATAAATTCTATTTTGTTCGCAAATAATAACATATTGCATCCCTCAATTCTTACTCCTAGAAAATTGTATGAGGAATTAAAGAACAACATTAAACATATTCCTAAATATAAAGAATTTCCTGTAAGCATAGATTTAAGTAACATAAACTTATTGTTAGGTGTATCAGAACTTTCTGCATGTTATGTCTCTAATAAAATTATATTTATGCTAAGAATTCCATTAGTGTATCATGTTGATTATGATCTTTATAAAATGATACCAGTTCCAGTATCTCATAATATTAATTCTCCTGGATCTTATGCTATGATTATACCTACTAAGAATTTTGTAGCTCTCAGTAAAGATAGAACTACTTATATTACTCTAGATGATTTTACAACTTGTAAACCTCTATACAAAGGAGCTCTCATTTGTGATGTTTCTAGTATAGTGTCAGTTACAAATCCTATTTGTGAAATTGAAATAATAACCAAAATTATTAAAACTTTACCTCTGCAATGTGAAACAAAATTTATCTATGGTAACATAGATATTTGGCAAAGTATTGGTCGAAACAAATGGATATTTGTACAAACTCAGCCTACTAAATTAACTGTTCAATGTGATTCGGATATTAAAGAAATAAAAATAAATGGAACAGGTATATTATCACTGCAACCACAATGCATGGCCTTCTGCCGAAATATTAAACTATTGGCAAATTATAATCTAGAAATTAATATCCCTCATGTAAATCCAGATTTTAATCTAATCAATTATGAATGTTGTAACATTAATAAATTTAATAAACTCTATGTAAACACGACAGCAGTAACCATTTCTAATGTAAATTTAGAAAGTCTAAAAGGTCTAAAGATTTTAGCAGATCAAGAAAATGAAGCTGTTAATAAATTTATAAACAAAGAGAACAACCTCTTCTCAAATCATATTAGCTTTCCTATTCTCACTTTAATCCTAGTAGTCTCTTTTATACTGTTTTTCATTTATTTCATGTGTAAAATTAATAACTATAATGTTTTGTCTTCATGTAAGAAACCTTCTACAAATGTGGAAAGAGAACCGGAAGAAATTCCGTTACCTAGATTAAGAACCAATTAGAATAACTACTTAAGTTAACTTTATATTTGAAAATGTAAAATCGTGTGCTCTTGTCCTATCACCATTCCTTAACTCTGTTCTCTTTATTTCTCCATACTTTCCTTCTTGTAAACTTACTTCATTTCAGTAAGTTTACTCTTGTTCGGGGAGGTGTTATATCCCTACCTATGTATATGATACTCCTTACCTATTCCCTCTCATCAGCACTTCTAAGCCTTAGCTTTCCTCTCCATACCCCTCAGTCAATTCAGTCCGGTCCCAGCTCCAAATCAGAGCACACATATAATATTTGTAATTCAAAAATAAATTTTCTTTTTTAAAACTTGATTTCGTGTTTGCCTTATAACAGTACGCTCAAACACACATGCTCCAATGCAGGCTATAGGTAAATAAACCTAAGATAAAGTATTAGCACAAAAATCTGTAGACATTGTTTCCGAAGATTTTCTATAGGGATAAACTTGATATTAGGTAAACTTCCTTGCTTTTCTCTACGTGCAATATCGAATGACTTTCAACTCCACTTGGCAACGTTGCCTAGCCAACTACTAAAAGAAGAAAAATATGAATTCTGCTTCAAGAATAATGACGATACACCTACGCTAAGAACAGAAACTAAAAAAAATTTGGCGAAAATGTAAGAAAATTCACTTAATATATGAACAGCGTGTTACTTTAAAAATGTGAGCTTCGAAGCATTTGAAAAGACAATAACATCTTTACAATAATTTACCGGCGCGTTTAAGCGGTTGGCTTCGTGCCAAGAGAAACGCGAACATTAGGCAGTTGTCCGACTGTAAGCGAACTAGTTTATCGCTCAATAAACGAACTAAAGATATAAATTCCGTGTCAATAAAAGAGACAAATGTATTAATAGTTCAACGCTGGCTGTACCCACCGCCGACCGACGTTGCGATAAAACTATCAAAATTTACTCATGCAGCGTTACTTGTATAACGATAGGTACCTACTCGCGCAGCGTTCAAAACTCACTATCTTTGTTCAAAATTCACTCCGAGCGATGAAATAGTCATAGCCCAGCGATAGAACACTCGCTTCTCGCCGCTCGCCAACTCTTTTGTAGTTTATCGTTTTACTCGCCACTCGCTCAACGCTCGCAGTGAGAACTGCCTCACACAACCATTGCGGCGCGGGCTAAGAAGAAGTCATTTTGTCTTATCATCACAACCCACTCGTTTCCAAACCAAGGGTTGTGAACATTAAGAGATTTTTTATTTCTCGCTCTAAAATAATTCCGATTCCATATTTAAGTACTTGCTTCAAAACTTTTATAAACCCCCTGGTAACTTTATTCACTGATTCGCCTCGGTGTGGGCCCAGGAGCAATCCTCACACACACCGAAACTGTTCATACCAAAAAACTGTAACGAGAGCACCTTTCATTGCATACTGTTCCCATATCACACTAATCTCCACCTCCATTCTTATCAAAGTTAACCCACACATCAAAATCTCATTGCAACATCTTCAATTCATTTAAAAACTTCCAAACCTAAGTAAACGTTTTCGATTATGTAAGTCCGTTCAGGCAGCGGTCACAATGACCTACAGCCACATAATTTTATATTATGGTAAGTAGGTACGTATAGGTATTGTAAGCGACGCTCATACCTACTTTGTTGTTTAAATAAAATTGTAGGTACTTACACACTATGTATGAAAATTTAGGGTACTTTTGTTAAGTTTATGTGTAATTTAAGGTAGTTTGAAAAAAATGGAGTCTACGGCCATTATCCATGACGTGTGTAATCCGCTCTCGCAAATAAATCTGATTTAAAAGTTTAAAGTGTGTTTTGGTTGTTCTAAACATCATTCTCCACCAGCCACAGTGTCCTTCGGCCGGATTATATGTTTAGAACGCCAACCGCGCCGCGTATTATGGTAAATACGCGGAGTTCAGTGCAGCGCGAACATGCGCGCCACGAGGCGGATAACCGCAAACCTGATGGTGCCCTGCCGCTAGTGAAACCCCAGGACCCTTCTTCGAATTTAATTACTACGAAGACGAAAGATAGTGATACAATCAAGAATCCTATTTTGAGTCGACCAGCTATGTCAGCTAGCAGTATTAAATCGGAACAACCGCCGCCACCACCCGTAGTACGTAAAGATGAGCGTCGGAGCTTGAAATCCATTAAAGGTTCCACTTCGTCAATACGAGCGAAACGGCAGCAGCTTATCCTGGAGGCTGAAAGGCAGAAGGCGCAGATTCGCATGGAACTTATTGACAAAAAGCTAGATGCCGATCTAGCTAGCCTAGACGAATACAGTTCACACGATGGTAGCCAAAGTCGAAGCCGCGTTGAAGAATGGATGGACCGCAGCTATCAGGAGCTGACCAAAGGCCTGCCTGCCCCCGAAGATGGTCTACACAAGGGTGAGCAGTGCCAAAAAGCTGGACCGTCGGCGGCGCCCTATGTACCGCCGTCACAGTATGCGCAGGCGCCGTGTTTGGCACCGCCTGCGTTGAACCCGGCCGGCCCGCCCGCGCCCTCACAGGCGCCGGCCGCCGCCGCCAGCACAGATGGTACAGTCCAGATGCTAGCCAGCGCGCTGAGAGATCTCGCCGCTGCTTCCGCCAGTCACGCGCCGGGCGCGAACCTGCTAAGCCGTATGAGCACGCCCCGGGAGCTCCCAGAGTTCTCCGGCGACCCTTTGGAATGGCTACAGTTCAAACACGCGTTCGATGAATCAACGGAGCTATGTAGTTTCACATCAAAGGAAAATATGTGGAGATTGAGAAAGTGTCTTCGTGGAGCTGCTAAAGAAGCCGTATCAGCTCTACTCGTGAGTGCATCGTCTCCTGAAACTATTATGTCCACATTGAAGTTAAGGTTTGGAAATCCTGAGTACATCTTATCGAAACTTGTACACGAAATTAAAAAGTTACCGCCTATGTCTCAAGATTACCACAAAGAAATTGTGCCCTTCTCGGTCAAAATACAGAACTTCATGGAAGCTGTACGCGCAGTCGGCCGAGAGGAATACCTACAAGGTATCAGTGTTGCATCAATAATATTAGCGAAAATACCTACCGTTCTATTATCCAAGTGGTCAGATTACAGTTTCGTACCGATAACAGAAGGCAAGAAGTCACGTTTGGCAATATTGAGTGATTTCCTGAAGGATGAAGCTGTTAAAGTTTCTACTACGTCGAATACCTACTTTGCCCCTACGCGCAGCGACCAACATAAACATAAAAATAACGACTACGCTCAACAACGCTCGCAAACAATATTGATGCACACGAGTGAAAAAGATGAATGCTTATTCTGCAAAAGTAGTTCGCATAATAAGATAACAGCCTGCAATAAATTCAAGAAGGCTTTACGCAAAGTACGTTGGCAATTTGTAAAACGTAGTGGCTTATGTTTTAAATGCCTACTTTCCCGTCATGAGCGAGATACCTGCCCAGCCCCCGCCTGCGACAAGGACGGCTGTGGGCAGCCACATCACCCGCTGCTGCACTACCCCGCGTCAGCTGAGCGGCGCTCGGAGTCCCAGCTCGCGCCGCCGCCGGCGCCCGCGGCGCTGGAGCGGCAGCCGGCGTCGGCGATGCCGGTGCATTCGCCACCCGCGCCTCCGGAGCGGCAGCGGGCCTCAGCGACGTCTGTGCCTACTCCCGCTATCGCCGCCGCCAGTTCCAGTGAAGTAGTGTCGAACATAAACGTAAGCGTCAGTGAGTGCAAAGTGTTATTGAAGGTAGTGCCTATACGTATACATAGTGCTAACGGTATAATCCATTCTAGCGCTTTACTCGACGACGGGTCGACGGTTTCGTTGATAAGTGATGAACTAGCTGAGCGCGCAGGTTTGCGCGGCCAGCCCGAGATGTTACGCGTACGCGGAGCCTGGAATGAGGAACTATCTTGCGAATCGATCGTAACGAATGTAAACCTATCAGGTATGGACAATAAGATCTATTCTATTAAAGCTCGTGCCGTAAAGAATTTAAATTTACCTGTGCATAATATGTCTACAGTAGATTGCAATAAATATAAAAGTCTGTACGCTATTAAACATCTGTTATGTACTACTGATTTAAAACCTGAAATTTTACTTGGTCAGGATAATTATCATCTAATTATACCGATAGAAATAAATATAGGTAATTCTATTGAGCCGTTCGCTACACTCACTCCCCTGGGTTGGTGTGTTCATGGTAAGTGGCACGTGCCGCGGAACGCTTCTAGGTGCGCGACCGCCCGCGCCCCCGCTCACGCGACGCTGTTGTTGAACGCGGTGCACTGTGCAGCGCCCGCGCCCGCTCCCTCGTGCCAGCACGACCGGCAGCTGCAAAATCTACACGACGAGGTGAAGCGCTCATTCACGTTGGATTCAATGGGCATTTCTGGTAAGCCTCGTCAGAATAAAAATGATGTACTTGCTGTAGCTACGCTGGAGAAGACCGCCGAGCTGGTTGATGGGCAGTGGTGGGTTGGATTGCCGTGGAAGAACGATGGATGCTGCATGCCTGACTCCTACCCGACGGCGCTGAAAAGGCTGAAAGGTATAGAGAGGAAGATGGAAATGGACCAAGGTTTTTCAGAAAGGTACAGAGATAGAATTAAACATTTGTTAGAAAATAATTTTGCTAGGGAATTGGCGGAAACTGAAACTACCACGAAAACGTGGTACTTACCTCATTTTGGGATTGATAATCCCAACAAGAAAAAACTGCGATTGGTTTTCGACTCGGCTGCAAAGGTAAACGGTTTATGTCTTAATGACTACTTACATACAGGCCCGGATTTGCTGCCATCACTGTTTGGAATAATGCTGCGCTTTAGGGAACATTTAATAGCAGTAACAGGTGACATCAAAGATTTCTTTCTCAGGGTCAAAGTTCAGCCGGCCGACCAACACGCATTTAGGTTTCTGTGGAGAGATAGTCTCACGGAAAAGGTAAAATCGTACATAATGTCATCTCTAATATTCGGTGCAAACTGTTCTCCTTTTGTAAGTCAGTATATAAAAAATAAAAATGCTGAGCGCTATGAGTCATCCATGCCCGAGGCTGTGCGCGCTATACAAAAGTCGCACTACATGGACGACTATATAGATAGTTTGCCCGATGAAGAGAGTGTTATTGAGATGGTGAAAAATGTCTCACATATTCACCAGCAAGGTGGGTTCCAGATTCGTAACTGGATGAGTAACAGCGTTCAAGTATTGAACTCTGTGCCTAAAGAAACTTTAGGTACAGCCGCGGTCAAATTTAAAATTGGTCATCAGTTGGAAGGGGAACGTGCTCTCGGCCTCATATGGTTTCCCGGTACTGATGAGCTAGGATTCGATGTGTCTCTGAAGAAAATCCCAGAACACATTATTCAAGGTAAAGAAATACCTACGAAGCGTATAATGCTTCAGGTAATCATGTCGATTTTTGATGTCTTCGGATTTCTAGCGCCATTTACTATTCAAGGGCGAATAATGTTGCAAGACCTATGGCGGCTACGGATCGGCTGGGATGACATCGTACCTACTGACATCTACGAACGGTGGTGTGAGTGGATCGACATACTAAAGGTAGTAGATACTATACGCATACCTAGGTGCTACCACTCGACAGGGCGCGTAAACAAGGCCGAGGCGGGCTCGTCCCCCGCTTTCCCGCACACCCCGCAGCCACAGCCTTCTCCCGGCGGGACAACAGCTGCGCATGAGATAACGGCGCCGAACTTACCGCCCTGCTATAGCCACCTACAGTTACATGTTTATAGCGATGCATTTACCAAAGCTATGAGTACCGTAGCGCATTGGCGCTGGATAGATAACAATAATATTCACGTCGCATTTATCGCAAGTAAGTGCCGAGTAGTACCTGTAAGAACTTTGACACCTAATCATTTTCTCCTAGGTTCAGCATCTGGTCTTCCGGTTGTCGGATCGTTTGATAACTCAGACTTGTTCCTGAATAAACAATGGCGGAAGGCCCAAAGGTTGACCGACATGTTCTGGCAGCGATGGCTAAAAGAAGTTTTGCCCCAGCTGCTGCCTACAAAGAAGTGGAGCGAGGAGCAGAAGCCCTTACAGGTGGGTGACTTAGTATTAGTGGTCGATCCAGCTTCTCCCAGGAACGTATGGCCGAAAGGCATTGTCCAGCAGGTCATTCGCTCCAAGGACGGTCGTATCCGGCAAGTCGACGTGAAGACCAGAACAGGTACCTGGCGGCGTTCCGCGGCTCGCGTCGCTCCTATTTCATGTGGAGATGAGTGCTGAGCTGACTGTCAGCACTAGGGGTGGGAGTGTAAGCGACGCTCATACCTACTTTGTTGTTTAAATAAAATTGTAGGTACTTACACACTATGTATGAAAATTTAGGGTACTTTTGTTAAGTTTATGTGTAATTTAAGGTAGTTTGAAAAAAATGGAGTCTACGGCCATTATCCATGACGTGTGTAATCCGCTCTCGCAAATAAATCTGATTTAAAAGTTTAAAGTGTGTTTTGGTTGTTCTAAACATCATTCTCCACCAGCCACAGGTATAGAATTCTGTGCCTATAGCATAAAACTACAAAAACTTTTATTTCCTACGAACTACGAATGTAAACCTAGCGTCAAATTGAGTCCAACATTGTGAGGCAATCGAGATATAACCAATCTACCTAGTCCGTAACAGAGTGATCAGTTTGTCAACATGGAATCAAATTGGCAAGGCAATTGAATGGAATTGTTGGATGCAAGGCTTATGCAGGGTTACCTCAGACTTTAAATAACCCTTCTTCAAATCCCGTACATTACGGCAACCTTACGATTATGCAGACATGCAAATCTTTCCACCCCTTTATGGGTACTTGATAATATTTGATAGCCGTTGGAGATCGTCTGTTTCTAACGTCAAAACATTTCCTGGTGCAGAGTGCGACTCCGACCACAACCTACTTGTAGGAAACTTTTCACTACGTTTAAAAACACCTAAACGACAACCACTTAAACCTAAAATTCTGGAGCCTTCAGAGCGAGCACTATTCCGGGACTCCTTGGAGACAAAGATAAAGAACTGTCCACCACCAGAGCGTGCAAATGCTGACTATCAATGGGAACATCTGAGATGTCACATCACGGAAACTTTGAATCGTGTCACGGAGAATAGGAAGGTTGAACGAAAGAAAAGGAACTGGATCTCCGATTACACGTGGGAGCTTATCAAACAAAGAAAAGATTTGAAGATAAAGGGTCTGCAAGTTCGTACAGTAAGGACCGAATACGCGAAGCTTAATAAAGCTATACAGACAAGTTGTCGCCGCGATAGGAATAATTTCATTGAGGGCATCTGCAGTGATATCCAAACTCATTCCAACAAGTTACAAACTGCTGACCTTTTCAAAAAAGTCAGAGTTCTCTCCAATCAATTCAGAGCTAAGTCATGGGCGATAGAGGATTCTGATGGCACCTTGCTACATGATCTTGAGGAAATCGCTGAAAGATGGCGTGCTTATTGTGAGAACCTTTACAGAAACCCTCATGCACCCCGAATCACCGAGGTCAATTGGGAAGATTTGGATCCGGAACCCATAATTCTTCGTTCCGAAATAACTTCTGCTCTACTTTCACTCAAATGGAAAAAGGCTCCAGGAGGTGACCAAATAACAGCAGAAGTGCTGAAGGCCATGGGTGACGCAGGAATAGAGTCAATGCATAAGATCTGCATACATATATGGCGATATGGCGAGTGGCCTGAGGACTGGTCGAAGTCTGTCATTCTTCCCCTCCACAAGAAAGGATCGACTAAGAACTGCGACAATTATCGAACGCTGTCGCTGATCTCACATGCCAGCAAGGTCTTGCTCCACATTATCAATAACCGAATTCGTCACTATCTGGATTGGCAAATTCCACAGGAGCAAGCTGGGTTTGTCAAGGGGAAAGGCACTCGTGAACAAATTCTCAATATCAGACAGCTCATTGAGAAGTCATACGAATTTGATAAGCCAGTGGTAATATGTTTTATTGACTACAGCAAAGCTTTCGATTGCGTCAACTGGGATTGTCTGTGGGAAGTTTTGGAAGAACTTGGAGTACCGAAGCACCTCGTTGCCTTACTCCGTTCCTTGTACAGCTCGAGTCAGGGTGTAGTGAGAGTCGACAAGGAAATCTCTAAACCCTTTAGCTTCGGGAAGGGGGTGCGGCAGGGATGCATTCTGTCTCCTGTTCTGTTTAACGCCTACGGAGAGTGCATCATGAGACGTACCTGTGAAAACTGGGAAGGAGGAGTCACAATTGGCGGTGTCAAAATTACCAACCTGCGCTACGCTGATGATACCACACTTTTTGCAGCAAACGAGTCGGAGATGGTTGCACTTTTGGACAAAATGGTGAGAGTCAGCGAGGAGTTGGGGCTCTCCATAAACAGGTCCAAGACAAAGGTCATGGTAGTGGACCGATCCAAGAAGTTGGAGTTCAATGGAGCACTAAACCTAGAAATAGTAGACAACTTTACTTACCTGGGCTCCAACATAAGTAACAATGGATCGTGTGAAGTGGAAGTGCGCAGAAGGATTGGAATGGCAAAAAGTGCCATGTCTCAGCTGCATAAAATATGGAATAATCGGAATATCTCCGATATGACTAAGACCAACTTGGTGCGGACTTTAGTTTTTTCGATATTCTCATATGGCGCCGAGACCTGGACCCTGAGAGCAGCTGATCGCAAACGCATTGATGCCTTCGAGATGTGGTGCTGGAGAAAAATGCTTCGCATTCCATGGACAGCACATCGGACCAACATATCCATACTGCGTGAACTCAAGATCACCAAAAGACTATCATCCGAATGTCTGCGTAAAATCCTCGAGTATTTCGGTCACATTGCAAGGAAAGATGGGGACAACCTAGAGAAGCTGATAGTGACCGGAAAAATAGAAGGAAAAAGACTTCGTGGGCGAAGTCCGATGCGCTGGTCTGACCAAATTCGCACCACTCTCGAAACCACGATCCACAATGCTCTTCATACTGCCGGGGACAGAGGAAGATGGAGGAATATAATAAGGGAGAAAGTGATACCTAAAGGAGGTCACGACCCTCAGCACTGAGGAATACGACTCAAGGAGGAGGATGGGTACTTGATACCCCCTCTACATCGAGTTAGCTATCTTTCAATAATGATGAGCCATTTTGTTTGAGTTAGTTATTGATGTTGACCATGATGATACTGAGATAAGAAACGTCTTCTTAGACTTAACGTGTTAGACGCTATGTTATGGGACATATAAATAACATTTTGTCTGAATTTAATAATTTAGAGTTTTTTTCACACGAGTAATTCCTACCGAAAACATTATATTTACATTACATGAACAATTTAATTATACTTTCCTACTTGTGTCGAAAGAAGCCATTGGCGACACGCCAAAAAAAGTGTTCGTTTTAATAACGATGATGATAAGCTCAGTTTACATTTTTAATGAATATGTATCTCATAACGTAGAAGTTAACATTCTATACGTGGCAGGTTGCAAGCTCATCTACTCGGACGTGTATCTAATCCCTATCGTCGTTCTGCCGTCAGTATCTTGGGAACGCTTCCGACTGGTAGTGTTGACCTGGATCTGTTGAATTGAACCATCTAACTAGGATTTATTTAGGTATTCTATTGTATTTTATAAAGCTTTGTAATGTGAAGAACCAGTTTTTAGAGTTTCGATGTATACCTAGGAGTCACGAGGTGAACTTGGTCGCACTTGGTCGCATATGAACCAAATTGGTGCATATCATTCAGAAGTACGTCCTACTTTTATCAGAAAAACGATCTCCGAAAATCATGAATCTTTCTTTATTGACGACGTGTGATAAACATTAGATTCCAAAACGATTTGTTTGGATTTTAAATGCTTCTCGTCCATTTTATTTGGTCTATTCTGGGAAAACAAAACAGGAAACGTATACTATTATAAAGACGGCTGTATTTTGGTCATTTTTTGGAACTTAACTTACTAAATCTAACACCCAACATAATTATTGTAGATATTCTACATAGATATATTTCCACATTTTTGAGTTTAGAACGGAGCGAGGTTAATTCAACTTTTTAGTCCTTTCCGCTCGACTTTTGTCATTTTCGTGTTATGTGATTGGTTGAGCTCAATTGCGATGATAACTGGGAACGGATTTCAAGTTAGACAATAAAAACTGAGTGGTAACCTTTTTTGCTAATAACATGAATGTAACTTGTACCTTGTAACTTGTACCTACCACAAATTTAGCAAAATAAACTTTTACTTTACTTTACTTTTTTACTTTAGTAACCTACTTTTTAACCGACTTCATTCTTATTTGCAGTGTGTTTTCTGATTACTTACTCTAATTAATATTTTTTTAAAAACTTTTCGTCGCTGAAGAAGGAAGTAGTTAACTTATACTTAATGTGATTGCTGCCAACCGTGTTGCAGAGATTATTCGTGTTGATGGCCTAGTTTTCTGAAATAGAAAATATTTAAGTAAAATGAATTCTACGCTATTGAAGGACTTTTGTTTAGGATAGAGTTTTATTATTAAGAGTCTAGAACATAGTGGCGTTATAAAGAGGCCTATACCCAGCAGTGGGTACAGTACAACCGGGCTGATTAGATAGATAGAAGAGTCTAGAAGTAGGTATAGCTGGTATTGCTCCCAACCAAACGAAAAAAAGGATTTTATTACATCGATTCAATGACTGAGGTTAAAAATCTACCAACCGTTTATTTACGTCGAAACAATGAATTCTATTTGATTGAAAGACGCAAGTTTTCGCAATCAACAGATGAATGAAGGTCCATTATTTAGAGATCAAGTCGGGGAGCCATCCCGACGTTACCCACGCCGTAAATTCCTCATGATAAATCCGCTGAAACATCTAAAAACAAGATCGAGTGCCTGAAATGGCGTTGGCTGGCGTCCCACGGACACGTGGCGTCGCCGTCGCGTCAGGAAGCTCGACGACGTAAACATGCCTATTTGCACGACTGTGATCTTGGCCAGATCTTGACCCATTAACACGGGAACCGATGTCAGAGCTGTCGCATTATATATTTTTAGGCGGCGGGCGGGCGCGGGGGTTTTGTTCCGAGTGTACGCGCGAGCGTCGCGGCGGCAACAACGGTCGCAGCGCGGCAATGCTCGTAGCAGCACGCCCGCAGCACACCATGACGAGCCGCGGTATCCGACGCAAGAAGTCCTCGCTCGCCGAGGTGAAGGTGGCCGTGGTCGGCGCCCCCTCCGTAGGAAAGTCCGGTATGTTGCTTTCTAAGTGCTTCCTTCCGGATTTTACCGTATTTCCGCGAGTGTTTAAGTTTAAGTGGCGATTCCAGCTTGAAAGTTTACGAACTTGGTGTTTTAAATTTCGTGAAGTTTGCGAGAAATGTGCTAATTTTACGTGGTTCACGGTGTTCAAAAAATGTGTTCACCTTTAAGTACTGTGATCTGTGATGAATTGACAGTTGTATTTCTATATATACAAGTAATTCTCGACGTGCCGTAACGACATCATACTCGGTAACACCTTCGCTAAAATAAAGTTGACGAACTACAAATGTTGTCTCAAGGCTCTGAATATTTTGAGATCGTAAACGGTTCCACCAATAAATTGTACGTTTTCGATTCGCAATAAAATGTAGGATTTATTATCTTATAGCACAGGATACGCATATTTTTGGGGATCGTCATCGATAATTGGGCGATTGGATCATTTAACTCTTCGATCTTGTTAAAAGTACAAATATATAGGTACTATAAACACGATGAGAAAAGTTTGTTTATAATATTTATTAAAACTCAGGTGGACTAATAGATTTAAAATATCATATCTATGCCGAGCGAAAATGAGGGATAGGGGTAGGGTTATCCAGTAGATTTATTGATTCATATTATTACCTAACTATAGCATACTCGTATCATGAGATCACGCTGGTCAATGATACGCCTCCTACGCAAGCATTAATATATTAAAATACTTGTAGGCATGAAAACCGGGTGTAATTTTTTTTTATTGTTAGATGTAATCTCTTGTAATTTTTTAATTGTAGGTAATTGTCAGTAAGTACCTAAGTAAGTTCGTATGAGTCAGTGGCCAACTCAGGCGACGGAGTTTTCTATTTAGGCAGCCTTAAGGCCTCTTTACGTGCCCGCCGAAACACGGAAGCGCTCAGATGAAAATGCCACTGGCGGTCACCCATCCACTTACGGACTGTTGCTTAACAACTACGCAAGCACGATCACGAGCGCTTATGTTGACGAAGCAAGAAACTGGTATAATCTAAATCGGGCTTAATAACTAGCCCTTGATATTTTTTCCAGTTATTTGCACCTTTTTTTTTTTTTTTTTTGTCGCTGGGTAGAATGCGTTACGCATCCCCTCCGCCGGGGGGCGAGAGGGGTATGTGGGACTCCCGGGGACTCCCGGTATACCCACTAAACATCCCAGCGCCTTTCCGGCGTCGCCTGGAATGGAGGGGGCCCGGGCAACCGGCTGAGCCTCTACATCCAGTCCCCCTCCGGCGATCCCCGCCCTTACGGCGGGCCCCGCGTCGTGGTGAGCAGTGCAAGGCGGACGAAGGTGCCCCCGCACCTAGCGTCCGCTACTCACCACTAGAGCTCTCCGCTCCCTTCGTCCACTGCGCGCTCTAATTAAAGAGCTGCGCGTGGAGAAGCCTCCAAACGGCCGCAGAGGACAGGGAGAGCGGCAACGTAACACCGACACTGCTCTTCCACTGCGGCCCCACCGCCAACGCAACAACGGTGCGCCACCGTTTGGTCGCGGAAGATAGGGCGAACGGCAACGAAACACCGACACGCCTCTTCTCCCGCGACCGCTCCTGACTGCGGGGGACAGAAATTACTCCGTCCTCCGCACCCGCCTCAGACGCATCCAGAGCGGGCCCAACCGCAAGCCCACTCGGAGCGTCCCCGCTTTGGATTCCTGTTAGCTTCACCGTGGGCGTTCAAACCACGGCTAATGAGCCCCCCCATCGCGACAAGATCGGAATCCACAGGGGGGGCAGTTATTTGCACCTAGTGCAACATAATAATATCATACCTACCAAATAATTTCATCTATAAAACAAAAAAAATATACATAAAATAAAACTACCTATCAAAGCTCGCTCGATCGATGCGACGATAATGCCAGGCGAATGTCAATACCTACAAATTAGGGCTGTGTACAGTGCCACAAACTTATCTAAACCGCTTTTGTGTTGACAGAAAAATAAATTTTACCATTTTACAGTACAATTCGTTAGTTCCTCTTTTGGCCACCGGTCCAGTTAAGGTTTAAGATGTTTATTTCTCAAAAGAATTTTACAATTCGCTTACAGGGAAATACTTGAATATAGTATAATTATTATGCTGTGTAGAAAGCTTGTGGCACTGTACCTAGCCACAACAAGCTTTGCATCAAAACTAATCAATCATGTATTGTACCTATTGGGCGTTTTTCCATTACCCGGCCCGGCACCGGCATCGACACCGGCGCAGTGGAAAAACGAAACCCCGGCGCCGGTGCCGGTGCACGGCCATGCCGGTGCCGTGCCGGTGCCGGGCTGGCTAGTGGAAAAACGCCCATTCATTACATTTTTCTACACTCATACCGCGATACTGGAATAAAAACATTATGGTGCTAACGTTTTAACTTTGGTTACCAACATTTTAAAATTAATAACAACTAGCTACTGCGCGCGGCTTCGCCCGCATGGTACCAACATTTTGAATAGCCTATACAGGTCACTACGTCTATTCCAAGTTTCATCCAAATCGGTTCACTGGTTTAGGCGTCATTGAAAGACAAACATCTAAACAAACTCAAAAACTTTCAGTTTTATTATATTACTGGGATTGGCTTTTTGTTGCTCGACTTATAAGCATTTGTAAAACTTTTTTTATAGAAGGCTCTCAACGCTTTGATCACGTGGTAGCAACACATCCTAATACGAGTATGACCAAACTATGACACACAGAGAAGTTTTCCACTTGTGAAAGAAATTTCCAAGTCGTACTGGTTTCGGAGTCCTACTTATACTTATTTGAGTTACAGATATACATACCTTACTTTTCAGCAGCTTTGCTGCACCGTAGGTACTCGTATAATACTTAGTGAAATCTATGAATTGTTATATCAATATTGAAATGTTCTAAGACTAGTCTACCAATTCACTGGTTCTGAAGAATGGAAAAGAGACGTAAATCAACTAGAGTAACGAATAGAGTTGCGCTATTTGGAATATTTTTATCTCGAATGGAAAAATATATCTGTAAGCAGTACAGAGCTTATTTGTCCAGCTTATTTGTTCTCTCGAATAAAAGATGGCTGAAATGAAACCTCAACCGCGCTTTCTATGACTGCGTTGAGATCTAAATTATAAATACTAAAAACTTATTACAAAAACTGTAGATTCGTTAAAAACGACCTCTAGATACTTCAATTGAAGTCTAGATAGCGCAACTGACTGATCCAGGTCACGCCAGTGGGAATCGTGCCCTGGCGTGCACTGGCGGCATTACCACGCTGAATGGCAATGCTAATCCTTGCTATCCTTTGAGCTGGAGCATATCTGGTTCAACAGATCAGCATTGCCATTCCTCAAAAGTGATTAAGAAATGAATCAGTCACGGCATCACGCGTGAACGGCTGGACTGATTTCGCTAATACTTTTTTTTTGTTATGTTTGTTATTGTCAGGAGATGGATCTTATTAAATAAAAAATAAGAAAATTGCGTGAAAAGTTCAAACAGAAAACTAACTTTTCTATGTGACAGGACGTCTGTCGGGTCAGCTGTCTCACAAAAAGACACATCCACATCAGAGTGTTGCTGCCTTGGTATTCATAGTTTGGCGAGGATTATGCATGGAACTATTATATATATACATACACATATACAGGGTCACGACTGTATCCCCGAGGCGCGGTAGACATTCTCTTAGTTCTTTTATATTCCAGATCCCTTGAAGATGTCTAAGGGGGTAGTCAGAGGCATGTACAAATACATATTTGATACATGCCCACATCTTGCAGAAGTTAGTATTCCATACGTGACAGGTTGCAAGCCCATCGCCGCCTATAAGAATAACTAACTGGTTTCCTCACTATGTTTTCCTTCACCGTTCAGAGCTCGTGTAAATTGCGCATTGCGCATATTAATTTTACGAAACGCAAAATCCATTGATGCACGGCCGGGATTCGATCCCACGACCTTCAGATTGAAAGTCGAGGTACAACCCCATTCGGCCAACACGGCTCACTATTAATGTGTTTTTATCGCTAAATGTATAAGTAAAGTACCATACGAGCTAAACGTCCTAAGAACAAACGTAATACAATTAAAATCACTTATGCAAGAGTGAAAACAATTGTAATATATCTCCCAAATAACCGGAAATGCAACGGAATATTGCAGTCTGTAATATAATCGAGATGAATAGGACCGAGCTTGAAGTCGCGAGCGGTCCGGGTAATCAAACTACCCTCCACAGTAAACATTAGCTTTAAAAGTGGGGCATCGATTAATTGATATTGCTACGTCCTAGATCTGGCACTTAGCTTGGGTATCGATGCTAATTCAATTTTATAGAAAACCGTGCGCCGCATTCACAACTATTCTGCACTGATTATACTCGGAAAATAAATGGATAGTTCTATTTATGCTGACTTTAACTTTTTTTCTTGGAAAATTGTAGTGATCTCGAGGGGCGGTCAAATCTACGGAATATTCGAGTAATTTTCAGAATCCCCACGAGGCATATATGCAAATTTCAAGTTCTGATGCTGATGCATTATATGACAAAGAAAATATATATTTGCATAAGCACTTCTAAGTCATATTTTCTTTGATGAGCTCTTTTCAAAAGGTTTATTAGGCTGATTTGATGGAAATACTAAAAGCAGTAGGTACTAGGTAGTAAAGTGCGTGGTGCATTTGCGATTAGGTCATGGCCTCCTATTATTGAATGTGAGTCAAGTGTCTTTATTACTCTGAGCACCGGCGTATGTATCTCTGGAGTGCAATAAAGTCTAAATTGTGTTGCCAGCTAAATCCAGAAAAAATTAAAACTATGTAACGAAACATATACATTCGAGTATACATACCCCGCTTAGAAACCAGAAAGCTTGAAAATTTGGTAGAGACAAATGATTTTAGCATTTTTTAATACGTCGTAAACCGTTGTAATCGTTGTAATCGGTGCTTAACCGAAAAATATGAGCTTATCAAGAATTTGGACATTGGCAAGTAGGATTCTGTGGCCGAGCGGTAAGGCACTCCGGCTTTAGGAGGATCGTCTGATCGATGCGGGTTCGAATCCCGTCGGAATCCAAAATTTAGATACTTTTCATTTCTTTTTTTTTCTTTTCGTTGTAAACACTTCAAAAGATGCCAGATCTAGCGAGGTCAATGCTTATCCAATTAATAAAATACACTTTCTTTCCAAAAACTAAGCTACTTTACGTATTTACATTTTACAAAATACAATAGTACCTACCTATCAGTCAAGCCACATAAGGATCATTAAAAACGATCAGCTTATCTGATCCAGGTCGAGAGTGCTTTAAACACTGGCTGCATTACCACGCTGAATACAAGTAGCAATACTGATCCGTTGATACGTGCCAGCTCTCGGACGTCGCTTTGCTTTGACCAGACGCCAACAGAATTTTGCTTTCAGTTGGCTGTGGCTGCAATGATAACAAAAGAAAGGGATGAATTCAACTCATTCCTATATCTTTTGTTCCTGAAACAATTCTCCCCCTATGAACACTCGTATGAACGCATTCATTTTTCAAACAATAAAAAATAATTGCATTGTGCAATTTATCTTACCGGCAAGCCTTTGATGAGAAACAGGTCAGGAAGGATCGCACGCTATCTAGGTCGTCCGTGATATATCTAGTGTTGATATTGAGAAATGATCCCGTTAATGGAAGCTAGAGATTATGTAGTAGGCTCTTAAACTATTCGTAGTACTCAAGTTGATGGTAGGTACTGGACGATCTGTAAAGTTTGAAATGCGGTATTTTTTTTTATTACATAGGTCAGCATTTGAGCACGGAACGGGAGACGCACACAACACGGTAGTAACGGAACGTTTTTTGAGCTGTTATTGTCATTGTAAGATTCGAATACGCGGGAAAGTGTTGCATCTCTCCATCCTTTTTTACAAACTCGTAACGAAGTTGTTTTTATTGCTCATCATCTAGGTACATTAATTCTCTCTGCCTGATGTTAAGCAATAGTGAGGTCTAAGATGAAGCATGCTTTCGTAGAAGAAACCTATTTAATTTACCAACTCTTGATTTGTATCTAGCTTTACTACCTCTCAACTCAACTAGAGCGTAGAGAATATTAATGTTTGGTTTGTCACTCTCAGTGTGTCTTGATTTTATACTGTAACATATACTCGTAAAGTTTTCTGAAACACACCCTATGATTTTTTGGATTTTTAATCATTTATTCCTTTTTGCTTATCCGGGGAAATCGTTATATTTGAGGTATGAAATAAAGAATCTTAAGGCAAATACCACAAGGCTGTAGAGTAGTGTAGACCTATTTATACGGTATAAGGTAGGTATAAATAGGCATACACAGTTTCAAACAGAACTAAGGACTCTATTAAGAGTTTATATGGCACCTTAATGAACGTAATTTTAGACTGAGCCAATTAATGCACTAATAGTGGCTTATTCACGGTTTACAGATTCAGACCGTGTAAGCTCGAGACATAAACAAGGAACGAAGTGACTACAGACTAATCTGAAATACTCCTAACAGGCTGTTCTCTTCTCTTTTCTTTTTTTAAGTACATACGTACCTACAGACACAGACAGAAGACTGGCAATAAAGCGACTGTACATAATCCTAGAATTAGTATCACTCTCGCCACTTACATGGTAGAGTACTAGTCAAGGTTTCAAATAGAAGAGCGGAACGCCAGAGTGTCAGAGGCTAGCCTGGCACTCGATGAAAGGCAGACCTCAGCCTTTTATATCGCAATTAACGCACACATCGGCACGGAGTGCAAAAATATTTTAGAACATTTTTGATTCAAATCAACAACCACATCAAGATATTCGTTCATCGCTTTGAAAGTTCCTCTGCCTGAAGAACAGGATTTTAGCTCGCCCCTATTTTTTATTACAAAAAAAAATTAAACGTGGTCTCGGTGTCTTTTACTGATCACAATATTTATACGTAGTATATTTATTACGTAGTTAAAACTAAAAAAAAAATATTACCTAATGAGGAGACGATATACTGTGATATTTCTGACTGGAAATCATAGTTTTTTTGTAGTATTTTTATAGCGCAGTATTTTTTTGTTGTTTTCATAAATTTTTGTTCGATTTTCGTTAACACGAGTCTTCAATAACTTTGTGATAGTCAAATAAAAAAATCTGACCGGTTACCATTATCATTTTCTGCATCTGCTGCCAACTGTCCATAATTTTTTTCTGGTAGTTACAAAATAACGGTGTAGGTTTATAGCTATATTCATGAAAGAGCTTTGACATTTAATGGTCTCTGGCAGAAGTCTCAGTGTTGTACTCATAGTAGCTATAATTTAAGTGCAATAATCGTTAAATTGTTAGCAGAATTACTACAAATCCGTCTGAGCGTGCTGGACCGACTATTTAATGATTTGGCTAGTTTCTATTGAATCGTGAAGTCTTTAGCTGCCACCTTGACCTGGTCTTCATATTAAATACATATTATTCCTCAACTATAATACGAATAGAATCTCCGAATGTCAAAAGGAGAACGGGCAGGCATGTATGAAGCGCCGCCCAAGTCAAAAAACGATCGCCCGCAGAGTGGACGTATAGTGGAATGGGTAGACCTTCTAAAACACTACATTTGATTGTATGACAGCAAAAAAATCCATCCTACAGAAATCGAGATATTTGCAGTTAAAGGTGGTGACTTTTACAATCATATTTATTGACTTACAGGCTTCCCGCAGACAAGCCACTATGGGCATTCGATAGAACTTTAGAAGCACTACATTTCATTGTATGACAGCTAAAAAATCCATCCTGCAGAAGTCGAGATATTTGCAGTTAAAGGTGGTGACTTTTACAATCATATTTATTGACTTACAGGCTTCCCGCAGACAAGCCACTATGGGCATTCGATAGAACTTTAGAAGCACTACATTTCATTGTATGACAGCTAAAAAATCCATCCTGCAGAAGTCGAGATATTTGCAGTTAAAGGTGGTGACTTTAACCATCATCTTTTTTAACTTACAGGCTTCCCGCAGATAAGTCACTATGGGCATTCGTTAGAACTTTAGAAGCACTACATTTCATTGTATGACAGCTAAAAAATCCATCCTGCAGAAGTCGAGATATTTGCAGTTAAAGGTGGTGACTTTTACAATCATATTTATTGACTTACAGGCTTCCCGCAGACAAGCCACTATGGGCATTCGATAGAACTTTAGAAGCACTACATTTCATTGTATGACAGCTAAAAAATCCATCCTGCAGAAGTCGAGATATTTGCAGTTAAAGGTGGTGACTTTTACCATCATCTTTTTTAACTTACAGGCTTCCCGCAGATAAGCCATTATGGGCATTCGATAGAACTTTAAAAGCACTACATTCGATTGTATGACAGCTAAAAAATCCATCCTGCAGAAGTCGAGATATTTGCAGTTAAAGGTGGTGACTTTTACCATCATCTTTTTTAACTTACAGGCTTCCCGCAGATAAGCCATTATGGGCATTCGATAGAACTTTAAAAGCACTACATTCGATTGTATGACAGCTAAAAAATCCATCCTGCAGAAGTCCAGATATTTGCAGTTAAAAGTGGTGACTTTTACAATCATCTTTTTTAACTTACAGGCTTCCCGCAGATAAGCCATTATGAACATTCGATAGAACATAATGGCTTATCTGCGGGAAGCCTGTAAGTTAAAAAAGATGATGGTAAAAGTCACCACCTTTAACTGCAAATATCTCGACTTTTGCAGGATGGATTTTTTAGCTGTCATACAATGAAATGTAGTGCTTCTAAAGTTCTATCGAATGCCCATAGTGGCTTGTCTGCGGGAAGCCTGTAAGTCAATAAATATGATTGTAAAAGTCACCTTCTTTAACAGCAAATATCTCGACTTCTGCAGGATGGATTTTTTAGCTGTCATACAATCGAATGTAGTGCTTTTAAAGTTCTATCAAATGCCCATAATGGCTTATCTGCGGGAAGCCTGTAAGTTAAAAAAGATGATGGTAAAAGTCACCACCTTTAACTGCAAATATCTCGACTTCTGCAGGATGTATTTTTTAGCTGTCATACAATGAAATGTAGTGCTTTTAAAGTTCTATCGAATGCCTATAGTGGCTTATCTGCGGAAAGCCTGTAAGTCAAAAAACATGATGGTCACCACCTTTAACTGCAAATAACTCGATTTCTGCAGGATGGATTTTTTAGCTGTCATACAATGAAATGTAGTGCTTCTAAAGTTCTATCGAATGCCCATAGTGGCTTATCTGCGGGAAGCCTGTAAGTCAAAAAACATGATGGTCACCACCTTTAACTGCAAATAACTCGATTTCTGCAGGATGGATTTTTTAGCTGTCATACAATGAAATGTAGTGCTTCTAAAGTTCTATCGAATGCCCATAGTGGCTTATCTGCGGGAAGCCTGTAAGTCAAAAAACATGATGGTAAGAGTCACCACATTTAACTGCAAATATCTCGATTTCTGTAGGATGGATTTTTTAGCTGTCATACAATGAAATGGAGTGTTTTTGAAGGTCTACCCATTCCACCATACGCCCACTCTGCGGGCGATAGTTTTTTGATTTGGGCGGGGATGCCCATTCTCCTTTCGCGGTATTAGGAAAAACCTGAGAAAAACATAGTTACTTACATATTAAATTCACGTAGTGGTGAGTACAGAAATGTAGACATGGGTTGACCTTAGTATTTCTAGGTACATCATGCAAGAATATTGAAAGTAATTTTCGACGGTTCAAATGGAGTATTGTATAACGGGTTGTTTATTTTGAAGTTTGAAGCCATGTAGGTAAAAAAAAACATTAGAATTCCAGGAGTACCGACAGAAATGAAAACTAGAACGAGGATTTGGTAACGGTTCTTTACATAATTTTTTTTTTTAAATACAGTGCAAAACGTTACTGTCTCTTTAGGTCTACTCTAAGATTTGAACCCGTAGCTGTCTCACTCAGAGTCGCAGTCTGTCTTACCCTTAGAGCAGATAAGTGCGTAATATGTTGCTCGTATTATACAATGAGCGACGGAATTAAGGTCGTAACAGTCACGCGACTAAGTTTGATATTTTTCTCCCATATGAAAAATGAACATCGCAAGAAGTTTTCACGTCAAAAACAATATTTGATATTACGAGTATTATATAGGTATTCGATGGTCGCATGACCCATCTGCGCCGAACGTGTAGAACTGTCAATTCAATAGAAGAAATGCTGAAACGTCAGAACTAGCCGCATTTTCTGACGTCATCAGTATTTTTGTATAGAAAAATGACTGCGGCGCGCACGGCACTTACATATGTGCGATCAGCTTAATTACCGCGGGAGTTCGTATGAAATTTTGTCGAGTGTTTGAGGTTTGAGAAGAGTTTAAGGTTGTTTAAAATTAGCATTTCAAAATCGGCCAAGCATTGTTACGATTGCGTAAATCATTTAGGTCAGTAAGTCAGTACAGTACACGATTCAGTACCAAATTGTTTCTCTTTGAGTACGAGTATGTTTAATAATATTTTATGCCTTCATTTGTGCTCCAAATACCTATTCAATGATTCACTACATTCATGTATTTTTATATATTGACATAATTTAATAATATTATTTTTAAGCTTTTAATCTAAAATGTATTAAACAATAATGCTTTTTTCATCCCACTCAAATAATAAAGCTGTAAGTTAGTGAGTTTGTTTAGATGGTTGTATATTTGGATGTTTGTATGTTTGTGTATCAATCACGCCTAAACCAGTGAACCGATTTGGATGAAACTTGTTATAGGCATATGATAGATAGTGAACTGGAATAGCATATAGGCTTTTCAAAATATTGGTACCACGCGGGTGAAGCCGCACGCAGAAGCTAGTGAATAAATAAACGTACCACTTTCAAATAACATATTCTATCAATAGCATATTTTAATAATATGATTAAAAAAAAAACACCGTGCTGAACATTTTGTGCAGTAGAAGACCATAATTCCAATCGCTAATATGGCAGACTTGTAGTCATTCTGTAAACTCGTGAAGCGCTCGTGGTCGTGCGTGCTTGCTTAGTCGTTCTTGATAGATCGTCGACGTACGAAAAGTAGATGGGGACCGCCAGTGGCGTTTTCATCTAAGCGCTTCCGTGCTTCGGAGGGCCCGTTAAATAGTCGGTCCCAGCTATTTAAGTCATTAAAGGTTGACGGAGGCCCTAGGGCGGCTTAAAAATACCTTCACCAGAGCTGGCCACTCCTGACTCATACGAACTTATTGAAGAAACCGAAGTGAGAATGGCCCAACCATGTCAATAATCTCACTGCGGATTCCGCGCTTCGAGGCGAGTTCATAGAATGACACTACTACTACTGATTGGTAAAAAATTACATCATAAAAACAATCAAACATTAAAAACCCCCAACGAAGAAAATCTAAAAATATGTTCAATGATTTTGATAATATCCGGAAGATGGTGTTCTATATTGAGTAGTAAAGGTCTGTGGTTAAGGTTAATAGGCATTACAGAGTTAAGCTAGCTAAGTGGGCCAGAATACCGTGTAGAGTTAAGTTAAGATGGAAAAAATACCGATCTTAGTTTGTTCTTCTCGTTGCACTTGCAAAAAATTGGTTAAAACAATAGATTTTTATCGAGTATTGAAATACATATATTTACAGAAACTTAGCTACTACAATGAAACTAAAATTACAAATAATAGAATCAGTCAAGCTATCTAAGAATCGTCGTAAAAACGATCTATTGATAGCTCTATGTAATGTAACGTTCCTGCGAATGCTTGACGAAATGCTCACACTGGCCCCAACCGCGAGCATCGTTCGCTGCGTGCGACTCAGTCGCTGACTGAGTGAGTCGGCAAACGAAACGTCGCATCGGCGCTGTATGGACATGGACACTCCGTAAAAAAATATACAAATAGGGAGGGGAACTAGAGACAATCTTCGCCTAATGTGGCCGTGGCCTAACCTATATCGTAACTGAAAGATTTGACTGATTCAACCTTCGATTAAATTTTGATCGCAGGATTCAACGAATCAAAGACAGATTTATTTGTATTTACACTAGTAAGTTTATTTATAAGTTCTATTTCTGTACGTGAATCTACTATTCTGAGGTATACACAACACCAATCAGCTGCACCATGTTCTCGAACGTTTATATCAATGTTTATGAAAAACCCTTCGATTATCGAGTGGCAGGTGGGAATTCAGTTCAAACCGTGCGTTGGTTGTAGCTATGAACTCGTATAAAATCGTCGTGAAACATGTGACTGTCACTCATAATATTGCTCTACTTGACGCATAAAAACTTTCAGATTAGCACATCACATGTTCACTTTGCGCGCGCTAGAATTATAACTAGTATTTATATTTTTTAATATAATTGAGTTCAAAGCATTTTCATCTGAAAATTACCTTTTGAGAACAATTACGAACTGACCCAGCCACGTCATGCTTTGCAGATAGCAAAGTGTCAAAGTAAAGACCAAAGTGGCGCCATTCGAAACACATTTGAAATGACAGCGCCAGAAATACGCAGCAACATTATGTATTCGAAAATTCAGAAGTTCGTAAAACTTTTGATGAATATAACAAAAATATCTACTTTTATATCGCCGTAGGTGTTGATGGTGTATTTTTAAAAAGATTATGTCTTGAAAATAAACTTTTAAACGTTTTATCAAACATAGCGCTGAATGAATATCATTTGCGCTACTAGAAATCTATAGAAACGGTGTTCTAGAAGGATTGAATAAAGCTATGCTTAGGTTATAGGTATGCTTATAAAACTTGGGTACTTACATATGTAGTAATACCGATACCGGTTTGTTATACTGCCAGTGTTTTGGGCAGGCTTCTTACCTACTGGTCTGGACCAATAGAGTTATCAATACATCGTTTTCAACGATCCTTAGACGGGTCAACTGAGTCTAGTGTATATTTTAAAGTCATATAAATAATAAATAAATAATGCTGGACATTTTTCACACAGCATCATCTAACCCCAAACTAAGCAAAGCTTGTACCACCAGAACCAGATAACTGTCCCAGACCCGAGATAAATATTTGCAGATCATACAAACATTCGGCGGGAATCGAACCCGCAACCTTCTGCGTCTCAAGCGGGCTTTCACCCACTGCGCCGCAGAGGTCGTCAAAGTATAAATATAGTAGTTTAGTTTCTGCAAATAAATGTTATATAAATTGTACATGCATTAACCTGTATCACAAAGACTTGGCCCGAGATTGCGCGTAAAGTTAGTTCTGAATGGCATTCGTTGATTCACAATGTGCCGATTGGTTACAAAAGTTACGTAGGTTTATAAATATCACGCAATTCTGAGTATTTCTGTAAAACACCAAATTGTTGTGCGATTGCTCGGGTGTTGAAATACTTCAGTGCTGAAGTGCGGCATACTCGGCTAATTCCTTTAACAAGTAATTGTTTAAGGTTTTGTTTCTATGTTGTACCTATTTATGACCGAACGTATATGTTCAAATTCCAATTGTTGAGTAACCTGACCGACTCACCTAAATTGATGGAAAAAGCCAATGACGAAGATGATAAATCCGATATCTCTGTTAAATATTTGAATGTTTCCTACTATGAGCTATATTGTATTCGGTCGATAAGATCAACCTACATAGCGGATCCAGGATTTTTTTCTGGGGGGGGGGGGGGCACAAGAAACAAAAATTGTCAAAAATTTCACAATTTATTAATTTTTCGTAGTTAGTAGGTACACAAAAATATCGTCGTATGAGCTATATTGTATTCGGTCGATAAGATCAACCTACATAGCGGATCCAGGATTTTTTTCTGGGGCCCCCCCCAGAAAAAAAGAAACACAAGGGGGGGTACAAGAAACAAAAATTGTCAAAAATTTCACAATTTATTAATTTTTCGTAGTTAGTAGGTACACAAAAATATCGTCAGACGATATTTTTGTGTAGGAAACATTCAAATATCTGGATCCGCCTATGTACATACATACCTTTTTTTTTTTTTTTTTTACGAGTATAAACTCAGTCCAAACTAATTCAAGTCAAAAATCGCGACTTCAGTCTGGCCCGATTCATTTGGATGTTTCAAAGTGTTGCAAAATAGTTTTTATTTAAAAAAATACATCTGAAATGTGATGCAGTGAGCGAAGGTCAGCTTGGAACAAAGATTTTGGGATCGATTTTCATCGCGCGCAGTTACCATGATGTGCAAATGTTTATCTCGAGTCTGGTTTATGTATTTAAAAAAACTTTTCTCTAATTTTACACAATCTGCATTCTGGTATCTGGTGTAGCTTAGTTTATGCAAATGTCAATTTACTAATGTATCAAGCCGCTACGCGAAAGTTTTACTGAGTGAGACCTACAGGGGAATCTAGGAAGTGTTATTTTTGTTTAAATCTTAGCTAATGCGAGTGGTTGGAGTGAGGTATGATGACAGTCTTGTGTGTGAATGTAATCTGAAGACTTTTTTTTTCAACTTTTATTTATTTAACATCAAAAAGTTTACAGTGTAAATTAAGACTAAAAAAAATTATGATTACACACAAATTACACTGTAGGACTTGGTGCCCTGAGTTTCGGACAACTAGTTATAACAAGTAAACATAGTCCAAGATCCGATAAAAACATAAAGGATGGACTCCATTTTTTTTTGAACCTTCATGTTAAAAAGCACAAAAAAGTTATTTGATCTAGTCGCGCGGACTAGACGGACTTGTTAGGTATTATTGGAAAACTGGAATTTATATAGATTTTCTTTTTCAGCTCTGACTGTTCGATTCTTGACAAAGCGGTACATCGGAGAATATGACCATCAACAAGGTACCTAAATCATTACGACTTCATTTTTGCTTTAGCATGCTCACTTACTTTGATGCGCCGTACGCGCTGCAGTCATTTTTAGGGTTCCGTACAACAAAATGAAAAAATTTAACCCTTATAGGATCACTTTGTTGTCCGTCTGTACGTCTGTCTATTTGCAAGACCCTTTATATCGGGAATGTGTAGAGGTATCGAGTTGAAATTAACACAACATAGGTACTTAGGTCTATATGGTACCTTGAAGCTGTTAAAAATCTTACTGGTTTACTTAACAAAAAAAAAGAGACGGCCGTTTATGACGCAAAAAACGTATATTTCGATACTCATGGAAATTCATATCAAAATTCCCATTGACCTAGAACTATGAAATTTGGTAAGGAGTGTTGTCTTAGACTACAAATACAGGAAAAAATCTGAAAACCGTATATTTTTAATTAAATCACCAAAAAGAAACTAATGCAAGAAATGGGGATGAAAATTTTATAGGGGGTTGACTGTGTCATGTGGGGTCTCGTATGAAAGGCCTTCATTGGCACGAGGTTAAACCGTTTTTTAATTGTTTTTATGATATATATTTTTCGATTTATGATGAAAAATTAAAAAAGATATATGTTTTTCCCTGCATATGTACGAGTATACCTAACTAATAACTTTGTACGTAGGTAGGACCTAACAGTTTGCACTGTTATACGTACCTACTTAAGCCTTTGTACGGAACCCTCAGTAGGCGAGTCCAACTCGCACTTGTCCAGTTTTTTCTATAGAAAAAATACTGATGACGTCGGAAAATGCGGCTCGCTTCTGACGCCAGCAGCATTTCCGCTATTGGATTGACAGTCCCGCGCGTACGGTGTGGATTAATCTGTGATGACCTTCAATGCTCACGTTGATTACCGTGAAAGGTAAAGCCATTTTTTCCCCCCGTGTAGGTAGAACTTTTACTTGAAGAATAAATATGTTTAATCATGGGGCTTAAAGAAAAAAAAAACTTAGCCATATGCGGCTGTTACAAGAAGAGTTTCTCGCACGCGAGCGGCGAAAAATACTATGCGACTATCCCTCGGCAAAACTCGCCATTCGAGTCTCACCTGCGGTTGTTTAAGTTTTGACAGAAACTCGTAAAAAGACTACTTTTAGTAGAAAGCTTAGATCGTGAGAATCGTATTCGAGAGGCGAATTATTGCCTAGAAGAAATCGCCGCTTGCATGCGAGGAACTCTCCTTTCCTTGTGTAATAGCCGCTTTATACTTTTTAGTATAGTTCTTCCACACAGCATATTTCTGTTTCTGATAAGATTTCTTTATGTTTTCTTTTATTTCAGACAGTAAATACAAGCACGAAGCATTGCTAGACGGGGAAGCAATACTCTTTGAAATTCTGGACACCTGCCCAAAGGTAAAATAAACACTGTTTTTATTCCTAGCAAATAATGCTATAATTGATAATCAAGTAATCCCAGTGAGACAAAAGATGTGTGCCAGGATCAAGCAAGTGGAAATCTAATAACGATACTTACATCATATAGGTAAAAGGCATGTTCCCGGACTGTAATAGCGAATCAATTTCCTTGTTCATCATATTATAAGACAGACTGATAGTCTCTTCCACTTCTAGTCAAAGTTTTTAGTTAGGAAGAAATGAACTAATACAGTGTATTCATTTAATTATAATAAACATTAATTTACAGACTTTATTTCTTTATACATTACCCGGTTCTGTACGAAGAATATTTTATACTTGTACATTGCTGGTTGTGTAACTTGGTTATGTACGAGGACCAAGCGGAAATTTCAGCAACATTTGTTATAAATTAGCAACTAAGAAGAAAATATATGAAGTTTACTACAACCCTTCAATAGATGGCAGCACAGGAAACTTTAGATCGCGCTATCGTTGCGTTCTGGGATTTCAACCCGGACTAGCGACTGTGCCCGTCACTAGTACTACCTGCATGTACCCCTAAGCCGGGTAGCTTAGCGACGAGAAGACCTTGCGGCTCCGTCTAGCTACCCAATTTTTGAAATAGGTGATTTATGAACACCTAAACTATAAAACGTTTTCATGAATTATCTATTCTATAGAAATTCTTTTAACAGCATAATCAATCTCTGTCTTCAGTACCTACAATTTAACTTAGCTTATTAATTATGTTATTTTAATAATATTTTACAATGAATGCAGTTTTTAATACATATTATTATTTAAACATCAATAATTCCACTAATATAATGAAGCTGAAAGTTTATTTATATGTTTGTTTATTTGTGATTCAATCACGCCTAAACCAGTAAACCGATTTGGATGAAACTTGATATAGGCGTGACCTGGAACAGCATATAGATTATTCAAAATGTTGGTACCACGCGGGTGAAGAAGCTAGCATCTTATAATGGAATAGCTTGATCAATCAATCCTAAAGCAACGTTCAGTAAGTGACCGCTCGTGGGATTTATAACTGAGCGCTTCCGTGCTTCGTAGGGCACGTTAAATTGTCGGTCCCGGCTATTTAAGCCGCTAAACCATGAAAAACTCCGTCACCAGACTCCACTGACTCATACGAACTTACTTCATTCCAGGGTATAAACGACCTGCCAGCGAACGATGTGGCGCAGTGGGCTGATGCAATATTCCTGGTGTACTCCATCACTGACAGGGAGTCCTTTAACTTCGTGCGAAGAGCCAAACAGAGCCTACACCCTGATGTGCCTCTCACTCTGGTGGGGAATAAGGCTGATATGGTGCATTTGAGACAGGTAAACTATTGCCTGAATGGGGTAGTACTAGCACCAAATACCTCTACTTTCTGAGGGTTCGAATCCCGGTCGTGCATTCTGTTTATATTTCAGTCAAGTTATACTGACTTAAAATGATGAAATAAAACGAAATGATATGATCTGGATCAATTTAGCTATCTATAGACCATTTTATGACGATCCTTAGATAGTTTGACTGATTCTATTGTATTTTGGTATCAATAAAAAAATGAACACATTAAAAAAATCCGGAAAAGTGCGAGTCGGACTCGCCCACCGACGGTTCCGTACAAAGGCTTAGTATGTACTATAATACCATGAAACGTGACATAAAGTTATATCTCGGAATAAACCAAGAATAACCATACATTTTGACAGTTTACACTCAGGAATAACTGTAGGTATACCAGATTTATTAGTAGGCGCCTTAGTGTATAAGTGCAAACTGTTAGGTCCTACCTACATACACCAAAGTTATTAGGTAGGTAAGTATACTCGTACTTGAGAACGGAAAAACATACTTTTTTCAGTTTTCGTCATGAATCGAAAACTATACTTACATCATGAAACTAATTAAAAATCTGTTAAACCTTGTGCCAATGAAGCCCTTTCATACAATACCCCACATGACACAGAACTCCCTTCAAAATTTCTAACCCCATTCTTTGCATTAGGAACTGTTTAAAAATATACGGTTTTCAGATTTTTCCCTGTACTTGTAGTAAGACGATACTATTTGCCAAACATAGTTCTAGGTCAACGGGATATAAATTTTTCTAACTTATAAAATTTTCAATCTCGTAAAATAATTTTATGAAAGTCAAAGCATTGTACTTTGTGTAGGACCGCTGCGCTGAGATCACTTTGAATCTGAATCTTCGCTACGTCACTATGCCTACGATGGGTCTACGCCACAGGTCTACACTTGGTCTACGCCAAAGACAATGGTCTACGCAAAGATTAAGGTCTACGGTCTATGAGATTTGGGCTTACGCGGTCTACGCAAGAGTTCGTTAATTTAGAATATAACTATTATTATCATTAATAGATTTATTTATAATGGCAACTGTAGGTTCAGCCAGTAGGTTCAATTTCAGATTGACATCGCGTTCATAACCAAACTAGAGAAACATAATTTTTGCGCGAATTGCCATTGATTGATTTTATAAAAATAATTTATAAGTTTTTTGCCCTCCTAGATAACTCTATAATGAAAGTTTACATGCTAAAATTAAAATGAGCGACCTCTAGCTGAACACTGGGATACTGTTCGAACCGGACGGTTTGAACTGAGGGTTCTCAGTTCAAACGAAGGGGTGTGACATGACATTGCGTACTCTAAGGGTAGATGGCGCAGGCATCTGTGGGTGGTAATTATCTAAGAGACTGAAATGTATGTAGTCCAAGTAAAGTACCTACTTTACTTGGACTACATACATTTCAGTCTCTTGTATGTTGTAGTATGTTGTAGATACCTATCTACAACAGGCTTCGGAACATTGCTGGTAAATAATAAATAATAATAAATAATGCTGGACTATTCACTCAGCATCATCTAGCCCCAAAGTAAGCAGAGCTTGTGTTATGGGTACTAAGATGACTGATATATTACTTATATACTTTTTGTTTGTAAATACATACATATTATACATAGAAACACCCAGACCCGAGACAAATATTTGTAGATCATACAAACATTGGTCCCGCCGCGGGGATCGAACCCGCAACCTTTTGCGTCGCAGGCGGGCCTTCGCCCACTGCGCTACAGAGGTCGTCAGATGTAGGTACGTGTAACAAGTTTAATTTGGGTAAAAATAGAGTTTGTACGAAGCGTTTTGCGTCTACATTTTTCATACGCACTGCCAATAAGATCCAACGCTAAG
Source organism: Epirrhoe alternata (assembly GCA_963565295.1). Taxonomy (NCBI): domain Eukaryota; kingdom Metazoa; phylum Arthropoda; class Insecta; order Lepidoptera; family Geometridae; genus Epirrhoe; species Epirrhoe alternata. Next base: position 3,438,565 of record OY751375.1, read on the forward strand.
AAAAACGAATGATAGTTCGGAATGTTGAAGAACAGCTGTACCAAACATATGTGAACACCTTGTACAGGATGTTCTATCTCATGAGGGCGGGTGTAGATTTGTTTCTGTGTGCGTAAGCGATACTTATTCATATTCTTGCATGGAGCGTTTACGAGCTTACGCACACAGAAACAACGTGCATGCACATCTACACACACACAATTAAGACATACCCGCCTTTATGTGATAGAACTGTACGCGTGATTCCGAGTCGCACTGGATTATCGAGATCCCAAGCACCGGTTTTTGGATTATTGCCAGCGTATTAGATATGAAACTCTCCCTTGAACTCGTTGAAATGACAGAATGGCAAGGTCAGCTTCCTGTGTTCAAGGAAATGCTAGTATTTTATTTATAACATGTTTATGCTTGGTCTTGGCTGAGTGGGATAGTTCCTCGACTTTCTTCGGACCGATCTAAATGTTACTGTATATATAAGTATGGATTCGCGAATCGGGTCGTAAAATGGGGCATTATACCTAAGTTTGTTTGTTTTACAGGTGAGTCCAGAAGAAGGCGAGATCTTAGCCAAAGACTTCGAATGCAGTTTCGCGGAGGTAGCAGCAGCGGAGCAGGTTAACCAGGTCCAGGAGGTGTTCCACGAGCTGAGCCGGGAGGTTCTTGCCCACCGGCGCCGGGCCAAGCACAGTCTGCTTGATAGAATGCTGGGATCCAAGCATGCTTATAGAGTCTACTCGCGGGGTAAAAGCGACAGCGCACTGCCAAAAGACTAACTGCATTTAGCATACCTACAGTGCAAATTTTATTTTGACGACCGCAATTCCATTTTGTATCATTTTAACCTCCTACAACCTGAGATTTATATAAAACACTTGCTGTTGAGATCTGGTGTGCTATTAGTACTATAACTAAGTTCGAATATGGACCGAATATTGCTATTAGTACTATAGGAAGAACAAAAGCGTTTGTACCACTCAGCCTTCGCAAGCGTGTAATAAGAACTCAAACTTTTTGCTGTTTTAACACTTATTTTTGAAGATATAAAGTTGAGTTTCAAATGTCTCGCCGGTATGAGGGCTTAGGAGGTTAAGATTTATAATTGAATATAGGTACTACAGTTTTTGGATTGTTTCCTGGTTTTGTGGTCTAAAAGTTATGGAAGAGAGCGTTGTCGGTGATAAGTTGCCCAATTGTTACACAAATTCTTACTTTGATTTTTTACGGTGTGTTTTTTTCTGATGAATGGTATCTTTTTAATGTTATTCCGAAGATCTCCAAGTCTTTATTTGCATACAGCACGGTCAATAGAAATAGCCATTCGTGTGCTATCTACTGCGCATCGAAACTAACTTCTTGATCGCCTAGATCCTTCGTAGTGTAGCTTAGCATTACACATAGACATACATTTTATTCGCAGCTGTACACAACAACAATTTATACAAAAATCAACTCTCCTGAGTTTGAAAGTAGTTCGGCGATTCATCAAACTACGTACAAAACTGTAAATTATTATCCAACGATTGAAATGGGTTTGCTCAATTAAACAGTTGCGTACATTACATCAGGTATCATTTATTTAAGTGTTTCGTATTGTACATTCGAGTATTTCTCATATCTCAACCTGTAATAATCTTTTATTCCCTTCTACAAAAACAGTGATGTTTTACAAGTCCCATCTGACATGACGCCATAATTTTTACCGCCGTCAGTTGTCAGTGTTTCCATCTCGAAAAGAAAAACTGGACATCCCTTGTTTCAAAAGTTGCCAGCTAATTTATTATTATAGTTATTTATTTGAACCTTCTTTAATACTCAAAGAGCGTGAGCTATTAATATTTAATGTTCAGTCGTTCTTTTCTTACAATATCATACAACTAAATTACTAATCTAACAGCTCGTCCATCCTGATAAATGTTCACGTCCTCGTGAAAACTTATCAAGACTCGCTTGGTCTACGTACTGAGATCATTTGATACCTAGATAACTACTTGTTTACAAGTGTACCTACCGAAAAGAGAAAAAATATATATATAATAAAAACTTTTAAACTAAATAAAGCCCTGACGTACATAAGTACCTAACTGTTATTAACATTAACGGTTTTAAATAATCCTATCCTATATTTATTTATAATAACAATATTATTATCATCACGCATAAAACTAATCAAGTTATTACAATGATGCAAAAGTACCTGACACCAAAATCATCCATTTCAACGGTAGGTACGACTAATTACTTAAAACTAATTTTTCTAACTCAAAATAGTTCTTGCTAAAATGACACTTAAAACAAAATAAGACTTAACTTTCTGGATACTTTGTGCTTAAAATATCAGTCAATATGAGTATCACAATATTAATTTACTTTAGATCTTAAATAAATAGCACACTTAGCTCAAAACACTTTATATATAAAAAAAATAAAAATGGCACACTTTGTGTTTAATAAAATGTTTAAATTCACGGTACACATTACGCTTAACACACTTAGTGTGTTTAGAAGTGAAATAATAGGGCGTACTTTGAGCTTAGCACACTTGAGTGCTTAAATTATTGTCGCACCTTGCGCTTAAATTAGTGGTGCACTTTGCAATTAAATTAATGGCGCACTTTGCGTTTAACACACTTTGTGGTTGAATTATTGTCGCACCTTGCGCTTAAATTAAAATAATATTTGTTTAATTGGTTAGAGCGTAAACATTTTAGTTATCGTCACTATTATTTGCGCTTAAATTAGTGGTGCACTTTGCAATTAAATTAATGGTGCACTTTGCGTTTAACACACTTTGTGGTTGAATTATTGTCGCACCTTGCGCTTAAATTAAAATAATATTTGTTTAATTGGTTAGAGCGTAAACATTTTAGTTATCGTCACTATTATTTGCGCTTAAATTAGTGGTGCACTTTGCAAGTAAATTAATGGCGCACTTTGCGTTTAACACACTTTGTGGTTGAATTATTGTCGCACCTTGCGCTTAAATTAAAATAATATTTGTTTAATTGGTTAGAGCGTAAACATTTTAGTTATCGTCACTATTATTTGCGCTTAAATTAGTGGTGCACTTTGCAATTAAATTAATGGCGCACTTTGCGTTTAACACACTTTGTGGTTGAATTATTGTCGCACCTTGCGCTTAAATTAAAATAATATTTGTTTAATTGGTTAGAGCGTAAACATTTCAGTTATCGTCACTATTACTTAGCTCATCGTCAGTACTATCTGAGGATACATCGTTATCTTTTTCATTAAAGCAAGTCCAGGGATATATTTTATCAACTGCGAAAACTCCGGTATAACTACTTCTTCCTTTTTTTGTTATTGGTGTGTCAACAATCTCATACCTATCGTTGCCTAACACCTTAGTAACTTTATACGGCCCCGATAGTTTTGGTAAGAGTTTCCTACTTTTTCCTATTGTGTGACTTGTCCTTTCAACTCTTACTAAATCTCCGACCTTATATTTTTTTGCTTCCTTTCTTCTCCGGTCAAACCTACATTTTTGCATTTCTTGAGATTTACTAACAAACCTATCTACTTCTGATCTAATCTGTGCGAGGTTCTCAGCTGAGCTCACGATACTTTCCTTACCTCGATCTTTATTTATTACGAACTCATCTATGTGCCTAGTTGTAATATCATTAATGTTAACATTTGACTGAGTATCGTTAATAATATTACCTAACGAATGGGTACCAACCATATCCGACTTATCATTTCCTACAACAGTCAATGATTTATCTGCTTCTGGACTCAGTTTAGTGATATCAAGTTGATCAGAATTGCTTTCGTTTACAAGGATATCAGGTTGAATTTCTGATAAAATTTGACCTTCATTAGTGTTAGTAAGTTTAAGACCAAACAATACTTCTGATGGTGATTTCCCAGTGCCCTTGTTAATCGTATTGTTTAATCCCCATTGTACCTGCAACAATCTATCGTCCCACAATCTTTCATCATGGCCATGGTTCTGAGCAGCAATTGAGTCCAATATTGTACGATTGTACCTCTCTACTTGCCCATTTGCTCGTGGAGAGGCCACTGCATTCTGAATATGCCGAATCCCAAGTTCTTGCATGAAAGATTTGAACTTAGAGCTTGTAAAGGAGGTACCCCTATCACTAATGAGACGAACACATAACCCAAACGTTCCAAAGTAGTCCCTTAATATTGTTATGGTAGTATTAGTTTTTGTATTTTTAACTGCTTTTAGTACGATGAATTTAGTATAGGCGTCAATTATTACTAGAATGTATGAATTTTTACGTTTACTAGTCACAAATGGTCCTACGTGGTCCACATGAATTGTGTGAAACGGTGTAGCAATTTTTGGAATTGAGTGAAGAAAACCCTCTTTCTTACCTGCCGGGACCTTGTTATGAGCACACTCAAGACATGCATTCACATATTTCTTCACGAATTTTCGCATGCGCGAAAACCAATAATGTTCTTTAATTCTTTCATATGTTTTCTCGAATCCGAAGTGTCCTATCTGATCGTGGTTTTTCTGTAAGATTTGCCATCTACATCCTTTTGGGACGACCCACCTTAGGCCCTGTTCAGTAATTCGATAAACTTTATCTCTTTTTATAACGAAGTTTTTCCTTATATCGAGTATGTTGTCATATTCAGAGTTTGTCAAGATATCTTTAATGCGTTTTAATTCAGAGTCATTCCCTTGAACCGTTGCTAACCAGTCATTATCAATACTCATGACGTCACGACATTCAACTGTTTCAATGATACCTACCTCGTCATTAACAGGATTTCTGCTTAAAGCATCTACATGAATCATTTTATCGCCAGATCTATATAGAATGTTACAATCGAATTCTTGAATTAAGCTCCACCATCTAGCTACGCGCGGAATCATATCTCGTTTTAAGAAAGTTGCCCTCAAAGAATTGCAATCAGTTACGACTGTAAAATTTAATCCTAGAACATATGCCCGAAATTTCGTTAGTGACGCTATAACGGCAAGGGTCTCAAGTTCGTAAGAAGAAAAGTGAGACTCCTCCGGAGAGGTCTGCCTGCTATAGTAAGCAATCGGTCTAAAAGTAGTGTCAGCCTGTTTTTGCATTAAAACCCCTCCTACGCCATGTTTACTCGCATCAGTGTGAACCTGAGTTTCTGCTGTGGGGTCGTATAGAGCTAGTACGGGCTTCGAAGACAGAATAGCCTTGATTTGTTCAAAACTACTCTGCTGCTCTGTTTCCCATACCCAAATGGCATCCTTCCTTAACAGTTTTGTCAAAGGTCGTGCAAGCTCGGCAAACCCTTTGATAAATCGCCTAAAAAAAACTAGCTAAACCTATAATTTGCCTCACGTTATGTACATCTTTTGGAGTAGGAAAATTAACAACTGCTTCTACTTTTCGCGAACCCGGCTTTATTCCATTACCTGACACTTCAAAACCCAAATAATCAACTTCTTGTTTGAAAAAATAACATTTCTGTGGCTTAAGGGTCAAACCGGCTTGTCTTAGTTTATCTAATACACATCGGAGCCTTTCTAAACCCTGCTCGAACGTTTTGGACGGCACCAGAATATCGTCCATGTAAGCTAGAGCTGTATCAAACCTAGCATTACCTAAAACCATGTTAATTGTCTTTTGAAAGACTGCTGGCGCGTTTGCTAACCCAAAAGGCATACGATTGAACTCGAACTGGCCATCTGGGGTAACAAACGCGGATTTAGACTTAGATTCCTCACTTATCGGTATCTGGTAGTATCCAGACGCTAAATCCAAAGCGTTGAAATAAAAATTGCCAGAGAGACGGTCTATCTGATCTTCTATGCGTGGTATGGGATAATGATGCTTTTCTGTTTTTCTATTTAAGGCACGATAATCCACGCATAGTCGTTTATCTCCTGTTTTCTTTTTCACTAATATTATTGGTGACGCGTAAGGCGAAGTAGACTCTCTTATTATATCATGACTCATCAAATCTTCTATCATAGACCTAACTTCAGCTCTTTCCGTATGACTAAGTCGATAAGGGCGATAAACAACAGGTGTGGAATCTTTCAACTCTATATCCATACTGGTGACATTAGTGCAGCCTAATTCCGATAAGTTAGTGGCAAAACAGTCCCTATATTCATTAATTAAATTGATCAGCTGCTTCTTTTCATTTTCATTAAGATTATTTCCAATGTTTAGTTCCTTTAATTCTATAGGTTTACTCTCCGTACATATTTTACTAACATTCAAACATTTATGATTATTGGGAAGTGCTAAATAAGTATATCCCCGAGCTATAACTTCCTTCATTTTAAAATGAATATGATTGCATTTATCATTCTCAATATTTATATAACCTATCCCATATTTTAATTTAATAACTCCACCCTTGACTTGGTATTTAATTCTTTGGCTGTTTTCAATGTATATATTACCCGTAAAATTGTTATCAGCACTGATTTTAATCGACACACTACCGTATACGTTGACGAGGCCATTTACTCGCAAAACGACTCGTGTTTCCTTCTGTACTAGCTTAGATGTAATTGTTAGTTGCTGGTCGTCTTTGTATATTTCTATGTGGGGCTGTTCTGTCACTGTTTGGCCAACTAGTGCTTCATAATTGAGATAACGATCTGGTACTATAACTAACTCGACACTTACGCTCATATTGTCTATCATCAAATCAACGTTACACCTGCCTATCGATTGGATAATCGAGTTTCCGAAACCTCGTAAGTTTGGTAATTCTACATAACTCCATTCATTAATATTAACTAGTTTTCTTGCAACCGATTCTTGAATCAGTGAACATTGGCTACCCAAGTCAACGTATGCATTTATGTTTATACCGTTAATTTTAATCATTTTTCTAAATTTATTATCCATTATATTCTCATCGCCTAGTCATAATGTTTTCACTTCGAAATTACCCTTCCAAACTTCTTTCGTGCAGTTTGGATCATTATGCCCAACTCTTTTGCACTTTTGACATTTTACTATAGGCTTTTTACAACTTGTCACTATGTGTCCAAACTCGTGGCAGTTGAAACACTTTATTGGCCTGTTCGAATCATGTTTTTGTGGTTTACGCAACAAGTCAGTTACTGGTCGGAGCATTTTTTTATTGTTTTTATCAAACCTCTCATGCTTAACACTCTTAAGGTACCCTAATAACTTATCAGTATCCTCAAACCCAACAGCTTCTGCACCATACCTGACGGACCGATCTTCTATACCATAAACTACACAATCTATAGCATGTCTTCCATTAATATCGCATCGATTTAATAAAATCAATTTCTCGTAGTAGTATTCTTCTAAGTCTTCACCGAACTTTGCCTTTTTCTCTAACATTTCAGACAAAAGGCGACCATAATTTTCATAAACAGGAAATGCTGATTTTAATTTTTCTTGCCAAACATCCCATGTATGCATGACTGACGGTTGACCCTCATACCAACGTTTGGCTGTTCCTGACAGTTTTGGTAAAGCATAATGAGCAGTTTGTTTACTGTCCCAACCGTAAATCTCTGCGCATTCGTTAACTTTATTCAACCATGTAATTATTGTTTGATTTTTTATCTTAGGATCAAACTCAGGTACCACATTTACTGCCGAAAACTTGTCTTTGCTTTGGGGATTTACGGTTGTGATAGCTTGCAACGCCTTTTGAAAAATATTTATTAAATCATTATTATTCGAATCAGAGTGATTGGAGTTAGATTGTTTAAAAGATTCTCCTGATAACTCAACATGCTGAGGTATTTCTGAGCTATTAACATTTTTCTTTTGAGTACTGTCCGATGTAACTTTACATACATTTCTTACATCAATATTACAAGAATGGTGATGAGGTGAAGGAGTATTCGGAGTCCTCCTAGAATGCCTACTATTGTTCGACTGATGTCTGCTCCGTGAACGACTTCTACCACGAGAATAAGCCTCCTCTCGTGACCGCTGTGCACTACGCAGTCTAGATTCGTTACGTCGCCGATGTCTTCTATCTCTTATACGGGAATCTGACCTTGAACGCGGTCGCCGTTTGCGCGTATCCCTGGATGACACACGTGGCCTGCTGCAGCGAGACCGAGAACGCCTGTCTCGTGTGCGGGACCCATGTCTCGTAGGTGATCGTGCCCGAGACCGCGGTCGCCGTGATCTCATCTCTTTGGGCATTGGAGCGAATGAAATAATCCCAATCTGTGTACATAAAACATCAATTAAATACAAGGAAAAGATTTGAAATACATTGTTCGGGGAATTCACTAAAATATAAATAAATCAATATAATATTGTACCCATAACACAAGCTTTGCTTACTGTGGGGCTAGATGATGCTGTGTGAAAAGTCCAGCATTATTTATTTATTTTTTTATTTTTATTTAATATGGACATCATTTTTAATAGTTGGACATAGCTATTGTTCATATCTCAAAGAGGAAGAGTTATCTGCAGAGCTTGCTAATATATTGCTGCAGTGGGAATCAAACCCGTACTTCTCTTGTCCCAGCTTGACACTATAGGGCATTTTATGATAAACCTACAATATAAATGGCCTTTGCACTGATTAACTTGTTACGTTATTCGCCTCGATGTGAATACTCTTTTCCCACATACTGTCATAAACTAAGCCCTTATATAGAAAATAATAACTATAACCAAGTAGATTTTGTACAATAATTATAATTTAGGTAATCATTTTATTCCCAAAAATAAATTTTAACATGAGTTGTGTTATTGTTATTAGTAAGGTAATTTGCAACAAAAATCATTAAAAAGTTTGGAGACATTAATGATTAACCACATTATACATAATTAATTATACTTGGTAGCTATAGGTCTCAATAGTAAATTCTATTAAGTACAGAAATATTGAACCTCCGATATTTTGTGCCTCCGAGTTCAAATCTAGTTATTATTGACCAGCTGGGAATAATGAAATTCAGTTCAACACTCTGTCGCCCTGGTCAACCAGAAACATAAAGTTAAATGGTTAATATTTTATTTTAAAGTTACATAGGCTGTAAACGGGCTGACATCACGCAACAACTCAAAGTTACAAAGGTAAAAATTAACATAATTTATCCCTCCTCCATTGTGAGCCACATACACTTGTTGTTTATCATAAACAGAAACAGCAAACATGGTGCAGCCCCAGGCTTGATGAATATGCTAGTATATAAAAACAATTTTGATCTGTGTACAAATATCGACGCTGACACCGATATCTGGTAAACACTAAAACATGCAAATTATAGACCTTTGTGTTTGCTTGCCAACTTGTGAAACCTGGTTTATCGGCTACTGCTGACTAACCCCCGGTTTCTATATTCAACGGACAGTCGTAGGTAAGAGCTACGACTCGTTTCCCCATACAAAAGTTTGACAGCTAGAAACCGGCGGTAAGTTAGCTGTCAAAATTTGTATGTAGAAACGAGTCGTAGCTCTTACCTACGAATGTCCGTTGAATATAGAAACCGGGCATAAGTGTAGGTTAGTTTGCAGACACAGTTATCGTAGTCACTTCTCCTAGCAGAAGCATAATAGCATTGCTATTATTGACACACACTTACATCTCACTAACTAGTTTAAATTAAGTTTATACTTACATAAAATCGTTTTGAAGTTTACCTTTATTTACGTATTACAAACCAATACCGAGCAATGGCGTGTTTTCCTCCCAATTTCTGACTGAAATGGGTTTGCTCAATTAAACAGTTGCGTACATTACATCAGGTATCATTTATTTAAGTGTTTCGTATTGTACATTCGAGTATTTCTCATATCTCAACCTGTAATAATCTTTTATTCCCTTCTACAAAAACAGTGATGTTTTACAAGTCCCATCTGACATGACGCCATAATTTTTACCGCCGTCAGTTGTCAGTGTTTCCATCTCGAAAAGAAAAACTGGACATCCCTTGTTTCAAAAGTTGCCAGCTAATTTATTATTATAGTTATTTATTTGAACCTTCTTTAATACTCAAAGAGCGTGAGCTATTAATATTTAATGTTCAGTCGTTCTTTTCTTACAATATCATACAACTAAATTACTAATCTAACACGATTATGTAAAAAGCGCTTATATTTAAACTCCTGAAACAAATATTGACTGTATTATGAATGCTTTAAAATTGAAGTTATTTGATTCAGTCTATCCAATCTATGCTATTGTTATCGAGTTGTATGAGTGTTTGTTATGACATGTTGAATTAGCGAATTAGAATTTTAATAGTGTTAGCAAAGCTCTAAGGATTTCATTATACCTACCGAGTAAATAGACCACACATTGCTCTCGGCAGAGTGCTCGTTACAGTCAGCTATGAAAATTGGTTACCTAGTTTGATTTTATATACTTCTAATATATCTGGACTATAATTTGCAAATATTTGTCAGATTAAGTATATTACGGATAACAGAAATATTCGGTGAAAGAGAAGAGGCCTATACCCAGCAGTGGGTGTTACTGGCTGGATAGATAGATAGATAGAGAAATATTCGGATTTGTAAAATTCGACTTGTGCTGACTCTTCATGTAGATAGCACTGTCTGTCTGTACTGCCTTGCCCATCTACTCGGTACGTGTGATTAAGCTAAGGTGCATTTACATGATGCGATTTCAATGCATACGATATCGTATCGCACGGCAATTGTTCTCTTGTAAACGCTCATCGTATGCGATTTCTCATAGTTAGCGCATCGCTATCGGCACGTTCAATGGGTGGAGCTTAGCAAATCGTACGTAAAATCACATCGTGTAAATACACCTTTATATTAGATACGAAATAATAAGTTATTTTCTCTAGTAGTTCAATCGTTAGTTGGTATTTATATAAGTTAGTTATTAGGTATTGTTGTTGTATTATAATATTTTTCTTAGCTGTTTGAAATAATAATAATACAATAATCTACCTTCACAGAATATCACGCTATAGTAAAGTAAAAATTTCGTTTATTGACATAATAATCATGTACAAGGTATTTTGAACCCATAGGCTCCCAAACTAGTTAAAAAACTGTATTTCAGGAGCCAGCCTATCAGTAGGTACTTTCCTAGTTCTATACACTAGCATTTACGTAATTAAAATGTGTAAAAAATAGATGTAAAAAATAAAGCTGTTGAAGAATATCTTGTTATTATTATTAGCAGCCACTGTTTTCTCACAGCTGGACAAAGACCTACTCCTCTTTCCTGCTTACCATGTCGAAGTGTATCTTTCTTCGATATAACATTAAAAGCGATTTGAGCATGACAAAATCATCTTTTCTACAACCAACTGATTTGTATGAAAATTGTAATGGAGCTTATACACTGGATTACGTTACGCTAAAGACTTTACATCCAGGAAAAGTTGTCTCACCGCGGAGCGCAGCCAGTCAACAAACAAATCAATTTCTATAAAAACAAACAAATAAAAAGTCGCGATTAAAAACTGACTCTCGGTTACAAAATCAACCCCAGAGTCAGACGCAGTTGAATACAAAAGGGAGTTACTGCAAAGTGGCCCCTAAAATTACCTACAACTAGTCGTTACCCTGCCAGTACCCGGCCAATCAGATCGCGCTGTTCAGATTACGTCACAAATTCGACAATTAAACGATGAATGACAGATTTAAAGATGGCACCCCACTTAATGATATATAGATGGTCTATTGTCATTGTCAATAGTTTTATGTGGGAATTATTATTATTCTAACTCCCCTTTAGATAATGAGGAGCAAATCAGAACTAGTATTATGGTATATCCCGAAAGTAAATTTTATACCGACGTTAAAATAATCAATTTGATAGATTACCTTTATCTAGATTTAATATAGCTCATTTATGAACTTAGAAGTAAATGCTATTTACGTTAAGGAAGGATTTTTTCTAAGATAATATTATTTATGTAGGTACTTAATAATTAAAACAAAAAAAAATCTCAGTTATTTAAAGTTATGAGGATCACACAAAAAACAAAATAAATAAGTACCTACCTAATTAAATTAAACTAAAGATAGAAAACAGTTCGTAAAGTTTTTTTAAATATTTGTTTGTTGAAGTCTCAAACAATAGATATAAATATCGGGTCTAATTTCAGAATAGGTCCATCAAGCAACAAGTCGCTAATATAAATGGTTTGACTTCGTTATGGTCTCGACCAACAAACGAAGTCTTGCGAAATTTAGCAAAACTTACAAAAAACGACTTATTGCGATTAATACATATTCACATAGCGCTGCTTCAAAGGGACTTTATTCGTGGCGCGGACTTCGGGGTGGGACACCCCTAGACTCGATTATCGGACAAATGCGCCAGAGTCGTTCAGTCGTTCACAACACAGAGTTGTGCCAACAAAACCGAGCGGTGTCTACGAGTTAAAACCCTTAAAACATTTTTAAGTAGTTTACTTGGTGTAGAATAGTGATTTGTGAGCACAAGTTAATTGAATCGGTAAGTTGTTAATCAAAACATATTTACAGCGATAAACTCTACAAAGTTTTAGAGATGTTATATTTTTACAAAACTTCAGAGGAAAATGTGAAAGTAGTTTTTCGGCTCAATGGAAGTATTAGAAATTAAATTATGCTGAAAATGTTGCAGTTTGTTTAGGTAAATATTTCATTTTGCTTTGCTTTGTAACTCTTTCTATAAAATTTCTTTTCGTTTTTGTGTTTTAACCTGCGTCTACATAATGCCTGTTAGCAAGAGCTGAATGTTTTGTTTTTTTTAATATAAAATGGTAAAAAATATCGAATTTGTTACTTCACTATTGAGATTTACTTGCAGAAACGGCACGATTCTTCGTGCGTAAATCTCAAAGCGAATGCTAGGTATCTATCAAACGCCAGTCTGTATACCTATCTCATAGGGGCACATTTGAAGCTTCCATTTCCAATGACTATACAAATCTTTATCATCATCTTCCTGCCCTTGAACTGGTACAAATATATTACTTTTTCCAATGATTTTTAACTGTCGGTTTTCTTTTTAGGTTTCAAAAAACGTAATTATTACTGTAGTGCAATTCGATTTTGGAGTTGGTAAAATATATCTATTCTACTCTGTTATGTGCAGAGTCCATTAGTAGCTGTGTCGGTAGTTCATTTTATAAGTTAATAATTGAATCTTTTTTATTCTAATTTTATTTAGAGAATGTAAATCCCATAACAACTATGCCATTGGGGAAATACAATCATAATGTTATTTTTTTCAAACAAACTTAACTTACGTAGATTCGCGGACACCCTCTAGCACTCCTGTTAAGTGAAGAGTCAGGCCAAAAGTCTGTGGTAGGTCGGACTAAGCAAAGGCATACGGGTTTCAAGTGTAATATAATATTATGCTAACACAATGTACCCTAAAGGCAGACAAGCTTAAGTTTTGACGATGTTTCTTATTGATAAAATAATAATTGCATGATGGACGCCTTCAAAAAAGATTAGAGAACCGTAGATCGTGAAAAGTGGAATGTGATGGGGAAGTCCTTTGTCCAGCAGGGGCAGTAAATGCAAATAAAATTGACGATTAAAATATTTTGCAATAACCCTGAAATGAGCACGTTCTATTAAGTTCAATTTTAAAAATATGTGCTTTTATATAAATAAATAAATAATGATGGAAGTGTAAACTTCCGACGTTGAAATATTATTCGTCTCTTTTATTGACACGGAATCTATATCTTTCGTTGGTCTCTTGAGCGATAAAATAGTTGATTACTCACTCGCTTGCGGTCGGACAAGTGCCTAAAACGGTAAAGTTTAGTAATAATAGGTACCCGACAAAAATGCATGTCTTGGGCCCTTTGAACTTAGGTACCTGAGGTAAATAAGGCCCAGAGTATAAGGAATAAGGCTCACTTTGAAAATTCGTGCGGATTATGAATAAAACCAACTTCACGCACGTATGCCCCATGACTCTACAGGCTTTTGAGAGCGCTCTCCGAGGGGAAAATCTAAACGGCTATATTTATGGGAAAATGTTGTTAGGAGTTACGCGCTCGATTTTGATAAAATTAGGAACTGTAGGTATTTAAAAAAATTAAAAAAAGTTTTTTGTTTTTCGAGAAAATTAATTTTTTGAATACTTTTTTTTCGGATTTTCAGATGATTTATCTGATAACAAACAAATGCTCAAAAATGAATACGGGTCCAATGTTGCTGGAGAATTAAAAAAAATCCTTGATTTATTTTTCATACTAAATTTAAGGGGCCTAGATGATGCTGTGTGAAATGTCCAGCATTATTTATAGATAGAAAGATAGAACATACTTTATTGCACACCACATAATTAAAATAAACAAAAATAAAAAACAAACAAAAAAAACATAATGAAATACAATCGGTGGTCTTATCGCTAAATAGCGATATTTATTTATTTATGCTTAAAGCCTTTTTTAGATATTATAAACATACTATTGAAAGATACATACCGGGTGTAAAAAGACTGTAGGTACTTTTAAAATAGTACAGACATCATAACATACATTCAGAGAACAGTTTAAAGGCGTTAAATTAATTTTACAAATTGAAAAACGATAATACTAACGTTAAAAAGCTTTATCTAAGTACTTGTTAAGTCGTTAAGTTTATTAATTGCGTTCGGACACGGGTCTTGGAAGTTAATTTTAATTTATTAGATTTCCAACACGTAGTACATAGTAAAGTTATATACAGGCTGTATATTATTTTATGTTAAATTCAAATTCTTTATTGCATAACTAATTGTTAGCGATTTAAAATAAAATAGGCTGTTTATTGACTTCTCGTGGGTAGGATTGGATTTTATTGGATTCATTCTGGTCAAAGAATATTATACTCTAACGAGATTCTGGTTGTCTGGCAAGGAGACAGAGGACTTTAGTATTTTATGGATAAATAACGATTATGTAACAAGTAATAGTTGTATATTCAAATTAAACTGCGTATAAAGTATCTGGGATATTTATATTAACATAACCTGGCTGCAAGGAATATTCAATATAATGTAACATTACGGGCCAGGAAGGTACCTAAATGTTAATCGAGTTTCGTTGCTGTACATGCATAAATCACTGTCCCGTAGTAGAGGCCACAGAATTCCACTTTTTCACACAATTAATTTCAGCTGTTACACAAGGAGAGTTTCTCGCATGCGAGCGGCGATTTCTTCTAGGCAATAATATGCTCGCCTAGTAAACAAATAGGTACTTCGAGCCTCGCCTCTCGCCTGTCATACTCGCATTCGAGAATCGCTTGAATAATACGAGTTTCTGTGAAAATGTAAACAACCGTAGGCGAAACTCGAATGGCGAGTTTTGCCGAGGGACAATCGCATATGATATTTCGCCGCTCGCGTGCGAGAAACTCTTCTTGTGTAACAGCCGCTTTAGTCGGGGCATAATATCCTACCTCGTGGTGGATCTTGCTTGGTCGTTCGTGATAATTCGTCGAAGTTAAGCAACGTTGTAATCGGATGGGAGACCGCATTATCAATTGAGCGCTTCTGTGCTTCGGAGGGCACGTTAAATTGTTGGTCCTGGTTTTAAATCGTTAAGCCATGACGGAGCCCTTAAGGCGGTGTAAAAACTCCGTCACTAGTCCAATAACTCTTTTGAGTTTTCTTTAATAATTTATTATATTTTGCCATTGAATCCGAAAGCTAAACATACTGTACACAAGCAACAACACAACACCATGTTATCGGCAAGTCACGCGTCTCTTCAAACAAATTGTTGGTAAGTCGAGAAAATATTATCTTAAAAAAAGCAAAATCTATTTTCCGACACGCAATGCATGCGGCCCAATGAGGTTAAAATATAATTGATGCCGTGATGCAAGTTTTATAAATAAATTCGTTCGTTTTGAAAAATAAATTCGGGATTCAAACCTGCAAAAAATATATGTGGTGAATCCTAATTCTGTTTCAAGTTTTATTTAATTTAATTCAGATCCTGGATCAGTTGAGCTATCCTTAGAACGGATTAAACGATCCTTACGTGGCTTGACTGAATCTATTGTAGTTTGTAAAATCTAAATAATTAGTAGCTTAGTTTCTATATAAATGTAATATCATAATTTAATTCAAATTCTAGGTAAAATCTGTTCAAGTAGGTACGGTCATACCTACGCATTGCAAAATCTCGAAAGTTGACTTTCTTGCAGTTGGCTTTTTTTATTGTATATAATAAATAAATATACATATAATGCTGGTCAATTTCATACAACATCATCTGGCCACAAACTAAGCATAGCTTGTACTATGGGAACCAGATAACTGATATACTACTTATATACGAGTACATTTTGTTTGTAAATACATACATTTTTTTATATAATATAATACATACATACATACATACTATACATAGAAACACCCAGACCCGAGATAAATATTTGCAGATCATACAAACATTTATCCCACGGCGGGGATCGAACCCGCAACGTTCTGCGTCTCAAGCGGGCTTTCACCCACTGCGCCACAGAGGTCGTCGAACACTTGTTCAAGAAAGTAAATAATAATAGTTTTATGTTTGGTGTGCAATAAAGTGTTATCTTTCTCGTTTTATTACGGTAGACATGCAAAGAAAGTCACTTTATTGAAAATATTTTGGAATTACAAAAGTTTAGTATTCAGCGTCTGGCTACTCTGCTTCCCGAGCGAGAGCCAGGTACAGGTACAATTATCAAGGTATGGATCAGTACATTTCGTTATCGGCCGCGTCGCGATAGGACGTCCTGATTCTCTCCCATTAACTGTCGCGTATTCTGTGCCGTTACTGAGTAATCTGCTAAGCAACAGGTAAGACTTACGCTAGGGCCTAGGAGGGTTTTGTGAGATTTTGAGTGAAGTAGCTAACTTTGACCTGTTTATTTTACTGGCGAACTAAGAGTGAAACTAAGAAAAAAAAATTTGTCGTGTTGGATTTATGTTACCTAGTGTTCGATTTCGCCGATCAGTTTCGATTTTGCAATTTTTCACGATCGGAATGCGCAGCTCGGCACAAAGTTAGCATGTGCACCAAATATTTTGGACGTGACTTTAATTACCCTTCAAGCACATATCTTCAAAGGAGGTCCTTTAAAGACTCCTGTAAATAGATACAAAAAATAAATATTCCGGAAAGAATTATTTGTTGACGACCTCTGTGGCACAGTGGGTGAAAGCCCGCTTGGGGGGTTCGATCCCCGCCGCGGGATAAATGTTTGTATGATCTGCAAATATTTACGTATCTCGAGACTAGGTGTTTCTATGTATAATATGTATGTATTTTCAAATAAAAAGTACTATCTAAGTAGACGCTGTCAGGCTTCCCCCACTGCCAAAGGTACCAGAGCGGCTCCGTTTATATTTAATATATAATTACGTTTTTTAAAAACTAAAAAGAAAACCGACTTTAATGTTTGACTGAGGACACGGCGTGACTCAGGGCGTCAAGTGAGTGAGGCCATAAGCCCACCATACAAATCGAAATAGAATAGAAATCGAAACAGATATGTAGCGCTTAGACTCTACCTGCGTCTAAAGGAATTAATTACCAAAACTTCATACATTATAGGTGAAGTACCGCGGCACGTGAGTTCCTGGCACTATTATATCGTCAGTTTGACATAATTAATGCTAGGAACTGCCAAAAAAATATCTGTAAAAAATTACTGATTACCCTGGTGCAGAATCACCTTAACAGATTTCAAGCAAGCTACTGTTTGGCTTCAACAGTATTTTTCTTTATCTAAAATCAATGTATAATCAACACCCGAACTTCCATTTTAATCATTGTTTAGAAAATGACAAAACTGGAACCACTAAAACCTCTGTTACTCATAAATTAATCATCAGCGCCTCTTTCACCGGTCCAGATAAGTTTGTGGCACTGTACACACTGCTGCGGAAAAGAGATACCTAAAGACGTCAAATCGCTTATGTTACGAATTTTTTGTCAGTAACGCCCCGCACTACCCCGGCTAGGCTGTTACAAATAATACAAAATTGTTTTCTAACATTTTTCAAGTTAAATAACAGTTTATTATACGAGTATTTATATCTCATAGAAAACTATGGGGCCTTGTAAGATCAATGACATAAGAACAGTAAAAATATCCGATAATCACACTGTGACATTTCATTTTTTGTATCACTGTCCATCTGACACCCAGTTCGTCTATATATTCTAACCCTCTAAGGGCTAGGTATAGAAATCCCCTGCCTCCACTCGCATGAGATGCTCAATAATTTATGGTAATATTATTTATTAAAAAAAAATAAGGGATGTTTAATACATGCATAAGTACCTATTAATAACTAAAAAAGTACGAGTAGGTATTAAGTACGAAAAACCCAACTGAAAAATTATCAAACTTAAGAAATCTGACATAAAATTCTGATAATGGTTTCTGGAAGAATCCAGTGTAAAAATTTTGTCCACACTTTTAAGGTATTTTTTTATTTGAGGCCTGTATGGGGTGAGCACCTCATTTCACATCAAAGAGTAATTGGTACCTACCAACCAATACAAAAAGAATACAAACCTCAATAGTAAATAAAAACTCAATTAAATATGTATTAAGTAAATAACAACAGCTGCAATCTAAAAGTCATTGTAAATGAAATGCCGATAATCGCTGCTTCGCATTTAGTCCAAACAAATCTACCCGAAAGTATTATCATTTTTTGTCCGATCCCAAATTTGTAAGCAAGAAGCTACCGACTTTGTGATGTTATTGAAATAGCTTTTGTTCAAGCCGTGTGCACCGGGCCGTACGCCCGGATGGCTAGCTCTTTGTCCTTTACTACTTACTCGGATTATCTCACATAATTACCTGTTTAGAAGAACGATAATTATACGCAAAAAATATGCAATTCGTCTTGTAAGCTGCCGACGGCTACTGGCTTGAGCTGTACTGTTTACGCAAACAAAGGCCATTGGAGCTTTGTCCGAAATTTCAGCCATTCAGCCGCACAGCCGAGCCGTACGTTGAATTTTTAACCCTAGAAAGATAACCTACGTCGATTCGAAGCAGTAAGTAAGTAAGTTCGTATAAGTCAGTGGCCAACTCTGGTGACGGAGTTTTTAGGCCGCCTTAAGGCCTCCGTTATGGCTTAACAACTTAAATAGCCGGGACCGACAATTTAACGTGCCCTCCGAAGCACGGAAGCGCTCAGATGAAAATGCCACTGGCGGTCACCCATCCATTTACAGACCGTTTCGAGCGTTGCTTAACTTCGACGATCTATCAAGAACGACTAAGCAAGCAGTGATTTTGAAAAATCGATGTAACTTTTTTCTTTTTTGCGCAACGGCTGTTTTGGTCAACTCAGTGGACAAACAGGGATTGCCGAGGGTATGTCGTGTAAGCGGGACTGATATTTAATTTCCACCCGGAAACAGTAGATTACAATTCTCTGATGGTCTTATTATAAGGACCGATAAACGAATAAATAAATGAATATAACTGGACCTAGTTACGCGCGAAGGGACCAACCCACACAATGGTAGTTTTGAGATACAGCCATTTTTAGCTAAATTGTGTATAAAAAAAAACGATCAATATTTATAACTGAGTTTGTATAAAATATTGTACAAAATACTTTTTTCTAATGTATATCAACTTAATTTTAGAGAAAAACTTTAACATCTATATATTTTTTTTTAAACTCAATGGTCCTTTGTATTTTCATGCCCAATGTGTGTTACCCAGTTGGTTCCTAATTAAATTATTCAAAATTTGAATATTTCATAGTTAAATCAAGAAATACTCGTGTACTCTGTATCTTCTATTAATTTCATTTAAAAATGTTATATCTTGAGTTTACTAAAAAAAACTATGAAAATATTTTATTTGTTTAGTACATATTCACGTCATACTCGTATGGTAGCTGCCCTTGGCGGTGTTATCCTTCGAAAATAATTCGCTTGACCGGGATAAAAATTTGCCTATGTTTATCAGTGATAATGTATCAATCTATTGGTAAAGATTTTTAAAATCGGTCCTGAGTTTTTGGTTTTTTGTTACAAACAAAAATGCAAATATTTTATTGTGAGAAAATAAGTTTAGATAGGTTAGATTACTCATGTTTTAAACTACCTCGTTACGATAGGTATATTTTTTAATAATATATAATTAGCTATAACATACTTTTAATCCGTTAAACAGATGGGCGGATGGATTTCTCTCACTGTATCCTTTTTGTTCGAAAATTGTCGTTTTGTGGTTTGGATTAATGTTTTGTTCAGTCAAAATTGACAGATTGATCTTCTTTCTTATAATAGTTCCTTTACGCGTAACTAGATGAAACTACGGAATGGTGTTTCCTGAATAATCGAAGCCTGAATAGAACATCCGCTACAATTACTGGGAGGACTGCGAGGCAGACATCCTGCTATTAGATAATTAGTAGTTTTCCTTTATATAATATTGTTTCTACATGAAAATCAAACACCTTCTGAGATTCTTTTGAAATTACAGACGTGCAAAATCCGATCATCTTCGGCTTCAAGTTTTTTAGTTCCTATTTTTAACGCCTAATTTTATTTACAGAAACTAAGCTACTACAATATGTACATAAAATTACAAAATACAATAGAATCAGTCAAGTTATCTAAGGATCGTCGTGAAAACTATCTATTGATAGCTCAACTGATCCAGGTCACTGCCAGTCAGAAGCGTGCCCAAAATACTCCTAATTATATTTTGATTTTTCTTCGGATTATTTAAATCACACACATTATTGCATTACACTCACAAATGGCAAGCAAGTATATGGTTGGCGATTGTTTTAATTACCAATTTTTAATTTAATCTGTAACCACTCGACGGTACTTCTCACCGAGTGAGCGAATAAATGTAGTTAAAAGTGTACTGAACAATAAGCAATGCCACTTTGCTTTGTGTTTAAAAGATGCGGCGAACTTTCAACAATAGAGCTTTATTTTCTTACATTTGTTGCGATTCTTTGTGATTGATTCATTCCTTATTCTTTATTAATAAAAACGTCGAGTGCACTTGGCGACCACAAAACTTTGTATTCGCACGACACTTCACTGTGTGAAATATTGAAGTAGGTATAGTACCTATAATGGTTTTTTGTTTCTTTTCAGATTATGAAAAAGAATAGCGAATAAAAAAGCAACCAAGAATGTCAGCTTCGTCGAGTAAGTAGAAACTTTAGTAAGTAAAATACAAGTAGTGGGTCTGTGAGAACAGTAAACCTTGCAAACTAAATTGAATTTCAGGTGCTTCGAATATTCCAATAGGCGGCTTAACTGCCTACCTATGCCTATGTAATTTTTTAAGCAAATAGGGGGATAAGTTTAGGTGATTACCTACTCGCGTTCCTTTGGTCCTAGGGGGTTTAATCTGGTGTCTACGCGTTCGTCTTGTAAAAACGCATAGGACTGCGTAATTTGATTGGTATAGTTAGGAACACATTTTGCGAAAAAGTCCTTTAAAAGCTAAAATAAACTTCCCGCCGCTTTCTCCCCTCCACGCTCCTCGCTTAGCTCGCTCGGTGTAATAGTATCTACCTATTACTTTTTATATAGTTAGGTTGTGACAACAATAAAACATAAATAACCTCGCTGAGATTCATGACCTGCTGCTGCGCTCCCGCGGTGTGACCCGCGGTCCCTCGAGATTTTTTCGGAATAAAAAGCATATGTCCTTCCCTGGGACCGTTATCCATGCCAATTTTCAGCCAAATCTGTTCAGTGGTTTGGGCGTGAAAAGGTAACAAACAGACAGATAGACAGACAGACAGAGTTACTTCACAGAACTTTTGAAATCACGAGTAGTAGAGTCAAAGACCGAAGATTACAATACGCGACTCCGCGAGAATCGAACTTTGAATCTCATTCGAGTTTTCAACCGCCGGCGCCGCGGCAATTGCAAATGGTATAAATAAAAAAGAATACTACTTTATTTGAAATCATAAAAATCAACCTACATCCCAATATTTCAATAGACAAACGTTATTAGTAAGTATAATGAATAGCTCCTGTGCTAATTGCCTGATGATGGGATGTCGTGTGGATGGGGATCATTGTATTCCCACGAGGTGCGTGTGCGCATCTGTTCGCTCTCATCCCGCCGCCCTCGATCCTGTTACCCTCAGATCCTACTATCTCTCGCATTTAATAGTTTTATTTTAGTTCTGCTAAATAGGGCCAGTACCAAATATGTGTGACGTATGGAAGAAGAGTGCATGCGACAGAGATGAGAATGCTGAGATGGATGTGTGGAGTAACTAGAATGGACAAGATAAGGAATGAGTACATCAGGGGAAGTTTGAAAGGAGCGCCAGTGATTGACAAATTGAGAAGTGGAAGGTTGGCGTGGTATGGGCATGTCATGAGGAGGGATGAAAGTCATATAACACGACGAGTGATGAGTATGAAGGTGGATGGATATTCTTAGCAAATACCTGAAGGTAAAAGTATCATCTGAAACACAAAAATACACTCTAAAATCGTAAACTATGTTGCTGTGGACGATTGCACGGCTGAGACGCAAGAAGTGCGAGATCAATTCTCGCAGCGGCGCGCGGGACAAATGTTTGCATGACCAGTGACCACCTATGTTGATATTTTGTAGCTTAATTTCTTTAAATAAATGTATTTTGATCTTATTACATATACTTAATGATCTTGGCACTATTTCTTTCCAATAAATGCAATGTTGTGAAAGATAGATTGATAGATAAACTCTTTATTGTAGACAAGAACATACACGGAAAACATAAGGAAAGATATTATTTCGAACTTCGAACCAGCAGTAGTGTGGATTTTTATCCCTTTTCGTTTTAAACTAAGTATATTATCGTGGGAATCGTTTGTTTGAAATAAATAGCAATATAAGAGCATCTCTATAATGAGCCTGATTAATTACGGTGACCCCCGCGTCGCACACGCAACGTTAAAACATTTGGGGTTCATCACAGGTGTATGTTCGCACGGCGCACTCATAGGGTCCTGGATGACACAGATAGGGTTAATATGAATTTTAAAATACGATGTCGCTACATGCAATTAACTTAGTTCAAATCCATTAACGAATGCACGTTGAATACGGACAGAAATTATGTTTTATTCAAAAACGTATCAATATTAACATACTTAGTAGTATATACTTAGGTAACTAACTAGAAAGAAAAAATAATAACCATTAGCTACATAAAATTATAATAAGGGGAAATGGCATAAAATGGAATATGGAGACAAAAAACTACGTCACTAGAGTTGGCCACTCATCATCATCATTCACAACTTGACTTGACCCACGTAAACTTACCTTTAGCAGACTATTCAGAATATACTAGGTACTTATATTCGTGAAAGAAAATTCTTTTAACAGTCAATTTTAGCAGTGAACCTGTTAGCTTTCATGAGATTGTTCCCAAGCTCCACTTCTTGGCTTCGCTTTGTCTACAGACAGGGTTTTGTATTTTTTTTTTTTATTTCATTCGATACCGCGCTTCCTGTGCCAAGTGGTACATTCATAAAACTTGAATAGGATGTCTTGAATGCTTTGCCTTTTTGACTACCGTCGTGTTTGGAGGTGTGCTTATAAAGGCGTATTTTTATGCAGTCGTGGGATCTTAGGTGAAAGACATCGCATATTTTTTGTTATAATGATCCTGAATACAATGCGGCGTCAATGGATCGCATAATAATGTGGTATTCACTCAATAATTCTGTATTTTGATTTGAATTCCGGTAATGCTTGACAGAGGGCACAGTAAATAAATATTGGAGGAAATACTCGCATCATCATTTAGCCCCTAAGCAAAGCTGATTTATTAATTATTATAGTTAGGTACCTATTGTGTAAAATTGGTTACTTACATTATACATAATTAAGCATAATAACTGTCCGCCGCCCGCGGTCTCTAAGGAAAACTTAAATTTTCCGGGATATTTAGCCTCTTCACCATTAGAATGTAACATTTTAATGGTGAGAGAATTTTTGGAATCGGTCCTGTAGTTGAGTTTATTCGATACAAACATATTTACATACAAAAATAAATACAAATCTTTCCTGTTTATAATATTAGTAAAGAAGTATAGATTGGCGGAGATATGCTCATAAACATATAAACAAACATAACCGAATCTTGAAGTCGGTTAGAAGCAGTTAGGTATTAAAATGTAAGTATTATGTAGGTGCTCGAAATCAATAATTGATTCTCCGTTGAACAGGGTAGTACAAAACAAAATCAATCGGCAATTACAGAACAATGCCATTTATTGAATTGCTCTTTTAGCGAAGGGCACCCATCGTAAATTACAACGGCAACACCCTTCAAGAGGCGGGGCCCGGTAGTTCCAACCCCAGTCGTTAACAACTTTACACTGGCAATGATTTATGACTTAAGGTGAAGGCACATTAGGCATTTGCGCCCCGCACGCGTCGGATTTTCTTCGTATGAAATCTTATGAGAGATCGCACTGGCATACCACCCGCACCATAAAGTATTTTTAAGTTATTAATAATTGAGTTTTATGATTTGGTATGCCAACACATTTTATAACTCAATTATTTATTAACTTAAAAATATTTTATGTGAATAATTAAAAATATTTTGTAACCTATTTATATAAAAATAAAAATTATGCCTCGTTCGATGCTGAAAAATGTGCCTTCACCTTTTTGTACGAGATCAGATCACTCTTGTCCGTGAAATTAATGCTGTATTTGCTTATTTCCTTGATTATAGGACTCTATCAATTTAGAGCTTCTTATACTTCATAAAATCTGATTACACTGACGAACACTGTTTTTTTTTTGGTAAAAATAATGAATTTATATGACAGGTCGCATTCTGTACGACGTGCCTTGCGGTGTATGCATGGACAACTCCTCCGGGAAGCACTACGGTGTGTTCGCTTGCGATGGCTGCGCCGGCTTCTTCAAGCGGTCGGTGCGCCGCGACCGCAGCTACATCTGCAAATCCCGCAGACCCGGCACCTGCATTATAGACAAGATCCACCGAAACCAGTGCCGCTCCTGCCGTCTAGCCAAGTGCATCGAAGCTGGCATGAACAAAGACGGTAAGATAGTTCTTATTTTCGGAAGGAAGATTCTGCCATTCAACATCTTAACAATAAATATTCATTGTTCCAGCCGTACAGCACGAGCGAGGCCCTAGAAACTCCACGGTTCGCCGTCAAATGGCGCTCTTTTCTAAAGATATAATACCACCACCAGAGCTACCGATGCCGATAAACTTGCACAGCCCAAATATGCCCAAACCAATTTTGCCCCCTCCTGCCATGCCTCTAATGATGTTCCCTAACCCATTCATCCAGTTCAACGGATTTAGTAATATGTTCAATATACCATTCGTTACCCCTTTTGGGCCACCGCATATGCCAATGAGGCACCACATCTTTCATGGAGATATCCCTGAGAAACAGTGCGAGGCGGCCGCCAGGCTCCTCTTTCTCAACGTTAGTACAACAAAAAACTTCACTCTCTTTGAGTCCTTGTCCTTCCCAGATAGACTTCTCCTCTTGGTAGAAACCTGGCCTGAGATTTTCGTTCTGGAAGCAGTGCAGTACATCTACCCAATAAATCTGATGGTTACCTTCGAGCGGGGCTGGGCAAGAATCGATCGTTCATGCGTGGAAACCTTTAGAGATGTGCTGGATGAAATTCACAAGATTCGGCCTGATGAGAAGGAGTTTTATATGCTTCGTGCATTGGTTTTGTTCAAAACCAACTTTAACACGACAAGAGATGCTGATGAAAGAAGTGCGATGATTGCGCACAGCGGCGAAAGCAGGCGACTCCAGGACCTGCCCGCGGTTGCTGAGATGAAAGGCCGATTCCAGACGGCTTTGGCTGTAGTGAGTTGTATTTCTTTATAAGCTCTAAGCGACGTTTAAGGCAGTTTCCTTTTATACGTGTGTGAGTGCAGTGGTATTTGGCAAATGCGAAAGCTAATTTCTTTTTTCCGTATAACTTGTGTGTCGCTTGCATAAAGCTTTTTGTGATACTCGTCGCCCTAAGCGTTTCTCTTTTCAATTTATCAATTTATATTATTTTGTAAATTTTCACGACGTCGTCTAAATCAATTCAATTAAATTCTAGCGTAATCGGTCTGGGTTACCTTACACCTTAATTTCTATTGAGTATTCGATATTTTCAATATGTTTAAAAGAGATCTTATGATACAAATAGAGCCCAAACTTTACCACCTTCACGGGATCGGGAAGGTTTTTGCATAACACTAAAAATACATTTTCTTTCAGCACGCAAGAACGATGTACCCAGACGAAATCGCTCGCCCCATTCAGCTGAACCATATCGTCTCCTTAGTGAAGAAAGTCTCCGGGCGCACGATCATCGAGCTATTCTTTAGAAACACTATTGGCGACATAACTATTGAAAAGATAATCTCGGATATGTACAAATCAGGCAGAATACCCGTTATCCCTTTCAATGTTTGATTTTTTAAATTCTTTAAATTTTGAAAGTTCATAAAATAAGTAGGTATGAATTTAACGCTATTCTGTTACTATACCTAGGTACCTAATAGGCCTCTTAAGACATATTTCAATTTTAGATATCATATTAATATGTCCTGGTTTAATCAAAGTGAAATCTCTAGTTTTCCATCTCAGGTTTTAACCAAGGACAAAATCTATAACAAACTTAACAAAAATCCACGCACCTTGATGATTCGTACTACGATTCTCTTCGGTGCGATTTATGGTTTCAACTTGGCTTAAACTAGGGCTCTTTAATAAAATTTAATAATGTAGGTAGGTACTAATAAAATACACTAGATTGACTATTAAGTAATTATGAATAATTATATAATCTAAGCAGACGATATTGTACACGTCGCGGGCCGTCACTGGGTCCGATTAGCGCAGGATCGTGGTGGATGGCACAAACTTAGGGAGGCCTATACCCAGCAATGGGTGAAGTCAGGCTGCGGATGATGATGATGATGATGATATAATCTAAAGGTACATAAAATTACAAAATTATTATTATCTAAAGGTGTCTATCTGATAACAAGGGATAAAATGTGCAATTTTCGCTTTAAATGTAACTTTGGTATTGTATAATTTTATATGCAGTGTGATAAAACATTCCGATTTAGCTTTTTGCATTTATCTATCTTAATTTTCTTCACAAATAAGCATTTTGTATGATAATTATACTATTATTGATAATTTGTAAGGCTAAAATTTGGCTTTGTCTCTTTGTGACATTTTTTAAAGTAATGAATTAAGAGTACATCACTTATTGTGTACTCATATCCTAGCAAGGTGAACTACCTATCTGTACCTATCCTATCTTGTTGATCGCTGGGAGAGGTTTGTAAATTATTTTTGTAAAAAACACTCTATTTTTCTTCGTAGGTATGTAAATAAGTAATGTAGGGTTTATTTCTAGTCAAAATATAAGTAATGGGATAGCCAAAAAGTAAAGTATGTATTATCGTTATTATACTCACATATGTTGTGTATGGTGTACCTAGTTGTGTACATGTTGTGTAACACGTTTGTGTTACACGTTCGAGTAACGAGAAACGATCTTGTCTGTGACTTTCCTTATAACACATGTGAGTATTTTTGCAAACATTTCTGGCAATTTCTCTCTGTAAATATGAAGATATAAAAAGACAAACTCGCCTACAAACGAAAAGCATAATCTGACGCAGTCGGCTAAAATTTAATGTTATTATATTAAGTCATGATATGTGTAGAACGTTCTTGAATATGTTAGATTAAGATACAAATTGTTTTTGTCTCTGTGATAATCATAGAATTTTATATAGTTGAATTATAGAATTCTATGGTGATAATAACTAGATGTTGTCAACTTGTGGACTTTATTAGAGGAAAGGGATAAAAATTAGAGAATTTTCAAAAATTTGGTAAGATTTGTAATAAAAGCTTTCCAGATAATATAATTCCACTCAATTTACGTAAAATTAAGTATGAATTAAGTTAGTAGTGCTACAAAGCTTACAAAAAGTAACAACGCAAAAACACACACACCCTCGCGATTTATTCGAATTTTACGTGACTTGGGTTTACACAAAATTTTAAATGAAATTTAAAGAAATAAATAGTGCGTATGGTTTTCCCGAACTCTGATGAGGAACTGTTTATTGATGATCCGTATCCATTTGTTAGGAGGGTAAGTTTATCCACTCTACCAATCAAACCGATTTCGGCTCTGTCTCATTTCTGGGGGTTGGATTCCTTGAGTGGATTATTTTTTCAATATTGTCCCAAAAAAACGCTAATCTGGCTACACCACGACTCTTGGCATGTTTCGGTGATTTAGCTGGCAACATTTAACCGACATCTCTCTTTACGTTCACAAACCCCGCACGGCTTAGAACCGTTTGCAGCCTAATAATGCAAATTCTTTTTTAATTAAACGTAAAACAGGATCACGACTATATCTCCGAGGCGCGGTAGACATTCTCTCAGATCTTCTATATTCCAGATCCTTTGAAGATGTCTAAGGGGGTAGTCAGAGGCATGTACAAATACATATTTGATACATGCCCACATCTTGCAGAAGTTAGTATTCCATACGTGACAAGTTGCAAGCCCATCGCCGCCTATAGGAATAACTTTTAAATTAATGGCTGCAGTAAGCTTCGACTTACCTTTGTGTTAAGAGGGTCATAACCAATCATAAAAATATTCAACTTAATTCAAAAGTTTTTTTTTTAACGTTCCTCTAAATAAGTCCAGGAGTTAAAATAAGTTTTACCGTGTGTTTATTGGTGTGGATTAATATTATATTCACTATAATATAACAAAAACAAACAAACTGGGTAAAAGTAAGTTCTTCCTGAAAATGAACTAAGATAATCATACTTTGGCAGTTTATACTAATACTATACAGGGTGTAAAAAGACTGCTACCGAAAACTGGGGGGTTGCAATCAGACCATGATTCTAAACATATTTTGCGAAAAAAAAACTTAGTTTCGTCATGCTATGTTATTTTCGGTTATTTACTACTAAATTGACATAAAAAGACCATACCCACCTAATAATTTCATTTAAAAAAGAAAAAAAACAATTAAATCTCAAAATCCAGCATACTACGTAAAACAACGCGTCCAAAACATACGCAAATAGTAATATTCTAACGCTGTTTTCTCCGGATAGGTATAATGATTATTTCGGAAAATCCTTTTGGATTTGCTTGTGTGTTGGGATGCTGTACCTACCCCTTTCGGCTTCGGTAGACGTCTTTTTACACCCTGTATATACTGTACCATACTAATAATAAACTATTTGATTTGATACTCTGGCATAACTATAATTTATTACTATTATTTGAGCTAATGATGATGATGATAACGATGTACTCGGAGGTGGGCGTTAATTTCCGCGACACAGTTTTAAAAACTAATGCGGAAATCACCGTTAACTATATGTTTTTGTTTGTACCGTGTTTTTGTTCCAAATAAACAATTTGAATTTGAATTTTGAATAAATGAAAGCATAAAAAACACGTTTATTTAAAAATAAAATGAGCATAGGCAGATTTAATAAAACCACATTCCAACCAATATTTAATTTGATCCAATTATGTATTAAATGTCTGTTGTAAGTTAGACTGTTCACTTAAATGCACACCAAAACACACTTACCTTACTTTAAAATGTGCTCATAGTTTTATCATTAGAATAATCTCTTTAATGTTTCCTTGTCAATAAAGCTTCGAATACCATTTTTTTCTTTAGTATACAACTACAATGTTTAATAAGATCAAGTACCTAATCAATTTATAATAATTATTAAAATCTCAGATCTCTTCAAGATGTAGGCGTGTATCAAATATGTATTATGATATGCCTCTGACTACCCCCATAGACATCTTCAAAGGATCTGGAATATAAAAGATCTGAGGGAATGTCTACTGCGCTTTGGGGATACAGTCGAGACCTTTTGTTTCAGATACTTAATTGCTTTCAGATATTTGCATAATGACCTAAACTTTTTTACTTGTCTTTTGTGTGACTGAAAGTTAGTCACACCAGTCACACCTGGGATCACACTAATGTTTGCGTTATGAACATTTTCACCCACAGTTTTATTTAACTCCTGTGCTACATGTCAGACTTAGGGCTTAGCAGACACGATAATATAGCAGGTAACTACTTACATAAAATAAGGTGTTTAAAGGCAAGGTATTTTATGAATGCTGCTATGGGAGAATTCAATTTCTTAAAAAATATCGAATTATGAGTGAAATGTATCTAGGTACCTACTGTAGGATAAGTTAGGAGGGCAGGGTGCCTTCGAAGCCCTAAGAAGAGTAAATTACATAAAATGTTTCAAGGTCTTGTTGAGTATTCGCGTTTTTGCTGCATTTACCCCCAATATTATGAGTTGGTACTGTTGATAGACAAATGCGATGTTCCCTCATTGTTATCATGTCACCGCCAAGCCCTGCGCTGACGTCTCTGCGCACATGACATGTGCGCCGGTATATTGTGTCCAAATTCCCGATTAATCTCCAACTTTTATTTGCTTTTGTTCGCTCCCTTTCAATTTTTTGCACCGCTCCGACTTATTGACAATACCGTTAACGTTCTCATTATACTCCCTTAACGTCAACTTCACACAGTTCAGTTTTGGCTGTGATTATTCATCTGTTTAATGCAGTGCGATTTGAACTTTATTAATATGTTGGTAGAGTTAATATTGGGCTACGGGTATAATATCAGCCGCACAGTATTAACTTTTGAAGTTTATAGTCTTTCGGTCGCGTCAATTTGTGTATTGTCATGTGACATAATAGCGATGCCATCCCCACGGGTTTATTAAGGGTTTATTAGTTGAAACCCGATGACAGATACCTCGAATTTTGACAAATACCCGTCTTCTATCTCGTTTTTACGCATAGAAATAAAAGAGATGGCTTAGCATGAAAGATGTACTTAGAAGGGCTAGGTTTATTGAGTGAATTTAATGAAGTATAATAAGGTGACGGCCCTTTCTGTTTTCATCGCAGGATTTGACGGACGAATTTACGAATTTGACTTTTGAAAGAAGTACCCAACATTTTAATCGTTTTTATGAATAACAATTATGCTGTAATAATAATGATAATAAGAAATAATAATGTAATAAGAGGACTGACAGAGTCCGTAACACCACGCTGCGTTCAGCAACTGGAATCGCCGATGTAGGGGATAAGTCTGCCAAGCTGAAGTGGGATTGGGCGGGCCACGTGAGCCGAATGCATCCCTATAACTAACTCAATGCATTCCGGGCTGATAAGACGATACTGGTCTTGGAAAATAATGGGGGAGACCTTTGCCCAGCAGTGGGATTTAAGTTTAAGTTCTTATTTTTAAAGATGTCTAAGAGTGAAGTCAGTGCTACATCCAGATACCGGCCTTACCTACCTTTATACTTAGGTTAATACCTGTCATAACTAGACGACACTACACTATACATACATAATTTGGTACCTACCTTCCTTACATGCCCACATTTACAGAAGTTAACATTCCAAACATGACAGATACTCGTAGCATCCTTCTGCCTGCCACCGCGCAATAATGACAATCTAATTCAACTTAAATAATTATGTTGCACCAAAGTCCATGTTTGTTGTCTAATATGTAGGTAGTTCCTACTTACTTTTATTCTAATAAAAAGTCTACTTACCTATAAGTAACTACCTCCCTAAAGCTCTATCCACTAATGTCTGCTGTTTTACCTACAAAAGACTTCGACGCGCGACATCCTCTTGAAGAATTTCGATCACCACACGCTTTTTTACGATTTCGTTATTTTCTTATAAATTTTTAGTAGGTATTATCCCTATCTTTATAATGTAGAGATTAGCCCTATTACCAATAAACGTTGCATAAAATTATGTCATACCTAACCTATGACTAAGACCTAAGACCACATGTTGTGCCGACCCCACATAGTGTGGGAAAAGGGCAGGAAGATGATGAGTACCTATACCTACTATTAGTAGGATTAGGAGTACAGTAGGAAGTCCGAAGTAGGATGGCTCCATAGATTTACCTACCTAGAGTGTAATGCTCCCTCTCATTTTATCTAGTTTCTACAATGGGATGTATCCCATAATGTCTGTCGACAGATCTTTTTTTGCGTCTCAAGTCATTTAAAGTCATTTATTTATTCAAACTTAGGCTAACATTACAGATAATCTACTTTCTAAGGCGTTATCCTAGTGAGATCTTTAAAACTTAAACTTAACTTATGAAAGGCACAAGTGGTACAAAGATAAACAAAAGTAGCACAGATAAAAAATTCTCAGTCATGTCACTACAGTTCAACATCTTACTAATATTATAAATGCGAAAGTCTGTGTGTGCGAATGTTTGTTGCCACGTATCTCAGAGACGACTACACCGATTTTGATGAAATTTGGAATGTAGATGGTTTGAGTTCTGGAATAACATTTAGGCGTATCAAATTTAAGAAAAGCAACCCCTAAGGGTGTTAAACTTTGCATGGAAAAAATTTTTTTTTTAGTTTGATGTACTCCAAACTCTGTACAAATAAATTTTAAAGTAAATAATGAAACACGTGTTTCTTATTTTTTCAAAACAACCCCTAGAGGTTGTGCAAGGCAGTCGCAAGATTCGAAAGTCTGTATATGCAAATTGTGCAAAGTTTGTTGCCACGTATCTGCGTGACGACTTATCGGATTGTAATGAAAATTTTTGTATCAAGCGAGGGAGTTTAATAGTTTGGTTATTTTTTCGATTCACTTAAAACTCCTGCATTTTGTTCCTAATAATGCGCAGACGAAGTCGCGCGGGTCAGCTATTTTATTATATTTACTAGCTGACCCGCGGCAAACGTTGTTTTGCCATCACCAAGTACTAATATCTCTATTAAAAAATAAGGGTTGGTGGTAGAATGGTGAACATTTAGGGTTCGATGTATCTTATAATGCCGAATCTTACAATTTCAAGATCAAAATTAGGTATCCAAATTGGTCTACAGCTAGTTTTTTTAATAAAATTAAATTAAAATTACATTTTTATAAGATCAACAACATTTTCGATATAAATAAAAAAAAGTTTACTTACAACACAAAATCCGTTGTTATTGGAAGCTCGTGTCACGTGTTGAGTACTTTTGAATTTATAAAATCACTTGATTAACTAATCGTGCAAAATACACTCAAAATTGATAATTTAATTATTATTGATAAAATACGAATGACTTAAAGTTAATATGAGAGTTGACATCTGGCGGGGATAACTAATTAAATGACGATTGATCAGTGTTCGACCGGAGAGGAAAAATGATTAAATTACTAAAATGGCTATTAAAAAATAAGGGTTGATCGTAGAAGGGTGAAAATTGAGGATTGTATGTTGTATCATAAAAAAATAGAAATTAAAAATTTTGTCTAAAAAATAAAAAATAAAAATTAGGGGTGGACTACCCCTAACATTTAGGGATAAATAACATAGATACCTAACATAGATACCGGATAAGCACAAAAAATTTCTTCAAAATCGGTCAAGCCGTTTCGGAGGAGTATGGCAACAAAAACTGTGACACGAGAATTTTATATATTAGATGTACTGACCGTAGGTACCTACCTACTTACAACAAATAAAGTTTTCTAATAAAGTCTGCCATGATAACCTGCCCGTACTAAGCCACAGAAAAGCTATCGAGCAAATAGCCGTATCGGCGCCGATGGCACAAATACAGTAAAACAAGTTTTTTGTGAAAAAAAAATTCAACAAGTAGGTACCTCAAGCTTTGAATGGATTACCGTGATCTGATTGAACTCACCGATGTAAGTACAAAAGTTCATTTCAATCAACCTATTTTCAGAGGAGTTCCGTTCTCCATCATCGGATCAGCTCACAGTCATCATATTTCAAATTAATGACTGTGAGTTTCAACCGATGTAGTGAGTTTCAACTCAATCAACCTATTATCTGAGGAGTTCCGTTCTCCATCATCCGATCAGCTCGCGGTCACCATATTTTTAAATTTTAGTTAATCTACGAACCGAGTTTCATCTCAATCAGCCAATTTTCTGAGGAGTTCCCTGGAACAGCTCTCGACTCCATCAACTCATTTCAACTCATTTATTTATTAAAACTTAGGCTAACATTACAGATAATTTTTTAACTAAGGCGTTATCCTAGTGAGATCTTTAATTAAACTTAACTTAAATAAAGAGAGGCACAAGTGGTACAAAATTAAACAAAACTAAAAAACTCTTAATAAACAAAATAAAAATAACATTTTCTTAAAATAAAATAACATAGCACAGATAAAAAATTCTCAGTTATCCATCATCAGATCAGCTCGCTGTTGCCATATTATTGCATTGTCACCGAGGACTCATAAGTGTACCAAATTAAGCTTGCAAGATTTGACCCGGAAACGTTGCAAGTAAAATCAATCTTTTAAAAATACGGAAAGATTTGGTCGGATAGAAAATGTGAAGCAATCTTAATTTGCGTCCGCTAACGCCATCTATGAATTTACAAAGCAACGCTTTTGACAAAACCAAAACTGTACGGTACTCCATCTATCGGCCGCTTGTTGAGCTATATTAAGCTCAATGTTGCCATTCCAACTAGAATATAAAAAATAATTTTAAATTGGTAGATGGCAATAAAACTTTTTTTTAAATATTTGTTTTGCATTCTACTTAGCAAACCCAGAGCTAGTTGACTGTTGAATAAGTACACGATTTAATTTAATTAAGTCAAATAAAATAATAATTAGGTATATTTTGCTTCTGCTAACGCCATCTATGAATTTACAAAGCAACGCTTTTGACAAAATGGTATAGTACTCCATCTATCGGGCGCTTGTTGAGTCATATTAATGTTGCCATTCCAACAAAAAGGTTCAATGCTAAATCCATGATTCCAACTAAAAATAATTAAAAATTCAGTAGCTGGCAGAAGGCAGTAAAACTTATTTAAATATTTGTTTTGCATTCTACTTATTAAAAATTCCTGAAATCCTTTTCATCCTATCCTACCTTCTCGGTACACAGTACAATCTCTATTATTTTTATTTTCACATTGGTAGGTAGGTACTTTTACAGCTAGTCTCCAGACTACGAGTAGGATTTGAGATGGACAAAGAGCCTAGAAAGAAACCTGTGCCATGAAGCCGATGCAGAAATCAATCAAGTCATCATCGGTTTCATAGATTGAGTAGTATGTACTCGTATAATGTCGCAGGTAACGGGTTTAATCAGCAATTCAACTAAACGCCTAGCCATTTCATTAAAAGGCGGCGCCGTTCACTAACGACCTGCCTGAATTATATTTAGCCGTCTGGTTAAATACAAACATTTAATTAACTGGCTGGCTGAATGCTTAGGCTATTCATTTAATATGGAGTTTAGTTTAATTACCTAAATATATTTCTTGCGCATCAGCGGCCTCCACCGGCCGCGGCACCGATGCGCCAGAAATTGAAAAATGTTATCATCTTTATTATGTCATTTAGTTATACAAAATTAAACAAAACTAAAAAAACTCTTAATAAACAAAATAAAAATAACATTTTCTTAAAATAAAATAACATAACACAGATAAAATGATGTGTAGGTACCTAAGAAATGACTTGACTAGGCAAATTGTTAAATAATATGAATAGCCTAGGCATCAGACTAGGCTATTCATATTATTTAACTAGGCTAGGCGTTTAGATATATGGCTAAATAACCACTTTGTTATTGTCAGAAGGTTCCTAAGACAGAAAAAATTAAAACATTGTACGGATAATTATATCATCCCGTGCGAAGCCGGGGCGGGCCGCTAGTCCCGCATTATAGAACACTAGACTACATCGCACATTGGTAAGAAAAGAAAATCAATAAAAAACGTCCTCGAAATTAGTTCAAATCGCTTTACAAAGGTGGCGTAATAATGCAACCAATACAACTGATACAACCTATCTACAGTGGAGTTTGCTAACTCACACATTTGCCCACGATGCGTTTTTTTTATGCGAACAAAGTTTACTTTATTAAAGTGTAATAGAGAGTAAAATGCTTTGTACTTGCTGATTAGACATTTTTCAAAAGGACACGGATACTGTCATCTAGGTTGGGTGTGGTAGTGCCTTGCTGCGCTTGTGTGTGTGTGTAGCAGTGCGGCAGGCAGGCAGCAAGTAGTAGCTGTCAAAAAACATTCAAAAGCGGAATTAGTGCAATATTTTTGTAAAAAAATGTTTTTATAATTAGAATAAAGTTATGTATGTCAATATTAGTTCTTATAAAGTTAAATTAACTCAAAATTTAACGAGCAGTACTTACGTGAACTACAGACATGGTTCATACCCGGCCGCCGTTGGAACTAGACGAATTACCAAAAGAAGACGAAGAAAGGCTAGAAAATTTATTTTCTAAATTAGACATCGATGGAAATGGAAAGATCGACATCCACGACCTCTCGGCCGCGCTGAAGGAGCTGGCCCCGCACATCAACCGCAGCTATGCAGAGGTTGGTTTCAACTCGTAATTATGCTGTAACTAACGGTGAATACCTCCCATGGTCCACTGGTGACGAGCCGACACGACACGTGTTGCATGATTCATTCGCTTATTCATTCACTGGTTTTTTCCACCCCATCATCTTATCACAACCATGAAAATACCATGCTAGGTATCAGCCCTAGCACTGACCTACATAATACTTACATAACTCCATCCTTCAAATTTCTTTCTTATGTAAAAAGTTTCAAAGTCATTGAAGTTACCGTTCCGGTAAGTTGAATGACTTTTGTAACTTTTATAGAGCTTCCCAAACCTACTTGACAAAAAATCTAAATCAGGATAACCTTTTACAAATCAGATGCATACTGGTACAATCAACAGCGAAAATTCATGAACTTGATGTTTTCTACCTTCTACTAGCTGTCCGTTGCGGTTGCAAAGCTTATCAATCACTAAATTTAAAAATACAATTAAACTTCATCCCTGTAAAAAAGCATATTATAAGATATCTAAGCTTGGGACTGAATATGCTCCAACTCCATGAATCCATGGTTCACCTAAAAGAATGATAGGCCCCAAACCATGTTTGTTGCCCCGATTCTTCATGGTATTGGTCGTGAAAGAACAGGAATAAAATTAGTTTTAAGACTATTCTAAGTGATCCCAGCGGTCCTACTGAATAAATGCTTTTTGACTTTGACTTTGGTTGCTTGAGAAAACGTCACTTTCCTGGGATAAAATATTAAAGCCTATGTTCAACATAATGGTAATTGTAATGGTGAAAGAACTTTTCAAATCGGTCCAGTTGTTTTGGAGCCCATTCAATTCAAACAAACACAAAAAAACTTTCTACATTAGTGTATAAAAGCAGTAGGTTTTGACAACAAGTTGTTTCACCTGGCACTACTTGTAATGAAAATACTTATGTATACAATTTAAACATAGCATGATGATAAAGATGAAGGAATAATATTGCTGACTCCTTGAAAGACTTCTCCTTAAAAGCATTGGTTCCTTTACACTTAGTTAGCTAAACTTCTCTGATATGTTTTCTATAATTTACCTTTCACTGTTATGCAAAAGCGATGAGCGTATGCCAGAAGGCAGACATGTATGTATATTTATTAATCTGATAAATGCACTATTATATGCAAATGCTTGCTAATGCTTAGAATAAGAAACATTGTATCTAGTCTAACTACATACTTTTGAGAAACCAAAACAATTGATCATGAATTACTTTGTCTCTGGAGATTTTATCTCCAGAGATAAAGTAATTCAAACATTGAACTAAAGGGAAAATCATAGACAATAATCATGCTGTTAGGTGACATAAGTTGTAGATACATAAATAAAAAATCCTATTACATCAATATAAACATCTCCAACTGCAAACAGATAAACTGATAGGTGCTTATCTATAATGTCATGATTACCTGTATGATGTCCAATAAAAAAACTTGACTCGTACCTTTTCTATTTTGGATTTTAAAAACGAACATGGCATTGTTGCCTGTTGATGCTTTAAATCCTTTAGTTTTCGAAAAGTTGGCATGCTACTGCATGCCAACTTTTGCAACTTTAGCAAGAGAGAATGGGCGCATAAGGAATCTCAGAGCTGTGAGTCATTATTCTCTGTAATTCTGTAATTCTTTAATGTACACAAGAGAATTTTCAATCAAAGAGAAAGAGAAATTTCAGTCTCCTGCCCTTATCCTACTTTAGGTGGGGTCGGCTTTTGTTTTCTTCAATTTGTCAAATGTGAACTAATTGTACTCCTTTTGCATTCATATCATCTCTCACACAGTCCAACCACTCCACAGACTTCCTTTTCTTGCTTACCTCGCCACTCTTAATTATAGGTCTTATTAAA
Organism: Epirrhoe alternata; assembly: GCA_963565295.1. Lineage (NCBI taxonomy): Eukaryota > Metazoa > Arthropoda > Insecta > Lepidoptera > Geometridae > Epirrhoe > Epirrhoe alternata. The sequence goes on from OY751375.1 coordinate 3,476,835, forward strand.
ATCTTGTGTGATATTTTATGAAATGTTTGAGACATTTTGAATATGACCTATATAGTGTAAGACCCCGTTTATTATTCATGAACCAAGAAAGTCATTATTCTCAGGGACTATTATGTAAATGCAACCTATCTGAGTATTATTTTTGGATCCTTCCGTACCTATGAGTACAATAAAGTAGAGCACAATATCATTTTAAAAATATAACAAAAAAACTCACATAAATCATAAATTCTTTCACAATATGAACGGCACTTTATTTCAGATGGACATAGACTATTGCCCCTGGTAATTATTTCCTAATAGACTGCTATTTATACTTTTATAGCTGACTAGCTGACATTATAATTGGCGACATTTTGGAGAAGGGCCAGGTCAAAAACCCTAAACCGACGAGCATGTATAAAGAATGTAATGAGAGTGAATGAGGCGAAAGTAGTGTGTCAGGATCGTAGCGAGTGGAGATCCGTGGTCTTTGCCTACACCTTTGGGAAAGAGGCGTGATTTTATGTATGTATCATACTAGCCGACCCGCGCGCGCCTTCGTCTGCGTATTGTTTCGTCAAACGATCTGCCTCGCACAACCCCTAGGGGTAGTTTTTCAATAATTCATAGCTTATTCATATAAATTAAACAAAAGAACTGTATATTACAGTACAACTTATTAGCATTTATCATCAAACAACCTCATCCAGTCGAGTAAAATTTAATAGGTAGTACGCTCACTTTCCAGCATAACATTAATTAGTCAGTAGTGATGGGCACTAAACACAACAACACTTGCACAGCAAAATAACTAGGTTCTTGACTAAAAAAAGCCGTGTTGGCCGAATGGGGTTGTGCCTCGACTTTCAATCCGAAGGTTGGGGGTTCGAATCCCGGCCGTGCATCAATGGATTTTTCGTTTCTTAAAATTTATATGCAGTGTAACACGAGCTCTTGTGAAGGAAAACATCGTGAGGAAACCCGCAGCTTAGTCAGCTCCACACGTCGCCTTTCCTGTGGGCTATTAAATTGAGATGGTGGTTTAGGTGCTGGGCAAGCCTATTCCATCTTAAACAATGTCCCAGGCACTATAGCGACCCGTTAAGTGTCCTGCAGCGGTATAAATCATCTAATATTAGATGTAAAGACCTAAGTTTAAGTTTAGGTTCTCGAGTATAAAAATTTAATGCTGTTCTTTTGTAAGCGCATAAATTGTGATCGTCTGGACCATCATGGCATTACCAGTTGAGCAGTAGGGGCGAAGCCTTTTTATTTACAAAGAGTTTCTATACAAACTTTAAAACCCCGTTTCATCCCCTTTTTTTGGACAGAACCAGAGAACCCGAATCCGTCCCCAGAGTTGGCGAACTTACTTTTATACTTACCCCCTTGGGTGGTTTTGAAAAACGCTGAAACACGGGAACTTTGGGATAAACTCCCATATTCAATCCCAAGGCAAATTAGACTTTCTCTCAGATCGATAAGGAGCTCAAGTAACTTTGAAGATGCAAGGGTAGACTGAGGCATGTCCTGTACATTATTAGCATAAAATATCCCGAGATTCTTTAGATAATACAGACGTACTACTTCTGTTTTTGTAAATTACCTTTCATTATTCATCCTCTATCGTCTCACTTTCAACATCATCTAAAACACTAATGTTTTGATTGATTCCAGAAATTTTTGGCCAAGTCCGGATGGAAGGAGACTGGTGACGTCACGCTGTCTGAGTTCATACACTATGTCAGAGTCCACGAGACCAACTTAAGACTGCAGTTTTCACACATAGACAAGAATCAAGATGGTATGTTGTACAGTGTAAACCTATTTTCATAAACTCTTAAGAAAGAAAAGACTTCAAATTGTCTGACTCTATTGTCTTTTGGGGAGTGCTTTTACTTTCTTTTTAATTACTCTGCCTGATGTTAAGCAGTAGTGAGGTCTAAGATGGAACATGCTTACCTAGAAGGAACCTATTTAGTCTTGATTTGAAGACACCTATATTAAAATTAAAATACCTAACAGGTATCTTAAATCCAAATAATCATCTCAACTTACAATTAAATTGTGGAAGAAGTAAAATTAGACTACTTACATATTATTAAACCGTGTTTATTGCCCTGATTCTTCACGGTATTGGTCGCGCAAGAACAGGCGTAAAATGAGTTTTAAGACTATTCTAAGTGGTCCCAGCGGTCCTACTGAATAAATGCTTTTTGACTTTGACGTATTTAAAAGAAACAAATGCTAGATTTATAAAATGGAATAGAACAAAAGTACTTACTACATAGGGTAATTAGAGTAAGTTTAAAAAATACATAAGAATCAGTTGAGCCATCTAAAGAAGGATCGTTCATAACGATCTAAAGATAAATTGGTAACTGAGAAAGGTCATTGCCAGAAAGCGTGGCCAAAATACTTGGCGGACCCCATATAAAGGATACCATGCATACTATTCTGGCCTCTTGCCTTCTCAAACTCAACGAAGCAATAGCTATATTCCGTGGCAAGAGTGGTATTGTGTAAATGGAGTTTTACACTAGTCCTCAAGCAAGCAATATATTTTTGTACTTACAACGTACAACAAAAGTATGTAGATAAGATTTCACCAACAACCATTTTATAAAAACAATGGTCGTGTAGTTATGAATTATCTAAACAACATCGATTTTCTCGGTGAAATATTTGCTTAGCCTTTTGAAAGGCAAGGCTGATGGTACAGTTGCAATCGTTTCACAACTTCCAAACGAATAAAGCTTTGTTCCCGGTAGTACCAGCAAACTTTACCACCGGTACAGCGGTACTTGAAAGGGTGAAACAACTTTAGGAAGCCTGCGCAAATCGGCACATGCCTACTTTTTGCAACTTTTAAATAAGTCCAGGCACTACAGGGTCGCCTTGTTTGCCGCCAATACGCTATGGTGCAGTTATAAAAAGTATATAAGTAGTATCAGTTATCTGGTTCCCATAGTACAAGCTATGCTTAGTTTGGGGCTAGATGATGCTGTGTGAAATTGTCCAGCATTATTTATTTATTTATCATTTCAAAAATGAAAGGCTTTTTTAGGCTCCTTAAATCAGTGAAGTAGGGTCAACCCATCCAGACAGAAAAAGGACTGTTCCATTGTAGTACTCATAACACAATGGTACTACGTACTATATAGAATTCTTAAGTGGTTTCATTTCGACTATTTCCTTCGTCGTTCAGAGCTCGTCTCAATGCGCATTTAAATTTTGCATTCATTATAAGTCAAGATTCTATTCCGGGATTCAGAGGGGCTATATCTACCTACCTAGTATGTCTACTTACCTATTTTTTAACCACCTTCAAAAAAAGGAGGAGGTTCTATGTTCGGCTGTATGTATGTTTTTTTTACACTTACACTTTATTTACACTAAAAATTGAAAAATAAAAATTTTTGAAAAAAAATTGAACCGACTTCACATAACACAAACAACCTAAGAACCTTCTAGTACCTACACTAAAAAGAGAAAAATAAGAATGTACTCATAAATTATATTTGAAGTCGGTGCCAACTATTCTACTCTAACTACTCGATACAATTTTGCACCCAAGTTCTATAATATTGTACTCGTAATTTCTTCTTAGATGTAAATGCACATAGTTGGCACCGACTTCAAAATATAATTTATGAGTACATTCTTATTTTTCTCTTTTTAGTGTAGGTACTAGAAGGTTCTTAGGTTGTTTGTGTTATGTAAAGTCGGTTCAATTGTTTTTCAAAAATGTTTATATAGGTAGATAAATGTATGTGCCTACCTCTTTTGTTCATTGTTTTAATGTCTTTGTCTTGTGTCTGTAAGAACCAAATAAACTATTCTATACTAAACGAAACTTTGTTTTGGTTACAGGAAAAGTTGATCTGGAAGAACTTATATCGGCTTTTGCCGACCTAGGTATAGCTATAGGAGCGAACGAAGCTACGACTCTTCTAAAAAGGTATTTTAATACACATTTTAAACTTTCGCGACTCGAAGACATTTTAAATTTTATTACGGGACTTAATCGCGTAGGTATAACATTTGTTTATTTACCTCAACGTTTCAGTAGCGTTACAGCTACCGTGGTCACGAGAAGTCTTCTCGTGACCACGAGAGTAAAATAAACAAATGTTATACCTACGCGATTAAGTCCCGTAATAAAATTTAAAAGGTATTTTAATATTATATAAACTCTCAGAGATTTTCTGAGAGAAAAAAAGCTTCTAAGCTTTTTTTTTATTTATCGTCTAGCACTAGAATAAGACTTTTATTGACCGAGCGAGTGAAGCGTCTCAGTTTCGAGGCCAAAAATACTTTTGTCCTTCTGTCCTTTTGTGTTATGTTCTCTTTGGTCTGTCAGTAATCGCCTACAGGTCGCATTTTAACAACCGATTTTGACGAAAATTGGCACCCAGGTTCCTTTCAACATGCACATTAAATAAGGACTTCATTCTACACAAGAAAAAACCAAAAGGGGAAGGTGGAAGGGGGGAAAGTGGTAGGATGTATGTTTTAGCGTTATAAAGGACGTTTTTTGTAAAATTTATACCTAAATCAGACTACGCAGTCTTCGTTGCCTTTACAAGACGAACCCGTAGACACCAAATTCGATTCCCTAGGACCAAAGGAACGCGAGTATTTAAAACTTATCCCCCTCTTTTGCTTAAAAGTTTACATAGATATAGGTAGTTAAGCCTATTGGAAAATACAAAGCACTTTTTAAATTTTGTTCGCGAGATCTACTATTCTCACAGAAACACTAGTTATTATTATCACTCGCGACCGCGAAAACTGACCGTATCGCGTGAACCCTCTTACCTACTTGAAGATATTAGTTATTCCCCTGGTTGAAGTTCTACTTAAGCTGAGTTACCTACATTCAGAAAAGTCTTTTATCTTTCTTCAAAGCTTACCATTTGCATAAGCAATCCTATTGGTGTATCAGACATCCTTAGCGCAGTAGGAAAGCGTCTAAATTGTTATGTTTAGTACTCCCGAAATGTTCAGCGTGTGGCACTTTTAATCTTCTATGTTCTGGCATTCCATTTTTGCCATTGTTATGAAATTAGATAATATCCTACAATATCACAATAGTCCAATATTGTACTTTTATGTCCATGAACGAGTACTTAAGCATAGTAAAACGATATAATGTTTCAGAAAAGGTGTATGGCCAATATTCTGGTGGTAAGTCGAGAGGTCCACACAGTAATGTAGACTGTGGCTTGCTCGCTGTACCAAACATTTTGCTAATCAACTGCGAAATCGGCCACACAGTTGCTATACCGTCATCATAAAAATAACAAATTACCTCAATCCTGGATGGAACTTATTCAAATTCAAATTAAGAATCGCTATGGAACAATATTCAAATTCATAAAATGAAATAAGTTTTTACTTGGTGTTACTCGTTGCTTCCTTTTGTAATGAGGTTAGAATTTTACCTTGGATTTGATAAAGATGAGTATGATTGATTATAAAAGTAAAAAATCATAAGACAGGCGATATTTTCAGCACTAGGTGAGGAGTCACAAGATCACCATAAAATGTGAAATCCAGAATTGAGGCTTCTTTAGGTCCTTTGTCACGGGTCCTTGAATCAAATGTTTTGTTATTTTAGTTTTTGTACAGCCATTTAGGCTTATTATTTCCAAATCCATGAAAATGTGTACCTACGCTTTGATTCATCTTTTAGTTCCATAATACCTTTGATTGTCATCAACTTAGCCAACGCATTAATATTTAGATTTAGATAACACTGTACCTAATTTATCACAAATATTTGTTCTAGATACATAAAAATGCATGGATGGATTATGTGAAGGATGACATGAGTAAGAAAGGAGTGAGTGTTGAGATGACGGCTGATAGAGGAGAATGGAAGAAGAACACATGTTGTGCCGACCCCACATAATGTGGGAAAAGGGCAGGGAGATGGAGATACATAAAAATGCATTTCGAACATAGTTGAAACAACAAATAGCAAATTCTTAGTATGATGGAGTTATCAACTAATTTAAGTAGTACTAGCAAATTATTAATTGAAGACACCATGTTTAATATAATCTATACTTAAAACTCCATACTTAAAAAAATAATAATTTTAGGGGCATCTATGAAGGCTATCTTATTTAACTATTTGTCTGTTCGTGTTAATCTCAGACGACTAATCCTGGCGTTGCTGGTTAGCACCGCCATCTAGTGGCTTTAAACTGAAACTTAACTCTACCATAGAAGTACCATTCTAATGCCCCATACAAACTGTCAACCCTTCTATCAATGATGTAGTTTATTTCTATATTATTTAGCATCTCTAGCATCACCCATAATTGCGGCCAGATTTTGCTAGGCTATATCATAATGAACAGAAAAAAAATAGCTTTAATTTGATAAGTATTATAAAAATCATTGAATAATCACGCAAATGAAATTTCTTCCCTAAAAATCAATTACCTACTAACAAAATTAATAATAATGGCGGCCACTTTTTGATAGGCAACGTAGATTTATATTCTCTTAATTGTAAAAATGCGGTTTGAAATAATTCATTCTATGAGTGCACTGATTCTGCAGCCGGATCTCGTACTATCGTGAAGCAAAACCTTTTGAATTGAATACCAAAAAGTAGGGTATGTAAGGAAAACTTTAGCAGTTCTATGTTTGACATGACCACAGACAACTTTCAGAATTGTGGAATTGTGAAACAAGTCGCAGAAGCCAAGAACTGAAGATATTTCTGTTGTTTTTCGCCATTTTAGGAAGAAGCACTGCTCTGCTATTTTATTTTCTTTTTCTTGTGTTTTACTAGGTTTTATTATGTAATTTCGGTGGCATTTTACTAATGAAGCCTTGGATTTGAAACAGGAGATCTCGAAAATGGAATGGGGGAGTACTGAAGAAGATTTCTCATTTGACGAAAAATTTCCGTTAGAGTTTTGAACAAAACTAGCCGCCGTGTTTTGTTCAAACCATCGACAGGACTGGACTGACTGACATGACTATAAATCTATATTTAAAACTTGACATTGGCAGAATTACATCTAGTTGTGTAGATTGCCATTAAATAAAAGAAGAAGAAGAATATATTTCTGAGTTTCAGAGGATATTCAAAAAATTGTCAAACATTTTATTTTTATTGATAAATTTTTATCAAATAAAATAAGTTAGAAAACTAAATTAGTTTCACCTAAATGAATGCGCCTATAAAGTGTCGTTGCCCAATATTATCAAAATACGAATCCGGACTACCAAGAGAAGAGTATCTACACCTGATTTGCCATGTTTCCCCTGGCTTCTTGTTCGTTTTTGAAGTTCATTTGAAGTAGGTATGATCATGGCCGTGATACGCGCCGAAGTATCGGAAAACTATAAAAACATTGAATCATGGTAAATATCTCGTTTATAGTGTTGACATCCATGATAGTTTAAAAAGTTATCTATGGGTAAAACCATTAATTTTAATTAAAATTATAGTTTTTGAAGCGCTTTTGAAAGTGCGTGAAGCGCTCGTGGTCGTGCTTGCTTCTCGATAGATCGTCGAAGTCTTAACTTCGACGATCTATCGAGAATGAACGTTCGAAACGGTCTGTAATTGGGTTGCCAGTGACATTTTCATCTGAGCGCTTCTGTGCTTCTTCTTACTAGCTACTGCGCGCGGCTTCGCCCGCGTGGTACCAACATTTTGAATAGCCTTTATGCTATTCCAGGTCACTATCTACGCCTTTTTTTTTTTTTTTTTTTTTTTTGTCGCTGGGTAAAATGCGTTACGCATCCCCTCCGCCGGGGGGCGAGAGGGGTATGTGGGACTCCCGGGGACTCCCGGTATACCCACTAAACATCCCAGCGCCTTTCCGGCGTCGCCTGGAATGGAGGGGGCCCGGGCAACCGGCAGAGCCTCTACATCCAGTCCCCCTCCGGCGATCCCCGCCCTTACGGCGGGCCCCGCGTCGTGGTGAGCAGTGCAAGGCGGACGAAGGTGCCCCCGCACCTAGCGTCCGCTACTCACCACTAGAGCTCTCCGCTACCTTCGTCCACTGCGCGCTCTAATTAAAGAGCTGCGCGTGGAGAAGCCTCCAAACGGCCGCAGAGGACAGGGAGAGCGGCAACGTAACACCGACACTCCTCTTCCACTGCGGCCCCACCGCCAACGCAACAACGGTGCGCCACCGTTTGGTCGCGGAAGATAGGGCGAACGGCAACGAAACACCGACACGCCTCTTCTCCCGCGACCCCTCCTGACTGCGGGGGACAGAAATTACTCCGTCCTCCGCACCCGCCTCAGACGCATCCAGAGTGGGCCCAACCGCAAGCCCACTCGGAGCGTCCCCGCTTGGGATTCCTGTTAGCTTCACCGTGGGCGTTCAAACCACGGCTAATGAGCCCCCCCATCGCGACAAGATCAGAATCCACGGGGGGGTCACTATCTACGCCTATTCCAAGTTGCATCCAAATCGGTTAATTGGTTTATTATAGGCGTTATTGGAGCACAAAAATCTAAACATCCAAACAAACTCACAAACTTTCAGCTTTATTATACGAGTATTAGTGGGATAGTCGGATTTGAGTTGACGGTTGATAGAGGAGAATGGAAGAGGAATACATGTTATGCCGACCGACCCAACATACAGGCGGTAGATTTTTGAGACCGGACATTAAAAGCAGGTTAACCGTTGTAGCTACAGCAAAGCGTTCTCTTCTTAGTAGGCCTTCCCTAAATTTTTGAGATATTTTGAACTGCATTTATAGATTTTGGAAAAAGGTACAGTCTGTAAAAAATTCTAAAATACCACATAAAATACATAAATGTAAGGTACCACAAACATCCACCATGTATGGGACCAAGGCAGGAAGATGATGGATGAGTAAGATTGTACGTACTTATTGTCGGCAGGATGGATCAGGATGGGAGTCTAAACATCAGCTATGACGAGTGGCGGGACTACCTTCTTCTTGCGCCTGCGACGGACATCCACGCTCTCATACACTTCTGGCGGCACTCAACTGTGAGTACCATTATTTTTTTTACAGTGTTGTCTACCTCTACATACCTAGATCTGTTCAAAAGGTTTGATATATAAGGAAAGGGTTTTAGTTATAATAGTAGCTTTTAACGACCATGAGTACGAGTACGAGCATTAGCTTCTGGGTAGGCTATGTGCCGTAATCTACTCCTGGGTAGGCACTGGCGCGAGAGTGAAAAATCGCTAAACAAACATGGGGTGATTCGGGTAGCCCTTGGGGTGCTGCATCACTGGACTTCCGCTTGACAGTCGTTCCTGTATAAGTAGGTACTTTGAACAACAATTATAAAGTACAACAATAAATATAGGTGAGTTAACCTAACAAAAAGGACATTTCAACTTCAATTGTCTATAAGTACCATAAAATTTGATACTCCTTTCCACTGGAACGAACTCCGACGGCCTCCGCTTCCCTTCGATTAATGCCACCCACTCTTTAGTATCTGCACAGAGTAACTTTTCAATATCCTTGTCCTCCATCAAAACATCTTTGATCTTCTTCAATGCGAATTGAATTTGCATCGGGTCATTTGAAAAACTGTGTGTGGCTCGCCCTGTGGTCAATTTTTTTTTTTTTTTTTTTTTTTTTTTACTTGAGTAACTACATATTTATCATAATATTGTGCCTGAAAACCTTAATAGGTTTGAGTAGGCACTCACATTCGTCTTAACTAATAGGTAGGCTTAGGTAGGTAGGTGTTTAGCTAACAATTTGTGCAACACATCACTAAAACTGTACAGCAAAGTTCGCTAACCACGCTCGCATTATTGCAATGACGGTAGGGAACTGCAGAAACTGCGAAAACAACGCGTGTAGGTATACTGTCTCAGCCACTCTCCGCGCTCGTGCACGCAGTGTGAGCGAGATGACTTTATATTGAGTCTGCGAGCGTAGTTCGTTCACTGGCTGCATACAATACAAAAGAAATGGTGTAAACAATTTGCTATACGGGATGTTCACTTTTATATTTGATTTGAATTTATTTGAATAAGCAATATTAAATGAAATGAAAGTGTGATTAGTAATTACGAGTAGATTAAACTGTTGTCGGCTATAACATTTTATTACTTAAACTTTTATTAATAGGCGAGGAACTCTTGAGAAAACGTTCGCTTTCTGAATCCCGAGAAAAAAGGCCTGCTAGTTGCTACGAGGTTGACATTTCCCAAACTTTTCGATACAAATATTTGGCCATTTTGGAAACATACTTGAATTTGATGGGAGTGATCTGTATTATTGGTTGTGTTGATCTTTTGTATTTTTTAAACACTGTGTTTAATTCTCTTCTTTGGGGCCACTTACCCCCGTGCGCCGTCACTGACGCTGCCAATGCAGTGTGCATTGAGCCTAAAGATCTTTCCAAAAGTGATTCGTCCAAGTATTTGTCGACTTCGATTATGCCAGCAGCAGTCGGCTTCGTGAACCCGACTGCTGCTGGCATAATCGAGCTGGCATAGTATAACATATCATGCGACTCACGGGTCTGATGATATGTTTGACTACGAAGTTGGGTAGGAACTATTAAAAAATGGTACCTGATGGGTGGTGACAATATTGGTACCGTTGTCGTTATCTCGACGTTCGGAGATGATAGAGCCGCCATATTTTTGATGATGTTATGTATTGCTCGTTCCATCGCAAACTAGTTTTGAAACCCGTCCTTTTTAAATCTAGGACCCAGAAGGGTGCTTTCTGCAAACAAACTGTTTTCCTCGATCCTAGAGAAGCGCGTCAAGAGCGTATGCACCAGCGACACACGCATTTTACGGACGCTCTCTGGCATTTCGCTCATCGATTGAAATGCCAAGCACTTCTTTTTAAGTGCATTAGAAATCAGTATGATCTGAAATAAGTAAGTAGGTTAGGTATCTAAATATTTATGTGTAAGTAGGTACCTACATATTATTAATTTCTGCGTTTTAGGTAGGTAAGTACCTACTTAATTTTTTTTACCTACCGTAGGTGTAGGTAGATAGACTAGAGAGTCTACCTACCTACACCCTAGACTACCTAGACTAGAGAGTCTAGGTAGTCTAGGTCATTTGTAAGAATGTAGGTAGGTACCTACATTCTTACACATGACCTAGATATATGTGTAGGTTTTCTAAGCTTATCTCCTCCGTGACATCTTTGAATACCTGCAACACCTCACTGGCATTTATTATGTCTATGTCTTCAGATGTTAAGTTTTCCGTGCCTGGGTACTCAATAGCGACGGTTGACATTACGCTGTTCTTGATTTCTATTATTCTTTCGAAAATGTCGCATGTGCTGTTCCACCGCGTCACTACGTCCTGCTTTATTTTCAAGATAAGCTCCCCTAGATTTTTTTGCTTGGTCCGTAATCTTTCTGTAGCAAGCGGGCTGCGGCGGAACACATACTATAATTTTAATTTTTGTGATGGTTGTTTTCATCTCTCTTAGGGCCGTCTGCACTAATTATCGTTCGGCTTTGAGGCCCACCCGTCTGTGGTCAGGCTCACGTAGGCAGCTTTGTCCAGATCTGCCTTGACGGAAATTTTTGTGACGTTGAATGCATTCGTCAGCAGAGCATTTGGCAATGCTTTCCGACTCGGCAACTGATAATTTGGAATGAGGTCCGCCATCATGGTTTTTAATTCTGGGGATTCTAGTAAGTGGAACGGCAGGTAGTTTATGGCAAACAACTGTATCAACGTGTCATTAATGTTTGCCGCTTTTTTAGCTGACACAGGTTTGTTTATGAACTGCGTTATTTTGGAAATAGTTTTGGAACTACTACGTGCTGAAGGCGCTGGGGCCACAGGTTGGGGTTCAGCAGAGGTAGTCATGGAAGAAGCCATGCTGGGTATGGAAGAAGCAGTAGATGTTGAAGCCTCTCCATTTTTTCTTTGGATTCGTCGATGGAGTCCTTTATTCACGAGTTCTGCGTAATGGTTCAACATGAGTGATCCCGAAATTCCATTTGAAGTCGGAGGATTTTGTGGACCACGTGTACACTACCAAGAGTAATGGGAAATAAATTTCTGGGTCTACATAAAAAAATATTTCCCGTTACTCTTGGCAACAACTTGTTGTCTACTTGTTTACTTGTTGACAACAGTAGGATGTCTGCAAGCTCTTTAAGGATTCCTGCTACTGCTCCTGCACTTCGGGACTCTTTCAAGCAAGTGATAACTTCTTGTGCCATTGGAAGCATTTGCAAGCTATTCAAGAGGGATCCGGATAATGATATTTGTCTTCCATTATTAACAAAATGGCTTACGTCAATGGTCCGAGGCTCCTTATCACCCCTGTACCTGTACGTCTCTGGGGCAAGAGTAATTCCTTGCAATAGTGGGACGTGATGATTCACCAGACCATACTGTGAAATATTTTGCATAAGGTCCCTAGAATTTGGATCCCTATGATGCTGTATTAATCAAATCAAATCAAATCAATTTATTATGTCAGACAACTTTTAAGTCCATTTCAGGTTAGTATTTAATATGCTTATATCTTATATTAGTATTACATAGCCAAATGCGTTTAGAATAGGCAACTAGTTTAAGCCTTGAGTGAGTCTTTCATTCACGCTCCAGTCTATCAGTGTCATTAATTCACTGAGCTTGCTATTTGGGCGTGATTAACTAGGTACCTACTGTACCCAGGTACCTACCTACTTCTTAAAGATAAATAAAAATGAAAACTTACTTTTTGCCATTGTTTTAACTGTGGAGAGAATATGCATCACGCTGAATGCTAAAGCATATTCTCTCCACAGTCGTTGGGACAGCGTACATCTCTCTATGCTCCTCTTTCCTCGAGCCAAACTTCGATAGTCCTCGAAGAAATTGAAAAGTGTGTCAATTTGGGCAGCTGTTGGAATGGACATGAAAAAAATACGCGCGCGATTTGAAAGGAATTTTTTGAAAACAAAGTCAATACGTTATTGTTAGCTCTCCTCTTTGATAAGTGACGTTTATGAAAAACCTTGCTTATCAAAGAGGAGAGCACTGACCGTTAACCAAATGGACGGCCAAATCCTGGGTCGCATTGGTTTCGGTTATGATAAGGGAAGGGTTCCGTGAGACCGGGACAGTTGTAATTTTCTTGTGAACATCTTGTAACGTCAACGAAAAAGTCTCCGCTGAGGTAGCCAATTTAGAAAACAGACCCATCTGCTCATTCTGCACTCTTGTGATCTCATTCAAACTCTGCTTGTGTGCCAGTCGGTAGGTGTGTCCAGCTACGACGTATCTCAACAATCAAATATATGACGTCTCACGGTACCATCGGTCAAACAGTAAGTGGTATTAAGTGCAAAATGACATACCCTACTCTAGGGCTGTCAGAAAGCGGTTATTGACATTATTAAACCGATTATTCCGATCCGCTTGTCTGAAGCCTTTATATTTATTGAAATGATCGTATTAATAGTCTAAAGCGAAAATTACCTGCCAATTGAGCCATCCTCATTTGGCATTTGTTTAGGCCTAGTGCCAGTCAAAGCCTACCCTACCCATCGTCCCTTCATCAGTAAATGAAGCTTAGCAACCCCAGTACCAGTAAATTACTTATTTTTAGATTTAAAACTAAAAAAAGTAGGTACACTACATAGTGCTACTGGTATTTCATTTCAAACTTCTTGTCTGTCACGAGTTCTTTCGTACTAGTGTGGTGAAAGGATTATAAGTGCGCCTCAAAGAGACTCGTTTCGTGCACTAGCACATGTTTTCAAGTCCCGCATGGGAGCAATTTTCGGAATGTATTTTAAAATCTTTAACAACCCTAACCAAGAAGTGTCTTAACTCGATAAATATGCCATCCATCAAAATCGCGGGCTCGTCTCTATTGACCATTAGCAACGCCCTACGTCACAGTTGCGACTCGCAGACCCCCTTGCTGCGTAATATCTTGGCCCCACGTTGTACGTTCTACCTTCTCCGCACAAATTGTTAAAACAAGGACGCCTGATAAAAACTGAAGCAGCCAAAGGTGTTGCTCAGCTTTCGTTGCTAAGAATAAAAACTGAAGCAACATTTTACTAAGATTTGGTTGCTTCACTCAATCATCATCATCATCATCATCTCAGCCATCTAGTGTCCACTGCTGAACATAGGCCTCCCCATAGATTTCCACAGCGATCGATCTTGTGCAGCCTGCACCCAACGGCTCCCAGCAACCTTTACAGGATCGTCTTTCCATCTCGTGGTGGGCCGTCCTCTGCTGCGATTTCCGGTGCGTGGCCTCCACTCGAGAACTTTTCTGCCCCAACGGCCGTCAGCTCTACGAGCTATGTGCCCCGCCCACTGCCACTTCAGCTTGCTAATCCTGCGGGCTATGTCGGTGACTTAAGTGCGTCTACGGATCTCTTCATTCCTGATTCGATCTCGTAGAGAGACACCAAGCATAGCCCTTTCCAGCTTCACTCAATGCATTTAAGCTATTAATGCTCTGTTTCATAATAAATATATTGAACGTCAAAGTTGTTGTTTAACTTAATAACTAATTTGAGTCTGATAAAACTGGAGGTGTTTTATGATCCAATATTAAATATGCAATAGCTAAGGCGCTGTCTCCACGAGCGAGAGAATCGTGACGAGTCCGCCCTCATATCGTCGGAGAATCTCCACGAACGAGCGATAATATCGCCGCGTATCGTCGCGAGTCGTAACGGAATCGCAGCGTTTCCGCGGCGACTCGTAACGGTATCGCCGCGTTTCCTTGTCGAAATGTCCTTGCTTGACGAGAGGCAACGCTGAAATTACGCTGCGTTTGACAGCGCGCCCGCTGCGCGCTCGCGCTAGAGCGCCACGAGCGCGCGGCGAGCCCGCTGCTAATCGCGACGGGCTAGCGACGATGTAACGACGTTTCGCGCGCTCGTTGCCACTCGTCGCATCGCACGTGGAGACGGCTTCTAGAGAAGTGTATAGAAATACGTGGCACGACGATAATATCGCCGCGATTCTCTCGCTCGTGGAGACAGCGCCTAAAGTGTATCTTAGCGGCTTACAATAGTGAAATAATGTTGTCACTATTAGTTTTTGCATTTATTTTTCTTTCAGAAACTACCGTTTTTTTTAAATCTGGTAGGTATTTTTTAATTAAGATTTGTCCTTAAATTGTCTTTGAACGGTGTCTTTTTTTTGTCACACGTGTATCTGATGTCATTTTCCTTTTGCTGTCTGCTTTTTGCCGGCCGTTCTCTCTCCTTGTTTTTTTTTATTTTGTGCCTACTGGTCAATTACGCATTCCGCCTTCGTCAAGAGTGACCGAGTGCAAACTTTTAAAAAACGAGGGATAACCCGTGATGGTCAGCGGCATCTTCTTGAACCTTAAAACGAAATAGTTTTCATTAAAGTAAAGTAAAGTAAAAGTTTATTTTGCTAAATTTGTGGTAGGTACAAGTTACAAGGTAATTAAGGTTATTAGATAGGTATATTATTATTATTTACCTAAATAGCAAGGTAATACTTAACTAATACACAAATATGATTCTACGGAATAACTCAGCAGACATAAACATTTCCTAGGTACAGTTGATAGTGTACAGCTGATCATATCTGTTTAGTGTCACGATAATGTAATTTTATCTGGTTGTATAAAATGTTTTTAATGTATTGATATACGCTCCGATTACAAAAATCACTCCACAGACCCACTACAGGCGCTGTCTTCCTTCTGCATCTGACATGCTAGCAAAAGAAATATCGCTAAGCGACCCTTTAGAGGCGATACTTCACCTACCACTAACTCGCTGATTTGGCGTAGGTATATTTGCGCCGAAGCGCTGACCTTCTCTACAAAATGATCTTTGCGACTATCACCATCGACAATTTGTTTTTTCGTATATTATCCCACGAGTAAAATGGAAAACAACTCGCCCCGGCCAGAGCCAAAATAGCCGGGGAAGCCTAATCAGACACACGGGGGACAGCAAGTACCCTGGCCTTGGCGCAGTAAGACTGGTTTGACCGACCACCCAGACTGAAACGCTGCGCCGCCGCTAAGATTACGGGTGATTTTTTATAGAGGTTTTCTTCCTCGCGGCCCGGGTGACCACGACCAAGCCAAGGCCCTCGCTCTCGCTAGAGCTGGAAGGCTCATCGTTGCGGGGCTACGAGTTTAAGTGTTTGTCCGCAGGAGTAATGAAACCCGACTGCGAACCGCCCGGCGGTAGGGTTATTTATTATTAACATTACTAATAGATGCGTTATGAGACGCAACACCGCTATTCCTCCTCCTACTAAAAGGACTCAGATACCAACTACTAGAGAGGCGTCATGAGACGCAACACTGCTTACTGCTCCTCCGGAACGGACTTGAAGTAGCGCCCACTGCTAGACCAGAGGGACGCGATTTATATATAGACATTTCCCAGAATATTATCGTCCCAGTGGGACAGTTTAGGCTAATTAATATATATATATATATATATATAGTGAGACACGTCTTCCTGAACGTGTTGTCCGTGTGGCAGTTATGGGTTGAGGTGAGTTCTGGGGCTGGGAAGGCTTGGGTGATGGTATAGGAGAAAAAGGTGTCGCTGTATCCCCGGACAGTGTATAGGCCGGTTTTAAACGGTCCACTGAGACTAAGACGTCTTTTCCTTTTAAAACAATATTGAAGAACTTTTCGCCTCTTGAAGCGAACCTCGTAGTGCGTCTTCCCTGAGGAATACATGACTACAAGTAGAGAGATCTTTAAATATAAAAACTTTTTAGTGGAATGGTGTTGCGTAGGAACTGGACGTAGGTTTCTTGCAAATGATTTAATGCGCGCTGAGAAATCGGCTAAGTCCGTGGTGTGGCTGTCTAGACTTTCTTCAAGGAAAGCACCGGGAAGTCGAAGTGACTCTCCGTAAACTAATTCAGTGACGAGCCTTTTAGGTCTACCTTAAAAGCGCTTCTTATGCCTAGGAGAACGAGTGGTAACGTGTCAGTCCAGTTGGCATAGGCGTGACAAGTTATAGCTGCTTTTAGCTGCCGGTGAAATCGTTCAACCATGCCATTGCTCTGTGGGTGGTACGCGGTTGTCCTTCGGTGTTGGAAGCCGATGTACTTCGACAGCTGTTGAAATAGCACAGATTCAAATTGTCTGCCTTGGTCGGTGACAACGTCTGTAGGACAACCGAATCTGGAGACCCAGTTGGATATAAATGCTTTGGCTACGGTTTCCGCCGTAATGTCAGTTAAGGGAATGGCTTCAGGCCATCGCGTGAAGCGATCCACGGCTGTTAAGCAATAACGGTAGTCGTTTGAGGGTGGCATAGGTCCGATGAGGTCTATGTGGACATATTTAAAACGTGCAGACGGTAGATCAAACGTAACCAAAGGTGATGAGACGTGGCGAGTAACTTTAGTGCGCTGACAAGTCAAACATGCCTTAGACCAATCGCGGCACTCCTTTCGCATGCGAGGCCAGACAAACCGCTGTGCAACGAGCTTGATAGTAGCATTGGCGCCTGGATGACATAGTGAGTGAAAACAGTTAAAAATTTTCTGCCTGAAAGGTTTAGGTACAAATGGCCTGGAAGACGATGTACTGACGTCGCAGTACAATTCAATACGACTTCCAGGGAGCTTAATTTTAGTCAAACGTAGGCCTGTTTCACCTTGTATGTATTCTGTTAGTTCAGGGTCTGTAGTTTGGGCTTCCGCTAGAGCTTCTAAATCAACGGGTGCCTGCAGTTCGTTGATGCGAGAAAGTGTGTCAGCAACGACGTTACTACCTGCTATATGCTGAATATCGGTGGTGAACTGCGCTATCAGGTCTAGGTGCCTGTACTGACGGGGTGAACAACTGTTTTTTCTTGCGTGAAACGCGTAGCAGAGCGGTTTGTGGTCAGTGTAAACGGTGAAGGGAGTTGCTTCCAGCATAAAGCGAAAGTATTTTATACTCTCGTAGATCGCTAAGAGTTCTCGATCGTACGGGGAGTATTTAACTTGAGAGGGGCTTAATTTACGTGAAAAAAAGGAGAGTGGTTGCCAAAATCCACCCTTGAATTGCTGCAAGACTGCACCTATTGCAGTGTCAGAGGCATCTGTAACAAGTCCTAATTTGGCTTGAGAATCAGGATGCGCGAAGAGTGCTGCGGAACAGAGGCTGGTTTTACGTGCTTCAAAAGCCTGCAGAGAAGACCCTTGTATATCTACCGGTTGGGAGGCTTTGATGGAACCTGTAAGGAGAGCGTTTAGCGGTGCCTGGATTTGAGCGGCATTGGGAATGAATTTCCTGTAGAAGTTTATCATACCCAAGAAACGTCTGAGCTCTCGAGCTGTTTTTGGAGTGGGAAAATCGGATATAGCTTGCACTTTGTCATTTAAAGGTTTAGTACCGTTTTCAGAGATACTGTATCCAAGAAAAGTCACCTCGGAAACTCCAAAAACACATTTGGCTACATTAACAAGTACCCCATAGTCTCTCATGCGTGTGAAGATTTGCCGTCCTCTGCTGCGATTTCCGGTGCCTGGCCTCCACTCGAGAACTTTTCTGCCCCAACGGCCGTCAGCTCTACGAGCTATGTGCCCCGCCCACTGCCACTTCAGCTTGCTAATCCTGTGGGCTATGTCGGTGACTTAAGTGCGTCTACCGATCTCTTCATTCCTGATTCGATCTCGTAGAGAGACACCAAGCATAGCCCTTTCCATAGCTTCACTCAATGCATTTAAGCTATTAATGCTCTGTTTCATAATAAATATATTGAACGTCAAAGTTGTTGTTTAACTTAATAACTAATTTGAGTCTGATAAAACTGGAGGTGTTTTATGATCCAATATTAAATATGCAATAGCTAAGGCGCTGTCTCCACGAGCGAGAGAATCGTGACGAGTCCGCCCTCATATCGTCGGAGAATCTCTACGAAGGAGCGATAATATCGCCGCGTATCGTCGCGAGTCGTAACGGAATCGCAGCGTATCCGCGGCGACTCGTAACGGTATCGCCGCGTTTCCTTGTCGAAATGTCCTTGCTTGACGAGAGGCAACGCTGAAATGACGCTGCGTTTGACAGCGCGCCCGCTGCGCGCTCGCGCTAGAGCGCCACGAGCGCGCGGCGAGCCCGCTGCTAATCGCGACGGGCTAGCGACGATGTAACGACGTTTCGCGCGCTCGTTGCCACTCGTCGCATCGAGTCCACACGGCGATAATATCGCCGTGTGGAGACGGCTTCTAGAGAGTGTATAGAAATACGTGGCACGACGATAATATCGCCGCGATTCCTATGCCTAAAGTGTATCTTAGCGGCTTACAATAGTGAAATAATGTTGTCACTATTAGTTTTTGCATTTATTTTTCTTTCAGAAACTACCGTTTTTTTTTTAAATCTAGTAGGTATTTTTTAATTAAGATTTGTCCTTAAATTGTCTTTGAACGGTGTCTTTTTTTTGTCACACGTGTATCGATTGTCATTTTCCTTTTGCTCTGTCTGCTTTTTGCCGGCCGTTCTCTCTCCTTGTTATTTTTTATTTTGTGCCTACTGGTCAATTACGCATTCCGCCTTCGTCAAGAGTGACCGAGTGCAAACTTTTAAAAAACGAGGGATAACCCGTGATGGTCAGCGGCATCTTCTTGAACCTTAAAACAAAATAGTTTTCATTAGATAGGTATATTATTATTATTTACCTAAATAGCAAGGTAATACTTAACTAATACACTAATATGATTCTACGGAATAACTCAGCAGACATAAACATTTCCTAGGTACAGTTGATAGTGTACAGCTGATCATATCTGTTTAGTGTCACGATAATGTAATTTTATCTGGTTGTATAAAATGTTTTTAATGTATTGATATACGCTCCGATTACAAAAATCACTCCACAGACCCACTACAGGCGCTGTCTTCCTTCTGCATCTGACATGCTAGCAAAAGAAATATCGCTAAGCGACCCTTTAGAGGCGATACTTCAACTACCACTAACTCGCTGATTTGGCGTAGTATATTTGCGCCGAAGCGCTGACCTTCTCTACAAAATGATCTTTGCGACTATCACCATCGACAATTTGTTTTTTCGTATATTATCCCACGAGTAAAATGGAAAACAACTCGCCCCGGCCAGAGCCAAAATAGCCGGGGAAGCCTAATCAGACACACGGGGGACAGCAAGTACCCTGGCCTTGGCGCAGTAAGACTGGTTTGACCGACCACCCAGACTGAAACGCTGCGCCGCCGCTAAGATTACGGGTGATTTTTTATAGAGGTTTTCTTTCTCGCGGCCCGGGTGACCACGACCAAGCCAAGGCCCTCGCTCCCGCTAGAGCTGGAAGGCTCATCGTTGCGGGGCTACGAGTTTAAGTGTTTGTCCGCAGGAGTAATGAAACCCGACTGCGAACCGCCCGGCGGTAGGGTTATTTATTATTAACATTACTAATAGATGCGTTATGAGACGCAACACCGCTATTCCTCCTCCTACTAAAAGGACTCAGATACCAACTACTAGAGAGGCGTCATGAGACGCAACACTGCTTACTGCTCCTCCGGAACGGACTTGAAGTAGCGCCCACTGCTAGACCAGAGGGACGCGATTTATATATAGACATTTCCCAGAATATTATCGTCCCAGTGGGACAGTTTAGGCTAATTATTATATATATATATATATATGTAGTGAGACACGTCTTCCAGAACGTGTTGTCCGTGTGGCAGTTATGGGTTGAGGTGAGTTCTGGGGCTGGGAAGGCTTGGGTGATGGTATAGGAGAAAAAGGTGTCGCTGTATCCCCGGACAGTGTATAGGCCGGTTTTAAACGGTCCACTGAGACTAAGACGTCTTTTCCTTTTAAAACAATATTGAAGAACTTTTCGCCTCTTGAAGCGAACCTCGTAGTGCGTCTTCCCTGAGGAATACATGACTACAAGTAGAGAGATCTTTAAATATAAAAACTTTTTAGTGGAATGGTGTTGCGTAGGAACTGGACGTAGGTTTCTTGCAAATGATTTAATGCGCGCTGAGAAATCGGCTAAGTCCGTGGTGTGGCTGTCTAGACTTTCTTCAAGGAAATCACCGGGAAGTCGAAGTGACTCTCCGTAAACTAATTCAGCTGACGAGGCTTTTAGGTCTACCTTAAAAGCGCTTCTTATGCCTAGGAGAACGAGTGGTAACGTGTCAGTCCAGTTGGCATAGGCGTGACAAGTTATAGCTGCTTTTAGCTGCCGGTGAAATCGTTCAACCATGCCATTGCTCTGTGGGTGGTACGCGGTTGTCCTTCGGTGTTGGAAGCCGATGTACTTCGACAGCTGTTGAAATAGCACAGATTCAAATTGTCTGCCTTGGTCGGTGACAACGTCTGTAGGACAACCGAATCTGGAGACCCAGTTGGATATAAATGCTTTGGCTACGGTTTCCGCCGTAATGTCAGTTAAGGGAATGGCTTCAGGCCATCGCGTGAAGCGATCCACGGCTGTTAAGCAATAATGGTAGTCGTTTGAGGGTGGCATAGGTCCGATGAGGTCTATGTGGACATATTTAAAACGTGCAGACGGTAGATCAAACGTAACCAAAGGTGATGAGACGTGGCGAGTAACTTTAGTGCGCTGACAAGTCAAACATGCCTTAGACCAATGGCGGCACTCCTTTCGCATGCGAGGCCAGACAAACCGCTGTGCAACGAGCTTGATAGTAGCATTGGCGCCTGGATGACATAGTGAGTGAAGACAGTTAAAAATTTTCTGCCTGAAAGGTTTAGGTACAAATGGCCTGGAAGACGATGTACTGACGTCGCAGTACAATTCAATACGACTTCCAGGGAGCTTAATTTTAGTCAAACGTAGGCCTGTTTCGCCTTGTATGTATTCTGTTAGTTCAGGGTCTGTAGTTTGGGCTTCCGCTAGAGCTTCTAAATCAACGGGTGCCTGCAGTTCGTTGATGCGAGAAAGTGTGTCAGCAACGACGTTACTACCTGCTATATGCTGAATATCGGTGGTGAACTGCGCTATCAGGTCTAGGTGCCTGTACTGACGGGGTGAACAACTGTTTTTTCTTGCGTGAAACGCGTAGCAGAGCGGTTTGTGGTCAGTGTAAACGGTGAAGGGAGTTGCTTCCAGCATAAAGCGAAAGTATTTTATACTCTCGTAGATCGCTAAGAGTTCTCGATCGTACGGGGAGTATTTAACTTGAGAGGGGCTTAATTTACGTGAAAAAAAAGAGAGTGGTTGCCAAAATCCACACATGAATTTCCTGTAGAAGTTTATCATACCCAAGAAACGTCTGAGCTCTCGAGCTTTTTTTGGAGTGGGAAAATCGGATATAGCTTGCACTTTGTCATTTAAAGGTTTAGTACCGTTTTCAGAGATACTGTATCCAAGAAAAGTCACCTCGGAAACTCCAAAAACACATTTGGCTACATTAACAAGTACCCCATAGTCTCTCATGCGTGTGAAGATTTGATGCAAGTGGTCTTCGTGCTGTTCCTGTGTTTTGGAGAATATTAAGAAGTCGTCTAAATAAGGGTACACGAAATCTAACCCACGCGTCATTTCATCCACAAACCTTTGGAAAGTTTGGCCTGCGTTACGCAAGCCAAATGTCATAGCGGGAAACTCATAGAGCCCGAAAGGAGTAGTTATCGCGGTTTTGGGTATATCTTCTTCAGCCACAGGAATCTGATTGTAAGGTTTGACTTGGTCTATTGTTGAGAAAAATTTGCATTTATTTTTCTTTTAGAAACTACCGTTTTTTTTAAATCTGGTAGGTATTTTTTAATTAAGATTTGTCCTTAAATTGTCTTTGAACGGTGTCTTTTTTTTGTCACACGTGTATCTGATTGTCATTTTCCTTTTGCTGTCTGCTTTTTGCCGGCCGTTCTCTCTCCTTGTTTTTTTTTATTTTGTGCCTACTGGTCAATTACGCATTCCGCCTTCGTCAAGAGTGACCGAGTGCAAACTTTTAAAAAACGAGGGATAACCCGTGATGGTCAGCGGCATCTTCTTGAACCTTAAAACGAAATAGTTTTCATTAGATAGGTATATTATTATTATTTACCTAAATAGCAAGGTAATACTTAACTAATACACAAATATGATTCTACGGAATAACTCAGCAGACATAAACATTTCCTAGGTACAGTTGATAGTGTACAGCTGATCATATCTGTTTAGTGTCACGATAATGTAATTTTATCTGGTTGTATAAAATGTTTTTAATGTATTGATATACGCTCCGATTACAAAAATCACTCCACAGACCCACTACAGGCGCTGTCTTCCTTCTGCATCTGACATGCTAGCAAAAGAAATATCGCTAAGCGACCCTTTAGAGGCGATACTTCACCTACCACTAACTCGCTGATTTGGCGTAGTATATTTGCGCCGAAGCGCTGACCTTCTCTACAAAATGATCTTTGCGACTATCACCATCGACAATTTGTTTTTTCGTATATTATCCCACGAGTAAAATGGAAAACAACTCGCCCCGGCCAGAGCCAAAATAGCCGGGGAAGCCTAATCAGACACACGGGGGACAGCAAGTACCCTGGCCTTGGCGCAGTAAGACTGGTTTGACCGACCACCCAGACTGAAACGCTGCGCCGCCGCTAAGATTACGGGTGATTTTTTATAGAGGTTTTCTTCCTCGCGGCCCGGGTGACCACGACCAAGCCAAGACCCTCGCTCCCGCTAGAGCTGGAAGGCTCATCGTTGCGGGGCTACGAGTTTAAGTGTTTGTCCGCAGGAGTAATGAAACCCGACTGCGAACCGCCCGGCGGTAGGGAGGGTTATTTATTATTAACATTACTAATAGATGCGTTATGAGACGCAACACCGCTATTCCTCCTCCTACTAAAAGGACTCAGATACCAACTACTAGAGAGGCGTCATGAGACGCAACACTGCTTACTGCTCCTCCGGAACGGACTTGAAGTAGCGCCCACTGCTAGACCAGAGGGACGCGATTTATATATATATAGATATCTCCATGGGCACTATGTTGATCAAACGTGCCATATAGTTAGTAATTATTTGATCCGTTTTCACTTGTTGATCCGGTTGGTATTTGTTGATCCATTGCCACATCACCGTCCGTATGTGGATCCGAACGGAGCCACAAGTGTCACCATCAGTAATAATAATAATTACGTGCTTTTTATACAAATCCACCTTTTTTGCGTTTTAGCTCTTGTTGATCCGATTCAAATGAGCCAATCAGAGCCCACCGAGCTCAGCCATTGGTCGCTTGCGGCTTTAGCCATTTGTTTGACCTAAATCTAACATTTTAATTATTTTATCAGATTGATTCTCTGGTGATTTTTATAATACATCTCTAGCAGATTTGTTTTAGCATTATAGGTTTGTTTGATAAATTTCATCAAGCAGAATAACAGAACAACTAAAGCGCGGATCCACGCTATGATTTTTCAAAATTAAAGAACGAGGAGAACGAGCTAGGGTTAGTGAACTAGTTTCATATTCTTAAGAATGGATTGCCGCTTTGTTGATATTATTAGGCCCCAATCATGTGTTCTCCTGCAATTAAGACAATTATCAGAAGTAGAAAATTATCACAAAGAAAATAAGTAATTTTTAAAAAGGTTTTTGAGAAAGGACAATGGGCAAAAATGTATGGAAGCTGGTACCCGCTCTAATAGCAATAATTTTTATATGGTTGGAAAGGTATTTCTAAGTGTAATAATACCTACTATGGCGCTTGTCTCAAATCATTGTGGATTCGGAGTTATTTGACTTCGAATATTATTTTTACTGTTCAACAGAACTCCTCAGAAAATAGGCCGATTCAGTTGAAAGTCGGCCTATCGGTCAAGTTTTATCTCCAGTTGAATAATATGATGACAGCGAGCTGACCTGATGATGGAGCCAAGAGCTGTTCAACAGAACTCTTCAGGAAATAAGCCGATTCAGTTGAAAGTCGGCATATCGGTCAAGTTGTATCTCTTATTGAATAATATGATGACAGCGAGCTGACCTGATGGTGGAGCTAAGAGCTGTTCAACAGAACTCTTCAGGAAATAGGCCGATTCAGTTGAAAGTCGGCATATCGGTCAAGTTGTATCTCCAATAGAATAATATGATGACAGCGAGCTGACCTGATGATGGAGCCAAGAGCTGTTCAACAGAACTCCTCAGGAAATAGGCCGATTCAGTTGAAAGTCGGCATATCGGTCAAGTTTTATCTCCAGTTGAATAATATGATGACAGCGAGCTGACCTGATGATGGAGTCAAGAGCTGTTCAACAGAACACCTCAGGAAATAGGCCAATTCAGTTGAAAGTCGGCATAACGGTCAAGTTTTATCCCCAATTGAATAATATGATAACAACGAGCTGACCTGATGATGGAGCCAAGAGTTGTTCAACAGAACTCCTGAGAAAATAGGCCAATTGAGTTGAAAGTCAGCATATCGGTCATGTTTTATCTCTGATTGAATAATATGATGACAACGAGCTGACCTGATGATGAAGCCAAGAGCTGTTCAACAGAACTCCTTAGACACTAGGTCAATTGAGTTGAAAGTCGGCATTTCGGTCAAGTTTTATCAGCAATTGAATAATATGATGACAAGGAGCTGACCTGATGATGAAGCCAAGAGCTGTTCAACAGAACTCCTTAGACAATAGGTCAATTGAGTTGAAAGTCGGCATTTCGGTCAAGTTTTATCTCCAATTGAATAATATGATGACAAGGAGCTTACCTGATGATTGAGCCAAGAGGTGTTCAACAGAACTCTTCAGAAAATAGGCCAATTAGTCAACATATCGATCAAGTTCTTCACAGTTTGACTAGAGCGGTTATTAGCTATATTCTACTATAAATATGTATTTGTACATGCCTCTGACTACCTTAGACATCTTCAAAGGATCTGGAATATAGAAGATCTGAGAGAATGTCTACCGCGCCTTGGGGATACAGTCGTGACCCTGTGTCCACTATTCAAGCCTTTTTTTTTTTTTTTCGGCGTCGCCTGGAATGGAGGGGGTCTGGGAAACCGGCAGAGCCTTTTCTTCCAGTCCCTCCGGCGATCCCCACCCTTAAGGCGGGCCTTTCACATCCCCCCTCGTGTTGAAGAGGGACCTGCGGGACGGTCGTAAATGCGCGACCGTCCCGCCCCGCGTCTTGGTGAGCCGTGCAAGGCGGACAAAGGTGCCCCCTTACCTAGCGTCCACTACTCACCACCGGGCGGGAGACGATATGACAACTTCGCAGAAGGAGGCGACTGCCGCCCAGGCGTCCTCGCTTTCCAGCATCCCTCTAACTACGCTGGGAAGCGAGAGGTCCCGCCCGATCGCCGCGACCAAGCTGCGGCGCGGTTCGGACCACGACGAACACACCTTAAGGGTGTGCTGCGCTGTAACCTGCGCCGCGCCACAGTCATGGCACGACGGTCCCTCCTCCCTTCCGATGCGGTGCAGGTACTTGCCGAAGCAGCCGTGCCCCGACAGCACCTGCACCAGGCGGAAGGAGAGGAAGCCATGCGGCCTCTCGAGCGAGTCTTGTAGTACTGGCCCGAGATCGTCAAGCGTCCAGCGACCAAATACGGCGGACGTAAGGTCCTATTCAAGCCTAGGCCAACCATCATGTCAAGTAAAAATGTCAAATGGCCTATTTCCTGAGGAGTTATTTTGAACAGCTCTTGGCTCCATCATCAGGTCAGCTCGCTGTCATCATATTATTCAACTGGAGATAAAACTTGACCGATAGGCCGACTTTCAACTGAATCGGCCTATTTCTTGAGGAGTTCTGTTGACTTTCAACTGAATCGACCTATTTCCTGAGGATTTCTGTTGAACAGCTCTTGTCTCCATCATCAGGTCAGCTCGCTGTCATCATATTATTCAATTGGAGATAAAACTTGACCGATATGCCGACTTTCAACTCAATTGGCCTATTTTCTAAGGAGTTCTGTTGAACAACTCTTGGCTCTATCATCAGGGCAGCTCGCTGTCATCATATTATTCAATTGGGGATAAAACTTGACCGATATGCCAACTTTCAACTGAATCGGCCTATTTCCTGAGGTGTTCTGTTGAATAGCTCTTGACTCCATCATCAGGTCAGCTCGCTGTCATCATATTATTCAACTGGAGATAAAACTTGACCGATATGCCAACTTTCAACTTAATCGACCTATTTCCTGAGGTGTTCTGTGGAATAGCTCTTGACTCCATCATCAGGTCAGCTCGCTGTCATCATATTATTCAACTGGAGATAAAACTTGACCGATATGCCAACTTTCAACTGAATCGGCCTATTTCCTGAGGTGTTCTGTTGAATAGCTCTTGACTCCATCATCAGGTCAGCTCGCTGTCATCATATTATTCAACTGGAGATAAAACTTGACCGATATGCCAACTTTCAACTTAATCGACCTATTTCCTGAGGTGTTCTGTGGAATAGCTCTTGACTCCATCATCAGGTCAGCTCGCTGTCATCATATTATTCAACTGGAGATAAAACTTGACCGATATGCCAACTTTCAACTGAATCGGCCTATTTCCTGAGGAGTTCTGTTAAACAGCTCTTTACTGTTAATGTTTTTATGGCTTTTTTTATAACTGAAAATTTTTCCTCCGTTTCTTATAGTTTCTTTATGTCGGATCAAATAAAGCGGTAATTTTGAGTATATAAATGGAACAGATCAACATACGACTTATGATTTGGTATATAAAACGGAGTCAAGAAGTGTTTGAGCATTTCAAAGTTTGAACCGTTACGGAGTCGAGTTCGTCTAGTCTAGGCGGATTTAGCAATGTATGGAACATTGCACATATTGTGTACGGAGCCAACAAATACTGTAGTGTTTACGAAAAATTTATCTACGTTACTTAATATACAGTTTCGTTTTGTCGGATCAAATAAAGCTGTAATTTTGATAATATAAATGGATCTGATCAACATACGACTTTGGATTTGGTATATAAAACGGAGCCAACAAGTGTTTATGGGTTTCTGAATTTCGGCCGTTACGGAGTCGATGAAGTTCGAGATCTTAGCAATAAAAATGTTGAGTACATCAATTTCTCCATGAATACGTTTGGCAACGTCGCCCAAAAATTTGCGCCGTTGCCACTCCGGGCAAGATCTATGCAACCGGTTGGTATTTATATATATATATATATATATATATATATATATATATATATATATATTTTAATTAGCCTAAACTGTCCCACTGGGACGATAATAGTCTGGGAAATGGACACGTCTTCCAGAACGTGTTGTCCGTGTGGCAGTTATGGGTTGAGGTGAGTTCTGGGGCTGGGAAGGCTTGGGTGATGGTATAGGAGAAAAAGGTGTCGCTGTATCCCCGGACAGTGTATAGGCCGGTTTTAAACGGTCCACTGAGACAAAAAAAATACAAAATATTTTATTTCTTTAACTTAAACTAAATACAACTTCATGGGGTTGGGATCCTCTTTTAAGTAAGAAAATACCTGTATTAGAGGATCCCGCTCTTCTGTTAATGTTTATAATTACTTTTTAGTACAACACAGACAGTTGTGACTATAAATATTTTGTATGTCTAATAGAAATTACCAAGATGTACTTATACCTAAAATACATAATAAAAAGAAAAAACTTGAAACATAATTAAACAAGTAGAAAATATTGTTTGTTGGTGTTTGAGTTGAGTTTTGTGAGAGTGTACCTGCGCGCTGAGAAATCGGCTAAGTCCGTGGTGTGGCTGTCTAGACTTTCTTCAAGGAAATCACCGGGAAGTCGAAGTGACTCTCCGTAAACTAATTCAGCTGACGAGGCTTTTAGGTCTACCTTAAAAGCGCTTCTTATGCCTAGGAGAACGAGTGGTAACGTGTCAGTCCAGTTGGCATAGGCGTGACAAGTTATAGCTGCTTTTAGCTGCCGGTGAAATCGTTCAACCATGCCATTGCTCTGTGGGTGGTACGCGGTTGTCCTTCGGTGTTGGAAGCCGATGTACTTCGACAGCTGTTGAAATAGCACAGATTCAAATTGTCTGCCTTGGTCGGTGACAACGTCTGTAGGACAACCGAATCTGGAGACCCAGTTGGATATAAATGCTTTGGCTACGGTTTCCGCCGTAATGTCAGTTAAGGGAATGGCTTCAGGCCATCGTGTGAAGCGATCCACGGCTGTTAAGCAATAACGGTAGTCGTTTGAGGGTGGCATAGGTCCAATGAGGTCTATGTGGACATATTTAAAACGTGCAGACGGTAGATCAAACGTAATCAAAGGTGATGAGACGTGGCGAGTAACTTTAGTGCGCTGACAAGTCAAACATGCCTTAGACCAATCGCGGCACTCCTTTCGCATGCGAGGCCAGACAAACCGCTGTGCAACGAGCTTGATAGTAGCATTGGCGCCTGGATGACTTAGTGAGTGAAGACAGTTAAAAATTTTCTGCCTGAAAGGTTTAGGTACAAATGGCCTGGGAGACGATGTACTGTCGTCGCAGTACAATTCAATACGACTTCCAGGGAGCTTAATTTTAGTCAAACGTAGGCCTGTTTCGCCTTGTATGTATTCTGTTAGTTCAGGGTCTGTAGTTTAGGCTTCCGCTAGAGCTTCTAAATCAACGGGTGCCTGCAATTCGTTGATGCGAGAAAGTGTGTCAGCAACGACGTTACTACCTGCTATATGCTGAATATCGGTGGTGAACTGCGCTATCAGGTCTAGGTGCCTGTACTGACGGGGTGAACAACTGTTTTTTCTTGCGTGAAACGCGTAGCAGAGCGGTTTGTGGTCAGTGTAAACGGTGAAGGGAGTTGCTTCCAGCATAAAGCGAAAGTATTTTATACTCTCGTAGATCGCTAAGAGTTCTCGATCGTACGGGGAGTATTTAACTTGAGAGGGGCTTAATTTACGCGAAAAAAAGGAGAGTGGTTGCCAAAATCCACCCTTGAATTGCTGCAAGACTGCACCTATTGCAGTGTCAGAGGCATCTGTAACAAGTCCTAATTTGGCTTGAGAATCAGGATGCGCGAAGAGTGCTGCGGAACAGAGGCTGGTTTTACGTGCTTCAAAAGCCTGCAGAGAAGACCCTTGTATATCTACCGGTTGGGAGGCTTTGATGGAACCTGTAAGGAGAGCGTTTAGCGGTGCCGGGATTTGAGCGGCATTGGGAATGAATTTCCTGTAGAAGTTTATCATACCCAAGAAACGTCTGAGCTCTGGAGCTGTTTTTGGAGTGGGAAAATCGGATATAGCTTGCACTTTGTCATTTAAAGGTTTAGTACCGTTTTCAGAGATACTGTATCCAAGAAAAGTCACCTCGGAAACTCCAAAAACACATTTGGCTACATTAACAAGTACCCCATAGTCTCTCATGCGTGTGAAGATTTGATGCAAGTGGTCTTCGTGCTGTTCCTGTGTTTTGGAGAATATTAAGAAGTCGTCTAAATAAGGGTACACGAAATCTAACCCACGCGTCATTTCATCCACAAACCTTTGGAAAGTTTGGCCTGCGTTACGCAAGCCAAATGTCATAGCGGGAAACTCATAGAGCCCGAAAGGAGTAGTTATCGCGGTTTTGGGTATATCTTCTTCAGCCACAGGAATCTGATTGTAAGGTTTGACTTGTGTAATTTAGGATAATCCTAGGGAGTAAGGAAGGGAATAAAATAAGGTTTAACAAAAACAGAAGCCTATTTTTATTTGGGTAAACAAGAACATGTCGAAACTAAATCAGTACTAGTAAGTAACTTACCTAACCTAGGATGATAATGGTATGGAATGGATACAATTTATGATAAGGGTTGGTGATCGCCTTGATTCTAGTGAGGAAATAATACAGATGAAAACTTGTATTAAACACTGGAAATACTCCGGGACGATGGACACGTTAGAACGGCACAATATTGGTCCGTCGGACCCAGTCAATTTGGTTAGTAGCGAAATTTTCGCGAGCACCCACGGTTCTATGCCTTCACACACATAAAACTCACAGTACGCTATACTTCACAAAAACACCAATCCTTTCCTGATGAGCGAGGGAGCTAGGCACAGAATGCGGCGGCAGGGAAAGCGCTTCAGTTTCAAAAGATAAGCACACAGAGCGATGCCCTAGCTGGGGGGAGTCGCTGAACGTTGCCACGTATAGACATCGGCCGGGACGCCAGCTGTACAAAGGACCTCTATTCTGTAAAGAAAGAAACCAAACCCTGTGTAAGCATTTGCGATGGCCGGACAGCACATGCGAGTAGAAGAAGAAAAGATGGGATGCCCTCAGGATCTAGGCATCTTGGAAGTAAATAGCTCGCATGGCGTAAAACAAAGGATTTCCACGTCACGAATATTTCTTACCAGGGGCTATTTCGAGATCCACGTGTGGTAATCAACCGACGTACAATTTGCCGACGAATGTAGCAGAACGATCGATCGTAACAGATCGGGCGTAATTATATAATGAAATAAACGGAAAAAGTTAGAATCTGATTTTCCAAATTGCCAACTCATACGCCGGTGACAAAAAATCTCAGTCTTCTTCTTCTTTTAGATGGCAACTAGCTATAATCCCACTTTACTTCCGTCAATGTCAATCCGTCAATGTCTCGTGTTGGTTTTTTTTTTCTCTTCAGCATGACATTGCTAACGATCTGTCAATGTCGATTCATTGACGGCCGTAGACGGAGCTATCGACCAATCGGAGCGGCCTACCGAATGACACAAGGCCAATAGCCAATCAGATCAAGATCCACAGAATGATACCAGAATATATCCATATATGAAGGTGTTGCCAGTGGTTATAATTTAATTAAAATTAACCTATCTCGCTGCCGCCAAGCTTTGAAATCGCGGGCGGGAAACTTTAAAATGGAGGGACTCACAACATGAATCGCCATTGGTTAAAACTGGAAGTTACACTTGGTCTATTGTTGAGAAAAATTTACAACCTGACAAGCAATGGGAAAACTCGTGGATATGGCGTATAGGATATTTGTCGGGTATAGTCCTAGCGTTAAGCAACCTATAATCATCACACGGACGCCAACTATTATCTTTTTCGGGAGCAAGGTGGAGTGGTGACGCCCAAGGACTGTCGGACGGACGGGCTGTTCCATTTGCTAGCATTGCCTCAAATTGCCGTTTGCCTGACTTTGAGTTTTTCTGGAGCTAACCTGCGGGGAGCACATGCTACTGGAGGACCTGGCGTAGTTCTAATGTGGTGTTTAGTGTTATGTTTGACGATACCCGGAGTACCTGCTGGGCGCGTTATTTCAGGGTATTGAGTTAATATTGCGTGATAACCGTCGTTACCGCCTAACGTAACCTTTACGCTATCAGGTTCGGCGACGGCGGCTATGGTGCTGAGATTGGTTAAACCATCGATGAGCCGTTGGTTGCTGACGTCAACTATAAGACGATAATGAGAGAGAAAATCTACTCCGATTATGGCTTTCGTTACGTCGGCGACAACGAACCGCCATGGGAAATCACGGCGTAAGCCCAAGTTTAGGTTATGAGTTATGTAACCATAGGTATCGATGGTAGAACCATTAGCAGCACTCAATTGATACGATGTTTTGTTGCGGCGGCCCTGAAACGTCGATACCGGGTATACACAAATATCACTACCAGTGTCCACTAAAAATTGTTCCTTTGATTCACGGTCGGTAATGAAGAGGCGACCCGTTGAGTTCTGGCAATCGTTGGTCGCCATCACTGACTGCCTGGAGCGTTTTCCTGCTTCAAGCATTTCCGTGCCTGGGTACCATAGTTGGAGTGGTACCAACAGACTGGGAATCTTCGGTAGCAGGACTCTGACCTGCGTGAGAGCGATCGGTTGCGGTATCCTTGACCTCTTTCTCTGGATCGTGAATTGCGATTAAACTGCGGTGCGGCGAGGGCGCTGACTTGTCTGGTCAGCTCTGCGACCTGCCGGGTCAATACATCGATCGGTGATGATGATGATGTTGCAGCGACCTGCGGCTTAGTCGGTGCAAGGTCGTTGATCCGGTCAGATAGCTCTGCCAGTGCCTCAAGGGATAACGAAGTTTGAGACGCGATGATCGGTTGTATACCTGTTGGTAGACGGCTGGTCCATATTGTCTTAATGAAATCCTCTGGTACGTTTGGGCCCGCCAAATGCTGTAAATGCCGGAGAAATTGTGAGGGTTTGCGGCTGCCGAGCTCCTCATGCATCAATAGTTGTTTGACTTTGTTTTCCCGAGATACCGATAGTCGCTTAATTAATTCTGCCTTTAATCGCTCATAGTCAGGAGCCAACTACTACTGTCCTTAACTTCCGCAGCGTATTGTCTTTCCAGATTTCCAAGAATATGGTAGAATTTGGTTGTGTTATCAGTGATTTTATACAAAGCGAACTGACGGTTAAAATCAGGTGATTGCTACATTCACTCACTAAAAACGATAACTTTGCAAAAACGCTTCATTTTACGTATAACAACAGCAGTGTCGCTTTGTTCATACTGCGAATGAAATAAGAATCGAAAGATAGTCCATTCAAGACGATTCACAATCTTACAAACCCATTGTATGTATTTTGAAAGTTTTTTCTAATACTCTTACGAGTTCCTATGATAAAGTACAGACTTTATCATAGGAACTCGTAAGAGTATTACCTACTTGGTCTTGAAATATACAGTAAGAGTACAGACTCTTACTGTATATTTCAAGACCAAGTAGGTACCTAACAACAAATATAACACATAGACCTAAAAACTCAACACCAGGCCAGGACTAAGCTCCGAAGCAAAAAACGTTATCATCCATCACTCAACCAGCATTTCTTGAAGTAAAGATGCTTAATTTTCTTAAGGTGACGCATTGATAAACAATTATTTGAAACCAGGCGCCACGCCCCCATGAGCTTCCCGCAAGCAGCTCATACCCCCTGCTCATTTTACGTGGTTTGTATCCGCCCGAGCCGCGCTGTGAGCCGCGCGCCGGCGGCAGCCGCCCGGCTGAGTCGAACTCGCTCGCTTTTCGGTGTTGACATAAGACTACATGGAGTCGCCTTACATTTATTTATTTTTGGAAAAAAGTTCCTTTTTGGACGATACGCATGGTGGCTAGACGAAAGAAATGTTAGATTTTGCGTCACGACACCATGTTTAGGTCAAATGGTGTCGGTCACAGTGCAAAGTGCACAGTCGCAAAACAGTTCATAGATTGTTATATTGTTAGTACGCAGTACGCAAGAGCATTTCTAGGATTAGTAAAAAAATAATTAAAATACAAATCAAGTAGGTTAGGTACATCGGGACCCCATTGTTTCGCCGAAAAACTTTCTTCATAATTTTACATCCCATAACATGTTTCTCATAATATCAAAACCAATAATATTAGGATCTCATAATCCCACTCATAATAATAAAGCTGAAAGTTTGTGAGTTTGTTAAGATGTTTGCATTTCAATCACGCACGCCTAAACCAATGAACCGATTTAGATGAAACTTGGAATAGGTGTAGATAATGACTTTAGGATAGCTTAAAGGCTATTCAAAATGTTGGTACCACGCGGGCGAAGCCACGCGCAGAAGCTAGTGTTTAGTAAATATAACATATTTTTTAGCATAATGATTTTAATTCATAATGTTGTAATACATAATCAATCTTTAGCCTAATTTTAGAGGATATAAATAAACATAAATGTCATAATGATAACAATTAATAATAATAAAAATTCCGAATAAAAGGCTGGCACAAAAAAATCGGAGCGTCGTGGAACACTCGGTTGTAACGAAGTTTAATCTTGACCTTTGACCTTGACTTTGACATGGACTGCTATAGGGGGTCCTGTCGATTGACATAATGTTTATAGTCCTACATACACATAACATACTAGTCCTAAAATACTGTAGTCATAATGTTAAATTCCCATAGTCTTAAACTGACATACGTAATGTTGTCCTAATATAATAATATTTTTATTATATGTTTATTAAATTCATGCATAATCGTTATAAAAAAATACCTTGGACCGAAACCAGTATTTTCTATTCATAAAAACATTTTGGAATTCACAGCCTTCTGTGTCTCAGGCATCTTTAGTGTGGTATTTTTTTAGGATGAAATGCCATTATGATTTCAATTGTTATTATGTTTGACTAGCTGACCCGCGCAACTTCGTCTGCGCATTATTAGGAACAAAGTAGAGGAGTTTTGAGTGAATCGAGAGTAGGTATATACAAAATATAAAACTCCGCCGCTTGATATAATAATAATATTTTTTTTATATTTATGTTTCTCTCAAGAATCCCTTAATAGATAGAGGTAGGGAAAATCTTACCCAGATGTTGCAATGCTAAGAACAAAACGAATACGGTAATTGGTATAGAATCGCTGAAGCGAGCGGCAATTTTTTTGAAGAAATTGACTCGAAACATAATTTTTTTTTAATAGCAAGTACCTACTGTATGGTGTTGAATTTCGAAATAAAACGATTAACTAATATTACCTACCCGCGACTTCGTCAGCAATATAAAAATATCGAAAACTCTAAGCAAAAATCTCCATTAACTTTTCAAAACTCAAAATCGAAGAAAATTATACTCGATCGTATTTCGAAAAACGTTTTTAGAAGCGCCACCTAGGAGAAAAAGTGTAAAGTAGTTTTGACCTCTAGACCGATAGATGGCGTTCTAACTATAGCCAAGGAAAAAATATTTTAATATCAAAAAATCATTACTTCGGAGTTGGGATATATTGATGGGTGGGAATACACATGTTACATGTTTATCATTAATTTTAAAATAATTTATTATGCAAAATACAAAAAAAAGTAAAAAAATCTAGAGTGCAAAAAGTGGCTTCGGCGGTCACCCATCCTTTTTATGACCGCGCCCAGGGTTGCTTAACTTTTTTCCCCATACAAACTTCCAACCCTTATTTTCCCGCCCCCTTATGGTAATTGACAAAAAAAAGTAGCCTATGTCCATCCCTGGGGTATACTCTTTATCCATGCCAAATTTCAGCTTAATCGGTTCAGCGGTTTGGGCGTGAAAAGGTAACAGACAGACAGACAGACAGACAGAGTTACTTTCACATTTATAATATTAGTATGGATTATTAAGAGTACATATCGTTAGGACTTATAGCTTTAGGAGTATATATTGTTAAGGCTTATAACTTTAGGATTACCGTATGTTAGGAGATTTGATTTTATGACTATTTTATGTTATGTTTACCTAATACTATGACTATTGTTAATTAGGTGTAGTATTGTTATGTCGAGTAATCATTAGGACCATTTAATATTAGTACCAAATACAGTATGGGAATTTAAAATAGGATAAGATACGTTATGTCAATCATTAGGGAGCCCTGCTATGGCTCCCTAATGATTTTAAATTGTCATACTGTATTTGGTACTTATTTTAGATTGTCCTAATGATTACTCGACATAACAATACTAAACCTTATTAACAATAGTCCTATTATTAGGTAAACATAACATTACCGAGTCATAAAAACACAACTCCTAACATACGGTAATCCTACAGTTATAAGCCATAACAATAATAATAAATAATGCTGGACATTTCACACAGCATCATCTAGCCCCAAACTAAGCAAAGCTTGTACATAAGTGAACCAAATAACTGATATACAACTTATACACTTTTTGTTTGTAAATACATACATATTATACAACACCCAGACCCGAGATAAATATTAAATCCACTAAACTTCATCTCGCGCTTCGGCGGCACGCTCGCTACGCTCACTCGCCTCACACGTCAGTGGTCACTACTCAAACATAACCTAACCAACTATATTCGATCTGGGTGGATATAAGTGACTATAGTGAACCTTTTTGGCGCTTCGGCAGCCGTCTTCAGTTTTTATTAGGATAAATAAATATTAGGACGATCAAAAATAGGACAATAATAGATTATTCACCAAGGGGATAAAGCAGTGTATTATGTCACGGGCGCCATATTGAATCCCAAGCGCATCGAAGGATTCTTTCAACGAGGGAGTTAATGACTAGAATCCTGAGACAGCGAGGGATTCAAGAGCGCCCAAGACTAAGACAGCTTTAACCCCGAGGTGAATACTCTGCTTTTCACATATGCGAGAAAAATAGTGAATACTTACACCCAGAAAATAGCAAGCAAGTCTAATGAACAGGTTTTATAGGTAGAATAATAATAATCTATTAGTTTTTTTTTATTCAACCTATACTGTCCCACTGTCCCACAAGGAGAGGGACGGTTGGAGAGAGTTGGGGGAGTCCTTTGCCCAACAGTGGAACAGCATAGGTTAAAGAAAAAAAAACTACTGTCCCACTGCTGGGCAAAGGTCTCCCCCAATTCTTTCCAACCATCTCTCTCCTTCGATAGCTCCCACCACCCACTATAGAAGGAGTCGAGGTGGGTGGTGGGAGTGGTATTCTCAAAAAATATTTTATTGAGTTTGTTCTCAAAAAATATTTTAGCATTAATATGCAAAAACATAAGATCGCTCTATAGTTTGGAGGCATTAGCCACACTTTTTCAAAAACATCAAAAATCAATTCGGAAGAAAAAGATAAGTTGCCACATTTTTTCTTTTTTTTTCGTATACGTTCTATTTGGTGTGTACTCAATACTAAAAATTTTAATGGAAATGTTGAAGTTTGAAATTCAAATCTCATTACTTATCTGTTCACATGAGGTTCAGAGGGGGAAATGATATCCCATACAACTTTACCTCCCGCCGGCCATTTTGTTTTTTAGGAGGGAGAAATGATTTACTTTCTTTTAAGACTGTGAGACGAAAAAATGTATGGTTTTCGAGCACTGGGTGTGAAAAATAGTTTTTGCAACTTAACAATAGTAATAATAAATA
Source organism: Epirrhoe alternata (assembly GCA_963565295.1). NCBI lineage: Eukaryota > Metazoa > Arthropoda > Insecta > Lepidoptera > Geometridae > Epirrhoe > Epirrhoe alternata. Next base: position 3,514,520 of record OY751375.1, read on the forward strand.
TTATGACGACATATTATATTAGAAGTTAAGACTATTATGTAAAATGTCTTTATGCCTACTTAAATAAGACTCAATAAAAATATTTTGATTTTAATTTTTCTTTTTTTTTCTTTAATAATATTAGGAAAATATATATGTATGTCAGTTTAAGACTATGGGAATTTAACATTATGACTACAGTATTTTAGAACTAGTATGTTATGTGTATATTAGGACTATTAACATTATGTCAATCAACATGACCCTGTTTTGTATTTTAAAATCACGATTTTAAATGTACATAAGGGGAAAAAATATACGAAATATCTAGTATGAGTTTTAAATGTTATGACAAATATCTTTATATTTTTGAGGCATTATGGGTATCAATATTAATAAACAATATTCGAGATTCCAAATTATTCGGCCAAAGGATGATTATGGTACTTATACATTTTTATACCAAGCAAAATTATAAGAAGAATATTTTAGAAGATATAATAGAGACCCCGAAAGGTCTTGTAACAAAACTCGACCGATTTTTATGTTTTTTTTTGTGTATACTGTATACCTACATAATATTCAGCGGGTCTGAGAATCGTACACATAATATAAGCTATTGTAATTTTTTATACATCGTGTGTGTAAAATGCGTTCGTGTTCTACCTCGTCCCTCACAATCGGCAGAATTTGTAAAAGAAATTTCATCAAAACCGCGTCCAGGTCTAGTTAGTCTGAGGTGCTCACTGTCACTGTGCCCGTCACAATGACACCTAAAGTTGGCAAGTCTCATATCCCTGTAGTTTTACTAGAACCCGGAAAAATATTTAACGTTTACTTTATGTTTTCTTGATCATTTCCTTACATTTTCAATATACAGAGCTCTCATCTTCATGTAGAAACCATCAACTTTTTTTTTCCCATTTTTAATAATAAGTATTTAAGATTTTACTTAGAAGATACGACTATCGATGTTTACTAGAGCGCGGGAGCTCGATTGACACAGGTCCGACGTTGACAATGGTCAGACGCGGACTGAAGGGGGCCGCCTGGCATACAAAAAGACGCGAGAGCTAGCTAAATAGTAAAAGTCGTAAGCGCCAAAACAGTAATTCTCGTTTAAAATAAAAACTATTGGTAATTATGTAAAATCAAGTTTGCACTTTGAAAAGGGTGTATAGACTTATCTGTAAATTAAATTTAGAAGCTTAGATCGGTTCCGTTCACCTGTAAAATTAAAATCTATGTTTTTATGGAGCAGTTTTTGGGATTTTTTTTCTGCTGTAATATTTAACAAATCTTGAAAAACCAGCTATCAGTTGGAAGTAAAAAACATGAAATATTCAAAACTCAAAATATCAATTCCGAAGGTTTTTCAATTGCTGAAAAATATTACAATCCTTGACGCCAATATCCTCAATGCGTCGTCTTAAAATACCGAGTGTATTTTAAGAAAATTAAGTTAACTAACACTTGACGAACTCTGTGACGTAGTGTGCGAAGGCCCGCCTGCGACGCAGAAGGTTGTGGGATCGATCCACGCAGCGGTATGATCTACAGAAATCTGTCTCTGGTCTGGATGTTTTCTATGCGAGTATCTAAACTAATATTCTAAAGAGGAAAGATTTGTTTGTTTGTATGTATGTTTGTTTGTTTGAAATGAATAGGCTCCGAAACTACTGGACCGATTTGAAAAATTCTTTCACCAATCGAATCCTACATTATCCACGATGAACATAGGCTATATTTTATCCCGGGGAAGTGAAGTTTTCCCGAGGGATCGCGGGTATCACCGCGGCGGACAGCTAGTAATATACAGGGCGTCCCAAACTTATGGGACATGAAGGGGAAGTACCTTAAATATCGTAGATAGTGTATTTTGCTTAAAGAAGACTTTATGTTATTTTTAAAACTTAGTAATTCCGCATTCATAGATTTTCTAAAAATTACTTGCTTCGTCTGGGAATCGAACCGACTCAAATGTAAAAAAAAAATCACCCTACTTTTATGATGCCAATCGAAAGAATAGCTAAAAAATTATAACTCTGCTTAGGTAACATTGTATTTAAAAAGAAGATTAATCAACATAAAAACATACATGTAGGTAACTGCCGTAGTCAATTAAGTGGGTATTTTTTTGTAAATTAATTAATTAAATGCTCAAAATGTGATCCCTCTTGTCTTACGCAAATCGCCAATCTTTTAATGAGTCCGCTACCTGTTGATTTTCTTATCATTTTATGGTGAACACTCGATGTGATATGGCACAATTCAGTTTGAACGTCGTCGACGGCAATAAATAACTTTCTTGAAATTTGACTCATTCAAAACTCATTTTACGTTGTTCCTTTCTTTTAAAATACAATGTTACCTAAGCAGAGTTATTATTTTTTAGCTATTCTTTCGATTGGCATCATAAAAGTAGGGTGATTTTTTTTTGACATTTGAGTCGGTTCGATACCCAGACGAAGCAAGTAATTTTTAGAAAATCTATGAATGCGGAATTACTAAGTTTTAAAAATAACATAAAGTCTTCTTTAAGCAAAATACACTATCTACGATATTTAAGGTACTTCCCCTTCATGTCCCATAAGTTTGGGACGCCCTGTATATGACGAATAGTGGTCAGGATGCACGATAACTGGGGGCGCTGGCATAGTGATAAATCAACAAGGCTTCTCAGAATTTAACTTAGGTACACGTTTAATTGGACCAACTTAGTACAGACTTTTTATAAAAGTAGGGAATGGAAACGTGGTAATTTCAATACGAGGTAGGCCAGGTTACCACCACACGCCTTCAGGAGCAGAGGAAAAGTGATTCCCATTTGTCCTGAACTTCCAACCGTCATCACCACGGAAATAAAATAAATAAACATAAACTCCATTTTCAAATATGATGAGAAAATTCATCATTCGGTTTTAACACAAAGTATTACTCAGCCAAGGCGTATTGACTCCACCTAAGTGACCATGGCACCTGACGATTCCAAACACAAATAGGTAAAACACTGAATAATAAGGTAGATTCCCATTAATAGTATAGTGAGTGATGCTCCGACATATGTATACAAACAAAAAGATCATTAAGTTACTTAAATTAATGATCATTTTGTTGGTACGAGTATATCGTCATGTAGTATAGGTATACTTTCATCTGACCCCAAAGTAAGCTCTGCTTACTTTGGGGTCAGAAAGTCCCAGGGTTAGATGATGCTGTCTGAAAAAGTCTAGCATTATTTATTTATTATTATGTATTTACTTCGAGTGTAGCAAACTTATAAGCAGACGAAATGCGAGAAAATGCTTTTCATGTTATGTTATGAGTATGTCTACTGTTAGTGGGTGTGTGCTTTGTTACTTTTACTTATGCTGTGACATGATAGGTACATTTACATTCTGGAGCGATAAAGTACTTATACGCGAAAACGCGACACTGATATATGATAGCGCTTGACTTTGACCATTTTTCAGAATTATCTATTATTTTATCGAAAGTCAAATGTTAATTGCATTTTGTGATAAGAGTTCCACAAAATCTACAGCGTGGGGCAAAATTTTACTTCATTGCGGGCAACCTATTCTTTTGTAGTTAGAAGGTTTCGTTCTTCGGTAAGTATAGGTTTATTTTTTGGTAAAACAACCTCAAGATAAAAATAAAAAGTGTATCCCGCTACAAGGCAGAAAAGAGACAGAAACAAAAATAATAGTAAGAACATCAACCATATTACTCTTTGTAAAGAGTGATGTTCGTACTTGGGAGGATGAGACTCAATTACTTATGTCTTTGCTCTTATGAGGTATTATTTTTATGAATGTTATTGGATATGAAGCAAGAAATAAACGTCTCAAACTTAAAGTAGTCGACTACTTTAGTCCCAAATATTATTTCTCCTCAATTCATCATGCATGATACTTCCTTTCGCCAGTATCATATACTCGTACTCGTATTTCGGAATATTGTTAGTAGTAAGTAAGCAAATGTTGGTAAATTAACTAGTAGTTCACGATTTTTTTTTCACGTAATTATCGCTATCTACTCGTAAATGGAAATAGTGGTAGTTTTATTTTTCGAAACGTCCGCGCTCGATTCCCGAGCTGAGTACAGTCAGTTTTTTTTATGTGTGAATGCAGTTTTCCTTGTTACTAAAATCGACGACATGGTTCCTTAGAATAGATCTTATGTCATATAGTTTCAGACTTTCCCATACTGACCGATCTAAATGTGACACCCTGTATATCGTTAAATACTTTTTATTTATTCCCGACGTTTCGGCTGTGTATAAGTAAAAGGTATTTACGCGATAAAATCCTGTATATACACATCAATATGAATTGCGCTCGCGAAAGTTTAAGAAAGACTATTGTTATTGCTTGCTTAATTTTTTCATATTCCCTGAGAATTATACTTCGAACGGCATCAGCGGTCTTCGGTAATTTGTTACCTGCCTTTTCAAAAAGGTGTTTTAAATCTTGTGAATTGGCAAACGTCCACAAAACTAATCCATCTAACCATGCCATGCATGATGCGAGACACCATCACTTGCATATAGTTTAGACGCATCGGTAAAAATAGAGTGCCATTCGGGTATCTCTGGTGCATCTGCTCCAAAAACATTAGCATTATTGGAGTCCTTACTCCGAAGTGGAGAATTTGGGGTTGAAAAATTGAGGCTTCATATGGATTTGCATAAAGTGCATGGGAAGGGAATTGAGTTATAATGGTCTCAACTCCCAAACCCCATAACTTATAGGGTTTGGGAGTTGAGACCATTTTATAAAATTATTAAGGAGGCAGGGACATTTGTCTGTGATACTGAGATTCAAGAAATCGATGAAGTTTTAGAAGAAGGGGATGATTAGAATTTTGTACTATTTTGAAAAAGAACCTATTAGAAAGAAACTGTCTACTAGGTTGGATCGACGATGTATGGAAAAAAAATTTTTTGTCAATCGTTTCCTAATAGCGGTGGAAAGTTGTATTATAGTGAGCATATAAACTGTGATTTTTTTCAGCTTTTTAAAATAACATCTAATGCCGCCGCATCGACGTCAAAAAAAGTTTTTTTTGCTCAATTTTGCCTTGCTTATTTACATCTAAATTATAATTTTTAAAATAACATCTATTGAAATTATGGAATAAAATACAAAATATAAACAGTATAATTATATATTTAAGTCACAGCTGAAAAACACTAAAATTAGATAGTCCAGTTGGACTTAAAATCTCTCTTTGTTTCGAACTGCGTTTGTTTCGAATTTTATTATTTTCTATTGCTACTCATTACGCCTGATAGATTAAAACTTAATTTAAGCTTTTGTTCTCATGTAAGTGAATATAATATTCTTTATGGGAAATAAATGTCTATAACCAGAACTGGGGCATAATTTCACAAGATTCTAGTTTTGTTTTTATTAAACCTTTTCTCGCTTTCGGTGTGCAGACAGAACTAGAAGCTTCGGTTGTAATTTTAACTGCTCGTTCGACGGCTTGTGTGTGACAAGGTAGTCTAAAAAATAATAGATCTCCTTCTCCACCTGCTTCCACGAATGCATTGATCTGTTGATCGGATATATGTTTTAATATTGGTGGCTCGCACGTGTTAACCATCTTGCATGTTGCCTCCCAGGAGATTTGTTAGCTAAATCATCTGCAACATGGCCGCCAATCACAGCCAAAACTATTCTGTGCAAATATCGTTGATCCGACCCAGTTACACTGTTACTGATTGAGATTTTAATTCCTAACGAGTCACACCGACACACTGAGTGTGACTGGTTGGGAACCCACGTGAAAAAATTTTAGACTAAATAGGGAAAAAATCTCAACTAGTCAGTGTAATACGTTTAGTGTCAGTGTAATATGTTTACCGCGACATGTACGATTCACAATCTAGAACTCGCTAAATAAACCTCACGTTGATTATTTAATCGAAATATGGGGATCGGCAGCAAAATCAAATTTAATCGCATTACAACGATCCCAAAATAAGCTGATCAAAATTTTATTCAACTATGATTTCCATACACCTACGCAAAACATATACAAAGAAACAAAAATAATGAACATAAAACAAACCTTCATATACTATACATGCTTGCTAATAAGAAAAATACTAAACAAAGACATACAAACTCAAATCACATTTACTAAAAAACATCAACATCAAAAAATTAGAACAAGACGGGCAAATGATTTAAATCTCTATACGCCAAGAACAAATTTCGGCAAAAACAGTCTAATGTATGAAGGTGCTCATATTTATAATAAATTACCCAGAGATATAAAACAATCAAAATCAATATACACATTTAAAAAAACGCTTAAATTCTATTTGTTACAAAACAGTTCAAACTTCTAACATTGCATTAATCATGCCACTTCCATCCAGCGCTCGCTATATCTTTGTTTTCGCAAGTAACACGCAGAACAGTGTATGCACACTGCACTGCTCGTCCACAAGTGTACCCACAATTTGTTAACTTTTTATTATTTTCTATAGCTACTCATTACGCCTGATAGATTTAAACTTAATTTAAGTTTTTGTTCTCATGTAAGTGAATGTAATATTCTTTATGGGAAATAAATGTCTATAACCGTAGTGTGACTGGTTGGGAACCCACCCATTTTGTCACTTCAGGAATTCAAGGTTCTTTAAAGATGTCTAATATTAAAATATAAAAAAAACGATAATACTTACTGATCTGTTTTGTTTAATGTATGTAATTCGTTCGTTGACCAAACTGACTATTATTGGCTTAGATCTTTTTTTTGTTTTCTAAATTGTCTTGGTTTAGTCTTCTTGTCAATAAACATTTGAAGCTCTCTTTTTTAGATCTTCATAATCATTTTAATCGATTATATAGATTGTTGAATTTGGAAAAGATTTTATTTATCCTGTATTATGGATCCTAGTGCTGCTGAAACAATGCGACACTGTATAACACAAGCTCTGCTTACTTTGGGGCTAGATGATGACGTGTGAAATGTCCAGCATTATTTATTTATTATAACTTTTTTGCTGTAAGCCTGTCAACCACTTCCGCTTGGAAAATGCTAATAAAAATTGTACAAAGTAGAAAATGTTTGTGGTGCTACCAAGACCTTGCTTAAATTGCTAAAACTTTTGAACATTCGCCAATAGTTCGCTTCCTGTTTCGCTTGCATCTGTTCCAACGCTGCGCTGTTGCTGACAAAAATCGCTGACGATAACATATTTTTCCATTTACTTATCATTGATTTTAACATCAATAAATGTATCTATTTCTTAATGTTAGGGCGTCAATAATATAAGTCTCGCGTGTCGGCTGTATTCCAGTTTAGCTAGATATGTACTTTCACCTTCAGACATACGGCGCGCATACCGATAATAACTATAGCACCGCCTGCGCCTGTTGCCATGTGACAGCTGGTTAGCACACAATCGCGAACTACGTGTTGGACGAGCCCCCGACGAACGGGCTTCGACCCGAGCGCGCCTTATTATCAGCCGTTGCACCCCCTCTTCGGTTCGATCCGCTTCATTTTCGATGAAGTTAGTAGTGCGTCGGCGAGCCGTTGAAGATCTCGGCATTCGGTTCTGTCCGTACATACGCCCGGTGCGGCGCGGTCCCGCTCGTCATCATGCTTTATATCGTTCGCTCGCTGACTGAGCTCGCTCAGTGTGATACCATCCGTTAGCCGCGCTACACGTGTTATCACCACGTTGACGTCACACTCGAATTAATATTTGATCTGATAAAATTCCAAAGAATATTTCTAAATAATTGTGATCTTAATCTAGTTTAGTTAATAAGTTGTTTGGTAAAAAAATAACTCTACACAATGTCTCTGGAACTAGAAGAGCTAACAGGAGTGACCGGCGATGTCTTCGAGGATTTCCTGGTCGTGTTTCGTCGGTGTTTGGCAAAGGTAAATGTAAATTCTAAAATCGGTTTAAATAGAACAGCTAGCTGGACTTTGACATCTCTGTCTAGTATATTCGATGGTCGAATAGTTTCTTTTTGACCAGAATTTGTCTGTCTCTGTCTCAAATTTAATTCGTATCATTGTAATACTTATTTGAAACTAAAATTCATTTCAAGAACACTCGTGCTATCATCTCTGCTAGGAATTGTTGGAACGTCTTCAAAGTCTATTTAAAATAATTCACAAGAATTTGGCGAAATTTTTAGTAGTGCCACTGCAATGTTCACGATTGCTATATTATTTGTCTCTTTCATTCTTGGTATTGTGGTCGCGCACCAGGTAGTATACCCGCGGTAAAATAGAAACACGTGAATCGAAATTATTTTATTCCTTTTCAAGTATATGACTATGAGATTTTATTTCATTACAGAACAATCCACTAACGAAAATTAGAAGTTTTAAAGTAGTTCGTAAAAAGGTCACTGGTTTTAATTTGGATCTCAAGGTTAGCGCGGTGTAGTTGCCTAGGCAACAAGGTGGTTGCTGTATCTATACGAGTACACTTCGCCCAACGGATCTAGGCATTCGTGAAGTTAGCTGTTTGTCTGCGCAGTGAACTTTTTCATACAAAATTGTGTTCTGCGCATACAGACATACGGCTAATTTCACGATGCCTAGATCTGTTGAGCGAAGTGTACAATATAAATGCTAATGAGGCATTCGCAAATTCGATCTTGTCATTCAGGTTTATCTATAAACGTATAAAATATTTATCAATCATGTTAATGATCATCACGTGTCTTTCTCGCATAGTAGCTGTGCGTTATTTCGCAAAGCAGGCTGCGAAATCTTAATTGTGTTAAGCTATTCCATAGTTTCTACTTTCAAATTAGGAACCACACTTTCACTTTCTCTTTTCTATTTGAATGCAAATTTTGTCTTCACGTTCAAAATAATGCTGATCAATCTAAATGAACATTACTAAAAGGATCTTTTCAAAGGAATTTCTGATGAGTCATCAGCCGACTGTGCGAGCTTCTGTGAAATGATTAAATAAAGGATAGGTACACGGAACCAGCTTGAATGGGTCAAGTAGCATATCAAATACCAAAGTTCTTTTTACCTACCCTGTTTATTTAATAATGTAAAATATTATTTAGTTAAGATAGTAGACTTTTTATGAAGATCGGTTTCGTGTAAACTAGAATATAAAACATGATTACGACTTAAATAGAGTAGAATTAGCTCTAAAAAACTAAAAGACACTCTGCCATGACTTCAGAGTGTGAGTTTCTCCTTCCGTCAGACTGCCGTAATGTAAATAGGTGCACCTTATTATAGTATGTTTTTAAGGTGATCTTGGCACACGAGCAATGCTTGACAACAGTAATCTTCGTTCCATTTTTCTATAGTATTTATAGATTCGTCAATCGCTGTCCCGTGTCAATTATACTCTAAACGAGAATACACTGTGGTTACAAAAACCTTATGTTTTCCTTATCAAACGATAACGTCACTATCTCGTAGAAGGTACTCGTATATTTGTCAGTATGACGCGCTGTGTCTGCTGGGTTTTGTGTTGTAATTTCGGTACTAAGCGTCATGGATGTGACCGCTCGCCGATAAATCAATTCTTGTGGCATTTCGTCAATGCTTGTGTGGTCACATTTTAATTGAATACCTATTCTATGTAAATAAATATTGAATGCTACACTCCAACCAATTCTCATCATAACAATTAACGCATTAAATTCTTAAAATTGATGAAATTCGAACTCGACTTTATCCTTTTCTCATTGGGAAATCCAGTCGGTTGAGTCACGTGTTAAATGTTACACATTTTAAATGTTATCACCTATATCGTCATCGTTGTGTGTTTAACACAGTAGAACAAACACACGTTATTATTTGAAATACGTCAAATGGTGGGTCTGTCCTGTCATGTAATAATATTCTAAGGGTGCTTGTAAACGGGCTAGTTTTTTGTCTATTTCTTGCTGCAACGGTATAGCCCCCCGCTTTGGCTTCACTGCAATATTGCCGATATCATTTTACATCTGTCTCGGAAGCAGACGCTCGATGAAGTCATTTGATAGGCGATACACGTCGCTTTGGTGTATTTCTTATTTAACCCACAGGTTCAACCCAAAGCAATTTTATTTGTGTTTCACACCACAAAATGTCGTTGTTTCAACCCGCTACAAAATTAATTAATATTTTTTTGCGTTTCGACCCATAATATGTTTCTTTTTCATACCACAGCTAAAACCATCGATTTTGTACAGTCGAACTAATAGTTTAGAAATTATTTTATACGAATCTAACTAAGCATTTTTTTAGGTCGATTACTGAATCTACACTTGGTTCAACAACATAGCAAAAGCGTTATTATTACTATTACTAAGTAGGTATATACTTTCTATTGTTTAGAGAGCAGGTAAAAAATATTTGCTAGAGTCACTAGAGAAAAGGGTTGCGATTGTTACCGTGCGGCAGGAGTAAAAGAGAAACCACCTATCTTTGTTTTTTACAAATTGTCACTCTGATACTTTACACTAATCAGTTAAGCCTAAGACAAGAAGTGCGTAACTTCGGTGTGTGCAACAGTAGTTTTTTTTTGCAAAAAAATGCAAGAGCCCGATTCAACGCCGCGTAGTAGTGATATAGACTTTTATTTAACCAAATCAAAAAGGAATATAGAGAAAAAACTGTGATTTTTACAAAAAAAAAATGTTTAAGGTTTATGTCTTGTATTATATAGAGAAAAAAACTGTGATTTTTACAAAAAAATAATGTTTAAGGTATGACAAAACATTTTTAAACATCCTCATTTTATGTTCAAAACGATTTATCTTGTCTATATGATACTACTATTACAAAACTGCAATTTTCATAATGTTGTTTTGATTAAACTATTCTAAACAAGTCTCACGCTTTTCGTTTTTGACTGTACCTAGAGGTAGACTTTTGTTAGTTAGGTTCTTTTGCTTCTGTGTGGGTTGAAACAGAAATCAAAAAAATCGGTGGTGTGAAACACAAATAAAATTGCTTTTGGGTTGAACCTGTGGGTTGAATAAGAAATACATCGTCGCTTTAGAAATTTAGAGCTTGTGTCACTGCCCTAGTGATACGAGCTCTAAACGGTGAAGGAAAAAATCGTGAGGAAACCTAAGGAGTCCTAAGACTTGGGTCAGCGCGAGTAATTGTGTTCAGTGACCTACACTAATAATGATTTTGAAAGTCTGTCGGTGACTATTTGCCTTGGATCGTGAATATCTGACCGGATGTCTATTGTATGCTGCAATATAATCAGATTCAGACAAATCTTTTGTAAAGATTGCAATCTATATAAATTGACATTTGATAAGAACTACTTCCATCGGCGGCTTAGCTATTATTAATAAAAAAATATTCCCAAGTCATGACATCTAGGTATTCCAAGATTAGTTAATTTAAAATCCATCCTATGGGATGGGATTAAACACAAACATCTAAATATACAAACTTTCAACTTACGCGAGAGATACCTTGATCAGTTTATAAAAAAGAATAAGCAATCTAAGATAAATAAAAGGGTATTAACTGTAAATAGAAAAATGTAAAAGAAGTCTGCCCAATATATGTAGTTCTAAAGTCCACGTAAAATCATATGGAATTTCCGTTGATAAAACGATTTGTCGACATTCGCACTAGTAAAAATGATTAGATAATATCTAACCGTCGATATGATTGTTTTAGCTCGAAGTACCTACATTATCATCATTGTCATCTAGTTATTATATTTAAGTCATTATTTTATTTCATTGTTTAAGGTGTGCAATAAAGAATTCTCATTCATGCATTATCATGAGTTAATGGTATGCTACAATATCACATATAATGTATATCATCGTAACAAAAATAGAAAGGAGACGAGGAAGTGGAAGAAAGACTAGAATTAATTACACAAGTCTGATTAAAAGAAGGTCGCTGCCATGTTTTATGCAGCATTGGCAAGGAATAATAAAGGGTTTTTTTGCCTAGTGTGGGGTCCATTGTAATTTGTTCCTATAATTATACCTAAGTGTCCTATGTAATTTAACAATGTTTATGAAATAAATTATCTTATCTATCATAATAAACTAGATTTAGCTAGAGTCTAGACGAACCGGTGAACTTCGTGTCACCTACATATATTTGTGAAAAGTATGGTCAAAACTTAATAGAATTTTTGCAAAGTTAAACACTTGCCCTATTACTAATAAACGTTGCATAAAGTTATGGAATGAACATCCTATGAATAACCATACAAATTTGGAGTTTATGCATTACATAGCTTTATGCAACGTTTATTAGTGAGGGTCTTTATCAAATTAAAGCTTTCTGATGTACTATATTTTTTGTCTTATTTATATAAGATGCATAAATATATAAAGATGAACTACCACTAGCACAATAAAAACACAGCAGTAGATTCACCGCTGTTTTTTAACGCTTTATAATATTGACGAAATATGGTTGTCATTTCCTCAATTTTTACGGATTGGTCGGCACAATAATCTATTTTTGAGTCGTAGCCCCTACTCGTTCCAGGTTTACAGGAACACTACGTCTCTATTTCATTGTGTCGTGCTCGCTGTTGTTATGTTTGGTATTCCTGAACTCGTTCCATGCTAAGCCTATCTACTTCATTATTCACTGTAGAACGCAATTCGGACATACCAATACGATAACTAAAACCTAATTTCACAGCTAGGAACATTTGGTATTGTAAAACATGTCATTTTTAGTATTTTTTTTTTTTGGCTTATTATTTAAGTTCCTTATCGTTTAAACGTTCCCTGAACTTCCACAAATATTTAAAGATCAAAATTTGTCAAATCGGTCCAGCCATTCTCGAGTTTTAGCGAAACAAACAACAGTAATAGATTTATATATATATAGATAACACTCAGTCGTAACTTTCATAGACATCCAACATCCAATCAAACAAATAATGCTGGACATGCTGGACATATCACACACACAGCATCATCTAGCCCCAAACTAAGCAAAGCTTGTACTGTGGGAACCAGATAACTGATATACTACTTATATACTTTTTGTTCGTAAATACATACATATTATACATAGAAACACCCAGACCCGAGATAAATATTTGCAGATCATACAAACATTTATCCCGCGGCGGGGATCGAACCCGCAACCCTCTGCGTCCCAAGCGGGCTTTCACCCACTGTGCCACAGAGGTCGCCACAAAACAACATAACAAATAACACAACAATTTGTAAATAGGTATTACATACTAATATGTCGTAATTATGAAGGTACTACGTATATTAATTGCAAGCAACTACGCAATCAACGTTAACTTATCACCCAAAATAATTTTGACACAACAATAAAAAAAAAATCATTGTAAATATTTTTAACATAAAAATCTGAAAGTTGAATGTGTTTGTTTAAGTAGTTCCTGACCTCATTGATGAAGCACGGCACAGGTACGGTACATAATTACCGATTAAAAAAGCCATTTGTTTATATGTAGACAAGAACGCCGCCTCCTATTTTCTGGTCTATAGCTAAAATAGAAATCATTCAGGTGACACAAAAAAAAATATTCGGTCAAGCCGTTTGAAGAGTGAAATTTTACAATCACGCCAATATAAATGCGAAAGTTGGTCGATATGCGTATACGTTAGTTTACCCTTCATGCAAAAAATTTAAGTATGACATTTATTACGAAGGTAGCTCAAACTTGGATAACACTCTACTTTTTAAGTCGAATATACCGTATAAGTATACTACATACTACACTAATATTATAAAGAGGAAAGATTTGTTTGTTTGAATTGATTCTGCTCCGAAACCATTAGACTCCTACGTTATCCCTGATGAACATAGGCTATATTTTATCCCAGGAAAGTGACGTTTTTCTGAGTGACCGCGGGTTATACCGCGACGGATTTCTCTATAAAAGATACTAGCTGTCCGCCGCGGTATTACCCCCGCGATCCCTCGGGAAAATTTCACTTCCCCGGGATAAAATATAGCCTATGTTCATCAGGGATAATGTAGGATCCTATTAGTGAAAGATTTATTCAAATCGGTCCAGTAGTTTCGGAGCCTATTCATTTCAAACAAACAAACAAACAAACAAATCTTTCCTCTTTATAATATTAGTATAGATAAAAGAAAGATATTGGCCCATATTCACACATTCGGACACAAAATTATTCAAAATCGACAGGGCACTTTTTTGTGGACCCTATAAAGATTATGTTCGGTCTGCGGTGTATTTCTTATCAACATTTTACACGATTTTAATTATCCGTTTAAAGTAAACTTTGGCTCTTGATTGTTAGTATGACAGAGGGCACGCACATGTTGCGTCATGTGCGCGCCAATTCTATCGAAGTAACTCTTATATAATCTGCGGAGTACAACGTACAAAACGGTAAACGGATAGGTATTTACAACTAGGCATTCGTGAACTTCGCCCTCATGCGCAGTGACTCTTTTTCATACTGTGTTGTTTACTGAGCATCTAAACTTGACGAATGCCTAGATCAATCGGCCGTAGTGTAACAGCCAGACTATAATGTATAGGTAGCCGGTAAATACAATGGGAAATCCTAGTCGGTTTGTTTATATTGAGATCAAAAGATGTGGAGTGACTCACGAAAAGTCCATTTCATACTATATCATATTAAAAAAGTTAAAGTTAATGAGAATTATTTATTCATCCTTGGTATAGTTGGTATACTCGTACCTCTTTGTATGATTAATTGAATTTAAATCACTCTACGTTATTTTTTCTGTGATTCGAATTGGATGTGACTTGGGATAAAGTGTCTATAGACCGTAGCTCGGAATCGCATTATAGGCTACTAACTGCGGTCCCGCGGTGTGACCCGCGGTTCTTCGGGACTTTTTTTGCGGGAGAAAAAGTAGCCTATGTCCTTCCTGGGATACGACCTTTATCCATGCCAATTTTCAGCCTAATCTGTTCAGTGGTTTGGGCGTGAAAAGGTACCAAACAGACAGAGATGGTTAAATGTAGTATCTGTATAAGCTGCTAATACTTTCTAATAATATAGCTTTTATTACAATGACGTATCATTTTACAGCAGGTCTGGGCTTTTCTGTTGAAACTTGAAAGTCACGGCCATTTCAATAATTTTATCAAATCGTTATGAATTTAAAAATGGATGGAGTGTAGAAATGCTAATTAAAATAGTCGAGTGGGTATGAGATATATTCGTAGATAAGTACACGTGAGGGCAAAGACAGATAATTTTAAATACTAATTATAAATAAGTAATTGCGACGCACGCTGGGGATTTAGAACTCATTATTAGAAACGTGTTGATGAAAACCATTATTAAAACATAGTCTTCTAACTTTATAACTTGTTTTTGTCACTAAATTATGTTGATAAGAGGTAACGTAAAGTACACACACAAACAGGAACACGACTGTTTCATCAAATATCCCAAGATCCTTTGGCGATGTCTAAGGCGGATGCTACACACTCGATACGGATCGTGATCCAGGATCACGATATATATCGAGTGTGTAGTATCCGCGTATCGCGGATCGTGATAGGGATCGCTGAATCTGATCCTGGATCACGATCCAAATATCACGATCCGTATCGAGTGTGTAGCATCCGCCTAAGGAGGTAGTCCAAGTCATCAATTACGTCACATTATTGCACTGAGTTTCTCTGATCATACAAACATTTATTCCAGCGTATTTCCGCTGAGCTACAACCCTGTTGTTTTTAAGAAGAGAGTTAATAGGCGCCTTCTGGGTAGGCTCGCTCCATCGTAGATCTAATTCTTGCCTATGTAAGTTTCGAGGTCAGCCGACCCGACCCATTCATCATAAAAAAAAATATCCCGTGGCGGGATCGAACCTGCAACATTCTGTCACGGGCGAGCCTTCGCCCATTGCTCCACATAGGTCGTGTTAGAATAGGTACTATTTTTATACTTCTAAGTGTTATCGACCCTACAATCACAACCGTGCATCGTGCAGTGTCGTGACATGCTCGTTAGACTAAAAAAACTAACCATTAGCACCCGCGACGAACACAAACTAACTTTGACGTGATTCTATTTACTGAAGTTCAGTTCGCCGATGATAACAGGGTGGTTGTGTCATGAATATTCAGTTTACTATATTACGAGTACAGTTATTAAAATGTTGTCCGTGATTGTGTTGACGTCTTTGATCAAAATGGTAAGGCATAATTCACCCCTATTTTTTTATTACCAAAACATTTTAAGCATGGTCTCGGCGTCTGTTACTGATCACATTTATGTAGTTAAAATAAAACTCAAAAAAAAGAGAAAAAAAATTATAACCTAAAAAGGGGACGAGACGAGTCAGACATAGATTTATGTTATGATGGCTCCTGCGGTTTTACTGACTGGGGATGATACGAGACCATAGTTAAAATGAGAGTGCGTACGCGATTGTTGTCTGCAGTACTTATTTCTACAGTTTTCATACAATTTTGTGAGGGTTTTCTTGAAATCCTCGATAACTTTGTGATAGTTCAATATCAACTATTCAATATCATAAAATCTGACCATGTCATTATCATTTTCTGCAGCTGCTGCAACTGTCCTTAAATTTTTTTGGTAGTTACAAAATAGCGGTGTATATAGTACCTATCAAAGACTTACTTGTAGCCTAATCTAGAAATAATAGTCAAGAATCAAGTCAAAAGCATTTATTCAGTAGGGATCAAACAAAACAATTCTCTACAACTATAGCGATTAGTTAATTTTGTAAGAGCATTGCCACGGATCGGCAAGGGTTCAATACATTTCATTCGTAATCAATGCATTAGGCTAATATAATCGATATGAATGCAATATTCCGAACTAATGATAACATTGACCGCATGACCCAAAAACCTTTCAAATATAATCTAACGAACTGTCGAAGGTTGAACGTTGAATTCATCGATATCACATCCGAAGCGTGGGTAATGTTTCGCAAGCATGTATGGCGTTTTATGCTTCACTTGATTCTACGTTCGTTCGAGCTATAATCCTCAGAAACTTTTGGACGACCTCTGTGGCGCAGTGGGTGAAAGCTCGCTTGAGACGCAGAAGGTTGCGGGTTTGATCCCCGCTGCGGGATAAATGTTTGTATGGTCTGCAAATATTTATCTCGGGTCTTGGTGTTTCTACGTATAATATTATCGTGCCTTACCGGTCGGCCACAGAATCCTAGTCATCGCAGTCCAAATTTTTGATAAGCTCATATTTTTCGGTTTGGACTGCGATGACTAGGATTCAGTGGCCGAGCGGTAAGGCACTCCGGCTGTAGGAGGATCGTCTGATCGATGCGAGTTCGAATCCCGTCGGAATCCAAAATTTTGATAAGACTTTTCATTTTCTTAATGAAATACCAAGTGTGGATTAGCACCATAAAATTACAAAATTATAGCTATGCTCGCCTAGCCCTCCCCCATACAACTCCCTCGGATTAAAATCAAGTCTTACCGTCTGTGTTTGTAGTGATGACTATTATGCAATAACGAACCAAACTAATCTGGTTCGAGGTAGATCTTATCTGTACTGTACTGATCCCAACTGAGATCGTAATGAATAGCTGTAATCATGAACTCAGGTACGTAGACTCGATAATACCATAATACTTACCTATGTTATATTGTCGATCCCGGTTATAAAGTCGTTAAAATATGAAGGCCTTTTGGCGGTCCGAAAGCTCCGTCACTAAAGTTGGCTATAGATATAATACATATTGGGACAAATTATAGAACAATCTTGCGACATCTTATGTAGTCTAGATTTTCACTGTGATTAAACTTGACTTTATCAAATCAACGCTCACTTTCCTCGGGTCTACCTTGTGTATGTAGTATCTAATGTGGTACAATATTTGCGAAGTCTGTTAGCCGAAATTATAATAGAACGTACACTTGCAGTATCGGTATTCGGTAGTCCAATGCCTTGGCATTGGGCTTGAACTTTCCAATGTCGTGTACTTGCGACAGCCTCGTTACACGTTAGGCAATGAACTTCTCGAGACTGTTCAATAAGTGCCTCCCTTGACACCAATCCAGGTGCTATTGAAGTCGTCCATCTCAATTCAACAGATTGTACCCGCGTGGCTCTTGTGCATCAGTGATCTATGTAACAGGCTTATCCTATTTTTTTTATGATGAATGGGTCGGCTCTTGACCTCGAAACTAACATAGGCAAGAATGAGGTCTACGATGGAGCGAGCCTACCCAGAAAGTGCCTATTAACTCTCTTCTTGAAAACAAAAGGCTCATACGTTTCAATGGCATATTTTTTTACTATACTTTTTTTTTAACAAAGTTGAAACAAATCAATTGATCTAGCTCAGCTGTGCATTGACCAACAATAACGTTGAAAAGTCTGGGTTACTTTAGTTAAGTATGTTTTTTCATGATAATTAAATCGAAGTAAATATAGAAAAACATGTCTAAGCATGGTATTTTGCTTAGTAACAACCCATAATGATATAACTTTTAACACTATTAACAGGAAATATAAAATAAATAAAAAAATATTTATTGGTGCACATTTTCTATCACCAATGCAAATAAATTGTTCTATACGTGTTTACTCGTATTTAATAGTCTTGCTACCGTGCTAGTTTGATAGGCATGTTGTTGGTATTGATCGAAATGGAAAATTACGTATTTCAACAGAAGCTCCGTTCATTCATTTGATTAACATTTGTCTGGAGTCTAGTACGGTTTCTCAGAAGCTAATATGATTTCGATTGATTTAGTTGGACTGCTGAGTTTATCGACATGAACGGTAAATTAATATTGTAAGAACTTAATAATTACGTTCTTTTAAAAACTTAAAAGTAAACAGGCTTTTTTTTTACTTATGGCGCGGCGTGACTCAGGGCGTCAAGCGATGATGAGGTTTTTAGAGTTTAAGGGAAAACTATTAAACTTTAAGGGAGAGAAAATATTTGAAATCGGTTCACAACTGACGGAGATATCGGTGAACATCTGTGAACATACATAAAGCCGAACATAGAACATACCCTCCATCTTTTTTAAAGTCGGTTAAAAAAGTTTGAAACTGTATTGCAAACTTCATACTCTATTATACCAAAGACAATCCTTCAACGTCTTTTGCCATTGCTCCGTCAAAGTTGTCAATCGGACCGCAAAACATAAAAAATACTCATGTGCCGTTTTCTCGCTACGAAACGAAATTAAAAATGAATAGAGTGGCACACTTGGTTTTAAAATTTTTCGTTTACGCAGGCTTGCTTAAGACGAATACCATGTACTGGAAGATTTACGTCGCAGCCATTACATTAGTATTGGACTGGGATAATCGGATACTGTGCCATTTTATGGACACAACGGTAAGGATTGATGAAAACTTCTGGACAGTTATAAATAGCTAGCTATTCAGCCTGGTATCTCCCACTAATGATCCACGAAGCGCTCGTGATGTAGCTTGCTTAGACTTCTCGAGAGATCGTCGAAGTTATACAATGTTCTAAACCGAATGGGTGACCGCTAGTGGCATTTCAACTGAGCGCTTCCTTGCTACGGAGGGCATCTGGAATTGTCGGTCCCAGCTATTAAGTCGTTAAGCCATGTCGAAGGACTTCAGGCGGCTTAAAAACTCGAAATTTAAATGGCTATTTGATTGTGGGAGAAATTAAGGAGTTATTGGTTCGATTTTTATATACATAAGAACTGCACTTGAATCAATATATAAACAATGATATACAATACAGTTCTAGTTTATAATGATTATTTATTTAACCTAGAAAACATCAGTATATGTGTGAGTTCTGGCCCTTCAGTCTAAATTGTAATATCTAGATTTATCTGAAACTTCAAAATATTTTCCAACAAGATGTTCATAATCTTATCTCGAGGTTAGGTCAACTTATCGTAAATATTATTTAATTATTTTCTCTGTTCAAAGAGCAGACAGAGCAAATAAAGTTTCAAACTAAATTCTGGAGTAGCAATATGAAGAAGCGCAAAAAGATCGAGGATTGCATTGATGACCCCACCGAGGACCCCATCTGCGGGACAGTGTAATACCGTTCAATACATATACCATTCTTAAACACTTGTAGCTGTAGTTTTAGAAAATCAATTCATATTGTACTTAGTATCTTGCTCGAAGAAACCCTCTCAAACTGTTTCCATGGCCAATGGGCTTTCTCCATTTCTTCCAGTCACAACGATTTTTTAGCCTCAAAGGAGATTAGGAGCCCCCTAAATTCAACCCCTTTACCAGTCAATGACCTCTTAACTAAGCCGATTTGCCAAGACAACGATCTTTATAGAATTCAATAAAAAATTGCATTTGGCAAATTGTACCATTTTAAAAAAATCCGAGTATTTAATATGGCTAATTATAGTTTTAACAGTCTTTGTACGAAACGTAAATGTACGTTGGCATTAACACATTCCACAGAGTAATTAATACCATGGATTGACTAGCAATCCAATCTGTACCGAATTAGTATGGTATTGATTAAAAAACGAATTTGTTGTGAATTAATGTATCATTTTATAAATAAACCTCATTATCAACCTCATCATCATCATCATAATCAACCTAGGAATTCAAAATTATTATGATATCTGAAGTCCGATCGAGGATTAACAAATGGACTTCATTATGTAACAAAGTAATATCAATTGTATGTAAATAACTTTTGGCAGTTGAAATATTCGCACAAATCTCATTGAGTCCTTCAATGTAAAAATAGTCTACACCTACTTATACACATTAATTTCGGCGTATTCTTTGATTCTTTAAACTAGAGCATCATTACTTATTAGTCGTTCAGAAAACACAAGTTCTGCTTAGGGAATAGTGTGTGAAATGTCCAGCATTACCTATTAATAAGAACGAAACAGCTTGCATGTTAGTTATTTGTAATGTAACATTAGTTACATCATCATTTTCAGCTGTTACTGTACATATATACATTGTGTTATTGTTGTATTGTACTAGTATTAGGTAATCCCCCACAAGCGATAAGCTTGACTGATAAATAAATTAGTTAAAATTGAGATATGTCCATCTGTTAATATCTTTATGAAGGATTTTACCTAGTCTTTGTTTGTTTTATTATGCCGTGCGAATTGTTTTACTGCTTAACTTTTACTGTTTTTGTTAAGTACAGTTTGTTCATTATTAATCATCATTTTATATTTTACCTAGTTATCTAAATTAAATCATCTATCGTTATATCGTTTTATATTAGGACGTACTTGTATCTCAGTCCCATTCTCATCTCAGTCCCATCTCAGTTCCCATTAGAAGCGCTCGTGGTCGTGCTTGCTTAGTCGTTCTTGATAGATCGTCGAAGTTAAGCAACGTTCGAAACGGTCTGTAAATGGATGGGTGACCGCCAGTGGCATTTTCTTCTGAGCGCTTCCGTGCTTCGGAGGGCACGTTAAATTGTCGGTCCCGGCTATTTTAGTCGTTAAGCCATGACGGAGGCCTTAAGGCGGCCTAAAAACTCCGTCACCAGAGTTGGCCACTGACTCATACGAACTTACTTACTTTTAGTCCCATTAGTGTTTTTCTCTCATCGTATCAGGGTAGAACTAGATTGTTCTTATAGTATGTAAATACACCATTCGTTTTGAGGATGTCCGCAATTGCTAAATTGAAGTATTTGCGAGCTACGACCTTATTTGCGAATGTGTTACGCTAATGCGATTTGTCACCGGTTCAGATCAGTTCGGTGAATTGGTTAATCAAGTTGATAAACTGCGAGTTTGAACTTGCGAGATTCAGAATTTTTATTAATCAATTTAATTATTTTTCCTGACTGATTAATTGTCAATGCAGTATGCCCGCTAATTTTAGTTGAAATTGCGAGCATTTTAACGAACTTTCGTCAAATCATAAGCTTCGATGAGAAAAGTATTTTAGACTTTCAAATTTTGATTGTTAATTTAAAAGTCTAAAGGTTTCAGTTTGAAATTAACATTCTTGTTCGTTTTCTAGTATCTGGACATCGGTGAGGATATGAACGTACCTGATGACTTCACGCAGAGTGAGTTGCAGACCGGGAAATGGTGGCGCCACCTACTGGCTGGCGGCATAGCCGGCGCGGTCAGTCGGACCTGCACGGCGCCGCTTGATAGGCTGAAGGTTTTCCTACAGGTTCGTATATTAGCTTACTATTAAGCTTCTTCATAAATCTGGTGCACTGGAACATCGACTTAGCCTGGTTTAATATAGCTCTATTTTCTGGGTGTATTTTTGAGAAGGAACATGATGGGCCAGGTACCTTAACCGTTGTAGCTACAGAATAACGTTCTTAGGAGAACTTCCCTAACTTTTAAAGATATTTTGAACTGCATTCATAGATTTTGGAGAAAAGGTACAGTCAGCGAAAAAAATGCTGAAATACCAAAAACTATATTTGAATGCCAATCGGGATCAAAGTATCAAGTACTTATAAGATCAAGTACATATAATTATTTTATATTCTAGCAAAATAAGAGAAACTATAATATTGATAAAAACGATACAAAAAATACGGAAACGTCCTTTATGAGCGAAAACTTCGAAGGCTAAGTCTGCAAGTAATAACTTCCGTAGCTGCTTTTACTATTGTGAAGTTCTTTTCAAGAACATTCGAGAAAAGTAGAAAAACCCACCAAATTCCTTGATAAGAGTTCCTTATGCTGTCTCACTTCTTATCTGATTGCAAACAAAACAAACCATTGCTAGACAAGACAGTTGGGGCTGGTTTCACCAAACATTGGCTAACAGAGCGTTAGTTAATTGGACATCAAATTTAGTACGACAAATAACATCGGATTAAGATTTTAACAGACCGTTACGATGTTTCGTGTTCTTTCCAAAGGAAATCTTCATTAACAAGCCGCTATATCTAATCGCTGGTCGGCGGCCGGTAAGCTCACTGACAGTTGACATCGTAGAAAATTAAAAATATGTCACAATAACGTCCAAAAGCATTGAAAAGTTCGTGCCGTAACCATAGCAAACAGATATAACAACGAAGTTTGAAGGAAATATTCCCTAACCGCGATTAACTAACCAGCTGTTAGATTGACTTTGGTGAAACCAGCCCTTAACGCAAGTTACTTTGTTAAACAATAATCTGGTTAACTTTAAACTTTAATGTAAGTACATCTATTGAGATTGTGCAATCAACGAAGCAAATCGTCGCGTCACAAATCACAGACCATCGAACATTTAAGTCATGATCGTCTGCCGATATCAGATACTATCAGATAATCCTTCATTCTTATTCTCTTATCAACGCTTGCATAATCCAGCTTCCTTTCGGCATGCCATTGCGTCACAAAAGATACAGAAATAGAACAAAGTCAAGGTAATTTCTTCAGATAGATATTTGAAACGTACTTGAAACCAACGTGTCTATCACGCACGTGTCACGTGTCCGTGTGAATCTGAGTCCATACTATATATATATTCGATGTCATTCGTGCCAAAAATCCAAATAAGTATAGTAGTAAAAAACATTACCCTCCTTCTGACGCAGTCGGGTAAAAAAGTTCGTATGACTTAGTGACCAACTCTTGTGATCAAGTTTCAAGGCCTCGGTCATGGCTTAACGACAATAGCCAAGACCGACAATTTAAAGGGCTTAACGACAATAGCCAAGACCGACAATTTAAAGTGCCGTTCTCAGCACGGAATGTTAAGTTGATAATGTCGCGAATACTGTAATGATTACCCATCAAAAGTAATGATACGTTTGTTTCCTGAGACTAGATCCTAGTTACATCAGTAAATAGCTGTTTAGCTATCAGCAGATAGCTGTTTAGGATTGTAGATGGGTTTGAGTTTTGTAAACATAATATGACATGTGTGATAGTCTTATGACTTTATTATCGCTAGTTCCACATATTCCTATTGGTAGGGAAGAACTATAATGATAGTAAAATAAAAAAATGAAATGCTTACGGTGTGAAATTTAATTTCCAGGTGAATCCAACCAGGGAGAACATGAGCAAGTGCCTATCAAAGATGCTCAGCGAAGGTGGTGTGGGTGGCATGTGGCGAGGGAACGGCATAAACGTTATCAAAATCGCACCAGAGTCCGCGATAAAGTTCGCAGCGTACGAACAAGTGAAGAGACTCATCAAGGGTGACGTCAGACACCAACCGCTCGAGATCCACGAACGGTTCATAGCCGGGGCGACCGCCGGCGCCATCAGTCAAACCATGATCTACCCACTGGAGGTGCTCAAGACGAGATTAGCATTAAGGAAAACGGGACAGTATAGTGGGATCGCGGACGCGGCGAGGAAAATCTACGTGCGCGAAGGCTTGCGGTGCTTTTACAAGGGTTACATTCCGAATATACTGGGGATTATACCGTACGCGGGGATCGATTTGGCCGTTTATGAGACGCTGAAGAAGAAGTATATAAGCCGGTACCAGGCGCAGAATGGACAGCCGGGGATGCTGCTTCTGTTGGCGTGCGGCTCGGCCTCGTGCACCTTGGGACAGGTGTGCTCCTACCCGCTGGCGCTCGTACGGACACGCTTGCAGGCGCAAGGTGAGATACCACTTCTAACTCTAACATCTCTTTTCCGCATAGGTCTGATGGGATTGACTTAGGTTTGAATTGCGATACGGTCGTGCTTGATGTACTTACTTTTAGGATTCAGGAATAAGTTTCGCACTTTAAGGTAGGAGGGGTTAAAACAAGTTCTGAATTGTAAAGGAAATTATATCATTGAAAAAAAAAGTAAAAGTTTGTGATACCTAGAAGAGAGTTAATAGGCACCATCTGGGTAGGCTCGCTCCATCGTAGACCTCATTCTTATCCATGTTAGTTTCGAGGTCAAGAGCCGACCCATTCATCATAAAAAAAATACCTACTATGTGATTTTTAAGACCGTAGCCACCTATTTTAATCAAACTAGGAAAAATACAATCCGTAGTCAATAATATAGTACCTAAGTATAGACAATCTACTGCCGGTAAACCCGGATTGTCTTTCGTTCTTCAGGGAAGGAAGTACATTGGTCGCTGCATTTCCCTTTTCCTGTTTGTATTTACGAAACTAAATATCGCTGCCCTAAACTTTGGCAGCCAAAAGCAATTTCATCTGAACTTATAGGTACCAAAACTATGTAAAAGCAAAACATTATCTTTTTATAAGTAATAATAATGCCAATTAGTCAAAAATATATATAAATAAAAAGTTTTGACTACTTGGCATAGATGAAATAAAAAACCGGCCAAGTGCGAGTAGGACTTGCGCACGAAGGGTTCCGTACCATCTACTATATAAAAATAAGTCGGGTTTTCCTTCCTGACGTTATAACTCCAGAACGCACGAACCGATTTCCACGGTTTTGCATTCGTTGGAAAGGTCTCGGGCTCCGTGAGGTTTATAGCAAAGAAAATTCAGGAAATTTTTTAACAGAAAAGCGGGGAAAAAATGCGCAGACGAAGTCGCGCGGGTCAGCTAGTTATGTATAATAACGCCAAAAAAATCACGTTTGTTGTACTGGAGCCCCCTTTATTCTGTTTTGTAGTACCTACATGTTGTTACCCCTAATACACACTGTTACATTACTATGCATTTTTTTGTTTGAGTACTGGCGTATTGCACGTACTATGCCAGTACTATTAAAGTTACAGTAAATATTTATTGGAGAATTTTTCACAGAAAATCAATAAACTATAATGTTAATAATAAGTTATAATGTTATACATTTCAGACAGCGCCATCTAGCGCGAAACGACGCAATGATTATAATAACCGATAAATAATAGCGAATACTTTATTTGTTTACAGAAAAAGCGGCAAAAGGCACTGAGGGTACAATGAGCGGCGTGTTCCGCGACATAGTTCAGCGAGAAGGCTTCACGGGGCTCTACCGGGGGATCACGCCCAACTTCATCAAAGTGATTCCCGCCGTGTCCATCTCGTACGTAGTGTACGAGTACGCCAGTCGGTCCCTCGGCGTCAACATGACGTGATGCGGCAAGGGAGACATCTCGCCACATTATAAACAGTCCCGTCGGCGTCGGTCACATGAGACCACTGACCGACGAACTGAAGACTGTCTGAGCACATCCACGCTCGTAACCATCACATTCTTATTTAAGCATATTAGCAAATTTACATTGTGTATTTGTATATAGCTCTCGCGTTCTATTTATTTTAACATTATTGAAATTGACATTTTAAGCTTAACTTTTCTCCTAAGAGATATCGGTTGCATTTTATTTAAATTAATGCTGGTGTTTGTGTTTGTCCGAGTGGAGCGCTTGCGCCCCGGTATGCATCTGTGATTACAATAAATTATGTAATTTTTATTTTATTTTATTTATTTGCCTGCCATAAAAGCTTTCGGTATACAGTCATTTATTTCTATTTTATATGCATGATAGAGTTGTTTGAATATTACCTATTTTGCGATGTTTGGTCAATGGCTTGGTTGGCGAAGTAGTTTAGACAATATTTTCTATTGGAGTTTACCATTGTTACCTGATAATTGGAAATTAAAATTCGTCAAAAATGAATAAGAGCTGTGATTAGAGTAAGTTATACTCAACAGTAGACAGATTAGGTTATCGAAGCGACGTGATCTACTGACTGTCCAGCTAGGCTTAGCGGTTGGTCCCACGGCCTGTGAAGCTAGACATTAGTAGGTTTTAAGTCGCTCGTAAATTCTAGCAACACAGCACGAATTGCTTGAAAAATAAGGGTGGAAGTAAAAATGTCGAGATGTCTTTTTATCGTCGGCAATATCACCCAAAATGACTCGCTACGTTTAAAACTTTAGGCGACTCTCGCGGGACATAGGAAATACGTTGTTTTATAACAAATTGCTTCGGCTCCCTTATCTAATCTACATAGATTAATAAGTAGACAAATTATTTATACGTGAATAATATGATATTTATAAACGTGTTAGTAAAATTTTTCTTTCCAATATATTTATATTTTAACTTGTTGCGCGTACAGAGATAAAGACAGTAGTCACAAACTTTCTTTGTCTCCCTGAAGTTAGATGCACTAAACAATTGCCAGGATTGGTAGAGTACGCGAGATAGCACGATGCAACAAACTAAGCGTGTGAGCGAGGCAGCTATACAAAGCTTTTGTCTTTTAAGCGCCATCAAAAATGGGTTCTCCGCGGCTACTTTAGAGAGCTAAAGATTGGCTGGGCGTATTACTATCCGATGTTATTGCCAATGACTCATACGAACTTATTTTATTCAATGTAATAGTCTTTATAGTACTGTAAGGGTATAAAAGTTCCTTTGTTTATTATAATTAAGAATAAGTACTTGCCATATTATTACACCATAATTACCTATGATCGAATTTTCTAGACATTGATCATTCTATGCTATTCCAGGCTACGACCAACACGTAGGTATTCCAATTTCTAACACATCCAAAACGAATGATTACCATGAGGTACCCTTATCTACCTACAGGAAAAGATGACACGAGTTTGGGCAAAAGTATCTACTACTTTGCACCAAAACTCAAACTTCACTTACTTATCTCTCTCTATTCTCCCGTAGAGATAGCGTGGTCACGGCACAAATATCACGGTAAGTAAATAATATTTGTAGAAAGGTTCAATACTTCTAGAAAATTCGACCGAATCGGCTTTTCTAGATCTAGGCCAGTCATTTGGTGCGAAAAAACAGGGTTACCTAAAAAGTTTTTTTAGGTAACCCTGTTTTTTCAGGGTTACCTAGGAAGTTGAAATCCCCAAAATCTATAAAATATACCAATTTGCACGACTCTTGGAAAACTTTCCAGGTAAAACTACCAAATGACTAATCTGGGAATCGTCTTTTTTTTTGTTCAATACGATCTGAAACGACAAAAGAGCAATATTCATAAAATAGTTTTTCTCTTGGTGCAATAAATTTTAGTGTCTTATTTGTAAGTAAATCTGCATCGCAGGTACCTACGTTTTGATGTAGGTAGGTAAGTAGACAATTCTACGAGTATACTTAGATAGGTAGGCATTGCTTATTCGTGCTTACGCCGTCACAAAATTGATGAGTGAATCGCCCTCTATATCATCTGTAGGTAGGTAGGTAAGTGGTCCGTGGAGTAATTATTTATTTTTGACTAACTGTGCCCGCGACCTCATACGCGTGGGTTCTTTTTCCCGCGTAAATATCCCGATCCAGCGTAAATTCCCTTGGAGCCTAAACATGACATGTGGCGCCATCTAGTTCTGTTCTAGGTCACCTCCCTGTATTTCTCTTTGTCCGGGCTAATCTCAGTCCCCTAACCATGGCGATTGTCTAGGTACCGGAGAATAGATTAAAATGACATTAGAGTGTGGATAAAACGGATAGAAAAGTAACTTTTTTCCAATTTCTACGCGTTTTATCCACACTCTTACCGCCTTATTAATTAGAAAACCCTAATTCTAGCTAAATCCGAGACTGCTCTCAGAACTGTTACTTCTTGGAGTAACATGATGAGTTTAAGGTTATTAATAAATCGGTAGTTATCTCGAATCAGTAATACATTTCTTGCATCGGGACTAGCGCGTGCGTTATGGCAACCCATAAAATTTAAAATAAAAACGAGTGAATGAACGAATATTATTATCATTCAAAATATTGTCTGTCTCTGTCACTAATTATATGAATGACAGAGATAGACAATAATTTGTATGTGATAATCTGTTTTATTCAAAGAGGTTAGAGGTTTTATTCTTCTCAAAATTTTTGGTCAAGTGAATATTGACCAAAAAGTTTTTAGTCATAAAAAAAGTATTAACTGTGTTTAGTCATTTTTAACTGTTTTTTTGTTTCTTGCTAATGCTAAATGATTTTTTACCTCAAAATCTATACTTACTTGGATTTTAAATTCAGTTTCTTCGAGATCATAAAATGAAATTGTACGAATATTGTATATTTTCACTCGCCCCATTTATCGTAATTGGTATCCATCCAACCTCATTTAATTTTTCCTCAAACCATCAACATATCCATCCTATTTGCACAACCTTTTTTTGGATATGACATGAATATTATGAAGTAAAATGTCAAAATTCATGATAGAGTATGCTTACTCCATCTCTATACTAGGTTGCACCTAGGCGTAACTCTTGCTCCGAGAGCAGCGTCGGATTAGCTTATTTCCTCCTTGGTCTTTCTTTATTAATACAGATTTGACCTACTACTGCCTTATGCTTTGGATTAGCTCTAATCCCAACCAAGTTCGTGTTTATTAATAACAGGGTTAATGTCATTAGGTACTGTCATTTCTTTATATTCTCTGGTTCCAGCCCCCTGGCTGGAACGGCTGAACCGATTTTAATGGGACTTGTACTGAAAGATAGAGCAGATTGTAGGTCAACATATTATAGGCTATTTTTATTCCGGAAATCACACGGGATATGGATAAATAATAGGGAAATATAAATAGGGGCCCATTCGTTTTTCCCGCGTAAATCCGGTGTCACACCGCGGGAACGCAGATAGTTTAGAATAAATTACTTACCTACTAACTAAACAAAGTAAAAAAAATATATGTATGTAAGTACCTTACCTACCTACTATAGAATAAATAGGTAACCTACCTAGTTTTTTTTTTCAATTCTATTAACGTAAGGAAGGTAGGTACCTACCTTAATTAATGCTTCGTTGTTATAATTACCTATGTACCTATAGGTGGGTACCTTCTTACTTACGTAATATAAAAATATAAAAAATAACACAAAAAAAAGTAATACCTAAGTAAGCATAGTTAATGAATTATTAAATCAAGTGAAGTTTTATCATAACTAAAAGGTAGTAAACCTCACTAAAACACTAATATACTCTGGAATTATGTAGTACGTACGAGTACCTACTGCTATATTGTGATGTCATTAAAACTAATTCCGGTATTCACAAACACTTAGATGATCGAACGCGGCCGCTCCGTAGCACAAACATTACTTTGACGTTTCCAAGTGCGCGCAGACGCACAGGGTCGGTACATTACCTGTGGTAGGTAAATGTGCAAGATGGCGACGGAAAAAAAATATTCAAATAATGGCGGTATAAGTATTTTTTTTTTTAACAAAGTCCAAATAGTCACGCTTTACACACACTCCCAAATGCTGTTCTCTTCTTGCTGTTTCGCTTAATATATAAACAAAGGAAGATAATTTCGTCTGTGAGTGGTGTGAAACTGTGAAACTAGTAAAAAAGACATGGACACACTGGAAATTGTTCAGTGAGTGGACAGTGGACACACGATTAACGAAAGCCACTACCAATAGGTACTGTCAAACGTGATAAAATAAAACGTTTAAAATTAAGTAGGTAGGTATATTGTATGTAGGTACCTATTACTTTTGGGAAGAATTTCCATATACTTAGCGTTTTTAGATAGCAACAAATTATTATGTATGTAAGTAATATCTAAATACTTATGTACCTAAATAAATTTATAGCCGCTTAGCAATGTAGCTATTAGGTAAGTAGGTTTAATCGAATGTCCTTTCAAATCAAATTTCAAAATAGAAATAAGTTCTACCTTAGCCCGGTCAAATTGCATAATCTCTTAATTCCTAGGAGTTTTCGAAGTAATGTCAATTTTGAATAACCCGGTTAATTATAGAAACGTCGCAACTTATCATGTTCTCTCGCTTGCACACTAGTACAGTACAGTCACTAATGTGCAAGTGAGAAAGCATGATGAGCGCCGCTGTGTTAGATTCGTTTAAGTCAAAATTGCCAGGCATTTCAAAAACTGCCAGGAATGAGTTCACCAGCTTCTACGCGCGGCTTCGCCAGGTCACTATCTACGCCTATTCCAAGTTGCATCCGAATCGATTCACTGGTTTAGGCGTGATTGAGACACTAACATCCAAATAACCAAACATCTAAACAAACTCGCAAACTTCCAGCTTTATTATATGAGTGGGATGCTTACTTAGCTCAGCTCTATCAGGTTACAATATTTGTAAAAACTTGATCAAAGGTAAAAACAAAAAATTGGTACGAATGGTAGGGGACACCATTACAAATGAAAAGTGAAAAGTCCCCGAAAATCCCTTGCACAAAAAAGGTTACAAAAAATTTATTTTTGTTTATTGTAGCTAAACGGTAAGTTTTATCATAAAAATGTGTAAGTCAAAATTGTAGAACATGTTATCTTTATAAATGACTTCAGTGTCCCCTACATTCGTACCAATTTTCAGCTAAATGCGAAATATTGTAAGCTTGAATGTCTAATTCGACCCGACTCTACCTTATTTATCCTTTATTGCACAAAGAAATGATATACATAAACACTTAATCTACCTTAGCTATTGTTTTTTTTGCTATGCTGTGCATTTAGGTAAGTAAGTACCTGTGGTTCCAATGGTTATCTATCCACTACCAATCAGATAGTTTGTTAAAAATATACCTACCTATTAAGGTTGATATTGATACGCAGTACCTTAGTAGGTAAAGTACAATCATCTCTGGCATTTGAATTGACCAAACCAATCACAAATTCAAAATGTTCGAGCAGAGATTTCGAGATTATGGTTTCTCCGCTCGAGCTTTGTGTTAGGTCAATTAACTTCGCGTGATAATGTGAACCTACTTACCTAATATAATAGCAAGTTTTTCTCATTATAAGCTCTATAATTAAAGGGGCTGATCAGATTATATAAAAGGTTCTATTGTAAGTCCGAACGACTTGTAGAAAAATTAAAAAGCAAAAAATGTTTTACCTAAATTATGTAAAACGTGTGTAAAACACAACTGAATTATGTAAAACATAAAGACAACTGTTTTAAGGAGGCCATTAATTTTGCGCCTAAAAGTCAATAGTGTCAAAAGTGCCAACGAAAAGAAGTTGTCACCACTACTGGGGAAGTCAATCGAAGTATTTTTCATTAAGGTTCCTAAGTCAAATTTCATTTAATTTTATTCCATAATAGCAAAATACATTGCATGCGAAAATACACAGTACATAATAAAAAAATAAACTTCATTTTGTATAATGAAAGCCATTGCCATGTTATACTTATAGCCAAAACTGAATGCTGTATCTAATCTTCGATTCGACTAACGCATGGTATACCATTTTTATTTGATCCATACCAATTTCATCACGCAGAGTTCTCAGTACATAACAAGCTGAGGATATTGAGTTTTTAATAGCCTCTAACACATTTTTCCAATTCAGAAATGAATAAATCTGTACACCCAGAAATCTTACAACACTGACACTTCGTATTATTTTATTATCATATAGGCTTTGTTTCAAGAGAATCTCTGCATGCAGCTGTTGATTTAAATAACATAAGGTTAGTTT
The DNA here is from genome assembly GCA_963565295.1 of Epirrhoe alternata. Classification (NCBI taxonomy): domain Eukaryota; kingdom Metazoa; phylum Arthropoda; class Insecta; order Lepidoptera; family Geometridae; genus Epirrhoe; species Epirrhoe alternata. The sequence continues at coordinate 3,546,716 of OY751375.1, forward strand.
TTTTTACACTTAAATCTAGTTTATTAGCTGTAGACCAATTTTTAAGGGCTGAAAGTTTTTCTTCGATTTTCATGTTAAGAGAAGTCATGTTATCTGAGCTTACAACTACGTTTGTGACGTCAGCATTATACTAGTAATCCGATGTCAGGTAAAATATTCATTATGTAATTAATTCGATCGTTTGTATAATATATTATAAATATAATAGGTCCTAGTATTGAGCCCTGGGGTACTCCGGTTAAAATATTTGCCAACTTTGATATAATATAAATACATTCTTTAGCATTGTCATGTGATGTCAATTTAATTTCTACATAAATTTTCCTATTTTTTAAATAAGAAATTAGTAAGTCAAGAGCAGAGCCGCGAACACCATAATGATTTAGTTTATTAATTCATATGTCATGGTCTACAGATTTTTGGAAAATATACAAAACTTCAAATGGTTTGTAAGTAAAAAAAATTAATTGTATAGAAATCGAGATCTTTCAACCTTTTGAAGCTTTTGAAGTAGTGAACATAGAGCCATAGTGTCATACTGAAAAATACTCGGATTGATAATTTGATATTCCCACTGGAGTTGAGGCTTTTATTTTTATTGGTCGCCACTTTTGACTTTTGGGTCCAGGTACAAATTAAGGAAGCCGTTCAGTTTAGGCCTTGTATGGAGCGTAAATGGCCTCTTTTCACCCTACTTATGGTCTTACGTACATACGTAAGACCATAAGTAGGGTGAAAGGAGGCTTTACTGCTTACATACATATGTAAGCAGTAAAGTTAACGTGTAACCTAATTATGATAAGTAGGTAGTACTTAAGTATATCAAACTGTAGAACCATCGCCTGCCATTGTTCATTGCTGTATTGCACAATTTTTTGTGCTTTATTGAACCAATATTGACAAGTACCTAGAATGTGAAGAAAGGAACCTCCACTGTGTGTGCCTCATTTTTTTTCTAGGTAGGTACTTTCGTTTACTGTTACCTGGGCTGTTACCTAATAAATACTTAGTGGTAAGAAGATACTTACCCACCCACAGTAAAATTGTATGTACAGTCAGCGTCATCAATCGGTATCCCCCCATGCCAACGGAACCTAGTTCGAATCTCTGCGTCCCTGAACTTCTTTTTGTATCAGAAAATTAGTTCAGTTGCTTAGTTACGGATATCTAATTTCACATCAATATCACAGAAGCCGTTGGTTCAGTGGTTTCTATAGTAGAATTAACTGTGGTGCAAGAGGTGCCGACTTCAAATCCACCCGAACTACATATATCAGTTCTACTTTATTTTTATTTTTTGCTTCCACAACAAACTAAGTTCAAATCTATGCATCAACACAATCTATAAAAACAAATTATATGTTTTTATAAAACAACTATTACAATAATATTTGTCCTTACGAATTTGCTAAGCACCATTAATAATAAAAAAATGCACTCTGAACGAAACAAGTAACAAGGCTCAACCATCATTATTATGATTTAATTCACAACTACCTTCAATAGTTAATTCCTGCACAGAACAAAACGAAGGCTATCTGTATTCTCTGACGTAGGTAAGTTTACACTGAATACTAATAATGTAACTCAAAAATCTTCTGCTAACTGCTGTGATGGCTCAGTTGGTTAGAGTGTCTGATTCGGTTACTTCCGGTGCGTGGCTCTTGGGTGGCTGTTTCGAATCCCAGCTAAGATATAAATTTTTGTATAGAATTTTCATTTATTTGAGTCGTTCCGGCTTAGAAATGTAAAATTTTACTATCTATGGGTATACGAGTTGGTGACGCTGTCTGTACCTAAGCAGTCGGATGAGTCGGCTCAGGTACCTACATTAAAAAAAATGTGATAGATAGCCGTTATCCAAAATGAATAAAATGTTGAATTTTAATTTTATTTTCAATGTGTTTTTAGACGAACATTGAAGCGGAGAAATTGATGTTTTTCATTCCGCTTAAACCTAAACTATGAACTTCAAGATGCAATGTCTAAACGAGTATTTTTTTCTGTGGTTTATCTGACATTGGAAATCAGCTGATTGCTAGGTTTGTCCAGGGTTGTAGGTAGGTAAACTATGACATTTCACCTATAAATTCTACCACATTTGTTACAATTTTCAAAGTTTAAATAGAATTTCAATAATGGAATTCATAAAACTTCACTAAATAACCGAAAACAAATATAAATCAGTTTTCTTTTTATTGTATGTGACATGACAACCCTATTTTGTGAATTTCCATTTTGAAAGTCGTTCCTCATCTCGTAATGATCGAAGCATGGATTTAGCATTGAATTGGATCGAAGTTCCTCATGATCCATTTCTGCTGTCAGGTGATTGATAGAACTGTCAGTAATGTCAGTGCTGTCAAAAATGTGATGAGCTTAATGGATGAGCAAAAGGTACCATCTAGGACCAATTCTTGGTCCGAAGGTACCATGCTAAATCCATGGGATGAGCTACCATGCTAAATCTATGGTACAGTGCCACAAACCTGGACCGGTCAGAGAGGCGCTGCGCTGTTATCGCATTTGGTGTTGGAAGAAATATTTTTGTTAGTTCCTCTTTTGGCCTCCGGTCCAGGTTTGAGTCACTGTATGTAAACATTGCACGTCGAGTTTGGCTCTACCAAGTTGCATCATATTCTGAATCTAATTTACTACGTAGGTACGTACCTAATGTATGTACCTATTTCAAGAAATCACAATACAGCTCCTGTTATCGAAATAAAATCTTTAAAAATCATTTTACCGATTTTTATTTCTACAAAATCCTACCTAAATACTAATAGCTTTATCCACAGAAATACTAGATATTACCTACTCATAAAAATATTTACACGAAACAATACATAAGTACGTAATTTAATTAAACTAAAGATAAAAAACAGTGTTCAAGTCACCTACCGCAAGTAATGTGCCCAAAAGGCTGACGGCATTACCTCGTTGGATGGCTATACTTATTCTATGTTCGAGGTAAGCACCAGCCCTTTGGTCATTGGTCTCGTCAATCAACCTCTTGGATAATTCTCTGAAAAGACGAAGAAGAATTCTCATGGACCTAAAGTTTCCACTTCAAAAGGCAGAAATATATACCCATCACCGATAGATATGTATTTCCGCCTTTTGTGATTTTCTGCTGATGCCGCCGCCGTACCGGCTGTCCTGGAGGTTGCCGACAGGTGAGGGGCCGCCAGCGTATCGACGCAAGTAGCGTCCCACACTAGAGGCCTACCATGGTTCCAAGGAATCAAAGACATACCGTCGGGCCTTTTGCCTTCATCTCGTGCGATACCGTTCGGCTCTTACATAGCGTTAGTTTTTTCTCGCCTGTAGTGCGAAGTACCTATACTTTGGTAATCTTCTTATTACACTGAGTGCCACTTCCACATCTCTTTCCACGCTTTTATTCCATCCGCCTCGAGCAAGGCCTCGCTGGTCCCGTATCAATTCGCCGTTACGCATCTTTTTTAGGCGTATAGTTATTTTTTGCGGAGTCACTTGTAAGGTAGGTATTTAGAAACATGTCTCGACACACCTTGATACCTGCCAAATAATAGATTCTGCTAAATTCTTTCGGTTTTCTAGTTTCGCTCTGAGTTTTGTAGGTTCTTTTTTTTTCTATATTCTTTAACACAAGCTATTATGTAAGATACTTGAGCAGAATATGAGCCCAAATTTACATATTTCACAAACTCCTGTTCTTGTATCTCTTCTGGAACTAGTTCCGAACAATTTCGCGTGCGTGAGCATTTGTAATCCACAAAAGTTTTTGAAATAATTAGTTTACCTTTTCTATTAGTGTATGGTAAATTGTTATATTTTACTCTTGCGTTTCCTTCCCCTCTTTGGCCTTCCTTCTGTAATATTTGGTTGAGCATTCGCAGTTAGATCCAAATTGTATTCTTCTCTTTCTAGAATAAGACCATTCTCATGTCTTCTTTCTCTAGGCACTTCGTGAACTTCTACATCAACTGTTATGAATGTAGGTATTTTCACTGTCAGTTTCATTAACGATACAACCATTATTAGCATTATTGTGTGGATTGACATCATATACGCTCTCTTCATGATGTACCAAAACATCACACACACAGCTATAATATGTTTTATCGTCATCATTATCATTACCGCGATCGTGACTTTTTACAGTAGTAGGTCTAACAAAATAATATGTAATAGTTAGGTACTTAGTAAAATGAGCTTACTCATTGGTTCTAATAAAATCATCTGAGAAATCTTCACATTCTTCGAAACGTACGTTGGTGTATTTTCAACAAATTCTGCGATTCATTCATTCGTCGTGTCAATGTGCTCATACATTTTAAATTTGTTTGCTCCAAAATGAAGCCACCGCTATGGCCCTATCTGAAGCCGCAATAAGGTCTTCCTGGGTGCAGCTGGTTGGGCACAAAGGGCAGGAAAGGAGATGCGACATATTTTGTGTTGGGGCTCACTCACACTGGATTTGGGAAGGATCCCCTATACCCCATTTGGCTAAGTTACTTTTGCATCGACCAACCTGTGTGCGAAGTCTGTTGAGCGACTTCCAGATTGGCCAATGCAGTCTATGGCCGGGGCGCAGGCGTTCTGCCGGGGTAACAAAGTCCAGAGGAGGGGGGTTTTTTCTCTTCCATAATTCGCATCTTGCTTCCACTGCGCTCTTATTTGAAGAACTCGAGTGTCTTAGAAACTTTTACGGCTCTTGAGTCGGACGGGTGGAGGTTGACCCTCAAACAGAGGATGTCGGTTGTCTGTTTCCTGTTTCCGTTTTTCGATGTTGCATGCCACCTTGCGTCGGACACCAGGTGGGTCGACTCCTGCCAGAGGATACAGCATATTCAGGGGCGTAGGTTTCAGGCACCCTGTGATAATACGGCAGGTATCGTTGAGTGCTACGTCAACCTTCTTAGCATGAGTGGATCGATGCCACACGGGGCATGCAAATTCGCTAGCAGAGAAGGAGAGCGACAATCCGGTTGTACGCAGTATTTGAGGTGTAGCTCCCCAGACGGTAGATGTCAAGCGACGAAGTAGTCAGTTTCTTGATGTAACTTTCATTTTAGTTTTTTGACAGTGTGCTTTGTAGGTGAGGGCTCGGTCCAAAGTGATTCCCAAATACCGTGGATGCTCGCAATGCTCTATGCTGACGCCACGCCAGGAGATTGCGAGAGTTCTTTTTGCGTGACGATTACGAAGATGGAAGACACACGACTGAGTTTTGGATGGGTTTGGTCGAAGGGCATTTTCATTATAGTAAGTGTCGAGTGTCTCCAAGGCTTCCGTCAGTATTTCTTCAGCTTCTTCGAAACTGTGGGTTTGAGCTGAGAGCGCAAGATCGTCTGCGTAGCGTATAGGAAGCGCTGTGTCAGTGGGGATGTGGGTTGATCGTTTGTATATATGTTAAACAGTGCTGGTGCCAGTACACTTCCTTGCGGTAATCCATTTCTCTGGATTCGCCACCTACCCTTAGTATGGTTGAGATACACCTGGAACCGCCGGTTATGTAATATCTCGCTCAGAATACGCACAAATCCCAGATCCCTAGTTAAAGCAGTGGCTTTCAGGAGGAGACGTCTGATGTTAACAGTATCGTAGGCCGTAGATAAATCTACGAACACCACGCCGGTCACTTTTTTTGTCTCAAATCCATCCTCAATAGACTGAGTCAGTTTGAGAGTTTGCTTTGTACAAGATTTTCCAGGTCTGAAGCCGGCCTATTCGGGGATAACATTAAGCGGTTCAATAAAAGCCTTTCAAAAAGTTTAAATAGATGGCAGAGCAAGGATATGGGTCGGTAGCTTTTTGGATCCTTAGGCACTTGCCGGGCTTTAGTAAAGCCACAACTTACGCTCTCCTCCAGAGTTTAGGGATCGTACATTCTTTAAAGCAGGTGTTATACAAATCTAAGAGCCATAATTTAAACGCTTGTATGAGGAAGAAAATCGCCTCTCTTTTGTGTAGAATGCGCGGGAGCACCAACAGCATTCTGACAACGTTAGTTGGTAAGTGGGATAGCCCTTTCCTGACACACTGTATGCGTATATTGGTAAACTAGCTGACCTGTGTGCCATTCCAAGCTTACTTACTTTAGATACTAACATTAGATTATTAAGTGCTCATAGACCTAAGTACTAACATTATATGGATCTTGGTCTGAAATAAACGAATTTTATTTATTTATTTATAATTTGGCAGCTGGTCCGAGATGTTTGATTTGTTCGACAGTTAAGTCATCAAATGCAGCCGCCTTACCATTTTTCATCATTTTGATGCCCAACATCAGATCTTCAATGGTGAAGGGCTTGCTTATGTGATCGCAACACGGGGTTTGTTCGGTAAGTTTGTCAGCTTTAGGAAGGCGGTGGGGTGGTTTGCCGTTAAGTAACAGTTGATGAGCAACTTGATTGGCAGTGACTTGGCCAGGGTTTGTAGGCTCTGAAGGATCGTCTGTGAGTTTTTTGATTGTTTGCCATGCCTTTTTGCTGTTGTGGGTTAGGTCAATTCCAGTCACAAGCGACAACCATGCTTCCTTCCGGCAGTCTCCTATTTCTCGCATGAGCAGTTCACCAAATTCGAGTGTCTCTACTGAGAATTTCTACAATAAAATGTAAGTAACGGTAAGTAGGTAAATACCTAAACGATATTCGGTTTTTATGAGTTACTTTCACTCTCGTCTGTGGTTTCTTTGTAATACAGGTATTTTCATACTTAAAAGGAGGTTTCAAACCCATGTAACTAAAGTAGATTAAGTTACTGAAATAAAATATTTGATTTGATTTGTATCGTTGTATTTCTAAGATTTTATTGAGTAGGTAGCTAGGTAGGTAGGTAATAATATCAAAGTGATTTAGATGAGCCTAAATACGGATGATATTGTACCTACACCTACCTCGTACCTGCCTACCGAATTTGCTTGATTTTTTTATATTATGTGGGATAACACGGTCCTTAATGTACACTGAGCTGTGCAAACTATCGGACGTAAGTTGCAGACGTGCCTGACGCGCTGGTTGTTTTTGTACTGTGCATTCATAACAGGCTATCAGTCGCAGCTGTGAGCCGCGTCCGTAAGCCGCGTCCGATATTATGTTTCTAGCTTTACTCAGGAAGGACTATTGAAAATTCCACAGAATTCCGCTGATCCATAAGTGAGTTGTCCCATGCATGTAATCGCGGCATGTTAATTCGTGCAAAGGATCTACTGACCTTATTTATGTCATTTACTCACTACCTAGCTACGATACGGGCGGGTTTTGTGTTCACTCGTTATTTGTGTATTTGTCACAGAGTAAGGTTTAGTATAAGCCCTTAAAAATTAATGCTAAATCTAGCATAAATAGACCTTGTATGGCTTGTCTTACTCTGTGGTATGCCTCAAATTACCAAATTACTCTATGGAATTTATTTTATCTGTGGCTTGACTTGCAATATTTTTAATCTGTGGCCTCCATGTTTTTTTTCTTTCTTTCTTCATTGAAAATTGAATGAAATGTCTTTCTTTTCAATTCAGCACGTGTAGACGCGGACGACTAGCCCGAGTTTCTACACGAATTTAGAGGTAAACTAATCTAAAACTCTCTCTGATCTTACTACAAGTTATAAAACAAACGGAGGGCGGTTTATTTGTAAAAACTAGATTGAATACCAGTGCTAATCGGATACCTATTGATGTGTTGGTGTGTTCTATGGAATTTTTTTGACTAAGTAATCACGCGTTTGTGCAGTTTTGGTTGCGGCAAGTTGAGACCATGCCGTCGGACGCGAAAAAACGCGCCCAGCAGAAGAAGAAGGAGCAGGCTAGCGGCAGGAATAAGAAACCTATTGCGAAGGTTACGAATGAGGAAAATGGAGTTGCCTCTAACGGAACAGCGGCCTCTGAGGACCGTGAGCTCACCGTAGAAGGTAATATGAAAAGATCAGTTGCTCGAGCTTCAAACTAATTAACCCGCCGTTTGTGACGTGAATTTGACTTGCATAGTTTGTGACGCCGGTCTCACAGACTGGGTTTTTCAAGCTAAGATTTTCCTAACAAGCATTTACGTATAACACTAGAAAAATTGCGTTTGTTCTAACGATTTTTCGTAATATTGCTCGTATAAAACCAAACATAAAAACCAAAAAATACTTCTCCAAAGTGATCTGTCTCACAGACCGGGTTTTATTATTATTATTATTTATAATTCACAAGCAGCTCTCAGAGCTGATGCGGTATGAAGGTATACTTTGTCCTTGTCAGTGTGCTTTAAATATTTGTTATTTTTTTTACATTTACATGTTTTTTCACTTTAAATGTTTGTATATCTTGAGAAAGTTCACTGAGGGGGCACTTATCACTGTCTCTGGTAACCGGTTCCAGTTGTGCACGTCGCAATTAGGTAGTATGTGCTCTCTTGGATTGCTGGTACTTGACCCACATTTGTTGGAAAAGTTCGAGATGTGCGCCTGCATCGTCAGTGCAGGGTGTGCTATCGAAAGGGGATGCAAAATACACGAAATCTCAACTCAATTCAATGGCGGGTTAAAAAAGTTACTCTACTTCACACACGTCTCAACTCTACGTCACAAATGGCAGGTTAAAGCCATGATGGAAGTTTTTAGTTTGCCTAACTCTGTCCATAGTTGCCCAGTAACTCAATTCAAAATTACCTTTTTAGGCTCCTACTGTACCTGATAATTGTTTCAGAGGCATTATGTCTCAAGCTAGAAGAAGAAGCCAAGATCAACTCAGAGGCCCGTTCCTGCACTGGGTCCCTCGCCGTGCATCCTCGTTCCCGAGACATCAAGATTGCTAACTTCTCAATTACCTTCTACGGCAGTGAACTGCTCCAAGACACTCTACTTGAGCTGAATTGTGGTCGCCGATACGGCCTCGTCGGACTCAATGGATGTGGTATGTATCTTAAACTTTAATTTAGTTATTTATGTATGCGAGTAACATATATTATTTATGAACATAATACAAAAATAATTGAAAGGAGAATAAAATAGAATATTTGGTGCATACCCACATTTAGCAGTAGTTATAACCCAAGTAATTAGGGTTTCATACCCAAAGAGTAAAATGGAGGTCCCATTTTACTCTTTGGGTATAAAATATTACTAAGACTCTGCTGTCTGTCCGACTGTCTGTCGGTCTGTCACCAGGCTGTATCTCATGAATTGTGGTAGTTAGGCAGTTGAAATTTTCACAGGATGATGTATTTCTGTTGCCCTTATAACATAACCAAAAAAGAGAACAAAATAAATATTTAAGGGAGCTCCCATACAACAAACGTGATTTTTTTTTGCCATTTTTATATAATGGTATGGAATCCTTCATGAGCGAGTCCAACTCGCACTTGGCGGGTTTTTTATTTATAAATAAATATCTAACCTGAGCTCACATGCCTAAAGTGTATTTAATTCAAACATCATACCTATTCTCATACCGATTGCTACTTATATTAACGCCGACAATCCGCTAGTACTCACTACATTTGATAAGACCTAGAGCAAAATACATAGAAACTATTACCTACTCTATGTTTTCACTGCATTCAGTGGAAGCATAGAATAAGTAATTGTTTCCGTAATACTACTGATTACCTCATCATCATCATCAGCCTATAGCAGTCCACTGCTCGACATACTGATTACCTACCTTCAATAGAAATTGCTTTATGCTCAAGTTTAGGTTTAATACAGAGATTTGAATCCATGAATAAATAAAACCGCCATAATGTACACAATAAATAAATAATGCTGGACATTTGCACACAGCATCATCTAGCCCCAAACTAAGCGAAGCTTCTTTCTACATACAATAAAAAAAAGCCAAGTCTCCGTAGCCGAAATCGGCCAGTAGGGATTATTGTGGTGGGTGTGTGACGAAATAAATAAGTAATGATTAATTAACGAACTTTAGACCCAGACTTAAAGGCCTGTGTGTATTTGGGATAATAGAAATAGATTTTTTAATACTCTTTGCCCTGTCTTGTTTACGTAATAGCAAATAGCATGTATCTATCTTGATCGACATGGTATTTCTATGAACGGCTTGGCTTTCAACGAGTCTCAATGCATATTACATTCTGAATTTAAACTACGCAGTGTACGGATACGGACTTACCTTATTTACATGTACGTACGTTTCTAGAAGATACCATTGAATTCTATCTTAAATCTATATGCTATTCAGGGCAGGAAATTGTGCAATAGGTTATCAATCAGGCCTTTTTAAAACGCAATTAGTAGTTACAATCGATTTCATACAAACCAATCATGTCTAATTGTTAACATTAATCAATTTCATTTATTTATTGCTTGTTGACCTAGGTTACAGAGTAGATGTTAATTCAATCATTTTTTTCGGGATATTTATCAGATTAGCACTTGCGTTAAGCAATGCTCACGAAAGAACTGAATGGTGCTAGCGTATGAACTGCTGATAGAATACACATACTAAAATACTAAATGATATGAATAAGATTATAAGAATATACGTACTAAAATACCCTGAAAAGTGGACGACAGGAAAAGACCGTAAGACCACTAAAAGTCAAAAAGCATTTATTCAGTAGGACCGCTGGGATCACTTAGATTAGTCTTAGAATTAATTTTACTCCTGTTCTATCGCGACCAATACCGTGAAGAATCAGGGCAATAAACACGGTTTGGGGCCTATCATTCTTTTAGGTATCTATCTTAAAATTAAAAGTCAAGCTCCAGTGGGAGCCACTTTTGTTAGAGCTAGCTTGAAATAAGTTTAACTCGAATAAGTTTATTCTATTCAATAGTTTCTCGTATATTATACCTACTATTCGTATTCAAACAAGCTCCTGAACAACAAACTAGTTCATCTCCGAAAGCATCATGAATATCGTTAAGTATGTTGTATGCTTCTTGAGAAATCCGAAACTTTGATTAGTTCGAAGCGCAGCCGAACTCTGCGTTCATTCGAGTTAATATAGAGAAAAGTGTAGAAATTCTTGGAAGTAACGAAATACGAGCAATAAAATATAAAGCGCCGGGCTCACCCAGGGGCTCTCTCTATTTTGTTGCTCGATTGTGGCTATCTACACGCCGTGGCCGCCGGTATAGATTGAACAAAAGTTAAGTATTTCATTCAGTTTCCTTGTTCTTTTGTTGAAAACTGAGGCTTGTCATATGATAACCGTTTAACCAAATCACGAGTCCAAGAAAACCTAAAAAGGTTTTCTTGGGCTTTTGGACCCGTGCACACCGCATTTATGAGTTAGTTTTTTACGGAATTACGTAATATTCATTGTAAATCAAATAGAAATGTTCCAATGTAATTGGAACGTCGTCGCGTCGGACATGCTTCAGCGATTCCTATCTAACTGTTCTGGTACAGATTCAATTGCATAACTTATTTGGAAATGTATTGTTTATGACATTATTTTAAAATGTTTTCCACACTTCTTCAATCATCTTTCTAATGATGTCTACGTTTATACCTAATAGACCTATAATTTACCTACTAAGTTTCTTAATGAAAAGTTATTATAAGCCCTCAACGTTCCACTGTTGGGCAAAGGCTTCCACCCACTCCCTCCATTCATTCCTCTCCTGTGCTATTAGGTTCCAGTCGGCATAGAATTTGACGTGGTCGTCCCTCCCCTCCATCTTGTTTGGGGTCTGCCGCGACGTCTCGTTGTAACCTATCAGTGCATCACTCCGTGGTCAGTTTGGCCCATTGACTGGTCTCCCGAAATGCGACAAACTTTAATTTAAAAAATATATCTTCTTTTCGAGTCAATAGCTCTACAATAAATCAAATTTGTCCGTGAAAAACTTAGCCACGGCTATGCAATTATACGTGGCTGCATTCAGGTCTTCCCTTGTGCAGTTGTTTGGGCACAGTGAGCAATCTGACTCATCGTCTAGCTGGGTTCACCGCAGTCGCACGCTGTAAGGGTTGGTTCTCTGAACCCCCATCTGCGCATGTTGTATCTACAGCGGCCAACCTGGAAAGTCTGTTTATGGACTTCCACACTGGCCACGGTAGATCGTGTCCCGGTGGTAGGAATTCTTGTGCTTTGACGAAATTTGAGGGTGGGGGGTACAGGTTTTGCCACAACCTACAACTAGTAGATGCAGGGTCATCGCTTGTGGCATATGTGGTGCGTTGAAAACTCTTGCGATTTTGAGGCGTTTTGAGGTTTTGACTTTGAGGAAAAAAATATATTATCGCAGTTAACAGGATGAGATGACGATTTTAGTATTACATGCATTGCGATTCAAATAACGCGTGTTAGCAAAACACTATTCAATGCGATTGTTCTTCTTTTCATTGTTTGTACCCTGTGACTAGTTATACTCAATGTACCAATTATTATTCGTGTACCGTTTGATGTAAATTACATCATGTAATTTTACGGAGTTCCCAAAATGTTTTAACGACATAAAGATACCCAATGGTATAAACCAAGAACATGTTTGTTTGTTCCTAGTTTATACCTTGAAATAACTTATTCCACGTTTATTGGTAAGGCCGCTGGTGTACAAAATTGTTCTATAAGCTGTTTTATAACATTTTTTGAATATTAAAGCCAAAAGTATTTCGTTGTTTAGTATTTAGCATAAAGTAATTTCCGTGTATACTCGTATATTTGAACGTGCCTGTACAGGAGACCCTTAGACATTTAAAAAAATCTTGTTTTAATTACGGGACAAGATCGCGTAAAGGTTTTGGATAATATTCGAACTATTATCCAAAACTTTCACGCGATCTTGTCCCGTAACGACGAGTTAAATTCGTGTTAGTTTAAAAAGTGAATCTTAAAAAAAATATATAATTGAATTTCTACCGCGCCTTGGAGTGTACAACACAGTTTTTCTGTTTTATTTCTATAGATATCCAGAGTAAAATATGGAACATTTCTCTAGAGAAATTTAGAGCAACTGTAGATAAATATTTCCTCATTGGAACGAAAGGGAAGCCTATTGAACTAGTAGCGTATGAATGCTACTAGTTCAATAGGTACTAGCTTCCCTTGTTCAATTTCAATTTGTACCCATGTTCGTCACAATTCAAAAATGATTTTTCATGGGTACAAATTGAAATTGTGCAAGCAGAGATTGTGACGACACAATATCTGCTTGCACAATTTCAATTTGTATTGCTGCTGAATTTATATTCCATGATATTAAAACGGGTTTACTCGTCAGCGGCCATTTTAGATCTACATGGTTTTGGTTAGCTTGTTTTCATTGAAAGACGTAATATTTCCTCTATTTATTTTCGTCTAACAGAAATACTAAAAAAAATTGGATACTTTAATGGAGCTTGATTTTTTTAACGGCTTGTCGCTCGACTAAAATACAGTTAGTTATTATGTTTCTAGATATTTTTTTTGGATCGAAAAGACGTCGAGAAGAAAAATACATAAAAATCACGCATAGGCCTAGGCAGAGAAGAAACAAGATTTAATAAACTTGTAAACATAAAAACCAAGGCATCATTATTACTTATAATAATGTCAGTATCTCTTTTAATTCGGTACTCTTTTAGGCTGCGTTGTCTTGTCGGGACCCCGTATCGATCGCTAGGGTCGGTGTAGCTCTCTCTATATCTAAATTATTCTAGATAATTTGCTTTGTCCGGTGCGAAAGTAGCACGTGTGCCACCCTGGGGGTTTGTGTAAATTATTTAATAGCTCTAAATGCTCCCTTGCCTAAACGTGGCTGGCAGGAATAGTGAAACTAAAGAGTTTCATAGAAAAATTATTTTATCAAAAATTTTATAATGTTTTAATAGCAATGGTGATGTTCTTTTGATTAAACTACAATGACATATCATGATATGTATTTGTTTTCCTTGTAAGATGCACTCTTTATCTTGATCGGATATTATTTTTGGAATATTTGACAAGCATATATTACGTAATATGTCGAAAACTATAAAAGCAAAAGGTGTCATAACCTATTCGTTTTTAAGCACTGATATAAGTGCCCTGATATGCCTCATTTACGGGCATTAGTGCCTTGCCAAAAGGTTACAAGTTTCTAAAATTCTGAACCATTTTAAACTTGACATAAGGAATTTACTCTGAGCTTTCTTCTGTGTTCTTGTTTTTGGCCTCAGCAAATTCGTCTAGTGCTATTGCGGTTTCATTGAACCTGTCATCATATGTATAATGAGGAACATTCAATAACAATTAAGGTTCTCATGATTTTGAAACTTGACAACTTGTTACTGTTTTAACTCTTGTAACATTGTTCTTAAGGTTTATAATGTTTTGTTACGTCGCGTCGCTGCCAATTCAATCTACATTGAGCCTTAGTGTTTATGTATTTCATGCAAAGTTTATTCGTAGGCAAGTCGTCACTACTTGCCGCGCTGGGTCGCCGCGAGGTTCCAATCCCCGACCACATTGACATCTTCCACTTGACGCGCGAGATGCCCGCCTCCGATAAAACTGCTCTGCAGTGCGTAATGGAAGTGGACGAGGAACGTATCAAACTGGAGAAGCTCGCTGAGGAGCTTGCTCATTGCGAGGATGACGGTAAGATATTAATAATAATGCATCAAACCTGTTTCGATCGGAACGCAGTATGATCCCGGCAATTATAAAGCCTTTTTGCGAAATGTGTCTGTGAAAATTGGAATGGATGGTGTAAACCACAGACCAAAAGACACAAGAAGCCCAGTGGGTTATTATTGGCTATACCTAGTTGGTTGGAATGAGTTCCTGGCCAACTTTAGTGACGGAGTTTATGCCGTCTGAAAGCCTCCTTCAGATCAAAGAACGACACGCAACTAACCGTGGTTGATTGATTATGATGTTTGTTAATTGATGCTGATGATAATTCTATTATTATACAGAATCGCAAGAGCAACTGATGGATGTATATGAGCGACTGGACGATTTGAACGCGGACACGGCGGAAGCGCGCGCCGCAAATATCCTTCACGGTCTGGGCTTCACTAAGAAAATGCAGCTGCAAGCCACTAAGGACTTCTCCGGAGGTAATATTAGTCTGCCAGCTGTACTTTTGCTATTACAAGCGTCTAAAGGCTAACGGTTTCTGCGTTCCTAAGTAACTATTGATTGCTTAGGAACGCAGTAACCGTTAGCCAGAACGATACGCCACCTCCCCACTTAGCCTGAAAACACAGTTTCTAAGATTTTGTTGGACTGCACCGGCGTGAATAATATTGTATAGATTCTAATATAGTGTTAGCTAGTTTATTTCCCACGACTTCCGCATTGATTATTGTTATCTTGTCGAAAGTAAAATTAAGCCTTTTACTCAGAGGTTCTATGGGTCTCTGAGATAAGCTTAAATGGTTATTTGCAGGTTGGCGCATGCGTATAGCGTTGGCGCGAGCGCTGTACGTGAAGCCACATCTGCTTCTTCTCGACGAACCCACGAACCATCTCGATTTGGACGCGTGTGTGTGGCTCGAGGAGGAACTAAAACAGTAAGTAAATATCCCATCAAAAATATTCCAAATAAAGTTGGCTGTATGATCACAGGTTCATAATGATTTCACTGTAAAAAGTTAATTAGCTCTTAGCTTCGGTTTGTGCTGCACATGTCCAGCAAAATCATCCCATGAAAGTTGGATATAGCACATTTAAAACTTTCGCGACTTGAAAGTTGGATATAAGACTAGAAGTTCATAATGCTTTCACTGTTATGAAATTTCCATAAGTAGAGCCAAGCTCCTAGCTGACTCTGGTGTGTGCTGCGCATCTTAGTTCTCGGGTCCTGTCGCAAGTCCAAATATGATAACAGCTGAGTGGTACGTTCCCCTGAGAACACTTCATTTACTAAATTTCATCCAAACCTGCGGCAGTTGTAATCCCATTGTCCATCATCATCATCCGCAGCCCGACTTCACCCGTGGGTATACCCAGCAGTGGGCCTAATAGACCTCCCTCTGCTTTTGCCATTCTTCCTGGTCCTGTGCCAGCCTGATCCAATGTCTTGTACTTGAATGTCCAATGGTAAAAATTTTAAATGCCGTACCATGTCGTCCCGGTCTGCGTAGGCTTTTAGAAAGTTTTTCTTCAGTCTGCGTCAAGCAGGGAGACGTTTTAGTCAGTGACAGTCACTTGTTTCAAAGACCGGATTTTAAACGTCTGATAATATTCATTCAATGTGTTCTTAATTTCCAGTTACAAACGCATCCTGGTGCTCATATCCCACTCTCAAGACTTCTTGAACGGAGTCTGCACCAATATTGTCCACATGAGCAAGCGCCGCCTCAAATACTACACCGGTAACTACGAGGCGTTTGTTCGCACGCGGATGGAATTGCTCGAGAATCAGATGAAGCAGTACAATTGGGAGCAAGATCAGATCGCACATATGAAGGTATGAACCGTTGATTTGCTAATTAAGTAAATTATGATTATATGGCACTGCTAGTCTAGAAAAAACTTACTGCTCGCCTTCTGATCTTAAGGCCGTGCATTCGCGGAATACATGACAGAAAAACCTAGCCAAGTAACTCTTTTATTTGATAAGTGTACTCTCCAACGGTGAAGGAAAACAACGCGAGGAAACCCGGCATGAGGTAGAACCTACAAAGTTCTCCAAAACATGTTTTTTTTATGATGTATGGGTCCTATTGACCTCGAAACTTACACAGTATAGAATGAGGTCTACGATTGTGCGAGCCTACCCAGAAGGTGTCTATTAACTTTCTTCTTAAAACAACAGGGTTTTAGCTCAGCGGAAATGCAGAGGCTGGAAGCTGATAATTTTTTTTGTAGTGAGCATAATAAAATAACTTTGAAAGCGCTTAGTTCTAAAATATAAATGAAGCCTCTTTATGATGCACATGAAATCTGTTTACCACACTCATACAGTTAGCGTGTACTATACATTCAGTACAAATGAACTGAATGGTTTTTTTATTATATTCAACAGAACTACATTGCGCGGTTCGGTCACGGTTCGGCAAAGCTGGCCCGTCAAGCTCAGTCCAAGGAGAAGACTCTCGCCAAAATGGTGGCGCAAGGTCTCACCGAGAAGGTGGTCGACGATAAGACGCTCAACTTCTACTTCCCGTCGTGCGGCAAAGTGCCGCCGCCGGTAATCATGGTCCAGGTAAACGCGGGGAGACAACAAGGCGTTTATATAAAAAATGAACTAAGTGTAGGCGGATTTTGAGACGGGACATTAAGGGCCTTAATCGTTGTAGCTACAGGAAAATGTTCTTAAAAGACCTTCCCTAACTTTTTGAGATATTTTGAACTGCATTCACATTTTTTTTAATGTACAGAGATAGTTTTGATAATTTCTGACATTTCTAGTACTCAAACTTAAATGGCCCCATATATTTTGATCAAAAACAGAGTTGAGTCAGACTTGCGTACATTTTTCAAGTACGTTAAAAACAGCTGTTCTGTTCCAGAATGTGTCATTTAGATACACAGACACGAGCCCGTGGATCTACAAGAACCTGGAGTTCGGTATTGATTTGGACACGCGGTTGGCGCTAGTGGGGCCGAATGGAGCCGGCAAGTCTACTCTCCTCAAGCTGTTGTATGGAGATGTGTGTATAAGAATAAGAAAGATTTATTTCGTGACACTTTTACATTTAAAAACCTAAATGACTAACCACTCATACAAACTTAGAGTAGTCACAACGGATCTTTGGCTCTCTGAAGTAGCTTTTTTGATGACCCATTTAAGACGAAGACAGCGTTCTGTAGCTGCCACGCTCACTCGCTTATGTTTGTTGCATCTTTCTATCTCGCTTACTCTACACACGCAATGTACTACGTACGCAAACATGCGCAATCGTTTAGTTAGTGCATCTAACTTCAGAGAGCTAAAGATCCGTTGTGAGATACTTTACTAAGGCACAAGTTTTATTCCAGCTGGTACCGTCCACGGGTATGATCCGTAAGAACTCTCACCTGCGCATCGGTCGCTACCATCAGCATTTGCACGAGCTACTCGACCTGGAGTTATCTCCTCTCGATTACATGATGCAGCAGTTTCCTGATGTGAGGGAACGTGAGGAGATGAGGAAGATCATTGGACGCTATGGACTCACTGGTCGTCAGCAGGTACCTGAAATTCTTGATAGTGGAGCCGAAGTCGATTGACTGGGATAGGTTTTAGCTTTCTATTTTACTTGTATTTATTACTAGCTTCTGCGCGCGGTTTCGCCAACAATTTGAATAGCCTATAATATGCTATTCCAGGTCACTATCTACACCTATTCCAAGTTTCATCTAAATCGAAGAAAATGTTTATTTATTTATGTTTTATGGCTCGTTTACGATAATTAATAAAATAATTATACAGGAAATAGACAAAAACATTTTTTTTTTGTATTTTTTATCGTTTCATATTTGTACTAGATTTTTTTTGTTTCAAAATTGTTGTGAGCATCGTGAAACGCATCGTGAAACGAAACAAGTTCAATGTGTCAGGCAAACGTTCCGTCGTGAAAAATACTAAAGTTGTTACATATTTTGAAATCCCACACAATCAGACACACTTCAATTTTATTTATACTTACTGATATCTTTCGTTACGCAGGTGTGTCCGATGCGTCAGCTTTCCGACGGGCAGCGTTGCCGCGTGGTGTTCGCGTGGCTCGCATGGCAGACGCCCCATTTGCTCCTCATGGACGAACCGACTAACCATCTCGATATGGAGACTATCGACGCACTCGGCGACGCACTCAACGACTTCGAAGGTGGCATGGTGCTTGTTAGCCACGACTTCCGTCTTATCAATCAGGTACTGAAAAGAAAGAGACTTAAGAATTAAAATAAAATAAATAAAGATGATGCTGTGTAAAAAGTCCAGCATATGGATCATCTACGGATATTTGTCTCGGGTCTGGGTGTTACTGATATAATATGAATGAAAAAGTATAAAAGTAGTATAACACAAGCTCTGCTTACTTTGGGACTAGATGATGCTGTGTGAAAAGTCCAGCATTATTTATTATTTATTTATTTTTTATACAACATTTTCCACATATGGACTTGTTATAGTATCAACATGAGTTGGTTTACCTGAATTACCTATAGCTAAAAGACCAACCAGGAAGAACCTGACCCCATCCTTTACTAACTTGATCTTGTTTGTATGTTATACTAAATATTGGTAGCGAGTTATTACACTTATAAACGAGTAGGCATTAAATTTGGTATCAAGAGCCGCGCAGTTTGTTGAGCGTGTCTTTTCTTGTTTCAGGTAGCGGAAGAGATTTGGATTTGCGAGAATGGCGCGTGCACGAAGTGGCAGGGCGGTATTCTCAAATACAAAGATCACTTGAAGTCCAAGATCCTGAAGGACAACGCAGACAATGCGGCCAAGATGCGCAAATAGTCAATGTATAGCTAACTTTTAGATTTATTTACAACTCGCTAATTCGGCCTCTCTGTCTAACACCCGGTTTTATTTAAGGACATACTAGTGATGGGGCTAGCCCCCCGGTTGCGGGTTTAATCTTTAATGTGCGAGTGTCATGTTATTTGCCTATCACATGACACTTGCTAAGCAAATTACATGACACTTGTGCGGACTAACGATTATGGAACTCGTCAGTGATAGTGATCAGTATAGTAAATGGTTCAGGAATTATCCATTTATGTGGACCCAGTTCAAGAGTATTTTTGATAGAATACGGAATGCAGATAAAATAAACTTTGCGTTTTCTTTAGGATGAATACATCAAATCATCAGCGAATAAAAAACGTCATATTGTGAATCTATAGCATTTGCACGACTTATGTCCAAAATCAAAAATATCCAACTAGAACTAATGACCAACACGAATTTCATCCCATAATAATTTCGTCGAAAATAAAATCTTTGGTCAAAGTAGTATGAATATCAAAGGTTTCTAATTCCGTGTAGAATTTACATTATTAAGAATGGACATTATTATGATTGGACTTATGAATGGACATTATTATGATTTGACATAAGTAGTTTTTTCATAATTGGACATTAGTTGTGCAAAGGATCTATCTCCTGTTTCGTTAATCGTAATAAAACTTGTGTTCCTGTCTTAATTTTCTTTCAGATACACTCATAGTCATATGGGATTAACAGCCGCACTCAGAGATACTTAATGGCTACTTAAGCCATTAAACAAATCAGAATGCAGCTGTGTGATCCACTAAATATTAATTGGCACTTGTACTCGTTATTTGTACATTTTATTTCTTCATAAATTTTTGCAATATGAAGGTTATTCTTATATTTATAATATTTTAAATATTTATATCTTGAATGGATTCCAAGCTGTTGTTAGCTCGGTTTACTACTCGTGTAATATTTTAGGTCTGCTCGAATGTGAATGCATTAATCCAGTGGTTATCATCCCATTTCAAAAGCAATTAGATGGCAACCACAACTGATAATGAGGAGACCCAATTTTTATAATAATTGAACTTTGTAAATAAATAAATCAAGATTCATAACTTCTGTTAACAGACTGAAAGGGATTGTCCATTTGGTAAGTAACACCACCGAGCCAAAGGTAAGATCGCCAGTAGAGTATCCCAAAACCGCGATAAAAAAAACCATTGGTGATCGAGATGCTACGTTTGGTCTAGTTGTCCACCAACACGATCCAATAGTTATTTTTTTCTTTGCAACAATACATTTTTCAGAGACTTGGTGTTAGTAGAGACAGTCGCGTAGACACTTTGTGATCGTTAATTAATGGGATTGTGATTGTTCAAGCTGCCTATTGAAGCTTATATTTAGAGTAAAATTAGCAAAACATTTTCATCATTCATAATTAGATGGCTTGTTAAAACTTTGTAAAATGGGGAGCATTTTAGGGTTCAAAGATAGTAGCGTCAGGGAGTTCTGAATTGGAAATGATGCTTTCATAATGCTGTTGTTAAATTACTGGTTTCGTTTATTAAACGTTGTTATTAGCTTATCTACAAAGAGGGACAAGGAAGTTACTGATAAACTATAAGCGTGTTACAGAATGAGCGTTGAGACATTTCTTATGATATTACGTGTCTTTTATTTAACTAAAACCATCAATGTATGCAATGTCGTATGCATACATGAGACTTGCAGTGCAAATAAATTAGGAATATATTTACTGGTTCCTATTGACCTACTGGCCCTAATGGGAAATTAATTACCTATCACTAAATAAAATGTTTCATTACTTATTCACTGCTTACGCATTGCGAAACTTCTTATCAAGCTGAACGTGTGTCTTAGTTAGTGAAAATATACCTGCTTTTCGTAGTTAAAAGAATATGTTTACTAGCGATAGGCTGTCGAAAAGTAATAAGCACATAGTTTGTTCATTCTGAAGTGTGCTCGTTTCGTTTTTCACTTCCTTTACTCTAAGTAATCATGCAGTTTGCATGCCTTCCTGGCCTAAAGCACAACAGGTTATGCCGTGGGTACTTTTGATTACCTTCTGCACGACTAATTGGTCCGTTCGAAAAAAAAAAATGGGTACTTACCTCTATGGCCCAACTGACGAAAACTGGACGCAAACAGCCGGACACTGCCAAGTTAGATAAATCACACACTTATCAAAAAGGTGATCAATGTACTTTGTAGATTCAGACATTTTTAAATTTGAGCTTTGATTTCCTTTTTTAAATTA
Organism: Epirrhoe alternata; assembly: GCA_963565295.1. NCBI lineage: Eukaryota > Metazoa > Arthropoda > Insecta > Lepidoptera > Geometridae > Epirrhoe > Epirrhoe alternata. Next base: position 3,568,287 of record OY751375.1, read on the forward strand.
ATCATAAAAAAAAATACACATTTTGTTCCATTATTGGTAGCAATCACGTATCGCGCAAAAACATACAGCTTTTATAGACAGCTGTATATACAGTAGCTTTCTAAAGTAGAAATTGTTATTTTATTCATTCACACACATGAAACTACAGCAATGATGACTAGAGCCGCCATTACGCCAATTTACGTACTATGCCAATAGTGTTGTGCAGGGGAAAGCTCAGTGTTGGAGAGAATAGAGGTAGTTATGCTATGAGTAATCAGAGTGATTTCTGAGTTCCCTATGACTCAACCAGAAGCTCATAGTAGTTGTTTCGTGTGTCCGGTATGAGTTGTTGGTTCCTCATTTGTGTACAAGGGAATCAAAAGTACACGCGGCACAACCAGTTGAGCATAGCATTTGTGCTTTGGTTACGGGGGTTTGTATGGTATCTTTTGAAAGTAACAATGAATTTATTTACATTTTAACTTATGATTGCGCCTTTAAATGCTCCTTTATTTAGTCGATATATATTTTATAGTATGGTAGGTACTGGGTGGTATAGAGATAACGTTTAAGTTTGACTCCGGGATGTATTCCCCGCTGTCTTAGACAAGAACTGAAAAGACGCTAAGCGTCAATAACGCCAGATAGCTCGTAAATGAATGGATACTGTGGTCGCCAGCAATTCCGCAGTTGAGATTGAGATTGAGGCTGTTGCTGGCCGCCGGTTTCGTACTAAGTAATTACACGAGTACCGCCGGCCAACTGTACTCTCATCGCATTAGTGTTCAATGGCCCTATTCATAACCACATCAATATTATAACGTGTAAAGTAGTGTTAAATTATACATGAGTCCTAAAGCTAAAATAGGTAGCCAACGAATTTTGCCCTAAATTGTTTTTGATTGCAATATTTATCTAAATTGTGATCTTATAATTGTGAGATGCGTCGTAGGTATTTATTATATTGAATATTCATGATTGTGTTACTTACCGACCAGGCATTTTATGTCTTATTATTTAAGTTGCACGCTAGCTCAACTTGTTTGGACACTGCTGTACTTATAGCAAAAAGTTGTAGCCTAAAATAATGTTGGAGAAGGTTTACATTATTTTAGGCTACTGTTGACTATGGTTTAAATACTGTATTGTGCGCGTCATTTTAACGTATAATTTTATTGTCTTAAAATTTTAAATTGTGCGCGTCATTTTAACGTATAATTTTACTGTCTTTAAATTTTAAATTAATTTGAGGTGGCTTTCGAAGCATACCAGCAATGTTGTCAAAATGCATACGGTACTAAATCTAAATCAATCGATCCTTTAAAAAAAAACCGTGTTGCGTCAAAATGTTGCGTCGAAAATTGTTACCATTTTTTTCTTAATGTTTTATTTATATCCATATTAGTAGCCAATTACCAGTCTGTTTTATTATTGCACTATTAATAGATTATGCTCGTTTAGAGCTCCTCCATTATACAATACAAACAATACATACTGTTTTATTTAGAAACAACTGGTAAGTATACCCTCCCATGTTCTAAGTTTATAAGGTAATAAATGGCGACCCATATAACAATTTCCACTCGCATAATCTTCAGAGTAATGAGAGGTAACAGAATTCGAATGTTCAGAAACTGTTACAACTCATAAAAACTAAATAGAAGTTGGTATAATTCAGTATAAGTATTAAATGTTTCCACACATTGTGTAAGCGTGCCATTTATGCGCCAGTGTGGACACATTGCTCACTGGCAGTCTGCGGACCCAACCAAGACGCCGTGGATATATTTGAATCCTACTGCAAAACTAATTTTTCCAGGCTTCGATCCACAATACCACCAAAGTTACTCCATTTATACAGTTTGAAAGGAATTACTATTTTCTTGAACGTTTTTAAAGCTCATTTCCATGGTTATTGCATCGTTGGTACTGGTACCCCGAGCAACGTTCAAAGTAACTTGGGTATCCTGGTTGTAGCTGCCTAATACTTATTGTACTTCGTCTACATTGGCTATATGGCTACATTTTTATCAGGTTTTTCAATTCAATTATTCTTTATTTCGAACGACTTCATCGATAGTTACATGCTTATGTAGTTAAATATACTACTTTGTCTTCTTCAGAAGTTGTCTTGTTTCATTTTGTGTTATGTTAAAATAAATAAAAATAGCTTTTATTTCTCTGAACTTTCATAAAACAATGGGATAAATAACTAATTTTAAACTTAATTTACTGTTTAACTTAAGGTGGGCGCAGACTTATCCGCGCCGAACTGTCAATTCCATAGAAGAAAATATATGACTTGCTTCTGACGTCATCAGTATTTTTTGTATTTGTAAAATGTCTCCGGCGCGTACGGCGCGAACGGCTTTACTTTGCATTTTTTTATTATTTTAGTTAGAAACTTATGTTTCAATGTTGGCCAGGTCAGGTTGTCCTTTGACATAGGCCTCCTCCTGGTTCTGCCAATGGTTGTTGGTCCAGGCATGCTCTGCGGCAGTCTTTAGGTAGGTCGTCTTTCCATCTCTTTATCTGCCGTCCTTTTTGCGTTTTCCATCTCTGGGGTTACCAGACTGAACAGTCGTATGCCTATTTGTTCTCATTATATGGCTCGTCCAACGCCATTCTTGTCTACGTATTGATTACATCTTTTACTTTTGTTTGCTCCCTGATGTCCACCAGCCTCTGTCTTTCCGTTTGACTCTAAGCATGCTTCTCTCCCTTGATCAAGAAATATTATCTCCATACCATGCTGGCAAACCGCTAGGATGTTGCTGTTTTCTAGTGAGATACCATGGTGGGCAGCCATATGCTAGGATTGGTAGGACTCGGCACTAGTTTCCCTAGTGCCGAGTCCATGCGCTGAGCAGACGGACCCTCTTTTGTAATGATAATACAATTCAACACTGTAAACAAAAATGTACTGGTACCCTATGCTACTGCTGAATTATTTTTGTACACAATTTCTTTCCACTGCTGGCTGGCTAAATAATAATAATATAATAATGCTGGACATTTCACACAGAAATCGTGCTCGTCTAAGAAATTGAGGAGTGTGTTTATTTGTTCTGGTGTAGCAGAACCCGTATATGTGGATCCCCTTCAGATTATTACCCTACACATTACGTTAATATATTGAAGAGGCGATATGGTTACAAGAATGAAACAATATCGCCTCTTCAATAATTAATAAGTTTTTTTTTAAAAAGTTTCAACAAGTGCAAGCTTTTAATAGGTAACCGTGAGAGTAGAAAATTTCATTACAATCAACCCTATTTTCTGAGGAGTTCCGTTCTCCATCATCAGATCAGCTCGCTGTCACCATATTTTAAAATTTTAGATGATACTTGATCTAGAAACCGAGTTTCAACTCAATCGGCCTGTTTTGTGAGGAGTTCCGTGGAACAGCTCATGACTCCATCATCAGATCAGCTCACTGTTACCATATTATTGCATTGTCACCGAGGACTCATAAGTGTACCAAAACTAAGCTCAATCGGACACCGGGAAGTGAACGAAGATTTGACCCGAAAAAAAAAATCTATCTATCTATCTATTCAGCCCGGCTGCACCCACTGCTGAGTCCTGTGCAGTCCTAAATAACAAAAAAAAAATATTTTCAATACTTACCTACTCTTATTACGTACCTGCCTACGTTCTTATACTTTGACTGCAACACGCATGCAACCTCATTTGAACCAAAAAGTTTAATCAACTTCTAAAATTCTAAATTCAAACTGAATCGTATCGTACATCTTTTGTAATACATCTGTCAGTCAAAAGTCAAAGTGGGGCAGAAGATTTTTCAGAAGAAATATAAATTTGTTTGTGTCATTTTGAGTGAAATTTTTGTTATCCTTGTGGTTTGTGTGTTGTAATGGATAACCCTACCCATGGGTAGGTCAAGGTGTTCCGAATCCGCGATTTATAACATAGCGGCAATCAATAACAGGTAATATGTTTGATAAGTCTAATTCTTGTTAGAACGCGTAGAGCAAGCTGACAATGGTGACCACTTAGGCCGAGCGGAGACTTGAGTCACGGTAGTTTTTAGACAGACTATTGTTGCACAAAAAATATGAAGAAGCGCACATCAACGACAAAACAGTCTAGGACGCCTAATACTGAAGTCCATTTTGATACTGTAAAAGGATTGAGGCAGACGATGTGCGCTGCGTCGTCGGTACATAGTAGTAAACAGTTTCGCTATAAGTGTGCGTTGTGTCGTATGCAAAACAATTTCGTTTTAGTTTTAAGGCAGACGACGTGTCTATGTGAGGAAAGTCTGTCGTGACTCAACTCAAGTCTGTGCTGAGCCCTATATGCCTTTCACTTTCTTACTATTTGCCGCGGCTAATATTTACCATTATTTTCAAGCTGTTTTGCTCTGTTCTTCTAAGGATATCGCTACGTATGAAAAAAAAGAGAACATTGTCGGAAAACAATGGTTACTACTCTTAGCCAAAAACTATCATCATCATCATCATCATTATGTGATAACACGTCAGTAAGACCAAGATTGGCTCCACACAAAACATTTTGTTGCAGGAACGCCTCCTGAATTACAAATTCATTACACCTAGTTACTCAAAAACTCAAAATGTCAGATAAAGATAAAAAGAAGAAAGAGGAGGAAAAAGCTGGGGCTTTTATGAAAGATTTCATAGCTGGTGGCGTCTCAGCAGCAGTGTCAAAAACTGCGGTAGCGCCGATTGAGCGAGTGAAGCTCATCTTACAGGTCCAGCATGTATCTAAACAAATACCAGAAGATCAGCGATATAAAGGTACCTGGAACGTTAGATCATAACACTGGACTTCTAACATAATTTTGGAATGTTGATCACTGTTTCTATAAAACAGAACATTGTTGAAAGTAATGAGTAGTTTGTATGTAAAAAAGTTCACTACGAATATGTGGATTTTTTTGGCGTTTTTTCGTGGTCGGCGGTCGCATTAATGGGACCACGAGGGAGAACTGTTTCTCGTAGTCCCATTTTCCTAGCTTGGTGGAAAAAATGATGATATCTGGCGCGTCGGCGGCACGCTCGCTATGCTCGCTCGCCTCGCGTGTAGTTTTTCACTATCCTAACATAACCAACTTGACTTTGATCAAGATTACTGCCACAACCGCACATACTAATAGGACTACAAGAAACAGTTCTCCCTCGAGGTCCCATTACTGGCACAAAATAATGGGACCACGAGAAAACAGCAAGTTTTTTTATTGTACTTTTCTTTTTATTAATAGGTTGTGTCATAATTTTAAGTTTGTTGAAGAAGATTTTAGTTTTGTTGAAGGATAATCTGGTCGCGTTTATGCACCTGAAAAGTTGTTCTGTGTAAAAAGGGATATCTTGGCAGCACTAGATGGTCATTGAGTTACTGATTAGAGTTCGTGTCCAGGTCTCGTGGATGCGTTCATCCGCATTCCCAAAGAGCAAGGCATCGGCTCTTTCTGGCGCGGGAACCTCGCTAATGTCATCCGATACTTCCCTACGCAAGCCCTGAACTTCGCCTTCAAGGTTGGTCCTCAGTCTTTTGACGACCTCTGTGACGCAGTGGGTGAAAGCCCGCTTGGGATGCAGAAGGCTGCGGGTTCGATCCCCGCCGCGGGTTAAATGAATAGAATAGAATAGAATATTGCTTTATTGCACACCATGAGAAAAAACAACAAATAAAACAGAAAAAAAAATGCTTATATATGTTTGTATGATCTGTAAATATTATCTCGGGTCTGGGTATTTCTATGTATAATAAGTATTGTAAGTATTGTATACTTCTTGTTTGTATTTATTTACAAACAAGAAGTATAAAAGTAGTGGTTATATCAGTTACTGGTTCCCATAGTACAAGCTTTGCTTAGTTTGGGGATGACGCTGTGATCTCACACAGCGTCAAAATAAATACCATATATTCAGATCTACAGGCCCTTTAAGCTGTGAAGAAGTTGAACTTTTAATTACGGTGCCGCAAAAAAAAACGATATTTCAACACTCATGGAAATCAAAATTCATAGGGTACTTCCCGTTGACCTCGAACTATGAAATTTAGCAAGTAGTATCGTCTTAGACCAGTACAGGGAAAAATCTGAAAACCGTATATTTTTAATTATAACAAAGAAACGGTGTAATGCAAGGAATGGGGGTCGAAATTTTAAAGTAACTGTGTCATGTGGGGTACCGTAGAACCAGGCTTCATTGGCACAAGCTTAAACAGATTTTTATGATTTATAGTTCTCGATTTATGACGAAAAATGAAAAAAGCAAATTCTCTTCTTATGTACGACCACGAGGTACCTAATAACTATAACAGTTTGCTCTTTTATACGTACATACTTGGCGTTTGTACGGAACCCTCTGTGGGCGAGTCCAACCTCCGACTCGCACCTGCCGGTTTTTTAATTTGAAATAATAGCAGTTTTTCTCGGAAATTGTGTATTCGTTTGTTGCATTCCTAGAACCTACTAACTTATGTTTATTATAAAGGACGTATACAAAACTGTGTTCCTCGATGGCGTAAACAAAAACACGCAGTTCTGGAGGTACTTTGCCGGTAACTTGGCGTCAGGAGGCGCAGCCGGCGCCACCTCGCTCTGCTTCGTGTACCCACTGGATTACGCAAGAACAAGGCATGATATCTGTTATTAATATAGTCGGACCTCGTATCGGTAGACGATATCTATGGCGCAGTGGATGAAAGCCCGCTTGGGACGCAGCAGGTTGCAGGGTTCGCCGCTGCAATTCCCGCCGCGGGATAATTGTTTGTATGTTCTGCAAAATATGTCAGGTCTGCGTGTTTCTATGTATATTATGTATGTATTTACAGACAAAAAGTATATAAGTAGTATATCAGCTATCTGGTTCCCATAGTAGTTTGCTTAGTTTGGGGCTGGATGATGCTGTGTGAAAAATTACCAGCATTATTATTTGTCCCATAATCTAACTACGTTAGAGGATTACGAAAACTAAGCGGCCTAAAAACTCCGTCACTAGAGTTAGCCTTCAGCAGAGTACCTTTTTGTATAGCAGCACATGTAAAAAGATTTAAAGAGGAACTGTTGAGTAATACTTTGGTTCCTGAATTTTATTTGATGTTTTGTATAGGTTAGCGGCTGATGTCGGCAAAGGCAAAGATAAAGAGTTCAACGGCCTGATACATTGTCTCGCGAAAACCATAAAATCTGACGGTCCGATTGGTCTTTATCGCGGCTTCGTAGTATCTGTCCAAGTAAGTTCTTACGTCTCTAAACTATACCGAAGTTATGTATTTTGATTTGATCTCCGAGCCATATCTATCGTCTTGTTTTGTTAGCGTTAGAAAAACATTGTTTTGTGACAGGGTATCGTTATCTACCGCGCCACGTACTTCGGTTTCTACGACACAGCGCGAGGTATGCTGCCGGACCCTAAGAATACGCCATTGCTGATCACGTGGCTTATTGCTCAGGTTAATTTCAATATTATAGATAGAAAGCTAAAAAAAAATAGATGGTAGATACTTGTAGATGTAGACGAGTGTGGCGTCTTCTATCAATATAGCTTTTTCTATTAGAGTGGTTTGATGTTTTAATTTAAAGCTATTATTTTCTTTTAGCTTTTCTCATCAAAGCATTACGCATTATTTTTCTATTGTAAGATAATGGATTAGATCATCATATATTGTAAAGTTATAGCCCTATCCACGATTTATTATCATCATATTCGTAGAAATCTACTTTCGATTGTCGTAGTAGGTAATTGTAGACGCATTTTTGTAAAAGTATTTTAGCTCCATCTTCATTCACGGCTGATTACTAACCTGTTCTTTCTCTAACGAGCCAAAAGCTTGGACCCAAGCCGTGTTTGTTGTTGAGGTTTTATTACGGTTTTAGTTGCAAACGAACATAGTATAGAATTACTTAGCTCTTAGATATTTGAGTTATAATGCTCTAACGTACTAGAGAAGCTATTTCAGACAAAATTAGCGCGCGGACTTGATGACAAAAAACTTTTGACTTTGACCTTGAGCTGAATATTATGTAGTGTTGTTGTTTGTATAGACGGTGACAACAGTAGCGGGCATTGCGTCATATCCACTGGACACCGTACGGCGGCGCATGATGATGCAGTCAGGCCGGCCTGTGAACGAGCGGCTGTACAAGAACACAGCTCACTGCTGGGCCGTCATTCTCAAGTCCGAAGGCCCCGGGGCCTTCTTCAAAGGTGCCTTCTCCAACGTCCTCAGAGGAACAGGCGGCGCCTTTGTGTTGATCCTTTACGACGAAATAAAGAATGTCCTATAATACAATTCAACTTATGTCCAGTGTTCGTGAAGTGACTTGGCGTTTTAGGTGATTTTTTACTTTTGTAAGGTATGCTAATTTTTGTTTTCATAGTTACTTATTGTATTAGTTAATACATTTGTTACGTTGGGTTTATTCGATGGTTTTATTTATCACATATCAGTTTTCGAATTCACGAAAATAAGCTGCATGGTAAATTTTCTTATTTATAGGCAGCTTTGACCTTCCTGTATGAAATAAGGCAGACATCTAGATATTGATTGCATGCTGTTACTGTATGCCATCATTATTTGGATTTCTTATGAAAGGTGTAAATATTTTTATATTCCTTAAAATATTACTAAAGCCTCTTTAAGAATAACATTTTCTGTTTATATCATTTTATGGATAAAATTATATGCCTATTAAACTTAGAATGTTATCTAGCCACGCGCAAAACATATCACCTATTATAAGATGGATATAGTTCGTGTCACGTAAAAAGAACGCTGGAAAAAAGTGGAGGGGATATGTTTGCGCATGGGTACACTCGCGCACGAAAGTACTCCACCTACTGTTTTATTTTTGAATTAGCCTTTCGCTTGCGACTTCGTATATTGGTTATTGGTAAGTACACGCAAAAGAGGTAAGATAACTAACATTTAAAATTTCAGGCATAACGGGACAAATTTGTTTTGAAATATAGACATTTAAAATTTCAGGCGATTCGGGACAAATTCGTTTTGGTTGGTATCAGTCATTGTGAGATTAAGTCGTACCGATATCAGATATTATGGGATTAAGTTCTTATGGACCGGAAGCAATTAGTTGCACATTGCTGGTTGGCATTGAAAAATCGGAGTGGTTGATAAGGCGACCGTTATATTTTTGAATAACAAATGTCATTGTGGTGCCCTTCTGGACCCAAGGCACAACTACTCTGCTCAACTGATTGTGCCGTGGGTACTTTTGATTCCCTTCTACACAACTAATTGGTCCGTTCCGGAAAAAATATGTACCTATGACCCAACTGACGAAAACTCGAATCCCTGGTTGTGCCGTGGGTTCTTTTGAGACACAACTGATTGATTCGTTGGGAAAAAAATGTACCTTTGGCTCAACTGACGACAATTAGACCCAAATAGCCCTAACCTAACCTAACCTACACTGCCAAACTTAAAACTTTAAAATAAACCCATGAAAGAAAGGAAATGAATAAAACCTCATATATTTTAGTATTACTTATTTTATCTTAATTTATCTAAGGCATGGCCGAGGCTAATTTCACCGTTGATAAGTTGCATCTGGACAGATCTAATAACTTCGTCATTGATGATCTGATTTTTTACGTTTTGCGGAAACGCCTTTTGCTATTTGCATTTTAGAAGTGGATACAATTACTTTAAGAGCATTCAGTAGGCGCCAAACATTGACTGTGTTTTTGTTCACGGCTTTATTTAATTTGCTGTGCCATCCTTCTAAGTAGTTATTTGTTCTGTGACGCTCACCAAATACGGACAGAACAGACAGCACATTACACTTTTTATAAAAAAGGTGATCAATGTACTTTGTAAATTTAGGCATTATTAAATTATGAATTTTGACTTCCTCCTTGATATATTGCCAGCCTTCTAATATTCTTTGTTTTGGCAACAACGGTAAAGCAGCGGTAAGGGTCGATTCACATCTGACGGAAGATCCGTCGCGTATTATCGGTCGCGGAACGCCAGAACTGACAAATGTATAGAAAAACACTCGACCGTTCACACTCGACGGACTAACGTATCATCCGTCGAGTGTCATCTACTTGGCATTTATGTGGCTTTTCACTTATAACGCGTTTATCCTAAAAAAAAACAAATATAAGCAGCGCTAAAGAAGGAAATGATAAGGCTCAATTCAACACTATCGCTGCCATAACAGAGTAAATTGGGGCTAAAACTGAAAAATAAACTTACTGCTTACCAGTACTGTTATTTTTCCTGGGCACTTTGTTTTTTTATATGATGAACATCTCAGTACGCAAGATCCATTTTTATAATTGCGAATCTTGTGATACTGGTGTTCACGATAAAGTACAATCTTGCCGCCATTGTAATCTATGCAGCAAATACAGTCTTCATTCATTTTTATAATATAAATTATAAATTGATTAACAAAACAGTAATTTTTAATTACTACGACGCGACGTCAAAGCAAACAGAAAAGTGACGTACACATATTAATACGTTAAAGTGCAACATTTTAATAAAGAGGTTTACTTTCAGTGCTTGAGAGAATTGAAGTAGTTGTACTATGGGGAATCAAAGTGGTTTCAGAGTTCCCTACAACTCAACCAGGTGGGCATAGTAGTTGTGCAGAAGGTCTGGGTTGAGTCGCAGGGAACTCAGTTGTGTAGAAGGGAATCAAAAGTACCCACGGCACAATCAGTTGAGCAGAGTAGTTGTGCCTTGGGTCCGGAAGGTTGTGGTGCGTATATGCTCGCTGTAATAGCGAGGCGCAAGTTTCATTTGGTACGTTCCTACTGCGAAGATGGTAAATTCCTCCGGTGTTAACATGGGGAATAAAGCAACATTATGCCCATCCACTGCAATATTTTCGAAGTTGGCTCTGTTCCGGTTTAGCCTTCTTTCATCGACATACTCAGCTAAGTGATTGGCAACATTCAGCCGCTCTCTGGCTCTAATGATAAATTCACGGGCATTAACATCCTATAAATATTATAAAGGCGAAAGTTTGTAAGTATGGATGTATGGATGTATGGATGTTTGTTACTCTTTCACGCAAAAACGGCTGGACCGATTTGGTTGAAATTTGGTATGTAGATAGGTGATACCCTGGATTAACACATAGGCTACTTTTTATCCCGATATTCCCGCGGGAACGGGACTTACGCGGGTGAAACCGCGGGGCGCAGCTAGTTGTCTATAATATCCACATGGAAGGCATTAGTTATCGCTGCAGCGATCTGAAGGTCATTACAGTATTCATGACGAAAAATCTTAAAATCCCGTTTTAGTCGTCTATTTACCACCTCAACAGGCCACCGGCAAATGGTGCACAACCGCGATTTATTGGCGTCGGGTGTAGTAAGTTGTGACCCTCTTCTTGTTTGCGATTGTGGCATTATGCCGACATATCCGTGGCTTTCTAACGACGCAATAGAGTCGCGAAAACCTCTGTCTAATATGAAAATATCACCTTACTGTAACAGCCAATGAATGGGTTCATCCGGCCCATCTAGAAGGTTGTTTAAAATGGTTGCGTCATTAGTAGTGGCAGCATAGGGCCCACAAACCTCAATAATGTGTCCATCGCATGTGACTAACAAAAATGGTTTTAGTAGGTTCCTGTACTTGTGCATGCTGTACGTGTCTTTTTGAAACGAGAAATTGGAACTCTTTTGTACGTAGATATAAATACCGTCACTTAAAACAACAGCTTCCTGATTATTTGCAAACAATGCGTTAGGAACTGCAAGATTTCTTTCAACAGATCGTTGAAAGAAATCTCTTTAGAAATATGGTCGAATCCCAAGTGACGAGGAACAAAATCGGTATCCAGACACTCTCGAGTTATTTTCATTCTTCGTTCTAGATTTGGACGAGACATGTTGAAAAACGTGGCGAGTCGTTCATTGGATTCTCCAGTTCTCAGTTTGGCAAGTAAAATACCTAATGTGGTTCGTGGATTTTGACACCACATCTTCATGTAAGGAAAAAAATGAAAGTATTCCCATGCCTGGGCAGCGTCATTGGTCCAGAATGGTCAATCTCCTTTAAGTTCTTTCGCCCTTTTCCATAAACATTTTTTTAACTGGTAATAAAAATTGTACATCTGGAAATACTTGCAGTAAAGCATTAGAAGCCAGCCATTTCAAAAGCTAAGTGCATTTTTGGGTGCCCAGCCCATCCCATCCCGTATTTTGTGATTTTATCATCTCATCTCTCCCTGTGTGTCTTTGTTATCGTGTAATCGTTCCGGCGCATTTAGTTTTTTTGAAGTATTGGTATCTCCATAATATGGAGTACTTGTGTGAAAGTGGTATTGATGTCGTACAGCAGAAATCATGCTAAGCGGATTTCCTATTTGCATGCTATGTTTTGGTATATGATGTAGATTATGGAGGTTTCCTAAAAGGTCATCATAAGAACTAGGAGTAGTTATTATTCAATATAGTTATTCAGATTTTATCTTCTTCCACAACTGCTCATACTAATGGGACTGCGAGAAGCAGTTCTCCCTCGTCGTCCCATTAATGGGACAAAGTAATTGGATCACGAAAAACCGTTAATGTAACTAACAGCTTTTCGCGATCTAATATGTCATGAACCATTTGGGAAATGATATTTTCTTTCGTTTTCAATTTCTTTCGATATAATTGCCGCTGCTCCGCCGTCGCGGCCCCCGCTTTATTTTTATTCAATTACCGGCCGGGTACAAACAAACGAGCCCATCAATGTATTACTAACAACCGTATAGCGGTAGATATGGGTGGTATAGTGAAATCAAGCGGCTGCGGCGCGGTGGCGGTCTCGTGTACACAGCGCAGAGGCGCGGTGGCGGCGCGGCGGTGGTATCGTGTACACGAGCGCTAAGATGCTCGGAACATGGTATAGTTCTGTAATACAGCTTCTACACGGATAATAGCCAGCAAACACAATACATACACATGGGGATAAGCATACAGATAAATTACACTGATTACACCGGAATAACAGGTTTAGTTTATGAGAGGTACAATAGGGTACGGGAATAGTGTACTTAGCTTCAGAACTGTTACTATTCCCTCCTTATATCATACTGACCGTCATCCGATGACGTCCCAAAAACGTGCGGTTTCGTTAGCGCGATCTAGGAAATGGTAATTCTTAGCCGTGCCATCGAGTTATGAAATTAGTACTAATTGCTACACAACAATAATGCTTGGCTAGGCAAATAGTTAAAAATGATTCTTTAGATTCAAATTATTTTAACACTAAATGCAATTTTCAAGTTAGCTTTTACACACAATATAGGCATCAAATCTATTAAGATAAATCTTCACTATGAAGATGTTCATAAATATATGTCGCAGCCAACTGATTTAATCCACCGTTCAGTTAAATGCCTAGCCATTTGATTAAACGGCGCCGTTCAACTAGCGGCCTGAATGATATTGAGCAAATCGCTTGGAGCTATTACGTTTAAACTGCCAGTATGCAATATACCAAAGAGATACAACTAATCCAAGAATATAAATATTTTAGGATAGGTAATGAGTGTGCATAATCGTTCGATTAGAGAAGTAGATCTAATAAACTTGTCACCTCTCGATAGATTCCCTGTATTCAAATAATTATTTCATTGATTTTGTGGAGATGGTACAACGGCAAATAAAAATTATCACAGTACTGTCTAATGGTACCACGGTAAACGTCGGTTACAGCTGTTTTCAATGTTGTCCGCTATGGTGTTGCAATTTTCACCAGTCTTTCGACGCTTCTATCGTATTAAACTCTTTAAGGAATATCTTTAAATAAAACGAATTGATGTTATAATAGTATTTTATTTACTTATTTCTATTTGTCTACAACTACAAAACCTAATATCACATGACATTGAAATTCACGTTTGCTTCGTAATTTGAGAAAGGGTGTGTTTTAGATTTATTTAAGTGAGCTCTTGTTAGTGTTTTTGTGTTCATTGCAATGTGTTATCTGTAAGTAAATTAAATAAAAAAATTAACGAGATCCATAATGCACTGTTTAGTCAATAGCTTGGACTTTCATCGCAATCGATTGAACTCCGTCCTAGAAGTTTTACTAGTTGAACTACTGGGAGTTTCCCTCCTAGACCTCATAGTAAGACTTCGCCTGTTATATTTTCCCCTTTAGTATTACTACATTTATCATAACTTATAAAACGTAGGTCTCGTAAAGAGTGGATTTTGGGAAGTGGAAGTTTTCAGAAAACATTTAAGAAAAGTGTACCGCATGGTCCCAAATGATTTAATTAAGTGGGAGAAAAAAGCTTGCTCAAATTGTTTGTCTTTCTAATGACTCGAAAAAAAAACATAATGTCAGAAAAACTTTTGTGATAAGCAGGTACATCTTTTAAATATTAAAATTAATTAATTACTTATTTGTTTATGCATAGAAAATGTACACAAAAAATTATTTGTTTCTTATACACATAAATGTGCATTTTCTATGGAAAACGCCTTCGATCAACAATACACTCGGGCCGTCAAATTTATTAATCGGGCATTCGTTTTGAAACTTTTCAATTCACATTGCGGTATTGTCAAAGGTATGCTTCAAGCTATCTAAAATCAAATAAGAGCTCACGTCTCAAGTGCGCTCTTATTTACCCGGACTTCTTTATCCGAGTATTGTTGATCGAAAGAAAACGCAAATTTATTATTAGGCATAGAGTAAGGTGAAGGATTATTTGATATCGCACAAAAGCGCTACGCCTCTCAGTGCCCAATGTCGTGGGTTGCTGTCCGTTTCGAAGTCGATAGAGCCTACGTACTTGGCGTCTGTCCTCTGCGGCTTCCTGTAAAATTTACACTTAAGTATGTTATCGTTAATGAATGGTAATTGGGAGGTCCTTGTCCTGCAGTGGGACGATAAAGGCCAGTATTTAATAATAAAAACAGTTATTTGGCAATATAGAACCTAGACTGGAGATCCGTGATCTCTGCCTACCCCTTTGGGAAAGAGGCGTGACTTTATGTATGTATGCATGTAGACACCTAGACACTTGAAAACCCGATTTTATTACACAGACATGAGAGTTTTGAGACCAGCGGATTGTGCGGTGCGCTCTACAAAACAGACGAGCGTACCGAACTCCGAACCGTCCAGTCGTCTTGTGCTAGCAGTGCCGTGAACACGTCTCGATAATGCCGCCTGTCAAAAGAGGCTAAAATCGCATTAATTGTGTACCCATTTTTCTAAAATTAATTGAAACGCTTGATTACGTGCATCTAAATTACAATACAGGTTTTGCGCTGTATTTCACAAACAAGGAAAGTCTATACAACTCCAACAGCTCTTTTCTCCGAAACAACGTCTCTTGGCGCTCTGAATCCATATTTGTTGCGAAAACGTTGCGACGTCGTGTTGCATGTACGGTGGCACAATAGCAACTAAACAAAGAAATGGTTCAGTGCGCCGTCCACACGATCGTACCACGTTCGCGAACGCACCGCGTTTGTCAAGTTCGATGTGCAAGCGCTCCGAACCAGCCGCTATTCATAATAATAATGTTCGGCGTACCGTGCGCCACACGATCGAATACGGTCCGAAGGCGGACCGCATTCGTGGTCCGGTCGCACCAAATTCGATCGTCTGTTAACACTTTTAAGGCGCGTACAGACATCGCGAGGCGTGCGACGGTACATTTATACGTGCGTCCCGAACGACACATGCTCAAGCTGAGCAAGCAAACCACCACGCACGGTGTTCGTCAGTAGAAAAATGGCTCCGACAAGGCGAGACGTGCAGATTGATACTTGCTGTGATATTTGACGCCACGCGTCTTCCTTTTTACAATTATTGTAATAATCAGAATGTTTACGAGTCCCACAACACTCTGTTATTTTCATAAAGTTGAACAAGTTCACGCAGTGATTCGGTATCGGCCTCCATGACGCATGAGCGCGCAACGCAAACAACACCTGTCCGTCCACACGGAGCGCACGGCTCGTACTGAGGCGCCGTTCGCAACGATCGTATGACGCGAATGCTCACTGTGAGCACACACGTCCACACAGCCCGAGGCATGCGAGACGAACCATTCGCGTCGCACGCCTCGCGATGTCTGTACGCGACTTTAGATCTCTGAAATGAAGGCTTAAACGAGTCTTCATTTTATTATTTACTAGCGGACCCCGCAGACGTTGTCCTACGTCCTATCCGAAAAAGCAACACAACTCTATAGTTTTATTAATTATTTTTGCAATTTTAATTCCGACTGATGAATCCAAAGAAATTTTAAATTATGACTGTAAAGAATTTTTTCAATCGCGTCAAGCTGTCGAACGACTCTATTGTCAAATGCCAGAAGGCTACAAAATAAATATGAAACCCTTATTAATTTACGGTTCGTTTTCCTAATATTTTAAAAACATACTTATAAAATGGCGAATGCACAATGAGTGCGAGCCAAGAAGAAGAAAATAAGAATTATATCGCACCGAAACACATCAAGTGAACGCACACCACCAGATTGAGAGTGCCACTCTTTTTTTAGTGTCGTGATGATAGACGTAGACAAGGATCTATAATCCTGTATAAACCCTGACCCAAAAGTGTTGAAAAACATCAAATAATCGTCTTAATTTTCTGAAGCGACCCAGACTGCATAAAACATGTTGAGCGGGAAGAACATCCTTGTGGCTTGGGTTCTACCTCTAAGTGTGTGTACCTACCTGTATATGGGACACTCATAAAGGCGGGGGTCCTTTCCCGCCGTGGTGTTGATTGCGAAGATGTAGATCACTGGCATTTGCTCGTACAATACCTTCGGCTTCGACTCGATCAGCTTGCCCGACTTGCGATCTAGTGATGCGCCTATAAAGATAATAAAATAACAGCTTGAAACGCATTATAATGGGCTATAATGTAAATAGTCATGTTTAATTTGCTTCAATCATTTTCCTCGAAGGACGTAAAACAAATTGTTCACTCCTTTTCTTAATTCTTAGCTTAGCAGTTAAGGATTGGGTTAGTATTTTTATGTTGTATTGTATAGTAATTTATTAAATATTCCGCCATCAGAGTTACTACTACTAACCTACCTTCCTAGAATTATAGTTCATCATAATTGTTCGAATCCATGTTGTATGTACTAATTTTGGCTAATATGTTGCGACCGCCTGCCTGCCTGACTTTAACCCTCCTTGGAAATACTTGTTGGGTGGTTGTCGACGCTTTCTAAAAGACCCTGTCGTCGACTTGTCAAAGGCCGAAGTTCATGCACTAGACGGGGTCAGCCGTCATGACTTGAGTGCTAAGGCAGTAAGTTCCCCTTCACCAGGTTTAGCCCACAAGTCGATGTGGTTACCGGGGTGTGGCTGCTGCGTGCAGGACAGCTGCTAGGAGCCACTGGTGAGAGTTTGTGGGTTATCAATGTATTTAGGTCTCACTCTACCTCCTGTCAGACAGGCCGGCTGGCAGAGCAAGTCACTGATATCCTACGACACCCCGTTCAATAGTGTATTTTTCAAAGTTTTATAATTGCAAGACTTTGAAACAAACTGACCTTCGAGAAACAGCCCATACACGTAGACTCCCTCTGCGGGCCCTTCGTGGACGTCTTCCCTGTTTAGTTTCGTGATATGGTTCTGTAGCACAACTGAGTCCAATGCCCAGCCTTTGTGACCTCTTGTCACCTCCTAAAATAATAGTTACACTTACCTAAGTACATGCAACCTAAGTTGTAATATACAGAGTGAAATTATCAAACCGCTTCTGGTTGGAAAGTATTTATTTTATGTTAGTACCTATAGTTTGTACAACATTAATAAGTACCTACACAATACACTCAACTCACTTTTAAACTAAAAAAGTCTTTAAAATGTTGTGTATCCGTTACTTTATCGGTCGCTACTCATTCCCTGCAAACAAAGTGGTTTGCAGGGTCCACGTGTCGCTCCATTTACCTGGAAAGCCTAAACTCGATTCCGCTTGCAAATGCGTCAATTTATTTAGATTCCATATTTCCCTATTGTAAATTCAAAAATGTAAGTAAATACAATATTACGAGTATAATAATAAAATAATCACTAACGTACCTGCCGCATAGCGGTCAAGAATCCTTGAGGGTTGAAAAATCCAGTCATCCAGAAGGAAGTGGGGCGACCATTGCGGAGCCAAATGCGGTACTGCTGCTCTCGTTCTAGCAACTCTGTGTACCAAAATCCTAGAGTCGCCGACTCCCATGATACCTGGAGGAAAAGTTTGTTGGATTTTCAATAAAAAAAATGAAATGCTGGACATTTCACACAGTATTATCACATCAGCCCCATAGTAAAGTAATTGTAACCACACATACTGATAGACAACGGTGAATTGATTTTTTTTTCTACTAACAAATCAAGACACCGTTTTAAATGTATTCTGTTTTACTCATGTGATAGGTTTTTATTTGGTTTAGTGCATCATTTATAGAAAAGGTCTAACTGTGATATTAAGGCTTTATTGAGTGTCCTAAATTAAGACCGTCATTCGAAGTAGCATTTCGTTTGCGCTGGTTTTTAGAACGATGTCTGCAAAAATATATTTCATGCGTAAAATTAAACGATAAAGTGTAAAAAATAATTGTTCAGCAAAGTAATAGGTTACTTTACTGAACAAATATTTTTTTACCAACAATATCCTTTAGATATAAATTAGAATATGTATCGGTTACTGTGTTTGTTTGGTGTGGTATCGATAGTCGGGTGAAGGTTACTCTGTCTGACCTCCAGTAGCACAAGCCGCATGCGCAGTAGAGACCGTTCGAACTTCTCTGCAGTTATGTGCTCCTGGTATACGTGCGGATAAAATACCTGTGGCGGGTATTGGCGTACTCACGCAAGCAACTTGTGATATGAAATTCTGATCAAATTCTATTAAAATTGGTGCGACAGACATTTTTGATTAATTTTTGTAGCTTGATATTTAGTAGTAATAGAATTATAAAATAATAGTTGTAATTCTAGTCTGAGCTTATCCCGGAATGATAACTAAATGATAAAAATACAAATATAATACAGGGCGTGTTTTTGAGACAAGGCAGTCTTTAACCGTTACAGTTACAAAAAAACTTTCCTGAAGAGACTCCATCCATAAGTTTTGGAGATATTTACTGTATATGTACTGCCTTTACCGATTTTTGGAAAATATGTACAGTCAGCGAAAAAAAAATGCTTAGACACCAAAATAATTATCCATATTATGCCAATATTTTATGAACTCAAAATATCTTCTATCTATCTATCTATTCAGCCCGGTTGCACCCACTGCTGAGTATAGGCCTCGTCTCTGTATCGCCACTCTTCTCGGTCTTGTGCTGTCCTTTCCCACGCTTTCCCAGCTACATTAACGATGTCATCCGACCATCAGGCAAATTATCTTAGGCAACAAAAATATTAAGAGACGATTCGAAACGATACTATTTCGCGACCAATTCATTGAGGCCACTAAGGTTCGAGTACAGAATCTAATAGGTCAATGACAAAGTCACAAAACGCAGTGGGCATAGTTTTTTTTTCAGCTTTAGTTAAGTTGGTCGCTGGCTACCGCACTAATTTCTTTTCTTATTGGTACATTTCGCAATGGATACTTATTTGAGTACCACAGTGCAGCTTCTGTTTCTTTATTTACAAAATACGCTTCGATTAAGTACCTACAAACGTTCACGATAAGTATTTTGTCGATATTTCTCATTGCAGAGAAACATCTTTAACTTTGAACAGCGCCAACATAAAATTGACCTGAATAGTTTATTTAGGTCGGTTTTATGTTTGCTTCAATGTTAAAGATATAAATTTTACTTTCTTAGTCCAATGCTGGCAATGATAAATTTGTTATTTAATATTTTTTTATTACAAAATCTGGGAATACACAACGCAGTTCAGTTGGAATATCTCAAAAAGTAATAGATGGTCTCTTAGAAACATTTTCCTGTAAGTATAACGGTTAAGTATCTGCCCGCTTACTTAGGTTGTTGTTTTAACGCATGTTGTGATACCCTATAATTATGGGAACACTAGGCTTCAGACACTTTGTTTTTACTTTGAATACAAAGTGTAACCTGTGTTGGGTGTCCTTTTTTAAATAAATAAATATCTGAACTTACTGCCTCCTCTCAAAAATCCACCTGAAGAATAATATTATTAAGCAATACCAATACTACTGGATGTTTCTGTATTTGCAGCGAACTCGAACCCTACCAGGGTTCAAGTTCGCCACAAACTTGCAGGAAATATTTTTATTTGTAGCGCACTGGTCATACAGTCAAATTGCGATGTGGTCCAAACGCTCCTAACCCTTGCAAAGTTGCTTAGAAACTAGAAAGTGTTTTTAAACTTTGCAGTAATTCGTCAGCGAAGTACTGCTAAGTTTAAAACAATATTATTCTTAGTGAAGTACATTGAAGCTTATATTCATTAACCGAAATTGTAACTAACCTTTAGCCACTTCTGAGGGATGCGAGCGTCATACATGGCATCTAAAGACTCCCTTAGGCCTTGACTCATAACGATGGTGCCATCAATAGCCAGCTTCAAGTCGCAAAGAGTAGAATGTACAGTCTTGATCACGCGCTGAATTCTATCTATTTCTTGCCTAAAACATTTTTTTTACATAGAATGTAGGCGCCGTTCCCCATTACAGTGCCGTGGTCGGTGCGCCGCGCCTGCTTCCTCGACAGGCGATATTTCGTAGTTGGTGAGCACCAACGTGACTGTCTAGATAATCTCGAAAGAATTATTATCCTGTGGTGACTAAGACAACGAATTTAAAAAAAATAAAACAGAAAGCTTATTTATTTATTTAGGAACACCAATAGCTTATGTACTTGATCGTCCTAATGTTTATTTATCCTAATAAATACTATTTAAGACCTGCAAAACTGATGTGACGGCCGCCGAAGCGCCAGAACACTTTGCTAGAGTCACCTATTCACCCAAATCGAATTCAGTTTGTTAGGTTAGGTTTGAGTAGTGACCAGAAAAAGTTTAGTGGATTCACTCAATCACCCAGATAGAATTTAGTTGGTTAGGTTATGTTTGAGTAGTGACCACTAACGCGGGAGGCGAGTGAGCGTAGCGAGCGTGCCGCGGTAGCGGTCGCTGAAGCGCCAGATAAAGTTGAGTGGATTCACTCATGCACCCTGATCGAAGTTATGTTAGTTAATTTAATAAACCTTACAAAGTTGATATAGTTAGGAATATATTTGGGTATATTAGTTCATATAAAATTATGTATATCAAATATTTTTATTCTTTGTTAATTAAATTCATGCATAATCATTTTAAAAAATGCCTTGAACCGAGACCAGTATTTTCTATGCATAAAAACATTTGGCTCGTGGCAGGAATCGAATCTACAACCTTCTGTGACTCAAGAGGCATACGCCCAACTGCGCCATAGAGGTTGCATGATATTTTTTTTATAATTACATATAATAATTTTAAATTTGCCCCGATTGCTCTTAAAAATCCTCCTTTGGTGTAATCATTTTTATTTTTAGAATTTTTTTTATTCGTTTCATTTTTTCATTATACAGGGTCATTTGTAAAACACCGGTAACCTCTCAGGACTGTATTACTATCATCATAAACAACAACTTTTATTCTATGACTTTTTACAAAACATAATACATTTACCAAAAACAAAAATTAAGATTTCGTTGTCCTATCCAACACATTTCAACTCTGTATATTGTTGTGCCTACCTACCTTATAATAATTGGTCAATCATATCTCTAAATTATACTTATGCTATCAACATCCTTATGTTCATATGTCTTAAGTCATCGTCTATTTAATATCTGTACCATGATCTACGCAAACAGGTTAGTATTTCCGCCTTGTGTGAGACCTGTAGCAATGGTATTTTACAAGATCACATCTTCTTCACCTGCGTTGTCGTTCTGCAGTTGAGTTGTTCGTTCATCAACGTATTTGCTTATCATTTCTTCAATCACAGTTGCAGACTTTTTAGACTTGTCTCCCCATTCAATTGTAAAAGTAGTTCCTTTGTTACATATGCTACTGAACTATACAAAGTTGACCTTGCTGCTCCCAAATCTCTGTTAAATCCGTAATATGCGTTACCACGCACTGTCACAAGAGCTGCGTTGTAGCAAGCTAGTTCACCTCCCGTTAGAATGTTCAATTTTGCCCAATTGAAAGTGTTGTACTTCATCATAGCTCTTCCTACAATGATGAAGGCAGTGAGTCCTAATCCTGTTACCTGAGTAAGGGAGAGTCGTAACCTCAACGCGTGTTCAGGGATATCTTGTAACCATCTGTCAAATACATCTGCAGCATTATCTGCATTGACATATCTTCCAAACTTCTCAGATATCGTCCCCCTCTTTGCAACTCCGACGTAGCTTGTCACCATCAATGCAACCGTCTTGAGGTATTGTGCAGGTTGAAGATGTACGGATAACCAGATCAGGAAATCAATCTTAGAATCAATGCCTATTTCATCATATCTGCCCGCAGCAATCATAGCCCGAAGTACACCTACCTCTACATCTCGTGGTGCTCCAATACCGTCTGCTGCTGCATTGTCATCTGCGTTATCATCCTCTGCTTCACCTTGTTCTTCCGCTGCGGCCATCTGGTTTAACCATTCATCCACAGTGAACCTCCTAGTGTAGATATTTGAACCAGATATCAATGTGGTTAAGATGCGATCAAATACACTGTTAGCTGTTAAGGTCGATAGACACATCTCAGTTGGAAGCACAGGAGACATATAAGCTTTCCTATTGCTAGAGAGATAATGTATGACGACTGGGGCATTGGTTTCTGATCAGAGAGATATCTTGCCCCACAACAGATTGTGATCGCAGCAGAGATGATGTCTGTCGATTGGTCTCTTAGATGACCTAGGTCTGCATTTCTCGAGAATAGTTCTGATATATAAGGATCTGCAGCCAATCCTTCTTGAATTCTTTCTCTAGTATCGAGCCACCCTCGAGCATGTACTGCTTGTCTCACGGGTGCGGCAGCCATAATTCACACAACAAATACAACGATGCTACAACAAAATGAGGAGTTTTAAAACGAATAAAATAATGTTGTATCGTCGAACCTACGCCTGTTGTACCTACGCGTACTACGCATTGTTTTCGTAGTAATTCTCTCGCTAGCCTACGATTCCTGCTTTTTTACGCAAAAGTCAAATGATACCTTCCTACAATCGGATATTTGACATAGAAATAACCTTGATATTTCATGGTACCTAGACCTATACGTATTACGTACTAAACACCGTAATAGAAATAAACTACTTACCAATGACTTCTCACATTTTCTGTAAAGTTACAACGGATCCCGCTGTGTGCGGTTAGCATTGTTTACGTTCGGGCTTATTGGTGTGGTTTCGGAAAAATTTAAATAAATAAATCACATCACATCACACATAGCTAGTAAATGCACCATTTCCGCGTACTCGACATTGGAATATTGATACGCCATTTTTACACCGAATTTCACTACAAGGACACGTAATGACGTGTGCAAGCGCACCGACAAGCTGGGATTCGCCGGTAATTAGGTCAAGTTCACCCCCGTCCCGCCCGTACCCTCCCCCTCGCTATTGTTCTAGTTTGCTTATCTTTTACTTCGCATAGACTTCGTAACATTTAGAGCGTTCAACTTAAATATTTTATTTATGTATGAAAATCTGATGAACTAAAATATGATGAATTTTGAAAAGTCATAGAACAAAAGTTGTTGTTTATGATGATAGTAATTCAGGTTTTCCGATAGTAATTCAGGAGGTTACCGGTGTTTTACAAATAACCCTGTATATTCTTTTTTGGTGGAACGCTGCCATTAGACACCTAGTCCAATCCTGAATGGGTCTTATTCTCCTCCTCTTGTTTGTCTTTGGATGAGGTTGACAATTGCCTGTGCTTCTTTATATATTGTGTCATCTTTTCTATTTCGTCTATGGTGTACTTTATTTCATTCAGCAAATGGTTTGACACATTATAAAAACCAGTGTGGTACTTTCCAATTATCGTGTTAATCCTATGGTGCCATGATTCAGCTGAATTTTGCGTTCGTGGTATTTTTTTTTCCATATTTTGGTAAATATTTTGGAACTCCAGAAGCTTGGGGAATATTTTGCAGAGAAACCTTGTTATTTCCCCATATGTAATTGCAACTAAACCACTCAGCGATTGTGCTAGCTTCAGTTGAAATATTTTTCTTCCATTCATCAAAGTAAATTGGTATTTCTTGAGCCGTTAAGTATGACAACGCAAATAGACACTTCATTTCAGTTGCAAATTTTGTGTTGTTGAAATCTTTGAGATTGAATTTGGCGATATATTATCTGCCCTAAGTGAAAATTGCATCCGTTGATAACAGCGTCATCAAAATAACTTTTTAGACTATGATGAGACGCTTTTTCAAAGTCCATTATTACATTTTTTGGTGATAGCGGTATGTCAGCTGTACAACAATTAATCAACAATTCAAATATTGTGTTGTATGTAGTCTTATCTTTATATGTGCAAGTACGCTATAAGAGGGGAGTACTTACATACAAGGTGTAAAGAGACGTCTAACGAAGCCGAAAGAGGTAGGTACAGCATTCCAACACACAACCAAATCCAAAAGGATTTTCCGAAAAAATCATTATATCCAGAGAAAAAAGCGTTTGAAGAGTACTGTTTGCGTATGTTCTGGGCGCGTTAATTTACACAGATTGCTGGATTTTGAGTTTTAGAATAGAATATAATAGAATATAGCTTTATTGTACACCAGAAAAATAACATAAATTAAAAACAAACATGTAAAAATATGGTACAATGGGCGACCTTATCGCTAAAAGCGATCTCTTCCAGGTAACCTTTGGATGGACAGGATAAGATTAACAAATGAGGACGGTGGCATACATAAAAGATACTTAAAGGAATAAGTTAAACAATCATAATTTTTAATTGTTTTTTTCTCTTTTATAAATGCAATTATTAGGTAGGTATGGTCTTATTATGTCGTACTAGTAGTGATTAACCGAAAATAACATAACGTGACGAGGCAAGTCAAGATTTTTTTGCGTTTTTTTTTCGCTATATATGTTTAGAATCATGGTTTGCAACCACTCAGTTTTCGGTAGCAGTCTTTTTACACCCTGTATATATTGTTATGTTATAAAGAATAAAATATCTATAACAATGTTTTATTTAGATGTGGGCTGATTAGATAGAACAATGTTTAACTTATAGTAAGTACTTAAGTTAGTTTTCGGCTTGTTGGTGCCGAAAGTGTTCCAGCATTTTATGTTTAAACATTTTCGGAAATAAAATCGTCTATATCGATATTGTCAGCTATTATTTTGTACACACGAACACACCGACTGCGAAACATCTACCGACGCGAGGCAGGCGCGGCGTACCATCCACGGCACCATGCTGCGGCATAGCGCTATGCCATGTTATGGCGGCGGTGCCGCGCCGTTTTGGCGGTGTTACGGAGAAACGCGACGCGCAATACCTCGCGTTTTCGTAAATGAGGCCTAATAAATGACTTTCGTTAATGAAGAAGAGATGGATGGATTGTGTGAAAGATGATATGAGTAAGAAAGGAGTGAGTGCTGAGATGACGGCTGATAGAGGGAAATGGAAGAGGAATACATGTTGTGCAGACCCCACAGAGTGGGACAAGGGCAAGAAAATGATGAGTTAATGAAAATGAATTTTTTTTTTACTTTACCTCACAAAGATGTTCATTGGAAGAAAGGCACCCATTTTCTGCAAAGCTTCCTTAACTTCAAAGCTGACGTACTGCTTCGGCAATTTCTCTAACATGTCCTCAGCTAAGCGATACACGATACTCTCTCTTGTTTCCCCGCCTTGGCTTCCTCCTTCTTTAGGCTGCACACTCAGTATCGTATCTAAAATATCCTTTGCACTGTTGATCTGATACGTGATATCTGCATTACTATGTAACCCAAAAACTTCGGGCGTATCTGTCAAAGGCAACTGATTGATATAATCGACATATCCTTGGAGGTTTCTTGTCTGAGGAACTTTATAACCCTTATAAAACTCAAAACCCGGTCGGAGTAACACGTCACAGAACCACACGTTTGTGAATGTTGTGAGTAAACGTTTGTCAAAATCGTCCGTTACACGGCCACCGTACATAACTTCTCCAAGCATGTAACAAATGGTTGGCCACGAGATGCCCTTCTTGGGATCTATCTCGTCTAGATGGTTCATTACAAACTGCACGCTTGCAGCGTAATCTGCTTGATTGAACTCGTAGGGTATATTCCAGCCCAATGGTCCAAATTTTCTTCGCTCCTGAACAATGGTATGTAAAAATGCTACGGCATACAAAAGAGGAGGCCATTGTGATAAAGAAGAGTAGTCCAAGGAGTCTTGTGTTATATTTTGGTAGGTTCTCTTCATACTTGCTCTGATTCCTTGAGGTGGCTCATTGGTGAATTTTATAGCCATTTGCAAGAGACCTATAGGAAATTCCGTGTGAACTTCCGTAGTTAACCATAGTCTGAACGATTCTTGTATGTGCTCAGTTTCAATAAGAGCGTCCATGCCTTCAACGCAAAATGGAAGAGACAAATGTATGTTTTGAAGAAGTACCCAACCACCTTCGTTCATTGAATCTGATATCATTTTTCTAGCGACTATTTCTTGACCTTGCCCCATAGAAACTGCTTTGAGTACTGTGGAAAAACGTATGGCATTACATAATTACATACAGTGATTAGAATTTAGATTTGCATTCATAAAGCTTACCTATTTCCTTGGATTTTGCTAATGATGCTATTTGAGTCGATGGGTCTGAACCCACTGATAATATACAGATAAGAGGAGTCCGTGGCTCAGATTCTTCCCATGTGACTTCCAGGTTGAGAATGCAGCCTTCTCCATATTCAGGACCTAATGAATCTAAAAGAGAAATTCAGCAACTAAGGCGGGATGTTCTGAAATTGAACCGATGTTATAAAACAAAACTACCCTCCAGATTTCAGCTTTCTAGCTTCGGCGGTTTCGGTCCGGCGATATTGAGTCAGTCAGTCAGGTTAAGTTCAAATCAAGAGTAAATAGGTTCCTTCTAGGAAAGCATGCTACATCTTAACCTCCCTACCACTTTTAGAACTCCAAAATGAAGGTATATTACAAAAATTCAGCTTATTATCTCTCATTCCGAGGCTTCCATACATTTTTATGCTAAAATGACGAGGCCAAAACGAAAAGGCGTCGTACCCGGCAATTTGTGTACAGTTACTGTCCAGCATGAAATAAGGGGTAACATTCAACGCTCAACGCAACGTCACCATGGCCTTTGCTAACAGAAAGTAAGTTCCATTAAGAAATGAAAAGTCTTATCAAAATTTTCGATTCTCATATTTATTTATTTATTATTTTTTTCTAGTAACAAGTTGTCGAAGAAAAAATGGTTAAGGCATTTTCTTTTTTCGTCTTCCTATTTATTCCGTATACTACTGCCAGCACGCGAACAAAATTTACAGTTAAGTTAAACCTACACTTATACACTCACCTACAATATACTTTCTTGCTTGAGAAAGAGTTCGGTCAGGACTCCATGATCTTATAAGCAAGAGTTTTCTGAAAACATCAAGGCTGTCTTGATACCCGCTGGGTATGGTCTCCTCTTCTGGTTTGGCTTTCTCATACCAAACACGCCATTCTTTTTCATTAGACGAAATCTAAAAAAAATACAAGTTATCTCACCATCATCATCAAGTAATCAATCGATCGCTTTTAAAAAAAAACTTCATACAATCATGACTTACTCTTGAAAGCACATCAGAAAATGTCTTCAATTTACTGATTTCGACTAAATTCAACCAAGTTATGTCCAAAATCCATCTAAATGGTTTAGGCGTAACAGCATTTAAATCAAGAGACGCTCCACCCTTTATGAAAGCCATAAATTCATCGTGCGATATCAATTGTCTTTGATAGTCTATTTTCATTGCTAACATCAAAGTAAATAAAGCTTTATGTCTTTCGTATAAGCTTCGCAACGTAAACGCCCATACTTCGTGTGTCAAAAATCGCAATATTATATCGATCCGCTCTTCAGTATCATTACTTTTTGTTGATTTTGTTATTGAGTTATCAAATATATTCAAAAATTGCTTCAGTGAATTCTGATACATAATATTGACGTTGCTCATTTCCACGATCAAAAAGTACAGAATTGATCCTCTGGCGGCAACTGCCCTGAATTCTTCGCGTGCTTTTATAATTTTCTTCTCTGTAACTTCAGCCACTTTAAGCTTCTCATTCACTTCTTCCGCAGTTGTTTTAGTTATT
Organism: Epirrhoe alternata; assembly: GCA_963565295.1. Classification (NCBI taxonomy): domain Eukaryota; kingdom Metazoa; phylum Arthropoda; class Insecta; order Lepidoptera; family Geometridae; genus Epirrhoe; species Epirrhoe alternata. The sequence goes on from OY751375.1 coordinate 3,596,563, forward strand.
TGTAAAACTTGAATCAAAGCTTCATCGTCTACGAGAGATCCTTCAGAAGACGTCAAGCGACATAGCAGGTTGCTTTCTAACTCTTTCATGTTCCTTTGATTTTTCATAACTGACTCAAACAAAGCTACCCTTTCTTCTTCTAAGTCAGATTTTTCCATTAGTATCACTCGGCCAAGAAGTTGGTCCTCAAGGCCTTGCATTGTCACAGTAAAATCTATAATTGACGTTTTTGCACTGATTTCGGGTGAGTAAGCAGGGTTTGGTAATTTGGTAGTTATATAAAGCATGAACCCTGGCATAACGTCACATTCTTTGTCACCTACTATCACTTTTTCTATAGACCCAGATTTGATAAAGTTTTTTTCAAGAACATTGTCAATTACAGGATCTAACTCCACAGCTACATCTTCAATGAGCAAAGGTCGCCCGAGAGATAAGCTGTCTTCCAAATGTGTTCGGAAGTATTTGTGATTGAGGGACGTAATTTGTAACTCATTTGTACTTTCTTTGTTTTTGATCCAATTTTTCCCTTGACTCTGCGGGTCAACGAGAAGAGGATAAGAACTTGATTTCGTCACAATGAGGGCATTTTGAACAGATAGATCATCATTTGGTAGACCTTGCAGTGTCCATTCGGAAATTGTCGCATTCTCCACAAGCATATTCGTTATGTTTAAATCAAACGTTACAGGAATTTCTTTAGTTTTTAGTATACTCATCCATGTGTCGAGAAGGCTATTTCGAAACTCTTGGTTATAGGGTCCACAGTACGAAAGAAATCCTGTGGCTAGTACAACATCTCCGACTAACCTCCCCAGCTGTTCTTTGAAGTCTTTACTTTGCTGAGTCCATCTTATTTTTTCTCCGCCTAAGCCATTAATTAGAGCTGTAGCAGCAGTCATTTTTCTCAAGCAGACATTCGCAGCATCCGTTAGCTGTTGCTTTTCAGAGACAGCGGATTCATATTGTTCTTTGACTTTACGTAGAGACATTTCTCTTTCTTCTAACTGTCTTTCTGCAGAAGCTAAATCATCCATCGCCACCTACAAACAGATGCTACTAACTTCATCCATACTCATTTAATGTCACAAACCGATGAGCTTGTATGAAATAAGATTCTTTGGAAAAAATCCAATTAGTAATGGGTTACTGTGAGCTCATTGAACTTAACCTATGATGCAACCCCTCTTCGGTATCAAAATATATGTTTCCGATTCAATAAGACTTTCCCGCAATACTTACGACTCCAAAATCTTAGACCACGCAATGGACTACCAAACACTACCATGTGAACGTGGGAGCTTCTGCAATTCTAGATTTTCATTCTCCAACAGTAGTCTATTTTTCGACCATTTAAAATTTCGTTGTTGTTTAATGATAAAATAAAAAACAAGACTTTAATTTAGTCACAATTAATTGTAGTTACAGTTTACATGTGGTATCATAATATGTTATTGCGGGTAGGAAAATAAATCGGTTGGTTTGCGGACTCGGTCTCTCAACTATCTTCCTTAATTAAGCCTAAGTCTTAGCTTACGAGTATAAGCCTTTCTTGGTGGTTACGTTGACATACATTCCGAGCCATCGAAATTCTTCTCAATGGCTCCATTTATTGCTTCCACAGGAGTCTCTGGAGTTTCTCCTAGTTCAACTCCTTGCCTCTTGTATTCGTTGTTTAGTTAAATACTTGATCACTGTTTGGTGAAGTTAAAGATATTGGAACACTATATATATAGATAATTTAGATATCTCTAGGCCTTAAAGTGAAAACAAAAAGATCGTCTGCCTCGAGTGCGAAAGCCAGCTGCCCTCTTGTATGTCATTTAGATTGGCACGTTGGCTTGACAAAAAGTCGCGATCTCATATCATTGCGAGACCCGATACGAACTTTTTTTTTAATTGTTTAGCTCTGCTATATCCGAGCGTTTTGGTTCGAGATGATCGCCGACTGTCTTCACCAATGCTGCGAATGTTTTGTCCTCAGGATTTTCAAGAGCACACAGATCGCACATTTAATCATACGTAGCTTCGCCAACCAAAGCGTAGCTTCATGTAATTCCGGTTTAATTGCATTGAACGTCATAAACTGCGTTCCACGCATCGAATGTTATTACTAGAAATGTCGAATTGTTCGACTTTTCCGATCGGCATTTTAGTAAAACTTCACAATAACATTTCAAATAAGCGATTTGTATTGTTTAAACGTGTTTTATCTCTTCACCAGTGGGATTCATTTAATCTTAGTAGGAGCTCACCGAGTCCGCAAACTGACTGATTTTCCTACTCACATTAACAAAGGATACCACAGATACAACATATTGTTCAGCAGTAAGAACAGAGTGAGTACTGAAGCGGATCCTAATTTAAAACTATGAGAATGGTCAAGCTGTCATAGAGGCGTTAGTTGCCTCAGATACGCACCTCTTTGCCTGTTCTCATAAAAGCATTGAAGCGACACATAAAGTGTCTGCTAGCAATAACGAGATACTGTTAACTCCTTCATCGGATCAACTCACTGTCACCATATGTCATACATTTAAATTCGGGAAAGAGGCTTGATTTTATGGATGTATGTATGTACGTACATACCTACCATTCATTTCCTTAAAACACTTACTTTTAACCTTGCTTCTTGCATTAGTAAATTAGCTTTTAGCGGCAATACTTCTTTGTTAACACTATGAAAGAAAGCCATCGCTTTCGTCCAAGATAATAAGCCAGCAACGTCTCCGCATACTCGCTTTGCAGTATCCATGTTGTAATCTTCCATTTCGAAATAGGGCACGAGATGTTCAACCATTTCATTGTTAATTATATCTTTCGGATAGTTTTGGAGTTGCAGCAAAAACGTGGTACTCGCCATCATCTAAAAAGTCAGACGCATTTTCATTCATTACGAAAAAACTAAACAAAATATATTGTGTAATAAATCACGTGATGAAAGTTTAAATAAATCGATGGTAGGTCCATCTTAAATTGTAAATATCTGAAACATAATGATTTTAGTTACTTTTAAAGATTCAGCCCAAGAAGGTTTTGGGCATGGCGCTGCAGTATCCGGTATACATGGGTGTAGTCGTCTTTGAAATAGAATTAGTACGCAATCCATGATACGCATAATGAGATGTGGAGGACGCCCTAACTTTCTGACGGTAGCAATATGTGCTGGCTTGATCGTGTTCAATGCCGCCTCAGCTTCTTCTAATGCCGGCTTAGCTGCTTCTAACTTTATTTCAGCTTTTTCTTTCTCTTCGGCAATGTATGCCACAAGAACTTCGGCTTTTTCTTTCACTATCAGCACTTGATTCTTTACAATTTCTGCTTGCATAGCTCTTTCTGTGACTTCTTTGAGCACTCGGCCTGCTTTCTCAGAAGCTAACGCCAAGTCCTGCTCCATGACTGCCAAGTCTTTCTTTAGCACTTCTACGGATATTGATGCTTCTCGGAGTTTTTCAAGACCGGTGTCCATTCTTAGAGCACCATCACCAAGTTCTTTTTGTTTCATTTGGTAAATAGTCTTGTAACCCCCTATAAAGTTCAAATACGATTTTGGCGTAACGTGTGAAGATCTGCGAAATCTCTGAAAGTATTCTGCGGATACTTGTGAGACTACGTCTTGTATTGTACCCAGTACTGTGACGAGTTCTTTTTTGACTTCCTTCGTACATTTGATTTCAAATTCTGCAAGGAAATGGTCAGCGACGGAAACTAACGCGTCTTTTGGCCATGGCTGAAACCAATCAATGGTGCAGCCCGAAATGAGGGCAGGAAAACGCATTGCCCGGTATCTAAACGCTTCGCTCACCTGTGAAAAATATAACATGATATTAAAAGATTATAATGATGTTTATCTTGGTCATTATTATTTACATACAAAATTTACTCACAGGAGAAAAGCAGAGCACAACGTGAAGATTCTGGCATGTTCTGTTTAGGAAATACTCCATTATTAATTCATTAGTCAATGTGCGTTTCTGATTTTCACGCTTCATTATTGGTGTTAATTCGGAAAATATTTCTTGCTGCTCATCTTTGGTAAATAAATTTGAAATGACTCCAGAAGACAAAATGTTGTTCAAGTACTCAAGGAAACCTTCTTCTTTTATATCCAAATCGGTGAAAATAAATGTGGTACCTTTTCCCTGAACACCACAAGACCGATAAAGAAGTTTGAGATCTTCTAAAAAGTTTCCCACATTGTATGACCTGGTAAGAGCGATCTGGAAAGACCGGTATCCTGCTATGAACGTTGATAGTTTGGTCAAGGATTGTTTTCCTGAACCCCCTACGCCAACGAGCATGACGTTTCCTCTTGGATGCCGGATGACTCTCGAAATTTTTACTAAGTGGAGCATTGCATCAGGGAAAAATACCAAGTCCATTCCAGACCCTCGGACCATTTCGTTAAATTGGGACAGGAACATTTGCAACCGTTCTCGCAGCTCGTCGTAATCGAAAACGGGTTCGTATACTTTCGGTAACTCCATATCTGCGTCTTCGCCTTCTTCACCAGTCGGTTCTGGAGCATCTCTAAGGAATTCAACAAGGCACTTAGTTAATAAAGCATACATAAAAACAGAAAGATCTGGGTTTTACAGCGAAATAATAGCTTACCTCATAAAGTCCACAAACACAGGTTCTTTTTCCATCATTTTACGGTAATCAACGCCTAACATTTCTTGTACAATATCATTTAAGGCTTTGTTGAACCAATCTTTATCGGCTTGATGTGTGAACCTATCAGAAAACACTCTAGAGAATTCGTGTTTCCACAAAAGCATAAGACATTTTTCAGATTCGATAACAGTAGGCAGAGTGCCAACCATTCCTTGCCATACTCTTGACAAATCTCGTAACGAAAACACATAATGGAATTTAGCTGGAGTCGGTAGCAGGTTGATCCTGGTTCTCATCCATAGCTCTCTTGTTAAAGGAATTATTTTTTTGATCAGTTGACGAACTTCCATCGTGAAGCCCCTTTTTGCATTATAGTGACCTTCACCTATCATTTTGAAGATCTTGTCGATTGACTCATTGTTAGGGAGAGGACAATTAAATATGGCAAACTGGCGTTTAAGTCTGGCTGGGATGTCATTTCTACCACCGCCTGGAATATAAAAATACCACGAAATAAATCAAAGCCTGTGAAACATGTGAGACGAAAAAAAGTATGTCAGTTGAAAACCTGTAATCTTTGACATTTTTTATAGTGCTAGGACAACTGTGTAGACAAATGTTCCAATACTACATAGTTAGTAATTTACCTGGCTGGCCCATTGCGCCCAAAAACTGGATATCAATAACAGTGGTAAAGTCTCCTGGTTTCTCTAAACTGTAGAAGCCACTCATGCCCATAGTTTGCCTTACGATTTCATTGGTGATTTGATCTCCCCATTCATTTATCTCTGGTAAATTTATATCATCTATGAAGATCAACATTTTCTTGCCACCTGGTGGACCAAAGGTCATGCCACTGCGCTTTTCAACGTAACTCTCTATTGTCTTTTGGAACTGATACGGGCTAGTCGCTGACGAAAAATTGAAAGAACGTCCCATAAACTGCTCTGGGTTGGCATTTTTCATGTAAGCTTTCATCATGACAGTTTTTGCCGAACCTTGTTCTCCTAAAAGTAATACTGCTTTACCTTGTTTAGCAATGCAGTGGATTAGGTAATTTATTCTGACGTTGTCCACAATAGGTACAAGAATACTGGAATAATCAGGAGTTGCCGTATCTGGGTATTGGTAGTGCATAACTAAATCATCCCACAGCTCCCATTTTCCGGTCTGTTTCACGTAAAAGTCATAAGCAATGCTTGGTTTATTATTAGGATGCTTTGGTAATTCTAGGATCTGACTAAAGTTTTTCTTTAGGTAAGCATCATATCGTACTCTGTCGTTTGTCTCCAAAAGGGATCCGAAGCCCCAAACTAAAGTAAATACATAAATTTTGTGCAAATGTTCTGGAGTGAAAAGAACGATTTCTTCTGCCTTTTCTTTTTCTTCTTCATCATCAATATCCCCATTTATTGATTTCCCGGCTGAAACATCTTCAGCCTCAACAATTTGTGGGGGAACTAAACCTTCTAAGAGACTTAGCATCTGCAGTATAATGTTGCTTTGAAGTACTTTCATACTAAATGTGAGGTTTTGTGTGCACCAAGTATAAACTGATGAAAATGTTTGTTCGAATAAAGAACTGAAGACTTCAATTTCCCTTTCTGATCTTGTTTTAAGCCACGCTCGGAGAACTAAAACAAAATAAAATAAAGTCAATTTGTGAAAGAAAAAAAACCGAACAAGTGCGAGTCGGGCTCGCCCACCGAGTGTTCCGTACAGAGGCCTAAGTGAAAGTAAAAATCACGAATCATTTATTCAGTAGGTACGTATAGCAGTGCAAACTGTTATGTAAATATATACTTAACAGTTTGCACTGTTATACGTACCTTTGGAAAATACAATTGGAAAAATGTTAAATTGGTTTACATTTAGAAGCGTAGTGGTACAGTCAGCGTCACCAATCGGTAACCCCCTTACTAAAGCGGTTTGTACTGCACAGGGGTTACCAATTGGTGACGCTGACCGTACCACTACCCCTCTAAATGTAAACCAATTCTTAATTCGAGGGTTCCATTTTATTTTATTAAATAAAATCAACGAGTTAATTTAATTGGAATGGAGGTCCTTCTACTATTTAAATCTCTACACATTCTTGATATGGCATGCTTTTTTATCAATGCTCCTTTTTTCTTTAGAGATTGGAGTGGAATTTGGCCTATTTTCGTAAGAACCCTTGTAGACCCTGATGAGCTCTGCCGAAAAGTTCGTAATAGAAGCATTCTAGATTTACGTGGTACATAGAAATTCACTTACCTGGGTCCCAATCTAAGCCCGAAGAGCTCATGTATACCATTCCATTTCGCGACACAGTAGCTGGTGACGCATTATCAATATTTTCTGGCTCAAATATGATTTTGGTAGTTGGAGACATAGTCAACCGATCACCATTAGCCAAAGTCAATGTTTTATTATCATCTAAAACAGAGTTTAGATTTTCAATCCATATACTGTCAACTGGTCCATCTAAAACGAGCCAGATGTTTTCCCCTGTCTTAATCTTCAAGGTTTTCCTCCATAATGCTGAAAATATGCCGTCTGTCCAATCGTTGGTGGCGACATCCAAGCGTCCAAACATCTGCGCAGCTGTGATAGCTTTTGGATTCATGCGCATTTCCCTGAAAAATACATGTTATGGTAATAAAAATCAGACGAATGAACAAATCAAAATATGAATTATGCTAACCTATGAGGCGCTTCGAATTCTGATAAAGCGGACATGAGCGTGTGAATGCACGTTGTTTTGCCGGCTCCGGGAGGCCCCAGTGTCATTATACCGTGCCGAACTCTCTGCGTTTCGTACAACTACAAAGGAAGAATGTAGATAAAACAGACGTTGAGTTTATAAAAAATATCAATTTTTATTAGAACAGTGGATCCGACTGGCACAAAACCGCCAGGAGTGGCGTGAAAGAGAAGAGGCCTATACCCAGCAGTGGGTGTTACTGGCTGTATAGATAGATAGTGTTACGTGCTGGGGTTCGTCGATTCTGAAGAACTAGGTATAACTTTCGAAACTTTATTACACGCTAATTTACTCAAAACACACTTTAAAGTTATCAACAGTCGCACTGAATATCACTGGTCACTATTTCACTTTGTTATATCACAAGTTGACTCGCTCGTAATTCACAAAGAACTGTCCGTGACGCGCAAACCGCCTGTTTATATACCCAACCGGAACGCCTAGAAAGATCACCGTGGGAACTCTCTACAAATAAACAGGAAGCTTCTATAAATAAACAACAACACGTGACAAGCGACCTTGAACCTTATACACTTGTAATAAGGTCGCTTGGCAGTAGCGCCAAACAAATATGAACCTTAAGTCCAGGTATTACGGTCCAATCATTAATTCTGCATGTCTAAGCGAGAATGTTCGTGGAATCTCTCCCGCGCGCGAGTCCTCCAGAACGTTCGAGTGCTTGTACGTTACGATAGATAGACCAATTTTTATGGCAACAACAAACTGACCTGAATAATTTTCAACAACCAAGGTGGATGGTTGATGAGTCCTGTTGCTTCCACATGTTTCTTTATAGACTCTTCTAATTCTGTGTACGTTGTTTTCTCTAAAGATTGATTGGGAAACAGATCCGCCACTAATGAAATGAATAATGGTTCGTCTTCGTCTATCAACTTAGATAGGTTCATGTCGCGAAGGACTCTCATGACGATGGTACTTTCTGTATCCTTAAAGTTGACACGTTTTACGGCTCCTAAAGTACGTAGCACTGAGAGAATGTTTCTGAGGCCAAAGTCGTAGTGGACCTAGTGAAGAAAGTAATGTTATATTTATAAACTTCAAACAAAATAACTCGACATAGCGTTGAAACTTAAGTAGATATGCATGTCATTATGCCGTAGCCATTAATTTGTGAAATTGGCTCTAATATCGTTACATATGGGAAATAATAAATCATGTCTTGAAACGCAGATAGTAAAATGACTAACCTGTTTAGTAAGCTGCTCTTCGCAGAGCTTGTATAGCGTGTAAAATTTACGCGCCAGAGTGATATTCTCAAGAAAGCCACAAGAGGCTAGCTTTACCCGGATGATGATCTGCCGGTCTGGCACCATCATAGCTACTGTCCGGAATTGTACTTTCAAGTTTTCTGGCAGTTCTTTGCGGCCAGCGTAACCTGGGTTCTGTAAAATAGTAAACGAAATAACTATCCAGGGGTCGTAGTGTTACATAATGAGGGTATTTGACGTTTTTTCATTAATTTCAGAAAAATACCCAGCAAAGAACACATTCCTGACGCCTAAGCATTATACATAATTATGCAATAAACTCACCATAGTAATAAATATCCCAAACTCGGGACACATTTCCGATACGTCCCCATCGGTGAATATAAATGTTTTTTTCTTTTCTTTCTTTGCTGATAGTACAACAGCCACTTGTTGTGCGGCGACTGACAATACTGGCAACTCAATACGGTTAAACTCATCAAAGCAACCCCAGGAGCCCGATTGGGCCAAACCTTTGTATATACGACCAAGACCTCTAAAATGTAAAATTTTGTCATTAGCACATATACGTCCAAAATATATCCACCCTAGACCTGCATAAAAGGCATTAGCCTTTTATGCAGGAGGCAACACTAATGTGTTGCAACACTAATGTGTTGCCTCCTCAACGGAGGCCGGCTTAACGAAATCTTGCACCTCCAGTGGGTCTGGGACTCCTTCCAACCCATTAACCATATCTACTCCACAGAATTGGAGGAGATTTTCCTCTGATTCTGTGAGGTTGAGCGTATTCATGTTATAGTTTTACGCGGCAATAGTTCTGGTCTTTTTGAGCATCTAGCCAGATGCTTGCATATCTGTTTATAATAAATGATATCAGACGATGCTGTTATTTTTTTTCGAGCTTAATCTGAGTTACAATTTCGAAAATCTCCAACACTTCGGTCGTCTGCTCCATCACAATCCATTTCGTATTCAACGCCTCGATATCAGCTGATGCAGTCTGGTGTGTTCCGGCATTGATAATGACGATGGTAGATAGCAATGCCTGTTTTGTTTCCACCAACCGCTGCATCATCAGCATGGTGGAGTTCCAGTGTGTGCATACATCAATTTTAAGTTTTAACATGCACATCCCCATTCGCTCTTGGGTGGATGCTAATTGCGAAGACGCGTGGACCCTCCTTCTAAAAAATGCGACAATAGCCCGACCTTTTTTAAGGATATTTTCAATCTCCCTTACACCGGCTTGAACCACCGTGTTAAGGCTATGCGCAAAACATCCTGAAAATCGCCAGCCGCCAATCCTCAACGCCGCCACCATATTGTCAGCATTATCGGTTACTACCGTTGCCACTCTTTGGCCTAGGTTGTATCGCTCCAGAACATCTTTCATTTTTTAGCATATATTTTGGGCTGTATGTCGCTCCGGTATTGAAATATCTGACGCCATCTTCGTCTCATTTTCGTCCTCCGTGATATAGTGTGCCGTCATTGCAATATAACTATCGTTATTGAAATTTATTTGGGCTGTAACTGATCCTTTGGAAAATAAAATTTAAGCTCTTTTGTATTAATATACTAGCTGACCCGGCAAACATTGTTATGCCATGAAAATTATTTTTAGAAAAATAACTAACTTATTGTTGTTCTTGGGTGGACTGTATTAAGGGTTGCTGGTTGAATATTGATTGATGATGGAAAGACTTGGAGCGAGTTCACAGAATTTATTAATGTAGAAAAGTTAGAAGTTGCAAGGTGTTACATTACATACATCGGTCCGTCGACAATTAGTTGTCATCTAATGTCATCCTATCATAGACAAATTAGTCTTTAATTTACAGATTATAAAATTCAAAATAATTGAATATTATTGTTGTAGTCTACCAACAATTGTAAGTGTGTGGGGATGTGGTATAAGACTAAAGAAGGAATGGAGCGCTGTGAACAATAATGGCCAATACAAAAAACATAGCTTGGCTTTCTGTTTATATAAATTCACCCAATTAAGTTTTTCCAGCTGTTGGTTTTCCTTATAAATAAATAAATAATATTAATTTATATTTATTATGCTACTTGGGATATTATCCATTAAATTCGACCACATTTTTTTTGTTTTGAAATTGATGTAAATTTTTGCATTTTCTTACCGATAATCCATTTGATCGGAACAGTTGAATACTACTACGTATTTTGCTAACGTCTTGCCCATGTCTTTGACTGTTTCTGTTTTACCCGTTCCGGCGGGCCCGCATGGGGCGCCGCCCATACTCATAGTCAATGCTTGAGCCAATGTTATGTAACATCTGTTAATAAACACAATACGTATAAGCACATTACGCAGATAATAAATATCTGAGCGTATATCGTTTAATAGGGCTCTCTATATAATTCAATGAACTAACAGAGCGGATCTGAGACTTTACTATCAAGAGTTGAATCCGAAATTTTGATGAATATTCATATCTTTCCTACTACGAACTACATTGTATTCGGTCGATAAGATCAACTTATAAAGATAATCCTAACCTAGGACCGAATATTTAGGGACCGAAAAATTGGCCATTGAAGTCAGAAATCGTAGTAAAAAACATCCGAATATTCATAGAAATTTCGGATTCAACGCTAGAGAATAATATCCGTTCATCATATATTCAAGTGATTCGTTACAATTCTATTGAAGGTAAATGTCATAATATGTGTTAAAAAAACTAACCTGTCTGTTAGTGGGGTAATGACCAATCTATCTGTGCATCCCAAGTATTCGTTTTGGTAAATGAACGTTACATCAGTGACGGAGACCCATGTTTTATCAGCATCCTCTTTGAAGTAGAATCGACATTGCTTTAACCACTCAAAATCGTGAGAAGAACGCACGTTCAAACGTACCTACAGGACATAAATGAAATAAAACACTCGATAATTTACATGACAGTTAAAGCAAATGTAAGGAATACATACCAACATGTCAAATATATCTCTTTGATGTACATGAATCGTGATTAGAGTTTCGAACTTGATTCTTTCAATTTTGAGCAAATCTCTAGTTGTTTGGTCGATGAGGGTGTTTAGTAACTCCAAAAATTTATTGTTAGTCTCCATCATTATCTTCTTATCCTGTCTAGCTTGCGAGAGACCTAATTCAGCATCTCTGGTCCAAATAACTTGAATACCCAAAAGCCCTATCTAAAATACGATTAAAAATGTTAATTTGCAGACACAAGAGCTCACCGATTGTATGTAACTCAAATTACCTGTGCTGGCATTTTATCTAAGAATAACAGCAGGTTAAATGTGGGGTCGTTTATAAATGCAACAGCATTGCGTATGATGGAATGTAAGCTGCTTTGAGCGGATTGTAGCAGTGATGTAAGCCACGTCTCTACGGAACCCTCTGCTCGTACTGCCCGCTCTAACTTTATCTCTTCACCTTCTGATGATACTATAGCTATCATTTTATTATATTCTGAAATATGTTTGTAAACATTTTACTGATAATTTTTTAACTTAAATAGTCAACACGGAATATATTTTTTCTTATTACTCACCAATATCATTGAACTTAACGTAACGAATATTATCAAAAATAGAAAGTAAATGATTTTGTATCGTGTGTGAGTCGGATGCTTGACCCAAAATTTCCAGCAAGGCTGGGTCCGAAACGAAAAAGAATCTCGGAAACATTGTGCGTTTCCTTTCCAAATAACCGCTTAGACTCTTCTGGCAAAGTTCGAGTTGCTCTTGCAGATGTGGTAAGAGTTGTCGGAGTAGATCGTCTCCCACACAGCACGACACCACGCCCGGGGTCTCATGCGCCCTTTGCATTATCTTCTGCCAGGATTTGTCTATTTTGGAAAATCTCTTGGCTTCCTTCGGGAGCTGCTTCGCGATGTCACCACCGACGAACACCGCCTCTAAGTACACCCACATGTTCTGAACCAGGAGCCATCTTTCCAATATTTCATTCGTTGTTTGTAAGTCATAAAGCCATTGTTGGATTTGCTTACGGAATGGAGCGTTGTATCTAAAAATATTTTGAATCGATAAAGAAGTGCTCGAGTGCAGATTTCTTAGTAATGATACTGTGCAGTCATAAAAATTAACTAAAACATTATTAAATGATCTCAGTATAGACACAAAATAGTTTTATTTCACAATAATCTCGTTTTTTTTAATGTAAGATTTCTAATCCTACGGCCATCAAAGGAACTCCTTAATCCAAGTGTTACGGAGCATGAAGCTAACAAATTTCTTTGTGCCACTTTATCAAATAAATAAAATAATATATTCGCGAAGCCGCAACGCAATAGACGATTACTTTACCTATTGCTTCAAATAAATAAGCCACAGTAGACTTGAGTTTGTTAACAAGATCGCATGAACTAATGACTGCTTTAATTCACAAAGGAGAATGGGCACTCATGTATGGAGGGCCGTATGGTAGAATCGGTAGACCTTCAAAAACACTACATTTGATTGTATGAAAGCTAAAAAATTCATCCTGCTTTAATCGAGATATTTGCAGTTAAAGGTGGATGACTTTTACCATCATATTTTTTTACTTACAGGATCTCCGCAGATTTGCCACTATATGGGCGTTCGCTAAAGCTCTACATTTGATTGCATGACAGCTATAAAATCCGTTGAAAAAAAAAAGTAGTTTCATTACTCGAGATCCGTGTCGTTTTTCGGACGGAATTTTATGGACGTCAAGTTTATGGACAAGAAACCATATATAGATACCACGTGAGAACAACTTCCCATCCCAAGGTTCTTCGACCACATTTGCACGAGCATTGGGTGTAGTTAACTGCTTCCAGTCCCTGTTGGTCTGAGTCGACCAGAATGTATGTGTATTGCGTCCAACTTCTGGTTTGCCTCAATTGAATCCTACCTCCAAGTTATTTCCGTGTATGCCGTAGTTCAGCTATGGGCCTAAGTATTCCTACATACTTCTACTAGGTACATGCCATTGCGAAATGTTCGCTGTAATAACTTCTGGCTAGTTTAGTTCTGGCTAAGTTCATACTCAGACAAACAATCTTGTTCCTTTCCACGATAGGAAGGCTGTTTAGGCTCCTGGAAAGCGTTGGTCATAGCTGCCGCAATCTTTAAATCTAAAAACATGTGAGGTATGGCTTTATTATTACTGACTTGTCGAAATAACTTAACTCGTTTGAATAATTGAAACGTCCGTTAACGGCTTCCACGGCCCACCTTGTTATTGTTACTAGCCTTGACTCATTTGCTTGTTGTAGTCAATTGAGTTTCGACTCTGGCCAGAGAGTATGACATAAAAACATGGCATTTGGCTCAAAAAAACCACAGGAAAGCACTAGGATTCATTTGAATGAGGTCGTTTAAATGGCCGCATCGGATGTAGTTGCAGCATAAGAGCCTGCAAGTCCAATGATATAAATAAAGTATAAATAAAAAAAAGCCTTTGTTGCTACTACCTTAATACTATTTTACTTACAATAATGTTTACTCATTTCAATAGGTTACTAGAATAATTCTATAAAATGTTTTTGAATTCTTAATTATCTATTCAGCCATGAGAGCCCCACTGCTGGGCAAAAGCCTCCCCTCACTCCCTCCAGACATCTCGGTCCTCAGCTACATCTCTCCAGTCCGTTAGAAATTGGTCGAGCTCGTCCCGCCATCTTCGTTTTGGTCTGCCGCGTCGCTTTCTCGCTGGGTCGGGGCGCCACTCGGTGGCTACCTTGCCCACAGCTCACCTGGCATGCGACAGACCTGCCCAGCCCAATTCCACTTTAGCTTGGCTCTCATGGCTGATAATAATAATTATTATCTATTCGCTATCGGTAGAAGTCGCCTCGTCGGACGTTTCTGTGTCCGGCGGCTAGCTTTAAATAAGGTTTCGTCAGATTCTCCTATACAAGGTTTGATAGTAGGTATATTGCTATCACTGTTTTTGGCCGGCTGCATTTTCTCTCTAGAGACGGCGTTTCTTCTAAAGCGGTGTTAAACTGATTTACTATTAGGGCCTTTTAAATTGTATAAAGTATTATCATCCATTGTTTCAATACATTCGAAATCCAGTTGTAACATTGGGCCTGTGTTTGAATTTTCAAAGTACTTACTAATGATGTCCATCTTTTGAACTGCGTTTAGTAATGCCTCTAAGTAGTTTGTATTGATATGATCTTCACATATGCAGGCATTTGGTGGAACATAGTAAATTGTGGTCTTTCAAAAGTTGCATTTTAATCAGCTGCGGCACAATCAATCTTGAAAAACTCCTGCGTCCAAACAACATGCAAGAGTTTGATGAGTAAGGAGCTCGACTTATTTCGATTAAATATATGTATACAAGAAACATTTTTACGAAATGCTTGTTCTGGGTGGTTTTCTGGATAATCAATTAGGCTAATATACAGGGTTGAATTTTGTAATGCCACCAGAAGGGAAAGTACTCTTCATCGTAAAGAAAGAAAACTGCGTTATGTTTTTTGAAAATTCGCTTGCCATACCCGGGAATCGAGCGGACTAAAATCGATAAATAAAATATGCTAAAATAAACAAAGATTGAAACAGGCCTTTGTATTTCCTGTGTTTGGTGCATAGCGATACAATCCTCGTCAAATTGTCTGCCCTGGGCTGGGATGTTTGACAACTGACAACTGGAGTTAAATCACCTTCTTTGATAAGGACCAAATCTCCGACATTTGGTTCAGGTTGACGAGGAGGAAGTCAAAAAATATGATGGTTAAAGTCACCACGTTTATCTGAAAATATCTCGATTTCTGCAGGATTCATTTTTTTAGCTGTCATACAATCAAATGTAGTGTTTTTAAAGGTCTACCGATTCCACCATACGCCCACTCTGCTGGCGATATTGTTATTATTTTGGCGGGCTTGCCCAAATCAAGAAAATGCTAAATTATATAAATAAACTATCTGTCTATTAAATCCAATCCACGTTGGAACATTCAGTGACTTTAGAGCAAGACTAATCATTCAAATAATGTCGTCTTACATAATCGTAAAAGCGACCGAAAGACCATTTCTCTCATACCCATGATGACACTTTGCCTAAGATGTCACAGACACAAAATATCATTATGGATATGAGTGAAAAGGAAGACCAATCGGAGGGTCCAATTGGTCTGCTTATGAAAAGTTTTGATATCAAACACTTATCAGTGAAGCTTTCTCTTACCGATTGGATAGCAATGATCCTAAAATCATTAAACTGTCTTCTAACTGTCCTATAGTTTCGGCCGTTGTGTCACCCCTCAATAGGAGTTCGCCTCTGTTGTTGAAAGTTTGGAACGTCAACTCGTGGACAGACCATTCATTCGTAACTTGACGCAATTTTGCTTCGATGTCCTTTTCTTTCATCGCTGATATACAAATATCCTACAACACAAAGTTTTCCGTAAAAATCATACATCTTTGAACAAGAAAAAAACTATCTTAAAAAAAAAGCTCTTTACCTATTAACTTTTTTAAATAAGCTAAGTACCTATTTTGAATAAATGCTTTTTCTTTCTTTCTTTCTTTCTTTCTACTACATTTATTTTAATTCTTGACGTATCGATAGGACCGTGTTTTAACGATTGAAAAATTGGCCCTTGAAGTCAGAAATCGTGGTGGGAAGCATACGAATATTCATTAAACGAACGAATAACCCCTTCTTCTTTCGTATCAATGTTTTAAACCATGTTTTATCTCTGGCGTTGAGCACAGAGGACATGAGAGCAGATGTTCCATATCCTAAACGGGAGCCCCACACCCCTGTATGCGTTCGAAAACTTTTGTCCGAATAATTTTGAATTTCCTTTAAGATTATATTCCTATTCACCGAGTTGAATGCATTTTTTAACATCCACTTTAGGCAGTACTTCACCTTCATCTCTTTTTATATATGATCTTACAGACTGGACGGCGGCCTCGCATCCTCCCCTACTTCCGAAACCTAGCTGTACTGGTTGAACTTTGCGGTCAGGTCGGGCAGGAGTTTCTTGCAACAGATTTTTGAGGCTATACATACAACGGAATGTATACATACAGGGTGTAAAAAGACGTCTACCGAAGCCGAAAGGGGTAGGTACAGCATCCCAACACACAACAAATCCAAAAGGATTTTCCGAAAAAATCATTATATCCGGAGAAAACAGCGTTAGAAGAGTACTGTTTGCGTATTTTCGGGGTGCGTTTTTTTACGTAGATTGCTGGATTTTGAGTTATAACTGTTTTTTTCTTTTATAAATGAAATTATAAGGTAGGTATGGTTTATTATGTTGTCCTGGTAGTAAATAACCGAAGATAAAGTAAATGATTATTTTGCGTTTTTTTTTCGCTAAATATTTTTAGAATCATGGCCTGATTGCAACCCCTCAGTTTCCGGTAGTTTTCTTTTTACACCCTGTATAATGGAAAAACTTGTATGTTTAGAATTAACCAGACAATGTCATGACGCGACTGGCCGACTTCACCATGAATTCGGTCGGTGTTACTAGCTTTGTGTCGTCATACAACGGTGACGTCAATATACTTCCACTTTGTCTACTCGTCATATCGATCGCGTGTCAAGTCGCTACTGTTAACTTGAAATCTTTTATTTGGAAAACAAACCTTCTTACAGTCATTTAGAGTTGATATTGGTATGGTAATGATTAAAGGTTGTACTGCGTCCTAAATAATGTCACCCTTTATAGTGGAGCATGCGCGATAGCTACTTTCATGCAGCTGTCGCGTACTTCTTCATTGGCTATGTTCGCCTGGTAGAAACGCGGGTAAAGGACCTGTTGCAGGGTCATGATTCAGGGTCACGTGGACAGCTTGGACGCCAGTGCCTGTGATTTTGTCAGAGTCTTACCTCTATATCCTCCTTGTTAGGCAGGAGTGGAGCTTCTAGAATGTTCTTCAAGCAGAAGTCTTCGTTGTCCAGTTCAAAGTTATATTTAGTGACCTCCATTATGCGCTGCCAATGTCGCGGCTTCATCGCTTTGTTTGCCATGAGTTCCAGCAGGGGGCACATGTCGTTGAAGTCATCTATCGTCTTCTTGAGGGCGAAGAACGCAGGCCATTCTTTTAATCTAGGAATGAGTAGAACATAAATTAACTTGCCATATTATGTTGAAATAGTATACGTAAAATATTTCATATAAATGTGTGTGTATGTCTGTTATGTTGACTTTTAAGTCAACTTCTGTACATTAACGTTTCAACTCGCTCGCTTTTTAATGTTTTATTACCCGACTGCGTCCGAAGGAAGGTCATGTTTTTTGACATATTGTTGGTGGTTCTTCAATAAATATATTTGATTTGAACTTTAATTGATTACCTACCCCTTCGGGAGTTTACGACATCTATTTTGAAATTCCATCAGCTCATTATTTATTTCCTCGATGTTGACTTCACCCCATGGTATATCGTAGTAACTGCTCACTCTGTCGATGACGTCATTGTACAGTTTGTAGAGTTTTTGAAGCAGATTCAGTTCCTTTCTAATCTGCGCTAGTTCAGGGTACTCTGTATGCGGTAACCCAAATAATTCTTCGCCGTTCTGGTATGTTTGCAGTTTTCGCCACATGCCATCAAAACGATTCTGAAATATTTAGAATCGTTTATAGTATAACATATTATTTAATTTCTCTTTTTGAATAAGCTTCCAGATGAATTTAAGGAGCCTTAAGTTATGTTGTGTTATTTAGGTTTTTGGTGTTCACCAAGTCATCACTTATCTATTCTTTAAAGAGAAATGTTTGTCAGTAGGCTTGACACTCTTATCTTTGATTCTCTCATCCGTTGCATTCTGCTTCTCACGTCCATTTCAAATGAAATGTCTGTTTATACTAAACTAGCTGTCCGCCGCGGTGTTACCTGCGATCCCTCGAGAAAACTTCACTTCCCCGGGATAAAATATAGCCTATGTTCATCGGGGATAATGTAGGATTCTATTGGAAGAGCCATTCTATTAGGATTTGGTGAAAGAATTTTTCAAATCGGTCCAGTAGCTTCGGAGCCTATTCATTTCAAACAAACATACAAACAAACAAACAAATCTTTCCTCTTTATAATATTATTATAGTATAGAAATAAAATTAAGTCAAATGTTGAAACAGGCATTCGAGTACTCAAAAAATTTTGTAGATAGATAAAAAAGAAGAATTGATTCTCCATATAAATTGAAAATGTCGACACATCTTTCTTTGTTTTTATTTATTTCGTGCACACGCACTATCTTTAGTGTTCAATACTTCCCATCTTATGATCGGACTGTTAAGTAAAATAATCATTTATATAATACCTGGAAAAGTATGAGCCTATCGGACGCCTCTCTCGGCGTCAGCCCCGATTGCATCGGACCAGCGTATCTATACTCGTGGCAGTACTCGGTGTTATCTTCCCTGAACCTATCCAGATTGCCTCTGAGATCGGACTCGAACTGCGGCTGCATATGCAGAAGTTGGACATGAGACGCGAGCGCGGTGGCTTGCAGCTGCTGCCAGGAGTAACGCAGGTTGTCCACCTGCTCCAGGTCTTCTTTGCTGACCGGCAGGTCGTACCGTGTGATGATGTTGAAAGCTTCCTGTATTTACACATTAATGAAGGTTTAATGTTTCTAACAAAAATAATTTAACTTTTTTGTTCAGGCGTATGGAGTCTGTACGTTCGTACCATTGACTGTTTTGGATCAGTCAGCGACCAAAAATATTGATGTAAAACGGTTTCAAAGAAATTTAAAAGTTTGCAGCACCCAAAAAGCCAAAGTTTTGATCTAGTACTGATGATGTAGGTAATAGTCGATACAATAATCTGTTGGCTTATTAACTATCGATCTCATTGTTTTTTTATGTTGTAATTAGCTTTTCTAAGTATAGTAGTAAGTATTTACTATCCAACTAGAAAGCAATGCACGCGACGTCACGGCTTGGCTTTGCGTCAACTTATCCGACCAGACATGTCTGGAGTGATATCGAACATAGAACATGTGTTGTACGTGGTTAACTTACCCTGTTTTATTGAAATCTATTAAGACTAAAACGTTAAGCACAGCTCAGTTTGCACAAGAATACACTTTTTTAAAGGATTTCAAGCACAAGCTATACGTCTAACTTTAAGAAAATCTAACGTGGTGATTTTGAAAAAAAAAAAAAACAATTTTACCTCTACGGGATCAATTTTCAGTTCCATATCAACTTCTTGTTCCCTTATCTTCTTCAATGTTTCCATAACAGTTCTCACGTCATCCAAGTCTCGTATTGGTCTTTCCAGTTTTCGTTCTAAATCATTCATTATTGCGTACACGTAATCCATTTCTCGTTTGTATTTCTTTCGCATCGCTTGACTTATTCTGTGCGTCCCATCTAACATTCGCAAAACGAAAATAGACATTGAAAATTAACTTAAAACAGGCTCTAACAAAACTTATACTTAATGCGTCTTACCATAGAACGTGACATAAAGTTATTCCACCGAATAAATCAAGAATAACCATACATTTTGACAGTTTACACTCCGGAATAACTTTATGTTCTATGGTAAGACGCAATATATTTTTCTCATCCCGCGGGCACTCACGGCTGGGTGTAGGCCTCCTCTCTATAAAGCTAAAGGCACTCACAGGTTATATTAAAATGTTTTAGTGGGTATATGTTTTATAGTATTTTATGTTTTAAGTCGGTAAAGTCTATTGGATTTATCCGCGTGATGTTTGCATTATTTGCAGACATTTGTTCCGGATCTGAGTGGTTGAGGTCGGTGTGACCATTGGGTAATTCATTAACTTTCAAGTGTAAATTATGCTAAATAATGATAATTATTCATAGACATACTTTTTAATTCAGTATTCAACCCTAGTTTCAACTTCTCTGTGGACACGGCCATGCAATTCCCAATGATAAGTACATCTGGCTCAGTTGATAGTTTTATATCAAGCTCACTGTGTCTTTTCAAAGAAAGCTCAAAGTCGTTCAGATTCCAAGCTAGAAGTTGTCGTAAAGTTTTCTCGCATTTCCATAAATAGTGGTACGGACGCCATCGTTTTACTAATGTGTTCAACTCCTGAAAGTACACATTATACATTTTATTTGAATTTAAAGCGATGTAGAATATGCCTTTCTAATTATTAATTTGAATTAAATAGGTTGAGTACGAGTATTATCATATCCCACTCAGTAATAGACGAATGAAAAATACGCACCGTTTTCACATTTTGCGAACACGTAGACAACAAAGACAGCGTTTTCACTATCTCCTTGTTTTCCATCATGTGGTTATAGAAATTCTTTTGTTGAAATGGAAAAGTGGGCTTTTCCTCAGACTCTAGTCTGTAGTGCTTCTTTCTTTTCATTTTTGCCGCTTCTCCCTTCATCGCCTTTTGCATGTTAACGGGCGCCGTTGACGAAACCTGTTCGTCAAGCTTGGTGACTACTTCGAGGAGCTGATTAGCTTGGTGGCCAGCAACCTTCTTCCAGCTCACCTATACATGTACAAAGCACGGGACGGCAACATAAACCGAATAAACATAAAAGTGCAAAGCCACAATAAGTGAACGGCGATGTGAAGAGGAGAAAAGCATAGGGAGGTGTTGCAGACGAAATCACAGTCAAATCACACAAGTGCAAGTGGATATTGAACGACACAATACAATTAACATCACAAATTTGGAAAGAACAGAAAATATTAAATTATTTTTGGTTCTGAAAAAACAAACTTTTGAATAATATCTAAGCATTCTCCAAGTTTTACCTAGAACATGTAGAAACTCATTTTAAAAGAAACCATTATTTTTTGGCTTAGAACACTTTGTAACCTGCTATATTGGTGGTGAATGAATTTGTACCCGTTAGCTCAGTGGTTTGGTTACAGTACAAAGATAAATAAAGGATTTAAGTTCTAGAAGCTAAGTCCTAGGATGAAATTCATGTGTGGGATAACTAATTTAAAATAAAAAATTTAATCTGAACAATTAGTTTTATTTTCTAATTCTTATTTATTAAAACACTGATAATTTAACCTAAATGAATCGATAACTTAAGATCTTACTTTCTAATTAAACAATATTCAGCCTTATTTTATTCTTGGGCATACATAAAAATACCCCTTGGTCCAACTTCGCCGAGTCTCCCCAATTCTATTTGAAAACTTATATAAACGGAACTGGCTGTATCACACAGGGCCTCGGGCCTTCGGCTTGACGTTTCGCTAAACGAACTCGGGAGATTCCTCGAATTTGAATTTCTTACATTAATGACTAAAACAAATCCGAACAACGGACATATAAAATTTTGTGACAAAATTGGTACATGCAGAATTTACAATCTAAATTTACAAAACTAGGCTCAAGCACTCTCCCAGGGGTTCGGAACAATCTTTGAGAAACGTGTCTTGTAAGATTGTGAGTTTGCCCAAAGGAAGGAAAAAAAAGAAAAAAAGTAAGTCTTCCTTTTGGGTCACAAAATGTCCTAACAATCCTACAACTGGTTTATGACCGCCCTAACACTGGTTCACATGGGAAGCTTGTCCCCTCTAAAATTTATAAAAGGAATGCTTCGACATAAAAATAAAACTAAATTTTAACTACAAGAATATGGGCCGTCCTATTTATATTTAACTATGCTGGAGTCATTCTACAGGAGGTGAGTATGGCTCCAGAATATCCTCATCAGACGGACAAAATGAATGTGAAATTAACCCGCTGTGGTCCTACCATAAAATTCTATATTTGACGACACTTGTAAATAAAAAAAATCTTAGTCCACGTTTTAAATCTACTTTTACCCTGCGAATGCAGAAAATACACCTTTCCTAATCCTGAGATATTTAAATTAACGCCACTGATTCGGTCGGGACTACGGGTCGGAATGTTGGAGAGAAACCGATGGCTCCGAAATGTACTCCCGACTTATGATTGGAAAGAACTGACCTTTTTGAGAAAAATGTCACCAAATCGAGACGGGCTCCGCAGAATATCACCCTTCGTCCGACGTGGGCAAAATATGGACTCGGCACCTCTGCGATCACGTTCGTACTGCTGCTGCAGCCGTATTTGTTTTTCTTTGTCTCGATTACAACTTCTCTGCAGATCGCTGGCGCCGTCCGTATAGATGATATCACCACGTCGGGAAATCTCCTCGCGTTCGCCCGTCTCGAATCTGGATTCACAAGAAACACTTTCAAAAAGATGCCAATCACGACAGGCACGACCTTCCGTGACTCTTGTTTGACCCGTAGTCGGCTGGAGGTCAAACTTATTCCCGCTCGTCACCTCGATTCTCTATGGATAGACGAAACACGAACCTTCTAGAAAGAAATTTACTTGTCGCCTGGTCGCATCTATCGGGGAGTGGCCGTACTCATTCATGAAACCGGGAAGCCAAGACCTTCTCGATGTAGTCCCTCGATCATCCGCTAGATGCGTTGCCGTCGGTACGAATTTGTATGAAAATCGACCACTAACGGATTGCCATGCGCGCCCTCTGTGGGTTTCGGTTCGCACACGTTGTAATCCGTGCTACCCAACATCAATGTGACTCCGCCACTCGCCGCTAGGTTGCGCCATTCCGTGTTTCGATCCCCTGACGACTGAGGAATAAACTGACCTTGTCTATGACCATTCGCTGTGTTGAAACAAAAACTGACTGATGTGATAAAACCACATACAGACTATTCTCTATGTTCCGATGTTTTGTGTATGTCAAACATGAGCTGTCAACGTCATGTATTGTTTACGTATTTTTATAACAATCACGAAAATAAACCGTGACACTTTTTCTTAACCTATTTAATACAAAACTTAGTAACTAAACACCCAATACCAATGGAAATAAAAAGAACATGCAACTAAAACTAACATTTTTATTCAATACACCTTATAACTAAAACATATCCAGGTCACCATTTTTCACCACCTTCATCATCATCTCGTGTCCCTCATCTGAAGCACGCATTTGGCCAAGGGCTCCAAGACAAGTTGCACTCAACCCCAGTGCCTGTGGAGTAAGGAGATAGGTGGTTGTCTTAGCTGAGTCCTTGACCTCTTCGATCAGACCCAATTGTAAGAATATCTTCACACGAGCTCCTTCAGGGGTTGCAGCTGATTGATATCCTGCTCTATAATAACTGAGGATGTCCATCAGTCCTGTTGTCGAGCCATCCTTTCGGTGGATTATATCATCAAGTTTGATGGCTGCCCAAACCATCGTGGCATGGAAATTCCCACCTTTAAGTTTCATGATAGACTGTGGGGCCACAGAGGGTAGCAGAGGGCAACATATTGCGTGAGTGTCTGGCACTTGTGATCCTGGGAAGCTGTCATAAGTTACTATCTCCTTTACCACTTTGTCGTGGAACATCCTCACTGCTGTTGCAGGAAACACCCCAGCAATTCTAGGGAGAGTGATAGTCCTAGAGCCCAGTGTTGTCCCACTAGAATGGACATCATCATTAATCGCGTATTTCTCTTTGAGCATGTTCAGAACATCTTCCACACCACCTCTAGATTTCTTGAGTATCTTATCAATGTGGTTGTTCCTTGATAGGAAGACTGTAATCAAGAAGTTCACATCCTTTAC
Organism: Epirrhoe alternata; assembly: GCA_963565295.1. NCBI lineage: Eukaryota > Metazoa > Arthropoda > Insecta > Lepidoptera > Geometridae > Epirrhoe > Epirrhoe alternata. The sequence continues at coordinate 3,620,703 of OY751375.1, forward strand.
AAGTGACTCTTTGTTGGAGAACTTGTTGGCCTGTTTGGAATCTGGCTTCCATTTTAAATCATCCCCAACATTGGATAAGTCCCATTTAATTTCTTCGAGGGCTTGAGCGTCATAAGACTTCTTGTTCCTGATCATTTGGCTTAGGATCACTCGGGGGTCAAACCCTTGATACTCTAGGGCTGTGCGTACAAGTTTGACCCAGTCAGCATCATAGTTGACCAGGAGGTTAAAATCCTCCTCCGTCAGTGCCTCTCTAATTTCAGCGTCTGCTTGAAAGTAGCTTATGATTTCCGGCAGGTTCCAGACGTCATTTCGGCCTTGAGAAGAAGAGCCTGAGCTAGCCATTGTGTTCTGGTGATTATGGAAAAGCTCTCAAAGTTATAAGATCTGAGTAGTGAATTGACTTCAAACAGATATCAAGTATCAAATTATTTACCCGACAATGTGTAAAAAAAATCAAAAATCAAGAAAATCTGTGAGCCCTGTCCAAAATGTTATGGAATGTTATTCCAAAAGAATGTCAAATCCGAGAAACTTCAATGCCTAGCAGTGCGACCCAAATAACCCTTTTTGTGATTTCTTTTCCTTTCAAATCCCGCATACATCCATCTTCTCTCATTCGTCTTCTATTTTTGCGGAGCTCCTTTCTTTCTAGAACATACTTTCTTCCCTTTCGAAATTTGATGAGATACCCGATGCTATCATGGGTACTCCTCTTCTCACAATCGTACCTGATGTATCTCACCCATTTGGTGGATACGCCTCTCGTTCATAATCTGAGAATCTGTAACAGGTTGATGGTGACTACCTAGTCATGAAAATATGCTGTAACTCTTAGCAATGTAAATGTTGAAACTCCTTTTCTTCCGAACTATACTTTAAGATGAAATTCGATGAGATACCCTATGCTATCATGGGTACTCCTCTTCTCACCCTCGTACCTGGTGTATCTCACCCCTTTGGTGGATACGCCCCTCGTGATCTTGCGCGGATCTCCCCTAGTAAACGATATTCATAATCGACTGGGTCGAATTCTGCAACAAAACATCACACAACTCCTGCCACGATGAAACCTGATTCCGAATACCTCTAAACCATAGTAAGGCCTGATCGACGAAAATCTCCGACGCAGCTGAAAATAACTTAGACAAAGACACGTTGTGCGCTATCGCTAGCTCTTCTGCTCTCTCTAGGAACGTACGGACATCGGTAGTACCATCAAATTTTAGACCCCACTTTGTGACCGAAACTATTGCCTTCGAGCATGTCACCACTGTTGGCTTTTGCTGAACATCATCCGCCTCGCTATCCGAAACTAACGATGAATCCTGCGCCTCCGAGAATTTAGGAGCCACCTTGTCCTCGATCTCGCTAAAAACTTTCAAAATCGCCTTTGCCATCTTCTCTCTAAAAGTGGACGTGTCCCTATCTTCTCCTATTATTGCTCTAGAAACCCTGTAGTGTAGATGAATAGCAAGAGCCTTTGCTCGTACCAGCGAACCCCTATCGTTAGAAATAGTATAATGAGCAAGCTTGTCTTTTAAAACTTCAAACTTATCTTCTATCACTTTTTTCTCTTGTTTAGGATCCCTGTCTACCTCTAAGATATCCTCTGAGGATATTTGAAGCACTAGTTCTTTTAGTTGCCTACGCAATTTATCCACGTTTCCCTCTGGTGTTTCGGACCTGATTGAGATTTCATATTGAAGTTCATCTTTAGCCAGCGAATGTACTGGAAGAGTGCGTGACTCCATGATTTACAATAGGTTTATAACACAAAATATATAATGAAACCGTTCAATGACAAGTTCTTAACTAAAGTACCAAAAAATAAAATAAACCTTTTGTAAGGGTTTCACACTACACAAATATGAAATGGTAACAAAACAGTAAATACAACAGTACCGCAAAAGCATGTAAATAAGTGTATAATTAGTTAAAACGGACTTAAACTAAGCTTAAAACTAGCCGACCGGATCAGTGGTGGTAAAGTGGCAACGTACGTTAAAAAAAAAATTGTTATCTCACACACGATAATGTAGGTTTTTTAAAAGTTGGGCGCCATTTGTAACCTGCTATATTGGTGGTGAATGAATTTGTACCCGTTAGCTCAGTGGTTTGGTTACAGTACAAAGATAAATAAAGGATTTAAGTTCTAGAAGCTAAGTCCTAGGATGAAATTCATGTGTGGGATAACTAATTTAAAATAAAAAATTTAATCTGAACAATTAGTTTTATTTTCTAATTCTTATTTATTAAAACACTGATAATTTAACCTAAATGAATCGATAACTTAAGATCTTACTTTCTAATTAAACAATATTCAGCCTTATTTTATTCTTGGGCATACATAAAAATACCCCTTGGTCCAACTTCGCCGAGTCTCCCCAATTCTATTTGAAAACTTATATAAACGGAACTGGCTGTATCACACAGGGCCTCGGGCCTTCGGCTTGACGTTTCGCTAAACGAACTCGGGAGATTCCTCGAATTTGAATTTCTTACATTAATGACTAAAACAAATCCGAACAACGGACATATAAAATTTTGTGACAAAATTGGTACATGCAGAATTTACAATCTAAATTTACAAAACTAGGCTCAAGCACTCTCCCAGGGGTTCGGAACAATCTTTGAGAAACGTGTCTTGTAAGATTGTGAGTTTGCCCAAAGGAAGGAAAAAAAAGAAAAAAAAGTAAGTCTTCCTTTTGGGTCACAAAATGTCCTAACAATCCTACAACTGGTTTATGACCGCCCTAACACTGGTTCACATGGGAAGCTTGTCCCCTCTAAAATTTATAAAAGGAATGCTTCGACATAAAAATAAAACTAAATTTTAACTACAAGAATATGGGCCGTCCTATTTATATTTAACTATGCTGGAGTCATTCTACAGGAGGTGAGTATGGCTCCAGAATATCCTCATCAGACGGACAAAATGAATGTGAAATTAACCCGCTGTGGTCCTACCATAAAATTCTATATTTGACGACACTTGTAAATAAAAAAAATCTTAGTCCACGTTTTAAATCTACTTTTACCCTGCGAATGCAGAAAATACACCTTTCCTAATCCTGAGATATTTAAATTAACGCCACTGATTCGGTCGGGACTACGGGTCGGAATGTTGGAGAGAAACCGATGGCTCCGAAATGTACTCCCGACTTATGATTGGAAAGAACTGACCTTTTTGAGAAAAATGTCACCAAATCGAGACGGGCTCCGCAGAATATCACCCTTCGTCCGACGTGGGCAAAATATGGACTCGGCACCTCTGCGATCACGTTCGTACTGCTGCTGCAGCCGTATTTGTTTTTCTTTGTCTCGATTACAACTTCTCTGCAGATCGCTGGCGCCGTCCGTATAGATGATATCACCACGTCGGGAAATCTCCTCGCGTTCGCCCGTCTCGAATCTGGATTCACAAGAAACACTTTCAAAAAGATGCCAATCACGACAGGCACGACCTTCCGTGACTCTTGTTTGACCCGTAGTCGGCTGGAGGTCAAACTTATTCCCGCTCGTCACCTCGATTCTCTATGGATAGACGAAACACGAACCTTCTAGAAAGAAATTTACTTGTCGCCTGGTCGCATCTATCGGGGAGTGGCCGTACTCATTCATGAAACCGGGAAGCCAAGACCTTCTCGATGTAGTCCCTCGATCATCCGCTAGATGCGTTGCCGTCGGTACGAATTTGTATGAAAATCGACCACTAACGGATTGCCATGCGCGCCCTCTGTGGGTTTCGGTTCGCACACGTTGTAATCCGTGCTACCCAACATCAATGTGACTCCGCCACTCGCCGCTAGGTTGCGCCATTCCGTGTTTCGATCCCCTGACGACTGAGGAATAAACTGACCTTGTCTATGACCATTCGCTGTGTTGAAACAAAAACTGACTGATGTGATAAAACCACATACAGACTATTCTCTATGTTCCGATGTTTTGTGTATGTCAAACATGAGCTGTCAACGTCATGTATTGTTTACGTATTTTTATAACAATCACGAAAATAAACCGTGACAACTTAAAAACATTATTGTGCTATACTTACGTTAAAAATATCACTATCTTAACGTATAGTGACTTTCAGGTGACGCATCATGATATGCTTTATGCATGATATGCATTTACTTATATTTCAATTTGCGCCTTTCTAGTTCCAGAGGTATTCTCAAAAATAGGAGGCCATAAGGTTCTGACAAATATCTCTGTAACGAATACTCCAAAACGGCAAATCTATATTCTTTCATAATATCATGTCTGGTGCTAAAGAAAACCAATAATTAGCGCACCAGGCTCCAAGTTGAATAAACTATTTATTTAACGATATATTTTTTATAACCTCAAAAAATAAGTATTGTTCCTTCAAAGATGATGAAGGCGATGAACATGAGCTATTTACGGAGTCTTAATAATAGCGTTCCGTTTTACCTTTTGGGAACTTAAAACTAACCTAAAATCAGTGCTTTTATTTTACAATTTCTTTGGTCCTTCATCAACGTCTAGCGACACGCCCGCAGCTTCACTCGCGCGGTGCTAACATTATAATTATCAAAAATATTTGTTGGAAGCGAGTGGTTTCCTTTATTACCTTATACACAAACATCGCAAACCATTGTTTTATAATATTAAAATCTTCATACGAGTAGATCGATAAAAACAGTGTATAATGCATTCAATTAGCTACCATTACCATAGCTCGATTGAAAGAACTGGTGACACGATAAGAAGCTACCATTCATGCTGGTATCATCATGAGAACGTATGTACAAAAAATTATACACCGCTATTTTATGAATACCAAAAAAATTTAAGGACAGTTGCAGCAGATGCTGAAAATTATAATGCATGGTGAACTTTTTTATTTAACTATCACATTTTTTTTTTCTTTTTTTGAGTTTTAACTACATAAATGTGATCAGTAACAGACACCGAGACTATGTATATTTTTGTTTATTTTTTATTACCAAAAAAAATTTTTTGGTAATAAAAAAATAGGGGTGTATAGAATATTGAAATGAGATGATCATATTTTTTTTATATATGATCTCACGATAAATTAGCTGTCATGTTGTTTTCCATCGATTTTTGTACAAAAAAGACAATCATTTTTCCTCATACTAGCTGGATTCTGCTTCGCGCGCATGGCAATTCCTAGTTAGAGTATCAGATCATTGAAATTTTTATACAAATCGCAAGAGATGCCGATTCGATTCTCGCATTGGGGCGCACTTTGCGTGATATATGTCCTGAATCCGGGGTACTCTTAGATTCTGATCTCCCCAATCAAAGATCCTAGTGATAGATTTTTCAGGGACTATTATATAACTTTTAAGTGATTATTACCCTTGGCGTCTTTCCGCCTGTCCACTGCGCCACTCCTTTTGATAGACCCGATATGTGCTTTCCAGCCAACACTAACACCTCCTGTATCTCTTCCAGGGTCGGAGTGACCGACACGTTTGGAATCATCAGGGCAGCGTTGAGTAAGAATATTGGCTTTTTTGGTGGACCTGAAATAAAAACTCTAGTAAATAGAGAAAGTACGTCTATACCATCTGTGATATACCAGCTGTGAGCCGTTCACCGTGGTCGCTGAAAAAGCTGCAACAAAACCATTATTCTTAGACTGATTTCTGTTTGATACCGGTCAACTCTGGTGACCGCCTTCATGGCTTTATGGCATCACCATCATCATTTGCCTTTTTCGTTAATCACAGAAGTAGTATGTTATTGGGAGTTCTAAAACCACATTAGACACACGACTGAAGGAATCACTGTTGAGATTACTACACTCCTCGCTCCGCTGCGTCGCTCCGTTCTCAACAGTGATTCCTATTCAGTCGTGTGTCTAATGTGGTTTTAGAATCCCAATAACATTAGGTTGTTTATTAATGTGATTGTGATTCCTAATGCACACGGTTGGGAAGCCCATGGTACGTATTTCCCTGAGAGCCTCACCGTGTAGTATTAGGTTGGGAAAGTTTTTTTTTTTTTTTGTTTTACGTCAGGAAATCCATTATGGATACCCCTCCGCTGCGGGTACAGCGAAAGGGTTATGTCGGACTCTCACCGACTAAAACCTGACGGTCCTAACACAATCAGCTGAGTGACCCATGGTAAGTATCACTCGGGGAGCCCAAGGTAGGATTATCTTCCACTGATTGTGATGCCTAACATAATCAGCTGAACGACCCGAGGTAGGTATCGTCCTGAGAGACCAAGGTAGGATTAAACTCTCACTGATTATGATGCCTAACACAACCAGCTGAGTGACCCGTGGTAAGTATCACTCGGGGAGCCCAAGGTAGGATTATCTCCCACTGATTGCGATGTCTAACATAATCAGCTGAACGACCCGAGGTAGGTATCGTCCTGAGAGACCAAGGTAGGATTAAACTCTCACTGATTATGATGCCTAACACAACCAGCTGAGTGACCCGTGGTAAGTATCACTCGGGGAGCCCAAGGAAGGATTATCTCCCACTGATTGCGATGTCTAACATAATCAGCTGAACGACCCGAGGTAGGTATCGTCCTGAGAGACCAAGGTAGGATTAAACTCTCACTGATTATGATGCCTAACACAACCAGCTGAGTGACCCGTGGTAAGTATCACTCGGGGAGCCCAAGGTAGGATTATCTCCCACTGATTGCGATGTCTAACATAATCAGCTGAACGACCCGAGGTAGGTATCGTCCTGAGAGACCAAGGTAGGATTAAACTCTCACTGATTATGATGCCTAACACAACCAGCTGAGTGACCCGTGGTAAGTATCACTCGGGGAGCCCAAGGTAGGATTATCTCCCACTGATTGCGATGTCTAACATAATCAGCTGAACGACCCGAGGTAGGTATCGTCCTGAGAGACCAAGGTAGGATTAAACTCTCACTGATTATGATGCCTAACACAACCAGCTGAGTGACCCGTGGTAAGTATCACTCGGGGAGCCCAAGGTAGGATTATCTCCCACTGATTGCGATGTCTAACATAATCAGCTGAACGACCCGAGGTAGGTATCGTCCTGAGAGACCAAGGTAGGATTAAACTCTCACTGATTATGATGCCTAACACAACCAGCTGAGTGACCCGTGGTAAGTATCACTCGGGGAGCCCAAGGTAGGATTATCTCCCACTGATTGCGATGTCTAACATAATCAGCTGAACGACCCGAGGTAGGTATCGTCCTGAGAGACCAAGGTAGGATTAAACTCTCACTGATTATGATGCCTAACACAACCAGCTGAGTGACCCGTGGTAAGTATCACTCGGGGAGCCCAAGGTAGGATTATCTCCCACTGATTGTGATGCCTAACATAACCAGCTGAACGACCCGAGGTAGGTATCGTCCTGAGAGACCAAGGTAGGATTAAACTCTCACTGATTATGATGCCTAACACAACCAGCTGAGTGACCCGTGGTAAGTATCACTCGGGGAGCCCAAGGTAGGATTATCTCCCACTGATTGTGATGCCTAACATAACCAGCTGAGTGACCCGTGGTAAGTATCACTCGGGGAGCCCAAGGTAGGATTATCTCCCACTGATTATGATGCCTAACACAACCAGCTGAGTGACCCATGGTAAGTATCACTCGGGGAGCCCAAGGTAGGATTATCTCCCACTGATTGTGATGCCTAACATAACTAGCTGAACGAACCGAGGTAGGTATCGTCTAATTTACAAAGTCTACTTAGATACTTAGTTACATGGTACTGAAAAACCTAATAAGTTACTTAATAAACCTATCTGACAATACTTATCCTTTTTATACTTACTAGTTACCGGTATCTCACCGCACACCTTTACCATACCAGAACCTTACCGCACACTACACCTCAAGACAGAGGTATAGTGCGACTTTGTTAAGAAATTAACCGCGCAGTGATGCGCATTTACCATTTACCTTTTACCGCGTATTAAACAAGAGATTCGTTTAATACGACTTTGAATAACAAAACCAATCCAAAAACTTTCAGTTATAACTAGCTTTTTTTTTTTTTTTTTGTAGGTACTGTTATAACTGAAAGTTAAAAAACATTTTATTCACATTTCACATTATACAAACTTAACTAGAAATATTAACTAAAAGTTGTAGATATTGCAGAGCGTATTAATGCTGTATGCTGGACCTCTGAAAGAGAAAAATATAAATGTTATAAGGTACAAATATTAATCAACAATAATTTAATATCATTTATAAAATAAATATGATAGAGCGGAGTGGAAGAGGAAAACCTGTTGTGCCGACCCCACATGAAAGTGGGATAAGGGCAGGGAAATGATGATGATGATGAATATTTTTTGTACTTAATATAAAGTTTTAAACTTTGTGATTAAAAAATCTAGGTACGTACTATCCAAAACGTTAAATACACATTATGCATAGCAAAACATTAGGTATGATAAAATTCAATATAGAATTTATAAACAGATTCAGGAAAATGTAAGGTCATATTTTTTGATAATAATACATTTAGCTTAGTTTTTCTACTATCGAATAAGATAATTAATTAATTTATTTTAAATATGATTAAAATTTGTAAGAAACGAATAGAATACCATAGTTTCGCTTTATCTAAATCTTGTCTGAACACTTCAGCCCAGCTTGGTATGAATAAAAAATACCTATATTAAGTAGAAATTAAATGGTACATACCGCAAAATTTAAGGATATCGTTTTATGAAAAATCACGGAAGATCTCAAACTGCTAGGTAGGTACTGTAGGTGGATCTGTAAAAATAAGAAAAGAAAACATTAAACTAAAGAAATAGAAGAAAATATATTACCAAATACAGAAAAAAGGTCTTTTTAAACTTTAAAATATTTGGTGATTCCAAGTTTTCTATGCTATTGGCGAATTGGATAAATGATCTAAAAAATTGTTTCATAGTTAGTTATAAAAATAACAAAATAGGTACGTAGATGAAATAATGAAATAAATCAATAGAGGAGTATTGTCATAATTAAATGAGTTGAAAAACCTGTAAATATTTATACATTAATCTAAATACTATGAGCTAGATACTTACATTGTTTTTTATTCACAATTAATTTGCATAATTTCACAGATTTTTTAATTTTTAACCTTGGTTGAAATCACAAATGAAAACTGGGACTTGTCTGAACGTGACCATGCCTCGGTCGCAGTCACACTACACCGCATCGGTCGCGTTGCGATATCATTTCACGCTGTACGTAGAATGCTGCGTCGACAGTTCTATGGGAACTAAGTAAACGGAGTGTTCTTTGCAACGTTGAATAATTTATGTTGCAGTCAATGTACAAATATTTTATTTATAAATTTCGCTGTAAAGTAGTAAATGACATGTACTTACTCAAAATCATAAACCATTTTATAAGGTCATTGGTTCATGGACATTATACCTACAGTTAAACCGAATTTTAGTAATATAATAAAATATATAGGTGGATTAGCAGAAATTTCATGACATTTTATTTAAATTCATGTCGTTTACTTAACACTTATAAATAATTATTATTCTTTGTTTTCCATGAAAAACTTTTAATCCAAATCTAAACATTAGAATACCTACGAAAGTAAGCAAGTTTATAATTTTCAAATGTTGTCACAATCTCAAATAACTAGCTGTGAATATTTTTTTCACTTTTGCTACAACACATTATCATTACGATCAGATTTCAGATTTATGTTACTTTTAAAGTAAAAAGACATTTAAAAAATCGTAAAGGCATTTTGATTTCTTACTAGTTTTGATCCAAATAAGGATATGATAAATCATTTGTTTTCCAGTTGGTTTGTAAAGAACAAAAAACGCCGATTTATTTATTTTTTCTTTTCTTACTCTAATAAAGTAGGTACCCCTAGGTACCCCCAGTAATTCATCTGAAATGTATTATAGGTACCTGAATATTTATTTTCACAGAGAGAACTTAATTATTATTATTTTCAAAAAAACTATCGTATGTATGTATGAGGTTGGGTTATTATAATATAACCCAAAATCTAACGATACCTTATGTATCGAAATCCATCCAGTTGTTTGGAAGATACGAGGGAACAACGAAATTTAACTACATATTAAAAGATAAGCACGAAAAACATAACCCTTCCTTTGAAATTCGGGTACCTAATAAATAAACCGTCAGAATGAAGTTTTACTAGCAGTTAATAATATTTTGCACTTTGACTACAACTCCCAAGCATTAATGCATATGGATGGTCATGGGTTCGAATCCTGAACGTACTTCTATGGATTCTTTTCAGATTTTGCACACCCAATCCATGCCTTTTTAGCTATAGGTAATAAAACCTTTTAAATATAAAATACTTAAACGTAATAAGGAAACTGGTATGAGCTCGTAAAAATTAGGGTACCTACTTAAAGTACTTATACCTACTGATTAAAATAAGTACTTATACCTACTGATCGGACATGTCTTTGACTACACCCTAGGCTTGCTGGTGGGAATGGAATTTTTCTGTCATTTGAGTTGATGCAACCTGTCTTTGATCGGATTTCAAAGATTACAATAGGCATTTTTACGGTCATGAGTTCATATTTTTGCATACGCTATGAGTTCTATCAACCAGAAGATAAGAATCAAATTTGTTTAAACCGATTGAATGAAAAATATGAATAAGACTGAAAAACAACATTTGTGTTCTTTAGTGAGAAGTAAATGATTTCATAATTATACCAAATTTAGGATTCAAATTTGTTTGATTTGTTTGAAATACTTAATACTATTTTATTTGGAATAATTATTGCTGACATGGTGAATTTATTGGATATAAAATGTGGAAAGCTGGAAAACCGGCACATTCTTTCGCTGACATCTCGACGCTGAAGCATTGCTGCCAGAGTTGACCCACGCTGCCCGAACTGCCTGCCGACTTCGCTGCCCAGCTGCCCGCCAACTCCGCCACCCCAGCTGCCTGTCGATTCCGCTGCCTGAGCTGCTAGCCGACTCCGCTGCTGCTGTTCGAAGATTCCGCTGCCGCTGCTCGAAGACTCGCCTGCCTGCTGTCAATCCCTTCACTTCAAATAACGAACAATGTGAGTGAGTATTCTCATGTTGGGCGTTTTTAAATCTTAGATTTAAAATCATCCATTATAACATTTCATCTTTTTAGGTCGGACTCTGAATACGATTCCGAGGTGACAGTGAGCGCTGCTCCAGCACCACCGCCCGCGCCTGTTAAGAAGCCTAGAGCTTCGAAGTCATCGTCGAAGCGCAAGATTGCTCCCGTAGCGAACGCATCCGCACTCGCTCAGCGTTCCGCTCAGCCCACACCGCTCACACAGCCTGACCCGCAAGAGCCAGAATGTTCATGGTACGTAATGGTGAAAAAATTCAATTTAATGAACTGTTAAACATTTTACATGTACTTCGAGTGTCCTCACAGCCTATATCGGTACCGTCGCGGGCGTTCCGCTGGTTTTATAATATATTTGTTAAAAGAGTATAGAATTATGTGGTTAAAAGATACCTACACTACACTACGATACGGTGATACGGTGTTCTTTCATACAAACGTAAACATTAAGATGTTGTTTTATTTTTTTGTTTGCAGGTCTAAGAAAAAGAAGACAGACATCTTCTCGTTGATTAAATCGGAAGAAAGGGCCAGTACAAGCACATCAACACAAGGAGGCTTCGTTGCTACTACTTCATCTTTCACTACAAGGGTTTCCGGAGGGCAGAGCCGACGCACCACACCTATCACCGAGGGTGACTTTTACGTCGAGGTGAAGCTCTACAACCTTTTTGACGTCCAAAATACGCCTCCAGAAGAACGCTTCAAGAAGGCACTGACGTCCGTAAAGCTTCGCCTCGGTGATGATTGTCGGGAGTGGGACACTCTGCAGGAATTTTTAATAACGGCTTTTAAACTTTTTAAGAATTCGAATCCAACAAAATTCAGCGATTGAATTAATTTTAAATAAAATTAAGCATACCTTTGCAATTTAAATAGGTTATGGGATTTTTATTTTTTAAATAGTATGTAGAACCTAATCATAGCAGGCAAACTATTATAAGTGTTAGTTAAACTTTACTTAATTCCTTTTGGATGAGTTAGGTAGGCACCATAGCATTTTTATTTTGTTATTTTATCATAATTTTGCCCTGAGATAGTTTCCTAGAATAATGCCACTCTGTGCAGTTTGTAACACATCTATCAGCGGTAGGCATTGGATAGGTCATTTGCGAAGTAACGCTCATAAACAAAACGTAGTAAGTGAACCGCATATCAACGCGGATGGCATTGACATTGTTACATCAGCCTTTCAGAGACGAATCATATCGTACAGAATTGCTGCGCAACACACAAATGAACATTCTATAGACGTTTTTTTAGATTCTATACGAAACAAAATAAAACTAATTTTAGATGAATGCTTAACAAAGCATATCTGTGTCAAAGTTAACTTTGAGCTGTTTTCAAACTTTTTGCTTTACAAAAATGATGAACAAGAGATAAAATCATTTTCAACTAAAAATATTCCAGTTTATGGAAATTATAATTTCGAGGCTTTGTATTCAAATGTTATCAATACAATACGCACAAAAATAGATCAATTTCAAGAGCAAGATTCGGGTTGGACCTTTCTTAACTGCTTACATGTTGAGGTAAATGTTAATAAATACCAACCGCTTCGTGGCTCGAGCTACATTGAGTTGCCCCAATCCATAAAGAAAAAGAAAGCATGTTTAAATATTCGAAACAATGATGAATATTGTTTTCTGTGGAGCGTGGTTGCAGCTCTCTATCCAGCCCAGAGCCACCCAGAAAAGGTCTCGTCATATGTACACTTTCGCGACGTACTTAATATTGAAAACATGTCTTTTCCTGCGACATTTTCTGATATCAAAATATTCGAAGAAAACAATCCAAACCTAAGTTTTATCATTTTTGGTTTAAAAAATAACAAAACCGTTGTAGGCCCACTTTATAAATCAGACAATCATGAAAATAAAAAAACTATTCACCTACTCTGGTTAGAAAATAACACAACATCTCACTTCTGTCTTATCAAAAACTTATCGAGATTGGTGAGAAGTCAAATAACCAAGCATAATGGTCGACTCTATTTTTGTGATACTTGTTTGCTTTTTTTCAAAACGAATAATGATGTGGAAAGTCACACTTGTACCGGTATTGTTACAGTTTTACCAGAAAAGGGTTCTGTAATTAAATTTAAGAATTTCGAGCGCAAGCAAGATATTCCGTTTGTAATTTATGCAGATTTTGAAGCTATGTTAGAAAAGGTGACTGGAAGTGCGTCACAAGGCACACATACACATACAACCCAAAAACATGTGCCAGTTGCATTCGCATACGAAGTTGTTTGTTCTGTTGACCCTTCTTACAATAAATTTGTGACGTATCGCGGACTCGATTGTGTAGATAATTTTATTTCCTGTCTCTACAGAGATACTCGTGATATCCATGCAGTGCTGTCACAAAACGTGCCTGTGTTTGGTCCATTATACTATCCATAAAGTCTGTCACTATATACTGAGCTGAAATTATAACGTCACTGTCACTATCACACTTGTCCTCACTTATGTCTAATATTTTTATTTGAATTAATCGCCTCCCACGGCATGGCTCCCGGTTTAAAACAAAAGATGTTCGTCGCAAACTACGACGATGCTTCATGTCAGAATTATTTTTCTTGGGCTTCCGTTTTGGTCGCTTTGGTGTTTTTTTGATGAGAGGAAAGTTCTCATCAAAATCTTCCTCTGGATTTTGCGCGCAGTTAAACAGAAGATCTTGCGTGTCAATCCCAAACAGTCCATCTTGAGTTCCGCTATTTTCCAAATCCGCCATTTCTGTAAATAAATAAAGAAAAAGATTAATAATTTCTAATGAATAATTAATTAATGTTAATGTATATGGGTCTGAAATAAAAACTTTTTATCTTATTTTTTATTATTTTATGAATGCTGGTTTATCTTAATTTGAAAACAAGAATCATTAAGTAAAAAATAAAACTTAAAACTTACCGATAGATTAGCTCAGAATGTATTGGTGACTAAGATATGTGTATTCGCTGCACCGTTTAGAAAGGGAATGACGAGGAGACTAACAAGGTTCGGTTTTCGCTGATCCTACAAAATCATGCAAAGACCTGTCGGTGTGCTCGGACAAATTGTGCTGCGCTAGTGAACTTGAAATGAATTTAGGTACATGACACATTTAATGCTAAAAGAAAATGAAATGAAAAACATTTATTATGAAAATTACATTTATTTCACTAAAAATTAAAGACAGTGTGTACTTAAAGTTATAACTTAAAGGTATAAACACATATTATAGACAAATTACAAATATTTATATTACACTACTAATCTTACGCACTTAAACCCCAAGAATAGAAATGTGTCCCCAGGCTTTGCTCGACTTTTTATCTTGTGAAATAAGTCGCTTATCGTCGCTACTAGAGAGCGCAATTTTGTTAACAGAACGTGTGAATACTTCGTGTTTAATACTTTTAAATAACACGTTCTTCTTGCGCAGTACTTCTGAGGTCAACAATGTGTTTTTATAATCCAACATATTTAGGTCTCGAACGACACAAGATTTAACTCCTTTAGCCTTTTTAATTTCAGTTTCTGTATTTTTAATACAGTATAATTTTGAGCGTAATCCTACAAACTCGGTGATTATTTTTCCACCCATTTCATCTTTAAAAAGACCTGGCACTTTTTTGTTAATTATTGGCAAATCATGATAATTATCAACTGAATAATTACTGGTATCGAAATACTTCAAAAACCTATTTTTTAATTCTTGATAAAAACTTGTTGTTTCAATATGGTAAATAAAGCTGTCTGTATCAGTGTAACACATCTTCACTCGGTCTTTATAGAATGGTTTGATTGTAGAATAGTGAAAATCATACATATGTGATTTAGACAATTCTAGGACTGTAAATCCTATATATAGAGGCTTATCTAAAACAACACGATCGGGCTTTAATTGGATTGCTACCAAATTTTCTGTAAAAACAGAAGCACTGTGAAAATTGGGACTGGCGATTAATTTCTCTGCGTTATTTCTTTTTTTAGTTCTGTTGTTATGATCAGCCCATTGGTTTATTAATTCAACCTTGACTTTTTTTCTGTTATTTTCCAAAGTTTTTCCAAAAATACTATTGTTAAGCAATTTAAAAAAGTCTTGTTCAAAAGTTGACGTTGTTTTTTGACGCAAATTTGTGTTGAGATCGATGTATTGCTTTAAGTAAGCATTCTGACGAAAAGTTATAGCGCGGTGTATCTTTCTTAAGATTAAACCATGCTTTATACATGTTTTTAAATGTACATAATGTATTACGTAATTAAATTTGTCATATAAATTTGGGATCAACTTTTCGTTTTTTCCACCTGGTGGAATATCTTTTTCAGGGCAAAACGGCAGGTCGTTATGTATCCAATGTAATTTTTTAGGATAACTCAGATCAACTTCTAGAATGTAACCGAACTCTGCATCATTTGAAACATTATTTATATCTAATTGATCTAACTCGGACTGATCCAGGAATCTAAAGTTTGATAACGGTAATGATTTACACATGGCATATCCATAAAGATTATTGCAATCAATGTAGACTATATAAGATTCTGGCATCAGCGGGTCATAATCCAAAATAAATTCGTTATTTGCTTTGGCATGCCTGTGTGCTACCATAACAATGCCTCCTCGTATGCCAGTTTGTAAAAGATCTACTATTGCAAAGTCATCTATTAGTTCCAACTCGACGCCTGTTTTAAAGAGCATTGCATCGAAAGACAAACTCGGTGCTGTTACGTAAAAAGCAGGGTCCAAGTGGTAGTAGTGTTTGCAAGTTTTTCTAAACTTTTCAAATATATCTGTCAATAATAACACATCGGTTTTTAAATATAAATCAGTATATTCTCCCAAATCACGAATGTTGAATTGTTCCCAAACCGTTTGTGCATGCTCGTAATCTTCATTTGATATGTGTTCATTGTTAAGAGAGCTATAAAAATTGTCTTTGCTTGGTAGAGATTGGTCGTTGTAACTTTCCCAAGAGTTCATGTGTTCGTATGGATAAACGCCTTTGCGTCTTAAAAGAGCAAACTCCCTCGCGTTTGGGTAATAATTGAAAAGGTGGTTAAACTCACAATCTTTCATGGTTTTGGCGAGTTTTTCTAAACTGGTTCCTAAAAATTTAAACGAATCTACAAATCGCAACTGTATAAACTGGTCTCTCGTTATAGGAATAAATTTTGTAAATGATATGTAATTTTCTTTCGTTTTAGGGATGATTTTTATTGATCCAGGCGCTTCACCGAGTTTTTTGATAAACAAATGACAGTCATATCCTGCTAAATTATGGAAAAATATTGGCACAAACTTTGGAATACTGTATTGTAAATTGCACAGGTTATGTGCTGCGCCTCGGTACCGACCAGTAAGATGGCAATGGTCCCTAACTTTATCACCGAATAGAAAAGATTGGCAAATATGACATCGGACTGAATTTTTAAAGTTAATTGCATCATTCACATTGAAAATAATGGGCACGTTTTGTGACAGCACTGCATGGATATCACGAGTATCTCTGTAGAGACAGGAAATAAAATTATCTACACAATCGAGTCCGCGATACGTCACAAATTTATTGTAAGAAGGGTCAACAGAACAAACAACTTCGTATGCGAATGCAACTGGCACATGTTTTTGGGTTGTATGTGTATGTGTGCCTTGTGACGCACTTCCAGTCACCTTTTCTAACATAGCTTCAAAATCTGCATAAATTACAAACGGAATATCTTGCTTGCGCTCGAAATTCTTAAATTTAATTACAGAACCCTTTTCTGGTAAAACTGTAACAATACCGGTACAAGTGTGACTTTCCACATCATTATTCGTTTTGAAAAAAAGCAAACAAGTATCACAAAAATAGAGTCGACCATTATGCTTGGTTATTTGACTTCTCACCAATCTCGATAAGTTTTTGATAAGACAGAAGTGAGATGTTGTGTTATTTTCTAACCAGAGTAGGTGAATAGTTTTTTTATTTTCATGATTGTCTGATTTATAAAGTGGGCCTACAACGGTTTTGTTATTTTTTAAACCAAAAATGATAAAACTTAGGTTTGGATTGTTTTCTTCGAATATTTTGATATCAGAAAATGTCGCAGGAAAAGACATGTTTTCAATATTAAGTACGTCGCGAAAGTGTACATATGACGAGACCTTTTCTGGGTGGCTCTGGGCTGGATAGAGAGCTGCAACCACGCTCCACAGAAAACAATATTCATCATTGTTTCGAATATTTAAACATGCTTTCTTTTTCTTTATGGATTGGGGCAACTCAATGTAGCTCGAGCCACGAAGCGGTTGGTATTTATTAACATTTACCTCAACATGTAAGCAGTTAAGAAAGGTCCAACCCGAATCTTGCTCTTGAAATTGATCTATTTTTGTGCGTATTGTATTGATAACATTTGAATACAAAGCCTCGAAATTATAATTTCCATAAACTGGAATATTTTTAGTTGAAAATGATTTTATCTCTTGTTCATCATTTTTGTAAAGCAAAAAGTTTGAAAACAGCTCAAAGTTAACTTTGACACAGATATGCTTTGTTAAGCATTCATCTAAAATTAGTTTTATTTTGTTTCGTATAGAATCTAAAAAAACGTCTATAGAATGTTCATTTGTGTGTTGCGCAGCAATTCTGTACGATATGATTCGTCTCTGAAAGGCTGATGTAACAATGTCAATGCCATCCGCGTTGATATGCGGTTCACTTACTACGTTTTGTTTATGAGCGTTACTTCGCAAATGACCTATCCAATGCCTACCGCTGATAGATGTGTTACAAACTGCACAGAGTGGCATTATTCTAGGAAACTATCTCAGGGCAAAATTATGATAAAATAACAAAATAAAAATGCTATGGTGCCTACCTAACTCATCCAAAAGGAATTAAGTAAAGTTTAACTAACACTTATAATAGTTTGCCTGCTATGATTAGGTTCTACATACTATTTAAAAAATAAAAATCCCATAACCTATTTAAATTGCAAAGGTATGCTTAATTTTATTTAAAATTAATTCGATCGCTGAATTTTGTTGGATTCGAATTCTTAAAAAGTTTAAAAGCCGTTATTAAAAATTCCTGCAGAGTGTCCCACTCCCGACAATCATCACCGAGGCGAAGCTTTACGGACGTCAGTGCCTTCTTGAAGCGTTCTTCTGGAGGCGTATTTTGGACGTCAAAAAGGTTGTAGAGCTTCACCTCGACGTAAAAGTCACCCTCGGTGATAGGTGTGGTGCGTCGGCTCTGCCCTCCGGAAACCCTTGTAGTGAAAGATGAAGTAGTAGCAACGAAGCCTCCTTGTGTTGATGTGCTTGTACTGGCCCTTTCTTCCGATTTAATCAACGAGAAGATGTCTGTCTTCTTTTTCTTAGACCTGCAAACAAAAAAATAAAACAACATCTTAATGTTTACGTTTGTATGAAAGAACACCGTATCACCGTATCGTAGTGTAGTGTAGGTATCTTTTAACCACAGAATTCTATACTCTTTTAACAAATATATTATAAAACCAGCGGAACGCCCGCGACGGTTCCGATATAGGCTGTGAGGACACTCGAAGTACATGTAAAATGTTTAACAGTTCATTAAATTGAATTTTTTCACCATTACGTACCATGAACATTCTGGCTCTTGCGGGTCAGGCTGTGTGAGCGGTGTGGGCTGAGCGGAACGCTGAGCGAGTGCGGATGCGTTCGCTACGGGAGCAATCTTGCGCTTCGACGATGACTTCGAAGCTCTAGGCTTCTTAACAGGCGCGGGCGGTGGTGCTGGAGCAGCGCTCACTGTCACCTCGGAATCGTATTCAGAGTCCGACCTAAAAAGATGAAATGTTATAATGGATGATTTTAAATCTAAGATTTAAAAACGCCCAACATGAGAATACTCACTCACATTGTTCGTTATTTGAAGTGAAGGGATTGACAGCAGGCAGGCGAGTCTTCGAGCAGCGGCAGCGGAATCTTCGAACAGCAGCAGCGGAGTCGGCTAGCAGCTCAGGCAGCGGAATCGACAGGCAGCTGGGGTGGCGGAGTTGGCGGGCAGCTGGGCAGCGAAGTCGGCAGGCAGTTCGGGCAGCGTGGGTCAACTCTGGCAGCAATGCTTCAGCGTCGAGATGTCAGCGAAAGAATGTGCCGGTTTTCCAGCTTTCCACATTTTATATCCAATAAATTCACCATGTCAGCAATAATTATTCCAAATAAAATAGTATTAAGTATTTCAAACAAATCAAACAAATCAAACAAATTTGAATCCTAAATTTGGTATAATTATGAAATCATTTACTTCTCACTAAAGAACACAAATGTTGTTTTTCAGTCTTATTCATATTTTTCATTCAATCGGTTTAAACAAATTTGATTCTTATCTTCTGGTTGATAGAACTCATAGCGTATGCAAAAATATGAACTCATGACCGTAAAAATGCCTATTGTAATCTTTGAAATCCGATCAAAGACAGGTTGCATCAACTCAAATGACAGAAAAATTCCATTCCCACCAGCAAGCCTAGGGTGTAGTCAAAGACATGTCCGATCAGTAGGTATAAGTACTTATTTTAATCAGTAGGTATAAGTACTTTAAGTAGGTACCCTAATTTTTACGAGCTCATACCAGTTTCCTTATTACGTTTAAGTATTTTATATTTAAAAGGTTTTATTACCTATAGCTAAAAAGGCATGGATTGGGTGTGCAAAATCTGAAAAGAATCCATAGAAGTACGTTCAGGATTCGAACCCATGACCATCCATATGCATTAATGCTTGGGAGTTGTAGTCAAAGTGCAAAATATTATTAACTGCTAGTAAAACTTCATTCTGACGGTTTATTTATTAGGTACCCGAATTTCAAAGGAAGGGTTATGTTTTTCGTGCTTATCTTTTAATATGTAGTTAAATTTCGTTGTTCCCTCGTATCTTCCAAACAACTGGATGGATTTCGATACATAAGGTATCGTTAGATTTTGGGTTATATTATAATAACCCAACCTCATACATACATACGATAGTTTTTTTGAAAATAATAATAATTAAGTTCTCTCTGTGAAAATAAATATTCAGGTACCTATAATACATTTCAGATGAATTACTGGGGGTACCTAGGGGTACCTACTTTATTAGAGTAAGAAAAGAAAAAATAAATAAATCGGCGTTTTTTGTTCTTTACAAACCAACTGGAAAACAAATGATTTATCATATCCTTATTTGGATCAAAACTAGTAAGAAATCAAAATGCCTTTACGATTTTTTAAATGTCTTTTTACTTTAAAAGTAACATAAATCTGAAATCTGATCGTAATGATAATGTGTTGTAGCAAAAGTGAAAAAAATATTCACAGCTAGTTATTTGAGATTGTGACAACATTTGAAAATTATAAACTTGCTTACTTTCGTAGGTATTCTAATGTTTAGATTTGGATTAAACGTTTTTCATGGAAAACAAAGAATAATAATTATTTATAAGTGTTAAGTAAACGACATGAATTTAAATAAAATGTCATGAAATTTCTGCTAATCCACCTATATATTTTATTATATTACTAAAATTCGGTTTAACTGTAGGTATAATGTCCATGAACCAATGACCTTATAAAATGGTTTATGATTTTGAGTAAGTACATGTCATTTACTACTTTACAGCGAAATTTATAAATAAAATATTTGTACATTGACTGCAACATAAATTATTCAACGTTGCAAAGAACACTCCGTTTACTTAGTTCCCATAGAACTGTCGACGCAGCATTCTACGTACAGCGTGAAATGATATCGCAACGCGACCGATGCGGTGTAGTGTGACTGCGACCGAGGCATGGTCACGTTCAGACAAGTCCCAGTTTTCATTTGTGATTTCAACCAAGGTTAAAAATTGAAAAATCTGTGAAATTATGCAAATTAATTGTGAATAAAAAACAATGTAAGTATCTAGCTCATAGTATTTAGATTAATGTATAAATATTTACAGGTTTTTCAACTCATTTAATTATGTCAATACTCCTCTATTGATTTATTTCATTATTTCATCTACGTACCTATTTTGTTATTTTTATAACTAACTATGAAACAATTTTTTAGATCATTTATCCAATTCGCCAATAGCATAGAAAACTTGTGGAATCACCAAATATTTTAAAGTTTAAAAAGACCTTTTTTCTGTATTTGGTAATATATTTTCTTCTATTTCTTTAGTTTAATGTTTTCTTTTCTTATTTTTACAGATCCACCTACAGTACCTACCTAGCAGTTTGAGATCTTCCGTGATTTTTCATAAAACGATATCCTTAAATTTTGCGGTATGTACCATTTAATTTCTACTTAATATAGGTATTTTTTATTCATACCAAGCTGGGCTGAAGTGTTCAGACAAGATTTAGATAAAGCGAAACTATGGTATTCTATTCGTTTCTTACAAATTTTAATCATATTTAAAATAAATTAATTAATTATCTTATTCGATAGTAGAAAAACTAAGCTAAATGTATTATTATCAAAAAATATGACCTTACATTTTCCTGAATCTGTTTATAAATTCTATATTGAATTTTATCATACCTAATGTTTTGCTATGCATAATGTGTATTTAACGTTTTGGATAGTACGTACCTAGATTTTTTAATCACAAAGTTTAAAACTTTATATTAAGTACAAAAAATATTCATCATCATCATCATTTCCCTGCCCTTATCCCACTTTCATGTGGGGTCGGCACAACAGGTTTTCCTCTTCCACTCCGCTCTATCATATTTATTTTATAAATGATATTAAATTATTGTTGATTAATATTTGTACCTTATAACATTTATATTTTTCTCTTTCAGAGGTCCAGCATACAGCATTAATACGCTCTGCAATATCTACAACTTTTAGTTAATATTTCTAGTTAAGTTTGTATAATGTGAAATGTGAATAAAATGTTTTTTAACTTTCAGTTATAACAGTACCTACAAAAAAAAAAAAAAAAAGCTAGTTATAACTGAAAGTTTTTGGATTGGTTTTGTTATTCAAAGTCGTATTAAACGAATCTCTTGTTTAATACGCGGTAAAAGGTAAATGGTAAATGCGCATCACTGCGCGGTTAATTTCTTAACAAAGTCGCACTATACCTCTGTCTTGAGGTGTAGTGTGCGGTAAGGTTCTGGTATGGTAAAGGTGTGCGGTGAGATACCGGTAACTAGTAAGTATAAAAAGGATAAGTATTGTCAGATAGGTTTATTAAGTAACTTATTAGGTTTTTCAGTACCATGTAACTAAGTATCTAAGTAGACTTTGTAAATTAGACGATACCTACCTCGGTTCGTTCAGCTAGTTATGTTAGGCATCACAATCAGTGGGAGATAATCCTACCTTGGGCTCCCCGAGTGATACTTACCATGGGTCACTCAGCTGGTTGTGTTAGGCATCATAATCAGTGGGAGATAATCCTACCTTGGGCTCCCCGAGTGATACTTACCACGGGTCACTCAGCTGGTTATGTTAGGCATCACAATCAGTGGGAGATAATCCTACCTTGGGCTCCCCGAGTGATACTTACCACGGGTCACTCAGCTGGTTGTGTTAGGCATCATAATCAGTGAGAGTTTAATCCTACCTTGGTCTCTCAGGACGATACCTACCTCGGGTCGTTCAGCTGGTTATGTTAGGCATCACAATCAGTGGGAGATAATCCTACCTTGGGCTCCCCGAGTGATACTTACCACGGGTCACTCAGCTGGTTGTGTTAGGCATCATAATCAGTGAGAGTTTAATCCTACCTTGGTCTCTCAGGACGATACCTACCTCGGGTCGTTCAGCTGATTATGTTAGACATCGCAATCAGTGGGAGATAATCCTACCTTGGGCTCCCCGAGTGATACTTACCACGGGTCACTCAGCTGGTTGTGTTAGGCATCATAATCAGTGAGAGTTTAATCCTACCTTGGTCTCTCAGGACGATACCTACCTCGGGTCGTTCAGCTGATTATGTTAGACATCGCAATCAGTGGGAGATAATCCTACCTTGGGCTCCCCGAGTGATACTTACCACGGGTCACTCAGCTGGTTGTGTTAGGCATCATAATCAGTGAGAGTTTAATCCTACCTTGGTCTCTCAGGACGATACCTACCTCGGGTCGTTCAGCTGATTATGTTAGACATCGCAATCAGTGGGAGATAATCCTACCTTGGGCTCCCCGAGTGATACTTACCACGGGTCACTCAGCTGGTTGTGTTAGGCATCATAATCAGTGAGAGTTTAATCCTACCTTGGTCTCTCAGGACGATACCTACCTCGGGTCGTTCAGCTGATTATGTTAGACATCGCAATCAGTGGGAGATAATCCTACCTTGGGCTCCCCGAGTGATACTTACCACGGGTCACTCAGCTGGTTGTGTTAGGCATCATAATCAGTGAGAGTTTAATCCTACCTTGGTCTCTCAGGACGATACCTACCTCGGGTCGTTCAGCTGATTATGTTAGACATCGCAATCAGTGGGAGATAATCCTACCTTGGGCTCCCCGAGTGATACTTACCACGGGTCACTCAGCTGGTTGTGTTAGGCATCATAATCAGTGAGAGTTTAATCCTACCTTGGTCTCTCAGGACGATACCTACCTCGGGTCGTTCAGCTGATTATGTTAGACATCGCAATCAGTGGGAGATAATCCTACCTTGGGCTCCCCGAGTGATACTTACCACGGGTCACTCAGCTGGTTGTGTTAGGCATCATAATCAGTGAGAGTTTAATCCTACCTTGGTCTCTCAGGACGATACCTACCTCGGGTCGTTCAGCTGATTATGTTAGGCATCACAATCAGTGGAAGATAATCCTACCTTGGGCTCCCCGAGTGATACTTACCATGGGTCACTCAGCTGATTGTGTTAGGACCGTCAGGTTTTAGTCGGTGAGAGTCCGACATAACCCTTTCGCTGTACCCGCAGCGGAGGGGTATCCATAATGGATTTCCTGACGTAAAACAAAAAAAAAAAAAAACTTTCCCAACCTAATACTACACGGTGAGGCTCTCAGGGAAATACGTACCATGGGCTTCCCAACCGTGTGCATTAGGAATCACAATCACATTAATAAACAACCTAATGTTATTGGGATTCTAAAACCACATTAGACACACGACTGAATAGGAATCACTGTTGAGAACGGAGCGACGCAGCGGAGCGAGGAGTGTAGTAATCTCAACAGTGATTCCTTCAGTCGTGTGTCTAATGTGGTTTTAGAACTCCCAATAACATACTACTCACAGATGATTTAGGTGGTGACAGTCAGTTTACACCATTGAGTTATAATGTACGTTTACACAATAGTTAAAACTTTTTCGTCTATGGCTAGATAGGCAAAAAAATATGAGTTTACCCTTATTTCTAGCCACGAAAGACTACCTCAAAAGCGCCTTTACTTAGCAAATTACTGTTTGTTAGTATGGCTTCAGTTGCAGGAATCGGCTTGAAAGTCGTCGCCATACATATAGAAAACACGCAGTTTGATCAATCTATAATTGCGCTTGTAATTCTATATTTTGTCATTAGTTCATTTATGTTTTAGAAGTTAAATTAATATATAAAGCTGAGCTGATCTAAAAGACAAAAACCGTCACTGCGACGAATGTGACTTTTTTTATTAGTCTGGCTCATACCGTCACCATTCCCTGTAGCCTAAACAGGAAGGGTCCAAATAGTCGATATGAAATTTCACGTTTCTTTGTAGCCCTAGTTAGAAACTTGGGCCAAGTTGGGCACTCGGCACAAAAATGGTGCCTCCTACGCATGCGTTAATGACTGCGGGAAAACGACTAAGGGGTGCACAGTTATAGTTAGGTGCTTTATTCTTAGAAAACCAGGCAGATGAGATAGACTGAGGCTTATACAATACTAGGAAGTTCATTAGTCTATGTATGTAATATATAATAACACTGGCAGCCAAGGATGGAGTACAGTGTGTACTAAAAAAAGTTTAAAAGTTTTAAACGTCGTGTTTTAAAGCCTGTATGTATATCATGGTAAGTCATAAAACCTAAAAAAAAATTCGATCTCTTCGTTTTATGTTCTGGCCCATTCGTTTATTCTGAACCAATATTTTATTTGCTTGCGCTGAATAGGTTGCGTATTATAAATAATTGTATACAATATGGATTTAAACGAAGCGACAATTTATTCCAAAAATTTAAGAGTTCTCGTATGTAGGATGGAGCTAACAGAAACACGATATTACGCAATCTTCTTATTTTATTCCAATTTTTAAGTACAAAAAATGCAAGTTCTAAAATATTTGTCATGTATTATGCGTACTTTTTGACTCTTATGACATTTTTTTACGGGTGCCAGAAGAAAATTATTCAATAAAATGTGTTATGTGAGGAAATGGAAACATAATCCATAAAAAAAACTGAGTATACCATCACTACAAAAAAAAAGTAGAAATGACGATTTTGAGTTTTATCGCGTAGTAGAAAATATGTGTTTGTCTAAACTGAAATCACATTTTATGCTACTCAACTGTACAGAGGGGTGGCAATGGTAAAAACAGGTAAGATTACAGAATTTCCTGAGATCGGTAGATTTTCACCCAGAAAAAGGCATTGAACATCGTTAAAGACATCTAGGGGCAGTGAGAGGCACGTCCAAATATTGTTAAAGAACAAATAAGCATTCCATATTACAAGAAAAGCCCATTACCGACTATGAAAATACACGGCAAAGAAAAACATCGTTAGGAAACAACTCGGTGTTTTTCTTTGCCGTGCCGATGCCGTGAGCTCGTCGAATGAATGCGATCATAAATTCTTCGCAATGCTAAATGATGCATGGCTTGTAAAAACCTACGATCTATGGATCGAAATTCTAGGGAATATGCCTCTACTATACCAACGGCTTACACAATACATCATCATCATCTCCCTGCCCTTTTCCCACATTATGTGGGGCAAAAAAAAAAAAATTAAAAAAAATTAAGTAAAATTGTATTGTGTGTCACATATTGTGGCTTACACAATACAATTTTACTAATATTATAAAAACTGGTTATATCCAGAACCACTGTTAATATTTGGAACATGTTCTAATCTCATAGATGTTTTATGAAATAAAAAGAATTACTTTAATCGACATCTCAACGACCCTCGTTTTAATCTGACTCATGTTAATTTATTCTTGGTTTTCATCTTCCTGTATGTATTGGCGAATTTGTAGAGGGCCCATCATTTGCTATGCGTATGAATTATTTAAAGTCGGCCACACACACTCATCTTCTTTCGAAGCAATCAGATACTCGATAACGAGTCAAATTAAAAAATGGTCCTTAGTATATTAATGTTGGTTGTTAATTTTCAATAGGGAAATATAAACAGTCGCAAAGTTTTAACTGCATCATTTAAGTTCAAGCTGTGAACGGAAGCTTTCAGGGTGGCATGGTTATTGGAGGCTCGCGCATGCGCTTTTAGGTAAAATAACCACGTGGCGCTCATACTTTCCCCCTCTTATGTTATGATTGCCGGGTACCAACGCGGGCAAAATTTTATGTTGCGGATGTTTTGAGGTTTTATCAATAGTATAATTTTTGTCTGTTAAAATGCTTTTTAATTATTACAACTTAACAAAATTCAACCTTAAATTATTTAAAAATTATTCATAATGTCACTTGATGAATTTCTGAAACCCTGTAAAAACAAAGCGTAATATAGAATATAACTAAATAAATAAAAAATCTTTATTGCAGACGAGGTCCATATACAAATTACATTTACAAAATTACAAAATTCAATAAAATAATAAAACACTAAAATTATACCTAACCAGGTTAGGTTAAGTATAATTTTAGTGTTTTAGTGTCTAATGGGTGATACTCACCCACTTCTTGTACGTCAGTGTTAACATAAGGCGATCGGCCAAGCTTTTTATAATTGTGTTTCTACACATGTAAACTCTGGACATAAAGGAAGCAATTCGCTTTCTCTGGATGGCATTAAATGTGTCTACTCGGGCCTCAGTGAACATTTCCGATACACTACAGTATCGCTTTAGGCCCATGAGTTGTCTGTAGATGTTATTATACGCGACTCTAATGCCATCATGAGACGCGACAGTATAATCCGTCCAGAGTTGACACGTGTAGAAAGACTGACAATACGTTTTGAAAAGAGAAACTTTCACGTCAGGCGATGCTAAATTAAACATTGAACCAAATTGAAAAAATGAACCAAAAATAAAATGGAGATGAGTAGCCTAACTATAATTTTGTTGAGGTTCAACTCAGAAATTATTTATAAAAGGAACTGTCTGTTAGTGGAAATGAATTCCACCTCATTATATTCACTTCCTCAGCACCCATTTTGCTTCTGAATTTTTTGGTTCAAAATTGGATTGGTCAAAAAAGACAGAAAAATTGGTAAGAAACAACAAGTGGTACGAGTACTCCACTGTTGAACTTAACCAAAATATAAGTATCTACCATATTTATTATTTAGCTGAAACAAGTTACGAAACAAAAGTGTCCTCTGTAACCTTAAATGACCTTGAACTCACTGAACCCCTGAAATACAATTTAGTGGGGTGAGGTTTAATTTTCCAAAAGCAACCGGCAATCGGACAACCATCCGACAATACAACAATTTATATGTGAAAACGTTTGTCAAAAATGTTGGTTTCGCTGATCAGGCAGTTATGATTTTGGTGAACATGAGTATTTGAGTATGATATTCATATGTGTTGGTGTGAGGTCCAATCAGAGACCTCATTGTCATGGCAACGGCATTAAAATTTGCAACTTCAATGGTCTCTTCTTTTCGTGTTTCTTGCATCTCTGTCTGAAAGCTCGTTGTTACAGGCGAATTTACGTGTTAGAAAGACGCAACGAATGGTTTGTCTAGGTGTCAACGATGTTTTCTGCCTCATTTCCTCAAAACCGAAGACCTCCTTGTAACTTCTGCTATCCTAGTAAAAAAATGATAATTTAGTGAATCAGAATGGTGTAATGAATATTTTACGCATGCGCATTGCTGATCAAACCACGTGGAGATTTTTTACGTTAGGTATTTTATTATTCTTGATTTAACTTGATAGTAGTTAATAAAACAAAATTTTGTTAGAATTAAGGTTAAGGTGGAATAAATTTAGCTATTATTTTATATTTATTTATTTATTTATGAAATTTAATGATTTTTTAATGTTTGAAAGACTTCATTACATATGTGTGGGTTGACTTTGTGTATGTGTAGGTTGATTTTGTGTATGTGTGCGCCATATGGGAGGAGTTCTTTGGTTATCGGTTAGCGAGAAGCAATAAAACATATTTGTCTCTCTTGACCTGAAGAACATCGTAAAACAACCATGGGAGATAGCAGTAAGTAAGTAAGTAAGATAGCAGTAAACAAACGAAATTGAAGTTGCTGCAAAATAAATAATAGTTTTAAGCTAATAAATCTCTAATTTGGTTCAAGCTTTTAGTTTCAATAAATGAAGTCGCATTTTGTATCATAAAATCCGTTCATTGATGTAAGTTAGCTGTATGAAAAACAAACAATATGACGGATAAATCTTACAATGAAAATAAACGAAATACTTGGTTATTGAGGTGCTAGTAAAACTGATTCAGTTTGATCCCTTTGGCATTAAACTGTCTTTAAAATAAGGCTTTTAAGCGTTAGATTTTAGCATAAATGCCGTGCAAACTCGGAACTAAAGGATAATTTCGCAATTTATCTACCAGGGGGTATAACTCAGTGGTAGAGTTTTCGACTGCAGATCGAAGAGTCCTTGGTTCAAACCCGAGTGCCCCCTTATTTTTTAGATTTTAGATAAGTACTTATTATAATATATTTTTTTATTCTGACTAGTGAATTAACTTGTTCGCGAAATAGTTGCATACACAGTTATATGAACATTGTAAGAGTTCTAATATTTGGGTTTAAACAATCAAAAATATTATTTTTATTATGCATTTTTATAGAAACAGCTAAAACTGATTGTCTAGTCTCAGTTGTAATAAAATTTAAAAATAGTGTTCGCAGCACTTTGCTACGGCGTAGCACTTGACAACGTCGTAGACATCGTAGTAAGTTACGATGTTGCTAAAACTTTAAGCTGATTAGGCTCGATTATTTTTTAACATCATTGGGCTCGATGCGTAAAAAATTAAGTTAATTCTTAAATCAATCAATTAGATTTAAAGTACAGTAATAGAAAACGTTGATCAATAAATAATTGTCATTCATTCATTCCTTTGCCTTTATCCCACGCTAAGTGGGGGTCAGCACAGCATGTATTTTTTCTCCTTGACTCCCATCATTCGTCAACTGTTCATCCACTCCATTATCTTTCATATCCTCTTACACAATCCAACAATACCTTCTTCGGCCGTCCTCAAAAAATATATAAAACGTTTGAAAATGAAATTCTATTTCAAATGAATATTCTAATATAAAAAATTTATAATTTTTATTCCAAAATGTAATCTTTAGGATCTACTGGGATTCGAACCCAGATTCCCGGATTCAAAGTCCAATGTGCTAACCATTACACCATAGATCCTGTGTACTGTACACACAAAATGGCAGTTTACCATCCGATTCGTGACGTCATGCTCCTTAACCTGATTTCATCAGTAAAATGTTTTACATAAGTCTGGAGATTCGCCTCACAGAATGAAACTTACAAAATTGATATTGTATATTTACTCACGTAAGCGTAAATACAAAAGAATTAGTTTTAAACGTGATGACGAGATTAGAAAAACGATCTACCTGCTGCCCCCTTGTTTTGCTTCTGTGCACTAAATACTTATTCCTTCAAGCTTGCCAGGACTTGAGCTTGTAATACGACAACAGATGTAGTTACTTGTAAACATAAAACCATACACGTATTTCTAGTATCATGAAATAATGTTATTCCCGTGTATCACCACAGAATACAGAGAGGTATCACTAAGCCATATTTATGTTAAAAAGTACATTCATAGCTTCAACCTTCAATTGGTGAAAATTTAGTTCCTGAAGGCACCAAACAAGGGATATTTTAACTTATTAAGAGTCACCTAGGGTTTCAATATACGAGATGTTTCCAAATCATCACTAGTTTTTAAACCATCGGCGCCCAACGGGAGCACATGCATATATACAGGGTCAGGTTTTTTTTCAGGGCCACTGAGGGTAAATCTGAAACCGTGTGAGTTATCGAAAAGTCAGGAGTTACGTGCTTGATTTTGATAAAATAAAAAACTGCATTTAAAAATATCAAAAAAGTTTTTTATCTCCGAGAAAATGGACACTTTTGGTATATTTTTTTTGCATTTTTGAATGCTTTATCTGATAACAAACAAATACTCCCAAATAACAATGGGTCTAATGTCACTAGAAAAAAAATTCCTACATTTCAGTTTTCGTAACGTATGGAAAATGTATGAAGAAAACCAATTGTTTTTTTAATAGTTTTTGCATTTTTAGATGCTTTTGTTATTGAATTGATTCAGGCGTGACTTTGCGGAAGTCCATTGTAAGATATAAAAAAAAAAAACATACATACAACCGAACATAGAACCTCCTCCTTTTTTTGAAGTCGGTTAAAAATGGTAAGGAAATATATAGTACCAATCCGCTAATCAATTAGCGGATTGTTGTTGGAACACATCAAAATCCTACATAACTCTCACGGTTTCAGATTTTCCCTCAGTGGCCCTGCAAAAAACTACCTGTATGCTCTTATTTCTACAGCAATTACTCTATCTATTGAAACGAAAATATAATCCACTGATATTCCTTCATACTGTTCATACGCTAGACTTCGCCTGCCGTACAAAGTTGAATAGGTACTTACTTATAATAAAATTACAAATACAAAATATTTATTACTGAACAGGTACAATGAAACAGTTTTATTTGCAACACACAGGAGAAAGTAGGTAAATATCTACTCCACGGGTTATGTATTATCCTTATGGTTAGCTCCACTGCCTACAGAGAGCGCAGATACCACTTATATGCTGTGACTGTTTCAATAGACGTTTTTTCTCCACCACAGTGAAGTTTTCGTTGAGCTTTTCAAGTTACTCCGGTTCCGGTGTCTATCGATGACTGAGGGTGAACACACTTGCAAGGAAAGCAGAAGGAGTCGCAGTGGTCGTTAAATTATATTGTTGAGGTCCGATCTTTATATTTTACCACGGAAATAGTATCGAAAGTACATTTCATTTTGCATTGCCGCGAGTTCATTTTTGATTCGGGTACTGTTAGATCCGATTGTTCTAGATGTGATAGAGTAATAGATTGTGTACGGATGCTCGGCGTTGGCGATAAGGTCAAGAAATATAATTTAGTGCCAAAAATTAATATTTACAAGTTCACACAACAACACAGAATATTTTGACTTTATTTTGACATCGCAAAGATCGCTAACCATAAACAATTTTGCATTTGTGGATCTCTGTTGTTGTTGGACTATATGGCATTCTGTGGCAACTTTCTATCCTCGCGGTGTCAATTCGACGTTTGATAATGCCAGGAACTCACCTGCCGCGATATTTGGCATAAAATGTATGCAGTGCTTAGGCAGTGCTATACAAATCGTGCTAAATAATGTTATTCGCTGCACGTGAGTAATAGTCATTATCTGTCTATTCCACTGTCTATTTCTACTTCCATTATGGTTTTTGGCTAGCCCCCCTGGTGAATTAGTGATATTGACGAGTAAGGAAAATGAACAGAGGTACGCTAATTCGTGAATGCCCACGATTTATAAAAAAAGAGTGGCACTCCGGGAGTGCCGACAGAAGTGAAAACTT
Source organism: Epirrhoe alternata (assembly GCA_963565295.1). Classification (NCBI taxonomy): domain Eukaryota; kingdom Metazoa; phylum Arthropoda; class Insecta; order Lepidoptera; family Geometridae; genus Epirrhoe; species Epirrhoe alternata. The sequence continues at coordinate 3,652,534 of OY751375.1, forward strand.
GAACGAGATTTCGGTAACAAAAACTTCCTACTCTAGGATTTGAACCCGGGAGCTGTCTCATTCTGAGGCGAACATGACTAAGTTTGATATTCTCCCTCCCATCTTTGCAAAAAATTAAAGGCTAGGCGTAGATTCTCTGATATCTCGCACTTAGTATTAGTACCCCTCACTTTCCACAAAATATGTTATTAAAATATATATTGTTTCATTTTAAATTATCAGATTTTAAACAGTCCGATACCTACTAGTGAAATTTACACAAAAGTTATTTTATAAATACTTTTTTTATTAGTATTTATAAAATAGCTTTTGTTAGTTGCTTAGTACTCTTCATAAACGAACCAGGGGTAACGTGGTAAATCAGGTGAAGATATACACTTCTCTTGGTAGCGTGATTCGTATTTTGATATTAATGGGCCACGAATAATATCATAATACGAAAGGCATGTAGGTGAAAATAATTAATTTTTAAATTGATAAAAATTGTTCAAAACATCTTGTTGAAAAACATAACAATAACCATTTTAGATTGCCAAAGTTTTTCTGCGATATTCCGATTACCTATTTTTTTATATACTTTTTGGTTTTGTCCCCAGAAATTATTATAATATTTAAATATGTTTCAATCACAGAAAACGCGAATTTAGAGTTTTATTATTAATAGATAATTTATTATTCATGAAATAAATTATCTATTATTATTATAGTATCCCACTCTTATAATAAAGCTGAAAGTTTGTGAGTTTCTTTAGATGTTTGGATATTTGGATGTTTGTGTGTCAATCACGCCTAAACCAGTGAACCGATTTGGATGAAACTTGGAATAGGCGTAGATAGTGACCTGGAATAGCATATAGACTATTCAAAATGTTGGTACCACGCGGGCGAAGCCGCGCGCAGAAGCTTGTACGTGTAATAAGAGGTGATAAAGAAGAGACTTATCTGATTTTTAATTATCTGACAGGTAACCAACAGTACATATAATTTATCTGCCATTCCCCGCTACCACATAAGCAGAGATGTGAAAAATAGCCTTCAGGCCCGGAATGTTGAATTTGGCAAAATGTTGTATTCTTATAATGTTGAATATACCAAAACGTTGAGTCCTAAAATGTTGACATGGCAAAAAAGTTGAGTCCCAAAACGTTGAATTCTCATAATGTTGAAGTTACAATTCCTTTAATGTTGAATTTCCAAAATGTTGAGTCCCAAATTGTTGAATTTTCATAATGTTGTAAAGTTGAGCTCAGTGAGACGATATTTATTAATGAAGCAGAAAGCTATCATCATCATGTCTATAGAAAACAGCCTACCAACCACAGTATGTCTGTATGCATGGTCCACGACTCACGGATCGGAAGTCGACGTCACTGTCACACCAATGAGCTACCTATCATCGCATTACATAAGTGAAAACAAAATAATACTAAACCCAACTTAAATTTTTATTCAACTTCTTAAAAATTATCTAACTATCGTTAAATTATCTTAAAAGCCTAACTTAAGTCTTATGTACACTATCTTTTTTAAGAATTTCAGAGGAGTGATTTTCTGTTTATTCAGACGATTCAAAAGAGTTTTATATTTTATATCGAAAAGAGTATCCTGTGCTCTTCGGTTTTTTTTAAAAGGGAAAAACAATGATCTTGTTATTTTCCGATCATAATAATTGGCCTCCTTTAATAAACTTTTAAACACCAGAAATATATTAGGCGATTTCGGAAGTCTGGAGTTCAATTTTCGGTGATAGCCCTCACAGGAATTGGTGGTTCGGTGCACATCATTTGCACAGCTTATCAAATTGTGATCCATGTTATACCACTGGTTTTCAAAATATTCTAAAAACCTGTGCATATTTGGTGAATCGGGAGCTGCGTTGATAATAGCTTGCCAAGCTTGTTCCATATGAGTCGACGGAAGAAGCACAAAATAAGAGCAAATTCTTACAATACTTCTTCCAGATTTATAAAGTAAGTTGTTGCTGGATCTCTTCTTTGCTAATTCATAATCTTTGGCTTTTTTCCACACCGCTTTGTTAAAGTGCTGATAGCAGCCTGATACTTTTATATCCTCGTATGTGCTTCGTATTGCGTTAATTTGAGCAATTTCGTAATCGCATTTAAAAAATAATATGCGAGCTTGGAGCTTATTTTTGATTAACTCGAATAACCTTGTATATGTTTTTTGCGATTTATTGGGCAAGAATGCATAAATAACGGGATAAACGTTTATGCTCTTATCATCTGAATAAACATCAAGGTGTAAAATATATAATTGGTAGAAAGGCTTTGGACACGTCCTAAAAGTCCCATCACCATAGTAGGAAATACTGCCGGTAGATTTTATTATTTCAATCATTTTCAAAGAACACATTACTATAATCTTTTCCTCATTTCCATCTTCTAAAATGAACATTTTCTTGGACAACCCTTTGGGAACCTTGAAATCTTCCGGCTTTTTGAACACTAGTTTATCCGATTCCAAAAATAGTTTTCTTGCCCTATACAAGGAACTTTTGACAGAGTTATACGTAGGTATATTATATGCAGGAAGGTCTGAGTTACGGTCTACAAATTCATTCAGCATACCTTCAAATATTTGTTCGATTGGATTAAGATTATAACATACTTCTTTCTTGATATCATTCAAAAGTTGCATAATTATTGTTTTATCTTCCCTTGTCACGCATTTATGAACAGATTCTCGTAGTATCTTGTTTTTATCTGCACTTAAAGTCACGGTGGCCGTACAAGAATCACGGTTTGTACACTTCCACCGCGTCGAACCATCTTTATTTGGTTTCCCATCTTTGCTTAGGGTATACTTTCCATTTATTATTAGCATATCATTGTTTTTCTGATTTTTAATAAACTCAAGAGCTTGAAACATTATATTTAAAATAACGTGACTTTATAATTGTAAACTCGACATTGACTGACAATCCGGGCCTGAAGAAATAAATCGATGACAATTTCAAGTGGCCAGTATCTTGGGTATTATATTCTTAACTAAAGAGGTTTCGTGGAAATAGTACCTACTCAGGAAACTGAAACTCTAGCGTGGGTACTTTCCTCTGAGTAGGTACTGAAACATATTGAAACATTTTGCCATGTCAACATTTTAGGATTCAACGTTTGGTTATATTTAACGTTATGAGAATTCAACGTTTTGGGACTCAACTTTTTTGCCATGTCAACATTTTAGGACTCAACGTTTTGGTATATTCAACATTATAAGAATACAACATTTTGCCAAATTCAACATTCCGGGCCTGAAGGAAAAATAGTTTAGTAAAAGTATTTAAATACAAAATGCAAATGCATAGTTGCTAGCACTATTTCAAATAGAAATACAAAATAGTTTTGAATCAAAGTATTTAAATACAAAATGCAAAATACGTATTTTTAAAATAGGTTTTGAAAATAAAATACATTGTTAAGGAAAACCACTTTTATTTATTGAACTGATTTTAAAACTAGTATTTGTTCAAAGAGTTCATCTTTCATGTTCCGCCTATGGGGCCTCATAATCATTCCACCAAATGAAAATAGTCGTTCTACAGGGGCAGAACTCGGTAAGCAGGTATTATATTTAAGGAAGAGTTTTTTTACAGTAGGATACCTGTTCAAGGATTCTAAGGTATTGTCTTCATCTTTTAAATATTGTAGTGTTTCCAGATCTATTGTAGTTGTATTAACATTATCACTGGCTGCTGAAGAATCAGAGTCCTCAACAAACATATAATAAGATTCTGTCCTTTCCTTCTTTTTATAAGAGTCAGTATGTTGGGAACTCTTTTCGTCTTCTTGTTTTATCTTTCTCACTTCTGAAACAAATACTTCTTTGATGTATTCTCTGTTGGCTTTTGGCACCCATTTCATTTTGAAAAAGGGATAAGATACTGATGCTATTATGCCATCTTTTGCTTTTGGCTCTTCTAATTTATAAAATCTCTCAAAACGCCTATTAAGACTTTCTGTAATAACATCTATTAATACATCACAATATGTAAGGTTATCCATTTTCAAGCTGCTTAGAATTCTTTGCATTCTCATCAGTTCTGGTATAAGACATCCATAGTAAGTATCTTTGTCCCCTTCTAAACTTCTGATGCCATCAGCAATAGGCTTTGAACAGCTTACATATTCAAGAAGAAATTGAATTTCAATTTCTTTAAAAATAGGCAACCCTAGTTTCTTAAAAGTTTCATTTAGGGTACCCTTGACTACCAATAGATCTTGAATGCAATTATAGTATGAATTCCATCTTGTTGGACATGGATAAGTAGGGGATTTTCCAGTTGATTCCAAATATATTTCACAGGCTTTAGGGGACCTCGAACATAGATTCCAAACTGCTCGACATTTTGCCATAGCTGTATCATACATTTTTTTGTATGAATTACTTTGGGATCTAGCCTTATCCATATCTTGTGAAGCTATTAAATGTAATGTGTGTGTGGCACACCTTTCATGATTAGGCAGTTGCAACTCATCGAATTCTTCAAATGACTCCGAAAATTGTCTTAGGGTTAACACATTATCATCATCATCATCTCCATCGTCAATATTATCATGCATTACATCAATATTCTGCATAAGAGTTCCTTTACTTATTCCTGTATCTGAATCTTGTCCATATATTCTAAAAGCTTTGACCATATTTGATCCATTGTCCGTAATAGTCTTTATTATTTTTGACAGTTTCAAATCAAATTCAGAATGAATCTCTGCAATCAGCTCAGCTACTTTATCATAACTATGTGTTCCCTTGAATCTTCTGCAAGCCAAAGTTACACTTTTCCGATTAAATTTATCACAATCAATCCAATGAGCAGTTACCCCTAGATAACTTCTCTTAGATGATGACCATATATCAGCTGTGGTGCATATAAAATCAACCTTTCTCAATTGTTCTTTTGTATTTTCTATATATTCTGTGTATTGTTCTGCAATTTTTTTATTACATGTTTGCCTGCACATTATTTTCGGTGGAACACTTAATTGCTGTGCACCTTCAATTAGAGCCTTAAAGGATTTATTTTCTACAATTGATATAGGTGACATGGTCTCCACTAAAAAATTCACAAGTAACTTGTCGAAATTAACTGACTTTGGTAAGATGGCTGGAAGAGTGGATTGTTTCAATGTTTTAGATGAACTGCATCCCTCACCAGTATCACCAACATTTTTCCTCTTCCTGTTATGTTGTATTTTGAGTTTCTCGTACTCTTCTAATATATCAGCATGTCCTTTTCTCTGCAAAAGTATAATTAATAGTTTAAAGCATAGAATATCTGCGATTATATTATTTCATATTACATAAAATCCTATTTATTAGCTAATCAGTTTTGAAATCAAAATAATTTATTTAACAAAATAAAATACAATTAAAATTTTTAGCTTTACTTACTTTTAAATGGTTCAAAAAGTTGGATGTAGAATTCAAACTTCCTTTTAGTGTTTTCGAACACTTTTTGCAAGTTCCAGATATATTTACGTCACTTCCAGGATCATTTGTAATGTCTTTGAAGAAGTGTTTTAATATGAATGGAATGTTCTTGTCCCTGAAAAAATAAGAGGTTATACATCACTTACTTATGTACTGTACCTACAATATACATATAAAAATGAATCCCTTGGACACGGCATCATCACGCGTAAACGGCTGGCACAGACATACACAGGCTGACAGACAGACGAACAAAGTGATCCTAGGGTTCCGTTTTTAGTTTCTTTCGAGGTACGGTAAAAATTAAGAATGGTGCTTGATAAAATAAAGAAATTGAGTAAACTCAACGGCCACATTAACTTTTTTTACGACAGGACAACGTCTGTCGTAAGAAGCTAGTGTATAATAAATAATAGCTTATCGTGCAGATTAAGGGTTAGTAAATAAATGTGTTATTTCAATAAACACGTAAAATCCATGAATTAAACAATAACATAGAATAATGCGATATTGTTATCAACTAACGTTGTTCGATATCGGTTAAATTATATTTTAGGTTAGGCTAGTAAAAATAACAATAACTAGGTACTTAACTAAACTACTTGATGCTTAGTTACAAATTATTTATAAAAGTGATGTATTACTTACATTTTAATTATTTATATCCAGCAAGCGAAGAAAACTGAGAAAAATCACAAACAAAACTAATAATCAACACACGAACACGCCTTTGACCTCAAGTTTGTTTAACGATGGTTTGACAGTTGACTGACGCGCAATGTTTTTTTTTTCTGGCTCGCACGGGCCGCAATGTTGGCATTATTGTTCTAGTTGACAAATGACAATGACAACACTACGATCACGATCAGTGCGTTCATAAATAAGGAAATCATGGATTTAAGAATGAAAAATTGTAAAAATGAATTAAAAATGCAACGAAACTATTTTGTATTTTATAAATACTAAATATTTATATAGAGTATTTCAAATAAAATACAAAATACACTTAGAAAAAAAGTATTTCAAATATAAAATAAAAATGGGTATTTTGCATTTTGTATTTGCATTTGAAATATATGTATTTCAAATAATTCACATCTCTGCACATAAGAGTATAATATCTGAGTACCATAAAAACGTTGGTTACTCTTTAACGAAGCCACAGGCTGCTGTTCTTGTAAACTTTAAAAACCAGTTTTATTTTTTTTATTTTCAGCCTATAATGTCCCACTGCAGGGCAAAGGCCTCCCTCCCCCCTTTTTTAGTATGAAGTTACTCAATAGAGTAAGGTTTCTATCTCTGTTTATTATGGGGTCAGCTGTTTTGTTGGCTTACCATCGTCGGGGTTCTCAGTATCCGTGATGAACTGCTTTATGATAAGGTCCAGGCTCCGCCGCGTTACTTTTATAAGCACATCGATCACTTTGCGGCTGTAGTACCGACGCATTTCATTTACTGCGTTTTTCACCATTTCCTGTAAAGTTGTTTATTTATTTAGTATACCACATCATATATATTAAAACATTTCCAAATATAATTATAGTTAATAAACATTTCTGATATATATAACAATTCATAGTATACAACAGCCATCGCATATGTTGAAAAAAAAAACAAACTTAAAATTAAACGAAATAATGGTACGTTCTATACCAACAAAAAAAAATTAAGAGGGAGAACTTGAACCAAAATGGCTCAATAATTTATTTTTGAACGTTAAGGAGTCACAGAAAATGTCAATCTCTGAATTGATTTTGATACATTGCAAGTTGTTACTACTTAACATAAAATTTACACAACTTATAGAGCTGGTACCTAAGCATCTGTACAATTTAATAGGGACAGAAACAATGCAGTTTTTCTAAAAATAAATAAATCAAGTTATAAAATTAGTACGCAAATAAAAAACTAGTTTAAATCACAATAAAATCAAACTGGCTGATCATATCATTTTTTTTTCGGGAGCAGATTTCCCTAATGCAACCTTTCTTCTTCTTCTTCCTCGTCGTAGATCGCGCATTAGGACATTCTCATAATCAGATTCTTTGTTATCAATGGTACTTTTTTTGTGTCTTTCTTAGTACACCCCTATGCATTAAGACGGGCATACTCTCAAAATTTTTACAAACAGAAGTTTGGATTTTAGAATATTTTCAATTTTTTTTTAATTATGATGTGTTTACATTTTGGCGTTGACTGTACCAAGTCACGGTCTAACAGTAATGTCGTTTTTGGCTTTGGTGGTTGCTACGCCGTAGCCACTTTATTGGCTGCTACGTCGTAGACCTTTGCTACGTGCGCCGCGCCGTTGTTGATGCTAGAAGCAAACTATGTTAAGTTCAACTTCATATGAATATAAATATTATATGAGTCACTAGCACAGGATAGGGATGAATGGGGGAGGAAAGAGTGGGGGAGGTTAATTATTTGGTTAATTGTTTCGAAGCGAAATTGTGAAGTGAGTTTGTAATAATATTGGTTTGCTATGAAACCAACCCTTTGAGAGCTTATGCCCAGCAGTTGGACAGTGAGGGCTTGTAATTATAATAATAATAATGGCCGCAGGGCACCTTCGAGGCTAGGTATCGGGGAGTAGCGACCCTGCGGACCCGAGTGAGGTCACCGTTCCTCACCTCCGCTTGCCATCAATGGCCGGCCGGAGTGAACACTGACGAGGAACAGGTCCCTCACTTCCGTGTTGCCTTCACTGGACGGACGGAGTGGAGTCGCTAGAGCATTGCTCGGAGGCTGAGGGATGTTACGTTAGTGTCGAGTGGGCACGTGAAGCTGGACCCTCAGGGAGCTCGTGATCGTCATTTAAAGTCCAGGAACACCTTACCACCTTCTATCCGCCTACGTCATGTTGCCCCCTGCGACTGTTTCGGGGGGCCCGTGAGTTGGCCAGTCTCCACCCGCCATTTTTACATGTTTTTTAACATTGTTTCGGCGGGTGCCATAGTCCCCATAGTTTCCCCATTATCCAGTCCACTGCCATCCCACCCCATAGCCCGGTAATAGTTTTTTATATCCTCAATAGTTCTGCACAAACCGGAGGCTGTTCTTGAATGCATTTCTATAGTGTTGAAGGGATAGTAGCCGGTATGTGCTCCACATAAGATCAAAACTGTCAAAAAGGCCTCTGTGTGTCAGCCTCGGTCCCATGCATGCCTGTCAAAGGGGCTTCATAGTCCCGAGATGTTGAACATTGATAATAATAATAATATAAGCATTGTAGGATCGATAATTCGGTATACTAGAGAAATAACACATGCGTATGCATGCGTGTCAGATCAAAGCGTAAAATGAGTAGGTTAGGTTAGTTAGTAAGGTTACTTATTTTATGCTTCGATCAAGGAGCTTATTGTCTAACTTGAAATCCATTCCCAGTTATCATCCCAATTGAGCTCAACCAATCACACAATACGAAAATGACGTGTTGTCACTTCCGTTGTGATTTTCGTGTTGTGTGATTGGTTGAGCTCAATTGAGATGATAACTGGGAATGTATTTCAAGTTAGACAATAAGGCTGCTAACCCCATCCAGTGTACCGATTTGAATGAAACTTAGAATAGGTGCAGATGTGATCCGGACTAGCGTTAAAATTTAAAAATTTTGGTACCACGCAGAACACCGACACATGCCATATATTTTTTATACTCTTTTACTAGCAACAAACAACATATCTAAGAATTATACATAATATATAATCCTTAGATAGCTTGACTGATTCTATTGTATTTTGTAATTTTATGTACATATTGTAGTAGCTTCTGTTAATTAAAATTTATAAAAAAAAATCTAGATATTTTTAATTGACATTGGATGACCATTGCCCACATGGAATAGATTGGTTGCTGACTCATCTGTGCCGATTTCGGGAATTTTCTTTGGGACATCCATGTTTCGCAGTGAAGTCACTATGGAGAAAGAGGAGGTGATTAGCGATTCTTACCCTCAAACCACATTTTGCCCTGGCTGTGAACTTGCAATTTCAATATCTATGGTATGAAGGTATACCTTTGGCCCTAGGAGGTATTATGAAGGGTGACTACACACCCAAGAAAATAGTTAAATCGCGTTCATTTTATCGATTATACAAAATATGGTGCTCTAGATTAATGTATATCAATGGCGAATAGTAGCGCCAATACACCAGGGCAACATAATATGGGAGAAGTTGGAACGAAACCTTCTTTCTCACTTGTGTGAGCGAAACATTCGCAAAGCTATCACATCACAATGGGTTATGGTTCTCGACGAGAGACCTTATTTAGCACTGCAATAGATAACTATATCGACCGTGAAGGATTGATGAAGAAAAAGGATGCAATGAACGAATCAGTTTATATTGCAATCCCGGATGTTCCCTGTTTCCAAATCGATTGGGCTCAGTCCGTGACCGCTCCTTGTGGGGGTAGGTCGTCTGATATAGGGCAGAAGTTAGTCAAAGTTATTTTTTTATACACAGACACCAACGCCCTAACACCCGTGTCCGTATTATAAGCTATCATTGCTAACTGAAAATACGGCCGACTTAAGTAAATTGTCCAAGAAAAGTGAAAATCAACAAGTTTTCTCAATAAACAACGTGGAAAATTTCAATGGTACGTGGAGGGAAACCTCATCAAATCTTTAACATAGATCATTTACTTAAAGGAAATATTCCTTTATTTCTAACAAAACTGCATTCAAAGATTTTCTAAAAGTCACTTGCTTTACCCGGGATACAGTCAATGTTAATCATAAAATTTATATAAGAAACATTAGGTCTTACACTCGTCCATGGTACAAGATATCCATTTTATCAATTATTTAGTACATAGACAATCTGGGCTCAACAAAATGGGCAAACAAAATCTTCATTGCCTAGGAACCGTAATTTTCAACAAGTGTTTTTTTTGTTGTGTCACTAGTTCTTTCTAACCAGTGTGGTGACAGGTTATCTCTTAGTATCTTACTTAAAGACTTTCGTTTTGTTGGTAATAAAAATTCTAAAAATTTAGTACCATAGGTTTCTGTATGTAGACGTGTGTGATGGAGAAATTTTATCTTTAACGTTGACTGTATTGTTTAGATGAATATAATAGGCAGTATTTTTTTTAGCTAGTTCGATTCCCGAGTAAAACTAGTGACTTTCAGAAAATCATTGAATGCAGTTTTGTTTCTTTTTTTATAAATAAAGGAATTTTTCCTTTAAATCTTGAAGATTTAAAAAGGTTTCCCACCGAGGCCCATTGAAATTTTCCACCCTGTACAAAAATAGAATTGGGAATATTTGAAAAACAAATAATTTATTGTATTATTAGTGAATGTGTCGTTACAAGCTTGTACCAAAAGTAATGTCAATAATCACTGTACATGTCCGAGTCTCAAGTCTCAAAACATCAAACCCTTGATAATGCCACGAGCAGTTGCTGATTACAATGAAGTGTATAAAAACGTTTATTTATCAATTTGTTTCAGAAAATGAAACTTACATATTACCATGCTGTTTTCGAGCTAAAGAGCAGCTGCCCGGCAGAAATTTGGGAAGCCATACTGGCAGAATTGAAAGTAGTTCTTGCAATATACGGGCACGCTCTGGTTGACCCCAATGATGCTCATCAGATGCACTGCATTTTCGAAGACGACCCCGCTAGCCGGTGCTACAACAGGCTGCCGCTTAAGTTAAAGGCTAGAGCGAAATACTTCAGAATAGTGAGGCATGTCCTGCCTTATGCGGCTATTCTTAAAATGTTCCTACTCGATGAGCCTGACCTATGCATCACAGACAATACTTAAACAATCATATTGAAGATTTTATGTTCATTCGTTTTAAATGTAAACATTAACTCTCTCTATCCAATTTCGATGAGTGATCGACAATAAATGATAAGAGATTTTGTGGAATATTGCAAAGGATTAATGTTTATGGCGCATGTCCTCCTTTATATGGGGACGTCGCGTATGGCTGTGAGATGTACAGGCCTTGGCCGTACACTTCTGAGAATGGAAACAACTAGAATGGTAAGAAACTATAAAAATTATCACCAAAAGCTTCTTTCTTAAACCTTAAATATAAAGTTTCTTTTTTTTTTTCAGATCATGAGCGAAGGAACGATATCCGTCCTTATCGAATTGCCGTCTATCACTCTGCTCTTTACCCTCATTGTTGTGGATGATTTTTTTGATGAAGACGTAAATAATTGGGGATTATTGAGGCAGCGCGAACGAAATAGCTTTTACTGAAAATGTCATTGGAGTGTCATTTGATAAGAATGTCGACGAATTCGGATATCAATTACTGACAAAATCTGTGGTTATTAAATCTAAGTGTTAAATGGTACATATCTTTATGCGTCGTAAGAATATTGTAGTGCCCGATTTTCTGGGTTTTTGTTATTGTATAAACGAGTTTAACGTCTTGCTCATAATTATATCCCTTGAATTCGGATCTCTTCAAAGAGTATTTATAAAGTATCGATTGGAAAAGTTTTCATGTTTTAGTGTTCCCGAAGAATTCACACAATATAAGTGTTACTAAATGTTATAAAATAGAATTGTTTGTTTTATTTGATAAATAATGCTGGACTTTTCACACAGCATCATCTAGCGCCAAAGTGAGCAGAGCTTGTGTTATGGGTACCTACAATCTACATGCCTGATATACTACTTATATACTTTTGTTTGTAAATATATATATATTATACATAGAAAACACCGAGACAAATGCTTGTATAAAAAGGTTAGTATTCATGTTTGCAGTTAAGATAAGAAAGCATTTGGTCGTGTTTATCCACATTTCGCATATATTTATTATAATGAATAATAGCACGGGGTTTTAAGGTGGTGTTGCTGGAACGATTTCTTACTTCTACCAAGTCACTGTTATGTTCGCTTGAAACGAACAGCACCTCTCGTTTATCCATCCATTTTTCCATAGTAGTAGTATTCTTATCATGAAGCACGACACTCTCGCCTTTTTTAATCTTAGTTTTTAATAATTCTTTGGGATTTCCTTCCCTATTTAATGTTAGAGTTCCAGTACAAAGTGTGCAGCTCTTTAATAAATCCCTTGTGAGAGGGACGTTACAATAAAAATTTTCAACGTATGAATGGCCCATATTTTAAAGGCCATCCATCAATAAATTGACAACCTTATTTGTATGCCCTCGACCAGAAACAACAGGATCTTTTGAACCTGCATACAAATGGGTCCTATATATTATGCCAGAATTATCGGCTAAGTTATAAAACTTTATTCCATAACCACTCGCTTTTGATTTCATATATTGACGGAAACTTAATCTTCCGCGCCATAGCATTAGAGATTCATCTATTGTTATTTCCCTAGTAGGGTGATAATTATTTTTCATATTTTTATTGAATTCTTCGATAAAAGATTTAATTTTATATAAACTAGCATTCCCCACTATATTTTGAACATTTAACGCTCGAATGATGTTTAAAAACCTGTTTTTTAACTTTGTTTATAATTGTTAAAAATATTATTTTTGTATAGATAGTGTGTTTTCCAATAATCTGATATTCTGTTATAACCTATGGTGCCCATATGAATTGCCAGTGCGATAAAAGTTTTCAATGTGTTGATATCTATTGGCTGCCACTCTTTCATCCTATTGTGTGTAGTAGAAGCTCTATTTTTTAATTCCTCGCCATACTTGTTGGTGCAAGTGAGAATCAAATTCAAAATCGAGGGACATAAAATTAGCAAAAAAAAATTTATCGGCTCCATCTCCCTCATGTCGACTTTCAATCCAGTAGTTTGGGTAAATTCCACATTGTTGGTGTTTGGCGCATTTCCGTACTCTTTCATTTCACATTTTCCTCTGTTTCATTAATTCATTCATACTATTAAAATATTTATTATATTGATCAGACATAATGCTGTCGCACCAACAACCTCGACGTCAGTCAGTTGCAAGTTGATCAGTTTATGAGTATGAAGGCTGAGTGCAAACACCTTTTCGCGTCGTTATTGCCGCAGAAGTATTTAGGGAAATATTATTGGCAGCGGCAGGAGCAGTGGCAGTGGCTGAATCTTAACGTGGCAATACAGTAAATAACTGACCTGCATGCCTTTAGACAAGCCACCGGCTGGCAGCGATAACAGGCGGTGCGGACTCTCGAAGCATTCCCACACAGCAGACCAGTCTTGCTGGCCGCTTGAAGTGCTCTCGTTGGCCGTAGACGCTGCGCCACTGCCAGCTTGCTGTTCATCTGAATATCAACATTTAAAAGAATAAAATCATCATTATCATCGAGCAGCCTGAAATAAGATAGATTACAACTTAACTCTCGAAATGTATAGTATTATTGTATTTTACAAGCGAGATCTACATAGTCGTTCTTGATTAGAGGATTCGATCCCGGCCCTTTTTTCTAATCCCGGGATTTCGGGTTTCGCTACAGCCAATCTCGGGATCCCGGGATAGTCCCGGGATTGTATTGTAATGAAAAGTTGCAACAAAAAGTCAGTAAACCGTGTCAAAATTCGAATTCATATTCATATAGTCATATTCAATATTCATATTCAATAGTCTAAATAATTTTTAATATATTTGTTAATACCGTGTATTTTATAAAAATCTTTTAACTCGGTCTACCGCGATACTGGCTTGGCCTAGTGCGGGGTCCGTTGTAAAATAAATAAATAAATAAAATAAATATTCTTGTCGTATCTCTTTCAGGTAGATCACTGATGGTCTTGTAGTAACTTCGATTCTAAGGTCTGTTCTCAAACGATGAAGCAAAACATCGTGAGGAAACCAGCATGTCGTAGAACCTAGAAAGGTTGTTATCGTGTCACTAGTTAGAACCAGTGTGGTGACAGGATTATAATTTAAATGTGCTTTGAAAAAGCTCCTTTCGTGCACTTGACCCATGTTTTTAAAACTTTTTTGGTTTTACGACATGGCGCATAGCGGTTTCATCAATATGTTGTCCTTTACTGTTTGAGTGTACTGGCAGTTGGCATTGTGAACATACAATTAATTTTCGATACAAAAACTAATTAGTGCATGACTTGATTCAAACCGACGGCCTTTCAGAAGACAGGGACGCTTCCACTAGACCACCAGTGCTCCAAACTTCTTCTAAAATAAACAAACTAGGCTTTTCTGTAAATTATTTATAAAACTAACTACATCAACTTTCAGAAAATCTACTTTAGGGTGCTCGTAAATGGGCTCCTTTTTGGCAATTTGTTGCTACAATGGTACAGCCGCCAAGTTGCCGATTACATCTCGAAACACAATGCAATAAGTATTTGTTGCTATATTCTCAAGATATTTCTTTAACAAATATTCAAATTGCAAATATTCAATGCCTAGCTAGCTAGATTGCAAATGATTTATCGCGAGCTGCAAATATACTGAGCTATTATTGGTCAGTAAAAATTGCCAGCAAGATGCAATTTTTGTAGCCCAATTACAGGCTTGTTATGTGGTTACACATTTTAAAATTTCGCGACTTTAAGCCATTTAAAAAATTTTTAAACGTCGTTTTTTTTTATGTCGGTAAATAAACAAATGTTAAACCTACGCGATTAATTCCCGTTTAATAAAAATTAAAATGTTCATAAGCGGTTAACAATAACGAAAACTATGTTTTATGCTTCAGAGTTAAAAGAATAAAATCGTACTTTGTCTTTTAAATTGTCTAGAATCAAAGAAATAACAATGCATCTAACGTTTCACATAAGTTTTACAGACTTATTTAAAGAAAATTGTAATCCCGAAAATCTCGGGATTTGTTAAATTTAATCCCGGGATTTTCGGGACTCAAATACGACCGGGATCCCGGGATCCCGAGATTCGGGATCCCGGGATCGAATCCTCTATTCTTGATAGATCGTCGAAGTTAAGCAAAGTTCTGAACGGTCCGTAAGTAGATGGGTGACCACCAGTGGCAGTTGAATGAAAGCGCTTCCGTGCCCGGCTATATAAGTCGTTAAGCCATGACGGAGGCCTTAAGGCGGCTTAAAAACTCCGTCACCAGAGTTGGCCACTGACTTATACGAACTTTGCAGATATGTTCAGTCTACCCTGAGCAAAGTCGCTGGCGGGCCGCTAGTATCACATACATCACGTTAATTTGGATAGGTAATGTTTTGTGGTTACTGGTATTTTGCAACCAGCAGCCTTATTGTCTAACTTGAAATCCATTCCCAGTTATCATCCCAATTGAGCTCAACCAATCACACAATACGAATATGACGTGTTTTGTCATTTTCATGCTATGTGATTGGTTGATATCAATTCTCAACTCAGAGCTCAACCAATCACACAATACGAATAATGACGTGTTTTGTCATTTTCATGCTATGTGATTGGTTGATATCAATTGGGATGATAACTGGGAATAGATCTCAAGTTAGACAGTAAAGCAGCTGTACTAAAAGTATTTTACTTTAAAAAAAAAACGATTACCTAAGCGAATAAAACGGTGCTATAAAAGTACAGGTATTAAAATTTATTCTTCATAAGTCAATGAAATAAGCATTGTAGCCCAATTAAAACTAAGATGATGAATGTTTGGGCAATCACCTTCAGCAATAAGGAATTCAAAGTCAGGGTTGATCTCGGCAGGCTTGATCTGCTGAGCTGCCTTCTTCACCAGGTCCAGGACCTCTTCTACCGCTTCTTCCACCATCAAACTTTTGCGGTTCAGCTCTACGCACGCGTTGCTGCATTACAGAAATAAAGAATACTTTTTAAGTTTAGGGGAAAAGTATCATCATCATCGTCAACAACCACAACCTGACTGCCCACTGTAGGGTATAAGCCTCTATTTCTTTATGTCACTTTTTACGGTCTCGTGTCAACCTCATCCAGGTGCGACCCGCGACGCATACCAAATCGTCTGCCTGTCGATCTCACCTCCGGACGACGCAACGTAACCGGTTCATAAAAATGTATCAATCTCCTAAAATACTACTTTTAAATCTGAAGTCGTGGCGCTAACCCACCCACTCGATCAACATGGCTTTAAATAAGTCATTGCAAAATAAACTATGTAGAATATACTTTTTCCTTACCGACACCCCGTTTCAACGTTGTCTATAAATTCTTCGACAGACCACGGCGTTTCCTCTGCAAGAAATATTTATTTTAAGATACAAGTGTATAAACCGCAGCCAACTGGTTTAATCAGCCGTTCAATTAAACGCATAGCCATTGATTTACTTAAGAAATGACTTGGCTAGGCAAGTAGTTAAACGTAATAGCTCCAAGCCATTCGCCTAATACCATTCAGGCCGTTAGTTAAACGGCGCCGTTTAATGAAATGGCTAGGCGTTTAGTTGAATGGCTGATTAAACCAGCTGCCTGCGACATATACATAAGCGAGTACTCTCAAAAGGTGAAGGAAAACACGAGTGAACCGGTATGTCGTGGAACTGAAAGTAAAACAACTAGATTTGCTTCTCTTTGAGAGGCACATCCTCTTAAATCCTTCTCCACAGGGACTTTTTGCGAGTGGGACCTTCTGCGCCTAAACCGTCGAATGAACTAGCGACAAGACAAGAAGATGATTTTTAAGATAATGATATTCAACCCTGTTATGATAAACTCACCCGGCAGCGTGATCAATGTAACATCTTGCATCCCCGACAACACATAGATGATTCTATTGGTGTATATGTCGTGTACCCTGGACACGAGTACATCGAAGCTATTTATCGCTGCGTTAGCTTTGTCCACAAACTCGTTCCAGTCCTCGCTGGTCCAGCAAACGGTCCTCAGGCCAGGGAGCAGGAGGGAAGATAGCCGAACCACTTGCGGCAGAAAGAGAGGGCGGACTTCAAGCTTCACGCGGCGGACGGTGCGTAGGTAGTCTTCTAGGAGGAACTAGAACATGACACCTCAAATTTAAAAACTAATATTGTTATTGTTTGCCACAATTGTCTTTGTTACGGGTTTGCACGTGTCCTTGTTGAATAATGTACTGATAAAGCTAAGAGTAGGTGCACACAAGCCTATTGCATCTGTTTCCCAGGCATTATAGCACCTCGTCGAGTGAATTCGTAATTTGCCTCCTGATGAATCGCTATATAAATAATCTACTTTGACAAAACACCTGCAGGGAGTCATTGACGAGAGTGAAGTAGTTCTTCTTGGCGTAGAGGGAATGGCAGACGATAGGTAGCTCGATGCCCATCTTGACGAGACAGTCTGACTCGCGGATCAGCAGCCGCACCGTGTGGTCCAGGTTTACGCGGATCAGACCGGAATCGTCTATTTTAAGCAGAGTGTTGGTGAGGCTATCGTCCACATCCCATAGCTGGAAAGAAATATACAGAAAAGATATACACCCAACATTTTCTCTGTTCCTGATTTTTCATACGTCGTCTTAGTAACAGCAGGAGAATAACTCGTCCGCGGATATCTCGTCGGATTAAATTTGCGAATATATAGGAATTTGATAATAATCGTACGATTTTTGCCGTCGCTATATTACGTACATACAAACCTGGATTCCAAGGTTCACTCGGATCTGGGTGAAACTTGGAATTGGTTTAAATCATCACTCGGAACTCACATGCCGCGATATTTGGCATAAAATGTATGCAGTGCTGTACAAACGCGCTAAATAATGTCATTCGTCGCACGTGGGTTATAGTCATTATCTGTCTATTCCATATCCATTCAATTTCTATAGCTTATTATAGCTAAGGCATCTAAAACTCTGAAGATATAACTTCATACGTACATTCTGGTTCATCCAGACCGCGCGCATCATGTCTTCGTAGCCGTTGATCATCGCGCGTGTGTTGTTGTACTTCCTCATCATATCTGGCGCAGCCGGTAGGGCGCGCAGTACGGGATGCGCGGATACGCTCTCCACCGTCTCAGTCATGTTGAACATGAGACATCGCGCCCATTTTATGCGCCCTGGGATGAAAAAGTACTCTTAAGTATTCTAACGGTTTTTAAGTAACTTAGCATAGAAAAAACACAGTCAAAAAGGTTGAAACAATAGAAGAAGAGTCAAGCAAACTAATTGCCGCATAAGAGCAGGTGGAGAAAAAATCTCTTTGGAAACTAAAGCATAACTTTTGCTCATGCCCTTCCACAGAAATATCTCCCACTTTCCCTAATGGTTTCTTTTGACAAAGGTCCATGTTCTTCACCTAGTCCCGACATTTCCCTCCACTCCACTGTACCATGTACTAGGTAACTAACACACGTTTGCGTATCAATGCAACAAAACTGCTTCGCTATAGAACAACCAAATGGCAACCCCCTCGTACGGGGCGCGCAGATACAGTACGTTCAACGGATCTAGGATTATATGAACTTAGCCGTTTCAATAACAGATAAACGGCTTACTTCACGAATGCATGGATCTATTAAACATACTATACAAACCGCCTATTAGGTAGGTTACTAGTTGGATGACGATGACTGTACCGAGCATTATCCCTCATCTACACGGTACAGGTCAGTGCCACCATCTAATATCCCCATCTGATGAAGATATACGAGGGGTTTGGGGGGCGGAATAGTATGGGGGAGGACCAGTGGATTATGTTATGTTGAGGGGGTGAGAAAGCCTTCACATTCATTATAGTACTGAGCCAGTTTTTTTCCTACACATTTAGTAGGAGTAACTTTACATGTTTATTTAGTTTATTGTAGACTAGTTTCTGTGCGCGGCTTCGCCCGCGTAGATCCAACATTTTGAATAGCCTATGTGCTATTCCAGGTCATCTACGCCTATACCAAGTTTCATCCAAATCAGTTCACTGGTTTAGGCATGATTGTTACACAAACATACAAACATCTAAACAAACTCACAAACTTTCAGCTTTATTATATGAGTGGGATGTGTGGTCCAAGGTAATTAAAGCAGCGCTGGCCAAAGCGTGTTTTGGTTTTGGGTGTTTTCCAGACTAGTCTTCGGTTGTTGGTATTTTAATTGTTTGTGAGAGCAGTTTTATGAAACTTTAGAACGGTATTGAGTGGAAATAGTTGTCTGACAGAGAGTAGTTTGTCATCTTGATATAGGTTGGTGATAGGTATCGAAAAGGCTTTTAAGGCTACTTTTAGTACTGCCTGTTGGGCTCGTTCTGGCGTAGTAAGTGCGGTTTGCATGGGGAGCCCCAAGCAGTAATGCAATATGTGAGTTATGATAGGCAGAGCCCTTGATAGACCAGTGTTATGGTTTTTGTTTTGCACAAGATCTTTAAGTTGCTTAAAGATGTCTAACAGCTTGCGTAATATCCCACAGGTTGCAGCTATATGAGGTTTCCATGATAGCTTCTCGTCGATTACTACGCCTAGGTAAATACTTTATTTTGTTGACTTTGTCAATGCTCGGGGAGGTACAAGTCTGTCCGTCGGAGTAAGGGTTGTTGTTGTGAAGTCTAAGGCCAGCGTGGGATTTGAAAGATGTGCGGTTGGAGATGCTAAAGTTTATGAATTTAGTTTTGTCAGTGTTGAGGGTAAGCATTTTGAGTTGTAGCCATTTCGAGACGACTTTGAGACCGATCTGAGTGGATAGGGTAACGCTGACTGACTTTACTTGCCTGCGACGGGCGAGTAATTTCTCGGCAGGGGTGGGTCATCCTTTTGTCGCTTGAACATTTTCATGATCTTGTCGACTTCCTTCTCGCTGTACCGCAAAACCCGGTCGTATTTTTCATTCAACTTTGTCAACAAGATTTTTTGACTGACCTGCAAACATACATATACCTACATGTAAGTATGTACTCGTATAAGTTAAAATTGAATGAACTGTGAAGCAGTATTAACAACTGTAGAGTAGTAAGTAATTACAACAAAACCTACCATACCATGCTTCTACGAAATAAACGATTTCATTTCATTTAAACCAAGGTTGAATTTTCAATTATTCAGTTGACTCCTAGGTACTCGTAATTGAAAATGTATTTCAACTTGCTTTCAACATTCTAAAGACCAGTTACTTATATGACTGATCATGAAAATCGATTAAGTATATATAGACAGACGACCTCTGCGGCGCAGTGGGTGAAAACCCGCTTGGTACGCAGAAGGTTGCGGGTTCGATCCCCGCCGCGGGATAAATGTTTGTATGATCTTCAAATATTTATCTCGGGTCTGGGTGTTTCAATGTATAATATGTATGTATGTATTTATAAACAAAAAGTATTTAAGTAAGTATATTAGTTAATTGGTTTCCATAGTTTTCCCATGGTTCCCTTAGTTTGGGGCTAATTTATTTGATTGATTTTTTTAATGTTATCGTTACAATGTCAGGCAGCGTTGCCTAATTTAACAATGTTTTTGCAAAACTTATACCTTTTCAAACCGAGTTAAAAACTTTATTCCTTGCGGAGTCTCCCATACACTTGAGAAGTTAGTTTCAATGGTGTTGCCGATAGATTGCTGTAGTACGTTGGTTTTTTCCGCAAAAGTGTTATAATCTTTATCGAACTCGTTGTTTCTGTAGTCTAAGTAGTCGTATTGGCAAGTTGTCACTGCTTTTTTGGCTTCGTCGAATACGTGCATTGCTTCTTCTAGATCTGTAGGTATAACAATTAATATGATGATAAAACATCTGCTTTGGTCGATCGATATTCGAGAAACGCTCTGGCAGAAGCTTGTAATTTAAGTGTATTATTTTTTTTTTTTATTCAACTACGTTTGGGCATATGCTACATGTATAATTAGATGTATCTGGCTATCACTGAATGGACATTTGCTTGAATAAAGGATCTTAGCTGATTTGAGAGAGTGTACAAATATGTAAGTACAAAACTAACTTGTAGGGTTAGTTTTAGAGACTTAATCGACGTTGATAGAGTTGGCTTACCTTCTCCTAACAGCAACCCTTCCATCCTCTTCTCAAACAGGTTATTGTAATCATCCATTAGATCAAACATGGTAATGATCTTATTGAGTCTCTTACAAAACGTATCAAATTTTCCAAATACATAATTTTCCGAAAATGTGAACTGCTCAGTGTTGGGTAGAAACGGCTGGTTTTTGACAAAAAGGTAAGTCTCGCGGTATGTTTTATTCAAATTGATGCAGTGAATAAGTTTGTCGCGGACTAGAGACCTATCCTGGGACCAGATTGTCTCTTTGAATCGGCAGGTGATGTATTGCTTGCAGGTCTCTATCATTTGGTTTGTTATCTGGAATACAATTATGAATCAGTCGGTAATATAAGTGAAGTGCTGTTAGACCATAAAGTAAAGTGAGTCTTCTCGTGCCCACGGTAGCTGTAACGCTACTGAAACGTCGAGGTAAATAAACAAATGTTATACCTACGCGATTAAGTCCCGTTATAAAATTTAAAATGTCTTCGAGTCGCGAAAGTTTAAAATGTGCATAAAGTAAAGTACCAAAACCGGGTGTTAAAATTATTATTTTTTGCTTCCAAGACACACAGGACATACATACATATAATGACGCCTCTTCCCCAAAGGGGTAGGCAGAGACCACGGATCTCCACTCGCTACGATCCTGACATACAACTTTCGCCTCATTCACTCTTATTACATTCTTCATACATTTTCAGCATTCACTCTACTCAGATGTCTGCCACACCCAAATTTCATTTCCATGGATTTACGAGTAGAGGTAGGCCAAAGAAAAGATGGATGGATTGTGTGAAGGATGACATGAGTAAGAAAGGAGTAAGTGTTGAGATGACGGCTGATAGAGGAGAATGGAAGAAGAACACATGTTGTGCCTACCCCACATAATGTGGGAAAAGGGCAGGGAGCCGCCTTATTGTCTAACCTGAAATCCATGCCCAGTTGTCACCCCAATAGAATTCAACCAATCACACAATAAAATGGCAATTATTGAAGGTTAGGTTTCATATGTACACAATAGGGCCCCAGGACGGCATGACACGGCATTTTAAGGCCGCGTAGGTCTAAGTCCTCGTAAGAAAACTTAAAAAACAAATGAATTTATATGTTTCAGTGTAGTTGCGTATCTAGTTTAGGTATATACCAGCTGTGTAGATAATAGGTAAGTACTTACCTTAACCATAAGTGATGAAATTCTTTCGGAAGTATTATAGAACTGTGATACGCTATTTATCAGGCGAACCGTCTGCAAGAGGCTCAATATAGAATCCTTGATCTTGACAGGGTCGTCCAGGTAAAGAGAATGACAGCACTTCTCCATTGCTTGGATGAATTTCGCATTATCTCTGGCTTCGTTGTAGCAGAACGTTATTTTGTGATCAGTGTCGCGCCACAGTTTTATAACTTTTGAATTGGAAAGTTGTAAGCATGTCAGTGTTAATTGCACTTCATTGTCCTGGCAAATAAAATAAAGGTTGTTTTTCGCCATTTTAGGAAAAAAAAAGAAAAAATAAAATAAATTCACTATTGCAACGTGATTTCAAACTTGCGAAAAAAATTTAATAAGTAATGTTGCCTGAACATAAAGCTTTATTTTATGCGTTGACCTATTGGTGTAACTCATCTCATAAAAAGCGACAGTTACCTGCAAATAGGATACAAGTTGTGAAAACTGCGCTCCGCGTTTCTTCCAGTACTCGAGTTCATCCTGTGGCCCACTGGAGTCGACCTCGCGTCGCAGCTGCTCGCTTTCACTGAGAATCTAAGAAAAATTGCAGTCTAGGTAAATTGATTAGTGACCGCTGTGAACAACAGCGCTTTGGAGGATATTAAGCAACCTAGCACATCATCATCAACCGTCATCAACCATCATCTTCCTGTCCTTTTCCCACATTATGTGGGGCTGCCACAACATGCGTTCTTCCATTCCCATTATCATCAACCATTAAGGCAAAACTCACCTCCATGACCCTTTTGATCCATTCATTTACTCTGTCTTCTAACATCGTGATGGTGGTAGGATTTTTGGTCATTTCTTTCAGCTGGCTGTGGTCAGATAGACTACCCATTATGGTTTGGCCATCGTCGAATAGATTCACTTGGCCGCAAACATCTTCACATACTAAAAACAATATTGTGTAGTGAACAACAACAACAATAACAATATTGTGAGTTATTTCTTAATGAAATACCAAGTGTGGATTATCACTATAAATTTCTGTAATTGTTTTATAGTGCTGATCCACACTTGGTATTTCATTATGAAATGAAAAGTCTTATCAAAAGGCACTCCGGCTTTAGGAGGATCGTCTGATCGATGCGGGTTCGAATCCCGTCGGAATCCAAAATTTTGATAAGACTTTTCATTTCATATCACTATAAAATTACAAAAATTATAATATTGTAAGTGAATACACAAATATACAGATTCTCGTTATGTAATATCGTACGTCTAAAATCAACATTTCTTTGAAGTAAAATTGCAATCTCGATCATTTTGGGCTATCTATAGATATTTTCAACAACAACGTAGATGATTTTGGAAATCGGTTTAGTTCTGCACCATGCGTAAAACATTTGGGTTTCCAAGTGTTCTATTGATTTATAAGAGACTATTGTATACATATCAAACTTTTTTATGATTCAAGTATTTATCTATAATAGACATTATTTTGCATTAACCTGCTATGTACAAAATTTTGGTCAAAGTCGGTAAATCCCACTCATATAATAAAGTTGAAAGTTTGTGAGTTTGTTTAAATGTTTGTATGTTTGTGTTTCAATCACTCCTAAACCAGTGAACCGATTTGAATGAAACTTGGAATATGCATAGATAAATAAATAGCATATAGGATATTCAAAATGTTGGTACCACGCGGGCGAAGCCGCGCGGAGAAGCTAGTGTAATATAATTCTACGCCCCTGGTACGATAATCAGCTCGCTTCAGGTTCCTAACATAACACTGAAAAGAAGTATAGGATGCCTTTACTATGATTTTAGTTACAGCAACTTTTTACTTGTAGTATACCTTTCAAAGCGCTGCAGAATGAACGTAAGCCAGGCAGTAACTGATTCTTCACTATGGGGAATTTGGTTTCGTCTTCATCACCGTCACTGCTGGGATGTGCCAGAGCGTTCATGTAAACATGTTCCATCACACGCTCTATAGCCGTCACTAGGCCTACTTTCTCAGCATTTAGAATCCCACAGAATCTGCAACGTATGAATATCAACTTATAAAAATCATTGGGTGTAAGCATTACTAGCTCCCATCCAATACTGAGCTGGACGCCTTTTTGGCACTCATCCTTGTAAAACTCTTATACCTTACTTCTATTCGAATCGGTCGGTTAAAGCTCCATTTTCCACCAAGGCTTGTTACAACTATGGATGGAAATGGAATCTTTAAAATAAGTAATTTTAAGCTATACCTATTGAATACAAAGACTGTTTTTACCCAGACACCCACAATGACGTTTTACAATGCCCCAACACTAAAGGTAAAAATAAGGGTTCGGTTCATTGTAACCCAACCCGTTACAATGAGTTGGCCACTGACTCATACGAACTTACTTACTTACTTATTGTAACCCAGTCCCGTAAAAAGAGGGGTGTTTTATACTACTTTATAAAAGTCACCGCAACCTTTTTTTTAGCTCAGTCATATTCCCTTCGTAATTTTTTATAACTACATTACATTACTGGAGATCCGTGGTCTCTGCCTACCCCTTTGGGAAAGAGGCGTGACTTTATGTATGTATGTACATTACATTAATTTCTTTTCGAACAAGATTGGCATACATGCTGGACTAAGCGTTTTTTTAGTTTGTACATTATCACTTTAGTTATTAATAGTAATAAAGCAATAATGATATTTTAGGTTTAATTCAAATGGAATTTCTTATTTATTTTTGATAATTTCATAGTTGATAGTAAAAAACCAAATAATTTCCAAGTAGATTTTAAACTTTCAACTGGGAAGTGGGTACTTACAAATCCTTGTGAAACCCCTCCTCTGGTAATTGTTTGCTCACATTGATGCGGAACATGTAGATACAAACTCCAGTAAATCTGACATCCCAGCCATCAGACAGAAAAAGTTTCTTCTTTAGGGTTATGAGTGGAGGAGGTGGTTTCCCTTGTTTAGTCTTTGTGCCCTCTGGTTGGGGAGGATTTTCTATCTCTTCCACATCTTGGTAGTACCAGAGCAGTTTGTTTCTCATATGTGGGAGGAAAAGCTGGTTGATGTCATCCAGCTACAAATTCAAATGATGTAAACAGTTTTTACTATTAAACAGTTTTTGTAAGAACATGGATAAAGTAAACACGAAGAGTACCATATTTCCTTCGAAAACGTGATCCATGATGGCGTGTCGGGGAAGACCGGTTCCGTCGATAAGGAGTTGGAATGTGAACTCCAGTCGAGGGTCCATCTCCCCCCTTCTTGCCTTGCGCTCGCATTCTTCCCGTCTTTTCTAGAATAATAATAACTTGTTACTTCTATTTTCTGGAACTGTATGAGAAGGAACACATTAGGCGGACCTGAAGAATGTCCATGACATCCTCCTCTTCTTCTTCCTCGCTGGATCCTGGTTTGATTCCATGGACAAACATTTTGCTTTTCGATTTTCACTTAATAAACATAAAATGCTTTTTACTTAAAACTACTCTAATACGGAATAAGCCATCTCACGCCCGTTGGCGCTACAGCTCTGAACTAAGAAACCGGCATTTCATCATAATGTATATCGTGACATTGCTATCGTGTTCCATTACAAGCTGAACCAGATTTTTAAATTTATTTTGTTGTAATTTCAGTCCAAGAAGACAGCTTCTGATACCTGTCTTCTTCTGATAGCGACCTGTCTTAAACTATCTGGGCGATAAAGCCGAAAACAAGGATAGACAAAACGATTAAAGTAGTATGCAAATTAAATGAAGAAGTGGTGTCATTATGGAGTTAGGGGGTGGTACGGCGTTGTTCTGGTTGGTACTAATGCTGGCAAAAACACGCAACATCATGGAATTTATCACTATTTACATGAATTTAGAGGCGGTTAAATTACATTTACGAAATGTTGTGTTCTCATAACTTTCAACATATTTACAACGCATCGACAAACTGTGATCTATGGCACTTAGTTGAGTTGTCCAAGTCTTACTGGTCCCGGTGCCCGGGGTACGAGTTTGTTCAGTGTAGGACAGATTCTGGTTTGGACAGATTCGTAATTCGGCAGATTTGTTTTTCTTTAGTGTTGTTTCTAGTGTGGAGGCCGCTGATAAATGAATTGTGTTGTTTGCTTTTAAATAAATAGATTTGTAATTTTTCAATAAATTGAAAACCCGGCGTTTTCGCGCCCTATTCAAAGAATGCAAGCTTGAAAAACAAAAGATTTTCTTACAAAATACTTTTTTATTGATTGCATTCTTACATCTGCAAAAAAAAATCCCACACCTGACACAGACGCCGTGCCATTGCCGTAGACTTAAGTACCTTGAGTTCTAAGGAAATTTCGCTCGATCTTTTTGATGCAGCTTATTCATGTAATTCTCTACACAATAATTCATATATTTCCTTACTTAGTCTAAAGTTTTAGACAAATAAGGTATCTGCCATTAATTCGATGGGATCTATGGTTTGTCGTTATAATGATTAAGTACGCACTGATCCATTGGTGGTGGAAATTTGGACCAATCTTCATACATTGTTGCCCATTGTCCTTTCAAATTTTTTATTCATCATCATCATCATCATCCACAGCCCGATCTAGCCCACTGCTGGGCATAGGCCTCCCTTTGCCCGTGCCATCCAACACGATCTCGCGCCAATCCCATCCATCTACGGCCCACGGCCTTGGCAATATCATCTGCCCATCTCGCCGCCGGACGTCCAACGTTTCGATAGCCTTCTCTTGGCCACCACTCGGTTAAGGCCTTACTCCAACGGTCATCACCTCGCCTCGCAATGTGTCCTGCCCAGCTCCATTTGAGCTCCATAATGCGGATCCCAACGTCCTGAACTTTAGTACGCTTTCGGATTTCCACATTAGGAACTCGGTCTACAAGTCGGATACCGAGCATGGCACGCTCCATGGCTCTCTGTGCAACTCTCAAGCGGTACACAGCCTTCTGTGTGAGCGTCCATGTCTCGGCACCGTAAGTCATTGTGGGCAGAACACATTGGTTGAACAAGCGGGTCTTCAGACATTGTGGAATATTGGGGGCCTTAAGAATATCGTCCACCTTTCCAAATGCAGCCCATCCAAGCTGTATTCTTTTGTGATCTCTTTTTGTTGGTGCTCCTTACCAAATGATAAAATATGTCCAAGATAAACATACTGGTCAACTCTCTCCAGAACCTCATTTTTTAATTTTTTTAATTTTTAATTTTTTTAAATTTTTTATTACAAAATAATTTAGATTTACAAATTCACATACACAGAGAATTTTGACTTTGTTTTGACAAACCACTTTCTATTTGCGCGATAGAATGATCTATCGGACCGTCTATGGTTAAATTGACTACTATATGGAATTTTGTGGCCAATCTATCCTCGTTTACAATTCGACGTTTGATCGCAATATTTGGTAATGCATAGCGAAACAAATATTTGATACCTTTAGACGCAGGTGAGTCTTAAGCATTATAATATTATTTATTTCAAAAAAAAGTCTAAAGCATTATCTGTCCATTCTATTTCTAACCAAGTTAGAAATAGAGCAGCTTTGTAGACTTTTTTTTAAATAATTGTCTTCCATTAAGCAATAGTACTCGTACTACAACCTCTTCCCTGTGTATGTATTTAAAGCTCGGCGTTTTTATTTCTTACTCCATCTAAATGGTTTACAAGTAAATTAATAAAAAAAGTTTATTATCAACCATACATAATAAAACTGTTGGCACATTATTGCAGATAGGTAAACTGGCAGTACTGTCATACATAATAAAAGTGTTGGCACAATATTGCAGATAGGTAAACTGAAGAAGAATATCTCGGGAGGGGTATTATTCAATACCCCTCCCGAGTTCAATGACGCAATGAAAGCTTCAAGCTAACCACGGGTAACATCGCAAAGGGCAGCTAGTTGTTGTATAACAATTGGAAAATACATATACCTATTTGTATACAGGGTGTAAAAAGACGTCTACCGAAGCCGAAAGGGGTAGGTACAGCATCCCAATAGACAGCCAAATCCAAAAGGATTTTCCGAAATATGCACTAAATCCGGAGAAAATAGCGTTTGAAGAGTACTGTTTGCGTATGTTTTGGGCGCGTTTTTTTTTACGTAGATTGTTGGATTTTGAGTTTTAAATGTTTTTTTCTTTTATAAATGAAATTATTAGGTAGGTTGGTCTTATTATGTTGTAATAGTAGTAAATAGCCGAAAATAACATAGCCTGACGAAGCTAAGTAAAAAAAAATTTTGCCTCAGTTTTCGGTAGCAGTCTTTTTACACCCTGTATATTTACTTTTAATACTGTTACATTATTTTTTATTTTATTAGTAAAATTAGTTTTATTCCTATAAATATTTGTACGCCCCCTGCCATACCTTCAATATGTTCGTTTCTTTCCATCCAAAGGTTGTCTGAAAGAAATCGCTTCTAAGCGATAAGACCGCCCATTGTACATTGTCTCGTTGAGTTCTATTGATTCTTATGTGTATGTTTTGTAATTATTGTGTACAATAAAGAGTTTTTCATTCATTCATTCTTTAGTACGGGTTTTAATAAGCCTTTTATTTAAAAAAAGCCTTTTTTAATAATTTCTTGCAAAGTAATTTGAAATAAAAGGTTTCTCTACGATCGCTACGGTAGGTACTTCTTCTTCTTTTAGTGCCTCTCCGACTAAAAGAACGGTAGGTACCTAACATTCAAACTATATGTTTTTTTTTTGCAATTCTATGCACGAGAAAGTCTAACTAAAACAGAGTTGGAAACACCCGGTATTTAGGTACTAAAAAGAAGTTCACGCTACCAATACTTACAAAATTACTGATGACCTTTCCAAGAACAGTTAAATCCATGTTGAAACAGTAACACAAGTAAAACTAAATTGGAAAAAAAAAATAATGCCTAAAACGATGTGGTTCCAAAATGCATTACGTAAACATAATCTCAGGCGCTAAATTTGTCATTTATAACTCTTAGTAAACCTTTTGAGTAATTGTAACCCTATCTTTTGATGCTTACAATTTATCATTTTTGTATAAATCTCGTGATATTAATGTGTTAGCATGAGATTCGTTAATTTTGTCATGCGCAAAGGTGAAAAACCGTTGAATGCGTGAGAAAGTAATCGCGCGACTAAAAGCAAAGAAACATTTATTCCGTGTGTCAGCTCAGTTCATATATTAGAATTTTTATAACCATATGTCAACGATAAACGTAGACGTAGGGAATATGCACGAAGGTATGCTCGAAAAGTTTACTGATGCTAGTCATCCAAGATCATAAATTTCTTCTATGGCACTGTTGTAATGGATCTACCCAAAATATAGGCGTGGCACGTAAGCAGGAAATTTTACTACTATTATGAAGAAACTTTGGATGGATTTATGTCTGCTGCTTTATGCTGAACGGTTTTGATTTTTCAACCTAGGCACAGTTATTCTGAATTCGATAGCTACTAAGCGATCTCATCTTCTTTCTAAAGTGCACGTCGATAATTAAGACTTCTGCTTAATTTCTGCAGGCGACACGCGAGAAACTTATTATTCGTCAAAATATTTTTTCAGCATTTTTAGGTATTTTAAGTTTTAAGGGTTTATTATTTCTAAAGGCTGAGGAATGTGAAAATATTCTCCAATAGATCCAAATTAAAAATATTCTCCAATAGATCCAAAATAAAAATGCGACCCTGCCAGGATTCGAACCTGGAATCTTCTGATCCGTAGTCAGACGCGTTATCCGTTGCGCCACAGGGCCATATATTGTGGAGACCGAAATAACGTACAGTTTCTGCTAAACTGGTAAAGTTTGGCCCAAAGTAAATTTAATTTATGGTTTTTGTATTGCAATGAACAGATATTTCGCTACGGAGCGGTATTAGAAAACTACTTGCGAGTATTTAACTTACCATGTTGAGCAATATTATTTATATTTTATTCGACATTTAAAGTAAAGTTTAGTTTTTTATTAAAGTACTGAGTTAGGTTTGATTTATGATTACAATAATTTCAATGGTTATTGCAGCATTTTTTGTTTTTCTGTTATTATTAAAAAACGAATACATTTAAGCAAAAAATATTATTTGACTACAAATTACCTGTATAGATTCCTCATCCATCTTGGCAAGGAATAGTTACAAAAACTTAGTACCTACAAATATTTTGCACTTTATAACACAAATTAGCACAATAATATCCTTATCTTCGATTATCTATAAGAGGGACGAAGGGAGGCGGTATTAAGATTTCTTGAGATGAGCACATGTCGAGTTGCTAAGAAAATGTATTTTTGACTGAGTAAGTAGGATCGTGTGTGTTGATGTCATAACATGTACGATGGCATGTCGGATATAAAATGTAGGGAGGAATCGTGATTTGCATTGTTTTACCAAATAAGCGGTTGCGTGGGACCGTGACCGTTTACTTTGATGGAAAATAAACATACAATAATATCTACGGACTAAGTCATTTGATGATAAAAATGCGAGTTCGTATGTTTGAGGGCTCTCGCTGCAAAGCGACTTATGAAAGCATGATTTGGATAAAACTTGAAAATTATTTCATGCCTTATTGAATAAGTTACTGGTATTTTTGTATACAGGCGAACAGAGCCGCAGACAGAAGCTAAATTTACACATTTCTAAGGTTACCTCTGAGTTTTCCTCGTCTTCATCCACATTATCGTAATTTACGAATGCGTATCGCAATTGGTTTTCAAAATGCTCTCTGGCCTCCAATTTTTCCAACTCACTAAGTTTTTTTGCATCCATTATAACTTACACGAAAAAGATTAAACAAATAACACAACACTAGTTTATTAAAAACCCCGACAATATTACGGAACCCTAAAAAGAGCACGATCAAGTCACCGTTCCAACAAAAACTTAATCAAAATCGGTTCATCCGTTTGAGAGCTATGTCATAGACATACACTGATCATACTTAACACTCCTCTTCGGATTTGGGATATTAAAAGAGCTTAAAAATATGAACTAAGACAGAGACATGAAAAAACAACTTCATCAATGTTTTGTAGCCGTGGCAAAGATACTGATGGGATACGAGGTGTAAAAATATCGACAAAACAAGCGAGGTGTTGATGGTGTGGGGTGGCACGGACTATATACCTACTCTGCTATAATTACCAAATGTGTATTGCCTGTGAACATGCATGGTAAGGCTTCAAAGGGGGACTCGGTACTTGTAGGTATATACAGGTTGGTTTTTTGAGAGGGGATGGCCCAGTCAAGTCATGCCCTTGATTTGTAAGAAAACTTCACTTTTGAGGCAAATCGACTCGAATTATTAAAAGATTTCCGTCAAAAGTGAAAGATGCAGAAAGTGAAGGATGCAGTTCTTATTAATCGAGGGCATGACTTTTCTCTAACTCTCGTAGTTTCAAAGTTTCAAAACCATCCTGTATATTTTAAAACGTATGTATTTTACCCGCAGCATCGGTTGCGTTATTGTAGATTGTTACAATCAATTTAGATAGTTCAAAGTTCAAACAAGTTACGCCCTATTTAATCGACTTTTAAAAGAAAAGGTTCAATATAAAATAAATAATGCTGGACTTTTCACACAGCATCATCTAGCCCCAAACTAAGCAGAGCTTGTGTTATGGGTACTAAGATGACTGATATACTATACTTATATACTTTTTTGTTTGTAAATACATACATATTATACTTAGAAACACCCAGTCCCGAGACAAATATTTGTAGATCATACAAACATTGGTCCCGCCGCGGGGATCGAACCCGCAACCTTTTGCGTCGCAGGCGGGCCTTTGCCCACGGCGCTACAGAAGTCGTCAAAATTTGACTATAGGTAAACACAGTCGAATATAGAACTTAAAAGTAGAACCACAGAATTAATAACGTGGTAAGGAGAACAGAAGAGAACTCATCTTTATTATTTGTAGACGGATTCTAATCCCATGTTATTTGATAAAATGTTTTGAACTGTCTCTCAGACCTTCTTCAAAGTATCTGGAGTGACTTGGTCTAAGGATGGGGATATAGTCGTTTCAAAAACAATAACAAAAATGTTAATTATGAATTACATAATAATGAATTACAACTCAAAAAATAATACAATATGTATACTATTTTCGGATACCCATTGGTGCGGCGCGAGGGATAATTTATTTATTTTGTCCTCACTGTTTGGTTAGCCACTAGCACAAACGAACTTACTGTTTAGTTAAACCACTGTATATCGGGATACCTATCTAATAAATATAGATACCTATTGTTAGTGACTATCGAAAATGATAGGAATTATAATATATTTCAAATTTCATGTTTTAAGAAATGCCAGGTTTCTTATTTTAAAGCTGGGGCTTGATAGAAGAACCACTCAGAAGAACACAGCACTCAAAACTCTTCCACTGAAACTGGCTTGAAAATATTTGCTGTAATGCTTGCACATTCAATAAAGATTCAAACTGAAAACAATTGCACACTATCTTGCCACTTACCGACACGATATTATGATGCCGTCATTATGCTGTAGGTATTCCTCATAGTTTTGCAGAATTCGGTTTAGAGTGAAGGCATATTCAATTCCGGTCAATTAATATAAACATATTTCTATTATATTATTTGATTCAATATCATACTTATCGGATTATCGGATCGGATTTAAGTTTTGCAGCAATATAATTATCCTAATTCCTTTCCTAATAATATAATAAATCTGAAAGTTTGTGAGTATGTTTGTATGTTTGTGTAAGAATCACGCCTAAACCAGTGAACCGATTTGGATGAAACTTGGAATAGGCGTAGATAGTGACCTGGAATAGCATATAGGCTATTCAAAATGTTGGTACCACGCGGGCGAAGCCGCGCGCATTAGCTAGTAATATAATAAATCTGAAAGTTTGTGAGTATGTTTTTGTAAGAATCACGCCTAAACCAGTGAACCGATTTGGATGAAACTTGGAATAGGCGTAGATAGTGACCTGGAATAGCATATAGGCTATTCAAAATGTTGGTACCACGCGGGCGAAGCCGCGCGCAGAAGCTAGTAGGTAATATAATCGAGGCGCCAACGTCAAAATAATAAACTTAACAACTCTCAAAATAATGAACTTGAAGCAGTGAAATAAAATAAAACTAGCTGCAGTGATACTTGCATTGTCATTTGCATTGTCATTGAGTATAATTTGTCCTATTGCTGGGCAAAAGCTTCGCATCCCTTTCATATCAGACAGGCAACTTTATAAAACGCTTACAAAAAGTAGGATCTTTTATGTTAAAAAATATTATATAAAAAATATTTTAAAAAAGAATTTAGTTAAAATATCTAAAATATTCGTTTTACCTAATAAATGAAGAACCTAAGAATGTAATGAGAGTGAATGAGGCGAAAGTTGTGTGTCAGGATCGTAGCGACTGGAGATCCGTGGTCTCTGCCTACCCCTTTGGGAAAGAGGCGTGACTTTATGTATGTATGTTACCTAATAAATTCCCGTTATGTAACGTTCCATAATAATTTAAATATAGTAAGTCAGTAAGTATATCATTCATGCGTGCGACGTGAAAGAAATCTATTTAGTTCCTTAATTTCCCACCCACTACCACGAAAGTTATAAAAGTCGGTACCTGTATGTGCCATAAACACACACACGAAATGGTAGCGTGCCAAACCCAATGTTAATCGACACTACGTTATATACATACTCTACTTATCTCCTCCTCAGTCATTTGAGGTTGTTTCCTTTCTGGCTCCTCCATCGTTATCTATTCTACTACAAATCAAACAAAAAACTTCAAAACAAAACCAATTAATAAACCGTCACGATATTAATTACATTTCAGTGGAAAATAAAACAAGAGCGCAAAAAAAGTCACCCGTCATGATGCGGATTTAAAAAACAACTGATAGGTACACATTACGGAACGTTTTCCAGTGGCTTATTAAAAGAAAGAGAAAGTATGGTAAATTAGAGTAATGTGCTTTATTAATGTTAAAAGTAATTTTGTTTGTCCCTTGAAAGTAGCGTGTTGTCACGCGCGGCTGTGATCGGTGGTTCCTGGTACGGCGACTTGCTCCTAGTTCAATACGCCTTATCGACCTACCGTACTAGCTTGCTGTAAGGTTTATTAACCCCAGACAATGGGGACAATGTAACTTATTGAAAATGTAAGATATCTAATACCACCCCGCCCGCTTATCTATTCCATCAAAGAATTCTTAAAATGCATAGTACCTACAAACCAGTACCTACATTACACATCTGTGTAAAGGTAATGTGAAACGACGTACGTCTTTTCAAGTGGTTTACGATTTGAAGTCAATACCTATTACTAGGACAGCGCGAATAGGAGAAACGGGGCGAACATGACACGGTGAACCATTTCCACGGAAACTGCGCGGAAGGTGGCAATCGACCCCACTTAGCGTGGGATAAGGGCAAGGGAATGATGAAATAAATAATACACCACGTTTTACATAATAAAATGTTTATTACTGTAAATTATACAAAAAGCATCATTATGCCAATTCTTAATATAAACACTAATTACAAAGTTATATTTTGAGAGATATCAATATCACAATTACCTAAATTCGAAATACTTCATGTTAGACTGTGGGGCGAACGTGGAACAAATAAAAAAATTGTATAGGTATATCTGTTAATAAATTCTTCACTATTCTAATTTTACGAATTCAGTCACTTAATTTTATCAACTGGCGATGAAGATAAAATGAGTTTTACTGGAGGAAGCCAGAGCTCCAATCCTCAACCTAAGTATTATCTATTATGTAAGTAGTCTCTAGTTAGTACTTGGTTATCTATTGCCGCCGCTTAATTAACTTATTTACTAAAGTAATGTACGTATAATCTTCTTAATCTAGATGTGGTAACTAAGAACCTTGTTTATTAACACATCAATAATGTTTTAATTCCTTGACACCTAATCAGCGAAATGTTTCTCATATAATTACGTGTTAAATTAAAAAGAAAACTGACTTCAACATTGGACTTGTCGAAAATTACAAGCGACGACTAGGTTCTTGTGTCGGACCGGGCTCTCTACCCTACGTCCACCATGCGCCGGCCCGGTCATTCTTTCATGCTATACTGTTTTCATAATAGATTTCAGGAAATTCTTTGCAACTTTGACTCAACTCTTCGGAGTTCAGAGTTGTCAAGCGAAAAAAGAAATCAAAACGTTGACTTATGGTGTTATAAGAACTTAATCGCTATTTTAGATGAACGTGTATAATGTTTTAGTTTAATTCATAACGATTCCAATGAATAAGTTTAACTTAGTGATTTTAATAACGCGCTTTTTATTCGCTGATTTATGCAGAATGGCGGTCATGACAATTCGACTGTATGTTCGACTGTTTTTTTTCTTGTTACGCGATAATTCTGCCAAATGTGGACCGATTTTCAATATTCTTTTTTTGTTTGAAACGGTATTATAACACTCCCGAGGTGGTCTCACATTATTTCTGATTAAACTCAAAAACTGCATGCTTGCTTAATTTTCGACCTGATTCCAACATTGATGTCACTTTTCTCTTTTTAAAACGTAGGTAATTATTATTATTCGAATATTATAAACAAGGCGGTAACATAATTAAGTATTTAAAACTTTTAACAATCTTGTATATTGTAAAATGTTTTTATATTTGAGACAACAAAGTGGGTATTCATTCAGCGTATATAAATTTGAAATACAAACTACAATGTGTACTACTGAATTAAAGTAATTAGATATTATAAGAATTATTGTTTTACGTCCGAAGCTAAAGGCGAAAAATAACAACATCCCTGAGTGCGTAAATGCTGCTGTAAATGACCAACTTTGTATCCAAGCTCAAACAAACAAGGCTTTATAAACCCCACGTTCACAACAAACAATTTGAAGCTATACAGTGCAACTTGAAAACACCATTTTAGGTGCCTGTTCCAAGCAAACATTTCTGACATGTTTTCTGCAAGATTAAAAAACCTATTCCCACAAAATATCAGCTAAGTGTATACGGTGTTAGGCTACTTGCTTGAGGTGTAAACAAAGAAAGAAAAATCTGTATGCTGCATGCAAATACCATGATTTACCGCTTGGTGTGAATGGGAGGTACGTAGCTCGGCCGAGCACTCAGCGATGTTTTTTCTTCGAAATTCCAGTGCGTCAGACTTCTTTTTGTACAATGTCGTAAACCGATATTATATACAACAGTTTAATTTAAATATTATTTTTTATTCTAACTACGTAATATAAAATCGTTATTATTTTTTTATAATCCTTATACTTAATATTAAGGCACGAATCCAGGACTTTTATACTAAGATGATTGTATTTATAATAAAAATAGCACCCAAGTGATATTTACGGGTTTTCTCTCTCTATCTAATTAATACCTGGTTGATCTAATACGGGTCTTTGTCCCGCCCATACATATTCGCCCATGATAACATTTAGTTTTGTCCCTAAGCGATATCAGAGGGAATGAAATTAATTATTAAATTTGTTATTATCTTTATAACATGTATTTCTTGCAATAAATGCTACTTTACTTTACTAACTCTCATGGTTTCGGACTTGGCCATCACCACCCTTATCATAAAACATTCCTGTAAACAAAACTTAAATCGGGTTTGTTACAACACTTATGCCATGTATTCACTGAGAAACATGTTAGATATTTACAGAAACAAATGGTTTTCAGTGAATACATGGCTTTATAACTCGAGAACTGCTGGGAGTCTCCGCCGCGAACAGCAGAATAAATATTAAAAATTGACTAAAAAAAATGAAATTATAATATTTTTCCAAAATGTTCCTGGGTTTCGTATTTGTCAAACATTTGGTGTTCAAAACGTGTCGATACGGTAAACAAAAAAAAACACCTTGCCAAAACATCAGCGGATATTGTAAAGTGTCATATGAACGGTGTGTATCATATATTTTTTGTAGATTTTGTATTTGTAGTATTGCGACGTGTAAGCACAATATCGCGTGTTTCCATGTTTTCACCAATAATCAGGATTGCAACTTCATATATTGTTGGAGCGTTAAATGTGCGTTCGTGTGTTCCAGCTGGTCGTTTATTCGCTCTGATCACGACTTTGTACTCATCATTTGGCATGTGGGTGGTCCAACGCAGTCTTGAACAGCCTGACCAATACATGATGTTTATGAAGCAATTGCTGCAGATCTTAAAGAATTTTCATTGCAAAGTAGCACCGTACGCGTCGCAGTAATTTTTTCTATAAAAAAAAAATAATGCGGTGCGTACGTACGGTGCGGCTAAATGTGCGAACAAGCAAAGACGGTACGAAGTTCACCGGGTCAGCTAGTTGAATACGTAAAGTTAGTGCCTGCAAGGCATGCCCTTTTTTTAAGGCCCTCTCCTCCATAAAAACCTTGCAATCCGCAAGGTTTTTATGGAGGAGAGGTCTTCAAAGTCTTCAAAGTTGGAGGGGGTCGAGGGGCCTTCCGCCGCCTGGGTCCTCGCGGACGAGGCACTTTTTTCAGTCAGCTGCTTTTGGAGCTGGCTGATCTCCGCCTGCAGGCGACCCACCTTCGCCTGAAGCAGCTGCGCCTCCTCCGATGTGGTGCGATGGATCAGTTTTTGCACAATGACGTGCATGCTAGCTGCACGGCATTTGAGGGCTTTCTGGAACGTCTCCTTCAAGTTGGAGGATTTGGAGGCAACCTCGATGATTCTCTCCTTGTCGTAAGCGGCTTTGGTGCGCGTGGCCCGCGCCTGCTTCTCTTTGGCGGCGACCCTCTCTTCGAAATCCTGTTGGACCTGGGCCCGTCTCGTTAGGTCAGGCCGGCGTCTAGCTCCTGCAAGACCCCCTTCTTGAGTGACCAACGCAGTGGAAGACTTCCCAACCTTCTGTGAGGGCTTACCTTTGCTTGAGGAATCCGAGGAACCCCCAGATTCGGTTCTCAGGTATGCCCTCTTCAGCGAGAGTCTGTTCTCGGCCAACGTCTCCACAACGGGTTCGTCAGTGTCTGAGACTTACTAACTATTGTGCGGTATTCCATACATTCTCCCGGACTAGGGATAAAAAAATAAGATCACAAAACATGAATCTAAAGTAAATAAACGTAATGTATAAATAAATAAATAAGTCAATATTTCATCAGTTCATGGATTAGACTTCAATTTTAGTTGACGTAGGAATGTCTAGTCTAATCGATCGCCGCCGTGGTCGGTCCACCGGAGTAAAATCGGTCGAGTTCCATGGTCGTCACCGTCGCTGGACTTGCCACTGCCGGAACCGCCGCCGCTGGAGTCACCGCCACTGGGCCGCCGGCGCTGCCCTCCTTGTAGATGTTGCCTTATGGAGATGCTTATTTCTGCGCCAGCGTCTGACTAGGTACACACTCAGTACCACAATGCTCAGTCCTAGTAATGTGTAGAGTATTGCGTACTGGTGCACGTCGTGTATGTTGAGTAGCGCGTCTTCCTGTTCCTTTATCGTTTTGATTTGTGCCCTTATGCGGTGCCACTCCTCATCATGAATTTCTGGTGAAAACTCGAAGGACGACGAATTGACAATGGTGTTAAGAACTGATGTCTCTGGAGTCATGTATATGTCCTCTTGGACTTTAGTCTGGCTCAGATAATCATTGTGTTCAAGTATTGAGAACATATCGCTCTTGATTGTACACACGGGAATAGCCACCTGTTATCATAATGCAAGGCGCCTTCCTTGTGTAAATTTTACCAAAACTCGTGAATCCCATTGCATACCGCATGCACCGCCACTCGTCACTCGTCGCCTAAACGTAACCGTCACCGTACATTGTTTCAAATTTGTGTTTAGTGCAATGACGCGTGCCGCAGCACACGCCGCCTCTCCGTAAACGGTCAAAACGCCAAACGTGGTGCGAGAAGCCACGTGTCCGTAAACGAGGCCTAAAGCCCGTTTACACCCCGTAGCAATGAGCGAGGAATGGCTAAGAGGAACGGACTCCTTTTCGATAAAATTGTTTCCACCAACAAAGAGTTTAGTATTTTGTCAACCGCTTTTTAGTTTGAGTTCATATAGGCAACCAAAAAGTGCATAATAAGATTAGCAAGTCATAATGTATACTCCTTTTTATGAAACCGAGGGTTAACAATTAAAAAAAAATACACTCGCTTCTGATATCGCTATCACAGGACAAAACTAAATGTTATCAAGGGCGACTATTATCTATTACTATAAAACGAATTAATGATTAACGCTAAAACATTAATTATAAAATATTTGCATTACTTTGTGCGTGTTACGCTTTACCGACATATTCATTGAGTACTTACTTTATTGATGTCGGTCGTATTTTTAATGCTTTGGACATATGACTACCATTTACTAACATTTTCAAATTCCACCTGAAAATAGAACTGCAATTTGATTTTATATCTTTATCGTTAAATCGTTACCATTGTAATCGTTAATAAATATACATGGCTTAAAATCTCCAAGCATTAAAGATTAAGCGTCTTACCATAGAACGTGACATAAAGTTATTCCGGAGTGTAAACTGTCAAAATGTATGGTTATTCTTGATTTATTCGGTGGAATAACTTTATATCACGTTCTATGGTAAGACGCTTACAGTATATCCAGTAGGAATTCTCTAAACATTTCGAAGCATTCAAGAGTTTTTTACTAAGGCACGCCTCACCAAGGGGGTTTGGTCATAATTGTGTGTATAAATTTGTCTGTGTGCGCAAGCAATACTGACTGCTCATTAAATGAGCAGTAAGCGTAATTTCAATGCGTAAGCTCTGGAACGCTACATGGATAAATTTTATCCATGGAGCGTAGCCTTGTGTAATTCCGAAACGAATAGTTTTGGGTTTAATTTTTCTCCACTAGTTCAATTTCAATACAATCATATCTCTAGTTCCGTAGTTCAGCGCGGCGAATGAGCGAGACGAGCGAGAACGATAGAGGGAGACAGGCGATACGGACTACTGAACTAAACTATCTATCTAGTTCAAAAGATATGTTAGTCAAAGTCAAAAAGCATTTATTCAATAGGACCGCTGGGATCACTTAGAATAGTCTTAGAACTTATTTAACTCCTGTTCTTTGGCGACCAATACCGTGAAGAATCAGGGCAACACATACACGGTTTGGGGCCTATTACTCTTTTCGGTGATCCATCTTAAAAAATGTTACGAATGAATACCGATTCGAGCGATGATAATCTATGTCATTCTCATCGCTCCAATCGGTATTTATTCCAGGCAATTGAACTACGGAACTAAAGATGGATATACTTCACAGCAATCAAAATATATGTATATATCTTTTAAATTAGGTGACATATTTTGCGCATGGCTAATGGAGCGTTCCAGAGCTAACACAGAAACAACGTGCATGTGCATCTACACACAATTAAGACTAACCCGCCTTTGTGAGGTAGAACAACTAAATTTGCAATTTAAAACATAAGTATTTGGATATACCATTTTTTCGCCGATCCACGACATATTTCCAACCCTAGGTAATAACGAGCCTAGGCGTAGGTAGTATGGTTGTATGTTCTCCAAACATCATCGCAGTCATCCATTTCAGTCGATCCTCGTTGACTGCGCCGGCGATCGTGCAACCAAACCACGGCTTTTCTTTGGTTCTGGAAATACAGACGAAAATTCAATGTATTTCTAAGCCGGCCAACGTGTGATCAAAATCATCTTAAAAGGTAGATTCTACTGCTCTGTTGCGACTAATATCATGTAGAATCAGAGCAAATTAAATGGTTAAGGGTTTTTTTCTTTACTTGGGATTTAGAAAGGATTTTAAATAATAATCCTTGAAAACAGTTTCAATAATATTTTAGAATCAGCCTATAACTAAAGAAGATGCTTTGAAATTTATAAAAAAAAATCTAAGTAATTCTACCAATTATAAATCTGGAAGAGGCATAATTTTATTTACAGAAACTAAGCTACTACAATATGTACATAAAATTACAAAATACAATAGAATCAGTCAAGCTATCTAAGGATCGTAGTAAAAACGATCTATAGATAGCTCAACTGATCCAGGTCACTGCCAGTCGGAAGCGTGCCCAAAACACTGGCGGCGTTGCCACGCTGAATGGCAATGCTGATTCTTTGTGCCAAAAATTCGCCAGCTCTTGAATTAAGCAGGCATAATTAAGATACATAAGTACATAAAGTGTGTCAATCACGCCTTAACCAGGAAACTTGGAATAGGTAAAGATTGTGCACTGGAATAGTTTTTTTTATGATGAATGGGTCGGCTCTTAACCTCAAAAGTTACATAGGCAAGCATGTATGTAAAGCTACGTTAAATGTTGATCCTACAAGAAGGATGTCGAGCGAATAATGAATATTTAGAATCCTACATTATCCCTGATGAACATAGGCTATATTTTATCCCGGGAAAGTGAAGTTATCCCGAGGGATCGCGGGTAACACCGCGGCGGACAGCTAGTACCTAATATGGTTTGTAGACGTAGTCCAAAAAAATTTTTACTTTAAATTTATAAATACATGACCTCTGTGGCGCAGTGGGTGAAAGCCCGCTTGAGACGCAGAAGGTTGCGGGTTCGATCCCCGTCGCGGGATAAATGTTTGTATGATCTGCAAATATTTGTCGGGTCTGGGTGTTACTATTTATGTATTTACAAACAAAAAAAGTATATAAGTAGTATATCAGTTATCTGGTCCCCATAGTACAAGATATGCTTAGTTTGGGGCTAGATGATGTTGTGTGGAAATGTCCAGCATTATTATTATTATTTTTTATTTACATATTTACCTCTTTTGCTTGTTTCTAGGTATAAACGTAATCGCCCAACGAGACTGCGGATTCCTTTTAGGTTCATGTCCCAAGTACCAAAGTATATCTTTGATATTCCAATCCTCGATTTTGTGCGATCCCTGCAATCATTGTTTATTAATTTCTGTACATTCGTTCTAAGAAACATAAAAAAACATGTCTCCCGTCTCGGAGTTCAAGATTCTTTGAGAGATATGGAGTGGGGTAGTCAGAGGTACGTTCAAATACATATTTGTCTTATATTCACATTATATATCCTCATTTTGTGGAAGTTAGCATCCATACGTGACAGATTGCAACTCAAGCCTATCGCTGCTTGTTAGAGAAGTAATAGATTCCCTACTATGTTTTCCTTTACTCTATTCAATACAATTTATTCATAAACTAGCTGTCCGTCGCGGTGTTACCCGCGATCCCTCGGGAAAACTTCACTTTCCCGGAATAAAATATAGCCTATGTTCATCAGGGATAATGTAGGATTCTAATGGTGAAATAATTTTTCAAATCGGTCTAGTAATTTCGGAGCCTATTCAATTCAAACAAACATACAAACAAATCTTTCCTCTTTATAATATTAGTATAGAAAAATCATAAATATTACAATTATTTATACTATAATATTATAAAGAGGAAAGATTTGTTTGTTTGTTTGAAATGAATAGGCTCCGAAACTACTGGACCGATTTGAAAAATTCTTTCACTAATAGGATCCTACATTATCCCCGATGAACATAGGCTATATTTTATCCCGGGAAAGTGAAGTTTTCCCGAGGGACATGGGTAACACCGCAACGGACAGCTAGTTATAAATAATTTACCACGAACCCCGCACTAAGCTAAGCTCGCGGTAGTTCGAGCGTAATTTTTTATAACTAAGTATATAACACATAAAAAATAAATATAAATAATTACTACACTAAAATTGTCTACGTATGAGCTATACGCACTATCGGGGTGACTTTAAGGCACCCACGGAATCGTCTCACTGTAATAGCTTTTGCGCTGTGCGCATATAATTTTTTTGGCTCATAAAATCTTTTAGTGTGAGCGAAAGTCGTGGAAAAATATGGGGGAGACCTTTGCCCAGCTGTGGGACAGTGCAGGTTAAAAAAAAACTTTTAGATGCGCAGCTAGGTTTGGAACTTGCAATCTCCATAGATTGCAAGTTTCAAACCTAGGTGACTCTATCAGACTATCCTAATATTCCTAATATAATATAATAAATCTGAAGGTTTGTGAGTATGTTTGGATATTTGGATGTTTGCATTTTTTGTATATCAATCACGCCTAAACCAGTGGACCGATTTGGATGAAACTTGGAATAGGCGTAGATTGTGACCATAGGCTATTCAAAATGTGGGTACCACGCGGGCGAAGCCACGCGCAGAAGCTATTAAAACATAATCTTACATACCTGTTTATCTTTGAAATAACATAAACAGCTATGTTGAAACTCAAACATGTGTAGTTTGAATGCCTTCATCGATTCAGTCGCGATCTTCAACTCCCCACACACAAGCGACATATTACTCTTCAGCGCTTCCATTTCGTGTAAAATACTGTTCTCTTTTACAACCAAATAGTTGTCTTTTCTGTCTTCCTCGTCCCAGTATCCCCAGCGAAGTACAACATCTAGAAGAATCTCATCGATATGGACGATTCGTCTCATTGAATCGTTGCATATTACTTCTTCCAGCATAAGCATGTGAGCTTCGATGTTGGCTTTGTCGCACAGTTCTATGCAAACATCGGCCGAAGTTTTGTTCGGCGTTAGCTGTGAACAATAGTTTAAAATATATTTTTTAATTAATTCAGGTACACACCACATTCTGTTAGTAAACTGCGTCGCGATTCATTTCGATGGAGCTGATCCTAATTTTTATAATTTATCCATAGATTCATCCACATCCTGTACACGAACACGTATTAAAACTAACCGCTATTTGGTAACAGGCTGATTTGTCTTTGACATAAACCCAGGCTCGCAAATCCCCGGCAGATTTTGGCGCTGCCGGCGCAGAGTTGCTCAAAACCCTTAAAAGAATCTTCCTCATGGCCCCTTCTCTCCGCTTTTCACTATCAGTGGACTCCCATATTGACTCGAAGTGAAGGATCAAGTCGCGTACAACGAAAACTTCCTTGGACGACCAGACACCTTGCATTGCGTTGTTGGTCTGTGAAAGTAGAAAAAAACATACGAAAAATTGAACTGAGCCTTTAAAAACTTTTATTTTAATTAATAAAATATTATTAATTACTTTTAATCAAATATTTCAAATTGAATAGTTCAAATGTGTAAGTTTCATTTGGATCCCCTTTGGATCCCCTCAGAGAACATTATACATTTTCATGTATTTCTACATGAAAATGTATAATTTTCTCTGAATAT
Source organism: Epirrhoe alternata (assembly GCA_963565295.1). Lineage (NCBI taxonomy): Eukaryota > Metazoa > Arthropoda > Insecta > Lepidoptera > Geometridae > Epirrhoe > Epirrhoe alternata. The sequence continues at coordinate 3,697,136 of OY751375.1, forward strand.
ATGAGTTTTCAAGGACACGGCTTTTAAATACTAATGTGTCAATTTGCGAATTTGTTAATATGCTGATGTATCATTTTACAAATGCGTCGTTATGCGATAAAAACCAGATTATATTGGTCATTATGCGTCAGAACGGACTTTCGTTCAACGTGACACGTTGAACTTATTCAAATGAGTTAACAAATATGACGAAACTTTCTTCAAGATGTAAAAATCAATGCAAAGTCCGTTTTATGCCCAAGGTCAACAATTTGTTTCCCTCTCACTTTGTCATGAACATCTCTCTCTCACATCAATCTGATATGAATTTTGAACGCCTCGTTAGCTATGAAGTCCTGGTACTTTGGACTGTTTTTCAATCAATACAACATACGTTTCGAGAAGGCGCAGGCGTGTAAAATTACGAGAGCGAAGAATGCAGGGAGAAGAGTACACACAGGAATGCATAGCACTAGAACTAGGTGACATAACTTTGACGAAATGCAAAGTCCATTTTATGTCCAAGGTCAACAACTTGTTTCCCTCTCACTGTATCATGAACATCTCTCTCACATCAATCTGATATGAATTTTGAACGCCTCGTTAGCTATGAAGTCCTGGTACTTTGGACTGTTTTTTCGATCAATACAACATGCGTCGAGAAGGCGCAGGCGTGTAAAATAACGAAAGGGAAGAATGCAGGGAGAAGAGAGATGCACAAAGGAATGCCTTAGATTATCGACTGCCGCTCCGCGAGGAATGCATAGCACTATGGCAATATAGCTAAAACTAGGTGACATTGAGATGAACTTTGACGACCTTGATAGAGGGACGCCCGATTCCTCGATAGAAACTCAAGAGGAGGTTTGGTTCTCGCAGCGAAACAAATGTTTGCATGATCATATTTGTCACAGGTCTGGCTGTTATAGCGTCATATAATCTAGAACTGGGCGAGTTATTGACAGAATTCCTCTTTCAACATTTTCTGCCGGTTTTACGAGGTAGCACACGAACGCATTTTACACATACTTATGCATAAAATATTATACGACGTACGAAATAATATATGACGCACATGATTTGGAATCGTGTACATTTTGACCGAGGGGAAAATATGTATAAGGTAAGGCTTATCCCGTCTTTATGATCTAAGGTCATAGCAGACTGTTCAAAAAGTTCCTAATCTAAACAAGCAATGTACTGTCCAAAAAAGCCATCAAAAAGTTCTTCGCCGAAACAGTTGGATGTTGCTTTTAAAATGAATGAATTAAAATACTATATTGCACACATTAAAATTACATGATACAGTAGAAAAGAGAACCAGATGGTTCTCTCGGCCTATTGTGCATTACAATACAAAAATGTTAATTACAGCAAAACATACAAACAATTCTTAACTATAACTAATTGAAGATGGTTAACATAAAAAAGAGAAAACTTATAATTATTTTGTAGTTTGCTGAGAGTGGAAATAGAAGTGGGGTATCTGATAGTTTCCTCACTAGGCGTCGCCTGTATCGAGGAAACTACGAGGAAAGTACGAATCAATTTGGTAGGTAATAAATTACAGATCCTGCGACAGGTTGAGTTAGCAAAATAAATATTCCACTCAAGTTTATTGAGTTGTTCCTCAGTTAGATAAGAGAAGTCAACATAATCAAGAACTGGGTGCAAGAGAGATTGTGCAAGTGTAATTTTAGTGGCCGTTGGAAGAAAATTACGTATCCTCAGACAGAAGCGAACTGAATAAAGCAACTTCACGGTTCAAACTTGAGAAAAAATATATTGTTAGGGTTTCCAAGAGTCACCAGCATCGCCTACTTATTTATGAAATCCTGGTACTTTACGCCTATTTCAATCAATACTATATTAATTTGCGTTTCGATAAAGCGCAGGCGTGCAATTACGTGCACAAATTGTATGACGACAGAAAACGCTAACATGTATGTTACAATGCTATTAAGATTTCCAAGAGTCCCTAGCATCCCCTACTTATTTATGAAATCCTGGTACTTTACGCCCATTTCAATCAATACTATACGCCTTTAGATATATTCGTTCTGGATTGCGCGTGGTACGTGAATATCACCGCCTTCGCTACTCTTGCCCGGTATCATGGGATATGAGTGTTTGGCTCGGTCGGTAGCACCTGACTTTAATACCTACATTATACTCCTACATTATAAAAATTTTTTTTACTTCTCTTCTTCTCAAACATTAATAGATCAGATCCCATCGTAAGTTGCTGTGATTGCCATACAATAGATTTGAATAGGTACTCGTAGTCGTCAAAAACGGCTTTCGATTCGGAGACCTGTGACGTACCACTTATTAATAGTTTTTCGCACCAGCGGTTTTTGGTAAAACAGCCTCGTGGCTTTCGTACGGGCGTGGACGTACTTAAATTTTTTTTCGCGACAGCGACCATCGCAACCATGGGTTTCGCACCTACATATCACTCCTGGTAAAATATTAGCTCCTTATTGTATTAAAATATATATTTTTAAATGAATCGCTCGTTACTTAAACTAACACATAAACGGCTGGACCAATACAGTTAATTTTGGTATTGAAAGATTCCGGGAAGTGTCAACGTTTCAACGGTGAGAAAATTTTGAAAAACTGAGAGGAAAATAGTACTAAAGCTAAAATTTTATTTTCCCTGTTCCTGAATGTATTTTTGTTATGTGATAGATAGATGTAGGTGATACGAAGTCCATCAAGTACTAGTATCAGATAAAATATCTATAACAAATGATTGACCTTGGCGTCGTTGCAAAACTGCCTTTATGATGCTAAGTTTGCCCTACCTCTTCAAAGGTCATTGTGTCCTGGTACTCCAATACTACAACTCGGATCAATATACCATGCACTGATTTGAGCGCAGGCGTGTTATGCAGTGAGATAGACATACTGCGGAAGGAGAGGCAATCATATGGTTGTTGTTTAGCGGCCTTACTAATGAAAGTAGTATAAAGTTATGGCAAGTATAACCTAAGTTTATTTTTTGTTTAAGTATACCTGTCATACCTTTATACCACATTGATTAGTAAAGCGGCCGTTGTTAAATGTTTACCATAACTTCGTACACTTATTTGTAATATTTCTTCACAGCAAAAATACATTTTATGGTTTCAACTTTATATGCCGCGTGATTTTATTCAATCTTTAGAATAGAGATGGCAGCACAACATCAACAGTTTATGCTGCTGTAAACTATTAACGACATAGGTAGGCTTTCTTTGATTAATACTTTTTGAAGAGAAAACTTCTTAAGGCGCGTTTGGTAGTTTTGAGATAAGAAAAAAATCTTGGATTCGCTTTGAAAAGATCACGTGTGTGTCACGTGACTGCTCAACGACACCGGGTTATTTGTCAAGTTTAGAACCGTTCAAGTTTTCAATTCTGTCGGCACTCTTGGAGAGCCACTATTTTTTTTTATCAATTACTTCATCTACAATGGAAGGAGCTATGGAACGAGCTATGCTCGGAGTTTCTCTGAAGGATAGAATCCGCAATGAGACTATCCGACATAGAACCAAAGTTGTCGACATAGCTCAGAGAATTAGCAAGCTGAAGTGGCAGTGGGCTGGCCATATCTGCCGAAGAACCGATAACCGCTGGGATAAACGAGTTCTTGAGTGGAGACCGCGACTCGGCAAACGTAGTGTAGGACGCCCTCCGGCCAGGTGGAGTGACGATCTGCGAAAGGCTGCTGGCAGAAGCTGGATGCGTCGAGCCGAGGACAGGGCGCAATGGCGCTCATTAGGGGAGGCCTATGTCCAGCAGTGGACTATTATAGGCTGATGATGATGATGACTTCATCTACAAGACTTGAAAAACGAACACGAAATCGGTTGCGTATTTGAACATAACATAAAAAAAAAAACTTAAACTTGACCATGTTTGGCAAGAGCAAAGATGCTACTACTAAGAGTACTAAGCCCTATTTGCATTGAGTGCCGGCGTTTTTTACTCGCCGATCCAAAACATTGGGCTCGTCCGGGATTTGAACCCGGGACCTCTCGCACCCGAAGCGAGAATCATACCCCTAGACCAACGAGCCGGTACAATCTGAGATAAATAAATGGCATAGAATCAAGCATTGGTCACGTCAGTCATGGTTGATATTTCATATAAACAATTTGTGTAACTACACGTACAGCTGTATCATTTATCGCATAGTAAGTTATATTTACCAAAAATGTAAATAAGTATTATGTTTTTAAGGTTTAAACCGGACTTGGGGGATAGTTCCTGTTTGTCATTCTTTCGATTTTCAGGATTATTTTACCCAGGCATAACTTGTCTGCTCAAAAGTAGTAACTACTTGGGAAGATGAGCTCAAGAAAACAGCTGGCCCCACCTGGATTAAAGTTGCCCAATCTAGAGAGGTCTGGCTATCCTATGAAGAGGCATTTACCCGCAGAGAGGTTCTTGCTGATAATTGATTAAAATAAGTTTTACAGACAATATTATTAAAAAATCTAAACTAAAAACTTTTAATAACTAATTATAAACTAACAAATATTTTTTTTATATTACTTACATAGACACCTCTCACGCTCAACACGAGCTCTGAACGGTGAAGGAAAACATCGTGAGGAAACCAGTTAGTTATTCTTATAGGCGGCCATGGGCTTGCAACCTGTCACGTATGGAATACTAACTTCTGCAAGATGTGGGCATGTATCAAATATGTATTTGTACATGCCTCTGACTACCCCCTTAGACATCTTCAAAAGATCTGGCATATAAAAGATCTGAGAGAATGTCTACCGCGCCTCGGGGATACAGTCGTGACCCTGTTTACGTTTTTTTACGTTTTACTTAACTATCTTTTTTGTAATCTGCAACGAAATAAAAGGCTTTATATTTTATTTATTATTATGTTTATTACAATAGAGTTGAGTGCAAGAAAGGAAGGGGAGGCCTTTGCCCTGCAGTGGGACCTCACGGGCTCATAATAAATAATATACAGGGTGTAAAAAGACTGCTACCGAAAACTGAAGGGTTGCAACCAGACCATGATTCTAAACATATTAAGCGAAAAAAAAACGCAAATTTTTTTTTGACTTAATTTAGTAATTTTATGTTATTTTCGGTTATTTACTACTAGTACAATCTAATAAGACCATACCTACCTAATAATTTCATTTATAAAAGAAAAAAACAGTTAAAACTCAAAATCCAGCAATCTACGTAAAAAAACGCACCCAGACAGAACATACGCAAACAGTAATCTTCAAACGCTGTTTTCTCCGGACGGAGACGTCTACCGAAGCCATAAGGGGTAGGTACAGCATCCCACCCAACACACAACCAAATCCAAAATGATTTTCCGAAAAAATCATTATATCCGGAGAAAACAGCGTTAGAAGATTACTGTTTGCGTATGTTCTGGGCGCGTTGTTTTACGTAGATTGCTGGATTTTGAGTTGTAACTGTTTCTTTCTTTTATAAATGAAATTATAAGGTAGGTTTGGTCTTATTATGTTGTAATAGTAGTAAAAAACCGAAAATAACATCAAATGACTAAGCTAAGTCATTTTTTGTATTTTTTTACGCTAAATATGTTTAGAATCATGGTCTGATTGTAACCCCTCAGTTTTCGGTAGTTGTCTTTTTACACCCTGTATATAAATAAGACTGAACATTAGGTCGCGTTCACATAGAACGTCCGTTTTTACAGGATCCTTTTTAATTTCCAATTTTTGATTTAATTCATAAAAATTACAATTATTATAAATAATTTACCAAAAACCCCGCACTATTAAAGGCCTGTATCGCGGTAGTTCGAGAGTAATTTTTAATAACTATATTTTTATGAAAGATTGTCCTAAAGATCCATTTCAAACAAAACACACTCACTAAGATTACCTCTGAAGAAAAATAAAAATAAGTTCTTGTTTTCTCTAATGCACGAGTTTTATTTATGTCGTCAAAGATGGTGCCAAAAAAATATGCGACCCTGCCAGGATTCGAACCTGGAATCTTCTGATCCGTAGTCAGACGCGTTATCCGTTGCGCCACAGGGCCTCGTGATAGAAGAGATGAAGTAAAGATTCACATTCAGACCGGCATGCGTTGCAATGCAACGTTAAATAAGTAATAAAGATTATTTACGATTCTTTAGTACACTTAATCTATATACGAGTATATAAAACAAAGTTGTGTTTGTATGAACACTTATAACTCGAGAACTGCTGCACCGATTTTCATGATTTTTGATTAGTTGGATTTAGTATGCAAAAGCATTAACATTAATTTTATTTTATTTATGTCCTTTATAAATAAAGCTTTTTTGTATGTGCCAATTTTAACTCAGTGCGCCATCTATTCTAAAAGCAGGATTAAATCCACCCTTACGAAAACACTCAACCTTAAAACCAAATTGTGCCGATCCTCTCCACTAGATAGAGCTGAAATGAATTGCTGCATTCAGAAAGATTCCTTCAAAAGAAACAAAATGGTTTGGGTGTTGTGGTACTATTAACAATCTTATTTCTGATAATATATCTCAAAGGTTGTCTGGAAGAGATCGCTTTTAACGATAAGGCCGCCCATTGTACCTACTTGTTTTTTTGTGTTCCTGTTATGTTTCTTCTGTGTACAATAAAGTGTTTATCTATCTATCTATCTATATCTCTTCTCTCTTTATGTAATTTTTTTGTTTTCTTGTCTCATTTGTAACTTTTGTGAACCTAATTTGTTTTGTTTGTTTACTCAACAATTCGCATAACAGGCGTGAGTTAGGCTCCATTTTGCAGCAACCTTTAATTTAGTTATTGTCTTGTCTGTACTTATTGTGGCAAATAAAACATATTTTATAATCAGGACACAGAGAGTCCTATAATCATGTCTATCGTCATTCTTCTGCTCAAGTGGGGTCGGCATAACATGTATTAATTCCACTCCTTCCTATCATTCGTCCAATAGCATCCTACTTTTACATTCATATCATCTCTTACCCAATCCAACCAATTCTTTCATCTTCTTCTACTTGAATAGAATCAAGCCCATGTTTGTTTGTGATAAAAAGTAAGTAAGTAAGTATGTTTGTGATATTAAATATGAATGCTATTACTTAATTTATGAATTATCAAATCTGAAGGTACCTACTGCATAATTACTGTGATATGTGATTGTCTGAATGTGCATCCCTAGTTTAAATTTTCTACCACGAAGCCCTGTGGCGCAATAGATAACGCGTCTGAATACGGATCAGAAGATTCCAGGTTCGAATCCTGGCGGGGTCGCATATATTTTTAATGATATTAATATTTTTGACTTTGACTTTGAAACCTAGCGCGCTACATGCGCCACTAACATAAAAAACAATGATTTTAATTGGTTTATGCTGCAACCTTGACTTTAAGCGCGCAACATAAACAAATAAGATACCAAAATAAAACAAAGTATATCAAGCTGCCATAATTAGCTAAGTTTGTTCTAAGTTAAGGCCAACACTGATATTAATAAAAAAAAATGTTCAGCTTAATGTTTTACGAATAGGAAAGCGGAAGAAGTAGACTAAAACGGTAAATTATCATCCATATCTTTTAGCCTCCCGATCACCAGGTGAAGAGCGTTGACCTATAGATTTTCCCTTTCCACAACATAACTAGGTATAACCAAAGCTTGAATCGGCGCCAAATGTACCAGGACAGCATAACACAAAGGTGATCAGATTACAAACGTAGCTGTCTCAACACCTGTGTGCGTTACACACACGCCAATGATTTAGAAGATAAACTCACACTACTGCACATTGAGGAAGGATTTCTAAAAGAACTTCCAAGATATGGCACAAAGATTAATCGTTACTTTAATTAATGCAATCGCCAACCGAACACCACCTCTAATGACTAAGCTATTTGAATTTTAGAGACAGAAGTTGTCTTTTGTAAGTTAAATTTTTCACTGAAAGGCAGTTTCATATTATTTCACCCACACCTTGAAGAAGAAGTGCTAATCTCAAGTCAATTGGCAAAATCGTTGAAAATGCTTAACTTACCATAGGCGCAGGCATTATAGTCGGTGCCCAAACAGAGGCCAAGTTCTCTCCGTTCATCTTATTAGCATGCGACATGGTGTGAAGGAAGTGTAGATGTGCGAACAGCTTGCGCGCTGTCTGACGAGCTACCAACGGCAAAGACATCATGATACGGCGATACTCCACAAACCGACTGGCTTCGTCATCTAACACTGAAACGAAATATACAACATTAAGTCAAAATGGAGTACAAGGAGTTCCTGTGTACGCGGACCTACACAGGAACGCCTAGTCGGTACCGTAGCAACTGCAAAAACTGCAGGTACGGACTAGGGTTATTGTGTACGCTGACGCGTACATTGGAACTTCTTGTCCGTGCAAGGTTTTAGAATTGTCTTAAAAGTTGATTCTACTCTTGTTCCTGTCTTACAATCCCTCTCTCTCTTCTTCTTCGTGCCCTTATCCCATGTACTACTTTGGGCTATGATAGAAACGTCCCTTTTGAATGAATAGACAAGCGAGTTTTGAATGTGCCTACAAAAAAGTTATATAATATTTTCACGCGATCGCAGTGTACTTAAACTCGCTTATTGTATACCCTAAAAGTTCGCATACATTTTCTAATGATTTATAGACACTTCGCTAATATAATGAACTAGCTTTGGACAATGACTTTGTACTTCACGTCTAGATTCTGACTAAGCAGAATTAATACCCTGAAAACTCTAGTTCACCACTTACTATATACCGCTGCTGGGCTAAGGTCCTCTTTTTCTTACATTCCCCGGTCCAAAGCCTCGAAACTACTTTACAGAAATATACCAGAAACTACCTAATTTCCTTTGACACAGTGCCATCTTCTGTATGTCCGCCGTACTGTTTGCCAACCCTCTGCCAAAGCTTCAACCCTTATAACATAACATCAGAGGGGTAAACGATGACTGACGAGATATTTGATTTAACGTTTATGATATAGATGGCGCTACGAACTAGCGATCTCTTTGTGATGCAACGAATTAAGATATTTTCACTATGTTTGCATGTGTTCATTCTATACTCATATTCTATAAGTAGCTCTTACATAATACTTACTTCCTTAGGAAAGACCTGCATATGTAAAGCTATATGTACGACTTATGCTATATTTGTTCAGTGCGAAAATTGAACTCGCAGCTCTTGTGTTTAATCCGAGCATTCACTTGTCATGCCACCAAGATCGTCTCTTATAACTTCTAATGGTGACTGTATGTAGGTATAGGTTCAACCTATCTTTGGATCGACACAATATTATGTTAGTGGCGATTCAACTCATACGAACTTGCTTTTTTTTATTAGCGAGTGGAGCTGAGCTTCTGTTATCTATAAACAGGCGTCGGGCGTCTTCATATTCCATTCAAATGTCATGATTAATACATGGACATAAAGCACAAATTCAATTCACAAAACAAAAGCAATCGGACCACCGATCAACGACACATACCGTGTGTTCTAATTTGTGCTTTATTTCAATGCATTTAGTAGGTATATTTTAATGGAATAGGCAGACGCCCGATCCCAGATAAGTCTCCTCGCCTCTCGTGTCAAGAGACTAGTAAAAGCCCTTTATTCCGCTCTAAATCTCTCTCATCTCAGCGATGGTCACTCTTACGAACTTACTTTAGACTGAGAGGCCGAGTTGTCCCTAGTTCCTACAATACTTTCACACAACTTGCTAACTTAGTGCCATGGCGTTTATAACAAATACAAAATCGCTTGTTACCTAGAAAAGATGAAATTATTTTCAATTTTATAATCGTTCCTTTTCGCTTTTTTAATAAGTTTATGTAAAATACCATTGGTTTTTTAAGAATTCTCGCTGCTTTTTTAATATATAACAAATTGGTCGTACGATGTTTCGTTGCAGAACCGCTTTTTTTTTATTAGATACTTAGGTCAGCATTTAAACTGGCTTAAAGTGTTTGTTGAATTTTTTTTGTCGAAATTGGTAATTTTTATGAATGCACATTATTACGAATTCTCATTTTTATGATTGGATATTATTAAGAATGGACATTTTTAGGCTTTGTAATTGTAATTTTTCATAATTGGACATAAGTCGTGCAAGCAATATTAAATGATATAACCGTTAGTATGTTAGTGTTATTTTATTATAGTTATGTTAGTTTTACATCAAAATAATCACATAAGATATCACTCATTAATTAGATAGTAAATTCAGATAAATCGACCATTCAATATACAATGTACGGTCAGCGTCACCAATTGGTAACCTCCATGCCGTACAAACCGCCTTATTATGGGGGGTACCAATTAGTGATGCTGACTGTACATATAACGTATTTTTACGTTAGTCAATGCATCACCAATGGTTTCTTACTTAATATCTAAACCATTTCGCTAAGCGCTATCATCCATCATTTAATTTTACATAACTAGATAAGAATATAAACAAATTGACAGAATCCTTTGAAAATGCCTGAATATGTTTAGACAAATTCACACATTCTGCCTAGTGATTCAATTCATTCAGAATTCATTCGGGTCGGAATCGGTCAGCTGTTCAACCGCCGCAACCAATCACAGTGCAGGAATTGATACAAAACTGACGTTTCTTGCACTTTGATTGGTTGCGGTCGGTTGAACAGCTGACCTATTCCAAGCCGAATGCATTCCGCTGAAATCTGAATCCATATGTATTGCACATATTTTGTTTAAGCCAAAGCAGAAATCGCAAGGCCATCTGTTGCAAATGAAATGAAACGATTTATTAAAAATAGTAGAAAGCTTACAGAAGAATCCAAAGCGCTTAAACATCTTAAATTAACATAAAACATACTCTTAGGGTCGATTCACATCTGACGGAAGATCCGTCGCGGATTATCGGTCGCGGAACGCCAGAACTGACAAATGTATAAAAAACACTCGACCGTTCACACTCGACGGACTAACGTATCATCCGTCGAGTGTGAACGGTCGAGTGTTTTTCTATACATTTGTCAGTTCTGGCGTTCCGCGACCGATAATCCGCGACGGATCTTCGGTCAGATGTGAATCGACCCTTAAATTTTTATACATGGAGCATAGACTCTCATTGAAAATGTCGATATGCTGGAACTCGCGAGGAAAAACATTTAATAAGTTTTTAACGCACGCAATGATGCGAGAAAGTTAGTGTGTTACTTGCGTATTTTCAAATAGTTACCCAGGTATTCACTATCTGTAAAATAATGCTTAGGATTGTCTTTTGCATAAGGTCTCAGATTCAGCAACCATTAAGTCATGAATTTATTGAAAAACATGTTTCAGTAACAAATTTTCTGAAACAAAACGTAGAAGTTTTCAGAAAAAAATGTTTCGGAGACTTGGCCGTCCACACCTCAGTTGTTTCACAGCGATAGCGAGTTGCGCAATCCCATAATATCGGCTTCGTTTCAAATAATTATATAATTTGAATTGCTGTTGTCGTTCCGAACTATCGCCATGTTGTTTCTAAACAACTGAAACACACGTCCACTCCACACTTGTGTACAGCTGTTGCGAAACTGATATATTTTTAGAAACACGTATTGTTTACCGCAACATATCAACACGTTTCAGAAACACATGAATTTGTTTCTGGAAAAGTGTTTATAAAACAAATGTTTCTCAGTGAATACATGGCTATAGATTTATACTTTGGGATATTTCAATAATATAAATAAAAGGTAACATCAGTCATTAAAACTAGATAAATTCGCATAGCTACACTATTTGTAAATAACTACTAAGGCACATTCAAAAATCACATTTGATTCTCTTTTTTTTATTGAAGCGTTTTTAATTAAGGTCTCTTTAGCGACCACATCATCCATAATTATATGAAATCAGAATGTCTAACGTCAGAGAATATCTAGTAATACGTATAGAATGCAAACTTTCCCCCGCTCCAGTTCTCAATTGCGTTATTACGTTCTTATTCTTAACGTGTTATACACTACGTCATAGTGTATGCCAAGGCAAAAAGAATATAATTAGTAGGACCGCTGGGATCACTTAGAATCCCGACCAATACCGTGAAGAACCAAGGCAACACACGGTTTGGAGCTTAGCTTTCTTTAAGGTGATCCATCTTAAAACTAATTTCCAGTGCTCCCGTGGAGAGCCAGTCGAACTAAAGACTCTTCGAAGTAGTCTAAGTACTCGTGATGAGTGTACGGTACGACCAATAGATCTACACATTCGTAAAGTTACCCGTATCGATGCGCCATCGGCCTTACTCCCCTTTTTTCTGGGCCATCACCATGAATGAATGAACCAATGACTTGGGTCGTTGGGAATTTTTACTCCCAAAGACGCCACTTACCTCCCCATTAGTGGGATTGTTGGGAGTAAAATGACCAGTCAAAATATTTGAATTTTGAAAAGTATGTGTTAGTAATTTAGTATGATTATACTTGAGCGATTGCTAACCTATCGCCTCAAGCAACTCCTTGTTATGTTCCTTTCCAATGAGCGGCTCAGGCAGATCGCGTAGGAATCGTTTGAGTACGCCAGCCACGTCGTGTTCAGTATGTGAACTCGGACTGAGCTGGACTGACCACGCGTCTCGACGGAACCGGCTGAGTAGCTCGCCCAGAGTGCTACTACCGCCGTTCCGTCTGTAGATACCCTCGGAAAGGCTACCTGGAAACACAATCATGAACTATATTATCTGTACTAACACCCCCAAGTGAAGCAAAGTTCTGGGTGTCTGTCTAGTGTTCGTTTTATTCGTTTCGGTATCAAATGCCGTAAACGTTTTGGATTTAGTAGGGAAAGCAGCGCCATCGTTATGAGAGAGAGCCCTAAAGGTAAGCGCCCACAGGTCGGTATCGCACGCATCGGACGCATCGCATTTTTATTCTTTGTATAAAAAGTTACAAGTGCGTCCACTGATCCGCATCGTACGGATCGCACATCGGTAATGCCGACACCGATGCTGCTTTGCGATGCGTGCCGATGACGTCATACGGTATGCCGATCAGTGGACGCACCTTACGTTGCACGTATTTTAGGTTATGTAAGAGAAACGAAACCAAAGAACTTTGCGGAACTTTTCACTAGGAAAATCCCAATGAAACTGACATCGGCATTTCGGCAATCCGATTGCTGGTACTTGCGTCGGCAATCCGATCGCTGCCGATACAGTGGACGCAGTATGAAAAATTAATGAGAATGATGCGGTTCGTCCGATGCGTATGATACCGACCTGTGGACGCTTAGCTTAAAACTCCGTCACCAGAGTAATTTTCAGCGCCCAATGTATAAATACTGTTTCATACCGTAAGCATAAACGAAACTGATGCATTTTTCAACAATGGCGGGCACGTCGTCTTTGGTCAGCTGTTGGTGATGTATGTATGCACCATTCGTCTGAGCGGCCAGCTTTATCATGTAGCGCCAATTCTATGACAGGAAAACCATATATTTTAATCAATACCATTAAAATAAGTTAAACCGAACCGTATAAGGAAATAAAAGAGGAAAGAGAGAGGTGGAGGAAGTTGCATCATTGCACCTACACAAGGTTTAAAAAAAAAAAATTATTTCACATCAATCGGTCCACTGCACTGGTTAGGGCGTGGTTGAAACACAAACATACACAAAAACTTTCAAATTAATAATATTAGTAGGATAGAAGAAAGTTTAAAAAAATGCCTGGAAGAGCTACTGGTCCATGAAGGAATACATGAAAGGCGACCTACCATTGTCACTTAAACGCCAACTCATCGACATGTGCATCTTGCCCGTCCTAACCTACGGTGCCCAAACATGATCACTGACGGAAGCACAGAAGTCCAAACTCAAGATTTGTCAAAGAGCAATGAAGCGTAGCATTCTCGGATTTAAGCGCGTAGATCGAGTGCGAAACACCATGCTACGTTCACTGTCATGCATTGCAGATGTGGGTCCGAAAACCGCCAAGCTCAAGTGGGATTGGGCGGGTCACGTGAGCCGGATGGACCAAGGAAAATGGGCCCACATAGTCACGCCATGGATGCCAGAAGGACGGCGGCGTAGAGGTCGCCCTCGGAAACATTGGCGAGATGACATCGATGCCTTTGAGGATGATTAGTGGAACGTGGCAGGGGATAGAGACCATTGGAGGAGTTTGGGGGAGACCTTTGCCCAGCAGTGGGACGAGATGGGTTGAATAAAAAAAAAAAAAAAAAAAAAAGAAGAAAGTTTTACCTTAAGCAACCTTTCGTGAGAGAACCGCAAGTAGATAGTAGCTTGAGGACAATCTAGCAGCAAGTGCGGGCTATCATCTGATGGGCAAGCCTGGTTTTCTTCGGTCGTAGCAGCTTGCGTTACTAATAGAAAATAAATGCATCAATCAATAAAAAATGGTGGTAATCATAATAACGCGTTAGACCCAGAAAGCGATGGCGCCACGAACTGGACACTTACGACGGGTCCAAATGGCAGCAGACCGCAATAAGTGAAGAGATCAAGGGGAGGCCTTTGCCCGGCAGTGGGACACGATGAACTAGATATAATAATAATAATGCTGGACATTTCACACAGCATCATCTGGCCTCAAAGTAAGCAGAGCTTGTGTTATAGAGCTTTGGTACCCAGACCCAAAACAAATATTTACGGCAAGCGGACCTTTATTATGGTCTTACTATGGTTCTTATGGTTATACAAACATGTTTGCGAATTTTTAGGACTACGACATGCTGGTTTCTTCACGGTGTTTTCCTTTACCGTTTGAAAAACCTCTTTGCACTACCGGATTCGAACCCACGACCTTAGGATCAGAAGTCTACGCCGCTAACATTAGACTATCATCGCTTTATGGGGTAATCTATAAGCAATAATGGCCTTACCCCAGCTACTTTTATTCAACAGATAGACATAGGCACAACATTTTGTTTACAAGAAAGTAAAAACAAAAGCAATAATCATCATCATTAGCAGCTCAATTGATAGCCCACTGCTGGACATAAGCCTCCTCCCTCAAACAAAAAAAAGCAATAATATCAATAAAAAACAACACATGGCAAAAGTCATATAAATAAAATATTAGAATACGTTTCCTATACAAAAAAAAATATATTTAAAAAACTCACCAACGCACTTGGTCTTCCTAAGGTCTATGGTGACGAGAGCTGGTTCCCGGCCCGGCGTCACAGTGTAGTACAGAAGTACGCGGCGGACCAGCATGAGCCACGCGCCCCGCCATTCACCCGTCACTCCTTCCTATAAACGAAACAGGAGCAATTAATCAGATATTTCGCTGAATTTTTGGAAGTAAAGTAAGTTCGTATGACTACTAAATAATAATGACTAAAACTAATTCTACTAATGAGTCAAAAACGGCCTAAAAACTCCACCAGAGTTGACCACAAGGCCTCCGTCATGGCTTAACGAATAGCCGGGACCGTCAACTTAACGTACCCTCCGAAGCACAGAAGCGCTCAGTTATTTAGAATTGCCATTAGAAATCTCTCCTCCATTCTCAGGTCGGTAACTTCAACGATCCATTATGCTAGCTACACTACGAGTGCTTCACATAATCACAATTTCAATGCCAAGCCAGGTAGATATTCTCGCGAATATTTTAAAAGATGAAAGTGAGGCGAAAGGTTCGATCCCCGCCGATAAATGTTTGTATGATCTGCAAATATATATCTCGGGTCTGGGTGTTTCTATGTATAATATGTATGTATTGACAAAAAAAAAGTATATAAGTAGTATATCAGTTATCTGGTTCCCATAGTACAAGCTTTGCTTAGTTTGGGGCTAGATGATGCTCTGTGAAATGTCCAGCATTATTTATTTTATTTAATAAGGGTCGAAGCAAGAATAAATCTAGGTAATTCATAATTTAGCTGCAGTGAGGTGTGATCTTACATAGTACTATCTGCCCCGACTACACGATAAATAAGTAAATATAGCACATCTTTATTTTGAATTATATAAAAAGTGTTTTTTTTGAAAAAAGAGCATTTTCTGTTTTTCATATCACAGCCCTTTTCAAACTTCTTATTCTCTTTTTATTAATATAGTGAGTTTCATAAAAAGTTAGCGTATCCATAATATCATAATAACAGTACAAATTCAAGACTTTATCACGACTCTAATTTGTTATGAAACACACCGATAGTGTATAACTCAGGACGTTTTATCAATTACAGTAAAATAACATAATACCGTCAATTCCTCTGAAATAAACACAAGAGTATCTCGTCGAGATGGGAAATTAGATAAGTGCATGAGATAAAACACATAAACTGATAGCGTTTCTTACTTGTTCGTGACCGTTCTCTGTTCACACTTTTCATATATAATTTCAACCAATGAACTATAATATAAATGCACTGTTCAAGAGAACCAGTAAAAAGTAACGAAAAAATGCATCACCTAAAGGGAAGCCCCCTTATTTTTAGTTTCTTTTTTCGGCATTCTTGTCGCAGTAGCCTTGCATGCTAAAATAAAAAATTGTGAGGTTTGCCATTATGATTGCCATGTTGAGGAAGCTAAAGATATTTTTAGAGTTTTGACGTTCCTAGTTACAACATCGAATAAAATATCAGACGGGCCCGGCTCACCCTTTGTGTACATACAAACAAAATGCAGTCAGGGGTGACGAGATGCCATCAACATCTATTGATGAATTAAACACCGGAAGGCGCACTCAATGCGAAAATGATCGTGTTATTCCCGCCTCCATGCAGTACAACGACACTGTTTCTCGATTGGGTTTAACTAATACATATATTACTTGATGCAAATTGAATGCACGGGCAATTGCCGGTATGTCTATATGTGCCGGTATGTCTATACGTCGGCTTTTGTTCAATATGCGCAATTCCCCTTCAGCGTCGTTTGACGCGACCGAATTTACAAGCTTATGACAATAATGTTGAGACCTTGCGAGTAGCGATTTACCATTTATTTAATAGAGTTGACTTTAGCCTTCACTGAATAATTCACGAAAGAAGCCGTGACGGAATTGAGGCAGAACTATCGAAAAAGCTATTTGCTATTTTTATTTGATACTATGTAATAATAAAAAATTCTGACTTCTAATCCATAACTGACATACATCCTTATAAAAACATAATAATAAAATAAAATAATTATTTACAGAAACTAAGCTACTACAATATGTACATAAAATTACAAAATACAATAGAATCAGTCAAGCTATCTAAGGATCGTCGTAAAAAAGATCTATAGATAGTTCAACTGATCCAGGTCACTGCCAGACGGAAGCGTGCCCAAAATAATAAAAAAAAAAATTATTTGAATAGCTTACCCTCAAATAACACCAGCCCATGCGATTATATTCTGCGTTGTATTTGGTAGGGAAGCCAGCGGCGAGATGTTCTGCGATCTTCTGCACCCAGTTCCTTCGTTCAGAGATGCTGTTGCAGGTGAAGACGTGCTTGCGAGGAGCTACCCGAGGCCCTGACGCGATGTGCAGCTCGAACGAGTACGTGTTGGTGGCACTGTTCAGTGAAATATAAGTCAATTTTCAGGGATATACTCGTATTCATTCGCGAAAAATGCTTTAGGCGCGTTAGACAGTTTTGAGATGAGAATAAACTCTTAGATTCACCTTGGAAAGGTCACGTGCTAGTCACGTGACTGCTCACCGACACCTAGTAGCGCCATCTAGTTCTGTACTCGGTAAACTTTTACGGAAATATTCAAAGCTCATTTTATAACTAAACAGGTGAAGTCATCTTTCGATATTTTTCGATTTCCTGACAGTTCAAAAAGTACACTTGGCACCCTAATTGTTCAAGTTTTCACTTCTCTTGGCACTCCCGGGGTGTCACATTTTATTATTAAATAGTAATAGTGATATGTAATACTTTCCACCGTTTAATTAATTTTAATAACGACATGGCTTCCTTTTTTGCACTAATTCCAACTCTTCTATATTTTTACTCTATAGAATTATTTATTATTAAAATAAGTTATAAAAATAAGTTTATATTTTTTTATAAAGTCCTATACAATGGAACACAATTATCAATAAAATATAATTTTGCTTCATTGATTGATGTTTACAGTTCTAAAAGCTTACAAAACAATCAATAATGGTTTAAGTGACTCACCTAGAAGATAAGGGCAGCACCACTTGCACACAGTAAATTGAACTCAAATGATGGATCTCCTTGACAATCGCATTTGTCGGATCAGAGTAACATACAAGTTTTTGTTCAGAAAGTACACAATAACGTGACTGGTTGGACTTAAACAGCTCCTCTACTAATCCCGGGGCAGCAGTTTTCATAATGTTTCCACTGTAGTAAGGAGCCGGCAAGCTATTAATTGGAGGCCTCTCTACAACAACTATTTCAGACTCATTCAGTTTTACTGGTTTATGAAGAACATTGTCAAGTTTTAGTTTCCGAGAAAACTTTTGCATCATAGAATTGGTGCGCTTAACTTCTACTTCTTTCTTGTCCTTGCTGTCTTCTGTCACATACCAACTAGTGTGGCTTTCATTAGGTGCAGCAGCAGCTGTTCCCTGCCGTTCCTTGTCAGTTAAGCTATCAAATCTTTCCGGAGGACTCGGCGGATTGAAATAATCATTCTCAACATACTCCAGGATGTCTTCATTATTATCTATCCCAACTAGAGTGCCATAAGTGTCACCGATAAGGAAAGACTCCAGTAAGAGCAGTTCATTGCTTACCCCCTTGTACTTAGGAGAAGTGGTGCTTGAATTGAGAGGATCAAACTCACAAATGGTACTCTGGCTGGGCCGCGGCCTTACATCTGCCTTTGGAGCTGTCCCAGGTGCAGATGTCACTGTAGGTAACTGATAGTTTTCATAAGAAGTGTTTCTCCTTACTTTCTCAATACCTTCTGGATGTTTCTTCCTTTCAGGAATGCTCGGGATACAGATAGCACTGGCTACACTGTTTGTCCTTGAGCTCCTTGGTGTGTCATATGTCATTTGTTCATCTAAGCTCAACATCAGAGATTGATCCGTATCACTTAAACTATCAGAATATGAATTTGAATATGATGATAAAAATGAGAGTTCATCAAAGTTTGTTGCATTCAAGTGGAATAAAGCAGATTCTTCATCATCTTGGAAGGAACTCATGTACTTTCGCTGAAGAGGTGAGATGAAACTAATGTTTTCAAACAAGTTTACATCTCCCTCAGGCATAGATGCACATCGTTGTGTCAACGGTGGATGTGTAAGAGCTTCAGTTTTCTTTGGTTTCAAAAGTTTTATCCCTGCATTTGTACCCTCAATCACAGATTTAGCGACAGTATCCCTGACGGCGCGCGATGTAGTTTTGGTTTTTTCGAGGGTGCCTTTCGCGGAATTGCTAATCTTAGCAGCAACACCTTCAGTAAACTGCTTAGATTTAGTGCTTATGGTGCTGAGTAGGGCCAGAGAACTCGTGTCTACCTTGTCTTTTGCCGGCAGTATGTGTCGGGGCATCGGCGTCGGCACTTCGGTAGGGCGGCCCTGCGGAGGAGCCAAACTCCGAGGCTTTGGAACCGGGGGGGTTTCCATCTCCGCGATTGAACTATTGAGCCACTCACTGCACTGTACACAAAGCTGTCATTATTCTAGGAAGGGTCTGGGACCTAGATTATCTTCAAACAAAACGTGAGTCATTGAGACATCCACTGTTTGTCCCAGTTCTTTTGTGTGGCACTAGATAGATTGCGATAGTTGAAAACAACGTTATTAACTTGAATGGTTTTGTAGCCGTGATTATTGCGATCAGATGGATTTCATTAATATTATCATTTTAGAAATTAACTACAATGCAGGTTGTAGAGAAACAAAAACCACTAAGAATAATACGATCACTGAATGAATCAAAAAATCTAAATGAATGTTGGTTTTGGTTGGTTGTGTGAATGGTGTTGATGCATTGTATTGTGATGACTTTGAATTTGACTTGACTGACTGACGGAGTGACATGACAGACGGCTCACTCTGAGTGACAGACAAAGACAGACAAGCTGTCACTAATTACTAACAGTGACACCTACATCTGCACCGTGATTTTGACAGATATAAATTCTAACGCTACATTCCATAATCTTTATTTACTCTGAGGATTTTAACCATAGGATTTTTTCCTACTAATTCCAAAAACGCGGTCCGAAAGGGATAACCCCTAGGACCAAGTATCATACTGGACAGAGTGATTTCGTTTTACGCGTGTCCATTTTTTGCTAGTGTGCGGTTGCAGAATTGTATTAGTGTGGGTGACTAGAGATGTGACTTTGCTGTCGAGCCTATCGATAGAATAAAGACGAAATGAAAAAAAAAAGCATTTTAATTGGTCTTAATCAAGTCTAAATCTTTATTAAACTTTTATTAAAATTGATATGTACAATAAATATAATATTTTATATTATTAAACAATCTTATAACACCGGAAAACAATTTATCCATCTAACTAAGCTATTTATTAACAACATTTTCAGAAAATTTTCTTTTACTTTACTGTACGTACATCAATGAGAGATTACAACAGTTAGTTTACAATGACTTGACCTTTAGTGACCTTTAAATAATATTAATTTTGTATACATATTTCTGACGCTGCTTTCAGCGACTGCATTCTTCATTACAAATTTCTAGGAGTAATCAGTTGAATTTCATCTCTGCGCTGAGGTGGTTTTCTTTTCTTCGCTACCTGCAACATTCATTTTGAAAATCTATTAACATCACTAAAGAATAATCTATCATAGACACGCAGTAGGGCAGTGTATTAACACAGAGAGTAAATAAATAATAAATAATGCAGGACAATCCATACAGCACCATCTAGCCCCAAGCTATGCAGAGCTTGGTTATTAGTACTAGATAACTGATAATACAGGGTGGATTTTTGAGATGGGCCACGGAGGACAGGTACCATAACCGTTATAGCAACAGGAAAACGCTCTTATGGGATCTGACTATATATTTTTTTCAATATCTGTGAATGCAGTTCAAAATATCTCAAAAAGTTAGGGAAGGTCTCCTAAGAGCGTTTCTCTGTTATAGTTCCCTGAATGTAGTTTATTTTTACATTTGAAAAACTTACCGGTTGATAGTATACTGGATATCCTTCAAAAATGGTTGGTACTCTTGAGTTTTTTAATTGATAAGCCGTGGATAAAACAGGATTCATCAAAGTGTTTTGAACAAAGCTTGGAATGTTTTGCAGGCTCCCAGTTATCACGTCTAACAGCTTTGATCCATTCGGTTCTTATTTCTGGGCATTTTGGGAA
This sequence comes from Epirrhoe alternata, assembly GCA_963565295.1. NCBI lineage: Eukaryota > Metazoa > Arthropoda > Insecta > Lepidoptera > Geometridae > Epirrhoe > Epirrhoe alternata. The sequence continues at coordinate 3,718,350 of OY751375.1, forward strand.
CCTAAAAGTTAAAAGTTAAATTTAACAAACATGAAAGTTAAATACTATCGATAAAACTAGATTTGGCTCTACGCGCATCACTAGCACAGAAGCTAAATTTATTTAGGCTTTAAATTGGTGGTTTTTACATTATTTTGAATCAAAATCACTTATGAACATAATAACTAGATTGCTACAATGCTATTACTACTGTTTTTATAGTCATGAACTCATTATTTTAGCATTTTTATCGAGGGGAAATGTTATCAAAAACTTACGCATGAAATGACAATTCCGGGTCTTTTACTCCTCCTTTTGTAGTTCTTGATGAACAATACACAGCTGAACATGACATAGTTTCAATTTATCAATTTAATTTAAGCCTAAACACAGTAATTTTTAAGTGTTTCTTGATTTTTCTCCAACGATCTCACACTGTTTTGACTACCAAGGTAGTCATAAACTGACACGACTTACACCTACAGTGCTGCGTTGCCAAACGTACACTAGCTATCTCTTTTACTCGGAGCTAAGCTCCGTGAGATAGACAAAGATACATGACTACTAGGTTTGTTACACAGATACAAGAGCGGCAACGTCGCAGACTCTGTCCAGTGTGATTCTTGGTCCGAGGATAACCCCATATAGATAAAGTTATAGTTACTCTGTGGGATAACCCTGTGGGATAACCAAATCATGGTTGTGTGTGTCACTATAAATAGGGCGACCATAATTTATTAACCAAGTAGGATAATTGACGGAAATAAGCGATTTACGTCCAATATATCTGTTGAGGCGACTGTGCCAACCTTCAATATTATTAGTAGTACGTATTTTAGATGATGATCAACAGCAGATTTTTTCGAAGTCAGTCTTTGCCATCCATTGGTTATTGAAATATATGATACTGGTTACCAAACTCTGGTATCATACACGGCCGAAGGGAAGAGGTGATATATCAATGCACATGACATGCTTATCAGTTACATACGAGGAAATATTAAGTACTCACTTGTAATTATTTGATATTTTCCTGAGCTGATACTCGGTTACATAAAACGAAAAATTTTTATCACTTCTCCGAAACGCGCCCTGAGACGAATCTCGCGCGGTCGGCACGAGGTGGCGCTAGACGTTGTGGGAAATGAACGCGTCGCGGATACGTGGTTTTTACAGTTTTGGCGCGACGTGGTCCATCATGTAGATAAATTCAAATTAACAAGTTCGGTACTGCGCGTTACAATTTATGTAATTCAACACATATCCACACTAAAGTATTTACATTACAAAATAATATAATTAAACATTTATCCATAATGCAAAATTAACAAATATAATTTAGTCATAATTAAACATATGTAATATGTAAACATGTGTAATTAAACGTCATCATCATCATCTCAGCCTGGTGTCACCCACTGCTGGGTATAGGCCTCCTTTCGCTTTTGCCAGACTTTTCGGTCCTGTGCGTCCCTGATCCAGGTTTTGCCCTCGACTTTTTCAATGTCATCGACCCAACGCGCTTTTGGTCGACCCTATTTCCTACTAAATCCTCTTGGCCACCACTCGGTCAGGGTTTTACTCCAGCGACCATCACCACGTCAAGCCAGGTGTCCTGCCCAATTCCATTAAACTTAAACGTATGTATCATATTAAATTACAAATTAAATTAATTATAATATTACAAATTAAACGTATGTATCATAATCTTTAGAAATGTATAGAATAATACAGGTCTTTATTCTATACATTTCTAAAGATTATAATTTAATGCAATTTCTGATTGATTGATTATAACTTTATTGTACACCTTAAAAAAGTAACACAAACAGATAATAAAAAACCTCTATAACAAAAAGTGGAACAAAGGGTGACCGTTGTTTTGCAACATTAGTAAGTTTAAGCTTCTTTTTAGCTTCTGTTTTATAATCATCATCTTTAAAATGTAGGTAAACCGCATACCGCAGATAATTTTGACACTTTATCAGAGTTTTTCATTTTATCCAACAATTTTTTTCTGAGCACTTCGTTTACAGGCAATCTGTAACACAAATAGTTTATGGAGTACCTATATGTTAAAATTAAAAAAAAACACTCTGCACTCGCACACACATGACAGTTACTACCTACATCGTTGACAGCCCGGGCGCTCATTATTTGAGTTGAGGGCAAAAAAGTTGATTCCTGTGGCTCCACTAGTACCTACGTTAGTTTAACTCATTGGTAGATAGTGCCACAAACTTATCTGATCCGGTGAAAGAGGCGCTGTTATCGTATTTGGTGTTGGCAGAAAAATATTAAATTCATTAGTTCTTCTTTTGGGCACCGGTCCAGTTAAGTTTGGGGCACTGTAGGTACAAGGGTTTTTTTTTAGAAAACTATACATTGATTTATATTAAAGAAAAAATAGGCGGGAATCAGGCACGCAAATTCTTAGTCCTGTTGGGGTCCTGTAAATGAATATCCTTGAATTTTAAAAATGAAATAATACATACCTACCTACTTACTATCTATAATCAATTTTTCTTAACTGTGAAACGTTATAGGTACCTACCTACGCCTCTTTTTCGCAATAATCCACAAGCCACACGGCATGTTTGCCCCATTTTTGTTTGGTTTTTGTTTTGCTAGTTTTCAAACGTTATCGTTGATTTTGATATAATATGTGATTTAATCATTTATTATTTCAAAATCATTGACAACCGCCATGACATTTGGGAAGGTATGGCGGCATTGGGCAGACGGGACATTCAGACACCCTCATGGCGCACACACACTACACACTCGATAATTATCACGATATTTGGATCGTGATCCAGGATTACGATATTTAACGAGTGTGCTGGATCGTTGGATTTCTAAAATCCAGATCCCACGATCTGTATCAAGTATCGTCGATAAATATCGAGTGTCTAGTCTCTAGACGATTTTTATAGTGTCTTGCTTCTGAACTTGCTACCTACGATTCGCCTTAAAAAGTGCAAAACAGAAAGTAGATGGATCTTTTATAAAATATGTAATTGTTTTTTATTTATATATCAAAAAATAATACAAAAAAATACGTTTTAAAAAGTCACTCATTAACAGGGCCGGACTAACCCTGTCCGGGCCCCTAGGCAATGCAATTATCGTTGCCCCTTTTCCTTGCCTTTATTTTTACTCTGACTGGCCGAATCGTGTAGGTATTGTTAAAATCATTGCTTTCTACCCCGCGGTAACGAGTAGGTACCTAAAATTCCCGGCATAGGCATGGATGTTAAGTCTGGGTGTTTTCTATGCCTCGGTATAAAATATATGGAACATTTACATACATGGAACCAGACACGCGTCACCATCGCTCTGTGTATAGAGCAATTGTCTTCACAATAGTTAAATTGTGGCATTTAATTTTGTGTGTAAACTCTGTTGGCAACATAGAATTTTGTAGAACATCTACATAGGTAGTGGCATAGAGCACAGGTTTCCAACTCCATCCGCAGTCATCCAAGCATAAATGTTTACAGAAATGCAGCCCGATTCCTTGTTCGATATAAGTAAAATGGTCTTGTCTGTAACGCGTCCCATCGCGACGCCAAAGCTGTAAACATCTATAATGGCTGGACTTAAATGTTATCTCGTTACAGAACACTGTATTACTCCAATCGAAATCTAAGTGCTGTCTGGCAAAATTTAATCGAGTAATTCTACGAGCTTCAGTCATATCAATTTTTGCAATGTTAGGTAATGTCTGAAATGCAAACCCATTTTATGCAATTAGTTTCCTATACCTAGTTTGAGTAATAACATCATCCATTGTTGCAAAATATTTAGTCTCAACGAAACCATTATTTTCATATTCATTTCTCATACCTAATATTTGTTTGATTGTCCAAAATTTGACGCGGACGACCGCTTCGATGACGATCACTTAGATTTCCCTCCTCGCCATCACGTCGTTTCCATAGACGAACGGCTTGTCTCTCAAATTAAGTCTAAAATAAATATGTAAGTACCTATAAAAGTAAAAAGAATAAGTATCTAGTAGGGCGGGTTAGACCGCCGCACAGTAAAACGTTTGTATGGGGAGTGCGCGTCGTGGACTTTGTTTTGTTCTCTTAGCACTGCTATCGCACTCCGGGGTAAAGCTGCCAAGCACGGCACGGCCCCGGCGCGGCGCGGCGTGGTGAACTTACAATTCTCACAAATATTGAGGCCCTCGTTATGTAGTTATTATTAGCTCGTTCGGCTCGTTTCAGCATAAACGTCGAAATAAAATAATTATCCCATGATGTTTTTTAACCACTGCTGCAGTCCGGGGAGCGCACAGGCTTTTTGCGGCAGAGCGACCAGCAGAGGACTTGGATGCCTTTGTTGGTTTTACATCTGGAGCATTTTGTTGCGACCGATTTCTCCTGGGCATCTTGGGAAGGTCCATTTTTAGCATTTTCCTTTTTGCCCTTCATCTTTTGGCTCCCGCTTGAGGCTTGTGGCTGCTGGGGGGCTTGCGAGTCACCAGCCTCTTCCACAAGCTCGGGAGTGACTTCTTGACGCCGCTTGTCCGCAGCTAGAGGACGTCGGATCCTCTTTTCAGGGAGGAGCCTTTCCTCCATCCCCTCAATTCTGGCGTTAATCATACTGCCAACCTACAGCACGATTTTGCGCGCAAGTTCTTGTCTTGTTTTCCTTCTCCCTTCCAGTTTTCAATGAGAGAAGGCTTGCCTGAGAATATGGAGTCCTCAGTAAGTACTTTGACTTGATATTTGGCTTTTTTTTTGGGCGTTTTTATTCAGAGGGCGGTTTCTTTTCCTTTTATCAGGGACCACTCTATTTGCAATATTACTTACAAGATGAACTTTTAAAAGCATAACATCACCTAGATATTGGGCGAATTTTTTTATGAACTCATCAACGCTGTATTGTTTTGATTTTGTATTATATATCAAATGCATAACTGTTTTAAAAAAACTTTCCACGCTCGAAGACGTTGGAGCTTTGTTGTCTGATTGGAATTGAGAGACTAATACGTTGGACCACAGTGGAAGTTTATGTAGTAACCTACGCAAAGTCGTCACAATGGTTGGCAGATAGAATTTATTTTCTTCTTCTCCGTCATGATTTGAGAATATTTTTTTTTTGATTGGACCTCCTCATCAAACCATACAAAGAAGTCATTGCTTAACTCTTTGATTTCTGAATCTACTTTTACATCAATTTTTTCGAATTCATCAGGTATAATTTTTGTATATTTCAATATTCCATCTAGTTTTATTTTTCCTGTGACTTAGATTTATTTAATAAATCTATCTGTAATGGTGCTTTTATGATTTGGAAGCTTTCACAGTTCTTTAAGTTAACTATACACCTAATATAAAACAATTTAATTTCATTATCAATTCCGTGGAAGCACGGTAAATTGTGTAAGGTTTTTATGAAATGGCTGGTATCGAGTCTTATGAAAACAGATGTTTTTTCTTGGGTCAGTCCGCTCAAAATGTCAAATAAATGCTCAATGTAGGATTTTGTAGTACCTAGTCTTGGCGGGGGCACTTTCGTGCCCCCAGATATTGTAGGTTGCTCCTGGTTAGGTTTAGGTTCACTTATAAAATAATCTCATAAAACTAGTTTTCAAGTAGGTCTAGGTACCAGTAGAAGTAGGTAAGTCAATACCTATTTATTCTAAAAGACGCTTTGCTGTTTGAAAAACGAATAACTTTATTTTATTCCTTCTGTATAAACAGGCCAAGCAGCCAGTTACATAAACGAGGTTCCATTATTATCTCTAAATAGGTTGAACACAATAAATACTTTTTGTTAACATTTCTAACACCCCCTTAGATGGAGAAAAGGTTAAAATTAAGTAAGTAGGTAATTAGGTATGAATGTATTTAATTATAGTAGGTAGGTAGTTGCAACTGGTAAGACTACTGGGAATAGGTGGTGAGTCGCGTGGATTTTGGCAAAGGGTTAAACAGTTATGAAAATTAAAATAATGAAACAATTGATTCAAAATGCACGTTTATTAAGGAATAAAAAAATCACAAACTGTAGGTATAAGCTGTTACAAATTATCCCGAGTCTCATACCGGTAAGGGTGGACATCGGTTTTCCTCCCATACGTATTCAATACAGAAGAAAAGTGAATAAATTTAGGAAAGGTAGAGAAAAATTTAAGAGCGCTGTGAACAGGTGTACTATAACGATAGTATTTCTTGTGGTTGCATCGCAACGAGAGGTAAAACCATTAACCAAGAAAAACAACAGGTGACAGATACAATTATCCATATTTCGAAAGATCCACCAAATATCGGTAGTATGGTAGATAATCGGAAATTTTCCACGTACCAACATTAGAAAAACTGCTAAGATACCAATTAATACGATTCGTTAATTCTAACGTAAAAAGCATAGATTCCAAAAAATACAAAATTTTGTGCGTTAGAAAAAAACTTAAAATGCGAATACAATTAAGGGCATTATACGTGGAGATTGTGAGCGTGTTCCTTAAAATAGAAGTGCATTACGTGCAGCCATCGGTCAAGTACGGTCAGTCAAACCTAGCTTGATGGTACACTGGTGTTTACTTAATAAGATTAAGATGCCGTTGGTTCAACAACACACATAAAACTACTTGTATACCTTATGAAAAATGACTACATTTTATTATAATTTGATACTTAGACAACTAAAGGAATAACAAACGTCCAATACCGAGCGTAAAATTACAATTGTTCCAAATAAACATTCAATAATTTGCCGGCTTAGTAATTGAACAACGTAAAGCTTAATAATATATTGAAATGATTAAACGTAAAATTAAATAACAAAATATATGTACAATTTTAGCAAATAAATAATTACAAAATTTACTAAATAATAAGAAGAGAATAAAGAAATAAAATAAATGATGAAATAAAATCAATTTGATAGTATTATTTTAAATAATATTCGTTCAAAACGCTCAATGGAATGAAACACAAGATAAGGAAAGGTGATTCGATTACATCTAAGACTACGAGTACGACTGCTTACATTAAGCTACTGCAACGATCGGAAAGCTCTTTTGTGTCCACACCTACTTAATCAAGACACGGTAGACCGTTTCTTGCACTGGTGATTCATTTCATCTATTTTGAGGACTCTGAGTGACTATTAAAACACAAAAAATATCAACAACGGCTTGAAGTTGAAGTGACATTAAAGATTAGCAATATTATCAAAAACTTTAAAAGTGGAATATAAGTTAAGTGTAATTATTTCTAGGCCGAAAATGTGGCGCTTACACAGAGTCACATCTAAACAATGCATGCTTGGTCTTCTTCTAAGAGCAGCGGTGCATCATTTTTATTAAAATTGGCACTTTGGAATTGGAGCATCCTTAAATTTTGATGTTGACTAACGAATTGGCCAATTTAATAAAAATATCAGATTAATCGTTCAATTATAGTACGAACTCGGCCACATAAATAAAAAAAAAATGATTACAACAAATGTCAAGACATACATCGATAACATACAATCTTACAATTACGACTTATGTCCTATTAATAATTTGTTGAAAAACATTTTAGGGTCAAGAAAATCTTAGAAAAAGTTCTACAAGTTCAAAGAAGTCGAGGGTGTTACCATTTATAATAGAGATCTGAAAAAATCGTCTAAATATTGTCAACGATCAAAAGGGGAAACTAACATTAACACATTAAATGCAGTACATTTATAATACGTAATGATTACATCTAACTCTAAATTTTATATTACCAATCGTCGTAATATATTTTACATCGTTCTAAAGTTACATACATGATTAATAATCAAAATCACAACGATATAATTGTGTATATGAGCAGACCGTTTGGTGCGCTACGAGCCGAGGGGACAATAAAGGAAGTTGTTAAATAAATTAAAGTTCAGACTTGGATCAGTCTTGTAGCACGAGACATTTGAAGCGTGTCTTTCGTTTTGAGGCGAAGACAGACATGTGCGAATTCGACTGCATTTCATGGGATTAAAAACTGGGATCAATAAACTTTCATCTCAAGCTCTGAGATTTGTCAAAATATAAATTCTCTATACGTTTAATTTGGCTTTGAGATCGATTCTTAACAGCCGAGATTGCTTGATGCGAGAAAAAGGAATTAATTTGTAGGAAGGAACAATAATATAATAATGGATAACCATGAAAATTTTAAGATGCAATTCATGAAAGCAGTCTAGTTTAGCTTTGACTTCATGAAATTCCTAATTTGTCATTTCTAATTAGTATATTTATGACTTGTTCAAATACGTTCAATTAATAAAATGTGGCTAACATTTTATAACTATTTTAATTCATGCATATAAAATACATGTTTTAGATATAATTAGAGTGTCTAATTAAGATGAAATCAGTTCAATGAAATCGCTAAAGATCAAACACAACTCTCTCGGTTCAAGCGTCTTGACTTGATGTTTTTATATTATATAAAATACACAAAATAGGCGATAACGCGGCTGTTTTACAATGATCATTATGATCCCAATTATGTCACATTCGCTTGAACAATAAAATAGTTTCAGTGTGACTACTCAATGCGATTTATCACCGACGCAAGCTGCCTGTCATTATAAAACATAGTACTGGTAATACTATTCGCTTATTTGCTACAATTTGAGCTGGATTGCAACAATATAGTAAACACATTGAGAGCTACAATTCAATACAAAGATGAACCAATAAAACAATCAATTCAAGTCACAATTAGATAAATATTGACTCAATGAGTAAATACAACGCTGCCTTCCATTATATTTTGATGCTACAACGTCAGGTCCTTTGCCTTCATTTGACGGACTCGATAACTTTGAGACTATTGATATTACAGCGATGTCTACAGTTTTGGTTACCGCCATTTTTTTCGATTTACATTTAGGCGGGTATATTTTTAATCGGTGAGAAATTTCATAAGCCTTACCGAGATTAGACTGAGCCGCGAACTGGCATTTTATTTTATCTTACGAAAGCAGACTTGTTTCTGTGTGCGTAAGCTACACTGAGAGCTCATTCGGCAATGGAGCGATCCGATGTTTACGCACACAACATGCATGTGCATTGTGCATCTACTCACACTTTAAACCAACTCGCATTCGTTTGTTTTAAAACTCAAAAAGAGCATGTTGTCATAGATTTACTTGTTACAAAATGCGCTTCGATTCCATTTGGAACCCAAAAACATTATTTCGAATTAGCCAAGCAGGGTTTGTTCACGTGATGCGATGCAACGCAAACTATGATAATACAATATAGAACTTATATACTACAAAATAAGGTCAACAGTTCAGTGACAGAAAAAGCAATAATGTGGTATATTAACTTTCTTACTTCAATGATATCGTCACGTCTCAGCTTGAGCTAACCCTTAGAAACTCTTTATCTATTAGCGCATTCATTGCTCCTTAAAAACTTCAAACATATTCATAAGTTATAACTTCTGCCTTCGTACAAAACAAGACAAAATAGCCATGAAACTAGAGATTATTCGAAAACGAGATATATAAAAACCGAATTAGACTTCTAAGTCTGTAAGTAAGTATTATCCGGGTAGAGCTAAAGTTCTATTTTATTTCAAATGATAAATCTCGTTTATAGTATTATTATAACGCACTAAAGTCGCCGACATAGCCCACAGGATTAGCAAGTTGAAGTGGCAGTGGGCGGGGCACATAGCTCGTAGGACTGACGGCCGTTGGGGCAGAAAAGTTCTCGAGTGGAGGCCACGCACCGGAAATCGCAGCAGAGGACGGCCCCCCACGAGATGGAAAGACGATCTTGTAAAGGTTGCTGGGAGCCGTTGGGTGCAGGCTGCACAAGATCGATCGCTGTGGAAATCTATGGGGGAGGCCTATGTTCAGCAGTGGACGTAAAAAAGGCTGAGATGATGATGATGATGATGAGTATTATTATGTTCGTAACAATGAGTTTCTTTTAATCTCATTTTGGTGAAACCTCTAATTTTAACCAGGCATCAACTTAAGAGCCGTTTTCACCATACTGTTACGATACAGCTTTGTCCTATATTTAACCTGACTGTTAAGCTGCTCATTATCTTTACACTAAATGGTTCGACATAGATGTTATCGAAGCGTATGGTGAGATTAGTAGTATTCCTTGTTTAAAACAGTTAAACACCGGCTCAGTCTAACCAAAAATTTACATATTGTACGCGATGTAAATAGCGTCAATCTGGTCTGAGAGAAAACCATCTCGAAGGTGCATTCTTTGTTTCTCTCCGCGTGAGTTTATGGGAACAACTCCGGGGTCAACGACCACGACTACGCCTACAATGAGATGATGTTCTTCTAACACGGTGTTCGTGACGAGTGGTACAAGATTCAGGGCCTCGTTGTCACTGCCGTCCAACTCTACGACGACCACCAGTAAGTTGGTCCATGTGAATACGGCGCTGTGGGATAAAGGTTAGATTCAATGTTTTGATAACGTACAGGATGCTAAGTAATATTCAGATTTTGGCAAGTTTTCTGCAAGATAAGCATAAAAATATTCTCATTGTCAACTGTTTTTTTTATAAAATTTTATACAAAATTAAAAGTTTGCTTTTTGTTCGGGTGCCATAATATGCATTGCTTGGTTTGACTCGTGTGTGAATTATTTGTAAGTAAACTTCAATATTGTGTGCAAAATACACAATGCCTCCATTATTGTAATTTGTAATTCAATTATTTCATGATTACTTATCAAATCAACGTACCATTCAGCGATCTTCTTGTGGCAGCGCATAACAGAGTTCTCAATATCGATGGGATGGTACCGCATTCCGCGCAGCATTATAGTCTCATCAAGAGCCCCAACCACGAACACAGCGTCGTGTGTGTCGTGTGAATCCGCGACGTGCGACACGTGCGACGCGTGCGACGCCGCGCCGCACGATGCAAGCGACTCCGTATCACTGTCGCGCGACATTTGCAGCTCTTCAAGGGAACAGGCCCCAACACTACCCCCTACTCCACCCCCCAACTCAGTGCGGCGTAGAAAGCCCAAGTACCCAGTACGAGCGTAAACTTCCCCAGTACTGCCGGTAACTAATTGCGCACTGAAGTGATCCGCATAGTCGCTCTCATCGCCGTAGATGGTGAAATATCCGCTCGCATTATGCGGAGACTGCACCCATATTTCTCCTAAATGAGAATCCCCGCATTGGCCTTTTGTCTCCGGATTGGCGGTAATGACTTTCACTCCTGGTAGAAGCTTCCCAGATTCCATCAAGCAGAGCGAGTGAGGGCTGCCACGCTCCACGAGAGAAACGCGATCGTTGCGAAGTGCGCGCAGGTCCACGTACACAGTAGACGGCTCGGGGGACGAGGCGCCTTGGAGGCAGATAGCGATGTTCACGCGGCAGCCGAAGGAAGTCGACACTGCGCGTGGACTCAACCCGAGCGCTGAGAAAAGCTTCGAGAACGAGTTCGTAAGATTAATGCGAGGTCTCTCTTCAGCGACGACCACGCAAGTGCGCACGCAAGCCAGCGCTATCCCCTTCGCTTTCAGCTGGTTTACCGAGCTTCCTAGCCCCTTGGTACACAGCTCCATAACTCCGTACGAGCAGAAAGTGTCGCGGACTTTGTATTGAGACACCGCGCTGAGCCAAAGGGCAGGGTTTATTTCCACTTCAGAAGGCGGGATGAGGATGGAGTGGTGCCCGGAGTAGATGCTGCTGAGGCACCAGAGAGCGAATCCAAGACCGCAGTACGGGTCGAGACAGAGAGCAATATGGCGGGAGGGGTAAAGCTCGCAAGCTATCTTCATTGAGCGGCAAAGGGAGGTCACGGCCGCGTGAGACATCTTGATACCCGCTAACATCCCAGTAGTGGAAACACTGAAATCGAGATACGCGAGCATTTCCGCTGTAGGCGCGCGGTATGAAATCGGTAGCTTCTTCTTTGGCATGTCATCTGTGTCTAAGGTCAAAGGCCAAGCCTTGCTATCGAGGACGCTGCTGGCTTCTTTAGAACGGATCAGTTTGATCACCGATTGGTTGGAGAGAATGAGTGTTGTTTTACTGACGTCAACGATCATGCGTACTGTGGGCAGAGTCGTGTGAAGATTTTGGGGATGCGGGGGTCGAATGGTAACAGGCACTGTGCCTACGTAAAGGCATCCATAGAACGCGCAGATGAGGTCCAATCCAGGCGGGAAAATCAACGCCACGTGGTCGCCAGTATTCACTCTCCCCTTTTCTAGTAGAAGATTACCGATCCTCTCAGCTTTCTTGTGCAATTCAGCGCATGTAAGTGTCTTAGCGACAGCCCCTTTGGAGTTGAGCAGGGTGAATATAACGTGGTCGGACGTGCTCTGGGCACGCCATCTCAGTATCTGAGATATGAACTGGTACTGAAACAAATTCGTAAATCAGAGTTCGTTGGGGTGGGTGTGTGTTATGTGATAAGATCGGGCGATGGTTACCTTCCTGGCTGCATCGGAGTCATCGGTGTAGCCCATATCGCGGCCTTGTGCGGACGCGAGGCGGTTGCCCTGAACCAAATTGCCAACTATCACAGAGGCGGGGCCTACGTCTGTAACAAACATTTTATTATGGTCTTTTTTTTGTTTCAAAAGATCCGTCTTATAAAATTCAGATTAACTGATCAAGCATCGCCACAAGAACATCGATATCGAGTGCGTAATGCCGGCCACCCACGATCCAGTCTACCGTCCAGTTTGCAGCGCTGCAAACATGAACAGGTCGGCAGAACGAAGTTCTTTTTCGCTTGTCATGCCCACCCATACCAATACACCGTCCAGTTTACTGGACGCCGCATCCAGTCCGCGGCAGACTAGACGGTAAACTTGATCGTGTGTGGCCGGCATTAAAGAAGCCTCTTTGGGGCGCAGTTCAAAATCTTTTTACTATACTGGAGCCTCTCGTGTGACTGATATTCTGATATTTCCTGCTGAGCTACATTGTATTCGGTCGGTTACATCAACTTTAGGTCGTGTTTTGTATGGATCCGATGTTTCACATGAGAGGCCAGATCGTATGAATTAGTTCTCTATAAGCTCGATTCAGTCGGTACATATCTTACCGGAGTGTATCTCCCTCGGCTTGGGCAGGTTAGTGACGCATGTGTGCGGGCACATAAGCACGTTGGCGGGATGCAGTGTGCCTTCTAAGAAACGTCGCTTGCATTCACTCAGATGTATCCCACCTAATGGTGTTTTGGGTAGGAAGTTTGGCTGCACTAACGCCAGGCAGTAGATGCCGACTTGGTGGATCGAATCCACAGCTTGGAGTACCCGTGACATCCATTGGAATGACTGAAAACGTTAGGAGGATTATTATAGGCGCGAATATAAAGTTTGTAAGATCTGGAACTTCAATTTCAAAAAGTATCTTATTGTTCTCCATAGACAAAATCTATTAAGTAGATCTGACACCGGTATTCACAAACATTACTATGACATTTCAGTCCCAAAATCAGTAGGTTTTTGGGACACTGTGCGTCCGCGCGCACTGTGAGAGCTCAGTAATGTTTGTGAATACCGGCGTGAGTCTATTATCAAAAAATAATAATTGTTTTTGTCCCGGTTCACGGTATTGGTAGCAAAGAAACAGAAGTAGAATATCTAGTTTTAGACGATTAAGTGTACAAAATAAATCTTTTTTTCATTTTGAATAATAGTTACCTCTTCTTCCCCACAATCGGGCCGTTGTTCAGCGACGATACAGATCCTCTCATCACGCAGCACTCGCACAGAGAACACGGCGATGCGGCCGCGATATATAAACTTCATCGGCTCCACAGCCAACACCGTCGCGATTATATCGTCCATGTTGTGCTTTCTACCCGTTACTGTCATCAAACCGTCGCGAGATCCGCACACGAAGACAAGACCTGCAAGATTGGGGTATTTCAGAATGGGCAATATCATTTTCGTCGATTATGTAGTGCAGGGCGATTATTTAGGGGCATTTTGGAATTGGAAAGGTTGATGATTCCTGTGGGCGAAGGTCCACCTGTGTCGCAGAAGGGTTCGATTCGACAAATGTTTGTAAGATCTGCAAATATTTCTCTGAGATCTTGGTGTTTTCTAATAATATATTTACAAAAATGTATATAAGTAGCTCAGCAGTCATTTGGTTCCCATAACGCAAGTGTTGCTTACTTTAGGGCTAGATGATGCTGTGTGAAATGTCCAGCATTATTTATTTGTGATATATTATCAGCAATAGCAAAAATCGTCATAGCTGCTTCTACAGGACAATCAAATGTATTACGAAGTAGGTTCAAATCTTCTTCAGTTTCATAAAACAATTTAGTTCTCGGTCGCAATGTCGCTAGCTTAGTCCAAAATTCAACAAGCAATTAGCAATCGATCGCAAGTTGCGTAATTATTATCGAATTCGCGGTAAACATTGTCTTAGATCTTTAAGTCCAGTCCAGATCAAAAGTAAGCGAGCTAGGAGCTGTATGAAAAATGTGACGAAGGAAAATAAAAAATAATATGTCATACATTCTTTTCGCTTAGCGAATAACCAGATCAGATAGGGAATAATAAACTTTTGCAATAGTTTACGAGCTTACTGCGCTTAACATAATGAGACACAGCGTCAGCTATTGTTTCATTCAATCGCAATGGCTCACATCGATAGTGTTTTTACACAGAAAAATAGGATCACAATTTTATTTTCAAGACACAGTATATCGCTCATCTAAGCTATTATATTCTAAATCAAAATTAGTTGGTTGTTAATGCTAAGATAGCGAAAAACTACGCGAGGCGCGCGAGCGTAGCGAGCGCGCCGCGAAGCGGCCGCCGATGCACCAGAAATCGAATATGTTAACTATGAAATGACTTGGCTAGGCAAGTAGTTAAACGTAATAGCTCCAAGCGATTTGCCTAGTTGTTTGATTAAATGGCTGAATAACATTAAAGCTTAGAAACATACTATCGGACGCGGCTGACAGCCGCAATCTGGCTATTGATTGTACTCGTACACGCTCGCTGTGCAAACTATGGGACGTAAGTCGCGGACGTGTCCTTGAGCTTTCGGACGTCCGACAACGATCTGGCGCGCTCTTTGTTTTTGTACTGTGCATCGCGTGTACAAAAAAAAAAAGTGTGTGTTTTTGTGTGTGTTTGTGTTTGTATTATCGCGGCTATCGATAATATGTTTCTAGCAATAGAACGTTAGTTGAACGGCGCCGTTTATCAAATGTCTAGCCATTTAATAATTGAACGGCTGATTAAACCAGTTGTGCGAAATCTATACAACGTAGTAAATAAACACTTAACACAGATGACATCAGGCAGGCTCACATCGCTTTCGCAAGCATATCTTATAACTAAGCACAAAATAAATTCAACAATGTATACAATCGCAATATAGCTTTGAATTCCTCCACCAACGTAACTATTCTGCTAACACCCAGTAATGTTATGGGAACCACATGACTCATTTATTACTTGGTACTTTTTTACATACTAAATATAGCAAACAACCAGACACGAGACAAATATTTACAGCGGCAATCGAACCCGCAGCGTTCTTCGTCGTAGCCCGTAGGAAAATAAACTTAACATCCAGACGAACATAAAAGCCCCTTTCGTTTAAAAAGTATGAAGAATGTTATAGTAACAATATGTGTGAATCTGAATAAAAAGATTCCAGTGGATGCCAGTGGATTTCATGTTTTTATGTACAGTATGTTCAACGGATCTAGGCATTCGTGAAGTCCGCTGTTTGTTTGCGCTTTTTCATACCAAATACGCATCGAAACTGCTAGTTTGCCGTTGAACGTACTGTGGAAAAAACAGGGTCACGACTGTATCCCCAAGGTGCGATAGACATTCTCTCAGATCTTTTATGCATTCCAGATTCTTTGAAGATGTCTAAGAGGGGTAGTCAGAGGCATGCCCAAATTGTCCAAATACATAGTTGATACATGCCCACATCTTGCAGAAGTTAGTATTCCATACGTGACAGGTTGCAAGCCCATCGCCGCCTATAAGAATACTAACTGGTTTCCTCACGACGTTTTCCTTCACCGTTTAGAGCTCGTGTTTAAGCGTAGGTAGCACGTATGACTGTAAAAAGTGAATCTCACCTCCAGGTCCAAGGAAACCGAGCAGACCACTGCGCACATAACTTTCTTCCCCAATGGGTTCCCCATCAGCGTCCAAAGGGCGGACTCGAAACACCGTGTTAGTTAGCCCGGGTAGGCCCCAATATCCTGAACCAGTCGCACCGGATAGTACACAGATTTCACCGACCTCGTCTGTTTTGCAAAGGAAGGAGGGACCCTCCATTTTGACGACTACGATGACACCTGGAAAAAGTTTAGTGTTGAATTACTCGTGAAGCCGTGTCTCCTGCGACTAAAAATAACAAAAAATTCTAACAAAACATGTTTTCCGCGGATAACATTTTTGCTTGCGAAATTGATGTTAGGTGTTAGTAAACACAAAAACAATGTCGCAGGAGACTCGGCTTAATACCGTTCTAGAAGGATGGGAGAACGAGTGGTAATTAAGGCTCTTAGAATGAGTAAAATTACTGGTTGTTTTTTTAGATATAATCGAAGTCGCGGTGTTACCCGCGTTCCCTCGGGAAAACATCACTTTCCCGGGATAAAATATAGCCTATATTCATCAGGGATAATGTAGGATTCTAATGGTGAAAGAATTTTTCAAATCGTTCAAAAGTAGTTTCGGAGCCTATTCAATTCAAACAAACAAACAAACAAATCTTTCCTCTTTGTAATATTAGTATCTATCCAGCCGGTAACACCCACTGTTGGGTATAGACCTCTTCTCTTGCACGCTCACACTCTTTCTTTTAATCTCTTCTTCTTCTTCCTGCCCTTATCCCTCTAAGTGGGGTCGGCACAACACTCTTTCTTTTAATATTAGTATAGAAAAAGATTTTTAGTTTACACCACACCACGCATGGTGTGGTGTAAACTAAAAATTGTACCAGGACTATGGGTCATGACTCTCATATAATTGTGTCTTTCAATAGAGTCATGATCATGATACGTGCGGACAAGTGTGTGAAAACAATACTCACATGAAGGCATGACCTGGCCGCAGTCCTGCAGAGTGAGTGATGTGAGAGAGTTCTCTGCGTCAACGCGTACGACGCCGTAAGATAGACCCGCCATAGAGAGCACGCCGCGCCCCGCCGCGCCGCCGCCCCGCCCCGCTCGACGCACGCACACAGTCAACGATTCGCTGCTACAGGCGCATGGACAGATCGCGTCGCCACGCACACCTAGACAAAAGCAACTCATAATGAAACTTATAAGTCGTGTTGAGTGTTTGACCTAACTAGCTAGCTGGGGATGAAAGTAAGTCTATTAAGTTTGACGACCTCTGCGGCGCAGTGGGTGAAAGCCCGCTTGAGACGCAGAAGTTTGCGGGTTCGATCCCCGCCGATAAATGTTTGTATGATCTGCAAATAATTATCTCGGGTCTGGGTGTTCCTATGTATAATATGTATGTATTTACAAACAAAAAGTATATCAGTTATCTGGTTCCCATAGTACAAGCTATGCTTAGTTTGGGGCTAGATGATGCTGTGTGCAGCATTATTTATTTATTAAGTGCAATTTTGAAATTTTGGAACCTAGTTGACGGAGATTCGTACTTTGAAACACGATCAGATGACTAACGTGCGAAACGAATCTTACTCAAAATATTACCTCGAAACGTAACAAACGAATTTACGTGTATTTGATGGGATTTTTTTTTTAATTTATATCATCGACGAAGTTACATCAATTCGTAAGCAAGAGGCGCGCAGGTTCAAACTGCCTTAAAACGGGGTAAACAGATGGTGATGCTGACAGAACACTCGACAGAATACAACTGTATTATGTTTCTTGTTAGCTTGAATTTTTTTATTGACAAAACATAAGAAACGAAGAGTTATCAACTATAACAATTATAAGGCATACAATATAAGGCAGTGAAATATTTTCAATACATACCTTTGCTTTGGAAAACTGAGAGGAACTGATCGCATGACGACAGCGACCACGGATTGGCTCCGTCGGCGACTAAAAGCATTCGCAGAGACGACAGAGAGATTTCCTTGTGGTCGCGTGTCGCCAACAAACCCCAGTGCAAGTCGCGCGACTTTACTATGGCCACAGATGCCCTATGATACAAAAAATATAACATAAAAATTGCGGTATAATAATCGTAGGTGAATAGTAGTTACTATTTGCCTACGATAAAATATAATTTAATTTAATAATATTACAATGTACCTACCCGCAATATGTATCCTAACTGTTGTATGGCACAAAATAAAAGTTTATATTCTATTCTATATTCATTAAGCATGAGCTTGAGCGCTGTCAGTTTCACTGTTTCGTCTCACGCACCTTTTATTCGACAGAGAAAATCGAATTTTTTACAAGTAAAACTTAGTTGAATATTATTTACTAATTGTGATCGATATTTTGTCGATGGACTTTTGTTATATCTCTAGAAACTTTTCAAAATAGCGATTCTGTAGGCGCTCATCTAATATGCTAATTGAAATTGACTAAGGAACTATGTTATCGAGTGATTTTTATCGAAATAACTAGATGGCGCCAGTAGAACTTTAGATCGCGCTATCGTTGCGTTTTGAAGAAAATGTGTGGGTTTAATCAGTGCATGAACAATGTCCCTTGAAAAAACATCCCTTGCTGGGCTTAAATAACTTATTATTTATCTTAGCTATGAATCAATCATGACAAATATGACAATCAAATAAAGATTTTTGAAATATCGTCATTCTTCAAATGGCGGGGTTTTTTGTACAAGAAACTAGTGATGTCTCTTCGATACTAATACTAACCTGTATTTTGTGATCATATGCATCCAAGAGGCCGGGCTGACTTTCATCAGAGCATACGGTATGAATATAACGTGCATTCCGTTTAACACGCTTGCTAGCACGGCGTGCCAGAGTCCAGTCTCGCGTTTGAAGTCCAACACGCAAACCATATGCTCTCCTTCCGTGTAGTTGCAAGCCACGGATAGCATTCGGCAGTGGGCCAGCATTGACGCCCTGGAATTGAAACATTGAGAAACATTAGACTGTCTGCAATCTCTTTGAACTCAGGTAGAAAATGGTACGGGTTTCTTGATGCTAGTGTTTCTGAGTAAGTTGAGTAGTGTCACATCATTTTGAAAGGGTATTCCTATTGTGTATAGTTGGGGTGTTGGATTGGCATGAATTTTTCAATTAGCTTGACCGATTATATTGTCAATTTTGAACAGGGCAAGTACAACTGGACAATTTAATTGGTTCAAGAGCATTTGTTTTTCATGTTCTAAAAATGATTATACAAGGAACGATACAAATATAAGTTTAACAACTTAACAGTATCCTGCAGGAACCTGGCGCTGGTTCAACCATGAGAAACTAACTTTAAGCCGCAAAACTTTAGCAATAGATGGCGTGCCGCACGTACTTCATACAACCTGTTCAGGTATAGCTCTAAGCCTCTAAACTAGAACAAGATTGCAGGAGATTTCCACCAGATAGCGGCACGGTGCACAAAAGCACATAGAAAAGTTTTCCTGTACAACTTTCAGTACTGTTGTTACGTTGTTAGTATCCAGTTTATATTACTTTGAAACATAGCTAGCGAGTCAACTTAGCCGGTATTTTATTGGCTTTCGCGTAGGCCGAGAATGTTCCGATTTATCTATAAACGTAGAACTAAAGCTTTGCTTATTGTCGTTGTCGTCTCAATGAGTCGATAATTCGCTTTACGCTATAGCTTGTAGTATTTATTTACTTTGCTTTTGTGTAAGCTTTTTATAAATACATATGTAAGATTTGTAAATTCTTATTCCAAATCGATGGAAACGAAAGTTGCTGTAAGGTGCGAGCAGTTCTTTATTTTTTGTGTCTTTAAAACTTACGATATTGTTGAATATCAAAATAAGTCCTTGTATGCATCAAGTAGTAGACAACACACAAATGTGCCGACGCCAATGTGTGAACGAGACAGGGATATCATCTTATGCAGCTGATGTCTCGACGGGATAGACACACCGGGTATGAAAGAAACTAACCCCATTCACAAGTGAAAATGCGTCCAAATCTTACGCAATACTCAGTACATTCTTGTTTGCGAGTTGCTACTTATAACCAACGTTCGCAAGCAGGCTGGGATATTTCAAACATTCGATAATAGAGCGAGACTGGACTACGAAATCTACGATTCAGTCGAAATTACGAAACGGCCCAGCGAACCGGTATGCGCATAGATACCTAATGACAAATGCACTCCGTTATATGAAACTACAACTGAATACATTCACATCGCTGGTATATCCTTTAGTGATTAAATACGTTGACTATAAATGATACAGAATTTTATAACCATCAGAAAATATCTTCTATCCCACTTCCTACTATCCCACTAATATACTTCTTGGCGACAATATATTTAGGACTAAATTGAAACAATTTCTAATTAATAAATGCTATTATAATATTAACGATTTTATGACCGATAAATTTTGACATTACCTAATTTTAATTCTAATATTTGACGAAACTAGTACCTAATTATTGTCTGAAATTACAAATCATTAATAACATTTGCAAGCTAATCCTAGTAGAACATAATTGAAACGAATTATTCTAATAACTGTACCTAACCCACATTGTGTTCAAGCAAATAAATTATCTTTATTTATTTATTTATTTATTTATTGGCTAAACAAACAGCTACATTGCAAAAATTAATACTAGGAGTTACATCTATTCAAACTTATAGTAATGTAGCCCACTACGTTTGGCACAGCTTTGTAATAAGGTTTTTTATATTAATTACTAGGAGAAAGCTTACTCTAACTAAACTAAGGTGTAATTATATAAAACAAACAAAAGTAATGAACCCAAGCACTTAACACAAATATAAACGTAAAAGGTATAAATGTAAAGGTTATTTTGATTTTATTTTTCTGTACATACATTATGCATAAAAGTGAATTACTATCATATTAATACAGCTGTGTGTATAGAGGTAATAAAAATAATTATAATTAGGTGCTTAATTGTAATTGTATAAACAGTCAAAACTGCGGAAATAGGGAATATAAAACTAGGAGGAAAGCTTATTTAGGACTTCAAGCTTGAAGCGCCCTTCGCTGGTGGAAAATAGATCTATGTCAATGAAGTTTTCATTATATGACTCCACCATCCGTCGCGAAGGAGTGCGCAGACCAGCGTTCGTGCGACAGTTATCCAAGGCGAACAGGGTGTCTTTCCTTACGGCTCTCCTATGCACAGTTCGGGGGGTTATATACGCCAGGCGTGAGGTGAGATCAATGCAGTCGAATTTGTTGTTTACGATTTTGTGCAGTGTGGAAGCTTCAAGATATTTGCGCCTGGCCTCGAGTGAGGGTATCTGATACAAAGCTAGTGAGCGCTCATATGAGAGGTAGCGCCTGTGACATCTGTAGTTAGTGGCGCGTAGAAATTTGCGCTGTACGCGTTCAATTATATCTACATATTTATTGTAAAAAGGGTTCCATATGGGTGCAGCGTATTCAAGCTGGGAGCGTACAAGGGTTTTGTATAGGTATATATATGTAGAGCTGCGCCTAAATTCAGTAGAAGACCTCATGACGAATCCGTACATTTTGAAGGCTTTATTCACAATATTATCGATGTGATTACCTAGACAGAGTTTAGCATCTAGTTGTACCCCCAAATCCCTGAGTGAATCTTTATAATAAAGCTGAAAGTTATGTGTGAGTTTGTTTAGATGTGTGGATATTTGTATGTTTGTGTTTCAATCACGCCTAAACCAGTGAACAGATTTGGATGAAACTTGGAATAGGCGTAGATAGTGAACCACGCGGGCAAAGCCGCGCGCAGTAGCTAGTTTATAATACTTTTAAATGACAAAAAACTGCTTAGTTTAGTGATATAATATAGTTATACGCCTATAACGAACATCGCTGCAATAGTTGCAAGACCCTACACTGAAACCTGTGCGATATTTACCAAAGCTCCCCGGCTCTGGTAGTAAGCCATGCATGACTAACAAGTACAACAACGATGAAACTGCAAATACCTACAACCTCCGCAGCGATAACTCTATGTCGGCAATGAATAACTTGGTTTTCGTAACGCGACTCTGGCCTAAGTTGTATTTGCTATTCAAATCTCATGCAAATTGCAGCTAAGCCGAATGAAATGCTTGCTAGTTCTGTGTAAGTGGCAGCTTATTTTTACAATGGGTTTGAAATATAAATAAATAAATAATGCTGGACTTTTTCACACAGCATCATCTAAGCCCCAAAGTAAGCAGAGCTTGTGTTATGGGTACTAAGATGACTGTTATACTACTTGTATACTTTTTTTTGTAAATACATACGTATTATACATAGAAACACCCAGTCCCGAGACAAATATTTGTAGATCATACAAACATTGGTCCCGCCGCGGGGATCGAACCCGCAACCTTTTGCGTCGCAGGCGGGCCTTTGCCCACTGCGCTACAGAGGTTGTCAATATTATAAAGGAGAATCTGTCGTTGTGATTCATTTGGAACGTTAAGAGTTACGTTCTGTTTCATTCCTAAGTTTGGTGTAATCTATTTTTAATATGACCTAGACAAGGTCTATCTTTTGTCTCCTTTTTCAAATTAGGTTCAACAATCCGATTCAAAAATAGATTTACACTCAATTATCATTTCAATAGATACAATGATATAAAAAATTAAATTCTTTCAAGTTTTTTATACAACCTCCGGAGCCTACCCGGATTACGGAAATATCGTCGAACTGAATTACTTTATTTTTCTGACTCGGTGAATGATGGATGAAACATTTACCTATCTAGATTCAACATTTCCGGAGATTAAATTCACGCAAATTCACTAAATTCCTACTCTTCATAATATTAGAAAAGACTAGACTAGATTTCTAGAAACGTGCTGAAATTCAATTCCAAGTGATCCAATGCAAAGTTAATTGTCAATTTTGGCTGCAAAGGGAATTTGAGCAAAGCGTTGTTTGATTACGGAATCGTCGAGCATTTAATCGCGTCGGGTTTTAGTTACTTGCAGTATCGAGTTCCGATTTCTGAGGTAATTTCCGCTTTTAACGAAGGTAAGGTATTTGAATCACAGACATTAGAAATAAGATTTGAACAACAACATTCGGAAAACAGACAGTGTTGAAGTTTTTTTTTATGATGAATGGGTCGGCTCTTGACCTCGAAACTTACATAGGCAAGAATGAGGTCTACGATGGAGCGAGCCTACCCAAAAAATGCCTATTAACTCTCTTCTTAAAAACAGGGTCGTAGCTTTGCGGAAAAACAGACGCTGGAAGCTGATTCCAAATTTTTGCAGTGCGCATAACAAAATAACTTTCAAAGTGCTTAGTTCTAATTAGTGGAATATCAACCAGGTGTGGATGATAATCAGCTGTGCGTCTGAAGTCCCTGTAAAAGAAAAGGCGGAATAAGGTCGTGTAGCTCCTGGGCACACTTACCGTAGTACAATCTGTAGAAGACCGACAAACTCGCTACCTCACGACGATGGCTCAGACTGTCGAGTTTTGCTTCAGCAAGATAGTCTTC
Source organism: Epirrhoe alternata (assembly GCA_963565295.1). Taxonomy (NCBI): domain Eukaryota; kingdom Metazoa; phylum Arthropoda; class Insecta; order Lepidoptera; family Geometridae; genus Epirrhoe; species Epirrhoe alternata. The sequence goes on from OY751375.1 coordinate 3,741,905, forward strand.
ACCTATGAGCCTCTTGGCTCTGCGCTCCACTGAGTCAAGTGCAGCAAGTTGATACTTAGCAGATCCATCCCAGAGGTGGCTGCAATACTCCATACAAGATCGAACTTGAGCTTTATTGTGAAATATCGCTTGATCTTATTTAGGATACCCAGCTTTTTGGCCGCAGTTTGTGCTTTAGACTCGATGGAGGTGCCAAAGTTGAGGCTAGCCGCCAACTCTATGCCAAGAAGGGTGAGGTGGTCGGTTACTTCAACCGATAAACCTTGGAAGGTGGGAGCCAGGTCGAATCGACGCTTTTTCGCCGAAAAAAGACATGCCTGAGTTTTGTTGGCATTAAAACAGACTGTATTACTCGTAGTATCACCCCACCGGGAAACGCGACTAAAAGTCTGATCCGTCCGCTCAACCATGGCCTCTCTCAGGGATTGGTGGATCGTGCGCTAGATATGTATCTCTCAGTGTATGTACTGTCATCTGCATACCCAAAAATGCCTAGCTGAAGCAGGTCATTGATGTTTAGCAGGAATAGAGTGGCAGAGAGAACAGACCCTTGAGGAACACTGAGGTTGATAGCCATATAGTCCGTGGAGCAGCCATGGACTATTACTCTGATGGATCGATCCCTCAAGTCGGATATCCAGGCACAAAGCTCAAAGTTCAGGAGACGCAGGAAGCTTATTCAGCAGGCTAGCGTGCCTAGCCTAACCCGGTCAAATGCTTGGTCTCTGCGAACTATGGGAAAGCGGCATATGATTTTACGTAAATACAAACATTTATGTCGTGGTCTTTCTTCGTAGGTTTCTTAAGTGTGGCTTTAAAGCTGAGGGAGATGAAGGGGCGAGACAGCGTTCCTGAGCTAACGCACACAGAAACAACGTGCATGTGCATCAACACACACAATTAAAAGCAACCCGCCTTTGTGAGATAAAACAACTGAAAAGGTTTCTTGAAAAATATAGCAACAAACAAGTTCTAATATATAAATAACTGACCTGGTAACAATAACGCCCATAGCGGATCCGTCAGCCGCCGAGGTATGTTCAATGTGCGCGGGGCTTTCATCAGTGGGGCGCGGGGGTGGGATCCAATCGCGCGGGGGGCGGGGCAGTTTCTCCGTCGACACCCATTGTAGTGAGGGCCAGCCGCGGAAGGAAACCACGTCTCCTGATGAATTTTTAGGCAAGCCTGGGGAGACGCTTCTCGTTAATTACGTGTAAAAACTAAAAAGAACAATGTTTGACTCAAGGCGTCAGGGGGTGAGGATGAGGTTTTTTTGAGTTTTACGGGATAAATATCAATGTTTTAGGAATCGTATATGGGACCACCTCAAGAGTAAACCCTTTCAAATAAAATCAAACCGTAATTGATAGACCCGCTCCTTTTTCTTCAGTCATAGTAAGTATGTTCGTAGTGTTATAGAGTTTTTCACATATAACTTTTACGTTTTACGCTGTATAAAAATGAAAAATTTTGAAATAAATGAAATCTAGTGATAATACTAAAAGATACAATTTCAATAAAAAAGGATTTTGTCTATTTCCTTTTTAATTATTTCAGATATTAACATAAAAGCGCCCTAACACGGAACCGTTCCTATGCGAAAAGGACTATAGTAGCCAATTCCGGTGAAGGAGTTTAAAGGCCACCTTAAGGCCTCTATAGATAGCTTAACCAAATATGGCTATGTCAAAATGAGGTTCAACGGGCGAGCTTTTATGAGGTATGTATGTAGTTAATGAGGCGGAAATGTGTTAGGATAAACAAGTGGAAATCAGTAGCCTATCTGCCTATCCCTACGTAATAGTCGCGGTTTTATATATGTGTTTATGTAAAGAGAAAACTGACCTTAAAACCAAGCACCCTCTTTTATGCAGACACATGGGGAATCAATATTTTTTCAAGAGGCCATCATCAGAGAAGTTGTCTGTCACAATTATACTAGATAGTATATCAATCAGATTTTTTCTTTAGTTATAAAAACGTTAACTATGAGGCTTGTCAGGTCGTTCGGTGAAGTGAAACGTTGATTTTCTGCGGTCTACTAATGGATGACTGAACGCTCATCGTATGCGATTTTACTAAGACAAATCGCATACGATGAGCGTTCACACGGGAAAAATTGGCTTGCGATGCTAAATCGTATCGCACCGTGTAAATGCACCTTGACTGCTATAATGGCCTTATCAATTTGTTACGAGTCCCCCCGTAAAGACACAAAGCCTTTTCGGTTTAAAAGCTTTATTAAAAGTTTTCATAACATATGGATTATTTCGTTCAATTATTCAAGTATAGCAAGACTAGGTATAATGAACGTTGCACGATTAAAAAATGAACAAATCTTAAGTCGCTTCAAGTACGTACTTCAAAGCGTCTTCCTTATAATGAACAAACTCTCAGCTCTTTGAGAACTTGAATCATAAAGCGTTTGAAATAAAATGCACTTTTTTCGTACTTGTCCTGAAGTGTTGCTTCGTGTTTTCTTTATTAAACATTTCTCACTTTCCTCCACTTTCTGAGATGAAAGTAGAACGATATAATTTCAAAGCTGAGCTGATGTAAAAGGTTTTCATTTCGAACTAACGCGTTTAAAGGCCATCGCACATTTAGCCGCACCGTACGCGCTGCAAGCATTTTCGTTTAGAAAAAATGCTGATGACGATGACGTCAGAACGCGCCGCATTTTCTGACGTCATCAGCATTTTTTATACACGATTATGAGAATATTGAATGCAATGGAGCGGACGGTCGTTGATATTGCTATAAGTATTAAATATTTTCATTCGTTATTTCGCCGTAATCTTAACTGTGTGAAAACACATAATAAACTTTTAAACGCGGAGCGATTATTATGTAAATGTGAGATTATGTTATAAAAAGTTCCAAGTGCAGTCTTATAGACTTCAAAAGCTCTGTTATGATTCGTTTGATATACAAGTGAGGTCTCTGTGGCAATTACACCACGGGTCACATTTTTGGAATTTAATAATATCAACAGAAGTTGATTCGAAAAAACTAAAGTCATGACAAGAATAACAAGAAATAGGAGTATGATAAATAGAAATAGACTCACCCTTCAAACACGCATCCGATGTGAGCGCGTACTGGATACTACAGGATCCAAGCAGAAATCCAACTTGCTGCAACCCAGCGTCTCGTCTGGTCAATGGAACTTCAATGGGCACGGGCACAACCCCAGCTTGAAGGCATCCGTAGAACGCACAGATGAAATTGATGGGATCATTGTTGGGGTAAACCAATGCCACTCTATCAGATGACTTGATTGAGTTGTCACCAGTTAGAGGACCGCCGCTACAGTTCTTGGAGGTGAAAGTCTTGTTGAGCAATGCGTGAGCGATCTTGAGCGAGCGACTGAGGAGTTTACCTGAGGGGGAGATTCTTGTTTAGCGGTGGTCCTGTTTTGTAAAGATGATAAGCAAAGATTGAGGAAGGTAGTGAGGATGCGAGTGTGATATGTTTTTGTAAACTTATTTTTTTATACCTCCCTGAGAAAATATAATGTGAAATTGAAACATTCAATGTAAATACTAGCTGTTAATCGCGACTTGATCTGGAAGGAGTTTTAGAGTCGTACAATAATGCAATTTTCTAAAAAGAAATTCGAAGAGCATAAATTTCTCCGGAATTGTTTGTGTAAACAAACATTAATAAACTTTACCGCGTTATAATCACTAGCTTCTACCTGCAGTTTCACTCACGCTGTACCAACATAGCTGGGATGAAATTGTTTCAAATGTAACCAATAAACCACTCGAAACTCACAAGCTATCATTTTTAATATTAGTGTAGATGAGTGTGAATTTAGTAGTGAATAGTAGGAGATAAGAGTGAGGCAGAAGATGCAAAGAGGATAAGGGTGAGAGTTAATTGTTATCACACGCTGTGAAGACCACACGCAGATCATCTTAGGCGATAATTTTGGATTACTACGTACCATAAGTGAGCGAGCTGCTTAGCTTTCCGTTAGGATCGAGAACGGTAGCTATATTAGCTTTGAAAGATGCTGTTCCGTATCTTTGTAAAGCTGCTTCTAGGTTTCTGGGTAAACCCGTGGGGACTACCAACTGTTCGCCCACAGCCGGGGTCATGGTACCTCCCTCTGGTTTGGGAGCGTTAGGGTCTTTGGGATTAGCTGCCAGCTCCAGTTCAATATCGTCATCCTCGTAAAACTCGGGTAAAGGACGCCGCTTTGGTCGCTTTAAAGTATTCAGTAGCTGCTGGATCTTAGCTGAGACCTAGATCAGAAAAAACGGTTAAAAACTGAGAACAAATTTCATAAAGCCATATCCCATAAGCTGATTTGAAGCAAAGCACATGCGCGTTAAGCTTGTGTTTCGTGTAATCCTATTTAATTTTTAGCTGGGTTAACATGAACTCTTATGCCCTGGCAGTTTTCGAACTAAATGTCACTTTCGAAAAGCCGGTTCATTATAGAACCGTCGCAACTTTTTATTTTCTCTCGCTTGCATACTAATACAGTCACTAATGTGCAAGCGAGAGAGCATGATAAGCGCCGCCATTTAACATTCGTTTCTGTATGACATAACTGACATGCAGTTAAAAAACTGCCTGGAAATAGGGCACAGGTCACATCTAAATAGCGTTGAGCGTTGGCCTATTCCAACAGGAAGACGCCCGCGCCATGTCCGCGCCAGACGCCAGTTAGGTGGTGCTTGCGCCTAAGAGTTCATGCTAAACCACACAAAAAACAACTATCACTGTTCCATTGGTGTCCACTGTCCACAGCAGTGCAGTCGAAGTGCAAAATGCACAACGCTGAGAATCGTTACATACAAGTACAGTATATTTACGCGTGAATGTGTTGTTACAAAATTACGTTAATTTATTAAATAAGAAAAAGATAATTTTTTATGACGCTGAAAAATTGTGTAAACATATATTTCTTATAAAATATTCATCTTCAAAACCAAGTAATCAATAATTTGTTCGGAGTGACACACCCTTTTTGAAAACGGCAACTTTTACAAAAACTGAGAGAATTGAGAAACACGAAGATATTTGACCTTTTTTAAGATTGACGACCTCTGTAGCGCAGTGGGCGAAGGCCCGCCTGCGACGCACGAGGTTGCGGGTTCGATCCCCGCGGCGGGACCAATGTTTGTATGATCTACAAATATTTGTCTCGGGTCTGGGTGTTTCTATGTATAGTATGTATGTATTTACAAACAAAAAGTATATAAGTAGTATATCAGTCATCATAGTACCCATAACACAAGCTCTGCTTACTTTGGGGCTAGATGATGCTGTGTGAAAAAGTCCAGCATTATTTATTTATTTATTTTATTTAAGATTTGTTTGAAACTAAAGCATTGCCAAGCATATGTGCAGACAGTGATATGTAGCGGCCCTATTAACACTTCTACAAGCGTGATAGTGGTGTCCACAGTGTTATTAGTTTGATCTTTTACGTAACTTACTTTTTGACTTTACGTACATTCGTAGAAAAATATTTTCTTCTATAAATCTGAGACGATGAATTTATTTTGTTGATTAGAATTAAACTAAATGAGAACATCGAACGAAAAGTAAGACATAAGTACCTGTAAGTAAAAAGACATACCTAACAAAGAAGCAAATCGCAATAGTACAGCCCTGCTACAAAAGCGGTCTAACACTTATGGACTTCGTCTACAACGTGAGGTGAACCTGCTACCTCTAAGCTATAGTGAAACTTTAAAAATTGCAATCTATTCTAACGAGCCAAGCAGTATTAATGCTAGAACTCATGTTGTAGAGAAGGTCTTGTAAAATATAGATGACAGCTACCCGTCGGGATCCAGGCCTTCCTCTGGTAGGCACACGCCTAATGGCCCCGCTGCTAACGCTCGGGCCAGTGTCCGAGCCATAGTACCGTACCTTCCACCTGCCTGTGCCGGTTCCGGGATCTTCAGGCTGCGAGTAGCACTGCACCCGGTCGGCCACATGGCCGCCACCGCGGCGGGCGGCTGCGGTTGTGTGGGTCACGTCAGGTGGGACATCTGAACAAACACTTCACTTCAGCATAGCGACTCATACTTCAGCGGAACGCATCGGCGACGAAATCGTCCGTCGGAATTCACCCAAAACTCTGACGTTCGGTTGCACAGCGGCACAGTTTCGTCGCGGATGCGTTATGTTGAAGTATGAAACGCTATGTTGCAGTATAATCCTTTGAAATCCGTTAGATTCTATCGAAAACTACCTGTGGAATTTTGTAAGGAAGTTTACGAAATAGAATAAAATAGCTTTTCCGACTGCTATATTTCACAGTATAGTTTCAGATTCCAGAATTAAAATACCCATCTTCTCAACGAAAAATTGTGATGCTGTTTCGTTTTACTCGTAAGTTTTTAAGTCCATTACTATACAAACATGAATCACGTCGAAATGTACAAGTATTAACAAGGTGAACTTAAAGCTCGACCAATCCGAGAAAAAAGCTATGACTTATATTGGCTTATAAATCAACGATTCAAGAGATATGTATACCCACACATTTTGCGGAAGTTAGCATTCTTTCTTTACTTGACAGGTTGCAACAAGCCAAGCCCATAGCCGCCTATTAGATTACCAACTGGTTTCCTAGCGATGTTTTCTTCCACCCTTTTAAGCTCGTTAAAATGGATCCTCGTTATAATGTTTTCCGATACGGGTATAAATTAAATCAACGGTTTGGTATCGATGTATGCTGAACAATAGCATTTTCATCCTTTAAAACCTAACAGTATCGATCCGATTTAATACAGACATGACCAATTGACCATATTTGATATTTGTCCCAAACCAAAATAAATTCATCAAATCAAATCGTTTCCTTCGATCACAGTTCACAGTGATTTAAAGAACGTTTAAAAAGACACTTTTGCAATTGCAATACTCAAGTATCCTTATTATGTATCTCAAACAATTGGTTCTAATGAGTCAGTACATACTGCTGTAGAACTTCATAGTACCATAACTTAATAATTAAGCATAGTTTCAGAATGGGAAATGCTCAAAGTGCTTCATCCCTCGGATTGCACATCTGGTTAATCTGATCGGATTCTGAATCAAATTCTGGTAATCCAGCTAACCAAAATTGAAATTAATCGTAGTGGTGCAGAAATAAGCTGCATTATTGAGATTTGGAATAGTTTCAAAATTGTATTCAATCGGGTTCATGTATGTTCAAGCATTTTGCAGAACGAATTTCTAAATATGAAAGCTATAAAAAAATTGTTTTTACCAAATTTTCTACTCAAAATGCATGATGTCGTTCATAATTACTTTTGTCAATAGAAAAACCTACCTACAAACATATTTCTAAAGTTTGTGACGAGGCGAGAGAATATGAGAACTGTACCTATTCGTTATCAAGAAGTTATTGCTGACTTGGAGAATCAATTTCAAAGTAGCATTAAAAGTTGTTTTTCCTTTAAGATCCAACAGTGCAGAATAATTAACTTTTTATACGGAAAATAATGGAGATTTTTCACAACTGCATAAGATGATAATGATAACCTATATGTTTTTCTATATACCTAAGTTCCAATTACGCTGATTGCCAAGCAACATTAGTCTGCAGGTTTCAAGCTAAATCCGCAATAGCTTGCATAATTATTCCTAAACAGCATCAGACAATACATCAATACGTGTTAATTGTCGTCTACTACATTATACCAATCAAATCTATTAAGCTAGTTTTACACAATTGCCTTGCTTTGCATGACAAATCTAATCTAAAATTCATCTTTACAAATACGTAATATACATACTTAAGGTACTTGTAGTTGAATTCCCCATTCGACTTTACGTCTAGACTCAGTCATGTTCAATTCACGTTTGCAAAGAACTAACTATACTGAAAAACCGACACTGAGTCCGACGGTGCCGTCAATATGTAAAATTGCACGTCGCAGCATTAGTTACAACTCAATACAAACCGATATCGAACAATATTTTCAATAGTGAACGATAAAAATCTATTATTTCTCCGTTCTAACTTTACGATAGCTAATATACGGGAGGAAAGCTATAGAAAAGCTCTATTACTCAACTTCCGTATTTCATAAAAGCATTATTGAATTCCAGTTTTATTAAATTGCGTACAGAATTATTTAAAAAGAGAAGGCTAGCTCATAGTTCATGAAAGCCTTTTCTGAATTCCATTTTTTGTCCTAGTCGTAAGAATTTCCTATTGTTGATGACTAAAAAAACACGCTACCTTACAGAGTTTTACCCTCTATGGAGTACCTTCGTTTAAAACTTTAGCCTGAGCACGCAGGCATATCAATCTTAAGTTTCGAAAACTTGGTATAAGAAAAATATGAAGTGAATGAAATATTCTGCTAGCTAGGTTTATATTGAGATATTTGGAACGCAACACAAAACGATGCCAAATTTCATTGTTTGCAAATAATCATCAAACTTTTTACAATCTACATGAATTCCGAAATAAGTAAAATCAGAGACGTTGAGACTTGAGATGGTTTACCGAATATAGTGAATCCAGAGCGATAGTTTTTAGTTTAGCTATACGTTGTATGCATGCAGCGGCAGTCGGAACCCTTCAATCAACAATGAATTCGGGAAATACATACGTCCAGTCAACCGACGCGACGCCGACGGCGTATTTTAATTAAATAGTCTCAGCAAGAGGTTACGTTTATCGACAACTGAATGAAAGTCATTGCGCACGACAATATCGTTTACACGCCAACACGTTTCAATTCATTTTGTGGCTGTTCTTTATAACAACAAAAACTTGATGCGGAAATAGTTTGAATGGGCACAGAACAATTCAATAAGCATTATTCATCTATTTTTTTTAGAATAAATACATGTTTACTGCTACGTATACGCGGTGATATTTAAAGATTTTAAATCAGAGTTTATCTGACGATCAATTGATCTGACGTATAATGTATTCACAAGTACATGATTACCGTCTTGAAACGCTTCATCATCTGTCATGCGAATCTGTATTTATGCGAACAAATCTTCACCAACTTAACCCTTTTTTGTTAAATAAAATACCATTTGTAACATTTCACCGTTGATAACAAATTGTTTGTAATAATACTAGATTGTACAGTTTTCATAGTACAAAAGAAAAATACCTCGTCATGTCTAGTTTTGTATCCGTAATGTTGTGAAAGCCAAAAACTACTTACATTGTGGCAGATTCGTGGAGATCTCAGAGAGGTCGAGCTCGGTCCTCTCCCTGGAATGTTTCTTGTCCCGCTGGTGGTGTGGATGCGGGTGGTGGTGCACGGGGGGGAGAGGGTGCGGATGGGCGCGGGGGTGCGGGGCGGCGGGGCGACGTGCTGGCGGGGATCCCAACTCCGGTGGAGGAGGCAAGTCCTGCTCTCCCGCGCACGAGTCCTCGTCCGATGATGATGCTACAAAGGACACTAGATTCTATGATCCGTATACGGAACAATGGTATAGTTCTCACAAGGGCGGGTTCTTAATTGTGTGTGTAGATTTGTTTCTGTGTGCGGCGATACTGAGCGCACATTCACACACACAACGCACACAGAAACAATAAGTAAGTAAGAACGCAACAGAAACAATGTGCATGTGTATCAAACACAATTAAGACCTACCCGATACTGCAAAAACTATTTCAAATTACTTACTAAAAAAAATAACACTATAAAACAAACGCTAAAAAACATAAAAAAATGGACTAAAACAGTTAGCATATTGAAAATAAAAATACGAAAAAAAGTTGCTGCACCTTGTTAAAAGTTTCGTGTTATTCAATTATTTCATTCCGGATGAAAGCCAATTTTCCTAACAATAACAAAAACAACTTGTGATCTGCATAAGCAGTTTTAGAAGACAAACGAAACGAATAAATCAGGACAGCGGGCGCTTTTGGCGATGAGCGCAAAATAAAAATAAAACCGAGAAGAAAAAAAAAATCTAACAACTGACTATGGTTTTGACAAGTGGAGTAGAAACTATTGCAAATGAAACATTAAATTCTGTAACTGACTTCGTCCAATTAACTTTTTCAAATAAGACAGGAAACAAAAAAGTTTTTAAACAATCAGTTAACCAGCTGTTAGAATAAATATGTATTCCAGATGTAGCGGAACTAACCGAGAAGTTAGCGCAACTTGATTCAATCAAACCGAAGAAACGATTTTGGCGAGAACTCGTACAAAGTATGGATTTATTATAACCCTTATATTTTCTACTAAAACAAAAAATATACAGGGTGTAAAAAGACGTCTACCGAAGCCGATAGGGGTAGGTAGGTACCGCATCTTAACACACAACCAAATCCAAAAGGATTTTCCGAAAAAATCATTATATCCGGAGAGCGTTTGAAGATTACTGTTTGCGTATGTTCTGGGCGCGTTGTTTTACGTAGATTGCTGGTTTTTTTGTTTTAATTTTTTTTTTTTCTTGTAAATGAAATTATTAAGTAGGTATGGCCTTATTATGTTGTACTAGTACTAAATAACCGAAAATAACATGACGAAGCTAAGTCAAGATTTTATTTGCCTTTTTTTTCGCTACACATGTTTAGAATCATGGTCTGATTGCAACCCCTCAGTTTTCGGTAGTAGTCTTTTTACACCCTGTATGTATACTCATAACTTTAGCCCCACTTAAAAGAACTTCGTATAATTAAATGATTTCTATCATGATTCTAAAGTTGCTCTGCAACTGCGGGACGAGAGTACGGTTGTTCTATCACACAAGGCGGATTGGTCTTTTTAATTGTGTGTATGCACACTATTGCACATGCACGTTGTTTCTGTGTGCGTAAGGACGGGACGCTCCCTGTAATGAGCGCTCAGTATCGCTTACGTAGAAACAAAGAGTGTGTCATACGCCGCCATTTTGTAAGCGGGACAGCGAGTGTGATTTGTTTGGTGTGTGAGAAGTACAGAGCGGTAGACGCAACGTCATTTACAGCGTCAAAACACTTTTTATCCACTTACAAGTTAACTAATCAACCAATCGAAAAAAAATACACAACTAAAGAAATACTTGTAGGTTTCTTGACAAATCAAAAACTCACCAAAAAAAATAGTGCTATTCCTGAGATAAATAGCAATATGTGTGATTGGTGAAAACTTTCACCAATCGTGTTTTTAAAACACGTAATCAAATAAAGTTCGAAGTATAATTTCCCTAAATATGGTTGTAGCTTTTACAGATTCTGAGATAAATAACTAAAAAATTGTTTTTATCGCCGCACACCCTTAAAAGAACCCGCCTTCGTGAGATAGAATAACTGCACAGTGCCACAAACTTATCTGGACCGGTGGCCAAAAGAGGAACTAACGAGTTTAATATAGGAATTTTAATTTTCTGCCAACACTAAACGCGATAGCAGCGCCACTCTCACCGGTCTAGATAAGTTTGTGACACTGTACCACGTGCACTTTAGGTTCATGTTAGAATCATCGCCTTCGATAGAACAACTATAAAGCAAATAGCATCTACTCCAACTGCCTCGTTCATACAACTCGCTCAAGGTAGAACTCACGGGGGCGACGGCCCGCGGGCGGGGGGCGGCGCGGCGGCAGTGGCTCAGCGAGAGCGGCGCCTGCGCACGAGTCATCGTCGGAGGATGATGCTAGAGAAAGTAAACACTAGAATCTAGAATCTATAGTTCAAAATCCAGAATAACTAAGCCTTGATCCTTGACAAACAAAAAAAACAATGGTTTTCGCAGCTAGACAAACAAAACGCTCAACAGATGAAAAAAGATAAATGAATTGTAATGACTTTTTATGCCTTTATGAATGAATGAAAACTTTATTTATAAATATTTTTATATTCATGAAGGACTAATAACCTTTGAACGCAGAAAAAACTCTACATAACCTTGACAATCTCAAAAGACTCGAGCATCGGTTAAATTTCGTACCGCTATGGATGAAAATCTCAAAGTAACTGCAAAGTTTTGGCACAGGAAGTTGGAAGCTCTTTATGAAGTACACTTACACAGGTCATGTCTTTCTCGATCAGGGCTCTTGGCCATCATTGAGGTTCTTTTAGAGGGCATCGGGAGTGAAGGCTTTGGTCTGTTCTGCATTTCCGCCAAAGCTTGCTGCACTGCCTCCTGCCTCACTTCTGCAATACAAACTTGCATTATGCATCGTTATACGACCAATATTATACAGATACGACTATAAATCTATCTTCTATGATACTTGTGCCGGAAATTGTAATTTTTGGAGTGTCTATTATTAAACTGAATAATAAAGTTATTAGAGTTAGTTATATACTGTAACAAATACTGTGTACACTATTTAAACAAAATAAAGCTACTGTCTACTGTATTGATGTTCAATCTTCTATATCTGCGAAGGTCGTAGGTTTGCAGCAAATGTAGATCAATTTGGATGCTTTACCTAGCACCAATACTTTTTGTGAAAAAAAAAACAATTTTCCTTGAAATCAAGATGAAAATTAAGATTTAAAACCCCAATTGTTCATGAACTTCTGTCGCTGTCTGTACGGTCAGCAAAGAAAGTGGTTTACCACTTTTGACAACAGTTTCTGTGAAATCTAACTACCGCTAAGGTTTACTTTTCTAACTGTCATAATAGTAAAATAAACCTTATTGTTTCATAACGTTCAAATGAAACTCAACCGTAGGGTGGTAGACCACATTTTTTGCTGAGTGTACCATCTTTGAGTAACTATTTCTGCACACGAGGGCGGCTTGGATTTATTTGTGTGAGTATGTGTATGTTTCTGTGTGCATAAACGATAATGAGTGCTCATTCGTCCATCGAACGTTCCCGAGATTACGTACACAGAAACACACAATTGTAACCAACCCATTTCGATAGCACAACTATCCTAAGTTAATCAATACTACGAGTAAACTCTAATATAGTAACACAAGCAGTAAATCTTACATACATTGTCCAAGTCTAGAAGAAAATAACCGTAGCCAATATAATTTCCCAGTAGATTTCACATGCCAATCTCTGTTCTGTGCAAGACAAGTATTATCTACTAATAAGCTACAGTATGAAGCCTCATGCTCGGCAAACGTAAGAGGCAAGGTGCGTGGTCTGTTAGTGCCAAATATAAGAAACAATGCTCTACATATCATATATATATACAATATATCCCAGAAACAACGTAAGATAAATACTTAGGTAACATGAATAAATAACATAAATGTTTGTACAAATTTCTATACAATTAGCGTCTTACCATAGAACGTGACATAAAGTTATTCCGGAGTGTAAACTGTCAAAATGTATGGTTATTCTTGATTTATTCGGTGAAATAACTTTATGTCACGTTCTATGGTAAGACGCTTAATATGGTTAGCTACACTGACTGTAGTGAAATTGTATTATCATCGCCGTCTATGGGTTTTATGGCGAGCATTTAGAAATTACAAACAATAACATTAAAATTAACGTAAAAATTTATACACACTATAAAATTTCGCAGTGGTGTGTATTTGATTGGTTCAATTTCTATATTCCTTTATCTTCAATTCTGAAAAAGTTTAATTACTTCAGTTGTGCTCAACGTTAATCAAGTAAATTTTTTGTCATGATCCCATTAAGTTATTTCTCTTCAAATACATTATCAAATCCATCCAACACGTAAAAAGTTCATCACTACATTGCGTCCACGTTTCAGTCGTACGTTTTCAGACATGGGAAGACTCGCTAGTCGCTACAAAAAGGTTTCTAATCAAACCCGGGCTAAATAGTGGCTTTCCATTCCCGTAGGTGCAAAGGGATATGAAGAGCGATGACGTCACGAGCCACCTCGCCGCGGCCATTGTTTCGCGTCGCGTCCAATGCCTACGTGAAATTATAAGCACACGACCTTTTTCATAATGCCAATGGCATCAATAGCTACGTGCACCGGATTGTTTTTTATACCTAGTTACAATAACGATATGAAACTTTTGTAGCCAATGTAAACCACGCATATTGCTGTAAAATTTGAGTGTTGCAGTCAGAGGTTTATTAAAGTATAAAAACTATAAGTGGGCGTGTATAATTTATATATTTTTTTTGCAAAAGTTATGTCTTTTGCAGAAAAAGCTTTGTGTAAAATATTAATAAAATATCAAAACAATATATTACCAACCAAATAGTAGCAGCAGTTCCATTTCAAATAAACATCATTCGAACAAAACGCGCCAAAGCAACATTCAAGAAGCGTCTAGAACTCTAGACATTTCATCAAGTAGTAACCGCAACTGTTAGACCAATGAGACCCCGTTAAGGCCCTTCTACACAGCATGTGAGATTTAGTGAGAGGTGTATGTCACAATACTATACCAATCGGCCACGAATAAATTATCGTGTGCGGTGCAGGGTGCTATACCTTCTTGCGTTCTGAAAACTCTAGATAATTCGACTTCACACATGTACATCTGTGTATGATAAGTAAAATACATAGGATACTCTGCTCCCGTCATCCCGAGGGAAATCGCGAACAACAATTTAATTTTAAGGTCATCCTCGTTTGTAATAGAAAGGAAACTTTCATTCTACACTTCAGTTTCGGTGATTCGTGTTACCAGTTCATAAAATCTGGATTTAAAAGAAATGCCGCCCACTTTTCACAACAATAATATAGACGGATAGTATTTATCAAAATCTAAATAGTTGTTATGTTATCTATAAGATACAGATAAGATATAATGTTTCTAGTGAATACGAACTGTATCTCTGTTGAAGTGTTTCATGTTCAAATGTTCCTCTTCCAAATAAAATATTGTAACATTTAACTGAGCAACAACTCAACGAAAAAAAAAACACAAAAACTATCAAGCACTTTGAAACTACGAGTATACTGACTTCGGAAAATCATATTAAACATTTAATTTATTAGCGAGTAGCTGCATCATGCAGTACGGTCTCTCGGGAATACTTTTTTTTCTAGAATATAAAACACCCTATACTTTAATCCAACGTAAGTAGCCTACCTCCATAAAAAAAATCATTTCAACGTGAAGGAATTACAAACATTGAAAATTCATCTAAACTTTTGTAAATGCAATACTGGCAGAAGTACGATCAGTGGCATAGCTGCAATGAATGCACTTCGCTTGAAGGACGACATTCGTGTCATGTGTTCAGCATATTTGTAACATCGGAATATTATTATTTTAATCTTCTTTTAACTTTGAGTAACGTGGTCGTGCTTGCTTAGTCGTTCTTGATAGATCGTCGAAGTTAAGCAACGTTCGAAACTACGTGAGTGGATGGGTGACTACCAGTGGCATTTTCATCTGAGCGCTTTCGTGCTTCGGAAGGCACGTTAAATTGTCGGTCCCGGCTATTTAAGTCGTTAAGCCATGACGGAGGCCTTACGGCCTAAAAACTCCGTCACCAGAGTTGGCCACTGACTCATACGAACTTACTTTGAGTGAGTGCCAAATTAGAATAGATTTTATAATCTTGTAAAAGAAACAAAGTGAGAAAACCCGCAGATTAGTCATCTCCGTATTGTTCGTGTCTTTACTGTGAATGACTTGTGAATTAGGCTGATTCGCAAAACACAAAAATAGAAAATTCAAAAGATGTTAGGCGATAAACCACATATCATCATGTCCCATTGTTTAGCGCTAAACATGTCTTTTATTTATTCCCTTCCACGGCAGGGATTATTTTTAAGCTAGTCAATATTGATATGAAGTATGCTATTACATATTTAATCCGGTGATAGCAGATGGCTGCAGATGTTGCCCTCGCACAACGAAGACATACAAATAAGCGAGCGATGAACGAAGCGAACGAGTCCGCCCGACCTGTTAAAAGGATTGCAACGCGACTTGTACAACTTTATTTTATTACGCTCAGTTGTGCGTGGTTTTACTGCTTCAAAGGTGACGTGAAGATTAATTATTGTGAACTGAATGCGCTCCCGCGGTCTGACCCACGGTCGCTCGGGATTTTTTCGGGAGAAAAATTAGCCTATGTTCTTGTCCTGTCCCTGAGATATAACCTTTATGTATGCCAATTTTCAACTTAATCTATTCAGCGGTTTGGGCCGCGGTTGTTGATAGTCCAGTTAACAATGTTACATACATACAATCACGCCTCTTTCCCAAAGGGGTAGGCAGAGACCACGGATCTCCACTCGCTACGATCCTGACACACAACTTTCGCCTCATTCACTCTCATTACATTCTTCATACATGCGGTTTAGGGTACTTTTTACCTGGCCCTTCTCCAAAATGTCGCCAATTTGATCCAAGAAGGTTCGCCTAGGCCTTCGCCTTCCAGCTGTCCCATACACACTCGCCTCATACACTGTCTTCTTCTTCTTGTCGTATCGATGCTTCATTCAGATAAACTTGGAATAATGATAGGACTGTAATATTAACAATGTTAATATTACATATATGTTAATATTACATATAACAGCGTTGAGCGCCTGTTATATTCAACGGACCCCAGCTGCAATCCACCTTGAGGCAGTGAAGGTACACCTAGTAAGGCGATGTAATTTTTAACTAAATAAAGTTATCCGGAGTGTGGCCAGATAATGGAACTTTAGTCTCATGTTTTACGCTTTACGAGAGTATTATAAGAGTAGAATAAGTTCGATAGAAAACATTACATAAGTTAAAAACACATCGATCACATATAATAGTTTTTTTTATGTTTTAGATTAATTAAAAAAACAAAAAGCCTGACTGCAAGAAAGTCAACTTTGGATATTTTGCAATGCGTAGTACCTAACCAAGGTCAGTTGTTTTAGGATTCCTAGCACCCCCTATCCCGCCGTTACCATGGCCTGAAGCGAGCTGAGGACAGGGCGCAATGGCGCTCATTAGGGGAGGCCTATGTCCAGCAGTGGACTGCTATAGGCTGATGATGATGATGAGTACCTAACCTATGAATAAACCCATTTGCATGCATTCATTGCCAATTTGTTATTCAAAACTAAGTTTAAACATATGAATTGCATATATTTTTGTAATCTCCTTTTAATTTCCTTCATTTTGATACCCCACTCGATATGATTGGCTATTTTTTATTATTAACGTGTTACTATTTCGCGCTTAAGCTCCGCCATTTTGTTTTTGTTTCCAAAATACTTATCATATGACACTTGAATTATTAAGACGAATCTAACGATACCTCAAATGCCTCAAAATCGTCAGTCAATCAGTCGTCTGGAAGATACGAGGGTAGAAAGAAATTTTACGCATTTTACGCACATACAAGATCCGCGCGCAAAACATAACCTTACCTTTGACAGTTGGGTAAAAAACAGTTTTTTAGGTATTCGAGTAGATAACTAAACTAGCTCAAGACTGAATAATTAAGTAAACACAACTTCTAAAATTATGTAAGTACGTATCAAATTGTCTAATATTCAAGACACCTCAAAATATCACGCTTACAAAAAAGAAAGAAAGAAATCTCATGATGGAGAATATTTTGTTGCTGTATTGAGACGTTGGGAGTACCTAATCGGTCTTGCAAGAAAGTTCATATTTTCCTCGTAAACAAGCGCAAGGTAATGATTATGTTTTGTGTTCTCAGCACATGGTGTCACTTCTCCATCCATCAACCAGATCAAATTTGCTCACTGCTGGACTTCGGTCTTTTGTTTGGGCCATCCGAAAATTTACGTTTTTTACAAAGTTCTATGAAAGTACGCTATAACTTTATGGAAATAACTTTATAAAAATAATAGAATATAATATGTTTTATTTGCAACAATAAGTACATAACACAGAAGACACGAGAAAAACTTAATTAAAGATTGCTGCAAAATGGAGCCTAACTCAGCAATAAAATAAGCTGATTGTTAAGTAAACAAACAATACAAACCGAAGAAGCAAAACAAAAAATTAACATAAAGAGAAAACAAAATTATACTAGGCTTACACTTTTATAGCACTTGCATCCAGCAAAAGGTTTTTTTCCTGCGCTTTCTGCCAGTCAAATAAATAAACTTTTTTTTTTAACTATTAACCAGGTTCCTATTTGGCGGTGGAATATTTTTCCAACACTTCGACGCAGCGTAGCGGAAACTGCCTTTAAAAGCAGATGTTCTACGCCGCTGTGTTGAGAGCTTTTTCGTGGAGATACCTAGGCGCGCTATGCTTCTTAACCCAAAATAACAGACATGCCAGATTTTTCTTTTGACGATGCTTCATTTTTAAAATGGAATGAGCGTTAAGGAATGGGCTTTCGTGACTTCTAGGAGGTGAGGCTTCTACGAGTGCAAACTCGTTGAATAAGCTTTTTCGTCCTAGCCAGAAGTTGCGGGCCATAAACAATATCCGTATAATTTAGCTTAGATAACACCAGAGATTCCTACAATATAACCCTCAGGACTTCAGAAATATATGGTCTCATTCTGTACAGTAAAATTCCTGACACACTCAGCAATATGCTCTTCAAAGCGAAGGGCGCAAAAAGCCGTATGAATGAAGGATATGATTGAAAGCATTATGTAGATTAAGCATGGCTAGCGCTAATTTGGGACAATATCCGCAATCAGTTTCTGATTTGAGTTCAAAATACGGAAAGGTTTCGTTATTAGGATAAAATTGTTGTTTTAATATTACTGGATCTCTAATCAAAGCAAGATCAAGAATCAATGTTGAACATTTCTCATCAAAAAATAATGTTATTTCCTTCTGACTATTTCAATTTCTCATATCATGTTCTATTTCTATTTCTCATATCATGCCGAATGCATCCTAAAGTATTTACACGAGATGCCCATTACTGGTACATGGGAATGGCAGGATTACAGTTTATTTTTAGTCGCAAAAATGGACCTGCATTTATAAACATGAACACAGTTGAAATGTTATTTGAAAAACTTTGTTTTCGCCATCGACTGTACAGTTAAAAGTGATAAAGTGTATTCAGATGACCGTTTTGGCATTTTTGCCTAGGACAGAAATATACCAAATTAATTCTGCGACAGAATATTGTTTTTTTTTTTGTAAATTTTATAGTGTCTAGAATAGTCTAGCTAGATTATCTCGAAGTTAACAACTAAACCGCGGTCATTATTTTCTGACTATAAGTTATAATTACAAAAATAATCATATAGGTAATAATCATCAAACTTAGCCCATTATTATGAGTTACCGTAATTGTATTCGTTTTATATGTACGTCAAACTCTAGAACCACTTCACCTATCCTAATATCCTAATCCTAATAATATAATAAATTTGAAAGTTTGTGAGTATGTTTGGATGTTTGTATGTTTGTGTATCAATCACGCCTAAACCAGAGAACCGATTTGGATGAAACTTGGAATAGGCGTAGATAGTAGTAGTGACCTGGAATAGCTTAAAGGCTATTCAAAATGTTGACACCAAGCGGGCGAAGCCGCGCGCAGAAGCTAGTTTGAAATATTGTTAAACCAATTGAATGTTTCATTATTGCATCGAGTTGGACACAAGTTGTATGTTTACCCGGACGAGATCGTGGTGGGTCACTACTTAACAATACAATCAGAATTGAACTTAAATTTTTATCACTGATAATAATATATTCACAACTATATTTTTAATACAATATCATAATCATTGATATGTTGCAAGATATAGTACTGTTCATACAATATGTGCCTGCTATATGTAACATACGTGAATAGCAGCTTTTGTACACATGCAGACAATGCACTAAATTACAGACCAGTGCCGTCGGTATCAATCCAGTCCAATTGTCGCATAGCATTGTTTAAGTTATCTGTAACTAGTGGTTCGCCACGAACTGTCATCTCTCGATGTCGGTATCATACAATAGTCTATCTATCTAATCAGCCCACATCTACCCACTGCTGAGTATAGGCTTCCTCATTTTCACGTCACTTTCCGATCCTGCGTCAGTCGAATCCATTATAAATAGTACCATACAATAGTAGGTACCTAGTTAGATTTACAAAGTAAATCTAACTAGGTACCTACTATTGTAGTATATAGTAGTATATATAATCAAATCCGCTTGCTGGACCTTACTATTTGCAAAATAATTAAAACTTGGAAATGAAACACAATGTCGTTATTGCCTTCTACCCCTCCCTCTGTTTAAGAGCACTAAATCTAAGAAACTAGAAACTTGACCGTTAATTATTTCTTAGCTCTTCAATCGAATTTTATTCTCTTCGGCGATTGGAAATGAAGTCGTCGAAATGGTAAAAATACTAGTGTGCAGTCAGAACAATTGCTTGAAACAAATAAATCTGTTTTTTTATTATTTCTGCTTGAGCTTCAATCAGAAATAGTGCAAATATACATTGAAATAATTAAAAAAATTGTTTGCCGTGCCGGAGAATACACTCGTGATTTTGTATCTGTAAATTTTTTTCAATTATTTTGAGCACGTATTAACACAAAATACATATTATATCGACAAGAAATACCATAGAAAGAAAGAAGAACACACCACACAAAGAACAATTGACTGGATGCAGTTTAACCTCAAACCAAGCTGATTAAAGCTATTGAAGTATGACATCACAGCATGACGAGACTTGTGATTGACTCACCCGAGTGGTAGCGGCTTTCGTTGCGCGTCAGCCGACGGTTGGTCCTCCCTGGCGGGGTGCTGAGCGCCGCACCAGACCTCACTGCGGCCCGACAAACCACACATACACGTAACCACACGCACACAAACGCAAGCGTGACTAGTTTCACTTATTTGAATTTGGAATCGAAATGTGTCATGTCATGCGTCTGGTATTCTTTTCCTTATAGAAATTGCGAATTTAAAGTCATGGAATTGATAGTTTAGTTGTTATTGATGTTCAACAAAGAAGGTTGTTCAGTGCGGTCTCCAAATACACAGATTTAGCGAGCTTTGTCCCTGCCTCCTTTGTCTTATGAACCACGCGGACGTACGGTCATACAAAATTACTCACCGATAAGCTAAATAATTAAGCAGAGATCTACTCATAGTTGCTCAGTTATGTTGATAGATTGTCTTGCTTTTAAACGGGAGTGCATTATTTTTAAGCAATAACATATTTCGCAATTGTATGTTTAAAGATTTTAGCGAGTATGTTGTCATCTTGATAATATTGCATAACTTAATCAATAACCATTAAATGAAATTACTCATATACGCGTGATTTTAATAACTTTCCTTGTTACAATTGTATATACAGGAAGGTTACATAAGCGATACATAGTTACAATAAATATTCTCGCAGAGTAGGTATACATTGTTTTCGATCCCAAATCCATAGGAACGCCCATTAATGAGTGGTTTTACAAACATAGTTAGTTCCCATATTGTTTATAATTGAAACGTAATTTCTCTCATGTCAGTATTTTATTAACACTCGACCGATGTTCGGCGTGTCTGCGTCTAGAATTTTTTTTTTGTAGATTCACTCTATTATAGTTGAATAGGCCATCGTTTAACTTTTTTGAAAAGTTGAGTTCGGTGTACCATAAAAACGACATGAGAGATGACACCACGTTTTCGACAATAGACAAAACGTTACCGAATATACATAATTACAATTACACACAACCACGGCTTACCCAAGCACTCAATCAACAATTAAAACAAAGCGATCAAAAGTATACTAAACATTTCTTTGATTCTTTGATTTGACGACTTTGATTTTCTTTGATTTGACGACCTCTGTAGCGCAGTGGGCGAAGGCCCGCCTGCGACGCAAAAGGTTGCGGGTTCGATCCCCGCGGCGGGACCAATGTTTGTATGATCTACAAATATTTGTCTCGGGTCTGGGTGTTTCTATGTATAATATGTATATATTTACAAACAAAAAGTATATAAGTAAATATATCAGTCATCTTAGTACCCATAACACAAGCTCTGCTTACTGCCTACTACACAAGCTTTGGGGCTAGATGATGCTGTGTGAATAGTCCAGCATTATTTATTTATTTATTTATTTATTCAATTTCACGATCACAACTCACATTTTATAGATTTTGGGAGTGGAATAGGTAGTTAAATCTTGTTTGCCTTATTAATGTGAGCACGAAGTAAACAAGTATTTCAATTAAAAATACAAAAAACCTGACTGTAAGAAAGTCAACTTTTGAGATTTTGCAATGCGTAGGTAGGTACTGAACTATTAATAAAACCATTTGCATGCATTCATTGCCAATTTGTTATTCAAAACTAATTTGAAACATATGACTTATTATATCTCCTTTTAATTTCCTTCATTTTGACACCCCACTTGATATGATTGGCTAATTTGTTTTTATTAACGTGTTTCTATTTCACGCATAATATCCGCCATTTTGTTTTTTATTTGCATACAAGATACGCGCGAAAAACGTAACCATTCTTTTGACAGTCGGGTAATAAAAGACTAGGTAACTAAATTGAAGCTTTGTTCCCATATTGTATGCACAAATACATTTTATAGTTTAAGTATTTGTTGCAAATTCTGTTTAGTGCTCCAAGCAGTTTTCATTTTCACATCTTAGCAAAGGGTGTCTGTTACAGAAACTAATATTAAACAAGAAAACTATTAAATACACGTTCAAAGAGAAACGCTCTCATTCTTATTTAATTCCAACCGCAAAGAAGTAAAAATTACCTGGCCAGTGGCGTCGATTCTGTTGTTCACTGACTAAACTTAATTAAACTAAAACTTGCACGTTCTTATTTTGTTCATACTAAAGACGAAAATGGCATATCGTTGAAATTGACATAAGTAAAAGTTTCATCAAAATGGCGCCTCTGAGCTTCATTAGCAGCTGTTTTACACGGCAAGCAAAATGGGCTTGACTAAATCTACCCACAAATACTTCAATTTTACAAAATTAAGAAATTTTAAGAATGCCACTGTAATAGTCATTCCATTTTGGACTTTATCGTTAACGAGATAAGAACGAAGCAATTTAGTTAAGTTAACTTTAGTCAGTAAACAACAGAATTGACGCCAGTATTTTGTTTTAGAAATATGTACCTTTCTCCTGAATTAACGAATAACATTATTGCTTTATTGATTTCACGTTCAGCTTAATGCCGTGCTTCACTTCTTGCCTGCTATCAAATATTAAGTAGAATGTTTTCCTAGTGTATAACCATTACGGTAAAATGACGAGTTGTCACCTGCCGTTTCAGCGTAGGCGAATCAAAACTCACGGGAAATTGCAAGTTACAAAGGAAAATTGCTTTCAGAGCACACAACAGCTAGCGAAGTACTCTCCTTTGTTTGCCAGGGAGACTCAAACAAAACAATTTATTTACAAACAAGCAACACACTATCAACAACAATTCAATTAATTATTTGAATTATTTTGTAAATTTCAACCGCTCTCGCGAAACTCAAAACATTTTACGAACACAACTTTGGGTAATACCATATTATGAAATACTTTAGGATATTAATTATTAGCCATATTATTTACACATTAACTACCATACCAATTCTTTTATAATTTCATGCCCGTTTCATAAAATCTGCAATTCTTTTCAACTAATTGTAAAGTGTTATTGAAGTATATTGTTCAGACACGGCGGCAGCTCCTTGTAATAAATAATTCAGTGAGCTGCTATTCAGAAACAATTGTCTGTAATCACGGCGAGGGCGACACGGTCAATCACCGGACTCTATTTTTAGGGTTTTTATACAGCCTTTTGGACACTTTACTAACTTATATTTAGGGTATTGAATAGTTTCTTTACAGATTTGAATTTCAAGATTTCGCTTTTATTTATTTCATAGTGGCTTTTCTATTTTATGATTAATACAAAAAAATCACGACTGTATGAAAGAAGGCAATCTCTCAGATCCTTTGAGCTTTCAAGATGCTTTGATAAGATTTATTTACAAGATTTATTTATAAAAATACTAGCTGACCCGCGGCAAACGTTGTTTTGCCATAGTATAAGTATTAATATCGCTATTAAAAATAAGGGTGGTAGAAGAGTGACTTTTTTTTATTTCTGCAACAAAACAGACCAGAGAGCATTTCAGAGCTAGGAAGGAACAGACCAAAGTGATCAAACCTCATTTCACAGCTAGAAACATTTTGTATTGGAAAACTAAATTGTCGTTTTTATTATTTTCTCTTACTTATTATTTATTTTTCTCCGTCCGTTTAAACCTTCCCTGGACTTTTATGAATATTTCAAGACCAAAATTATCCAAATCGGTTCAGGCGTTCTCGAGTTTTAAGCAGACTAACGAACAGCAATTCAATTTTATTTATATAGATAAGTTCGGTTCGAGTATAAAAGAAGCAATTCAGGAAAAATTGGAAAAAAAGGAGAAGACGAAATGATTCATCAACAGACTCTATTTTTTTAGATCTACATCTACTGATATTATACAGCCTTTTGTCGTACGAAACTGTTTCAGGATTTGTTTTTATGTATTGAAATAGAAATTCATTTGAACCCGACTTGAATAAGATGAAATAATGAGACGAAATAAAGCGAAAACATATAACTGGTATATAGTAATTTTAAGTTATAATTAATTTAGTTTGTACTACTGTTTGCTTTCCAAATACAATAATAAAATCAATTAAAAAAAAACCAACGAATCAGGATATTTTGGTAAAGAATATCGATTACGATTATTTTCATGGTAGCATAATTCGTTTTGTATTATTCATTTAAATAAAATCAAATTATACACAAAAAACTTTCACGCTAAATTGATAATAGCTACGTATAATTCTGTAGGGAGCAAAAGAAAATATACAGTAGGTACTTTAAAGTTTTAGATAATATTGTTGCCGTTGGAGTGGCTCTACAGGCAGACCATACAGAAATAGAATGTGTATTACGTTTACTACTTACACGTTCTATTATTCATAGCCTTTCAGTCGATTACGGCAGGCGTTTAAGTGGGTGGGTGGCTACGAATATGTCAAGCGTTTATTTAGAATTGCTTTGAATTAAACGTTTGCTGGATTTGTAGTAAGACAACTGGTACAAACACACAGGACCGAACAGTGGTGTTATAGAGGAGGCCAAAGGGACCGGGCTGATGAGATATATATACATAAATACATAATTTATACATGTATGAAGAATGTAATGAGAGTGAATGAGGCGAAAGTTGTGTGTCAGGATCGTAGCGACTGGAGATCCGTGGTCTCTGCCTACCCCTTTGGGAAAGAGGCGTGACTTTATGTATGTATGTATAATACATAATTTATGTAAGTTCGTACGTCTGAGTCAGTGGCCAACTCTGGTGAAGGGGTTTTTAGGCCGCCTGAAGGCCTACGTCATGGCTTAACAACTTAAAAAGCCGGGACCGACAATTTAACGTGCCCTCCGAAGCACGAAAGCTCTCAGATGAAAATGCCACTGGGCGGTCACCCATCCACTTACAGATCGTTACGAACGTTGCTTAACTTTGACGATCTATAACTCAGCAAGCACGCCCGCGAGCGCTTCGATAAGTGGTTTAAAGTAGATCTTTTTCCGATGACAAATAAACTGTTAGTCTTGACGAAAATATAGACACTTCGCGTTAGAGTAGTGTTATTTTATCTTCTAATTTTGATTCGTCTTTGGTTTGAAATCCAGGCGTTGGTCAATAGATTTTTCGTCAATAAAAAATAAAAGCAGGCGTCGGGCTTGCAATCAACTACTAGCAATACGCCAAGTTTCTTTATATATTACTAATGCGCGCGGCACCAACATTTCCAATAGCTTATATGCTATTCCAGGTCACTATCTACGCCTATTCCAAGTTTCATACAAATCGGTTCACTGGTTTAGGCGTGATTGAAACACTAACATCTAAACAAACTCACAATCTTTCAGCTTTGTTATATTTATTATTTACGTTATCCCTCATTTTTATGTATAACATATAAGGTTTGTCTTCATCCTCCTACACAGCCTGATATTGTTGTTATGGAAAGTGATATTCCTCTAATTAGTAGAGTTATTTACTGTTTGGATATCCAGTGACAATAAACGAAATTTTACCTAAATAACCAAACAAACTGATATTCCTCTAATAAATAAAGTTATTTACTGTTAGCATAATATGATATCCATTGATAATAAAACAAAATTTTACCTCAATAACCAAACCTTTCCGTACTCAAATCAGAACCTGATTGCGAATAATCAATCATTTGTCCTTTATTCATAGGGCTTTTATAGTCATCATTTGCCTGCCCTTATCCCGTAGTAAGGTTGATAATTTCCTAATTGTACATAATGGTGTATTTTCAATTGTTAATGGCACTTTTTATGTAAAACAAATGTAGTTTAATATGCATTTCACTGTCGCTTTGGTGTTTGCTGTTATGACAATGTCATCATCATCTCCCTGCCCGTCTCCCACATTATGTGGGGTCGGCACAACATGTGTTCCTCCTTCATTCTTCTCTATCAGCCGTCATCTCAACACTCTCATCTTCACTCACTCCTTTCTTATTCGTCATCCTTCACGCAATCCATCCATCTTTTCTTTGGACCTCTACTCGTGCTGTTATGACAATGTAAAATTTGTAAATAAATAAAAATAATAAAAAATCTTAGACCTTTACATCTTTAATAGATGATTTATACCTACTGCGTGCGGCAACCTTTGCCTACACTTAACGGGACGCTGTAGTGCTCAGGACAACGTTGAGATGGAATAGGCTTGAATAAAAATAATATCCATGGTATAATTACCATGATAAAAAAAACTCGATCTTCTCTACCATTCGTGTAATCATAGAATGTACTAGCGTTGATTACACCTGCCAATGCAACAAAAGGCGACCTTGTGGTTATAACATCGCTGGCTGGGTTAATTACTCGTACGTTAGATGATTGTAGGTAATACGAGAATCGGCTCAAATCTATATAAATAAAAATGAATTGCTGTTCGTTAGTCTGCTTAAAACTCGAGAACGGCTGAACCGATTTGGTTAATTTTGGTCTTGAAATATTCATGAAAGTCCAGGGAAGGTTTAAACGTTGAGAAACATAAATAATAATAAACAGAAAATAATAAAAACGATAATTACGTTTTCCAGTACAAAATGTTCCTGGTTATGAAATGATGTCCGATCACTTTGGTCTGTTCCTAGCTGTGAAGTTAAGTCCAATCTCTATAGCCAAACAACGTTGTGCGGGTCAGCTAGTTTAAATTATTTTCCCATTATGTTACGCGAGGGTGATAGAACACCAGGCAGACCACCAGGCAGACCACCAGCCAGATGGTCTGATTATATTGTGGCGGTAGCGGGAAAGCAATGGATTCGATTTGCGCAGCATCGGTAAGAATTGCGTGAAAATGAGGAGGCCTATACTCAGCAGTGGGTAGATGTAGGCTGATTAGATAGATAATTGTTTACAGGTTTTATGTTCTTCACATAAGCTTTAAAAACATGTAAAAATATTCAGTAGATTTGAATTCACACGTTTTGACGTGAATTAATTAACTTATCATATTTTTCTCCATCTCAAATTAGTTCATCATAAAGTTGTGAATCAAATTTTGATTCACAACTTTTTGATGAACTGATTTGGGTTATTTCTGGAATAGAAACTCGACCTCGACCGTATACGCATGCTGTATTCAAACTAGATACTGAAAAGTTTTATTCAGGTAGGTACTCGAAAATTACAAGCGAGTTTAACCTCAATAGTTTAAAGGGAAATGTAAACCCTCAGAAATAAAATTAATATAGGAATTCTCTATCGACCACAAAAATGATTTTGAAAATTGGTCTACAATAAAACATACACACAGAAGAACATAGAACCTCCTCCTATTTGAAGTCTGTAAGGGACGAATAGCTATCGAAAATTGAAATCGAATACGAATGAGCGATGTCAGGTTTTATCATAACCATGTTACCTTCGATTGCGGCGGATGCGCTTCCGGAGTTCTAAATACCTACCAGTAATCAAGTTTGACAATGCTGTTCGCTTGTGGAAAGCAGAATCATTGCCCTGCTTTTAACGACCTCTGTAGCGCAGTGGGCGAAGGCCCGCCTGCGACGCAAAAGGTTGCGAGTTCGATCCCCGCGACGGGACCAATGTTTGTATGATCTACAAATATTTGTCTCGGGTCTGGGTGTTTCTATGTATAATTATGTATGTATTTACAAACAAAAAGTATATAAGTAGTATATTAGTCATATTAGTACCCATAACACAAGCTCTGCTTACTTTGGAGCTAGATGATGATGTGTGAAAAGTCCAGCATTATTTATTTATATTATTATTATTTATGTGTTAAATTACATCAAGTTGAGGTTGCCGTTTGTATTAACCAGTAGGTAATCTACTGTTTTTTGTCGTGAAAAAATTATGTTCAATATATTGTTCTGGGCGTAAATCACAAACAGCTCAGAAGAGGAAGTACAAAGCAATCTTTTTAAAACTAAATTAATTAGCACTTAGGGCCCAGACGACAAAGAGCGAGAGTACCTGTTCATATTTTTTTTTGTCAGGGCGCAACTGAAACCACAACGTCAGCATGTGACACAGAATGCTGATAATATCTGACTACTTTTTTGTATGACTACTTCTATAAAATGATAGCATGCCATGTTTCAGAGAAATCAGCCAGAAATGAATAGTCAATAGTCAACTCAATAAAGTCGTGTGTCGTAGAGGAATGAGACTAACACAGGATCGTATTGATTGACACAAACATAGGGAGGCTTATGCCCAGCAGTAGGCTATTGGCCAATACTCAAACATTTTACAAAGTCATATGGATGAATGAGTCTAGTATAGAATCGTGCTGGAGGCCACAAAACCAGACTGTCGCATTTGGCTACATCGATCTATAGATGATGATGACTCAACATTTTATCTATCAGTCAGTGCAATTCTTGTTGGTCATTAGTTCTAATTGGACATTTTTGATTGTGGACATTAGTCGTGCAAAAGGATGATTTTTGTGTGACTTATAGTAAATCGTCGTTGTAACTTGACGACGTCTTGCTTCAGTGGAAGCTTGTTACGTCACCGACAGCTTACGGATGTGGGTATGCGGGAGGTAGTTCCGGATATTGCACTCCGGAATACGGGAGCTTTAGAGCATTAAGCATGCCATTGGTAGTCAACTCGTTACAGTATAATATAAAAAAGTCGCGACTGACATTCTCTTAGATCTTTTGTGTCCCAGATTCTTTGAAGATGTTTAAAGGTTAGTCATAGGCACATACAATATAGCCTATCAGTCATTCAACTTACAAGCAGAAAAACTGTAACTTGAACAATATAGCTGGCATGAAAGCCGCTCTATCTTGATTGATTGAAACTAAATTATTAAGAAAAGGACGAAGGCAGACCTTTTTATAGTAATAGGAGATAGTCTAGAGAAATAATAATTGTAATGAGTAAGAGACTTGTTTGTTTAGGATCAACAAAACTTGACGGACAAAAATAATAAAGCTGATAAATAAAATAGACGTCATCATAAAACTAACAGAGCAAAGGACGCGCTAGGTCAAGTTTATTTTGTTAAGTTCAAAGGTCAAAAACAGGTATTTAATATTGCCATACAAAGTCAATTAGAACTTGTAGGACAAAACACAATTTTAACCATTATTTTTACGCCTGATTATGTATCGTATGTTTTCTAGACTGTGATGACTCATGTGACTGTGAAGCGCTCGTGGTCGTGCTTGCTAAGTCGTTCTTGATAGATCGTCGAAGTTAAGCAACGTTCGAAACGGTCTGTAAGTGGATGGGTGACCGCCAGTGGCATTTTCATCTGAGCGCTTCCGTGCTTCGGAGGGCACGTTAAATTGTCGGTCCCGGCTATTCAAGTCGTTAAGCCATGACGGAGGCCTTAAGGCGGCCTAAAAACTCCGTCACCAGAGTTGGCCACTGACTCATACGAACTTATTTAATTTACTAGACTAGACTGTGATTCTGATAGTTATGATATAATTAATATCTTCCATATCGATGCGTCTCCAGACATTTCGCATTTCAATTTGCACATTGATCAACCGAAATGTCAACGACACTTTCCTCCTTTCCCTCCCCCTACGAATACCTATACATTTTGTCTCCGATATTAACATTTTGGCAAGTTTTCAACATTAAACCAAGATACCAAGAAATAAATAAATAATGCTGGACTTTTCACACAGCATCATCTAGCCCTAAAGTAAGCAGAGCTTGTGTTATGGGTACTAGACTACTAGATGACTGATATACTACTTATACTACTTTCTTTCGTACTTTTACTCGTAAATACATACATACTAAACTTACCTATTTAACAAGCCTCAATTTTGTTTGACTGGATCCCCACTGGAGCTTGACTTTTTAGTTTTAAGATGGATCACGAATCAAGAATGCTAGGCCTCAAATCGTTTTTATTGTCCTGATTCTTCACGGTATTAGTTGCGCAAGAACAGGAGTAAAATTAGTTTTAGGACTAAGTGACTTCTAAGTGGTCCCAGCGGTCCTACTGAATAAATGCTTTTTGACTTTGACATAAAAACACCCAGACCCAAGACAAATACTTGTAGATCAAACATTTGTCCCGCCGCGGGGATCGAACCCGCAACCTTCTGCGGGCTTTCGCCCACTGCGCCACGGAGATCGTCAATAGACATTTCTCCCGACCCAACAATGGACGCATAAATCGTAAAGAATGAAATAAACAACGTTTTAATATAATAATTGACGCATTTTGTGGTCAGTGACTTCGAGATTAACCGTCTTGTGCTGTTTGTTATTTCCTCAATAATGCCTTTAACTAAAACATGACTAGGTATGATACATGTCGCACAAATTGACAATATTATTATATGTCATGTTACGCGTGAGTTCCACCATTTCCGCAGTGCTCAAATAACATATTTAATTTTATGTGACGGTTTTTTATTTTCCAACCAATGCGTTCAACGATTACAACAAAGTTTAACTAAAATTTAAGAAGTAAAATTACTGAGTTTCAAAGAATCTAGCGAGACTCTAGAATAAGATCCTTTAAACAATCTTCATAGGACGATATACATTCTGTCTTGTACTTTGAATGTCTATCGAACTTTGGGGAGACAGTTGTAATCCTGTTTAACTTGCACGATTAAGTCGCAAATTCTTGTTACACAGGTGATATATTATAGAAATTTTGTGTGTATATTCTGAGAATAGGACGTTAAGTATTTTTCATATCCCTAAGAAAGGTCCACACAAAAAAATATATATTGGACTTTTTTTTTTTCACCCTTCTACCACCAACTCTTATTTTTTAATAGCGATACAAAGCTTGCGGGGTGATATAGTGTTATTATATGTTCGTATTACAAACTTAGCTTGCATTATAAACTTGCATTGTGAGACCATAGTTACAACACCTAACTAATGCAGGCATAGTTTACGATTGTTTCATGGAAAACAGTTTAATGTTGCAGATATCGATCGAGCTTTTAGTGTTATTGAGCTCTATGTTAGCTTTTAGTATATTTATTGAGGGTTTTGTAAAATAAGCGTACACACTACACACACACATAAAATCAAGGTTTTTTGTCCGTAGGGACAGGCTGAGACAATAGAATTCCACTTGCTGCGATACTAACGTGTAAGATAAAAAAATATATTATTATTTTTATACAAATAAAAAAAGTAAAAAAACCAGTGGCACTCCAGGAGTGCCGGCAAAAGTGAAAACTTGAACGGTTTTTAAACTTGACAAATAACCCGGTGTCGGTGAGCATTCACGTGACTCGCACCGCACGTGACCTTTTCGAGGCGAATCCAAGAATTTATCTCATCTTAAAACTGTCAAACGCGCCTAAAGAAGTTTTCACTTCAAAAAATGTCTCGGAAAAATATTTTTCTCAATATTTTTCTTAATATACTTGTTGGTAAAGTTCACCTACTACGAGAGAACCATATTATTTGCAGACCAAAATATTGCGGAAAAGTATGGTTCGTTGCTCGTATCGCCATATTTCTTATGTTTAAGCCACCAATCACATGCACTACCTGTGCAAGCGTGGTCTAGACCTCACTTAAACTTTTCTTAGACACAGATCAATGACTTTTTTAATGGACAAAGTTGGGGCTAGTTTAAACTGAGATCAGTTTTTAGCGAGCAAATACTCAAATGTTAAACCGCAACTAATAACTATGTTCAATTTTTGATCAATACATACGATCCTTAGTTTGAGACAAATTGCGAAGTGGAAGGTTGGCGTGGTATGGGCATATTATGAGGAGGGATGAAAGTCATATAACACGACGAGTGATGAGTATGAATGTGGATGGATATACCGGTAGGCGTAGGCCTAAGAAAAGATGGATGAACTGTGTGAATGCGGATATGTTTGTGAATGGAGTGAGTTCTGATATGACGAGTGATAGAGGGAAATGGAAGAAAGAGACATGTTGTGCCGACCTCACTTAGTGGGATAAGGGCAGGAAGAAGAAGACATACGATCCTTAGTTTGGTGATAGATGAAGGCATGGCTATTTCTGAACGTCGTAGACATGATTTGTCCAGGAAAATTATTTCTGTAACAATACCTGTGCGGCGGAAACTGCGAGCACTCTTATTAGTACAATATAGAGCTACATAAAAATATGAACAATTTTCTCACAAAATATAAATTATGAAAAGTTATGTGTAGGAAAACATATCCAATGGTAATTGACGTTGAAGGAGATATCTCCACAACATTAGTACAATGTTGTGGAGATCTACCAAATATTTCGTATGTGAAAAATTATTTCTTTATGAATTCATATCGTTTTATAACTGTATATTTACTTTATTTGAGTTGTTTGGGAAACTAAGCACGCGAGCTCGTATGAAGAATGTAATGAAAGTGAAAAAAAAAACGAAACAGGATTTCAACTATATACTTGCGGTAGACATTCTCTCAGACATTCAAGATCAATATGAAGTCAAAATGGGTAGTCAGAGCCATTTCATATGAAGTTAATGAGAGAGAAGGAAGCGAAAGACGTGTGTCATGATGTGTTCCATCTTAGCAAGTGTTAATCTTAAAATCTGGAAAAACTATTCTTGGTAATAATTTCATTATTAACGCAGGACATAGGTAAATAAACTGTATTTATTACCTATAGCCTAAATAAAAATATGATCAAAACATCATTAAGCCTTTAATTAAAGTATAAACACGCATCCGCTACTGCCGATTTCCAGGCTCTCGTGTCATCCGTTCGCGGAAAGGAGAGTTAAATTAATAATCTATTTACTTACTTACGGACACGGTAAGTAAATAAATAGATTCTAAGGGAAATTGGAAAAATTGGCGGAAATGAGGACGCAGTAGACCGTAGAGAGTATAACTAGGATATGGGCTAATTAGATATAATTAATATAGAATTAGAAAGATGGATGTTATTTTTTTTGTTGAAACAAATAAGTTAAAACTTTTTCATCTGTATTTTTATGGGAAATGGTCTCCCCCCATGTCTTTCCAACCATCTCTGTCCCGGCCCATTTCCCACCAGCCTTTCTCGAAGACAACATATCTGCCGGATATACCTAACTTCATTTTGCTCCTATGATTGTACAAAAATATTGTTACGGAATTACAGAATGTTACGGAATCTTAAAGTTGCAGTAGATATTCTAAGCACTCCAAAACGTTCAAAGCTGTTGTGCAGTAGGTAGTCAGAGACAAGGCAAGTTTAACGTGTGTTAAATGTTATTTTTTTAATTCAGCACTATTTAACGTGATAAATTGCTAGCTAATGTGAGGCTTCGTCCATGGCCTATTAGAAAACCAAATAATTTTGTTATTATTCTTAAACTGAAATAAAATAAAAAAACCAAGAAGTCAGTCGGACAAACATTTACTTTGCAAGAATGAAACAATCATCAATATTTTTTGATTGATTGACGGTGGCAATTGAAACTCATCTTCGACACAGCTAAAATTGAATTATTACCGTCTGCCACTACAAACTGCTATCCTGCTGCGATCCAACCCCGCTGGGGTGGTTGGCCCTCAAATAATTCTCGTCTGCCACCGTGGCTCTAGACGCAGTGACAGACAGTAACTATTATGGGCTAACCACCCGCTCGGGGGACAAATGGTAACAGATAGGAATAGTAACGATAATTTTTAATCCTATCTACCCCACAACTAAATCTTGTTTTTATAAATTCAAAAACAAACATCTGTATCCCCGAGGCGCAGTAGACATTCATATGATATAAAGATTTATCAAAACAAAATCAACTGTGCTGTGTATTGTGTGAAAAACTGGTATCAAAAGTTAATTCATACGCTCAACTCAGCGCTGAGGCCTATTTCGATTGGTTTTTTACACGGCTATAGTGAATTATCTGATAATGCGAGCAGGTAGTCGGATAGGGTGAGGCATGTCATGCAGGATACTGTTGATATTCCGTGTTGGTTTTGTCTTTGATAATGTATTTAGAGTGTTCATTCCGGTATTACATCTTAGAGGAGATACATTTTTATTCGATCTTTTTCGTCAACGTACAAAAGTTCCAACGGTTCGCATACCGACACAAAAATAACTGAATTGAATTGTATAGAGTTCTATAAATTCAATTCAAAAGTGTTCTTTAACTGTATTGGATTTAGAAGTGGATGAAATAAAGAGCTTTTAGGGCGGCTCAATATAATAAAGCTACATTGTACGGGAAACAATAGAGCCAGGTTTTTATTATTGATTAACGTTTGACCGCCTTCTCAAGTGCTAGGGACTTATGCGGTGAAGGATAAACCGCAATTTCCTTGAAGAACTCGTATAGTATTATTATCAAATCTATTTAATGAAGATAGTGTAAAATATTGATGTCCTAAAACGGTAAAACGTAAACAGGGTCACGACTGTATCCCCAAGGCGCGGTAGACATTCTCTCAGATCTTTATATTCCAGATCCTTTGAAGAAAACGGTTTGTATCAGTAATGTTGAATTTGAGTTTCATAGTCAGGTGAATGGGCTAAAATTATGTACGGTTCTAAGTTAATAGATATTTATAAAAAAAAACATTCTTCTAGATAATTACTATAAAACATGGCTTTGATATATTGGAACATGAGATTTCGAACTTTTAACTTAGATTTCTCTTTGAAACCCACCATTGATTGGTTATCTTCTCGATAGAATGAGCATCGCATTAATTCACCATCTCGTTCGAATTTCGGACGGATACCCTTTTAATATCACCTGCTAAAACCGACTTACCCATTCTTATATTACAAATCATTACAACCGAACAAAACTAAGTGCATATATTCAAAAAGTGCACGCCTAAAAACTACGAAAGCGATAACATTATCTCCAAAAAAACTTCCATATGCAGCTGAACAAACAAATAGTCATAGTCACCTCGTCATCCCTTACCACAGTGACGATAAAACCAAATAACTTGCTGAACATTTTACATGCGAGGATTTCAATGAAATAAAATACAAAAAATCTACCATAGCCTACGTGAATCAATCACAAACAAAGTTAAAGGGACATGAGTATTGGTAGTTGCCACTTTTTGTGTCGGTCGATAGTATAGTTTAATAGCTTTACTACACTAGAGCATCGGTAGCTATAAAAAATCCTAAGTAGATCTTGGAAGTTGATAAAAAAGTGAAATACGTTTCACTTTAGTGGAGCTAGTTGTAGTAATAGTGTAATAGTGGAATAGATCGTTTTAACATCAGAACATGTCTTTTTACTCTAACTCTATCCATTCCAAGTAGTTTTGCATCAGTGAATATTCCTATCAATCTGTAAAATTATAGAGGTTTATACTTTGTTATAAAAGACAATAGTTACCTACAATTTATAGCCTCTCATCCATATAATATGTTTTAGCTTAAGTTTGAACTTGTGCATAATAAACAATAACGTATCTAGCAGCGAAAGTTTTATTTTTCATCTATTCCGTTCGAAAGGTTTTAGGCCATCGTCCGTTTGAAGCAGGTGCGCTCCACTAACACACTGAGTGAACACAACGATGGTCGCCGGACATCGAGAATGGAAGCGGTGAAGCGTGTCACTTGTCTTTCTTTACTCTGACTGACATCATTATCATAATTAACAAGATTTAGTACCGTTTGAATGCAAAACGAATGAGCAATCAACGTTCAAAACATGAACAAAACATCACTCACAAATCTGGTATTAGCTTACAAGTACAAGTATCATGTATTGCAACAATGCACTTGAGAAATCTGAGAAAAACTAAATTGATGACACGGATGAATAACAATCAGTCTGTATTGAATGATGTTCTCTGTTTAAAATATCGATGTTTTTACATCAGACCAGATACACTAGAGGAACTTTAGCTGCTCTCTTTATTAGGAACGATTGCAGAGGAAATATCAATGACAAAATTAATCGGAAAATAAAAAAACGCCGGATTCCGACATAATTTATGTTATAGATAAATTATTTGCTAAAAATAAATCGTCTCATAAGACAACTAACAGGAATCACGCCAAAGGAAGTGACACCTACACTACACGCTACGTTATCTACGACTGTTTTATTCTATCTGGAAGAGAACAGAAACTTCCTCCTATCCATTGATTTTACAAGACATTCGAGGAACCGTCTCAGCATTGAAGTGAATCTTTCTCATTATTATGATTATTTGCCATAAACTAGTGGACCCAATTTGAGTATAATCACACAGGATTTTATTTATTTGAGAATATCTTCCTCCCCCGGCACACAATGCAATTTTTATTAGATGATACTCGTTCGATACTACTATGTAGAGTATTCGATTGAAACACTAAAAAGCTCACAAGATTATAACAATATTTTAATATTCCTGTGTTATAATAATTACGTTGAATTTTAAACTTCACTGCAGGCGAAGAATAATGAGATTTTTAGCTGATAGAGAGGGAAGGAAGCAATAAGACTAGTCTGAAGTGACGATTCAGTCCTTAGCACTATCTATTGTACCTTGTTCTGTACTTGTTACTTGACTTTATTCAACAATGTATGTACTTAGAAATATATTAAAGAAAGCAATATTCTTTTTTTATCAGAAATTCATTTAAGTAAAACCAAATATTAATATATAAAAATCTTATGATTTTTTTATTTTTTCAGATGGACCAGTTTAAAAACTACTTGATTATACTCATGTTCCCTCGCAACCAATACTGTGAAGAATGTTATCTTCTTTTGCCTTTCTCAGTTCAAGTAATCAAAGCTTTAATGGAATACACATCGAACATACTGAGGCTCGTCAAAGATGAAGGCTAAACAAAATCTCAAGATATATCCCACCTCAACAAAGTTCACAAAGTTCGACAAGGTAGGTGGATATGGAATCTTTGTGGAGTTTGCCTTTGTGCACAGCACATATTCCATAACTAGCTACTGCGCGCAGCTTCTCCCGCGTGGTACCAACATTTTGAATAGCCTATATGCTATTCCAGGTCACTATTACGCCTATTCCAAGTTTCATCCAAATCGGTTCACTAGTTTAGGCGTGATTGAAACACAAACATCTAAACATACAAACATAGAAACAAACTCACAAACTTTCAGCTTTATTATATTAGTGAGATACAGGCCGAAGCGCACATGCGTAAACATGGTTACACTTATTGTGTAAAGAAACAGCAGTTCACTTGTGGTGGCTCATATTTGCAGCAAAAATTTTTGCGCTCTACTAAAGTGGACTTATGTAATGTATTTCATGTAACCACACATAGGAGAGCCTGGAAGCTTATTTTAAAATTTAATACGCTTGGAATAAAGTACATTTTGCAGTACAAAGCGTTGCACATTCAGGTGTCGGCCATTTTTCTGCATTCGGCTGCCGTAATTCTTTTACCGAGCTATAAGACTTACTCATAATTAAAAAACATGGGTATTATTTTTTAATTAACTCATGGACAAGTGGAATATCTAACATTCTAAAGCCTATTAAGGTAGACTTTTTGCTTTGAAGTTAGGAACCGTCCAATGATTCTACTTAAAAGCCGTACAACGTAGGTAAGCTTTACTAATATCTTTACTTAATTGCTGTTCGATACGTTTAAAAAATAGCAGAAGAAGCCCTTCAAATATTTTTGAAGTCAAAGCAAATTCGAATTAATATTAAATGTATTTTTATTAATATTTACACGAAACAATAATCATAAAAATTAATAAGTACATAATTGAATTAAACTAAAAATAAAAAACAGTGTTCAAGTCACCGAAATTAATATTAAATTAGCTTTGACATAAACATCCATTTGAATCTTATTACTATTTGATTAGAGTAGCGTTGTAGGTCGTGAGTATGATTCCCATACAGGACAACCATTTGATAAACACGTATGTGTATTCTGTTTCTGGGTATGCTAAAGAATTATGAGTATGTACTCACACTTCGTATTTAAAATAAAATAATGCAGTATGAGTTCTATACATTTTAAAGAGAATGCACATATCCAACAACCAAGGTCATTAGTCTGGTTCCCATAAAGCTTTGCTAAGTTTGGAGCTGGATTGCGTTGAGTGAGTTTACCTCTAATATTCACTGTGGACTTACAGAATTATCTATTTGAGCCAACCAACTCCACTATGATTTTGCAATTTCAGTTTTACTACTTAAAATAGCTTATATTGGGATTTAAAGCACCGTTAATGGTAAACTTACGTGGAATCCATTAAAAGCTTATCGGTCAACAACTGACCTAGGGTAACGACCAACACCAACGAGTGGAACTTTTGAAAGCACACTGTATTTTATTTACTTACGCATCTGGGATGACTGGGTAATAAAGTTGCAAGTTAATATTAAAATATTTTGATAGAAAAAGCTTGATTATATGAAAATGCAAGACACGAATATTTGAATCATAGACAGTTCTGGCTGAAATTTAATAACCTTTACATATTAGGAATTTCAACACGATCTTTGAAAATTGTTTCACCTTTGGCGATCTATGTAAAAAGACTGACACTTTCATAACTAGCCCGACGAGGTAGGACTTATAAACCATCCTGGAAATGTACGAAAGACGTAGAGGTACATTATTACAACAGGATTATGATGTATTTTTCGTGTGTAACTAATTAGTTTTCGAAGTGTGAGTGGCAACTACCAATAATGTCCCGTTCGGATACCTGAATGGTATCTCTTCTCGTTGTGCGTGACCCGGCGGTGGGTGCGCCGGTTCCTCGTATGTTGGCGGCTGCTGCTCGGCTCGCCGCGAGGCCCGCGCGGCGGTTGTGCGCCCGCTGCGTCCAGAATTCACGCATATACCGACTCTACTCTACTTATATCTTCTACCAACAGCGCGCACGTAACTACTCGTATTATGTCATATTTACTACCGGCTACAGCGTCTTAAAATGTAAACGTGCATGCTATTGGTTAAAACTATGCATAAAAACCCATTGCCTGAACAGAATAACCAAAAATGCAATTGTCACACTGTAATCAGATATTCATGACTGGTTTTCAGTCACCAAATTCAGTCTCAGTACATTCTTAATCAAGTACCTCACGAGGATACAACGAGCTGACAGTCATTTCCAATTTCATTCTGCAACTGTCACACTGTCCTCAGATATTCATGACTGGTTTTCAGTCACCAAAATTCAATCTCAGTACATTTTTAATCAAGTACCTCACGAGGACACAACAAGCTGACAGGCATTTCCAATTTCATTCTGCAAAAAAGTTGTCGAGGCTACTCGAGCAAATATAAAGTGCTACACAGGATGCAGCAATCGCTTTACGATTGAAAGCGCGACTTTTTCCGATAAATTGCAGCTTTTTCCGTCACAGTAAAGGGAGGATCGACGTAGGAACGATTAAGGTACTGAGTCGGGTCAAATATCGTTGTAGCGGGGAGCGTCATTCAAAAGCTAAAAGGCGAGGCTTGTGTATTATATTAAGTAAGCATTCTTAAATATATTTAACATAGTGAAATAAAAACGATATCAACAAAATAAAATCTGAAAAATTATGAAAACAAAAGTTATAAAATACTTGTGATTCAGTGTGTGTTTAAAATGTTGGGTTTGTTAAATGTTCATTTTTCAATACCTGTATGGCAAATAGTCTGCAACAGTTTGGCTTATTTCAATAGCTAGCGAGGTTTTTTACTCAGCATTTTTTTCCTGGTAAAATCAAAATGCTTTAAAATTATTATAAATGACAAAAAAACATCTAAAAACGAAATTAATCGATGCCCTCGCTTGTAGCAAGAAAGCAAAAAGTTTAACATGATTTCCTGCAGGGCGATTCACACTTTATTCAAATGCGTCAGGATGAAGTGTGAATCGCCATGCTGTACTCGATCAAATAAGCATATCAAAGGCTTCACGTGAAGTAAGTTCGTTTGCTATCTCTCTATCTCACTTGCTTGCTTGAAAGGGGATGGATGACTAGGTTAAATGCAATTATTTCCATATTAAACGGAACCAGTTTGTGTTAATCTTAGTACTCAAAGCAACTATCATTTAGTTTACCTGAGTAAATGTACAATAGGATATTCCGATAACAGTTATCGCGTTGATAAGTTTTGATGTATCATAAGATTCGGAGAACATAGCAAAATTTGTGTTTGTGCCACGAATATGATATTTGAAATCAGCTGTTTATATTTTAGGTTGCTAGCAACGTCGTGGCCCACAAAGAGATTTAACGAGGCTAGGAACAGAATGGGTTATCAATCGGGATCATTGACCTAGGCCAGTTGATAAGGCAGGCGTGTTATCAGGTGGCGCAATGCAGAGCCGAAAACTCGAGAGGTGGGCAATCGATATGTTGGTACCCAGCTTATGGCTTTTGTTAGGGGAGGCTCGAAACACCACGAATTATAATTAAAGATGAATAATATAAGGACAGTCAAGCGTAAATGGATAGGTTCGGTTGTAAGGTGTAGAAAATTCTAACGCTATTACCGTGTTTTGAGAAAGTAGTATATTTAACAAATGTGCTTATAATTATACCGAATTTGGCCGGACGATATAGTGCAGTACATTTCTATCCAATCTGTTAGAGAACATTAAAGATGTTTTGGAAGGTATTTGAGAAAAACTATTTAATGGGCATATATTAACGACACAGAACTCCGCTGGGTTCAACTTTTTGTCTATGTATTATCTGTGTGAAACGTTTATTCCATTTGGATGCAGTTCACTGTTGTACACAGTAAGCCTTAAAATTTAGTGTTTCATTTATCAAAATCATTTCACAAATTGTAAGTCCATATTATAACGCCCTGGTGCATCACGGGGATGAAATGGATAAAGTAAAATCCAGTAGTCGTCCACACTGCAAGCGCGAAGTGTCTACTAATTCTAACGGCTACCTAGGTGTAGAAATTCCCTTATCATCGTCTTTCATATATTTTATTTCAAAAGGCGATACTGGGCGAATCAAATTGCTCTGTTTGTTTCTTTTCTTTTAACTGATCAACAAATAAACGAGAAGAATAATCAAATTACACGGCTGACATTTAGGTAATACGACTTGTTTAAATTCTCAGAAGCAAGTATCGCGTTCAATTGTTAGATTTGCAGTTCATTAATTCTTGAGATTATAAGAATTTTCTGATTGCTGCATATTAAAAAAATATATGAAAAACAAGTACTAATTTCAATTATATGCTTTTTATAATTAATGAGTGTTTAGTTCGATATAAAGCTTATTATGTACGCTTTTTAAAATAAAATATTTATAAGTAAAGGTATCAACTAAATTATTAAAAAATATCAAAATTTTTGCAATTTATTCGTGTATATACCTAGAGCGAGGTTCGTCATCCTTCTTTGATAATTTATATTCAATAGCTGGTGCCCATTATTTTTATGAAAGGTAGACAATTACCTACTTATAAAAACAATCGACTGAAATTATAAAGCAAAATTTTCATTTTCAAGTAATTAAATAAAATCATCAAACATGAATACATAGAAATGGTGGTCTTCTGAGGCGGTTCAAAGAGTCCCTTTATATAATTTGTTTGAACAAGCGGTATTCATATTGCGGTTGATACGAACAGCTAATTATTTTGCTATTAACCAAATGATTGATTAGATCAACAGCGAAAACCACAGGGCTTAGCGATCAACTGAATTTAATTTTAACTGTAAATGTTATATTTAACCGACTTCGAAAAAAGGAGGTTCTATGTTCGCGGCTGTATGTATGTTTTTAATGTGTATGTTCACCGATATTTCCGTCAATTTTAGACCGATTTCCAAATTTTTTTTTGTTTGTATCCATCTCGAGGTAGTACCATAATACTTTGTTTCTGAGGGATTGATAGATTTCCTGTAAAACTAAAAAAACCTCTTCCTCAGAAACGCCGCGCCCTTTACGTCTAACATTGAAGTCGGTTTTATTTTATAAGTTACGTAATTATTCATTTGATTAACATTACTTACCCTGAAAGTAACGATCAGTATATTTTTTTTTATAAAAGTAAGTTTTTTTATAAAAGTAAGGTTGCTTTATACATCCTAATAATCCTTCCTAATAATATCATAAACCTGAAAGTTTGTGAGTATGTTAGTGTATCAATCACGCCTAAACCAGTGAACCGATTTGGATGAAACTTGGAATAGGCGTAGATAATGACCTGGAATAGCATATAGGCTATTCAAAATGTTGGTACCACGCGGGCGAAGCCGCGCGCAGAGGCTAGTATTACATAAATATATAATTATTGCAAGCTCTATAGAATTTTACCGATAAAGTCTGAAACTTATGTGCCAGCTAGACGGACTCGAATCAAGTAGACCAGTCTAGACAACCCCGCGATAAAACACATCTGACTGTAGATTACACAGATGCCCATCTTAGATAACCCTGAAGAAGAGAATCAACTAGCTAATGAAACAGGTGATGTTTACCATGAAATGTAAGGTGTGGTAACCAGTGGAGTAAGACGTTAAATTAATAGTGATAATTATGGTCATAGAAATGTACATTTTACATGAAGATTAGTGGATGATCCTTGCCCTTAAGTCACTTTTATGCGGGGGCGGCACAACATGTTGATCTCTTCAAACCGTGAAAGTGCCTGTGACTGTACCCCTACCGTCTCACCAATAAAAACTAGTTATTCCGAAGTTCTATCAAATTTACACATCGCAT
Source organism: Epirrhoe alternata (assembly GCA_963565295.1). NCBI lineage: Eukaryota > Metazoa > Arthropoda > Insecta > Lepidoptera > Geometridae > Epirrhoe > Epirrhoe alternata. Next base: position 3,784,859 of record OY751375.1, read on the forward strand.
AGCTGTACCTTGCGTAAATTCAGAATAAGTCAGAAAAAAATTCTTACCAATAATACAAGGTGTAGCTATCCTTCTGATACGTGAAGATGCACAAATCGGCAACGTCGCATCCAAGTAGAAACCTCAAAATAAGTATCATTTTGTCTATGAAAGCTGACTGAATTGGTCATTTTTTTTGTCATTCTTGTTTTTTTCTCATAATGGCTTCGCACTTTTTGTGCATTCGCCAATATTTCACATGTAATTTTTTTATTACAAAATCATTTTTGGTTTCCGCGCTCGTTTTTATTATCAAATTACGATTTTTATTTTATAAAACCTTCTCGCCATGCTACCTCTTCTATTGGAATGTAAGATTTGTCCAGATAAAGTTATTTTTTTCTCCTGTAAATTTATCTGGAAGTACATGGACGAGTAAAATATATACGAACTCTTTGGTGGTACCTATGAAAATATTTTTACAGTACCTACTAATATGTATTCTGTGGTTACACTAGATTTAAACAAGGGTGCTAGCTGGTGGAACTTCGGAATAGCGTTTGTATGAAAGAAATGTCAAAGTTATGCAAGGTGGAACTTTCTAATTGGTTTATTGGTAGCCATTTTGCTTATTCTTAAGTTGAACTAAACAAAAACTTTACATAGTGTTTATTGGTGACACTGCTAATATTTATCGGATCTTGTCTACTGTACCTGGAGATGTTTTGTCTATGTTTCATATAATAATAATATTGACAGCGTAGTGCAGTTTTTATGTTTTTGATAGCTAAGTAGTCTATCCGATAGACCAAGAACATAAAAACTGCACTACGTTCCACCGTAGAACCGTATAAGGTAGAAAGTGCAATTCTAAGAGCATATAATAAAGACCTTGACGTCTTTCAGAACGTATAGGCATGAAAGCACGTATTTATTTATTGTTGAGGCGGCAGACGCCTTTGTCGCGGTCGAGCCTTAGATTAGACGTCTAATTCTAAAGCAGATATGAACGGAATATAGTGCTTTTCTCATATTTATACCATATGCATCTGAATACTAAGTATGATGTTTGTATACTTCTTATGAGTCTAGGTAAGAAGCACAAAATCAAGTATTCTTCAAGCCAATTTTAAAATCACTAGTATTAGAAGCATGCCCGTTACATTTCACTTATGAAAAAATGAGGTGATCTCTCACGCATCTCTCGGACCAGCGCAAAAAAAGGCAATGGCATAAAGTAGTTTGTTTAATAATAGTGGTGTGTTACTGTGCGTAGTGGCACTTGGAATGTGGGTGCGTCCAGTTTGTTGGGAGAAATTGTAATCGTAATTGAGATAGGTATTTCTATTATCTTTTATGTAGGTATCTAATAATGGAGAACAGTAGACGAAAGGGAGACTTATTTGACGTCAGTTAATAATTAGCGATCTATAGCTTCGAATTTGTACTACTCGTAGTTGGCACGACAGTCGGTGACAAAAGTAGACCATAAATATTAGTTATTAGTATATCAAGAGTAATATCAAGTCGATTTATACACCTTGGTCCTACTTTTTTAGAAGTTTAGTTTCATTTGAATCGGTTCTGTAATTGTGGCGTTATTTCATGAACACTGTCACCGACTATGACCCACCAGATTATGAAAATAAAATAACTTTTAGATTTTTGATATTCGGTTTTTTAATTCTTCATCCTGACTTAGAACTTGATAAATGATTCCTTAACCCACATGCCTTTTTAGATGATGCATAATAATGCATAGTGTCAGAAGCCAAAAGAAAGTGTTCAAAAGTACCTACACTATGGTTTCAGTGTACGAAGGTTTCCTCTGTTGTCAATTTATATATACACTCAATAACTGATTTAGAAGAACGTATTAAATTATATTACATTTTTGAATGTGAGTTTAATGCGTTTTTATTATTTGTGAGCTAAGTTATAGCACCACTAATTTCATTCAGCCTTATTTTTACGTAGATTATGTGGAATAACATTATCTCGAAGGCTTTTATTACAAATCTTATTTAATTTATGAAATTTCTCTTTAATTATGTCCATGAGTGTATAATTGTTTTTGCTTTCCTAGTGAAACCGAGCCTAGTTAGTGCCGATTTTAAATCGTATCCACGCAAAATAATATACCATTAATGGGTGCGTGGTCACATCACTAATTAGTGTTCTATTAGGAATCCGATAGCTGGGAAGGGCTGGACTGCGCGTCACCCACCCACATGATTTCAAAGAGCGAACCAAGACATGACATGCTTTCAACGTAAGTAAAGTAAGTATTGTTATCAGTGATAATGGTAGCCAGAGTGCTGGAGATCATTGTTCTCCTCATTTTATATTTTCAGTTCTTTCTTGAGTTACTTATATGAAACTATAATCTAATCTAGGATGAAAGGTACTATATAACATACGTATTTTTTTATTTACTTATATTATATTTTTGCACCTCACGGATTTGAGCTTTCTTTGATTTTTTGATTGAACATTCATAAATTAGTCATTAAAACAATTTTTTTAAGGCTAATGTTGTATCAATATTCACATATTGATAACACTTTACCATAATAGTTTTAACCAAGTTAAGTCGACCAAATAAACCCAATTGAATCATGAGCTTGAACTATGTTCGTTCATGTAGACGTCTCAATCAATCGCCGATATGCGACGGAAGGCTAAATCCTGCATGTGGCAATCGATTAATCTACCTGGCAATCCCGGTACGAACACAGACCGATACTGAACTATCTAAAACTTTCCTTGCGAGGATAACTGCTCCGTTATCTATGACCTCAGCTGTGAGTTTGCAAATTTTATATTCGCAGCTGAAGTTGCTCTTCAATATGAAAACTTACTGCTTACGCTAAAATATTTTTGTACTCAGACATTTATGTGGATTGGATATACAGTGAATTTTCCAATTTGTAGCTGAAACTTGGTTTTGTTTAGTAACACATTAATGGATTTATAGGCATGGCAGAACCGCAAGCAAGAAAGCGCTTCGGCAGTGCTGGTTATACTGAATAATGAGTGCTGTGATAACGTGTGGTTGTGTGCGTGTCTCACCTTCTAACTAAACCATAACAACATAAAGTAAAATAAAGAACATAAAGAAAAAAAACAGACATTAAACGAATCGCGCTCGATAGCCGCTGGACGCACTCGGCATTTCATTGTTTAGTTAGATTATCTGAATTTTTTTAACTGACCGTCGACATTGAAGGCCGATCTCATTATTTTTAATAATTCCAACCTCCCGGCCTGATGTTACAATTATCTGATGGTTATAAAAATAAATACACCGCCGCGCTTGACAGAGTATCGTAAATAAATATGTAGTTTAGTGCTAGCTCGTACAGAACTGGCACTGTACGACAGCGCTGTATGAATATATGTTCATTTTAGAATGATATTGCAATACACTAGTACTCGTACTAATTTACGAGCGTTCTAAATTTGTCTGGGGTCCAGATTCGAGATGGCCCCATCGTTTGACCCTCATTGCAGAATCGGGCCGAATGATATTTCGCGATTGTCCAGCAACCATCGACTGCGATCAATTGACACTTGACCCTTGCGACTCTTCTGTCGCGACCTTGGACTCGTCAGTACAGAGGACCTTATTACATTAGGTATTTATGAGGTCATCAGACCCACCAAGCTACCTAGTCATAGAATTTTTCTTAATATTAGTTCAGGCATAAGGGTTAGCGCGATTTTACAATTTATTTAAAAACATTTAAGGTTGAACTTACCTTGCGGTTGCTGTTGTGGAATGAAAGGAGTGAGGAGACGAGTCCGTTTCTTCTCATAGCCCTTTTGTGTGATGTCACCTGAAAAATGTTAATAAGCGTTAAGTCTGCTGTCGAGTGTTTAGCGCTTGGCAGGAAACCTAAACCTGAGTTTAATATTACAATTTCTTGGGACAACGAGTGAACAGAGTAAACGGAACACTAAACTATTTGAAGATAAGGCATTTCTATCGTTTCCCTATTTAAATGAATGTATTATGTATACTTATTTAATTAATCACACTAACTTTTTTCTTTTTTTTCTCACACAGCATCATCTAGCCCCAAACCAAGCAAAGCTTGTACTATGGGAACCAGATAACTGATATACTACTTATATACTTTTTGTTTGTTTGTACATACATATTATACATAGAAACACCCAGACCCGAGATAAATATTTGCAGATCATACAAACATTTATCCCGCGGCGGGGATCGAACCCGCAACCTTCTGCGTCCCAAGCGGGCTTTCACCCACTGCGCCACAGAGGTCGTCACTTTCATCAATTCGGCATTACACCTATCAATTTATTAAGGCTTTAGGTATTTTTTTTGTTGCTTTCAAGTCAAGGAAAAGAGATGAAAACTAAAGCCGCTGAAGCTATAGGAAGAATAAAAGTATGTTATGAATAACACTTTTTCATTAACTTTTTAATTTTAATTAAATAGCCATTCAAAAACTGTACAAACTTGAAATCAAGCATGTAGGCCAACCAGTCGATAGCCGGCATAGTTAATTAATTACCATTACAACTATTATTCACTTACGTTCTGTGCACGGAAAACACGACGTCATTGCTATAATATCGAAACCACAAGGTCTCAGACTTGTATAAACTCGTATTAAATCTGAGTGGCAAACATGTTTCAGAGAAATTAAGAAGTACTTAAAATCAGTATATCAGAGGGCTTAGACAACCGGCAGTAGCTATGAATCGAATCGACTTCTACAATCGTCAACGCTTAGACGATAGCGAAGTTCGATTGCTAGCCAAAGTAACCTTCATAAAGCGATCGCCTTGTCTAATCGACTGATCGCTAAAAACCGCGCTTAGTCTATGGTTTTCGTCTTCAAACGTGAAATGTGTCATTGAACTCTGAATGTTCGCCCGGAAAGAGCGCGAAAATTTAAAATTGAGATTGGATTAGAATATTAAAAAGTGAGTTAATGTTTACAGAAACAAATTGCTTTATGTAATAATTTTTAATACACTTTGTCAATAATGTGTTGCAATTATTTTACGTAGATACAATTACGGAAAGTTAAATCTTTGTGCCTATTTTAAGTTTATGGACTATGGAGTTCATAAAATATTAATTTAGTAGGTACCTTACCCACCTACTTACCTTTCTTTGTAATAACAAGAAATAATAGGCTAATGTACCTATACAGTAGCATAATCTTATATCACATAGTAAGTTTCGAGCCGGAAGGCAATATTGTAAACAATGACGCGTTTCACAAAGATGCCTACTTAGAACGAGAGCGCTTTAGTTTATTTTATGTTATATTACAGCCACGGTGACCTTGATATGGCTCAGTTTAGTGCGCAGAGACGTCTAAGGGCCAAAATTATTTTAACAATCATAAAACAAACAACGAAATACAATTACTTTTTACAACAGCTGTTTATGAAATCGCCATTTTGTTTCGATATCTACAGCATTTTAGCGTTCGCTAGCCTTACCATCAAGAGAATCGACAACTAAGCGAAAACGCTTGTCAAATGATCCACTTGGCTAGGCATTTGTATGGAAGTCATCGTTCGATGTTGTCGATTCGTTTGATGGAATCGAAATGTGTGTACATTGTCTACCAATAATCGATTCGCTAACAACAGATCACGTGACTTAGCTAAGGCTTATGTCAATCCCATACATTTTTGGACTTAGCTACTATCGAAGTCGACATTCGATTGTTACATTGTCTAGGCCCTCAGACGCCTGTGTTTATCGAAGGTTCGACTAGAAATGACAGGCTATATACTGAACATCCCACGGGCAAGAAAACTGCATGTGTGGATATTTCAATTATCAGGTTCTGGAAGAAAACTAAACGCATTAGATAAGGGTGGGTGTACAATTATCGAGTGCGTCACGAACCGACTAAGAACGAAACTGTGTATCTCCTCTTAATATAAGTAACGGCAAGATTTTATAGCTTAGTAAGATTTTGCAACAAAAATAATGTATTAAGTCGTTAAACTTTGACAACAGTTGGCGACTGACTCATATGACGAACTTACTATTACTATATGCGTTTCAATTGTATCATTTTCGGCTGACGCCACGTATGTACCTACGACATAAAACTGTTCTATGTTTATTTAAAGTCCTTAAGTACTACTTCGAAACCGGTTACTGAGATAACGCAACAACGCGAAGTGAAACGAATAGCATCGTGTTCTAGTACAATAATTGACGGAAACTGTAGGATGAGGTTATTTTAATTAGAATTTCATTGTAGTTGGAATTGATAAAAAAAAGTGTGCTCTGTCCGACATGTGGTGTGTGTCTACTGGCTGAAGGGAGTGTAAAACCCCTTTTGATGGCAGTGAAAGCGTTAAAAACCTCTGTCGATTCCGTCAATCTAGTAAGCATTACATATTCGGATGGACAGAATGGTCATTGTGATCAGCACGCAACATCCACAGCTAAAGGCCGCCAAAAAACACCGTCACCTAACCACCGTCAACAACCCATACGGCACTTGCTTTTTTATTCCGATCTAATAATATCCCAAGGGAAAGAACAGAGACAAACGCTCATTTCCCAAAACATTTTCCAAATACTCGTATATTAATTACGCACCAGCAAAACTTCAATATCTCTTTAATAATGATGCACCTAAAATCTGTGAATAGAAATACGAGTATATCGAATACCGTGTTCATCCCCTATGAATTTAATGCAAAATTCGAAGGAATAATTGAAAGGAGGCAAACATTTAAAAGCGTTGATGCAATGGGCAGTCCATTCCGTACTATCCATGATACAAGCAAATGCTTTAAAACCGTTCTCCTATTTCGAGTCTGCATTATCGCACTGAAGGTTTGCTGTGCTTTACACAGTCGCATAGAATACTTCGCCGGACAATAATGCAGTACCGGCATTCGTTCGAACTATGTACAATCAAAATAGTTGTCTGCGATTAGAATGTAGACGGAAACCACAGGATGAGACTCGCACGGATCGGAAATAATGGTGTATGCGGTAAATAAAGAGAAAGGAAGCTGAAATAATGATGTTGTCAAAATTATTTCTGGAGTCTGGTCAAATGCCTAATCCAAGGCTAAATATTTGGTTCAATGGATCAGTGCAAATGCAATCATTTTCTTTTCGTTTTTGTAATATTTTTTTGTAATGTTCATAATAACTCAGAAGTGTAAAAAAGCCCTTATATTCCTATTCCTCCATTTCCTTGATATATTGAAAAGCCTTTTAGAACGCCTTTCGAACCACTGTTCAATTTGATCAAAAATGTTATAGGATATGGGTATACCGCTATTTTGCAGATGCAGAAAATGATAAAGGCATAGTCAGATTTTTTTTATATTGAACTATCAGAAAGTTATCGAGGATTGTTGTCAGCAAAAAGTTTTATGAAAACTGTACAAATAAGTATGCAGTCTCTTTTTAACTATGCTCTCGTATCATCCCTAGTCAGTAAAACCGCAGTAGCTATCATAAATCCATGTCTGACTTGTCTCGTCTCCTTTTTAGGTTATAATTTTTGATAAATGTGATCAGTGACACCGAGACCATGTTTAAATTTTTTTTTGGTAATTAAAAAATAGGGGACTTACAAGTTTTATGAAGCCAAAGCTATCGTGTCAACAAACTTGTAGATCTCATCAAGACTTCGAGTTATTCCCGAACAAACAAACATAAAAGCAAATTTTCATTATGCCACTAAGATATCAGATTTTAGTTAGTTTGAGCTAGATAGCTCACTTCGTTGCTCGATCAATTAAGCATGCGAGAACCATAAGCAAATATGGTCGCCTATCCGGTCCGAGTTTGATCAAATCATACAAGTTAGTTACATATGACCCACTTCCCGGTGTTCTATTGAGCTTAAATTTTGCATACATGAATAAATCGCAAGGCAATGCAATAAGATGATTTCATAGATAGTCCGACGATGGAGCTTGAAGATGGCTACAGGAATATTGCAAACGACATGACCCTATCTAGTTGTTTAGTTTGCCTTATAATAATCTTCTCATTTATATCAGCTCAGAGTTACCACCAATAAACTAAAATCGCACAGTGTGAGCTCGTCGAATTAATAAAGTAAACCAACCCGAAAATCATTAGGGATTAAAGCTTCAACAAGTTCGTCTGGCACCATGTACTGGGGAACCAACAAGGGTTAGATAGAACGGATTTTAGGATCGAAGTTCGAAGCACTATACACCCACTCGGCTGACACAGCATTGACAGAATGAGTGCAGGATACAGATGTATTACCTGCAGTGATGCACTAACTAGAACTAGGGTGAGGAGAGGGAAACGGCCAATTGATACATGTGAGATTGCAGGAGCCGTTTGCCACCTCTAGGGTACCTAGTTAGAATATTCGCACATTATATCATATCTATTTACTAAAATATCATTGTACCTATAAAAAGTTTAGACATGACAAAAGCGCTCGGGCGTTTTTTTTTAATTAGAATGGGGGGAAATAGTAAATTTATTTATTTAAGGTAAAAAGTATATTTAAAAAGTAAACACTTGCAACGAGACAACATTTTACACGTATAATAAGACCTCTAATTTATTTTCGATCGACCTATCTAAAGTTAGATAAAAGCTGTCAAAAGTTCTAAATTAATAATCATAACAATACATCAGCATTCGCTTGATGAGGAAATACCATAAATATAATGTTTTTAAGATAGTTAGTTAGTTAGTTCGTATGAGTCAGTGGCCAACTCTGGTGACGGAGTTTTTAGGCCGCCTTAAGGCCTCCGTCATGGCTTAACGACTTAAATAGCCGGGACCGACAATTTAACGTGCCCTCCGAAGCACGGAAGCGCTCAGATGAAAATGCCACTGGCGGTCACCCATCCACTTACAGACCGTTTAGAACGTTGCTTAACTTCGAAGATCTATCAAGAACGACTAAGCAAGCACGACCACGAGCGCTTCGTTGTTTTTAAGATGATCTATGAGATATCGTTGAATGGAAAACGGATTTGTTTCATTGAGAAATGAAAAGTCTTATCACGGGATTCGAACGAACACTTTAAAAATTAACGAATTTGTTTTAAAGTTTCAGGAATATGTATAACGTATAAAGCGGGACAATCTTCAAGAATAGAAGAATCCATTTTGATGTATTTTTACTCGTTTAACTTGTCCTATCCATTTTTAATGTATAGCAACCAAAGCGACGGATTGCATTTACTAATACTTACCTAATGTTGAGAATTGTATGCAGTGAATAGCCAATGTAGTTTCAACTCAAATTCATTTAAAAAAATTATTGTATGCCCTAAAAATATTTCCAGATGGTGATCGCACAGTCGCGCCGAGCCGAACGCGCCGAAAAGTCAATTCAATAGAGAAAATGCTGCTGGCGTTAGAATCGAGCCGCATTTTCTGACGTCATCAGCATTTTTTGCATATAAAAATAACTGCGGCACGTACGACGTGGACAAGTGTGCAATCAGGTTTATTTGCATTTTTTAAAACAATGGATGGTTTCTGTGCTAATTGACGTAGCGTGGCGACCATGCAGTAATGTTTTATCGTATTTTCACACCCGAACGAGGGTTGATGACGTTGATGGCAGCTTCGGAGTTTGGTTTTATTTGTAACTTGGTCCTGCGACCCGTTATTAATTCAAACGGGTCAGGTAGGCAATGTAGTACGTACTGGTATCGATTTCCTACCCAGACTAGACCGTAAAAAACCTGTTACGAGAGGCATTTTTAATAGCCATAGGGTTAATGATTTGTCGTATTTATTAATGACAATATTTTTTTACATATTTAAAATTTTTATTGAGAATCTGCGCAATTTTTTTATCTTTTTTTATAACAAAACCGTTTGAATTGAAGCCAACATAGACAGGTCAAGCAGTTTTTGGCATAAAAAAACAACAGTGAATTGTGTAAAAGATTTATTAGGTTATTTTCAATCAAACACAGTAATTATAGTATTGTTAATGAAAAAATGTTAAAAATTTATAAATAGGATAGTAAATATTTATATTTCTGAAACTATTATATTGTGTGTAGCTACAGCGCGTACATTTCTCTTTGCACGGGGCTGTGACAAATGAAAAAACCGGGCAAGTGCGAGTCGGACTCGCGCACGAAGGGTTTCGTACCATTATCTATAAAAACGGCAAAAAATCGTTTGTTGTATGGGAGTCACCTTAAATATTTATTTCATTCTGTTTTAAGGTTCCATACCTCAAAAGGAAAAAACGAAATCCATAAAAGATCACTTTGTTGTCCGTCTGTCTGTCTGCCAAGACCCTTTATCTCGGGAACGTGTGGAGAGGAGGTATCGAGTTGAAATTCAAACCGCATACTCAAGTCTACGGTCTCTTTAAGCTGTGAAAAAATCAAACTCCTAAGGTATTTGTGTTGTTATAGTAGAGGCAACAGAAATACATCATCTGCGAAAATTCAAACTGTCTAACTCTCATGTTCATGAGACAGACGGACAGACAAACAGCGAAGTCTTAGGGTTCCAGTGTTACCCTTTGGGTACGGAACCCTAAAAAGAATACGCTGCCCGAGTCGTAATTCAGTTTCTTATCCATTGTTAAACTTTCTTTGAAACTTTTATTGTTATCTAGAACTATCGTGAACCGAGAATCTTTATTGCAAAGAATTAAAACTCAAAAGTGGAAAAGTTAATTAAATCCAAAGGAGTGAATAAACCTTTGAAGATATTCAATGTGAAGTCCTAAGACTTAATTATAAAAGCTCTTAAAGCTTCACCTACATCGTTGTGGGCGACCAGCAGCCTTGTTGACTACCTTGAAATCCATTCCCAGTTGTCATCCCAATAGAGCTCAACCAATCACACAACACGAAAATGACTTCATGACATTCGTAGTCATTTTTGTTGTGTGATTGAGAATTCTTACCAAATTTTTTCTTATAAAACATTCGTGATTTGGTGATGGCAGGTTGTGTAAAGCTCTGACCGAGTGGTACCCAAGGGGAAGCGCTAGGAGCCGGGGCAGACCAGCAGCCAGATGGGTGGACGACATAGAGGCCATAGAGGGAAAGACTTGGATAAGATCAGCACAGGGCCGATTGGAGTGGCGTCTGAGGGAGGAGGCTTATGTCCAGCAGTGGGCTATCATTTAAGCTGCTAATGATGATGATGATGAAAACATTCGTTTTACTAGATATGACAAAATATTGAAGTACTAGCAGCGTACCGCGGTTTTACCCGGAAATACTACACTTATCTGAGACAAAAAGCAAATGTGGGTAACAAACAAGTTATTCCAGGACATAAGCTACCTCCATAACAATTCCATCCAAATCCATTTTAACATTTCAGAGTAAAGGAGATAAAAACATTCATCTATGTATACTTTCGAATTTTAGTAGCTATATTATAAATTATTTCTATGTAACTCAACTTACGATTGGGTATGATATTATGCTGTCAGACCACTATATTCCTAATTGGGCATTAACCCATTGACACAGAATGGGGCAGGACGCGCAGCGCAGAGATCCGACCACATCATAAGCTGACATGATATGAAAATGCAAAACATTGCTTATTTTGAGTTAAGCGCAGTTTAAAATACCAGAAAACATTGGAAAATTCAATGCTCTTATTGTATTTTGGATTTTAACTATCGAAAATCGACAATAGATTTATGATGTGATGATTCAAAAGATAGAAGAGTAGAAGCTTATGCCCAGCAAAAGACAAATAATGATGTGATGAATGCATTTTTTTGTACATTCCTAGAGGTATTCAAAACTGATTCTAACTTTGAGATGAGCTGAAAATTTGTCGAATGGAATATAAAAGGGAAAAGAATACATAAAAGAGTCGTGATTGACAAATTTAAAGCACGTAGAAGTTGAGAATAGTTTTAGAAATGAACAAGACTTATTTGCTGAAGCTCTCGAGCAACTGTAAAAAATAATTTCTAATATTCATTTTTCATTTGAAAAGTTTATCTGCAACTAGCTACCTAACCCTATTTCGCTCAGCCGAAAAATGTGTTGTACCTACTGTATTTTTCTACCTATCTGTATATTGAGCAAGGGTTTTAGTGAAATACTTGATACTGCGCGGCTTTACTCGCGTGGTAGGAACATTTTGAATAGCGTATTTGCTATGCCAGATCACTATCTACACTTATTGCAAGTTTCATCCAAAAAAATCCAAATCGGTTCACTAGTTTAGGCGTGATCTAAAGAAAACATACTTACAAACTTGGAATAGTTGGATACTTAGTAGGATTTACTTATGATTTTGTGTTCCACTCTCATGATAATAGATTTCGCAAGCAACTACAGGAAGCTTTTAAGTTCATTATGATAATAGGGTTAGGAATTAAAGAGGATATTAATGAATTTATTCAAAATTTTATTAAAAAGAGAACTTGCAGCTAGGTACATTATGGGTTACTGCTTAAAACATGCAAAGCATATATTGTGTGCTGATGGCCAAATAAGTACCCAGTAGTTTAGCAGTGATACCTGAAGTACTAAGAGTAAGCATTAATAAAGCAAATATCACTGTTTAGGGTCGATTCACATCTGACGGAAGATCCGTCGCGGATTATCACACCGATATACTCGACCGTTCACACTCGACGGACTAACGTATCATCCGTCGAGTGTGAACGGTCGAGTGTTTTTCTATAAATTTGTCAGTTCTGGCGTTCCGCGACCGATAATCCGCGACGGATCTTCCGTCAGATGTGAATCGACCCTTAAACAGTTGAAGTATATTTTCGACTAGCTAGAAATGCTAGGTTTCAGGTTTACTTAAGCTATTTGGTTTTGCACAGCACAATATAGCATACATCCCACTCAGGATGTTTCCACTCCCAAATGTTTAGATGATAGGATATTTGTATGTTTGTGTATCAATTACGCCTAAACCAGTGAACCGATTTGGATGAAACTTGGTATAGGCATGGATAGTGACCTGGAATAGCTTATAGGCTATTCAAAATGTTGGTACCACGAAGTTAGTACATACTAATGTTATACTCGTATTCGTCAACCAGATATAAATAATGTACAATTTATACTTAGATTAGATAAACTAACATAATACTGTTGTCGAGGATCAGATAACACTGTTGAGCCAGTCTGACCGGAACTTTGGTCGCATATTGGATGACGTAAACAATAGACACAAGCCATTGTTTGAATATCATAAAATAGCGAATATAGAATAGGATGAGTTGAACTGATATAGTAGACTCATAAATTCATAACGGTATACAAAAAGCGTACTTTTTACAACCGGTCATAGAAATATCTAATTAGATATATATATACCCTACTTACGAAACGTAGCTTTTGTTTCATAAGTAAGTTCGTATGTGTATATGACTAATTTTGTTAAAAGAAAGAATTATAGATGGTATTAATAAACAAAAATTGGGTAGATTTTACAAGAGTTTATGAAATGAAATGATTTATTTGCAACACAAACAAGCACACAGTAAAAACAGGACAGTAAGAACAGTACATAAGGAAGCACAAAGTTTATGTTACAATTGAGTCTGACTCAGCACTATGTTGTGTTTACATAACACTTTATTTTTATGTACCCAGAGTTGCGATCGGATTGTTATTGCAGACCTGAACTCGGTCCTTAGTTCGGAGTTGGAGGCAAAACAATTGGACCCTAACTTAGCACTTCAAGATCTGATTAAATAAAAGTTGTACAAAAACAGACTCTACTAAAGTTTATTGTAAGAGTCCAGAGGTCTATATATTATTTATTGAATCGTAATGTAAGGGTAAAAGAAGTGAATAAAAGTATGGCGCGTTCATTTTTGATGTCTCTGTTAGCGCTTAAAATATACTTTGACTTGATAAAATTAAGGCAACATTGAACTCCAGGACAAAAGTGACTGAGAAAAAAATATCAGAGTAATGTTTTATTGATTTGCTTGAATAGGTAAACTAAGTACGATATTATGCGAATTTATTCAAACACCAGCTGAGTTATTCGCACGCGGTCAAGTTGAAGAGAGCTGACAGATTGCTATCATGTTCTGATTTACATCACACTACACGTACATGATACACGTACGTGTTACAAACATTTTCAATGGCCTTTATAGGTCACTATCTACGCTTATTCAAATCGGTTCACTGGTTTAGGCGTGATTTAAACACAAAAATCTAAACAAACTCACAAATTTTCAGCTTTATTATATTAGTGGGATTGTTTTTCATAATTCCCTGAAGTGATGAGTTGATCGCGGAGAATTAAATAATAATCATTTAGTCATACACAAAGGAAAGTAAGTAAGAAGTAATCGTCTTTTTTCGGAGTTACGCTTTTAAAGAGATTCATACCGTGACATCGTTTTACTATATGGATAATAATAAGGAAATAATAACTACATATTTTCGATAAAGCTTAAAGATCACACATGGATGCAAATAATGATAACGAAACCGAGAGTGAACCCAGACTAATAGTCAAGACAATAATTATGTTAAAATAACCGAAGACTTTCTAGCAAGTAGTTCTTATGCTGAGATGTAAACTTTTCAGCCACAAGTACAACACATCTCAGTTCTTTGTACTTTATGAGCATCTAAACTTATTTAACCAGCCTCAATTTTGTTTGACTGGCTCCCCACTGGAGCTTGTCTTTTTAGTTTTAAGATCGATCACCTAAAAGAATGCTAGGGCCCAAACCGTGTTTGTTGCCCTGGTTCTTCACGGTATTGGTCGCGCAACTCGCGCAAGAATAGGAGTAAAATTTGTTTTAAGACAGTAAGTGATCCCAGCGGTCCTACTGAATAAATGCTTTTTGACTTTGACTTTGACACAAAGCCGATTAGTTCACGAGGGCCAACTTTATACAATTTGTTTTCTTAATTTTTTTAATTTTCTGTAACATTGTTTCATTTTAGTGTGTGCTACATAAATGTTTTATCATTCTTTCTTAATACTTTGAAAACATAGTTCATAGCGACCTGTAAGCCTGTGACACATTTAAAGTCTATTTAGACACCAGGTACGTGACCCTCCGGCGCAATGAAACTTGTTTATTGACAGTAAAATATTGAGACAGATCTCTCGTTCAAAGTTGCGAAACATAATTACACATACAGTGCATCTATTCAAACAAGTAATTTTATTAAATTAAATACTGAAGCAAGCTTGCGTAACGTGTTTGACACAAACGTGCGAAATGGTTGGGAAACAGTTTCAAAATACCGTCCACTTATTGGAGAGAGTATTCAATGTTTACGTTTGCATCATCATAAGACGCGCGTGGTAAACTCAAAGGGCAAACAATTTCTACATTTCCGTGTGCCGTTGCCGTACTCAGCAGTCAACACAATGGAACTTAATTTATCACAAACTTGGTGATGGCTTGAAATCTGTTTTTTTTTACATAATGAAATATATTTTGTACTCTTTCCTTCTTTGATTACAAATATTATACATTTTAAATACTTATATTTTATCGGCATTCATTTTTACTCCACTTGGCGAGGTATTTTAACTAATCTAATTTTAAATAATCTGACTCGTATTTCAGATTGTCACTTAGCATTGATTTTTTAAGTGTTTGAGATGAGAAAAATTCTTGGATTCAAAACGAAAAAGTCACGTGACTGCTCACCGTCACCGGGTTATTTGTCATGTTTAGAACCGTTTAAGTTTTCGCTTCTGCCGGCACTCCTGGAGTGCCATTGTTTTTTTTTCAGTTTGCTCTGCTCTTCCTTCTTATAAAAGCTATAATTATTACCACTATAAAACCCGCTACTAACGAGCAGATGATTTGATATCTAAGTTACTCAAGAGATTGCTAGCGCTACCTCGTTAGGTATTACAAAGCAATAAATTATAAATAACTAGCTGACCCGCGCAACTTCGTCTGCGCATTATTAGGAACAAAGTAGAGGAGTTTTGAGTGAATCGAGAGTAGGTATATACAAAATATAAAACTCCGTCGCTTGATATAATAATAATATTTTTTTTATATTTATGTTTCTCTCAAGAATCCCTTAATAGATAGAGGTAGGGAAAATCTTACCCAGATGTTGCAATGCTAAGAACAAAACGAATACGGTAATTGGTATAGAATCGCTGAAGCGAGCGGCAATTTTTTTGAAGAAATTGACTCGAAACATAATTTTTTTTGAATAGCATGTACCTACTGTATGGTGTTGAATTTCGAAATAAAACGATTAACTAATATCACCTACCCGCGACTTCGTCAGCAATATAAAAATATCGAAAACTCTAAGCAAAAATCTCCATTAACTTTTCAAAACTCAAAATCGAAGAAAATTTTATACTCGAACGTATTTCGAAAAACGTTTTTAGAAGCGCCACCTAGGAGAAAAAGTGTAAAGTAGTTTTGACCTCTAGACCGATAGATGGCGTTCTAACTATAGCCAAGGAAAAAATATTTTAATATCAAAAAATCATAACTTCGGAGTTGGGATATATTGATGGGTGGGAATACGCATGTTACATGTTTATCATTAATTTTAAAATAATTTATTATGCAAAATACAAAAAAAAGTAAAAAAATCTAGAGTGCAAAAAGTGGCTTCGGCGGTCACCCATCCTTTTTATGACCGCGCCCAGGGTTGCTTAACTTTTTTCCCCATACAAACTTCCAACCCTTATTTTCCCGCCCCCTTATGGTAATTGACAAAAAAAAGTATGAAGAAAAAAGCCTATGTCCATCCCTGGGGTATACTCTTTATCCATGCCAAATTTCAGCTTAATCGGTTCAGCTGTTTGGGCGTGAAAAGGTAACAAACAGACAGACAGACAGACAGAGTTACTTTCACATTTATAATATTAGTATGGATAGTATGGATTGTTGCGAAAGAAGAATAACAGAAGACAGTTTTCTTCAACAAAATGCTGTACATAAAAAGAACATCCCGTTAAAATAATGTTCACACGTTATTCAATCAAACAATCAAGGAGTAGCTACTTTATGGTGATGAACGCACGCGTGGCGTGTCCAGTCCATTTTTATGGCTATCTCGCCCATAGCAGTACTTAGGCTCTGCTTGCACTGTTTTAGTATGCACATCTGCATCACTCATACTTTAGCTACGCAATACTGTTACAAAGTCATATGACTCATATTGCTTCTAGATAACATAATACGGCATTAAATGTCTCATTAGTTCGTTCACGACATAAAGTTCTTCAATATGAAATACAAGTACAGCTTTGCTTTGGGGTTAGATGATGCTGAGTGAAATGTCCAGCATTATTTATTTATGAACTATTACTGACACTAGCTGTAACTAGGGGTTAACTATGATGTCAGTCTTAAGCCACCTGAAAGTCACCTTCATGGTTTAACGACTTTATAGCCGGGTCTGACAATTTATCGTGACTCCAAAGCATAGACCGCACAATTCGAAGATCTGTGAAGAACGAAGATCGAGCAAAGAACAACAGACAACATTCAGGCAGCTCTTCTAGCTTTATAGAAAACTAGCTGCGCTCCCGCGGTGTGACCCGCGGTCCCTTGGGATTTTTCGGGATAAAAAGTAGCCTATGTCCTTCCCTGGGTGGGATACAATCTTTATCCACGTCAATTTGTTCAGTGGTTCTAATCTGTTCAGTGGTTCGGGCGTGAAAAGGTAACAAACAGACAGTCAGATAGACAGAATACTTTAACATTTATAATCAGCTTCAGCGCGCGGCTTCGCCCGAGTGGTACCAACATTTTAAATAGCCTATATGCTATTCCAGGTCACTATCTTCGCCTATACCAAGTTTCATTCAAATTGGTTCACTGGTTTAGGCGTGATTGCTACACAAACATACAAACATCTAAATATCTAAACAAACTCACAAACTTTCAGCTTTATTATATGAGTGGGAAGTATGGTTATGGATATAAATAAAACTTACAGACCCTACGCTTCAAATAATGTAAACTAGAATTCAAGATTCATTAGGAACCTATGAGTTTTTAGTATTACAGTTTCAATTCCTCAAAGATTACTTCATAAACGAAAGTTTAAGCACACAGACGAAATAATGATAATACATAATTATGAAATTATGTAGGTAGTGTATCTTAGTAATAATATTTGCAATTCCTATGACCCTTTTTTGCATCGGAAAAGGTTTGCTTTACGGTTTAGGTAAGACATTGTAGAATGAACAATAAGCAATAAAACATTTTGTATAGTCATTCAATATACAATGACAGCGCGAACGAATTATTGCTAAACCGCTCTACTAATTGTATTTTAGATTTTCGATATGAATGAAAGAGGTAACGATGATCTAAAAGTAGTTTAACATTGAAGGTGTCTTTTAATCCGAGATCTTAAAACAAAAATAGTAAAAGGTAAGTAGGTTCGTATGAGGAAAGTGGCCAACTTACCGGTGACGAACTTACGCTTCTTCTTATCCATACTAATATTATAAATGTGAAAGTAACTCTGTCTGTCTGTCTGTCTGTCTGTCTGTCTGTTTGTTACCTTTTCACGCCCAAACCGCTGAACCGATTAAGCTGAAATTTGGCATGGATAAAGAGTATACCCCAGGGATGGACATAGGCTACTTTTTTTTGTCAATTACCATAAGGGGGCGGGAAAATAAGGGTTGGAAGTTTGTATGGGGAAAAAAGTTAAGCAACCCTGGGCGCGGTCATAAAAAGGATGGGTGACCGCCGCCAGCCACTTTTTGCACTCTAGATTTTTTTACTTTTTTTTGTATTTTGCATAATAAATTATTTTATAATTAATGATAATTATGTAACATGTGTATTCCCACCCATCAATATATCCGAACTCCGAAGTTATGATTTTTTGATATTAAAATATTTTTTCCTTGGCCATAGTTAGAACGCCATCTATCGGTCTTGAGGTCAAAACTACTTTACACTTTTTCTCCTAGGTGGCGTTTCTAGCGGAGATCGAAATACGAAGGAGTATAATTTTCTTTGATTTTGAGTTTTGAAAAGTTAATGGAGATTTTTGTTGATTTTTTTTGGTGATTTTTGATTTTTTTGATTTTTGGATTTTTTGTGATTTTTTTTTGAGTTTTCGATATTTTTATATTGCTGACGAAGTCGCGGGTAGGTAATATTAGTTAATCGTTTTATTTCGAAATTCAACACCGTACAGTACTTGCTAAGTATTCAAAAAAAAATATGTTTCGAGTCAATTTCTTCAAAAAAATTGCAGCTCTCTTCAGGGATTCTATACCAATTACCGTATTCGTTTTGTTCTTAGCATTGCAACATCTGGGTAAGATTTTCCCTACCTCTATCTTGGGATTCTTGAGAGAAACATAAATATAAAAAAAATATTATTATTATATCAAGCGACGGAGTTTTATATTTTGTATATACCTACTCTCGATTCACTCAAAACTCCTCTACTTTGTTCCTAATAATGCGCAGACGAAGTTGCGCGGGTCAGCTAGTAACAAATATTATATTGAGACACGATTCAAAACTCGCAGACTCGCAGAACAGTTTCTATAAAACAGGACAAAAAAAATTAAGAATCTACCTCGAGCCGCTGTCCATAACACTAGCTGCTCGTCGCGGTGTACGCGGTCCCTCGGGAAAACTTCACTTTTCCGGGATAAAATATAGCCTATGTTCATCAAATCTTTCCTTTTTATAATATTAGTATGGATAACTTTTAAAATTTGGACTACAATTAACTGAATAAAAAATGTAAGTTCGGTGAGTTAGATGCATAATCTGTAATATCATAAATTTTAAAGCAAAGCTTTTGTAAAAACTAGACTGTATTTAATAAAGATTTTAGAAGGACTACCCCCTTAGACATCTTCAAAGGATCTGGAATATAAAGATCTGAAAGAATGTCTACCGCGCCTTGGGGATACAGTAGTGACCCTGTTTTTTAGAAGGATCCCAATACTTTGTAGGTGTACTGGGATCACATGGGATCAATGACACAAGTCTCAAGGCGAGTTTACTTACGCCAACAGACAGATGCATCATGCTAGTGACACGCTCGTTTTTGCGTCTCTTTCTCGTGAAAGAGTCTAATGTCTATCTGACAATGAGTGAGAAATAATCGTCAACGAGTACAACCTTACATAGGTCGTAGGCTACAACTTGTAACCGTAACACAATGACTCAAGCGTTATGTGACATTCCTTTCGATCCTGACCAAAATATGGATTATGTTAAATATTGAAACAGTATAATAGTAAACGGATGAACTGAACGATCAATTGAGCGATTTTAGTTTAAAAATCAAAATAGATGAAACAAATGTAAACGTACGAAATATTTCAAGGGATCCCATTTCTTATTAGCAGACTGGCATGAGCTAAACAAGTAATAAACTCTTTATTAAGAAGCCGATTTAGTAATAGCCTTGGCTTGTGACATTCTTCGGCCTCACTCAACCTGTATAATTATTAGTACTTGGTATGAATGTGGATGGAAATACGAGTAGAGGCAGGGCGAAGAAGAGATGGATGGATTGTGTGAAAGATGATATAAGTAAGAAAGGAGTGCTGAGATGACGGCTGATAGAGGGAAATGGAAGAGGAATACATGTTGTGACCCCACATAGAGTGGGAAAAGATGATGATGATGATAATTAAAAGTTGGCACAAAAGTTTACACTATAAACAATTAGGATTAAATTAAAACACGATTGAGGCCGCGGTTCGGCCGGGTTAGTCAGAAGAGCCCGTCACGAAGACAAAACGGGTTTGTGATGATGCGTCATGCTTAACGCACGCGGCAAAAAGACGTAAGCGACGCCGGCGGAGCAACTCTTTATGAAACAGGTAGAGGATAGATACGTGCACGGCTGCGATGAATTACTACCGATAATACGAATAATAGGAAAGACTGCGCTATTGAATGAACATTCCTTTGTTTTATCCTAATATCCTATCCTAATCCTAATAATATAATAAATCTGAAAGTTTGTGAGTATGTTTGGATATTTGGATGTTTAGATGTTTGTATGTTTGTGTAACAATCACGCCTAAACCAGTGAAAAGATTTGGATGAAACTTGGAATAGGCGTACATAGTGACCTGGAATAGCATAAAGGCTATTCAAAATGTTACCATGTATTAAATGTACCACGCGGGCGAAGCCGCGCGCAGAAGCTAGTACTCAAATAAAATAAATATTAGCTTAAATCTACAAAAACATACTACTTAATGACTGAGGCCCTAAGGCGGCCTAATAAACTCCGTCACCAATATTGGGCACTCACTCATACGACGTTACGTTTAGCTACGTATTTCACGCCATCTATGTGAATAATTGTTTACTGTTTTAAAGTAATTCAAAAATAGAAACTAAAACTGGATCACAAAAGCTTTTGCTAAAATGAGAACACATTACTAAATAAGAAAACGTAGACTGCATTCATCGAAAACAGCATTTATTGCGAAAGTATGTTATTGTATGGCTCCGATTTTATTTATAACTAGCTTCTGCGTGCTGCTTCGCCCGCGTGGTACCAACATTTTAAATAGCCTATATGCTATTCCAGGTCACTTACGTATTATATTATCTATCTTTGAATTACTCGAGTTGAACAAACTCAAGTGTTTAAGTTCGACAAGACAGAAGCACTAATAAGTGTCTGTTTTTGTGATACTTGGAAGACACCAACTTTCCTATCTACCTTTGAAATATATTTTGTTAGTTTGACTACTGATCCACCACTGCCACTGCTAGGAGGTACATACATTTATTGCGAGCTGTTACGATTTATCCAGGTACCACGTGAGCGAAGCCGCGGTCTGCTATAATATTTTTTATGTAACCTTTTTAAAAGGAAGGGAGGCATTTGCCCTGCAGCGGGACATCACGGGCTCATAATAATAACTTTATGTCCTCCTGCTGCGAAAAGATCTCAACTCTCAAGCATTTTAGATGGAAAATAAATGAATTGTATCACTTACAATAAATGCAAAAAGTACTGAAGGTTAAAATTGACCAAGAATTTCGCTGCTGGGTTTCGCAATATCTCTCAATGCCAATGCCCTAAATACTGGTAGACAACCAAGTGTGGCACGTATTGAAGGGTTCTGCAGTTGTTTTAAATATTACGACATGTGCCTAGAAGTTGATAATACCAGGCTTAGATGATGATGTGGTCAAAACATGGCGGCGATACCGATTACCGAATTGTACCGCTTACCGACGTAATGAAGTATGACGTTTTGTTTTTATAAAAGTTCCTTCAACGATCTTACCACACGTTCAATCTTACAATGCGGAATTCACCTTTAAGTTGTTTAACGAAAACTATTAATGTAACCTCAATAGTTCGCCAATAGAGCACCTTCTTTAGGATTTCAAAAATCCACTTTGTGCCAGGAAAAACACGCATGAACAAGGTACAATACAACCGATCTTTGTCTCTCTGAAGTTAGGTGCACTAAACGATTGCGCAGGTTTGGTTGAGTAAGCGAGATAGCACGATGCAACAAACTAAGCGAGAGAGCAATGCAGCTATACAACGCTGTCTTTGTCTTTTAGGCGCCATCAAAAATAGGTTCTGCTCAGCTACTTCAGAGAGCTAAAGATCTGTTGTGCGTATTCTACCTACTCAGATCTTCAAAGGGAGTATCAATGTTTTCTATAAGTTATTTCTTCTGCAAATAGAAGCTTTTTTGGGGCTAGATAGCGCAAAATGTCATTCAATATTTCTATATTTACTTATAAACTCATGATGAACTGAATAGTTGAAGCAGATTGAATGATAACCCTGTGGCGCCGAGGTGGCGAGCGTTTCTTTATTTTTTATTAGTGACGCCATGTTCAGAACATCTAGCATTGAAACCGTTAGTAGAATATATTTCACTGTGTACATCATTTTATTATGCTTATTACAATGAGTCAAGTAAGAAATCGTACCTATAGGTATAGGTAATAGGTAACTGCGAAAGTTTGTAAGTTTGGTATATTTTGAGTTCCAATCACACAATCCTGTGAATCCATTTGGTGGTATGAAATTTAGAGAGTTGTAAATAGCCTGGAAGAGCTTATAGGCTATTTAAAATGTTGGTACAACGCGAGCGTAGCCGCGGGCGGTTGTTAGTGATGAGTATTTGAATCTTATACACAAAATATGGGTGTTTCTAAGGTTATAATTTATTTATTTATTGGAAAACCAACAGCTATTGCATGGTGTCCTTAATAATTACAATAGAAATAGTGAGCCAATTACTGGTTTTCTAATGCTAATGGTAGTAGAATAGCTAGAAAAAATGTTAACACTAAGACTTGAATACGTACTTTACCTATCTTAATATAGATACTTAGAATAAAAATATATATGTATCTACAGAAATTTAATAGTTAAACTTACGGATTAAAAAAGTGTAACGCTAGGCATCGCCTTGGGAACACTGGTATTAAACATATCAATGTCCAATAGCCGGTAAGTAATATATATGTCAACTCTATGAGTAAAACTTGTTAGTTTATTAGGTGTCAATCTACCTACTTGGTAGTAGAGTAGGTATTATATTAAGTAGTTATTATTATTATTTTACAAGGATAGGATAGCCTATTAAGTAAATAGTGCCTAGAATATTCATGTTTTCGCGGAATAGGTACTTTTGTATGTATGTTTGTACATAAAATATCTTAGTTTATTCAGTTTAATAACTTTATGCAGATATAAATTTAATAATTCAATTCATTTATTTATTTCATACGGACTGATTAGATTTTTTTTTTTTAATGCTGGACATTTCACACAACATCATAGAATAGAATAGAATAGAATAGAAAAAAGTTTATTTTAGCTTACATTAAATTTAAAAACTAAGTACATAAGCTATTTAAACACAAAATTGGCCACCACTCAGCGTGTGCAGCACCTTCAAGTTGCTGCAGCGCTGGTTTTCTGTGGTGCCGGTTAGTTCGTGTGTGGCAGCAGCTGCACACGTATACACATAGTTTGAATTAATAACTTTTCTAAAATATATAATAACTAAATATAGGTAAGTAGGTACATATAACAATTCCTTAATCTAGGTAGGTAAACTATTTTTCAGTTACTAAGTAAGTGTAATTAAAATATTAATAATATAAACGCCAGAACGACTACCTTTGAAATTGGACCTGTGAAGTTAATAAATGTTTTTTTAGTGCTTTTTTAAAGGAGTAAATGCTTTTGGAGTTTCTAACTGGGGGAGGTAAATTATTCCAGCATTTCGTGGCAGCATAGCGAAAGCTACCACGAAAGGCAGTCGTTCTGTGGCGAGGACAGATGAGTCGTATAGCAAGGCGCATATGGCGCTGAGAGATTTGAAGCTTTTCGTATAAATAGTGCGGCTGCTGATAATTAATGACTCCAAAAAGCAGAGCAGCAAAGTGAAGCGACCGGCGTGATGACATGTTCAGAAGTTTGTGACTGTTGATGTAAGGAGATATGTGAGCTCATCTAGCCCCAAACTAAGCAAAGCTTGTACTATGGGAACCAGATAACTGATATACTACTTATATACTTTTTGTTTGTAAATACATACATATTATACATAGAAACACCCAAACCCGAAATAAATATTTGCAGATCATACAAACATTTATCCCGCTGCGGGGATCAAACCCGCAACCTTCTGCGTATATAGCGGGCTTTCACCCACTGTGCCATAGAGGCTGACTGAGATTAATCATCATCTCCCTGCCCTTTTCCCACATTATGTGGGGTCGGCACAACATGTGGACTGATTAGATTAAGTAACAGATAAAGAATTTTCATTCATTCATCTTAATGAATAAACATGAGTTATGTTTATGTGAATATAAAACCTAATTTGGATTTTATTCCAGACTAGCTTCCGACCACAGCTTCACTTGCTTACTAAAGTTTTGAATGCTATTAAAGTTCACAATTAACATAATTTTTATGCAAGTCCAAAGAACCATAACTACACCTTAGTATTTGACACTCTTCACAGTATTGGTCGCGAAATAACAGGAGAAAAATTAGTTATAAGACTATTCTAAGTGATCCCAACGGTCCTACTGAATAAATGCTTTTTGACTATGACTAATTTATCTTGACAAGTTTAATTTAATTGCCTTAAGTACCTATATCCCTGTGCAATATATGTAGTTTCTATGCACCATAAATCCCACTGATATAATAAGGCTGTGTATCAATCACGCCTATACCAGTGAAACGATTTGGATGAAAATTGGTATACGCGTAGATAGCATATAGGCTATTCAAAATGTTGGTACCATGCAGGCGAAGCTAGTACTTACTCATTTCTCAGCATAATATATTATCAGAGTTAGAAAGTGATTTATTCTATAGGTAACTATTTTTCTTGACTACTAGATGCCATGAACAGTCGAGAGGCAGTCATTGTGAGAGAAGATCTCTTTCAACTTTCAAGGGAAAAAGTTATTGTGTTTCTTAGAATTATTGTCAATGTGAAGTGCATTCTTCAACCTTCGAGCATTCTCCAATCAAATGATCGACACGCGATAGGACAACGCAACGAGCATTACCTGCATCAAAACATAGCGGCACTTAAAGTCCGAACTGTCGGAACACTCTCTATTTACCCTATCAGCTGGACAATGTATCACCAGACTCATTACGTAGATGCTCGATAACTTCTAATTAAACTTACTAGTCATACAAAAAAATATAAAAAGCAGATAAATAAAGCAAAACAATTAGAAATAACAAAATATCGATTAACGCATATTTGACTACAAAGTAGGTACACAACACAACTTACCTTCGGATAACTCCAAGTCGAGTTCTGCCAGTTTGTCCCGTACATCATCTGGCAACTTCGAAACATCAACACTAAAGTCAGCCATTGTGAAAAAACACTTTTCTCTCACACAAAATAAATAAAGTTTTTAACGACAACAATTCAAGAAATCATCATGACACATAGCCATCTTGAATCAGAAAATATTAATCTGCTTGGTTCCCTGCTCCGCACGAAACTGACGGAGAGACAAACAGCGCTGAAACCAGCGAGCGATGTCAAGTTCAAAGGTGTGAAAGTTGCGTAACTGTACTACTAGATGGCGTAAGTTTAGTGTCAAACGAACGGGATAGATATAGGATGTCTTGTTGCTGGTTGCTCAAACGAGATTTTTTACTCGTTGGCTATTGGATGTATTATCTTATGCAAACTAGAAAGACTGAAGAGGACAGTTTCCATTGGTTAGCATAGTTTTAGACACGCCCATCGAAATGTTTGATAAAATAGCATTCTCGATAGCATTACAGTACAGAAACAAGGACCCAAAAAGAAGTTGACATAATGTACCTATTTTGTATTTTTTTGATTACTTGGTCCTAGTCTAGAGATCTAAGGTTGAGACACAGAGTAAGGGTTGAGAGTGAAGCTGAGAGCAGAAACCTAAGGAGCAGGAATTTAGCATTTTAACTCGAAATTATTACCTTTTTATTATCTTATAATGTGGCAGTGCCCCAGCGGGGTCATGTTAGGAAACGCATATGGCTATATTTTAACCCATACTTGGCAGGATTTTTTTTTCTGGAAATGTAATTTTTTTTTGTAAAATATGTTCATAAGTGCTTATAGGGTTTATTTATTCAGTTCAGTAATTTATTTACTATAAATTATCATTACAGAAATTTTCTACTCTATACAGGGTGTAAAAAGACTGCTACCGAAAACTGAGGGGTTGCAATCAGACCATGATTTTAAACATATTTAGCGAAAAAAAAAAACGCAAACAAATTTTTTGACTTAGCTTAGTCATTTTATGTTATTTTCGGTTATTTACTACTAGTGCAACATAATAAGACCACACCTGCCTAATCATTTCATTTATAAAAGAAAAAAACAGTTAAAACTCAAAATCCAGCAATCTACGTCAAACAACGCGGCCAGAAAGCCATACCATACATTTTGACAGTTTACACTCCGGAATAACTTTATGTCACGTTCTATGGTAAGACGCATAATTTTTTGTAATTTTAAATTAAAGATTTACTTAGCTAAAGCGACATCTCTTCGTCATTTGATTCTGAATGTAACTTCGGACAATGAGCTTGAGTTCACTAGTGAAACATGTAGATGGCGCTAATCGGTGCTTAACCGAATAAATGTTAGCATAGCAAGAATTTCGAAATTGACGCATGTGGTTCTGTGGCCGAGCGGTCGAAGGCACTCCGGCTTTAGGAGGATCGTCTGATCATCACGGGTTCGAATCCCGTCGGTCGGAATTGCAAATTCTGATAAGACTTTTCATTTCTTAATTAAATAACAAGTGTGGATTAGTACTATAAAAATTTCAAAAAATTATAAACGCCATATCATCAAAGATTTTCACGGCCGTTTTAGAAAGGTAAGGAAAACCTTGATTTGAAATCAATGGTTCAAACTATCTGTCTCCTTTTCCATTTGCAGATCACCACGTTTTTTATCAGAGAGCTTTAAAGATCTTGAGACCAACTATCAGAAAAAGGAGATCGTAAAGTGGGTAGAGCTTGGGTGGGCTGCGTTTGGAAAATTAGACGACAATTTGACAACCTTGTCTAAAACCCCGTCTATGTACCTAACTAGTGTGTTTTACTCATGAGAACTTACGGTGCCGAGACATGAACGTTCACCTAGGAGGCTAAGTAGAAAATGAGGGTTACACAGAGACATGGTGATGTAAAAAGTGACAGGATGGTGGCGGAAGATCAGTAACAAGCGTCGGATGTCCTGCAGCAAGATGGGTCGACGATATAATCAAGGTCGTGGACTGGTGGCAGTGAATCAGGCTAGCACAGGACCAGAAAAAGAAAAGAGAGGCTTATCCATACCTAGCAGTGGGTGAAGTCTGGCTAGGCTACAGATCATGAATTGAGCTATACAGGATGTTTACTAGAAGAAAGTAGAAATCCATAGATCAAGGACTTGTATGTTTTGTGACTTTGGATAGTTTGAAAGCTATTCACATTTTTGTGACTAAGTACATAATACACAGGTGCTACAAAAAACAATAGCAGACCCAACAATTGCAGATCAGAATTACAGATTTTTGATAAATTTTGTGAAACAGAGTTGATACACAACATAATGTACTGGCAGCGTATCTCCACAGATACATGTTATCTTGAAATCTTGCTTAGCGAGTAGCGTGAACGTGGGGATACATCACAAAAATGCGTGCGCAGACTCCTGCTCTTGGTCCGCTATAGGAGGACAAAATTCTCTAATATAAAATAAAAAAATCATGTACAAAACTAATTCCTGTAGTCCCCAGATTTTTTTAATTCAATGTATCCCAGACACGCTGCCAATTATAGGGTTAAGATCTTGTAACTAACATGAAGCAATAAAATAAACGTTTTGAATTGAATTAAATATTTTTTTATAAATAAATAATACCTCCTTTTTCAGCCATTCCCACAATGGTCCGAGTATGTAGCCCTTCGATCGAATTCGTCCGATGTAGCATTATCATAGACAACTCTTACTTTACTCCTTGATGTCACGGACAAAGAAGAGTTTGGCGCTGGTTTGGTGTCAACTGACATCATTCTGACAATCGAATTTAATGTAGAAGTCATTCACTAGGTGTCGCTCGCTGCGCGCATTTCATCTTCCGTCATTCTCATTCGCTCGCTCGCTGCCTAGTTTTTCTTTTTACTTTGCATTTGGTATGTGGATACTTAGTTGGCTGTAAAGTAAAACTTTATTCTCGTAATGGCTGCCACGCTAAAAGTGTAGTTCATTGGTCGTTATTATGTCATGTACTTGGAATTAGTGTTCGTATGTGGCGTTCGCGATCAACAAGTGTACAGGACGATGTTCACATGAAAGCTGTATAATATCCATCTCCCTGGAGCGTTTCCTCTTTCATGTTTCCTTTTTTGGCGATTAAGTTATGGACTCAACGTTTGTGTACTATTAGTAATAAAAACATAATCTATGCTGGGTGATAAGTGCGGCGACGTTCCTTATTGAGTGCCAAGTCGTCAGTCGATAGTCAAGATGACGGATAACAGGTCGTCTTCAGCGCTATTCAAGCGAGCCGAGCAACTGAAGCGATGGGAGGAGTCGGATACGAACAAGCAGAGTACGGCGCCAAAGCGCGCGTCCAGGATCCAGTTCTCGTCAGGGATTGTGTTCCTCGCGGCATGCACTTCTGGGGACAAGGAGGAAGTGCAGCGCCTCTTGAAGATGGGAGCTGATATCAACACCGCCAACGTAGACGGCCTCACAGCTTTGCACCAGGTTAGTATAAAAGTATAGTTGCAACTCTTTTTAGACTACCCTATTCTTATTGTTTTAGTACCTATTATTTTAGTCTTACCATGATATGTGACATTAAGTTTTTTTACTATGTAGTGATTATATTCTACTAGCTGGTTGTTAAGCCGCATGGTACCAACAATTTGAATAGCCCATCTATTCCAGGTACCTATCTACCCCCGATTCAAAAAAGTTTTAGGTTTAATATTCCCGTAGTGGTTCTAGCTTCTAATGTAACCTCATGAATGGAATGGTAGATATTTTAGATTCGATTCAATCAATTTTGACATTTCAATGTCTTTCATCTCCGTAAAACAACACTTTACATGTTCAACATTTGATAGGAAGTAAAACAGTTATCCATGTAATGGGTGTACATTCTATAGAGTGACTGATTTAAAATGTTCCTACAAATGTGTATTATGTATGCTGTTGGTGTTGCCTAATAATAAATAAATAAAATCCAAGAGAGCAATCGCGTCGTGCATTACTGGAACCGGTTACCAGAGTCTGTGATGCACCCTCAGTGAACTCTTTCAAGAATAGACTGGACAAATATTTAAAGCGCACTGACAAGGACTAAGATAATTGATTTGTTTAAACAGGATTTTATTGCGTTTATTTATTTTCCGATGTTTCGGTTGTGTTGCAACAACCGTGGTCGCGGGCGAACTAAGTAAAAGGTATTTAACGTGATTAAATCCTGTTTAAACAAATCAATTATGAATTGTGATTGCGAAAGTTTAAGAAAGATTAAGGACTAAGATATAACGCATTAGCTCTCAGCTGTCTGTGTATTATAAATAATAATAAAGTAATCGGCTCAATTTTATTAGCATCAGTGTTTCTTTACAATGCATATTAACACTATACTCCTCTCGGTTTCCTCACTCGAATAGAGTAAAATGTGGTTTGAGTTTAGACTTTCAAGCTTATCACGGTTATAAAAAAGATACTTTTGCCTTGGCTGTTTATATCTTTCCTAGATGATTTAATTTATACAACAAGAGGCTATATGGAAGAGGCCTATGCCTACTCAATAGAAAACTGTAGTGCCTTGGACATTCGCAATGCCATAGGTTAAATGCCATTTCACTTATTTGTATGAGAAAGGGTAGTTATATTAAGCAGACAAGTATTCTTTGAAGATGTTGATGTGACATAAAATTAAAAGTTGGTTTACAAATTCTCCAAATGGAATTAGTGTTTTTAGGCTTTTGTTTATAGAGATTAGAGTACATTTAATTAATTATTTAGATAACCTGCTTAGATTGACACTAATTATTCCCATACAATTGAGTTCAATGTGTAAGGATGTTCTGTTTGTATTAAAAAATTATACATATACTACATTAGCTATCTGTTGCAGTGTTATGAATATTCCCTCGGGAAAACTTCATTTTCCCGAGATAAAATAATGGTGAAAGAAATTTTCAAATCGGTCCAGTTGTTTCGGAGCCTATTCAATTCAAACATACTAACAAACAAATCTTTCCACTATAATATTAGTGTACATGACAGAACATATTACAATGTTCAATAGACATTAGTTTTCATAAACATGATTTGATCTTATTATCCTAGTGGTTTAAAGAAAAATGATTTTTACTGAACACAAATTTTCATTTTCTGGGTAGCTGATGCTCACTACCCATTGCAAACGGATTATCTAATCATTACAGAACACCCTTTACAATATCAATATAATTATTCACGTCTTTTCGTCATTCTCATCACATAATCACCGAAAGGAGGTGAAATTATGTTCTGCCACAAGACGTGTTAAGCAATGTTCATGTGTGTACGTACAATATGTTTGGTGGCATAGCCAACTGTAAACTGATTACGCCATGATGAAGGCTTTCACACGATCTAAAAGTCCATCAAAGTCAAAAAGCATTTATTTAGCCGACTGCTGGAATCACTTAGATTATTCTTACAAATAGGTGATTCTATCAGCAGAGTTTGATCATATAATCTACTACAAGTATGAGTACATACTTGTAATATTTTTGAGTCAGCACACATGGTACATTTAATTCAGTATTTCAGTTTCATTATTTCCCTGCCCTTATCCCACACTAAGTGGGTTCGGCACCACGTCTTCTTCCACTCCTACCTATCACTCGTCAACTGTGCACTCACTCCTTTAACATGCATATCATCTCATATGTTTTGTTAAACTACTGAAAATTGATGATGTTCTATGATACAGATTGACTGAGTGCACCAATTGATATCCAGTTAAACTAACAAATGATATATTAACTGCTATTGAATAACAAGCGTGTCGCTGACTTACCTTAGGGCGCCTTCAAATTAGCCGCAAATTGTCGCGCGGAGGCAGCGCGGCAGCAGCGCTGCGGCCGCGCTGCTGTAGCTTGGTTCGAGAATCATAGTGTTGTATATTTAGTTTCACGATGAAATTAAATGTAAATTAATTAATTATGATGAATTTAATTTCTTGTTTGTGAAATTTTCAATAAATGTATTACATATTTCTACCCAGCGCATTTTTCTTTTCGATTTTATTGCTGTACTTGTCGGACCTCGAATCCCATATCGCTGGACGACTCTCAACTTCATCGATAAATTCTTCAACCTGATTTTCGTTCATGTTTAGACTTGAACAAAGAATACGTGCCCACCGTCACTAGTCGATCGATGAACTGATGCGCGGCCGCAGCGCGGCTGCAGCGCTGCAGTCGCGCGTTTTTAATTTATATGGATTTGGACAGCAGCGCGGCCGCAGCGCTGCAGCCGCGCTGCCTCCGCGCGACAATTTGCGGCTAATTTGAAGGCGCCCTTATTGTTTGCTATTGAGAGTAACGAGGACCCAGTTGCTAATACCTAGGCTTGATATTTTTATCATCTATACTTGTCTTTTAGACTATAATAATATTACAAAGAGGAAAGATTTTTTTGTTTGTATGTTTCTTTGAATTGAATAGGCTCCGAAAGTACTGGTCCGATTTGAAAAATTCTTTCACCATTAGAATCGTACATTATCCCTGATGAACTGTGATAGATATCGCTGATGATAGGCATTTATTCCAGTAAAGTGAAGTATTCCCGAGAGACCGCGGGTAACACCGCGACGGACAGCTAGTCTAGAATGAAATGCTCTGTGTATAATGATAAAACTTATTATATTAATTTTTCGGTACTTTTCGGTTTGGTAGACATCTGCATACACATATCTTTCAGACATTCAAAAACCTTGACTAATGGGCTAGTCAGAGGCACATTTTCTATTCATTGAAGTTCAGAACTGTATTTTTTTCGTCTCTTGAAAAGTGTTCAATTATTGCAATATACTTATCATGTTGTCATCCAAGTAGTAAATTACCAAAAATTCTGTAAGATTTTTCTTATAACATAACAAAGAATAGTTATAACCTTTTTGATTATTGTTGCAATGTATATGTAAGTCAGAATTTTCTATCAAACGATGTTCCTGAAATTCTGTTCCATATAAAATCAATTGTAAAAGCAACTTCCGCGAATCGCAGTTTCGGCTAGAATGCGGCACGGTATCACGTGCGTCGGGAGTTAGCTCGGAATAACTTTCGATTGTTTCTGTCTTGCCGCCAACGTCACCAGGACCGAATTAGACTCTGACACTGTCCGGCCCATGACGGTACATCGCCGCTTCCCTATTCGCCTCCTATGACTTTTAGCCAATAAAAAACGCCATGGACGACGAAGCACAATCCCGTTCTTTAGCTTCTGTGTTAAACTCGAATTAATCTTCATTTGAGATGCGAAATCGACATATTTTTTTTGTAAGCGAAATCTTACTAATGTTTAACATGCTAGTGTTTGAGAACTCGTGTGTTTGATTTGATAGAGATGTCTTTGCTTTGGAAACGAGCTAGCTGTTGTACCGTTGGCAGATATTAGATCTAGTCTAAGAAGCACGCGGTACGCGCTAAGATAACTTGATAAATTACATTATGTTCTCACTTGAACATAATGTGACTTTTATCAAACCATTAATGTGATACATTGTTTAATCGAGTCGATCTTCTCTCGAGCGCGAGATTTGTTAAATGATCAGACAGTTAACTAACCCACAGGATATTATTAACGAAGCTTAATAGATGCAATTAATATGACCCCACTTGCACATTAAGTTGAATGGAAGATAACTTGTCAACCTGTCGTTTAAGTATATTGTCTGTTGGATTGAAATGCAACAATTTCATACACTTAAGATTTCTTGATTTGCTGTGTGATACATAAGAGAATATTTACGTAGGTACCATCCAAAATACACTCTCCTCACTCCCAACTTCAACACAGGGAACACATCTGTGTCAACTTTGCGGTCGTAGCTGTCGCTCTCGTATCAGCCTTACTAACCTTCTCCGTAAGTGCCGGACCAACCAAACGGACGCTGCATAAATCATCTCTTGTAGATGTAAAAGGCCATGGATAATGACCATCCAAAGTTATTCTATTTTATCATCTGGGCTAAGTAATGCACACTACGAGCCATTACCTAGATGGTTCAGATAATCGACAAATTAGCCATTGATAGGGTCAGCAGACTTATGACGACATGAGTAAGAAAAGAGTGAGTGTTGAGATGACGGCTGATAGAGGAGAATGGAAGAAGAACACATGTTGTGCCTACCCCACATAATGTGGGAAAAGGGCAGGGAGATGAGCTGCTGTCAAAAGATTAAGACATGTCATATACTACGAGTATATCAGGCTAGGCCTAGGCTACGTACAAGGTCATGGCGCTTGGCTTGTTAACACCATGTAGTAGCATAATTTGCCACAGCTTACTCATTCGAGCTTTATCGAACTTAGTTTTAAAGTTTTTAATCTTTTCTGTAATGGTGTTCATTGGTGACAGTGAGTATCTTACTTAGTGATCGTCCACACTGCAAGAGGGCGCGGGCGCGAAGTGTCAAACACTTGAAACCCTAGGCTTTCGCTAGAGTCTTCGATTTATGAGTTCAGTCGCTAAGATCTCGCAATTACAAGTACAAGCAAGCGTAGCTTCGACCGGTAGCAAGTGGTAAGTCATTTCGTGTGATTAAAAAGCAGCATTCCAAATACGTAGATGAATCAAAACGTCTATTCCAAAGATCCACCTATGGACTGCACAATCAACAAAATTCAAATATTCCCGACAAGGCCAAGAGGCGGCGATATTTCACAAGTGTGAAGTTCCTTATTAAATATACAAATCTATCGATTTTTAAGCGTTGCGGTCAAGAGCAACCTAATTTATTATTGATACCAAGAAAGTTGGCTGCAATACCTTCTAGTAGTTCTGACCTTCGAGTAGTTACGCCGCAAAAATACTGTTACTTTTCAAAGAAAATATTGACAATGAAAATCGAACGCTTTTGTAAACATGATTGTCCGTTTCGTGGACCTGTAAAGGTTGTTCGTTGTACTCGTATATACAATTATATTTAGAATACGATGAACGGTGGTGCACATTATGTATTCAGAATTTGCTGAAGAACATAGGTACTCTTGATTATTGTATTGAATAGAATGTAGAAAACAAAAAAATTAATAGTAAATCCGAATGTATACTGATTCATTGTTTGATATTTAATCAATAAACAAAATTAATACACTAGACATATTAGACATTTCCTGAAAAAAGTGAGTGTGTGTAACTTATATGTGCATGTAACACATCCACTTAATCATTACCGAAATAATTTATAACTTTCAGTATTTCCTGTTCATTAAAGTATCTGATGCCAATGAATACAACGTACATTGAATACTTATTGGCTTATCTTTCAGTCACAACAATATTGTGAAATTAAAAATTCTACAAAGTCCTCAATAGATAGGGATTAACGAATAGGACGCAAGAGCATTCGCATTCTTTCGGTGATTGACCTCAAAGATATTTGAGTGACGTAGGAACATTTAGAGTCGTCAATATAACAAACAAGACGATCTGGCTCAAGATTTTCTATATGCCTTTGCCTACTGCATGTTGTTTGTTAAGTAATTTTCAGCATCGCTACGTTAGATTTTGATATTATTATGCATAAATTTTGTCAAAAACCTAGCCAATTACCTAACCCATTTGTATGTGACGTGCGTGATGGAAAATTTAAGATAATCACAAAAGTTTTCTAGGATACTTTTACTTAGAAGATTACGTTGACCAAGTTGAAAATTAGGAAAGTATCTGCTTAGGGACTAACTTTTATATAGTAATACTTTTTTCCAAAATAGTGATCACCTTGAGATATTACTTAAACCAGTTTCAGATTGCGAGTGATAATCGTGCAACAACTCCCAGATGAAGGTTTTCAGAATAATCGAGTCACGGATATCTAAATCGACATCTAGAATAATTTCCACTTTGTATATATCTAGTACAATTCACGAAAGGTTGGAAAGTATACGACAAGCAACTATTTTCAGACTTTCCTCCGAACGTAGAGCGAATGTTCATACCATTCGATTCCGATTTGCGTCCGTACGTAGTGATTGCATCACGGCTCTGATGACGCATAGGAACTCGATACGGGCACCCGGTATGCTCGCGCGCATGTAACAGTAAGCGCAAAATGCCCTCTATTGTTAAGGAATAACGCACCGAGTGTACTTTTTATTATACGTAGATGCATTTCTTTTGCGGTTTATCATGTATTAAAGCGGGCTACGAAGATATTGTAAACATCTTTATGAACATTAAAAATGCTGCGTGTAACGTAAGTCAAGAGTTTAAGGTTAAGAAAAGGTGGATTTACTCACATTAGTTTACAAGACTTGTTTGTCACAAATGCCTTATAGTAATTTAACGTCTACTCTGAAGCTCTGAGTGGATGTCTGTCTCCCGCATAGACTTAAAATGTTTGAGCGTAACGAAAAATTTTTTAGGTCTCCCGGCTCTGGTTATATATTCGTGTCTGTTCGTAGTAATTTGTTACTTTATGGGTATTTATTGTAACGACCGTATTGAATAATGATAATATAATTTTCAATAAAATGTTGCTAAGAGATTAAACGACTTTAATGTTCAAAGTAAGTACCTTTACGCGACTGGATCTCGCAGATCTCAATGCAGCGGCAGGGTCTCAGTGCCAATACTAGTGCATATCCGTTTTTTTTTTTTATTTGTGACTTGGAGATTTTAGTGTGGTTCACTTGAGACACTACTAGGGTAATTCGGTATTTGTTCCAAATTTTTATGAAAGGTTAATTGATACTGACTTTAGTTAACTCTACCTTGTGCTCGTATGCTATTTGAGATTTGGGTATTTATGTAATGAATGATATTCTAAAGTAAACTCGGAACATTCTTCGTCTCTGTTATCTGAATAATAAAACGTAGAGTTTTAAATTGTTGTATAATTGGTAGCCAATAGGCCTTTGAAGAGTGCTAGTGTCCGTCGTGCTCTGGCAGTAAATCGTAAGATTTACGATTCGGTCTCGGCTGCCGGGTTGGCAGTCGATGCGACGCCGTGCGTCCATCTATCGTGACGAGCCGAAGCGGGAACATGCCTCGTGTAAAAACCGCCTGCGCCTCCGCCAACTACACCTAAATACGACAGCTGACCGATACCCGGCATACGAGATCCATGTTTACAATAGCAGGGCCAGATGTCCATCGATTTCACATGCTTTTCAACGTGTTTCTCGAATTATTAACTCACAACTCCAATTCTGTCCCTGCGATCTAGTTAATATGTTAATCATTTGCAAGTCCAATTTCTGATTAGCTCTGAAGGCACAGGTAAATAATAATAGGTTGTTAATAAAACTGTCTCTCATAATGAACATAAGTTTGTCTTGATTTACGACAAGTATATAACTGACTAAACGATAACTGTAAATCTGTTCGACACAGATTTAAATATATTGTAGCAACCTTGTGTTTAAAAATAAAAGAGTTGTGTTAAATGTTCGTAGAGGACGAATGTATATGAAACGGAATCATGGAGGTAGCGTGCTGATTTCACACCACATCAATGAACTTTTTAAATAGCATAAATTAAAAGACGAATCTCTGGCATCCCAGCCAGCACTAGTCAAATATAGATTTAAATGAAAATAATAATCATATTTGTTCAGTTTCTCATTAAAATCTGTGTCATATTTGGTGATTCATTATTTCACCTTTAAGTAAATAACAAAAAAATAAATAATAAATTACATTGAAAATGTGAAAGAAAGATCAACTCTAAATTGACAGCTGTTTCTACGCGCCGGAAAGAAAGTAAATGTTAAGATTTTATAACTGTTTGCAGAATTGATTCATAAAATTTACATTTAACATTTATCTTCTACTCCATAAATATAATAATTGCAGAGAAATATAATTGCACAATGAAAAGAAGCGTAAAGCTTGGCGTTCGCAAATCATATCATTTGACAAACTTTCAGGCTCTGCGGGTACTGCGTAGCCATTGCTTCCTATTGCACAAGATTTAGGCAAAGGATGATCCTTTGCCTAAATCTTATGAACTCGGAAGATCCATATTGCAATTATTTATTGTTCATTACTTTGCGCATTGTACATTCATTACAGCGATGAAGGGGTCTCGTTAAAATATATACAGCTGCTTTACGATATGAATGTTTTTGGCAATAGAACGATTCGCGCAAGGAGTGGACTAGTGGTGGCCTATATCGAACACGATTCGGGCGTGTACTCTGCGTGCGCGCATTCATCTCTGTTTACATCATCGTAACCGCGCAGCACAGATCATTTTATCGATTGCTATATATTTATGTACCGCATCTGGCGTATGTTTGCCCTATTTATAAAGTGCGGTTAGTTACCTTAGATTTGATAAAATCGTAGGTATATGACAAAAGCGTACGAAAGATAGGACAATATCCTATCGATCTGTGTTGCATACAGCAATCTTTATTGATGAACTAGCTGCGCCCCGCGGTTTCACCCGCGTAAGTCCCGTTCCCGCGGGAATATCGGGATAAAAAGTAGCCTATGTGTTAATCCAGGGTATCACCTATCTACATACCAAATTTCAACCAAATCGGTCCAGCCGTTTTTGCGTGAAAGAGTAACAAACATCCATACATCCATACATCCATACTTACAAACTTTCGCCTTTATAATATTTATTGATGATGATGAATAACGTTTGTGTCAACGCTCTGGCTTCACATCACCGGTCGATGTCTCTAGGCAGATTACGTATTGTTGACGTGTCAACTGAATGCGCAATCGATTCATAAGATTTTGGTCCTAACCTCCGTAATCTCGATAGCACGAGTGTAGTTGACGAAAATGTTATGTCAGTTCATTCCGGCATTCGCTTATGGGTTATTATTATTGTCTGAGGTGCCGTTTGCTTCGGCTTGATCATACAGAGCGACCGAACGAGCGCGTCGTCTGCTGCTAGTCTGGGACGTTTGTGGCCATTTGGCACGATTTCGCTGTGACATTATGCTATTCCGTTACACTTTATGACCAAATCAATTAAAAAGATGTCGTTGACTCTCCGCAAGCTTGGACTGATTACATTAATTGGTGATCTCTACGATTATTTTAAGAAAACATCTTGACCCGGGCGTTTTGAGAACATTTGGTTTGTTAGCCTTGGCTATGAAATCGGATCGAATTATCCTAAATTTAACATATTCAATTCAATGATAATGTGACTTTGTAATACAGTAAGAAATTCTTACACGTGATGGGTTTATTTCGGTCGTGTGCATAATATCGATGCAACATCGAAGGCCCTATTTATTGAACCTAAATTGTAAATAGTGCTTCTAACCATCAACTGCTAGTTCTAATTTTGGCAACGTGTGATTGCGGATGCGTTTTGTGTTGCGTTTTGTGTACATCTATACGCATCAGGTTAAGTATTTATAGTGCGCGATAGTCATGCCATTTGTTCGTTCAGTAAACTAGGTCGATGACTTGTGGGCTTTCAAAGCTTTTTTTAGAATAGAATAGAATAGAATAGAATATAGCTTTATTGTACACCAGAAAAATAACATAAATTAAAAACAAACATGTAAAAATATGGTACAATGGGCGACCTTATCGCTAAAAGCGATCTCTTCCAGGTAACCTTTGGATGGACAGGATAAGATTAACAAATGAGGACGGTGGCATACATAAAAGATACTTAAAGGAATAAGTTAAACAATTATAATAATAATATACTTACATATATAACATAAATACATATAAAATACCTACTAATAACTATAAATCCTAATAAATACATATACATAATAATATCTACAATGACAAGTAATAACTATGTACTAAGTTTTTAAAAATAGGAAGCGATTTAGCAAATCTGATGGACACGGGAAGGGCATTCCAAAGTTTTACGGCTTGTACAGTGAAGGAGTTCCCGTAAAAATCTGTGCTGTGGGAAGGAGTTTTAAGTTGCCGACTGTCGGAAGATCTGAGGGATCGGGTATTGGAAAGGTGCAGGAACTCAAAACGCTCCTTGAGGTAGCGAGGTGTTGAAGGAAGGAAAAGGATATTGTGAAGTAGTGAGAGGATGTGCAAGTTTCTACGCAGGCGAATTGGCAACCACTGAAGTTGCTTGCGGTAGTGAGACACATGATCATACTTACGCAAGCCAAAAATAAATCGGATAGAAAAATTTTGCAGACGCTCAAGCTTGTTGAGTTGGTCTTCAGTTAGATCAAGATAGCATGCATCAGCATAATCTAAGATGGGGAGTAAAAGAGATTGTACTAGCGCAATTTTGGTAGCAGTTGGCAGGAAATTTCGTAAACGCCTGAGTGAGGCAGAAGCAGCAAAAGTTTTACGGCTTACTGCAGTTAATTGGGGTCCCCAAGATAAATGCTTGTCTATGAGCACACCTAAGTTTTTAACCACCTCACTTATTTCAATAACAGTACCATCGAATACAATTTGTGGAAGGTTGGACCAGTGAACGAGAGACAGCATTCTAGAGCTACCGATGACAATAACTTGTGTCTTTTTAGCATTTATTTTGAGACCGTACAGTTTACTCCACTCAGATATGTTATCTAGATCTCTATTAGTACAATGAATAGCCTCACATAACCATTCAATTGGCGCTTGGTTGTAGATTTGTAAATCATCTGCATAAAGGTGGTAAGAAGAAGAGAGTTGTTTGGAGATAGAGTTAATAAAGATAGCAAAGAGAAGAGGAGATAAAACGCCGCCCTGAGGTACACCGGCACTCAGTTGACACCAAGTGGAATATGTATCATCAATCCGAATACGTTGCCGGCGACCATACAGGTAACTATGAAACCAGTCAACTACTGTTGGAGATATGTTA
Source organism: Epirrhoe alternata (assembly GCA_963565295.1). Lineage (NCBI taxonomy): Eukaryota > Metazoa > Arthropoda > Insecta > Lepidoptera > Geometridae > Epirrhoe > Epirrhoe alternata. The sequence continues at coordinate 3,825,320 of OY751375.1, forward strand.
AGAGAGCAAAGAAGAGCTAAAAGAATATCATAATCAACATTATTGAAGGCATTACTAAAATCAAGGAGAGATAGAACAGTAACCAGCCCTTCTTCCATGCCAGATCGTATGTCATCGGTTATCTTGACAAGTGCAGATACAGTACTATGACCTGGCCGGAAGCCGGACTGGAAAGGGTTGAGGAGATTGTTGGTATTAAGGAATAGACTCAACTGCTGATGCACGAGGCGCTCTAGCACTTTAGACAGGAATGAGAGAATGGAGATAGGGCGGTACTCGGCAAAAGAGGAGGGATTACTTTTTTTAGGGATAGGGGTAACTTGAGCCTCCTTCCATAAGCTCGGAACAGTTCCGGAATCAATTGAGAAGTTAAGGAGATAGGTAATGACGTGGACAACGTCATCGAGTATGGGTATTAACATTTTTTTACTTATGCAGTCACTTCCTACTGCATTGGAGGTGATAGATGTTATGCTCTTCTTAACATCACAATCAGTAAATTGACGAAAAGTAAATGGTGCAAAGTTAGGAGTTGGTAGCGATGAAAGAGAGTTTAAAGTTTGTGTTTTGGCAGAACCATTAAAGTCCGCCGAAGAAGAGAAGTGTAAGTTTAAGGAATTCAAGTCTAGATTATTGGGAACAGAGTTTTGTTGTGACTTACCAACTCCAAGAGATCGAAGAAATTTCCATACTTTCGCAGGATCACTATTTTCTACAGATTTATGAATGAATCGGCGTTGTGCATCCCTACACACCCTGTTGCAGTGATTTCTGGCGTTCATATACTTTTCCTTATTTGCATTAGTAGGTTTATGTTTAAACCTGACTTTAGCTACAAGCTTCCTATGCATTTCAGCTCGTATCTGGTCAGTCAGCCAAGGAGCAGGTTGGTGCTTAATCTTTACGGGTCGGACAGGAGCATGGATATCAAATAATTTAGTTATGGTACTGTTAAAAGCTTGAACCTTATCATCAATCGAAGCTGCGTTTAAGACAACAGACCAATCAGCATTACGGGCATCAGCACGCAACGACTCTACATCCATACCACCAAAATTGCGCTGTAGAAGAGTTGTAGGCTTAGCTTTAGGAGGTCGAACTTTATAAGAAAGATAAATTAAATCATGGTAAGAGAAATCATCTGCCGAGAACTGGCCATGCTTAGCGACATGAGTCGGGGAAGAGACTAGAATTAAATCAAGAAGAGACGGTTGACAGTTTGGAAAGTGATGGGTCGAATTAAGAGGAAGGACAGATAAATTACAGGCCTGTACAAGATTTTTGAAAGAAGAGGTACGAGAGTCTTGCTTAATCAAGCAGGTATTAAAATCACCCATGATGATACTATGATCATGAAGGGGAACAAGGTCTTCAAGAAGCTTTTCCAATGAGGAGAAGAAATTCACTTGACTTGAAGGTGAGTAGTAGACTCCTAGTAGAATCTTGCGATGGAATAGGTTAAGTTGTAGGAACAGGTGTTCTCCCGCACTAGTCGGAGGCGGCTGTGGAGACATATTAATCACTGAAAAGGGAATATGTTTGCGTAAGTATATGGCCACACCACCCGATCTCGACCCAGTGCGGTCATTGCGGATAAGTTGAAAACCGGGGAGCGAATACGTAACGGAAGGCAAGCATGGTTTCAACCAGGACTCGGATATAAGAATGACATGGATAGTTTTGAGATTGAATGAAGTAAGCATATGTGAGAAGTGAGCTGGAACACTTTGCGCATTAATATGCACCACATTAAAATTATTCTCAACATCACAAAACGTTGTCTCCAAGTTTTGATACAGAGTAGGAATACTGGAAAAACTGCATTCGGAGTCATTACTAATCGAAGAGGAACAAGACAAAAATTCATCATCACTACAATAACTCATTGAATAAAAACAAATAACAATATGTAGATACTTACCTAACTCTAGATTACCTACTTAAATTATAATATAAAATATATACTTACACCTAAATAAAATATATATACTTATAAATAATACCTTATAAAAATAGTTAAACGTATACCTATAAAAAAAAATACAAATAAATTAGTGTCCACCCGCCAGCTACCTGATTACGAGTGGAGATCTAGCTGGCACAAAGTACACATCCATTAAATACAAGAGAAAACAAGAGGCGGAAAAGAGAAAAAAAAAAAAAAAAAACCAATACTTATTAATTTAGTTCATGCTAAATAATACACAGCGGAATGGAACATTAACAATTGACATGACATTGACAGATAAAAACCGCCGAGATTATGATGGTTGAAACAGTGCAGTGGAACAAAACAAAAAAATAGGAAAGAGAAATTCACGAAGGTACTTACAATATAAACCGCCACATAAATGAACCTACCTACAAGAAAAGATAACAAAAACACTAGAAGAACACTGTAATTCAAATACTTTGTGCCTGCTTTATGAACAAACAACGCAATCACTTTTTAGAGGTTGCCGCACGCCTTGTCTTCGATGGGGCTGCAGTGATGTCTTTGACCACCACTGCTGAAGTCGCCGGCTTCGGTACAGATGTCTCAGCTTGCGGGACTTTATCTAAGTCCTCGATGCAGGAGACGCGATGGCGTGTACCATTAGGCCCCAGTACAAACACGAAGCCCTGTCTCGTCCAGCAGTTCGTGACTCCAAACCGCTGGCGAGCCGCCATAAAAGTATCATGGCGCGCCTTCGTCAGGAACTCTGATAATGTTATACCAGTGTCTTTCAGAGTGGATTTAGACGACCAAATCTTATCCCGTGTTGAAACTTCACGGAACTTGCATAAAATTGGACGTGGTTTGTCTGAGCTAGTGCGACCCATTCTGTGACAGCGACCTATACAACTAGCTGTGAAACCTGGCTGTTTCAACTTCGCAGTTATGTTATGCACCACCACTTCAACAGTGTTCTCCTTGCTGGCTTCAGGGATACCATGCAGAAGCAGGATTTTTCTTCTTCCACGCATCTCCAAACCATCAACCTGACCACTAAGGAGAGTGATTTGATTTTGTAGAGCTCGGAGAGAAGTGACGACAAATGCCTTGAACGTCGAAAACTCACTTGCCAGAGCTGGTATGTCGGATGCTGGAGACTTGCTTCGAAGGAGCTTCCCTTCAAACTCTTCCATGGCCGAATGGAACATAAGTCCCATATCTGACAGAGACTTTTGGAATGCAGTGGTGTCCATGTTGTTTTTGGAGGTTAAGTGCAGTGATAATTGTAAAGGTTAGTGCAGTGTGAATTGTTGTTGTATTGTAGGGAAAACGGTAGAAGGCAGGTAGAATAGACTATATTATAATTTAAAACATAAATAGCAGTGATTATTAGGCTGAAACTATTAAAATTTGAATTAAAATGTAGAGGTTAAAAAAAGTTATGTTTCCTTTATCAAGCCTACCGCCCAAAAAAAAAAGAGAGATTTTAGAAATAATTTGAAGAATTTTGATGTCAAATAATTGTAATTAAAACAAATAATTTAGCGCTGTAGTCACTCCGCCCTACTTTTCTTCGATGTCACTAAAGCAGAGGTCCAAATGCGTGAATTTAGGCTAATGTATTATTTACGTAATAGTCTAGATATGATTTTGAGCGCTGTCATTGACCGACCCAAATTTTCCGCTAGTATGACGTATGCCACTGAGTTATACAGTGGCTAGTGCTGCGTTATTTTAGAATCGGAAGAGAATAAATTGATTTCGAGGTCATGTCAAAGCTAGAGAATTTAAGAGAATCCTTCAATTTACTTTTGCATCGTACATCCGAGAGCAAGCTTTCAAAGAATCAATTATGAAACTGAACCGGACATATGATGATGAATATGAGGTGTCTACTTTACAGTAGACAGTAGAGTGTCTACTTTAGTTACCTAAATCGCAACCAATTTTAACTCAAAATACGACTGGACAGTTTTGCATAGAACTTACATGAGCGTATCCTCGTTATGATTCTTTTAAACCGGTTTTTCTAACGTTCTTTTAAGTTTAAGCCAAAGAATACTACTAAAAGTATTGACTGAAGAGCAACTTCGGAATATAAGAAAATGGAGTAAATCTTGTCATACGATGATTCAGGTCTATATTTACATACGAGTGCTTGTCCGACTGTGGACGACTTAAAGTGATGTCAGTATTTTTGAATTGTATATATATAATAACATATATATTATATGTTGTCGGTAGATCGTTGAATTAGGCATATCATGATATGCCTAGGCATATCGTTTCACGATCTGCCTTCGGCGGCCGCTGCCGCGACAAGCTCGCTTCGCTCCCTCTCCTCACGCGTATATTTTTCACTAACCTAACATAACCTAACCAACTAATTTCGATCTCAGTAAATGTTGCGCAACTAATTTCGATCTCAGTAAATGTTGCGTAACGTTACTCTATCCTCTCCTCTCCCATACTCAACACATGACCGAGCCAGTGAATTCTGTGAGCTTTAACTGAACTTTAGCTTTTATTTCGTTGAACGATATGCCTAGGCATATCATGATAGGCTAATTCAACGATCTGCCTGCAACATATTACATCTCTATTCATTTTAGCTTACATAAACATTTAAAAGATCCATTCAGCTCTGTATATTCAAACGTTATAAAACAGGGTCACTACTAGGTATATCTCTAAGGCGCGGAATATATTATCTCAGATCAAGTCACTAAGGGGTATACTCTGGCTATCGTCAGATTTGTGTGTTTTTTATTCCACGGTAGTCGGACGTCATGTAACTTCTCATGCTAAGTTACAATCTTTGAAAACAAAAATCTATCTACGGTATGTTGTGTTTCTAGCTAAGAGTCTTTAGAAACAGAAATCTTAAGTATGTTGTTTCTAGTTCTTAATCACCAACTTTATACAAAGTATACAAACACAATTTACTCGTATTCCAATGACGTGTGTTGAACTTCTCTTTTATTTACAATATCGATCAATAACGTAACTTAGCCTAGGCCTTGACTTGACAAAGTCATGAGCCCTACCCAAGTTATTGATTAGAATAAACTTAGTGTAGCTTGCTATTTTGTTTTGAAAATGTGAATTATTATTTGTATCGTTATGAGCTCGCGATTTTGATAGAATGATTATGGTAGTTATATCGATGACCAAGTTTACGTGCTTCGGAGTGCCAAAACTTTTATCCTGATTAAACGATAGTCATTCTATGGTTGAAAATCTCAATAAATTTCGTTTATTTTCGAAAATATTCTTAGCCTCGAACTCAATAGGATACAATTTGTGCTGTATCCATGCTAGTAAACATAATGTAATTACATAATGAAATGCCGTAATTGTATGTCATTTGTGCTTCCACGACGCTAATGGCGGTCGCATCCGGAGTTCCCTGATAATGCTGCCCCTGATACAGTTGTATTGTCCATTGTCCGTTTTGTCTACTGGTGTGATAAGTTCTCACGAGTTTTTTACTTTACTCTGTTTCATGTTATTGTGATTAGTTTAGTGACAACTTATATTGTCCTTCTCTTTCTCGTCTCTCTACTCTTCTTTCGACATAAAATAACACCTCACATCCAAAGGGTAGGATAGAGTACATATTTAGACTTGCTTCGTTTTTGTAAACATTTTTCGATTCATTCATTCTCATACAACATTCTTTATATAAGCGTGCTGGTTTACCTTTGACTCATGCAGCTAGTATCAGGTGTAAATAGACGTTTGTGAATGAATAGTTAAAACCATGTTCTGAAAAGAATGTTTATTTAGGTATACGTCTGCATAGGTTCATAAATAGTAGGTCTTTCTTTTCTGTGAAATATGATTCAAACATATCTAAAGACTGAAATGAGGTCATGTTGCCTTCGCGATTCAGGCTGAGAGATAGCTGACGAGCTGACGCGACCAGACAATGTATCGTTGATGTTATTTGTTATGCATCGAACTTACGCGACAACCTTCATGAATTGCAAATACGCCGTGTGTATGAAAGTTGTATAGGGCTGTGCGAGAGTTTGCTTCATAATTACTCTTGGGATGACAACTTTTAGCAGTTGATATTCTAGGTATGAAGGTAACTTTGCGTTTTGTGTCGCGTTACGTTTCAGCTTGAGGAGGATTTGCGTATGACGTGTCGTGTGACACATACATAATGCTGTATTACGAGTATGAACGTATTTCAAATTGTCATAAATATTTGGAGCCTATACATCTAACGCATCACGACACCCCGACGCAGTAATAATTCCGACTCATTTATCATTTGCTTGCGTTTAGTCAATAATTTTGAGAAGAGCAAAAGATAGGGCTCTGATTACAAACGATCCATTGTATTTAATTTGATGGTGATGTTATCATTGGGTCCATAAGGTGATATGAAACCACGTTCCTTAGAACGACAAGCCAGTAGATTATTATTATTTCTTGATAGTAGGTAGCCGTATTGTTACAAAATCAAAATTCAAACACCACTTTTACACAATATAACTCTTCTCATGGTAACCAGGTTGATGTAATATTTTATTCTTGCTTGTCCCCCTAAAACACATCTCAGGAATACGACAAATTATAAAAATTATATAGCATCGCTGCCGCGAATGTTACATAATGTTATACGATTTCAGGGAATTTATTAGTAAGCCTCGGCGAAAGCTATGAATCATGCGAATGTCACTAAGTCAAGAATGTCTACGCAAACTGTTCTCTTATCTACTAAATGTTAGGTATCAACGGATAAGTTTTATTACCGGTATTCATCTCAGCATATTCTCGATTCTAATATTTGTCTCTAAAATGAAGTATTCAAATATGTTATGAGTAAGAAAAGAGTGAGGGTGGAGATATACTACTCCTTTTCAGGAGAAAACAATGGTATGTTCAATGATACTCAATAACTTTCTGTCAAAAGAGTTTAGAATCAATTTGCGGTTTCTATCCCAATACAAAAGTTTCAAAGGTATGAGTATAACTTGTTTTTGGTGTGAACGTGTTATGGTTGGAGCTAAGCATAAAATGTTTACCTCAAGACGGAATAGCGTGTCGGTCTGGTGGACACGCGCCAACAGCGATCATGGCCTGACACTGACCCTGCGGTTCTATGCTGTTGCACAATGCATCTGATGCACTGTTCTCCTACCGTTAACTGTTATTATACTCACGTAATTTGTGTTTTATTAAAATTTCTTCATTGGTACTTCGCATAAAGCTTAGTTTGAGGTTGTACTTCGATATTCCGTCCGCGCCTGGGAGTACAGTCGTGATCCGGTTTACGATTTTTTTATTGTTTGTTTATTTTTTTTATTATTTTGATGTAGTTCAACTGTCTTTAATAGAATTTAATAGAAATAACTCCCAATGCAGTTTTTAAGATGATAAAGAAAAATATTCATTTATTACGCTTTGACCAATCTAATGTTTATCAAATGATCTAAATTAGATTACGAGTGTAAAAAATGTTAATTAATGTAATTTTAATTAATTCATGATGTAAATGTATAGATATTAGCGGGCTGGAACCGTTGCTTATTAAAGTGCATAGCCAGTTTACGGTACCATTTCCATAATTATTCATACTATTCGTTTCTTGAACGAACGTCTGATATGGCGCGCGTGTGTAAGTTGCAACTAATATAGATCGCCTACAAATATGTACATTGTTTCTGTTAGTATATTGATAATTCCCATTTTACGGTCGATTCAGTGCCGTACTTTGGACTCGCCCGTGTTCTTATGAGTCACTTCACACTCACCGTGTGGGCAAAAATCCACTCGCGTGGTTTCCGAATGGGTTATATCCACGTTATATCGCACACCTATAGCTTATTTACAATATCGATTGACACTTTTTACGCGCCATTGCATGTCCTGATATAGGTTGACTTTAAATGAATAACTAGAAAGCTATAAAGATCATTTTATGGTTACATACATTACTTCTTCTAGACGTAAAGTAGGGATGTTGTTTTTTCGATTCAATTCATTGATGTGGGTTGTCGTAGTAGGTCTTCAAAAAACTGCGGGCATATGAAAACCATTTTTCGAGTATGATTTGCGTTTGCGAAATGTTATGCTTTAAACTGCTATTTTTAAGTTTAGTGTGTCCCTATATATGCCTTCATGTTTTTGTTTTATAATGCTCCTTAAGTATTCATACTCGGCCGCACCATACTATTGATAATTACAAAAACATGCTAATCAGTTGATTAGACTGGTGAATTGTACCGCCTTTGTATTCAAAGTAAGGTAGCAACTTACATAAAAGGTTACTGAACTTTTTGTCTCAAATGTTTAAGCTTATCAAATTAATTTAAATTAGCAAAAAGGTGTAATTTTTTAGATTTTTGCTAGCTGAAGTTTTTCTAAAACTAATCCTTATTTCCAGCTTTCTTGTTTTCTCGCTTCATAGGCGTCTGTTTTGGTTCCAGGCTTGTATAGACGACAACTTGGATATGGTGGAATACCTGGTGGCTCACGGTGCTGATGTCAACCGCGGAGACAATGAGGGCTGGACTCCGCTGCACGCCACCGCTTCATGCGGCTTTATTAGCATAGCCAGGTAAACTATAAACACGTATTTGTAACTAGCTTGCGATATTAACCGCGAATCGGGAATATTTTGCTTTTTTGAGTTAAAAAGCCTGTGTATAATCCTAGGTATAATATAAGTTACCTCTAACAATCAGGAATACCTTACTTTTCCGGGATAAAAGTAGCCTTTACTTTAATCCAGGGAAGAAACTATAAGCAATAATTAAATGTAATTTATAGATCTATCTATAAATTACACCTATTCTGTTGGTATCCATATCGTTTCTGAACCACCTCTTTTGCCTGATTACCTATATTATGAGTTACATTCAAAGCCGCCGGCTTAGATACATATTCTCCAAAACATTCTATACTTACTTTACTCACCTACCTCATCCACGGATTAGCCTAGAACCATACTTACATGTCTTTTCTGGGGAATAGTTAGGCTGGTGTGATAGGTGCCACATAAAGATTCTACATGACAATGTCTAGTAATTTATAGGCTTAAGATAACCCCAGAAACTGTATAGATAATTTTAAGCACATGCATTTAATTGTTCTACCGGAATGCGGAAAGCCGGGTCTCCTGCGACACTGTTTTTGTGTTTTCTAACATCAAACATCGAATATAATGCGTAGCGTAGTTTGCAAAATCAGTTGCAAAGATCCGATGAGGTTAGCACGAGACCGTAAAAAGTGGCATATAGAAAGGCCTATACCCAGCTGTGGGCAAAGTCAGGTTGTGGATGATGATGAGCCTAACTGTTTTGCAAGAAAAAATGTTATCCGAGGCGGACGGAAAACATGTTTTGTTATTTTTAGTCGCAGGAGACATGGCTTAAGATCTGCAAGTCCTGTCACTTGCATTTTCATTCAAGTTCAGAATTTTAGATAGTTTACGGTTTCTTTACTTGCTTAATAAATGTAGTTGACTAGTTGTGTAAGTTTAAGACTGATTGTTGAGTAAACATCTAAACACGGAAAACATAATCTGTGACGATATTTTGTAGAAGGAAAACTTAATCAATAACACGTTGTACGTAACAGTCAACTTTACAATAAAATAATAATGTCAATAGATAAAATCGAGCTCAAAAGTACTACAATGCCTTAGTCTTACGTATAATGTTTGGAGTTCCCGGTTTTTATTTCAGAATGCTAACCAGCGTTTTGTTTTTTCTATCGTAGTAACCACATTGCGCAGTGACGTATACACAGATACTAGGTTCTGTAAACAAATGTTGAATCATTGTGACCTGTTAGAAGGGTTTCTGTGAACCGCATTTGTGTACTGTCGATAGGTACAATGTAATGTTATACCCTAATGCTCTGTGGTTTCTTGTCTTTGTATTGAGAACGAGTAACGAAGTTCTCGTTGTGTTATGAAACTAGATTTTATGAGATGACTAATTATACCATGTTGGGTTTGAGGACTATGTATTGTTCGGGATTATAATCTACTAGCTAATGCGCGCGGCTTCGCCCGCGTGGTACCAACATTTTGAATAGCCTATATGCTATTCCAGGTCATTATATACGCCTATTCCAAGTTTCATCCAAATCGGTTCACTGGTTTAGGCGTGATTGTTACACAAACATACAAACATACAAACTTTCAGATTTATTATATTATTATTAGGATAGCACGTGCACTGCGCAATTATGATGTTGATTCTAAATCCTCACCCTCAATTTCAAAGATCATTAAAAGATGGACAAGTTTTGCCTAAATTCCATTGAACTATAGGAAGCCTGTAAGTGCAGTAAGGAAAAATAGTAGATTTTGGATAGCTATAATGTACCGGACAGGTCTGTCTGACAGTCGTGTCTAGCAGGCAAAACTGTATAGTGAACAAGAACAGGAATATATCCGGGAGTGTATGGCTAGCTACTTGCATGGTCGCCAAGGCTAAAGAGACATTTTGACGTGTCGTGAGTTCGCATGCAACATGTCAGAGCATACGTTCGAGAGAGCTAATTTTAAGGCGCCTGAAACTCACCAGTGCCGACTCTGACAAATTTAAATTGAGGATAAGCTTCCACTTCAAGGTTTCGTTTAGAACATATTTTTAAGAGGTCTAAACATAGTGTGGCTGAAGTATAGAAAGAAATGAATACTGGAACTGAATAATGCATCATCCAATACTATTCTTAATGCATCAAGTATCTGTCTAGAATCTAAATAAGATGCAAGATCGTCTCGTGATTCTCTTGCCAAATTTAACTCAGACTTATTGTTATGCAATGAACTTATATTATCATAGTTTATAGGTTTAGAGATCTCAAGTCTGTTCACTGGCTGCGTTTGTGAATGCTCGGTGTCAAATGCCAGGGACAAAATATTGTAGTCTAAAATAGCTTCTTAACATTTCGATAATTCTCTTAGATAATAATTCAATAGTTGCCAGCGGACGACAGTAGATTTTCATCTTCATTTTATGACGGCTGTCTAGACAAATCATGAATATGATAATCTTAGCAACAGAAGTCTACTGATTCCTGAACCCTGATGTTCAAACAAGCAGTCGCATGCTTCAGAGACCATCTTGAGGTTCCTACGCTTCTCCTTTTTATCATGTCACTAGTTTCGAAAAAACTAGTGAATGAAGTGTGTTGAAAGGAGTTTAAGTGCGCCTCGATAGAGACTTCTTTCTTGCACTTGACATATGTTTTAGAACTTTTAAGGTTCTACGACATGCCGGTTTCCTCATGATGTTTTCCATTACCTGAGAGTACTAAAGTTACTATAGTACTCTACAGTAGTATATCACTCACTATAGAATATTATACATAGCCCATACCCATAATTCTTGTTGCAGATCATGCAAACATGGTTGACCAGTGTTCCAAAATGTGTTTCAATCGGACACGCGCCTTTACGTCATGAAATCTTCAATTTTTTTCTATTTCCAGGTATCTCCTGGAGAATGGGGCTGATGTAGCAGCTGTCAATTATGACGGTGAACTGCCAGTGGATATCGCTGAAAGCGACGCCATGGGTGATTTGCTGCAAAAAGTTATCGATGAAAAAGGTGAGCTTTTACTCTTACGAGTTCGTGGGCTACACACAGCTCATTCCGAAATGGCAATTATTGTATGTCCGATTCGTTCTTCATAGTGCACGGCAGCCTTTGTCCAGTATAGCGGTTCATACTTCATCGGAACGCATCTGCGAACAAAACCGTTTCGTGGAATTGATCAAAAACTGACGTTTCCTGCACTACGATTGGTTGCGGTCGGTTGTACAGCGGAACGGTTCCGTCGCGGATGCGTTCCGATGAAGGAATCGCTATCCAGGTTTATTAAGTTACGAAGTTTTAAGCGATGTTTTTGCTATGACCTAAAACATCAACGAACTCTATGGTGCATGTTGCAAAGGCCGTCATCGTCAGTAGTGAGGGCAGGCAGTAGATGATGCATTTCCCTCTTAGTTCACTCTTAATCAACGTTAGGTAGACTCAGCGCGATCAACCCAATCAATTATTGATTGAGGCGACGCAGTCAATTGCACTCAATTGTTTTCAATAAATCACAAGGTCTCGGTCAATCGGTTGCTGTTTTCTAAAACAAATTCTAGGCGATAGGCAAATTAATTGCAGCTGCATTGTCTCTATAAAGATTTCAACTGTGCTTGGAGAGCTTGTTTTCTTTCAACCGTCTACGATAGCAGGTCCTTTAAAATAAAGAAAAAACTTACTGTATTTTTTTTTGGAACAATACAATGAGGAAAATTACAAAATGAAAACGTTGACTAAATAGTAATAGCAATATTTATTTAATTTTTCTCTCACAAAAAATATAAAAATACAAATAACAAATATACTTAAAAATAATGAATGTAACCAAAATAATTGAACAGGACCTGAGTAAAAGTTAAAAAACCGAGCAGAGAATTGAGTGTTAAATAAAACGGAATAATTTCGGTCAATCCTACATAATTATTTATTCTTACTACATGTATATTCGTAATTTTATTGAATTCCTTTTGTAAATTGATAATAACATCATCGTGTTACAGGTATTGATTGTGAGAAATCTCGGAACGCCGAAGTGGACACATTGTTGAATGACGCAAAGAACTGGGCTGCGAACGGATATGTGGAGGTTCGCGATATGAAGACAGGTGGAACGCCCTTGCACGTCGCCGCAGCTAAAGGATACATCGATGTGAGTAACTATACCTACCCGGATCTTGAAATAGATCCTTCTAGGTAAGCATGCTTCATCTAAGACCTCAATGTTGCTTAAAGTAACTTAAGAGTGAGACCAAACGCTGATCTATTTAATTAAAATTAAATGAAAATGAAATGAATTTTTGATAGATGAACCATAGCTTTTATTATTAGAGAACTATAGTTCTAAGGTCGAAGAACCTTTGGTGTTAAAAAGTTCTCGAGTAGCAACGAACGTGCGATATTGGATTTGAAAAAAAATGTTTTATGCTTGCATTATCATCTCGTAAAATCGTTATGGTGTAATACATTTATTGGGTGGCTTAGATTTCTTAGTTTTTTTATGGTGGACATCTCACAGCAATTTTGCAATTGTGCAATTATTATTATGATGAATGGGTTGGCTCTTGACCTCGAAACTTACACAGGTATGTTAGACCGGTAATTTCAACGAGACAAGTACAAAGTTTATAAGTATTATTGCCAATTTTTGACGTCCGTTACTGTACGCCCCAGTTTCACATTGAAAAAATCTAGATCAATACAAAAATAGATTTATCCGACAGAGATGTGGATCGATGTCGGTCGCGCCGTCAGTTAGGATAGTAAATAATGCTGGGAATGAGGTCGTTTATCAAATTTATTGTTACGAAACACGCATTCTTTCGGATCGGATTGTTTAGTTCAGAGTAGGTAAATTTGTATTCCTGTTTAGATCACCATCGAACAAAGTATGAAAGTTGCGCATGCACTATCTATAGATCTACGTTTCAACAGTGAAGGAAATTGCCTTTTTCGTAGCTAGTTATGAAAAACAGTTATTAAAGGGGAACAAAGGCCTAGGCAAGAAAGCTAGGCCCCAAACCGTGTTTGTTGCCCTGATTCTTCACGGTATTGGTCGCGAAGGAACAGGAGTAAAATCACCTAGTTTTAAGACGTTTCAAAGTGATCCCAGCGGTCCTACTGAATAAATGATTTTTGACTTTGACTTTGACTTTGAAAGGGTCAATTTTAATAACTAGTTATGAAACTGTGAAGGAATTTGCCTTTCTCGTTGCTAGTTATAAAAACAGTTATGAAAATGGGCCAAAGGGTTTCTAGTCTTTATCTATAAATCTGTTTCTAGTCTTCCGAATAGATTTTTATACACATATATTAATTGTTGCACTTAAAAAGAAAATCACAATACTCGTACTTTAATTGATAAATAGTACTTTGGTACATACATACATACATAAAGTCACGCCTCTTTCCCAAAGGGGTAGGCAGACACCACGGATCTCCAGTCGCTACGATCGTGACACACAACTTTCGCCTCATTCACTCTCATTACATTCTTCAGTACAGTACAGTACTTTGGTAGCGCGATAAAAAGGAAGCCTAGTAGTGGATGCAGTAGGCTGATTAAATCGTATAAAGATTTTAGGCTTTGAACCTTAAACATATTCAAATAATCGCAAACATTCCGCTCTTTCAAATCGTTTTGTGGACAAGAAAATCCATACAGGGGTGTCCCCACGAAATATAATGCAAAGATGATCGTGTCATTGTTTTTTATTGTGATGACTGATAAGATAAATCAATATGATATATCTTTTGAAACCGTTATGATTAAGTGAAAGAGTGAGAAGGAGGGTAGACCGTTCCGTCTGCCAATGGTGATAGACTACCCGCAAAGACTTCAGTTTCTCCCGTGATCATGGCGCAACTGTTCCTTTCTGTCATACAATCTTCCTTTCTGTCATACAAACTACGCTCAGCACTCATCAATTTACCGTATGTGTTCGTCCTATAATGATAAATGTCATGAAATAGATATTTTCTATTCCACAGTCTCTTCTATCAAGAGACTGTTTGGAAGAAGTTAATAGGTAGTCCAAAGCGCATTTTTGCTTTTTGAATATTATAATTTTGCTTTATGTTGTATTTGTTCAAATAGGTTTATCTCTGTTCAAGAGTTAGTAATAATTATGTAAATGCATGTGTTCTCATCGAGAAGGTCGTCCACTAGCCTAAGATAACTTTAAAATTGTAATGAAAACTTCCCAAAGTGTAACGGCCAGTTTTAAAGAACCTAAAAAAAAACTGCGTCGAAATATCGATTTTTTTTTTAATCATGGTAACTATCCCGTTGATAACAAATTATCAATATGGTTGTCAGGTGGCAAAAACGCTTCTTGAGGAGTGTAAAGCTGAGCCGGATTGTATGGACTACGAGGGATGGACGCCATTACACGCAGCTGCGCTGTGGGGGCAAAAGGAAGCTGCCGCTCTACTCCTCAAGTATGGAGCTGATCCCTGTCTCAAGAACTATTCGGTGAGTTAGCTTACGTTTTGCTCGCGTTGTACCAATTTAATTGATAGTATATTCCAAGTTTTATCTTAGCGTTATTGAATCTTAAAATACTTACAAGTTTCACATTTTATAATATTAGTAAGACAACGATTAGTAAAAGGTTAGATTGTGCTAAGGTTATTATAATATACTAGCTGTCCGCCGCGGTGTTACCCGCGATCCCTTGGGAAAACTTCACTTTCCCGTGATAAAATATAGCCTATGTTCATCAGGGATAAGGCAGGATTCTAATCATGAAATAAATTTTCAAATTGGTCCAGTAGTTTTGAAGCCTATTCATTTCAAACAAACAAACATACAAACAAACAAACAAATCTTTCGTCTTTATAATATTAGTATAGACTAGTCTTATTTCTTCACTAGCGTGAACAGGGATGTATGCATGAATTTGGAGAGGTTTGGGGTTCTTAAAACACTACGCAGTTGCCTGCTAAATTATGATTTTGTTAAAAGCTCTAAAGAGCTCTAAAGGAAGTTATTTATCCTATCGACATATTTATACCTACAATATCATACTCACTACTCAGTTAAAGTAAAAAAGCATTTATTCAGTAGGACTATCACTTATGATAGTCTTAAAACTAATTTATCTCCTGTTTGGGGCCTAGCATTCTTTTAGGTGATCCATCTTAAAACTAAATATGAATGAATGAATGAAAATACTTTATTGTACAATGCACACCTTATAACTACAAAATACAGTGGAAAAGAGAACCATAATACAATGCACAATGGGCGGCCTTATCGCTGAGAAGCGATCTCTTCCAGGCAACCTAATAGTCAAGCTCCAGTGGGGAGCCAGTCATTGATATCAGCACCTTTATTTACAAGGCTTGATTTTTCTCAGGGACAAACATGCCTGGATCTTGTTGACTCGTCGATATCTTCCTGGCTGTCTGACGCGATGTTGAAAGTTCCGCGTCGCAACACAACAAACAACAATAACAACAACAATAAACGTAAACGAAGCCCGCCGCGCCATGATGTCAAACGAGTCGATATTGAGATTACGCCTCATGTTGACAACAAAATTACAAATGGTGAGTTTACGTCGATATTACTACTCTTTTTGTTACAAACGCGGACAGTTTTTGTAACCGAAATTTATTATCTTATGTACCTGTGGGCAGGTCACCTGGCTAGACGTGGTGATGGACGCTGGAGTAAAACCTTGACCGAGTGGTGGCCAAGAGGATGTAGTAGAAAACAGGGTCGACCAAAAGCGCGTTGGGTCGATGACATTGAAAAAGTCGAGGGCAAAACCTGGATCAGGGACGCACAGGACCGAAAAGTCTGGCAAAAGCGAAAGAAGGCCTATACCCAGCAGTGGGTGACACCAGGCTGAGATGATGATGATGATGATTATCTTATGTCCCCTATATCGCCAAAGGGGTATTATTATTTTACCAGGCCTTATATGGGTCCTAATGGCGGTGCACACTATACCTAATGCAGTCATGCAAATGCATTTTGCTATTTGTTTGACCTTATAATGTCTAAAGGGGTAGACACAAGTGGAGAATTTGGAATACGCATACATAACAAGTAATCATTTAAACTAAAATAAATATGAAACTAGTTATGTTATTCTGTGTGCTACAACGAATGCATGAATCAAAATCTCATTGATTGAAATCATCGTTGATTAATCTAAATTCTGCATTGTGACAGCAGATATCATAGTCGACGTAACTTTCACTTCACAAACCTTGTTTTTGAGCAACATCACGCAATATTTCATTGACAAATACTTGTTACAAAAAAGTTTTACGGGTTTATCGTTGAAGACAACCAATCTGACTTGTAGTCGCAGGCACACACGCACGCTTTGTGACAAGTTGCATTGCAAGCCCCTTGCCGCTGAATTTTAGGTTATTTTTGTTATTCTTATACTAGATGGCGCCACACTTCAATTTAGATCTCGCTATCTTTGCGTTTGCGCTGTTGTATAATTTTATACATCATTTCCAAGTTTTATGATTTTGAATAGTAGGTCTAAAAAGATAATAGTATGAAGGTATCAGTCGCAAATAAACAGTAGAATCTACTGAATCCAGCTTTTACTCCAATGTTCTATTACTCGTATAACTAATGAAGTAATGACTGAACAAAAGCGTGTTGATCGCGAAAGATTAGTAAAATCACCCAGCTCTTAATCTTCATCAGATAAAAGATCTATCATGTGTTTTGTTCTATCATAGAACAAAAAGTCGTGTAAAAGTCGTGATGTTGCTCAAAATCCATTCTTCCATCGTATTAGACAAGCCAGCGGCGCCTGAGATCCTCAAGTTGGGTGATGCGAAGCCGCCAAAAGGCCGCGCGCCGTCACCGACGACAGATGAGTCTGAGCCGCCCACTGACGAGTCTCCGTCTTGGAGACGCTCTGCCTCCTTCAGAAATAAACAACCCGACGCGCCTAGTGAGTATTTCATTCCTAACAACTAGATGGCGACACTTTATTAAGTATTTGTTTCATTTCTTCATCATTTACAAATATCAGTAGAATTACTACGAATACTCTTATTATTACTTCGCACTACCTCTACGTTCGTGGTCCGGTTTACGTGTTTTACAACCAGCTCATTAGTTCCCATAGTTGGGCAAAAGCCTCCCCCTACTTTTGCCAAACACATCGATCGATATACATACATACATACTATTGGAATTTTAATGATATTTTCGGTGGTAGGTGGCGCTAGTGTTTCCAGTTAATTTAATCTCCGAACAGAAGGCAAGTCAATGTTTGCCGCGAGCCTTCTAGGACTCGATATAAAAGTGAAACTTAGAATAAATTGAACTTAGAATAAGTAGAATTCTCGTGTTTCAGGAGACAACAAGCCAGCTAACAACGCCGTTGACAACGATACTATCCTGAGAAGAACGCACAGCTTTGAGAACGACAAGACGTGAGTTTTACCGCTTTAAACCGTTCTTGTTTGTGTATTAAACATGTTTTTTTATTTGTTTTTTCTTCCAATAAACAGAAATGTCATTGTGAGTTGAGTTTTTTTGAAAATGTTTTGTCCGTGATGTTTGTTGATGTTGGAAATAATCATTATATCACAGGACTTGTATTAATGTTTTATGAAGACCAAGAAAATGGGCAACAACTAGTAGATTATTATTAGAATAAAAAAACATTTTCAACAAAACAAACTATAATATTGAACAACTCAACATATTTAATTCAATACTGATCTCTGATATAAATAAATAACATAATTGTCAAACAATACAAAATAATTGCTTAAAAAAACTTGTAGACTGAAAATTAACGCATCAGAAATTATTTGATTGACCGTTATCCTAAACAAATTTATTTTATTTATTTGACATACATATTACACTACATTCAGAAAATACAAGTTTATGATATAATACAATGTTTATGATAATGGACAAGCTACTAATCAATGGGGATCATTTTTAAAAGGTTTTTTCAATTCATAGGATTTATTTTTCACTATAGGCAACTCTCGCGATGTTGCCCGCGGATAAATAGATAACCCGCAGATAAATTTAGCGTAAAAAAATTACAAAATCTATGCACATGACATACAAACTGTATGTTATTAGTGTACATAGAAAAATTTTCAGCGAAAGCAGTCTAACAAATCCTATTATTATTGATGCTTAGATGATATAAGTCAAAATTAAAAAAGGAGCAATTTTAAGAATGTTTCTCATTGTTTTTAAGTGTCTAAAGTTTTTGCAAAATGTTCTGTTTTGTGCTCACTCGGTCATCGTAACTTCATCACTGTTGTCCGAACAATTCTTCCATTAACCAGCCTACTGAGATATAACAATGTGCTAACTACCATTCATAATGCTGTTTTCAGACATAAAGACAACATTGTCTGCATTCTAAAAAGCAGATTCGATAAACATCGACCAAGGGCTAATCAGGATATCAATAGAAATGAGTTAGTCATTACATTATGTATGTGTTACATGTTTCTCGTTAGATTGTTTCGTTCCGAGGTAGTTGTGATGTCTTGTGATGTTAGGTTGAGGTTCACATTTTATCTGGGTGGAGAGCGATTGTGCACTGTATTGTGTATACAGAAGTGTCATTTTTGTTTAACAAATACTCATAACAATTCATGAATCGGCTAATTTACTAATGTTTAATAAAGTTTTAAGACTATGATTAATTAACCTTGGGATAAATGTTTGGTTTTTGTCAACGAGATGGGTTCTGCATAGATGATATCAAATATCGAGATAATTCTTCAAAATACAGATTCTTAGCTTAACCAACGTGACAATTTGATAAAGACCAAGAGCTTTAACAAGGAAAGTGTTGAATTTTTACTTTCTAATGTCATTAAAAAGTTAAAGGTGTAAAAGTAAATACTAATGTCATGAGAACGATATTTCCATCTAAACTCATATTGGTAGCCTACCTAAAAGCCTAATAGACACTGACTTGGCAACCGGACCCTTCTTAATCCTTCTTGAAAGTTAAAGGCGTTTTCGAAATCCCGTCATCAAAGCTAAATCCACCTCGTTGCACACGATGCAAACATGCATACATTCGCATCTTCACCCGTCCACATGGCATGCTTGTGTGTGCACAGCTTCTACCAACGTTATCGTGACGTCACTGCGCGTATAAAGGCGTCATCTTGCCCTTCTATACCGCCGCTCCCGCAGACGACTCTCGCCGGCATCGAGTTAAGGAAAAAGCAGCCTAACGTGACAGAAACTAACGAGGATGCACAGACGAGGTTGCTATAAATCACGGTTATCTGCTACGGGGGGAATAGAGCTGGAAATTGGATGGCAATATTGTGTTGAATGTTTTTATCAATGTGTTCGTATTTGAACATTCTGATAGTCATAGATACATTCATTCTAGGTTCAATCTAAGAAAATTAACCGCGTTTGAGGCTTGATTTTTTTAATGTGATCGTTCATTTCTTACGAACGATATCACATGCACTTTTGTGAATGAAAATAACGGTAAATAAAATGTAATTAGTACAAAATATATCGACGATTCCAGCTATATTTCATCTGTAGGCTAAGAATGAACTTGAAAATGGATTTGGAACAAGATGTATTTTCAAATTCATTCTAATTGTACACAGCTTTGGGCAAATTGGCAGCTTTATCTGTTTAAACATTTAAACTTGACAAGTTATTTAATAAGGCGCTGCTTTAGGGAGCATACAGATGTACACGTTTCTGAGTATATGCAAATAAGGGCTCTATGCCGTTTACGTAAAGCTTATTTTAATAGAACTTAAAATTGGGGTCCAGTGACTATGAGGGCTTCGGCAGAATAACAGCGCCTTACCACTTCTCAGTGGGACGGCAGAATGCTGAGTCGACGCCTTTTTGCTGCTGTGACACACAATCACAATTCTTCAACTTTTAATTTTTTATTATGCTTCTTCTTTTTTATTTTTTTTATTCTAGTGATTGTATTGTGTGCCAAAGTAGTGAATTAATGTCTATCTATGTCTATGTCTAAATTATAGTAATTGATACTGCGCGCGCAGAAAACGTGTATCTGTGTATGCGCGTTAAATAAGGACATTTTGTCATCGACACAGAATACTTTTTAGGAAAATTAATGAATATTAGTAGTTTACATTTAATTACACTTACGTCATGTGTAAACTGTGAAGCTATTTTGTTTATCTATACAGTTCTCTATGAAGTGTACTTTGTCGATAGCAACAGCGCCTAAATTCAAACGGTTCTTTAAAGATAAAGGAAAACCGGTATTGCTGCTAATATTCTCAATAAACCTATTCGCGTCTGCTTATCCATATTCATTATATGTTTATTATGTGTATTATGTATATATGTTTAGTTCTTGACAAGAAAATTCTAGTATTTGTGTTAGTATAAATGTTTCCTGTTTGAAATTATCTATTTTCACATATTATCTTTTGTAATCTATCTAATGAATGACATTCATTATAATAATTATATAGCAAATAACCTTGTAATTGTTTTGAAAACCCTCATAATAGAATAGAATAGAATATTGCTTTATTGCACACCATGAGAAAAAAACAACAAATAAAACAGATAATAGATCTATATCTCAATAATTAACACTACAAATCCTATATGTACCATTTAAACCAAGAACTATACATTTTCTTTGGTGTTTTACAGTATTCGGAAACTTTATCACAACCAAACAGAAAGACTAAGAACTTATTCAAAAAACTGTTTCTCATATTTTACGATATTAAAAGTTTATTCAAAATTGAACTCTATTACGGCTGTTTTAATGCTATATTGTATACGCAGAGTCAGCCCTTCAGAGAAGCCACGCGAAGCCAACACTTGGACGTCGCCGACCAACACTAGCTCTCCTACGAGTCCCACAAACACCACCACGCAGACTACTGTTAGAAGGTGTGTATGTGCGTCGAATAACTTTTGTTTTCATTCAAATGCTACCACAGTTTAGGGTTCTGAGCTCCGTATATTATTGTATAAGTTCTATCCACTCAATTTAGGGTGGTTTTCTGTAAAAGGCATAGAATAATGATGACATGAGGGATGTGGCTGAGAAATGGTATCATCCCAGTAAAGGGGTATTGAGTATTTGTAATATCTCAGTAAAGTGGCATTAAGTATTTTTAAGAGAAGTAGTAACGTCTCAATAAAGATCCATGAGTGTAGGTAACATCATACTGGGGACATTGAGTAATGGTAACATCCCATTAAAGAGATATTGAGTGTGAGTAACATCGCCCTGGGGACATAGAATAATGGTTTATATTGACCGCAGCTCGACTGAAAGTGAGTCACAGAGTGTAGTAACATCGTAATGGGGACATAGATTAATGGTAACATCCCACTAAAGAGTCATTGAGTGTATGTAACATCATACTGGGGAAATAGACTAATAGTAACATCCCATTAAAGAGGCATAGAGTATAGGTATGACTGGGTTTGGCGACGACAAATATGTCCCCTCGCTTACACATTAATGACGGCAGTATGCAAGCGAGAAAACATAATTATCGCCTCTATTTTAGTTTCTTTAATATACCGAATTCTAAGATCGAACTGGGGACATAGAGTAATGGTTAATATTGACGGCAGCTCGTCTGAAAGTGAGTCCAACAGTAGCAATACTACGCCGAGCGCCGCTACGCCGACGCGGCTCTCGCCAGGAAACATATTCAAGAACTTTTTCAAGTACAAACATTGTTACATCTTTACTTGAACACTCAGTTTTTCATTGTAACATAATTTGTGGGTCCTTTATAAATGCCAGTGTTTTGTTTGTAATACAATACTTTCAAAAGATTTTGAATTGCCAAAAGATCTGAGATAATCTCTAGCACGTTTCCATGGTACAGTGATATTGTGTTTGGTTTTTCTTTTCGCATTTCTTTGAGTTTCTAGATCCCTTTAACAAATAACAATGAAGGAGACTAGTACCATTTAAACCCATATAGTTCACAATTGTATCTCTTTATTTAAAGCATTTTTACATTAAAAGATCTTTGTGCGTATCTGTGAGAAAAATTTAGAAGTACATTGAAAAAACTGTTACAAAGGTGTTCAAGTAAAGAAATTGAGTGTTTCAGTATGTTTTGATTTGCGCTTCGTCTATGTTTTTGCCAGGACGATATAATTTTGCGCATCTTAACCAACATGCCAGGCATGATTAGCATTCACTCAAAATGTGCATGTTTTTTTTTAATTTGTGTTTTTGCAGCATTAATCACCTTTTAGTTATAGCGATTGCAGTGCTTATTTATAATCACCTATTTCTACAGAGTTGTGACATGAGTTTTACTTTCCAGGTCGTTTGTCCCGCCCGTTAGGGATGAAGAAAGTGAGACCCAAAGGAAGGCTCATGCGAAGCGCGTTCGTGAGACGCGACGTTCCACACAAGGCGTCACTCTCGATGAAATAAAATCAGCTGAGCAGTTGGTGAAGAAGAAAACTGGGAACGGCACCACAGAGAGCCCATCGCCCGGCAGCGTCAAGAAAAATGATGAGAACACACCACCACAGACGAATGACAACGGAGCGGTAAGCTATAAATGTCATACTCAAATGCCTTTCTCCCACGGAGTTCTGAGGAAGACGATGATGGCAACGAAATGTGAAAGACTAACAAGTCAATTTCGTTTATTTCTAAAATGTCAAATCACAATGTTTCACGCGTTTGTGACGTTTGTACAAAAGCTGTTAAATGTTCTAGTACAAAATTACAACCAATTTAGGGATTAAATCTGTTACAATGATAAGTAACAAAGCGTGTGCTTGTAAAATGAACGAACAAAATCCCGTGGAAGAAAGGTTTTATAAATCCAAGCTGTATACTATGTCGCTCTGTTACTGTCTGTGTCTTACTCTTTGAAATTACTAATCGGTGAAGGAAATTATGGTTGTTATGGGTTTATTTGTAAATAATTTCTCAATTTCTCAAAATTTATATTCGGCAGTTTATTTTCGTTATACAGAGCGTTAGATTTAGTTACATTGTACATACGTTGTGACTGGCTTGTGACGTGTTTCGGTTTACCCGATAACATGTTTGTATGTTAACTGTATGATTATATGTAGATTAGCCATTACATGACCATTTCATTCAGTGTACATGATAATTTTATGTAGTTAGATGCGTTATTATAAATTGAATAAGATTGATTTAGGTTAAACTAATTAAATCAACAATTGTTTCGGTTTTTTGAACGAAGAAAAGAAAAAAAAAACTTTCCTGTTTATTTCCTTCAAACTTCAAACAATACGCGGTTTTTTTATATTCTTCTATTATTATCTTTTCTTCATTCAAATACTGTATCTAAGGCAAAGGTAACATTGGTAAGCTTTGATTACGACTCGGCGTTTGCTATTCGTAAATAGAGCCTGTTATGATTCAAAATCGTATGATCGAATTATGATCGAGTTCTGTTTTGAAATCGATTCGGCGTTATTGCTATCTTGCCAGCGTAGCCTCGGCCTTAAAGGTTCGATATGAAGACATATTAGATTATCATTAAGTAGGACCGTTTGCTGAGACATCCAATGTTAATAGAGATATTTTTCCTCTTAGCTTGCCCAATGTACCCTTACTACAAGCATGGCCAAAGTGAGTTGGTACTATACAACTATTTATGCGTAACGAATACAGTGACGAGTTTCTAAGGCCTACATTATACTTGGAAGATAAAAAAAGTGAATCCAAAGGCTCTGATTAGTTTAACACGTTTCAAATGTTCATTGAACCTATTGCCTCGGTTAAGTTATCGTAATAGTGTTCACTTGGCCGGAACCACTGTCTCGTCACTGGATTCGTTATGTGTGACCCTTAAACATAGACACGTTAATTTAGGCCTCTGTAGTCCCACAAACTTATCTGTTCCGGTGAGGGAGGCGCTGCTGTCGCATTTGGCATAGAGAAAGTAAATTAGTATGGCGTTTGTTGTTGCCATAAAAAAATTACAGTAAAGAATCTTTATATGTTTAATTCCTTGCTTACCCGCAAGGAATTAAACATATAAAGATTCTGCATCTGAAAGCATATAATACACATGTAGATTCATAGGCTCCATTTTTAAAGGTGGTTAATTAATAATGTAGAATAGGGTATTTTGTCCTAATAAACTAGAAGAATTTTTATTTCAATTAAAAAAAAACAAATTTAACGAAAAATAAACACACTGAGCATACAAGCAATGGCGGATATGGCAACTGGAAACGAATGCCAGACAGATTGACATTTCAAAATGGCGTCGTTAGTTCCTCTTTTGGCCACCGGTCCAGATATGTTTGTGGCACTCTACTTGATGATTGATAAGTCAAGAGACAATCAATGCCTACTCTTATAGTGAAATTATTACTATATTTCAAAAGGAAAAATCCGTTTTTGGCACTGAGTTTGAGTATGACCTCTAAGATCCAAAGGATAGTGTCGGTAGAATACGACTACTTAGGCGCTTCTTAAAACTATCAATATACTCGTACTAGGTAAAACCTTAAGGTAAAATATGAACAAGATATAGAAAGATGCATTGTGTGAAATATGGCATGAGTAAAAAGGGTGAGTGCGGAAATGATTGAGGGTAATGGAAGAGTTTTATCTGGAGTCTAGTTCGTATGAGTCAGTGGCCAACTCTGGTGAGTTTTGAAGCCGTCCTCATGGCTTAACGACTTAAATAGCCGGGGCCGCCAATTTAACGTGCCCTCCGAAACACGGAAGCGCTCAGATGAAAATGCCACTGGCGGTCACCCACTTACAGACCGTTTCGAACGTTGCTTAACTTCGACGATCTATCAAGAACGACTAAGTAAACATCCCGTCATTTAACCAACAATGAGTTTAAATCGGGTGAGTTAAAAGTAAATAAGTACTTATGTTCGTATGATTTTAGTGACCAACTCTGGTGACGGTGTTTTCAGGCCGCCTTAATAACTCGCGAGTTTTATTTTCAACTCCACATAAAATGAGATAAGGGTAGTAAGATATAGGTAAAAACTAGACGTAACTTAGTACCGTGTTGTAAAGGCACGCAACGTGAATAGCGGAGAGATCGCGGTGCCACTGGTGCTGGCGTGTGCAACCGCGACGGCCACGGCGACCATCGCCGCGGGCGAGCGTCGGCCTTCCTGGCGGCTGCGGCTCGACCCCGCCAACAAGGTCTAATTGAAACTAGATGTAGCATGGACTTTGTTTACATTTTTACTAGAATGCCAATTTGTTTTAAATTTGTCTTTCTATATTCTATCTATATGTCATGTGATCTACACTTGTAGATATTTGTCATTATCTTAAATACCAATGCTTCGATGTTTTTTTCGTAAAGTCAGCTGTATCGATGCGCAGAAGACAATTTTTTTTATAAAAACGTCAGCAGCGCAACTTAAAAGCCGAGATCTGTTGAATGTAGGTTCATAGAAACAAAACGGGACGTTTTTTTTCTGCCTCGTCAAGTAGGGACTTGGTTGAAGAAAAACATCTCAATTGGTACTTTTTCGAGTTCTCTTTACGCGCGCTTGAAACATCTATTTTTATATCTTTGCGCGTATGTCAAATATCGTATCGGACTCGAGACTTATGTCGCTACTAAAATAATGCCATAGACGCAGTTCAGTCCCCGGCATAAAGAAAACAACAGATAGAATATAGAAACTGGACGTTAATTAATGCCTTTTGAGATTTTAGCTTTAGATGACTTTTTTTTTCATAAATATCATGCCATTGGAATCATAAGTAAGAACGTTATAGCGTATTTTCAAAATAAGCGGAATTACGTTGCGCGGGCCGCGTCCACATGCTACCTCTACTTTTTTTCTGCTATGTGCCCGTCAGGGCAGATTGTCGATCGAATCACATGAAATATAGTGAAAAAGATGCCAGTTATGGCGATCTTAGAATGATATCTATGAAGGGTGTAAAATAAATTGAGTACGTAGTAGACTTGTCTTGGCGGTAACATTTCCTTACCGATGCTCTACTCTTTATGTTATGTTATCATGTTGAATAGGCTCATAAATCCCATTCATATCTCTATAGTTTCAAATGGTAATATTCGCGCATGTAACCTTAGATTCCCTAAGTTATCAAATATTACGCCAATATCAGCCATAGACTCGTGAACATGGTATTTTCCATCGACAATCTTCCTTGGTGTTCGGTTAACATCACGCATGGTGTGCTAGGTCGCATAGTATCAAATTATTCGATGCATTCGGCATGTTCGTATTGTTTTAAATATCACAGTACGTTTTCCGTATTCGATTTTCGAATCCGCACTTTAATTATATCGATGATTGATGGCAAATGTATGGCACGCTTCCGACTGACAGTAAACAGATCAGTTGAGCTATCTATAAATAATTTTCATCGATCCATAGATAGCTAAACTAATTCTAGTGTATTTTGTAAAACTATGTAAATAGCTTAGTTCCTGTAAATAAATGATGATACGAGAATCGAATCCGGAAATCGAATATGGAAAAACATTGTAAACGTAAAACGGATAGGATTATGTTTTAGAACGTGTCACTTTTAGCATGGTTGGTTCATTGCATAGATCATTTTTTGTTTGTGTCTAATATTACTTATCTATACTAATATTATAAAGAGGAAAGATTTGTTTGTTTGTATGTTTGTTTGAAATGAATAGGCTCCGAAACTACTGGACCGATTTGAAAAATTCTTACATTATCCCCGATGAACATAGGCTATATTTTATCCCGGGGAAGTGAAGTTTTCCCGAGAGATCGCGGGTAACACCACGGCGGACAGCTAGTCGTAAATAAAGCACTAAGGCTAGCTAAAACTTTTAGAACTATGCTTATATGTTTAGCGTGTGATTTATCAAAAATGTTTTGTTCCTTTTCAAAAGCCTTAACTCCATTAAAACACTCATTGATGTATCCTGCTTGTGTTACGTTTCTCAAAAACCATACGATAACCATGTATAATTGTGCTTTACCCCAAAAATGCTCGTATGCTCCATTGTACAGTGTCACATATAGTTCGATAGCTTATTGTATCATTCATGTGTGGAACGCAAAATAGTTGCACGTTTTGGTGCTATACGTTCGGCTCATGAAACTATGTATGTGTGTATCTGGACGATTATTCATTTACTAAGTAAGACACGATAAAATCACAAACTGATGTGATATTTATCCGAACTTTGTCCTGTGTTGAAAACAACGCCATCTGTGTGTCATCTATTTGAAGGAAATATTAGTTACTTTGTTATAAATCGGTATCTACTTAGGTATGATTGCCTTGAATAAAGATATTATAGTTTCCAAATGAATGGCATTTTCATGAAGTTGCTACATGCATGATTCTGTATTTTAAATGTCTTACAAACTTACTAAATGAATCCGTACTAAGTTCTACGCTTTAATCTGTACGCTTCGACAATCTTCGTGTACGAGTAAAGCCATAAGTTTTTATTTTTTTTAGTACAGATTGACTTAAACCTTTAAATATACTGGTTTTTAAATCACACTCAAACTCGATTTTCAAAATAGGTATTGCAATGCTAAACGATTTGAAAATTTCTTCTTGAGCAATCGTAATATACTTCCGAAGATTGTCGAACGCTGATGTCGAATATTTTCGCAGAGCAATGTAAAGATGGCTGAATAGTACATTAATTACAGTTTGAATTGGAAGACGCGGGACGCGCGTCGCCACGTGGAAACGCAAGTACGGGAACAGAAACCACAGTGACGTTGCCTTTACGTCGTCCACCAGCCGGTTCTACTGCCAACACCGCCTCACCACCGACCAAGGAGGAGACTAGAGCAGGTTTGTTGTGTCTGCTCTAGATAGATAAACTTAAAGTTATCTCCACTTGAACTAAAAATTTCCTCCTCTTGTCCTGAAAGTTCTGACCACTTGTACTTACATCCTTGTACTAAAACTTCTAGACGACCTCTGTGGCGCAGTGGGTGAAAGCCCGCTTGGGACGCAGATAAATGTTTTTATGATCTGCAAAAAAAAAATATCTCGGGTCTGGGTGTTTCTATGTATAATATGTATGTATTTACAAAAAAAAAAGTGTATAAGTAGTATATCGGTTAGCTGGTTCCCATAGTACAAGCTTTGCTTAGTTTGGGGCTAGATGATGCTGTGTGAAATGTCCAGCATTATTTATTTTTTCTCTTCACTTTGAAAGAAACTTATTCCGAATCACTCAACAGGCGAAGATGAAAAGGAGCGCGAAGGCAGCACAGAAAGCAAGACATCGAGTAGTTCGTCACCGGCGAGCACGCAAGCCGCCCTGAACGTTATCCAACGCCGGCGCCGGCCGAAGCGCCGATCCACCGGAGTCGGACACGTCGATATGGACGTGAGTTCTTACACATTTCACAAAAAAACAAGGAATAGGTATTATGTAATTTTAATAATATTAGGTATTATGTAACAGCAATAGCAACGCGATAGCAAAAAACATACAATTATTGCGAGAATGTTCCTAAATTCGTATAAGCCATAACGTAGCAATATATAGATAGATACAACTTTATTGGCACAGATACACAGACACACTTAATAATAAAACAATAACATAGACAGGTACTTAAACTAACACAAGTTAAAACTGCATAACTAACCTAAAGCATAAAAAAAGAAAAACACAAAACAGTTATAGGTAGGTGCAAGGTCTGTGATTTGGTGTGCCAAATAGGACCAGTCAGCAATAGCCTACCTATCGCCAGTGCTGCCTCTACAGGGGGTTATTCCCGTTCGTATTTTCATTAGTTTGATGAATATTCGGAATCGGATGTTCCTAACTAAGAGCTATAATGTATTTGTTAGATCAACGTTAAAACACGATCCTATCCTAGGACCAAATATTCCAAACCGAAAAATTTACCCTTGAAGTCGAAATCTTTGTAAATTATTCGAATATTCATCAATCGAAAAAAGAAGGGAGTACCTACCCCTCAAGACAAGCAAACTTACCATTCTGAAACTTTGCTACTCGATTGCGGTGGCGCTAGTCAAACGCTACATAAATACTGAATTTGTTTATAGGATATCGTGAACGACCGCGGAGGAGGCGGAGAAGGTGACGCTGACACTGACACTCCACAAGTAAGTCTTTGTTATTATTGTAATATTAAAAAAATATAGGTTTCTAGCGCGCGCAAAGTTAACACTCTGTGACTCGGCGACCTCTATCCAAGATCGCCGTTACTACAACAGAGGAAAAACTGCAGCAAGCTACCTAACGCTAAACATTCTCAAAGTGTAAAAAGATATAATTTCTAGATCGCACAAACGCTTGTTTCAACTACAACTAGCATATTATACTTACCATCCGATATCAACCTATCGGATGGTAAGTATAAAATATGTGGGCATGTATAAAATATGTATTTGGACATGCCTCTGACTACCCCCCTTAGACATCTTCAGAGGATCTGGAATACATAAAAAGATCTGAGAGAATGTCTACCCTTGGGGATACAGTCGTGACCCTGTTTTTTATCAACCTATCGGTCGAAAGACCACCAAGGCAAGTGGACCAGGTGGGGTATTTGGGGGAAATACCACCTAGTCCCCCAAACTCCATAACTTCCTAATTAGGACGATTCTTCTTCAGTCAGCGTCAAGTACCCGTTTTATACAGTGACAATCACATGTTACATGAAAAGGTTTAATCGTCGGCAACTATGAACGTTATATTTCTAGAGTACCAATAAAATATCAGTGTCACTAAACTGTTTCAATGTTGTCGCCGCCAAATAAGGCAATGAATAATTTTTACCCCGACCATTTTTAACGTCGGATTTAGTCGTTAACATATCTAGACTTCTTTTTGTGTCACATCTTTTGAACTAGTGTGGTGAAAGGATTTTAATTTCGCCTCAATGAGGCTCTTTTCATGCACTAACTAGACTATAAAATACAGGGTGTAAAAAGACAACTATAGTCGGTCCATTTTAATAAGCCACATTTGACATTTCATCAAAATTTAACAACGTAACTTTGTACCGGCGGGCATAAAATACTACTATTTTATCGAAGTTAGTACTGCACAATTGCTTAACTTTTTTCAATTGCGGTTAAATAATTTATTGTCTTAACGACAAAAGAAGGTAATTATATGATTTATTTCCTTATTACACCATCCAAACATATTATGTTTCACAACAATTTCTGTTTTCGAGAGAACTGAACGTTGTTACAATGTTGCGTCAGTAAACCCTTGTTCTCTTTTGACACTAGGTATGTTACCCAAAATAATCGAAATTTGTGAGTTAGAATCGAATGAAATGATTTCTCGTAAGGGAATATTTCACCTTTAATGATGATGATGGCACATTAAATACTTATTGTTTTTTTTTTAAATAATCTTATTTATCCCGAAAAACGTTACTAAATACCAAAAAGTACTTATGTAAAAGGACAACGGGAATATCGCATAAAAACTTTTTTTCTCTGTTTGACATGACAACTATAAACTTTTGAAATTTTTTTATCAAAATAAATAAGTAATGGGGTTGTGACGCAGTCTTGATCGTTGTGCAAATTGACTTTGCGTTCTTGGTGTGCTATTTTTTTCAGACCCGGTTTTTTTTAACTGATCTTACCTACTCTTAGTTTACGGTTTACCTGGCAATTTTAATTCATGTGAATGAATCGATACGGACTTCGAACATAATCGAAGTTTTTAAGAAGGTCACCTCACTAGAAAGCTCAAACTGACAAACGTCAAATGTGGCCTATTAAGTTGGACCGACTATACCTAAAACTGAGGAGCTGCAATCAGACCATGATTCTTAACATTTTTTTTACTTAATCTATCATGTCCCACTGCTGGGCAAAGGTCTCCCTTCAACTTCCACACCTTGCTTAAAAAACGCATAAAAATTTATGTCGGTTATTACTACTACCTACTACTCGTAGAACAACATAATAAGACCATACCTACCTAATAATTTCATTTTAAAAAGAAAAAAACAGTTAAAACTCAAAATCCAGCAATCTACGTAAAATAACGCACCCCGAAAATACGCAAACAGTTATCTTCAAACGCTGATTTCTCCGGACAAGTATAATGATTTTTTTGGAAAATCTCTTTGGATTTTGTTGTGTTGGGATGCTGTGCCTACCCCTTTCGGCTTCGGTAGACGTCTTTTTACACCCTGTATAATTGAGCAAGATCTGATATTTAACATATCCCGTCATAAATCATTTTGCACACTGCTCCAGTCGTTTTGTCGATTCTCGAAAAGACTCCATATATTGAGCCCACATTGCAAGCTAAATTGCTTTATTTCGGTCATTATGTAGGCTACTTATGATTCATAGGTGCTTTGTTTGGTAACTTGAGAAAATTAACATTTTAGAAGAAGACTTCCCCGTTATAATGATTGCTCTATTATAAATGCGAAAGTATGTGTATTTTAATTAATACATGTATGTAACATAACGATAAACTGAAAACTTGACTGAAAAGTTGAGGAGCAATAGGTTAGCGTGGTATGGGCATGTAATGCGGAGGGATGAAAGTCATGTAACTAAAAGGGTGATGGAAATGAATGTGAATGGATATGTGAGTAGAGGTAGACCTAAGAAAAGATGGATGGATTGTGTGAAAGAAGATATGGAAAAGAAAGGAGTTGATGACGAGATGACGAGTGATAGGGGAGAGTGGAAGAGGAGAACATGTTGTGCCGACCCCGCATGAGCGGGATAAGGGCAGGCCAATGATGATGATGATGTAACATAACGATAAACTTAACGCAAAAACTAAGGAACAGATTTAGATGATTTTTTGTGAAGGCATAAATCTCCCCAGTACATAAAAAAACATACATAGTCGAAACATACATAGTGTATATCTCCTTTTTGAAGTTTATACTCACGTTTTTGAAGTCTCGAATCTGCTTATTGTTTGAGAGAAAGCAAAATCCCAGCACGTTGTCGCAAAAATGTACCTGAGAGTGTGAACAAAATAACAATGATTTTAGAAAATACCGCTTGATAATATGAATTGAATAGGCGAGATCACTAACCTGAGAAATAAGAATGAGAAATCGGAAAAGTGTTTTGATCCACGGTCACTGACCGGAATTGACAAGTTTGAAATGACTAGGATGAAAGAAAAGTGTATTTTATTTTTATTTTCACGCTTCTTTGCCAGATTTCATGCATGCACAATATTTATTGTGTACTCGTTTGCAAAGCTCGCTGCGCGATCAAAATTTATTTATTGTTCAAAATATGTAAATAAGGATGTGTTTATCCGATGCAACGTTTCTTGCAATTCCTTGAATCACTCTTCATTCGTAAGCTAAAGTTGTTTATCTTTTGTTTCTACCGAACAAATTGAATGTCAAAACAAGAATGAGTATGAAAATCCTTAGATCAGGATGCGCCATAACCTTTATTTCCCCTCTGCCAAAATGTACACGATTCCAAATCATGTGCGTCTTAGTTATTACGTACGTCATGTATAAAATTTGCAAGAGTAGCGCAAAAATGAGGGTGTATGCATAAGTGCGTATAAAATGCGTTTGTGTGCTACCTCGTCCCCCGCAAAAACCGGCAGAAATAGTTCTGTTAATGGACGAGTTATAGACAAAATTCCTCTTTCAGCACAACACCAGTTCTAGTTTGAAAATCTCAAGTTAGAAAAGCTTTTTATAACCTTTATACATAATTAGAACTGATGAAAGTTAATAGGTTATCAAAACTACTTACTAAAATAATTCTAATCTAAACAATAAATATTCAACATTAATCTGTTCCACAAAACCGAAATCCCACGAAAAATAAACTAAAATAGCTTCTGAAGGTCTCGAAATCTAGTTTAAAAGCACCATTATTAATTCTTCGTGGCTTGACGCTTAGCATTGATGGCGCAATGAACCTTAATAATTAAAATCACGATAAAGAGCGGTCTACACAAGACGCCATTAACAGTTTTCTAAACTATCAGTCATCCTGGCACCCAGCGTTGGTTCTGTAAACGACTTCACTTCGCAGCAGCGGATTCTATGAAAAGTGAATTTGGCAAGCCGGTGATTTTTCTTGTCCTATTTGAAGCCTTGTCAATTGCCCATTAGAATATGGGTATTAAATAACTGGGTTATGAGTTGCGACGTCAATGGGTCCGATTAGTGCAGGATCGTGGTGCATGGCACAAACTTAGAGAGGCCTATACCAGTGGGTGAAATCAGGCTGTGGATGATAATGATGAAAATGAGTTGCAGTCTTGCAGTAGATTCGTGGCGCGTTTTATTTATTAATAAAGTGGTTGAAAATACAATTTTCATTCTTCGAGTAGTTCGATTATACCATAACTTTTGACAACTCTTTTAACACAAATAACGGGATATTTACCATGATTGACTGTTTTTTTGAGTTTCCCGTAATTTCGGTGGAGTTGCATACGCCATGATCATGGAAGAACTGGTCATTGCGAGTGGGTAGGTTTATTGGCAGACGAAACGATCTATCCTCTTTCTATCTTTAATTACTACGAAATGCTTCGTTATCACCGGTTTCACTCTCAACCGAAAATCGTTCGCGACAAAATCCACTCACGGTGTCAGGACGAGTTGGTCTTGCACTTCTCACACCAGTATTCCAGGTTCCAGACAATTTTAAACCGTCTTCACGATTGAAATTCCTGTGTTTGGTAATCTCAATTTTGCCTCCTGAACAGTATTGGTATGTAGTGCCTTCTGTTGAAATTACTTGTGGATTGTGACAAGATGAAATTTTATACATAAATAATGTTCGTAAACAATTTAGAACTTTCACGCCGAATCAAACTACGAAATCTTGAATATACTCGTTACTAAAATAGAACGCATTGGTGTAAAGTTGCGAAATTTTTAGTTTATTTGAAAAAGTCTACTTCATAATGTAAACCATTCCTTATCTTAGTATCAATTTGAATAGTGCCAGTAATTCATTGAGATCTTAGTGCGAGAGACGGCCATGTAATTGAGCGAGACGAGATGTCTTAGATCATCTTTTGACGACCTCTGTGGCGCAGTGGGTGAAAGCCCGCTTGGAACGCAGAAGGTTGCGGGTTCGATCCATTTTAGTCTGTGGGTAATAATTTTAGTAATACAAGTCTAGTTTCTGCAATAAGCAGGTATTTTGACGATTACGTACCTCTGTTCTCCATTGAAAATAACTGCTCATAATTACATCTAGATTAGATTTTCTTAGTGCAGCAGAATAAACAGAAAAATGCGTCATATAGTCTGCGTAAATCTAGCCTAGCTTAGCTTAACAGAGACATATAAATCGTAACTCGTATTTTTCCTATCATGAAAGCGTACCTCATCCATCAATGTGTATTAATCCGCGCTAATTTGTGATCTAACTATCACGTTTTAAAATAACCAGCGCTCGCGCATTGACGTAAGCAAACACAAACAATAGAGGAACAGAAATACTAGAGTATTTCGGTCGGTCGATCCGTCGAACTGCTCGTGTGACAGGCCTGTTGGCAGTTCTCTGCGGGTCGGTGCCACTGTGCCACGACATATGCCGGCGTGTTTTGACTAACTGACATACTAAATTTGATTGAAGAATGGTTTAGGATGATGATTACTTTCGACCACATATTTTTCCTAATCTCTTTGAAAATGAGTCTTAACTAATTCCAAAATATCAATTGATGGTCGTTCAAAGATATTTTTTCCCATGACTTGAGTAAATAAATCTTGTATTTTTACATTTTGATGTACTGGCTCAGTGGAGTCATATTGTGTATTAGTAATATTTAATTTTAGCCCTCCCGCGCGCGTTAGAGCTAGGGTGAGCTCGCTAACGGAGATATCGGAGATTTCCCGAGTTAACATTTCCGAAGCAACATAAAACTGCCAAGACGAGCTCACAAATCAATATAGAAATAACTAGTTTATTTTCGCTGATGCAACTTGAACGGGTATATAATGTGATTCAGAGCTTTCGTTCTGTTCAATTGGAAATGTATTCTGGTACTAAATAGCTGTATAACTGTCAAATTAGCACCCAATAAAGCACTTGAAAGGTCTTCGTTCTTTTGTGTGCGTTTGCATATCTATGCGTCGCAATGACCGTGTTTGAGTACATTAAACTACGAGTATCCAGCACTATGCAAACCTCGGCAGTGAGTGATTCACGTACGATTTGAATGACACGCGCGGTTTATATTTATGTGGACGCGTGCAAGGTCGACATCGGAGTCGAAAACGGACATTTTGAGTCACGCCAACGTTCTCACTTTAATGGGTATTGCTAATTTGCAAATATACTTGGAATTGCTATATGAAATAGAAATTTTCTATGCTTCTAGACACCAATATTTCTATAACATTCATGCTATTTGATGGTTTTGATATTAAAAATAAAAATTGACCTCAGAATTTTGACTCGGCAGCGTTAATAAAATAAATATTAGCTAAGGCATGCCTAAGATTAACTCTATTACTCATGTTGATAGAATTAAGTCAAAGAATCCAAACCCCAGACCCACATGCTTCCATGGTGCCACAAACTTATCTGGACCGGTTAGAGAGGCGCTGTTACCGCATTTGGTGTTGGCAGAAAAATAAATTTGAATATAAAATTCGTTAGTTCCTCCATTGGCCAGTCTAGATATGTTTGTGGCACTGTAATAAGTTTTTCTGAAAACGCACAGATAACATACGATAGACAATTCGATTGTTCGAAACAGAGTAATGAATCTTATTTACTACGAACATTGGCGTTAATCCAGTCCTGAATACACTCATAAATTGGGGCTGAGTGACCGCTACAGACAGATATTTACTGCTTTTGTTCTATTCACATTATTATGGCTATTTCGATGTTTCCTGGGTG
Source organism: Epirrhoe alternata (assembly GCA_963565295.1). Classification (NCBI taxonomy): domain Eukaryota; kingdom Metazoa; phylum Arthropoda; class Insecta; order Lepidoptera; family Geometridae; genus Epirrhoe; species Epirrhoe alternata. Next base: position 3,861,634 of record OY751375.1, read on the forward strand.
GAGTACATCGACCTGTAATGTGCAGTTACATTTTTTTATTATAATTAGCACATTGTCCGACACTAAACTTTTTCGTCGCACTGCTGGGCAAGTTCTACCATATATCCCTCTATCTCTCTGCTTCGAAATCTCTTCACTCTCTCTCGAAGGCGTTAAAATCGTCATAATTTTTTTTTATTATCGTTTTGTATGCAATAACAAATGTGAAGAAGAGTAGTGCTCAGCTCAGCAACCGAGAACGAAACCACCAGCTTGTGTTGGTCGGATGATATTATCATTGTAGTCGAGAATCACTGGGTGAGACTCGCAAGAGATCGGAAAGAATGGCGTAATAAAGAGGAGGCCCATACCCAAATGTGGATGCAAACGAGCGGATGCAAAAACATTTAGAAAATCATGTACATTTCACTGATGTGTGCGATGGTGAGAAGTTCCATGTATCGTCTTGTAACGGACACCTGAGAGTGATGGTCTGTTGTGCGTTTAGGAAATTATTATTTTTGGCCAGTTCTCCGATGACGGCCGTGTTCGAGTGCACACATGGCCAAATGACGTCATACCACTATACATTGTAGATAGCGGTTTACATCGCTTAGATTTTACAGTCTTATGATAAATGTTCATGAAGATGTTACATTTGTGTTGAAGAGGAACAGGTGACGTCTTTATTTGAAGCGAGTGAAAACATTTTTTTTGTTATAATTTTACTTACTTTTTGTCCATGTCTCTTTTCGTAACAAGTTTTGTGCAAAACGTATTTGAATAATTACACTAAAACTAAATATGTAGTTACTCAAGTAGGTATATTGAAAACATCGTGACCCTGTCTTTCCTCTGACCTACAATATTTGCAATTATAACTACTATAATAATCTCTCTAGATAATTATGATTACGCTTGTTATCTGCAATCAAAATATTGGCAATAATTTAAACGTCATCGAAATTAAATTTCAGCATTGATACATAAACTTCTTATTTTATTGACAGTTACAGTTTATAGACAGTGATAAAATTAACAATTATTATTAACTAGCTGCGCCCCGCGGTTTCACCCGCGTAAGTCCCGTTCCCGCGGGAATATCGGGATAAAAAGTAGCCTATGTGTTAATCCAGGGTATCACCTATCTACATACCAAATTTCAACCAAATCGGTCCAGCCGTTTTTGCGTGAAAGAGTAACAAACATCCATACATCCATACATCCATACTTACAAACTTTCGCCTTTATAATATTTATAGGATTATAAATAACTACCCTTTGCATTATAAGCAAAGGTGGGTTTTGAAATTCGAGTTTCGGGAAAAAAAAATGGTTGTCTGTAAAGTCGGTTTACTGACGATAGTTGAACGTGTTAACGTTTGTTCTTTTTTTTTTTGACTTTGACTTTGGCTTCGGCTTCGGCTTCGGCTTCGGCTTCGGCTTCGACTTTGACTTTGACTTTTGATCGGTTTACTGACGATAGTTGAACGTGACGACGTTTGTGCTTCTTTGTCGCTCGTTCCGCGCTCTCGCTTGCACTTCAAGCCTTACATGGAACGCCTCATAGCGAGGTAACGACGCATGACGTCATGTTTTTTCGTGCGTGCAGCCGGCTCCATCGAATTATAAGACGTTAACACGTCAAAATATTTGTTTATAACATTGAGAATAATTATCAGAATATTAGAAGACCGAAGCAGCAAGAATAACGTCAGTAGTAAACATTATTCTTATAGGTATTTTTTTTCTCGAAGCTACATGATAATTTATCTACCGGATGTCGGAACAGATTTACAAAAATAAAATTATTTTGTAATATTGTGCGCAACACGGATTGAGGCCACCTCCGTAAATTCCACGTTAAAACATTAGAAAGCTCCAAACATGATATAATTTGGGTCACACAGTTCTGTACTGTAGACGCGTAAACTTGAAAATAGATTTTATATTTAGAGCATACACAAAAACTGACCGACTTCTTATGAATCAGATCATCCATTGTTACTTTCGGTTTCATAAGTCAGTTTATTTTTAAAATAATCCATTTGGATTCAGCAGATCAATTAGACCGGCGTTTTATTTTCGGTTTATTTGTTTAAAAACGATGTTTACAGTCGACGCAAGAGCGTATTTATAGAATGCGCGCTTGCTTACCTGTCGGGTGGGTACAGTACGGCCCCGTCAGCCCTCGGCCTATCTGCCAACTCCTGGGGAAGCTGTTAACTGATCGATGAGGCGTCGCCAACGATAATAGGGTGCTACTAATCTCCGCTCGCTACCGACATGTCCTTGGACCGTCAACTTTACAATGCTCCTAGAAAAGGGGCGTCGATCCCGATGGCGATGCCGGCCGATATATTTACAGGTGTGGCGCACCCTCGCGTGTCCGCGCAGACCAGCTCCCAGTCTCAACATCTCAGTGCGTCACCGTCATCTCACGCGCGCGTTCCCACCGGTGCGGTGTTTAGTGTAGGCGTCAACAATATTTTCACAAGATTTAAAACTCGGGGAAACAGTCAGTGTGTTTTCGAAACGCGTGGCGTCCGCCCGCCCGCTCTCGATGAAAACATAAGTGAGATGTGATCGGAAATGAGTCGGAAACAAGACAGGTACACTTCGCGGCCCCGTAGCCTCACCTCGAATTATGGCTCTTCGCCGAGCATGCTGGGCTCCGTGCTCGGCAGCCAGTATGGCTCCTACGGCAACTCCAGCTACTCCTCCTACAGCCCCACTAAGTACAGGAACTACAACCCGTACAGCGCGGGTTTCGGCCGTCCGTCCTCCAACCTTGGAATATACGGGGGGACGAGCTCTGGCTACGGAGGGGTTTACCTGAGCGGTTCTTCTTTGGGATCTTTGAATTTGATGACGCCAGTGTTGAAAAAGTTGGACAAAAGACTGTTGGCTAGTCAGAAGAATTTTAAGCCGAAACCGGTGCCTCCTGCGAAGGTTCAGGAGCCTCCGCCTGAGGAAACAGCCGTGGTGCCGCCCGAGATAGTGCCGGCCCTGGAGTTGTTGGAGCCCGAAGTGCCTCCGGTGCGGCCCGAAAGGAAATCCCGCGCGAACAAAGCCGGGAACTTGAACAAGGAACGCTCGCGATCTCTCAATGCTCTAGATACAACCGAAGGCCTGAACTCTCGGTCGCTTAGCCTCAACTCGCTAGCTTCAGATGGATATTGTGTATGTTATTATTTTTATAGAAAAAGTTGCTAAACCAATAGACATATTGAAAGTTTATAAAGTTTTCTCGATAGAACAGTTTCATCGCGCGATTTGCATACACATTGCAGTAGGTAACTAAAATAATTTCGATTCTCAACAAAACTATTCGTGCTCCATTGCATCATTGTGTATTCACCTACGAAACTCGCAAATATTTACTATCGTTGAATTTCTTTTGCTTTTTCAATCGCTTGTTTAGTTCATACAAAAGCACTTATTACCATATATGTTGGCGGTTTCTACTCAGGAATAACACCACGTTTATTTTATAAGACGGGTATTTATTATTCCTTGACTTACAAATATGACTATGTGACCGCGCAGAAGTTAGCTCCATCTGACAAATACAGTATCTTATAAGTAAATAATGTTGGGATAATTTATCCCTTTTCCTTATTTGGTCTTAATGGACATTATAAAGAAAAACAGTAGCACACATGTGACGCTGAACGCTATCATCGAGACAGCGAGACTGGTGGCACTCCACCATTGACAAAGAATGTTGTGACCAATTAGTCATTACGACATCGTTTAAAATATCATAACCTAATTACAATACATTAAAATAGATGCTAGTCTATTAGGCATTGGGATCTACTTGCATTAATACACTTTAGGTTAATTAAAACGTTTTAATTAACGAGTAAACAAAATTTAAGCAACCTATCCTTTCTACAGTTTATACAAAATTATTTACAGCAATGTTCACTTGTGGTCGTCCTTGAAATATCCTATTTAATTCATAAGTCATAATGATTACAACTTAATTACAAATATCAATCAATGCATGCAAATGGTTGTATTACCTATAGGTACATTGCATTGGTCGTAAGCTGACTTTCCTACAGTCAGGGTTTTTTTTAATTTTTTTATTGTAATACTTGTGTATTTCTCGTTTATGGAAAAAGTCTTAAGAATGTCAAGGAGTACTTTCTTTCGACTTCTTTTATATTTGGAAGGCGCCCCGCTTTCCTATGCTAAGGTACCGATGTGTTTGAGTCTGGTCACCAACGAGGAAACCGCTATATAAGTGACTAGCTGTCCGCCGCGGTGTTACCCGCGATCCCTCGGGAAAACTTCACTTCCCCGGGATAAAATATATCCTATGTTCATCGGGGATAATGTAGGATTCTATTGGTGAAAGAATTTTTTAAATCGGTCCAGTAGTTTCGGAGCCTATTCATTTCAAACAAACAAATCTTTCCTCTTTATAATATTAGTATAGATAGTATAGAAAAAAGAGGCAGCCTCTTTGTGCCACGACATGATAATGAAATAAATAATCATCGACGGTTCAGTAACATGACATCGCAGCATTTAGCATAGATCCCACAGATTTCCAGAGCAAAGAAATCATTAATTCGTTTGCATTTTCCAGTCTGGCAGCGAGCGTACAGAGGAAGGCGAGGAGTGTTCGTACAAGGCGCGTTACGAGGCATCGCAGAGCGAAGTCCGCCGTCTGCGCGCTTTGCTCGCCACCTCCGAGACGCAACTGCGGGACGCGCGATCCACTATTACCAGGCTCACGCAAGTGGTATGTACATTTTTTATTCGTAACCCTTAAAACAAACAGAAATTCAAAATAATTCGGTTGTTGTTGTTTCCCGCGAATTTGACTTCATTGAAAGCTGTTAATCATTTATTTCAGCCCATCATTTTTGACACAAAAAGTATCATGTATCCTTTCCGAGTATGCAATCTAAGTTTTCATTTTCAAAACGTTTCAGTCGTTTGGACGTTAAATTAAAAGATTACACACAGAGATTATTTTTACATTTTGAATATTTGTATTGATATGTAAGTTCGTTTGAGTAAATGGCCATCTCAGGTGATAAGTATGAATTATTGGCTGTAGTTGTACCTTCAGTTTATAATTTAAAATAATGCTGGACATTTTCACACAGCATCATCTAGCCCCAAACTAAGCAAAGCTTACAAGCTTTGCTTAGTATATCAGTTATCTGGTTCCCATAGTACACTATGGGAACCAGATAACTGATATACTACTTATTTACTTTTTGTTTGTAAATACATACATATTATATATAGAAACACCCAGACCCGAAATAAATATTTGCAGATCATACAAACATTTATCCCGCGGCGGGGATCGAACCCGCAACCTTCTGCGTCCCAAGCGGGCTTTCACCCACTGCGCCACAGAGGTCGTCTAAATATTTTGTTTTACTGATTCCCATATAAATAAATATAGGGTTGCATAGTTTGCGCTGTGCGCAATGTCTCCTTGCTCTGCCGAACAGCTTTTGCGATCTTTGTTATTTTACTTTTTTTAGTTACTTTCTTCATCAGTTCTAATTTAATACTATCTTTGTAAGAACAGAGCAGCAAAACATTAAAGTATAGACATACTAGCTGCGCTCCCGCGGTGTAACCCGCGATCCCTCGGGATTTTTCCGGGATAAAAAGTAGCCTATGTCCTTCCCTGGGATACAACCTTTACCCATGCCAATTTTCAGCCTAATCTGTTCAGTGGTTTGGGCGTGAAAAGGTAACAAACAGACAGACAGAGTTACTTTCACATTTATAATATTAGTATGGATTGCTAGCAGTCATTTTGGCTTGAAGCCAATTCGTCACTCTTTTTCATCATAAAAGTTGAGATTATATTTCATTTGCCTGACTAGTCATATATGCACCTGCGTTTTTGAACCATCAATTACTAAATAAGTATACATGAGCCTGGCCTCACAGACAGTTGGTATTAGATTTCCCTTTTATGCTGTAAGGTCGTGGGTTCGATTCCCACCTAACAAACATTTGTGATGAAATGATGTTTGTTCTCTGTCTATAGCATAAGGTACCACAGGACAGCCTAATACGTGTGAAGCTGACTTAAACTGCTGGTTTCGTCACGACCTTTCCTTCACCATTTAATGTAATACAATCTACAAACCTAACATTTATTGATAGGTACAAAATTCAAACTGAGGAGTCAGAAGTGTCACAGTAGGTAACACGGCTCATCCTCCTTTATAAAACCATGATAAAACCATGATCGTTCCCACAAATAAATAAATAAGACTTTTATACATAGGTTTCGATAGAGTAATGTCATACAATCGCGGTTTTATCGCTCGAGGCGATTTCTTCCTGACAACCGTTTAACTATACTCGTACTAAGTAATACTAAGGGTCGGTTCACATCTGACGGAAGATGCGTCGCGTATTATCGGTCGCGTAACGCCAGAACAGACAATTATATGAGAAAACATTCAACCTTTCACACTTATCCGATGATACGCGATTATGATAAACGAAGACCGTTGAGTACGCTGGACGTATCTTCCGTCAGATGTGAACCGACCCTAATACTAGGTAAAATGGAAAACAAAAGACAACGAAATTCCGCACTTGGATGTTCATCAGCTATCAAATATACTTTTGGATGTCAGATTCAAGCAATGGTTCACCATTGTGCGGTATACGATGTATACACTCCATACATTTAAAATTAATATCACACTAAAACTAATAGATGTAGGTTAAAAACAAAAAGCGGAAATTGATTTCACATTGAACTAGTGGCGAAATCAATAAAATACCGGAACATTGTTGGACATGTTAAAGAAAGAAAGAAGAAAGAAAGAAACTTTTATTCTGTGCCACAGACAGAAGAATATACATATAATGCAGGTACATTGTAGTATTATGTTATTATGTTGAACTGTACATGGGTTGAAACATTATGGAGTGTATACATCTTATTGTCCGTTACTGTACACGAGGGCAGGACAGTGAGAGCAGCACCAATAGGGAAGCAGCAAACATCAAGCTGCCTGATATAGCATGATGTTTGCTGCTTCCCTATTGGTGCTGCCTTCACTGTCCATCCCTCGTGTACAAGCCGCATTACTGACGGGGTTTTTAACTGCGATGGCCATTGGTTCATACGAACTTACTTACTTTTTTTTACGGCGATGGCAAAAATTGCACAATTATCGCCAATGTTGCCGCTTCAGGACAACACCTACTTAGATCCTCACCTGGTTGATATTCCACTTAGAACTAAGCGCTTTCAAAGTTCTTTTATTATGCGCACTGCATTTTGGAATCAGCTTCCCGCGTCTGTATTTCCGCTGAGCTATGACCCTGTTGTTTTCAAGAAGAGAGTTAATAGGCACCTTCTAGGTAGGCTCGCTCCATCGTGGACCTCATTCTTGCCTATGTTAGTTTCGAGGTCAAGAGCCGACCCATTCATCATAAAAAAAATTAGTAGGTTGCCATACGTTACCACTATAATTCCCGTGATAGCTACTTTATGGCAGTGGCGCTGTTTCCTCTAGTTAACAACCATTGAAAGATCAGCTATCGATCCTAAATTTTACATAATCAGGCAGCGGATACTATGTAGGTAGAATCATAATATTTGTTATTACATTTGACTGCTGGCGTATTCCTTTATACAATAAATTTGTGTGTTCATTGGCGAATGTCATCATAATGATGTCATGTAATCATGTTTGCTAATGAGAGTTGAAATAGAATGCACTGCTTGAAGCCAAGTCACTAAAGTCCTTTGATGTATATTATTACATCCTTTTATGTGAAAATTTGTTAGCTTTACATTCTCTCAGATCTTTAGGGAATTCAAGATATGTAAAAACCTAATATAGCCTTACCATTAAACGTGATGTAAAGTTATTTCTCTGAATAACTTTACCCCAGGTTTATTAGTCGGCGCCTATGTAAATAATAATGTATAATATGGATGTATTTACTATTATATTATATTATTATTATTATTATAATAATGGGGTGCGATAGAATCGTGAGTCCGCCATGAAAACTTAAAAAGAAAATCAACGTGTGCTTCATTCTCCACACAATGAATTGCCATAAACAGTAAGCAAGCATCGAACTCGCACCTCATATGTATAGGCGAGCCTTCAACCACTGGGCCACTCAGGTATACAATAAAAAGTTTTGTTTCCTGATATGTTAACCTTTGAAACCTTCAAAGAGGTAAAATTTATCACCATCCTAGGAACAAAGAAAATATTATTAGATACATACATACATAAAGTCACGCCTCTTTCCCAAAAGGGTAGGCAGAGACCACGGATCTCCAGTCGCTACGATCCTGACACACAACTTTCGCCTCATTCACTCTCATTACATTCTTCATACATGCTCGTCGGTATAGGGTACTTTTGACCTGGCCCTTCTCCAAAATGTCGCCAATTTGATCCAAGAAGGTTCGCCTAGGCCTTCCCCTTCCAGCTGTCCCATACACACTATACACACTATATTATTAGATGAACTGTGTAAATGCTAAAGCCTCGCATTTTGTAAATATTATTAGTATTTTATTTTGGCGACTTCTATGACGCAAATGCTATGAAAGCGATGCGATTGATCACGCCTACTGACAAACACTAATTAAGTCGTAAGGAGCAGCTGAGACATTGGCTCGCGTTGTCTTATGATCTCAGAGATTAGCTCTGCAAATTAATTTGCCACTGCAAATGTATATTCAACTAATACGTATGGTGTAAACATGTAGTTCTAAATTTAGCACATTTTCATTGAAACATTTCCTTTTCCAGAATCAAAATTCATTATCTGAAATCGAGAAACGAGAAAAGCGGGCCATGGAGCGGAAACTTTCCGAAATGGAGGAGGAACTAAAGGTATCGCTTTGTCCACTCACGCCTAACAAACACAACACAACACAATTATAAACATACATTAGTTCAACGATATATACTCGTATATAGTATCCGTGAGCCGTGCTTGTTATGGTGGACTTCAAGATGGCTCCCGCCGCCAAATACAGGATAATAAAATGCTGTTCGTTTTATAGCAATTGCAAAAACTAAAAGCTGAGAACGAACGGCTGAGGGCCGAGAATCGCGCCCTAACACGGGTCGTGAGCAAACTCACCAACTCTGCCGCCAAATAGGTAAACTGTTCACCTGCCCTGTGACGTCAGATACCGAGCACAGTTCTCTTCTTTCCCGCCGTATTCTTTATTACTCTCATCTTGCTACACTATTATAGAACGTTTTTTACTTACTCTCACATATGTTACTTTTACTTAGTAATGTTATCTACAAAATGTTACTATAGTGATACTATTTATCACATTTACCTAGTTTTTTATATACATTTTTCTATTTTCGCAGACAAGTTTAGACTGCCAGCATTTTGTACAAAAATTTCATCAATGAGAGTTATAAAGACGCGTGCGTTTGGGTTGAGCCAACTATGTCGTGTGATACTTTGTATTGGTTGATCGAGCGGTCACTGCGCATTTCGTTCTATCGATACAGTATTACGATTAACAAGAGTTTGTTCTCGCTTACATGAAGATTTGGAAATTAGGGTTTACCGTTAAAAATGGCCTTGTCCGAAGTTAATTAGTAAAACCTTTTGTTTTTGCGTTTTAAACGTTCTAGTGTGTAATAGATCTTTCAAGAAGGATACAGTGGTTTTCTTACACATTGTTAGGTCTATAATGATCACAAGATCAATTTAAGTGCGCGTGATTACGTGTCCTCAATGTACCGTTGATCAGCCTATTGACAAAGATGCTTTATTACGTCAGGAGGCAGCTTGCCTACTCACAATACGACGCTGTAGAAAACATGATTAAAGCCCGAGTTACATGTTACACTAGCCTCCGCTCGCGGCTTCGTTCGCGTGGTACCAAGTAGGATGAATAAAAAAGATGTGTCTTGAATATGTAAGCGAGTTCAAACTATGTCGGTCGGCGTCACTGTTTGTCGCGATCCCTCATTAACCGTGTGCCCGCGAGCATGTTTTGGATCGTGTTAACAGCGGCATGTCTTCTAGCTCAATGCTATGTAGACCAGGGTCCACCTTCGCATAGCCTCGTGCATTCTTTTATAAAACATAAATCGCTAAATAGATTAAATTATTCAAAAATGATGATGAAACATTTACTTGAGCGTCTTGGGGTGAAAGTATGATGATAATTGTAAAAAATCTTAATAGTCGGCCAAAAAATATTTTAACATGCCTTTTACTCTCTAGATGTTTTTAAAGAAAGTTTGATGTTAGAGAATGTCCGTGACTTGGGGATACAGTTGTGATCGTTTCTTATGAATCTTTAAATGCGCTTCTAGCTTTGTACGATGCATTATCATCGTGAATCATTACATTAGAAGGTAATGTTACGATTGATAGTATATTGCGTAATTTATGAACGTAACTTTTTCGTGTTTGGATTATAAAAATGCTTAAACCATTATTTGGTATCGAAACTACCATAAAAGGAGAATGCATGCGACTTTGAGGAGGCGATTCCTAATCGTTGTGTTTTATCAGACCTAATTTAAAAAAAAACAATTAAGCGAGCATTACTGACCTAGTATTGAGCATATTTAGAATTAACTAAACAAATAAAAGTTGGGAGTTTATGTAATTAATTTCGAAATTGTATACATTGATGTTATCGAAACAGGTTGAAAGTGTATTAATTCGCTGTATAAATGTGTTTGAATAAAACTAGTTAGGTTGGATCTGAATAAAACACAATGCAAAGAAAATATTCGCTAGAGTGTGTTGCATGCGAAGTTCGTCTCTCATTCAAAGACATTCATGCACATCAAAAGACATTCCGAATAACCTCTCCGATTCAAAACACAACTGTTTCATCCATTTGTGTGGTGAAAACAGCGATATTTGTTGCTTTTATACAGCAACATGAGACAGCTCGCTTTTGTCCCGTGAATCTGCCCGAATCTACACATCACACAAGTCTAACAGTTTTTAGATTTGTATTTGTCTAACACACAATTTTTCGCACATGTACATATTAGCTTTAGAATAAGAACTCGGCCACAGGTAGAAACTGCATTTGAAATTCTGTGATTCTATCTTAGGGTGAACGCACAGTCCAGCCGAGCCAAACGCGGCGAAGTGTCAATTCAATAGAGAAAATGCTGCTGACGTCAGAAGCGAGCTGCATTTTCTGACGTCATCAGCATTTTTTATATAGAAAAATGACTGCGGCGCGTACGGCAGGCGACAGTGTGCGATCAGGTTTAAAGGGAACGCAACCCAAGCGTTAACTTATCGCTGATTCGGTAACTTTAACCTAATCTCAGTAAAAAGAATCGATCATACTTTGGATGGACAGTAACACGAATTATTTAACCTGTTTTTCACATTATTATTAAACCTTTTACACACCGTCAGCAATTAGTTTAAATGATTGGTTTGAGTTTCCGTTTGCCTAAAACCAAACTTATGGAATACTACCAATAGAATGATCACAAATATGTGGTGTTTGATTGGTTTTGAGTATATATACATAATATCTGTGGCTGAGGTTTTAGGTTAAGTATATACTATAGGTACATGTAGATGATGTAAAGTGAATCTGTTTGTGTCCTTTAGATCTAGAGAGCAAGATTGAACTCTGATGCATTCGGTGTAGTTCAGTAAAAGGCAGTTTAAATCAAAGAAAGTGAACTCTACTTTTAATAAAATTACAATGTTATTGTCGATGCTGAAGATGACTATAATGGCCGCTAATGCGTCTTTCTAATCTGTCTTTCTGGAAGAATATCTGATTTGACAATTCATTGTTACAATTTCTCTGCCTTAAAAAATCAAGACTAAAAATTGTTCTAGTGTATGCCACTAAAATGAGTTTAGGATCATCTTGGTCCATGGTTTTGTGCTCTGCTTGTTTTAGATTTGTCCTTTTGGTTAAATCTCTTTACCTGGCTTAAACCACAGGACTATAATATTTTAGTCTTGGTTTTATAATTTGGTAGACTGGGTGCCTAGTATTAGTTTTATACGCGTTTGGTTTCGACGCCGTAAACGCAGATTTGTATGGGAAAATAGAAGCGTCATCTTGTGATACTCGCTTATTTAGACATCAATTTATTTAAAACTAAGGCTAAAATTATAGTTAGTTTCTTATCTAAGCTCCATAATTAATGAAAACCAGTACAAATCCACGATTACGGCGTCGATAGCGAATGGTGAATTAACGTCATACTAAGCACCACTGGAGCATGGATTCAGCGAAGATTCGTGTTTAGCTTCGTGTCTGTCCTATGATCAACGAAAATATTCGATAGTCTACTAGTCAAGTCAACCTAGTCGTTTGTGTCGTCGACTAAGTATAGAAGTTCTACATCTTACAACCATGATTGTCAAATCCTTAGATTTTATTGTCTCATTTCAACTCGAAGTCATGGCGTTAGTTGAAGCATGATTCATTCTAGAGTTGAGACCGGGCCATAAACTACCAGTGCTGAATTAAACGAAATTGCTCCAGCAAGCTTTATAAAAAGTGTTCCTTACATTTCTCAGTGTGATTCTGTACCGTCTCCAACCTTACCCAGATTGAGCTAGTGTGAATCTAAGCTTACTTTACGATTTGACATGGAGACTCTGCTAATAAAAGCACAAAAAGCGTCACCAATGTACAACCCCTGTGGTCTGAACCTGCGTACCACGAGAGGGTTACTAATTGGTGTCGCTGACTGTTCGTGTTTTTGTAATTCAACTTCTATCCTCAGTCGATAGTGTGGAGTTCCATGATATTAAATATTGTAATCAAAATTTTCAGTACCAACAAGCGCTTCAAGCCGAGAACCAGCGGCTGAAAGACGAAAATGGAGCACTTATCCGTGTGATCAGCAAACTGTCGAAATGAACACGAGTAGTTTATGCACGTGAGTCGTACCGCGCTCTATAGTCATCGGGAACCTTCGTGCCACCACTTGTTAATATCGTACTCTACGTCCCGCGTTTTAGGAGCATTTTGTAAGGTCTCGTTACTTTAGTCAAGATATTATTGTGATTGCGACCGGCTGCGGGAAGCCTGTGTAATGAATTTTTTAAAGCGCCCATCCCTGGCCCACTTGAGTAGTTAATTAAATTTAATGTTATCGACTTTTTGATGAGTATTTAATGTTGTATTTTGTCTTTTTGTAACTAGTGATAACTATGAATTATTGTGTAAATGGACGGAGTTTACTAATCGAATTATTCATATTACGACAGATTAGTCAGTTGAAAGGAGTTTTATGAAATTGATTCTGATAATTATGGGAAAGCCTGGCCTGGCCTATGGAGACAAGATTTTATTCCTGAATACCCGCTCCTAAAACGCTTATACCTATCCATATTATTATGCAATAATCGCAATGTTGTCCGAATTGTACCTGTAATACGTAAGTAGCTTAGAAGCCAATTGGACTGCAAAACAAACGGCGCTGAAACTGAAAAATGTGCAATTTGAATCGCCTATCAAGGAAAGTGGACCACAAGGCCCCCCGCGCACTAGGCAGCCTGGCTGCGCAGCCAAGCTGCGGCAGACAAAATATTTGCGCAGCCAATAAATTAGCCGAATTAAATTTCTCTGTATCGAAAGTCATCTTAATCAAAGTTCGGAACGCAAAAAACGTCTGGCTGCTACAACTAGTGCGCGGAGACTGACCGCAGCCACATAAATTCGCCTACACACGTTCTGGCTGCGCGCAGCCAGCCGGCTGCCGTGCAAACAAGCGCGTTGTATTGGCTGCGGCAGCCGGGAATTCGTGGTTGCCTAGTGCGCGGGCTCCTATACAATGTCATATGTTTTACTTGCTGCCGCAACCTGGCTGCGCAGCCAGGCTGCCTAGTGCGCGGGGGGCCTTAGACATAAATGCAACTTTCCTCCGACATCATTCTTGTCATAGACGTGCCTAATAAGGTTCCATGAGATTCAATGATTCCTTGTATATTTTTGTTTATTATAGTTATAATTGTTCACGTGTTCTGTTCTTGAATAAATAGTCACAAACATGCATTGTTCTATAGTATTATACATTTTCATGATTTTATCAAGGAACTTGCCATGTGCACACCATTTAAAGCTCATTGAAATTGCTTTACCATAGCACTTACGATGTTTCAGTGGATTTACAAAACCACATTTTAAGTCCAAAACACGATACTTTGCGATGATTTTATTATTAAACTCTATGAAAAAAATTAGTAATTCAAATATCTTGTAGATCTTTGCGTACATTCTCGGCGTACCGTATATGCATACCGCTTTTGGGGCCAAAATGAACTTTGCTGCACAGTATTGACGGCTACTAGAATTTGATGTGACATACATATGTTTGTTTTTATTAGGAAGTTAACTGGGTAAACGCACATTTATTGTTACCTTGATCAATGTCATTGAGTATTTTGTATTGCCATCAAATTCTAGTAAATATTTATACGTCGATTTTACTATGGCAAGTTCTTTATTCATAAAGTGAAAGGTTAATCGACATGTATTATATATAAGCGGCCTATTCTATATGTTACAATTATATATAATGACATGAAATATATTTATAATTATTATTACAGGAATTAAATTAAACACAATGTGTTGCTCTGAAAAGAAACGACATTTATGTTTATTTTTTCCAAAACATTTCTTGTACACTACACAGATTATTTTGACATTAGGTCTAACCTAGCAAGCCATGTGCTCCCATGACACTGACATTGACATTTACAAAGTATTTTAGTTCAGTCCACCAAACGAAGTCCGAACCAAACAAAACAGTAATAAATTAAAGGAAATAGTTTTCCTTTATATATTTACTAAGCTAATGTGCCTGCTTGAGTCCCAATGCACTTTTATTTTTAGTTTGTGATTTCCGATAACGTTTTATTTTTTGTCTAATTTAGCTATAATGAAGTATTCCGCAACATTTTAACTTATTATTTATTGAAAGTGCCTTTATCAAAGTATTCTGTTTAAACAATGATGTATTAGTGTACATATTTAAAAACCGTTTCGTGTACTGAGTCGTCGCGTGTGTAGCAAGGGGCGATGAGATGAATTCTTGAACAAATTATTTATGGATGTAAAAAGATTGCTTCCGAAAATTGGTACATATTATCTAAATCAATAGTAATTTATGTTAAATATATTTTTGTTTACTTTTCTTGTCGTTTTATACACCGCTATTTTATGACTACCAAAAAAAATTTAAGGACAGTTGCAGCAGATGCAGAAAATGATAATGGCATCGTCAGAACTTTTTTTTATTTACCTATCACAAAGTTATCGAGGATTGTAGTCAACCAAAACCGAACAAAATTTTATGAAAACTGTACAAATAAGTACTATAGACAACAATCGCGTACAGACTCCCATTCGAACTATGTTCTCGTATCATCCCCAGTCAGTAAAACCGCAGTAGCTATCATAAATCCATGTCTGACTCGTCTCGTCTCCTTTTGAGGTTATAATTTTTTTTTCTCTTTTTTGGAGTTTTGACTACATAAATGTGATCAGTAACAGACACCGAAACCATGTTTAAAATTTTTTTGGTAATTAAAAAATAGGGGTGTATAGCGTAGCGATATTCCGTTGTGTATGCCGACAAATAGTTTACGAGTACAGTTTATGCAGTTGGTTACAGTCTTTCTTAAACTTTCGCGATCAAAATTCATAGTTAATTTGTTTAAACAGGATTTTATCGCGTTAAAAACCTTTTATTTTCCCGACATTTCGGCTGTGTTGCAACAACCAGTCAGTTCGCCCGCGACCACGGTGGCGAAACGTTAGAAAATAAATAAAAGGTATTTAACGCGATAAAATCCTGTTTAAACAAATCAAATAAAAATAGGAAAATCTCGACTATTCTCCAATCTAATACAGAGGTCAATTAAAACTACCCTCAATAAAAAAGTTCTCAAAATGATAGATAGATAATTCTTTATTGTCACACCTTAATAAAAATGACAAAATTAAAAAAAAACTTAAGTCTAAATTCAGTGGCACAATGGGCGGCCTTATCACTCAGAGTGATCTCTTCCAGACAACCTTTGGATGGACTGGATAGAAGAGAACGAGAGAGGAGGCGGTGTTACAATTATAAACAAAAACTTTATTATAAAATGCTTATTTATCGATGTATTTTTAGATCAGTTTCATGAATATTGCTGTAGCATTATGATAAACTATTTTCGGAAGTAATCTTACTACATTCAGAACTACAGCTTCATAGCAGCTGTTTATGCTAGGAATCATATTGGTTCTAGATCTGTTTCTAGAATGCTCTACATTCTCTGAAGCCCTATTCAAATCATTAAGTTGATGCTTGTGAATTCAGCAGACTTAAACTGTGATGAAACCATCACAATGTACTGGACCCAGCCAGCCAGTAAAAACGTCATTATGCCATGAAGCTTTTTTTGTTACACCTTTTTATTTACGAAATCTAATAATCCACGTAAATACGTTATAATAGGTATACAAAGCATGATGTTGTTACTCTAATATTCCTAAATGAATAAGTGTAAAGTAGGTATAGTTATTTTTATTATTGTAGACCGTACTGGGTTGGTTCGCCCGCCACTCGCTTTGTAATCACTATGGGCAGGACACTACGGTATCGTTAGAATATGTATCCTATCCGTGTACGCGCTGAGCCAGGTATCAGGTAACCTGACTGTTTTAAACAATATATAAAATCTGTTATTTTATATTAAGAATTTTAACAATGTCTCTAAACTTCTAAGTTTTCAAAATGAGTGTTTAAAGCTTTTAATTTTGTTGTCACCTGTGAAATGTCTCGTTATCGATCGATTCAAGAGTTTATGGTATAATCTCGCACTATTAAAGGAGTATATTAATAAAATCATAGTGTAAACATAGCATTTGTGTAAGTTTGTTGTATTGTATAATTGGCAAATATCGTTTAATGATGTTTCGTTGTTAAACGGCGTGTTTGTATAAATTTGTATTCACTTTAGCTATTTGAAACTTTTATTTATTTCATGAACTAAGAGTTGAATAAAACACATTTCTTCATTATATTTTATTTGGTTTTATTTTTTATATTAATGTTTTATTTATTGGTTCCGTAGTACAGTCACGTTCAATAAGATGTGCCGCTTTTTGTTTTTAACCTACATCTATTATTTTTAGTGAGATATTAATTTTAAAAGTATGGAGTGTATACATCTTATTGTCCGTGACTGTACGTTGTGTTGGCAGAATAGGTTAGTGATTCAACTTCAGAAAGAGAAAACATCCAAGAAGATAGGAAACCAGTCAGTATTTTAATAGGCGTCGATGGGCTTGCTTCACCTGTCACTTAGAGAGCCCCTTCAAAAAGCGGGCATGTGGCATGACTCGAACCATCCTGAGATATTTTTTGAATGCTGAAGATCTTAGATTGTCTACCGTGCCTTGGGGATAATTGTCGTGATTCTTTTTCGGAAACACGGGCGTTCAATGAAGTGCCTTGTTACAACTCGGACTTGCCTTTGGCATGAGTAACTATATTATACTGCAGTAATTTTATTTTGGCACTTTACTTTTTATAAAATTAGCTTACCTGTCGGTAAAGTCTGTTAGTTTAGTAGGCCACGATGTCCTATGATATTAACTTCTAACTTTACGACTGACAAATATTCGACTTTTATTGTACTTATACAACATATAAAATAGGTACCTAGTATATTTAATAAATAAACCAGTATGTTGGAAGTACATTGAAATAAAGGTGGATTTACAAGTTGCGAACGTGCCGACGCGGACGCGACGAGTGTCGCGCTAGCTATGACAATCGCATGCGATGAGCGTTTACACGTGAAAAATAGCCGTGCGATATATACGATATCATATGTGTTGAAATAGCATCGTGTAAATACACCTTAACTAAGTACTTACCATAGTAGTTCAAAGATTGATTGTATTGAGCTAGAATTTAAGAAGCAAGAGACCATTTGACTATTTAATCTGGGGCCTAAGCATGAGCTTATAAAAACCTGTCAGGTTTCAAGCCGTTGATTGGCAGGATTATAGCGTTCATGTTACGAAATTGCAATGCAATATAAAAACTACCTTGAAATAAGAGCTCATGCTGAGACCCCTGTTAGCTGTTTGTAGTTCAATTAAGTATATTAATCGTTACTGTATTTAGGTATGTCTAAGTACCTATCTTTACCGCCGGCAGATCGATGAATATATGGTGCATGAACTAAATGGTTTCCTAAATAAAAGATAATAAGTACTTACCTACTTAATTTTTTGTTTTGTTAGTAAGTAGGTACCTAAATAGGTACCAAATTGACCCTTTCCACTATGTATTCTTGGGAGATTTTTTAGGTGTGGTGTTACAGGGATTTTGGTACACATAGGCTTACTTAACATAAATGCTGCGTTTGCAATGAGAAAAAAAAACAAGTATTACATTCATGGATTTTATTAAAAAACTGATTACGGAAGTAGGTATGTAACTACTGCTTAGATAAAGCTAGTATAAATATTGATGTACAAGAAGTTAAATACCTGCAAAGTAGAACTCTGACACAAGTGTGGAGACTTCTACAGAATCAATACATAATTTTATAATACAAAATGTATCAAAAATATCCACCAGATTATGCGTCAATGCGTCATAGACAATTTCGCCTTCGGAAGACGTCTTCGGAAGCCTTCTTCACACGCACAATCTATCGCGAGTGATACAGCCAATCGTGCGCGAAAGAACGCGTAGCTTCAAGCTTCAAAAAAATTATCGCGCGTGATTGCGTACAGGCTTTCCCGCACGCAATCCTGTACGCTCAATCCTGTGCGATAGATTCAGCGTGTGAAGGGCGCTTTATCTTGCTTGCGATAATCTCTTCCGTAAACATATTTTTGACGATTAAGCTTGAGGCTGTGGAAAGGTACTTTTATTATTTTAACACAACTATTATTTAATTTTAATCAAACTCAATAGTAATGAACTTGTATTTTGTACAATCATGTACCTACAACATAATCAAAATTCTGTAAGTGACCTAAGAATCTAACAGAATAATTAACATACTTTTACAAATATTTATATTTAAATACTGAGACTGACACATGAAAATATAAAAATGTACCTACTTTTGAGGAACTGTTACGTTTTTTTTAACATTCTTAAATTGCGCCAAAATTTAAAGATTTTTTTAATTTTTTTTGCTTATTGTACCTGGTGAAACAATTCCTTATAGTAGGTACCCTAGAACATACTTCCAGTACAAAAAGTTACTTCCCTATACCAATAATCACAATCTTATAAAGGCAGTGGCGAATCGATTGCTCATTAAAATGTGTAATCCTAATCCCTAAAATAAATTATAAATCTACATATCAACATTATATTATTTACAAAACGAAAACTTAACTAGAGGTATGAAATGTTAGGTACAAAAGTAAAAATAATTATTTGAAGAAATATTTTAAAAGTAGATGTAAGAGGCATTGATTCAATAATGCCTCTTACATAACGTACTTACATACGAGTATACAATTTATTTGTTACAGGCTTACTTTTCTTTGTTTTACTTTACATTTGTTTGTTGTTATTTATCAGGCCTTTTATCTGAGTGAATGGCGTGGTTAATTTTTACAAGATAGAATAGTCAATCTAAATGGGTTGCTATTTGAAAGATTTCGCAAATACCCACCTTATCCTTTCTATTATCGCACAAAACGAATTAAAATTAAGTTATACAAGTAGAATATCACCATACTTTAAATTATTTATAGTAAGTATACATAACACATTAGATTTACGCATATCTAATCATTTCAGAAATCTGTTATACAAAATTAAATTTTAAGAAGTGAATCTGACTAACTTTATAACGGACCTGACTAACATATGGGGTACTTATAAGTCTATTCAAGAATGTTAAAGGAAATAAAATTAGTCTAATAATTTGTCAAAACCTATGGGTTTGACTAAAAGACGTTAAAAGGAACCATAATCTTATGCTTTGCCACAATATGGTAAACATTTCAAGCAATTATTTTGGCATCAACTATTTTAACCATATAACAATAAATACTAACTTTTAGCTTGGTGCTGTTCGGAGGATAACAACTCAACTATATTCATAGAAAATCCCAATTTCTTTATGGATAAGACGATGCACTCATTTATTACTAATTCTCAAAGGAAGTCAAAACATCCAAACAAAACCAAGCTTCTTTCCTATTCTATAATATAAAATTTCTATCCATTCTACTGAAATTGAAAAGCATTTTTTGTGGAATCGTGAGTTGTGATGGACACAAAAGATTTACACTGTTTCTCATCCTGATTTCGGCAATTGTTAGTAAAGGCACGTTGCCAAATCAAAAGAAATGAAATTTCACTCGCAATTTTCATGTAAGTAGCTATTTACTTAGGTAAAATTAAGTGTGTATTTGGCTAAAACTTTATACGTAAAGTAAGGTACCTTACGTATAAAATTCAATCAATTCAAACTGCGAGATATTTTCCAGCACCAATTGCAACAATATTTTTAGTTTATACGAATATTTTATGCGCATAAGAGCAAAATATCTTCCCACTTTGGTACAGTGACAAGCACGTTTTACATTTTTTGTGATCATACAAGCTTCCTTCAGGTTTTACTACGCAACGCATAATAACTATACTCCTGCGCTAGAAATGTAATTCTAGCACTTTATTTCATTGAATAAAATATTACAATACCTGACAATTTACATCCAAACGCGTTTCGAACTTTCGTGCGTGTTTTGTAATCATCGTCAAGTTTTATCGGTAGGACTAAAACAATTAGCCACATTCAACACCCCACAACACCAACACATTTACATCTTTGGTACGATACCTAGTGAAGTAGGCGATCGCAACGAACACATACTTATTCTAACACTAATCCATTTGAACACTCGTTTTTTGTGGTAACCACAGTACAAAATCTGAAGTAACTCTAAAGTTGGCCTTTATGTTTTAGCGGGTTTTGCAGACCCGGTCAAAAATTTGGTCCATATAATTTTATTAGCCACTAACTTATCTGAACCGTTGAGATGCACTGTCATCGCATTTGGTGTCGGCAGAAAAATAAATTTTACAGTAAAATTCGTTAGTTCCTCTTTTGGCCACCGGTCCAGATAAGTTTGTGGCACTGTAAGAAAATTTATTTACAAAATCTCGTAACATCATAGTTCCAGTTGTTCTTATGGTTCAAATGATAAATAAAATTTTGATCAGTAATAAACTTTTTTTTCACCACCTGCCTGCTAAAATGTACTTGTGTGCTCTTTACCGTAGGGAGTTTTACATTTTAGAATTTACTTAGTAAAATTTATTGAAAAAATAGAACACACTCTTTTAACACCCTTCTAACAGGCAGAAGATGGAAATCCTAGCGTAGTTTACACCATGTCAGAAAAAAACAGATTAATGTTTACGTTAAGTTGGCATTTTCGGATTTAAAACAGTTCTATTTCCTTCATTCATAACAGTTTTCAAAAAGGTGTAATACCCTATGATAAGCTGCAATGTAATAATATGTTATGTAAATGGGTAATATCTAAGTTCAGCGTACGGCGACTCCATTGATGGTAACAACAGCGCTTGGCCCCGTGGGCTCGGGTTCGTACGCAGAGTCCGTGTCACTACGACGGCCATACGCAGCGTTGTCGGCTACATGCTCGCTAAAAATATAAGTTTGGAGTTACTTATCAACTCTGGCGAAGGAGTTTTTAATCTAAAGGCCACCAAGCTGCAGCCTTAGGGTCGGTTCACATCACGGAAGATGCGTCGCGTATTATCGGTCGCGTAAAGCCAGAACAGACAATTGAGAAAACATTCAACCTTTCACACTTAACCGATGATACGCATGATGATAAACAAAGACTGCTGAATAATGCTCGACGCATCTTCCGCCAGATGTGAACCGACCCTGTCTAACTTGTAATCCATTCCCAGTTGTCATCCCAATAGAGCTCAACCAATCACACAATTTACATAAATAAATAAATAATGCTGGACTTTTCACACAGCATCATCTTGCCCCAAAGTAAGCAGAGCTTGTGTTATGGGTACTAAGATGACTGATATACTACTTATATACTTTTTGTTTGTAAATACATACATATTATACATAGAAACACCCAGACCCGAGACAAATATTTGTAGATCATACAAACATTGGTCCCGCCGCGGGGATCGAATCGCAACCTTTTGCGTCGCAGGCGGGCCTTCGCCCACTGCGCTACAGAGACAATAATTGAAGTCTAGGGCAGGTCAAAATGAAGCCGATGTCTATTGCCAGATGAGTTACACAGGGCCCCTGGACTGACAATTTAACGTACCCTCCTAAGCACGAAAGCGCTAGGTTAATAGTATCTAAAAAAATATGACACTTTTCCAGGATAAAGAATCCGTGGTAGGTTTATGGGCTTGCTACATCCATAACAATATTTAATCGTGAAGAAAACATCAATCCATCCAAATATTTGCATTTATTAGTATCAAAATGATAGCCGTGTTGGCCGAATGGGGTTGTAACTTGTACCTCAACTTTCAATCCGAAGGTGGGTTCGAATCCTGGCCGTGCATCTATGGATTTTGCGCTTCGTAAAATGTATATGCGCTTTATCACGTGCTCTAAACGGTGAAGGAAAACATCGTGAGGAAACCACTTAGTATTCTTATAGGCGGCGATGGGCTTGCAACCTGTCACGTATGAAATACTAACTTCTGCAAGATGTAGGCATGTTTCATTTCATTTATCAAATATGTGTTTGGACATGCCTCTGACTACCCCCTTTGACATGTTCAAAGGATCTGGAATACATAAAAACTGAGAGAATGTCTACCGCGCCTTGGGGATATAGTCGTGGCCCTGTTTTATCAAGATGCTCTAAGCCATTAGGTATCATACAGGTAAACTCATAGTTTGCTTGGGAGATCGCTCTTTATAGCGAAAATTGCCATTGTACATTGTTACTTACAATTTCTCACAAGTTTTATTGCTGTATGGTGTATTAATGAATATTCATTTATCCATACCTGTAAGGCGAGTCATACACATTATCAGTGACATGGTCGTACAAATGCCGGCCAGTTGTGTCGTGTAAAGTCGCGTAGCTCATAACTGCGGCATTTTGGTCTTCTTTGCGTTCAGCGCCCTCTATGTTCTCCGTGTTCTTCACTGGAGTGGCTTTGCGGCTGAAGAAAAAAAATTAAAATTAATCCCAAAAATCACACGCGGGACTTGAACCCACGACCTTTACAGATCAGTGGCAATGCTCCAAAATAAATGATTTAAGCAAAACAAGGTACTTATTATTACCTACGATGATACAATATGCCTGTGATCTACAATATGACGTCCATTGCTGAACATAGGCCTCATCCATCGATTTCTAATCATCTACTTCTCAATCCAGCTGGTAACACCCACTGTTGGGTATAGGCCTCTTCTCTTTCACGCCACTTCTGGCGGTTTTGTGCCATAGTTACATCAAAAAATCTGAGAAAATGTCTACCACGTCTCACAGTTCTGAGCTGGTTCTGAGCTCACAGTCGATCAAATTACTTCAAAAATAGAATGAGGTTCTTTGTTCGGCTGCAAGGACAATACTTAAAGAATTGAACTTACAGCCTCAAATAGATGACTCCCAACAGCATCAGCAAGAACAGCACCACTCCACACCCAACCCCAACACTCAGCGGTAAAGCGCTTCCATCAGTTGCTTCATTAACCGCGATCTCACAACTTGGTTCCGTCCCAGACCAACGACCATCATCAGTACATTTCCGAAGAAAAGGGCCGACTCTAGTGAACTGGGGTAGGCAATGGTATTCCACTGAGCTGCCGAAGAGTGTGGAGCCGTTTGCAATGATGGTTCGGCCGTTTTCAATGCTGCCTGGTGATTTGCAGTCGATTGCTGGAAAGTAAATGTAGAGTTTAGATGAGCGGAAAGACGGAAGATGGGTGGTGTGATTTGACCAGTAATTTGCAGTTTACGACCTCTGTGGCGTAGGTAGTGGGTGAAAGCCCGCTTGAGACGCAGAAGGTTGCGGGTTCGATCCCCGCTGCGGGATAAATGTTTGTATGATCTGCAAATATTTATCCCGGGTTTGGGTGTTTCTATGTATAATATGTATGTATTTACAAACAAAAAGTATATAAGTAGTATATCAGTTATCTGGTTCCCAGAGTACAAGCTATGCTTAGTTTGGGGCTAGATGATGCTGTGTGAAATTGTCCAGCAGACAAGGCGTAAAGATACGGACAGATACACAGAGTTATTTACACACATTTAGTATGGATAATACCACATGGGCAACTTACGAATGCAGACAGGGGGTGCTCCATTCCACTGTCCCTTCTTCAAACAGGTCCTGGTCTGATTCCCCTTGATGGTGTATCCCCGCTCGCAGCGGTAATGCGCTTCACCGCCAATACTGAGAGTCGAAGTCGCCACTAATAGACCCACACTACCCTTGATCTGGATTGAAGGATCTGGGCATGTAATCTCTGTAAACACAACCAGATTAAATCAGTATGCTTAAATAGCTTGTTCGAATTTAATGAGAGGAAATAAGGCCTAGTATTGAAGAACAATCGTATCAAAACACCGTGTGGCAGAAAGATGTTAAGTTTTTTCACACCATTCGCTGAAATCTTACTTTTTTGGTCACACAAACTTATGTCAAAGTGAGTCATTTCTCCCTCCAAAAAAATGGCATTTATTCAAAATATTCAAACTATTTAGCGATTTATTGTTGTTGCATTTATGCCACTTTTAATATTTTTAAGAATAAACGATAAAATTATTATAAAACCTGTTCATAAGACTTGCTTATTATTTTCTGGGTGTATTCACAATTTTTCTCGCATTATGTGTGAAAAGTAGAGTACCTATTCACCTCGGGGTTATTAGTAGCTGTATGAGTTGGACGCTCTTGAATCCATGAAGGATTCTAGTCATAAACTCCCTCGTTTCACTCGGGGGCTATCTATAAACACCAATCCTTCGATGCGCTTGGGATTCATTAAGGAGCCCGTGACATAATACACGGCTTTATCCCTTGGTAACTAATCTACTATTTCATACCTTTGCAGACTGGTGGCTCGGAACTCCAAGTGCCGTTATCCTGACACAATCGTCGCGACACTCCATCCAGCTGCCAATTAG
Source organism: Epirrhoe alternata (assembly GCA_963565295.1). Taxonomy (NCBI): domain Eukaryota; kingdom Metazoa; phylum Arthropoda; class Insecta; order Lepidoptera; family Geometridae; genus Epirrhoe; species Epirrhoe alternata. Next base: position 3,886,787 of record OY751375.1, read on the forward strand.
GATCGCATTCGTAAAGTGCCGCGGCACCATAATATGTCGCATTTGTCGCCAGAGTTACGATGCCGTTCTCGATGCGACCCGGGTTACCGCAATCCACGTCTGGAATTTATTTTACGTCAGTCATGTGGTTTACTTAACTATGGGGTTACATAAATACATAAATAATGCTGGACTTTTCACACAGCATCATCTAGCCCCAGTCTATAGAGCTTGTGTTATGTTATGGGTACTGACTGATATGTTACATATATACTCTTTGTTTGTATCTACATACTTACATATTATACATAGAAAATACCCAGACCCGAGACAAATATCTGTAGATCTTACACCCACTGCGCCACACAGGTCGTCATCGTCGTAGATTTTTTATTTATTTAACTTGCATTAAATCCAAAGACCTTAAAAAGGTAAATGTAACATATGTAAATAGAACATACACCCAATAACGGATTTACAATATACAGGTGTCAAAAGAACGAAAGACTGTTCTAAATAAATAAATGTTACACCCAAAACTATATAATTTGATACAAATACAAATAACTTTATTTTGCCAACGAACCTATACTAGATACATTTAACTTACTGATGGTCCCCGCACGAGGTGCAAACCTGTGTCGCAGGAAAGCGAGTTGTACAAACATGAGAGTACCTTTACGAACTAAGTCATCGTTACAGAGTAATTGTGGACTTTTTAGAAATTAACAAAACAAAAACTAAAGTACAAAAAAAAAGTTGATTGTCATATGGTCAGATCCTTTGAAGATGTCTAAGGGGGTAGTCAGAGGCTTGTACAAATACATATTTGATACATGCCCACATCTTGCAGAAGTTAGTATTCCATACGTGACAGGTTGCAAGCCCATCGCCGCCTATGAGAATACTAACTGGTTTCCTCACGATGTTTTCCATCACAGTTCAGAGCTCGTGTTAAAGCGCATATAAATTTTACGAAACGCAAAATCCATTGATGCACTGCCGGGATTCAATCCCACGACCTTCGGATTAAAAGTTGAGGTACAACCCCATTCGGCCAACACGGCCTTTACGGAATATACTTCGGCTCGTAATGAGATGGAGAAGTAAGCCGAAGTATGTTACGTTTCAACTATCGGCCGATAGAAAGTCTGTAGTCTGCGAGGGGTCTTATTCTTATATTTATGGCTTTTGTGATTGATAAGCTCAGTTGACAGAGTATCGTCATGGACCAGATAACTTTTAGGGCTAGATGATGTGTGAATTATCCAGGGTTATTTATTTATAGTGGTGGTTTATAGGATCTGCTTAGACTAGTGTAGTAGTAGAACGGTATGTACCTACGTTTCAAGTGAGTACCTACTGACGGACGTCACATCAGTAAGACTGGTAGTACTTACCTAAACCATGCGTGACAAAGACGCTTGCAGATCGTTTGTGTATTCCAGATTTGCTGAAGATGATTAAGGCGTAGTCCAAATACATCCACATTTTAAAGAAGCCAGCATCGCACGCGACAGGTTTCAAGCCTTATTGACCTTATGAAGACAAGCCATTCAACTTACCATCCCACATTTTACAGACGTATGACGTGAGCAGTCCATACTCACCAGCTTGCAAGACAACCTATTAAAGACTGGTGTACCTACCTATATTCAAACCACTAAAATTGATATTTTGGGTGTGACTCCACCCCACTGTCAATTATCCAGAAATAAGCACACCATACGTGGTGTCGCCCGGTAAGCCCATCGACCTACGTGACTAGACGAAGTGAATATTTAACTTACATTGACATTTGGGTGTGACTCCGCCCCACTGTCCGTTATCCTCACAGGTAGAAATACTCTCTCCCAGGACCTTATACCCGCGCTCACATCTATACTTGACTAGCGCTCCGATACGGTACGTCCCCGAGTGAGTGCTGACGGACGTACGGATCAGCGTACGGCCGTGCATGCGGTCGTTACCAGTCACTGATACTATACTGTTCTCTGGTACTATTGGGTCCGGGCAGCGGATCTCTGGAATAAATAAACGAAATGTAACTTCACTCGTGTAGCTTGCCTAAAATGGTGGCGGGCTCATGTTTGAAATTTTATTTATTAAAACCTTTAAGGAATGTATCAATATGAAACTATAAACGATTTAGATTAAGACCCCTTGCAGACTACAGACTTTCTATCGGCCGATAGTTGAGACGGGCTATACTTCTCCATACTCATTTTGAGCCGAAGTATATTCCGTCTCAACTATCGGCCGATAGAAAGTCTGCAGTCTGCGAGGAGGCTTAGTCCACAAGTACAGGGAAAAATCTGAAAACGATATATTTTTAGTATAATATTTTGAAGGCAGTTAATCTACCTCTTTGCCTTTCTTCCAAATCCATTCAGTAGTTTTGCGTTAAAAAGTAACAGACCTCCACAGAATCCGCACGTCTTTGTGAACATTTTGTCGTGTTACCCCACCTTTATGAACAACCTGTGTTTCAAAAAGAGATTGTATTGTAATTTCTACTTCATTGAACCTTACCTTCACATCTAGGCGAGCTATCGCTCCAAGTATACTGTTCTGTGCAAACTCTCCGAACAGCCCCCACGAGGCGGTAGTTGGCCGCGCAAGAATATTGCATTACACTGCCGAGGTGAGTGCTGTCGTTCAGCAGCACTGTTGAACCGTAAGGCAGGGGTGGTAGCTTGCCGCAGTCCACATCTGGGAATGAATATTTTGATTGGCTTCAAAAAAGAGATTCCTATGTTGTTAGTTTATTTACCGATGCATCAAATCTAACTGACTTCCTTCCCAATACTTCCTTATACTTCCTTCAATAACTGTTATCCGATAAGGATCAAAGGATAGGGGAAAAGACTTTTTACGGTTTTATTACTAGAAATGTCAGAAATCGTCAAAAGCTTTCCTCATTTTTGTACTAAAATAACAATCTATTTATAAAATGAGGATAAATATCTTTAAAATTCTTTTTGAGAATGAAAATATAAATAAAAGCAGGACTTTTGAACGTTAATTGGCTTTGACGTAAGTGGTACGGCTCCACATACAAAAATAGGCATTGTCCTTTGGCAAGGGCTACCTTTATACCTACACCTTTATACTTACAAGTACAGAGAAAAGTCTGAATGCCGTATAATTACAAAAAACAGGGTCTTTATGCAAGTACAAGAGGCAAGTTTGACTTGCACTTGTCCGGTTTTTCTTTTTAGATTATATAAAACGAAATCATTGAATGCTGGACTTTTTCACACGGCATCATCCAGCCCCAAAGTAAGCAGAGCTTGTGTTATGGGTACTAAGATGACTGATATACTACTTATATACTTTTTGTTTGTAAATACATAAATATTATACATAGAAACACCCAGACCCGAGACAAATATTTGTAGATCATACAAACATTGGCGGGGATCGAACCCGCAACCTTTTGCGTCGCAGGCGGGCCTTCACCCACTGCGCTACAGAGGTATCATTTAGAAATGAGCAATTCATTTTAACACGTTCAGGTTTATCATCCGTCATGATAATCTAGACTATGTACTAAGTGTACTATACTACTACTGTGTATTATACCCATGAATAATAGTAATTGTTTGTGTACTACCAATATTTAAACCTACGTACGTGGCGTCGATATTTACAATAATACAGGTGCAATATACCGGTCCAAGCTGCACCATAGAAACCAATACAAAACAAATTCTTTCTCTTTGTACGCTCCTTCCGACCCAGTGGACGCATAGCTTAAATCTATTTAGGACTGCCTGAGCCGACGTTGGTGTGAAGGTAAGCTTCCTGTTTGTGAAACTAGCGAAAAAGAACTTTCAGATTTCACTACATTTTTCTTTTGTGAATTATTTTGTTTATAAAAGCTCTATTTGGACTAGGTATACAGGGTGTGGCAAAATTTTACAATATTTAGGGCAGCTAGATATTGTAAACCTTTTCTTTTGTAGTTAGAAGGTTTTGTTCTTAGGAAACTATAGGTTTATTTTAAAGATAACAACTGCGTTTTTTTATTTTTGAAAAAATGTACATAGAATAGAATAGAATAGAATATAGCTTTATTGCACACCATGAGAAAAAAACAACAAATAAAACAGATTTCACTTAAATAATATGTTCTTGAACGGCACTTTTAGTAACTAAGGTTTTTAAAAACCACCGAAAAATTGCACATTATCTTAGATTTTATTTATTTTTTACGATTTGAATAGGTACAGTTCTTCTATCTCACGAAGGCGGGTTGGCTTAAATTGTGTGCGTAGATTTGTTAGTGTACAACGTGCACGCACACACAACGCCAATATGATAGGTGCAAAAACACAGTAACATTAAAAGTCACATTCGAAGAAAGAAAGCAGCCAAATCGTTACAGCTAGATGTATTACTTACACACGAACAAATAACATTTAAACGTGTACAGGAGATAAGTACTTACATTCGCATTTAGGCGACTCGCCCGACCACTCCCCATCGGGCCCGCAGACGAGGCTAGTCTCCCCCACGAGTCTGTGCCCGCGTTCACAATGGAACTCTATCGTCGAGTGCACGTTGTAATCGAACGCCTCCATGTAACCTCCTGCTGGGACTTCCGGGTCGGCGCATGATATTACTGGATTATGGAAACATCAACTTAGTGATAGATAGATAGAAAATACTTTATTGAACACCACATAAAATGTTAAACGAAAATATAAAACTAAACAAAAAAAAACAAAACTTAACTATATACAATCGGCGGTCTCATCGCTAAAAAGCGATCTCTACCAGAAAACCTCTGGATGGATGAATGGACAAACCGAAAAATATATAGGGATAAATATACTAGGTGTAAAAAGATGACTACCGAAAACTGAGGGGTTGCAAACAGACCATGATTCTAAGCGATAAAAAACGCACATAGCTTAGTCATTTTATGTTATTTTCGGTTAATTAATACTAGTACAACATAAAAAGACCCTACCTGCCTAATAATTCATCTACAAAAGAAAAAAAAAACAGCTAAAACTCAAAATCCAGCAACCTACGCAAAACAACGTGCCCAGTACATACGCAAACAGTAATCTTCAAACGCTGTGTTCTCCGGATATATGTATTTTCGGAAAATCCTTTTGGATTTGGTTGTCTGTTGGGATGCTGTACCTACCCTTTTCGGCTTCGGTAGACGTCTTTTTACACCCTGTGTAGATATTATTAGATAGATATTATCTGCCCTAGCAACGTTTATTCTTCTCACCGTATTATCTATTGAACCAATGTGCTAAAAGAATTTAAAAAAGTAGAAGCAATTTGACTCCCGTTTCCGAACATTTTAGGTTCTAGGACCGGTTCCTCATGATGTTTTTCTTCGTCGTTTGGGAGTCAATATAACTTGGTAAAAGTATATAAGTCAATATAACCCCTAGTAATGTAACTATTCAATTTAATTACATAAGACGATTTTTTCATGTTTCTATATTATTTTCAGTAGAGCCTTTCACTCCATTTTTTTTTGTTTTTAATAGCCTGAAATAAAGATTTCAATTGCATATTCCGTTATATTTTCACCCATCTCTTTCATTAATATGTCTAGATATTTTTCCCTCATTTTACTTACATTCACAAGTAGGTATATCATATGACCATTTCCCATCTCTATTACACACAAGTTCTTCAGCTCCGGCCAGCCAGTAGTCGGGTTCGCAAGTAAACTGAGCTACCGACCCGAACGTAGTCGTTCCGTTCAACAGTCTGAACGAGCCCTTATGAACTATCGCGGGAGTGCCACAGTCTACGTATTTACAGGACGGTGGAGTGCCAGACCAACTGCCGCCGAGTGTACAAGTTACGCTCTGAAACAAACATACAAATATTTGTAAAGGGTCTGGGTGGTTTATATTTATATATTTACAATCGGTATTTATAAATAAATTGTATTATTTATTTACAGAAACTACAATAGTATGTACACATAAAATTACAAAATACAATAGAATCAGTCAAGCTATCTGAAGACCGTCGTAAAAACGATCTATACATAGCATAACTGATCCATTGGTCGCCAGTCGGAAGCTTGATACAAGAGCTGGCGATTTTTTGACACAGAGAATCAGCATTGCTATTCAGAGTGGCAAATTTATGCCGTAATATATCAGTCTGGTTGCCATAACAACAATCTCGGCGTAGAAATTCCAGCAATTGAAAATGTATATTTAAAATAAGGTTCACATATACATATTATCTCAACAGAACTAAGGAGAAATATTTGTGTATTTGGGTGAACGTCATAGATATTGATTTGAATTTAGGACACATATTATGTATGTGTGATATAGGTAGGTATAACGTGTGATCGTTTTGTGAGCAGGTACCTTTACAGATATATACGTGTCTGATTGAGTTTTACGTCTATAATAAAAATTTCTTACTTTTGCTAATAAAGATAGGTCTTATGCCTTTACTGTGATGTTGACGTCTATTCACAGAATCTTTGCTTCTAAAGTAATTAAAACATAGTGCGCTATTTCTTTGCTAGGAATATTTATTTTTTAATCTTGCTACATTATTTAAAAAAGCTATTTTAATAAGCTAATTTTACTGCAGAAAAGTCCGCGGGGCGAAGGTTTCATCTTTTTAAACTTTCTCATTTATTTTTAGCAGTTAGATTAATTACTTAACCTTCGTTGAAATCAAGCTACAGTATACATTTTTTCGTTTTTAGGGTTCCGTACTCAAAGGGTAAAACGGGACCCTATTATTAAGACTCCGATGTCCGACGTCCGTCCGTCTGTCACCAGGCTGTATCTCATAAACCATGATAGTTAGACCGTTGAAAATGTCACATATGGTGTATTTCTGTTGCTGCTATAACAACAAATACAAAAAAAAGTCAGAATAAAATAAATATTTACGGGGGCTCCCATACAACAAAAGTGTTTTTTTGCCGTTTTTATAGATAATGGTACGGAACCCATCGTGTGCGAGTCCGACTCGCACGTGGCCGGTTTTTCGTTAAAATATTGTGAGAGAACTAGTAGGTAATATTGCAGAAAGCTGTCAAAAATTTTAAACATCTAATAATGCTTTACTTTCTCTGTATTCTGTGCTTTAAGTCTCGAGGTATACATACCTGCATACTTGTAAGTTGCTGTAACAAGTTCTAAACTATTTATATTAAACTTACCGGCGCCCCAAACAGGATGAATCCATTCTGGCAGGTGTAAGTAGCGAGGGAGCCGGCCGTTCTTCCACTAACAGCCACCAAGGCTCCAGAAACCGGCGGTGGTTCTGGACACCAGTCGAACAGACACTTTGGAGCTTCGCCTTCCCAACTACTGAGGTCTCCACACAGTCTTTCTGCTTCTCCTACGAGGGTGTAATTCTCTTTGCAGGAGTATAAGGCCCGAGCGCCATGGGTCGTTCGTCCATCGATCAGAGTTACCTCGCCATCTTGGATGGGTGAGATACCGCCGCAATCGACATCTGAATAAAATAAAAAAGTAAATACCTAATTACAGTCATATTTTATAGTCCAGTCGAACTAAAATCGTTTGACAGTCCACGCATCCAGCAAACACTTTTTATTTTACCCCACGCTTTGGGATATCAAATAATTGCCAAAAGAAGGCCTTTGAAACGAAGACCTTGCGCTTTCCCAACGGAGCTATGAAGTGCTCTCCCAACTGAGCTAAGAAGCAAGTGACGCTATGTTTGATTGATGTTTTGTTCATAGTTAGTTCATATGGGTTTTCATCTTCGCGTCAAGGGGGATACATCTCGAATGGGTCTCGTAAGGTGAAATTGCTCTTTTTGCGCCAATATTCACACCTGCCACATCTAGGTCATATTATCTTGAATAGCAAGAGTTATATCCCGGATAAAATATACTTACATTTACAGCTAGGCGCAAAACCGGACCAGAAACCATCTTTCAAACACTCCCTCGTCTTTTGCCCCGTAAGCATATGCCCTTGGGGACATTGGTAGGCGATGGAGGCTCCTACACGATAGTCCTTTCCATCGATAGTTGTGTTCAGCTGTTTGTCCGGGCTACCACACGTTGGAGGAACTGTTGATGATAAGGAAATAATGTAGGTACGTTCAGTTGGGGGTAACTGAATGTTGAAGGTAATTTTTGCAACGCAAAGAACAGGTTACAAAAACTCTTTTGGAAATCCAAGTTTAGACTCCATCCTCAGGTTAGACTTCAACGTAGACTGGTCAAATCGTCAAACACTAAATCTATGACTAAGTATTGACTTGGTCCTAGATTTAAATTAGCAAATGATGATGTCTAAGGCAAGGAGGTATTTTAATGCAAGTAGGTACCTTTACCAGGTACATTCTAATGGGCCCTCTACATATTCGCCGATGATAGACGAATGCCCCGCGCTCACAAACGTGTAGGTTAAGTGTCTATTCGCCTGTATTCGTGGATCATTGTCTATGTAATAAATAGTTCGGCGAATGTGTAGAGGGGCCATAAAGTTTTTTAGGCACTTATACGTCGCAAAATGTAAATAAAATATATGTAGATAGGAATGCATAGTTGATTTCAATCTAAATTATAAACATTACGCAACGCTTGCACTGGCGATAATAATGTGTTCATTCGTAGTAACGAACACGCCTGAAAGAGCATTGCATATTTTAATTTCAATGTTCGCTTGGCCATACTTTACTAAAATATTTAAGTACGAGGGCAAGGCTAACTTATTAAATAATAGCAACGTAATTAGGTAATTAAAATTAATCATCATCTGTAGGTATTCTTTGTTAAACTTATTTCAATGCCTGAATGATAAATACCTACTTTCAAAACTACACTTAGTTTTTCCAATATGATATCTTCCTACTTTAACCATTGTTTATGGATCATTACTAAATCAAAAGCCATAAACTTTCCAGGAATAAGTGTTTGCTTCTTTTAGTAAAACAACACAATCATGTACATTTTAAATGACTAAGCCATATTTTCCGTAGTTTCAGAAGTTTACGTTACATAAAAAGCCATTCCTTTCCTTCCAGCCCGTAAAATATAATAATATTACCACGGGGTGTCCATGTCTGGCGACATTATACTAACAATGTTCCTGGTACCACAACATAAGGTTACCTTATTTTGCTGTATAAAACCAGCTTAAATAATGATGCACACAAACACCACGCTAAGGGTATTATTGGGGGCGTTACGGACCAACCTAAGGGTTTGTAGAAGTAGTAGTTTGATAAAGTGTGTGAAAGATGCACGTAAAGCAAGTGAATGCTGAAAATTCATGGGCGGATCCAGGATTTTTTTCTGGGGGCGGCACAAGAAACAAAAACTGACAAAAATTTCACAATTTATTAATTTTTCGTAGTTAGTAGGTACACAAAAATATCGTCTGGGGGGGGGGGCACGTGCCCCCGTGCCCCGCCCTGGATCCGCCTATGGCTGAAATGACAAAAAAAAGCTCATCGCACATATTGCAGCAATATGTGCGAGGATAGGCCGATTTCGCGTTAGATAATGGGAAGAATAGAAAGACAAGGAAGTACCAAACATATAGCTGAAAAATTACCGCCGTATTCGTTTCACAGTAACATTTCGCAGTAATCACGATTCGCCAGGCGAAACAAAATATGGATATGTACCTATAAGACATGCGACACTCACGGTACTGGCAGATCCAGTGGAGATAGTCGAGGTTGCAGCCTACATCGTTCCACAGCCAGTTGCGCCCTCCATCTAGCACCACGCAGTTCTGCTCGCCGTTGTAGTTGTTCGGCTGGTCTTTACCCCAAGTTGGCCTTGAGACCACTTCGCCTGAAAAAAATGTTTGAATTGTACGTGTCGAATTATGTAGCTTTGGTTTTTGGTTGCGTCCTCGACGTACGCAACAGAGTCTTCTATGAAATCAAAAGTAAATTTTCGCTAAACAAGCAATTCACTGGGTGGGACCCAGTGAATTTCTAGTCACATATACAAAATGTATACATAGTAAGTGACATTTTATGTATATATTTTTTTTCGCTACGCTTCCTGAAGTCTATGTACCTACCTGTAGATTATCAAGGCACAGTCACTCACCATCCACCCATTTCCAGGTCCTAGAAGTAAGTCCTGGCTCCTTCTGAGCGCCGATCCATACCATCTGTGTCTTCAGTTGTGTCTTGCGACGCTCCAGCTCTTGGATCAAGAAACTTGATGTAGCTCCCTGAAAACCAAACGCAGGTTACAGACCGTCTTGGCTCTTTTCTTTAAACCCATAATAACTTAATAATTCCCTACTGCTGGGCAAAGATCTCTTCCCATTCTTTCTAACCGTCTCCTTTGATAGGTTCTACCACCTACTATCCTAGGACGTCTCTCTACCGCTTCAGAGACCGACTTCTCCTAATTTTTGAGAATCAATCAGTCCAGAAGTTTAGATACCTATTTTATTTTATCACTAATTGAAAGGCTAAAAAATGTATCCTTAGAACTGTGTATTTAAAAAATGCATTACCAAATGGATAGGCGAAGCTCTTCTAAGTTTTAGAAATGTCTTATGGACGATGACTTGGTTGCCTTAAAGGTCATACAACCTTACTGAAGCGTTTCTAAAGCATTATCCGATGGCAACAGAGTACTGTTCCAAGGTATGTAGGTGATCTCCGTGTGAACGGCTCAGTTGCATGACATCAGCTAATTAATACGAAACGTATTGTAATTGGCCATCTCTATTGTTAGGCTAATGGCTTTTAGATCTGATGCTGGAGAGAAAACGCATTTCCATTTTCAACAACGTTTTACTATTGAATGCAAAGATTGAATGCATTGGCTGAATGACAATGAGTAAATACGAGGTGCGTTTAATAAACATGGTCCTTTATTTCTTCTGGCAGGATTACTTTTACATCCTCGTACCCTACCCATAGTTTGCATCCGGGTGTCCTCATACATTAAATGTTTCGTGTTCTAGTACAAGACGTAGCATTCATAAAGTCTTAAGAATGTTTTGTCGGAACTTGTCGTCGCACCCGTCGTCTTACATACGTCTTGTCGTTACAATTCATTATTTCATTATTTTAATTCGTAATACCTAGAGAAATACAAGGTTATATAATAACATTCGACAGATAAGCAATCAAGATCGCTTCTTAGCGATAAGGCCGCCCATTGTACATGTTTATCTGGTTTTTCTTTGTTTTAATTTTATTAATGGTGTGCAATAAAGAATTTTCATTCATTCATTCATCAATAATAAAATCCATACTATACTTTACATACATACTATATACTATGTATACTATACTATAACATATTATAAATGTGAAAGTAATTCTGTCTGTCTGTCTATCTGTCTGTCTGTTTGTTACTTTTTCACGCCCAAACCGGCTGAAAATCGGGAGCGCAGCTAGTAAGCAGTAGGTACTCGACACTCGTATTATAAAAATATTGTTATGAAGTTTGAGAGGAAACAAACTAAGATTTTACCTTGTATTTGAATATCGTTCTTATTAACGGTTTTTAAGCAAAAGTGCTAACAAACCACAAAACGGATACGTGGTTTGTATTGCTTTTAAACCATCGATTTTAATGCCTGCGATCTCAAGGCCAAAGTGTTAAGCAGTGACCAACCAAAACCATAGGTCGAGAGTGAAAGGTACTATTTGTACCGTAAATGGCAAAAGTATCGTGTAGGTTGAGAAAATAATTATGTTTTTAGTTATAACAAGTTTTTTTCCTTCCACAACATAGTTTTGTCCGCAAAGTATTTGAATGTCAAAGTTGCACAGCATTTTAACCTTGACTCGAAATCGGCACAACTCGTTTTACAAGTGGCGAATACTTAGGTACTTGAATAACTTTATGCGTAGACTGCCTTCCCTTTACGACACAAAGGACCCTTAAAAGATATAACAAATAAAGAGGCACATAAGCATTATTGAGCGCATTTGGGTTATCTATCTATACTAATATTATAAAGAGGAAAGATTTGTTTGTTTGTTTGAAATGAATAGGCTCCGAAACTACTGGACCGATTTGAGAAATTATTTCACCAATAGAATGCTACATCATCCCCGATGAACATAGGCTATATTTTATCCCGGGGAAGTGAAGTTTTCCCGAGGGATCGCGGGTAACACCGCGGCGGACAGCTAGTCAATAATAAGGAGTCAAAATCGAAATGTTACAAGCTCGTTAAAACAAAAAATTAAAAACACAAAGAGTCACGAGAGTAATTAAAACCTAACTCTATTTGCTGTATGTACAGTGAAGTGTGTGGAACTAATTATAATATAAATTTTAATTATTAACTACCTATTATGACCATGCTTCTGGCAAATTAACGTTTCATTTTTTTTATGATGAATGGGTCGGCATTGGAAACATTTATTTATTTAAAAAAGGACACCCAACACCCAAAACATTCCAAAACAAAAACAAAGTGTCTTAACCCTAGTGTTCCCATAATTACAGGGTATCACAACATGCGTAAAACAACAACTTAAAATAAGTAGGCTTGATTTAATTTAATTTCATTTCAAAAGGTGTATCCACGAGGCGCGAGGACTTTCTCTCAGATCTTTTATGTATCCCAGTCCCTTTGAAGATATCTAAGGGCTTCAGAGGCATTTGATTGCCCAGTTTGAAGTTTGTATAAAACTGACCGGAAATTCCGGTAAAAATGCAAGAAGTCATTTGAAATTCCGTTTAGATTTGTGTGGGCTTTAATGGGGTGAGTCAAATGTGCAAACTTGAGTTAGTTTTCCATTTAATTGGCAACAGAGCGTTGGGTGTTGGGTTTTATGTCTAATTGCAATTTTGTAACTAATTTTAGAAAACATTTACGGAATGGACCAAAATAATAAAGGAATAAGAATAACATGAGAACGAGATTGATTATAAATCAATTTAGTAACTGGTTATGAAACAGTGAAAATCTATTGAAACCTTTATTGCTAATTGTACCAAACTACATATTCCATGGACCCGTTGGGAAAGGAAATATGATTTATTTTAAAATGTCGTGGACCCGTTGGCTATCGGCGCGATAACTATGTCTAATGATCGTTTATGAAACCAAAATAGTGCGTCTTGAGATTAGCAAGTCCTAAGGTGTGCTCAACTTTTCTAAAAGAATGACCGAAAGTCACTTAGATGAGAACACTTATTTTAGCTTTTGGGGGGTAGAATACATATTTGAAAGAAAGAAAGCAGAAATATATTTGGTACATGTCCTGTCTCCAGGCAGCCTGTGGAATTAATAAACAGGATAGGGAAATTACCATAAAGCCATGTATGAGGTCGCCGCCGTGGTTCTGGCACTGGCGACGAGCTTCTTCAAAGGAGCCACCTTTGGCTACGTTAAACTCATAGCAGTTCCTGGAGAAGGCAGCCAGCTCGATGTCGGCTGGAGCGCTGGCCGGCGCGCAACGATCGTTTGAGAATTCTGTGGTAAAGTTTGTGTTTGTGTTTGTGGTAGATTGTGACATCATTTTCTAAAACATATCAAGAAGCTGATTCTATTAACTAAACCATTGAGATTACATACATTGGTTTCAAGAGCTAACTGATTTGACTACTTAGTAACCCCCCTGCACGAGGTTGAAAACGCTTTACCTACAGGGGTTGTAAGGGGGTAAGCCATAGGTGACGCTGACTACATAGACAAGTAAAATGAAACAGGTAAATTTTATAAGTACAATAGGCTTTACAGATGGTATTACAGTCTGAGAGCAGCAGGTAAAATTACCTTCAGTGGTGAAAACCTCCACCTCACAGAGTGATAAAGATCCCTCCACGCCAACGAGCTGTAGGAACACGTGCTGACCAACAAGCGGGCGGGCACATGTAAACGTCTTAGTGACTCCTTCATCTGCAACAAAATGTTTATACCGTGGTTTATACATAGTTCGAGAGAAATTAGGCCAAATAATTAGGTGATGTTTGGCAATACGTTCTTTTATGATTTCGATAAGCAGAATAGCAGCGTTCTTAGCGGTCAGTAAGTGGATGGGTGACTGAACAACTGACAACTAAACGCTTCCGTGCTTCTCGGTCCCGACTATTACGTGATCGCTTCTCAGCGATAAGGCCGCCCATTGTGCATTGTATTATGGTTCTCTTTTCCACTGTATTTTGTAGTTACAAGGTGTGCATTGTGCAATAAAGTATTTTCATTCATTTCATTCATTTTTACGAGTATAAGTCGTTGTTATGACGCCAGCTTAAAAACTGCGTCTCCAGACTCCAGAGTTGGAGGCTAATTCATACAAACTTACTAGAGAAACACTGTCGTGTTCTGTAGATACCTTTGTACGTGTTCCATCTCTTTTAGTTGCGTGCAACTTTTTTTGTGTTATTTTGCACAATCTTCGCGCACTAAAGCGTATAGGAAAGTGCGAGATGTTTACGTTACACGCAATATTTACAATATTAACGACAAGAAATAAAACGCTAGTAGGTACTAAAAAAATGCCTTTTCTGTCACAGAGACTGTCTTGTGACTGATCCCATTACTTTTTGATCACAATGCCAACGCCGCGATACAACTTTGAAGGATTTCTATCTCAAATCTAAAACACCTACAAAGTACAAAGCAAAATGCCTCAAATAGATATCTTTAAAGTGGTTTTTAACATAGATCTATATTACTCATCTAGACGACCTATGTGGTGCAGTGGGTGAAAGCCCGCTTGGGACGCAGATGGTTGGGGGTCCGAACCCCACCGCGGGATAAATGTTTGTATGATCTGCAAATATTTATCTCGGGTCTGGGTGTTTCTATGTATAATATCAGTATATCAGTTGTCTGGTTCCCATAGTACAAGCTTTGCTTAGTTTGGGGCTAGATGATGCTGTGTGAAATGTCTAGCTTTATTTTATTATTATCTATGATTGAATAAAGGATGTGGTAAAACCTCTTTGTACCTCTTGTTATAAGACATGTTTTACTAAATCTGGTCAGAGTGGTCAGCTCGGATCATATTTTCGACTCCAATGTCGAACCTTTGTAGTCCAAGACAGTGCGTGTACAATCCTTGTGCTCAATCCGTACAATGAGCATGGACAATTATTCTTATTACTTGTCCCTTTGAGACAAGGCCAATTACGCGGGACACGAAGACATCTACCATATCAGAATTGTATAAATTCCTCAGCTGAAGTGGTGAGTGCACGCAAAGTCACTTCTGTCACACGCTACTTAAATGTGATTGGTAAAACTAATAGCTATGTAACGAGTTTTGTTGTAAGTACTAAATTCAGACTGCTTCAGGGAGTTCTGATTGAAATCTTCTAGGATACCTAAATGGATAATGTTTCTACGGATATCAGACATCTTTGGAAAACTTCGTTAAAGTACTAATCATTTCCTCTGCCGTAATCATTCACATCACTCATCAGTTTTATTAGAAACATTCGTTACCAACTTCTGACTGAAAATGCATTAGCTATATGTGCATATTATTTATTAAACTAATACCTATTCTAAAGTTTTAAATTGTTCCACTGCTGCCAACATCTAAACAAAATTATATTAAGACCCCTCGCAGACTATAGACTTTCTATCGGCCGATAGTTGAGACGGAATATACTTCGGCTCGTAATGTGTAGAAGTATAGCTCGTCTTAACTATCGGCCGATAGAAAGTCTGCAGTCTGCGAGGGGTCTAAAACTGTAAAATATTATTTGTAAAATAAAGAAAGACAAATTAAGGGCTGATTGTATGCGTGAGTACTCAAAACTCTTTTGTTCGTTACGTGTTTCTAAGATATTTAATGTGATTTAACATAATTTGTATGTGACCTGACACACAAAACAACAATGAAATCAAAATAAACTAGTGCGTCAAAAGTTACGAGCGTGTTTGCGTTTCCGTGTGACAATAGCGCTCATTAGGCTCATGTTTAATTAACTATAATATTTTACGCGATTTTGAGCCGTATACAACAAGTCACAGAAGTCATGAACCAAGATTAATAGAACTTTATTTGAAGAAGTCGAGTGTGCCGCATTGTAGCCGAGTGGGGTAGCGTCTCGACTTTCGATCCGTAGGTCTTGAGTTTAAATCCCGGCAGTGCAAAAGTTGCTATTTCATTTGGGTAAATTGTTGAAAGGAAAAATCAGGAAACTCGTTAGTTTTACTACCTACTACGTGGTGATGGCTACTTGTCACGTAGGTATACTGTTAAACATCATCCGCAGCCTTTCTCATCACGCTGCTGGGCACAGGCCTCTCTTCGCAGTCTGACCTGAGGAGTGTTAGCTGGTGCAGAATGTAGGCACGTGCCAAATATGTGTTTGGACGTGTCGCTGACTAATGACTACCCAGAGTACCGAAGAAGGTATCTGGTCTGAGAGAATGTCTCTTCCGTGCCGGAGGGTCGTGATTCTGTTTTCAAGATAGAAGTTTTAAATACCTTCCTGTGTATTCATGAATTGATGAAAATTCTCATACAAAACATATATTATTCCCTTTATAACTTATGTTGCCGACATAGACGTAATAGAGAGTTGTTGATAAAATCGCGAGTGTATAACTCGCGCTTTCTAAGCTACTGATAGTTTCCAAGATGTTTACAATTGGTAATTCAAATGATTCCCACCAGGTAGACCTAATGGCAAGACTACACGTACTGAGTAGTTGACAGTGATTACGGTCGAGTGTTCAACTGTTCAGTACAAATTGTCACATCACCGAGTGTTCGACCGAGCTCGGCGGACGCTGAACGCCTAGCTCTCTTTTCCTAGCATCTTTAGCTACTCGCCATCTACTCGATAAGTGTAATCCTGATCTTAATACGAGGAAACAATTAGTTATTAAACTTAAGATAAATCCTAATTCTCTTTATCTTACGGCCCGATGGAAAATTCTGCTCAGTAATTTCGGGTGTGGCAACTGTGGCAAGCATACCCAAAAAAAACTTATAATTTTTCGCATCAACAATAGCCTAAAATGTATAACCTAATTAAAGCTACTTCCTCAAACTTTAAACATTGTTGGAGGAAACAGGAAGCTTTAGACAAAGCAGATACTGACCGTACATTCCTTCTTTCTAAGTAGGTAATTAATTAAGGTAACACACAGAATACATGATAGTTTGTAGCAGTGCAAGTTCTTGGTCTATTTACTCATGCAGTGTAACGTACTTCGAGTTTGAATAAATAATTTTCTCTGTGTTACATAATTTATATAATTATTACCGCTTCACTGGGTTTAGCTTCTGAATAATATAGAACTAGCTTCTTTGTTTCTCTTGGAGTATTGAGTATTTATAAAAAAAATATTATATTGAAAATTCTAAAATATAAATTATTATCAGTAATTATGGTTTTAGAAAATCTATCAGAAAAAATCATTGGAAAGTTTAGAATTTATAAAGCTTTTTAACAATCTAAAACGAATTGGCTAAACACTAGATACATTAATGGAAAAGTTCAATATTATATTATTCAATAATACTGTTCAATAAGTACATACTTATTGATATTGTGCTGCTGAGAATTCCTTGGCTTGAAAATAAAAAGTTAACCGTACTCAATAAACTTTCACTCTTGTTTTCATTCATATTCATTTAATATTTATTGCTACTAGTATACATAAGTTTGGCTTAGCGCTTAGCAGCTCTTATTGTCTAGCGATCTCTCCTACTCTTTGAGTACTGACTCTACACACACACGTCCTAAACTCGATAACTTCTATTGGAAGTAAGCAAATAAGAAAAAGAAGCAAATACTACGTATTTTAACCTAACCCAGGTGATGCTTGAAATTATGTAAGATCAGACGCAGTTTGTTAGTGTTTTCATTGATAGATAGTGGTTTCATCAGATGATGTCGCTGTATGAAACCGGCTGGTTCACACGGCGAGAGCGGGGCTTGCGAAACGTACATGACACGATTTCCACTTTCTTTCGATCGTAATATAAAAACACGATTACTGATCTTTTCAATTGATGTAATCGCCACATTTTGTGGGCGTGATCCTACTTTATCGATCTTGAGTAATCTCAACTAGGGCACCTCATTTTGCAAACCAAAGAAAAATACTGGATAAGTAACCTTCTCTAGAGAACCTAACCCGATTTGTCGTACCTAGTAGACTTTTTTTTTTGCATCACCTAGCCCCAAACTAAGCAAAGCTTGTACTATGGGAATCAGATAACTGATATACCACTTATATACTTTCGTTTTTGTAAATAAATACATATTATACATAGAAACACCCGAGATAAATATTTGCAGATCATACATTTATCCCGCGGTGGGGATCGAACCCGCAACCTTCAGCGTCACAAGCGGACTTTCACCCACTGCGCCACAGAGGTCGTCACTTTCCATTCGATGGTAGCTGGTTTGAATCCCGGCCATGAAAAACCCATAGATGTGGTTGGCCACAAGGCCAACCAACCACATTTTGTAAGATAGTCTCAGACTTAGTTGGATATATTGTGCTAATTGTGATTGATATTTTTGCCATCCAAATCTCTAGAAACTAAAATGGCAAATCTATCAGCGCTCCTGCTAATTGAAATGGACTATACAAGCGTCCTGTTGAGCCAGACATTGAATGCCTTCCAACGTTTTCCGGTTGTAATTTATTCAGTCGTAAATAGAAAAAAATCTTAAATTAGCTAGCTCTTAAGCGCAATACACACTGAGCCCGCCGGGCCTGAGCTTTATAAATAAAATATTAGCTTGATACTTTTTCCTCCAAACTTCCTTAAGAGGGACTAACGGTTGAAAACTTGACTTATAAATAGCTAAAGGAGCAATTATAATTTATATTGGTGTAAGATTTTTGAAAATCGGATCAAAAGTTAATCCTTCGTCCCATTAATGATCCGATTCGAAGTATTTTCAAATGAACTGACACTTGAACTTTTTTGTTAATCAGATTAAAATGTTTTTACAGAAGAGTATAATAAAAATTAGTGAGAATCACGAAAAATACATTAGCAATCGCTTTAACATAAGAAAGTAAAGATTTTGTGCTATGAGAACCACTCGATAAGACTGCAGCGTAGGTAATCTACTTTTACATTGACGATAGGTCCAAATATGTAGATAGTCTCATTTCATGCGTGAGCCCATCACTATCCATTTCTTACCTTTACAATTATTTTGTAAAATAAAACAAAGTAAGTTATAAAACCTTTCATGGATAGCTGTTGGCAGTGACTCTGTCTAACATGCTCACTTATATGTGCCTATCGAATATGTTCGACCATACCAAGTTTCTAGTCTACTTTTATGGCTGCATAAAAACGGCGCACCTAGATCTTAAAATATCTTCATGATGTAAGATACTTTCGATGAAAAACTATTACCCACTTTGAAATTGGATTACAAAAGCAACAAAACAATAAACTTGCTTCACCGACCTGTTTCCAGTCTTCCTTAAAATAGTTGATCTCAATATGCTATCGCGATTTCTCTGAATATTCCCTAACCGGGTCACGGCTTGTGAGTTGTAGTGTTTGTGGGTCTTTGAGAATCAGTCTAAGAGTTACTTAAACAAGAAATCATATAAACTCACTCGCCTATTGATTTTCCCACAGTTTCCATCGTGTGAAAAAATAGCAAGGCTGTTCACTTATTATGAAATCATCAATCTTCACTCAACATGGATGACATTTAACTTACTTCACTGACGTTTTTTGTGTTATTTCGGCTTCGTCTTCTTGACTTTTTATTGGTTTGAATAATTATTATGCTTCAAAGGTGTTATTGAAAAGGTTCCTAGTTATTCGTATGTAAGTAACGAAAATGTTGAATGAATCTAACTTATAACAGAAAATCATATGCTTGCTACTCGCAGTCTCTGCATCTCTTCTGGTGATGAATAAATCAAATTGTTGCAAACGTACCTATAGTGCCCGGAAACCAGGCGCACAATGGATTCCGTTGTAGGTCAGAGCTGCTGTTTCCCACTCTGATCTCCAGGTCCTGCAGTGGTTGGTGGCCTGTAAAAAAGACATATTTAAAAAATAAAAATGATAGTAGGAATTGGTCTAAAAGTATTGGTCGATGCTGATTCTTTGTGCCAAAAAATCGCCAGATCTTGAATCACGCGACGCTTCGACCAGGCGCCCTGAAAGATTTTCATCAATACTAAATAAAACAACAAAGGATTTTCTTAAAGTCAATTTTAGCCCAGTTTGCGCCATTTATATACAGAAAATGTCTTTAATTATAGTGAATAGATAAACATAGTAGGTACAGCTACGAAATTGTTAGAGAATGTCAGAGAGCTTTGCAAGCACTGAAAATTCTAGCAACTCATCGCAGCGACGTAATATTAATTGAATGGAAGTTTCAATCATTTTACCTTTCAGCAATACCACTACATATTTATGGTTTCTTAGAAAGCTTGAAAAGCTTCATATTAAAAAAATCTTTAATTACGAGGACTTATTACTACTTATATTTCTTCAATTGGAGTTTAAAAAATAATTTCAATTACTCCAATTGAAAGTTACTTAGATTATGTTGTAAAACCCATTTACACGATAGCATTCTGGCATACTATTCTTGTTTCTTGCGTTCTCAAACTCAACGGAGAAGAGCTCTTTAATTCAGCCTTGTTTATCAATATTTATATTTTTTCACTGTATAGAGTCTCTTCTCTTTGCGGAGCTCACATCACGTACAGCTGTGCGTCCTGGGCACTAAAAAGAAAACCTAGGCATGTTTAGCATGTAGAGGTAAACATGTTGTAAGCATTATGGCTTCTGCGCCGGTTGCAACATCTCTGACCATCTGTGACGAATACGTTCACGATGGCAGTAAAACATGTCTGCAATTTTCCGGGAAAATAACACAAACCTGTTTCCGAGCTCTTAAATTAAATTCCTATTATCTTTGAATACCAGCATAGAATGCAGACAGCTTGGTTTAGAGAAATAGCCAAATAACAGATACCTATTTTAACCGTTAATGCGAAGTCTAGACTTAGTTGATTGGCTCGAAATTATTTCATTACAATGTTTTAATGGGATTCCGCCCACAAAAAAATCTGCAGGATCAATTTATGTACGAAAATAAACGATTAAATTTTAATTTGAAGTTAAAAATGCCTTTCATATACTTTAATCTAAGATATAAGATACATTTATTTCATAAACATTGTAAATAAAATAATAGGACAAAAAACAATACTTATCGAAGTATGTTCCGTCTCAACTATCGGCCGATAGAAAGTCTGCAGTCTGCGGGGGGTCTAAGACAAATAATTTAATATGGACCCCGCACTAGAACATACCTGTATCGCGGGAGTCTAGTGATTTTATAGAATAATTTTTTTTTATGTGTTGTTTTTGTGTGAAAAAATTATTGTGTTATTAGAATAGTCTAGATGCCGATGGCTTTCTAGCTATACCTTCTACCCCAATCATATTCAAGCTATAGGGTTCATCACTCGTCAGCGTCATCTTGCCGATTTTATCCACCTTTTATGTAAAGTAGGCTTTACTAGTTTTATTGTACCATTCTGCTTTTAAACTGACATATAAATTAAAAATATTGATGTATTGTTTTTTTTGTTTTGTTATGAAAATCCCGATAAAAACGACAACGAAACGAAACGATCCTTTCAATTGATTGTTGCTTCTTGTATAACTTAGTCCATTCGAGCATGTGACATGATGTAGCTGCGCTGCGATTGGTGAACGTCTGTTTTCCTTGAAAATATTATGTAACATGTCCAAACAATTAATAAAAGATAAATTTTGAAGTGAAAATGTAGAATTAAATTGATACGGTCAAACGTCTATTTACATTCCAAAAATAAGGCCTTTTCAAAACTGACAAGGTCAAGGACTCAGTCTACGCTGTTCAATATAAACTTTTCATCAATACAGGGTCTTTCATTTTAAACTACACGTTTGTGTAGTTGCAACGTTTGTGTGTGACTGAGAGCAAATATTGAGTTCTTAACGACGGTAATACTCACAAACTGTAATACCAACTTCATTTAGTAGAACATGTCAAGTGCAAACAAGAACCTCTTTTAGGTGCATTTAAAATCCCTTCATCAAACTCGTTTGAAAGAACGATGAGGGATGACACGACAACATTCTAATGTAGACTGAATTACTAACCGACGTTAAAAAAAGAATTCATTGTTAATTCCTAGACTACAAACTCTGAGACTACAAATGGAATGAACTGTTCCAATTGTCACCTTAGGCTGTTATTAATAAACGTGGTGTAAAGTTACGCTAGGGCTAAACTCCAAAAATTTTATGGTTACTCCAAAAAAAAAAACAAAAAACAAAACCAAAACCCCGTCCACATTTGTAACATTTGTAACGAACAATGTTCGTCGTACTTTCAAAAATATTATTATGGAAGTATGAAACTGATATATGATCGAACATTTGTTCGCCGAACAAATCCTGTTCACACTATTCTAACAGACTAGCGGCCTTGTTACGGTTACGCTGTTTTGTTCGCCGAAATATTATAATGTGGACCCACCTTAAGTTACACCCGGCGTAACTTTACACCACATTGATAAATAACGGCCTTATAGCCTTACCATGAAACGTGACATAAAGTTATTTCTCGGAATAAACCAAGAATAACCATACATTTTGACAGTTTACACTCAGGAATAACTTTATACCAGTTTTATTAGTAGGCGCCTTAGTGTTTAGATGCAGCAGTATTTTAAATATTCACAGCCAGTTATTTCGGAAGCTATGTAGATGTTCTAGTTATTTATTTCCAGCATTTACTAAAACGACGATTTCGGTGACCAGACCAAAATGATTGGGATCAGACTTCCAAATTCGTGGTTTTGATAAGATGTTAGGGCGTTTTCAAATAAGATGACTGGTACCGGACTGCTGTGCGATTATCGGACCATTAGGCATCGAGACGAAAAATGAAATTGTATGAAAAATGAAAGTCAATAAGCATTTTATGCAGTAGGACCACTGGGATCACTTTAAATCATCTTAAAACTAGGTGATTATACTCCTATTCCTTATAATACCGGCAACAAAAATATAATAGTCATAAATAATCAGGGCAACAAATGCGGTTCGGGGCCTAGCTTTCTCGGTTATCCTAAAATCGATGGAATAGAATCGAATAAATGGACTCAAGGTCGAGCAGTTCCTTACCTGGACTGCAGGAGTCCGGCATCAATCGTCTAATTTGAAAGCGCCCTTATTTTCTTTTTATGTATTTTCAGTGGAAGGCCGAGGTTTATCCTAGCACCTATACTCCCATCTTAGCTTAATCGGCCTTCGGAACTGGCCCAGCGGCAAAGGTATTCCATTTCAAACAGACATTGTTTGAAATGCAATATTCTTGCTCAGCTCCAGATTATTAAAGCGTCCTGTTCTGTTGTAGCATGAGCTGCCTTTTGGCGATAAATCCTATGGCAAAGATGTGAACTTAATGACTATGCCAATCCAACACAGCTTTATTTCAAGGAAATGCATGTATTTTTTTTATTGATGAACGGCCTGATGAATGGATGAACGGCCACCTAGTGTAAACAACATAAAAAAGAAGAAGAAGACAAAAAGTTGTTCTTTTTTAAGAGTTTTTGTCAAAATGTAAGCAACCGCAGGCGAGACTCGAATGGCGAGTTTTGCCGAGGGATATTCTCGCGTGCGAGAAACTCTTCTTGTGTAACAGCCGCTTTTAGTCGAGTATTCGATTAAGCCAACACTACACGTACAGACTTTATTATGACAGGCATGTTGGGGTGGGCTACTAGTTTTGCATAATTATGATATAAACAACCTGTAGGTCTAGATAATCTCAGGCAAACCGCTGGCTAGTTACATCAATGACACTTCGATTAACACTAATAATTGAGCTCTGATGGATGCCTTTGTCCTTGTTTCGATAGCTCTTCAACAATGTGCGGCGTTCCAGAACATTAATTGAGTTTGTGTTAGGGATGCCCAATCTGAATCAATATTTTAGAAGATCGATTCACGGCAATACGATCTTCCGATTTTTTGTATCATTAAAAATCCTACCAAAATCTGGTCGAACTTAACTGTTTGGTTTTAAAATGCTCACGGATAGCTTAATCTGAAACGGTTATCCAAACTAGTAAGTAGTCTATCAGTTAACTGTTTCCCATAAATAGTACAAGCTTCGCTTAGTTTGGGGCTAGATGACGCTGTGTGAAATGTCCAGCATTACTTAGATTTTTTTCGAAAAATAAAAAAACTTTTTAATTTTTCTATTAATAGATTTCTTACATTTACCAAAACATACATATATCCTTTTGCAAAAAGCAGTAATTTTAAATACATGTAGAATTGTGAGAAAGTTTTTACGAACGGAACATCTAACTGAAGTTCAACCTTCTATTGAGTCACACTTGGCCTAGGCCTGTGCGTCTCAGTTAGTCCCAGATTAAACACTGAGTAGATAAAGATCTAAAAACTAATAATAATAATCATCTTAATTTTATCAAAATCAAGCGCGAAACTCATAACATGACTTTTCGATAACTCTCACGGTTTCAGATTTTCCCTCAGTGGCCTTGAAAAAATAAACTCACCCGGTATACCTAATATTTGGCATAAATGAAACCACTGGCGGAATCTAGCACGTTTTATAAAATTACGATACGATCTTTTGAGATCGAAAAAATCGATTCAATGCCATACGATTTAGATCGTGAATCGATTCACGGAGTTACGATCTATTACGATCCAAAATATTGAACGCAAAAGATAAAGCATCCCAAGTTTGTGTTGTGTCACATGCATCCCCGACTCTATTAGGAACTAAATGCTTGGATCTCAGTTAATTAGTTTGTTCTGTTTATGTATGACTAGTACGAGACATTTAAATAACGTTACAGCGTGAAAAAGTATAAATGAGCCATCTAAGAGAACAAAATAATCGGGATAAATGTTTGTGTGATCTGCAAATATTTATCTCGGGTCTGGGTGTTTCTATGTACGAGTATGATACTATGAATTTACAAACAAAAAGTATTTAAGTAATATATCAGTTATCTGGTTCCCATAGTACAGGCTTTGCTTAGTATGGGGCTAGATGATGCTGTGTGAAATGTCCAGCATTATTTATTTATTTAATCACTAGCGGTCACCATGCCGACATACAGGACGTTGCTAAACTTCATAAATCTAGAAGACTAGGCCAGTTGAACTAAGCGCATCAACTTATCACATAGGTACATTGATACGAGTGTTATCCACTTTCTAACAGTTATGTCCCAGAGACGTTAAAGTGCCAACTTTTACCTTAATCACAGTTTTATTGCGCAATTTGTTCGTAGTGGCTCGCGTGCCAATTGTGAGTTTGTGCAGCCAGTAGGTATAGTTGTAGAAGGTAAAATGTTAAGAATATACGTAGTAGTCTCCCAAGACTAACATTTTAAATTAGACATTACGTATTTGGCCTAGTGGGAAAATGCTTTTGATCCAATCGTTTGTAGGTTGTAGGTTTGATATCCATGGATTTTTTCCGGAAAAATGTTTGACATTTCTAAACGTTGTCGGAAAACATCTAAAGAATATTGAAATGATTTAATTGATCTATACTATATACTAATAATATTATAAAGAGGAAATATTTGTTTGTTTGTTTGAATTGAATAGGCTCCGAAACTACTTGACCGATTTGAAAAATTCTTTCACCATTAGAATCCTACATTATCCCTGATGAACATAGGCTATATTTTATCCCGGGAAAGTGAAGTTTTCCCAAAGGACAGCGGGTAAAGTAACTCCGCGACGGATAGCTAGTGTAAAATACGTATTTTTTTTATGAAAAATTATGCGAATTTATGATTAAATAAATAAATTAAAAACCACGTATGGAGGTCGTCATCTACCAATGCCTACTAAAATGAAGGGTGATATTATTTCAGTTTAACGGGAAAACTAAAAATCATTCAGGAATATTTATCGTCGACCCCTTTCACCTCCAAACAAGAATTTTGAAAATCGAAAAACATAAAATACAAACAAGGGCCAAGAGATTCTCTGTTTCACTTACCACAACATCCTCTAGTGGTGACCCTGACGACCTTGACAGCGTAGTGCCTCAGCAGGTCGACCTGCCACCACGGAGACGCCTCTCTCTGCGTCTCCGTGCATCTCTTTCCATCGTGCTCCGTGGTGCGCTCACCATCGTTGCCGTTGGCGGCAGCACCACCTCGCACGGTGGTCGACTGGTTTGCTGGCTTCCGAAATGCAACGTTTGTACCTGGAATAGAGGATATATTAAAACAATATAATTGCACCTGGAGTTCTCGTTTGTACGCGTTGCACGAATTTAATGTCAGATATTACATAGTCCAGTGATTTAGGCTTGATGACCAGATGGCAAGATAAATATGTTGACACCATCTTTGAATATTAAGAAGATTTTCACGCTAGAAGACCATCCTTCCAGACTAGGGTGCTTTCAAATTAGACGAGTGGTGCCGGACTGAAAGCGCCCTTATTCGGTACTTACATTTAACCGAAAATTGCTCTTAAAATCGGACATAGTTTCGTGACTAATAAAGAGAAACATAGTCATTTAATTGGTACTATTTATGCTTTTTATTTTTCAATTCCTATTATTAATTTGCGATGTACTTACTTAAGATACTGTGCAGCATCTTGCTGTTTTTACTGTCGCAACGAGCTTATGAAAACTTTCAGAAAAAAAGTAATGACTGGAATGTTCTTTGTCGTTACAACAAAGTTTTACATTTTCTTTTATCATACCTACGTAGCAATTTCTTCGCCATTTCATTAAGTTCTTGATATGAAAAATGAATATTAAATAAATAATTTGATCTGATTCATCATCGAAACAGCTTCACCGCGTATAGCCATACGCTTTCCTTTTATGGCCAAACTACGCGGCGTTTTTGGCCAAACTACGCGACCTTTTTCGAAAGTAAAATGGGATGTCCTACTTCTTACTGAAGAATGAATCTTTAACAGGTTTTAATGCGATTTGGATTAGCCTAGACTAGCATATAGACTATTAAAAATGTAGATACTACTCGATCGAAACACGGGCGGAAACTAGAACCTTCTTATTAAGCGAGAAACAGATTTCACACACACAAGGGGAATATGTAATGGGATAATTAGCTTAGTCACAAGCATGTACTACAATCAAGCCAAGTCTGGATCTGTGTTTCTATGTATAATATGTATGTATTTACAAACAAAAAGTATATATGTAGGATATCAGTTATCTGGTTCCCATAGTACAAGCTTTGCTTAGTTTTGGGCTAGATGATGCTGTGTGAAATGTCCAGCATTATTTATTATTATTATTTAAATAGATAGATAGTACTTAACTAACTTCGTATGAGTAGATGGCCAAATCTGAAGATGAAGACTTTAGGCCGCCTTAGGGCCTCCGTCATGGGTTAACGACTGACCGGCACTGCCAAATCACAAACGTGCCCTCCAAAGCACAGGCAAACCGTATTCCCGTTCCTTTTTTTCGTTCGTTTGATGAATATTCGGATGCGTCCGATTTCTGACTTCAAGGGCTAATTTTCAAACAAACACGGTCCTAACTTAGGACTAATATTCCAAACCGATAAATTGTCCCTTGAAATCAGAAATCGTCGTGTGATGCATCCGAATATTCATCAAACAAACGAAAAATGGAACGCGAATACGGTCCCATGAGCGTTGCTTAACTTCGACAATCTATCAAGAACGACTAAGCAATCTAAACCAAGTGCGCTATTGTAAGCTCAAGCGCCATTTACACGATACCATTAATTATTGCTTAATATTCTTGCCTCTTGCTCCGTTGAGTATGCGAGAATAAGAGCGAGTGATCTACTATATAAAAATAAGTCGGGTTTTCCTTCCTGACGCTATAACTCCAGAACGCACGAACCGATTTCCACGGTTTTGCATTCGTTGGAAAGGTCTCGGGCTCCGTGAGGTTTATAGCAAAGAAAATTCAGGAAAAATCTGGTGGCGAAACGGAGTTCGCTGGGTTTGCTAGTTTTGTATAAATAGCGCTAAAGTCCATGCTTGTAATACAATCTAACCATACTTGGTTGGCCTACTGGCCAAGTAGTGGATAACAAAGAGTCATCTAACTAATTTAACATAGTTATTCGTGGTCATGGAACTGCTGTCTCTGACCGCCAATCGACCTCATTTGGTCACGCAACGTTACTGGTATGTCTTACTTAAAGCGAAGTGAATTGCAGTGATCGTTCGATGTTTTGATCCGAAATAGCCTAGGTAAAAATAGTTCTTAGGTATTTTTTTCATGGGACTTAAAAAGTTTGAAAACTGTGCTAGCTCACGAAGGCGCACTTAAAATCGTTTCACCATGTTGGTTCGAAAGAAATAGTAACACGAAAAGAAGAAGAAGTTTATATTTTTATCCATTTTCGCCATTATTTAGTATCCGCGCTTTCCATAAGTCTTTCGACTGAAGTTTAAAATTCTGTACTCTCCGAAGTACAAGACTACTTAAAAACAATTTTTAGCTTTCAGTACTTTGTGTAAGTAACTTCTAATGAATTAGTTAGGAATATTGAAGGAACTTTCTGAGACTTTTGTAGGGTAATGAAACCCCTGAGTCACGAGAAACCCCAGTTATTAATGGCATTTCTAGCCATACGTTAATTATTGTTAATCATTAGAAATGTACATTCACTATGCTTCATATGGGTAATTTTTTCAAGTCAATATATCAATTAACAGTAACTTTTTTTTTTTTTTTTTAAGATAAGATAACGTTTATTTTTATTTTACTTTACTTTTATTTTGACTATATATTTTTTAGGGTTCCGTACCCAAAAGGTAAAACGGGACCTTATTACATTTATCAGGGCTATTACTCAAACTTCGCTGTCTGACCGTTTGTCACCAGGCTGTCTCATGAACAGTGACAGTTGAAATTGAAAATAAAAAATAATAATTATAGAATGGTTCAGAACCCTTCGTGCGCGAGTCCGACTCGCACTTGGCCGGTTTTTTTTTAAATTTAACTTGCCTTACTTATCTCAATTGAATGCCTTTTCTATTCCAGTTCGACAAATATTTCTTTATTATTATGATCAACTAAAATGTTAGTTTTGGGACTGCATGTTTATAAATAATTAATTCAATGCATATTTGTTTTCTGGTTCCCACAGATGTCTTTCTGGTGCAAAAAAGCGTACATTATAAGTAAGATTTCTTACCACAAAACGGTGGCTCGGCAGTCCAGTCTCCCCGCAGCGTGCACTCCCTCTGATGTGCCCCGAAGAGTTCATAGCCATCATCACACTCATACGTGGCGATAGTTCCCGGTACGATCTCACTCTCACTCGGTAGCGAGACCCGGGCATTTGGCGGCACTGCTGGATGCCCACACCGCCGTTCACCTGCCCAACAAGAATGGCACTTTAAATAAAAATAAAATAGCAATTTATAATTGTAATTTCACTCTAGAGTAAAATTGATGAAACTTTTAAGAGAACCGACTTCAGTTTGACTTAGGGCGCAGCGTTACTCAGTGTGTAGTGAGGAAGAAGTTTTTTTTTTAGTTTACGGGAAACTATCAATCCCTCAGGAATAAAATTTATATGGGACGACCTAGGGGGTCCTTTCAAACAAAAAAATAATTTTAGAAATCGGTTCATAATTGACGGAGATATTGGTGAACATACATAAAAAAACACATATAGAACATCATTTATTTATATTACTAGCTGACCTGCGCGACTTCGTCTGCGCATTGTTAGGCACAAAGTGCAGGAGTTTTGAGTAAATCGAAATAACCAATGAGCGTCAATTTTTTTGAAGAAACATAACTCAAAACATTTTTTTTATAGCAAGAACTGTATGGTTTTGACTTTCCATTATACATAATCTGATTAACTATTATTGCGTTATGTTTCTCTCAAGGATCCCATAGTAGATAGAAGGAGGGAAAATCTAACCCAGAAAATCTAACACAAACTATTTACATTTCAAATTTCATCACAATCGGTTAAGTCGTCATGAAGATACGTGAAGACAAACATTGCACATAGAGACTTTCGAACCTTACGACTTTGAAACTGCCTCACACCATCACTAAGGGATGTTTTGAAAAAATAAAAAACATGGGTTTCATTATTTACTTTTAAGTTTATTTTTACCGAGTTTCAAGTAAATCGGCCC
The DNA here is from genome assembly GCA_963565295.1 of Epirrhoe alternata. Classification (NCBI taxonomy): domain Eukaryota; kingdom Metazoa; phylum Arthropoda; class Insecta; order Lepidoptera; family Geometridae; genus Epirrhoe; species Epirrhoe alternata. The sequence goes on from OY751375.1 coordinate 3,916,868, forward strand.
AAGGAATATTTTTTTTCCATACAAACTTTAACACCCTGTATACACCCTTAAGGGTTGATTTTTGAAAATTTTACACGCCTATATCTTATTCCAGTATGTAAACATTCTACATTCCAAATTTCATCACAATCGGTTAAGTCGTCATGAAGATACGTGAAGACAAACATTGCACATAGAGACTTTCGCATTTATAATATTAGTAAGATTATTATTATAAAACCTTATTTACTCATTTTCTCCGTTAAAACAGAGCATTAAAATTATTTTGACTATAGAAGTGAATGTTAAACAACAATGTACTTACTATGGCTCAAATTAAAAAATGCCAAGGATTTAATACTTTATGAATCTAAAAACTGACTACAAAAAAGTATTTCAAACGCACGCAAAGTTATTAAATTTTATATTTTTTACTATTATACTCCTATTACCATAGTCTCATTTTGTTTGTCACTAAAAGCTGACGTCGTATAATGTCGACGATCTCTGTGGCCCAGTGGGTGAAAGCCCGATTGGGACGCAGAAGGTTGCGGGTTCGATCCCCGCGGCGGGATAAATGTTTGTATGATCTGCACATTTATTTATTTTAGTTTCTATGTATAATATGTTTGTATTTACAAACAAAAAGTAATGTGGTTCCCATAGTACAAGCTTTACTTAGTTTGGGGCTAGGTGATGCTGAGTGAAATGTCCAGCATTATAAAAAAAAATGCCGTCACCGTCGTCACCTAAATTAGCATGACACTGAATAATCTGACCATTATTTCGGACTCCGAAAAACAAATCGGCTCCGAAATTCGGAGCCGATTTGTTTTTAGTTTGGGTGATGATTGAAAATGACTGCCTCAGATCAATTTTTTGCATCTTAGATACTAGTGATACTAGTCCATCCATCTTAGATAGCTTTATTCATCATCAGTAATCGAAGGCAATATAAGTAATTTTATTATCCGTCGATAAATAAACATGTTTTCGATTGAAAGAAGATTTTAAAATCCTATCGGACAAAATTGTGGAGCAACCGTTACTTTTATTGTACAATTTGTGGCCCCGCTGAGTCTAGCTAAAGACATTACACTAATTGCATGCAAAAAGAAACGCGGAAGACTGTTGCACTATCCTATTCCAAATTGCGCAACTATTGGAGTTCGTCGTTCGTTCCATTGCGTGCTAGGCTAGAATAGTTTCGAGCCGGGCTGCTTATGGCTGCGTAATGAGACTCGTAGTACCCTAGTTGTTAGGTAATATTATATTATAGGTAATACATTGATGCATAGGAAATTGTTCATCTTCGTACAGGTTAGGCCACAAAAATGAAAAACATATATTTTTTTCGTCGTGTCGTGGTTCACACTATCTACTTATGTAAAAAGTGTGCATAAAACTTACCTATTAGCGGGTTTGATCTGAAAAATATTTTTGATCAAAGTTATAAGTATTATTAGTTTAATATTGAAAACCCACAACAAAAGTCCGCTGGGAAATGAATGAAATGAAATCGTTTATTTGCTAGAATCATGGTATGGTGTACAAATGTTTGTTAATATAAAATGACTCTGAGCACACTTTCGTTTATAAAGATAACAAAATGATTAGGTACATATTTTTTTTTATAATAATCACTTAGAATAATCGCAAGAGCTAACTTTTTCTTTTCCTGTTTCTTCGTGTATGCTTTTAAACCATACCGTGTATGCTTTTAAAAGTCACCTCACTGTGACAGAGCTTAGGTAATTTCAAACAACTTTAGTGTGTGACTGTATCCTAATTTATGTTGCGTATTAATAAGTACTAGCTAAGTTTTTAATGGATAGCTCTCTCCGTAGCATGACAAAGAGAATTGTCTAAGAAAACTATTACTATGATATACTACTGGTTCTATGAGAACAGTAAACCTCGCGAACAAAAATTAATTTCAGTGCTTTGTATTTACCAATAGGCTTACTTATGTAAACTTTTAAGCAATGTTTTAGTAGTTACTCGCGTTCCTTTGATCCTCAGAAGGTAGAATCTGGTGTCTACGGGTTCGTCTTATGAGACGACCCAGAGACACCAGATTCTATCGCGATTCTACCGAAGGCGGAGAGGACTGCGTTTCTGATACGTATAAGTAGGTAGACATTTTACGAAAAGAAGTCCTATATAATGCTAAAACAACAAACTTTCCACCGCTCTCCCCACATCACTTTTGTTTTTTTTTCATAACATCTTGTGAATGAATGAAGTGTTTAGTGTGCCTTTATTTTATTCAAATCCGTCGACAATTAGGGTTAGTCCCACTCAATGCCAAATTTCTTCCCTAACTCTACAGCCTACTTCCGCCCTATTTTGCCCCCTATCAAAAATTGCAATCGACATAATTTTTTTAGTAAATCAAGAAACCTGTGTGCGAATTTTCGTCAAAATCGGTTGAAAAATACGATCTGCTGGAGAGAACAGACAGACTCGCTCGGTCAACTATAGATAGTATTTCGGGAAAAAATATCAAAATTAAACTTAAAATTTTTTTTCTTCTAAACTTAGAACACTTTATGTAAAATTAAAAATAATTGTTATTTTTTTAGCACATAAGTTATTAGTGTAGACTTATTAGTTTTAGTACAAACCTCCGTGGTTTTCTTAGAACTAATTTAATTGTATTGTTTGTAAGATTTTTTATAAGATAAAAAAATTAAAAAAAAAAAAAAAAAAAAAAATACCTTTATGGAGAAAGTGTGAAAAATTGTTGCGAAGAAATTAATATTGATAAACTTTTCAAAAAAGAAGCGGGTGAATGATTGGATAATATCTAGTTTTATAGAATAATGCCTACCTTTTACTTTTCTTTGAAGATCTTCTTCTTTAGAGTAATAATTTGTTTGAAGCATCTACAAAGTCTACACTATTCTACATGATTCAACTTTAGAAATGCAACTATTAAACTTTTGGTACATTTTCTTTCGCAACGTTGTCCATAGTTATAACAATTTGAAATGCCAGTCTGTCCTTCAAAACGACTTCGGCACGACTCTGATGTTGCTCAATAATCATTGCTTGACCGATGGTTAAATATAAATAATTTTATCTGATTATATTCAAAGTAGAAATAAACACATTAACATGCTTATAACAAGTTATTAGTACTTACAAGTTGGCAGAAAGAGCAGAGCTAACTACGAGTAGGTCATACAATATGCAAACATTGTGTCTTTGGTCTTACTACCTGACTCATCATCACCAGCCTATAGCAGTTCACTAAAAATACTTTTTTAGCAGCACTGATGGACATAGGCTCCCCTAATAAGCGCCATTGCGCCCAGTCCTCAGCTCGACGCATTCAGCTTCTGCCAGCAGCCTATCGCAGATCGTCACTCCACCTGGCCGGAGGGCGCCCAACATTACGTTTGCCGAGTCGCGGTCTCCACTCAAGAACTCGTTTACCCCAACGGTTATTGGTTCTTCGACAGATAAGGCCAGCCCACTGCCACTTTAGCTTGTTAATTCTCTGAGCTATGTACAACTTTAGTACTATGTCGGATAGTCTCGTTGCAGATTCTATCCTTCAGAGAAACTCCAAGCATATCTCGCTGAGCGACTTTAAACTGGTGGACTAGCCGTACTGTAAGTGTCCACGTTTTGGCTCCGCATGTCATGACAGGTAAGACGCACTGGTTGAAAAGTTTCGTTTTCAGACATTGCGGTATGGGTAATGAGAAAACTCGACGTAGTTTTCCCAATGCTGCCAATTGGTCAACCCAACTGAATCTTCCTCTTGTCCTTCAAGTTGCTTCTACCTAACTGCAAAATCTGCCCGAGGTATGTGTACTGCGAAACAACTTCAAGGTGACCATTAACAGCGACAGGTCTCGGAACCACCCCTGCGTGGATAGCCCACAATACATTCTTGATATTTTCATGAAACATATACAATGTCAATTTTATATTGCGTAAAGTCGCGTAAAGTCTCGCTCAAACTGTGTAGGGAAATAAAATGAATACATTCTCGATTTATCCATCTCGCATCTCCTTGGGGTAAAGCTACATCGTATTGTTTTACACTGCATCCAAACGTTGCTCCGGGCATCAACACGACCCATCTCTGACAGTATTAAAGTACCTAGGTACGAAAAATACACAGTATCACTATTATATCTTCAAGGCACGGCAATTTCACTTACATCTGAAGTGAAAAGAGATCAAGAATCTTTGTAAATGTCTAAGAGGTATTCAGAGGTATGTCCAAATGGGATCCTGTCGATTTACATAATGTTAATTGTCCTAATATAAATACACATAACATACTAGTTCTAAAATACTGTAGTCATACTGTTAAATTTCCATAGACTTAAACTGACATACATATATTTTGTCCTAATATATTAAAGACATACCATTATATTTACATATTCGTCTCAACTCCTAATATATAGTTATTATTACTATTGTTAAGTTGCATAAACTATTTTGTCCTATTTTTGATCGTCCTAATGTTTATTTATCCTAATAAATACTATTTATAGTTATATAAAGTTATATTATATAGTATATAAAAAATAAAATTTGTTTATTTCAGACTACAAAATGGTCCATATAAAGTTGAGTTATTTTGTTATAATTGTATCATTTAATATAGTTTTATATTGCTATATTGTGCAGTTTATATAATTATTATAAATATAACTGAAATATTACATAAAATTATAATTGCTCTAAATAGGAACTTTCTGTAAATTTATCGTGTTGCCATAACAGGCTAACAGACCTGCAGAATAGGTTGCGAGGAGCGTAGCGACGAGCATGGTTTCAATAGTGACCAAACCATGCACGAGCCGAGCGAAGCGTGCCGCGGTAGCGGCCGGCGAGTGCCAGAACCGACTTGTTTCTCTTAAACCTTATTATATTAAACTTGTTATAGGTAGAAAAAAGTCTAGTATTTTATTTAAACAATCGTTTTTTCGGTTATAGCTGCTGAAGTTATAGCAAACGCAATTAGTAAATGTGGGTTTATTGGAAAACATAGCCAACCCGAAGTTATGTTAGTTAATTTATTAAACCTTACAAAGTTGACATAGTTAGGAATCTATTTGGGTATATATGGTATTTTTTTAGGATTTAATGCTATTATGATTTCAATTGTTATTATGTTTGATTATTAGGAGTAATATTGTTAGGGCTTATAACTTTAGGAGTAAATATTGTTAGGGCTTATAACTTTAGGAGTAAATATTGTTAGGGCTTATAACTTTAGGATTACCGTATGTTAGGAGATGTGATTTTATGACTATTTAATGTTATGTTCACCTAATACTATGACTATTGTTAATTAGGTGTAGTATTATTATGTCGAGTAATCATTAGGACAATTTAATATTAGTACCAAATACAGTATGGGAATTAAAAATAGGATAAGAGACGTTATGTGAATCATTAGGGAGCCATGTCCAAATACATAAATGCTAATAATCATTTCATTTCATTTCTCTGTACGATCAACTTGTTGAATGTATGTTTCACTCTTCGTATTCATAATTGCCACTATAGTAGCTAGCTACTAAAAAAGCCTTAGCCTTACATCCAGGTTGATAGAAATTGAGATAGAAATTGCCATGGCCTCTTAATAACATAATAATGGTTTGGTATCAAACAATACGGCAGGAAAAGACAATAGAATAAAATAAATACATAAACCGATCTTGGCAATTATTGTGTAAGCTGCTTTTGTGTAGATAAAGTCTTGCAGAACTTTATTGTTTATGAATTTGTTTGGTATGTAATGCATGAAAATTCTTTATACTACACATAAAAATGAATAAATGCACAACGGGCGGTCTTATCGCTTAGAAGAGATTTCTCCTAGACAAACTTTGGATGGAGAGAAGCGTTTTGACTAAAAAGTAATGCAGGGTGTACATATATTTACTTAAATGATTGACTTTTTCCATAACTATAGCCGTTTAGATTTTCCCCTCAGAGGGCGCTCGACAAAACTCACCCTGGATTAGCAAGATACAATACTAAGACTTAGTACATTTTGACTCGAGTTTTAAAAACGGTTAAAGATGAAGATTTTCTGACATCGACGGGTAACGCATTCCAAAGGTATACACCTAGAATGGCAAAGGAGTTGTGGAAAAAACTGGTTCTATGGACAGGAGTTCATAAAAGGAGATTTTCAGATGAGCGAAGTATACGTTGACAAAAATAAGAAACTCAAATTGGTTTTCAAATAAGTTGTGTTGTTTTTTGCCTTAAAATTTGCAAAAAACTTGTAAATGAATTTATACACATATATGTATTATAGCATTTGTATACAACGTGACTAGCTCTTGATTATGTAGTTTAATCATTCATAGTGCATCAACGTGAGCTCAGAACGGTGAAGGAAAACATTGGAGTTGTGTGGATTATCCTGGGTATCTTTGTGTTGCTTAGTTGTTCTTGAAAGATCGTCAAAGCAACGTTCTATAGGTGTTGATAGGTGACCGCCAGTAGCATTGTCAACTGAGCGCTTCCGTGCTGGTCCTGCTATTAAGTCGTTAAGCCATGATGGAGGCCTTAAGGCGGCCTAAAACTCCATTACCAGAGTTGACCACTAACTCACACGAACTTATGTACTTTTTATCATGATGCTCTTGAGTTTGTGTGCCACAGCGTTGACTTGGTATGCGCGTCGCGTCCTACAAAGATTTTCCTCGGTGGGTTACCGGCGGGCTACAAACAGCATTGATTAGCGGTTTCTGAGAAGCGCTTTTGCCTCAAGTTAGCTGCATTTCTCCGTGATTGCTATTTGTTTGCACGATCTTCCAAGAAATGTTTTGTGTATAAACACACATGATGTACAAATAACAATTCTAAATTGAATTCGAAACCTCAGGCGCGTCCCCAACCAATATGCTGAGCAAAGATGTTTTAGCGTTCCGCACATAAGTTCGACAGGACTCTATTGCTGCATAGACAAGATGTGAGTTCAATTCAATTCAAAACGTTTATTGCTTCATGTTAGTTACAAGATCTTAAAATATAGGTAAGTGTTACATGAACCCCGCTATGGCACTGCAACATTTGGTAGGTACTTAACTTATAAACTAACTTAGGTAGGTATAGATTGGCTCAGCCCTTAAAGATACTGCGTCTTACCATAAAACGTGACATAAAGTTATTCCACCGAATAAATCAAGAATAACCATACATTTTGACAGTTTACACTCAGGAATAACTTTATGTCACGTTTTATGGTAAGACGCACTTAGTTTAACCCTTATATGCATTGTGATGGAAATCGACCCATTTCGAAGCCTTTGGTTGATAATCGTGTTTGATGGGTTCAATTTTTTGGTTTGATAGTTTGTAATAACCAATATCTCACATTTCCGAACGAAAATATAATAATCGCACGAGAAAAGCTCGAACGCTTTACACATCGTGTATAGACGGTTCTTGTTTGCATGCATAAAGAGTTATCATGTTTGAGAACGCTCTTTGTGCATGAGGATCGCATTGTGTAAACCCGCAATAATGTACCATCGTCGCCTTTTGTGTACGGAAGTCTTAAGCTCTGTATATCTGTAGTCCGTCTGTGTATCCGTTCGTGTAGGTAACCTTTAGAAATAGTAGAACTTCAGAAGACTACTTGAAGTGAGTACCAATTAAAAATAATAAAAATAAAATAGTATAAGAAACCCGTGTGTGACGTCGTACTTGCAAGTTTATTTTCTGCAGTTAAGATACGATTTCTGCGTTTAATATAACGCAAGGTAAATCTTTGGCTTCCTTCAGTATGGGAAGGAAAGTAACTCTGCCTGTACTTTGACTTTAGTATTTTTGTTTTTACTTGAAGCAGTTCAAAGTTTCTAGAGTGTTTTGGGCACGTCTCCATCCCATTCTGAGTATTCAGTATGAGAAGAGAAGTAAGATAAGCAATGTAATGTATTTGTTCATTTTTATTTGTCTATCAATCGGTGTCTTTGTGACTTTATCATATATTATTCATGATAGAACCCTCGACCCATTTTATAGTTATAGTGTACGCGAACGCAACAGACAGTTACGTGTGTATTACCCAACAGCACCACATGTGTGCAATCACCTGAAATTGGTCGCGTTTATTATTTAGTCGGCGTTCAGTGTAGTAACTAAGAGGCAATACTGTCCTATTGGCTAACTGGGTAAGTAGACATTTTGAATGATCTGGAGCGTCCTTTTTTTATCAAATAACAATTCGTTATGTTACATTAAACATAAAATTCATCATCAGTCATTTTTCATTTGTGTTAATTTTATTATTGTTTTATTTTCTTACCTACTTAGTTGATTTGTTGAATAAGTGTATTTTCTTTCTTGTTTATACATAACCGGCTACAATTTTCCTACAATTCTGTTTAATCAAAAGTACGATGTTTTTTCTTTGTAATGGTTGGTGGATTTACAAATTGTACAATATTGTGCCTTGAAACCTTATTAGGTTTGAGTAGGCACTCACATCCGTCTAAATTATGTTTACAATCATTTATTTATTTATTTATTATGAGCCGCTACTGTCCCACTGCTGGGCAAAGGCCTCCCCACATTCTCTCCAGACGTCGCGATCTTGTGTAAGGCTCTCCCAATCGACCATAAATTTATCAAGGTCGTCCCGCCATCTTCTTCTCGGTCTGCCGCGTCGCCTTCTCGCTGGGTCAGGGTGCCACTCGGTGGCTACCCTCGCCCACAGCTCACCTGGCATGCGACAGACATGCCCAGCCCAATTCCACTTAAGCTTGGCGGCTTTCGTTGCTACATCTGCGATTTGTGTTTGGGAGCGCAGTTCGGTGATGCGGATCCTATCCATTAACTTGACACCCAAAATGCTGCGCTCAATCGCACGTTGGCAAACCTTGAGTTTGGACTTCTGATGCTGCGTCAATGACCAAGTTTGCGCACCATACGTGAGGACAGGGAGAATGCATGTATCCATTAGTTTTCGCTTAAGCGACAATGGCAAGTCAGGACTTTTCATCAGATCTCCCTTGGCCCAATAGCTCCTCCAGGCATTCTCAACTCGCCGAGCGATTTCTTTGTCTTGCCTGGAATCGAAGGAGACTATTTGGCCAAGGTAGATATAGTCCTGGACGTACTGCAATTCTTCCCCGTCTACTCTAACTCTGGTTTTAGCGCTGTTGGTCATGACCTTGGTTTTTAACCGGTTCATCTTAAGTCCAACCTCAAGGCTTGCGATGCTAAGGTCTTTAAGCATAACTTGTAGCTCCGATGCAGATGGTGAAAAAAGGACAATGTCATCGGCGAAGCGAAGGTTAGTTAACTTTACTCCGCCGACGTCAATCCCCCTTCCCTCCCATCTAGCCGCCAACTTCCTGAATACCTCTTCCAGGGTGCAAGTGAAGAGTTTCGGGGAAAGTGGATCACCTTGTTTGACGCCTTTTGAAACTTTAAATGTTGGGCCTAATGATTCGAGTTTAATTGATGCTGTGCTGTTTAAATATATATTTTTAAGTAAATGGATGTAGGTGGGCTCGATGTGTTGGCTTGCAAGGGACTGGAAGATAGAAAATATCAAAATTAAAAGATACGAAATCAGTTAGCTAAAGTACATATTAACTTGTTTCCCTATTTGTGGCTTAAGCATTACCGTGTGTTCCGTTGCCTCTATAGGTACTGCTCATCAGAATTTGATGAAGTGTGAATAGATTATTCAATCCGGATGACAAAGGCTTACGTAGGAAGCTCTACGTAGTCGGGGTTTGATTTTGTTAATCTTGTTACCATATGAAACAATATATCGTTGCTCTACAAGGAAATTGAACGCATTGAATTTCTCTCTCTCTCTGCAATATCTGTAAAGGATCACAGCCAAATCCCAACCCTTTGTTCCGACAGCATGACACAAATAGTTTCATGGATGCAATTAAACGATAAACTTGACATTTACGAGACAATCATTCCGTACCCCATTACATTGTGATGACGACCTCAAATGGCGTTGCAGCCTTGCGGGTGAGTGTCTGAGACGCAATAGGTGCGAGTTCGATTCTGTCTAGTCCGATTCGAGTTTGATGTATGGGAAGTAACACTCATAGTTGGTGTCGCGAGTTCAATAATTTTTTCCCATCTCAAAAATGCCCATCGCGCCTAAAGAAGTTTTCACTTCAAACAAACAAATTTGGATCTTGGACTTACATACATAATCTAGATTTGTCCGTGATCTTTCTGCTCATTTTTATTTTTGGCCAGAAAATTCAGCTTTTTTTGTGTTTATCTGTACTTGTACCTTGCTAACAAGCAAATCCCAATGAAATGAAGCTTTGTCCTATGTTCTTGTTTGTTACAGGGTGTTGCTTATTTCTATCGATCTTACTCGTCATTTTATGCGTGTTTTATTGCTTCAACGAACTTTCCCTTGGACTGGTAACACTTTAAAAAGTGAGTATATGTACATACCTCAATAAATAGTGTTTGTTCTAAATCAATAACATTTAATAACCAAGTATCTTTTGTGCTTCAACGTGGTTAAATTAGGGTAACTTTACAACAAAATAAACGAGATTCTAGATCGTTTTCGATCGGTTTCGAAGGATAGTTCCTTTGATAGCTGAAATGATCAAAATACTGGATTATCACGCTGGATGAGATAAAAGGATTGAAAAACAACGACTTAGCGCAAACCGCAACAATAGCGCGCGCGACCTAATTTGATGTGTGTCGCTACTCGCCATCCCAGTAACTTTCTATAACAAAACATACTTGAGAATCAACATCTTCCTGCCCATTTCCCACATTATGTGGGGTCGGCACAACATGTGTTCTTCTTCCATTATCCTCTATCAGCCGTCATCTCAACACTCTCTACTTTCTTACTTATGTCATCCTTCACACAATCCATTCATCTTTTCTTTGGCATACCTCTACTCGAAATCCATCAACATACATACCAAGTACTCTCCTAGGTACATGACAACAAAACATATTTGAATCCTTGTCGTAAATCCTTGTATCTGTTTCCTTTTATCGACGGTTCACTGCAATATACGACAGAATGTTATCATTCGGGTGTCAGGCCGTCCTGCAACTTCGTTTACCAGCCTTTGGCCATTCGAAAACATCAATACCTTGCCTTTTTACTAGAATTTCAAAGTGAGGAAGAAAATATTGCTGCTCTATTTTAGAGGTGTTTGAAAATACAACTCCTTTGAAATCTGTGTTAGGCAGAGACTGAGAGCTGGGGCCGTTTTCGTGTTCCTTTTTTCATTCGTTTGATGAATATTCGGAATTTGACTTCAAGGGCCAATGTTTTGGTTCGGAATATTTGGTCCTAGGTTAGGACTGTGTTTTAACGTTTGAAAAATTTGAATTCGCATTGTGACGAACGGAATGTCTACTAAAATTTTAGATTATTCCGATATTGTAAGATAAAAATAAAACAAAATGCATTTTCGTTCAACTGTCACATCTTCGTGCATTTTTACATAAAAGAAAAAATCCAAGCACAGTGTATGCTCTTGGTATGTCTTTGTGTTTCTGTTAATTGTTTAAAACAAAAAGTTCGAGTCTCATCGCATATTTTGCATTATCTTTATTTTTAACTAGCTGACCCGCGCGACTTCGTCTGCGCATTATTAGGAAAAAAATGCAGGAGTCTTGAGTGAATCGAAAAAATATACAAACTATTAAACTCTTTCGCTTGATACAATAATCATTTTAACGCTAAGCTTTATGAATTGTTTTGAATTTCGATCGAATAAATAACTAATTTTGCGTTATGTTCCTCTCCTCTCAAGAATTTCAAGAGGTAATCTTGCAATGCTTAGAACAAAACGATGTAAGTACCTAAGTTCGTATGAGTCAGTGGCCAACTCTGGTGACGGAGTTTTTAGGCCGCCTTAAGGCTTCCGTCATGACTTAAATAGCCGGGACCGACCATTTAACGTGCCCTCCGAAGCACGGAAGCGCTCAGATGAAAATGCCACTGTCATCCATCCACTTACAGACCGTTTCGAACGTTGCTTAACTTCGACGATCTATCAAGAACGACTAAGCAAGCACGACCAAGAGCGCTTCAAAACGATAGTGGCAACTGGTGTGAAACGTATTTTTTTTTAATAGCAAGTACTGTTTGGTTTTGAATTTCGAAATAAAACGATTAGGTAACTAATATTACCTACCTGCAAATTCGCGAGCAAAAAAACATAAGTAGGTACTTGAAATTTGAAAACAAACAAAAAGATCGGAAACTCTAAGCATAAATCTCCATTTACTTTTCAAAACTCAAAATGATCGTATCTTAATAGAAACGCCACCTAGGAGCAAAGTATAAATCAGTTTACCTCGGTGATATAGATGGCGTTCTAACTAAAGCCAAGGAAAAAATATTTTAATATCAAAAAAGCATAACTTCGGAGTTCAGATATATTGATGCGTGGGAACACACATGTTACATGTTTATAATTAATTTTAAAATCATTTATTAAGCAAAATAAAAAAAAAAAAAACAAAAAAAATTTGAGTGCAAAAAGTGGTTCGGGCGGTCACCCATCCTCTTTATGACCGCGCCCAGGGAGCGCTTAACTTTTTTCCCCATACAAACTTGCAACCCTTACAGGGTATACTCTTTATCTATGCCAAATTTCAGCTTAATCTGTTCAGCGGTTTGGGCGTGAAAAGGTAACAAAAAGACAGACAGACAGACAGAGTTACTTTCACATTTATAATATTAGTTATATTATACTAGTTATATTATTTTTAATCACTGTTGAGGAGAGGTTTAGTACCTACATTTTGAAACTCATATTTAATTTTGAGATGCAATACTCTTGTGTGTTTAGTTTTACTAAAAGTCACTTATGTACTTGTCGAAATTCAAACAAAAACGATGCATTTACTATTATGTGTTATGCCTATTCACAGCCGATGCGTTGGTCAGACCAGATCCGCAACACTATCGATCTCAGCATGTTGGAAGCTGTGCATGTTGCTGATAACCGGCCCCCTGCTTACGAATCTCGTGACATGCTAATCTCGCTGTCACCGCTATCAAACTGGTGTCAAACGGACGCAGTTATGCGTAAAGACCTCTGTGGCGCAGTGGGTGAAGGCCCGCTTGGGACGCAGAAGGTTGCGGGTTCGATCTCCGCCGCGGAATAAATGTTTGTATGATCTGCAAATATTTATCTCGGGTCTGGGTGTTACTATGTATAGTATGTATGTATTTACAAACAAAAAGTATATAAGTAGTATATCAGTTATCTGGTTCCCATAGTACAAGCTTTGCTTAGTTTGGGGCTAGATGATGCTGTGTGAAATGTCCAGCACTCATGTTGAAATCGAGTTAAATATAATTAAAACTCGACATGAGTGTGGATTTATTCTGCCCATTGAGGCAGAAAAAATTACGCAACATCGTATGAGAGAAGAAATTACCGTGATGGGTCACGACCCCCCAGGCATTCACACACCAGCTCTACAATGTTTCTTCGAATCGACCATAACCTCATCGAAATGCCCATCCTTATTCTAGGAGCACATCTGGCCGGCACGTCCGCGGCCCGAATGGTCTATGGCCCAGATTCCGATAACGGTGACCGATTGTTTTCTAAACACAAAAACCTATACGCGGAGACGCGCGCCCTACTTGGCCTTTGGCATTGGCGGTCAAGTCACAAGCTGTTTTTGTTGATTTTGGCGGGACAAAGTAGTAAGAAATATTGATTGAGTTCCTTTTCAATCTGTGAATGTTCAAAGACTACAGTGGAATAAAAATAAATAGGTATTACCAAGTTATTAACATAATATACCTACTTACTATGAAAAATAGTAAAATAAAAAAAAAAACCTTTTGATTTTCGAATTTAGAACACAAAAATAACAATTCCTATTATGACCAACATTTTATCATGTCTACCTTCTCTTCATTGAACAAACATTTACTCTTGGTCGGTTAACTTAAACTAGTGATTGCGTACTTTCACAGTGCCTCAAGTTAGGTAAGTAAATATTTAACTATTCATTCTGCATACAAGCTTCACGGTGCAGGCGTAAGTTCACTATACTGTCAGATAATAGCCTCAAGATTTCGATTTAGCAGATCTTCGAAAGTTTCCATGATGGAAGCCCTACCCTAAAAAATACAATGTACAGTCACGGACAATAAGATGTATACACTCCATACTTTTAAAATTAATATCTCACTAAAGCTAATAGATGTAGGTTAAAAACAAAAAGCGGAAATTGATTTCACATTGAACTAGTGGCGAAATCAATAAAAATACCAGAACATTGTTGGACATGTTGACCTGTACTGTACATGAGTTGAAAGATTATGGAGTGTATACATCTAATTATCCGTGACTGTACAATTTTTGTAATTTTTTTCTCTACATTTATAAATTCAATCGGTGAAATGATTTTTTCAGGAAGTATGTCGTAACTTTCCGGGAAATATTAGCTATTCCGAATGGAGTTTAAAAAACTATTCGAATAAAGTATGAATCGGCGGCGGTCTGCTGGTCACTGGAAGTACGTGACGTATTACCTTCGTAGTACAGTGCGATTCTTGGCTTGCTACTGACACAGAAAGCGACTGACGTCGGTACCCTGGAGTTCTACTATTAAGTGTAAATACGTTAAAATGTGTTTATTTTTTTTTAAATTAAATAGGTCAGCATTTGACCTCACTCTGCCTGATGTTAAGCAGTAGTGAGGTCTAAGATGGAGCATGCTTACCTAGAAGGAACCTATTTACTCTTGATTTGAATACCCCTAAATTGTACTTTTCGGGAAATACAGAGCCCGGCAATGAGTTCCACAATTTGGCGGTGCGTATGAAAAATGTGGACTCAAAACGCTTTGTACGAACTCTGGGAATGTCGACCATGTACAAGTGGCGTCTTTCCGGGAACCTGTTGGCCTGATAAAAGAATGGGGATGGTGGAACTAAATTGTGGAGTTCTTGTGCACACTCTCCGAAATGAATTATTTGTACAATAAAGAATTAAGGATGGAACATAACATGTACATAGGTATGTGTGGGTGACCCTGAACTTAGCATCTAATATTGGTGAATCAGGATTATTGGCACGTTTATAAGCAATTTTCTTTTACCAAACAATAGAAAATATACCAATAATAGTTTATGCATACCTATCAATAAATAACCATAATATCCCTGGTTTTGCTAACTATGATTAATTTAACTTGATAATCTGCTTTTGATAATGATGGCAGACAAATTATAATAACTTGTCGGTAAATTAACTTACAAACAATAGACGCTTATAATAATCCATAGAATTATAATACCATTCAATTGAGTTTTACCTAAAGCGCAGTACACACTGAGCCCGCCGGGCCGCCGATATATGTCGGCAACTTTTTGTCGGCGGGCTAGTTGGCGGCTTCACTTATTACAAGTCGGAAAATTTGGTCGGCGGCATGTTGGCGGCTTGAGATGAGTTGTGTGGTTGTGTCATATAATTTATGCCGCCGGGCAACTGAGCGCAGGCAACCCAAGCCGCCAACATGTCGGCGGGTAACACGCGGGGTCGCATGTTGCTGACATGATTCTTTTCATACAGGCCGCCGGGTTGTGTCGCCGGGCTTTGTCGGCGGCCCGGCGGGCTCAGTGTGTATTGCGCTTAATGATAATTAGACGTCACTTTGGCTATTGTAGGAACATTGATGTCAATGCGTGACGCGTCATCCCGAAGTAACAGTTGACTCAGCAATTTTCATTTATTCAGCTTAGTAACGGTCATTCTACTTTTGTATGCTAATGAATAGGTATCTTGCTTTGTTTTATGCATGTCAAGGGAAATTAACTATAGAATTCGATTGAATTGAATACAGAGAATTTTTACAGTTCAATTAGTAAACATGTATGATAAATACATAAATTTTTACACAACTTCATAAATATTTAACATACTACTAAACTGTTGTTATACATATGTATGTACATATATTACAAAAAGAGACAAATATTTACAGATTAAAAAAAATGTAACAATGATTTACGAAATTGGTAACATTGTACAAAGATGTGCACATGTGAGTGACCCCGGTCATTTACCAAAAGTCCTTCAATCAAAACAAATTGAATGCTAAATTCCCACGATCAAGCAATCGGCCAGCATAAAGACGCTTTAACAATCTAAGTGTTTCTTATACAACAATTATCAACATTTACTCAAAACAAAGCAAAAATTATATCCTGCTAAGATTAGAATATAAGTACATGTATATGAGATGGTGTATAAGTGTGGGAACGCAGCAACAATTGTAGAGTTGCGCCATCGACTGGCCACCAGTTGCCCTTGACGTAAGCGTAGATTCTTATCCTAGAAGCACGCTAAATACACATTTATTACAGACAATACACACTTTATAATTATTACAAAGTTCGACTGAACACATTACATACGAATTAGTGGAAAATTCTGATGGCGTGTTTCAGGCACTACAGCATCCCGTCGAGTGTAGGTTAATAGGTTGCCTCCTGGCAATATATCTAGTATAGATCGAAATTCTATGTTCATTATTAGTAGACGGGTTTACGAAACTCTTTGTGTCCAGCTCGCACTTTGCCAGCTATTTTCAAACTGCTTACTTCACTCGTATAGCTAAATATTGAATGAATGTCAACTCGACCTATTTTGCTGATGTAACTTGTTATTGGCATCTATGACGCCACGCTCTAGCTAGGCAGTACCACTTTCGACTCCTGCGCATAGGGTAACCAACTATACGAGCTGTGTCAATTTTATACATACTGAGATGATAATAATATAAACCACAATACGATCTTCAAATTAAAGTAATAGGTTCCTTCTAGGTAAGCATGAAGCGCTCGTGGTCGTGCTTGCTTAGTCGTTCTTGATAGATCGTCGAAGTTAAGCAACGTTCTAAACGGTCTGTAAGTGGATGGGTGACCGCCAGTGGAATTTTCATCTGAGCGCTTCCGTGCTTCGGAGGGCACGTTAAATTGTCGGTCCCAGCTATTTAAGTCGTTAAGCCATGACGGAGGCCTTAAGGCGGCCTAAAAATTCCGTCACCAGAGTTGGCCACTGACTCATACGAACTTACTTTTTTAGGGAAGCATGCTCCATCTTAGACCTCACTACTGTTTAACATCAGGCAGAGTGAGGTCAAATGCTGACCTATTTAATTTAAAAAAGAATAGATTATTTTAAAAGACAAAGTCAAAAAAGATACTTCTCCTTCTTGCCGTGTCACTAGTTCTTTCGAACCAGTGTTAAAAATAATTATTTTAGTAGAATTAGTGTGATCACTTAAAACTTCATTGAGTCGACTCTACTAACAGTTTCATCTTTTACCAGTGTAAAACATTAAAATCAATTGTTTGAAAATCGTTACGTCCAAACTTGTTTCACTAGTTAGTCGCAGTAGTCTTATAATGCGGTCAAATGTTTATGTTATAGATAGTTTGGTCGAATCCGGCCTAAATTACAAAGGATTAAACTCATGTTTCAAGAAACGCATGGTAACCCTACAGGCGCAAGCGCATGTTGTACAGATGTCGTCAAAGATTGTTCGCCGACTGATTTATTGGGACTGGTGGCAGTTTTTGTGGCCGGGTCTGGCCGGAAGGATTTGAACGACTGTGTGGTCAATCTTGTACTTGGCTCTTGTAGACGTAATAAAGCTGAGTGGGTAATAAATTCAGGAATAGAACCGCGGTCCCTCAGGAATACTTCACTTTTTTAAAAATCCAGGGTTTTAAAAAAAAAACTACCTCAATAAAATGTAGCATTTGATATTTGTGTGATTACAATGCCTCATTGCCTCTTGATTCTGATATTTATTTATTATGGCACACAAAACAGAACATAATCTTTTTTTTATCACAGATTAGCAATAAAAACAAAAAGTATATAATTAGTATATCAGTCATGTAGTACCCATACCACAAGCTTTGCTTAGTTTGGGGCTAGATGATGCTGTGTGAAAAGTCCAGCATTATTTATTTATTTATTTTATTTATAATATACATAACTGTAAGTAAAACAAATCACAGAACTAGATTGTATCCCAAAACATGTGTACACTACAGCATAAACTAAATACAAACAGATCTGTGTAATAAGAAAAAGGATTCTAGAGTTAGGGAAAAAAACAAATAGGTTGGGTGATAGTTATAGTTATATTTACTTATTACTTCAGACTCATTATGACAATTTCCCACATTTTATATTTTTATAAGGTTCCGTGGCATTACAACGCAAATCGTGCCTCACAAAATTGCGTGCTAAATCTCCCCTTTTCTTCACTCCCCCACAGGAAACCCGCGATTATGTGCAAGTACTAACAGACATACGTGACATTCTGCAAGTACAGTTTGCAAAAAAGTACCTGTTTTTTAGCTACGCTGTGTTACCTGCGGGCTTTCGGAATTACTTAATTTGACCGGGATAGAAAAAGTAAGTTCGTATGAGTCAGTGGCCAACTCTGGCGACGGAGTTTTTTAGGCCGCCTTAAGGCCTCCGTCATGGCTAAACGACTTAAATAGCCGGGACCGACAATTTAACGTGCCCTCCAAAGCACGGAAGCGCTCAGATGATAATGCCACTGGCGGTCACCCATCCACTTACAGACCGTTTCGAACGTTGCTTAACTTCGACGATCTATCAAGAACGACTAAGCAAGCACGACCACGAGCGCTTCTACCGGGATAAAGTAAGCTAATACCACAGGCTAATACAGATTAAGTATAACTGTCTATATGAAAATTTTCGTTCAAACCCGTTCTAGCGTTTCAGTTTAAACATAGAATACTCATAGAATTTGTGAGTGTATTGCACCTACGGGATAACTCTAGGTAAGTAATTATTGATTTTTCTTTATTTTAGGCTTTGCTAGTCATAAAATATAGGATTCTTCAAGATCTAACGATAAAATGAATCAATAAGTTTTATTTATAAAAAAAGAACAAGATCTTTTTCAGTGCCGGGTTTATTTTTATTAATCTTATGGACTCTGCATATTCGTCGATAATAGACGAATACGTGTACGAGTAGAGGGTCTATTCGCATGCATTCAGCGATCATTTTCTATCCAATAAATAGTTTGTCAAAGTGTACCCCATATACAGAACTAAGTCAGATGAAATATTCTAGATACAAACATTTCGTAATTGGTATATTGTTGTTGCACTTGATTTTATTGTCGATGTTCGCTCTGTCGAAATGTTTTCGTCGGTTTCGACGGACAATGCTGAGAGCGCGCAAAGAATTTTAAACGAGTGCTGTCGGTAACAATGTTTCAACACTGGTTTGTGGCAACGTAAAGATGTTCCTATTAAGGGTGAGGTCAAAATAATTAATATAAAACTATTTTTGTGCTTCAGGGTGACGCGAAATAAATTTTAGTTGAGTGCAAATGATGAATTACGCGACTTATTTCATGCGTTTCTTGTTGTATTTTAACTGACAAAATGACGCTCGCTCGATTGGCTCCACCCTTATTCAAACATCTAAAGCGCAATGAGAGGATTTTAAAGTTATTATAAAATAGTATTAAATTATCAAAAAAAAGATAGCTATTTACTATTTGTAAGGTGAACAAAATAAACAAATAAACAAAATAAACTAATTATATTCACTAAAACTACATGAAGTCCACCAGGAGCAAGAGTAACATTTACAGCATCATCTAGATCCATAAATAAAAGAAACGACCTTGTAACTCTCAATTTAAGTGTGAAATATGAAAGTGTCTATTTGTGGGGCAAGGTGCAAACGAATAAACGTTGAGTATCTCTTCGTTAAATATTATAGGCATCACAAAATGTTGAACAATAGCATCTTTAAAATCTTACTAATATTATAAATACCTACAAATGTTTGTCTGCTCAAACGACGAAACAGAGTACAATGAAAGGTGAAAAGAACAAGCTGAAAAATTGTAATATGTTATGTTAAGTTATCATATGGTGAAGCGCAATCATGCGATCGCCGCGCTCGCCATCCCCCATCAGACGGCCTAGGGTGCTACCCTAAGCCGTCTGATGGAGGGCCGGCCCGCGCTCAATTTCGCTGAACGTTATTTATTAATGGTAACTTCGCGATCTTTTTCTATCGAGTCAAGTTAAGTCAATCGTGTTTCGACTCACATAACTTAAATACTAAACTTTTTTTTTCTATGAAAAAAATATTTATAAATCGATGTTATTTTGCCTTAAAATTGATTTTCCGCACAGTCGAAACTTGGATTTTGGGACCTACTTCAACTTAACACATAAACATTTTTGTAGTCTCTGACATTGAGTGTGGACCCATCTATAGCCAAAATCAGGCCATTATCTCTGCAAAGACGTTTTTTTTATTTGACCAATTTTTCTAACATGTGGTGTGACCTTCTTGGAAGCAAGATTTTTTTTTTCAAACATTGCTTTGTATTGTTGAAGTACAAAAATAGCTCTAGGTATACTAAAGTGTAGCAGTTTATCATATAAAAAATCCAGATGAAACTAAATTAAGATTGAGTGGCCGTCCTTGATTTTTTCTATACCAGTAATATCCGTATTTGTGATACCAATTTTTATCTAGCTCTACCATTTCCTCTTACCTTTATCTCTACCTATTGCTGATTTCAGGGAGAAAAGCACTACCTACATATTTAACAACCGTGCCTACGTCATCGTGGAAAAAATGCCTACGCATAGCGGTTTCGGACACTAGCTGTCAAAAGTTAAACTGTATTCGACATTTTTATTGAAAAGTCAAGGATGTGTTTGGAGTGCAATGCTCGTTCGCCTACGCATCTGCGTGTTTGCTATGTTCCCCATACTTAGTATGGTGACTAAAATGTTACTGTAACTTTTCTAAGTTACTACTAAAAAATATTAATAGTTAAGGTATTTACGCACAAGATAAGCTCTGTTTAATTTAGGACCGGATGTGTGAAATAGCCAGCATTTTTTTTACATTTTTAACAAGGACAATTTTTCTCAACAGTAACGATTAATAAATAATGTAAAAAATTAATAAAAAATAAATAATGCTGGACATATTACTGAAAATTAACGACAAGTTCTAGAGATAATTATTATCTAAACGGTTGCAAGCTTATGCTACGGTATTTGCTCACCATCGTTATGCAGCGAGCTTTTTAAGTAATATTTTAGCGCTCCTCTCATTATAGGCATGCGTAGGAGCATACGTGTTCACTGACAGGCAAAAAGCCGGTAGTTGGACAATCATATCTTAGACTCGCTGATCTATGATAATAAGCGACAAAGTATTTTTGTCACGATTTAGTAATTAGACAGTTGTCACGACTAACTTCATTCTTCTTTGAAATGATAAAATATCATTTAGACCCCTCGCAGACTACAGACTTTATCGGCCGATAGCTGAGACGGAATATACTTCGGCTCATAATGGGTATGGAGAAGTATCATCACCATCATCTCAGCCATCTAGCGTCCACTGCTGAACATAGGCCTCCCCCATAGATTTCCACAGCGATCGATCTTGTGCAGCCTGCACCCAACGGCTCCCAGCAACCTTTACAAGATCGTCTTTCCATCTCGTGGGGTGCCGTCCTCTGCTGCGATTTCCGGTGCATGGTCTCCACTCGAGAACTTTTCTGCCCCAACGGCCGTCAGTTCTGGTAGGTAATGGAGAAGAATAGCCCGTCTCAATTATCGGTCGATAGAAAGTCTGTAGTCTGCGAGGGGTCTTAAACTCTACAGACAATGATTATGTCTAGGACAGGATCACGAATTTATCTCACAAGTTAAATTCGTAACATTATTTCAGTCAAGGTTTGTGGCCTAGCCCTGAACAGGATTCATCTGAAAACAATAATAAGCTCCCAGTGAGGGAGCCAGTCGAACAAAGGGAAGATCGTCAAAGTAAGTTAGGATACATTGATTCGTGAAGTACATTGCTGTGTACATTTTAGCTTTTCATAACAGTTTTAAGCTTTCACGGCTAAATTATTTTGTAGACCTACAAACCTGCATAGTTCTTAATAGAATGCACAATTGGTAAGATGGTCTCAGTACTTTTAATTTAAACAGTAATTTCGACTAATTAACTGAGCCATTTCGCTTGAAATTAATGCTTTAATTCCTTTGTTTATGTCCTTGTTAATTCTAAAACAGACGAATAAGTATGAGAACTGCAGAACCGAGGTCACTACAGACTGACATGGTGCCGGATATAAGCTTTAAGCGGAAAACGAAAAACTCTAGACTCGCCTTTTGAGAAAAACAAAATACATTTAATACCTCTACACAATCGATGAGTTATTTTATGTTGGAATATCAATAGTCATTTACTAAACAATTAAACTGGTATTATTTTCAATCAACAAAAGGTTGTTATTGTTATTATTAATAGTTGTTAATGTTATTATTTATAGAAAAAACATACAAAACACTGTTTTTTAAATTCATAGAAGTGAGTGTAATACTCTAATATAAATTCACAGAGTAATTGAAATTAAAAAAGGTTGGTTGAATGACGGTTTCATATCATCTAGATATCATCAAAAAAATCTTTAAGTAAATAAGATTTGTTATAAAAGCCTTCCAGATAATGTTTTTCAAAATCCACGTAAAAATAAATCTCAAGTAGGTAAGTTATAAGTAGTGCTACAACTTAGCTCACAAATAATAAAAATTTAAATAGTATAATATACCTATTTTGTTAATTCTTTTAATGTTTTTGTCTTGTGTGTGTGAGAACCAAATAAACTATATTCTATTCTATTGTAATACTTTCCTCTGCCTCTTCCTTAGCTTTCCTTAGCTTCCTTAACAAGAAAATAATTTTTCTCCGTGGAAAAAGATGGTAAAACAGCTGTAAGAGCTATTTAGAATCTGTACGTCTATTGTGAAATACTATAGGCAATTTGATACAAGTAGTTTCACTTGAAAGCACAAGTAAGGCGGTGTCGAGTTACTCAGGAGTAGAGTATTCAGATACATAAGGCGTGGGACAAATATAAGAGTTGTGGCGCGGGCATGGCGCGGGCGCGGCGTCATTTTCATACATCTTGAAAGAAGTGGCGCCACCACTTCACCGATACTTCTTTGATATTCCATACAAAATGTATCGATATAATAATAATAAAGAAATAATGCTGTACAATTTCACACAGTATCATCTAGCCCCAAACTAACTAACTACTATATGTACACTGTACCTAAATAAAAAAACTAATGTTAAGAGAGCAAACTAGTATTAGGTACTTTGAACTGAAGACTGGCGTGTCGCAGTTTAGTAAAGGTGCATTTACACGGTGGGATTTTTAACTTTGCACGACTAAAGCCCGTCACAGACTTAGCTATAATATATATTAATATTTTAATAGCTAGGCATATTACTTTATTTAGCAAAAAATAATCCTTAAGATGAAGCCTTTCGATCGGTATGATAAAGCTACAGGTTGATTATTTTTCTCATGTAACGGGTTCGATTTCCGGTTCAACCATGTAATTATTTTAATATCTATGAACGCAGTTTAAATTGTCTTATAAATTGAAATAATGTCTTCTTTCAGTAAAATGTTCCATCTACAATATTTAAGGTACTTTCCCTCCATGTGGCATATCCGTGGGACGCCCTGTATATTACGTAGTTAGTTAGTTTAGTACGGTATATTAATATATATTATAGCTAAGTCTGTGACGGGCTTAATGTCCAAAATCAATTTGCTTAGCCCCATTGAACGTGCCGACGAGCGTCGCGCTAACTATGAAAAATCGCATACGATGAGCGTTGACACGTGAAAAATTGCCGTGCGACACGATATCGTAGGTATACGAATGAATGAATGAATGAACACTTTATTGTACACCAAGAAATTAACAAAAACAAAACATTTAAAACGATTAAAAGTTCAGTTCTTAGTACAATGGGCGGCTTTCTCGCTGAAAGCGATTTCTTCCAGGCAACCTTGGACTGTCGAGCGGCCGTTTGTTTGATCGTTTACATTACAATGCCCCCTTTATACATGAGTCAAGCTACTTCGAGTATCTATTCTTACGGCCCCTCTACACATTCGTCGAACTATTAGTTGGATAGAAGATGACAAGCAAATACAGGTGATGAGGCCATCTACACGTTCGTGACCGTCGGCATAATTTGTCTATCATCGGCGAATATGAAGAGGGCCCAGTACTAAAAATTGTATGTACATTTTATGAATACGTTTATTTATTATATGTAATATATTATGTATTATTTATGTTGCTCTCTCTGTTCGTGTAGTCACCTCTTCCCAGGGCCATCCGAAAACCAGCGTTGCTCTGCACCTAGCGATAGGTACAGAGTAACAAAACAGCAGAGACTGGTCCTATTTGGCACACCAAATCACAGACCTTGCACCTACCTATATCTGTTTTGTTTTTTATTTTTTTATGCTATAGGTTAGTTAAGCAGTTTTATCTTGTGTTAGTTTAAGTACCTGTCTATGTTTTTGTTTTATTATTAAGTGTGTCTGTGTATTTGTGCCAATTGTATCTTATCTATCTATCCATCTATCTACTGTTATCTGACAAAACGAGAGTTTTTCATAACTTGGGCCCAAAGTCTCTGGATACCAATGAATTATTGTTACTCAGTCGCTAGATCCGCAATGGTATGATAGAATATACCAACCGCTAATTACAACACATCTGCTGTATTAATCAAGCATCAGGCATATTCCAAAAAGCAATGTGACTGCACTATCCATTCATCTGTACATTATACATTATACATACATGTTAGTCTGAAATATTGAAATTCATCTGTGAAATTGGGTCTTACTAATAATAAACGTACTCTTTGGGTCATACTTGGTTAGTTCTCAAATTCTACCTTAGATATTAAGCAAATAAGTACTCTTTACGATGAACTTACTATTTAAAGGTAAACCATGCTTATCTGTACTAATATTATAAAGAGGAAAGATTGGTTTGTTTGTTTGTTTGAAATGAATAGGCTCCGAAACTACTGGACCGATTTGAAAAATTCTTTCACAAATAGAAACCTACATTATCCGCGATGAACATAGGCTATATTTTATCCCGGGGAAGTAAGTTTTCCCGAGCGATCGCGGGTAACACCGCGGCGGACAGCTAGTAGGATATATAAGATTACTTTGTTGTCCGTCTGTCTGTCTATCTGTCAAGACCCTTTATCTCAGTAACGCGTGTAGGTATCGAGTTCAAATTAAAACCTTATACTGTGAAAAAATCAAACTCCTAACAAAAGAAAAGATGCGGTTAAATACGTATATTTCGACACTCAATATATCAAAATTCATAGGGTACTTCCCGTTGACCAAGAACTATTAAATTTGGCAAGTAGTATCGTCTTGTTATATTGTTTTGATTAAATCAGTTCGGCTTGGAAGGCCGGAGTATACGACGAGCCTAGGCCAAGTGCACGATTGATATGATGTTATCATTTATAGTATGTGGTGCACCTTCGTTGGAAAAGTCAATTTGATGAATTTTTCGAACTACATATGTTAAGAATAACAGCTTTTTGCAACAAAGAAGGTGTATTTTGGGAGATCTAAAAGGTTCAGTGATTGGAACAGCTGCTATAGCAGAGACTACAATGGAAACTACACACACACACACACACACACATACACACACACTCACACACATACTCACACACACATGCACACACACACACACACACACACATGCACACACACACACACACACGCGCGCACAGGCACTATATCCTCTAGTTAACTTAAACTTTTTATATGTAGGTATTCGTTTAGTATAATAATATCTTTTATAAATATTAAGAATCCATACTATAATATTATAAATGTGAAAGTAACTCTGTCTGTCTGTCTGTTTGTTACCTTTTCACGCCCAAACCGCTGAACAGATTAAGCTCAAATTTGGCATATATAAAGAGTATACCCCAGGGATGGACATAGGCTACTTTTTTTTGTCAATAACCATAAGGGGGCGTCAAAATAAGGGTTGCAAGTTTGTATGGGGAAAAAAGTTAAGCGACCCTGGGCGCGGTCATAAAGAGGATGGGTGACCGCCCGAGCCACTTTTTGCACTCTAAATTTTTTTTGTTTTTTTTTATTTTGCTTAATAAATGATTTTAAAATTAATTATAAACATGAAACATGTGTGTTCCCACCCATCAATATATCTGAACTCCGAAGTTATGCTTTTTTGATATTAAAATATTTTTTCCTTGGCTTTAGTTAGACCGCCATCTATATCACCGAGGGTAAACTGATTTATACTTTGCTCCTAGGTGGCGTTTCTATTAAGATACGATCATTTTGAGTTTTGAAAAGTAAATGGAGATTTTTGCTTAGAGTTTCCGATCTTTTTGTTTGTTTTCAAATTTCAAGTACCTACTTATGTTTTTTTGCTCACGAATTTGCAGGTAGGTAATATTAGTTACCTAATCGTTTTATTTCGAAATTCAAAACCAAACAGTACAGTATTAAAAAAAAATACGTTTCGAGTCAATTTCTTCAAAAAAATTGCCGCTTGCTTCGACAAGTTTCACACCAGTTGCCACTATCGTTTTGAAGCGCTCTTGGTAGTGCTTGCTTAGTCGTTCTTGATAGATCGTCGAAGTTAAGCAACGTTCGAAACGGTCTGTAAGTGGATGGATGACCGCCAGTGGCATTTTCATCTGAGCGCTTCGGTGCTTCGGAGGGCACGTTAAATGGTCGGTCCCGGCTATTTAAGTCATGACGGAAGCCTTAAGGCGGCCTAAAAACTCCGTCACCAGAGTTGGCCACTGACTCATACGAACTTAGGTACCTACTTACTATCGTTTGTTCTAAGCATTGCAAGATTACCTCTTGAAATTCTTGAGAGGAGAGGAACATAACGCAAAATTAGTTATTTATTCGATCGAAATTCAAAACAATTCATAAGACTTAACGTTAAAATGATTATTGTATCAAGCGAAAGAGTTTAATAGTTTGTATATTTTTTCGATTCACTCAAGACTCCTGCATTTTGTTCCTAATAATGCGCAGACGAAGTCGCGCGGGTCAGCTAGTATAAGTATATATTTTTGTAAACTTATATAAAGCCAGTAGTTTTAATAGTACCTAAGTATTTACCAATCTGTAACCTTAATGTATGGCTATGGAAGAGCGGGACCTTCTAACACAAGTATTTTTACTTAAAAGAAGGTCTCAACCTTAGTAATTTATATTGTAAATCTGTTACAGAAATAAATATTTTCTATTTCTAACTATCTACACCTTCTCCAACCTCCACATTCGTGTGATCTCATTTTTCAATTCTATGTATTTAAAGCGTTTCTCAGCTATTGTATATTGCTTTGAATATTGTGGCTAGCCCGCATCGTTCCACTGCAGGGCAAAGGCCTCCCCATCCCCCTTTCAACTTTCTCGGTCTTGTGCTATGGAGGACCAACTTTCCATGAACGAATCCAGCTCGCCTCTCCACCTCAATCTAGGTCTGCGCGACGTCATCATCCGCCATTGGGGCCCATTCGGTTGTTAATTTGTAAAAAACGTAATTAAATAATATTTCAATTTTATAAATAAAATAAAAAAACCCTTCTTAAGTTCCTATGTATACCTACCTAACTTTGGAGTATGTAGGTAGGTAGTAGGTACGGAACCCTCAGTGGGCGAGTCCGACTCGCACTTGTCCTGTTTTTAATGTTGGAAATCTCTACTTTCCGTCATCGGAAAAATAATGATCATTAGTATCCCTGTGTGCGTAATAGGTACTAATTAAGCGTGTTCATAAATTATACAAGATAAACCTAACATAGGATTTAAGACACTACTAACCAGAACAAATGTAATCATACATACATACATACATACATAAAGTCACGCCTCTTTCCCAAAGGGGTAGGCAGAGACCACGGATCTCCAGTCGCTACGATCCTGACACACAACTTTCGCCTCATTCACTCTCATTACATTCTTCATACATGCTCGTCGGTTTAGGGTACTTTTGACCTGGCCCTTCTCCAAAATGTCGCCAATTTGATCCAAGAAGGTTCGCCTAGGTCTTCCCCTTCCAGCTGTCCCATGCACACTCGCCTCATACACTTGCTTTGTCAAACGATTGTCATCCATCCTCTCTACATGCCCAAACCATCTTAACATACCTTTCTCGATCCTCAACACTACATCTTCTTTCACTCCACACTGGCACAAATGTAATCTTTTCAACAATAAACACAATCTATCTATCTAGTAGTCATTTGCGCACGAAAACAATGGATATTGCTAAAAACGTTTCAAATAATTAATTCGGAACTACGCTGATACGGAATTTATTGGAAATGGACAAGCCAATTTCAACATTATATCATCCCAGATACGAAATAGCTCCTGTAATATCGTATTGAATAGACGTGCAATTATGTGCATATCTCAGTGGGGATGAAATACTCTACATTCCTCTCTACACTATTCTCTGCATACATTGAACATTTCTCACATTTCACCTATTAGATCCAACTCGAAATATGACGCTTACCAATTTGAAAACAATCTCGGGATGCGTAAAATTAAATTCAAATTAAGTACCTCATAGCACAATAGTTGTAGATATGTAGTTGCTTGATGTTTTGGAAGCTCCTGCAATTAATTATCGCCTACGATGCATACCAAAATGACATAATACTATTAAATTGCCGACAAAACAAGTAACTTCAAGTTCAAGTTGAGGAGACGCTTCGCAATTGCATACAACTTTCAATCTTACTACTTAGAACTTATGAACTATCAGTCTAAGAAACTTATAACAGTATACCGGCAGAAAAAAATGATTTGTTTAAATAAGTATGTTATGGTCGCGTCGTGTTTTCTTGATAATGTTCATCAACTGGTACTTAATATTTTGCGTAATGTTAAAATATTTTTCTTTCTGACGCTGTAATCGGTCCAGTAGTTTCGGAGCCTATTCATTACAAAACAAACATACAAACAAACAAATCTTTCCTCTTTATAATATTAGTATAGATTATTATTTGATAAGCAAACTCCTATATTTGTCCTAAAACTGTTAACTAAGTTAGGGTTGAGCTAGTGAGGTAGTTCTGGCTTGAAGTTTCTTAGGAAAGTCACCGTCATGCTTATAAGTGATACGGTAGAGCTTGGTATGTTCGTTACTTAACGTTTAATTAATTTGGATGAAACTGATGACACGATGGTCATTCATAACATAATTAGCACACATATAACCTTCGATCAACAATATTATAGATACAGCGTGAAGTCAAAATCAAAGATTAATTCTGTCCGCGTGCCAAAAAAGTATTAAATTTAACCGAATACACCCTTTGCACCTATTAATAAAGTCACAACTCCTTAAAACATTATCATAAACTTACGATCATTTAATACGAAAAACGTCAAAATGTTAAACAAAATAACAACTCGAGCTGTTATTTACCGAGGACGGCTTTACTGCGCTGACCCTAAATGTATATACATATTGTTGATCGAAGCATAACACTCATAATACCGAAGATGGATATTATCAAAGGACCGAGGGTAACACCGCGAGGCGCTGCTAGCATAAACAACATAAATGTTTTTTTATGCCTATTATTGTGTGTAATTAAAATATCGCAGTTAAAAAAGACTAAACACTGAAAAAAGTTTTGAGACAACCTTCATTCGAGGGTTTCACTCAAATGCAAATTACAACTTTAGTCAAACAGCAATTGCGTAATATTTCACTTATTTCGTAGCAAGAACTTTTTTTGAGGCTAATATTGTTGATAGATACAGTTTTTTGGTAGGTATTCAAAAATCAACAGTGCCACGAACTTATGTGGACCGGTGGCCAAAAGAAGAACTAACGAATTTAATATTAAAATGTATTTTCCTGCCAACAACAAATGCGATAACAGCGCCTCTCTCATGGGTCCAGATAAGTTTGTGGCACGTACATGTATGAAATCCTAAGACTGAGGTTGCACTATAAAAATACTACCTTCAGCAACACATCCAAAGCAGCTGAAGCAACGATAACTGATACAAACTATCAATAAGTCAAAACAAATGAAACATCGATCATTCTAAAATCGGCAAAAAAATCATAAAACCACATCGAGACGAGTTGGTCAATGGCACACTAATCGGTGCTGGATAGCGGTACACCTAGTGATGCTGTTAACACTTTGACGCTTCGGTCCACAAGATGTTGATTGGCAAACGGTTTATAAAAATTGCTTGACTGACACTAATTCCAAATACCTTCCAATCTGTTCTACACTTGAGATAAAATCGCAAAGTGTGTCACCGATTTTAATTTGAGGATTTATGCTTTGGATGTACAGTCGTGATGCTCTATGTTTTTTTTGTTTCAAAAATATTCGTAAATATTATACCTTTGTACCGAATGGTACCGTCTTTATGATCCCTTTCATGAATATACAATTTGTTCCTATGATAATGGATAAAATTGATTTTTTGAGTTGTTGTAGGTAATCTTTTAATCTCTAAGGCCAATTTTAACGAAATAGGAACCTTTCTACCACAGTCTAATAGCATTTAAAAGTATATAAGTAGTGTATCAGTTATCTGGTTCCCATAGTACAAGCTATGTTTAGTTTGGGGCTAGATGATGCTGTGTGAAATTGTCCAGCATTATTTATTTATTTATTTATCACACTCAAAATGATATTATTATTCTATAACATAAATTCTGTATAACTCTTTCAGCGCCCTTCATGCAAGAGTAAAAACAGAAAACCTACTTCGAAAAGCTTTCGTTAAAATAAGGAAGTAAATTTTGACCTGACGGAAGACGGAAGAGTAAGTATTGAATATGTTTTGTCTTACATAAGGGACATAAATTATGTTGATGGTGTGAACTTCCTACAAAATTGCGATGAGGAATAAACAATTGTCATTTTACTCCAATGTTGTTAAATAAAAATCATTTTAAAATTATCATTGTTTGACTGTAGGTCAGATGAAGTTTCTAAAATTAAGAAAAAGTTCCGACATCATAACTTCGTGATTCACAATCGATCTGCCATAATATTCCATTGTCACCAAAAGTAAGCTATTTAATTTAGCTAGGTAGAGAATAATATATACAAAAATACAAATACAAAATACAAAATAGTTTATTTACCAAAATAATAATTACAACATTAAGAAAATGTACATGGGTAGTTACTTATGGTCCCCGCACTAGGCAAGCCTGTGTCGCGGGAGACCGGGAACAAAGAGTTTGACAATAAGTTACTTTATACCATTGTGACAGGACAAACAAATAAAAAGAAAATTAATTGAACAAAGCAGAAACAAAAAACAATGAACAAACAAAAATCAGTTACCTATAATAAAAAATAAATGTAGCTTTAAATTAAATGAATTTTCTGAATTTACTTCTTTTACGTGTGTTTGTGTGTGTATGTGAGTGTGTGTGTATATGAGTGTGTGTGGGTGTGTGTGTATGAGTGTGTGTGTGTGTATGGGTATGTGTGTGTGTGTGTGAATTATTGCATGAGTTGATGAGCGAGGGGGACGGGACGAGGAGGGAGGCAATAGATTGATGAGAAGAGAAATGAATGAAACAGTCCATATAAAAAGATATATCAACTAAGACAAATTATGAACAAGGTGGTTTCCGGGCAATTGAACAAAACTTCGCCAACTTGAGTTTTGGGAATCTAAGCTTCAACTTTGAGAGCCACTGTTTGTATACAGTAGAGAAACTTCATTTCACAACATCTCCTCGAAAAGTAACTTTATATCATAAAAACTTGGCTCAAAGTGAGTCATTATTCGTTATTAATCAAAACTGAAGTTAAAACAAAATAAATACAAATATTAGGTTTTTATAGCACTAGATTTGCCTAACTAAACCACTGAGATTTGTTCTTACCTAAGTTCATTCTGTAAATAACAATTATATAATTTTGAAGAGGTAGTACTTATCTCCCCTTAGTTACAGCCATCATGCTAAAAAGTAGTTTCGGGGATTACCAACACACAAACTTTAAACACGGTCGGTATATTTATTAACTACTAGCTGACCCGCAAAACGTTGTTTGGCTATAGAGATTGGACTTCACTTCACAGCTAGGAACATTTTGTACTGGAAAACTAAATTATCGTTTATATTATTTTCTGTTAATTATTGTTTATGTTTCTCAATGTTTAAACCTTCCCTGGACTTTCATGAATATTTCAAGACCAAAATTAACCAGATCGGTTCAGCCGTTCTCGAGTTTTAAGCAGACTAACGAACAGCAATTCATTTTTATTGTGCCTTGCTTGGTGACCGTGGCGACCAGTGATGAAGGTCGACGACATATTCAATTTTCTGCTATGTGTGGCTACCACAGCCTTGTTCAAACCACACGATTTATAACACCCTAGATACCTGTATCTATAGTAATACAGGTATGTATAGTACTACCGTACTACTAAGAACTAATGAGAGCAGCGTTGCCCGTACTCTCAACCTTTAATAATCTAAAGGTTACGAGATTAATACCGGCCGAGCATGATGGATTTTACATTTCGTAAAAATGTAAGTTTTGAGACGAGCTTTAAACGGCGAACGAAAATATTTTGGGGAAACACGAAGCTAGTCTACGCGTAGTTTTTCCCATGAGATCATACTAAAATAAAATAAGACTGAAACAGTGTAAGTACATATTTACAATACATAAATACGCCTTTCAATGAAACATAATGTACAAAACTTATTTTGTTGTTTCATAAGAGTATACAAACGTACCTACAAAGATCCGGTTCACTTTAAAGCCACTTATTTAAAAAAGACCTGTTTGCATTAAGCCAGATTCACAATCTCTTAGTACAATTAATTAATTCTTAAATTACCTACCATGTTTTGTAGGAAATACAGGGTCTTTCATTTTAAAACACACAAACTGACAAGGCCTCATTTTTGGGTTGTAAATAGACGTTTGACCGTATCAATTTAATTGCTAAACAGATTTTAGTTTTCACTTCAAAATGTATCTTTTATTGATTTTTTATGACATGTTACATAATATTTTCAAGCAGAACAGACGTTGACAGAACAGACTAAGTTATACAAGAAGCAACAATCAATTAAAAGGAGTCTTTTTCAATTTTCTCGAGATTTTCATAACAAAACAAAAAAAAACATTACATAAATATGTTTAATAGATTTGTTGAACCCAATTCCTGAATTAAGTTAGTTTAAAATGAAAGACCCTATACATAAAATGGTTTGGTAAGTTTAGGGTTAAGTGCGGCCATTATAATATTTTTTTTTAATGAAGAAACGGAAATGAAATAAACAATTTCAGAATTAAGAAACTTCAATAGTACCATAACACCTAGACCTGGAACAAATTCAATTCAATTCCAATCTTTATTGTTATATGTATTGAACAAGCAAATATTGTCTCCCTGCGAGACTTGAATCTGCACCTCTTTTGTCTCGGTCCATTGTTTCTAACCAAAATAAAACCAAAACCATTGCCTTTGAATCGAAACCTTTTACAAAATACCGTATCATCGGTCCGTTTGATTGGAACATTCTTTTGCACAGACCAAAGCACAAACAATCTCTCACAAAATTCATATTTACTTTGCGTTTCCGAACTCCGGTTCGGAAGTACGTAAAAAATTGCGATCGATTGCGTTTGTTGATTGTTGGGACTAAAATATGAATAGCGCTATTGCGATCGAGTAGCAATCACTGGAACTAAAGTGTGTTTAAATTGAAACTTCCTTGGTTTCAAAATAAATAAGTAAATAATGCTGGACATTTCACACAGCGTCATCTAGCCCCAACTAAGGAAAGGTTGTGGGAACTAGATAATTGATAAAATTCAAAGATACTTTTTTTTGTAAATACATATTTTACACAGAAACACCCAGAACCAAAATAAATATTTTCTGATCATACAAATGTTTATCCCACTGCGGGAATCGAAACCGCAACCTTCTGTGTCACTGGTGAGTTTTCGGCCACTGCGCCGCAGAGGTCGTCAGAATTTAAACCACTACCTAGTATAGGTTTGATCTTCCTGTAGAGACAGCACAGACGATATTCCTATCGGTTATGTATCGCTTTGCTATTGTAGATACATAATAACCATGCCTTGGACAAAAACAAATAGACAACACAAACAACTTCATAACTTGGGTTATTATTCGCTTTTCGATGCTATGTCCGTCTCGTTTGCATAAACCTAAATGCAGCATAATTTGTCAAACCGGTTTAAACCAATGACGTCACCCTTCCACTGCCAGTAGGTAGGTTTCGCTGTGGATTCGCTATAGTGTGTCACTTCCAAACATCATTGGTCACTTCGTTTAATTTTTGGGGTTCCGTAGTAAACAGGGAATCCTTATAGTTTCGCCATATCCTGTGCGTCCGGAGGGTAAGCGCATAGATAAACTTTTTTAGCATAAGTGCTAATTGTTGTAGTCAAAGGGTTCCCAAAGTAAAAAGGAAAATGATCACAGCTAAGTAAGCTTTACCAGGCAATAGCCTGATTTTTAACTCTGTAATAATATTTTCAAATTAATTGAAACTCAGATGCCGATTTAAATTTTTCTGTGTAAAAATTTAAAAAAAAAAATGCTGGACAATTTTACGCAGCATCATCTAGCCCCAAACTAAGCATAGCTTGTACTATGGGAACCAGTTATCTGGTATACTACTTATATACTTTTTGATTGTAAATGCATACTTATACATAGCAACACCCAGACCCGAGATAAAGATTTGCAGATCATACAAACATTTATCCCGCGGCGGGGATCGAACCCGCAACCTTCTGCGTCTCAAGCGGGCTTTCATCCACTGCGCCACAGACTATCGAATATCTTTATGAACAGAACCTTACACTGGTTGCAGCATGACAGGCACTTGATCAGTTTATTTAATACAGTCCTATAGTAGAGCCGAGTAGGGTCAAAGAAGGCTTTACATATTAATGTCAAATACAAATATGGTATGGTCGTTATTACAAAGTCAACCAGGTCTACTTCTTATTTAATAAACTGTTGCAATATTACTATATAAACACATTTAAGACAACCTACGCTACCTATTTTGTTTAGATGCTTTGCCATGTTTATGTATTTAGTATTCAGCACACATAATAAATAATGCTGGACATTTCACACAGCATCATCTAGCCCCAAACTAAGCAAAGCTTGTACTATGGGAACCAGTAACTGATAAACTACATATATACTTTTTATTTCTAAATACTTATAAAGACACCCAGACCCGAGATAAATATTTGTAACGTAGTTGGAACTTTTGAAACCCCGATAACAAGAAAGTGATTATAAAGTTCACGTACATAAATATGTACATTATTTATGTGTCTGTCAAAGTAGTTGGGAGCCTTAGCCCCTATACGTTGTGCGTATAAGAGCGCTTACAGATTTTATGCAATTATGGAATAAATCCGCTCACGATAGAGAGGAGTGGAAGAAACGAAGGGAGGCCTTTGCCCTGCAGGGGACACGACGGGCTATTGATAAATGAAATAAACAAAATATATTTAACAACGGTATCCATTACAAATGAAGCAACCGAGTTGAAAATCTTTAAATTAATTAATCTGATTAAAAATATTGAGTTAAATATGATTTAAAACATTTTGCAATATTTTCCAGCTCTTATTTAAATTGATCAATAACAGACTTTCATAACGTAATTCAATCGCTCTATCGCTAGTCTAGACACGTACCATAATTATTTACAAACGCTACTGTTTTTAGACACTATTGTTATACACCATAGTCTGATGTGTTTTGCAATATTGAACTCTACCCGGCGGGGACAAGGACCAGTTTAGTTGTATTAGGACTTTATCTGATCCTTTCAGCCGTAGCAATTGTTTTTACTTTTAGCGTACACACGTTTGTTATTACTTTCATTGATCTCATTGCGTCAGTGAAAGTTGTCGGTGTCTCGTAAATTACGTCAATAGCATTACAATTTTATTCACTTACTCCAACGATCTCTGTCTCGGGATCGTTGACTTCACATCAAATCGTTTATTCCTTTTCGCCCACTAACAGGCTAAAAATTTCCGATCATCTCTCTAATATCTCCGTCACCAAAGTTGGCCACTGACTCATACAAACTTACTTTATCTGTAAAAACCTGCCTGAATTGGTAAATATGTATAAATCTACCTTTGATTTCATCGTTGGAAAACATGATTATTTTCTGCTAGCTTTACACACTTTGGTTCTTTTTTACAAGAAAATGAATAATAATATATATGTGTGTTTTCATTTTATTAAGAAACCTTTGATTATTTGTTCACTGCATTTATTATTTTAAAGCAGAAGAGAAAAATAACAATCGGGGTACTTAAAAAAAATATGTATAGACTTTATGAAAGATATGGAGTGGAGTAGAAAAGAAATAGCTACGTCCGAGTTGCCTTAGGTAATTGTGTCTTACCTCTAAATTATACGTAGTTTGCAACCAACTTTCTCTATCAGAAGGTCAACGAGCGAAGTGACATACCTCGTACAGTTAACTTATATATAAGATACGTGATTACTATACTTCGGTACTATGTTTTGTTGAGTAGAAATGCGGTATTCATGTAAACTACCCGACTGAAACGTGGGGTAGGATTAGTTAGGTATATTCTAAAAGTAAACATAATGCATAATGTAAATGCTGAATCTTTTCCATACGTTGGAAGTTGACGTCAACAAATTATTTTAAGATAGATTGTGTATGTACATTTTAAAAGCTTTCCGGTGTTGTGTGTATTTAAACTTATTGCATATTGAAAAAGCCTCTTTCCCGTAGGGGTAGGGTAGGTTTACATATAATCTGTATGACCGGTATTGTTTTAGCTTTGAGAAGGTAGAACCTTTTTATTTCGAAAAACGCATGCCCATCATAGCACAGACTTGTGGTGGGTGACATAGGGATAAAAGATTTATACGGATCGACCTTGCTCGTCGTGCTTGCTTAGTGAAGCGCTCGTGGTCGTGCTTGCTTAGTGAAGCGCTCGTGGTCGTGCTTGCTTAGTCGTTCTTGATAGATCGTCGAAGTTAAGCAACGTTCGAAACGGTCTGTAAGTGGATCGGTGACCGCCAGTGGCATTTTCATCTGAGCGCTTCCGTGCTTCGGAGGGCACGTTAAATTGTCGGTCCCGGCTATTTTAAGTCGTTAAGCCACGACGGAGGCCTTAAGGCGGCCTAAAAACTCCGTCACCAGAGTTGGCCACTGACTCATACGAACTTACTTACTTTACGGATCGACCAATTTTTCCTGAGGTTGACCGATAACTTGAAGAGAGGGCTTAGAATAGTAAGCCTATACTATCTCAATATGCTTGAAACTGTATTAACTGAAAAGCTCAAAATTCAACCCCTAAGAGCCCGTACGGGTGTTGAAATTCAAAACAAAAATGCATACAAGAGAGCAAATCATATGAAAATCTAGTAGATATCGATAAATATAAGCTAGAGCTGGTTTTAGACGAACTTTCTCTCGACTTCCTTTAGTTGATTGGCATTTACTATCTAATCTACTCTATGTTCATAACCGACCAGTTTGTAGCGGGCATATGACGTGATAAATAAGAGACAGAGACGCAATTTGAAGGTTGTGGCGATTGCTTTGAGGTGCGAGAACAATTTTCATTTAGGCCAAATGAAAATTCGATTTTATTTCCAAATATTTGTTTCAGGTCCGGAAATTGTGATACCATAGTATTCGTATATTCTGAGTACAACACAAATGTTTAACAAATATCATACAGCAGTGTTTACTCGTAATACACAGAGTCTGTGTCTGTGTCACTGACTTTATAGGGTTAAAATAATTAATGAGAGTTCTGTACAAGGCCGCGTTTTCACCTGCGGAAAAAATCGACTCGAAAAAGACGAATCGAAAAGAATGTCTGACAGTATAAAGGTGGCCGCACGACACATCCGCGCCGAACTATCAATTCAATATAGGAAATGCTGTGACGTCAGAAACTAGCCCCATTTTCATAGCCTCATTCGTATTATTTCTATAGAAATTGACAGCGGTGCGTACGGCGCGGACATATGTGCGATCAGCTTAAATAACCTAAAAATTCAGATGCAGTCACGACAATTTCTCGCGGCGTTAGACAACATTTTATCAAGTATTCAAATCAATTAAATTTTAAAGATACACTTATTCAAAATTTTATTTTCTTTATCGGTAGGATACAAGAATACCTCCATAAAAAAACGTTGAACCTTCGCATATGGTTTTAAGTTGAAATCTACAATTATAAGCACGTGTTTCTGTATTGTTTCAATACTTTGTAGCAGTTAAATAAAAGGTCATTGTTTCAAATACGACCCATAGAATTTCATACAAGTGCAATTCCGGTTGCTATTCTTACGTCCCATGGGGACAACGCCATGTGGCAACACAGCATGACTAGTAGTAACCAACCCTGGTAACCATGCTAGGTCCGAACCGGTTGGAATATCGTTCAGTGGAACATGTCAGCGGACAATATAGTACAGGATAAGTGAAAGCAACAAATCAATCAGCTTGACTCAAGTTTTTAATATATTTTGAAATACTTGAATCTATTGATCGTTTTAACAATCCTTAGAAGAAATTAAGTCTTATCAAAATTTTGGATTCCGACGGGATTCGAACCCACATCGATCAGACGATCCTCCTAAAGCCACAGTGCGTTACCGCTCGGCCACAGAATCATCAGACGTCATGAGTATTTTATCTATGGATGACAATCAAATAATATTGTAAATCTGAATATTACCAGTGTGTTTGTTTCTGTTTTAATCACCCGACTGATGAAACGATTTCGATGAAACTTAGAATAGGTGTAGATCACAGCTTAAAGACTTATTAAAATGTTCTTACAACGTGCGCAGAAGC
Organism: Epirrhoe alternata; assembly: GCA_963565295.1. Classification (NCBI taxonomy): domain Eukaryota; kingdom Metazoa; phylum Arthropoda; class Insecta; order Lepidoptera; family Geometridae; genus Epirrhoe; species Epirrhoe alternata. The sequence goes on from OY751375.1 coordinate 3,955,692, forward strand.
TTGTTTTTAATTAAACTTTGAATGCGAGCGCGTTTAACTCTTTCGTTTGTAAAATCGATTCAAGGTTTTTTTAACTCAAGAAAAATTTTCAAGGAAAATCATAATGGTTTAAGATTTTTTGGTTTCGAACACTTTATCTACACTAATATTATAATGAAAAGATTTGTTTGTTTGTTTGTTTGAATTGAATAGGTTCTGAAACTACTGGAGCGCTTTGAAAAGATCTTTCACCATTAGACTCCTACATTATCCCCGATGAACATAGGCTGTATTTTATCCCGGGAAAGTGAAATTTTCCCGAGGGACCGCGGGTAACACCGCGACGGACAGCTAGTTTCTACTAAATCTTATTTTATCCTAATATTATAGAAGAAGGCTATCACAAGCACATTTTGTAGCAACAGTTGAATCGTGATATTTAAAGGTACTTTTAATTCTTCATGTGCACTTCAGGTGTACACTCGAACAGTAGAGGACTCAAAGGAAAACATGAAAAGGAAACGTGCATGTCGTTGAACCTGAAAAGTTCGAAAACATGACGTACCGAGTGCACGAATGCAGTTTCATTGAACCACGTCGTGTTTAATCTAGTTTCATTTACCCCTTGGTATAGGTGTGTATGAGAAGTATCATACTAACTCTATCTATGATAAATATATCATTACGGCGATGCAATACATCTATTGCATCGCCCCAATGAGAGAGAAACCTCACGAGAATAGCGTGATTTTATATAATTAGGGTTCTCTAACAATTTCATTGAGGACAGATTTTCAGAAATTCCGGATTTCTTATGATTTTGCTTTACAATGTTCCACTCTCTATATACATATAGGTAATTAGGTAGACAGATCAGACCTACTTAATACTTATAAAGGAATGTAGAACCTTACCTACATAACTAGTACCTAATAGGTGCAAAAGCATTTTGAGTGTTTTAATAACTTAGCAAACCATTTAGTTAATTTACTAGACCATTAAAAGACAGTTTTCGACAAAAACTTTCAATCGCGCATAAGCAAGTGGTTATTCTTGTTCGACAACTGGAATATTGAAGTATTAGTAGTTATGTACAAAAAGTATAATTATGTGTGCTGTGTTTTGATTAAGACTGAATAGGTATTCAGAGTAATTAAAACAAACTGACTTTTTGCATAAACCTTAATAATGACTAAATGGTAATTAATATGTTCCAAAATAAATGGATTATTATCATTACACAAAGGAAATATGCCTAATTTTGTTTTAATTTTATGCATAAGTTTCGCGCATCATAAAACTGATAACAACCTTTTCAGTTAAATGAACAAACGCGAGGGCATGGTCATCGTAGTTGCATTACATTCACTTAAACCTATTATGAAACATAAAGGAGTAGAAAGAAGTTATTGCTATTCAATATCAAGCTCTACGGGGCGCGGGGTAACGCTTACACACGATTTTTCGCGTAATATTTTAGAATTGTTCATTGTTCCACTCACCTTGGGTCAGCGCCGGCGCGAGAACAGCGCTCCAAATAAAAAGGCAAACACACACCAACATTTCGGAATTGTCAAAACTTTACAATATAGGTACAGAACCCTCACACGTTTATGTCATCACGCACAGCACATGTACTCACTGGTCGGGAATGATTCAAAAATCCGCGCGAAAGTAAAAGTATGACATTTGGTTTTGGAACGTGATTTGGCGACGCACGGGCAACGCGGGAAACGTCGTGTCATACGTGAGGCAGCAGCCGACTGAGTCGCTTTGCCTCCCCACCAGGCAACCGCCTTTCACCGTTACAATTCGTAAGCCGAAAGACTGCGTTGAGCAAGGCTGTATGACGATTGACATTCAACAAAAACTGCCTGCAGGAAATAGTATGTTTATGTTGGTACTCGGGAGACTGACCTGATTTGAATTCGAGTCTATTGTTTCTGATAGAGTAGTAAAGCTCTGGTTTCTGCAGCTCTTGAGCTTTTTGCGTCTCGAAATCCTCTTAGACTACCAAACCTGAGAGTCGGAATTTAGGTTTATAAATCTATTCAAAAAGTTGATCGAGTCTTAAAATGTGTGTTACGACTAGGATAGGCAAAAAAAACTGAGAACTATCTTTTAGCGATTCATTCTGCAATAGAGTGACTGTACTAACAGGCTTATCAAAGGATTGTTGAAATAAAAATGCACATCTACTCCCAATAACTTTATTGATTTTCTTCTCGTAAACATTTATTACTTACTATTTTTATTATTTTATGAATTTATTAATTAACTTCTAGATTTTAAATTCAATACAGAAAATATTCATTAAATCATACAGATAAATTTAATTCCTATTGATTAAATTTAATGACCAGAATAAATTCAATGAATCTACTGATTAATTAATAAACATCTATATTCTATAATACGAGTACTATTTTGCATTCTAATCAGCAAATTTAACCATCATAATACTTAACATTTCTTACTATACACATATTTTTACTTGTGTTTCAAAATATGAAAGTAAATCAATGAAATTGTGTTGCGTAGTTTTTTAAGGAAACATACACTTGTATTTCTTTAGCACTGTCAATCGAAGCTGTATGACTTCTCAGTCAGCTGGGACTGACACAACTAGTAACGGAGACGCGGGCCGTCGAGCATTGAGCGGCGCGGCCCGTACTGAGTCCCTAGAGGAATTAAAATTTTTTTTTTTTTTAAGAATTCCTTTTTCAAATAAAAATCCTTTGAGTCATCGCTCGTATTTCCAGTAATTTAACACCTAAAATTTAACACCTACCTACCTACGACCGAACCTCTATCCGAATCCAGCATCAATTTTTTTTGAGACCGATATCGGTTTTTGGCGATAGGCGTTGTCCACTCTACAACGCCGAAACGGAGAAACGCCTCACGTCTCCGTAAGCGCAGCAGCCTTAACTTCACAGTTTGGGCGGGCTTAAATTACAAAACCCTCTTGTCATCCACAATGTCCGCCTTAAATGCTTACAAAATCATCGATGATCAATGTTTTCTAGAACATTGTTGTAATTTTTTTTTTTTTTTATATTTAAAGTCAAACGCTTTATTTTCAAAGTTGTGCCAGAAAATATAGGGGTTAATTTTTTACTAATTCCAAATTCTACGACGTATACATATGTATAAAGATGGCATTTTTGTAAATGCCGAAGAACACTATACAGACCGTATGTTTCGCAAGTGTATAACATTTATTTATATAACTACAATATAAAGAATACATATTTCCATCTACGCCAAAACCTTCCTGTTATGTAAAGCTCTAGAAGACATAAATATATATTTATATAGAATTATTAGATACCTATTCCCTTATATCCGAATTCATACCCTACATTCCAACCGTCATCTTGCTAATACGAGCACCCTTTTTCAATTTTTTTATCCATAAAATGTGTACTTAAATTATTATAATAATAATCAGTAAAAATAAAAACGAATAGTTGGCAAATCTTGATACATAATATTTTAAGCCATTATTATTTTGGTCATGTTTACAAATAGGTTCATTTTTGGGTTAATATTAGATCGATGCTGTGAAAATTAGCGTATTGCATAAATATCTTGTACAAGTGAACTGGGTCACCGTCGCCGATGTGGCCGAGTATTAGTAGCTAATCATCTTTTCCAGTAAAAACTGAATAGCTCATACTTTTGGGAGCATTTTTTTTATAATTAATATTTCCATCACACTGTATGACCAAAACATAATGTCGCATAATGTAAGGAAGTAAAACCTTCCTGAACACATTTGTGATAGTGCGCTTTCCATAAACCGTTAGTAACAGCTATGTTTACAAGACACAATAGTTTTCTAACATATTCAAAACAATCACTCAACGAGAATTGTCCTTTTCCCATTTTTATTTATTTTAGAAACAAGCCAACAGAGCGCTGCCAACGCTAAAAAGCGGTGAGTATTTGGACCCGGCTTACAGTCGAGCTTTCTTTCCTAGGGACGGCCTTATAAATGCCGTTGCACTAATATAGCTTACAATATAAATGCCAGTCATTCAGTCAGACTATTATTTTCCCTGATATCATCACGCTTTTTTTCTTTTCTCAGTGCCCAACCATTTAATAAGGAATTTAAAATAGTCATGTTCTTTACTCATCACACAAATTGGCATGCAAACATTGAGCAGAATGCTTTAAAAGTTTTCGAAAATACTACAATCTAGATTATAGAGATATGTACAGATAAGAAAATCAACCGTTGCCATCGTGAGTAGCGAGGGACGCAACTAATATTGTCACGTGTCACATCGTTAGCAGTGGCCTATAATTACTCTATTAAATAGCGTGGCTAACATGCCACTTGTGCTTAACCCAACGATACTCGACATGAAAGTTTCAATGGATAATGAGGACAATAGCCCAACGGCAGTATCACCTTACTCAGAATCACTTACATCGGCATAAATTGAAGATGTTCGAAAACTTAAGTACATCGATATCCCACTTGGGTTGATCACAATACAAACATCAAGATTTCGCAACATTTTTTTTTCTACAAGCCTTAAACTACCTAAACCCACCGAGGCCGTTGATACGGACGGCGTTTCACATTTCCAAAGTTCACAGCGTTGTTACGTATTTGCGGCAGTTCGCCGTTCCAGCAGTAGGGCACGCGGAAGTGGCGCGCGCGGAACGTTCGCAGGCGCGGACCGGCGCCGGCGCCCAGCTTCTACATCACGATCTGCGGCTCGCGGCGCGTGCTGTTGGTGTTGCGCAGCACTCCGGCCCCATTCGGAGCGTTCTTACAGAATTTACGGGCACGCCCGTTTTTCGACTGAGCGAGAGGCCCCTTGCAGTAAAAGTAAATGAACAAGTTATAAAAAGCAGCGCGGAAGGTGTTGTTGATGATGCTGTAGAGGAAGCTAGTCACGGTGGAGCGCAGCAGGCCGAACCATATGAAAATATAATATTTGGCATCGTCCGCGTCGGGGTACACGTTCACTAGAATTAAGTACGGCAACCAAGCGGCAACAAAAATCAAGAAGCATTCGAGATGAAGATTTGTCAGACTAAGATCCTTTTGGAACTGCGGGAGACGCTTGTAGCGGAAGAGTCTGCTTACCCGATCCTTCATAACTATGGAAGTTTGGAAGAGGAGATAGAAGGTGACGATGCCGGGGATCACGTAAAAGAGTATGGATGTGGTGACTCGGAACACGTAATTGCCGTGATGACGACGGCTGCAGTAATCATAATCAAGGTTGTAGTATACGCCAGCTCCAGCGGTCGCCAAGCTCACGGCGAAGTTCATCACGGCCATGGCGCTGAAGGGGTATAGGAGGCACTTACGGTAGCACATGCACCCGCACACCAGACGAGTGTAGATGTCCACGGCGACGAGCTGTGGACAACATAATAATGTTGCGAATCCAATCTGAGACATTTCTATGCTTCTGTTTAAAGTTACTCATTACATTTTTTGTATATTACGTATTTATAAAAGAATACGTAAATGTTGATTAAGCACGAGACTTGCGAACTTGATACTGGGAAAACACAGGAATAATCAAATGAAGGTAGCCATGGCAAAACTACTTCTCTGGCTTGTCAAAACTTGGAAGAAGACAAATAAAAAATAGGGTTTTACAGGTGTTAGAAACTTACCATAAAGGACACACTATAAGTGTAGGTTGACCATTGAGCCATGACCTGCATCACACGGCATGTATTCATGTTCTCCTTCACCTTTGCAAGCATAACCACGATAGATGATGGAACAACTATCCCGGTGATTATGAGATCAGCTAAACCGAGGCAAGCGAGGAAAATATTACCTGAAACAAATCGTATTTTCAGTAACTCAAACATACCATTTCCGCGAGTATGAAAAGAGAGTGCAAATAGAAGCGATGTCGGGAACACTCATATTGTAACAGGGATAAGTCTGAGCATGCTCATTATACGCCATTTATACGATAATACATTAACAACATGTGACCCTTGTATGCCTCTTAAACTTAAGGGGAAAATTTACAAGACGGTCATTAGACCTGTCGTGCTGTATGGATCTGAGTGCTGGGCCACGAAAGCGATGGATGAAAGAAGAGTGCATGCGACAGAGATGCGAATGTTGAGATGGATGTGCGGAGTGACGCGAATGGATAAGGTGAGGAATGAATATATTAGGGGAAGTCTGAAAGTAAAAGTGACTGAAAAGTTGAGGAGCAATAGGTTAGCGTGGTATGGGCACGTAATGCGGAGGGATGAAACTCATTTAACTAAAAGGGTGATGGAAATGAATGTGGATGGATATGTGAGTAGAGGTAGACCTAAGAAAAGATGGATGGATTGTGTGAAAGAAGATATGGGTAAGAAAGGAGTGGATATGGAGATGACGAGTGATAGAGGAGTGTGGAGAAAGAGAACATGTTGTGCCGACCCCGCATGAGCGGGATAAGGGCAGGCCAATGATGATGACATTAACAATAACATCCCGTCCATCCCCGGTTGTTAGGAAATTATTTTATTGATACATTTTTAAATTACACAACTTAATACTCATAGCGAGTTTTAAGTGAATCGGACCACGCATTAAAAAAACCCTATACAAACATTAACACCTCCTACACCCCCTTCTAGGAGTGGTTTTGAATTTTTTTGAATGCAGTCTTTCTTTAAAATTGTTGAACTATCATAATTCTAAATTTCATGCCTCTAAATGCCAGGAATACGATTTTTCATACAAACATTGGTAGCCCCATTCAGTCCCTTAGAGATTGAATTTCAAAAAATCCCTTCTTAGTACACCCCTATGCACCAAGACGGACATACCCTTAAAATGTCAAGTCTGTACGACCAGCGGTTTAGGCTGTACGTTGTCTGTCAGTCAGTCAGGACAAAGAATTTTATAAATATAGATGATAGACAGAAGAAGATAAAAATAATATCGAACACGAAATTACCCTTTTTCTTAAGCTCCCCGGATGTAAAAAACGTCGCGATGAAGAAGGTATTGACAGAGGTTCCTATTCCAGTGAAGAGCATGAGGAAGAAGATGCGCCACAACCACGGCCAGGTTTCGTTGAGTGTAATTGGGGAATACTCGATGGTATTCTCCGTGATTTCCCTTTCGTCCAAAGCCGTTGCAGACGTTGTAGTGATTTCCATACCTAAAAAAATACACTTAGCACTATACCATAATATTTTAAACACAAGATGACTTCCTCCATTTGAGGAACACTGAAGTAGTCATATGGGATTTATTTGCGAGCATGGATGCTTTCGATAGTACAAACAGAGCACTTATACTCGTAGTAACGTAAGTGACTTTCAACTAACCGAAGTAAGTGCGACGGATTTCATCTACGCCGATGACAGCTGCTGCTTCGGCGAACTGCATAGTAGCTTGTTTACTGCAACAACACAGAATAACGTTTAAATTATATTTTAAGTACATTTGTTAATATAGAGTTACTTTGTCTGAAAGAATGTTGAACCATGTATCCGCAAAAAGTGTCAACACAGCTCTACTTATTTTTGACTCATCAATCAGTGTATAAGATTGAAATGCCTGTTTTACCAAGGAACATCTTTTTTAATCCTTCAGTGCGGTATTAGGTCTTTTAAAGGCCTTATACAAATATTTTAATCAAAATTAGTAACCATTATAACGAATAACTCAAATGTCTTTATCGGTCATGAAGTACTCTTGAAAAAGAAGAAAACTTTCTGTGTCGAAAAAAGACACCGGTCAATGACCGGAAGATGTGTCAAAATTAGGGAGGAACTAAAAAATCCCGGATATAAAAACCCGAAGGTTCTGAAAGCAAAATAAATTATTATTATTTAACCGTTTTCGTCCCACTGCAGTACAAAGGCCTCACTTCCCTTGTTAACCGTTTGTCGCCGATGATAATTCCCCTTTCAACTCGGTATTGGCCATGTTCTAAGGTGGCCGCGAAAAGTTTAGGTGACAGCGGATCACCTTGCTAGACTACGCGTTGTGTATTACAACCAAGACTGACCATTCCTGGGGTGTGCAGTTTGACGGCTACAGTGGGTATGTACTATTAGCGTAGGTATATGTTTTGTAGGAGATGGTTCTAAGTAGGTTCTTTTTCTTGGTTCTTCAAAGCGAGGAATATTTCATGATGGTGGAGACTGTCAAAAGCTTTGGAGAAATCTATAAAAGCGAGGTTAAGTGGCATGTTCAATTCAATATGTTTTTCTGATGATCAGTAGCGCTAAGACCACGTCGAAAGCCAGCTTGTTCCGCTGGTTGGTGGAGATCTAGTTGGCCTGAAATTCTTTGCTCTATAATCTTTATAAAACTCCTGTAAATATTTAAAATTAGGCATATTGGTCTATAGTTACTAACGTCTGATTTATTTCCCTTTTTGTGTATCAAAATAATAAAAAAAAATGCGAGAACAAAGTGGCAACATTATTTCACTAATGTGCCGCTAATTATTAAAACATGCATAGATAATAGTGGATTATGATACATCTCCAGCTTAAGCAACTCAAAAAAGCTAGTGAAGTATTTATTTAAAAAACACCTTCCACGTTTAATATATTTTTTATAAGAATCAGGATGTCTTTATTTTTATTTTATTTATTTATATTTTAACAAAATCACTTCCTGTTGAATTTCACCAAAACATAGTTTAGGTCCATTACACAACATTATGTGTATACCTACACCACCAAAGCTTTATATGGTATTTAAATACCCACTCCACTTCTCCTTAGCTCTGAAATCGTAAACTCGAGAATTTAAGGAGTTTTTCTCTAAAAAGAATTGTGTAAAACTCAAGCAGCGCCTAGGAGGAATAATTATACGCAAATCCTTCATCAAATACGTTTGAAGTCATTCATGCATTGTTTTTATTTAAAATAAGTTTTATGAAAAAAAAACAACTAGTACAAACTTTTAATAGGTTACCGTGAGCTGATTGAACTCACAGATGTAGGTAAGTCGAATTTCATTTCAATCAACCTGTTTTATGAGGAGTTCCGTTGAACAGCTCCTGACTCCATCATCACATCAGCTAACTGTCACCATAATAGTGCATTTTCACCAAAGACTCATAAGTGTACCAAAATTCAGCTCAATCGGACACCGGGAAGTGGGTCAAATTGAGCTTGCAAGATTCGACCCGGCCAAACTTACAAACATTGCAAGTTAATTAAAAGCTTTTAAAAAAAGTATGGCCTGTGATGAGCTTATGTTTCAAAACGGACTCTCACCGTAGTCAGTGCCTGTGTTAGAAGTAGGTATAGTGCCTTAAGTAAAAGCTGTTTGCATTATAATGTTTGCTTCTATAATTTTAGTTTATAATATGAATAGTTCCAGCAGGGAGGGAACATTCTTTGTAGAGCTTCTCTGACAAAATGAGTGCAGCAGTAAGAAGCTCTACAAAGTTCAGTGCAACTTGGCGGAAATGTCAAAATCAAAACTAAAAAAACTCACTAAATGTTAGTAGAAAATTACAAGCCTGGACCCCCAAATAAGGGCCCCATCACCATGGGTACAGCATCGTCACCGTAAAACGGCGCGGCAACAAGGTGCCGTGATTGGTGCACCGCTCCTTGACAGTCGATGATATTTCAAAGGCGTCAAAACGCGGCGCACCGTCTACGGCACGCACACGAGGCGGGCGGAGAAATAAGGATGGAAAATATTAGTAGATCGCCAAAAATAGGGAATAGTTGAAAATATTACACGTATAACAAGATAATCGCGCCTGATGTTCAACAGACTTGATTTCCGACGGATGCCGAAGAATATAATGTAGTTGGATCTTTGCTAATATTAGTATATTAATATTAGTATACTCGTATTAGCAAAGATCCAGTTGCTAGTTGCTAGTTTCCCGCGACTTGACTGAAAGAAAGCTAGGCCGCAAACCTTGTTTGTTGCCCTGGGTCTTCACGGTATTGATGGCGAAGGAGCACGAGTAGAAGCACCTAGTTTTCAAACTATTCTAATTGATCCCAGAGGTCCTTCTGAATAAATGATTTTGAATTTGACGACAAAAAGAGCCGGCCACCAATACTTTAGTTTTTTCAATCTATTCCCGCAACAGCCAAAGCTACTTAATATAGATAGAAGCCAATTATTGGTTTCCTTATCTTTTCATTGCGTCCTGTGACGCATACCTGCATCCCAGAAATAAATCACAATAGCAAATAGATTAATACGGGTCTGCAAACAGCTCTCACAATGTTATTTCATTATTCTATATTTGTTTCTCTTGTACAATTTGCCATCGTATCTCTTTATTGTCGTTTTATGATGTTAATGTCAGTGAACGCTAATGAAATGAAGAGGTAATAAAATATACTAGTGCTTGATCTTCCTCTAGCTTAAACTACGTCTCAGAAGCTTGACAAATTAATTATTTCGAGTAAAACTTAAATAAATTTCCTTTGCCGCGACCAGAAAGTTTATTTGAAGTTTGACAGACACAGGGAATGAGGGCCGTTTATCATTTTTTCCCGCGGCTTCCCAAAGTTAAAGTCAAAAAGTTTTAATCAGCGAGTCCACTTAGATCCCTATCAGGGTGATTGTACTCCTGTTCTTTCGCTACCAATGCCATGAAGAACCTGAAGCTTCTGCGCTAAGCATGCAGTTTTAAAAACCTGATACTAAAATCCATTGTTATTATTATTATTACTTTTTTTATTATTAACATTTTTTTTCTAATTCAATTTCAAATGGCGTATTTTTATCATAATGGAATTAATCAATGTTAGGTAGGTATCTGTGTTTAGAACAACGTGAGCTTAATAGATTTCGCAAAAAATCATTCGACGAGAGACCTCTGTAGCGCAGGGGGCGAAAGTCCGCTTGCGACGCGGATGGTTGTGGGTTTGATCCCCGCCGCAGGACAAATGTTTGTATGATCTACAAGTATTTGTCTCGGGTCTGGTGTTTTTTATGTTTAATAGGTATGTATTTACAAACAAAAATTATACAGGGTGTAAAAAGACTGCTACCGAAAACTGAGGGGTTGCAATCAGACCATGACTCTAAACATATTTAGCGAAAAAAACGATTTTTTTTTATTTTTGACTTAGCTTCGTCATGCTATGATATTTTCGGTTATTTACTACTAGTACAACGTAATAAGACCATACCTACCTAATAATTTCATTTATAAAAGAAAAAAACAGTTACCTAAAACTCTAAAACCAGCAATCAACGTAAAAAAATGCGCCCAAAACATACGCAAACAGTACTCTTCAAACGCTGTTTTCTCCGGATATAATGATTTATTCGGAAAATCCTTTTGGATTTGGTTGTGTGTTGGGATGCTGTACCTACCCCTTTCGGCTTCGGTAGACGTCTTTTTACAACCTGTATAAGTAGTATATCAATCATTTAGTACCCATAACCCAAGCTCTGCTTACTTTGGTGCTAGATGATGCTGTGTGAAAAGTCCAGCATTATTATGTTAACGAGGCACATCACGTTTAACTATGTGTCTAATAGTTTGGTCAGCTAACTTCGCGAGCGATCAACATCTTCACCAAAGTTTAATTCTCCTCTAATAAAGGCATACGAGATGAGGGTTAGATTGACGGTCAGATTTAGAGTGAGACCCGGACTCAGACTCAGTCATCAAAGTCGACCTTGCAAACTAAACTGAGTGACTATGAAGTCACTCCGTTTAGAGCCGCGACTCGACAAACGTAGTGTAGGACGCCCTCCGGCCAGGTGGAGTGACGATCTGCGAAAGGCTGCTAGCAGAAGCTGGATGCGTCGAGCCGAGGACAGGGCGCAATGGCTCATTAGGGGAGGCCTATGTCCAGCAGTGGATAGGCATCAGCCTATCCACTGCTGGACATAGCTTTTCATCATCATCATCATCAGATGATGATGATGAAAAGCTGAAGTGTACTCAAGTGATAATAAGGGCTATGTTGATATGTACCACGTGAACGAAGTCGCGAGCGTTCCGCTAGTAAATGCATAAAAGCTGCGCAACTGCTCTAGACAAATTCCAGGCGTTTCGGAACTAAAAATACGTAATAAATTAAAGAGATCAAATAGGTACATTATTAAAATTTATATTATATTCATGTAAGTCATTTAATATCAACGAATGGCGTTTATTTAAAGTCTCTTTGACGCTGGCAGCTGTAGCAGGAATAGCGAATGTAATTTTAGGAACAATGCTCTAGCTTACTTGCTCCGCCAAGTGAATATAATTAGATTACACTCAAAACCTGAAACATGGTATTGTTTCCGCTAAATCTGAGACAGGCATTGTTTTGCTTCTATATTGGAAGTTTCGGTTGCTGACACGGCATTATTCCATTTTGTGCTTTATTGAGCAAACTTTAGTAGCGGTATTGATTTATTTATTTCAACATTACTTGTATTCTTACAGGTTACCTAATACAATAGAGTAGTCATCACAATAAATGTATATTATTACCAACTCACAGCAAAAACTATATTAAATGGATATTTTTTAAGCTAATAATATAATGAATTACACCAATATCTAGAATGGACTTTTCGAAAAATTATCTACCGTTTCCTAAAAAAAAACTAAGTGACACATGACACTGAGTCTCAGAAATACATGATTCGATCTTGTTCCTTTAGACCCCTCGCATACTACGCCAAGGCCGTAATGAGTGTGGAGAAGTATAGCCCGTCTCAACTATCGGCCGATAGAAAGTCTGTAGTATGCGAGGGGTCTTACACCTTAACAACGATTGACGAATTGCGGTTACGGGAGAGCCTAGCGCAGGATCGCGACATCTGATATGAATAGGAGAAGCCTTTGCCCAGCAATGGGATGGCAACCGCTAACAATATTTATAATAATCTCCATCACCAATCACCAAGATCCCAATTCTATAAAGGTCATGGCAACGCGTTGGCTTCAACCCCTTTTATGCCTATCAAAGTTCCACCCAAATGTTTGGGTCCGACAGAAAGACGACTGTAGTTACGATCGTTGAACTCTGAAACAATTTTCAATTTGAAATACCCAGTAGCAAGTATTTCACGTAAGATTGAGATCGAGTTTACAAGTGGAGATTCTATGAACCGAATACAATTTAGCTCGTAGTAAGAACGTTCAGGCGTAATATCGGATTTATCAATTTAGAAACGCCAGGGCTTTATAGTCCCGAGAATTTCAACTTTGATAAAATATAATAAATCATATATAAAGCTCTTTAATTTAGCTGGGAAAGCGTGGGAAAGGACTGCACAGGACCGAGAAGAGTGGCGATATAGAGAGGAGGCCTATACTCAGCAGTGGGTGCAACCGGGCTGAATAGATAGATAGATAGATAGGATAGTTTGTCCGGAGTCGCAGGTAATACGTGGCCAAGAATAGCAAGAGACCGAAATGAGTGGAAAAACTTGGAGGAGGCTTTCTTTCTGTTGTAATTTACAAGCGGAACTTTTAACTTCGCTCAAGTTTAAAGCAACATCGGATAGTTTTTAAAAATACCTAACTTTACAATATTGATATGCATTGCGAAAACTTGAGAACAGAGGGATTATAGAAAATAAGAAGTAATTTTCAAAGAGTTTTATGAAATTGATGCATCCAAATAAAGTGTAAACGCCACAGAATTGGAGACAAGCTTATTTTTCAACCGACTTAAAAATAGTTGGTTCTAAATTCGTGTTTTTGTATCTTGTTACGCGATTATTGTATTCCAAGACTCCACGTCTAATGGCATTATTTGACAAAATTGCATGCATATTGTGTGAAGAATCGGGCTCGTGAGTTCCTGGCATTACGTCAAACTGTCGATTTACTAATGCCATGAACTCACGTGCCGCCATACTTGACATAAAATGTATGAAGTTTTGGTAATGAATGCCCAAACGTACTTAATTAAGTGGAAAATTAGTGTTCCTATGTTAAACACTGGAGAATGGAAAAAGGAGGCTGTTACTTGACTGGATTTAAAAGATTGTTATGCGCTAAATGAATCAGGAAGCTAAGTTTAAATAAAGGATAATGTTCAAATAATTCAAGCACTTGGTATCGGGTGGTACCCTTATCTGAAATGAATGTTTGGTTTTGGAACTTTAAAAGTCCGATAAGGTGTAAGAAAATTTACCTACTATTGTATTTTTAGTTCACGTAAGCCTACGTAGCTGACAACATAATTTGAAAAGTACGTATTGATGTAGAACTGTACATGTTTTACTGTAGATATTTATCATTAGTTATAGTTTTAGAAGTAATCATAAAAACACCAAAAACATAAGCACTTATCTAATTAAATTAAATTAAATAAAAAAATAGTTCATATCACCGACTTCCTCACAATTTACAATAATTTACTCCTGTATGAATTTATTTAACCTACTTTAACTTGAAATTGTAAAATAAAGAAGTGAAGTTTTATTAGTAATAAATAATAATATATTATTATTTCTATATTTATACCTGTTGAGCGTAGACCTTTCAGCTATCGCGACGAAAGCCAAGCAAGTTTTACAGAGTCAAGGTTCTCAAATAACTTATCATTGTGATAAAAGATTTTTTAAAGAGTTTGACAAAATTTATTTTAATAGTTTCACGCGATTTCACAGAGAAATCAAATTATTTGTCGCTTTCTATATTGAATAAAACTAAACGTTAAATTTATTTTATTTTGTAACAAAAATAAAAAAATATGTGTAAAATAATAAAAAAAATTAAATAAAATTATTAAAAAAACATATTAATAGGTACCAATAAAGCAATCATTTTAATAATTAATCATAAACAATAATAATAATAAGTGACAAAAAAAAATTATTAAAAAAAAAACATTTACAAATAAATAAAAATGTACTTACTTGATCTAAGTGACTTGGGAGTTTACTTCAACTCCGAGTATGAGTGTCGACGATGAGCTCTGGATGCTACCTGAGTGCCCGTGGAGCGTACTCTCCAAGTTTCCCCGTAGAACTGACGAGCAGTGGGCTCAATCTGATAGTACCTGCCGTAGGTCAGGTTTAGCCTACTTTTTAAATAGGTCATATTCGAAGGCTCCGCCCTCGTATAGAAATGCAGTTTAAAGATTGGATGTTACCTACTGACTCCGCCTTCAGATTAGCAACCTATTAAATTGAAAATTTGAAAATAATTTGTTTTAGTTTCTGGAGAAGCAAACCGATATATTTTTAATAATTTTCGTTATTGCGCTAACTTGCGGCCTTCATTGCTCTCACGGCTATTTTAGACGAAGCGAAGAAAGTACCATGGATAGCTATTTACTTTTATGGGTTTTATCGTTTTTTTTTCTATGGAGATGTTATTTTATTTTTGGGAGCATTGGAACGTAATTTAGGTGTCAGTATTATAGCAAGACGATCTGGTAAGGGTTGCTGGGAGTGGTTGGGTGCAGGCTGCATAGGTTCGATCGCTGTGGTGGTTGTGGAAATCGAAGGGAGAGGCCTATGTTCAATAGTGGACGCTACATTATAGCTGAAATGATGATGATGATGGTAGCAAATAGAATTCGGTGCCCTAACCCTACGGAAAATTTAATGCACGTAGGTCCAACATGTTAAATTAACCTGATCGCACACTGCCCGCGCCGCAGTCATTTTTCTATACAAAAATGCTGATGAAGTCAGAAAATGCGGCTCGCTTCTGACGTCAGCAGCATTTTCTCTATTTGAGTGACAGTTCAGCGCGTTCGGCTCGGCTGGACTGTGCGACCACCCTTAATGTACGTAGTTACTTTGAAGTTATAGTAGTTCAAGATAATAAATCTGCTAGTTTTTAATTTCTTTGAATTCTATTTTGAATAGATATTCATTGACACTTTATCAAAATTCAACAGCGTGACGGCCTTGTAACGGCGCCGGCAGGCATAAAGTCTATACTTATAAAATGCTTTGTCCTGAATGACTGACGGATCAACGCACAGCCTAAACCGCTGATCGTAGAGATCTAAAACTTGGAGGGTGTGTTCGTTGTTATGACGTAGGGATCTACTCAGAAAGGATTTTGCGATGTTCTATCCCTAAGGGGGTGAAAAACGGGGGCAAAGTTTGTATGTGACAACGTGATTCCTTGGTCCAATCTACTTCAAATTTTGCATACGAGTAAAAATTCTTTAAAAGAATTGATAAAAGATGTGTTTCGTATTTTATTGAAATTCATCGCTTAACGGAGTTCAAAGGGGATAGAAAGTTATTTTGGGGATAATTTGAATCGACGTTGATATCAATTACTCTTCAGTGCTTTTGATTTAAATTAATTTTTATTTTGACATGACAGCCAATAACTTTTGACATTCCAAAATAGATTGTGATATTTTTCAACAAGATGTTTTGAGCAATTAAATGTTTATTTTAGTGTGATAATTAAATTGTTTTCATCGAATTTTTTTTCGTGGCCAAATATCAAAATATGAATCGCACTACCAAGAGAAGAAGTTCCACTGATTTGCCACGTTATACCTGGTTCATTTAAGAAGATTATATTATTTTGTGGATATATGAATTGGGAGTATAGGGCAACCGCCCCTGGAGCCACTGTAAAGTTTTCAAAACGCGGCCATTACCTACCAACCCCCAAGGAAAAGAAAAAGAACCAACCACTGCGTGACCAGACGCGAACCTCAGAACATTTTTTAATATACAGATTTATTTAATATACAGTGAAATAAAATACTTAATTTTCTGAAAATGCTGTTTCAAGTAAGGATGCTTACCTAGACAACTCTATAATACAAACAAGTATGTAGCATATTATTATTTTAGCGTTTAGGACAGCTGGAACATCACTGCAGGTAGGAGGTAATCTCCACATTCATCCAGTACTGGCCGTAAAGTCTGATGAGCTGTTCCACGGAACTCCTCTGATAATAGGTTGATTGAGTTGAAACTCACTACATCGGTCAAGTTTCATCTACTATTTTGAAATATGATGACTGCGAGCTAATCCAATGATGGAGAACGGAACTCCGCAGAAAATAGGTTGATTGAAATGTAATTTTGTACTTATATTGGCGAGTTCAATCAGCTCACGGTAACCTATTATAACAAGTAGGTACAAACCTACTTGTTGATTTAAAAAAAAAAATTTTTTACTATTACATTTAAAATAACTAAATATGAAACTGTTGACGATGTGAATGTGCGTTTGGTGTTCTCTCTGTTATTTCTTCTGACGGCTTTTTATTGGATTGATCTTACTTTGACGTTTACCTGGCTATAAATAGAAGGCCGTTTCTTTGTGTTATAATATTATGTACCTGTTATAGGTACTTGTCTGTATTATGTATTTTGTTAGTACTCTCTCTCTCTCTTGTCATATCAGAACTCACTCCTTTCACAAACATATCAGCATTCACACAGTCCATCCATCTTTTCTTAGGCCTACCGCTACCAGTATCCATCCACATTCATACTCATCACTCGTCGTGTTATCCCTCCTCATGACATGCCCCTTAGATGATCGAACGCGGCCGCTCCGCTAACATGCCCATACCACGCAAACCTTCTACTTCTCAATTTGTCAGTCACTGGCGCTACTTTCAAACTTCCCCTGATGTACTCATTACTTATCAAAAAAGGTTCAATGCTAAATCCAAGTTACTTATCTTGTCGCACTCTTCTTTCATTCGTCACTTTAGTTGCCCAACACTATGATCCATACAATAGGACAGGTTTAATGATCGATTTGTATATTTTCCCTCTAACTAAAGATAATAAACCGAAAACCGACTTAAATGTTAGACTACGTAGAAAATTACCTGAGTACAAACGAGGACGAAGTTATTCATTTTTTACTGGAAAAGTACTCATCTACGCTTCTTTTGTTACAAAGGGTTACTCTCGAGCTGGTCCTATATACACTTTAGTTCCAAAGGATTTAATTCTTTGTCCGTCAACTCGTACGTAATTATCCCACGAACATAGTTACAGGGAAAATACTCATACAAATGCTTTTTATGTTTAATGTTATGTTTATGTTTAATGCAAAATAATGATAAACTTATTTTTGTATTAATGACGGGACGAGATCACGTAACGGTTTGATACCATTCGAATATTACCTTACCTCGACGTTTCGATCGGGTTGCACCGATTGAAGGGAGAGGCGGGCAATTCGTCTTCATTCGTTTGTGAAGGTAACTCAAAGTACCCTCACAAAGTTGTTAGCAGTCTCTAGGTTGTCGGCTCACCTCGCTCACAGTATCCAAAGATATTCGTAAAAAACGTAAAACAGGGTCACGACTGTATCCCCAAGGCGCGGTAGACATTCTCTCAGATCTTTATATTCCAGATCCTTTGAAGATGTCTAAGGGGTTAGTCAGAGGCATGTACAAATACATATTTGATACAAGCCCACATCTTGCAGAAATTAGTATTCCATACGTGACAGGTTGCAAGCCCATCGCCGCCTATAAGAATACTAACTGGTTTCCTCACGATGTTTTCCTTCACCGTTCAGAGATCGTGTTAAAGCGCATATAGATTTTACGAAACGCAAAATCCATTGATGCACGGCCGGGATTCGATCCCACGACCTTCGGATTGAAAGTCGAGGTACAACCCCATTCGGCCAACACGGCTCTTTCAACTATTCCACCGATATTCAACCGGAAAATTGGATCTTAGGGTGGTCGCACAGTTCAGCTGTACGCTCCGAACTGTCTATTCAATAGAGAAAATCCTGCTGACGTCAGAATCCGCATTTTCTGATGTCATCAGCATTTCGGACGGAGTATCAGCTCATGTGTACGGCGATAGTGATAAGGGTGACGATTGTCGTCACGAAGAATTCGCCAAACTGCAACATGGTTTATACCGGATCCTGTTCCGGCTCGCCTCGTACTTGTGTTCGGCTCTTCTTCAAAATGCTCTAACACTAATTCAGCCTGCCTCGACTGTGCTCGGACGTCCACTTTCAGTAGACCGATGAAAAGAGCCGGTGGAATATAGTCGTCTTGACATGTTCAGAAAACACTGGGCAGCCGTCGGTGTTCATAAATCGTTGTACAGTTCGCGAACGCATGACACCATATCGTAATATTACCTAATCATCGTTATTTTGCAAAAAATGTTGGAAATTATTATTAGGTAAACAGGTACGTAAAACATACCTTCAAATGTCAAAAAAAAAGGTAAACAGGTACGTAGGCCTTTCCGTTAAATACTGTGGGTCCCTGACATGATAGCTTACTAGGATTGAGAAAATTGTTGGCTTTGATAATTAATTATATTTTTTACAGAGTATTTTGTAACACCCTGTATATATGTTTATCAATAAATTAACGTTAAAAATATAAAATTTATGATGTAAGCATTATGAGTTACAATAACATTTAAAAAAAATTGTTACAATAACTAGAATGCATCTAGTTTCACTTCTGATAATATGATGAGTGTAAAGGTATTTTGCCTGGGTTTTCATCTGGGGAACTATTCGAACAGGTAGGTAATCGCCCTTAATTTTCGATAATTTTCCTAAACGACCTTTGCTAAAAATAGAACTTCCTGCCCACGTAATGCGCAATATGTTTAACCTTTGCATAAATCTTGTCAATTCCACGAGAATCATTAAGCAAAATGTATTTGGATAATAAAAATCAGAGACAAAACACTGAATCTGTGTTTCACCAAGTTTCACGAAGGAAAACGCCTCTCTTGATAACTATGATATGAAATCTCCGGGCGGGTTGACCTTGAAAAAGATGAAGCCGGTTGAAAACAAACAACACTCACCGGGACAGGATCAACGACTCCATCTGCTGCCTCAGTAGTAAAGGTAGCCCCATCGTCTGAACACAAAGTGGACTCGGATAAAAATCAGACGTCTATAGATCGCAATATTAATAATTATCCACATTGTTGTAAAGATTTTAGCACCATTAGAAAATATTCAATCACGAATCACTTGTATTGGTTTTATTTAAATTGGAGTTTATTTTGCATTTGATTTTACATTTTAGGGATGATAGTTTTAAGCACTAAATTAAGTGTTATGATTGGTTTGGTTAGACTGGATGATTGCCGGCGTCGTTGGGGGAAATTGCGCAGTGCTTGCTTGCCTATACTGCGCATTGCAATCGACGAAATTCTCTTTGTGGTTCCTAGTATCATACTCGTATAAGCGCCCCGGCGTGGGCAGTAACTAACCTTACTCATGATTAGGACTTTCAAATGACTTAAACATGGATCGCACAGGGTGGAAAAAATCAACGGGCATATAAAAAAATTATGTTTCACATTGACTGTATCGACTAGTGGAATAAAATAGCCAGGTGCTTATTTTTTTTCTTTTAACTGGTTCGATTCCCGGGTAAAACAAGAGATTTTAAAAAAATCTTTGAATGCAGTTTGGTTTTATTTGGAAAAAGAGGAATGTTTCATATTAGTAAACTATTAAAAATTTAAAGAGGTTTTCCTCCAGGGCCTATTGAATCTTTTTACCCTGTGTGTAGTGTAAGTACTACCTTGCTAATCCTGCAAAAATGACAAGAAATGTATCTAGTAGGTATCTCTATTTGGAGTAATCTCTAGCAAAGACGTCTCTAGATTTCTTGTTAGCTTACGTAAAAAATATAAACATGCTCAATGCTAAAATTGTCTGAAATTCAGAGCCGTGTTGGCCGAATGGGGTAGTACCTCGACTTACAATCCGAAGGTCATGGGATCGAATCCCGGCCCATTAATGGATTTTACGTTTCGTAAAAATTTATATGCGCTTTAACACGAGCTCTGAACAGTGAAGGGAAACATCGTGAGGAAACCATTTAGTATTTCTTGAGGTGGCGATGGGCTTGCAACCTGTCACGTTGGAATACTAACTTCTGCAAGATGTGGGCATGTATCAAATATGTATTCGTACATAACTACACCCCCTTAGACATATGCAAAGGATCTGAGAGAATGTCTACCGCGCCTTGGGGAATACGGTCGTGACCCTGTTTTATTCAAGTTGGTAGACTTCTGATAATGTTACCCATTTGAAGATCTAAAAAAATTTTAATCAAACACAATTAATGTGAAAGAATCATAAAATGAAGATTGTTAATTGGAATTACTGGAAGCCAGTTCTTCGTATGATTCACTTAGTTACCTAGTATTCTTCTAGAGATCCTTAGGCACGCTTACAATTCTTCTAATGTACTTTTAGTTAAATCTAGAAACCCCTAATAGAAAATTGAGGTTCTCAGTAGGATATGTGAGTGCAAGCAGACGTGAAATCCTCCGGGCCTTCGAACACAGACAGGTAAAGTACGAAAGTCAGCTATATTGACTTGACGATTGTTCCTTTGGGTTTATGTGAAACAACAAAGGAATAAGGTGAGATAATTTATTTCATAAAAATTACACAGAACTCTGCACTATACGTACATATCTCGTAGGATAAGACAGCCGAAACATTTATTTATTGTTATTATAAGCCTGAAGTTTCTCACTGCAGGGCAAAGGCCTCCCTTCCCTCCCTTCACGCCTTCCGGTCCTGGGCCATGACAGGCCAATCTTTTCTGTAGGAGTCTAGCTCATCCCGCCATCGTCGCTTGGGCCTTCCACGTGGTACGACCGACGGCTCAAATTACTTTTTCCAAGTAACAAAAGTTCAAAGTTCTTTTCAAAAACAATCGGCTTGAACAAAGGCACCTAATAAATATTAGAACAGACATGGAAATCTGGGTATTGCGTAGGAATTATTCCATATCCATACCATTTCATCTACTAACGTACCTAGGTACTTAGATAAAATTGAAGTGTCTGTCTGTGATTCCAAAACAACTGTTTTCCCTGGTGCCTAAAGTTGTTAACACGATATTTACCTATCGCTCTTTGTGGTAGGTAAACATTGCTGGACATTTCACACAGCATCCTCTAGCCCTAAACTAAGCAAAGCTTGTACTATGGGAACCAGATAACTGATACTACTTATATACTTTTTGTAAATACATAGAAAACCCAGACCCGAGAGAAATATTTCCAGATCATACAAACATTTATCCCGCGGCGGGGATCGAACCCGCAACCTTCTGCGTCCCAAGCTGGCTTTCATCCACTGCGCCACAGAGGTCGTCAAAAAAACAAATTAATATCATGCCTTAGCGACTGGTCTCTTTTCATGAGCCTTCTCGGCATGACTGATTGGTTTCGACGAACTAATCAGTTAAGGTGAAACAAACAAACATGAATTTACCATGAAAAGTAGGTAAAATTAGACTTCTTGATATAACGTCTAGTCTATGAAGTGAAGAGGTCTAGTTAGGTCACCTTGAATGTCTGATTTATTATCCTTCAATAACCTAACAGTAATAGTTTCTAAGAATGATGGTTGTAGGTGCAATTATTTTGAGCAATAAATTAGGATTTTTATTATCCTATGATCCACTAATGAGGTACGCATACGCAGGTAGTACTTATCATCATCATCATCATTATCAGCAGAGGTCTAGGTACCTAATAAAAGTCTATCGCTGGACATAGGGCTCCTCATTCCTCAAACGTCACTTCCCCCGCTCTACATAATGATAAACAGTAGGTGTAAGATGTAACATGCTTTCCTAGAAGGAACCTATTTACTCTTGATTTGAAGATTCCTAATTATATTGTACTTTTCGGGAAATACAGAGCCCGGTACCTACTTATTAATATGTATATTACACATTTTAAACTTTCGCGACTCGAAGACATTTTAAATTTTATAACGGGACTTAATCGCGTAGGTATAACATTTGTTTATTTACCTCGACGTTTCAGTAGCGTTACAGCTACCGTGGTCACGAGAAGACTCTTCGTGTGTCTTCTCGTGACTACGGTAGCTGTAACGCTACTGAAACGTCGAGGTAAATAAACAAATGTTATACCTACGCGATTAAGTCCCGTTATAAAATTTAAAATATGTATATTTTTGAAAGTCTGTAGGTAAGTATGTGTTTATCTTCCCAACCATTGGATTTGGATGAAGCTTGGATCGTAGATTGTAGTCTGAAATAGGCTTTGAACGGATGCTGGACCAGAGCAAAGCCGCGGTCTTAAGCTAGTTATTAGGTACCAAAGTACATAAATTGTTCCGTTATCTTCAGTCACAGCCTGGATTAGCGTAACTAATCTTACTACTACCCCACTACTACTAACTTAAGTAGGGCAAGAGTCTACGACAATCAGGCCTGCGTTATTTTTAAAGGCTGGAACTTTATATTCCCAATAAAGGTAGAAAGATCCCCGATGGTTTGGAACCTGGATAAGGTCACTATTTCTACCTTATCCAGGTTCCAAACCAACAACCTTTTTCAATTTCAACACAACTTTATGCAGCTGCTGTCTAGCTTGGTCATTTTACAGCCGGTTTCAAGAAAATAGTACATTGACACAAGAGAGCAAAATTAGTTTTTGCTGCGAGTGCGGAGTTTAAATCCCGAACAAGCGAAGGAGTCTATAATTGAAGTTAGAATCCTGAGTGTAGTGAGGGATTCAAAAGCACAAGCAACAAATTATTTTGCTCTCGTGTGATACATACAACTATTCACCCTACTTGCGATAAAATACAAGATGTAGAGGAAAACCAATTCCCGCTATTTTGTTTTTTTTGCCCCTCAAGTGGCATAGGTACTATTTCCTCATTGTGTGAGCAAAGTAGAGTTTTGCTCACTGTTTTCACGCGGCAAAAGCGCCCTTTTTGAGCTAGTAAGGTGAAAAGTTAATTTACCTACTTTCATTTTGAATATATTGGGAGGCTTGTTATACTTATAATTTTGTTGACATTTCATAGGGGCATGAATGTATCAGATTTTGTAACTTTGAAAAAGGGAACGATAGTTTCCTTCAAGGTCTTAGATTTTATGGTCTTGATTACTTATATTATATAATCTATACATTTATATTAATAATAGTATTATACAGGGTGTAAAAAGACTACTATCGAAAACTGAGGGGTTATATACATATTAACATATTACTTATCGAAAAAAACGCAAAAAAAAATTACTTAGCTTCTGCCGTATTATTGTATGTACTGTATTATCTGGGGGTCTTGAATGTTGATGGAAGAGATAGGTAGGTACCTAGGTACATAAGTTTTTTTACAATAGTGATAAATCATAATCATAACTATAATTTATTTAATAATTTATTTATTTATTTACACATTGGACTACATTAGCTTACAATAGAGTTGAATGGAAAAAAGGAAGCTGCAGTGGGACATCACGGGCTCGTAATAATAATAATTTATTTAAAGTATATTTGTATCTCATTTCAAAAGAACTGTATTGTTTGTATGAGAATTAAAATGTATTTATACCTAGGTAGGTATAAATACATGCCTCCTGCTAGGTAGCAGGAGTTAAATATTATAGCTGTTAGAGACCTAATAAGACGGTCTAGCGCCATCTCGTATCACTTCCAGTCATTAACATGCCAAGCGTTACACTTCCTACATAACAGATGTCAGTACCTGTGTTATTTGCTGTTAAAATATTTGTTATAGCTTGTCGCATTACTTCTAACATTTTGCAGCAGATAAATAATAACATAGCATTTAACAAAATTACAATGAATTTTATTCTAAGAATGATTGAGGCAATGACTGGACTCGGCTGATCGATAGGATTATTCACTGTGGAAATTACAAAAGTGACAGACGAAACCAATGTCAGTATTGTGAACTGTCAATGTCAGTGATGTCAGTCGGCGCCAGCCTTTCTCAAGTTGGCGATAGATAAATTCTTCAGGAGCCGATTTGAAGTAAATCTGAGCTCTTATTTTAATAAAATGTTCAGTTAGATTGATCGATTTTATCAATAATAATTAGTTTTATTTGGTGGCAGATCTTTGTTGTGCTGTATTGAACACAATCGACGGGGCCGGAGGGCCAGTTCGCTCGGTAAGTAAATTTCAATGAATCTTTGCGACCTTGATAAAAAATACTCTAAATTGGCGGCAGAATTGAATTATCTCCGCGGATTGCCGTCACTTATTTATTACTTGATATAATTCAGTTCTTAATTTTGTTGATGCGCGCTAGATAATTATAACCTTAGGTAGAGTACCGTAGATTAGCCTAGATGAACAGTCTGCATTTGCGCGTTTGAGCTGCGAAGCCTAAGATCATAATATGTTCTTATATTGCAATATTAGGGCAGGGCGTGTTCATTAGCTATCTAGAAGTATAAGGTGGTATAGGTACCTAGTAACCTGGTAGGCACCTGTGCCGGGAGCCGCGCAGGGCGCATGCGGGTCGATCGATGCTGCAGCGCGGGGAGCCCCTGCCCTACCTCATGAGATGAGCTATTACGCTTGGGTATGTAGTCGGCGTTATGGATCGTATCTGGTCAGTGAGTGATTGCTCTCGCAACCAATCGCTGTAAAATTGGAGGCCCTATTCGATACACGCGACTTAAATGACCGATTAAGCAAGGTAAGCAGCTGAGATAAGTACCTACCTAGGTACCTACCTTATTTTGAAATTTTCAGTAAACCTGTTCCATATTATTCAGTTTATTATTCATAGTTTTGTAAAAAACCTACCAACCATACCTAACATCTTTAATCACGCTGAAGGCGTGAATAATTTATTATTTAAAAATCGGTCTTGCCTTTGAAAGATGACCAATTCATGCTGTCTAGATATTTGGAAGATGAAAATGAACATGTTTATGTTGTAAAATGGGAATCAGGCATCATACTTTGTTATTTTGGTCATGAAAATAAAAGCGTGGCGGCCGGCGCGGAATTGCGTCGTTAGACAGCGCGCTTGCGTGGTGCCCAGGGGGTGGGTTGGGTGGCCCAGTTACCTATACCTAACTAGGTCTACGTATTCCCGATTCTGCCGAAGTTTATAGACGCCATTCCGTGTTATTAGTTAACGTCCACCATTTTGCATTACCTATGCTGAAAACTCTCTTAATAACAAACGCTAAAAAGAAGCATGTTACCATACCATGTTGACTTTACCCACAAACCGGTAGTAGACTGGAATCAAAATATATAAGAAGGTAGGTACTAAACAAGTGCTCACGATCACGGTTTATTTGCACAGTTTATCATAAAACGGTCACATCCTGTCGTTGAAAAGGGTACACCCGTATGCTACACTTGGTACCTACCTAATGCAATTTATAGTCCGGGTAGGTACTATGTATCTAAGCAAATCCGTGAGCTACTGAAATAAATTAGGTCCGAGAATAATAATCAGGCAGAAAGATGATGAAATCTCAAAACCCAGCTCATAAAAATCATATCTCGTAGGTCCAATATGGCGCTATCGGAATGGCTGGAGGAGGACCTGGATATGGAGAAGATTATGCCAATCGTGGCCAACTCTCTCAGCACGTTAACCATCATGTCGTGCTTATTTATGAAGGTCCCACAGATAATGTCTATCAAGGAAAAGCAGTGCGCCGAAGGTATTTACATTCAAGCTCTGGCTATGGAAATCGTGGGGTAAGTATCGCGTTCTTTGTGAATAGAATCACAAGTAAAACGGCTCAACGTTATCATAGGAGTCTTAAGAACTTGATCCAACATTGCTGCAACACCTACTGCTTCTCACCAGAGAAATCAAAATATGAAATCCAAAAAATGCTAACATTCTCGCGCAAACCTGATTTGTAGATTTCTTTAAGATATATTATCAAATGCTTGAGTGTTAGATGCACGTCCAAAACGTATTGAATTCTACAAAAGATGTGAGCATCTTTTGTAAACCATAAAATGCGACTAAGATTTCATATTTTGATTTCTCTGGTGAGGCAATGTTGGATCAATTTTATGATAATATTGAGCCGTTTTACTTACAAGGTAAGTGCTAGATTGAGATGGTAGGTACGGACAGGGACACGTTATGAGGAGGGATGAAAACCATGTTACCAAAAGAGTTATGAATATGAGTGTGGCTGGGACGTATGCAAGTAGAGGAAGACCGAAGAACGTATGGTTGGATTGTGTGAGAGAGGTAATGAAAATTAAAGGAGTGGATGAAAAGTTGACGAGCGATAGGAGAGAATGAATACATGCTGTGCCGATCCCACTTAGCGTGGGATAAGGGCAAGGGAATGATGATGAGATTCTAAAGAAAGACCGGTTAGGAACATTTAGAGATTAGTATTACTTTTTTATTTAACCTATCTCATCCCACTGCTGGGCAAAGGTCTCCCCCAAACTCCTCCAATGGTCTCTATCCCCTGCCACGTTCCACCAATCGTCCTTAAAGGCATCGATGTCATCTCGCCAACGTTTCCGAGGGCTATCTCTACGCCGCCGTCAGGGAAAATATATTGTATTCTATTCTATTATTATCATCAGAACGATTTCAACCTTCGAAACAAAAAATAGTATTGCAAACTACTTAGAATACATTACTTTATGTAGATTACGTACTTAAGTTTAGTCACAATTACTGTGCCACAAACTTATCTGGACCGGTGGCCAAAAGAGGAACTAACGAATTTAATATGAAAATTTATTTTTCTCCAACACCAAATGCGATAACAGCGCCTCTCTCATCGGTTCAGATAAGTTTGTGGTGCAACACTATTGGTGTGTCACAGAGAAATAAACCACTTTGGTCATGCGTGAGTATTTTTTTGGCTCCGTGCTCGTTAGTTTTCGTCACGCTGTCAACTGTTTGTTTGAACGCGACCTTGTATTTACCAGCTCGGCATTGCTCAATGCGGTGAAAATGGGCAAATAAACAAACTTGCATGTCAGTTTCAATACCTACTAGCTTCTACGCGCGAATTCGGTCGCGTGGTACCCACATTTTGAATAGCCTAGGTATATGCTATTCTAGGTCACTTATCCCAAGTGTCATTTAAATCGGTTCACTAGCTTAGGCGTGATCGAAACACAATCATACAAACAGCCAAATACCCAAACTTTCAGATTTATTATATTAGGATAGTAGGATGATCCGGATGTGCATCTGACTCCCAGCATACCTACCCCTAGACATATTCAAAGAATTAACAAAAGTATGCCTGTATACCTGTAGATAATAAAACTAGAATAGGTAGGTACACTGATTTAGTACTACCCATATATTTATTTTCCAGTAAGAAAATCGTTTAGGTACAGTCAGCGTCAAATTGATATGAGCGTCTAGAGTAGTCAAAATGATCTGAAAAACATAAAAGCAATTTGTTATACGCAGTTCGAATCATCATATTGTTGCAAGCACCTAAGGTGTTCAAAATATCTTACTACTCATTGTTTCATATTTATATGAGCAGTCAGGGTGTTCAAAATTATCTGTGCATAAACAAAGCTCTTATTTTGAAAGGTTCATTTTATGCACAGATAACTTTGAGAGCTTTGTTTACTAAGATAATTTTGAACACCCTGACTGCTCATATAAATATGAACTGCGTATATCAAATTGCTTTTATGTTTTTCAGATCATTTTGACTACTCTAGACGCTCATATCAATTTGACGCTGACTGTACCTACCTACTAAAAATTGCCTGCACATAATATTGAAAAATAATCTTTCCCCACCAGGTTTACAATCATGACACTTTACAATTACTTAAATAACTATGGAGTGATGACTTACATGGAATACCCGATCATTCTCTGCCAAGTGTATGTAATGATGTACCTCGTCCTCAAATACAAGGGGATGTTAGATGTGCCGATTGTACCACTGATGACAGCCTTCTACTTTGCTGGCGTTTCTGGATTTCTGATGGAGATCTTTCCCAAGGATATCCTCAATTACTTGGTGGTAAGTATCTTAGATGCATAGATTTTATTGCCTTATTTTTATTTGCTACTTTCAGTTCTTTTTGGAAGGTCTATGATTTGATCTATAGTATCCTAGCTATTGAGCTATCCACAGTGTGTTGGTAGGTACATATGTAATATGCCATATACAATGACCGTTCTTAGTTATGTTAGAAAAAGAGAGTTCTTAGGTATAGCTTCAAAATTTCATCAAAATTGGTCAAATCATTTCGAAAGAGAAGATTTACATTCTAATTACGACCACGCCAGAACCTTACAACTTAATAAATGTCAATTTCCCATATGTTTACTTGGTCTATTTTTAAAAAAGGGCTTACGCCGTTATTCGTTTTCTAAATCTCGACCTTAGATTATCGACTGCCGCTCCGCTAGTAGCGGACTCTCCTCATCTCGACTCAACTGTCATTGTACGTCGCGACCTACTTTGACATGACAGTTAATTTCTCCACTTGTTTTAGAAAATGTCGTAGTACAAGAATGAGTAGAGGATTTTTTTACGACCAAGCATACCGAAATGCATTTGTAGGTTGAGTGGAAGTTGAGTCAAGGGTCGCCATTACGTTTAAAGATATGGGTGTTAGTGTTACATTATTGTCCTTAACAAAACTGTATTTCAATTCAACTACCTATAGTTTTTAGTTGGGTTTTTCAGAAGGTGAAAAAGAAACAAATCAATTTTATTCCAACTTAGCCATTTTCTTCAGCCGTTCCAGTAGATAAGTGTTTTATTTTTA
Organism: Epirrhoe alternata; assembly: GCA_963565295.1. Classification (NCBI taxonomy): domain Eukaryota; kingdom Metazoa; phylum Arthropoda; class Insecta; order Lepidoptera; family Geometridae; genus Epirrhoe; species Epirrhoe alternata. The sequence continues at coordinate 3,985,102 of OY751375.1, forward strand.
TTTGTAGACATTGCTATTATAGGTAAACGATATAAATGGAGCTGTTGGTAAATAATTGTGTATTGAGCATTTAACTGGACTAGAACACCATCATTTCAATTCAAGAAACCAAAAAAAAAGTTTAGTTGTAAAAAATATCGCTCACCACATAAATCGTCCTTATTTTGGTGATAAACTCTACTATTATTTATTTAGAACGGGAAACTCAATCTGTTTGCAGTTCCATTTATATTGATATAATATCGTTAATTTGAGCTTGCTTTTTCAATAGATCGTCTGCATGGGTGTCATACTAATGGGACTTACGAATAGCAAGCGTCTTTTGTTTCCCAGCTGACTCACCGGAGCCAAGGCCGAAATAATCCGACCTTTATCTTGCAGCCGCTTTGCACCCCCCTGAGTGGGTTTGCGAAAATCACCTACATTTATGGAATTATTAAGACAGGCAATGCTGACAACATGTCTCTCACTACGTGGATTATTTCTATGCTCACCAACCTTGGTGAGTCATTTCAATTTAACAAATTTTCAAAGGTTTTACTTTGAAAATGAAACCTTAAAAAATGTTTTTAACAAGTTATTAATTGCTACGTTGATTAATCAAATAAAATGTTTTGTAGAGCCTTGCTTACATGAAAGGTTTTTCTTTGTAATTGCTGGTTATGTAACTCGGTTATGTAGGAGTAACAAGCGGGGGGTGGTACAGGTATCATAACTACCTACGAGTACGAAATAATATTTTAGTTTATATATATAATAGTTTAGTTTTTGCAATGAAGTGTCATTTCAGGAATAAGGCATATTATAATGAGCAGAGTTAGAGCAAGCAAATTTTAAAAGTCGAGATAAAACTATCTATAGTACCTATTTATTTATGAGGTCTACCAACGATTGTTACATCAATACATGAATATAAAAATACATAGTTGTGTAGGTACGTTAAGTACTGTCTTATGCTAAATGCACAATCACTTAGAGGTAAACACCGCATGCACTAAATCAGAAGGAGTAGGTAACGAAAATAGAAAATGGGGTTTAAAAAGAATTTAAAAGTAAAAAATACCAATGATTTATTTCACATTGGTGCTCGGCAAGGTGTTGGCGGAGCTTACCAACTACCAAGCACAGCATTCTAATCTGTCTCCAAATGATTAGGTTATTTTCGAGATCACGATTTGGCTAGGTAGGTACAGTCACGGACAATAAGATGTATACACTCCATACTTTTAAAATTAATATCACACTAAAACTAATAGATGTAGGTTAAAAGCAAAAAACGGAAATTAATTTCACATTGAACTAGTGGCGCAATCAATAAAAATACAGTCACGGACAATAAGATGTATACACTCCATACTTTTAAAATTAATATCACACTAAAACTAATAGATGTAGGTTAAAAGCAAAAAACGGAAATTAATTTCACATTGAACTAGTGGCGCAATCAATAAAAATACCAGAACATTGTTCGACATGTTGACCTGTAGGTACATGGGTTGAAACATTATGGAGTGTATACATCTTATTGTCCGTGACTGTACAATGTTTTTCTTTATAGAAATTAACAGGATCGTCGTCATCTTGTCAATTTCCCAGCTTTTAATTCATACGATAATAATTATTCCACAGCTCGCGTTTTAACGGTATACGTGGACTCTGCTGACTCCAAGCTGATGTTAAATTTCCTCGTGTCCACCGTCCTGAGCTCCGGCGTCCTCGGCACAGCTATCTTCTACCAGGCCCTGGTGTGCCCCGCGCACCGCGTCGTCCGCCGAAAGTCGGGACGTCGCCGCAGTCATAACGACTAGAACGACAATCGAATTGCCTTCCAATATTACTCGGACCGTATCGCATATATACCGTTCGACTATCTTAATCCAGAGGTGGATGACCTGCCGATGAACTACGATCCTATCATCGAAAGCGTCGTCCCCAAAAAGAATCCCGGCAAACGCACGCGAAGCAAGAAAGATAAGAAGAGGACTGTTGTTATGTCCCGCCGAGAGCGGCAGCAGGCGCTGGCCCAGCAAGCGCAGCTGCAAGCCATCCAGAAAGAGATCAAGGCGGAGAAGAAGCGCGCTAAGAAGCAGACGCGTAAGCAGAAGAAGCATAGCAACAGCGAATCTAATGAAGCAACCGACTAACTTGCTTTTTTACGAACTTAAGCCGGCGTACATAGTAATTATCAAAACTTTCCATCGAATGCATACGTCGGTTTTCGTTCAAATTTTTGCGTGTATCATTCGGAGATTTATAAGAGCCCTTAACATCTCGCGGGCATATAACGGTATACAGTGTGCGGTGATTTTCATTTAGCATTATAACCATGTATTGTGGTTTTAAACTCTTCTGGCTTGCTTTACCTGACGTGTCATGCAGTCTGGTATTTGATGAATGTATCTGGTAGCTATTTGGTCTGCAAAGATGACTGTAGGTATTTTCGGTTGGAGTTTATAATTGTTGGTATTTTGTAAGCGTTATTAGAATGATGTGAAGCAAGCCTGAAGAATAATGTGTTTTTGTTGGTTTTTTACCTGAGTAATGGGAAGGCAATTCGCGGTTAAAGTCCGCATATTTTACTATAAGCTAAAATAAGGCGATGGTATTTATTGGTACGTGAGACAGACAGAATGGTTTTGAACGAGTTTATGATGGTCTTAACTGTAAAGGTGAACAACTGGGATCTGTATTTACAGGTAGTGGCTATGTGTTGATGGTCTGTTTAGTTTTATATAACATATTAATCGATAGTTTTAGATATGTCTACCACAATACCTAACTTGCTGATGTTTCACTTTCGGTAAAAGCAACTTAAATCAGGCGTTGCAATTTATTAATTGGTGTAACTAGATACATTTAAACGCTGTGAATCTTAAATAATCAATAGTGATGTACTCAAGTCATGCATATCTTAAAATCTGTTTACATTAATAATATAATTAGTCAGTTTATTTTCTAGTCAAATTCAATTACTACCTATGAAGTCGACATGAGGCTGTTGATATTATTATGATGCCTTTTTCTATCGAATTATGTAAAAATATACCTAGATATTCTTTCAGACTTTCGTTTAGTGTTTTAGTGTTTTGTGATTGTTACGTTTTCGGAGAGTGTATACGCAAACGCACAACCCCTTCAATGTTTACTTTAGATATTAATAGAGAAGCCTCAATTAGTTTTGTCTTTTAATATATAACAAAGACTAGGTTTAAATTATTATATTTTTGATGATGTTTTAGATCTATTATAATCTAAATTATTTTGACTATATTTAAGGTTAAATATAAATTACAGTACCTATCCAGTACAAATGACAAATTTGTATCATGTTGGGGATATATCATAACATACTCTTATTAATATATATATTTTTCTTTGGTTACTATCCTAGAATAGTTTTTGTGCCATATATACACAGACAACTTTAGTAGATCTACTTATCTGTGCCAAGTAAGGACACTGAATAATTGTAATAGGTGTATTTAGGTTTAGTTTCTGAATTAATTCAATAAAGAACGTAGATAAAAATTGTGTTTTATTTATCAAGCTTCTAATACTAAAAATTGAAGGGATTGTGAGCTAATCTTATGAGTATGGAACTGTTTGACGGGAATAGGTACTTATGTGCGCAGTAAAAGGTATATATAGTTCATTCAAAAACATTATGTTAAACAAATAATGCTAGACATTTTCACACAGCATCATCTATTAATAAGTAGGACTACCTAAGTCTTAGGCACTACTAGCCGTATCATACATATGTACGAGCTTAATTACATTCTATTAAACTAGCTGACCTACCTATGCACCTTGACACAAATTTTTATAAGTAGGTTTATACAGGGTCTTTCATTTTAAACTACACAAACTGACAAGGCCTCATTTTTAGGTTGTAAATAGCGTTGAACCGTAACTATTTATTTCCTAAGCCGATTTAAGTTTTCACTTCAAAAGGAGACTGTTCAAATGCGGTCTATGAAGATATAGCGATTCTGTCTTGGCATTTCAGTAGAGATGCCTCATCTACATTCTTGTGCAAAGGGGCATCAAAATCTGACTGGCCAGTTTGTAGATATAGAGGGTGGCTTTTTAAGGCGGTGTAGTAAGGGCGGTACCTTAACCGTTCTAGTTACAGGAAAATGTTTTTAGGCGACTATCCATAATTTTTTGAGATATTTTAAACAGCATTTATACATTTTAATGTCCCTTTGCACAAGGATGTAGATGAGGCATCTCTACTGAAATGCCAAGACAGAATCGCTATAGCTTCATAGACCACGTCCCATACAACTTTGAACAGTCTTGTTTATCCCTATAGACTAAGGTTTATCCTATGGGTCTTCACTCTTTAACTCTCGGAACTTCTGCAAAATCTTATAAGCTAGTGTTGTGTGGTTTATATAAGAAGAAGATCGAATGGTAAGCAACTTGGACCTCGTATTTCGTGGGATACGAGAAATATATTTAATCCTCGTCTTATTTTCCCTAGGGGAGGTAACATGTTTGTCTAAGAGCAGTTTGGAGCAAAGAGCTCTTGGCGACATCATTTCGAGGGACGATATTGATTTTAGTTCTGCTCTCGGAGTTGTAAGCCATCCCGATCTCTCAGAACTAATATAACTTTGCTCCATTTTGAAAACATTATGCAAGGGCTCCTTTTCGCAACTCTTCTCCTCGGGCAGGGCTGGTAAAACTTCTAAATCACTTGGTGCAGACTGTATACTCGGCATATTCTCAACCTGCATCAACCCTTGCGGCTCTTGGGCCGCAAAACTAGCTCGACTGGCTAATTGCCTTCCTATTTGCCGAGCTCTTGCTTTAGCAATCTTCGCAGCGCTCGCAGAGCCAACCAGATGCATATTCAGATCGATATAGTTGCAAACAGCTTCTGCCTCTTCTTCAGGAGATAAATGAGCATCTCTGAAAAACCCATAGCCGTTACGAAGGTCGTGTATCCCTTCGACAAAGAGCCAGGCAAGCGATCCCAGAACTAGTGTCAGAGAAGTGATAAAAGCAATAGCCGTTGTCCAATCCGGACCTGTCATCTTGTGCTGCATTTTACCTAAAACTCCGTAGGTGACCAAGTTTCTTGTTCGCTTGTTATTACGTGCTCTACAGGTGTAAAAACCTCTCAAGTCATTATCAGCAGTAGCCACGAGCTTCAAGACCCTGCCGTCGTCGGTGGAGCGGACGGCCTTGTCCTGAAGAGAGCCGCTCACAATGACGTCCAGGAACAGCCAGTGAGCTGTATTGGGTGATCGTGCCGTTCTTGCGTGAAGGCAAGTAAGATTCAAATGATTTGAGTTTCCCCATGCAGTTTCATGATAAAATCCAGAAATACTTGCAGTTCGTGAAGACACTTGGATTGTGCCATCTCTATAACGTTCTTTGTTGAAGTCGTGAAGATCGAGCAGAACATAGTCTACACTCATGGAAGCTATAACGCCAGAGAAGGTATTGAAATCTTCAGCAATACGATGCCTTAGTTCAATTGGTACGCCACCTACAAAATATTCATCAGCACATAGCTTATACGTATTATTATCATTATTTTCTTTTAATCTAAGTGAGTTCTTAAAAATTTTTAATTCCCTTTTATTGATGTCTTCGTACAAAACATGCAAACGTTCCCTTGAGTTTATTGCTACCTCTAATGTATTGGCATCAGGTTTTTTAGATAAGCTCACGTCAAACCATTGATCTGGAAAACACTCTGTGGTACTGCTACTTTCAGATCGAAAATCTTCGAATGCCAATTTTACCCTCAGCCTCATGTTCTGCAAAGATAAATGCAGCCAACTGGACTCGTCTTGTAAAAATAAAATTGTTCCTGATTCTCTATTTGATTTCAACGTCAGCTCTATCCTCCATTCGTCTTCATTGCTGTAACAGGGCAGACGGAGATATTGGTCGTTATGCAGTGACAAAAATGCTTCCTCGAAACCGGCTTTCTCATAAGCTACATTAGATCCCGCACTAGGACTAAAAGATTTTTTTTTAGAGCGACTGCTATCAAGTATCATATCCAAAGGAATAAAGTTTAGAATCAACTCTTGGATTTCTCCATGTAGCCTTTCACCAACGTAAATGTTCATATTTTCATTAGGAAGATCTGGGTCACATAGGAATGAACTTCGGATTCTTTCTGGGGCGTCGTCTAATCGCAAAGTGGCAGCTTCACTCGTGAAGGTTATCAATGCTGTATGCCAGACGGCAGGCTCCACAGCGGTGTGCGAGCATATTCGGGGAACAGTGCACGATCGTGACAATCCACTTGCGTCCAAACAAATATGCCATTTTTGCAAACTGAGACGAATTAGCGGGTTGCGTATCGAGCCCCGTCGCACTAGCGTACCATGTGGCGATAACGGTAAAAAGCGAACGTAGAAATGGAACAGGGTAGAGCGTTTGTTTTGGAATTGGTAATGCAAATATGATTCACCGTTGAAAACTGCCACAGTATGGGAATAGGTTTCACAAGGAATTAAGTGACAGGAGCCGACTTCCGTTCTGGGGCCACTGCAAAGAGCGCCGCTTCCGCCTGGCACGGGGCGCGTGCATGAGCGGGACCGCGACCGTCTTCCCGCGCCACAGGACTGCGAGCAGGGACCCCACGTGCCCCAGCCCGACCAACCTCCATCCAAGTTACACTCTCGGTTTTCGCAGACTTCTAGCTGGTCATGTTGACCGCGGCAATGTGTACCCCAAGAACCAAACAGTTTTGGCGTGTTCATTTCGAAACAAGATCTTTTGCGACGCCTTACGCCCGCGCCGCAACTCTCTGAACATTGAGACCATTTACCCCACGTGCTCCATGTTCCACCAAAATCACGTTTACTTATAGCACATTGGTCCCCTTGACATTCATCTGCTTGTAGTGGAGTTCCTGTACACAGGAGATGGGCATTAGATGGGGGTGGTGTGTCGCATCTGCGGAGTCTCCATCTCAAGCCGTACCCGCATCGCGCGCCGCATGCAGACCACGATCCCCACGCCCCCCATTCTCCAACCACGGGGCATCCCAAATTATGTTTTACGCAAAGCAACGAATTCCAAAGTAGTTCTGGATTGATTTGCCAAGTGTTATCAGCTGCGAGTGCTGCCTCGATGCCTTCATAAGGACACTGCATGAGCAGGCAACGTTCCATCAGTGCGGGCACGGCTTCTAGTTGGTGTAAGGCTTCAGTCCGGATGGCATCGCCTTCCACGATTTTGTGGTAATCCTGAACCGTGCAATTCTTAAGAAAGCATAGTTCGACTTCTTGATCGGAGCCGGAGCATGGCAGACCGTCTTGCGAAGGGGGCGGGTTGGCGCATAGTCTGCTTCTTCGGCGGTGGCCGACGTCGTCGCAGGAGCCGCGACACGCCGACCAGGGGCCCCACGGTGTCCAGCCTCCATCTACAGGGCACTCAGTATCTGATATTATACCAAGTTCACATTCAAGGCGCCAAACCACTTGCTCGCGCTTTCCGAATGGTTTGTTTGCTTCAACAGTAAAAATAAGGTATTTGAAAATGAGGGCAACTAAATAATGCATAACGACGACACGAAAATAAGTTTTTACAGTTTATTTACGCCGTTACACACGCCATCATTGATTGATGCCTTCACACTTGCGTCACACCAGTATTTTTCTCTATGCGTCACACTCAAGTCACACCACTCAGTAAACAATTAATATTATATGTCTAGGCAATGACTAGAGGTACAGTCACATGCAATAAGATGTAAACACTCCATAATGTTTCAACCCATGTACAGGTCAACATGTCCAACAATGTTCTGGTATTTTTATTGATTTCGCCACTAGTTCAATGTGAAATCAATTTCCGCTATTTGTTTTTAACCTACATCTATAAGTTTTAGTGTGATATTATTTTTAAAAGTATAGAGTGTATACATCTTATTGTCCGTGACTGTAGGTACTATGCTAAATCTATGGCAATGACCTATCATTCCTCAAAGCCTACATTGGTCTAGGTCCAGATAAGTCTAGGCTAGGCCACAGAGTAAGGCTAGCATGCTAAACCGCATTTCAGTGCTGTGTCTAGGAACTACCTTAGGGAATTCTATGAATACGTATGAATCTTTACGTTTCAATATAAAACTGATATCATACAAGCCCTTCATACATACAAGTACCTGGCACCTAAACTCAAAAAAATTAAAGCTACATTGTATAGTGAAACAGAAACAACAAATAGTCTAAATAAATATTTATTTAAAGCACATCAGTTTTTAACACGAAAGCAACACAATCTGCTTCAATATGGCGTACCTACTAACAGTAATACTGTTTTAAATATTTTTAACTTTCCAAAAATGTTAAAGTTAAAAAAACATAACAAAATAAATTAGAAATGAACTGTTTCATATAAAATAGGAACTAACAACGTAATAAAGCACAAAGCAACATTTAATGCTGTCACAGGTAATCTTACTTAAAACCACAGATCAAAACATAAAAATCCTGACCATGTCATACAAAGTCATATCAAACACAATTATTATTAGCCTAGTATATCAGGACCCAGTTCTGCGGATGATTGTACCCAAAGAATATAGGACAGTGAAGTACCAAGGAATATGACGATTTGTCTATGTGCTTAGTCACATTCAACCAGCGATTCATCCACTTAATCATGTCGTTGTTTGATAGATGGGTATCGTTTAAGCCACGCAAGTGACAAGCATTCCTTAGGGCTTCTGTATTAAGAGATTCTGTTCCTCCTTCCCGGATTATTGCTTTATCCATCTCTAATAGCAAGAATGCCTTGTATTTAAGTTTGTTTGTCCTGAAGACGGATTTTCTCAGGCCATGCATTTTCATGAGGTAACCCTGAAAAATTATTAAAACTTTTTAAAACGTCATTTTTTATTAATTCAATACGAACAATAGTCTTATTTAAATAATCTATCTACTTAATTACTATCGCTTTGGAGGTTACATAATTTTCTTCCAACGGCCACTAAAATTATGGCCACTATAACTTGCTCCCAATTCTTGATTATGCTGACTCCTCACTGAGGAATAACTCAATAAACTTGAGCGGCTGCAGAATGTTTGCATTCGAAGTATTTTCGGACTTCGCAAAGACCATGTTTCAGAATATCGCACTAAACTGAAATGGCTTCCCATCCGCCATCGTAGGAACTCCCATATGCTGTCGCTTCTCTTCAACATCCTCCGCAATCCCTCTACTCCTGGTAGGTAATCTAAGGGGCGTTTTGAATACCTTCATGATGAGAACCCCCATACTCTTTGCTCCTCAGAAAACCAACTTATTAAAACTCTTTTGTATAGAACTAGTTTCTATGCTGACTCTTTTACAGTTTAAGCTGTACTACTTTGGAATGCTCTGCCGTTGATTATTAAAAAATCTTCTTCGCCTGATGTATTTAAAATACAATAGAAATATTTTTTTCTGAATGAATCTAATTTTGAATTGTACACCTGGTGTGTAAGTATATTTAATCATTTTTATTTAGTATATAATATTTGTTTTATTTATTATTATTATTATAAGGGTATTTGTAGTATCTTATGTATTATTATTATGAAGATAAAAAATATAATACATAAACTTTATGTATTATATTTTTTATTTACAGAAACTAAGCTACTACAATATGTACATAAAATTACAAAATACAATAGAATCAGTCAAGTTATCTAAGGATCGTCGTAAAATCTATAGATAGCTCAACTGATCCAGGTCACTGCCAGTCGGAAGCGTGCCCAAAACACTGGCGGCGTTGCCACGCTGAATGGCAATGCTGATTCTTTGGGCCAAAAATTCGCCAGCTCTTGAATCACGCGACGCTTCGACCAGACGCCCTGAAAGATTTTTGAAGACGCGATGGGCTCCGGAACCCCACGGACCCAGGGTCTCGACCCCAAATGGTTCAAATATATAAACCCGATCAAGATATTTGCGCCTTTTGAGATCCCCAGCTGAATCTGCCGCCGCGCCAGGCCTAACGGATGTCCCCGGTAATTAATAATTTAATTAATTAATTACTTAATTTGTTTTTTATTAGATAATAGATTAGGCAACTTTTAAGTCATCCAAAGATCTCTTCTCAGCGATAAGGCGTATCTGTATCTTGAAGTTTTAAGGTGTGCATTATGCAATAAATTATTTTCATTCATTTATTCATTCATACTAGTTACTAATAATATAAAACGGATAGTTTAGTAGGAATTGATTGAAGGTAAGTTTAGATGTTTGTGTTTTGAATGAATCTTGGAATAGGTGTATCTACACTATCGATTTAAAAAAAAAAACCTATATTATGCTATTCATTGAATAGCATAATATAGGCTATTTAAAAAAAATTACCATGCAAGCTAAGCTGCAGGCTAAAGCTATATATGAAGAACTGATTACCTTATGCTTGTAGGTTAAACTGCCCAATTGGTATGGTCCATTTTTGAACAGATCCTGACAATCCAAAACTTCCTGTGGTGATGGGTGAACACCGGAACCCAACAAGGCAACTATCCTACCAAACTTTGTCTTCAAATCCTCATCAGGTATTGTAGAAAGTTTGGCCTGCAGAGCTCGGAACACCGGACGATTGTGCCTCAGCCGTTCTCTCAAGTCCTGTGTTGAGAACTCTGCTTTTTGTTGTATGGACCAAAAATGTGAACACAATAGTACTCTTGGCTTCCAAAATCTGCAAGTATAGAAATACCTAGTTAATAGCATATTTATAAAATCACATGTTTTTTTTAAGGTACAAGAAACCACAGATTTCTTCACTCGTTCCTAACACACAACACTTTTGCCTCTTTCATTCTCTTTTCATTCTTAATACAAGCTTATGCACCTAATAAACCTGTTTTTTTACTTATTGAGAAATGAAAAGTCTTAAGTATCAAAATTTTCGATTTTCGTAAACTTTTTTTTTCATTTATTTACCGTTTCAACAATAATAAGCCTTATAATTAAATAATATAGTACTTATCTAGAAAACCGAAAATTTTGATAAGATTTTTCATTTATAATGAAAAATCTTTTCATTTATAATGAAAAATACCTAAGTGTGGAAACACTTAAAAAATTATACTTGACTTATATTTAAAATTGACCTGATACAGGCATGTTTTTTTTTTTTTTTTTTTTTTTAATTTATTTATTCAGTATACAGACTACATAATTTATATTGATATTGTGCCTGAAAACCATATTAGATTTGAGTAGGCACTCACATGTGTCTAAATTATGTTTTACACTCATAAAGATCGCAAAGAAATAAGTGTATAAACATCAAAGTTTGCTAATCCACGCTCACACTAACGCAATGGCGATAAGGAACAACTTACTATGCAAAAAAGGCGTGTAGGCACTGTCTCAGTCACACACCGTGCTCGAGAACTTGGTGAGAGAGAGATGACTTACGTTGCATCTATGTGAGTGTAGATCGCTCGCTAGCTGCCTTTACAAAAGAACTGGTAAACAACTTGCTGCTATACAGGATGATTCAATTGTTCTACTTTATTTTGGAAAGACATGATTATGATTATTTATTTATGGTTGCTGTAAGTAGTTTATGAAGGTACAGAAAAGATAGATTTATTTATTATTTTTCCAGGTAGTAGTTTTTTAATTTAATTTTATAATTTTTGTTGTGGATTTTATTTAAAATTTTATAAGGAATGTTATTGAGTAAGGTTGGAATTAGGAATTCTGTAGTACGTCAGCCATAAAGATTTTTCATTCTAGGAACAAATAGTTTGTTTTGAGTTACTTTTCTTGTAGTAGTTTTATGTACGATTGGTTGCATTAGGTTTTTATTTAAATATTGTTCTTTAAGTAATGTTAGTTCTACTTTTTCATGAATTGGAATTATTTTACAGTATTTAAATTCACTTAAATCTCCCTGCAAATGACTTTTAATGTATTTAGGTAATATTAATTTAAGTAGACGTGACTGTAACAAATGTGCTAGATAGATGTATTTTTGAAGTATACATTAAAGTATTTTCAATGTTTTAAGATCTTAATAGACATCTATGGTTAAAGTATGTGTTGACATGAACTTGTTTTATTTAAATGAGGGAAAAGAGCTACAGCATAGTGGGAAATATGAAGTACTTACGCAAGTGGAAATATAACATAGTTGCCGAAGGGTATTGCCGATAAAATAAGGACAGGTGCTATCTTCAGCATGTCCGATGGCATTTTTTGATACAACTCTATTTCTTGACGTGTCATTTTAGAGAATCCTTTATCTTTTAACAGCTTGATCCTCAAAGATATATAAGTTTTGAGGTCTCGTAGGAAATCTTTGATGCCAACACTGAAAACTCTGTACATATTCATAGCTGTAGGGAATCTTTCTTCTAGGAATTTTGTGTAATTCTTTACATAATCTATGTATCGTTGAACAACGTATGTCCGTAATTTTTCTTTTTCTTTTTTTAGAGCTATATGCTTTGAGCGCGTTATGTTTGTGAATCTGAAAAAAAAATTATGCAACCATGTTAGAAGAAATCTAGATGGAATACCGAATTATTCGTGAAAGTTTTAAATTTTGTTTCATATCTGGGACAAATTGATTTCAGTGTTTTGATTGAATGACCTTGCTGTCACTTTTATAGAAAACAAGTTGATGCCATCCAAACTAAATTGGTGATCGGAACAACATGTTTTTGGCTTCAGCGGTTGTTTACGCAAAATATTGCGTTGAATAAAATTTTTAACTTACCCATAGCATCGAGGTTGCTGGAAACTTTGTCTTAGAATTGGGCTAGAACGACTGCACTGTAGCACAGAACTAGAGAAAGAAATTATTCTGCAAATAGGCATATTGTGTATCAAAATAAATTGAGGTCTTTTACAAAATTAGGAATAGGAACAGCTTCTTGCTCTTGCGAGCTGAATGAAAACAATGTGAATCACTGTCAGGGAAGCTGTCTGTCAGGTCATTGAATCTTTCTTCTTTTATTATATGGCAACTGTTTATAGTATATCTGTTCAGTATATTTCTGTCAATGTCAAGTAGGATTACTGTTTCTTTTTTTTTTAGGGGGCAAACGAGCAACTGGTACACCCTCGGACGAATTGATCGAAGGATCGAAGGGCACACCTGATGGTAAGCTTCGATCATTAAGGTAGGGATGCGCCATAACTTGTATTTCCCCTCTGTCAAATGTACACGACTCCGAGTCGTTTCAGTTTATAAAAACTACTTCGGTAGCCATTTTGACACAATACTTCTGAACCTGAGCGAGAACAGAGCTGCCATAAAATGCCTATTTGTGCTGTATTTTGTTATCGAAACAAGTCGGCAACATCAAATTTCAAAAGCGACGGCATCTCTTTTCATTTGTGAGTATTTAATTTGTAACATAACTATTAATTTCCTTATGAATTTATGATATTTATATTTGAGTAATTTGAATTTTCCGCCATAAGAATAAATGAATAAGTCTATTCACGTGACTACAATACTATGTAATAATCTATGTAGCGAGTCAGGGTTGTCACTAAGTTTTTTCAAAATCAAAACACGTTTATTTTAATCTAGTTACATTTTAATTGAGTTTCTATAATGTGTTCCATAATTTTTAACATTTAATAAACTGCCAACAGTTCAGTTATTAAAAGAGAGTTGTAGAATGCGTGAGCTGGTATATATGCGGTTCCTTAAGAAACTTGTTCTGGGTGCTTAGGAAGTGAACATACTAAAAGTACTGATGTCTAGGAGGTGAGCCGGAGTGGGAGGGAGTTGACTAATTTATCAAAAACGGTGCGTTTCAATGCAATTATTATGCCAAATTAATTTACTTATGCTAAATGAAAGATCATAAAATTTTCTTCAACTCCATACCCTTTTCCAGAATTTCCAACCGTTTTCAAGCTCCGTAAAAATTTTCTTTTTTATCTTTAAGTTAGGTTTTTTTAACCTTTGTAGCTTCACATGACTGGTTCTGAAGTTATAAAGCTGAAAAGGAATGTAGCTTCCTTTTATTCTTCCGGAGCGTGTAGCTTGCCTTTTTCCGGAGCGTGTGTCTCAAAACCGCAAAACCTGATGAAAATTCGGAATAGTATATTACAAAAGTCGTAGAGAATTATATGATCTTTCATTTAATTTACAAACTTTTTGTCATACGACGCACCGCTATCGGAATATAAGCGAAAAGCCCAAAAGTGGGAACTTTGATCCCCCCTCCCCCAATCCGACATAATAACTATGAATATATTGTGAATTAAAAATAAAATGAAACCACGCAAAATAATTATAGGTAATTTATTTTAAAACATAGTAATAATTATTTCAAATTGATGACAACCCTAACTTGACTAGTTGAAATGTTCTATAGTGCAGTGGTATTGATATCGATGATTTAAATGAATGAACGGAAGATTGAACATTTTTAAAAGTTTTGTATGTACCTACTTTTCTTTGCTTGTTGATTTTATGTTCCCAAGAGATTATTAAAGAAAAATGGAATCAAGCATGCAATAGACATCCATCCTGGACGCCTACTCGGACTATACAGGTGGATTTTTGAGATGGGCCATGGAGGGCAGGTACCTTAACCATTGTAGCTACAAGAAAACGCTCTTAGAAGACCTTCCCTATCTTTTTGAGATATTTTAAACTGCATTCGCAGATTTTGAAAAAATGTACAGACAGCGACAAAAATGGCAAAAAGGAAAAAAAATTGATTCCAATCTATTCAGTTTCAGGTAAACATCAAAAGACTTTATGGGGTCGTTTGAGTACTAGAAAATTCAGAAATTGTCAAAAACTTATCCTATACTTTTTGTACTAAAATCGATTCAGTTTCATGTAAGGATCGAAAAAGCCTATGGGACCATTTGAGGTTTAAGTACTACAAAAGCAACAAACATCCCTACAGAAACGACTGTCAAGCAAAAGTCTAGTGATGCAACACCCCAAGGGCTACCCAAATCACCCCCATGTAAGTTCAACGATTTTTTGTAGTTTAGAAGTTATTCATGTTTTTGTGACATTGCAGCAACAGTGGTCCTGCATCACTGGACTTCCGCTTGAATGTCGTTCCTATGACATCCTGTATATACTTACATATGGCAGAAGTAGCTATAATTGTAATGAAGGTTCAAGGCTATTAGATTTAAATAAACTAGTTTTACAGTACCTAAGTATTCAGAAAATATAAGTTCCTACCTATGTAAACTCGTCATCGTCAACGTATAAAGACGCCTCTTTGGGGCGCACTTGAAATCCTTTCGCCACACTGGTTCGAAAGAACTAGTAGGACGACATCAATAGACCGATAGTTTCGAAATTCGATATTTTGGTGGCACTGTACAATTAAATTTTACGGTCTAACCGATTTTTACTTGTTATTAACTTATCTACTACATTCATTCATTCATTTCGAGTCAATGGTACTCATATAACTTTAGACCAGTAGTTGGTGGTGGTCTTTGTTATGAGCCATTGTGGTGGAAGAATTGGCCAGCCTAGGACACTGCGTTACCGTGTCCTAGCTGTTTCCGAGGTACGCCGCGAGGAGGCTTCTTCCATGTCCCCCTACTACATTGTAAAGCATTGTTAAGTTAATTTTATTCACAATGCAAATTATACGATTAATAGAAACTGAGAAATGGAAGAAATAATTTGTCATCATTCACTCATTCACGCATATAATCGATAACGATAATATTATTGACGTTCCCTTCCCTAATTTTCTTGATGTGTGCTACTTTCTGTTTTACGTCGCTACATTATGTTTATACGAAATTTGCAATAGTGTGTGTAAAAATGAGAGTGTGTTGTATTTTTTATGTAGTGTGCTTGTGTAGCGATACAAAAACGAAATGCGTATGTGTGTGTAAAATGCGTTAGTGTGCTACCTCGTCCCCCGCAAAAATTGACAGAAAATTTTGTATGAGGACTTCCTTCAATCAGACGTCCCCTTTATAGTCGTCCGAGATGGTAAGTGATTGCCACCGCCCACAGACAACTGCAGCATGCTAGAAACATACTATCGGTCGCGGCTGACAGCGCGATCTGGATAATAATGATTGTACACTGAGCTGTGCAAACTATCGGACCTTAGATCATTTTTGTCCGAGTATCGGACATAAGTCGCGGACGTGTCCTTGAGCTCTTGGACGTCCGACAACGATCTGGGGCGCTGGATGTTTTTGTACTGTGCATATCTATCAGCCGCGTCCATTAGCCGCGTCAAAAAAAGTACCATGCTATCTATGGCTAAAAGTACTCTGTGGCGATCTACCATAGACAAGTAACTGTGGCTCCCGATTACACTTTGTTGACATTTTCAGAATTTTTTCTAATTCATGAAATGGAGCTATAGTCATGCTTTAAATGCATTCTACAAAGGCATTAGAGTAAATATAATATGGATAATCGGTTAGATTTTAATTACCTATCGAGATGTAGTTACCTACTTACTTTTAAGAGACAGACCAGACCTCCAGTATTAAGCAATACCTATTTATAATTAATTATCTCGGGGTCTGGGTGTTTCTATGTATAATATGTACGTATTTACAAACAAAAAGTAAGTATATAAGTAGTAGGTATATCAGTTACCTGGTTCCCATAGTACCTACCTACCCGGTGGTTAAATAGTTACCACTCGTTTAGGTGGTGTACAGTAACGGGTGTAACTTAGGAGTAACCATTAATTTTAACCAGACCTGGCGTAAGTTTACCTACACCACGTTTACTAATAACATCCCATATGTAACCCATATGTGTGTTAGGTAGGTACCTACTTACATAACTATACCTACTTACCTTGTTTCTAGCAGGTTACCTGTGTCACCTGTGTGTGCTTAGAAAATTCAAATAGTAGTCACGGACAATAAGATCTATACACTCCATAATGTTTCAACCCATGTACAACATGTCCAACAATGTTCTGGTATTTTTATTGATTTCGCCACTAGTTAAATGTGAAATCAATTTCCTCTTTTTGTTTTTAACCTACATCTATTAGTTTTAGTGTGATATTAATTTTAAAAGTATGTAGTGTATACATCTTATTGTCCGTGACTGTACCTACCTTACGTACGTACTTAAGTATTGTCTTATTTTAGGGGAAGTCAGCTTTGTGAAGAATGTAATGCACCATGTGTCAGCGAATTCAAGAAAGTAGTTGGCCTACGGAACTCCCGTCTACTAGTATTTTTACATAGACAAAAACTAGCTAAGGTGAGTGAACTTAAGTAGGTATTTAGGTATGGTATCTCCTACGTACCTAACTATTATCATCCTCTCTGTATTCTGTGCTATTATACCGGAATTCTATGTTCTTAAAGCTTACTAGCTATGTATGGCTCAGCTAGTAAAATTTTTGTAGATACGTACCTACCTACCCAATTAGGTACCTGGATAGGTACTAAATTATGAATTGATTAGTTACCACTTACCAAGTAGGCATATCGGGGTAAATGGGTAGATAGGTACTAGATACCTAGTACCCACCTACTTACCGTGATTCTTGGTCAGTAAACTGATGAAAACGTAGCCTCCAGACGCCACGTCTCGTCCAGACTCTAGTTTTATTTAAGTATAAATTTTAGATTGTCATAAAAGTTTTGTTCTGATTCTAGGTTGAGAAATATTCAAATAAGCCCAAGACAGAAGAAACATTCATTTTACATAATGTTGGTGATAAGAATCTGAAACGAGAAGACTACATAACGGAAATGTGTAATTTTTAATTTATTTCATTTAGTCTAAGTAGGTACCTACCTACCTAACTTACTACTTACTCACCATAATACTTATTTCCTCTTTCGTCTTCACTTCTAACCAACCCTTAAAAAACTTTAGGTTTGTTGTTTTTTTAAATACGTACTAACCTACCTATAATACTTACTAATATTATGATCATCTATATAATTTGCAGCTTGTTTCATCCCACTGCTGGGCATAGGTCTCTCTGCGTTTATCCCAATTTCCCATACCCTTCGAATATCAACGTCAAAACATGTTATTTACTTTATTCTTCAACAGGTAGGTACAACTTAAATAGGTACTCTTTGTTTGTAAATACATCAATGAAACACATACAGCTACTTATTGTACCTAAACATGGATATTCAATGGTTTTCATATAGTTTAAGGAAAAAAAAAGTAAGTTCTAAGTTTTTAGTTTAAGGACTTATCGCTGAAAATATTTTGTTTTCAATAGGTCAGTATCGAACAAAGTGCTTCCAATGTAAAACCGTAGTCAAGAGAGTTCGTAGCCTTTTGGACGAAATAGCGGACATAAAGACGAACGAGGTGCTAGGAGTATGTGAACATTGCAAGCGCGCAAATCCCACAGGAAAGTGCAGGCGGTGCGAATTCATTGTGAATAAATTCTTGTGCAACAAAGTCCAGCAGTACAAAGACAGACAGAATCGTTTTAACACTTGGATAATCAAAGTCAATCAACTCCTTCACAATATTTTGAACATTGAAAATGTATGCAAGCATAAACTTTTTAAAGACACCTCAGCTCTAGAGCTAGAAAAACTGCTGCAAGAATTAAAATCTCCTCTTGAAATGCGTCAGCTGGATATTAGTATTTTTCCGACCGAAACAGGCTCGTTAAAATCTATGACGCAAAGCAAAGAAATGCTCGAAGAGTTACTGATAAAACTGAAGTCTGAAAGTCGAAGAAGAACGTCCGATGATAGCCTTTTTTTATCTCCTTCGATGGCTGCAACTAGTTGCGTATGCAAATACTTCATGGACAAAAAAATGGAAGGAAGACCGTCAATAGAAGTATTGCCGTTGGAAGGTCCGACTTTACTGGAACCAAAAATTGATGTGTCAAGAGCGCTAAGTGATGAAAACGTTAATACTGCAAAAAATTATATGAGGGATCAGAAAGTAAAAGAAACTCCTTCAACAGAAAAAACTAAAATAAAATCACCAAAAGAAAAGACCCCGGGAAAAGAAAATGTTTCTCCGGGTAAAGAAACAAAAGAGAAATCTTCGAAAGATAAAACCCATGAAGAAAAAACCCCTAAAGGAAGCAAATCTGCTAAGCCTAAGCTAAGTCCTGAAGAAGGAATGATGATGAAAATGATGAAAGAAAGAGAAAAAGAAAAAAAGAACAAACAGAAAGCAATGAAACCAGAAAAAGTTAAAGAATTTGCTAAGATTGAGTCGCTGCCGGAGTTGAAAGTTCGTGAGATAATTGAAATAGTAGAAGAGAAGTCAGAAAGTGTTGTAGAGTGTGGTCAGGATGTTAAGCTACCAAATGAGATGATAAAAGGAAAAAAAGTGGTACCTTTCAATCCCCACTACAAATATGTTGCTTCTGATCCTAAAGCACCTCTTCTATTCAATGTTAAAACAGTCATTCCAGAACCGGAAACCCCTAATCCTACTGGTATTAATACAACCATCACCAGTGTTAACCAAGAAAAAAATAAGCCAAAGAAGTCCGCTGAAAAGGTACCTAACCTATCTACTATTACACGAAAGCCGGTGAAACTGCAGCAGAAAAATTAAATTAATTGTTTAGATATTTTATGAAAAATGGACATGTTATTTTTACAGGAAAAATCAACGAAAGGTATCCTTAAGTACGAGCTCTCAAATAGAGATTTTATAGAAAAGGGATGGACGATTTTACCTACAACAAAAGTAATGAGACGGGTAAGTGAGATATTGTTATTTCATTCGCGCCGTAACCTGTGGAAGTTTTTTAATGAAACTGAATTAGATAATCATGATCAGGGATCTACTATGAGCTCCTAATGCGATCCAGTTTAGATCCTAAACTGGACTGCTTCGCTATAACGTACCATGACGTATGATTATAAAAGTTACTAATACAAGTAAATAAATTTTCTGCTTAAAACGTCACGTTGTCGCGGTACGAAAACTGGAACCAAAACCGAATTGTCGGTCGAGACTCACTCTGTACCTATGCTGGTATTATCTATTTTAGATGAACATTTACAAAATGGAACCGGCAAGTCCACAATTCGATTGGTTCGAGCGGCATAGGAATCGAATCATGATGTTTTATGATACCTCTGAAAAACTAGCTGAGATAGAAAAGAGTGCAGGAGGCAAATGGTTTTACAAGAATGGAAGGGTCGCTCTGGTATATAACAATGCTGAAGGTAAATTATTTATTACCTTTTGAATTCCTGTTCATTTATTGGCGCTGAATAATTAGGATATTATGCAGTTCGAGATTAAGTTCCCGAGTACAAACCACGTATGGAATGCTTACTGGCCCAAAGAGAGTCTTGGCCTCCGATACGAGAACTCGCCACGTCGCTACTTTCTTCTGTCCAATAAAATAAATAAATAATGCTGGACATTTCACACAGCATCATCTTGCCCCAAACTAAGCATGGCTTGTATTAAGGGAACTTATATACTTTTTGTTTGTAAATACATACAATATATTATACATAGAAACACCCAGACCAGAGATAAATATTTGCAGAACATACAAACATTTATCCCGCGGCGGGGATCGAACCCGCAACCTTCTGCGTCCCACCGGGCTTTCACCCACTGCGCCACAGAGGTCGTCACTCCATCGGTACTTAGGGCGACCAACCTAACGTAGATATGGAATGCTAATTATGCAAAATGTGTAGATACCAAATATGTAGGTACCTATTGGATTGGATGACTTGGACACAAATCTAGGATTCAGGGAATATAATATAATCTCTATCGACCTGTTATACCTATGTTGAACATTAATAAAATGATTGATTATCACGATAACGATATTGATAACGGCAAAAAAAAATTCGTTTGTTGTACTCGTATAAGAGCCCAGAAATACATCATCTGCGAAAATTTCAACTGTCTAACTGTGTGTATAACTATCACGGTTCATGAAATACCTGCCTGGGGACAGACAGACAGACGGACGGACAGCGGAGTCTTAGTAATAGGGTCCCGTTTCACCTTTGGGTACGAAACTCAAAAAAAATGGTTTTTAGCTTCATGTCTTCTCGGTAGTTACAGAATAAATTCATGTCTTCTCCAGGTTTGAATGCAGGTCAGCGGTATGTGGTTTACAGCTCCGGAGACGAAATGGATAATGGAAAGGCCAAACCTGTCACTGTGCTTGCTTCTTTCGACTCTCAAGGGAATGGCGTCGTTTATGACCATTATGGCAACCTAAGGTCCTTCTAGCTATAAATAGTTAGCTCTGAACGGGGAAGGAAAACATCGTGAGGAAACCAGTTAGTATTCTTATAGGCGGCGATGGGCTTGCAACCTGTCACGTATGGAATACTAACTTCTGCAAGATGTGGGCATGTATCAAATATGTATTTGTACATGCCTCTGACTACCCCCTTAGACATCTTCAAAGGATCTGGAATATAAAGATCTGAGAGAATGTCTACCGCGCCTTGGGGATACAGTCGTGACCCTGTTTACGTGTTTCTTTTAACATTTTAAATAAGGCTTTTTTGAGTGTTTTAACTGTGCCGTTCTTAAGGGTGGTCGCACAGTCCAGCCGAACCGAACGCGTCGAACTGTCAATTCAATAGAGAAAATGCTGCTGACGTCAGAGGCGAGTCGCATTTTCTGACGTCATTAGCATTTGTATAGAAAAAATACTGCGGCGCGTACGGCGCGGATGAGTGTGCGATCAGGTTAAGGTCTACCTTTAATTGGGGGAAAAAAATCTAAATCATCTGGCCCAAAACATGTGCTATGGGAACCAAATAACTTGTATAGAGACTACAATGTACAGAACATTGTAAATTTACGTATCTACATAAGATATAGCTAAGTTTTTGTAAATAAATCTAATTCTTAAGTCTTGAATTACATTATTATTTAGCCCGTGTTGTCCCACTGCAGGGCAAAGGCCTCCCTTCTTCCACTCTGCGCGATTTAACGCAGCAACAGGCCAAGAATTGAATTATATTACATGTTTAAAATACACGATTGATACTTATGTATGATTTTGATTTAATTTTTTTCTCCAATTTAAGGTCAGTTAAAATACCAAAAAAAGCCTAATTTGAAATATTGAAAACTGATGTAGTGAATTGTTGACATAGTAAACTGTTTATCTAGTAATAATCCTTGGGGATACAGTCGTGACCCTGTGGTCACGACTGTATCCCCAAGGCGCGGTAGACATTCTCTCAGATCTTTATATTCCAGATCCTTTGAAGTTTATCTAGTGGTGTTGATATTACAAGCTTTGACATAATGACTGTTGATCTAACGTAGGTATCCCCATAATTACACTTACAATTTTGTTTAGTTTTTTCTTTTGATCTCATTATTTTATTATGCTAATTTTATTTCTTTAAACACATAAGTGGGATAGGCACAACTTGCATTCCTCTTCCATTTCCCTCTATCAGCTGTCATCTCACTCTCTTTTTACCTACGACGAAACGGAGATATCTGTAAACTCATGTCATCTTTCACACAATCTCCATCTCTTCTTCGGCCTACCTCTACTCACATTCATACTAAGTCTTTAAGTTTGGTTATTTTCTCTGAGTACCAAGTACTCATCCGTTCACATGACATCCTTCCCTTCCCATTACACGCCGTTAGCATGCCAAACTGTTGCTCCTCATCTCCTCAGTGGCAACCTATTCCAAATTATAATTGACGTTGATTGTTGTTTATGGCTTAGTACTGTATAGTTCGCTATTATTATTCTTGATTTTCTTTGTACCTGTAATGACATTGATTTGAGATTTAATTTGAAGCCCGAGAATTGTGGTTCAAAAACATAAATAAATAAATAATAAATAATGCTGGACATTTTCACACAGCATCATCTAGCCCCGAACTAAGCATAGCTTGTACTATGGGAACCAGATAACTGATATACCTACTACTTATATATTTTTTGTTTGTAAATACATACATATTATACATAGAAACACCCAGACCCGAGATAAATATTTGCAGATTATACAAACATTTATCCCGCGGCGGGTATCGAGCCCGCAACCATCTGCGTCTCAAGCGGGCTATCACCCACTGCGCCACAGAGGTCGTCATATACCAGTATAGTTACTACCGTTGTTTTCTCAGGTTGAAGTTTAATCAGTCAGAAGGAATGGTTGTCGACGAGAAGATCGCTCCTCCAGGCCGTTGGCAATGGCACTCACTCAACGATCCGCCTGTGCTCCAGCACGTGTTTGTAGACACACACCTGAAACGGCGAGACTTCTGCATGGACGAAATCCTCAATAAATTGAAGGACGATAGAACAGAAACTGCCACCGTCAGGGGGCAGAACGCTGAAATGTTGGCAATAGAATTTGAGAACTTCGTCAAAGAGAAAGCTGATAAAGTCATGCAGAAATTCAAGCCTTTTCAGATAAGGATGAAGGCGTTAAAACTCAACGAACAATTTTCGATGAGGATTCTGGACCAGGCTAATATTTATCTTCTATTTAGAGAAGGGCACGTCTCGTTGAAGTTGAATCTGGGTATGGTGCTGATTAACTCCGAGATAATAGACACAGATACATCAGATGTGGCGGATGTCGCTACTCCTTACGACCGCATTCCGCCGAAGACACAGAGCGTGGCCGAGATACAGCACATCCTGCAAAAAACCAGGAGAATCGCACGAGCGCGTGGTGCTAACCTTATTCAAAATAAGTCTACTGAGTCCAGAAGTTCAATTTAAGTTTCACGATAATTATACTAAGCATCATCTAGTGATGAGATATTCACGTGGGTAACATCCGTAAATGTATGCTAAACAACAACACGATGATTTGTTTAGTGACTTTACATGTTGTCGTATAGGCACATACTTTTGTCGACTGAGTTATTTAGTTAGAATTTTATAAGAAGCGTGTCACTAACGTAAGAATACGTTACTAACGTAAGAAAAATAACTCCGAGAATCTAATCGAGACTAACAAGTCTCGATTAGATTCTCGGAGTTATTTTTCTTTCATTGAATTGAATGATGATTTTTCTTTTTTCTGATTATTTTTCAAAGGTACCTAATTAAATGGATAATTAATAATTGTCTGATACTCTTCTGTAGGATTCAACATTCAATTCAATGAGGCCTAAGCCCTCTTAAGTGCTAGCGGTTAACCGCGAGGGCGGCAAAAAAACATTAGTGAAATAAAAAAAAAACTGGTAAAGCGGATAGCAGTTAACCGCTAGTTCAAAATTCTAGCCAAATTTTGTAGCGGTTAAGTGCGTGGTGCGTACAGAAGCGCTCGTGTCGTTCTTGATAGATCGTCGAAGTTAAGCATCGTTCGAAACGGTCTGTAAGATGAGTCGCCAGTGCCATTTTCATCTGAGCGCTCCCGTGCTTCGGAGGGCACGTTAAATTGTCGGTCCCGGCTATTTAAGATGTTGGTACATGACCTAGCACGTTAGACCGCTAATGCTTACGGGCTAACTTAATTTATGTAAAACGTTGTTAGATATCATCCTAGTCTGCAAAAGGTCCAATAAAACAACAATATTTTGCTGTTACATTATTTTTATTGTGTTCACACAAATACCTACCGATACAACTTATTAAAAAAAATGCTTGAATGGCCTACGTGACATTAAAATAACTTATAAAAGATATTGCCCTACTTCACAACGAGTAAATACTTACTACAGAGAATTATAATTTGGGTTTAGGTACATTGGTCAAGGAAGGAAGTAGAAGAACCAGTGATTAAAGTGTCGAGCACCTAAGATGGCCCGGTAGAAGCACTTGCTCAATGCGTGTGACACTGTTTACATTCATTCCAGATTAATTTGAAGTGGATATGGAGTGCTAGTCTTATTGGTAACTACAAAAAATAATAGGTCTATCTTTTTGCATAAATGTTTTCAAAGTTCTTCTTGCCTGGCCTTGATAAAATATGTTATCAGATCGATAGGCAGAGGGAATACGATAGTAGAATTCTTTTCGGCCGAAATGGTGTTTAAAGTCTGAAAAAAGAAAGTATTTTTTAATAACATGGAACAAACAAATCCGGTTTACTAATATTAACCCCAAGGCCCGGTAAGCATTCTCAGTCAAGTGGATCAAAAGTCTTTGTAGATGTCAGGGGATATTCTGGGGTACGTCCAAATAATTATTTGTCAAACGCCCACAATTTGCAAAGTAGGGACTTCTGGGGACTTCGCCGCCTAGAAAAATGCAAAAAAGTTTCCTCGCGATGTTTTTCTACACTAGTTAGTCTTCTTTTTCCTGAAACACCATTCTTATCGGCCCTGTGCTGTTCTGACCCCAAGTGCTTCCCTATATATGGCTCTATGGCATCTGTTGTCTACTCTCCTGGCTCCTGGTCTGTCCCGGCTCCTTGACTGAAGTTGGTGACTTATCTGTAATGGATGTTAAAAGGCCAATGATGCTTGTGTTACCTGAAGATAACGCAGTTGTAATGCAGCAGGGCTGTCTCCAATGACCTCTGACGCTTCACGAAGGGCTCTGGAGGCTTTCTGCTCGCCTTCGGCAGCGATGACCTTGGCACGTGCCTCCCTAGCTGCTTCTGCTTCTGCGGCCATGGCTCGCTGCAACTGCACTGGCAGGCGAACGTCTTTACTGTGGGGACAATAATTTGTTTATTAGTGCCGGGTTTTAAATCTTCTTTTTATACTCTGAAATCGTCGAAACAGGATAAAGATTTGATTTTATTTGTATTCCAATGCAAAAAACCAGCGGTCATAAATTATATTTTGATATTTAAATTATTTTACGTAAGTATTTTGTATTTCACAGTCCATCTGTCTGTTCATAATAAGCCGTTCAATTACAGGACTCGTACACGACAGTAGAATAAATTATTAGCAATTACTTATTACACCCCAAGGGGCTGTCCTAGGTGACCTATTTCACACGAACGCACAGTCATTAACTCTTTTTCAACCGAGCTGAAGGCTAAACTCATATTCTATCTTCCACAGGTGCGGCTTTCGTCTTTACGCTTATTGCATCAGTAAGCGCTCGGTTAAATTATTATTACAAGCGTTTATTTAACTTGCAATATTGATGTATTTCCCGGTCTAATATTCCTAGTAGTTTTTTTTTATAAAATATAAATAAATATATAACGAATAAACAGACCGATTGAATTAGAACGTTTGGTGTTGGGAGTCAGGTGATGTTCAAGGGAATTTATTTCGTGAGTAAATATCCTAAAGGGCTTGTAAGAATCAGCTCACTAACCTAAATGTATATAAAACCTACCTATATTTTCTAAGTAAGCAGTTGACTTTTTATCGTTTATAATGGAATGAGACGTCTATTTCTGTCACGAAATATTGATTATTTAATACGAGTATTTCTTCGACAGAAGCAAATTGTTTTTCTGCTTTGCGTTATAGAAAACGATAAATTATTTCAATGTGTTTTTCAACGAGTCAATAACAACTTAAAATCGAATGGTGGTATCGGAAAAAATATCGCAGTTACCCTTGCTAACAATAACGTGCTAATGGTTAACACTTATTTCTGTGCCCTGTATCTATAGGCGAAGCGACCTTTGATGATGTCAAAGGTATCGATTGTGACTGAACAAATAATTCATTATAGTCGATAATCTGTGATTTTGGTTATGATAAGCACTTACGCGTATTTATTTGTTTATAGGTGAGCCAGTTAACTCTGCTTCTGATCAATGGTTGGTTATGGAAAAATGGCTCGATTTTGAAAAAATACATAATTATGCTTATTCAGAAAAGGTTATCACTCTCATATCTATGAAAATAATTGACAACATTTTTGAAGCCCAATTCAGCTTTCTCCCGGGTCTT
The DNA here is from genome assembly GCA_963565295.1 of Epirrhoe alternata. Taxonomy (NCBI): domain Eukaryota; kingdom Metazoa; phylum Arthropoda; class Insecta; order Lepidoptera; family Geometridae; genus Epirrhoe; species Epirrhoe alternata. The sequence continues at coordinate 4,011,824 of OY751375.1, forward strand.
AGTTGATATGACAGACTGATATTTTCTGTCAATTTATAGCCTTGTACTTACATTTCAACACGTTCAACTTTGATTCCCCAGCACTCAGTCGCCTCGTCCAACGCGATCTGCATATTTCCAGAGATGGTTTCTCTCTCACTGAGGATCTCATGCAGCGGCCGTGTGCCCATAGTGTTGCGAAGGGTGGTTTGAGCTAGGAGCCTGGTTGAATGGTGAGCGTTCTCCACATTGGCAATCGAAATAGTGGCGTTATGGACCCGGTAGTAGACCACAGCGTCGACGGAAACTGTCACGCTATCCTTTGTAAGAACCTGAAAATATTAAAACTTCCTACATCTACCTCTTAAGCTCTTTGAAATCATTTGCAATGATTTACACTGCCAAAAGCAATTTCTTGATAAAAACTTACCTTCCAGCTACTGTGTCTTGGCTGTATTTAGGAATTGATTGGGCGTAGGACTAGGAGACAACCTATACTATACCTATACCTACCTTGTTGAAACAAAAAAGTAAAGGCTTCATTAGTAAAATGCGACCAAACAAACCAATAAAACCTAGTAAAAACACGAGAAAAATAAAATTTTTCAACAATGTCGAAAGAAACCTAATGTGTGCTTACAATATTCCGAAACGACATGTATATGGGTGATTGATTCGTGGCATTGGCTTGGACTCACGACCTTTGATCGTAAGTTAAGGGTATTGGCCAAATGGCCATCACAGGTCAAATTATTCTTTCTGAGACGGCAGAGTTTAGTGGCATGGTCTAGTGGCATGGACACTTTATATACCGTTGGAGGCTTCGAAAACCGGACTAGACCACGATTTTCACGATTTTAAGGTTTGTTACATATCGGTAAAAAAGTAGATAGGTAGGTACTAAACTTTCTTACCTCTTGAGGTGGCACATCGTAGGTGCGGGTTCGCAGGTCCACGCGAGCGTAGGTATCAATGCAGGGCAGGATGAAGAAAATGCCTGTGTAAAGTGGAAATCTAATTAAATTACTCGCTAAAATGGAAAGCTTCAATCCCCATTTTGATCCAATAATTAAGGCCACTACCAAAGTGTTTATAATGATTTGACTGCTATCGAATGCAAAATACACACTTTGTTACCATTGTAGTACCAGTTGTACTTACCAGATTTGTTTAACCAAAGACAATCTGAAAACACTTACGAAGAACTATGATGTAGAATTACATGTTTTACCGTTTCACCTTCGCTACCTAGTACGAAAAAATAAAACAAGACTTACCTGGTCCTTTAGCTCCACCCGATAACAAGCGGCCCAAACGAAAAATGACCGCCCTTTCATATTCTTGTACCACCTAATGAAAAATAAAGTACATTGAAAAACTCTGGAGATCAAAAATTACGGCATTATCTTGAATACTATGAGAGCTTACAAATATGACACCTACACATAAAGGAGGTGGCTAAAATCTTCATCAGAATATTGTAACCACCACATCAGAAATTGCAGAATGTGAAATAATAGCCGAAGTATTTAATTCTTTGAGATATCAGACAGAATTACAGTTAGAATTACAGTAGATATTGTTGCATTACTTTTTTTAGCACATAGACTACCTTCATGAAAAAATTATTGAATGTAAATTTTTATTATTATTATTATTTAGCCCGTGTCGTCCCACTGCAGGGCAAAGGCCTCCCTTCCCTCCTTCCACTCTTCGCGATTTAACGCCGCAACAGGCCAATTCCGCAGGTGGGAGAGAGAGTAAATTTTTATTATGTATCTTTAAGAAGTTGGTTCCAGTACATTTATATGAAAAATTACTACTTAAAAACTTAAATGCATAGGAAGGTATATATATAGATATTCCAAGTCATAGGACTTGGAATAGCTTTTTAACGGAGAAACGGGCAGTTGCTAATTGCTAAGTTCACTTTTTTTCAGACATAATGACTGGTACTGTTGGCACTCAAGAGTTACAACAAAATACCGTTTAGCTAGAGGACAGTGTAAGTGCAATGGAGAAGACTAATATTTTCTCTACAAGATGATTTACAAAAATACTCGTAGAACTAGTTTCGTACGAGCACTACAACTGAACACATACCTAGTTTACTACGAGTACTACACAAAGTTGATACTTGATAGTGCTTTGCATACTAAATTCTATCGCACGCGCGCAGCTTTTTTCAGCGAACCAAACATGATGATCGGTTTGTGATAGAGGATAATTATCTAAAAGGGCACTGGCAATTTTGTAAGTAGCAAAATAATAATAGTTTTAAGTACCGTGGGTACAATTCCAAAATAGTAGTACCTAGATAATTAATGGCGGAGTAAAATCTAGACCTTGTGGAGCTTTTTTTGCAGGAGGCTTAAACACAACTCAAAGTGAGTTCTTGAGAAGCAGTGGATTAACCTTTTGACTACAACTTTGACAAGAGACTCGCGTTTTTAAATTAAATAATTATCAAGTTTAACCTAATATAAAACAGCTTTAGTGAACACATTTGATGGTAAATGATAGTTAAACTTGCCTTGAAACATATAAACAGCGAAAACGGCATCGTTATTGCCACGAGGATCCATGACAGCCAGATTAGAATTTTTGAGCATATTCTTTGTTGCTTATCGATTTCTTCATTAGCTGCAAAATTAATTTACTCATTACAAATTACCTATATTCATAGAAAATTAAATAAATCACCAAGATGTTTCTAATTTGTCAGGAGATATCATTAACGTAGGTACAATTAGTGATAGTAGGATACAACTGCTGCCTGCTAGACATTTCTACCATCATCTGCGCGATTGATTGATTTCGAATGGAACGTATGCGTGACCGCTCCCAGTTAATGGTCTGTCGCGACTGACTGACCGCCAAGGCAGCTTATATGAAGTACATATTTCATATTTACGTGAGAAATTATCAACCTGATAGTGACTTTCAGAATTCTATTGCGCATTTGTCTTACCTGGCCTTTCGATGTCCAAGTGTACAGGTTCCGGAGATCCAACATCATAACGTGACATTATTTTTTAGTCTAATTTCTGACTTTTAAGTTGACTGCTCTGCTTGACTACTTAGGCGAAACTGTGCGGAAGCAAAAGAAGCTTTGATTTAAAACGAATGCCGAAGAAGGCGCATGGAACTCTGGACGCTTCCCCTAGATGGTGGACCTACATAGTGACTCTGGAACTGGACGAAAGAAGCATTTAGCGACGTTTTTTATGGTTCTAAAAGTGGTACCTATTGCGGCAGAAGTAGAAGCCGGCTCATTTCTACGCATAAGCGCAAAGTGAGTTATGAACTGAGGTTTATCGTTGGATTGATTTTAATTAACACCACCTAAATGAGATAGTGAAGTTGTACCCGCATATCGATGTTTTCGTTGACAACTACAATAAAATTGAACGGGTAGGTATCATTTATATATTGTGGAAATTTAAATTAGGTTAATATAATATCAATTAAGATCTCATGTTTCTGATAACTATACTTAAGTATATTTTTCATTTCCTTTTCACTGTTTTTCAGTAACCTTAGTGCTATTATGGAGGGTCCAATAATGGAGTCCCACAGGGCTCCATTATTGGACCCTTATTATTCTTAATATAAGGTCAGGTGGGGTAAGAGAAACATACTTTATTATTTATCAAGATCAACGAGTCCCAGCACCTAACCTAAAACAGCTACGTTAATATTGCTATAACCAAATAAATATTCGGTTCATTAGCTACCTATGACTTTAATACATAATCTTCTGGACCACTATCTTCAGAAATAAATGGCAAAATACTTTCGTGGTGCTAATGTTTCTCTTACCCCATGGTTTGGGGTAAGAGAAACACTTTCAATATCTATGTAAATATAATAGAGATAAGCTTATTAAACAGACTCTGAAATCGGCAAAACTGGTGGCAATCGAGTATGAGCCATATTTATTTCAAATAGAGCTTACTTTACTGTTACACTAGAAAAAAGCAAATTTGGGGTAAGAGAAACATATACACCAAAGCAGAGATAAAAATATTTTTTAATTAAAATCAACAAAAATTGTTTACGAATACAAACGGTGTAATAACTGAAACATTTTACTTCTTTACCTTGAATAAACATTTATAAACCCGTAATCAGGTTAAAAAAATGACATTAACCATAAAATAAGTTGAATATCGACTTACCATAACGAAATAATTTTTACTCTAGTAAATAATCAATCATAAAAGCAAAGCGACCTTAAACATTTTGTTATTTTTCCTTACATTAAATAAGTCCCACAGAATCTCAACATTCCTGCATGATATGAACATGGCAAGATAGATTAAATTCATAGAGTTAGTTGAACGGATGGAGAGTAACATAGGCTGTACTTTTTATCCCATAAATCAGTTCTCATGGGAAAGAAATAACGTTAAACAACGCGTGCGAAGCCGCGAGCAGCAGCTTGTGTTTAAATATGATAATCAAACAGAAGACTAATAAAGCTCAGGAAAGAAAGGGGGAGTGATTAAAAGAATTGTAGCAGTCTAGCAGCAGCACTAAAAAACGGTTTACCATTCCTGACATGGGGTAAGAGAAACATATGTTTCTCTTACCTCGTATGTAGCTGTCCCTCTTACCCCAACAAAGATTTTATAGGTTATGATTTTGATATTTTATTTATTTATACAGGGTGTAAAAAGACGTCTACCGAAGCCGAAAGGGGTAGGTATAGCATCCCAACACAAAACCAAATCCAAAAGGATTTTCCGAAAAAGTCATTATATCCAGAGAAAACAGCGTTTGAAGATTACTATTTGCGTGTGTTCTGGGCGCATTTTTTTACGTAGGTTGCTGGATTTTGAGTTTAAACTGTTTTTTTCTTTTATAAATGTAATTATTAGGTAGGTATGGTCTTATTATGTTGCACTAGCAGTAAATAATCGAAAATAACATAAAATGACTTAGCTAAGTCAAATTTTTTTTTGAGTTTTTTTTTCGCTAAATATGTTTAGAATCATGGTCTGATTGCAACCCCTCGGTTTTCGGTAGCTGTCTTTTTACACCCTGTATAATCAACAACACAATCAACATTTGCACTTAAATAGGTAGGAAAGTTCATAATTAAAGAAAACAGCAAAATTGCAAAAAAATCTTTAGCAGCCGTGCTAGGTTGTACCTGTGATAGCAACAAAACTCAATTACAACGTAAATACTTGGTAAAGAGTATAACTTACCTTTCACTTGTTATTTAGGTGAAAACAAACAGTCTAAAACACCTTTATTTCACAAATTTATGCCGAAGCAAGGACAACGCATCCAACAAGTGTTCGCGGGGTCAAACTGTCAAATCTGTTTTGGTTTTTTCTCGGAAATGGGCAGAGAAATGGGATACTAAAGTAAAACCTACTTATTTCAAAACGCGGTCCGAAAGGGACACAAATAAAAAACCTTGTGTCATTTTCTAAAGGCCGACCATAATTTACGAACGAAGTAGGATATTTTACGGAAATAAGCGATCTTGTTGCAGTATAGGGGCTTCTAGACAAGCTATATTTTCCTGCAACATGGTGGCCGGCAACATTGTAAACGATACCAGCCAGATGATGCAATATTGCAGTAATAATGTCCCGGCCATAGAGCCAAACATGTTTGGTATGGTACGGCCCTTATTATTGTTTTGACGGGGGTTCTAAACGGGCACTATTTTAGGCTGCACTATTTGCAACTAATTGCCCAGCCATCACAAAAATTCTAATCTATTAGAAAAGGTAGTGGAAAGTAAAACAATACAATATGTATTTACAAAAATAATTTAATGCAACACATAAGTACATAAGTACCTACCTACGTAGGTAGTTCTAATTCTAACGTATCAACACCGTTATTCTTATCTTCGTATTTATCCTTAGGTACCAAACGGTAGGTATGGTTAGTATCTCGCGGCGGGAATCGGACAAGGTAGCCTTCTGCGTCACAACCCACTTTGCCACAGAGGTGATAGTCCTGAAAATTTATATGTATGTATCCTGAGATTGAAAATAAAATGGACACACTATTGATCTGTAGCAAAATTTTCTTACTAGTGAAAGATAATCCCACAGCCTGGATACGACTCTTTCATACACTCAATTACAAGACAAGTCTGCACCATTTTCGTTTCAAAATTTGCATTTATAAAACTAAAAATCACAAATTTAAAACTAACGACAGCCACAATGACATGTGACACCATGTAGTTTGTAATGAGTTACCAGCTTACTGACATCAAATTTCTTCCATTTTTTTAACATTTTATTTTCGTATTGAGGATACATTTTTGTAAAATTTAGAAATTACAGTCTTCTCATCTTTAACTTTTTCCGTTTGATTTGGTTGCGAAAATAAATCCATTATTGTACACTTTTTAGTAAATTGACGAAAATCTTGTGTTCCTGTGGTTCCTACCACGCCAACTCTAAATCATGCTGGCAACACAGAGTAAAAGAGACACCGCGTTTTTAAAGTGAGTCCTTCTCAAGACCGTTTTTATTGCTTACCTAATTTTAATTAGAAAAGGACCGTATGTAGTCGTGATAAGGTTCAAAGTCCTTTTTGCCTTACTTGATTTTTTTATCGAAGTGAGCAATCATGTTACTTATTATAGTATACAACATCGTTGGCAATGGGACATCGTAGCGACATCTATGTATGAACGGCGGAACTAATAAACTAAAACTGCTTTATCGACAGAGCTACTTTTATTTTAGCAAATAAAGCCTCTCGTTTCTCTTACCCCACCTGACCGTACATAAATGATATCCATGAGCATGGTTTCAGATTTTATGAAATACTAGCAAACCCGGCGAACTCTGTTTCGCCACCAGATGCCACCAGATTTTTCCTGAATTTTCTTTGCTATAAACCTCACGGAGCCCGAGACCTTTCCAACGAATGCAAAACCGTGGAAATCGGTTCGTGCGTTCTGGTGTTATAGCGTCAGGAAGGAAAACCCGACTTATTTTTATATAGTAGATTGAATATTCCATCAGTCATAGGGTGCATAGATGGGCACTTATACAGCCATAATAAGACCGGCTCAAAACGAAGAACGATTCTACAATTGGAAAGGGATTAATTCAAGAAATGTCCTCATTGTGAGTATATTAATTTACACCATCACTTTTTACGGTTGTTTTATTAATGTTTTAAAAAGTTTAGTACCTACCTAGCGATTTTATTTGATTAGTAGGTATATTTTATCTGGGATTTTTGGGATTTGATGCTCATTTGTGTGAACCTTTTTTTTTTGTATACTTATTTTATAGGCAAACAACAATTACTTTTTATAGTTTGCTAAGCTTGTGATGCAGACCTTCAGTGTTGATGCTACATTCAGAGGAGCGATGTATGTTCCTTAAACATCAGTAACAGCATTGTGTGGTGGCTCACAAGATGCAATTTTGGAGCAAGCTAAAAATATTTCACACCAGTCCTTGAGGATTGGTAACACAAAAACATCATTCCTAACTTTTCAAGAATTAAAGACACTTTTTTAATTTAACATAATTAAAAGGTTTCATTTGAAAGCGACAATAATACGTTTTCGTACACTAAACTATTAACGAAATAGTTATATCGGTTTATTGTGTTCTTATTGGCTAAAAGTATAATATAAAATATCTAATAAAAATTTTAATTAACAATAACAGTATGTATTAGCAACGATAGATACAGTTAGATAACACTGTTGGTGCAAGGCTGTTGGACGTAGTTCAGACAGAAGCCCCGGTTGCCGACGTCGACAGGTGCTTCTATGTTGTCCGTGTGGAACCACAGCCGGAACGGTTTTACCGTGCCTGAGACAAAAACATAATAGTTAAGCTTCTGACTAAAGGGGCTTTTGACACAAAAAAACCCGAAGTTCCTTTTTTTTTAATGAAAGGAAAATAATATTTGCTATTCTGGGAAATCGTAACTAAACTGTTGGAAGCATGACCCGGAAAACTTGCCAAAAGCATTGTAAAAAAATCAATCATTCTTTAAACACGAAAAAAACAGGGTCACTACTGTATCACCAAGACGCGGTAAAGTAAACACGTGTTGGTTGTTTTTGCGGTTTTACTGCAGACCTTCGATTATAATGAATGATAACAGTTCCACAAAGTTTTCTGCTGTCATTCTCATTGCCAGTCTATATTCAGTGTGATCTTCTGCCTTCAGTTGTTGCAAATGCTTACCAGCAAAAGCACCTATCGAAAAGGTAAGGTATGCTACGTTAGCTTGATATGGACACGTTATGACGAGGGATGAAAACCATGTTACCGAAAGAGCAATGAATATAAGGTCTTCAGCTGATAAGTTCACCTAGTGGTTATAAGATAAGCACGTGTTATAACTTACTTATGACAGGAGAAGATTGCATAGAGAGATCAGCCGAAAAAGTGCCTCCACAGATCCTGTCGGTACAAAGCGCTTGGTTCGGCTGGATGCGGCCCACGTTCGTGGCGCACGGCACTAACAGCCAATCGTACGCGCAGTTGTTGGGTCCAGCTCCAGATCCAATCATTGAGTTCACGGGACCGTTACTGTTTCCGCTCAGAGTAAAGGCTCGAGAGCGATTATTTACTGGGAAACATATAGGAAGCCTTTAAGTCATCTTAGATCAAATATTTTAAAAATACATGTGTATAGACTCCTTTACCCGTATCCTGACAAGCTGTGTACTGAATCCCGCAAAAGTTTCTCTCCATCCGTACACAGATGCCATAGTCCTGATTGCTGAGTTGCAGACCCGATACAGGATCGTAGTTGAACGAACGCACCTGGCCAGACACGCCCGTGTAATACTGTAAGCAGCCTTCGTCGGCTGCACAAATGTTATATAAATAGAAAGAAAGAAACAACAAACAAACCACCAACAACAAAAACAAACTTAAAATTGCAAATACAGATTACAGGCTTACTGGACCACTTTAGTTAAAGAATGGTCACACGTAAACCGTTTTTAGTAAACCTAACAGCTGTTCGTTTCTGAACAAACCTTCAACAATTTCCATACAAGATTATTGTACCTTTATAAATGGTGCTGCAAGGTATCTGAGTCACCTTGACTTTCCACATCCTCTCGAAGGAATTCCCGCTAGTGACGAATGTCAGTTTTACCGGGTTTGTTGTACCAATCCCGGCATCAATATACACTGGGAAACAATTAACATGCGTAGGTATGTCACAAAAAATATTTTAAAGTGTCCTAGGATGTTTATGTGCGACGCTCGTTGTCTAATTCAGCCTAAGTTTTACGACATGGATGCAAGCGCCGATAACACTATTTCATAATATTTTATGATTAGTAGGTTACCATTCGAAAGACAAAATGGCTCTACATTATCAAAAAAAACAAAAAATATGGCTAGCTCTTACCATGGCGAATGGCTTCCCATTCGCAATTATTAAGAAATAAGAATAACTAAAATGGGTTAAAGATTTTTTGAAATTAAGAAAGGAATTAAAAACTCAGCTCAACCCCCGTTGACCAACTAACCTTCTTTTTAAAGTTTAGATGGTGAATACCCTATTAGGGCAATCTTTGTTTTAAAATAAAGCCTGTGTTTGATAACAACATTATTCCAACATTTGGTTATTGATAGACTTTTTATGTCAAGAAACTTAAATGGTATCACAAACTCACTGTGGCTTCCTTGGTTGACGCCGCAGATAGCTGGTATAGGGTTGCCACCCGAGACTATAAACTGATCTTGATTGCAAACGTGGTTTGTTGTTTCTGGACCGGATAATGTAAACCTGTCGAAATCTAGCCTGTAGAGAAAGGTTGAGAGAAACTCCATCATTCAATTGAAACACAAAGAACATTCATTTTGGGCCCAAAAGCCAAAAGTGCCGGCCAACGAATTGGGGAAGTCAATCGGAGTATTTTCAATATGGCACCAAGTCTCTGTCAGTAAGTTGTGAACAGTGCTGGGTGATAAAAGATTTATTGAGGAATTGGTCATTGTTCTTGCGTGGGTCAGATACGCGTTCGGGATAAGGAACGCTAGTGAAGAGGATAGCACAGGTTAGGAAAAGCTAAATATTTTATATATATGGATATGTAAATGGTTTCTATCAAATTCACAATTTTTCGGATGTACCGAGTCGATGATCTTCTTCGAAAAGTGACTTTCATACAATGAAGAAACGTCCAATTTCGAGTAAGTTCATAGAATGGATGCAGCCGAATGATATGTAAATCATACAAGGCTACATAGTGCACCGTAGAATTGCAGGTATGTAGGTATCGTTTAGAGATTGGATGGAAACTATTAGATAATCCTGTGACGACAAGCTATTTATTTTTTTATAAATAGCTCGTCGTCAGAATTAGCTTATAGTTTCCATCCAATCTCTAAACGAGTGATATCCAATACGTATAGCAATACGCAAAATCAAATACAATAAAAACAACAACTTCTTCACTTCAATAAGCAATATTTTAGAAAAAAACGTCATAGTTGCTTCTCTTGAAAAGTAATAAAAAGATTCTACTTGAGATTTTACTTGCTTTTATGAGAATAAATTTACAATTTTTTTTTACCTGATTTGGCAAACATCTGGATGTGACTTTACCACAGTAAGGTCGCATGACCCCGTACCATCGTACGAGGAGGGGTAGCCAGAATTTACGAAATAAGTGCCATTCTCAGAAGTAGTACTGCCACATGATGTCATAACTGTAAAAGACATGAATGATACATGAAACATGGACCCAAAATTTTGTAAATTACGCCAACCGATTAGATATTTTTGAGTCATTTATTACAGAAATCCAATGCATTATTTTACTTAAACAGTAAGTGGACATCGTTTCATTTAAAACTATTACATTTTTGAATGAGATAATGTACAATTACAGGTGAGGTGGATTTCTCAGGAAAGGGAATGTGGAGGGTATACGACGGGTGTAGTCGTTTGAACTGGAGATTGGAAACTGCCATGGATGATATATCGGCAGGGCAGGTAGTGTACCACGCTATCTTTGGTACCCAAAACGAGGATCTGGGAATATTACAGAGTGTTACGGATATGAAAACCCCATGGAAGCTAAGGTCGGACATAGCTGATAAGTTTAGGAGCACTGGAAAATCTATAAAACCTATAAAGCTCCCTATTCAGGTACTTTATTCTAAGTTGGCACAAGCTAACATGACTGGAATGTTAACTGAGTCAGCATTCCAGATAAGAAGTAAGCAAGTCTTTGCGGGGAAAAGGACTGTCAACTATATAGAAGCTTTCTACAAGCACATGAGTTCAGAGACCCCACAGGCGATTCAGGGCGGCCTCACTCTGCATGCCTTAGCTGCTTTCTACCGGAATTTGAAGGTGGAGCTAATGTCCAAGAAGGATGAACACCCGGTTCATGGAACAGTGGAGTGGAGAAAGATGTCAGGGTTGGGAGCTAATCACGGAGAAATCAGCAACGAAACAATCAGGGAGAGCGGGAGGTACTTCTGCGGAAGAAGTTAAGTGCTCATTTAGTTTCTGCTGCTCTTTTCCTTTTATTCCGAGTCCTCACTATAAGCGGAAGTGTGAATGTTCAAAAAGGTTTTTTGAAGGCTCAGAGATTTTATTTTTGTGTACTTTAGCAATGTTTGATAAAAAAAAAAAAAAAAAATTACAATTAAAAGTACCTACTGTTTAATATTATGTTCGATGGTAGAAACATTTGCTACCTAGTAGATACTACTTATTTACCTACTTTTATATGCTTCATTGTGAGGAAGACGAATGTGAGTACCTACACGAACTAATCAGGTTTTTCGGGTACAATATTATATCAAACTAAGTAGTTTTTATGATAAATAAATTATAATAAAAAAACTTACAGATGCAGCAGAGGCCATATCTGTTAGCACAATAGCCATTGGCGGAGCCCGATCGGGCTGAGCACTCGCGCGCTGTCATGCAAGTGCCGTTGTCGCCAGATGCACCAGCGCACGCACCGTTTGGGAATGTCACAACATTAAATACCGACAAAACTGAAATTATCACCAAATCTCAATCAATGATCAATTATTTTTATTTCAAATTGTTGAACACAAAGAGCAAACGACCACTTTTCTGTCAGTCTGCAGTGTTTTTATATCGGTTGGGTCTTTCACTCGCAGTAACCCATATCTAACCCAACCAACGACTGTTTCGAGCCGGATGCTCGAAGCGAACTGAAAAAATTGACCAAAATCTCGGAGTTGCTTTCTACTTTTTTTTTTATTTCAATTTTAGATTCTATCTTAACAATACCTACACCCAGCCACGCAGCCCCAGGGACTGGAAAAGACCTGTGACCATTAGTCAAAGGCGGTTCGTTAGGCCCTGGTTCCCATTTGGCTAACCCCAAAATTTTACAGATCGCCCTTGTCATTATAGTGCAATTTGACAATAACTGGGCCAAATATTAACAACAACTCAGTTACTTGAACTTGGCGTTCGTTTTGCGCACGAGAACTTAATTTCTTCTATCTAAGCATGGGCAGCAACCATTCACAAATCGCTGGGTTTGACATTGCCGAGTGTGGTTGTAGATATAGGAACTCGCGAACTAGCGGCGGGATGTTCCTACGTTGCCCTCTCTCGCTCTCGACGGTTAGCACGTCCGGAGCCTTTTAGATGTACGATGACACTTCTTCTTGTATTTAAAGAGAGAGGAGGAGGAATAAAGATTAGATAAGTTGACAAACAATGAATAGAATAATAATAATAATCTACGGTCTTTTTTATTTTTTCTACAACATGTTGGTTCAAAAACTCAGAACGGGAAATGTATCGGTTATTGCAGAGTTAAAATGGCTCGCTATGTATACTTTTTCACGATATTGCGTTATCTCAAAATCACAGCTAGAGAACTAGGTACATAAGTAGGTAAATCGCAATAAGTTCGTATGAGTCAGTGGCCAACTCTGAATGAATATACACAGGCAAACATTAGACAAATAAATCTGTAGATAGAAATGATCAAAAATCCGGTAAAATAAAACCTATGAACAAAAAATACTTACACCGGCTTTCTTTTTGTGTCGGCCAAAACTTTGAGTCTTGGTTCTGAATTCTCTTTACACCAGCGCCATATCCTCTGTTTGATTTCGAAAATAATCCGTATGCACGCTTTTCCAATGACGAATCTTTCAAATCATTGGTCATACAAAGTTTTATGAAAACTAATAAAGATATAACCCTTTTAATTTCCATTGCTAATTTGTATAATTATTTAAAAGAAACAACAAAGACTCACAAAAAGAAAAATCAACACTTGACGTCAGCCTGAGTGAAGATATGAATTATAAAATACGTTTACTATAGTCATTTCAATATATAACATTTTCACGGGAAGGAGAACAATAGAGGCCGGAATTTTCACCTATTACACTGCGATGGTGACAATGGCCACTTTACGATAATTCCTGTTTTGTTCAGCTTCAAACTGCAACGGCATGGAACGGTCATTTTACTATTGGTGTTACGTAACAATAAATAAGCCCCACTCTCATCATATTTAAGAGAAATAGATCGACAAATCCGAAAGACTTTTTTATCATTTGAAAAGTATACCCAGCAAGCATTTTTGATCCTGGAATGCATTTTAGCGATGGCGCATATTTACGCGACCAGGTTTTTATACCAGGTGCCATACTTGCAAGTATCAATACCTGGGCTTTTACCATGAAACTACAAATCTGACATAATCGCCCGATTTTTGGCTATTTGGTACTACGAACTGCATCGTATTTCAGGTCGTTCGGGTCAACATAGACTCGCACCGACCGACTTTTATATTGACCTTTGTTGTATCATCTAAATGCTTTTAATAGAAGAGGCGTTGGATTCTTCCAACGCCTCTTCTATTAAGAAGCCAAGAGAGCGCGTTGAGCGAATTAGAAATAGGAGAAGCCTTCGCGACTCCCTCAATATCGATTTAGCACCTGACTCTGAGTTTGTAGCTCATTACAGATTCAGTCGAGTACAAGAGTTGTGTGAAACCGGGACCGACAATTTAACGTGCCCTCCGAAGCACGGAAGCGCTCAGAAGAAAATGCCACTGGCGGTCACCTATCCACTTACAGACTGTTTCGAACGTTGCTTAACTTCGACGATCTATCAAGAACGACTAAGAAAGCCACGATCGCTTCGAAAAAGTAGGTGAAATTAGGTTCAAACTTAAAAAAAGGTTCTTCGAAAGAAAATAACAATGAAGGACTAAACAACAATCTGTCGTCTGAACACATCGTAGGGATAAACGTGTTAAATATATTTACTGAATTGGTCATTTGAACCCTATTTTAGCGTGACCTTCGCAGCATTTACAGGATGATGTCTCCAAGTGCAAGTGCAGCACAAAAACAAAGCAACAACGTTTTTGTTCTTTCATTTGATCGAATAGATCAAATTATGAAAAGTATAAAAATAGCCAAAACAAAAAAGAAACAATAGAAAATTGTTAAGGGGAAGACCTAGGCGAACCTTCTTGGATCAAATTGGCGACATTTTGGAGAAGGGCCAGGTCAAAAGTACCCTAAACCGACGAGCATGTATGAAGAATGTAATGAGAGTGAATGAGGCAAAAGTTGTGTGTCAGGATCGTAGCGACTGGAGATCCGTGGTCTCTGCCTACCCCTTTGGGAAAGAGGCGTGACTTTATGTATGTTTGTATGTAGAAAATTGTTACATGTCGAAACAGTGAGCTTCTGTAAACAAGCGATAACGTAACGAATTAGAATAGTTAAATCACAGCGAGGTTGAAATAGCAGATAATTTTACTGAAAATAACATGGACGTGTTGTTTTCAACATGATATCCTTATCACGTCGAACACAACACTTCCATGTACACTGGATCACTTAACGACAAATAAAACTTCACATTATAGTATCACATCATAATTTATAATAATTCATGAAAATGAACAATACATACGGTGACAAAACGTCTCATTACATAAAGAAAAGCATATAGCATTGATTTGAAGTTATGTTTTTTTTTTTATCTAATACAAACGAGTAAATACTTAAAAAATCTAAATCGTCTAAATATTTTATACATAAATATATATATCTTATTCTTATACTGATATTTAATTATAAATACTTATTTAGGTAGTTTTTTTATTTCTAAAGTACTTATCTCCGCGCTTAAAATACGTGTACCTACCTGCCTAAGTTGTTTTGTTTTACGTGGAGAAGAGGATATGACGATAGGACCCTGAAGAGGAATAAATAATTTATAAAGGAAGAAAAAGTAGTTCATAAAAAAAATGGTTAAAATTCACAAAATACCCTTTGAGGGGGATTTCCAAAGGGGATTTTGACACCAACCCTTATTCTTGTAAGCTTTGTTCTTGTGTTACCTAATACATGATCATAATTTTATACTAACCATGTTTATTATTAGTGTTTTGCATTTTATAGTGGTATCATTGTTCAATCGGTATAACAATCATTTAAAATTTTAAATGATTATTACAATATTTTTAACAAGACGAAACGCTGTGTTCTTAGTTCCACCAAACTGTACAACCGGTGCCGCGGTGGTACTAGTGGAAAATATCATTCTCATTATTACCACTATCAATAAAACAATAATCAATAAATAAGTTTTCACTAGCCTAACATAACTTAAACTTAACCAACACATTTTGCCGTATAATTATCTTAGATCAAAGGATAAAGTAGAGGGCTTTTGCACTGCAGTGGGAAAAAACATACTACATCCACTCTATCATGTCCTACGGAATTCGTTTGTGGAGATCCTCATCTGATTACCAACGTGTCTTAAAAATGCAAAAACGTGCAATCAGAGTATTAGTGAGGGCTAAGTTTATGGACTCATGTCGAGACCACTTTAGAGACCTAAAAATACTTACATCCGTATCAGTTTACATACTAGAGGTCATAAAATATGTTAGGTCCAACATAAGTGAATACTCAGTGATAGGCGCAAGTAGCTCACGTAGCAAGCGTAACAAGACAACTTTAGCATCTATCCAACACCGACCGAATCTTTCAGAAAAGCTCCCCAAACGAATGGGTCAGAAATTATATAATAAAATCCCTACACATATAAAGTTGTCAGAAAACCAAAACGTCTTCATCAACGAAGTAAACTACTCCTAAGTATAACATTATACAGCATCCAGGAGTTTTTAACAACTGATTACAGCTATCTTCCCAAATCTGCACATGCCAGTAATCCTCAGCCGTGTTTAATTTGGCTCAGTTGAACGTCAGACAGAATGTTCATCCACGGGGGTGGCTAGATACCAGAGATCGCATCCAACAAGGTCTGGCAGCCGATCCTTATGTTTCAGCGTTATTTTCTAGGAATGCAGATTTGAGGCATTTAAGACCCCAGACCACCGACATCATTTCGACTGCCATAACTATTTGTTGTGGAATTAGATATATCGCTGATCAAAAGCCTCTCCCCCCGACTTCTTACACGATATCTTTGACGATAGGAGAGTTGATGTCGCCTGTTCTTCCCACTGACATGTGCCTGGATCGTGAAGCAGCTAATGAAGTCTTCGAGAAGATACTGACGTCACTCATTTGTAGTCCGAACATCTACACTCGGCGTCATACAGTCGACGAGTGGCTGAATCAAATGGCTGCTGCAGAGGCCGTAGATAACATTGGGGAGGACGCAGAGAATGACGACGACATAGATAGGGATGCAGGACCTGGTCGTGGTCATGACGTTAACGCCGCGTATTTAAGAGGACTGGTTGTTGAAGGCCGTCAAGATGATATTAACGTTGACTCTAAGATCGACTATCTTATTTGGCTGTCTGTCCACTTATTGCCAACACAGTATTTGAAAACTGTGACGTTAATCGTGACAAGTTATGTAGGCGTCGCCAAGCGAGGCACAATCTCAGAAAAAACTGTCAGTAAAATACAAACAGGCGTTGAGGCAGAGCTAGGAATAGACGTTGAGTTGTCATCCGAAATAATCCGTCAAGCATACACAATTTTTGGTAGGTATGTTACCTCGACAAATGCAGCCGACGTGTTCGATCGGTGGATGCACGATGTGCCAGAACACGCATTGCGTCTACGGCTATCGCTAAATCAAGTGACTGGATCCGGACTGACAGCCTTTGTTATAATTGGAAGAGCAATGACCAAATACAGAACATTTAACTGGGCAAAGCTGAATTTGCTCACAGGTGGAGAGTTAGCTTGTTACAACGCGGCCATTATCGCAGTTGGCGGTAATCCGTATTATGGATTCAACAGAGATCTGGGGGCTGCACGATCTACCCTATATAGTTCCATTGCGTATGTAGCTAAGGAGCTACTGATACAATTAAATGGAGAGACCAGTCTTAAGAGTTACAAAGGATGGATCAAGAAGCCCAAGTCAACAACTGTAATTGAGCACATGATATCCACCTACATCGAAGAAAGGACACAGCTGATGCAAGACGGCACTGCTAGCGCAGACGATGTTGAGTTGTTCAACAGAATTGCTGAGAACTTAGGACGTGAAGGTAATGTTAACTTGTTCGCATAGTTTCGATTATTAAATTAGTTAGGGCACACGAACTTAATATGTTATGGTACTCGTATTTATGACCACTAGATCATGGGTGATAACACTGTTAATATTATAAGTCTGATTAAGATAGGTACGCTAGACATGTAGAACATCCTCTTCACATCCTCTTCAATTTTGTCTTAGTAGGTACCTAAGTATTCCACTTTATTTAATAACAATCGCCTATTTACAGCGAGAATGTAGGTAATTAAGTTTAATGTGCCATATTTTATTTATCAAATAATAATATTATTATTAAGAAATAGATAGTTTTGGAAAATCATATAAGTACCTAACCTGTTTTGACGAGTCATAGCTTGTACACTTAGTAATTTAAGTCCAATTTATTGAATTCATTTATTAATGTGTTACACCTATGATAATAAAGCTATTCTATTCTATTCATAGAGACCTTGGAAGCATGGTATAAGTATGGTTATAAGTAGTAGGTGAAGTGATTTATGTGGTCTAAGAAAGAAACGGTATACCTACGTCATAAGAAAGCATTATTGTAATGTAAATAGTAGTTGTATGCTGGTATTATTTCGAATGACATCGTTATATTTTGGTAGTGAGAGCAAAGTAATACGTCCATAAGCTCAGTCAATGAGATTATCACAGAAAAGGTAGGTTACGCGTATATTAAATAATATTAATATCTTAGTTAGGCCTGATGCCATTAAGCATATTATCGATTTAAATAATGTTCAGTTTCTTCTAGTTTATGATTAAAGTAAAGTTGAATTAATTAAATTAGATTCCAATCTTTGTCGCGATGGGGGGGAGGGGGGGCTCAGTAGGCGTGGATTGGTTACCCACGGCAAAGCAAAAAGGAATCCAAGGCGGAGGACGCTCCGAGTGGGCTTGCGGATGGGCCCGCTCTGGATGCGTCCGAGGAGGGTGCGGAGGACGGATTAATTTCTGTACCTGCAGTCAGGTGGGGGGGTCGCGGGAGAAGAGGCGTGTCGGTGTGTTGTTGCCGCTCGCCCTATCTTAAGCGACCAAAGGTGGCGCACCGTTCCATTCGCTGGCGGTGGGGCCGCAGTGGAAGAGGAGTGTCGGTATTACGTTGCCGCTTTCCCTGTCCTCTGCGGCCGTTTTGGTAGTCGCGGCGAGCCAAAGACCTCATCCGCCGAGGGGGCCATGGCGGCGGAACCGGGGGGGTGTCGTCGCCCAGAATAACCATCGGGGTCGTGGCCTCTCTCAGGAGACGTGTGTTTTGACGAGTCATAGCTTGTACACTTAGTAATTTAAGTCCAATTTATTGAATTCATTTATTAAGCGTGTGCGAGGCAGCGGCAACAGCATCCTACAGATGATTGCTGCGCGCACGGACTGTCCCATCCAGTATAAATGGATGCAGATTCTTTTAGGCTTCTCGTAAGTAGGTTGTTAGCTGTGCTTATTATAAGGTTTTTATGTAGAAATAAGTAGAACTTTTCTTGCTATGTTTATTTTAATCTGTTTTTTTTTAATTTGATTGTACTTATTATTTATTGACTGTAAATTTATTTTTATTTTATTATTTATTTTTATTGAATCTAGTTGACTGTGTGAATTTTTTATGTGTTTTTATATGGATTTTTTATCTGAAATAAATGAGTTAATAATAATGATAATAATTAATGTGTTACACCTATGATAATAAAGCTATTCTATTCTATTCATAGAGACCTTGGAAGCATGGTATAAGTATGGTTATAAGTAGTAGGTGAAGTGATTTATATGGTCTAAGAAAGAAACGGTATACGTCATAAGAAAGCATTATTGTAATGTAAATAGTAGTTGTATGCTGGTATTATTTCGAATGACATCGTTATATTTTGGTAGTGAGAGCAAAGTAATACGTCCATAAGCTCAGTCAATGAGATTATCATAGAATAGGTAGGTTACGCGTATATTAAATAATATTAATATCTTAGTTAGGCCTGATGCCATTAAGCATATTATCGATTTAAATAATGTTCAGTTTCTTCTAGTTTATGATTAAAGTAAAGTTGAATTAATTAAATTAGATTCCAATCTTTGTCGCGGGGGGGGAGGGGGGGCTCAGTAGGCGTGGATTGGTTACCCACGGCAAAGCAAAAAGGAATCCAAGGCGGAGGACGCTCCGAGTGGGCTTGCGGATGGGCCCGCTCTGGATGCGTCCGAGGAGGGTGCGGAGGACGGATTAATTTCTGTACTTGCAGTCAGGTGGGGGGGTCGCGGGAGAAGAGGCGTGTCGGTGTGTTGTTGCCGCTCGCCCTATCTTAAGCGACCAAAGGTGGCGCACCGTTTGATACGTTGGCGGTGGGGCCGCAGTGGAAGAGGAGTGTCGGTATTACGTTGCCGCATTCCCTGTCCTCTGCGGCCGTTTTGGTAGTCGCGGCGAGCCAAAGACCTGATCCGCCGAGGGGGCCATGGCGGCGGAACCGGGGGGGTGTCGTCGCCCAGAATAACCATCGGGGTCGTGGCCTCTCTCAGGAGACGTGG
Source organism: Epirrhoe alternata (assembly GCA_963565295.1). NCBI lineage: Eukaryota > Metazoa > Arthropoda > Insecta > Lepidoptera > Geometridae > Epirrhoe > Epirrhoe alternata. Next base: position 4,031,819 of record OY751375.1, read on the forward strand.
TGTTAGGAAGATGTACTCACTTGTACCACTACGATTAATAACATCATATTGGATGAAACGAATAAATAAAATAAATAAAAAATAACTATTGATAGTGGTAATAATGAGAATATTTCCCACTACTACCATCGGTACTAGGTTGGTGGTACTACTAGGAACAAAGGGACGAAGCCTGTTCCGATGTTGATAGCAATACCTACATAGTCATGGTGATGATAAGCTTGCATTTTCATACAACTGTAAACATCCGCTGTTTTAGGGGCGTTTAAATTCTTATGAAGGTTATTAAAAGATGACTGACTAGAGAGAGAACCATTGGCATCAGACAATAATGGTTCTTTGAAGATGACTAGAGACATAATCCTAAGGTTTTTCTGTTTTATTATCGAAACACTAAGTTGTTTCGTGCTAGTGGCCTTTGTTGAAGGAGTTGGCGGTGCGCAGACGACGGATACGCGGCGAGCTCCAGCGTGGCACAACCCGCGTCTCACTCGGCGACACGCCTTCGTCGACGTCGTCAGCCTCTGTGCGAATCTCCATTTTCTATAACATGTTAGAATGAGGATGTTGAAATAAGCATAACACAACTCTTTTTACTATCTATGAATATATGTCATGTCTGACTTGAGCCTCTCAACGAATAAACTAGACAGTTATTTTTCTATTCTGGTATTTTATTTAATTCCAACAATGTTATTTATTATGTTTTATAAGGTATATTTATTTTATATAGGTATTTAGTAAAAAGTAAGTTCGTATGAGTCAGTGGCCAACTCTGGTGACGGAGTTTTTAGGCCGCCTTAAGGCCTCCGTCATGGCTTAACGACTTTAATAGCCGGGACCGACAATTTAACGTGCCCTCCGAAGCACGGAAGCGCTCAGATGAAAATGCCACTGGCGGTCACCCATCCACTTACAGACCGTTTCGAACGTTGCTTAACTTCGACGATCTATCAAGAACGACTAAGCAAGCACGACCACGAGCGCTTCAGCGCGCGTAAGCGCGGTACTTAGTTATATTGTTATAAGATTTTTTTTATTTTTGTTCTTTATACGTGCATTTAGGTATAGTGAATAACTCGAACTACCGCGATACAGGCTTAGCCTGGTGCGGGGTTCGTGGTAAATTATTTTTATTAAGTACTTGATGTCACCAGTGGCGCCTCTTCAACAATTATTGATCGAGCTTACATTTGCGCATGACACTGATGACCCTAGTTCGCCAGGTATCACAACACATCAAACAATGAACATGCAATTTTTACGGAACAAGAAGAGTACCTCTAGGTACTCCATAAGCTTTTCGTTCCGAAAGGATGCTTTTCGCTACGGTACTAAATTTTATGAAAAGAAATTGATATACAATGAAAACCCAAAAACAGAATGCATATAAATATATTTTTATGTTCAAATATCAACTGAGGAATCTCTGTCGAAAATCAAAATGTTTCCTATGCAATTGTTTTCACAACCTAATTTTGGATCTCTGAGCGCCATCTGACTTGTTGAGGCGGAATTCAACTAGTAAAAGCGCCATCTATTTTATTTATACCAACTGTTTGCTTTTAGGTTCACGTCAGTCTTTCAACCATGATTTATTAGTATTTATATAGATAGATACATAGTACTTAGAGAGTTCAATAAGTTCAAGATGACGAAGGTCTGATAGTAGAAAGTAAAAGAGCCCGCGACGATTGGTCAATTTATAAAGGAAGAATAAAAGTTCGATGTGAACGGTCCCCGGCCGAATATAAACTGTGGATCATGGTGGCTTTTGATGAGTACCTCTCATCAAAAGCCAGCGAAGGTGTCGTAATTTGGTTTCTGTTTACCTATATTGAATTGTTTACCTTTAAGCATTTAGGCATGAGGAGTACAAAATTAGTTTTGCGCACAAACACTTACCACGAATGCAACAAATGAATAGAAAGGAGAATATGCAGAAAAGCATGAATTGGTGACCAAGGATAAAAACAAATGGCTAGAAAGCATTAAAAAGTAAAGTAAGTTCGTATGAGTCAGTGGCCAACTCTGGTGACGGAGTTTTTAGGCCGCCTTAAGGCCTCCGTCATGGCTTAACGACTTAAATAGCCGGGACCGACAATTTAACGTGCCCTCCGAAGCACGGAAGCGCTCAGATGAAAATGCCACTGGCGGTCACCCATCCACTTACAGACCGTTTCGAACGTTGCTTAACTTCGACGATCTATCAAGAACAACTAAGCAAGCACGACCACGAGCGCTTCAGAAAGCAATAAAACACGCACATAGCAAGAACGCACAACAGCAAGAACCGGTAATATCTGTAGTGTATAGCGGAACATGTGGGTACTTTTAGGATAATTATGAATGGTGGTGGGTAGATATAAAAAGAGTTAGTCTGAATAAACCGAGCACTCGTATCAGTCATCCTGGCGTTTACTTTCACATTCCTGCAGGAATATCACATTGGCGAACGAGTTAAAATACCTAAAATTACAACTGAATTGTGTGCGTGCAGCAGATACACGGAAATAAAATGTCGATCGGTAAAATTAAAGAGTTTAACGTAAAAACCGGATCATGGCTGTCTTACGTGGATCGACTGGATATGTATTTTCAAGCGAATGGAATCAAGGAAGATTTAAAAATGCCTACGTTAATCTCGTTGATGGGGGACGAGGCCTACGAGTTGCTGCTGAATCTTGCGAGTCCACAAAAACCAGCGGAATTAACCTACAACGCGGCCAAGGACATGTTGCGTCATCATCTTCAACCTATACCATCTTTGCTCGCGGAACGCTATAGATTTCGTCAGCGGAGGCAACAAGGAGATGAGAAAGTGGGAGACTATGTCGCGGAGTTAAAAAAACTGGCGCGGGACTGCAAATTCAAAGACGGTTTAGAAGATAACCTGCGTGATCAGTTTGTGTGCGGTTTAAAAAGTGATCTCATCAGGCAACGGTTGTTTGCGGAGGATGACAGCTTGACGTACGCAAAGGCGGTAAAGCTGGCGACATCACTGGAGGCGGCGGAGCGCGACGCGGCTGCGGTGGAGGATAAAAGTCAGTCGGGTGCCGCTGGCGCTGCTGGTGCGGATTTATACGCGTTGAATGCGCGGGACATGCGCGCGGGCCGGGCTCGGCCGTCGCGCGGAGGCAGCGCCGGCGCGGCGCCGGGGCGTTACGGTACACAGCAGGGATCGGCGCACAGCATGCAGCGAGGGAACTGCAAGGGCTGCGGAGCGACGGGTCATGACCTCAGGGATTGTCGGTTTCGTGATTACGTATGCAGCCGGTGCAAGCGGCCGGGACATTTACGGCGGGTGTGCCCCAACGATGTCGGTGCGGGAACGAGCGGAGCAGCGCCGGTGCGCCCGAAGGCGACCAGCCGGGGCATTCACTACGGCCAGGCGGCCGGGGCAGATTCCGCATCGGACACGGAATCGGACGATGAAGTGTATCTACATCAATTGTGTTTGAGAGACTATAAGGCGGTGAGTTTGCCGATATCTATAGATTGTAAAATTATAGACATGGAAGTAGACACCGGAACGCCAATATCGTGTATCAGTAAAGCTACTTACGATCGTAATTTTTGCCACTTAGCATTACAGCCTCACCGATTGTGTTTAACATTTTATGATGGGTCAAAAATTAAACCATTAGGGTTCATCAAACCGACAATCAGCTACAAAGGTATGTCGAAAGAATTAGAGCTTTTTGTGATCGAGGGAGGGACCACATCTCTGTTGGGTAGGCAGTGGCTGGCAGAATTGAAAATAAAAATTGAAACATGGAACTGTTACAATATGTCAAGCGGGGGCTCGAAAAAGATTCACATGAATAAAGAAATATGTACATTGTTGGACAGGTATAAACAGTTGTTCGATGGCAGCCTGGGGAGGTTCACGGGAAGCAAGGCTCGGCTGCGGGTGCGCTCGGGCGCGGTGCCGGTGTTCCACCGCGCGCGGCCGCTGCCGTTCGCGCTGCGCGAGCGCGTAGACGCGGAGCTGGACGCGATGCTGCGCGCCGGCGTCATCGAGCCGGTTGACTGTTCCGACTGGGCCTCGCCGCTCGTCCCGGTCAATAAGTCTGACGGTACGCTTAGGGTCTGCGTAGACTACAAGGGTACTGTGAATCCCGCTTTGCTGGTCGATCGTTTTCCGCTTCCGAGAATAGAAGATGTACTTGTAGCTTTAAATGGGGCTCAGTATTTTAGCAAAATTGATTTATCGCAGTCTTACAATCAGATAGAATTAGACGAATCGAAGTGTTACACTGTCATAAATACCCACAGGGGTTTGTTCCGATATAATAGATTAGTATTCGGATTATCTTCCAGTCCTGGCATATTTCAACGAATTATGACTACCCTGCTGAAGGGTATACCGAATGTAGCGGTATTTATTGATGATGTAATTATCGGGGGCCAATCGAAGGCGGAACACATAGAAGCGTTAGAATCGGTTTTCAAACGGCTACTGGATAGTGGACTTAGGTTAAAGGAAGCTAAATGTGTCTTTTTGGTGCAAGAAGTATCATACCTAGGTTACATTTTGTCCAAGGACGGTATTAAGGCGGATCCCTCGAAGATAGAAGCGATAGTAAGAATCCCCAGACCACAAAACGTACCCGAGTTAAGGTCATTCTTAGGTCTAGCTAATTTTTTTGCAAAGTTCGTCAACAACTTTAGTCAAAGGTTAGTGCCGCTTTATAATCTCCTAAGAAAAGAAATCGAATGGGTTTGGACAGAGGAATGCGAACAAGTTTTCAAAGATATAAAAAAAGACTTGGTGAGTTCTAAAGTTTTAGCGCATTACGACCCAACTAAGCCGCTGGTATTAACGTGTGACGCGAGCGCGGCTGGCGTGGGCGGGGTGCTGTCGCAGCCGAGCGGGCGCGGCGCCGGCGCGGACGGGGCGCAGCGCCCGGTGGCGTTCGTGTCGCGCACTCTGACGAGCGCGGAGAAAAATTACTCTCAAATACATCGAGAAGCCCTAGCTATAATATTTTGTGTAAAAAAGTTTCATCAATATATTTATGGTAGGCGATTTACACTTTTCACTGATCATAAACCGTTAGTGTCAATTTTCGGACCAAATACAGGCATTCCAGTAATGACGGCCAGCAGGATGCAGAGATGGGCAATAATACTGTCGGCGTACACTTTTGATATTGAATATGTAAAGACGGGCGATAATAGTGCGGACGGGCTTTCTCGCTTGCCGCTGCCCGATAACAAACCGGTTTCTTACTCGTTACCCGAACAGACACATTTACATCATGCTCAAGAAGCGATGCTATTAGATTATAATGAAATTAAAAGTTGCACAGCTAGAGACCCGACTTTGAGCCGGGTACTAGGGTTTATAAGAGATGGTTGGCCACCCGTATGTGAGATCGTAGGATTGCAACCTTATTTCAATAGAAGAAGTGAACTGTATGAGGAGCTGGGGTGTATTATGTGGGGGCACCGGTTAGTGGTTCCCGATAGGTGCAGGATAAAGGTTTTAGAAATGTTACATGAACCTCACATGGGAATTGTAAAATCTAAAGCTTTAGCGAGAAGTTATGTATGGTGGGCAGGCATAGACGAGGCAGTGGAAGGCATGTGCCGGGCGTGCGCGACGTGCGCGGCGCAGGCGGACGCGCCGCCGCGGCAGGCGCCGCGCGCGTGGCCGTGGCCGCGGCGCCCCTGGTCCAGGCTTCACTTGGATTTTTTAGGGCCTATTTATGGGAAAATTTATCTGGTAGTGGTAGACGCTATGTCCAAATGGTTAGAAATTTTCAGTGTGCCAAGTACAGCGGCGTCTAGCACGATTGAGAAATTAAGGGAACTGTGGAGTAGGTGGGGAATACCTAAACAGATAGTCACAGATAACGGGCCGCCATTCACTAGTAGCGAGTTTGCTGCATTTCTCAAGGCCGATGGAATAGAGCATACATTTTCAGCACCCTATCACCCTGCGTCAAACGGGGCCGCTGAAAATGCCGTAAAAACATTAAAACGAGTAATTAAAAAAGCCACTTTTGAAAATAGAAATATAATGCAGGCATTACATACATTTTTATTATTTTACCGGAATACCGAACATTCGTCCACGGGGGAAAGTCCCGCAATGCTCATGTTAGGCAGGCCTGTACGAACTCGGTTAGATGTATTGAAGCCAGACATCGAGGCACGGATGAGCCGCGTCCAACGGCGACAAGTCGCAAGCGCGGGCGGGGCTGAACGTACAGTCAGGCCGGGGGACGAAGTGTGGTACCGACAGTTTCTAAAGGGGGAAAAGTGGATACCGGGAACAGTAGGAAGTCAGGAAGGTTCCTCCAATTTTAAGGTTATAGGTGAAGGGGGTAGTCAGGCTCATCGACACATCGACCAGATTAAGCTTAGGACAAGAAGTTCCTTGGTTTGCCCAGACCCTAGTGAAACCGTCGTAAACGAACATGAACAGACGGTGCATCCTGGCGTAAGTCAAGGTGCCGATAGTCCCCACCGGAAAAGCGAGGCTCAGTCGGGACTGACAGACGGCCTGATGAAAAGCTGCCCATCCGAGTTGCAACCGATTGAACCTCTCCCGGACCAGCCTTCTGTAACGAGACCAGCGACGAGACCTATACGAAAGTGTCGACAAAATAAACCTAACTATCAATTATGATTGTTATACGAGTATAGGTTATTTGTACATAATTAATAAATTGTAGTAAGTACTAGTAGGTCCTACACACTACCTAAATAGCATAACTATTTTAGATTAGGAAGTGCTAATGAGTGCGTTGTTATACTTACCTGTTTGTATTTGTACTATAAGTTTTTCATTGACATTGTATGGATACTACGAGTATAGTATTGAAGTATTTAGGTTTATCTAAAATAAGTGTGGAGGAGTGTAGTGTATAGCGGAACATGTGGGTACTTTTAGGATAATTATGAATGGTGGTGGGTAGATATAAAAAGAGTTAGTCTGAATAAACCGAGCACTCGTATCAGTCATCCTGGCGTTTACTTTCACATTCCTGCAGGAATATCACAATATCTTCCTAACCTGCACCATGAGCCTCATCAGTTGCTGCTGTTGTTCCATTGCGACTACCAACTTCTCAACGCGACGTTTGTTCATCTCCATTTCCGCTACCAAGTAATCTTCGCTAGTCTCCAACACCAAGTCCAAGCCAACTACATCAGATAATATTTGCTATGAGATTGTAGATAGCGTTATAAGGGTGGTCGCACGGTTAAGCCGAGACGAACTGTCAATTCATTAGAGCAAATGCTGCTAAAGTCAGAAGCGAGCCGCATTTTCTGACGTCATCAGCATTTTTTTATAGAAAAATGACTGCGGCGCGTACGGCGCGGTCAGTGTGTGATCAGGTTAAGATAGGTACAAGTGTAATTTTTTTAAATAATACAATTAAAGATTTGATTTGCCTATCGTGCCATCTCTGGGACAGATTAACTAATCCATAACAGACCATAACTATGGCTGAGATTTTTACTTGGGTAGTCACCACACCACAGTCGAGGTTGGGTGACCCAAGCAAATAGTTCGCAACCGACTGTCCTTCGCTAAACTTACCATCATTAGAGAAAGGGTTAAAGAACCATTTGCGCAGGATAAGATCAAAGAAGCCCAGTTTACAACTGTTATTGTTGGGATACTCTATTAGCTCATTTTTGTCCACCTTTTCTAGAAGGAAAGCTGGTAGTTTTCGCTCCAATTCCGTGTGTAGAACAACCTGTGTGAAACATGCGTGATTAGGTAGGAACGGAAACTATAGCTAGTAGACTTGAACCACTTTTTGGCCATTCTAATTATCGTCATCGTCTGCCCCCACAGACAGCCCCAACGCAGTGGCAGACGGTAACACTTATGACTAACGGCCCCCAAATAAAAAAATAGGGGCACACAGTAATACATTACTAACATAGATGGTGTTGTACTGTTAGTATAGTATAGAATCTATACTGTTTACAGTACAAAATGTATACTTTTTAGGTATATTTTTTCATAATGATGACAAATTACTCTTTTACCTGCATTGCCAGTCTCTTCAACTGAGCGTTGCGTCGAACGCTTTCGATATCTCCAACCGCAAGACCGATGAGTAAATTCATCAGCAGAATCGGCATCAGCACCATAAACATGCAAAGAATGAGGAATGTGGGCGTCGGAAACGGCAGCCATTGATCCTCAGACTTTATGTACGGCTGTATGTAAGTGCCGACGAAATCTAGCTCGCCGAGCATCATAGCAAATGTTCTCATTAAAGACAGGGGTATACTGTTGAATGACACGTGGTTGCCCTGAAAATGTCTCAGCTTTATATCTAGTTCGCAAGGCAACGGTCGCAAAGCACTTGCAAAGCGATTGTGTTTGTCGGTTCCGCACATTCGCAATAACTTTTACGATTAAAATAATTTAAGTATGAAATTGGATTGTTCGGTGCCGAGACTATTAAATAAAATATTGCAACCTAGTATAGCAAGCGAAGGTACTGACTGAGTAGATACACATAAGAAGTACCTATGTAAACAAATAAACTCATACAAGAATACTAGTAATAAGTAAAAAACTGAAAACATTAAATTCATGACGTCATGAACGCTAGCAAAGACATGGCTCGTCGCTCGAATTCTAACCGGCTTACCATAGAACGTGACATAAAGTTATTCCACCGAATAAATCAAGAATAACCATACATTTTGACAGTTTACACTCCGGAATAACTTTATGTCACGTTCTATGGTAAGCCGGTAAGTCGCTAGTCAGTGGTCAAGTATATTTAGTGCCATAGAAAATTGATCAACCCATAGAATATGTCTCGATTGAAACAGCGATCTGTGTGTTTCAATCGAGGCATTGGGTTGTTAAATCGGTTGCAAAGATTACGACCTTTCTCGCGTGGTGTTTGGTACTGATGTACCTAACACCACGAAATAAAGATTGGAAGCTAAATTAAAAATGATGATGAAATATTTAAAAAATCCGTCGAAAACATGTGCAAACACGATGATATGCCTGAATACTATCTGTACCGTTAAGCAAGTTCACATATATTTTCGACGAGTTATCTATGAACGTCAGAAAAAAGCCACATATCACATACCTGAACAGCAAGCACATAATATAAAATATAAATACCATTTCTGAACGCACTTTTGACAATAGAATGTAAAAAGAAAGACCGAAGGCGATGAACAGGATTGAAAAGACCATTAGTACGCGAATGAGCGTTTGTAGGATCTCGAGGAACATCACCACGTAGATGCCGACTTGGTCAAACCTTTGTAGCAGTAGCAGCAGTTCGACCCAAGCTAGGAATATGGTGATAGATGCAGCTGAGAACTGGAAAATGGTATGAGAGTCATAACTCCTTTCATTGTTAAGAATTGAAAGATCAACTATAAATAAGTTCCGTTTTATACACTTGAAAGGCAATATTTAATAAATAAATCAATCTGATATTAATTTCCTAAAATGAAAGAGTATAATACAATAAAAAATTGGGAAAACCAGGCTAAGCCCGATTTGTATTACGATTTTGGAGTTATCATAATTTGACATGTGACCACTGGTTTATACCTACGTTACATATATATATGTTACATAGGTTTTATATAAATAATAATATTACCTGCGCATCTTGAATATGATATCGTCCAAAAACTGATGGGTACACAGTGATGGTGGAACTGATGTACAGCATCCATGATACCAGATTCCATGGGTCAACAATATAGTGCCATTTCTGTTGTTTTAAATTGTAGGCCTCCCGAATCACGCAAAAGCCGTTATAAACGAGTACTACGACACCGCTGGCGAATAAAGTCAGGTGCATTTCGAAGGCTAAAAAAGGAATTTTAATCAACTATCACATAGATTCTGTGTGTAAAATATTCCTACGGATATAAGTTAAATGATAAAAATATAATGGCCAAGTTGACTGACTGCCAAAAGACAAACTGCTTAACATTATTTACACCGTCACGAAGGAGATGATTATAAGAAAATAGTTTAATGAAAATAAAACCGTCTAACTACAAAAGAAAAGGCAGCCTTCAATAACGTAATTTTGCCACAACCTGTATAGTTACCTACCTGCATCATTGCGAGAATATTCCGTAACATTCACCATATTACGCTTGGTTGTTTGCGCGTCAACATTCCTAGACGCATTATTCAATTCCACATATTCCATCAACAGGTAGGCGAAGAGAGTCACAAAAGCTAGGAATATGCAGTAGAAAAGTAGGTTCACAAGGTGAAAATACTTTCCGTATGAATGCCATTTCATTTCCAAGTACTTTTGGCTGAGAGGATGAGCTAACAATTCAACGCGTCCATGTACTACCATTGCCTGAAATAGTACAACACTTTAAATTTTTTTTCAATTTACTTGGTTTGTATGAAGTTCTGTGCTATAAAAATATTGCTGTTATAGTCCTGAAGTTTATTTTATTCTATTCACGAAAGCAGTTTAGTTTTATTTGTGTGTAGATGCACCTTCATGTTGCTTCTGTGTGCGTAAGCGTTAGAACGCTTCATAGATGAAAGAGCGCTCAGTATCGCTTACCACACAGAAACAAATTAACACACATAATTAGGACCAACCCGGTCCTCGTGAGATAAAAAACTACGAGTAAAAGATTTTACGAATACAACGAATGTACTAAGATATTTAAATGAAGGTATTTGTGTATTTTACAGTTGTTTTCCAAACTAGGCATCAATATTCATAAATTATATGAATATTACGCTAAACTGTATATGTGCGATCAAATGATCAAAACATATGAAAAACAGATAACACATTCCCCGACACAAACAATTAAATAGTGATACAAAAAACGGGAAAAACATACCAAAAAAACTCAGTCCAAATGTAAGATAAATGTGAAGTGACGAGCTATTTACATTATTATAAATTGTGTTAATATAATCACAAAAACATCGAAATCCACCACCAATTCTGTGTTTAAGCAGCGCTAAGTGTAGTGTATGTTCAGTTTTGTGATAACGTGATTCTGAATGCCATGACTAGCTAATCCATGGCATTCTGAAGACATAAAAGCCTCTACACACCTCGATATTGTAAGAAAAATGTTCTTATAATTAGGAAATTCGTTTCGATGTCCAATGACAGTCAGAAATCACCAAAATGAATGTAATAAATGCACTTATAAAATTCAACAAGTCTAAATAATAACCGTCTAAATAAGTACTCTTGAATTTAAGTGTAAGTAAACCTGTGTATCCTTAATAAATAAATCAAAATCTTGTGCAGTACCATGATGTATGTCTCATCCGTTTAGAAGACAAAATTTACCTACGTTGGAAGATATCTTGTTTTTTTTTATCTAACAGTTTCCCGGGAACGAGAACAGATATAGAAGATTGCTGAGTGAATTGCTGAGTCAACGCATTACGTATCACGAAGGCAACAGCTTATGTCAGGCTGATTTTGAAAACAGTAGTCTCTGCGTGCAGCATACACACATCGACAAACTGTCGAATTTTTATTATAAGTTTCTCTATAATAAGTATAGCGTACAGTACGTTTAACAGATTTAGGCATTCGTGAAGTTATCCGTTTGTCTACGCAGTGACGCTTTTTGTAAAAATTGTGTACTGCGCACTGGTCACGGGGGACATGAAACCTAACCATAAAGATTCAGATGACACTGATAGTCCTATGAGTGAGGGAAATTTTAGGGCTTTATTAAAGTTTAGGATCGATGCAGGTGATGTAATGTTAGAACAACAATTAAAAAGCTCTTCAAATGCTACATACATAAGTAAGAGAATACAAAACGAAATAATTGAATTGTGTAAAGAAGAAATACAGGAAACTATAATTATGTAAAAGAGGCTAAATATTTTGCTGTTATATTTGACGAAACAACCGACATCTCAGAGACAGAACAACTCAGTTTATCACTTCGATATCTTAAAAATAATGTCATTAGAGAGGACTTTGGTTTGTTTTGTGATGCCTACTCAGAAATCAGAGAAGATGTGCTGCATAAAGATGAGCAGAGGCCTACAGGTGTTGCATTGGCGCATATTGTCACAGATCTCTACATAAAATTTGACTTGGATTTATCAAACTGCGTTGGAATTGGCACAGATAGTTGCTTCGTTGTGGCTTCTGAGGTTACAGGTGATGTAAGCGAATTGACCAAAATTGCTACCCATGCCCAAAAATGCCCTTGTAATAATCATATCCTCAATAACTCTTCAGCAAAGTCATCGAATGTAACTAGTTGCAGAAATGCATCAGCAGCTGTTCTTGAATGTATTTCTATAGTGTTGAAGGGATAGTAGAAAAAGTTAGTGGCATTGAAAAAGTTAGTGGCATTTGCTAACGCTTCAGCCAAGAGAAGCAGAGTTTTTAAAGACGTTCTTGGTTGCAAACTGGGAAGTTTATGTGACACGCGATGGATATAACGTCATGACGGTTATTTGCAATTTCAATGCGACTCATTGGTGCAAATATGTGATGCACTAACTTAAATATCAACCTGGCGAGACAGCAAATCTGCATCTGATGCTAGTTGCTTACGACATGCTTAAACTTAATGCAGTCCAGATTTTATAATCGCATCTATTTGCTTATCCGATTGACTAGGTAAAAAAAGACTTTATCGTTATTTGTACCCCACTTCTCATTCTTGTGTTTATTTATTGTTAAAATTTCAGGTGCAACTGTTTCGCTTAGCCGTTTCTTACAAAAAACAACACTAGATTTAAAGGTAGCATCAGATCTCTTAAAGAAGTGATGGACGTTTTGCAGCGTAAACGGGAAAATGCTGAAGGAAATTTTCATGACTTATTTGTCGAAGCACAAGAGCTAGCTGACAAATTGGGTATAGTTATTGTGAAGCCTCGTACTGCGCCTCGGCAGATAATTCTTCGCGATTATTATCAAGAAAATGACGAGGAATATTTTCGGAGGACTGTTTATATTTCACTGCTAGATAGCATAATGACTGACCTTTAGGACCGACTCTCTGCGGATACGATGAATCTGTTCGTATTAGGCATTTTAATGACAAAATCTGAATATACAGAAAAAGACCTTCTTAATGTGAAGAAATTATCAAAGTGTTATTCCCATTTCTTGAGTGTTCCTGCTGCCACTCTCGTAACTAAGTATCAGCTATGGATTACAAAGTAAAAACGGGAGCTCACCGAAAACACAGAAACAACTTCCTAAATGTGTTGTTTTCACAATCGAAGTGTGCGACAGTGATCTATACCCAAATATAAAGACTCTGCTAAAAATACTAGCAACTTTGCCAATAAGCGGTGCGACAGGTTTGGGGCTAGATGATGCTGTGTGAAATTGTAGGTACAGCATTATTATTATTATTATTTGTATTATTATCAATGTTCAACATCTCGGGACTATGGAGTCCCGGGCCTTTGACAGGCATGTCTGGGGCCGAGGCCAACACACAGAGGCCTTTTTGATCTTATGTGATGGAGACACATACCGGCTACTATCCCTTCAACACTATAGAAATACATTCAAGAACAGCCTCCGGTTTGTGCAGAACTATTGAGAATATGGAAAACTATTACCGGGCTATGGGGTGAGATGGTAGTGGACTGGAGAACTATGGGAATTATGGCACCCACCGAAACAATTATTATTATTGTGCAATAAAGTCTGATTTACAAAATCTTGTGTATTGTTGTAATTTAGGTACTCGACATACCTATTTTATTAAGTTTTAGTGTTGTGACCCCCCCCCCCCCCCCCAAAATCCCAGGCTGCGACCGCGCCTGATTCCAGGTCACTATCTACGCCTATTCCAAGTTTCATCCAAATCGGTTCACTGGTTTAGGCGTGATTGTTATACAAACATACATCCAAACATACTCACAAACTTTCAGATTTATTATATTATTAGGATAACGAATTCGCGTGGTGGAGGTGTGTAGAGGCTAAAGCGAGGCATCCATCCCACCGACACGAAATGGACGGATCGACTCACGTTGATCACATTCAACGGTTCTGGGCGAAACTTTGGATCGTTCTGCGCCAGTCGCAGCGCCTCGACCTGATCCTTCGATTGTTGGTAGAATTTGAAAGAGTATTTTATCTGCATACAAAATAAAAAGTTTAATATCGCAAACTTACGTTGAGCGCCGGCAGAGGAATGTTTGGCGAATCGCCTTTCCATTCTTCGCTTTTTAGCTGAGGACATAGGGTCTCGAAGCTGTATTTGATCTACGTGAATAAGGAAAGATTAGACTACACAGATTAATTCGTAATAAAACATAGTAGCTTAGCAATTCTTCTTATGATTCATGATCACGTCATTGAAAGTATAATAACTGCTATAGATTAAAATCTATTGCCACTGGTAAATATTAATGGAAGTTTCAGTTTTTAGAAAATGTTTTTTAGACTATCTATCAAGACCAACAATAAAATTAAAGACTGTAGGAAGCTGAAGGGATGGAACAACAAATGTAATTAAGTATTGAAGTACAGAGAATCAGCATTGCCACGCTGAATGGCAATGCATTCTCTGTATGCGGTTTGTATGTTATTTTACATCAAATTAATTGTGAAGACATTTTCTTTACGAATATTGCCCAGTGGACTAGTAAAGACCGATGGAAAACTTTAGCTTGGCCTCACCAGGCCTCACGGACAACTTTTTATGTCGCGGCCGAACCGTCACACCGCTCTGTCTCCCTGGTGTAAAGGTTAGGAAATATTTTTCCTAACCCTAACCTTTACACGGGTCAAGTGACTAAACTTGCAAGCCCCAATTTCCGACTTTGGCCCCGCGGCGACTGGCCGCATGGGGCTGTTGTCTAAAATCAACCAAAGAAATGGCCAGTTGCAAGATCAAGACTGCGAATCTACGCACAGATAGTTCAAGGCTGTGAATCTACGCACAGATAGTTCAAGACTATGAATCTACGCACAGATAGTTTAAGACTGTGAATCTACGCACAGATAGTTCAAGACTGTGAATCTACGCACAGATAGTTTGGTTAAGTTCAACCATGAATAAAAATATGACCGTTTTTGGCCTTTGCCCTGCTGTGGGACGAAAATGGCTAAATAATAATTTTGGAATGATATTATGAAAAGCATTCGTGCATGAAACACGGGTGAAAAATGCTTTGAAAGTAGGTAATCTTTCCTAACGTCGAATGCAAAAAGTGCTATTATAATTTATGGCATGAATCGAAAGAAATGGCATTGATCGCCGTGTTGTCGGATTATGTACCGCATTAGACTATTACAGCAGATAAAAATCGAGCAAATTGGACTACGTATGAACCCAGCAATAAACAATAAACTCTTACATACATGAAAAGAAGATTAAATATTTAATAATGAATGGTATACGGAAACAGAAAACGGTATCGCACAAAATTATGTGTGCGAAAATTGCAATTCGCAGATAACGGAAAACGAGTTAACAAATATTATTTCACGTTAATAAAATTGCTTGTGGCTTGAGCCATTCGAAAACTTCAAAGAGAAAGAACACAAGAGACGTCGAAAGAGAACCATAAAATAAACATGAAAATTCAGGAAGAAAAGTTAAAATGTGTCATTTTAGAACTAAGAAAAGACCATGAAGAAAAATTTACTCTGAACTGACTTTGCATATAAACCTATATTATTTTTAATAGAAAGAATTTTGCAAAAGGTGGTAAGGTTAGGAAAAATATTGATTATAGAGCATTGTGAAGGTTAGCCGGCCGCGATTTATTTGGGTCTCACAGACTTGTGGAAAATACCGAATTTTCCAGGTGCGAAATACTTACGTAGAAGCTTTTAGAGTCCTTTTTGCAGTTAGCTTTAGTAATGCACTTGTCCTGTACTGCTTCGAAAACGCGAGGCATGTAAGCGATCAGCGCTAAAGTAACACACGGGTGCCGATCAGACCGCAGTGCCATTACCTCTTTGGCCCTGGAACATCGATTTATCAGAAGGTACGTTATTTGTATTTGGCATCTAACATTACAAAATGTTATTATTATCTATAGACCTGTGCATATGATGATTTGACAAGGACAACTTCTCTCCAAAAAAAATGTGGCCTATATTACAAGCAAGAAGAGAGATAGATAGAAGATAGAAAATACTTTATTGTACACCACATGGACATTACAAAATACAAACAAAAATACAAGAAAACATTTGAAGCGAAGTACAATGGGCGGTCTTATCGCTGTGAGCGATTTCTTCCAGACAACCTTAGGTACCAAAGAAGGTTTGTATAACAAAAGTCAAATGTGGCCAATATTACAAGCAAGAAGGTTTGTATAACAAAAGCCAAATGTGGCCAATATTACAGTTTGTTAGTTACTTTCCAGCTCTAATTAATGATTCGTAGTCTTTTATTATTTTTATATTTAAAGTTCCCAAACGAAAATTGAATCACAAAAATATAACAGACTGATCAAACCCAGAAAGTGTTGCAAAGTCCAGTAAGGTATTGTTTCGGTAATGCTAATTTGGTTTGCTCGCTTACAATCCAACACCTTAATAAATATTGTTTGTCATTTTTAAGACTACATGACCAGTATCTTAAGCCATTCATAAATCTTAAAAGAGGAAGAACACAGGAGACGTATGGAGATGGCGAAAGAGAACCATAAATAAACAAGAAAATTCAGGAAGAAAATTCAGGAAGAAAAGTTCAAATATGTCATTTTAGAACCAAGAAAAGCCAATGAAGAAAACCTTGCACTATTGGAAAGCATTTTGCACATTTTTAATTTGCAATATACTTTTTTACTATAAGTACCTACAAATTCAATCTCATTATTTTAGGAATTAAAGGGTTAAGCACACGAGATATTATTTTTCATTTAGTAGTATGTTTTTTTTTAAAGAAATTGAAAAGATATGCTTGCTGAAATTGCAATATTGAAGAAAGGGGTACAGGAAAATTACTCTGAAGATAATACCTTTCCTCGTGCGTAACCATAGATAATGCTGATTCAGGAAACTTGTAGTAAATCGCGTAGTCAATCGCGCTCATATCCAAGTTGTTGTAGGTGAGATGACATCCCATTGAGAGCAACAATGCGATCGATTTCGGCTTGTTCTCCATCGTAGCGAGATGAAGTGCGGTGTTCTGTAACCATATTTAAGACTCAAATATGTTTTCTTAAAAAACTTAGGCCTTTACACCTATAGATGATTTGTACAGCGTCAGGAGGTAAACTATGCTTACCGCCGTAGTGTCAGAGACATTGTTTGAGATGGTATAGGCTTGCCAAGTACCTAAACAATCCCCACAGCTTCATTCGCCCTATCCACAGGATAGACAAGACTAGACAAGCTAGTGCGGGTTTCCTCACGATGTTTTCCTTCACCGTTACGGAGCTCGTGTTAAAGTGCAAAAACAGCGTCAAAGAATGTAATGCTGATGAAGTATATATAGTCTGTCTCTGATGATAAGTTTAAATGCGTTAATACCGCTTCTTCGCTACTGCTCAACTAAGATTGCTCAACTGCGCCAAGTTGAGCAGTAGCCATAGCATCAAAAATACAATAATTCGTTTTACAGTAATTGTATAATTCGTATTATTTACCAAATCCTTATCCACTTGGTTGAGGAGATGCGAATGTACAGAATGAAGCAGCATAATAGTCTGGGTGTAACCACTCATAGCCGCGTGATGCAGCGGATTCCTTCCATTGTGATCTCGGTGGAGTAAAGCCCCTCTGTTCAACAACAATTGGACTACACGCGTGTGACCTTCACGCGACGCTATATGCAATGGAGTCAGACCTTCGCCGTCACTCTCATTGATGATAAATGTTCCTTTGTCAGAGTCGAGGAGTTGACAGGCGGTGTGGTATCGCCCATATCTGAAGTAAGAGTTCGCGTTATCTAGGGGGTACAATGACATTCGTCAGGCAAAACAACGATACCACATTATTATTTACGAAATAGTCAATTAGTCATCAATCACAGTCGCTGCAGCAAATTTCGCTAAAAATACAAACATGGCATTTATAATATTTATTGTACTTGACAAATTGTTGCACAAAACTCGGTTTTCATATAAAACCTTACCTCGCAGCGAAATGCAGGGGACTTTCATTATTGTTGTTCTTTAGATTTATACAGGCGCCAAGTCGGATGAGGTTCTCAAGAGACCTAATGTGGCCATCACGACTCGCGTAGTGCAAAGGAGAGCACCCACTTGCGTCTTTCTCGTTCAAAAGCAGTGACAAACTCTTTTCGCATCGATTCTGAAATTATTCGATTGTTAGATTTTAACCCAAGATAAACCATTTACCCCTTCACCCATAATCATCAATAGAACGCCCATGAGATGGTAAATGAATGGGGATTAGCACAGGTTCGTGTTGGGTGGCACAAGGAGAGGCCTATGCCCAGCAGTGGGCTAAATCGTTCTGTTGATGATGACGATCGGTAGTTATGAATTTCTTGTAAATGTACAAAATTCAGCAACGACCAATATAAAAGCAAAATTCAGCAACGACCATTTTGCATTTAGAACTGTGCGAGTTGATTTCAACTCTTTCCGCTCGACTGTTTGTTGGTGGAAACCTTCTGGAAACACAATGTATGCAATTTATTATTGCGAGGTAAACGGAGTGCACATAAAACTTATCACCACACTAGGTCGAAAGAACTAGCGGCATATTATAAAGTCTTTATTACAAGTTTTTTTAAGTGTTTTTTTTTCTTACAATCGCAACTTTTAAATTTTTATCCCAAGCGAATTGCAAAATTTATCAATCACTAAATTTAAAAATACAATTAAACGTCATCTCTGTAAATAAGATATCTGATTATTTGGATGACAAAAAAGCTTGGGACTTGTTCCAACTCAATGGATCCATGGATCACCTAAAAGAATGCTAGGCCCCAGACCGTGTTTGTTGCCCTGATTCTTCACGGTATTGGTCGCGAAAGAACAGGAGTAAAATTAGTTTTAAGACTATTCTAAGTGATCCCTGCGGTCCTACTGAATAAATGATTTTTGACTTTGACTTTATTATGCTTCTTTTATCCTAGTGATTGTATTGTGCGCCAAAGTGGTAAATGAATGTCTGTCTATGTCTTATTTTGCACGAGTCCTCAACTTGTATAACTAAGTTTTTGTGTTGATGTCCGATCCTAGACAGCGGATTTGATCGAGTACGTTATTTCAAAGTACCAAGTAACAAGTCAGAATTATAAAACTTTTGATCAACGATGTGGTTACGAAACGATTTACATTACAAACGAAGATACTTAAGTAAATTGTTGAGGCGGTCAGTTTAGGGATTTTGGGGCGAGTTCGAGGTTAAATTCCCTAGAGAATATAAGTCTTCATTCCAATAAAAATATATAATTCAATGTAAGTTTTAATGGAATATTATGTTTAGAACATTCAAGATCTCTAAAAAAACTTCAAAGTTGCTTATCAGGGGCTTGCATAACATGCAAAGTATTTGACCTTGTAGCTAAATCCTAGAAAATGAAAGAAATAGCTTATATTGTTACATACTTACTCGTAATCAGTTTCTTATGTATTAATAGACATACATTTAAATACTTAGTAATAAATCTAGATTGTATTTCATGCATAGAGCAACCAACAGATTATCATCATCCGCATCCTTTCTCATCCCACTACTGGGCATAGGCCTCTCTTCACTTGTGCCAGACTGACGTACGAATTGCTGTTTTTATAATGTCGTTAGCCGATCTAGCCGCCGGACGAGCTACTGATAACTACCTGACAACTCGCAGCGAACTCTTGCAAGCGTCCTCCGTTGATAACTACGAGATGCAACACATTCCTTTTGTTGACATCCTTCTGAAGAATGTCTGCTCCGTGGAATATCTGCGAAAATTCTCGAGGTTATACCGTTGAATAGGCGTAATTTATCATTGAAACCAAACGACAATTAAGAATAATTGACTCTGAAGCTTCGAGGGAGGCAGACATTCTAAGGACCAATTGCTTTGTTTTTTAGTGACATGACATATTCTTTTATTTTATTCTTAACAATTTGTTTTGTTTAAACCTGATCGCACACTTGTTCACGCCGTACGCGCCGCAGTAATTTTTCTTTACAAAAAATGCTGATAACGTTAGAAAATGCGTCTCGCTTCAGACGTCAGCAGCATTTTCTCTGTTGATTTGTTGCGTTC
This sequence comes from Epirrhoe alternata, assembly GCA_963565295.1. NCBI lineage: Eukaryota > Metazoa > Arthropoda > Insecta > Lepidoptera > Geometridae > Epirrhoe > Epirrhoe alternata. Next base: position 4,051,967 of record OY751375.1, read on the forward strand.
GATCGGATGGACTGTGCGACCACCCTAATACAATTAAAAAGATCTCGCGTTTTCCGTCACACCGTTAATAGATCGAATTAAAGCTTGCGTAACCAAAAACCATACCAATGAAGAAAATTCAGATTTCGAAATTAAATGTTACCGCGCAACCAATACAAAAACTAAGGAACATTTCGAAATGTTATAAATATTTTACAAGAAAATGTTAATAACGAATGCTGTGAAATTAACCTATTATTCGTTTATTATGAAATGTAAGTTCGTTAATGAACATCGTAGATTATGGTGATATGATTACCTACAAACATTTTTTGTTTTTGCGTACAAGCGACATTGGACACTTATACAGTGTGATAACGTCTATATTCGAGCAAATGTAATCAAAGAAAGGTCCTCGGACATTTTTTGAGTGTTATCAGTTAGAGATGACATGTGAATCTTTAATATCCTAGCTCAATGCCTACACACTATAGTTTTTCTATTGTTTTTATTACTACTACGCCAGAATACAAGAAACAGTCGAAACATACCAGTATATCTACAGTCCTCCAAGCGGATCTTGCCGCAGCTAGCAGTAAAGGTGACCTGCGTTCTTTATCCAGCGGATTTATATCGGAGCCTTGCACAATCAGGTACGTCACGATTTCTGGATGATCAAACATCGCAGCGCAATGTATCGGCGTCATTTTTTGCACATCGCAAGATGTTAAACAAGCGAGTTTTTCTTCTGGTTGCATCCGGAACATCAATTTCACTATTTCCAGCGCACCCTGTTAAAATACAGCCCGACTTTAGACCAACCTGGATTCGACCAAACTATTTAGCTGTAGTAAAGTATTATATTGCGAATAAAATAATTACTATGGGAGCAGCGGTCGGCGACGCGCGGCCCTCGGCTATCCTATATGCGGCCCGTGATGGTTTTGCAGAAGTAGAAGATTTGTTTAGCAATTCAGAACAAGCAGTAGTATCAATGCAATTGCATTAACATGGGAGAAATTGGTATATCGATTTTTGACGATAACCTATCGATCTTTCGAAAAATGGGACACCGGATTTTGAAATCCAGAATGCGTTTGATAATTCAAAATCCAAATAATATGTTTTACATCATTTTATTATTCAAATTATTTAGAACAAGTCCGCCAGATTCCACATTCGTCAGATCATTTATTTATTCCACTGATGTGTGGCCCGACCCTACTTTGCATTGCCACCTTGTGGCCCTCGCCTGCCAAAAGATTGCCGACTGCTGCTATAGAGATTTTGCTTTGTGTCACTCATCACGAGTGTCTATTAAAAATTAACTTGAATAGACCAATCACAAAGCTCGAGTGAAGTTGATTTTTTCCCTCAAATGTGATGTGTAATTGTGTATGTACCTAAGTAAGACTCTAAGGTGAGACTCACCTGCGCACAAGCCAAATGCACAGGAGTGGAGAGATCGTGCTGTTGCGTCGAGATTTTCGCCCCAGAGCGCAGGCACAATTCTACTGCGCGAATATCCCCTCCATGTACCGCCGAATGCAGCGGCACATTGCCCTCATTATCATACAGGGATATCATCGACTCGCGGGTACAGCCACGGGATTCTCCCCACTCAAGAAAAACTTCCATGGTCCGCGAAGATGCGTTCTTAGCAGCCTCGTGAATGGGGTAGTAACCGTTGTTGCAAGGTCGTTTCCACTTCGCATCCAATTCCGTTATCTGGGCACGAAATGAAATCAACAGTGAGAAGGGAAGCTATTTCTTATAACCAAAGCCTTTCTATAACATATGCCTTTACATCTATACTAGATGATTTATACAGTGTCAGTAGACCTGTACTCACTCTTAGGACACTTTATTTTCAATTTCCCGTTTGGTGCTAATGTCTTAAAAAAAGTATTTTTAAATGAAAGAGTTATGAGGTTGCTGCGCTGAATATGAATTGAACTAATCTCTAAAGTACCAAACAAATGAACAAAAAAAAAAGTGGCATTCAAGGAGTGTCGACAGAAATCAAAACTAGGTTCTATTATATTGTGTTCTATTGTTGTAATGGGTATTTATTGTCATCTTTCTAGCCCTATTTTCAACATGTCCAAGATCTCCTGAAGTTGCTTTACCATCAGATGAAAAAGGGTAGATTTTAAACAAGTGGGCGTTATGTTTCCAAATGGGCGAAGTCACAGCGCATAAACATCGAAACGGGTGGCGCGGGCAGGCGCGAGTGCTCTTTGGGAGACCAAAGTCGATAGTCGAGGTGAGAACCTCGACTATTATGACGATTCAATGAGTGACGAAATTAAGGAAGGTGTAAGAAAAGGTCGTTACAGTCACGTGACTGAGTTTGATATATTTCCCCCATTTGAAAAATGCTCAACGCGCCTAAAAGTTTTCACTTCAAAAACTTACATAAATAAAAATTCACAAACATTAAAATTCATAAAATTCATAAACTCACAAGTAATTTAGCACACAGATCGTGGTCGTGGATCGCAGCTATATGAAGTGCCGTACGCCCATGTTCACCGCCGAGGTCCACATCGAACAAACTTTTGTATTTCGTAAAAACTTTCAAGACGGCAACCTGCGAAACATGACAACGTTAGCAACTTGAAGCTACGTCACGTTGAAAGCGTTGGTTGAAACGCGGGTATTAACGTGCTTAGTTTTTCTATAGAACGTGGAAGTTAAGAGACGTTCGTAAATAAATGAGTGTGTGGTGACCGCAGTGGCAACACTCCTCTAATATAACAGATGCGAATGTTTGGGCCGGCGAAAACACGACCGAAATTGTTAATCTCAAGGGCCAATAATAGGTTCAGACAGAGTTCATAGGAATCGCGAAACTTTCAACAGAAATATCGGATTTATCACTTAAACGACCTAAACGTTTTATGGCCTTTGAACAGTAGCCTCTAATATTTTTGGTACTATAATTTACTAGTTTTTTGTCATAAAGACGCGTCTCTTAAGGATCATCATACACTCATAAGAACTATTATCTATTGATCTGCTTTCGAACGCCTAGTGCCATCTTAAAATCCTAACACACTGTAAGCATACCTTATTTAACTCAACTGCTAAGTGTATTGGGGCTTGTTTTCTGTTGTTCAGTCGGCTGGTATCCACTTGTCTAAAACAGAGAAGTTTAAAATTTAGCTAGCAGCTTCTCTCTATATGTTACTAAGCAAACAACATACCTACGCATACCTACATGCATTTTGCTGCACATGCATATAATTATATTTTATTTATAGTGATTTCTTAAAAATAAACACTCAGTGTCGAACTTGCACTCTTGGGTTTGTTTTCGTACTTTAAACTTTCCCTCATAACTGTAAGACGCTACAATATGATTTATTTACAACGGAAGCAATGCAAAGTTTCCTAAAATTGTAACAAGTAACACAGTTTTCTGGTAAGTACAGTGATTGGAGTGCATTCCGGGATCTGCATGTATCCCTAGTGCATAATACAGAGGAGTATATTAAATAATGCAATACCTTAAGGGCATATTGACTGGGGTGGCCGAGTAACTAGTCAGACATATAAGTTTGGCAGCAGATTATTACATGCGGTATTGGGATATGCTAGTGTGCTAGTAAAAAGTGCACCCACAAACTGACAAACACACAATAACAACCAATAAAATAACAAGCATATCAGTCATGCGGTTGCCAGAACACAAGGCGAGCTGCTTTAAACACAGGTATCTTGATAACTATTGTCAGCATTGCTCCACCTAATTTAACTTCGGTGTGGACGCATGTGCATACTGTCGTGTCGACAGCAATGCGCTCGGCGATATGATATAGTTAATTAGATAAGTAGCCAAGAATAACAAAATTACCTTTGCAATAAAAATTCGATAGCTTCTAGGGCATCGTTTTCAACTCCCACGTGAAGCGGCGTATTCAGAGATATGTCTTGTGCATTTAAATCTGGAACAATAAGCAAGGATTTTTCTTGCCATGCTAGAGATGGCAGCAAATTTAGCACCCGTTTAGGGCTGTAAAAAGCCGTTTAATTAAGGCTTAATTCAAGACTTGCCTTTGAAAATACTCAGGCCACAAGTTTAAACATAATTATATTTCAAATACTCGTTATAATTCAGCGCTTCAATTTGTTCCAACAAACTTTGATAGATGGTTTTTATTTATTTATTGCACAAAGAAATGACATACATAAACTCTTAAAATAGAGAAGTAATGGTAAAGGCGAGCTTAACCCTAAAAAGAGTTTTATGAAAGGTCTTCGTGAATAAGTTTAGGTAAACGGTAAGTTGTTTTGACGCGTCAGTTACAGGACCCAGTAAACTAAAAGCCAAAAAATCTATGGTTTCCGAGTGTTTTTATTAAAAACTTTTAGGGATTTTAAACTTATGTAATATCACGAAAATAGTGCACTATTTTCTGAAATCACAATAACATTACAGGCCGATCCTTCTCTTAGTCAATACGCCGAGATGCTTATTTTCTATATAGCAAATGGTACCATTGCGGCAAGGCTGTATCGACTGCAACTGGAGAGGAACGGAGAAGAACTAGACCTTGAACATTATAACCACAGAATACGTACAGAAGGCTCACTTCGAGTAAACAATTAACAGCGACTCTTGCAGCGACGCAACAAAGTTCAATTCAGCGCGCATAAGCGCAATGACCTATGAAGATAATTACCTAAACATTGTCAAACGCTTCTTGCGTGTAGCGCTGTCACTGTCCGGCGCGGATTGACGCGTTTTTTAAAAGCGTTTTTACATTATCCGATCTGATATCGGTATCGGACTCCGATACGATATCGGAGGCAAGTAAAGTATAAAATATGTACCTGTCTTTCACATTATCCGATCGGATATCGGAGCTATCTAGTTCATATACATTTTCCTTGCCCCGATTTCGTATCGGAGTCCGATACATATCGGATCGGATAATGTGAAACCGTTCTAATAAATCCTTTATTTTTATTTTATTATCACACGTGTGACGGTATATTTGACATAGTGACACAAAATATTCATAGACGGTGTTGTTTTTGGTTTTGTTTTAAGTATTTTTTAAACCTAAACTGTGTTCAGAGTCACATTGCAGTTCAAAGCTGTATTCATAGATGAAGTTATTAAAAATAAGCGGTGACTCATTAATACAATTTAGAATCAAATGTTAGATATAAAATATTATAAGAAAAATGTAGAGATCCTGTAACTGGCCACAACAGTAAATACTAAAGAAAATAGTATTAAAAAAATAGTATTAATAATTTCCAAAATGCGTAGGTAGATAAGTCTGTGCAAATGTTTGCGCACATGTCTAGCACCGGGGTAGAGATAACAAAACATACCTTGGAACCCGTAAATTTTTCGAAAATTAAAACAGACAGATCTACAGTCGTTATTTCAATACCGGTATGCAATCGTTTGTCTACGGTTCGTTTTATTCATATATATACATGTCAATTACGAGAATTAGAAGTGTAAATAATTGCAATGATACATTTAAAATTTTACTTTTGATTAGCCCAAATAAAAAATTGAAAGATTGATTTGTACCATTAATGGTTGATTTGATTGATTTACTGTTTATTTTAATTTACTGTTATAATAAATTAAATTGAAATTTTACGTGGGTAATATCAGATCAGACCCTCCTTTGGTGCTGATCAGAGCAAGTATGGTTACCTCCAGCGAAGGTGAAGATGAGGGATAGAATGTTGATGTTGTTTCGAGCAGCTGCCTGGTGCGCTGCCGTCCGTCCACGCCCGTCTCTAACAGTCAAACGAGACGGCTCGTTCACGTACAGTCGACGAAAATCTTCTGTGTTGCCGCTTTCAGCAGCCTGGAAAAAGGAATGATGTCAACAAAGAAATATTATAAGCCAAAAATTTTATTGGTTCGAACAAATTCTAATCCATATCTTCCCTGTACTTAAAAACAGCGTGTAAGCCTGTTTCAGACACAACGGGATCTCTCTATCAGATAAAAATAGGAAACTCGGAATCAGCGATCAGCGTAGAACTTCGTATCGTAGTATTAGGTAAGTATTAACTTCTAAATTCATCTAGTTTATGTAAATTAGTTTTTTGTTTTTTTATTTATCTATCTATTGTATATTTTCGGTCCACCTATTCTTCACTAGTATGTTTTACATAATAGAGGAAACTTTTCGATTATGATTATCTTAATGCCGTGTCGGAACTTGATAAATATGTAGTTGAGGCTTTGGATAACGGTGAAAAGTGTCTTGGTATATTCTTAGACCTCGCAAAAGCTTTCGACACGGTATCGCTTCCAGTTCTCCTCGACAGACTCGAAAGCCTAGGCATTCGAGGGGACCAGTTGACTCTACTACAGAGCTACCGCACCAATATGTATAAATTGGTAAATACGCCAGTCCCACACTATCTACAACAAATTATGGCATTCCTCAAGGAAGCATCCTTGGGCCCACCCTTTTTTTTAGCGTATATAAATAAACCAAATTAGTAACTTAAAGCTCCAAAATGCTTTTGCTGGCGATACCGTAGTGCTATTTAAAGGAGCGACGTGGAGTACAGTATACAGAGATGCACAGACGGGTTTTAATCTGATCTGCACATACTTAAACCGTAGCTTACTAACGCTGAGCCCTACAAAAACAAAATATATCGTTTTTTCTTTGCGTAAACTTACTAGCACTCACGCTAATCCTGAACACTATATCAAAGCTCATTCGATACAGTGTTTACTTGTACTGTATTGGAAAGATGCACTAATATTAAATATCTAGGCATAACAATACATGCCCAAATGTCTTATTCAGCTCATATGAACCTGCTAACATCTAGGATTCGTAAAATAATATTTGTTTTTAAAAATGTACGCCACGCAGTTACTGAGCCACAGTTAAAAACGATTTATTACGCTCTTTGCCAATCTCTGTTATCCTACTGTGTAACTTCATGGGGAGGAGCAGCCAAAACTCATCTTCTATCGCTTGAAAGAGCACAATGAGCGGTGCTGGTAGCATACTCTCATCCCTTTAGATACCCGACAACCCAACTCTACCGAGAATGCCGTTTCCTAACTGTCCGCCAAATCTACATACAATAGGCCTTACTTAGACAGCACTTGGAGCGCCCCCGGGAGGAACACGCAACTAAACGGCGCAGTCATAAGCGATATCACCCAAAAGCATGTAAGATTACATCTGCCCAAAAGCACGTTTCTTTCCTTTGACCACATCTTTATAACGAAATTGGTAAAGTTTTGAAACTTTATGCTCTATCTTGGAAATAATGCAAATTAAAACTCTATAAATACCTGCTTACTCTGGACTATAAACAGACTGAAGATTTGTTCCTTATAATCTGCTAGTTTAGTCCTGGAGTGGACACACACTACAATTAGCCAGACACACCCTACACACACACACACACACACACACACACTATACACACACCCTACACATATACACAAACACTTTAGAAATCCTCACAAAGCATCTTACACATTCTATCAGGCAGTAATCAGTATTCTGAAAATATGTACTTAGATACAAATAATATACTTACTTAGGTTTAATATTTTTGTAATATTTTAGTTTTAGGAATAATACGAGGCAGGTAAAACCAAAAGGTAGGACTCCTGATTCCCTCAATAATACTTTCAGCAATTTCTACTCCGTTACAAAAATTTACAAAAAAAACAATAAATAATAATAATTAACATAATGCAGCGACCTTCAACTTCAATCTTACAGGATAATATAAACCACAAATACTGGAATCCATTACCTTCTGAGAATAAAACTAAGTTGTAAAAGTGGTATAAATCCTAGTGTTTGACCGCATCTGAACTCGACAGATGCTGTAAGACACTGATTACAACAAATAGTTCTGAGAATGCATTCTACGTTGCATTCTTAGAAAGTAGATCTTCATGAATGCTCGTATTTGCACTCAGAAGTACCGTTTTGTTTTTATTGTTAAAGTCAGAGAACTAAAATAAAGTACGCTGGTATTTCAGGATAATAAAGTAAATTGTTTAGGATCCCTGCACGTACGTTGCAGTTACAAAACAGTATTACGTTGTCACTTAAAGATATTTCATTGTGGTGCACTTACCTCTCATCCAATTTATCAGTAGATTACTGAAATGAAAACTATCAAGACATTTATGTTTCATTCAGTCTAATAGAGCGATAGCCCGTGTACAAGAATAGTTTGACCAAGCATTATCGTATCAGACCATAGTATTTTACGTTTTGTGGATGCGTTTAGTGGATCGCGAGATATTTGGCAAAGCGATTCTTTAAGCCTTTGCAAATCTACAACAGATATTCAAAGGCGTAATGAATCTCCCACACAGCAAATCTCGATTAAACTGACAAAAACAAAAAAAAATAAGTTCGTATAAGTAAGTGGCCAACTCTGGCGACAAAAACAAAAATGAAAATAACACAGACCGGGTCACGACTGTATCCCCAAGGCGCGGTAGACATTCTATCAGATCTTTTATATTCCAGATCCTTTGAAGATGTCTAAGGGGGTAGTCAGAGGCATGTACAAATACATATTTGATACATGCCCACATCTTGCAGAAGTTAGTATTCCATACGTGACAGGTTGCAAGGCCATCGCCGCCTATAAGAATACTAACTGGTTTCCTCACGATGTTTTCCTTCACCGTTCAGAGCTCGTGTTGAAGCGCATATAAATTTTACGAAACGCAAAATCCATTGATGCACGGCCGGGATTCGATCCCACGACCATCGGATTGAAAGTCGAGGTACAACCCCATTCGGCCAACACGGCTCTTTCAAAAACAAAAATACTACGTTAAAATTGTAATATGGTAAAATAAAAATTTCCTTTATTGTTCTATGATCGGCTAATTTTTTTCGTGGTACTTTTTCGTGCATAAGATCAGCCATTTTTTTTTTTCAAAAAACCTATCTTATGACACTCGGGTTAATAAGACGACACGTCTATACTAATATTATAAAGAGGAAATATTTGTTAGTTTTAATTGAATAGGCTCCGAAACTACTGGACCGATTTGAAAAATTATTTCACCATTAGAATCCGGCATTATCCCTGATGAACATAGGCTATATTTTATCCCGGGAAAGTGAAATTTTCCCTAGGGAACGCAGGTAACACCGCGACGGATAGCTAGTGGCTAATATAGCGGCTTGATCAATTTTGACGGGACTTTCCAATAAGTTCCGTCGAAATTGGTCAAGTAGTTTTGGAGGTAAATAAGCCAGAACAAATAAACGAAAAGTGAGAAATAGGTACCGTATGTCCTTTGATATGCATTTTATTAAAAGCTGTTCGTTTGATATTGTAAACAAACACTTCAATTTTATTTATTTGTATTGAAGATTTGGTTCTGATCGACCTTCGGAGCTCAACGTATACACTTCCGAGGGTTAATCGCTATTTACATCTATCGGTTACCCGGTATAATCTAATACCACACTTCACCCGAAATAGGTAAACAGGAATATCACCTCACCTAACAACTTAACATTTCACAGATGATACTTCTCAATAATAAATAATAATAATAAAAATAAAATAAAAAGCCTTTTATTTCTTGAATAATTACACAATCTTACCTAACATTCCATGCATTAATTCAATTCAAATTCTTAATAGTTATTTATAATAATTTTTCGTACTAATTTCATGCAAAATATTAATATTTCATTTTAATTTTTAAATTTTTTAGTCTCCCTCTTCTTCTTAGGTAGGTATGTTTTTTTCTTTGTTAGTGCTCTTCAAGAACCCCTTTCAAGGTGAAGGCCTCCTCCAGAAATTGCCATTGCTCTCTATTTTGCGCCAGCTCTATCCAATCCGGACCTGCTGTGTTTCTGATGTCATCCTCCCAGCGGGCACATGGTCGTCCTCTGTGCCTCTTGTCTTTTGGGCCCTTCCACATTGTTACCTTTTTTGTCCATCTCTGGTCCCGTATTCTTGCAACATGCCCCGCCCACTTCCATTTTAGCCTTTGAGCAAGTTTGAGAGCATCGGTTGCCTTTGTTAGTTTTCTTATTTTTGTGTGTCTGACTTTGTGGATTTTTCTGATGTTCATCATGCTGCGCTCCATGGCTCTTTGACAAGTGTTTATTTTATTTCTAATTTTATTTGTGAACTTCCATGTTTGGCATGCGTAGGTTAGGCATGGAAGAAGGCATGATATCATAACTTTAGTTTTTAAATATACAGGCATGTTACTTTTGAAGATTTCTTTGAGGCCCCAGTATTTATTCCATGTCCGTTGTATTCTATTGTCAATTTCTAATTCATTATTTGCTCTATGAAATCCAATTTGCTTCCCTAAGTAAGTATAATTATCCGTATAGGTCAATGGGTGGGTTCCAACTGTAATGTTCCTTTTTATACTATTTGTCATTAGCATTGTTTTTGTAAGGTTCATTTCCAAGCCTGCTTTCTTGCTAGCCACATTTAGTGATTCTATCATTTCTTGTAGTTGGGTGCTTGTTTCTGACAGCAAAATAAGGTCATCGGCAAAGCGCAGGTGGCTGAGGTAGTTGTTATCTATTTTTATTCCGTATCTTTTCCAGTCTGGTTTGGCTATTATATATTCTAGTGTGGCTATAAATAGCTTTGGAGATAAGGGGTCTCCTTGCCTGGCCCCTCTAGCGATAGGAAAACTAGGGCCAATAGTTTCAAGTTTCACTCTACTAGTACTGTTTTTGTATATACTTTTGATAACTTTTATGTAGTGATCCTCAACGCCTTGCTCTGTAAGGGCCTCCCAAATACTAGTGTGGTGCAAAGTGTCAAAAGCTTTCTGGTAATCAATGAAGGCCATATACAGAGGTCTCTGATGCTCTTGGTATTTTTCAATTATTAATTCAATAGTGTGTATATGGTCAATCGTTGAAAACCCCCTCCTGAACCCAGCCTGCTCCACAGGTTGTGCCTCTTCAAGCACCTTGCCCAGTCTTTGGTTTATAATAGATGAGAAGAGTTTATACAGGCACGGAAGTAAACTTATTGGTCTGTAGTTGGCCACTTCTTTTGGGTCTCCCTTTTTATAAATGAGGATAATGTTTGATTCGGACCACTGGGAAGGTGTTGAGCCTTTTTCTAGTATTGCATTAAACATCTGTGTCAGGTGTGTAGCTAATAATGGTATTGCAGTTTTAATAGCCTCATTAGTAATGTTGTCCGAGCCTGGGCTTTTGTCTAGTTTGAGTCTTTTTGTTGCTTCCATGACTTCTATCTCTGAAATTGGTACTATTTCCATACTAGGGTGTTGGCATTCAGTTAAGTGTATATTTGGAAGGTTGTTTTGGTTCTGTACTTCTGATTTGTAGAGATCTTTATAGAATTCCGTTGCTATCGCCATAACATCACTTCGGTTGTGAGCGGCTTTCCCTGAACAGTTTGCTAAACTGTCAATCCAGGCTTTGTTTGTTTGTAGTTGTTTGTATGCTCTCTTTGTGCTTCCTGATCTCAATGATTCTCAATAATACCACCTCAATAATAAATCTGTATCACATAAAAATAAGTAAATCCATTTTAGTAAGTATGTGTACACATACTTACTAAAATGGATTTACTTCTTTAGAGTACTTTGAATCGTATAAGTTTATTTTCCATCATAACTTCACAAAGACACGGCGAAAAATGAAAAATGTCTGTGTAATGTTATCAACTATTTGAATATTTTATGAACGTTTTACGAGACACTTAAAAGGAAAACGTTTTATCAAAGCCTTTTGAGCCGGGAGTGAGTTGCTAACAGGAATAGGTAATTCTCAATTTTCAAAGTTAAAAGCATCAGACAGAAGCGAACGCGACCTCTACTTTATAGACCAACGATATGGCGTAAATATCCGCCATATCGTCAGAGCGATATTTGCCCATAAGTGCGACATTTGACTAAATTACTCATATCCTTACTAAGTATACAGTAATAACATTTAAATGGAGATATTCTGACAGTAACAAAATGACCCAGCTGAAAACAGGTGTTAACGAAACAACCTCGATAGAAATGCAAGAGATTTTCAAAGAAATATTTCATAATATAACAATGCAACCACAATGTGAGATTAAGTCGTACCGATATCAGACATTTTGGGATTAAGTTCTTATGGACCGGAAGCCAGCAAAAATATGATAGGAAATAAAAAAGCGTGAGAAATTTTAAGCTGGTGATAATGACGTCTGGAAATTAAACAATATGGGGAAAAAGGCGAATAGGAATATAATGATTGGGGAAAAAAAATATTGGGTGATTCATCTATATAGTCATTTTGAGACCTTTTTAGTTTCAAAATCCCCGTCAGTCTATGCTTGAAGCTCCAAAGGGGATTTTGACACTAAAATTCCCAAAATCGGATTTTGACACCAAGCCTCAGACGGGTAAAAGGTGATCACGATCTTCAGGAATGAAGTACCGACAAAGAAAAACCAAGGAGGCCTTCTCACTAGAGTTGGCCACTGATGGAAAAAACAGCTGGGATCTATGTTCATGGTGCTGTTTCTGTGACCAGGATCAAATAAATACAAACATCAGACCATTCAAATATTTTTTGTTGTGTAAAGTGAATTAAGTATCAATTTTCTAAAACATGTTTATTACTACACTACTTATTATGTGCATCAATGACTGGTGGTTGTATGGTGTTTGAATATCAGAAAGAAAGTTTAAACTACCCGGCAATAGGTCGCTAAAAAGAACTTTACTTTTTAGTACACTTTTCGTCTTATAAGTACAAAATGAAGCGCCTACAAGTACAAGTAAAAATTAAAAAAATACCCCACGACGATTGTGATCGAAAAAGGATAAAATAATATTTTAAAATACTCCTAAACTATAATTAAGGGACGAAAGATAATAAAAATAGAACATTTGGAAACTTGAAAGAAAATGTCGGGCCTCTCAGATCATTTAGGTAAGCTTTATAGTTCTTAGGGTTCTTAGTCTGAGGGGGTAGTCACTGACTACCCCCTCAGACATAATCAGACATCAGAGCCATGTCCAAATACATATTTGGCACAACCCACACTACTCGTATAAAAGTAATTGGTTATTAAACATTATAACAACACTCTAGTCATATAAACATAGTCCTTATCACACACTAAAGTGCCTTGAGTCCCGGGTGTCAAAAAGCAAAATGATAGCACAACAACCTCTCCGAACAAATGTCTGCAGATCTTGCAAATAACCTGCTAACATATCCACCGCGAGAATCGAACTTCAATAAATATCGAATACCACTTTGAGAATAAGTACTTACATTAAATTTTTGAGGGAAATTAAAAAAAAAACCGTAGATTGCTCTTTTAGTTTGTCATTCCTAAGAACTACAATTTTTTAAACTTTACCAAGAGTTTTTGTTTTATGACAGAATCCATAGTTCATAACATAGGATACTTACTTTAAAATCGTATGGTGAGATATATCAGTACATATTTCTTATCATAAAACTTACTTCCAACAACTCATCAATAGAAGGTTCGTTTTCAGCCGCGCGCCACATTTTGGTAAAGTGTCTAGGTAGTTTTGTAACACTATTTTTAATTGTTTGCAACGGTTTCAAAAATGTATCTAATTTAACTGTTGACATACTCACTGAACTGTTTTAACTACGAGAATTTTTATGGTAAGTTTAATCGAGCTTTCTACTTAAGGATGACTCGCGCGCGGAAATATTAACCTGCGTCTAGCGTTGGTGGCGCCCGAACTACAAGTGAGAGAGGGTTGGGGCGAAAATTTATTTCATCTCTTCCTAAAACTCAATGAGTACTTAAGATGGCAATTCTTAACGTGGAAAGACAAAAATAATCAACTTGGGCTTCACGCATACATTTAAACAACGAGGGTATGAACTTACGAAAACCTATTCATTAAAACTAGCGGACAAAAATAGGATCTGTACTGGCATAGTTAAAATACATTTGGGGGAGCAAGCACATTCATTCATTTTTCGCACACAAATATATATATATATATATATTTAAAAAAATATTTTGCCGATGTCGCATGTGTGCTCGTACTAAACAAGATGGCGTCATTTCGAAAATTGGTTGCTAATTGCGATAACCGAAAACCGTAACAAATAATAATGATATTTTTTTCAACACTACATCAATTCCAATCTATTCTGAAACGGAATTGTTATTCTATTTTTGTTTTCTTTTAAGACTTCATAAATCTTAGATGCCATTTCGCATACTTAATCAGGTACGTGCCCTGATAACCGACACGATACTGAAATTAAGGATATGTCTAGCCTGCTTAGTATTTCGATCTTATATCAGTTTTCAACAGAGATTGTTTCACTAAAAAAAAAAAAAAATACTATGAAGTTTAATGTGTTGTTTAAGCACATATAACAAAAACAAGAAAATGATGACATCCTCTGCATCCACACTACCAAGAGAACGGCTTAAAAGCCGGAAAAGATTCCTACGCTCAACAGAAGCCTCTACTAGAGACGCCGGTGCTGCCAGACTTGACATGTGGCGGGCAAAGTATGCTCCTCCTGACGGGTTTATTGAGCCTGCAGAAGAACCACCCTGGTTAGTTTGGAAGACCTTGAATAGGCTTAGAACACAGGTTGGGCGCTGTATGCGTAACCTAAGCAGATGGGGCATGATCAGCACAAACGACACACGATGCCCGTGTGGCGCCCAGTTACAGTCTATGTCACACGTGCTCGTGTGTCCATTATGCCCCAACACCTGCACTTTGGGAGATCTCATGGCTTGCTCCAGCAACGCTGTGGATGTGGCCTCCTACTGGTCCAAATGGCTCTGAATAGCGTGATGCATCGACTCGAAAGAAGAAGAAGCACATATAGGGAGAAAGGGGGGCACAATAGGGACGCGAGGCACAATGGGGACACTCACATAATCAAGAAAGTAGCGATGCTACAAGAGCATTCAATTCACAATCAGGCGGTTATTTTAGACCATTTATCAGTGCAGCAAACAAAGCAAGTGGATCTTTGATGACACTACCATAATGCTGGAGTGTGCTAAAGATGCAGCCGCAGAAAGATGCAGATGTGCAAATGTGAAATGTGAAATTTTGATGATTGAGAATTCCAGTGTTGCAATCAGACTAGACCCTAAAGCAATAGTAATTGATTGACAAAATTCTATCACCTTCGCTTCTCCTTGGCAGTAGTATACAAGTTTCACTTCAAGAGGAATTAAACGCTTGGCGTATTGATTGCCCTCTTGTCGCCCCCCCTTTCCCTTTCGTCTCAACACCAATGGGACGTGCCTCTGTGCGAGCCCTCACTGTCCCACTGCTGGACAAGGGCCTCCCCCCACTCTTTTCGTTCATCCCTAGCCTGTGCTAGTGAGGCCCAGTTGGCGTTGAATTTGGCGAGCTCGTGCCTCCATCTATACGACGTTATTGGATTGATTTTTCTTTCATATTTTTTTGTCAATTTACCATTATTTTGAATATTTATTCTGCTATTCGAGGCGGAGACAAATCCAACCAATCGAACACCATTAAATCACCAAAAAAAAAGCGTCGGCAGTGCGAGAAACTGTGTCCTGCGATCCCCAACCGCTTGCCCAGCGTGGGGATTATGGGCATAAGGAAAAGTTACAAAGAAAAAGTGATTGGGCTTTTAGAGCTTCCACCCAGGGTAAACGGATAGTTACTTAAACTTTTTGACGAACGATTTAAATGGGTTACTGGAAGATGTA
The DNA here is from genome assembly GCA_963565295.1 of Epirrhoe alternata. NCBI lineage: Eukaryota > Metazoa > Arthropoda > Insecta > Lepidoptera > Geometridae > Epirrhoe > Epirrhoe alternata. The sequence continues at coordinate 4,067,648 of OY751375.1, forward strand.
CCCCTGGAAGTAAGAAGGCGACTGATTTTTCAAAATGACGGTGCTTCTTGTCACTTAGCGAGACTAGTGAGAAATCGACTGGACCAAACTTTTCCGGGCGTGCCGGGCCAATCCACCTGCCAGGATCAGTTGGCCTCAACGTTCATCGGACCTAAATCCAGATTTTTTTTCTGGGGATAATTTTCTCCGTAAATATGACCACATTAGCGAATACCGAGCAAAACTGAAGTTTTGCTCGGTATTCGCTAATGTGGTCATATTCTTCCTATCCGTGAACGTAGAAGCCTGAGGGTTCTGTGTCTTCTTTTTTCTATACTCAAAAATCCATCCACTCCCGTTTACCTTAAAAATCGTTTCAATTTATTAGCTGATTCACATGATAGACCACTAAGATTTTCTAATAACCTTATTCTTAAAACTCCTGCCCACAGGTCTTCCTATCTTGACAAGTCTTTCTGCGTAGAAGCGGTGAGGCTTTGGAACGATCTCCCTGATGATGTCAGGTTGACTGATTCAAGGGAATGCTTTAGGACGAACTCGGAAACTATTATAAGACTCTATGTAGATATATTTCATTCGATTATATTACAAGTTATTATATATATAGTTATTATATGTAAAGGTGGCTTGGTGTTGCTCTACAACGGATACCAATTTCACCGCAACAAGACGTACAGCCGTACACCGCAACAAGATCTATTCTTTGGGTGTGCAGCAAAAAAAAAGGCTGAAAAATGACGAGGGTCTATTACTTACTATACACGTAAGTACATTTTGGCCAACGTATCGTTGAATTTTTAGGTTTTCGTACATTTAATAAAAAATCAAAGTGTTTTTCCAAACGCCTAGTTACAGGTAACTAATAATACACGAGTGTTTTTTTAATTACAGGATTCTCGCATTTCCAATTGCAAGACGCATTCTTGTATTCCTGATTTATATAAAAATGAAATTGACAAACAATTTTATTTAATGAAAGAGGCAGCAAGTAAAACTTTAACACCCATTAAAGCCATAATATAAATGAAGGGAATGGAGTGGGGGGAGCCTTTGCGCAGCAGTGGGACATTGAGAGCGAATATTGTTGTTACTATATCGTTTACATAATTTGTAAATTCCGACAGGTGGACTCGCCTTGTTTTATGTAACTTGTGATCATTGGTTCCATCATCATCAATTCAGCCCGGTATCACTATCACCCACTGCTGGGTATAAATAGGCCTCCCTTCGCTTTTGCCAGACTTTTCGGTCCTATGCGTCCCTGATCCAGGTTTTGCCCATGGGTTCCATCAAGTTCAAACTAAGAACCGCTGTCACCTAACAAACAGTCATCATCGTTAGCAATAATCAGATAAAGATGTGGCAATAGAAGTTGTCAGATCGATCTGCAAGCGAAACTAATCTTTATCACCTATGAATCTGCAAGCGGCAAACCTTAGGGTGGTAAACCAATTTTTTAGTCGGCCGTTGGTAGCTTTGGCCGATTTCAGCAACTTAACTAGTAATTCGAAATGATACAAAAGCTTACAGTTCGTGGATGTTTCTGAAAACACTCAGGAATCATAATAAGGATTTTGGTTTCCGTTCTAACTTACGATTATTGTATGTGTTAAAGTATTTTTTTTTTTTCGATAAGATTACACCGTTTGCTTCAAGCATTCTCAATTAACATTCCCAGAGTGCCACTGTTTATTTTTTTTAGCTGAAGTAAAGGTACCACACAAGCGAAGCGACAGATAATTGTTCAAAATAAGCTTACTATCTCTTTACACAATGGTTGGTTGGTTACATAAACAGTTACATAAATATTTTCATTTAAAACAACGAAATATGAAGACTCACGGCATTACGAAGTGATGGGATGCCCCGTAAAATAGGTTCAGTATTAGCACGTCGAAACAGCCACATTTCTAACAATAAATCCGTTTGCGTCAGTTCACGTCCTGTGATAGTGACCGTATCGGCACGATAGGGTTTGATGGTATAAAACTTTTAGCTTATCTGATTTAATCCGTACACAATATACCCATTACCTGTATTTAACAGGTTTTGCATTCGGTCTGAGTGGTAGAAGTGCGTTTCATCAAATAGTTCCTATGCCGTCATGTTGGCAGTAGAATGTTTTAGGCATAATTTCCTCAAGAAATTCCAATAAAACCTTGAAAAACCTAGAGATACGTCTAGGCGTGTGAGCGACGCGAAGGAGTTTGATTGGAAAGAAGGCAGCCTTCTTTAAAAAAGTAGTTTTAAAAAAGTTTTGGCAGCTCGCTGTCTTCGATAAAAAAAATTAAAAGAATAAAGTCTAATTAGTTGTTTAACAAATATATTGGAGTCTTTTTCCGGTTTCATGTTTTGTTTATTCAAATTATCACCATTTATATAGTGCACCGCCATCTTGTAGACGTATCTCTAGGTTTTTCAAGGTTTTATTGGAATTTCTTGAGGAAATTATGCCTAAAACATTCTACTGCCAACATGACGGCATAGGAACTATTTGATGAAACGCACTCTATTATTACAAGCGTCATGTTTACTTAAATAATAAATAAAAAATAATGCTGGACTTTTCACACAGCATCATCTAGCCCCAAAGTAAGCAGAGCTTGTGTTATGGGTACTAAGATGACTGATATACTACTTATATACTTTTTGTTTGTAAATACATACATATTATACATAGTAACACCCGGACCCGAGACATATATTTGTAAATCATACAAACATTGGTCCCGCCGCGGGGATCGAACCCGCAACCTTTTGCGTCACAGGCGGGCCTTCGCCCACTGCGCTACAGAGGTCGTCTTAACTTGGGTATTTGAGATGTGTATTAATGCCGCAGCTATGTAAGTTGGCCTAGGACGGAGCAGTTAATAAATCCCCAAATAAGAAAGAAGGTCATGGTCTACCTTGTCTCTCTGGTATTTTTTAGTATAAAGAATTTAAGATGGATGAACTGTGTGAATGTGGATATGTTAGTGAAAGGAGCGAGTTCTGATATGACGAGTGATAGAGGGAAATGGAAGAAAAAAACTTGTTGAGCCGACCCCACTTAGTGGGATAAGGGCAGGAAGAAGAAAGAATTTATAGTTTTTAAGTTCATCATTCAACCTATTTATACCCATTGCTGGGGATAAGCCTCCTCTCTAGGCCACTCTTCACGGTTCCGTGCCATCCCCATCCACTTCTTCCAACAACACTATGTCGTCTGACCAACGGGCTGGTGTAAGTACTTTAACAAATTAAAATAATATACAAAATTAAATGGACATGATGACTAATGGTTCCTCAAGATTGATTCTCAACATTTTACGACCGATATTGAAGATTGATGATCCATTGTGTGAAACCTGTCTTCGGATTTATCAGTGAGCAGCAGTGATGTCGACGTGCAGACACCTAGATCTTACAGGTTATAAAGAGAAAGGGACGAGCTGTATGAATAGTTTTCAGAACAGAAGTTCAAGATGCGTTAGAGTTTCTGTTGTTCTGAATTTGGTTACCTACTCTGATTGAAGAACACAAAAAACCTGAGGAGTAAATTCATCAGCTTTACAGCGAATTCTTTTGACTACCTATAAGTTTTTATGCAACAGGCTATTCCAACATTTCCAACGCCTCGTTCTCTGTTTACCCTCGAGGGTCTGGGTTGTCTGGGGGTAACTTATAATTACCCCCTTAGACAAGGATGTGGAATAATATAAAGATCCAAGAGAATGAAAAATCTATTTACAAACAAAAAGTATATCAGTCATTACTTTGGGGTTATATGATGCTGTGTGAAAAGTCCAGCACTATTTATTTATTTAATGTCTACAGCGCCTTAGGGAAGTTGTGATCCTATTTTTCAACATCCTTACTCTAGCAAATAACAAATGCTTGAAAATTCAGAACTCCTTGGTTCCGAAAAATAATCTAAAGGCAAATGAAACAAAATAACTACAGTTAGTGGCGATAGCTGGGTGCAGTGTTGCCAACCCCAACTCAGTGAAAAACATGCGTAGGAAAAACTGAAAACTGTATACACTGTAAACATTTCCAAAAAAATGTAGATCTACAGTTAAAATTGAGGAGTTGGCTACACTGACTGGTCAAAGTTTGTGTGGCATGACAAGTGTTGACCAGCGTTATCGATTAAGCTTTAGGTATAATATGAGTACACACCTCACGCACTCCTCTTATTAGTAGGATTTCAACAGGCCTTTGGATTAGTACATAGGTGACCGCCGACAAAAGCTAATGTATACTATGCGTAATCCATGCCCCAGATAAAGTACTCATCGAGAGAAGTCATATGTGGTAGATAACTTATCTTTATCAATGTTAAAGTGCCCATTAAGTGATGAAATAGCGTTACTAAAATTAAAGTGGCTTGCTTTGTTTGATCTGCCATCATTATGCTTAATTGTTACAAACTTTTATTCATACGTTTCGGAGGATTTAATAAGTATGTTTAAGTATTATAACATTAAACAATTTTAAACTGTACTGGAGGTAAACTATTGTACAGTAGTATGAAAAGGTTCGCCTGTGTTCAAAATGATTCATTTAAAGATCCGCAAGCACATGTTACCTTTTAAAATTAAGTCACAGAAAATTATATTTAACTGCTTGACAATAAAGTTTAAAATGACTTAGATCAAAGTTGTTTGATTTTCTATCTTGTCCAAGAAGATTATTCAATCTTCTAGAGTATCACTATATTTACCGACGAAAAATCCTTTATGTCAAGCCAACACGGGAGGCTTCATTTGTGAAGATATAACGGCACGAGATATACAGACACAATGGACAGGCCTTGGTTCCTTGATAGTTGCAAGCCTCTCATCAAAAACTGTAACATCTTACCTCTACCCTGCATGTATACATATAAAGGAGATATGTATCTTTCTGAAACTACATCCAGCTTACTTCAAAAAGCGCAAAGATGTGATAACTCGGCAAAAAAGAGCCAAGTTTAACAATCTGCTCTATAATCCCACATGCCACAAAGATATACTTGTCCTAATACTTTCAAGGGCATTTTATGAGGAAAAGTCATGGAAACTTTTTTTCCGAATGTACATAGTTTCAAACAAGTAAGCGCTCATATATCTTAGCTATGCTTTTCCTTATTTTTTTTGTGATTTAGCCATCTATCTACCGACCGAAACCTTAGAATTGTTACCTTCAGACTATGTTTCCTAAAAAATACTAAAATGTACTGTTAAGTAAATTTTTTATTATTATTATTAATGGGTCGGCTCTTGACCTCGCAACTAACATAGGCAAGAATGAGGTCTACGATGGAGCGAGCCTACCCAGAAGGTGCCTATTAACTCTCTTCTTGAAAACAACAGGGTCAAAGCTCAGCGGAAATACAGACGCGGGAAGCTGATTCCAAATCATCACACATACATACTAGGCTTGTGCTTGCTCGGTCAGTACAGAGAGCGCTCCGTACTAGTACAATCGTTGTGAAGAACTAGATCGGACTTCTAGTACTATTAGTACATCTAGTACAGTAATCTTCGGTTCTATACCGAGTCGCTCGGTCGGTCGGTCGGTCCTGAACTACGTACTAGCTTTGTGTTTTGTAGGACATGAACGATGTTCGTACTAAACTAAAGATCGAATGAAACGCCCGCCACCGTGATATCTCTGTCTCTTTTATTACCGCTTACTCGCCTAATGAGTCTATCTCTGTCTGCGCTTGACAAACCAATCAGACACTGACATGTGAATACATTTCTAACAGTTCTTTTTCCGAACGATCGAATGAACTAGAGTCCTAATAGGATCGTGTAGTTCTTTTCATTCCGTCCTATTACAAGGGTAGATACGCATGCCGATTTGAACCCTATTACAGTGCAGGAAGGCGCAGTTATGATAATTTCCTTAACGAAACGATCGAATGAACTAGTGTACTAGAGTACTAATAGTCCTATTAGGACCGAGTTATGTGAACTAGCTGAACTAGTACACTTGTGGGAATGAATTCCTATTAGTACTTAGTTCAGGAACTACACAAGCCTAATACATACACACACTTGTACATTATCTTTTACTTTCATTATTTTTTTCAATTGCATTATTAAGTTTATAGAAATCTAGATTAGACATAATAATTATCTAATATTTCGCCCAGCCGGCTAAACACATAAACATTCACTTACTGGATATTATTCAGAATACAAAGTTCAGTGTTTTAGAATCAAATTGTAGAAGTTTGGACTGAATGCCTTGTTCCAGTTTTAGGAGTTCCTTTACAATTGCATAATTGGCTATCAGTACTAATGTATTGCAGAATCACTAAATTTTTATGCACCCCTCATTTAAAATTGACTAAAATGGGGAAGTGTTGATTTGTTTTTCCTTAAATACGTATATTAGGTATGCGTTTTCATAAATGTTTTGTTTTTTGATGATTTATGATTATTGAACAGATTTCTCTGATCTAGGAAGATCGAAAGTGTACTATTTATTTGTGTTATTAATTGTAACAACAACCTGATATCGATTATTACTATATAATCGGTATTTTCTCAGACTAAGCATTCAAACATTTCATTAGATTAGAAAGTTTATTATAAGTAATATACTCGTACTTAGCAATTGAAACAAAAAGAGGTAGACGGACAGGAAATACATTTGCGCTTTGCTTACATATCAGAAGCTAGAACATATCGCACCATCGGTAGAACAAAAAAATTATGGTATGCTTATACGGTACCAATGGCACCCTGCCGTATATCTGTTGGACTGCCACAGGGCTGGATCCAATAGTTGTAAGTTTGCCGGCCTGTGTAGTTCAATAATATTTTTTGTACTGAAATAAATTATTTTTATTTTATTGCTATGTTACTTTAAATGCGTCAATATGTTGCATCCGCGATAATGGAATCGCCCAAAACTAAAAATGTATTCTAGTCTTTATTGTTACCTATATACAAGTAGTGAAGTAGTATACAAAGTCGTATTAAAAACAGCTTTGACCAGCACCAACCCACCGAAAAAGCAGGTTTCCGACCTGGCGTCTCAACTGTAGACCACCTTCACACCCTAAATCAAGTAATAGAAAGTTATTCGGAATTTCACAAACCCCTCTACTTGGCATTTGTGCATTATGCGAAAGATTTTGATAGTTTGAAACATTCTGCCATAATTCAAGCTTTACAAAATCAAAATATAGATAAATTTAATAAAAATTGTTTACGACCATAGTACCGCTAATATAAATTATATACGAATGGCCCATCGTTCAGTATTCGAAAGGGTGTGAAGCAAGATGATCTACTATCACCAATATTATGCACCAGCGCGCTTGAAGAAGTAATAAAAAATCTGGCAGGATCATGGAGCACAAAGGGAATTAACGTCAAAAGCAAACGCCTAACAAATTTGCGCTTTGCGGACAACACAGGAACTGCAACATATGCTTCAAGTCTTGAGGCTGGACTTCAGATGAACCGGTCCAAGACGCAGATAATGTCTAATAGCACAAAACGTATGGTCGAGGTAGACAAACAGAAAAAACAATATGTCGATGAGTACATCTACTTGGGCCAGCTAGCAAGCTTCGTAATCAGGCAGGACAAGGATATCGAAAACGCCCGGAAGACCTACTAGTCCATGAAGGGCGACCTTATGACACTAAAGCGCCAAGTCACATGTGCATCTTGTCCGTCCTAACCTACGGTGCGCAGACATGGTCGCTGGCCGAGTTCTAGAAGTCCAAATTCAGGATTTGTTAGAGAGCAATGGAACGCAGCACTTTGGGCGTTAAACGCATTGACCGAGTGCGCAATACAGTGCTGCGTTCAATTACTGGCATTGCCGATGTTAGCAGCAAATCAGCCAAGCTCAAATGGTACTAGGCTGGTCACGTTAGCCGGATGCAGCCCGAGAAGTGGGCAAACACTGTCCCTCCTTGGGTGCCCGAGAACGGAAGGCGACGACGAGGCCGGCCGAGAAGGCGTTTGCGGGACGATCTCGACGGGATTGCGAAGGAGTGGTGGGAGACCGCCGAAGATAGAGGCCAGTGGAAGATTTTGGGGGAGACCTTTGCCCAGCAGTGGGACACAACAGGTTATTAAAAAAAGCAAGTATTGAAATAAGTTGTGTACTTAAATAAGTAATTGGTTTTGCATTAATGTAAGTTCGTCGTTCCTTCTTCGCATCTTTCAAGAAGATTTTTTTTTACTTTTTTTGTCGACAAACCTATAATTGCAATGCAATGTAAGTACATTACTAGAAAAACTGCAGTATCGATGTTGTGCGTGAAAGGGTAAGGAGGGTTTCCCACTATCTGGAAATCCGTTCGCATCGTACCAGTTTACAAGAGTGGCAATAAAAGTGACGTCGAGAACTACAGACCGATCTCCATCTTACCCACTCTGTCGAAGATCTTTGAAAGGTGATTGTGGCAACACAATGCCATATATCATTCTTTATATTATACAAATACCTCAACAGCACGGTTTTGTCAAAAGAAGATCTAACACCACTAACTTAATACTTAATACCTAGTACATCTCTTTGAAAATTTAGATGCTAATAAACAAACAGGGCGTTCGTTTAAATCTTATATCAGCTATCGCACACAAAAGGTTGTGTGCAGAGGTTATGGGTCTGAATTAGTACAAAATATTTTTACGCTGTATGCACTACAAATGTCGCAATCGTTTGCATTAGCTGCAGTTGCTTGAGAAATATTATCGTTCTAAACTCGATCAGACGATCCCTGCTGGAACTTTATGCCTTCCATATATGCCATAACAGATATGATTATATTCTTATTACCAATAGACTATGTTATAAAGTCCCTACTACGCATTGCAGTAACCCCTGTCTCCACGAATTTTTGCCTTAATGTTGGTGAACGATCACCACTTTACCGACTAGTCGACTCTTTTAATACTAAATACAACACAATAGATATAATGGCAACACGAGCTAGTTAGTACCTTTAAAAACATGTTATGTTTGTTTTGAGTTCCTATGTACTTACTTGTAACTTAGGGATAATTGTTAAGGTTCAATAATAACTTAGTACCTGTGTACCTCCTCATAAGTTGTAGTTGATATTTAGATGTTTTTTATTTCTTATTCTGTAGGTACTACTTTCAGTAGGTATCTAGATACTTTTGAGTTTTTCTTGTGTCGTTTTCCACCAAAATATTGTGCTATGCCTATTTTATATGTACCTGTATAATAACAGAACGTAACACGAACGAACATTTGTTGGCTTACTGGGCTTGTTGCGTTTACCTGTAATTGGTTTCACATGTAGTTTTAAGAACATTACTTGAGTAAAATTGCAATGAACATTTCCTTTCTATTCTAGGATCGCACCAATAATGCTACACATTCCATTTTGGAATTGAGAATAATTATGGTGGCTTAAAACTAAACGGTAGGCCATAGGCCTGGATCCAATAGCTGCTAAATTTTAAATAAGTGAAGATGGTGAAACAAGACCAAGTATTTTATAGTAAAAGAGTGATAAACAAGTATTTGGCTTACCCTCAGTATTCGAAACGGACTTTCTGCAAGAAGACAGACGTCTCCCGAACTGATTCGCTCCGATTCAGGACGTAGCATGATCTGCAACTCACCTCCTGCATCGACCTTCTCTCTATGCCGATCCCGACCGGCCAAGGTCCACATCAACTCCTAAAAATATAGAATGCTGAAAGTTCGTCAACGCGATATTACACTAAACAAGCCCTTAATTTTAAATCTTTTCATATAACAACAGACTGTGCTTTTGATTCGATTTACTGAACTGCAAATAGTACATGCGAAAGCAGAACGCCACTTTTACCTCATAATAGCCTAAATGATGTGCCCAGTTTAACTTAACTGAACCTTGAAGGATATCAAGAAGGTAAGATATCTTGAGGGACATTAGGCTAAGCCAAGAGAACAGCTAGAATTCGTCAATTTGTCTTCGAGATGTCGTCAATATACCTTTTTAAGAAATTCGATTGCTACTTGACATCATGCAATTTTGTGCAAGTAACTTAATATCAAAAGTTTGTTTTTCTCAAATTCAATATTCAAGACCAACATCACGTTTACAACGTCGATCGCCGACCACGCTTCGGGGAATCCATACCTATTAAGTTATGTTTTATCTATCTATCTACGAGACAATCTATTGTTTTGATCATTCATCACAATAAGTTGCCCACATAGAGAAAGAATATATGTCTATTATTGCCACCCACTGTGGTAAATTAAGCATGGAATAGCTGAACGTCAAATAAAGGTACAAGGGCAAAGCTTTATTTTCTCGGCCATGTCCTACATATTTTTGCGTTCACCTCTCAATTAGCATTTACACGATGAGATTTTTCTTACGTTTTGCTTAGCCCCGCCCATTGCGGGTGCGATGTTCGCATACGATTTGCATTTACACGTAAAAAATTGCCGTACGATACGAAATCGTATGAATTGAAATGGCATCGTGTAAATGCCCTTTTATGTCGCCTCTTGAGTGGCAATTTAATCATTTAACAGTTTTATTGTATTTAATAAAACGAATGTAAGTACTTCATTTTAATTTAACAAGGTAATTAATTACATTGGGTTTTAAGTTTTAATTTATACACTATGCCTTATTATACATATAAAAGGAATACCTAAAGCCATCTGCCATGCTTATAAAATAACTAAAAAGTGAAATTACAGCCCGGCAAATATAGCTGTTCACAGCTGTTTCAGGAAATTAATTAAAGGCGTTCGCGGCTTCAATGTGAACAATCACACCAATATTCTAATGTTTGTGCATTTTTTAACACTGCAACGGCACGGATTTCGATGAAAAGATATGTTTGAACCCGAAAAAAGTGCTAGTAACCAACCATCGCGGTGAGGTCAGATTTGTAAACATCTATACATCAAAAGTTGTGTTTGTACGAACACTTACAATTCGAGAACTGCTGCATCAAGACTATTTATTAATTACTTTTATCAGCAAAGAAAAATTCTAGTGTTTGTATCAACAGGACACTCTTTCTAAACAGGAATAATTGGTTTTAGAAATAAACCGATTTTTTATATATAAATATAATGAGTTTTGAATAAATGATTATGATTATGATTATGTACCTACCTACCTATTCGGAGTTAAAAGTTTGTAAAATAAATTGATGCGTGGCAGGTACCTACTACAATAATTAAGTGAGTAATGTAATGTATTATTATATTATAAGTCCAGTAGTGGACATTTAATTAGAAACACTTACCTTGAGTTCTTTTTTCCTAACAAAATATGATATAAACCAATTATTTAAGTATGTTATAGAGTTCCTATGTATTTATTTGAATGAATCGGTTCATAGTATTATTATACCAATACATAGGTACATAGGTACATATTAAGTTCATATTATGATGAGTCTTAAAACTCTTTGCGACTCTACTTTAGCAAAGTCGTTATTTTTATCTTCCTCTCGAGAAAATTGTTTGCAATGTACGTGTGTTCCCGTTCTTGCATAGACAGTTAAAAATGTCTCTCCCATTTGAAAACAAGCAATATGTTGGGATGTGACCTGAAATACGAGTAACTTCTTGGTCGCACAAAATATGTATTGTTTTGCCGGTGGAAGATAAAGTTGTGAAATAAATATCTAGGAACTTACTATGAGATATCAAAGGTACAACAACATTCATAGGATTAAAATTTATAAGTACAAAAAACGTGATAGACAAACATGAAAATATATCACAGGTGATTAACGAAAAAAGCACAAAAAATATTGTAGAAGAGACTTGTCGAAGAAGAAAATCATTGAGTTGCAATAGTTTGATTTTGAAGACGTCTTTCGGGTCAATCATAAAAATAATGCAGGAGGAATGCAAAAAGAACAAAGCACATGAAAACCCGTGATCTCACTGAAAACAAGCCTTATTTAAGTGTTTGTAATTATCACGAAGTTACTCACAACTAAACCTCTCTTTCTTGGCGTTTGGCAATAGTTGTGACTAATCACTTGCACAACTGGCATGCCACTATCTGCCGTTGCCACAATAGCCGGGCCTCTGGTCACAGGATCCGAAGAATCAGGACTAGCACCTGGGAGCCACATTATCGGCATTACATTAGGGCCTGAAACAACAAAATAGCACTACCCACCAACCAGAAACGATGTCTCTTATGTTAGTTACTCATAATGCCACTTCATTGGCGTGATTTATATTTTACATACATTTACATCAAATATCCTGAGTACCTGACATTTCAACATTTCATGGCATTTACTAGTAACTCATCCACTTTCTATAGTACCCAATAATGAGATACCAAAGTAAGTTCTTCGTTTTCAGGTTTCGCGTTATAATGAGAACGCTATACAAGCTCCAGCGAGCGCCTATTGTTGGGTGGTCAAGGAAACCGTAGGATGTATAATATATAGTATAATATACATATAAACATATTCGCGGAAACTTATAATTGGCCTTCCTATATTATGTAGCCTCCTGCGGCATATTATTTATAAGTTATACTCTAACTTCATACCTAGCTGTTAGTTTTCCCAAAATTTGTAAAATAAAAAAAAATGTTGTCCACCCGTCCCACGTCATGACGGTAAACAAATATTTGAGTTGGGGTCGCTATAGCGAAATCCTCCTGCACAATTTTTAGACGATTGGATTAGAGATATTAATAACATAACTTAGATTGTAGGTAGAACAAGAAAAATAATATTAAGCACACCTAAACAACTATTAAAATATAGAGGCGAGATAGCTGGCTGTTATAAAGAGGCCTATACTATACTCAGTACTGGGTGATACCGGACTGAGATGATGATGATGCAAAGGGGATTTTGACACCAACCCTTTATGTTAAATCCTGTAAAATTGTTTTCTGTATTCGGCCGGTCACATGTGTAAGTAAATAAATTGCTAGTGAATTTAAACCTTATAAAAGGTAAGTTAATCAATTTGCTGTTACGGTAATTTGATGTCACTATCAGCAGTAGCATCGTTCATCTAGCAAATGGGCCACGCCTTCGGTAAAGTTTGAATGGTCGTTTTGAAATGACTAGCCCTCCAAGTTGTTAGGTAAGTACCTTGTAACTTGTACTTATAAAGGGTACACGAGTAGATTTAACTAGTTTGATGTAGGATTAAGAATATTTAAATACTATCTGGTCAGACAAATAACATGTAGTTGAAAATCTGTAAAAAAATTCGAAAACTTAAACAGAAACCTCTATTATCTTTTCATAACTCAAAATGATCGCATATATATGTCCACCTCCGCCATCCATAGTAGAAACGCCATAGTAGAAGTTAAAAAAAAGTAAAAATCAGTTTTGACCTCAGCGATTTACCAATAACAGAACAATACAAAAAATTACTCTGTCAACACGAGTCTAATTATCTTATTTAAATTAGAGATAGGTAGGTCCCCATAGCTCTATGAGGTCAAGCAACTATCTAAAACGCATAGATAGTACTACCACAGTAAAGGACTACATATATTGATAAACGTAGGACTACGGCTTCAGTCCTTGATTGAACTGACTCAATCACGAAAAGTACATGTTCAACGAATAGTTGAAAATTCGGATACGGTACTCGTAAATCATATCAAATGATTTGATTTAATAGGTAAGATGTCTCAAAACACCAAAATTATTAAAAATGTTTGATAAAGTGTAATGTATTTTGCTTTCAGCTATTAAGCAATAGTTGGTGTCCTACTGAGGCGCTGCAGCGTCGCAATATTCTAAAACGAAACGGGCAGAGCCGCAAAAAGAAGATGAGTTCAAGTTCCTTGTCGGAATCCGATTAGTTTTGTTTCGTTATATAAATATATATCAAGTTGTAGGTACTCGTAGATTAAAATACATTTGACTCTGATAATGGGCTATCAAATTGCTCTAACTCCATGGATCACCTAAAATAATGATAGGCCCCAAACCGTGTTTGTTGCCTTGATTCTTCACGGTATTGGTCGCGAAAGAACAGGAGTAAAATTAGTTTTAACTCTATTCTAAGTGATCTCTGCGGTTCTACTGAATAAATGCTTTTTGACTTTGACTTCAACATCAACATTTCTACGCACTACGCAACCAACCTTAAGATTGTCGGAAATTCTTTAGTGTAATAATAGGCTCACTAGCGCACTGGTTTAGCAAACTTGTGAGCTTATTTACTTTAGACAAAGTGCAGGGATCGTGAACACCACATAATAAACTAGGAATATAATGTTCAGGTCCCAGACTACCTTCCACTACCATATACCTTAAAATTCGGTTCAATTTCTTAGCTGATGCACACGATAGACCGCTAAAATCTTTGAATAATCTTATCCTTGAAATTCCTGCCGACAGCTCTTCCTACCGTGACACGTCTCTCTGCGTATAAGCGGTGAGACTTTAGAACGATCTCCCTAATGATGTCAGGATGATTGATTCAAAGGAATGTTTTAGGAGGCGGTTTCGGAAACTATTGCTAGACTCTATTCAGATATATATTTTATTATAACCATTCATGTCATACCACCTTAAATTACCGTTTTTGCCTTTTTTGTTGAAATTTTTAGACTCTAGTTATCGCTCCCCTTCTGTCCTTTTCCCTTTCCCTCCAGTTCCCTTCTCCTTCCTACTCCTTATGGGTAAGGCTGAAAAACAGCGTCTGGTTACAAAACCAGACAAATGCTGAGTCCTCACCTATTCAGCAACCGGACGAACAAAGTAATATAATATTATATTGTTCAAGATGTATTATTTTAGTTTTAGTACTGTTACGTGCTGGGGTTCGTCGATTCTGAAGATAAACACTAGGTATAACTTTCGAAACTTTATTACACACTAATTTACTCAAAACACACTTTAAAGTTATGAACAGTCGCACTGAATATCACTGGTCACTATTCACTCAAGTTAACACTCTCGTAATTCACAAAGAACTGATTTGTGACGCGCAAATCGCCCGTTTATATACCCCACAGAACGCCTAGAACGTTCACCGTGGGAACTCTCTACAAATCAACAGGAAGCTTCTATAAATAAACAACAACACGTGACAAGCGACCTTAAACCTTATACACTTGTAATAAGGTCGCTTGTCAGTAGCGCCAAACCAATATGAACCTTAAGTCTAGGTATTACGATCCAATTGTTAATTCGGTATGTCTAAGCGAGAATGTTCGTGAAATCTATCCTGCGCGCGAGTCTTCCAGAACGTTCGAGTGCTTGTACGTTACACTGCCCCCTCCTTAGACATGCTCGTCCCGAGCATCACCGTTGCTACCACCGGGCGATGTGTACCACCTTGGATGAGGCACATATCCAGTCCGCAATTTCGGAGATCTTCCTCTTCGACAACCTGGAGTTTGTAACCAGTCCGACGCACCTTCCTTGAAACCACTTGTGTCCAAACCTCGGTCGCATCTGACTCCTATGTTCCTGCCAGACTGCAACCAGCTTTCCTTCTGAGCCTTCTTCATGGCATCATCCCTCCAGGACTCCAAAGGTTTCGCATACTTCCACATCGTATCCCTCGGCTCCTGCTTGACGAAGTGTCCATCAGCCTCATAGCGAGGTCTCCACGAGATTGCGCCTGCATTGCCGTAGGCCTTCGCGCTACGGTGTGGTTTGAAGTGGTAGTTCCTGAATTGCTCGTTTCCCTTGTCTTGAGCATCCGTCCAAGCCTCGTACTCCTTGGTCAGCTGCTTCAGACGTTCCGCCAATTTCTCGAGTCTAGCCATGTGCGAGTCTTTCTGCGGACAATTAAGTTGCAGGTGGCCTTTTTCCCCACAGGTGTAACATCTGGGGCCATATCCTCGTCCGCGCAATGGTGGTACTACGACCTCTCTAAGTCGATGGGCGCGATGGTCCTGTCTCACTGCCTCTACTTCCAATGCATGGGCTAAGGCGTCCTTGAGTGTCTCATGGTGCCCAAGTCTCACAGCAGCCCTGACTTCAAGGTCACGAATCCCGTCGATAAATGTTTGCACTAGGTTCCCATTAATGAGCGCAGGTACAGACTGGTATGCTTTTCGGACCAGCTTTTCGACTTCCAGGGCCCATTGTTGTAGGTTCTCACCATTGCGTTGTACACGATCCTTAAGTTGTGCACGAAACACGTGCTCCAGGTGGGCGTCACCATATCTAGCTTCCAATGCCTCTAGTAGTTGTTCATAAGTCACTTCTTGCCCGAGAGCTTCTAGAACAGTGAAAGCCTGATCTCGAAGGCCTAAGGTGAGTGCAGTCATAGCTTGAGCCTTATTCCATCCGTTCGCCTTCATCACGGCCTCAAACTGTATCTTGTAGGCCGCCCACGAAGATGTCCCGTCGAATGGTGGCACCTTGAATCCACGTATTGAAGGTGCGGCAGCTGTAGAAGTTACAGCCCCGTCTCCATCTTTGAGGTTACCTAAAGCCTTCTTCACATCAGCAACCTGAGTTTTCACCTCATCAATCCGAGTTTCAGCTTCAGTGAGGCGTTGTCCATGTTGATGAACTTGATCCTTCATCATCTTGAGCTCCTTGTTGAACGTCGCGTGGAGATCTTTCATGAGGATCATCTGTTCCTCCTGTCGGCTGGCCTGCTCCTTTTTGTCGCGCTGTAACTGTTCTTCTAAGCGCCGGGCCTGTTCCTCCTGCCGACGGGCCTGTTCCTCCTGTCGGCTGGCCTGCTCCTCTTTGTCGCGCTGCAGTTGTTCTTCTAAGCGACGGGCCTGTTCCTCCTGCCGACGGGCCTGTTCCTCCTGTCGGCTGGCCTGCTCCTCTTTGTCGCGCTGCAGTTGTTCTTCTAAGCGACGGGCCTGTTCCTCCTGCCGACGGGCCTGTTCCTCCTGCCGACGGGCCTGCTCCTCTTTGTCGCGCTGGAGTTGTTCTTTTAAGCAACGGGCCTGCTCCTCCTGCCGGCGCGACTGCTCTTGAAGCATCGCCATCAAGGCTGCAAAGTCGGGAGCTGCAGGCACTGAAGTCGCGGTGGAAGGGCCGGCTTCCATTGCTATCAGCTGACCACCCGATGATTGCTGCGAAGTATCTCCAAATCGTCTCTGATCCGTCTCTTGCTGACGCTGACTCCTAGTACGGTTACCATCCGTGTCCTCCTTTGGTAGAATCGGCATGATTTATCGCACTTCTGACACCAATTGTTAGTTGACACCAATTGTAGTGAAGAGTCACACAAAGACGGTGTATTTTTGTTAAAAAGTAAAGCTGAGTATCTACACCGTTGACATGGCTAGCATGGTGAAACAAGTGCTTGGGTGGGGGGATGATGACTTGAGGGCAATGGCTGATGCTCTTGGCCTTGAGGGGGATGATGCAGCAGTTGTTGAGCTGCAATTTTCTGCTGAGCAGTGGTCTAACAACCGGAAAATCAGGGAGGCCGTCGCTTATATTGGGTTTGACCCCAGGAAAATTGCAGAACAATTTTTCAAAAAGGCCAATGAAAACAAGATTGGTGCTACGGACACTCCCATCAAATATGGGGATGTTGAAATCTTTGAGAAGAACGATGCGAAAACTGATCTGATGTTCTTTCTCAATGTTTTCCTTGAAAGGGGCAACAACCTCAACAAAGCCTTGCTACGGTGCGATGAAGTCATTGGACCAGTGTTGAGAAGAAAGGCTAACGCGTACGGAATAACAACTGAGAAAACTCAGAACAAAACTATTCTGGGAACTAAGCACTTGACCTTAGCTAGGCTTGCTCAGGCATTTGCACAATGCACAGCCACCATCATACTGAAGGATGAAGTAAAGAGCAAGCTAGTCTCAAGATTGTTCCCAGATGTTCCCTTCCTGGCCTGTCACACAATCTTCCCAGCACTGGTCCCATCCAATCTCCCTGGAGTTTCTGGCACCCTGAAGGATGTAGCCATTTTCCTGAACATCGAGATGACAATGCTCCTGGCTGATGCTAAGGAGAAGCGAAAGATGGCTGTTAGAAGCCTGGAGGATCTGTATGAGCAGTCATCTATGTTTGTTGAGGCTGCAATGAACGGTAGTCTAATCAGTGACAGTGCTAGAGCAGCCATCTTGGTGAAGGCCGACATACTTAAGATGAATGAATCACAAAGACGGTGTATTTTTGTTAAAAAGTAAAGCTGAGTATCTACACCGTTGACATGGCTAGCATGGTGAAACAAGTGCTTGGGTGGGGGGATGATGACTTGAGGGCAATGGCTGATGCTCTTGGCCTTGAGGGGGATGATGCAGCAGTTGTTGAGCTGCAATTTTCTGCTGAGCAGTGGTCTAACAACCGGAAAATCAGGGAGGCCGTCGCTTATATTGGGTTTGACCCCAGGAAAATTGCAGAACAATTTTTCAAAAAGGCCAATGAAAACAAGATTGGTGCTACGGACACTCCCATCAAATATGGGGATGTTGAAATCTTTGAGAAGAACGATGCGAAAACTGATCTGATGTTCTTTCTCAATGTTTTCCTTGAAAGGGGCAACAACCTCAACAAAGCCTTGCTACGGTGCGATGAAGTCATTGGACCAGTGTTGAGAAGAAAGGCTAACGCGTACGGAATAACAACTGAGAAAACTCAGAACAAAACTATTCTGGGAACTAAGCACTTGACCTTAGCTAGGCTTGCTCAGGCATTTGCACAATGCACAGCCACCATCATACTGAAGGATGAAGTAAAGAGCAAGCTAGTCTCAAGATTGTTCCCAGATGTTCCCTTCCTGGCCTGTCACACAATCTTCCCAGCACTGGTCCCATCCAATCTCCCTGGAGTTTCTGGCACCCTGAAGGATGTAGCCATTTTCCTGAACATCGAGATGACAATGCTCCTGGCTGATGCTAAGGAGAAGCGAAAGATGGCTGTTAGAAGCCTGGAGGATCTGTATGAGCAGTCATCTATGTTTGTTGAGGCTGCAATGAACGGTAGTCTAATCAGTGACAGTGCTAGAGCAGCCATCTTGGTGAAGGCCGACATACTTAAGATGAATGAATCACAAAGACGGTGTATTTTTGTTAAAAAGTAAAGCTGAGTATCTACACCGTTGACATGGCTAGCATGGTGAAACAAGTGCTTGGGTGGGGGGATGATGACTTGAGGGCAATGGCTGATGCTCTTGGCCTTGAGGGGGATGATGCAGCAGTTGTTGAGCTGCAATTTTCTGCTGAGCAGTGGTCTAACAACCGGAAAATCAGGGAGGCCGTCGCTTATATTGGGTTTGACCCCAGGAAAATTGCAGAACAATTTTTCAAAAAGGCCAATGAAAACAAGATTGGTGCTACGGACACTCCCATCAAATATGGGGATGTTGAAATCTTTGAGAAGAACGATGCGAAAACTGATCTGATGTTCTTTCTCAATGTTTTCCTTGAAAGGGGCAACAACCTCAACAAAGCCTTGCTACGGTGCGATGAAGTCATTGGACCAGTGTTGAGAAGAAAGGCTAACGCGTACGGAATAACAACTGAGAAAACTCAGAACAAAACTATTCTGGGAACTAAGCACTTGACCTTAGCTAGGCTTGCTCAGGCATTTGCACAATGCACAGCCACCATCATACTGAAGGATGAAGTAAAGAGCAAGCTAGTCTCAAGATTGTTCCCAGATGTTCCCTTCCTGGCCTGTCACACAATCTTCCCAGCACTGGTCCCATCCAATCTCCCTGGAGTTTCTGGCACCCTGAAGGATGTAGCCATTTTCCTGAACATCGAGATGACAATGCTCCTGGCTGATGCTAAGGAGAAGCGAAAGATGGCTGTTAGAAGCCTGGAGGATCTGTATGAGCAGTCATCTATGTTTGTTGAGGCTGCAATGAACGGTAGTCTAATCAGTGACAGTGCTAGAGCAGCCATCTTGGTGAAGGCCGACATACTTAAGATGAATGAATCACAAAGACGGTGTATTTTTGTTAAAAAGTAAAGCTGAGTATCTACACCGTTGACATGGCTAGCATGGTGAAACAAGTGCTTGGGTGGGGGGATGATGACTTGAGGGCAATGGCTGATGCTCTTGGCCTTGAGGGGGATGATGCAGCAGTTGTTGAGCTGCAATTTTCTGCTGAGCAGTGGTCTAACAACCGGAAAATCAGGGAGGCCGTCGCTTATATTGGGTTTGACCCCAGGAAAATTGCAGAACAATTTTTCAAAAAGGCCAATGAAAACAAGATTGGTGCTACGGACACTCCCATCAAATATGGGGATGTTGAAATCTTTGAGAAGAACGATGCGAAAACTGATCTGATGTTCTTTCTCAATGTTTTCCTTGAAAGGGGCAACAACCTCAACAAAGCCTTGCTACGGTGCGATGAAGTCATTGGACCAGTGTTGAGAAGAAAGGCTAACGCGTACGGAATAACAACTGAGAAAACTCAGAACAAAACTATTCTGGGAACTAAGCACTTGACCTTAGCTAGGCTTGCTCAGGCATTTGCACAATGCACAGCCACCATCATACTGAAGGATGAAGTAAAGAGCAAGCTAGTCTCAAGATTGTTCCCAGATGTTCCCTTCCTGGCCTGTCACACAATCTTCCCAGCACTGGTCCCATCCAATCTCCCTGGAGTTTCTGGCACCCTGAAGGATGTAGCCATTTTCCTGAACATCGAGATGACAATGCTCCTGGCTGATGCTAAGGAGAAGCGAAAGATGGCTGTTAGAAGCCTGGAGGATCTGTATGAGCAGTCATCTATGTTTGTTGAGGCTGCAATGAACGGTAGTCTAATCAGTGACAGTGCTAGAGCAGCCATCTTGGTGAAGGCCGACATACTTAAGATGAATGAATCACAAAGACGGTGTATTTTTGTTAAAAGTAAAGCTGAGTATCTACACCGTTGACATGGCTAGCATGGTGAAACAAGTGCTTGGGTGGGGGGATGATGACTTGAGGGCAATGGCTGATGCTCTTGGCCTTGAGGGGGATGATGCAGCAGTTGTTGAGCTGCAATTTTCTGCTGAGCAGTGGTCTAACAACCGGAAAATCAGGGAGGCCGTCGCTTATATTGGGTTTGACCCCAGGAAAATTGCAGAACAATTTTTCAAAAAGGCCAATGAAAACAAGATTGGTGCTACGGACACTCCCATCAAATATGGGGATGTTGAAATCTTTGAGAAGAACGATGCGAAAACTGATCTGATGTTCTTTCTCAACGTTTTCCTTGAAAGGGGCAACAACCTCAACAAAGCCTTGCTACGGTGCGATGAAGTCATTGGACCAGTGTTGAGAAGAAAGGCTAACGCGTACGGAATAACAACTGAGAAAACTCAGAACAAAACTATTCTGGGAACTAAGCACTTGACCTTAGCTAGGCTTGCTCAGGCATTTGCACAATGCACAGCCACCATCATACTGAAGGATGAAGTAAAGAGCAAGCTAGTCTCAAGATTGTTCCCAGATGTTCCCTTCCTGGCCTGTCACACAATCTTCCCAGCACTGGTCCCATCCAATCTCCCTGGAGTTTCTGGCACCCTGAAGGATGTAGCCATTTTCCTGAACATCGAGATGACAATGCTCCTGGCTGATGCTAAGGAGAAGCGAAAGATGGCTGTTAGAAGCCTGGAGGATCTGTATGAGCAGTCATCTATGTTTGTTGAGGCTGCAATGAACGGTAGTCTAATCAGTGACAGTGCTAGAGCAGCCATCTTGGTGAAGGCCGACATACTTAAGATGAATGAATCACAAAGACGGTGTATTTTTGTTAAAAAGTAAAGCTGAGTATCTACACCGTTGACATGGCTAGCATGGTGAAACAAGTGCTTGGGTGGGGGGATGATGACTTGAGGGCAATGGCTGATGCTCTTGGCCTTGAGGGGGATGATGCAGCAGTTGTTGAGCTGCAATTTTCTGCTGAGCAGTGGTCTAACAACCGGAAAATCAGGGAGGCCGTCGCTTATATTGGGTTTGACCCCAGGAAAATTGCAGAACAATTTTTCAAAAAGGCCAATGAAAACAAGATTGGTGCTACGGACACTCCCATCAAATATGGGGATGTTGAAATCTTTGAGAAGAACGATGCGAAAACTGATCTGATGTTCTTTCTCAACGTTTTCCTTGAAAGGGGCAACAACCTCAACAAAGCCTTGCTACGGTGCGATGAAGTCATTGGACCAGTGTTGAGAAGAAAGGCTAACGCGTACGGAATAACAACTGAGAAAACTCAGAACAAAACTATTCTGGGAACTAAGCACTTGACCTTAGCTAGGCTTGCTCAGGCATTTGCACAATGCACAGCCACCATCATACTGAAGGATGAAGTAAAGAGCAAGCTAGTCTCAAGATTGTTCCCAGATGTTCCCTTCCTGGCCTGTCACACAATCTTCCCAGCACTGGTCCCATCCAATCTCCCTGGAGTTTCTGGCACCCTGAAGGATGTAGCCATTTTCCTGAACATCGAGATGACAATGCTCCTGGCTGATGCTAAGGAGAAGCGAAAGATGGCTGTTAGAAGCCTGGAGGATCTGTATGAGCAGTCATCTATGTTTGTTGAGGCTGCAATGAACGGTAGTCTAATCAGTGACAGTGCTAGAGCAGCCATCTTGGTGAAGGCCGACATACTTAAGATGAATGAATCACAAAGACGGTGTATTTTTGTTAAAAAGTAAAGCTGAGTATCTACACCGTTGACATGGCTAGCATGGTGAAACAAGTGCTTGGGTGGGGGGATGATGACTTGAGGGCAATGGCTGATGCTCTTGGCCTTGAGGGGGATGATGCAGCAGTTGTTGAGCTGCAATTTTCTGCTGAGCAGTGGTCTAACAACCGGAAAATCAGGGAGGCCGTCGCTTATATTGGGTTTGACCCCAGGAAAATTGCAGAACAATTTTTCAAAAAGGCCAATGAAAACAAGATTGGTGCTACGGACACTCCCATCAAATATGGGGATGTTGAAATCTTTGAGAAGAACGATGCGAAAACTGATCTGATGTTCTTTCTCAATGTTTTCCTTGAAAGGGGCAACAACCTCAACAAAGCCTTGCTACGGTGCGATGAAGTCATTGGACCAGTGTTGAGAAGAAAGGCTAACGCGTACGGAATAACAACTGAGAAAACTCAGAACAAAACTATTCTGGGAACTAAGCACTTGACCTTAGCTAGGCTTGCTCAGGCATTTGCACAATGCACAGCCACCATCATACTGAAGGATGAAGTAAAGAGCAAGCTAGTCTCAAGATTGTTCCCAGATGTTCCCTTCCTGGCCTGTCACACAATCTTCCCAGCACTGGTCCCATCCAATCTCCCTGGAGTTTCTGGCACCCTGAAGGATGTAGCCATTTTCCTGAACATCGAGATGACAATGCTCCTGGCTGATGCTAAGGAGAAGCGAAAGATGGCTGTTAGAAGCCTGGAGGATCTGTATGAGCAGTCATCTATGTTTGTTGAGGCTGCAATGAACGGTAGTCTAATCAGTGACAGTGCTAGAGCAGCCATCTTGGTGAAGGCCGACATACTTAAGATGAATGAATCACAAAGACGGTGTATTTTTGTTAAAAAGTAAAGCTGAGTATCTACACCGTTGACATGGCTAGCATGGTGAAACAAGTGCTTGGGTGGGGGGATGATGACTTGAGGGCAATGGCTGATGCTCTTGGCCTTGAGGGGGATGATGCAGCAGTTGTTGAGCTGCAATTTTCTGCTGAGCAGTGGTCTAACAACCGGAAAATCAGGGAGGCCGTCGCTTATATTGGGTTTGACCCCAGGAAAATTGCAGAACAATTTTTCAAAAAGGCCAATGAAAACAAGATTGGTGCTACGGACACTCCCATCAAATATGGGGATGTTGAAATCTTTGAGAAGAACGATGCGAAAACTGATCTGATGTTCTTTCTCAACGTTTTCCTTGAAAGGGGCAACAACCTCAACAAAGCCTTGCTACGGTGCGATGAAGTCATTGGACCAGTGTTGAGAAGAAAGGCTAACGCGTACGGAATAACAACTGAGAAAACTCAGAACAAAACTATTCTGGGA
The DNA here is from genome assembly GCA_963565295.1 of Epirrhoe alternata. NCBI lineage: Eukaryota > Metazoa > Arthropoda > Insecta > Lepidoptera > Geometridae > Epirrhoe > Epirrhoe alternata. Next base: position 4,091,534 of record OY751375.1, read on the forward strand.
ACTAAGCACTTGACCTTAGCTAGGCTTGCTCAGGCATTTGCACAATGCACAGCCACCATCATACTGAAGGATGAAGTAAAGAGCAAGCTAGTCTCAAGATTGTTCCCAGATGTTCCCTTCCTGGCCTGTCACACAATCTTCCCAGCACTGGTCCCATCCAATCTCCCTGGAGTTTCTGGCACCCTGAAGGATGTAGCCATTTTCCTGAACATCGAGATGACAATGCTCCTGGCTGATGCTAAGGAGAAGCGAAAGATGGCTGTTAGAAGCCTGGAGGATCTGTATGAGCAGTCATCTATGTTTGTTGAGGCTGCAATGAACGGTAGTCTAATCAGTGACAGTGCTAGAGCAGCCATCTTGGTGAAGGCCGACATACTTAAGATGAATGAATCACAAAGACGGTGTATTTTTGTTAAAAAGTAAAGCTGAGTATCTACACCGTTGACATGGCTAGCATGGTGAAACAAGTGCTTGGGTGGGGGGATGATGACTTGAGGGCAATGGCTGATGCTCTTGGCCTTGAGGGCAATGGCTGATGCTCTTGGCCTTGAGGGGGATGATGCAGCAGTTGTTGAGCTGCAATTTTCTGCTGAGCAGTGGTCTAACAACCGGAAAATCAGGGAGGCCGTCGCTTATATTGGGTTTGACCCCAGGAAAATTGCAGAACAATTTTTCAAAAAGGCCAATGAAAACAAGATTGGTGCTACGGACACTCCCATCAAATATGGGGATGTTGAAATCTTTGAGAAGAACGATGCGAAAACTGATCTGATGTTCTTTCTCAATGTTTTCCTTGAAAGGGGCAACAACCTCAACAAAGCCTTGCTACGGTGCGATGAAGTCATTGGACCAGTGTTGAGAAGAAAGGCTAACGCGTACGGAATAACAACTGAGAAAACTCAGAACAAAACTATTCTGGGAACTAAGCACTTGACCTTAGCTAGGCTTGCTCAGGCATTTGCACAATGCACAGCCACCATCATACTGAAGGATGAAGTAAAGAGCAAGCTAGTCTCAAGATTGTTCCCAGATGTTCCCTTCCTGGCCTGTCACACAATCTTCCCAGCACTGGTCCCATCCAATCTCCCTGGAGTTTCTGGCACCCTGAAGGATGTAGCCATTTTCCTGAACATCGAGATGACAATGCTCCTGGCTGATGCTAAGGAGAAGCGAAAGATGGCTGTTAGAAGCCTGGAGGATCTGTATGAGCAGTCATCTATGTTTGTTGAGGCTGCAATGAACGGTAGTCTAATCAGTGACAGTGCTAGAGCAGCCATCTTGGTGAAGGCCGACATACTTAAGATGAATGAATCACAAAGACGGTGTATTTTTGTTAAAAAGTAAAGCTGAGTATCTACACCGTTGACATGGCTAGCATGGTGAAACAAGTGCTTGGGTGGGGGGATGATGACTTGAGGGCAATGGCTGATGCTCTTGGCCTTGAGGGGGATGATGCAGCAGTTGTTGAGCTGCAATTTTCTGCTGAGCAGTGGTCTAACAACCGGAAAATCAGGGAGGCCGTCGCTTATATTGGGTTTGACCCCAGGAAAATTGCAGAACAATTTTTCAAAAAGGCCAATGAAAACAAGATTGGTGCTACGGACACTCCCATCAAATATGGGGATGTTGAAATCTTTGAGAAGAACGATGCGAAAACTGATCTGATGTTCTTTCTCAATGTTTTCCTTGAAAGGGGCAACAACCTCAACAAAGCCTTGCTACGGTGCGATGAAGTCATTGGACCAGTGTTGAGAAGAAAGGCTAACGCGTACGGAATAACAACTGAGAAAACTCAGAACAAAACTATTCTGGGAACTAAGCACTTGACCTTAGCTAGGCTTGCTCAGGCATTTGCACAATGCACAGCCACCATCATACTGAAGGATGAAGTAAAGAGCAAGCTAGTCTCAAGATTGTTCCCAGATGTTCCCTTCCTGGCCTGTCACACAATCTTCCCAGCACTGGTCCCATCCAATCTCCCTGGAGTTTCTGGCACCCTGAAGGATGTAGCCATTTTCCTGAACATCGAGATGACAATGCTCCTGGCTGATGCTAAGGAGAAGCGAAAGATGGCTGTTAGAAGCCTGGAGGATCTGTATGAGCAGTCATCTATGTTTGTTGAGGCTGCAATGAACGGTAGTCTAATCAGTGACAGTGCTAGAGCAGCCATCTTGGTGAAGGCCGACATACTTAAGATGCTCGCAGGGACTAGGATCCCACTTCTGACACCAATTGTTACGTGCTGGGGTTCGTCGATTCTGAAGATAAACACTAGGTATAACTTTCGAAACTTTATTACACACTAATTTACTCAAAACACACTTTAAAGTTATGAACAGTCGCACTGAATATCACTGGTCACTATTCACTCAAGTTAACACTCTCGTAATTCACAAAGAACTGATTTGTGACGCGCAAATCGCCCGTTTATATACCCCACAGAACGCCTAGAACGTTCACCGTGGGAACTCTCTACAAATCAACAGGAAGCTTCTATAAATAAACAACAACACGTGACAAGCGACCTTAAACCTTATACACTTGTAATAAGGTCGCTTGTCAGTAGCGCCAAACCAATATGAACCTTAAGTCTAGGTATTACGATCCAATTGTTAATTCGGTATGTCTAAGCGAGAATGTTCGTGAAATCTATCCTGCGCGCGAGTCTTCCAGAACGTTCGAGTGCTTGTACGTTACAGTACCTAGGTACCCTACCTTACCTAAATGTATTAAGTACCTACTCTGTTTTATCTTTGTGTCGTTTCGTTCGTGCTGAATAAATGTATTTTCTTTCTTTCTTTCTTTCTATAATAAAAGTATCATTATTATATGTATTAATATATGTTATTTTATAAATAGTTACCTTATTTATTCAAATTTTACGTACTTAAAACCATAGCTAGACCAGACTTTAAAATAAACTGTTACTTTTTATATAATTAAATTTTCCCTTCCTAACTCCACTAAAATCATAACCGTTACACATCTTAACAGGGTGCATTGCGCTCCATTTTGTGAAAAAGATAGTTTTTTACCACGGGGATCCAGTGAGTACTGAAATCTAGGCCTATTTTGACAACCAAACCCGTTAAATTCGCCCCTTAAATGTTTTATTTTAAAATTAACCGTCTTTATAAGACGGTTAAATTTATTAATTTTTGTTAATTCCTAGTCGAGTGAAGAAAACATTTTTTTTTTAATTTTTCCACTTATCATTCTCATTGTCTTTTTCGTTTCTAACTTCTGCCTTTTATTCACTGGTTACTGGGTCATTGTCTTTGTATTTGTGTAGGTTTATGTCTGTGTCTTTGCTGCTGTTGCACATATTTAAATTTCGTTTCTTTTGCTGTTGTTTTAAATTTTTTATGCTGTTAGTAGTAGCTTCCTGCCCTAGTTTAGTAAGTATAATGATGTGCATTATGAATTTATTTGTAAAACTTAGTACATACTTACTTTGTTCTAAAACTCGTATTTTTGTATTTTTTTTTATTGCTGTGTCTCGTCTATTATGTGACGTCATCGCCGTGGTCCCAACGGAAGTTTAGCGTTGTAATACTCTATGGCTATTATGACAATTATGCTGAGTTGGACGCCAATTCGTAGTTTTGGTTCTTTAATTTGTGTAGATTATGTAGTGTTAATTTTTAAACTAAGTATCTAATTTTTGTACTTACCTACCATATTTACTGTACCTATTATTTATTTAAACTACGAATAAAGACATTCTTATTCTTTTTAGTTTCGTTTGTTTTAATTTCAATGATGAAATAACTTTTTTCTTACTTTGAGAAACTTACTTCTACGCATTTTTTTATTATTACGTCCATTAAGTTACGCAAGTCATGGAGGGTCGACGAGAATATCATCCCATCTAACGTGTGGGAAAGGGGGAGTATCGGCGAATATCACGTACGTTTTTTCCAGATTGTTCTTAAATCTTCATTTTGTAAAATCACACTTGAAATTAGGGGACGGGGTTAGAGAGGAACTATACGAGTATAGACCTAAGCGTATTACTATTGAGACAATGCAGTGTGGGTAATTCAATAAACACGTGTTGTGCATTTTAGAGGTAGGTATAGAACTCCCTGCCTCCACTCGGATGACATGCTCAGTGGATTTTTAGGCACACTGTTGTCATGATGAAGTTTAAGTAATAGGCAAAGCAGACATAATGCATTTCAGGCGTTTTGCTACTAAGACCTTGTGCAATTTAGGTATGTAATTTACTAATCAGACAAGAAGCGAAGCATCAAAGTAGCGAAGACCTAAAAAGTCTTATGCTACTTTGATGTTTTACTTGATAGATGACCCGCTCATGAGGGGTTCTGATAACTTATTTTAGTAGTTTCGCACTATTACTTTACCTCGACGTTTCGATCGGGTTGCACCGATCGTGGTCACGAGGGACATACTTTTCAAAATGTGCGAATAAAAAAATTACAATTCAAAGTTAATAGCCTGACACATTCATAAAATAAAAGAGATGAAACTTACAACAATGCGTTCACTTTTAAAATCACTGTTAATTTTTACTTTCCATTTAAACAAAACACAGTAGAAATAAATTTCAGAGCGTTAATTGGATCACTTATATTTTGTTATGTTTCGCGTCTACGATAGTCGTTGGTTATCGCAGGGCGAATGTGAGCAGTGCCACTACGGGAGCGTCGGCTGGCTGTAGCTTTTGTTTTACACATGCGTGTTGCGATCGGTTACTTAGCATAACGCGGCTTTAACATGACAGTTTATCATTTCCACGCATTTGCTATGTGCAACAGGTTAAACTTATATGTAGAAGATATAACTTAAATTGTTTCGGACCTTCTTTCGTAATACTTCTACTTTTATTAAATGGCAACTGTAATATCAGCATAATTCTGCCAATGTCATGTTTTAATGTATTTATACCTACGCTAAATATTTTTTTTAAAATACAATTAAATTATACGCGCAATTTATACGCTCTTAAAATTTAAGGAAAAAACATTTTTTTCTGTTTTCAACATAAAGCATTAATTACGTTCTCTTGCAACTATTGAAAGTAAAATAAACGCGTGGACGAACTATAAGTACTTCAAAATTATACTGGCCACGTCATCAATCTCTATGAATGACAGAATTATTCTGTCATAGTGATATAGTCAGTAATGCAAGATATAAATTACATTAGCATAGCCCGGTCAAATTAGCTCAAGAAACAAGGGTAAACTTGCAATAATTCGCATAGAGCTAAAATTGGTACAAACGTTGGGAATACCATTATAAATTCCTCCATTCCGCAACCGTTACCCGGTGACCGATTCGTCAATGGACTGTTCGTTACGCTTTATCTGTAGATATGAAAATCATTGACAACCCAAAAATATTTAAAAATAAGTTATATGAGCTTCTGCTGGATGGGTGTTTTTACTCAGTGGAAGATTTTAGGCCAAAGTTAGTTACTTGTTCCTGGACGTAGGGCACTTTTGTCGTATCCTCCTAAAAACTGTAATTTGAATAAGGCACTTGCTGTTGAGTGAGATTTGGTGTATCGCTCAGTCCTGAACCTTCACACGCGTGTGATAAGGACTCAACTTTTCTGATGTTTTGGGACTTTTTAGTAAATACAGTCTGTATATGAACCTGTCACTGTGATAAGTATGTCAGGACTAACTGCCATCGCTAAGCTTAGATAGAAGGTACATTATTTATTTAATGATTTTAAAAGGAGTGACTGTGAAATCGTGAAGTCTAAACGTGGTAAAGACATAACTAAGAGTTAACTCATTAGTTTTAATAATCTTAGTAATAAATTAAATAATTATTATAATAAAAATTTTAATATTTTGGTATTTACAGCCACACGACAGCGACGAGAGCTTCGAAGGCATTCGAGCAATCGCTGGCTATCTCTGTGCGAGAGAGGCTATTTAGGAATTGAAGAGCGCCGCTTGATGATTGTAGAGCAGAGACATAGAGAGCTTGCTAGCATCAAGATGGCTGTTGTGGAACTGTGGAGCAAAATACAACAGCTCATCGAACTAAACACAGATTCAATAGACTACCTGCATATACATATTATTGCTATTATTGTATACTATATTATACAGGGCGTAACATTTAGATCGGTCAGTATGGGAAAGTTGTAATAATATTGATTTTGGATATTATTCGTAAAAGGGATAATATAGTATAATGTGGAGTATGTATATACAAAAGGGGCAACGCATTTTTTGAGACCGGCAGTATTGACACAACAGATAACATTACTACAAAAATAAAAACAGCGTGTTTAACTATAAACCTTTAATAATATTAATAATCATAAGATTAAATATTGCATAACCACGGCTAACTACTTCTGAAGATCAAAACTAAGGCAAGACACCTAACTCTTAGGATACGATCGAGAAATTCGATATAATCTGCATTGTCATATGACCAGCTATAGTATACTTAAAGATACTGTGTAATAGTTTGTCAACGAAGAAGAGTACCGAGCAAAATATTAGGAAACTCAAAATAAAACGCAGCGGCGAAAGTTACTAGAAGTATTATCCCGATCACGAAGTATTCTGTTCCGCCACCACTAAAAAACGTTTCCAGAAATGGTCTCGCCACTCCTTGATACGAGTCAGGGCGGCTGAAACAATGTTTTTTATTGAGCGTTACGCTATTAATAGTGTAAAACAAGATAGTATGCTTCTGTTTTTGCGCTAAATTAATTATTTTTGTACATGAGGATTCAATAGGTATAGGAAGCATTCCAGAATATAGGAGAATGAGAAGCCCACACTTGCACATGTTGTGAAAACAATCCTGATTTTTCGACAAATGAAGGAATAAATGTAATCGAAAGAGTCATTTCGTGTTTTTTGAACCCCCATAACACTGAATTATCGAAAATGGCCAAATGCATAGACATACCAACACCTGCTACAAGGAACGTACCAACCATTGTTGCCGTTTTGGGTTTCCCAGAGCGCCAAGTGAGGCTACCTTATGTTTGGCTCCCGATGATTCACTTGCCAACAACGGTCGGTTTTGCGTCTTGCGAAGAACTTTAAATGTATGAATGCAGTTTTATTTGTAACTAAAATCGATGACATCCTATAGTTTCACACTTTCCCATACTCTTACTTTTAACCAAGTAATGGATGCTTTATTATTCATTGTTATAAATGATTTTAAGTAAGTCTTTACGAGCTAAGGAGAAAAAGGCCTCAATGATAAAGGAGGCCGAAACTTTAATAATGCATTACAAGGAAAAAGTAGTGAAAACTACTCGTGAACTAATCTGTTATACCTACTTATAATTTTACTAACATGGGTTCTGGCAGTGGAAGTGGTGGATCCCGACCCAACCCAGCTGGTAATATCACAGCCATCTCCTTCGATATGAGATTCAATTCCATGTCAATCACTCCCTATAAATAATTAATAACTAAGAAACAATCCATAAAGTTCATCTAAAACTACTCGTAGTAGGAACGTGAAATTTTACAGCATATTTTGCAGTTCCAGTATTAAGATCGATGTTTTTCAACGACCACCATCCTCGGATATTTCTAGCTGAAAATAAGTTAACCCTCTTGATGGTATCCAATGAACTTAGGTTACAATCTTTAGCAAGATTTGTTCCTTTTGGAATGGAATTTAAATCGAGAGTAAGCGTTCCTGAAAGTAATAAAATTATTATTATACTAAAGGTCAACATAATATAGCAATACGTATTTGAACATTTTAAGCATAAGTTGTCTGGCTTATTGGGAGAATTCTACTTCCTAGTCCAACTATCGTGTTCCAGGATTGAGGGCCAAGAAAGCGAATTAAATAAAGTTACAAGGGAGTTGGTAAAAGTTATACCAAAAATATAAAATCCGTGAAAAAATATTGCCGTAAAAGTTGAGGCGATTTCAAGAATTTATTCTCATCTAAAAATGCCCAACACGCCTAAAGAAGTTGTCACTTCAAACAAAAATTGCAGATGAAGCCAGTGTTGCTGATCATAGAAACCAGAATTCGGTAGAAATCGTTTGGTTTCTATGTCCGGTATATTGAAAAAAAAAATTTTAGACATCCTACCTAAAACCAAACTAAAACAGTACAGATATACAGTAGTTATTTCAATACCGGTATCCAATCGTTTGTCTACGGCTATTCATTTAGCATGTAAATTACGAGAATTATAAGTGTATTTACACTACAAAAAAATGTACATTTAAAATTTTTCATAATAGGTAATTTTAAATGTACATTTAAAATTTTTCGACTCGTGATTAGCTCAAAGAAAAAATCGGTAGATTTGTCCTCGATCGAGGGACTTGTCGGTAGATCGGTAGATGGTTAAGTAAATCGGTATTTCACTGGCTGAAGCGCTCGCGGTGTAGGTTGCTTCGTGATAGATCGTCGCGTCGAAGTATTTTTTGGGAATTCTCGATATTATTACAGGAGCCATATAGGTAATATGGCTCCTGTAATCAGGGTAATCTGTAATCCTGTAAATCAGGGCAAAACTTTTTCTGGACCCGCTGCAGCTGAGGCATATGCCAGTTACTTCGCGAGTGTTTTCTTGCCTGACATCCCACAACTTAGTGTTTTGCAAGCCTGTTTCTTTGATGATACTGCTAATAGTAACTATGTCAATGTCACCGAGATTACTATCAAGGATGTCATGTATGGGATAAATAAACTTAAACCTAACAGCTCTGTAGGACCTGACAATATCCCGCCTGTTATTTTAAAAAATGCTAAAAAGATATTTTGTACTCCACTCTGTCATATCTTCAATCTTTGCTTAAAGACCGGAGTCTATCCTCCTCAATGGAAACTGTCGAGGGTCACCTATACCTAAAGGCTCAAATAAATCGTCTGTTGAGGAGTATCGACCTATTGCAATTTTGCCTTCGGCTGCTAAGGTATTTGAAAGCATATTGCACAAATATATTTACTCGCAAGTCAATAAATATCTCTGCGATGAACAGCATGGCTTTAGGGCTAAAAGGTCTGTCAACACAAACCTTTTGACCATCGTAAACTATATATCGGAACGAATGGATCGCGGAGTTCAGGTTGACGTGCTTTATTTTGACTTCCGAAAAGCGTTCGATAGGGTGAATAACGATAAACTTCTCACAAAACTGGCTGCCATGGGCTTCGCTCCGAATCTTCTCCGGTTACTGGCGGACTACCTACGTGACCGCCAACAGTTTGTTAGACTCGGCCTTTACGAATCTCGTCCCTATCACACGCGATCCGGAGTTAGTCAAGGGTCGATACTCGGTCCCCTGTTGTTTTTGCTGATGGTAAACGACCTCCCAGCTGTCGTGACTCATGCAAAGAGCCTCCTGTATGCTGAGATCTGAAGCAAACTGCGAGGCCTTGCAAAATGACGTCGACGCGATTTTTGGTTGGAGTGTGGCCAACGGAATGGAATTCAATTCCAGTAAATGTTACTGCATGTCTTTTGGTCGAATGAGGCGCCCAATTTGTTATGATTACAAGATAAATAACGAGATCATAACAGATCATAACACGAGTCAGCACGGTAAAGGATTTGGGCGTCACATTTGACCATGAGCTCAACTTTCGCCACCACATTGTGACTCACGCCAAAGAGTCATACAGGCGCCTTGGGTTTGTTCTCCGGAACTCTCGTGACTTCCATAACGAGCGCGTTATCAGGACTATCTACAACGCCCTTGTTCGCAGTAAGCTGGAAACAAGTGCAAGTGTATGGAATCCACACGAAAGCAAATACGCATTACTGCTAGAAAAGGTCCAAAAAGCGTTCTTGAGGTTCCTATATAAGTTCCGGTTTGGATACTATCCATTTATGTACCCCACGGAATTTCTGTTGGGATGTCTTGGTTACAACTCGCAAAAGGTCCGCCGTGCCAATGACCAAATTACTACGGCCTGTAAAATTTTCCGAGGCTTGACTGACGCTCCGGAACTCAGTGATGGCCTGTGTCGTTTTTATACGCCGAACAATTATTGTAGAGGTTGTTCCCGCCGAAGACACAAGCTGTTTGCAGTACCTGAGTGCCGCACTGTCGCTCGAGCCTCCTCTCCTTTACCACGTACCCTTACAGCACTCAACGCCCTCACGGATGAACATCCCAATTGTGACTTGTTTGCGGATGGATGGAAGCAGTTATTGTGCGAATGTTTAAGATTTTGTGAGCGACATGACATTTAGGTTGACATGATTAATTACTATTTATTTTGTGCAAGTTTGTTAATTTTAATTTATTTCATATTTCATTTGCATTCTAAGACTTTATTAATTGTGACTATTGTTTTGTATTGTTAGTTTTGTATTTAATTAATGTAATTGGTAATAACCGTGTTAATTAAATTAAAATAAATAAATGATTTGGTTAGTAACTAAAAGTGGATATGACACAAAAGGAGGTGACCGTAAGTGACCTATGTATTAATTTATTATTTGCCTGTATTAATTACCAAAAAAAAAATTATGGTCTCGGTGTCTGTTACTGATCCCATATGTACTCGTTAAAACTCAAAAAAAGAGAAAAATAATTATAACCTTAAGACATGGATTTATGATAGCTAATGCGGTTTTATTGACTGACGATACTGCCGTCATAAGGAAAAATGACGTTTCTGACATTTTTTTCAATATTGAGTTATATACATCATCGGAATCAGTAAAAAAAGACGCACCTACCAGTATTTTTTTGTTTTGGCTAAAACAAACACAACCCTACAAATCTTACTGTTAAAAAAGACGCATTTGAAATTTAGTCATAATATTTACGAAATAGAAAAGACATTTCTGACGTTTAATAAGTTGAAAAAACGCATTTAGGTAGAACCGTCTTATTTATCTACAATATTTGTAATTCATCATAAGATGAAAAGACATTACTGCTTGGTAATAAGAAGAAAAAACGGTTCTGCGTAGAAAAGCCTTTTCATTGTAGTACTATAAAAAATAGCCAGTCGCATGTGGTAGTAGTGTCTTTTCTACTAAGTATTGTTAGTCGTGCGGGGTGTGGCGGGGGACGCGGTCAGAGCTGTACGGTCAGTTGCGCCCAGGCAGTCAGAACCTAAATGGCAGAAACTAGTCATACTATATGTATTATAAAGTTTCATTCACGTGTTATTAAATTAAAGTAATATGATTTTGTTTCAGTGTGCCAAAATGAGACGTAATCGATGCGCAAAAATAATTTCATTAGTGCCATCAACCACTTCCTGTCAGGATCAGGTACAGGAACAGGAACAGACAGATCCAATTTGTGACGAGGTGGTTTTTGGTGAAACAATTGAAAATGACTATACGAATCTTCACAACGATTTACCCAGCGACCTAGATTTTGACTCTGATGACTCCATTTTTGACAAGGATTATATTCCTTCAAGTTTAGATTCAGATTCTTCTACGAATAGCATTCCCTACTCACCACAGTATAACGTTACTATCCCCGAGTCATCCGAAGTCTCAAATGACGAAGAAACGCTGCAAAATCTGTCAAAAAAAGGTAAAATCCGAAAGCGTAAGAAGCATGATGAACCACCGGCACAACGGAAAAAAATGAAAACTGAAAGATATGGAATCTAAATAAAATCTTTGTCAAAAATGGAGTCATCAGAGTCAAAATCTAGGTCGCTGGGTGAATCGTTGTGAAGATCCGTATAGTTCAAACAGTCATTTTCAGTTGTTTCACCAAAAACCAGCTCGTCACAAATTGGATCTGTCTGTTCCTGTTCCTGTACCTCATCCTGACAGGAACTGGTTGATGGCACTAATGAAATTATTTTTGCGCATCGATTACGTCTCATTTTGGCACACTAAAACAAAATCATATTACTTTAATTTAATAACACGTGAATGAAACTTTATAATATAGTATGACTAGTTTCTGCCATTTAGGTTATTGCTTAACTGATTTTTGAGATGAAAAGTAGCATAATGCTTAGAACTACCTATGTACAAAATCTCAGGCCGATCCGTTCAGTATTTTTGGCTTGTAGAACTAACAAACATGCAATAAAATCTTCAAAATATAAACTAAAGCCAGGGTGTAATAGCGATGTCTGTAAAAAAAAATGTCATATCCTGTTTACAGAAGCAGCACGAAAAAACCTAAACCATTACTTTAGAAAGTTGTCTTACCAAATCTTACAAATAGATACCGTACCTTTTAAGCATTATTATTTAAGATTATAAAATATTAAATCTGGTATACCACCTCCAAAGCCTAACAAAGAATACAGAGGCATTACTCAAGAGCGCAAGTCGGCGATCATTCACAAACTGACACACCTAGTGCCAGACAGCAGAAAATCATTCTGGTATAATTTACCTACTGACAAAAACAGCATTGATGTCACTCAAGCTTATGAAGACTGATTTTAGCTAACAAAGTTGTGATTATTATCTCTAACTAGAATTAATACACGTTTTTTTGATTTCCAAAGAGTTCATAGCTTTATGTTGGAAAAACCAGACTTGGTTTGTTTCAAAGAGATGCAAGCTTCTCCGACTTTTCCAACATAAAATTGTGAGTAAGAGACAGTTTCCGAAGCTGTGATAATTATTTAGAATTAGAAAAGTTATACTATAGTTATAAGTTAAAAGTTACATTATTTTTCAGAGATTTTATTTAATGTTAAAAAATGCGTGCCCTAAAAGTTTGAGGCTACTATTTTAGTTTTGTTTTTCTTGTTAAAATAAGTGTGATTCTCTTAGTTTGTGGTATTATTTGAAAAAAAAAATTATAAAAAATGTTTGTACCAACTTTGATACTAGTTATAGTTACTTAAAAAGTAAAAATACATGTTTCACAAGTAGTATAGTTTATGTAGCAAAAAGTGCTTTAGAAGTTTGAGGTTGCTAATTTATTTTTGTTTTTAGTAAAAATATGTCTGATTCTCATATAGGTACTTTGTGGTTTTATTTGAAGAAAAATAATTAATATGTTTGGAATAATATTTTGAGTGGTATGGTTTAGGATTGATAATGTATCTGACCATTAAGATATGCAAAATGGGCGTTTCTTAAGGTAAATATTTTAAGTTCACTGAAATCAGGTAGGTGTGACTAAGTAGAAAAGCAGCTAATGGTTAAATATGGCTCTTTAATTTAGGTAACGATAGCCTGATAACTCATTATTACTAAGTAAGAAAGACGTTTCTTGAATTACTAAGTTGAATGGCAGTGTCTAGCCAGAAACGTCTTTTCATTGCAGTATTAAGTATTTTCTAGTATTTTTTTTACTAGAAAGAAAAAGAAAATATGCTTTATTTAATATATCAAATTGTTTTTAATAAAATTTGCATATGTTTTTCAATAGATCAAACTTTAATTCACACTTTAGCAGAAACATTTCTTATATTTCGTTATTCTAATACTCACAGCGAATTTTTTTGTTTTAAAAACACTAAACATTTTTTATCTCCATTTCTGAGTTTATGTAGAAACGTCTTTTTTTCTTATGGCGGCAGGATACGAGAGCATTGTTAAAATAAGAGTGCGCACGCGATTGTTATCTGTAGAACTTATTTGTACAGTTTTCATAATTCTTGATTTTTTGATAACTTTGTGATAGTTCAATATAAAAAAAATCTGACCATGCCATTCTCATTTTCTGCATCTGCTGCAAATGCCTTTAAATTTTTATTTGGTTACTTGACATACGGACGGAGACGAGCGAAATAAGCCGCATACAATAACTACTCTTACATACATAGGTACATACATAAAGTCACGCCTCTTTCCCAAAGGGGTAAGCAGAGACCACGGATCTCCAGTCAGTACGATCCTGACACACAACTTTCGCCTCATCCACTCTCATTACATTCTTCATACATGCTCGTCGGTTTAGGGTACTTTTGACCAGTCCCTTCTCCAAAATGTCGCCCTATGTAACTACTCTTCTCATATTAAAATCAAAAGGGATTTAATCGCGTACGTTTAACTCATTTACCTCGACGTTACTATACTATCGACACTAAAAGCAAATAAGCCGATAGAGAATAAAACGATACCTAGACAATCATCGTTGGAAACAGCATCGCTATCTATAACCTGTATTATTAAAACAGGTGGCAAATGGTCCTCCACTTCTGTGAATGGTCCTTTTTCTTTCAGGATCATCTAAGAAATATTTTAAAAATGTTAGAATGCTAGTGTAAAATGCAGGGAATGGAAAGCCAGCTATAACAGAAATCGGGGTTTATTAAATCACGTCGGTATTGTACAGGTCAGGTAGGTATGTGGTGAATGGCAAAGAGACAGATCAGTCCAGACCGCGTTATTTATAGTAACTGGACAGCGCCACTGTGGCGACTGTCCGAATTAATTTGCAAAGGTATCTATCGGTTATCTAAATTTATAAAATTACTTCTCGTTAGTATGATAGCTAGATATAAAATACAGCCGTTGACACACAGATGGCGTTGTGTTCAACAGCTAGTATAATTTGTAGTAATAATTAGCAGATAACTTTTAATTAGGTTGATGATCAGAAACTACTGACATTTCACAACAACAAATATTTTCCAGTAAATAGATATTGAAAGAAAAATTAGTTAGAAATACTAGTTAATTAATTACTAGTTAATTAATTACTGACCAGTTTTTCTGCATGTTGATATTGGAAGTGAAATATCATACGCCAGTTAAAATTGCCTTCCCCGTACATACTTTGGTAGTGGATGTCAGTATATTGAGCTTGTTCCGCGCTAGCCATCCAACTAAGAGAAAAAATACCCGCATTATGATTATGCTAAACAGAAGTACCAACCATTTACTGAAACATTGAAAGATAAACGTTCATATACGAGTAAGATAGATAAACGCTTTATTGTAAACAAAAACATAATACAGAGAATACATAAAAATAAACATTGTACAATGGGCGGCCATATCGCTAAAAGCGATTTCTTCCTGGCAACTATTTGTATGGACAGGATAGTCGAATACAGAAATAATACAGAATAAGATTACAAAGATTATTAAGATTACGACATGACAGTTTTATTAAGAACATCATAGAAGGAAAAGTGGAAGGAAGACGAGGAAGAGGCAGGCCTAGAATCAATTTCATGAGTCAGATAAAAGAGAAGATCGCTGTCATGTCGTATAAAGAAATAAAAGAATCCGCATTGGAAAGGGAGAGTTGGAGGAAGTTGCATCATTGCACCGACAAGAGCTGAGCTCTTAAATTTGATGATGAAGATTACAATGAACAAAATATTGAATAGAATAGAATAGTCATTTATTTTGTGCAAAAAAAAAGGTTTACAATATTTACGAACTAACTTAACTAAGCACAAAATAGGTCACCACTCAGCATGTGCTGCAGCAACTTATAGCTGCTGCAGCGCTGATTTTCTGTTGTTACAAGAATTAATATTTTTAAACTTACGCCTTCACATAAATATCTTTCCCTTTGTTTTCAGCCTGGTATGCAGCGCTAATTCCCTGAACACTCCAGACAATTACCCTTAGCTGGTAGTCTTCCACCTTACGAGGAGCAATATCAACTGGCAAAGGAATGTTTTTGCCAGTGTCTAGTGGAAATATATCCACCCACATTTGAATCTTACCCTAAAAAAATAATAAAAAAGTGTAATATACACTACTCAACAAAGTTTAGGGAACAAGCATACTACTCAACATAATTGTAAAAAATCGTACAAAAATAGTACTAAAAGTTAGGTGATCCATCTTAAAACTAAAAGTAAAGCTCCAGTGGGGAACCAGTCAAAGAGGCTCGTCAAAGTTGAACTCAAGTTTCCACTTTGAGTTCAACTTTAATCCATCAAATCTATCAATGGTTTTGTTTCCACTTGGGCCTTTGAGTTTCTTGCTCTTTGTTGTTTGATATAAAAAAAATCATAAACGTTAAATAAATAAGAGCAGTCAGTAAGACTAACATCAATTTAGAAGGTTGGAACTTTAATCTAAACAGCAATGTTGAAAAAAATTTCCAAACATAATTCAGCTTATCCGAAAACTAACAGAAGATGCGGCATTCTACGCCGTTAAAAATGCACAGACAAGTGCTTTGGTTAGCTCAACTGAACCTTCCACAAGTACATCATCGTTGCTAAAAAAAAAAAAGAAAAGGGTCACATTAGCCCTCGTTCGCACGAGCGTAATTTTATCGGACGTAAAATTTACGTCCAAATAGAACAAATGAAATTCCATGTACCTGTTCGCACGACGACGTAATTTTTACGCGACGCAATTTTATCGCGCAGTGCTCTATTCTCAGCGTTGAGCGTTGGGCATAGAGTTGAGAGTTGAGAATAGAGCACTGCGCGATAAAATTACGTCGCGTAAAAATTACGTCGTCGTGCGAACAGGGGCTTATGATCGACAACTGGATTCGGGAAGTTAGTTTGGTAGTGGTTCAGAGTGGAATATATATCCACCGTGATAGTGGATAAGAGTAGAATGAAAAGTGAAAACCCAAACTTAAATAATTTAAAATAATTATATACGAGAAAGGTGGAAGGGGTGCCTTTGCCCTGCAGTGGGATGGTGCAGGCTAGCAATTATAATAAGATACCAGTTCTGGAAAACACTGGTTCTAAGCTCTACTTCGATAGAGATATTCTGACAGACAGGACCAGACACTACAACCGACCAGACTTTACACTTTTAGACGAACATAATAAAACTGCACTGCTGATTGACATAACAATCCCAAACACCCCACAACCTTCAGAACACCATCTCAGAGAAATTGTCAAAGTGCATATAGATTTCAAAAATTCAAGAAGTGTGAAAAATATCCTAAACGAGGTTGGTGCCAGAACACCACCTTGACGGACTCCTCTGCATACAGGGAAGGATTCGAAAGTAAATCCGTCAAAAACTACCTCCGACATTAACTTGAAATGCTTTTACTTAGCTTAATAGATGTGGTGGGCAACCTTTTGGTTCGAGCGCAGTGTAGAGACCTTGCCTGCTTACTATATCACAGGCTTTATTAAGGTTAACGAAGGCAATGTAAGCAATGTATTCTGTTGAAGTGGTTCTTATCATTCAGATTCCATATAAGTCGATTTCTAAAACGTCGTCATTTCGTCGAGGTCTTTTTATGGCATAGCGTTGGAACAGCTGCACGATTAGCCTAGCTATGTTCTGCAGTTTTCTACTGACGCAGTATAGTCGGAAAATTATCCAACTAATATATGTATACTCATACCTACTAATTATTAATATACTCACTCACCAAAGTGAAAGGTGGAAAATCTACGAGTGTGCAGCGCTCGCGTTGCTCTCTACTGCGAAAGTTCCGGAAGCGTGGCTGCATCTCATGCATACCCGTCTCGATTCTGAGTGACACAGTGACGGCCTTCCGATGGTATATGTCCAACCAGTGGTTGGGAAAAAATGTCAGCCTCATTTCCTGCCACGAAGAGCTCAACAGGACAACAAACGCAGTTGAAAGCTGGCACAACCGTTTCAATATAAAGGTCGGTAATTGCATTACTAAGCGAAGTACGATAGATATTTCAGAATCAGAGGCGGATGAGGCTGATTTTAAAATATCGCAGTCTCAGGCGCATATTTAGTGGCAAAAGCCAAACAAAAGGCAAGCGCAGTACGACCGCTCTATCGACTTTATTGTTATAGATTATCTGGACGACAAAATCACTATTGAGACGTGCTCGAAGCGGCTATTAAATATCCGTTTTGAAATTGCTAGGCGAAAATAGGTAGGTAGTGTTCTATTTTATTGTTGTTTTTTATGATTTATATATTATCCTCCTCCTTGATTCATGTTCCTCAATGCTGAGGGTCGTGACTTCCTTTAGGTATCACCTTCTTTCTAATGATTTTCCTTCACCTTCCTCTGTTCCTGGCAGTGTGTAGATAGAGCATGTGAACCGTGGTGTCGAATAGTGTGAATTTGATCGACCAACGCATCGGACTTTGCTCTTTTCCCTTCTATTTTTCCGGTCCCAATCAGCTTCTCGAGGTTGTCCCCATATTTTGTTGCAATGTGACAGAAATATCGACTTATATGGAATCGGAATGATAGATAGATAGAAAGCTTTATTTGCCAACACACATACACAGGTACATTACACATACAGAGAACAGGTACAAAAAAGAAAAATACAAAAGTAGGTATGAGGTAAGTAGGTGACAGAGCTATGAAGTTAGGAACCTCTGTGCCTATCCCTACTCACCTACATGCAATCTACAAGCAATAGACACAACAAGAAAAGACATAAACAGCAAAACGAAATAAAATTAGGTACAAAAAAAAGAGTTATCAGTAGGTAAGAAGTACGGTCTGCGCTGGTGTTAGTCAAAAAGGAGTAGTCTCAGCTTTATGTTGCTCTGCACCGGGGTACAGGGCAACGCTGATTTTCAGACTACTCCTGGTTTGGTGACATCACATCCCGAAGATAGTAATACTAGAGGAACAAAAAAAAAAGAAAATAGATAAACTGAGACTTTATAAAATAATAACAGTACTATAAGTAGGTACATAGCATAAATAAATTAGTAAATGTGTGAAGTATATGGTGTGTGAAGGGTGTGTGTCTGAGTTATTTATTAATCTGAGGTATGCGGTCGGTAGTTACTGTGAGGTGTGTGGCAAGGAGTACGTACGGTGAGGGTGCTGTCAGTGTCGATCCAGCGGTGACAGTGATTGGAAACAAAGTTAGACAGAGATAAAAGATAGTGATGGAGGCAGAAACCAAAACACACGTGCATACACACGTGCATTACAAAAAACGGACACGTCAGCAAGTCCTTTAATAGTGAAAAATTACAAGGAATAATGTGAACTGGTGCTGCAACAAGTTGCGAAGACTAAACACACAGGAGACATTCAAGGCTGAGAGGAAGCAAGGCAGTAGGTAAGTGGGAATTGGAAAGGTACCCTAGAGCTATTGCAACTTTTGAATGCGCAGGAGTTCCTGCTTGAGCTTTACTCTAAATGTACCAACTGTTTTCAGGCTCCGAAGTGGTGGAGGAATATCGTTCCAACACTTGGAGGCAGCAAAGCGAAAGGACCCACGGAAAGCGACTGATTTATGTTTTGGCGCAAGCAAAATGAGACCAGTACATGCGCGCCTGGTATACCTGTCATTAGCCCATTTAAGCTTAGAGTAGAGGTAGGCAGGAGTTTTGCCATTGATAAGCCCAAAGAGAAGGGTAGCAAGGTGCTGTTCTCTTCGGGCCTTCATTTTGAGAAGGTTTGCTGAATTAAGGAATGGAGTTACATGGGACCTAGGAGGGACACGGAAACAAAACCTTGCGCAGGCATTTTGCACTCGCTGTATCAGATTGACAGATCTACTGAGTAAGCAGGGACCATATACTGTGTCGCAGTAGTTGAGCCGGGACAGAACCAAAGACTCACAGCATGATCTAAGGATCATGCTGTGAGTCTTCTATTATTCTATATTTGAGTGAGGAGGTAAGCCTCCTCACTCAAATATAGAGGTGGTCGTTTAAACGAAAAGCATTTAATATAACACTACTTTTAGAAATAAGTGTATAAGCCGTTTAAAATTTATAGCAGATAACGTTAAGTGCTTTTTTTCTCACCGAACCAAAATGAACTTTACGTTAATGAAAGATGACCTAAACCCGCGCAGTCGCATAACAGCGACATCTTACGTCACTAAGACGAATTTCTTCCAAGCCCCTGTTACCTACTTGCGTTTTTCTCAACAGACCAAAATGAACTTTATACCATTGAAATAGGACCTAAACACTCTCAGCCGCTTAGCAGCGACATCTTACTTCACTACAACGAACTTCTTTCGCACCTATCTTAGCTAGCTCTAAATTAACGATACTAAAATGAACCTTAAGACTATAGCGAAAGCGAATAGATTTGATTGCACTAAATACGAATCTTACCAAATTTGAAATAACACTATCAAATTAAATATAAGTTGATTTGAATCAAACTTATTAAACAAAACAGCTTTTTAATTAATTCGTTGAAATAATCTGCTTATTTCTATTTGCTTTTTAAACGAAATTAAATAACACTATCAAATTAAATATAAGTTGATTTGAATCAAACTTTTTAAACAAAACAACTTTTTAATTAATTCGTTGAAATAATCTGCTTATTTCGACTTGCTTTTTCGATGAAAATTGATTTCTCATTGATTTGATTTGGCGATGTTGGTTGTGTCGAGTGCGTGTATGCAAATCGGCGTTCGTTCGTTTTTTTGTAAAGTACTTTGATTTCACTGTTTTGAGTGTTTTGTGAGTCGAGAAGTTTTGTGAAAAGTGAAATATTGTGTTAAAACAACTCCGAACTTTTATGTAAGTCGGCGTTTGTTTTGTGTGTAATACTTTCTGTTTTTGTGATTTTGGCTTTGACTGGATTGGTTTTGTGCATGAACTATGTCTCGTAATCGTAACACACACAACTCAGAACTTTTGTGTATGTCGGCGTTTGTTTTGTGTGTAGTGTATATACAAAAACTGTACCTATCTAATAAGAATTTTGCGTGATTTTTGCTATTACTGATCTGTTTTTTGTGCATGTACCTACCTTTACAATGTCGCGTAACACAAATAACGAAATATGGAACTATTTTCAAAAAAATCAGGAGACGAAATTGGCGGAATGCAACTTTTCTTATAAATCTACTGTAACTAATTTAAAGCAACATTTAAAACTGAAACATATCAGTGTGTACAGCGAGTTACTTACTCGAACTTCACGGAGAGTAACTAACACCACTGGAAATAGGGATGAGGGCGTGGGTGGTGGTGGTGGTGTTGGTGAGGTTGGCGGCGGTGGTGGTGGTTCTAGTGTCACATCTACTAACAACATTACTAACAACACTGGGGCATGTGAAAACAACACAAACTCAGCATCTACGTTTAATGTGAACGCCACTGCCATCGGTCCTACATCTGTAAGTTCTAGTCAACTTCGTCAAAACGTGCAAAGACAAATTTCATCGTATATACCTAGGCGGTTACGCCCGGATGAAAAAAAGAAAATAGACAAATCGTTACTTAAATTAGTAACCCAGGATTTTCAGCCTTTTAGTATTGTGGAAGATAGAGGATTTGCTGAATTCGTGTCTGCATTAAATCCAAGTTACCAGTTGCCTAACAGAAAGACGTTGTCTACAACACTACTGGAGGAAGAATACGCCAGTAAACAGGCTCAGTATCGTGAAATGGTACAACGCTGTCTGAGTGCTTGTCTGACGCTGGATTGCTGGACTTCAAAAACACTACAGAGCTACATGGCGATTACTGCTCACTTTATTGATAAGGATAGCTTTGAATTCCGCAGTATTTTGCTTCAATGCGCTGCTTTCGATGGCCAGCATACAGGAGAAAGAATCGCCGAAGAGCTGCGAGAAGTAGCAAACACCTGGGAAATGACAAACAAAGTTAATTTATTGGTCTCAGACAACGCGTCTAACATGTTGGCTGCAGCGAGAACTATTGGTTGGCCTCATTTTGGGTGCTACGCCCACAAATTAAATCTGATTGTTCAAGCCGCTGTAGCCAACGAAAATATATCTGCTACTGTGGCGAAGGAACAGAAAACGGTCGCGCATTTCAAGAGAAGTGCCGCGGCCAAAGAAAAGCTCCTAAAATATCAGACCACGGTACAAAATGTGGCAACCCCAAGGAGCCTCTTGATTTCAGTTCCAACACGTTGGAACTCAACATTTTACATGCTGAAGAGATTCAGTGAACTCCAAGAGGCTCTGAGGGCAACGATCCCGAATTTGCTCCATGCAAACTTGCCGATCATACCCATTGAGGAATGGAGATGCATCGACCAGTTGTGCGAAGTTTTGCAACCTTTCGAAGAGGTGACACGTATTTTAAGTTCAGAAAGTTACCTCACTGCCGGTAAAGCGGTAGTTTTGACAGCAGGCCTGGCGACCGTGTGCCAAGAACTGAGTAGTCGGGACTTTTTCGAGGTCACAAAAAGATTGATTCGTGAATTACAATCAGGCCTTGCAGAACGATTTAGATCTATAGAGAGAAATAAAGAAATTTCAATTTGCACGCTGTTGGATCCGCGCTTCAAACAGCATGCCTTCGATGATCAGGTTGCTCTGGTGTGTGCAAAAGAGCTTGTTCTCAACAGGTTCCAACAATATTACGACAGCCACAGTGTTACGTCATCTACGACAGCTACACAAAGCATGTCCTTGACATCGACGTCATCGCTTTCCCTGTGGGGACGATTTGAGGAAAAAGTACAATCAAATCATACACCCAAATCTGCTCAGGACAAGTCGAGAGAAGAGTTGAATTTATACCTCTCTGAAGAAACCTTGCCAAGATCAGAATGTCCCTTAAAGTGGTGGAGGGACAGGAAGGCATTGTATCCCGCCTTAAGCACAGTATTCATAGCGAGCTCAAACATCGTTGTGACCTCAGTGCCTTGTGAACGAATTTTTTTACGTGTTGTGAACGAAAAAAAAAATTAAAAAAATAATAATACGAGTATAAATATCAGATAAGATTATGTAAATAGACATGTACATATTTAATGAACTTTTAAGTACGCCTGAATGTTATGTGTAGGTACCTATTTAAACCTATAGGTCGTTATTAATAAACGTGGTGTAAAGTTACGCCAGGTCTAAACTCTAAAACTTGTATGGTTACTCCTAAGTTACACCCGGCGTAACTGTACACCATGTTTATTAATAACGGCCATAAAGTATAGTCATTTTTCCGCTTGCGAATTTTTAAACTGTATGGAAACGAAAATAAATAATTTAAATCTCAATCACATTCAGACAGTCCTAAGCCTGCGGAAAGTACGAAGGGAAGTTCATTGCATTGTATTTATAAATTAATCTAGGTATGTACAATAATCAATAAACAACAGCTAACAGACTCAATAAACGACAAACAACGATTATTATTATTAAGTGGATAACTTTTTACAATATATACCTGAAAAGCTAATATAAAGCTGAAGAGTTTGTTTGTTTGGTTATACGCGCTAATCTCTGAAGGTTATAGGATACTTTTCATCATCACCATCACTATAAACCATCAATGCGGGGGCAACGCCGCGAGGGCGCTGCTAGTAAGTTATAATATAAATGCTCACTTTTTCAACGAAAAATTATGTCATAAGCAATAAGCAGATAAGCAACTTAAAAAAGCAGCTTAAAAAATTAAGCAATAGCAGATAAGCATGTTAAAAATTTTAAGCCGTTATTCCCACCTCTACTCAAATATGGACGGATCTTGTAGATCATTTTCAAGCGGAAGAGAGATTGGCGGACAGTATCAGCTATGTGAGACTCAAAATGTAGGTGACTGTCCATGGTTAACCCTAGATTTTTAGCCTCAGCAACCCGCTCAACAGATTCACCGTTCACTGCAATATTTATGTTAAAGGTGGATAGTTTATTCTTTATACTTTTTGTTCCAAATATTAAGTACTTGGATTTTTTTGGATTAAGGATTAGAGTTAGAGGTAGACCACTGAAATATTTGTTCTAAGTCATAATTTATTTTTGCTATAGCACCAGCACAATCTGAAGGATGAAAAGGGAGTAGAAGTTGCAGATCATCAGCGTAGAGATGGTATTCACAGTACAAGAGCTTTTTGATGATGTCAGCACAGTAGGCAACCATTCTTCTGTTCTCTACACTTTTCTAGCAAAATTAGAACACCGATTTCCTATAAACAAGCTCTTGATCGCAGCAGCATTACTTGGCTGTAGATTTCAAGTTCTCAATAATGTTGAAAAGTATTTAGAAGAAAAAAGGTGAAACAAGAGTCACTTTATATTATAATCTTCAATTTGCAAGAAGTGCTAACAAATAGTAATCACGCAAAAAAATACAGGAATAAAACGTGTTTATCTAAAATTTAGGTGAACATGTTTTATTCGTTTTTAAGCGGACCGACCCAACATAACCGAATGTAAAGGGTAGGAAAATAAATTTACGCCGTTATGAATTTGCAATATCTTGAAAATTGTTATTGTTACCCAGGGCCGAATCACTTGATCAATTAGTGCATAAATATTGCGGACACGAGATAGTTAGAGCGAATGTCAAAAGAATTCAATAAAAAGCTCGAGCTCTTCTTCCAATCCTTACTTGGGATTTGTAGAAGTAGGCACGAATTTATTAGAGTTACCAATTTTTTTTTCGGCCTCAAGGGACACGTTTAAGAATCTTAAAAAATACGGGATATATAATGTTTACCCGGGACAGAAAAAAACATTGCATTTTCAGTTAGACTTTATTTAGACTTAACACGTTAACAGTCCAGTGCATCCATATCGATGCACAGTCGAACATACTCGCAAGTCCGTGCCCCCAATTCCCATTAGGGATACGGACTACTAGACATAACGGAAATAGAATCACTTAAAGGCATACTCTAGATTCGAGAACAGGTGAATGCAGTTATCTCTAATATATTAAGAATACTTCACTATGAAAGTAGATTTCTGAGATATAAAACCTTCCTTTTGTTTGTTGGGTATACACTTATAGTGACAGACTTCTTAATATTTAAAAACAAATGAATAAAAAAAAAAGTTAATTTTGTGTAATTGATGGCGTTTGTGAAGAAAATATTCCTTATCTTTATTGAAAGAAAACGCGGAACTGTCTTACTGTTTAAATGCAGGCATTTTTATAAACAACGTGTGATTACGTTTGTATAAAAATCTTAACGAAATATAGCAGTGCAGTATGATGCAAAAAAATATATTGCAGTAAGTCTTTTTAAGGCTTTTTTTAACTGAGAAAGCACAATATAATAACACTAAACGAATATTAGCCAAAAAATATTTAGTTGATGGCGTTGGTGAAGAAAATATTACCATCATTATTGAAAGTTTTTATTTATAAATGTTTTGCAATTTGCGAGTCAGACTTCTTACTTGGCCGGGTTTTGAAAAGGTGGTTATTACGTTTGATTATTTTTTCGTGTAACGCGAATAAGGTCCCAAGACCTGTTAACGTGTTAAAACTAGACTTTGTTACAGACTTCAGCACGCTTTGTGATTTAATATGTTGATAAAAACAGACTCAAAATCGTGATTAAACATGGTAAGCAGTTCGGCTCTTAATTAAAATTGGTGTGAATTTGTTACGAATGGAGTGATGGTCCATTTTAGATTCATTTGCGAAAACACCCTTTCGAAGTAACAATTTGAGCTAGGAATGCTAAAAATAAAAGAAATTATTGTGAAAACGTTGCTGATCTCTGTCTTCGAAAACAATTCCATTATTTTCTTCCATGTCAACGATTGCCGCCATGCGAACATGCGATATATAGACTTACTGCATGCATACCTAATTTTATTACCAAAATACGGAACACTGTCCCGTCCGGTTATTGAAACTTATGCATGAAATAAGGGACGGTTGGTAACGCTAGTACACAAGTACACATACTATGTGAGATAGTCATTTCTAAGCTCGCGAGATCTCGAATTTCCCTAATACAGCGTCTCAATTCTAGGTACTTTCTTCTGCGAGAGTAACTAGCTAAACATACCTGCTCGTCACCCAATTTATCAGGATTAAAGAGCTTTCTAGTTTCCACGTGTTCGGGCACCAGCTGATAACCACATAAAGGTAATGTCTGCCACTTATGTAGGAGTTCTAGGCAAATATTTTCTTTACGCTCTGAAGCTGACACGTAGGTTTTGCCTTTAAAAAAAATTAAGACATGGATTGCTGCTTGACGCACGACAAGTCATCTAAATTGTTTTACTAAGAACTCCAAAACTTAAATTATGCTCACTTCTTTGATCGGTGTCCTTGTATTGAACATCATTTACAATAACCGTACTGGAATCCAGAAAAATAGGAGCAGGAAGATGATTCGTTACACATAATTCTTCTAAAATGGCAGAAGGTTTAACGCAGTCTCTCCATTTCGCAGCACCCGTTCTTAAACCAATATTACAGCGATTTGCAAGCTGGCAGAGGACTATGATAATACATTTGAAAGCAATAAAATCGCACACCCGCAAATTTATACTCAAAAAGTTCAATGTTTGTTCTATTTAGAGGTTACAGCAAAAGAAAATCAAATGAAATTAAAGTGAATAATGTAGGCTTTCGCAGGACACCAAAGGGGTTGACATTGACCTTTAAAAACAAAACAATAGGCCACCCCGAAATCACTCGATCCAGGTAGGGCCGGCGGCGGGACAAGGATGCGTTGTGAGGGAATCATTTGTATTCCAACGCAAGCTTATCTATCGTTAAACGGATCAAGAAAATGGATACCACACCAGAAGTAGCCGCTCAAGTGGTTGCCCTTATTGAATCATTTTCCATTATACATTCACATATACATTGAGGAAGTACTCGAGTGCCACGTCGTACCTTATGCTGGGTTTATTGGCGTAAACTTCCTGTTTATGCAAGATAATGCAAGACCGCATACTGCTGGCATAGTGTACGAATACCTTCAAGAGGTTGACGTGCCCGTTATGGAGTGGCCAGCTCGAAGCCTGGACCTCAATCCCATTGAACATTTATGGGACGAGCTGAAAAGGAGAGTTGGAGGGCGAGATGCACCTCCATCGACTCTCCAGGAGCTTTAACAGGCGATCGCAGAGGAATGGGAGGCGATACCACAAGATTTAAACAAAACTCTTATAAAATCAACGAAAACACGGATGGAGTCAGTGATTCAACCCCCCAAAACAAAACAAAATAGATATTG
This sequence comes from Epirrhoe alternata, assembly GCA_963565295.1. Classification (NCBI taxonomy): domain Eukaryota; kingdom Metazoa; phylum Arthropoda; class Insecta; order Lepidoptera; family Geometridae; genus Epirrhoe; species Epirrhoe alternata. The sequence continues at coordinate 4,118,194 of OY751375.1, forward strand.
AATTGAAATAGTCTATTTCAATACCTATTTAGTTTTTTTTAATGTAGATTCCAAAATCTGCATAAAAGAAACGTAACTTAATTTTATATTTTCAGATTTTTTCAGTTTGTGTTAAAAAATCATACATGTGCGATTTTTATGCCCTCAAGTGTATGTTACCGTGAGGTTTTATTTTTAAATGTTTCAAGACTTACGCTTTATAATCTGAAGATAAACCAACTCGTGCTCTATGCCTCGAATATATTCGGTCTTCTAAATCAATGCTAGTTTTACCAATAAGGTCGTCTGGAGACAAGGCCTCGTTGTCATATATCGAGACAGTTAAAAGATAGTCTTCAGGTAGACTGCACTGGAATTCGTACATCCTAATAAAAAACAGTCGATATCAGATGAATTAAAATAATACCGTTCTATATTTCCTCCAAGGAACAGAAATGATAAAGACTCTAGCCCTGCATTATTTATTTATTATCTAGGAAACGAATAGCGATACAAGAAATACTTATTAAAATAGATTTTAGATGCTAGAAGTTTGGCCAATTACAGGTTTCTACTTCAGATGCTAAAAGTAGATAACTAATGGTAAAAAGTAAGCGTAACAAGAGCGGTTAAGGATAATGAAAACAATACTTACTATTTAGTATTAGCCGCTCGCGCCGCTAGATGGCTTCGCTAGATCTCGTTAATTCTACAAGCGTTTCTATATCGTGTATCATTGTTCATAAGGTTTATAAGGGCTTGCTATAAAACTAATTGACGCATGTGTAAGGTAAGGGGCACAACAGGTTAGGACGATATGGGTTGGATTTTGGTGGATGATGTCAATAATAATAAAGCAACTACCTACTCACTTTCCAAATACGGGGTTAACGGTATTTGTCGTACAGCTGTGATTATCTTCAGAGTGTTTACTTCCGCAGTTAATAACCACATAAGGTTCAGTATGACCAGTGAAACTCGGAGGCACTAGGTTCAGTCCTCTGATAACGTAGACTCTAACGAGGAATTTCAACGGTTCATTCACAGGATAGTCGTCGAAAAAACTGAAAGTTCGTAAAGATATAGAAACAACAGGAAAACAGATTTACACTAACAAGCAATAAAATAAATCGTATCGTTATATCCCAGCGGACTTCCTCGAGAATGGTAAAACATTCTTTGACTAAGTCTAGGGATGAAAATACAGGCCCGTTCCGTATCCTTGTTCCCTAGAATAACTCAAATTATTTTTTTCTGATAAAATACCTGTAATCAGAAGCACGTCTGTACTGTATCGTTTTTAAATCTTTTCTTTCAAATCACTTTTGACATTACTACGCTGTGTTACTACCTCGTCGCCAGTTTTAGAAACACCAACCGCTGTTAATATATATTTTCAAATCATAAATCGCTAGGCATACAATATATGAAGTAGTTCAGCTGAACTAGACGAATGAGGACGAAACAAAATCATGTGATTATAACGGCAAACGCCTATTTCGATGTCAACTGAACAATGAATATCTGACGGCATAAAATGAAAAGTAAATTAAGATTTTAAAATAATTACCCCTGGCCTAATTCAACTCCACTAGAGTTCACTGGCACAGTATCCGCAGGAGGGGGCCATTTGTATATTGCTATACCAACTTTCATAACACCACATTGGAGTTTTTCGTCTTTTTCTGCTATGCCCGTTTTCTTGCCACAATAAAGCTTTAAAGTTTTGCACCAGTCTTTGAATTTGCTAAATTCTGGCTGAGCCTCTAACTCAGATTGGTAAATCTGAAATCACTTCAGGTAAGTGCAAGTTGGAACAAACAAACAGAACAACGCCTGCTTACCACGGCAGTATTCTAGCTACGGTAGTAGTCGTAGCGCTCGTAGTCGATGAATAAAGTCGAATGTTAGTCGAAGATAGACGTAGGACAGATTCTAGGATTCGACAGAAAATGAACACTTGTGCACTCGCCGGTCCCATCAATGGTAAGTTGAATTTAAAATTCATTTAAGTGAAAGATTAGTTTTACGTGCCGGACATAGATTCAATTTTGTAACAAAAAATAAATGTGGTACAAACTGGCGATGCAAAAATAAGGTAGAATGTAGCACTTCAATCACATTGGATCAACAAAACAGACCGGAAAAACGCAGTTGATAGTTTGATGGATAAATGCACAACCTTAGTTTGCGAAAAACTCGAGCGAATTCCGAAAATATTTGAGCATTTTATGGATACTGTCTATTGTGACTTAGACGATGCAGACAAACTAACATTTACACAGAAATATTATATAAAGCCAGAAATGATAACTTACAAATGAACACAAAAGCCTGTAAAGATCTGAAATCCCTAAAAATAGCGCATGTCATAAGGGTGATTCCTTTTTATTTGATAATGTATAGGGTAGGTACTATGCATGTGGGTAGGTACTAAATTACTGACATACTACTTATATACTGTTTGTTTGTAAATACATACATATTCCCAGAGTTTGTACAAAGCGTTTTCAGACTACATTTTTCATACGCACTTGTGCAACTTATTGCCGGGCTATTTCCTATACCTATTTCCCGAGAAGAACAATATCAAATCAAGAGTAAATAGGTTCCTTCTTAGAAAAGCATGCTCCATCTTAAGCCTCACTACTGCTTAACATCAGGCAGAGTGAGGTCAGTGGCCTATTTAATTTAAAAAATATATATACATAGAAACATCCAGACCCGAGATAAATATTTGCAGATGATACAAAAATTTATCCCGCGGCGGGTATCGAACCCGTAACCTTCTGCGTCCCAAGCGGGCTTTCACCCACTGCGCCACAGAGGTCGTCAAATCTGTCGAATTACGAATCTGCCCAATCCAGAATCTGTCCTACATCGAACAAAGGATACAAACATTAAAACCCACTGCACCCCGTTTTAGGGGTAGTTTTTTTTTAATGCAGACTTGTATTAAAGTCGTGGAACAATCACAATGTTAGGTTTCCTGTCTGTTCGTGCCAGGAATACGATTTTTCATAAGCCCTTTTCAGTCACTCAGGACAAAAAGATTTTTTTTTTAATAATAAAGAAGATTCGATTTGTGTAATGAGGATATGAAACTATAATAATTATAACTATAATTATGGCTAAAACTTCAGATGATGATGATTATAATAAATTTAGCAAAAAATTTATGGCTCTTTTGGCGAAACGATACACCAACCTCATGGCACTCGACTTAAAACACTGTTTTTGTACATTGAACATAACTGCTAATGAAAAATTAAAAATCTGTCCCGTTCTCCAAATGGTTACAGATTCTCACAGTGCAAAATCTATCTCAAATTCATGATAACCCCAAGTCGGTTATGTTGTCTTTCATTTTATGCAAACACTAGCTTCCGACCGCGGCTTTGCCCGCTAGATAACTGCATAAAATAAACCGATTCATTGCGGCGCCCAATTTCGAAAACTTTTTGCGATGGCTATATGAACAAATTTTCTGTGACACGACTGGCGTGTTATCCGCCATAGAAGTTGATAATACACATTTTCAGATGTTTCAAACCTTTTGTGATATTTTAAAGATGTAGATAAGCTTGTGAAAAGATTTTTTCTCGGAAGAAATGAATACATCGCCATAGTGGGCAGGCGGTTTTCAGGTTCTTCGGTTTAGGTAGGAATATTGTTTGAGATCGATGAAATATAAATAATTATACTTATATGCACGAAGATAAATATTACTTACCTTTATTTTACCCATGCCATCATCTGTTATGCGACCCTAAAATATAAAAATAATCGATATTTCTCAGCTCAAGACTGTAGGTAATACTAATAGCACGCGTATCGACTCGAGACTCGAGTAGATACCGTGTGCTCAAAAGTCAGCTTTTGGTCGCGCGTCAAAGCGAATAGCATCAAAATAATACAAGTCTATGAATTTCACCTTCCTTCATAATTTAGGAGGGTATTCAGAAGTATGTCCAAATATTTGAGACGTAAGCCCAAAACCTCATTAAAATAATCAAATGCATTTGAAAGAGTGAATCGACTGAAGAGAAACAAGCTAATTTATGGGAACAACCGTATCATTCGTTATCGATTGCGAGTTTTCGAATACAAAATCAATAGCTTTTTCAATACATTAACAAATTTTTCAGTTTTTTTTGAACAAATCAATTAGTTGACCAACCTTCAAAGAGTCAAAGAATCGTAACCACCAATCATGAGTTTCAGGAACAGGATTTTTCTTTGGCAAATTAGAAGAATCTTTTCCTTTTGTAAACACTGGCAGTAATACTATTTCCTCTTCATCAGGTTCTTTTGTAAAAAACAGCCTTTTCCAAGCCGGTTGTGACTTGCGTGTTTGGAGAAAGCTGCTACTCAGAGTAATTTTACTGTTTTCTGTGTTGTCTTCAGAGGGGGTTGTATTTTTCTTGATAAAAATCGTGTTACTTACTAAAATAAAAACTTAATTACATCACCAAATCACGAAAGTTTAAAAAGTTTGACCTCTAGAAACATTTTGACAATTTCAACTTTTGTTTGTGAAAGATGCTATGTTCTGAGCTCGTTTCACATACACAAGCTGAACTACGACGATAGTTAGATTTTCTGAGCAACAACCACTATGATCATTATTTCCCATTAGGAATACTTCCCGTAATAACTATATCCAGGTTAACAGATTTATTCTGATCTACCTAGACAAGAATAAATCTGTTAATACCTACTCTACGTAAAAAATTACAAGCGATGACGAGGAAAGAGACATGAAAAGTATTAATGCTGTAAAAATCAATAACGAACTTCTATTAAACCAAAATATACTAAGTGTAGGTATATTTCTTAAATCGGTCACAATATTTGATTATAATATTGGTGAACTGAACTTACACCTTAGAAAGAATCATATATATGGAAGGAACCACAAAGCAAAATCAAAACGTGATCACGTTCTTATATATTTTTGGATTTTATTGACTTCCAAAAAGCGCTCAATCAATTTCGATGAAAATGTATATTAAAAGGGTACATTTTTGTCAAAATTATTTCAGCGAACCTCTGAAGTATGACCAACCAAACAAAAAAAGATTCATCACAATCATTACCTATATATAATTGGCGGAAAATCGCGCAAAAAACAACGACGTCAGATGAAAATATATCAAGTTTATAAACCACGAAGTTTGTTGATCAGTCTTGAACATTTGGTAACAAATGGCATATTGACAAATCATCAATTTCAAAACATTATAATTGGTTAGCTGTATACCACTTCTTAGCTGGAGACACTTCAAGTTGCAAAACTTTAAAAGGTCGCATTTGATGGCGATCTTATTATAATAAATAATGCAGGACATTTCACACAGCGTCATCGAGCCCCAAACAAAGCAAAGCTTGTACTATGGGACTTATATATTTTTTGTTTGTAAATACATACATATTATACATATAAACTCCCAGACCCGAGATAAATATTTGCAGGTCATACAAACATTTATCCCGCGGCGGAGAACGAACCCTCAACCTTCTTCGTCACAAGCGGGCTTTCAACCACTGCGCCACAGAAGTCGCCGATCCGAAGGTCGATTGTAAAAGGACTTTTTATTTATCTTGCATGAATGAATTTGAACACAGAATAGTGTTCATACAATTTATAAGCATTTCTGTACAAAACGACAACAACACAAACACACTAGCCCAGAACCTCCTATATAACGGAGAGAGGCCTAACGTAGAGTTTAGACAAACCTAATGTAGGCTTAGAAACACTACTAACTAAAGATTGTTAAATTTTGAGAAATAAATATATCCATCTATCTATCTAAATAACACCAACGAAATGATCTGATTATGGCTACACAGCCGATTGCAGATATTAAAAGGGTAAAAAAAGAAAAAATTACAAGCCAAACCTAAAAAAAATGCAGAATATTTCTTAAGAACGAGACAAAAACTTAATAGTGAACTTTTTTATCCCTCCCATTACTAGTAGTATTACTAGTACTCTGACATTGAAATTTAAATACACAGGCACCGTCATAATAGACCATCACTAGCGCGATAATGCGATACAATTTCATTATGCGATGAAACTGTTCGAACTTGCTCTCCCGCATGATCATGCATACAAACAATTAGGGCGACGCCTTAACTTAGCATTTTCACTTTTTTAATACCTCTTACAAAATTAGAAGACATTATTGAAACACTCTTCAAAGAAGCCTCCCTCGCATTCTTTGGAAGCCAATCCACTATGTACTTAATAGGATTCTTCACCACATTAGTTCCCATAAACAGTGTTCTCCCAAATGTGCTGCTATCGCAGAGCCTTATCATCAAAGGTGGACAATACTCTTCATTCAAAGGAGCTTCAAATATTTGTGATGTCCGTCCACTTGGGAAGTTACAGTTAGGCTTGCCTTCAGTTATTATGTCAGATTTGATGATCAGATCATCAATTTCCATAATGGCACATGGTTTTCTAGTTATTGAAACACCTCGTAGGCCCCACCAGTAAACATCGACTCTGAAATATAAATAATAAATATTAGGGTACACATCTTTCTAATTATTTGTTAACCATGAAAAGCCAAAAAAGTTTATACAGTTATGGGATGAACGGGCTTTAATGAAATGCAATATTCTCAAAAAACCAGCCTGTATAGTAATGAAATTACTATGGTCGGCCACAATTTGACACATACTCAGAAAGGCTAATAGGAAAGGACATCATTTTATTTGCACCAAAAAATTAAAACTGCCGGCCAGAAAGAAAAACTATTAAATCCTGTTAAAACAATTACTACTAACATTTTTTACTATGACACCTAACCCGTAAAACCAAAGGGTTGTAACTAATTTAGATTATAAAAAAATAACTAAAACTTGTAAAATCTAAACTTAAAACAATTGGCTGTTATTGTTATTATGACAATAATACAGGGTGAGTTTTTGAGGAACAAACAAATACTCCAAAACAACTATGGGTCTAATGTCGTTGGAAAATTTAAAATCCTACATTTAAGTTTTCATACAAAATGTATGGAGAATATTTTTTTATGTTTTTCAATTATTTAGCATTTTCGGATGCTTTGTCTGATAACGAAATAACACTTCAAAGTAACTATGGTCCTCATGTTATTCTGTATAGTACATAATTGTTGAATAAATGTGGAAAATTGCATATATGTATATTAAACTATTGAGCACACTTATTTCCATAACCAGATTCACCGCTCATCTAGTTAATAACTCATAAACTGTTGGACGTGCAGGTTGGCTCACATAGAAAAAAATATTGACATGACACATTTTAACATAAATAACATTTTTTTTCTGGCCGGCACTTTTAAATTTTTGGTGCAGAAATGTATGAACGCAGAATGATGTCCTTTGCAAGCTGCTTATGAAGCTGAAAGAAACTGGCTCAACACACAACCAGTATGCAAGAAAAATGCTACAAGTGATACCTGAAGACCTCCTTTGCAATACAGCTTTTTTTTTAATTAGTCATTCATGTCCCACTGCTGGGCAAAGACCTCCCCATTCCCTCCACACATCTCAATCCTGAGCCGTAATTATCCACTCCGGCAATATAACATTATTCTAAGTATTATCGACAAGATTTACCTAGTACTAGCTTCTGCGCGCGGCTTCACCCGCGTGGTACTAACATTTTGAATAGCCTATATGCTATTCCAGGTCACTATCTACACATATTCCAAGTTTCATCCAAATCGCTTCACTGGTTTAGGCATGATTGATACACAAACATACAAACATCTAAACAAACTCACAAACTTTCAGCTTTATTAAATGAGTGGGATTTCAAATACAGGATACCAAAACCTCATGACTAAATCATAACAAGTTAGGCTGTTGATAAATCAGTTATTTATAGTTTGCACCCTTCGGCCCTCAAAGCCAACAAGCACACACCTCATCTCCTTAAAGCCATCAAGATGGATCGCATGATTGTAACAAAAAAATATATATTAAGTTTCCTTACTTGTATGTGCTGGACTTGGGCATGAGACAGTGTGGTAGCTTTTCTATTACCAATTCTTCTATCACCATTTCTTTGTTGCCTCCTTCATTGCACGTCTCATCCACACTGTAGAGAGTAGACTTCACCAGAGTTTCTGGAATCTGGAATTAAAAATATTACTTTTAAAAAAGTAAGTAAGTTTGTATGAGCCAGTGGCCAACTCTGGTGACGGAGTTTTTAGTCTTTCTAAAGGCTTCCGTGATGCCTTAATGACTTAAATAGCCGTGCCCTCCAAAGCCAAAGGCACAGTTGAAAATGCCACTGGCGGTCACTGTTGAGGATGGTCAAAATGATACGAGCTTTTAGTTGTATACTTGTAATCAATATAACATGAGTTTTGTCTAAAGTTAAAATAAAATATCTAAAGAGCGGGCGGACGGCGGACACGTCCGTCCGTAGCCGTGCCGGAACGAGAGAGAGGGCGACGCTAGCGCCACGCCGCTAGGGATGGGATCATTTACTAGGGCTGCGCCGGCGCCGCTGTGAGTCGATTATGTCGCGCTGCGACATGCTGCCCGCCGTTGAAGCGTCGTCTTCAACAGGATTCAGAGGCAGGATGCAAATCTTTGTGAAATCTCGCCTTATGATTCCATTGGCTGTTTGGATTTCAGCCACTCTGTTGATGTTGTCTTGCCTTCCAGGAAAGACCTTGACAATCCTGCCCAGCAGCCATTTCATTGGAGGCAGCTGCTTGTCCTTGATCAGCACAAGGCATCCAGTTGTGATGCGACCTTGTGATTGCTTCCATTTTGTTCGGACTTGAAGTTCGCTGACATACTCCTGTTGCCATCTGGTCCAGAAGTGCTGGCGGAGCTGCTGAATCCTCTGGTATCTGTTCAGTCTCGTGGTCTTCGCTGTAGTGAAGTCTGTCTCTGGGAGCGCCACTAAGCTTCTGCCAACGAGGAAGTGTCCTGGGGTAAGGGGTAGGAAGTCATTGGGATTGGTGCTGAGGGGTGTCAAGGGTCTGGAATTGAGTAATGCTTCGATAAGTGTAAGTGTGGTGTGTAGTTCTTCATAAGTTAAATGTGCCAAGCCTAAAACGCGACGCAAATGGTGTTTTACGGATTTGACACCTGCTTCGTGCAGGCCACCTAAGTGAGGGCTTTGAGGCGGCATGAAATGAAACCTTATCGAATCAGATGAAAATGCATTTGTGATTGCGTTTGAGTTATTTTTGATGAGTTTTTTGATTTCGTTATGAGCGCCTACAAAGTTGGAACCATTGTCGCAAAATAGATCCGTAGGCTTCCCTCTGCGTGAGATGAACCTTTTGAGAGCCGCAATAAAGTTAGGTGTGGTCATATCACCCACTAGCTCGACATGAATAGCCTTAGTGGTAAAGCAAACAAAGATACAGATGTAAGCCTTGACCAAACGAGAGCCACGTCCTTTCCTGTCTGCCATCATGATAGGCCCGGCATAGTCGACGCCGGCAAATTGAAATGGAAAGGCGGGTTGAATGCGTTCTTTAGGTAAGTTGCCCATGATTGGAGTTACGGTGTCTCCCCTGTAACGACTGCAAAGAAGGCACTGCCTACCTACTTGTCGTGCCAAGTCTCTACCTCCAATTGGCCAATATGTGTCTCTCAATGAGTATAGCAGGTGCTGTGGACCCGCATGCATTAGTATTTTGTGTTGGTGTTCGAATAAAAGTTTTGTGAATGTGTGATCTTTGCTAATGATTATTGGATGTATCTTGTCATACTTGTAAGAAGAGAGAGGTAGACGACCACCTACTCTCAACAAGCTATCCTTGTCTGATATGAATGGATTCAAGGATAGCAAGCTAGATTTCTTTGACAAAGGTTTACCTGAGTGTAACTCTGAGTACTCTGAGGCAAATGATTCCCTTTGCGAGAGAAGTGCTAGTGTGTTTCTAGAGTGTACTAACTCTTGTGTGTTGAGTGCGCCTGTGCGCTTGTCTGCCTGCCTTGTGTTGTGTATAAATCTTAGCATGTATGCAACAACTCTCTGCATGTGGCGAAAGTTTGAGAATCTGTGAAATGGGAATGTTTCAGTTTTATTATTAATTGAAGTTGCGAGACAGATTGTCTTTACTTCTGGTAATGTGTTTTCTTTGTTCTGAGTTTTGTTTGTTAGGTTGGGCCAGTTCTCCTCTGACTGCTTTAGGAACTGTGGACCATTCCACCATAGGCTGTTTTGCACAAGTGCAGAGGCGAGTGAGCCTCGTGATATGATGTCTGCTGGGTTTTCCTGGGAAGGAACGTGCCTCCAAACATGATTACTACAAGTGGACTGTATTTCTGATATTCTGTTCCTAACGAACGTGTGTAATTTGTTTGGTTGCATGCCTAACCACCCCAAGACGATGGAGGAATCTGTCCAAAGAAAGCAGTGATCGAAACTGACTCTCATTGATTGTTTGATTTTTACTAGTAAGTGAGTACCTAGTAGCGCCGCACATAACTCCATGCGTGGGATTGTGATTGGCTTAAGGGGCGCTACCCTACCCTTGGCGCATAGCAAGTGTATAGCTGTGTCCTTGTTGTTCTGTGATCTTATGTATGCACATGCACCGTATGCACTTTCTGATGCATCTGTAAAAATATGTAATTGTATATTACATGGGTCATGAATGATTACCTGCCTAGGTACCTGTACATCATTTAAGCTGCCTAATGTCCTGACAAATGCTATCCATGTGTCCCTGATATCATCGGGTACCTGTTGGTCCCAAGTAAGCTTGTGTAACCAGAGCTTTTGAAGCATGATTTTAGCTTCCAGAACAGCTGGAGCTACTATACCCAATGGGTCGAAAACTTGTGATATTGTTGATAATATGTTTCTCTTAGTGATATGTGTAGTTGATTCTACCTTAGTAGTGAAACAAATGTTGTCTGCTTCACTGTCCCATGTTAATCCTAGTACCTTCGCGGTATGACTAGGAGGTAAGCTTAATGTGTTCTGATTGCTAGTTGTGTCTGCTTGAATTGCACTACTGACCTCTGTGTTGTTACATCTCCACTTTCTCAAGGGAAAGCAGCCGTTGTTGAGTGTTTCTGTTAAGTTTGTGTATAAGTCAATGGCCTGCTCAACTTTACTGTGTTTGCCCCTGAGATGTAGTCATCTACATAAAAATCTTTAGCTATGGTTTCCTGCAATGTGGGTTCGCTACACTCAAGTGCAAGTTGTTTTATGCAGCGTATTGAGATGAATGCTGATGCTGCTGAGCCATATGTGACTGTGTTCAGTTCATAGGCTTTGAGTGGGAGATGTGGGTGGTCCCGCCATAAGATCTGTTGTAGTTTTCTTTGTTCTGGATTTACTAACACCTGCCTATACATTTTCTCAATATCTGCGGTTATAGCTATGTCGTACTGCCTGAACCGCAGAAGTATGGACAGAATGTCATCCTGAATGGTTGGACCAACCTGTTGCAGGTCATTGCATGAGTAACCAGTGGTTGATTTTGCTGAACAATCAAAAACCACTCTTAATTTTGTTGTAGTGCTATCTAGTTTCATAACTGCATGATGTGGTGCATAGTATGAACCTTGTCTTTCTTGTGATGTGTTTGTGTTTGATTCACTCATATGCCCTAATTGAATGTATTCATGTATGAATTTTGTGTATGATTCCTTTAGAGTAGGATTGGTTTTGAATTTCCGCTCTAGTGACAGGAATCTTTGTTTAGCTAGTGTGTATGTATCACCTAATAAAGCTGGAGATTGCTTCATTGGTATGTTGACTACAAACCTACCACTGTCTAGCCTCTTTGTGTTCCTAACAAAGTCCTGCTCACAAGCTGTTTCCTCAGCTGAATACTGGGAAGTGTTGTTGTCAATGGAATCAATTTTCCAGAATTTTTCCAATTGATCTTGAATTGATGATTGATCTTTAGTGACCATGCTTCTCTGGGTGAATCCACAGAAAATGTCACAGTCTGAATGAGTTCCTCCCAGTATCCAACCGAAGACTGTTTCAAATAATGTTAGGCTACCTAATGAAAGCTCAATCTTATTTGGTCGCAGTAGATGCCAGAAAATGCCATTACCTATCAGCAGGTTGGTATGGGAGCGTTGATAGAACTCTGGGTCAGCTAGCTTTATCCCCTTTGGGATACCCAGGCCCTTCCTATCTATGTTGCTCTGAGGCCACGGACCTGTGATGTCCTTGATGACCAGACAATTTAACTCTATACTGAAATCAGAGTAATTTGATGTTAATTTTATGCTACACATTTTATTAGCTGTTGTCTCAACGCTGTTGAGGCAAGTGAGAGGGCTGACTACATCACTAGTGGGTATGTTGTGTTTCTTACAAAACTGTTCGGTGACTAAGTTGACTGAGCTGCCAGAATCTAGTACAGCACGTACCGGGACAGGCCTTTCAAGCTCTGAATGATGTACCTGAGCAATAGCTGTCGATAAGAGACCCTGGGGCAACGACTTGCACATGAGTACAGCACTAGTGTGATCAGCTGATGTGTGATTCTCTGTAGAATCATGTTTGTGTTTGTTTATGTGAAGCAATGTGTTATGTTTTTTGTTGCAATGTTTGCATGAACCATACTTGCATTGGCTTGTAGGATGGCCTTTGAAGAGGCAATTAGTGCAGTAATCTAATGCCTTTAATTTTGTTTCTCTGTCTTTAGGAGACATGTCTAGAAATGTTTTGCATTTGTATAATGCGTGAGCCTCCAACTTGCAGATTGGACAGCTTGTTTTGTTAGTGTTGTGAGTTAGTAATGCTCTGGGGCGCTCTGAGCGTTCACCCTTTGTGTGTCTTTGTTCTAATGTTTCTAACATGTCTGCTCTTGTTCTAATGAAATGAGTTAAATTTTCAAATTTGTTTGTTTGCTGTTCAGGGTTCATACTTTTGTATTTTTCCCATTCATGAATTGTCTCTGTGTCTAGTTTGGTGCACAGGATGTGTATTAGAAGTGTGGCCCAATGTTGTGTGGGTTCCTCAAGTATTTCAAGTGATTTGAGATTTTTGATGAATGTGTCGACTAAACGCCTCAATTGAAATGCACTTTCTTTGTGAATTGGAAAGACATTGAAAAGTGACTTGACATGGTTAGATACTAGCAGTCGCTTGTTGTTGTACCTATCACATACTAAGTCCCATGCTACCTGATAGTTCTGTGCTGAGAATTCAATTGATTTGATAACGAGTGCCGCACTACCCTCTAGGTAAGACCTCAAGTAATAGAACTTTGTGATATCCATTAGGTTTTTGTTTTTGTTAATCATAGAATCATACATGTCCCGAAACTCCAACCATTGGCTGTATGTACCATCGAACTTGTTTAATTTAATTTCAGGCAATTTTACACCTAGCTTTGCTTGCCTTACCTCATGCTCCTCATGATCAATAATTGGCTTGGTCTCACCGGTTGGCTTTGCCTCACAGGTCACCTCAGTTGCAGAGAGAAGCTTTTGAATGATAGCTTTTGCTCGGGCCATGATGCTGTAGTATGAGTTCTCAAATGATTCCCTTTCCTTGAGCTGATCGGTGGGATCATCACAACTCATTTCAACCTGGAATTGCACATCATTGAACTCTGTTAGTAATGGTTCCAGCTTTGTTATGCGTAATTGAACCTCATGTATGAGGTCTGGACTTGGCCCTTCATCTACAGAGATGCAGTTGATAAATGAGGTGAAGTTTGTCAAGCGAGCTTTAATAGTTCCTCTATGACGGACTAAAAACTTTAAATCTTTTTCTGACATGATGTTAAATAATTGATATACCTAGATGTTAAAAAATTGCTTGAATAAAATGAATGGTACCTAATGGGTGAATGAATGTATAATGTTCTAAATAAGAAGTTGAATGATAGTGAAAAGTTTGTTGAAAAGTTAAAAACTTGAAATATATTAAAAAAACCAAATGATAGATTTAAAAATTGTTGTTATATGAATTATAGGTTGAATCTAATACCACTGATGATTGTGGCAAGATTACCTTGCTTGGGAATGAATAAATGTTTGAAATTTGGTTGTTACCGCTGATGCAATAATACAAAATGAATGTTTTTGAAAACCAAATGATAGGTTTTGATAAAATGATGCTTTGAAGATGAGGTTCGAATCTGTTGCCACTGATGATTGTGGCAAGATAACCTACCTTGCTTTGAATGAATGTTATGTTGAAAATCAGGTTTGATTCCGTTACCACCGATGCTTGTGGCAACAGTAACTTGCTTCCAACTGAATGCTGCTATGAAAATTAGGTTAAATCTGTTACCACTGATGATTGCGATAAGATTACCTTGCTTCCTAGCTGAAGGTGCTTTGAAATCAGACTGAATGTGCCTTGGTTCCAAGCTGAAAGATGTCACTGATGTGACTAGCCAACGTTTCTATGAACGAAATGCGTGGGGAAATGAATTTAGCTTATTCTATGCAAACTTAGTGGCAATGCAGACAAGTGAAGAATACATCATGCAACTGATTGTAGCTGTTTGCTATGCAATCCCGCCACTGTGCACCAACGCTCCCTAGCAAATGAAACCCATGCTAAGTGTGCAAAGAATAGCAAGAAAACCAATGTGATGGCTTGAAGTTTAGCGTGTGGCTTGGCGTGCATTTAACCTGAAGTGTGTATTTGTGTGTAATACTGATGTTACAGGTTATGAAAATGCGTGTAGCTTAGCGTGCATATAACCTGAGGTGTGTAATTGTGTAATACTGATATTACAGGTTAAAAATGCGTGTAGCTTAGCTTGTGTATAACCTGAGGTGTGTATGTGAATATACTGATATTACAGGTTATACTGAAATGTGTGTACCTTGACTTGTGTATAACCTGAGGTGTGTATGTGAATATACTGATATTACAGGTTATACTGATATGTGTGTACCTTGACTTGTGTATAACCTGAGGTGTGTATGTGAATATACTGATATTACAGGTTATACTGATATGTGTGTGGGAGAGGGTGAAAGGCAGAGGAATAGGACTTAGCTGAATTCTGTGCATGCGCTGTGCGTGGCGCTCCCAACTCCCACTGATCAATTATTGCTCTTCTTGCTCTGCGGCTCCGTCTCGTCGTCGTGCGGGGCTCCCAGAATATGGTATAAATGCAGACGATGCTCGATATGAGTTGAAAATGTTTGCGATTGCCGTGTTCGGCAACGTGGCGTCTTCTTGAAAATTATTCTATAAAGTAGCTCGTTCTTTTTTCGAAGGCTCGGAGGACCATGTTGAGGATGGTCAAAATGATACGAGCTTTTAGTTGTATACTTGTAATCAATATAACATGAGTTTTGTCTAAAGTTAAAATAAAATATCTAAAGAGCGGGCGGACGGCGGACACGTCCGTCCGTAGCCGTGCCGGAACGAGAGAGAGGGCGACGCTAGCGCCACGCCGCTAGGGATGGGATCATTTACTAGGGCTGCGCCGGCGCCGCTGTGAGTCGATTATGTCGCGCTGCGACAGTCACCAATCCACTTACAGACTGTATCAAACGTTGCTTAACTTCAGTGATCTATAAAAAATGAGTCAGCAATTACGACCACGAGCGCTTTCAATCTATAAAATTTGTTTCCCTTTCTTTTCAATAAAATCATCATATGCCTATAGCAGTCCACTGCTGGACATAGGCCTCCCCTAATGAGTGCCATTGCGCCCTGTCCTCAGCTCGACACATCCAACTTCTGCCGCAGCCTTTCACAGATTGTCACTCCACGTGACGAGAGGGTGTCCTACACTAATTTGCCGAGTCGCGGTCTCTACTCAAGAACTCGTTTACCCCAGCGGTTCTTTGGCAGATATGGTCAGCCCACTGCCACTTCAGCCTGCTAATTCTCTGAGCTATGTCAACAACTTTGGTTCTATGTTGGATAGTCTCATTGCGGATTTTATCCTTCAGAGAAACTCCGAGCATAGCTCATTCCATAGCTCCCTGAGCGACTATAAACTGCACATTTTCAATAAAATACACATCTAAATTATAAATATGTAAAGCGCAGGCGGGTAGTTTGTTGAGTTGTTTTAGTGTAATTTGAACATTTCACAGCCCAGACAAATGACAATAACCTGTGTCCATCCATCCATCTTAACTATTACTAAGTACCTACCTAGATTTCCAAAAAGAAATCTAGAACTTTCGAATTCTCATAGCAGCTTCAATGGCGAGGCTTTTCGGCCTGGCTTTGCAACTTCTGGTCACTCCAACCACAGGCCTGTGATCTTTACCTACCAAATAAGTCGATTAAAAAGAGCGTGCTTGAAACTTACAATTCAACTGCTTGACGAAGCCTCTTGTTCTGCGGACTATAAAAAATAGGTACTTATGTAGGTACAAACTTACTTTATCGTGAAATGAACAGCAAGAAGAAGCAATGGGCTTCTAGTCGGCAATTCTAAACCATAAAATTCTTGCAAACCATTTTGCTAACATCGACTGCCCTAATCTTTCTCCGTAACTCTATTCAAGTCTGGGTCGGGGTGTACAAAAGGCGGCAACAAGCTACGTTACATAAAAATAATCTACCCTACCCACAAATTAACACATTAATCCAGGGCACTTAGCACGAAATCATGTTGTTTATTTAAACGTTGTTTTGTTTGTTTCGAAAAATGGCAATACTGTTTGATTTTGTTTTGTTTAGGTTTGTTTCATTCGAGTCTCGATTCGAGGTTTCATTTGATTTCGATTTTTTTTTTAATGAAAATGGATTGAATATTGAATTGGATTGAGATTATTATAATTTTAATTACATTTTCCTTCATTGTTTTTGAGGGATTACCGGACGAACCCACGCGAACGAACGAAGTTGTGGGCACAGTTAGTTAGTATCTTTAAACAGAGATGGCGTTGCATGTGAAGTTAAAACCTCGGACCAAGAATCATATCATTGGTCCTAGGTTAAAACCATCCATCCACCATTAGAACTGTGGTTAAAACTGGTGGGTGGTAAGAACACGCTATGAAAATAGGCCCTACCTAATCTGTGAATAGGCCTAGCAGTCCCTGTCCACCCACAGAATAAGTATGTCCACCGCGCCGCCCCATATCGCCGCGTCCGTTGCAATTACAACAATTTTCTGCCGCTAGATGGCATGGCTAGCAAGTATTTAAAATGTCACTAATTTGAATGAACCTAGGTATTTTGGTAAATAAAAGTTACAAGATAGTATTTTTCACGTAGGAACGTATCCCTGAACTTTTACGTTTTACGCTGTACAACAATTTAAAATTTTGAAATAAATGAAATCTAGTGATAATAATTACGATACAACTTCAATATAAAAGTCTACTTAAGTACCTACTTCCTATTAAGTATATTTTTTTAGGTCATAAGTAGGTACCTACCCTAAACCGAAACACGAGCATGTATGAAGAATGTAATGAGAGTGAATGAGGCGAAAGTTGTGTGTCAGGATCGTAGCGAGTGGAGATCCGTGGACTCTGCCTACCACTTTGGGAAAGAGGCGTGATTTTATGTATGTATTTATTTCCTTTAGGTATAATTATTTCAGATACATAAAAGCGCCTTATCACGGAACAGATCCTGCGTGAAAAGGACAGGCGCGGTCCGAGGGGGGTGGTCACAGTGGACATGACCCGTATCGTACACGTCTCAGGTTTAGGCGTGATTGAAACACAAACATACAAACATCTCAACATCTAAACAAACTCAAACTTTCAGCTTCAATATAAGATGTGGGATTCAATAAAATGCAACACGATAAAATAACACGACAACCCATTGATTTTTACCCGACTGTCTACAGTGTTATGTTTTTAAGCCTCAGTTCTAACCTATTTCTGTGATAGGTCATTGTAATTCCTGACCAAACCCCTGACTGACTGACTGACCAAAGGGTTGAAAAGGAGTGATACAGTGCCACAAACTTATCTGGACCAGTGGCCAAAAGAGGAACTAACGAATTTTACTGTAAAATTTATTTTTCTGCGATAACAGCGCCTCTCTCATTGCTTCAGATAAGTTTGTGGCACTCTACCACAGAATACAGAGAGTAATAAATATACTAACCAGTAAATACTGTGCAGACATCAGTATCTGTCCAGTTTTCTCGGCACCTCTGAAAATCTGACACCATTGCAACTTCGGTGCGAACAGGTAGTCAGGCCTATCTTCAAACACAGGCTGAACCTCAGCGCGACCTATGAACTCGGTTTTCCCCTGAAATATAAGTAGACACTTAGCTAGGTTGCTATTTAAAAAAATAATCAGCAAGTACCTATAAATAAAAATCAGTAAAGCTATACGTTTCTAAGTTTAAAGGGAGATAATTTCGTATAAAAAGTCCAGAGCTCCAGACCATGGATTCAAAGGTAGACTAAGGGTCGATTCACATCTGACCGAAGATCCGTCGCGGATTATCGGTCGCGGAACGCCAGAACTGACAAATGTATAGAAAATCACTCGACGGATGATACGTTAGTCCGTCGAGTGTGAACGGTCGAGTGTTTTTCTATACATTTGTCAGTTCTGGCGTTCCGCGACCGATAATCCGCGACGGATCTTCGGTCAGATGTGAATCGACCCTAACGGAGACCTGGAAAAATATTAAGCTTACCGTTAAGTCATCATTGTCATAAACCTCGACAATAATAATCCGAGGGCTATCTATCAGCCGACTATGAGAAATAAACGTCATGCTATGTATCTTCAGCATCACGTTCCAAACAGGCGTGGATGTGTTCTGTTCTACCTGAAAGTCAATTTCATTTAAAAACCAGGACATAGGGTTGGTATGTAGGACCTTAGCTGTGACTCTAAGTAGTAGGTACCTAAGCAGTTTTTTTTAGAAATATATTTTTTGGCTTTGATGGTGCGTAGCGATATACCTTCCTACCTACCTACCTACTATGTGTAGTGTACCAAACTTCGTCATCGTCATCCGCAGCCCGACTACACCCACTGTTGGGTGACTTACTCTTGCTTTTGCCATTGCGGCCCCTTTTTTTCGGATGGAAGATTTTCCATCCGAAAAAAAGGGTCACAGACATCCAATTACGTCCAGGGAACGCAACAGGGTTGTGTGGGAATGTCGAACACTCAACGACCCACTAAAAACCATGCGGTGGCCAGCCTCTATACCTGACGAGGGGCTCCGGGATCTCCTGTGCAGTGCAGCGGTGCCCCCTCGAATTTTGCCTTGAGCTCAATCCCGGTAATGGCCATCATTCCGACCACCACGCAGACCCGAAAAGTCTCCTGTTGGGCAGGGGATGCCCCTCGCCCCCGCGTGGGGCAGGCGGTGCAGGGCTGATGATGCTACCAACCCGTTCCCGCCTTACATCCCGAGCGGGTTCGGCCTCGCTCCGAACTAACTCCGCGGCCTAATCATCCAGACCAACATGTGACTGGTGCCAAAGCAAGTCAGTCAGTGCTCATCCGTCCGAGTCGCCAAGGCACTCACATCCCATGATGCCGGACAAAAGTAGCCAAGGC
Organism: Epirrhoe alternata; assembly: GCA_963565295.1. Taxonomy (NCBI): domain Eukaryota; kingdom Metazoa; phylum Arthropoda; class Insecta; order Lepidoptera; family Geometridae; genus Epirrhoe; species Epirrhoe alternata. The sequence continues at coordinate 4,137,611 of OY751375.1, forward strand.
GGTGCGACTGCGTACCTATCTACCATGCACTCTCCAGAGCGAATCATGGAGGTACCTACCACCGCCTTCCATCACTTCGGTGTTCAACCGCTTACGAGCCTACCAGCTCGTCCTAGCTTCATACACTGCGCCCTCAGCGAGTCAGAGGGACGCGTGGAGAAGCTTGCCCCTTGTCAGACCATTGGTTATCCGATAATAAGATTCCAAGTTCCTTACAAGTTAGTCGGACTTTACTGGGCACACCGTTCCTCAACTACCGTTCCCTGTGATTGCTCTCCGGAGTCCGGATCCGTAATATGGGACAAGCAGCTTTGGGCGTACGAGAAGGTTGTCTGACATAGTGTCCCGCCATTGCGGCTCTGTGCCTGCCTGCCTACCTATTCAACTAGGAAACCAACAGAGCTTAGTTATGTACCTTAGTTTCTATGACGGAGTTCAAAGCGTTGACTCTGACAAATGAACATGGCAGATTAGAAATTTCAGAACTCATAATTAGCTTTGCACCGTTGATGAATACACGGCATTGCAACATCTGTAAAACAATCGCAAGTGTTAGTACCTACCTACCTACCCATTGTGCATAAATTCGCTTATCTCCGAAAACAAAAAGATTGTTACTCATACTAGGTAGGTACGTATTCTCAGATAAGTTTTCATGTTGACTAAGCTTTTTTCGGCGATCCTTCGTTTATGCGCCAATCGAACACCACAAGAAAAAGTGCTTAGAATTGAAATACTCACTATTGACGAAGTCTTGACGTACATATCGAGCTCTTTAGTCTTGAGTTTATACCCTTTAGGCAAACAGCGGTGGAACATATCGCTCTGTTTGAAAGGGGCCATCCAAGCTAGCAACTCCATCTTACCAGCAATACACGAGCAGCTTGTTTGCAAGGTATTCAAATGCTTAGAACATTTCAGTGGCTGAAAGAAAATACGTCATAACCTTCTTTGAAATCTTAGTCGTACCGTACGACTTTATTTTATGAACATTTAAAAGACCGTACGACGCATACGCTCTTACATTCCTAAAGGAGTTTTTGTAAATGGACAATTGTTTGCAGACCCTAGCTTACGTATTAATACGCATGCAGCGCGAAATTATAGAGATAAAAGCTTAATTCTTCAGGGGCCTTTACTCATCTTAAAGAGTGTCAATTCTTTAGATTCGATCATTAAGTAAATCAAGTGAATTACGATGATAATCGAGCCTCCTTAATTCGTAGGCCGGAATATCATTAACCAACTAAGTCTATAAGGGAGCTAAAATACACCAGAACTTGTGCAAGTTTTACCTTTAAATAAATTGTTTGTATTTGTCCACAATATCTTCCACATTGATCTGACATATCAGCAAAAGTGATATCTGCTAGAGGCAACTTATAATATGCCACTCTGGATGTACCGTTCAAAAGCCATATAACAATATCTGGCCATCCTTCAGGAGACTAAAATGTAATAAAATGTGTTAAATGAAATAAAAGATGAAATGAAAGACATTGACATTGACTAACCAATGAAAGAAGTGATGATGATTATGTTTATTACACTAGGGTTATACCTACATAATGAACGAAAATGTTCAAACTCCACAAGTGGTGTTCCTTGACTGACGTCACCTAAATCATCTATACTCGTAGTAGATGGAAGAGGCCAATTGATTGATTGATACATAGGTATTTAAAAAATCTGTTTCTTAAAAATAGTAACTTACGACAGACTTTACCCACAGTCTATCTATAATACCTACTACCAAGTAGGTACCTAATCATAATACTTACATAAGAACGGTTCGAAATAAACTACCTATTAATATAAACGAATGAGTACCTACAGCCTTTAAATGCTAATAGGTAGAACAGATTATGTTAACCATCATTATTCTGAAAAATATGTTAAACTAGCTGTCCGCCGTTGTGCTACCCGCGTTCCCTCGGGAAAACTTCACTTTCCCGGGATAAAATATAGCCTATGTTCATCAGGGATAATGCAGGATTCTAATAGTGAAAGAATTTTTCAAATCGGTCCAGTAGTTTCGGAGCCTATTCAATTCATTTTTGTTTTAATAACGGGACGAGATCGCGTAAATGTTTTGGATAATATTCGAACTATTATCTTACCTCGACGTTTCGATCGGGTTGCACCGATCGTGGTCAATTCAATTATTCAATTCAAACAAACAAACAAATCTTTCCTCTTTTTATTATTATTGTAGATAAGCAACTCTTGGTGCGGCGTGCGATATCCTTGTGTCGAATACTTAGGTAAGTACTTACCGAGAAAACAAGACTGCTTATTTTCTGAACCAGGGCATGCACTTCAGCTAGCATTAGCTTCATTTCCTTTTTATTCACGCTAAAACTATCTCTTGACGTTTTGCTTCCTATGCCCACCAAGTTCATTGAAGAATTACCCCTTCCTTTTTTAGTTAAAAGGTGATATATCTTGATCTATGAAAATTAAGCATTTATGTATAATAAATATTAGTTTCAAGTATTGTTATGATAAAAAATATTAGGTACTAGCTTCTGCACGCGGCTACGTATGGTACCATAAAAATCTAGGTACCTACTCCTATTCCAAGTTTCATCAATCTCGGTAGACGTGATTGAAACACAAACATACAAATACATATTCAAAAACTTTCAGCTATATTATAATATTACTAGATGTCCGTAGCGATAACTTCACTTTCCCGGGATAAAATAAGCCTCTGTTCATCAGGGATAATGTAGGATTCTAATGGTAAAATAATTTTTCAAATCGGTCCAGAAGTTTCGGAGCCTATTCAATTCAAACAAACATACAAACAAACAAGCAAATCTTTCCTGTTTAAAATATTAGTGTAGATTATAGTAGGATTAGTTTGATGCAAGTACTACAATTGTTACTAACAAGCTCTTCTTTCTGCAATGTAAGTTGCTTTTGATCAAGTTCATTTTCATTGCATTTGACATCTCCATGGCTATCAGGTCTTGGATCAATGCAAGGTTCAACCTCAAGGAAAACCCGAATACTTGTTGCTGTATTTTCAACTGCAACGGAGAGTTCATCGACCAAGTCACTTAGAATAGTGTAGTCTGAGCTTGTAAACTTTTTTTCTATCGATGTCAGGGCATATTTCTGTAGAAACATAAAAATATGACTTTTAAAGTGGACCGTTTTCGGAATTTTCGTTACTTATAAACATTTCGTAATGCGCACAAGATACTGTACCTACCTACTCTGTACCTACTGTGTACACACCGAACTAATATCTACCTATATTGTAACAGATCGACGATTACTTACTACTTTGTATACCCTAACTATAAGCTAAATAAGTGTTCTCATGTAAGTGACTTTGTCTTTTTGAGAATAAATTCTTTAAACCTTTTCAATTTAAGAACTTTGCAAGAACTACCAATAAAAGGTGTGTAGTCGATTACTTACCAACTCAGTAGCAATAACACGAACCATGTTGTTTAGGATCAACCTGAATCTGAAGTCAGGAAGGCAGGCTGCTAATTGCAGTACTGGAAACTCGTTCAAGAAATCCAAGTGTCCGTAGTCGGAAGAGGTCACATGGATATCGAGAGATCCAGTATAGTAAAGTTTTCTAGATTCTGTTCATAAAAATATAAGTATGAGTCAGAGGGTCAAACACAAATAGGCAAGTCATTTTGTAGATATTAAACTTACTTATTTCATTTAACATCAGTATGAATTCTGAAAATAAAAGTATTATGATATTTTAGACGATCTTGTATACCTAATTGAATTAAAGTATGGAAGGTTAATAGTATATTTTACCGCTATCTGTCTGGTATGTACAAGGAATTTCACACACATTCAATGCAACTCCGCAGTGTTTACCAAAAATACGTTTATCCAACATAGAAACCTCTAAAATAGTACAGTATATTGTAAAATTTTCCCACATCCATAGATTATTCTGAAACAAAACGAGTTAGTGAGAGAACATCATATGAAAATCAACGGTTATCAGAGTAAAAATAAAATATTTTTTAAATCAAATTACCTAGCACAAAAGCATTTATTTTCAAAAGTTAATTTCAAACTTCGATCATATATCTCGAGATCATATAAGTATTTAGAGATGATTGATCGAAGATTTCAATACAAGTCCGTTCTACTTAAATCGATCGATTTTTTTATCTTTCGATCGATCTTGTTATTTGAAAAATCATTTTTGTTTCAGTTTCCGTCAAAAGTAAAAGATTAAAAAAAACTAAATAAGTATGCAGTTATTGTTTTTTCATAAATCGAGTATCATTTTATGAATGAGTCCTTTATTTTTCATCACCGCCCATCTCAAAAAACCACCATGTATAATAACCATTTGCACAGGCGGAACAGGCTCCACATTAGTACTTCTCAGCTCTTGTTGGTAGCATGGAACCACAGTTTTGAGAGACACAAGAAGAGCTCCTTTATAGTAAGGTCCGTTTTCACCTGAGGTTCCAATGCTTGAAGCATTCCCATACATATGCAGCAGAGATGGGCCAAACGTGGGGACGAAACCTGGTAAAGTAGTGATAATAATAGCATATTACATTTGCAGCATTTGGATAGGCGGATCGATGCAGTCAAAGCACAGTCAGAACAATGTGATGATGGAAATTTTCTTTAGCCACCACCGTAAATTATAGGCATGATATACCTAGTATTTTGTTGTAAAACTAACCTTTTTCTCCATCGTGTGAAATCAATCCCAGCCTCAGATCAGCACTGGCCAGCACTTTGTTAAAAGCAGCATCAGCGGAACACACTTCCAGTCGAATGAGCTGGCACTTATTGGGAAACGTTTCCACTATCGAAATCTGCTCGCAGTATCCTGGGTTATTATTGCGATACTGAACTGCTGTTTTACCCTATGAAAAAGTTGTCTATATCAAAGAATGTTGACATCAATCTGAGGTGATGTGATACTCAAGGATCTTTTGAAAAAGCTCAGCTGATTCAGATAGTTCTGGATTTGTGAGACAACCCTTTTTATAAGGACGACATTTTATAACTATTGCATCTTCGATCAATTTGTGTTGACAAGATGAAGTTTTGAATGTATTATTTTACCGTCAGGCCACAGAAAGAAACTTTGACGTAAGTGCTTGGAGGCTTCCCGTAGCGACGGTCTCCTTGACTCTGCAGACCAAAGGGCAGAGCGAACGCTGCATACACAGTAATCAAGTAGTTTGCTGGTTGCTGCTCTGAACTAGCTAAAGGACTAGGTGGAATAGTCCTAGGACAAAAAAACAGCAAATGTTAAACAAATCTGTTGGATATGTCTAGGGGTTGTCAGAGTCGCTTCCTTATTTATATTTTAGGTACACGCCTAAATTATCGAAGTTAAGAATTTCATACGCTATAATCATTTGGATTTGTTTTATTCTATGATCTATGTAAATGATGGTTATCTCCAAATATAGGTAGCATTATATGTTTTCTTTTTCAGATGGACTCCAAAGTTATCCAATACCTACAGTATAGGAACAGACGGACTGGTCTTTAGCACTAGATCAGACAAAATTACTAAAAAAACTGTGGTTACCCTTCATTATTTTCTGGGCTGACGATCATTGGCATAGCCTGAACATCCCCGCGGCAGACGATAGATATATCCACTTTGAGAAAGCCTACAGCACCAGCCTCAGGCTCCCGAGGCAAGCTGAGCTGCGCCCATTTGTGAAACACTTGATGATCTGAGAACATGCCAAAATCTAAGATCATAAGAATACCAACCTGCCTCATCAGGTAAATTCTGTCCTGTCCCAGGAAGAATTCGCCTTTAGCGTTATGGGCATCCATTGTTAGTGTTAAACTTAGCCCCCTCGCAGACTGCAGAATTTCTATCGGCCGATAGTTTTGGTGTTGGCAGAAAAATAAATTTTCATATTAAATTCGTTAGTTCCTCTTTTGGCCACGCGTCCAGAAAAGTTAGTAGCACTGTAGAGTAGTTGGCTCTTAGATAAAATAGCCACGGATAATGTTATGATTTTTTATCATCAGCTCAGACGATAAACAGTCAAAAATAAAAACAATTGGTACTTACTGGGCTGTGCCCAAACTGCTCCCAAGTCGATAGTTGTTTCACCCAACAAGCGCGGCGGAGCGCAGCATTTGGGTTCCATTACGGCTAACCACAAACTGGTGTGTTGCACTTCACGAACTGTCGCGTACCATTCGAATAGAAAATACTGCAGAAAGTCGAAACAACATTTTGTCAAAATATAAACCTACACTGATTTACTGTTAGGAAATAATAAGAGCTATTGTTACGGGAAGGTATCTACTGAAAAACATAATCCTTCCTAACAGTCGGCTAAAAACTACTGGATAAACACTTGTAAAATCAAAAAGTTTTTATTAAACAATATAAAGTACTGGTAAGTTACCTCTCTAAAACAAGGATCACTGTTTTTCCTAATACTGGTTCTGTGTTTTTCTTTCCCAAGCATCACGACAACATACGAGCTGGTAGAATGTGGACTGACCCAAGCCAGTTTCCTGGCCTCCAGCACGTTTACTGAAGTCTAAACAAACAAAAAATACTTATTATAAAATAAATAAATAATGCTGGACTTTTCACATAGCATCATTTAGCCCCAAGGCACAGAATACAGATCCCAAGATAAGTAGAGCTTGTGTTATGGATACCTACTACTACCTACAACATGACTGTTATTATACTCTTATATATTTTTATTTCTAAATACATACATTATTGTAGGTATACGAGCACAGTAAAACACCCAGACCTGAGACAAATACTTACAACTACAAATGCCCAATAAGTCCATATATCAATGTCACAACAACAACAATCTAACTTCTGCAAGATGTGGGCATGTATCAAATATGTATTTGTACATGCCTCTGACTACCCCCTTAGACATCTTCAAAGGATCTGGAATATAAAGATCTGAGAGAATGTCTACCGCGCCTCGGGGATACAGTCGTGACCCTGTTTACGTTTTATCAATGTTTTAACAAAACCGGACAAGTGCGAGTCGGACTCGCCCACCAAGGGCTCCGTACGAAGGCCTACCTACATACCTACACCAAAGTTATAAGGAAGGTATGCTCGTACATGAGAAGGGGTTTTTTTTCGTCATAAATCGAAAACTATATACTATAAAAATAATTTAAAATCTCTTTAAGCTTGTGCCAATGAAGCAACATACGATAGGTACCCCTGGATTACCCTCATGACACAGTTAAAATCCCTTCAAAATTTCGACCCCCTTTCCTTGCATTAGGCCCTGTGTTTTTTGTAAGTCAGTTAGGCAGTTAAAGTAGTCCGACTAATTTTGCAGATTATGGTTAGTAGGAAATTCACAAAATTAGTCTTTATCCTCCTCATGTGTGTTTTTTTGTTCGATTTTGTATGACCTGGTCAATGACCTGAGGGTGGATCCAAAAGATCAAATGACACGAAAGTAGTCGGTGAGTTCTTGATAATTTACAAACAATTTCGGAAGCAGTTATCCAAACCTGCCCCTTTCACGATGGAGCATGACAAGCGCGCATTGTATTGCAAAAACGGCAGCCAACGTCGGCTTCGACTGCGGCTACCAATAAGGACGTGGAATAAATAATGCATGAGTGCTTATTGAATACAACCTGAAAATATTCCAGCGAGCCTTCCGGGTTTACGTCCTGGATTCTCTGCTTCAGTTTTTGCCAACATTTCTTGTCTGGTGACTTCGTAGTGCGCATTGTACGCATTATAGCTTCAGTGATTTATTGTAGCGTTGTTTACCTTTTGTGCTTAGATTTCAGTAACAAAGTATAACGTAAACTATTAGCTGGAAATAATATTTTGATTGGTGAATTGTGATCGCCAAAGATCACTTTGCGTTTAGTTTTCTGGATGACATGTATGACACGCAAAGCTTGGGCTATCCAAGAAGGTACAGATCTCTAATGTCATAACATCGATGGTAACAAAGAGTTATTATTTTAATAAAGAACAAAATATTTTTGTTTTTTTATGTTCCTATCTAGTACGAGTATACCAAATCACTTATACTACATACTTGGGCTATTTTGCCTTCCACTACTGACATCTAGAGTGCAATAGAGGAAGGCCGTTTAGCCCGAAAAAATAGCCCGAAAGCATGACTCGATTGTTTGTAGGAGATGGTGTATCTGTACTAGTATTATATTAACTGGGCTTATACCTTTACAGAATAAAAGAGGAAGCAGGGTCATGATTGTATGTAGGTATCCTCATAATGTCCAGCATTATTTATTTATTTATTATTATTATTAATGAACTGTGATTCCCACGTTAGAAATTATCACAGATTAAGCTTCTCAAGATCGATTGAAGATAGGTTAGAAGAATAGAAGCACATCCATACACACATGTTTTGGCACTTGCCCATATTTTCCATAATGTTGCAGGTTGCAAGCTCTCATCTTATTATCATCTTTACTGGTTTCTTCACGATTATTTTTCTTTCGTTTAGAGCTTTTGTTATAATTGGCTTATCATTTTCCAAAACAAAAACAACAGGTATTGGTAGAGGTACCTACAACATTTATGATACAAATATATTGATTGACAACTTGACAAGATAAATATTAAAGGAACTTACCCTAAAATAGCACCCACTTTCTCCTATTTTCCCATTCCCCTGGTTAGTAAATAAATAATAATGCTGGACATTCCACACACGCATCGTCATCTAGCCCGAAACTCAAAGCGTGTAGGTACTATGGGAATCAGGTAACTGATATAGGTACTACTTTTATACTTTTTGTTAGTAAATACATTATAATTATACATAGAAACACCTAAACGCGAGATCAATATTTGCAGACAAACATTTATCCCGCGGCGGGGATCGAACCCGCAACCTTCTGCGTCCCAAGCGAATCCAGACAGGAACATTGTGTTTTATGATCGATCAAATCAGACAGGAACATTGTGTTTTATGATCGATCAATAATCAGATCGTTCAAATTATAAAAAAACTGGTTTTCAGGTAAGTAAGTATTACGTATTATTTATTTTTACTTTCTAAGAAATAAGAACGTGTTGAGAATAAAAAACGATTTTTGAATTGAAGAAAAATGTATTGCCAACTACATATGTTTCACAAAGCTTTATGTAAGTAATGATACTGAGCCAATAAATATTTTCATTCATTCTAGGTATCTATATTTCCTAGGAATCGTGATTCGTGAGACGGTAGTCAAGCTGTCAATTCGTGATTCCCATTAGGTATTTTTCTCAATCGGTTCGTGATTTATTTTTAGTTTTGTCTATAGCTGCCGAAATCAAGCGTCTTGTTAAAATAGCTCCAATAGATTTATAGCGAAATAACTCTATTTTAATTAGCTTAGTCATTTTAAATAAGAGCCTACTCTGTCGTTTATCAGGATCGCTATGCGAGGTCATAGGATCCATGGAACATGCTTTCGAATCCAACAATTCTATCCTTCCTACTTGAATCTGAAAGTTTTTGAGTTTGTTTGATAATAATCACGTCACTAGTGGGCTGATTATAAGTACCTATTTATCAGCAGAGAAATTAACAGTCTTATCAAAATTTTCGAACTCGCGACGATCAGACGATTTTCCTAAAGCCCGAGTGCCTTCAACCGCTGGGCCACGGAATCCACTAACAACAAAAACTTTATTACTACATTAAGCGAAAAGATTTGAAACTTGGAATACTTAAACACCCCTATTTTATAATTACAAAAATATTGATCACATTTATTTATGTAGTAAAAACTCAAAAAATGAGAGAAAAAAATTATGACCTAAAAAGGAGACGAGACGAGTCAGACATGGCTACTGCGGTTTCACTAACTGGGGATGATACGAGAGCATAGTTAAAATGAGAGTTCGTTCGCGATTGTTGTCTGTAGTAGGTACTTATTTGCACAGTTTTCATAAAATTTTGTTAGGTTTTTGTTGACAACAATCCTCGATAACTTTGTGATTTCCAAATAAATCTGACCATGCCAATATCATTTTCTGCATCTGCTGCAACTGCCCTTAATTTTTTTGGTAGTTACAAAATAGCGGTGTATATGTATTCCAAGTTTTCTTCTTCTTCTTCCTGCCCTTATCCCACTAAGTGGGGTCGGCACAACATGTTTCCAAGTATGAACAGAAAAAGCAAGTTCGCATGAATTAGTCAGTAACAGGATTAAAATGAAATAACAAAATTATTCTAATATCAACATTATATTACTGCTTTCGTATAAATATTTTTCCAATAAATAATAACTACTTAACTACATCTACAAACTACGAGTAACATACATCTGCCAGTATTTATTAGTAAACTTTTTTATTAAAATTATATAAACACATCAGAAAAACAAAATCACTTTCCACAGATTAAGTTAATTAATAGCCTTGTAATACATAATTGGTGAGTACTGGTTTAAAGTTATATGAGTACCATTGACTCGAAATGAATGAATGAATACATAATTCGTGTATCTGAGTCGTGTTATTTACTTTTGCTTCACAATAAGTTTGAAAAGTGTATGTGACTCATCTTATGTAACCCACAACTAAAAAAAATTCGCTCATTTTCTCTAATGTATTGCATGAACTTCCGTATCCAATAATTCGGGATGTCAGCAACCCGAGCATGTTCCAAAAACATGGTCAAAGAAGTGAATTCAGCAGCACATACGAAAAAGCTAATACGATTTATCTTTACTCGTAAAACTAATTTTATAGAATACACCCCTATTTTTTAATTACCAAAAAAATTTTAAACATGGTCTCGGTGTCTGTTACTGATCACATTTATGTAGTTAAAACTCAAAAAAAAGAGAAAAAAAATTATAACCTCAAAAGGAGACGAGACGAGTCAGATATGGATTTATGATAGCTACTGCAGTTTTACTGACTGGGGATGATACGAGAGCATAGTTCAAATAAGAATTTGTACGCGATTGTTGTCTGTAGTACTTATTTGTTCAGTTTTCATAAAATTTTGTTCGGTTTTGGCTGACTGCAATCCTCGATAACTTTGTGATAGTTAAATAAAAAAAAGTTCTGACCATGCCATTATCATTTTATGCATCTGCTGCAACTGTCCTTAAAATTTTTTTGGTAGTCATAAAATAGTGGTGTATAAAGAAGAAAAGATATGGAAATTGGAAATTGCAATTTTCTACCCTATGTCCGATAATTTGTCAAGTGAATCCTTTGCGCCGTAGAGAAAATGCATATACTTTTTTCTTTTACTTAAATATTCGTCTTCCATTACTAAAACCATTGCAAGATCCTAGATATTGTCAATACCAGATCTACGTTGACTTTTCGAACTTAAGTTTTTGTAGATGAAGCCATGGTGCTGGCATCCCACATATTGACACAGAGTCGTCACCTGACACGTCTTCTTTAAAGATACTTATCTATCATAATAAATAGTTCAGATATTTTATGCATTTATACATTTTAAGGCATTATGACACTAACAAAATTTTCTATGTATGTAGTAGGTACCTAGTATGTAAAAGTTATTTGCTACACAAACTCAACCTTTTTTGACTGAATGCATAAATGGAATTGAAACCCTATACTAGCTTAGTTATTTTTAAATAAGATATTTACATTCCATTATAAATGTAAGCACGATAATTGCCCGATATCCTAATTCCTAGTAGGTTATATACAAATAAAAAAAAATCGTCCATATACTCGTAGTACATGAACACGTGTAGGTAAACATTCCTACTAATATTGCAGGTAAATGTGGAAGATTGTGAGAGCATGGATATTTGTTTTTGTGTTTTACTTACGCCTTAGAACAGAAGAGCTCTCCCGTTCACACTCGACGGATGATACGTTAGTCCGTCGAGTGTGAACGGTCGAGTGTTTTTCTATACATTTGTCAGTTCTGGCGTTCCGCGACCGATAATCCGCGACGGATCTTCCGTCAGATGTGAATCGACCCTTAGTGGAAAGATTTAATAAGGTAAGCTCTATTCCACTCGGATCCAGTAATAAAATTCACTGTGGAATATGCACTAACGTATTCGGTGGAAACATTCGGAACTTTGTCTACTATTAACAAAGTTAAATAATTGTGATATTACATACATGATGACATACAAATTGAAAGTTGAACATTGCTGTTATTTTTGTCTTTGTCAGATGACAGTTTATTACAACCTCTCTCTCACGCCAAACGCATAGGACTTCTCAGTTTCGTCGTGGGTAACACCATAAAACTGAAGACAGACAATCGGGCTTTTATCGTCGTGTACCAAAATAAGTACAACCACTACATACCTAAATAGGTATAGTATTGGTTTAGGTTAGGTATAGGTTTGTTGTACTTGTTTTGGTGAATAATGAGCATAATACTTCACCTTAGGTACATTGGTAAAACCAGAAAATTGGCACGACGAAGTATTCGTTTCTAGTTTTTATGTTTGAAAGTATATTATAGTTACTTAATAATAATCAATGTTAATAATGCCAGGGGGTTCACCTGAATCTGACTTAAAAGGTGTGCATGAAATGTAAATGTACGTGACATGTGAAAAATCCTTCTAATTCATACGCAGAAGATGACCTTAGTGGAGATAGTGAATCCCTAATCTTTTTGTTTAATGAGCCCTCATATTCACCGATGATAGACGAATGCCGACGGTCATGAACGTGCTGAGGGCCTCATCGCCTGTATTCGCCTGTCTATCCAAATAATAGTTCGGCGAATAGTTCGGCAAATATTTCGGCTAATGTGTAGTGGCCTTAAAAATGAAACACACAACATTTTATAACGAACCATTGTAACTCAGCGCTGTTTTATATCAGAAAAATGAACTAGATAAGTTTTCACTATAATGTTAACATGAACACCACAAAATCTTATTCATAAAACATGCATCAACTTTTTATAAGTAGTTACTCGGCGTTTCTTTTCGTTGTAACGAAACTGTCATGTTTAATTTCAAATATCGCTATTACGGCTTTAGGCGAAAATGAGCCTTTAACCAAAACAAAAATAATCCTCAAATACCTATTGATGTTTATAAACGTATTTATAACTAAGAGTTACTTCAACAAAAGAAAAGACTCGTTAAATATAACCTCTCTCAAGATCTTCTCAAGAAGTCTTAAGTAGCTCAAAAACTTAACCTTATTTCTGTATAATGTACGAGAAAAACTAATTATAATAAATAATTAAACTAGGTACTATTTTTACTATTTTATACTAAGCTTCTCTGCTTAAGATGACTAGTAGGTACCATTTTAACAATGGAATGATTATAGTATTGGAATGAACAATATATCTGATAAACTACACCTAGATACGTTACATATATGAATGAAAAATACTTCATCTGTTATGAATTTAATACTAAATACGTTTTTAGTCAGTTTTACTCATGTTTTTATAGAATGATAAACGAACATTAATGCCGAGGTTTACTTAAACTTTAGCCTCCTCGCAGACTTTGTATCGGCCGATAGTTGAGACGGAATATACTTCGGCTCGTAATTAGTATAGAGAAGTATAGCCCGTCTCAACTATCGGCCGATAGAAAGTTTGTAGTCTGCGAGGGGTCTTACGTCTTCAGTTTTTTAATTCATATAGGTATAAAATACAGTAAAAGAATAGGAACGTGTCAAAAAAAATAGGCTACATTAATTTTACATATAACATAAGAAAACAAGGATTAAAAAAGCTACTTTGGCTCAAAGTTACGTAGGTACTGTGAAATTAATGTATGAGTAGTACATAGCAATAATAATAATGTGTGAAGGTATTATACAGATTATAATATTAAACTTTACAGACACAAAGATCAAATATACATATAATGTCTGCGAAGTTTTTTTCATAGTAACATAATACAGGAGAAGGTTAATTGTACATCTCACTGAAGACCATAGTGTGTGGGTGTGGTGTGTGACGCATTTCATCAATGGTCTGCAGGGCGTCGGATAGCAGCATGGATGACGTGCCGTTTGCAGACCCTGAGAGTAGGGAGCCATTTCCGTGGCCTGATCCATTCGTCTCCTGCCGCATTATGTTGCGACGCCACTTCGCTCGCGCATTTTGGAACCAAACCTTGAAAAAATTAATATCTTCGTCTTAGGCCGATTAAGCTGAGAGGATGGCTTACGGGATGGGCAAGCCTGTACTATATCAAACAATGTCCAAGGCACTACAGCGTCCTGTTAATAATAGCTTACCTCCTGACGCTATAAGATATCATCTAGTTTTTAAACGATTTAAGCGAAAAATTTAAATACTTTTTGGCAACTTAAACTTGAAATGGGAAGCACTCGGTGATGACCACAAAATTACATAGGTAAACCACGAATCAATTCGAAGAAAATCATGACTCACTCTTTGAGTCAAGATTTTCGACCATTGGACACTCAAAAGATTGGGATGTACTAGTTCTCATCGAAAGTAAATACCTGCAATACTCTTTTCGAAAGTCCTGTCTTTTGGGCCAGCTGTTTCAGATCCTTAGCATCGGGGTTCTGGTTGATCGCAAAGTAGGACTTCATGGTTCTGAGCTGGTGGTGCTTAAAGCTGGTTCTCATGCGTTTGGTGCGCGCCGCGTGCCCATTCACGCTGCCTGGAGATGCAACTGAGGAATCGTATGCGAGAGATTCCATGGAAGAGGAGAGGTCGCCACGGTGCAGAAGTTCTGTTGAAATATGTGTAGTTAGCAAACATCGTACACAAGGAACCTTAGCAATACATTCTAGTTTAGGTTGGAAAGTGTTCTGCTAAGACTTGAAAAGAAAAAACAAGATCGTATCCCCAAGGCACGGTAAGTCTATCTTTTAGACTAGTTACTCAATATCCTTTGACGATATTGTCTAAGGAGTAGGAAATTAAAAGGAGATTACAAAAATATAAATAATAAATAATGCTGGACATTTCACACAGCATCATCTAGCCCCAAACTAAGCAAAGCTTGTACTATGGGAACCAGATAACTGATATATACACGTCTTATGTTTAAACTTAGTTTTGAATAACAAATTGGCAATGAATGCATGCAAATTGTTTTTTTTTTATAAATAAATAAATAATGCTGGACATTTCACATAGCATCATCTAGCCCCAAACTAAGCATAGCTTGTACTATGGGAACCAGATAACTGTTATACTACTTATATACTTTTTGTTTGTAAATACATACATATTATACATAGAAACACCCAGACCCGAGATAAATATTTGCAGATCATACAAACATTTATCCCGCGGCGGGGATTGAACCCGCAACCTTCTGCGTCTCAAGCGGGCTTTCACCCACTGCGCCACAGAGGTTTTATACCTACGTATTGCAAAATCTCAAAAGTTGACTTTCTTGTAGTCGGTTTTATTTTTCATTGGAATACAAGTTGTTATAACAACCCAAAATCATCCTGAAGCGCTCTATAAAAGGTTCTTATTGATTCACCTGCTACCCCAATTGAATAAAAAAGCACTACTATTAAGAAAGTTTACCTACCTTTTAATTTACAATAAATTAATTATTAAAAACCACGTAACACCTTTCCGTAAATGGGAAACAAAAAAGTTAAATTGATTCTCACAACAGTAACCCCCGATATCCAAACCGTCTAATATATTTAATTATAATTTTCATAATTAGCTCGTTTTGCATCGCTGCGTCCGCGATGCTAGTTTACCAACCACCCAGGTTTTCGGAGCGAGAATTAATGCATTTCCTGTAATAGGGTTCCTTATATACTATCATAATCGTAAGAATATTATTTTATGGCTTTATCTCGATGTAGAAAATGCGCTAAATTGGGGCATGAAACGGCTGTAAAATATTATTAATGCTAAATAATTACTTAGGTATTTCAACATATAACCATGATTTTTAATAGCTTCACTATAAGTACGTGTTTTGAAAACAATATAGGGTTATCTCAATGATCCAGGCCATTTCCAGTCGGAAGCGTGCTCAGGCATCAATCAAATAATTTATAGTCACATCTAAGAGCAAAATCAGATGAAATAAACATTTTACGGAACCCAAGTATGTTAAGGAGACACCCCCACAGAGTATTAGCTCTATTACCCAATGCGGCCCGTCCATTATTAGTTATCGCCAGATCTAAATATGTACAATTATCGGAACATTCATCATTTCGAATTATTTGTTTTGACATCCTTGTAATGTGTGCCCGCGATGCCCATTGCCCAGTGGGTCTGACAGTTGCTTTTGTTTATTATGTAAGTTGAAAGCTCCTTGAAAGCAACACTCGTACGGGGGGGTTACCAGTTGGTGACGCTGACTGTACCTTCCATGCCAACTGTGTCGTTTTCAGTAGGTACTTTTCTCGATATTTGATGCATATCTCCAGCAATTTGGCTGCAGACCGAGACGCCACATCCTAATGTTTTTACAAACGTTCGTAGATTCCATTGTTGACAGGAAGTTTATCAGTTCCATCAGATTGCGAGAATCGGATGTGGTCACCCAAGCGTCGGCTTTTTATTGATTTGATTTTACAATTTCATCTCGTGCTGCCATGAAAGAATTAAAAATTTGCTTACCATGACCACTGTCTGTTAGATGTCTATGGTAAAATAGACAATGTCATTTCTATAACTCTCAGTGATTTGTTATACTAATAGAAACACTGTAAGTAGTATCCCAATTCACTGATAACTCTATAAGCATAGAGAATAGTTTGCCGCGAACAAATGATTTGTATATCTACATTAATATTATAAAGAGGAAAGATTTGTTTGTTTGTTTGTATGTTTGAAATGAATAGGCTCCGAAACTACTGGACCGATTTGAAAAATTATTTCACCATTAGAATCCTGCATTATCCCTGATGAACATAGGCTATATTTTATTCCGGGAAAGTGAAGTTTTCCCGAGGGAGCGCGGGTAACACCGCGATGGACAGCTAGTTGAATAATAAAAACGTAATTTAGAAAATTCTACGTACTGTATGCATTTGCAGTTTCTTTGTTTTATTTTACTTAATTTAAATTTAATTTAATACCTATGTATTCGTGCTTATAGTCTTAGAAATTACCAAATGGATCACGTGTCTGCATTATAGATAATATATTATTCGATATTATTTGTGAAAGTAGGTACGCTTGAGGCAACATGCGGATAAAAGTCGTCTCTGATTCCACGTAAGTAATTCATAGTATTTTTCTGAAGCTCCTTACTTACAATTTCTTTGTATCTATTGATACGAATTCCAGGAATTGTTCTGTATATATTTTTCGTTTTAAGAGTAAATCCGAGCTTGTTTATTATAAGTAATATAAGTAGCTCATAAGTTAATAAAATAAAATTACTTACTTTTATATCATACCAGCAGTGCCCGCGACTTTGTTCGCGTGGGGTCGTTTTTCCCGTGTAAATCCTGATCCCGCGGGAATTCCGGGATAATAAAATAAAATTAATAATAGTTTTGAAATGACCCAATCTGGAGCCAAAACGCTTCGATAGCTCGTTCTTACTTTACCTGCATCGCCATCATCTTTGTATTTCTGTTGGTCCTGGCTAATTTGATAGGGTTTTCAATGGAAGATAGAGGAAGTTGTCATTTAAAATATAGGATACTTTTTATCTGAAATTGCACGGGATAGGCATATATAATAGGGAAATATAATAACGACACATTCGCTTTTCCGGTTTTTCCCGCGTAAATTCCGATCCCGCGGGAATTTCGGGATAAAAGTATATATTGAAAGACAACCTCTTCTATCTTCCAGTGATAGTCCCATCAAAATCATCCGTTTCAGAGATTAGCACGTACAAACAGACTAACAGGCAGAGAGACACACAATTTTTTTTTAAAGTAATATTGTGTTTTGGTATCGTGTAAATAACTACGAGTATTATGCACTTGGTAAAACACAGTTATTTTGAAATCACAGATAGACACTTAAATATTTATTGTTATTGTAGGAGCAGAATCATATTATATAAATTTTATTCACAATTTCTTTACTTGTCCTTTATTCTTTTCAACCCAGTACAGTACTTATTGTAATAAAACGTAAGACCTACTTATCCCTGGCTCGTAGAATATAGGTAAAACCACGGATTTATATAAATCCGTGGGTAAAACAAATACAAGTTATTCAGTAACTTGCTGCACGATTTTATAAATAAAGAATCTATATACATAAGCAGCAGTTTAAACATTAAGAAGGGAATGAGTCATTTATTAATAACAGGCATAATGTTTGCGACATTTCGTCATTTAATCGTATCTGTCTAGATACTTACGTTTATTTGTTGAATAATATAAATAAATTGAAATTGATGAATAGTTTAACATAGAGGCGATCGTCAAGCCAAAACGATGTCAGTAAAACCGTATGAATTCCCTCCAATAAAATACACCACAACGAATCTACCGTAAGTAAATGTTTTATTTTATAGTCGAAATTAACATGTTAGGGAGTCGGAAATGTTTTTTCTCTTAAAAACTCTGTAATAAAGCATCTGAGCTGTAAAGGCTTCGATATTAACGATCGGTTATAAAAAAAATAAAGGAGCTATGCGGCTATACGTGTTTTATTGCGCATACAGGCGCCGCCTTCGGCTTGCCGTAAGGCACAAGCGAGAGCGGTTTTGTATCTGTCAAAATCAAATCTGAAAGTTCGCAAACTAATTTCATTGGATGTTGCCATCTATGGAATACCGACTTCAGACAAAATGTGGGCATGTATTTGAACTGAACTGTACTTGTGATCCTGTTAACGTTTTTTAACATACTTGTATTTAATAGGTACCAGATAAATAAACTGACATAAAAATACAAAATGTGGGCTTAGGCTTTTACTTATAATCCGAATTCATACACATAGTTGAAAATCTATGGAAAGAAAATGAAGGGTATGCCTATATGTGTATATTTGAGATTATTATTAATTGATGAGATACGATCCACATTGGACATTAATAACTCTTAAGCCATTCAATGTGATACCGAAAAATAATGAAAACATGACTGTGATCTTGATCGGATGACTCTGTCTGCTAGGAATTGCTTAGTGATTAAGATATTATGATATGTTTTAAGTCGCTATGCTACATAGCGACTTATAAATAGATGATAACTATAATATTGTATAGTTATCATATATTAATCGCTTCTGCTTGTAGCGATAAATATAAATCGCTACTGCTTTAAGTTTGTAGCTGCGAAGATCAAAGAAATCTTGAACGCTGTAAAATAATACGTATGGAAACGAAAGCTGCTATCTTGATGTGTTGATATATTTGTCACAATCAATTCAGATCTTTAGAAAAAAAATACCATATATTTTCTAATCCAAGGTAGGCAAATGGAATTAATAGTAATATATTGGGAACATTTAGTAGGTACCTAAATCATCTAGGTCTCTCGATGGAAAAGTCTAATGTATGTATGTACGTTACGTAGGTACTTGATAGTAACAAGTATTACAATTACAAAAATCTAAAAACCCGACTGCAAGAAAGTCAACTTTTGAGATTTTGCAATGCTAACCTACATAACTATGAATAAAACTATTTGCATGCATTCATTGCCAATTTTTTATTCAAATCTAATTTTAAACATATGACTTAAATATATTTTTGTAATCTCCGTTTAATTTCCTTCATTTTGAAACCCCACTCGATATTTTTGGATATTTTTTTTATATCTATATTTTTCTATTTCACTCCTAAGATCCGCCATATTGTTTTACCTATGACAAATATGGATTTAGCATGGTAACTTTTTGGATGACAAATATATGTTTTCGTAATCTTCTGATAGAAATATGAATCGAACACCAAATTATACAGCATTACAAAACTTCCTACTGACATACAATTAACTTAGACTGATTTTGACATTATCTCGAAGTGTCTTGCATACGTTCCGGCGTGAAAAAGACTATAACAACGAAACACTTAAAAAAATATTTATTATGTTTCATTACTCATTTTTTTGTCTGAAAGTAAGTTTTCGTAATACCAATTCTCAAAATTATAATATCATCGATGTTCTAAGTACTTATATGATAAATTAAGTTATTATTATCAGTTTGAGTGTCAGAGGTTTTGCGTTATTTCAGTAAAAATTAGGTATCACATAAAACAGACTGTTTACAAAAATTAAACTTGTTTCAATCAAGAATTTACAATAAAAAACTGATACTTATGTATTATTACTCATAAAAATGTATAAATTATATTTGAACCCTCGCAATAAAAAAAACGCCGAAACAAACAACTTCAATTTTGAAACAATAAAAGAAACGATTATCAAATCTATCTTGATTACTCCTAATTAAAATCTATAACGAACCCCAAAATTAACTCAAATGATTATCAATAAACAATAACATATTAACAGTTTTGACCGCAATAAAAAAAACTTCCGTTAAACATAAAAACCGCAGATCACCTGTCGGTTTATGGGACAAAAAGGTTGTCTACAATAGAGGGGTGGTGTAAGTCAGCTTGCCTTCCTTTTAAACTGTCCAGATTGTTTAAGAAAACAAAGCGATATAGGATCATGATTGTATCTCCAAGGCGGTGTAGACATTCTCTCAGATTAAGTTATTCTCAATCATCAAGCTTTATATTTTATATGACGACCTCTGTGGCGCAGTGGGCGAAAGCCCGTTTGTTCTGGCGAGTTGCGGCCGGTTTCGGGTTCGATCCCCGCCGCGGGGGTAAATGTTTGTATGATCTGCAAATATTTATCTCGCGTTTGGGTGTTTCTATGTATAATATGTATGTACCTATTTACAAACAAAAAGTATATAAGTAGTATATCAGTTAGGTATCTGATTCCCATAGTGCAAGCTTTGCTTAGTTTGGGGCAGATGATGCTGTGTGAAAAAAATCCAGAATAGTTTTTTATTTTTTTTATCCATATTATACCTATATATTACTAGCGGCACTCCCGCGGTGTGACCCACGGTCCCTCGGGATAAAAAGTAGCCTATGTCCTTCCCTGGGATACAACCTTTATCCATGCCAATTTTCAGCCTAATCTGTTCAGTGGTTTAGGCGCTTTGAGTGTTTATCCAATTGAGTTTGGGCGTGAAAAGGTAACAAACAGACAGACAGCGTTACTTTCACATTTATAATTTTAGTATGGATTAATTATTTTTATGAAAAAATTGGTTGTCTGTAAAGTCGGTTTACTGACGATAGTTGAACGTGACAACGTTTGTGCTTCTTTGTCGCTCGTTCCGCGCTCTCGCTTTCACTTCAAGCCTTACATGGAACGCCTCAGAGCGAGGTAACGCCGCATTTTTTCGTGCGTGCAGCCGGCTCTATCGAATTATAAGACGTTGTCACGTTAAAAACTTAATTTACTTCAAACTTAGGAAGTTCGCAGCAGTATTTTTAGATGAACATGATAGTACCGGCTGTTGTGAATTTCATTTTGCGAGGTTAATCAATAATCTTTTAGAGATAGAGCACGGTTAGCGAAGTGTTTCCACTTGATTCCTTTTATTTCCGTCACGCGCAGACCTCAAGTGGCGCTGTGTTGTCAACACTGCTACTTCGAAAGGCTTATATCGACTCTTATCTCGAATACTAGACTGATCCAGCCATTTTATTCTTAATTTTTAAAACTCTATATTTACTTATCATTTTACCAGTTTTGCTAACTTTGAAAATGAGTCCAGAAATTCAGAAAAAGTCTTTCTGAATTACTGGACTCATTTTCAAAGTTAGCCGTCATTCGATGCGAAAAAAATGTACCTTGAATATGATTCAAAATGGCACAAGACAAGGGGGTGTCTTTGCCTAGCAGTGAGACACTGTGGGCTACTTAAATTAAAACATACTTACCTATTTATTCTCATTTACAATTAAGTTAAAATTGTGGTTATATGACAGGCAATATTAAACAGTTTCGGATTTTTTAAAATAATTATTATATTCAATTATTATTAGTTATGACAATGCTTGACATCAATTTCTTAATTTAATTTTTTAATTTACTATTCTGCATGTTTGTTATAAATTTTACCTACCTATTGAGACATGGTTTGACATCTAAGTATAAGTTTTTTCTGATTTTATTTATGTAATTACGACTAGAGATTTGTATACCGTGTTCATACGGTGGAGAATGTGACACTTATTAATAACTTTAAAATCTTTATGTAACCATTCTTCTGACAAATAAATTTATTTCATTTCATTTCATTTGAAATAGCAATAAGAACCAGTTCATTTCTTTCCAGAATCGTATTGTTCGCGTTTCCTTTCAGTTTGAATTTACATTGTGACGAGAAAAGCACAAAGAGTTCTCGTTCGATTCGGTACTTATTTATTTTTCATTTGATTGTTATTTTTAAGAGTATTTTTATGTTAAAGCGGCCTCGGTAGACGTCGTCCTGCCCAGATGAATTTTCTGCGTTCATACATTTCTGCATCAAAAATTAAAAAGTGCCGGGGCCAAAAAGAAAATATTTTACTTTATGTTAGAATGTGTCATTACATATTTTTTTTTCTACGTGAGCCAACCTGCACGTCCAACGGTTTATGAGTTATTAACTAGGTGAGCGGTGAATCTGTTTTCGGAATTAAGGGTGCTATTGTTTAATTATATGTGATTCTCCACATTTATTCAACAATTATGCTTAGTTTCTGTAAATAAAACTTTAATTATTATGTACTATATTTTTGTCAATAGCTTTAAGCTCGGCTACTAAAAGTATAAATTATGCAAGTTTCAGTATTTTTTTTGTAATCTAAATTAGTAACAACCCTTTGGTTTTACAGTTTAGGTGTCATAGTAAAAAATGTTAGTAGTATCGTGTTTTAGCTGAAGAATTAATAGAAGTAAGCAAGTCACTCTCACACTGTTACCAATTGCTCTCTGACAAACGACACATAACCCAAAGCACACTGGCAATAGTGTTAAAGACACTATTACCAGTGTGCTTTGGGTTATTGTCGTGTTGAAAAATTCAGCTCACCTGGCTTAATTACTCGTATCTTCGGAATAAGAGTTAATTGCCTATTTTGTACTGGTACTAAACCATTAGCCATTCAATATTATTTGGGACCCACCCCGCCCGAGACACTCCACAATAAAACCTCGCACTTTATTATTTATATTTCCGTGCTTAAATGTTGATTGGTCGAGCTCAGTATCGTATTAACCAAATTTAGATTACTTTTTTCTTCTGAAAATGAAACATTTTTCTATTGATGGACAGTTGAACTACCTACAATAACACCTAGCGAAGGCTAGACGGTTTCCTGTAGTTTGTGTGGTAAGCAGTAGCATTTTCCTAGCAAATCTTCCAACTAACCGACTATAATAGACTAGTCTTGCAGACACGTTTCGAGCTTCTTGAGAAAATATTTCTTTTCTTATAGCATTAGAACCATTGAAGAGCAGAATCTTAGCCTGTTTGTATTATGCAATGCTTCTTTACGGAGCATCTATAGTATTTTAATATATTTTTGTAAAAAAAAATAAAAAAAAAAAGTTTTTCTTAATGCATATTTTTCGATTAACTTATTAAATTCTGCTGTCCTTATCTTTTAAATGTGTCCTGTCCATCCAAAGGTTGCCTGGAAGAGAAGGCCGCCCATTGTAATGTTTTTTTTTCTGTGCCTATACTTATCTTTTCTTTGTTCTTGTTTGTTTTATGTTTTACAATAAAGATTTATTGTATTGTATTGTATTGTATACTAGCTGTCCGCCGCGGTGTTACCCGCGTTCCCTCGGGAAAACTTCACTTCCCCGGGATAAAATATAGCCTATGTTCATCAGGGATAACGTAGGATTCCATTGGTGAAAGAATTTTTCATATTGGTCCAGTAGTTTCGGAGCTTATTCATTTCAAAAAAACAAACAAACAAACATACATACAAACAAACAAACAAATCTTTCCTCTTTATAATATAAGTACGCAGATCTACTGCGTCAAAAAAAATTTGTACCTTAGTCATAATTTGTTTCTAATTAGTTGTCCAATCCAACTCCCAGTACTAATGATTATGTTGACTCTTCTTCAAATCAATATTTTTTTTAATTATTGCACTTGTAGTCTAAATATTTTAATAGCACGTTATTACACTTGAGGGATGGGTGTCCAATTGTGATTTCGGTACTAAATTTATCCCTGGCACCCAATAAATATAATTTAATAAAAAAAATGCTATTTTACTTAGAAAACCTAGGAAGTGACCAAGTGATCCTAATGATATGTCAAACACTGTATATAGATATAGTTTCAACAAACGATTAATCCCATATAAAAATAAATAATATTACTCTCGGAAATAATAATGAATAGGTATTGTACGTATTTTCAGTGAGTTGCTGACTTCGATCACCGAGACATCAGAGATCAGGTCGCTGAAGCATGTCTTAGATAATGCATAAATATGACATAATGGGCAATATATAATATATTAGTCAAATTAATAAAACAAAATTGCGACAGAAACTTTAAGGTTATATAACTTTAAGGGTATTTTGATCTGAATTATGCTATTCAGACCAGGACCACTGCCCGCTGGCTTTGTACAAAACTAAAGAAGTCAACCAAAATAACAACATAGGTATTCCATTGAGGACTTCTTTCGTGACCCGAAGTATAGTCACAGAAGTATTATTTAAACTCATGAATATAGCAACAAAAATGTACAATAAATTATAAGACATACAATTATGTACAAACACAACATGAATGCAAATAAACACTGAATTTGAAATTAAAAATCACGTTTTAAAGCATCGTAACTAGATAGATGTCAATCAAAAATAGTATTAGACAGTCTAAGCCTTTGCGGTCCATTCAATCTAGCGCCATGATTAATCGGGTCGAGGAGTCACAGCCAGAATCCACCTCAAATGAGTGCTTCGCATTTCGACGCTATAAAGAATAATCCAGACTGCCGACCCCGGGTGCCGGTCCAACGCGCTGAAACACGATCCTCTCGCTCAACCCTACGAAATCCAGCCGCGACGGAGCGAGACGAAAAGTATTTTGACAGTGCGACGTCTATTCATTAGTCGTGATTACGGCACGGGATGAATTGACATCTGGGACATCGGCTTGAGGGTAGGCCCGCTTGGTTTCCCTTGTGAGAGACGAAAGGTTTCTGCTAAATTTTAAGCTAGGGTTCGATAAAATATGTTTTAGGTTGTCTGCGGAAGACTTTAAAGCGCATACACTATGACAACACAAGTACTAGAAACATATAGTTTTAAATAAGTTTATCTTGAGCAAAAGGAAATTAAAATAATATTGCTACAGTTCGCTAAGAGATACACATTCGCGAAAAAATATATCTAATATAATAATAATGATTGTAGCTCACCTAATGCTGTGCTAGCCATTCTCATACTCTGAACTTGCATGTCCTCAGGTGAGCCTTGTGTGATCTTTCTCTTCCTAGGTCGTCCTTTCGTACTCGGTCCAGGGTAGTACTGTGAAGGCGAGTCCCCTTCGCTGTGCACTTGGCTGTATCGCAAGTGTGAACAAGCTTTAGTGACATTGAATAGGAATACTATTTATAAATCCTATCAGAAAGGAACTTCCGTCTACGCAAAAAGGTATCAGATTCTTATCGGAGCCTCATTATAGGTAACATTCGGAAATACCATCAGCGATGAATTCGGTTTTTTGATCTTTTGCTTATTTTTATACACTTATAATCTTCCATCAGAGAGTAAATATTTTATGTTGTCTGACGTAATAATCGAACCATCGAAGTTGTTAAAGACTAGCTGCGCTCCGCGGTGCTACCCGCTGTCCCTATAGATACTTTTCCGGAAATAAAAATATAATTTGCGTTTACTCTACTTATTTCATTAGTGTTGTTACCACTTCCCTATAAATAGATGTTTGTACAGGACGACTGTTTGTGGTTTGAAAACCAAAAATATTTGTACAGTACAATCCATGAGTATTGTGATAGACGGAGTAAAGAGATGATTGACTTGCAACAGATTACCTGTACATATTGTTGACATCATCTTCGCAGTACTCGTCCATACAAGCGTTGTCGTAGTGCGGCCGGCAGTAGACGATGCCGTCTCGCATCCCAAACACGTCTCCTTTGGTGAGCTGGACCCCGCATGCGGTGCAGGAGAAACAGGCCAGGTGGTAAACCAGGTCCCGAGCCCTCATCACCAGCTCGTTGGCTGTGATGCCGTTGCCGCAACGGGCGCATCGTTTCACGCAGAACAATCTGTGACAACGAGAATCAGGATTTTGGATTTCGGGAGGGTAACACAAACAAACAAACGTACAAACTCTCCTTTCTTGTTGGTATAGCTTGGTGATTATTTTAATAAGAGGGATTGATAGTCAAAACGTAGTGAAAAACGATAAGGTTCTCAAAATACTGTGATATGGCCTGCTTAAAAAATCTAGGCTAAAAAAAAGAAACTTATAGAACATTTTTAATACTTCGTAACAATGATGACATTGTATGGAACTAGCCAAACTTTACACTTAACTTGTAAACATACACCATAGAGAACACCCCCGCAAAATCAATCAAGCATAATCGTCAAAACAATCTTGACACTATTTGTGTAATGTCATAGTAACCCACACAAACAATTATAACATATGTTAGCATTGCAGGGGCTTATAACATCACGCCGATGTGACCCTTGACTATACAAACGGGGTAGGGTATCGTTGATGATAATCAATTAATCAATTATCCCAACATGAGCAGTCAACAATGCGAGAGATACTGAGATTACTGGTAGATACACAATTCTCTCTGGTACAGTTTGAAGAGGGTGTTTCATTGGTGAACTTATAAAAAGTGTATAATTTGTAATTTTATAGTGCTAATCCACACTTGGTGCACGATGAGCATGAGTTCACTAGTGAACGTGTAGATGGCGCTAATCGGTGCTCAACCGAAAAATATGAGCTTATCGAAAATTTGGACACCGGCAAGTAGGATTCTGTGGCCGAGCGGTAAGGCACTTCGGCTTTAGAAGGATCGTCTGATCGATGCGGGTTCGAATCCCGTGGGAATCCAAAATTTTGATAAGACTTTTCATTTCTTTATAAAAAGTGATAAGAATTATGACTTATAATAAAGTTGAAAAGGTATTCGTATACAAGCTATGTTTATTTTTTCCTGAAGTCATTGTATTCGTGCAATCTATTCTGAATTTGAAATAACCCAAAATGGTCAGTTATGAAAACCTAAGTTCATACAATTACATTGTGAGAAATAAGCAAGTGCGTGTGACTTTGAGTGACGGCCCCAACTGCTTCTTTATCGACTTGTTGACACTACTACCCACCTCTACTTCACCACAAATATTAAAGCTAGTGTTCAACAACTAGTGATTTATTTTTGTCACCGTAGCGAAAGTAATAGTAATTTATACAATGTTAACAATTTATTTAAGTAAGTTATGTAAAAGCTCAATTTTTTAGTTTTTATGTAACTAATCTTCAACTTTAACAAGTATTTTATAGTGTTTAAAATTGAAAAAGTATTGTCTTATAACATAATTTCCAACTTAAAAACACTATTTTCCTAAGACGCCGTTTGCATGAATGATGGCATTCTGGCATATAATTCTTACATCTTGCTTTTTCAAACTCAACGGAGGAATTTAATAGCTCTTCTATTAAATTTTTTATACCATATTCAGCCTCTGTCAATTTTATGATACCAGAAAATATTTAAAAAATATACAGGGTGTAACAAGACGTCTACCGAACCCGAAAGGGGTAGGTACAGCATCAATACACAACCAAATCCAAAAGGTTTGTTCGAAAAAATCATTCTCTCAGACCGGGTTTGTTTTAAAAGTTCGAGATGTGCGCCTGCATCGTCAGTACAGGCTTTGCTATCGAAGGGTACGCAAAATGAGGAAAATACACGAAATCTCAACTCAATTCGATGGCGGGTAAAAAAGTTATTAGATTTTTTCGACCCACCCGGTCTCTCTGACATACACGTCCCAAACGGCGGGTTAACTATAAACCTACCTACTAATGGTTTCACCTGTTCGAAACTTTAAGGAAAAAAGATTACCTACAATTGAAGAAACATTCTGTTGTGTTGTGTAAAGGTAACAAACCTTAAAATAATATTCGCATAGATCTTCCTATGTTTCAACATGCTACGTTCGCTATGCAAATCGATATAGTACGTACGAAAACTTCGCTAGCTATGTTCCACATATTCTTACGGTCTGCGACAAAAGTTCATGTGCATTTGATTTTTACAAACCTTCAATATCTTTGGAACTTCTACAAACCAAATCTAGGTTATATGATTATGACATAATTATTATTTTTAAACCGGGTATTTATCACGTACCTATTGTTATTATTTCTTTTTTCCGACGTTTCAGACGCATTGAAGCGCCCGTGGTCACGGATGAACTGAGGCACGGCGAGTTAGCTTCTATTATTGAGAGTAGATTGCGTCTACCCTCAATTCGTCTTCAGAATCCGAAAAGGCCAGATTCACACCGCGACACACGACACTGATCGTATCAACTTGCGGCAAACACGAACCACGACTCACACACTTATTAATAACAGGATTCCACGAGGCCGAGAGTCGAAAACCATCTTCACGGTTGAAATTCGGTTTTCGACTCTCGGCCTCGTGGAATCCTGTTATTAATAAGTGTGTGAGTCGTGGTTCGTGTTTGCCGCAAGTTGATACGATCAGTGTCGTGTGTCGCGGTGTGAATCTGGCCTTATCGGATTCTGAAGACGAATTGAGGGTAGACGCAATCTACTCTCAATAATAGAAGCTAACTCGCCGTGCCTCAGTTCATCCGTGACCACGGGCGCTGCAATGCGTCCGAAACGTCGGAAAAAAGAAATAATAACAATAGGTACGTGATAAATACCCGGTTTAAAAATAATAATTATGTCACCAAATCACGAAAGTTTAAAAAGTTTAATTATATGATTATGATTGTAACAAATTCGTGGATACAATCATATTTGAGTTCCAAAAATTAAATGCTTTGCCTTGCAATAAGCAAAGTACTAATAACAATTAAAATTAAGTATCTCAAATAGCAACAAAAAATATTACTTCCGAAAACTACAGATCAAAATTATCCAATTGTTCATGTACTTATGTCGCTAACTGTACAAATGTTCGTGCATTGTGCGAAATTCCGTTTAGTGTGGAAAAACTTCGCATAGGCATTTACGAATTGCGTCCTACATAACCTACATTTTGCAGGTTCGCGTTTTCATATGTGAACAGAGGTGAAAGCGGACCTAAATACCTTGCTTGTGACGTATTTCATGCAGACTGTGTACACTGGGAAATACTCTACACCATATATAAGATGACATATCTTAAAACCTGGGAAAGGTTTGCCAAAAGCACGGCTTTTGTTACACGGCATTCTTTACAAAATTAGCCAGATATGGTTTCCGCTTTACTTTAACTGTAAAATTGTATCAAAAATGTGTACCGCAGCGATCATTATCATTTCTACTGCCAAAACTGTTCAAAAATATTTGACTCTAGAATTTAATAATCAATACTCATAGCGGTATAATAACGATTGTATCAGTAAAGTTATTGAGAAAACGCACCTATAGTAGTCTTCTTTGCAGTAGATATTGCCGTCTCTCGAAAAGCAGGTGAGCTCGGAGTCCAAAGGAAGGTGGCATTCGCAGCATCGAAGGCAAGACCCATGCCATTGACGGTCTACTGCGAGCAGGTAGTACCTACAGGCAAATACTACTTTTACTTTATTCCTATGAAGTAATAAGCTAGAAAGTGTTTCTATGAGCTCTTAGACCCCTCGCGGACTACAGACTTTCCATCGGCCGATAGTTGAGACGGACTATACTTCTCCATACTCATTACGAGCCTAAGTATATTCTGTCTCAACTATCGGCCGATAGTCTGTAGTCTGCGAGGGGTCTTATAGCGATCCAGTTTAGGTCCTAAACTGAACTGCTTCGCTATTACGTACCATGACATATGATACTAAAAGTTACTAATAATAAAATTTATTAGACTTGTCGTAAAACCTGAATCGTTTTGCATTAATATACTTAAGTGATATAAGTTAAACAATTTTCTGCTTAAAACGTCACGTTGTCACGGTACGAAAACTTTGCGATTCAGATTAGGATACATCCCAGATAATATAATACTAGGGTAAACCTGGGGGTAAACTAAAAAATAAACTGGATAGCACCCAAACCGAATAGTAGGTCATGGTACGGCAACAGGTGATGGCAATTAATTTGGATAGACGTGTAAGTGGTAGAATTGAAATATGGTGGATTGCGTAAAAGATAATGATGATGGTAACTACCCAAATGTGTGCAATGCACAGTGTAGGCTTCCGTCCGTAGTTGGTAATAATGCGTACGTAAAAGATATAAAGAGATTTACGTTTTCCACAGCAAACACTTAAAATCTTCAAGTAAAGTTCTAAAATTCTAAATAAAGTGTTTTCAAATTGTTTTTTAAATTTTCATTTCATCGTGAATTTTTTTTTCACCTATTAATTTGCCATTATGCCAATTAAATTCCAAGTAAAAGACTTCAACGCGTTCCTAAACAATGATCAACAATTATGCGCAATGAGTTGAGTACACGGACCAAAATTCTCCATAAAATAATATCTATCACGGTTTTTCAGTTAACCACAAATAAAGTCATACCTATCCTGGATCCTCCCCCCGCAGCCAGCGCACTCGTCCGGGGCCGCGGGGGATCCCTCCGAGTTTTCGCGTTCCTTCAGCATCGCTTCCTGGTCGCTCTTGCTACCGGAAGACGACTCTCTGTCTCAAATAACAAGGTTCAATTCCCCGTTCGCCCCCGTCTCGTTCATAGTTGGCACAGCCATTCCGTAGCTTTCGAGTTTTTGCTCGGCGGTCGTAATTTTGAAGGTATCTGGTGACAACGAATGATTTCTAAGAATAAGACACATAATTAGTGAATAGTGAGCTAACTTATCTACTAGCTACCTTTCGCAGTGTTACCCGCGGTTCCATGGGATTATTTCACTTTTTTGTAAGTAAGTTCGTATGAGTCAGTGGCCAACTCTGTTCACGGAGTTTTTAGGCCGCCTTAGGCTTCCGTCATGGCTTAACGACGTAAATAGCCGGGACTGACAATTTAACGTGCCCTCCGAAGCACAGAAGCGCTCAAATGAAAATACCACTATCGGTCACCCATCCACCTACAGACCTTTTCGAACGTTGCTTATCTTCGACGATCTATCAAGAACGACCAGGCAAGCACGGCCACGAACGCTTCAAAATATAAAAAGATAAAAATTAGCATTCTACTGGGTGAAAGATTGTTTAAATCGGTCAGTAGCTTTTGAGTTTAATCGTTACAAACAAAAAACATATTTTTTTATAATATTCGTTTAGTTTCGTCATTGGCTCATTAGAACAAGTATCATATCAAAAGTACTTATGAATTCCTGATCAGAAAATCTGAATTGGTAACTGACTTAACAACGTATTATTTTCCCCTCAATGCATTGAGCCATTCTAATTCCATTATGGCTACGTCAGAGGTAGACTGCATAAATCTACTTAATATAATCTACTAAAACAAAGGATGTTTTTACATAGACCGTAATAAAACATAGCTAGTCTGAGTCTCGAGTGTACATGGAACGAATGAAAAGAACCAAACAGTAAATGAAACTCCAAAACAAGCAACAAAGTTTCTCCAAACAAACGCTGCCTTCTTAGCATATCATTTATTATTCTCACGATGTTCACAAATCTGCAACCGCATACAATGGGAGAGATATAGAAGTTATATGGCATCTACCAGGAGACAATGGCCTTTGATTATGTATGTTATTTTGTTTTATTTTATTCTGCTGGTAGACATATCTTTTTAGAGCTTGGTAAAAAAAACTGTGTGGAAACTGTGTGTCTACGCAAATGTGTATATTTATTTGTAAAAGGTTTGTTTTTGGTTCTAAACGAACAAAAATTACAGTCAGTAGCGATATTGTTTGGGTTTTATGTAAAGGTATCTAGATATAATTTTTTTATTGCAAGACTTTTCAAGTCAATACTGAAGATATTGAACTTTTGTAATGCCACTTCGAGTGTGTTTTTTTGGTATTGTGGTAAAATTAAGAAACATTTCAATTCTCTTCAGTAGTGCGACCTGAATACGACCAAAGATTGAATATTTCTGTAAAAGTCTATTAAGAGTCCATCTTTTTGAAATTCAAAGTTATTTCGTCCAGGACTTAAAATAAAAATGTTTTTATTTTACCAAGAAATATGAATAAAAACAATTTAAGCAGCTGCCTTCTGGAAACAGTTCTCACTCAGATGAAACTACCAGTTTGTACAAAAAGATAAAAATATGAAATAAATTAAAATATTTCCGTGATGGATCCGTAGTTGTCAAATTAGATTCCATAGTTTCGGTAATCTTAATTTAGTGCTACGCTATTTCGGTGAATTAAAATAATATAATCACACTCACTGGTTTTTTAATTTGCAAAATGGATTATGCACAGTTCACACCTGTGTAACAATCGATGCATAAAGCTCAATTAACATGCAATATAAACTAGCTGGAAAGTAATTTTTATTGTACCATTTGATAGCCAATAAACTATAGGTTTATCGTTTACCTATACATAGGTAATTAACTTGGAAATTTTATTAAAAATATTAGTGCTTAGTGCTTGTAGGTGCAATGACACAATTCTCTCTTCAATGCAGTCTCTTTTCCTTTTTAATACGATGAGCCCGGTCAAATTAGCTCAAAAAACAGGAACGCAACTTTATTGACATTCTAAGGGTGCTCGCACATTGCAGCCGAGCGGTACGTGGCGAACTGAGTCAGTTCAATAGAGAAAATGCTGCTGACGTCAGAGGTGAGCCGCATTTTCTGACGTCATCAGCATTTTTTGTATAGAAAAATTACTGCAGCGCGTCAGTGTGCGATCAGGTTTAATCGCTATATCTCAGAAATTATGATTCTTAAGGAACAAGTGTTCATACCTTATGTGTAGATAATTGCATGATTTACAAATTTTTATACATATTTTTTTGATAAAACTTATAGTTTAGCTAAAAAATGCAAAAAAAAACTGTTTTTGTGACCTTTGACCTTGAATAACTTTTTTACCAGAGGTGGAATAATTGGGGACTTTTGACATATCATTCATAATGGTGTTCCAATTGTACCAATTTTCAGCTCTAAGCGAATTATTGCAAGCTTGAATGTGTTATTTGACCGGGTTAGATATGATAGTGAACTTTCCTTAGATTAGGAATGCCCAATTGAAATTTATATCAAACAAAAGATCGATATTTTCCAATGCGATCTGATTTTTTAATTCGATTCCCACCAAGACGATCTCGATATACTTATATCGACGTGGATGGTATTCACATACATATTTATTAAAAACTAGCTGACCCGCGCGACTTCGTCTGCGCATTTTTTTTCCCGCTTTTCTGATGAAATTTTTCCTGAATTTTCTTTGCTATAAACCTCACGGAGCCCGAGACCCTTCCAACGAATGCAAAACCGTGGAAATCGGTTCGTGCGTTCTGGAGTTATAGCGTCAGGAAGGAAAACCCGACTTATTTTTATTTATATAAAATTAATAAACGATACTTTATACAATCATAACTTTGCACGTCGAAATATAACATGAAACTAATACGAGTATAAACTATCTTTGTGAAGTAAGTAACACTTAATTTGCTTAGCACTTAGCACGCGATAGATATTTAAAGAGATTACTTTTGAACCTTTGAAAGACCGATTCACAAGAGTTCAACTCAATTCAATTTAATATCTTTATTGCTTAAAATTACATTACATTGTAGTTATTTTACTTTACGATTAAAGTTACAATTTTAATTCAAAGGATCGCGCATTTCTGTGTCAGTTACCTATGTAGCTAACTACTTTGTCGTGCCTCTATTTCAAATGACTCCATTATAGAAGATTTAGAATAACTCGTCGTGATGAAAGCATACACTGCGATGTTGGGGTTTTTTTATCGGCTTCCTGATTACAAGTCTCGTGACAGGTTTGCAACAGGCGTAATTGTGCGGTCATCGCAGTCAAACGGACGTAGCTATGCGTAAAGGAACCAACCCACACTCATATCAAAATTGAGTTAAGTATACAGAATGCTTTCAAAATGCACCTTCTACGAACCCTGTAAAGATCAATGAATGAATGAATGAAAAACTCTGTAATGTACACAATAACTACAAAACATACACATATGAACCAATAGAACCTAACGAGACGATGTACAATGGGCGGTCTTATCGCTTAGAAGCGATTTCTTCCAGACATCCTTTGGATGGAAAGAAACGAAAATATTGAAGGTATGGCAGAGGGTGTACAAATATTTATAGGAATAAAAATAATTTTACTAATAAAATAAAATAAAAAACAATGATCAATGAACAATGATGTGATCTGTAAATTTTTTACTGAACTAAACATTTTCTCGACAAAGTTACCAACCCACTTATCGATAATATTGTGGGTGTAAGCCACTGAGAAACATAACATTTTCAGAGAAAAGTTTCTGAAACAAAACGTAAATGTTTTCAGAAACAAATGTTTCGGGGACTTGGCCATCCACACCTCAGTTGTTTCATCTGAGTCAAGAAATCCCATTATCGTTTAAAATAATTTTATAATTTAAAAACCTATGCTGTTGTCGTTCAAATTCAATTCAATTCAAATTCGTTCATTGCTTCATGTTAGTTACAAGGTCTTATTATAGGTAGGCGTTTCATAACATGAACCCCACTGGGGCACTGCAACATTTTAACTTATAAACTAACTTAAGTAAATAAAGATTGGCTAAGCCCTTATAGATATTTAGTTTAAACAGTTTAGGTTCAAGTACAATTAAAGCACATAAAGTTTATTTACAGAAACTAAACTACCACAATATGTACATAAAATTACAAAATACAATAGAATCAGTCAAGCTATCTAAGGATCATCGTAAAAACGATTATAGATAGCTCAACTAATCCAGGTCAATTAATTTAAATCTCAATTAAAGTAAATATTTAGAAGCTAAGTTTACTTTTATTAAATCTTTTATTGTCATCTAGATAATCTTGAATACTGTAATAACTTTTTTCAACTCATATTGTGTGTTATGTTATGTTGTTTATATCACCAAACGACTGCCATGTGTTTATAAACAACTGAAACACACGTCCACACTTGTTTAAAGCTGTTGCGAAACAGATTTGTTTCGGTGCTCTCCACTTCCATGGGG
Organism: Epirrhoe alternata; assembly: GCA_963565295.1. Lineage (NCBI taxonomy): Eukaryota > Metazoa > Arthropoda > Insecta > Lepidoptera > Geometridae > Epirrhoe > Epirrhoe alternata. The sequence continues at coordinate 4,172,829 of OY751375.1, forward strand.
GTGACCACAGAAATATGATTATTTTTTTAAATAGGTCAGCACTCTGCCTGATGTTAAGCAGTAGTGAGGTCTAAGATGGAGCATGCTTACCTAGAATGAACCTATTTACTCTTAATTTGAAGGCTATTGTACTTTTCGGGAAATACAGAGCCCGGCAATGAGTTCCACAACAGAAACATTTAGTGTTTACCGAAAAATTGTAACATATATCCGAAACACGTAGATTTGGTTTCTGAAACAGTTTTTATAAAACTTCTACATGTTTACCGAAAAATTGTAACATATATCAGAAACACGTAGATTTGGTTTCTGAAACAGTTTTTATAAAACTTCTACATGTTTACCGAAAAATTGTAACATATATCAGAAACACGTAGATTTGGTTTCTGAAACAGTTTTTATAAAACTTCTACATGTTTACCGAAAAATTGTAACATATATCAGAAACACGTAGATTTGGTTTCTGAAACAGTTTTTATAAAACTTCTACATGTTTACCGAAAAATTGTAACATATATCAGAAACACGTAGATTTGGTTTCTGAAACAGTTTTTATAAAACCTCTCACGGGTGGTTGTGTATATCTATAAACCCTAATCCGAACTCACTACTTCCAAAAAATATTTTCAGTTAATAAATTGTATTCTGAAAAACGAACATATCGACTTCATTGCAAAAACTAGTTGGCGCCAAATCAACGACCGAACTTTAAAAAAGCTTGTAAAATGTGAGTAAAATACAAATAGTGTAGAATAAAAATAATACAAGCTATCAAAACTTGCGCGTGTAACGCGTGTTCTACTTCTTACGTACAGTAGATTAAGGGTTATGAATCAAACAACAGATTTTCGTAAACAAGAACCAACTTCCATTCTTTGTATCTTATCGGATAACATAACAAATTTTTGTTATCAAACACGTTTAACTACAACAGTATATTATTTTATGAGGGCAGTTAGTTTTGATAAGGCTCAAAAAGCTAAAGTTTTATTGTAGAAGTGTAATAAAATGCAGCTAGCTGGTTCGTTAGTAAAACCGCGTAATACACAAGTCGTAAACCTCAGTCGATAGGCCAAGGCGAAGCCTGTAAGGGTAAATTGGAGGACCAAGTCTAATCATATTGGTAACAACGTTTTTGGCCCTTGAGAAAATGGAATGAATACGAGTAACCTATAACTTAATTTCGTACAACTGATCAATCCCTCTACAAGTTTCTAGCAGCCTTTGGCTAAGTGAATTTCGACAAGACTTTTACGGTAGAGATAAAAATATGTTACTTAAGTTGTTAAGTGACTTAAGTTACTTATAATTTAGAAAATAAGTAAGTCAGTCCTGAAAATTGACTACAAGAACGGCGAACATGAGCAATAGGTAGAAAATAAAAATGATTATTGTACTCGGTAATATACTTTTTCAATAACATCATGATATATTTTGAAACACAATACCAATGTTATTGTCTTCTATAACATTGGAATATAATATCGTCTTGGATATTATCGCGCACAAATCATTTTACGCGATAACTAATTATTTGATACTAATCATTGTTATTTGTTATTTTTTGTCCCCACGTGTAAATAGATATTGTAGAGAAAAGCATAGATATTTAATTACATTCTATTACGACAAACGTGACATAGTAGATAGAGTATGGATTATATACCTAATTCATAAATCAAGGCTTCATACTGAGTGCGATGAGAGTACCCTACTCATTTTAATGACATCAAAGAAATCTTGTAAAAAACACTTGCCCAGACAGCGCATACACACATTGCATATGTAACATAAGAAAATGCTCTGTGCAAAAAAGTCAAATTAGAAAGAAAACACGGCCTCCATTTTTGCCCTGCCATCGTTAGTGATAAAATGACTGGGGGTTCTAAACTCCCCTATCAAAATCTCTGCCCTCTCCGTACGAAAAAGTAGCTCCGTAGACTGAAAACTACACAAATTGCAACATCGAAGTCGAGCCGCCTCCATCCCGGTCTCCCTTACCCTCCTCAAGGCACACCCCGAAATATGAGAGGTCGATTTGTGCCGAGAAAAGGGATTCGTTGCTAACGTCTCCCAACGAGGGAAACGACATAAAGACTACCGATACGAAAATTATTACACGTGAGCTTAAGTCGTATGTTATGTTGAAATAATAATAGCAACGGCAGGCATTCCAATGTAAATCTAATCTACAGAAACTAAGCTACTAACTCAAAATAAACTAGATCAGTTGAGCCATCTGGATCACTGAAAGCTATCTATTATTATGTATGTTTACACGATAAAAATTCTCATTACGGAAATGAACAGCATATAATTGGGATTTGAATCCATCTCCAACACCAGGACTACCAGGTAACAAAGGAACCTTTAGATGATTAATGACCTTCCCAAAGTGCTTAACACAGCCCAATGTCTTATGTTTGCCTATGACCTTAAGGTCGACCAATGTGTTAAAGGTCAGATTCTACGGCATTGCAACAAGATATTGACTCAGTACAGAGGTGGAGTCTGTCAAACAGACTGACATTCAATGTGGGAAAGAGCAAAGTGATGACATTTAGGACTTATCGAAGATTGAAACAGGAGATCTGGAAAATGGAATGGGGGAGTATTGAAGCAGATTTCTCATTTGACGAAAAATTTCCGTTAGTTTTGAATAAAACAAGCCGCCATGTTTTGTTCAAACCATCGACAGGACTTGACTGACTGACATGACTAAAAAAATATTTAAAACTTGACATTGGCAGAATGATACCTAGTTGTGTAGATTGCCACTAAATAAAAAAGAAGAAGAAGATACACGTCTTGACTTCCGCTAACACATTATCTCAATGTGTAAAAAAGACAATACGAAGTCAATTCCAGTTTCGCGCAATAAGCTGGGATCCACGTGAGGCTAAATTATGTATGGTGGAAAGCTCCAGAGAAAGTTTAAATAAATAAATAATGCTGGACATTTCACACAACATCATCTAGCCCCAAACTAAGCAAAGCTTGTACTATGGGAACCAGATAACTGATATACTACTTATATACTTTTTGTTTGTAAATACATACATATAATACATAGAAACATCCAGACCCGAGATAAATATTTGCAGATCATACAAACATTTATCCCGCGGCGGGGATCGAACCCGCAAGCTTCTGCGTCCCAAGCGGGCTTTCACCCACTGCGCCACAGAGGTTTGTCACACTTATATACTAGATTGTCACATTAGATTATAAAAGTGTCTGTAATGATCATTTATTGCAAATAAATAACGAAATAACTGAATATTTAAGAGCATGTACGGCTACTACCCTTATCTGTTTGCATCCAGTATGGTTGGAATAGACACGTTGCAGTTGAGGCGTAAACTCCAACTGGCCATGCAATATTCACTGCAGAATTTAATATTTAAGTTATGTTTATTTATGATAGTTAAGCGCTTTGGATTATTTTGTAAGCGGTTTATCTTTTTTAATAAATCATTTCATTTTATTTAGCTCCGTTCATTACGGATAAACCCGATATTTGGTGAAAGGGCTTCGGTACCTACTCACTGAAAACATCGTTGAGCCTACTAATTGCAAAAAGGGATCTATAACCATAGCAACAGCTTAGTGTCTGTTCACGCATACCACAACCACACCACATCGTAGTGACAAAAAGTGTTACTAAAAAAAATTACGACGGGTTCGATACTTAAAAATCCTTCAGTTTTACATATCAGTTTCAGTTTAACAGTTTTCTACTTCGTTAGGTATTGATTGACATGGCATGACCTTAAATACCAAAATTTGTTCGTAATATCTATTGGTGAATTCAAAAGTCGCCTTAATCAGATTTTAGTTAATAAAGCCTATTATACTCTGAAATAATATCTTGACGATCGTAATCCCACTCATATAATAAAGCTGAAAGTTTGTGAGTTTGTTTAGATGTTTGGATATTTGAATGTTTGTGTATCAATCACGCCTAAACCAGTGAACCGATTTGGATGAAACTTGGTATAGGCATAGATAGTGACCTGGAATAGCATATAGGCTATTCAAAATGTTGGTACCACGCGGGCGAAGCCGCGCGCAGAAGCTAGTATTATTTAATTGTACAAGTACCTACTCATAGTAAATTTAATTATAATATTATATTATTAGGTATATTATAACCTGACCATAATGCTAATTTAATTTTTATTTATAATTTGACATATTGTTTTTCGTAAGTAAATAATATTAGTGACTTTTATATTGAAATGTTTGTATGCTAATCAGCAGGACTTTGTAACCTAGATTCACAAGCAATAAATAAATTGAAATTGGTTGCCGCGAGTTTATTTTTAGGTACGAAAATATTAGAGTAGAGACACAAAACTACTTGAAGATTTGATTGCGTAAATGTAGTCGTGAGACATATAATTCACTACACAAATTAAATCACTGCGATAAGAAAACTAATTGTAACCCGATAAATAAACAGATCGAACGTGGAAATGCAAGGAACAAGTCACACTAGACAGGACACGTGAGCCACAAATTAATTAAAGCAGTTGCAACAAAATTACGTAACTTTCTGAGCAAACGAGAATGAACGATCTTCGGTGAAATACATACTTGTGCTTTTCTTTTATACTTAATAAATTAATATTTATTTTATATTTGGGACCACCCATGTGCGGGTGAAGGTCTCCTCCAACCGTTTCCAATGGTAAGTTGGTAATATAATCTTCTTTCTATCTATTATCTTCAAGTCTGTTTGTATTTTCCTTTGTACGTAGGTAGTGTAATTTTCTGTTAGATTGGAGGGTTTTGGTCTACTCTTCCCGTGGGGAACAGTTTTTTTCCTCCTAATATAATAATAAAATTCTTTGATTTCAAAAGTCTTGAAGAATGTAATCTAGGCTTTAATTAAAAAAAAAAGATACGGCTAAAAAATAACATTGTTATAATTGTACGATTTCTACAAAAATCTACGCTGAGGCAATACGTAGATTTTTAAAAGTGCTATCTATTTACTTTAATGATGATAAACTAGTAAAAATCAGCCCGATCTATAATAAAAAAAAAAACCATTGAAACCATCATAATACTCGAACGTAGCTTGAAGCTCGGGAGACAAACTTCAAGTCATACGAGCTCCGAGTTTCGGACATCAGGGTGCCTAGTATTCGTATTTTACGCGTTCGGTATCAACGCCGTAAACGCAGATTTGTATGAGAAAATAGCAGCGCCATCTTTTGATACTCGCTCATTACAAATGAAAACCAGTACTAATCCACGTTTACGGCGTCGATACCGAATGGTGAAAAGTTATACTAAGCACACTGAACAGCGGGAATTGTCTACCGACGGTATATGGGATATTAGGGAACCACCGCCTACGAAAAAAGCGCCCTGACTTTCAGGTTATTTTAGAGTAGGATAAATGTTTTTCTATGTATGAGAATCTTTTATTTACTACTACTGAATCTTTTACTTTACTACTAAGTATATTAGAAATAGACCAGAGTCTTAATTTATATTTATTTTTATATATATTTATATGAAAACTGTTACTCGGGACTACCGTGATACAAGCTTTGTTTAATGCGGGGTTATGTGTATTTTTTATGAAATAAATCATCATAACTTAATCATACGAAAATTCGTACTAATATGATTATTTTGGTGATTCAAGATGGTCCAACCAATTTATTTTAATGTTTTAAGATGCAATGACTCTACATTACCTTAAATATAAATATGGTTATAGACATTTATTTCCCATAAAGAATACCAAATAAATATAAAAATAACGATTGATCCATGCATGGCTACGTATCCTCCTACATTAATTTAATTTACTGGAAAGCAGATAAGCAAAGATAAAAAAGAACACAAACATTCAGTGTAAGTACAAATTAAAAAAGCTTTCTAAATAACGTTTACTTTTAATAAAATCACGTTAAATAATCTACCTACTTGTAAGCGCACCTCCTCCCTCGCTTTTATACTTAATTCCTCTTTTACTATTTGTAAACATTGCTTACTGTTATTGCTAGAGCTCATTCTAATATCTACATCGGTAAATAATTTTTCTTTCAAGAGCTTTTTATTTTACTGGAAGATTCTAACCGGCTTATCTTTTTCTATTTACCTAATACATCACGTGATTTCTAAAATTCATATAAATAATAAATACTAAAAATCATTTTACAATCCACAAACCAACAATCAGCGAACACTTCATACAACACGTAAAGATCTCAATTAGAAATTTACCTCCTAACTCCTAGCGAGAACTGGGATCGGTGCACGGTAAAATTCGCTGTCAAACAGTTTACAAATACGCATTCAACTGTTGGAAATCTAAACGCGGCACTGCTCGGGCTCCACGGACATCTGAGGGGCAACTGTCTTTGGCGTTGCCACGCCTACGCTCGCCGCTCGCGAATAAGAATCCGGTATACATCGGGTACGCTTTTAGCGCGACAGCCACGCTACACTCTCTCTCTCTCGCTCTATCATCAGAATGTCCAGCTGTGGGGAGAGAGACAACGAACCTGTCCCAGCGTGACAATATTCTATATCCAAAAATGATGACTCGTTGATCAGTACTCTATCCGCAGTTGGTGACGCAACAATGAAATTTTAATTCTAGAACTTTTCTCTGTTGATGTTATTAAACTATGTGTGTATTTTACAGAAATTATACTCACATAAAAAAATATTTTTATTAGAAAATCTTATGGTACCGAATAAAACAGAAACAGGGATAAATACTTTTAATTTAAATGCACCAATAAATTTTTCTTAAAATGTTTTTTTGGAAAATTTATAATAAGTACATAAATTCTAAGATATTTTTTTTAATAATTATTATTTTATGGCGGGTATTTATCACGTACCTATTGTTTTACTTTTCTTATTCCGGACGTTTCAAAATTTTTAAAATATGTCATAAAATAATAATCACGAAAGTTTATAGAACGTGAGATAAAGTTATTCCGGAGTGTAAACTGTCAAAATATATGGTTATTCTTGATTTATTCGGTGGAATAACTTTATGTCACGTTCTATGGTAAGACGCTAAAAGTTTAATATTTTTTTGTTTTATCACATAATTAAGCTTCCGCCTGCAGCTTCGTCCACGCGGTACCAACTCTTGAAACCGTATTTAAATACCTACCTAGATGGTTGAAATAGCATTTCTAGACTGGTCTACCATCTACCTACATCTATTCCAAGTGACATCAAAATCAGTACACTAGATAAGGCGTGATTGAAACACAATATTAAAAATATAATCTAGTAAGATTTTTGTTTCTGGTTTATCTTAACCTATTTATAAGAAATGGTAATGTGTTGATAATAAATATGATTCCTGATTAAATAAATCATTATTTCTACCAACGAACCGCCACTTGCCTTCATCCAAGACATTCGGGAAAACAAACAGTCGATGTGCAGATAAAGATAATTAATGTATTGTAAATATGAAATGAACACAATGTTTAGGTTGAACTTACAAAAAAGATTAAATATATAGAGCAGCTGCAACCACCCACAGAGACAAACGTCGTCACGATTTTTACAAGAAAAACAAAAGTTATACTAACTCAAATTAATAACCTAAGCGATGGTATCAAACTGCCATTAAATTACACTTAATAAAAATAATGTTAATTTTTGTGATGTATAATTGGCATAAGATAGATTTTGTCATGATACAAAGACAGTATTAAAAACATTTTTTTCTCAAATAAAATTAATAATGTTAATTTTTGTGATGTATAATTGGCATAAGATTTTGTCATGAGACAAGGACAGTATTAAAATATTTTTTTTCTCGTCTTTATTCCATTCATAAGTGGGCACAAGTCTTCCTCTACCACCTCCCTTCTAACAAGCATAACCATAACATTATCTCCTTATTTACAAATATTTGTTATCATCGATCGATTCTTTTGTCTGGTTCTAACACTTATGCATCTGAATGTCCTCATTACATGCCCATGCCATATGGGGGGTGTACTCGAGTTCCTTATGCTGTCTAGTGTCCATCCTCATCACTCGATACATCTCAACATTCGCATCGCACCTATCCTTTCGGTTGATCTTCTGCAAAATAGAAAACGCATTGAATCACTGATATTAAAAAAAATATGAAAACATTGCCTACATCCATTCTATTCTAATTCTTGTGTGTTATTATATTTTTCGAATTTTTATAATGAGCTGAGAAATAGTAAAAACCAATAACTAAGCCAAATTAGTGATTTATTTCATAAATTAACATTGGAAACAAATATTATGGTTGTTTCGTACTAACTAGCTACCTAAGTATTAATTAAAAAAAGTGGTTTCAACAACTCCATAGAAATGAATGAGGACACAGTTGCGTCAAACCATTAGCGATACGGTAGTCCAACTAAAGTAATAAATATTTTTAACAGTCAACAAATGAAACAAAATAGAATTAATTTATGACAAAAATGCATTCAAAGTACTGCGATTGCTACGATAGCTTATCGACTGGCTTCCGCTGATAAACAAATAATAAAAACTATAGATTTTTTATTACACATTTCATTTATTTACAGACATAAAACATTCATAATATTAATCACAAAAGAACCTGATTGTATGTTGTGTATTACTGTAAAACAAAGACTAAATAATCTTAGTTTAAGCTAGCTAAGTAAAGCAAAATAAATTTGAATGCTATCACTTCTTCATATGATTTATCTAAGATGCTGTACATTTCACATAGCGTCATCTAGCCCCAAACTTAGCAAAGATTGTACTATGGGAACCAGATAACTGATATACCTACTACTATACAGGGTTATTGGTAACACACCGGTAACCTCTCAGGACTGTATTACTATCATAATAAACAACAACTTTTGTTCTATGACTTTTTACAAAACTTACTATATTAACCAAAAACAAACATTCAAGATTTTGTTTTCCTATCTAAAACATTGTCCTATCGAACACCTTTCGGCCCCCGCCGCCCTAACCTCGCTCCCTTCGCTTTGTACTATAGCTTTCTTTTGTTTTGCATAGACTTCGTAACATTTAGAGCGTTCAATTTATTAATTTTATATGACAATTTGATGAAAAAAATTAATGATAATTTTTTTTAAAGTTCTTCCTTATGACACACACACACAGTCCTGAGAGGTTACCGGTGTTTTACAAATAACCCTGTATATGATCTTTTATATCGAAAGTTTTAAGGTAATCTTGCTTTGGGCATACAGTGGTGATCCAGTTGGTAGACGCAATTAAATGTTCTTTCGGGTGCTATTTGCTATTTCAGTTTACGAGAAGGCGTGAAAGCGTCTGAGTAGTAAAAGTTAAGTGAACGCAGGGGCTTCTGAACGCGAGACGCGGTGACCCGTGCATCCCTCCACCACAAAACTAAGCGTCTGAGACTTAGCGCCTATTCTAAAGACTTTAAAGTCCACATTAAAACCACATCACATAAAATTCGTCCCTCTTGATATGTCAAGAGGGACTGATGGGACTGAACTGATCAGTTAACCTGGTATGTTGATCAGTTACCAGGTTAACTGATCAGTTTATTCGACACTGGTGCCACTTCCCAACTTCCTTTAAGAATATCCATTCCTTATTTTTCATCTATGGTACACCACACATCAATTCAAATCACACAAACAATCGATTGATCTCATATATTAGTCAAGACTAAAACTGAAGAAACGCTCTTTTGCATGAGTACTCGACTAAGTCAAACTACAGCTGAACTAAAGCTGAACTGAAAGTCATAATTGAATAGGGAAATTTTATTTACAGAAACTAAGCTACTACAATATGTACATAAAATTACAAAATACAATAGAATCAGGCAAGCTATCTAAGGATCGTCGTAAAAATGATCTATAGATAGCTCAACTGATCCATCAGGCAACTAATTGAATTGTTTATTTATTATTTATTTAGATCGAACTTAACTATGACATGACAGAAATTCCAGATCATCATAGTTATTAAATACATGTACACATAATAAAAACATCAGAAAATTGCACAGAAAAAATAAAATATAGTAAGTATAATATTTAGACAAAACAATTGGAAACATTTTACTACAACTATAGGTACGAGTATAACAAAAAATTAACTGTAAAAACTTTCACAAAACTCGAGGCACAACCGCAAGCCTTTACACAATGTCTGAATATAGATAAAAACTTGGTGACATGTAGGCAGATGAAAGGTAACATGAAGATTTTCATCGTGAGAACGATAAGGTAAGGAAATTAAAAAAGTGTGAAATCTATTTTGTAAGAAACTACAGTTAAAATAAAAAGTCTTAGCTAAGCGGAGCGTGATATAAAATCGGAACTTATAATTAACAGCCCTAGCAATACTTCGTGTGAATTGTGTTTAAAAAAAAAGTTACATAGTGTTGTCTCGGATTGCCGACGACAGATTTATAATAATTAAGAGTACCTAACTGCGTACTACACACGTAATAATAAGTAATAGAATACAGTTTTTAGAATACAATAGTTTTCTCATTCTTTATCTACTACTAGCTGACCCGCGCAACTTCGTCTGCGCATTATTGAACAAAGTAGAGGAGTTTTGAGTGAATCGAGAGTAGGTAATAAAAATATAAAACTCCGTCGCTTGTTATACCTATTAATAATATTTTTTTTATATTTATGTTTCTCTCAAGAATCCCATAAAAGATAGAGGTAGGGAAAATCTTACCCAGATCTTGCAATGCTAAGAACAAAACGAATACGGTAAATTGGTATAGAATCGCTGAAGCGAGCGGCAATTTTTTTGAAGAAATTGTCTCGAAACGTATTTTTTTTTGAATAGCAAGTATTGTATGGTTTTGAATTTCGAAATAAAACGATTAACTAATATTACCTACCAGCGACTTCGTCAGCAATATAAAAATATCGAAATCTCTAAGCAAAAATCTCCATTAACTTTTCAAAACTCAAAATCAAAGAAAATTATTATACTCGATCGTATCTCCATCTCCGCTATAGTAGAAACGCCACCTAGGAGAAAAGGTATAAAGTAATTTTGACGTCGGTGATATAGATGGCGTTCTAACTATAACCAAAGAAAAAATATTTTAATATCAAAAAATCATAACTTCGGAGTTCGGATATATTGATGGGTGGGAATACACATGTTACATGTTTATCATTAAAATTAAAATAATTTATTATGCAAAATACAAAAAAAAATAAAAAAATCTAGAGTGCAAAAAGTGGCTGGCGGCGGTCACCCATCCTTTTTATGACCACGCCCAGGGTTGCTTAACTTTTTTCCCCATACAAACTTCCAACCCTTATTTTCTCGCCCCCTTATGGTAATTGACAAAAAAAAGTATCCTATGTCCGTCTCCTGGCTCTAAGCTACCTCCCTACCAATTTTCAACCAAATCTGTTCTGCCGTTCTTGAGTTATAAGTGGTGTAACTAACACGACTTTCTTTTATATATATAGATTTCAAATGTAGAAACAAAAGAAAAGCCAGAAACAACTAACCTGTTATTATTAGGCCTGTGTTCAGCTGTGGACGTCATGTTGCTGAAATGATGATGATTTTATTCACTTGGTCAATTTGTTGGACCATTAAAAAAAAACGCAAAACAGGGTCTCAACTGTATCCCAAAGGTGAGGTAGACATTTTTTTTATTTATTCCAGATCCTTTGAAGATGTATACCTATGGGCGGTAGTCAGAGGCATGTCCAAATAGATATTTGATACATGCCCACATTAAATTTAGAAACCATTTATTTCCAAAATCATAGGTTATCCATAGGTTTCGTTACAAGTAAACGATAAACGTCGATATTTATTCATAAAAATGCAATAAACATTTTATAATTCAGTTTTAAAAATCGTAATTTTTTTTTCTATCTTCAACCCACCAAAAACGCCGTCTGCCATTTTGTGACGTCACTGTGTTAAGTTAGGCACAAAAATAATATATTTTACAGTCGTATTGTTCACATAACAAACCATATGACGTCACAACATGGCGGCTCGCGTTTTCGGGAGACAACTAAACATCATTAATTAAAATGCATAAATTAAGGCATTTTACGGACACCTCAGGATTGATTTAAAACGGTTTTCAAGAAAGTGGAAAATAGCCTATTATGGTACTCGTTCGTGAAACTTCTTTATTCGATAAATTTGAAAGCTGTGAGTATCAGCAACTCCCGAAAATAGACTCTGGTAGCTTTCATCTCGTTATACAGCGACAATTACAATATCGTTGATTGACGACGTCACTTATATCCTCTAACACAAAGGCGTAAGGTTGAATTTCCGTTGGGATACTTATACATCACAAGCTTTCGGCTTATTCTAACAAAATTTTCTTCAGAATGTTTTTTTAGTTTACGATTTAGAAATGCAAAGACTCGTTGAACGACGATCCAGTGATTTTGAGTTCCATTGATTTTTCATATTTTTTTGAGTATGATTTGAGTAAGAGTGGTGGGAGATCGCCCAAGATAGGGACCACTGGAAAACTTAGGGGGAGACCTTTGCCCAGCAGTGGGACAATATAGGATAACTAAAAAAAGTGTAAAACTTCTTCAGCTCTCTTGTAAATTTAGTACCTAGATGCCTAAATCCAAAAAAGTATTTTACGTGAACGTTATTTTACATAGGACGGGAACTCATCGCGTCAACCTTACAATCGGACAGACTTCGACTACCTACATACTCAAAGACATCCCTAGCTGCAAAAGGGACTGTCGAGTTCGTCATCCCCGGTCTTCATGCAAATTTTTAGAATGCTCAAAATACATTGTAATTACGGAAAAGTGTCCTCCCGGGCTGTCGCCACGTGCCGGTTCAGGTGTCACGATGAACGGTCACAGGCGTGCATCGGGTTACAAAGGAGCCGAAATCGCTTGATCCGAGGTTCGGATTACATAAACCCACGCGTCCCGTTTTAGCGACGATGTGTAGAGCAACAGGGTGATTAGTCTTAGTTACCGATTGACTTATCGATGGTAAGGGTCAGAATCCCATGCGCGGAAGATATGCTTTTATTCCGTTATGATGACAAAACTGCTCGGAATTCTAGAAAAATATGATCCAAATTAGAATACTTTGTTGTTAATGTTAAGAAGCGCTCGTGGTCGTGCTTGCTTAGTCGTTCTTGATAGATCGTCGAAGTTAAGCAACTTTCGAAACGGTCTGTAAGTGGATGGGTGACCGCCAGTGGCATTTTCATCTGAGCGCTTCCGTGCTTCGGAGGGCACGTTAAATTGTCGGTCCCGATTATTTAAGTAGTTTAGCCATGACGGAGGCCTTAAGGCGGCCTAAAAACTCATACGAACTTACTTAATGTGCAGAAATGTGCAAAAAAGTAATAACTACATCTGAACATAGTCCAAAAACTATGTTCAGATGTGTGAGCAAATTTTTTAGAGTCCTTAATAATATTGTTACCTGTGTTATTATGATCTATTATAGGTAGGTATCCTATTTTTTGTTTTATTATTTAGGTCAAGTTTCATATCGATCTTTCGCTTCGAACTTTTTTGAATGCCAATTTGAATTGCCAATTAATATTTTGAAGAATATTTTTTTATGTTAGCCGTAAATATTTTTGATACACAAAGAAATAAGAATTCCGTGTGCGTGTACTGGCAGGGTGCAACATAAAATAAAAAGTTTTCAAATAAAAATGTTTTACATCAAACACTTTTCTGAAGTTTTTCGTTTTATTTATTTGTTCAGTCCAATCCATATGAAAATAACGAAACATTAATTTTACTTTCTCATCAAAATGTTAATACATTTGCAGTTTCTGCGTATGAACTTAATTAAAATCTGTAGCAGACCGAAACAATCAGAAGGAATTAAGTTTTCTTAACAAGGGGTTATTGAAGGACATACAACAATTCCCTAATTTTTGTACCGAATTATAGTAATGTGTATTAAGTACTTTTTCTCGTTTTATTACTGCTGGGTATAGACTAATTTGAGTAAATCGCAGGAAAAGGATGCTTTTTCCTGAATTCAAGTATCATTTTACTCTAAAAGCAAAAACTAGCAACATGACACTCCGATAAAAATGGGGTCTACCGACCTACGGTTGAAGTTCATTTGAACGTCACGCAACAACAAGGTTGATTTTCACTTGCAATACTATTATGACACTTAGAAAAGTAAAGCTTATCGATATTTTGTCGAAACTGGGTAGGCACTTTCTTTGCTGACGGTTCAAACTTAGTTCAAAGGCAAAAATAATTGCACAGAATGAGGTGAGGTGATAAAGGTTCCAATTTAATTTAAGAGGTCACGTTTGAGTATACAAATATGTTATTGTTCCTTAAATTATTTTTACCGCAGAGCGATGGGGTAGAGTCGAAGACTGTGGCTCATAGCTGCTAATTGAGAAGTGTTATTTTCTGTTACAAAAATTCCCTTTGTCCGAACAAGCTAATTGGTTTTAAAAGCGTAACAGGTGCTTTATTGTGTTCAGTTTGAAATTTAGTTTACAGCATTTCAATCGATCCTACTCATTTTCATTACAAATAATATTGATTAAAGCCCCAGTATTTTTACTAAAGAGGAAACGAGCGCCATCAATATTGAGGAGCCTGTGTTTTTTACATCATCAATAATAATAACAATATTCTTTATTACAAATAACAATTTCAATTGCAATTAAGGCGACTCTTCCTGCGACCATTACACTACCATAATATGATCATTAAAAGCTTTATTACAAAAAATATTAATGTCTTGTACAGAACGCCTAAGAAAAAATCATATTATGATGTCGATGGTTGCCAACTTGTAATGAATACAGCACAGATCACGTTAGTAGAATACTAATGTTAGGTATGCTACAATACCATGATGGAAGCTCTCATAAATCTCAAGCAACCCTGTCACAATAAGAATACATGAACACGAATTGGCAATGCAGCATCCATTCAACGATCTTAAAATGAAAAGATTCTAACAGTATGGCAGTATAAGTGAGGTTTATGAAACGATAATTGGGGCACTTTGTATGTTGTAAGTATCTACTTTTTTAAAGATATTTTAATGGAAATAGTTTGAGTAGCGACATCGGGAACGACTGTAAGGGCGGTCATTAAGGGACAACGGACTCCAGATTGTCACACTGGTGTTATGTTCATACAAAAAACACCGTATGTTGTGTCAAAGTTTGTTTTTGATCTGCATGGTGCCTTTTGTAGGTGTAAATAAAACAGTTTCACGATTATATTCCCCAGGTCTTAGTAGTTTGTCCATAATCAGATCTTTCTTAGTATTCACGATGCTATGATATCTAGCGGGGGAAGTTATTAGAGGCACGTCCAAAATACCTGTGACATATTTATGTGCACATTTTGCAAGACTAAGAATTCGATTTGTGCAATAATTTCAAGAAACAGGACTAGGTAGGTATTTCTAATTCCTTACTTTCTATAAATCGTGTTTTTCTTGAATAACCAGTAAAAATATTATTAATTATAAGTATCATTAAAAATCTTGAACAATTCAAAAAATGGTTGGTATAAAAACAGATGAGTAAATTATATAGCAAATAAGTTCAAAAAATCAGACACAAAAACATACACATTTACGATTGTAATAAAACATATTATATACTTTTACAATCTTACGGCGTAGTCTGTAATCAACAATTTATTAGAGGCGTAGTAACTCTATCGAGAGTCGAGCATTCAAATCGTCAGTATCGTGAGAAACCCAACTCACCATTCCGAGAAACCTACAGTTTTAATTTCAGAAATAAAGACGAAATCCCACTTTTATTGGTCTATTGATGTTGTATTTTTTTTTGCTACTTGGAATAATAGAGGTCGCTCGAGTGTCCAATAAAATTGTTATTTTTTCGAGTTTCAAGTGTTATGGGACTCACCGGCGCGTTTGTGGCCGTCTCAGAAATTCACAGTAGCGTCGGGATAAAAAATGATACGATGTGTTCCGCAGGTGTATGGGTTCCGTATTTTAAACAAAGGCATATGTTGAACTTTTGTACACAAAGTAAATGTATCTTGATCTACAATTGAGTAAAAACTATTTTAAAATTGTATTTAAACTACTATATCTGCGTTCGATTTTTTTTTTATATATTTGAACTCTCTTTTTTTGTTTTGGTTATAGGTACCTATAACCAAAACAAAAAAAAGAGTACGTATAGTTTATTTCAAATACGAGTATAATAAACAAATAATTTTACTGTGGTATACTGTGCGATTTTAAATACAATCCATTATAAAAACAAAAAATTATCTTCAACTTATTCTTTGTTTTTTTTGAGTGGGTATTTTAGCTTAGTGGTGAATATGAACTTATGTATGCTAGAGATATTAAACCTTAAACAATCAATATTTCATTAGCATAATCAGGCTCACCCTGTGTCCGCCCGCTGTGAATAATAGGCATCATTGAATGTCTACCAATATAAAAATATACTGTATGGATTGTGTGAAAGATGACATGAGTAAGAAAGGAGTGTGTTGAGATGACGGCTGGTAGAGGAAAATGGAAGAAGAATACCATCATGTTGAGCCGACCCCACATAACTGTGGGAAAAGAGCAAGAAGGTAATAATATCATAAAAATATACAGGGTAGCTATGATAGGTTCAGCTATGAATGACTTTAATTTTCACCAAAGTTACATCAAACTTACATTTTTGTATGTGGACCACTATTTTTGTGATTTTACGAGTTGTGACCCACGGATCCCTGATTTAGACAAAAGCGTTGAAGTGTTATGCTAGGTTGAGGAACCGTAAAAATGAACAATACAATATTTATGATAGATTTGCAAGCTTAATCCATAGTAATAAAAACTGTTCCGATATAAAAGTGTGTACGCTAAGGCGTTTTTATAATACGTATCTATACACTTAATTCTGGCTATAATGTCTATTAAAAGTTACAATTGAACTTTACAAAAAATGATTAATCATTTAAGTAATATTTTCGTCACCACCGAAAGCGTAAAAAAATGGTACACCTTATTGAACCTATATTAATTTGTGTTCATTTATGTTTTTAGTTTTTGTTAACTCATTTAGCCAAGTATTACAAACAAATTATTTACAAACAAATCGAAAGAATCTGTTACAGAGTTTACAGTAGGTTTAGTTCTATTTTTATTGATCGAGCGAGCGGGGCATCGAGCTCAGTGGTAACTTAACCTATTTTGTTTTATGTTTGTATAACATGTCGTGCTATGAAGATTTGCTGGGTAGCTTCATTCATTCAGCTACCTCCAAAACTTTAATCCAGATTCATCTGTTTCAACTTGAAAGACCAACAAAAGTTCACCCATTCAAACATTCGCATTTATAATAGAATATTAGTATTGCATAAGTATTGAAGCGCTCGGATGGCTTGCTCAGTCGTTCTTAAAAGACAGTCGAAGGCAACGTTCTGACCGGTCAGTGGATGGGTGACCGCTAGTGGTATTATCAAATAAGCGCTTCCGTGTTTCAGAGGGCAAGTTAAATTGTCTTTTAAAAAGGCTTTTAAAAACTTACAAAAAACCGTCACCAGAGTTATTTACTCATACGAACTTACTTCCTTTTAGTATTGCAAGCATTAAACACAATATAAGCTCAGCCCACAAAAAAGTTAAAGGCGAATTCATTAAACGTGCAAGCTCATACATCAGACAAAACACACAGTCTGGAGCAAGCTGGAACTTCGATTCCAATAGTTATGCAAATACTCGATTGGAAATGTAATGAGTGTTCGGCAGTTATTTAAAACCGCATCGTAAGTCAAACGCTGCTTTGGGATACGAGGATGGACTAAGAGCGCAGTGGAGTGGCTTAGCTGTTTTTCTTTACTTTTTAACATACAAATAACCCTTTTTTTGGCAGACGAGTAAAAGGTCAGAGAAAATGTCTACCGCGCTTTCATAATCACCTTTATTAGGAACATCGTTTTATTATCACCTAAAAAACTTTGATGGGTCCTTTATTTTACTGATAGGCATACTGATTTGGATACCCTTAAGTTCCAGTATTGAAAGATATCATATGCATAGACAATATCACCTTTATGATATTTTTTTAGTAGTAGTATTTGTTTTCCTTATAGGGTAACAAATGTCGATGATTATTTTTGTAATGTGGTCCCCTGGTTTTCTTAGTTAAATATAGTTGGATTTGATTGGTGGGGCTGATGAGAAGAGCATAGGTACATACCTATATTGAATACTGCAAAAGTCGGCAGAGTGCGAAAGTCGGCACTAAGCTCCGAAATCATACATAGCATCAAGAAATCATAAGCTTTTCGAGCAAGCATGACGACCTCTGTGATTTAGTGGACCACTTGTTTTATAATAAACTTTTAAACATTATGTAAGCAGTATAGTCGTCTCTACCCCACGTCCAGTGAGTTCATCTCACACCTCAGCCGGCCACGAAATTAATAACACGTGGTTATTCTTTTTTAATTTTTGTTCTTGCACTTATTATTATTTAAACTGAATTTCGAGGCATTATTTATGACTATTTATATAACATATGTTGACCATTTTTCAATGCTTCCAAGTAATTAACACTTCATTTCACCGTTAATCTCTTTTTGAATGTAATGTTTTGTTTTTACTGTATTTATGCCCTTGAGATCTTCGATGTTGGTCGATAAATTATTTATTAAACATTGTGATATTTTGAGTACAAATGCAAATTTCTTGGGGTGTTTATCTTGTGTATGACAAGTATAATATAATGGGTTCATAACTGTGGGTTGTTTACGAATGATAACGGAGACGAATTACCTGTGAGATTGGGTCATCAGTGTTTTGCGTTCATACAAATCTTTTCCTTATCTTGTCCGTAAGGATGAGGCCAAAAAAGTGATTTTTTTTGAGTTGTGAATCGTGCAATTCACGCTATATTAGAAAATTTATCTATCCAAAATTTCTGTTTACATCCACAGAGAGATATAAAATCGGTAGATTCTGTTAAAAATAATTACCCCACTAATTTATCTCCAAAGGATCTTAAAATCCTTAAAATATGCAATGTACAGTCACGGACAATCAGATGTATACACTCCACAATGTTTCAATCCATGTAGAGATAAACATGTCCAACAATATTTTGATATTTTTATTAATTTTGCCTCTAGTTTAATGTGAAATCAATTTCCGCTTTTTGTTTTTAACCTACATCTAGTAGTTTTAGTGTGACATTAATTTTAAAAGTATGGAGTGTATACATCTTATTGTCCGTGACTGTACGTCGACCGTCCCTTAGAATACTGACGTGATCCTGTAAGTATAGAAACAAATAATAACAAAAACATAATAAACTGTAGAACCCTTTGTGCCCCACTTGCACTTTGCTTACTTACCGACATCGGCCCACTACTGGGTTCAAAAATAACACATTGAGTTCCTGCACTGAACTGAACGATACCGATTAATACCGGCCCACAGAATCCTACAGACGACCTACAGAAAATCGTCCCGTTTTTACGACTGCACAAATTATGGTGGACTTTTTATAGTAGGGGAATTAACTGTCGACCGGCGCGCACCTATCCGATCGGGATTTTGTTATGCAGTAAAACTTGATTGTTTGATGGTTAATTACTTTAGTGAGGTGCCTGAACTGCCTGCTTCTCGGCTCGGGATCAATATGACTTCAGTTTGGGAGTTTATTATACATTGCCCTCGGGGCGAACTTTTGTATTAAGTAAATTAAGATTGGGTCGTAACACATTTTATTTGTTTTCGTAAAATATGCACGTATTTGGAGGCTGGGAAGGTGGGAAAGAGGAAAGATAAATGGGCTGATATAAAAAAATTGAAAACATTTTTATAATGCCTATCTAGGCATTCGGGAAGTTAGCCGTTGGGCGCAGTGTAATTTAGGCTTTTTGGTCCCTGGCTAAGTCGGTCGAGGCGAATTTCTGTCGCTCCTCACTGCCTCCATTGCAGAATCCTGATGGTTCCCTGGCTCACGCCGCTGAAGAGAAGGCTAATTTATTTGCCTCTCTTTTTGCGGAATCTTCGCGTCTTGTTACTGGTAGCGCGGTCCCTCCCACACTTCCTAACTGCGAGTATGTCATGAATGACATCCACATTCGCCAAAAAGAAGTTCTGAGGACACTGCGCAATCTCGACGTGAATAAGGCCAGTGGACCTGACGGTATTCCTGCTGTTGTCTTGAGAACTTGTGCCCCTGAGTTGTCTCCAGTATTAACACGCCTATTTCGGCTCTCTCTTGAGAGTGGTCAAGTGCCGAGCTCTTGGAAGCTGGCTAATGTGCAACCTGTGCCCAAAAAAGGCAGTCGTGCTGACCCTACCAACTACAGGCCCATTTCGGTTACTTCCATACTCTGTAAGAGCATGGAACGTGTCTTGAACCACAGGCTCCTGGCATACCTGGAAGCAAATGATCTCCTCAGTGACCGGCAATATGGCTTTCGCCGGAACCGGTCTACTGGGGATCTTCTAGCGTATGCCATCCACATCTGGAGTGAAGCCATCGAGAAATACGGAGAAGCGTTAGCTGTTTCTCTGGATATTTCCAAGGCCTTCGACAGGGTCTGGCATGACGGTCTTATTAGTAAGCTTCCATCCTACGGCTTGCCCTCTGGTTTCTGTGCGTGGATTTCTGACTTCCTGAAGGATCGATCGCTACGAGTAGTCGTTGACGGTTGCTCATCCGATCAAATGGCAATTAATGCCGGTGTTCCCCAGGGGTCAGTACTCTCAGCAACGCTCTTCCTGCTGCACATAAACGATCTGCTGAATCCCGGTATCTTTGGGTATGCAGACGACAGCACGGTAGTCGAAAGCTACACGTCTACTTCGGGAGCCAGCGGGCCTGAGATAATGTCACTCAGAGAGGCCATGGTCGAACGATTGAACTTGTCACTGAAAGCTGTCTCCGATTGGGGTGACGCCAACCTGGTCAAGTTCAATGCCAGCAAAACGCAGGCGTGTTTATTCTCTGCAAAAAGGAGACCTTTCCAGCTGGCTCCTTCTTTTCGAGATGTGTCCGTACCGATAACAGACCGCCTCGAGCTTCTTGGTGTCTCTCTATCATCGTCGCTAAATTTTGGCTCGTATATCGAGTCAAAAGCTCAGATAGCCTCAAAAAAGCTAGGTATCCTCTCAAAGGTGAGGCGTTATTTTACTCCTATGCAGCTGCTCACTTTGTATAAAGCGCAGGTTAGAGCCTGTATGGAGTACTGCTCTCACCTCTGGGATGGCTCTGCCAAGCACCATCTCCAGGCATTAGAATCGATTGAGAGGCGAGCCAAGAGGCTAATAGGTGTTGACACTCTGGTTGAGTCTCGGCTTCAAAGCCTTGAGCATCGCCGTAGAGTCGCGTGTTTGTCGGTCTTTTATCGACTTCATTTCGGAGAGTGTGCACAAGAACTCCACAATTTAGTTCCACCATCCCCATTCTTTTATCGGGCCAACAGGTTCCCGGAAAGACGCCACTTGTACATGGTCGACATTCCCAGAGTTCGTACAAAGCGTTTTGAGTCCACATTTTTCATACGCACCGCCAAATTGTGGAACTCATTGCCGGGCTCTGTATTTCCCGAAAAGTACAATTTAGGGGTCTTCAAATCAAGAGTAAATAGGTTCCTTCTAGGTAAGCATGCTCCATCTTAGACCTCACTACTGCTTAACATCAGGCAGAGTGAGGTCAAATGCTGACCTATTTAATTTAAAAAAAAAAAAAAAAAAAAAAGAATCAAAGTCAAAAAGCATTTATTCAGTGGACCGCTGCGATCGCTTAGAATACTCTTAGAACTAATTTTACTCCTGTTCTTTCGCGACCAATACCGTGAAAAATCAGGGCAACAAACACGGTTTGTTCACATCCATCCCACATCCATACACTGCTGGGTATACTTAAGTTATAAATTATATGATAAATTACTTATAACTTATGTTTTTTTAATGTTTGCACTTGTGAAAGATTGCTTTTAATTACTTCTGCAAACACACTCAATGTACTGGAAACGTAGAAGCAACGGCCTACCATTATAATTCTAATCCTGAGGTATTACTTTAGATTTACGAGACAAGTTTAGTGTACGTTGTTGATTGTTTAATTATACGTCTGTAAATACCACTCAGATCAGAATCGATTTTGAAATGCAACCGAGAAAACGGATTTTCATTATCTTTGGCGGTTTTACGACGCTCACGGGCGGATGGTCCTTCAAACATATGAATTTTATGTTTTGCAATTCCTATTCACGTTTAATTTGCATAATTTATTGCTGGTGGTTTTTTAAATTATGTTTAAATACAGTCAAGTAAGGATATGCTGTATAAAAATTCACAAAGACTTATATTTTTCCAATTACCTACTCCTATCGAGACGCCATATAATGTTCTGCTAACGAGCTGGTGCCCATAACGAATAGCTTGCAACCTGTAATATGGAAAGCAAATATTGCGAGAATGTATCTGAAGTGTAGATAGACGTGTCTTCTGACACATTAATTATCAAAAGACTTGTGCGAAAATTTTCATATATTATTTTGTCGTTTGAAAATTATAATAGAACTAATTGATTTATTTACAGAAACTAAGCTACTACAATATGTACATAAAATTACAAAATACAATAGAATCAGTCAAGCTATCTAAGGATCGTCGTAAAAACGATCTATAGATAGCTCAACTGATCCAGGTCACTGCCAGTCGGAAGCGTGCCCAAAACACTGGCGGCATTGCCACGCTGAATGGCAATATAATAATAATAGAACAAACTATTATGTAACGTACAATGTATATGTCCATCGCGTCTATGATTACACATACGTCTTTGATAAACCTAGCCTAAGGCAAAGCTATATTGTTACAGGCTTTTGCCCTCGTGGTCTTAGTACCTGTATATGACATACCTAACCCAGGCAAATAATGATTTATTGTTCTAAAGCGTAGGGATAAACGGGTAAGGTTAGGTACGATATTCATACCGAAAGCCTACATAGATTTTCAATTCAACGAAAATCATTGATATCAAAATGATACCTCTTTATTGTTTTATAGTTAAGAATAAGAATGACAGAGTCACGACTGTATCCCCAAGGCGCGGTAGACATTCTCTCAGATCTTTTATATTCCAGATCCTTTGAAGATGTCTAAGGGGGTAGTCAGAGGCATGTACAAATACATATTTGATACATGCCCACATCTTGCAGAAGTTAGTATTCCATACGTGACAGGTTGCAAGCCCATCGACGCCTATAAGAATACTAACTGGTTTCCTCACGATGTGTCCTTCACCGTTCAGAGCTCGTGTTAAAGCGCATATAAATTTTACGAAACGCAAAATCCAGTGATGCACGGCCGGGATTCGACCCCACGACCGTACAACACCATTCGGCCAACACGGCATTTTTATTTCAATAAGAGTGATGTTTAATTAAATTTAATGAAGTTAAATCGAGGATGTTACAAAAAACTTAAATTAACTTAACTAACAATTTATCAGCAGACGATAGTTATTTCGTTGAAAACTTAGGCCTTTACATCTATGTTAGATGATTTATGCAGCGTCGGGAGGCAACCTTTGCCTAAGTATACTTAACGGGACGCTGTTGCCTGGGACATTGTTTGAGATTGAATAGGCTTGCCCAGCACCCAAACCATACTCTCAGCTTAATCGGCCTGACCCACAGGAAAGACATGGAGCTGATTAAACGCTGCGGGTTTCCTCACGATGTTTTCCTTCACTCGTGTTAAAGCGCATATAAATCGATTGAAAATCGAGGCACAAGCTCACAAGACGGACCTTGTATTACATAATTCGTTTACACAATTAATTTAAGACATTTAAGTAGGATGGTTACTAGCCCTCACACTAGGATTCCCTGTGTTGTGAGAGCTAGTCTCTTCCCCAATTGCTAATAATTTTAAGTAGAAGCTAAATAAAACAGTAATTAAACTAATGTTGTAGTGTGGTGTAAGTGCGGTGAATGGGTTATACAGGTGTGCGTGCAATCTGGAGGATATAATGTTACGTAATAATTGAACTCAAGTATGGTCTACGTTAGATTGAGAGCACAAATTATTATTATTATTTTTAATTTATAATGCAATAAATTATGCAGATAATTAAAACAAATTTTAAATCAACCAATTAATTCAATAAAGTTCACTAGATATTGGCTGAAAATACGTAGTATTAGTATGAGTAACAATCATAAAAAAAAATAAGATAAAGCATACCTACTGCCAATGCAAATATTTTTGCATGACGACCTCTGTAGCGCAGTGGGTGAAGGCTCGCCTGCGACGGAAAAGGTTGCGGGTTCGATCCCCGCGGCGAGACCAATGTTTGTGTGATCTACAAATATTTGTCTCGTGTCTGGGTGTTTCTATGTATAATATGTATGTATTTACAAACAAAAAGTATATAAGTAGTATATCAGTCATCTTAGTACCCATAACACAAGCTCTGCTTACTTTGGGGCTAGATGATGCTGTGTGAAAAGTCCAGCATTATTTATTTATTTATTTATTTATTTTTGAATGAAAAAAAAAAAAAAACATCCTATTAGAAAAAAAAATCGAAAAATAAGAAATTAACATCTGTAGTTAGTTTAAAATAACATTTGCATACTAATGATCAATAAAAATTAAAAATTAAAATAAAATCCAAGCAGATGCACAATTTTTTTTTGTATAAATTAATGGTCCTTAGAAGGGGGAGGGTTTTTCGCCCAATTTTTTTTTCTAGTTTTAGGTATGAACCAGATAAAGTAGTAGGATAGATTACTAAACGCAAGATTCAAAAACGATTCATTTAAAAGTCAGCCGCAATCGGGTAGAATCGGGGAGGTACAGTGATATAAATTCACAATCAATTCACAACCATTTGTTATTTTAACCAGTTTAAAAGCACAATGATGGAGGCCATTCAGGCTTCTATACAAAATTGGGCTAAAAAGTCAAAAGTGCCGGCCAATGAACAAAGGCCTCACCACTATTGAAAATGTCAATCCGAGTATTTTTCAGTATAGCACTATCTATAAGTCTAATACTTCAAAAGATTTATTCAGTTGAAAAATCTGGATTATCATACAAATTCGGATTTTCATACTTAATTTTCATACTTCGTTTGGAAGTCGGGTAATTATCTTACAGACTGTGTCAAACATAATGAAAAATATTCCGATTGACTTTGTCAACTTTTGGGCTTAAAATTAATTTATTTTTCTCATCAGGCCAATACGGCCAACAAATTGAAATAGGCCCTAAGCTTTTTATTTAAAGTGTTCATTAGCATTGTGCCCTTGAAGCGTTCGTTGGCATCGTATTAAGCATTCAGCTAATTAAAATTTCGTCTACAATTACTATCAATAAAACTTTATGTTCAATAAATTAATTGAAATTTTCTTCTGATGCAAATCGTTCCGTGTGCGCGAGCGTTGCAAGCTAATAATTTACTTTCGCTACCGAAAAATCATAATTATCATCAACTGGTGCTAATTATAATGTTCCAGTTAACAGACCGCTTGATAACAGCTTGGCCAAATACGTAATCTTTTTCAAATATTGCCTTTAGCCAGAGAATATGTTTTACTAACTACATAGAATGGACAGTTTTATTGCGTTTTTACGAGGAGCGTGTTACACACAGATGCATTTGTATAAATGACAATATGTAGGTAGTGTCTGAGTTGGTATGGTGCTGCGTTTCTATAGAGCTATATCTGAACAACAGCGAATTTAATTTACTCTACCTTATAATAAGAGAAGGGTCTTCAATTCGTATTTTTAATAAGGTTTAACTGTAGCTAATCTTACGCTAGATTCAGTGGAAACCGCACTAGATAGGAGACTTACCCTTCATCCAGTCCTTGGCCGTCATATCAAACTACATGCTACTGTATTATTAAACGCCACTTTATGGGCCCTCTACATATAAACAGACTCTATATATAAATACATATATCTGTAGTTTTATGTATTTAACATCTACTTTTAACTACCTAATGTGGCCTGAAATAAAATGATTTTATTTTTTATTTTATATTTGCCGATGATAGACGAATGCCGACGTTCTCGAACGTGTAGAGGGCCTCATATTTGCCTTTCCTGTCGTCGTCTTTCCAAATAACAGTTCAGCGAATATTTTGGCAAATAGTTCGGCGAATTTGTAGAATGGCCGTAAATAACTACTACATTATAATTACATCCTACGAATATTATAAATCTCAAAGTTTATGGGTATGTTTGGATGTTTCAATCATACCTTAAACAGTGGAGCTATTTGGTTGAATGAGTACCTACATCGTGAATAGCCCAGCCCAAAATAGCTTAAAGGCTATTACGAATTTTGGTACTAAGCGAACCAAGATGCGGGTAAAAACTAGTACAGTCACGTGCAAGATGTATACACTCCACAATGTTTCAACTCATGTACAGGTAAACATATCCAACAAAGTTCTGATATTTTTATTGATTTCGCTACTAGCTCAATGTGAAATCAATTTCTTTTTAACCTACAGTTATTAGTTCTAGTTTGACATTAATTTTAAAAGTATGGAGTGAATACATCTCATGCACGAGAATGTACAAGCCTTATCTGTAGATAAGGCTTCTGAATGTGATTGTCAACTTTTCTTGTTGACGTTACCAGAAATAAGTAGGTAAATGTAATCATCAGCTGCACCTCAGGTGGCTACTGATATTAGTAAAAAAAACCTTAATTGAAACTGTATGACTGTAACGAAAGTTTATTTACTGCCATTATGAGGCCAGTATTATAGTCATGCTGTCTAGGTAATGCGTTTTACTTTTTTCAAAGCTGGCTTTACCATAGATCTAAGTAGCTTCAGACAAGTTCTTGTTTATAGTGAAATTATAAAACGAAACAGGATTACGGCTGTATCCCTAAAGTTCTAAGTGAAAACTTTTTTAGGCGTGTTGGGCATTATAGAGAAAAAGGGAAAATCTATTGAATATTGAACTCAGGCTGAAAGTGTTACAACCACCACCGGCAGCGCCATCTAGTTTTGAACTCCGTGAAGATGGTGAAGAACCGGTTCATCACGGTGTTTCCCACCGCGCGCCCGGTGACGATTCAAAAATATTTCCTGACGATTCAAAAAATACTCGTAATTTGTTCTCATTCTATTTCACTTCTTTCACTTTTTCTTTTAATTTGTATGCATTCAGACCTTTTGAAGATAGTAAATAAATAAAAACTTTATTGAGGACACAATTTTACATTCAATAAGGATAAACTAGGCTAGGTTTAGATAAAGTAGTGTCCTACAATCGGCGGTCTTAGTCTCTAGGCGATGGCTTCTAGACAACCGTTATGTGTTAGAACACACAACACGCTGAAGTTAACATTACTTATGTGACAGGTTGCTAGATCACTTTACTACTACTAGTAGTAGGTATAATAATATGTCTGAAAAAATATAAGTTTTACTTCTTTTTAAATAATTTTATTGCGAAGGGAAACCTGTACAAGCACATAATTTGTTTAACGCATCGATATCAGATTTGTATTGATTGTAAAAAAAATATATATATCCCGCTCTACATTTACCTGGTGCGTTCTTCAAAATAATAAGAACTATGGTTTATTTGCCTTCTTAAAGCATTTGAAAAGTAAGCACTAATTCTAGAGAAACTGATCTCTGTGTTGTGTAGAGTAAGCATTTTTTTCCATAAAGCGCGAATAACAGGAAGTTAACGAGCCATGTTGGATGGAAAACGAAAAAACTCCAAACTGGACCAGCCGAGAACGTTTTGTTTACTGTTTTTATATTTTTTCCCTCAACTCCCGGCGTTTCGCGTCTGCACCTCAATTATTATGATCATTCACTTTATAGCTGAGGAGCTACGTTTTACTGTGGTCATTTGTTAACGGTTGCTAAACATGCTTGTTGTTTTATCGTTGGTTCAGTCAACGCGAAACTAATCAAAAAAAATCAGTACTTTGGATTAGTTTTGCGTTAATGTAAAATTCTGGATTATAATAATATTTCAGAGTTCGTTGACTGGACAGTAATCCGCATCTTTTTTTGCACTCCATAATTTATTTTGTTGCTTTTGGATTTTTCGTTTTAAATTCGAAATTTTTGTTTAGGTAGTTACGGGTTTTCATTGTTGTAACTAGGAACTTTTTATGAGCTAAAGCTAGTATATATAATTGTTATTGTTTTCTGCCTACACAAGTTTTCCAGTATTTTAAGTCCAACGCCATTGCCTGACTGATGATCAATAATACAGGGTCTTTCATTTAAACTACACAAACTGACAGGGCTTCATTTTTGGGTTGTAAATAGACGTTTGACCGTATCAATTTAATTGCTAAGCCAATGTTAGGTTTCACTTCAAAAAGTATCGTTTATTGATTTTTATGACATGTTGCATAACATTTTCAAGGAGAACAGATGTTGACCAATCGCAGCGCATCCCACGCTCGAGTGGACTAAGTTATACAAGAAGCAACAATCAATTAAAAGGATAGTCTTTATCGATTTTTTCGAGATTTTCATGACAAAAAAAAATCATTACTTACATAAATATTTTTTTATTTATTTGTTGAACCCAATTCCTGAATATAGTTAGTTTAAAATGAAAGACCCTATATAATAGTGAAATGAAAAATAACAATGGTCTAACATGTTAGTTCCCTGAGTCTCTGTGACTAATCACCAAAAAACAAACAAACTAAACTAGGAACCTTATGCTTATTGAATTTTTAACTTTCAGCCTGGAGCGAGACAATACATTTTCATATTTTCACCTTCAAAGTTCCATTCATGTACAGTAAGCCACGAAAGTTGTTTAATTTTTTTTGTTATATACAAATTATTTTCAATTTCTAACACAATGTAACTGTGCATGAGTAGTATAAACAGAAACAAATCCACAAATTTTAATTAAATTTTTAGCCACGATGGGATTTTGGAAATATTCCGTTTTTGAATTCAGAGTTGCGAAGCCTTAAAATGTTAATGAATTTTCGTTGCTGAGTGTACTAGCTTGGACCCAGTACCCATTTGTTACCGTCGACAGGCTAATATCAAATGTTAGCCTCGGGAACGACCAAATGAGCTCCATTTGTCTGAAGATTCTTACTATATTCTTGTAGGTAAGTACGTATCTAGCATGTATCTCACGTATGTAGTTGTATTATTTTTAGTTAAAAAAAGAAAATATGCGTAGGAAATATCTAGTCAAACTAATCTTTATCAGCTTTCATTTAATATCTAAATAAAAAAATAGTGGCACTCTGGAAGTGCCGGCAGAAGTGAACTTGAACAATTACGTATACCTACATATATTTTTTGAATCGTCAAGAAATATTTTTTAATCGTAATCATTATAAAATTGACTTACCTACTAAATCGACATTTGAAGTACCTTTAAGAGCGTTTGGACCAAACCGCAATTTGACAAGTTAGCTGATCACGGATAAATTGTAATCTTGAATCATAAAGACCTTGTAATACAGAATCCAGTGTTTCGAAGTGTCCGCATTGAGCAAATTTTTGCGCCCCATACAACCACAAATCTTAGCGATTATTGTGAGGATCTGTTTTGTTTTTGTCGATTTGCGCATGAGTGGCAACGACGACGGCGCCGGCCGCGGAAGGAGTCAGGTTACAAGCTACTCGGTTCTACTTTTGATATTCGAAATGGAGACTGTGCTGATAGGTGGCATAATACTTTAAAAACAAATATTTATAAAATTGACTGTCAAAGGAAGGGTTATGTTTTTCGCGCGTATTTGTTCCCTCGTATCTTCCAAACGAATGGATGGATTTTGACATTTAGGATTATCCAGGGTATCGTTAGATTTGTCTTAATAACCCAAGTGTCATAGGATATATTTTTTTATAGAAGTAAACAAAATGGCGGATCTTATACGCAAAATAGTAGCCTCATATACACAATCACCTGCCTGAAGCTATACTAAATGCTCCAAGCCTTAATACTTTCAAAACAAAATTAAAAAAGCTGCTCATTGAAAAAGCCTATTATACAATAAATGAATATCTATCGGACAAGAATATTGACATTATCTAATCTTATTTTATTTGGACATAGAAATTCGTACTTGCCTTTTTATTATATAATTTAATTAATGAAATATAATGTAAATATTGCATGCGCAAGACGTGGATTATGGCTGACCTTTACTATAACAATAACACCTGTTACATAGCACCCATAATACGCAATAAAAACAATTTGATTTGATTTGATTTGAAAAAAAAATAACCAGTCATATTGAGGGGGGTATCAAAATGAAGAAAATGAAAAGGAGAATTCAAAGATATAAATAAATCATATGTTTCAATTTAATTTTGAATGCCAAATTGGCAATGAATGCATGCAAATTGCTTTGTTCATTAGTTTAGGTGCCCTATTTAGGTACGCATTGAAAAACCTCTTAAGTTGACTTTCTTGCAGTTGTTACGTATTACTTAGGTTGTTACCATTTTTTATATTGTAACTAGCTGACCCGCGCAACTTCGTCTGCGCATTATTGAATAAAGTAGAGGAGTTTTGAGTGAATCGAGAGTAGGTATATACAAAATATAAAACTCCGTCGCTTGATATACCTAATAATAATATTTTTTTTATATTTATGTTTCTCTCGAGAATCCCATAATAGATAGAGGTAGGGAAAATCTTACCCAGATCTTGCAATGCTAAGAACAAAACGAATATGGTAAATTGGTATAGAATCGCTGAAGCGAGCGGCAATTTTTTTGAAGAAATTGACTCGAAACTTATTTTTTTTTAATAGCAAGTATTGTATGGTTTTGAATTTCGAAATAAAACGATTAACTAATATTATCTACCCGCGACTTCGTCAGCAATATAAAAATATCGAAATCTCTAAGCAAAAATCTCCATTAACTTTTCAAAACTCAAAATTAAAGAAAATTATACTCGATCGTATCTCGATCTCCGCTGTAGTAGAAACGCCACCTAGGAGAAAAAGTATAAAGTAGTTTTGACTTCGGTGATATAGATGGCGTTCTAACTATAGCCAAGGAAAAAATATTTTAATATCAAAAAATCATAACTACGGAGTTCGGATATATTGATGGGTGGGAATACACATATTACATGTTTATCA
Source organism: Epirrhoe alternata (assembly GCA_963565295.1). Taxonomy (NCBI): domain Eukaryota; kingdom Metazoa; phylum Arthropoda; class Insecta; order Lepidoptera; family Geometridae; genus Epirrhoe; species Epirrhoe alternata. Next base: position 4,203,928 of record OY751375.1, read on the forward strand.
TTAATTTTAAAATAATTTATTATGCAAAATACAAAAAAATAAATACAAAAATCAAGAGTGCAAAAAGTGGCTCCGGCGGTCACCCATCCTTTTTATGACCGCGCCCAGGGTTGCTTAACTTTTTTCCCCATACAAACTTCCAACTCTTATTTTCACGCCCCCTTATAGTAATTTGACAAAAAAAAGTAGCCTATGTCCATCCCTGGGGTATACTCTTTATCCATGCCAGCGGTTTGGGCGTGAAAAGGTAACAAACAGACAGACAGACAGACAAAGTTACTTTCACATTTATAATATTATATTAGTATATTAGTATGGATACTTGTTTTACTCGTACTTATTAGATTTATCGTTTAGCGCTCCAAACCCGAATATATTTTGACTATAATAAGTCAAAATTAGTTAAACCCGAATCTGTCCGAGTACCTATAATACCTAGGTAAGGTAATTGGCGCAGATCTTAGTAAAATCAATGACTGGTTTTCTTCAATAAAACCTGCGAAAATGTAAACTATGCTAAATATAGTCTTGATACTGTTTCGCTTTCATTTCTAGTTGGACTTTACCTTGGTAGGGCATTCAAACCCGTGAAACCAATTCCCGATGTCGCATATTTACCTCAAAGAGTATTTTTGACATAATTTATGATTTATTCGCTCTAGAAACAAAAAAATAAACCATTAAGAGACTAAACGGTAAACTGAAGATTTAGTTACCTTCTCGAGAAGCTTTGAACGCAACGATCTACAGCTATTCAAATAATTTGGTTATTTAAATATAAACTTTATTTTACTACAGTTAAGGTCGACAGATTTGCTCACAGCGAGCATGTTTAAAGTTTGTCCGCCCGTAATTCATTAGACCGTGAAAGACCCTTCTTCCATTTTTTAAGTACGACATTTGATGGATTGCAATAGGAAGCTAGCAAGTTTGGGTATGATTTAATTTTAAACATATTCTCGAAGATTTGCATTCAGATAACGGTTTAAAGGTTTAAAATTGATTCTACTATTTTTAGTCAAGGCATTTTATTTGGGTAAACATTTTAAAAATGTGTCTCAACTTTGACAAAAAAAAATATCAAGTTAATATTAAGTAGTGCGAAAACTTACAGAGCAATAATAGTTATTTTCAAAGTATTTTTATTGTCATTTATAATAAATCTAGTTAAACTATCGTTCGGTTTCTTAGTAGACATTTTTGCGCCATCATCTCGACTACCAGCCACCGAACTCCGGATATGATGAAGGTGAATTGCTCAATCAGACCAACACGTTAAACCTTCATTGTGGAGAATGTAAGAAATGACTGCCGGTACCGCAATGAGATGGCACATCTTTTCAACGACGCATTCAGACGTTTTTGTTCATGATTGAAATCACGAGAGACATAGATAAAAATGAAAAAATACATATTAAATAAATCTATTGTGTTTAGTGCTACTAGAGAGTAACTAAAGAGCTATCAGACTGGCTATTATACTCGTAATAATATTTTTTTATTTAGCTGTGCAGTTGTAAAAATGGTGATATATCATTTTCTGATGAGAGAGAAGACTCTATGAAAGAAGCTTGAATTAAGATCTGAGAAGCTGAAACTGAACTGAATTTAAAAGAATCGCAGTTGATTCTCAAAAGAAACTAATTACGATGTTGTTTTAGACAACAAGAACGTAATGGTTTCTTATAAATATATCTCTACCTACTTAGTCTACTTAGAACTAAAAAATTTTGTGTAAGCTCAATAAATAAGTTATCAGGGAACATTGACATGGACATTGACATGACCTTGCAAAAATCTGCAGCGTCCAATTAAACAGGGTAGCTAAGAACAATACGAAAACGCCTCTAGCGTCCTACTGTACAGGCAGCAAATAGTAGGTACCGGTGACACAAAATCATCAAAATCAAGAGATCAAGTTTGAAATAGAAGTTGCAAACCGTGTTCGCAACTTCTTCTCCACCCAATGAATGTTATATAAGATAATGTTTAGATGACTGTACTAAACTGAACAGTGCATTCATTACTGTAGCACTGTAGACACGCACAATGACATCGTCGGAGCCGTAACAAGTGGTGAGCACGTAACATTTCAATCGATGCTCACTATTGCTGAGTCACGAACGCTTGGTTACCGCTGGATAAGGAATTTCATTGAATTAGAACCAATATTTTATAAGCGGTATAATTACTAAGATTTTTTTTTTGTTTCTCTATATTTCGACGGCATGCGCAAACGGTCATGGCCAACTTATTATCAACTTGGACGCATCATAGTCAAAAGTCAAAGTCAACGGTTACTGAATAAATGCTTATCATTTATTCAGTAGGACCGTTGGGAACACTTAAAACTAATTTAACTCCTGTTCGTGCATAATCGCTAGAAGTCCCGATGTAAACTGAGCTGTTGGCTGCGGGTGAAGCAACTGGACCGCAAGGGATAAACCAAGCTACTACGAATGGCGAATCAGCCATTATAAAAAAGCCATTAAATGTTAGAAACACAGTGGTATTCTGTGAGTTTATACGGCTTTTAATCATAATCGACAACATAACCCTATCCAGTGGTACATGCAATGAGTTTCATCATAAATATGCCGCTACAGCTTGATAAATGAGCCGGTGACTTCATTTTAGCTCAACATATTATCTTCGTTTGAGATATTCAACTGATTCCATTCAAGAACAGCTGTTGGTGCAATTCACGAGTTAGTCGAGGAAATCTTAAATCTACACAAGGAGATCCATGTTTGAGTGATCCAGCCAAAGCTATAAAAAATATATTTTTAAGCTCTGACGCAAAAAGAGGCGCTTTATTATTTAATTTATTGATTGGACGTAAGTGACGTAAAGTTTCAGATGGCTTTAGAGATAGTGCTCCTGGATAGGAATCATAAAAATCTTTCGGCCGTTTGAAAGTTATAGTGAAAAGTTAGAGAAGACATAAAGTCTTATTAATAGTACAAAAGAAACACTATTTCGACTTTTAACTTGTTATGAAACACAATCATCGTTAAGCTATATTCGACAATATTCTTTAGGCCATACAATGTACTGAATAGAACAAGGAGTAATCACCGAGAGTTTTGACTCTGAGTGCTTTGTTCAAGTAACACAAGTAGTGAGCCAGCCGTGTTTTTGTGTGATTGGTTGGACTCATAATAATAATATTATACGATGTACAAATACATATACGATGTGATAAAATGAAAATGTCCAGTCTTGCACCCTGCGTTCGAGAATTTTAGTATGAGTAGGTATTCCATTTAATCTTTTCATCAGGTAATTAAATCTGTATTTCATTACCAAATATTAGTACCTATAATAATATGTAGGTCTAAAAATTTTCTCAGTAGCTTGTTTTAAAGTTTTATCATTCATACATATGCTTTTTGAACCAGTCGCTGTTTTTTAATACACCAACATTCACATTTCATGAATGGAATAAAAATAGATTTCACAATTTCAGGCTTAGTAAGACCGCGAAAAGGGAAGATAAAATTTTATCTTTTTGGGCCAACCACTTGGCTATACAGATTCTTTCTAGAGACTTTACAAAAAAGTTTTTATGGACCTTCTGGTTACTATGTACTATGCCTAGTCCATCCTTAGGATTTTGACTTGAAAAGAGTTGTAAAGATACTAACTAAACTGTGGGATCGGTATAATAAAACAAACCGCATCAGAGTAGAAAGCATTTATTATTAAAACCGCACTGACCCTATCCAACCATCAAAACACAACGATAGCGCGATCTAGAAAAGAGCCAATATTAATCGCGACATCTAGCGGCAAATTATGGAACTAAATGTTCCATACATCATCCTTTGGTTCTTCTGAATATTGAATTTACATTAAACAAGTGTAAAAAATTGTTCTTTTAAATTGCAATTCAGAGCAGGAATAAACAATAGGCACTCCACACTTAAAAAAAAGTAATTAGGGTCACAAGTACATCGTAGGTTCGTTATTCGCTATTGACGTTTTCTATAATCTATTTATATTTACTCTTATATCTTGAGGGCAATCAAAGGCGGCTCACACATCTAGTTTTTACTAGACTTTCTTGCACTTGTAAAGAGAATAATATACCAAAATACATTCCGTGCATCTCCTTCAGCTATAATAAATCAAACACAATTCAAGCAATTACTGACGCTTCTTCCCTAATTCAATAAGAGGCTATTGTTTTTTTATAAAATGAATCGTATCTTTCTGTCCTGACCCGCCTCGGATAGCTCCTATTGAACTAGTCATTTCACACTCGTGGAAAACACACATAATTACATTATTCGACAGTCAGTTTTTTGTTATCTACAAATTATGAACGAGTAAAATTATTTTGAGGAGGCCATGATTGCAGGTTGGTGGGTGACGATGCAGTTTTTGACTGAACAGGGAGCTATTCTGTAGGCTTACTCGAATGAGGCTGTATGCCATTTCACGGTGTTCTAAGATATCGAACACCAAACTACTGAAAATGGGCAGGTAGTTTCATTTTGAATGTTGTCGTCTTTGTCGTTAACAAAAAGTGGCAACATTCTTGTATATATCCTTTAGATTATAGAATTTCACTTTAACCTGTTTACCTATTTACAACGATTTTTGAAAAAAATAAGATTAAATCAACATTTAGATTATTTTGCACGAGTCCAAAACTTATCTTGGAGGACACGTAAAATTAATAGGCCGCTATAGAGTCGTTATGCTACTGCGGCGTAGGCGACCAGAATCGAATACCAGCTCATAGTTATCTTTATATTTATTCTAACAATAACTATTTGAGAATAGGGCCCGAGTCGGAAGCCTTTGAAAAAGTTGACGTCGGCTCGCGGAGGCAGGTGGCAGACAGGTACTTGTGTTATGTACGGAACCACAGACATAATTTGACGCCAATACAGGGTTTTTTTTATAATTTCTATTATTTAATTTGATTGGTGCAAATTATAATTGTCATTCATTTCAACAACACTGTCATGATCATCGGCCTTATAAGTTTCTAATAAACGTAGGTCCTTTGAAGATGTCGGGTGTTGTCTTTCTATGCTTTTTAGAGCTAATAAACTTTCCAACGCAGAAATTTTATTAGCAGATTGTACAAACATTTTCACTCGCCCTCAAAATCAAAAAGAATCGCTTATTACAATATTTATTACAGAAACAACCGTTTAATCGAGACGAATCACCGAATAGCAACATTCAATTCTCGTACATACCTAAAAAGCACGATTGAGAAGCATTACCCAATTATTCGGTCGTTTTACGGGTGTCGGCTCAGCGGAAAAGGAGGGTGGGTAGTAATGAAAGAGGGAGAAATTCTCACAATTCATCCCTCGTTGGTTCGGTATTCGAATGTAAAATGAAGGAAAATTATAAAATATTTTGTGTTGATTTACGAATTCGAGACAGACCTGTCGCAGAGCAAGAGCTAAGTATAAAAACAGTTAGCAGGTTGCAGACCAAGAGCTAAACTAAACCATAAACTTAGCTTAGCTCTTGGTCTGCAACCGGCATTAAGTTTGCTGATAAATTAATAATGTAATCATGAAACTTATTTAAATCTAACTTGCGAACTTAAAACCTAACTATTTCAGATACGAGTACACTGTCTATTTCACTGTGCAAAAGAACAAGTCACACAACTTGGTACTGTAGATGATGTTTTTAGGTGATATTATCAAGTGCTCGCGTAGGTTTATATCGTGTTCCCAAAAAAAATTAAACAGAAATATATGAAATATGAAGAGAGACTTTTGAAGGGAACTTCCCGAATCCCATCAGACAACATACCCTTAGCTTATCATCGAGTGGCGACCCTTACACGGCTAATCCGCGAAATCTGCTTCGAGTAACGCTTGACTGTTGTTGTAGGGTTCTAACAATAGGGTCACCCCACGTTTCAAGATGTACCCACCTGTGCACTTTGATTTATTATTAGGGTACCAACCGTTTGAATAAAAAATTGGTAAAGAGTTGAGTCTGAAATAAAATAAAATTTTAAATTATACAACTTAATTAGCTTAATGCTAATGTAACTGAGGCGCGTATAACGATCAGCAATATATTATTTTTGGTTAAAGTACCTATTCATAAATATGCATAATGAAAAACTAAACTAATAATATGTATGTACAAGAAAGTTCATTATTTTTATGAGAGAGTTATTGTATGTAGGTATACATAATACTACTATAAACTCACGCCTTTACATCTATATTAGATGATTTATACATCGTCAGAAGGCAACCTATGCCTACTTATACTTAACGGGACGCTGTAGTGCCCGAGACATTATTTGAGATGGAATAGGCTTGCCAGCACCTAAACCATCCTCTCAGCTTAATCGGCCTGGCCCACAGGAAATACGACGTCAATACGTGTGGAGCTGATTAAGCTGCGGGCTTCCTCACGATGTTTTCCTTCACCGTTAAGAGCTCTTTTCACCGTTAAGATCGTGTTAAAGTGCATATAAATTTTACGAAACAAAAAAACCATTGATGCATGGCCGGGATTCGAACCAACGACCTTAAGGTTGAAAGTCGAGGTACAACTACATTCGGCCTACACGGCTTACACATAGCACATAGCATACCTACCTACATACTACTACAACTGTCGGCACAAGACAAACCTTGTATGGTTTAATGTGTCGTATTATGTCGTAGTCGAATCGGTGCCTCAACTGTTGGATTAGACTCACTGTTATAAAATTAAGTATTTTTCATTTTTATTGTCGTATCTACTACACAACTGTTTTTTTTTCTTCTGTCAACGAACATTTTTAGTTTTGTATATGCGAAAACATATAACTGGTATATAGTAATTTTTAAGTTATAATTAATTTAGTTTGTACTACTGTTTGTTTTCCAAATAAAATAAAATAAAATAAATAAATAAATTATGTTAGATTATAAATAAGTTTTTGATAAATAAAGAAAAATACAATACTAATAACTGATACTACATACTGATAATTGTAGGTATCTAAAATCAAGAAGCTTTTTTCATTTTCTTGATAATTTTCAGGAGACTATTTTGTGATCACTTGCTTATGATCTATGCAAAAGATTAGTTCATGTGTTTTTATATTTAATAAAATGTAATTACATAATAACAACCGATGGAAAAATCTTGTACTATTTGAAAAGGAGCAAAAAGCATAAACTACCAACTGAAGTCGGGGCCTTTAAAAAGTCTGTATCCTCTTGATTGATTCAATAAAAATACAATGACTGCAAACAAGTGTCACATAAACAATAACATATATCAAAAAACTCCCCGGTCCAACGACTCTATCAAGTGGCATAAGGCTCGCTGCACACTACGCAATTTGCGACTAATGAAGCCATTGTCACACAGCGCATCCAATGGTGGGCAATTGTTCCGTTCACTGGTCTCAACCCTATCCTTAATTTTATGGTTTTCACCGCACGATATGATAATCATCGAGTTAGAATTATTACTTTGTCAATTTAGGAGCTCAGTTGTGTGTAGTTAGGTATATTACTGGTTTCCGTCGTCTGGTTACTAACATTAGCGCTTTATGTGTGTTTTGAACGTGATCACACCGATGCGCCTAATTTAATATGGTGTATTATTCTAGGCAACTTCCTATTTGTATTAGGTTTTTGCTGTTTCCTGTAACTGGATTGGCTTCAAGCAGGTTAGGCTTTTTTTACAATGTGAAGATGTATGCGCTTTAACACGAGCTCTGAACGGTGAAGGAAAACATCGTAAGGAAACCAGTTAGTTTTCTTATAGGCGGCGATGGGCTTGCAACCTGCCACGTATGGAATACTAACTTCTGCAAGATGTGGGCATGTATCAAATATGTATTTGTACATGCCTCTGACTACCCCCTTAGACATCTTCAAAGGATCTGGAATATAAAAATCTGAGAGAATGTCTACCGCGCCTTGGGGATAATACAGTCGTGACAATGTGAAGATTTTTTAAAAGCATACTTAACTAACTTTATTATCATAATCTTCCTGCTCTTATTCACCCTAACCTCATACAATTCTAAATTTTACATGGAACTACAATACCCAAAACAGTATCATGGAGACCATGTAAACATTTTTGTACTGCCGCAAAAATCAAACTCACTCTTACGCCTCAATCGAGCGTTAAGCTACCGAGGTTGTCAAACAAGATGAAATGAAAAAACATACACCAATGAGATTAAATTACATTGTAATAATAAATAATAAAATAAATAATGCTGGACAATTTCACACAGCATCATCTAGTCCCAATCTAAGCAAAGCTTGTACTATGGGAACCAGATAACTGATATACTACTTATATACTTTTTGTTTGTAAATCTATACATATTATACATAGAAACACCCAGCCCCGAGATAAGTATTTGGATCGAACCCGCAACTTTCAGCGTCTCAAGCGGGCTTTCACCCACTGCGCCACAGAGGTCGATATTGTGTAATAATACACAATATCTAGTCTTATATACCCGTCGCGCCCACATACACCGATAATTCCTCGCACAACTCCTTAGAGAATCGGTGCGCTCCGCTCTGCAAAATAACAAGCATGAAAAAATATATTGGACAGACTCGCATTCCGTTTGATTGCAGATAATGACTGTCTGAGGGTGGGACATATGCCATGATGCGCACGACCACCCCTTGCAAACTGTAACGAGGGAAACCGAAACAGTGAAATTGATAGAATTGCCGTTCATAAATTCCAATAAAATATTTGACGGTCAACATGCATCGCTGGAAGATTCATTAATTAGGCTATTTAATAACCATTCCGAATGTTCTTAATTCATTATTATTTACCGGGTATTGCTTAATTACAGTAAAATCAAAACGATCACTAGTAAGTATGATGAATTTAATTTAAATATTGCTTTACCTTGAAATGTATTGAACATTTTTGTAGTCACTCGACTGTCAAAGGAAGGGTTATGTTTTTCGTATCTTCTGTATGAAAGTAATGCGTAAAATTTTTTTGTTCCCTCGTATCTTCCAAACGATTTCGACATTTAGGGTATCGTAAGATTCGTCTTATTACCTACCTACCCTACCAACGCATTGTAAAATCTCAAACGACGACTTTCTTGCAGTCGGGTTTTTTGATTTTTTATTTGTTATATTTGTTTTCATACATATATTACGTTTTCGTGATTGCAAAAGTCATAAATAAAGGCGATTCACGTCAAATCAAAGCTTATTGTTTTTATACAAAGCTGAGTAGAAAAAAAACAAATAAAGTTGTCGAGATATAACGATTGACAAACAGGCAAACAACCCTTAACTTCTCACCGGTCACCCTGATGCGAGCGCAGTCGATGCAAGAAGCAAGCGACAGCGGCCACGAACTTTGCTGTTTGATGCGCAATGATCATACAAAACTCTCTATTGGGCATAGAAACGTCTATACCTAGGTTGCCTACTACTATAATGCCTAGGTTGGTTGCACTGTACCTTAATAGTTTTTATCTTTGATTCGGATGTTGTTTTACCTGATTTATCTAAAGCCAATGAGTAAATCTAATAAGGTTATGATTTAAGCAATTTACGTAGGTCCCACCGTAGCATCAACTTAACCAATTTGGATGAATGAGGAGTAGATTCCTTATTTATTATGCTCTGGATCACCATTTTCTGTCTTCATTATGATAAAATTATCATCCTTTTGGTTTGAACTTCTTATCTATCATAGGTAGGTATAGGTAGGTACAATAGTATAAAAACCCGTTTTGGCGAAAAACTCGAACAAAATAAAAAATACTGTTATTTGAAGATCTAGTTTCTAGTAGGGTACATAGGTAGGATTGAAAGTTTACATCTAATTGTTTTGCGTTAAATCGCTCTTCGCTCACTCCTTAGCCTCAACTAACAAAGCAAATAATGTGCGGATTAAAAAGTGAATTCATAGGGTGTAAACTAGTTAGTCCGGGGGTTGTTAGTTGGCAAATAATATGAAATATTATCAATTTTACGGTGCCACTGGTGCTGTGTGTTTTTACATAGATAATTACATGAATTCAATATCCTACGCCTCAAAGCAAATTAGGGGCTGTGTAGTAAGGGCTATACGTCACTACCCTACAATGGTGTGGTTGATGATGATGAATCAATTGGGATTATTATTAGGTACTGATGTATAGGTATTTATAATCATAAATCATAACTTTAAAGGTTGTCTGGAAGAAATCGCTTCTAAGCGATAAGACCGCCCATTGTACATTGTCTCGTTGGGTTTTATTGATTCTTAAGTGTATGTTTTATTATTATTGTGTACAATAAAGAGTTTTTCATTCATTCATTCATTCAACTTTGTGATCTCGGAGTAAACCTACGAAAGGTTTAAATTACGTGGAAACGGAAACGGGTGCAGATTTCACCTGAAAATCGAGCTTGCATCAGACAACAGAAGACCCGGATGAGTCATTTTGTACCTCTGACAACAAAAATGATAGTGGAAGCCAGAAGCTTGACAAAAAAAGATTTCAATTTAACGTTTTTTTTAAATTAGATTAGATTCTATGTTTCTATGCAATGTAAATAAATGCATTTATATTTGACCTTACATATTTATATTACTTATATTATATTATTTATATGAAAACCAGCGCTGGGTAGGCACACTACTGTGTACCTCCAGCACAATGCTGAGTTATGGTCATGTTTACCTGGACTCTGCTGCGCACAACTAGTTATAAGTAAATCGTAAGTTAGGCATAATTTCTATATTTACAAAAAAAATTGTTGAAACATGTCACATTCGGTGCGATGGACGCGCAAATCAGGCGGAAACTGCTTATCAAAACGCCCTGTTATCCGACATCTCTATCGACTCACGTGTGAATGAATTTCAATGGGCCTCTCGGTCAGAACCCTTCTGAGATGTCCCCGGCCTGATAAGACCAGCGCTGACTAACAAAATGTCCTTTTCTATCTAAAAAAACTAAGTACGCGTAGACACCTTTCGATTTGGGCTACGGAGGAACCTGTTTGTTTCTTAAAGTCGAGCTATTTTGATGAATGCTGTCTATCTGCATTACCTACATTAAAAATACTCGCTCGAAGTTCGAAAACAAACCCAAACGTTTCGATTTAGAAAAATCAATTACCTAGGTACTTACGTAAAACTTTTGAATTCAAGAATTACTTTTTTTTAATTTGTGTTATTGAACTGTTTATCATGTATCTACTCTAAATCAACTGCAAGGATTTTGACGAAATTTTAGGTTATTAACCTTGTCTAAACGCCTTATATCTACAATTTTTAGTCAAACAATCGCGTAGCGGTCCCGCCTGTTTCAAAGCCCAACACAACCCTTTCAATAAGTTCCTGTCGACAATCGATCATCGCCTCTAAACCATTGGATTAAGAGTTTTGACACACAACATAAAACCAAAAATAAAACGAGTAGTTTCTATGCAGGTGACCATATTTGATTAATCGATTGAATGAATCGAAATGATGCATTCTTCGACAATTTTTTTGTTCATTTACATTGTTCTAGTGAGATATCTTATCTAACAGTAAAGTACTCTGTAAAAAGAAACACGATGTCAATAAACAGGATCCCCAAAATGTGAAAGGTTGAAGAAAGATTTCCCAATTTGTGAAAGACATTCCCTAAGATAATTATTATGAAGAAGCGCTCGTGGTCGTGCTTGCTTAGTCGTTCTTGATAGATCGTCGAAGTTAAGCAACGTTCGAAACGGTCTGTAAGTGGATGGGCGCCAGTGGCATTTTCATCTGAACTCTTCCGTGCTTCGGAGGGCACGTTGAATTGTCGGTCCCGGCTATTTAAGACGTTAAGACATGACGGAGACCCGGGAGACCTAAAAACTCCGTCACCAGAGTTGGCCACTGACTCATACGAACTTTTGTATAGGTTTTAGCTTTCTCAACTTCAGAGCCTTTCCTAATAACTTAGATTCATATTGTTTTTAATTTCCACTCTTATCGCCTTTAGTCACTGTTGAGTAGAGAGAGATTCTTGGTCCGAGGTTGGGTCACTGTTGTCAAAGGAGTTCGCAGGACCCGTCCGCGCCGATCGCGCGGAACTGTCAATTCAGTAGAGGTTTCGCTAGTATTTCTAGCGGAGTGGCGGTATTCGATAATCTAAGGGATAATACTGAGACGTGAGAAGGACTTCTTTCGCCATTTTTGGAGAAGTTGCTCTGCTATTTTATTTTCTCGTGTTTTACAAGGTTTTATTACGTAATTACCAATACGCAACAAACATATGCGTGATCAGCTTAAAGCTCTAGTTTCTGTTCAAAATTAACCACTTTTCCGTTGTTTTAAAACTTTAATTCTCAAATACACATGATCTAAACTAAACGATACCGACTAAACATAGAGCTATAAGGCTAGAGATAGTTCACTATCGTCTATAGTCATATCGTATTTTACGTTAACATGAACTCTTTCAAGAATAGACTGGACAAATATTTAAAGCGCACTGACAAGGACTAAGATATACACGCATCAGCTCTGAGAGCTGCCTGTGTATTATAAATAATAATAATAATAATAATAATGATCGAATAGGTAAAAGAATACCATGTCCCTACCAGGGTCGTGACGGTACCTACTCTCATTACGAAGCCGGCGCCGCCGCCGCCGCCGCCGCCGCTCACGCCGGCACGTGGCTAGCTTCATTATCCAACTTTATTATTTCCCGACACGTGCCTATTGCCAGCGGTTTTTATTATTATTTTAACAAATAAAAAATTGGCGTAATCGGATCGCGGATTACAGTGGTAAGTAGATATAAGTTATTCATAAACAAGCCGTTTATAGAGGTTAATAGTGGTATTAGTTTAAGCTGGTGTTCAGTAACTGGGTTTGTGATTTTTTATAGTTTCTCATTTTCATTCAACATTGTGATTTTTTAAATTTTCACAACAAACTTAATTCTTTGAAGCTGGAATACTTAGTATCTCAAGCATATTATGATTGCTTCGGTGTTATGTTACCGTACCTACGGTACGGGAAAACGCAGCAATATGAGAACAAATTCGAACTACGAGTACACGTAGAAGCTCAAAGAACTTTAAGTTGAAATTCTCGCTATAAATAAATTGGTGCTTCAGAAGAATGGAATAGGGCAGTATTACACGCTATAACTAGAATATTTCTTAATATAAAATCATACTACAAACTTGTTCCTTTACATCTACTTATATTAGATAGAGGATATAAAGCGCGTTAGGAGACAACTTTTGCCTGCACTGAACAGTACGCTGCACTGAACCACTACACTACCTGGGACATTGTTTGAGATGGAATAGGCTTGTCCAGCACCTAAACCAACCTCTCAGCTTTAATCAGCCTTATCCACAGGAAAGACATGGTCAATACGTGTGGAGCTGACTACGATGCAGGTTTCCTCACGATGTTTTCCTTCACCGTTATGAGCTCTTGTTAAAGCATATCCCTACATTTTACAAACCCACAAAAAAACCCTTATTCTTTTGCCCTCGTCTCATTTTTATCTCCTTACTAGCTTCACAAAAATGACTTCTCGTTTTAGAATGTTTCAAACTGGGTTGCAAAATAACATCAACTTTACAGGATTCGTCGATTTAACAGTCTATTTAAAGTTTTAATGCCAACCAAACTTGTCCTTGTTATGTTAGGATCCAAGTTTACCAATGCTACACATCTAGCAAAACTAGGGCCAAGTTTGCCTAGTCTATCTAGGTCTCACACAAAGTTTTATAACCACAATGCTTTGGAATTAAGCATTATTTACTCTAGGCTAAGGATTTTTTCTAAGATAAATTCATCAAACTTCCGGTACCAAAACTTTGCAATATGTTTAATTGTGTTACTTGAAAATGCTCTTATCAAGATTATCTTCAACGTTCGATACATTTTATTTTCTGAGTTTGCTGTTCTCATCAAAATGTAAACTAATATTTTTGAATGCTGACGTACTTAGACATAGGAGCTCTCGAGCGCAGTGTGACGTCCTTCAGATTTCACGGTTTCGAATAGGCACGCGTTCATTACTGGGTGGACTTGCCCCGGCCGGCCCTAGGACGCGCGCCGGCGGTCGGCCGCGTGCCGCGCGCCCTTCACAACTATTTGTTTTTACGTGATTTAACGTGTTTATTCGCTATGATATTCGCCGCTTTTTATGTGCTTTGTTATTCCACTAATGCCTCAGTGAAAAGATTTTGTTGGTCGTATTAATTAGAATGGTTATCGGATATGCTTGCATGATTAGCATGGGAACTTTTGCTGCGAGATTATTGATCTGTTTTTAAAATATTATGTTCTCTGGCTGTCATCGATAGATAATTTGTGAAGCCCTCTATGCCATGAGCTGGTGACAAAGCAGGCACCTGCATAAACTTCGTCTAGCAACTGAGCCGTTCTACAAAATGTGACAAGTATTTAATAATTGGATTAATGTCATGAACCGCTGGTTGGGGCAGATTTATTTGCCTCGCAAAGAGCGCAGGTGGATTTTCGATGGTATTAATAGTTATTGGCTCATTTTAATTGCATTTGGGTAATTAATAAGTACGAGTAATGACGCCAAACGATCAAAAAGTATAGTTAGAGTTTATTTAATCGTCACATAATATAAATAACTAGAAAGTAGGTACAAAAATATTGAAAAACCGAGTGTTCCGGGTAAGTACTTCTATGGGTGTACCTTTAAACTTCCACTTGACACAGATTTTTGCTTAGGTACCTACCAATATTAGGCTATACAGTTCCTTATTCCAAGTATTAACACTTTTCAGATATACCGCATGATTTCAATTTTAATGACTCACAAAAGTAAAGACTAAAATTACACGATAAGTTAAAAAACACGATAAATAAACATTATCGTGGATTCTTTGTCTTTGTTTTCCAAATTTGGATTTATGTATATTCATACACCTATAGAATAATCATGCCAAATAAAGCTCATTTTACTATACCCAAGCAAGATTTCACCCACACGCCCTAGAATAAATAATAGCTAGTAGGTACTTATACCTATTATGTAAGTCCCGCGACCTGGCCACGGGAAAAATTACAACAAAGATCCTCTAACAATGTAGACGAGTATATTTCCCAACTCCAAGCTCTTTTGTAATAAAAGGGCGATACGTGAATTTTGGCTTGTTTTTTGACCCTTACGATGGGGCGGGAGAGGGCACCAGCGCTCGCCACGTGGCCCAGTAAAAATAAACCATTGTGTGGCGGTTCCAGCGAAAATATGCCGAAACACAATATCCAAAGGTGGGTTTTCGTGTGGAGCAGAAATGGATGTGTACGGATGCAAATTGCATCGATGAACGCGAGAGAGAACTTTAGTGAAATATTTTTAATTATGCAGAATAAAATTGGTACTATTTTCTACTTACTTTTACCATTTTCTAAAAACAATCCACATGGACTCACGATTTTTACAATCATTGTATTGATTTGGAAAGAAAATTACATGTACGAGAGCAACCTCGTTGGTTGTTATCAAGGGAAGGTTGTTATAAAGGCAGTGGCTCGAAGTCACAGGTGGAAAAAGGAGTACAGGATCTATAAAAAGGAATATGGTACTATGGAGTTTCGATCAAGGCTAAAATAAAAATAACAAGAGCCCGCAATATAGCGTCGATAAAGCTACACGCACACATCATCATCATTTACCTGTTTTCCATCTATAAAAGATGATTTAGGTAGCGTTAGACACGTCACACTACAATTAAGACCTAAACACCACGTTCGTGGCTAAATAAAACGGTTTATCTCCAGGCGTCGCGATCTTCAGCTTCACTCTCCCAGTTGGTGTATCTTGCTATCTTGCGTTTTAAGGACAGTGTAAAACGAGATATGGCAACTTTTATAATCAACTACACGCACACAATAGCTACTCGTATGTACACAATACCAGAGCTGAAATTCTAAAAGCAACATATTATCAGCACCCTGCCGCTAAACCCATGAGCGCTGGTGCGGTCAATCGACACCCTGCTCTAATTATAGGGTAGCTTTCAATGATCAGTTATTTGCACTCTATTTAAAACACGTTAAAATTGTTTGTCATTATGGTTGGTATACACCTAAACCTTTAATTTTAACTAGTTAAACCAGTCAGGACGACTTTATGCCTACGCATAATGAGCCCAGTAAGTCTTCTTATTGATCTCCTAAACATATAACAAGCTCGAACAGAATAGTTGAGGCATAATAATAGCCTAGTTGAAAATAGGTTAAAGGGATTTATTTAGTACTTATACCACATCATAATACATCATTGGCCTGCCCTTATCCCGCTCATGCGGGGTCGGCACAACATGTTCTCTTTCTCCACTCTCCTCTATCACTCGTCATCTCCATATCCACTCCTTTCTTACCCATATCTTCTTTCACACAATCCATCCATCTTTTCTTAGGTCTACCTCTACTCACATATCCATCCACATTCATTTCCATCACCTTTTTAGTTAAATGAGTTTCATCCCTCCGCATTACGTGCCCATACCACGCTAACCTATTGCGCTATAATACATGGTATATTAAAACATTTTCAAAGATAATTAACAATTTATAGTGCACAACAGCTTACACTACTTAAACTTATCATACACTTGTCCGCGCCGTGTGCGCCGCAGTCATTCTATTCAAAAAATGCTGATGACGTCAGAAAATGCGGCTCGCTTCTGACGTCAGCAGCATTTTCTCTATTGAATTGACAGTTCGGCGCGTTCGGCTCTGGACTGTGCGAGCACCCTTAATCGCTATTGTTGAAATAATGGTACCTACGTACTAAACCTTTATTTTATAACCAAAAATATGTAATTTAAAAGGGAAAACTTGAGCCAAAAAGGCACAATAATTTAATTTTTAACGTCCATAAGGAGTCACAGGAGAAAATGTCAATCTCTGAATTGATTTTGTTAACAGCATTGTATTCATTGCAAATTCTGGAAATTCAAAGTAAAGATAGGTACCTAACCTACGACGTTTTAATTAGTGAAAATGTAATCGAATAAATAAAAAAAATGTCCTTTGAATTCAACGTAAATTCTTGCGTTTTCATAAAATTTACTGCTTTTCTCAATAACTTTGCAGATTTCACCATCAACTTCCGATAATTTTTTAGAAATTAGTCGTATTTATTTATGCAATGTATCCGTTGATGCTTATTGATTTTCGCAATTCTGAAATATGAATAGTATCTCTATGCACTCGTACAAAGAAATTTAACTGAAATTGCATTTCCAAACTAGAATTCTGCGAGCTTGCGTATTTTGCCCATGCATATGCAGAATTCAATTTACTCAATAATATTGAATATCATTGAATTTACCATTTAACTTGACAAACGAATTGATAGACTTCATTCTGGCAAATGTTATGATACGAGTATGCATACTGACCTAGATTCAATGATTTGTTATAACTATTGCATTTGTCTGCTTAATAGTCAAAAGTCAAAAAGCATTTATTCAGTAGGACCGCTGGGATCACTTTGAAACGTCTTAAAACTAGGCGATTTTACTCCTGTTCCTTAGATTATCGACCGCGGCCTTTTAGTTAATGTCGTCATTATTTATCATCTACTCGTAGCGCTCGTGGTCGTGCTTGCTTAGTCGTTCTTGATAGATCGTCGAAGTTAAGCAACGTTCGAAACGGTCTGTAAGTGGATGGGTGACCGCCAGTGGCATTTACATCTGAGCGCTTCCGTGCTTCGGAGGGCACGTCAAATTGTCGGTCCCGGCTATTTAAGTCGTTAAGCCACGACGGAGGCCTTAAGGCGGCCTTAAAACTCCGTCGCCAGAGTTGGCCACTGACTCATACGAACTTACTTACTTTTTATCTACTCGTATTTGTGTAATACGAGTACTTAGGCTTCGATCAACAATACGATACCTTATTTATGAAACTACCAATTGAAATTTAAAAAAAAACCTACATTAATATATATTTATATCGTCTTCGTGTCGAGTTATTTGTTCATTCTAACCAGTGTGGTGAAAGGGGCATGAGTGCACTTCTAAGGCTCTATCAATCGTAATTTTTTTGTCCTTAATCTATGACTACTTTGAGGAGACAGAAAACTTAAAAAGACCAAACGAAAGTGTCAAACCCAGTGTTGAGATGACATCAAGGGATTCATTTTAAAATGATCAATAATCGTTCAAGTTCATCGGTTTGATCATCAGATAGACTGTCACCACACGCTTCATGTTTTGGGTTTGAAATTGTTTTTCTAAACGTGTTAACAATCTTAGATGATATATCGATTGTTTGTGAAAAACTGAATGATACAAAGAAAGGTTAATGTTGACGAAAACCTAACTTTTTGTTTTTTTTTGTACCCCGAGCAAAAACATTCCTCAAGTTTAGGTTTCAACTTGCCTGTCTGTAGCTTCTGCAAAATGTGGGCATGTATACACCCAGCAAAGAAAGTAGTCTACCAGTTTTGATAAAAGTTTCTGTGAAATCTAACTACTACGGTTTACTTTTCTAACGGAGCCGGAGTGAAGAGATGCACAATTATGACGTTAATACCTGTTTTGAAGTCACGGGATAATTTGGTTATTTTGACCTCTATTATCAATGCAATAGAAATTTTTTGCAATAATCAAATCTTTTATCCAATATGAAGCGAAATATGAAGCGCTCGTGGTCGTGCTTGCTTAGTCGTTCTTGATAGATCATCGAAGTTAAGCAACGTTCGAAACGGTCTGTAAGTGGATGGGTGACCGCCAGTGGCACTTTCATCTGAGCGCTTCCGTGCTTCGGAGGGCACGTTAAATTGTCGGTCCCGGCTATTTAAGTCGTTAAGCCATGACGGAGGCCTTTAGGCGGCCTAAAAACTCCGTCACCAGAGTTGGCCACTGACTCATACGAACTTACTTACTTTTTTTTTTATTCAATAAACACTATAGTTTGATGTTTTTTGCAGTGAATTGGTAGGTATTCCTACTAGTAATAAACTTTTTGAGAAAAAAAATTGCACCTGAAAAAGAAAATATATTTGACAATATTTAGCGTCTGGCATTGTTTTTCTGTCAACGTAATATTTAAGGTAAAGTGGGGTGATAAGTTACTATCACCCCACTTTACCTTAAATATTACGTTCGGATAATTTCAACTAAATAAAATACTTACTCGCTCTAGGATCACTGTTTTGAACTGGCTTGATTATTCTGCTTACTAAAATGAGTGAAGACTCGCAAAGCAGTAAAGTGTTTTGGTACCAAAACATGTATTTGAATGCGTCTCTGGCTGTTGGCTTTGAGCGACTTTGTCATCCGTGTCTTGGGGATACAGTCGTGATCTTGTTTCGTTTTTACGATACCACAGTGAAATATTTTAACAAAAACCATCCCTGTCGCATCTCACCGCAAGGTTTGGTCCCGTTCCGGCCCATTTGTAAGGAAGCAGGGTGTGGGGCCACGACCTATTTTTACCTAGTTTTTGTGTACGGCGCCTGAACTAAGCTCGCCCTTTCGATAAACATCAATGAAACTCTTAAAAATACTCAGAGAAAAAAAAAATATTTATGCAAGCCACAGCAAGCGACTCTTTCCATGATATCACGTTATCAAGTGCGATGGTCTCTCACTTACACAGGGGTTTCAATAAGGCCTGTCCCTCCGGGTACATACAGGACTAATGGCAAAGATTGTAGTGGTACCTACCTATACTAGTTAAAGCCACTTTCTGAGAAAATCAAAAACTAGATAGCAATGGTCTCGTAGTTTGTACTGTGAGCAGTGTTTACAGAATAATAACTCAAAATATCGACATCCGCAAGAAATAGCCAGGATCATAATCATCCTTTCCCTCACTTTTTGCTGACTATTTTTGTGGTATAAACAAAAACGCTTATAATTGATCAACGCAATCATGCTCAAGAATAAAGCTGACTGAAAATTGACTCATCATCTGAAACAAAACCGCTGAAGCTAGAAAACTGAAAGGATGATAGCTTCTTTTTATAGAAAACCCACCTCTAAGGCAAAGCTCTACTTAATTGCATATTGACATCTAGTTTCATAATAAACAGTCCTATATAACTAGGTGTTTTATAGTACATATTCATTCCAAAAAAAAACGTTTGAGATAAACTTCGTTTCATAAGTTGTATTATAATCCATTCGTAGTCAAGTCTATACGATCGTTTCACACGATATCCGACATGTGACACCGACACGGCGACACCCAAAAGTTTAAAACTGCACGCAACATTTAATATGAGCATGATTTATAAGCTCACGCGCACAAAAACCAAATAAACGATCTTAGCACTCCGATTTCTACCAGCATACCGATAGAACTCCCGTTAAAGGAATTTAAACTCTATTGGAATAGGCTGTAGAGTTATCGACCTTGGTAGCCTGGATGAGAGTGCGTGACGAATAGCGCCTTTAGCTTTTATTTAGCTAAATATACTTAAACAGTTGCAATTGAAAATGATATCCGCTCCTGAAAAATATATTTGAATAAAAAGTGCGAATTTCTCAAAAAAAAAATAACCGGTTGGACCAAGCTAGATTTAGTTATGATAGTTACTTATAAAAATTGTAACTTCGAAGATGTATAAAACAAACAATACCTAGAAAGCTAGAACGCCAAAAGGTTTTTGAAACTGCTTGCAATCTTTGAAATGTTTGTACTCAAAACATTAAATTCGACCATTTTTACTCAAAGTCACAACTTTCGTGGATATCCAAGTTCTGCGCCTGTGGGTTAATGTTTATTATCAACCAAACTACAGAGCATTTAAGAAGCATTTTATTTGGTACCTATTTTATTTCTCCAAATACCTATGTCGTAATTTCAGGAACTTATTATCAGTCAGTGAGTAATTATTATGTGATAATTGGTTTGTTTTATTTAGATTCCCTAATTTTGAAACCGTATGCAATTATAATCTGTAATCAACATAAAAGTTCATTAACTTACTGATAAAAATGTTATAAAACCTGTTTCCGTTGTTGTCGAATTAATTGCAGTCTTCGTTATTAAAAATGTTTATTTATATAATCGGCTCAATATTTAAATTTCTTCCATAAAAACTATATCGAGTAAAATCTGATGAATTAAAACGAATTTTATTTAATATATTATTACTTAATCATCTTAGCCTGGCGCCTTTATACATGCACTGGTAAACAGATAAAAACAACGTTTTTTGTGATTACTTTTTGACATCAGGATCGGAATATTTGAAAACTTGGCCCTAGCACATATTTTGCTACTGCATAGGTAGTTCGAATTCCATACCTGACGCTTTGTTGTATTGCGGCTTGGATACTAAATTTTACTTTAGAACTTATAATTTAGTCAACTTAGGGTGGTCGCACAGTCCAGCCGAATCGAACGCGCCGTACTGTCAATTCAATAGAGAAAATGCTGCTGACGTCAGGAGCGAGCCGCATTTTTTTACGTCATCGCCATTTTTTTATAGAAAAATGACTGCGGCGCGGAAAGTGTGGGATCAGGTTTATGGCCCGGCATTTAAATTTTTTACCAATGGACATTCAAACATATCCCAATAGAAATACGATATAAATTCAAAGCGATGCAATGCCGTGCCGTGACGTTCAGATCGGCGTAGGCCTTTTATATTACAGTAGGAATACTGAATAATATTACTATGTCTATGCATCGTGTTCGTAAATGATTGACAATTAACTTATAATTTATTTGTGTCTATAATCGAGTAAGGATATCATCTCTCTTAACGGAAGTATTAAATATTTGAGATTCTCTTACAATTTATCACGTTTTCTCAGAATATAGGATTATATACGTTTTTCGACCATCCTTACATAGGAACTGGCGAGCATAATTCCGATGCGAGCGGCGGTTTACCAAGAATTATTTATATCAAAAACAAAGGCACCAAACAGGACCCGAAAACCTATCCCGTTATATGCCTGTAAGGCCATCCCTCTCTTCGCCTTTATAATTAAGTATTTCATCTCTTTCCCGCTTGAATGGGCATCCGGATTGCAGATTCTTCAGTGCTGCGAGACCAGTTTTTGTGATAGCGACAAAAGCTGCCTCCAAGAGTTAAATTCATGATGGAGTCCGATCGAGAATACAGTATATTTAGTTTTTGCTTGATCCTCCACGGCTAGGGGCGAAGCCCTTCGCTCGTGCTGTCAAGTGCAGCTGCTATAATAAAAACCAAGGGTTCACAATCACAATCCACTCAGCAAAGGTACTTCAAAATAATTTACTTGTTTTTCTTCGAGATCATTATTAATTTGTCCTTTTCACAATAAGGTCAACAAAAACAATCTTGCGATATAGAATTGTCGGTAATTTATTGTTCTAAGAAAAATAAGATCTTCCTACAGGTAATAATCATGCTTGGTCAGCTCAGCTTCCTGTATTGGATTTCAGAGAAATTGTATGTAAGTTAATAATATTAGTTGGTGATTTTACTCCCGTTACTATGTTTTCACTATGTCAATACTTATATGTAGTCCACAGCGTCCATTATTAATCAGACTTAAGCTTTCGTACCTACCTGTATACCGTAAAGTGCCTAATCGCCACGATCGGGATTCGAACTTGCACCTTCGAATTCAAATTCAAAATTCATCCCACAGCCCACGGCACACACGGCATCGGCAGAACCAACGAAATCATGTCTATAATATTGCATTCTATTTCCAAATAGGTATTAGGTAGTTTACAGGAACAAAATGTTTCTCTTTAAATTCAAACAGTGTTCTTGTTACAAGATTCTTCATTATTTGTGTTGTACCCTAATGGTGCTTTTCTGAATCTTTTTATTGTACATCGTTAGCCTTTTAACTATCCAGTGACTGGAAGCGTCGCACTTAGATTGTCTTCTAAGAAACAGGGAGATTTAGAAATTATTATTATTATTAAAAGCCCTCACTGTCCCACTGCTGGGCAAAGGCCTCCCCCCACTCCTTCCATTCATCCCTATCCTGTGCTAGTGAGGCCCAGTTGGCGTTTAATTTGGCGAGCTCGTCCCTCCATCTCGTTCGCGGTCTGCCGCGGCGTCGTTGGAACGTATCTGGGCACCAATCCGTGGTCCGTTTGGCCCACTTGTCTGATTTAGAAATAGAAAAGGAAATTTGGATTACTTAGGAAAATAAGATATTTGTGATGCAGCTTCAGCGTTTGGCGTTTGCGGCTATAGGTACAGATTTTGTATCAAAAGTCAAAGTCAAAAATTTATTCGGTAGGACCGCTAGAATCACTTTGAATGCATCCATTTTCTTTAGAGGCATGTACCTACTTACCTGCATTTTATGTAAAGCTTACAATGGCGGGAATTCTGTTGTTTATGCCATTTCTGCGTAGGTAATCTTAATATTTCATATCGTAACAAATAAAAGAAAAATTACTGGAAAAAAGCAGAATTTCAGTCCTTACGTAATACTTGAATTTCAACATTAAGATCGTATATTTTTACAAAATTGTAGTTTGGGCAAACAATGCAACCCCCCCCCCAAAAGCGCAAAGCAAGCTACACTATCTACAGCTTTGTTTAAGTTAAGGCGCTGTTCCACTTCAGCGCACAAACACAGCGTCTTTTGCTTAACAACGCGAGATCTTAACGACAAGGAAAGCAACAACATAGAAAATTGCTTTCTTTTATATAAAACCCAGTAACAGAAATGATAGACATTCTCTTAGAACTTTTGCATTAGAAATTGAATCCTTAGAAATTGTCTTTGGGGGTTGTAGTGAGACAAATAGCACACGCCCATGTTTTGCCAAAGGATTCCGTAACGTGACAGAGTGCAGACCCGTTACTGACAATTAGAATACCTCCCTCCTCAGGACGGGAGTAGGTGTGAAGGTCGCTGTCGCGAAAAATTGACGTGGAATGTTCGACTAGAGTAGGAAAATGATGATAACTCTCAGGTTTTCCCACGAATTTTATTTCTTCAACTTTCTTTTAAGATTCGAATTCATAGATTGAAAGTAGATTGAGTGTTCATTTGACTAGAAGAACACGGCTTTGTTTTTAGTGGAGAGATGAACTGCGCTAGTAGGTTAGGTAGTAAGACTAATCAAACTTATTCTTCTTGTCGTGTCGATGCTTCATTCAGATACACTTGGAATAATGACAGACCACTTTGATGGCTCTATCTGAAGCAGCATTGAGGTCCTCTCTTGTACAGGTCTCAGGGCACAAGGGGCATACCAGTAGGTGCTGCATTGACTGAACTGCAGCACCACAGTCACACTGCGTTAAGCTTGGTTCCCTAAATCCCCATTCACACATGTTCAGTCTGCAGCGGCCGACTTGAGTGCGGAGTCGGTTCAGTGACTTCCACACCGGCCACGGCAGATTGTGGACTAATCAAACAATTCGTGAATCTTTACATACATTACGTTTCGATCCCCTCCCAGATTAAAGAGTTAATTCTCCTCTAAACAAATGAAACAAACAAAGCTAACCCATTGATCAAACATGACGAAACACCACTGCATAATGCACCCCTAACAAATATTAGCTTGAACAAACATTTTTTGAGTTGATCCCAGCGAATCCAAACAGAACATGGAAGGATTCCTTCAATGTGGATCTTAACCTTATGGGTTGACAAAGTACCTTGGAAATTAATCTTTGGCTTTAAGCAAAGGAGGTCACAAGACGTCCAGCTCGCTTCAAGTCTACCATACCGCAAAGCATATGTACCAGTATTATCAACCTTGGCCAAGTCTCATAATATTACACATGGATCCGCGACATGGCCGTTTACAAAGGAATCCATGTAGGTACATTGTACATGTACCTACATGACACTACGGGCCATGGAACGGACCAAGCTCGGTGTCTACGTCCTTGATCGTATACCCAACGTAGAAATACGACATTAACTCAAAGTCGTAGGTATATTGTCTCACGGTAACACTAAGTAAAGAACAATCCTTACAAGATTGAGTCCTCCTTATCATAAGGATCATGTGAGTGATATGAGATGGTTTTCGTTACACCTAATTAAACATTGTACAACCTATAAGTTCTCAAATAATCTCTACAAGATTATATAATATGATCATACGGAATCAAGTAGGCAGGTTTCTTCACGATTTTTATGTTACTTTCGGGCTGTAATTATTTGTTAAGTTTTAATTAGTTGTATAAAACAGTAAAAAGGTTGTTAGTACCCATGCTCATTTGTTATCGTATCACGTATCCACACAATCACACAACTAACCAGCTGTTAGGTCATTTAGTAAGTATTTACAATAAACGACGCGACGTGTCCATGGCCAAACGAAACATTTAAGGCCTACCACCGGTTAGATGGTCCACCTACTGATAAAGCAAGGAATTTTTCGAAAAAGGCATCCGTCGGACCACCCAACAGCCCAGCTGCACCGACCTTATTTATTGTTTTAATTAAAACAACATAACAACCTCCTTTTTCGTACGCAACGCGCCTATAATGTGACAGATCGTAACTCTTAGCTTTCGAGCTTCCGAAGCATTTAGGGCGCGACTGCCGCGCGCCCGAGCGTGCTTCTCACTGCGGCCGCGACTCCGCAATGCGGTTCAGTTGTGTTGTGTTACTTACTACAAGTAATTTGTGTTTAGAATTAACGAATAGTAAACGAATTCGAAATTCAACTTGAGAAAACAAATTCGTCAAGTGAGTTCGAAAATCAAATCGGAAAAGTGATGTTTATGGCCAGTATCGTAACCGTAATACTTGAAATATTTTACTGAAAACCGCTACTATTTTTATTGTTAGGTTATGTAAATTTTATTCTGACGTATCCAAAGACTAATGTTTATGTACTTCCACACACTATAATTAACAATAAAATTAAGTTTATTACTTCAGCAGGTCATAAATAAAAATTCATGTACAGTTGGAATATTTTTATTAACAGATTTTTATTTCTGAGTTGTAGAGGTTTTTGGGGCAAAATAATTGATATTACCTCCATTTATTTTGTACCTACAGTATGTTTTGTATATGTAGTGGAAATACCAATATATGACATCTACAAAATGATTACACTAGTATAATTACATTTAGTTGATTCTAATTCCATGAAAGGACCTACTTACATACACAGACATGAGTGTTTGTAATTGTATATATTAGTCCAATGGATACATGGCAACAGATTTATCCAAATGTTTATGAACAAGACGAAGAATCTATGATGTCAATTAGCTATATGGTATAATATAATGCGATTACTTACATCTATCTGTGAGATTTTTAATTACAATAACTCTACTAAAAGGAACTAACAGTGCGTGTATTTAGCCGGAATAATCTACCTAATGCTTAAAACTAGTAAAGACATAAAGAATTTTGAGTTTAGATAAATTAATTGTTTGATCCAATGTTAAACCGGCCAATCACTATTTCTATGCTACGTCAGCCTACGAACTAATTAAACTATGGAAATTTTCACATTTACCACCTAAAATAACACTAATCTTATTAAATAATTTAAATATAGTTAGTCAATAAATAATAAATAGTATATATATTAATAAAACAAATCTTTATTGTTTAGGTTCATTGAACCGACCTAGTTTAAATGACGCGTGAATTATATAGTTCATTCGAAATTGATTCACAACCCTTCTGAAAGTGCTCCTAAACTGGCCAAGCTTAACTTGCAATTTGCGGATTCAATTACAAAATGCACTATTGCTGGCATTATCGAAATAATAATTAGGCCGTGGTATGTTTTTGATTTCATCATATTGTATCACATGCTGAAATTAAGTTGATAATGGCGTCGATTCTGTTATTCACTGACTAAAGATAACTAAACTAAAATGCTATGTTCTTATTTCGTTACGATAAGGTCCACAACAGAATGACAATTACAGTTGCATTCCTAAAATTACTTATTTTTAGTAAAGGGAGAATTAGTCAAGACCATTTTACTTGCCATTGACCATTTTACTTGTTGTGTGAAACAGCTTCTACAGAAGTTCAGAAACGCCATTTTGATCATACTTTTAGTATTGTCACTTTCAATGACGTGCCATTTTCGTCTTTAGCGAGAACGAAATAAGAACGTTCAAGTTTTAGTTAAAGTTTAGCCAGTGAACAGCAGAATCGACGCCACTGCAACATACGTAAGAAAATCATGACCTGTTCAAGCACACCTTAAGAAAACACCGTAAGCAACTATAGTAATATTTACAAAAGATATGCTACTTAGGCATTCATACATTTTCTGTGAAAAATGCACCCAAACGACGACATTCGTCAAATCTTTTCTTTTCCTTCTCTTAGGTATATTAATTTAAAATACGAGTTTGATTATCGAATAAGAATAGAGGATAAGCAATTAACCTACTCATAACTACACATTTAATTGACATGTACCTTCTATTCTACGACTGATCTACATTATGTACTACGTTTGAAAACACGGAACATTGACAAGGTGCTATTTTCTAGATCAAAAATCTGGTATTTTTATTAATCTATACTCAGCAGAAGTTTTCATAACTTTATTTGTCATAGATTGAGAAACTTGCGTAGGTTTTTAATAGAAATAACGCAATCTTAATGAATAGCAATTCGACTTGCATTGATGCTGACTGAGAATGGTGTAGGTTATAGATATAATTCACAATTTCACAATGACTGGTCTTTTTAATCACATAAGACTCGAAGTTTTACTCAGAAAAGTTATGTTATAATTTAAGTGTACATTTTCTGTAATTTCCACAAAATAAAAAAACTAAAACGTTTCACAAATCTTGATGTTCATCTTTTATGTTTGTATGCAAAACATTTTTGAATTAAAATTTTAAAAACTGTTTTATCGCGAGAATTAGCTATTTAGTAATGCAACAATACCTACAACAGTAAAAATAATACGAGATTCGATTTTCTTACAGAAATCACAAATAGGCGCTCAAAATAATTTCTGTTCTTTCTTTGCTTTCTTATAAGAATCTGTTAAAAGTAAAACAAAATCTCAAGGAATAAAAACAATACAACAGACATGGTTACAAGGACGGATATTGAAATAATGAATACCTTCATGCATTACAAAGAAATGAATGGAATATGTAAAAATAATAACAAAACAGCAAGCCAACTTTCTGAGAGCGCGCATAATTCTTTGAGAAGATAAGTTAATGTGCATCAGCCTAAAATTTTTTTATTACTATCTGACTCTGTTTTGTAAAATCTAAACGAAACATGACCGCGGCAATTTTTTTTGTAATAGTAAGTATACTGAGATTCGGCGAACTGCATGGTTCTTGCCAATCCGAAGATAACGCAACAAAAAAATCAGACACATTGACTTCACAGCAGTTCTAAAATTGCAACTATGACAAGAATGTAAACAACACTTCCACAACCATCAAATGTGCCATCACTTTTATCACTCAAATCCAAAGTTAATAGAGAACCGGTCGTCTGAATCCGTCTTCCAGGCCGGCGCGGCTTCCAGCGCACTAGAAGCAGGGCCACGTCCCCCACAGCTGGTTCTCGTACTGCGCTCATAAGGCGCAGAACTGGCGCTATGGGCAGTCCATGGAGCTGGGGCTCGGCGGGCCGCCCATCACGCTGTACGGCGGGCTGTGCGCTGGCAGCGACTGTATGGAGCCCATGGGCCCGTGGTACATGTCCAGCTCCAGCGACGCGTCCGGAGAGCACTTCTCCGCCATCTTGTTTTCCTGCTTTGTCACCAGTCGCCGCCACTTCGCCCGCGCGTTCTGGAACCACACCTGCGAACAAAAAACAACGTTGGTGTCGACCGAGAGAATAAAACGCATTGATACGTCGCCAGCAAAACGAAAACTCGATTCGCCGAAGCGATTGTACCGGTCGCGCAGCCAGTAAGAGAAAAAAGGTTTAAAAATCGCAAGTCTCGAATTTTCCACGGCGATATACGGTCGCCAGTCGCAGCCAGGCTTCCGTCCGCTGGCTGCTCTGGATCCGGAAGCTCGTTTCTCTTATCTTGTGCACATTTCTGCTGACTTTTTACGAGATATGTGAGAGAGCGTTCCGCGGATTTGCCATTCCGATTGTAGATTTATAATTGTAATTAGCTAGATTACAGCGCCATGCGCGCCGGCGCGGATACCGCCGCCGAGCGTGACGCAAACCACCGCCGCCGCGCCGCCGTGCCGCCGCGCCGCAACGCGTGCATCTGCGAGTCTATAGCTAAATTATTTGGTGTTTACATTATTGCGTATAGGTAAAAATGTAGCCTACTTGAAGATGCACGATTTGGCGGATTGTGATAACTTGATAAGAGTATCTATAACAGCATTGAATAGATATATCAACCGATGTGTTCGGAAGTCAGAAAGCGCGCAGTATTTGAATATTTGAACACGGAACGTTAGCGCGACGCGCGAATCTTATAGCCAATAGCGCGCGGCCGAGCCTCTGGCCCCGCCCCCCGCGTCATGGCCGCTACGGATGTTGCCTTACGCCAAATTTAGACAAGCACTTTCTTACAAAACAGCACCTCATTGCTTTTAATACTAGAAGCAACTAACCTAACTCTGACGAAAGATGACGAAGGCTTAGCCCATAGACTTAGACCAAAATTAGGCCTTTGAACTTGTGATCTGATCTGACAAGTTCAAAAGAAAGGGATTAATACAATACATGATGTTATGTTTTCCTTTTCTACCAACTTCATAATACTGACACAGTTTCGACAGCAAACTAATTAATGCAAACCGCCCAAAGCTGTCAGTCTTCATAACTAGACGATATCGTCTGCAGGCACATGAGGAATGGTTGGAAAGTTGCGCGCGCGCACGATTGATGACTTCATGTCAGCTCGACGCGCTGACAGCTGAGATAAGCCACGGTGGTCCCGAAACTGTGATCTTGTTATGAATGGCACGACTCCATTCATTGATTTTTTTTTGTACCCACACATTATATGTAATGAAGAGTTTGCTATTTTGTTTCATATTATCTTATGTAATATTTTAAGGTTATCCAATAAAATAAAACAAGTCCTTTACGTAATTATATATGGACATTATCATGAATATAATGAAAATGAAATGAAAAAGTTCCATGATGATGGAACGTTAGGTACATGTGAACTTTTATTTACCTATAAGCCCTCACTGTCCGTGAGGTGATGATTACGATTAAATATATGAAAGATCATTATCATTACATATAAATACTCACTCTAGATGCAGTCCCCACGGCGGCAGGGTACTACATAATGAATTTTCTGACTTCTTAGCAAAAACAAGGTTCGAAACATTCATAAACAAGAATGTTATGTCGCTCTGTATTTTAGTGAGTTAATCACAATTATCTTTCATGATCGCTTTTGGCTCATAATTTGAATCAAAACCGAGCTATTCTTGCCACCAGACTGTTTGCCATTGGAACAAACCATTTGTTGTAAGTCACATTCAACAGCACTCCGTTCGAAAATAACTTTTCACGATCATAATTTACGTCTCAATTTGCTTTGGAGCCATCAGTGACATATAAAAGAAGATGTAAACATTCACAAGCGAGTAATTTTTCAGTTGAATTTCTACTTTATAATTTATTAATTCCGGAGTTGGATTAAATTGCATCGCCTCTGTGGACGAAAGGTTTGTTTATTATTCATGTTTTACATATATTTTGATTTTTAAATGAGTAATGAATTGCGAGTACATTACTTAGGTACAAAATTCAAAAGTATGATGCTGAAAAACTCAAACTTAACAATAATCGAATTGTGTAATTATTAAAACTCAATCGTCAACCACTTGATAATTTTCAACAGCCTTAATTTTTCCGTTGAACTGTAATTTCTTCATAAATATTTTTCATAACACAGATTACATTTTTTTACTCAGACCATGGTCCATTTCCATTAGTCATAGCGATACCGATCTGCCCCCGGTAGCCAGCCGCAGACATTGACTAAACGTTCCTGAATGTTTATTTATGTCACCAATTTAATAGACTTGTTAGTTCCAATGTGTTATAATGTAGCTTTCTATGAATGCTCTACTCATCCGAACAGATACACCTAAAAGATGTAGCTGACCTAACACGATAATAAGCATGATCAGCTAAGAATTAAATCGATAGAATTTATTGACAGAAAGTTCATAGAATGTCGAACGAAGTGTGGACATAGGGGTCTGAATCCAGCTATGCAATATGATTGCCACGATGTTTTGTATGTAATATGTTGCAAGTTCAATAATTAAATCGATATGTCGCAGGCAACTGGTTCAATCAGCCATTCAACTAAACGCCTAGCCATTTCATTAAACGGGCCCGTTCAACTAACTGATTGATATTCAGCCGTCAGGTTAAACACAAACATTTAATGAACTGGCTGTCTAGATGCTTAGGCTATTTATTGAATAGGGCGTTTTAAATAGTTTTAATAGATTTCTGGCGCATCGGCGGCCACTACCACGGCTCGCTACGCTCGCCTCGCGCGTAGTTTTTCCCTATCCTAACATAAACTAACCGACTGACTTTGATCTATAAATTATCTTCTACATCAAAATCATTTGGTTTGTTGGTTAAGAAATGGCTTTGCTAGGAAAGTAGGTAAACGTAATTGCTCCAAGCCATTTGCCGAATATCATTCAGGCGTTTAATTGAACGGCTGATTGAACCAGTTGACTGCAACAGATACACCAAAACAAAATTAAATAGTTATTTACAGACTCGACTTACATAGTAATTATCTGTTTCTCAATGCCACTTTGCATTACAAATCGCGTGTTTGCGGTAGCCTGTACAACTTTATATCTAGCAAACATTTGAAAAGTGGTCAACATTTAGGTCTGGCGTACACTACAATTTGCTAAACAGGACTCTATT
Source organism: Epirrhoe alternata (assembly GCA_963565295.1). NCBI lineage: Eukaryota > Metazoa > Arthropoda > Insecta > Lepidoptera > Geometridae > Epirrhoe > Epirrhoe alternata. The sequence continues at coordinate 4,235,703 of OY751375.1, forward strand.
ATATCGTTTCATTTGACTTCATAGCTCATTATGCTAATAAGCCTCTAATACTTGCGGGCGCGCGACTCTGGCAAATTGGCCGGCGCACCCGGATAGAACAAATGAGCGGGAATCACTCACTCCCGAATGATGCCATCTCATTTTGAGCCCTAACACCGTCATAGGTAATTGAGTAGCAAACCATGCTAGGTGAGTTACAAAAATTGTTCGTGCTTGACGCGCTCAAATATACATACATGATGACTTCGTAAGTTTGTTTGAACAGCGCAGTACCTTTTGAGCCTTTCACAATAAAAATTCTATAGAGAGGAGCAGTTTGCAAACCGATATGATGAAGAGACCTATAAATAATAAATAATGGTGGACTTTTCACGCAGCGTCATCTAGCCCCAAAGTAAGCAGAGCTTGTGTTATGGGTACTACCTACCACGACTGATATACTTTTTGTTTGTAAATAGGTACATACATATTAAAATACATAGATAAAAACCCAGGCCCGAGACAAATATCTGTAGATCATACAAATATTTGTCCCGCGGCAGGGATCGAACCCGCAACCTTCTGCGTCGGTCGTTAAAAGTCTCGTCTTGAGCACAGCCATAACGGTTTGGATCACACCACTAATTAGACGATTTATAAAATAATCGCTTGTAGTATTGATAATGTTCGTTTGTACACCACATTTCCATACTGATATTGGTGAATTATGGCGACATGAGATATAAAACTTGAATTACGTTGATAAAATTCTCGTTTTATAATCTTTGAATGAATTTAGCCACCTGATTAGGCAACATGTATTGTAAGTTGTAACTGACACGCAATTAAAAACTGAACGTTACTACTTAAGAATATGACTTATACCTACATATATATATAAAATATGAAATGTTGCAGTTAATAATCTACCTACTTACCTACCTCACATATACAACTCAAGCGAACTGAAATCGCATTAAGATTTTAAAGATTATGTCCTATTTATTAATTACAGGAAGCATAAAACACGTAAATATTACCGAACCGAAAATTTTCGTACAAAAACAGTACGGTAACTAAGCATGAAGAACCCCACCTTAAAGAGACCCTAATAAATTTCAAACAAACACGATCAAAGCAGTTCAAACATTCCTCCTTTATGTAAATAAAAACTGTAGAGATGTGATTAATAGTCCCGTATTCCTTAAATAAATAATAAACGAATAAATTAGGAGGGAGAATCGGGATGTCCGCTCGCTCAGAGTTCGCGCGACCAAGTGACAAATGGTCGCCTTTTGAACGTGCAGCGGAAATTATCTGCCCAACCGAGCGTCTCAAAACGTTGCGCCGTACTAATTACTAGAGCGTTTGATTGTGATCGTCTTACGCCGCGGAGCGCGAGCGTCGGCCTTCACCACGCCAACACAAAGTCCAAATTGCTACAAAACTACCAGTTTATTATTGTCACAAAATGTACTTAGAAAGTCAAATTATATCTGGCCAAATGTCGAGGTGTGACCGACCGATACTAATTGCAGGGGCTGGCGCGGCATCTTGCTCATCGGGAGAATTTGTGTGCCGTTAAGATGAATCTTTACAGCATTTGTCGCCATACCGTGAAAATGCTGACGAAAATAGAAAATTTTCGGTATTTTTTTACTCATTCTTATCACTCAAATTAAGAGCATAGTTAAAACACTCCCGTATATTTGAGTTGAACCGATCAATTAATTAAACAGTGTCGATAAAATTGAAAAATCCGGTAGCAGTACACGATTGATCGCACAATAAACGAGAACAGGGAAAGGCACTTTTTCAGCCGACTAATTACGGCGCTACTTGAACCGGAGTCGTTTTTCAAGATGGTTGTGGAAGAAAAAAAAAGCATCGAGTGACAAATCACGTAATTGCGGACGCAAGGAGAGAAATATGGCACGGTTTGTTCTAAATGCGCCCGCGCAGCGGTATGGGTGACAGCGCGCGTCTATATATCAGCCGCGGCGCCCGCGCACCCGCTCCACGCAATTACACGCGAGGCATGCACCTGTTTTGGGAGGTTTGTTTTTAATTTTGGCAATTACTGTATCAAAATTATGGCTGGGAACTTATTAAAATTAAGTAACTTAATTGCAAGTTTTTATTCGAATACGTGACTACAAAAAAATAATAACAGAAAAGTTTTGTTGAGCCTTTTTTTAAACTATAAATATCTAAAATTTTTACATATATATTTTGCTTTTACAAACGTACAAGTTTAGTTCCATTTAAAGTCAGCCTAGACATGAAATGAGCCACTTACGGCACAAATTATTTCTTACATAAAATCAGACTCAAAGTAAGGTATAGAACTTGGGCTAGAAAAGGCTGGAAGGCCGAATGCAGGTGTTCCTCTGAGCAGGCTGCTTTTGAGACGCGTGGTGTGGCGGGGGCATAGCCGCGAATTCCCCTCGCCTTTCATTCACACTGAGCCTTTGAGGTTTCCTACTTCTTCAAAACGCTAATTGCAACCAACCCTTAACTCTAACGCGTTAAGGTTCAATTTTGACGTCAAAAGCAATTAGTCTCGTAAATAACTCGAGAGGTGAGAGACATAAATCTTCACATTTCAGCCTCCACGCCAACATTATTTAGTGTACGTTAACTGAAAAACGTTCACCTTTTTAAACCGTTTGAAATCGAATTGCGTTATTCAACACGCTGCTATTCGTGTTTTATGATTTTATTGGTAGCTATAACCTTTGATGGCTGCAGTGCAATCGAGTACAAGTGCTTAGGCATAACTGTTTATGCGCAAATACAGAATGTGAATTCTATGCAAGCCAACGGCTATTTCGTTGTTTTATTTTTAGTTATTTATGCTGTAAGATTAAAGCGATAAAAAAAAACTTTCCCTTTACCAAACCCCAAATATTTATTTGACAATAGCATTTAACGTAACAACTTTATGTAAAAATGTGTTGGATACATATTATAATATATAACTTTATAGAAAAACTTCGACTTTTACAACCTACCCGTTTAATGTTACCGTAGGTTTGATCTGTTTAAGCGTCTTAAAAAAGCACAAATTTATTATTTCTTCATAAACGTAAAATCGGACGCAAAGGCAAAACAAAAAAGATCATAACTGTAAAAAACAAAATGGCGACTTAGCCTGGAGTTTTTGCTGTAAAAAATCTCGATCAATATTCGGAGGACGGAGGGAAGGGGTCCTCTTATAATTGGTCTGGGGTTGCTCCACCGGTATCTTTCCGGTGAAAGTCGGGTAGACTCGGCTTCAAATCGGGAGCTATTACTTTGCAAGCCTCTAGCGATTTTGGCAAGAGACGCCAAGAGTATCGATTCATTTAGGATTCCGCGGAGATGAATAGATTGTGCATGTTTACACGTAAAACGAGGTAAAAATACCATTGCTATACGGATGCATTACGAAACTCTTAAGAACAGGTAGTTCATACGCGCAATAGAGTCCCCTTTGTACTAGCCGAAGCTCTATATTAAAGAACCGCCTCAGGTAAACAAATTAACTTCAATACGAAGTTCTAAATGCAAGAGATATGCCGAAGTGTGCATTAGCACTTAGTGCGATGGTAAGAGTCAGGGCCGCGTCTGTGGCGCGCCGCATACTTGTCCCACACAAGCCTAACAAATGAATGAGGCTCAATACGAACAATCAAGGCCTTCATAAACCTAACTAGCAAAGTAAATTATAATACACTTTAAACTTACCAAAGACGACATATCATCATAAAACTCCACGAGCTGACTGCCTAAATGATTTAAATCAGTTTTATTTAGTTATTTCTGTTTAAACTAAGGTACTTAAAGGGATATTATTGATACTGCCATAAAAAATCCAAATAATCATAAAAAACATACAATAGCGAATACCAATTGGTGCCGGATAAAAAATGTATGTGCCTATCAATCATACATGATCTGAAACACCACGCATAATTATCACCAATATTATGTTTCAGCTATAGACCTTTGCGACTAAATACCGTAAAAAAGGCTACCCCAAAACCTTTAGCTTTTTAGGTGATCTAAACTCTTAACTAAATAGTCAAGCTCCAGTATCATTCTAACTAAGCCAGTTCAGGTTGCGTAATGTCCGAGAAACAACAGCTCCAATTAGTAGCGACGCGCAGTATCTCAATTGTAGTTTAGCTACAGTTGCTGAAGCACGCAACTGTCTGAGTGAGAATAGTGGAATTCTTTTATAAATATAGGTTTATGTAATGACCAGTCGCGAACTGGTCATATCTTGGACTCTTGTAACGAAGAGTTTGATCTTTGGATTTGATAGTAGCACTTTTTAGTTGTTTTGGTAGTATGAGTTAGTAGCCATTCTATTGACAGAGTATTGTTATAGTATACCTAGAACGTATAGTAAATACACCAATACGACGCGTAGCCGAGTAAATGTGCTATGAGAGATTGGGTTAAACCCAATGCAATAATATAATATAGATGTACGTATAACTGTACACACTCTGACCGGGATTTCTCTGACTCTGATCTCGAACGTCCAGTTTCGGCGTATAATAACATACAGGTACATAATTACGATGCGGCGAAGTTGCAATTTGTGCCACCAACACGCGAATTCCTTGAAACATTTATCGACGGACCTGTTGACATTGTATGGCGGCATTTGGGCAAAATATCTCTGTTTTTTGACATCTTCTCAATTTAGTCCAAAACAATTATGGTTCCTTTGAAAATCTGCAGCATCATTATTGCATGATAACCGATTCTGCTGTACTATACGGTGTCATTGTCATACATGTCATTTAAATAAAATACCCTACGTTTTCTACATGAACTATATACTATCTATAAGTTAAGTACATAATCATTTACACTATTCTAAGGCTATAAAGGGAATCTTCATTTACCTTAGGTAGTTTGAAACCTGACAATTACCTATCCATTTCGTAGCGACTGAAGCAAAACCTTTGGAAACCTTACCTCACAAATGTATGTGTGCCAAAGACCAAAACTGTCGGCTTTCTGTGAACCAGTGCAAAATACCTTTTGATGCATTAAACCAAAAAACAAAGAGCAGTAGTCACATACAAATTAAAAATACATTCGCAATGCGTTCATATCGATACAAGGCGAGGCGATATCGACGACATTAAATTCGCATTAGCTTCCAACTACCGGTTTGTTCGGACTTATTTTATGCGTTTGACACACTTGAGTTGGTTTACGAATGACTCAGTACATTTAGTACCGTAAATCTCAAAGACAAACCATACACGGACTAGGTAGTCCATGTCATTGGCGTTTTGCTAGTCAATGGTGGAGAAAGATTTTAAAGATACATAGAATTGAACGGTGATTTATCTTGGTACTTACTGAAAAATACAGTTCCGTTATATGTTTTTTTTTTTTTTGAAAAAATATATAAGTTTTTATTACAGTTTTTGCAAACCCATCATAAGAAACGAGAAGTTGGTAGAGTATCAAAAATCTTAAGGCAATTCGGTCGTCTTCCTTGAAATTAAATAGAAGCTTATAAAACATCGTTTATAAAACAGCAGGTAGGTACCGTAATGTTTTGCATATTCCATGCCAAAACCATATCCACGTCGCGGTTAAAACGTTGTGTATCTCCGCAATCTCAAATGAGAGCCGTAACGATTCCACTTGTCTTTGAGATATAATTTGAATATGAATTGGAAGAAGTAACCTGATACTGCGCAATAGCGGTTTCTGGTTGGCTTCCCTTTTAAAACTGAAGTAATAATATACTAAACATCAATTGATGAGACAGTGGCACGGAATTTAATCGTTTTTATTTGTAATTTTATCTAAGTCTTCTTTGATTTTAGTAGATTTTTTTTATTATTTAGACTTATTAGTTTGTATGAATGTACACGCAATGATTTATTTTTGAATGAGTAAAATACAAAATTTGAACCAATTAATAATAATTGAAGTCACACTATAAAAAAAACATATAAATGCCGTTCATCAAAGTGGAGAAAAACTGTGTAGCAACTGAGAAATAAGTCACTCAGAGTGATTTTAGATTAAGGGTTACGCATTGACCTAGTTTTTATGTGAACGCAATGTTTCAGGGCGTCAAGTGAGACCATTACAAATCGATATGAACGAAATCGAATCGACAGATACCTAAAGACTCTACCTGCGTCTAAAGGAATTGATTGCCAATACTGCATACATTTTATGTCAAGTATCGCGGCATGTGAGTTTCTGGCCTGTAAATCGACAGTTTGACATAAATGTAATGCTAGGAACTCACGTGCCACGAAAATTCACATGAAATGTATGAAATTTTGTCAAGTAATGCCATTATACGCAGGCGCAGTCTAAGCCTTACCTGTCGATTCGATTTCTAATTTGTAACATGGCTGGGAGGGACGGTTTTTAGAGTTTTACGGGAAAACTATCAATCCCTCAGGAAAAAAAAGTACATGGGACTTCGAGATGGATACTCTTTCAAACAAAAAAAAAAATGTTTTGGAAATCGGTCCACAATTGACTGAAAGATTGGAGATTTTTTAAGTTTTACAGGAAAACTATCAAACCCTCAGGAATACATTTTTTATGGGACCACCCCAGAAACATACCCTTTCAACCAAAAAAATAATTTTGGAAATCGGTTCACAATTGACGAATATATCAGTAAACATAAATAAACATAGAGAACCCCTCCTCCTTTTTTTGAAATCGGTTAAAAATATAAAACTTTCTACAACAGGTGAAGGTTTCATAAGGTAACTCTAGATATTCTGAGTGTACACAGTCTCGCTCCACTTTCGCGAGATAAGAATTCATATTACCTGCAGAACTCGTTTTGGCAGTCCAGTCTTTTGGCTGAGCTGTTTGAGGTCCTTAGCGTCGGGGTTGTGGTTGATCGCGAAGTAGGACTTCATGGTCCGGAGCTGGTGGTGCTTGAAGCTGGTTCTCATCCGCTTGGTGCGCGACGTGGAGCCCAGCCCGCCGCCGCGGAAACCCATCTCCAGATACTCGGGGTTCAGATCTGGTTAGAGAACAGGCACGCTGCTGAGGACTTTCACAGACCATGTTTAATGGCACACGGATTTCAATCAGTCATGTGTTTTGGTAATGGTTTTCGTTATTGCTGGCTCCAGACTAATCAGTTTTGAGTTTCCCATCAATGTGTGGCCAGCTTGGGTAGTTCGCAAAACTTCTCAGAACTACGATATACGATAACATCCCATTATTTTTCTGGGACCCACACGAACTCCGAAACCAGGACACAGCGAAGGAAAAACTTAGACGAAAAGATGGCAGAAGTCAGGAGTTGGCCCGAGCTCAAGAAATCTCACTTTCTATGAGTCTTCTGTAAACCCGTGCGTCTCGGGGCAACTCGACTGATTTCATACCTACTTGATCTCAACCGCCCACACACTTTGATGGTTGGATGTTCAAACGCGCCTTGACGATAGTCTGAAGCCAGCAATACATTCAATTGAAAATGTGACAGCTGAACGAACGTGTACGCATTGTATGCTATACTCGTAGTTCAATAAAATATGATAGGGCTGAATAATCACCATCATATACATTAGTTAATTTGTAGATAATGTAAAAATAATTGTAAATAATTAACTGCTTAAAACATACACCTTTTAGAAGTCAGTGAAATGGTTTAAGTAAGTATTTACCGTAACCACAACAACAAAAGATTTATAAGCAAAAAATAAATGTTTTTTAACAATAATAAAAATATCGCAAACAATCGCATGGCACTTTCGCTCTTCTTTAATCTAGTAAAAGTAAATAAAAACATGGTATAAGTACGAGCTTACCGACTTATTTCGCTCAAGATTGCTCTTGAGAAAATATTTTCACAGGAAATGTGAGATGTTTTTTATTTTCTGCCATCCGACAATAATAATAAGTATAACCTAGCGATCTGAACTTAGCAGGTAGGTGCCGCATATAACATTGCTTGATATTATTTACCTATTTCTATATCTTGTAGGTCCTAAAAATATAATTTACGACGAATACTTTTAAAAAACAAATTGAACTGACTTTTCTGTTATAATTTGTAAAACAGGTTATACTATTTTTTATTACATTTTTATTACAATTCTTGTAAAATAATATTTTGTCAATACAGTGATTAATTTAATATAATAAAATATCGAGTACCTACACGGGAAAATTTGTAAATTATCGTTTGCCAACCAATAATTTATTGGTTAGTTCGACTTTTAATTAAATTAATATGCCCAATAGCATGCTATTATAATTTAGAGCCTTATTTACCTACAATAAAAACTGCAATTTCTTTACATGAAAGGAGGCCATTCAGGATCCATATAAGATTGGGCCTAAAATTCTAAAGTGTCGGCCAATGAAAACAAAGGCCTCACCACTATTGGGAATGTCAATCCGAGTATTTTTAAGGCCCTCGCAGACTACAGACTTAATTACGAGCTGAAGTATATTCCGTCTCAACTATCAGCCGATAGAAAGTCTGCAGTCTGCGAGGGCCTTAAAAATACTCGGATTGACATTCCCAATAGTGGTGAGGCCTTTGTTTTCATTTATTCATTTTCATTAAGTCTCTTACTCTAGTCTTCATTAGTCCACTACTTCAAAAGATTTCGTAACTTGAAAAATCAGGATTTTTAAACAATTAAATTTTTTGTCTTACAAAATCATTTGAAGAAGTACTCCGATTGATTTCCCCAATAGTGGTGACACCTTTACTTTTGGGCTCAAAATGAAGTAATGTTGTCATGTACCTAAAGCATTTCAAAAAACGATTGGCGTTTTTCGTCAGTGAAAAACAATTTAAAACAGGCTATGCTTTGTTGCTTTCCACTACTTACTCCATTCTATAACTCTTAAAACATGATTTAAGCCCTTTATTAAATCGTCTGTTACGAGCAATAAGCGGTAAAAATACACCGTGTACTACAACCTTGATATTTATTTCTACTTCCAACACGAGTGTTACCCTATGCCAATTCATTCAGCAATTCCCTAGCTTCAGGGTTTCCATGCCGAAAATAGCAATGTCCTTTATGTGGCTAGATGTGTCATTGACAGGTTTTCATTTAATATAACGTAACTGTTTTTCGTTAATGGTTAACAGGTTAAAAACGGTTAATTTGGCCACTGGTTTCAATGTTCTTATTATATTACTTCTTTTATGTCAACGTTTAAGAACATGTTTCATTGTGAGATGCGAAGACTGGCGGAACTTATTAAAAAGTTTAGTTTACTCGACGAAAATAAAAACAGTTGATTCGTTGACGAACATAAAGTTAGTAAAAACAGTTAGTTGATTAAACGGCCACCTCTATGTGGTACAGATGTGTTGAATGGCTCGTGGCACGCACCGAACCGTTCCGTGTCCGTAAAGTTTCCGTGGCGATGTGAGTTTACGATTACATGGCTATTTTTTGACGACTGTTTTTCAATGTTTGTTTCTTTGTGTGTTGTTAGAGATTAAAATGTAGTGTTTGCAACTGTTGTTCCCACCAAGAACAAAAGAATGGAGACGTTGTCATAGTTCATATCATAGTTCGCGTATGTTAGGTAAGCCGAAAGGTGTTTGTAATGAATGGGTCGGCTCTTGACCTCGAAACTAACATAGGCAAGAATGACATAATTTTTGTAAAATAAAGATCCCGGTGTCAAAATACAGTAGTAGGTAACATACTAAGATATTTATAAAGACTACGCTACACTTTAATTTTTACGCAGCGATAACTACATAAATGATGTGAAAATTTCATTCCCACAATTTCATTTTAAATATTCGTAACGAGAGAACATAAAATGACAATTATTCCTTTATGAAGAGATAAGTGCCTAGCACTTAATCTCAAATAGTGCAAAAGCGAATTCAAAAAGTTAATTTTGCAAAAAAAGTCTTTAAAACAAGCAGACTGCAAAGTATCTTTGAAGATCGATATCAATGTTACACATTTATTTAATTATCAAACTTGTTCTGGTAAAAAATAAAATACCTACGACGTGGATTGTATTAAGGTTAAGTTTATTTATTAATGTATGTAGTGCAAAATGTTATCGTTTTTTTAGTTGCCTAGTCAGCCAGTAGCATTTATGATTGATGCTTTGACGCCATATGAATTGCGATATAAATGCCGTCTTATAACAAAATGTTTTTAGCAATGCCTATAATTTTGTATTTATTATTACTCGTTCTTCGCCCATAATAATAGTGACCACAAGATTTCCATGCATCATACGAATAGCTATATGTAGGTACTGAATAATTAAACTCTCTATGAAACAGTTGATAGTCAATTTGCAATTAGTCTCGAAAGACTTAAGAGCAATAAACTTACTAAATTACGTTCCTTATAATTTAAATCTACAATTTCGTGCGAAACTGAGATGTAACAAAAACATACAGTATGCGTCGCCCAACACGCGATTGAGTCAGTTTTTTTTATCTTTTATGGGTCATGTAAGTTGCGCGACAATTTTCGCCCGTTCCGAAGCTTGGCCGCGAACAATTAGCCCTGCAGTAATTATGCAGAGGCCCGTTGGACCGTTTTACCCGCAGATTTATAGCCGTGCGCCCGATTCGCGTAAATACTCAGCGATTCTGAGCGAGCCGCACCATAAACAATGTTTACTTTTCAAAATTAAGAGAATGCTTGCAATGCTAATTTGCCCGGCTGAGGTAATATTTACGTTCATTGTTCTATTATCGTACGTGATTTCAATATTTACGTATGAAAAATGCATCATTTTTGCGCAGCATTCCGAAAAACAGGAATATTTTAAAGAAACCTGCTTATGTTAATGCAATAAATTTTGTAATGCGATTGAAATGCGCCTCTTATAAATGCTCAGCATGATCCTAGAGAAAAATACGTCTGATCAAAGTGAACGTGACGAGAGTTTGCTCCAGGCGATCGTGCAGAGCCTGCGCGATACCGTCTCATTGAAACAGAAATGAACTTACTAAAACCAAACTATAAAGCAACACTGATGATCATCGTAATCAATTTCCTTATATTTTTAATAGAAATTGTTTCAAAAAGGATTCTTAATATTCTCATATAGAACCGGCATGTCATGTAGAGATGTGCCAGACAAGTCACCCACTATCGATAAATAACATCGCATCACAAAACGTCTCGTCCGCTAAAAGAAGACATTATTAATAGATTGAGACACAGAATGTAAAAGATAACGCGCAGGTTTAAGAAAAAAGTGGATAAAAAAGTTGGATGGAGTATAAAAAGATCATTGTGATCCCATAAATTGTACTCACCATTCATGTATAACGTCGGCAAAAAATGAGATTTCCTACACGATAACACTTCGTCCGGTGAGTTTTTTGCGGTTTGCCGTCCCAGTGACGGCGCAGAAAGTTAGTTTGATTATCGACGAAAGGCTACACAAACGAGACGACATTATATTTTTAACTTTTATAATAGACAATGATAACTTGTGCTAAAAGTTTTGATATTTTTTGGGGCATAATCAGTTTTATAAAAAAGGATTACAGAAGCTAGAAGTCATATCTTTTATACTAATGATTTAAATTTTTTGTGAGTCCGTAATCGAAGTGAGAGCGTCTCAGATACGTAATAAAAAGATTCCACAGATTGTCAGCATACTCAATGTGGATAAAAAGGTAAAATTATTAATTTGGTCGGCACTAGTGTTGTGTTGCATAACATGCCAGCAGGAGGTGCTACTGTGGCCCTAACTCAGCAGTGAGGCCGCGGTCGGCGCGAACCGCTCACTCACTGATCATATTTCACCTGTTATTACTACTTAAAATGTAAAGTTATTATGGCGTCGATTGATATCATGCAGACACGAGATGACAAATATCAAATGTTTATTATGATACGATGTAGATAGGAGATTAGGGTTTCAATTGTTTTTTAATTTTTTAGATATAAAATATACGAGTAGGATATTTTTGGTGTAATCTAATCAAAATTGTAAAAAGTTTCGAAATTAGGTTGTTCGAAGGCTATGTTTAGGTGTTTAATTACGTACCTAATTGTAAATATGTAGCAACGATTTGGAGAAGCTTTATAATTATTCATTGTAGACAAAATGAGAAGATAATACAAAAAAAATAGTTTTAAAAAGTAATATATTTTATTGTATGTTTGTAGGAAAATAATACCTTTTACATTCTCTTTTAAATCTATTTTACCCTACTACCAAAGAAGGGTTATGTTTTTATATAATATAACATATTTTATCGATAAAAAGTTCAACACTATTTACGGATCCAAACAGGCACCCTATGGCTCAACAAACATTTACGATCTACAGCGTTTAATGTCTTTTACCAATGAGTTTTTATTACATGGCATAAATTAATGAAACAACAATAGCATTGGTAAAAATCACCATTTTATTTTTATTCATTTTGTGTCCCGCTGAACAAAGGTCTCTCTACTGCCTTCAGGCTTAAAGGGCAAATTAAACAAGTCAGTTACAACACGGTTAACAGGTACATTTATAAAGTTAAAAAAATTACATAAATTAGTCTTGACACGTGGATACCCTAGTGGGTATCAAAACTAGGAGCGCAATTACCACAATACTCAGACTCGGTAGGTACCATTATCTACAGTATATTAATCTGAGGTCATGTAAATATTTTCCCCGCCGCGAGAAAAAATCAAATTTTTTACATGTTTTAACAGCACGAAGATTCGACATAAATTACATAAAATGCGGGCTAATTATTAGACAAATCTTTGTCCTGATTGACATACAAAAGTCTAAACCGCTGGTCGTAGACACATACATTTTGAGAGTTATCCGTCTTTAGTTATTGCAGTACGATGTTTAATCAGTATTATTTAGCCAGAATGCGCTCTCAATTTTCTTGATGGAGCCACAGATTTTTTATTTGTGTAAGGAGTACCTTTGGAAGTTTTTTAAGTAATAATAAATAAATAAATAATGCTGGACATTTTCACACAGCATCATCTAGCCTCAAAGTAAGCAGAGCTTGTGTTATGGGTAGGTACTACATGACTGATATACTACTTATATACTTTTTTGTTTCTAAATACATACATATTATACATAGAAAAACCCAGACCCGAGACAAATATTTGTAGATCATACAAACATTGGTCCCGCCGCGGGGATCGAACCCGCAACCCTTGCGTCGCAGGCGGACCTTCGCCCACTGCGCCACAGAGGTCGTCGGAAGTAACAATACATAACTACAATACCTACTATAATAATGCAGAAAACAAATGTTTTCAGAGAAACTAGTTTAAAAGTTATCATTCTTCGACCAAAGTTTAACTATATATTTAAAACGAACAAGATTATTAGATTAACGACTTGAATGGGTATTTTGTTTAAACTCTTCAATCTACACGAACATCACAGACTTAAAAAATTAAAACGTCCATATTCTGAATTTCTTAATTCGAAAGAGGTTTTCGTTCGAGTAATAAATAAGGCAACGATATAAAGGCATAGGGTCGGTGTGCCACTGATACAGATGTCTTGCGCGCGATAGCGGCGGCAACAAAATGAACTAACATGGATATCACATTAACCAACTGACATGTAGTGTGACCATACTTTATGAAAATGAATATGAGAAAACATCGATCTGAATGCGAGGTAAAAGTTAAATAACTACTTACAACTTAATTCATAGACTAGCAAAGATCTGTGGTTGATTTATTTATAGACCATTCTCAACGACCCTCGTCTACCCAATAATGAGTGAAAACAGTCTACGAGTTGAATTGAATACTCCTAAGAGCTACCTATACCTTATCATATTACTACTTATACAATACGAAGCTTTGAGAATTATAAATTAATTAATTATTTATATTTTTGCCTTAGACCACGATTTGTTTTTGTTTAGGTTACACTCGGACGTACAAAATAAGATTTAAAAGCACAAGTGCAAATTATAACTACTAAACCAAAATAATGGTCCTTGATATTTAAAAATTCTTTATTTAAACTGTGGTTATGACTTAATAATAAAACCTACGAAATTATATTAGCCACGGACTATGTTTGCACTGCTACAACAAATTCATCACAGTGTTACAACCGTTGAATATTGGCATATAAATTGATTTAAATTAAATAAAAAAAATTGCATGGAAATTGTTAGGTAAGTTATAAAATATTTATTAATATTGAAAGTAAGTATTTTCTATAAAACAATATCAATCTATAGAAACAAGAAATTGAAATAGCGCAGGTTAGTTCCGTCTAACGTTATATAAAATCTAAGTCATGCGATTGTTTTGTTCGAGGTAATTGAGCATGAATATTACAATTATGTACCATTTTATTATATTTCAGCTTTAACAACACTTATCAACAATAAACCATTTACAGTAAACGAGCGTTTAATAATATTATTGAAATATTTAAATACCATTAAATATTCGCTTTTATATAAAGTAGCACTTGTGGATATAAGGTTAAAAAGCTTGGAAACGAGTTTTACTGTATACTCCATTCACAAAACGTTCGTGTCTATCTTTTATCGGAAATTCCAAAAGGAATCGAATATGTGTCTGTTGATTTTTTGTTTTATTCGAAAAAATGAAAAAAGTGTCCTCTCGAACCAACTACCGGCGGCGAGGGAACGCGCAGGCATCCTATCAGTACCATCGTCGGACGCTACTCGTAACGTCCGATACCGAAAAAAATACCCGACACATATTTTGGCGGGAAATAAATCACGAAGGAGCCGTAGATGCGGCCATACAAAATTTATGGCGGTACAGCAATGAAACCGAATGCTGCTGGTAGAAAAATATACAAAGGGAAAAAAAGTGAACGTCACGTGAAGAGCCAAGCAGATGCGACAACTTCATTACGACCTATAATTTACTTCGCTCCCGTTATTGAAGTAGGAAGCGTTAGTTTTTTTTTGTCCGCCCGTTAGTGCGTAATTTATGGTCACATCGTCACAAAATTTAAGGGAAGATTGACAAGTTACGATTTCTTTGGGAATGTAATTAACTATGGGAACAGAAGGTGCTGTCATATTCTAGTAAAGCGGCCAGCCTTCCTTTCAGAAACTATATAACTATAAACAAAACGGGAATAGTAATGAGATAGTTTCTAGGCTTTTTGTCTACTACCTACTGCCAATAACACTAAAAAGCGATTAATTCAAATGAAAGGCAAAAAGGATTATTATTTTTGGCACCAACATTTTGTATAGCCTGTATGCTATATATCTACGCCTATTCCATGTTTCATCCATTCGGTCCACTGGTTTAGGCATGATTGAAACACTAACATCTAAACATACTCAAAAACCTCAGCTTTATTATATTAGTCGGATTTGGTACATATCAAGGGACTGCGTATGAATAATGGGAAATATTATTATTTGTTTTATTAAATTTTTTAGGTGAATGAAACTTAAATATACATGTTTGCTTTACATAAATAAATGTAACAAACACCCAGTGATAACATAAAAGCTACAAGTAATCTGAAATAGTCAAACAGAACCTAATAAACATATTTAAGCCAGTGCGTGGGAGTGCATCGGCTATATGACGATGGCTTCATATCAACTGGATCTCTGAATACTAAAATACTCAACTATATGACGATCTGGCTGTACGTCCATATAGCCGTAGTGTTTATCATCATCGTAGTAAATAACTGTCGTCTTCACTTCTGTTTCTATGGACTTTCGTAAAATATACAGATTTTATTGAAAGAAAACAAAACGATGCCATCTAGCTAATGAAATTGCTTAGCTTTCGTTATTTCTTTATTTTATATTCATGGATTTAAATGGTTGCGAGTATATCTGTCGATGTTGATGTTATTTAGGTATGTACTTAGTAGCTTAAGGTTTGTACATGCTGCGTACCTATTAAATAAAAGATGAATTTAATTATGAAAGATTCTTATAAGTAATAAAATAGCAAAATTCTCTTGGAATTATTTCAATGTGTAACGTCACTTTTTAATCAATATCAGGAGCGCTTGACCATCTTATAAAATTGCACTTTCTGTGAAATAATATCTAATACGAGTAAGACTACGCACAGGATGGACACTTCTTGCCCCGCACCAATCATGACTCCCTGCCTCTCGAGTTCTCGGTTGTATTCTTTAGGCCGATGTGAGTGAACACTCAGACTTGCGTTTTAAATGAGACTGTGTAGAGTCTATGCAGGGATATAATTATGCGTGTTTTTTTAAAAGTATTTTCAAATGACAGTTTTTGAATTTCGAATTGTTGAATTGAATGACAGTTCCGAAAATCAGTCTCATTGAATAACTTTCACCGAAATAAACAAAACATATTTTCGTGAAAACGCTGCGCGAATGCGTTCCTTTTAAACATATTACGGCAGATGCTTGAAATTAAGATGTCAGATTCACCGATGTAAAATGAAAGGATTCAAGACACGAGTCAGCTCATTACAAAACATTAATGCCCACCCATGAGCCATAACATCGGCGTTAAAACACTAAAACACCCATCATTACCGCTAGCTTGTTATAACTACATATAAATGCCATAAAAACCGTCTTATGCAGTATAGAACTATAAAAATCGCTATTAGCAATAATGTTGTAGCTAGTCGCGACTTGCTCTGCGACACATTTGTAGCGCCATTCACGTCGGTATGTGCGCTACGAGCCTGCAGGAACCTCACTACCTTTATAATGATTCAATCATTATAATCCGTTGCGGCTTTATTAATGTCTTCACAGTTTCTGCATTAACAAGCTTTTACAAAATACACAATATTTTGCCGTTTTTGCATGCAGATGACTTTTTCGATAATGTTTGATTGATTATACCTCATGTATTATTTTATATTAATAAGGTATAAACGAAAAGGAACATCTGCTGCCCAGTCCGATTGACCACTTAAAACATTGCATTCAAATGTCAAAGTTTTCTCGTCACGTCAGCACACTGGTACGTGACAACCCTATTCTGACGTGCGACATTATATCGCGGTTATATCGCGGCCGTATTTACGTGCCCACTCGGGTGACACCAAAATAACCCCGCACAATCTGATAGTTGTGCTGCGCTATTCGCCTCCCTGGGAAAATGTTGCATGCGATTTTTTAACGATAATAAATAACTGTTTCTATTGTATTTAAATGGAGAAGAGATTAATTTCAATTAAAATATAATTGATTAAGAAAATAAAAGTCCTCTGTAAGCTAAGCGAAACACGAATGGGTACCTATGTCTTAATAGCACATTTGTTGTAATTGGGTAGATTTTCCGTAATTCCATTTCCACAAAAAAGGACATAACAAATAGTGCTATTGTTTCACCCACAAACACCCACCCATCCTCATACTAATGTCAAGTCTGAAATTGTTGTACGTGTACCGAGAAAATGTTTAGATACGACGTGGGCCCACGTTAGGGCCCGACGGCTGCTCACGTAGAGGCGTGGGATAAAGGCCTCGCCTCTAGACGCCTTTCACTGCATTACGCAACCGCGTTCCCTTATAATTGATACGCTCGTATAACTGGTACCAAACTCGTACCCGACAGGCTGATAAAAAGCTGGACCGCTCGCAAAAATGGCCGCAATGACAAAAACCGACCCGACCAAAACCGGGAGCGGCGGCGGACGCAGCAATGCTGAATATCCAATAGAGTGTCGCATAATTTATTGGTTCGTACTCGACGCTCGCATTGTACCGCTACTAATCGCTTAATCTCAAAGACAGGTGCCTCTAGCGCTTATTAGGGAAATTGTGTGCCTTATTCGCACATAGTTTTATTAATAAAACTGCAATGGTGCAGGCGGATGGACGAGCCTGCTCGTTTTTGTTAGTTCGAGTCCTCGTCCGGGCGTGGCGAGCGCTCACCGAAGATCGCATCACCGGTATTTTGCACATGCTCCATGTATTTATAAAATAATACAATAAATTATAAGGCGAAATCATTAATTTCTTATTGGTTTTGTTGCTCTTCTTTGTAGATAAATATATTTTTTCTATAAAGTCGTACGAATACTTCATACTTGAAATGTCGTCTACTTGTTAAGGATGGAGAGATCTGCTAGTCTCCACATTCTTGTACATTGAATTAAATTCCAGTCCTTTTGAATTTGCATCAACTAAATAAGGGCTTGTTAACTAAAATGTCTTCTTGAGTTGTAGTTTTTCGCGAAACTAGGGGTCTTCGACCAAAGGTTATTTTAGATAATGGTACCAAACGATATTCTCGAAATTAAAATACTGATGCTATTCTTAAAATACAAAAAAAATATGAAACCACGTCTCAATTAGAGGAACGCTGCTACAAATCTATAAAGAAAACTGTAGTTCCGCCCCAACCCGGGGATGATTTATGTATATACCTATAGCGGGGATTCATGTCGTGTTTCAGTTTCATATTCCGAAGGGTGACACACCCAATCATAAAGATTATACTTTTATCGAGCTTAAAAGGGTATAGGTATAGAAATGTTAGACGCATTTTATTAAAATATTTCTATACCCTTTCCGTTCATAATTAAGTTTTAGTAAGCTAATAATATAAATCAATTTTCAGAATAAATATAATACGAGTAAGATTCAATACAAAAATGTTATGATTCAGAACTAAAAAAAATGATTTTATTTGAATTATATTAACAGTGCCATTTTCACATAGGTACCTACCGAATGTGTAAATAACACTGTAAAAAATTGTCTTTCCCGTAGTAAAAGCAAGCAAGTTAAGCAAAAGATAGGCAAAACCCACAGATTTATACCTACTTGCTACGATCCTAACACACATCTAAAATAATCTAAGATGCCTGGAAGAGATCGCTTCTCAGCGATAAGGCCGCCCATTGTGCATTGTATTATGGTTCTCTTTTCCACTGTATTTTGTAGTTATAAGGTGTGCATTGTGCAATAAAGTATTTTCATTTATTCATCTAATTCACTATCACAGTAACCACTATATAACAGGCTGGAAGTACCCTAAACTCGACAGTTTAGGGTACTTCCAGTCTGTTATTTTAAATAATGGTATACCGTTGTAACCGCGTTGTAAAAATTTAATTCCCATAAATGTTAATGTAAATATTATAACCTGAAAACAATGGGCCGTCATCAGAGTCAAGATTTCATCTAACAATGGACAGCGAGCGGCATCTAGGTTGCTTTAGCACGTTATAAAGTTCACATCGCGGACTAAGGTCGCTGTGCACCAACATATAAACAATCGGTTATCCCGATCATCATATCTGTCTAACTACGAGCTCTGTAATATAAAATCTCTTAAAAAGTGAGACAGTACCAAGCCGTTTTTTTGCAAAAGCTCGCAGACTATGGAATCCAGTACCGCGTACCTATTGAATCTAAGTTGAGCTTACTCGAGTTAATTTTTAAAAAACCAAAAAAATTTAATAATTTCAATTACTGAAAAAAGTTATAAGTAAATATATTTTGAGTTTTATGACCGTTAATTTAAAAAATGATCCGATTAAATGTTTATTAACATAAAAAGTAAAGCATTTCCCTCAGGTAACAAATAAAGCATGTTAACTTGAATTTGTTGATACACAGCTATATTTATAAAGTGCTATTTAGTAGTGTTGTAATCCAAAATACATTTTTTGAACTACTACAATACCTAAGTACATGAAAAAATCATAAAAATCTATTGCAAGGGGCACTAGATTTTTATAAGAATATCTACTCGTAGTCGTAGTTTTCGTTCTACGCCCGTTTCACCGCTAGGGTGAAAAGCGCGGCTAACCGCGCGGTAAAATTTTTAGTACAATTTTGTAGCGAATCACAAACGGTTGCAGATAAAACTGAAAAAACGGCCCGCCACGCGGCTAGCCGTTTCGCGGTTCAACCGCTAGTGCGTAAGACGGCTAAGAATTGCAGTATGCTAAGTGCTTCCAGCTAAGTTACTCTTTGATATTTTTTCCGATAACCGAGCTGTCGTAAATCTCGTACCTACTTAAACTCACTTTTGCACTAATTATGGACCTACTCTGTTTTCCGTTATCCTACTTCGAATACGTAACTTTATGTAGATCATCAATCACTTTTGTAATTATTGTAAGTTGTTATAAAAGTTTTAATTGAAAACGCAAGTGATGGCTGGTTTCAGCCGCACATCATCATAATTCATAACTCGTGTTATTTTATGATTTACATGGGCCAGGGGATAATATGGTGAGGTACCTAGCGTAGAATAATTAACCTACGCTACGGTATATTTCGTAATTGTTTTAATTCACGTCACCACGTTTGTTCATAAAATATCAAGCATTGCAGTTTTTATTTTAACAACATGGATTAAAAATAATGATGCGTTCGTGCAGGTCACAGAGTGGCACGAGTGGAAGAGCTTAGTACGTGTTGGGGTTGATATAGTAAAGTGGATGGAGCAGGCAGGGGGCATCTGGTGTCCTACGCGTTGCTATATTCTGTGTTGCACATACACAGAACGCTATATGACGGCTGGCCACCACACCGACTCTACTTGGGTCTCACATCTCTTCGATTGTCGCGGATCACTGAGCACAATAGGCAATGTATTCCGCAATAATCGATGCTTCATCGAGTACATAATGAGCGCAAAAAGAGACGATTTATTATCTTAGATTGTTTACACCGATAGAGCGCGAGTTCGTGTCTGCCAGTTGTGCTTTTTAAATGCGATGTCAGATGTTTCAAATGATCTTCTGTTTTGCGTCGCACCTCGGAGCGCACGCAACGCTCTAATTTCAAAATTAAGAAGAAATTCCCGTCAGGGCACATCGCAAGACGGGCCGGCCGACCGATCGGGCCGGTGCGACCAGATAAAGGGACTGGTTTCGGTATCTCCAAAAAGTATTTAAAACACACGGGAAGTCGCTGCCGATAATCTGGCGAAGGTAAGTGCAGTTTTGACTTTAATGTGTTAATAAAATTGTAAGCGTTTTGTCGGCGAAACGAAGAAGGTGACCGGAGTCGGTGTCAGATATTAAAATGGTACAAAATGGCAGCATGCGACGCCGAAAACATCCGATTTAATTTAACACGCATCGCTACAGAATGACGACAGGGAAGTCTCCCGTGTGGATATGCGGAGGAAAAGATTTGCGTCGGCGGATCATCGTAAGACTTACCGAGATTTGCCGTCATGATGTCTTGGTCTTTGGGTTTCTTTTTCCTCGGCCGGCCTTTCTGCCGGGGTGGAGGTGCTGTGGCCCCGTTGAAGTAGGAGCCTTTAGGAACTTCAGCGTCAACCCTCGTGAACTCGGGGGACGGGTAGGGGGGGTAGTGTGCGCCGGGCGGCGGCCCAGGGTACGGCCCGGGGCACATTTGCGGCGGCCCGGGCAGTGGCATGTGGGGCCCGTACTCCGGCATAGTTTCGTAATGCAGCCTGCGGAAAAGTTGTAGAGTTATGCCGCGATCGCTATCAAATAAGTAACTAATTTATATGCTTGCATTTGAAAATGCTAGCTGTATTGTTATTTTGATTTCTCTGAAAATATGTTGACCTGGGGAAAGACGAATCAGTGGGTTCAGAATGCCTAATAGATAAGAGCTTATCTATTAGGCATTCTGAACCCACTGACCGTACCACATCATGTCGAGGCTTTTCCGAATTAGATACCTGCAGTAAACAGCCGCGTCTCTGATGCCGAAGGTGTCCCCCTTGTTGAGAGGAGTGCTGCAGAGCGCGCAAGAGAAGCAATGCACGTGAAACACGAGGTCCCGGGCGCGCATCACTAGCTCTGATGCTCCAATCGGCGTGTTGCAGCGAGCGCAACGCTTTGATCCGTACAGTCTGTAACAAGAAAGAACCTGGTATAACTACTATACCTATTTCAGGAAATCCATTTGAAGCGCTCGCAGTGTAGTTTCCTTAGTTGATCTTGATAGATCGTTAAAGTGAAAGAACGATCTGAGCGGTCATCGGCTAATAGAGTGCTTCCATGCTTCGGATTATATGTTAAATTGTCGGCCAAAGCGGCCTTAAGGCATCTTTAAAACTCCGTCACCAGAACTGGGCACTAACCTATTCGGGTTTCGTATACCAACCAGACGTATGCACAATAACAAATAGACAAAATACTTCCAAAGAAACTGCATTAAAAAAAATGTCACGACTATCCCCAAGCCACGGTAAACATTATCTCAACTGCATATACAGTTTATTTATCAAGCAGATTTATTAAAGGATATAATGAGTAAGAATTTGTGTGAAGAGGACTTTCTCCTTTATTTGTGTAGTGATCAAGGAAAGATCTAAATTAAATGACTCAGAGCATTCTCTTTACTGCCTCGTTGGTTAAAACTAAAAAGAATAAACAAATAATCAGAACGGCTACACTGTATGCTGCTAATCTAAAAAAACTTTTGATTTATACTAGTCAACAATTAGCAATGCATCTTTTTAAATATAATCTTAATGTTTTGACTGATATAAAAATATGACGCATGCATCTAAATATCGCGTTATTTTTAGCTAAATTAGCCTTTTATTGAGTAATATAAAAATTTATTCATTGTTTATTTTATACGAAAATGAGACAGTGTAACGACTGTATTTCAGAGACACGGTAGACACTAAGATTTTTTGTAGTATTCAGTGGATTTTTCAAATATAGGTAAATTAATTTGAGCACAATATATATAACTTAAAAAACGTCGGTAGGTACTTTTCCACTATTATTCTAAATAACAACAGTACACTAGATGTGACCTTTATTCACTTATTTGCGAAATATGTGAATAAAAGTGCATATAAAACACCAACAATGCATGCTGTTAATAGGTACTGGCCTACCACTCGTAGGTATTCAACACACACGCTGAGAAAAGATGTCGAAAGCCACACACACACGTCTTGATTTTGATGTATTAAAATACGAGTATCAGTGATTCATTAGGATATATTTTATCTTAGTTTGTTTGAGGTAGCTTTCATTCTTTACGCTGACATTTGAAGACAAACCCTTCTTATTATAAAATTATATGTTTTTATTTAGCTATTTGATGTATCATAATCCATTAATATCTATGTGCCGCAGGCAGATCGATGAATTAACCTGAAATAATTTTGCCACTTTATATTGCTTTCAGAACCTGTGGGGTTTTAAATACGGTATTTTCTAGTTCCTCCCTAATTTTGACACATCTTCCGGTCATTGACCGGTGTCTTTTTTTTCGACACAGAAAATTTTCACCCGACACTATTGTCTCGTTACTTGTTCGATTATGAACGTTCCTGCGTACTCTAGCTATCGGCGTGGTAACTAGTGTAACGTCAGACGATAGTTTATGAAACCAAAGAAGTGCGTCTCGAGATTAGCAAGTCTGGGTATGCTCTACTTTTTTATAAGAATGAGCGTTAGAATTTCCATTTTATATGTTACTTACCTATCATATGCTTGTTATACGAGTACAATCATAAATACACAACGCTGTTATTAAACTTGTTATTTAATTCTCAACAAAAACGAATTCTCGAGTTATGGTTCCCCTAAATAAATGTCGCTTGGTCACAAATGTCTGGGAGGTTTTAGTGGGGTAATTAAACCTGCCAGTGGTTTCCGAGATCTAAGATACAGAAGAGGCCAGTGTGGTCCCTTCCCCGGCCCTGAATCGAGATCATAGAATGTTATGTTTAAATGAAGACGTTTTGGAAATTCTTCATTTGAATTTATTCTTCATTTAGAAGGACGATGGCATGCTTTGAATGTGGCGACGGATACCAGGTGTTCATTGTGTCATTGCTTTGAATGGTAATTAATTACATAACAGAAAAACACAATTCGTTTTTTATGGTTTTTTTAAAACAGTAACCGCAGTGATTTATTGTAATATTGGTTCATCATCATCCTTACTCATCCTACTGCTGGACATAGGCCTCTCTTTGCTTTTACCATTAATTCGCTTCTATCCTGATATTGTATAAAAATTAATAATTAACATGTGCGAAATTATAATTATTTATAAAATAAAATATTCTTAATCGTTTTGCAGACGAGATGAGTCATCATAAGCTAGAAGTTTCATTTCACGTAAAAAAATAACAGATTATCCAACAAAGGACAATACTATTTAAAATGTGCGAATTAAATGTTATATTAAACAATTAAAATATACTGTACATAGTAGGAATTCTTCGTTTCACAGCTCGGTGTTCAAGCATGCGGTCACAATGCTAGCAGTCAGAAATGCGATATATTTAAATGTTATGGAGAACATGGACATTAGATTACTGGCTGATGATGAATAAATATTGAAGTGTATTCACTTACACAGCGCCATCTAGCCCAAAAACGAGGCAACAATAATAGGCTTATACTTATTTTTGGAATCAACCCTAAAATTCCTTCTAGTTGGCATTCTTGCATAGGTATTATCATATCAAAAATATCAAATCTCCCTTGAAAAACCTCTTTACACACATTTTATGTTTGCAAATAAGTACATACCTACATACTTCATTATACCCACATTATGTAAAGTCAACACAACATTATATTCATAACATTAATACTTATAATACTCGTCATCATCATCATCTTCTTGCCCTTATCCCACTCTATGTGGGGTCGGCACAACATGTATTCCTCTTCCATTTCCCTCTATCAGCCGTCATCTCAGCACTCACTCCTTTCTTACTCATATCATCTTTCACACAATCCATCCACTTATAATACTCGTATACTTTGTATAAGTAAATATAATAAGGGTCCGCGCACACTAGGGCCTCACCCGGCTTAGAAATGAAGCGATCGAAGGGTCGTGGGCGCCGGTCACGCGCGATGCTATCGCCGGACGGCCACACAGTTCGGCCCTGCTCGACCAGCTACTACGAAACCTCATACATAACGTGCCAATGCCCTTTTATACAAAATAGCAAAGCATATAGTCACATAAAATGAACAGACTCACTATAAAATGATAGACATCGTCAGGGTTTGCATTTGGTCCACATTTATTCCACAAACTTTTTTTCTTTTTGGATGGTATTAGCTTAGATATGCTAAATCTAGTTTACATTGAATGTGGTGTCGAGTGCTTATAAGAGTCCAACTTGTGTTTCTCAAACTGGACAAACACGGTGGCGATAGCTTTATCATCATTGTGGGATGTGTGCTTTAATATAACTAGAACAAGTTAAGTCTGAACCGCGCAACTTGAACTTCGACGTATCCGATGTAGTAACTTAAAACCCCTTGAATGTAATTTCTTAGTATAACTTTGAAAACTTCGATCCGGCGTCGATCCGGCTAATCCATGATTGGACTTCCTTGTATGAAACGTGTATTTGCTTTTTTTCTGGTAAGACTTAGGTATAGAACCCTTCGTGTTTAAGTCCGACTAGCACTTCGACAATTTTATTTTAACTAAATCAAAAAAGGGCATTTTACAGTTTCCATACTTTTTTGTACATTATTAGACAACATTTATTAAGAAATGAAAAGTCTTATCAAAATTTTGGATTCCGACGGGATTCGAACCCGCATCGATCAGATGATCCTCCTAAAGCCGGAGTGCCTTACCGCTCGGCCACAGAATCCCAGTTGCCGGTATCCAAATTTTCGATAAGCTCATATTTTTTGGTTGAAAATTTTGATAAGACTTTTCATTTCTTATATAATGAAATACCAAGTGTGGATTAGCACTATAAAAATTACAAAAAATTAAACATTTATTAAGTTTAAAATCACTTTAACGATATTCTGCAAGTCTACTATAAGTATCTTACCTACTTACTTTATATTTTAAAAGAGTAGGTATTTGAGTTTACGGTTTTACCTGCCATCGCAGTACATCACTTACCCATATTTCCTAATCTAGACTGCGAATCTTCGGCATGAGACGAACACTTTCATTCATCGCCAAAAACTTTCCGATTTTAAGAAATAATTTTTGTCTACAAATGGTGACCTATTTTTTTTTTTTCCAGAGCAAGCAAAAAACTGTAAAGACTAAACGCGGTTAAATACTTTCTTTGCGTCGACCGCTTGCGCTCGTTTTACGACAAAACGCGCCCATAAAGCCGATTGCACACTTCACGGTAAGAGTCCGATGGCATGATAACCGTTCCGGTCCCGGCCGCAAACAAACAAACACCACAATAATTAGCATTCATTCATTAACTCATCAAATTATTCCGCCATTATTTTCTTTAGATAACTGCTGTTAAGGAATTAGTATCTTTTGATGCGGCGTGCGCGCTTTCTTGTGGCTTGATGCGTTAGATTGATATCTAATTTCCATTACCAATGGCAGATAGTCGTTACATAATTACATGAAGTGCCGAGCAATTTGTACTCGCACTTGTTTGGACTGGATCTCTAATTGTGATAACTTTAAATAATTGAATTCTGTTCTTCATTTTACCGACGGTCATGTTGCGTAGTGTGGTCAGAGCGAACTCCATTAGCAACATGCTCATATTATTTATTGTTCCTTATTTGGGCATGTAGAGAGGATGGATGACAATCGTTTGACAAAGCAAGTGTATGAGGCGAGTGTGCATGGGACAGCTGGAAGGGGAAGACCTAGGCGAACCTTCTTGGATCAAATTGGCGACATTTTGGAGAAGGGCCAGGTCAAAAGTACCCTAAACCGACGAGCATGTATGAAGAATGTAATGAGAGTGAATGAGGCGAAAGTTGTGTGTCAGGATCGTAGCGACTGGAGATCCGTGGTCTCTGCCTACCCCTTTGGGAAAGAGGCGTGACTTTATGTATGTATGTATGTATGTATTTGGGGCCAAGCGAAGCGATTATTTATATAGAACTTTTATTATGATAGAGTAGTAGGTAGGTAAATAATTGAACCTAAGTAGGTAACTAGGAGTTTAAAAATAATCGGAAATGACAAAACGATCATTCGCTTAATAAGTCAAGGTGAAGTAGACGAGTGTCTTTTGATTATACAGAATTCAAGGTGAGGCAAGCGAATTTCAGGAACTCTTTGAATACAGTTTTGTTTCTTTAAAAAAAAATCTACCTATCTCAGAGATTTAGAGGTTTCCCTCCAAGGCCCGTTGAAATTGTCCAACCTTTTTATCTAATTTATTTAATTATTTTATTACCATTTTACATAATGTATAATATCACAGTTACCGCCAAGACCTTAGTATGGCTAAAATGGACACAAAACAAAAGTTTTAGGTATCATAATGTCGGAAATATTTCGAACGTCAAACAGGCACAAATAAAGGACAAACTACACGAGCCGATACGATACCACGTTAACTTAACGAGTATCAAAATGGAACATTCGTTCAGCATTTGAAAATGGAACGGTTTGGGTCGCGTCATGGGTCCTGTCGCTCGTGCGTACCGCTTTCCACGCAGTAAGACGATTCGTCACACCGCGAACAATGGTGCGGCAAGCTTTATTTGTTAAATATGGCAAGCCAAACGAATACTGGACGCCATTATAAACTGGTAGGTAATCCTGATACTGAATATTTTTATCCGATGTCATATTCAATGAGATTTAACTGATCTGCAAATGATTAAAGCAGCAATGAAGTTTTCTTGAAGTGTTTCTTTGTGATTTTACCTGAATGTGCCTGAACCACGTCCGTAGGTTCTATTAATAGTGATGTAGGTAGGAACTTTAGGAATACCGACAAGTAGCTTAACAATTTCAGTTGTATTTACGCAGTATTATTTTTTTAAGAAATTACCTTGGCCTATATTTTGGCCAAATAAACAAAAATAATGTAAATGTAATGTACTTTACTTAAGTACTAAGTACAATTAAATAAATAATCTTTTTTTTATTAACTTACATACTACGGAAGTTTAAATTTTCGAAAATTAATAAAATGCAAAGAAAACATTTAAAAAATATAATCGTTTCAAACTGAAAACGAACATACACACCACTTATACATGTTTGTTCCTTTGAACGCAATACCTATCTTGGATAGAGTTGAGATGGTATGGACCTATTAATATTTTTTTGAATCCTAGGTGGTACCTATTTCTCAGGTAGGTACCTATTACCACGTGCCGCCGCGGTGCATTATGTAGGTACCTACCCACAATACTTACCTAACTAAGCAGGTAGGTACACTACCTATAGACGAGCCATATCCTATGCGCCAGATCATTTAGTGAACCGGTTCAAAAAAAAGAATGACAGAGGCGTGATTCATTGTGGCAAAGATCACTGCATTCTCCCTTCACACAACAATTCATTTGCATTCTCAAATTCAAAGTTCTCTCCGAAATACATCGCGACAAATGGTCGACAAAACTGTCTGCGCGTGATTGATCGGGCGTCGCCGATAGATGGCGCTGTTATTAATTAACACTAGACGCGTTTGAGGTTAAGCCCGGAGCCGTCACGGTTTTGGCTGCCAATGGTCTGGAGAGAACCGTAGCGTTACTACGCGCTCTTAAAACGCATTCACGAGTATTTTTAGAATTTTATATTACTGAGGTAGGTAAGTATATTTGAATAGAACGGTAACACAGTGCTGGCATTTAGTAGACAGAGAAATGCACCAACTGCTAGGCACAAATACCTCTGACACACACCTAGTCACACAAGCGTTTTTACCGTGACTTTGCCCGTGGGATGATTGCAATGAAACAACAGAATAAATAACTTTAATAATCTAGCCCTTGTCACTATACTACTTCATAGAGTCTGTTGGTCCCAAAGGACGAAAGTAGCAGGGAACGCGTTAAGTTTCAAAAGTGAAAGTTATTGGAGACAGTAGTAGGGGTAAACGACGACATATTTATTCTTGGGATCATAATTTTAGACACCGCATCGCTAAATCAGAATGAATTGATGGTCCCAATCTCACCTGAGGCCGTTTGCATAGTTTCATGCACTAAATTAAAGCATTCGGATATTAACTCGATGAGCCGTGTTGGCTGAATGACTCCGGTTTTTTATAATTTACGAGTACAACATTGTCACGTTTTAAGTGACGAGTAAGAAAGGAGTGAGTGTTGAGATGACGGCTGATAGAGGAGAATAAATAAATAAATAAATAAATAATGCTGGACTATTCACACAGCATCATCTAGCCCCAAAGTAAGCAGAGCTTGTGTTATGGGTACTAAGATGACTGATATATTACTTATATACTTTTTATTTGCAAAAACATACATATTATACATAGTAACACCCAGAATGGAAGAAGAACACATGTTGTGCCGACCCCACATAATGTGGGAAAAGGGCAGGGAGATGATGATGAACATTGTCACGTTTTATTGTCTTTAAACATACGTGTTTTTAGAATTTAATGTTTGTGAATATTTCCAAGAGCGGATCCCCCCCGCCCCTCGCCCCTAAAAATAGCCTATATTGAAAGAATTTTTCAAATCGGTCCAGTAGTTTCGGAGCCTATTCAATTCAAACAAACAAACAAATCTTTCCTCTTTATAATATTATTTATGTAGCGTATATTTTTTGCCCATCGGCCCCTTGTGGCCCTCCCAGAAAAAATCCTGGATCAGCCCTAGAATAGTTCAAATAAGTACAAATAAAAATCTGAATTGGTTATGAAAAATAAAATTCATTACACCAGGCTCAAACCGCAGCATGACGCGATACATAGACTATGTAAAAGCTCCAACGCACACATTTCAAGCATCACATAACTTAATCCAAGATATAATTGGATCATATTTCTAGAAACTGTATTCTTTAATTCAATAATGTAACATTAATTAAACCTTTTTTCTGCAGTGAAGAAGTTGTATAGCTATCGCTCCGCAAAGCTTTAATTGTATAGGTAGTTATCTAGGTAGGTACCTACTCTTAAATAACTCGATTGTGTTTTTTTTTAAACGTCGCGTCGCCGCCCGTGCTGTTGGTCTGCAACTACGAGTAGTCTTAAAGCTTTCAGTCTAATTATTGCGACTTAATAATTACAGACATAAATATTTATTTAAGTATAAAAAGTTAGGTACTTATTTATCTTTATAACATTGAGATGGAAAACTATATCTTATAATAAATGTAGTCTGAAGAGACTGAATGAAAAAGGCAATAATAAACTTGTTCGAATTGTATAACTATGTAAGTACTCTTTTATCTAAGTACGAGTACATACAACTTTCATTTTAACTTTGATTTTGTTGCTAGCGCAACGAATCTTAAAACTACTGGACCTGGACGGGCTAATTTATATTTTCCAAATATTCATCGAAGTCTGAGGATGTTATTTAGAGAGAAAAGATTTGAAATGTTTATCATAAACATTTACATTTACGGTTACATTTTTCTTTATCCCATTCAAACTATTCCCTGTAAATTCTATGGTTTTTTTTATTAATTACAACATGCGTAAAAGAAGACAACAACTTACCTACTACTGGAAATTGTAGAGTCCCACACTCAGACTGAGCCATACCTACAAGAAATAGATTTCAATCCAACTAAACGGTCCATATAATTTTTCCGATTCATTTGGCCGAACAACGCGGGAAAAAGTAGACACGTGCTCGCAAAAAAACAAATTACAACAGCTATTAAGTAAACTGTTCGAGTGTGTAAACGGCTGTGTTGTGCGGTTAAATTGCTGTGTACTGCGATGATAGTATAATTGTATGCTTGGTGCGTAGCTTAATGCACAACTGCAAGGCTTTTAACTGTTTAACAGCTGGTGATACCTTATTAATATTACTAAGTAAATGCGGAAGTATTAAACAAAGTTTTAAGTAAAGTAAGCGATGTCTTTAAGTTAATTTTGGGGCTCAAGTATAGCTGGGCACTTGGTCAGACGCGGTGAAGATCGGTAGAGCAGAGTGATTACCGAGTGGTGCATCCGGGAGGGCTACAGACGAGCAGGTCGTCCGGCAGCTAGATGGGTTGACGATATTGGAAAAGCTTTATTGGAAAATAAGCTTTATTGGAAAAAGAAACCTTATGATACTAGTTACAAGCCATGTGCACAGTTTATGTGCTAAAACTATACTTTACTAACTATACTATACAATGCAAGGTATCTGCAAAGTAAATACCTAACCTATTTCTATTGGTAATCCTCGAAACTTGGCTCATACAAACATGTTAGGAAGGTGGCATCTCATGGTACTTTTATCTACAGTCTGTTATTGATATTATAAGAACAGCAGGTCGTACATGGGTCAGCCTGGCGCAAGATAGGGAAGGGCACACACGAAGATGCCCAGCAGTGGGATGATAACAGCTGGGGATGATGATGAAAAAATCTAAACCTTAGAATGTAAAATAGGATGAGAAGGTTTGAGATTTTCTTATGCAACTATAGGCGGTACTTACCCGTTGTAGTACACGGGAGATTTTAAATTACCCATGGTACTACAAATCAATATTACATAATAAATTATTACTAACGTTTTCATAATATGTTTATGCCAGAAAAATTGAGGCCGTTAATAGTATCATACATAGACATAGACATAAGTTTATTCGCAGCTGTACACAACAACAATTTTTACAAAAAAAAGGTACCATGATACCTAATGATTTCAATGATTTCAGGATTTCAAAATTCGGTGTTCCATTTTTAGAAATATCGATAGGTTAGGTAAATACCTAATGTTGAGAGGATATTACCTAATTTACATAAAACATTATGATTAATACTTGTAGAGATACTCGTACCTAGAAATTATAGTCAGGTCAGAATAACATAGAAATAATAAATAATGCTGGACATTTTTTCTACAACCATTTGGACACCGTCACACTGATCTGATTTGTATGTAAAAATATACACATCCTACTACTATTTATTATCCTAACCAAAGACACTATAACGTAATAATTACCCACCTAAAACAGTTTTTATACTTCAACGTGATCGCAAGTCAACATTTTTATGATGCTTTAAAATGTATAGTGGGTGACAGATACCGATCAGCCAGTCGTATACGAGATAAAATTTGACTTTAGCAAACACACAACACAGTGTTGTTTGGGAACAGTGTTGCAACTTCTAAACAACGCTCGAACTGTTCGCGGTGTTTACAAATTCTTTCGAGTCAATACCAACTACCAACTCACAAGAACTTAATTTTGTCCCAAGATCATAATGCAACTGCGTCAATATATTGCGACACAGAAGAACTCAAAACTCACCATAATTTTATTATACCTACACTAAATAAAATTAATAGCTACCGATCCATTTTACTGTTCGGAAATAAAGTGACAAGCTTATAAGATTTAAGAGTTTACAATCGAACTTTAATTCATAACTCGATTTCTCGAAAAAATAATGCCTATAGTGTCCATTTTGATGATCCCTTTCAATAGTTTAAAGCACCCCACATAAATAAAAAAATCTTACAAAACATCATTAGCAGTACAATTAAGGCCTAATAGGATTCCAGCTCAAATTCCAATCTCATCCCCACTCACTGCCCGGGCCGTGCGGCCAGCGCGCCGTGCAGTCGCAGCTATCTCACTCGCACAGTTCATCGCGGGTCACGCGCGTCATGTAGGTATTCTATGCTCGCGCTACATAGGTAGGTAGTTTATATAATATGTTCTGACAAAGTGACGTATTGTAGGTACCTACCTGCATCTAGTACAGTCATCATCATTATTAGGTATGTGACAAATTGTAGATTGTAAACAAATAACGTGTTTTTTTACTGCAAAGAAAACAGACAATTTTTGACTTAGGTAGGTCTAGGTATGCACGGCATAACTCAGGGCGTCAAGTGAGGACGAGGTTTTTTTTAGCTCTACGGGAAAACTATCAATAGCCTACCTCAAGAATAAAATTCCATAACTTACCTATACATTTTCAAATATAAAAATATTTTTTCAAATCGGTCTACCATTGACGAAAATATCGATGAACATAGGTAAGTAGGTACATAAAAAAATCATACATATAGATACCTAACCTACTAAACTGTTTTGTCTTGCTCGATGCTCTACGCAAAGCCATACAAGCAAAATTTTTGATGACAACCCTACGAACTCCGAAGATAATTAAAAAAAAAACGTATTCATGAACCTAGGTCTTTGACCCTACATTGGTACCCTACATTGGATATAAATAGAACGATTGCAGAAATTCATCAAAGCGCCGCACAATAGGGTAAATGCGCAAGTTGTTGTACATTTCCTAGGTATGGAAATAAAATGAAACCATGTTGTAGAAAAGTTCCGATGCATAAAAATTGTTTTATTGCTTTACCCTTATCATAAATAAAGAATAAAAATAGTAATAAGTACCTATTTATTTATAGCATAATAGCCAATGGGACAAAGCAGTGTATAATACATACATACATAAAGTCACGCCTCTTTCCCAAAGGGGTAGGCAGATACCACGGATCTCCAGTCGCTACGATCCTGACACAAAACTTTCGCCTCATTCACTCTCATTACATTCTTCATACATGCTCGTCGGTTTAGGGTACTTTTGACCTGGCCCTTCTCCAAAATGTCGCCAATTTGATCCAAGAAGGTTCGCCTAGGCCTTCCTCTTCCAGCTGTCCCATACACACTCGCCTCATACACTTGCTTTGTCAAACGACTGTCATCTATCCTCTCTACATGCCCAAACCATATTAACATACCTTTTTCGATCCTCAACACTACATCTTCTTTCTCCACACTCCACACTGTTCCCTTATTATTATTTATCACTCTATCCTTCAACGTTACCCCACACATACTACGCAACGCTCTCATTTCAACAGCATTCACTCTACTCTGATGTTTTTTCTGCCATACCCAACTTTCACTTAAATACATCAATGTCGGTAGTGTATAATAATATGTCCTTTAGGTGAGATTGGCATGAGATTATAAAATGCAACAATATTTATTCTTAATTCCTATGTACTACTTCACCAAATCTTTTCCCGATGGTAGCTGCGGCTCCAGATAGGGCAGAAAAGTTTGTGTTGTAGGAGCGTTTGCTCCAAACACTATCGGCAATGACACCTATGCAAGCAATGCCGTTTTTATCCACACTCCCTGCCGCAATTGCAGCATCACGTTCCCGCAGTCCAGCCGCCTCCATCACACTAACAGCGGTTTTGAATTTTCTGATGTTTATTGGTGAATGACGGACAATGATGTGCTTACTCTTTGAATTGTGTAAAACCAATGCCAGTAGATATAATTCTCAGCTTTATTCAAATCTAGGTTTGATTTGGGTTCTGAATCAATACAAAATTAATATTTTTTTTTTATTTATTGAAAAGACCAACAGCTACAAAGAATTACAATAGTTAAACTACAGCCAATTATAGGTCTCTCTTGCTAGTACAAAGTAAATAATAACGAATCCTACAGATTATCAAACTATTATTATCATTAGTCTTATCTTAAACAAGTACAAAATATTTTTCACACCCGGTTCTCGAAAACCATACATTTTTTCGTCTTACACTCTTAAAAGAAAGTAAATCATTTCTCCCTGCTAAAAAACAAAATGGCCGGCGGGAGGTAAAGTTGTATGGGAACACATGTTACATTTCAACGTATATTTGGAAAGTAGTCCTTTTCTTTTTTCTCCAATGATGTGCACATTACTCAATGTACATCCAACCAAACGCTTTGTTGTGACTACATATTTTTTGTAGTGATTTAAAAAAATGATCCAAATCGATGATTCTTCGGGATGTCTGAAAAACCATTAGAAATAAAATATCGAGTCAGTGCAATAAATTAACTCCCTATGTGCACAGCTACATCATAAGATAATTACCCTCCAAATTTTATATTTTTTAGAAGAACAAAAGTTTTATAATTATTTAATATAAGATAATAACAAATTATGCTTCAATACAGATTGGTCCATTATACACTCAACATGACGTGATGGAATCTTGCTGGGATGACTACCTACCATAATAAAATATAATATACTCTTAGTAAAAATAATTTAGATAAAAGAATACACTCACAATTCAGTTTGTAACGTCGTAAAATCAGGGTTGTTTTCATTGTGATCCGTTGGTATTCTGTAAACAAGGTAACAAGTAAACAAGGTAAACAAGGTAGGTATTACAATAAAAAAATCAAAAAACCCGACGGCAAATGATACGATACTTATATTTTGAAATGGTATTTTCACTTCATTTAATACCCTTAATGCTATAAAAAAAAACTATTTATATCAGGCAACACATAACAAATTATACATTGATAAAATGGCATTGGCCCATATTTATAGATACCTTACAGACTAACTTACATAAAAATATTGAATAGTGGAGTCATCGACGCTCCGATGACTATGGTAAGAATCCCCCTTTTTTCATTAGAGGGTGCCATATCACTACCACCCTATATCACTACCACAATTCTGACGAATTCAACGACACCTTATTTATAATTATTATTTTTAAACCGGGTATTTATCACGTACCTATTTTTATTATTTCTTTATTCCGACGTTTCGGACGCATTGCAGCGCCCGTGGTCACGGATGAACTGAGGCACGGCGAGTTAGCTTCTATTATTGAGAGTAGATTGCGTCTACCCTAGGTACGTGATAAATACCCGGTTTAAAAATAATAATTATGACACCTTATTTATGTCAAAAACCGTCCAGTCGTGTAAGCTGTAGGGCGTGCCAAATAAATGGACATACATACAAATACATATACGCTCGAAAATCCCATATATACCCTCCTTCTGACGCAGTCGAGTAAAAAATAGGTAATTATTTCTCGTTCATTCATACCAATAAAATAAAATGTACCTAAGTGGTAACTTATTGGGACGACAACCCTAATAAATATATATTTTGTAAAATAATTTTCCATGAACAAAACTCACAATTCAACATATTTGTAACGTCAATGAAAGCGAAATGAGAGAATAAAAATATTGAACGTCATAAATAAATAAATAATGCATTTCACACAGCACATCATCATCTAGCCCCAAACTATGCAAAGCTTGTAATAAGGGAACCAGATAACTGATATACTACTTATATACTTTTTGTTTGTAAATACATACATATTATACATAGTAACACCCAGACCCGAGATAAATATTTGCAGATCAGTGATACAAACATTTATCCCGCCGCGGGGATCGAACCCGCAACCTTCTGCGTCCCAAGCGGGCGATCACTCACTGCGCCACAGAGGTCGTCAATAAGGTATATTGCACGATTGTATTATGAACGGTCCTACGATGATCCTGCATACAGTGCCACAAACTTATCTGGACCGGTGGCCACAAGAGGAACCAAAAAAATAATTTTACTGTAAAATTTATTTTTCTGCCAACACCAAATGCGATAACAGTGCCTCCCTCACTGGTTCAGATAAGTTTGTGGCACTGTACTCTATTGGCGCTATAACATCAAATAAGAATAAAGTTCTTATACATATAGGCAATCTAAAAAGTTCCTGTCAAGATTAGCAAGTCATAATCTAGACCATTGATCTAGTCATAATGTATTCTCTAACTTTTTTATGAAACCAAGGGTAGGTGTACCTTTAGGTAAATCAAGCGTAAGACAAAAAGCGCTTGTGCGAGCTAAATTGCTCCTTGTGGCTTTGAGTCGCTCGGGCAGTCAGATTTCTGTAGATACTTACTTATATATTATGGTGAAAGGTAAGTCGATAGGTATATAGGTACTCACAGGCACGAGTCTTCATCAGATACATTTTTATTGCAGTCAGCATCGATCGAGTAATCGAGTAATATTTTTCTATTTCTGAAAAAGAAAATGTATTGTAGATAGGTAGGATACAGTAGGATACAATAATGTTTAGGTACGTGACAAGGTCTAGGTACTTAGGTAGGTACATTACTTACCTACCCATTACCCTACCTACTAACGTACAAAGGTAGGTACCTAGTTTGTCAAATTGAAAATCTCGGGGAACAATGAATTTATGAACAATGGATGTTATTTTATTATATAATTATAAATTATAACTAAGTCCTTACCTAGTTTACCTACTGCCTCAGAATACTAGGTAGTAGGGTATCTATTATAGTAGGTATATAAGCAGGTACTTACTTTAATGTTTTATTCATCTGTTTAGCCATTTTTCTATAATTTTTTCTCTATAATCTGTTCCGAAAATTTCCCATTTCACCACACTTATTTAATTTTAATTTCTTAGGTCTGCGTATCTAGGTAGGTATCCGTGACAGCAACCGACACAGGCTTCTCGTTTGAATGCCGGAGCGAGAGTGAATTTGTATGGCTGACGCGGGTCGCTCGTTGGGACAGCGCAATATTTCGGATATTAGTTTAGAACAACGAAAAATTAAAACCAATTAAAAATTCAAAACGACCACTCAATGCAGTGTACTAAATTGAGTTTATACACAAACTTTTACTAGTCTAGCTAAAGTATTTATTGAGTAATTTTGTTTTTAAGTAAAATTCAGAGGGAAGTTTGAGATTATTTTCTATCGAGAAAATATTTAGTAATCGTGTTTTCACTACAATGGAGCAACAGTTTATATCCTCAACTATAATATATATTTTTTTCAATAATATTGGTTCAATACTTTCATAGAAATGATCCATCGTCGAAGCAGTTTTGAGGTAGTACGCGCCCTTAATGATTAAAAACAATAAATAAAGATTACTCAATTTTCTTATTCATTCCCATTATATCATACAACATCTCAACCATGCGAATCAAAAGATCACAAATCAAAAGTTTTCGCGTTGCTAAAATAAGTTGAGTTACCGGTAAACTGTAAATACTATGCCTGTCACCAACGACCCAACATTATTAGATACGATTTGTATGCATATCGAATTGCATTTTTGGGAGATGAGAATATTTGTAGGTTCACTTATGCTGAACTTACGATAACCTTTTACTTATTATTTAGAAGTGTTTCACTATATCGCACATCTGTGAACGTGACGGAAATGTTAGATGACTCCTTATTTTCGAGTCAGTTTGTTGAATGAATAGCGGTGTGGGATGAAGTTCTTGGTAGCAAGCAGGTGGGCTTAATTCAGTTTTATACAACTTGGTACATACAAGTATTTATTCCATACTCAACGAGATAATGTTGCCACTTTGGGCTCTTTACTACAACTGGTAGATGACTTTATTTTTATTCTTTTTAGCATAAATCGCAACATAGTTATCTATTATATATTAGTAAGTAAGTTTGTATGAGTCAGTGGCCAACTCTGGTGACGGAGTTTTTAGGCCACCTTAAGGCCTCCATCACGGCTTGACGACTTAAATAGCCGGGACCGACAATTTAACGTGGCCTCCGAAGCACGGTACCGCTCAAATGAAAATGCCACTGGCGGTCACCCATCCATTTACAGACCGTTTCGAACGTTGCTTAACTTCAACGATCTATCAAGAACGACTAAGCAAGCACGACTACGAGCGAAAACCCTTGAACTTTTTTATATTTACATTTAAAATAGGTATTTCTTCAACTTAAAACAAATAATAAGAAACTCCGATACTTTTAATGTTTATTACTCTTTATTGGTGCCCAAGGTAAACACATTAACTCTGTGATATTTACGTACGTGCTAATTGAATCCGAAATATCTGTACTATCGAAGTATTTATAAGTTGATATTAATACATGATATAACAATTAAATAGTGATATTAGTCGTGATGGTTGTATTTATATAACTCTACGAGTCTATGGAAGCATTTGCCGAACTTGGTGGTTGTAATAAAACGTATTATAACTACAAACTGAGCCATTTGCTCAACAATACAGAACAGAATCTGTTCTGATAAGTACCTACTATAAGAATAATTTGTAGAGATATTTTCCATGTTCCACTCGTTCTTTTAAGCCAGCGTCAAGGCCAGAGTGTGGAAGAAGTCCTTACAGAGCGGTGCTGCATTATTTTATTCAAGAAGTTTTGCCAAACGAAGGATTTCTTTGGTAGTGTGGATCGAACCCAAGATTTTAGATCAAAGCTGGCAACAGTGAACGGTCTCAACAATCAACATCATAAACTGTGAGAAATTGAACATAGTTGTAAAACTGGAGAGATTTGTCATTCCAATTTTACAATGTCTATTAACCTTATCTAAATGTGTATTTTATTTGTCTCCATTTGCCTACCGTATTATTTTATTGTATTGTTAATGATAATGATAAATATTGAAAGCTTTTCGTGGGAATCGTTTTTTTATTCACCAACCGAATGACCTAAACACGCTTGATTACAATATCTTAAAACCTAACTAATGGGACCACATTTTTGTTTATGAGTTCACAAAATAAGATATATTATGTTTGTAAATCAACATAATATATGCGAGTGGCCAGCTATACAATAAATACCTACCGCATAGGTATATATTTGCCGACTAATGTGTTTATAATCACGTTATACTTAATATATGGTACCTATTTTATTTAAACGATGGTAATATATTTGCACCTTTATTACGTAGGTATTTAAACCTATTATTGCAGCTCTGCTAAAGGTGCTAGAGTGCAATGTCTACGTTCACACATACAGCGATATTTATTTTTAAATTATTCTCAATGAATATTACAACAGCTATTTTTACATCAACACTTTAGAGACTTTCAATCCGAAGGTCGTGGGATCGAATCCCGGCCGTGCTTCAATATGCGCTTTAACACGAGCTCTGAACGGTGAAGGAAAACATCGTGAGGAAACCAGTTAGTATTCTTATAAGCGGCGATGGGCTTGCAACCTGTCACGTATGGAATACTAACTTCTGCAAGATGTGGGCATGTATCAAATATGTATTTGTACATGCCTCTGACTACCCCCTTAGACATCTTCAAAGGATCTGGAATATAAAAGATCTGAGTGAATGTCTACCGCACCTTGGGGATCGTGACCCTGTTTACGTTTTACTTTTGAGACTTTCTGAGATGGCAAAACAAGCCCTCAGACATTGAAAGGATTTAAATTATGAACAACTGAGGTGGAAATCTACCTACTGCGCTTAGAATCAGTCGTTTCATTTTACCACAACTCGATGTTGCATTTACACAAAAAAAATGGATTATTCGCACATTCACAATTCCACAAAAAAAATAACAATCGAAAACCAAACGCCCAACAAGCAACACGGAAGTGCGAACGCATTTTAAGCCCCGGATCGTATTTTATAGACTGCAGTATCGTATTACCAAAATTGCTACAAATTGCGATATCTGGGTAGCGAGGGCACACAGCGGGAAGGCGCGTTCTCTGTTTGCAAATAAACAGCCGGCCCGGGAGAGATTATTAATCTGTGTGCGGGCAGGGAGCCCCGGGGCGCGCGGCCGGGTCGCGCGACAATGCCGCGCCGCGGCGCTTGCACAATGGGCCAGCGTGTCGCCTACTGGCGCGACGCGACACGGAGCCGTTCTCACGCGAATCTTGGGAATCGCCTGATATTTTAGTATTATTTAGTTTTTCAAGGCGTTACTTAACTCAGCAATACGCATTTAATTAAACCTTTTTAAAATTCACTT
The DNA here is from genome assembly GCA_963565295.1 of Epirrhoe alternata. NCBI lineage: Eukaryota > Metazoa > Arthropoda > Insecta > Lepidoptera > Geometridae > Epirrhoe > Epirrhoe alternata. Next base: position 4,276,034 of record OY751375.1, read on the forward strand.
TTATTTTCATTCAATATCGATTTTGGTCAACACGGCTGCAACTTCATTAATTTAACTAACAAATATTTTTCTATTTAAAACGTACCTTCAAGTGCTAAGCAAATAGTCAGCTGCAAACAAAAATTAACAAAAGCAATGTTACATGACGTTGTGGAGGACAATAGGAAATGATTGTATGAAAACAAACGCGACAACAAAACAGTCGAGTACCCAACAGCCTCGTGCACTCAAAATAATCATTTATTTATAACAGTCAAGAGCTTCTCACCCTTTTGGATGTCAATAAAAACTCAAGTACTCCTGTGACAACCCAGTATAACGTCTCTAGACCATAATAGACTCTAAGGCTGTGGTATAGGGGTTGATTAGACGTCTGGGTTACCACAACATCGCACGCTTCGTCAAACATCCGCGCGGTATTCGGGTGACACGATGCGAAAAATCGTATTATTTTGCTAGTTTCGTGTCGTATTGTAGAGAACAGTGTGACGTCTATTGTAGATAACCCCCAAATATATTCAAAAAAAGTTGGAAAACATGCGTGTTGAATATTCGAAACATTTTAAATAATTTAGGGTGTAAGCAATTCATTCTCCGAAATCTTCGTGATCTAGCTCAGGTGTAACTAACTTTGCTTTTCACAGAATACCTACAAGTCAACGTGCAAGATACTCAATCATTTAAACGTAAACGTAAACAGGGTCACGACTGTATCCCCAAGGCGCGGTAGACATTCTCTCAGATCTTTATATTCCAGATCCTTTAAAGATGTCAAAGGGGGTAGTCAGAGGCATGTACAAATACATATTTGATACATGCCCACATCTTGCATAAGTTAGTATTCCATACGTGACAGGTTGCAAGCCCATCGCCGCCTGTAAGAATACTAACTGGTTTCCTCACGATGTTTTCCTTCACCGTTCAGAGCTCGTGTTAAAGCGCATATAAATTTTACGAAACGCAAAATCCATTGATGCACGGCCGGGATTCGATCCCACGACCTTCGGATTGAAAGTCGAGGTACAACCCCATTCGGCCAACACGGCTCTGATATCTAGATAAGATCTAGCATGATACTACTTGTCAATATTTTGGTAGATTTGCAGTCGTCTACTAGACGAACTAGATTTTGGGCACGCTTCCGACTGGCAGTGACCTGGATCAGTTGAGCTATCTATAGATCGTTTTTACGACGATCCTTAGATAGCTTGACTGGTTCTATTGTATTTTTTAATTTTATGTTCATATTGTAATAGCTTAGTTTCTGTAGATAAGTCTATTAGACTATTATTAATATTTTGAATATAGCGCAATCAGATCAAACCGCCATTCAAACCTCCATACAAATCAGTGCGTATACGCAACGAACTAAAACGATGCAATAACTACTATTTATTACATTTCTATAGGGTGTTATTATTTTACTCCTTTTAATTTTATCAGGATCATAAAGTGGCATAAAATTATTCTGTTTTAGTAACTTCGAACGAATATCTTTTGAGAATCAATTTCAGCTCTACTTTTTCTCGTTTTATGTGACAATTAATATTGAAAAATATCAAATTTTAATCAGATTACCTAGCCTCTGATTAATCCGTATGGGGATATTAACATTTTGAAATAAACTAACAGCTTGAATATCTAGCCAATATTATGGTGTGCAGAGACAAACGTGAGCCTGTTTAGTAAAATCCTGTTTGAACGTTACTTGCGTAACAATTTAATGGGAGATATTAGAACGGGGAGTTTTGAAGCACCCTATATCCCACCAATGGTTTGTACTGAATAGAGACGTCAGACACACACAAAGGGACTGCGGAACAAAACCGCACAATAAAATTGTCAACATTCATTTGTCAACGGTAACAATACTCTAATATTAGCCCTTAGCACAACGTAATACGAGCTTGACTTTCAGTTCAAGAAAAAAACTTCCGCTAGTGGCATCTGCTTTCGTTTATAGGTCAAATGTTTTGTAAACAAGGATATTGTGGGCCCCTACATTGTGATTTATGAATATATCTTATTGTGTTTCCATATTTTAAGGTGTAACGAGTAAAAATTGTATCAACGTGAGATTAGGTCAGTTGATCGTCTATGATTTTGTATGGAATAGAAAACTCACCTAAAAGAAAGCTAGGCCCCAAACCGTGTTTGTTGCCCTGATTCTTCACGGTATTGGTCGCGAAGGAACAGGAGTAAAATCACCTAGTTTTAAGACGTTTCAAAGTGATCCCAGCGGTCCTACTGAATAAATGCTTTTTGACTTTGACTTTGACTTTGACTTCACCAGTTAGGAATAACTCTGAACTATAATGATTGGGCCGGGATAGAGATGGTTGGAAGGATAGGGAGGTCTTTGCCCAGCAAAAAAATATAGATTAAGAAATAATAAAGATTACACTACCAAGCTTGTTTGTAATTAAGAAAAACTTAGTAATTAATGCGATGAATTCCAGAAAGTTGTAGTAGCCAAGAAGAAGTGAAGTGAAGTCATCTTCCGAATCTCGGAAGTTTTAGAAAGACAAGGTCACACTGTTGCACGCGGGCATGTGACTGGCAGTGACCTCGATCAGTTTAACTATCTATAGATCGTTTTCAACTGTGCTTAGATGGCTCAAATGATTTTGGTGTATATAGGGTGTAAAAAGACGTCTACCGAAGCCGAAAGGGGTAGGTACAGCATCCCAACACACAACCAAATCCAAAAGGATTTGCCGAAAAAACCATTATATCTGGAGAAAACAGCGTTTGAAGAGTGCTGTTTGCGTGTGTTTTGGGCGCGTTTTTTTACGTAGATTGCTGGATTTTGAGTTTTAATTGTTTTTTTCTTTTGTAAATGCAATTATTAGGTAGGTATGGTCTTATTATGTCGTACTAGTAGTAAATAGCCGAAAATAACATAACATGACGAAGCTAAGTCAAAAAAATTTTTTGCGTTTTTTTTTCGCTAAATATGTTTAGAGTCATGGTCTGATTGCAACCCCTCAGTTTTCGGTAGCAGTCTTTTTACACCCTGTATATACAAGTAAGTACTATATGCATATTACACAATGATTATAATAATTTCCATATAGGTCAGTACAATAAAGGTTATCATAAACTCAAAACATATTAAAAGGGTTAGATCAAACTAAAGCCAAACAGTGAGAGTAGTAGAGAAGTAAGTTCATCGGTTCATGTTCTCGTTTAATTATATACTAGCAGGCTTACCATAGAACGTGACATAAAGTTATTCCACCGAATAAATCAAGAATAACCATACATTTTGACAGTTTACACTCCGGAATAACTTTATGTCACGTTCTATGGTAAGCCTGTTAGGGTTCAAGTTTTTAAATAAGACAGAGTAGAGTATCATTCATTCCATGTATGATCTCAATCTTCAATAAAGTAAGTAAGACAGAAAAATTAAATAACTCAACAAGATACGGTTAGCATGAGAGATTTTGTCGCGCAAAGAATAGTTCGATTGAGTTGAAACTCAGCACACTGGTCAAGTCCCATCTACAACTTTAAAATATGTTGACAGTGAGCTGTTCTGATGATGGAGTCAGGAGTTGAACTCCTTAGCAAATTGACCGATAGAGTTGAAACTCGGATTTCCGATCAAGTTTCATCTATGATTTTAAAACATCATGACAACGAGCTGTTCTGATGATGGAGCCAGGAGCTGTTCAATGAAACTCCTCAGTGAACAACAGTATAATATCTGTGTTTGGGCTCATATGAATCAGCTCCCGATCACCCATAAAAAGCTAGAACCTATTGAAAAACATTTCAAAAAACTTATTATTTATTTTATACTCGTTCAGCCAAGCCTCTTTTGTGTGGTGCAAAATCTTTCCGTCTAGTAGTTTAAGATCTTGCACTTTCAAAGCTTAAGTGTTGAGAGGAAATTCAGAAGCACTTGATACGAGTTTCAATGTAACGAGGAATAATAGTAGTGGGCTAAAAGTGTCTGCGCATTATGTAGTACGAAGTACTTACCTTACTGATAAGTTATCGTACTCCGTCGGGACTATTATTAATATAATAACATTATGTAAATTGTATGGGCACGTGTATCGATAAATTAATGTTAGGTATATTTTTTTTGTATTAGTTTCATCATTTGCCTGCTTATGCAGGGTCGGCACAACATGTTCTCTTCTTCCACTCTCCCCTATCACTCGTCATCTTCGTATTCACTCCCTTCTTACCCATATCTTCTTTCACACAATCCATCCATCTTTTCTTAGGTCTACCTCTACTCACATATCCATCCACATTCATTTCCATCACCCTTTTAGTTACGTGACTTTCATCCCTCCGCATTACATGCCCATACCACGCTAACCTATTGCTCCTCAATTTTTCAGTCACCGGCGCTACTTTTTTTTAGTATTAGTTTGTTGTATTCAAATCCTACTAATATAATAAACCTGAAAGTTTGCAAGTATGTGTAACATACAAACATCTAAATGTTCGGATATTTGGATGTTTGTGTTTCAATCACGGTTAAACCAGTAAACCGATTTGGATGAGACTTGGTATAGGTGTAGACAGTGACCTGGAATACTATATAGGCTATTCAAAATGTTGGTGCGAGCAAAGCCGCGCGCAGAAGCTAGTATCATAATTGTAAGTTATCACTAAGTTATTAGTTTTTCAAAACATATAAATAAAGGTATGTATAAATTTTACAAAAGTAAAGCGAACGTAGAAGTTTAGTGAAAATAATGACATTTAAATAAACCTTTCGCGTGTGATAAGTACCTAATATTAATATACTTACATAATTTAATCAGTTACTAACAAAACTTCAGGAGGGCACTCCTGGAGTGCCACTGTTTTATTAAGTAGTCTGTTTTCAAGTTTTTACCTCCGGCAGGCAGAAGTGAAACCGTGAACGGTTCTAAACTTGACAAATAACCCGGTGTCGGTGAGCGGTCACGTGACTCGCACGTGACTTTAGCGAGGCGAATCCAAGATTTTTTTCTCATCTCAAAACTGCCAAACGCGCCTAAAGAAGTTTTCACTACAATAATAAATTTATTCATCCACAGCTGGTTTACCAACTAAGTATAATATACTTTCATTTGATATCTAAAGCCTTTTTAAGTGTAAGGCATCGAAGCATGAAAATCACTCAACTCAACCAAACTGTCCAGACCTATACAACTGGACCTATAAAGAACTTAATTATTGCATTAAGCCACACTAGTTTTCAAATACGACTTTTATTCTACTGAATAAACATGTCCGGTTACGGCGCGTAATTTTTAATACCAGGTATGTCAGCATACAGATGTTATTTACATTATCCTTCATGCATCGTTAGTTCAAATGAGGTTCGTGAAAGAAAGTCACACCGCTCGAAATTTGAAAAGTTAAAAATGGTTGACTTAGAAAGACCATTTTTCTGTCAACGGTAGCTTGATCAAAAAGGTCTGGTCCCCAAAACTCACAACAGCGGTCACTACCGCCATAACACTTAACTCGTTTAAGTAAGTTTAGAAGATCAAATTATTCTTCCGCAACCGAAATAGACGAGTGCATAAAACTTTCATTGGATAACAATTGAAAGGTAGAAAACAATATTCAAACCCAACAATGGTGGGTTTCAATCGAAAGAAAGAAAGAAAATATGTTTATTTACTTAGACACTTAAACACTACACACATGATTAGGTAAACCTAAAAATTTGATACGATTTACTTATAACTAGTGTTCAATGAACAATTGAATAATGGGATGTTCAAAACTAAACTGAAATCTGTGGAACAGTAGGTGCAAATTAGCTAATTACGATCGTCCGGTAATGAATGAACTGCTAACTTATTAATGTACAGCTAGAACCCATCAATTTGCGGTAAACGTGCTCTAAGTAGAATTAACTAGATCATTACAACGTTCGGCGTCCATCGCGCGAGATAACAGGCGCTACCTAGAAACAATTACGGTACTTATAATTTATGTAAATTAGCAATATCAAACCAATAAACAAAATCTACTAAAGTACACAAACTGTTATGCCCGAATCTACGGTGTGTGAATACTTACGGTAATAAACATAACTTACCGTATTCAGATTTTTTATTTATTCTAAAATAAAGGCACTTTTTGAAGTAAAAACTTCTTCGCCCGTTTGGCAGTTTTGAAAAAAAATCTTACATTCGCCTCGAAAAGGTCACGTGCGAGTCACGTGACTACTCACCGACACCGGGTTATTAACCGTTCAAGTTTTCACTTCTGCCGGCAGTCCTGGAGTGCCACAGATTTTTTTTATTACTTTTGTTTATTCATACCCAGGGCACAGAATAAATACGTAGGGATAGTGTGTTTGATTGAATATAAAATTAGTTCAGAGTTTTTATAGATCAATATTTAAAATTAAGTAAGTACGGTGTATTTATAGATTTAGCCAGTAACGATTTTTATAAATCTCCGCAAAGAAAAATTGCAGAGTTGCGACAAATAAATTATTTTTACGTAATCCATAATTCTGTGAGCACTTCACTTACTGAACTGCAAATAAAAAAAAATTTAGTACCACTGCATACATCCGAGATAAACCAAAGACATTGCAGATTCAATCGCAATCACAGTTCGCAGTAGCTCCTCTGCACAATTGACCCGGACTCTTGATAACCGGAGTGGTCGACGCGTGAAACGATTTGTTTATAAGCAACCAGCCGGTTTCCGGATACAGCACGGGTGATACGCTCACCTTGCAACTGAGATTACTCTTAAAATTAAGTAGGTAATCACCTAAGTTTGAATACAGTGGCAAACTCTGGTGACGGAGTTTTTATCGCCTTCAGGCCTCCGTCATGGCTTAACATTTATACAGAGTGTAAAAGACGTCTACCGAAGCCGAAAGGTAGGTACAGCATCCTAAGTCACAGCCATCCAAAAGGATTTTCCGAAAAAATCATTATATCCGGAAAAAACAGCGTTTGAAGAGTACTGTTTGCGTATGTATATATATATATATAGTCCTCCTCATCGATTTCGACGACGGCGACCTTGACTATAATTAATTATTACTATTATGAATATTTATAAACTAAGCTATTTACATTTAAATATAATATTCCTATATACAATTAAGGAATTTTTTTTTTTTTTTTTTATTTATAGGAACATTATATTTGCGTATGTACTGGGCGCGTTACGATTTTGAATTACCATCTTTTACGTTGAACCCTCGAAATAATTACCTATTCCCGAAACGTTTTAGTGGATATCTCTGGAACAGAGCCGGCACAAATTAAAAGAAGCATATCGCAATGCATCACCTATATGATTCTCTAACGCCTTGCACAGTAATAAACTATAACCTCAAATCTGAAGCGCTCGTGGTCGTGCTTGCTTAGTCGTTCTTAATAGATCGTCGAAGTTAAGCAACGTTCGAAACGGTCTGTAAGTGGATGGGTGACCGCCAGTGGCATTTTCATCTGAGCGCTTCCGTGCTTCGGAGGGCACGTTAAATTGTCGGTCCCGGCTATTTAAGTCGTTAAGCCACGACGGAGGCCTTAAGGCGGCCTAAAAACTCCATCACCAGAGTTGGCCACTGACTCATACGAACTTACTTACTTTTTACCTCAAATCTTATACATATTTTGTTCAACTTTACAATTAAAGAGTCTGGAGCGCTAATTATTCAGGTTTCCTTTAGTGACAAACATGCTATTACCAAATAAAAAAGATTCATCCGTTTTGGTGTACTCGTTACCGAGTAATTTGCAAAAACTTTTGGCCGATGTGGCTTATATTTGTGTGAATATCTCTGCAACCAGACCGTCACAAATAAAAAGAAGCACACCATGCTGCGTCACCTACGATTCTCTAAACATTAGGATAGCATCCAGGTCTCTACGTGCTCGGCCACAGGGTTCTGATGTTAGTCATAATTCCCGTTGATATAAATTATGCATCCTTGCAAAACAATTTCGTTGCAAAATATTAATAATATACTACATACATACATAAAGTCACGCCTCTTTCCCAAAGGGGTAGGCAGAGACCACGGATCTCCAGTCGCTACGATCCTGACACATAACTTTCGCCTCATTCACTCTCATTACATTCTTCATACATGCTCGTCGGTTTAGGGTACTTTTGACCTGGCCCTTCTCCAAAATGTCGCCAATTTGATCCAAGAAGGTTCACCTAGGTCTTCCCCTTCCAGCTGTCCCATGCACACTCGCCTCATACACTTGCTTTGTCAAACGATTGTCATCCATCCTCTCTACATGCCCAAACCATCTTAACATACCTTTCTCGATCCTCAACACTACATCTTCTTTCACTCCACACTGTTCCCTTATCACACTATTTCTCACTCTATCATTCAACGTTACCCCACACATACTACGCATTGCTCTCATTTCAACAGCATTCACTCTACTCTGATGTTTTTTCTGCCACACCCAACTTTCACTTCCATACATCAATGTCGGTACCAACACTCCTCTACGAACTGCCAGTCGTGCCTTGTTGGACACTTTCCGGCTGCTCATAAAATCGTGGAGTGCCCCATTCACTCGGTTTCCAGCATTCACTCTCCTTTCGATATCCTCATCGTACTTCCCATCTCTTGTAAACAATGTCCCCAGATACACAAACTCTTTCACTTGTTCCACTCTTTCATCGTCAATCAGAATATTGCATGCTGTCATACATTCATCTTTTTCAAAAACCATAATTTTCGTCTTGCTCACATTTACTTTCATTCCCTTTCGCTTAAAAGCTTCATGCATAACTGTTACCATCTCCTGCAACTCATTCTCCGACGACGCAAGTATAACCTGGTCATCGGCATAGAGAAGACATTTGACGAGTAACTCATTCATTCTTAAACCATTTGCACCATCTTTCAAATCTTTCAAGCAACTGTCCATGAATAGATTAAACAGCCATGGTGACGCTACACATCCCTGCCTAACGCCCTTTTGGATGTTAAACCATTCAGTGTATGACCCATGTATCCTCACGCAAGCACTAGAATCCTCATAGAGAGATTTCAGAGCTCGAACGAGGTTGCTGTTCACTCCATTCATCGACAGTACCGACCACAGCTCATTCCTCATCACTTTATCATAGGCCTTTTCCAAATCCACGAATGCGCAATAGACTTTTTGACCTTTGGCCAAAAACTTTTCGGCTATGCTTCGCAAGGAAAAGACCTGATCCGTACATCCCATTCCCTTTCGAAAACCCGCTTGTGCATCCCATATTCTCTTGTCGGTTTCTTTTACAACCCTTTCAATCAAAATCTTTGCATACAGTTTGCCGACGATGCTAAGGAGGCTAATGCCTCGGTAATTTTTGCAGTCTTGGTGTGAGCCTTTTCCTTTATAAAGGGGAACTATAACCGCCTTGCACCAGTCATTCGGTACTCTGCCAGAGTTCCAGCACAAATTAAAAAGACTGTATAGCTGACTAGCTACAACACCATGTCCAGCCTTTAGCATCTCGGCTGTAATCCTATCATACCCAGCAGCCTTTCCCGATTTCATACTCTTTAATGCATTCACAATTTCACCCATTCCCATACTACTGTCACTGCTCACTTCTTCACACGAAGACGATAATATACTATATTCAACATAATTGTGTCCTAACCCTGGTGGGCAAAGGTCTTCCCCAAAATTTTCCACAGGTCTCTGGCGATCTTCCACTACTCTCATTTGCAAATAATTCAATAATAATTCCTCTACAGACAAACTCAAGCTTATTTTAGACATCTTACGTAGTTATAGAACGACCTTTCTGATAGCTAAATGACATTCTAAGTAGCATGCACGAGTACAAGGTACAGACGATATCAGCGAAATATGCGTGATAACACGAGTTCTTTGTCTGATGAGAACCGCTGCGACCTTTTAACCCGAGCCCTTTACATCATTGTTTATATTATTATATAAAAAAGTTTCAAAACTTCTAAACTGACGAATTATCGATAATCAAAGCAAATAAGGTTCTTGACACCGAGCTCAAGTACTTTCTCTCTCTGAGTGGGACAAAAAAACTCTTGAGACAGACGTAGACAAGTGTCGACTTTAAATCGTAAGAAGTCACGTCGCTAGGATCCAAATTATGGACAAAGTAAATTTTATTGAAACAATCATAATCTGTTTCGATCGTTTAGTTCAGTAACGGTGATACTTATGCAGGTAAGATTAACTTCAATTATTTTTAAACACATGGTTTTATTTCATTCATTTCGGTTTAGATTAAAATCTAGAGTGTCTAAATTTAGTAAACAGATTAGATATATGAGAATATTCTTTTTTCAAAATAAGGATGATGAGTTGACTTTACAAACACAGAATTTGAAATCTAATTATTTTATAAAATTTTCTTGTCATGGTGGTCAAAACTCCTCCGAAACGGCTCGACCGATTATTATGAAATTTTGTGTGTGTATACACCGCTATTTTATGACTACCAAAAAAATTTTAAGGACAGTTGCAGCAGATGCAGAAAATGATATTGGCATGGTCAGAACTTTTTTTTATTTAACTATCACAAAGTTAACGAGGATTGTAGTCAACCAAACCCGAACAAAATTTTATGAAAACTGTACAAATAAGTACTACAGACAACAATCGCGTACAGATTCTCATTCGAACTATGTTCTCGTATCATCCCCAGTCAGTAAAACAGCAGTAGCTATCATAAATCCATGTCTGACTCGTCTCGTCTCCTTTTGAGGTTATAATTTTTTTTATCTTTTTTTTTAGTTTTAACTACATAAATGTTATCAGTAACTGACACCGAGACCATGTTTCAATTTTTTTTGGTAATTAAAAAATAGGGGTGTATATTCAGATCAAGTAGTAGTAATCCGCGAATCGGATGTAAACTTTTTTTCATACCCCCCCCCCCCCTAGTGATAAGGGTGGTCCACCCCAAATTATTTTTTTTGCTTTTTGGACAAAAAATTTTGTTTCAGTTTTTTTAAGATTCGGCAACCCAAAATTTTCACCCTTCTCCATCCCTTACTTTTATAATGGCAAAACGTTTGCCGGGACAGCCAGTCTCCTTTTAATATTGGTATGAAGAATTGATGATGACATCACAAAGAATCAGTGAAAAAAATTGAAAGTAAAAACAATCGTAACAGCAAGTTGATATCAGCAAGATTGGGATCCAGGGTAAGATAACACCGTACACTTATGCAAATGAACCGGCCAGTCGGAATTTATGTCGGTGAAGGTAGCTCATTAGAACGTCGGAATCAGGTGCTTTTTAAACCCGATTCTACTCCACTTGATCGAATTCACGGGACTTTCAAAAGCTATAGGTCAAAAAAAAAAAAACTCCTGACTTGAAGGAACCTACGGAACATTTCAAAAGGTACACCAACAGTTCCCAGCAACCTTCATCAGATCGTCTTTCCATTACATACCAGGGCTAGAAAAGAATACCGAAGATAGGGTTGTACCCAGCTGTTGGTTATGCTGCGAGATTAGAATACCAACTGAGTTTGTTCCCAGTATTACGATTTGTTTTGACAACCTGACGTAGCAGACGAATGCTCGGAGGTGCAAGTTCGATTCTCACGGGTTGGACGAACTTTTGTACTTATTTTCCATTTGTTCCGTCTACGTGTTGTGGTATGGTACTTGTAGTTCAGATATCTATGGGGGAATCTAGTGTGGGGTCAGGACTATGACGTTCTTAATTTTGGCATCAGCTTAACCTCTATGGTTTTTAGATGTTAAATAACCTATTTTGTGTAAGTTTTTTCTTTAACGTGAAAAATAAAGAAATGTGTGTGACTTTTAGAACTTAAAAATTAAGATTGCTTTCATGTTAAATTTGCGAAATTAGACAGATTTATTTTTAAGACAAGTTAAATTCTGATGACGAAGTTTTTTTGTATGACTAGAGAGATTCATTGCTTTGCTACTTGGGCAGTGAAGAACAGAATAGAATTAGCATTATTTCGGCGCATGCGCGTCGACCGCGCTGTGTGAATCCTCAAACAATGTAGTCCCACACAAGATATGCATCGTTTATGAATGAACGAGAAATGATCACAGACTGATAATGTTAAGAAATGGATTACGAGTTCAAAGTTGCTGTGATAGTTGAAACGTAATAACTGTTAAAGTTTTGACCCGTTCTGTAAAAAGAATTGATTACTATTTTACAGTTAAATTACCTATTAAGCTTATCAATATATATAAAAATCAATGCCAATTTTCGTCTCACCTAACCAAACCAAATGTTTAGGCTTTGTAGATGGTTATTTAGTAGATGGTTATGTGAAGTTTGCACAAAATCGGTCGAGCCATTCTTCATTTATCCCATTTTTTTGTAACAAACTATAGATTTGTGTTGCTTTTTCGGGTAGGATGTAGGACAACGTCTGCGGGTCCGCTAGTTACTTATAAATATTTGTTTGTTTTTTCTCTTATGGCAAGAAAAGGAGATTGACCATTCTGGACCAATGACGCTGCCCAGGCATAGGAATACTTTTATTTTTTTCCTTACATGAAGATATATAAAAAAACATAAAAAAATAAAAAAAATATTTTTTCTCGATACTCCTCGGATAGATTTTATAGCGCTTTGGGTTACAGACTTGTACAAATCAAATCAATTTATTATATCAGACAACTTTTAAGTCCATTTCGGGTTAGTATTTAATATGCTTATGTCTTATATTAGTAGTACATAGCCAAATGCATTTAGAATAGGCAACTAGTTTAAGCCTTGAGTGGGTCTTTCATTCACGCTCCAGTCCATCAGTGTCAAGTGACACTGCTAGACTAGAACCCGAATGAAAGATTTCATAATGGGCAGATCATATCTATCAGGTATGACCTGCAGAATACTGTTGGTGCTGCCCCGCAATCTGCTGAGCAGTGAGGCTGTTTTCTTGCGAATGATGGCATGAAAACCATCAACTCTTGCCTCCGCAAACATGGTAGATGCACTGCAGAAGCGTGGCAGCCCCAACAGCATCCTGAATCCATTATTGTACTGGACGCGTAGGGCGCTCATCAACTTTTGAGTGTAGCTGAACCACAGGCTGCTTGTATAAAACGATTGGCAGTAGGCTTTGAAAAGCGAGATTTTTACTTGCCTACTGCATCGAGCAAACCTGCGGGCCAGCATATTACTTCTCACTGCCAGCGCCCTACGCTCCCTATCTATGTCAGGTTGGTCATCAAGGTCGTCGGTAACATAATGCCCGATTTACATAAATTTATGGTCTCTCTTAAGCGCAGTTCCATTGAGCGTAATTAAGGGAACTGTCTCAGGTACTTTACTGGCGGCCTTGAAAACCATGTACTCACTTTTATTACAATTATATACCAGCCCATACTTTTTAGCGTACTCCTCACACATACTCAGCAGCCTCCTGAGAGCACTGATCGACGGGCACAGCAGCACCATATCGTCTGCGTAGCTGATATTGTTTATGCGAACATTATCAACCGAGCAGCCGACGCGTTAGCTGCTGAGCCCCTCAATCAGCTCGTTTACGTACAGGTTGAAAGGCTTTGGAGAACTTAGCCCCCCTTGCCTCACACCACAGTTCAGCCTGTACGTGCCAGAGAGGCTGCCGGACCATCTAACATTGTTGGTCTGATTGGCGTACCAGTACTGCAAGAGACGCTGAACCTGTGTATGCACGCTTGTACCTGCCAGTTTTTTCCACAGCTCGTCATAGGACACCAGGTCAAAAGCTTTGGAAAGGTCGAGGAAGCATGCATACACTGGTGTTCGTCTTTGTGTGTAGTACTGTACGGTGTGCTTTAAACTCAGAATTGCTGATTCAGTGGATAGATGCTTTCTGAATCCAAATTGAGCATCATGGATGTTTAAATGCTTATCCAATTCAGAGTCCAGCGCACTGTCCAACACTTTAGCCACCACTGTAGCTAGCGAAATGGGCCGGTAGTTACCTATATCTGATAAATCTCCAGTCTTATTTTTTACAATGGGTACTACTATAGTTTTCATTAGATCTTGAGGCAGGTGCGAGTGGCTAAGACATAGATTAAAAAACATCGAGAGGACACGAGGCAAATGTGGTCCAGCAAACTTTAAATGCTCAATACTGAGGCCATCGTATCCTGGTGACTTTCCTCTAGTCATTTTTCAAATTATTTGGGATACTTGCTTTGCTGAGACATAAAACAGCTCACCGCTTTGGACGGCCTCAGCATCGATCATTGGATGAGATTGGCCCAGGTCTAAGGAAAATTATGCACTATAATTCAAATTATTTATTATTATTTATTTATTATTTATTATTATTTAATGCTGTGCAGCACTTGGTCCAACGTCCATACAAAAATGGCCAATCTCCTTTAGAGAATAGATATAATATGTTTCTGACGAAGAATATTTTATTTGAGCAAACCGATGAATAATGGCTTGATGATAATGGCTTGAAGTTGAGAATGATAGCCAGGAGTCTCCGTTAGCAGTTAACACGTTCACTGCCAAACATATTCTAGACGGTCAGAGGTTATTTATAAAGAATCATTATGAGAAATTGAAAACAGGTATGTTTTTTCGTTTAGGCCATGGACCATGGTTTTGGAACAGATTAAATTATTTTCAATTCTTTTCGTATAGGTAAGTTGGCGTAAACCAGTATTTGGCCTTCATTTGAATAAGAACGAAATTGTTTATAATATTTTATTGTTTGTTATTTTTATCGAGATAAAAACCACGACGTGATTTAAGTTCAATTTTGACTCATCACGCTATGATTGAATGTGTATAAAAGTAGGTTCGTATGAGTCAGTGGCCAACTCTGGTGACGGATTGTTTAGGCCGCCTTAAGGCCTCCGTCATGGATTAGCGACTTAAATAGTCGTGACCGACAATTTAACGTGCCCCCAAAGCACAGAAGCGCTCAGATGAAAATGCCACTGGCGGTCATCCATCCACTTACGGACCGTTCAGAACGTTGCTTAACTTCGACGATCTAGAACGACTAAGCAAGCACGACCACGAGCGCTTGCGTAAATGTGCTAGTATCATCGTATACAATTACTTTATCTTATTGTTTACATTTGTATTCCGATACTGGAGTTTGTAGTAATTTCTATTCAAATTAATAATACACTGAAACAAGTTATTTTAACATCGTAGTATATAATGTACTTGATATACTTGGTAGCGCTCGTGGTCGTGCTTGCTTAGTCGTTCTTGATAGATCGTCGAAGTTAAGCAACGTTCGAAACGGTCTGTAAGTGGATGGGTGACCGCCAGTGGCATTTTCATCTGAGCGCTTCCGTGCTTCGGAGGGCACGTTAAATTGTCGGTCCCGGCTATTTAAGTCGTTAAGCCATGACGGAGGCCTTAAGGCGGCCAAAAAAACCCCGTCATCAGAGTTGGCCACTGACTCATACGAACTTACTTACTTTTTTTATGGACTTGATAGTTTAAAATAAGTAACTACTAGCATCCAGCTTACGGTTTCGCTCTCGTAGTACATACAGAGCATATGAAATGAAATACTGCAACTTTACATCACATCTCAATAATACTATTAGAAAACCACACAATCAATAATGCTGTCCAATCAAATATCAAATTATATACAGGTGGGACAAAATTGTATTGCATTGAGGTCACCTTTTCTTTTATATTTACCCAGAAGTTTTTGTTCTTAAGAAAGTTTTGGTTTATTGTGAAGAAATAAACTACTCTATGGTTAGCTGTCCTCAATACTCTTATCAAAAAAGCTTATTATTCACTTAAGGATTATATTAATGATAAATTCGCGTGGCCTGATGTCGCTCTGCCCCTCGACGGCTGATGTGTCCTCAATGTCTTTGCTATCTTGTATTATATAATTTAAGAAATTGGTAGGTACCACCTAAGTTATTATAAGTTTAGATTTAAGATGGATCACCTAAAAGAAAGCTAGGCCCCAAACCGTATTTGTTGCCCTGATTCTTCACGGTATTGGTCGCGAAGGAACAGGAGTAAAATCACCTAGTTTTAAGACGTTTCAAAGTGATCCCAGCGGTCCTACTGAATAAATGCTTTTTGACTTTGACTTTGACAATGCAGTAAAATAATTGCCCCACCTGTACAGTCAAATAGAATTCGAATCAGTAAACCGTGAAATCTATCTATTTTGTATCTTGTATAGGGATCCAGTTAACTAAATCAGTTTTCAGACATTCATGATCAAATGAAAAGGTAACGATAACACACGTCTGAATATTTGATAATAGGTTTTTACTATAAGTTCAAAATGTTATTGAAAAATGTTATGATATGAATTCAAAATGTTATAACCGACAAACTTTTTATTTGTATATTACTCTCGTAAAAGTATGTAAAATAACAACCGATAATGTATGCATTCATGTATTCCGACAAGCAATGCAATATTCCTAGAAGATTGCAATTACAATAGTTCGTGCACAGTTAAGTAATGAGAGGCCTTTCATCTCGCCGTCAAAGGGACCAGGCGTGAAGATAATAAGTACGATTTATAAACGGTCCGATTCCCAACATACCACCTACATATTTGACCCTTGGAGTTGTCAAAAAAATAACAATTACAGATCGCGTGATCCAGCCGAGTTTAGTCGGGTTAATCCGACATGCGCGCGCGCATTGTCCGTGACGTCACGCGAGCTTCCGCCGGGAAAATCATTTTTATACACCCGCCACTAGTTACCCATCCTCCAAATATCCAGCAAGCTATAGTGATCTCTATTGCAACTGGATAACGCTTATCAGGAAAAAATGCGGCAATTAAATTGTTTGAGTTTATGAAGATACGGTCTGCTAAAGAAATGGTGTTACTCTCAGAGTAACGATTGTCAGTTCAGGTAGTTGTTAACATTCATTCGCAACATCAACATGGTATTGGAACATGAAAATAGACAAGTCGGAATATTATCTCTAAGCATTTTATTTGTGCTTGTGTTGTATTCCATAGTCTTTTGATACATCGACGAAGTTAAGTAGCATAACAACTGAGCGGTTCCGTGCTTCGGGGGCTTACCGTTCATGTTGTCGGAACAGATTACGAAGTTGATAAGCCATGACGAAGGCTTTCAGAAGGTCTAAAAACCCCATCACCAGAATTGAACACTACCAACAAGGCTGGTCTAGTGTTCAATTCTGGTGACGGGGTTTTATCAATAAGCGACATAGAGAACTCAACTGCATGTTACACCAACAATCATGTTTTGCACTTGGAATGGGACAGTATGGTAAATTATAGTTTTGTGCAAAATCATTTAACATCTCATTTTATCTACGTTCTAATCTATACTAATATTTATAAGATAATATCACACTTCTTGGTAGCTCTACCTTTTGCGCTGTAGGTGGTAATATTAATTCCCAATGAGGATGATCAAACCAAAGAAAGAGCTGTCTTAAGGTAAGCTGGTTTGGGCTGCTTAAGCCCCAATTTTGCTTATCTTGGGGCCGATGTGAAACATCCCGTAATATTTAGTACTTATAATTTATTTATTGGCTATAAATTAATGATTCATATTCATCGAGGTATCAGATTTTAATGACATATTTTTAAAGTTGATAGAGCATTAACGATGCTCTATCTTACTTACTTAGTAGTGTCTTCTTCTTAGTCGTATCACTCTTGACAGAGTGGTCGTGGTCGTCATGTCGGGAGTTGTGTGGCTCGCTTCACAATTCTGCGCCATTCGTCTCGGATGGTGGTCTTTCTGGAGCACTCATTTAAGGGTCTGTCCAGCGTTGCCTTCACTTGGTCCGTCCATCTCATTGGAGATCTACCTCGTGGCCTTGTACCCTCAATCTTTCCCTGAACCACAAACCGTTCTATGGATGGTTCTCCACGCCGCGACACGTGCCCAAAGAACGTGAGGATGCGAGACTGTACCAGAGACGATAGACGCTGCTTGATGCCGAGTTCGTCGAGTATGGATTGATTGGTACGGAACTCTGTCCATGATACTCCAAGCATCCTCCTCCAGCACCACATCTCTAGAGCGTCTATTTTCTTTTTCTCGCATTCACGGAGGGTCCACGTTTCCGCCGCGTAGAGAAAAATTGGAAGTATGAGTGCTCTGACCAGTCTTGTGTGTAAAAAGTGTAAAAAAATATATTAAATTCATTTCGCGAACTAAATCCATTTCTATTCATGAAGCGTATCATCAGATTGGACGTTTACAAGATTACAAAAAAATATGCAAGAACTAAAAATATTACTATGTACTGTGTCACAATATGTTGATAAGGGTATGATGTATTAACTAGGGTCTCATAACTTCCTTGGGAAACGCTATACGCGCTCAAGCGTTAAGGTAATGACTGTTTATTTTTATGCCTTTGTTTCATAGCTTAAATACTTGAGCCAGTAGTAGTAACTATATAAGAAAATGATCTATATGCATTTAATCGGTCGAATACTATGCAATGGTCCCCTTGTGTATTTGGTAAAAATGTACTTTGAATACTGATCTAGGTAGGTACTTATGTACTAAGTTTCTTTAAAATACACCAATATTTGTAAAAAAAACGATTATGGATATCCTCAAGGACAGTGGAAACAATTTTATTGTGTGATTGAGTTCCGTATGTGAACCTAACCTACGAGTATTTGTTCGAGAACGCTTCAAAGTGTTTCCCAAACTTATATTTGTCATTTTAATGAGAACTGTCCAGATACGCGAAAAAACTAGTAGCCCAAAGAAACGAGAGAGATCTCCAGCAGACGCCGACCAGTTCGTCCGCCGGCCTAGCCAGGGCCCGGCTGACGTTTCAACACATCCGACGACGTTATCTCGACGTGGGCGCATAATTAATTCAGCTAATTTTGATAAAGCCACTATCCATTCCCATGGCCATCTCACTCAGTGGGAAGCCCATAAAGAAATTTATTCTATATCTAAATTTTATAAACAGAAACTTAGATGACATTGATACGACACCGCGGGAAACCAACCACGGCGAAAGAAAGTAAGTAGTTTCAGAATCTTACATCGGATGAGAAATTAATATGATGATTTAATCTGTTTTCTTATTACCTACAGATTTGATCGAAGTTTTGGGCAATAAATTGTTTTATTTTTATTGATATCTAGTTTGGCTACCAATTGCTTTATGTTCATATTTATTGAAACCGTCATGAACGAACATTGAGAAAAATGAGTAATTGAAGACGTATTTATAATTATGTTACAGTCATGCTAAAATTCTTTAAATTACGGTCGTAATGTTCAAATTTCGGAAAGGTTGACGACCGCACTCACGCGAAGCGTAAAATACACATGTAATGAGTTATTTTGTTGGTTTATATTAAAATAATATGTAAAACAAGCATAATTAAATGTTTGGCAAAATATTGACTAACATTTTACTGAATCGATCGATATATTTCAAAGCTAATACTAGACCTTGAGATTTCTAACAGTAATTAAAATCGTATTATTGTTACCAAGCACCTAGGATATGCATGCGTGCTTTCCACATAATTCGAGAATTGGAAGTCATAAATATGAAGTGCAGAAAAGCACAGTTTCTTTACATGCCAAATATCTTAAAGATATTTATAGAGAACACATACAAAAATAATATTAGCTTTATTATTCATTTATGCAAGCATTAGTTTATTCTTCTAAATTCTTAAATATATACACCGTCTGCGTCTACACCTTTCTAAAGGCCGATAGTTTACTCGGTTCGTTGAAAAGTAGCCCAATATATTTTAAGGTTTTTTATTGAAGATTTTAAGCTATCGTCCATTTCTCACTTATATTGAAAGTTACTATATGCCAATTTAGTAGTGGGTGTCTGATCCTATCGGGTTAGGAGCGTTTGGACCACATCGCAATTTGACTAGTTAGCAGTATGACCAGTTCGCTATAAGACCAAATCTCGTTATGACTGCATCGTATTCTGTGGTAGTGGTTCAGCTCGTTAATTTAATCAAACTTTACCATACTTATGACAGCTAATGAAAATTTTTCGATACATTCCTTATTAACTATCGTCAGTAAGTTTGCAGTTTCTTGTGTACCAACAAAACAATACATAAGTTAAATAGGTCCTCTACATATTCGCCGATGATAGACGAATGCCAACGATCACGAACGTGTAGAGGACCTCATCACCTGTATTCGCCTGTCATCGTCTATAGTATTTTTCACGTAGGAACGTATCCCTGACACATAACTTTTACGTTTTACGCTGTACAGCAATAAAAAAAATTGGAATAAATGAAATCTAGTGATAATACTAAAAGATACAACTTCAATAAAAAAGGATTTTGTCTATTTCCTTTTTAATTATTTCAGATATTGACATAAAAGCGCCTTGTGACGGAACCGTTCCTACGTGAAAAGGACTATATCCAAATAATAGTTATGCGAATGAGTAGAGTGACCGTAAGAATTTATACGCGTTTTGCGAGTGCCTAAAAGTTGAGCATGCTGATCTCGGAAATTGCATTAGGCCTAATTTCATTTGAAGTGAACTATTTGTTTTTATATTTTATGCTTTTGTTTATTCAGCTTCAAAAAAGTCCAATCATCAAACATATGATTTGGACGAGGAGTTACCGAGCAAGCTGCATATTTAATTGCTAAGAAAGTGCAACGAATCAAATGCTCATATTATTTTAAGAAAATAAAATAAGAGAACTCATTCATAATAACCACCGAACCAAAGGCAGTCATTACCATCCATATTCCGTGGAAGGCCGAAACGTTATCCAGTTACCTGATATTACACGTAAAATGAAAATGTTGCTGATACGTATCTCCGCTTGTCACAAAAAATCAGTGACTTTACTTGTCGAAGAAGCATTATCATATACAAAACAGAGACCTGCCCCCCTAGCCATGACACAAATCGCGATAGAATAGAAATCGATCTTGCGGCATTAATTTTCAAAAATTCATACATTTTATGTCAAGTATCGCGACACGTGAGTACCTGGCTCTATGTAAATCGTCAGTTTGACATAATGCCAGGAACTCACGTGCCGCGATACTCGACATAAAATGTATGCAGTTTTGGCAATTAATGTCATTTGACGCTGGTCAGCGTTATTTGTCGATTCGATTTCTATTCTATTGCGATATGTGTCATGGCTTGGGGGGCTGTATCCCCCTAGAATGGTAGATTTCTCATGAGCGGTTTGCTCAAGGACAGTTGGCAAGTAGTACAGTGAGCTAGTTCAGTAGTTTAAACCGATCGAATAGTAGCGAGTCAACTTTTTTGTATGAGTGCTCACGCGTCATGTCATTTGCCACTGTCCTTGACCGATGTAAACCGTCCATTACATAAAGTTACATTTACTAAGAATTAAGCTCATCATCCAAATTTTTTTTTAATTATATAGTCTGCATTTGACCTCACTCTGCCTGATATTAAGCAATAGTGCGGTCGAAGCTGAAGCATGCTTTTCTAGAAGAAACCTATATACTCTTGATTTGAGAACCCCTATATTGTACTACTGTGAATATAGAGCCCGGCAATGAGTTCCACAGTTTGGCAGTGCTTATGAAAAATGTAGACTCCAAACGCTTTGTACGAACGCGACGCTGGGAATGTCGACCATGTGGCGTCTTTCCGGGAACCTGTTGGCCAGATAAAAGA
Organism: Epirrhoe alternata; assembly: GCA_963565295.1. NCBI lineage: Eukaryota > Metazoa > Arthropoda > Insecta > Lepidoptera > Geometridae > Epirrhoe > Epirrhoe alternata. The sequence goes on from OY751375.1 coordinate 4,297,613, forward strand.
ACGGGGATGGCGGAACTAAATTATGGAGTTCTTTTACACACTCTCCGAAATGCAGCCAAAGACTGTCAAACTCGCAGCTCTACGGCGATGCTCAAGGCTTTGAAGCCGAGAATCACCTATTAGCCTCTTGCCTCGCCTCTCAATCGCACATTTGTTTATTTTGATATTATAGCTTTCTAGCTTCAGCAGTTTTGGTTTGGCAATTATTTTTAAGTAAGGCAATCAGTCAGGCTCACCTATTTTATAGATTGATTAAACGTATAGATTTATTTCAACTTGATACCTTGACACGTTAATGTAAAGGGTTATAATAAGTAATCCTTTATCACGGTTTCTTAAATAAAATGTCCCAAAAATATAACAGTAATCCCTACTTCTTAAATTTTTTGTATACTTAATATAATAATAATAATGCTGGACATTTCACACAGCGTCATCAGCCCCAAATTATGCAAAGCTTGTACTATGGGAACTAGGTAACTGATACTTCTATACTTTTTTGTTTGTAAATACATAGTTATTATACATAGAAACACCAAAACGAAAAACGTTTTTTTATTAAACGAAAGACCTTGAATTGTTAATACGAAAAACACTATATCCATTGTACTTATAATAATCTACCAAAAAGTGTGTAGTTTATAGTGTTGTGGTCTATAAAAGCTTGTATTTATCGAGTCAAAGTGTGAGCCGCGCTCGGCGGGGCCATGCGAAACAAACGTCTCGGAAACAATAGCTGGCGATTCGTTCCCACATAATACATCCTAGATTAAATTTTACCATTATACGGTTTATTATAAAACTGTTGTTCCACGATAATCCAGTTTAACGGGCGCCGTGAGTTTATTAATAACAGTAATGTTTATTAAAGTAGCCTCATACTTGCTTAAAATCAAAAGCCTTTGTGAAGCATTATCTCGTGCCCAATTAAAAACATACGGATTCATTGAATTACACTAAGGCAACTGCAACCTGCTGAGCTATTTATAGTTTAACCAAAAGCTGATCAAATTTAAGTTTTAAAAAAAAAAAAAAAACTACGACCAACAGCGCTGAGACCACAATAACGGTGGATGGAGAAGACCTAGCATACGTCCAAGAATACATCTACCTGGGCCAAATAGTCTCCTTCCACGACAGGCAGATTAAGAAAATCGCTCGGCGAACTGAAAATGCTTGGAGAAGCTATTGGTCCATGGGAGATATGATGAAGGGAGAATTGCCCTTATCGCTTAAACGCAAGTTAATGGACGTATGCATCCTCCCCGTTCTCACATATGGTGCGCAAACTTGGTGCTTGACTAAAATTCTTAAGTCCAAGCTCAAAGTGTGCCAACGGACAATGGAGCGTAGCATCCTAGGTGTCAAACTGACGGACAGAGTCCGAAACTCCGAACTACGCTCCAAAACTAAACTTGTTGATGTAGTTTCCAAGGCCGCTACGCTGAAATGGAATTGGGCCGGGCACGTCTGCCGCATGCCAGGTGAGCTGTGGGCGAAGGTAGCCACCGAGTGGCGGCCCAACCCAGCGAGAAGGCGACGCGGCAGACCAAAACGGAGATGGCGAGACGAGCTCGACCAGTTTCTGACGGACTGGAGGGATGTTGCTGGGGACCGAGATGTCTGGAGGGAGTGGGGGGAGGCCTTTGCCCAGCAGTGGGATAGTAACGGCTGAAAATAAATTATAATAATAAATAAATAATGCTGGACATTTCACACAGCATTATCTAGCCCCAAACTAAGCAAAGCTTGTACTATGGGAACCAGATAACTGATATACTACTTATATACTTTTTATTTGTAAATACGTACATATTATACATTGAAACTCCCAGGCCTATGATAAATATGTGCAGATCATACAAACATTTATCCCGCCGCGGGGATCGAACCCGCAACCTTCTGCGTCCCAAGCGGGCTTTCACCCACTGCGCCACAGAGGTCGTCAAATATTAAATAACATGATCATATTTCTCGTTACGGTATTTTGAGTGAGCAGGAAATTTTCGCACACGTACAGTCACGTTCAATAAGATGTATACAGTCCATAATGTTTCAACCCATGTACAGGTCAACATGTCCAACAATGTTCTGGTATTTTTATTGATTTCGCCACTAGTTCAATGTGAAATCAATTTCCGCTTTTTGTTTTTAAGCTACATCTAATAGTTTTAGTGTGATATTAATTTTAAAAGTATGTTAATACATCTTATTGTCCGTGACTGTACTATCATCGCGTCTAGTTTTCTTATGAAATTTATGAAGGGACACAAAACTCCAGGTATCTAATAATAATAATATAAATAAGAAAGTTTTGTTACATACGCTTCAACAGTAACTGCTTGGTAAAATTGCAGACGGATGCTAGTAATAAGCTACTAAACTCAAACGTACCAAAGTGAATGCTTATACAATTATACATGCCTCATAGAGATTTAATTATAGACGACCTGCAATCAATCGTATAAAGTAGGCTTAAGTTTATACTTTCCAATGCTTAAATATCTGCCATTTTTTTTATTGCAAAGTGACGAGAAAAATAACATTCTGCAAAGCCATGCTGAATTGCCTTGAACCAACGCCCGGTTCGATCCAAATACTATGCACGTATACGTATATTTATACTATTAATAGTAAGTACGATACGATGTTGACATTGACCTTTATCGATCATAACAGCTACTACGAGTAAACTCATTCAATACCAAGTTTTACGTGGTTTTTCATTTAAAATTCTAAGGCCACTACAATTTCATTTGTCAATTTGGAATAATATTTTTGAACTTTTTCATATCTCATCTCTTCTTGTAATTTTTTTATTTGTCCACAGCAAGAAAAGTAAGTCATTAGTTTTACATGAAGAATCAGAAATCGTAATCTCAATGGCATTCGTACAGATGAGATCCGACAGGCAAGTGTGCATTGGCCAATCAAAAGCACGACCGGGCTATAAACTTCTCGTAATATACGTATGCTGCGTCGCTTCGTCCGTCGAGTTTTATTAGCCACTAGGCACCGCAAGCCACTGATTTCACCTGTCCACAACAAGTTTATAAACATTTGTATGGAGAAATAGAAAAATGGCTTTCAGCTCCTACTCATAAACCAAATGTAAGCTTTTTATCGTCATCTCAATATTTTCTTCAGGCCATGGGTCAGACAGGCGCAGGATAAAAAGGTTGGCACAAGCAAAGAGAGGCCTATGCCCAGCAGTGGGATGAAAAAGGCTGCGGATAATGATGATGAAGTACTGAAAATGGTAAAAGTTGGGTGTTTTTAAGAGTTGCCACTGTCTTTTATAAATATGCTTCGACACAAAGCGACATTTATCTTAAAAATCTTTGGATTGGTTATACCTTGGCTTGGTATTATCGCGGCAAGGGTAAGCTCCTGTCTACGGAAGAAACCGCTGACCATAGCTCGTTAATCAACACTCAATCAATAAAAATTACGTTTGTAGCTCTCGGGATATAAAGATATACTGTTCGATTACAGTGGGTACATATATTATAGGCTTGAAGTGTGGAAATCGTATTTGATTTACGCTAACAAAAGGTATGTTTATGAGGCAAGTTATTGCGTCGGCGCGGGCGCAGCGCTTTGCTGCCGCCGCCCGCTAATAGCATTTAAGAAGTAAAAACATAATAGCCATGAGTGTATATTTTGGCTAGAGGTATTCCAAATACACATAAAATGCCCCAGCTATTATAAACGATGACGTCGATGACATAGCGGGCATGTGTCCGGGTGTGTTGAAGGTACGATTCCCGTCGGTTTCAGACCTGCATTACTTGTATGTACCAGGATCTTGTAAGATATTATGGTTAATCTAGTTTACTCAAATACTCACATTTGTGAGGTGATATCGGTCACTTGGTACTTATTATCTGATTTATATTATGTTGTGGGAGCCTAAATTTATAGAAAGTATTTCAAAATTGCATTCCAGATCACAATATTCCACGGACACAAAACCCATAACAATTTTCGATTAACATTTTTCACAGTTGACCAAAGCCAATTTTTTGTCACGATACCGGAATAAAAACATATCGATGGACACGTCAAATTCTATATCAGGCGACAACGAGCGATGTAATCGATAATAAGAATCGACTCGCTGAACACGAGTCATGATTAATTCGATACAATTTTTAGTAGATACTCGTTCGTAAGCGTGCCACAAATGCATCGACAAACGCCATTTTTCGAAGCAGTCAAAGCACACTCGAGTTGTTTTTGATTTTTCGATTAAGGTCAATACACGCGTGTCGCTAATTCGAATGTTTGCTAAAGCACTTCGAAATTATCACTTGGTATGTCTATTTCACAGTTTTTATAAACCTATCGGGTTTATTTATTATTTTTATTTCAATTTACAGTATGAAGGCACAATCACATTTTTTTCTAAATTTAATATTGAAAAAATTGTACAATTACAATAAATCATTTGAAATTTGATTCTCCAATTACGAAGTACCTATTTTATTTAAAGTTTATTAACCTTCTACCTACATTCCAACTCTACTGTTCAATATTCTTGTAGGTATAATTATGCCACGACAATTCTACAGAACGTCATCGCGATATTTAGATCACAATTCTCTTAATATCTGTTCCGAGCTTTTCACTATACATTCAAGACATTCATTCCGTCGACATTTTTATATCAACATCAGCTATTGATAAGATCGACAATGCGAACATTTAAATTTGAATGTATGACGGAAATAAAACAACTTATCTAATACTTGGGGCATGGTTTAAGTTATAAGCTGAGATCTTGCCTCGACGTTTTTATTTTGGGCCCTAAATCCCAGTTTATATTAGAGTCGTGTTAGCGATAAAATGCATCGGCTTTCGATCTCAGCCGTGCATTAATATTTTTGGATTAGGAAAATTGTATATGCGCACGCTATTACAAAATCTTTGAATTTGCCATTTCATATCTGTAAATGATCTTAATTCTGAGTCTACCGTTTTTTAAATAAAGTTTGCATGTTTTCGTTTTCCTTTACGTTTTACATAATACATAATAAACCAGATAATTTTGCAATTTTAAATATGAATTATTTAAAATTGCAAAATTATCTGGTTTAAAATGGTAGGTCATCAAATAGTAGGTACTTATGAATTTAGGCAATGGATGAGCCGGATCCAGTGCTAGTGTAATTGCTATTTTGTCAGAGTAAATCTAAAATCGGCTTTCACAAGCAAACCGCAGTACTTCTAGCTTTTTAGGCAAGTTCATTGGCCCGGCTAACGGCACCCGCTGACTCGCGCGGACTTGGCCTCACGTCTGACGCCCCGTCGAGATGTCACAAAGATGGGACGTGGCCGAGGTGGGCCGATAGCGGAGACTAGTGCCCCGGGAGGGACGTTATGCGTACATCAGATTAGCTGGTGTGGGTGACGGGACAATGACAGCCGAGATTTCCTACCGGGAGCTGTTAGCACTAAATATTATGTGAACTAAGCTTTGGGGACGGTTCGGTCGCTTCATAATCGGCTATTGATAATTTAAAGTGGCTTAGAGACCTTAAAACACGAGTATTCTCTTCATCAATTTATATAGTTTACGTGAGTTTTGATGTGCCACAAATCACAAAATGTTTATAACAAGGAACAGGAGTAAAATCACCTAGTTTAAAGAAGATTCAAAGTGATCCTAGCGGTCCTACTGAATAAATGCTTTTTGACTTTGACTTTGTGATCTTATAAAAACAACGCTCTACTAAATTCAATTTTAGTTTTTATTTGTAATTTCTAATTTTTACAGCTCGTTTGATTTACGTAGTGCTTTCTGAAACTTTTATTATTTTTACACAATATTCCTGACAAATGTCCAAACGGTAATAAAATCTGACGACATTGAAACACAAAACAGTTTAGACATACGAGTATAATAATATAATATGTTGATGGGTCTCAACTTTATGGCCTCTTAAATTCAATAGAGCTTTTGGCACATACTTAAAATTCTAATCTCACTTCATAGTGTTTTCTAACGCATATCTATCCTATAAATCATATTAACATAAGCCCATAAAATACGTTAGGCATTTGGACTGGTCAATGTGTGAATTCGCATACCTTGCACCTACCCTTATAACTCAAACTCCGACACCACGTTTTGCAAATGGTGTGGTCGCACCTTGATAAAAAAGTATTAAGCTTTTTTCTGCTTCTTTGTTCAAATGAACAGATCATATATTTTACCTAGAAACATATTTATATTATGTGGGAATGTGCCTGTTTTTATTTGGATATGCCGACTACCTTCTTAGACCTCGTCAAAAAGTCTTGAGGATCTAATACAATCATGATCCAGTTGAGAGTACAGATCATTGGATCATTAATTATAAGTGTAAAATAATGTCGGCTGTAACCATAAATCTATCATCAATGTCTACAAGAAAACTTATTCAAACCTACGTATTTATTTAACCTACATTCGCAATACCTTTCAATGTTTGGCAAAGCCAGTTCCAATACTCGTTGAAATTGCGTAAGTAAATCCTACTTGCTGTTTTTATGTTCAACTGTAACTTATAACAAACTAACGCATACTTTATTATAAAAGGACAAGTGGAAAGTGAATTTGAAAATTTTTTTGACTGGTAGAGATCGCTTTTTAGCGATATGACCGCCGATTGTATATCGTAGTTAAGTTTTTTTGTTGAGTTTTATATTTTTGTTTAACTTTTTATGTGGTGTGCAATAAAGTATTTTCTATCTATGTTTCTATTTAAATTATAGTTATAATTTTAACGAACTTCACATTATAAGTAAAAATTGCTTAGATAACCTATGCTAGATAGAGATACTAAAAGTTTGATTAGTAAAAATAAGATAATGCATTGAACAATGCTATTGTAAATGATTACTCTTATTTTGAAATGCGGCAAAGTTTGTATGGGGCTCTATATAATAAATGAATCTGAAAGTGTCGGTTGACAAAATTACTTTAAAAACCTCTGTTATACAGGCTTGCTATAGCAGAGCCAACCTTTCGAAGGAACACTGTAACTTTATTTACCCCAATTTTACGAAAATTTAATATGCAGGTATGTACCAAATATTTGAGTAGCCATTTTGAATAGCCTATATGCTATTCCAGGTCACTATCTACGCCTATTCCAAGTTTCATCCAAATCGGTTCACTGATTTAGGCGTGATTGAAACACAAACATCTAAAAGAACTCACAAGCTTTCAGGTTTATTATATTAGTGGGATGTTCTAACGCTTGGATCTGCAATGCTTCGCGTTTAACAAACATAAATATTCGCGTCCAACATACGTGGCCGAGTTTCAGTAGATAAAATTTATACCGTAGCGTAGAGAATGGCTCTACAATCGACTCTAAGAAAGATAGAATATTAAATGTCGACGCACACACGTACATCTCCAAGTACCGAGGGACGCGAGGTGAGGGCGGCTGCCCTCCCCGCGCCCGCCAAGCCGCGGACCCCCCGCGCGGCATGACAGCTAGCGACCTGGAGCGACACGCGCGCGTCCCGTCAAACCTTATTATCAATACCTACCTATAAAGCTGTACATCTTAAAACCCAATATATACGTCTTACATTGATGAGGTCTTTTAATCCAAGACATTAAATTTAAATTTAAAACTGGATTTTATAATGTTTATGAATTTGAGATAGTTAAGAAATACGTGCTCGCCTGTAAATGGTATAAAGTGATAATCTTATTAAAACTATCATGTTATTTCTTACGGGTGTCAAGACTTACCTAAGGTAGTCGTTTTTGCAGAATATATTGCTGTCTCGTGCATAGCACCTCTGCTCCGTGTCCAATGGCATCTTGCACTCGTTGCAACGCAAGCACGGCGTGTGCCAGCGCCGCTCCAACGCCAACAGGTAGAACCTGAAAGTACGCTAATTATATATGCAAGAAACAAAAAAGTTTATCAGAACCAAAAACTGCCAAACGTGAGGTGAAAAACGCGCGGGACGCGAAGCACGAACGTTAATAACGCGAAACTAGAAACTATAAAACGCCATTTACACGATATCATTTTGGCATGCTATTCTTGCCTCTTGCCACAGAATATTTAGTTCTAAAGCAAGAGGTAAGAATAGTAAGGATGCGTAGGTATGCACTTGATAAGGCATTGCAGTGTTCGTTAGCGGCTGACGCACCCGTTTCGCGTTTTGCTTCCCGCGTTTTACGCGCAGGTTTGTCGTTGGGATTTGGAAACAACTGTCAGAAACATTATTACATAGATATTTATACTTTATAATACTTATAGATATTTCATGCACCATACACAAACCGGCTCATTCCTTAAAACTTACTGTATTTTATCTTACAGCATTTCATTAAGTGTTAGCGTAAGTCACGGTTCAAGCTACAAATTTTACTTTCGTAATGACGCTACTGTCTCTACTTGGCCCAGTTATCTTAATTCCACGCAAATGCTAGGAAGTCTCGTCAGGCGGCTTGTAGATTAGGATAGTATACTTTATAAAACAAATCTCTTTCTCTTTTGTTTCATGGCTAGCTTGCACCAACCTTTATTAGCCTTGGTTTAGGATGTATTGATGTAAAATAAAAACGTCGGGAAATAAAATAAGGTACGCGATAAATCCTGTGGTATAAATAAAACATAATTATGAATAATGATCGCGAAAGTTTAAGAAAGGTATTGATGGAGTTTTTTTAAGATCTTTTGTTCTAATTCTTTGAGAAAAAAGCACAACTATGTCACCTGTCAGTAATGCGCGCGCCACAGCCGGCGCAAGCGTCGTCGGTGGGGGGCTGGGGGGTCTCGTCTGGGGGCTCTCGCTTGCGACACGAAGTGCAGTCCCGAGGTGAGCCGGGCGAGGTGGCGGGCGCCACCGGGGAAAGTTCCCCGCTCCCGGAGTACGACGATATGTACCGCTCGCTTTGTTGCTGAAAAACACTTATCTTGTTACACTATTTCAAAGGTATACCTAGTCCTCATAAATGAAGTTTACACAAGCTATCTAAGGATCGTCATAAAAACGATCTATAGATAGCTCAACTGATCCAGTTCACTGCCAGACATATTGGAAAAGGGAAGGATTATTAATATAGACTATTAATAATAATAACAATACCATAATAAGCAGGCAACTGTATGTACGAGCCCCATGTTCGCCAATTCATAGATATTCAATTCAACGAACACCATTGATACTCGAAGGTCTAATTACTACGAGTGATTACCCGATGACACAATTCATCAAAGCCCATTCAACCGATTGATCTAGCCAGGCATTCATGAAGTTAGCCGTTTGATGCCTATTAGACAATTTAGTAATTATGTGAATCCCGTCCTACGCTAGCTAAAAGGCCCTTGTTAAAAACGTTCTCAGAGGGGTGGGCTGTGCCAATCCGTTTGCCACGACTCTGGCATTATTTAGTGCTTATTGGTTTAGAGAACTCTTGACCTAGTCGTAGTCAATTTTCATCAAAGTTTGTGTAATATAATATGATAAGAATAAGAATGCATTATTCGTAGTTTTAACAAAAAATAAACAAAAATACTTACTACACAAACTACACACATTAATTTAAGTTTACAAGCCCAGAAAATTATATAATTTATAAACCAATATTTTAATTTGTAACCAGAAGCCAAATTAGAACAAAGCGGTTATTATCAACGGCAAGTTGACCATGATTTTTGTCGTTTTCGTGATCATGCCTGTGATCATAATGCATGCAACAACGACAAAATGTCGGGAAACAACACGACTAAAATAAATCAAAATCCATTAAAATTACTAGTTTAAAGAAGCCCGTACAAGCTTCTGAGTAATTAAAAGGCTAACATTTTAGTGACCTGATCTAAGTGCCTTGGGGATACCTACGCATTGTCGTGCTCCTGTTTCCCTTCGTTTACAGACACAAACATTTACAAAGCTGGTTGAATGGCTTCACATTCCTTCAATAAATTATAGTAATTAAGCAATTTTAATGGGTGTTTTTTCGTGGTGCCAATATTATGTCACATTAATAGGACCACGAGGGAGAATTGTTTCTCGTAGTTCCATTTTCCTAGCTTGGGGGAAAGAATGATGATATCTGGCGCATCGGCGGCCGCTGCTACGGCACGCTCGCTGCGCACGCTCGCCTCGCGCGTAGTTTTTCACGATCATAACATAACCTAACCAACTGACTTTGATCAAAATATTATCTTCTTCCACAACCTCACATACTAATGGGACTACAAGAAAGAGTTCTCCCTCGTCGTCCCATTAATTTGACAAAATAATGGAACCACGAAAAATCGGGTATTAATAAGTATCAAAGAGTTTCAGGTGTTCTGTGGCTAATCGGCTTGCGTCCCGTCATCAAACACTATCAGCTTTTGTGATTTCACTTTGTACGATTATTTCGCTCACAGTAATGTAGATCCTAGGTATTGGTACAGCAACGTAACAGTCGTTTTTCATGCCAATTTATCTACTGCGCATTTTTTTTTAATAAATAAATTGCGTTGCAACGCTTAATATACCGCATGTCTAAATCCAATGACCGTACTGTACATTACCTTAAAATCGGACTGATTAATTTCGTGATCAAAAAACTATTTGTTAGCTAAATTAGATTTATTTTAACTAACCTATTACGGCTGGGCAAAGGTTCCACCAAAAAATAAATTCGCTATAAAATTATAATTATTATAATATTGCTTTTAAAGAGGTGAGGCCTATTTACCTCAATATTAAATTGAATTGATAATATTGATTGATTGATAATATTGACATTTCTAGCCAAGGCGCTACAGAGTGGGAAAGTTGGTACAATTAGTTCAGCTCCAGCTTGTGGTTTTATCGGTTGCAGTTTGTTTACCGAAGCGGCAACGATCCGCCTACGAAATGCCTTCAGACTGTGCACATTAACTACCTAGCTTACTCCAACGCTCAAGGTATGAATAATTTAAATTCCATATTTCCAAGAAGCTGAGTAAAGTAGAATCAAGAGTAAAACGCCGGGATAAGGGCAGGCCAATGATTTTGACCTATTTATTTACATGTACTACACTACATATTATGTATAATAGAATTTTTTTTAACTAAATATAAAACGGACTTTAATTAAAGCTCTATAAATATCTAACAGCATTAATGCGGTATTTACATAACTATTCAAAATACACTAGATCAAGTTAAGTCTATTGTTTTTTACCCAATCAGCATTTTATCGCTATTTCAATTGATCATTCATGCAGCAAATAGCTATTTGTAACTAGTTCAAATTATCGTGTGTGCAATACGGTAAAGTAAGTAAAATGCAATACGGTGTTTACTGTTTGGGTAGCAAATCAGACAGCATTTAAACTCGATCAGGCGATAAATTGGTAAAGCGGATTTCACTATAATGTTGAAGAGCAGCTAAAAAGCGTTGTAATAGTTGACCAATATTAAATCATACCGCAGCGCAGGCTATACCCTCTCTGTGTGCGTAATAGGTACTAATTAAGCGTGTTCATAAATTATATCAGAGAACTCTAGTGTCAAGATAAACCTAACATAGGATTTAAGACACTACTAACCAGAGCAAATGTAATCTTTTCAACAATAAACACTATCTATCTATCTATCTATCTCTATACGCACAAAAATTGGTCCAGTGGCGTAGCTACCGGTGTGCTAGGCGATGCAGTGCACCGGGGCCCCCAAGCTTAAGGGGCCCTCGGAACCCGAGAGCATGTATTCTGTGCCGAGCAAGACTCCGGAAGGTTTTGTTCTCAGAAAACCATAGGTGTGTTTTTTTTTTAAAACTACATTTTTAGACTTTAGCCCCATCGCCTGTATCTGTCTATTCAAATAATAGTGTGACGAATGTGTAGAGTGGAACACTTTTCCCAAAGTAACATGCCAAATCAAATTGTTAGTTTTGACAAACAATTCTAACACTGGTATTCACAAACATTACTATGAGGTCTCACAGTGCGCGCGGACGCTCAGGGTCCCAAAAACGTACTGATTTTGGAACCCTGTGGAACGCGAATCCGACCCCTGTACAGCTGCTACGCTACAGATCAAAGTTTCAAACAAAGTTTCTATGTGTAAGTACGCATTAGCTAGCCTCTAGTGACGGAGCTTTTAATCATATACAGGGTGTAAAAAGACTGCTACCGAAAACTGAGGGGTTGCAATCAGACTATGACTCTAAACATATTTAGCGAAAAAAAAACGCAAAAAAATTTTTTCACTTAGCTTTGTCATGTTGTTATTTTCGGTTATTTACTACTAGTACGACATAATAAGACCATACCTACCTAATAATTTCATTTATAAAAGAAAAAAACAATTAAAACTCAAAATCCAGCAATCTACGTAAAGAAACGCGCCCAAAACATACGCAAACAGCACTCTTCAAACGCTGTTTTCTCCGGATATAATGATTTTTTCGGAAAATCCTTTTGGATTTGGTGGTGTTTTGGGATGCTGTACCTACCCCTTTCGGCTTCGGTAGACGTCTTTTTACACCCTGTATGTAGTAGCTTTTAGTCGTATGGTACACATCAAATGTGCCATCCAAAGAAGGGAAGCGCTTAGTTGATAATAATTGATGTGTATTTGAATTAGATATTTCTTTATCCTAACGATATGACCTAGACTTAGATAAAGATACCTATTTACCTATGAGATAAGAGCATCCTTAACCTAATAACTTATGACATGATACTGATAGCGTTTATATCATGATTTGTTCAAAATCTACACACAAAAGGAAAGATTTGTTTGTTTGAATTGAGTAGGCTCTAAAACTACTGGACCGATTTGAATAATTCTTTAACCCTAAGAATCCTACATTATTACTGATAGGCTATCTATATGTTATCCCGGGAAAGTGAAGCTTCCGAGCACCGCGACGGACAGCTAGTAGTTTATAATTATATTAATAATATTTAATTTTAATCAAGACTTGCTTTAATTATTATAAATATTAATTATAATTATTACTCTGAAATTAATAATGTATTTTGCAGCAATCTTTAATTTACCCTTGTCTCTTTAGGTATGTCCTTTTTAATTGGTTTTTATTTATTCTATTCTATTAAAAATAAAGAGTAAGTAGTAAGTAAGCTGATGATGAAGTGATGATGGCAGACAGAATAGGAATCTTTTAAGCTTCTCTCGCGGCTCAGATTCTAGATAAAAGCGTAGAAACAGTCTTACGAGTATTTATACGAGACTAGCTGTCCGTCGCGGTGTTACCCGCGTTCCCTCGGGAAACCTTTACTTTCCCGGGATAACATATAGCCTATGTTCATAAGGGATAATGTAGGATTCTAATGGTGGAAGAATTTTTTAAATCGGTCCAGGAGTTTCGGAGCCTATTCAATTCAAACAAACATAAAAACAAATTTTTCCTCTATAGAATACGAGTATTAGTATAATATTATTAGCGCCTCGGGGATACAGTCGTGACCCCTGTTTTTATAATATTAGTATAGACTAGCATCTGCGCGCGACTTCGCTTGCGTGGTACCAACATTTTTAATAGCCTATATGCTATTCTAGGTCACTGTCTACATCTATTCCATGTTTCATCCAAATCGATTCACTGGTTTAGGCGTGATTGAAACACAAACATACAAATATCCAAACATCCAAACAAACTCATAAACTTTCAGATTTATTATATTATTAGGAAGAATATAAATGAGAGGTATTTTTATATAATACAATAAATAGACTGATAGCAAAGGCGTACCTAATGGCGATGATGTTGTATGTTTAGCCAGTTAACCTCCGAGTTTAGTAAAAGTAAGTTAATATTATATGAGTTAGTAGCAATTATCTTTTATATAACTAAAGATCATTGGTTAGTAGCCACTCTTATCTAGTCTAGTTGATACGTATATCATAATAGCCAGTCTAGTTGGTACGTATAATAAGAAAATAAAAAATAACTTTTTGACAGATAACTTCAAAAAAATTCAAAAGCACTAACTCGTTTAAGCACGACGAATATGGGTAAGTTACGATTAAAATACTCCGTAAATACGTAACGATTACCTCAATTTGGAATATTAAAGGAGTACGTTTCAAGGAAAACGTTACTAAGTTATTTCGTTCAGAAACCTGAAAAATCGTTATTCAAGGAAAACGATAAATTAATACGTACTAGTGCGACTGGTAAAGGTTATCGTCTTCCTCCCAGCAATCTAAAAAATATATAGGGATAAGTATTCTAAGAAATTTTGATAAGTCACCCTACAGGATGTACTTGGTTATCGAAATACGAGTAATCAACTCTATTGATATTTCAATTTCTGCTTACTTTGGGGCTAGATGATGCTGTGTGAAAAAGTCCAACATTATTTATTTATTTATTTATTTAATTAAATGTAGGAGAGGAGGTAGGAGATATTTTTTCAAATATTGCACTTATGTCCCCACTGTGGTCCCCACTCAGTCGTTACCGGCTTGTTAAATCCGTTAGGATTTTTTTTTTTAATTAAATAGGTCAGCATTATATCAATCCACGGTTTCAATAAAAAAATCATGAGAACTCACAGTAGTTAGTACCACAAATATTGTGCGACACAGCTTTCATGCAATTTGTAATCACAAAAACATCATATTACAATATGACGGGATTCAAACGACCACTGCGGCTAAAAATAAAACTTGTAAGATAATCGCATAGTCTACTGTCTACGGTGACATAAAGTAGGTACATTTGAAAATCTATTAAGTACCTACCGTGTCTTTCTTGACCATTAAATGAATATGATTAGAAAATTAAATAAACTTTTCCCATTTCCATCTTATAAAATTTTCTCTTTTAAGCTTCTCGTTTCTCTTTATAAAATTCTTGTAAATTGCCGACGGACTTCGAAAAAAAAAGAAACTCCGTATATCTATTTTATCTTTATTAATTCGGTGCACCGTGAATAGGAAATTTAATAAGGAAGTAAGAAAACTTAATGGACTCTAGATGTAGGACAATAAAAAAAAAACAAAGTCAAACCGTGAAAATTTCAATACCATCATTTTTATAAATGTAAGTAAAAACTACCCCTATTCTTTAGGGACATTCTTTAGGCAAAAAATTACTCCTATTCTTTAGGGATATTCTTTAGGCAATCAAAATTTTAGGTTTGGCAATTCACTGGTTAATTCAATTCAATTTATTCATAAAACTTAATACATAAAATTACAATTATATAAATAATTATAGATCTGTTATTATCATTTATTATATAAATAATAATATCAAAAAACCTTCACGCGATCGAAGGTTTTTTGATAGTATTCGTTATTTCGAATAAAATTCTCTATTAAAAACATTGAGTTACTCGAATCGTGTTGAGTGAAAAGTGAAAATCGAAAATGTGAAAGTCCAAAATAAAATCCTTATTTGAAAGTTGAGTTAAGTTAAAACATGTAATTTAAAGGAAGTGGCATAAGATGAATACATGAAATCATAAAAGGCAGCATGATAAAAGTACAATAAATCATCATTTTAACCAACGCCCGCATTTCTTTCAAGAATAGTCTAAGAACAATTTAATATAAGATAAGATTATATTTGTAACATCATACCGAGAGTTAATAGTACTAAGCTTTCATGCTACATATAAACCATCAACGTTAACCCCTAGTGCATCGCGCTTCTTTGGTAACGCGCGTTTAGGAAACTATGTGGTCCAATACATCCGTACACATTACGCGAAGCGCTTCTAGTAACTAAAATCTTATAACGTGCGTCTAACGCGCGCTTAAAACGCCTATTGTGTACCAGCTCTTAAACAAAACTAATCATACCAACATGTGAACTGTGGATTGAATATAGGTAAAGAAAACAAAGAAACGACGATTATGGGGAGAAAAGGATTGAAAGTTGAGCGCGGCGCGGCGGCTGTTAAGTAAAGTAGAAGAGGAGTCCTATCCCCGAAATGTGCAGACTCCGCATACATGTGTGGGATACGAGCTGGAAGATGGTATAATAAATAATAATGAACGCGTATAAACTTCTTCACGACGAAACTTTTGATGCTTTGAATTAATATAACTTATATCCTAGTTATCCATAATACACACGATTTGATTGTTTAGCCGTACGGATTTGAATTAAATTTTCAAGTTAACAAAGCATAAAGTGAGATTAACTCATAATTCTGCAATTTATTTCCGTTTTAATAACCGTCTCCGTGATGAAAGATGAAGGACAGACAGAAAACCATCAACTCAATCAAGTTTTATGATGGTGTATCCGCGAGAATAGTTACTTCACCGTAAATATTATAAATACCTAACTATCCGAAGGTAACGCCGCGGGACGCAGCTAGTTAGTACATAATGTTTTCCTTGTAACATTAAAACAGAGTAATATTATTGAAAGAAAGACTAAAACATAATTTGATTAACCACTACACAACCTGTTATCCTCTTATTTAAAAAAAAAACGCCATCGGCAAAGAATTAGCTTAAATTTAATAAAAAAAAACAATAAACGTATTACTATTACTTCATATTTGACGATTAATTTCATTATTTTTTATCTTTAGTTTAATTAAATAAGTATTTTTTATGATTATTTAAATGTTTCAAATAAATAAAGTAATAAGTATTTCATTGATAATTTAGACATTCCTCAATGAAACTGATACATAACAAAAGTCTCAAAAAGAATTCCCATTAATAAGAAAAGTATTTACGAAACCATTGTGAAAACACAAAAGAAATATCCACGTGGTTTATTAAAAGAAGTCGGTTAATAACATATTATTATTTTATTTACCTAATATACTTATGAACATGTTTCCCTGTAATTCAGCCAACGTGCGTAACAGCGAAACTCCATTGAAAAGATTTCAACGCAGACCGCGTATTTTACCAAGTTTTTACTTGAAAGTGAGTATGTTTGTGGCAATCACGCTCAATCGGTGGACGGATTTTAACAGAGCTTTGAATAATGTAGTTTGTATAGGTACTGGACTGGAAATAGGCTAATATAAAGTTGTTCCCGAGAAAATCTGTTGCCCGTTTTAAATGTACGTAGTACATTTAAATCTGCCTGTATGGTCAAGCAACAAGGTGCCTACGAATCCTCAAATCTACACGAACTATAAAGAGGTTAAGTAAGGAAGTTTATCTCCAAAACTTATTGTTATAAATCTAGAGGAACTTAAATATTGCTTATTTATAAATCAATTTTTTTTTGGAAGTTGGTTCAAAACTACTAAAAACACTATATTTAAAAACGAAACTTAACACTATTTATTTACAGAACCTAAGCTACAACAATATGTACATAAAATTACAAAATACAATATAATCAGTCAAGCACGATCCATAGATAGCTCAACTGATCCAGGTCACTGCCAGTCGGAAGCGCGCCCAAAATACTGGCGAAATTGCCACGCCGAATTCGCAGTTTCACTTTAGTAGTTCCAACATAGCCTAGTTAAAATATGTCTCTCCCTCACCAGATGAAATAACTATAAAACTTTTCTCTGTAGATAACAAATTTCCCTATTCAAAAGACTTCAAAAAAAGAGGTTCTATGTTCGACTGTATGTATGTTTTTTATGTATGATCGCCAATATCTCCGTCAATTGTGGGCCGATTTACATTTTTTTTTATATCTAGAACTGATTAAGGGTGCTCGCACAGTGCAGCGGAGCCGAACGCGGGAATTCAATAGAGAAAATGCTGCTGACGTCAGAGGCGAGCCGCATTTTCTGACGTCATCAGCATTTTTTGTACCGAAAAAAGACTGCGGCGCGTACGGCGCGGGCAGTGTGCGATCAGGTTAATTCTGATTTATTTAAGCAATTATTTTTAATATAATTTAAAAAATAATTATTTTTTATATTTTCCTCTCTATTCTCTATAATTAATGTTATTGGTTCTATCTATACCGTGTTAAATAAAATAAATTGTTTGAAACGGTTTATAATACTCGTAATACTCGTATACTCTCGAGGTGGACCCATTTAAAATTTTATTCCTAAGGGATTTACAGCTTTCCCGTAAAACCACAGAATACAGTGGTAAAACTCAAAAAATCTCATCCTCGCTTAACGCCCTGTCATGCTGCGCTCTAAGTCAAAAATTGAAGTAGTTGGTTATCTTTTTTTTTTACTTTAAAACGTAATTTTTTATGTAACACTCGTATAATAAATATCAGAGACGAACTTAACTCATACTCTACATTGATTGAACAACATTAACTAGAGAAGAGAATAAGGAAATGCTAACCCTGCAACAGGACAATCACGAAAAGAGTAAGTAGACATTTTTCAGATCTATCTGCATTCCAGATCATTGGATGTTTCTTAAAGAAGTAGTCTGAAGTACTTCCAAATACATTAATAAAATAACATTATTAGCATCAAGATATCATCTTCTAATAACATGATGAACTAGCTACCTGCCCCAGCATTGCACGGATGTAATGTGCTCCTATTAGGTATGAAGAGCTATTAGTAGGTACTGGATACTGTACGATGAAAGCTCAGTCAGCATGATTTTTTCCGAGATCTTGAACAGTAATTTTATTTCAACTATTGCAAACAAAATAATATAAAACTGTACGTATAAACATTAATCTTGATTTACTTTATATATTGATTTAAACCGCATTAAAATCCGTTGCGAAATCTAAAAGATCTTAATATAAAAATTTTTTGGGCTTACAGAGAGATGACGGGGATCTTATACTATGTAGAGCGTTTTTATACCTTCTGTGTAAATATAATATTAACCCGTCTGGAATCATGTATATACGTATTGGTTTCTACCAGTACCGTGTTTCTAGAAGGACTTTAAGTATGATTCATATAGTCTGTAATTAAAGCTGTGGAAAGATTTTGAAAACGAGGTATAAGACTTCAATCTATACTGTTGACGATTGGTATAATACTCTATCGGTTGTATTTTTTTATGCAGCCGGTTTTTTATTTTATTTTATGCATTGTAAGCATTGTTGAAAGTAACTCTTATTTAAAGCAATAGATTATTCTAATGATCACTTATGGGTGCTGATGGATAATGGCGAAGTGAAATATAACTTCATATTTTACTCATATAATAAATCTGAAAGTTTGTGAGTTTGTTTAGATGTTTGGATATTTGTATGTTTGTGTATCAATCACGCCTAAACCAGTGAACCGATTTGGATAAAACTTGGTATACGCATAGATAGTGACTTGGAGAATAGCATATAGGCTATTCAAAATGTTGGCGACGCGGGCGAAGCCGCGCGCAGAAGCTAGTCATACATAAGCTCTACGTGGGTACATTGTAGGTAACTATATAGCCAACCACTCTTCAATTGCTGCTTGGAAACAAATCCTTATTGTATATATATACCAGTACAATGCCTGCCTGCCTATCTATAAAAATCAGGCACTAGTAGGTATCTACAATAACATTTACTAAAAAAAAGTAACGCTCACAGAAGTGTCCAAATAAAAGTTAACGAACTGAAAACAACGAGCCACAAAAAAATAACAAAATCGCTTACCCAGTGCATCGCTCCCCTCTCCTCGTATACTCCCATTGGGGGGTTAATTTTTTCGTTTTCTATTTTCGAATGTATGGGCCTATGCCCCACTACACTACGCCACTGACACTAACATTACAATGCGTGCGGTTCTCGCCACGGCCGGCGGACTACTGAGGCTCGCGGCTTCGGCTTGCCTGCCAGAAGGTGGTACGGGCACCGCCCAAAGCCCGCCCCCGGGCCCCAATGGTGGGCACACGGCTGGCGCGGCGACACCACATTTTTTTCACGAAAATGTTTACGAACTTTCGGCGCTACGCGGCGGCGAAGCGATTGCCGATTTTTTTCACGCGAAAAAAATGTTTGCGTTGTCAATACTTTTGGACAAAAAATTGTCGAGGGTTTTTTGTCGATGGAATTGCCAAATGAAGACTTATGCATTTGAGATGGGTCAGATAAACACTTTATGATTCAATGTTAAATTAAATAATGATTTAACCGCTCGCTCGCTGATAAAAAGTCGTCGTAAGAGCGATCTTTGGGAGGAAATGTTCATGCTTATTCATTTAGGGCGTTTAGTTGTAGGTTCCAATAAAAAAACTAATAATAAGCAGTAATTGTTTAAACGTAAGTAAATCTTAATTATCTATGCACATAAGAAGGAAAAAAACTGTTTTTATTTTAGCTTACAACTTATAATATTCAGAAGTGATGTGGGCTTAACAAAGGCAAAGTTGAATGTTGTCGGCTCTTGAAGGAGCTACCGTGAAACCATTACTAATTGGAAACCTTCGTTAGGCATTAATTTTATGGCTTAGCCAGTTTGTGTTTAAGATTTAGGTACCTACCTACCTAGAGCGGTTTTCTCGTGGTCCCATTAATAGGACAAATAATGGGACCACGAGAAAACCGGCTCTATTTAGGTAACGTAGGCACTACGTAATTTTTTTTTAAATACTTTTTTTATTTCAAGTCAGGATACTTAGGTATAGGTACAAAGTTTAGAGGTAGGTAGGTATTATAGGTACCTAGTTTGGTACTAACAGGTTTTTATTTCAGGGCCAACTACAGGTAGTCTAAAACTGTGAGGGTTGCTATGGGCTTGATAAAAAAAGTTCTGCATTTGAAACGTGAAAATTAAAATCATAGCGAAAAATTGCGAAGATTCGGTTGTTTACAAATTCTCACTGATAAAAATTTTTTAAAAACCTATGATCTAGGTACCTACCTGTCTCATTACCATGATCAGGATCACCCCAACTCTGGGGTAAAATATAATTTTCTAGGCTAATATTTTTTGTAATTTCTAAAAATGCAGTTCTTTTCTTCAGAATCAATCTTTTCCAAGAACAAAACCTTCCTAATAAAACTAAGTACATAATAAAAGGTAAGTATACATTCTTTTAGATCTTTTTATGTATACTAGATGCTAGGTCTCAGGGGGTAGACAGAGGCATGTCCAAATACAAATAAGTATACCTACCTACATATTAGAACAACACTGACTTTCGATATTTATTTTGCCGACAACATTTTTTTCCGAATGCCGTAATGTTTTCCCGAGCAAGGCCTGCCCGACAGTGAAATGAAACAAAAGATTTGCAACAACATTTTTACTTTGTACAACACAAAGACTTCGTACAACGAAAGTAGTAGGTACTCGTACAACATCAAATTGATAGCTCAAAAATATTTGTTAGAACTCGCCAACTTCAAATAACATTCCAAGCAGCCGTATTTCGTTTATCGAACAATTATTACAAATCTAAAATAGCTACAATCATCTTAAAGGTTCCATATTAATTGGATTATAAAAAGCAAAATAAACATACTAATAACTTGTATAATTCATGTTTGGCAGGACTTAGTCTTCCAGGTAGTAGCAGGGGCGGTTACAGATTGAATAACCTGAAAAGAAAATGTTCATAAACCCACTTTTTTATTATACAATGATGAGGTTAATTATAAAAAAAAAATATAAATTCTGATCCTAGTCTGAACCTACCTACATACTAACGTGGCAAAGCTTTTCAAAGTACCGAATATTATTAAGTGACCGAAGCCACGGCCAGTATATTATAAAAAAAACAAATAGGTCAGCCTAGTGCCATCTAGTTGGCTTTGCGTGAACTAAAAATGCAACCTAGTAGATTCAGAAGTAGGCAGATACAGCTTGGTGAGCTTTTTTCATCGCCTACTAGCGCCATCTAGCTTTCACAAGAAGAACAAGTGTTCCAGTACACTGGAACCCACCTATCTGTATAGTGGTTCCAGGTTAGCGGAGCTTTTACATGTTTTAGCCCACACATTGGTGCAGTGTAGTATTATTACTTAGGTATCTTAGCTTTCGCCCGCAACTTCCTTAGCGGGATACCAACATTTAAAATAGCCCTAGTTAATAATTACGCTACGATTTAAACTGATGAAACTGGAATAGAAGTTTCATTCAAATGGGTCCTCTTCTTAACATCGGCGCTATCACGAGACTCAAAAGCTTTTTGCAGCGTGATTAAAACACAATCATCCAAACGAACTTTCAGAAGGATAGGAGGAAGGTGGGTAATAAACTAGTTATATTGTTCAATTCAATTCAATTCAATTCAATTTGTTTATTGCTTCATGTTAGTTACAATGTCTTAAATATAGGTAGGCGTTTCATAACATGAACCCCGCTGGGGCACTGCAACATTTGGTAGGTTACTTATAAACTAACTTATGTAGGTAAACTAACTTATGTAGGTATATATTGGCTCAGCCCTTAAAGATATTTAATTTAAATATTTTTGGTTCAAGTACTATTTAAATATATATTTAGAATCCGAGTTTACTTTTTATTAAATCTTTTATTGTCATCTAGATAATCTTGAATATTGTAATAACTTTTTTCTATGAGGTAAGATTTTAATTTTTTGTTAAATATTGTATTTTCTTCTAAGTTTTGTAGTTCTGAGGGTAAATTATTATAAATTTGGATTGACATGTTATATGTTCCTGATTTAACTATTTCTAATTTTGTGTAAGGTAGGGCTATTTTATTTTTGTTTCTCAAGTTGTGCGGTTCATTAAGGTATTGTGTAATCACGTACCATCCCACACGTAAACCCTCGGCCTAGTAGTGCTGTACGGGTAGTAGGCGTACTCCGTCCCACTCAAGTTCTCAAGAGGCGGCAGCAGCCAGCGGTGGCACCAGCAGCAGCAGTTCAGACAGTACTTGGCCCAGTCCTCGCTGGGGAGGCGGTCTGTCTTGTAGTGCAGCCAGCCGAACCACTCCGGCGCTACCTGTTAGTCAATCGAGCTCTCTTAAGTATCGAAATCGAAGCGTTTGTGTTCTTTAAGCTTGCTTAGAGAGGAGAGATCGTCGAAGTTCGGGACGCAAGTGGCATATCAACTGAGCGTCTTGACCACCACCTCTGGTGAAGAAGTTATTAATCCAAAAGCTGATGGAGGCCATTACATAATCATAACAACGATTATCAAAAAAATTTTAACAGGATAACGACTGTTTCTCCGAGGCGCAGTAGACAGACATTCTATCAGATCTTTTGAAAATTTGTATGGGTCTGTCCAATATCCATCGTATCGCTCTCCGGTAGGTAGGTACCACAGACCAGAAGAAATAACTGTGGTAGGTACCTATAGGTGCACCGGTGTGTTCCGTAGGAGGTCCCGGAGCCCTTATGCAAGGATGCAGGCCACGCGTCAGTTTTTAGTCCCTTCCGCTGTCCCCACGGCGGTCGGGTATCCACATTGAGTTATAATGTACTAACGTACTATCTCAATGGGTATCCATAATGGATTTTTTGATGTTATAAAAAAAATAGGTACCTCGCATCTATAGATGAGAGCTAAGAAGATTGAATGCCTAAGATCTGAAGAGGGTCTACTGTGAGTGGGAATACAGTCTAGTCTTGAGCCCGTTTTCTCTCTTTTTGACTGAGGACCAGACCATGCAGTCTTCTTGAGTCTGATCTCTCTCTTCTTGACTGAGGATCAGACTATGCATGACTAATAGAATGGGGTACTAACCTGGCTGGCGTCATATTCCCACTTTTGTTGCGGGTTGTATTCAACCCATCGGCTGCGAGAAATCATGTAGTTCTTATTCTCGAAGAAGCGATTACCATAACAATCTCGTCCCATGTACTTTCCTTCCTGTCATTATAAAAAGATATGTAAACAGATATTGCAGGACATTTCATCATAGTTTAGTCCCTTAAGCTTTGGAATAACCTTGAGCGTATCCATTCTCCAAAGCTTGGAGAAAGCAGAGATTGGGCCCCCATGCTGAGAGATTATCCTGAAAAACCGAGCCCATTTGTCCAAAGCCAGCATCGACATAATGAAGGAATTATTTTCACCGATAAAAAAAACTTCCTGTTACAATTTATTCACACTAAAGATTTTCTCAAAGAGAATATAAATATTTTCTAATTAACTTGACGTTGTTTTTTGTCATCACTTGATTTAGAAAAGGTTAGAATACGACAAAAAGTATCTAGTCTTTGTCAATCTCAGAGAAATACACTTCAGGACTGTGATAACAATTTTAATATTCTAGATTCAAGTCAATGATTGATTCAAGTGGATAATCTAAGATTCAAGGAAGGTTTTTCAGATACAAGTTCTTTGCAAGTATACAGGGTGTAAAAAGACAACTACCGAAAACTGAGGAGTTGCAATCAGACCATGATTTAGCGAAAAAAAACGAAAAAAAAAGTTTTTGACTTAGCTTAGTCATTTTATGTTATTTTCGGTTATTTACTACTATTATAACATAATAAGACCATACCTTCCTAATAATTTCATTTAATAAAGAGAAAAACTGTTTAAACACAAAATCCAGTAATCTACGGCAAACAACGCGCCCAGAACATACGCAAATAGTAATCTTCAAACGCTGTTTTCTCCGGATACAATGATTTTTTCAGAAAATCCTTTTGGATTTGGTTATGTGTTGGGTTGCCCTTTCGGCTTCGGTAGACGTCTTTTTACACCCTGTATACATAGCTATAGGTAGGTACAGTTAAGTTGGTAGTGGAAAATAAAAATGCTTGTTTATTTATCAGAAAGCCTTTATTCATTAAAATCATACCTTTAGTTAGACTAACTGATTCACAGCCTTAACCAAAAACAAGTGATCGTCATCGAATAAGTAGGCACAAGACTTACCTACATTTTTGGTATCTTTTATAACTAATTTTATGAAATTCCTTAAGTACCTATATAAGTTTGAACACGAAATAAATTAAGATATAGCGCACAAAAACGTGAAGCATTCGATTCTGCTTTAACATATACATAGGTAGGAGGTACATAAGTAAAAGTTACTCAAAACTTTAAAATATAACATAACAACTCAATAAAAAACGGAAAAAGAAGTTGAAACGAAAGTTGTGTGCCGGGATCGTAGCAAGTGGACATCCGTGGTCTCTGCCTACCCCTTTGGGAAAGACACACACACATCTACTGAATAATTATACTAATTAGAAGATGACAACTAAAGAACCGATAGTCGTATACTTAACGTAAACGAAACAGTCTCAAACATTTAGTTAAAGGAACAACATTGAACTTATACAAACGATATACTAATTAGAGCTTGTACACATTGGGCGCTCGGCGTTGCGTTGAGCGCGCGTTGATGGGCGTACACACATCGCGTTAGTAGCGTGAGCATAGAGGCCTCAGTTCGGACATTGATGACGAAGAGATTATTTACTTGCTTGTTAGTTGCTCCTCTAAAACTTAGTATCCAATGGGTACAAAAAAATCGATCTCCTCCCAATTACCAAAGTTTATTACAGTATAAGTTTTTAGTTTATTGCTTTTGGATTTCATCTATAGGGAAGTTTCCATTATCGCTGTTCGTGTGGCCACTCTACACAAAAGCGCGCGGTCACATGTACAGCAAAAGGCTATGTTCAGATGGCTGAATTGTGACGCGCGTTTTCAAATCGCGCGCTTAGACATCCTAATATATACCTAGCAACCGTTCACATGCGCGCGCGTTAACGCGCGTCAGCGAGCGTCAACGCGGCGCTCAGAGAAAAAGTTTCTAGACGCAGACAATCGCGCGTTGACTCGCGCTTTGATATTAATGTAATGTCCGTTTGCTGTTCAGTTGAGCGCGCGCTTTCATCGCGATCGCATGTGATTTTGATAATTTTCGTAATTATATTTTGTTTTCGCATTTAAAATGAGTGAAATTGAAGATATTGACATTGACTTAATAATCGATGAAGTAGAAACGACGAAACCGAACTAGACTGACGAGTACTCTCGCAACGCGCATTAGCGCTCATCATCTGAACTCTCTTCAAATTTGATCGCGCGTTGACGCGCGTTAACGCGCGTTACATGTGAACATAGCCTAGAGCGCGCGTTCAACGCGCGCTTGTCCAAAAGCGCGCGCTTACGCGTGTACATTTCAATAGAACTCTTGAAGCGCGATTTAGCAAAGCGCGCGTTTGAAAACGCCCAATGTGTACTAGCTCTTAAATATGAATCGATTTAGATAAATGGAATCAACACATTCGAGCAGAGTCGAGCATCTTCAATGCCAGTTTAAAATGGAAAATGACATTTTATAAATCCTTTTAAATAAACCTTTATAAATAAATTTTCCTCTAAAACATTGTTTATTAGTACTTTAGAAGAAACATGCGTAATTAGAAGGTTTACGTGACTTCGCACCGACATTGTCCCAAAAGCTAATATGAAAATATTTTCTTTGAATCACCGGAAAGAAAGAAGGGAAAAAATCACCCTGCATTGAGACACAGGTCAATAAATAAATAGAAAAATTGTGCAATATTGTCGTAGTTAAAATTAATTATGCAATAAACGGAACAGATTTGCGGCATTGTAGATCTCTTCAAAAAGATAAGTTAAAATACTTAAAAAATAAAGTAATGGCACTGAACAGGTATTCGTGTACTTGTGTGTGTATATTTAGATTCTTTTATTTTTAATAAGGTGCGTAAAATACATCCATTGAAACTAAATAAACTATAATCGTAGATTTTTTTGTTTTTAAGACTACGATTTATAACAGTCGATTATAAATTATATTATTTCCCAAACATCATACAATTGATATCTATAAAGTAACAAGAAAATATAATCCAACGCTCGAAAACATAAATGTAAAAAAATTAAGTAACATTAACAAAATTTGATAGCTTTATTGAGATTTAAAGACTAGTGAAGACAAAATATACAAAAAAATAAGTACCTTTTTTTTGTAAACTTTTTAAAAGCAAATGGTTGACTGGATGAATTTCAAATAAGTAATAAAATATTTTAAATGACAAGAATTCGAAATTCCCAATTAATTAAGCTTAATTTAAGTACTTACTTCCTAACATAATCTTAAAACTAACATCAGTGCACACTAAATAATTCGACGGAAGTTCCTTCGCTGACAGTAGTGTATCATACAATGATGATCGAACTAAATAACATCAAAACAACATCGTTTATGTTTAACCCATGCAAAAGAAAGATAGACGTGCGTACTTGTTATCAGCACAGGAAAATACACAGAATGTACGTAGAATGCGGAATGGTTCAATAATATTGCAAAGAACAGGAAAAATATAAAAAAATCCTGATAAGTTGCAACTAAACGGGACTCTATGGCAAATACTGTAGCTAGTTGATATTTTATCGCGTTACTCTCGAACAGAGTCAAAGTTTGCTTTTTTTTTTTTTTTTTTTCGGACGGACCTAACGCTGATGGCCTTATGGACCTCGGTCAGCTTTACCGGCCTTTGGTGTGCGCAGAAGGCGCCGGCACCGAGAGAGTGGTTTTTAAGGCAGCATGCTCAAGGGCACCCCTAACGGGTACGAACCTCGGCTTGGGCTGCTGCCTGAGAGTGGGCGTCTGACTGGTTTTTCCGCCCTGAGGGGGCGGTGAAACCAAGGGACAACTACTACATCGATCCCGGCCGGCGGGATCGATGCGCGTTACTGTTGAGTGTACCTATTTATGTATCGCGGCTAGATGACGGCGTATCCTCGGCGTTCGCTCGAGTGATAGCGTCATCTGGATCGCCAAGAATATTTCTTGGTCTTCGGGGCATCGCGCGGAACTTGCGATTGTTTTGCCTACCTACCTCGGGCGGCCGACGCGGCTTTACGTAGTACTCAAAGTTTGCTTAATTTTCATTGTTTTAAATCAACTAGCTCTGATTTGCAAAGATTATAATTACGCCTAAAAAATGCACCCTAACTTGCCTACCCTTGTTACTAAAAAATACCACAAATTGTGCATTTTTTGTCATACATCTAGGTATGATGACTCAGCTTTTCTACCAAATAAACCTCAATGATTGACCGATCTATCTCTGAATATGTTAGTACTCGTAGCCAAATCAGTTAGTCGAAATAGTTTGGCCGTGAGGAACAAGCCGACTCTACCGCGCCTCAGGTATACAGCCGTGTGTGTGATTGATCGATATATCAATGGTAGATTTGTAAAAAGGATTGCAACTTCCGCCTAAGGAATGCAAAATATAATAAAAAACAACATAACACAATCCTCGACGTCATCGACGTGTTGGTTCTGAGTAAGTGTCCCCTTAGAAGGGTCCCGCCAATATTACCCGCGTAACGACAAGCCTCGCAAATTCTCCAAATCCTATCTAACAATTATACACACTCAACCCAGATCCACACAACCATCGATATCCTAATTATACTTCTACATACCACTTCGCATAGAATAGGGTATTTTACACCATGTAAAAAAACACATAAAAATGCATGCATACCATAGATTTTGTTACAAGTAATCGATAAACGTCGATATTTATTCATAAAAATGCAATATACATTATAAAATTCAATTTTAAAAATCGTAATTTTTCTTATATCGTCAAGCCACCAAAAACGCCGTCTGCCATATTGGGTCCCGGCGTGACGTCACTCAGTTATGAACAAACAGTTTATCTTTTACAGTGGTATTGTTCACAAACCATATGACGTCATAAACCTAAACAGCATGGCGGCTCGCGTTTTCGCGCGACAACTAAACATCATAAATTAAAATGCATATTTAAGGCATTTTACGGTTTAAAAAAAATTTAATAAAAATTCTACTGGTTTTTTGAGAACAGTTTTCAAAAAAGTGTAAAATAGCCTAATAATGCAACACATTTTTTTAATTCGTGATAACACCCATTATCTAAGATCTATAAACGATGTATGTGTTTTACTATCAAATACACCAATATACGACTAATATAAAGAGACATTTAGCACATTGTATACTTAACTAACACTTCCTTGTAACATCGATTCCATCAAATTCGTTAAACACGCTTAGAAAGATAATTTTCATTACAATTTAAGTTTTTTTTTTACTTTGAAAAAATATCTATGTAGAGGAAAAGCCTAAACACATCAAACGCGGTAAATATTTTCGATGCAATTATTATCCTTTTATTTAATTTTTTAGTAAATTCTGAGAGTGAAATACATAAATACATGCAAGGTAAGGTAATACTATTATTATTTGGCACACTTGTATTTGGATAAGAAAAATATTTTAAATGCTGAAAACTAAATTTCTATCATCGTACACAACTTGTTCTGACGAAAGATCACTGTAGATACAAAGTGAATTTATCAAAAAAACTTTCGTTCACTAATGTGTTAAGAACAAACTGCTTAGTATATTATATTAATAAATATTTAAATAAAATGATATTCATATCATAATGTTAGGTGCAAAGTTTACGTCTATATTAGAAAAAAGTACAGAAAACCTGCACATTCACTTTAAGTACTTGGCAACTACTTAATACTTTAAGAATTTGGTCTGATAACACTCAACTTTCACGATACTAGGTAATTCTTGAAACATCAATCAACAGTTTTCTATAAAATAGTCAGTAAAATGTATTACTTGAAGATTATTTTAGTAAGAAGAAATTTATTTTTGATGTATGTATATTGTTAGCCATCATCAAAATTATGTTAACGCATCTCCCAATAGCGGTTTCCTTAGGCGTCCTCATAAAATAGATTAACTAACTGTTTCATCTCTCCCCTTAACATCACATGGCCTGAAACTTGAATAAGTCTTAAAAATATTAGTATTATGATAACAATGATCAAAAAGTTACATAAAAATATTAAATTCAAAATAAAAAATGCACCTAAGTTAAAATGATAAAAAAGTACCAACCATTGTTTGGAATATAAACATAGTCTGCAAAGATAAAAGCTCAACTTTTGTTTGAGTATAAAACAAAAGTTGTATTACAGCACTTTTCAACACCAATATAATACGATATACGATAAAATATTCGAAAATAACAAACAATATATTAGATATCAAACCTCCACCTCCACCATCCATGTTGATGTTAGAGAGAGAGAGATAGAAGATATGTAATTTGAGGTTAGAGAGAGAAGATATTTAAGTGAAAGTGGTTCCGTACGAGCCTTTGGGTGGGCGGTACTCTTCTGGGAGAGACATAACCTGCTTCTTGGAGAAAGCGTACTTGTTCAGGCCGATGTTTTTCATTGTATTCTCTCGGCGGCAACCCTCACTGGAAAGAAAGCCATTCGCTTATTGACGATTACAAAAATCGCACATTTTTTGCCAGTGCCGCCTCTACACGACAAACCTATTACCTACGTAGGTTTGAAACTTCCTTTTCACCTTACTAGCTCAAAAAGGGCGCTTTTGCCGCGTAAAAACTGCTAAGGAAATAGCGACAGTTCTAAGAAAGATGACGAGGGGTAAGTCACCCGGTCACGATTCCCTTAGCATTGAGCACCTGCAGCATGCTGGCGTTCATCTGCCTCGAGTGTTGGCTATGCTTTTTGCCTTCTGTATTGGACATACCTACTTACCTGAGAATATGATGAAGACTGTGGTAGTGCCCTTAATTAAGAACCGGACAGGAGACGCTTCTGATATATGTAATTATAGGCCCATATCGTTGGCCACTACTATAGCCAAGGTGCTGGATTGTATGCTTGATAAACAGTTGGAGAAACATCTTAAGATACATGATGCCCAATTTGGCTTTAGGCAGGGGCTTTCCACTGAGGCAGCGATTCTGTGTCTCAAGCATACAGTCCGGTACTACACGGACAGAAAAACACCAGTGTATGCGTGCTTTCTTGACTTGTCGAAGGCCTTCGATTTGGTGTCCTATGGTGTCTTGTGGAAGAAGCTTTCTGAAGAAACAACATTGCCTGATGAGCTTATTGATTTGTTTAAGTACTGGTATGGCCATCAGAGCAATGTGGTTAGGTGGGCAGACTCGCTATCCGAGCCATATGGGCTGGAATGTGGGGTGCGGCAGGGGGGGTTGAGCTCGCCTCGACTTTTCAACCTTTATGTCAATCGGCTGATTGGTGAGCTCAGTGATGCCATGGTCGGCTGTTCTGTAGGTGGGAAAATAGTCAACAACATCAGTTATGCTGATGATATGGTTTTACTGAGCCCTTCAATCAGTGCCCTCAGAAAGCTGGTGGGTTTATGTGAGCGGTACGCTGTGACACACGGCCTCAGGTATAACTCTACTAAAAGTGAGCTGTTAGTCTTTAAAGCGGGTGCGAAATACTATCCTATCGTACCTACAGTGTCATTAAATGGCACTGTGCTCAAAAGGGTCTCACATTTTAAATACCTGGGACATTGGGTCACGGAAACCCTCAAAGATGATATGGACATTGAGAGGGAGCGAAGGGCGCTGGCAGTGAGGGGTAACATGTTGATACGTAGGTTCGCTAAGTGTACAAAAAACGTAAAAATAACATTATTCAGGGCTTACTGCCAAACGTTTTACACGAGCAGCCTATGGATCGACTTTACCCAGGCTGCCTACAGCGCCCTTCGCGTCCAGTACAACAATGCGTTCAGGATGCTGTTGGGACTGCCACGATACTGCAGTGCATCAGGTATGTTCGCGGAGGCCAACATTGATGGCTTCCATGCCATCATGCGCAAAAGAGTCGCCTCCCTGATGCACCGTGTGCGTGCCAGTTCCAACAGCCTCCTGACCACCGTGGCAGAACGGTTCGATGGACCGTTTCTCAGGCACTGGACTAACATGCATGTGCTGCCATGTAACGCTATGCGGTGTGCGAAGTAGGATAGTGTCCATGTGATATTTAAATTTAATTTCGTTATTGACATGACTTGATTTGATATATAATGTTATTTGATTACTTACTAACAATTAGGCTAAGCATTTTACTAATATTATATGGTGGACGTTTGTGAAACCGAAATAAATGATTTGAATTGAATTTGAGTAAAAACAGTGAGCAAAACTCTACTTTGCTCACACTATGAGGAAAAGTGATTTGAATTTAGAATGCTGCAAGTAACCAATGAGAATCGAATATTACAGGCCGCAGCGTGCGCCCGGCGAGGCGGCGGCGGCCAGGGGGGGCAGGACTGTAGCCTGCCACTTAAGGGGCAAAAAAATAGCGGGAATTTGTTTTCCTTACATCTTGTATTTTAGAAATGAAAAGTCATATCAAAATTTTCGATATGACGATATTTCGATATGCGATGATTATAGTATTTTCACCTTACTAGCTCAAAAAGGCCGCTTTTGCCGCGTAAAAACAGTGAGCAAAACTCTACTTTGCTCACACTATGAGGAAAAGTGATTTGAATTTAGAATGCTGCAAGCAACCAATGAGAATCGAATATTACAGGCCGCAGCGTGCGCCCGGCCAGGCGGCGGCGGACTAGGTACCCTGGTGGCAGGACTGTAGCCTGCTACTTGAAGGGCAAAAAAAATAGCGGGAATTGGTTTTCCTTACATCTTGTATTTTAGAAATAAAAAGTCTTATGTATCAAAATTTTCGATTCCGACGGGATTCGAACCCGCGATGATTAGACGATCCTCCTAAAGTCGGAGTGCCTTCGACCGCTCGGCCACAGAACCACATGCGTCGATTTAGCAATTCTTGATAAGCTCATATTTATCGGTTAATATCATCGACTATTTTTGATAAGACATTTCATTTCTAAATGAAATACCAAGTGTGGATTAGCACTATAAAATTACAAAAAAACTTTTATTTTTTCGCTAGTAAGGTGAAAAGTTGTATGTATCACACGAGAGCAAAATAATTTGTTGCTTATGCTTTTGAATCTCTCACTACACTCAGGATTCTAACATAGAATCCTTCGTTTGTTCGAGATTCAAACTCAGCACTCGCAACAAAAACTAATTTTGCTCTCTTGTGGTACAATGTACTATAGTTTCACATTACCACTTCAGTTCCACTAGATATTTATTTGATTTTATTTTTTTCTCATGATTAATGTATTTAAAATTAATGATAAACATTGTTAGAGTCATAGATAAATCCGAAGTTAAGATTTTTACTTTGGTGTATGTAGGTAGGTAGGTAGTAGCAGTTTTGCTCTGTTATACGTACCTACTTAGTCCTTTGTATGGAACCCTCGGTGGGCGAGTCCGACTCGCACTTGTCCAGTTTATTTTATTTTATTGTGATATCTTACCTGCGCATAATATCGAGCGCTCTCTTACGCTCGTGGTCAACTAGATGGTACTCGGAAGAGAGTATGTTGGTTTGTTCCAGTGTCACCGACATCCCTGTGCGATCCTTAGCGCTTTTGCACGACGTGAATCTAATACCTGAAATTTTGTTTTTAATATAATAACAATTGTATAAGGTATGGGACTCTTTCAACACTGTGGCTTTGTGGGCATGTCCCAAATAATGCACATGTCGATTTGGACGTGTCTAGTGACTAACTACCTCCTTAGACATCTTCAAAGGATATCAAATAGCTTTAACAGGATAAAGTCGGCTGTGACTTGGGGATTAACTCATGATTCACTTTTTCTTCATAGCCGACTTATAAAACAGAAAGGCCCCAGTACTGGCTGTCAGCATAGCGAGTCATACTTCATCGGAACGCATCCACAAGGAAACGTTCCGCTGTTCAACCAGCCGCAACCAATCGTAGGAAACTTCACTTTATAATTGTACGAAACGGTCGCCGATGCGTTCCGCTGAGGTATAATCGCTTTGCAGGACAGCACTAAATAGGGTTCTATTGAAGCAAGTTATCTATTTACCGTGCATCAGGCGAGTTGCGAGGGCCGCCAACTGCAGCACTTCGACATTTTTCGGCGTACGTTTCTGAACCTCCATCTTCAAGTTTTCCATCACTTCTTCAAGCGGCTTGTTGCGAGACGACGCTGAAAAACAATTCATTTACATTAAGGAATAAAAAGTCTTATAAAAATTTTCAATTCCGACGGGGTTCGAACTCGCAACGATCAGACGATCCGCCTAAAGCCGGAGTGCCTTACCGCTCGGCCACAGAACCCTCATCACAATCGAAATTTTTGATAAGCTTATATTTATCGGTTAAGCACCGGTATTAATTCATTTATTCTGGCAGTTCATAGAGGAGTGTTGGTACCGACATTGATGTATGGAAGAGAAAGTTGGGTGTGGCAGAAAAAACATCAGAGTAGAGTGAATGCTGTTGAAATGAGAGCGTTGCGTAGGATGTGTGGGGTAAATAGTGTGATAAGGGAACATTGTGGAGTGAAAGAAGATGTAGTGTTGAGGATCGAAAAAGGTATATTAAGATGGTTTGGACATGTAGAGAGGATGGATGACAGTCGTTTGACAAAGCAAGTGTATGAGGCGAGTGTGTATGGGACAGCTGGAAGGGGAAGGCCTAGGCGAACCTTCTTGGATCAAATTGGCGACATTTTGGAGAAGGGCCAGGTAAAAAGTACCCTAAACCGACGAGCATGTATGAAGAATGTAATGAGAGTGAATGAGGCGAAAGTTGTGTATCAGGATCGTAGCGAGTGGAGATCCGTGGTCTCTGCCTACCCCTTTGGGAAAGAGGCGTGATTTTATGTATGTATGTATGTATTAATTCATTTACAATCCTGCGTGAGAAAAAGTCTTGTTTATTTCATAAATAAGCATACTCGGCATAAGGTCTATGGATTCGTCTTGATCGTGAATCCTACTAATATTATAATCTGAGAGTTGGTGAGTGTTTGTATGTTTGAGTTACAACCACGTATTAACGAGTAGACCGTTTTGCATGAAAGGAATCGACGTAGATCGTCCTTAATACCATTGTAAACTATTTGCTACCATGAAGCCGAATGCAATCTAGCTAATAATACATAAATAGTTTTAGGCTAGACTAGCTTCTGCACGCGGCTTCGTCCACGTGGTACCAACATTTTGAATAGCCTATCTGCTATTCCAGGTCATGCTAATCCAATTTTCATCCAAATCGGTTTATTTATTTATTTATTATCGGTTCACGGGATGGTGCTGTGTGAAATGTCCAGCATGATTTACCTCGGAGTGGTTCCATCGGATCAGCCGGGAAGATCTTGGTATACTTGTGATAGTATTTCAGCATGCGCTCCAAGTTGTCGCGGTTAGAATAATGTTGCGGCCTGCATTCGCCTAACGCCTCTGCCACAGACGCTTTCTCGTTGATGCCAATGTTGAAGAACACTGCTGTCACCGTGAATGTTGGATTGAGCTGGGCAAAATAACTCCATATTAGACTACTATATCAGATTTTTTGGGTAAAGCGGGACCCTATTACTAACACTTCGATATCTATTTGTCTTTTTTTAATGTGTACCGTGCCTAGTGTAATACACAAGTCGTTGTGGCGACCTCTAACTACGATCGCCAGAACTACAAGGGCGTCGTTATTGAGTTGCCAATGACAGCGACCTAGCTACTTCGGAGCTTCACCGCTAGATGGCGCTGGCGCGCTACCAACCGACGCGATTTGAATCCTTTATCGCGCTTACGATGTTTACAAGCACTTGTAACCTATATAGAACTATCCGACATTAACTGTTGGCTGAAAGGTCTTAAGGTATGTGGACCAGTTGGCGTCGACCTTAGTAAGGTGAGATCTCCCTCTTTGCCTTGTGAGAATTATTAGACCTACCCCCAAATCGTGATTATTTTGTTAGGTATCATATGTTTTTAGCTCTTTTTTTTCTGACAGACGCTTAAATACCTGAGGATTGTCAAAGCGTGCATACAATGCATCGGAAATTGGCAACTCCACTACCAGTGAGTTGCGGTGTCCGGTCACTTGCGGGATAGCTGGGGTGCTGCAATAAAATAAATACTCATAAGAAACGAAATAATATATATTTTTTAACACCCTTGCTCGTAAAGCTGATGTAATTCCACCGGTTTTAAATATGTAAAGCGGGTCATAACAAACGCGTGTGTTATCAAAGCAAATAGTTATGTTATAGTCCATACAAATTCCATAACAGCATTATTTGCCATTTCAAATATGGAACTGATCGCCGCCGAGCTGGAGTCGTGTCTCCAGCTAGTGAGCAGCGCGCTGTTGCTATTCAAAGGAGAACTAATCGCCGCGCGGCGCCACTCAGAAGGGAGCGCTAGCGCGCTGTTAAAATGGCGGGAAAGCAACAGTGTGCATTCACAGATTGAGTATAATTAAAATGTTTTTTTTTGCTGTTTCCTCGCAAATGTGTTAAAAAACGTCGTACGATATACGTGCGTATTGGTTATAACATGCTCGGCTCAATTACGCCCTCGCCTGCGGCTCGGGCTGAAATTCCGCCTCGCATGTTATAACCATCTTTACGCACTAATATCGTAATGTACTATTACAGTACGGCCCCGTTGGATCTGAGCATTTGAGAAGTCAGCCGTGTGACATGCGCACTATGCGCGGTGGCACTTTCATACTAAATTGTATACATAAGTATACACAAATGCACAAATATCTTTAACCAGATAGATATGATCCGGAAGAAGTATCCGAGTATCGAACTCAGCCAAGCCCTCACCACGGCATTGAGATTATCCAAATAATAAAATGACGGGAAGGGATTTAGTGCTAAGCGAGTGAATTCTAATCAAAGATACCGAGTGTGACTATAGAAAAGATATTTCACTCGATTTCTGCTAAGTAGATTTTTAACTGTTTCCAGTAATCTATATACTATATAGTGTCTCGTCGTCTGCATAGTTATATTCCCTTGAACTCCATTTTGATATTCTCACCTAGAAGTGACCTTGACCAGCTTAAAGACGACAGTATGCAGGTCTTCAATGGCGACCACCATATCTCCCCACATGGTCTTCTCCTGGGCGTAGAGACTGAGCAGGCCTTCAAAGCCACAGAGTGGACCCAGGCCTGATTGGATCACCTTCGCAACGATCTCTCCAGGTGCTGATGAAAGCCAGCAAAGTAGACCAGCCGTCGCGGTTGTGAGCTGGAGATAAAGGAAAACGGCTCAAACTTGAACTACTTCTATCTCATCCTATTTCCTACTTTGACTTGCTCCCCACTAGAAGTTTTAAGATGGATCCTCTCAAATAATGCTAGGCCCCAAACCGTGTTTGTTGTTATGGTATTGGTCGCGAAGGAACAGGATAGAATCACCTAGTTTTAAGACTATTCTAAGAGATCCCAGCAGTCCATACTGAATAAATGATTTTATACTTTGACCCACTATCCTACTTCCTACTATAATACTTCTACTATCCTATGCTATTTGCTCGCACTTCCTATCCTACTATACAATGAGAATTCATATGTTTAAATGTTAGTTTGTTTGTGTTTCAGTGACAGATTTGTATGAAACTTGGTATATACAGGGTGTAAAAAGACTGCTACCGAAGACTGAGGGGTTGCAATCAGACCATGATTCTAAATATATTTAGCGAAAAAAAAACAAAAAAAAATTTTCACATAGCTTTGTCATGCTATGTTATTTTCGGTTATTTACTACTAGTACGACATAATAAGACCATACATACCTAGTTAATAATTTAATATAAATAGGAAAAAAACAATTAAAACCCAAAATCCAGCAATCTACGTAAAACAACGCGCCCAAAACATACGTAAACAGTACTCTTCAAACGCTTTTTTCTCCGGATATAATGATTTTTTCGGAAAATCCTTTTGGATTTGGTTGTGTGTTGGGATGCTGTACCTACCCCTTTCGGCTTCGGTAGACGTCTTTTTACACCCTGTATGTAAATAGTGAAGCAGGGAATCTTTAAATGCCATATGAAAAATCCAAAGAGCCAAAGACAATATTAAAATACACCTTTTGATGTATTTTCCTCACCTCTTGTTTCTATCGGAGTTTCTATCGGAGACGCAGATCAGATGTCCGCCTGACACTTCCTATCTTTCTTACCCAGGCTATAGCCTGGAGCACAAATTTAAGCAACGGGCAGGCGTATGTGTATATGCTCGGGATGACATCTGTATTCGGCGGCTTCGAAAATTTGAAGACCCCACTTTCTCAGTACTTTGGATTCTTGTTGACACTGGCATAGACAAGATTCTTTATGCCTTTGTCTATCGTTCACACAGTGGAGACCTGGAGACAACCAGGCTTATGGAATACCTCAGTGAGGCTGCAGACTCAGCTCAACAGGAGTACCCGTCGGCCCAAATGGTGTTTCTGGGGGATTTTAATGCCCATCACCAAGATTGGCTTTTCCCATACCGGGACACCGATCATGCTGGTTATGAAACGCGTAGGCTTGCCCTCACGTTAGATCTTACCCAGCTGGTCCAAAGTGCCACACGAGTACCCGATGTTCACACACACACAGCCTACTGCCTGGACCTTTTGCTGACAACAGATCCAGATCGCTACTCAGTGTCAGTTTCTTCACCGCTTGGCACTTCTGACCATTGTCTGGTGAAATCTGTATCCGTCTACTCCCCCCCTGACCCCCGCCCTAAGGGCACCCGGCGGTTGTGGCGGTACAAGTCAGCGGATTGGGACGAGATGCGGTCGTTTTTTGCATCGTTCCCATGGCAGCCTGTATGCTTCGCTTCTAGTGACCCTTCTGCTTGCGCCGACGCCGTGACCGAGGTTCTGCGTCTGGCAATGGAATATTATGTTCCATACTCTGACGTCACACAATCGGATAAAGCTCGCCTATGGTTTGGGCCCGAATGTGGACGTGCTGAGGCACTGAAACATCAGGCATACCTGGCATGGGCTGAAGCTCGCGGGCGCAAAGCATCGGATATTCACGCAAAGAAGCAAGCCTTTAACAAGGTTGTTTAACAAGGCCTCCAAATCCTGCAAAAAGGCTCTTCAGAAGGCACGCTTTGACCACATTAGGCGTATTGGGAACAAACTGGCTTCCTACCCAGCGGGTAGCAAGGCTTTTTGGTCCCTGGCTAAGTCGGTCGAGGCGAATTTCAGTCGCTCCTCACTGCCTCCATTGCAGAATCCTGATGGTTCCCTGGCTCGGTAGACGTTAGCGACTCTGAGTACCGACATTATCGAATGACTGCGAATTAACTTTGACTTACCGACTGGGAGAAGCACGTATCGCGACGACTTTGTAAGGTCGCCTGCTCAAGAGTCCACATCGGGGTCTCAGAGTCTATGCGCATAGCGGTGTGGGCCATTCGAGTCCACTTGTAAGCTTCGTCCATCAGCTTGATCAGCAAGTCCATTAATATCTTTGTATCCTCCAACTCGGACTGCGTGTACGATCCTGAAACGTGGTTGATAAGTGTGAATACAAGCTTGTAATAAAGTAAGTTCGTATGAATCAGTGGCCAACTCTGGTGACAGAGTTTTTAGGCCGCCTTATGGCCTCCGTCATGGCTTAACGACTTAATAGCCG
Source organism: Epirrhoe alternata (assembly GCA_963565295.1). NCBI lineage: Eukaryota > Metazoa > Arthropoda > Insecta > Lepidoptera > Geometridae > Epirrhoe > Epirrhoe alternata. The sequence continues at coordinate 4,336,749 of OY751375.1, forward strand.
GGACCGACAATTTAACGTGCCCTCTGAAGCACGGAAGCGTTCAGTTTTTAATGCCACTGGCGGTCACCCATCCACTTAGGTACTGACCGTTTAAAACGTTGCTTAACTTCGACGATCAAACATGAACGACAAAGCTTGCTTTGTCGTTTCCACCACGGCGTCTTTTAACGACCTCTGTAGCGTAGTGGGCGAAGGTCCGCTTGCGACGCAAAAGGTTGCGGGTTCGATCCCCGCCGTGGGACAAATGTTTGTATGATCTACTAATATTTGTCTCGGGTCTGGGTGTTTCTATATATAATATGTACTAGCTTCTGTGCGCGGATCTCCCGCGTGGTACCAACATTTTAAATAGCCTATATGCTATTCCAGGTCACTATCTACGCCTATTCCAAGTATCATCCAAATCGGTTCACTGGTTTAGGCGTGATTGATACACAAACATACAAACATCCAAATATCCAAACATACTCACAAACTTTCAGATTTATTATAGTATTAGGATAGGATTATTAGGATAGGATAGGATATTAGGATTAGGATTATTAGGATTAGGTTTATTAGGATATTAGGATGTATTTACAAACAAAAAGTATTTAAGTAGTTTAACAGTCATTTAGAACACAAGCTCTGCTTACTTTGGGGCTAGATGATGCTGTGTGAAAGTCCAGCATTATTTGTTATTATTTTAACAGGTAGCTGGCTAATTCAAATTGCAACGAACATTTTTATATGCCTGGCATACTTGTCTCCGCCATTTTGAAAAACTGCGTTATAGCGGCCAGTGATGAAACATATTATGTCAATCGATACAAAAAATAATTACAAAAAAAAACTGTCACAAAATCACGTAAGTTTCAGAGAAATTTGAGTTTGATGAATTCAATTATTTCATGTCTGATTCAGAAACGCACAGTGGAAAGAAGTGGAACTCTGTGGTTTCCATCTCCTACATAAAAAAGGCTTGATTTTTATGTATCACCTTTAGAAGAGATATCTTTGAGGATGATGTCGACATTGAAGAGCATATCATCGATGGATGCGGTGACGTCTTTGAAGAACGTGAGGTTATATTCTCGAACTTCGGGGTCTATTTCGATGACCGGCGGCGCTTGCTGGTCACGTCTATTCTTCTTTGCCTGTGAATGTAATGAATTTTGAGGACTGGAAAGACTATGGTCCAGCTCATAAAAGTTAGAAATGTCTTACTTTCTCTCTACAAAACAACTATGTAGACTATATCTTTGTGACAAGCCATAAAAATATTATAGAGAATGTGAGCAATACAGGATGAGTTCTCTCGAGCGTCTGAGGGGAAAATCGAAACGACTATGGAAAAATGTTGCTAGGAGTCACGGGCTCAATTTTGATAAAATTAAGAACTGCATTTAATCTATCGCAGGGTGCTTGCAAAGGAAAAAAATATATTATTTTATCTTTTGAACCAGCTATCTTTACTTTAGCTTCATCTTTATTTATTGTTTTCATTTTTATTTATTGTTTAATTTTGTTCCTCGTCTTTTGCTCAGTTGTTTATGTTGTCTGTAATCGTGTTGTGTGTGTCAAACAAACTTATTCTTATCTTTTTTGCCTCAAAGAAATTAAAGATAAATTAAAAGATTTGCAATTTAGGCTTTGCAACAAATCAGAACTTTTTCAAAAGCATTAAGACAACATCTCCTTTCTTAAAAGATACATTTTATCTCTTTTCCCCTAAGTAAGCTCTATAAAAGTGCAACGAAAAACAATATTCTTGTTCCAAGAAGAGAGAAGATAAGACGCCACGAGGTATAAAATTGTCAAAAGCTCTACATTCCCAATCGTTTGCGCAACTGCGAACGCAAGCTTTGCGAGCTTTGCAAGTTGGACAAACACAGCTTGGATATTGCATGCAGCGGCAACTGCGCATAGGCATAGACAAATATCATCTTACTTTTTGTAATTTTTATAGAGTTAATCCACACTTGGTATTATTTCATTAAGAAATGAAAAGTCTTAACAAAATTTTCGATTCCGAAGAGATTCTCCTAAAGCCGAAGTGCCTTCAACCGCTCGGCCACGGAACCCCTGACGTCAAGAATTCGATTAAGACTTTTCATTTCTTAATCATCTTACTTATTTTACGGGTTCACATATTCATGTGAATTTAATTTTATGTCTACCTCGATTTGATTGTGAATGAAAAAAGGCTCTCTGAGACACACTTAAAATTAGTTCACCAGTCTGGTTTCATAGAGTTCTTGATAGAGCTGACTTGACAAGAAAAAGAAGGTAATTAACAATTAATTTGATCACAATGCTCTTTATATTATACCCTTAAGCGTAGTCCCTAATCCCACACTAAGGGTCGGTTCATATCTAACGGAATATCGGTCGCGTATTATCGGTCGCGGAACGCCAGAACTGACAAATGTATAGAAAAACACTCGACCGTTCACACTCAACCGATGATACGTTAGTGCGTCGAGTGTGAACGGTCGAGTGTTTTTCTATACATTTGTCAGTTCTGGCGTTCCGCGACCGATAATATCTTCCGTTAGATATGAACCGACCCTAAGAGCCTTGTAGGGTCGGGTATTATCTTAGTAGACTTCAGCGGAACGCATTCTGGTCGGAATCGGTCAACTGTTCAACCCACCGCAACCAATCACAGTGCAGGAATTGATCCAAAACTGACGTTTCTTGCACTGTAATTGGTTGCGGTCCGCTGAAGTCTCAATCAAGAGTCTGATAATACAGAAAATCATCTCGCCAAATCACAAACTGTATCTCGCATTTAGTATTTATATGTTCGCATAGTTTTTTAGTTTTATCATTAGGGGAGGTCTATGTCCAGCAGTGGACTGCTATAGGCTGATGATGTTTTAGTTCGGAATTCGCAATGCTCATACTACGCACACATTATCGTTTTATTCGCATAACTATACAGTTTTAGGAACTAGGTACACATCAAATAATATAATTACATCAAAGGACATTCAGCGTTCATACCTGCAGCAAAAATTTAAAAGTGCCGGCCAGAAAAAAATTACTTATGTCATTGTTATTTTATGTTATAGTAATTTTTTTTAGTTTATTTTATGTGTCATTCTGGTTTTTGACATTAAAGTCGTTTGCGCGCTACAATTAATAGATTCTTAAAAGACGACCTCTGTGGCGCAGTGGGTGAAGGCTCTCGGGTCTGGGTGTTACTATGTATAGTATGTATGTATTTACAAACAAAAAGTATATAAGTAGTATATCAGTTATCTGGTTCCCATAGTACAAGCTTTGCTTAGTTTGGGGCTAGATGATGCTGTGTGAAATGTCCAGCATTATTTATTTATTTATTTATCACGTCGCACGCTCGAATGGACTAAGTTATACTTCATGTTTTTAAAAAAGGCATAATGCAAGACTTAGGAGTCATCGGTCGGAATTAAAATTGCTTAAACAATTACTTAATAACCTAATACCTATACAGGCAACAACCTAGGCAGGACGACGTCTGCTGGGACCGCTAGTGCAATATAACTATGATTTAAAATATACCTTTTTCTTATCAGCCTTCTTATTACTGACGATGCTTTTGTACGAGACTTGCTCCAACGACACGGAGCTTTTAAGATCACTGCGGGCACTTCCTTGACTTTCACAAAGCGGCAGCGGAGCTTCTTCCTTCGGAACTTCGCGATTCGAGCGGTGAGAGTGATTCCATCCACTCTTATCATTCCGTTTCCCTCCACGGCAGTTCTTAGAGCATCTATTGTTCTTCATGCCTCGGGGTTTTCCGCCTCGGTTGCATTGAGAACTACGCTCGCTTTGTCCGCTTCCAGCGCTTGTCTCACTAAGATCACTGTGTGGGCTACTCTCGCTTTTATTCTCGAAGTAATCGTTCTGGAATTGCAATTCAGAGTTCTGCATATCGGGAACGCTGGCTGAGAGTGCGCAAGCGATATCCTCTGTTGGAGTAGTATTGGAGCTTGAACTGGATGATTGACAATTTATTTCGGGTTCTTGTGAGTCTGATAAAGCAGCGAGGACCGCCATAGCGCCTTCAGCGAGTTCGTTGTCGGGTACGGATAAAGCAGCTTCAAGCGCTTCAGAGACGTTTTGGTCTGGTGAGGTTGACGAGTTGTGAACGGCTGTAGCGATTGCAGCGGCTTCTTGTGCTGGGGTTGTTTCAGGAATGTCTGAGCTAGAAGCGCCTTCGGGAAAAGAGGCTTCGGTGGATCCCACTGTGGCCGCAGCCTGAAAGGCTTGCATGGCTAAACTGTCTGCTAGCCTTAACTGCAAATAACAAAAATATTTTGCAAGTGAGGTGAAGGAAGATAAAATTGCAACCAATTTATATAAATGTTATTCATACAATGTAAGTTCAATATTACTCACCGCGTCCGTTTCCTCATCAAGCTGTTTCTTGTTCCATCCTATTTTGGACAGAGCCTCTTCAACCAGCTCATCGTTCCACAGAGCAATAAGTTGGGACACGTTGTCTCTTATAACTGAAATCATAACATACACTATAAAATAGGTAGGGCAAACTTGGGAAAACAAAATAGGAACTAACGTGACAAATTCCCGTTTATTTGACGACCTCTGTAGCGCAGTGGGCGAAGGCCCGCCTGCGACGCAAAAGGTTGCGGGTTCGATCCCCGCGGCGGGACCAGTGTTTGTATGATCTACAAATATTTGTCTCGGGTCTGGGTGTTTCTATGTACCTATAATATGTATCTATTTCCAAAAAAAAGTATAGGTATAAGTAGTATATCAGTCATCTTAGTACCCATAACACAAGCTCTGCTTACTTTGGGGCTAGATGATGCTGTGTAAAAAAAAAGTCCAGCATTATTTATTTATTTATTTATTCAAATGTGAACAGTGATCGCGAAAGTTTAAGACTGTTATAAAAGTCAACAGCAGCTACAGTATTTCTATCTCACGAAGGCAGATTGGTCTTCATTGTGTTTAAAGATGCACACGCACGTTGTTTCTGTGTGCGTAAGCGTAGGAACGCTCCATAGACGAATGAACACTCAGTATTGCTTACGCACACAGAAACAAATCAACACACACAATTAAGCCCAACCAGCCGTGAGTATAGAACAACTGTAATACTACGAGCTCTACCAAACTAAGAAGTATACGAAATAGAGATTAATTAATTAATGATTAACATTATATTAACGAACCTTGCGCTACTACGGCTAATTGTTCTTTACGACCCGCGTTATCGAACTTCACGCGGTCTGTTAAAGTTGCTTCTGGAACTAGGACAAAGAATATTAAAAAATATATCAAAAATAGCTGTGCCTATAGTGTTATTAATAACTATACAATGATAGTCAAAATGCATATTCAAAACGTATTCAAAAATGTCAAAAGGACCTTTGTGTAGGAGTCAAAGTGAGCGAGTTAGTTTGAAAGCGAATGAGTGAGTGAGGAATTCCGTAAAAGCTAGTGTATTTGGTGACATTTCACTCCATAATTTACCTTCAGCAACCTCTTTGGTATCGAGGAATTGGGATGCTTGAAGCAATATCAGAGCCTTGTCCATATGAGTGACGGCGACGTTACGCAGAGCTCTCATAGTGTTCACCTTATCTAACTCAGCGTCAAGTCGGTTCGTATTGGCCATCATCTCAGCTTTCTGATTCGAAATGTCCTTGGATTGCTGCACTAGTCTGGAAAATTTATGTTTTACGGAAGAATTCAGATAATCCTTGAGGCTATTTATTCTTGGGAAATTCTCAGTTGATATAAAGTTATGACAGCTTATTCTAAGGTTATACCCAGTATACCTATCATAACATAATACCACGTTTCTTAGTAATCTCCTAAATGTTTCCACTATTGTATATTGGACATTAACAGACAAGTTATTGAATAAAATAAAGGTTTGCCAAAACGGAGTAGAGAGAAGTGTAATTGGAGTAAAAAGAAGAGACAAAATAAGATTAAATCAAATAAAAAAACATGAAAAATTAGGTGCTTAGTGTATTTTTTGAATCGTCAGGAAATCGAAAAACTCCTAAGTTAACGAAAAAAAAGATACGGCCGTTTATGCCGCAAAAAAACGTATATTTCGACACTCAATAAATCAAAATTCATAGGGTACTTCCCGTTGAAGGGAAAATGAAAACCGTATATTTTTAGTTACTTAAATCACAAAAAACAGAGCCTAATGCAAGGAATGGGGGCCGAAGTTTTGAAGTGAGTAAACCGTGTCTGTGTCGTATGAAAGGGCTTCATTAGCACAAGCTTAACAGATTTTTAATAATTTTTATGATGTGTAGTTTACAATGTATGATGAAAAATTTTTAAAAGTACTTTCTTATGTATACCTTCCTAATAACTTTGGTGAATGTAGGGAGGTTGTACCTAACAGTTTGCACTGTTATACGTACCTACTTAGGTCTTTCGTACGGAACGATGGGCGAGTGAGTCTGACTCGCACTTGTCCGGTGTTTTTTTTTAATGTTTCCACTCACTTGATAAGTCCACCAGGTCTGTCGGCGCGATGACTGTGTGCACTAAAAGCGCCCACTGTCACCACGTCATGAAAGCCTGTCTTGTTCAGAGTGTCATTATGCACCCACATACGTTGGAGGTGCAAGTTGATTGGCACGAAACCCATATCTGCATCCTCTGGAAGTTCAACAACTGTGAAATATGACACTAGCTGAGTCCCCATGAAACCCAAGCGCGAATACTGTCGAAACTTCTACAGGAATGTTGCGAAAATCTACCATAGCTTTTTTTACTTTGAAATAAACACGATCACTGCTGTATCAATGTCTGGTAGACTTCTCAAGATTTTTCATGTTTTATCTATTCCAGTCACTACAACAGTCTTTCAAGATATCTGAGGAGTAGCATTTTTTGAGTGAATTAAACCATTTAGGATCTTTGAAATGTTTTAACAACATAATCACTAAGCACGATAGACATCTCAGATTTTTTATCTATCCCAGACACTTTTGTCTATCGTCAGAGGCATGTCCAAAAACATATTTGGTACATGCTCATAACTCATTTTAAGTTTAGGTTGTTCTAACACTCATAAGTAATAAGGTTATAGGATAACTTTGAGTTTTGTTGAGTTTTAAATGTGTTATGCTAATTCGCAACAGTGCCAAAGAAGTGACGACTACATTGGTTAGTTACAGTAATGAGCTAGAGTCTGTTCAAAAAGAGAAGCGTCTTAGGAATTGAGGGCGCGCGTGTGCTAATTTACTACTTTTGTTGCGTTGGCAACATTGCTCTGTATGTATTGTCAATAGGAATAAAAGTGTTTGATACTTGCTTACAGAGCTGCGTAACGTTTTTCCTCTTTTCGACATAATGAATCCAATAATTTACACAATAACAAGATAAACAATAATTTATCGAGTCGAAAATGACACTTGCTTGGCTTGGGTTTCCAGCTAAAAATCTTAATGTAAGTTCACCATAGCACCACGACGGTTCTCTTTTTGAACAGACTCTAGTAGCTGTGATTTTGTGTTTAGTATGATATAACACGGTTAATTAACCTTGCGTGTAGAATGATATGATATAATACCCAGCTCCGAGTGTATAAAAAAAATAGAGCGGTCATAAGTTGATTCTAGCATAAGTGAATATGCAGAGCGCTTGAACTATACATAATAATTTATTCTATTTTCTTTAAGCATCCAAGCACCTTAAAATAAGTGAAGATCTGAATTATCTTTGCTTATAATGTTATTTACAGCTTAAAAGCAATGAAATGAAGGAATTTGAAGCTTTATCGGCGAGGAATCACTTGGCTATAACATCCTTACCTAGGTAAAGACCATGTCTAACATTCTTTAGTCCTCTTTATCATTATGGTCTTACCGTTTCACAAGTACTTCTCTCAGTTCTATCGGTATCTAGTATCTTGAATCATAAAAGGATAATGCCCACATTTGTATGGGGAGCCGTACTATTGGTTCTATCTTGCGTCAAAGCCAATTAACGTTCAAAAGTCTTGATTTTATTTATCTTTTCGTTACCAATAAGAATTTTGAAAATATTCACCCTTATTTTTGAAACAGATTTTTAGAACAAAATGCATGGAGAAAGTTTTAGACGATTTCTGATATTTCTATTACTCAAACCTTAAGTGGTCCCATAGAGTATTTTGATCCCTACATGAAACTGAAGTCATAGGCATTAAAAATTGTTGGGTATTTTTGTTTTTTTATTGCGGGCTGTACCTTTTATTCAAAATCTGTGAATGCAGTTTAAAATGACCAAAAAAAGGGAAAGCGAGAGGGAAGGTCTCCTAAGAACGTTTTACGTCTCAAAAATCCACCCTGAATATGTTATTTTTTTAATTGCAGTTCAAAAAATGTTTTTTTTTTTATCAGTAAATTATAGACAAAAACAAAAAAATACTTTTAGTTTAACATACCTGTGACGCAACATGCGTACCACGTTGCGTCATTGGGTGGGCATTGACCTTTATGTTTTTATTTTTAATATAAAGATTTCAAATGTATGTTGCTGAAGAACAGATTGCGTCGAAGATTATTGAAATTCGACGACATCGCCGGGTATTCGCCGGGTCGCAGAAGAAAAACTATGAGATGTTTTTAAACAAAACGCACGATTTTTGTTAACACAAGCTAGATAAGTAATGATTGTGTAAGATGATATTAATGATCGCGTAAGTATTTCTTGGTTAGTCAATTTGTGCATCACAACTAAGGCTATCTATATGCACAAAAATAATAAACTCTAACCTTTCTTCGAGCTAGGCTTGAAGTAGATAGCACTATACTGGATCATGGATTTCTTAGCGCCTTGGTATAGTTTCATCACTGATAGTTGCGTGTTGAATAACTCTTGCGCCTGTGGAGTAGGATTGTATTTAGAAGGCTTACCTTCATTACATTTGTGGCAGTTGCTATACTTGATCATGACCTTCTTAGCGGCTTGATAGAGTTTCACCGCGGAGAGATGATTGGAGACTAATTCGAGTTGACGCGGCGCAACGCGTTTACTTATATCTGCGAACACTAGCAACGACTCTAGTAGTTCCTTCTCGCGGTTCATGAAGATCTCACTGAAAATATTGCTGCTATTAATACGGGGCCAGTCTCTAGGTTGAGACAATAACTAATGATTATTAATAGTACTGGACATTTTACACAATATCAATTGACTTTTCTGAGTGATCTCAACGTTCCTAAAAATGCTTTTTAAATTGTCTTTGTAATTCATTATGGTCAAGTGACCACGGAGGCTTGACTGATTGTGCAGGCTCAACAGTATGATGTTTTAACAGTGCTCTATGAAAATAAAGAAAGCGATGCTCACTTGAGACACGACTCAGGGGCTTATTGCCTAACTTGAAATCCATTCCCAGTTATCATCCCAATTGAGCTCAACCAATCACACAATACGAAAATGACGTGTTGTCACTTCCGTAGTGATTTTCGTGTTATGTGATTAGTTGAGCTCAATTGAGATGATAACTGGGAATGGATTTCAGACAATAAGACTACTGGTTTGAGCGCTCTCTTCTGTGATATTAAACACTCTACTCACACTCAAGGACCTAGATCAAAAATGGATCTGAGAGAATGTCTAATACTTTATGATACAATCGTGATCCTTTTTGTTTTTGTCTACTCACACCAACTGCAGTGGAATAGTGAAACAGAAGCGCGGCTCAGCGATCGCCTCGTGTACGGTAATCTCGCCCCCAAGGCCCGAGTGGAACCGGTACGTAGCCTGATGGGGATTCATGAAGTTCTGACGGATCAAAATCCCGTACGACGGATACTTCAGCTTTAGTCCCAGTCTCGGTGGCAGGGATTGCGAACGCCGGTGGCAGAGGATCTGGGTAGAAGATATAATGAACAAATAAGTACTTTTATAATAAATAAATAATAATAACGCAATCATGAACTCGAAGGGCAAGTGGGTTCCTATTGATTGATTGAGGAGTGTCCATTCTGTTGTTATGAAGTGTTTTAGTTGCAAAAATATATAGACCATTATTTTAATTGATCTTATTTACCGAGTTACAATTAACAGCTCTTGCCTATACAAACATGATAGCACAGACCAGTCCACTTGTTGTCACTATTCTATTATAACCAAAAATACATAAATATGTCCACAAATTATAGAATAGCGACTCCATTTTGTTTTCACTTAACAAAATGGCGGATTACCTTCGGAGTGAGATCAATGGAGTTGCGCTCCGTGTTGGGATGGGATGGACTGGCGCCAGCATGGGACGGCTCGAGACTCCATCCGTTGATGGTCACGAATCCAACCGTCTTGCTGTCCACAGTCAGCAATGGCACGCGAAGACGTTGCGCCTCCTAAAAACATTCAAAGTCAAAAAGCATTTATTCAGTAGGACTGTGGGATAGGCTTGTGCTTGCTCGGTCAGTACAGAGAGCGCTCCGTACTAGTACGATCGTTGTGAAGAACTAGATCGGACTTCTAGTACTATTAGTACATCTAGTACAGTAGATCTTCGGTTCTCTATTGAGTCGCTCGGTCGGTCGGTCGGTCCTGAACTACGTACTAGCTTTGTGTTTTGTAGGACATGAACGATGTTCGTACTAAACTAAAGATCGAATGAAACGCCCGCCACCGTGATATCTCTGTCTCTTTTATTACCGCTTACTCGCCTAATGAGTCTATCTCTGTCTGCGCTTGACAAACCAATCAGACACTGACATGTGAATACATTTCTAACAGTTCTTTTTCCGAACGATCGAATGAACTAGAGTTCTAATAGGATCGTGTAGTTCTTTTCATTCCGTCCTAGTACAAGGGTAGATACGCATGCCGATTTGAACCCTATTACAGTGCAGGAAGGCGCAGTTATGATAATTTCCTTAACGAAACGATCGAATGAACTAGTGTACTAGAGTACTAATAGTCCTATTAGGACCGAGATAAGTGAACTAGCTCAACTAGTACACTTGTGGGAATGAATTCCTAATAGTACTTAGTTCAGGAACTACACAAGCCTACTGTGGGATCACTTAGAAGTCTTTTAATAAATAGTCTTTTATAATTCTAATAAGACCTCAGTCACACCTAACACTCCAAACGATCGAGAATTGGGCTTGGATTGATGCGGGGCGCGAAGTCTACATTATAAGAAGTATTCTTAGACACAAGCTTCGATGTATTATTAATTCCCCTTTTAGGAATAAAACGTAGCCCATGGGTTAATCCAGGGTATCATCTTCATTCATACTTTCATCCAAATCCATTCTCTTCACACTTTTCAGCGTGAAGGAACAACAAATATCCATCCATCCACCCAAACTTTCGCATTTATAATAAGCAGATGATTCACTGCTTCAGTGAAAATTTCAAGCAACAACTTTTGCAGGACTCAACTTATACACCGCTATTTTATGACTACCAAAAATAATTTAAGGACAGTTGCAGCAGATGCAGAAAATGATAATGGCATCGTCAGAACTTTTTTTTATTTAACTATCACAAAGTTATCAAGAATTGTAGTCAACCAAAATCGAACAAAATTTCAAGAAAACTGTACAAATAAGTACTATAGACAACAATCGCGTACAGACTCTCATTCGAACTATGTTCTCGTATCATCCCCAGACAGTAAAACCGCAGTAGCAATCATAAATCCATGTCTGACTCGTCTCGTCTCCTTTTGAGGTTATAATTTTTTTTTCTCTTTTTTTGAGTTTTAACTACATAAATGTGATCAGTAACAGACACCGAGACCATGTTTAAAATTTTTTTGGTAATTACAAAATAGCGGTGTATACAAGCTTACTCTATTAAACAAATATTTTTTTTATGAAACTTACAAATACAACAATATCTGTCATGTAACTAGAAGAGTACTTGGTATGAACGTTGATGGATTTACTTTTTAGGCCAAAGAAAAGATGGATGGATTGTGTGAAGGAAATGAGTAAGAAAGGAGTGTGTTGAGATGACGGCTGATAGAGGAGAATGGAAGAACACATGTTGTGCCGACCCCACATAATGTGGGAAAAGGGCAGGGAGATGATGACAAATTCAACAATATCTTACCTGGATATGGCTAAGCCGCATAGTGACGGAGCCCATACACACACCAGTCTGCGTTACAGACTCCCTGATATCGTATACAGCGATGCGGACCAGCACATCGCTTGTGATGCCATCGCTGCCGCGGAACATCACGGTACGGGAGAAGCAGGGGTTGCTGCACCTCTGTAAAATTATACTCCGTATAACACGGAGCGGCTTTTGTTTTTCTTCGTCTTCTTGTCAATAGTTTTAACTATTGTGGTGCAACGTTTATAAGTGTGCCTCAAAGAGGCTCCACACTTGACAACTTGAGAAATCTTATCAAAATTTTCGATTCCGACGGCATTCGAATTTCGAACCCGCGTTTCAGATCATCCTCCTAAAGCCGGAGTGCCTTACCGCTAGGCCACGGAACCCTATTCATCACAATCGACATTTTTGACTAGCTCATATTCATCGGTTAAGCACCGGTAAGTTCCATTTCTCAATGAAATCCCTAAGTGTGGGTTTAACAGATTTTTTTTTTTTTTTTATTATTAAATAGGTCAGCATTTGATCTCAGTCTGCCTGATGTTAAGCAGTTAAGTGAGGTCTAAGATGGAGCATGCTTACCTAGAAGAAACCCATTTACTCTTGATTTGAAGACCCCTATATTGTACTTTTCGGGAAATACAGAGCCCGGCAATGAGTTCCACAATTTGGCGGTGCGTATGAAAAATGTGGACTCAAAACGTTTTGTACGAACTCTGGGAATGTCGACCATGTACAAGTGGCGTCTTTCCGGGAACCTGTTGGCCCGATAGAAGAATGGGGATGGCGGAACTAAATTAAAAGAAAAGTTTCGAACGTTTTAAGTTCTACGACATTTCGTCACGATGTTTTGCTTCTCAGTTGAGAGTAAGTCTGCCATAGTGCACATTATTTTTGAAGTGAAAACTTTAGTCGCGTTGGGCATTTTTGAGATGGGAAAAAACTATCAAACTCAGTCACGTGACTGTTACGACACCATTTCTTACTAAACCTACCTAAATTTCGTCACACATTGTATCGTCAGAATGGTCGACGTGACAGACTTCCGCCTCTGAGTGAGACTTCAAATCCCAGTAGGTACAGTAACTTTTTGCACTTCATTTTTTTTTTAATTTAGAACCGTTACCGAAACTTCGTTCAAGTTTTCACTTCTGTCGGCACCTGAAATGCCACTGTTTTTTTTTCGGCAGAAATCTCATTAGCGAGTTGGAAGAACGTCGAAACAAGCTACACCACGAGCACTTCCGTCTTTATTTAAATCGGAAAAAAACTGCGAGACTATAGTTGTAGGTCTACTTTGTACGGAACCCTTGGGCGAGTCCAACTCGTATTTTACCCAGCACTTAAACCATCCTCTCAACTTAATCGGCCTGATCCGCAGACAGGAAAGACAAAACTATACTTGTTGAGATGACAAGCTGCGGGTTTCCAGATAAACTCGTGCCGCCAAGTTCTATCACAACATATGTAGATAGAGTTTTAAAACGATAGATATTTCACATACCTCTACAGCTTCAGTGCTGCAATATCGGACGCAAAGCCCCTTCTCGGGGAAAAACACGAAGATGGCCGCGAAAGGCGTCGGAGGGTTCCCGTTCGCGTCGCACAGCAAGTTGTCGCACGACAGAGACAGCTCACATAGCGGCACTTCGTTGAAATCTAGTAAACAACAAACATAGGCCTTTACAAGAATATTTATGCAGCGTCAAGAGGTAACCTATGCCTACACTCACAAAGGGACACTTGTGCTTCGGACAATGTTTTACCCAGCATAACCCTTCTATTTGGCTTTCAAAATCGATAATTATGAATTAGGTGCTCATTTGTCTAGCTCCGCCAATCGAATAAGTATTTTAAAGATTTTTTTTTGGAAAATATCTAGATAGTGAAGCGGTACATTAAAAAACGCTATTTTATGACAGATTAAAAGTCAGTCCATCCTGCAGAAATTGATATAATTGCAGTCGAAGATACAAATCTTAACTCTCAATCATCCAGCAAGAATCTTCTAGTCAATCTCTAATCATCTAAAAGGAAGCAAAGCATGACCAAATAATGTTCACATGCCCTCATTTCCCGAAGATGAATAAATATTATTTATTGAAAACAACAATTTGAAATATTTCTGATGCACTGAAACTGAGACAATAATAACGAGTGAACCGAGCTTTGTACAAAGCAACTGAAAATAAAAATAAGCAAAGACTACAAAAGACCCTTCTATGCCATTGGCAGCTCGTCATAATACAGGGTGTAAAAAGACAACTACCGAAAACTGAGAGGTTGCAATCAGACCATGTTTCTAAACATATTTAGCGAAAAAAAACGCAAAAAAAAAAATTGACTTAGCTAAGTAATTTTATGTTATTTTCAGTTATTTACTACTAGTGCGACATAATAAGACCATACTACCTAATAATTTCATTTATAAAAGAAAAAAACAGTTTAAACTCAAAATCCAGCAACCTACGTAAAAAAACGCGCCCATGCAGAATATACGAAAATAATAATCTTCAAACGCTGTTTTCTCTGGATATAATGATTTTTTCGAAAAATCCTTTTGGATTTGATTTTGTGTTGAGATGCTATACCTACCCCTTTCGGCTTCGGTAGACGTCTTTTTACATCCTGTATAATACCACTATTATTTTCCAAAGCTTGTCTCGTCTTTGAAGCCGATATTTCAATATAATAAAGTTGAAAAATACGGACAATAGAACCTGTAACGTATATGAAATATTAATATTACTAATCATAATTTCATGGAAACCAGACGAGATCGTACTTGACTGCCTTTATGTCTGATCTTTCAATACGCCTACACAATTCAAGTAATCTTTCAATACGCCTACACAATTCAAGTAATCTTTCAATACTCCTACACAATTCAATTTGATGTCTAGAATATTCACATTATTATGAATAATAAGGTATCTATTTATACGAGTCTTCTTCTTCTAACTTAAGGACTTAATCTTTGTCGGCACAACTAATGCATCTCTGTCCACGCAGTTCTATTGAGAGCTGCCTCCTTTATCTCCTTATACGACATGACAGCAACAGAAAATGGCTCATGTAGCTAGCTAATCTTTGGCCTTCCTCTTCTTCTTTGTCCTTTAACTTTCCCCTCTATTCTTTACGAAACTGTCATGTCGTATAAGATGTTCGATCATCTTTTCTCTCCTGTTCTCGACAACTTGTAGACTACGTGTTGTACCTTTCTTCAACTCTATGCAAAACTTCTATGTTGGTTATCTTCTCCGTCCAACTGATCTTTTTAAGGAATTTTTGTTGCTGGCAGTAATTTTTTTCCATAATCTGTGAATGCAGTTCATATCTGTAAAAATTAGGGAAGGTCTCCTAAGATCGTTTTCCAGTAGCTACAACGGTTACGGTACCTGCTCTCCATGTCCTATCTCAAAAATCAACCTGTATAAGAAAGTGCCATCCGAAATCGACATTCTTCGCCCGTTTATTGATTAAGGTGGCAGACACATCTTTAATTAGCTATATAAGGCGCCGTTTCTAGGCAACGGGCAGAGGTGGTAATATTTCTAAGATTCTCTGTTCAATAATAATATATCAGACAATAACATGTAGCGAGATCCGATATCGTACCTATCGGCAGCTGTATGGGAATCAGGTGAACTAGGTCACAGGATCAATAAAGCTACAAGGCACATAGGTACAGATTTTCAGAATAAAATTGATGTTAATCGAGTTGCACTCACACACCAGATATTAAAAAGGTTTTAAATGCCACGCCCACGTACGATTCGAAATCAGTTTATTAAGGCAACACATTAAAACATGCTCATTACTTGATACTGAATAGATTTTGCTCAACAAGTCTATGAAAGAATCAATGAGTTGGAAACGTCTATTTGATGTGAAGCAGCAGATATCAAACCCAACAATGCGTAAATAACGAGACGTCGTTGGAATATATTCGATAGGTACCTTCATCAACCTTGCATAACAGTCACCTAGTATAACTTCATCAACTTGTATTTTGTTGATGAAAACTTCAGACCGTTATCATGATCCCAAGTTTCCATCATGTAATTGACCGAGCGAGCGATACGTCTCCGTTTCGAGACTGGTCAATTCTTTTGTCCGTCGGTCTGTCGGTTTTCGGCTACAGGTCGCATTTTTAAACCGATTTTGACGAAAATTGTCACGCAGGTTCTTTGATTTATTAAAAAAATTGCGATCGCTATTTTTGATTGAGTGGAAATTATGGTGGAAAAGGGGAGAAGTTTGCTGTAGCGTTATCTATTATGGACTTCATTCCTCACAAGATGTTATGAAAATAAAACCCAAAAGGGGGCGCCCGAACAGTGACAGGTGGAGGGTGGAAAAGCGGCGGGACTTTGTTTTAGCGTTAAATAGACTTTTTTCGGAAAATGTATACCTACCCATACCAATCAGACTACGCAGTCCTCTCCGTCTTTACGAGACGATCCCGTAGACATCAGATTCAAACCCCTAAGACCCAAGGAACGCAAGTAATAACTAAAACTAAAAGTATATAAGTAGTATATCAGTTATCTGGTTCCCATAGTACAAGCTATGCTTAGTTTGGGGCTAGATGATGCTGTGTGAAATTGTCCAGTATTATTTATTTATTATTTATTTATTTATTTATCCCCCTATTTTTTGTTCGCGCTGTTTACTGTTCTCACAGGACCACTAGTTATTAAATGATATACAACATAGAAACCATCACGCATCCAATTTATCTCAATGTTTCCACGAACTCTGGAAGATTGGTACAGTCAACATCAAAGGTCAATCAAATATTGACATCGGAGTCTATAATTTAATATTTCGAAAGCATCTACTTTAAATGCTATAATGTACAAATAGATAAACGATTCAAAATCTTGCAAAAAAAAATCTTCAAGTTTCTGTTAAATGGAAGACAGCGATAACTGAAATTTCTAAAGTTACTGTTGGGGCCAGACGCAGGAGAAAATAAATTAGCGTTGAGCAATAGCAAACTTACCTATACCGCCTTCATCACTCGCCCAATAAAGCGCCAATCACCTAGTTCATAAAAACATACCATTGATGATCTTGTTTGTGATCCTGTGCTTCCTTAGGTCGATCATCGTCCTGGTACCGTCGAGCTGTTGGTGCAGATCAGCTATCTGCTGCGTCATGCGCTCATAAGAAGCCGCCTCCATTGCTTTCAACCACAAAGTTCGCTCAGACTCGAGAAAAGTTGCCATCCGATAGCAAACGCCGTTTTCCCAAACTAAAAACAAAACAAAAATTACTACATACAGTGCATACTAGATACAGTGTAGACATTCGCTCAGATATCATAGGATTGAGACTTGAAACCTTAGTCATTTTTTAAAGGCTGAAATCTCGTCAGATTAAGCTGACGAAGGTTAGCCGGTCGCTGGCTCTTAGGCTAATAAGATAAAGAATTCTTGAGAAGTCAGAGGTACCTACATTAAAATACGATATCTAATGAGTATTTCACCTGACTGATCATAAGCCAATCGCTGTCTGTTATAATTATAGCTTATTAGTTTCTCCGCGACGACGTTTGCCTGTGCCTGTTCACAGAGGTCAAAAAATTTTCCACATCAAAAATCTTCGAAGTCTAAAATCCTTGGTTCCTACACGGTATTCGTTCTAGTTTTAAAACAGTGCAGGCATTCCGATGCCTGCATCATAGCTTACCAACTGAGCCTAGTAAAGACTAGGGAAATTGTTATGCTAGTGGTCAACTCTGGTGAACGGAAGGACAGAGGGAGAAAAACGCTTATGCTACTAGCGATCCGCTTCGTGGCGGCAAAAATTTCGATAACTTTGACGATCCATACGATGAAAGCTATGCCACAAGCGCTTTCAAAAGATAGACTCAGCTGATATATAAGTCTAGTCACTAACAAAATTCTTGTTTTAAAGTTTTCAGGTGTCCTACAACTTAGCAACTATACAATTTATACTCACTCATTCGAACTTACTTATTTACTGTTCAACTTAAATACATTTTACCGATTTTTTTTATGATGAATGGGTCGGCTCTTGACCTCGAATCTTACACAGACATGAATAATTAGAATAATATAATAATTAAATTAGTCACTCTTTTTATAAATTTCTTACACAAGTAATTGAATGCAAAGGAGTAAACAAAAATTAAAATCAATAAAAAAGTTTGAAATATAACATCATCTGAAATCGCAAAATTTTTCGATAAACAACAGAATATTTTTGAAAAACATCCCGCAAGCATGATAAACATAATGCCACCATTTATTTTCATGAATATATGTATAAAGAATATTGCATTTGCACGCCTTTGTGTACTAACTTACAAGGAGCTCCGTTTGAAAGATATTTCCTGATTGGTGCCCCAATGACTTATACTATAGAAACTGTTTTTCCATTGATTAATAATTCTCCAATGTTTTTCTTATGTTAAGTCTAGAGATCGGATATTCGGATGCATATTTACCAAAAGTTCAAAGGTTGGCTATTATGGAAAGCACTTTTTTTATCAAAAATCCCACGATCCCGGGAAATTCTAATTTAGGTGTATACTCCGTGAGATATAATAAACCCAACTTGACACAAATGACAGCCCCTGTTACAGGTATTATGCTTGCTTTTTGCTAATTTTATTAAAATAGATTTTCGACGAGATTTGTAACAAATGTCTAATCGATCAAGAAATCGTAGATAACCATCCAAAAATGATTAGATAAGGTAACACCCGATCAGGTATGCAATCCTGGAATCCCGGGATTTCATTCCTAATAAAAATATCCCAAGAAGCCGCTTCCATAATTTAATAATTTATCATAACCTAACGCAAAGTTTAAAAGTGGGTGTGGGAGTGCAAAAGGCGTCCAGAATGTATTTTTTAAATTAAATTAAATTATTTGTGAACGAAAATATGGATTCAGTATGAAAATAAACGACAGAAATGATGTACTTTTCGAATGGAATCTGACGGTTTTCCGACGAATGAAAGCACCCATGCAGATCTCAGTGGGCATTGAATTCCAGGAAGAGGGGCGCGGATCGCTAATTACTTGCGTTGCAATGTAATATTCACATCCCAGAATTCACTGGGCGACGCATCAGGCATCAGAATGCGCGCAGGCGCTCTTAAAATTGCGTATTATATTTCGAAATAATCATGTCCTTTGTCCAGTCACCACGTTTTATGTAAGTAAACAAAAGAATGCCGTATAAAGAAGTCAGGAACAGAAAGCCCTTGAACAAAAATCCTACAAATGCTAATTTAATTTCAAGTTTCAAAGATATTTCAGATAATTACGTTTTAAAACTAAAAGAAAAACCGACTTCAATGTTCGACTCTACACGCGGCGTGTCTATAACGTCAGTTTGACATAATGCATAGAGAGTCTTATCTGTCGATTCGATTTACAATGGCTAGGAGGGAAGGTTTTTAGAGTTTTACAGAAAAACTATCAATCCCTCAGGAATAAAATTTAGATGGGACCACCTCTGGAGCATACCCTTTCAAACAAAAAAATAATTTTCAAAATCGGTCCACAAATGGCGGAATAATCGCGTAACAAGATACAAAAAAATAAAAATAATAAAAAAAAACATACAGGCGAATTGAGAACCTCCTCCTTTTTTTGAAGTCGGTTAAAAAAACAAAGAATCTTTCAACAGTTGTTTACAACGTGATTCAAATGTAGAAAACTGAAGCTCCTCAAAAACCTCTTACGAAAAAACGAAACAGGATCACGCCGCAGTAGACTTTTTCATCCAGCATCATCATTACAGCGCGCATTCTACTGCTGCGTATAGGCCTCGTTTCACTCATGCCAATGTTCTGTCCTGTTCGACCCAGATTCAGGTTTAGGTTTAAAAGGACATCATAAATTTTGGTCAAAAACCAAAAGTGCCGGCCAAAAAAAAGTGACGTATTCTGATAGAACACGTCGGCCTTAGCATAGGTTAATATGGCACCAAAGCTGTAACACTATGCTTCGTAATATTTGAGTTCTAATCAGAATATAGCACTTTTATTTGGTTGGCACTTTTGTATTTTGGACAAAAAATTTATGAAACGTATCCTTTAATATCACAAACGAAATATAATTCAAATATAATATATCAAGTCTTCCGTTTACTCTCTCCACGTGTTTTTTATTTTTTATTTTTATTTATTCATTGAGGATAACAAACAATTACATTCGCATAATAACTATGGAATTTATAGCTAGTACTTAGGTTCTATGAATGTAACCAGCCCCGTTATCCACAAATTAAGTAGATAACAAATTGAAAGGGCAAACCTTAAAGCAAAGGATCTAAGTAAATATGTTATAAGTATATCTAGGAAGTACAGTAGCGTATGTAGGTATTATACAAAACGTCCCGGGTAACTAATAACTTAGCTAAGTAGGTTATTAAACAAACAAAAAAAAACTGAGTTTGTGTAGAAAAGGAGATAGGTACATATCCTAATCATGCTAAAGATTCAACATAGTTAGGCCATGCACCTCCTTTTTGATTTTCATATTATGTTGAATGAAACGTAGGTATACCCGCATCCAACTACATTTAGGTAGTTTTTGTATCAACTCCTGCTTCCACTTGCGGCACGATGTTAACACAAAGCCATTACGCTACTTATTTTTATGATTGTAAGTAAGTATAGGTGCTTGCCTATCTGCTTCTGTTGTGTACGTTTACCTGTTTTAATACTTATATACACATAGTGCGAAGCCGGGGCGGGTCGCTAGCTCAAAATAAAAGCCAGTAAAGGCCGACTACTGGAGAGGGGCCGAGCACTGGTGCCTCTTTACCCTAACTCTCCTTTTTTCTGCTCTGTTTCAGGCATTCCGAATAAAAGCATAACGTCAGGATTTTGAACCAAATATGAATACAGAAAAGGCACATATGCCGGCAGCCAATCACTGTTGTAAGCCTAGCACCATCACCAAATCCTGAAGTCAAAAACAACTGGATGCATAGCTGCACCAAAAAATGGAGTACCTATTTGGAAAGGCCAGTGTCCGTTTTCATCCTGTGTTTGCACGCTTACTTGATGGTTGCCGAGGACGATCACGCCCAGGGGCTCATACCACGGCTCCGAGCCTTTTAGGTAGAACAGGAGGTTGCCACGAAGACGGAACCACCTAACGGAACATCCTGTAACAAAAATAACAATTTAAGATGAACAACGATGAAAACTACTTTTATTATAATTACGTTTTAAAACTTAAATGAAAACTGACTTCAATGTTTGACTCTGCACGCGGGCGTGACTCAGGGCATCAATAAGCCAACCATACAAATCGAAAGAAGAATGAAGAATAGAAATCAATTCGACGATAACGTTTAGGCTCCGACGGCGTCTAAGGGCCTTAATTACCAAAACTGCATACATTTTAGGTATGTCAAATTTCGCGGCACGTGAGTTCCTAGCATTAGTAAATCGACAGTTTTACACAAGCAATGCTAAGAACTCACGTGCCGCGATACTTGACGTAAAATGTATGTTTTGGTAGTTAATTAATTCCATTAGACACAGATGGAGTCTTAGCCTTATCTGTCGATTCGATTTCTATTGCTTGTCATTATATTATTTTCTGGGTGTATTAACTTTCTCGCAGTATGTGTGAAAAGAAGAGTATTCACATCGGGGTTAAAGCTGTCTTGGGCGCTCTTGAATCCCTCGCTGTCTTAGGATTATTGTCATTAACTATAAACACCCTCGCTACCGCTCGGGAGCTAACCAAAAAGTTATCTTATCTTATCCCCTTAGTGAATAATCTACTATTATAAGTTTCATAATTCTTTTCACCTCTTTCCCGTAACCACAAATACTAAAATTTACCGGTCTCTTGAATAAGCTTTATCACAGTTGTCGAAAAACCAAAAGTATGAGTAAGTATACAAATGTGGATCTCTAACTGCATTACATCAGACGTATGCTTATAGATGTTATTATGAAATAGCATCGATCGTATGATGTACTTTCAGAGCAAATGAACCACCCCCGCGCTCGCCATAGCAACGCCCACTCGAATGTGCTTGACAGTCGCCGTCGGAAGCAATCATCGCGACTGATACACAGCACAGGACAAATCAATCGTTTGTGGCTAGCTAGCCATCTTTCGATTGACCACATAGATTCAAGCTAGATTTCAGAAAGACAACCGAAAATAAAATTGGGCGCTTTTGAGTCATGAGGCTTTAGCATTTTGACTATAGTTTTTTTTTTACTTTAGTGGACTGACGAGATTGGATGCTAATTCGAGATCTATAATGGTTTACATTAACTCAATAATTTCCACACATTTCAGGATGTTACTAAAGTTTACTATTTTCAAGAGATGCTAAAACAAAATATAAGCTAAAGGTACTTATTGTATGTTTCAAAACACTCTAATTACGAGAAATTAAATATTGGTTTAAGTTTTTGTAGTGTACGAATGAAACATTATGGGTACTTTTAGGATAATTACAGATATAAAGCAGTCTCAAATATGTATTTGTACATGCCTCTGACTACCCCCTTAGACATCTTCAAAGGATCTGGAATATAAAGATCTGAGAGAATGTCTACCACGCCTTGGGGATACAGTCGTGACCCTGTTTACGTATAAAGCAGTCTGAATAAACCGAGCAGTCGTATCAGTCATCCTGGCGTTTCCTTTACATTCCTGCAGGAATGTAAAAGGAAAGCCCAGCTGCAGTTTCATTGAATTGAGTAACGGCTAAAGGATGATAAGAGGTACATGTTACCTAGAACTAACTGTGGCAAAAATAATATTACTGTTGCAAATATTTATAAAAAACTACCAAATAACATAAAACAAACTAAATATTTATTATTATTAAAAGCCCTCACTGTCCCATAGCTGGGCAAAGGCCTCCCACCACTCCCTCCATTCATCCCTATCCTGTGCTAGTGAGGCCCAGTTGGCGTCGAATTTGGCGAGCTCGTCCCTCCCATCTCGTTTGCGAAAAAAAACAAACTAAAACACTACACAAATTCAAAAACTTAAAAACTCCACCTTAATGAACAAAAATAGTATTTTTTATTTCTGGCTGGCACTTTAAATTTTTTGTTGCAAATAAAAATGTCCTTTTAAGTATAAATATTCGCAGCACTTAGTTTTAATACTTTAAGTAGGTACGTAAATTATTGTTTATAATAATTATCACTGTTTTATGGTTAGAACGAGTGTGCTTTACCGCGATAGATTTTGGAAAAACATTGTAAATGCTTTAGATTTTAGCAACTTTCTTTTAGATTTATTGTTTATATCACAGAACCACCACAGAAATAACACAGAATTAACCATTATTTTAATCAAGTAGAACTTTTTTTAATAAAACTTACAAATCGAGATGAATACTGCAAGTTGATTAGTGCACTTCGCGGTACAGTTTACAATAGAAACCCATTAATTCAAGTTTCCTAAAATCCTAAAGGAAAACAAAACAGCGACATATTCACTTTATAAAATAAGGCTTTGTGAATGCACGCAAGTATTTACTAGCCGGCAGCCGAACAGCTAGATACAGAGCCCGAACTAACGAACTGATGGGGAGACAACCGCCACGTACGAAAGGCGACAACGTACTGTTCATAGAACGGAACGATCTGCGACGAATCTAACCGCCCCGCGATTTGCACAGGTATGGTTGACAAGCACTACATAAATCTAAGTATTAGGTATAGCACCCTGAAATGTCTGCCTGTACTAGTGTGCTATGGTTTACTCCTACATAGATGATGTTGCCAGGATGACTACTGAGTGAATCTAGTTACCCAAATTCTAAACAGAAAGTTCCAGTTCGTCTGTCTGTATTATTGTTTTATTATTTGCTGTATTGACAAAAATTATAGATAATATTAAGTACCACATTTTGAGCCTTGCCACGGCGGATCGGGTTCAAATCCCGCGAATGTGCAATTTTTGTTAACCATTTAAAAAATCGTAAAGATCCATGGGTACCACAACATTACTTCGACAATATTACGCAAGATAATTGAAGCAATTACAGGAAGCCATTAAGAAAATGGGCGGGGAATATTTTCAAGCGGTTCGAATCGTACCGCCCTCAGTCGTCAAAAAAGCACCTCCCGTAGCTCGTTTTATACTAAACATTAATATTTTTTTAATATATACAAACATAGTTGTTTTAGAACCAGCTAAAACATTACGGGATGAAACTGTAAACATGAGTTTGCAAACGTTTAAAACGCGATTCGTTTGAAACATGTTCTGATAAGACTGAGCAGCCAAAGTTAGTTTCGCTAGTAGAGTACGGTTTTTTTGAGATCCTACTAAATATTAGTAAAATTGGCGTCTTTGACTACGAAATTTCTATTTTAAACTTTAGCTAGTCAGAATTTTAGGCCTGCTACACTAATACAAAAACACTGTTTCGGAGGGTACGTTAAATTGTGGGTCCCGGCTTTTAAGTCGTTAAGCCATGACGGAAGCCTCATGGCGGCCAAAAAAGTCCGTCAACACTTGGCCACTGACTCATAGGTACATATCCAAAAACAAGTAAATTATTAGGTAATTCTTAGGTTTTTCAAATTTAAAAAGCCAAACAAAAAAATTGCCACCCGGATAATATGAATCATAAACATACAAACATCTAGTTATACAGAAGCGTCAATATTGGACAGCCGCTGTGTAGCGACCGGAGGGGTCGGTATGGTACCAATCCGGAAAATAATTAAATCGCGGGGACTTCGTTTTCACCCGCCCCTCTGTCTGGCTGGCGAGCCCGCGGCGCAACGTCCGACTATGGCATTTCATTTTGTGATGAAAGCAATAAAGCTACACTATTCATATAACTTCAAAAGGATCTGGAAGTGTGTATTAACTGCAACTTTACAAATTGGTTGACTGAGAGTTGATTGTACATGTTTAACACTGTAACTGCGCAGAGGGGAGTATAATACTAATAAATATAGAAATAAATATATCATATCCATCGAGCAAGTGGTCTGTCTCGAGAACGCCACTTATCTCTTAGCCACCACTCGGTAACCGTCTTGGTCAATCGGTTGTCATCCCGTCTAGCGTCTGTCCAAGACTATTACCATAGTGTTTCGTACTGTTTGCAAAAACCAAAATAACAAGAAAAGATAATATAAATTTTTTTAATAGCTATTTTACTTTTACTTTGTCATTGTTTAGGAATAATCGTTTATACATATAGGTACCGAGATAAAGGCGTTAATATTCGCGACACTGTTTCAATACACATTAGCACGTTGTCTGGTCGTGTTCGCAAATTAATACATGTCATGAAGTTACTCAGAGACGGGGCTGACAGGGACATCTTGATGCTGGTTTACACAGCTCTCTGCCAGTCACTGCTGTGCTACTGTCTCTCCGTGTGGGGGGGCGCTGCGAAGACCCTGATGATAAAGTTAGAAAGAGCCCAACGGTCTGTACTTAAGGTCATGCTCCGTAAATCCTTTCGGTTCCCAACTGTATCTCTCCATCGAGAGTCTCGTACTCTTTCTGTTCGGCAGCTGTATTTACAAAGGGCGGTGTTGGCCTATCATAAAACCCACCGATCACTTTCCGACTCAAGTGCCCCATCAGTAAGTCGTCGTCAGAAAATTCGAGTCCCATTTACTTACACCTCCTTCGCGAAACGTTTCCATTCATCTATAGACGTGTCATCGCCAAATGTGACCTCGCATCCGCATATGTAAGGAATAAGATCAGGGATTGGCTTCTCACACTCAATTATGAAGAAACGGAAACAATGTTATACATTTGCAAATCGAAAAAATACGTCAGAACAGAACTGCTGCTAGTTGATAACTCTAGTTGATTGTACGACAAGATCTAAGGCGTATGGTTGGTATGGTTAGCGCGGGGCCGCAGTGGAAGATGAGTGTCGGTGTTTCGTTGCCGCTCTCCCTGTCCTCTACAGTCGCTTTGAGGAGTAGCTTTTCCGCGCGTTCCTCTGACTCGCAGAGGGCGCAGTGGATGAAGCTAGGACGAGCTGGTAGGCTCGTAGGCGGCGGAACACCGAAGAGGTGGAAGACGGTGATACCTCCTCTGGAGAGTGCGTGGTACGCAATATCGCCGCCTTCGCTACTCTTGCCCGGCATCATGGGATGTGGGTGCCTTGGCGACTCGGTCGAATAAGCACTGACTGACTTGCCTTGGCACCAGTCCCTTGTATGGTCTGGATGACGTGGCCGCGGAGTGGGTTCGGAGCGAGGCCGAACCCGCTCGGGATGGAGGGGCGGCGACACTGTTAGGCAGGTGTCGTCGTGAGCTCCGCGCACGTGGTTCAACAGCCGCGTGTGTGGGTGCCGGGCGTGACTGTGGGTGCCTTTACCGGGATTGTGCTCAAGGCAAAATGCGAGAGGGGCACCGTAAGAGATCCCGGAACCCCTCGTTATGCATAGAGGCTGGCCATCGGGTAGTTTTAGTGGGTCGTCGAGTGCTCGACAACCCCACACACCCCAATTACGTTCCCTCGACGTAATTGGATGTCTGTGAGCATATTTTCTACCCGTACAAAAAACACGTGACTGAGTCGATATTTTTCTCCCATCTCAAAAATGACCAACGCGCCTAAAGATGTCTTCACTTCAAAAACAGTGGCACTCCAGGGTTGCCGACGAAAAAAGCGCCTTGACTTCTACGTTATTTTAGAATAGGTCTTATTAGGAGTGATGAAGAAGCTTTCATTTACATAAAAGTAAATCTGAGTGTAGACTCAGGGGCTGATTTAGAAGAACACAACAAAATTTTAGAAATTTCGTAAAGTAAATAAGAATTATAATAAAAGCCTTCTAGATAATGTTATTCCACATAATCCATGCAAAAATAAGTCTGATTCAAGTTAGTAGTGCTTAGCTCAGAAATTATAAAAACGCATTAAACACACATTTGAATCTCACTATCCCACTAATATAATAAAGCTGAAAGTTTGCGAGTTTGTTTTGATGTTTGTATGTTTGTGTTTCAATCACGTCTAAACCAGTGACCTGATAGATGAAACTTAAAATAGGCGTAGATAGTGACTTGGAATAGCATATTATAGCTCAAAATGTTGGTACCTCGCGGGCGAAACCGCGCGCAGTAGCTAGTAATATAATTTAATACATTCCTCTAAATCAGTCCCTGAGTCTACACTCAGATTTACTTTTATGTAAATGAAAGCTTCTTCATCACTCCTAATAAGACCTACTCTAAAATAACGTAGAAGTAAGAAATAAGACCTACTCTAAAATAAATAATATAGAATCAATATCGATGGCTACAAACTCAATCACCTCAGATTCGCAGACGATTTATTGCTGACAACAGAAATGCTCTAAGACCTTGCCACCAAGAGTAAACAAGCTGGCCTAAAAATTAACAAATCCAAAACTAAGATTATAATAGAACGTAACCTAGCATAAATGTTGATAGTAATGAAATAGAATATGTAAAGACATACATATATCTGGGACAACTAATTTCATTTCATGACTAAATGGCCCAAGAAATATACAGAAGATCGACAAACACATGGAAGAGATATTGAGTGCTCATAGATATGATGAAAAACAAAAAATACAACTTAACAATCAAAAGAACAAATTATGGAAAGCATAACTTAACTTTTGAAGGAGCACAACTACATAATAATCTGCCTAAGAATGTTAAAGAAGCAACAAGTATTTTTAAAAAAAGATTAGAGGATTATGTTCTAAAGAATATAATATAGTTAAAAAAAAATTTGAAAGTAGATACGTTATATATTATATTGCTGGTCTTCAACCAGTACAATTATGTACTAGCTTAAGTTAAAATTTAGTTTCTCTTTAAGTGAACCATGTTCTTTGAGAAATAAACATCTTTAACCACAAAAGAAATTTATTTAACTCCTGAAAACCTTATCTCAGAAGTGAAAACTTGAAAGAAAGAGGTGTTGGTAACGATTCTAAAACTTCAAAAAATAATGCAAATAGTATATTGCCTCATGCAGCATCGTAAGCCGAGTTATGAACTGATAGGCCACTGTCACTTATGGCATTGAGGTTGAAATAGCAGATACTTATACAAAGGTGCCGGTAACAGTCCAGTGTTGCGAGTTCAATTGATTTTTTAACTTGCACTGAAGAAGCCCAATGGTCAGATGACATGTAGCTGGGAAAGCATGGGAGAGGATTGCACAGAGTGGCGTCATAGAGAGCAGGCCTATACCCAGCAATGGGTGCAACCGGACTGATTAGATATATAAAAGAAGCCCTATAAAATTGTTTACTAACAAGATCTCTAATAAAACATTAGATACAAACTTTATTTGAAAATATATTTAATTGCAACTTTTTTGACGTCCGGCGCAATGAGCGACGGCAAGAGTGTGACGCAAAAGGTTGCGGGTTAGATCCCTGCGGCCGAAAGACCAATGTTTGTATGATCTACAAATATTTGTCTCAGATCTGAGTGTTTTCTATGTATAGTATGTATGTATTTACAAACTTATAGGTAGTCTATCAGTCATGTTGTACCCATAGCACAAGCTCCGCTTACTTTGAGGCTAGATGATGCTGTGTGAAAAATCCAGCATTATATTATAATATTTATTTATAACTTGCACTCACCTTCAGATCTTCTAAAAAAACTGTCCTGTCTCTCTTTCAGAATAAGCACACCCTCACGGTCGAAATTCTGTGACGTCTGAGAAGCCAATGCGAAAAGTTCTTGCTTGTTGTACCTCATAATATTTTTGTGAAACTAGTAAATTCAGTGCATTTACACACTTTCATCGGCACAGTCAAAACACTTTCTAGTGGTACACTTCGAAGTCTCCGCGGAGGCAGGCAGTTTCATTCCATCGAGGAATAAACAAAATAGGTAGGCACTAGGTACAATACAGTATTGGGTAGATATTGTTTGAAATAGTTTGAATGTATAGGTACAATTCTTACGAAGGTAGAGAAACCAACGCAATTTTTTCAGAGGTATTTTTGAGGTACCTATAAACCGAGAAACCGACACAATAGACTGAAAAGTTCTCAAATCGGAAAATCAGTCACTATGTTTTTTTCTTCTTCGTCTTTTAAATCTGGCGTTTGGGATTTGGGTTGGGATTTTTTGACTTTTCTAAGTGACCGAACGAACATGGAACGAACCCGCCTGAACGAACAACTGTGCACTCAGGACTCAGACAATCTAGAACTGGACGAGTAGATGACAGAATTCCGCCTGCAATATTTCTGCCGGTTTTTGCGGGGGACGAACGCATTTTACAAGCACTTATGTATAAAAACTGACAATAGACAATAATGATTACCCACACCACTGCAAATTACGTATAAGACGTACGTACATTACATTAATATTATAAGAAGCAAGCACATGATTCGTACATTTTGGCACAGGGGCATACTTGGGGATACCTCTGTGGGGGATACAAATACAAGGTAAGGCGTATCCCTCGCATCCCGTCTATATATAAACCTGAAACCATAGACTTGGTAGACCGATAGTGAACAGGTCGTATATATATTCTATGGCTATCAAACTTGAAATTTCCACCTTGAAATCCAAGCAAATTTACTGTCAGTGGCAGTGTTGCCGCTTGAACTAATATAACACTAGATCTGGAGATAGTTCGCAATCTTAAAGCTACCTATTTTTATTTATTTTATGTAAGTAGTTTTTTCAACGTGTTTTTTTTTTTTTTTTTAAAAGGAATATAATTTATTTATAGAAACTAAGCTACTACAATATGTACATAAAATTACAAAATACAATAGAATCAGTCAAGCTATCTAAGGATCGTCGTTAAAACGAACTACTATATTATACTTCGATGTAATACTGGGTATTTATCACGTACCTATTTTTATTATTTCTTTTTTCCGACGTTTCGGACGCATTGCAGCGCCCGTGGTCACGGATGAACTGAGGCACGGCGAGTTAGCTTCTATTATTGAGAGTAGATTGCGTCTTCAGAATCCGATAAGGCCAGATTCACACCGCGACACACGACACTGATTGTATCAACTTGCGGCAAACACGAACCACGACTCACACACTTATTAATAACAGGATTCCACGAGGCCGAGAGTCGAAAACCATCTTCACGGTTGAAATTCGGCAGGCTTATCACGTATAAATTTGCAGTAGCAAAAGTGGAAGCAGCGCGACCGCGACCGCGACGCGAATGGTTGCAAATTGTTACTAAAAGCCGTATCATGGAAGCCTTTTGCCCGCCTGTCGCAAGGTTGTTGCTTGGATGCACTTTTTCCGTGAACACTAGCGCCACCAGCGATAGCAGCAATAAGCGGAAACAAATTTAATGCAGTTTTTAACGTTATCTGTGGTAAAATGTTCATTCCGTGCGCGCCTTTTTTGTTGATTTCATAATCTGTGGTTGGTTGACTTTGTTATTGCTTTGCTTTGTTGACGAGTTTTTTTCCAAGAGTTTTTGAGTAATTTGGAAAAGTAAGTTATCAATGAAGTACTTTTAATGCGTAGTTTTATTTTCTGTCTGTCTCAATCATGTTCTTGTAATTTCAGTGGAACATCAAGTTTCCGCCTAACAAATGGACGAGTTGCTGCAGCACCTCATGATGCTCTCGAACCTTGCCACAGGCGTTGGTCTGGGAGCTAGATCAAAGGAACAAAACAAGACCATAGATCGTGGGTGGAACGATCTCTCTCGCTGCCAGGCTCAACGCTCACGGAAGAGGTGCCACTAAAACTGGGCAGCGGTGGAAACGTGTATGAATTCTTGTTTTACATTAAGATCTCAAGCTCACGTATCATGCTTGGGCACAGAATACAGAGGCTTGGGTTACCTTAGGTAACAATAGCGGTTTTCTTTACGTTTTCTTATATTCCTAGTACTGGGCGGACTTGAAGTTCAAAACTAAAAGTAGGGCCGCCTCAAGGAGACGGGAAGCTTGGTTCCCAAGACTAATGCAAAGCACATTTTTCAAGGCACATTACTAAGGCAGAAAGTTGAATTGGTACCGTACTTACTATGTAAATGTGTAACATTATACTATTTCTATTGCTTTGTTGTTTCAGAAAGCCCAGTTTATAGACAACCGTGAGACAGAAACCAGAAACCAAAACAACAGTGTCACGGAGGCAGCTGTTTTGACTGATAAGTCTATTTTCTATTTTTTTTATTAATGACTAAATGTCATCGACACATTTAAAAATAAAAAAAATCTCATATATTATGCATATAATATTTTTAATGTTTAAAAAAGTCAAAGCTGTATCTAGATGTAAAGTCAGAATACAAGACTAGACTATTGCTTAATTATTATAATGTCATCGACAGTTATCCTAATTTATTTTAACATTTTACAGGCCAAAGAATGAATCTATTGTATGTCACTGAAGAGAGCAGAGTGCAAGCAGCTGATGCCGCCATTATATCAACAGAAGGCGCGAATGCAGGCAGAGGCATCTCTCTGATGCAAAGGCTGTGCACGAGCCAAGTATAATGTTCAATAAATTATGACATGTGACGTGGTGATGTCGAAAAAAAAATAAAAATGTTTTTACTTGCCCACTATTTTATTTTAGATCAATGTAGGTAAATATATAGGTACATAATAAGATGACCTTACACAGTAGGTATAAAACACACAAGTATAAACATTAGACGGACATCAACATATACTAAGGATCATATAGAACTACACAGTAAGTATCAGTATTACCCAATAAAAATAAATAGTGATGCAGAGCTATGTTCTATAATCCCACAACCTCTTTACAGTGATAGAAAGTTGTTGACTGCCATTTTGTAACATCTGGGATTCATTCTGGTCCTCAACTTGATCCCTATGTAATTCTTGCTGATATATTTCAGCTTGGGTGTCTGTGGGTGACAACTCAGGCACAGGACGCCTCTCGCTATTGGCCATGTGATGTAGGACACAGCATACATTATGAACATTATTATGAACACTCTATGAACCAGTAAACTATGCCAACGGGCCTTTTAGTACTTCTATGCATCGTTCAACAGTGTTCCTGACCTTGCAGTGAACATTTATGTAATGTTCCTCAGGAGTCTCAGGGCCAGTATTGACAATACCTTGAGTAACCTGCAAGAAAATCATTTAAATAAATAAGTAAGCATAAATATAATATTAGCAAGGTTTTAGTCAACTCACCTAAATTATTAGCAGGAGTTTGGTCAAACTTGGGAGAACCTACCTAAAAGCCAGAGAGTTTCCCCATCATTATGGAGTTGTTGGATGTGTGGATATATTTCTGACTGACGCCCAGATGAATGCATCATGGGTGGCTCATCCAAAGGTTGCATCAACATGTAAAATGTTCAAATCACTGAACCATATCTGAAAAACAATATAATATAATATTAGGTTCCAATAATCATACAGTAGGTACTACAATAAACATTAATTGATGTAAGTTTAATTAGGTACCAAATTAGAGCACAATCCAACTACTTCATGATTATTTACATTGCTTATGTAACTTAGAGGCTATTGAATACTTATGTAAAAAAACAGTACAAAGCACATTCTCATTGAATAAGTAGCTGTGATAAATTAGAAATTACAACTTACATAGCACACACACAACTTTTACTTCACAAAATTTAACAAAGTATCTCAGCAATCGCCAAAAAACAAGTGCTGGGGTTGTTGCTGATTGTTACTTCAAAACGCTTTGCTACCCCTGTCGTGCTGCTGTCAAAAGTGCTTACGTAATATCAAATTGTACCAAGAATACGATCAGAATGCACTTTTTAGTTTACTGATTGTCCGGTAGAGGGCGACCTAGTGCTCGACCTGCTGTTGCTACTGTAACTGCTGATTTCTGCTGATAGCTAATACAAAATTGACGTCTGACAGAAATGACTGCGAGATTTACGCCTGTTGCATACTGGTCACGAGTTACATGATAAGCTTGCCGGTGTTTTCTGATTTCAATCGCTTCTTGGACCATCCGTTTATAATAATGGCGTTCCCTGGAGAGAACCTTAGGATCATGGAGCTCAATCCAATGGTTCGTTCCTGATTCCAATAGGTGTTCTGCTATCGCCGACTTGTTGATCTGCCTATTTTTGACTGCTGAAATGTGCTCTCTGACTCGTTCGGCTATTGTACGTTTTGTTTGCCCGATGTAAGAACGGCCACAGCTGCAGTCAATCTTGTAGACGCCTGGCATTTGCAGTGGTACAGTATCTTTCGGTGTTCTCAATTGCTGCGCCACTTTTGTGAGAGGTGTGAAAACTGACTTTATTGAAAACTTTTTCATTAAGTTTCCAATTTTATCTGTCACACCTTTCACATAAGGCAGAAAGATAGGCTGTCTGCTCACCTCTGGCGTTTTACAGTTCCTCCGTCTTTGTGGTCTTCTACTCAAAACTCCTAGTACGTCTGTGATCGCTGTGGCTGTGGCTGCCTGCGGTGGAGTGATGAACTGAAAAAGGGCGGGGCAAAGTTTAAGCAGTTGCTATGCATACCTACTAGTGGCGTAAGTAGTACCCTTATGATGCAAAGTCTTTAGGCTAATTCGTCTGTGGTATCATTTAACATATTCAATTAAGGTGACAGCGAGCTGGTCTGATGATGGAGCACGGAACTCCTCAGAAAATCGGCCGATTGAGTTGAAACTCGGTTGGTAGATCAAGTATCATCTAAAATTTACATTTCTATCGATTATCTGAGGAGTTCATCGCCTTAATTGAAAATGTTAGATGATTTAATCTACGAACCGAGCTTCATCTCAATAGCCCTATTTTCTGAGGAGTTCCGTGGAACAGTTCATGACTCCAACATCAGATCAGCTCGGTGCTACCATATTATTGTATAGGACTCATAAGTCGATTCTAAAAGAGAAACCAACTTCAAATCGTAGGTACGTGCTCTGGGTTGCTGCTAGGTTTATGGATGTGTTCCTGGCCCCCGATTTTTTGACCTTGGCTTTAGATCGTCTAACTTCGCTACAGGGAGGCAAATTCATATTCAAATTATACGTGATTATTTTTTTCTCTTTATGATTTTAAATAAAAGATCTCATCATAGCGTAAGAAATTTTAATGTATGTGTAAAAAACTCAATTTTATGTTACTCACTATTTTTGCAATGTCCTTCCAGGACTCATGTGTTAGTAACTTAGTATACCTTTATTTTAGGACCTATTGTACACACACATATGCAATAAATACTTTGAATTTGCATTTGAAAGAAAGAAAAGAAAGAAAATATTTTTATTTACTTAAACACTACTTACACAACAACAAACATAATATACCTAAAAATATGCCTAAATTACGATTAGTATTTGTTGTTTCTATACCTATTTCAGGCACCAGTCTCTCACAAAACAGGTTTTTATAGCTACACACTTTTTGTATTTTATATGTATTTACTTTTTAGATTCTATAAATGTGTATTTATTTGTAAATTTTGTTTTTTGTGAGAGAAAATAAATAATATCTTATTTTTTATATATTTATTTAAAGTGTACCAAAATTCAGTTCACTCCGACACCGGTTAGTTATAAGCATAAAATAAACTTGAAATTTTTGTCACTATCTAGCGACTTCGTAGAGCTACGGTGGCAGCACTGGCCAGTGGGCCATTTTATTTTACAATTTACTTCCGCTTTGCTTTTCTCCCGGCGCCGGCGTGTGGTAGTTTGATCAGAAAGGGCAGTTTAGATTTAGTACGACCGAAATTTATGGTTAAATCGTCAAATCATGGACCACGTGAAGCTTACCGAGATTTTGCGGGCAACGATTGACCCAAATCAGCGACAGCAAGCTGAGGAACAACTAGAACAGGTAATTTTTCGAAACCACATGCTCTGGGGTTTACGCGACCATGTTGAAGTTTCGTTGAATCTAGTGAGAGTCCATTGTTGCCTGAACTTCTTGATTCCTCCGTATACCATCATGCCGCGCTGGTAAATGGGTTCCAGCACCAAGTTTTACTATTTGGTCTTATTGTTTTTATAAGCCATTAGCCACTGACCGGAGAGTCGAACCGAGATCTATTTTTGCCATACGATTTTTGCCCCTTCGCTGGACACTAACCAAAGTAACTTTTGAAACATATAGGTGCTGACCTGTTTATAATAAAAACAGTGGAGTCCTATAAATAGTATCGTCTTACCACACTTTGCCTAAGTTTAGTTTGTAGACCTTCTAACTCTTTTTCTCGCCATACATACTCTTCACAACCTAAACAAAGTAGAGCTTCAAAAAATAAATGTGTATTTCCAAATATACCCATTATTTAGACTTGGTCAACTAGCTTAGGTACAGTTGTGTATGTTATTATAATTAAATATTATTCCTCATTTCAGATTCATAAATTAATTGGTTTTGCACCGTCACTACTACAAGTTGTAATGTTAAATGAGGTGCCTATACCAGTGCGACAAGCTGGAGCTGTATACCTAAAAAATATTATATCGAAAGGATGGCATGAGAAAGAAGCGGAAGAGGGTGTCCCTCGATACGATATTCATGAACAAGATCGAGCAATGATCAGAGACATCATTGTTGAAGCCATTGTCCAAGCTCCTGACATGTTGAGGATACAGCTATGTCTTGCGCTCAAAGTTATAACAAAGTGTGACTTTCCTGCTCGCTGGACACAAGTAGTCGATAAAATTCACATTTATCTTCAAAACCCTAATCCATCAAACTGGATGGGTGCACTGCTCTGCTTGTATAACTTGATCAAAAACTATGAATACTACTCAGCTGATAAAAGAGGCCCGTTGATTGAAGCTATGAACCTTTTGCTGCCCATCCTCTACAACATAATGACGACTCTCCAAAACGACAAGTCTGTGGAATCTGTTCTAATCCAGAAACAGATATTGAAATGCTACTTTGCTTTGGTGAAGGTAAGTTCTATTTATTTTTAACCGACTTCAAAAAAAGGAGGAGGTTCTATGTTCGGGTGTATGTATGTTTTTTTTTTTTTTTTTTTTGGATGTATGTTCATCGATATCTCCGTCAGTTGTAAACCGATTTCCAAAAATTTTTTTGTTTGAAAGGGTATGCTACCATAGTGGTCCCATAAAAATTTTACTCCTGAGGGATTGATAGTTTTTCCGTAATACTCAAAAAATCACCGATCTTTTCGAAAAATGTGGACCGATTTCCAAAATTTTTTTTTTTGCTTGAAAGGGTATACATATCTAGGTGGTCCTCATACTTTTTTTTCCTGAGGGATTGATAGTTTTCCTGTAAATCTCAAAAAACCTCATTCTCACTACAAAATCTGAGTCAAACATTGAATAGTTTGACATGTTTAAATACGCTCGAGGTGATCCCATATAATTTTATTCCTGAGGGATTCTCACTCTAACTTCTTTGATCTTGACTATTCCAATATCTAACCTAACCTACTAGGTATATTATTTACACTAAAAATTGAAAAATAAAAATTTTTGAAAAAAAAAATTGAACCGACTTCACATAACACAAATAGACACTAAGAACCTTCTATGTACCTACACTAAAAAGAGAAAAATAAGAATATACACATGCAATTATTACTTATAGTATTCAAATAATAAATTATTATGTTATATTATATTTGAAGTCAGTGCCAACTATTCTACTCTAACTACTCCATACAATTTTGCACCCAAGTTCTATTGTAGGTACTCGTAATTTCTTCTTAGATGTAAATGCATAGGTAGTTGGCACCGACTTCAAATATAATATAACATAATAATTTATTATTTGAATACTATAAGTAATAATTGCATGTGTATATTCTTATTTTTCTCTTTTTAGTGTAGGTACATAGAAGGTTCTTAGTGTCTATTTGTGTTATGTGAAGTCGGTTCAATTTTTTTTTTCAAAAATTTTTATTCTATACAACCCTTCGCACCACGCTACAAAACATGTATTCTCCATGACTATTTCTTTTATCTTGTTTTGTATACAATTGGCAAGTAATAAGTTATCATCATGCTACATGATATTTAGTGGGATTGAAAAGCAAGTACCTAAGAACTAGGAATTGGTTTAAATTAAACTAATGTTGCAGAAAACTTGTCAAAAATGTATGCTTGTATGAAATAGGTATCTCATACAGTGTTTGTTGTACAACTTTATTTGTTGGTATGAACATGAAATGAAAACTTTGATGACCTCTGTGGCGCAGTGGGTGAAAGCCCACTTGGGACGCAGGAGGTTGCGGATTCGATCCCCACCGCGAGATAAATGTTTGTATGATCTGCATATATTTATCTCGGGTCTGGTTGTTTCTATGTCTATTAAGTCTGTATTTACAAACAAAAAGTATTTAAGTAGTATATCAGTTATCTGGTTCCCATAATACAAGCTTTGCTTAGTTTGGGGCTAGATGATGCTGTGTGAAATATCCAGCAATTAAACTATTGAAAGGTTATTCATATACCCATCAGTGGGTGAAGGCCTTTCCAATAGTTTTTGATATTGAATCCAATCTTTTAAGCCATTCTGACAAATTAAAAGACACCAGGCCCTTGATTCAGACTTCAGCGGAATGCATTCGGGTCGGAATAGGTCAGCTGTTCAACTGACCGCAACCAATCACAGTGCAAGAAACATCAGTTTTGGATCAATTCCTGCACTGTGATTGGTTGCGGTCAGTTCAACAGCTGACTTCTGAATGTATTCGACTGAAGTCTGAATCGCTACCCTGGTGTCTGGAGTTTTGAGGCTGCCTATAAACCTCCATCCTGTCTCAAGAGCTAGGTTCTCCTATTCCTCAATACAATCCCTAGTTCATACAAATAATACCCTTGTTGCACTTTCCGCTCAAGCCCTTTCAAAGCAGAAACTAAACATCTCAATGCCCAGTTATGCAGATGGTAAGATTCGAAAGGGTTTAAAAAAACATCCTTGTTGCAGTATACTCTATCACTAGAGCTTCACACAAAGGAAGTTTTCACCAAATGGATGGAGGTACTCCGGATCACACTGGAGCAGCCTATTCCTGAGCATACTCTGCAGGTGGATGAAGATGAGCGCATGGAGCTGCCATGGTGGAAGATTAAGAAATGGGCAATACATATCCTGTTCAGGCTATTTGAGAGGTCAGTTTTACTGGAAATTTCTAATATTATCTATCAGCAGTCAATGGGTCAGATTAATGTTGAATTGGAGCTCTGTTGCCTCAAACCAAATTTTTTCCTTTCATAAACAAAGCGTGTTTATTTATTTTTTTCCACTTAACAATAATTGTAACATATAAAAACATGTTACAGTATAGTCCATTTCAATTAGCATGAGCGCCGACAGATTTGCCATTTTAAGTTTCTAGAGATGTAGTATGCCAAAATATCAATCTCAATACCTAAGAATGCTTTGTTTAGTACCTATTAGATTAGTTAAATAGTTACTTGTAATGTACTGCGCTTCAGATGTTTGTTTCAAATAAATCATTTTTACTATAAATTGATTTTCTCTGTTTGAATAAAAGGATCTTGAAACAAAACCGTGAAAATCTGTCAGCGCTCAGTAGTTAGGGAATAAAGAATTTGAATGCCTTTATTTGCCCTGGTTTGTTGTATTACAAACATTTGTTTTGTCTTTAGATACGGCAGCCCGATAAACGCACGCGATGAATACACACAATTCGCGGAATGGTATCTGACTACCTTCACTGGCGGCATCCTCGAAGTACTGTTCCGCATTCTGGACCAGTACCGCAACAAGATGTATGTGTCACCGCGTGTGCTACAGCAGAGTCTCAGCTACATCGACCATTGGTGAG
This sequence comes from Epirrhoe alternata, assembly GCA_963565295.1. Taxonomy (NCBI): domain Eukaryota; kingdom Metazoa; phylum Arthropoda; class Insecta; order Lepidoptera; family Geometridae; genus Epirrhoe; species Epirrhoe alternata. Next base: position 4,375,525 of record OY751375.1, read on the forward strand.
TCACTCGCCTTAATAATGCTGTCAAAGTCAAAAAACATTTGAGTGGGACTACGTTGGTATCATTTGGCGGCCCCTAGACGATCTTATATTGAGCAATATTACGAATTGTGCAATACATATTATTGCATAGATTAAAGATAGAACGAAAGTTTAAATTTTATTGTACCATATTTTTCCATTGCACCGTGCAGGCTAATATTCCGCAATATTTTGGTGATCAGTAATGTTCTCCTACTGAACACGAAAACATTACAGAGAGAAAATCAGTGACAAGGCGGAAAATGTTAGTCAGTCAGCCTTACTTACAGACTACTTCTTAACCAGAAGGATATTCCCAATTTAATCAAATTTACTTAAGAGTGTGCAGGAGCGATTTAAGCAATTTTGTTGTAGAAATCGGTATTTATCTCAGAATCTGTGAAAGCTACAACCTTCCTATTTAGGTAAATGATACATCATTGTTTTATCTTGGATTACGTGTTTTAAAAACACGATTGGTGAAAGTTTTCTAGATAAAATATGTTTTTGAAAAATACATGTTAAGCACACATTTTGCTATTTATCTCAGGAACAGCACACTTGTTTTTGTAAGGTTTTTTGTCAAGAAACCTACACTCTTAAATAAAGTTAAGTAACATTCTTGTTTAGTTTCTAGTTCCTTTGAAGAAAGAACGGAACTTGCAAATATAAGTTTTAGGTTGTCCGGTTTCCATCTTGCCCTAACAAGTTATCACGTTTCAACAACGCCAGTTGTATAGTATCGATCGACTTATCATTGTATAATTGTTTAGGGTAAAACTACAATTACAAACTGGATTCAGCAACTCGCTCCGGATAAGTAGGTAGATACAGATTACAATCAAAAGTTTGAATCAATCACTCGTAGGATAAAATTACCAAAATATAAGTGATTATTTGAAACGGCTTCAGTTATGGTGTTGTAGGTCGCAAAACTCACGTTTTGACTGTAAGTCAATCATTTTTAAGGCATAAAAACACCGAATTTTAATATTTTTTTGATGGCAATAAATAGTTTAGGATATTAGTTTATTAGTTAAGGGAGTCGAAACACGATTGACTTAATTTGACTCGATAGAAAAAATCACAAAGTTCCCTCTAATTCTTCATCATAAAGCAGTTTCTTTTGCTGGTTGTTTAATTTTTTTAATTAAATTTCGTCTACGTGTTCCCTAATAAAAACGGTAGAGGATTACGAAATTATTTTATTGCCAAGGAGTATTATTTTGTAGCAAAAAATACATTTATAAATAACGTTCAATGTAATAGTGCGCGTGCCGGCCAGCACACCTCATGCAGACCTCACACCAGAGCGCACTTCACCTTATACGTTAAAAATGTTTTTTTTTAGCCAACACAGTTTTTTAAATTGTAAAGACCGTTGTTTAACTTGTATAATTAATCTAGCGGAGTTAGAGACTCACAAAATTGTCATGAACAAAATATAAGATGCTGTACACAGTCGTAGTACCGAAGCGTGTGATTATATGGCTTAGCCTCAACATCAATTACCAATGAAAACCTTTCAAATGCCAATACCAACTACAATTATTTCCTTTCGGCTGAGAAAAACAAGGCGAACCAAATTCATTTCTGCCGAACACATCTCATAATAAAAAAAGTATGTTCGTGTGAATCTTATTAACCTAGTTTTATGAATTGGATGTGGTTGTAATGTGTTGTTGTTTGTGAATAAATAAATAAATCTGTGGCCAACTCTGGTGACGAAGTTTTTAGGCCGACTTAAGGCCTCCGTCATGGCTTAACGACTGCAATTTAACGTACCATCCGAAGCACGGTAGCGCTTGGATGAAAATGCCACTTGGGGTCACCCATCCACTTACGGAACCTTTAAAACGTTGCTTAACTTGGAAGATCTATCAAGATTCAAGAACGACTAAGCAAGCACGACCACGAGCGCTTCGTCTCATAATGATTTCTATGTCTAGAGCTGGTGCCGCGTGTTAATTTTTCTAAACCAAAAATCCATCATCTAATGATCAAAAGTCGAGGTACTTCAAAACTTGCGCAAATACGGTTATAGGAGTTGTTTTTTATATTTCACACAGCGTCATCTAGCCCCAAACTAAGCGAAGCTTGTATACTATGGGAACCAGGTATCTGTTATACTACGGTTAGGTATACATACTTTTTGTTTGTAAAAATACATACCCAGATCGTACAAAGATTTATCCCGCGGTGGAGATCGAACCCGCAACCTTCTGAGCGGGCTTCCACCTACTGTGCCACAGGAGCCGTCTGTGTGCTTTTTTTTGAATTGGTTAAAACTACGACGGGAAAACTGATGAAATAGAAAATTTACTACAGAAATGTCAACGCCGGCGCCGGTCATTGGCAAGATTGGCACAAATAGAGGCCAAGAAAGGCTGATGATGATGACTGAAATGAAGGAGATCTTCTCTAAACATATATTTATGCTAGATTCATTACTCCAAACATACATATATTTAAGCTAGATTCATTAGTTTTTGAGGTAGTAAATGTTCATGTTTCCTCAATTATAATTCGTTTATTTGATTGCAAAATAATTGAGGTATTGGGCATGAAAATTCCTTGGTAAATATTTAATTTAAACTTTTCCAGAAAACTGAATCAATGAATGAAAATTCGATAAGTGCTGGCCTTGACCTTCACGGTACGCCATCAGTCTTTCTTTAACTAACGATCCATAAATGCATAAGTAATGCATTTTGCTCAAGGCCAAGCCATAATTGTCTTCGTTTTATTTCCGGCTTGTTGATATATTGGAAAAATACTTGGTTGTTTACTTAGTACGAAGGAAAAAATGTGTGTATGTGGTTTGCTGTGCACCAAATTTCCCTATATGCGATACCTAATTTGGTAAAAAAAATTCAACACAAACTAATATGCTTAGGTATCGATCGACATTCTCGATATCATAGTTTCAAAGTGATCCCAGCGGTCCTACTGAATAAATGCTTTTTGACTTTGACTTTGACATAATATTATATTATCCTAAACCGTTCTTATTACCTAAACAATTCAATATAAGAAATGGCAAACGTGTTTTAAATATATTTGAATCAAAGTTCGATAAACCAGCGTGCTCAAAAACAATATATTTGTGTATAACTGAAAAACATAAAAATTCATTAGAAATTACCACATTCAACAGTCCCGAAGCTCATTGCATTACTAAACAAAGTGATGGGATACGAACTAACATCATAAAAGCTAAAATGACCTATATTCATTCTTAATATAATTCTATCATTCAATAATTTTCCGATGACCTCTTTCTATTATCATTCATGACTATACTTTCTATACTCGGAGTGAGTTGCGTATCTGTTATAACGTAATTAGACTACAGTCTAATATCGCAGGAACTCGAAAGTTCGTAATCTTTAAGGTTTTAATTTTGGAGTGATGCTCGAGCATAGCTGCTAGCTGTACTAGCTGCGTAATCAAAACTGGACTTATTTTAAACTTCTGGCAGTTTCGTCTGCGTAAGTTTAAACTGATCTTGAGTAACAATCTGTAACAACAGCCGCATACAAAAACAATATAAATTAAATATATAGCACACGGCGACGAAAAAATCGAAGTCATGCAAATCAAATTTTACCAAAATATGTGTCGCTACGATCCCACACAACGATCAACGTCAACACTAATAGATTCCTGCTTTAAAATTTAAAACATCTGGAAATATTTGGTCCCCGCCTGGTTGCTGTCCAAAACTTGAATGTAAATGAGCAAACACAGACTCTCAAGGCGTTATCTCTTTAGTCTTTTTTAGTACTCAAATAAATTATAAACAAAAGTTAAAAAAAACAAGTACGTATCAAGTAACATTAACTGAAGAATAGATCACCGTAATTGTTGGGAAGAAGTAGTAGACACGAAAAGAAATAGAAGAACTTCATACCAACAACTTTTTACCTCTATTCCGTAGGTCTGACACATCTTTCACCTTACCTTTACTTTCATCATCATCATCATCATCCACAACCTGACTTTGCCCACTGCTGGGTATAGGCCTCTCTTTCTATATGCCACTTTTTACGGTCTCGTGCTAACCTCATCCAGGTGCGGCCCGCAACGGATACCAAATCGTCTGCCCATCTCGCTGCCGGACGACCAACGTTTCTTTACTTTCATAATCATAACTAATTATTAAGTCGGTTTATATATTTACGGATGGATTCAAATTAATTGACGCTGAAAAGAAAGATTTGAGTCTGTCCACATCCTAAAGGTAGAATCGGACGGTTAAATTTTCGCCTTTCATTCGGCACCTTTTACTCGAAATGAAACTGTTCATTTTGTGTCTGAACACAAAATGAACCAAGATATGAAAGGAAAATTAAACATTCACTGGAGTAAACCGTCTGATAGATATTAAAGATAGATTCAAATTAATGAATGTTGAGTAACATTTGGGTCTGTCCACAGCGTGACCCACGCCCATTCATGGAAGCTGCTGAAGCCGCACATGTTCGCAATTATCCAGGACGTGCTCTTCCCGATGCTATCCTACACCGAAGCCGATGAAGAACTCTGGAACACGGATCCTCATGAATACATTCGAATTAAATTCGGTATGTTGCTTACATTGCCTTGGTCACTTCACTATCACTTGCTTGCTATATAAAACTAGCCTTTAGTTCATCTCCAGGATATCAAATTTTTTATTGTCAGAGGGTTGAATCCCTCCATTAATAGGCCGTTGTGAGGTAACCCGTATCTTATATGTAAATCGCTTCGGATCATCGCTCGCTTTCGTTTTACCAACGTTTTTACCCCTTTTCATCCCCCTAGAAATGTTCAACTCTAAGTTTAATGTTTCGAGGACTTATTGATAGGTAATTCCTTCATCACTCACCAAAGCCATTATTTAAAGCCTATTTTACTTTTCCAGATATATTCGAAGACTTCGTCTCGCCGATAATCGCGGCGCAGGCGCTCCTCATATCCTCATGCAAAAAGAGGAAAGACATGCTGGAGCGCACCATGCAACTCTGCATGCAAGTGCTCACCTGCCAGAACGGAGAATACGGGCCGAGGCAGCGCGACGGCGCTTTACACATGGTCGGAACCCTCCACGATATCCTCATAAAGAAGAAAACATACAGAGAGGAAATCAGCTCTCTTCTCAATCAATACGTCTACCCAGAGTTCAACAGTCCACTGGGACACATGCGAGCGCGCGTGTGCTGGGTAATCCAATGCTTTGCCGGCATCCGCTTCAAAACAGACAACCTACTCCTCCAAGCAGTGCAGCTTTCCATCAACGCTTTACTCCGAGACTCGGAACTCCCAGTGAAAGTCGAAGCAGCTATCGCGATACAGATGCTTCTCTCATCTCAAGAAAAGGTCCACGGTTACCTAGAACCTCAAGTCAAGGAGGTCACAACTGAACTACTGGAAATCATCCGTGAAACCGAAAACGACAACATCGCTAACGTTCTACAGAAGATTGTGCCTTTGTATACGGCGCAGTTGCTTCCGATGGCTTACGAGATCACCGATCACTTGGCGACCACGTTCAGTAAGGTGATAGAGACAGATGCAGGCACAGATGAGAAGGCAATAACAGCTATGGGACTTCTCAACACTCTGGAGACAGTGTTGGGCGCTATGGAAGAGAATCCCGAGATAATGGCGCAAATCGAGAAGACCGTGCTCCGTGTGGTCGGCCATATCCTACATCACAATATCATTGGTAAGTACCATTCTCAAACTAAAAACGAAAAAAAAGTGACAAAAGTGAAAACTTGAACAGTTCTAAACATGGCAAATAGCCCGGTGTCGGTGAGCAGTCACGTGACCCGCACGTGACCTTTTCGAGGCGAGTCAAAGAATTTTTCTCATCTCAAAACTGCCAAACGCGCCTAAAGAAGTTTTCACAAAAAAAATTGTATGCTGTCATGTCATTGTTGCATTCCTTACACTCATAAATTTCTAGTTAGTCAAGAAGTGGTTTGATCATAAATGTTAGGATTTTCGTATACTATACCAATAATAATCATAATTTACTTTTTGCTCTCAGTGCCTACTATCAAACGCTAAAATGTTGGTTTCAGTATGGCGTCGATACATTGCATAAGACGATTCAAAATACAATGTATGTTAAATTAAATCAGATTGTGTATATAAATCTATTGTACTGTTAGAGCGAAACGTAGAAAATAGTGTTTAAAAAAGAATTCTATTACGTCGAAATTGATTTTATTGAAATTAGAAGAATTCGAAATGCTCTGGATGAGAGCTGGTACCAAACTGAGGGCGATGTAGGGTTTAGACACAATGGATGAGAACTGCAGATTTTAAGGGCTGTGTCAGCAAAAGGTAGTAGAAGTACAGGGTGTAACAGTAGTACGGTATTCTTCGAGAATTTCTAGTGATTGCTATCTTAGGAAAAGGAACAACTTGATTTTCATGACTTTTTTGTGTGGAGATAATCTTAGATCTACTTACTGATCCCTCTGACAATCCTTGCTATTCCTGAATAACAAATATGTTTTATCTAGTCAATATTTGTTATGCAATACATAAGTTTCTAGAGTGTTCCCATTGAGTATTTTAGACTAGAGTGTAGATATATATATATCATAGAGCCATGCTTGAAAAGCGGAGCTCGAGTCCCACTCAGCTGATTGTCAACCTACACTGTTTGGTAACATACAATAATTTATTTCAGAGTATTACGAAGAGGCTATGTCACTGCTCTGCAACCTGACATCCAAGAACATATCCGAGGACATGTGGAAAGTTCTAGAGCTGCTGTACCAAGTATTTGAAAAGGAAGGCTTTGATTACTTCACTGATATGATGCCAGTTCTGCATAACTACATCACTGTCGACACAAACGCATTCCTCTCCAATGAGAACCACATACTGGCTATCTTCAATATGATCAAAGCTGTAAGTTGATTGTACAAATACTTTTTATAACCACTAAGGAACAATCCCACCACTCGCTAATTATGGCTGATAGCTAAACATCAGCCTGCTAAATAGCCTATCAGAAACTTGTGAAACAAAATGAATGATATCTGTAGTTGTTGTGTTCCAAACAGAACAGAGACGCAAGTGGTGAAGCTGGACCTAAGTGTCTTTTATCTTAATATTTGTAGTAGTTATCTGAATATTTTCAGTCTTATAATACTGACATAGATTAGGGGAGGCCTATGTCCAGTAGTGGACTGCTATAGACTGATGATGTGATGATATCATACTGAACTCAAAGGCTTCGTAAATGCCTCTCAAATATATTGCGACTGACATTCCAGCTCATACATAAATAATACAGATTTATTTCCCAAGGTAGATTTGTATGTAAGTAGTCCTTTTCAATATCTTTTCTGATATAATGCTGAATTGCGAAAGAACTGCTTTAGCGAAGTAACGCGGTGAGTCGCCATTGTGCCTTTAAATTATAGTTGTACAACTATAATTTTTACTTCACTAATAATAGACTTTATTGCACAATAAACAAGATTTTACTATTGGACGTGTACGATTGGGGGGGGGGTCATGTCCCCCGTGACCACGCCCCTCGGACCGCGCCTGTTTACAATGCGAAACCCCTTGTAATACTTAATCATTTTGATGTAAAAGTAGTTTTTTTTCACCTCACTGCTGGGCATATGATTACAAAACTCGTTATATTTTAAACAGGTCACCGCAATCTTTTTTAAATTTCATCCGAAGTGAATAAAGTAGATCTATTTTCGGCATTTACATGCAATGCGAGATATTATTTTCGATTATATTTGCGTTGCAAATTGCTTATAACCTGCTTTTGCTTTCGTGGTTAGAGTAATTTGAAACAGTTGAGAGGAAAAGAGACCGGCTCTTGCTCCATAAAAAAGAAGAAGACTGTTTCGTCCCTGGATATACTACGTTTGTATGGAGAAAGAGCTGGTATCCTTTTCTCGTAAGGTATGAAATCTCCAACGGCGATTTTAGGGGCTAGGCTCAAAACCTATTGACAAAACAGGCTAAATCCGAAAACAATGTTCTTCTATGCTAATAAGTTGCTCTATAATAATCTAAATATGGAAATCTAATCTACCCTCGACCTCTTTTATTTAAATTGTTAAATTTCTCATTTACATGCAAATGTGTTTTTTTATAATCTTCATTATAAAAATCAATAATATAAATTTCAATCCGCATTTTTGTATGGGTCAATGAATCAAAATGCTGAATTTCAAAACTACGTAAAAACTCATTCGAATTGTTTCTTTGGTCCACGCTTTCAGACAGAGATTGTACACTTTTTGGCTTGTTGGACTGTGTCCATCTCGCTCAAACTAACAACAACAGCACTTCTTTTAGTTAGCTTAGCACTAATAGCGGACAATACAAGATACAAAAACAAAAAGTATACAGGCGAATTGAGAACCTCCTCCTTTTTTTGAAGTCTGATGAAAATAAACGATATGCATTAAAATGGAAGGACAATGGACCCAAAAACTCTAGAACATCACTATACAGGGTGTAAAAAGATAACTACCGAAAACTGAGGGGTTACAATCAGATGATTCTAAACATATTTAGCGAAAAAAAAAACGCAATTTTTTTCTTACTTAGCTTAGTCATTTTATGTTATTTTGGCTTATTTACTACTATTACAACATAATAAGACCAACCTACCTAATCATTCATTTCATTTATAAAAGAAAAAAACAGTTAAAACTCAAAATCCAGCAATCTACGTAAAACAACGCGCCCAACATACGCAAACAGTACTCTTAAAATGCTGTTTTCTCTGGATATGTTTTTTATGGAAAATCCTTTTGGATTTGGTTGCGTGTTGGGATGCTGCACCTGCCCCTTGCGGCTTCGGTAGACGTCTTTACACCCTGTATTCACTGGCACTGAAAGCACTTGATATTTACATTTGCAATAGCGTGGCTCTGCGAATTCTTTTCTGTTATGCTTCATATCTATTATTTTCTGATTTGTGACCTTAATTTACTTTAAATTCTTTATTTTCATATGTTTAGGGTTATTCAAAAGTCAATCGAAATCTATCTGTTGTTTACCCAACCACAAAAAAGTAAAATATGAATTATGTAATTTTCTTTGCCAAAATATATGAAACATAATATGTGAAACATTTACATTTACAGGTGTTGAGCTCAGAGCACGAGGACGAAGCGGAGATGTACGCAGCGAAACTTCTAGAAGTGATTGTTCTGCAATGTTCCGGAAAGATCGATAATTGTCTGCCATCTATTGTGGAACTCGTTCTGAACCGACTCACGCGTAAGGTGAAGACTTCGGAGCTCAGGACTATGCTGCTACAGGTAACTCTAATTTAAAAAAAAAACAAACATGATTACAACAATTGTGATGATTTTGTCACATTGAGTTACATTTACTGTACTATGGAAAAGGGCTAGGTAAAAATACCCTAAACCGGCGAGCTTGTATTAAGAATGTATTGAAAGGAAATGAAGGCAAAGGATGTTAGAATCGAGATCATAGCAAGAGTCCTCTCCTGAGCCTCATGTTTATTAGGTTTAAATTCAATTTATTTATTTGACCCCCTACCTCCCCCTGGAGTTGATATATGTATAAGTGAATATAAGAGATCCCAGCGGTCCTATTCAATAATAAATGCTCTTTGACTTTACAATTCTACAGGCATTTTAATTTTGATATTTATCAACAGGTCCTGATAGCCATCTTGTATTGCAACCCCCACCTGCTGTTCACTATATTGAACAATCTGCAGGAGTCTGTGCCCAACGCGTCCATCATCCAACATTTTATCAAGCAATGGATACACGACACCGATTGCTTTATGGGGTAAGTTATAAGTTGAAGGAATAATCAGAATTGGTCTTAACGGAAGATCAGCGCGGTTTGTTTTGTTTGTTTACTCAACAATTCGCTTATTGCTGAGTTAGGCTCCATTTTGCAGCAACCTTCTATTAAGTTTTTCTCGTATCTGTTGTGTTATGTACTTATTCTTACAAATAAAACATTATCTATTCTATTCTTTATATATAGTCGTTCTAAATAGAAACTGCGATGTTTGATTTTATGTATAAATCGTTTTGTTTTGCGGGAAGAGTTCACTCAAACTTTTTTAATCGTCTTTTCTCGTCCGATTGAAAACTAAGGATTAATACATTTATACTGCATTGACGCACGCGCGTGTTAAAACGCGTCAGGAGGAAACCTATGCCTACATTAAACGGGACGCAGTAGACTGAAATATTGTTTGAGATGGAATGCTTGCTGAACACATAAAACATCTCAGCTTGTATAAGCTGCCTTTACACTTGTAAATTTTACTCACGTAAGTTAAAGTGTAAGGCCGGCCTTACAGAAAAGACAACGCCAATACGTGTTGAGCTAAGTTGCGGATTTCTTCACGATGTTTTTCTTCGCCGTTTAGAGCTCATGTCATTTTAAACGATGGTCTTATTTTTTGTCTTCAAGGAAGTTTTTGTTTCACTCGTGGTCGCACTTGATAGATCATCGAAGTTAAACACCGCCGATGAGTGATGAGTGGCATTAACAACTGGTCGCTTCCGTGCTTCGGAGGGCGCGTTATATTGTCGGTCCTGGCTATGAGTCGTTAAGCTATGACAGAGGCCCTAAGGCGGCCTATAAACTCTGTCGCCAGAGTTGGCCACTGACTCATACGACGTTACTTTTTAGGAAGCTTCTAGACTCGTGCACGTTTTGTTACAGAATCCATGACCGCAAACTGTGCGTGCTCGGTATCTGCACTCTGCTTGAGATGGGTCCATCCCGACCAGTCATTGATGAGGTGATGCCGCGGCTGCTGCCGGCCTGTTTGATCCTGTTCGACGGCCTCAAGCGGGCATATGAGGCTCAAGCGGAACCTGATGATGAGTCTTCCTCTGACGAAGAGGAGGATGATGATGAGCATGGTATGTTTCTTTTATAAAATATAGTTATTATTATTAGTATTTTAGCCTGTATTGTCCCACTGCAAGGCAAAAGCCTCCCTGCCGTTATTCCTATGCATGGCTGCAGTGGGCCAATCTGGAAGATGCACATCTAACTCTTCCCGCTATATTTGGTGGTCTGCTGCTTTTATATGTATAGTGACTACTATTTTATTTTCACGGAAGATAGCGGAGGTTATTGGGCAACATTATAGGCTACTTTTTGTCCCGGAAATCCCATGCGAGCGGGATTAAAAAGTATTAGTAAAGATGCGGGCACAGCTAAATAATAATAGTAATAGCCTTTATTCAGACAAGTTTACATTACATAATATCCCACTGTTAAAGTTATTTGTCTGTGTGCCTTTTATAGGCAAAGGCCTCTCCCAACTCCCTCCATTTCTGTCTGTCCCTTGCTACGGCTGTCCATCCTCCAACTGTTGCAGTTTTAATATCATCCGCCCATCTTCTATTTATAATATTAGTAAGATGGTGTGACAATGTGAGCGTTTTTTCTGAACCTTGTTCAGTAAGAACTAAAAAGTAAACCTTCAGTCTACGATTCTTAAAAAATCACGAATGAATATTCTCATTAAATCAATGGTTTATAAATAGCACAAAATACTAAGAAAAAAGTATACAATGATACTCCTTTACAGAAGTGCTGTCGAGCGACGAGGATGACATTGAGGAGATGACTAACGAGTATCTAGAGAACCTGGCGCGTATGGCGGTTCGTAACAGCGGAGAACAGGGCGTCGCCGTCACCGCTACGATCGAGCAGGACGATGATTCCGACGACGTGAGTACAGTTCCGTGGCCGAGCGGTAAAGCACTCCGGCTTTAGGAGGATCGTCTGATCGTTGCGGGTTTGAATTCCGTCGAAATATTTAATTTTCTCGACGTGAGTACAGTTCTATCTCAGGCAGTTGTTTCTGTGTGCGTAAACTCGTGAACGCTCAATGGACGAATGAGCGCTCAGTACCGCTAACGCACACTGAAGCAAATCAACCAACCCGCCTCTTGGTGGATGGTATAAATGTTTGTTCCACAATTATACTGAAACAACTGAATGGATATGGAATAAATTTGGCACAGAGATACATTCAGATTACATTCTTATAATTCCCACAGGATGATGACTACATTCCTGACGAAGCACCAATCGAATGTTACACCACTCCACTCGAAGAGAAGGATTGCACTGTTGACGAATATATCAAATTCAAAATCACGCTTCAAGGTATGGACAACAAGTTGGCGAAAATTTACTTGTTATTTTCGATAATCATGTTTAACCTATCCACAAATCTGACAGATTCTGTGTGTGATGATGAGACAAAGTAGAATCCCATTCTCAACTTAACCTAATAATACTCATAAATGTTAACCACACACTTAGGGATCACTGAAATGCATCCTGCATAGATCACATCTATACAGGACTTAAACCTTGATCATTAGCTCGGACGGCAGTGCGTCAGAACTGATCGCTGAAGGTCGTGAGTTCAAGTCTTGCATGGATGTGTTTTGTGGAATGCATTTTAAATTCAATTTGCATTTTTAAATCGTTCTTTGCTTCAGGTATAGCGGCTAGCGAGCCCGCACTTTACAGCGCACTCACGGGCGCGCTGAATGAGCACCAGCTAAAGAAACTGAACGCTGTTTTTGTTCTGGCTGATCAGCGTAAGGCGCAACAAGACAGCAAACTTATACAACAGCAAGGAGGTCAGTATTAAACTCTGTAGTTCATTGGATGAATTCCCAATTGAGATGATAACGGCTGAGCTAACTGATAAATGTATCTTTTTTCAGGTTACAGTTTCACGGTACCTGCTCAGGTGCCGACCACATTCAAATTCGGTTCTTAAAATTAACTAAAAGTTTACAAAAACTTGTAAGTAATTGACGAAAACCCGATATGTCTATTATATCACCTAACATCTACGTCTGCGGCAACCATGTATAATATAAAATTTGCCGTACCACACCATTTATAATGCCAGGCATTTCACAGTGTTAACAGCTTGTTGGATTAGTATGTATTTTACTGCTGTCTGCCAAAGGGCTAAAATCACGCTAACATATAAATTATTATTGTACAAGTTTTGCAAGTGATGATTTATCGTCTTAAATCAGACAGCAGTTTTGGGTGCTGATACACGGAACATAGATTTTGTTATTTATATTTAGTTTTTTCTAGCATTTAGCGATGTACCAAGTGATATTTTTTTTTTTAGCTAAATGTGCAGTTCAGTTTGTCAGCACTTGATTAGTCTAGCGGAAATCACAATACCTTCATCAATACATAATTAAATTGAAGTGTCTGTATGCTGCGATTTCAAAATAGGTGTGTTTTCTCAAGTGCATATAGTTATTTACACAATACCAAAACACAATCAAGCTTTTTTAAAAATTGTAGTCTGTTAGTTAAACCGGACTAATCTCTGGAATTTTAATGTAACTTTCACTGGAAGATAGAGGCGGTTGCACGGCAACATAATAGGTAAACTTTTTATCGCGGGATCGGAATTTACGCGGGGAAAAATTAACCTAAGCGTACGAAGTCGCGGGCACAGCTAGTCAACAATAATATTGCAGATATTTTAGTGATTAGAAGAAAAATGATGGTCGTGCTTGCTTAGACGTTCTTGATAGATCGTCGAAGTTAAGCAACGTTCTAAACGTTCCGTAAGTGGATGGGTGACCGCCAGTCGCATGACCCATCCGCGCCGAACTCAATTCAATAGAGATAATGCTGAGACGTCAGAAACTAGCCGCATTTTCTGACGTCATCAGTATTTTTTGTATAGAATAATTACTTCGCGGCGTACGGCGCGGTCAGTGTGTGATCAGCTTTTATCTTTCCAGCACCCACTTGTTCTTTTTGTAGACTAAATACTAACATATTGTATCGCTGCACTTGAGATACAAGACGTGTGAAGAGCACAGTATATTGCGTGCTCATTCGCTCCTACAGGTTTTATGGCAAAAAATGTACAGCGCACTAGTCGAAAATTACTTGTTGTGCTATGCGCTATATGCTTTTTGTTACTGCAATACGCGCGTGACAGTTATTGGCGTCCATTCTGTTGTTCACTGACTGAACTTAATCTAAAACTTATGCGTTCATATTTTGTTCTTACTAAAGACGAAAACAGCATATCATTGAAAGTGACGCTACTAGAAGTAAAATCAAAATGGTACACAGCAAGAAAAATGGTCTTGACTAATTCTACCTACATATACTAAATTTTTACTAAAATTAAGAAAGTTTTAAGTTCAACCGAATTACACTTACACCCTTTGCACCTAGCAATAAAGTCACAAATCATCAAAAAACTTACGATCATTCATCACGAAAAACGTCAAAATGCTAAACAAAATAACGGCTCGAGGTGTTATTTACCGATGACGGTTTTGCTGTGCTGACCTGATCTACAATATTGTTGATCGAAGGTAATAGTCATTCTATTTTGGACTTTATCGTAAACAAAATAATAACTTTAGTCAGTTCACTTCTTGGTGGTTAAATTTAGTTAGTGGATAACAGAATCGACGCCAATATCTTAACAGGCACATTATGTTGGATCATGATTTGTAAAAGCGAATTAAAGCGACTACTATGTGGATTGAATGCTTACCATAACTACATGGCCTAATTTTTGTAAACATCTTAAGTAAATAGTAAAATTGGTTTTATTGAAAATATTTTGTAAATTTTTTCATCTTGACAATCAATCTGTGAACAGAATGATACTTGTTGTGTTAGTAAGTATATAAATACAAGTATACACTACTGTAACTTGAGTGATTTACATTTTATTTGCAAGTTTTCTGTAATCGCAATATCTAACCATAACGTTAGTCATGCAAAGGGAGAAAACTGTTTACCATAGGTGACAAGCATTATACGAATGCACTTTGATGGGCTACTGTTTGCAGTGGCTTATTCCCAGAGGTCCACGACACGAATTGTTTGGTACAGTTAGCAATAAAGGCTTCGACATATTTTCACTGTTTCATAACCAGCTGCTAAACAAGACTTTTTCTATTTTCATAACAAGAACTTCTTAGTAATTTATGGTAGTACTTTTTTCTTAATAAAGATTACATTTTCATGGAGAAGATATTTTAGATCAAAGTCAGTTAGTTAGGATAGTGAAAAACTACGCGCGAGCCGAGCGAGCGTAGCTAGCGTGCCGCGGCAGTGGCCGCCCTGGCGCCGATGCGCCAGAAATTGAATGTGTAAATAATTATATTTCTTCCGCATCCCTGCATGCTGTCTATCTCGCTCAAACCTGTAGTCTATTTCGCTTTAATGACATTAAGACTCGCTAACTTATGAAATACTCTCTTGTATTGCTTTTTGGCTGTACATTCGTCAAATCTCATGGACCCACTGGGAGCTCATGTATGAACATTTAAATTTTTTGGCTAATTTTTCATGGACCCGCTGGGAAATAAATACAATAGAATCATGGACCTCTGAGAATAAGCCTTTGCAGCTACTGACTGCTTGTAACAATGTTAACGTAACTTTGTTTATTATCGTGGACCGACTTGTAATAACCTGAATTCTATCACAGCTACTTTATATTGAATATGTGCTGGGGTAGTGTTGCATGGTTGGCCTCATCAGTGTGTGCCCTATATGTACTTAGCCGCATACATTCTTAATGATTGTTTACGCAACGTGTGACAAAATTATTCGCATATTCTTGTAAATATGTCCTTGTAAATGATGATAAAATAAAACCAATCGTTATGTGCTTAATGATATCTTAATTTTTATTACTTTATGTATCAGAGGCTTTATATGTGAACGACTTGTTATATAGCTCAGAATATTCAGCACACCAATTAATTTGACCTAGCCTAATAAGTTGACCGAGCGAGCGAAGCGTCTCAGTTTCGAGATTGACCAAAAATGCTTTTGTCCTTCTATTAGTAATCGAATACAGGTCGCATTTTTCAACGGATTTTGACGAAAATTGGCATAGGGGGCCTTGATCTATTATATACGTTTTTTTGTAAAATGTGTACCTATAGCAATCAGATCTATTGTTCTCACAGAACCACTAGTTTATATTACTATGTAGCAGGCAACTGGTTTAATCAGCCATTCATCTAAACGGCACCGTTCAACTAATGGCCTGAATATTTTTTTTAATTTAACAAAAAAATTTAATCGCCGAAAAAACAAAAATTTCGAAAACTGATTGAGCGGCCGCTGATGCGCCTGAAATTTAATAATGTTATCTTTATTACCTATAAAATGACTTGGCTAGGCAAGTAGTTAAACGTAATAGTATTCTGTGGTAATAGCACCTAGCCATTTGAAGGTTTAAGAGTATTTATTTATTCTTGTCTAATAACCTTCCACCAACATAAATTACGGTTAAGGGGATTTCTATAATTTTTGTCTAATTATCCCCTGCCTCAGCTAAATCCGATTGTAAGGGGATTTGTAGACAAAAAGTCTAATAATCCCCTTCGAAGGGGAATCTTTAAGGGGATTATTAGACCAAGCTCATTTGCCTATTCAGGCCGCTAGTTGCACGTTGCCGTTTAATCAAATAGATTAAACGCTAGGCGTTTAATTGAACGGCTGATTAGACCAGTTGGCTGCGACATATATATAATATTTGGTTATAATTATTACAACATACTCTCTTAACATTACTTTATGAAGCTAGGGAGCAAGTAAGTAGGTGATATTGTCGTAACTTATTAATGATTTGGATCATGGTCAAAGTATTTAAGAAAGCACCACAAGACTTGAGATGCGGGCCAAGCTCAAGATATATTTTTAATACTTTCAATAAAATGTCTGATGTACTGATTATTTACCAATCTATCTACAAATCAATCAGTTGAAATGAAATAATGTTGTTTTCTGTATCTTATTTTGCATGTACTTGAAAATGCAAGTCAATAACCTTAATTTTTTTATTATACTCGACTCTTTTGTTATCTTATTGTGAACTATCTTCAGATAGGATTTTGACTAATTGATGGAGTAATTAATTACCTATCATTTTATACTTGTCTTAGTGATATTGTCGTAACTTATCAATGATTTGGATCATGGTCAAAGTATTTAAGGAAGCACCACAAGACTTGAGATGCGGGCCAAGCTCAAGATATATTTGTAATACTTTCAATAAAATGTCTGATGTACTGATTATTTACCCAGCTACTTGAAAATGCAAGTCAATAACCTTGACTAAATGATGGAGTAATTAATTACCTGTCATTTTATACTTATCTTAGTTTCTATTTGCAACAACTTCTATGTTCATGTTGATGCAATTTTGATGTTTTGTGTACCTAATGTAGTTTTTGCTTCATGTTGTGTTTCGGTGTTCAGTTAGTGTAGCGTAGCGACACATCTGCGGAACTTACCTACGGCGCCGATCGTTCGGTTGAATACTGCCGCAGTGTTTTTCAAGTAACCTATGACACATCAGCCGAAAGTAACTGCGTTCCAAATTACGACCGAAACTTCAGCCGCTGAACTTTCGGCGCGCCGTACCTTCGGCTGGTGTGTCGCCACACTGGGGGGTCTATGAATGTGTCTAGTTGTCAGTGCATTCATAAATTCGATGATTCTCTTATATTTTTTTATAAACACTGTTTCGCAAATCCACTACTGAGTCGCAAGAGCGCCCTATCTATTTACTACCTACTGGATTTCGGTTGCTGAATTGTCTGCATTTATTTGAAGTTTCGAGATGCGACTTCTACAAGCTATTAGGTATTTTTTTTTGTTTATAAATTATTTTGAAAATAAAATTATGTATGTAAAAGATTGTTTTTATTTTTCTTCCATTAAAATTGGAAGAATATGAACAGGAGGAGGCTTACAATGAAAATGTTATAATTTGCCTACTTTTTTCTACATTTTTTTTTATCCTAAAGATAGCTTGACCGATTCTATTGTATTTTGTAATTTTATGTACATATTCTAATTGCCTACATACAATTATACAAAAATAATCAGCACTTTTAATAGATAAAACATATTATATTGGTAGTTTGTGTATTGTCTATTCTCATACTAATAATTTTCATTACAAAGCAATCTTAGATCTAGTAAGTAGTAAACTAAACACATCCACCACCATAACACATAACAATCGGATAACAATTATAATTATCCTCCTTTATTTTATCAGAACTATACATGCCAACCTCGCTTTTAAATTAAAAAATAACAATATAAAAATAATTTATTTCAGGGAACATTGGTTAAGTACAAAATGTTATATGCTTATAAAACTGAGGCACATATTAAAATAGCTACCTTAATCATAAAATAAACTTATTAACTAGCTAGTCAGCGACGTGTGTGACACGTTAGTAAATGCTGTGAATCGTTCGCGAAAACGCCGGAACAGCACATTCTTCCCTAATGAATTTCGAAATCATCTCAGTTGGAATGCGCACCACAAATGATTTAAAATCACTATGACGCGACTCCAACTGCTCGACCAAGGTGAAGTCAGAACAACTAAATTCCAAACAGAACTGTTTGGAATTTAGTTGTTTTGGGATACAATCTAGTTCTGTATTGTATTGCTTATTATATTGTTTATCTGTGATTGTATTGTTTTATGTGCCTTAATAAATAAACTGTTGTCTGTCCACTAGCTCATTAATAGTCTTGCATCAGAGACAAATTAGCCTATGCTTTTGTCATATTTCATTTTACTTATAATTCTACCATAGATGATCATGATATTAATATTCTATTGAGGAATTATTAATAAACAAAACTACATTTCTGAGATTCATGTCCCTAGAAACCAATTGGATTTAACTATATCACAATACATTATCTTTTAATAAAATATAAATAAGTAACATCGCAATCTACTACAAACAACAACAAATAAACTGTTCTTGTAAACCTAACTAAAGCAATATATTAAAAACTTTGACATCATCTACCTTAGTATTTTCTTATTAATACATATCCAATACCTTACACCATGCATACCTCAGCATACCTAACCTAGTAACCATTTTGGCATATACACCATAGATATGTTAGTAATTATATAGCAATTCCTCGGAAATAGTCATATCGGTCACGCCTTTGGTCTTGTAACTGACCAATTTTTGATGCAGAGTCAATATCTCTACAGACTCCGCAAAACATACTGGATATTATATGAAATGGACTACGATAGTACAAGTTTGTGTCGTTTAGTTTTTTGTTCTTTTTGTGACAGCGAATATGTAAATACACTTCAAGAATAGAGAGTAGTACACATAATATAGCGGGGCAAATCATCAAGGTGGGTAGGAGTAACATGCGGTGACTTATTTTATTAGACCCAGCAAGTATTTTAGCTTTAAGTGATTGGAACTTCTTGGTCTTACACATGTAGCCATGTTTTGGAAAGGATGTATTCTCGAGCTGGGCTGGTTCAAGGTATAAAGGTTTATGATGTATTGGAGATTGGTTTTTCAGACATGGTTCTCCAGTTTCTTCATTTATTTCATACGTCATAACTTCTCCAGTTTCGTCATCGCAGCTAAACCTCATGTGGGCCGTAGCCATTCTTCCTGTAAATCATTAGTCCATCCATTAATCATCCTTGGGTTGGTTAAAAACCTTCTCGAGTTTTTTTTGTTAATTTTACTGCCTGACTAAGTAATAGCTGACAACTCTGACAAGAGAAGAGAAGCTTGCTAATAAACTATGTTTTATGTTGAATTTGTGTAGAAAATACTCTAATTTTAGGAAAAAATTGATCAAGTTAATTGGAAAACATTGTAGGTACTTAACCTACAATGTTTTCCAAAAACTGTCGTAATAGACACCTACCTGACTCAAGCAATAGTATGTTCTAAGCAAATACAACAAATCACCGCAAGTTAGAAGAAGTAAAAGAAGAAATAAAACAATACAACAAATCACTTCCGCAAAACAAGAAAGTCTTTTTTACGGCAGAAGTCGGACGTATGCGTGACGTGACACTACGAGATGATGTCAAAGTCAGTCAGACAAATAGTAATGTCCTAGCGTCTTACCATAGAACGTGACATAAAGTTATTCCACCGAATAAATCAAGAATAACCATACATTTTGACAGTTTACACTCCGGAATAACTTTATGTCACGTTCTATGGTAAGACGCCTACAGTTTAATCGAAATTATCGAAATCGATTTTTATTTCACAACGATCAATATCTTAATCGATTTATAAGGGTCATGCAGATAAAATAATTACTAAACCGACGATAATTTTTTTACTTATCGATTCATTGATTGTTTCGATTTTCATTTCGTACTCTCTATTTGGTTACGTTCTTCGATCATTAAGTAGGGATGTGCCTTACCTTGTATTTCCCCTCTGTCAAATGTACACGACTCCGAATCGTGTCAGTTTATACGAGGTTACGTTCCATTTTACTCAGTACTGACGGTTTTTGAAGATATTATTTATTGTTTGTTAAATGTAATATGGATAATTTATGTAATCATTTATGAAACATTTTTTTTGTATGTTTTATCGTTCCATTTTTTATTAATCTTAATCGGGATATTTGAACCATTTGGGGTCGAGACCTGGGTCCGTGGGGTTCCGAGGCCCATCGCGTCTTCAAAAATCTTTTAGGGCGTCTGGTCGAAGGACAGAGTAGGGTCGAAGCGTCGCGCGTCGCGTGATTCGAGAGCTGGCGATTTTTTGGCACAAAGAATCAGCATGGCAATGCCGCCAGTGTTTTGGGCTGTAGTAGCTTAGTTTCTGTAAATAAATAAATACATTTTATTACTTGATTTTTTTTGTTTCAAAATTTGTTATGAGCTACACAACGTGAAACGGAACAAGTTCAATGTGTAAGGCATACGCTCCGGCGTGAAAAAGAGGAAAAAGACTAAACTGAGGCTAAAGTTCTAGCTCGAGGCTAGAAACCTAATAAATACTGATAGACTGATAGTTAGGCACCTACCTACTAGTATAACAAATCATTGACGAACCCTCAGAGTAGGTACGAACCATACAAATTCTTAGTATATATGACGCCAATTTATGCCAAATTTATTAGTAAGGGCCTCGCCTTTAGCTGTGCCTTTAGTTTGGACTGTTTCTTACCTTTATTTAAAAAATACCTATATTTATGTGGATACCTAGATTTTATGAGCAGCCGGAAAGTGTCCAACAAGGCACGACTGGCAGTTCATAGAGGAGTGTTGGTACCGACATTGATGTATGGAAGTGAAAGTTGGGTGTGGCAGAAAAAACATCAGAGTAGAGTGAATGCTGTTGAAATGAGAGCGTTGCGTAGTATGTGTGGGGTAACGTTGAATGATAGAGTGAGAAATAGTGTGATAAGGGAACAGTGTGGAGTGAAAGAAGATGTAGTGTTGAGGATCGAGAAAGGGATGGTTTGGGCATGTAGAGAGGATGGATGACAGTCGTTTGACAAAGCAAGTGTATGAGGCGAGTGTGCATGGGACAGCTGGAAGAGGAAGACCTAGGCGAACCTTCTTGGATCAAATTGGCGACATTTTGGAGAAGGGCCAGGTCAAAAGTACCCTAAACCGACGAGCATGTATGAAGAATGTAATGAGAGTGAATGAGGCGAAAGTTGTGTGTCAGGATCGTAGCGACTGGAGATCCGTGGTCTCTGCCTACCCCTTTGGGAAAGAGGCGTGACTTTATGTATGTATGTACCTACCTACCTGTAGGTCACTGAAAGCAAGTAGCGTACAGTTAGCAACAAAATGTGATGTAGATATCTACCATTTATTTTAATGAGTAGGTATAGGTAGGTACCTGACGACCTCTGTGGCGCAGTGGGTAAAAGCCCCCTTGGGAAACAGAAGGTTGCGGGTTCGATCCCCGCCGCGGGATAAATGTTTGTATGATCTGCAAATATTTATCTCGAGTCTGGGTGTTTCTATGTATAATATGTATGTATTTACAAAAAGTATATAAGTAGTATATCAGTTATCTGGTTCCCATAGTACAAGCTTTGCTTAGTTTGGGGCTAGATGATGCTGTGTGTAATGTCCAGCATATTTATTTATTTATTTTTATTTATTTAATGTAGTGGTTCCCATAGTACCTACAAGCTTTGCTTAGTTTGGGGATAGATGACGCTGTGTGAAATGTCCAGCATTATTTATTTACTCACCTCGTGGATAGGACTGTGTGGAGGAAGACTACCTATTTGGAAGACTGATCCCAGTTGGATGATAATCAGGAAAAGAGCTCAAACCGAAATGAAAAATGCATTAAGTCTGACGTCAGGGTTCTGTGGCCGAGCGGTTGAAGGCACTCCGGCTTTAGGAGGATCGTCTGATCGTCGCGGGTTCGAATCCCGTCGGAATCGAAAAGTTTGATAAGACTTTTCATTTCTTAAAGAAAAATGCATTGATGCACGGTGTCAACTACAACATCTTTGATTGTAGAAACAATAGTACTGGGTCTGACCAATCCTGGTTGTTCTCGTTTAAAGTAGGTAAGTATTTAAAGATTCAATGGGTTTTTGTTGCCGACTGTTCCAACAGTCTAGATATTTCCAGGTCCTGCACTATGCGCCGATCAATACTTGCAGGGTGGAGATGCGCGCGTCTGTCCCTGACTTGATTTATTATATCCCGTTCAATTCACCTTCAGCTGCAGCTCTGAGAGCATCCTTCTGCGCTTTCGGGTCTCAGACCTAGGAAGGTGAGTAATTATTCTCAATATCATTTTATGGTAGATAGGTATGGAGGTAAGTGATCATTCATGAGCTAGCATAATTTTTTTTCACTAATGTAGTAGGTACCTTACCTACTTTCGAAACATGATTACTTACCTAATGTACCAACCTACCTAGAATTGTATTTATTGGTACCTACCTACTTAATGCTTTGTGTTATATTCTATGATGCAATAGCGCGTATTAATATAATGCACTATGCTTTTAAGTATTTGCCTTTTTTATTAAGTACTATATGTATAGGTACCTACCTAAGTAAGGGAGATATATTATCGAAGAGTAAGGGCGCGGCATTGAAGTAGGTAGGTAGTACCGAATTAAATAGCATCATGTTCTATGAATGAAGATTCAGTGCAGCCTCATTTTTCAAAGAAAGCTCTTCAAAAGAATGCATCAAAGAATTTGAAATGTCCTAACTTAAGACTCAAGAGTAGGGCGTCAGATAAGTCAAGTAACGCCCGTTAAAAGCTGCGCAAAACCTTGTCGGCTATACTTTTTTATCGATAGAAGGGGTGTTAGGGGTACTTTTTTTATCGTCCCAAAGTCCTAATATCAAGAAATATGCCAGTGATTATTGATTAACTTCGAATTCAGCGCAAGTTTTTTGAAAAGTGGCGGCAGGCAGTAGGTGGCCACAGCAGAAATTATATATGTTGGATTGGAGGATACGTGGGAAGCTGGAACAGTCTGGGTGCGGCTCGATCGATAGAACAGAGACCCCACGGGACAAAGGAAGCCAGTGCGCACGCAGTATCTGCGGGGGTTGGCGGTTTTGCGCGCGCAACCATGTCGTGGGTTTGGGAAGAACCTGCGTAATCATGACAGATTGAAACCGGGTGGAATCGCTTTCTTCGTACTGCGCAACAGATTCGTAAAGAAATTATGTTATCAAAACACACAGTTTATCGCAAATAGTTATGAAACTGCTAAGACTGCCTAGCTGGTTTTGGGCTTCATATTGCAAAAACGAAATCAAACTTAGCAAGTAGGTATGAACTACATTATGTTCAAAACATTTAGAATTTTGGTGTTTTCATGATTCGTTATTAAAAAATTGTACCTAAGTATTTAGATTACACCTACCTACCGTGTATTTTCGTGTGTGTTATAATGAGAGATTTATTGCATTGTGTGTGTGTTGGTAAGCGTGGCTTTACTGATTGAAGGTTTCAGTGATTTAATATTTCTAATGGTGATTACCTAGTGATTTTACTATTTTATTTTAGTGTGTGATTCAATGTTCGTGGTTCCATTATTCAAGTCTTAGTTTTATTAGATTGGGTTCTTTAGTAAGTAATAATAACATATAAGTAACAGATTCTAATGAAGCTTTTCATAAACGCGATATAAATAAATAATCTGAAAAGAGTTTTAAATAAACTGTCACAATGCAATGTTTGTTAATTGCCACTGTTTTTTTTTTCTCCTAGGTAGGTCTTAGTACTTAGACCTATCTGCCTATTATGACACACTGAGGAGTTAGGACGCAATAGGTAATACACAATCACAGGATTTTGAAACGACAATAATGGCGCCCGATTATGATCTCAAGAAAATACAAAAGACTGTTTGACACAGAGATCAGCCCTGCATAAGCATTAAGTTTATCATTTTGCATCGTTGCATTGTTTGTTACAGGCACCAGTTGCAAAATGCGGGGTGAATCAGAAGCTTGAGATGATCAGCCATAAATTGGTGCCGAAATATATGAAACAGATCGAGCTGAAATCAGACTTGGTGTCACACCGACGATACGAGAACAAGTGCATTGTGACTGGGCAACGAGCTTTGGTTTCTTATGTGCGGATGACCAAAGAGAACGCACACACAATTAAGTACAGCGACTCAACTATTCCAATCACACTTTATGTGCTGAAATGCGACCACGAGTGGAACCCTGAAAACTGCGGCGGTGACAGGCAACCTCCCGGTCGAGCCCAGCAGAGGAAGAAGGAGACTTCAATATAAAATGCTAGTGGTAGGTACCCCAACCTCTAGGAATCACGAGTTCTATGAGTTTTAATGTAAAGCTTTTAAAATACATTAAAAATATCATCCTCCCATTACAACCCAATATCAATATAGGTAGAGAAATAGGTTGGTATTGCGAACCTATTAATAAACATTTATATTAGGTTAGAGATGTAATAACGTAAGTAGGTAGGTACCTACTTAACAGAATCACACTCACGTTTGAGGGATTTTTTTTTGTTTTAGTCTGACCTCAGCGACGAAGAAATAGAACGAAATACTGGAGTCAAATTAACTCCTCAAAATATTGAGTTCATCAAAAAGAAAAACGAACTCAGGGCTCTTGAGCGTCACGTTATAAATATCATTTTCAATTTGGCAGGAGAACAAACGGAAGATTCCGAGGAAATCAAAACTCTTCTTCGCCGTCGTTCATTGCGCATGTTAATGGAAGAAAAAGCTGCTAAGACTCGAGCTGAACCTCGATGGTCTGCGTGCAAGAAGGTCGCGTTTCCTCGGACTGTATCTGAAATTCGTCGCAACGCGCCCCGTCGAGCTGAAGGTAAATGCTCTAAGTTGCGTCACACTGGTCATCGACGTCAGCTGACTCAACTTAAACGTGTTGAATCAGTTCGAGTTGAGCAAGTGCAGCATCAGTGGACTGAAATTCAACAAGTTGGTCAAGAGGCCCAAGTCACAGAACTTCAACAGGCCACCCCGCAATGGGTTGAGTGTGTCCTGATCGACCCTCCTCAAGATACACCAGTATTGTTCACTTCCGTGGAGAGCATTCAGCCTCAGTACACACAAGTACAGAATGTAACTGAAGTTACTGTTGTTCAAAAGATTAGCATTTACGAAGAGATAATTGAAGAAACTGCAGCCAAGTAAAGAAATAATACGTGCGCGATACATTCTATTCAGTGTTTGTGAACTGAATATTTCTAGACATTTAAAATATTAAAATAAAAACGTAAAAATGAAGGTCAAGTTTGTAGATGAAGTCAATGAGGAGGTTAGCGATGTACTGAATGAAGTAGATGAGGCAGCGATGGAAGAAGGAGAAGAAGAGCAAGATGATAGCAATGATTCAACGCTGTTGGATGATCTATATAACATGATGTATTCTGAGATTTGTCATGAAATAAGGATGTTGAATGAGGAAATGGTAGATAAAATATGTGACCAAATAATGGAAGAAGCAGTAGTCGTTATAGTCGATGAAACTATTACTCAGGCCAATGCAGAAATACAGAAGGTGCCTGCTCAACCTGTAAGCGATAAAGCCTAACTTGTTTGCCTAAATTACTTATAATTGTTATAGGTACCTACCTATACATAATTTAACTTTATTTTGAATTGTGGACAAAGCAGTGTATTCGGTTGTAGTGATCTATCTTGACTGTAGTGATCGTATCTCTAACATTATTATAATTATTCAGAAAAACTAAAAAAAACCTACTAATCCTGAAAAAATCTTACGAAAAGTCATGATTATAAAGATACCTAAGCGCAAAATTACAGTGCCAGTCTTTATCTGTAAACCAGTTCTAACCATGCAAAAATAATAACACTGATACTACTGGATTTGATTCTGATAATCGGACATCAAAATCGAAATCGGCAAAAGAATAGATGTGGATACAAATGTACTTAAAAAGGCACATAATAATTATGTTTTACTTATTTTAGTTTAATTTTGTTCCTAATTTTTAAAAATACTAACCGTCTTACCATAGAACGTGACATAAAGTTATTCCACCGAATAAATCAAGAATAACCATACATTTTGACAGTTTACACTCCGGAATAACTTTATGTCACGTTCTATGGTAAGACGCTAAGGATTTAATTTTCCTACTAAGCTATTTGATTTAGCTCTCCTAATTTATTTCCGAAATAACCTATAATATCTATCTTAGAGGTAAACCAGTTCAGAATAAGTAAGAGCCAAAACAACGCATTAAGAGCAACCTATTTTTGAAAAAAATATAATTAATGTATAATTATGTGCACATAATGCATTTTTTTCTACTTAATATGAATTCTTATGTGCAAATTGCTGTACCTACCTATACTTTTTTCACTCAAATAAATACTTTCTATTGTAAAACACTTCAAAGATCTTAAAGTTGAAAAAAATGTTTACCCCGCGATTCATGACCTAGTTACAGGCTACTCCGTTAGAAACTGACGTGAGCGAAGCGGTGTGTACGGGCTGGTATTCCTAATTGATATTGATAATTTGTTTGATCTATGTGTGCTTACTGTTATAATCTATGCAATTTATTATAAGGTTTACGATGATAAAATTTAACTCTATTATCGTATAATAGTACATGTACATGTGTAGATACCTACTATCTTTATCTATAAAACTATGACTAATTTGATATAGTAGGTATATTATACTATGTTTAGTGCTAAATAAAGTGAAACTTCTGTTAAAGAAGAAATTAATGTGATGCAATTGAAAGTGGAACACTTTCTTTGCAAGGTAGAGGTAAACAGAAAGAAGGAAGAAGGAAAGAGCGAGATGAGACTACAATGGGATATCTTAGGAATTTCTTGGGAACAGAGTGTTGGTCAGCGTTATATTCTAAAAACGTTATAATAGCAGAAAACATACAAAGTTTAAAAATACCTTGTTTAAAAACTGTCGAGCTATTTTTTTTTTAATACATAAAGGTAATGAAAATATTTTTAAGAATACGGGAAGGTCCAGCAAAAAAGGGAAAGACTGGTATATAGGCTTGAGGACATTATGTAGATAAAGTTAAAAAGTATTGTAAGATCGGCAATGGGGTTTGAGGTTTCACTTCCATGTCTATGTGATTCGTACAAAATTAGATCTTGATGTGCTTAGTAATTTTTTAACTTGTATGTAGTGTTGTGGGAATTTAGTTTTATGCAGCGATATAACATTTCAGAAAACATATAATTTCACTATCTCTTCTTGACATGAATTGAATAATATGGCTTATTCTATAGATACATATTAATCATTAATTACTGTCGTAGAAAGATAATCTAAGATAACTTATTTCAGTGTCTATGTTTGATAATTGAAGAGGGTGTTATTTCTCTAAAGCTGGGTACTCACTTAGCAGTGTAGCACGTAACGTATCAGATACGGTATCAACCTGCAAGTGGGTACGGCTCGTCCACGGTCCTCCGCGTATCTAGCTACGAGCTGCCGGATCCGCAGTGCTCGCAACGACGTCACGCCGCGTTCATATTCAGTTCGTTTGAAGCTCGCGCGTACGTCGTACTCACCACACAAGCGGCCGTGACGCCGTCCACGAGCACACTGCGAGCCGCCTTTGTGTTCGCAGTGAAACCGCCACTCGGCGGGTCACTGCGAGCTTACAGCGCTCCACGCGCGAGCGGCTCGCAGCGGGCTCGTGCCTGCGTACTCACTTGATAGTGATACCGTATCTGATACGTTACGTGCTACACTGCTAAGTGAGTACCCACTGGGTACTACCCAGCTTTATAAGAAGCAGGTAAGTAGCAGGAGGTAGTTGTATCAGTGTAGTTTATCGATGTCACGACGTAAAAAATGTTATTGAATGTTTAGTAGGTAGGTACGTACCGATATGATGTATAAAATTCATTACAATCATATTATAACTTTTTGGGACATTTATATACAGTAGGTACTTTTATCAACTTTCGTTTCGGAATATCGTTTGTGTAATATAATACGTAATTTATTCGATTTACTAAAATACCTCTTAACTTGGTGGTTGTATTGTGTTTTTTTTTATTAGCATGTAGCTACAAACCGGGCTTAGCTAGACACCTCGTTTAACATAAATATTCAATATTAATCGAATATTTTTGTAATTATTTGCGATATGTGCGAAGGATAAGTTGGTAACAGGCGGGCGGGAAAAGAAGGGCGTCGCGGTCCAACGAGAAGTCTAGATAAGTCGCAAGAGTTAAAATGAATGTACCTACTAGTAGGTACGCACAAATAATCTTCAGATCTCTGAAGTTACTACGATTGCGCAGGTGAGGTAGGACGATGCAACAAACAAGCGAGTGAGCGAGGCAGCTATACAACGCTGTCTTCGTCTTTTAAGCGTCATGAAAAATGGGTTCTGCGCAGGAACTTCAGAGAGCTAAAGATTGGTTGTGCGTACAGCACAATTTCCTGTTATTTAACTCATTACAGTTTTAGGTCATGTATATTTTCTTCCAATTACCTTCCAAGCGCTCAGGGTGTCTTCAATATTAATTATACCTTCCACTTCTTTGTTTTACAGATAGTAACTTTCTAAATCACATACTGACTATTACTGTACTGAGACATTACCTATTAACAAGTTATCAAATAAGTAGGTAAATTCCTAAATCTAAGTTCAAAATATTTTTCAAAAATGTTTATTTACAAAATGACGTCCAAACTCCCACATTTTTGTTTGATATGTTTTTCCTAAAATGAAGGCAATTTAATTGCGTCAATTCCTAAGACTGGGCGTAAAATTAATTGCAAGTTTGGTATATATCTTCCAAAGAGTTTTTCTACCTAGGTCCTAATAATTTTCTAGTAATAACTTTTCTACGAGTCTTTTACAGACTACCTTCATAAAAAGAGTGGTTGGATGGATAGTATTTACTTACCAACATATTATACTAACTTTCATCATCGTCATTATAGGTAGGTAGGGTCACCTGTCCGAAAATGAAATACTTAACTAAATTTCAAAGTACCATAGTCTCTTCCGTTTTTACCTACATAATTAATTATAATAACAGTCTAGTTTTTTGTTTTTGGGTATCGGATGTAATTAATAGTTTTTTTCTTTACAACTTACACAAAATATAAACCTAAAATAATAATTGACGAAATATTAACACACATCGAATGCACATCATAGATTATTTTTTTATCCTGGAAGCCCCATGAGATCGTGATTTAGGTACGCAGGAAAAACCGGGAAAAATTACGAGTATCTACCTACCTATCGCGCACGCGAACGAAATCGGCTGCACAGCTGCTAGTCATAGATCACATTTCAGAAATATCGCAGTTTCATTGTCACTGTTTCATTTTTGGACACCTGACACTACTCACTATTACATAAGCTAGGGTGATGTACTTAGTAGTAGGTAGTAGCCCAGGTAGTAGGTAGAAACCTTTGGTGTTCCAGGGCAGGTAAAATTAGTACTTATGTGACTGTCCTGGCTAACTAAACGTCGTAGCTCTTTATCTCTCTTCGTGAAAACTATTTTTTATTAATGTATTAACTTTTTAATCACTAATAAAGTATTCATAAAAATCGTCTATTTATTTCGAACTTTATCCCACACACAATACACAATATTTTTCAATTGGACATAAACGTATTTTGGGGGAGGGGGGGCGGGGGGGTCATGTCCCTTGCGACTCCCAGCACCTAGTCTAATACCAACTATTATGTAGAGTAGTGGAACCGGCTGGCACAAAACTGCCAGAAGTGGTGTCAATGTGGGTGTTACTGGTAGATAACTGATATGCTTGGCCAACAAACCCCCAATATAAAAAAAGTGAGTAAGACGTAATTATTTATTAATTTAAACTTAAAAATAGAAAATACACTAACATGAGATGAGATTATGATTAATGGTCATAGAAAATCAGTGTTGTGGTGAATACCTAGTTGAAAATTGTTGTTTTAGGTGACATAGGTATTTACCTATTGAAATATAATCTTCACTATATAATATTCTAACGAGGAAAGATTTGTTCGTTTGTTTGTGTGTGTGTTTGTTTGAATTGAATAGGCTCCAAAACTACTGGACCGTTTTGAAAAATTCTTTCACCATTAGAATCCTACATTATCCCTGATGAACATAGGCTATATTTTATCCCGACGAGACGTCTCGCCAAGAGTCTCAGCCGTCTCGGCTCCTCGAGCTGTGCAATTGTTTCTTTATTTCTACAGAAGCATCACGCAGTAATGGACGTGGAAATTGCTGCTGCTGTTTGTCTATTAAATGTAAAAAAAATATGTATAACTATTTTTTTTATACATGTAAATGTATAAAAAAAATTGTTATATTATACATAATTTTTTTTATAGTTACTTAAATATACTTACACAAACCTAGTCAGCGAGGAACTAAATGAACGAGTGTGTACGTACATGGCCGGTCTCATTTTCCTGGGACCCAATGAGACTCGGGGCATAAAACCGACAAGCGACCGAGACCGATCGAGGCGAGTCGCGAAAGACAGATACATGACGAGAGCACCATGTACAGTAGACACAAAAAATCTTTAGCTCTCTGAAGTATCTGTGCCGAACTCATTTTTGATGACGCCTAAACGCAATATACTACATGCGCAAACCTGCGCAATCATTTAGTGCACCCAACCTCAGAAAGCTAAAGTCTGTGTCTTGGGGTGTCTTGACAAGTGTGTCAGTCTCAGGGGCATCAGATCTGAGGGCCAGTCGGGGGAATTATTAAATACATGATTCAGTAAATAAAATTTAGTAGGTATTTCATTTATAACAGCTAAACAGAAAGTAACTTATTCAAGTAGCTTTAGCTTAAAGCTATTTTACAATTCAAAAATTAACATTGCATTTGAAGACAAAAGAATTTTATATAAACATGAAAAAATTTAATGTTAACTTCAGAAGAATAATGGCTGCTTTTTTGTACCCTAAAAATAATTCATACAAAACAATACTTAATCTCAAAACAAAGAACTAACTTCGGATAAGTAACAAAAATACCAGTACATACTTTTATACCAACCCATTTCATTCCACGGCAAGGTGACACAGTTAAATTATATGTATTTAATCCAAGTAAAATTCATAATAAAAAATGATAACGCCTACTTATTGAGACTTCTTTGAACTCTTCTTTTTGCTTGTTCGCTCTTTACAACAATCTTTAAAAAATTTGGCCTCGCACTTGCCTTTGTAGTACAGCTGGGCTGGCTCCACTTCAACCTTATACTCAGCAAGTTTCTTCAGCAGGAATTTACTTTCAGCTAACACTTTCTTGATTTCGTGATTGATTGATGCAGCTCTATCGTTTTCGTCTGCATTGTACTGAAATTTCAATTCATATTTATCTAAAGAAAGATTGGAGGCCTATGTGTCCACAGGACACGCTGAGTAGGACTGGTGTGCAAAATATTCATCATTAATAAAACTTAAGAGCTCAGCTCTTGTCGGTGCAATGATGCAACTTCCTCCACCTCTCCCTTTCCAATGCAAAATATAATTAAGAAAAAATGTAAAACCCTCAGTATAAATAAAGGCTTGAAATTGAAAAGAAAGATTAGAATAAACAAAATGATCAACTGGCTTTCTCAACTGGAGAAAATCGACTGATGCCTAGCTTGATTAAAATAAATAAGCCTTGGTTGTCAAGTAAATGAGTAACGCGACTGTTACACAAGGAGAATTTCTCGCATGCAAGTGGGGATTTCTTCTAGGCAATAATATGGTTGCCTAGTCTTATTCACCCCGGAACGTATGCGTGACACTTCGAGATGATGTCAAAGTCCATCATCCTGCAGATTAATCGAGACTAGCAAAATCGATTTTTATTTCACTACGATCAATTCATCTCAATTGATCAATCATAGATAAAATTACTAAACCAATGATTATTTTTTCGATTGTTTCAATTTTCATTTCCGCACTCTCTAATAGGTTAAGTTCAATTCTACTCAGTAATGTTATTTGACGCATTTTTGAAGAAAACGTTTATTGTTTATTTATTTCTGTTTTATGGCTCGTTTACGATAATTTATGAAATAATTAAACAGGATATCGACAAAAACATTTTTCTTTGTATGTTTTATTGTTTCATTTTTGTACTTGATTATTTTTGTTTCAAAATTGTTGTGAGACAACGTGAAACGAAACAAGTTCAATGTGTCAGGCTACGTTCCAGCGTGAAAAAGACTATAGTGTAAACAAATGCTTCGAGTCTCGCCTCTCGAATAGGATTCTCGCTATGAAAGCTTTCTACTAAAAGTAGTCTTTTTTACGAGTTTCTGTCAAAATTTATACAACCGCAGGCGAGACTCGAATGGCGAGTTTTGGCGAGGGATAATCGCATACGATTTTTCGCCACTCGCGTGCCAAAAACTCTTCTTGTGTAACAGCTGCAAGTAATGTAGTACTCGGAATGAAAAATTTTGAGCAGTAAGTACAGGTCAAAAGTACCCTAAACCGACGAGCATGTATGAAGAATGTAATGAGAGTGAATGAGGCGAAAGTTGTGTGTCAGGATCGTAGCGACTGGAGATCCGTGGTCTCTGCCTACCCCTTTGGGAAAGAGGCGTGACTTTATGTATGTATGTAAGTACCTACTACTTTTGTGAATAGATGTTATTGTCGGTTGGATGAGGAAGTAAGGTACTCACCACTACCATCATTTTCACTAGTTTTTCATAATATATGCATTTTTTTCGATACATTTTGTTGATAGCGTGGTTGCTCTTCATATTGATTGTTTTCATTTTAGTCAAAACCCACACTCCCACAAACCCACACAAAAACCACGCAAAATGCTGACAGCACGAAAAGGACCAAACTTAGAATCTGGAGAAGAGTGGAAAAGTAGACTTCGTTTGTGCAATTTTATTGGCTACCTGTCAAAAATTAGCAGATCAATAAAAGTTTAGTGCTTATTTTATTTAGATCGTTCTATATACAGAGAAGAGATCTTCACAGAAAGAAAAGAATACAAGATTTGCCTGCGACGATGAGATGAAATCGAAATCTCTTCTTCTTCTTTTATTTAATGGCAACTACTTAACTAGGTATAATTCTGCCACTGTCAAGATTTAAATATATAATTTATAAGTCAGTCAACCAGCCCTGTCACTGGTTTGAACAAACCAAGGCGGCTTGTTTTCTTCAAAACTCCAACGGAAATTTTTCGTCAAATGAGAAATCTTCTTCAATACTCCCTCATTCCATTTTCCAGATCTCCTGTTTAAATTAAAATCCAAGGCTTCATTAGTAAAATGCCACTGAAATTACATAATAAAACCTAGTATAACTAGAAAAAGAAAAGAAAATAGTAGAGAATAAACACCCGTAACTTCATTCATTTAGATTACAAAAGTCATAGTTTTAAAAGTAACTAGATAGATAGATCTATAGTTTCTAGCAAACTGTTAATATGCAATAAAAAGTTTAATACCCCCTGTGAAGGAGGTGGGCGTTGGTGTCTGCGTGCGACCATTGAGTTATAATGTACATAACTCAATGCGTGCGACACAGTTTCTAAATTAATGCAAACCTTAGAATGTACCCTTTTCTGTTCCTTAAATAAACGAATTTTGATTTAATTTGATTTAATACAAACTTCGATCATTAAGTAATCTCTAATCTAATCTCTAGTCTAATTCGTCCGTGATACAAATGTTTTTACTTGCTTTGCTTGACAAGTTACTTGCCATGGTTGCCATGCCATGCGCGAGCATTATCTATGGTCGCTCGTCATGCCATTGCCTGCCATGCCAACCCAATTGTCATGGTCGGTGCGGTGTTTGTGATTGATCATCAAACGTGAAATTGAAATAGTTTTGTAGAAATCGAACTACATCATTTCACTTTAAGTTTACATGTGAGGTATGTAAAGAGAGATACTTATATTTTGTTAGTGTACTAGGTAGTAATGTTCGGTGCAATGCCGTGTACTTTTCTGAACTTAGTCAGATTTTTATATGCCTACACATTTCGAAAAGGTGACTGAAGTGTAAATATTGTAAATTGGGGTACAATTTGTGTGTGTTTAGTGTTTAGTTTCAAAACGTTTTAACTAGAACCACAGCTTGTTGAAATACTATAGGAGCATGTTTCATTACTTTCGCGCTAAGTGTTTACCTATCTACACTACCTTTCATCTTCAGTGTAGGTAAAATCTTGCTATTGTGAATTTTTAGTTCTTCGCATAGCCCTACCGCACTGCATTGTGTGACCTAAGTACTTTTAGGTAAGTCTAATTTACAATGTCTGTTAACCTTACACTTTACAAAACTACTGGAAAAAACTAGGCATGGCTATTGTAATGTTGCCTACTTTGGGATTTAGGTATCAGAATCTTCAGATGCAAAGCTATTTTATTCGGAAAACAAAACAGTAATACACTATGTAGATTGCATAGTTATATGACTAAGTACCAATTACATGTTTTCACATATAGATACTATAGATATTGTTTGCTTAATAAAAAGGCAAAGAAAAGAAAAGCTAATTTAATATTCTAAGCAGGTAGGTAATCAAGCCGGTTGACGGAATAACCTATAACCTAGAAAGACAGTAAGGGCATATTAGTTAAGGATATAGCATCAATGTGAATATTGAATTGACGACCTCTGTGGCACAGTGGGTGAAAGCCCGCTTGGGATACAGAAGGTTGCGGGTTCGATCCCCGCGGCGGGATAAATGTTTGTATGATCTGCAAATATTTATCTCGGGTCTGGGTGTTTCTATGTTATAACAATCAAAAAGTATATAAGTAGTTTATCAGTTATCTGGTTCCCATAGTACAAGCTTTGCTTAGTTTGGGGCTACATGATGCTGTGTGAAATGTCCAGCATTATAAAAACAATATATAATTTATTGCCTATTGTATACATTCAATCCTTATTTTACAGTGAGAATGATTCCTTGTTTGGGAGTTAGATTAAATGGAATCTGATCAAAATAGATGCTAGTGTCAGATTAATTTCAATAACGCTTGGAAATTAAGATCACATATATAGTAGCGAGTACTGTGATCTTTTTTCATGTAATTGTTAAATAGCATGTCCCATCTCTATTCTCTGCTGCGCATAGAGTTGTGTTTATATTGATATTGGTTTGAACGTTTTATTTATTGCATAAATTGGTGTAATATAATAAGTAGTGATGAAGTTTTTAATTTTATGACAGGAATATAGCAAGCTAAGCCATAAAAAAGCTAAAGCGAATAGCTCCTTATTTATGTAATGACTGACCTAGCATGCCAAGCAAATGAATTTAATCTTTCTACTGAGACTATGTCCAATATGTCCATTCTGATTTCCGACATTCTAGATTCCTTAAAGTAGTTGTGAAGCGCTCATGGTCATGCTTGCTTTATTTGTTCTTGATCGATCATCGAAGACAGGGTTTCTATATCTTGTTCCGTTGTTCATAAGGTTTATAATGGCTTGCTATAAAACTAATTGACGCGTTGCTAGCCAATTCAATGTGCATTGAGCCTAAGTAACTAAAATTACAGGTAGATTATATCATTTATTTGGGCCTTTTAAAAGTCCTGTCGCTGTATCTGGGTTGTGATACATGCTCAAACCTTTCGAGTTTTTAAAGTTAGCAGCTGTACTTACCGAAGTTAATAACGCCTCACCTTAACAAGGATACCAAGCTTTTTAGAGGCTAATTGAGATTTTGACTTGATATACAACGACTTAGTATCGTAATGAGAGCGCAAAGATGGGTCTTGGCGTTGTCGTTTCACTCAAAAACCATGAAAATCGTGTTTACCGCATCATGTTTTAAGCAAGAAAGCTTAATCTGGCTCAATACCGCTATTTTCTTTAAAGAAATGCGACATTTTAACTATCCAAAAACTTAACTACAAAAAATCGCTGAACGTACATGGGGGT
The DNA here is from genome assembly GCA_963565295.1 of Epirrhoe alternata. Lineage (NCBI taxonomy): Eukaryota > Metazoa > Arthropoda > Insecta > Lepidoptera > Geometridae > Epirrhoe > Epirrhoe alternata. Next base: position 4,411,784 of record OY751375.1, read on the forward strand.
GATTCGGGTAGCCCTTGGGGTTCACTTCCGCTTGTTAGTCATTCCTGGGACACCCTGTATATGTTCATTTCTTTCGTTTAAGTTTCGTTTTCTGATATTCAATCTATAACGTCATCACCTTTGTGCCTAGTAAGCTCAGCTTAAGGTTTTTAAATCTTATAATATTACTTTATAAAAACATCTGTACCGCTATACAATTGCGAATTATTGAATTATTTATTCTTTAGTTCATATTGCACTATCTACGCCTATTCCAAGTTTCATCAAAATCGGTTCACTGAAACACAAACACATCTAAACAAACTCACAAACTTTCAGCTTTATTATATTAGTGGGATTGCGACTGGGTTTGTCATTCTTCATCAACACCTATGATTTTAAAATACCTATTATTAAATATTAACCTTCTTGTTTTACTCAAACATCAAAGGATATTGTATCTCACCAATTAAAAAAATCTGTTTTTTTAACCAATTCAATTCTTTGCGTCAATTATCTTATATTGAGAATAACTCTTGAGATGTTTTATACAATGTGTGCTATGGATGTTTTGCGAGGGATGTGTGCTAGGGACAGACACAAGCAAAAAATAGCAGTCACTATACGGTGTTTGTCAGAAGTACAAGGCATGGCTCATCCGCGCATCATTTCACAGCCTCGTTGCTACACATCCTCGCACCGCCCAGCTGCCACACGCATCTTTGGTGGAAACGCAGCCTAAGTCCCGTTATAAATGTTTAAAATGTGTTCAAGTCGCGAATGTTTGCGACCTCAGAGAAAATGGTCTCATGATTTTAACCTATAGTACAGCACAAACATAAAATAAATGATGTTTCCCATAGGGGTAGGAAGAGGCTACATATTTCATGTGATATTTCTTTTACAGATCAACTTGTGAACAAAAATCAGCACACTTCAGAATGGGCAAAGAGTGAGTATAATAATTCGTAATATTGGTGTATTCATGCCTGTCTTTACCTACTCAAAACTTATTCAAAACAAACTTGAATTGTGATGTAAACTTAGGCAGGCAATGGTGTTTTGACTAGGTAGCACCTCAGATATCCTCTTCGCGCTCCTGGTGCGCGCGCCATGAATGACCGCTCCAGAGTGCGTTCCGTGGACCGCGTTCTAAATATTTGAGCTGCAACAAGCGCGCCTGGCGCGTGCGGCAACTGTTCCAGTTTTTGTTCGTTCCCCATGCAGGTCATGTCCGGTACTAGACATTCATCGCTCGAAACGCATTCGCATCAAACATACAAAACGTCCGTCACAATTGGTGCGCGCGCCAGAAGTGAACTCACTCTGAAAGATGGAATGGCCCGCTCGCGCGGAACAACGCGTGATCCAAATAGTATATACTTCGCGCGGCTGGAACGCGCGCCAATGTTCGTCCTCTTGGAGCGCATATGGATACGCGGTTTAAGGGCAACACGCACCTAGCACACCTAGGCGTCTGTACTATACGTAATATTGTTCCGTGACTGTACCCTAATTCAAATTCATTTTATACGGTTGTAAGGAGGTTGTAAGCAAGATGATCGAAGGTTGTAGGTTTCATTATCTGAGGTTCAATTTCTTCTCTATGGTAGGTTTTACTTATCTGTGAAGTTTTGTCATTGACTTTTATGTGACAATGTAAAACACAAATAGAATTATTTGGTAAAAACAAAAAAACATGTTTCCCTTTACGTTATTGCATTGTTACATGTAAAAATGAAGAATGCATATTTCAAAATAAACATAGCAATAGAGTTAATAAATACATCGAATTTGACCACGAGGTAGAGGTTGTTTGAACCCTTGTGTTGTTTAAGCAAGTGGTCATCAATTCATTTTGCTGTAATATTGCAGAGTTTTTCATTATGTTACCAAAGAAAAAGATGGAGAACAAGGAACCTCAAGTAACCTTGTAAGTACTTATTTATTAAGTAGTCCATGTATTTATTTACAGGCGAGACACTACAGACTCCAGCGGCGATGAAGCTTACGAACAAGAAAAGAAGAAAAAGAAGTCCAAAAAGGCGAAGAAACGCAAATATGATGACGACGACGTCAAAGCGCTCAAGAAGAAGGAAAAAGCTAAGAAATCTAAAAGACGCCGCAGCCCCGTGTCCGAAAGCGAAACTTCCCTCTCCGATGTAGACGAGCTCATCAGGAAATCGCAACAGTGCAAGAAACATAAAGAGGTTAAGGCTAAACCCAAGAATGGCTCCGGCTCTTTGCCGAAATCATACAATAAGAGCAAGGAAGATAAAACCCTGGAGATTATATCGTCTTCCGAGACTGAGAATTATCAAGAGGATTGCGCTAGTCCCGAGCTCACCGTCGACGACGACCTTAACCTTGAAGAGCTCATGAAGCAGAAGGAACTACTGCAGGCGCGGCTGTACGCCTGTCATTCGGAGCGCAGCGGGACCGCCAGCGATCGCGAGGTCATCTGTCTCGATGACGACACACATTCCTCCCACCACAAGTCCAGGCGGGAAAGAGAGCAACGCTCACACAAGCGCAGCAAAAATCTCTTATCCGAAAGAGACAAGAATAGGGGGCGCCGCCACGAGGAGGACCTCCGCGAGATCATCCGCAGAGAGAATAGAAAAGAGATGGAGAAACGGTTGGACGATCGCGAAATGAAGGAGAGGAAGGAGCGAGATCGCAGGAAGAATGAAGAAAGAGAGCGAGAGAGGATCTCATCCGCTCGGAATAGGGAGAGGGATCGTCCACGTGAGAGGATTCGGGAGCGCGAGCGGGATAGGGATAGAGAAAGAGAGCGGGATAGGGAGGCGAGGGGGAGAGAGATCGCGAGGAGTAATCGTCGCGAGTCTGAGCGTGGGGTTCGAAACCGTGGCAACCGTCGGTCGCAGTCACGATCGCGTCAGCGACCCCGCGACGCTCGTCCGTCACACTCAGACCGCGACAGGAGGTCGCGCGACCGCAGTCGCGACAGACGCGGTAGCAGAGACAGTAGAGAACACAAGGTATTTATAAAATGCAACGAAACAATTGAACTTGTTGTTTAAACTGCTTCTAGAAGAAGTTCTGATTTGGAATATAATACGGAGTCAAAGGTGGTCAAAGTCAAGTGTACACTTAGATAACTAAGGTCTGCTAAATTAATATCATCATAGTAATGAGTTGTTATCAGAAACGTGCATAATTATATTCAGTGTTCTGAAGAAATACATAGTAATATTGTAACAATAAAAAATAAAGAGGTTTCAAAGCAAAAAAAAATTCGCAACAGAAAAACTTTATAACACTTTAATGTCTTCAGTTTTCTAAAGTTATATTTTATGTTTTCGGTAAAAACAGTCCTGGAACTTTCTTGAAACCATACAAAACTAACAAAAGAACAACTTTTTTCAAAGAACAAGAAACCGCTTCTTTGATTTGATATTTTTTTGATATTTCGAAGGTAAATGATTTCACTAAAATAATTGTTACAATTTCAGTATTCCGACGAAGTGGCCCAAATAGTGCCGAGCTCAAGTGATGAGGAGCTGGATATATCCGAGAACGGCTCCGACGATGAGGAAACTGAGGAACAGATCATTGAGCGAAGGCGGAAAGAAAGAGAAAAACTCGTTCAGGTATTGTATCTACAGCGCGCGGCTTCACCCGCGTGGTACCAACATTTTGAATAGCCTATATGAATATGACAGGTATATGACACTATCTACGCCTATTCAAAGTTTCATCCCAATCGGTTTACTGGTTTAGGCGTGATTGAAACACAAACATACAAACATCTAAACACTTGACGCCCATACAAAAATTGATTAATTCATTTCAAACAACCTATAGCGATACATTTTTTTTAATTTTCATCTATGAAACCGATAGTTCGTTAGTGTTAGACCATTAGTGTGTTATGCAACTGAATTCATTTATTTCAGAGTCTAGCCAAGGCCAAAAATGAGAACTCAAAGGACAATGTAAGTCTCATCGAGTTGCCAACTACCAATTCCCAAGTGGAGATTCGCGAAGCAATCAGCTCTAACATCAATATCATAGAAGATGATGCTATTGAGCTGGAGAAGGCGGTACCGGATGATCCCAAAGGAACCCAGGTGTCGGAAGATGACTTGCCTAAAGAGCAGAAGAGGGAATGGGATATGTTTGCGGATCAGGACAACTTTGAGGCTATGAATGTAAGTTATATAACCGTAAAAAATGTTGTATAATTTAGTATACCAAAGAAATGGTCACTAACTTCCTAGTAGAAGCGACTAAAGAGCTAAACTGTCTGTCTGTCTTTTTTCAAGCGTAAATAGTTAAACCGAATTTCGATAAAAGACATGGATTTAGATTGCCTGGAGAGGACAAAGTAAAACAAGATAATAGCATTCAATTCAAACAAAGTCACGAGGAACCACTTTTAATAAATTCAGAACCAAATATAAAGTTATAAAGTCTTGTGAACAAATTCATGTATTGAATAATCATAGGTACAAACTCATTCTGCTATTAAATGTTTGTTCTTTCACAAAACCTAAATAGATTGTTGATTGGTTTAAATTTTACACATTTGAATATTTTACTTTAATATTAGTACCTACTTACCAGTTTAATGTACATAATACAAACCTACTTTTAATTTGAATGTAAAGTATTAAATTGTATGAATGAAAAAAAAAAAAAAAATAACAGCTTTGTGTTGATGCAATATTTATGAAGAAGCTGGAAAGGAGTAGAAATAAGTGATAAAATGATAAACGATCGCGGGATACAACTTGTTTCTTTTTAGTACAAAGCTGTTGTTTTGACATTACAAACAGAAAATTACGCTCTGCTTATTTGTATAGAAGATATGTATAGAAGAGTTTTATACATTATAGTCGTCATGCATACGTTCCGCCGTGAAAAAGACTATAATATTTATATTATTAATTGCAGAATACGTTGTCAAGACGGCACAAGAAAAGTGCGGTTGAAAATCCTTCTTTGAATGACAACTGGGACGACGCTGATGGCTATTACAGGTATTTATTGTATTTTTTTTATTATGTAATGCGAAGTATTATCGTTATTTATGACAACCTCAGTGGCGCAGTAGGTGAAAGCCCGCTTGGGACGCAGAAGGTTGCGGGTTCGATCCCCGCCGCAGGATAAAGGTTTGAATGCAAATATTTATCTCGGGTCTGGGTGTTTCTATGTATCATGTATGTATTTACAAACAAAATGTATCGCTCAGCGAGCTATGGAACGAGCTATGCTCGGAGTTTTTCTGAAGGATAGAATCCGCAATGAGACTATCCGACATAGAACCAAAGTTGTCGACATAGCTCAGAGAATTAGCAAGCTGAAGTGGCAGTGGGCTGGCCATATCTGCCGAAGAATCGATAACCGCTGGGGTAAACAAGTTCTTGTGTGGAGACCGCGACTCGGCAAACGTAGTGTTAGGACGCCCTCCGGCCAGGTGGGGTGACGATCTGCGAAAGGTTGCTGGCAGAAGCTGGATGCGTCGAGCTGAGGACAGGGCGCAATGGCCCTCATTAGGGGAGGCCTATGTCCAGCAGTGGACTGTTATGGGCTGATGATGATGATGATGACGTTTGTTGCAGAGTACGAATCGGCGAAACATTGGACAGCCGGTACAGCGTGTATGGGTATACAGGACAAGGCGTGTTCTCTAACGTGGTACGCGCAAGAGACGAAGCTAGGGCCAACACCGATGTCGCTGTCAAAATTATACGAAACAATGAAATTATGTGAGTATACATTTGAGCGTAAAATCCTTAACCTACTTACTTAATAAAAAAAATCTGATGTTTGTTTGTTTGGCCTCTATGCGTTCCGAAATGGGTTAGATTGTGATTATGATTCAACTTTAGGTTTGGGAAAAGACCGCAACCAATCACAGTGCAAGAAACGTCAGTTTTGGATCAATTCCTGCATTGTGAGTGGTTGCGGTCTTTTGAACAGCTGACCTATTCCTACCCGAATGCATTTCGCTGAAGCCTGAATCAAGGGCCGGGGGGGTTAAAGTGAGCTCTTATTTCCTGTCATATTTTGAATTGCATGTCAATTCATTTAACATGGGTTCATTTTGAAACTTCGAAACTTATCATGTTCTTTCATGCACTCTATTGCAGTCACTTATGTCCAAGTGAATTAACATTTCAGATTCGTTTATGTGTGTTCGAATTGACCTGCAGTTCAAAAACTGCCAGGAAATAAGAATTCATATTAACCTCCCTGTTCCTAACCCAAAAAATTAGACATATTGTAGACAAACTAAAATGTAGGATTTTTAAGTGTGTTTGTTTATTATCAGATAAATCATCCTAAAATGCAAAAAAATAATAATAATTAAATTAATTTAATTTATTATTGTTGTTATTGACATGATTGAATTTGATTTATAATGTTATTTAATTACTTACTAACAATTAGGCTAAGCATCTTACTAATATAATATGGTGGACTCGTGAAACTGAAATAAATGATTTGAATAATTACTATTTAAGTAAATTTTCACGAAAACTAAAAACTTTTTTTTTAAATGCAGTTTTTAATTTTATCAAAATAAAGCGCGTAACTCCAAACATGACTTTTCGATAACACGCACGGGTTCAGAGTTTTTCTCAGTGGCCCTGAAAAACCAACATTGCAACGCATAAAGAATGAAGGTATTTTATAAAGCTCTTTCTTAATTCCTCAGGCACAAGACGGGTCTTCGAGAGCTAGATATTCTGAAGAGGCTGAACGATGCAGACCAAGAAGACAAGTTCCACTGCTTACGTCTCTTCCGGCATTTCTTCCACAAGCGACATCTCTGCATGGTTCTAGGTGACTCACATAACACACGGTCACTGTCACGCTCGCACACACACAAACACACACACACACACATACAGACACACACACACCCACACACACACACATACAGACACACACACACACACACACATGCACGTGCGCGCTAACCAACACACGTACACTTACTGGCATACACGCACACATTCGCTCACACACACCACGCTGGTTTTCTTTTAAGATAGAATAAAGACAACTCATTATTTCTTTTTCCAGAGCCACTTTCGATGAATCTGCGGGAAGTGCTGAAGAAGTATGGAAAGAATAGCGGGATCCATGTCAAGGCAGTGCGCAGTTACACACAGCAAATGCTGCTAGCACTTAAACTACTTAAGAAGACAGGCATCTTACATGCGGGTATGTTATCATAATTTACAATTTGACTTCATTCAATGAGCTAGGCTGTACACCGTTTTTCACTTACATTTTTATGTGTGGTGAGGCCAATTACATTGCCTACTCACTTACAATAAGTCAGTGCAGTGTTCAACTGTAATTACGGTTAATTGGCGAATGTATTAGAATAAATAAATGTGTTGGCATTCCTTAAATGAATAAATACATTACTTTCTACTAAAATATAACTCTGAAACATGTTTCAATCTTGCCATAACCAGTAGACATAGGCTCTAAGCTACTTCTCGTAGCCTATACGTTAATCCAGGGTTAAAGTTATCACAAACAAATTTCATACATATATCCCAAATACGGAGAGTGTGAAACACCGAACTACGCTCCAAAACTAAAATTGTTGATGTAGCTTCCAAGGCCGCTTCGCTGAAATGGAATTAGGCCGGGCACGTCTGTCGCATGCCAGGTGAGCTGTGGGCGGAGGTAGCCACCGAGTGGCGCCCCGACCCAGCGAGAAGGCGACGCGGCAGACCAAAACGGAGATGGCGGGACGAGCTCGACCAGTTTCTGACGGACTGGAGGGATGTTGCTGGGGACCGAGATGTCTGGATGGTGGGGGGAGGCCTTTGCCCAGCAGTGGGACACTAACGGCTGAAAATAATAATAATAATCCCAAATACGCTCACTAGTTTCAGCTTGTACAACAAATATCCGTCTAGCCATACTTCCACAATTGAAATAGTAGTAAACATATTTTCTTGAATGAATCCTACTAACATTTTTGTTTATTTAAAAAACATACACAAAGAACGACAAACAAATGAAGATTCATGTTAAACACATCTACATCCGGTTCCTGAGCAATCATCGTGTTGAGTAGTTCAAGTGCACTCGCCATCGGTCTCCTTTGTTCAATGCATTGCTTGTGCATTTTTTTCAGATATAAAACCAGACAATATTTTGGTGAATGAGACCAAGTTGATGCTGAAACTGTGCGATTTCGGTTCGGCGTCACACGTGTCTGACAATGAGATCACCCCTTACCTTGTGTCCAGGTAAAACTATTACGGCCGGTTTCTCGAACGCTTTTCAAATTGACAAGCTAATTAAACTAGAAATACTTGGTCCTCATTGGTCGAATGACAGATTTGACAAATGATTAGTTAATTTTGAAGATGATCTGCGTTCGAGAAACCGGCCGTTAGTCTTTCATTTTAGAAAATTTGAAGTAAACGAATGTCATGATGTGAGAAATGTGTGTGTAAAGGAGGCATTCATTTTGGGCCCAATACTCAAAAGAGCCGGCCAACGAAAATAAAGGTGTCGCATTCTCTTCCCCAATATTGATTGGGGAAGTCAATCGGAGTATTTTTCACCAAGTCCCTAAGTCAACTACTTGAAATGATTTTTAATTTCATATAATTATTTATTTCATAACAGACAATTTATACAGTCCATTGTGTTAGTAGACTTATTTCTAAGGGTTAGTAATCAAAATGTAACAATGATTTAGTCCTCTGAATTAGTTTGAACATCAGAGGACAGTCAAATTTTGCAGCTATCGCAGTTTGGATGTAAGTTTGATTTTGTAAGTAAAAAAAAATAAAAAATTATTGAATAGAAATCCAGATTTTTCAACTTCAGAAATCTTTTGAAGTAGTGGACTTAGACTTAGTGCCATACTGAAAAATACTCAGATTTCCATTCCCAATACCACTTTTGACTTTTGGTCCCATCCTTGTATGGAGCGTGAATGGTGTCCTTTTTGTTTAGGAAAACTTATTGATTTGACTCATTACACGCACATCACGACATAATCCCATATGCATGAGGGTTTAATAGGCGGCGATGGGCTTGCAACCTATCATGCCTGCAAACATCTTTAAATGATCTTGAGTGACTTGATCTAAGAGATTGTCTACCCTACCTTGCGATACAATCGTGATCCTGTTGCATCTTTCAAAGTTAAAGATCATTTATTCAGCAGAATCACTGGGATCACTTAGAATAGGCTTGAAACCTGGTGGTTCTACTCCTGTTCCTTCGCAGCCAATACCGTGAAGAAGCTGGGCAATTTGTTAGATTACTCTGTAAATGCATACAATCGCACTCAATAACACCATCAGGGCGCCACAGAAAATCAGCGCTGCAACAGCTATAAGTTGCTGCAGCACATGCTGAGTGGTGACCTATTTTGTGCTTAGTTAAGTTTGTTCGTAAATATTGTAAACCTTTTTTTTTGCACAAAATAAATGACTTCTATTCTATAATATAGATTTTCTTCGTAGATTCTACCGAGCGCCGGAGATAATACTCGGGGTACCTTACGACTATGGTATCGATATGTGGTCGGTCGCTTGCACGATTTACGAGCTCTCAACAGCGAGAATACTATTCAGCGGGAAATCAAATAATGAGATGCTCAAATACTTTATGGAACTAAAAGGAAAGTTCCCGAATAAGATGATCAAGAAGGGCATTTTCAAAGAGAATCATTTTGACTCCAATTGCAACTTCACGTATCATGAGTTGGATCGGGTCACGGAACGGGTGAGTATTCAAAGTTTAAATAAATACGATTTTGCTTTAAAATTGAATCTTTAGAAACTAATAACAAAAATATTTTATTTAAATGTAGGATCATTAATTTGGCTTTATTATGCATGACTCGAATCCTTCTTGAAATATTTCCCATTTGGCCTTTTCTACTCTAAACTTGACTTTGCAAACATACACTTTAAGGTAAGGAAGGGTCATTAAAGAGTACAATATTTTAAAATTATATCAGGGGGATATTTTAATTCGTCAAAGTTGGAAGCCGTTGGACTACCCGACCAATTTAAAAAGTTATAAAGGCCGAACGTTGAAAATATTTTTTTTAATGTGTTAATGCAGTTTTTCTTTTTACTAAAATCTATGACATGGTTCCTAAGAACAGATCTTCGTATGTCATATAGTTTCAGACTTTCCCATACTGACCGTTCTAAATGTTACTGTATACATTCTGTAAAGATGCACATAAAATGACCCTGTATCATTATAATTTCCTTGCCCTTATCCCACTTTTATGTGGGGTCGGCACAGCAGGCTATTCTCGTCCACTGAGCTCTATCAGCCGTTATGTCAACACGCACTCCTTTCTTACCCATATCATCCTTCAAACAGTACATCCATCTTTTCTTTGACCTGCCTCTTCCGCTACATCCCTCCACATTCAAACCTAACATTCTTCTCGTCACATTACCCTGTACCCTCCTCATAAAATGACCCTGTATAATGAGTGAAAAATAAACGAAACACTAACTATATTGCAGGAAAAAATAGTCGTCCTTTCAAGTATAAAGCAAACGAGAGATCTTCAGTCAGAATTGGCACCGCCTCACCATCGTCTGCCCCCTCCAGAGGCGAAGAAAATTGGACAATTGAAAGACTTACTCGAAAGAATGTTAATGCTTGATCCATCGAAACGGGCGTCAGTCAACCATTGCCTCACACATCCTTTCATACAAGAGAAGATATAGATTGGCCCGTGGCGGGCACCCACCGTATTTTGATATGTGTCAATAAATTTTTTCCACGCGGGATTGTAGGGTATGAATATTTAAATCAATTTTGTTCAGTAAGTTGTATAATCTATATTTGACTGTAATAGAGTATGAGACATCGAAGTGTAATTTTATTATTACTATAATTCGACATTCCTAAGGAATAACATAATAAATCCCTTTTCACCAATTTTCAGGAGTGTTTAAAAAAAATCATAATAAAATAAAAATAGTTAGTCTGAAAAAAGTCTAAAATGCATTACTTTTCAGACTTTAACTATTTTTCTATATAGGTACACATTTATACACAACAACAACAACAACAACATCCGCAGCCTGACTTCACCCACTGCTGGGTATAGGCCTCCCTAAGTTTGTGCCATCCACCACGATCCTGCGCTAATCGGACCCATGACGTATGGTGCCGAAACATGGACGCTAACCCATGAGGCTGTGTATAGGATGAGGGTGACACAGAGGGCCATGGAGCGCGCCATGCTCGGCATCAAACTCATAGACCGAGTTCCAAATGTCGAAATCCGAAAACAGACCAAAGTCCAGGATGTCGGGAATAGGATAATGGACCTCAAATGGAGCTGGGCGGGACACATAGCGAGGCGCGGTGACGACAGGTGGAGTAGAGTATTAACTGAGTGGTGGCCCAGATCTGGGTACAGGAATGTGGGACGTCCGGCGGCCAGATGGGCGGACGATATTGTTCATTTATACACACTTAAGTTTAATTAATATTTGTTGAAACGATGGTTATTAGGTTATTACACCATACACTTTATTATTTTAACTACTATTATGAACTTAAAATTGGCTGAAAGTGGGTTGTGATTTTACTCCTTGGAAATGTCTTTTTATATTTTCATATCTGAATCTTACATTATTCCTAACCGAGTATAAAGAGACTTCTTATGCAGCAGTTGGGTAACCTGACAACTGCTGCATAAGAAGTCTCTTTATACTCGGTTAGGAATAATGTAAGATTCAGATATGAAACGAGAAAAAAGCAAATAGATAAAAAACGTACACATTCCAAAAGACTTAGGAAGGGATCATCAGAGCATTTTGTATTGCCAAACTATTTTAGACATAAGCGGCCTTTACACATAAAGATCGGAGCGCGGGAAAAAGCCATTCCATCCCGCAATTCGAACGAATGCTTCCTGTCATTCCGACTCATAAGCGGATTCCTGCCACGTCGACTCTCGTTTCGTTTTTCAGCTTTGGTCTGGTGATCATGACGCTCAACGCTGCGGTATGCGGTATGCGTTGCCGGACACTCAATCATATGAAAAACGTCGAGAGTGTTCTCTTGTTCCGTCGCAGTATGTGTCAGCGGCGAGGGGCAAGCGCGGTGAAGTGGGGAGGTGTACTCCCGCACAGCGCGGCGTCATTCTCGGTTCAACGCTGCGGTGTGCGGTGTGCGTCACGGGTCGGTATACGAGCCATAGGAATTAAATTTTCAGAAAAAAATTGTTCATGTTCACGTCTACCTATGTAGCTGCGGCAAAATCAACTGACCACCTCTCCGCAGGGACGCTAAATGCTGCGTCGTGACGCTGCGTTGCGGCGCATACCGCAGCGTTGTGCGTCATGATCACCAGACCAAAGCTTAAGGCGAGCATTGGAACACTGTGTTTTATCAGGTCGAGGAAGCGTACGTGTAAATTGGCACTACAGTTTTATCCGCGTTCCAAACCGCACAAAACCATCCGCAGTTTGAGACGCAGTCTGCCGGGTTATTTTATGTAACTGCGATAGCAAAAATTGCACAATTTTCGCTAGTTCCACCCTCTACAGAAGAATCAAAGCTATCACCTACGTAGTGTTTGAAATTTTTTTGGTATCACATTACGAATTTAGTTCCAGCAATTGCTACTTTATCACAGTGGCGCTAGTTCCATTAGTTAACAACTCAGACAAAATAAAATGGACGAGTAATTGACAGAATTCCTTCTTCAACATTTTCCGGAGGCCAGTTTTGCAGAGGACGAGGTAGCACACGAACGCATTTTACACACACTTATGCATGAAAAATGTCAACAAGACACCCTAATTTTTACGGACACTTGCAAATTTCGTATATGACGTACGTAAAACTACAAGACGTACATAATAAATAAATAATAATGAATAATGCTGGACTTTCCACACAGCATCATCTAGCCCCAAAGAAAGCGAGCTTGTGTTATGGGTACTACATGACTGATATACTACTTATATACTTTTTGTTTGTAAATACATACATATCACATGATTCGGAATCGTGTACGTTTTGGCAGAGGGGATACAAGGTAAAGGCTAACCCTGTCTTTATGATCTAAGGTTAACAACGAATGATCGATCGCAAATTTACCGAAAATGTTTCATACTCAAGCGGCCAATCTTTACGTGTAAAGGCCGCTAGCGCGCGTTGCAACTGCAGTGAGCATGGAACGCGTTTAAAAAATCTTGACTTTTTTGACTACGGCAGTTTCTTCAAACTCAGATTAATCTCAGTGTGTGTCATTTTTACGCAATAGAATTATAATTCGTGTTTAGTATATTCAATACTGCCTATATGTACTGTTATTGGAATTACTATTGTATTAACTAACTTACAATGCCGGTTCAACTTAGATGTACCATTTAATATACCACATTTCAGCATATTATGCAAACGCCTACGCCTGGTTTCATTATTCTATAATACTATGGGGTAATAGTATCAACTTCAAAGAAAATCAATGACGTGTATCAACATTCTACAAATGGCATTATTTCTACGAAAATATAGAAGCTTCTTAAATCAATGCTAACTATAATAGGCGTAATAAAGATCAACTAGTTCTACCCCCTGCAAAGCTAAAAGCAATGGATAATAGCCCCGGTTTTTGATTAATTCAGATTTATAATAAAATTCCCCCTGACATACAAAACGAACCAAAGAACATCACTTTCCACAATAAACTGAAATCACTCTTAATTAGCAAATGTTATTATTCAACAATTTCTATATGACAAAAACATGTAAGTGTGGTATATAAGAATTATTATTTTTATAAAAAATAGGATTAAAAAATATGGAAAAAGGAAATGTTGACGATAACGTAGAATATTAAATTGCGACATTACTTATTATCAATACTAACTACCTACCCTGACATTACCTAACTACTATTTTTGATTTGATTATAATATATGTAATTGAAATTGCAGCGCCCTACAGGGTTTATGTACTTTACCCACTCCTACTTAGACCTAAGCTACACCTATGGGTATTACGCACAGCGAATTACTCACACAATAATTGGTTGACCAAACAAATATGTACACAACTCACTAAAACAGCATAGCGATTATGAATCGCTACGGAACTCGCTACTTCAGCGGAACGCATCCGCGACGAGACCCTTCCGCTTTTCAACCGACCGCAACCAATCGCAGTGCAGGAAACGTCAGTTTCGGCAAACTTTAAATTTAAAAAAGATTTGATATGACAATAATTTATTTGACCATCGTATTTGATAGTGGTACGGTCAGCATCGCCAACTGGTAACCCCCTAATAGTTTGTTCCTGCGAGCCTCGTACGAGGGGGTTACCAGTCGGTGACGCTGACTGTAAATGTATGTTGAACTGGTATATTCTACACTTTTGATGTTTTTAATTTAATAGATGTGATCCTTAATGTTATCAATGTTGAGTCTAAGTGTGCAGTAAAGACTACTCGCTGTATGTGGATATAGACGAACCCAATTGTTGTTGGTTTCTCAATACATGTTTATCTCAATGTACTTAGTTCTTATGATAAAAGGAGATATGTAGATTATGGGTGATCGCACAGTCCAGCCGAGACGAACGCGGCGAACTGTTAATTAGAAAATGCCGCTGACGTCAGAAGCGTGCCGCATTTTCTGACGTCATTAGCATTATTGTATAGAAAAATGACAGCGGCGCGTACGGCGCGGGCAGTGTGCGATCAGGTTAAAAATAGATTTTATTTGATAAAATAATTAACAATTGGCGCTCACGTTTCCTATAATTTTTTCAAATGTTAAATCCTTGGTTTAATTTAAAATTCAGTATAGTATTTTATAATGAACTATTGCATAGCGTGAAAGTACGGAAATACTAATAATTTATCTACCGTACCGTATTGTATTGTAATATCCGCCTGGCGTTAAGGATCGTACGCGCCTTAGGCGCATTTAAAAACTCGTCAAGAAAACTCGCACATTTCATCTGCACTAAACTCATCATCGTCATCATAATGAATTCGCCGTGCATTTCATTAACCCCCGGTTTCTATATTTAACGGACAGTCGTAGGTAAGAGCTACGCTACTACTTGTTTCCACATACAAAAGTTTGACAGCTAGAAACTGGTGGTAAGTTAGCTGTCAAACTTTTATATGTAGAAACGAGTCGTAGCTCTTACCTACGAATGGCCGTTGAATATAGAAACCGGGCATTATAAATGGATGCTGATGACGTCATACGATATGTCGTGTGGCAAGTGCGTTGCTGACAAATGTGCCTTTACAGACAGCCAACTTATGAACGTAAAGTGAAAACAAATCGCATTTAAGCAGGAACTTGACGTTCTCAATCGCCTAGGACTTACTGATTGGCTCTTAAATTGACGCAAATGTAGCATATGAATTAACACCTACAGTCCAGCCCAATCATGGTTTACGAATACAAAATTCTCAATTGTTTGCAAACTGTTGCATTTATTTATATTTTTACTTGGCTCAATGCACATTGAATTGGGAAGCGACGCGTCAATTAGTTTTATAGCAAGCCATTATAAACCTTATGAATAATGAGGCATTATGTGAACTTTATTTTATAATTTCTTGTACATTACCTATATCAAAAACAATTCCAGAACTTGGAAGATATTAAAAATATACTTTTATTTTAAATGAAATAACAAATTCGGACCCATTGTATAAAATGTAATGGTATAGGTAATATAATTTATTTGAAACGCCGTTGCATTTGGAGGATAGAAATTAAAGTAATAATCAAGTTTTATCCTTAAAGTTTTAATAAAACAAACAAAGACAATAGCGTCAAGTTAAAAAGTAAAATAAAACCACAGAAAAAATATATTTAAAGGAGAATGGGAAAAAGTGGTCCAAATTTCCACCACTGATGAGACCTATGTAGGCTTCAATGTCACTAAATACCAAAATATTTTCACTCTTATGCGAACAAATATACTCACTCGTGCGTTTTGTTTATGTATAGTATCGACCTACGCCTAGTTATAGTTTGTCTGCTTTTTTTCTGATATCATTAATAAATTCCAAAATGTATACCTAAGTTGGGTTTAAGGACCTAATTACATATTTAATTACTTTTCGCATTACACAAGTTATTATTTAGCTGCGTGATGTTTCTATTGAATTTTGTGTTATGGGACTAAAAAAAAGTTTCGTTACAGTAAATGTAATAATTTCATAGTATATTACGATATGTGTAAACCATATAGGTACATTGAAATCCGTGGTGTAAACTCTTTATTGACCCAGTCTCAAAACTCATTGTTGTATTGTTGTGAAGACACTTCACTTGAACCATAACTTTAGTCTAATCTAACTCATAGACTCAATATTTCATCTGTGTTTAGTCTACATCAAAATAACATTATCAGTTCTACAAACGGTCAATTTATTTATACTTTTAATAATGACACAAAACAACTATGAGAAACTGATCTGTATGTACACTATCGAATTATACAGGGTGTAAAAAGACAACTACCGAAAACTGAGGGGTTGCAATCAGACCATGATTCTAAACATATTTATCGAAAAAAAAACGCAAAAAAATGTTTGACTTAGCTACGTCATTTTATTTTATTTCCGGTATTTACTATTATTACAACATAATAAGACCATACCTACTTAATAAAATAATTTATAAAAGAAAAAAACAATTAAAACTCATAATCCAGCAATCTACGTAAAAAAATGCGCTCAAAACATACGCAAACAGCACACTTCAAATGCTATTTTCTGCCCTGTATACAGGGTGTAAAAAGACGTCTACCGAAGCCGAAAGGGACAGCATCCCAACACATAACCAAATCCAAAAGGATTTTCCGAAAAAATCATTATATCCGGAGAAAACAGCGTTTGAAGAGTACTGTTTGCGTATGTTCTGGGTGCGTTGTTTTACGTAGATTGCTGGATTTTGAGTTTTAACTGTTTTTTTCTTTTTTATATGAAAATATTAGGTAGGTATGGTCTTATTATGTCATACTAGTAGTAAATAACCGAAAATAACATAGCATGACGAAGCTAAGTCAAATTTTTTTTTGCGTTTTTTTTTTCTCTAAATATGTTTAGAACCATGGTCTGATTGCAACCCCTCAGTTTTCGGTAGCAGTCTTTTTACACCCTGTATATGTAAATATCAGAATCAGAAATTGCATAACTGTTGTACAAAGGCAGGTCTTATTTTAAATAGTACAGGTTTCTACAGTATGCATTTGGGATGTGCAACATCAATGGTTAGTAACCTAAACACAAGCACAAGTAAGTAGGTAGGTAAGAATAGAAAACACAAAACCGATTGCTATTGAGAATCATCATATTGTGTCAAGTTGCGTGGTTATACTGAACTGAACTTTTTTAGGTAAATTATTATGCTACATCAACTAATTATGGAAAGTTTGACTATGCATTTGTAAATTTGTAAATATTTTTAATTTTAATCATATGTATTTGGTTTCTTGTGCAGCGTCCTCACAACACGTTTAATTATAAGGTAGTCGAAGTAGATTTTGGAAACATTAAATATAGGTACACCATACATAACGTTTCATTTAATAACCTCACTTATTACACCTACTTGATTTAGGACACGTCCGCCGGATTCCACATTCGTCTGATCATTTTTTCTTTGTTGTTTTTGTCTAAGTAGAATAAAATCAAATGTTATTGTTTACTAGGTAAGTACCTTTTGTACCTTTTTTTACTCCCTACCTATAGTTTCGAGCAAGATTTGTGAGATCTACGAGCCTGCATGCATGACCCTTTAGTCTAGTTTAGACAGAACAAGACAGATAGCAGATTTACATTTTGTTCGAGTTCGAGTTGGGTACCCTTACGACATTATTATTATTAATGTAACTCACCGTGAATTAACCCCATTATTAAATAGGGGTGTTTCGTAGCGCATTAGATGAAAGGGCGTCAAGTAGTTAGTCGACCAATCCCGTTATTTCGGTTCACTTTCAGATGTATTTTTGCGGTTCCTTTAAAAAAATATATGTTTCGGTAATAAAAAAAATTATACTTAAAATAAAATAAATACGCAAAATAAAATTTACATCTTAAAGTACCTACCTATAGTGCATTAAATAATACCCAGGTAAGTAGGTATTTGGATTGGTAATAAAGTAGGTAAATAAAATATAACTCAAATACCTATCCATCTTACAAATTGCATTTGACTTACCTATACAGGCTTATTTGTAAAACACCGGTAACCTCTCAGGATTGTATTACTATCATTATAAACAACAACTTTTGGTCTATGACTTTTTACAAAACATAATACATTTACCAAAAACAAACCTACAAGATTTCGTTGTCATATCTAACACATTGTCCTAGCTAACACATTTCGGGCCACCGCCGCCCTAACCCCGCTCCCCTCGCTATTGTACTGTCACTTTCTTTTGATTCGCATAGACTTCGTAACATTTAGAGCGTTCAATTTAAATATTTCTATTTCTGTATGAAAATCTGATGAACTAAATAATGATTTTATGAAGTCATAGAACAAAAGTTGTTGTTTATGATGATAGTAACACAGTCCTAAGAGGTTACCGGTGTTTTACAAATAACCCTGTATAAAACATGAGATTCCAGTTGGTAGGTAATCAGTACAAAAATAGGTCCATTACATTTCCAAAAACCGGGCATAGCAATATCGAAAATTGTAAGTAGGTAGGTACACTCTTTACATTATTTACCTAGATATAAATATTTTTTGAATTGGCGGACATAATGTAGGTGCCAATCACAGACATAGGTACCTACTCCTACGACACAAATTCCAATTATGGCTAGCCCATAATTTAAGATTCAAATTACAATGACAATCATTGCCAACCCAGTGCCATGAAAAAGCCTGTTGCAAAATGGCAAGTGGTAATGTTGATCGTGATCAACAAGCTGTAGTTGAGGCCGAATAACCTTATACGCATTGATATTATAATAAGCATGATCTCAAGTCTGTGCCTAAGTGCAAAAAACGCGGCCGGTTTCCCTGTCGACTCCGAACTGGTGGATGATCAGTCTCCCAGCAATCCATGCAGGAACGTAGGTACACTCGTTCACGAAGACGAAGGCGATTCTGATGTCGTCTGTCGTGATTCCTCTGAAGTCTACCTTGCTTTATTGCTCCAGGATCGTGAGAATAATCGTGAGGAAAGGTTCAAAAAGCTTACAAGCGTTCTTATGGCCCTGCGGACAAAGAAAACGGAGATTCAATAAATTATTTATACTAGTGGTTCTGTGAGAACAGGAGACCTCGCGAACAAAATTGAAATTAAGGTGCTTTGTATTATCCTTTATGCTTACCTATGCCTATGTACACTTTTAAGCAAAAGAGAGGAATAAGTTTTAGTGATTACTCGCGTTCCTTTGGTCCTAGGGGGTCGAATCTGGTGTCAACGGGTTTGTCTCGTGAAGGCGGAGAGGATTGGGTAGTCTGATTGGTATAGGTAGGTATACATTTTACGAAAAAACGTCCTTTATAACGCTTAAACAAACATTCAGCCACTTTCCCCCCTTTCACCTCCCCCTTTTGGTTTTTTTTTTCATTACAACTTGTGTAGAATTAAGTCCTTAATATGCCTTATGAATTTAATTCAAATCTGTCGATAAATAACGCTACAGCAAACTTCCCCCCTATTTTCACCCCAATCAAAAATCGCAATCGACTATCGTTTTTTAATAAATCAAGGAACCTGTGTGCCAATTTTCGTCAAAATCGGTTGATAAATGCGACCTGTAGGCGATTACTGACAGACGGACGGACAGAAGGACAAAAGCATTTTTGGCCAATCTCGAAACTGAGACGCTTCACTCGCTTCGCTCGCTCGGTCAATTATAACTAAGTAGGGTGTGTCAGAAATCTATTAGAACTATTTAGACCGCCCTTTTAAATGAATAGCCTAAGCATCCAGCCATTTTACTAAATGTTTGTATTTAACCAGATGGTCATCCAGGTCGTTAGTGGAACGGCGCCGTTTATGCACTAAGTAATGTGATTTTAACTGTTATTTCTTGCATTTATTTGCTTTGGGGGAAAATTCTCTTGATCTTACGACCTGTCGTATTGTATGGATGTCGTCCTAAAATATTGTGTTGGGCAACCAAAGAGACGGATGAAAAAAGAGTGCATGTTGCAGAAATGCGAATGGTGAGATGGATGGATGTGTGGAGTTACACGAATGGAAAAAATCAGGAATAAGCTATACTTTAGCGCCAGCCCGGCTAGCTAGCTCAAACAGGGGTTCTTTTCAATGAGTTCAACGCACAGGTAGGTAAAACACGTATAATAATTATAAAACACAGGTACAGTTAAAACAATAGAGTAAAAATGAAAGAAAACTAATAAAATCACATTAGAGTTTGTTCGTACGTAAACCACTTGATCACTGTGTTCCCGCCGAGCCGCGCGCAGAACGCTAGTGAGTTGCGCGGTTGCGGCGTCAGATGGCGCTGGTCGACAAGGAATATAAACGCGTCGCGGAAAAGTTATTGGCGCGGCGCGGTCCATTTGAATTTGAATTTAAAACCAGTACTGCGCGTTTTATTACGAGTATTAGAGGAAGTTTGAAATTTGCGCCAGTGACGGATAAGTTGAAGAGTAAATAGGTTGTCGTGGTATGGGCATGTTATGAGGAGGGAAGAGAGTCATGTAACGAGAAGAATGTTAGGTTTGAATGTGGAGGAATGTAGCAGAAGAGGCAGACCAAAGAAAAGATGTATCGAATGTGTGAAGGATGATATGGGTAAGAAAGGAGTGAGTGTTGAGATGACGGCTGATAGAGCGGAGTGGAAGAGGAAAACCTGTTGTGCCGACCCCACATAAAAGTGGGGTAAGGGCAGGAAATGATGATGTCTCGTTAAACACGTATTCTACCTATACAATAACTTAACCGAACTAAGTACAAAATAGGTACGTTTATAATAAATTTACTTACCAACATAATAAAAACTGAAGTTAACACCTGTTCACAAACTTTGGCAAGACGTTCGCGTCCCTTCAGCTCTTCCACAAATGTACCTACCAACCACGCATCTCGCAGACTCGTATTGATTAATTGCTCCAGAGTGATGCTGTGACTTGCGGGACCCGATCAGCTTTATGGGATTTTGCAATGTTGAAGTAAGATGAATGCACAAGGACAGTATTTTATTTCAACTGGCCCAGCGGTGTCTGCGATGCGCGCAACAGGTGCTGCGTCTTCAAAAAAAAGTTTTTCTTTGTTCTATACACTTGAGCTAGCCATCCCTGTGTGCCCGGCCGGCTAATGGGGCAAGTCTATCTCAGTAGACTAGGTGGGACTAGGTGCCTATTATTAGTTTTTTACAGTAGCAGCTTACCTACCTTCCATGAGCACCTTAGTTTGTCTGAGATGAACGCCCTATCTCTAAGGTAGAATAAAGTGACATTTGAGGTAAGGCAAAAGATATCTTTTCTACAACGTCAATAAAACTCCAAATTGGCTGAACTCTACTGGCATATCTGGCTCTATTGTACTTGTAGGGTAGTCGGACCAAAAGATGACCACCCCCCAGTAGATGACCGAAACGCACATTTTCTCGAATTATAAGAATTGAGTGGTACTCCCTGTAGTGGCGTATTTTTTCTTTAGAAGGGGCAATACTGTTCCCTCATTTAAAAATTAATACATCGTCATTGGACCCTCAGTCATGCTCTAGGACCTCATTTAGTGTCGACGTGTTTCGGCCATCGCCATTTTGTATGGACAACGAGCTAAGGTGAGTAAACCAGTTTCTTAAGCTTATGAGTGGATTGCCGATTTCTTGATATAATTAGGCCCCATTTATGAGATCCCCTGCATTTATGACTATTATCTCAAGTAGAAAATCAAAGAAAATAAGTAATTTTTAATAAGGTTTTCGAGAAATTTGCTGTTCAATTACTGGTCTAAAAAAGATACATAAATCCTATTTGTGACCGAGCGGTCAGAATTAGCTCCGACCTGCAAATTTTGTTTTGATTTTGTAGATTGTATCTTTGATTTTTTATTGATTTTTTACGTTTATCTTAATGGTTTTGGATACATAATTCTATAAACCAAAACATGACCGGAGGTTAATTACAGAAAAATCGTTGTTTTGGGCTGTTATTTTTTAGCTGGTCATTTATTGTTCCAAACGCTCTATTTGTGACCGAAGAAATTTGTTCGTTCATAATTTGGACCTCAAAACCTAATTGTGACCGACTAATTTTGACTGTTGCAATAAAACTTGTGGAATTTTACTAGGGTTCTTCGTAATCAAAAGTAAACCAATTTCGTTGGCCTTACAAACTGTTGTCATCATTACATTACTTGCTATCATAGTTTTTCTTTAATACATAAATAAAATAAATTACATTTTCCTAAACGGCGGAGGGGGAGGTATGTTTTTTTGCGGAGCTGTGTAGAACAGCTTTGGGTGATCTAGGGAAAATTTCGAATTTTTGAGAATTGCTCTTCCGGATTTGATGATTTTTTTCATAGGGGATGTATGGAGGGGGACAAGTGATTTTGAACACAGTAAATATTTTGCCCCCCCTCTGCCCCCCAAAACCACCCATTTTGCAATTAAAATTATGATAAGTACCTTAGTATTATATGCAGACAAAATTATGTATACGGAACCCCACTTCTTTCAAATAAAGTCTCTTGTTATGAAGAATTTCTTTTATTTGGTCGGTCATAAATAGGGCCGATTTCGGTCAGAATTAGTTCCAAACCGGTCACAATTAGGGCCAAAGTAATTTTTTTGATATTTTTGCAATTTTAACTTATTTACAAATAGTTCAGAGTAAAAACAGTTTATCTAGTTGATGCACCAAATATCTACCTACGTATACAACCAAAAACATAAAATATTCCTTGAATAGGAGTTGAGATAAAAAATAAAATAACTTGAATTCCGCTTAATCAGTCATCTATTGGTCCGACTACCCTACCTACCGTTGAGATAACGTTGTCGGTAAGCAGGCTGCACTCTTCATGCTCCCAGTGGGTGGATAGTGGGTTGGGTGGATGGCTAGAGGCACACGGCTGGCACGGATGTTTTGCATGTGAGTAAACGAGATAGAGATAGATTGGCGAACGCGGGGGAGAATGGACTGGTTTATGGGAGGATCCTTTCCCCACTTGGAAATAGTCGAGAAACCTTTACATTAATCTGTGCGTGTGCTGTAAAGTGGAAACGTGGAAACTATTATTCTATTGTAAACAGCGCGCAGTATCCGTACTACGTCTGTAAAGCAGCGGTATAGTGATGACTTACGCTCACATAGTAAACTTCTTGCGTGTGTGGTGGTCGCGAGGCCGTGGCTTCTTGGAATTGGTGAGTCTCATCTCCATCAACTACTATTACCACCTATAACTGGGTTTTTAAAACTATTGCAGTACCAAATTGGTAGGACTTACTGCATTATTTTGAAAACCCAGGAGGGAGGGACTGCTGATGCCGGGGAAGCTTTCATAGTTGTATTGGTAGGTACCTACTATAATTACTTATATTATCTGGGGTAGGTACTACCAATAGGTAGGTTATAGGTAACAATAGGTAGGTTAATAAAATAAGCTTTAAATCGCTACTTTGGATCAAAGTTTTATAAGTTGCACTTCATTAATTATTTAGTTACTCGGAAGCTGATAGTTATACTCGTAGTTCTTGCAGGAGAAAAATTGGTCTTACAATAAAAAACTACCAGTCATGCTCACTAAAAAAAAATTGGTACTTATGTAGGTAGGTAGGTATTTAGTTAAAAAAATCAAAATAAGGTGCTAGAAAACGACAGCAATCGGGGAAGATCGATCATGGGTGTGAGCAATTTTTTTTTCTTTTGGCGTCACTGTTTAGACCACTCTGGCTAGGGCTAGCTTACGCCCGCAACATGCGGCCTGCAACTTGCGGCACCCTGCCCCCTTACCATGGCGTTTGTCTAGGTACCAGAGAATAGAAATAAATGACAGTAATGACATTAGAGTGTGGATAAAACGGGTAGAAAAGTAACTTTTTTCCACTTTCTACGCGTTTTATCCACACTATAATGTCATTACTGTCATTTCTTTCTATTCTCTGGTACCTAGACAAACGCCATGGTAAGGGGGCAGTAAGTATTATTGGGCACTTTTGTATGTACCTACATAGATGACAATAAAACAGTTAAGTATTTATTTATAACATCAAAGTGGATGGTTATACGAGTAGAGGTAGGCCGAAGAAGAGATGGATGGCTTGTGTGAAAGATGATATGAGTAAGAAAGGAGTGAGTGCTGAGATGACGACTGATAGAGGGAAATGGAAGAGGAATACATGTTGTGCCGACCCCATATAGAGTGGGATAAGGGCAAGAAGCGCCGGAACGTATGCGTGTTGCAGCCAGGGTAGAGAGGAAAATCCTCCGAGCCCTTACTAAACGCGGACTCAAAACAGAAAACCACAACACGAAAAAGACTCTAACGAATAGATCAATTTTTCTTCACGCCAAAAGCGATGACAGCGCCTCTCTTACCGGTCCAGAACCAATCACAGAGTAGTCCAGTACTTTGTGGCACTGTACTTCGCCTCCTTCGTCTCTTCGTCTAGCTGTCAACTGTCAATTTTGTAGTCATGTCATCAGCCAGCTGTGATCTCTGGCTGGATTGATTTTGTTCGAGTGTAGTGCGATCAAGTAAAGTAATTTAAATTATAATTTTTCTAAATGAAAACCGGCATAAACTGTGTGGTAGTACGTCGATTTTGTGTTTAGAAATTATCAGGTAAGTTGCTACCTGACGATTATTAGTTTTTAAAGAGGTTATGTTATGAAACAGGAGAATGGTTTCGTAACCAATTTTCCAAAGATTTTCCAAAAGTTTATTTTATTTGTGAGAGGTGTAAATAAAAACACTGTTTTGTGATACTTTATGATCACTTTGATCGTTTTCATAAATGTGAAAAACCGAAAACATGTTGGTGGTTTTTTGAGTAGTACTCATTACAAAATATTTCCTGAAAAAAATAAAAAAAGATATGTTGAGCGTAGGTACTGTAAATCTTAGTGAGAGGTTTATCCACCCTTCCCTCTTTACAGTCATCCATGTTTGTTTAGGCTACCATGAAAAGTTTGCAAGACAATTTATTTTTGTCGTAGGATGTCAACAGGCCATGTAAGCAGAGTGCGCAAGCTATACAAGCTAATATTGCGTCTGCATCGCAACCTGCCCGACGATCTACGGGTGCTGGGCGACCTCTACGCCAAGGAGGAGTTCAAGCGACACAAGAAGTGCAAACCGGACGAAGCGCGCACTTTTCTTTCAGAGTGGCAGGTAATTTTTTCTTCTTTCATCTGCCATCTGTTCACCAGCCTCAGATGTGTTAAAGAGGGAGAGATTTAGGCGCAGTTCCATTAAGTAAGTAAGTTGTTCCATTGAATTGCCCTAATTATTGTCGTCAAACTTCTTAGTTCCACTGGTCAAAGCATGAGGCAGGTAAATAAATACCGAATATTACAAAAGATTTTGTAAGTCAAAAAATTTAATTGTATTAAAATCCAGATTCTCAACTTTAGAAATATTTTGAAGTACTTAGCGGACTTAGAACTGCACTGAAAAATACTTTGATTGGTCATTCCCATTAGTGTTGAGGACTTTATTTTTATTGGCCGGCAGTTTTGACTTATGGGCCCAACCTTGTATAGAGTCGGAATGGCCTCCTTTATGTTACCGGCGGTCACAACAATTTTTCAAGATTTTAATCTTTGTGTAAAGAGTAACAAATCCAACAAATCCATCCCACTCATCATCTATCTATCACATCAAATATCTAAACAAACTCACAAACTTTCAGCTTAATTATATGAGTGGGATGAGTAGGCTTAAGTAAATATCACACATCAGAGATCTGGACGAATGAATGTAACTACTAACTACATCTATCTCATAAAAAGTACATTGTACTTGAAACTTACTACAGGCTAATACTCTCTTTTATGTATTTTACCCGTCTTGTCTGTTTTATGGCTTTGACTCTTATATTTAAGTTGTGACTTAGAAGTTTAGAATGTATGTAAGTGACAGAACCAAGTGTGCCTTGAGCTCCTACTGCGATTAAATGAGTATGATTATCTTTATGTCAACTCTCTAACTTTTTATGAGGTAAACCTAAGAATACCGCAGCCATCAAAATGTTGTCTTCATCCGGTAGCTCTCTGATACAACTTGTAACGTAGGTTTCTCTCTCACAGGACTACGCAGCGACAATGCTCCGGCAGGCAGCGCCTGCCAGGGTTCAGCGTCCAGGCAATAGGCAGGTAGGGGCGGAAGCGCAGGCCGAGAGGGCAAGGAACCTATCCTTCGGTAGGAGCCTCCCTCTAGAGGCCTACGAATTCATCTCGTCTGACCAACTATTCAACCTCTACATGCTGCTAGTAAACACTGGCGGCCACATGCCCCACGAACCAATTGACATTGGTATAGATCTATCAGAAGCAAACACTTTTGCTGGCAAAGCCGCTGAGGCTAAAAAGTACATTGCACATTTAGAGAAAGTTCAAAAAGAGAGAGTCGCTCGCGGAGAGCTTAGGGACGATTTAAGTGTTGATACTAAGGCTTGGCTGCAGCTGTTAGATCTCGCGATCGATGACAAAGATAAGGAGGCGTTAGCGCAGGAAAAAGCCAAGGCAATGAGGGAGAAGCAAGAGAAGGAGAATGCGAACGGCGTAACTGAGAAGTAAAACTTCTAACTGTACGTTTAAGACTCACAAACCGATCAAATAAAACATAGTTTTTATTTGATCAGTTTCATATCTATGTGTGCTTGTATCATATTTAATTTTGGGCAATAGTAACCAAGCCCGCGAAATAAAATATAACTAGGTTTTAAACCGATACACACATGCTACCTCAAGACGTAGCTTAGTAGCACACAGCAGTCTGGATTGATAGACCATTCTTGCCCCAGTATACTATTAACATATCACCGATAAAGTTTTTGGCAATCTTTTTTACTTTTTAAACACGCAATTCAGGTACCTACTTTGTTTTTAATAACGGGACGAGATCGCGTTAAAATCTTTGATACTTAATATTTGCACTAATAACAGAATATTGCGAATATCATCAAAAATCCTTGACGCGAAAAGAATTTAATGAATTTCGAGGTAGGTTTACCACGACGTTTCGATCAGGCTGCGCCGATCGTGGTCACGCGGGAACTGAAATCCAAACCCTTTGATCTTTTATTTATTTGGATAAACACAATAGTGCACTTTAAATGAGTGAGATCCAACCAACGTTTTCTGTTTAATCCCATTTGACTTGGACGGACGATTTGTATAATTCTTGAACACAGTCTCGTTTCGATGAAGCTAAAAGACAAGAATATTTACATGGAAGAATAATATTCACTCGCTCGGTCGCTAAATGGCATCGGCTTAGCAAAACGAGCTAGAAACTGCATCGTTGAAGTAAATGCTTTTTTAAAATTTGAACATCCCAGGACATGGAACAGCCTGGTGAGGTATACTCGTGCGAAAATGGTGGTCAATGCCCAGCTAGCAATAGCATGACGCTGATTGTGTATCTTCATCGTACGCAATTATTTTCGCTTATTTTGTAGTACTGTAAATAATTTAGTGAAGTTGCCGCTTTATCCTGACAGAACTACCCCGTACTACTAATCCAAAAGGCGCGCGGCCGAGTCTAGAATATACTATCATTTCTATTCACTAATTCGTTTCTTCTTAGTGCTCTACATATGAATGATGTAAAACAAAATAAATTATTAATTTGATTTGAGTACATATAAAACTTCAAACCTAGGCCAGGTTTGAAGCTTTTTAATTTCATTAAATGGGAAAACTCATAAAATTTGATTACTTACCAAAAATATATAATTTTAACAGACCTATTCATTCATGACCATCGAGCTCCTTCGTCTGTGTCATCGAAGTAAAACTCGAACCTTTTCCGAAAAATTGAAGTTAAGAAAAGTTGCTCGTCTGCACATTGCTCCAATTAATTGAGGGTCCGTTGGTTCCACCCGTTCAGAAGTCATATGTACATAATCACCATGCTCATTCAGTAGGTATAATTTAAATGTATATACAAATCAGGAAACAACCTCGCAAATACAGATAGTTCAGGAAAATAGATCTTATGTAGAATATAAGTTTCTGTGTTCCGTCAACATGGTTAAATTTTTAAGGTATTTTGTATTAAAGTACTTTTACTCGGGCAATTAAAATCACGGCAATTTATCTAGCATACCAACACCAAGTAATTGAATATGGGCATCTGAATTGACATTTAAGCAAAAGCTGTCTTGTTACCTCGTTGCTTGTTCTCGTACTGTAATGTCGCTAAATTGTCCGCGTGGAAGAATTTTAAACCTATCAATATAATTCCAACCGAAATTCAATGTATGGCACTAGATCTGGCTAGTTTTGGGCGGGTGGGGACCTCTTACCGCACCCAATGTTATCCTAAATATATCCTAATTCTAGTTTAGTACTATTGAACTTAGCGGAGCGTATCTACAAGGATCTATTCGAAAATAATTTTGTTTCTCTCGAAAAAAGATGTAGTTTTCAAATTGTGATTGTTTTTGCCAAAGTCGACACAAATAGATTATTACTCGTATTAAACAAAAGTATTTCTGTTACGTACGTATGCAAGTCGAGGAAGGCCGAAGAATGTATGGTTAGATTGTGTGAGAGAGGATATGAAAGTTAAAGGAGTGGATGAACAGTTGATGAGTGATGGGAGAGAATGGAGGAAGAATACCTACATGCTGTGCCGACCACACAGCGTGCCAATGATGATGTACCTTATGATAGCCTTAAATTCTAAGGCGCCTACTAATAATCCTAGTATAAAGTGATTCCTGAGTAAATTAATATAGCTGTCAAAACATTATAATTATTTGTTAGGGCGCCCTTTATAAATATAACAAGGTTGAATACGCTATTCTTTGTAGATATTAATAATAATATTATTATTATTATTAACCTGTGGTGTCCCACTGCAGGGCAGAGGCCTCCCTTCGTTTCTTCCACTCCTCTCTATCGTGAGCTAATGTGGTCCAATCAGGAAAGTGGAAGTCAAGTTCGTCTCTCCACCGCCGCCGCGGTCTGCCGCGTGGTCGTTTCCTGTTCCGTGGGATCCACTCTGTGGTGTATTCATAATAATAA
Organism: Epirrhoe alternata; assembly: GCA_963565295.1. Classification (NCBI taxonomy): domain Eukaryota; kingdom Metazoa; phylum Arthropoda; class Insecta; order Lepidoptera; family Geometridae; genus Epirrhoe; species Epirrhoe alternata. The sequence continues at coordinate 4,440,949 of OY751375.1, forward strand.
TATACTAAATTATATTTATATTTAGATAAATATACCTAAGTATATGTAGGTAGACTTATTTTAAGTCATCACCATCAGTTTAAGATATTTTTAAATCAAGTTAAGATAAGTTAACAGAGACATATCCAACCTTTATTTTTTAACTGTCTTTTGTTTGTATGTCTTTTGCATGTGGTTTTTTCTCCAACTGTTCACTCATTAGACGTCATAAAAATAGACCATTATTTATAATAATAAAATCAAAACTGCCATATAATTTTACATTCATTTTATTTTGCATTTAGTGTGGGCCTTTACATAGATCGCAGAACATTACAACTAATAAACAAACAAGATTCATAACAATGTTTAAAGTCACAATATCGCTTATTTTACCGGTGGATTTAAACAAACAAGCTAAGCTATACATATTCTATTTACAATATTATATTTTTGTAACAAACCTAAAACCTAAAGTAAAAATAGAATCGGCGAGATCTTTTTTTTTCATAACTGGACTTACCACTTTGGGTTTTTGCGACCCCAACTAATAATCGTATTACCGTATTTAAAACAAATCTTATTATAATTATTTTAAGTGTAAATGCATTGTATACATTTTTAGAGTAATTGTAAACGACATACATAAGAAATTATTTATTATGTAGGAATATAATTAGGTTAAGAACCAAGACGTGTAACAAGTAATAATACCTTGATTTTTAATCCTTTCGTAAATTGATGTAAAATGTATATACTAATAGATATACATTATACATCTTTGATTCATTCAGATGTAAATCTTAGAGCTCTGCCTCACTAGGATGCCATGGCGACGTCGCCGGCTACGTATCCAAGCAGATTACTAAAATGTATGACACCTAACTCACATGGCGACGGTTTGGCAGCGTCGCCAATTTGAAAGCGTGGCCATGAGATGCGGCTCCCTACGTGGCGTCTGGATACTCTGGCGGCTTGGCGACGTTGCCATTAAATTGTACACGTGTAAACTGCACCTCACTCATTCAGTCGCCAACCGGCCGCCATTTTGGACGCTTGCTCGGAATTTATCACGATTTATTTGTATTTGTAGGTGTAGTTAAAAATGAGTTTCGATACAGAGAGATTCATTATAGAAATCCAAAACCGTCCTTGTTTATGGGACACTTCATTGAATGATTATTCCGATCGCAATTTAAAAATTAAATGTTGGGACGAAATAGTGAACCAAAAAAACCAAAGAAACCCATAGTTTCCTTTTTTTCTTCTTTTCCTTTTCCATTTTCCTGCGACGTACATAACAAAGTAATGCGATTTCTTCTACGTCCATTCCTGACGACGCGGCGACGATGAATGAACTGACTATCGAGACGCCATGGCCACTCGACTTGGCGACCTTCGGACGCCAGAAGTAGCCAGGCCTGCGCCGCTGGCGACGTCGCCATGGCATCCTAGTGAGGCAGAGCTCTTAGTCTAAAATTCGGCTGCAAATCAAACTAATACAAACTATCATGTTATCGAGTCATCTGTGATATTAAGTATCTTTAGCAGCAGGCAACCCTCATTTGCGACCAGATTTTGCTAGGCAACCCTATATCATGAATAGAAAAAAATAGCTTTAATTTGATATAAAAATCATTTAATAATCCCATTAACGAAATTCCGTCCCAAAAATCAATTATTAATATCACAATTAAAAATACTTTTATAAATCTAGGTTGCTTATTGAATGGTGGCCCTTATAATAAGCAACCTAGATTTATATTCTCATAATCATAAATTTATGTAAGAAATAGATTTTAAGTTATAACCGATGAGCGCACTGACTTGCAGCCGGATCTCATACTATCAGCTTAGGTTCCAAATTTAACTATGATTTTATATTTTAACTTAAAACAACTATTCACATTTCTAGTATGCTATAGTCGGTCCATTTTAATAGGCCACATTTGACATTTCATCAAAATTTAACAACGTAACTTTGTACCGGCGGGCATAAAATACTACTATTTTATCGAAGTACTGCACAATTGCTTAACTTTTTTTCAATTGCGGTTAAATAATTTATTTGTCTTAACGACAAAAGAAGGTGATTTTATGATTTATTTCCTTATTACACCATCCAAACATATTATGTTTCAGAACAATTTCTGTTTTCGAGAGAACTGAACGTTGTTACAATGTTGCGTCAGTAAACCCTTGTTCTCTTTTGACACTAGGTATGTTACCCGAAATAATCGAAATTTGAGAGTTAGAATCGAATGAAATGATTTCTCGTAAGGGAATATTTCACCTTTAATGATGATGATGACGCATTATAAATACTTATTGTTTTTTTTTAAATAAACTTATCTATCCCGAAAAACGTTACTAAATACCAAAAGTACTTTTGTAAAAGGACAGCGGGAATATCGCATAAAACTTTTTTTCTCTGTTTGACATGACAACCATAAACTTTTGAACAATTTTTATCAAAATAAATAAGTAATGGGGTTGTGACGCAGTCTTGATCGTTGTGCAAAGTGACTTTGCGTTTTTGGTGTGCTATTTTTTTCAGACCCGGTTTTCTTTAACTGATCTTAACTACTCTTAGTTTACGGTTTACCTGGCGATAAATTTTAATTCATGTGAATGAATCGATACGGACTTCGAACATAATCGAAGTTTTTAAGGTCACCTCACTAGAAAGCTCAAACTGACAAACGTCAAATGTGGCCTATTAAGTTGGACCGACTATAGTACGCTTTTACGCTTAATAGTTACGTTGTCATATTAAAGCACTAGTTTTGCCATTTTGTAGGCTAAGCTAAGAAGTCAAGCTGTATAGTAGTGATATAAGATTAGTTTAATTGCCCAGCGAGACCGTTATTGCGGGGTGACCTCTGCGAACAAAAAAACGAACTCGTGAACTTGTGATCGAAACCGATTCACCAATATACTATTTATTTATTTAATAACCGCTTAGTTTCCCATGCGAATATTTCACTACATTCGTGCGTGAGTCCGACTCGCACTTGGCCGGTTTTTATTTTGGAATAAAATGGAATACAACAATTTGAAATAGGTACTAGTTTTTCCCGGTTTCGAGCACAGTTCTCAGCACGTTTAGCTGGTAAAGGTCGTCTCCAACCAGTCCGGGGTCCAAAATCCGGTGCTTCCGAAATCGTAATTTTTATGCAGACGAATAAACCACGTTGCTTTATGTGTTGTGTGTTTAGTGCTTTGACTGGCTTTGTTCTGTTTCAACACATGAATGAGCTATGCAACCACTGAAAAAAAAAACGGGCTGGGTTAAAAAATGAACCAACAGTATAAAATTTAGTTCTATTTGGACATCATTTTATTTGCACCAAAAAGAAAAAAGATTATATTCTGTTAAAACACGTTACTACTAACAATTTTACTACGACACCTAACCCGTAAAACCAAAGGGTCATTACTAATTTAGATTACAAAACTGAAACTTGAAATATCTAAACTTTTAGCAGCCGAGCTTAAAGCAATCGGCTGTTTTTGTTATTATGACAATAATATAGTACATAATTGTTGAATAATAGTAGAGAATGACAATAATTAAACAATAGCACCCTTATTTCCGTAAACAGGTTTACCGCTCACCTAGCAACTCATAAACCGTTGGACGTGCAGGTTGGCTCGCATTGAAAAGAATATTGGTATTAACTATCCGTGGTATTAACACATTATAACATAAAAAAAAACATATCTTTTCTGGCCGGCACTTTTTAATTTTTGGTGCAAAAATGTATGAACGCAGAATGATGTCCTTTTAATGTTTAAATAATGATTAGAAAATATCAGCTGAAAAAATCCCGAACAAAACTGCACTAATTCTGGCTTCTTTTATTTGGACTAGGTCTAGTAGGCGTTGTATTTTTACTACTGTATTTTATATTTTTAACATTAGAGCTTTATCAAACTTTATTTGTGAATATTCGATATAGTCAATAGATAATATGTAAAATGAGGCAAGGTTAACACTTCGCTCCACGGATTCGTGAAGTTTGTCGCGTCTTGTCGTGTCGTGTCCGTCGTTTACCGTTTGTCTGCGCAGTGAAAGTTTTTTCATACAAAATACGAATGCCTAGATCTGTTGGGCGAAGTTTACAATACCTACGTATAACCACTGTATAAACGCTACTCAACCTTAAAACTAGGATGTAGGTGTTTATGTTTACTGTTTTGGTACTTATAGATAATCTGCTGTATTGTGATGCTCACTTTTGTCATTATAAAGAGAATATAATTAGTTTAAAATAGTAAGACATTTTACTAAATTGGTTATATTTTAGATTACACATTTTAAATATTCGCGACCTGAAGACATTTTAAATTTTTTTAACGGGACTTTGTTGTCAGTGTAGTGTGTCGCGACCCTAATGTTATTTTGTGTTGACCGAATGAGGGTAGTTTCTCATCGGTCAAAGGGGCGAACGAGTACCGGCGGGCAGTCTTCTCGTGACCACGGTAGCTGTAACGCTACTGAAACGTCGAGGTAAATAAACAAATGTTATACTACGCGATTAAGTCCCGTATAAACATTTAAAATGTATTTAAGATCATTGAAATAATAAGTTAGATTTAAAAGCTCTCGTCAGAGTTTAAAGGTAGTGCTATTATTAGGTATACCAAAGTAATATATTAACTGTAGGTACTTTATTAAGATCGTATTATCATGTTTACGGTAAATGTTTCGGAATGAATTGTTGGAGACATCAAAATGTTAAGATTTTAAAAGTTATTGTATTATTATTTATATTTCAGTGTTTTTATAATAAAATTGTAAAATGCAAGTTTCTTGTTATTTCCCTGAAGCACATAGGTAAATAGCGTAAGATCTTATCTTACTTACTAACTACTAATCCGTCAATTTTTTTGCAGCACTTGTAGAGGGATACTTACTTCAGAAAGGTCCATTTGTACGGTATTGGTGCGTAGAATCTCGTTAGAATTAAACACTTCTGCAACGAAAATAATAACAATTTTAAAAGAGGATCGAATGTTGACAAAATACCAATATCAAAACTGAAATAATTTAAAGAGAAATAAGTATCATTAAGTTCATTACTTATGCATCATCATCATTTGCCTGGCCTTATCCCGCTTATGCGGGGTCGGCACAACATGTTCTCTTCTTCCACTCTCCCCTATCACTCGTCATCTTCGTATTTACTCCTTTCTTACCCATATCTTCTTTCACACAATCCATCTTTTCTTTGGTCTACCTCTACTCACATATCCATCCACATTCATTTCCATCACCCTTTTAGTTACGTGACTTTCATCCCTCCGCATTACATCCCCATACCACGCTAACCTATTGCTCCTCAACTTTTCAGTCACCGGCGCTACTTTCAGACTCCCCATATTATATTCATTCCTCACCTTATCCATTCGCGTCACTCCGCACATCCATCTCAACATTCGCATCTCTGTCGCATGCAATCTTCTTTCATCCGTCGCTTTCGTTCATTACATTACTTATACATCATACAATAAATAACTAAGAAATCTAAGTTAAAATATATCGGGACACCACGAATTCTATCATCAATACTCATCGAGACAGTTCTTTAGAAATCTGAAGCAAATTAATCGGCTTCAGATTGGCTTCAGACGTCTCATCATCATAGGGCTTTACCTAATTGCTCTTTAAATTGAATACTTTTATTCGTAAGTGGGATTCATTAAATTATGTTTCTTTCAATGGCTTTGAACATGGTAAGTACGATGGTACCGACTCGTAATTTTTGATAGACACAAAATTAATTTTATCGTGATAGTCAAAGCATTAAGACGCAGAAGGTTGCGGGTTCGATCCCTGCCGCGGGATAAATGTTTGTATGTAAACGTAAACAGGGTCACGACTGTATCCCCATGGCGCGGTAGACATTCTATCAGATCTTTATATTCCAGATCCTTTTTTAAAGATGTCTAAGGGGGTAGTCAGAGGCATGTACAAATACATATTTGATACATGTCCACATCTTGCAGAAGTTAGTATTCCATACGTGACAGGTTGCAAGCCCATCGCCGCCTATAAGAATACTAACTGGTTTCCTCACGATGTTTTCCTTCACCGTTCAGAACTCGTGTTAAAGCGCATATAAATTTTACGAAACTCAAAATCCATTGATGCACGGCCGGGATTCGATCCCACGACCATCGGATTGAAAGTCGAGGTACAACCCCATTCGGCCAACACGGCTCTCTCGGCCAACACGGCTCTCACACGGCTCTCATGTTTGTATGATCTGCAAATATTTATCTCGGGTCTGGGTGTTTCTATGTATAATATGTTGGGGCTAGATGAATGCTGTGTGAAATGACCAGCATTGTTATTACTTATATTTTTATTTGTAATAAATTCTTATTTTATTCTGTGGCCAAAGTCAAAGCTTTTTGGTTGTAAATACGTCGGTATATAATATTATGCATAGAAAACACCCAGACCTGACAAATACTTGTTGATTTGCGCCGCAAGCGAACCTTCGCCAAATGCGCGACAGAGGTCGTCGGTAATGATGAAAAAAGTCCATAACCCTCCCTTTATGCCAAAAGGGTACCTATTTATTCTTGATTCCGCGTGTAGCACATTGAGGCGTAATTAGAAGATAAAGAAGATAAAAAAATCTTTACCAAAAGCCCTATGTAGATGCAGAATAGCCGAGACGTAGTCACCGAAGCGCAGCATGCCGTCTTTTCTCATGTACCTCAGTACTAGGAGACTCATCACTCTTTCCGGCACGTCGAAACCGGCGTCCCTCAGGGCGTCCCTGAACCTGTATCATACAAACGTATTCATAAATATAAGAAATAGGTATTTCCTATTTTGACGCATATAATATAAAACCATTTGGACCAAATACACGACACTATGCGAATCGCCTTGAATATTTTTAATTTACTAAAAATGTAGTGCCATTCTCTGGTTTCACTTAAGCCATTATCTCAATAGCTGAAGCGCAAACAAAATTTAGTGCAAACCTTTCAGCCCGGAGGACTCCCATCTTCTCAACTGCGTGCTTCTTGAAGAGCAGCTGCCAATGCTTCAGGCTGCACATGAGATCCTTGAAGTCAGATAATGTTATGCGCCCCGTACCGTTTTTCTGGAGTCGTGGTTAAGGGAATTAAGTGTAAGCATCAGTTGTAAAAAACTAGAACATATAATATAACTATGAGGAAACGCAGTCGCAAATTTTTCTTCGTTTATAAGATGTCCCGAAGAAATTAGGAAGAGATTCAATATTTAGCCTTCCTCCGGCGAATCCCCCTAACAGATGAGATGTTTCGTTCGGGATAAAGTCTAAGTAGGTAAGTAGTAAGTTTGAAGACGAACGAAACCATATCGGTAAGAACAAGACAATAAGCATGAACGCGGTGATAATTTTTAGTGGTGCAATGTAGAGTTTTATACCTACACAGAAAAACACTTACAATTTAAAACCTACTGTAGTTCGAGTTTGAATTCGTACGCGTGCAGGTGGGCCTTTGTGCACTCCCACTTGACCCGAGCAAACGCTATGCATCAATGGAGAACAGAATCCAGGGGCTTTGTCAAAAGGGAAGGGTCGAGTGTCGTCGACACTTCGATATTTTCGTTCGATGTTTCGATTAAGTTGCACATCCATGCAGGCAATCCTTTGATCCTTTGATCACAGTTTTATTACTTTTTGACAATGCGCGGAGGAAAATGTCAATGACTAGTTTTATAAGCTTTTTATTGTAGGTAGGTAGGTATACGTATGTTTGTCCGGGTCAAATCTTGCAAGCTGAATTTGACCCACTTTCCGGCTTCCGATTGAGCTGAATTTTGGTACACTTATGAGTCTTCGGTGACAACTGACAATGCAAAAATATAGTGACAGCGAGCTGATCTAATGATGTAGTCAGGAGCTGTTCCACGGAACTCCTCAAAAAGTAGGCCGATTGAGTTGAAACTCGGTACATCGGTCAAGTTTCGTGTACAATTTGAAAATACAGTGACAGTTATCTGTTCTGATGATGGAGACGATCTGTTCAATGGAACTCTACAGTGAACAATTAGTACTCGTATAATACCTATCCGTGTTTGTGTTTGTGGCGCAGTGGGTGAAAGCACGCTTTGGATGCAGAAGATTGCAGGTTCGATCCCCCCGCTGGCTGCGGGATAAATGTTTGAATGATCTGCAAATATTTATCTCGGGTCTGGGTGTTTCTATGTATAATATGTATGTATTTACAAACAAAAAGTATAAAAGTGTATATCAGTTATCTCTTACAAGAAGTTTTGCTTAGTTTGGGGCTAGCTAGATGATGCTGTGTGAAATTTCCAGCATTATTTACTTATTTATCTAAGGATCAAAAGGATACATCTAAAGAAAGTACTATTTGCCGGCACGTCTCAATAGACGCACAACTCTTGATGTAGTCATTAGGAAGACAAGCATCTAGAAGTTCTTGTAGTTCAAATATATTGATGGTCTTGTGTTCGTCTGCTAGTTGTAGGAACAATGATTCGTATTGTGCGAAACTGTTCGTTTTTGCCCCTTGTGGAGCTTTCAGCAAAGCAGTCTTTGTCTTTCTAGGAGGATCGTCTAGTACTTTCATCTTGACTGGTCGACTTGAGAATATTCTAAGTGTGAAGTGTGCTTCTTCCCGGGGCGCGAATGTGGTTGGTATGATTAGGTAAGCTCCTGAATCTAGCTCACATCTGTGGAGCACAAAGAAAATGAATAAGTGTCTAAGGTGAGTTAAAATACAAGATATGAGAGCCTACTTCATAGGCTATCTTAATGATGCTTACCTTATAAAAATAAGGCGCTACTTAAGTTACAAAAATACTGGGAATTTCCTAGGATAAACATTTTTATTCAGATCAGAGCTGATAGAGCTCTTTGGAAGAAGAAAACCTGCTGTGCCGACCACCAATAAAAGACTCACTTTGTACCTATAAAAAATATCATCATTCGCCTGCCCTTTTTTATCCCATGAGTGGGGTCGGCACACCATCTTCTTTTGCCATTCTCTCCTATTACCTACTCATCAAGAGAGCATGCACTCCTTTCCTTTTTATACAAAGTGAGTCTTTTATTTTATTTTTTCTCATAGATAAAAATATAAACAGCACAATAATAATAACTCAGGAATTTCCTTTTTATTTCCAACTTTGGAAATACCTACAACTGAAACTCACCTATGACTGATCTGCCGGCTGTTAGAATAGTTGGAGTTCATTGTGCTTTTGAAGCGTCTGAAGAAGGAAGGCGAAGCTTTCTCTGGTATCGGCGAGGGTAGTGCGTACACGCTGAAACCTATCACTTTCGGCTCCATGATCTTGTGCTGATTGAGAGACACGATTACTGTGCCTGGCTCGTTGAGTATCACTTGGACTTGTGGGTTCATATGAAAGAAATCTGGAAGACAACTTACTTACTATTATAAAGTTTGGATGTATGGAATGTGTTGGTTGATCTGGGTAGGTATACTAGGTATAGAAATCCCCTTCCACAATCCCGTGCCCCCACTCGGATGAGATGCTCAGGGGATTTATAGGGGTCTATGCTAAAACGGCTTGAATGCTTATTATGGAGTTGGTGGGTTTTTTATTAGAGAAAAAGGAGTGATCGTGCCATCCAAATTCATCCAATTATCAATTTTCGTGTCAAAATTCTTTCGGACCGAGAGAGGTGATTTGTCCAAATACCTACAGTAGGTAGGTACCTGCTTATTAGGACAAATCTCTTCACTATCTGCCTAGGCATGATATGCCCAAATATCGCTGTCAAAATCGTCAAACGAACAATATTGCGGGTGTGAGATGAGCATCATGAAATCGCAGCATAGCAACGATCTGCCGACGACATATATTAATGTTAGTAGGTACCTTTAGGCTATTTTGCGAAAGTAAGCATTCCATACGTGGGATGGTAGTACAGTTACAAACATCTTTTTACGAGGATTATTAACCAAAACAAATAGATAAGTAACGGTACCTATTATACCTATTTCCAAAGCAAAAAATATTATTGTTTGATTACCTCGGAGGCAAAACATCATTAGACATTTAGGTACAAATGTTTTCTGAGAAGTTGGAAGGTGTATTTTGACTTTTTGAGACAAAATATTTCTAGTAACTAGGTAGGTAGGTACATAATACCTGCATAAAAAATACAAAATCTGAGGTAACCATCAGATCTTCGGAATAGAATAGAGTACATAAAAATTTAGAAACTACACTCAACTAAGCACAAAATAGGTCACCACTCAGCATGTGCTGCAGCAACTTATGGCTGCTGCAGCGCTGATTTTCTGTGGCGCCGGTGAGTCTATGTGTGGCAACAGCTGCACACGCTGTTTTAACTGCTGTTTTAATATCAAAGACGAGGTAGACCATGCCTCGTCAATAAAGTTGGTAGGTACCTACCTACCTAGAACCTACGAGCCTTAGTTTTTCTAAGTTTTTACTCATAAGTTACTGGTCAACTCTGATGACGGAATTAGTATCGGTCAATATATTTAGTTCAACAAGGATTTAGAATAAGTAGAATTCCTTACCAATATTGTTCCTACACCCTCCCGCGTTCACTCCGCGTTTCCAGCCACTCTGGTACATCTTCATTTGCCATTTGCTTCGGTCCACGAGAGAGGTTTCCGCCTTAAAAGAACATAAATTAACCTACATAATACAACAGGGTGGTTTTTTGAGATGGGCAGTGATGGCCAAGTCTCAATGCCCTCGATTTAAAATAAAAAAAAACACTACTTAAGTATAACTAGTTTTTTCTAAATCGTTTACATTTAACGGAAATCGACAATAGTTATAGTTTTATGAATAAAAAATTGAATTGAAATTGAATACAAAAAAAAATACAACCTATAAGTATTCCTAGTTCATATTTATTATTTCTAGTTTTGTTGCTGATACCTCCTGATACGGATCATCTTCTTAGATTTTTTTTCCTGATAAATAAAACATTCTGAAGGGAATTTATTAACTGGGGCATAATTATTTAATAGCCTAACGATATTGTATTGATCGCGAAATAAGAAAATAAATTGATCAAGACTGCTACCGAATATGATAAGCCTATAATTTTGACGTTGACTTAAAAAAAGTACCTTGCTGGTCTCTTCGTCCAAATGCACCGTCTCCAACCGGGGAAATAACAACTTAAAGTCGTTGAACAGCATCCAGAACCAGGAGGTAGACTTTGCTGAGGAGACCATGTGCTCTCGCTCCCGTGACGGTATCGACAACCAGCTGACAAAAAAAGAAACAGTCACGACTCACGACAGTATTCCTACACAGTATTCACAGGGCATGGTAGACAACAAAGTCAAGTACCGTACCTACAAAGTCTTTTGCAAAGAAAATTTCCAAATACTTTTGCCACATGTCCATATTTTATGCTTATGTTTGCAAGCCCATCGCTAATGAAAAACTACGTGCAAGGCGAGCGAGCGAAGCAAGCGTGCCGCAGCAGCGTCCCCGGCCGCCCCGACGCGCCAGAAATCTATAAAAACTATTTATAACGCCCAAATAAATGATAAATGAATAGCCTGCATAGGCTGAATTCCATTCAGGCCATTTGTTGAACAGTAAGTAAATAGTTAAAATACGTACGTGTTTTCATCGAGCACCACATGTGACTTTCCGAGGCTGCCTTTGGGGAGCGGTCTTCGGAGCCGAACCACGTCCACCGGTCCGTTTGATGAGTCTACCTGAAAAAAACGATCGTAAAACTTTTGTGCAATTCAGTGTTAAAAAGAGATGCAGATGCAAAAAGGGCGCCCGGCTTACCACCATTGCATATGCCTGATCAAAAGGCGCATGAGGCCGCCGTTAAAATCTCAAAAGTAAAATAAAACGTGGACAGACGTATAAATAAAGTGATGATGTGAAGGTACCTACAATTGTTTTCCTCTGTCAATTAATATTGTGCCCTCGTGACTATCAAATATTGTAACGACTTTCGCTCATTAAACTCTACTAATTGGTCCTCGTTATAGCCGTATTATCTCTCTCTTGAATAATAAAATCAGTTATCGGCAAACAGTTTCCTAGGTACGTAAGCACCGTCAGCAAGAAATGTAGGTAAAAGTTGCAATTGAAAATAGTACCTTATGTTTAAGGTGCATTTACACGTTGCGATTTTAACCCATACGATATCGTATCGCACAGCAATTTTTCACATGTAAACGCTCATCGTATGCAATTTCTCATAGTAACGCATGCGATGAGCGTTTACACGTGAAAAATACGATATCGCATGGGTTGAAAACGCATCGTCTAAATGCACCTCTGATTTCCGTTAGAAAATTGCTTCCGTGCCTCAGGCTACGCCTCAGGTAACGTTTAGTCCTTGGTTTTTTAATGTTTGTTTGTACTTATTGTAAGGGACAACAAAATGCATGCTCGATTTAAATCAAAATGCATTTCTCACATTTCTAGAATTGAAGCTACCATGTTTTTTCCGTTCAAGAAAGTAGCGTTGATTTGGTTACCTCACGAACTTCGCAAACGGTGTAGTTCATCTGCATTTCCAGAGCTGTTCGTTTTATAGTATTGTCCTGAAAATAAGAAAAATGTCTCAGAAAGCAAGCAAGATTTGTCAGTTAGCGCGCAACGATCGTCGGCGTGCACTATGCGGGGCTTAGCAAATCGTAAAAAATCGTATCGCATGCACCAAATGTCTCAAGGCTCTCTGTTTTCTTTGGCCAAGGACGATAGAAGATGAATATTTTTAGCAAGTTCATAGAGCACATTTTACACAGGTTTTTATCGCGTTAAACATATTTTATTTATTCCCGACGTCACGGGTCAATTATTCTCGCGGCCATGGTTGTTGTAACCCAGCCGAAACGTCGGGAATAAATTAGAGGTACCTACTAGTCTATAGTTATTCTGAGAGAGGTATTAACGCGATAAAAACTCAACTAAAGGTTCATGTATTTTTTGATTTTATCTGTAAGTATAATCATTGATACCTACTTATTTTTTGATTCCAGCAGTTCTACTGAATGAATGGTTTTGACTGGTCTTTTAAACAAAACAAAACTCGCAAGTACTTTCAATCGAAACATTCACCATGTCGTGTATCAAACTCTCCCAAATAGGTAAGCAGTTACCGGTGGGTAGTAGTGTGCTGTGACGATACTGGTGATATCCAGCAGCGTTCGAAGCGCGGATGCTGTTGGCAGCTCAGCCGTGGGAAGTGTTTCCGTGAGCCCGCCTGTCAGGTCAGCCAGTCCGTCCACCAAGCTACCGTACTTCAAAGCCTCGTATGAACCGTGCAGCCTGCAAATTATCACAACTTGGAAACTCTTTGTAAAGAAAATCTCATGAATTCACACTCTCTGATTGACATCCTACTGGAATTTGGCCATTTAGATAAAGTAAGAGGATGATTCACCTAAAAGAAAGTTAGGCCACAAACAGTGATTTTTATTCGTCCTTGCAATATGAGAAAACTTTAGCGAGTTTCTGACAGTCTGTGCGACATTTTCGAGATGCAGATGCTTGATGATATTTTTGTGTAAGACTTTGCTACGAAGCTAACAAATAGACATTGCTGTCGACCTCGTCGATTTGTCGCAAAGTTTTCTTGCAGGTTGGAATACGATCTTAGTCGCAATTGAGTCCCTACCCTAGCCATAAGCCTTATGTAGGTAGGTAAATAAGGTTTATTTTGCGTCACAAAAAGATACTACACATTTATTGTAAAATCAAAAACTAGGTAGATAGATTACTAAACTAAATTAATGATACTGTGACAACAAAAACGGTCATCACCCAGCATGAGCAATAGTGAGCGAAGGATAATTATTGCGCTGATATTCTGAGACGGCTAAGTCCGCGTAAAAATGCAAGTTTTTAAATAAATAAATAATGCTGGACTCTCTAGCCCCAAACTAAGCAAAGCTTGTACTATGAGAACCAGATAAATGATATACCTACTTTTTGTTATTATGAGACTATTTCAAAAACCCCTTCTTGTCTTCCATTCCTCCCAGTCCAAAGCCTCGGTTTGCCAATTTGTGCAATGCCCGTCAAGTTCGTCGCGCTATCGTCGTCTGGCTGAGCACGAGGCCGTTTTGCATCTTGTGGGATCCACTCTGTGGTTGTTTTAGCCCACCGGTTATCCTGCATACGGCAAACGTGTCCAAGCACCTAAGTTGAATAAATATTTCGAACTTACTTTGCATATGCTTTCTCGAGCAGCGCAGGCCAAAGTTCCTCAGTGGTGTTGGTCTGCACAAAGGCGAGTTTTCCGTTGACAGTGGGCAGTCGGTCGTCCACCAACACCTCCACCCACTGCCCACACCACCACAAGCGGAATCTGCCAAACAAATTGTTTACTTTTTATTAGCTACATTTTGTTGCCAACATTTTGAATAGCCTGTATGGATGAATGTTTTCATTTCAATAATTTAGGACCAAATAATAGGCACCTACTTGAGGAGACATCATTCAAAGCGTGTTACCAAAGTTATTTGTACTAACGGTAGGTAATGAGGAGTACTTGAGTATTCGTTTTCTTGTCGTGTCACTAGTTGTTTTAGCCAACAGATAAAATAATTCATAAGTAAAAACTTTATGTTAATGTCTATGTAGGTATTTGTGTGTCCTACTAAAAAAAATCGTTCCGTTGAGTGTAGGCATAGGTTGCCTCCTGACGCTGTACAAATCATCTATTATAGATGTAAAGGCTTAAGAAGGCTAGGCTTTTTATTGTCGTGTCACTAGTTATTCCGAACCAGTATGGTGAAACAATTATACTTGAAAGTGCCTCAATTCTCCCATATGGCTGTAGGTAATTATTTCATAAAGGTTTCAATTCCTCTCGTAGTTCCTAAGATGTCATACTTGAGAAGGGCAAGGGCTCCGGCCCCCTCCCGCTCTTCCCCCGTAAAATATCGACAAGATACACAACCTACCCTAACCTTCAACTTGGTATAAACCAGAGTGTAAGGACCTTTGTGTTATGAGAAAATTTGGGTTACTACCGGGTGGAGGTCACGGGGTCAAAAAGCTTTGATATTTCTTCCGCGACCTTTCAGCTGATTTTGAAGATCGATCAGAAACAATTGAAGTTAATTTTGTTTTTAAGAGATGTCCCGTCTAGATTATTATTATACCTACCTAGATACTAAGTAATTACATTATAGTTATTTGCGCATATGCTAATGGCATCCCAATCCTAGATATTACATTGGGAATAGTGGGATGCAACTATCATGGCCGAAAAGTGGTGTTTTGAGGGAGTTACGTTAAGGGACAGGACTGGGAAATTATTTGAGCAAGCCCCAAGCAAAATTACGTTCATAGACTTATTTCTGAAATAAGAACTAAGTATCTACAGGGGTGAAAGGTAAGTGTGCCTAAAAGAGGCTGAAATACGTAAAAAAAAATTCAACGAATATCAACGCTCTGCTCTCGGAAGGTAAATGATTGATTATTCCAAAATGACAAAGTAAGAGTGATTGGTGGTTGGTTGATGTATTTATTTTTTACGATACACGATGAAAGAATGGAACAGTTTGGAGGAGGCTTTCACTTCTATAGTCCATCTATCAGTCCCTTGCACACACTGCTGGGCCCCAGCCCAGAAGGACCCCATACATATAGGCCGTCTCTCTAATTAAAACGCCACTCTGTTCACGCCTCTGTCACCGACCATCGCGTAGATCGTCTAAACCTGATCGCACACTTGTTCGTCATTTTTCTATACAAAAAATGCTGATGATGCAGAAAATGCGGCTCGCTTCTGACGTCAGCAGCATTTTCTCTATTTGAGTGACAGTTCAGCGCGTTCGGCTCGGCTGCACTGTGCGACCACCCTTACTCGTAGTATTCGATCATCTCTAAGCCACGTAGGTATTCCATTCCGTAAAATGTATTTAAGTAGGTAGGTATTTAGTTAACTATAAGAGCTAAAAAGTCCATGATCAAAACCAGTTACCTGAAGACACCTGCATAGTTGACGTCCATCTTTTGGTCTGCCGGCACCACTCGGTAGAACAGCCCTTTGCACTGGTAGAGCACGCCGAGACACGATACAAGCCATTTGTCTCCTGAAAAACAAACTTAGGCCTTTACATCCATTTGACTTATTCATACAGCTTCAGGAGACACATGTCATATTGAGGTAAATTATATTTTTTTCTAATTTTTAAAATCCACACTTGGTAGGATTTCATTATGACATGAAAAGTCATCAAAATTTTCGATACCGACGGGATTCGAACCCGCGACGATCAGACGATCCTCCTAGAGCCGGGGTGCCTTCAACCGCTCAGCCACGGTACCACTGACGTCAGAATCGAAATCTTTGATAATCTCATATTTATCGGTTAAGCACCGGTTAGCGCCATCTACACGTTTCACTTAGTGAACTCATGCTCATTGTCAGAAGTTACACTCAGGATCAAATGACGAAGAGATGTCGCTTTAGCTAAATCTATATTTTTTTTGTGTATTTCTTTAAGAAACAAAATTTTCGATTCCGATGGGATTCGAACGAAACGAGTTGAATAAGGCACTCCGGCTTTAGGAGGATCGTCTGATCGTCGCGGGTTCGAATCTTTTTAGAGTTAAGCTCGCCTTTGCCATTACTTCTCTATTTTAACAGGCTTACCATAGAACGTGACATAAAGTTATTCCACCGAATAAATCAAGAATAACCATACATTTTGACAGTTTACACTCCGGAATAACTTTATGTCACGTTCTATGGTAAGCCTGTAAGATTTTATGTGTGTAGTTTCTTTGTGCAATAATAAACAAATAAATAAAAGTACAAACATGAATTTCAATGTTTGCGGTCTCTTTTATAAATGAATGATGATTCCAACTATAGATCCCTCATCATTCACACGTGATTCACTCAACTGACAATTATGAAACAACGAATTTGTATTACATAATGGAATAACTAAAAGACTCGAATCTCGATATGTTCGTTTATTTTGATACATGGTTTATCAGAACAACCAATAACCACTGTATGTTGTTAATTTAATGAGGATTGCACATTGCAGACAGAAAACAATTAGGTACCTATTTATAATTACGTTTTAAAAACTTCAAAGGAAGCCGAACCATATTGTTTTTACGTGGAAAATTACCTAGCGCGGATGAGATCTGTGCTTTTACGGGAGAAGTATTAGACCCCTCGCAGAACTACAGACTTTCTATCGGGCCGGTAGTTGAGACGGAATATACTTCTGCTCGTAATGAGTATGGAGAAGTATGAGAAGTTTAGCCCGTCTCAACTATCGGCCGATAAAAAGTAAGTAAGTTCGTATGAGTCAGTGGCCAACTCTGGTGACGGAGTTTTTAGGCCGCCTAAAGGCCTCCGTCATGGCTTAACGACTTAAATAGCCGGGACCGACAATTTAACGTGCCCTCCGAAGCACGGAAGCGCTCAGATGAAAATGCCACTGGCAGTCACCCATCCACTTACCTACAGACCGTTTCGAACGTTGCTTAACTTCGACGATCTATCAAGAACGACTTAGCAAGCACGACCATGAGCGCTTCCGATCGGCCGATAGAAAGTCTGTAGTCTGCGAGGGGTCTTATGGTCTGTAGGTAAATCTTATTTGGGTTGGAGATAGCCATTATAACCTTGTCTTTTTCTTGTCATGTCACTGTTGATGCAGAAGGTTGCGGGTGTATCCGTTATTTTGTTCCTTGAGGCCTTGTTGAGGCAAGGTGTAGGTAGTGCATGTACAAACGCATGTGGTGTAGGTACATGCGTTTGTACATGCACAAAGTAGGTACAAATTGGGGTACTTCCTTTTTAATAATTCCTTTTTACTTCATCTAGTGACATCTAGTGAGAGCAGGGGTAAAACACCAAAATTATTAGTTAGGTAAAGGTGGACCCTACTCGTATTTTGAAATTAGAAAGAATATTTTCTAAGCATTAGAGATGCCATCTACCGGAGGTTTTATGCATGACATACTTACATAGGTCAGCTAATTTGATCCAGAGGTGAACTCCATTGAGAAAGATACCGATTTTATAACGGAGTTATTAGACCTTGATTTTGTCTTCTTAAGTTGGGAACAAATACCTGCCTAGGGCAAAAGCACCAGTAGTCGGTCATTTAGTGACCTTTGATTTTCAACTTCAATGTAGGATTAAAATTAAAGACCGTTTCAGACAGATAATTAATTTTATAAACTTTTGAAAATAATATAAGTAGGTAGGTAATTTTTTTTTTAAATTCAGCGGTCTTCGTTTATCATCGCGTATCTTCGGTTAGTGTGAAGAGTTGAACGTTTTCTCTTATTCTCCTGTTCTGGCGTTACGCGACTGATAATACGCGACGCATCTTCCTACCTATGTACTCGTATCTATTCGTAAGCAACAAGACGCGTGTCGCAACTAGTACTGTGCTACGGTAGGTACTCTGATGTACGGCGCGGATAGATTCTTGAGCTGCTGGAGCAAATGCTGAGGGGTACCTACTAGCCTTATTTTCAGCCACATATAGATGATCGCACTTATGTCCGCGCAGTACGCGCCGCAGTCGTTTTTCTATATAAAAATACTGATCACGTCAGAAAATGCGTATAGCTTCTGACGTCTCAGCATTTCTTCTATTGGATTGACAGTTCGGCACGGATGGATCGTGCGACCACCTAAAATTCTATCATTTGTATAGATTATTCGTGTATGTTTTGTTAGTGTATTGTGGAGAATATAAAATGTAAATCTATTCTAATACGAAATAATAACAAGTACATCCCTGCCTTGAACTACGACGCATGTTTTCCATTTAGTTTAGAGAAATACTTGCAGATGGCAGCACTTAGTCATTTCCCAGCGCAAATTAACGCTAGAAGTCAGCGCTAGGGTTTTGCCCTTCGTGTTCTATGGACGTGCTCTCACTTTTCACTCGTTCGAGTTTCAAGATAGGTTATTTTAGCGCACATAATAGCAAAGCGCTCGCACACATTGAAGCCGCATGGCGGTCGATTTTATAGATGAACGAACAATAAATGTTTACCTACTTCAATGTTTTGTTTGTAGGTAGGTAATAATAGTCTGAGCGTTCTTAAATATTTAGTTTGAAATATAAAGTTAAAATTTATTTTTTTAAATTTATATATTTCATTACCTACCTGTACGAAACTGGGACCGTATTCGCGCCCTATTTTCGTTTTTTTTGATGAATATTCGGATGCTTTCAATCACGATTTCTTACATCAAGGGCCAGTTTTTCGAACGTTAACACGGTCCTAACCTGACCAAACATTCCACATAAAAAAATTTACCCTTGAAGTCAAAAATCGTGGTGGGGAAGCATCCAAATATATTCATCAAACAAACGAAAAAAGGAACGCGAATACGGCCTGTTTCTGAACGAAAAACGGAATTTTTATTTATTATAATAAGTACCTATTTATTTATTTTTACGCATACTCTTGCATTTTTCGTAGACGTACGTATACGTAATACTACAAGACGTACATGATTCGGAATCGTGTACATTTTGGCAGAGGGGAAATACAAGGTAAAGGGTCATCCCGTCTTTATGATCTAGGTAAGTAATATTATATTTATATATTTCAAAGAATTGTCTGTTAGATACGTGTTCATGCTCCCCAGATCGTGCCCGTCTCCTAGCCGTCTCAAAATGGGAGTCAGGTTTGTGGCTGCAAGCACTTCCTTCACAAAATTTAGGCACTTTAATGGATCCCGCTAGCTTCCGTATTGCAGTGTGCCTACGGTTGGGTGCGCGGTGTTGCGCCCCTCACCAATGTCAGTGTGGTAGGACGGTCGACCAGCTTGGTCACCACGGATTATCGTGCACTAGGGCCGCAGGTCGGTTCTGCCGCCACGCCAGTCTTAATGACATCATCCGCCGAGCGCTTGTCAGCGCCAATGTACCGGCCGTTCTAGAACCGAGTGGTCTGATGCGTGACGATGGCAAGCGCCCCGACGGTATGACTCTTGTCCCTTGGGAGAGGGGAAGGCCTTTGGTATGGGACGCTACTTGCGTAGATACCCTTGCGCTTTCACATCTACCGGGGACATCCGTTAGGCCTGGCGCGGCGGCAGATTCAGCTGAGGATCTCAAAAGGCGCAAATATATAAATCTTGATCGGGTTTATATATTTGAACCATTTGGGGTCGAGACCCTGGGTCCGTGGGGTTCCGGGGCCCATCGCGTCTTCAAAAATCTTTCAGGGCGTCTGGTCGAAGCGTCGCGTGATTCGAGAGCTGGCGACTTTTTGGCACAAAGAATCAGCATTGCCATTCAGCGTGGCAATGCCGCCAGTGTTTTGGGCACGCTTCCGACTGGCAGTGACCTGGATCAGTTGAGCTATCTATAGATCGTTTTTACGACGATCCTTAGATAGCTTGACTGATTCTATTGTATTTTGTAATTTTATGTACATATTGTAGTAGATTACGCTAACATCCAGTCCGAATAGATTAAATTTAACAATAATGTTTATTTAATATAATGACTAATAAAATCTCACCTAGTTTTCCTGGTATCACGTCAAAGGCTTCATTCGAATCCGAAATAAAGACTGGATTTTCGAAGATTTCCTGAAAATCAGAAATGTTAGAGTTATAAATTTTCCCAGCATGGGCGGACACGGGCTGAGAATGATGTTGATGATGATTCATTTTCCGAAACGAGAAAATTATTGCTAGGCTAAAATAGGTCAGGTAGGTATTTACTTCGCAGATACCTTGCGTTGTAATATAGTATAGTGTTAGCACTAAACTGTGCACATGGCATTGTAATTGTAATTAGAATCTTACAGGCTTACCATAGAACGTGACATAAAGTTATTCCACCGAATAAATCAAGAATAACCATACATTTTGACAGTTTACACTCCGGAATAACTTTATATCGCGTTCTATGGTAAGCCTGTTAGAGTTTTTTTTCCAATAAAGCTTATATTGCTGCGCTGCCGATTGAAACTGTCAAACTTCGGATCGAAAGCTGCTACAGTGCCACAAACTTATCGGGGCCGGTGGCCAAAAGAGGAACTAACGAATTTTATTGTAAAAATTCCATAAAGCCGAATATACTTAGAAACTCCTGAGCTCCGTTGAGCTTCAGTAGGTATGCAAAAGGCATGAATCGTTTAAGAGAATGGTACCTACTGTACCTTGAGACCTCAGAGTAGCCACAATACGCGGAAGCAAGAGAACAACTTGAATGAATTTATTTATTTATTTATGGACATCCAACGGAAAAATCACAAAAGTATTACCAATTTCTTAACTAAGCTAGTGTTGTTTCTTATCTAGTGTTTTCCCAGTTATAGGACGCCATATGAACGCGCGGACTAGGTACCTACCTAGGTACGTATTACTACCTGTAGGTACACAGACGCTGAAACAGAATACCTAAGGTCAGCTGGTAGCTGACATTAGGTATGTGTGGTGTTATTGGTAAGTATTTATTTATTTAGGGCGTCCAACAAAGAAATCACATAGAATGCTTATAACTAAGGTATTTATGTATCTTCGAACAATGTATTTCTTTAATTATAGGACACCACAGCATGCAAAAAATTCTCAACAGACTTAGAGCTAAAATAAAATGTGAAAGAACATTAATTAAAAAGAGATCAAATTCTAGAAATGAAGAGACAAAACATTCATTTGGTATTGTTTACTGATTGTACGAAGATTTGAATATCGAGCAGATCCCGCCTCCAAGTCGATCAACAGGTGGTAGAATTCTCCCAAATTATGCGACTATTTATTTGCTGCTGTGCCCGCGACTTCATTCGCTTGGATTCGTTTTTCCCGCGTAAATTCCGATCACGTGGGAATTCCGGGATGAGGACTATGTAAGTCAATGTCAATGTCAAAGTTAAAGTATTTATTTGCTTACGTGTATGTGTACAAGGGTACCCGAGGCGGTTTTCAATTGAGCACGCCCCCTCCACGTATTGCTATTGAAAAAAAAACAAATTTCAATAGCACTACTCACGTATTGCTATTGCAATATAGGTAGTTCAAATTTGTGATGGTAGATGAATAAAAACAAATTATTGTATTGGCGCTACCATGATCTCGGGCGCCACCTATTAAAACCAAGAGAGAAACTATCTAGTTGGTTCAATGATATTTGACTTTGTTCAAAAAGTTTATTTGAGAAAGAGAGAAAAAGCATGTAAGTATTCAAAAATCTACTGACCACTAGCAGCTTAAATATTAACCAAAATTTTTAAATTTAGTTATTATCGGGTTTTGTATGTTCTCGTCACTACGTTTATTTAGTCTAAATATAAAATATTTTTTGCAGTGCATACCTAATTTCGAGGTTTTATGATTTTTACACTATCATTACTAGAAATCGATACTACTAACGCCACCTTATGGATTTATTTAGAACTAGAAAACTATTGTTCTTGATTGCACCCCGTGATTAAACTATAATACATTTTGCTTAGGTGAACTTAGGCAAATGTACCTAAATTTTACCTAATTGTACCTAAGTCTAATTTTAGTATATTATTGTACGTCCACAATGGGCAAACTGTCAACTGGCAATCTTTATACTGACATCTTTGTGAAACACAGTTGGACAATAAATTTATCTTATTTCTTAATGGTACGGAACCCTTCGTGCGCAAATTTACCAATATTATTATTTAGTAGGTACTTATTAATATTTACCAATATTATTATTTAGTAGGTACCCAACTCGATTTTTAATTTTATCGTTTCGAATTTTATGATTGTTTTTATTTTAAGATTTTACCTACCTTTGAAGATCTCATAGTTTTAAGACTTTTTTCTTTAAAATTTATAACAAAATACTGGGCATAACAATAACAACCCAGTATTTTTATTTTATTTTTTGCGATGTCCTTCCAGGAATCATGTTATAACCACATGTACAATAAATTATAAGACCTACAATTATGTACAAACACAACATGAATGCAAATAAACACTTTGAATTTGAATTTGAATTTGAATCCGAGTCGCACTTGGCTGGTTTTTGTGTTTTGTTACGACCATTCATTGCTCAACAACACAAAACTTAGTAACTTTTGTTTTTTTTTAAAATC
The DNA here is from genome assembly GCA_963565295.1 of Epirrhoe alternata. Taxonomy (NCBI): domain Eukaryota; kingdom Metazoa; phylum Arthropoda; class Insecta; order Lepidoptera; family Geometridae; genus Epirrhoe; species Epirrhoe alternata. The sequence goes on from OY751375.1 coordinate 4,463,996, forward strand.
ATAGAAATTACTAACTATTCTGTGGTGGGATCGTAAATCGCGCAAACGATATTTTTTTACACACTACGTATAATAACAGTCAGTTTTGCTTAACAAGAAGGGTCAGTCCGTCCGAGGGAAACCAGTCTAGCCAAGCTGGTCTAAGTTGGCTCATTCAGATGAGATAGTGTAGTAACACTGTCTAGTAATGGAATAATGATTGTGAATTACTTATAGTACCTATGGAATGGACCAAAGACGATATACACGTCTACCTCGACCCTATTTTTTTTTTTTTAAGTCTCCGCTGTCCATCCTTCTGTCTGTCCGTCTGTACCTATCTCATTTTCACAGATTATGTATTTATGTTGCCGCTTTAACAGCAAAGAGGGCTCCCATACAACAAACGTATTTTTTTTGCCATTTTTATAGATAACTAGCTGTCCGTCGCGGTGTTACCCGCGTTCCCTCGGGAAAACATCACCTTCCCGGTATAAAATATAGCATATGTTCAACAGGGATAATGCAGGATTCTAATGGTGAAAGAATTTTAATTTTCAAATCGGTCCAGTAGTTTCGGAGCCTATTCGATTCAAACAAACAAATTCCTGTTTATAATATTAGTGTAGATGGTACGGAACCTTTCGTGCACGATTCCGACTCGCACTTGGCCGGTTTTTTTCTTTAAAATAAACCTATATGTAGTCTCCCTGTCCGTGGTCCATCTAAATAGCTGGCCATAGAATACAGATAGACCTGGCTGTATGTACCAGGGGCATTGAGACGTAGGAACCAAATGTACTTTTTCCAAGTTGTCTTTCTGTCTGTCACTGGAAGAAAGATAAAGGAGGTTGTAGTGTAACATACAGGCTTGGTATTATTGAGAAGTTCGCTTGTTTTTTATAACATGAATGAAAAAAAAAAAAAAAAAAAACAGGGTCACGACTGTATCCCCAAGGCGCGGTAGACATTCTCTCAGATCTTTTATATTCCAGATCCTTTGAAGATGTCTAAGGGGGTAGTCAGAGGCATGTACAAATACATATTTGATACATGCCCACATGAATGAATATTTTGAAAATAATTATTCGCTTCGCTCGGGCAGGGGGTGGGGGGGTCTAACATCGAACAGGCTCAGGTAGCTTTAGCAAAATATACCTAGACATGTAGGTATGTACTTAGTCACTTTGTGTATCACGTGTACCTATTATTCTACACTAATCGAGGTTACAAGGGGTCACATTATTAAAAATGAGTTTAAATTGTGATAGAAAGTGAATTGAGAAAATACTAATCTAAAGATAGTAAAAAATTATCTAGAGATAGCTTATCTGATCCTACCAGTCTGAAGCGTGTCCAAGACTCTGGCGGCATTAGGTACAACCAAGTCAAGCTCCAGTGGGGATGTACTTGTAACTGTCACGTGTATACGAAGGTACAGCCTTTTAAAACACTAACTTTCCCAAAGAACTCAACACTGTGGTTTCCCAAGACTTTGTTTCTTTATTCAGGTTTCTTTATTCAAGTTTTCGTTCCACGTGTCAAAAATTAATGATCTAGTTAAGATTTTAGTTACACTTTTGGCCAATATTTTTTGTACAAGCATGTTGACTTGATAATTGATAGTACAAACCTACCTAACATTCTGATAGCTTAGTTAGATGGCTAATTATTTTTATTCATTATTGGCTTAGCCAGTTATAAAGTCACAAATCCACAAAAAAAATATCATAAACTTACGATCATTCATCATAAAAACGTCAAAATGCTAAACATAAGCCCAAGCTGTTATTTACAGAGGACAGTTTTGCTGCGCTGATCCTAAATCTATAATATTGTTGATAGTTGTGGTTAGTTGTTGTATGTTTCCTTACCATTTTTAATGTCTTATATTGTTGATAGTTGGTGCCATGCAAAACACACTCTTATAAAATTCGCGATAAAATTACGTCGCTTAAAAATTACGCCCTCGTGCGAACAGGTACATGGAATTACATTTGTTCTATTTGGACGTAATTTTTACGTCCGATAAAATTACGCTCCTGCGAACGAGGACTAGCGGAACAGCTGAGTTTGGCATGTTCCATGACGCATATTGCCCTCGGAGCGACATTCCACTGCAAACCATTCAAACTGATGGAATCGATACATTGCATATCTAAGCATCATTTAGTTTCAATTCAACGTCACCTAGCTTTATGAGCATATAAACTTATTTACCGATCCTCAATTTCGTTTGACCATAGTTTGACCGGCTCCCCACTGGAGCCTGACTTTTTAGTTTTAAGATGGATCACCTATCTAGATCAAGAATGCTAGGCCCCACCCAAACTGTGTTTGTCGTCCTGATTCTTTACGGTATTGGTCGCGCAAGAGGAGTAAAATTAGTTCTAAGATTATTCTAAGTGATCTCAGCGGTCCTACTGCACAAATGCTTTTTGACTTTGACTTTAACTCATTCTATTAAAAGGCGCATCCAAATAAACACCCTGCTTATTAGACACATGCCCGTTTGTTTTTTTTTTTTTTTTAGAACTAACATGTGCAAGATTTCTCCATACATACCGGTCACCTCCGATCCTCGGTGACTAACGGTAAACATCGAATGGCGATGCTCTCGCCTAAGCGAGACGCGAATACCAATGGGAAGGTGCGTTGACATCATCTTATTCCTTCATAGTTTATTACCTAGTTTTGATCTATAGGAGTTACCGAAAAGGGCATGTTTTTGTTGCGTTTCTTGACGAATCACGAAATTGTTTATATTCCGATACTGCAACAAAAATTGGATAAATATCATGAATATCATACATATACTCGTAGAAGCTCCGAAGACCAAGGATTTGACTAATCCGATTAGTTTTATGAGCCGAGTGAAGGAGAAAGTTGCTGTCATGTCGTATAAAGAGGTCGAGGCTGCCCTGGATAGAAGTATATGGAAAAGGATGCATCAGTTATGCCAACATGAGACGAGCCCTTAAATCAGAAGAAGAAGAAGATAACTCCCTACCATCTTAAATAATACAGTTTGTAAATATTATGTTTTGGTTTCTTAGGCCTCTATGAGGCGCTGTAAAAGAGACTGTTCGATGTAATTTTTCTCTCTCCCATTGATATAAGGCTAACGGCCACTCTACACATTCGCCGAACTATTATTTGGATAGACGATGTCCGTCGAATACTGGCGATGAGGCCCTCTACACGTTCGTGACCGTCGGCGTCGTCGGCATTCGTCTATCATCGGCGAATATGTAGAGGGCCCATAACCTTAGATCACCCTGTATGGATAACGCGTTCGCCAGTTCCACATATCCCTACTAATCTATCCCTACTGGTAGGTTCCGAGTCCGCGCGCGTCGTTAAAATCGTATTACCTACATGTTAACATTTTAAAGATTTTACATCGACTCTCATCGACGAAAGATGCGAAATGCGAAAATCTTGCCAAGCTCGCCAAGATTTTGGCGAGCTTGGCAAGATTTTGGCGAGCTTGGCAAGATTTTGGCGAGCTTGGCAAGATTTTGGCGAGCTTGGCAAGATTTTGGCGAGCTTGGCATCTTTATCTTCATCTTCACAATGTCCCAGTCACTGCGTCGCGCGTCGTAAAGTGTGGGCAGGCACAGATTAGGTACATCGTTAGGCCTACCTAGATACCTATAACTACTTACCTACTGGAATTGAATTGAACAACCCTGGTTTACTGATACTCCTTAGATATTTCACGTACATTTTTAATGAAAAGCTTCGTTTGAAAAATGTATTAAATTTTCTGTCAATTTTACTTGCTCTATTTTATTTGTTCGATAAAACTAATACCGAAATGTAGATACAGCCTTGACCGCAACTAGGCTATGAGAGTAGACCTCCAAAACGCTCGTTACAACAACACTTTCCGTGAAGTGCACTGACCTCAGGCCTTACTTTCACATTTTGTTACAAATCGCTGGTCGGAACTGTCGCCTATAGGTTATTAACATAAATACTCATAGGCAACAAAAAACCTAATAAGAAAAGGTAAGTAATAATAATATTAAAGTACCTACTTCGATTCCAATTTTTTGGTTTGGAATAACAGTCCAAGGTTAGGACCGCGTTTTCACGTTTGAAAAATTGGCCCTTGAAGTCAGAAATCGAAAAAAGTTACGCGAATACGGCCCAGGATCTAGAAGGGATCACGGTAGAGACTTCCAAGAGAGAATTACCCAAGGTTCAGCAAACCATAAAAATGATTTAGGTAGAAATGTGGCGATTTAAAATTCAAGCATAATCAAGTTCGATTTATTACATATTTTTTCCAATGTCATGTCAAGAAATAGACGGAATTGCTTTTCAAGGGATTCAATTAATTTATTATATATTTTTTTCCAATGTCATGTCAAGAAATAGACGGAATTGCTTTTTCAAGGGCGAGTTTATACTTTCAAGAACTTCGAGCTACAAGGCCGTCGAAATGCTACGTTTGTTTTTAGATGGTGGATGAGAAAAGCAATTTTGAATAGTCGGTATTTGTATGTTACCGGGAAAAATCTGTATTTTGTTTGAATTTTTTAGATTAGGTAGTTCTACGAAAATATAATATTTACCTTTCACTAAAATAAACTAAAATCGAATCGAACCTTTCATCAAAATAAAGATAGCAGACACAAAAGTATTCGACTCCTTTTTTGCCACGTGGTAGAGTCACGAGTAATTTTGTACATTACCTACTTACATATTATAAAAAAGTGACGAGTTCGTTTAACCTAAAGTTAGTCCAAATTTCAGAAAATTTCAGGCCAAAATTTTCAATAAACTTTGTACGCGTTGTCTACGCAACGAATTCAATGGTTTTGAAACGGACGAGCGACTTTTATGGAAGTTTGACCGTCAACACATTCGTTTTTTTTAACAAAAAACTTCAAACGATGCAATATTTGAATCTGGGATTGGATAGTCCCAAAAAAATAACGAAAACAAATATATTGGATCAAAGGCAATAGTGAAAATAAAATAGCTTTTACAAATGTATGCAGGCTTTGTGGGATTTTGAAAATAAATAGTTGTAAACACGATACCTATATTTGTTTTAAAATATTTATTTTGTATTGGAGCTAAAGTAAACAGTTCGTTTCTAGTTAATTGCTTTTTGAGTTTTGTTGTCCTGATATTTCGGCAGTTGCAGTGCCGGTCGTGGTAGTTTGACCCATTGATCATTAAGTGTTTCTGTTTTTATGGTCAATTTAGACCCGTTGGTAATAAAATTTATGTTGTTATCTTTGTATATTATAATTACCGAAGCTCTCTTCCAAAGGAACTGGAAGGGCGGTGTCTGGTGGTAGAACACGGAGGTCTGGCAGGCGGGGAAGTCAGGGTCCTCCCAAAGTTGGCCGCGCGACAAGCACGTGCTTTTAATGCGCTCGTAGTCAGTCATACTGAAAGTAAATAAATATTATGAAATAATTGTGGAATACGTGTGTTCCTCTCGATGTTTTACTTCACCGTTAAGAGCTCGTGTTAAAGTGCATATTTTTAATATAAAAATCCATTGATGCGCGGCCGGGATTCGAACCCACGACTTTCGACCAAGCATATAGCGATAAGAAGCCTGTAACTCAATGCGACTTCCTGTTTGTAGCACATCGTTCGATCCTACTCAATGAAAGTCACACGTGCCTATAAAAGGTGCAAGTTCAAAGCCGACGCCATATTAAAACGCAATAAACTAGCGTCAAAGCCTAAACTTCGACACTTTTACCATTGTTCCATTTTACACTATTTTCCAAACGGAAATCCGAACATTTTGCAATAAAGCTTAATGAAAGGCTCTGTGTCGATTTCTGACTTTTCTAGTTCTCAAAACTTTAACGGCCCATAGAGTCTTTTGATCCCTACATGAAACTGAATCGATTTTTAACTTTTAGAATTTTTGTCGCAAAAATGACCCGTATTTATATGGGGCGGGGGCATTATCTTGCCGTAACACAGTTTTCACCTAGCTCGGAAGATAAAGTTATTTTAACTGTTTAAGTACCGTCATTTTGCGTAAGTTTACTTGTTCATTGTATTTTAGCATCAAACATTAGGTACATACCTACAATGTTGTTAGATAACATTAGTTAGTTTAGTAGGTACCTAAACAAATGTTTTGTAAGTATGTTGAAATAAATTCTATTCTATTCTGTAAATTTTTTCCAAATCTGTGAATGCAGTTCAAAATATTTCAAAGAGTTAAGGTTTCCTAAGAGCGTTTTCCTGTAGCTACAACGGTTAAGGCCCTCCATGGCTCATCTTAAAATAAATCCACCTGTATAACCAACCCCCTTTTTTATAATATCTTCATGTAAGGAAAAAAATTAAAGTATTCCCATGCCTGGGCAACGTCATTGGTCCAGAATTGTCAATCTCCTTTGATTCTGTATAAGCTTCATTGATTGTACCGTAAACCGATTTACCTTTTGCGTTCTGATTACGGATTACATTAAAAGCCTCTGCTTTATTATTTTGAACGCGATTTTCATAAAAGGAATAATAATTAGTAGATAAGTAGATTAATATCAATATTTTATTAAATAGTGTGAACAAAGCCAAGAGCATAAAGCATTTTATATTTATCAGGCAATACATTGCATGCTTTGGTTAGGTCGGTTATGGGCATTGATATTTTTAGCCGACGAAATAAGGAGGAGGTTATCAACGCGTTTATAGTACATTACGATATTAGTGCGTAAAGATGGTTATAACATGCGAGGCGGAATTTCAGCCCGAGCCGCAGGCGAGGGCGTAATTCAGCCGAGCATGTTATAAACAATACGCACGTATATCGTACGACGTTTTTTAACACATTTGCGAGGAAACAGAAAAAAAAAACATTTAAATAAACTCAATCTGTGAATGCACACTGTTGCTTTCCCGCCATTTTAACAGCGCGCTAGCGCTGCCTACTGACTGGCGCCGCGCGGGGATTATTTCGAAATTTGAATAGCAACAGCGCGCTGCTCACTAGCTGGAGGCACGACTCCAGCTCGGCGGCAATCAGTTCCATATTTGAAATGGCAAATAATGCTGTTATGGAATTTTTAACACCCTTGCTCGTAAAGCTGATGTAATTCCACCGGTTTTAGATATGTAAAGCGGGTCATAACAAACGCGTGTGTTATCAAAGCAAATAGTTATGTTATAGTCCATACAAATTCCATAACAGCATTATTTGCCATTTCAAATATGGAACTGATCGCCGCCGAGCTGGAGTCGTGCCTCCAGCTAGTGAGCAGCGCGCTGTTGCTGTTCAAAGGAGAACTAATCGCCGCGCGGCGCCACTCAGTAGGCAGTCTGTTCAAATGGCGGGAAAGCAACATGCTGCATTCACAGATTGACTTTATTTAAATGTTTTTTTTTCTGTTTCCTCGCAAATGTGTTAAAAAACGTCGTACGATATACGTGCGTATTGGTTATAACATGCTCGGCTCAATTACGCCCTCGCCTGCGGCTCGGGCTGAAATTCCGCCTCGCATGTTATAACCATCTTTACGCACTAATATCGTAATGTACTATTGTATGGACTATAACATAACTATTTGCTTTGATAACACACGCGTTTGTTATGACCCGCTTTACATATCTAAAACCGGTGGAATTACATCAGCTTTACGAGCAAGGGTGTTAAAAAATATTTTTTTATACGTCAACTTCAAATGAGTAATAAATACATGGTCAAGTAAATAGGTATTTAAAAACAACATAACTTCTATTTTATTTTATGTTTCTATGTTGAAGCGCTCGTGGTCGTGCTTGCTTGGTCGTTCTAGATAGATCGTCGAAGTTAAGCAACGTTCTAAACGGTCCGTAAATGGATGGGGGTCCGCCAGTGGCATTTTCATCTGAGCACTTCCTTGCTTCGGAGGGCACGTTAAATTGTCGGTCCCGGCTATATAAGTCGTTAAGCCACGACGGAGGCCTTAAGGCGGCCTAAAAATTCCGTCACCAGAGTTGGTAACTGACTCATACAAACTTACATACCTATAAGTTTTGTTTAACACACCTTTTCTCAAACATGTGGAAACTTTTAATTGGCTAGTGGGTGTGAGTTCTATAATCTTAGTACCTACCCTTTGTTTTACCCAGCAGTGAGTTTTCCAATTTGTAAAATAAAAATAAAATAAAATCTCGGCGTAGGTACCGAAAGACTAGCTCCCGAGTATCGCAAGAGAATCCAGAAAACTCCTAAGCTAAGCGAGGTATTTAGGTTCCCCAAAATGAGAAGAGCTCCTCAAGGTTAATACTCTATTTTTTACAGTACTATGAGAAGACGTCTGTTGGATTCCAGAGTTCTTTCACAATTTTTTTTTTCGAACCATAACCACATCACAAGTCGAAGCACTCCCACTCAGCAAACACGGCTAAGGGTAAATATCATTAGTAGGTATTATATAATAATAATGTTTTAAATTCTGAGGAAACTATTTTCTTGTATGGGTGTATTGGGTGTCCAAAATTGCAAATTGAAAGCGAGAGTAAAGCGTGGGCTGACAGTATTCTGTAATCGTTTCCATACTAACTATGCAGTTATCTGGTACCCGACCAGTTTCGGTTGCATCACAACTTTTCATTTCAATGCGCGAGGTCTTGTCCGAAATACACGTCATTTTGATACCTATACAAATTGCCTTTTTACCTTTTCAAAAAAAGGTCGCTGTTATATCGTAAAAAAGGTTTATTTTGATTATGAAAACAATACTGTGGCAACAAAAACAGAACTGAGCGAAGACGTAGAGTATTCGCCCACTTCGTGCGTCAACCATCTATTTTAAAAAGCATACAATAGGAAGTTAATAAAAGTTACACAATTGTTTTTAAAAAGTTTACATAACAATACGATATTGTAACCATGGCTTACTTAGTAACTTTTTGCAGCTTAAAAAAATGTTGACACGACGAAAAATGTACAAAAGCTTCCTCGAAGTATTGGCTATTGCTGTGGTTATTTGTACACTATATTATACCAAGGAATCGTCGTTGACTACCTATACTAAGCTAAATTGGAGCATAGACCACCGCTCTACGTGATTTCACACATGGTGAGTTCTTTGCTAATTATACGGCGTTTGATACGGGGCGTCTCAGGGAGCGGTGAGAATGTTTTTATGGGTATAAATTATCGGTACGTTCACACGACTAGCCAATCTAAAGAAGAGAAGGAAAACAATTTTAAAAATAGAACAAGAAAATTTTTAGTACCGGCCATTTACATTTTTACAGAAATAAAAATCTTTTAAAAATGGAATGTTCAAGTTTTGAACCTCGCAACAAGGATTTATTCAATTTCAACGATGAAATAATTTTACGTAATTATTATTTATTGAAATGTTGAACCTTTTACTCGTATGATTAAACGTTATACTCGTCTCGTTTTACACAATGGTTTGATTACAATGAGTTTAAATTACTATCAGCCTATACCCAAATTGATTTTGCTTGACCAGTTTTGATGGTAACATTTAATTTTGACCTTCATAACATTCAATGTTTCATTAATGACACAATAAGTTCGTTTCAGTTAAATTCAGTTGTTCAGCTATGAGCTATGCGAACGGATCACTCAAAGGCGCAGTAGACATTCTATCAGGAGATATAAATGTCACTTAACCTACTCTATTCTACTGTAGACTGGTTTATATTTCACTTATTCCCGCGTCTGTATTTCCGCTTAGCTACGACCCTGTTGTTTTTAAGAAGAGAGTTAATAGGCACCTTCTGGGTATGCTCGCTCCATCGTAGACCTCATTTTTGCCTATGTAAGTTTCGAGGTCACGAGGTCAAGAGTCGACCCATTCATCATAAAAAAAAAAGAGTGTATTCTAGTGTAGGTGGACACTGGATAGCCTTACACAAAATATGCATATTATGGTATGTATGTATAAATACATACCATAATATATGCATATTTTGTTTTCTTAGGGCCGCCGCTCGTACCTATACTTATATCAGACTCAATCGCAAATTAGGCATAATATGAAATGAATTCGACCTCTGTGGCGCAGTGGGTGAAAGCCCGCTTGGGACGCAGAAGGTTGAGGGTTCGATTCCCGCCGCGGGATAAATGTTTGTATGATCTGCAAATATTTGTCTCGGGTCTGGGTGTTTCTATGTAAAATATGTATGATGTATTTAAGTGTTTATCAGTTATCTGGTTCCCATAGTACAATCTTTGCTTGGTTTGGGGCTAGATGATGCTGTGTGAAATGTCCAGCATTAAGTATTTATTTTTATTTTATTATTTTCGCTGTAACATGTAGCCTTAAGGTGATGAATAAAGATTTATTTATATGTAGATAATTTAAAACCAAGAAGTGTCACCATGTGCCATAAAAACAATGGCATCTATAGGTATATCGAGAATCACAATTTCCCCACGCGGTGGAAACCAATTGTTCCACTTTCAATGGAAAACGCATTTTAAATAAGCAATCGTTTCAATTCAATGTGGTTTCTTTTTAAGGAAACTTTCGCTCTTTTGTTGGAGATTTTGAACTGTGAAGTTTGGGACTGTGGGATTGTGGTCAACGTCGTTATTTTTACGATAAGTTGCCGGTTCTGTCAATTTTGTAAGACATGTTTTTAAAAACAAAATTGATCGCTTGCCGTCTTCGATTAATCGAAGCTTGCCGTACGTACACTTAGAGCGCCACAAACTTATCTGAACCGGTGGCCAAAAGAGGTTCTAAACATGACATATAACCCGGTATCGGTGAGCAGTCACGTGACTCTCACGTGACCTTTTCGAGGCGAACTGATTTTTTTTTCTCATCTCAAAAAAATACTCAAAATCGGTTTACAATAATATTGATGCTTATTTGGTTGGCGGCGTAGCATGGGTTGGCACCCGGGGCGACTTTCAATTGAACAAAAAAACGCTCACTTCATAAACGCTCTACTTTCGAACAAGTAGTGTTCGAACTCTCTTGTCCTTCTCGATGGATAATAATAATCGCATCGAGACGTGTGGTAGGGGTGTTCCGTGGCGTCGGAACTAGCCCGTTATTAATTTCGTGGAACACATAATAGTCTCAAGTTCACGTCCGTACGTAACTAGCTCCTGCGCGCGGCTTTGCCCGCGTGGTACCAACATTTTGAATAGCCAACCTAGCTGCTTTTCCAAGTTGCATCCAAATCGGTACACTGGTTTAGACGTCATTGAAACACAAACATACAAACATTTAGACAAACTCACAAACTTTCAGCTTTATTATTACATCTATTCAAGTTATAATAGTCTTAAGTCGTGAAGCCAAGGCACTGAAGTTCAAAAATAAAACCGGATTGGTCTCAGTCACGTAATTCAAATTAGGTACCTTTTTTTCACTTTGACAGTTTTGCAATGACTTTAGGCTGTGTCCCCAGTAGGCAAACTGTTAGCGGCCGAGTACTGAGATAGTCGGCGCGCGTAACGCTGCAAACTGCGTACAGTGAGCGCAAAACTAGCAAACTGTGGACACTCCATTTCAAATATATGGAAGGGCGTACTAAATCGATACGCCGCAAACTCAGTCGGCCGCTAACAGTTTGCCTACTGGGGACAAAGCCTTAGTGTAGCGACTGTGGTAGCGAGTAGCGACACACCAGCCGATGCTGCGGCGCCGAAAGTTCAGCGGCTGAGGTTTCGGTCATTACGAACGCAAAAACGCGACGTAATTTGTAGCTGATGTATCATAGGTAACTTGAAAAACAGCGAGCGTATTCACCCGAACGGTCGGCGCCTTACGTTCCGCAGATGTGTCGCTACACTTACTCGTATACTAACTTTCGTTGTTGCATTTGGTGACGTCAGATGACATATAAAACCGCTGACTCACAGACGTCGCCATTGAGCGAAAAGTCACAAAGTTGAAAAATGCCCAAATTGAGTTAATGATGCCATCAAATTAACTGATTTTCTCCAAATTTCAGTCGTATTCACATAGCCGTAGGTGTCATAATTCCTATTTTTAGAAGTGTAAAAAGTCACTATCTTTATGTATTGAGCTTCACAGGTACCTAAGTAAAAAAATAACTAACTGTTGCAAATCTAGAGATAAATCGTAAAATAATCCTTATCTATTGCAAAATTAGCTAATTTCACTTAATGAATGCTTCGACCACAGGAGCTTCGACGTAAAAAAATGAGTTCTATTCTACCTAACTAAATAAATAAATAATGCTGGACTTTGAAGATTACTATTTGCGTATGTACTGGGCGCGTTATTTTACGTAGATTGCTGGATTTTGAGTTTTAACTGTTTATTTCTTTTATAGATGAAATTATTAGGTAGGTATGGTCTTATTAAGTTGTCCTGGTAGTAAATAGCCGAAAATAACGTAAAATGACTAAGCTAAGTCAATTTTTTTTGCGTTTTGTTTTCGCTAAATATTTTTAGAATCATGGTCTGATTGCAACCCCTCAGTTTTCTGTACTTGTCTTTTATCCTGTATAATCGACTAGCTGTCCGCCGCGGTGATTGTCACTTCCCCGGGATAAAATATAGCCTATGTTCATCGGGGATAATGTGGGATTCTATAGGTGAAAGAATTTTGCAAATCGGTCCAGTAGTTTCGGAGCCTATTCATTTCAATCAAACAAACATACACACAAACAAACAAATCTTTCCTCTATCTATATAATATTATCTAGTATATTATAGTATAGATAACTAAATTATCGGTAAAGAAATTGAGGGGGAAATATAATTAAATAAAGATTTTCTTATTTTTGCAACTCCAGCATAAGCTTTATTATATTGTCCGAGAGATGAGATAATAACAATAAAAATATCTTTTACCTTAAAGAAGTTATGACTTTTTTTTCTAATACTTAGAAGCATGATATCTCAAAACGCGAAATATCGACCTTGACTTTTCGCTCTACAGCGACGAAGAGCAACATAAGTTTTCCTAAGGAAAGATTCAAACGCGCCTTATAACCGTCAGAATTGTTAGTAAAATGGATTCTTCTAAGCAATATTAGAAAAATATCTCCAGACATGTCAAAAAACAGTTGTTACAAAACAGGTATACGTCTGGGGCCTTGTTGAAAAGGCATATTGAGCTAATAAAATACTAAACCTTATCGAACATTTTGTCCGCGCCGTACAGCAGTCATTTTTGCAAAAAATGCTGATGACGTCAGAAAATGCGGCTCGCTTCTGACGTCAGCAGCATTTTCTCTATTGAAATCACAGTTTGGACTGTGCGACCCTATGGAAATAAAGGGTGGTCGCACAGTCCAGCCGAGCTGTAGTAAACAGAAACTAAGCTACTACAAATGTACATTAAATTACAAAAAACAATAGAATCATTAAAGCTATCTAAAGATCGATCTATAGACAGCTCAATTGATCCCTATAAGTAGTAAATAAGTAGTAATAAAGGGCCTATCGTAATAGCACCCAAATCAATGTTTATTTGTTTTTCTGTGAGTTTGTGCACGGTCCTAATAAATATATGCTTTTTGACTTTGACTTTAAATTTTAGAAATCGCTTATCCGGTAATTCACTTTTGCTATTACCATTCTATTAAAGTAAGTACTACCGTTGTTTCCTTCGTTATTGCTCTCAGTCGAACACGCTCGAGGTCGTCACATAGATTTAAATAAAAAGTCTAGTTACGCTGCGCAAGCGCATCGAACAAGCAAGGATTACGTGTTTGTATCACGAGATACAGTTGAGTTTAATTGAGTGGAGAACACGAACTAAGTAGACTGAGAATGTGAGCGCGCTGACTTCCAAAGTGCCTTGATGTTGGGTCAAACTACATCTTGCAACGTGCAGCTGCACATATCTTGAGCTAACTTATATATCTACTAATAAAATAGATATGAATAACATAAAATAATTATTTTTTATTAAATAAAAACGCGACATATAGTCCGATCTATGTCTAATAATAATAGGGTGTTTCTATGTATACTATGTATGTATTTACAAAACAAAAAGTATATAAGTAAGTAGTATATCAGTGATCTGGTTCCCATAGTACAAGCTATGCTTAGTTTGAGGCTAGATGATGCTGTGTGTAATTGTCCAGCATTTTTTTATAATAATAATCATCATCATTGGCCTGCCCTTATCCCGCTCATGCGGGGTCGGCACAACACGTTCTCTTTCTCCACTCTCCTCTATCACTCGTCATCTCCATATCCACTCCTTTCTTACCCATATCTTCTTTCACACAATCCATCCATCTTTTCTTAGGTCTACCTCTACTCACATATCCATCCACATTCATTTCCATCACCCTTTTAGTTAAATGAGTTTCATCCCTCCGCATAACGTGCCCATACCACGCTAACCTATTGCTTATAATATTATTATTATTTTTTTATAATAATAATAATAAATAAAATAACTGTACTTTTGTACGTACGGTACCTAGTTAGGTAAGATCATACACCATAAAATAAGCTTAAAGTTCGTTTGAGCGTATAACCGGGTCTTTAGGTTAGTTAAATTATATCACACTGAAATTATTGCTAAACCGAAGTGTTGTAATTTTTATTTCAATAATCTCACTACACCACTCCTATTTGTAATTATTTGTTGAGTGTCTGCGTAACGTAACGCCATTGCTTGGACGATATCAATAAAAGCTGATCGAACATATGGCTAGCCGGCCCGCGGTTCAATCGCTAGTGCGTAAGAGCGCTTAGCCTTTTTTTCTGATTTCTGAGAATATTATTATAATACGCCAACATTTTGTAAGCGGGACAGTGAGTGTGATTTGTTCGGCGTGTGAGGAGTACAGAGCTATGGATGTGCAGCGTTATTTACGGAGCTAAAAAACTTTTTAGCTAATTAAAAGTACAAAAACAAAAAAAGATCAAACTTCGGAACCACGGGACCACGTAGTGTACTAAGCTGAGTTTAGATACAAAGTTTTACTAGTCTAGCTAAAGTATTTATTGAGTATACTTTTGTTTTTAAGTAAAATTCAGAGTGAAGTTTGTGATTATTTTCTATCGAGAAAATATTTTGTAATCGTGTTTCTCACTACAATGGAGCCACAGTTTATATCCTCAACTATAATATATATTTTTTTCAATAAATTGGTTCAATACTTTTATAGATATGATCCAGAGTAGAAGCAGTTTTGAGGTAGTACGCGCCCTTGAGCTTTGTTGTTTGAATAAAGTAAAATGGTTAGGTTAGAGGCAAGATTCATACGGGTATGATCATCACACATTTAATCGGAGGTGCCTCTTGACTATTGCTTCGACTAAGTTATACAATGTATTCAAAATAACTACATATTTTTTGAAATCGGTTTTTGGGTTAGCTTGTTATTAACTTCGACTATAGTATTTTGCACGTAGGCACGTATCCCTGACACATATAAATTTTACGTTTTACGCTGTACAACAATGAACAATTTTAAAATAAATGAAATCTAGTGATAATATTAAAAGATACAACTTAATAAAGGATTTTGTCAATTTCCTTTTTAATTATTCCAGATATTAACATAAAAGCGCCTTGTCACGGAACCGTTCCTACGTGAAACGGACTATAAGTACCTACCTATTGGTATCAATTACCTAATTGTCCTTTGATTAACAATCATGTATGTACATAGTACCTACTAAGGAACTACATTACAGTCTGTTTGTTTTTTTGTTTAGTAAATAAATAAATAATGCTGGAGTTTTCACACAGCATCATCTAGCCCCAAACTAAGCAAAGCTTGTACTATGGGAACCAGATAACTGATATACTACCTATATGCCTTTTGTTTGTACATACATTCTATACATAGAAAACACCTAGACCCGAGATAAATATTTGCAGATCATACAAACACTATCCCGCTGCAGGAATAGAAGCCGCAACCTTCTGCGTCGCAAACAGGCTTTCACCCACTGCGCCACAGAGGTTTTTTTGTTTAACTTTCATTTGTTTGTATAGAAAAAGTTGCAACTGATAATCTGTTTTGAATGTGCCCGGTAAGTTATGTTATATTAGTTATTTTCCACCTTACGTAATTGTTGTTCATCGTTCTAAGACTTGGATGTTTGTGTATAGTTAGTTAGAGAGTAGTGTGACCGCTTTTATTTAATGGTAGAAGTAAAATTTCTCTATGGAAATGTCTTGATCAGAGAACAGAACCGCCTGACCCAGTTGCTCAGCTCTCGACAGACGATGGCATACCATGGCATAAGGTAAGAGAATAAGCGTTTAGTTTTATGTCAGTTTGAAGGATAGAAACTCACCCTCGAGATACCGTTTTACACTAGTTCGGGGGCCAGGAGGGCCAGGTCCCTTACGTTTTTTAAAAACTAAAAATAAAACCGACTTAAAGTTACTAATATATGGCGCGGCGTTTCTAAGGAAGAGGTTTTTTGAGTTTACAGGAAAACTATTAATCCCTCAGGAATATTTTTTATGGCAGCACCTCAAAAGTATACCTTTTGAGGTATACTTTTGAAGATTAGACCTTTTGACAATTTTGGAAATCGGTCCATGTTTGACGGAGATATCGGTGAACATACAAGTCATAAACAAAAACACATACAGCCGAACAAAGAACATCCTACTTTTTTTGAAGTCGGTTAAAAAAAGAGTGTAATATACTTCTTTCTACGTATTATGTAGAAAATATTGCCCAGGTAAAACTAGCTTGCATTACTGACTAATCGCTAATCTTTTGCCCCTTACACCATGAGGTGCACTAAACTACCGGATATGAGTGCTTTTAGTGAGCACGTGCACGTTCGTTGCGCTCTAGAGCGCATGCGTATAAGGTGAAGACCTTAAGCACCTTAAGACCTTATCCAGCAAAAATGAAAAAAAAAAAAACTCGAAAAATAAATAACTTTTTTAATGCACGTGATTATTACATTTATCCATATAGCTGTATATTTTCCCCTCAGAGAGCGCTTGACAAAAACCCTGTCCCCCTAGCCATGTCACAAATCGCAATAGAATAGAAATTGGATCGACAGATAACTCCACCAGCGTCAAATGGCATTAATGTCAAAACTGCATACATTTTATGTGGAGTATTGCGGCACGCAGAGAAATGGGATACTACTTACAGTTTGGCGGCACGTGAGTTCCTGGCATTGTGTCAAACTGACGATTTACATAGAGCCAGGTACTCACGTTGTCATAAAATGTATGATTTTTTGGAAATTAATGTCGTAAGACGCAGGTGGAGTCTCAGCGTTATCTGTCAATTCGATTTCTATTCTATTGCGATTTGTGTCATGGCTAGGGGGGCTGCTTATTATTTTTTATTTTTTTCGTGGCGCATGGCGGATTGAACAGTTATGGTTGACTTTAGATCACAAAATGGTCACAGTGGCTAAGCAAAATGACTCTCGCGTCAAGAAAGTTTCGTTTTGATAGTTTCGACTTAACATAAAAAAGCATTTTGTGAAATACGAATAAAAATAACGCTACGATTAATTCTTAAGACCTCACTGATTGAAACACCCTTCACCTAAATGCAAGAAAGACTAGGTAAGTTTCTAGTCGAAGTTTTGCTGTTTTTTTTAGGGTTCCATATCCAAAGGGTAACTACTAGTTACTAGTAACTCCACTTTCTGTTGCCGCTTTATCAAAAATCCTAAAAAACAATAAAATAAATATGGGGGATTCCGTACAACAAATGTAATTTTTTTGCCGTTTTTATAGATTGGTACGGAACCCTTCGTGATCGAGTCCGACTCGCACTTGGCCGGTTTTCTAGCCTTTACCTGTCACACTGAGGAAAGGCTTTCCCTCGAGTTAACCGGAAGTTTTATAAAAGAAAATAAAAAAAATAGTTTCTCATTTATGACGTGGGCATCACATAGACTCTACCGTAAGTGCGTAATCATTTTGATAAATGGTTTGAAAATTCATACAAAATCTTCCTAACTCTCTCAAGTAAGAACGATATGATAGCTTATGCAGCTTACAAAGAAAATAAGAGAATTAGCAGCCGTTTGTGTAATATGAAGTCTAAGATCATATTATGAAACCTCATCTCTCAAAGCTACCTACGCAAAAAATGCTTACGTTAAACTAGTTCCGATATAATAGTGGTACAGTATGTGTATCGTAAGATGAGATTGTTCGATACTTAGTTGACTTTGCTTATGTAAGCTTTTGCTTCAGACTTAGCTCGGTTAGTGTAGAGTGTATCATCATCATCAACCGCAGACTGATTTCACCCACTGCTGGGTATAGGTCTCCCTTTGCTTTTGCCATTCTTGCCAGTCCTGTGTCAACCGGGAGCCGTACCACGTTCCTTTTTTCGTTCGTTTGGTGAACTTTCGGATGCTTCCCACGACGATTTCTGACTTCAAGGGCCAATTTTTCTGTTTGGAATATGTCGTCCAAGGCTAGGAACCTATTTTACCGTTTGATAAATTGGCCCTTGAAGTCAGAAATCGTGGTGGGAAGCATACGAAAATTTATTAAACGAACGAAAAAAGGAATGTGATCCACTGTCGGGCTACGATGTTAATCGACGTCTGACGCTTCTCTTGCCAATTATGGGCCACCATTTTTACACCTATTGTCAGCAAGTCTTTTCAGAGTGTGTTAATTTCAGTTAAATTTTTTTTCGGGATGAACGACTCCTTTTGCCTTTTCTTGAATTTTTAGTGTTTGAATTGAATTGTAATGGCGGGAAAATGCAACAAACAAAAATCGCTTAGTAATATGCCTAAATACAATCATTATATTATGGAAATACATTGCCTCAGGTTGGAAATTATGGTCTTAACATTGAAAGTACAGCTTTGGTTCATAAACAAAGCATAAGCATTTTCATTCATCTAGATTTATGCTTTCGCGAGACTTAAACTAAAAACAAAATCGCAAAATGTCCGATTAGCCTTATAAAATAAAAAGTAGACAACACGGTCGACTTGCAAGTTGTAATGCCCAACCGGTCTAACCACAGTTCTGTGCAAACAATCGTCAAACCAACCTTAGAGTGGAATAGATAATACAAAATCTTGAAATTACCTTCTTTATCTAATAAAGCATTGTCCAAAAAGCACTTTTAATGTATAACACAAATAAGTCCGTTTAAAAGAGGCACTCGTGCGCACTTAACGGAGGTTCTTGGAGACTGTCTTCCCCCCCCACGCGTCTTGCTATCTCCCCTCCGTTTCTGAGTCTGGTGAACGGAACACGTAATAAACAAGTTCTTTAACTTTGATGTTGTTGTTCTTTGATAGATGGCGCAGATTCTGTACAGAAAGGCATTAAGCACCTTTTCAACACACTTGCTCATAAAGTGGCTCTATGGTCACCGCAATTAGGCGCATAATGACACCCATAATCAAACTGTGACTTTTTCATTACTTTATCTCACTAGTGAGTTATAGATTTTTTTTTTAAATTTTATTGGTTGAGTTGCTTTGTTCTTAAAAAAGTTTTTATTCAAAAAAAGATCGTGTTCAATAGAACAACTAAATTAATGTTCCTATTGCTTGCTCATTTCATAAAACTTCTTATTTAAATAGATAATTTTAACTCGTACGTCGTACGTTTAATAAATAAAACTTTCACTCAAATATGACTTTTGTTTTCTCTGTAATAAAAGAAAATGTTAAATTCCCCATTTTGTACATACGTGGCAGAATAGGCGCGGAAAAAAAAAACCCTCATGCCTTTATTTAGTCTGTGGCCGATCGCAATGCGCGCGCATAGGAAAACTGATTAATTTTTCCCTTCTTCTTCTTCTTCTATTAATAGCAAATCATTTTTCACAACTCGTTTTCACTGTTGAAAATGAGTTTTTATTGTTATTTTATTCACAAATGTGTTGAAAAACGTCGTATGATACACGTGTGTATTGATGATTACCGTCCTCGGCTCTCTTAAGACCCTCGCCTACGGCTCGGGTCTCAATGGCGCCTCGGCGGTAATCACCAATGTTACACACTAGTACCATAATGTACTATTACCCAACCAGGAAATGTAAATCATAAACTTGTAAGTTTGTGTACTCGTATACCTACAGGGTGGCTTTTTGAGATGGGCCATGGAAGGCAGGTACCTTAATCGTTATAGCTAAAAGAAAACGCTCCTAAGAGACCTTCCCCAACTTTTTTGAGATATTATGGAGAGAATGTATAGTCAGAGACAAAAATGCTACTTAAATGTAAAAAAATATATATTTTTGATAACAATCGAATCAGTTTTAGTACGGATCAAAATACTTTATATTTCAGATTTAAACTTTCCTCATACATTTATATTTTTTATAATATGGGCCTTAGTTTTAAGTAAGTAGATATTTAACATCTTGTACTTAACTAATGTTGCCTGAAATAAATGATTCCATTATTATTTTGTTCTAATTTTAATCCTATGTCTTACTGTGATCAACTTAATTATGCTTATAGGTACAGTATGCCACGAGGTCAGCTATAGAAAAACTAAAAGAAATTATGCCTGCGTGAAAAACCTGGTCTTGTGACTTATCGTAATTTCACTCAAACTTCAGTTGATCTCAAGAGTATTTTGATCACATTATGAAATATGATCGTTTGTCACCAAAAAAACGAGTTCACCAACACAATTTTTTTTGACGATTTATGACTTTTCCGGTACTCAAATGGCCTTAGGGGAGGTCAGCTCAAAGCGGCCATAGAAGGCAAAGCGGCCATGCTTAATATCTCAGTTATAATAAATAATACCGCGACTTTGCTGCTCTGGGCGCGTAGGCGATCCCCGCCCCACACCGGGACACCGGCCAGCCGCAACCTGAGCAAAGTGTCTCGCCGCTGCTGTGCCAAAATCGGATTTTGGCTGTGTCACTAAAATAATGCGCGTTAAGTTTTTGTTGATTTGGCTATATCACACAATATTTCAGTGTTTTTGTTCTAATTGTCTCATTGTTTATCTATTTGCGCGTGCTTGTGTGACATTTGTTTCTATATTAAATAAAAAATGTGAGGGTAGTTTACTTTGAAATCAAAATGGCCAAAAAAGGCAAAGCGGCCAGGGCAAAGTGGCCAGTCCCCTATATGACATATGACATATAGACATAAACATATACATATATTTTGTTAATATGGTGAAAAATTATAAAAGGCAAACGACCCGAGCCTCATGGGATGAAAAACGAATGGCAGAACCTGTTTATTTATAATGTGAGATGATTATAAAACTGTGAATTTGATTGTAAGGTTATTTAAATAATTTCAAGACTAGCACATAAATACATGACTGATACTTAGTAAATGAAAAGTATAATTTTAATTTTGTATAGTTTTGGATTTTATTGGTATATTCATCGTAAGTCCTATTTTAGACACAAAAAAAGTGCTGGTCACTTTGCCCGAGCGTCATGGCCGCTTTAGGCGACCACTCGGGCAAAGCGGTTTTGTTCTCCTTTTTCGTAATTTTTAATTTACGTTTATAATAACATGCTTAATAAGAATTTGAGAAGCATAATATGAAAATACAATAAATTATCTATCCATTGGTTTAAAATTCTCTTAAGATTTAATTCGTTTTTTCATCTTTTTCGACAGTCAAAGTTAAGGTGGCCGCTTTGAGCTGACCTCCCCTAAATGGCCCATAGAATCTTTTAATCTCTACATAAAACTGAATCGATTGGCATTTTTTTTTTACTTTTAGTATTTTTGTCGCTGACTACAATTTGTCCAAAATGAGTGAATGCAGTTCAAAATATCTCAATAAGTTAGTAAAAGGTCTCTTAAGAGAGTTTTCTTGGACCTACAGGTGAATTTTTGTCCACCTGTATAGCATCCCGACAATTATTGTGGTTTAGCTAGTTAGTGTAATAATTATCCAAGCTCGTTATATACTATTCCTCAGTTTATCACCGGGATAAACTGAGCCGCAAATCTTTTTTATTATTAAAACTTTCCGCTTAAACAAGTACCTACAGCGTTATGAATAAACAGGAACTAAGGTGGGATCAGAGCTAATCTGAAGATTTATTCAGTAGTAGGTCAAAAGACTAAGGAGGAAATAGGATAATCTGACTCTGCTCGTAGTTTAGAGATGGAGTAAGCTCAAAAAGGTACCATGCTATGCATCTATGGAGTAAGCACACTCTATGCTCTGTAACTCTATCATGAATTTTTACATTTTACGTCCTATTATTTATGTCATAACCAAAAAAAGGTTGTGCAAATAGAATGTCTATTTCGCAGAAAATGTCACAATATCCCTTTTTGGCTGTTAGCCATCGATATGTTGATGATTTGAGGAAAAATTTAATGAGGTTGGATGGATGGATGGATACCCAAGGGCCTCCCTTCTGTTTTTCAATTTTCCTGATCCAAATTTTTCCACTACCTACGATAAGGACAGTGAAAATATACATTTTTACTGTGGACCCTAACATTTTTGCATGCTTTATGCTGATCATGGTGGTACATTTACTTATTTTATTGACCTTAGTTTACCCATGTAATGTATCGCAGAATAAATAAATGAATGAATATGAAAGATTTGTAGTTCTGGCAAATGGAATGGGGGAGTTTTGAAGAAGATTTCTCATTTGACGAATTTCCGTTGGAGTTTTGAATAAAGCAAGTCGCCGTGTTTTGTTCAAACCAAACCAATGACAGGACTGACTGACTGACATGATATAAGTCTATATTTAAAACTTGACATTGGCAGAATTATACCTAGTTGTGTAGTTGCCATTAATTGTAAAAGAAGAAGAATAGTTCAGTACAGTTGCCACAAACTTATCTGAATGGCGGCCAAAAGAGGAACTAATGAATTTCATAAGAAACAAATGTTTCTGCCAACACCAATTCAATTCAAAAGTATTTATTTTCAAGAAACTTATTATACAGTAGGTTATAATTTTTTTTTATTTATAGTGTTAACTAGTTGTTGTAATTAGTAGGTTATAATAGTACATATTTATTGCGATAATAGTGCCTCTCTTGCCGGTTCAGATAAGTTTGTGACACTATAAATAAAACAATTATTTGTTACATGTAACATTTATTTATAGTTGAATCTGAACATTGAACCTTTAACCGGTAATCGAAAAGTTAGAACATCATTTATCCGCTGTAACATAGCTTAGCTCCATATATGTCTATTTACTTTGTTCGTAACAATAAAATTAAAAATAAGTAAGTGCATGTCAAGTTGAAACTTTAATAAATACCTATGGTTAAAAATAGAAACATTTATGTACTTAACGTAATGTTTGGACTACTTAGTTTAGATATAATACTGATCAGTAGATGTTTGATGCTGGCACTGCCAGCCATGAGGCCTACTTTCCAGATAGCTGAGTTTAGGCTCATCCGGTGGATCCGACTGCTAAAACACAAAACAACACATAAAAAATCAATACATCAATACTCAATACATACATATAAATAAAATTAAAGCGTCTGTCTGTGATTTCAAAATAACTGTGTTTTCTCCAGTGAGTTTACTGGTTGATGTTATTGCATCTATTATAGTGAGTAACGCTAAAAGACAACGAACAAGATAAACTACACCTGTGAACTAGTTGATTCTATGTATAATCTAAACAAATAATTATTTACTAGACCCTGGAAACTACGAGTGCTGTGGACTTATGTGAATATCAAGAACTGTACAACCACAAGGGAAATTCAAACACCTATTAAATAATGCTGGACTTTAATGCTGGACTTTTCACACAGCATCATCTAGCCCCAAAGTAAGCAGAGCTTGTGTTATGGGTACTTAGATGACTGATATACTACTTTATATACTTTTTGTTTGTAAATACATACATATTATACATAGAAACACCCAGACCCGAGACAAATATTTGTAGATCATACAAACATTGGTCCCGCCGCGGGGATCGAACCCGCAACCTTTTGCGTCGCAGGCGGGCTTTCGCCCACTGCGCTACAGAGGTCGTCAAATTTCGAATTATATTCGTCAAATATTGAACATGAGTGCTTTATTTTAGAAAACTTACGTTGGTATCGTTGTTCGGGCCCGCCGCCATCTCCACCATCTCTTCTTCTCTACGAAAATTACCTGTGGTGAAAACTCATTATCAATAAAATGTCATAGGACTTGAAATAAGATTCGTTATGGCAAATAGATGGGTTTCATAGTAGTGTTGGCCAAATGGGATTGTACGTCGACTTTCAATCCGAAGATCGTGGGTTCAAATCGCGGCCGTGCATTAATGGATTTTACGTTTCGTAAAAATATGCGCGAGAGAGAAGGTTACACGTGCTTGTATCTTCTCTCTCACGTATAACTTCTGCAAGATGTGGGCATGTATCAAATATGTATTTGATCATGCCTCTGACTACCCCTTTAGACAAAGTATCTGGAATACATAAAAAGATCTGAGAGAATGTCTACCGCGCCTTGGGGATACAGTCGTGACCCTGGTTACGTTTTACAATTACCTTCAGCATCATCTGTTTCCGATGTCATGTAGCAACAGAAGAAACGGTGCAGAACTTTGAAATAGCAGCAGCAGATAATGATCATAGCGAAGAACCCAGCATAAATGAAGTTATTGATCAGAATCACGTGTGACTCGATGTATGGTGGTTCCGGGGACTTGTCTACAAACAGAAAAAAGTTCTATTGAAAAACACATTAAGGTGGAGCATTAGAACAGTGTAACCGTAACAGACCCGCGTGTCTGTTACAAAAGTCTGGACGGGGTTTGTTCGGCGAACAAATGTTCGATCATTTACAGTACGGCCGGCGGATCTAGACCGGTCTGAAGTTGCGCTGTGCGCAGGTTACCCCGCGTCTTACCACCTATTCGACCCTAAAAGTGACTACTGCGCAGCGTTGCGACGAACTTAACGCCGCGGCGCCGGTCTAGATCCGCCGGCCGTACTGTAACCGTTTCATACTTCCATACAAATTATCTTAGGTTCATGTTCGACGAACATATCCCCCGTCCACACTATGCGTAACAAGTTCGCCGCGATGACACGTTCGCGTATCAGGTTCGGCGAAATGTTCTAATTTGGACGCACCTTTACAAAAAAACATACACGTATTTAAAATAGGTACATCACCTTTTTTGTGTTAGTGTTGAAACTTTCATACATAAAGTACCTATGAGTCTAAAAAAAACATAATCTTTCGAACAGTTTTTTTCGTGCTATTGGTGATTTTACAGTGGTGAAAACAGACTAGACTGGTATTCGAAAAGGCGTGGTTTAGTGCACTGCTAATTTTAATAAGAATATTTGGGCCATAGTACATTACAGGACAGGCCACCCAGGCGTAATTATTTTGAGTCTCGTAAAAGAGTCATTTTCATATTTAGGTGCCAGAAACAGATCATCATGGCATAATCAGATGAAACCGAATGCAGAATCAATTAACTCACAACTCCATATCGTCGGCTTATTGTTAAAACTGTTAGGAGTCATTAACCGACAAAATCAAAAGTTTGGGAAAACGCGTTTTAAGTTTTTGCATCAAAATCATAAATTCCTTCAAAACTATAGAAGTATAGAAGTTATCCAAAAAATTAAAACGCCAATATTAACATAATATTGTGCTTTTTTTGTGGTTTTTTAAACAGGTCAAAGTATTGCATATATTTTTTTAAATTACTAAATACACAATGGCGTCGATTCTGTTGTTCACTGACTAAACTTAATTAAAACTAAAACTGGCACGTTCTTATTTGGTTCTCACTAAAGACGAAAATGGCATGTCGTTGAAAGTGACATAACTAAAAGTATAATCAAAATGGCGCCTCTGAGCTTCTTTAGCAGCTGTTTTACACGGCAAGCAAAATGGTCTTGACTAAATCTACCCACAAATACTTCATTTTTACTAAAATTAAGAAATTTTAAGAATGCCACTGTAATAGTCATTCCATTTTGAACTTTATCGTTAACGAAATAAGAACGAAGCATTTTAGTTTAGTTAACTTTAGTCAGTGAACAACAGAATCGGGGCCAATGTTAGTGATTTTTAGCAATTTCAGCTATACTGTATCCTGCAATTATCCAATTATCCACTGCAGATTTGAATTGAGTGAGTTTAACTAGTTCAATTGAATTAGTAGCAAACTCTGGCATGAAAGCGTCATTTGCGTGCATAATGATAGGCTCTAGAATAAAACAATGGTACTGTATGGAGTCGCTACAGCCCTGATTGAGTGCATAATTTAAAGAGTAGCTACATAAGTAGGCAAGCGATATCGTGGATCGATAATTTGGTCGAGAAATAGATCGCACACTTCGATATCGCACACGATAGAACTTTTATGTGTAACTGCAATTCTACAACAGGTATAAAGGTATAAGAGAACTTTAAATTTGGTCAATTCAAGTATTATTATTGATAAATAAATAAATAAATAAAGCTGGACTATTCACACAGCATCATCTAAGCCCCAAAGTAAGCAGAGCTTGTGTTATGGGTACTAAGATGACTGATATATTACTTATATACTTTTTGTTTGTAAATACATACATATTATACATAGAAACACCCAGACCCGAGACAAATATTTGTAGATCATACAAACATTGGTCCCGCCGCGGGGATCGAACCCGCAACCTTTTGCGTCGCAGGCGGGCCTTCGACCACTGCGCTACAGAGGTCGTCTGTAGCGCAGTGATATATCGTTATTAGCCCCCTCGCAGACTGCAGACTTTCTATCGGCCGATAGTTGAGACGGGCTATACCTACTTCTCCATACTAATTACGAGCCGAAGTATATTCCGTCTCAACTATAGGCCGATAGAAAGTCTGCAGTCTGCGAGGGGACGTAATAATGACGTACAAGATAAGGAGAGTCCCGTTGAAATGTTGAAATTATCTAAGCATATTTTAAAGGAAACAATCGACCGTATCAGGGGTCATATTCGCGTTCTTTTTTTCGTTCGTTTGATGAATATTCGGATTCCCACCACGATTTTTGACTTCAAGGGTAAATTTTTCAAACGTCCTAACCTAGGACCAAATAATCCAAACCGAAAAATTGGCCCTTGAAGTCAGAAATCGTGATGGGAAGCATCCGAATATTCTGAATAAGCTTCGTGCTATCTGTACTCTTTTCGTTTTATCCGATTATATTTTTCTAGGCTATCCTAGAATATCGTACGTTTTCAAATAAGTGCACAATAATTTTTGATCTTACACTAAAAAGTGGGCTCTGTTATACATAATCGACCTTTAGGGGTCCCAAATTAAAGTTCGTCTCTGTACCCTTCGATCAATTATCTTCCTGTACCAGCTACGCGATCTTATAAATAAAAACTGTTATTAATATTACGGTACACATGCGCCACCTACCTAACATTACCGTTGTCAACTCTCAGTCGTTTCTGCCTCAATGTTAGGCACTGGCAGACCGTACTTTTTGCTTTCGACACGCTGAGTTTTTGGTCCCGGTTTCAAATGTGTCAAAGTGGCCGTGAATTACTATCGCTCATAATATACCTAAATATAAAAGTCAGTGGGTTTGATTGTAAGCTTGTATTTTCAAAAACGCCTAACATTACCTACATGTAGGTAACGCATGAGAGGTTTTGAGTAGGTTAGTAAATAAAGCAATTTACACACGTGCTATTTTGTGCTGTAAATTTACAAAATCTGGCGCTTTCCGTGCTGTCTGTGCTTTCAACTCTGCATGCAAATTATGCACATACATTGTAGGTACAACCCGTAGAATATCAGTTACCTGAAGGTGGTGTCGGCGGCATTGCCACCTGTAGTGATAAACTCTTTCCTCTGCTGTTCGTTGCGTACAATACTAATGTAAAATTAGCACCTCGTTGAAGAGAGTTCACTTTTAACTCATTGCCTTTTTGTGACATTTTACGAGTGCCTTCAGGGGTAATAACTTCTAAATGTATTGTTTGAGGACGGCCGCCATCCCAGTCTGAGTATGAGTTGAAACAAAAAATAATGAAATAAATAGGTAATAAAAAAATAATAATGAAAAAAAAATGCGGAGACAATACGCGTTGCTGTTTGCCTTTAATAATAAAATACCATGTTAATCATAGTACCTACCGATCAAACCAAGCGAAACATAGGCATTGCTACATAATCTCATCATATGATACAAGTTCTTACTTTTATCACACGTTACTTTAAGCGTTTCCTGGTCCATCCAATTTATATCACATTCAGGCATGGTTGGGGGTCCACCGTTTATGACAGAGAAAGTGCAAGGGACCTTCTGTTCCCCAAAACGGTTGGATCCTCGGCAGTAAAGAGGACCGTAGTCGTCGTCCCTGGGTACCCACACCA
Source organism: Epirrhoe alternata (assembly GCA_963565295.1). Classification (NCBI taxonomy): domain Eukaryota; kingdom Metazoa; phylum Arthropoda; class Insecta; order Lepidoptera; family Geometridae; genus Epirrhoe; species Epirrhoe alternata. The sequence goes on from OY751375.1 coordinate 4,492,163, forward strand.
GAGTAGACGAGTACCGGTCCTTATGTCCCAACACTTTCTGCTGGAGATGGTATTATTTTGTAAGATCATGTTCATGTTTCTTCAAATGCTGATGCATTGTTATAAAAAAGACGCATTTTATTGGAAAAACTGAGTAAAATGATTAATGACTAGGTACCTAACATCACAAAACAAGGGCATTTTTTATTTGACTTTATCATTTGTAAGTAGCTTGAAAAAATGGGCATGTACCTACGAGATGGAATGCAATTCTTGCTGTCTCTCTACAAAACAAAGAAACAGAATCACAACTAGTTTTATGCACCCTCCCAATCTCCATTCATCGATTGCTCTCCATCCAAAGGTTCGGAAGAGATCGCTTCTCAACAATAAGGAGATGAAAGCGATTTTTTGCACATGCCCACGTTTTGCAGAAGTTAACGCTCCACATGTGATTTTCTTATCAGAAAGTGATAATGTTATTCTACCTTGCTTGAAGTATAAACTGTCCGTCCATCAGCAAAGGTCCATATGAACTGTTCAGGCTCAGGGTCAGAGTCCACCATACATACCAGGGTTTCGGAGTCACCCTGGACAGCGCCGATAGTCCTGAATGCATCGTCGATGCACATCGGTCGGTCTGAATGATGATGATGGAGAAAATATAAAATAAATGATAATGGAAATTAAAAATAACAAATATAATATTACATATCTTGCACACTCATCTGGCTCCAAAGCAGGCTAAACTTGTGTTATGGGAACACAATATGATTGTCGCAGGCAACTGGTTTAATCAGCCTTTCAACTCGCCTAGCCATTTTATTAAACAGCGCCGTTGAACAAACGGTCTGAATGATATTGGGCTGTCTGGTACAAACATTTAATGAACTATGGCTGGCTGGATGCTTAGGCTTTTCAATACCTCGTTTTAATATACAGGGTGTAAAAAGACGTCTACCGAAGCCGAAAGGGGTAGGTACAGCATCCCAAGGCACAACTAAATCCAAAAGGATTTACCGAAAAAATCATTATATCCGGAGAAAACAGCGTCTGAAGAGTGCTATTTGCGTATGTTCTGGGCGCGTTGTTATACGTAGATTGCTGGATTTTGAGTTTTAACTATTTCTTTCTTTTACAAATGAAATTATTAGGTAGGTATGGTCTTATTATGTCGTACTAGTACTAAATAACCGAAAATAACATAGCATGACGAAGCTAAGTCAAGCGTTTTTTTTTCGCTAAATATGTTTAGAATCATGGTCTGATTGCAACCCCTCAGTTTTCGGTAGCAGTCTTTTTACACCCTGTATATCTGGGGCATCGGCGGCCGCTTCCGCTGCACGCTCGCTACGCTCGCTCGCCTCAAGCTTAGTTTTTCACTATCCTAACTTAACCTTACCTTTGATCTAAGATTTAAAATATTGTACTTACATCAAAATCAGGTTAGGTTATGTTAGGTGAGTGAAAAACTACGGACCAGCCGATGCGCCAGAAATTGAATAATATTATCTTTATTAACTATGAAATTACTTGGCTAGGCAAGTAATTCAACGTAATAGCTCCAAGCCATTTGCCTATATATCATTCAGGCCGCTAGTTGAACGGCGCCATTTAATCAAATGGCTAAACGTTTAATTGAACGGCTGATCAAACCAGTTGCCTGCGACATGACTATGATAATGCTTACTATTTAATTGTAAGCCGTAGGTATTTAATATTATGGGAAAACAGAATTTGAAACTACCTAATTATTTGGCTAGTCATTACCTTATCAATTTCTAATTTATGATTCTTTAAATTACAAGGAACCACAGCTTTAAAAAGAGCTCGTAATAAGATAATTGGGAACTCATCAAACATTTATTGTCATACACTTACGGCCCACGCTGACAGTAACCCTGTCCTCATATGTCTCACTGGTGAAGCGGTGTGTAACCTTGCACACCAGGTCTTTGCCATTGTCGGTCAACGATGGCACGAAGGTGAGCGAAGACACCGTATAATTTCCTCGGTTCACTTCCTAACAGAAATGTATTTCTAAAACACAAGTAAGTATTTCTCACACGTGCTCTGCTAAAAGCTTGTGTTTATCAAAATGCTAGAAAAGCTTAGATTTAATGCCTATTTATATAAAGCCAGTTCATTTTTCATTATAAGATAAAAGCTGTGACTTTTATTTAGGCAAAGTTCAAACATTCGTGGTTAACGTAACAAAAAAACAAAGAAAAGGTGCTGGTATAAAAAAACGTGATATGTGTGCAATAGTACCTACAGCCTAAGTACCTTGTACACATTGGGTCTGATCATAGTATCTCCAAGATACCACGTGACGTTCAGCAAATGAATACAGCCGTAAACGATGCATGCAAGTACTCGCGGGGACCCAGCCTCGAAGTTGTCGTTGTCGTCCGTGCGAATACTCACGGTGACTGGTGGCGCTGGAGGTAGTTTGATGTATACATTTCGAGATATACTATGTACACAATGATCCATAGTTCTTAGGGTGGGTAATGTTAAAGCAGTTATTTCATTGTTATTACGTAGGTACTTACAACAGTGTCAGAAATTGGTAACCCACTTAGTAAGGCGGTACCAATTGTAGGGGGGTTACCAGTTGCTGACACTGACCGAACATCTACGAGTAAATTAGATGATTTAAACAGAGTGGAGACTTCGGCTGTCCATGATGCGGACCGTAGGCACCGCGAGGGTGCCGGGCGTGACTGTGGGTGTCATTCCCGCGACTGTGCTTTAGGCAAATGCGAGAGGGGTACCGGTGCGTTCCGTAAGAGATCCCGGAGCCCCTTGACATGCATGGAGGCCGGCCATACGTCAGTTTTTAGTCGGTGAGAGTCCGACATAGCCCTTCCGCTGTATCCACGGCCCGGGCGGTAGGGTATCCATAATGGATTTTCTGACGGTATAAAAAAAGGAGGCAACCCTTGTCAATACTTAACAGGACGATGTATTTTGTGTGCCTGGGGGGCTAGCCAAGATGACATAGATTCGTTTCCATTCCATGGCTACTATCAACACTGATTTGGCGATGTTGCACTCATTTTGCACTTGATTCTGCCATAGATTACAAAGAGTATGTATGAAAATTACGCGTCATAATGAATGGAATGGAAAAAATGGTAGCCAAGATGCACTTTTGATAGTCGCAATTGATACTTTGTTTACGTTTTTGATCGCTGACAAGACAACTGGCAAAGTTGACAAAAACCCAGCGGAATCGCAGTAGAAATAAAATGGTGCCTTGTTTTTGATCGATCATCTGTCACCTGTAATTTTGTATTGAATAATAGTTTTCTGTGATTTTGTAAAGCTTTCTAATATTTTTCAAGCTGTAAAATGCATGCTCTAAATTTATTATGGAGCGCTCAAAATGAGGACTGTTATTTACAACGCCAGAAAGGGTATCTTCTTAGACAAACATTGGATCCCGTCGAAGAGAGTCTTTCGGATTAAAAAAGAAGAATTTAAAATTTTGTGTGAAGAGCTACGTGAAAAATCTACCTTGAAGGAATCGAGCGATATTTCCTTGGAACTCAAGGTAAAAGTTTCCGTTTTCTTTGTTTCTACGGCAATAGCACAAGCACAATCTGTGTATTACCCAAAGCTGGGTCCACAGCGCCGTGTTTTCGAGTTTTTAACATGTTATTAACCGAATAAGCACGTACAATTGGTGAAAAACAATGCTAACATATTAGAAAACATTAAAATACGGCGCTGTGGACCCGGCTTAAGATACACGGAATTGTCTCCCATAAACATGTTCAATATGTTCATGCTCCGAAGATCGTTCCCGTCTCACATCGTGATAATATACTTAATTCTTTCCCCTGAAAGAATCTGATCGATTTCTTTAGTAAGTAGGTTATTTTTTATATTAATAAGATAACCTTAATAACCTTAATGTTTGTATAAGTACTTAAAATAATGTTTTGTTTGTCGTTTGTAGGTATTGTGCACGCTTAGTTTTTTAGCCACAGGATCCTACCAACGAATCGTGGGGATGAATCACCATCTAGCCCAACGCACAATGAGTCGCTGCATTATAGAAGTTGTGGACGCCCTGAACCACCCAGCTGTAATGGGAAAATGGATTGATTTCCCAAAAACCTGGAGGCAACCTATGCGTAGGCACTACAACGTCCCGTTGAGTGTAGACTCAACGGGACGCTGTAGTGCCTGGGACATTGTTTGACATGGAATAGGCTTGTAGCACCTAAACCATCTTCTCAGCTTAATCTGCCTGCCACAGGAAAGACAACGTCAATACATGTGGAGACTAAGCTGCGGGTTTCCTCACAATGTTTTTCTACACAGATAAGAGCTCGTGTTGAAGTGCATATAAATTTTTCGAAACGAACAATCCATTGATGCACGGCCCAGGATTCAAACCCACAAACTCTGGATTGAAAGTCGAGGCACAACCCCATTCGACCAACACGGCTCTTAAAGTTAATAAATATATTAAAAACAATAATCTTTTTTAAATAGTAAAAAAAAGGTTTAAAGAAATATTGTTTTCAGGAGACTTTGGATATCCACAACGCCCTTGGCTAATGACGCCAATCCTTGATGCAGTTCCCGGTTCAAGAGAGGAGAACTATACGAAAATCCACATTAAAAATATTTTTTTTTATAGCAAGAACTGTATGGTTTTTATTATTATTTTATTATTAATAGCCTGTGGTGTCCCACTGCAGGGCAAAGGCCTCCCTTCGTTTCTTCCACTCCTCTCTATCGTGTATGGTTTTGACTTTCAAAATACATAATATGATTAACTATTATTGCGTTATGTTTCTCTCAAGAATCCCATAGTAGATAGAGGGAGGGAAAATCTAACCCAGAAAATCTAACACAAACAATCTACATTTCAAATTTCATCACAATCGGCTAAGTCGTCATGGAGATACGTGAAGACAAACATTCGCACACACAGACTTTCGCATTTATAATATTAGTAAGAAGTAAGATTTTTCTCTATGAAAATAGGTAAAGGTGGTGATATAATGTGCCTAAGCATTTACAAACAAAAAATATTTAAGTAGTGTAACAGTCACAAAAAATATTTACGTATTATACCCGTAGCACATGCCATATAATTTTTTTTTTAATAATCCAGCAGCATTTATTGTTTATGTTTATTATTTGTAAAAACGTTACATTTGTAAATGCTCGATAAAATTCTCTAGTGTGTACCCACCTTAAGACGCTATTTTAAATAGGTACGTATACTCTTTGTACTCTGCGGACTATAAGCTGGCCCCAGACGTTCATGCATGACGGCACGTGAGGCATGCCGCATCATCGCAACAGTGGGTGATCGTCTAGAGTGTACGTGGTCTATAGACAATCTGTCTATCCTAGAAGCGTCTTCTAATTGTGCGGTGGAATGATCAACCCGGAATGTCAATGGTAACTTTGCTACTATAATGAATTCTGTGGCAACTTTCCATCCTCGATGTGTCAATCCGACGTTTGATAAAGCCAGGAACTCACATGCCGCGATATTTGGCATAAAATGTATGCAGTGCCATACAAAACGCGTTAAATAATGTCATGCGCCGCACGTGAGTTATAGTCCTTATCTGTCTATGTCCATTTCCATTTCAACGTCTACTTGTTTTTTGGCTAAGGCCCCTGGGACATTTTTTGAGATGGAGTAAGATGGCTTGCCCAGCACCTTGTCCACAGAAAAGATAACTTCAATACGTGTGCAGCTAACTAAGCTCACGATGTTATCCTTCGCCATTATGTGCATATAAATTTTAAGAAACGAAAAATCCATTGATGCACAGCGTTTTCAAACTGAATTGCAAATAAGATGCATAAATGAAAATGGCTCAGATGATGAGGATGAATGAAAAACTATGACTGAACCGAAGACTGAACTAAATGACTATAATATTATTGTTGCGTTCGGTAACGCATTCAATTATTGCAAGTGCCAAACGCTCTTTGGAGCTTGTCTCTCCTGGCTCCATTATCAGAACAGCTCATTGTGACCATATTTTTAAATTGTAGGTACACAAAACTTCACCGATGTACGGAGTTTCAATTCAATTGGTATATTTTCTGAGGAGTTCCGTTGAACAGCTTTTGGTTCCATCATCAGATACACTCACTGTAACCATATATAGAAATAGGTATATACCTCCAATAAAGAATTATTGGAAGTGAAACTAGCCTAATATTACAAGTTTCAACTCCATCGGCCCATTTACCTACTAAGAAGTTCTGTTGAACAACTCCTGACTCCATCATGAGAACAGCTCACTGTCAACATATTTTTAAGAGAGATTGACCGGACAAACACACATACAAACATTGCAAGTTTGTAAAAAGTGCAAAAAGCTTTTAAAATTGAATCCTGATTCTTGTTCAATTTCCCGATTTTTTTTAATTTGGAAATAAAAGGTTTTGAAAAAATTAATTGAAAGGATAGTCTTTATCGATTTTCTCGGGATTTTCATAGCAAAAAAAAAATTAACTACATACCTAAATATTTTTGCACTTAGGTATTTGTTGAACCCAATTCCTGAATTAAGTTAGTTTAAAATGAAATACCCTATAATTAAAGCCAATTTCTGATAGGTACCTGCGAAATATTATTAGTAGATTTTCATAGATTACTTTTTTGTAGGTTCCTAAGTAAAATAAAAAGGAAAATAAAACAAAAACAAAGGGAATAATAATAATAATGTAATTAATAATATAATAATAGAAAAAAATATTAATGGGAATAAACAAACTAACAACTACATATTTTTTTATTATTATGAGTGAAAATAAAAAATAAAAACCAATTACACTACTACAATATACAATAATATTAAACGTAAAATAAAAGCCTAAGTAATATTTTATACTACTTTAACTAAGGATTATAAATTCGTTTGTAAAAAAATAACATAAAATTAAAATACTCCCTAAGTAACAGTAATAGATATATAACAAAAAGTAGGTAAATAACAACCTAGGTAACAGTTTTAAATATAATTACCTAAATAACAATTAAAAATATGAAAAAAACCTTTATTACAAAATTATCGTATAAACTTCAATGTTCGAATATAATATAAAATAAAAATAAAAAACAAACTGAAAACTCGAAACACTACTGTAAAATAAAATGGTAAGCAACGAATTTGTTTGATTTTATGTTCTGTACACAAAGGGTGGCCCTATTACTTAAACCCCGACCACTGCAATAGCTTTTTGTCTTGGCCGTCTGTCAAAACCAGTAGCGGCGTTAGGGTAGGGCGCGGTTGGGCGACCGCCCAGGGCGCCGGATATAAAGGGGCGCCTGTTGAGCGAGGCCTACTTACTCGTAAATTCCCTTAATTTAGCGAAAAAATCGTTATGTTGGCAACATTAGAATGGAACGCAGTCTTCAAATCGGAGCACTGCACTGCATGCATTTAATTTTACCGGGAATCCCCGGCCATCGAGAAAAACATTATCCTTTTTTACGTTTAAATTAGAGAGAGTTGATGTTATTTTTGACGAAGTGGAACACAATCAGCTCATTCTCATTCATTGCATCGGTGCACGCACTTAAAACAAATATTGACCGAGCGAGCGAAGCGTCTCAGTTTCGAGATTGGCCAAAAATGCTCTTGTCCTTCTGTCCGTCCGTCCGTCTGTCAGTAATCGCCTACAGGTCGCATTTTTCAACCGATTTTGACGAAAATTGGCACACAGGTTCCTTCATTTATTAAAAAACGATAGTGCGATTTTTGATTGGGGTGAAAATAGGGGGGGAAAGGGGGGAAGTTTGCTGTAGCGTTATTTATCGACAGATTTGAATTAAATTCAAAAGGCATATTAAGGACTTAATTCTACACAAGTTGTTATGAAAAAAAATCCAGACGGGGGAGTCGAAAGGGGGAAAGTAGCCGATGTTTGTTTAAACGCTATAAAGTTGTAAAAGAAACCGACAAGAGAATATGGGATGCACAAGCGGGTTTTCGAAAGGGAATGGGATGTACGGATCAGGTCTTTTCCTTGCGAACATAGCCGAAAAGTTTTTGGCCAAAGGTCAAAAAGTCTATTGCGCATTCGTGGATTTGGAAAAGGCCTATGATAAAGTGATGAGGAATGAGCTTTGGTCGGTACTGTCGATGTATGGAGTGAACAGCAACCTCGTTCGAGCTCTGAAATCTCTCTATGAGCATTCTAGTGCTTGCGTGAGGATACATGGGTCATACACTGAATGGTTTAACATCCAAAAGGGCGTTAGGCAGGGATGTGTAGCGTCACCATGGCTGTTTAATCTATTCATGGACAGTTGCTTGAAAGATTTGAAAGATGGTGCAAATGGTTTAAGAATGAATGAGTTACTCGTCAAATGTCTTCTCTATGCCGATGACCAGGTGATACTTGCGTCGTCGGAGAATGAGTTGCAGGAGATGGTAACAGTTATGCATGAAGCTTTAAAGCGAAAGGGAATGAAAGTAAATGTGAGCAAGACGAAAGTGATGGTTTTTGAAAAAGATGAATGTATGACAGCATGCAATATTCTGATTGACGATGAAAGAGTGGAACAAGTGAAAGAGTTTGTGTATCTGGGGACATTGTTTACAAGAGATGGGAAGTACGATGAGGATATCGAAAGGAGAGTGAATGCTGGAAACCGAGTGAATGGGGCTCTCCATGATTTTATGAGCAGCCGGAAAGTGTCCGACAAGGCACGACTGGCAGTTCATAGAGGAGTGTTGGTACCGACATTAATGTATGGAAGTGAAAGTTGGGTGTGGCAGAAAAAACATCAGATTTGAGTGAATGCTGTTGAAATGAGAGCGTTGCGTAGTATGTGTGGGGTAACGTTGAAGGATAGAGTGAGAAATAGTGTGATAAGGGAACAGTGTGGAGTGAAAGAAGATGTAGTGTTGAGGATCGAGAAAGGTATGTTAAGATGGTTTGGGCATGTAGAGAGGATGGATGACAGTCGTTTGACAAAGCAAGTGTATGAGGGGAGTGTGCATGGGACAGCTGGAAGGGGAAGACCTAGGCGAACCTTCTTGGATCAAATTGGCGACATTTTGGAGAAGGGCCAGGTCAAAAGTACCCTAAACCGACGAGCATGTATGAAGAATGTAATGAGAGTGAATGAGGCGAAAGTTGTGTGTCAGGATCGTAGCGACTGCAGATCCGTGGTCTCTGCCTACCCCTTTGGGAAAGAGGCGTGACTTTATGTATGTATGTATATATGTTGTACATATACCAATCAGACTACGCAATCCTCTCCGCCTTAAAAAAGTATATAAGTAGTATATCAGTTATCTGGTTCCCATAGTACAAGCTTTGCTTAGTTTGGGGCTAGATGATGCTGTGTGAAATGTCCAGCATTATTTATTTATTTATTTATTTTTATTTTACGAGACGAACTTGTTGACACCAGATTCGACCCCCTAGGACCAAAGGTAGGTAAGCCTATCCTACTAATATCATAAATGTGAAAGTCTGTGTGTGTGTGTGTGTGTGTGCGAATGTTTGTTGCCACGTATCTCTGTGACGACTTAAACGATTGTGATAAAATTTGGAATGTAGATTGATTAAACACTGGAATAACATATAAGCGTATAACATTTTCGAAAATCAACCCCTAAGGGTTACTACTACTGGGTGTAAAAGTTTCTATAGAAAAAAATATTCCTTGGTCCGACCCAATCCAAACTCGGTATAAATAAACTTTATAGTAAATTAATGAAGCATGTATTTTTTTTTTCAAAATAACCTTAACCTAAACGTCTTAAGATTCGAAAAACCGTATGGGTGAAATAAGGAATTATATAGAGAACGCAATATACCTATGTTAATATTTTTTTCAAAATTCTAAACAATACAGTAAATGCTATTAAAAGAAATACGTTTCGTGTCCATTTCTTCAAAAAAATTGCTACCCCTGTTTTTGTTTTAAATTTTATCAAAGATCGCAACTTACAAGAACTGTATCCAAATGTATGGATAGCAATGCGTATATTATTAACTATACCTGAAACAGTTGCTAGTGGGGAGAGGAGTTTTTCAAAGCTTAAGCTGATAAAAACCTTTATGCGATCGACAATATCGCAACCCCGATTGACAAACTTGGCAACTTTGTCAATCGAGAATGAAATTGCTGAAAACCTTGATTTTGATAAAATAATAAAAGAGTTCGCCAACAGAAAGGCTAGAAAAGTAAAATTTTATTAGTTTCTTTAAATAAATGGTTATTTATTTTTATAAATGGTAATTTCATTATATTTTTTTCTTTTTTTCATATTGGTTTGAATTGCAGTTAGGGGGCGCCGTATATATCTCGCCCAGGGCGCTGCTAGTGCTAAAACCGGCACTGGTCAAAACCTATTTACCTACGAGTATATAGGTAATTATTTATTAGGTACCTAATTTGTACACCCAGTGGGCAGATCACAGTGGCTCTTTATAAAATACAAACACCTTGTAAACCTGTGCATCACAAATAAACGATTTGAACTTAAAATACAATGAAATTAATTAACCTACGTATAAATTCGGGTAGGTATTGGATATTATTGTTTTTTTAAACCCATCCCGAATAGATCAAAGATAGAAATGACAGGTCTTCCATTAGGTATGTCCAATTGCGCAATGTGGTTATTTTCAGGTCCACCAATGACTCTGCTTATGTAGAGCCCTGCGTCTTCATCTTTGACCTCCTTGAGCAAGTGCTTACTCGAAGTAGGCGTGCCAGGGTGTAGTGAAGACTGTACAAAACATAAGGTTTTAATTGCAGAACAAATAAAGTTTGGTTTGTGATGCAAGCAAATATTTATTCTCAGTTGCTATCGAAAACTACGAACAACGAAGAAGAAGTACCTCTATCTGTATCTGGTCAATTGGTTAAGCTTGTGAGATAGGGGTTCTCGTCATTGATTATTTAAAATGATAAGATTTAAAATTAGTAGATATCATGTTCTGACCTTTACGTCACATTTTCCCAGGCCCAGTCTGAAAACTAGCGTAACTCTGCACCTAGCGATAGGTACCGAGTAACAAAAAAAGCTGAGACTGGTCCTATTTGGCACACCAAATCGCAGACCTTACCTACCTACATACCTACGAGTATAACTTATAGACCTTACCTATACTTCTTAGACCATATCATCATAGTCGCCTATCTTCAAGACGGACATTCCTCTTTCGTTCTAACAACAAGTCCAATAAATACATATTTGATACATGCCCACATCTTCAAAGGATCTGAACTTTTTTTTAAATAGATTAGAAGAAATATAACCATTCTAAAGCTTGTCGACCTAAATCCTTTTATGGTAATTTCATCACCAATTTCACCAAAAGCACTATTGTAACCTTCGATCAACAATATTATAGATTTAGGCCGCTATTTTGTTTAGCTAATTAAATGATCGTAAGCATTATGATAAAGGTTTGAGATTCGATTAAACTTATTTTTTTGTCACGCAGACAAAATTTAGCTTCACGGACACAAAATTTAGACAAAACCTACGTCACGCCTTATATATAATATTGTTGATCGAAGATTGTAACCAATGAAAAGGTTTCAAAGAATAATAATATTGTATTTAACAATTGTTTCATTAATTTAATACCTACCTACCGCCCACAACAACGGTTGTATGTTTTCGCCAACCTTTGTCCCCACGCCACGTTCACACCAGCGAATAAGTTTATTGTTGTATTAATAGGTAACGGTTCCCTCGTCGCAGCCTGAATTTGGAGGGAGGGGGGGAGGGGGGGGGGGGTGAAAAAAATGTACCAGTCGTTCATTCGACCATTCGAACATTCCTTTCGACATTTTGACTTGATGTATTAGATTCATAATTAATTTTTACTAATCCTAGAAACGCTCTTCCGTACTTACAATTTAACAATCATATTCGTGACGATTTCACCTGTACAATGTGTTGTGATGCAAAAATCTAAAAAAAAACTTTTGCCGAACTATTCGCGGAACTATTTATTATTATTTGGATAGAAGATGACAGGCGAATACAGGCGATGAGGCCCTCTACACGTTCGTCACCGTCAGCATTTGTCTATTTACGTCGAATATGTAGAGGGCCTATAGGTAATACTTTTTTCGTCCCGATTCGTCCCGTCCGAAAAGGAACTTCGTTCCAAAAAACAAGGCCAAATTATACACAAGTATTTTACAGTTCGATTAAGTGGATAGGTACTTATTATCTAAACTAAACCTACACGCAATCTCGTCCCATTGTTATTTTAACACGAGTTTAAATCGTGTGAGTTTAAAAAGGGATCAAATAAGTTGTAATAAACTATTAAACTTTAAATAATAATTTTGCTATGCAAAAAAAAACTTAGGTAGATAATAGGTATACTTATACTTATTTGTCAAGTTTTCTGCAAGTATATAAAAAAAAATCCAAAAAATTTTCCTAGATAAAACACGGCGGCGTAGGCGGATCCAGACGATATTTGTGTACCTACTAATTACGAAAAATTAATAAATTGTGAAATTTTTGTCAGTTTTTGTTTCTTGTGCCCCCCCAGAAAAAAATCCTGGATCCGCCCATGCACGGCGGTGTCTGAAATCTGAAATCGAATAAAAAATCGAAATGCTGCAAAAACAGACTTACCATTGTTGCCAAATCCATATGTTGTGCCGGTGGTTAAGATAAGCACAGCAAAAAAAATCTTCATTTTCTTCAGCTTCATTCTGGTAGGTACAAGCTGAAATAAATAAAAGAACATCTTGCTTATGTACTATGATCATTGATCACACTTAAAACGGGGAAAAATTTGCTACATTTGGGAAAATAAGTATTTAAGTAGGTACCTTAATCTTTTTTTAAAACCCCGTTAAAACTTTTGAACTAGGTAGGTACCCTTTGACTGAATGAAAGTCGATTTGATTGGTTATTTTTTTATTCGTATTCCTATTTCGCTGGTTAGATCCGCCATTTTGTTTTAAAACATATCGTTTTATGTATATTTTTGTAATCTCCTATTACCAATTACCCCACTCGATATGATCGGCTAATTTTTTTCGCATAAAATCTGCCATTTTTTTTAGAAAACCTATACCTACACTTGGGTTATTAAGACGGATCTAACAATAACCTAGGTATTTGATCACTCGGCAAAAAGAATAAGTAAATATAATAATTAGTGTCCGACCGAAACCAGGATTTCGGCCAAAACCGAAACCGTAACCGAACCTTCGGCTTCGACCTCAGTTTCGGCCGAAACATGGCTTACACATCGTCTTACGTACGTAGCCAAATAAATGCTAAGATAACAAATAAAATTGGGCAACAATATCATTTCTACGTGCGAGAAAACAGAAAATACACCCCATCTCAATAAAAATAGCCTCAGCAGCAGCACACGGTCACAACTAACGATAAAAACTAGCCCCGGACTCACCCGAAGTTATCCGAACGTAATGCGGTATTCCATAAATACTAAGTTTCGGCACGGCCGAAGGTTCGGCCGGTTTTTGGCTGAAACCGAAACTATGGCCGAAACCCGATTTTTTATATAAGTTATATTATAAGTGTAAGTGAGATTGGCCACATAAATTAATCTACAGCTGTCAGCGAGCTTACTGCCGACAGCTACGGAGTACTCAGTAGATGGCGTAGAATCTCACAGAATACAGAGACATTGTATTTTTCTGTCAGCCCGCCCAGACTTTTTCCCAAAAAAATGCTCTCCTGGAAAAGTGTTTTTTTTCTACAAAATTTTCAATGTTAACCTTTGCCTTTTTATTATCTGGGGTTATGTACTTATGACTCATGCGACTTAGAAATATTAGGATCGAATTGCCCTAACAAACTTAAAATCCAGTTTACAATGATCTCTAAGTATTAACTTGACTTCTTTAAATTAAAAGGAACGTAGGGGTGAGATAGTTCAACTGATACTGGTTTTGGGGAGTGCATTTCATTTGGTTGGACACGCGACTACCCTTGTTGTGAGTCACGTGTGAACCAGATGCGAAAAGGGTGTTTAATTAACAGTCTTAGATAATACTCGTTCTAAGAAGCGAAAGAAAACATAGTATTACGGGATATTACGCAATTGTCACATGGAAGTTTAAGCGTCTTACCATAAAACGTGACATAAAGTTATTCCGGAGTGTAAACTGTCAAAATGTATGGTTATTCTTGATTTATTCGGTAAAATAACTTTATGTCACGTTTTATGGTAAGACGCTAATTCTTCAATGGAATTAGACTAAAATTTTGGTACAAACAAGAACACCTGTCTTGTTTTATCCAATGTGTCAATATTGTTATAAAAGTTGTGCAAAAATAAACCTTATTCCGATAACTTTACGTTCCTCGCTCACGGCTCGGTTAAGGGTGCCTTTCCACAAAAAGCTGAGGGAGCTGAGCGTCTGACCAATCAGAAAGTTTCAAGAAATGAAAATCTCGTAATGTACGCTCGATTACTGATTTATTGAAGTGAAAATTTCTTAAGTTTAAATAAATAACAAACCTGAGTGGTTTTTAGATACCTACTATATTATTTAATTATAAGGGTTATTTATTATTGTTTAGCAGGTAAATGATTTTAAACAACTCTAGATTTTTTTTAATTCTGATGCAATTAATTTTCCCGTACGTCTAGGTAAAAGATGGTAGGTACACATATTACGAGTATATGAAAGACATAGGTACCATGTGATTTATTTGAACGTATTTACATGACGTTATTTTTCATTTAACAAATGAATTACTCTTTATTATCAGATAATTTTCAGATAATAGTTACTAAAAAAAATTTTGAAAAAAAAATTGAACCGACTTCACATAACACAAATAGACACTAAGAACCTTCTATGTACCTACACTAAAAAGAGAAAAATAAGAATATACACATGCAATTATTACTTACAGTATTCAAATAATAAATTATTATGTTATATTATATTTTGAAGTCGGTGCCAACTATCTATGCATTTACATCTAAGAAGAAATTACGAGTACAATAGAACTTGGGTGCAAAATTGTATGGAGTAGTTAGAGTAGAATAGTTGGCACCGACTTCAAATATAATATAACATAATAATTTATTATTTGAATACTGTAAGTAATAATTGCATGTGTATATTCTTATTTTTCTCTTTTTAGTGTAGGTACATAGAAGGTTCTTAGTGTCTATTTGTGTTGTGAAGTCGGTTCAATTTTTTTTTCAAAAATTTTTATTTTTCAATTTTTAGTGTAAATAATATAGTAGGTTAGGTTAGATATTGGAATAGTCAAGATTAAAGCAGTTAGAGTGAGAATCCCTCAGGAATAAAATTATATGGGATCACCTCGAGCGTATTTAAACATGTCAAACTATTCAATGTTTGACTCAGATTTTGTAGTGAGAATGAGGTTTTTTGAGATTTACAGGAAAACTATCAATCCCTCAGGAAAAAAAAGTATGAGGACCACCTAGATATGGATAGCCTTACAAGCAAAAAAAAAAATTTTGGAAATCGGTCCACATTTTTCGGAAAGATCGGTGATTTTTTGAGTATTACGGGAAAACTATCAATCCCTCAGGAGTAAAATTTTTATGGGACCACTAGGGTAGCATACCCTTTCAAACAAAAACAAAAAAATTTTGGAAATCGGTTTACAACTGACCGAGATATCGATGAACATACATCCAAAAAAAAATAAAAAAAAACATACATACACCCGAACATAGAACCTCCTCCTTTTTTTGAAGTCGGTTAAAAAGAAAACCGACTTCAATGTTTGACTTTAGGGCGCGGGCGTTTTTTGAGTTTTACGGGAAAACTATCAAACCCTCAAGAATAAAATTTATATGGGACCACCTCGGGAGTATACCTACCCTTTCAAACTAAAAATAATCCAAAAAACGAATTGCAAAGAATTTTGGACATTGGCCCATAATTAACGGAGATATCGGTAGACATACATACCAACAACCGATCATAGAACCTCCACATTTTTCTTAAGTTGGTAAAAAATATGATTAAAACTTTATGTTACAAATGTAATGAGAGTGAATGAGGCAAAAGTTGTGTGTCAGGATCGTAGCGACTGGAGATCCGTGGTCTCTGCCTACCCATTTGGGAAAGAGGCGTGACTTTATGTATGTATGCGTATGTTACACATGGAAAAAAAAAATATCAAGTAGGTCCTACTATAGGTATGTACCTCCTATACCTAGGTACTTATGGCTCGTAATGTTGTAGGTATGTGATTTTTTCAAGTGTAGTAAAAGTACCGACATCAAGTTAAATAAAACCCCGTGCTTGTAAGATTGTAACTTTTTAAATCAACAACAATTTTATCAAAAGTTACAAAATGTAGCTTTAGATTATATAGTGAGCAAATGCAATTTGAGCGCAGCAAAGGCAAGTGAAAAGTAATACCGAAAACATCGCAATTCGTATATTAAACTTGATAAAATATTTCGCCAAAAGTCGATAAAATACAAAAAAAAACTAGCACCACATTAACGAGTGCATGCATAAAAAAATCGTAACACAACTTTCGTACAACATAAAACTTATTTCAAAATGATATAAAATACCTATCTAAAAAAAAAACAACTAATTAATAATTAAATTGAAGAGCTTAAAACTCTTGTTGTATGATTTATTTTAAAAAAAACTTTCTTCACTTACCTACTGCGATCGGGTGTCACGGATTGCCAACAGAAACGTACGCTCACAACAAGGGACTGCACTGTACTGAAAGATATCCCGCAAATATTCCCTTTCATTCGCCGACCCGCCCTACATCCTCACCCCGCTGCGCTGCTATGTACTACATCATATAGAGCTGCCTACACATATGTATTTTTCTCGCTTATGCTCCTGCTTCACCTGCGTCTTAACGCGTAAATTAGATTAGAACTTTAATTTAGATTTACACAAGAAGAGTTTCTCACACGCGAGCGGCGAAAATCGTATGCGATTATCCCTCGGCAAAACTCACCATTCGGGTCTCGCCTGCGGTTAACATTTTACAGAAACCCGTAAAAAAGAATACTTTAGACGCTACACTAGATGGCGAGAATCGTATTCGAGAGGCGAGCCTCGAAGCATTCGTTTACCCTAGGTGCCCTAGGCGACCATATTATTGCCTAGAAGAAATCGCCGCGCGCCGCGCGTGAAACTCTCCTTTGTAACAGCCGCATAACAGGGGCTAATAGTGAAAATAGTTTGGTATTTATTTAGTGAATAAGCTTTAACTTATCTCTCAACAGTGGTGGAAAGGACCACTTTTGCCCATTTTCCTTTAGCAGATAAGCGAAGCAAACCTAATAATATACTTACCTACTTTCCACGAATAAATAATAAAATTTAAATATGTTTCGACGTATCAAAATGTTACTGAAACATTTTTCCTCGTGGTATTTCGTTTTGACATCGGGGAGAGCGGGGGAAGTACCTACCTACGGACCGGAAGTAAATAACGTGATTCGGCATCTTGACGTCACAAGTACCTACTACCTCTCGGAGATTGCCGCCTACTGTGAATAAACTCCTCCTCTCAACAGGGGGATTAACGAACAAGACGTTTAGTTTACGTATAGGTAATACCTATCTTCGCATCCTAAGGCACTGCAGAAGCAGCACCCTGTATGCATAGAAAGAAAGAAACTTTTATTTTGTGCCACAGACAGAAGAATTAATATATATAATGCAAGTAGGTACATTGTAATATTATTGAATTAAATTAAGTTAATCTGATTAGTATTAAAGTATTATTATTTTTATTATCTACACTCTTAACTTAAACAACTTTGTACACTCGTTACTATTACTATCATAAATATATATATATATAAAATGTTATAATAACTCTTATCTTCCTCCTATATGTATTACCTATACCCACTGATCTAGTATAAAATAATTAAAAGATCATTGCCTATACCTACAAACTATAACTAATTCATTATTTAATGAAACCTTGTCCCTACATAATATATATTTTTTTAACGATAAGTTTGTTTTAATATTTCATTCATTTCATTCATCTCATTCATTTCACTCATTTCATTCATTCAATGTTTGCTCTTTTTTGTGTTTATTAGATCATGTTCATGAGGTAGAAGTGTATCCTGCCGTAACACAGTTAAATCTAGCACGGGGGATACGTTTTTGTAACACCTGTAAAATAATAATTGAACAACCTAAATAGCAAAACTTTAAAAACATTAAGCACTGTTAGAATTAAGATAATTAATTTGGTTAGTTTTAAAATTTTGTTAGTTTTATGTTACAAAGATACTGTACTCTTTAACAGAAAAATAAAAACATCTTTAAATAAATAAAAAAAAAAAAAAAACTATAAGTGACCGCAAAATAGGTCGTCACTCAGCAAAATGTTATGGCAGCCGAAGCTACTGTAACGCTGGTCTTCCGTGACGCCATATTAGGTGGTCTCATGACGCTGTATGCATACCAGGTCACTCAGAAAGTTTTACGAAAAAAGTTTTTTATATGAAGACCCTGGCTGATTATTGCACAATTACCTATAGTCCTTTATTTAAAAAGAAGTGATTATCTATAGGTACCTTAGTTAAAATACCAGCGTTTGAATTTTAAATTGCCACGAATTTTTTTTCAAGCTTTAAAAATAATGTAATTATTGAATACCTATTTGTGTTTCATTGAAAAATGGATCTGCGTCGGGAACATTTTCGGTTGCGATAATTTTTTACGATTTCAAATGTAGGGGAAGGTTGCCATCATTGGACCAGCGCTTTCATTGGACCACCGATGTATTTCCAAAACTATGATAGCTAGCGATAGCAAAACCAATAGAAACGAGTCTTTAGCGACTTGGATGCACCCCACTTTAGTCTCAGCGACGTTGCAAGACGTGGCGATTAGTGACGTACCTATGTGAGTTTGTTTTCGGAAGGCAAAATCTTAAATTTGGACTCTGAACAAGTTGGTGTATCTAACATTGTATTCATGTTTAACTGCATGTGTTGCTATGAAATATTAGACAATTTTATTGTGATTCTAAGTGCGATTTTTAATTTTGTCTATTCGTGTTAGTTTAGATTTAACATGGTTTCTTCTCCATGAGTACCTAGTTCCTATCAATGGACCACTTGAGAGTTCCACCATTGGACCGGTCCAATCATAGCAACTTATTATTGTCTTTAAAAAAAATGTAAATAATGGGAATCGTTTCCGAGCATTTCACTTAATTATGCATTAAACTGTTATTTCTCATCTATATTTAAATATTATACTTTGAAAAATTCAGAATGTCGATGACAAAAAGGAAGCCTTTGGCATGGACCAAAACAAGTTAAAATCTTGTTCTAAAAAAACAAAGCATATGTTTCAATTTTGAAACATATGCAAAATTCAGAAAAAGTCCCCCGGCAGACTTATAAAATAACTTTGTGTGTAATGATCATCATTCCGATAATCGTTAGACAACTGGCATTTGAGATAAAAAGCAAAATGATGTGAATATACTCATGACAGTTCTGTAAAAATGGAATAATATAGTACTTTATTGACAGTTACAATAAGTTGCCATGATTGGACCTCTCGAACATTTTCTCGAAGTCCATTGATAGCAACCTGGTGGTCCAATGAAGGTGCCCATGGTCCAATGAAGGCAACAGTCCAAAATTTAGATTTCTTCGTATAAATCAAAAACTACAAGTCTGAACTGTTTGTGATTTTGGTTATTATAAATATAGGTCTTACTAATTAAAAATGATGCATTGGTTTTATTTTATCACGAATACTTTTTTAGTTATAAGGTCGTAAAGTTAGGGGGTCCATTGATGGCAACCTTCCCCTAACCTAAAACCGGATGAGTCATAATTTGATCGTTTTCAGATGGCATTTATGGATGAAAGTCCTTCAAAAGCAAACATTTACCATACTTATTTATAAATAAGACAACCATGCCAAGAGGATAATGAAAGAAGTGGATAATGAAAAATGGGATAATGAAAGAAGTGGATTCGACAGTTTTTACCTACCGCGAAAAACGTGCTGGTACTTAGACTTACCTACGAACAGATTCAGCACTTAATACAAACTGGATCGGGAGGCGTTCATAAGATTCTACACGAGCACCTTTACGTGAGAAGGATAATTTCGTACTGGGTGCCGCAAACACGCCCGGAAAATTGGTCCAGTCCAGACTCCAGGCGCATGAAACTTCGTACGTATAGAGGCTAGCGGCGAGTTCTTTGAATAGATTTTTATCCAATTTAAGTTAGTTTCTCAGTTTCTTAAAACTGAGTTTCCCACGTTTAGTACCTATCATCTACCTAGTAGGCAATAACACCTAAAGTACCTAGGTACCTACCTACATAAAGTTGTGGACCTAAGTTGTGGATTGACGACATCTGGTAGCGCAGTGGGCAAAGGTCCGTCTGCGCCGCAGGTCGCGGGTTCGATCCCCGCCGCTGGCCAAATATTTGTATGATGTAGGTACAAGCATATGTTGTCTCGGGTCAGGGTGTTTTCTATGAAGGTAGGTATGTATTTACTAACAAAAGTTTTTTTTATTACAATACTTTGACCACCCGTAGAATTCCTCATTAAGTATGTATGAATCGAGATATTGCAATAAGTAACATTGTGTATCTTGCTCATAGCACTCGTAGCGCTTTATTTTTGAAAACTCTAGTACGTACGTACCTACTTAAAAGCACTACAAAGCTCAAATTCAAATACTTAGTAACAGCAGGCAGGGTTTGACTTCGTAAACAATCTCTGCTAAGAATCAAGACCCAAGCTTGAAGTCAGCCTGCTAGTCAAAATAAACAAACAAAAGGCACATTCTAACTACTTGACTGATTCCTTAAAAAAATATAATTAACGAACTCGGACAAAATAGAATGTAAGTTAGCGAAGCATTAAAAAGTTGCATAACAAATATCATTAGGTACTTTTTAAAAAGGTAAGGAGTACAATGATAAATATGTCAGCGGACTAGAATGGGGTAGTTTCCTACGTGTAGGTAGGGTCAGTACGCCACTAAAAAACGGCGAGGTTCTCCGATAGTACCGGGGCTATCCGGGCACGCTTTCGCACTCTACCACTTCCCCGACGGCGTTGGCTAAGAGACCCTCCAACGGGTGAGGCAACTGGGTTCCATCACGTCTCCTGAAGTCCTGAGAGAGACGCGCGGAACACCCACGCGCGCTACCTCGAGGTAAATAGTTTGGAGGCACATTTTTCTTATATTTGAATAAATTCTGCTTGGTGCAGGTCTCTATGGTCAACATATTCATAGAAATATCAAAAATCAACACGCAAGAAACAGATCAGTAGCCATATTTTATCTATCGCTAGGGCCCACACCGACCCTATGTGAATTTTCCAAGTACAGGTTCAGGTTCATGTTCGAGGAACATATCCACCCGTCCACATTATGAGTAACAAGTTCGCCGCGATGTTCAGTTCGGCGAAATGTTCTAATTTAAAAATAACCTTAATCACGGTTGGTTCATATCTCTTGTGTGCATAAGTCCTTAGGTGTATTTTGAGGGGTTGCAAATGACTCACCTCTCTACGGGTGACTCAACTAGGAATGTTGGAGTGACACCGAGAGCATTGAACCAACGTTTGATTTCATTAAAAGTGACTCAGAGAATGTCGACTATTCGCCAAAAAAACACTTTTTTTTCTTTCGTATCAACATTTCAAACAATTTGTGCCCGCGGATAGAGGTCGCTACATAGGTAATGTACCTACCTAATGCGTTAATTGTTCCCTCGTATCGTCCAAACGAAACGACTTGATGGATTTCGTAGGGTTTCCTACCTATCGTACTTAGATTCGTCTTAATAACCCAAGTGTCATATACCTAATAGGTTTAAAAAAAAAAAAAAAACATACAGTCGAATTGAGAACCTCCTCCTTTTTTTGAAGTCGGTTAAAAAAATGGCGTATCTTATGTGCGCGAAATAGTAACACAAAATGAAAAAAAAATTGCCAATCTTAACGAGTGGGGTATCAATATCATATAGGTACCTACTACTTACTTATACCTAAGTCATAAGTTTAAACTTAGTTTTGATTAACAAATTGGAAATGAATGCATTCAAATGGTTTTATTGTACTGCAAAATCTCAAGTTGACTTTCTTGCAGTCGGGTTTTCTGATTCTTTAATTGTAGGTAAGGTAAGTACTTGTTTTATTATTTATTCCTATTCGCATAAACCCACAGATTAAATAAAGTCTAGGTAGGTAGTTAGGTACCTACACTATCTAGTCTACCACGTCAGAACAGCTATCAGTAGTAACGCATTAATTCCCAACTAGTTAATAATTTATTCACTATAATTAGGATCACAATCTTGACCCAAGATAAAACCACTTGTTTAGCTCAGTACACAGCTGAAAGTACCTAAGTATACAGGGTGATTTTTTGAGAAGAACGGTGATAGCCAAGTCCGAAACCACGAGAGAGAGAAAAGTTATGAAAGGAGTATTATCATGGGCGGATCCAGGATTTTTTTCTGGGAGGGGCACAAGAAACAAAAACTGACAAAAATTTGGCAATTTATTAATTTTTCGTCGTTAGTAGGTACACAAAAATATCGTCTGGAGGGGGCACGTACCCCCGTGCCCCCCTCTGGATCCGCCTATGAGTATTATTATGCCCTCGATTTATAAAAAAAACAATAACTGCATTTAAGTTTTTTTTCTACATCTTATTTTGTATTCTTAATCTACCTAATACATTTTATATATAGAAATGGGACGAAATAGGGGAAATAATAAAAAAAGTACAAACTTAAAGAAACATTGATTATATGTAGTTAAGAAACCCATCATAAGTAAGCCCGAGCTGCATTATTTAATTCATTATAACAATCCCTTAGCTTTCGTCGTGCTGCCTGTTCTGTAACAGATAAAGATAAAAATAAATTATACTTATACCTTTGTACCTACTTACCTACGCACCAACTTACATAATTTAATTCTGATTATTTTGAGAATTGAAAGCTAGTGGGATTTTTTTATCCCGCATCAAGTTTTGTAAATGAAAAGCATTCACTGCGCAAACAAACGGCTAACTTCACGAATGCCTTGATCCGTTGGGCGAAATGTAGGTACCTAGGTATAGGTACTTGCCTCTTCCTTGTCCTGTCGGTATTAGTTGAACCTTGGTTTCAGCTGGGATTTTGTAAGTTTTAGGTGCAAACTGTAGGATTGCTAAGAGTCCTACTAACATGAACAAACACCATGTAATGCCATAAGCCACAACCTGAAAAAAAACAGTGGCATTCCAGGAATGCCACAGAAGTGAGAACTTGAACTTTTTTTAAAGTAAAGGTTCTAAACTTAAAAAAAAGTACAAAAAAATAAAGTGCAAAAAGTTACTGTCCTACTGGGATTTGAACTAGGGGCTGTCTCACTCAGAGGCGGAAGTCTAGACGTCGACCATACCCCAACCATACTGACGATACAATGTGGTAAGAGATGGTGTAGTAACAGTCACGTGACTGAGTTTGATAGTTTTTTCCCATTCAAAAATGCCCCACGCACCTAAAAAAGTTTTCTCTTCAAAAACTATTTCAAATAAACCTATCAGATTTTTTTACCAGCAATTAGTATATACAGTCTACATAGGTAGGTAGGGTGTAGGTAGGTAGGTACTTCATGTCATGAAGCCTCAACTTTTCTTCTCTTATGAATAATAAAAAAAAACGTAAACTGGGTCACGACTGTATCCCCGAGGCGCGGTAGACATTCTCTCAGATCTTTTATATTCCAGATCCATTGAAGATGTCTAAGGGGGTAGTCAGAGGCATGTACAAATACATATTTGATACATGCCCACATCTTGCAGAAGTTAGTATTCCATACGTGACAATAATATGTAAAATTATTTTTCACACCCGGTCCAAGAAAACCGTACAATTTTTCGTCTCACACAGAAAGTAAACCATTACTCCCTCCTAAAAAACAAAATGGCCGGCGGGAGGTAAAGTTGTATGGGATTTCATTTCTCCCTCTGAACCTCATGTGAACAGATAAGTAATGAGATTTGAATTTCGAACTTCAACATTTCTATTAAATTTTTTACTATTGAGTCCACACCCAATAGAACATATACGAAAAAAAAAAGAAAAAATGTGGCAATTAATCTTTTTCTTCCGAATTTATTTTTGATGTTTCTATGAAAATGTTTACCATAGAGACCTGCACCAAGTAGAATTTATTCAAATTTAAGGAAAAAGTGTGGCTAACGCCTCCAAACTATAGAGCGATCTAATGTTGTTGCATATTAATGCTAAAATATTTTTTGAGAACGAAAGGACGACCTCAATAAAATATTTTTTGAGAATAAACGGACGACCTCGACTCCTTCGATAGCGGGTGGTGGGAGCTATCGAAGGAGAGAGATGGTTGGAAAGAATTGGGGGAGACGTTTGCCCAGCAGTGGGACATTATAGGTTGAATAAAAAAAACGAATTGATTATTATTATTCTACCTATAAAACCTGACTTGCTTGCTATTTTCTGGGTGTAAGTATTCACTAGTTTTCTCGCAGTACCTATGTGTGAAAAGCAGAGTATTCACCTCGGGGTTAAAGCTGTCTTAGTCTTGGGTGCTCTTGAATCCCTCGCTGTCTCAGGATTCTAGTCATTAACTCCCTCGTTGCACTCGGGTGTTAACTATAAACACCCTCGCTATCGCTCGGGAGTTAACTAAAGAATCCTTCGATGCGCTTGGGATTCAATATGGCGCCCGTGAAATAATACACTGCTTTATCCCCTTGGTGAATACCATCTACTATTAATTATGGCATTTTCAAATGACATAAAGTAGGTACAGTACGGCCGGCGGATCTAGACCGGCGTTAAGTTCGTCGCAACGCTGCGCACGGTCTAGATCCGCCGGCCGTACTGTAGGTACCTTCTATCTCTATGCAGTGATATTTATAAATCTTACCTTCATCAACACCAAATTTCTATGGTCGTATGTGCAAGCACACGACATGCAGTATTCTTTTAGCTGTAGCATAGTCAAGACTATTCCTTTTTCATCAAGCCTTTCTGCTATAAGACTTTCACAGGATCTGCAATAATGTATGAGATACAGTATACAGGGTGTACCAAAAACCACATTTGAACCTGCTTTTTCTTTTTGGATAAGTAAGGTGATGGTTGGTAACTTTAAGTTTACATATTAGTAAATGGAATTTTATGATACGAAAAACGCAGTGTCACTAGTAAGTACCATTGATTTGTACCATCAATGGTACAAATCTAATACTTATGTACCATTGATGGTACTAGTTGTAATTACTAGTTTATACCTACCGTGTATTTTAATAGGTAAGTATGTATTTATTCAATTCCTTCTTTTCGGTAAATATGTAGGTACCTTTCATGTGCTTCATTGTCAGTTGCAATATAACTTTCCAGGGCCAATGGCACGTCATCGTTGTATAAGAAATAATCCACAGTGAAGCAAGTGCATATAAAGCGGGTAACGGCGGGCGATGTAGACTTTAGTGAATTGAGCTCATGACGTGGCTTCGGGTTTGGTTTCGGTAATTGAGGGGTGTTTTTTACCTGAAACTAATAAGGTCATTGAGGGTAAGGTTCCTATTTCTTAAAAAGTTGAAATGAAATGGAATGGAATGTTCTGAAATGAAATAGTGAATATTATAATAATGAATAGTGCCGCCAGTGTTTTGGGCACGCTTCCGACTGGCAGTGACCTGGATCAGTTGAGCTATCTTTAGATCGTTTTTACGACGATCCTTAGATAGCTTGACTGATTCTATTGTATTTTGTAATTTTATGTACATATTGTAGTAGCTTAGTTTCTGTAAATAAAATTTTTATAATGAATATCATTAAAAATAGTTGAAGACTTGTGTACCTAAGTCCTATGTCGTGCTGTCCTTTTGTTTCATGAGAGACACCAATTTACTTAGGTAGGTTAGGTACCTACCTAGTTCTACAGGTTTAGATTTTCCCCTCAGAGTGCGCTCGATAAAACTCACCCTTTATCTATGTATTGGTGAAAACATGAAATTCTTATCGTTCAAGCTCTAGGCAAAAAAAAACGTAAACGTAAACAGGGTCACGACTGTATCGCGCGGGAGACATTTCTACGGTCTTTTTTTATATAAATCTTGAAAAAAGTAGCGCCGCCACTTTGGTAATTAAGTACTACACTTTCATACAAAATTAATTATTCATCAAAATATCATTGACTTACTTGTATGGATGTAGTTGGTTCTAACGTCTGCAGAAACAGTCCCGCTAATAACATTAATCTGGTTACGTACATTGTGATTAGCGTAAGTACCTACTACATACAACCAAAAATATCTTCTTAAAAGTACAGTGCTACAAACTTATCTGGACCGGCGAGAGAGGCGCTGATCGTACATATTTTGGTGTTGGTAGAAAAATAAATTTTACAGTAAAATTCGTTCGTTCCTCTTTTGGACGGTTCAGATTATATTTGTGGCACTGTATTTTCACATATGACACTTGCCACTGGGAATTTAAATACCTAATTATACCCTATTTAACTACAACACACACCTTTCGCTTTACGCGATTCTTCGTTGACAATTTATAAGAAATATCTCAATAGTGCCTAGATGTTATCATGTGAAATTGAAGTAGCTAAGTACCTTGTACTTAGGTACGTAAAGTTGTCGTATTTTTATCCAGGGCACCCTAAAATAATCAACAAAGAATACGTTAAAATTAGAGAACGCATTCCATCTCTGAATCAATTTTCTACGAATTATTCGAATATTTCTTTCAAATCACTACAAAAAATTCAAACTTTAGCGGTAAACTAAAAGCATTATTTACGGAACCGGATGCCCCGTTAATCGCGTGTTGACTATTGACTAGTCTGTGGTTTATATTTACTCTGAGCCGTTGACATTGGAAAGCACAGACATGAGACAAGATCAAGGTCTCAGTCAAAATAGAATGGACGAGCTATTGACAGAATTTTTCCTTTCCACATTTTCTCCCAGTTTTTGCAGGGGACGAGGTAGCACATGAACGTATTTTATACACACTTATGCATAAAAAATGACAATAGACCCTCATTTTTACGCACACTTGCAAATTTCGTCGTCGTAAAGGCTCATCCCGTCTAATAGGATCAAAGATCACGTCGAAAACAGTCGTGCAAGAACCAAAATAATACTTACATTATATTTTTTTCTCTCTTTATCTGTCATCGGCTCGTCAGCCATAATCAGATGCTGACGAATAAATTAACGCGCCCATTAATCTGTGATTGTTCTTCTCCTTCTAGCGCACTAAGCCTACATTTGACAAATAAAGACAGTTATGTGGTGAGGTGGACAACTGGGTCCACAGCGCCGTGTTTAAGTTTTTCATGTTAGCATCGTTTTCCACCAATGGCAGCGTCTATTCGGTTAATAACATGTTATAAACACGAAAACACGGCGCGCTGGCTGTGAACCCGGCTATAAACTAGCACCCACTTTACTCTGAGGTTTGAGCCTGAATGTGAATGGATTCCCAGCACAGACTATAAACTCTTAAAATTTGGTATTATTCGGGCAACATGGGCCTCAGCTGTCAAAATTATTTGTTTGTGAAATAACTAACATCTGTGGAGTGTTGGAGCTGAGCTGCTGACGGATCATGTTTTGAAGTGGTTAGAAGATAAATGTGTTATTTTTGTGATGATTGTTCGTGATATTTGTAAGGTAATTATAAAAGTATATCGATTACACTGTCATCTCCAGTCTGCCCTCAAAGTATATTACCGAACCACGTGATCGTTGTGTTACTCTGACCGTCAAGTCATTGCCGAGGTGGCAATGTTCTGATGTCACGGCCCGCAAATTATTAAAAGTTATTCATATTTGAGGCTGATATTCCGTGTCTACGATGATTTTATTATAATTGTGCTAATATTTCGGTGATAACTTGTGTATGTGAACCGAATTATTGGGTTTTACGTGAAGTTAACTCTAATAGTTGTTGCCTGCTTACCCTTTCATTGTACGGAAAACAACTTCAGAACTTTGAGAATTCATTAACTTTTTCAGCTATTATTGAACTTGATTCAATGTAATCTAGGTAAGTGTATTTTTTATTGTGTAGTATTTTAAAGTAAAAGCGGGATGTAGGTATTTTTAGTTTGTATAAAGAATGTAAACTAAGAAAAAAAAATCAACTGGATTTGATAACAACTCTTATCATTCATAGTCCATAACATGACTAAACATAATGAGAGATAGTTTGGTCAATAAATATTGTGTATTATCACTACATAGTATAAAACAAAGTTCCTTTCTCTGTCCCTATATCCCTATGCTTAAATCTTTAAAACTATGCAACGGATTTTGACGATTTTTTTTCATAAGTAAGTAAGTAAGTATAAAAATACATACAAGTAAGTATAAAAATACATGCATAATATAGTAGAGGAACACTGATAATTTTAAAGGGATCTAATGTGATGTCGTGAATTATTACATTTTTTGCGCTTACATAACAAATGCTGGCTAAACCCTAATATTTAGCATCAGCATTACACCCGTGCGAAGTGGGGGCGGGTCGCTAGTTATGCTATAAAAGAGACTAGAAGCATATTGTGTTACATACTGAATCTCTTATAGGTAAACTAATTCTAACACCCATTTTTCTAGCCTAACATAGTAATTATTCTTAAACTAATTACTTCTGTGGTTCGAGGTTCTGCCAATTCCATTGATGAATAACATTATCTGGTAGATTTAAACATATTTACTATTTATCACATTTTCTAAAAATGTGCATTTGTAATGCACATTGTCATTTTTTTTGTTAATTTTTTGACATTATATAGATAGGCAAGCACACAGCAAAGAAGATATATAAGAAAAAATACACTTAACTAAAGACATTCGTCTAAATTAATATTTAGTTTGTTATCAGGATAATCCCTGATAACAAAGACACCTAGAACTTATTTCTAATTACCATAGGGTATTTAGGAAATATCTTGTCAATGTGAAACCAAATAGATGGGAGATGGTGTACTGAGTTTTGAGAAACAGTTGCAAATATTTTGATAGAAGAAACAGAATAGAACACATTTATTTGACAGAGGAAACAACATATCATTATCAGTAAAAAAAAAATACTTTAGGGAAATCACAGAAATTTGGTTAAAATCAAAACCTATTTAAAGAAAAGATCAGCCATTTCTCGTTCCGATCCCCAACAAAGTTGAATAATAATATTGTTATCACGTGAAATGACCAGACTGTTGGCAACATATCCTCAGCATGAGGAAGCATAGTCTTCTCAAACATATTCTCTATTGAAATAGGTCTAACAAGCCTACTTGGACTCAATGTCTGCTTAGCCAGTCGATGTACATACAACCTACCTAACCTAAAAGGGATAGTTATTCGAGTTTAAAATACTTGAGAACAAATTTTATTTTCATTCTTAAAATTTAGTTGTCCAGCGCAGTGGCCAGTAGTCTTGAAATAGAAAGGCAATTCTTAAGGGGATTTTTTTTATCCATATTCATCTGCGATCGGTCTTCTGACCATACGCGGATTGCTTGAGTGATTCCGGTGGCATTAAGAGTGAAGAGGCCAGTGCCCTATCTCCTCTCTCACAGTATGTCCCTTCTCTTCAGCCTCTTTATGGGGAAATGCAATTGTTTTGCTTAATTAGCATGAATCATTGAAACCTACAGATAAAGCTATCTATTTTAATATGTGGTTCAAAGTGGTTATCAGTAAGTTGATACAAAAGTAAAATTAACTTGTTTATCTAAAAGTGACTTAGTTCATAATTATAACTACAACTGTATATAGTATACAGGTTGAATTTTTGAAAGCTCCCTCCAGAGGGAAAAACCTAAACGCCTATAGTTATGGAAAAATGATTTTAGGAGTCATGGGCTCGATTTTGATAAAATATGAACTGCAGTAAACAAGTAACAAAGTTTTCACACCCGGTACAAGAATACCATACATTTTTTCGTCTCACCTTCTTAACAGAAAGTAAACCATTACTCCCTCCTAAAAAACAAAATGGCCGGCGGGAGGTAAAGTTGTATGGGATTTCATTTCTCCCTCTGAACCTCATGTGAATAGATAAGTAATGAGATTTGAATTTCGAACTTCAACATTTCTATTAAATTTTTTACTATTGAGTCCACATCCAATAGAACTTATACGAAAAAAAAAGAAAAAATGTGGCAACTAATCTTTTTCTTCCGAATTTATTTTTGATGTTTCTATGAAAATGTTTACCATAGAGACCTGCACCAAGTAGAATTTATTCAAATTTAAGGAAAAAGTGTGGCTAATGCCTCCAAACTATAGAGCGATCTAATGTTGTTGCATATTAATGCTAAAATATTTTTTGAGAACGAAAGGACGACCTCAATAAAATATTTTTTGAGAATAAACGGACGACCTCGACTCCTTCGATAGCGGGTGGTGGGAGCTATCAAAGAAGAGAGATGGTTGGAAAGAATTGGGGGAGACCTTTGCCCAGGAGTGGGACAGTGTAGGTTGAATAAAAAAACGAATAGATTATTATTATTCTACCTATAAAATGACTTTTATATGTATATTTTTGTATTCTCCTTTTAATTTTCTTCATTTTGAAACCACACTATAGAGTGGGGTATCAAAACGAAAAAAAAATTACCGATCACATGTAATTTTTAGGGTTCCGTTCCTCAAAAGAATAAAACGGAACCCTGTCTGTCCTTTATCTCGGGAACGCGTGGAGGGTATCGAGTTGAAATTAAAACAATCGCACTTGTCCGGTTTTTTTTTTATTTATAACTCATTTTCGGACACGTGATGCGAATTTTTTTTTATCCCATTAAATGCGTTTTGATGGCTTTACATTGAAAAACTTTTTATTGTTAACTTTTCTTTAAAACTGTGGGTATTCAAAGAAAGTTGCTGGTTTTGAATCTGCTTGTGAAATCGCTTGGCTCTGTTATGATGATGTACGAATGTTCGTAATATTTTTATAGGAATCAAATATTGAAATGATAGTTATCAATGTCTAAATCTTGGGATGATCAAATTAGTCCATGTGCCACAAACTTGTCTGGACCGGTGGCAAAAAGAGGAACTAATGAATTTTACTCTAAAATTTATTTTTCTGCCATCACCAAATGCGATAACAGCGCTTCTCTCACCGGTTCAGAGAAGTTTGTGGCACTTTACTTACTTTTATGGGTGACATGACAATGTATGAATGTAATGAAATCTTAAATGCATAAGATCTGAGAGAATGTCAATCGCGACCCATGTAAGGCTTGTTACGGCGAACGATTTCGACAATTTAGCTACCGATATTTTTCGACTCGTACGGAGAATCGCTTGGGAACTAAACACGATACGGTCACACTTTGCGTGTCCCTAGCTATCATTGGTCAGTCTGGTAGATGCGCATTAATGCGCATCTAGCTCGGCCCACAATTTCGAGTGTGCCATGTTTGTTTTGACATAAATCATAAATGTTCTGTTTTCGAGGGTAAGTTTGCAAGCATTTGTAAAATGTACATTGCTTTCTACGTGAATACAAGCTTTCTTCGTTGTATTTTTACCCGACTGTCAAATGAAAGGGGCTATGTTTTTCGCGCGTATCTTGTAGGTATGTAATTCCTTAAATTTCTTTGTTCCTTCTTATCTTTCAAACGACTGGATAGATTTCGACATTCAGGGTATCGTTACATTCATCTTAATAACCCAAGGATAGGTTAAAAAAAATCCAGTACTCATAACACAAGCTCTGCTTACTTTGGGGCTGGATGATGCTGTGTCAAAAGTCCAGCATTATTATTACCTCCATTTCCATCGTGATTTTAAGTAGACACCTTACATGTAACGTTAAGAAAAAAAATTGCTTATTATTTCGAATGGGGGTATTTAAGAAATTAAAAGGAGATTACAAAAATATGTATACTTTATTAAGTCACATGTATAAATTTAGTTTTGAATAACAAATTGGCAATGAGTGCATGCAAATGGTTTTATTCATTGTTTAGGTACCCTACTTGGCCTGCCTTTATCTCGCTCATGCGGGGTCGGCACATGTTCTCTTCCTCCACTCTCCTCTATCACTCGTCATCTACGTATCCACTCGTTTCTTACCCATATCTTCTTTCGCACAATCCATCCATCTTTTCTTAGGTCTATCTCTACTCACATATCCATCCACATTTATTTCTATCACGTCGTAAATTTCGTCTACGTGTTCCCTAATAAAAACGGTAGAGGATTACGGAATTATTTTATTTTGTAGCAAAAAATACATTATAAATAACGTTCAGTGTAATAGTGCGCGTGCCGGCCAGCACACCTCACGCAGACCTCACGCCAGAGCGCACTTCACCTTAAGTTTAAGGGGCATACAAGGGTCACATGTTCCCCAGCCTGCTTTAAACCTCGGATGCATCTTTTCCAACGAGAACGATGTCATCGGCGAAAAGCATGCACCAGGGTGCCTCCTCCTGTATGTCTGATGTCTGTCAATGCATCCATCACCAGGAGGAACAAATAGGGGCTTAACGCCGATTTCTGGGGCAAACCCACAGCCACATCGAACGTATCAGTACGCAACACCTTCGCATTGCAAAATCTCAAAGTTGACCTTCTTGCAGTCGGCTTTTTTTATTTTCTTATTGTATACGTAATACTTGTATAGTTGTTTGTAAGGGAAATATGTTACTGAGTGCCATAGATTACTGGCCAGTATACAATATCAAATTCTGCAGTATCAGGCAATACGAGTATAATTGACAATTTGTTGTTGTGAATCCGAAAATGTAGATGAGTACAATTTAACGGTATCTTACCTAAAATAATTCTTTAGGCGGTATTTTTGAGATGAGAATAATTCTTAGATTCGCCTCGAAAAGGTCACGTGACTGCTCACCGACCGACACTACCAGTAGCGCCGCGCGCCGTCTAGTTCTGTACTCGGTAAATTTTCACGGCGATATTTTTACATTACTAAAAAATCATTTTATAACTAAACGGGTGAAGTCGTTATCTTTCGATATTTTTCGATTTTCTGACGATTCAAAAAATACACTAGGCACCTAATTGTTCAAGTTTTCACTTCTCTCAGCACTCCCGGGAGTGCCACGGTTTTTTATTTTTATGTCTTGGCTGTTTTAGTTACGCGTATTCATATAATGTTACTATTTATGTGCATTTTTGTGATGTAAGCAAATCATAAGTGTTCTACTTATAGTGTGAAAGTCGTTTGTTGCCTAATCGGTCTCAAACATTTGACGCTATTTTAATAAATTTACAGAATTTACACCATGTGACCTAGAAAACGAATTTAATAAAATTGATTTCACTCTTTGCCTCAAAAGCGAAGCCTTAAATTATGAAGCCGATTTATAATTAAAATCACTAGACTCCCGCGATACAGGCTTGTCCTAGTGCAGGGTTCATAGTAATTAATTTGTACTTATTATTTTTCGTCCTATCCATACTATACTATATACTATATACTATATATACTATATATACTATACTTACTATAATATTATAAATGTGAAAGTAACTCTGTCTGTCTGTCTGTCTGTCTGTCTGTCTGTCTGTCTGTCTGTTTGTTACCTTTTCACGCCCAAACCGCTGAACCGATTAAGCTGAAATTTGGCATGGATAAAGAGTATACCCCAGGGATGGACATAGGCTACTTTTTTTTGTCAATTACCATAAGGGGGCGGGAAAATAAGGGTTGGAAGTTTGTATGGGGAAAAAAGTTAAGCAACCCTGGGCGCGGTCATAATAAGGATGGGTGACCGCCCGAAGCCGACTTTTTGCACTCTAAATTTTTTCGTTTTTTTTTGTATTTTGCATAATTAATTATTTTAAAATTAATGATAAACATGTAACATGTGTGTTCCCACCCATCAATATATCCGAACTCCGAAGTTATGATTTTTTGATATTAAAATATTTTTCCTTGGCTATAACGCCATCTATCGGTCTAGAGGTCAAAACTACTTTACACTTTTTTCCTAGGTGGCGTTTTTACTATGGCGGAGATCGAGTATAATTTTCTTTGATTTTGAGTTTTGAAAAGTTAATGGAGATTTTTGCTAAGAGTTTTCGATATTTTTATATTGCTGACGAAGTCGCGGGTAGGTATTGCCGCTCGCTTCGGCAAATCTGACACCAGTTGCCGCTATCGTGTTGTTCTTAACATTGCAAGATCTGGGTAAGATTTTCCCTACCTCTAAGGGATTCTTGAGAGAAACATAACGCAATATTAGTTAATAATTTTATTTCGAAATTTTAAATCTTCGTTCTTGCTATAAAAAAAATACGTTTCGAGTCAATTTCTTCAAAAACTCTCTCTCTCTTCAAAAACTCGCTGCGCTCGCTTCAGCGATTCTGTACCAATTACCGTATTCGTTTTGTTCTTAGCATTGCAAGATCTGGGTAAGATTTTTCCTACCTTTATCTATTAAATGATTCTTGAGAGATATATAAAAAAAAATATTATATCATGCGACGGAGTTTTATATTTTGTACTCTCGATTCACTCAAAACTCCTCCACTTTGTTCCTAATAATGCGCAGACGAAGTTGCGCGGGTCAGCTAGTAATATTATAAATGTGAAAGTAACTCTGTCTGTCTGTCTGTCTGTCTGTTTGTTACCTTTTCACGCCCAAACCGCTGAACCGATTAAGCTGAAATTTGGCATGGATAAAGAGTATACCCCAGGGATGGACATAGGCTACTTTTTTTTGTCAATTACCATAAGGGGGCGGGAAAATAAGGGTTGGAAGCTTGTATGGGGAAAAAAGTTAAGCAACCCTGGGCGCGGTCATAATAAGGATGGGTGACCGCCCGGAGCCACTTTTTGCACTCTAGATTTTTTTACTTCTTTTTGTATTTTGCATAATAAATTATTTTAAAATTAATGATAAACATGTAACATGTGTATTCCCACCCATCAATATATCCCAACTCCGAAGTTATGATTTTTTGATATTAAAATATTTTTTCCTTTGCTATAGTTAGAACGCCATCTATCGGTCTAGAGGTCAAAACTACTTTACACTTTTTCTCCTAGGTGGCGCTTCTAAAAACGTTTTTCGAAATACGATCGAGTATAATTTTCTTCGATTTTGAGTTTTGAAAAGTTAATGGAGATTTTTGCTTAGAGTTTTCGATATTTTTATATTGCTGACGAAGTCGCGGGTAGGTAATATTAGTTAATCGTTTTATTTCGAAATTCAACACCATACAGTAGGTACTTGCTATTTAAAAAAAATTATGTTTCGAGTCAATTTCTTCAAAAAAATTGCCGCTCGCCTCAGCGATTCTATACCAATTACCGTATATACCTACTCTCGATTCACTCAAAACTCCTCTACTTTGTTCCTAATAATGCGCAGACGAAGTTGCGCGGGTCAGCTAGTTGCTTTATATATGAAATAAATGTATCTTATCTTATGTATGCGGTAATTACTCCGTGATACGAGCTTCCACTATGTTAAGCTCCACACAAAAATCTAACAACTCACAACCATATTTCCTAATATTTAAAACGGGAATTCATCTTTCCTTAAAATATAAAATTTGGAAATGAAATATGGTAATTTTATGCGATTGTACATTTTATGTGAAGTACCGCGACGCGTGAGTTTCTAGTTGGCGATTTAATAGTGCAAGGAACTTACGTGCTGCGGTACTTCACATAAAATGTATGCAGTTTTGGGAATTAATTCCTTTAGACGGTAGATTTAGATTCCAGGTAGAGTCTAAGCGCTTTATATCAGTCGATTCGATTTCTATTCATTTTCGATTTGTATGGTGGGCTTATGGCCTCACTCACTTGACGCCCTTAGTCACGCCGCGTCCTGAGTCAAAAATTGAAGTCGGTTTTCTTTAAAAAAATAAACGTAATTAATAAATAATAATAAATATGAATAGTGATCGCGAAAGTTTAAGAAAGGCCATTTAATTTTACTAAACCGCACATGCGCACA
Source organism: Epirrhoe alternata (assembly GCA_963565295.1). Taxonomy (NCBI): domain Eukaryota; kingdom Metazoa; phylum Arthropoda; class Insecta; order Lepidoptera; family Geometridae; genus Epirrhoe; species Epirrhoe alternata. The sequence continues at coordinate 4,528,116 of OY751375.1, forward strand.
CTCGCATTATTTGTGGCGTAGAGCCGTACTCCGTATTTGTCGTCACGTTGTTTCCACGTAAGCACACGACAATGTTACGACGTTAAACAAACGACGCTGTTCGCGACAATAAATGCAATTGTGCATAACGGGCATTTAAGAGGATAATGGCAATAGTTATTAGGGTTCAGCGATTAACTCGGTTTCTGTAAAAGTTACAGCTAATATTTGAAATCATAAAACTTCGGACTTTTATTTTCGATTAAAAACGCAATTGGTGAACTTTTTATTCTAAAAAATTCCCTCTGTTTTACATTACATTTTTATCATCTTAGAAACAGCACAATATTTTTGAGTGAATTTTACTTTGCAAAGAAGTGTTTTATTTTATTTTTATTTCATTATCTTCACTAATATTATAAAGAGGAAAGATTTGTTTCTTTGTTTCAATTGAATAGGCTCCAAAACTACTGGACCGATTTGAAAAATCCTTTACCATTAGAATCCTACATATATCCCTGATGAACATAGGCTATATTTTATCCCGTGAAAGTGAAGTTTTCCTGAGGGAACGCGGGGACGGTACCTAATCGACCATAGCGTTCCTTCAACTTTCGTTTTAGTTTTTAGCTAAGTTATTTTATTGGATTTGTGAAGGTAAAAATTTCTTAGTAATTTTTAATCCCGCTCGAATTTTGGATACCAAATAGGAGTTTTTGAAACCAATCGATCACGTTAACGTATTAGTAACGATTAGTATTGTATCATTAGTTATAACGAGTAACAATAGAATTATTCTGAATTTTTAAGTGAAAGCCTGCTTGGGTGAGACGCAGAAGGTTGCGGGTTCGATCCTCACAGGACAAATGTTTGTATGATCTGCAAATATTTAACTCGAGTCTGGGTGTTTCTATGTATAATATGTATGTCTTTACAAACAAAAACTATATAAAAGTAATATATCAGTTATCTGGTTCCCATAGATACACGTACGTGCTTTGCTTAGTTTGGGGCTAGGTGATGCTGTGTGAAATGTCCAGCATTATTTAATAATTTTGTTATAATTGTGTTTTCTTTACAGCATGCCCATCCAGGCGCCGCAGTGGACGGACTACTTGAATTGTCCAGCATGCTGCCGCGAGTTTGCGCCGTCGCGCAGCCCAATCAGTCTCGGCTGTGGCCACACACTTTGTAGACTATGCCTCAAGAACCTCCACAGAAAACAATGCCCCTTCGACCAGGTACGTACTTTTTAACTCCTGGAGGGTTTGGCTGATAGCAACCACCATTATTGGTGTCTTATTGTTTGCTTCTCATTAGTTAATTCAATCCAGCAGTGTGATGAAATTATTTTATGCTCCTAAACACTACATATTATTGTTGTCATACTATTATATTTACATGCAAATTGTCTCCACTCCACTCTAGTTATTAGTGTTCCGAGTACTAAGTACGAGTTTTTTTACTTGCTCCATCGCGTTCGACTCGAACTTGAAGTTCGAGTACGTACAAATCCACGTTTACGGGGCGTCGATACCGAATGGTGAATAAAAGTCATACTAAGCACGCAGAACAGCGCCATCTTCGGTACTCGTTGCTAACTAATGAAAACCAATACCGATTCAAATCTACATTTACGTTTACGCAGTTGTTTAAGTAAAAAACTATTTTGGTGAGAAAACGTTCTTACTTCACACACAAACACCTTATTGTGTCGTTTATCCAAACATGCAGTAAGCATTCATTTGTGTTGCAGACCGTGATCTCAGTGGACTTGGACGAGTTAGTGGTGAATACGGCCCTCCTGCAGCTAGCGGGCTACTCTCCCCCCGCGCAGCCGTACCACCCCCCCTGTATCCAAGCGCTGAACGAACAAGACAGACTTGCTTACGACACCATCGTCAAGAGCCTAGAACAGCTCGCGGTGTTCCTCAAGTACTGTGGAAATAGTAAGTAATACATTTTGCTATGTTTACACACTTCGAAGCTACTACAAATCTAGTGTGCAAGTGAGGGGTAAGCGGCTTCACTACTGTGCAAGCGAGAGAACAATAGCGCTCGGAGTTTACCAGCATGTTGGCTGAGTGTGTAAACGTCCTATTATACCCAATACGTACATTCGTAAAGTTAGCCGTGTCGATGCGCAGAGGACAGTTTTGTATGAAAAGGGGGCTAACTTCACGAATAACAGATCTAGCTGTAGTATTTAAGTGGCCTCAGTCAGGTTACACAACGATTAGAGCAGAACATTTTTCATTCGTGGTTAAAATACTGACTGTCCCAGTGCGGGGTCAGGACTGTATGTGTGTGCCTACCCAGGTTTTCTCGAAGACTGTAATAACTTTGTATTATTTCCAGCGAATAACGTGACGGGCAGCCGTCTATCACGACCGATGCAGCGTAAGTTAGTCACGTTACTGCAATGTGCCATGACGGACGAGGAAGGGCGGGGAAAAGCTGCGCGCGCAGCCAGATCCTTGGGCGACAGAACTGTGACAGAGCTGATAGTACAACATCAGGTGGGTAGTGCACCATGTTAGAAGGAGATAGAAGATACCAGCCAGCCTTGGTAGTGCACCATGTTAGAAGGAGATAGATGCTAGCCTTTTAAGAAGATATTTGGCATCTATGGATGTTATGGAATCTCTCTGGTAGTAAAGGAATGTTCAGAAACGGATCTGACATCTGAATTACACTACAAACTTTATTCTGAAAAATCGTTGCTATTATTCAATCAATATCCAAATGGTATTGAGTCTTAATTTTAATTTTAAATGTATACAAGTTCTTTAGTTAAGCCTTATAATATAGCTGTTTGTTGTTCCGTAATAAATAAAATAAAATAAAAACACCACCAATAGATGGCGTTAGTAGTACTGAAAATCAAAGTTTGGAAACTACTTTTAAGGGTTAAAAATAACAACGTTACAGGTAATTAGAAACAAACTTCTCCCTCTTTATTATACTAGTTTAGATTAGTACATTGACAAGAAATTACAGTACGCACAACCGATCTTTAGCTCTCTGAAGTAGCTGCGCAGAACCCATTTTTGATGAAGCCTAAAAGACGAAGATAGCTTTGTGTAGCTGCCTCGCTCACTCGCTTAGTTTGTTGCATCGTCCCATCTCTGCTACTCTACCAAACCTGCGCAATTGTGTTAACCTGTTAGTGTACCTAAATTCAGATAGCTAAAGATTGGTTGTGCGTACTGCACATCGTTTCATTTATCGTTTTATTTTTCTACATTTTTACTGCGTTAAAAAGTACGCCTTTTCCTGCGTTTTTCTCTAATAAACGCTATGAAACATTATGACTTATTTAGTGACACTGGCACAGTTACTGGATAGGTCTATTTTGATTAGTCAAAGGACCCAAAATCAAACAAAATGAACTACTAGGTAAATATCGCTCGGAGCGCCCTTCTCGATGCGCGTTTGGCAACAAAGGGTTGGGTAACCAAGGGGAGAGGGGAATGGTAAGATAACTATGAAATAGGTAACCTTGATAAACGGCTTTTTATCCTACGTACGTACGATCGTTCTACAAAAGTTAAACATTTCCGAGGGACCGTAACAAAAGCGTATGTAAAGCATCAGGGCTTGGCTTTACCATTTGGCAATACACCAGACCCCAAATGTACTGTGTATATGAAATGATTGACTTGCAGAATCCTCAACAGTTGAGCGCGAACCTTTGGGCGGCGGTGCGGTCACGTGGGTGCCAATTCCTCGGCCCAGCGATGCAAGAAGAGGTCTTGAAACTAGTGCTGTTGGCGCTTGAAGACGGCTCTGCGTTGTCGAGAAAGGTATATGTTGCATACAGTTATGAGCATCTAAACTTACTTTGATGAGCCTCAATTTTATTTGACTGGCTCCCCGCTGGAGCTTGACTTTTTAGTTTTAAGATGGATCACCTAAAATAGTGATAGGCCCTAAACAGTGTTGGTTGCCCTGATTCTTCACGGTATTTGTCGCGAAAGAACATTTAGTTCTAAGACTATTCTAAGTGATCCCAGCGGTCCTACTGAATGCTTTCTGACTTTAAGTGCTAGAGTCTGCGCGCGGTTTCGCATGTCGTAGTACCACCATTTGGAAAAGCCAATATTCTATTCTGGGTCACTATCTACATCGGTCCACTAGTTTAGGAATGATTAAAACATACAAACTTTCAGCTTTATTGCAAATTTTCAAATTTTTGCAAATATTTTCCGCAATCGTTCTCGATATTTTATGGTTTCCTTTCATTTCATTCATTATTTCTATGAATGTGAGAGAGTTGCCGTTAGGTCGTGGTTTCAATCCCGTATAGGTGTAACATTTGGGATTCAATCTAAAAATCTAATGGTTTGTTTTGTTGCAGGTGCTAGTGATGTTTGTTGTCCAAAGATTGGAGCCCCACTTTCCTCAGGCTTCTAAAACTAGCATAGGCCACGTGGTCCAACTGCTTTACCGAGCTTCCTGCTTCAAGGTACGTATTCATCACTCCAAAACTGAAATCAATATACAAATCCCTTTATAATAATAACTAGCTGACCCGCGCAACTTCGTCTGCGCATTATTAGGAACAAAGTAGAGGAGTTTTGAGTGAATCGAGAGTAGGTATATACAAAATATAAAACTCCGTCGCTTGATATAATAATAATATTTTTTTATATTTATGTTTCTCTCAAGAATCCCAAGATAGAGGTAGGGAAAATCTTACCCAGATGTTGCAATGCTAAGAACAAAACGAATACGGTAATTGGTATAGAATCCCTGAAGCGAGCGGCAATTTTTTTGAAGAAATTGACTCGAAACATATATTTTTTTTAATAATTAGCAAGTACTGTATGGTGTTGAATTTCGAAATAAAACGATTAACTAATATTACCTACCCGCGACTTCGTCAGCAATATAAAAATATCAAAAACTCTAAGCAAAAATCTCCATTAACTTTTCAAAACTCAAAATCAAAGAAAATTATACTCCTTCGTATTTCGATCTCCGCTATAAACGCCACCTAGGAGAAAAAGTGTAAAGATGTTTTGACCTCTAGACCGATAGATGGCGTTCTAACTATGGCCAAGGAAAAAATATTTTAATATCAAAAAATCATAACTTCGGAGTTCGGATATATTGATGGGTGGGAATACACATGTTACATGTTTATCATTAATTTTAAAATAATTTATTATGCAAAATACAAAAAAAAGTAAAAAAATCTAGAGTGCAAAAAGTGGCTGGCGGCGGTCACCCATCCTTTTTATGACCGCGCCCAGGGTTGCTTAACTTTTTTCCCCATACAAACTTCCAACCCTTATTTTCCCGCCCCCTTATGGTAATTGACAAAAAAAAGTAGCCTATGTCCATCCCTGGGGTATACTCTTTATCCATGCCAAATTTCAGCTTAATCGGTTCAGCGGTTTGGGCGTGAAAAGGTAACAAACAGACAGACAGACAGACAGACAGAGTTACTTTCACATTTATAATATTAGTATGGATAATGCTGGACATATTCACACAGCATCATCTAGCCCCAAACTAAGCAAAGCTTGTACTATGGGAACCAGATAACTGATACACTACTTATATACTTTTTGTTCGTAAATACATACACATTATACATAGAAACACCCAGACCCGAGATAAATATTTGCATATCATACAAACATTTATCCCGCGGCGGGGATCGAACCCGCAACCTTCTGCGTCCCAAGCGGGCTTTCACCCACTGCGCCACAGAGGTCGTTATTGTTTTTTTTTTATTTCATATTGATTTCATAAATCTCCAGCTTTATTACTTACTAGCGCTCTTTTAAGACAATTCTAAGTGATCCCAGCGGTCCTACTGAATAAATGCATTTTGACTTTGATTGATTACAGGTATCAAAGCGCGTGTGTGACTCATCACTAATGCAGCTTAAGGAGGAGTTCCGAACTTACGAATCGCTCAGACGTGAGCACGACGCGCAGATTGTTCAGATCGCGACAGAAGCCGGCTTAAGGATCGCGCCCGACCAATGGAGTGCTTTGTTGTATGGTGACACGCAACATAAGTCGCATATGCAGAGTATCATCGGTAAGTCAAACTATAGAAATGGAGGTTTTTTTTACAAGTAAACGGTCATCGTATGCTAAAAGTCTTAGTCTATACTTCTATACTAATATTATAAAGATGAAAGATTTGTTTGTTTAAAATGACTACTGGTCCGATTTGAAAAATTCACCATTGTACCATTGTTCATAAGGTTTATATTGGCTTGCTATAAAACTAATTGACGCGCGCTTGCCAATTCAATGTGGCTTGAGCATAAAAATCAAGTTGTCAATCGCTGCTATTTCTCATTAGAAAAGCTTTTCCAAAGAAAGGCGCAAGCCCCACCTAACTGGCGTCACGGACATGGCGCGGGCAGATGGGGGGGCAATATTTATTTATTTATTATACATTTCAGATAAACTACAAACTCCTCAGTCATTTGCTCAATCAGTACAAGAACTGTTCATCACACTCCAAAGGACAGGCGACCCGGCTCAGTTGATCGCTATGAGCATACCACTCGACCGTCTTGCCAATATAGACGCTAGCCCCGGTGAGTAGAGTTCCAATTTCCGTAGCATAATTGTTTGGCGAAAACATTGCTTCAGATCTCGTAACATCGTTTTGCATTGCATTTGCGAATGTAGAAGACGTTCGTGTTCGTGCGAATGTAATAATGTTATAGGTAAATCAGAAACTGATAAATCATCTGTTATAGAACAGATAAGTTTGTGGCACTGTAGCTATCATAAATCCATGTCTGACTCATCTCCTTTTGCGGTTTTAATTTTTTTTTCTTTTAAGTTTTAACTGCATAAATGTGATCAGTAACAGACACCGAGACTATGTTTCAAAAAATTTTAAAAATTAAAAAATAAGTGCGTTTAGCTCATACATAAAACTATTCTAAGTCATACCAGCGGTCCTACTGGTTAAATTATTTTTGACTTTAACTTTGACTGCAGAGCGTGAGCTTACTAGTTGTCTCTGGGGCCCTATTGTGTAACTCAACTGGTAATGCACATCGGCTTCATCTTGGCATTTGAAATCTAGCCTGGACTTCAATTGTCGATATCGTATTGTGTGATTGGTTGAGCTCTATTGAGATGACAACTGGGAATTGATTTTAAGTTAGGCAATAAGGCTGCTGTTTCGAGCCGCTGCGAACCAATCAGTGGACATTAAAAAAAACACTTGAACAGGGTCACGACTGTATCCCCAAGGCGCGGTAGACATTCTCTCAGATCTTTTATATTCCAGATCCTTTCCAGATGTCTAAGGGGGTAGTCAGAGGCATGTCCAAATACATATTTGATACATGCCCACATCTTGCAGAAGTTAGTATTCCATACGTGACAGGTTGCAAGCCCATCGCCGCCAGTGGACATCTATATCATAATAATGTCTCATTTCAGATGCAAAAAGTCCGACGTGGCAGCAGTTATCTGCAATAATATCTGCACTAAAAGAAGTGGTGTCAGGATTAGTGCATTTTATGCAACACCACGCGACCAGCCGTGATAACAACCACAATGCGAAAATCATGGAACGACTCCCAGAGACACCAAGTAAGTACTTACTACTATGAGACTGAGCACAGAACAGAACAAAGTAGAAAGCTGAGTATGGTGCTTGGAAAGGCGTTGGTACTGTTTAAAACGTTTTTGTGAACAAAGCCGCTGGAAGCTCATTTAATTTTTTTTATCAGACGCTCAAAGTAAACAACTGTGCAAATAACAAAGTGGCTGTTACTGAGGCCCCGTGCTGCCTCTAATATTTTGTCTGTTCTGTGAGACTGACTATAGTCTTATTTTTATATTATACATCGCTATTTCATGACTACCAAAAAAAATAAGGACAGTTGCAGCAGATGCAGAAAATGATAATGGCATGGTCAGAACTTTTTTTTATTTTAATATCTCAAAGTTATCGAGGATTGTAGTCGGCCAAAACCGAACAAATTTTTATGAAAACTGTACAAATAAGTACTACACAACAATTGCGTACAGACTCTCATTCAAACTATGTTCTCGTATCATCCCCAGTCAGTGAAACCGCAGTAGCTATCTTTTTTTTCTCATTTTTTGAGTTTTAACTACATAAATGTGATCAGTAACAGACACCGAGATCATGTTTAAATTTTTTTTTGTAATTCAAAAATAGGGGTGTATAACAGACTATAGTCGGTCATCAACTCAGTCTTTATAATGAGTATCAATATCATCACTTCCACCTATAAGTAGACAAGATTTGGTCCTTAATGTTTGTGTCCATGTTTTTCGTGTAATCTGTATCACTATACAGACTTTACGTAGTCCATGTACGAGTATATTGTATGTTCATCATAGTGTATGTATGTCCATGTATGAATGTTCATCTGTTACTCTTGTATGATCGCTGAATGCATGTCAGATTTGATACCATAAAAAATACCGAATTAGTCTTAATTCTCTGAGCCCCATATCTGCTACACACATTGTAATGAAATTTAAAGTGCTTGGTAAGTAAACTCTAAAAAAATTTAGAAAAACTCATAATTATAGAAAAAGCTTTTGCTTGATCTTGTTTATGTTATGTTAGTTCATTTTGGGTTGGCATTTTTAAAGGATTGTACTTACATAATTTATTTAACATATTATGAAAGCTTCAGATCTTCAGGCTACTTATTAAATGTATAGGACTATAGTTGTTGTATATCACAAAAGCTTGGCAGGTTGATGTTTGGCAGCAGTGCGACGATCAGTTTCAATAACAAGACATTATAAACTTTATGAATAATGTTACAAGATACAGAAACGCCTGATAGCTCGCGACCACGTGAGAGTGCTCGAGCCGGCGCGAGGCTTCACCACACCTCTTGCATTCTATATCTTGTTACATTGTTCTTAAGGTTTATAATGTTTTGTTACGTCACGTCGCTACCAGTTCAGTGTGCATTGAACGTAATTGTGTGTAGATTTTTTTCTGAGTGAGTAAGCGATAGTGAGCGCTCATTCGTTCATAATAGAGCATTCCCGAGTTTACGCACTCAGAATGAACGTGTATGCATGTGTGCACATGCAAAGTTTGCAATACAACTGTACCACGAGTATAATCAGATGCAAAAATAATTAGGCACATGTCCACATTTTGCATAAACTTACCATCGGCCTAATCAGGTAAGCTCAATGGTAACACTAACAAATCGATTATACTAAATTATTTTGAAAACAATGCATAAAAATAAACTGATTACGATATCCATTGATTTACCAGATGAGACCAGTATATTTGTTCGACAAACTTATTAATTACTGTATAATAATAAGGATTCATACACCACATTTCATCATACAAAAAATACTACATTCTATGTTTGGCCTTTAATGGTCATCATACAAAATAAAATCCATTTGGCAAATCCTACTCATCCATTGGGTCAGCTCACTCGAGATACGACGCGCACTTTGTAATATGGCAAAGCAATAGAGATCTTAATCTACTACACAATAAATTACACAGTTCAGTGACAGCGACGCCGCTGATACATCCTTCGAGTTCTCACGGTGTTTAAGTTCTATTTGTACTATCTATTAGAATGCAAACCGCGTCGCGTTTCCGTGTGGGCTGACCCTAAGATATCCAAAAAAGTCATAAATCCGTTTTAGTGGTGTAAGTAACTTATTTTGTGTATAAATCGCTTTAGCTTACTTGTTTTTTTTTATGACAACCTCTGTAGCGCAGTGGGCGAAGGTCCGCTTGCGACGCAGTAGGTTGCGGGTTCAATCCCCGCCGCAGGACCAATGTTTGTATGATCTACAAATACCTATTTGTCTCGGGTCTGGGTTTTTTTATGTATTAAATATGCATTTACAAACAAAAAGTTTATAAGTAGTATAACAGTCATGTAGTACCTATAACACAAGCTCTGCTTACTTTGGGGCGAGATGATGCTGTGTGAAAAAGTCCAGCATTATTTATTTATAAATTTTTTTACCACAGAGGAAGTCCACATGGTTAGGGACTCTAACGGAAATGAATATTGCCTTACTTATACCGTTTTTTATTATACTTTTCCGCTCTTATTTCCGCTTCCGCTGCCGCTATCGCCGCGTTATTTGCCCCCAAATAAGCGTTTTCGAAACAAGTAAAGGTTTACTTTTGTATTTTGGCTTGTGTCGAACCAATATCTTAGGTCACTTTACTCTAACTATAATTTTTTTAACTTTGGCTTGCATTTCATTTTGCCGCTATTTTATTTGGCTTAAAATGCTCACTTCGGACTGTGATCCTGGATTACATAACTATAACTATTATCAAGGTATGTACTTGTTTTTATTTACATTTCGAGTATTTTTTTATTGTTTTTATTAGTTATTCTTTACTTTTTAATTTATTACTCTTCTTATTTTGTGCTTTGTTTTCGATAATGGTCAACAAACAACACGCGATGGAGCAGCGACGAAGAAGGAAAGATTTAGTGTATTGCCAAGTAAGGTGTACAGTGCATACTAAGGTCTATACCGAACGGCTTTTTATCAACTGATGCAATTGCTACCAAAATAAACTGTCCTGTGAAATGCACTTCACAACCAGAAAACATAGTAACGGAGTTTTTACGCCACACTCAAACGTCAAAATAGCTTAAACATCAGCATTTGAAACTGAAAAATCAGATTCAGAAATTGATTATGGAATCATTTTGATCTAACACAATAATTGTTAACACTTTTTGGTCTTTTAAAATAATAATGTACAATTTTCATCAACCTAAAAATAGTGGTAAGTATGGACTAGTCAAATGCACAGGTCAAAATAGCTCAACTGCTGCACTTCAAATATAAATTTTATCGGATTTAGAAATAATTATGGAATCATTTTGATCTAATAAAATAGTTGTTACGTTATTGTGTAACAGAATAACTAGTTAACTAAATAAGCACGCAAGCCGTGTCTTTCTCTAAATACTCGTAAAACGCTTTATTGTGGTAACCGTTTTTTAAACATGTGTTCAACTTATGTTTATCTGTTTGGTAGTAAGACCGTAGAGGTTTATACTGCACTATAGCGTAATGCCGGCCACCCACGATCAAGTTTACCGTCCAGTTTGGCGGGGACTGGATGCGGCGTCCAGTAAACTTGACGGTGTATTGGTATGGGTGTGCATGACAAGCGAAAAAGAACTTCGTTCTGTCGACTTGATCAAGTTTTGCAGCAAATTGGACGGTAGACTGGATCGTGGGTGGCTGGCATAAGGCACTTGTAAGCTAAACGCTATAATAAGATTCACGAACACAGAATATTGAATTGCATTGAATTTGTTTGTTTTATTTAGCTTTGTTACTTTTTGTTAAGAAAACGAAATACTAGCAAATATTATGTGTAATTCATTCATTCGTGTCAATGTGCTCATATGTTCTCTTTATTGAATTTGCTGCAGAAGCCACTGCTATGGCCCTATCTGAAGCCGCAACAAGGTCTTCCTAGTCTTCTTTGAATGAATGTAACGAGTAATCCATGTTGGCACACGGCGAAAAGCTGATAAGTATGTACTACAACAAAAATTAAAACATTGAGCCGATTGCTCATTACCTCAGTTGAGCGTTGCCACTGATCACTCTTTTATTCGAATTTGTAAGCCATTTTTAGTACTTAATTGGAGGACATTCTAATGCAATTCAAGTTTTAATGTCTGTTATGCCTTATCTTCTGGTTTTAATAAGTTCGCTTGCAAAATTCCTTGTCAAAAAGTGAATGTCAGTCCCTACTTGTAATTTGAAAAATTGGCTCTTACCCAACTTAACAGGAAATATCTTTGCATTGAAAGTTAAAAATACCATGTGCTATACAATTTTAGAAACTCAATGAAGTGGGCAAGTAATTTATTAGTTGGACACGCACGCGACCATACATTTTTTTACACCACAGCAATCCAAACTTTTGTGAAAAATCGGCAAAACAAACTTTGTTTATTTTGAATGGTTCTAATAAAAAATCTGTTCCTTCGGCATGCAAATGGCAATTATAATATATATCATTGAAAAGCACAATTATCAAAGACTGCTATAAAGATCTTTGCGTCGAAATGAATGTATAAGGGTTGAAAAAAATTGAAAATTTCTTAAGCAATTGGCGTAACTACTATCCATCCACAAAATGTTTGCTTTTGGCGTATCACATGGTAAGTTCATACGTCCAGGCTTAAAATCTGTAGAGGCTATAATCCTAGTGTTCATATAATTAGTTTTAAATATTAGCTATGTCTAGCATTTTAGAATTATTTGATTCTGCTCGTGGGTTGTATGACTATTTAAATTGTGAAAAAAAAAAAAGTTTATTGATCATTAAATATAGTAAACCTAGTTGCCTATTCATTTTCCTACCCTGATTCGTGAACGTTTGCAGGTTTAATACCTATTTATTTTTGCGGGCTGCAACTTGAGAATGGTGCCTCAAGAACTTTACTTATCATATAGTGTGATTGAGTTCCGGGCTTAGTGACTCAAGAAATAGATAAACTTCATTAATCCTCAGATTTGTCTTGAAGTTTATCGTTATGAGTCAAATCTCGCTTCGCTTGCGGTAAAAGTAGGGACTGCTAGATAACTACATTATTCTTAGCCGTGGTAAAACTTGACGTTTTGCATAGCAACACCCAACCTTGAAATTTTGTCGTTAAAACATTTTTGTAACAACAGGCACGATGGATTAGACAACGAAGCTATTCCTATAAGCACATATCCGTCGAATTAGTCTTGAGTTACAACGGGTAAGATCTGCCAGCTTTATAAATACTCCACATATAATTTTAGGTACTTATTGAAGCAATTAAAAAATATATATTTAATCAGTCCCCGTTTTGTACGATATATGGACATTTAAAGGATCTTATGTTTTCATATATCGTGCCATTTCATTGTCATCCCCTAAATAATCAACGAACTATATACAGGGTGTAAAAAGACGTCTACCGAAGCTGAAAGGGGTAGGTACAGCATCCCAACACACAACCAAATCCAAAAGGATTTTCCGAAAAAATCATTATATCCGGAGAAAACAGCGTTTGAAGATTGCTGTTTGCGTATGTTCTGGGCGCGTTGTTTTACGTAGACTGCTTTATTTTGAGTTATAATTGTTTTTTTCTTTTTAAAATGACATTATTAGGTAGGTATGGTCTAATTATGTAGTACTAGTAGTAAATAACCGAAAATAACATAGCATGGCGCAGCTAAGTCAAATTTTTTTTTACCTTTTTTTGCGCTAAATATGTTTAGAATCATGGTCTGATTGCAACCCCTCAGTTTTCGGTAGCAGTCTTTTTACACCCTGTATAAAGGTACGTTGTAACTACATAAGTTCAAAGATGTCATCCATGAATCGAAGAATATACACAAAACTGCGTGTAATCTACAAGAGGTAAGTAAGTAGTTTTAAGAAAAGTAAGTATTTAAACTAGGTCGCTGATATTAAGCTTGTAATAGTATTGAATAGCATTTCAGCTATCTAGCTGCTAGCTATATAAATCTAGCTATATAAATCATTTGCCTTGATGTATATAGTAAAATACAATGTAGGTAAAGTAAAACCTTGCAGTATGAAGCCTTGATTCACGAAATTCAGTCTCTAAACGAAGTATCATTTTGACTTGGGGGCCTATTGTCTAACTTGAAATCCATTTCCCATTCCAACCAATCACACAATACGAAAATTACGTATTTTGTCATGATACGTCATATTCGTATTGTGTGATTGGTTGGAATGGGAAATGGGAATGGATTTCAACGGCAATAAGGACCAATAGGGTTGGTCCTTATTGCCGAACCACATTTGACGTAACTTGCATCGCATAATTTGTAAAGTGATTGCAGTGTCCTTTTAACGACTCGATATTTTGGATCTTGATCACTATAGAAATACACAAGTTATATCAACAATCTTTTGAAACATTTCACTGAAGCGACTCTGATAAAGAGTAGAAAGAGTCGTTTTAGAGAAGGACGCAAGATACGCCGTAGTCTGTTTGGACACTTCGATCATTCCAGTCTAGATTATGTCAGTAACTGTCATTCAGTAACGTCAATCATCATTCATCATAATATAAATCTGGCCATAGATAACATAGTGTTCAGTCAAAAAGTCAAAAAAAGTATTTACAAACAAAACTTGGTGTGAGAGTTAATTAACCTTATAATTTATGTTGTTGGTCAGTTCTAAACTTGCGCATTAACTGAAAACAAGGAAGCCAGAATCAGACCAGTAAGATTAAACCTTAGTCGTATGATATTCAAGGTTTTTTGAAGACCTAAATATTTTGTTAATTGCACCTGACTCACAAGTTTTTTTTTGTTTTAATACCTTACATGAGTAAATTCTTTGGTAATTTTTACATGCCCTCTACTCTACAAAAATGTTTTGGTTGCTAAACCTTAAAATGGTATTGTTTCTTTTATTATTCACAAAAAAACATAGTTTCAATCATTTTTTTTTTTCAGCCTTCTCACATTTTTCAAAGTTAAATATTTGCCACTTTAGTACATTCGCTTGTTTTCGCAATGCACTTTGCAACGTGCAATGAATGCAAGTATATTTTGCATTAAAATTTTAATGCATAATCAAAGTTTTTTTATTCAGTCTTCACTCCCAGTTTGCACCTTGTTTCAGTATACCTATCTGTTCATTTGACATCGTCGCTAGTTTAGTTAGTGGAATTTTCGTGTGTCGTTCGCGAAATAATCCTTCATATAGCTACCTGCAGTTACGTTTCGTCCTTCTTTTACTAGTTCCATTAATTCATAGTTCAAAGATGATATTATTATTAATTTTATTTTCTTTAAACATTGTTCTTAATCTGGTTGTAATCTGTTTTGTGAATTTAAATAAAAAATATACAGGTTTTTTTGTAAAACACCTGTAACCTCTCAGGACTGTATTAGTATCATCTTATACAACTTTTGTTCAATGACTTTTAAAAATTCATCATTATTTTGTTTCATCAGATTGTCACACAAAAATAAAAATATTTAAATTGAACGCTCTAAATGTTACGAAGTCTATGCGAAACCAAATAAAGCTAAGCGAAGGGTGCGGGGTTAGGGCGGCGGGGATCGAAATGTGTTCGATAGGACAATGTTTTAGATATAAAAACGAATTCTTGAATGTTTGTTTTTGATAAATGTATTACGTTTTGTAAAAAGTCATAGAACAAAAGTTGTTGTTTATGATGATAGTGTTACAGTCCTGATAGGTTACCGGTGTTTTACCAATAACCCTGTATAAACGACAGCCAACTGATGATGATGTGAAAACGACAGCCCTATTTACATCTGTTTTCACCTGAACAGGTACGCTGATGAAACTCTTGATTTAAAGTATATAAGTTATCTGGTTCCCATAGTACAAGCTATGCTTAGTTTGGGGCTAGATGATGCTGTGTGAAATTGTCCAGCATTATTTATTATTTTTTTTATCTGTCCGCGCTCCGACATTTCATACTCTGGGGATGCATTCATTCATGGCATAGTTCACTTTTGTTTTGTTTGTGTAGAGCTAGTATATAAATAAATTGCGAATGTGCGTGTGAAATTGAAAGAGGCGTTAATCGATGATCTGGGCTGGGACCCATTCGCGAGTTGTCCGCATCGAGCACATACCGTTGGCGTGCTCTGGAACATTAGATTATCAACCACAAATATCTACCAATCTCTCTGTAAGTGCTCATTTTCCAACTTCCATTGTTTTGTTCATTATGTTAGTACTTTATCATTACAATGTACAATCTAAGAGGAAACATTTTGCAGTGTCGAAGGTACATGTTGCGCAGTTATTGAGAGATGATTTTTCTCTAGAGTATTTCAGATTGAATATTATGCTGATAATACTGATCAATAATACTAAATTAATGATCTACATACCTTTATTACTCATCACAATTAATTAAAATTGTTTGATTGACCTATTTATGAACTCAAAATTGGAATAGCGTTGAAGGTTTTCCATTTTGTCTAGGCTAGGTCACACCTAGATTTTATCAATTCAACATTAAATATTTAATCTTCTTTCATCCGTCAATTCAAGTGTATTTTTAACTGATTCAATGTTTGTACATTTGTACAAAGAATCTCTTTGTTCTATTCAAAGCGTATTTTTGACCTCGAGCTAAGATTTTTTGGTAAAATTAAATGTTGATGCAAAACACAACTATTACATATTTTAAGCAAGTATTTATTGATTTTCTTCATTCTTTTAACCCAGATACAGCGACAGGACTTTTAAAAGGCCCAAATAAATGATATAATCTACCCGCAGTTTTAGGTACTTTTACGTGAAATTATACAAATATTTATACTGCAGTGTGAATCAGTACATTATAACCCTTTATTTACTATAGTAAAGTTTTTATGATTTTAGGTATTTTAGTCTTTTTCTGGTGTTTATCTATAACATTCTATAACATGTTTCTTCGTAAGATGACTGCACAAATATGGGCTAATATCACAAAATATGCGCTAATTATACAAATCTCATTTGTATTTTTGATCTTTGATGTTTATCCTACACAGTCACATAATAATTTAGTTTTATATTTGAAATATTTAGTGCTTTTCAAGCGTTGAAACGTGATGGCCTTTTAAAAGTCCAGTCGTAATATGGACGTCTATGATAGTTGTATAAAATTGTATGAATTTTTGAAAATTGCGAAAAACAAATCGCTCAATCTCAATGAAATACTTTATAAACTGGCCAAATATGATGAACAAAACTCTATTGCTAACTGAAATCATTATTTATCTTCTTCAGAGAGAGACCCCGGCGGTAAAGAGGGGTCTTTTTACAGAATATTTCAGATAAAGTCTAAAAGAATGGTTGCAAGAGAGGCCGAACATAGTGTAAAAGTGGAACTTTACATTCCTTTACTCCTGTGAGATCAGATTTTCCGGAGCCATTGGTTAAACCCTGGCTTTTCACAGGACAGTTGCTCAATTTTTTAGCTAGAATCTTAGGAAAAGCATGTAAAGAGGGTGTTTTGAATCCCTAGCTCATAGTTATAAGACTACCTTTCACAGGTAGCTTTGCCTGCGAGGTACACGCAAATAATTATGCATTTAATTGCTGTTTCATTTATTTTAATCCCGTGTATTTCTTAGTAGCCCATATTACGACGGGCCTTTTAAAAGGCCATCATTTTCAGGGTTTTCCATAAAGTGTAGATTTTTTCTGAGTGGGTTTTCATATTATTTGGGCCATTTGAAGATACATATCCAAAATTCAAAATAATCAGAATCATGAAATAGTTTCAGTAACATCTGGGTTAATAGCGTATCTAGCTTGAGCCAAGTTTTATTTTAAGTGAATAGTAGGTATATTTTATTCTATGTTCCATCGAAATCCATTCAACTCGTACTACGTCTAGCTTAACCACTAAGCCCCATAAGAGATAGCTCAAGCGTATTTACCTTTGATTAGACAGACATATTTCAAGCCAATAAAAAATCGATGCAATTATGATTTATAAGTTTTTGAACACTTTTCATTGTGTTTAAATTCAACGCGGCTCAGTAGTGCCTGAAACATTGTTTTTGTTAGAGTAGCCTTACCAAGCACCTAAACTAAAAATCGGTATCCATAGGAAAGTCCTGTTCTGACTCTTAAAAGCCCTGGGCCACTTTGAAACTATACATCCGAAAGTTGCGATTGTTGAACTGAAATGCCAATATGACGATTCCAACCAAAGTGAATTCATAGGTTGATTTTATCGACCAATTACAATTCAGCACGTAAGAAACGCCCGAACATTTGGCCGATAAATCGGATTTATCACTGTAGAAGTCCCTGGTTTTGTCTAGCATTAATACCTTCGGTGTTTCCTGTTATTCTAACTTGCGATTCCTTTTCAGCTCAACCTTCCAACATGCAAGGTCTACCGGGAAGGTACAAGGTGGCGATGTGCCGTGACGCTCAGGCGCGCACTTACTGCCCGCGTGGCAACAACTGCACTTACGCTCACTCCGAAGAAGAACTTGAACGGTGAGTTACACTTGTTCAAACGAAGGCGGTTTGGTCTTGATTGTGTGATGCACATGCCTGTTGTTTATGTGTGCGTAACGAAAACACTCCATGGACGAATGACCGTACAGTCTCGCTTACGCACTCGGAAAAGTAAACACGCAATTATGAGCAACGCGTCTTCGATAGAACTACTGAAGAATACTAAAATGGAAATTCCTCTATAAAACTATAACAATTGCAACTTTTTTCAAATCA
Organism: Epirrhoe alternata; assembly: GCA_963565295.1. Classification (NCBI taxonomy): domain Eukaryota; kingdom Metazoa; phylum Arthropoda; class Insecta; order Lepidoptera; family Geometridae; genus Epirrhoe; species Epirrhoe alternata. The sequence continues at coordinate 4,546,351 of OY751375.1, forward strand.
TTATAACTTACAACAATCTTCCTATCTATACTCTACCTGCCTTTATAAAACAAAGACTTAAGATAGTCCTGTTTTATGCCAAAAAAGTTAATATTTTCGCGGTAATAATTTTCATTCTTGTTGCAGTTACCGCCGCATCAACTCGGCTGTGAACAACCAATTCCTGATGCAGCCGGTGATATCGCTCACCCGTCCTATCTACCAACGCTTCTCGGTGCCACCTCCGCCGCTTCCAGTAATGGAGCATAACTACAACATGCCACGTAAGTGTTGTGCTCGGGAATTCTTTACTTTCTCAGGATAATATGCTAATGTATTTGGACATCTCTGACTCCGTTAGACATCTTCAAAGGATCTGGAATATATGAAAAGATCTGAGAGAGAGTCTACTTTATATGAGTCTAATTTATTTATTTAATCTGTTCTGCCGTTTAAGCGTTATGGGGTATCAAACGTCCATCCATCCAACCTTTCGCATTTTTTTTCGCAAATTATTATATATTTTTCGCAAATTATTTTCTCCAGACTTGGTGCAGTTTTTGTCAAATTACGGTCAATAGGTATTAAAAGCTGGTTTTAGGGACATATTAATAGTAGCCCCTTAGTAACATAAATTTAAACTGTTGAAAGAATAATGATGTTATTTTATACATCTGAACCAGCAGCTGTAGGTATAATTTTGTTTTGCAAATTACAATGCCCAGGGTCAATGTTAAATTCAATTCATCCGTTAGCGTTTTTGTGAACATGCCTCATATTCATTCAAACAAGCGGGCTTCGTTCACAAAGAGAGTAATTTGCAGAAAATATTGACGTAAAGGGAATTTATTAAGGGACTTTATATATTTTGAATAACTTCTATAGTGTTTTTAGCTAAGCATAAGTGCTTTTGTGGGACAACATTACACAAGAAACGCTCTACTGTTGCGATGGCCCAGAACGATGATTATCTTCGATGATCTATGAAGAAAGACTAAGCTTCCGCTGCTACAAAGTACCTACAGCATGACATTTGCTCTTTAAACTACCAATTCGCTTCAGATGACTATATGACTATATCTCGCGCACATACATTTTTGTACAAAAAAAAACGATGAGTACGACCGAATTTGAACTCTTGTCCTTAGGATTAAGATTAAGTTCCGCTAAACAAGTGCTCAACTTATTTCTAGCGATGCAGCAGCAGATCTCGCCATCCCCCCGCCGTCCAATGGTCGGAGTAGAAGCTATGGACCGCGAGCAACCTTACGAGCACGAACGCGAGAAAGTCTTCGAGCCGTACGAACACCGCGAACGTTCGTACGAACACCGCGAGTTCGACATCGCTCGCGACCAGCCCTATGACATTTCCCGCGAGTACGAACGTCGCGAATACGATATCAATCGCGAACAGCAATATGATATCACGCGCGAACAGAATTATGAACGCGCTCGCGAGACGTACGATCACCCGCCGCCAAATGTCACCAATGATAACTATGTGGCGTAAGTATTGATTTCACAGTTGAGAATCTCAATTATTCTTACTTCACTATCATTTGCCTGAAAAATATCGCTTATAAGCGTTGGTTTTTGTTTGCTTGTGAGAAGGATTAACCAAACAGGAATTATATTAGAAACAAAGCCTGGAACACTAAACCATAGATACGGAGTGGATAACAGAGTTGCATCAAAATAAGTATTTATATTATTCCAATACAAAATCTAAAACATTTTTCATTTACATTTCAGGTCCTACGCCAACGCTCTGATGCACGGTACAGACAATATGTCGAGACCTGTGACCCAGAACCATCAGAACGGCAACGTGAACACGATGCTTCCGCCCCCTGGTCGATACTACCCGCGCTTTGTGGAGCGTCCTGCTTACCCGTATATGCAGCCGATTGATGCGTAAGTTACATTACAATTAACTCTAGCCTGGCTAACGTATCTTGATAAAATAAGTTGATATATGAAATAAGCGTCCACTGAAGGATAGTCTCATTTAAGACATCATTTAACTATAGCCTGGCAAACATTTAACTATAGGTTGACAAAATATGTAAATCGATAAATTAAAAAAGCGTCCACGAAAGGTTGATATTTGAGATTTTCATGATGCAGCAATTATAATTATGTTGACCAAATAACGCAACAGCGATTTGTTATCTAAGTAAGCGAAAAAACTTTATAAGAAAATCGAAACTTTTCGTTTGGACTGTATGATTCGATTGTGTATAAGCCTGGCTTTTTTTAATAATCTCCTAATATTATAAATCGAAACTTTGTGGGGATGTATGGATGATCTTTTATTCTTACTCTTTCACGCATAAATTACTGAATAGATTTGGATGACAGTTACAGAAATAGATTGCTATCTGCAAAAGCACATAGGCTAGTTACTAGGACGATCCTAACCAATCCAAAGTGATTTCAATGATAAATGATTTTTGACTTTTATGCCGGAATAGTTAAGTATTCCCGAGGTTCGCGGGTAACACCGCGAAGCGCAGCTAGTTCATATTACATATTATCTGGGATATTACGTATCAGACATTCAGCAGACTGAAATTGGCGTTTTATGTTCCGGAAATCGATAACAGATGGCGCTCATCTGCACGCGCAACTGCCCGAAACGTGACCTTACCGGCGGCCGGGCGGCCGCGTTAGCAAATGAACTATTTGCAGAAAGAATTGATAAAAGATGGCGCTCATCTGCGCGCGCCACTGTCCGAAACGTGACCTTACCGGTGGCCGGGCGGCCACGTTATCAAATGAACTATTTGCAGAAATAATCGATAACAGATGGCGCTCATCTGCGCGCGCAACTGTCCAAAACGTGACCTAATTACCGCTCTATCTAGAACCTTCGGAATTATTTGCAGAACATGCAAAAATATACCGATGCCAAGGATCGAACTCGTGTCTCTAGCAAGTCTAGCAACGTACTTGTACCGTACGTCTATCCTCGTTCACGCCTAGCCACAGAATACAGCTTCAAAACATGTACTTATTATACTTTTACACATTATTTCGTTCACACCTAAAGCTAATACAGAGATTCACCAACTGGTAATCCCCTTGTACGTCTTGAGTCTCGCAGGTTCAAACAGCTTTACCAAACGAAGTTACCATTCTCTCTATATACCTTACTTTAGATAAAATCATGTGAGAATACATATACTTAATCTTTTGAAGTCTGTAGATATAGGTAGGTACCAACCCCTTGTATGTTGGTGTGAATATGGGGTTCTCGCAACCGCACGTGTATATGTGTCTTGTTGGTACGCATACAAAGCATTGCCAAAATTACTTGCTTTGCTGCGTTGTGAATTGTGGCGAAATCTTTTCATACTGCCATCTGTTGCAAGTTTCAGGTTCTACGAGCTGTGCGTTCGAAAGTCTCTCGACGAGCTATGTCAATTTGTTCCTTTGTTAAGTTGATTCCACTTGGCGTTAAACCAAGATGTGTGTCATTATGGGTAGTCAACAATATTGTATAAATCTTTTAGGTCATTAAAGACTTGTTTGAATAAGAACACTACTTGCGTTTGCTTTTTGCCACATAAATATAAATGATCCTGCTTAATAATGCGACTACATTCGTATTTTCTTGCATTGCTAGTGTAAGGAAATATCTGGCAAGATTTTTTTTTTTTGCGCGTTTGCATTTGGTCCATAGCAAGGGTCTATAACAGCCAAAGTATTATTATTATTTTCTTTACCTTTGAATGCACACCAAACTTGAATAATCAATGGTTTCCTTTTATCGAACTAAAGTCAAAGGTACCAATAACTGGCAGGGTGCCAACAATTGGTCAATTTATCCTATTACCCAATAAGATTTTATACTCTAGATAGGTTGTGTCTGTTGCCGAAATATTGCTATTGCCATCAAATATCTGGGATGTTCAATGCGTTCTCTTTTGTCGTAGCGGGCGCATGAACAACGAAGAGATGCCCCAGTACCAGGGCATGGGAGGAGCCATCCGCCAAGTCCAGACGCATGACTACTCCGGCTTGGAGTACCCTCAGCAGCCATTCATCGATGACAGTAAGTGTTTAACTTAGTGCTATCCTGATAGATATAACTTTATTTGACAACACACAGACACAGGCACATTACATCAACAGAGAACAGGTACATACAGAAAAAAAACACAAAAGTAAGTAAGTAAGTAGGTGACAGAGTTATTTAGGAACCTCTGTGCCTATACCTACTCACCTACATACAATTACAAAGAACACAAAACAAAAAAAGACCTAAACAATAAAATAACACAAAGCGCAAAAAGAAAGAGAGAAAACAAAAGATGATGGTCAATATGGTTTGTTGTCATTGAACTAGTGATAAAAAAAATCACGGTCAGTCCATAATAGATTAATTTATAGTATTGCTAAAACAAACTAAACTCTGCAGACCTTTTTTAGATAATTCAAGATTTTTTTTATGTATGTGGGGTTGTCGGATGCATGTGAATCATAATTGGCACATGCCTAAATGTTACAGAAGCAAGCATCCCGTGATGGTTGCAAGCCAATCGCGATGAATTTCCAGTTTAATTATCTAACTATGAACCTTCGGTCAAGAATACTATAGATCACTATTTTGTTTAGCATATTGACGTTTTTCGTGATGAATCATCGTAAGTATAAGATAATGTTTTGAGGATTTGTGAGTATATTACTAGATCCAAAGGGATTCGGATAAACTTAAAATATTCTTGTCACGCGGACAGAATTTAGCTTCGATTTTGTACGTCACGCTATATAGTATTCTTGATCGAAGATATGAACGGATGGATCGATGTTTTAGGCCCTATCCTGACGGTCAGTCGTCCGGTGCTATTGATGAAACCGTGCGTGCTTACAAACTACTATTCTACTACGCACTGACCGTCAGTACAGCACTAATTAGGGCCAAACTAAACAAACTTACCTCGTTTGTTGTAGAAGGAGAAATGCACTTCGATACTCTGACTTTCGGAATCTCTGTGTCACGCCCGCTGCAGGTCGCTCACACTCAAACGCAGGAGGCGGCTTGGCCCACTAACAACACGGTAAGGCTCAATTATACTCCGGATATTAATTTGATATGACCATTTGTTGCAATATTTAGCGAGGGACAAACCGGGCAATATTTCAGAGGGACAAAGGAGGCTTCAGGCTTCCTACTAGCTTGGGCACAAAAGTCAAAAGTGCCGGCCAATTAAAATGAAGGCCACACCACTAGACACACCACCAGATTGACTTCTCCAATAGCGGTGACAACTTTATTTTCATTGGCCGGCACTTTTGACTTATGGGCCCAAAGTGAATGACCTCCTTTAAAACAAAAACCATACAATCTAGTATGCTTTCACTTCTAACACACGTTTTTTTAACCTACCACAGGCCACAGGCACCAGTTCTCTCACAAAACCGGTTTTAGTATTATCCTCTAATCATAATCGTGTTATCTATTTGTGATAGAAAACAAAATAAAGATTTTTTATTTGATTTGACTTTTATTTTTAATTACAATTTTCAGGTCAAATGCCAGCCGATGTTCAAGTTTGATGAGAGGGCGAAGAACTTGCCAATCGGAATGGAGATCGGAAAGAGCATTCCGATCGGCATTGAAATGCCCAAGAATGTGCCTATCGGCCGTGAGATGAAGACCAACATGGCCATTGGAATGGAGATGGGCAATAACATGCCCATTGGCATGGACATGCCGAAAAACATACCCATTGGAACAATGAATATGCCTATTGGTATGGAAATGAGCAAGAATATGCCTATTGGCATGGACATGGCCGGCAATATGCCGATTGGTATGGACATGGTGGGCAATATGCCGATCGGAATGGACATGGCGGGCAATATGCCGATCGGTATGGAAATGGCTAACAATATGCCGATTGGCATGCCGCCAACGAATGGTGATGTAAGTTTAATTTTCATATCTTTTATTGTTATCAGTAGAACTTTTTGCTATAGGCTAGTAATCATATTTTCATTTCAGATGATGCACCATGGCTTGGAGCGCATGAAACCAAAACTGCGTTCAGTTAATGAAAAACGTGATGATGTGAGTATTAATTTATACTAAAAGTAAACTAAAACAATATGTTTAGAATCATGGTCTGATTGCAACCCCCTCAGTTTTCGGTAGTTGTCTTTTTACACCCTGTTTATAAGATTATTTATCCCGGAGAAGACCTATTTCCAAAGGATTGCGGGTAACACAGTGGAGAGTAGCTCGTGGAAAATATCATATTTTCACAAAATAGTTAAATATGTAGGCTAACTTAATTTAGTTTATTTTTCCGTTGCAGCAAGAGCTGGAGATAGAGCTCAAGGCTTTGGAGAAGCGCATCTCCACCGAGTTCTCCAAAGCTGATACTGATGTGGACGCAGCCTTACGCGCCGCCCAACAGTAAACCGGCAAAAGGCCAAATCGGACCGATTGCAAAGCGTTTTCATTATTCTTCATCTCGTCGCACTAGTGATTATTTTGAACTATGTGAATAGTTCTCAAAGTCTTAGCTCCTTATTCTGTCTAATCTAGGCATATAAAAGCAAACGGACTTTAAACTAGACCTCAATACATTACAAAATGAAAACGCTTCGCCTATCGATTCGCTATTTGACAAGGCCTTTTAGTTGTACCCGAACAGTTAGTTTTTATTTTCACGCTGCTTCTTGCATTTGGCGTTCGTATTGTGCGTCTCTGTCTGTCGTATGATAATCATATCGCTCTGTCGCATAATGCGAATTCGCCGTATGTTACAGTTTCGGCCAATCGACTGGTAATTTGATGATGGTTATTTAAACTTTGTAATATAATTTTAATTGGAAAATCTCTAAAAGAATCATTAAAATGAAATAATGTTTTTATTTTCGGCAGGGCGGCTACCAAAACGCATTTAGCCGGGTTTTATGACGAAATTGTTTTGACAATTAAATTTCTGAAACTTTGAATTTAGCGTAAATCGTCGGTTAGAATCATAATTGGTGTTTTAGCTTATCTGTACTCTTAGAGCTGTTTACGGGTTCAACCCATTATATTTGTGTGATTATATACCGATTGACTGCGCGTGGGGTACTAAGAGAAGAGCATAATCTTTTCGAGTGCCAAGTTTTGATTCAGAATTGAAAATTTTGATTGACAACCCGACAGACCATTTTCGTTTAATCGGTCTATGTAACCGCAGAACTATATCACGTTTGATTCGTTGGTCTGTCGCGGTACGATTTGCAGGTAAAGTCTAATCGGGAGTAGTGTAGGATTGTTGTCCTTCTAAATGTGTATATTTTTTTAAACTATTAGGAGTCTGTCAATGCTTGTAAAACTTATACCCATGTATGTACGACTATGTATGTAAAATTCAAAATATTTTCATGTCTATTTTACTGTGTCTCTATCGTTGATAGAGAAAAATACAATTTTAACAATTTTTTTTATCGTTTATAACTTTCGAACTGTCGTTGAAATTTCGTTGTTCATTTTTGCTTTAGATTATGTAACACTTGTTGACTGAGCACCTCTTAGGCGCTTTTCATTTATCAATTGGAATACTTAAAGATATTTACCTCTAACTAACGATAGTGACACAAACAATGTTACTATAGTAGCTGTGAGCTGGTCCCGAGGTGTTCGACACTTGAGTACACAGCGATCTTTTTGTAAATTGAATCACAAGAATTTAAAGCCATTGACGTTTCCTCTAGAAACGCGTGATTATGTTAATATCAGTAAAATCTATTCCGAAGCCAAGTTATCTAAGACAAATCAAATCAGCCTTTAAATCGATATTCATAGCTCTATTTTTTGGCAGCAAAGTCGTTTTTCTATGAATACACCTTTTTTTTGCTTCAGTCCGGGCCAATCAATCAGAATCAAATTCAGTTCTTAATACCTACTTACATTTGAAAATTACTGTTGCTTTTCTCTGCTTAAACTCTCTGTCATTGGCCCTCTATGCATACTTGAATAACTTTTAGCAATAGAGCTGAACAAACTATAAAAAAATCATCAATTTCATGTAGATGAAATGATTATGATTTTTTATTGAAATATTTCCCGTAAAAATACTTCACGCTTTCCAATTAGATGTTTTTAAAATGCTCTACGTTGCGTTAAAATGTTATATATTTTAATATAACACGGTTAATAAAGAGGTGATGCGCTGTCAGAGCTATAAATTCGATGCATAACCAGCCCATATACACCCCATCGACAACAGCTTCAAAGAAAATCGTAGCTAATAGTCGGGAGCGTCAACTAAGGCTGGTGATATAAGGCTGTAAATTTAATTAGACGTTACTGAGAAATGCAACTCCACGCCTGGTGTTTGTACATAACTGTGTTTATTAGTTTCTATGTTCCTTGTGATTGTTGTTTCAAAAGAAACAACCTTTTAACTATTTATCATTTGAGTTCCTCGTGTTTTTATTAGTTTCAAACGTAAATGAATTGTTTTTAAATCTCTTAAGCCAACTAAAATGTATAGCTACGTAATGAAACGCGATCTCAAATAACAAAAAAATTGCGCGAACTCGGATTTTGTAGATAATGCCTCTTGTCATCGTTTTAGATGACCCTGAGATGTATAACCCCGTAATTATTTAATCAATGTATCTCGAGTAGACGGCTTTTAGGGTGTTTTCTAGCTTACGCGCATGCTGGTGGTCCTTATAAAATTTTACTTTGGAACATTTTTATGTAAGCCCAGATGCGTAGCGTTGATCGGTGCTAAACAAACCCGCGTCCGGATTTTGACATTAAACAGTATATTCAAAGTTTATAACGCAAGTTGTTACTTGTTTATTCCTTCGAAGCAACACATCGCGGGATTGATTTTACACCGAAAATTATGAATTTGTGTTCGAAGGAACCTCACGAACGTCAATAATGACTTTTTTTTTTTTTATAATAAAATTTTAAATAATTTTCATGTTTGAAGTGCACTAAAAATGTTCGCAAATAAAATACTAAACCTAGGTGACGATATCCGCATTTGCGTAATACAGAAAACGTCCAAACTTTCGTTCCGTTTTCGTTCATTTCAATGTACATATTTTGGCATAAGAATCATCGTGATAATGTAGCTTATTTTCAATGAATTAATTTACTGAGTCGGAAGTTTAGACTCTAGTTACTATAAGAAAGTGAAAATTATTTTTAAGATATAATATTTTGTACTAGAGTGACAGATTTATTTATTGCTTAAGTTAATTTGTTTCTAAGTTATATTGTCGTTTGAAATGTTTTGCCCAAATAATCCTAACTAAATATTTAGATCATGAAATGTTTTGCCTAAATAATCCTTGATTCGAATTTTAACTAAATATTTAGATCAAATTTTGTAAATTATAATATATTTTAAATGAATTAACTCAATTGTTTCTAAGGACTAGAGGACAAATTCCAAGAAAGACACATTGTCAGCTTTTGATTAAAAATGAACTCGTGTGCAATGTCAAGCTCAATTCTACACAGACAGCACTGAACCGTCACCTGGAAGTATTTTTGTCTAAAAATATTATTTAAACATCACAATAAAAAATAAAATAAAAATAATTATCATTTTTTACAGGCGTACAGGTGCATTTCTAAGTCTAATTTTAATATTTAGATTTTAAACGATTATTGGAAACAAAACACTTCCAATGATCTTTTGTAAAGCATTTGTTTAAAAATGCATAGATTTTTTTTATATCATAAGAATTTAACTTTATAACACCTTCATGCATAAAAGATAAATTAGTTTGTTTATTTTGCACATAGCGCGATAAAGATACGAATTGAAATAACAACACATACATAAAGAACATTGACTTTTATTTTTTAAGTGACAAGCATAATTGTATTGTCTCTTTATCGCACTGCGTGTACCTGTGTTACAGATTTTTTTGTCAGTGAGTTCTGTAATGTTTGAATTGAAGACCTATAACTGTGTTGTACTCCTTCCGCCCTTATCTGTCTAAGGGCATCCGTAGTCGTGTCTATTTGTCAGTGATCTTGATTAATGAATGTTGCTTCATAAAATCATGATTTTGCTTATATTATTATGTTGCTTTCATTTTGAGGAATTAAAGTTTTTCTAAGTGAATAGAATACTTATTTCATTTTTGTACCTTCCCTTTGGACTAGTCTGCAGCAGCCGGTAACACTTACACGTGATTTTGAATCATTCTCACGAAATACATACAGAGTCTTTCATTTTAAACTAACTTAATTCAGGAATTGGGCTCAACAAATAAATAAAAAAATATGTATGTACCTACTTAATGCATTCAAGATTCTTTGAAAACGTCTGAGCGAGTAGTCAGAAGGATGTCCAAATATACGTTTGGCACATGCCCACATTTTAGCTTTCCATTCGTGAAATCTAACGATGTTTTCCTTATATCTTCCTCGTCTGTACCTATACGACTTTTAAACGGAGGCTATGATCACCACCCGCCGCGCCGGCGCCGTAGACTTAAAAGGTGAATTAAGTGGAAGTCAAATTGTTTCAAAGTCTCTAAAGAGGTCACATTGCATTTTTTTACTAATCACAAAAATGCCCCGTTAAGACTTAGCGCGGATTTAGTAGAAACGCACCCTAACTCTGCGTGTTACGTGGGCGATCTGTGGACGCGAAGGCGGCGCGGAAACAACAAACAGTCGATTTAACCTGGACTGAACACGAGAGGCGGCAGTCGATAATCTAAAGAACGCAATCAGAATTTCGGCGAATTTTAACACTAGACGTAAACTATCCGACGATTCAGACGCACATAGGACAGACTCGCCGCGCGCCGCAATCGCGCTCACGTCAATTCGCAGGGTAATGTTAATGATTCTTTATTTATCAAGAAAAACAACTTTATGTTTCGATATTTATTCAGTTAAGTATAATTCTTACTTTCATTATTAATTAACTATGAACAATACACAGTACAGGGTTATGCATAACTTAAGTATATTGCTGTTATTCATTTGTTTTTATGATGACTGATAATAAAATAGATTTAGTAGAAAAAAAATAACACCTAGCTAGTACAAGTAGAATTTGAGGGCATTTCACTAAGCGCCATCTAGCCCTAAGCTAATGCCGGCCACCCACGATCCAGTCTGCAGCGCTGCAAACTTGATCAAGTCGGCAGAACGAAGTTCTTTTTCGTTTGTCATGCATACCAATACACTGTCAAGTTTACTGGACGCCGCCGGCGCCGCATCTAGTCCGCTGCAGACTGGACGGTAAACTTGATCGTGGGTGGCCGGCATAAGCAAATTTTGTTTAAGGGAACAAGGTGACTGATGGAATACATTAAATAAATACTATAAACACGCAAAGCTACTCTACTTACTTTTTACTAGACACTATTTTACCCGACTGTCAAAGGAAGGGTTATGTTTTTATACATGTACATATAAATACTTTACAACACCACCACAGAACAAACTTCCATATTCACACAACTATTTGTTCTGGATGAGAATCGAATGACGAACAGCGGTTTCATGTATACTCTTATTTCCTGGCAGTTTTTGTATTTCGTACCAGCAGCCTTATTGTCTAACTTGAAATCCATTTCCAGTTGTCATCCCATTAGAGCTCAACCAATCACCAATTGAAGTCCAGGCTAGCTTTCAAACGTCGATCTTATTCTTTCTCACTTGACTAGTGTGCAGTTCAAAACCTGCCAGAAAATTAGAGTTTATAATATCTTGGATGTCTTGTCCCTTGTCGTCCCCCAGTATATCTTGGATGTCTTCTGCGGTTAGTTGAGCATGGTGTGCCTATCGTAGATGTTCCGCCGTTGCTCCCGAACCTGTCGTTTCCACTTATCCTGCTGGTGCGTCACGCGGTTTAGTACGTTGCCACTTGCACGCATTTGTGTTGCAGGACCACTAGTCGATCCTTCGTCCTAGAAAAAGTAATACAAATAAATTCTGCCTCTTTGCCGACCTATACGGTACAAAAATCTATTGAACTCAGACTGACAGTGCTACCGACACCACCGTCAGCGCCATCTAGTTTTGAACTCTGTAACTAAACACGGTAAAGAACCTTTGTAACGGCTTTTGTACAATAGAGAAAAATTACATTTTATATTTTCTACAACCGGGATAAAACTCAAAATTGTGTGAACAGAAATAATGTATGACATGTAATTTTACTCTACACAGGTACGTGGTTTTCGGGCAAGACATCACAGGATCATTCTAGCCTCTAAGTATGCAGAGCTTGTGTTATGGGAACCACAAAGAAATAAAATCCAGACCGAGAAAAAACCATTGCAGATTAAACGTTTGCATTATAATAATTGTATATCTGCAATTAATACAATGTTGTTAAAAAAACAATTTAGAGATTGACATTTTCTGCTAAGGACATTTAAAAATAAATTATTGAGCCATTTTGGCTCAAGTTCTCCTTTTTAACCGACTTCAAAAAAAGGAGGAGGTTCTATGTTCGGGTGTATGTATGTTTTTTTTTTTTTTTTTTATGTATGTTCACCGATATCTCCGTCAGTTGTGAACCGATTTCCAAAATTATTTTTTTGTTTGAAAGGATATGTTACCATAGTGGTCCCATAAAAATTTTACTCCTGAGGGATTGATAGTTTTCCCGTAAATCAAAAAAAATCACCGATCTTTCCGAAAAATGTGGACCGATTTTTAAAATTTTTTTTTGCTTGAAAGGGTATCTATATCTCGAGGTGGTCCTCATACTTTTTTTTCCTGAGGGATTGATATTTTTCCTGTAAAACTCAAAAAACCTCATTCTCACTACACAATCTGAGTCAAACGTTGAATAGTTTGACATGTTTATACTCTCGAGGTGGTCCCATATAAATTTTATTCCTGAGGGATTGATAGTTTTCCCGTAAAACTCAAAAAACTTCATTCTCACTACACAATCTGAGTCAAACGTTGAATAGTTTGACATGTTTATTCTCTCGAGGTGGTCCCATATAAATTTTATTCCTGAGGGATTGATAGTTTTCCCGTAAAACTCAAAAAACTTCATTCTCACTACACAATCTGAGTCAAACGTTGAATAGTTTGACATGTTTATACTCTCGAGGTGGTCCCATATAAATTTTATTCCTGAGGGATTGATAGTTTTCCCGTAAAACTCAAAAAACCTCATTCTCACTCTAACTTCTTTAATCTTGACTATTCAAATATCTAACCTAACCTACTATATTATTTACACTTACACTTTATTTACACTACACACAGTGTTTATTTACACTAAAAATTGAAAAATAAAAATTTTTGAAAAAAAAATTGAACCGACTTCACATAACACATACAGACACTAAGAACCTTCTATGTACCTACACTAAAAAGAGAAAAATAAGAATATACACATGCAAGTATTATTTACAGTATTCAATGAATAAATTATTATGTTATATTATGTATTTGAAGTCGGTGACAACTATTCTACTCCAACTACTCGATACAATTTTGCACCCAAGTTCTATTGTACTCGTAATTTCTTCTTAGATGTAAATGCATAGTTGGCACCGACTTCAAATATAATATAACATAATAATTTATTAATTGAATACTGTAAATAATACTTGCATGTGTATATTCTTATTTTTCTCTTTTTAGTGTAGGTACATAGAAGGTTCTTAGTGTCTGTATGTGTTATGTGAAGTCGGTTCAATTTTTTTTTTTAAAATTTTTTAATTCTTTTTTTTTTGGTAAAGAACATACCATAATAATTTAGTTTAATTTTAAGGTATTTTTTTTCTACATATGCGATATATAGTGTAAGCTGTTGTATACTGTAAATTGTTATATATGTATATCAGAAATGTTTATTTACTATAATTATATTTGGAAATGTTTCAATATATATGATGTGGTATACTAATAAATAAATGAATACACCTATACCCAGTACTTACCTCTTCATTGGTGTGTTCCTGATAGGAAGCCTTTGCACGCTTGTTGATAAGTGGGTCCAAGCAGATAAGGAAACCCATGTACACCACTAGTAGCATTATCACCCAAATAACGATGATCACCACAACCTAAGGGATAAAAATGCTTTAGTAATATGCACTTCACCTTTGCCGCCCAAGAGAACGAGTGTAGCGGAGAGTAAAGCTGATCCCACATATTTATGTCCGCGCCGCAGTCATTTTTCTATAGAAAAAATACTGATCGTCAGAAAATGCGACTCGCTTCTGACGCATTTCTTCTATTGAATTAAGGGTCGGTTCATATCTAACGGAAGATCCGTCGCGTATTATCGGTCGCGGAACGCCAGAACTGACAAATGTATAGAAAAACACTCGACCGTTCACACTCGACGGACTAACGTATCATCGGTTGAGTGTGAACGGTCGAGTGTTTTTCTATACATTTGTCAGTTCTGGCGTTCCGCGACCGATAATACGCGACGGATCTTCCGTTAGATATGAACCGACTCTTACAGTTCAGCGCGGATGGATACTGCGATGAGCTTAAGAGTACGCGCCACTACATATTAGTTAGTAAGTTCGTATGAGTCAGTGGCCAACTCTGGCGACGGAGTTTTTAGGCCGCCTTAAGGCCTCCGTCATGGCTTAACGACTTAAATAGCTGGGACCGACAATTTAACGTGCCCTCCGAAGCACGGAAGCGCTCAGATGAAAATGCCACTGGCGGTCACCCATCCACTTATAGACTGTTTCGAACATTGTTTAACTTCGACGATCTATCAAGAACGACTAAGCAAGCACGACCACGAGCGCTTCAATATTAGTTAGTAAAAAAAAATAGTAAAAATATTTATTTCAAGCAAAACATAGACATTATGGATAACAAATTGATAGACGTTAGGAAACATGTACCTACATAATGCTGACAACAACACTCTTATGTGTTAACTCATATGTGTGTCATAGTATTCTTCAATGTAAGAAAAGCAGAGACGGAGTTTTTAGGCCCCTCTTATTGAATAGCCGGGATCGATAATCAAACGCACCCTGCGAGCCAAGGAAGCGCTCATTTGATAATTCCACTTGCCACCCATCCAATTATTGACTGTTCAAAATGTTGGTTAACTTTGACAATCTTATCAGAATGACTAAGCTACGCCTTGAGTGATATGCTGACTATACTGACCATAGATAATACACTATCCTAGCTTTGTTAAAGACTAGTTCACGGTGGATGATATTTTACCTTGATAATAGTAGTATTTCTATTTTCATATTTGCACTCGCAATGTGGGCAGAACTCTTGTTCCCGGTTCTGCAGTTTATCACCGATGCGCGGCAGAATCACACCTAGACAGTTACTGAAACGAATATAAACATTTACTGAAGTTTTAACTTTGCCACCAAATAAAAATTACAAAACCAGAAATAAAATATGTAAATGTACCTATTTTTAAATCCTGCATTATTTAGGTTCTTCTAATCAAACAAACAGGAGAAAACAGCATAAATGATTTATTGAATTCCCTTGTCGTTTCTCAACATCTCAACATGGAATCCTATCAATAATGTCTAATTTAATAGTGTGTTTTTGTATTGTATTGATAATTTTACATAGTACCTACCACTTGTTAGGTGGCACATTATCAATGAAGGGTGGACAGCCTGTGGCCCCTGTGTTATTCAACACGGCAGATATACACGGGCAGACACACTTGCACCTCTTGTCTTCATACTGACCCTGCAATTACAAAGTACCATTTTGGATCATGAATAGTGGACATTCAGTTTCAGTTTTATCGTACCTTTTGCGACAAGTATCTATTCTCTTACAAGTTCATTGTCAAAATTTTACAATACATTTTGTGAGTTTATCTTACAATAATCGGAAGAGGTAAATTGAGGGATGTAATGGCTTTTATATAATATAATTATCAAAATTTTCAAAGGCTTCTGTGTGTCGGCTTCGGTCTTATGATGCATGCCAATCAACATTTTGGGACTCCTTTGACACCTATTATGTAAATTTGCTTTATTTTTTCGGCCTAGCCTCATTGTTTCGGGCATTTAGGGTGTCGCTTTAGGGAGGCAGCAAAGCAAAGTCCTTCTAGTGTAGATTTTGTTAAAAGTAGGTAATTATTATAATATTTATGTGTACATCCATTAATACATAGTTGTATTTAAGATATTTGTTAATACCGTGTATTTTTATAAAAAACCTTTTTACTTGGTCTACCGCGATACAGGCTTGGACTAGTGCGGGGTCCGTTGTAAATTATTTGTATGAAATAAATAAAATAAAATAAATAAAAGTTGCGTTCTGTTTTGTTTGTGCTGGTCAAATAAAAAACATTCAATTCTAAACAAGTAGGGTTCTAACAAGGCATCTATTCTAAACAAGGCACTGCATGTTTGGACCATCTTTTTTATAACTTTGATGCATTCTCATGTTGCAATGTGAGGTGTCAAGATGAGGTGTAGGACATGATAAACAGGAAATATTATACCCTGATTTCTAAATCCATCTATATTGAATGATTACGATAATGGTCTCAGCCACGTCACATTCTGCACAAGAAGTTACCTAATTGAAAAATTGCATTCAATCAGTTACATTGTTGCGATTGATAACAACTTGCTATAACAAGAGCACAATGATGCTGTTAGTAGCCATGACCTGGAATACTGATATTGAATAGACCAGAAATAGCCCAATCAACTTGTTTACTCACCATAGAAACATCTGGAACTTCAGGTTTACATATAGGATAAGATTTTGTTGAAATACGAAAAACACACATTTATTGCATACAAATCGCTGATAATAAAAATGGAAAACATCCCTCACCTATTGCCAAGTGTATCGTGGATATATGCAATTGACAAAGGAATCATTTTATTTATTTATTTACACATACACATAGATAGTACATTACAGAATTAATTATTCTAATTCGTATTTTATGGTTACAAGGAGGTAAACAAGATAGACTTTTGCCACCAAGGGGTAAAATAATAAGTCATGGGAAGATTACGAGCTCTTGAATGTTGTCATGGGATGAATAAGTATAGCTTTCGAGGACAGTAAAGTGACGTGATGGCGCGACAAAAACTACCATCCAATATCAACAACGTGAATGCAAAAATTCGATTAGTTACCATAGAACTGACTGAGCTCAATGGTACAAACATATTCAGATGAAGAAACGTTACTTACGGATACAGAGAACACGCAGACTCCAAGAAACACGAACACAATGAATTTATGCATTGTAAATGCCTATGACTTTAGCCAGAATCTACCATTTAAGTAAATAGATAAATAAATAATGTACACATAAATATCAAAGAGCAAGAAAACTGTGAGTGAATTGTGTGATTGATGACGAGTGAAGAGCCACCAAGGCACCAATGCAAGAGCAAATGTCAACATCAAAATCACAATGAGCAATTTACTGTCAATGTCAGTGTTGGATACAAAAAAAATCGAATGCTGTAATAAATATAATATTTTTTGAGGAATAATTTCCTCACGAGTTCGTGCTACGAAGTTTTTACCAAGCAGAAAGATTATAAAAAACTCCACACCACAGTTCATCTTGTTGTACACTAGCGCCGCCATTCCGAAAACATTTCGTGGCGCTGTTCCCGTTCGTGACTTTGTTGTGATAGGTTACTTCTTTTCTTCACCACACGTCAAATGTATAGAGGTCGCTTTTGCCCTAAGCCGATAGATGGCAATAGTTGTCCTAAGATTAGATTTAATTTCATAAAACAGTGAGTAGCTGGTAGTGGTAGTACATACAATGATGATGATTGTAGTCGACTTATAGTAGTAATTTAGTTGTCAAATCGCCCAACTACACACTTAGTAGTCAAGAGATATTTTATGTACCTAGGTACATAAAATATCTCTTGACGACCTCTGTGGCGCAGTGGGTGAAAGCCCGCTTGGGACGCAGGTTACGGGTTCGATCCCCGCCGCGGGATAAATGTTTGTATGATCTGAAAATGTTTATCTCGGGTCTGGGTGTTTCTATGTAATAATATGTAAGTATGTATTTACAAAAAAAAGTATACATATACTATGTAGTAGGTATATCAGTTAACTGGTTCCCATAGTATTTACAAGCTTTGCTTAGTTTGGGGCTAGATGATGCTGTTTGAAATGTCCAGCATTATTTATTTATTTAGTATTATATTACTAATTTAGTAACCTTAGATAATTATTATTTTAGTAAACTATATTTGTAGAAACACGCGCGCGCGATGAAACATGCTCTCAAGAATCAAGTTACTAAGTAATTACTAAGTTAATTACTAAGTAATTACTAAGTTACAAAACTAGGTTAATATTTAGGTTACTAATTTAGTAACCTTACTATTTACCTAAATAATAACTAATTTCGTAACCTTGTGGGTAGACTGGTTAGTCCCAAATCGAAAAGTTTTTATTAGTTACGTGGCCGGTCACAAATTCAGGTTCCTATCCCGGCTCAACATCTGTAATAAAACTTTACTATAAGCCTGTTTACAGGACCACCTATTTACTATTCATGTAGTGTAAACAGTACAGCGTAGGGGGCGGCCACACTGCTTTTCAATGGTTTGAGCTCGGAAATATGACAATGCTTTAGTGAACGTTGTGAGCACACCTTAGGCGGCTAAGATGCCGTTTTTGTAGAAACCAAGTGAAACTTAGGTAACCTACCTAAATAGCTAGATAGGTAGGTACCTACCTACGTGGTAGGTACCTATCTAGCTATTTAGGTAGGTACTTTTTAAGGTAGCTTTTTATGTAGGCCTGTCAAAGTATTAAATAAATATAGTTAGGTAAGTTAGGTATATAACTTACCCTTGAAATGACAATTTTATTAAACGTAAGTAGGTAAGGTTAGTAATTATTAGTACCTACCTACTTATACATATACAGGGTGTAAAAAGACTGCTACCGAAAACTGAGGGGTTGCAATCAGACCATGATTCTAAACATATTTAGCGAAAAAAAAAGCAAGAACATTTTTGACTTCACTTAGTAATTTTACGTTATTTTCGGTTATTTACTACCAGGACAACATAATCAGACCATACCTACCTAATAATTTCATTTTTATAAGAAAAAAACAGTTAAAACTCAAATCCAGCAATCTACGTAAAAAAACGCGCCCAGAACATACAAAAACAGTACTGTTCAAACGCTGTTTTCTCCGGATATAGGTAATGATTTTTTTGGAAAATCCTTTTGGATTTGGTTGTGTGTTGGGATGCTGTACCTACCCTTTGCGGCTTCGGTAGACGTCTTTTTACACCCTGTATATCTACCATACATATGCTACCTAGTTTTATCTCTCCCCTGACGTGTTTCAGGCGAAATCATCATGATTCAATTGTGATACCTACCACAGGGCGACAGACGTGCGACGTTTGCACGTCCACGACACGACTTGTATTTTGGCCTTTCCTTACCTACATATCTATGTGAAGCGTCATTTTACCGTACACCGTTATTGTTCCCTCTGGACCGGCGCGAAATTCAGCTCAAGCAAACCGTAGGTAGGCACCTATACACCTACACCTACACCTCGAAAGTTTATTGCGCTCAAATTGTATGCATTATTTATTTAATTTAAAAGCGAAGAAACCCGACTGCGTTCATACGCCTCCTGGCAGGGATGGGTGGGCCGTGGGATGCAAAAATGTTGATGTTTGCGTGAATTGGGATTTTAGTGTTGATATTTTTCCATTACCTAGGTAGGTTAGGTAAGTACTTACCCAAAAATATTTAGATTCTGTAAGTAGGCGGCAGTTAGGATGTTTTCTATTTCCCTTTCACGTTTTAAGAACCTATCTTCATTCTTATAAATTGACACCGGGATTTCTCAGTTTACCCGTAGGTTCTAGGTTACAGAGCTTGGAACCGGTTTATTATTAACCTGTTCTTAACCGGTATAAACCGCTAGTATAAACGTATAAACCTAGGTTACGGCTGTTCTAGTATGTGTTAGCATTGTTTTCCACCAATGGCACGCGGCTATTCGGCTATTATCCATGTCAAAAACACGAAAACACCCCGCTGTTGACCCGGCATAAGGATCAAACGATCTTGAAACTAGTTACTCTGAGAATCAAACCGTTCAAACCAGCGAAACGTTGAGTTGCCTGTGTCACGTGGTGTCACGGAACCGAAACGAGTGTCAAGTGTCATTGTCATGTCAAGCAACTCCAAAGACCAAACGCTTAACTTTTTCACTCAAAGTACATAAATGTATAAAGATTACTTTTTCACTGGACGAGGGAGATTATATAATCGCAAAGCAAAATTAGCAAATAGCATGCATGCGTGTGATTCGCCGCGATGCGAACGATTTTTTTCAATCGATACTGTGCTTAGGAAGGTAGGTAGGTACCTACTTACATTTTTACCTCTGTGATTGTCTACGTGTAGGATAGGAGCTCTAAGATTAAGAACTGTGGCTGAAATAGCCGGCCAACAGAACGGTAAGTGGCAGATAGCGTAACACATTTACGTTAAAGAAATAGAACTACGAGTGTAGGTAGGTAGTAGGTAAGCAGGTAGTAGGTAAGTAGTTACCTAGTAAGTACATTATAACTCGATGTTACCTAGCGATCGATTCATATGCGTCAGTATTTTTTTGTCATCTGGTAGAAGTACCTAATAAAATCAACATACCTAGTCCTGCTTACCTAGGTAGGTAGGTACCTACTTACTCTATTCTGGCGTATACCTACTCTATCGCCCAAGCGCGTGCTCTACCATAACGCCGGTATAGGTAGGTATGTACAGACAGTAGGTACAACCTACTCACTTCACTTAAGTATTATTTTTGTTTTTGTAAAACTTATTCGGTAGACGGGCAAGAAATACACTATGTCGATGAGTACATTTACTTGGGCCTGTTAGCTTCCTTCGAAAACAAACAGAACAAAGAGATAGACCGCAGAATTGAAAATCCCTGGAAAAGCTACTGGTCCATGAAGGAGCTAATGAAGGGCGATCTTCCTATGTCACTGAAGCGTCAGCTCATCGATATGTGTATTCTGCCCGTCCTAACCTACGGTGCCCAGTCTTGGTCACTAACCGGTTCTCAAAAGTCCAAACTCGGGGTTTGCCAAAGAGCAATGGAACGCAGCATCCTAGGTGTGAAAAAAATCGACCGAATCCGAAACACCTGGCTGCGTTCAAAGACTGGTATTGCGGACGTGGGCGTAAGGGCTGCCAAGTTAAAATGGGAGTGGGCAGGTCATGTGACCCGCATGCACCCAGACAGGTGGCCCAAAGTGGTGACTGGTTGGATCCCGGTGGATGGCAGGCGAATCCGGGGCAGGCCTAAAAAGCGATGGCACGATGACCTGGACGCCTTTGAGAAGGATTGGCGAAAAATCGCAGAAGATCGCGAGGTGTGGAAGGTGACGGAGGAGGCCTTTGCCTTTTTAAAAAAAAAACTTATTCAAAATCTTACTACCTACATGTCTTATCACATCTTACATGAATCTGACTAGGTACCCCCTTAGACAAAAGGATAGGGAATAGGTACATAAAAAAAAGATCTGAGAGAATGTCTACTGCGCCTTGGGGATACAGTCGTGACCCTGTTTACATTTTACGTTTATACTATGTTCATCTTCTTCCGACTGTATTGTGTAACATTTTTATGCTCAACAGACATCCAAACAGGTCTACAACCTCTCGCTTAGCAATATTCGCGAGTCGAAGATCCTTTAGGTATTCGAGTCGCGGAGAGGCGGGCGCGTGCCTAAAACAAAACCGCTGTGCCACTAAACACATATTTCGCATGCACATAAAAAATGCAGGCGGTACCCGTTCCTGCTGTATTTCAAGCCGGTTTGTCATCTGGCCACCTCCGCACGTGGCCTGCCTGTTAAACGTCTTCAAATTGCGAAAAAAATGGAAATATGCTTGCGATTGTTGCTGCGCTATGTAGACTCTTTCCAATCTCTAGGAACACTTGTATGTTTCTGGAAAAAAGAGAGGCCCAGAAGTCAATTTTGGGCCGGTCAAGTTAGAATGGTAGGTAGCTATACAATATAATATAAGTATACTTTTTTATGTTTATGTACATTTAAACATAAAAAAGTAAGTTCGTTTAAGAGTCAGTGGCCAACTCTGGCGACGGTTTTTAGGTCGCCTTAAGGCCTCCGTCATGGCTATAACGACTAATATAGCCGGGACCGACAATTAATCGTGCCCTCATACTTTAGGGTGGTAGATACGTATAGTAACTATCTACGAATTAACAGATCCTGCAGAGTTGTAAAGAGCCGGATACACCTACACCTGCAGCAGTTAGGTAGTACCTAATGCTTTATTGGCGCTAGTGGAGTGGCTTACCCTTTTAAGGGAGTTATGGTTTACACTATTGCACTATTGCTACGTCCTTTAGTAAAGTCGGCCTTTTCCTACTGAGCTGAGACGAACCAATTGTTAAATGAAATGCTTGAAACAGCGTGATTCAAGCGAGCCTCCATAAACCGAGCGAGCCAGCATCCCGAATCACAAATGCAATCCCCAGCGGTTCGTCACAATCTCCGCACACATGACTATTATTATAAATTCATCGCATCGCTGACCGGCAAAACGAAATTACACCTAACAAACCCACAAAATTAACAATGAAAATAATGTAACGTCTATTAATTCCCCCGGCGGCGTATTAACAAGGGGTACCGCACGTATTAAAATGATAAATGATTGTAATCATCATTTTCCTTCACCAGCGCACAAAGAGCCGCCAACCCTCTCGCTTTCATCGGGAAATTCACCTTTTGTGTGAACGGAGCAGTTTCCCGGAGTTCTAGCTTACTTGGTCTATTTTACCCCAACTTTGGGTCTCTTCAGTGTGTTAACTTTAACAAATTACTGTGCCAATGTTGGCTGAGTTAAGCGACTGAGTTTGAAGAGAGCTGGAAAATAAGATGAATTGTTGTTTTGACCCCTATTTGTAAAAATATTGTGTTCACTTGCGGTAAGAATGCTGGCCGACTACGCTGAGCGGATTGACGATAGGCATGCCTTATACAACACCCCGTTCATACCGAGTTGCAAAACATGTTCTTAAACTACACTACCACCTACATCGTTTTTTGGTCTCACGTAAAGCAACTAGGTAGATAGGTACCCTCACTAATAACTTAGGTAAAATTTTGCGTATAGCTAGGTTTTATGCTAATCTAGTAGAAAACTGAAAAACTACCTAACACGTCCTTAGGTAAGTTTGAGCACGTAGGTAACTTACCAAATGTTCTCTCAAGGTTACCAAAGAAGGTTGATCAAGTCTTATTCTAAACTCCTTTTGATGAATGATCCCAGTGATTAACAAGGAAGTGGAATTGTCGCAATAATTATATTCTTAAATGTAAACAATCATCTTTCTTCTCTTCTAATCCGTTTCACTCGTGAAGAGAGTTTATCATAGTCCCGTAGCCCAGCGGTTGTTATTAAAATTACATTACTCTTTTTCGGTTAAGCTTCGTAGCTAGATTATGAGGGGTTAAGGTACCAACGAAGCATAAACAAAATAGAACAGTCTTATTATATTTGCAGACATTTTGTATACTTTTTCAGTAAAACGGGGTAAAACTAACAGTCTTTCTGTGGTCTAACTAAAGAATCAACGAGATAAATTATCGAATCTAAAAAAAATTTGAAAGAAAAGTGTAGCTTAAGTAATAAAAGACGTAAATAAAATAAACTTGAACTGAACCCAAAACCAACTGTGTTGGTTAGTTCGTGTCTGCGGCACTTGTCAAACTCTGTACAATATATCAATTTGTAAGTCATTGCAAAATTTTGCAGAATCTAAAAAGATACTGTAGATACATCACATACATAGATTTAGGGTCGATTCACATCTGACGGAAGATCCGTCGCGGATTATCGGTCGCGGAACGCCAGAACTGACAAATGTATAGAAAAACACTCGACCGTTCACACTCGACGGACTAACGTATCATCCGTCGAGTGTGAACGGTCGAGTGTTTTTCTATACATTTGTCAGTTCTGGCGTTCCGCGACCGATAATCCACGACGGATCTTCCGTCAGATGTGAATCGACCCTTAAGGTAAGAGCGCTGTTTCGTAAGGACTTCCTTCGTGACGCTAGCTCCGACTCATCCGTTTCATCTCATCTCTGCCTCGTGATTAACACAGCCAGCTTTAATTCGATAGCTAGTCTAATATTAATAAGCGATGTTTGCGAAACAGTTTTTGGTACGTTTTTGATTGCTGCCCCGTCCCGATGATAATTACTTTTGGGAAAGGGTTGCGCTCTGGCATTGTACGGGGTGTTGCGGATTTTATTAGATAGGTATACCTACCTACCCACAAAACAACATTTATACGTCTATACCTACACACATAAGTATAAATGTTGTTACCAAAAGAGTAGTACCTAGTTAGCCTAGTTAGTATTTAGTTTTTTTTTTAACTTAAACTGGGTCTACTGCTTTTCATTAGAATTTTGGCTAGGTATGTCTAAAAAATTACTTGAATTTGGGTCCGTTAAAAGAATAAATAATGCTTTAATGGCCCCGAGTAAACAGTCGCAGCCTAGTTGCAGCAGAATCAAACACAGAAAATGAACTCCACAAAGTTATTTCCATTTTGAAGAAGCAAAGTAAATGTTTTCCTCTTGTCACGGTGCATAAGAACCAGTTTTCTATATCTTCAACGGTTAGGGGGTTGTTGGATGTAAACTATTAACTTCTCTATTCCGAAAAAGTGTGATTTTATTTCCGAATATCTTATACCGAATATAAAGCTTTGGTAGTATGTTCCGGGCAGACTAGCTCCACCCTGTATACCATCTCAATTGCTATTATTATTGTGATTAAGGGCCTAACTTAAGCAGTGACAGTCCCGGCGTCCATTAATAATGCACTCATTTATAACTTGGTAACTTGCTAACGTGGTTAGCTTGGAAACGGCTAAAGTTTCTTCATTGCTCAGGTGAGAGACAAAATGTTTTAACCGACTTGCCTAAATGCAGTACTTTTCTCAACATTTTATTTACAGTGGTTCTGTGAAAACAGTAGACCTCGCGAACAAAATTTCAGGTGATTTGTATTTTCCAATAGGCTTGCAGTACCTACCTTACCTACCTAGGTAAGCCTATGAGAGGGGGATAAGTTTTTAGTGATTACTTGCGTTTCTTTGGTCCTAGAGGGCCAAATCTGGTGTCTACCTACGGGTATGTCTCGTAAAGGCGGAAAGGACTGCGGTGCAGTCTGATTGGTTGAAAATTTCAACTGTCTTAACTATCATGGTTCAAAATTTGGTATAAATTTTACGAAAAAACGTCCTATAAGCTAAAATAAACTTCCCACCGGTTTCATCTCCTTTCGCCCTTTTGTTTTTTTTTCATTAGGTTATATCTTGTGTAAAATTCAGTCCCTAGTGTGCCTCCAATATTGTCGCCCCAATCAAAAAATGCAATTGAGAAAAGTTTTTTAGTAAATCGAGGAACATGTGTACCAATTTTCATTAAAATCGGTTGAAAAATGCAACCTGTAGGCGACTGACGGACAGAAGGACAAAACAACTTCTGGCCAGTCTCGAAACTGAGACGCTTCGCTCGCTCGATCAATTACTATGATGAAGTTCAAAGATTTTTTGTTGTCTATCCTAAAAGTAAACAATATACACGTTTCAGTCAATTATAATATTAAATTAGGGTACCGCGGAATCGCCGGCGGGTTTCGGCCCCCATAGAGTTGTCTAATCGGCATCCTATGGTCTCTATAAAATCACATTAGGGCTACTGCGTCCGCCCGGAGTCTTTGCACAACGTGTGCATACAGTTACTGGATGTGACATAAAAAAATCCTTATGAGAAGTGGCGAAATCAAACTTAAAATGAATCCATCGATTAATCCCCATACGAGCTCAACGGATTCGATGCCGATTCGATGCGCATTTGACACTTTTTCATACGAAATTATATAGTAAAACGTTTACCAGAGAAAAGCAGTCTACTTTGCTAGGATCACTCTACGTAAGAGGCTAGATCCATCGGGATTTTTTTCATATATAAAAAATGTCCTTCCCTGTAATACCTACAACCTTTATACATGTCAAATATCAGCTTAATCTGTTTAGTGGTTTGGGTGTGAAAAGGTAACAAACAGACAGATAGACAGAGTTACTTTCACATTTATAATATTAGTATGGATATTAAAATTAGTAAGTTCGTAGATCTAGTGGCTAACTCTGGTGCCTAGTGTTTAGGCTGCCTAAAGACCTCGGTCACTCTACAGCCGGGACCGATATATTAAACTTGCCTCCAATGATTCAGTTTAAGCCTGCCATATCCAGTAATTTAAACTCCTTGAATAACATCTTCTGTTCACGTTTTCGTAGATTAAAAATGTAATTAATTTTTTATTACGTTCTCTATTGGCTCGAGTTGTTGTTTTTTAACCTTCAAACCCTCCCATCCTCCGCTTCTTGGATTATAAAGTTTACTCTCGCCTGAGGAGAGAATTAGTGGGTGGATGCAAGGTTGCTATTCTTTACTGTTTGCTAGCACACGTTTTTGTCGTATGATTCGCCAATCATCAAAAGAAAACAATGTTAAAATAAAAAAATAATTTAAGATTTATTTAATGCATCCAAAATGACATTAATATCGATTAAAAATATCAAGCAAAGTCATGTAGGTAAGAATTGTTAGGCAAATCAGAAGCGTAGATGCTGGTTCTACGCGTAGAATTTGTCAGCATTGACTTGCTACGAAACGCTACGCTCTCGTAGTAGTTCATTCAGAGTAGAAAAGTTGGTCTTGTCGCGTCAATAAACTTGTTTTTCAAAATTATTTTAATAATTAATAAGGAAAAATAAGTTTTGCGTTTTATATTTTTTAATGGTTCTTTAATTGATAATTTCTCTATGATACCTAAATACATAAAGTTTCGGTTTGCGGTACACAGCAACCAAATCCATGCCAATAAACGAAAAGGTGAGTAACCATAGAATTATGTAGTCATGAGTTTTGGGTACAGTTCTATGACCTAAAAGTAATCGTATCAAATGCACATACCCGTGAAATCTGAAACTCGTCACACATACAAATTAACATAGTAATTTGCATAACGTATGCAAAGCATTCTGTGCGAGCGACGGAAAATATGACAAATTAGCACAAGATTTACATGCGGCCCGAGGGGACATGTACCCTTCGTCAACCTTCGTATTT
Source organism: Epirrhoe alternata (assembly GCA_963565295.1). Taxonomy (NCBI): domain Eukaryota; kingdom Metazoa; phylum Arthropoda; class Insecta; order Lepidoptera; family Geometridae; genus Epirrhoe; species Epirrhoe alternata. Next base: position 4,573,488 of record OY751375.1, read on the forward strand.
ACTACCTTCGCCCTGTGGCTTTGTCTACGATGTAACTACAATAAAAAAGTAGTTTAACAGTTTTATACAGCAAAGTTGTATATAGCAAAGAAATGTACTTGGTTGAGGCGTTCGTTTTTTGTACTTTATGAGGATCTAAACTTACTTTGACGAGCCTCAATTTTCTTTGACTGGCTCCCCACTGGAGCTTGACTTTAGTTTTAAGATGGATCACCTAAAATAATGAAAGGCCCCAAACCGTGTTTGTTGCCCTGATTCTTCACGGTATTGGTCGCGAAAGAACAGCGGTCCTACTGAATAAATGCTTTTTGACTTTGAATTTGATATGTTAAAGGCTCGGAAATATGATAATACTTCCTCACAGGACCATAAAAAAATCATAATCATGGTTGTAGCCCCAAGGCAAGGTAGCAGATCTATAGGGTTACATATCTTCGAAGATGTCAGAGTGTAGTCAATTACTTTTTTTTTTTTTTTTTTTTAAATTAAATAGGTCAGCATTTGACCTCACTCTGCCTGATGTTAAGCAGTAGTGAGGTCTAAGATGGAGCATGCTTACCTAGAAGGAACCTATTTACTCTTGATTTGAAGACCCCTAAATTGTACTTTTCGGGAAATACAGAGCCCGGCAATGAGTTCCACAATTTGGCGGTGCGTATGAAAAATGTGGACTCAAAACGCTTTGTACGAACTCTGGGAATGTCGACCATGTACAAGTGGCGTCTTTCCGGGAACCTGTTGGCCCGAACTTTCACCTCCAAATACATGTTTGGCTCCCACAGTTTGCAAAAGGTAAGCATTTGTGATAGGTTGCAAGCCAAACGCCACATAACAAATTTTATACATATAAATAGTACCGAATTATGGTTATTATTGACAAATAAATAAGGATCGTAGCGACTGGAGATCCGTGGTCTCCGCCTACCCCTTTGGGAAAGAGGCGTGACTTTATGTATGTATGTATGTATGTAAATAAGAAAGCAAAGTGACTCTTTTTATTGATAATTTAAAAAAAAAAACAAAACGACAGTCAAAATAGTGGAAACCATGCTTTTGCAAGATAATTTTCAAGTCTGTGATGGGAACTAAAAAACTTTCCTGATGCAATTTAAATCAGTAAAAAGTCAACCTCATGTCTCCCAAGTTCAACTATAAAAACATCACGTCGTCGCCTAAGGGCATAACCCTGTAAGCAGGATCCAAACGTCATAGGATTGCACCAAACATAATCAGATCAGGGTACAAGTAGAAATTGAATTAGGGGGACTTGACCCATTGGGCATTTCGTTTCCCAACCTCATACCGCGGATGAACTTTATACTGCTATCGATAAGGTCGAAACTCTTTTGTATACATTTGCATGTCTCTTCTGTACAATTTGATTCGTAAAGTTGAGGGAATAGAGTTTGTAGTGGATTGAAAGGAGCTTGGATGGTGTGCAACAGAGGGTGACCAGTAACGTCGATGGTTATTTGCGCTTAATAGCAAAAAACCAACAGATGCAGGCATTTCACGGGTATAATAATGTACTTAGCCGGATTTTTATTTGTTTGCTTTGATCTGCCCGGCGGCTTAGTGTTTTTGGGTTCAGTGATGTAAAAAAATAAAATAGTGATATTATTTTTATTCCACAATAAAATCACTTTTTTTGTAAAAAAAAAGTGTCGTCATATTTTGTTACTGACTTCACGTCATTGTTACTGAGTTTTAAGCTTTACAAAGCACTATTGTATTAGTTTTTTGCTCTACATTAACGCAAATACCAATGAAATGCAGATACTGTTTTACCCACGTCTATTGACTCACATTCCAGGGGAACTGTCAAGAATGTCCAGTTGCAAATGGTCTATAAAACACTACACTTTGTCTTTCCTTAGAAAATTTATTATGAAAATAATCAGTAGGATAATTATAATACTTGACAAAATCTATACTGAACCCTTGGTTTGTACTTCCCCTTCGGCAGGTAGCTTTAAGTTTCGCAACAATTGGCTTTCGTGTCCATCCGTCGCTCGCACTTGTCGGTAATATAATGTAATGACCTTTATATTATAATGCGTGTTGAAAGGTAAGGGTGGCTTTAGATAACCATCTTAAAAGTTTTTATTTTGGATTTGGAGAATCACCAAGTTTCCTTTTTGAAATTGGTGTCAGAGATTCCTAAATTCAGCATATTTAGAAATAAATAATTAAGTACTTCAGTTAATAAGTAGTTTCTGTTTTCAAGTTGGTATCAGACAGAGATTTCCATTTAGGATCTATTAAAATAGTTCCAGTTTTGATTTAATAAATTGCTTCCTTCAAGTTTGCATGATATCTTCAATGTGTACTGACTTGAATGACTACTTATTTCCCGCGACTTAGTCCGGATTTGATGCTATGGTTTCGTTTCACCATTTCAAAATATTATCAATCACTTTCAGTCCCTCCATGATTATTTTTGAAAAAAAAATGTAGGTATGACTATGTAAAATCATATCACCAATTTTAATAGATTACCTCGTAATGTACTTTTAAAAATGGTGATAGGATTTGAAGTGCACCTCAAAAAGGCTGCTTTCTTGACACCATGTTTTCGATAGGACGGAATTAAAGTACCAACATAAGTACCTGTAATTATTTTGAACTTAAAATAAGCTAGCACGTGTTCAATCCCAATAAGTCACACAATCGTATTACATTTTAACAACTCGGTAAAAAAAAAACAATAATGATTTAAGGGATCAGTCCCTCTCACTCCTGATCTCGGCGTAACGAGGTATAATACAACATAATCGATTATCCGCCCCAAAACTTATTTCTATACTTAGTGACAACCCTAGTCAACGATCTCTCTGAAAAACTATAGTCCGTAATGCTATAGCAATTGAGTTGAATTTTGCGTAATATTAGTATGGTTAATTGAAAATCAAGGTTGTGTTTTGCACTATGGTTTGCTGGGCCATTTGTTGGTCTCTTGGATTCTAATAATACAGGATTGGCCCATAGGTATTAACGAGTGTTCTTAGTTTGTCCTAATACATTTTAAATTAACAACTAATTTGTATAATTTTATGTGTGGGCTTGCCTGCTCTACCATTCAAAATTGAGATTGATGAAAAGGATTGAGAATAAATTAAGTATAACTTATTCTCAATATGTGGTATGTGTAGAATTTATAGACGGACTTTAGTCACAATTTCATACGATTATTTTATGCTCGGTCGCCTAAAACCATCAAAGCCACTCTAGACGTTTCACAAATTTTTTTTACTAAAAAACAAATTATTTTCCCATCCATAAGTTACTAAATCTTACGAATTCACTAAATTCATGGGTGGAATGTTGTTGGTCCTGTCTAATTTTATTGTTATTACAATCCCATTATTCGCGACTATACCCTACACATTGAATGACACTGTACCCTGTTGTACGCAACAGTACCTACCATGAAGGGTGAATTTTTGTCCTTCGTCATAGAGTTGACATTTTTATTGCTTCTTGATTAGTGAATGGCAACTTTGCATTTTTTTTAATCGTCTACATAAAATCATGCTTTCTTGACTACCTATTATATTATGACGACCTCTGTGGCGCAGTGGGAGAAAGTCCACTTGTGACGCAGATGGTTGCGGGTTCGATCCCCGCTGCGGGATAAATGTTTGTATGAGCTGCAAATTGTATGAGTTATCAGGTTCCCATAGTTCAAGCTTTGCTTAGTTTGGGGCTAAATGATGCTGTATGAAATGTCCAGCATTATTTATTTATTATATTTATAGATGTATAGTAGAGTAAAAGTTAACGTAACTGAAAACTATTTCAGAGTTAAAAAAATTTCATGCATCCCAAAAGCACCCATGCGGTGTACTCGAACACGCGACTTTTACCGATTTAAAAGTTTTCTTTTTACTGTATATCCGTATTCAGGATGTCATTCGGCTGACATGATGATGATAGAATAAAATATACTAAAGAGAAGAAAAGGGTTTGCAGAGTGGTCGAAACGGTGGTCACGTTTTAGTTTTATTTGCCTTGAATGCAATGCGCCAGAGACGAGGTGAAATTGGTGCAATCTTCATTTGAAAAATAACTTTATTCTTTTAGTTTAGAGAGTAAGAAATGGTTGGATATACGAGTAGATTCGGGGGGTAAGGAAAAGTCGGAACTTGAAAATATATATATTGGTTACGATCTAGTCACTTTCGGAAGCACTTTGATGCGTTGGATGTACCTTAAACTTTTACTAGGATGTACTTTTTCTAAACTAACTACACATATTGAGATGAGTCGAGTCTGGCATAAATATAGCAGACAGACTGATTAGTTCTATAAATTCTTTAAAGTTTTGCGGTAAAATTACCGACCCTAAAGTGAAAATATATTTTGTTTCAGAGCACATTAGGGCGAGGAAAAACTTGGAATCAACTTTGGTGGACAGCGCAAAGTTTCAACATAATATCCCCAAACAGGGCGGTTTACACATCATGACAATTTATTGTTGAAACTTTTCATCTCGCCCCTAATTTCTGAAAACACATTTTGGGGTAATCGCGCTTGGACGGGCGAACTGAGGCTGTCAACAATTTTATTCACTCTGGCGACTCCCCGGAATGGCGTCATAAAGCGACGTAATGGAGGAAAACAGGCTCTAACGATACGCCGAGATGCTCCAGCCAAGCCGAGCTTAATCTTTTAAATAAAATATCAAGAAGAAATCACTGGGAACCGGGCGGGTGCTGCTCAAGTTTATAGCGCGCAGATTGGACATATTTACGTCTGCCTCTCTGTCGGCTAGATGAGCAACTCAACTGTATTCTTGCTTTTATTTTACGGCAGGAGTTTTAATGTACAACAAGAAAACGAAGGCGCTTCGCAGCGGTGACGTACTTGGCAATATACAAAATATTATGGAAGGTATATATGTAATACTCGTAGTTTCTCACAATTTAATACTAAAGATACCTGCTACTGCGACTTTTAAAGCGTCTGGAACCAGTCGTATTCGATGATTTTTTAATAGACGGCACTTATTAATATTTATATCAATAAGAAAAAGACACGTGTACCATCAAGAATGGTAGGTGATAAATTAGGAATAAAAACTGATGACTAACAAATTTCTGCAATAAAAATCATCTTATATCAAAAAATAATGTTTCCTAAGCCATAGAAATGGCTCACGTTAGTAATATCTTGCTGCTCCATTATGAATTCACTTGGTTGCCAAACAATTCATTCCTAACATTATCATGAATTATTCTCGAGATTTTTCACGACAAAGACATAATTAAGCCCGAAGGATCACAATTCAGCGTTCTATAGCGTATTCCCTTTGGACGCTCGCGGTAAATTTTAATGCGCGAGAGTCTTTCAAGTGAAACATGGCGTAATAACATAATGAGGACGTGCCTGATGATTTCACATACTCAATAAATCAGTGTAATTCGGCTAACCTTGTAATTTGTAACGAGGGACAGGTAAATCGCGATTATTCCTAAGGTCATTCAATTATTATGCCTAGCCCGAGGTGCCACATCAAAGTGTTCACGATTCCCCATAATAGCATAATGAAGTCAATTATTCGATTTTCAATGAAATCAAATCATTCGACTTATTAAAATTGACGGTTCTGTCCATTCGGTCTCTGATTATTGGATAGATTATTCGTTAATATTAGAAAACTTTTAGAAAAGCCTTGGGCAAGTTTGCTTATTTAAAAAAAAATACTCGCTTATTTCTATAGAATCCCGCGAGCACCGCGCTCGGTGTCTCCACTGTATCCGCATACACAGTGAAATGAATTGTTGGCGATGAAGTTTTTTTAAAAGGCATTCCAATCCAGTTACAATGTAATGAGTAACGAATGACTCACAATACAGAACGTCCGTCACATCTCAAGTAAGTTGAGGAAGTTGGGAGATGTCGCAGAGAACTTTCTTGGCATTGTAAGCGTAGAAACTTATTGCATAAGGCAACCGTAAAAGTGAAACCACGAAATTATGTAAGCTTTTATAATTATTTTTCTTCTATTAAACTAAGTATTTTGAATTTACATATTTCGGAATATTGTAGCCCCTATTATTATATATTTTTTTAAGATGGGGTCGGCTCTTGACTTCGAAACTAGCACAGGCAAGAATGAGGTCTACGATGGAGCGAGCCTACCCAGAAGGTGCCTATTAACTCTCTTCTTAAAAATAACAGGGGTTATTATTACTCAGTCACACGTTAAAAAAACTTGTAAAATAATTTGTCCGGTCGAATTGATAATAAAAATCCGCATTCCCATAAATAATCGAAAAACCCTCGGAAATTAAACAATAAAGAAATACAAGATAAGTGCTCTTACCTTAAATTTCTTCCGTTATGTGACCAGAAACTAGAGCTCTTTATAAACGGAATGTAGAGCTATGCTGAGTTCAAGTTGTGCTGGTCGGTTCCTGTAGGGTAAAAGCTTCAAATTTTGCCACGTGGCTTGCACGCGCCTCCCTCACTACCGCTGGCCAAAGTTTACATCACAATTAATGTCAAGTCACTAATTGGTGATAGCGGTTTGACAGTTCAGGACTGTTTGATTGAAATGTTACTTCTAGATTGTTCGTACTTGATCGTTGTACTACGTATAATTGTTACGTATTCGAGAGCTTTGTGCTCAAAATTATTACCTGTCTTATTATCTGCGTAACTGTAATATCACAAGCAATTTCACAATTTTCCGAATTGACTGATTCTATTGTATTTTGTAAAATGTACATGTTGAAGTAGCTTAGTTTCTGTAAATAAACCTACTGTCTTATTTATTATGTGACAAATAAAATTTAACATCCATATTTCTATTTGGCGCATCGATCGGCATCACCCACATTTACTGATGCCAGGATTTCATAAATACGGGACATGTAGTCAGTGTAGCTTATTAGTTTAATGGCTATGTAGTTTCCTCATAATGTTTGGATGAAGCATTAATTTCTGAAACGAAAACTTAATGCACTGTCAAGACTGTACCTCGCAAACATTGCTTGGTTGAAAATCGATGAAATATTAGGCCTAACACCTAACACTTCTTGCTCGGCTAAGCTAGCTCGCTTCAATATCAAAATATCTAATGCAATCTAAAACTGGGTGACTTTAATCTATTAAAAATATCGTTTATATGAGAATATTAAAGTGATACTGGCCGGTAGCACATAACCCAATCTATTGGAGCTATGCACGTGACCATTCTCCAGGGACGAGAGACATTTGCACGTATGTGGGGGACGCGGTGCCATTTACAGACGTTTATTCTACGACCATACTACGAGAATTAAAAAAGTAATCGAACTTCCAAAACAATTTAGTCATCTTAAAGGACTTGTACATTATGTGATAATTAAGATGGCTGACCCGTTGAACTGCACTATCCCTGGATAAAAAATTACTAAAATAGGTAAACCCAACAGTCAACTCATTCATTCAGTTTCTCACAATGGTATTCACATGTCAGAATCTTGGAAGAATTAACGAGTACCTACAATGCTCACCAGCTTAAAATCACCATAAAATTATTTCAACTATCATGTCTTCGAATGTATTCAATCAAACTGTTTTACATATTTGCCAATTTGAATTTTTACTGGAGGTACGCAACAAGCAAAAAATAATACTGACATCCCAATACATATCAAGTAGCACTTAAACATTACAAACTTGTAATTGAATAAGTCGTTCCCAATCGAGCAGTAAAATGAGTGTAGCCCCGACACGTGACCAGTAATCATACGAATTGAGACGTGTGCCCGAAGCTTAGGGAGTGCTACAAAACAACTTTACCTACGTCCCCTATGTTTGGGTTCACTTAAAAAAAATCCAATAGATCAGTTAGATTAGAAATCATGTTTGTGAGTACTATAAAACTTTTTAGACAAAACTATACTTACATCAAATTCCATACTAAGAAGTATTTATTTCGTGCCTAGGTTGTCATTAGTTGTACGAATACTATATAGTTCAATTTTCCAGATCAAATCAAATGTTGATTGGTTCCGGGCCAATGCATCAATGCATTTAGTACATACAACATGCATTGATATGATAGTATAGGTACTTTTAGTTTCTGATACCCAACCCAGGGAATTTTGGTCAAAGTCAAAACGTTAAAACCGCGCTGGGATCTCTTAAATCTAAACTTAGTCTAACGTCTTGACTATCTATAGCTTATATTACGTGTAGGATCAAGTCATTTGAATTTTTGGGCTTTATTTTTTAAATTGAAATCATTATCATCTTTCCCTAGTAAAATGGGGTTGGCACATACCGATATTTATTTATTTATTTTATTTTATTTTAAGAGTTTTAGGAGAACTTACAGCTAGGTACATATATGGGTTACTGTTTAAAAATACATGCAAAGCATATATTGTGTGCTGATGGCCAATTACAAGTTCCCACAGATAGGCAACTGTTTGTTTATGTGAAAATAAGTACATTAGACGACGGAAATAACACAATAAGAAAGGAAACAAAATAATAAAACCAAATAGGTACCTACTTGACACAAGCCAAAAGAAAGAAAAACTAGATTAGAATAGGCACCTACATTATTATCTAAAACGAAGTAAGAAGATAAGTCTTAAATACTAATTACAAAGAGTTAGTCATCTACATCAAAAAAATCAGAAGCAAGGATAGTTTTTAACTTACGTATAGGTGTGGTAAATAAGTCTATATCAACATCTACTTTGACCAAGGAGTTAAAAGAGTCACATGCCCTAATAACGAAAGAGTTATGCCTGTAATTAGTTGAAACTTGTGGTACATAAAGCACTTTTGGGTTTCTGAGTACGGATGTGTTAGTACGGAGTCCTAGCAATTCCAGTAGCTCGGGACAGTCAACTTTACCATTTGCTATGCTTAAGAGATAGGACAAATCTGAAATATTTCTTCTTAAATAGAGGGGGAGAAAATGAAATTTACGACATCTAGTTAGATAGTCTGGAAGGTAAATTTTAGCACGAAACTGTAAATAACGTAGGAATTTCTTTTGGATGTTTTCTAGGCGTGCAATATAGACGTTATAACAAGGGTTCCATACCTGAGAAGCATATTCCAGATGGCTGCGGACGTATGCACAGTATAAAATTTTGAATGTTTTAATGCTCGAAAATTCAGATGACATGCGTAATACGAATCCAAGCGCACGAGATGCCTTTTTTGCTACCTTATCAATGTGGTTATCAAATAGGAGTTTACTATCCAAAAATATGCCCAGATCTCTAATTGTATTTACACGCATGAGAGGCGTACTATGTAAAGTATACTCAAAAATTAAAGGATTTTGTTTCCGGGTGAACGAGCAAACATAACATTTTGAGATATTTAGTTCTAATTTATTTTGGATACAGTAGTCTGCAAATCTAGATAAGTCATACTGCAGATTGTATGCATCTGTAAGAGTGTTAATTTTATGGAGTATTTTCATGTCATCAGCATAGAGAATAATTTTGGCATGAATGAAGCAGCTAGCGATATCATTTACAAATAGCGTAAAAAGTAAGGGTCCTAATAATGATCCTTGTGGAACTCCCGAAGGGATGCACATGGCTGAAGAGGAGTATCCATTTAATACAACAGTCTGACATCTATTATGGACATACGAGGAAAACCATCTGAAGAGATTGCCTCTTATTCCAACCTGTTGAAGCTTTTTCAACAGAATTATGTGGTCAATTCGATCAAAACATTTACTGTAGTCAGTATAAATGACGTCTACTTGTGACGGCTCAGACATAACCCTAGTCAAGAACTCAGAGCAAAGTAAAAGATTAGAAGTGGTGGATCGTCCCTGAAGAAACCCATGCTGTTGTGGCATAAGATCATGCTTTAATGCAGAATATAGTTGAGAGTGTACTATTTTCTCAAGAACCTTTGCGAATAGACACAATTTAGATATAGGTCTATAGTTTTCAACTACGTTCTTTGGTCCATTTTTGTGCACAGGAGTAACATAAGCAGACTTCCATATTAAGGGGACAATACCTTCCGTTAAGGAACGGGAATATAATAAAGTAAGTGGGATAACTAAGCTTTCAGCGCATTTCACTATTAAAATGGCGGGAACACTGTCAGGGCCTGCCGATTTACTCAAATCAAGGGCCTTAAAATGCTTAAAAACTTCCTCCTCAAGGACTTCAACGGAACCAATGTCAGCACAAGACAAACTATGTATAGACCTATTTTCATCAGATTGAACAGAGACGGGGGCGCAATTGAGAAATGTAGAGTGAAAGTACTCGGCAAACATATTACATATGATATTACCCTGGTCTGAGGACTGAGAACCATACTGCATAACAGAAGGATAGGCATTTGATTGGTTTTTGCTTTTAACATACGTCCAAAATGAGCGAGGATTATTTTTAATGAGATTTTCGACGTTTGTCATGTAAGTATTGTACATCATCTCTTCCATATTACGTGCTCTGTCACGCAACAAGATAAAAGAGATAAGCACTCTATGAATACCAAGATATTGCCGGATATGTTGGTATTCATAGAGTGCTTATGGACAATTTGCGGGCTCGCCACGCGCCGGATCCAGGCCTTTCCGGGCCGTATCCGTCAGTCCCCTGCTTCAACAATTCACCGTTGACAAGCCAGTCCGGCTATGTATGCATTTTGGTAAAACTAGAGATGTGAAACATACACTGTGCGCTCGTAGGTCTATCTTCTATGAATTTGATGCTAAAGGTTTTTAGAATAGAACTAGATCATCGAAGTTACGCAACGTTCTATGCATTAACTAAGTGGATGGGTCGGTAACGGCATCAACTGACCATACCCTCCGAAACTCCGCCACCCAAGTTGGGCATTCGTGACTAAATTCGTGTTCGCCATTAGTTCTAGTTGGACATTATGGATTTTGGGCATTAGTCGTGCTTTTTTTTACCTTAAAACGAGTTTCATTTCTATAATGCAAGAGTCAGCCTTAGATATTCGACCGTTAAATTAGTAATGTGGCGTTTAGGAAATAGAGTCGATGATGATAGATGAAAATACGATCAGTTATTTTGGTAGCTTTTGTCCAGTCGTGATGCTCTCCGGTATTAGTAGATTAATTTGTGATAGCTGGTCTAGATACAGACAGGAGGGGTAGTTAAATGTGCAATAGCTTGAACCCGCGCTGAACATAGAAAATCGCTTCTGGCGTCATAAATGCGGCATGGTTGGAGCTTTCATACGAATTCATACAAATAATGAAAAATTCTGCGCGTGGGACACTTTAATATGTGCGAGGAACTGTTAACCTGATCGCACACTTCTCCGCGCCGTACGCGCCGGAGTCATTTTTCTATACAAAAAATGCTGATCAAAGTCAATCAAAAATCAAATCAAGTCAGAAAATGCGGCTCGCTTCTGACGTCAGCAGCATTTTCTATATTGAATTGACAGTTCAGCGCGTTCGGCTCGGCTGGACTGTGCGACCACCCTTAGCAGATACTGATTTTACAGTTGTTAAATGATTGCTCGGTTTTCTCGGTAGCTAGAATCGGTAGGTAGTTCTTGGTAGAACACAGATAGCCAGAAAACTGTGTCATTTAAAAAAAAAAAAAAAAAAAAACAAACGAGGAGCTTTCGATACAATATAAATTCTTAGATAGTTGCAACTACAGCATCCGTAGCCCATAAGCTTAGTTATGTTCTTACTCAAACTCGATAACGGCTACATAAATCCATTACTTAGTGAAGATTTTCGATGAACTAAGGAACGGATTAAAGTAGGCGTTAACGACTTTGAGTACGGATATTAGAGACCGATACCGCAAGATCGTTGGTTCAACCCCTACGGGTGTAATTTCTGGGATACATAAAAAAATGTTTTTTGTTACTAAGTACTGATTAACTTAATGTAAAAATATAGCATGAATAATACAAAAGCTAATTATGCACATGTGTTGAAACATAACGGAGAGGAGTTGTAATTGGGCTTAGCGCTTGCTTTTAATACCGAGTTAATTATGATTATAATTGGGGGATGCGAAACGAACGTACTTTTCGTTGTAGAGGCATCGTTCGCAAAACAGTTAACAAAATGATATAACAAGAACCTGTTTTTTTTTTCAAATCAAATTAAAAAGTTATTACCAAAGGGTTTTATTGCGGTAACCAATCGTTTCAAAATTGCAAAACTAAATGGATTAACAATTATCTCCATCCAAAGCTTGCCTCGAAAAGATAGCCCTTTATACATTATATCCTAACGTTTTTCTCATAAGGTTCAATTTTTTCTTAAGTGTCCAAATTATGTATTATTTTCCTTTATTTATTCATTCATTTTGTAAAAGGTACCTACTATCTAAAATTTAATGTTTTCTATGAACAAAACAAATTTTATTTCAACCGAAAGCTACCCAACTATCCGTACAGCGTTTGTCGGAAGGGCTCGAGCGCTTCCGGAGGGGTGCGGGGCGAGGGGGATGACGCCACATCCGGCGGAAGTTGCATCCGCCCCCGGCCTGCCTACTGTCTTGCGTCCATGTAACCAGCTTTCCAAAAAGTAGCAAGAATTTTTGCTCTTTCATTTTGTAAAATTAATTTGAGGTGAGATTTTTGCTTCGTAAAAAAGAGATGTTTAGAAACATGAAAAAAATTATTTGGCAATTATGTTATAAAATAAAATCTTTGAAGGTATTCTGTAAAACAATGAACCCCGACCTGAAATTTGAATAAGGCACCTGTGGTTGAGATAGAAAATGAAGTATGAAAATAAATACTGCTCAGTTAAACTTCTCACGCGTGTGCTTAGATACTTTGTTTATGTTTTCTAGCCGTACGGGCTTAGGACGATAATTACAAGAACTGCTTAGTTAGAGGCAAGATCATAGGCGGATCCAGGGGGGGGGGGCACGGGAGCACGTGCCCCCCCCCCCCAGGCGATATTTTTGTGTACCTACTAACTACGAAAAATTGTCAGTTTTTGTTTCTTGTGCCCCCCCAGAAAAAAATCCTGGATCCGCCCATGGGCAAGATGGCGCTATGTGACGTGTCCCCGTAGGTATATTTTGTTCAACCCGTTGAGCGTAGTCCAGTGAAGGATTGTTTAGATCTGGTATTCATGCGCTATTACTTGCCCAAACTCAAAACTCCATTGATGCACGCCTTACGAACGCACGACCTTATTCAAGAAAGTCTCATCCTTCTGACTTCCATAATACTATTGTGTATTCCATGTACAACAAAACAAATTAGGAAATATCTAATTATTCATTAAAACTGGTGCTTTATAAAATCTGGATAAGTGACACATATGAAAATGTGCAATGCAAGTGCAATGAGAATGTGTGACATACTTTTATCAACTGTGTGACGCCTGACGTCCTGTTTGTTTGATGTCCCGGCTCATTTTTTAAACATATACATATAATACCATCGTCACAATTTCAGACTTTTACCGTAGATTTTCCACAGTAATTGTGTTACACAAACCGTCCCAATTACAAATGTACAACATAGAAAGAATTAGCCGTTCTCAAGTCATGCTTTTTTACTTACCTATGCTTCAATTTTACCTAGTGAAAGTATGCAGAACGAAAGTAGGAGTAGGTATATTTAGTAGAAAAAAATACTCTACGTCGTAAAATATCATGCAGGACCTTTATAACATGTGCTTTGATACTAACCCATCACATTAACCCTGCCCCTAAGGGTAAAGATTACCCCGATTCAATTCTCAAAAACAAAAATACTACAAATATGATACCCAAACACACCAACTGCTCAAAAAACAAATTTTCTACACCATCACTCCCCAAGTCATACAATAAAAATTCATCGATGTACATTACCCCCTATAATTTGGCAACGCGAGCGTTAATGCACATACAAGTGAGTGTATTGTACGCATCTCTGGCGTGGTTCCGTACGGTTTACGGGCCCCTAAAAAGGGTACCGGGGTTGTATGGCGCGATGTGTAAGCGACCAGCGTGAAAAAAGGCTTAGATAATAGGTACATAGCTTTATTCCGTAAAGTATTATTTTGTACGTATTAACCTAATTGTAACTTGTACCTACCACAAATTTAGCAAAATAAACTTTTACTTTACTTTACTTTAATTTTTATTCATTGTTTGTTTAAAGAAACGATTTTAGAAATAAATCCATAAAAAGTATGACATCATGTAAATTAAGCACGTTATTTAAAAGTTATCACCTGTTGTTTAAAATTGACTTTTAGCTTAGCTAGAAAAGGCTTAGCTTTTTTAGTATTTTAAACTATACCTACATACATACAGGGTGTAAAAAGACTGCTACCGAAAACTGAGAGGTTGCAATCAGACCATGATTCTAAACATATTAAGCGAAAAAAAACGCAACATTTTTTTTTACTTAGCTTCGTCATACTATGTTATTTTCGGTTATTTACTACTAGTACGACATAATAAGACCATACCTACCTAATAATTTGATTTAAAAAAGAAAAAAAACAGTTAAATCTCAAAATCCAGCAATCTACGTAAATAAACGCGCCCAGAACATACGTAAACAGTACTCTTCAAACGCTGTTTTCTACGGATATAATGATTTTTTCGGAAAATCCTTTTGGATTTGGTTGTGTGTTGGTATGCTGTACCTACCCCTTTCGGCTTCGGTAGACGTCTTTTTACACCCTGTATATTAATGTAATGCAGAGAGAGCTTCTCATTAACGTTCGTTTTTTTTCTAGCTTTACTAATTTCTCTACAATATTTGCACTTAAGTGTCACAAGCATATCATGTAGAGTACTTTTAAATGCTTTATTGGCTTTCTTCTCCCATAGCAGCTTTATCAAGCTTTTGGGACAAACTTCAGTTTATATCTAATCAGGCCAAAGCACCCACAGAATTTTTTGTTATGCTTCTCTGGTTGAATTTCTGATGTGTACTAACTCATATTGTGTGAACAGTCTGCAAAGTCTAACTTTCTTCGCAGTATGCAGCCATTAGGCAATGCGACGACCCTTGGGCTCAAGCCACATTGAATTGGTAAGCGCGCGTCAATTAGTTTTATAGCAAGCCATTATAAACCTTATTAACAATGGTACAAGATATAGAAACGCTTGTAGAATGAACCGCTCGCGCCGGCGCGTCCCGCTAGATGGCTTTGCCAGATCTCGTTAATTCTACAAGCGTTTCTATATCTTGTATCATTGTGCATAAGGTTTATAATGGCTTGCTATAAAACTAATTGACGTGTCGCTTCCCAATTCAATGTGCATTGAGCCTTAGGGCGGCTCCAATAGAAGTTTGTTTTCACGAAATCACTGTTGTGTGCCTCATGCAACTTACTTTTACCCGCTATCGCTTATGCGCTAATCCCATGCGCTGGGTACTCCCGAAGGAACCACAGCCAGCGATAAAAGCCTCATGTATAATGTACGCGCGTCCGAAATCGAAAAATTAAAAACATTCACCATCTGTTGGCCGCACAATTACTCCGTTTTGTTACGCTACCGGCCGTGATCTTTGCTAATTATCAGCACATATCTGTAGATCGAGTAACAAGGGTTGGAAATGCAAAATAAAATCATTTTTATTCACATTCACAAAGTTCGTATGAGTTAGCTCTGGTGAGTGGTGACTGTCTGAGTTTTTAGACCTAGGCTTTCATATTAAGTAACCAACGTTCCAAAGAATGATATGCCGGTCTTCATTTACTTTTCAAATCTTATAGTATACTAGATTTAGATTTATTCCTCGAAGCATGGAAGCGTTAAAGCTAAAGAATACGATAAGTTTCATGCTTGGATCGAATGTCTTAGCCTTGTTGATGCTACAAAAACGACATAGCTAAGCTACGCCTACGAGCGCTTAGATCTTACACCTTTTAGCTTGTCTTAGAATAAGGATTTTGAAATATGAACCGGTTTGCTGTATAATAGACAACTATAGAAAATACTGAGGTGATTAACTCAGTTCATATGAACACCATCTCCTCTCAATAGCCACTAATAACGCTCTTTCTGATTACCTCGATCGTGGGGTGGATTAATCGTCTGTGAATGAAAATTCCAATTCGCTATCCTGCGATGGAGAAAGTTGGGTGTTCACAGTCATTGTGGGGTCTTTAATTTGGTAGTGTAAGTGGAAAATCTAAATGGTATTAAAATCAATTGACGCATGGTAAGTTGGTATGAGTATTACTTGAGGACGGATCGTTTATTTTTGATTCTGGTTTTAATGAAATAAACTTTTAGGAAAACTCGCGGGATAGTGTTAGAGCCAATGGCCCCGATTCTGTTGTTCACTGACTAAAGTTAACTAAACTAAAATGCTTCGTTCTTATTTCGTTAACGATAAAGTTCAAAATGGAATGAGTATTACAGTGGCATTCTTAAAGTTTCTTAATTTTAGTAAAAATGAAGTATTTGTGTGTAGATTTAGTCAAGACCATTTTGCTTGCCGTGTAAAACAGCTGCTAAAGAAGCTCAGAGGCGCCATTTTGATTATACTTTTAGTTATGTCACTTTCAACGACATGCCGTTTTCGTCTTTATTGAGAACAAAATAAGAACGTGCCAGTTTTAGTTTTAATTAAGTTTAGTCAGTGAACAACAGAATCGACGCCACTATCAATCTCTTATCTTGATGTTTCTTGACCAAAAGGTGACGCTGTTGTTTAGATTTTTTTTATTCTGACCAATGTGTGTCAAAAGTGCTCGATCTATTGAAAAAATATGTCTAAAATCAGCTAAAATCTAACTAACAATAAATAAAAAAAGTCTTAGTATAATTGGTTTTGTGATTTAAAACTTGCTAATATTTTCTCCGTAGAATTAGAATGTATGAATTGTTTGAATTTGAGCGTAGTGAAAATTTTTTCATTCTTGTTTGTGATTTTCTCCTGCGATTTGACATCATGAAGAATAAGGCGCTTTCCATACATACCGAGCCTTACTGCCAATACTCGTCCTGGGCTGAGTGCGAAAAGAAAATCACTTTTATTATTTTTGTGCACTTCCGTATCAGATGCATTTGAACCGTGAGTAAACTGAATCATGCTTTTATTTATTTTGTATACCAGAGCGAGCCCAGAGCTGAATATTAAATATCCTTCGTTAGCAAAAGATCATTGCTAGATCATTGTTAGTTAGGCCAATAATTTATAAAATGTATGGAGGATACCTAGGTAACATTAATAAAACTTATAATATAATAATATGTACCTACGTCAGATGCACTAGTACGACTGTACCATTTGATACTGAGTTTAGGTACACTTGATGCTCATGCATTTTAAAAGTTTTACTGATGCATTTAAATGCGTTTAGCAAGCCTAAGAAATTATTGAAATGTAAAAAACATTTAGTATTTTGATGTCCAAGGAAATTCGTAGCTTTATCGGCCTTGCTACAAGTTGCTAATTCGTCCTTGTATAAAGTTTGCCTCTAAAAGTATTTTCGCAATCGAGTCTAGTAAAAACTTCGGGAGGTACCTATTAGGTGGGTAGGTGTCAGCGCCAACTCACATACGGTCATTAACATGGTCGACGGCAACTTTCACCCGTAAAACTTGTAAATTAGTTTGCGTTTTGGGACTGGGGCATGATTAGGTGGTGCCAATTGCGTCCGCGGGCAATCCGTCAGCCGTGGAGGTGCCAGCCGCGCCGGTGCCAGGAGGTAGTCAGGAGGAGTGAATGGACCAATTAAATAATTCAGTAATTCGCGGAGCCGCCGCCGGCGGCGACGTAAACATGCGTGAGACGCGGGGAGGAGCGGGTGCGGGCGCGGGGCGGGGGTGCGGGGGCGAGTCGTGGTGGGGCGAGGGCGTGGCCCGTGACGTCACTCCGCCGCCTGCCTCAGTCGGTCAACACCCGGCGCTCGGAGCGGTCGTGGCGACGCGTCGCCTTTTTCTTCACCCGAAAGTACGATAAAGTCGCCAAGATTTTCGACCGCCAGTACCACTCACCTTCCAAGGTGTTGAAGTTGGAGGACGACCCTTGGGGGTCATGCGCGATGTACTCCCCTGACAAGATGAAGTCGGGCGGCGGGCTGATGGCGCCGCCCGGCTGTTTCCCGGGCCGGTACAGCCCCACGTACCGCAGCGCCGACCCGCGCCGGTGCGTCCCGAACCCGTCCGTGAGTACTGTACTAGCTGGCTCTGCTTGCAGCATACCCTGTCTCAGATGTGTCAGCTTACAGGTGCACGAGCGAGACGCACGCTCCACGTTGCCGCGTTGTTTACGGTTCCTAATATTTAATGCGGCTAGGATGTCATTGAAACCTAGGCAACGTATGGTATCTAGCACCCGTTCACACTCGGTATAGGAAAATCATTAATAAATCAAACCTTATTAATAAGGATATAGGTTTTATTTCAGGATGTTAAGGTAAGTTGCGTGTTGCCTGGCGATTGATGTGATATGTTGTAAGGCGATGCGACCGCAAATGGAGCTCCATGGGGTTTTTGTTTTATTTTTGGCGAAATCCACAAGAGATATTGTTGCATAGTTTACTGAAGCTTCGTATATTTAAAACAGTCTACTTAACTTAATAAATATACTAACTTCAAACAAAAATAATTTCTACATGAAAAGAATTAACTTGAAATGTGTGACGACGCAAAACCGTTTTCAATTAATAACATCTTTTTATTTTGCCAGATACAAATACCTAAAACTCCTTTTATAAAAATTATACAAAAATTCGTTAAAACGACTTGATTACAATAACTAACAAAAACATTTACTCGTACAATCATTTACATCATTAATACATACGGCTTAAACACTCGGATGAAATTAATTTAAATTATCATTTTAAATTTAAAGCGGTGATTTCGATAATATTTGTACCAATTTAATCCGAAATGAAAAGCTTTGGAGTTAAAAAGTTTAGTAATACTGCGGCTCGCATAAATAAGCGCCGGAACTCGCCCTCTGATTACTGTTTAAATTGTTTAACAGTTATTTTTCATTTTTAAATTGTTCAACCGTTATTTTTCATTTTTATCTCTTTCTCCCTGCTTTTGATGTATTTTTCTAGTTATACTCCTATTAGCATGATATTGTGAGTAAATTATTGTTTCTTCTTGTTAAGTAAATATTGTTTTTCTTGAAGAAATTATGAGAAAACGATTGGGAAATACTAGCGCAAATAAAAAACATAGTTTGGTTAATCTTTATTTTATATTTATTTTAAAATTAATCAACGAAGACAATCAACTTCAAAATTATCAACGTTGAATAAATCTATTATTTCAAACTATTGAAAATAATTATAAAAACTTTAAAATAAAGCATTGATCGTCCTCATTTTAATATTTGATTTTTCTTTTTAACAAGGATTAATACGTTCATTACAGTTATTAAATCACAATAATTCATTTTAAAAAACAGCTACTGAAAAAAAACGTAAATTACGGACTAAACGCTTTTCCGGAAATGCCGACGGCACCGTAGCCGTCGCTACGGCTACGCGTTACGGCGTAGAGCCGTCGGCGTCGCTACGAGGGCAGCAACGTAGCACTCGTGGGTATTATGAAAATCATTATGAAAAATTGTTTTTGTTTGCTACTAAATAGATTAATTAACATAAAAATATGGTTAAAGATAATGACATATTCAATTAACTATAATTTTCATTAAAATAATGATTAAAAATCAACGACAAAAAAAACAATGAGTGAAACTTGAATTATTTTTTGTTTTTAAAGATATATTACTTTTTCTCATGAATGAAAACAAAAAGTCACAATAATTGTAAATTGCGTTATAACAGTTTTCTGTTTCAATATGAAAACTTAAACCTAGCTGCATAATATTAGATAATAGAAAAAAAATGGAATACTAGCATTTGAAAAACATTTTAAGTACCTAGAAGTTCGTTTTGCTATCAATGTCCAAGTTTTTTTTATGTGACTGTTTTATATATATTGTAAATTGTGCAATTATCTCAACTAATTGGCCATTTATACAAAATTTTATTTCAGGGACGTTTATTGTTTATACTTTACAAATTATTTATTTCTACAGATCTACGCTCGTTAGTACTGCATAGTAACCAATAACTGATTCTAAAATATTAAAATTCCAAAACAAGAAAACAAAAGAAGTGGTAAACGACATGCAACGTATTAAGTTCACCTACATTAAAGTTATAGTATTTATTTAAAGAATATTTAATAAAATAATTAATAATAATATTAAATAATATATGGGTTATTTGTAAAACACCGCTCGGGACTATGTTACTAACATCATAATCAACAAGTTTTGTTCTTTTTGACAAAATGGGTTGAAAAATGCGACCTGTAGGCGAGAACAGACGCTCAGAAGCATTTTTTGGCCATTCTCAGAGACGCTTCGCTCGCTTAGGCCTTTACACGTCTTTACTAGATTTATAAATCAGGAAGTCAGTAAGCCTATCTCTACACTCAACGGGACACTGTAGTGACCTGCACATTTAATTTATTTATTTCAATTTAATTAATACGGTTATAACCAATTACATTATTTAAATACAAAATTAACAATAATTATACAAAACAATAGTCACAATTATTTTTTCTAACCTATGCTGTCCCACTGCTGGGCAAAGGTCTCCCCATCATTTTCCAAGACTTGCGGTCACAATTAATAAAGTCATAAGACTTTGAGATAAAATAGTCTTGCTCAGCATCAAATAATACCTACGCTTAGCTTTATCGGCCATATTTACAAGAATACATGTTAACTAGCTTTTTAATTAATAACCTCTTGACAATAGATATATAGATATACAGTACTAGCTGTCCGTCGCAGAGTTACCCGCGGTCCCTCGAGAAAACATTACTTTCCCGGGATAAAATATAGCCTATGTTCATCAAGGATAATGTAGGATTATAAGAATTTTTCCAATCGGTCCAGTAGTTTCGGAGCCTATTCAATTCAAACATACATACAAACAAACAAATATTTCCTCTTTATAATATTAGTGTAGAAAAAAAGTTACATACATATTCAGGTAGGAAGTGTCTTTAAATTAAATAAGTAGACACTAAGTTCTCGAATCAAACATAACGACACAAAAAGTAAAAATAAAGTAGGTAGGTGCACAAAAATAACATGAGAAAAAACATGATTTCCACATGATATAAAAACAATAATACTCGCAAACACACACAAGCGGCAAACAATATGTGTATAATCGTATCCGTTCAACCAGAGCGCTTTTTCTGTGTATGAGTGCGCCAAACATATCCAGAGTGTTTCACCTATCTGAAGGCTTAAGTAATGGATATTTGATTAAAAATGGTTAAAACTAGGTGTATTTAAGCTATATCTGGAAAACCAGTTTACTTTTACTTACTCGAATAATAAATCTGCTTTTACGTATCGCTTTTATCAAAAACAGTCTTAGGTTTATGTATGTTTTATTTATTTTTGTAAACTAAGTTCATACCTAAGTTATATTCTGTTTATTGCTTTATACTTCAATAATGTGTCTCTTTTTATGCACCCGACCAATCTTCTTTTCACTGATGTTCCTCTCCATCCAAAGGTTGCCTGGAAGAGATCGCTTTTTAGCGATAAGGCCGCCCATTGTACATTTATATCTGATTTTCTTTTATTTTTTGTATTTTATTAATGGTGTGCATTAAAGAATTTTCATTCATTCATTCATTCAAAAACAGCGGCTTAAATCTCTACCTGTTTTTCTTTATGGATCCAAGTAGTCTGGACTGTACCGTCGCGTCGTGTCGTCATGCTTATGAGAACCAAGTAGTAGAACGTTATATTAGAAATGCATTTGTTTCAATACAACGCTTTTATTCTGACTTAAGTACATATCGTCCAAAAAGCGTTAATACGAAAAAACGTATCTAAAACTTATTAAAAAATATAAGCAAGTCGAAAACGCCAAAGTCATACACATAGTACTTTATAGATAACTATTATAAGTTACTATAAGTAACGCTATAATTTTTTAAATCGCGTCCGAAAGAGGCCTATGAATAGGAATATACCTAATATTTATTGAAAAAGATATCTTGTTAATGTTTATGGATGTCATAAGTGATCTACTTGTTATTATAGAGTTCATTGACTTACCATGCCAAGTTGTTAGTTCGAACCGCGATACGTCTATATTTGCCCTGTAATTACTAACAGACTGTGTGAAAATAAGCCTTTTAAATAGCCGCTTGATGAAAAATTCAATAAAAACGTCGTTCTTTTACGATATACTTAAACTATGACTAAATTATTTATCTGTCATCCACGACCTATTTAAAACATGGGTATTTTAGGGTTCCGTACCTCAAAAGGAAAAAACGGAATCCTTATAAAAGATCACTTTGTTGTCCGTCTATCTGTCTGTCAAACCCATATATCTTGGGAACGCGTAAAGGTATCGAGTTGAAATTAAAACCGTATACTCAAGTCTACGATCCCTTTGAGCTGTGAAAAAAATCAAACTCCTAAGTAAACGCAAAAAAAAGATACGGCCGTTTACCGACATCGACACTCAATAAATCAAAATTCATAGGGTATTTCTCGTCGACCAAGAACTATGAAATTTAGCAAGAAGTATCGCCTTAGACTACAAGTACCTACAGGAAAAAATTAAAACCGTATATTTTTAGTTAAATCTACGGTATAATTAGTTAAAAAGGAATGGGGGCCGACATTTTGAAGTGAGTAAACCGTATCATGTAGCGTATCGCATGAACGGGCTTCATTAGCACAAGCTTAAACAGATTTTCAATAATTTTTATGATGTAAAGTTTACGATGTACTATGATGAAAAGTTAAAAAAATATCCTTTATGTATACCTACCTAATAACTTTGCTTATGTAGGTAGGTAGTACCTAACCGCCTTATTAATTAGAAAACCCTAATTCTAGCTAAATTCGAGACTGCTCTCAGAACTGTTACTTCTTGGAGTAACATGATGAGTCTAAGGTTATTAATAAATCGGTAGTTAACTCGAATCAGTAATACATTTCTTGCATCGGGACTAGCGCGTGCGTTATGGCAACCCATAAAATTTAAAATAAAAACGAGTGAATGAACGAATATTATTATCATTCAAAATATTGTCTGTCTCTGTCACTAATTATATGAATGACAGAGATAGACAATAATTTGTATTTGATAATCTGTTTTATTCAAAGAGGTTAGAGGTTTTATTCTTCTCAAAATTTTTGGTCAAGTGAATATTGACCAAAAAGTTTTTAGTCTTAAAAAAAGTATTTACTGTGTTTAGTCATTTTTAACTGTTTTTTTGTTTCTTGCTAATGCTAAATGATTTTTTACCTCAAAATCTATACTTACTTGGATTTTAAATTCAGTTTCTTCGAGATCATAAAATGAAATTGTACGAAAATTGTAAATTTTCACTCGCCCCATTTATGGTAATTGGTATCCATCCAACCTCATTAAATTTTTCCTCAAACCATCAACATATCCATCCTATTTGCACAACCTTTTTTTGGATATGACATGAATACTATGAAGTTAAATGTCAAAATTCATGATAGAGTATGCTTACTCCATCTCTATACTAGGTTGCACCTAGGCGTAACTCTTGCTTCGAGAGCAGCGTCGGATTAGCTTATTTCCTCCTTGGTCTCTATTTATTAATACAGATTTGACCAACTACTGCCTTATGCTTTGGATTAGCTCTAATCCCACCCAAGTTCGTGTTTATTAATAACAGGGTAACAGTTTCCACTGTTATACGTACCGTCTTAGTCCTTGGTACGGAACCTTCGGTAGGCTAGTCCGACTCGCACATGTTTAAAACTGAGTACCTAATAAACTCACCGGAGTTTGAATATAAGTAGTATTAATTCTAGTGATATAATAAAACATAGGTATTATGTGTAGCTGTGTTGTCCGAGAAAGAAGGAGCCTTAGGGCTGGTTTCACCAAACTTTGGCTAACAGAGCGTTAGTTCAAATTTAGTAAGACAAATAACAACGGATTAAGATTTTAACAGACCGTTACGATGTTTTGTGTTCTTTCCAAAGGAAATCTTCATTAACAAGCCGCTAAATATAATCGCTGGTCGGCGGCCGGTTAGCTCACTGACAGTTGACAACGTAGAAAATTAAAAATATGTTGCAACAACGTCCAAAATCATTGAAAAGTTCGCGCCGTAACCATAGCAACAGAAATAACAACGAAGTTTGAAGGAAAATTCCCTAACCGCGATTAAATAACCAGCTGTTAGATTGACTTTTGGTGAAACCAGCCCTTAAGGCTGGTTTCACCAAACTTTGGCTAACAGAGCGTTAGCTCAATTTTAGTACGACAAATAACAACGGATTAAGATTTTAACAGACCGTTACGATGTTTTGTGTTCTTTACAAAGGAAATCTTCATTAATAAGCCGCTAAATCTAATCGCTGGTCGGCGCGGCCGGTTAGCTTACTGACAGTTGACATTGTAGAAAATTAAAAATACGTCACAACAACGTCCCAAAAGCATTGCAAAGTTCGCGCCGTAACCATAGCAACAGAAATAACAATGAAGTTTGAAGGAAAATTACCTAACCGCGATTAACTAACCAGCTGTTAGATTGACTTTTGGTGAAACCAGCCCTTAGGACATCAGTTGAAAGAAAAGAGATCTTATTCTGTTGGAACATGTTACTGTTTACTATGGCACCTAACCCGTATAAGCAAAGGGTTGTAAACAATTTAGATTACACAAAAAAGAACTGAAACTTGGAAAGTCTAAGGCCGCGTCTAAGGTATAATAGCCGTTTGATTTAACATTTGAGTCGCATGGATAATTGGGGTCAAGCCACGGGCAGCCAGCCGGTCGCCACGCTGAATATAAAAAAGAATCGCGACTATAACCCCAAGGCGCGGTGGACATTCTTATGTATTCCAGATCATTTGATTTGTCTAAATGCCTTCATTGTTGCATAAAAATAGAAATATGTGTGTACAAACATCCAAACATCGAAACAAACTCACAAACTTTTAGCTTTATTATATAAGTGGGATGGGATGACACATTCTAACATGACATAACATTTGTTTTCTGGTCGGCACTTTTGAATTTTTGTTGAACGCTGCTGAATGATGTCCAAATCAAACCTGAGGGTTTTATATGTATACTCGTATGTTTATGAAAATATATAGCTTATATAGTTTCTGTAAATAAATGTATGAACAGTGTTTCCAACTCCAACTCAGTGAAAAACTGCAGACATGCGTAGGAAAAACTGTGAAAACTGTTTAAATTGGTTTAAAAACTGAAAATCTACAGAATACATTGGAATCAGACAAAGCAGGGGATTTCCGAGTACCTATAAAAATTGAAATTCGAATAAATGCCTAAACTGAAAACTGTGACCATTTCTAAAAAACTGTAGATCTACAGTTATAACTAAATGGTTGGCTACACTGTGTATGAGGTGTGTCGTGGAAACGTACAACGTCGCTGTAAGCAATATCGTAATGCTATGGAAACGCGCAAGGTCTAGTAACAACCGATTGGCGTGACCGTTAAGGCCATGGATTGATTCCCCATTACCTTGGCTCTGTTCAAGCAATTTCGATGTTGATTTTGGTCACAATAAGTGAGTGGCATTTTGGATCGCATAGCGTGACCTAGTCTTCTGTGAATATACACCTAAATTACCTTATATATTATTAGCGTATGCAGCGACTTTCGCTTCCTTTGCGATAACCAGATTGAAAAATATTTCGGGTTTTAAATTTTGTTGTGGGTACAACTAAACCCAAAAACAATATTATTTCAGCACATTGTACCTCTACTTAAAAAAAACAAATTCAATGATTTCACTTCAAATTTTATTATTTACACACGACACGTTCTTTTAGGGGTGGGTGGGATAGTAGCTTAATAAAACAATTTATGGTTAAGTACTATTCTATGAAAATTAAAATAAGTATTCTTTACCAGTATTCTTAGCCAATAACTAAAATTTAAATATTTACGGATCCATCAATGTAAAATTGTCTCGTTGGCATTACCACTGACCTATGGATATAAAAATATCCAGTCTGCTTAAATAAAGCAGCGGAAACACAAAGAAAAATAAATGGCTTTAAATGGCAAGCAAAAGTGCACTATACGCTAGCGTAATTGTAGTTTATTGGTCGAAATTACCTCAAATTACACAGAGCTCACTTTAATGATAGCAGTTGCATATGGAGAACACACAAATGCACCGATTGTACCGAAGACTTCTAAATATATTATAAGTAACGTTAACGAGGTAAGAATTCAATACTGGCTTAAGAAATATCTACATAAGTTATTTAAGATTTTACATATTCTAGTTTTTAATAAATACAATATCTACCTACCTATATTTATCTACATACTATACACAAACTAAATCTACTTTCCTCTTTTTTAAACCAAAAATTTACAATACAAATCTGCTTAGTAGTTTATCATCATTTGTTGATGACCAGGCCTGTTCATATTTTTAAACATCTGCCCATAAATCATAATGAAATAGCTAAAGTGGTAAAGTTGAATTATGAATAGGATCTTTTATGTAACAAAATAAACTCACAACCCTAATGAGTGCTGGAATCTCGTATGTTTACGGACACCTCGAAATTGCATCAGTCTCCAAAATTAAACGGAAATTAGCGCACGTAACAACCGAAGCCAAACAAATAAAACAACCGAATATCGCTTGAAAACTATAACCTCCTATAGGAACAAATCTCCCGGTAGGCGCTTTTATTGCATTTTAGCTATATCACTATTCCGTTCTCGCACAGGCTCAGGCACTTCAGCGGGAACAGGATAGGTAGAGCCAACGGTTGCTATCTTATTTTATTCATGCGCGACCGTGAACGTGAGATGGACGCATGCCAAAATTCGTGAGTGCGACAAGAAGGCAGGATATTTCTATAGGCCGTCTTCTAAACACACGAGGGCGAGAGGCCACCAACGATTGTTATTCGACTTATATAGTTACATCTAGGATCATAAAAGGAGAAATGATAATAATAAAGGAGAATGCATCGCGTTTGAAAGGATGCGGTCGGACGAACCCTTGCAGTAGGTAA
The DNA here is from genome assembly GCA_963565295.1 of Epirrhoe alternata. Taxonomy (NCBI): domain Eukaryota; kingdom Metazoa; phylum Arthropoda; class Insecta; order Lepidoptera; family Geometridae; genus Epirrhoe; species Epirrhoe alternata. The sequence continues at coordinate 4,600,470 of OY751375.1, forward strand.
TTACAAAAGCCTTAAAATGTAGTAATTTATCTACAACAGTAAAGTAAAAATAGAAACATAATTCAGATGTGGTATAAATTTACTCATACTCATACATCTATAATAAGTGTTTTGTACTATCTGCATATAATTCAGTACATGTATGTCTTAGAAGTTCATGCTGAAGATAACGTATTTGAAGACTAGTAAATTGATGAATGGAATCATTCACTGAATTTTACGAAATTTTACTATGAATCTTGAGTTAAAAATGAAGTTAACCAAACCACCATTGTAGTCGAAGCTGTAAGGTGCACATTTTAAAATAAAGTTCACATCAATTGGAAAAGAATTTCAAAGTCGTAATTCATTCCACAGAGTATTCCAAGCAAAGGGTCTAAGCAAGTTACTATCAGTTTTAAGCGCAAAGCAATTTGTTCCACAAAATAAAGCCTTACCACCAAAACACAAAGCCCATTATCCTATGATGGCTTAGTAGATCCTCCAATATCGTGCCCGCAAAGCGTTGAACTTAGATTCAAAAGTTACTAAATCCTGCAAACGGAAACAAACTTAAACAAGAAAACCTTAGAGTATAATATTGTATAACTGGAGCAAAGAAAACATAACCTACCTGTCAGACAAAAGAGGCTTTGTCTACACACTATTGTCTTTAGTGGGTACATAGAGTTGAGAATTCTATGAAATACGTCTAGTACAAGTCTGCGGGCGCTCTATGCGGAATACGCAATGAGTTGCAAGCAATACTCTACCATAAGGCGAGGTAGCCTTCCAAAATGGCTCTTTGAAAGGGGAAGGAGTAAAAATATTTTTATGTACATGAATTATTCATAACATTTATTTGTATTTTTGTTGACGGAAAATTTAGTTGGAAAAGTTTTAGATATCTGTTTTGCTACTTTAGTTTTGTTAAGACGAATACATAGGTAGTTCAGTTTTAAATGAGTCAATGTAAAAAACGTAAACAGGGTCACGACTGTATCCCCAAGGCGTGGTAGACATTCTCTCAGATCTTTTATGTATTCCAGATCCTTTGAAGAAGTCTAAGGGGGTAGTCAGAGGCATGTCCAAATGTCAATGTTGTAAAAAATCGATATTCATGTTATTGTTTTACTTTAATATAATATATCGTTTCTTTTGTTTTCACTTCAATAATTCATTGGGTAAACAACAACCCTATACATTTTTCAACAATACCTAGTCACATCAAATATTTTAAGTTACACAAAAATATTAGATACTTACTTTACTTATTTTGAGATCACTAAAACGCGTGTTTCTCTTGAGTGCATTGTGATCTCTTGAGCTTCCCACTCATATAATATAGCTGAAAGTTTGTTTAAGTAGATGTTTGAATGTTTAGATGTTTGTATGTTTGTTTGTGTTTCAATCACGCCTAAACCAGTGAACCGATTTGGATGAAACTTGGTAGGTATAGGCGTAGATAGTAACCTGGAATACCATACCTATAGGTTATTCAAAATGTTGGTACCACGCGGGCAAAGCCGCGCGCAGAAGCTAGTGATTTATAAAACTGAACTTGAACTACACAAAAATTGCCAGCCGAGTTTAATTATTAAAGGGGTAGTTAGCGGCGGTGTGGGCTGGCTCACGGTGCAGTTAACTCATAATTGAGTATGCGTCGTTATGTTACAAATATATTCTCAGGCGCGACATTCCAGTCGCGACTCTAGCATGTTAAACTAAAGTGTTTACGTCTAAATCTGAATGTAATTGTTTTTTGATGTGAAAACTTCTATAGGCGCGTTTGGCAGTTTTGAGATGAGAAAAAATTCTTGGATTCGCCTCGAAAAGGTCACGTGCGAGTCACATGACTGCTCACCGACACCGGGTTATTTGTCAAGTTTAGAACCGTTCAAGTTTTCACTGCTGCCGGCACTCCTGGAGTGCCGCTGTTTTTTTACTGTAAATATTTTTATCTATGCATAAATCGTTTTTGTTTTTAAAGATTCTTAGATTTACTGATTTTACTGTATTTTGTAAAATGACAGTATGTTTCTGTATTTTTTTTATTTATTAGATATTCACAAGAAAATACAGTACAACTGAACGAGTTCAAATGCCATTTTCTATTACTAGTCAGTCGTGGTTAGAATACAAACAACGATTGTCGAATCAAAATTCGATGTTGTACCTTTACAGTTCGTCTATGTTGGGTATTAGAGTAGTAGAGTTTAGATCATTAGCTATTAATCTAGTACTATTGACAAAATTCCCGCTATGCCAATTTTGGAACTGTTTCGCTTGCAAGCAGTCAGCTACCTGACTCTGCCTTTTTCTTTTGTTCTGTTATTTTGACCAATAGAGACATGATCAATAGTATATTACTAGACGATTTAAACAGAGTTCGAAGGCAACACCTACACTCAGAGGGGCTGCTAGTGCCCGGGACATTGTTGGAGATGGCATAGGACAGCACCCAAACCATCCTCTCAGCTTAATCAGCTGGCCACAGGAAAGACAACGTCAATAGTGTGGAGCTGACTAAGCTGCAGGTTACGATGTTTCCTTTACCGTTATAGCTTCCCACAGGTTGCCTCCTGACGCTGTATAAAACATCTAGTGTAGGTGTAAAGGCCTTAGTTTGTAGCTTTAGTTAGCGACTAAAAGTCGCGTTCTAAGAATAACACTTTTATCCTGAATGCGATCACGGGTTCGTTTTAGATTCTAAAACCGTTTTGTTCTTGTCACAGTCGTTGTTTACCATTTAATTAGGACTAGGTAGGGAGGTCTAACACGATATGCAACCATACTTCACGGCCTAATTTTCTGTAAACATTCAAACAAAAGTTTAATGTTTGGAGTAGTTCTTTCGTACCTACGAAAGAACTAAAAAACTCCTTTAACTAAAAATAAAATAAAAACATGTCACGGGTTTTCGCATTTCTATTTTGGATCACGTCACTTCGAGGCTAGACCCCATACAAAAGGTAAGCATACGTAGTACATACTTACTGATAATGGAGCAATGAAGAAAAAATAAGGATGGATTTTTATCATTTTTATTTTACTTATTTTTAATACTAGCCTTAGAATTATGTTGTATGAAGAGACTAGTTAGATACTTATGTATACAATTATTGTTATGTACTTAATGGTAGGCGTGGGGTTCGAGTGTGCGCTAGGAGCGGATCACACGGCACTTGGATAGCTAGGCATAGGTCGATTTATATAGGCACTGTTTCGATATGCGTTCGAGATTACTTGTGGTTCCATCTTCTGTTACTTTGACCTGACTTCAAAGAAAGCTGCTGCATATATGGATTTTTATGTTCATCATTAATCACTTAAAATTGTGGGAGGATTTTCAATACATTTTTTCCAAAGAAACAAAAAAAATTTTTAGAATCGCTTCACATAGTTGATTGGAAGTTCTTGGTGTATAATTTTCTCCACTTTATTTTGGCTTCTATACTTCTACAATGTAACATGTTAGATTTGTTCCCGCTATTCGCTGTAAGAGTAGACACACACGCATTAGCCATTCCCAGTGCCAGTGCTAAGCCTTGATGGCAGCCGGGCTGCCATCAAGGCTTAGCTTTGAATCAGGATTGCAATGGCTCATTATGACGGTTGATCGCTTTAGCTATATTACCTAAATTGTTAATGAGAGTTTCAAATTAGTCGTATAAAAGAAGTTTGGTAACTGACCAAAGTTTTCAAACTATGTTTTTCTACTGTTCATTTATTTTAAAGGTTTTCAGTTTTAGGACCTAGACAATATTCAAAGGTACAAATCAATATTTTAGTATAACTACCGTTCGAAATGGTGCTATTATAAACTAGATACTACACCAAAACTTGCAAATTTTCCACTCTGTTACAATATAACTACCTACAATCGCGAACAAAGCAGCTTTTATTAACTTTTGTACCAAAACCTAAGTTCTAAGACGCTGGTTTAATAAGTAAAGCGTCGCTTGCTAAACTTGAAATTAACTTGGGGCCCACGGGAGTCGTGCTACCATGAATACAGAGGCAGTGCTAAGCTGCTATTGTTCAGGCATCAAGGTACAAACTCTAAGCACTACTTGGAGAGTTGGACCTGTTCGCCACAAGTTAAATGTCGTGCAGCTAAATTAACTGGCTTGTCGTGATACAGGATTGTAAAAGTGCAATTACAAAGCTCGCTTCTATATTCTAGACTTATAAAATGCTTTGTCCTGAATGACTGATGGATCAAAGCACAGCCTAAAACGCTGATCGTAGAGCCTGAAACTTGAAGGGTGTGTTCTTTTTATGACATAGGCATCCGAAAGAAAGGATTTTCCGAAGTTAAATCCTAAGGGGGTGAAAAATGGGAGCAAAGATTGTATGGGACAACGTGATTTCTTGGTCCAATCTTCTTCAAATTTTGCATAAACATTGGAATGGGTTTCGTATTTTATTGGAATTCATCGCTTATCGGGGTTAAAGAGGGGTAGAAATTTTGCATTCAATTTGATATCCATAGAATCCATACCCCTTAGTGCTTTTGATTTAAATTACATTTTATTTCTCAATTGACTTTTGTAATCCAGGAACACCTAGGAACACGTTCTGATGACGCCGACGTGTGACGCAATCGTTGCGTGTCCAGAATTGCTGACGATGTATAGAGTGCGAGATTCGATTTTAATGCGTACGAAGTCGCGGTTATCAGCTAGTCTAATACAAACTGACGAGATGCGCAGTGCAAGATTCGGCTTGAGACTTTTACTGACTCACTAAAACAAAAAAAAATCTATTTTATAGAACCTAGAATACTTGACCATCGCGTAAATATAGCGATAAAAATAATTGATTTTAACCACAGGAATGTCAGAATAACAATAGAAATTATACATTCTTAATAACTACCTAGGTCGTACTTTAATTACATTACGCACCACCTGTTGGGACCACTTCCAGTAAGGTGCAAATCATCGATAGAATCAGTGCATGGGTTTTACGATGTTGTTTATGTGATACCAATTTTACGAGTATCTATGACGAGTCAAGTCGTAATCTCACGCTGGCTTGGTATCAAATCATATTCATATTTTTATAACTTTGTAACCCAGAGTGTTTGATAATAATGGAATCCTGATTTCATCCATGTTGAGGTTAAAGTAAAAAATAAAATAAATAAATAAATAATGCTTGACATTTCACTATATATTACTATGGGAACCAGGTAACAGATATACTACTTTTTATACTTTTTGTTTGTAAATACATACTAATGCCGGCCACACACAAAGGTTGCCTGGAAGAAATCGCTTTCAGCGATAAGGCCGCCCATTGTACTAATGAACTTGTAAATGTCTCTAATGTATTGTTTTCGTTGTTGTTTTGGTGTACAATAAAGTGTTCATTCATTCATTCATTCATTCATTCCACACACGATCAAGTTTACCGTCCAGTCTGCAGCGGACTGGATGCGGCGTCCAGTAAACTTGACGGTGTATTGGTATGGGTGTGCATGACAAGCGAAAAAGAACTTCGTTCTGCCGACTTGATCAAGTTTGCAGCGCTGCAAACTGGACGGTAGACTGGATCGTGGGTGGCCGGCATTACATATTACGAGTACCTGTACACAGAAACACCCAGACCCGAGATAATATTTGCAGATCATACAAACATTTATCCCGCAGCGGGGATCGAATTCGCAACCTTCTGCGTCTCAAGCGGGCTTTCGCCCACTGCCCCATAGAGGTCGTCAAAAGTTTTATCAATTTATTTATTATACTTAGAACTTTAGAAAGAAAATCACAGAAGGAAAAGTAACAAAAAAGATGAGAAAGAGGAAGACCAAGAATTTATGACTTGAGTCAGATAAAAGAGAAGATTGTCTTGTATCATTAAAGAGTGATAAATGAAGGAAACAGATTCATTGCACCTACAAGAGTCAAGAGCTAAGCTCTTGTAATGATGATTAGGCATCAGCCATTTAAATTGAACTGATTCCGATGTACCTATTATAGTTAGTTTTATTTCTATTGCAATCAACGGGTTGTCAAATACTGTTACTGTTTTAAACTTGTAGCCGTTATAAATGTCAGGAAGCTATTTTACATTTTGAGCTAGTTTTGTGAACTAATTCTTGGTATCGATTACGTAGTGGTCCCTCCAGTGGGCTAGTGATTATACGGATACCACCAACTCACGGAACACACCGCAGACCACGTGGTGACTCCCACGGCCTGTCACGCACACCCATCGATCTACGCACTTAGATCTGAAAATGAATGTAATATCAAAACAAATACATAAATTATGGGGAAAACAAACATTTAAAAACAAAGGACTTTTTAAATAATATGGTCATGATCAAAAACATGGACGGGCTGACCGCTCAAATCGAGAATGACACGAAAATTTGAAAATAATACAATCGCGAAATTAAAATTAGGTTCAAACAGAAAATAAGGTAATTATACCTACATAAATACTCACGACTGTTTCTGATTGCACACTTTTTCAGCACTCCATCCATTATAATGATTATACCGTACGGTGCAAAAGTGTCTACGAATAGTCGGTGGTATAATGGTATTGTAACACAAAGTTGAAGGAAAGTACTAAGTGTCTTAGTGCGTAGAGGCTTATTCATTCCAAAGAGAGCTAAAAAACATTTCCTAAAAAATATCAAAATGAGATTTATTACTCTAAAACAAAATAGTTGGATCTAAACGAAATACCCCAATTTTCATTAATAAAGGTTTTTTATGCAACTGCAAATTGCTTGCAATGGCAATTCCCGATTAGATCATGCACGATTTGTCTTTAGATGGAACGGAAAGGACCAAAAACTTTCATACACAAATACAGACGCGACTCTAACATTAGGACCCCTTGCAGACTACAGACTTTCTATCGGCCGATAGTTGAGACGAAATATACCTACTTCGGCTCGTATTGAGTATGGAGAAGTATACTTTTTTCGCCGTGTGGCAACACTAGCGGTCTGACGTAAAATCAGCTGCTGCTAAATAAATTTCCAGTTTATTTATGTTTTATTGTGAAATTAGTTATGCCTTTCGATTCTAAATAGTACAATGACTTAGTGCTAGTGTTTGTGAACGTTTTTTTTTATCAATATTGACTCAAATAAAGTGACATGAAGTTTTGAACTTTGAACAACCAACGGACTCAACGAAATCTGATGTCTGAAGCGGAACGCTGTTAAATTGTGCTTATACTGACGAATTGGAAGCCTTCGATAAACCTGGGGAGTATTTGTGTTCATTTACCAACTCTTTCCTAACGAAATCACAACATAACACAACATCTTACACACGCTCACCGGGATCGATGAGTCACTTTCATTACACGACACAGGCGCAGTTTTTTACACTCTCAGCTTGACAATCAGTGGAAGCTTGAGTTGTTGTCCAAAACAAATGTCTCACACAATAAACACTACAGTAAACACTATACATTCCCACTAATACAACCCTTCCCTGTTTACATAGTTCCCATACTTCCATAGGCCTATTATAGTACATTTCACAAGCAGTAGGCTACACCAATAAAATAGTTTATTGAAACCGGGACAGCAATAAAGTGCTGAATCCGTTTTTGTATACTTACACTTAGTTACCAATAAGTAAGAACTCAAACATAAGAACTTTCTGTCAGTGCAAATGTGTAAAATAGATTTTTAATTATTTTTAACTACTTTACATTATTATTCCTATGTAATTGGCTTTGGTATCTAGATTATTCTAAATCAATAATAACCTTGCAACCTGAATAGCAAGTACATTCTCCTTTCACATATTTCCATTTCATTTACTGACTATTGTATCAATTTTTTTTTTTTTTATTTCTAAAAATCTCCCTTTTCTACCTAAACTGTCTTAGTCTGTCTTCATTGTATTCACTGTCTAAGATCACTTCCTCAATTTCTCCTTGTACCACTCTAACTTGCTGGACGTGCGTTTCAGGTACCAATCAAGATGACCATGACTCGGAGGGCATGTGACTTAGAAGCTAAACTGAAGATGGCTACGTCGGAACTCAAAGAATCTAATAAGATTCAAAAACAGCTGCTTCAAGAGCAGGAGGAGAGTGAGGCTGAAATGCTGATGATCCTTGGCCAAAACCAGAGCTTGAAGAGACAACTCGCCGAGCTTCATACTAAATATGAAGATGTGCTGGAACAGATGGAGCGCCTGCAGTCATCGCTGCAGTCAGTGGACCACTGCCATGAAACTTATGAGGCGGCTCTGCGGCTGAACAAGGACCTACAGCAAGAATTATCTGAGTGTAGATTGAGAATAGACAATTTAGAACTTAAACAAAAAGTGCCATTAGATAACAATTGTAATAATAGTCTGGATTTGCAGACTGAGCTTCTGAGCAGTTTGCCCAATAGTTTAACGATTGACCTTTCTACCCCAAATTGTAAAGGCCCGTTGCCTGCAATAAAAGGGAGCAACAAGATAAAAAAGTATATAAAATTGAACAATTTTATTAAAAAATCTGAAAAAAAACTTAAAATGCACAAAAAAATTTTTGAGAATGCAAAACTTTGTAAAGATAAATGTAATTTGAAAGAGGAATTAAGCGCATGTTATAATCTGATAGGCCGCAATTCTTTAGAGTTAGACCATATGGCGGAAAAAATTATAGGTCTTGAACGATCACTACATGAAATGACATGTAAACTCAAAAAATCAGAACAAGAGGTTTTAGATAACCTCAAAAAATTTGATAATATTGTAAATGTAGTGAGTAATGATAGTTTATACGTGCAAGTTTGTAACAGTAGCTCCCAAACTGATATACCTATATATGAAAACCTGTCTTTAAATGAGGCGTCTCTATCTGAACAAACCTCATCTTGTGCTCCGACTGAAGCACAAGAAGCAAATGTCTCACAGTCTTCGGTTAGACAGCAACAAGTCTGTCAGCAGACCCGGAAGACTGTCATTTTCTCAGACCAAATAGGCGAGGGTTTAGGGCGGCTACTTGGTGGTCAACTGAGGCAAAATGTAATTAATAATTGTTTCCCGAATGCCCCCATTGACCACTTCACTAAAATCATCAAGAGAGATTCATCACTTGACAGCAATACCACTTTGATATTGCACTTAGGCGAAAGTAGTAGTGTCAAGCGCTTGGACATAATCAACCTTGTTGAGACTTTATTGGAGAAGCTAGATCTAGGGTTAGGAAAATTAATTTTGTGTGCTTTTCCTTACTCTCAGTTCTCAACTGAAAAGGAGAACCAGAGAGTTCATAAAGCTAATTTATTATTTTATAATTTGACATGTCGTCATAGTGACGTTTTATATTTAGATACTAATAATTTTATTAGTGATTTTATTTTGACAAAAGGTACAATGTACCATAGTAGGAATAGTAAATTGATAATTGCTAAATTGTTAGCATATAATATTTTTGATGGTGTTATAAGTAGTATAACACAATTAACTGACGAGCCGGGGGTTAGTAATATTACTAATCAGGGTATTCAAAAAATAGGGACTGTGGGTCAACATTTAAACTGACCACTTCGACAATGGGTAAGACAGGCACCTTTCATGTTGTACATCAGAACATGCAAGGTCTCCCCAGCAAAAAATTAGAATTAGAGTTGTTTTTAAATAAATTCAATGTAGATGTTATGTGTGTCACAGAACACTGGATTATAGAAAATGAGTTGCTCCCTTATCTTAACCATTACAATGTAATAAGTTCATATAAACGCAAGAGCGCCATAAGAGGCGGCTCTCTAATTATTATTAAAAATAACTTGAAATGCAAGGAACGTAAAGATATTGTTAACCTCTCTATCGAGAGGACTATTGAGCTGTCGTGCGTTGAGCTAGAGCGACATATCGTTGTAAGTATCTACCGTCCCCCCAGTGCTGATCATAGGATATATGAGTCCACTATGGAAGAAGTTTTACTTAAAATTTTTGAATGTAACAAAAACCTAATAATCTGCGGCGATTTTAATATTGATATATTGGTAGACACTGACAGGTTAACTAATTTATTTAAATGTTTTAATTTAAAACATCTCTTTTATGAGCCAACTAGGGTGACATCAGAAACGGCCACATGTCTGGACAATGTCTTCTGTAACTGTTTACCGATTAGTAAATCTTTAGTAAAAAATTTTGAGTCCGATCACTATGGTCAAAGTGTCGTTTTTCCTAATTTCACATTAAATGAACCTGTAAAGTTCTCATATCGGCCCATCACAGTGAGTCGTATTATAAAGTTTCAAAGAAATATAGAACTCAAAATGTCACTTTTACCTTGTGTAGAAAACCCAAATGACCTATTTGCCAGTTTGTCAAATCTTATTATTGAGGAGCATACGGAAATATTTAAATTAAAGACCTGCTTAACTAAAGCTTGTGTGAGCTTTGTAGACTGGGCAACGCCAGGTATTTATCGAAGTAGGAATAGACTGTATGATCTTTATGCTACTAGAGAACTAATGCTTCACAACCCATCACATATCTTATACATTAAGAACTATTCTAAAATATTTAAAAAAGTATGTCAAGCAGCTAAATCAATGCATTTGAGAAATAAAATAGAATCTTCTTCGAATAAAATTAAAGCCACTTGGAAATTAATAAATAATGAATCAGGTAAATCAAAACATGGTTTTAAACAGATAAATTTAAAAGTTAATGATACTCTTTTAACCAATAACACTGAAATAGCTAACGCGTTTGATAGTTTTTTTTCTAATGTAGCCCAGGTTGCGACCCGGTCACTCAATTCCTCAGCTTCTAGCGCACTCGCCTATCTAGAAACTGGTGTTACTCAGATTAACAGTGAGTTTGAGTTCAGTTATGTGAGCGCAGATCATATTGTCAAAACATTTAAGACTTTGAATATCAAAAATACTGAGGATTTATGGGGAATATCAACGAAGATACTAGCTACTATTGTCATTGATATTGCACCATGTCTAGCTTATGTCTTTAACAGATGTGTTGACGAGGGTGTTTTTCCTGACCTTATGAAGTTTAGCAAACTTATTCCTTTATTCAAATCTGGCAATGAAAGCGACCCTGCTAACTATAGACCAATTTCGATTCTGCCTGCATTAAGTAAAATATTTGAAAAAGTTATTTTGAATCAATTGCTAGCTCATTTTAATCTCCATGGACTACTGCATAATTATCAATTTGGATTCACCAAAGGTCGTTCAACAACTGACGCGGGTACTTTGCTTCTAAAGCACATCTATGAAGCCTTTGAAAACTCACAAGACGTGATCGGAGTATTCTGTGATCTGTCCAAAGCATTCGATTGTGTATGTCACGAGACTCTGATTTCTAAGTTAAAATATTATGGCGTTCAAAATAAAGCTATAGACCTTGTCCAATCATATCTCTCCAATAGAGTCCTTAAGGTCGATGTAGGTGGCGAAAGGTCTTCAGGGTCAATTATTGACATGGGTGTACCACAAGGCTCGATATTGGGCCCGTTCTTGTTTCTAGTGTATATAAATGACCTCCCTTCTTTTGTAAAAGACATGTGTGACATTGTTCTGTTTGCTGATGATACCTCTTTGGTTTTTAAAGTTGATAGATATAAAGAAGAGTACGATGATGTTAATGCGTCTCTGTCTCTAATTTTAAACTGGTTTACGGCTAATAATCTCTTACTTAATGCCAAGAAAACTAAATGTATTAAATTTACTTTGCCTAACGTGGTTCACAAAGCAACAAAAATTGAATTAAATGGGGAAGCACTCAATCTGGTCGATACCGCTATTTTCTTGGGGCTAACTGTTGATTCCAATTTGCAGTGGGGGGCTCACATTGAAAGACTTGCAGGTAGACTGAGCTCCGCCGCATATGCAGTTCGTACGATTAGGAGATTGGCTGACGAAGAGACAGCTAAGATAGTATATTATAGTTACTTCCATAGTGTGATGTCATACGGTATATTTCTCTGGGGTAAAGCAGCCGATATTCAAGATATATTTGTTTTGCAAAAGCGAGCTGTCCGTGCGATTTACAAATTGAAACCACGGGACTCACTGAGACAACGTTTTAAAGAAATAAATATTCTAACAGTTTTTTCCCAGTACATTTATGAAAACATTTTGTATACTCATAAAAATATCAATAACTTTAGGAAAAAAAGTGATGTGCATAGCATTAACACAAGAAATAAGAATAAACTTTATTTGCCTAAATTTAGATTAGAAAAAGTAAAAGGTTCTTTTATGGGAAATACGATACTTTTTTATAATAAACTTCCTGAAAACGCGACTAAACTGCCTATTCGAAGATTTAAAACTTACATAAAAAATACTCTTATAAAAAAAGCTTATTATTCACTTAAGGATTATATTAATGATAAATTCGCGTGGCCTGATGTCGCTCTGCCCCTCGACGGCTGATGTGTCCTCAATGTCTGCTATCTTGTATTATATAATTTAAGCAATTGGTAGGTAGGTACCACCTAAGTTATCATAAGTTTAGATTTAAGATGGATCACCTAAAAGAAAGCTAGGCCCCAAACCGTGTTTGTTGCCCTGATTCTTCACGGTATTGGTCGCGAAGGAACAGGAGTAAAATCACCTAGTTTTAAGACGTTTCAAAGTGATCCCAGCGGTCCTACTGAATAAATGCTTTTTGACTTTGACTTTGACTTTGAATAGCCCGCGAAGGGTCTAAGGGGCGTTCATATTTTCAGTAAAAACCTATTAGACTTATCATAGTTTCCAACTTTCCTTGGACCTATATTATTAGTTATCACTGAGTAACAATCACTACTTTACCGCTCCGCCTTCAAAACTTCAAAGTGACAGGTGTTTTAACTGTCATGAACACAGTACCTATTCCTGCTGCAAATTGTTGTGCTCTAAACATAAAAGTATGCCCTTGCCATCAATGATATTGAAATTGCCTGTTATCTGAGTCTTTAATTCTGTCTTGTCAATCAACCGTTAATGCCTGCTTTGCGGAACTTATCAGTCTTGATAGAGGCTTTGACTAGTAGAAAGATATTGCGTTGAATTGTGAGTTTTCTCTAGCAATTAATTAGGCAAATAATCGCTGTTGATTATTTGGTTATACCAACAGAATGTGGATATTGAATTGATTCAGGCGTGACTTTGCGGAAGTCCATTGTAAGATATTAAAAATGGTAAGGAAATATATAGTAATCTATTCTCAAACAAAGGTTTCTTAAAACTAGTACTCACCCCAAAGCCACCCAACCACCCACTAACCTCTGCCAAGCCTCCTACAACTTAGGCTCGGCAATCTGGAACCGTGAGCAGCATGTGCATGTGAAAAACTCGTCAAACTTAGACAAGATACATTTTCATTTGTCATGGCATAGTCCATTCCACCAAACTCTGCATATGCGTGCATAAAGCTTGCTTAGTCGTTCTTGATAGATCGTAGAAGTTAAGCTAAGTTCAAAACAACAAAAAATAACAAAATCGAAGCTCTATCGGTATCAAGATAACAAGCAGTTGTAGAACAATCTGAGTCAAGTGAACAAAGTAATAAGTATTAGATGCTGAGCACCTGCACGTCTGTCGGTCCCTTCTTCGGAAATAGATGCTCATGCACTTGACTTGAATTAATTGCGGAGCTACCTATACTTAGTCTTAACTTTAAACCGATGGATGTAACTTGAAGCGAGTTGGAACTTGTTTCAGAAAGATCAGCAACGAAACTTCATAAATGCTTCACAATTGTATTTTTGTAGGTATTCGTCTATTCTGGGCTTCTACGAGTACATCTATTAGTTTGGTTAAATTGAATCCGAGTCGGTAGGTAGCTAATAATCTTACAAAGTTAAAAATTTCTCCTCTAAAGTTTGTTTTACTTTTCATAATACATAAATACTTTACACTCTACACATTCGCCGAACTATTCGCCGAACATTATTAGTATAGACAATGACAGGCGAATACAGACGATGAGGCCCTCTACACGTTCGTGACCGTCGGCATTCGTCTATCATCGGCGAATATGTAGAGAGCCCATAAAAATATTTTATTATGTAGTAATAAATAAGTATGTAGGTACCTACCAATTATACAATAAGCCGATTTGTAACTATAATTTAATGTGACTTTAAGCTGACTGACATTGTAATTTTAATGACGTTTTAATACGTGAAATAAATGAATTACTATTAATAAAAGAATCTGTTCAATTGGAAAATTCGAAATAAACATGATTTTTTTTCTTTATTATTATTTGTTGGTGGAATACAAAATTACGCTTCATTTACCAATAGACTTACAAAGACTGCAATCTGTTAAATGTGCATTATTATAAAGTTTTATAATAAGTATGTTATGTAAATTTTATTATTAGCCCTTACAAACCTGTGAAACAATAAGATGAAGTTCTAGGTAAGGGATTATGGACCTACACATAAAAAGTCATAGGTAAACAGAAAGTTTCTTAGGTAGTTCGTAGGAAAATTTGTTTTCTTCAGTATAAGTTCAATGACACTTTGTTTACGAGCGATATAAAAGATTCATTGATACATAAGTATATGATTAAATTGTGCCGTAAAACACGGACTCATGTTAACTCGTGTATACGTCGAATTACCTGGCTAAGCTCTGAGCTCTATTGCCTTGGATATAAAGTTCAAATCGAAATGAATAATGCGATCTTTACTGTTAGATTGATTAACGTAGAAGGATTTTAATTTGACAGTGCGTATAAACTGTATTGTAATATTGATATTATTTTATGTTAGCAAACCAATAGGTTATAATAAAGGTCAAATAAAATAACAGGACAAGTGCAAGTCGGACTCGCCCACCGAGGGTTTCGTACAAAGGTAAATCAAAAAATACATTGTTATTAGGTAGGTATACTCGTACATGGGAAGGTAAAATCTTTTTTTTTTTAGTATCCCACTCATACAATAAAGCTGAAAGTTTGTGAGTTTGTTTAGATGTTTGGATATTTGGATGTTTGTAGGTATGTTTGTGTATCAATCACGCCTAAACCAGTGAACCGATTTGGATGAAACTTGGAATAGGCGTAGATAGTGACCTGGAATAGCATATAGGTTATTCAAAATGTTGGTACCTACCACGCGGGCGAAGCGGCGCGCAGAAGATAGTTCGTAATAAATCGAAAACAATACATCATAAAAAAAATATGATGTATTGTTCGTACGATACATGACACAGTTAACTCCTTTCAAAATGTTGACCCCCATTCCAAATGCTGGTCCAGTTTTTTTTGTGATTTAACTAAAAATATACAGTGTTCTGATTTTTTCCTGTAGTAGTCTAAGACAACAATATTTACCAAGTTTCATAGTTCTAGGTCAACGGGAGTAGGTACCTACCTACCCTATGAATTTTGTTTGATTTCCATGAGTGTCGAAATACTTATACGTATTTTGCGGCTTAAACGGCCGTATCTTTTTGATTTTTTCACAGCTTCAAGGGACCAATAAAGACATGAGTACTTATAATATAAGTACTATGATTATACTATGACTATTGTGATTTTCAACTCGATAGGTACCTTCACGCGTTCCTGAGATAAAGGGTCTTGACAGACAGACAAACAGACAACAAAGTGATCCTGTAAGGGTTCCGTGTTTTCCTTTTGAGGTACGGAACCCTAAAAATAGACGAATTACTCCATACTTTGTGCTAAAGTCCACTGGATTTTCTTATTTATAAACTGTTGCTTGACATGCTCGAATGAACACTACGACACCTCGCAGACGACAGACTTTCTATCGGCCGATAGTTGAGACGGGCTATACTTCTCATTACGAGCCGAAGTATGTTCCGTCTCAACTATCGGCCGATAGAAAGTCTGCAGTCTGCGAGGAGGCTAAGTGCGCTGGTTTGTAGAGTTATTTTAAAATTTACACCAGTTAAATATTTATGTGAAATGGTTCTAAGTGGGGACGTGCAAAATGCATATGTCCACAGTTTTTTTAAGTAAAACGTAGTTTGCGGAAAATGAAGCGGTGGAAATATTTGGTAGTTTTAGTACTTTAATATTTATTTGCTATTTAGTTTATTTCATTACTAGCCAGGATTCTGTGGATAAGTCCGTTAAGAGGGTTTTTATTAGTTTAGATGTTGAGCAAGATGTTGGACATCCGTCAATTCGTCATGTTATACTCTTTGTGACACTTTAACTAAAAACTGTCCAATAATCGGCAGATGTGTTATTTCAATCATATTTAATCTTCACACTTCAGCACTCTTACGTTCGTTATGTACATGGTGTAGTAGCTAAGTGTAACATCAATGTAAAAAAGTTGTAATCGAAAATAAGCTGCAGTTCATATTCAGTTCTATGAGTCTGTGAAATCTGAAAAATCAAATCACAAAGCCCCACTTCAAGTAAATCGTTCTGCCCTTTAGGCCTTTGCAGACGGTGATAGCCGCGCGGGCCGTGACGCGTCGTGACAGTAATTAGTAGCACGTGCGCGCACCGCACGGCGCCGGCGATTTGGGGACAGCGCGCTTCCGGCGGCGGCCGGCACGCGATGGACGTCAGGGGAGGTCAACCTTTTACAAACACGGATCATAATTAAATCAAAGTACCACTCTTCCAGCATTCAAGATCCTAGAGCTAAACATCCGTAGTATTTTGTAGGGACAACATTGTAGTAAGTAAGTAAGTTCGTATGAGTCAGTGGCCAACATTGTAGTTACTAAGGTATATATTGTGATGGTAACAAGGTCATTGCACTAGTTCACTCGTACTAGGATTTTGTTTACGTATGTAAATGTATTATTTTTTTATAGTTAAAACCTAATAGAAATAAACGAATGGTTTGTGTATACAAAAATAATGGTTTGAACGGACCAAAAAAAATCCAGTTAGCATTCAAATCACAAGTTCTGAAACTTTTCTCGACAGCGTGTCAATAAAGCCAATAAAACCACCCAAACTTCTTAAGTAGCTACAGAACACAATTTATCGATTTAAGACGGCCTTTGCCACCCCATACATCAGTTTACAACCCGATATTGATAGTCGGTGACAGAATCTCCTCTGACGTCCCCTACAAAACAACTAAGCGGTCTATCCGATACTAAATCTTGTTACAATAGGATACGGTTCATAGTAACACAAACGCTATTTGCAAGGAAGGAAAACTTACGCGACATCTAAGAAAATATTTTCTTTGAAAATGTTCCGAGGTTTTCCCCGGTCGCTGGCTTAGGTGGATTTACTTTTTCCGGCAAATGCAGCCTTTTCATAACTGTCGTGGATCGATCCGGCCAGGATTTGGAATCTAAATCCGGAATATCCGGTTATTCGCAGCTGACTGTTGCCCCAGATGAGTTCTTGAACTTTATTATGTTGGGTTCAGTTACAGATTTTGAACTAATAATCACCTGGCGGATTCTGACTGCGGCTAATAAAATATCATCAAGTAGCTTATTGAATTTAGTATCTGCCAACAGGTATACCTACGGTTGGTACTGTTGAATGGTTCAAAATCTATTCAAATCAAATCAAGTTTATTTCAGGCAACATTAGTCAAGTACAAGATGTTAAATAGGTACTTAAAACTTATTTCTTAAATCAAAAAAAAATCTAACTTTCCATAGGTAAGGCTACCTATTAATAAAAAACTCTAACGTTACTGTCGCAGGCAACTGGTTTAATCAGCCGTTCAATTAAACGCCTAGCTATTCATTAGAAGAAATCTATTATTAAAACCTTCGATTAAAACTGTTTAAAACGCCCTATTAAATGAATAGCCTAAGCATCATCCAGCCAGTTCATTAAATGTTTGTATTTAACCAGACGGCTGAAAATCATTCAGGCTGTTAAAATAGAATAGAATATGTTTTATTTGCAACAATAAGTACATAACACAACAGACACGAGAAAAACTTAATGAATTGTTAGTTGAACGGATGGCTGATAAAACCAGTTTAGTTTACTGGAGAGTAATGAATTCGGGTCTCCGGGAATCCGGTAAAGAAACCTATATATCTCGAAAACTAAGAATGCTAGCTTAATGAAGTAAATTGTGTTTAATCCGAATCCAAATTCATTGCTCTTCAGTGTAGTACCTAACCCGCGACATGGCTACAAAAACCATTTAACCCAACGAATCCGTCCTCTACTTACACATGGGAAATGAGAAACGTTACAAAAATCGAAAATAGTGCCGTTTTTTTTGTATGTAGGTACCCAAGAAACTAATAAATAATTAATTAAGTTCTTCTGAATAGAATAAAAAAATGAAAGGTGCCCTAAAGCATATTCTTAGTTTGAACAATATAGTTGAACAATTTGTATTTTTATTATAAATTGAGGGATTAAGTTTGTAAAATCATACAAACAATAAATTGAACATAAATCACAAAACAAACTTTACTTGCAAATAGTTGACGACCACTGAGCTTCCAGGCCGGAAGTTTGTAGTTAAACAAGATGGCCGCTGGTCACGTGACTGGATCCACCCGACTTCCGGTACTCGACGCGTCAAGTGCGGGTAGTTGATAACGAAGCGATTACACCCTAATGTTTTTATGAGTAACGAATGATGAGGGTTACATCTGCTATGAAATTGTACATTGTTGTTGGGTTAGTAATTGCCTTTGAACACACATTGAAATTTTATTTTTTTTATACAGTCAAAATAATCGTTGGTAGCAAATATTAATGATATTTGCCGAAGTTTATAGAATAACTTTCAAATTATGCGTGTCGTAGCAAGTTGTGCTATTTAGTCGCCTCTTTATAAGCGCTCCAGCATCGAGCAGCTAGAATTGGCTGTTGGAGCTAATGCCGTAATGATTTTATCACTGGACCTATTGCAGTCGCCTTGAACACTCTATTTTTTAATAAATAATGTAATGACTTTAGTTTTTAACCGACTTCAAAAAAAGGAGGAGGTTCTCAATTCGCCTGTATGTTTTTTATTATTATTTTTTTTTGTATCATGTTACGCGATAACTCCGCCAATTGTGGACCGATTTTCAAAATTATTTTTTTGTTTGAAAGGGTATACTCCAGAGGTGGTCCCATATAAATTTTATTCCTGAGGGTTTGATAATTTGCCCGTAAAACTCTAAAAACCTTCCCTCCTAGCCATTGTAAATCGAATCGACAGATAAGTCTAAGACTCTCTATGCAATATGTCAAATTGACAATTTACTAATGCCAGGAACTCACGTGTCGCGAGACTTGACATAAAATGTATGCAGTTTTGGTAATTATTGCCTTTAGACGCCGGTGGAGCCTAAGCATTATCTGTTTAGCATTATTTATTTCTTTCTTTCAAGCTTATCTGATGATGGAGTCAAGAGCTGTTCCAGGGAACTCCTCAGACAATAGGCCGATTGAGTTGAAACTCGGTTCGTAGATTGAGTATCATCTAAAATTTTCAAAAATGGTGACAGCGAGCTGATCTTATGATGGAGGGAACTCCTCAGATAATCGACCGATTTAGTTGAAACTCGGTTTGTAGATCAAGTATCATCTAAAATTTTAAAATATAGTGACAGCGAGCTGATCTGATGATGGAGAATGGAACTCCTCAGTTAATAGGTTGATTGAGTTGAAACTCACTACATCGGTCAAGTTTCATTTACTAATTTGAAATATGATGACTGCGAGCTGATCCGATGATGGAGAACGGAACTCCTCAGAAAATAGGTTGATTGAAATGAAATGTTGTACTTACATCGGTGAGTTCAATCAGATCACGGTAATCCATTAAAAGCTTGTACTTGATGATATTTAAAAAAAACTTATTCTTATTTAGATTTGTATGTATGGCTTATTGATTCCCTGAGTCACGCCGTGGTAGAGTCGAACATTGAAGTCGGTTTTTCTTTTTTTTTAAAAACGTAATTATCAGTGAATTAGTTTATGTTATTTTTAACCAATATTAACGTTTTACAAGGGACTAAAGTTATCTTGAGGTAAAGTACTTATCTTATTTATGGCATTCAGAAAATGTTTTGAATCGACTGTCAAAGGAAAGTTTATTGCCCTTTGATTTAGTCAAGGTTGATAGCTGATCTTCGATCAAGAATACTAGGTACCTATTAGGTATTCGTTTATACTTCGTATGAAACTCACACTTGCCCTATGTATACTACCTTATCTATATTACCTTCTGCAAACAATATTTTCAAGTCAATTATACTTATTTCACAATTTTTCCATTTACTGAATCGATAAAAAATTGTGGTTCCAATACGAAATCCGTAAATATAGTCTACTTAATACTGTCAAATGAATTCGGTTGACTTGGATGAATATTTAACGCGGTTGCACACGGCCGAATGCATTGGATTTGATTGCAATTTTTTTTTTTTTTTTTTTTTACTTAACCTATCATGTCCCACTGCTGGGCAAAGGTCTCCCCCTTCAACTTCCACTCCTTGCGCTCCAAGGCCACGGTTTGCCAGTCTGGCTCGAATGCATCCAGATCGTCTCGCATCGCAATTTTAACAATTTAATTTTCCGAACTATTCGCCGAACTATTATTTGGATAGAAGATGACAGGCGAATAGACCCTCTACACGTTCGTGACCATCGTCGGCATTCGTCTATCTTCGCCGATAAGTAGAGGGCTCTTTTAGTAAAGTCCTAATAATAACAAAGAGATGAAATGAATGAAAAGTGCGGGTTCTGTAGTAAATTCAAACGATGAGTGAGTACGAAGTGAGAAGGCCAGCTTGCTTTGGGAGAATCAGAATAATTTATTGCTTAGGTAATGGTGGTATTTAGGTAGGTTGTGTAATCCTACATTAAAGTGGGATAAGAGCAAGGAGATGATTATAACAATACAATGTTTATTTCAGGCAACAAAGCTAAAGATGGTAGTAAATAATAAATAAATAATGCTGGACATTTCACACAGCATCATCTAGCCCCTAACTAATCAAAGCTATTTTTATTATGTTTTTTTTATGTAAGTACGTACTGTACATGATGATGACATCCTAAAGCTTTAAACAAATATGCCAAAATAAACCTAGATGTATAGGAAACAAATACTTTTTTTATGTTTATGTGAACATTGTGAACAAGTGAAAAGTGCAGTGTATATTATCTGTGGTCGATGGATCCATCCCTATGACATTAGCCCATCGCTATGCCTGCGCGCATTCGGCGCCGGCGACGCCTTCGATCAAGAATAGGCGACGCCATCACATCTTATTAGGTATCTAGAGCATCGCGCCCTATTTTTTTTGTTGAAGTACAATAAAGTAATGAATTTCATTGAACATTCCTAGTATTAACAAAATTTACATTATGTAAACTTATATTTTATAAAGGTATATTTACATTCCTTCACTTTTTCAGCCCGCTGAAACGCATATGAAAAAGCATTCTATTATTTGGTAGTTTTTTCCTCACTCGTTCAGTTTCGAAACAATCAGTAAAAGATATTAAAAATTTAGAAGGCAGATTTGTTATAAATAAATGATTATTGATGATGATGATGTATTTCAGCCGATTTCGGCTACGGCGTTTCAATTCCTACACGGAAGAGCTTCGCTGGTGTGCTCTCATATGACTTGCATATTCTATTTTAGCTTTAGGTACAAGTGCGTTTGCAGCGGTTGCACGTAAGGATATTATTTTCATAATTATATGTTTTGTTAGAGGGCGGTTTGTTTTAGCTGATCACATTTTTCATCAAGATCGCGCCCTCTTTGGTCCTCAAAAGTCCAGACATTGTGCTTTACAATTTTCCTCCACTCCGGGCAATTTTCTGCCAGGGTTTCCCAAGTTCTATCTTTTTATCTTATCTCTATCTTGTATCTCTTCATAATTTGTCTTTTCTGAACATCCTTGAATCTAAGAAACTGGCCACCAGGATGGCGTTTGCCATTTTAGAGTAGGTAAATGATTATATTATTAAATAGACTGTCAAATTCCATAGTTACTAATAATAAAATCATTTCAACCGCAACACTTCACAAACAAACTAACGCTTTAAAGGCCAATAATTGCATCGAATTAAATCACTGTGGCCCTGCCTCCCCTAAGAGCACAATAAAAAGCCGCCAAAACGCGTGCGTTGCCTGTCAGTCCGCTTGTGTCAATCAATTATGAGCGGCGCGCAGAGACGATACGCAGCGTGCGCCCCGCCCCCTATCGACCGCGCGTCGCCCTCCGCCCAGCTGCGCCTGAAACACCCGGACCCACTTTGCCGACTCTCCTCTAGCCCACTGAAGCCCGTTTGCACTTTCTACTGCAAACTCTACAATTGCACAGTCCGCATTCTTTTTTGCAACCACCTCGTTATTCACGGCTGGATTGAGTCTGATTTTCTGCCAAACGCAATTGCGGCTTTCTGGCCGTGGTCGGTGTTTGTTTAATTTACATGCACGCTTGTAGAAGGTAACTGCTGTTAGTTTTATTAGCTTTGTTGTGTGCTAGCTACGTCAGATGAAAAAAATATTTATTTTTTTAAATATTAGGCACATTTCTATTTTTATACCTCGTGGTTTCGTATGGCATAATGGAGTTAGGCGGAGATATTAATGAGTCGGGGGTTCAAATACCGGCTTCTGTAAATAAGAATTGATATGCACCCAAACAGTACCTAATGATCTTTATAGAGGAAGCTTGCATTTTTTCCACCAATAATTGATTTTTTGGTCGTGAAACATGATTAAGCTAAAAGGTTGATATAAGTTGGTCCTGGGAAAGCCTACATTATCAACAATATCCCAGACATTGTCGTTAAGTGTAAGTAGGTACTTACTAGATAAGTTACCTGCAAACGCTGTGTAGGTAACTAAACGAAACGATAGAAATCACAGACAAAAGAGCTAATAGAAATGCAGAGGTTCCAAATTGTTTATTAAAGGAAGTAAGTAATTGGATTTTATAATAGAATACGTAGGTACCTAGCTATTGTTGATCTATTGTTGATCGAAGTAAAATATAATTCATCGTTCCCAAGGCAAGACCGTGAACTGCGCTGTCTCGCCACTGGGTACACAGTACTAATGAATCGACTTGATAACCTAGCTAGAACGATTGAACTTCAACAATGAATGAAATAATCAATGAGCCAACCAATGTATAAACTCCGCGTGTTTTGTCGCATTATATATTCATAAATATTTTATAATATGATGTATAGTTTTCGATTTATGTCGAAAATAAGGGTTGAAAGTTTGTATGGGGACCGACATTAAGCAACGCTGGGCGCGGCCATAAAGAGGATGGGTGACCGCCAGACGCAACTTTTTGTACTCGCGTCTTACCATAGAACGTGACATAAAGTTATTCCGGAGTGTAAACTGTCAAAATGAATGGTTATTCTTGATTTATTCGGTGGAATAACTTTATGTCACGTTCTATGGTAAGACGCTAGATGTTTTTTTAATAATTTTATTTTTTTCTCATGATTAAAAAAAAACAGGGTCACGACTGTATCCCCAAGGGTAGACATTCTCTCAGATATTTTTATGTATTCCAGATCCTCTGAAGATGTCTAAGGGGGGCATGTCCAAATAATAATAATAAATGTCGCATGATTAATAATTTTAAAATTTATGATAAACATTTTTCTATGTTTAGACCCACTCATAAACAAATCCGTTTAAGTATTCTGCAGTAAATACTACTCGTAATAGCACTAGCAAGTATGTTTATTTATTGATTTGCACAAACTCACAAAAAACACCAAAATACATACATAAAGTCACGCCTCTTTCCCGGGAAAGAGGCGTGAAACCAAAATCTAAAACTAAAAATACTTGTAAAATGCTTTTAATCTGAAGAAATGGCATAACTTTCTTAAAAGGTACCTATGTTGTCTTATGGGCTACCAATAACAATAGTAGGTAGCTTTCGTCTTTGGCTACACTCGCGTAGTACCACCAGGTATTCATATACAAACTAAGCTCTTACATCTATATGTTTAGATGATGTATACAGCGTCAGGAAGCAACCTATGCCTACACCTAACGGGACGTTGGTAGTGCCTGGGACATTGTTTCAGATGGAATATTATAGGCTTGCCTAGCAACTATCCTCTCTCAACTATATCGGTATTGACCACAGGAAAGACAATGTCATATAAAGGTAATTGCACAATTAAAACACAAATAAGTAAGTCCTTTTTTTCAGACTTATTTCACGATTCAAAAAAACAGATATAGAACTCTGGTACTGTTTTTTAGGCCTACTTACCTTCAATTCCTTTCCAAACAAAAATACTAGATATTTTCCTGCTATGGAGTTTTTTTCTGAAATAAATCAGTTTGAATACCAATCGACACTCTTTGAGTTGAAATCTGGGGCACGCTTTGGTGGATTTCTGTCGCATGCAAAAACAGAAAACTATAAACTTTTTTTTATTTTTATCCATAGGTTCTACGTTGAAAGGAAGAAGCTTAAGTAGGTATTCGACACAACAAATATTAGAGATCACAATAGAAATCCCATACTACCTACTTGTCTTAAATTATGAGGAAAAATATGTGTGAAATCTGGGGTCTCTAATAAGAGCCATGACAAGATTTTGTGTTTTAAAAATGTATACAAAACTTTTACATCAGTCGTTTTTCTCGACCAACTTTCATTTTATCAAAAAGGAACTTCACCAGTCTAATCAACTTCCCTTTAAACCCCCACGCCTTGAGTGCATCCCTTACCCCATAGAAGCCTACATAATAAGCGAAAGTAACCCCTGCTAAAATCTAACCTACCAGGAGGTAATAACAATTAACCGTTAACTGTTACAGCCTTCCGCTAATGCAACCCGTTACTCTCCCGTAACGGCTCAGTAACGGCTTCGTTACTGCTCAGTTACTTTAGGCACTTCGAGCGGAGAGATTCCACACATAACCAAGTAATGGTTGTTAAAAACCTTTATTTTCTATTGGCTTTACGTTTCACTTTGCACTGTACGTCGCTTTATTATTTTAAGACCAGCTTCAGCGGTTTTGGCTCGGCAATGATGGCTGACTGACTAGTCAGTCAATCATGTTAAGGTTTTTTTCATAGATTTATAGCAATTAAGCCGACATTTTGGGACTCGGAATTCTAAGATTCGAGAAAATGTCTGCCACATCTTGGGAAAGGGAATACAGTCGTGATCATGTTTGCTTTATTAAATACAGCCCCGTAAGAAACAGACGGACAGACAGACAAACAGGAGGCAGGTCTTAGCCCACTTAGATGACTCTGCTCCAACACCGCTCCCACCCAATACCGAAGACGACACTAACTGAGCAGTCTGAAGGCAGCAAGCTCGCTGACGGCGAGCTGTCGGCTTATTTATTTTGCCAATGTAAAGTATATCATACTCCCATAGTATAAGCTATGCTTAGTTTGGGGCTAGATGATGCTGTGTGAAATGTCCAGCATTATTTATTTATTTATTATTTATCTAAAGAGCAATACTTAAAGTCTTGGTCACTGTACTTAAAAACTTGGTCACTCACCAATATCCAAAAGTTCAGCCTCGGGGTATGCCAGCGGGCTATGGAGCGTAGTATCCTGGGAGTCAAACTTACTGACCGCGTTAGGAACACGATACTACGCTCCCAAACGCAAATAGCCGATGTAGCTCTGAACGCTGGAAACCTAAAGTGGGACTGGGCCGGACACGTTAGCCGCATGCCCGAAGACTACTGGGCTAAAGGCACCACTATATGGAATCCGATGGTGCGACGACCGTGTGGAAGGCCCAAGCGACGATGGCGGGATGAGCTCCTACAAAAAAGATTGGCCTGTTATGGCCCAGGACCGGAAGGCGTGGAGGGAGGGAAGGGAGGCCTTTGCCCTGCAGTGGGAAACTTCAGGCTTATAATAATAATAATAATACTTAAAGTCCATTATTTGAATTATATTCTTTTTACCGGGCGGTAGCGGAGTCGTCTATGTGAGATGAGTCGTCTATGAGACCTTTAGTCGCTTAGCCCTTTGGCACCCTTTATACAACTCTAAAAAGATCTTAGGAATCCAAACAAAGTAGGTCCCCAAGGGGTTTTCCCCTTGGGATGCGTAACCCGAAAGCTGTTGCAAATGAAGTTCACGTACGACTTGGATAAACTGCCTCAAAATGCATCTGCCTAGCTCATTTGGAAAATGGATGCGCATACAACATATAAATTGAATAGTATTTACTCGATGAACTCGATTTTAACTCATAACTTGCGAAAAAATGGTTTTTACTGCCGTAAAAAAACTGTTTCCTCAGTAAAAAATATTCAGTTCGAGCACAATTCAATTCCATTTTTAACCGACTTCAAAAAAAGGAGGAGGTTTTTTTTTTTTTTTTTTTTTTTATGTATGTTCACCGATATCTCCGTCAGTTGTGAACCGATTTCCAAAATTATTTTTTTGTTTGAAAGGGTATGTTACCATAGTGGTCCCATAAAAATTTTACTCCTGAGGGATTGATAGTTTTCCCGTAAATCAAAAAAAATCACCGATCTTTCCGAAAAATGTGGACCGATTTCCAAAATTTTTTTTTGCTTGAAAGGGTATCTATATCTCGAGGTGGTCCTCATACTTTTTTTTCCTGAGGGATTGATATTTTTCCTGTAAAACTCAAAAAACCTCATTCTCACTACACAATCTGAGTCAAACGTTGAATAGTTTGACATGTTTATACTCTCGAGGTGGTCCCATATAAATTTTATTCCTGAGGGATTGATAGTTTTCCCGTAAAACTCAAAAAACTTCATTCTCACTACACAATCTGAGTCAAACGTTGAATAGTTTGACATGTTTATACTCTCGAGGTGGTCCCATATAAATTTTATTCCTGAGGGATTGATAGTTTTCCCGTAAAACTCAAAAAACCTCATTCTCACTCTAACTTCTTTAATCTTGACTATTTCAATATCTAACCTAACCTACTATATTATTTACACTTACACTTTATTTACACTACACACAGTGTTTATTTACACTAAAAATTGAAAAATAAAAATTTTTGAAAAAAAAATTGAACCGACTTCACATAACACATACAGACACTAAGAACCTTCTATGTACCTACACTAAAAAGAGAAAAATAAGAATATACACATGCAAGTATTATTTACAGTATTCAATTAATAAATTATTATGTTATATTATGTATTTGAAGTCGGTGCCAACTATTCTACTCCAACTACTCGATACAATTTTGCACCCAAGTTCTATTGTACTCGTAATTTCTTCTTAGATGTAAATGCATAGTTGGCACCGACTTCAAATATAATATAACATAATAATTTATTAATTGAATACTGTAAATAATACTTGCATGTGTATATTCTTATTTTTCTCTTTTTAGTGTAGGTACATAGAAGGTTCTTAGTGTCTGTATGTGTTATGTGAAGTCGGTTCAATTTTTTTTTCAAAATTTTTTATTGATGTTTGTGTTGCATTTACGCTTAAACCAGTGATCCGATTTGGATGAAACTTGGAATAGGCGCAGATAGTGACCTGGAATAGCATAAAGGCTATTCAAAATGTTCGTACCACGCGGGTAAAGCCGCGCACAGTAGCTAGTACACTATAAAATACCAATGTGTAAAAATAGTCTTCTCGCTAAAATAATAAAAGGTTGACTGCAAATTATAATATGAAAGGCATGTTTGTCATTTTGTAGACGGTGGATTGCTTAAAGCTTTTGAACTAAATATTCACTGGACAATACGTAGGCATTAGGTAGGTAGGTAAGTTATATAATGTTTTTTTTAGAATAGAATAGAATAGAATAGAATATTGCTTTATTGCACACCATGAGAAAAAAACAACAAATAAAACAGTTTTCATGATGAATGAATGACCTTGACCTCAAAACTAACACACGCAAGAATGAGGTCTACGATGGAGCGAGCCTGCTCAGGGTGCCTATTACCTACCTCTTTTCTGAACACGTTTTGTATGTTAATCTTTTGATCATAAAAAGCTCATCCATTCTGGCATACCATTCTTACCTGGCATAACACTCTTGTGGCATCGTGTAAACGGCATCTTAAAATAATAAAATGGTTTCCTCATATCTTTCTTGTAACCTTCGGAATCGGATCAAAATGGGAGGTAAAAGACAAGTGCAACTCTACTTTCTTTGTCACTGCGTGTGCGATTGTAATACGAAAACAAAAGTGACGTTAGAAATGAAAAAAAAACACTTTAAAATTCACTTTTTCTGATGTTATGAAAACACAAGGCAGCAGAAGTTAATCCTGTGTCAGGAGTAGAACTCGTAAGTCGCTCGTGCGGAACGACCCTAATGAAACTCATTAAAGGTTATTGTTACAGGCTCCTCACTGATTACCGACGCGATTATCCGGCCTATCCGGGATCCGGCCGGATGTAGGATGTGTACACAGCATAACCCGTACGTTTGATTTCCCTGAATGATTCAGTGGCTAGGTACCTAATGCCTTTGTTTGATGGCCGGATGGGAGCTCATTCGGACATGCATCAACGTTGCTAGATGATATTCGCATTGTACTTACAAGGGCAATATAATTTCACATATATCACTCTACATATTCGGCGACGATAGGCGAATGCTGACGGTGACGAAAGTTTAGAGGGCCTTATCGCCTAATCGTCTGTCATCTTCTATCCTAATAATAGTTCGGCGAATGTATAGAGTGGCCGATACAGGCATTGTAAAATGTCAGGTTTCTTAAAGTTAAGGTTTTTGCAACTAAGTTTTGGCTTGTTGATGAAATTCGACTGACTTTGTTGTTTTAAATGATAAACAAATATAAAAACTCACTTTTAAAAATCACACGGTTTAAACTCATTTTGGTTTTAATAACGGGACGAGATCGCGTAAAGGTTTTGGATAATATTCGAACTATTATCCAAAACCTTTACGCGATCTCGTTCCGTTATTGAAACAAAAATCAAATATAAAAACTGAATAAGCGAAACTAAAAACATCTTCAATTCTTTTCACGTTTCCCGACAACCTTTTCTAATTTTGAAATACTGAATATAAAAATACGGTTCGGCAAAAGGGGACAACCTTTGTCCAGCAGTGGAGTGTTATGAGCTGATGACGATGACGATAATGAAATCTTAACCAATTCATTCGGATACTCCCTGGTCAGTGAACTCTGCTTAGAAAAACAATGTGACGTGAAAAAAGGGTGAAATGAGTGCAAATTATTATAATTGGATGGACGTTATTTTTATGTGCACGTCGAGTAGGTAGGCGTACATAAAGTGCACCCCAATTATCAATTCACAAAATCCGACACGCTTCCAACCACCCACCGCCCCAGCTTACTTCGCAACATTAAATACAATATCTTTAAATTGGTCTTAAGTACTGCCTCCCTCATTGAGTACCCATTTTTATCATTACCATAATCTTATCGCCGTCTTATTTTCGCCTGTGTTAATACTCCTACTTTTCCGTAATGCCGTCTTCTTTCCGCAGTCTTAAATCTTTGGTAAATTTAAGGCTCATTCTCTCATGATTTAGGCGAGTTGGGAACTCTTATACGATTAAGCTTTTTGTAATTGTGTAGAACGGGAGTTTTGGTGCCGTGAGAGGCGGCAGGTGTCGGGGCGTGTTGGATGTGCTGAGTGGGTAATTTGCGAAGGTCATATGATTCATTTTGTTATTTTCATAGTGACTTTGAGCCAGCCCTTGAAATGCGCTGCGTCGTAGTTGCTATGACTTTATAGGAAAGAAGCTCAGTGAGAGCTTCTGTGTCATAAAGTCATTACGTGTATCTATGTTAAATTATGCTTGCTATATCTATTGACTTGCATAAGAATTCTTCTGCAGTCTTGGAACGTTTTTACTCTCTGTAGTAGCCTCTAACAAAGAGGTCAGGTGTATTCTGATGCATAATTATACCTCTCGTTTTAGTTTGGTACTGACTTGGAAAATTTCGTCATAAAGCTTTTGTATTTATTTTAAGGAATTTCAACCGTATTCTTGACTTGCCCTGCCTACTTGAATGCCACAGAACTACAGAGAGTCTACTGAGGAAACGTGTTTTTTTCATACGTCAAACTCGTCATAAAAAAAAACATTTATTTATTTATTTATTAAGCAACATCAACAGCATACATAATACACATTTTGTAGGAACATTTTAAATCAGTCACTCTATAGAATGTACACCCATTACAGGCATGCACAACATTTACAATAGTATTAGGAACTGACAACAGCTAAAAAGCGAATAAACTGCTAATAACATTAAATAAATAACGTTCAAGTCCTACGAGTAGTTTGTAATTTTTTATTCCTAGCTACATAGAGTAACAAAGACTTAGTTTCAATGTCCTATATTTATGTAACAATGGTCTAATAGTCTTTACTTATTCAGGGTGCCGGCAACGATAAATCATAGGCTACATTATGCATAAGAACAACGTACATAAAATTTAAGTGTTAAAAGACACAATTTAAAGTTTTTATTTGTCTCTCTTCCGCGAGGAGATTAAAAAGAAACAGGTACGAGTAGTCTACAAAAACAAAAACAACAAAAATCAAAGACCAATTTTTTTCACCGAAGACTCACAACTTCATAAGTCATAAATTCATAACTCATAACATAACTCATAAGTGACTCGGGCACTGGGAGTGGGACAAATTCAGCTTGCAAGATATGCCCCGGACCGGACAAACATACAAACGTAAAACGTAAACAGGGTCACGACTGTATCCCCGAGGCGCGGTAGACATTCTCTCAGATCTATATTATATATTTATCTATATTTATCTCAGTATTCCAGATCCTTTGAAGATGTCTAAGGGTAAGTCAGAGGCATGTACAAATACATATTTGATACATGCCCACATCTTGCAGAAGTTAGTATTCCATACTATAGGTTGCAAGCCCATCACCGCCTATAAGAACATTGCATTGAAACATACAAACATTGCAAGTTAATAAGCTTGTAAAAATTACACATATCTTTTACTACCAGCTATGTATACCGAATATGTATGTGTTTACGAAAAAAAGTATACAAGTAGTATATTCGTCATGTATTATTATCATGCTTACTTTGGGGCTTGTGATGCTGTGGGAAAAGTCCAGCATTATTTTATTTATTTAACTGTGCCTTGGAGATTGTCGTGAGCGGCGACAATCTGCAATGCACGGTAGACATTCTTTTAGATAAAGATTATATTTTTATAACGTCAACCGCACACTTGGGGATATCTTAAGATACTGAACTAAGAGTGGAAGATGACTATCATAATATCTCCATAGATGTCGCTCACAGCGCAATGCATCGGTTGACGTTCAGTACGCTATTTCGGTGAGTCCATTTGTTCCGCGGAAAATAAGAGTGTATTTTGTTTGAGTGCATCGGTACTACGATTTTAATGTGGTAGTTGATAGTTAGATATTAAAGGTGATAGTTAGATTTTAATGTGGCAAGAGCAGGCTCCTCAACTGATTCTATCGTTGTCTGTAATTCGTGTGGTAGCATAGGTAGTTTCTGTGACTGAACGTTAGATTTTAGTTTTTACTAAAACATAGGTACCTACGCAACAAAAACACACAATATTTACATGTGTACGAAAATAATAAACTAATAAGCACTGGAAAAGTATATGAAAGTATGTAGAGAAAGGTTTTCTTCGAATGAGCCATAGGCATAAATTATGCAGGATGCCACCACGGCGCCATCCACTTACTTTGAAATGCATCGCCATAGCCAATACCCTATAATTGTTTTGAAATGAATTGTTGACCTAGAACATAACTTGGTTCAAAGTCTGGATAAAATATCATCATCATCATCATCATCATCCACCTATATCAGTCCACTCCTGGACATAGGCCCCCTAATGAGCGCCATTGCGCCCTGTCCTCAGCTCGACGCATCCAGCTTCTGCCAGCAACCTTTCGCAGATCGTCATTCCACGTGGCCGGTGAATCATTCGGGCTAGTGATGATGCTGTGTGAAAAGTCCAGCATTATTTATTTATTATTATTAACACTAGGCAGGTAGCAGTGTAGTCATAAGTTGCCTCCTGAAGTCCCTAGGTTTGTAAAGGCCTAGTTTCTGTTAATTACGTTTTGATAAAATATACGTTTTTAGAAACAAAATTAGTCTGGTACTGGGGTCTGGTGTAGACGTAAACGTAAACAGGGTCACGACTGTATCCCCGAGGCGCGGTAGACATTCTCTCAGATCTTTTATATTCCAGATCCTTTGAACATGTCTAAGGGGGTAGTCAGAGGCATGTACAAATACATATTTGATACGTGCCCACATCTTGCAGAAGTTAGTATTCCATACGTGACAGGTTGCAAGCCCATCGCCGCCTATAAGAATAACTAACTGGTTTCCTCACGATGTTTTCCTTCACCGTTCAGAGCTCTTGTTAGAGCGCATATAAATTTTACGAAACGCAAAATCCATTGATGCACGGCCGGGATTCGATCCCACGACCTTCGGATTGAAAGTCTAGGTACTATATCTGGTGTAGATAAGTATATAATATACTTTACACAGAAACAAAACAAACGACTGTATTAAAAGTTTTCAGGCGGGGCGGGGAGAAGAGCCCTCCCTAATTTAGTCACGCCATTTAACGGCTGTGCAAAGGGCTTCTAGTTAATTATTCACGGACTTGGTAGGAAGATGTCACAGGATGCTTTCTGATTACGAGTTTTTGTGACATTATTCTGGATGGTATAATTGAAGCCTTGTTTCAAAGGCTTGTATAGTAAAAAAACGTAAACAGGATCACGACTGTTTCTTTCAGATTTTTGTAGTAAATACTTCTTTAGGCGCGTTGGTCAGTTTTGAGATGGGAATACATTCTTGGATTCGCCTCGAAAAGGACACGTGCGAGTCACGTGTCTGCTCCTACCAGTAGTGCCATCTAGTTCTGTACTCGGTAAACTTTTTTTGGCAATATTTTTACATTTCTAAAAGCTCATTGTTATTCCTGACGATTCAAAAAATACACTAGGCATCGAATTGTTCAGGTTTTCTTCTTTCGGCACTCTTTTTATGTATTCCAGATCCTTTGAAGTCGTCTAAAGGTTTAGTTTAGTCCAAATAGGTACATACATACATATTTGATACTGTTCACATTTTGCAAAGTTAGTATTCCATACATGACAGGTTTCAAGCCCATCGCTGCTTACGGTTTCCTCACGATGTTTATCTTCACCGTTTAGAGCACGTGTTATACGGTTGTATAGTTTTTAATAGAATAATCGTAATAAAAATTCTTTCACCATTAGAATCCTACATTATCCCTGAATAACATAGGCTATATTTTATCCCGGGAAAGTGATGTTTTCCCGAGGGACCGCGGGTAACACCGCGACGTACAGCTAGTAGGTATTTAAATAGTTCTTAACATTATTGCCTACACATTAACCATCACAGCAAACAACTAAGTTTAGCTTTAATTCTTCGGTTTCGTCTCTAGTTATAAGAACCCATTTTGAAGTAGGTACAACTTCTTTAAGCGCGTTCGGTCTTTAGATGGGAGAAAAATATCAATCTCAGTCACGTGACTGTTACGACAATTTCTTACTATACCTACCTTAATTTCGTCACACAAAGTGTCGACTCTATGGTCAAGGGGTTTGAATGACGGCCTCTGTTGAGACCAATGATCTTCTATTGAGACAGCCCCGAATCCCAGTAGGACAGTAACATAAGAACTTTATTTTTTAAGTGAAAACTTCAATAGGCGCGTTTGGCAGTTAAGATGAGAAAAAAAAATTCAGATTCGCCTCGAAAAGGTCACGCGTGAGTCACGGTTCTATCACCGGGTTATTT
This sequence comes from Epirrhoe alternata, assembly GCA_963565295.1. NCBI lineage: Eukaryota > Metazoa > Arthropoda > Insecta > Lepidoptera > Geometridae > Epirrhoe > Epirrhoe alternata. Next base: position 4,634,144 of record OY751375.1, read on the forward strand.
GTCAAGTTTAGAACCGTTCAAGTTTTCACTTCTGCTTATTTATCACACATTTAATAATGAACATAATAATACATAACTAAATGCTCAAAAGGACGCGGCTTTACCTATTTACCGTTATATTCTGTCCGAGGTAAGCAGTAGCATTTTGATAATGGTCGCGGCTATCAACTCTAGTTGATTAAAAAAAAACAAATAAAAGTAAAATTCAATCTTGGTGGCGTGCAGGACCGTAAATAAAATGGATTCTTTTAACAACCGTGTACGGTGTACCATTATTTAAATATTAGGTATATTGATTGAAAATCGATAATCGATCGCATCAGGAATAGTGATCTGCGCTCCAAAACACAAATCGCAGACGTTGGGCAACAAGTTGGCAAATTGAAATGGGACTGGGCAGGCCACGTCTGTCGCATGTCGGATGAGTTGTGGGCACGAACCACCACAGAGTGGATCCCACGGAACAGGAAACGACCACGCGGCAGACCGCGGCGGCGGTGGAGAGACGAACTTGACTCCCACTCTCCTGATTGGACCACATTAGCTCACGATAGAGAGGAGTGGAAGAAACGAAGGGAGGCCTTTGCCCTGCAGTGGGACACCACAGGCTATTAATAAATAATGATTGAAAATATAAGCTAGTACGAGTAGTCAGACGCCAACTTACGTAACCTAAGCATGTATTATTGTTTGTAAACGCGATTTTATTTTCCTTATTGTAGATTATAGTCGGTGGTTAGGTCATTAAGTATGGAAACAATAATAGCTAGGAAGCTCAAAAGGTAATGCATTCATAGACATGCATGAGCACATGCAACGATGCCCATTCTAATATCGCAGACCAACTTCTCATATATTTATGGTAACATAAGCTAAATTTCTAGGGCTGATCAAAGATTTCGCAGTATACCTACACACATATACTACCTATGTTTATAAAAAAAATAACAACATCGGTCCGTGTAGGTACCTACTTGACTTTCAAATCATCTTACATCTACACTGAGTTTAATAGGCCTCCTCATTTTCACGCCATTTTTCCCGGTCTTGTGCCAGTCTCAAACCCGGTTTCCACCTTGAAAGGAAGCGCCCGTGGTCGTGCTTGCTCAGTCGTTCTTGATAGATCGTCGAAGTTAAGCAACGTTCCAAACGGCCTGTAAGTGGATGGGTGACCGCCAGTGGCATTTTCATCTGAGCGCTTCCGTGCTTCGGAGGGCACTTTAAAATGGTCGGTCCCGGCTATTTAAGTCGTTAAGCCATGACGGAGGCCTTAAGGCGGCCTAAAAACTCCGTCACGACGAACTTACTTACTTACCTTGAAAGGGTAATAAGCAAGAAAAAGCTTAAAAGATCGGACTCCTATTTCTGCCAACAAAGAGTTTTGATTCCACAGTTTTGATTTAAGAACTGAGCGAGTTCTTTTCAATTCTTTTTAGTCCTTTCCGCACGACTATTTGTAGGTGGAAATACAAGAATGCAATTTATTCTAGCGAGTTCAACAGAGTCCGTACGGTGCAATTTTCAATCTTTTACTTAAAGGAAGCATTGCTTTTGTTTCTCAAAAATACCAATAAAAGCTGCATTTAAAGATTTTCTAAAAAATAACAAGGCTATGAAGTAGGTCGAATAAATAGACTACCTACACTATTTAAGATGATGCGGTAACGATGCCGAAAGTGAATCAGATTTAGCTTCGTTGTGAATTCTGAAGATTTCAGCAGGAGTTTGAACAGCATTTGATTGTCTACAACGTGACGTAAAAATATTAGGGTGTTGATTTGATCAGGTTGTTTGCAGGAAATAAAACCTTTTTATCGAGCAAAATAATTTTTCTTCTATTATGGTGGTCGCACGACATCCGCATTAAATAAAGGATAAGTGAGACGTCAAAAGCTAGCCGCATTTTCTGACGTCATCAGTATTTTTTCTATAGAAAAATGTGCGGTGCTACGGCGCGAACATATGTGCGGTCGCCGATCAGCTTTATATGGTTATTATGTAGACACGATTTACGCTTGTAGGTATTTTTTAAGTTCACTATCAGAGCATGTTACAGAAAAAGAAACCTTTTTTTATGTATTACAATATTATAAATACAAATTGTTTTATGTACGCATGCAATAAATAATCCACTAACAACAATAGATTTCTCTTTATTACAGAGTCGAATACTGGAGGACGCATCATTGATGTGCAACTCCTGGTCACCAAGGCACAATGTAAGTCTTTTCATCTCATCCTGATAGTTTGCGAACTGCGAAAGTGCTTGCGATCTTTGGCCAAAGATACCTTTTCGTTTTTGTCTCAGCGATTTTTCTTATAACTCTTATGTAAGTATTTTTTTCTTTATATTTATTCTATTTTTTACACGATGAATACAAATATATCAGAGGGTTGAACTATTCTGAACTATTTAATTTATCGAAGGTAAGTCGCTTGGATATACTTTTTTGCTTCGTAGGTGTCGCGTACCCTGGTAGAATTGGCGTAGCAGACCACTTTAGGTAATTCAATATTATTTTTTATTATTTCGGATTTTTCCTTTTTATAAGATCGATAGGAAGGAACCTACTTTATTTCTTTCTTTCAAAAACATTAATATTTAAAGACCTCTAAATACTTATATCACAGTGATGAAACGCGAGACTTGGTGTATTCTCAAGTTTATCATGTTAAGTTCTGATGACGAAATATTCAAGCCATCGGAAAACCTGTGTCATGGTTTACCGAGTTTTAGCCGAAACCTACAATCAAATTTTATATTACGGATCGGCAATTTGATTAAACGAAGGAATGTGGGATAAAATAAACTTTTGTTTTCAGAAATACAGGTTTTACTGCGATAGAGAAAAAATATAACTTATTAGGTAAATCTAAAGAAAGCGCCATTAGTATGTTTATTATGATACAAGTTTCTTGCCTGTTGCATATACAAAATAATTTAAAGCATTATTTGAATCAAAATGCCTGATTGACAATACAAAATAGGTAAAATGGTTTCGGCTTAGTGATGTTCACTATTTGCTGTCTACGAAGATACCCGATGCTTGCAGGTGTAGGTAGGCTGATAGGTCAGTAAAAAGTATGTCGATAGTAGCGAGGCGCAGATAATTAGTGCTTACGGGGTGGCGTGATAGGCCAGTCAAATCACGGAATTAGGTTAGTACGGAAATAGTTAATTAATTTTGTGGCCAGTGAACCAAAGCCACTGCATTTGATTGAGTCAGTTCTAAATATACAGTTGAATATGCATATTGTCTACGAAACAGACTCGAGTGAATTGAATATTCATATTGCTTTTGGAAAATCGATAGGTTGGACTAAGCGGAATTTTAATTGTTTTTGCTTTGAGGCTTCTTTGTTACAAAATATCACTTAAATATCAAAATGTAGGTACTTATACCTAGTGACAACTAAACTAATAGGTGATCGAAGATTTGTTTCTCAAAACATAAATCGTAAGTTCTTATTAAACGGCTTTAAAAAAGCGTATTAGGTTTATGGATAGCTTTAGTAGGTAATGCTTATTTTGGGGCTAGATGATGTGAATAATTACTAGCACTTAAATTATAATATAAATTACTTACTTATTTTTTGAAGGGAAAACTTCTTTAGGCGCGTTTGGCAGTTTTGAGACGAGTAAAAATTTTTGAATTCGCTTCGAAAAGGTTACGCGCGAGTCACGGTGTCGGTAAGCAGTCAGCTAACCGACACCGGGTTATTTGTCAAGTTTAGAACCGTTCAAGTTTTCACTTCTGCTGGCACTCCTGGAGTGTCACTGTTTTTTTTACAAGTCACTTGCTTTTTTTACAGGTTTTAAAGACATGACTTTGTAACTGAAATAATGTCTATTAGCTTTCACCCCATGCCTTTGATTCTGGAGTATGCAGATTTGACGCAATCTGCATATTCTTGGAAGATCAAAATGTGAATTATTAGTCGAAATACGCGCGGACATACCGTACTCAATTATCCGGTACCGGGGCTCATCACTGCATTAATCCATTACTGCCTCATCGCGCTTAGGGTTAAACGACATCGTGATCCCCTGGTACCTAACGTCAGTATCAAATGTCACAGAGATCTAAAAGCAGCGCGATTAGTGCGTGACAGTTCTGCAGACAAGAGGAGCGCGTTTTGTATTGCTCCTCTAATTACGGGCCTTCTTTACCCGATGGAATCACTAAAACCGGGTCTACTAAAATACGGCGCTGTGCGCCGTATTTTAGTGTTTTCTAACATGTTAGCATTGTTTTCATTGGCTTTAGTCTGTCGTAATAATGTGATTGTACATTTCATATTTTTGTCTGGAAAACTACTGCTAATATAAACAGAAGGTAGGTAGGTACGTATCACACACGACTATAATGACGACATCTTTCAATGCCAATAATCTCTAAGTCTATCCAATAGGTTTTTTTTCATTAATCTATTTCATCCCACTGCTGGGCAAATGTCTCTCCCATATTCCTAAAATATAGGTTATAAGTAAATCTTATAATTTAAGACAATATAAATTTACCTCATATTTATATTAAAAAAAGCTTTTAGGTGATTTGACAATCCTGAATACAAACTTATAAATAATTTTCAAGATAACCCAGCATTTCTGTATTCGATTGTACTCCCCCAGCCGGATTATGCGCTGCGCACTTAGCTGTAACAGTCGGGGGAGGGGAAATTGTAATCACTACTTTTGATCATAGAGTAAACAGTAATAATAATTACAATCCATTTTTACGCCGCAAATTATTTAAATTAATATATGAAGAAACATGATTACAAAATTGTAAGAAACAGAAATTGGAACGTCTTCCAATTTCTGTCTCTTGAAGGGTTAAAAAATCAAAATGTAAGTAGGTAGGTACTTATTTCAATATTTCTTGGTACTAGGTACTAGGTACCTAAGTAAGAACTGAAAAAATTAAATACATAGGCAGCAAAGACTTTTCTCATACATTCGAATATCTTGAGGAAAATCTAGGTTACTCTATTATGTACCTAAGGTTGTTTGAACAAAACCAAGCGATACCTACCGTCTGTAAATACGAGAATTATAAATAACTTAGAATGAGCTGTCCGAAATCTGAAACTTGTAAAGACTTTGGTCTATCTCATGAAAGTATAAGGAGACGTACTACTGTCTCACAGTACAAAATCAAAATTTTATTTTGACTCGTAACTGGTTCTGAGACATTATGTGGACTGTACATAATGTCTTGAATATAGAACAAAATCAAGACCTGATGTTGATTTTATAATGTGTACAAGATTGACGTGCCGGCGATACTTGACATAAAATGTAGGAATTTTCGGAAATGAATGCCGTAAGACGCAGGTGGAGTCTCAGCGTTATCTGTCGATTCGATTTCTATTGCGATTTGTGACGTGGGGGCAGTAACGAGACATTATAGAAACAAATATTCCATGGGAGAAATCGGGCGGAGAAGCTAGTTTGAACATGCAATCCAACAATTTGTAAATGAACTGTTACAATGTTCGGGGAGGATCAAACAATTGAATTAAAATGTCCAGAGGGATGTCGAGTCCCCTTATAATTTAATAACACCTCGCCTCATTGATATGGATCAGATAAATCAATGAACTGTAATTTGAAAGTTATTATAAAAAACTAAACAGTCTCGCATTATCTCACTCTACAAAAAATATTCAAAAAGTTGGGAAAGATCCACAATTTCTATGGATGGCTAGAAATAGTAGACGAAATCAGAAAGGAGGCAAGAGGCGAACAGACATCAAAGATGAAACAAAACGAGACGAGACGACAACAAGATACATAGGTAAAGCTGCAACGCAATAATAAAAAAACATGGGCGGAAGTGCCACTGTTTTTTTGCCGGGAGTGCCGACAGAAGTAAAAACTTGAAACTGCTTATTATTCAAATTCAGTCATGAGGTTATTAAAAACAAAAAACGCTAACGCTATAACGCGGGAGCGCCGCACGGCGAGAGCGCCGACAAAACCCGACTGTTGGGAAAGTTTGCCGAACGGTGTCGGTAACAGGTCGCTCGTGAAATCAATGATTTTTTCCCATCTCAAATATGCCCAACGTGCCTAAAGTTTTCACAAAACAACCAACAAACCTGTAGGTAAGCTCAGAAAAGATTGTCCTTGATGAGCATCGAACCCATGTTCATCACACCATTATACAACTCTCTTGAATTGAATCGAATTCACAACCGCAGTGCAGGACACAAAGTTATTTTTATAGGTCAAGGCTAAATTAACGTTTAGGCTAATTCTGATTCAAACTGTGTTTGTAACATGACCGATGACATACTTGGTTGGCATTTTTTATTTACAGTCGCCGTCTTTTATAATTACAAACTAAGTAAGAAATGCTGCCAGAGCAATTAATAGCAGCTGTTTTGAATCAAAACACTCGGAATTGGGTTTAAATAATTCGTTCAAAATATAATAGATGTCAAATGCAACCTATTATGACGTTTACTTTATTCACCCGAGATAGTTCACCTTATTCACCTGGGTGAAATGATATTATCCTGGGTGCTTTATATTTACTTCTGTAAATAAACTCTACGTGTCAGCCGTGATGATACAACTTAGTATTTTGTATCGAACGATGCTTTCGAGGTCACGGTTCTTAAATAGTTTTCATCTCTACCTACTTGTTCAAGAATACTTAGATGGATTTTATCCAAATTTTCAGATTAGTTTTCTAGATTTTACGAGATTACGAGCATATTCGATAGAGTAGCATGGTCTGAGCGCTTCCTAATGAGACTGAATTTTTAACTCATAACTCAAGTCGATAATGGAGCTAAGTAAAGCTAAGTAAACCTGTCTACAAACAGATTTTGAATATATAATGCTGATAAGTCCTTCTTCTTATCTTCCTATTTTCTGTACTTTGTATAAAGATTCGTTTGAAAGAGTATGCCGCGTTTCCACCTGCAAAAAAAACTTTCGCGAGAAAATGTTCGACAGTCTCCGCAGTTTACACGTAAACTGGGTCCATATTCGCGTTCCTTTTTTCGATGGTTGGATGATCCAATTTTACAAACGTTAAAACACGATCCTAACCGAAAATTTGGCTCTTGAAGTCAGGAATCGTGGGAAGCATTCGAATATTCATCAAACGAACGAGAAAGGGAACGCGAATACGACCCCTACTCTCATTTTGTGTTGACCGCGAAATTCCTTTAGTTATGACTTTATGACTTATATGTACATACTGGGTAACTCTCCATTATTTTATACTAGCAGTCTTTATCTTAGAAAGACTAGCTGCACCAGCGACTTCGTTCACATGGGCAGTAGGTAAGTACTCACTAGTTTTCTCGGGTTTTTCCGACTAAATCTTGATCCCGTGGTAATCCCGAAATAAAAAGTAGCATAAAGTAGGTTGTCCCTTGTGTTATTAAAGATACCCTGATACTTACCTGCGTAGGCCGGTAAAGGCTACCCCTAGGGTAGGAAAAAGACTCGCAGCATGTTTTACAACAAATCGAGCTGAAGTCATGATTGTATACTATACTAAAGACATTAGGTACATACTACTCCTCTAACTTTTTCTGAAACACACCTTCGGTTTGAAGTCTCATGCATCTCGCTTCGACACTCCCTCGCAAGCGCTCGTGGTCGTGCTTGCTTAATCGTTCTTGATAGATCGTCGAAGTTAAGCAACGTTCAAAACGGTCTGTTAGTGGATGGGACACCGCTAGTGGCATTTTCATCTGAGCGCTTCCGTGCGTCGGAGTGCACGTTAAATTGTCGGTCCCGGCTATTTAAGTCGTTAAGCTATGACGGAGACCTTTAGGTGGCCTAAAAACTCCGTCACCAGAGTTGGCCACTGACTCATACGAACTTACTTACTTACTACCCTTGCAAACAGTTGTCATCGATCGTTTGCTTTCTGATGTGATGACCAAGTTTGAATATTCATTATGACTATTTCAAGCCGATTTGGAGCACATTCAGTCAGATTGGGTCACCTAATAATAAACCTACTTGACTACTTCTCATCATCATTTGCCTGCCCTTATCCCGCTTATGCAGGGTCGGCACAACATGTTCTCTTCTTGACTACTTCTATAATTTTGTATTTCATTGAGAAATGAAAAGTTCTGAAAATTTCCTGCTAAAGCCAGAGTGCCTTACTGCTCGGCCACGGAACTCTAATCGTCACAATCAAAATGTTTGATAAGCTCATATTTATCGGTTAACCAAGGTTAAGCAAGGATCTTCTTTTTGTTTCTGTCGAAATATTGGCAAACAACAAAACTCAAAAACCATTTAGGTTTCTTTTCTTATCAAAATTAGGGGTTTGCTATAACCATGATAGTAATGCGACCTTTACACGCTGAGATTTATTATAGTCAAAGTCCAAAGGTAATTGAATACCATAAGTAACCTAGTCTTAAGACCCCTCGCAGACTACAGACTTTCTATCGGCCGACAGTTGAGACAGGCTATACTTCTCCATACTCATTACGAGCCGAAGTATATTCCGTCTCAACTAACAGCCGATAGAAAGTCTGTAGTCTGCGAGGGATCTAAAAGTCAAGTGATATCTTGAAGATTAGAATCAGGGGAAGACACACGTGGTCAATTTGTATTCTAACGACGACACGTAGCCCTAACTTAATAAATAAAATAAAAAACTTTTATTTTCCTTACACAGTATTTGAATCTAAAAGAAGCTTAGATAAATGTAAATTGTTTTTAAATATAGGTACTTAGTTTATATTAAATCTACTTTGTGTTATGTGTGAGGACCGCCTTCAGCGGTAAAAGCCTCCTCCAACTCTTTCCATTTATCTCGCTCTCTAGCGACTCTGCTCCATGTTTTACCAGCTATTTTTACGATAGCCCTAACTTACAATATGAAAAATAGAAGCGCTCGTGGTCGTCCTTGCTTAGTCGTTCTTGATAGATCGTCGAAGTTAAGCAACGTTCGAAACGGTCTGTAAGTTAATGGGCGACCGCCAGTGGCATTTTAATCTCCGTGCTTCGGGGGGCATGTTGAATTGCCAGTGCCGGCTAATTAAGTCGTTAAGCCATGACGGAGGTCTTAAGGCGGCCTAAAAACTCCGTCACCAGAGTTGGCCACTGACTCAAAGTAAGTTCGTAACTTACTTTATTTATATGCAGAAAACTAGTGATGGGCGATATGGGCATGCATATAACGGCTAAACTAATATTTAAACTTGCCAATCATCATCATCATCATCATCTCAGCCACCTAGTGTCCACTGCTGAACATAGGCCTCCCCCATAGATTTCCACAGCGATCGATCTTGTGCAGCCTGCACCCAACGGCCAATAACTACCCCATAAAGCCTCAAACTACCCCTTAGAGCTTAATTTCGAACATTTTTCATGTTTAGCCTGACGCAGTGCACTGACTTATTTTTGCTCGCCGATTGTGCAATTTTTTTGTAATTTTGTGCCAGGGAAAATGATATTTATCATCAGTTACAGCCTGTTTTACTTTACCCCACAGCTGGGCATGGGTTTATTTTCGTTTACAAACCACCCTATACGAAATGATTATATAAAGCAAATTTTTATAGTCATCCTAATTACATTAAACAATAATAATATCATAAGTAGTAAAACGATTTGTAGTACTGACCCTCGCCGTTACAAGTGGGGACAAATTATCGCGAACCCCGCGTCACAATGTGGACTGTCGCTTGCACAAGTGAACACAAAAATGAAAGAAATAGTATATAATACAAAAATATTTGTGCAAAAACTTGACGCTATTTGGCTTGTAGGTGCGGTAGACGGGGGTAGACGTTCTTTGAAATCATTTGTATTCAAAGTACCTATGACGTAATAGGCTTTGAAAAAGTATATGCCTCACATATAAATCCAATTTGATTTGCATTCTTAGGAAAAGAGTAGTTGTTGTTTTATATTAAACTGTTATTTCTACTTACTACTAGAATACAATACAATACAAACTTTACTTATTTTCTCTCACAACGGTCAGCACTAAGAATAACGGGCTATACTTTAAATAACTACAATACAACAGGAGTTTTTTGCAGAAGCGATCAAATTTAAAATCAAATAACTTTTATTGGAACAAATAAACAATAAGCACAGAAACATAGAAAGTCGATGATATCTGCAGAAGTCAATACAAAAAAAAAACAGAAAATAAAACTCAAAACATTCGTGACCTGGGATCACGAATTTAAGAACTTTTGAACATGTCTAAAGGGGTCAGAATAAATAATAACACTTCCAAATATGGATTATAGATAGGTAGAGGTGTACGTTTTACAGATCAGTAAGGATCCGGAAAATTAGTAGCTTTTTGCAGTGCCAGTACCCTAACAATTAGAATGAGATCGCGTTTCGCTGCATGCCGCGCGGGCGCCGCTCTTCCCACGCTCAATTGAAGCCCAATAGCAGCTTTGAGCCCTTAAAGTTTGACAGTAATTCATTTCACACGCCTACTGTTTCAAGAGGGCTTTATTTGGAGTGTAATTGAGAATCGTATTCTAAGCGATGGGCCTTTAAGCTGTTCTGTTTTACCCTCGGAGATGCTTTACAATTTTTTTATTTCAGATTCTTTTGTATAATTTGGATGTTGGTACTGATTCGTAGTTGCCTTTAAAATTGATAGATATGTAAAATACCTACCAATAACAGTAGGTACATATACCGATACATCCTTCCAGAAAGTAATCTTTATAATGAAATGTAAGTTATATATAAATATTTGTAACTTTTGTTCTAAGTTAAGGGCGACTTAAAAACCTTTTTTTTTGCGGATCTAAGAAAAGATAGCAAAAATATTATGCTCATAGACATCATATTACGTCGAGGGAACGTAATCGGGTGGTGTGGGGCTGTCGAACACTTGACGACCCACTAAAAACTACCTGATGGCCAGCATCTATGCATAACGAGGGGCTCCGGGATCTCCTACGGAACGCACCAGTGCCTATCTTGCATTTTGTCTTGAGCACAATCCCGGTAATGGCACCCACAGCCACGCCCGGCACCAACGCACGCAACTATTGCACCTCATGCGCGGAGCTCACGACGACACCTGCCACACAGTGTCGCTGCCCTAGCGGGATCTGCATGATTACCCCCCACTCCGACCAACCGCTGACCCAAAAAGTCCCCTGTTAGGCAGGGTATACCACTCGCCCTTTCGCGGGGCAAGCGGTGCAGGGCTGATGTTGCCAACAACCCGTACCCGCCTTCCCTCCCGATCGGGTTCGGTCTCGCTCCGAACCCTCTCCACGGCCTCGTTATCCAGACCATACATGTGACTCCAGAGCGAATCGCCAGAGTGAATCATGGAGGTATTCCGCTGCCTAAGAGCCTGTCAGCTCGTTTTAGCTTCATCCATTTTGTTGTCGGACTTAGCAGGGCACACCGGCCCTCTACTGCCGTTCCCCCCGGTTCCTCCCCGGATCCGTAGGTAAGGGACCAGCAGCTTTGGGCGTACGGGAATGTTGTCTGGCATGGGATACCTAACCACGTAGGTATGTTCCAACATAACTTAGTTTCACTTAAAAGCAAACAAGTGAGCTGAATAACTAATTTGATAAATGATATGAGTACAAAAATAACACTGTCAAAGAAACCATAATTGTCCTATCGATTATTCTGATAAGGCAATTGTCAGAGGCATTTAGATGTATACATATGCTTCTGATACCTACACATTACCTATTTACAAATTACAAAAACCCTTTCCGTCTATAACGTAATATGTAGTTTAAGAGAACTAACAATTAGGTAATCACCCATGTTTTAATTAACGAATACCTTATTCAGATACTGAACTAAATAATTCTATGGTATAATATAAAATGTCATTGTTTTGATGTACAAAACCACATCTTGTTTTTTTTTATTTAATGCTTTTAAATATTCTTTAAAACGCTTAAAAACCATTAAATCAAAAACATCTTACTCAAACTAAAGCACACAAAACAAGAAACTGAATAAACGCGAAAGCTTCGAAATTGTGAATTCAGGCAACATATTTGCGGCGCAGTAAACCGCGGAGGGCAACCGAAAGCAAATCGAAAAGAAACTATTACTTTAGAAGTGGTCGTGGGCTACGCTGGCATAAAACTAGGCGTTTGGAATCGCGGTGGGGCCAAGTTGGGTTGGGCGGGCCACTCCACCTACCTATACCTACGTAACTAGCAGTTTGACACGCGATACAATCGAATTAAAGACTGGCAGAGTTTATTCCGGGTACGGTTGTTATTAGCTCAAAAATATTACGAGTCAGTTTTCCTTTTAGACAGATATTTAATTATAACCTGTCACGTTTAAAATGAGCAAAATGTGGGCGTATTGTGCCTATTTGGACGTGTCTTTGGCAAAGCTCGTGTGCAAAACGAATAATCAATTGAAACACTGCCGGGATTCGAAGACCGTCGCATAGTATGTCGAGGTAGGTATTACCTACCCCACTCAGCAAACTTGCACGTATTAATGTAACCGTATATTGCTCTAGCTAACTGGGGCTAGCTATGAGCCTTATTTCTCATGGTAACCATTCCATAGTTGAGCCAACGTTCGCATCTACGGTTATAATTCAAAGCCATCGAGTTAGCCAGCACACCTACCGTGACTCCTGAAAGAGGCTGGCACGGGTCAGAGTCACTCATAAATAATTTAAACTGATCCCGGGAAAAACGTGGCAGTGGTCGCCGGCGAGACCCCATGACTATTTAATGTGGCGACGTATTGCGTCTTCCGAATTAATACGTCCAACTACATTAGGTCTTCTACGTGCGAGCTCCGTTTGATTAATTTACAAGCGGAAAATAGCGGGAATTTATAGTTTACGGAGCGGAATGAATTGAGGGCACTTTTAGCTTTGAGGTGTTAATAGAGCTGTTTAAGGACGGCTGTTTAGCCGAGTCTTTGCAGAGGAAATTTATTCTTAATGCGCTTTGGACTAAGTTTTGTTTGCGAAAACTAGACAGAGATATCTTTGAAACCCTGCTTTGTGTATGTTGCGAATTCAATGTATTTTTGAGGGACCGTGAGTAACACCGCGGGCACAGCCTGTAGGTATTATATACTTAATAAAAACTATAGATAAATTTATAGATAAATGCCAGTCGGAAGCGTGCTCAGGCTCTCGGATAACGCGTAGCTTCGATACACATAAAATTACCTACGTCTTAGTTAGTGTAGCGCTAGTGACACATCTGCGGAACGTACGACACCGATCGTTCGGTTAAATACGCTCGCAGTGTTTTTCAAGTTACCTATGACACATCAGCCGAAAATTACGTCGCGTTTTTGCGTTCGAAATTACGACCGTAACTTCAGCCACTGAACTTTAGTCGCCGAGCTTTCGGCTGATGTGTCGCTACACTTACTAACTACTTATGTATATAGTTCTGCACAACTAAGCATTTAAGCATACCATCAACGGAAGTCTTTGAACAAAGCTACCAATTTGACTTTGTTAATGTGCTTTTTGCATAATATAAGTACTAACGCACTTAACAACTTTCAACGTTTGAATAGTGCTACTAGGTACTTTAGAAAGGACTATACTTCATAGCTGAGATTGAAATTTGAAATTACTTATTGCTCGTTGGCCGGTATTAAATAAAGGCTACTCAGTCGGAAGTTTCTGGCATTCTTTTGGAAACGTTTTGTTTTATTTAAGTAGGTACCTAGGTATTTAGATAAACAAAACACAAAAGGCTTTGTAGCTGAGCGACCACACATCACTTAATTGGTTATAGACGACATCATTTTACGCAAATATTTAAATAGTCGTGCCCGAAAGCAATGAGCTTTTTCATAAATAGTTTATGATTTTCCCTCTGAACCTCTTCAAGCGTACACGCTATCGCCATAGGCCTTAGCAACGTTAATTCTAATCTTTGTTATCCAGGGCGACATATTCGGCGGGCTCAACGACGGGTTACTCAGCCGAGCGGAGGCACTTGCGGCGGTGGACATCGGCAAGCACCAATCAGGGCCACAACCGGGCCCTCCGCTCGGCCAACTCAAACATGACATGGTATACCACCACGGCGTCAGCGGCCCTCCACCACACAATGCCAGACCACATCAGGTACTTTTGTTTTTAACACTGCTCTCGTTAGGGCAGCGTCCAAAACTTCCGAGTCTGTTCGACTGATGCATGAACCGTATTCCCGTTCTTCTTTCGTTCGTTTGATGAATATTCGGATGTTTCATAGTACGATTTCTGTCATTTTTTGGTTTGGAATATTTGGTCCTAGGTTAGGACCGTGTTTTAACGTTGATCTTATCGACCGGATACAATGTAGCTAGTACTGAGAAACATCCGAATATGCATCAAACGAACGAAAAAACGAACGGGAATAAGCCCCCTGTGTGAACGGGAATAGTGACAGCACTTGCAGTGTCGAACATTTCTTGCGGATTTCGGTTTACCTTGAAAACGCTGCCTAATATTTGTGATATGTGGAAACTGCATCCGCGGTATGGTATTCTAAGCGTTCATCAATAATTTAAAAATAAAACTTGTGCATTTACCTGTACGATTTACCGATAGTTATAGTACTTAATACATCATTGGATAATTTTGTACAGCGGTAGGTATGTTCAATTCGAGCATTTTTATTTAGTTTCCCCTGTCCGGTGCCTACGTAATCAAATGTTACAAGTGGATTTTGACCCACTTTCCGGTGCAAGTATTACTTAGTAGGTACATGCCTGTTATTTCGTTATGTTTGAAATAAATCTTGCAACAGAATTTTAAGTTAGATCTATTGCTGTTTTTTTTCAGGTGGAAACGTGGACTAGGATCATAGTTGATTAATAAATTATCATAGGAATTACCTATTTGTTATCTTGTCGGCATCTAGACAAAATACAGATCAAATAAGCCTACCTACTATACGATTCATAAGCAGTTCCAGACCAGTAATGTTAACATTATTGACGCACAGATAAAATATAGCCACTTTTATTATGCATAAATACTTAATATAAATTAAATAATTCGTGGTCGGTCATTTGATGCAGTAAGTTTATATGGTACGCCATAGCCACGTAGATCGTAACACGAAAATAAATGAATCCCTGATAACAACATTAAAACACTGAAAGGTCTATTGAAATATCAATATGTAACTTTAGCACATCGTAAAATTTCTAAAGCACATTAACATAACTCGTAACTCGATAAACATTATGAAAAACACGTCTTACCCTTTCAGCGATAAAAATATGCTTCAAGGGGAAGGACGGGATCAGATAGAAGGGTATCAAACGGAATCCATACCAATCATACAAATCGAGTTTCACATCGATAAAACTAAAGCGTACTCGTAAAATTGTAGCCAAATTGTATCGCTCCGCGCCTCGGCTCGCATAAATAATAATAATAAATGCATCTGTGTATGTTTGCGTGCCGTATGGAGCCAGTCGCAGTCCCTCGCGCGGATGCTCCTCTGGGACGCGGGAGGTGCCCGTTACAAATAACATATATGTTCTTTGTGCTATAAAAATGAGGTAATTTTATGCACTATTCGACGTAATAGCGATTCTTAGTGTATTGTTCGAGGGGAGCTTTTATTAGTAATGCTACAATACCTAATTTGAGTTTTTTGGTAGATAATAACACTGTCTGTTCTCAAGACAACCAAGTGAAACTTCTTACATAGTATCTTAATATCATAAACTATATACTCATAAAAATATTTAATAATTTGTTTGGTTCTTTGATGAGCCGGAAAGGTTTAGGTATCAATAATGATGTTATATACTATAAGTAACTGGTTCACACAGTTCACACATAGGTTCAGGTAATTATTTTTATTGAAAACTTCAGGCACTCTATAAAGTAAAAATATATTTATTACTCAGTTAAATAAAGTAGGTATTTGCCTTACTAACTTTACACACAGTCTTGGTATAAAAGAAAAATTGAGTGTAGTGCCCAACTTCATAAATTATTTACGTAGTCTTCTTTAGTAAAGAAAAATAGTTTCGGGGGCTTATATGACAGGTTGATTTTAGATCAACCAACAGTTTTCACAGAAAAGTGAAAAAATACTTTATTATTTTAATAAGATCGAATGTTCAAGACCTTTTCCTTTATTTTTTGTTTTACTGGTGGTTGACTGGTGGCTTACCGAAACTTGTGTACTGAAATGATAAAAGTGAATTAATTCGCAATTAAACTATCTGAGATAGTGGGTATTTTATTCAAACCAATTTGTTCAAAGTTGAAATGTACTTAATACGTACCAGGGAAAAGAAATATCGGAAACACAAGCTGTAACTTTTAGCATAGGCACACTCGCTTTCAGATAAAGAATATACCTACTTACCTACTCAAATTGCCTTTCTTGAACTGACAAACAAAAATACAAGTGTGAAAAACGGAAAAAAACCTTTTTTTATTAATCCCGTCGGGCACGGAGGGTTCGGTGCCGCGTAATGCGTAGTTTATTGGCCACGGAACCGAGCGCAACCAGTTTGGGGTCCCATACAACTCTAATCCGTAAATGTAGTTGCAGGGTTTCCACCGATGTCTTTTGAGGGTAACTCTAAGCTTGAAAGCAAGAGATTTACATAATTTTTAATATGACATACTGGTTGCTTTGATGTTTTGTGTGCAAAGTAATGTTTTAAATAGATTAGTGTTCTACTTATTAGTTTGTAGCGAGATTATATTAATGCATATCGTTGTTTTGCATTAGACGGGATAATGGGCGTGCTAGGGTAGCGATTCCGCTGATAAAAATATAAAGAAGTTTCATGAAGATATGAGGTTTTAAAAGTAACACAGTTATCACATTGTAGCTAAGCATTATGTTAACACAAGCTAAGCGGATAAAGACCCGTCTTTGTCTACTTAATAGATACATTTTCCTCAGCTAAGAGCCGGTCTGAAATTAAGTTATTCCGTTATAATTTTTCACTTAAGTTTTGACATAGAAAAATGTTTTGTCAGCTCACTTCCCCAAAAACTATCGACCAAAAAAAAAAACAAATAACCCAACTTAAACAAGTAAAGTGAAGGGGCAAAGCACAGGGGAATATAAGCATACGAGTGCTTCGGCAATTGTCGCCGTTGCCGCAGGGGACACACACAGCGTATAATGTGCTTAACATTGACCGGCATTTTAATAAAAAAAATGCGCAAAAATTTACTATACAGGGTGTAAAAAGACAGCTACCGAAAACTGAGGGGTTGCAATCAGACCATGATTCTAAACATATTTAGCGAAAAAAACGCAAAAAAAATAATCTTGACTTGGCTTCGTCTTGTTATGTTTTTTTCGTTTATTTACCACTAGTACGACATAATAAGACCATACCTATCTAATAATTTCATTTATAAAAGAAAAAAACAAATAAAACTCAAAAATGGATTTTGAGTCAACGCGCCCAAAACATACGCAAACTGTGCCCTTCAAACGCCGTTTTCTCCGGATATACTTAATGCTTTTTTCGGAAAATCCTTTTGGATTTGGTTGTGTGTTGGGATCCTGTACCTGCCCCTTTCGGCTTCGGTAGACGTCTTTTTACACCCTGTATAATTAAGTTTTAAGTTAAAAACCCGACTTCAATGTTCGACTTTACACGCGGTGTGACTCAGCCCACCATAAAAGTTGAAATAAAAAAAGAAATCAAATCGACAGATAATGCGTAGGCTCCACCGGCGTGGAGGGAAGCATATGGGAATGTGGGAGAGTATGGGACCACCTCTGGAGTAGATGGCCTTTCAAACAAAAAAAGAATATTGAAAATCGGTCCACAATTGGCGGAGTAATCGCGTGACAAGATACAAAAAAACATACAGACGAATTGAGAGCCTCCTCCTTTTTTGAAGTCGGTTAAGAATCGGTCGATGTTACAATGATACGCGAGCAACTTCAAAGGTATTTCTAGCTCCTAGATTAGATCATCTAGATTGTATCAACTAGCTGACGCCTAACTTTGCTCACTACGTAGGTAGTACCAGCTAGTATTTTCATTACAAATTACAATCTTACATTACAAGAGACTCAACTCTACTAACATGTCACAAGAGTAGGCAACTAAAATTGTCAAAAATACAGAAACACCTTCGTCATATTCAAAACTTTCAAAGTCCCTATCTAAGTAGGTACCTACATATAAAAAATTAATAACTCTCGTAATATTTGAAAGGGTGTAAAAGAAATACAAATCAATAAGCTAGAGCCAGTCTAAAAACAGACGCTAAATAGCATTACAATATACTGCACATTCATAGACTGAACAGCGCATCAAACCGACCGCGATGTATCAGTCAAAACACGATTCATAAGTTCATAACGTATTCAAAAGTGTATTGTGACATCACACGATTTTCGGCCTAAGCCTGCAGAAAATAGATGTTATTTTGGAATAGAGAGACGGCACGGATGACCCATCAAATTGCACTCACACTCGTGAAAACCGGTATTCACGGTGTCGTACATTTGAAGAGGGAAGCGATGTACGTTTGGCTATGAACGTAGAGTTTTACTATTCAAAATATAAGTATTTTAAATAAAAAAAAAAAAGCTTTATTTTGGAACATTACATAAAAGCAAAAATGCATAGTGGAAACGTTGACTGCCGCAAAGTTGGTTATGAAGTTTTGAGAAGGAAATGTTCTTAAATTGGTAGGTATTACAAGAAACATTTTCAGTCTCAGCAGAAATACCTGAAATTGAAAACATTTATAAAGTTTTGGAAATTGAACTGAGGTTTGTTACCTAAGTACTTCGGACCTTTTAAGTTTTACCTTGAACATACTCTGGTAACGGAGTTTCATCCACAAAATTCAGTGTGATATCACCATCATCATCATCATCATCTTCCTGTCGCACATTTTGTGGGGTCGGCACAACATTGTGTTCTTCTTCCATTCTCCTCTATAAGCCGTCATCTCTACACACACTCCTTTCATGTCATCCTTCACAAAATCCATCCATATTTTCTTTGGCCTACCTCTACTAGTAAATTTATATCCCCATAACATGATTAATTATCTGCTGGTTTCGTGGCTCCACACACCGCGTAAACTCGGCCACTTGTTCAAATCATAACGTTGTGATACAAATCACTATTAAAGGAAATATAATTTATTTAATATCCATTCGCAACACTGTCCATTTAAATTAGGGATGGGTAAATAATGTCGATGAAATTACTTTTTTATTTAAAATTTAAAAAATCATGAGTGAATGGATGATAATCATCGAATTTAGGTATTATCGGATTTCGCTCCAAAAATATTGCCTCTTGATTGTTTGTAGTTTTGATACATTATTTTGTCAAAACTCATATTGTTTAAAACTTCTTGTAGGTACTTAGATACTTGTTGTAACATCATTTCTGTACAAAGTTGTGAAACAAAACGTAGGTAACAGTTAAAATTCGGTTAAGACAAATTGAAACAGTGACAGTGAAGAATTAATAAAACGTTTTATAATAAATGCCTTGCCTAATGCGTTACGTTGTTCATCAATCACAAAGTATCGACATATCGATAAAGCAGCATGTAATTTGTGTCACATCCCTACCAATCAAAAATGACACAGATGGGGTGACGCAATCCCTTATTTTACCATACATTTATACGATAGGGTGAAAATGTTTGAACAAATTGTAACTAGAGTTTGCATTAAATGTCCACATTTCCACATCTGCGTTTGTAATCATACTATAAGCAGTATGTGTTACGGTTCAAAATTGATTGCTGATTTTAGCTGATCTTGTCTTAATTAATACTCAATCTTACTGCATAATGTTACGGTTGATATTTCATTGCACATGTTTGACGCTGCCAGGTAGGTTTGGGTGCACCTGTGCCTTATTTGTGGTCAACTATCGTGGTGCTCCGTGGCAGTAAGGAATGTAATTAGTGGCAAATAATTATGGTTTTAGTAGCATATGGAAAAGGGACTATAGACGCGTTCATGTTTTTATAAAAATCATGCTTAAGAATAAATTGTGAATTAACGAGCCGTGTTGGCCGAGTGGAGTAGTAGCTCGGCTTCCAAGCATCAAGTGCAGCGTCCGTCCCGTTCAGTTCAAAGCATAGGTTACCGCTGTATTGAACCTAGTCATCTTGTAGTTAAAGGCCTTAGTACATTTTTGTAATTTTACAAATCTCGAAGTGTCATCAATTTACTCATTCAAACGTTCAATTCGGAAAAAAAATTAGAAGTTACTTTTAGAGACGTTTTTTGGCATCAATAATGTGCCTATTTCTCTTTAGACGCAAGCTTTTTTTGACAATTTAAAAAAGCGTGCCTGGACAAAACAAACATCCACTATATATTTATTGTTGTAACGTTACGTGCAACACGGCAGCTCCGTGTAATTGTGATATACCGTTCCCGAGGGAGCAGTGCACCTACCACTAGCCTCCATCCAATAAGCCACCCTTGGCCTCGGCTCGGACACCGACGGTGATAGATGGACGTATTTCTGCGGATAAAACGCATAAGAAACTTCATTTAGTTTCTCTAACTTGGGTTTGGTATTTAGTTCACCATTTCACTGAATAAAACGGCTTGATAGATTTGAAGAATCATAAATCAATCTTTAGACATTCAGAATGTTAGGGTGTAAGTTAAAAAAAATATTCGTTAACATAGGTTCTAATAGGACTCCTCGACAGAATCTATCATAATATTTGCCGTATCGCATATGGCGCCGGCTGCGAGCTTGCCCTCAATGCACTCCAAACATTCATTTTGACAACAAAAGCGGTCAACAACTTAAGCATATTGGCAGAACACTCACTACCAATCAACGTCACAACGGCGCTCACCCCTCTATGAAAAAACGAGTGTTTGCTCTCATAAAGAATGACTGCAAATCTGCACAAAGATGATTGTTTATGTTTCCATATCGTCCCCGGGCGCGGCGCGGCATTGTTGCCGCGCTCCCTCGGCACAATGAAACGTCCGATTGAACATGAATGCGCGAGTTAACTCGCATCCCGACCCACCTCGATCCTCCCACAATTGGATAGCATCAGGCAGTACGATAAAAACGAATTACAAAAGGGTTTCTTCTCGCAGATGGGCCACCACGGCATGGAGGGTCTGGACATGCTGGACCCGCTGACCTCGTCGTCGATGACGACGCTGGCGCCAATGGGCGAGACGGCGCCGTCGCACCACATGCACGGGTACGGCATGAACCACGTGATGGGGCACCATCACCACCACCACGGCGGCACGCTCGGGCATGCGCCCGGGCCGCACCTGGCGCACCCGGCGGCCGCGCTGCACCCCGACACCGACACGGACCCACGCGAGCTGGAGGCCTTCGCCGAGCGGTTTAAGCAGCGCCGCATTAAGCTCGGCGTCACGCAGGCGGACGTCGGCAAGGCGCTCGCCAATCTGAAGCTACCCGGCGTCGGCGCGCTCTCGCAGAGTACCATCTGCCGCTTCGAGAGCCTCACGCTCAGCCACAACAACATGATCGCGCTGAAGCCGATCCTACAGGCGTGGCTTGAGGAGGCGGAGGCGCAGGCGAAGAACAAGCGGCGCGATCCGGACGCGCCGAGCGTGCTGCCCGCCGGTGAGAAGAAACGCAAGCGGACCTCGATCGCGGCGCCCGAGAAGCGCAGCCTGGAGGCCTACTTCGCGGTGCAGCCGCGCCCCTCCGGAGAGAAGATCACCGCGATCGCCGAGAAGCTGGACCTCAAGAAGAATGTGGTGCGCGTGTGGTTCTGCAACCAGCGACAGAAACAGAAGCGGATGAAGTTCGCGGCGCAGCACTGACCGGCGGGCGGCGGCGCGGCACTGCTGTACCCGGGGTCCGGGTATGGCTACTAGCCGCGCCGCTGCTGCGCTCGCCTCCGGAACTATGACGACACCTCATTCTGATCTCATTCCGTACATTCCCTTGGGCTCGGATCTCTGTTCACCGGTGAACGAACATCCGCGAACTTATCCGTCGATCGATTCTGAATTATGCATTTGGTTGATCACTTTCACTTCATACATCATTCCCGTTTTTTCGAGACACAGGGTGTAAAATAAACAATTATAAACATATCATTACGTTAGATAAAAGTAGCTTGGTCACGCACTTTTTGGTTGTTCGCCACGTTTAGATGTCTGTCGGAGCATCGACTGATGATATAGTGTACATGAAAAATTTGAAATTCAGGATTTTTAAGAGAATGTGCCTTGCAAATAATAATCAATATTCTGTGTTTTAATGTTAGTATTGTTCATCCTGCGGGAGCAGGAGGCGCCGCGGGCTCGTGGACAGATTAGGCCGGTCACATGCGAGAAGCGACCAACCTTTTAACTATTTTGTTACATTTTTTTAATTTTAATATCCTGTTTAAATAATAATTAACTTCTCTCTATCACCCATGTTACCTGAACCTAATCTGTGCACAGATGTTTGTACTACGAGTATTGTCAGATTTGTTAAAGGTTTTGTTTTCGTATTATTAAAAGTGTACAAAATAATTATAAGACTTAATATAATTTATTTGTAGATAATATTTATTAGTTTTTAGGTTTGTGAATATTTATAATCAGTTGTGTTGTATTATGTACTTATGTATGATTATTTGATTTTCACGAAACGGCACAATTTTAGAGTAAGAATTTATAGAGACATTTAGCCAAAATAGTATTAAAATACATTTGTAAATAGTTCACATTTCAACTAATTAGGTATTTCATAGTTTATACGAATAGTTACTAAACGAAAGGAATTAGTAGACAAAACGCATTCGGATTCATGCACCTACTTCTAGATAAGTAGTAACAAACAAGTTTTATAAGCAATGTACTTTAAGTGAGAAAATCAAGGTGTTACTTAAACAATATTCACTACCTTGTGTGCAATATTTTTGGTTAAGCAATTTCCTTACAAGTTTGATGCCAAATAGAAATTGGTTAACTCTTGCATGAATCCAAAGGTGCGAGAAGGCGCAGCTTGGAAAATTAAATGAAAACATTTGCGAAATATAAATAATATTTTTAAAATATATTTTGTAAATATAGATTTAAATAATAATAAGTTAAAATGTGCAATCTAGACCTCGGTAATCTAAAAATAACAATTAACTGATAGGAATTTATTGACCTAAAACGATGAAAATTAAACGCTTTATACACTGTCGAATCTAGTCACTGCTTTAACCGTCTAATTTTAACACATTGTAATTTTAATTTATTTAGTCAATTGTTTTGTTCCTAATTGTGGAAAGCGATGTCATTTCTTGATCAAATTCTCTTTTTTAGTTAGCATCAAAAGATGAACATAATATTATTAACTAACTCATTATTGTCCATCAAGAGATGTTATTATTTATTAAAATAATAAATTTTTGTCGCTGACACTACCATTGCACTGCACATGTTAAGTTTTGAAAAAAATATTTTAATATTGAGAAAAATAGATACAAATGTGCCCTAGGTTTCGTATTTTTAATTTGTCCTGTGATTATATATATATTTTTATTATATTAACTGCTTACGTCACAAGTGATATGATTGCTCACTCTCACGTAACATTTTCCACTTCGCTTCAGCAATCTTCACGTCACTAGAATATGAGAAATTTAGATTCAAGCTTTCTCACAGTAGTATATTTTTTAAATAATTTTAAACATTTCTAAATTATATTTATGTTTAAGAAAATTCCAATGTAATAAATTATTTAATTCTGTTGTCAAAGTAGATTTATGTATAAATTTACATTTTATAAGTTATACAATGTGATGTAAGCTGTTTTTTATAATATTTTATCACGATTTTTATGTAACTAATATTAATAAACCAAGAGTAACGACTATTGGTGAAAGTTATTCAAAACTATCAGTGATAAGTAAAAGTAGGCATTTAGAAAGGTTTCTCATGCAATTATTAATTCTTAATTATATATGATAAAAGAAGACGATCTTATTTGGAAAAACCAATACAATAAAGTGAAAAATAGAAATATTAGTAAATATTTGTTGTTTTTATTATATACGTAACTACCTAGACACCAGGGCTACTTACAAATTTGTAAATTCACTTACCTATAAAAACTCCTAAACTGAACATTTTTCAACAAGATTTATTAATAGATAGACTAAAGAAAGCGAGTAATCGTAAATGTTGCGTAGAGGATGCTACAGAGCGTTGATGTTGCTACAACGCGTAGAGATTGCTACGACAATTGTGAGCTACGAAAGTTACTAAAGTAATATTTCACAGGAATTTTACTTCTTGAAGCAGCAATATGTTTAAAAAATTGTCACACATTTTTTTTTTAGTGAAGGTTGCTCAATCCTATCAGCTCAGTTACACCCATTGGTTTGTTTTTATGCCTGCTTATTAATCCGTGAATCTGTCCGGTCCTCTCCTACTCTTGATCGTTGATTACTCTGGAGAACTTAGATCTTTTGGATTTAAAGTCTATTCAATATCCCTCAGCCAGCATGGCTCTAGCAAACCTATTTTAATGTCTGTTTTGTATTTGACCGTAAAAACTGCTTACTAATTTTCGGATCATTGTAAAACTCCAGGCAATCCTGCTAGGTTTATTTTACGCACAACATGAGTGAAGCATAAACGCTAGCTCGGTGATTAGCAGAGTCAAAGCGGATTCTAAGTGGGACGCGACAGTTAATCCTTAGCTTACTCTCTCACGTTTGTAATCGTATTAACACGCTTGTTGACGCTTAATATACATAGGTTTCTATCCCACTCATTGAAGTTTGTGAGTTGCTTTAGAACCTGAAAGTTTGTGAGTTTATTTAGATGTTTGTATGTTTGTGTTTCAATCACACCTAAACCAGGCAACCGATTTGGATGAAACTTGGAATAGGCGTAGATAGTGACCTGGAATAGCATAAGTTGGTAAAACGTGGTCAAAACGTTGGTACCACACGGACGAAGCCGCGCGCAGTAGCTAGTTTCATCTAAAAGTAAGTTCGGAAGAGAAGGTCAACTCTGGTGACGAAGTTTTTATGCCGCCGTTTCTACTAAAAACTGATTCTAGGAATAAGCATTGGCTAAAATAAAAAGAAATTCAAATTATAAACCTACTCGGGCGCGAGTCGATTTAAAATGTCAAAATGTACCGACTTTGACGACTCGCGCCTAGAAAGTCCGTACAAGGCTAGTCACCTAAAAAGTTGTGTGATAGAAGCAGCTTTGAGTGAGGCGCATTTAAAATACTTTCACCACACTGAGCACTGGAAAGAATAGTAAGGTAATTAGAAACCTATACCTGATAAGAAGAAATGGTCACCTGGCACAGCTTCAAGAAGTGCAAGAGGCTTACGGTAAGAACTACTTACGAGATGAACAATCACTATACTCGAAATAGGTAGGTACCTACAATTTAATGGTCGTTAGCCTTCCAACTACAAGGATATAATGATCTATTTTTGAAAAGGAGTCTGAATAAGATTTGCACTTTGCGCACAAGTTGGGATCTTCTTACCCGGTTGTGTCAAAAAGAGCGTTGATGTTTTTCGAGTGTAGATATCACGTAGGTATCTAATCTAGTGAATTGCTATTTCTCAGAGAAATGGGATACTACTTACACTAGTAACAATCACTGATATACTAGAATAACAAATCACTGCTATTTCTACAAGTGATGGCTATTTCGGTCAAAGAGGAGAGCGGTTAAAAAAAATAAGATTTTTGTATAATTCCTTCGTATGTTAAGCATAATTTTTTGCGAATCCATACAGACACGATTTCAAACCAAAAAACTACTGACTAGAAGGACATTGTAAGTCGGTATTGCATGTTACGTTCTAGAGTCGAGTATTCCCGAGGGGGCGTGACGTATGAGCTGCCCCGGTATTAAATCAAGTCCAGTGGACGGTGCACGCTAACTTGTAACAAAACTGTTGATACCCGCTTTACAAATCAATTTTAAGTAAGGCTCAATGCACACTGAATTGGCAGGGACGCGACGTAACAAGACATTATAAACTTTAAGAACAGTGTAACAAGATACAGAATGGAAGAGGTGTGGCAAAGCCTCGCGCCGCTCCAGCAGTCTTGTGCGGTCGCAAGCTATCAAGCGTTTTTGTATCTTGTAACATTGTTCATAAGGTTTATAATGTCTTGTTCTCGTCGCGTCGCGCCAATTCTTTCTGCATTGAGTTTTTGAAATAAGTTCGCAAAAAAATCAAAACGCAAAAACACATACTATAAAAGTGTATGTTTCAAGCATTCTCATTTAATTTAAATCCAAACAAAATCTGAAGCAATTCCAATTCAATATAAGGTACGCGGTAATCAATTAGGTACACCCACATACACCCCACATAACATAAGGTAACCTTCCAACGCGTGGCTTCACAGTCCGGAAAACTAATCAATGCACTACTAAATAAGCCGGAACATGAGTGAGAGCGAACGCAAGCCCATCGTCGCCTTCATACAATACATCCTAAGTGGGTAAATGAAACTCATCGCCGCCTATATAAATCATAAGTAGGTACGTACCCAGTGGCGTAGCTAAAGCCCCGGTGCAAAAAAAAAACTGGGGCCCTAACTGGCCCCGGTGCACCGCCTAGCCCTCCATAGTAGCTACCTACAAGAAGGCCATCGAACAGCAGGTCGGCCGAGCGGTGGACAGGTGCCGACCGTCAGCGTTCCAGGACAGTCATATCCACAGGCACACAATACTATTCTACTATCCACTCCGTCCTTTTGTGCCCGGTTTCTATATTCAAAGGTAAGAGCTACGACTCGTTTCCTACGACTGTCAGTTGAATATAGAAACTTGGTGGACATGGATAGATACATATCGGATAGGACCGTCCTAGGCCAGAACTCTCCTATACCTCGTCTATCTAAGCTTTACAACGACTTTGCAGATTTGGACATAAGCTTCCATAATATCTATAAACTGAAATCTATGCTTGTAGGATCTGAATCAAAAACTCACGTAGCTACGGCGAAAAATAGAACCTCCTTACCTTAACTAAACCCTGCCTCCCGTGATCTACTTACTTACCTGAATAGTTGCTAACAAGCAGCAGTCGGCTCCAATTTTTTAATTTCAAAATATTGTTTATATTTTTGGTTCTCTCCCCTCCCTCTGCATTCTTTTCACTTGAAGGTGCTATGATGGATTTTGCTTTTGAGTTCCTATATGTACCTAACTTGTAACTTAGGGCTAATTATTTAGGTTCAAAAATAACTTAGTGCCGTGTCATATGTAGTAGTTGTTATTTAGATGTGTCTTATTCTTAGTAGGTAGGTATCACTTCCAGTAGGTATTTTGATTTAAGTTTTTCTTGTGTCGTTTTCCACCAAAATATTTGTGTTATACCTATTTTAAGAAACTGTTTCAAGCATAGGTACCTGTGTAATAATAATAGAACGTAACTCAAACGAACAATTGTTAGCTTACTATGCATGTTGCGTTTACCTGTAATTGGTTTCGCATGTAGTTTTAAGACCATTACTTGACTAAAATTGCCTGTTATCGTGTGTAAACTGTTGGTGAACCTAATAAATAAATAAATAAATAGTCTCTCCTTGGGAAAATTTTATTTTTATGTGCATATTCAATGTTTAATAATGGCTGGTGGGATGTGGCTAGGGATCGAGACAGATGGAAACAACTGGGGGAGACCTTTGCCCAGCAGTGGGAAAGTATAGGTTAGTTAAAAAAATCTATGTTTAAAAATAAAAAAAGCAGGATCACGTCTGTTTCCGGAACTTGTTATCATTATAAATTAGATTGAATGTGAATTTGTGGTCGCAATATTTTCCAGTTTGTTCTACGAGTATTTGCGTACTACGCCGCAATCAATCCCCTCTAAATTAAAACAGCTTCGGGCGTTAAATGCGAGTGTTTGCTCGCTTTTCATTACACTTCCAATTCTCAAATAAACACACGATTTTGTTGCGGCTCTAATTATATAGTAAACTTTAAAGTAAAACACGAATAACACTCTTTTACATAAACTTTAATATTCAGGTGATTGGTATTATGCTTTATTTCGTATTGCAAGTGCAAGTACATAATATTTCTACATAAAACGTTATTTCGTAATAGCCCAAAAAACGTAGGTAATCTTGCCTTATTACAAGGATTAT
Source organism: Epirrhoe alternata (assembly GCA_963565295.1). Taxonomy (NCBI): domain Eukaryota; kingdom Metazoa; phylum Arthropoda; class Insecta; order Lepidoptera; family Geometridae; genus Epirrhoe; species Epirrhoe alternata. The sequence continues at coordinate 4,662,200 of OY751375.1, forward strand.
TCAGGTTTTAGTCAAGTTAAAACTAGGGAGGATTGCACCAAATTGAGATGTCAAGAGGAAGGTTTACACCTAACAACGGATGATCCATGGCTTTGTGCTAATACTTTTTTAGATTTGTCATTTTGGTTCCTTAAACACGTCGTATGGGACGAAAAAACACTTTTTAATCGCGTGGGCCGAAATACCGGCACCTGGACGAATACCTATGTCATAAATCGTATTTAGTTAAGACTTCGTTTTATAAAATGCAAGTTTTTTTTTGTTAATTCAACTGTTTTGTGAGTTGTATTTCGGGCGTCGGTTGTTTTCAGACTGCCTGAGTATTCTAGTAAGATTACCTAGAGTCATCATCATCACCGAGAATATAAAATGTGGTTTTAATTGATAGGTTTTCCCCTGTTAACTTGCAACGGTAGACACGGCAATGTTTAAACAATATAAGCCTGAGGCCCCCTCCTACTCCATCCCTAATATCCAATATATCTGTATTGTATTACAAACAATATTTGACTAATCTGGGGTTTGTATTGCTCTAATTGGATACAGTGCCCATGTTTGATCTCTGTGTTTGCCGAGTAGGATTTGAGCCGATTGTATTCTAGGCCATACAATACGCTGTTTGATCTTAGACGTATTGTACCAATATCGATCTACATTGGTGTCTGCATAACATGCATAATATGTAAGTACCTAGTTAGTTCAGTTATTACGAGAGAGTTACAGAGTACTAATTAACTTCGTACCCTAAAATATTGCCAAAAGATTGTCCATTCACAGTTGTAAAAGCGTAATCACGAATCGGCAAAGTCGTAAGTAAAAAATCTAAAATTTATCATTTTTTTACTTAGGCCTTTACATCTAATGATTTATACGTCAGGAGGCAACCTATGTCTACACTCAACGGGACGCTGTAGTGCCTGGGACATTGTATGAGATGAAATAGGCTTGCCCAGCACCTAAACCATCCTCACAGCTAACTCAGCCTGGCCCACAGGAAAGACAACGTCAATAAGGAGCTGACTAAGCTGCGGGTTTCCTCACGATGTTTTACTTCACCGTTAAGAGCTCGTGTTATACTTAGTTCATATAAATTTTACGAAACAAAAAATCCATTAATGCACGGCCGGGATTCGAACCCACGACCTTCGGATTGAAAGTCGAGGCACAACCTCATTCGGCCAACATGGCTCATATCGGTAAATAATTTTAAGGAAGGTATTATCACAGATTCTCTGGAAGTAGTATACAATTTATTGGGTAATTCATTCAAAAATGTAGATGCGAGATGTCTTTTGGATCTAGTGAAAAATCTGTTAATAGTTCTCAATATTTTATTTTAGTGCCTTTTGATAATATTGGCAATTTAAGAGACATGACCTATAAGAATAAGACTGAATACAAAGGTTGTCCTGTTCATAATTCTACACTAAAAAACACTATAAAGGTGCTCTATTATGATAGTTCACGGATTGCAATCACAAAATGAGATGACGTAAATAACAGGAGTTACCTAATTCGGTTGTATGTCGGGTACCGCTACAACGCAATGAATAGTTGAGGGGTGGCCGGCCGGATTTTGATTTACAATGTATTTGTGTAATCTAGCGAACGGTTACTGCTGTACAGTCAGATAACAAACTGATTCTCGGTCATTCTCATTCGATCTCAATCTTTGAGATCTTCTAACTTACCCATATCAACCGGATAACGTGTTTCCCCGAGGCGCGGGAGAAATTCTCTCAGATAAAAAAAAATAGTATTTAAAAAAGATATTAGGTAAATCATTAGAACATTCAATTCATAAATCTAGGTGTTTTAATAAAAAAAAATATGTAGGTACCTATGTGTTTAGTTTATGACAACGCTAGGTATACACCCCTATTTTTTAATTACCAAAAAAATTTTAACCATGGTCTCGGTGTCTGTTACTGATCATATTTCTGTAGTTAAAACTTATAAAAAGAGAAAAAAAAATTATAACCTCAAAAGGAGACGCGACGAGTCAGACATGGATTTATGATAGTTACTGCGATTTTACTGACTGGGGATGATACGAGAGCATAGTTCGAATGAGAGTCTGTACGCGATTGTTGTCTGTCGTACTTATTTGTACAGTTTTCATAAAATTTTGTTCCGTTTTGGTTGACTACAATCCTCGATAACTTTGTGATAGTTAAATATAAAAAAGTTCTGACCATGCCATTATCATTTTCTGCATCTGCTGCAACTGTCGTTAAATTTTTTTTGGTAGTCATAAAATAGTGGTGTATATACTTACCTAGATCCTAGATAATAAAGACGATCCAAAGTAATCCCAGTGGTCCGCTAATAAAAGCTTTTTGACTTTGACCTATCAGCTACGGTTTAAAAATTTTGCTTGCATGCAAATGGTAGTAGTAGGTACTTTATGCAGAAACACACCTACATAACGAGCCTCCGTTGAAAGCTGAGAAGTGATAATACGTTCCGCTAAAAGACTGTTTGTTTTATTTCAGTTAGCTCACACTTGCCCTGCAGTATAAACTTTCAACTAAGTAACCTAAATTATTAAAAAAATTGATAAAATCGAGCAATTTACTGTCTGTTCTGTTCATCACTCCGATTTTCGAAACTTCGCAATTAACTTGTTAAATGAGAAATTAGCAATTAACTATGAACACATTTTCGTCTTCACCGGGGTTTAAGTAATATAATGGCATAACCATTGACCATACCACCTCGGACCATACCATTATATTTAACAATAACAATGATTTACTGACACCCTGGCGAAATTTAGGGATCCCTAGGCGTCGTGGACACCCTTGTTGAGAATTGATTTATTTATAGCGCAGTAAACGAGAAATCCGTATACCAGGTATGCCACTTAGAACGTTAAAGAGATTTGATTTCTGTTTTTACTCGGTTTTCCGAAGCGGGGGAAAAATCTGTTGTTTGGAAGGTGGAAAGTAAAATGTTAGCTTTAAACGGTTCGCGAGGATGAAGTAAATATTAACGATATAGGTAAATGCTGGATGTGTTTTAGAAAACGAATTAATATATTCTGTGAGTAAATGAGGCGAAAGATGTACTGGTATATCTACCGCTAAGTGGAAATCTAAGTATCTCTAAAAGAGGCGTCCTTTGAATAAGATGCACTTGAACTTGATACCTTAAGGCTTGAATATTTTATCTTAGCAACAAAAATACCACAGAGCCGGTAAAAAAGAAAGTAAGTTCGTATGAGTCAGTGGCTTACTCTTTACTTTTTTTATCGCAGAGCCGGTCGAGAGCTACATCGCGCCCATTTCTTAACAGACTTAAATAATAATGTAACATAGAATTGTATGGTCTACCTTTTAACGTCGTACAACTTTTGATGTTTCCCACAATTTTTAGTTATTTAATTTTAGTGGAAGACCCAGAATGAGATGGCGAGACGAACTTGACTCTCATCTAAGAACATGGCCTGTTACAGCGTTAGATCGCGAAGAGTGGAAGAAGGGAAGGGAGGCCTTTGCCCTGCAGTGGGACGAGAATGGCTGAATAATAATAATAATAATTTTAGTAATTCCTAAACTATAATACCTACAGTAGGTAAATACACTATCTACAGTATCTAGGTATTTATGTATAAAATTAACGTCATGGTTTATTTACGTAAATCCACTTTCGGAAAGCTGCTCGTAGCCACAACATTTAGGTAAGTATAGGAATTTCCTAGAATTATGATAAATTGTTAGCTATTACAAAAATAGGTACCTAGGTACATACTACAGTTTTTGGAATAAGTAGACATCAAACAGGTTAAAGCCTCTTTGAGATTGACAGGGTTTACATTTACACATAGCTTACCTTACATTGTATTGAAATATCATCAAGCTATTTCAATATAATATTATAAATCCAAGACCAAGAACGTAACTTTTAAGCGGGCTACAAACCATAAGTTTAAACTGACAGTTATAACTGAACAGTTGAACTGTTTAGTTAAAACTAATGGTCTGTAGCCCGCTTTAGAAACAATAAGTTCATGCATAATATACCTAGGTATATACCATCGTGAGAACAGGACTATTCAAAAGTGCAAGCTGCCAAGTTTGATACCATAGTGATGGAGTCATTTATAATAATTATCTATCGACAACATAATAAAAAAAATCCTCGAAGAAAGTTAACCTCAGTTTTGAAAGCTGCTATAAAAAAATATTTTGACCAAATCAAATCAATTTATTTGCGGGAACCTGTGCGCTTAGTAGCCTTAGTAGTAATACCTAATATCGTACAATGATGTCCTACCAATTTTAGGCTCTAGCTTACCTAAGCAAATATTTTACTTAGGTAATCTAGAGATTGGGAATTAATCAACAGAGTAGAAACATTTTGAGATCACCCATTTTTTAAGTTTAATGTAGAATAGATTTCCGTTAAAGCTTTTAATATCCATATAATACCTAAGCTTGTCGTTGCGTGCATGTCAAAGAGAGCTTGAGAAACGCTTCCAATAATCCATAAGTATATAGTATTCATAGGTTTCCTGCGAATACCACGCTAACCTATTGCTCCTCAATTTTTCAGTCACCGGCACTTTCTGACTTCTAATATATTTCTCACCTTATTGATACTAGTATAATATTATTATCTGAGCTGCGATGTAAATCCTACATAAATGCTTTTATAAAGCTTTCATCTCTATCAAACATGCAAGCAGTCTGCAATCTGTAACTGAGAGACTCTATCTGAAGTTTGTTTGCTGTAAACAAACTTTATATAGTCATATTAATATTTCAAAACAAGCTTTTTAGAATTTCCATGATAAGTATTACTCATATAAATTCTTACTTCATTATAGAGCAGCTGTGGAGCAGCCTCAGACATTTGTCTCAGGAGTTTGCCACGTACGTCTGTTTTCTTGCATGAGGCTCCGCGCGCAGCAAGGCCGAGCCCCGGCGACGCTAAGTCGTTCGTTTAGGTAATGTTGAGCATGCCTGTAATTGGTGGACATTCTATACATAGAATAATTGTCTTAAAATGTTCTTATAAAAATGTGTATTATGTATGTACTGTTGACGTTGCATAAGTAAATAAACAAACGAGGCAAACACAAGCGTCTTGACTGCGCGTAGCAAACTGACAGAGACATCCTCAAATACACCTTTGAGAATCGACAAAACTTGCCCGCGCCGTACGCGCCGCAGTCAAGTCTATACAAAAAATGCTGATGACGTCGGAAAATGCGGCTCGTTTCTGACTGACGTCAGTAGCATTTTCTCTATTGACAGTTTGCAGCGTTCGGCTCGGCTGGACTGTACGACCACCCAAAAACCAACAACGCTCGGCTCGGGCACTTCGGGCGAGGCAGAGCATGCGTTTGACCGTCCTGCCTGGCCGACTGAGGATTTGTCACACACGGTTGCCTCATGCGACTGCCCGCACTGTGCTGGTTATGGTGTGCTGGTTCGAAAGAACTACTTAGTAACACAACAAGAAGACTTAGCTTAAAAAAGAATCTCTTCATAATGTTATCAAATAGGAAGTATAATTATGGAATCCATTTTATTACTTAGTTAAGCTCTTACGGATACATGTAATTTTACTATTCTCAGAAGTACCTATTCTTGGCAACCGACAAGATACTTATTTAGGTACTTACCTACTACGAGCATAGTACTATTCCAAAACAACATGCAACCTAAACTAAAAACAACAAATATATTGAAAAAAATAATCCAATCTGCCCAAAATACGCCGGAAACTCATACCAATTACAAAAGTGTCGATACCTGACTATCCGAAAGGTACGTTCACTCTCAAAATAATGTTTTAAATTTCTGAATTCCGTTTACCCAAACGATGGTGTTTCAATTTGATTTTGTGAATTGATAACTATCGACGCGATCCCATCCCTGAGGTATTAATTTTTGATCAGCGCCCTCATTACCAGTTTTTCGTGTGAATTCTTCATGAGGTTCGCCAGTGATTTCGCTGTAGTCTTCTTCATGACTTCGTTTCCTGTGTAACTATTCTTTACATAATAAAACCAAGTAGATAGAGTTACATAATGTAAAGTACATAGGCATTTTTCATTAAAAATGTAAGTAAGTAGGTACTTAACTATGTATAATTTATTATATTAGCAAGACAGATAATATAACACGACTGGGAGCAAGTAGCCACTTAACTAAACTAAGTTTGTGAGTGTTGCCGCCTCCGAGTTTCAAGGGGCGTCTCGGCGACTAATTAATTTTTTTAAGTCCAAATTAAGCTTCGCCCGAAGTGTGCTCACTCGTGCACGAATTGCCAAATTCATGCTTCGTTTTATTACTTTCAGCTTTTTTAATCACTTTACTTTTAAATTGGCGCAGGAAAAGTTGCTTTATGGAAAATTAAAACGAATTTCATCAAATGAAATAATTTTGCGGGGAGTTGGCTCAAAACTTCGTTTAAAATTAAAAAATACAGAGTACCTACCTACGGTCCCGCTACGTCCAAGATTTTATTGAAATTTTCGTTTCCAATCGGTAACCAACCTATTGTAAAATATTCGACCTAAATATTATTCGTGTTATATTTAAAGAAATACCTAAGTAGGTAAGTAAACAATTTTTACTTTGCTTTGCTAACTCATTCTATAACACACATGGCTAAACGTTTTATTATATTTACCTACAATTGATCATTAAAACTACAATCATTTTGATGTAAGTACATAGTAGGTCCATAATGGACGCAAGCCTGTTCTATCAATCTGTGCTGCAAGACCAGTTGGCTAAAGCTAGACTAGCAGCAAAAAGTGCTGGATTCAACCGCCCAGAGGCACATTCATAATCTGATCCCGGATTTCACCCAATTTTACTTCACACTTAATTCGTTTTGGGAGTTAGTTCGTATGAACGTAATTAAGAAAACTTTTCGGATTAACCGCCTTGTTTTTCCACACGTAACGTCCGCTTTGTTAGGACCTACCATCCCCTATTGTTCCAAACTAACGCGAGGCGTCCGCGCTAAGTTTGCGGCTCTATGTAAATCGGCTGGTAGAGCAACATTTTTCGGCCACTTATTTAGTTTTAGTGTAGTGCGGTATTTCGGAAACTCTGCGCCCCTAGACAGTGAGATATTTGCTAATTTCGTTGTTGTAAATTTGTTTAGTTTGCCCTGTTTCGGAGCTGTCGAGAGCCATTTTTCAGCAGTTTTGTTTGCAACGTGCAATATATTTGCACAAATAACGAACCACTAGGTCCTTTCACATGCCTTGCTTTTTCCAGTTTTCATACCTCATACCTAGTCTTAATTTAAGTCACATATTTTTCATTTTTGTTGTAAGTATCTAACCTCAAAGGAATGTTAAAAACCCTAGGTTAAAAGGGTGCAAATATTAAGTAATGTAGTTATTCAATATTTGATATTCAAAGTTTGCATACAACGCAGATTACGATGCATCTGCAAGGTAAGCAATAAATAAAGTAGCTATATGTATCAAGCTACTGAAGAGCGCGCTATGCCCCAAGAGGCTCCACACGGAAGGTAGGTATTTATGTAAATACCTAAGGCACGGCCCAAGGAGAGCGTAGAGAGCGTTACTTTGGAAAAAAACAAAAGAAATTCACTGAAATGCTCCCCATAAATTGTACTACACTCGGGAGTAGTAACGTTTGCATACCGCCTGAGTAGGATGACTGTGAGACGGGGGTTAGCAGGATATTAGAAGTTTTCACTGCGTCATTTGTGACCTCGGTGATTTGGCGGACGAAAGGTTGCCTGAGACGCAAGAGGTGCGTGTTTAATCACTTGAGGGATACCTATCCCTTTTATACTGCAAGCAATTGATTGCATCATCTACAGATGTGGAAATCGAGATTATAAAATATTATGGACTGTTAAATGTTATTGTTACCACCCCTTAAGTGGGAACGAGAATTGTGAAAAACGTGAACAGCCTGCGGATGGACGACGAACGAATGAACGCGCATCGCCTCCGTACTTCACACTAGACTTATAATTTTATTCGCAATTGTTTTGTACGCAGTTCGTTCTAATGCACCCTATCCCTAAAACTTTTGTTTTTTTTTAATAAAATAAACGAATAATATCTGTGAAATATTAATATAATAATTTCGTCTATTTTACGCCTACATCTACCTACATACCTATGCAACTAGTAACAGAGTTCTGCCTGTTAATCGAACAATCTGATCGGCCAGCTCATCCGCAGTAACAGTTATTTTTTATTGAAGACTTTCGGTAGTATGAAGTTACGAACATACTGATAAAGTATATTTATACTTTTGATTCTACTCACAATTTTAAAGACAAATAATAAAACCTGTTTCAATGCAAGCAGGTTAATCTAATGTAAAAGCCGAAACAACAACCATAAATTATGGAAAACTTTCACGTTTATTAATAACGGCCTTGATGTTTTAGATGGTAATCAGTTACATTTAGAGAGTCGACAATGTGAAAAAATTGAATGTAAATGAAACGATAACTCATGGTCACCCTACACTGTACAGTTACACACACCTGTCCACCCCACCCACACAGGCGCGTTAGGGCCGCGCTCGGCTGTAGTACCTACGAAATGATTTCCCGCGTGGTACAGCCCTAGATGAGTCTACCACTTAAGGTTTTATCTTCTAGGCCCTTTAACTGTGGCGAGATTGAATATACCTCGGATGTCGATGTAAGTTTCAATTGTTATTACAATTCGCTATGAACTACGAGTTTGCTACGGTATTACTTAAACAATAACAGTAAGAGCGCGTTCACAAAAACTTCAATTCCACAGGATCCTCTTTAACGGATCCATCCACATGTACCTATCGCTACTAGCGCTCGTGGCCGTGCTTGCTTAGTCGTTCTTGATAGATCGTCGAAGTTAAGCAACGTTCGAAACGGTCTGTAAGTGGATGGGTGACCGCCAGTGGCATTTTCATCTGAGCGCTTCCGTGCTTCGGAGGGCACGTTAAATTGTCGGTCCCGGATATTTAAGTCGTTAAGCCATGACGGAGGCCTTAAGGCGGCCTAAAAACTCCGTCACCAGAGTTGGCCACTGACTCATACGAACTTACTTTTTTATCGCTACTGAATCTAAATTTTTTACTAATCCGGAATTGTGTGTGAACTTGCTAATACAACTAAAACAGATCCATAAAACAGATCGCTATGTGACCGCGCCCTTATGTTGTACTTATGTTATTAGTTTTTATGTACTTTTTAGTAACATCGGTTTCATTTCAACGTTTAATTGCGAGCCAACAAAATCTTGTTAGATAGCATGAAGACCAAGTACCTAGATCACAGAATATTTTGTACAGACTCGTATCTACACAGCTAGATGAGCTACTATGGTTTGGATGTATATTTTTAATCGTTCGGATATTTTTGAAACACTCTTTTTAAGTGAAAACTTATTTAGGCGCGTTAGGCATTTTTGAGATGGGAAAAACCTATTGAACTCAGACTGACAGTGTTACCGAAACCACCGTCAGCGCCATCTAGCTTTGAACTCCGTCACTAAACGCGGTAAATTATCTTTATCGTGCGTTTCCCGCGCGCGCCCGGTGACGATTCAAAAATAATATTTCCTGACTATTCAAAAAATACACGTTTCGCTTCTGTCGGCACTCTCGGAGTGCGACTGTTTTTTTTCTGATTCGTTCTCCGTCTGACCCAGATAATTATATTTAGTAGACATTCAGTTCTATTTAGACATACCTTTAAAATAGGCATGATGACAATTTTTCAAAATCTGTTCTATGGTGTTCAGAATTATTTGTTATGTGAAAAAAAATACCTATTTCAGTAGAAAATAAAGGCTTTCAAACATAAAAATCTAATTCAAAATTAAAATTTGAAATTCAAGCCAAAACTCTCGTCGGTGTCATGGCGGCTGTTTTGACGTCACAGTTCACCACTGCAACAGCAAAAACTACGTGCATAGACTCTAATGACTAAAGGAAATAAAAGGCGCAGTTTTGGTCTATTACTATTATACTGAGTAATGACGTCACGCGCTCTGATTGGTGTACAGCTATCATGGCGGGTTGTTGTATTTTGTAGATTTGTTTTATTAAATAATTTAATAATCTCGACATTATTACGACAATAAATGCATTTTTATCAAACCTTGAATCCTATTTTATTAGACCAGTTAAATATTTTGGCGAAACTTGATTACTGTCATCATGCCTATTCTGTAGAGCGCCGATATAGCAAGGATCTTTAGCGATCATTTAATTTGTAAGAAAACTAAAACGCTTTCTTACCGATAGACGGAAGTTTGGGAAAACAATAAAAAACAGTATCCATATTCTTCTATTTTATTGCAAATAAATAAGCTAAAATACAATTACTCACAAATATTTCCTAAAAGAAACATAAAAAGACATCTTCTTTGGCGATCTTGAAAATATTAACCAATTTGATTTATGAAAGTGAAAAAGAAAGCACTTATGTTAACATTTATAATCTGTACTTAAAACTATTTTAGTATAATATTTACAAATCGTACCAAAGTGAATTATGGCACAGTGTTACTTATACTTGAAAAAGCCTCAGTAAACATTATATTTATAATCTAAGTACAATAAAATGCAGATAGTAAATGCAGTCTGTAAGTACGTATCGATATAAAGATTGGAGTATTATTATCAAGGTAAAGTAGTAATGCATCTGGCTCTTACGTATATCCGAGACAAATGTTATTTTTGTATTGGAGCGTTTGCAACGTTAGGCCCGATTTACACCGCGAGCGGAGCGGACTTCGTACGGACTCCGTTGAACTTGCAAGAATATATTGCATACTTTGCGTTTCCACCAACAAACAGTCGAGCGGAAAGGACAAAGCGAGCAGAAAGAAAAATGGAAATCAAAACGTCCATTCCGCTTAGCCATTTCTCGCTTCCTTTCGCGGTGTGAACCGGGCTTTACGGACGTTTAGAGTCTTGATTTTGCGCGCACTAGAAATATATATATTGTTATTAATATCATTGGTTGTATCATTGAGTGTTCCTGAGTACACACAGTAACAACGTGCAGGTGCATCTCTCCGCCTTCGTGAGATGATATTAAAAATACACGCGTTTCGGATTCGGACCGGATGCATGCAACGTCCTTAGTTCATATTATTTTGTTATTAAATACATCGGTATATTTATTTAATTATTGTATAATTAAAATCTAACATAGCTAAGAATAAGGCACTTTTGTCGCTACGTTCTAAGTCCCACTTTGATATTAGTCCTGTCATTTGGTATTTAACTGGAATGTTTTCCAGGAGTTTCGCAAATTGATATTTTTATTGATTTTAGTGTGAAAAAATCAATAAAAAGCGGCATAGATGCCGCTCGCGCCGCCATTTTGGGAAAATGGCGTCCAAAATCAGTTATTCGGCAATATCCTTGTTGGAAAGGTGGCAAAGTTGAGATTCGGAAAGTGCACACCAAAATTCGTAAATACCAATTTGCGAAACTCCCGGAAAACTTTCCAGGTAACTCCGTTTTTTCCCACCAAATGACTGGACCATAATGTCAACAACAAAAATATTATTATTATTATAACTAGCCAATCGTGTCTCACTACTGGGCAAAGGCCTCACCTTGATCTCTCCGCTTATCACGGTCTTGTCATTTGGACCCACGCTTTAAAGTGCTTGACGCTTTATAAGGTGTCAAGTTCGTAGCGCCATCTCGCGACGGCAGAGTTGGTATTTTTAATGTAATTCTTGTAGTTTATGTACAGAGATCTCTGAACTAAACTTTTTCAGTGGCGTTAGATATTTGTTTTTCTTGTATGTTAGTCGACATATTTATATTTTTGCGTGAATTTTAGTCGATTTATATTAAATAGTGGTCTGTAAACCAAACTCTAAACAATTATTTTTAAAGTTGTACTTAGAAAGTGCATTCTACCTGAAACTGGGCGATCGGACTGGCCCTTCAGTAGGCTCAAGCACAATTCTCTTGAAGCAACCTTCAGGAAGCTGTTCAAGGATAACTTTAACGTTGTCCACTTCCCCTCTTAGATGCTCATGCTCGTCTTGGTATTGTTTCATCCACCTGATGAGAAAATTTTGTTATTTATATGATAAAACAAACATGGTGAATGTGTAAAAAAACGTATAGTTGACTTTTGATGCTACCCTAGTGTAGAATTAAGTAACAAACAAGATTAAATCAGTCGTTTCTCCTAATCTTTAGGATGCCGTACCTCAAAAGGATAAAAAACGGAACCCATATAAGATCACTTTGTTGTCAATCACAGGTTTTGCTTACTTTGGGACCTGATGATGTCCAGCATAATTTATCATTCATTAATTCATTCAACCCAAAGTGCGATAGAAATTCACTCAGATCTTTTTATGTATTCCAGATTCTTTGAAGATATATAAGGGAGTATTCAGAGAACTAACCTTTGATGGTTGTTCTTGGCTTCTTTAAGGTTCTTGATCTTTCCTTCGAGGTCAACGTCCTTGAGAGCCTTCTCTGCTTGGTCGAGACTCTCCTCTGAAAAGAAAGAAATTTATATGATTTTAGCTCAAGAGTGAGTTGTTTTTTCCTAAAAACCAAGCAAAAAACAACTGAATATGAACAGTCAAAACTCAGGCCAGCGTCAGGAGGCAAACTACGGTAGTGCCTGAGACATTGTTTGAGAAGGAATAGGCTTGCCCAGTACCTAAACCATCCTCTCGGCTTAATCAGCCTAGCTCACAGGAAAGACAACGTCAATACGTGTGAAGCTGACTAAGCTGCGGGGTTCCTCACGATGTTTTCCTTCACCGTTAAGATCTCGTGTTAAAGCCCATATAAATTTCACGAAACGAAAAATCCATTCGCGCTTTGAATGAAACTCGAATCTGGCAGAATATGCAATCAATAGTTAGCTGTTGCCATACATGGTAGCCCATTGTACAATGTCTATTTTTATGTATTCTCTGTAAGTAACGTTTGTAATTCATTAATGTAAGTCCATGAATTATTTGTATCTGCCTCGCATCACGTTCTCTTTGTTAAACGTTTTTGTGAAACTTGTTCGGGTTTCCGCGACACAGGCCAGACCCAGTGCGGAGCCCATTGCCATACCTGTGTGACTGTGACTATAAGTACTTTTGGAAAATAAAATTTACTTACTATTTACTATTATGTTTTGTGTACAATAAAGCGTTTATCTATCTGTTCCCATCTTGATATCTTCGAGATTTGAAGATGAAGATTTGTTTATTGGTTGAATCATCGTTAGTTCGTATTTCAGTAGCTAGACGAAGATTGCCGAGGCTAACAATTTGTAATACTACTGTGCATTTGTAGTATTTATCGTATTGTGCGCAAACTTGGCCATCGACACAACATCAGAAGTCCAAACTCAAGGTTTGCCAACGAGCGATGGAGCGCAGCATTTTGGGTGTCGGGTTAGTGGACAGGATCCGCAACACCGAACTGCGCTCCCAGACACAAATCGCGGACGTAGCTCCGAAGGCCGCTAAACTTAAGTGGAATTGGGCTGGGCACGTCTGTCGCATGCCAGGTGAGCTGTGGGCGAAGGTAGCCACCGAGTGGCGCCCCGACCCAGCGAGAAGGCGACGCGGCAGACCGAGACGGAGATGGCGGGATGAACTTGACAATTTTCCGAACGTTTGGGAGAGCCTTGCACAAGATCGAGACGTCTGGAAGGAGTGGGGGGAGGCCTTTGCGCAGCAGTTGGACAGCAATGGCTAATAATAATAATAACTGCATTTATAAAGTAAAAATTAGCTAACATAAAATGTAACTTACGCAGTCTGTCTAACGCCGCGTCATCTAAAGTAGGAAGGTTTTGGAGTTCATCCAGGATTGTTTTTAGGTCCTCTAAACCTTTGTTGACTTGTTTCTCCGCTTCCCGCGCATCTGTGTCCGCTTGGGCGACCTTTGAAAGACAGCTTGTATAAATAATACACACTAATATTAGAAATGCAAAAGTAAAACTGTTTATTTGTGTTACCCTAGACTATAATTTGGAATGTGTGGATAATATGGATATAGATTGCAAGGAAGAAAATAAGTTCTTTATTTAAAAAAATATTATGATGTAGTCTGATTTGGCTGATGCTTCATTTGTGTCCTCTGAAATTCGATATTGATTTCGAAATTAAAATATTACCTTCATCTGAGCGTCGCGAGTAAGCTGCGTATTCTCCTTGGCCTGTTTCTCCAAATCCTCGATTTGTTTAGCAGTGCCTTCGACTCGAGCTAGAAATCAATAAATAGTAACCTTGTACATAGGTAATATTAATTATTATACAGGGTGTAAAAAGGCTACTACTGAAAACTGAGGGGTTGCCATGACCATGATTCTAAAAATATTTAGCGAAAAAAAAAACAAAAAAAAATAATCACCTAGCTACGTTTATACTAGCACAACATAATAAGACCATACATACCCCGTTATTTTATTTATAAAAGGAACAATTAAAGCTCAAAGTTCAGCAATCTACGTAAAACAACGCGCCCAGTATATCAAACGCTGTTTTCTTCGGATAAAATTATTTTTTCAGAAAATCCTTTTGGATTTCTTTGAGTGTTGGGATGCTGTACCTTACCTACCCCTTTCGGCTTCGGTAGACGCCTTTTTAAACCCTGTATATGTAAGTACCTACCTAGTAGTATTAAAAAAACCATTCCAAAGTGAAGCCATTAAAAAGTTCAGAGATTTTTTTTTTTGTTTTTTATAGCTTTGTATTTGATTGCAAAATTATTGTATTTTATTCCATTCTATTCTAAATATTAATACTTACTTGATAGTTTGTCTGCCTCATCTCTAAGATTTACAGCTTCAGCTCTTGAAGTGGATGCCTTCTTCCTAATTTCATGTGCAGCCTGAAAGACAAGAAATGGTACTTATGTTATAAAAGATTGCGTTTTGTCATGAAGAGATTCTGAGTCTGATCGTAAATGGGTTAAATTGGCGAAAGATTGGCCTAGGGGAAGAGAGGCCTGTATGCCCTGTCTGTTTTCCATGACCACATTATCTCGAAAAATTTTCTGAAGTGAAAGTTTCTTTAGGCGTATTGAGCAGTTTTGGGATGGGCAAAAAACTTTGGATTCACGAATCACGTGACCTGTTACGTGATGTGATGACACCGGCTTTTTTGTACTTTTATTTTTTGAAGTTTAGAACCGTTACCGAAGCCTCGTTCAAGTTTTCACTTCTATGAGCTACTATTTTTTATTATTATTTTATTTAAAATTACATTTGATCACCTAAAGACTCACCATAACTCATTATGGCTGTTAAGACTGCCTTCTACGGCCACCTATACCGTGAAGATTCAGGGCAACGTGTTTGTTGTTTCAGATATCTTTTATATAAACCATCTACAAGCGAATTAGTGAAACTCCAATCAGAGTTTAAACATTTTGCGTAGTACCTCCATAAATGTTTCTGTTTATCACGCCGCGTTCACTAGACTCAGAGGCCAACTATGGTAGGTAATAAGTAGATAGTAAAAGTATGCTGTAGTTACCGGTATGAGCCGTGTTGGCCGAATGGGGTTGTACCTCGACTTTCAATCCGAAGGTCGTGGGATCGAATCCCGGCCGTGCATCAATGGATTTTGCGTTTCGTAAAAATTTATATGCGCTTTAACACGAGCTCTGAACGGTGAAGGAAAACATCGTGAGGAAACCAGTTAGTATTCTTACAGGCGGCGATGGGCTTGCAACCTGTCACGTATGGAATACTAACTTCTGCAAGATGTGGGCATGTATCAAATATGTATTTGTACATGCCTCTGACTACCCCCTTAGACATCTTCAAAAAGGATCTGGAATATAAAGATCTGAGAGAATGTCTACCGCGCCTTGGGGATACAGTCGTGACCCTGTTTTTAGTTACCTCTGACGCCTTGTCAGCGTAGTCCTTTCTAGCGGTCTGAGCCATATCTCGCGCTTCCTTAGCCTTGTCGCTCGCCGTGGTTAGTTCTTCAGCGATGCTGTTAACACTTTCTTCAGCCGCGGCCACCTTTTGTTGGACCCCGGGCACATCCAATGCAGCTTGCTCAGCCAACTGACGGGACTCTGTCACTTGGTCGCTGAACTCTGAAATAATATACAGTTGAAACAAAAACTAGACTTTTTCAGTGATGGTCGTATAATTAGGACGTTTGTATGTTCGGTTCTTTAAGCTTTGTACTCAAATAATACTGAAACTATAGCTTTGAAATGAAAAAAAAATCATGTCGATTCGGTTGCTGACTCACTATTAAACTTCCATCTAAATAAAACTCGATTTCTGAAATGATGGCTGATAGAGAAAAATGTAGGTAAGGAGAATAAAATATGTTTATTGTAGTGCCACTCCACATAATGTCGGACAAGGGCAGAAGGATGATACGTTTTTAATCTTATGTTTTACATGCTAGTCATGTGCCTAGCAATTTGTGATAAATCAAAATAATTATCTACAACGCTATATACTTCAGAATAGTCAATAATATGTAAAGTGGTGTTAACTTATCGTAGAAGAAATTTCGATTCTCGCGGCGACATTTGTTTGTGTCTACTGCGTAGACAAGCTAACTTCACGAGTGCCTAGATCAATGAACGAAGTGAACTTCCTCGTTTCTGATATTCACACATGGAATCCTATGGGATGTATATTGGGTCTTTACCTTTCAAAGTCTTATAGATCTCATTAGCGTCCTTCAAGGTTGCTTTAGTGAGATCCACATCAGTCTTCGCCTGTGCCTGTAGCTCGTCCAATTTGCCCAGAAGGTCATTCAACTCGTCCTGTCTGTCGTGACCCTGGTCCAAAAGTTCGCGGCCTCGTTTCATCGACTGTTCTAGGTTGACAAGAGTGCCTTCGTTTTCGGCAATAAGGCGGTCTAGTTCAGCGGATTTCTCGTCGATCTGAAAGAGTTTATGTTATTTATTATATTTAAAGAATGAAAGGAAAGAAACCTCTTTATAACGCTTTAATCCTTTAACTCTAGTACGAAAGAACTAGTGACACGATATTATTTTTTAAGAGACAACTTATTTAAGCGCGTTGGGCTTTTTTGAGATGACAATAAATTAGTTTATTCATTGAAATCACTTTGGATTGTTAAGGATCGTCATTTTAAGCCGGGTACTCATTAGCGAACCGAATTTTTTATTGTTGGAGCGGGATAAGGGCAGTCCAATGATGATGGAGCATATTGAGTCCAAGCTGTTTTGTCATCTAAATAATCTAATTTCTATGCCAGTTTTTTTATTACTTACAGTCTTATTCATCTGAACGGCTTCCTCCTTCAGTTTACTGAGTTTGATGTCCGGCAGTAGAGTTGTATTCACTTCTGCGAAGAGTCCCAAAGCCTCGTCGTAGACTGTTCTCGCTCGCTTCAGAGCTTGATCGGCCAGTTCCGACATACTGCTTAACTTGCCCGACGCCGCGTTAAGCTCGTTCGTTAGGATTTGAACTTCGTTACTGAAAATTTAAATAGAATTAAAAATAATAAAAACCCCCCTCGAGGTAAATCGATCGTCCAGCATTATTTAAAATTGATCAAAGATTCATACCTTATATTGGCCTGCTTAGTGATCCCGTCCTTGGCAACCTTATTCGCAGCGAGCGAGGTATTAAATGCCTTGTCCGCTATATCCCTGATGTTCCTGGCTTCGTTCTCCAGTTTCTCAGCAAGCAGTCTGGATTCCTTGGCCAAAGCGGACATATCCACGGATTGTTTGCCAAACTGGTCGGAGCGGTTGCGGGCCTTGGCCAACGCCGCTGCGCCTTCCCCATCGAGATATTCTAGGGCACTCTGTGAACAAATTTTATGTGTTACGCGGTTCCTAGACCTACAATAACATTGTACAATAAGATTGAAACGCGCTTTGAATCAAAACGATCAATTCTATTGCACAAAACACGAAAAATACTTCGCAATACTGACTGACCCTAAACGAAGCAATAAAAAAAATGGTGCAACGAAAATTAAACTCGTTCAAACTTTCGTTCAATCATTGCGCAATATTGCAATATTAGCCCTAAACGATCAATATTATTGCACAATATTGTGTAACTCACGTTGATTTCCTTTTGCGCCGCCTCTATAGTGTCCTCTGCTTTGGACACGTTTCCTTTACTCCGCTCCACAGCCTCGTTGCCGTCAAAGCTTTCATCCTCGATCTTGAACAGCATGTTCCTGAAATGTAATAATTTAATTATTAATCTAAATTTTAATATTTAGTTCCACATAGGAGAGTAAGAGAGATGAGATGATGATTGTATTCCAAAAAATGTGAGGAACAGTGGAAAAACATTCTATCATGTAATTTTAGTACTTACACGCACATGTGAATTGCTCCTTCCGCGAATTTGTGTGACAGGGAGTCTCGATTGGTGCGAGGCGAAAACGCCATAGCGGGCCAAGCATCAATGGGTTGTGTTACGTTTAAACTTACTGATCTTTTCGCTAGTAAGGTGAAAAGTTGGATGTATCACAAGACAGTAAAATAATGTGTTGCTTGTGCTTTTGAATCCCTCACTACACTCAGGATTCTAACTTAGAATCACTCGCTACGCTCGTGATTCAATTATAGAATCCTTCACTTGTTCTGGATTCAAACTCAGCAGCACATCGTAGGAGATAGATGGTTGGAAAGACTTGGGGGATACCTTTGTCCAGCAGTGGGACAGTATAGGTTGAATAAAAAAAAAACTAGTTACCTGACGTCGGCGAGTCTTTCGGCGAGCTCGGCGAGACTGTCGGTGAGGCCGGCGCCGCCGCTGCCGCCGGCGAGTTCGGCTTGTGCCTCGTTCGTTAGACGCTCTATATCAGCTCGAACTCGCGACAGTTCCTTGTCGAAGTCTGCGTTCTCTACTACTGTTGGCGCTTTGGATATTTTCGCTAGTATCTAGAATTAACGTTTGTATGTTAGTGGCTAACTGGTGACGCTCACGTAAACTAGGGTGTGACAAAATTTTATAATCGTATTGACGATTTCTTTAGTAAAAATGGGATCTTTAGAAAATAGGTAGGTATACTAAGATTGATTTTGCAGAAAAAAAGAGACGCATTTTTAGATTTCAAGAATAAAAAAAAATACAGTCCAGCCTAGAATTCATTTTGTAAAAAATACAGATTGGTTTCAAAAGCTGATTCACCCCTGGAACACTTTATCCAAAATAACTAACATATACTGTTACGCAAAAAGAGTGTTATATTCAAATAACCCACGAATGAAGAGGAAAGGAGTCGAATTATAATCCTCTTTGAATCTCCTCATGAAATAAATACTTACATCATCAAGTTCTCGTAATTCCTGCCTGTGCTGAGTAACAGCGTCCAACACCAAGTTGTAGCAAGCGGGGCAGTCTTCGCAGCCGAGCCCGTCCGCTCGGCGTTTCTTGTTTTCCATACATCTGGAAACATTTATAGAATTTCATTCACTTCTCATACAAGGGCGGGAAAGTTGAATAATATAGATCCTCCGGTCCGATCTTCCGAACATATGGGTAAAAGTTCACCCGGCTTAATGTCAGTTGGATTTTGTCGGACCAAAATGTGCCGGCTCGCCCATAGCCTGAAGATTCCGAGATTTATTTAATTAAATTTACAGATTATGGAAAAAAATTGGTACAGTCAAAAAAAAATGTAGTGCAAATCGATTCTGTTTCATGTAGGGATCAAAAAACTCTAAGGGACCATGTAAGATTTGAGTACTAGAAAAGTCAGAAATCATGTAAACTTTCCCCATACATTTTGTACTGAAATCGATAAATGAACATATTTTTGTTGCCAAATGATCCTATTTCTAGGTCCCACTGAAACTTTGAAATATAAGTTAAGGTATAACCTGTCACAGCGTCGTCCCTCAACGTACTCCTGACAGGAGCACTGGCCGGCCATGTCACACTGGTAGTTGGTGGAGCCCCATTCGTCGCAGTTACAATCGGCGCACCCGCCAACGCCGAATCCGTAGTGAAACGCGCGGCAACGATCGCAGTGGATACTAAAATAAAAAATATATTATCATGGCTGTGACATAAAGCGGTAGATGTTCTTTCCCCACGTTCACAATAACAAAAACAAAACAGAATGCAAAAGCATCCCACTATCCCACTAATATCAAATTTGACGACCTCTGTGGCGCAGTGGTTCTATGTATGATATGTATGTATTTACAAAAAAAAGTATGTAAGTAGTATATCAGTCATCTGGTTCCCATAGTACAAGCTTTGCTTAGATTGGGGCTAGATGATGCTGTGTGAAATGTCCAGCATTATTTATTTATTTAAACATAATAAAGCGTTTTTAACCACAGCGCCACAGAGGTCGTCAACTCTCAAACATGTGTTTATGTGACTTACCCATCAATACCGGGCTTGCAGTAGCACTCTCCCGTGGTTGGATGGCAAGTGTTGTTATAGGAGCCCTCGAGGTTGCAATCGCAAGCTTTGCAGCCGTCACCAGAATCTATGTTGTAGAAGCCATCCTGAAGACAATACAAGACTTATATCGGTACTCAGAGTCACATAGCGTTTACTTAACGAATTAAGTAGCCGTTAGTGACTCTGAGTGCGGTCATTAGAAGTTCCAACTTAAAACCAGAGACTACGGGTAAGCTTCCACTGAGGCAGAGTTGAGCGATATGAATTTTCACAGCGGGAATCAAATATGCTTGAATAAAACGTAGACCTCATTCTTGCCTATGTAAGTTCGAAACTTACTGGCAAGAATGAGGCAAGACCCATTCATCATAAAAAAAACGTGATAGATAATGTTGATTGATGACTAACCCTAAGTGTGTGTCCAGATGATGATGACTAATTCCCTGTCCCGGACGTGTTGCCTCGCATTTATGAAAGTGTTAAGTACCTCGAAAGTGTTACCTCGCATCTATGAAAGTGTTATCTTGCATCTATGAAAGTGTTACCTTGCATCTATGAAAGGGTTACCTTGCATCTATGAAAGTGTTACCTCGCATCTATGAAAGTGTTATCTTGCATCTATGAAAGTGTTACCTTGCATCTATGAAAGGGTTACCTTGCATCTATGAAAGTGTTACCTCGCATCGCATCTATGAAAGTTACCTCGCATTTGTCGCAATTCCGTCCAATCACATGCGGCTGGCAAGCGCAGAATCCTGTGAGTCCGTCGCACTGAGGTGGGCCTTCCGCACTCTCAATAGTGCCGGCCACGTGACACGCGCATGGCTTGCAGTCACCTTTTTTCTTAGGGTCCAATGCATCACCGTAGTAACCTATAATCGGAAATAGGTTCAGGGGGATTATTATGATCTCTTAATTCCTGACAGTTGAATGAATGTTTAGATATTTGCATGTATGTGTTTCAATCACGCCTAAACCAGAGAACCGATTTGGATGAAACATGGAATAGGCGTAGATAATGGTGTGGAACTGGTGACTTGGGACCTGGTGACTTGGGACCTGGTGACTTGGAATATGCTTTTCAAATTGTTGGTCGGTACCTAACCTACCACGCGGGCGAAGCCACGCGCAGTCCACTGCTGGACATAGGCCTCCCCTAATGAGCGCCATTGCGCCCTGATGGTCATCATGACATGACTGAGATACTACTTTTTGTTTGTAAATACATACATATTATAGATAGAAAATACCCAGACCCGAGACAAATATCTGTAGATCATACAAACATTTGTCCCGCGGCATCGAACCCGCAACCTTCTGCGTCGCAAGTGGACCTTCGCCTACTGCGCTACAGCGGTCGACAGAGGTCAATAGAGATATGGCAGCGCTATCATTTTCGATGCAGTGCAAAAACATTCAGGAAATAAGAGTCTATTATGACCTTCAGGATGAGTCTCACCGGTGCTTATAAACTTCTTCTGAGGGTGTCACTAGTTTTTCACTTAGTTATTTCGAAGCTTATCATGAATTATCTGATTTTAGTGTACTAAGTTTTATGCAATATGTTTGTAAGCTAAGAGTCTGTAGACAAATCAACAATCTTTAGTTCGGAAACCTACCACTCAAGCACTTGTCACAATGCTCTCCTGCAGAGTTGTAGATACACTTGAGGCACGCTCCAGTAGTTCGGTCGCAGTTGCCTACAGCGTTCGGGTCCACGTTGCCGTTGCATTGGCACTCTTCACATTGCCGAGGCGGCCCGAACTGGCCGGTCGGGTCTCCGAAGTGACCGTCGGCGCAGACTTCGCATTTTGGACCTGAAAAATAGTATCGAAAATGTATTATAGCATCTCATAGCAAAATTAAATTTAAAACAGCGATCTAAGAAGAATTAGTTACTATAGAGAGAGCTCAAGTAATGCTTTGTTATATAAAAATTAAGGTAATATACAATCTGGGGAGTAGGCTGAAATTGGCATGGATAAAGTATCCCAGGTAAGAGCATTTATTTACGTTTTATCCCGAAAAATACCCGCGGGACCAGCGGTCACACGGGGGGAAGCGCAGCTAGTAAAATATAACTATGCATAGGTAAATTTTTCAAAATTTAGGTTCATTGATTTGAATTTAACTTAAAAGAGAGCTATCGCTTGGTCTTCAATTTACTAATGCGAAACGAACCAAGTTTAAATTGCAACAATAATTGAGGATTGTAATGGTCAAAGTAAAAACCTTTTTGGTAACTAAAACAAACTAAAACTGGATAAAATAATATTTGCAATCTTACCAGCATATCCCACAGGGCAATCTGTGCAGACAATGCTCTGATCCATCAACTGAATGCAGCCACTATCCTTGGGACACGGGCAAGGCTTGCAGTCATCAGGTGTGCCAGCTATAGCATTACCGTAGAAACCCTTGGCACAGAGCTCACAATTACTGCCAGTTGTGTTGTGTTTGCAAATGCAAAAACCTGTAAAAACAGAGCATGATGACATCTGAAAGCTTGAAAGAGACCATATGACAGACAGAAAACTCTCAACCCAATTTGTCACCAGGATACAACATCATCAATATGTTCCTGCCCTCCATCCACTCCTTCCCTCCTCTCCTCATACTATCAGCCGTCATCTCAATACTCACTCCTTTCTTACAAATTAATAAAGTTACAGGACATATCATGGTAAAAAATGCATGCATTTAGGGATAACTTTGAAAGTCTTAAAAACTTCAGGACCAAATTAGTTCAGTTACGCAAACATACTTCTTTAAAAATGCTATCTTATATTGAATGAGTGCTATATTGCCCTGTAAATGAATTTTACTAAAACAATAATCTTACCAGTAGCAGTGTCACAAATATGAGCATGTCCGTTACAATCACAAGGAATACAAGTAGAGTAGGGTCCTCCATTGGCCGGCTCGTGCTTGAACCCGGGCGCACACTCCTCACAGTAATCTCCGACATATGCGCTGGGACATGAGCACTTCTCTACCCAGTTCGCAGGCTCAGCGCCTTTCTCTCTCCCGATCTTCACTGTCTCGAGTTTGAAGTTCATCAAGTATCCTTCCCCTCTTTTGTTATATGTGCCTCGAATTTTGATGGCAGTCAAGTTTTGAAGGATAGACATGAAGTCGAAGTTGGAAAGAGTGGGCGTCCATTGGTAGCTGGGGTCTTCATGCAGACGGAATGTGTACTCTTGAGCCTGGAGAAAAAAATTGTTTTTTAAATAGCTACCATTAGCCACAATCATTTCACATTTGACTGCTCTTTAGCACTTTCTATGAATGAAGAATAAACAAAATACGAACCTGATCAGATGGTTCAGGGTTGTTCTGCCCATAAATGTTCATAGCAATGGAAGTTTTGGCGCCTTCGAGAATAATATCTTGAGACGAGGGGTATCCGCGGGTTTCGCCGAGCCGAAGCGTGAATTTCAAGTCATGGTTGTACGATGGACGCTGATCACCCAGAAACTGGTTCGAAGCCAAGAAGTAGATAATTTCAGAACCCTTGGATGATACAGCTGAAAGGACATTGAAATAATGAAATAAACACTAATCACGGAAGAAGGACTACCTACAAGAAATTAATAAAACAGGACAACTCTTTCGCGTACTGCAAACATGCTAAAGGACTGCAACACATGCAAAAGATTATTATTATTATTATTATTTAGCCCGTGTCGTCCCACTGCAGGGCAAAGGCCTCCCTTCCCTCCTTCCACTCTTCGCGATTTAACGCAGCAACAGGCCAAGTTCTCAGGTGAAAGTCCAGCTCGTCCCGCCATCTCATCCTAGGTCTTCCACGTCTGCGCGTCATATTTTGTGGGGTCCACTGTGTGGCTCGTTTTGCCCACAAATCGTTCGACATGCGGCAGACGTGTCCGGCCCAGTTCCACTTCAGGCTGGCGGCTTTGTCACAAACGTCAACAATTCCAAAACCACATGCAAAAGAAATGAATGAAAATATCTAACAAAACAAACAAAACAAAACCTGTTCGTTCTCGAAATTCGCGCCTTTAGAAAATGAAATATTTTTCGGCAAGGCCAATGGCAGAAACAAAACGTTCTTCTTTATTTTCTCAAATGGCAACTAACAATAACAGTACAATTATTCTGCCAATGTCCAGTTTTGTACATAAAAATCTCAAAAAGGTACCATGCTAAATCTATGTCGGTCCTGTCAATTTAGTTTAAACTTAAACCGTATTACGAGTACGAGAGTACGAGGGTAAGGGCGCGGCCTCACCCTCGTACTCTCGTACTCGTAACGGCCGCGCCGCGCTGGTGCGCTCGTGTCTCCTCGTCTTCCCTCGCCTCGCCTGGCGGTCGGTCGCTCCGCTTTGTGTCGGTTTTCAGACGCGAGGACGCGAGACGAGGGGACCAACCACACTCACGTGCTCACTCACTTTGTTACTGCATAATTTTATTCTAATTAGTCTAGCCAGTAGACTAAAATAGGGTAAAATCGGTATCCTGTCTGTATTTTTTACTTTGTGTTATTAGACGCAAGACACTGGTTTTGGTAGGCACCTAAACGCAGTCACTTCACGTCCATCTTGCAGATACCTACGTACGTAGCCGGCAAATAAACAAATCGAGAGTGTGGATGACTAGCACTCCTGCAGCCTCCACTCGCTAAGACTCGTGCGAGCGAGGGCCTCTTGGAGGCGCCTCCTACAGAGTGGTACGCGGTATAACCCAAATTGACAGAACTGACTGACTGACATGCTGACATGTTAAGAATATTAGACATTTTTTGACATTGGCAGAACTGATAGATTACAGTTAGTTGCCAGCTGGCCTTAATAAAAGAAGAAGAAGTGTTTTTTTTGCCGCTAGAAATTGAAAACTTTGTTTGTATTGTTATTGTTATCAGTTGAATAAAAATACTACCAATACCTATGGTACTGTTGTCGCTCAGAAACCGGTGACTCGTCATCGTCAACGCAAACTTACCAATATTTTGTGTGTTAGCATTGAATTTCAAAGGAGCCGGCACTCTTTGGTCTTCCTCCGCACTCCATTTCTCAGCATCTCTGATGAAGTGGGCGCTGAGTTCGTGAGCTTGATACTTTGGAGCTGAACTACACTGAGAGGAATGCCCGAAGCAGAAGCATGGAGTACAACCAAACTTGTTGGCTAGATCCAGGTTGAAGAAGCCGGGCTTGCATCTAGAGGAAGTAATTTATTCATGTAAGTAAACAAAGTTGCTTCAAAATATTATAAATTTTTGGGTAGACTAACTTCAAGGAATTCAATGCACCTCTGTCTATCTACTGGACTGACTTATATTTCTGTAGTGAGTATTAGGTGATTTTTATGTCACTCAAAATACGCTTGCATCAAAGCAGAAATATTTTTAGAACAACAGAATAAAACTTACTCTCTACACATTCTTCCCTCCACATTTTCTTTACAGATGCAAACACCAGTGATAGGGTCGCACTGCGGTGTGTTCCCATATGACCCAGATTCGTTACACCCACAAGGCTTGCATCCATGATTGGTGAACTCGTAGTGATTGGGAGCACAGACATCACATTTGTCCCCAGTAACTCCCGGCTTGCACTGGCATTTGCCTTCCGAGTTACATTGGAGGCTCCGAGATCCTGATATGAAATGTGAGTATCACAATCATGAAAATAATATTAAGTATTTAACTTGGTGCACCTTATTTTGTTGAAGTTCTGTCTGGGTGTTTCTATGTATAATAAGTATGTATTTACAAACAAAAAGTATATAAGTAGTATATCAGTTATCTGGTTCCCATAGTACAAGCTGTGCTTAGTTTGGGGCTAGATGATGCTGTGTGAAATTGTCCAGCATTATTTATTTATTTATTTTTGTTTATATTGTGTCACAAAAATACTACACCAAGAAATAGTAATCATAATCGCTCATCTCACTGCCCAGTATTATTTATTTATTAATTTATGAATGATAGAGGAGCAGCTGTTGCTGATATGTCCTATATCACAGTGTTGAAATAGTCTGATTGTTCAAGATTCATTATGACAAAAATGGTTGTCTCACAGCATGTACAATAAACCAATGAATGCTATATTGCTAAGATATTCTATTATACCAGTAAGTCTAGATCACTTACCAGTAGGGTTACAATTGCACGGCAGACACATCTCCCCAACACCTTGGAAGAAGTTCTCTTTGCACCTTTCACAATTAGCTCCATCTCTGTTTTCTGCACACTCTATACAATGGCCTCCATGGCCGGTCCTCTCATACAGATCCTTGTCAAAGTAACATTTGTTGGAGAAGCCGTTGCAGTTACAGGCTGTTGAGAAATTGTAATTTTATTTTATTGCAGTCCTAGGAAATAGCGTAGAATTATATTTTAAAGATGCTGTGTTTTTATTGGCTTTGGCTTTCTAAAAAGCAATGTCAAATAAACCTAAATTCTATTGCTCATTGCATAGTATTCATTCAGCCAAAATTTATGAAGCTGTTTGCACAAATCTGATGAGAAGAACTGTAAAATTATAAATCAAATACAGATAAGAGACAGACAGGATGTTGCCTTAGAGATAGTATATTCCAACTAGCACAGTAGCTGTTTACCTATACAGCTTTATACTGCCTGAGCGTTGCATAGCAGCAGTCAAAGTGCTGTACAGTTTTCCTATTATATTTTTAAACCCTATGGCTCAATGCTCATTGAATTGGCAGCGACGTGACGACACGACACGTAACAAGACATTATAAACTTTATGAGCAATGTTGTATAGAATGAGCGAGGTGTAGCGAAGCGTCGGCTCGCGTCGGCTCGAGCAGGCTCGCGCGGTCGCACGTCTTTCATTCTATCAAGCGTTTCTATATCTTGTTACATTATTCATTAGGTTTATAATGTCAATTCAGCCTGCATTTAGCCTATAACAGTTAGGCGTTACAAGAGCCGTCTATTAGCAAAAATGAAAAACTTGTGGTGATTGAACTTATATCCATTGAATTTGTAACATATCTGACGCTGACTGTTTCTTGAATGCTGCCTACCTTTGCATTCGTGCACGTTAGTCGGCGATGCACGTCCCCACGGTGCGTCGTTGTAGAAGTCGAGACATCGCTCACAATCGCGACCAGCAGTGAAATGTTCGCATCTGGGAAATAAAGTTGTTCATTTTATGGGTTCTAAGTATAATAAGACTTCAATTCGCATAATGAACTGCCATCCTATGTCATTCCTATTATTGAATACTGGCAAGTGAAGCAAATTCTGTGGTTGCTACACTCAGTAGGGGAGACTGGGTACGGTTGTAACAATTTTTCTTTAAAGGCTCTCAGCATAGCTATTACAGCTATAATAATAATAATAATGCTGGACATTTAACACAGCATCATCTAGCTATGAGCGGTGATTAAAGCCTTTGGTATGAAAGCGTTGCCTTTTGTCTTTCAAATTATACCTTAACCAACAGCGTAGGTATAACCGTTTAATATAAGGAATAAGTCATTTTAAGGAATGTGAGCGATTGTTACAACCGACCCCATGCCAGGAGCGGTTGCAGTAGTTAGTTACACATGATGTGCCAAAAATAAGGCTAAACCTTTGCATTACGTACGCATCCACCTGCTGGTATAAGCCTCCTCCGCCAATCAGTACTGACCGGTATAGTACATCACAATATCTCCGATAACATGTACGGTTCCTTACCTGCAAGTCCTGCTCCTAGAGCCATCCTCCAACTCTTCAGTGTCGCAGACCGAGGCGTGCCCGTTGCACTTGCAACGTGCACCCACAGCTACGTCGGCTATCGCGTACCAATACGACTGGTGCACTTGCACATCGCCGAATATTTCATCTCCAAACGTGTTGAGACGGTCCAAAGTTATTTGCAAATCGGTGGCTGTTACCCATTCCTGGAAAAACGTAATAATTGTGTGTTGCGCCTTAAAATTATTGAAAATATTTAATACCAGAAGACCAAGTACAGAAGGCTTTGTTTTTGGCATCTCATCTGTCATAGCATAACTCATAACGTAGATGGATCTATTGTAATAGTAATCAGTGATTGCCACACAGTAAAACATGTCACTTCTTTAAATATCACAAAAATACAACTAACTTGAAGTTCCGGACTGCTGTCGAAAGTGAAAGCGGAAGGTCGTCCTTCTAGGGTAGAGAACAGCACGTTTCCACCAGATAGCGGGGAGATATCAGAGTATTCGCTGGTGCAGAGAGCTCTCGTCTCGGCTCCCAGCTCAGCGGCTCTTTGTTCTTGAACCCCATACGTGTCTCGGCAGGAGGCACTGTGAACAAAGTCTTGTTTAATCCACCTAGGATGACTATTGTAGTTATACGGTTACGAGCAGATGTTAAAAATAACAGGATGTGTTTCTCAAAAAGTTTAATCAAAGCCTGGTACTAGAACCAACCAGCTTTTGACGACAGCACACGACAGCATCATGTACTAAGCAGATACGACTTGATTTTGATAGAGTTTAGATCATGCGTGTACCTGAAATACTGGAACGACTCCCAATCCTTATCTTCTGCAGTTTTCTTATAAATGGCGAAACTCTGTGGTCTTGGAGAGTAAAACACGATTCTTACGTAGGTAATGTCGTACGCTTTGCCTGTGAAATGAGAAGGGTGTTGTTACAAATTACAATAAAGCTTTAACTTAGTTTACTGAGGATCAGC
This sequence comes from Epirrhoe alternata, assembly GCA_963565295.1. Lineage (NCBI taxonomy): Eukaryota > Metazoa > Arthropoda > Insecta > Lepidoptera > Geometridae > Epirrhoe > Epirrhoe alternata. The sequence goes on from OY751375.1 coordinate 4,691,190, forward strand.
AGTAGGTAAACAGTGTAGAGTGCACAGTAATGTGGTAGTTTTATAGAGAACTAGCGTGGCGTTTTTAGATGAGGTTTGCGCCGAATTGGAATGAAAGGCTCCGTGGCCTCAGGCTCACAGGCTGTGTATGGTTGAAAAGTCTTTGTATTGATTAAAATGCTTTTTTTATGAAAATTCGCTTCTTACCTAAGTGCAGTGTCAGGTTAACTTGGGTGGGGTACTGAATATCTTCTTTCATAGTCTCCGACTGCCACCAGGTCTGGTTATCCTGCTCGTGGTGCAAATCTGTCAGGAAGTAGCTGGAGAACTGACCAGGCTGGCAGAAGTCACATGACCTACAAACGAAATGCTAGGGTTAAGGAATAATTTTACTGAAGTGCAGAGAAACAGACAGAAGTTCCAAGGTATTTTATTTTATAAAACATTTAAATAAGTAAATGAACTTCTGTAGTGGAAGAAACTCAAGTACGACTGAAATAAAAGTGTTCAAACAAGAGGTTGCAATTCATGCATTCAGGAAATTAGTCGCGGCTAAAAGACTCCCTTAGAATGTTTATACAGCAGTTTACAAGTTTCAAATTACATGGTTATAAAATTCTATTCATTCATCATAATATTAGACGGAAATCGTACCTAGTAGATGTGCCGGCAGAAGTCTGTATGCAGTATAGCTTGGGTCCGTTATCACCGCAAGTGTTGGTTGCCTCCATCTGCACCATGAACGCTGCGTTTTCGAACTCGGGGATACATCTCTGTTGAAAATATTTGAGCTGTAGGTTTTGTATCAGATAGGCTGTAATTTGCATCCCATCCATATTTATCAAGTCCGTTTGCATCGATACTGTGTATCATAAATATACGACCATACGGTACTAGTCGTCACTGCTCGTCAATTTTATAGGGCCGTTGTTCGTAGAAATCGATACTATTGGATCATTGTATCTGATCGTACTTCATCTAATGTGCGAGTTCCTAAGTATACACCCTGACAAACAATATTTTAGCTATGAGCCTTGCTTTGTAAGTTTCTTCTTAAGAAACTCCGACTTATTAATCGTATCCTTACTTTTTGAAATATTAATTGTCAAATACGTAAAGTAAATATGATGTAAAAGAATAAAACCATGACTAATGCTTTGATAACCAGGCACAGTGATATTAATCATTACAGTAGGTAGGTATAATGAAAGAGATGTGGGAAGACTGATTCCGTTTTGTTCTTTACATTTTCATAAAGTACCTACAGCCTTTTTCTTACATTTTGGACCCTATAACTGTGTCGTCTCAGCACTCTTTATCATCCCTTAACTATTAGGTATATTATGAAATTCATATATTAAAACATTTTTTTATATAAACTCTTTTAAACTCGTAACTCGCGTTCGAAGAAGACATGACCAGTTAAATGTGAAGCTCAGCACGTGACTTAGATAAAAGTTCAGTGGCAACTTCGCTCTCTGGTTTGTTTACACTGTGATGCAACGATGTGAACGTCCTGTACGCGACGCACCGACTAAATATAGATATACTATTTGGGCGCTAAACTACCATCTGGGCCGACACTATAAACGAGTTTCCTAGCTAGATGGGTTTTGTCTGACTTTATGAATCGCATAGGTCTAAAACGATTTATTGGACCCTTCGCTAGAGTAGCACAGTCTGTTAATGCTTCCCAAAGAGGCAGATCACGAGTTGCACTCGCAACATTGTTTCAATAGCCAAGTAAACGTAGAGATATACATATTTTGTTCATAGATAGAGTTTTAAAAAACGACAAAGTAGTGGGTATTTGTATGTTGTTTAGTTTAGAATAGTTAATATGCTAAATGAGACTCATTCCAAACTTGACCGATGACATAGCGGTGTTGAGTTACATCTGTTGTTAGCATTTTTTGCGTGGCGACGGATACTCGTATTAATAATCAGAAGAATTTAGATTGTACTATTAAATACAGTAAATGCTTTGGTATACAGAAACACAAGTCAAACAGTTTCTTATCTCGGGGAAGAACCTTTTAATAACTTAATAGAAAATACGTACATCTATAGATATTTTTAAAACAGGTCTTATTGCCCCAACAAAGATGAGCGAAGAGAGACCAATTTTAACGTTATCAATGCACCAAAGAAATACATTGATGCAAATAGAGATGACTCTATTGCTTTACATTATTTTGCATCTATGCTTGTGTTGATGTACTTTTATAGCCTCTAAAAGCGGCATTCGCCTCGCTAAATGGTCGTATGGCAGCATAAGTATTGAAATGTTTCCCAGACATAATAATCTGATGAATGAGTGGTGATTGCGACAAACTCGTTTAGAATTCGCTCCAGGTGGTACTCTCTTGCACTACCAGTTGTAATTACTGCGATTTTCCTGTTTTATGATCTCAAGTCATAATTATTTCGTCAATTTTCTCGATACAGTCTTCGTATAGTGCCGCTGATAAATTGAGGTACTACTTGAAATTGCTTTCGCTTACATAAATTTAAATAGTTTTTCATAATATTGTAAGAAATTATATGTAAAATTTATAGGTAGGTATATTTATCCAAATAAGTAGGTAAGTATACTCGTAATAATAAACTGAGTGATAATTTGAGCATGTCAACAATTTTTGCTCAGATCAAAATAAAAAAAAGGAGGATTTGAATTTTATTTTAGTAAGAATAGGCCTATTAAAACCAAGGGTTTGATCTGCCTTGATAGTACCTACTTTTTTCAAATTAATTCTGGATAATAGCAATAATAATAGATAGCCTATGCTCAAGAAGGTGAACAGCCGTGTTGGCCGAATGGGATTGTGCCTCGCCTTTTTTTTTATGATGAATGGGTCGACTCTTGACCTCGAAACTAACATAAGCAAGAATGAGGTCTACGATGGAGCGAGCCTACCCAGAAGGTGCCTATTAACTCTCTTTTTGAAAACAACAGTCATAGCTCAGCGGAAATACAGACGCGGGAAGCTGATTCCAAATTTTCAATCTGAAGGTCGTGAGTTCGTACATCAATGTATTTCTCGTTTCGTAAAATTTATATACACTATAACACGAGCTCTTACCGGTGAAGGAAAACATCGTGAGTAAACCCGCAGCTTAGTCAGTTCCACACGTATTTACTCGTCTTTCCTGTGGGCCAGGTTGATTAAGCTAAGAGGATGGTTTATGTGCTGGGCAAGCCTTGGGCAAGCCTGGCCAAACAATGTCCCAGGCACTACAGCGTCCGTGTTAAGTGTAGGCATAGGTTGCCTTTTGAGGCTGTATAAATCATCTAATAAGTAATTTACATCAAGGCCTAAGTTTTTTTGCTGAAGAAGGTAACAGGCTCATAGCGAAAGTAACTAACTCTATAGTTAGTTACTTTCGCATTTAAAATATGAATATTTCCTGTCATATCCTTGTCAATTTGAGATCGTCTTTTGGAACGACTAGGTACATGCCTTCCTTCACCTCTATTAATTGTCCGACCAATTCTTTCATTTCAAGTTTTAGTTTGATTTATACGAAATACAGAAGGAAGCAGTTAAATTGCACCACATGAAATGCAAGTTAAAGTGTATTACATTTTTGAGTGTTGTATGTGTCGCACCACAAACCTGATTGGACCTCATGATAGTAAATTGAGGACATTAAAACATCGTAAAACATGAATGGGTGGAGTAGATTCATAACGTGCTCCGGTCCATCTCCCGGGTAGCGGATGCGAGATAGCGCGTTCCGCCACCAACTGATAACAACATTGGGCACCGGCCACAGAGTAAACGAACCCATTGTACAGCTCGACCAGCACCGATAACCCCTCGATTATCTGCTAAAACTTGTTAGCAACTAGCATTTTAGGGCACGGTGATGATATTCATTGATAGCAAGGGTCAATGGTTCTGATTTCCGCGGCATTTGTACTCTTATCCATGGGCCTACTTACCTATATCGTTAATTTAAGAGGGACTTGGTTGCCACTAGTTCAGTTATCTCAATACAATTTAATATTCTAGATCAAAGACAATTTTGTAACAATTTATGCATATGGTTACAAATAGTACCATAAAAAAAACTTTCGCAAACATATCTAGAGATAGACAGCAGAGTTGATATCAAATTAACAAAAATTGCCTACCTGCCTAAAAAGCTTGGCAAAAAATAATTTAATCATCTTATCAATCAAATATTAAATTAGCTTTTACAAAGTTTTAAGAAGTCCACGTAAGTTCACCAAACAAAAACAAAGCGTATCGTTCCCATGAAAAAATGACCACGACCAAAAAAGTTAGTAAAGCTCTTGCTATGTTTGGACTCACTTGTGGTAATCCTTCGCTGTTGTAACACGATGCCAGCTTGTGTGATCCCACCCTCGGCGTGTAATGGTAATCCTGAGCCGTGGTGATAGCAAGGAGTGATAGAAAGTGTGTGTAAATGCCGGAGCGCGCCATTTTGACGGAGCGCACTGTTTCGCCGTCGACGCAGCACTGACGCGTACCTCGTTTCACAACACTGCGTCAAAGAGTAGAGCCGGCGGCAACCGGACAGATGTGCCCACATGCCTCAGTGAGCTTAAGCTCCCAAAGGCAATATCAAAAGACATCGCAACACGTACCTTGCATCTTATTCAAATTGCTTGCACATAGTATAATCTTACGTATATAAAAACAAAGTTTTATATAAAAATTTATAATAAAATTATATTGTATTTTCTATTGCCAAAACTCCTAAGCACAACATTTGTTTACATACATATCATTTGCAGATTCCATTTAAATTCGAGATTTAAATTTTTTATCTTTGTTAACTGTCTCATCTAGGCCAAAATGGTGTCTGACTGGCAAACGTAGAAAACGTGGCCCCATACCAATGATTTTTTGTGAACAAACCTGAAAAGGTCGAGCTTTTGTTTTCTGCTAGAGCGCTGCCATGTGCGGCGATTCGAGGAAGAAATCAGCGAAGCACGAAAATGGTACCCGGACAATAAAATGTACAACGTTACATCCTAATTTTATGGCCATTAGTTGCAAAATTATCGTAACTTCTTAACTTGAAATGAATTTTCCCCCTCTTAAACCTTAAAGCCTTAAGTGTTGGACAACATACTAATGGAATTGATACTCACTAATAAACTTACTGAGCTTGCGTTGCTGACGCGTGAGTGCATTAGGTCACTAAGTTTCATCTCTCCTCACTCTTATAGCGTTGTCTTGTTTGCTCTAGTCTCTAGGCCCTTTTTATGGCTAAGAGCTGACCGCCCTTTCCTTAGTTTTGTGTGCAAATCTATTCCTGGAACGTGCCGCTCAAATAGTTCAACCCATTTCTGAGAAAGTTTAATTATTTATTTACTATACTTAGTTCAGTACACACTGGTTAAATTTCCATCAGCTTATGGGTACTTATTGAACTAAAAAAAATCCCGTCTCTTCCCTGTAGTATCATAATACCTATCTACGTTTTCTGTAAACTTGACATTTTCTTCAAAACTTATTGTCCTTTTTATTGTTTTATTTTTTATTAGTAGCTTTTATCTACATAATGACATTTTACCTAACTTAGTATTGAAGTGCGCACAATTGTTTACGTCATAATCAAGATTTTATATACCTACCTAGTTTTTATTATATACATATTGGGTGTAGTTCTAATGTGTGAATAAATAAATATCTAAATGGTAATGCTTATAAAATCTGCCGATAGCTTTCCTGTATGAAGGTACATTCCCCGAGAATTCTGATTAGTTTGGAACGGGGGCTGCAGCTTGCTAATAATTTTTATTGGTATGACAAAATTAAGTCCTTGAGATGAACTTGTTTGCTCTTGTCATGTGTAGACCATCTGTGTAACATTACATACAATCAGATTATGTAGATGATATAGCTTCTGCAATAGCGTTAGGTTCATCTAGTTGACTCAGAGACCAATTAAAATGTTTGAGAATTGAATATTTGCGGTCTTCGTTCCAATGATGTAAGAACCGTTGATGTAAAATAATAGATATGTCTGATTTTTTATTCGAGGCCAATTTTAGGTCGTTCGGCAGCAAGATGGGATGAAGACACTATAAGAACAGCAGAGGGGCTACTAACTGACATTGGACATCGGCTTCATTTTAACAATGAAACCTAGCCTGGACTTCAATTTTCATTTTCATATTTATTTATTTCTTTATTTCATACATAAATAATTTACAACGGACCCCGCACTAGGCCAAGCCTGTATCGCGGTAGACCGAGTAAAAAGATTTTTATAAAATACACGGTATTAACAAATATATTAAAAATTATTTAGACTATTGCTATAAATAAATATCTTAGATATACAACTATGTATAATGGACACATAAATAATAGAATAATTACCTACTTATTAACTAAACCTACACTGGAGGGACTTTGCTTTCGCGCTGCCTCCCTAAAGCGACGGTAAACGATGCCCGTTGGCCAGAAATCTGGATCCAGGAACACATCCTTATGTTTCGCCGGGATCTGGAGTGCGTACGACTTGAAGTTAGTAGTCCTACTGGACTCCAGTTGCCGGAGAGACATCTCGAGTGACCCCTTAATATTGATCTTAATATTGTGTGATTGGTTGAGCTCTATTGGGATGACAACCTGAGAATGGATTTCAAGTTAGACACTATGGCGAAGAGAGGCCTATGTCCAGCAGTGGGATGAAAAAGGCTGCGGATGATGATTATTTTTTTAAAGTGATGTATCAGTATTCAAACTCTGGTTACATTACTGTCGTTAGATAAGGATAAACAAAACATTAATATAATTTTATGTACGTTAGTCTTTAAGGTATGGGATTTAGTATTTTACATCTTGTTACTTATCTATAGTTGCCAGAAATAAATAAATAAACAAAAGCTCTTCCTGAAAACATTTTAACCTGCTGATAGCGAAGGTCATTGATTAACGAGATGAATGAACCAAAATCATAACATTTTCAATTTATGATTTTGGTTCATTTCACGACTCGGTACCTATATTTATTTTGGCATTTGGAGCCCCACCAAAAGTTATCCATTAATCCCTCTCGGCCATTTCCCACTAATCCTCAGACCACTCGAGGTCGTATCGCGTTGGTTGGCTGTCTCTGCCGGCCATAAGAGAGACTTACGAACGGCCAAAAAACACTGGCGTATCAACATCAATACTTTCACTAAAGATACCTAGTTCACAAACACAACAATTGAAGTAGTTATATAAAAAGGGTCCGTATACCTACTGTACCAAATTAAGTTATGTCTACAATTTCAGCGCAGGGTTTTTTTTTTAATGTAGGTATAGTTTTCGTTTTACGAAGTTTATTTATTTGAAGTGGAGGAGGCTTATGCCAACTGGCAAACTGATCTTAAAAAAAAGACATATTTACCCATAGAATAAGTCTATGTTTAATATTTGAAAAATTCAAAATTGTATTTAGTTATAAGGTCAGAATAAAAGGCTATAAGTATATTATTATATTTATTATTAATCTAATCATACACTTTTTGTAAAACGATTTAAGAGTCCTCTATATAAAATGAGGGCACATTATTTTTCCCTTTGTGGTTCGACCTTCTTAGGTGCGCGAAAGCTTTACGAATTGTTCAACTTGTGGTTGAGAGATGTCGCTTTGGCTACAAAATGTTTAGGTGATTCACGAAAATATAATAACTACATACATGTCCAATTTATCAAAACATTTCCTGAAGCTGAAATTAATTTTACATATTGTAATTGGTCATACTGCATACTGGTCCTTTTGAATAAATGCTTTTACACATGATGATTCGCTTCTAATTATGTATTCGGTTTTTATATTAACTTTAGCTGTCTCAATAAGATAAGAGTTACCTTATTTACATATTGTTTGTTATGTTTTTAGGTAAGAGATGTATCTCATGATATGTCTATTTCTTCAGCTATTATTTCAGCTCTACTTGTCAATTTTATTGCATGGAATCATTCTGGCGAAGCACAAATTGTAGTAAGTGTTTTTCAGCACAAGACAACCGTGTTGGATGATACAAAAAATACATTTTAATTAGTGACAAGTATTTGTAACAAATACAAAGCCAAATTAATTGGGTAGCTCATGTTACACATTTCATTATTTATACCAGCAATAATCGTTGTATGACTATTGCTGTGATATGCTCTAACTAAATTATAATATTTTATATTGCATTTTATCACGAAGATGATATTCATATCCCCCGCCTCCTTTTATTATTACTACACCATTTTAATTCCGTATGTTGTCATTATTAAGAATTGTAGCCTTAATAATTGTATTAAATCCCTTATACCTAAACAGCATACTTAATAAAAAAACAGATTTTATTATTAAACAATTATAACATTTGTGAAAATATTAATTACATGTGAAAAAGGTAGCACTATCGTCTCGCCCTGTTTTTACTACCCCCTCCGCCGCCCTTGCAGTCTACTAATTACTGACAACCCTTTCACGAATGGTCATAACCCACAAACTGTTAGAAACTCCTGTTTTTTTCCTAGATATAAAGTTCGAAGAAGATGCATTTAATTTAATTAACAATATATTTCAAACTGAACGGCATGGTGTAGGTTGTGCTTTTTGCTCAAAAACATGCATAACAGAGACAAATTAAAAACGCAAGTTTTTATATAGTGACCATTTTCGTACTCTACTTCATAATTCTAACTCTCTCACATAATATTCATAATATTCTGTTAGTAATGCATTTCAAATAGATGCAAAAACACTTCCACATAACATGAAAACATTAATCATGTACAGGCCAGAGTGACGATACCATCGTTAAACGCTGTGACGACAGGTCGACAGGTGAACTCGTAATTTGAATAATCGCACTTACACACTTTTCCCAGTAGGGTAATGTTGACACGCTAGTTCACTTGTCATAACCAGTTGCTGTTCTCTGTTGATGGTGATCACTTGCCAACATGGATCCTAAGGTAATAAAATAAATCGCTTACGGTCTATGTCGGTGAAGCTTTTCGCGCTTTGGTTTACTTTAAGTTTGTGAATAATTTCGCGAAATATGATTCAAATAAGTGTGTTTTTCTATTTCTTCCATTCTGTAACGTTGAAGAATATACTTATTTTCCTTTTATGTGAAAACTTTTAACAACGGTGGCCTGGATTACCTTTTTGAGTACGTTTTTGAACTAGCAATTAAAGAATAGGTTAGAGCTACAAGTACTAAGTATCACTAGATGAGGTGACTAGTCTTCTATAGCCGAAACTATGCATGGTGTTTAGTAAAGTATGTGTTATTTAATAGTTGCTAGCTTGTATTTCAGTTTTGTTGCTGGTGTGGTATAATTCAAAATGAACGAATAGATGCAGCTATTGCGTGGTTGAACCTCATCATCATCATCATCATCCGCAGCCTTTTTCATCCACTGCGGGGCATAGGCCTCTCTTCGCTTGTGCCAAGTGCCAACCTTCCCTATCCTGCGCAAAGGATATTTTTTTACACTTCTAAATAAGAAAACCGTACTAATAGTTGTGATCTCCAGGGACAAAAGACATCCATTAATATTCCCCTTTCATCCACATTCTTATAATATGGTAAATGTAAAGCTCATTACATAAGGCCAATTTAAAGTTTTCACAAATAGATAGAAGTTTCTGCTCATAAGTTTCTTTTTGGCTGAGTTCACCATCTTCAAGTAAGGTATTATGTTGGCTGTCAGGTAAAAGTCAGAAGTATTGCACACTTGGCTTCCGCCATTGCTGTGCAAACTTATCCAGAAGATATTTCTAGGAATTGTTACCCTATTTTTCCTTGAGATACGTTATTTGGAAAGCAACTAGTCAATGCTTTACTCGGAGATGGTGAATCAGGCAATACGTGTAGTTTTCTGTTTTTTTTTTAATATACAATGGTATTCGCAGGGTAAAGTCGGCATTTTGAAGTTGGATCCGCGACCTAGGGTCATCATAGAACCATGCAGATCAGAGCTGACACCTCAGGTAGGTTTACACTCGGACCGGGCACCGCTTCCGCGCGCAGCGCGATAGTGCGGTAGCGCGGGGAAAGAGATTTATTTATAACAGATTTTGATAGAAAGCTTACAGTAGAACACCAAAACGCTAACTATCTAAAATTAAAACTTAAGTACATTCTCAAGGTGTTAAAAAGATAGTATCATAGTCAAGTCTATGCGTTAAAACAGGCAGTTTCGCTGGTGTTACGCATTTCTTATATACGGATAAGACAGCGAAATTACTGCGGTTCCGCTGTTATGGTTCCGCCGCGAAGGTGTGCTACTACTGCTACTAGCGGCAATGATAAGGAAGTTCAAGTCACCTGTAATGTTTGCTACAGGATACCAAAAACACCTTGATTATAGATTCAAGGTGTGTACAAAGATGAACTAAAGCTAGATGAACGATAATAACCGCAGAAACATTTTTGGTTTTGTCAGGCTGGACTGAACTATTTCAAGTGAAGTCCTCAAAATCATGGAACTCTGTTAGGTAAGGAATTTTTAAGGTTCTCAGCCAGTTGCTAATAGTTGATTGTAGTAGATAGATAGCGGCCTCGCTCCGAACCCACTCCGCGGCCTCGTCATCCAGACCATACAAGTGACTAGTGCCAAGACAAGCCAGTCAGTGCTTATCCGACCGAGTCACCAAGGCACCCACATCCCTTGATTGCGGGCAAGAGATATTGCGTACCACGCACTCTCCAGAGCGCATCATGGAGGTACCACCGCTTTCCACCTCTTCAGTGTTCCGCCGCCTACGAGCCTACCAGCTCGTCCTAACTTCATCCACTGCGACCTCTGCGAGTCAGAGGGACGCGCGGAGAAGCTACCTCACGTCTGACTATTGGTTATCCGACAATAAAATTCCAGATTATTGTCGGACTTAATACGACGGCCCTTCAACTGCGGTTCCCCCCGGTTCCTTTCCGGTTTCGTAAGGGACAAGCAGCTTTGGGCGCACGAAAAGGTTGTCTGACATGGTGCCCCCTCCGTTGCCAGTCCTAGCATAGGTTTATTTATCGTTTGTTCTATCCTCCATGGTGGCTGGAGCTGTCTTCACTAATTGACAATCGATATCGGGCAATTGCCGGGAAACATTTTGCTAATAATAAGCTATACTTATCACGAACATTGGTTCGATTCGTTATGTTTCAAGAGTCAAAACCTGACTACATCCTAGTACCACCCTGATGACGTACCTACCCAAACTATGGAATCCAGAATTCTATTAGTTATTCGGTAAGCAAAGTAGGTAGGTATTACATTTCGTTAATTGCCTGCCTGGTTCGATGCTTTTTAATGGTGCCGAGCCCCGATTCATTCTGTAATTACATAAACATTCTGTTTGCTCTTTTGGTTCGAGGTCTTTCTCTAATGGGTAGGTATAACTTGCTGTTGTGGTAAAGATTTAATGAATACCTGTGGAATACCATTAAGTTTTACTCCTGCTTTCCCTTAAGAATGGTCGGATTGTTTTAGTAGTGTCTAGTTGATGGGAAATAACTCCGATTTATCTCGTTTCTGTCTTCAAACTGAAGATGAACAACAAGTTAAATTACTCACGAGATATGTATTATCTTAGATGCCGTAATTCTATGGACTCGAAATTTTACTTAAAATCTTCGGTATGCCTCAAAAAAATCTATAAGCAAGGCTTTGGATCATTTTAATCTGTATCGATGGACGACCTTAGATGTTAAAAATCACTTGTTAATTATGCGAGTGATATAATCGCCAGCGCTAGGTGGGGCCGATGGTAATGGAATGAATGCTTATGGTTGCCACCAGTAGATTGCAATGTTTTGGCAAAATATCGAATAATTTATAATGCAACATGTCACGGATGGAATCTAATTTCTGCAAGATGTAGGCATGTGCGACATTGTAGGTATTTGGAAGTGCCTTAGACATCATAATAGGCTTATGACCTTGATATGAAAAAATGTAAATTGAATAGAATAGAATCGCTTATTTTGTGTCTTGCGCTATGGGGGAGATTAACTAGTTTTAATGTTTGTTGAAGTGTAAAATTTCACATCAGCCTCATGGGCGTTTCATTTACTTATTTTCTATTTTATGAGTCTATAAAAAATGTCTGGATGAAGTTCTTTATTCCTCGTAGTACTGGAATTAACTAATCGATTCGAAAGAACTAGTGTCACGACAAAAAGAATATTATTTCATCAGGTTCAACGAGTTATATAAAATACTACTTTCACATATTTAACTCAATTTCTTTGAAATACTTAATAAACAGCAAATTATAATAATATGCAAAACAATCGGGTGACATCCTTGAGCAGTATAGTTAATCAGCGTCCGAGATTGGCCGCACTCATTGACACCCACAAAAGAAAAACTGCGATCGGTCACGTGATGCCTCCCCAATCGAACCTTAGCTCAACTTTCTAAAACTGTATTATTGTGATATTTTGACCTAATTCGAGAGTGTTCCCGCTATCGCTACTATACATATAGGCCGGGTTAACGCTAATGTAAGGAAATCTCAAAAGATTGGCGTCATGATCCAACGATAGACAATTTTTGTTGAAAAACGCACTGATTCGCGTCACATCAAATCTTTGTATGATCACAGCCTGTAGATGTTGTGATTAATCTTTACAACAATCCTTATAAACGGCTTCTTTCGTCCGTCTGACCCTCTGCCTGCCAGGTATCTATTTATTTAATCAGCCCACTGCTGAGTATAGGCCTTCTCATTTTCACGACACATTATGGTTTATTGTTCTGGTTCTGTGCCTAATTAACGCAAATACTGCCTCAAAAAATACAAAAAAAACCTTTGAAAAAACTTTCTTAAATGGGTAGTTTTCAACTTACAAATAAAATCGCAGAGAATCAGAACTTCCTCAAAGCGTGACGTGGAGCAATTAAGCTAACTAAGGAGCCCTCTTCGCCACCTGAATTCCTTTGCAATAAATCGTCTAGTTAATAGATGGTCGTTGTGCGACCAGCCTAGTTTCAGTCCAGTCGTTTCTTGATCTGCCCCCGCACAGTCCAACTGTCCCACGGGCGGGATATGAAGTGAAAATTAAGTTTGGATTTTTGCAAAGATTTATTTAGGTGAGAGAATAATTTAATGAGAACGGTTTTGATCTTTGTTTTTAATGAGAAATAGTGATTTTTTTCTAAAAGTTATACGAGAGCAAAAGATACCTAAAAGACAAAAGTTGTGTACGTAGTGAAATAGAATAATGTCATACTGGTTATTCATGTTGAAAAACATTATGATTGCTTGGTATTAGAATAATCTTGATATCGTTCGTAATGAAAGTGCTTTTTATTTTTAACATTTTGCAAAGCACGCGAAGTAGACTCAAGCCACTTTTATAATTAAAATCTAAGTGATAATAATTGTTGCTTTCAAAATACTCATGTTAAGTAATGAAAGTGAAATAAAAATTTGTGGTCCGCTGTGTTTTGCGGCGATTAACACAGTTTATAGTTTTTAAACGACATCTGCCTACCACTAAGGAGTTTACGCACGTACATGTATGTATAGATTTGTACGATTATATCACCATTAACTATATTTACAAATCAGTGGTTACCATGTAGAGTCAAATACATGGATTTTCAAAGCCCGAACATAATTGAGTAATTTGTCTTATATTGTACTTAATACATTAGGTCCACGGTCCACGCATTATAACTTATAATTCGTAAAATTAAAATGCTCATATTCCCCTAATGATTTATCAATTTGTTTCAAAATCCCAAATACAAGCCTCCATTTCCTATGATCAATTCAGTTCAATTTTTTTCATGGTTCTGATATTCGCAACTAAGTTCAATGCTTATCAGTCTAAGATTTTAGCACACGGCGCCGCCGGCGTAACGTGACATGTTCGCTGTGTCTTAAGACATTTAAGGAACAGTGTACAACAGGGTTCGTACGAAAACGCACCAGCGTCTCCGCAGCCTTCGGTGGACCGGCTTTCAGTGACGTGGGCGGAGCCGGGCAGTATGACGTCATCTGGCGTGAACCTCTTCCACCTGCCTTCCGAAGCGCCCTCCAACGAGGTCAAGTTCTCGCCGACTGCTGGAGGTGAGACGGATTTGTATTACCATAGGGCTTTGACGAGGTTATACAACTCGTATGGGCTGGACTTGTCATATGAAAATATCTATACAGGGTCTTTCATTTTTAACTACTTACACTCATTTTTAACTAATTTTTTGCGTTGTAAATAGATGTTTGATTATCAATTTAATTTCTAAGCCGATTTAAGTTTTCACTTTAAAATGTACCTTTTAATGATTTTTTCGGACATGTTGCATAATAATTTTCAAGGACCACCAATCGCAGCCCAGCTACATCACGTCAAACGCTTGAATTAACTAAGTTATACAAGAACAAACAATCAATTGAAAGGATAGTCTTTATCGATTTTTCGGGATTTTCATAACCTAAAAAATCATTAAGTACATAAATTTTTTTTTATTTTTTTGTTGAACCCAATTCCTGAATTGAGTTAGTTTAAAATGAAAACCCTGTACTAATCCTTGTTACTAATCCCTTTTTACTAAACCCTTTTTACTAATCCCCTTAATTTTTCCTTTTACATTTTTATAAGATGTCTTCTCCATTGTGCCTCCTGGCCTGGCAGAGACCTCTAAACATTTCCATTACTTTCTATCTGTTTTCCAGTTTGGACCAGCCGTGATTTTGAGTTCATTCTCCCATCGCATGATGTGTCTTTCCCTGATCCGTTTGCTGTGATATGAACAGCCTAATCATAATAAACTTGCTACTTGTATCCAAAAAATAGCTTACTTATTTTATCGACACAATTTTAGACCAAATATTTTTAGCAATATATTGTGTTGTGATACGCGTTGACATCTTTTGTATGTGATGCTATAGTTTGAGTACAGTTTAAAAACTGGTTCTTGAAATAAATTAGAATGATGCGTGACTACCAGCCCTGAAATTAAGTTGTCGTGGGAGTAATTACTAGGAAGGCGCCGGTCGTATCCCACAAAACCGGTATCTGCAAAAACTTTTGAATAAACTTCCCTTTTGAAGTTTTAAATTTTTTTATAGTTTTTAGGAAGAAAAGACAATTTAATCTATTCAGCACGACAAAAATATAGTTAATTTAAAGGTAACTTGAAACTAAATCAAACAAAATATAAAAGAGAATAAAGTTTGTGTGTATTATCTGAAATGACAAGGATAATAATAATAATCCATTATTACCTTCAAAGTCTAGGGTTCCTTGTTTTTTGATTTATTCTAAACTTAATGAAACTGTAAGAAAATTATTTTCCTTATTAAAAGGTCTAAAATTTTCCAGATTGTTCTGAAGATGAGGATTATTCGGCAAGTCTCAGTGCGGTGCTGCGTCAGCGGCGTGCTAGTGTGCGTCGATCGCGTAAAGGCCGCGCCAGGCGACCGTCTTCGCCATTCTTACCAGACGAGACACGTCCTCGCAGGCGATCCTCTGTCTTCACCACCAGTTCGGGGGAGTGAGTATCTATCACTACCACAGAATACAGACACAATGCGCTTCTCAACACTTAACAGGGACACTACGTGTAGTGAATTGTAGTGAATATGCGTCAGACGACCTTTTCTTCCATAGGTAAGCGTTATACACCGCTATTTTATGACGACCAAAAAAAATTTAAGGACAGTTGCAGCAGATGCAGAAAATGATAATGGCATAGTCAGAACTTTTTTATATTTAACTACCACAAAGTTATCGAGGATTGTAGTCAACCAAAACCGAAGAAAATTTTATGAAAACTGTACAAATAAGTACTGCAGACAACAATCTCGTACCGACTCTCATTCGAACTATGTTCTCGTATCATCTCCAGTCAGTAAAACCGCAGTAGCTATCATAAATCCATCTCTGACTCGTCTCGTCTCCTTTTTAGGTTATAATTATTTTTTTCCCTTTTTTGAGTTTTAACTACATAAATGTGATCAGTAACAGACACCGAGACCGTGTTTAATTTTTTTTGGTAATTAAAAAATAGCGGTGTATAGTGTGAAGTGGTTGTGGCCCTTCTTCTCTTCTGGCTGTTGTAATTAGTTCGCGACGGAATCATTCGCTAAGATCAGAAGCATATCGCTTAACGCTTGTTTCGTCAGAATAGATAGTTCTACGCGATTGTGAATTTGAAACTAGCTGTTAAAGTCACACACAGTTATCGCGGCATCTTACGTCAACCGATAGTCAATGTAGCCCTTCCAGAATAAAATTCCAAAATTTAATTTGTAGTACAGCGATATCAATGGAAGAAACACCAGCCGTGGTGACTCAAGAGCAGATCTTCGATAATATCCATCTGCACAAAGTGGTGCTCGGCTCTGTGAAGCAACAACCTCTTGGGATGAGGAGGAAACTGAAAATTGTACATCAGGTAAGTTACTTATAAGTACCTATTTTATTTAACACAAAAAAGTGAAATAAAGTAGGTATACATTATGGATGCAGCCGGGTAAAACCACCGCTGTTTTTTTATTTACTTATAGTGACGATGCCGTCTTTATCGTGCTTCAATCACATTTTGACTTTCGTATATTTTATTTATTTATTCATCAAAAAATTAAAACACCATAACAGCAAGCCCAAACGATGTTTTGCAAGATCTGTTTCAACCTCAGACAAACTACGGTTTTTGCGGGGAACGAGGTAGCACACGAACGCATTTTACACACACTTATGCATAATAAATGACATGTTTACGCACACTCTTGCCGTATATGACGTACTTACGTATCTAAATCGTATATAGTCTGGAAGACATCGCCTCGAGCGATAAGACCGCCTATTGTAGGACATTACTTTATATACAACCTAGCACTTAATGTTTATCCTTATTCAATGTAAAATTGTGTCCTCATTAAAGTTATTATATATTTATTTATTTATTAATATAAGACGCATATGATTTGGAATCTTGTACATTTTGGCAGAGGGGATTTACAAGGTACGGCGCATCCCGTCTGTAAGATATAAGGTTTCAACCAATGATTGTAGACCCCAGCTGTGTATAACATTATACAATTTCTTTCAGGCTAGAGGCTATATCAAGCGACATGAAGGTCAACTGCAAGAAAGACTGGCGCAGTCAAAGAGTACACGGGACATTTATGCGAGATTCAACATCTTTATTGCTGCAGTAAGTGCATAAACATTTTTGCAACCACTACTATTTATACCACTAATATAATAAAGCTGAAAGTTTGTGAGATGTTGAGATGTTTGTGATTCAATCACGCCTAAACCAGTGAACCGATTTGGATGAAACTTGAAATAGGCGTACATAGTGACCTGGAATAGCAAATAGGCTTAAAATGTTGGTAGCACGCGGGCGAAGCCGCGCGCCAAGCTAGTAATATCTATAACTATGTATGAAAGGAAGCTCCACGACGCCTACCTCCCTATTTATCGTATTGGTCAGCATTTAGTACTTCTAATTGAGTCTGATTTACAGATGAACTAACTTTTATTAGATTTGCCATCACATTAGTTACTAGTCTTATGTAGTTCCGGAGCTAATAGTTCAATTGGATTACTTCTTTTGCGTTTAGTTCTTCCCTTTCACTAGTTCAATTTCAATACAATCATATCTCTAGTTCCGTAGTTTAGACGAACGTTGCGAGCGCGAACGATAGAGAGATTCAGGCGATACATTGGACTAGGTTAGACTACTGAACTTAACTATCTATCTAGTTCAAAAGATAAGTTACGAATGAAAACCGATTGGAGCGATGGGAATGACAAAGGCATTTGAACTACGGAACTAAAAGATAGATATACTTCTCAGCGATCAAAAGATATACACCGCTATTTTATGACTACCAAAAAAAATTTAAGGACAGTTGCAGCAGATGCAGAAAATGATAATGGCGTGGTCAGAACTTTTTTTATTTAACTATCACAAAGTTATCGAGGATTGTAGTCGACCAAAACCGAACAAAATTTTATGAAAACTGTACAAATAAGTACTATAGACGACAATCGCGTACAGACTCTTATTCGAGCTATGCTCTCGTATCATCTCCAGTCAGTAAAACCGCAGTAGCTATCATAAATCCATGTCTGACTAGTCTCGTCTCCTTTTGAGGTTATAATTTTTTTTTCTCTTTTTTTGAGTTTTAACTACATAAATGTGATCAGTAACAGACACCGAGACCATGTTTAAAATTTTTTTGGTAATTACAAAATAGCGGTGTATATGTATCTATCTTTTCGATTAGCTGACACATTTTGCGCATGGCTAAGTTACTGTTCTAGGCGTGTGTGTTGTGTGTCTAGGTAGATGCACATGCACGTTGTTTCTATGTGCGTAAGCTCGGGAACGCTCCATGGACGAATGTGCTCTTAGTATGTATTGCTTACGCACACTGAAATAAATATACACAAACAAGACTAACCCGCCTTTGTGAGATAGATCAACTATAATATAATACTCTCGTCTATTCAATGCAATTGTTTTTCATAGAAATGGCAGCAGCTAAAACGCGAAGCTGCGAACACATCAAACCTGCTGATTCCCTGGGAACTGCGTATCAAGGAGATTGAATCTCACTTCGGCTCTGTGGTCGCTTCATACTTCACCTTCCTGCGCTGGCTGTTCTGGGTTAACCTGGTCATCGGATTTATACTGCTGGTGTTTGTTATAGTACCTGAGGTATTATTAACTGATAATAGATGAAACTACTT
The DNA here is from genome assembly GCA_963565295.1 of Epirrhoe alternata. Lineage (NCBI taxonomy): Eukaryota > Metazoa > Arthropoda > Insecta > Lepidoptera > Geometridae > Epirrhoe > Epirrhoe alternata. The sequence continues at coordinate 4,709,866 of OY751375.1, forward strand.
ACCTGAAGAGACACTTTGATTGAATGTCTTTTAATTTTAGCAGTCACAAAAACAGTACAAACCTCACTCTCATAACACTTTCTATCATAATTACTCACGAATCTTAACCCTGCTTATTATCCCAGATAATATTAATTATAAAGGCAAAAGTTTGGATGACTTGAAGTTATTTGCTTCTCTACGCTAAAACGGTTGAACTGATTTCGATGAAACTTAGCTCATATCCTGGATTAACACAAAGATATTTCCAACCCTGTTTTATGTATTCATGAGAAACCGCGGGTAAAACCACCAGCATGAAACATAGAACTATTAGAACTGTCGTCTTCTGTTTTTGACGAATCTTCGCTACGGTTTCTTGCTTTCTTTGTAGTACCTCACAGCGAATCCGCAGCAAGACGGAGAACGTAAGATAATAATGGAAGAGGAACGTCGTAACGCGACAAACTTGCTGACGCTTTGGGAGTTTGAAGGCGTGCTGAAGTACTCTCCTATATTCTACGGCTACTACAGTAATATCGAACGCGCGCAATATAGGATGCCGCTCGCTTACTTTCTGACGGGCCTGGTCGTTTATATCTACAGTTTCGTCGCTATACTGAGGAAGTAAGTGAGATATCTTTACTAATTAATAGTGTCCATTACTTCATAGGTAGCGGGAAATCCCCGCTATTAGAATAACTACCAAAGTAGCTAGTTCCAGCGTTCAGGGAGTCCCCGCTTATTAAGAAAATCTTGATAGCACTTTACATTATATTATGAGTATAAGTACTTCATTTTTATTCTACATCGTGTACACATTTTTCAGAATGGCAGAAAACTCCCGTATGTCGAAACTCTCGGAAAAGGATGACGAGTGCATATTCTCATGGAAATTGTTTACCGGTTGGGACTTCATGATTGGTAATGCAGAAACTGCTCATAACCGCATCGCTTCTGTTATACTAGGATTCAAAGAGGCGCTATTGGAGGAGGCTGAGAAGAAAAAGGACTTACGAAAGTATGTATCTACTTCATCAACTTTAAGCTCTGAACTCCATAATTGACCTTGCACAACAATAGATAGTAGACTATATTTCATTTGATTTTTCAGCTGGCGTATAATATCACTTCGTGCACTCGTCAACATCTGCGTAGTATTACTTCTGGCTATATCTGCTTACGCCGTGGTCTATGTCGTGTCTCGCTCGGATGATGATTCAAAGTATAGGAGCTGGTGGCGGGAGAACGAGACGACAACAGTTGTCACAGTCATCTCTATAACCTTCCCAGTGTTTTTTGAGTTACTGGGTCTGTTGGAGCACTATCATCCGCGGAAACAACTGCGGCTACAACTAGCACGGTGAGTCACATAAATATTTCTACTGACAACTATCATCTGTGTATTAAATTTTCTTCGAATATCTTTATTCGATTATCTTTATATTCTTCTAAATATGTTTTAAGTAAGTTTGTGTAAAACTGTGTCTGTTGTTGCAGAATCATGCTCCTAAATCTACTAAATCTTTATTCCTTAATATTTGCATTATTCAGCAAAATTGAGGGTATGAGCGTTGCTTTGAACCAACTCAAGCCAAACGTGACCAACGCAACAGCAGTACCCAATAACACTTGGATCTACGGAACATTTTTACCGCATGGTTCATGTATAGAAGAAATGGTTTCATGTGGCCCGTGTAGTATACACATCATACTATCAGCTATTGACGGAACACCAGTTGAAAATATCTACGAGGCAGCAAACGCGTCCATGTCGGAAGAACTTAGAATGTACTTAGACACCTACTCCTCAGATATGACTAAATTATTGAGTTCAAACACGAACAATCTTGTTGCTGAAAGTCTTATAAAAAGCTACGAAGATGATATTGAAACAACAACTATGAGTGACGCCAATAGAGAACTTCAAAGACTTAAAAATCTTCTCCTCCAATTGGCTGCAACTTCTAACCAGAATAATTCAGTTACTAATTTCGATGGTGAATTATTTGACATATTCACTTCCGATGAAAATGAAACGACGATAAGTACTGACGCGACATTTAGTACCGAGACTGTGACAAGTCCCTATGAAATAATGAATACTGAAGAAACTATGAGCACTGAAGAAAATATGCATACTGACGAAATTATGAATACAGTCGAATCGATGAGTACTGATATAACATCGTTCAATGAAGAAACAACAAGTACTGATATACCATCGTTCAATGAAGAATCAACTACTGAATTGGTGACAAATACCGATGGAATGATGGTTACCGACGCTTCATCATACAACGAAACCATTACTACTGATTTGCCAATAAGTGATGCGATGGAAATGTCAAGCACTAATAAAAATAATGAAAACACTTTTAGTGATACTCAGATGGCAACCACAGATGCTATCATCTCTTCACATACAATTTCTAGTTTAAATACTATTCCATATTCACCAATTACTGTAACTGACGGTGCATCGAGTAAAGATAGGAGTGATTCCAACCATCTTACAACGTATCATATAATTACAGAAACGACAGACCCGTACACAAACACTCCTAACAAAATAAACTTGGCGGATACAACCGTTGCCTCTGTTGTTTATGCTACTGCAAAATCCGTATCTTCCATTAGCAAAAAGAAACTTTGCCCCGACTTGTTGTTTAACTGCACGACAGTTTGCGGGGGTAAGAACATCACACAAGTCTTCTCAATATCCAACTGCTCTGTCATAAATAGAGTGTGTTACGAAAGGAAATGCAACAATCACAATGCTACCGAAAATATGACTCTAGCGAACACAACTGTTACGGATATCGTTTACGAAGACGAGAAGCATATAAAGCAGTACAACTTGACGATACCGACACGGAAGAAGCTTCTCAAACTATGCTGGGAAACTATGTTCGGTCAAGAACTAATCAAACTTACTATGATGGATTTGGTGAGTGTTAAAATATTCTCTGACATAATCTAAATTCAAATCATTTAATTGCTAGAAAGTATGTACAATAATGGTGTAAAGATTAGATTGTTTATTTTGAATGTATTTTGTAGGTTTTCGTGCTACTCGGCACTTTGTTCATGGATTTCTTCCGAGCTCTATTCGTGCGTTATATGAACAAATGCTGGTGTTGGGACCTTGAGAAGAAGTTCCCAGAATACGGCGATTTTAAAATAGCCGAGAACATATTGCACTTGATAAATAACCAAGGAATGGTGTGGATGGGCATGTTTTTCTCGCCAGGACTGGTAGTGTTGAATGTAGTTAAACTGATGATAATGATGTATTTACGGTCCTGGGCTGTTATGACCTGCAATGTTCCGCACGAAGTTGTCTTCAGAGTGTCCAAAAGTAACAACTTCTACTTAGCCCTTCTTCTTACTATGCTGTTCTTATGCGTCTTGCCTGTAGGGTACACTATTGTCTGGGTAAAACCTTCATGGCACTGTGGACCTTTTTCTGAATACGACAGAATCTATTATATCATGACGAGCAACATCTACAAACTGCTGCCGCAAAGTTTAAACTTTGCTTTGGAATATATCGCGTCACCGGCAATTGTGATACCGCTGTTAGTTCTACTGATACTGATCATCTACTATTTGACCTCTCTCACTAATTCCTTGAGAGAAGCTAACAATGATTTAAAGGTATGTAAATCTCAACTAACGTCAATGACTTCAAAAAAACACTTTAAGTCAAATACGTAATTATTTAGCATGGTACCTCTTTGCGTAATTGTAACAAACATCAAATGTACAAAAATTCGATTTATACTTTAGTAGGAAATTGAAATCCAAATCAACTAATTTTAGATTCAACTCCGACGTGAGAGGACGGAAGAGCGTAGGAAGATGTTCCAGCTCGCGGACACGAGACGCGCCGGTTCCTCTGCCATGGATAATACACCGTTCGCGCGGTGGAAGAAAGCGCTGCCCTCACTCCCTCTCAGCAAATCCATCGACTCTGATGATCGCAAAACTATCGCTGCCGACGAAACCGTTGAACCATTGAAGACAGTCAAAAAGAAAGGTAAGATTTACTAAATCTTTGGTACTTAATTCGGCACGGCATACAATAATTTGTGATACTCGTTGTAGGTGGCATATTCGCGAAAATTGTAAACATGGCCTTGGATAAAAAGTCTGACGTGTCCGCAACCTCCGAAGCCCCATCACCGTTACCGTTGTCTTACAATATGGATGATGAAACAGATACCGACTTTCACGAGACACTTCCCAAAGAAATACTTAAAGTAAAGGACATTAAAATATCAAAAAACTTTGAACACAAAAAAAAGAATAATGTAGAATTCAAAACTGATGATATAGTAAAGTCAAAGCGAAAAGACGATGATCTCAAAGTTAATATTGAAGCTGCAAATGAGCCTTCTGACAAAAAAGCAGTTGCACAAAAGCAACTCAAAGAACGAATTTCAAACATCGTATCAAAAACAAAATCACCTAGAGAGGAGACAAAAGTAAACAATGAAGATAAGAAAATAAATGAAAAGCAAACATCAGAATCGAGCACACAATCGCGACAATCCGATTCTATTGGTTCTGTAATACCGGTGATAATGATAAGCACAACTGAAAGTGATGAAGAAGCTTTACAACCTGAAGAAAAAAGAGATACCAAAACTAAGGAAAGAAAGCACAAGGAGTATGTTAAATTAAGCAGAGGAAATGATGACAATGAAAAAAAATCTAAAAAGAGTAGTTCTGATTCAAAATCTTTACGAAGGCAGAGTAGTGTTGATAGCATCAAGGATCAGAAATCCCCTAAAGTAATAAAGCCCGAGGAAGGCCACAAATTCCAATATTCTTTGTAATTAATAGGTATAGGTATAATATCTACATAGTACATACTTTCAGAATGTCCATGTACAATTCCTGAGTACATTGTTAAGTTTTATTATAACGCGTATGATGTATGCGTGGTGGTTCTTATCAATTTAACTTCTTCTTTCGAGTCTATGTATCACGATCTATTCAGAGCCATTCAATCCGTCAATTGAACTGACAACTTACTTCGGACCTTACTTGAATAAAGTGGAAAAAATTATCCCATGGCTGTACCTAGTCATCAGAATAATTCTAACTACTTTATTAGTCATGTAAAGTCTAATAGCCTTACCATGAAACGTGACATTAAGTTATTTTTCGGAATAAACCAAGAATAACCATACAGTTTACAGTCAAGAATAACTTTATACCAGGTTTATTAGTAGGCGCCTAAAAATTAAATAATAAAGTAGATTTACTAATTTGTCTTTTATTATCCTTTTAAAACCTCGATACAACAGATGAAAGTAGAATTAATAACGAATGTAAGTGAGTTTCGTCTCTGGGAGAAGCGTTACAGTACTTGCCCTGGCAGACACATACGTGGTACCGCACGTACAGTGACACCCCTTTACTGAATGGTGTCAGTGAAGCCATTGGCGAAAAAGTACATCCTGATTCTTTATCACGCAAGATCATCTCTATTTTAGCAAATCTCTTCGAAGCAAAACTCTGTCCTCGCTGCGGAAACCAAGTCCTGCATCCCCTTTCTACATAACAATCTTCAATATCCAACCATCGCTTAAAGCATCCATTTAAGTAAGAATTGGTGCATTTTTCTTTTAAATCTTTTGTAACTGGTTTATACTCCCCTGCGCTAAACATAAGACCGCAGTTTGTATCGCTTAGTCCTGTCGAATTAAGACCGCATTTATAGCACTTAAGAATACTCTGTTTTCTTTGATGGTTTATTTGTTGTGATACTGTACTGCTTGTTTTTGTTGTTAGTTGCTCTACTGTTGTTGTTGGTTCATTTATTGTTGTTGGTTCATCTATTGTTGTTGGTTCATCAGTTGTTGTTATTTCCTTTACTGTTGTAAGTTCCTCTACTGTTGTTGGTTCTACAGTTGTTGTTAGAAATGTACTAGAAGTCGATCCATTTCTCAATGCCTTCTGAGTCTGTAGCCAGTTCGCATGCTTGAGTTTAAAGCGTTCCCTGTCACTGTCGCGGGGCTCCAACAGCACTTTCTTTAGCACGTGAAGCATGTTTATGTCGTCTTCACTAATCGTTGTTTGCTGCAAGTGTGTAAAATAAATCGAGTGATCTATCATTGACTCAGGAACCTCTATCATTTCTTTACGATTTTTAAAGCCCGCTACATTTTGGAAATATGGTTTCCATGTTCTGATACTCGTTGTATTCTCTTCAGAGTGTGATCTTGTAGTAGGCATGTATACATTCTTATAAGTTGTACCTATATGTTTTGTCAGCTTTTTCACAGGTCGGAAATAGTATGCCATCTCATTGTTCATGCGTCTCGGTTTTCCACTATCTTCGATAAAATTCGACATCCCGTTTGATAAATCGTAGTCAACTGGAATACTATCAACGTAGTAATCCTGTGGTAATATGATGATTCCATCTTTTGGTTCGTATTGGTTAGGATTTTTCAATCGAGATAATAAGGACAAATTAGCATTATTGAATAATGCTAGTAAAATCGATGAACGTATCAAAATGCAATAAATTGTAAACATTGTAAAAGTTTCAAAAAAATGTAAAAATATAAAAAAATATAAAAAATGTGTAAAATGTGTAAACAGACGACTATAAAATATGCATAGTGCGTCAAAAGTGACTTTTATAAAAAAGTAGAGCTGTAGAGTCATGAAGTTACTGATAAAAACTTCATGGTAGAAGTTTGGTAGAAACTAGTTTATACGTAGTATTTGGTAGAAGCATACTCTTAATAAGAAGGTCTACTGGGACTTGGCTTAAAACTGCCTCGATTTTTGCTAGAAATGAAAAATATAGCATGGACTAATATTGCCTTCTACTGAAGTTCTTACTTTAAGAAAAATTCGTTAAGTTCCTACATAAATAAAATAACGCCACTTTACTGTAGTAGGTGACTCTGCTTTTGCTGCCCAGAGTATAGAATCGCTTCGTTATTGTCGTCTTTCGTTCATGCTACCTATAAACAAAAAGTATAGAACCACTTCAGTTCGGTACATAGTAACTCAAATACATATTTCGCATATTCGCTTATTTTAAGAGCAATGATAAAAGTTGCAATCATTTTTATCCCTTCGTAATCAGCGCCGGGTAGTGGAATATAGAAGTGTTATTAGGGGCTATCGCTATCTTAACGGGAGAGGCACCGCAGGCCGGCATTACGCGGCCGGTCGTCGCGCGGCTAACATGGCGCGCGTCACGGCGCTATCCGTCTTACTACTCCTTCCCGTGGTAGCATCAGAAATCCTGACCCCTCCGTACTTCAATCTAGCCACAGGGAAGAAAATCACGGCCACAGCGACTTGTGGGGATGAGGGCCCTGAGCTGTACTGCAAGCTGGTCGGCGCGAATGCGGACCACGATGAGCGCGTGATTCAAGGACAGGTATGTTTGTTGATCTTGGGATCCTTGTGGTCCTATTTGGTATTTAGATTTAAATAGTTGGATATTCATTAGATACTACATAAATAATGCTGGTTTGTAAAGATATCAGTTAGAGCTTTGTATTTAAAAGCTGCGCTAAACAATTTAACTTTCGCGTAAGTAGGTATTTATTTAGCACCATAGAATGTTATCGTTAGTTTATTTATTTAGTTGATTGATATCAAGCTTAGAATAAATCTGTTATCATCATTATCATCGATGGTCCCATTATCTTAAAAATCGTTTTATTATTAAAGGAACCGGAACTAAACAAAAGCTCTCGGAAACTGCATAGTTACAGGGGGGGTATCGACTGTATCCCCAAGGCGCGGTAGACATTCTCTCAGATCTTTTTATGTATTTCAGATCCTTTGAAGATAGTTATAATAAAGATAACTTTTTCTGTATTAGATTGATACACAAATATTAACAACTGATTGCAGCCTCTTTCTGCTTTTGCAATCGTTACTTATCGGTCTAATTAAGAATTGTAGGTACCTACCCAAATTTAGCTCAGCTTATCAGCTAAAATTCTAAGCTGTTGAAAAAAGTTGCCACATATAATATGAACATGCTCCCGGCACGCGGTAGGTTGCGATAAGCGAGTTATCTCGTGTCCTGTTGCCCCATCCCGTGATAACGGGTTCGATGCTCGATGAAACAATACTACTTATATCATGACAAAAGCTCATTAAATTTTTTCAATTAACAAAATTTTTCGAAAATTGGCGGTTGGGTTTCGTTTGTGTTTGTAAACTTATCTCATATACAAATCGGTATTTAAAAGAGCTTCATATCATGGCATACCTAGTCTATTGCAAGCTCTTAGGTTAGGGGATAATACTTCGTGAAAAAAATATGTAGGTACTCGTAATTGGTGTAATGAGTATTTTTTCGTCTATCTCTATCATGAAACCTTTGAACTCCTGTCATAGATACAGTAACAATGAAGCTATTTATCTAAAAACTTAATAATAAAATTAGATTTAAGTATGCCGTTTTGTGAAGATTTTATAGTATTGCCGAAATGTTATCATTCTGATGACATTTTGACCTCTTTATCTTTGTGCTCCGAAAAATTAACAACCAACGATTTTAGATATTTATAGGACCCTGGCAAATGTCCAAAAAAGGTCTAACTACATAAGTAAATCACTTGGTGAAGTCTGGCGATGATGATGAGATCAAATATGCGGTTTGCATGCATCCTTTTCTCAATTTATAAAAACATCCTTTTTGTCCAAGAAGCGTCGATCCAAAGCCATAAAAATTGCTATAAGTGGGATACACCAGCCCCATAAACTTGTGGTTATGACGAGCTAATGATCCCCTGGTACGTTTTTACCTGCGCATTGATCGACAATTTATTTTTTATGTTGCATAAAATTCGTGTAAGTAACTATTGAGTTTGAAAGCTAATAACATAAGTAAACAGTTTACTTTAAATGTTATTCAACGAAATATGATGAGGAATATATATACGAATATGCCTTGCTCACCATGGGCGGATCCAGGATTTTTTTCTGGGGGGGGCACAAGAAACAAAAACTGACAAAAATTTCACAATTTATTAATTTGTCGTCGTTAGTTGGTACACAAAAATATCGTCTGGGGGGGGGGGGGGGGGACACGTGCCCCCGTGCCCCCTCCCCCCCTGGATCCGCCTATGTTGCTCACTCTTCGCCACGCGTTAGTCAAAATTGTAAATTGAAACCTAGCTATGCAATTATGTGCAGCAAGCAAGAAAGTTGCTGTTACTAGATAAATAATTCGATAGTTTGTGATTGATAAATAATAATATAGAAGGTACAGCCAGTTGTAATGCTGAGCAATATGTTAATGATTACTAACTAACATGGACAGCTGTTGAAAGTTTTATTAAATAAAAGAGAAACGTTCAACAGATTTAAAATTCTCGTAAGAAGTAATCTGATACTGAACAAAACAACATCCCTAAGTCACGACGGGCCGGTTTCGGTCGCTCCTGCGGCTTTTTGCAGACATGTGGCAGCCAAATGTGAATGCGCCGCCCATCTTTAAATCCTCTTTTGTTTCATTTTGGCCCACAAACAATAGCTCCTGAATTGAATGGCTTTTTTCCCGTTGTCCAAACGAGTTACGGGTATCGTTGGCTGGTATATGAACAAGGGCTTTGTGAATGGACGAATTTGTCGGGCTGTTGAATCTTTCAAAGATAAAAGTCTGTTGTTTTGTTTAACAAAAAGATGAATTCTCTTTAACAATGTAAATGTTCTATTGAATTAAGTTTTACAATCAAAATACGTCATCGGTTAAGCTCCTTTAAACTTAAATGTTATTCGTATTCTGGTAGATTATCAAATTCACAGAATCGTTGTTTGGAATGCTTCCATGCAAACGTACCGAATTCTACTTAGGCTTTATAATAGACGATTATTGGATCGCTAGCCAATCAATGATTTTGATGATAAATTATTAGTTATGTATTTAATAATTCAGAATGAACTATGAAGTGAAGCTACATGCAAATAATTGTATTTAAATATCTAGACACGAATTGTTTGATTTGGGTAAAATTAGAACACTGCGTAATTCAATAGTGTTTTATTGACCATCTCCAGTTCCGTTGTCTGCACTAATCAATGATAGCGAAAGAGAAGCAAAGATATGCCAAACCGGGCTAATGAAAACTTTAAACGATTTGTTTATGTAAAATCTGATTTCAGGTGTGCGATATTTGCAACATGACGAACGACGCGAAGAAGCATCCTCCGGAGTACGCGGTGGACGGCATGGAAACGTGGTGGCAGAGTCCACCGCTCTCTCGTGGCATGAAGTACAACGAAGTCAACCTTACCATCGACCTGGGGCAGGTAAGAATGTTTTTCAATTTGACCTCTTTTCTCGACAGGGTCTTTCTCTTTTCTCGACTCTTTTCTCTACGACAAGTAAATAGATAATTGTGTGTTCCTAGCTTCGATCACAATTACAATCCTAAATCAATGGTTCCTAGTGTCTGTAATTGTATTTGTATGGACGAATCACTCATGAAGGTAAGTAGGTACACTCAGCAAAAAATGTCGTCTACCACCCTACGGTTGAGAAACAACAAGGTTTATTTTACTATTATGACAGTTACAAAAGTAAACCTTAGCGGTAGTTAGATTTCACAGAAACTGTTGTCAAAAGTGGTAGACCACTTTCTTTGTTGACCGTACATAACAAAAAAATTCCTGGGTTGTTATTGATAGGCGGTGGTGAACTAGGAATCGATACCTTGATACATAAGTAGTATTTACTAGAGACTTAAGTCAATTTAGATATCGTACTAATAGATATTCAACCGATGGTCGTCATGTTGCCGACATGTGCCGAAAACGTCCATTCACATGTTCTCGTTTTCGGCACAGACAGATGACATCAGCAGCATAAGTGTTTCTAATTATTTAATGTCTATGGATCACATCCTGCATAAACAACGAAGTTGTAAATAAAGACACGGGCTGTTCTTAGCTGAATAAAATTCTTCGAAATTACGCCTAAAAACGTAATCATGCATTTAAGTATTCTAGAATCTAGATTATTTATATAGTTCGAAACAGGAATAGTGCTTGAAATAGGAGGATACTTTTATATTTACTACCAATATGTTTGATCCGGGCTCTAGAGAAAAATAAATAACGTTTGTCACCAGGATTTATTTTTGTAGGATTTAGAATCCTTGCGCAGCACGATAACCCGAAGGATCGTTGTCTATTTGGGAGATTAGATCCAGGAATAGCGTATGCTGGTGTATTGACCCCGGTTACCTCACTCGGCTCATAAAATTAATAATAGACTTTACGATGCAAGTCAACGCATTTGCAGGAAACTATGAAACTTCAGAATTTGGGTTTACTCCACAGTTACTTTTATATTCTTGTGTAAGACTTTTAAGTGCCAGAGTTGATGTTATGCTAGGATCCAAGCGCATCATAAAAATACTTTATTAGATAAATTATTTATTTAAATAAAATGACTGCTAATTTTATTGTCTCTTTCTTAGTTTATAAGCAATTTACAATTAAAATACGTTTGTACGTACTCGAATTGGTAGGTGAATACGAAATTGCAGTTAGTCTTGATATGCACGGCGATATAGCTAAGTTACTACTATCTAGTGTTTGTCCGATAATACTTGTAATATTTCTTATTAGACTTCAAGAAATTTAAGAAAACATAATTTTATAACTACTAACAATAATAATATTAACTTGCCTAGCGAAGTTCTAAATCATTTAGTGTGAAATGCAGATGTGGAATCAAAAGCATGTTGAATATCCTGGTTCGTAAGAATGTCATTCAACTATCCTAGCTGAGCAATATCAAGGCTGCTTTGCTAATGAAATATAATGCCTTCGTGTACTCTTGCGAAAGATGCTACTTTCTGCTTGCGTTTCGTTCGATCCTCTGTACTTATGTAGTATTTTTATATATGATATGTAGTATGGTTTTCGCTCAAGTTGAAGTTTCATCGTCTTCTGCAAGTAAAGTTTTATTTAAGCTCTCGTTTTATCGAACCTCTTGAGAAATTTCGTTTTTAGGGTTCCGTACCTCAAGAGGAAAAAACGGAACCCATAGGGGATTACTTTGTTGTCCGTCTGTCTGCCAAGACCCTTTACCTCGGGAACGCGTGGAGGTATCAAGTTGAAATTAAAACCGTATACTCAAGTCTACAGTCCCATTAAGCTATGAAATAATCAAACTTCTACGTTAACGCAAAAAAAAGATACGGCCGTAAATGCCGCAAAAAAACGTATATTTCAATACTCAATAAATCAAAATACATAGGGTACTTCCAGGTCAACGCGTTGACCTAGAACTATGAAATTTGGCAAGTAGTATCGTCTTAGACTACAAATACTCGCACTTACAGGGAAAAATCTAAAGATTTAGGCTCTGTTTCTTTTAATTAAATCAAAAGAAACAGAGCCAAGAAATAAGGGTCGAAATTTTGAAGTGAGGTAATCGTTGTGCCGACCCCACATAAAAGTGGGATAAAGGCAGGGAACTGGGAAATGATGCTGTATTTCTTTGGTTTAAGTATTACCAAGAATATAATTTGAGTATTTGAACAACTAACTCATGTGTCATGAGTATCAGTCCTCTAGTCCGACAGTCTTGGGAAATTTATCAACCATAACCAAATTATCATGTCGTCAAGCAACGCACAGGATACAGTGGGTGTCGATAACTGCTGTCAATGATGATAAACACAATAGGTACTCATGAGTTCCCAGTATGTGCCTACGAAACAATGATGTCATCAAATTAAAATGTAAAAACTTCTAGATTTGAAAAGAATTTGAGGGACACCTTTCTTTGACACGGTCCAACCAAAAGCCCAAATACTACGTAAACTAAGACGTTCAGCGCCTGTTTTCGCTTTCAGGAGTTCCACGTAGCTTATGTGTTTGTGCGGATGGGGAACTCGCCTCGGCCCGGCCTCTGGTCTTTGGAGAAGTCCACAGACTACGGAAAGACTTTCAAGCCATGGATGTACTTCTCAGACTCACCTCAGTACGTATTTCTTCTACTTCTTTCTCTTTCATTCTTATTTAAATCTGTAATTTAAATTTCGAATTATGTAATAACTAGCTGCGTCTTAGTAACCATAGACAAGGATCGGAGATACGTATTTTGTTGGGATTTTCATCCAAATCCGTTGCAGCTCTGAAATGCAAAAATTTCGATGTAAAGATGTTTGTTGATCATACATACACGCTGAAACAGTTCAATGGATTTGTATGTTTTTTTATGGAGATTGCTTATACCCTGTTAGAATCTTCGGGGCCGAGGTAGTGTGAAACTATGTTAAATGTGTTGTTTGTTGTTTCATACAGAGACTGCGAGCGATTCTTCGGCAAAGAGAGTATACAGCCCATCACTAGAGACGATTCTGTTATCTGTAGTACCGAGTACTCCAAGATCGTGCCATTGGAGGGAGGCGAGGTTTGTATCATAAAATATATATTCCGTGCTACTAGTACGAACCATATAAGTCCGGCAAAATCTACGCAGATATAACAAAAATTATATTATAATAATTTATCTTTATACTTATAGCACGTTCAACACATCTCGGCATTCGTGAAGTTAGTAAAATTGTATACTGCGCATCGAAACGGCTACCTTTACGAATGCCTAGATCCATTGAACGTACCTACTGTACTAGCGCCGCTATGAAATGAGTTACTCGTAGTACTACTAACTCTATATTTCAGTCTTCGTAGACCCCGCGAGCGGAGCGGACTCCATACGGACTCTTACCTTTTTGGCCTCAAGTAAAAATCAGACTACTCATAGCTGCCACTAAACGTCACCAATGCCATGTAACAACAATCAACGGCTTTACACCACTCTGAAAGGACTTATTCAGTAACGCAGTGGGCGAAGGTCCGCTTGCGTCGCACAAGGTTGCGGGTTCAATCCCCGCGGCGGGGCGGGACCAATATTAGTATGATCCACAAATATTTGTCTCCGGTCTGGGTGCTTTCTATGTATATATTTACAAAAACGAAAAGTATATAAGTATGTATATCAGTCATGTACCCATAACACAAGTTCTGCTTACCTTGGGGCTAGGTGATGCTGTATGAAAAGTCCAGCATTATTCATTTATTTATATATTTCTATTTCAGATCCCAATATCTCTTCTAAACTATCGGCCATCGGCAAACACGTACTTCAACTCATCAGTACTACAAGAGTGGACGCGGGCGACCAATGTGCGACTTCGCTTGTTGCGGACCAAGAACTTGTTGGGACATCTCATGTCTGTTGCTAGGCAAGATCCCACGGTTACACGACGGGTGAGTTTAAGGAAATGTTAGGCAGTATTTTCTTTAATCAAGCGGCAATTTGATTCCCAAAGCTTAGATAGGGGCTAGGTGTCCACATTAATATATCTGTCGGAGATGGCGCTGTGTTTCAAATACGACGAAACGTTCATTGTCGTGGTTATTCGCTTCTTTAGGCAGGCACCGTGACCCCAGATTGAAATCTGTAACAAAGTAATAATGTAAGTTTTAATTTATGATGAATAAATAAATAAATAATCACTCTATTTTGAACTCAAGACCATTAATTAAAAAAATTTAATTGCCCCGAATAGCATAATACCGATTAAAACATCAGTAAAAGTCAAAGCATACTCAAAAACCCATCACTCAAGCCCATCACTCAAAAACCCAAAAAATTTATCAAAATATTATATTTCCCAGTATTTCTAAAATTATCTAAATTATTATTTTTTTCCAGTATTTCTACAGTATCAAAGACATCAGTATCGGTGGTAGATGCATGTGCAACGGTCACGCTGACACTTGCGATCCCGCTGACGCGAACGCTGACTCTAACATCCTCGTGTGTCGCTGTCAGCATCACACATGCGGACCCCAGTGTGCCCAGTGCTGTCCTGGCTTCGAACAGAAGAAATGGAGAATATCACAGAATTGGGATAGATTTGCGTGCGAACGTGAGTTTTATTTATTTATTTCTTTTAGGAAGACCATCGGCACATAAAAATACAATAGGAACTATTATTAGGTTACTACGAGGCCATTTAAAGGTCTCCACTGCTAGTGACATATTTGGTAACAAAAAGACAACAATAAAGTTAACAACCTAGGAACTAAACACATACATCCAGATAGTTATATTCTAATCATCCACACTCACTATTGAGAAGTTAAATTAATCAAAGGTAATACCGATCGAAGAATGTACTATTAAGTTTATTTCTAAATGATGCAACACTGCAGCTGAAAGGATCAAGGTTTTGACAGTGTTTATAGATTTTAACCTTTTTTTTTTAATTGTGTCAACGTGTGTGCCTAATAAACATATTTTCATAAATAAATCTCTGTCAGCACGTGCTAAGGAGCCGTCTTCACGAGCGAGAGAAACGCGCATTAGCGTTGTGCTACGTACGTGCTACGTATTTCTATACAATCTCACGCTGCGATAAAATCGCCATATTGTGTAGATACGTTCTAAAAGAGTGTAAAGTAATACGTGGCACTATAATATCGCCGCGATTCTCTCGCTCGTGTAGACATCCCCTAAAAATAGAGTGTACGTGGAAGTGTATCCCCAAGGCGCGATAGACATTATCTTAGACATTTTGTACTAGCTAGGGACCCGTGGTCCCTCGGGATTTTTTTCAGTTTTTCGGGATACAAACTTTAACCAATTTTCAGCTTAATCTGTTTAGAGGTTTGAGCGTGAAAAGGTAACAAACAGACAGACAGAGTTACTTTCACATTTATAATATTAAGTATGGATTTCCAGATCATTTGAAGATATCTTTCGTTTTGCCTATATGTATTTTAATATTCTATTAAGAAAATAGATATAACGAATTGGTGGCTGTAATGTTATATTTTATGTGCGTGTAAATAAATAAATAAATGATTAGGTATATTGTAGGTTATATTTATGGTAATACTTCCAGCATGTAACTGCCACAACCACAGCACGGAATGCAAATACGACCCTGATGTGGACGAGAAGCGACTTTCCCTGGACATCCATGGCCGGTACGAAGGCGGTGGAGTTTGTAAGAACTGTCAGCACAATACTGAAGGCATAAATTGTAACAAATGCCAGGCGACCTACTATCGGCCGTACGGCAAGCGGTGGAATGAAATTGATGTTTGTCAGCGTGAGTATTTTTTGTCGTCTCCAATTTGAACCAAAAAAACTACACCACTGTACTTGGTAGTGCAAGAAACCGTTAGCGTTTTATTGCGTTGAGAGGCGACCCATTTTAGAGTGTCGGTAATAAATAGTTGACTAGGAAATGCACCTCAAAGAGGCTTTTCTTGCACTTGATTTTCGATCTTATAGGTGTTTGAAAAGTAACTAGGTTTTCTTGTTTCAAAATCATCCCCACTTTGCATCGTATGGCTCGCTATAAAATGATTGTTAGACAATTTCCCGAACCCAAACTAGCTTTTTATTTGTATGTATTATACATATAAACATGACCACGTAGATCACCGAGATTGAACCGCGGGTAAAGCCAATCGCAGCTCTGATATTTTATATTATAACTAAAATTATTTGTGAAAATTGAACAACATTATACAGGGTTATTTGTAAAACACCGGTAACCTCTCAAGACTGTATTACTATCATAAGGAACAACTTTTGTTCTATGACTTTTAAAAATTCATCATTATTTTTTTACATCAGATTGTCATATAAAAATCAAAATACTGTATTTAAATTGAACGCTCTAAATGTTACGAAGTCTATGCGAAACAAAAAAAGCGATACTACAAAGCGAAGGGGGGCGAAATGAGTTCGATAGGACAATGTTTTAGATAGGAAAACGAAATCTTCAATGTTTGTTTTTGGTAAATGTATTATGTTTTGTAAAAAGTCATAGAACAAAAGTTGTTGTTTATGATGAACAAATAACCCTTTATATATTACGAGTATTATTATATATCGCAAAACGCAACTAAACTTCATTTGTTTTTTTTGTCGACATCTAATACATGTATAACAATAATAACAGCTTGCAACTGCGACCTGCACTATTCGACTGGCAACTGCGAGGAGGAGAGTGGACGCTGCGAGTGCCGGAAAGAATACAACCCTCCGAACTGTGACTCTTGCGCATATGGATACTTTGATTATCCCAACTGTAAGCCGTGCACTTGCAACCTGAATGGAACCGAAGGCCAGCATTGTACACCTACTGAGGGCATTGTGAGTGCTTTTGTTTTATCTTATATAATGCTGGATAATAATGCTGGACTTTTCACACAGCATCATCTAGCCCCAAAGTAAGCAGAGCTTGTGTTATGGGTACTATGATGACTGATATACTACTTATATACTTTTTGTTTGTAAATACATACATATTATACATAGAAACACCCAGACCCGAGACAAATATTTGTAGATCATACAAACATTGGTCCCGCCGCGGGGATCGAACCCGCAACCTCTTGCGTCGCAGGCGGGCCTTCGCCCACTGCGCTACAGAGGTCGAGGTCGAGGATCTTAGACGAAAAGACTCCATAGAAACTTCGAAGAAAAGTCTTTTATATATTCTTTTATTTAAAAATCACTTGGTTTCCTTCTGTTCTATGCTAGGTGCGCCCCTTTGGGGTAAAAGCCTCCTCCATCATTTTCCACCTTTCCCTGTCTTTGGCTGTTTGCATCCAGCTCTTTCCTGCTGTCTTTATTATGATTTAGTACCAACATTTTGAATAGCCTGTATTAAAGGCTATTCAAAATATTGGTACCACGCGGACTAATATGCTATTCCACCATCTACGCCTGTTTCAAGTTTCATCCAAATCGGTTTATCGGTTTAGACGTGATTGAAACACAAACAGACAAACATCGAAACACAATCTAACTTAACAAACTCACAAACTTTTAGCTTTATTAAAGTGGGATGGGATTAGTAAGAAAAATGTTGGCATGAAGGGTCATTCAGTATGATTATTTTTTCCATCTCATAAATTGTGTAATGAAAAACATCAACTTCAAAATTGTATTTGTGTTCTCAGTGCCCTTGTAAATTCAACTATGCTGGCAAGTCGTGTGAGATTTGTGAAGACGGATACTATTCTCCTGAATGTAAAAGTAAGTCTTCATGCAATTTATATTAAGCTGTTCGGTTTAAGTGTACACTATTACCTCTACCTCGACGTTTCGATCGGGTTACATCGATCGTGGTCACGAGATTAATTTTTACTCAGGAATTAACAGTGTATAGGGTCTTTAATTTTAAACTAACTTAATTCAGGAATTGGGTTCAACAAATAATTAAAACAAAACAAAGAAAACATTACTTACATAAATATTTTATGTAAGTAATGTTTTCTTTGTTTTGTTATAACAATTCCGAGAAAATGGATAAAGACTATCCTTTCAATTGATTGTTGCTTCTTGTATAACTTAGTCCATTCGAGCGCGTGAAGTGATATATGTAGCTGCGCTGCGATTGGTGAATCTTGAAAATAATTATGCAACATGTCCTTAAAATCAATAAAATATAATTTTTGAAGTGAAAACTTAAATCGGCTTAGGTTTAAATTGATACGGTCCAACGTCTATCTACAACCCAAAAATGAGGCGTTGTCAGTTTGTGTAGTTTAAAATGAAAGACCCTGCATAATAATTGTTTGTATCCAGATTGCGAGTGCAACTCTGTAGGCTCCGTGTCCCACGTGTGCGATAAGGACTCCGGTAACTGCACCTGCAAGAGCAAATACAGCGGGCGCACTTGTAACCAGTGTGAGGCGGGATATTACAACTATCCTACCTGCAAACGTAAGTCTTACAATAGTTAGTTAGTTCGTATGAGTCAGTGGCCAACTCTGGTGACGGAGTTTGAAATAGCCAGGACCGACAATTTAACGTGCCCTTACAATGGTAGTAAATTCTGTTGTACAGCGTCAAGATTTCCGTTCTTATGTTTACCAAGCTAAGGTTTAAATTTAAACTTCGGGACATTTCTATGATTCGAATTTTAAAAGCTTGAAGTATAACGCTAAAATTCAGTCAACATGTGTGATAAAAAGTGACCGACTTAATAGCCGGGACTGAAAGTTTAGCGTGCCCTCCGAAGCACGGAAGCGCTCAGTTGAAAATGCCACTGGCGGTCACCCATCCACTTAATGATCGGTCAGAACGTTGCTTAACTTCGACGATCTATCATGTGATTTGAATTGTGTTTTATTGTTGACCAAT
This sequence comes from Epirrhoe alternata, assembly GCA_963565295.1. Classification (NCBI taxonomy): domain Eukaryota; kingdom Metazoa; phylum Arthropoda; class Insecta; order Lepidoptera; family Geometridae; genus Epirrhoe; species Epirrhoe alternata. The sequence continues at coordinate 4,729,037 of OY751375.1, forward strand.
TCGTTGACGTTTCTACGAAATTTTAGTTTAATAATAATAATACTTAATAAATAATGCTGGACAATTTCACACAGCATCATCTAGCCCCAAACTAAGCATTTCAAAGCTTGTACTATGGGAACCAGATAACTGATATACTACTTATATACCTATTTTTTGTAAATACATACCTACGTTGTGTGTCAGGATCATAGCGAGGCGAGATCCGTGGTCTCTGCCTACCCCTGAGGCCCAAGATGCGTGATTTTATGCATGTATGTACATACCTACATATTATACATGGAAACACCCAGACCCGAGACAAATATCTGTAGATATACAAACATTTGTCCCACGGCGGGGATCGAACCCGCAACCTACTGCGTCGCAAGCGGACCTTCGCCCACTGCACATAATCAGTGAACATTCATTTGTTTTCTAGATTGCAACTGTGACACCAGTGGCACGGAGCCTAGCATTTGCGATGACGTCACAGGACAGTGCATTTGTAAAGTTGGCTTTGGAGGGCCGCGCTGTGATATGTGCATTTCTGGGTAAGTGTATTAGATCTTTTTAAACTGAATAGTTGGTATTAAATCGCTTGAGGAAAGATAGTAGGAAGTGAGGGTAAATGTAAAAGTTTTCAAAGTTAAATAAGGGCAAAGTAGTTATTTTGATAATTTGTTTTATTCCTATTTCCTATTAGAGAAAGCTCATCGGGACCAACCTTGGAAACTTCCGTCGCAATACGTTGTCTGATAACCAATCCACCATCGATCGAATTAAAATACCCCTCCAGATCATCCCGCCACTAGCCTCTTTCGTGATTTCGTACAAAAATAGTACCTATTTTTTGTAAAATTATTGAAGTGAAAACTTCTTTGGGCATTTTTGAGATGGGGAAAAAATCATTGAACGCGAACGGCCTGTTACCGACACCGTTCAGTAAACTTCGCCAACAGTCGGGGTCTGCAACTGTTTTTTTTAACAAAATAATTCTTTTAATTGTGCTTTTTGAATACAGATATTACATGGAAGTCCGCGGCCGTGAGAGAGTTTGCTCTGCGTGCGCGTGCGACCCTACAGGATCTACATCGACCAGTTGTTCCGCGGATGGCAAATGTAACTGTCTCGCTAACTTCGGAGGCAAACAATGTGGACAGTGCTCGCCCGGCTTCTACAAGTATCCGGAATGTCTGCGTAAGTTTACATCATTCTAGCTATCTACAGGGTGTGGCAAAATTTTACCGCATTGAAGGCAACTACCATTTCTTTTGTTATTAGGTTTTGTTCTTAGGAAACTATAAGTTTATTTTGAAGTTAAAAATAACAGCTGTTTTGGATTTTTGAAAAATGTACAGTCAGCCTAGAAAATTACATTTGTCAAAAAAACAAGTTGGTCTAAATAGACGCTGATTCCTATCCGGAACACTTTTCCCAAAGGATCTTACCAAATCAAATAGTATGTTTTTCGTAAAAGTTTTACGTACGAAATATGTGAATATGGTGGTAAAGGCGTAAGTTTATATTTCTATTTCTAGCTTGCAACTGCGACGCGGCTGGTTCAATCGGCTCTACGTGTGACGACACCGGTCTTTGCCACTGCAAGCCTAACTTCGACTCTGTGAAATGTGACCGATGCCGCGAACAATATTACAACTATCCCGCCTGTGAAGAGTGTAATTGTGACCCACGTGGTGTGGTCGCTAGCTTTGCTGGTGAGTATTGAGCTTTGTGGTAACGTGATAATGTCGATTATCAAGTGAGTTTGATGTTGCAACTACTATCCTGACTTATAAATTTCCTACGTTCAATCCAAAATGCGTCCACTCCCATTAATATAAGGCTTGAAATAGCTTAATAAGGGACTATTTCCAGGCTGCGGCTCTGTACCGGCGGGAGAACTCTGTCAATGCAAGGATAGAGTGCAAGGACGCATTTGTAACGACTGCAAGCCTCTCTTCTGGAATATGCAAGAATACAACCCATATGGATGCGAAGGTATGTTTGTAATTTGTATACTAGACTCGAGTTCGAATCCTAATGGGACAGTAACTTTAGGCATATAATTTTTTTTGTACTTTTTTTTTAAGTTTAGTTAGAACCGTTACCGAAACCTCGTTCACTTCTGTCAGCACTCCTGGAATGCCACTGTTTTTTGAGCCTTCAAGTTTTCACTTCTGTCAGGACTTCTGGAATGCCACTATTTTTGAGCCTTGTTTAAGTTTTCACTTCTGTCAGTATTCCTGGAATGCCACTGTTTTTTGAGCCTTGTTCAAGTTTTCACTTCTGTCAGTATTCCTGGAATGCCACTGTTTTTTGAGCCTTGTTCAAGTTTTCACTTCTGTCAGTATTCCTGGAATGCCACTGTTTTTTGAGCCTTGTTCAAGTTTTCACTTCTGTCAGCACTCCTGGAATGCCACTGTTTTTTGAGCCTTGTTCAAGTTTTCACTTCTGTCAGTATTCCTGGAATGCCACTGTTTTTTGAGCCTTGTTCAAGTTTTCACTTCTGTCAGTATTCCTGGAATGCCACTGTTTTTTGAGCCTTGTTCAAGTTTTCACTTCTGTCAGCACTCCTGGAATGCCACTGTTTTTTGAGCCTTGTTTAAGTTTTCACTTCTGTCAGCACTCCTGGAATGCCACTGTTTTTTGACAAAATATGTTTCTTTTCAGAATGTAACTGCCATTTAGCGGGTACAGTGGGTGGTCTTGGTGCGTGTAACACTCGCAGTGGTCAATGTGAATGTAAAGCTCACGTAGGCGCTCGCACTTGCGACCAATGCCGCGACGGATTCTACCGTTTACAGACTGGCAACTTGTTTGGATGTACACGTGAGTATTTCTATTGTAGTTTACTGTTCTAGCTCGGTGTTAGCCTGCGCGGGGCTGACACGCTTACCGGAGGCTTACCTGTCGCAACAGCCGCAAGGCCAATTTTTTTATATTTTGGGATCAAATTTAGTGGTTAAAGGGAAGTATGCAACCCCATGATGTGATAATGTGGATGGAGGCTGAGAGCACAAATGATCTAAACTTCATATTCCATATTCAATATCCGGTTTATATATTTGTACGATTGAATGTTTGAACTAAATACAACATAGTAAGACTTAGTATCGACTGACGACGCGCCATACAAAACTTACGCGTCAGCCTTGGTAGTAGGTACGCTAGCAACCACACACGGTGAAAAGCTGTTTATAAAAATGCAGTTGTGCATTTGAGTTCAAGCGACTAGATTTTTTTTTACCATCTCGTTTATCTATCTAGCATTGTTATATAATTATCATATGTGCTTACCTAATTAATAAATAATAAAATAATAATAAATAATGCTGGACATTTCACACAGCATCATCTAGCCCCAAACTAAGCAAAGCTTGTACTATGGGAACCAGATAACTGATGTACTACTTATATACTTTTTGTTTGTAAATACATACATATTATACATAGAAACACCCAGACCCGAGATAAATATTTGCAGATCATACTAATTATTTTAGTTATTATATTTATAAATAATAAAAGTAATAAAAATATTAAATTAATATTGTATGTATCAGGATAATGATTTATTCGTTTATTGTTTAATATTATTATTACTTACATATTATTATCAAATTTAGTTAACGCGATGTTGCTAAACGCAATACCTAACTTATATTATTAGAACCGCCGTCCTTTTATGTCTTCTATGCTTTATCTCACGTAAACGGTGGTAGGTAAAGAGGCTAAGATTATCGCTTTCAGCGATAAGGCCGCCAGTTGTCCTACCTTTAAGTTAAGTGCCTTTATTTTTTGTATGTCTTTTTCGTTTTGTAGTATGCAATAAAGAACTACCTATCTATTTTTTTGCATTTTCGGAAAAGCATTATTATTTTCGTACTAGCGGCTTCGCCCGCGTGGTACCAACATTTTGAATAGCCTTTATGCTATTCCGGGTCACTATCTACGCCTATTCCAAGTTTCATCCAAATCGGTTCACTGGTTTAGGCGTGATTGTTACACAAACATACAAACATCCAAACATACTCACAAACTTTCAGATTTATTATATTATTAGAATTAGGATATTAGGATTAGGATATAAGAATTAGGATTATTAGGATAGGATATTATGATTTACACACACACACATACATACAGAATTACAGAAGTACATTACAGAATTAATTAAGAAGTGGGATAACAATAAGTTTTCTTCCAGCTTGCGACTGCGACGTTGGTGGGTCTATCGACAACAACTGCGACAAACAGACAGGGCAATGTCGATGCCATTCCCGAGTGGAAGGCCGACGTTGTGATCGTCCTATTCGCGCCCATTACTTCCCAACTCTTCACCAATATCAGTATGAAGTTGAAGATGGCGTGACTCAGTCAGGACCGGTCAGATATAGGAACTCCGAGGAAACCTTCCCGGGGTACTCGTGGAAGGGATATGTGGTGTTTTCTATGCTGCAGGTAGGTTTTGCAAATTTTTATTTATGCCAATATAAAACGACGTGAGTCAGTCAAAACCGGTAAAATACAGGGTGTAAAAAGACTACCTACTACCGAAAACTGAGGGGTTGCAATCAGACCCTGATTCTAAACATATTTAGCGAAAGAAAAACGCATTTTGACTTAGCTTAGTCATTTTATGTTAATATCGATTATTTACTTTTTTTTTTTTTTTTTTTTTTTTTAATCAACCTACGTCGTCCCACTGCTGGGCAAAGGTCTCCCCCAAACTCTTCCAACGTTCTCTATCCGCCGCCACGCTCCACCAATCTGTCTCGAAGGCCTCGATATCATCTCGCCAACGTTTCCGAGGGCGACCTCTACGCCGCCGTCCTTCTGGCATCCACGGGGTAACTATGCTGGCCCATTTTTCCTGGTCCATCCGGCTCACGTGACCCGCCCAATCCCACTTGAGCTTGGCGGTTTTTATACCCACATCCGCAATGCCTGTCAATGAACGTAGCACGGTGTTTCGCACTCGATCTACGCGCTTAAACCCGAGAATGCTACGCTCCATTGCTCTTTGACAAATCTTGAGTTTGGACTTTTGTGCTTCCGTCAGTGACCATACCTACCTAATAATGTCATTTATAAAAGAAAAAAAAACAGTTAAAACTCAAAATTCAGCAATCTACGTAAAACGACGCGCCCAGTACATACGCAAACATTACTCTTGAAACGCTGTTTTCTCCGGATATAATGTTTTTTTTGGAAAATCCTTTTGGATTTGGTTGTGTGTTGGGATGCTGTACCAACCCCTTGCGGCTTAGGTAGACGTCTTTTACACCATGTATAGGAACTATTTTTTATAAATTAAGCTAATTACGTACCAGTAATATAAACTTTGAGTACACCTTTCTGAACTCGACCTTTTTGGACAAACCACACACAAGGTATGGGCTAATAGCACTTGAACCCTTGATTTTATGTTCGGACTCTGTAGATTCATCTTTGTTACTGTCAGTATTTGTTTTAAACATGTTGTATCTCATAAGTCTGATGTCTCCTACCTACATTTATATTGTTTGTTTTTCTTTATAGTTTATTTTCTTTTCATTTAGTGCTTTCTTGTTTGTGTTTGTGCTAAATAAATGTTTATTCTATACTATTCTTTCTGTATAAAGAAATTGTGATGCTCATCCAACATTTGATTATTTTCTATTACAGAACGAAGTAATAAATGTGGTGCAAATCCCGAAATCGTCTCTGTACCGTATGGTGCTAAAGTACGCCAATCCATTGCAAGATAACGTACACGCTAGCATTATCATCACACCAGAGAGTGTCGTCGATATACAGCAGAAGTAAGTTGATCTTCTTTCATATTTACATAATATTTTTCTCTTCTCTAATTTCCTATCACTCATCTTTAAACTCCTCTCACATACATCCGGCACTTTCCCAAAATTTCCCTTTTGCGATTTGAATTTGGAGCCAAATATTTGCACATGCGTAAAGAGATAGCCGTAGATAGAGAAAATTAAGGCATTACCGTTTGAAATTGGTGCGAAATGCTCGCGCCTGCGTAGTCTTATCCATGGAAAAGAAATCAAAGCTTTTACGTTTGAATTTGGCGCCAAATGTTTGCATCTGCGCAAGGAGGCTTTATTTAAACGCCCTTTATGTGACCTATGATATGACCTATTCTGTCATCTAACATTTTAGTACATTCATATTTGAATAATAAAATTTATTTATTCATTTTCTAAATAAAAAATACCGTAAAAACTTTTGAATAAAAAAGTATGTTAGCTAAAGATGAAAAAGATTTGCCAGGTGTGGGGTTCGAACCCACGCTCCCTCTCGGGAACCAGAGCTTAAATCTGGCGCCTTAGACCACTCGGCCAACCTGGCTGTGAGGATTAATGTAAATTTTAGGTACAGTACTTTCGAAATCCCGCCTTAAACACAAGATTTCAAATAAAGATGCTATCTTGTCCAGGTTCAACGTGTACCTCCGACCGACGATACAACCACAGCTAGTGACGGTGTCTGGAGAGAAAAGCAATACTCCAGCACCTTTCGTTATGAACCCCGGCAATTGGACCATCACCATCAAAACTACTAAGGAGATCATGATTGTAAGTGCACGAAAGAAGCCTCTTTTACTAAAAAAAAATCACCACACAGGTTCGTAATTACAGTAGTAATTTAGTTCGTATAAACAATTAAAAAGAAAAGAAATATTTACTGAAATATCAATGCTAACATCGAGAAGGAATAGGCTTGCCAAATACAACTATCCTCTAAATCCATAGAAAACAATAAATACTTGAAGAAATTAAAAGAATTTCCTTTTCAGGATTACTTCGTCCTAATCCCCGAAGCGTATTACGAAGCGACAGTACTCACTAAGCAAGTGGACAAACCGTGTGAAGTCGGGGATAACTCTCTATGTCGCCATTTTGCTTACCCCAGTCTACAAGGCCGGCCCTTCGCTGATATCAGTGGACTGACCACCGGTGTTACTAGTTATATCGATAATCCTCAGGTAAGGAAACATTTAAGGACATCACTACTTTTTATACAAGTTGTCTCAAAAACAAACAAAACCGTAGTTAATTTTTCTTTTGATGTCACTGTTTGAACCACCCTGCATAAGATCCTTTGTCAGCATTTATAGACCGCTTCTCTCAAGGAGAGAATTCTCTTCTTTAATTCGTTCAAATGGCCGGTGTTTTTATAGGAATCTACGCAACGAATTACGGTGGTTCTTTACAACATAATATCTATCGCACGTGTACATTAGTACATTATCAAAATAATTGGGTTACCATTTTTTTTTATTTTTATTTAACATTACATGTCACTGCTGAACAAAGGCGTCCTCATTTATCTTCCACTCCGTGTGTTCCAACGCCATGTTTACTTACTTTTTAAAATGCCACCTCATTTTTAGCAACTCAATGAAATCAACGCAGAAGCGAACACAATCCCTCTTCTGAACGTGGACCAAAATGAACTTGCGTATAACATCAAGATAGACCCGCCCGGCCAGTATGTATTGGTCGTGGAATACGTTACGCCTGTCAGTACGGGTGTCAGTATTGGGTATGATAACGCTACGAGTGACGGCAGCGATTATGTTCCTAAAGGTAATTAACATTGTATTAAGTTTGATGGTAAAATTTAGTATAGTACCACAGCGACACATTACTTCAGAGATAAAAATTATCCTATGTGCCTGATAATCTATCTGTGTGCCTTTCATTCAAAACCATTCGGTAAGTTTTGTATGAAAGAGTTACACACATACATTTATCCTCACAAACTTTCGCATCTAATTAGTAGGAGTAGGTGTTTCCCGCGACGTTGTCCGCATGATGATGTTATCTCGTTTCCCCTCACAAAATTTCAAGTATTTAAAATAAGGACAGAGTAACTGCAAAAACCCTAACTCAGCATAACATGTGGATTGTAGAGCAAACAAACCATCTGATTGAGAAATAAAAAGTCTTATTAAAGTTTTCGATTCCGACGGGATTCGAACCCGCAACGATCAGACGATCTAAAGCCGGAGTGCCTTACCGCTCGGCCACGGAACCCTAATCGTCACAATCGAAATTTTTGATAAGCTCATAATTATCGGTTAAGCACCGGCAAAATTTCAAAATACCTAAGCCGGCTGATCACACTGATTTCAGCCCTTCCAAGATTATTTTTGAAAATAAAGTAGCCTATGTCCTCCTTTTCCTAATCTCAGATTTTAATATCTATTGACATTTCAGGAGTGGTAGTGATTAGTTTCCAATCCGGTGACGCTCGGGATGACACAGCGGTTTTGAATCTGAACGAATGTCCGCTTACAACGCCGTGTCGACTCGTCGTTCTTGATGAATTGGCTAAAGTCAAGGTCTTCGATGTCCACGATGCTAATAATGTTGTCACTTTTATGGTAAGCTTCAAGTTTTTATAAATAATCATAATCAATGGAAGGCATTCCAAGCGTCAAAATCAATGCTTGATCAAACGAAAGTGAGTGCGAAATCAAGTGACGAGGGAAATAGTCACATTGCTAATCATGTCATCACTTTTATGGTACGATTTTAATGTGTCAAGCGATTTATTCGTTCCATTGAGAACTATCTAAAACAGTTCTATTATTTTCGAAGCAAGGATTTATGAGTCTCAAAGAGAGTGCTTTTGACCTATGTTTTTGAAATGTTTAAGTTGGACGACATGCCAGTTTACGTACTATGTTTTTCTTGAGAGTTGTTCTATGAAATTTGAGACTAGTATTAATTTTTCCTAACTCATTGGTGCACGTATTTGAACCTACGACCTTAGGCTACCACTAAACCATTGCTCGAATTCAATTTAGATCATTTTCAGTCTGAACCAGGAACGTTAGCTGGCATAAAGTCAATCGTTGCGATGCCGGAATCAGATTGGCATTTAGATTACATCACGCCTCGGCCGTACTGTCTGCGACGCAGTGGGATATGCGAACCCGCTGTTTTCACCGCTGCTGTTGATTCTAAGAAGGTAATACTTATATTTTACTCTTACTAGGCCTATGGTTGAATGATATTGTCAATTTGGGAGAAGACTGCACAGGAACGAACAGAGGCGTTAAAGAGGATTGCTTCACCCAGCAGTGGGTGCAACCATACTTAATAGGCGTAACTTCATAGGTTTTTGACGTGTTAACGTCTTATAATTCGATGGAGCCGGCTGCACGCACGAAAAAACATGACGTCATGCGTCGTTACCTCGCTCTGAGGCGTTCCATGTAAGGCTTGAAGTGCAAGCGAGAGCGCGGAACGAGCGACAAAGAAGCACAAACGTCGTCACGTTCAACTATCGTCAGTAAACCGATCAAAAGTCAAAGTCAAAGCCGAAGCCGAAGCCAAAGCCAAAGTCAAAGTAAAAAAAAAAAGAACAAACGTTGTCACGTTCAACTATCGTCAGTAAACCGACTTTACAGACAAACATTTTTTTTTTCATTGCTGGTCGGTTATAAGCTGCTTCTACTTAGTCTTATTATCAGTAATTTTAAGATAGAACAGTAATTCAATTGTACTGGACATTAGATAGAACTGTAATAGTACTGGACAGGGCATTTTGTATGATGAAAGGACTGCCAAAATATGCGAAGTGGAACCGTAAAACACGTAATGCTCGCTGACAGCCGCTGTGCATTTAATAGGTGGCACTGTAGTCGTCCACGAACTTCTACCTATTAAGACCTAATTAAAAAAATAAGAACGGCATTGTAATAAGGTCGCTTATTGTTCTTCGCTGTGTCAGTAATATATTCAAGTTCCACTGTTATAGATATGTAGTAGGTAATGTAGCGGTTTTCAAGGCTACATTTTACAACACGGAATAGTTTAATACTGATTTCTGGACCACATAAAAACTTATGGAATCATTTCAATATACCTGACGAGTGTTATGTACGGCAGTTTTCAATAAATGAATGGTTTCAGATCGAGATAGAAGCGGGTATTGGCGGAGAAAGGGGCCAGCAAGCCCCATCCATTCTCGACAACTCCACAGCTGTAATATACCTGACGCCGAGCGCAGACAACGTCGTCATTGAAGGAAAACTTCCCGCGCCCGGCTTCTACTACTTGGTCCTGCATTATTATCAACCGGAGCTGCCTGGTAAGACATTATGCGACTTATATTTAAGAAGCTTAAGTTGAATTTGCTTTGTAAAATAGTCGTAATATGTTTATGCTCGTAGGTTTTATCAAAATTAAATGTAGTACGTGTCGGAAAGAGTACAAAAAGGTATCTTTGTTTTTTATAAAGGGTCAGTAAGTACTACTGTACCCGCCGCCATTACCGCGGTAATAATAATGACTTAGGGTGGTCGCACAGTCCAGCCGAGCCGTACGCGCCGAATTGTCAATTCAATAGAGAAAATGCTGCTGACGTCAGAAGCGAGCCGCATTTTCTGACGTCATCAGCATTTTTTGTATAGAAAAATGACTGCGGTGCGTACGGCGCGTCTAGTGTGCGATCAGGTTTAGGCACTTTGTAGGGTGGCATACTTTAACAGGGGGGTTACTATGAGCTCTTAATTCCAGACAGTTTTTGAACTGCAAGGCTATTTTGACAAAAAGAAACGAATCTGAAATAGCGGCGCTTATCATGCTCTAGTGTGCAAGCGAGAGAACATTATGCGTTGCGATGTTCCTTTAATGAGCCGTGTTATTCGAAATTGACATTAAGTTCGAAAACTACTAGGTGGTGTTTATACATGGAATAACATTTATAATTATTGTGTAACGTGTTTGTAAGGGCAAGTTTGCGTTTTGATACCGATACAGGTTTGCGTTGACTGTGATGACGATATGTAGTACTTTAAAGGTTACAATACTATTTTCGATATTTCAATCTTAGAATTTTGATTTTACTCGAACACGTTGTAAAATAAATAATTCATACAAGGAAAACATGACGTATGACGTTGTCTTCCCTGTGGACTAGGCCGATTAAAGGCATTCCAACCCTTCCCTAAGCATTGCTTACCGTAATGGAACATACAAATAAATAAATAATGCTGGACATTTAACACAGCATCATCTAGCCCCAAACTAAGCAAAGCTTGTACTATGGGAACCAGATAACTGATATACTACTTATATACTTTTTGTTTTTAAATACATACATATTATACATAGATTACATTTATATCGCGGCGGGAATCGAACCCGCAACCTTCTGCGTCCCAAGCGGGCTTTCACCCACTGCGCCACAGAGGTTGTTAAAATTGCCGATAACATACATGTAGAATACAAGTATTGTAGCTTATAGAACGAAGGGAACAATGCCTAGCTCCCCAAGTCTCGCGGCGTAGTAAGGGGTGGGTAAACCGAAACCGGCTTGTTATTGTGCGCGTGTAACTCTCCAATGATGTTATTCTGCGACGCTCTGAGGTGGATAACTGACGTAAAGAAATAGTGCGTTGTATTTTCTTCTGAGGATTTGTGTTTTGTGTCCTGCGCGTAGACAGACATAAAGTAAACGACTATACTGTAAACAGTAGTTTACAAACTACAAAGTGAATGTCCTATTTAGTTGAGTTTGCTGATTGGTGGTGATTAGTAGTAGGTAAGTAGTTCCCATGCTACGTCGTAGTTTGCAGCAGAAAACGTAAGCGCAGAAAGCCAAAGCACTTTCGGTAGGTAATATAAATAAACAGAATCGTGATCTAGTGAATGAAAGATAGGTATCCCTAAGTTTTAATATTGTTATTAAGTAAGTTTAGTTATATTAGGGATACCTACCTTATATGAGCTGTTCTTGGAAAATGTGTGGGTTTCCTCGGTACAGTACGCTCAACGGATCTGGGCATTCGTGAAGTTAACCGTCTCATTGTGCAGTACACAGTTTTTTTGAAAAAGCGTTCTCGAAACTGCGCATCGCAACGGCTAATTTTACAAAGGCCTGAGATTATTGGATTTATTGATCCATTGAGCGTGCTGTACCTACATTGTGTCATATAGGTACTAGGTACACGTAGTAAGTAAGCTACTGAATAGATAACGGAAACTGTTTTACCACGAGATTAATACTAGTAATGATAGGTAGGCGTTATGGATAGGATTGATGGCTGGCCGTACTGTTTCTCAATTTCAGGGGAGGTTTGCGTGTGTCAGGAGCCCCTGATATCTGCGACGATATAATTTAAAGAAGCACGTGACGGTATGTTTGTTCAAAATATACACGTGCTTTTGGACAGCAAGAGGGAAGCTGGTATCCATATATAGATTTCTTGATCAGTCTTAGAAAGTTGCATTCGTGTTATCGTTGATTTCGTGTGTCCCTGAAATTATGCGAAAGATACGCGTTCGTGGTTCCCGTGTTAAAAGACTGGAATTATATCATCAGAGCGTTCTTCAAGCCTTGTAGAAATGAAATGATGAAGGCCAGAGATTGATAAAAACTTTCGTGTTTTGTGAGTGAAAAATAAAAATGTGCAGATTATGTTCACGATAGGTCTTCGCTTTTTTGTCGTGTAACTTGTTATTTAGAAATTTCGAAGCACCGTGATGAAAGGTTAAGGTTCGATTCACATCTGACCGAAGATCCGTCGCGGATTATCGGTCGCGGAACGCCAGAACTGACAAATGTATAGAAAAACACTCCGACGGATGATACGTTAGTCCGTCGAGTGTGAACGGTCGAGTGTTTTTCTATACGGCCTCTGTGGCGCAGTGGGTGAAAGCCCGCTTGGGACGCAGAAGGTTGCGGGTTCATCCCCGCTGCGGGATAAATGTTTGTATGATCTGCAAATATTTATCTCGGGTCTGGGTGTTTCTATGTATTATATGTATGTATTTACAAACAAAAAGTATATAAGTAGTATATCAGTTATCTGGTTCCCATAGTACAAGCTTTGCTTAGTTTGGGGCTAGATGATGCTGTGTGAAATGTCCAGCTTTATTTATTTATTATTTATTTATACATTTGTCAGTTCTGGCGTTACGCGACCGATAATCCGCGACGAATCTTCGGTCAGATGTGAATCGACCCTAAGTTTTAGGCAAGGTTTCAGGTATCTGTCAAAAATTTAAAACTTTTTTGACGTTTCAAAGCGCGGCTCGGTAACGCGAAACTACTTGCATCAGTTAAAGTTTGGTTGGACTATGGACTTCAATATTGTTAAAATAACTGTTCTGACTCATACGAACTTATATAATATTGTTGATCGAAGGGAATGGAAGAAAAAACAGCACGAGAGAGCGGTGCGTAGTATGCGTGAGATAACTTTGAATGATAAGTGTCTATTTTGAATTGTGTAATAATAATAAAGTTTTAAAAACTAAAAAGAAAACCGACTTCAATGTTAGGCTCAGGTCGAAAATTAAGCAAGGATGAGGTTTTTTGAGTTTTACGGGAAAACTATCAATCCATCAGGAATAAAATGTATAAGTATTTAATACTTACACGTGTACGTGGTAGGTGTATGTACAAACCAAAAAAGTAATTTTGAAAATCGGTGCACAATTGGAGGAACTATCGCGTAACAAGATACAAAAATAAAACCGGCCAAAAATAAATTACGAGTCGGACTCGCGCACGAAGGGTTCCGTTCCATTATCTATTAAAACGGCGAAAAAATCACTTGGGAGCCCCATATATATATTTTTTTTTGACAGACAGACAGATAGCGAAGTCTTAGTAATTGGGTCCCGTTTTACCTTTTGGGTACGGAATCCTAAGAAAACATACAGACGAATTGGAACCTCCTCCTTTAAAGCTTTGAAGTCGGTTAAAAATACTTCCGTGCGAATGAGTACTTATTTATGTTTTATTATGCGTTGTATTATTTATTCGTATACATTTGAGACTGATTCGAATGGAAGCTGGCTGGCACAATAGGTAACTATGCATCGATGAAATTAAGATATTTGTCGCTCACCAAAAAAAATTATTTATAAACATACATCAACACTACATTATTGGTATAGGTACAGGCAGGTATTTTTATTGTTAATATGTATGTATGAAACTAAAATAAAAATAAAAACATTAACACACTTCATCAAATTCGCAATTAATATGAAAATCACAGTTGACTACCTGATTCATTAGCTATAGAATATATATGTTCATGTCAAATAGCATGATCTAAACAAGTGGAGCCAAGGACCTCATAAACAATATCCATTGCAATTGCCTACGACGGACGCGGCGCGTTGACGCATCGAGATAAGAAAAATATTCTTACCTATCTACCAATTTCTCATGCTTTACAAATGATTATCATTTATCTATAGGTAGTTCTGATAACCGATTGTTTGTGCGTTTTATTATCTCACCACGACATTTGAAGCTTATAAACTCGCGTGTTACCGTCAGGACCTTGGGACCGACATGTTTGTCAATTAATTCGGGCTCAATTCACATTGAATTGACAGCGACGCGACGCAACGAGACGTAACATATACCTAAACCTTATGAACAATGTAACAAGAACGAAGTGTGACGTAGCCCCGCGCCGGCTCGAGCAGTCTCGAACGGTCGCGAACTGACGCGCGTCGTTCATGCGTTTCTATTTCTTGTGACATCGTTTATAAGGTTTATAATATCTTGTTACGTCTCGTCGCGTTGCGTCGCTGCCAATTCAATGTGCATTGAGCATAACAGCTCCTAATAGACTGTCTGTCATCTCATCCATTTAGCTTACACTGGACTCTTCTAGCGAGGATTTCTTCAACAATCCCGCGCACAATCCGGTTCGATTATGACCACTATGATAAGGTGATTAACGTCTATTTTGGATTGTGTCATATCTTAGTCAATGAAAAACGTCCGTGCGTATGATTAATATATTCGCGACTGATTTGAATGGATGCCTCGCTCGATTAAATTAAGAATATTTAATGCAAAACTTAAATACAAAGAAATTACCATAACACGGTGTGAGACTGATAACTTAAGTGTACTGTAGTGATGAGGATTGAGAAAGGCAACATACCTCTTCAGAGAGACCTTACATGAATTTGAACTGTCTCTAAGTTTGTAACTATTAGGCCTCATTTACGGAGACGCGGGGCGTTGCGTGTTGAATTGGGTGGCGCGGTCCGCACTGAATTCAAGTATATGAAGTTGTAGAGTGACGTTTACGGAAAAACGCGAAGCTCGGCGTTCATAGTCTCCGTAAACCAGGCCTTAGTACATCTATTTATTTATTAAAACCAACAGCAAAACAGAAAGCCAATTAGGTATAGTTTTTCATTCACGTATTAAATATATCTATACAGAAAGCAGTATCGAGGCTACAGTGGCTGTTGACTCCAGCAATCAGAAGTTTGAGACGACAATCCCAATCCAGCACTGTCCGTCCAACTCGGGCTGCCGGGCTCTGTTCAAGTCTTCTGATGGGAGCACCCGTTTCCCTATCGATCAGAACTTCACTATTACTTTCAAGGTACGGTATAATCATTTGCAACATCAGGGATTTGACATAAAAATATTGAGTAGTCTTTATTACAGTACACATTCGTGAATTTAAGCGTTTGTCTGCGCAGTGACCGCTTTTTCATACAAAATTGTGTTCTGCGCAGACAAACGGCTAACTTCACGAATGCTTAGCTCAAACGACTTTAACATTATGAAACACAAGATTCAAAAGAAAAGACATATTAGTTGGGTTAGGTTAGTGCCTATTGTACAGGGTGTACACTGTACAGGGTTATACAGGGCTGATCTCGGTTTCTCGATGACTTTAAGAGATGAGTCATTTAGTATAAATACTATGTAGCATTTATGAATATCCCGGAAACATTTGATCTGTAGTTACTTTCAATTATTTGTCTATCAGAGAAAAAATCAAGGTCAAAAAGCATTTATTCAGTAGGATTGCTAAGACAGAATAAATGAAATTGTTACCTATCCACCAACTAGAAAATGAGAATAAATTCTTGGATTCGCCTCGAAAAGGTCACGTGCGAGTCACGTGACTGTTCACCGACACCTACCAGTAGCGCCATCTAGTTCTGTGCTCGGTAAACTTTTACGGCAATATTTTTACATTTCTAAAACCTCATTTTATGACTAAATGGGTAAAGTCTTTCTTTATCTTTCGATATTTTTCGATTTCCTGACGATTCTAAAAATACACTAGGCACCTAATTGTTCGAGTTTTCACTTCTCTCGGCACTCCCGGAGTGCCATGATTATGTTATTTTGAGCTCATGATATTATCTTCCAGGGCCAGTCAAGCAAAGGAGTTTGGTTGGACTACGTGCTAGCGATCGCAGAGCCAGACTATGTAGACTCTGTCCTGACTGAGTCCAACCTGCTAGACTACACGAGAGAGTTCATCAAGAAGTGCGCTCTGGACGACTACTTTATACACCACAACCAGACTGGTAAGAGTTTTAAGGAAGTCAGGTTTGAATATCGTTACGGGTGCTTAACCGATAAATATGAGCTTATCAAAAATTTCGATTGTGACGACTAAGGGTTCCATGGTCCAGCGGTAAGGCACACCGGCTTTAGGAGGATCGAAAATTTTGATAAGACTTTTAATTTCTTATTTGAATATCGTCGTTTTAGTATGAAAAGTAATTTATGTGAGCATGTATCAAATATGCATTTGGACATGCTTCTGACTACCCCTTAGCCATCTTCAAATGATCTAAAATAGATTAAAGATCTGAGAGAATGTCTACTGTGCCTTGGGGGTACAGTCGTGACCCTGTTTACTGTTTTGTTAGGTATTGGTATGTTTTTTTTTATTTTGACAAATCTCAGTTTGCTTTATCACCCACAAAAGCTTGCATTAACAAATAATTACTGAACAAAAAGCCAAACGGTGTTTTTGCCCTGATTCCTGACGGTGTCGGTCCAAGTGTTTGGTGCTCTCCGTTTCAGGAGGAACGATGCAACAGTAACACAGATACACACGTTAAACTTATAACAACATCATCGAATGTCAAAATTTTTTTCCTCTATACATAATAAGCGTATAACCTCATTGGCGATGGTTAAACAAACGAATTTTCCAGGATTCTGCCGAGACGCAATGTTTTCTATAACATCGGAATACAACAGCGGAGCGCTCAGCTGTTTCTGCGACTTCATGGGCTCCACAGAACTCGAGTGCGATACCTTCGGGGGTCAATGCCCTTGCAAGCCGAACGTTATCGGCCGCTCTTGTACAACTTGCAAGACTGGGTACTACGGCTTCCCAAACTGCAAGCCATGCCATTGTCCGTCTACTGCGATCTGTGATGATAACGGTGAGGATATTATATTAAACTTTACATCATTACTAAAAACCTATTTTTGTACTGAATTTTCTGGTTTTGCGAATTGGTAGTATGTGTGCATTGGTTACAACTAAACTTTCAGAAAACTTGACAAAATATTAGCTTGTATGAAACAAGTAGTATGATGTGGTGTTTTTAAATTTCAAGGTCAACTTACTCTCTTCCTTTGATAGTGCTTGAATGAGGTTGCTTTCTTTGATAGAGGGAGCCTTTAATAGGAGTGTTGGTCGTCCACCTACAAGTTGGGTTCACGACATCGTGAAGTCTCCAGGTACATGATACACAGCATACATGGGCAAGAGTGGCTCAAAACCGAGACGAATGGGAAAAGCGAAGAGAGGCCGGTGGCTGTGGGAGGCACCTATCAAAGGAGAGAGATGATTGAGGGAGACTTTTGCCTACCAGTGGGACAGCATAGTTTGACAAAAAAATAGTGTAAATGTTACGAGTATGCTTTTATATTACATTGAATGTTATACATATTGAAATTCATCACACATTGCTCTCATAGGCAACTGCATCTGCCCGAAGAACGTTGAAGGCGACAATTGCGACCGTTGCAAACCTTTCACGTTCAACTTCGACGTGCACCGCGGCTGCGACGACTGTAACTGCAGCCCGCTCGGCGTATTGAACTCACAACTACAGTGCGAGCCTGATAGTGGAAATTGCGCGTGAGTACAGTACTCAAACTAACCTAACCAATGATATTATAAAAATATAGATAGGTTACTACCGCGTGGAAATTGAATACTCTAAATTGTCTTGACTATTTATTCTTCAGTTTGCGTCAAACAGGGCTACGTAGTCAGTGACAGTGACACACATGTTTTAAGAACATTTTAAACTTGGGTAATGATAAAATAAAAAAACGTTTATTACAGCAAAACATACGGACACTTCTTAACTAAAACTCAACTAAGATGGATAACATAAAAAAGAGAATAAATAAATAAAATAAATAATGCTGGACTTTTCACACAGCATCATCTAGCCCCAAACTAAGCAGAGCTTGTGTTATGGGTACTAAGATGACTGATATACTACTTATATACTTTTTGTTTGTAAATACATACATATTATACATAGAAGACTTATAAAATTATGTTTTAGTTGGCTGAGAGCTGATACAGAAATCGAGGTATCTGGTAGTTTCTTCACTAGGTGTCGCCTGTATCGAAGAAACTAACTTTAACTATGTATATAACATAAAAAGAAACTAACTTTAACTATTACTTTTTAATTATTTTACTAGTTAATTTAAAATATATCATTGGACCTAACCCTAATGTCACTCTACGTTGGATACAGTTGTGATTCCTTTTTCGCGATTTTGCATATTTCGCAAGAGCCCACATCTTGCAGAAATGAACATAAACGTTGTTCAAAATCATAATTTTATTAGGGATCACAAAAAATGCAGTGTCGGACCAGCATAGTAGTCCCACATGGGTGCAATTTTGGCGACAATTTTAAAATGTTTTATATTTGCCTAGTTGCCGCGAGAACGTGATAGGCCGGGTATGCGACCATTGCGTGCCGGGACACTACGCGTTTCCCGACTGCGTGCCTTGCAGTTGTGATATCGCCGGCACTACCGACGATGTCTGCGATCAGAATACTGCGCAATGCTATTGCAAGAAACATGTTACAGGACAGGTAACTTACTTCTTTCACCCCACTGGTTCGAAAGAACTAGTGAAAAACATTTTTCAAAAAAACTTATTAACGAACAATATATTTCACTAAGACTCCCGCGATTCAGGCCTTAGTGCGGGGTCCATAGTAAATTATTTACCCTTTAATTATTTTTGTCCTATTTAAAGTGTATTTACAATGTTGTATAGTACAAAATTTATCGTTTTTATCGTATTTACCAGGAATGCAACACCTGCAAGGAAGAATATTTCAACTTGCAAGCCGACAATCCCGAGGGCTGCTCCAAGTGCTACTGTTTCGGCAAGACTACAAGATGTTCCAGCTCTTACTTAGCCTGGGCTGGGGTATGTAAAAAATAAAACCGGTCAATTGCGAGTCGCACACAAACATTTTCTTACCTCATACATTTTTTAAATTCAATTTGTATAACATAACGTTTTACAAAACAAATAATAGTTTAACTTAGTAAGAGCAAGGTTCAACGTTTTTAATTGTATAATACAGATACAGGTTTTAATTACACTAAAATAAATATGTACCATTACCGACGTTATGAGCTACTAATTACAACAACTAGTTAAAACTATAGTTGTACAAATTTTATTACCTACTGTATAAGAAGTTTCTTGAAAATAAAT
Source organism: Epirrhoe alternata (assembly GCA_963565295.1). Classification (NCBI taxonomy): domain Eukaryota; kingdom Metazoa; phylum Arthropoda; class Insecta; order Lepidoptera; family Geometridae; genus Epirrhoe; species Epirrhoe alternata. The sequence goes on from OY751375.1 coordinate 4,748,553, forward strand.
ACTTTTTGAATTGAATTAAATAGTTTAGCGACCTTTGTGACGGAGTGGGTGAAGGCCCGCCTGTATAGCAGAATTGTATTGTATACAAAAGTAATTAGTTCCCATAACACAAACTCTTACTATGAGAACAGCATAGCGATTCATAGTTCAGCATTGCGATTGGTTGCGTTGCGGTCGGTTGAACAGCCGTAAGGTTTCGTCGCGGATGCGTTCCACTGAACTATGAATCGCCCTTCACTTCTTTAGGCGTTTTGGGCAGTTTTAAGATGGGATTAAATTCTTGAATTCGCCTCGAAAAGGTCACGTGTGAGTCACGTGACTGCTCACCGACACCTACCAGTAGCGCCATCTAGTTCGGTACTCGGTAATGGTTTAGGGCAATACTTTTACATTTCTTAAAGCTCATTTAATAACTCAATTCATTGGATTGAGGAGGAACATTGGTCCCGCGGCGGGGATCGAACGTACTGCGTCGCAAGCGAACCTTCGCTCACTGCGCTACAGAGGTCGTCAGATCTTCTATGGTGTTTCTATTTGAACTGTCATGTCGTCTAAGATGGCCGATCATTCCTCTTCTGTTCTCGACAACTTGTAGTAGAGACCTTTCGTGCGCAAAACTTCTATGTTGATAATATAATATTAAACTATTTTTCCTTCATCATCAGATCGACGGCATGTCAAATTGGTACCTGGTGAACATAGAGATGAATCACACCTTCAACATCTTTTCGCGCGCTTCGCTGCCGATATTCGTGAACGACTCCGTCATCGTCGCAGATTTGGAGGGCGAGGGTAGTGGCCACAAGGTGGTCTATTTCGGCGCCCCTGATTATTATCTAGGTAAGATTTTTTTTATTTCGATTGTTTATGTATTTAATGAAAATATTTACTCACATAAAACATTTATTTATTACCAAAAAATGCTGCTACAATTTTATAAATAAATGCATCATAAATATTTGTATAACAAAGTTACTGTTGAAACTTTCATCTCTGATAGATGTTTTTCAGCAAAAAAAAAACAGATATTAAGAGGAGGACGATAATGCCAGTAACTCCCATTTGTTCTATAAGACTGTTACGTCATAGAACTGTTAAAACTCTATTAAAAGTAGTTTTTTCATGTTTTCATTTTTTTGTCACCACATTCAACGGATTTATAGTCCATTCGAATTAGCATGAGCGCTGACAGATTTGCCATTTTGAGTATCTAGAGATGTATGGCAAAAATCGATTGACAAAATATCGATCACAATCAGAACATATCCAACTAAGTTTTACTTGTAAAGTAATCGATTTTCTCGTGAAACGAAAGTCACACAGGACGTGTGACTCATGCTGTATGAAATAGACTAAGTAAGGCATGCGTATCGAAAAGAACTTCACTACTGCCTAATTAAATCCATCGAGAAGAAAAAATATTCAAGGTTTTTTACATTGTAACATTTCAGGCAAACGTTTGACGTCATACGGTGGATATCTAACGTACTCTGTACTGTACAACACTCATAGTGACGGACGTGCTATCCCAGCTCCTGACGTCATTATCGGAGGACCTTATGGGTGAGATATACTTTCAGAATAGAATATTCTGTGAAGCGCTCGTGTGTCGTGCTTAGTCGTTCTTGATGGATCGTCGAAGTTAAGCAACGCTCTAAACGGTCCGTAAGAGGATGGTGACCGCCAGTGGCTTTCATCTGGGCGCTTCGGTGCATCGGGGGGCACTTAAAGTGTCAATCCCGGCTACTTAAGTCGTTAAGCCATGACGAAAGGCTTAAGGCAGCCTAAAAACTCCGTCATCAAAATTGACTATACGAACTTACTTTAATATAGTATTCTCTGTACCAACGGAATACATTGAGAAATGAAAAGTCTTATCAAAATTTTAGATTCTAACGGGATTCGAACCCGCAACGATCAGACGATCCTTCTAAAGCCGGCGTGCCTTAACCGCTCAGCCACGGAATCTTAATCGACATTTTTGATAAGACTTTTCATTTCGAAATGAAATACCTAAGTGTGGTTTAGACCTGGAGGCACCTTAAAACCCCGTCATCAGAGTTGGTCACAAACTTCTACAAACTTACTTATTACCTGGCTGACTGATTTTTTTACAGAACGGAACATACTGAACCAAGCAGTCTTCCTCTTTATTTGTCAATGTAGTCGAAATGTCGGAATCACTAGGACGCCGGACGCCGGCACTAGGATGTCGGATTCGCAAGTGATCGAAAAGATTGGCGTAATAGAGGAGGCCTATACCACAGTGAGATGATGTTGTTAATTTTTGGGTTACCTACAAGACAGACCCACGATAAGCAAGTACGAACTTGCTAACGAACAGCCTCTGATGAGGTTCTTATCGGGCTTTAAAATGATAATTTCAGAGTATTTCTCAATTACCAGGTACCTAGTCCACACAAGCGTAGAACAACCACCAACAGACGTGGTCTGGACTCACGCTTTGAGACTGACAGAAGACGAATTCACAACACTCGAAGGTGTTCCGGTCTCAAGAGAACAGTTCATGAACACTTTGGTCAATATATCCAGCATTTACATCAGGGCTACGTATTGGGACCAAGCTTTGGAGACTAGGTGAGTTCGCCCGTGAAATATGTAACCCGTATTTTTTTTTTCCCTCTGTCGACCGCAGTGGCTGTTCGCAGGATTCTGGTTTATTCTGCCAAAAATATGACCCGTATTATTTCATTTTTAACGTTTTATTTCATGTCGTGGAAGGATTTTAACAAGCCCGTAGACCCTGCCACTTCTATAGAAATAAGACATAAGGAAGTTAGTCAGATCCCCTCATCAACTAGAAAAGAGCTGATGATCTTCAAACGGCTGAACGGATTTTCATGAAACATGGCTAAGAACACTCGGGATAAAATTAACTATGACACAAAAAAAAACTAAACGAAAATCGGTTCATCCGTTCGGGAGCTACGATACCACAGACAGATACACAGACACGTTAAACTAATAAAATCCCTCTTTTTGCATCGGGGGTTAAAAAGCGCCTTAAACAGGCTCTTGTCGTTACCACTCGTCACTTATACCTGTTGCCATACTGTGCCATAAGTGACGTATTGCATTTCCATTCAAGGTTGATATCAGCAACATTAGATGTCGGCATCGAGATATTCGTCGAAGAGGACTCTGTCCGACGCGCAACTTCCGTAGAAGAGTGCCATTGCCCTCAAGCATACCGAGGGATGTCTTGTGAACAATGCGCTGAAGGACACTATCGTTTGCCTTCCGGACACTGCGTGCCGTGTCAATGTAGCGGACACGCGACGCAATGTGACGTCAACACTGGTCTGTGTCTGGTGAGTACAGATGTATTTAGATTTGTTTCTGTGTGCGTAAGGACGGAGCGTTCCCTAGCTTACTCACACGAAAACAAAGTGCTTGCATCTACACACACAACTAAACCCGCCTTTATATTATACATTCTTTGAATTTGCTGTGAATATGAACTTGAAATATACTCACTCTTCGAATCCAACTTGTTAATACAACCAATTTCTTTTCAGGATTGTACCGACAACACAATGGGGGATCACTGTGAACTGTGCATCCCTGGCTTTCACGGAGACGCGACGCGTGGAACACCGATGGACTGTCTCATCTGTGCCTGCCCTATGCCTTATCCATCCAACAAGTATGATGATCTGTTGTTTAGTGCTAAACAACTTAGCTCTTTTCCAATCACATTCCTTTCATATACTTCATCGATGTAAAGCTCATTGCTTGATTTTAAGATGGATCACCAAAACGTGTTTCTTACCCTGCTTTTTCACGGTATTGGTCGCGAAAGGAGTAGTTTTAAGACTATTCTAAGTGATCAAAGCGGTCTTACTGAATGAATGCTTTTTGACTTTGACATATGTTATGCTATCATCCAATACTAAGCAGGTAATTTTTTTTATAATTTCCCCATAGCTTTGCGATCGGCTGCGAGCTAAGTGAGAACGGATCGCTAATCGCGTGTCAATGCAAGGAGGGTTACGCTGGTGCCCGTTGCGAGTACTGCGCCGCTGGCTTTTACGGCGAACCGGAGATGATTGGTTAGTAGTTTACATTGTTTTATATACTCGTATTTACAAAACAAGTATCTAAATATTCTATCAGTTATCTTGTGTAGGAAAATATTGTTGTTGCGATATTACCTATACGCACCATAGAAGAAAAATACAATGATGCCAGTCATACCTAAAGTAAAAATCAGGGATGTAACGAAGTTGATATTTCCAGGTGATCACTGCAAGCCATGCAACTGTTCCGGCAACATAAACACAGCAGATCCGGGTTCTTGTGACAGTATCACGGGTGACTGTCTCAAATGCGTGAACAACACTGCTGGCGCGGCTTGCAACCTCTGTGCGCCTGGTTTCTACGGAGACGCAATACTCAGCAAAAACTGTACAGGTATGTAAAATATAGCTAAAAAATATAAATAGATTTATTATATTTGATCATGAAGAAGAAATCCGTTCAAGAGTAACTCTTTCTACTTCCTTATTGTTTTTCGTTGTAAGTGTCATTTATAAATAGGTGGTTTATTCCCGAAAGCCTGAGAAATCCTATCTATAGGGAATGTAAGAACATATTTTTTTAAAGTACCGACATTCGCTTACAATAGGGGTGTTCAATTTAGTGTGTGCTGGTGATTTGGTTGGTAGCGGATATCTACTAAATTGAAAGTGTGTTTTCAGTGCGTCTTGTTTATTCTTATATATTTCACAGCATGTTCATGCGACGAGTTCGGCATGGAACGCTGCGATCCCGCAACCGGCACGTGCGTGTGCCGCGAAGGCGTTGAAGGCCCGCGCTGCGACCGCTGCCTGCCCGACCGTTGGGGGATCAATTCCGGCCGCGGCTGTGCCGCTTGCGATTGCGCGCTCGCCGCGGAGTCTTCGCAGTGCGACCTCGTCACCGGACAATGCAGGTCAGATACTAACTGCTGCATCGCAGTGCAGCTCATACTGAACTAGCTGTAGGCTCACAGTGAGGGTCAGACTGTAGTCACAGAGCCAACAGTACAAGCGAGTTACTATTTATTAGTTACTAGTCAAGTCTCTGTAGCTACTGCAAGATCTGAGTAAGGAGCGCTCGTCACTTACCACTGGTTAATACAATATATATAGGTACTGGTTTAGTTTATGATCCGTGTTGGCTGAATGGGGTTGTGCCTCGACTTTCAATCCGAAGGTCGTGGGTTCGAATACCGGCCGTGCATCAATGGATTTTTCGTTTCGTAAAATTTATATTCACACACGAGCTCTTAACGGTAAAGGAAAACATCGTGAGGAAACCCGCAGCTTAATTAGCTCCACCCACACGTATTGACGTCGTGCTGAGAGGATGGTTCTGATGGATGGCTAAAAATTTAAATTACAACTGCGACAATTAGGGTTCCGTGGCCGAGCGATAAGGCACTCCGGCTTTAGAAGGATCGTCTGATCGTTGCGGGTTCAAATACCGTCGGAATCGAAAATTTTGATAAGACTTTTCATTTCATTTCTCAAGGATGGTTTAGGTGCTGGGCACGCCTATTCCATCTCAAACAATGTCCCAGGCACTACAGCATCCCGTTAAGAGTAGGCATAGGTTGCCTCCTGACGCTGTATAAATCATCTTATATAGATGCGGTGTTCTCCGTCTCAGCGTTAGGTATAAAGTCCGTCCACCAATTTTAGTGGTTCGTCTACCACTCCAATTGCATACGTCGTAATTGGGAGTCTGTGAGTAGATTCCCAACCTGTGTTTCCAACCTTTACCAAAAAGAATGTTCACACCTGCAATGTGACTTGCGCCGTTTTCATACGCAGCTTGAATAAAATACAATTGAAAATATGTATTTACTTCAGATGCGCTAAGGGTGTCACGGGCAAACACTGCGACCAGTGCGCAGCTGGATACTGGAACTATACTAAGGATGGATGCGACCGTGAGTATTACTTTATTGACTTACTTTTCTCTGTCACAAAAAACTAAATACTTAATCAATGCAATCCCACTAATATATCTACGCCTATTCCAAGTTTCATCCAAATCGGTTCACTGGTTTAAGCGTGATTGAAAGAAATATATAAACATCTAAAGTTTAGATGTTTGTATATTTGTGTTAGATTCTAAACAAACTCACAAACTTTCAGCTTTATTATATGAGTGGGATTCGTGAGTTACTAAGTGAGCGCGGTCGGGACTATCCAATTAAAACGTCGTGGTTAGGATATTACTGCGAATATTATCAAATACGCAATCTCGTCCCGACATGTAAACCAATATCTAGTTTTATCAAAAATACAGCGAAAGCAGTAACTAAAAGGGTACCTAATGGAAATGAATGTGGATGGATATGTGAGTAGAGGTAGACCTAAGAAAAGATGGATGGATTGTGTGAAAGAAGATATGGGAAAGAAGGGGGTGAATACGAAGATGACGAGTGATAGGGAAGAGTGGAAGAAGAGAACATGTGCCGACCCCGCTTAAGCGGGATAAGGGTAAGCAAATGATGATCAAAAATACAGCGATATCCCTTTCATGTTGTCCCAGACTTATATAATGTCATAATTATTTATAATTTGCTGTTACAGATTGTAACTGTAATACGGGTTACTCTGTCGGGTTCATGTGCAACGCAACTGGACAGTGCGAGTGTTTGCCTGGAGTTATCGGTGAAAAGTGCGACCGCTGCCCAGAAAGGTAACTTTATATGTATACCTTAAACAACAAATTGAAATTTTACCTCATTGAGTGCAGATTCTCTTATGTTCGTAGATTTTGTTCTTAGGAAACGAATGGTTTATTTTGATAAAAAAATATCTGTTTTTTTTTAAAGATACTGTCAGCCTGGAAATAAACATTTTTCAGAAAAAAACAAGTAGGTCTTAATGCAATTCCTATCAGATATTCCCAAACAGACCAAATCAATTCGTAAGATTATTAAGTAATTAAAGTTTTTCTATAATTTTTTCTAAGATTTTCCAAATTAACCTTTACTAGTTATCTATTTTAGGATCAATATGTGTCTGAGTGCCGCTTTAAGAGTTTTTTAATAATAACAATAACTATATATTTACAGATGGGTGTTGCTGCCACAAGAAGGTTGTCTGGAGTGTGACTCTTGCACGGATGCACTTATATTTTCAGTTCAGGATCTGTCTTACCTGCTTGCCAACGAAACTGCCGAGTTTAAGGTTAAAATAGTTTTACAGAAAGACGAAGACCGCGTAGTATAGCTGCTTCGCTCACTCGCTTATGTTTGTTGCATCGATCTATCTCGCTTACTCTACACACGCAATGTACTACATGCGCAAACCTTCTGAGGGCTAAAGATCTACTAATGATCTGTTGTGATTACTGACTTTATAGTTATTATTATATTACCTGTCTCTCTCTTAAACCTTCCGTCTTGTTCTACGGAGGACCAATCGATAATGAATGAGTCCTCGTCTTTGCGGGTCCTATCGGTGTTTATTTTGGTCCAAATTCTATATTGGAAAAGTACAAATTATATATGTGTTGCAACACATATTAAGAAATATATGTGTTACAAAGTGGTAGTATCTTAGTTAGGTAATTAATATTGGCAGATTCGTTCTTCATTCATTCTTAACAACCCAGCATCTCGACCAGTCGTTCTTTAGTTTTTGACTTACTCTACTTATATTATAAAGAGGAAAGATTTGTTTGTTTGAATTGAATAGGCTCTGAAACTACTGGACCGATTTCAAAAAATCTTTCACCATTAGAATCCTGCATTATCCCTGATGAACATAGGCTATAACTTAACCCAAAAGTGAAGTTTTCCCGAAGGACCGCGGGGAACACCGCGACGGACAGCTAGTTTTACAGATTTATTTACTGTACAGGACAAGGCAGATTCGTTCTTCACAACTCAGCGTCTGAACTACATATCGAATCAGACACAGGAGCTCGCGCCGCGCGTCGCCGGCCTTCGCAATGTTGACGTGGCCGATGCAAGCGCTGCTGTTAAGGCCTTAGAGACAACTGCTAAGAATCTACTGCGATCGGTGAATATACCTTATACTAAACGTAGATACTGAGCAAATTATATTATTCTAACCTTTTTGCATTGTAAGAATCGTGTCGTCCAAGAAGGATAGGTCTTAGCCCACTTAGACGAGTCTGCAACAACACCCTGAACTAAGATGACAGACTTAAACAGTCTGACGGCAGCAAGACCTCAGCGAGCTGTCGGCTGATTTATGTTGCCAATGTAAAGTGTATCTAAAGAGCAATACTTAAAGTCCATATTTGAATTAGGTATATTATTTTTGCCGAGTCGTCTCTATGTGAGCTATGTCAAAGAGTGTTGCATCTGAAGCTCTGTATAAACAGTAAAGGAGGCTTTCACCTATTACGGCTAAGCTACGTTCAAGCTTTTCTTTTCAACGGAAGCGCACGTGGTCGTGCTTACTTACTCGTTCGTGATAGATCGTCGAAGTTCGAACGTTGCTTGTTCGAAACGGTCTGTAAGTGGATGGGTGACCGCCAGTGGCATTTTCATCTGAGCGCTTCCGTGCTTCGGAGGGCACGTTCAATTGTCGGTCTCGGCTATTTAAGTAGTTAAGCCGCTGCCTTTAGGCGGCCTAAAAACTTCATCACCAGAGTTGACCACTGACTCATTTAAACTTACTTAGGACTTTTACTTTGATTAATTAGTTTAATTTCAAATCTCAACTTTCCAGGCTGAATTCGCGGCGACCGACAGCGACAAGCAGATAAGTCGCGCGGCATTAATCGCGGCCGATGCCGAAGCAACTTTAGCATCTGTGAGAGAAAGCAGTCAGAAAGCAAAGGATGCGGTGACTCATGTGGCAGACCTGGCCACTGGCCTCGAGCTCAGCCAGCAACCTAAAGTGGACAGCGCTCTGGCTGAAGCGAGTCAGATCAAAAATGATATAGAAGGTAAAGTGGCGACACAACTAAGATAGAGATTAGAGGGCGCTGGCGCGCTACTCCCAAACAACCGACGCGATTTGAATCCTGAATCGCGCAAGTAACATTATTCTCGGCAATTAGCCTTTAAAGAACTATCCGACATTAACTGTCGGCCAAAAGGTCCCAAGGTAAGTGGACCAGATGGGTCGACCTTGGATGAGGCGAGATATCTTTGCTATAGATTGGGTGAATTCCACCTACCCCCAAATTGGTGACCCCGACGTGATGTTCATCGTCATCATCACCCAAATAAAGTATTGTTTTTTATCTAGTACCCATTACACACTACAAAACTCACACGAACGCCGCGGTATAAATTATGTCTGCACATCAATAGGTTGCTTGGATCGCTTGTAGATATTAGGCCGCCCATTGTATGACCATTACTTACAATCGGTTTCTAATGAAAAATGAAAAAAGCTTTATAATAATTTTACCTAGTACAAAATTATTCCACCATCTCTTTCAGCAAATATTGTATGCTCTGTTTATAATTTACAGGGAAAGACTTGGCGCCCAAGAAACAGCAAGCCGAGGCAGCCTTCGTGAATGCGACCAAACAAATTGAACGCATGAACGTGTTTGTGCAACCCGTCAACGAACAAGCTAAGGTTATACTATAAAAAACCATAAACTTGATCTCATATTAGGATTCCTACTTGGTATCAGAAACTGCTAGAAATAGTACCTACCTACCATAACACCCAGATCCGAAAAAAAACTAATTATTACCGTCTGCCCCACAAACTGCCCCCATCCGGTGGCAGACGGTAACGCTTACGCTTAGTATTTAACATCTTGTACTTGACTAATGTTGCCTGAAATAAATTTGATTTGATTTGATTATGACTATCCACCCCCACGTACGAAAAATGGGGGCACACAGTAATACAAAGTTCTAATTAAAAAAAACACTATACTTTATTATATGTATCACTAGCTACTGCGCGCGGCTTTGCCCGCGTGGTAGCAACATTTTGAATAGCCTATATGCTATTTTTGTTCTAATGTTGTTCATATGCAAAAATTTAATTTATTAATTTATCACTAACGATGAAATACTATTACAGAAATTTGAGAATCTGGTGAATGCGACACACGCTCTCAAAGACAAACTGGACGAAATGCTTCATTACACTGAGCAGGCGCAGCAAACTGCCACCGCTGCTGAGAAACTGAACTCTAACAACAGGTAATAAAACTTCATTTCGTACAACAACATTCCTCTTTCGTGCGCTAGGTAATGCCGCCATAATTTTAAACGTTCTTCAAAGAAATCCTTAAATATCGACTCTTTAAAGACTCTTTTGTTAAAATCATAGAACTAAAGTTGTTGTTTAAGATGATAGTAATACAGTGCTGAGAGGCTACCGGTGTTTTACATACAACCCTGTGTATTTCTTTTCCATGTGTTCATCATCCACAACCTGACTTTGCCCACTGCTGAGTATAGGCCTCTCTTTCTATATGCCACTTTTTACGGTCTCGTGCTAACCTCATCCAGGTTCCAAATCGTCTGCCTATCTCGCTGCCGGACGACCAACGTTTCTATCACCGGTTCTTGGACGCCATTCAGTTATCGCTTGACTCCACCTGTCGTCACCTCGCCTGGCCAGGTGTCCTGCCCAACTCCATTTTAGTTTCGCGATACGATCCGCTACGTCTTTGACCTTTGTTCGACTTCGGATCTCGACGTTGGGAACACGGTCTATAAGCCTGATACCGAGCATGGCACGCTCCATGGCCCTCTGTGCTACTCGCCATGTGTTACTACCTTTTAATTTGTTTATGTCGCAGGGAATCCAAGTTCGGCAACAAAGTCCTCTCAGTGACGAAGTTGAATTCAGCCGCTATGAACGATATTATCGACACGGCTTACGATATCGGCAACGCGACTTATCATATCATCGTCGGAGGTACTGTCGTCGCTAACTCCACCAAGTAAGTTCGTTTTACATCCTTAGTATAAAAAAAACGAAAGGACATCATCCACGTTTCATACATTTTTGGTTCAAAATCCAAAAGTGCCGGCAAAAAAAAAAGTGCTGTATTCTGATAGAACACCTAAAGTAAGAGTATTAAAGTCACAAATCCTTAAAACAGGATTTGTGACTTTAATACTAGGTTCAAAAGGGTGTAATTTGGTTAAACTTAAAACTTTTTTTGTCACCCGGATAGAATTTAGCTTTGGTTTTGTACGTCACGCTATATCTATATTTATTTAATATATAATATTATAAAGAGGAAAGATTTGTTTGTTTGTTTGTATGTATGTTTGTTCGTTTGAAATGAATAAGCTCCGAAACTACTGGACCGATTTGAAAAATTCTTTCACTAATAGAATCCTACATTATCCCCGTTGAGCATAGGCTATATTTTATCCCGGGGGAGTGAAATTTTCCCGAGGGATCGCGGGTTTAACACAGCGGCGGACAGCTAGTGTATAATATTTTTGATCGAAGACTTCGATCAACTACTTTTGAAGTTTTATAGTGTATTGAATTACTGTAAGATTGTATATGATTGTATACAGGGTGTAAAAAGACTGCTACCGAAAACTGAGGGGTTGTAATCAGACCATGATTCTGAACATATTTAGCGAAAAAAAACGCAAATTTTTTTTAAACTTAACTTCGTCAGGCTATGTTATTTTCGGCTATTCACTACTATTACAACATAATAAGACCATACCTACCTAATAATTTCATTTATAAAAGAAAAAAATATTTAAAACTCAAAATCCAGCAATCTACGTAAAAAAACGCGCCCAGAACATACGCAAACAGTACTCTTCAAACGCTGTTTTCTCCGGATTTAGTGCATATTTCGGAAAATCCTTTCGGATTTGGTTGTCTATTGGGATGCTGTACCTACCCCTTTCGGCTTCGGTAGACGTCTTTTTACACCCTGTATGTATACTCGCTAAGAGAAACCAAAAGAAGATTTCATACTCAGAACTCTAATTTCTCAATAACAGGGCCGCGGCAGATATAGAACCAGCCATAAGTCAAATGGAAGAGCGTTTGAACAGTTTTGCAAACGACCTGCCTGACCTCAAGGGATTGGTCAACAACGCAGTGGAACATACTGATATGCTCAGGAATAGGGTAATTATACCTTTCTGTATTCAAAACTTCGGTATTATCTAATATATAAAATTCTCGTGTTTGTTACCAACCTCCTTCGAAACGGCAGTACCGATTCTTATGGAATTTTGTGTATATTCAGTATGTCTGAGAATCGGATGTAAACTATTTTTCATCCGCCTAAGAGATAAGGGTGGTCCACGACAAAAAAAAATATTGTAATTTTTTGTATTTCGATTTTTTTAAGATTTGGCATTCAAAAATACATCCAACCCAATATTTTCACCCTACTACCACCAACCCTTATTTTTAATAAGCGATATTAGTACTTATGTGGCAAAACAACGTTTGCCGCGGGTCAGCTACTAATATTTTAGGTTTAATAAATTTATTCTCAATAAGACAATTAAGTCACTTACATGAGAACATAGTTCGAGTATAAGTTAGATCGTTCGTAAACAAATTGAGGTAGCTACTCAGCCAATACATTTATTTTTTATTAAATAGGTTCTTACCGTAGTTATTTGCAAAGAAGTGAGTGATCACTTAAAATGTATTGCGCAAGTTTCATTTTAAATGCATTGGCTGAGCTGACATTCTTTATTCCCAATGGTATCTTGTTGTAAAGCTGTGCACCTTCGAAAACAATAGATTTTTTTCCGTAATTTGTACGAACTTTGGGTAGAACGAGAAAACTATTTCTGCGCGTCGATCGTGTTCGCGTCATAAGTTGCTCGAGTTTAGTGAAGGCTAAGTAAGTATGGATTGTCTTATGTAGGATTTTTCTGACAAGAATGCACGTGTTGTAAATGTATAACTGTTTGATATTCATTAAATTGGTTTCTTTATAAATTGTAGCGGTTGAGGTTAAATAGGGATAGTTAAAGAGTAATTTTATTATTTTGTTTTGCAATACTTGGAGGTTATTTAATTTAGTCTTAGCGGCACTGCCCCAGATTTCAATCAAGTATAAGAGCTGTGATTTGATTAGAGAGTTGTAGATAGTGAAACGTATTTGGCGTGGAACACATCGAATAATGTTTCGTAGTGACCCAGCAAGTGATGAAAGTTTGGATTTAATATAGTCAATTTGTGTATTCCACGTCAATCCGCTGTCTAAACGAAAAACTATATTTTGAATCTGAATGTTTATGTTTAAATCACGCCTTAACTAGTAGACCTAGATTTGCATGAAACTAGGAATGTGAGCTGGATTAGCATCAGGCTATGATCAGATCAAATGGGCATGTGCCAAATGTATTAAGTTTCTCTGGCTACCCGCTTATTTTCAAAATCTTGAATACCTAACGGTCTGAGAGAATATCTACCGTGCCTGATACAACCGTGATTCTATTTCTATTTATCTAACCGGGATACATACGTAAGATCAACATTCACTAAGTCAAAGTTAACAATATCAACATCACTCAGCAGTTTATTAGGTCAACAGTTCACTACATCAACAAATTATGAGATCAGTGGTTCATAAGATCAACAGTCAACAATTCACTACATCATCAGTTTAATTTTATACTGTTTTGCAAGTAAATTTTTATAGAGTTAATCCACACTTGGTATTTCATTAAGAAATGAAAATTCTCTTACCAAAATTTTCTCTTCTGACAATCCTCCTAAAGCCGGAGTGCCTTCGACCGCTCGGCCACAGAACCTCTGACGTCAGATTCGAAATTCTTGATATGCTCATATTTATCGATTAAGGATCGTCTGATCATCGCGGGTTCGAAACCGTCAGAATAGAAAATTATGATAAGACTTTTCATTTCTTAATCAGTTTAATTGATCAACTATGTATATTATTGCTAAGTTTTTTTTTATATTTGGGTTATACCTTCCCAATTATGGTTTAAACACCTTGTGAAAATGTAAAAAGTCTAGTTAAGATGTGATAAATGTTTCAGGCGGATAACCTGCGCACTCTAGCGGAAAGAGAGAACAACAATACTCGTACTCAACATGCGTACACCGCCGCTTCTGCCTACTCCTCCATTGTACAAGAGATAGGAGACGCAAAGAAAGCGTCCGACGACGCTGAGGCAGCTGTACAGAACGCTACCGCCACTGTAAGTTACATACGTGAAAAAGACGTCAAGTAAAAAAAAACCGTGGCACTCCCGGGAGTGCCAGTTTATGCGGTAGTTGAACATCTCCTAACTCAATCATCGATTAGATCAGCTCGCTGTCACCATTATTACATTAACATCGATGACTCAATATGTGTTCCATTTAGCTCGAGAAGTGAGTCAATTTTTACCCGGACAAACATACATTGCAAGTGATATCAGAGCTTTTGAAAAGGCGTACCTATAGGGGTAAGGAAAGCTGTCGCATTACTTATGAGAAACTACTCGACTAATTTAAATAGTCTGAAAGGTTATCAGATTCTATATCGAAAACTTTGCACTTAGTATATAACTTTGGATAGTTTCTTATGTAAAATCCGACTGCTCAGAACGCCGGGTTATTGAAGTCATATTTGCCTCATTTGCACCTAAATTCCAGAACCACTTGCTAATAGAACGAGTGACTCCAAGTCGCGACCGTTCGGAATCTCTCCTTTCACAAGCCGCCGAAGCTGAAACGATGGTCGAAGAGAAGTTGCGAGTGAATCTAACCCGCGCGGAACAAGCCCTCGCTAACGCCACGCACACTCTCGCCTCGGCTGATGACGACAACAATGCTATACAACTGTAAGTAATCCACAGGGTGTTTATGTAAGCAACTTTGTATACGATGAGGGCAAAATAATGCTGGACATTTCACACAGCATCATCTAGCCCCAAACTAAGCAAAGCTTGTACTATGGGAACCAGATAATTGATGTAGTATATCAAAATACTTTTTGTTACGTCTTATTTATACATAGAAACCCAGACTCGTGATAAATATTTGCAGATCATACAAACATTTATCCCGCGGCGGGCATCGAACCCGCAACCTTCTGCGTCCCAAGCGGGCTTTCACCCACTGCGCCCATCAAACAATCGCATCCAGATCAGAAAAGTCGTTTACGGGATTAGCGTGCACAAACAGTCATAGACTCGGGTTCTATTGCGTTAATGCATGCCCACATTTTTTTCTCAATTATCTTCCAATTACAGACAAAATTAACGCGATCACTGCCACCATCTGCAGTCTAAAGACGGTCGCAGGACAGCACGCTGCCGTGTTAATTTAAGTTTAATTATAGTAAAAATGTCTTATAGGTCTCTACCATCGCCCGGTCCGTTCACATTACAAGACGAGTCTCAGAAGGCTGACAATGTAGACACCACAGTAAGGCGTACCCGTGACATCATGTCTCAACTGGGCACAGATCTCGCCGCTAGCAAGGAGTGGGCACAAACGTTACCCAAGTTGGCAGATGAAGGACAGAAGATGACTTCGAATGTTGATAGCTTGTGTAAGTCTAATCAGAGTTACTATCTACTGGCTTCTGCGCGCGGCTTCGCGTGGTACCAAAATTTTGAATAGCCTATATGCTATTCCAGGTTACTTATCTATGCATATTCCAAGATGCATCCGAATCGGTTCACTGGTATAGGCGTGATTGAAACACAAACATAAAAACATCCAAATATCTAAGCAAACTCACAAACTTTCAGATTTATTATATGAGTAGGATCATCGTTCTGATTTGCTTCTGCGCGCGGCTTCGCCCGCGTGGTACTAACATTTTTAATAGCATTTTTAATATGCTATTCCAGGTCACTATATACGCCTATTCCAAGTTTCATCCAAATCAGTTCACTGGTTTAGGCGTGATTGAAACACAATACAAATATCTAAACAAACTCACAAACTTTCAGCTTTATTATATGAGTGGGATTAATATAATACTATTACAGTAACCGATATAAACGGCATGGCTCCATCGATTATCGACACGTATCGACAAGTGAAGATGAGGCAGGACGAACTGGAAAACCGTCGCAAAGAGGCCGATGAGAAACTCGCTAAGCTTAGAGACCTTATTGAACAGGTTAGTTTTTCTCTCTCTATACACCGCTATTTTGTAATTACCAAAAAAATTTTAAACATGGTCTCGGTGTCTGTTACTGATCACATTTATGTAGTTAAAACTCAAAAAAAGAGAAAAAATAATTATAAGCTCAAAAAGAGACGAGACGAGTCAGATATGGATTAATGATAGCTACTGCGGTTTTACTGACTGGGGATGATACGAGAGCATAGTTCGAATGAGAGTCTGTACGCCATTGTTGTCTATAGTAGGCACTTATTTGTACAGTTTTCATAAAATTTTGTTCGGTTTTGATTGACTACAATCCTCGATAACTTTATGATAGTTAAATAAAAAAAAGTTCTGACCATGTCATTATCATTTCCTGCATCTGCTGCAACTGTTCTTAATTTTTTTTGGTATTCATAAAATAGCGGTGTATATGAATAGATATTATCTTACGGTGCTGTTAAATTATTTTTTAAACCACCCCTAGAATTTAGAAACTCATTAAGCTAACAGATTCACAACCTTACTCTATCCCCTATATCATATTCCCTGTAATAAAATAAGAGAAACGTCATCCTCACTTGAAATTATTGTAACCTTAATCAGATTTGTTCTATTTCATACGACGTTTGTGTTGTTATTGACTATTGTAGTCGTAAAAGGGGGAAATGTATCCCCTTTATCATAAACCTAAACGTACAGGTTGTTCTAAACAACAATTCTATGGACATCTCTTTTTGGACCATCCTGTATATTCATATTTTATGTATTTAACATGTAAATAGCATAGAAACACTTTGTTCACAAAGGAAACACAGCAGTACTTGATACTTTACAACAAGTGTGTACGTAATTAGATTCGTCTGAACCCCAACTCTGGTGACGTTCTTTTAAGGCCACTTATGTCTACCTGGACTTATAAATATAGTTTTATAATTCATCTCCAGGCGCGAACAGTAGCAAACAGAATCCAAGTGGGCGTTACATTCGACCGATGGTCAACCTTACAACCGCGACTACCAGACACTGTGGATGAAATGTCTACATCTACACACGTGTCCGCTTACTTCAGGACTAAGGAAAAGGATGGATTCATACTTTATCTAGGCAACCCTGAGGATACTAAGCTGAGGAGGACTAAATCGGTAAGTTTTTGTCTTCTTGAATGTTTTTTTGTAAAACTAGATACTCTTTCAGGCCCTTGATTCAGACTTCAGGGGAATGCATTCGGTCGGAATCGGTCAGCTGTTCAACCGACCGCAACCAATCACAGTGCAGGAATTGATCCAAAACTGACGTTTCTTGTACTGTGATTGGTTGTGGTCGGTTGAAAAGCTGACCTATTCCGACCCGACTATGCAGATCTTATTCAAAATCCTGAGAGTAGTCAGAGGCATGGCCAAATTTTTTTTTTTTTTGTGTGCTTGAATTAGTTATCCATTTTCTCAGTATAACAGATAGCTGATTATTTCATGAATATTATATTCTTTTTACTAACCTTCATAGAAATTGCTGTTTTTTTGGTAAAGATAAAAAAGGAATAATCAATATTGATCCACTTGGTGGTCTGAATCAAAATATGTATCAACATTTTAAGGTTTTATCTTTTTTGTGCAACCTTTTTATAAATTCTTTCAAAATAACGTGAAAAAAAATAGTAAAAAAATTATATTAATATTTTCCTATTTATGTGTAGAAAAGCGAAAAAAGTGATGCCAGGTGTGGGGTTCGAACCCACGCTCCCTCTCGGGAACCAGAGCTTAAATCTGGCGCCTTAGACCACTCGGCCAACCTGGCTATGGAGGCTTTCATGAATTTACTGAACACATGAGATACTGATACCAACTTTTATTGATTTATCTCCACTGGAAATCCCTTAACACAACCCTTGCAAAATATTACCGAACTTTTGCCTGTTTATGCTTAAATTACAGAAAACTTTTGAAGATTTACTTGTTTTATTCATAATATTGAAAAAAAGTTAGGAAAAGACTGTGTTCTTATTTTAAAATATATAAATACATTTAAATTTTTATGTACTTACCTATGTATTGGAAAAAAACTCTTGTTATAAGTACATAAACATCCTATTTCGTTTCAACAATGATAGCTAAAAATTGTATTTGAATTAAAATAACACACTAAACTGTTTTAGGACGACTTCATGGTGATAGGAGTTCAGAACGGCTATCCTTACCTGGTGATGGATATCGGTGACAGTGCGGAGTCGGGCAGAGAGCCCGCCAGGATCGGCAGCGACAAGTTCGTGGCTGACAACCGCTGGTACCAGGTCATTGTGGACAGGTGAGAATCCTTACTATTCGGGTATCTGTTCGTCCCGATTTATATGGTAATTTTAGGTCTATGGACCTGAAACGAACTGAGTGTAACAAAATTCTATCTTCCAGAGTGGGACGCAACGTAAAACTAGGTATTCGTGAGAGCTTGGACAACGGCACTGACTACACCCATTCTAAAGAAGCCATCTTACCGGGCCAACACACAATCTTCAACCTTGATAAGGATAAATCTAAGCTTTACGTTGGCGGAGTGCCTTCCGATGCTAAATTACAAGGCGTTAGTTTCCCGGCGTTTGAAGGGCAGATTGAAGAGCTTATGATCGGAGATACGCCAGTTGGCTTATGGAACTTTGTGAGCGCGAATAATCTGAAGGGTGCAAGGCAGAGGTTAGTAATCATTGCATCATTTTCCTGCAATCCAACATTATGTTGGTTCGGTACAACATGGATTCTTTTATTTTACTAATTGGAGAAGGGCCACGCCAAAAGTTTCCTAAACCGTCGAGCCAGTGAAAAAGGCGAAGATATCCCCGACGAGAAAGAGGCGTGATTTTGAGGCGTATTTTTTTATAATAATGTAGGTACTTGCTAGATGCTTTCTCAGGTATGAACCAAATACCTAAAGTGTACCCATACATGTAGAATACATGTTTTGTAGCTTGATGTAAACAGGGGGGAGAGGGGTAAGAGATAGTCCAATATTTGTCGCAGTACACGCGCGTTTATCCTGTTTACTGTGACCACCTTATCTGACAAACTAAAAACTAAACTAATATGACATTTATGTTTAGACGAATTTGAGTTTTATCGCGGTTATTTAAAGATAATTTTGCCTTCACTCAAACGTAATTTTACTCTATACTTCACGGTACGATAAGGCGGTTTCACTTGTTAAACCTTGCAGGGACAAGTTAATAACCTCGCAGTCGGGCCCACAAGAGTACCGGTTCAATGGACGAGCCCACGTGACAGTACCAGGTCGGAGGTACCTCACAGAACAGAAGAACCACGTCCTTCTGTTCTTCAGAACATATGCCCCAGATGGACTGATATACCTTGTTGGAGAAGGAGCTTACTTCTTCTCTATACAGATGCAAGATGGACGGGTTTATCTACAAGTTAGTACTGCCTTTTGATATAAAGAGTTGTTCTTGATGGTAGTGGTCGAATGAACAAGGGAATCACCTTACTCAGTTAAATCACTTAATATTCTTGACAAAGCTTGACGACCTTTGTAACGTAGTCGGCAAAAGCCCCTTTTTGACTCAAGAGGCACGAATTCTATTTTCGTGGTGAGACAAATGTTTGTATGCGAATATTTGCCTTGGGGCTATTTTACACCATGTAAGAAAACACATAAAAATGCATGTATACCATAGGTTTCGTTACAAGTAAACGATAAACGTCGATATTTATTCATAAAAATGCAATAAACATTTTATAATTCAATTTTAAAAATCGTAATTTTTCTTCTTTCTTCAAGCCACCAAAAACGCCTTCTGCCATTTTGTGACGTCGTCACTGTGTTCAGTTAGGAACAACACGACTGTAAAAGATGAACTTTTTCATCTTTTACAGTCGTATTGTTCACAAACCAAACCATATGACGTCACAACATGGCGGCTCGCGTTTTCGTGCGACAACTTAAAATCATAAATTAAAATGCATTTTTAAGGCATTTTATGGTTTGAAACATTTAAATAAAAATTCAACTGGTTTATTATGACCTCAGGATTGATTTAAAACAGTTTCAAAAAAGTGTAAAATAGCCTATTCCAATATAATTCAACTCGTTCAATTTTTTTTCAGGTATCTCTCGGCAACGCAGAAGAACTGCTTATAATCGGCACAGCAAAGTCATACAACGACGGGAAATGGCACAAACTGGACGCAGGTCGTTACCTCACTAAATGCTCGCTAAGAGTCGACGACGAAATCGTCAAGAGCGAGTCTACCTCAATCGGCTCAGAAATCGCCGCGTTAGATACCATGAACTTTGGAGGGAATAATAAGGGTATCATACAAGTTACGGATAAGGGCTTCGACGGATGTATCCGACAAATTAGTATCGACGGGACTAATATAGACTTCAGCGATAATGTGGAGTCGATTGGTATCGCTTATGGATGTCAGGTGAGTGAAAATACTGTTATCAGTGGTCATCTCAGATCAGTCCTTACACGCTCAAGTCATTACCACAATGCTCAAGTCATCAATACATCATACCGTTCATAACATAAGACAATCTATCCCGAAATAATATGTTCCCGTGTGATTTAGGTTTCTCTTATTATTATGATATAATCAAATTGGGTTTATTGTCATAATGCCCACTAAGCTGTCCCCACCAGTGGGATTATGATTTTTTTTTATTGCACTGAAAACTCTTCGATTTTTTGCAGAAACTTAGGGAATTTCCGATAAAATTATGTAATTTTCTACTCTGTCTGTCCAAATTTTCTAATCAAATATTGTATTTATTTTCTTCAAGAAAAAATGCATAGTTTCCTATGAACAAAACCTTCTAACAACAAAACATAGCTGCCCTCAATGCGGTAACATTTCATCATAATCTGTATACATATTTTTTAATTATTATAACTGTATTTATATTATTTCAGTTCGCATCCCTAGTATCATTCTCCGGTACGGACAGTTACCTACGTTTCGTTGACATTACAACAGAGAACTTACAGCTTACTCTCAAGTTTAAGACAGCGGAACCAGATGGGCTGCTGTTCGTTTATGTCTCCCGTACTCAAACCACTGCCACGCCTGATAGCATATCGCTCTCGCTTAGCAAGGGTAAGGAAAAGTCAAAAAGATGTAGAATAGATTATATCTTTAATTGTAACTCATGATAAAGTACAATTATTTTGTATTCCCGTGTATGTAGATCACCTAGTTTTTAACACGAGAACCTACAAACAACAGATAGACAACAAACTGATTCTATAAAAGTTCCATTTTTTTTTCTTTTTGAGCTACGGAACCTTAAAAAACAATCAGAATTACGACATTATACCCAAGACGCGGTTGATATTCTCTCAGATTTATTTACCGCAAACCCATTAACGCACTTACGTATCCACAGAATTCTTTTGTCATAGCCCAGGTCATAGTTTAAAATTTCTTTGGATTCATCGGTCGGATTTGAAACTGCTAAAATTGAACCTATAAAGTTGAGTTGCTTTTGACGAGAGCTTTTGAGATGACGTCTGCCGGGACCGCTAGTTTCATAATATAATATTACAGGTAAACTGGTGCTAATGAGTCAACGGGAAACACTCGATACGGGACTGAGTACATACAACGACTCCCAGTGGCACGTGGTCACTGTCACACACAACGAAAACGCACTCAGGCTCGTTGTTGATGACTTCGACTATTTCAGGTGTGTATAAATATAAAAAAAAAACTATGTAAATATAAAAAATATGTTTGACTCATTGACTCCTTTAGGCTATAATATTTTTTTTTCATATTTTTTGGTTTTATCAAAGTTTAGCAACATAAATGTTATCAGTAACAGACACCGAGACCACGTTCACTTTTTTTGTTAATTAAAAAATAGGGGTGTATGTATATGTAGATATATTAGTTTCATTAATGAACCTATCCCATTCATGTAATAAAGCTGAAAGTTTATGAGTTTGTTTGGATATTTGTGTTTCAATCATGCCTAAACCAGTGAACCGATTTGGATGAAACTTGGAATAGGCGTAGATAGTGACCTGGAATAGCATATCGGCGATTCAAAATGTTGGTACCCCGCGGGCGAAGCCGCACGCAGAAGCTAGTGTTGTAATAAGACATGCATTACTACACTAGCTTCTAAACTTTGCTTCTAAAAGACATTTTTGTCCTAGTATTTACCTATTTCTTCCTATTTCAATTTTCAATATTATTCATACATCTGTAAAGGTAAGTTTTAGTAAGGCAATGAAACCTAAAACTGTTTGAATATATGATTATGCATTATTTCAGTTCAGACACAGCTCCGCCACCATTACATATCCTTGACGGCGTAGTATTCCTTGGAGGGGTACAACCTGGATATGTAGTAGGTGGCGCCCTGGGTTCCAAACGTCCACTCGCGGGTTGTATCGCCGACGCGACTCTCAATGGAAGAGTGTTGCATCTTCTGCAGCCGTACGCCAACAGCAGCGTCGCCTTCGGCCGCTGTGGTGATACCACGAGTGGTGCATCTCACCCAGGTAATTCAATAATTATTTCAGACTAGCTGTCCGTCGCGGTGCTACCCGCGGTCCTTCGGGAAAACTTCACTTTCCCGGGATAAAATATAGCCTATGTTCATCAGGGATAATGCAGGATTCTTATGTTGAAAGAATTTTTCAAATCGGTCCAGTAGTTTCGGAGCCTATTCAATTCAAACAAACATACAAAGAAATCTTTCCTCTTCAAAATTAGTGTAGACTACAAATTCAAAGACCATAATAGCCGCAGACTGACGGAGCGAGCAGCCTCAGACGTTTGCCTCGCGATGAGGCCTTAAGGCGGCCTAAAAACTCCGTTACCAGAGTTGGCCACTGACTTATACGAACTTACTTTTTTTTAAGACTTTGACTATAAGTATTAAGTACTTATAATTTTGACTTAGATTTTTGACATTAATAATTTTGTAATAAGCGTAATTGATGTTGTGCGTTTGTATCAATATATAAATAAGATCCTCAAAAAGAAAGTCAGTCAGGCTATGAGCATCAAATTAACTGTAGCCATCTTTCAGATCACACATCGTGGGTGGCTCCACCTAGAGCGGACGTGCTTCCAACGCCGTCGTTGCAGCCTATCGTGCCAGAGGTCGCCACTAGTACAGGTAATATACCCCCCTCTTGGGGGGATCTTTCCCAAATCCAGTGTGAGTACGGAGCCCCAACACGAAATATGTCGCATCTCCTTTCCTGTGCCCAACCAGCTGCACCCAGGAAGACCTTGTTGCGGCTTCAGATCGGGCCATAACGGTGCATTTATTTATATATTTCATTCTAAAAGATCTAAGCGAAGAGGCAGCGTAACCGACTTCATTTTATACTATGTAAATAATTTATATTCGCTAAATTTAAACACTACTCGTATGTTCACAGTGCGTACAAAGGAACTCGCCCCTCTACCTGTACCAACGGCGGTCCCTACCTCACCGCCCCCCAAAACCGAGCGCCCCCCGCCTCCGCGCCCTCCGCCCCCAGCACCCCAGCCCGGCTGCGCACTGCCATACGATCCGGAGTATACCAGTGGGGACCCTATTGAAGGATATCGCTTCGGTAAGTTTTTAACTGATTAAAAAAACCAGTGGCATTCCAAGAGTGCCGACAGAAGTGAAAACTTAACTTGGTTTTGATATCTAAACTTAAAAACTTACTTACAAAAAAAAATAAGTGCAAAAAGTTGATTAGATCCTCTAGGATTCGAACTCGGGGATGTCTCAGTCATTCAGAGGCGAAGTCTGTCTCAATTCGACCATTATGTTAAGACGATACAATGTGCGACGAAATTAAGCCGGTGTTGATCTAATATCTCATATTTTTAATTCTTGGGAAGACTCTCATGATGCGCTTGGTATTTTTTGTGATTTATCTAAAGCATTTGATTGTGTACATAATGAAACATTAATTAGGAAACTCTACCACTATGGCGTTAGGGGTGTTGCTCTCAACCTTTTCACTTCCTACTTAAGTGACAGAATACAAAGAGTTGACGTAAATGGGAAGCGTTCTCCGGGGTCAGTGGTGACAATGGGTGTACCACAAGGATCAATATTAGGTCCATTCCTTTTTTTAATTTACATTAGTGACCTACCAAAACTTGTAAAAGACAACCACGAGATTGTCCTGTTTGCAGATGACACTTCACTTATATTTAAGTTGAAACGTAAACAGGTTAACTTTGACGAAGTGAACAATGCAATCTCTAAGGTTGTAAATTGGTTCAATGTTAATAATTTATTATTAAACGAGAAGAAAACTAAATGTATTCGCTTCATACTACCAAATGTAAAACCAATAAAAACCAATGTAATAATAAAAAATGAACAGATAGATCTTGTGGACACCACTACATTTTTAGGCATAACCTTAGATAGTAAGCTAATGCTAAAATCTGATGTATGTTCGTAAAAATATTGAATCATTTAAGAAAAAAAGCGATAATCATGATGTAAACACTAGAAATAAGGATAAACTCGCTGTTCCCACTACTAGATTAGATAAAATTATGAAATCATTTAAAGGGCAATGTGTAAGCTTCTATAACAAAGTCCCAAGCGAATTGCAAAATTTATCAATCACTAAATTTAAAAATACAATTAAACGTCATCTTTGTAAAAAAGCCTATTATAAGATATCTGATTATTTGGATGACAAAAAAGCTTGGGACTTGCTCCAACTCAATGGATCCATGGATCACCTAAAAAAAGATAGGCCCCAGACCGTGTTTGTTGCCCTGATTCTTCACGGTATTGGTCGCGAAAGAACAGGAGTAAAATTAGTTTTAAGACTATTCTAAGTGATCCCTGTGGTCCTACTGAATAAATGATTTTTGATTTTGATAAGGCAGGCATGGTGTCGTAACAGTCACGTGATCGAGTTTGATATTTTTCTCTTATCAAAAATGCCCAACGCGCCTAAAGAAGTTTTCTTTTCAGTTTTAAAACTTAATTAGGTATTTGTTTGGTTTCGACGCTCTCGTAGTGTAGCTTGCTTCATCGGTATTGATAGATCGTCGAAGTAAATCAAACAAGATCACAAAAGTGAAGCAAACATCATGTCCCGGCTATAAAGTCGAACTTGCTTTAGTTTTACCCTTTATTAGTAACTTTAATATATTTACAGGCACTCGCAACGACAGCCGCATCGAGTACAGCAAGCTGCCAGGTCGTCAGCTCGAAGGCTTCGACCTGACGATCTCGTTCCGCACGTTTGATCGTCACGGCGGGCTCGTGTTCTATGCGCGCGCCGACCGCGACCCCGCACAGTTTCTCGCATTATACATGCGCGACGCTAAGGTACGTCTCGAGGGACAACGAGCTGACGGTCACTAGACGACCTGACGACCTTATTCCGCACGTTTGATCGTCTTATTGTTAGAAGTTTTATCAGAGATGTTTTTACTTATCGAACCCTTGGTGATTCCTTATTTATTCCTTGTCGTTTGTCCCACTGCTGGGCATATACCTTATTCACTCATACCATCCACACATCATCGATCCTGAGCTGTTATCGTCGTCCAGCCATCTCCATGACGATATTCTCGCTTTGTGGCTTGCTAGCTACGTCCGATTTTTAGTCTGTGAGCATAGCCCCGTGTTGATAATTATTGCTGTCGTCACATCACATTTACAAGCTTTACCCTTACATCTAAAGCTGGGTCTCCTGCGACACTGTTTTTATGTCTTCTAACACCTTACATCAAACATCGAACAAAATATGGGCGTGGCCTAACTTTTTTGTATGTAAAATGTTTTCCAAAGCGGACGGAAAACGTGTTGTTATTTTTGGTCGCAGGAGACAGGCCTTAGTCACTCACAAAAAGCCCATGAAACAAAAACATCAGATATAAAAGACAATCTCCCTTACAGCTGCACTGTTCGTTCAACTGCGGAGGCGAAACGGGCACTATAGTATCAACGGGAACATACAACGACACAGAATGGCACACAGTGACACTAACCCGTAATGGCGGCCACGGCAAACTGGCCGTTGACTCTGAACACGTGTTCGAGAATAGTGTGGCATGTGCTAATCCTGCCGTCCTTGTCGCACCTTACTATTATGGAGGACTGAGGGAGATAAATGATGTTATCTCACGGAATTTAGAGGTAAGTGTAGGTAATATAGAAGTAACATGCAGATAGATGTAACGTGTTGATAGAGGTAATATTGGTAACATATAGCTGGAGGTATACACGTGTGATTTCTAACTTGTATTTAGGTATTCTATCAATTATCTGGTTCCCATAGTATAAGCTTTGCTTAGTTTGGGGCTAGATGGCACTCTGTGAAATGTCCAACATTAGGTATTTATTATTTATTTACTCTAATTATTATTGAATTACGGGTAATCCCGATATTTCGCATCATAGACCGCATTGCAGCGCTCGTGGTCACGGGTAAACTACCCTTCTACCCATCATATCTTTGAATTTAGTGATACATGTTATATACTTAAGTAAAGTACATACATACATAAATCACGCCTCTTTCCCGAAGGGGCAAAAACAAATTACACACCATTGCTTATAAGAAGTGTTATAGAACCATATTCGTTCCAGGGTTTCTACCAGCCGTTCAAAGGATGCCTCAAAGGTCTGATGATGAACGGCCAAGCGGTCTCTGAGGTTTCGACGCGCGTCAATTCTCTACGATGTACTGATAGTGTAGAGGACGGAGTTTACTTCGGAGCTTCTAATAACGCGCATAGCAACTATTTGAAGGTAAATTTTTATTAGTAGTATTAGTAAAAAGACTAAACAAAGTAAATCAAAACGAGAGAAGAATATTCTTGTAATGAAGTAACGCCCATTATAGCATATATGATGTCCACGCAGTCATTTTTCGATAGAAAAAATACTGATGGCGTCTGAAAATGTGACTGGCTTCCTGACGTCACAGTATTTTGTTCTATTGAATTGCAGTTCGGCGCGGATGGATACTGACGAGCTTACAATTGTTTCTTTTCGACAAATGTATTCCAGGCAATGAATCTAAAAATTTTCCCTGCCCCTCAATTAATTGCTCATAAATGACTATTTTCCGTGTTGATGAAATTGCGATGATATTGTGGAACCAATTGAAACTAAAAAAGAATGCCTCCGAAGCATTCTTTTTTAGTTTCAATTGGTTCCACAATATCATCGCAATTTCATCTAACTCTTCCCACGAAATAGAAACGTCTTTCAATATAAAATGATATATTTCTTTTCCCAGCTTCTAGAAAACTTCAAAGTAGGCGACGAGATCTCAATATCCATGGAAGTCCGACCTCGTAACTCCACCGGCCTTCTACTAAGTGTTCATGGCAAAAAGGATTACTTAGTACTTGAGATGTTGGAGAACGAAGTAGCGGCGACGGTTGAGAATGGAAACGGACCCTTCCGAGCGACATATAAACTGGCTAATAGTAATATGCTCTGCGATGGTACCTGGCATAAAATACACGGTGAGATAGTATTATTAACTCATTTATTTAAAATTTTCCATATAAACACATAAAATACACAGTCAATTAGGTACAATCAAACATTTATACAATACAAGTACTTTATAGGGTTCCGAACCTCAAAAGAAAAAAACGGAACCCTTATAAGATCACTTTGTTGTCTGTCTGTCCCTGTAACTCGGGAACTAGGGTCTTGACAGACGGACAACAAAGTGATCCTATAAGGAATCTTTTTTTTTCCTTTTGAGGTACGGAACCCTAAAAACTTATTATAAACTATTCGTATTTGTTTTGTGCAGTGGTGAAGTCCCTATACGTGGTATCCGTTGGTCTGGACGGGCACTTCTCAAAGCCGGGGCTTCGCGCGGGTCCTGTTTCTACTGACACGCGCTCCGCACTTTACATCGGTGGACACGAGAGGCCAATTCATAAGGTAAACGTCATTAATTATATTACTATACATTTAAAAAAAATATCCTCATATCAAAATAAATCTGATGAATCGAAAAATGAATGTAACTCTAAAGGAATAGAATTAACATTTATTTGGCACAAACACACTTTTGCAAAAATGTAAAACTAGAACCCATGAATGGCTTCAGTCACTAACTTATTCAAATACGGAAGACCTACTGGTTCCGCTTAAGTAACTCACACACACACCTAAACACACACACACACACACACACACTACTACTACACACACACACACATCTACATATCCTTAGCATATTATTATTCATATGTAATTATAAAGTTGTACCTTCTGAACTCTGTATTTCTCTCCGAGAAGAGCGTTGGTATTTGCGACACAGTTAAAACTTATTTAGTTTTATTATTAATGCTCATAATTGTTAATTCATTAGATATAGAATTTTAGAAATAAAACACCAGTTTTAGAAGTTTATTATATTTATTCGAAAAAACCACATGTAGAGATAGATACAGAAATAGATTGATTAAAGTTATAAATATATATATATTTTTTAAAAGAACCTACTCTAAATTGCACCTGCAAACATCCCTATTCCAACCAACAGACATGTTGGTGCTTTGTTGACGTACGTTCTTTCTTGATAAGGGATCGAACAATCGATTTCGGCTCTGACCACGGATGGTTTTTTTTCAAAGCTCTAAAATATCTATAAGTAACATACTGTTTTCGAACACACACATCTAACACATAGATTGCCTTAACTATAAACTACGTACGTATTCTTAGATGTACAGAAATCATAAAAGTAACTATTTTCAAAAAAGTTAAAAATATTATTTCTATTTAAAAATACAATTACGTTCAAAAATATTTGTACGAAGTTTAATAATATTTAGAAATTTAAATTAATGTATGTAAATCCTTCCAAAAAAAATTATAAAGTTACAAAAAGTTTAGTATAATTGAGTATGTACTACTACCTGCTCCATTATATCGATTTTTTTGCTAAAAACTAACGTAAAAGTAACGAAACATAAAAATCATTAGAAACTATCAAAACATTATTAATAAAATTATTCTTTATAAACAAAGATCAAACAAGTTATATAAAATACAGGTATAATATTCTCGTATAACTAAATAGGCAGGCAGAGTGAGGTTAAATGAAAAAAGAATAATAGGTTTATATAAGTATTCTATAAAATTCATAATTAATTTGTCAACAGGTTCGCGGAGTGAGATCACGACGCGGTTTCACTGGCTGTCTTAGGAACTTGGTCATCGGAGAGTCGCAAGTTCAAATCCCGCTAACGGCAGCCGGACGCAACACTCACATTGGTGTGTGCCCTGTCGACTAGACTCTACTAGACATACAAAACGTTTTTTATTCAAACTAGAGGCTCTAAATAAAGTTTTTTGATAATTCATCGTAAATTATAATCAGTAGTATATTTTTATTTATGCTAGGGACTCATCGTAAATTGCCAATAGTTTGAATTTTGGCATTTAACCATAAATTGTAATGAAGTGGTGCATATTAAACACAGGTAAGTCTCTAGCATAATATAAAATTCAACAAAGATAGGAGAAGATGTGATGTTGAGAACACTAACCAAATGATACAATAATAAAATGATCTGTTGAAATTAGCAAGACTTTCCATCATAACTTTACATAATATAATGTAACCAAATAAGATGCCAACAATTTGAGATATAGGAAGTCTAAGAGTTAAATAAATTAACAGAGCTGGAATATAACGTTGAAAGTAAATCTTTTTCCATATAACTGTAACACTATTTTCCGCATGACGACATTAGTTAAGAAATTGTCACAATTTGGATTGGATTTCGTAATAAATTATTTGACACTTTTAATCCATCTATATAATAGATTTGAGCTTCAGTATAACTAAGTTTAATTTTTTTAAGTAGGTGACATCATTAGAAGCAGATTTTTTTTTTCTAATTCAGATTTACCATAGCTAAAGAAAGCACAACAAAAGTTAGTAAGTTTTCTTAAACACTTGAATCCTGATCATCTGCTTTTGATGATACAATAGATAAAACTCAAAAGTTAATATGTATATTAATCACCTTATTATAATTACTGAAATGTATAAGTGCCATACAAGTTATAAACAGTACACCAACTACAAGAATTTGAAAATATTCATGCAAACAAATACCTAACATCAACTATTTTATTCATAGAAATTATATTATGTATTTTATGTTATATATATGATCTAATATACCTACATTTATATGTTAACAAGACTTGTTTCCTTTATTAAAATTTAGAAATGATACCCTGAATTTTTTTTTACAAAGCATCGCACAAAAACCATACAAAGTATTACTAGATCATAAGTCAACATTATGATCAATACACAATAATGACTTACTTAATGACTAGACTCCTCCAGGACAGTCTTTGGGTTCTTCCTCTCCCTTTTCAGTATCGACACGCCTATTGCCCTCGGCATCTACTCCCTTGATTTCTCCTGTCTTCTCATTTTTTAATGGAACTTGGTCAGTGAGTTCGTTCGTAAAATCTCCAACCGTGTCCGCGCATCTGCCAAACAAGAGGTTAGGGGAATCTTCTGGTACATCTTTGTATACCCCCACCATTTGGTCTTCAGAAGATGGCTTTATTATTGGATTTTTAGGTAATGCTATCTCATCCATTATTGCGTTTGGTTCCTCTCCGACTGGTTTTTCCAATTTTTGTATTTCATAGTTGGCTTTTGCTGCCTGTTCCTTCTCTTTTAGTTCGTTTTCTTCATTTTGTATCCCTTCCTTTTCTTTTCCTGCCTGTTTCATTTCTACATTTTCTTCTTCGATCACTCCTTCAAATCCTTTTTCATCCTTTTTGTCAGAAGGTTGTTTGACACGTTGTTGGGAAGTGGAGCCTTCGCCAACATCCATCATTTCTTCCTCCTTGATAGCTTCGGATTTTTTAGACTTTTTAAAGATTTTTTTCTTTAATACTCTAGATTTCTTACGTTTTTGTATCCCTTGAGGCATCACCGCGCTCATTTTTGATATTATGGAATTTCCACAAGCTAATTTCAATGGTTTAGACTCGATTGATTGCTTATTTTCGGAGATACCTAGTTGAATCTGAAACAAAAAAAAACATTTCAGTAAGTGATATCAAATAAATGACCTAAGTACCTACCTACCTACTAGTACCTACCCTTGAGGATTGTGACGAAAAGAAAGCTTGATCTACCTATCATTAAACACACAGACAGTCATTTATTGTAATCCATTAGGTACTAGCTTTGAATAGCCTATGCTATTGGTCACTAGCTACGCCTATTCCAAGTTTCATTCAAATCGGTTCACTGGTTTAGGCGTGATTAAAAAACAAACATACACACATCCAGTGGCGTAGCATAGGGGGGATGGCCCCGGGCGGCATAGGGGGGGGGGGGCGGCAGGAAGCGCCAATTTATTAATTTGAAAAATGTAAAAAAATACAGATATTCGAAATCGGGCGCGCAATTTTACGTGCGTGCATATATATAATAAGCAATTGGGGGAGACCTTTGCCCAGCAATGGGAAAGTATAGGTTAATTGAAAAAAAAATATACAGGTTGTAAAAAGACAACTACCGAAAACTGAGGGGTTGCAATCAGACCATGATTCTAAACATATTTAGCGAAAAAAAACGCAAAAAAAATTGACTTAGCTAAGTAATTTTATGTTATTTTCGGTTATTTACTACTAGTGCAACATAATAAGACCATACCTACCTAATAATTTCATATAAAAAGGAAAAAAACAGTTAAAACTCAAAATCCAGCAACCTACGTAAAAAAACGTGCCCAGAACATACCTACGCAAATAGTAATCTTCATATAATGATTTTTACGGAAAATCCTTTTGGATTTGGTTTTGTGTTGGGATGCTGTACCTACCCCTTTCGGCTTCGGTAGACGTCTTTTTACAACCTGTATACATGTGTATATTATATGTTTCAAAAACTTACTTAAAATAAAGAAGTAAAAAAAGCTTACTTACATTGATTTGCTAAGTTATTTTGGAAAAAGTGTTTCTGATGGGAATTAGCGTCGATTGAGACCTACTTGTATTTTTTTGAGAAATGTCATTTTTTAGGCTGACTGTACATTTTTTCATAAATTAAAAAAAACAGTTGTTTTTTTCTTTAAAATAAACCTATAGTTTCCTGAGAACAAAACCTTCTAACAAAAGAAAAGGTAGCTGCCCTGAATGTTGTAAATTTTTGCCACACCCTGTATATTAATTATTATAAGATTATTATTATCTATACTAATATTATAAACAGGAAAGATTTGTTTGTTTGTTTGAATTGAATAGGCTCCGAAACTATTGGACTTATTTGAAAACTTCTTTCACCATTAGAATCCGGCATTATCCCTGATGAACATAGGCTTTAAATATCTTATCCCGGGAAAGTGATGTTTTCCCGAGGGAACGCGGGTAACACCGCGACGGACAGCTAGTCTATACTAATAATATAAAGAGGAAAGATTTGTTTGTTTGTATGTTTGTTTGTTTGTTTGAATTGAATAGGCTCCGAAACTACTGGACTGATTTGAAAAATTCTTTCACCATTAGAATCCTGCATTATCCCTGATGAACATAGGCTATATTTTATCCCGGGAAAGTGAAGTTTTCCCGAAGGAACGCAGGTAGCACCGCGACGGACAGCTAGTCTGAAATAATTATATTGACTGACCGGGGTGATTTGCACCACTCGTTGTATCACAACGGCCGAAGGCGACGCTGCTGTTGGTCTACGGGTCCAGAAGATGCAACACTCGTCCATTGAGTCGCGTCGGCGGAAAACCACGCTACGCCACTGAATAGGAACTTCTCAACATGAAACAAATAAACGAATTTGAATAAGTAACAAATCAATATTTTTCTTATCGATAAACCTCTTTTGCACGATTTATGTTCGATTATAAATGAACCATGTTTTTATGCTTGGAATGGTGTTGGTATGCTAGTAGTAGGGGAGAGTTGGCAAATACCGTGCCCCTAAGAGAATTATTCTATAACTCAACTCAGGTTAGGTTAAAATAAATTCTAAATAGTTTAATAAGTGGAGAATTTATCTGGTTACAATTACAAAACTTCAAATTCATAAAAAACAAACACACAAAAATAATACAAGCAAAAAACTAAAATTTGGGAAAGCGCGGTATTATCAAACTGGTCTGGAAATATCGTGCCCCAGGTTGGTAATTTCGCGCTGTCACCGAGCCTGCACAAATGACAATGAAATCATCACTACGCAATAAGTCATTCAAAGAGTAGAAGCCTGGAGCCTGATACATACAGACATTTAGTATTAGCCAAAATTATTAACAAGTTTAAGACAAGAAAAGAAATCTTTTAGGATGGAAAAAAATAAAATATACTAAAGTACTTTACTTATATATTTATTATTATAAAATCAACTCAGTCTCAACATTATACTTCTCAGTTCTGTGTTTCCTTCGACAGTGACCTACCGTGTCAAGAAAGTCGTTCCTGTAAATAAACAAATTTGCCATAGATATTTGCATACTCGTTAATTTCGCGCGTGGTTTGATAATACCGCGCCCTACGCGCGAAATTATCAAACAAGGTAGTTTTATTTTGTAACCTTAAAAACTAAAACAAACTCAAAGGATTAATTAAAATTTATTTTACACATAAGATCTACACAATTCCCCCCCTAAAATTGCGTATAATATATAACTAAATGTGAAATATTCATTGACTCACCTCTTATTCAAATCTCCCGAAAAAATAGATTGATTGCGCGGGAAAAATAAAAGAGCGCGGCCTTCCTCTCTGCTTGCTCGGTGGAAACTGACAGTGCTCGGGGGGGGTTGGGGGGGTGTAGAGCTATGATTTTACTAACATTGCGGGCGCGTATTGTTGATAGTTTTAGAGAAACCAAGGGGCGCGAAATTATCAACCGCGCGGTAATAGCATACTCTCCCCTACCTATCTCCAGTTACTGGAGATAATTAGCTACTGTAGCTAATTATCAATGAAGTTCTAATAGAGTGAAATCAAGAAAATAGGCGTATCCAGATTTATCCACTCAAGGATCAGTCAAAAAAACAGAATCATGGATCACCAAGGATCCGATAGGTATTATTATTTAGCCACTGCGGGCAAAGGCCTCCCATCCCTTCTTGAAATCTAATTCTAAATTAACATTAATATATCATTATCGTTGCACTCCAAAATACCTACTTCGGCGCCACTCAAGGGATAGCAGCCAGCAAGGAATTTGTAAATTTTATTTTTAACTTTTATGCATTCAATTTATATGTACCTACATATGTATTTACCTACCTAATTACTATTACAAGTGGTACCTATACATATAGAGTCAAGACAAAATATTGAGAAATTAGAAATACCTGCTAGGTAGGTACAAATTCAACAGAACGATATAAAAAACAACGAAATCATAACATCGATCGCTCAAATACCTAATTGTCCTGTGATGTGGAAGAACACAAAAAACTAAATCTGTTCTATTTAATATATGTACCTACCTACTATCAGCTCTAAGTAACCCAAATGGACTTGTTGTTGTCTGAATAAATAATTTCTGCTGAAGAAGTAAACATCTACTTACACGAATATTTAAATCAATAGGTACCTACTATAATATCATGTTCATCGCATTAAACTCAACAAATGAAGCACTTAGCACGCAAAATATGCAAATGCAGTATGCGATCATGTCAATCATTGAAATCGAAAATGGCCGGACCATCTCATTTTGTCTCGCTTCACAGTTTACAAAGAGGATCTCACGATTTTTTCTCGTCTTTGTAAAAAGTTAAAGAGGACAAAGATAATAGATAGGTAAAGGTTTAGCGTACCTGTGTAATAAGTAATTTATTGAGAGCGATTCAGGAGTTGCAGATTTGCAGTTGCTGCCGCCCGCCTCCCGTTGAACCACGCCAAGGGCTGCTCTGATCGATTGCACTACAGTAGGGGAGGGGAGGGGTGAATTCCAAAGGCAATGTAGCACTTACGAAAAAATATAGATTTAACCGGTGTCTAATACACCTACGCAGAGATATTATGACAAAATATGAATTTTATTGCGCTCCTTTTTCATTCCTACCCTACCATCTCTAAATCGAACGCAAACCATAGTCAATTTTACAAAACTGTTAAAACTACCTCCAATGTGCCTTCAATCCAACATCAATCGTTAGTATCCGGTAAAGTGTACTTAGCTAAAATAGCTTTAGAATAATGTAATCAAAGAACTAGTGTTTATAAAAATAGTAACATAGTACACAACACAAAACAACCATGTTTTTGATTTATGACTTGTTTACTAACAAGGTCTACGCCGTAGACTTTCGTAGTCTCGTAGGCGCTTAAACGAAACGCCCCCGCCCAGGTTCCGTGCTACGAAGAATGGAATGTAGATAATAAACGTACAACCTTAAATGATTTTGCTGACTCATTTTGTAGCTTTTAATTTAAAATTGTAAGATTATTAGGAACAACGTGTGCTACCTCATCCCCCGAAAAAATCGGCAGAAAATTTTGTAAGAGGAATTCCGCCAATAGCGAGTCCTTACTTTTTTTGTCTGAGGCATGGTCCTCACCAATTTTGTCTATGATACGTTTTGTTTCAAGTTGCGTGTACAGCAATAGACTTGTCATAAAACTGATGGTGTGCGCTAAGCCTTTCACTCTTTACTCTGTAACTAATTACCCCGACTTACCTATTATTTTCTCTGTTAAAGTACCACCTACCTACCTATCTTATAGACGCACAGAATTATATAAATAAAGTCATAACAACTATTTTATAAAATTCTATGTATAGACGTACCTACCTAAAGCCGAGTCCACAGCGCTGTGTTTTTTTTAACATGTTATTAGCCGAATAGGCGCGTGCCATTGGTGGAAGACAATGCTAACATGAAAAGGCCCTAAAACCCTGATTGAACATTACCGCCCCATCTCAATATTGAATGTATGTTTAAGTAAAATATTTTAAAGAGTAGTCCACAATCACGTTTACCCAGTAATAGCTCCCTCAATTCCCACAGAGCAACACGGCTTTATGAAGGGACGATCCACTGCCACAAACTTACGAGTTTTTATTGACCACATCGATTAGTATGGACGGCGCCGGCGGCTCACAGGTAGATGTGATCTACACGGACATTGAGAAGGCGTTTGATCGTGTAGGTCACATTATACTTCTTCGTAAGCTGTACGAACTTGGTATCCGTCGTGACTTACTGAGGTGGATGGAGTCCTACCTACGTAACCGTTCTCAAGCTGTTGTTGTTTATGGGTTTTGTTCAGGGTTCATAGAGATCCCCTCAGGAGTCCCACAGGGTTCTATTTTGGGACCACTCCTCAATGCTTCTTCCTCCAGTTAACTCTGTTAGGGACCTCGGTATAATCGTTGACTCCAAATTAATATTCTCTCAGCATATAGAGGCAATTGTCATCAAAGCCTACAAAAATGTAGGCTTCATTTTACGTGTCAGTCGTCCTTTCACTGATATTGATTGTGTGAAGGTTCTTTACTATTCCTGCGTCAGAAGCATTCTCGAATACTGCAGCTTAGTCTGGAATCCTCACTACATAGTCTTCACTCAGAGTCTGGAAAGTATACAGAGTAAGTTTGTTAAGCATCTGAACTATCGCAGTTTTCGTAATTTTGGTGACTACGAGGAAGCTTGCCTTTTTCATCATCATCATTTCTTCATGGCGTATGCTATGGTGTTATCGATTGTCCTGAGTTATTCTCGAAACTGTTACGGTTGAATGTCCCTCGCAAACGGACTAGACACACCCCTTTGTTCGCCGTCAATCGTACCCGCACTAATTATGCTCAGAACTCACTTGTGAATCGGTTGCACAATAAATTGGGTCTGCAGATTTTTTCCATTGTAGCAGGGTTGCGTTTAAGCGCGAAATTCTAAGATTGTGTACTTGCAACTTCTTCCTTTTCCTATCGTGTCACAGTTCTTTCGAACTAGTGTATTGAACCTACCCAATTATTACAATAACTAACAGCTTATTTTCTATACGTGATGTGTGTCTATCTATCTCTTAAATTGTAATTTGTATGATGTATTAACGGTTATAAACTTGTGTGATTTTGTGTGTTATAAAAAGTGTACCTAAATGGACCTAGTACCTTTAAAACGGTCGCCTTGCATGTGTTACCTATAAAATGTAAATCCGCTAATCCGTAATTGGCTGTATGGAATATAAATAAGTTTAAGCATAGATTATGAGAGCTGTGGATTTTTTTGATAAATAAAAAAATAAATAAATGATAAAAAACACTAAAGCACGGCGCTGTGGACCCGGCTTTATGCATACAAAGTTTACCTACATCAATATTTTAAATCAATCAATAATCAATCTTCAATCAATATTACTGATATTAGGTAGGAACCTACACACAGTAAGGTAATTGACGGAGGTAAAGAAGAACTTGTACCTACTTTTTAAACTCATTTGTTACGAGATCGCGTAAAGGTTTTGGATAATATTCGAACTATTATCTTACCTCGACGTTTCGATCGGGTTGCACCGATCGTGGTCACGAGGGGCCGAATATTATCCAAAACTAGTCCGATAGAAAGTCTGCAGTCTGCGAGGGGTCTTACACTCTCGTCCCATTAGGTAATGAACTTGAACTTAGTATGTACCTATCATAATTTTACCCTTGTATATATCAGAAACTAGCCGTAAAGGATTCACGCCAGATTTTTGATATCGATAAAGTTAGTCAGCGGGAGAACAGTAGGTACTTACCTATTTAGTTTGGGTTTAATAGTATTTTTAATTCTACGACTACCCTCAAATGAATTAAGTACCAACCTAAAAAATTACTAGCAATTATGACTTCAAAGCTAGTATTATTCTATTATGTACCCCCATCTAGGTACTTATTGGATGCCTAAATTTAATTACTAAGTAGACAGACCTGCTTGAGTTCTACGAAAGCCAATAAATAAGGTGGACATTCATTTGCATGAAATAAAAAACGAATGACAAGATAACTATTACATTATATTTTGAATTACCTAGGTAGGGGAGGGATGGGAGCATTGGGTAGTAGGAAGGTTTGAAATATTTAAACAAACAAATTTTATAAGGATTTATTTGAAAAATCTGAGAACCTATCTATGGGGAGCATTGGGCACTGCACGATTCGTTGCTGAGTTAAAGAAACGCTCATGTTTTCATGTTACGGATACCTACTTACTGACTTTATAAAAAAATAACATAATAATTGTATTCGACTTTTTTTTTGGTTTATTAATTTTGGTCAATTTTGAATAAAAATTTATAGGTTCGTTCTTTTTGGAAAAATTGTACCTATATTAAAGTCACTGATTGTTTAGTAGACTATGCAATGTGGGTGTGTATTTGATACAGTTTCCAAATCCCCTCTGTGGTGCCCAAACCTCCCATTTGGGCACTATTTATGTCACTAGACAGAGACTGGGATATCACTTATATCATTAAAACTGAAAGCATTTGAGAGACTGTTTTTAACAATATAATTGGAGCTAAATATTATGCTGTTCGAATATAAATAACAACAATCGGATTGTATAAGTAAATAAATAACCGTTGTATGGTCATTTAGTTAAAAAAGTGCTCAATGCTCCCCTACCTCCCATATTAAATTAATAAATGTTGGAAGGCATGAGCAACTGCTTAAGCCCTCCAACATTTATATTCGGATAAGATATACCTAAACTTATTTATCCCCTTTAATGGCTGCAGCCTCTTCGTCTTTCTTGCGTTGCTTCTCCCGCATGAACTCGGCGTCACGGGCCTTCCTCTCTGAGAGCGACAGACCGGTCTTCTCACTGGCATTCTTCTTTCGTTGCATTTCCTGTTGCTTTTTTTGGTTCTTAGCTCGAGCCAAGTCTCTCTGGTTTCCTCGTGTCATTTTTTCTATTTCGTATTTGAATAAACAAATCCAAAAGCCACTTATTCAGCTCTGTGTTAGGCATATAGAGGTCTCGACGATACGCTAGTCCGGCCGAAACCTAGGACAACGCACCGCCATTACCTACACGGCCAATAGGGAGAAGCCGGGACTAGCCGGGTTTGAAATATTCTCTTCTTGGTATTGCACACTTCAACAGTCGCAGTTCAATAGCACACAATCACTAAAGTACCTATTCAATTTTGTTGTATTTATTCACAATGTTGTTGCTGTTAGCGTTTCGCACTTGCTGTATGTCAGCTCCGACGATCAATGGTGAGGAACGAGGCTGCGTGCTCGGAACTGCGCAACGCGAACTACCAGCCTTGCTTGACTTGACGGCTAGATTCACGGGAAATAACAATGAGCTTGAGCTTTAAATGTCAAAATAATACATTCATTCATTTAGGTCTTCGATCTATGAAGATTTAGGTACAGCAGTTCATCAATTCTGTGCCACAAACTTATTATCTGATCCGGTGAGAGAAGCGCTGTTGTCGCATTCGGTGTTGGGACTTGGGAGAAAAAATAATTTTCATAATAAATTCGTTAGTTCCTCTTTTGGCCACCGGTCCAGGTAAGTTTGTGACACTGTAAACCTTTTGTAAGAAATGCATGCAGGCCGATTCTACTCGTACTTAGAATGCTAAGAAAAAAATATTTTTATCTGAAGTGATGCTACTTATTACTATTATTTGTTTACGTAGTAGGTAGGTTCGTGATCCTGATGTAGGTAAATCCTTAAAATTATTCCTATCTTATCTGTTAACACTTGTTTTTCTCGTGAATGTAGGTACCTACCTGTGTTAGGTAGGTATCCGTTGACAGCTGAAACTGGCTGAAACCGTTTGTGAACATAAGAGCACTAGTTTTAAACCTACGTTAGTAGTTACTAAGCTTCTTTTATAGTTTTCATTCAAAGACTTGTGTTAGGAAAATACATAAACGAGTATTAATTAGTACCTACCTACTTATATATTATTTATTGTACTTATTTATAGTATGGTATTTTGCGGTTAAGGGTGCATGTGCTAGGTATAGATTTGTTTTAAATTCATAATTTTGGTTTCTGCGTAGATTTTAGTGGCGGGAGTTAAGTAGGGATAATTGAAAAGTATTCGAATACAAGATTAACGCATTGCATACATACAAACAAACAAGACTTGTATGTTTGTATGTATGCAATAGGTACGTTAAATTTTTTAGGTACTTTGGTATCCTCCAAACGACTGGATGGATAGGTTTTTGAAAAAAAAAACAAAATGGCGGATTTTATGTACGAAAAAGTAACAAGTTAGAAAAAAATTGTAGCCAGTCATATCGAGTGGGGTATCAACATCAAGGAAATTAAAAGGAGATAACAAAATGGCGGATCTTAGGAGTGAAATAGCGGATCTTAGGAGTGAATATACCACTAACTTCAGAAACTGAACGATCAGCTCCCAGTATCAATTATTTAAAACAATTTAGACAATGCATTATGATAGTCTTTAGTTAGACTACCTAATCTGATATTAAACATATTTG
The DNA here is from genome assembly GCA_963565295.1 of Epirrhoe alternata. Lineage (NCBI taxonomy): Eukaryota > Metazoa > Arthropoda > Insecta > Lepidoptera > Geometridae > Epirrhoe > Epirrhoe alternata. The sequence goes on from OY751375.1 coordinate 4,789,048, forward strand.
TATGGTATTTTATGCATTATCATTATTTTCGTATCGGCTTGCAATATCAAGATGCATCAGATTAGGTACTCTAAAAACTATCTTAATGATTGTCGGTAGGAATGAGTGGTTGAGCACCAAAGAAAATTATACTCTGACGAGTTGAGCACTAAAAAGCGGATGATAGAGTTCTAGCAGGAAACAGACACTGAGGGAGGGTAAACGGAAACATTATTCTATTCTTACTAGGTATGTTCCCAATCGCCAATCTGAGCGGACAAAATTATTTTTTGCTTTTAATGGACTCTATACGTTATGTTTAATCATAATTTATCAAAAAAAACATACTTTAAAAAAACAAGTAGAAATAGCTCTAAAACTAAAAACCAGTATATATTGGCCTTTTCTTACAAACATTTTGTTAGGGATGAGGGGTCAAGCTAAATTGGTATATTGAGTTATTAGATATGCTTGTGAAAAATTAAGACTTAATTATCAATTTAACCTTTATTTATTTACAAAAGTAGGTACCTAATCAGAATCCTCAAAGCTAGGCAACTCACAATCACATCTATCATACTATTTTCATGCCGTACTTTTCGGATGAAATCCAAAATTTTTGATCACGTCATCGTACGCTTTTCTTTAGGGACACGATCCAACTTCTTGGATCAGAGTCGACATCAATGTCTTTCAAAATGCTTGTATTTGCTCATCGTACATCAGAAGTATCCCACCGGTTTCTTTTGTAAATTATACAATCCAAAAGGTCTCCGTGGCTTCATCAGACCTGCAGCATCACGATTAGTAGGTACCTACCTGAGATATCATAGATATGTGAGCAGCTAATGTTAATAATGGTATAGACCGTGACTGGATTACTTAATTGATCTACTCGTCTTTTTTTGTTTATATGATGCTTGCTCAAAGTTAATTTTTGGGCATCCTGGTTTCGGAGTACCTACTCGGGGTAGTTTCCTCTGCTGATGATGATGCAGACTCTTGTTGCAGATGATATGCAACATTAAACTTGATAGGTATCTTCCCCTTTAAGCCAATTAGAAACCGTCATTATTTTTTCAAATATATCTCTGTCTTTGGCACATTGAACCCACTTTTCTGGTGATTCGCGCTATGATCATTTGCTAATTCGATATGGTACTTTGTGCTACATTATCCAAATCAAATTTACGCAATATAAATTCGAGCAAACGAGCATATTTTTCAATTTAGCATGCCTCAGGCATGCTTCGTAAAACTCCCTCCTTGTTACAAAAACAAGGATCTCTAAAAGAAAAAAATGAAAAACTTAAAGTTGTACTCTCTTGTGCTGCTTCTACTTTACAGAATATTAAAGAGCATAAATGAGGCTATAATATATAAAAAATATAGCCTGGGTACAAGTGGGTACATGTCACTTTTTGTCTAACTCTCATGTTTAACTGCATATATTGCAGCAATAGAATATGTATTTGCTAAGGCTTTAATGAAAAAATATACTACTTATTATCTATTTCACGATCCATAACTAAAAATATGAGAACCTTTTTCGTAATCACTGTGAGGAGTTAACGAGTAAAACGCAGAAAACGTAATAATTTTGCTAAAAGTACCCACATTTTGGCACTGCACGAAGAAAATCTCAGTAGATAATCGAGTTCTCACAAAACTAAGTTTAGAATCGTGATCGTGAGGGTTTTTGCTAGCGGATAAGCTATCTCAATCGATAAATGCGATTACCCTTTTTGTCCGCTCAGATTGGCGATTGGGAACATAGTGCGACCTCTGTGGCGCAGTGGGCGAAGGCCTGCCTGCGACGCAAAAGGTTGCGGGTTTGATCCCCGCGGCGGGACCAATGTTTGTATGATCTACAAACATTTGTCTCGGGTCTGGGTGTTTCTATGTATAATATGTATGTATTTACAAACAAAAAGTATATAAGTAGTATATCAAGTCATCTTAGTACCCATAACACAAGCTCTGCTTACTTTGGGGCTAGATGATGCTGTGTGAAAAGTCCAGCATTATTTATCATATATTTATCTACGGCAATATTCTCTAAACTAAAGTGCTGAAGTGTCACGTTATGCGTAACTACACTGTGTCTATAATATCCTTACCTACTAGGACGGAGCACAAGTATGTAATAATGTTTATTTAGTATAATTAAAGGTTGCCTGGAAGAAATCGCTTTCAGCGATAAGGCCGCCCATTGTACTAATGAACTTGTAAATGTTTCTAATGTATTGTTTTCGTTGTTGTTTTGGTGTACAATAAAGTGTTCATTCATTCATTCATTCATTAAATAATGAAAAGAAACCAGCGCGAACATCAGAACAAAATTTTATTTAATGTATTATTTATTTACCTTTTGCAGCAGGTACCAATAAAACCAACTTACATTATACCTATTTACACAATTGAAAGCAAATTGCATACACAACACAGAATACAAATAAAATAACCAGTTTTTCACACAACGACAAAAGAAGGCACATACAAATATTATTTATTATTATATTGTAGAGCATAAATAAACATAAAACAATCCCACTTTACAGAAGTGGTCCCGACCATCTTCATACAGTTTCACGAATGCCATATGTATTTATTTATCAAAATATATAACTATGTATATACTATGGTAACCAAGCAGAACATCATTATGTATAATTATTGCAATTTACTTAGATCGCTATTTAATTCAAAAATATTCAAATCTTTTGTTATTGGTACCAGATAAAAAATTAAATACCATTATTTAATATTAAATTTACTTAATTTAATTTTTAAGGCCCAGATAATGTAACTTTGTGTTATATATTTAGCTGTAAATTTTCCTAAAACTGATAAAATAATATAAATAAAATATTAAGTATTAAGATAAGATAAAATTCGTGGATATTTAAAATCAATAAAGTGTGAAAAACTTATCCTTATCCTCAGCGAAATGAATTGATAATTTTTAATTTGGTGTTTTTTAGTCATTGGTACAAAAATTGCAACCAAGTGTTCTTTTCTCACAATTAAGTATGAAAGTTTAAAAAATATTTACATGACAATAATGGACTATCTACATTATATAATTTATTTTATTTTAGATACCTATGTGCCAACACAAAACAAAAAATCTTTGTAGTTCCCAAAGTGTAAATCCTACTAACACCGAATATTATATAATTTACATCATAACATTGTATTTTTGATGTTTATTGCTTTTGTTATTGCTCTTGAAATTCACAAACTTTAAACTTTTAGTAGGTACAGTAGGTAACTTTTAAATTATTACATGTCGTTATTTAATAAAATGTTGACCTATTGTATCCTCTATGCTATAGAATATGGAAGAGCATTAATGTAGTTAATCACGAAGGCTTGGTATTTATTGTATGTAGATTTGTTTCTGTGTGAGTGAGCGATACTGAGCTCTCATTCGTCCACGGAGCGTTCCCGAGATTACGCACACAGAAACAGCGTGCATGCATGTACACACAATTAGAACCAGCCCGCCACGTCATCGTGAGATATATACTATTACATGTATTAGCAGCACATGCAAGCAGCAGTCCTGTTATCTATACGTCAAACGTCACAAGACGTCACAATATCAACGTATGGACATCATCTTGGAAGCTCTCCTATTCATGGGTCTGCTCGTAACCGTCGTAACCTAATTTTGCATATCATCGCTTATTTCAATACCGTGAACATTGGATAACATAAAGATAGACAAAACAATACACATATACAGATTGAAAAAAAAATTAATATTAATTAAAATAATTCAGATAATTTCAGAATAAATTATAGGTATATACACAAAATAGTTTTATTTTAATTATTATTTTAAAAAATCATATAAGCACTTGCTGCGCCTTCTTGTATGTATGCTCACGATTTTGTTATACAAGTGGTAGTATATTATTTCAAGCTCGAGCGGAAAAAATCACAGAGAAAATATCTCTTTTGTTTTTGATATCTTGTTGCAAATACTCGTACAAGATATTTAAAACAAAAGAGACATTTTCCACGCTGTTATTCTCATTACTAATAATAAAATTATTTTTGAAGGAATTGCTCGGTTATTAGTCCTAGTCTCAGCGAGTTTGCATCGTTACAGTGGTGGAAAACTTACTTTCTGGTAATAACAATTTTCGTGTTTTAATTCTAGTTCTTATAGGAACAATTTAGCACCTTAACTTTAATTGCGAACTCAAGAAACATATACTAAGTAAGTATAGGTACTATAACGATTCAAAGTTTCGGGATTATTTCAAATTAGTTACATATTTTTATCGAAATACATACATACAAATGCGATTAACATATTAAGGGTTTGGAAAATCCTGAGACGATCAAGGGCGAAAGGCAGTGAATACAAATAAAACTTAAGGCATTCAAGGAAATTTGACGTACATTTAAAAAATCGAACACACATCGAAAAACTACTGGCTTCAAACCTTTCTTGTGCCCTTTTTCACGATTTTAAACGTGTCTCACTTTGCGTTGCTCATGGAAGCGCTTGATGCATTTTATTTATTCGTGTCCACTGGCTAAGGGGGTTAAACACTACGTACTATTCGCATAATGATAATTATAGTTTTTGAAGGCAAAACTTTCAGCAAATAGAAAATTCTCAATTAGAAAAATAATAATTATGGATTAGGAATCAAGATATATATAGGGCTTTGAACCAATTGCGATCCACATCCTTTGTTAAAATTACAGCTATAAATTAAACAATCCTATGCTATTGACCAACAAGAATAATATTAAAGTAGAAACTAAAATAGTCTATTTCTAATGAACATTTTTGGTAAATATGAATTGTACAACAACTATCCATTAAACTATAAACTATGGTAACTAATAAAGTTCATCTAGCTAAAGGCATTATTGGGTACACCTGATTTTACTATAAGCGTGTAATTTTTTAATAAAAATAGTATGCCGTCATTTAAAGGCATAAATGTATTTAGTCTAAAATCTAACTTTATGTATATTTCTATTTATAACGTTCTTAAAATTCAACATCAAAACTAACTGAACAACGTAAATATTATGTGTACAGCTTACTATTTCTAAGGTGTGCCAGAGTGCTTCGGTAATACAAACATCATTAGTACGAGATACTATTATATAAAGAGGCTAACGGAGAATAAAGGGGTTAAGATAGAAAACGCTCGTCAGGAATATGGAGGTCTACGCTCCCACTTCAACATCCCATAATCGTATAACAATGTTAGATTTGTTCATATTTTGTACAAAATATGTTGTATACACGCACGCTATTTTACATGGTCTGCTTTTGTGCGAATTATGCAGTCTTTATTATGAGACATAGGTCTGCGAAGGGATGCGTATGTATGATTCATTCTCAATCCAAATATTGAGTGTTGTGTTCCGATTACCGAGGCTACACGTTACTGGTCCACGCCTAAGGTATCTTGGTATTAATGAGGAACATAATACCAAGATCTGAGACCTTAGTCGTGACCAAACATGTAATATGTAGGTATCAAAGTCATTACGATCAGATATCAACTTTAAACGTATAGTTTGTAGTGTTAAAATAATATGTAAAAAACTCTCAAACTTCTTATGGTTAAAAATAGCAAAGTGCACGTCAGGCGCGAAGTACTTATTTCGTGGGGATCTCTAATAATATTTATAACTCGTTATTTCCTTTTCTGGTAAATAAATTGTACTTCCTAATTTACAAGGCAATAATTGGAGTCAGTGGTTCAATCATTTGCTAAGAACGTGATATTTTATACTTACTTTGGAGCCCGAGCCCACGGTAGAATGGTCTAGAAATGTAAAAATTAAAGTTCCCAGATCATAACTTACGATATGACTAAGGTAAATAAAATATTCCGCGTAATTTACAAGACAATTGACATCTTATAACAGTTATAACATTATTTCATTCATTTTTAAAACACGAGTAATTCAATTAATTATGTAAAGTAAAGTAAGTCATATCAAACATACTTTATAAAATATCGTTCGAATGTTTCAACAAAATATGTGTTAAACAAATAAAAATTACATACAGTTGAGGTGGTCACTCGCCGAAAGCAATTGTAAGCATTGTCTGATAAGTCTGGGCGTATATCGTTAAAACAACTCGATGCTCACACCGTGCTACATTTAAAGTTTACATCGAGAAGTAAAACATTGATGAGTATTCCTCAGTCCTTCGAGTACTAGTACTTGAAACCTGCATTTAAATCACATGCAAATGCTTCCTTTGATTGACCATCTTATTGTACATAGTATATTTAAGACATTTTATTTTGTTTCTCACTGTCGTCGTATATCATAAATTTTAACGGCCGAAATATTTACATATTTATTTAAGTACATATCTAGCGATTTATAGAATACCTACAGCGCAAATAGCATGAGCCCCCTGAAATGGTTTCAGGCAAATAGAAAAAAATACATATTACAATGTAGCCTTAAAATGTATGTCGAAGAATTTTTCAAAACTTTTGAGGCAGTGTATGTGTCGCAGGCAACTGGTTTAATCAGCTATTCAATTAAACGCCTAGCCATTTCATTAAACGACGGCGTCCCACTAAAAACGGCCTGAATGATATTCAGCCTTCTGGTTAAAAAGAAACATTTAATGAACTGGCTGGCTGGATGCTTAGGCCATTTTTAAATAGATTTCTGGCGCCTATGCGGCCGCTGCCGCGGCACGCCCGCTCGCCTCACGCGTAGTTTCACTATCCTAACATAACCTAACCAACTGACTGATCTAAGATACGGACGATACCTAGAGGTATTATCGTCTACATCAATATCAGTTAGTTAGGTTATGTAAGGCTAGTGAAACACGCGCAATACGAGCGAACGCAGCGAGAGTGCCGCGCAGTGCCAGATATTGAATAATGTTATCTTTATTTACCTAAGAAATGGCTTGGCTAGGCAAGTAGTTAAACGTAAGAGCTCCAAGCCCTTTGCCTAACATCATTCAGGCCGCTAGTTAAAAGCCTTTTAATCAAATGACTAGTCGTTTTATTGGCTGATTAAATCAGTTGGCTGCGACATATGTATGCATACTGGCTACATTAAAATCCAATTTATTTCCATTTATTCAGAGACAAATAGTCAAGGACAATCACGCTATTGGGGCTGTAGCATTCGAGAACCTAGTTAATTTAAAAGTATACAGTACAGTACAGTCTATACATCTATAGGCCAAACAGGAATAACTATGCTGACATTCATATTAATATTTAAGCTGATCACAGACGTAAACTGAGTCGTAGCCAATGAGGGTACAGCACGAATTTCTTATTGCTTTTGAATTGAATAGTAAAATGTACAAAATCTCAAAAATAGTTTTATACGCGAACATTGAATCTGAAATTATGATGTTACTATCATTTTGGTGCTTTATTTATTTTCTGGCAGATGCTTACTTAACCTTATAAGTAGGTACGTTATTTTCTCGCGGTGCTCAGGTCACATATCGAGATTTGGCGAAAGTTGAGTGGTTCTCGAAAGATTAGACTTAAGACAACCTCGAGAAAGTGTGAATATATATGACACTCCAATTTAATATTTTAATAGCAAGTATAACAATCTCTATGTATACAACCTCCACTTGCCAGACATTTACGCCTTATCTCGATAACGTACTTATAGCGCTACAAAGATATCTGGACCGGTGGCCAAAAGAGCCATTTTGAAATGTCAATCTATCTGCCATTCGTTTCCAGTTGCCATATTCCTTGTTTGCTCGGTGTTTTTTTTTTTCGTTTGGTGCTTTGGTCCCTTGCTTACCCACTTTACTGTAAAAAATTTTTTTGGCAACACCAAATGCCATAGGCAATTACTTTCTCTATGCCAAATGCGATGCAGCGCGTCCCTCACGCGAACAGATATCCTTGTGGGACTATACCCCTTGCAGCATTAGACAAGACGTAATTCTTTTTTAACTTCTCGCGATCTCGCGAAATACTATGTAATGGTTTTTATCGCGTTATTTGGCTTAAAATTACTTTCTTAAATAAAGCCATAAATAATTATATGACCATCTGTTTTTTAATATAGGTACTCGTATTATCTCGAATAACGGTACAACTAAGTATTCTATAAAAGTTTTTTCTTGATATAATAGATATATATTGCTTGAGTTGTTCTTGACATATTTAAGGCACGTAAGTAATTATTATAATATTATGCCTTCTCATAAAAATTTTAGTTTAAGCTGGATTCGGTTGGTGCAAACAATTTTTGGATTTTAATTTTATCAAATTTAGGCGTGAGTTCTTTGTTATATCGACTTATTGAAACCGTGTCTTGATTATACGTTAAAACTGGGTAATGTTTGCACCCAGAGACGTTAAAAGCTACTTAAATCGTTCCTTAGTAACTTTCCATATATAATATTTACTTAGGAACGAGTTTTTCTAGCACGGAGGGTACGGTTTTGCTCGTAACTATAATTACATAGAAACTGTAAGGTACATGTAAAAATAGTGTAAAGAACATTCTTTACACTATTTTTACCTACACATGTAGGTCTATGTTTTTGAAATAAATTATTCTATTCTATTTAAGTAGACTTTTACGCCTCTGACTGCAGACAGACTACTCCCGAAAACGCGAACGGCCCGTTAGTTATTATGTCTGACCCCGATGATTCAATGTCATGTTTTAAGGGGATTCCCTAGATGAGAGATTTCCCAACTGAAGTGCTTGGCACCATCACGAAAAGCCTGGAACATAGAGTTCATGTTAGCCCAGCAGGAAGCGAATGACTAGTCGATACTAGATTGGAGGAAATCAAAGTGCTTTTGGCTTTAGTTTCATTTTCTTCCACGACAATTTTATTTTTAACGGTATGTTATACTTTTACCCTGTTATTAATAAACACGAACTTGGGTGGGATTAGAGCTAATCCAAAGCATAAGGCAGTAGTAGGTCAAATCTGTATTAATAAATAAAGACCAAGGAGGAAATAAGCTAATCCGACACTGCTCTCGGAGCAAGAGTTACGCCTAGGTGCAACCTAGTATAGAGATGGAGTAAGCATACTCTATCATGAATTTTGTCATTTTACTTCTTATTATTAATGTCATAACCAAAAAAAGGTTGTGCAAATAGGATGGATATGTTGATGGTTTGAGGAAAAATTTAATGAGGTTGGATGGATACCAATTACGATAAATGGGGCGAGTGAAAATTTACAATATTCGTAAAATTTCATTGTATGATCTCGAAGAAACTGTATTTAAAATCCAAGTAAGTATAGATTTTGAGGTGAAAAATCATGTAGCATTAGCAAGAAATAAAAAAACAGGTAAAAATAACTAAACACAGTAAATACTTTTTTTATGACTAAAAACTTTTTGGTCAATATTCACTTGACCAAAATTTTGAGAAGAATAAAACCTCTAACCTCTTTGAATAAAACAGATTGTCAAATACAAATTATTGTCTATCTCTGTCATTCATATAATTAGTGACAGAGACAGACAATATTTTGAATGATAATATTATTCGTTCATTCACTCGTTTTTATTTTAAATTTTATGGGTTGCCATAACGCACGCGCTAGTCCCAATGCAAGAAATGTATTACTGATTCGAGATAACAACCGATTTATTAATAACCTTAAACTCATCATGTTACTCCAAGAAGTAACAGTTCCGAGAGCAGTCTCGGATTTAGCTAGAATTAGGGTTTTGTAATTAATAAGGCGGTTACAGTATAATCACGGATTTTTAAGCATTCATGAATTTCACCGTTTCGTTACGCATGAAAAAGCGTCCTAGACTGCGCTACTAGAATATATTAGTCGTTGTGTACCTGTACCAGTCGAATTTCATAAATATATCGACTTAATAAGCATTCGTAACACGTGTTACGTAGAAAAATTGTCGATTCAGATACTATGTAAAGTTTCGAGTCCAATTATATAAATTAGCGCATAATAAAGTCGTGATTCAAAATCTAATAACATTTGAGGAACTTTTTAGAGGCATCCTGACACTTGAACCCATTTACAAGAACATAAATATTACAATATATTTAAAATTATTCGGGTTTCACATTGACACAATTCAGTTTACATAATTACATATTTTAAAGCCTGTACCACAGAGGGACGAGAGACGAAAGTCAAGGACGTTTGTAGTATTAGGTGTTACATGGATTTCTGGTTTTATTGAAGTATTTATATAAGATGATATCGTATTATAATAATGACAAACGCTTAACTATGTCTTTGTTCAATTTTATTAAAAATATATTAGATTGAACAATTTTCAAAATTTAATAGATTGTTTTTACATACAATTGGTGTTACTAGTTTAAAAGTAAAGTAAAGTAAAAGTTTATTTAGAACGCAGTACTCACATTATACTCTCACTAAACGCTATTAGAAAGTTGTCTACCTATATCTATCTAAAGTTTCAATCAAATTGACCTAAGGCAGCGTTAGTTCAAACACAAACATGTAAACGCACTCAACTATCAGCTTTGGGCTTAATATTTCAATCACCTAACTGTAAAAGTACCTTTCGTACGACGTAATGGCAAAGTGTTGAATTTATAATCATTCCCATTGATCCCCTTAGGGGGCAAACATACCGATGACAATTGTATTATTTCATTCCTATATAATAATTTAGGACTCAGACGAACCAAACCGTTTGAGTTAGTGTAGTGTAAATTGATAAAGTGATAAGTGTACTTAAAGAACACAAGAACAAAGGAGACAGTAAGAAAAGTGCTATTATCCATACGTCACAACGATATTATAAATGTGAAAGTAGCTCTGTCTGTCTGTCTGTTTGTTACCTTTTTACGCCCAAATCCCGCTAAACAGTAGGCTGATAATTGGCATAGATAAAGGTTGTATCCCAGGAAAGTATATTAGGCTACTTTTTATCCAGAAAATCCCGAGGTACCACGGGTCACACCGCGGGAGCGCAGCTAGTTCATTATAAAACTATTTCAGAGAGATTTCTCATCGGCGTACTTGGCGAGATTGTAATATTACTAGGGTTTAATATATTAATAATTATTATTATAGACTAATTAAACGAAATCATTTAATAATTTGATTCACGAAATAATCGGAAGACCGTTTACCTGTATTGCTTAAACATTATTTTCTGTCAAAAATGTAAAAAAATATATCTGTAATTCTTTGCTAACACTGCAGTGAATGCATATTTTTAACGATATGAGTAAGACAATTCTATAATTTTATCTGCCAATTCATAAAGACAGAACGTTATATCTTGTCAGTATCGTGTATGAAAGAGATGGCAACAGTTTTACAAGCTCTTTCATTAACACTGATCCCTATTCATCGCGCCTGCATGGTACAGACTCTTCATACTACAGTCTCATGTCTATAGAGAAAATGTTTACAAACCAGACTTTGGTGTGTTGCTGCCCCTCGAGACCTCAAGTATTTTAGTTAGGATTCCGATTTTGCATATGTCAAGAGGACAGCTTCAGTTCCTGAAACATAAAATAATACCTAAGACCCTTATATCTATACCTATAGATTTATACGTCAGGAGGCAACCTATGCCTACACTTAACATGACGCTGTAGGTAGTGCATGGAATATTTTTAAAGTTGGAAAAGGCTTGCCCAGCTCCTTAACCTTAATTCATACGAAATTTAAAGGAAAAAAGTACTTTCAGTTTTCCCATATCAAAAAACCGAAGTTAAAAATCATAGTTATTCAATGGACTGCTGAATGTAAAAAATATGCCATGTCATACAGGGAGACCTTTGCCAGTGGCAAAACAACGTCTAAATAAATGACCGAGCGAGCGAAGCGTCTCCGTTTCCAGATTGACCAAAAATGCTTTTGTCCGTCTGTCCGGCTACTATCGCCTACAATTCATCGCATTTTTCAACTAATTTTGACGAAAATTGACACACAGGTTCCTTGATTTATTCAATTTTTTATGTTGATTGGTTTTATTTTTGTTTGGGCGTAAATAGGGGGAAAGGGAGGAAGTTTGATGTAGCGTTAATAAATAGGACTACAACGCCAGACATGTCAGTGAACAGAATATCCTATTCTCTCATATCTTTTTCCGCATTCTAGAACCTTTGAAGATATCTAAGGCTTCATTTAGAGCTATCTTTTAGAAATCAACTACTGCGATTAGTAGTGTTAATGGTCGACCGAACGGACGATCTATACTGCGGAGCTCAGTAACGCACGTCCGCACGGACCATGCGTATAGCACTAAATGGAGCCTAAGGCTCAATGCAGAGTAAATTGGCAGCGACGCGACGTAATAATACATTATAAACCTTAAGAACAATGTAACAAGATATAGAATGAAAGAGGTGTGGCGCAGCCTCGCGCCCCGGCTCGAGCAGTCCTGCGCGGTCGCGAGCTATCAAGCGTTTCTATATCTTGTAACATTGTTCATAAAGTTTATAATGTCTTGTTCTTGTCGCGTCGCGACGCGTCGCTGTCAATTCAGTCTGCATTAAGCCTAAGAGAGTTGTCATTCATGTCTATATACAAATTTGAAATTAATGCTCACATTTTTTCAAAATCGTACTTTCTTCCTTAATTTTTGGAAGCGAGGTCTACTGTTCTCACAGAACCGTAATACATTACAATTTGGAAACTTACGTCATTGATGCTGGCTCTCAACAATGAGCATTATAGACTGATGGGACTGATCCGTCTGTATAGTGGGCACGGAGCGTAAACATTCAATTTGGTGCGACGCCCAATCCTTCTTCTGGCAGTACGTAGAACAGTAGGGCGTGCGTCGACACAGCGAGCATTCGGCCGACGCTTCTCGATTGCAGTTTGCACACTGTAACAAGCTTTTAGTGAGAGGAGAGATTGTAACGATAAAACTTAATGAAGGACAAGAAATTAACTGGCGCAGTCGGTAGTGTAGTGAATAGATTCCTTTTCATATATTTTTTGTTGCGTTGTATAATTATTTTTTTGTATATTATTGTATATTATTTTTATTTGACTAATAATTTTTAATCAAATAAATAATGCTGGACATTCCACACATCATTTGGTCCCAAAGTGAAACTTGTGTTTTATGGCACATGACTGGGTATACCAGTCATGTGCCATAAAACACAAGTTATTACCTACTTATTAAAACACTAAAACCGAGATAAATATTTGCAGATCATACAAAACTTTATTTATCCCGCGACAGGAATCGAAACCGTAACCTTCTGCGTCGTGGACTTTCGCTCACTGAATAATTGCGAATTATTTATGAAAGCATTTACAATTATACCTTTTTCGTGTCTGAGTCTTCGACAGCATGCAACGGCACTTGGTCAGCATCGACGCTCGCCTCTACGCTCGCCGCGAGCAATGCAGATGCTCTCTCCTGCTCTAACCGCTCGATCTGTCTCGCACTGATGATCGTGACGTCTTCTACGCATTGCTTCAGTTCTGTGCCAAGACGCACGAGCGTTGAGCTGATGTCGTCGAGACGTTTCAATACGCCAGACATGTCAGTGATATCTGAAATGGTGGAGTTACAGCTATATTCTAGCTAACAAATTGGTGAATTGCATTACAATACAAATGCCCAAGAAAATTCCGTAGTCAGAATTTGCTATTTTATGCGAACTTACTCTTATGCGACAGTATAACTTTTTATACTTAGTATTTTATTGATTTCTTGGACATTGTGTTTCTTGTGTATCGAAGTAAAAAAAACTAGATTCTATGATACCGAGCGAGGGTGAAACATGCTTACGTCAATATTCAAGTGAAAAAATCTCTTTTAAATATTTTAACTTTTTTGTCCAAGTTTGGTTCACTCACGCGGTATTTTACGTATTATTATTTTAGCGCATTATATTTTCTACCATGCTTATTTCATTCTTAGACAGAAGACATGCAGGAAAGAGGAAAAACAGTTAAGTGACTTATTTTACCAACACAAAATCTAAATAGCTAATAAATACTATAGTAATACATTTTTAAGCCACCATCAGGAATTCCTTTCTTACGTATTCTAAGTCTAGTGTTATAGCAGATCTGCGCGCGCGCTTATTGGCAAATAAACTTAGATTTTCGCTCAGCATCTGACGCTAGAAAAGAGCGTCCAACGTTATTTATTTATTTTAATTTTTGAAACAAGTATCGCATAGGTTATGGCTAATAGTTATCTCGATGCTAATAGTGTTTAATAACTTAGAATAAGTTTGTCTAAACACAGTCCTTGAAGTGTTATCGCATCGGTCAGATATGTGGGGAACATGGTGAATAAAAACCGCTCGACGGCGGTGCACTGCCGCTATGCGTATATTATATGTGCGTAGGCATTTTGTATTAGCTCCAATTTACTCGCAATGATTTAAGTATTGTGTAGGTAGTCGTTTTTAACTTATTCGTTCTAACCGTCAGTGGATGAAATTCAAAAACGACGAGCAGTTGAAGCCCGTAACGAGTATTTATTTTTGTAAGATATTATGTACATTGATCATAATAAAAACTGATTTCATCAGCATACTGATCTTATGTTTTTCTTCGCCATTTTCATGCATTTCAATCAATATAATTTAATTTCTGTTTAAGATTTGTATAATATTGTGGCTCAGCTTAAAACAACATCGAAACAAGACACACCATACTTAGGAGCACCCATAAAATCAGAGAAACAAGTAGAAATAATCTCTAAGCATTAGACACACATCGCTTGGTATTGCAAAATACCAAAAATATGACCATCGCTGACTTTAAACAATAATTATGTAAGATTGATAAGCCATCATTGGCCAGGGCACAAAATATAAACTTGCATAAAGTGATTATTTAAATTTTAAAGCATGAACGCCAATCGCATCGCGGGTCATAAGTTTAATATAACTTCGATAACTTATCTACCCTTTTTAGGGCAGTTTTTATAATATTTCATTTGCAAGTACAGCAGTCTACTGGTTGACTTTCTCAACCATGACGTGTTCAAAGTTAGGCAGCGGCCCCGTTTTATTTCCATAAAATCGTTTCAAACTCCGTTTGACATAGCCGTGAACGTATTTTGTTCTGAAGAAGGCTCGAGATTTGGGAGTTTTGAGAATGCTTCATTTTTGCTATTCAAAATACTTTCGCACCGCAAACAAGCTTTTGATTTATATCTCGCGTCAAGTAATGTCGCAATTCGCATGGCATTTTGTTTTCAGATTTTTTCAAGCGTGACCAGAAAACATAGAAACAGATCATCCACAAACTGACATCACCCACTGGCCTCTTCTTTATACCAATTCTAACTCCTGCTCAGTAAACTTTATTTACCGTCACCAAAACGTCTAGCGATTTCGATGAAGACCTGTTTTATACATCTATGATGAACTAGCTTCTGCGCACGGCTTCGCCCGCGCGGTACCAACATTTTGAATAGCCTATATGCTATTCCAGGTCACTATCTACGCCTATTCCAAGTTTCATCCAAATCGGTTCACTGGTTTAGGCGTGATTGAAACACAAACATACAAACATACTCACAAACTTTCAGCTTTATTATTATGAGTGGGATTTGAATTAGTACTCAAATATTATAGGGCTTAACTTATGATTTAAGTAGTTAAATTAGCATGAGTTAGTGGCAAACTCTGGTGACGGAGTTTTTAGGCCGCTTTAAGGCCTCTGTCATGGCTTAACGACTATAATAATAGCGGGCAACGACAATTTAACGTGACCGCGTGAACTAGCGGTCCCTCATCCACTTACTGACCGTTCATAACGTTGCTTAACGTCGACGATCTATCAAGAATGTAAATATTTGTAAGGTAGCCGGGCGTTATATAAACATTCAAGCTATGGCATTTAACAGCTTAGCTTATATAGGTATGTATTATATACGAGTACAACAATCACACGAAATTTAAAAAAATCGCCAAAATTCATAATTCTATTAGTAAATCATTTGCAATTTGCTTCGCTTTTTCATACAAAATTGTGTACTGCGCAGACAAACGGCTAACTTCGCGAATGCCTTCATCCATTGGGCGAAGTTTGAGTGTACTAGATACTAGCCTACTATTGATGCACTATTCACAAAAAACACAGATAACATGCTTTCTAATAATAAGCTGACTTCAATAATGACTATAGTGAGTTTATGACAAAATAAAAAGCTAGATAATACAGATTAATTGGTTATAAAAGTAATTTACAAATATACATGTAGGTATATCATAAAATATCACCTATGGTGGGCAAGTTCTGAGGGAGTTGGGTGATGTTGACTGGTTGCGGTCTAGCAAACACTGTCCATCCATGATAGGGACAGACATATAAACAGAAGTTACAGTTTAGGCTTTTTATCAGTTAAGAAAAACTAATTGTTTATTTTAATAAAACCCTAGTTATATAAATAAATTCATAGTGTTCTCTCTTATTAGGTGCCCATATAGATTAGCTAGATGATGCTGAGTCATGCGTATAACTCCTCCAATATTAAATTGTTTACTGCTTGGTTAGAACCCAAAGATATGTATCTACAAGGTAACAATAGAAACGCATCACACACATGCCTCCTTTGCACAACAAAGTGCAATATTGGTTGATATGTTGCATACAACAGATATGCATGACATGCAGATTGTACGAAGTAATATGATACATGTTGCGCAGCAATTGTTGCCAAGTAAATACAAAGGCATTTAATAATGCTTGAAAATAATAATGATGTTTCTTTAGTTTACAGATGTAGGCACAAATAAATCAATAATAGACCAAATTCCGTTTGCTCCCTCAAAATTTTGATTCCATAGAGATTACTTTGGCATTCATCTACAGCTGGAGCTGGGTTGAATTAAATAAGGCTTACAGCATCAGATTATTGCAAACTGCTATATTCACTACCTTTTGTTGAGAATAGCTTGTGGGAAGAAGCACTGAATAAAAGCACAGCTTAACTATGCATAAGTTATTGAGTGAAAAATCATATTTAGATAGTATGGGAATGCAGGAAGGATGAATGAAAGTTTTTTAAACAAACAGGTGTATGAATTGTCCGAATAGAAGGGAATCAACCACCTAAAATACTTAAACCAAATTGGTGACATTTCGAAAGAGGGTCAAACAGAACCTTATTAAGGAGGTTGTCCGAAAAAAGTAATAAAAGAGAACTAACAATAATATGTTTCAGAAACCTATTGAGTGGAATCTTTGGTCAATGTGGCCCTATGGGGAAGTGATGTGATATGATGTAAGAATTAATGAATCTTGTTTGTCAATACACTACTACTACAACAATTGATAATATTTAGAAAAAATCTAGGTATGGAAATATTTATAAAGTGAGCCAAAATCTTTTGAAACAAAGATTATGATATTCATGAACCCACTGCTTATTGTGAATTATTGATCATATGTTACAATGGCCATTTTGTATATTGTCAGTGCTCAAAAAAATTTACAACAGAAATTCTTTGCTCATTTTAAAAATCAACTCAAAATTCAGTGTACCTATGTATAAAACATTATGACATATTTTATTCATGATATTAAAATGAATTTTATTCACCTGTAGTAGGATCACTACTGCCATCGGTGGTTTCAGCCAACAGATGGTAGTCAGCATTGCCTTCTAATCCTTCAGCCAAAGTTTGCCAGGCCTCCTTCGAATGGCTGTTACTGCTTGTCTGGTGAATGTTGTCCACATCATCACTGTCTCCAAGGCTCGAATCTCTCTTTATTTTAGGCTTCTTAGGGTTATTGGTTCGTCTAGTTCTTTTGTAAGGTGTAAACAGTCTTATCGGACCCATGGCTGCAGATTAAAATTTATTTAGAGCTACTGCCTCGTTCATAATGCATGTAAAACTTGTAAATGCCATCTTACCAGATTGATCGTCACAGCATGCACCACAGGTGCAACTGGTGGCATGGGGAGTGAGAATGCCTTCATCTATCAAGGCTTGGATGCTCCGTCCACCAAATCGAATGGACCTTTTCCAGTCTTTGCTGGAGGCGCGGCCGCACAGGGCCTCGAACTCGGAAGGGGTGTACCAATCAGCGCCGTATTTGATGCACTTACCGCGGCCGCCTGAGCCGAACTTCATCTTATGCAGCTCGGCCGAGGTATTCTTACAGCGCACGGGAAGCACGGGCATGTGCACGGTGTCGGCCCAGGTCCGCGGGTTGTCGCGCGCCGCTTCCTTATCATCCTGCTTGTTGAGCGGCAGGTGACCCGCCTTGAGGTCGTCAGCGACGCCGCCACCCGAGATAAAGCCGTTATCAACGCATAGCATCGGCTTGAAGTGCGGCAGCTGGTCGGACGTGATGACGTTGAAGGTGGTCCCCGTTAAGAGCGTGCTGACGGGTAGGGATACTGGCACGGTGACCACGGCGCTGCCGTCGGCGGTCAGCCGCGCCCCCTTGAGCACGCCGCCATTCACGACGCGCTCGCCTCTGGGTCGGTGCTCGGCAGCCGCCGCCGTTAGCGGATCGGCTTCGGTAATGTCCGGCATGACGACGTTTTCCGAACTTCTTCTCGCCGCCATGGCTCGCCTCCCTCCGCCGCTCAGTATTCTCACCCGTCTAGACCCTATTTTGAATTATCACGATCAATCCCCACGATCAAAATAAACTCCAAAGTTAACAATATCCACTTGAGTCAACCATTGTCCGCCATAATTAAATTGGAAAAAAACATTAATTTCATTCACGTCGCATACCTAGGTTATGGCGCCAAATTTAAAAACAGTCAATAGTTGGGGGGCTCAGGGGGACTCTTATAATTCTTCTAAATGATGTGTATATCTATCTAAATTTTTATTACGTGCGATATGGTCATTTAATGGAGAGTAAGCATTTAAAACTAGTTACCTCCTATGCCTAGCAGTTTGTTATGTATTTATTACATATATGTAATGGGCACATCGAGAAAAACTATGTGACGAAACAAAAAAGAGAGAATAGTGTAATAGATTGCATAAAATATGTAGGCATCGTTATTTATCTGTTTCTCATCGCGAATAATAGCGATTATTCTGGCAAATAAAAAGATCTTATGGAACCCAGCAGTCTATTTTAGAACTACTCCTTGACCAAATATTTATTTACTATTTGTTGCGTCTTCAACCTCATACGAAAAAGGTCTAGATTTCGCTAACTCCCCTAAATAATCTGACAAGACGCCATTTTGCAGGTAGTGAAACGTCATTGTCAAAACCATCAAAACACAAAAAAAAGTCTTCATCATCCAGCAAGAAGGACGTATTGACCAATAAGCAATGGTCCCAGCAGCCCAACCAACCAACTCTCGAGGATCGATAGAAAGTGCGCCATATTTGAAGTGTTATTATTCTACTAAATAAGGTAGACCCAAATAATACTAGTACGTGTATGCAAAGTCACATAGTCCTTATTTGTTTACATAGCATAGTAGGACTGCTTCCATCCAAAAGAAATCAATAAACTGAATTTGCCGGATACAAACAAAAATTAAAAGGTAGCGATTTCAAAAAATCACATTGATATTTTGATAATGCTTCAGTATTATTCTTGGTGAAAATGGTTAGTTTTCCTATAAGTTTCTTTGAATTTAGATGTAAAAATTTGTGAATTATAATTAAAATTGGCGCAAAAGGTTTCTGTACAACTATTGTCAGTTAAAAATCGTAAAAATCTTCGAAATGGAAGAAATAAGATCAAAACATAAGTCTGCAATACACAACGCTGCCCATCAAATGGCCTTGGAGTGCATTCATCCTCAGGTAATGCTTTGATTTTCTAGTTACTTGCTGTGTTTTAGTACATATTATTTACATATACACACGTACCTACCTTTCTTTCAGTCATTTGATTTAGAAATTGGTTTTCAAAAGTAAACTCAACCAGAAGAATGTTTTGCCAATTATATGTCATCATTTTTTAAGTGGGGTCAGCACAGCAGGTTTTCTTCAACTCTGTTCTATCAGCTGTTATTTATTTTGTATAACCATTTGAATTACAGAATGTATTTCTCACAGATATAGTTAGCATAATCATGAAGAGCCGGTTACGATGGGGGCCTGACCACAACGGGACAATGATGGAGTTTAAAGTACTAGATTGTGTTGTGTGTGCATAGATTGTTTTGTAAATAGTGTCAGAAGCTTGATGGAAATGATAGAATTAAATTCCCTATGTTTAGGAGCTGGCATAACAAGTTTTAATACTCTGCTTAGCTTAACAATTTTTTATATATTTTGTAGGTTGATCATAACAAGATTACAAGTACTGTCTACTTTGTATTAATGAGTATGGGTAAGTTTGTGTGAAGGAGTTTATTGGCAGCCTAAACAAATTCAAGTCAACCTTCTGTCATTATAAAATCACTGTGTGAAGCACTCTGAAAAGCTAAATGGGACTGCTTAACTGTTGGGACGAATTTTAATAGTCAACAAACTGAATACTTAAGTTATCTGGACTGTATAATACTGTATTGATTACTTCTTCAATGTGGGAACACATTCAATTTAAAATATTGATAAGAAGTGGCTGAATCTGCTTTTTATGAAATGATTATGTTTAACATGAATTTCTACCTAGATACATACAGCACAGAGTTTTATGGCCAATGTGGAGTAAAAATCCTGTAAATAAACATATTGATTAGCCAGCACAAATGCTTGAGCGCTTGATAAAAAAAACAAATGCATCACATCCAAAGTTTTAATGCCATAGGAGTGATGACGGAAGATGGATTAAACAAAAGTCTAGATCAGTCTTCTATTGCTAGATCAGTTTTAAATTACTTTCAAAGTCAGCGCTTGAAATCTGTGCTGGTGATAGTATCCCATAATGCCGCCAATTGCACGATTGTTCACAGTTGTGTTTGTCCACCCATGTCTGTCCGCTTGGATCGCACAGGCTACACACGGTTCCTCGTACCATGTGCACCCCTATCCATCCCCAGTGCGACTGCAGCACGCGTTTCAAACTCAGAACAGCCCTAAGATGTTCCATCCTAAAGGCTTGAAGCCTCACCTTGTGAGTACAAGCTTGATTTTGCACTCAACACTGATTTGGCTCAATGTAATTTAGACAGTATTTCGTGATATGTAGAGTTTAAGTTGTGAAAAATGGAATGCGTTATTTTCAAACGCTGAAAGAGGTAACACGTCAGTGTTGAGTCAGTAGAAGGCTTTAACTGCAGGCAAACTAAGGCAAAAACAACAACCCAGAGTCTGCTATCTTGACACTAAGTGATCTGTAATATCTACTGCACTTCTGTTTTTTGTCATACGTTGGTTTAATTTTCGTTACGAATTGCGCTTGCTTCAGTTTGACCTGCCGAAAGCCAGTTTTATTGTGATTTTGATGTTGATCGTGATAGATATCTACTGTAAATATGCTTAAGCCAGTTTAGAAAAAACCTGCCTCCGGTAGGCTTAACACTATCCTACCCAGTTAGGTACCTATCTCTCACCTGAAACTAAAGCTTTTTAAGACCTACCCCTAAAATTTAAGATCTGTTGCATATAGGTTATTTACGATCGATAGATAACATATTATTGATATACCCCGTAAATATTTCTTGGCGCAGTGGGTGAAAGCCCGCTTGTAACGCATAAGGTTGCGGGTTCGATCGCTGCTGCGCGATAAATGTTTGTATGATCTGCAAAGAAAAAGGAACTCTGTTAATCACTGTCCACGATTTCGTGCAATGATTGTTCTGTTCAAAATTTCGCGTGGAAAAAGTAGGTCTTTGCCCCAGAGCATAGTGCCTAAAAATAAGCTTATTATTCTAATTGTAATTTTTTTAAATATCTAAATCTCATGACCACGTGTCTGGATCATGTTTGAACTGCCCTAATATTTTCTTTACTAGAGCAGTTCAAAATATATACCAAGTATAAATGCTAGTACCATTTCAAACTGTTCAAGGACCCTCGTGCTCACGGCACGCCTCAGCAAAGCCCTATTCTCGGACGTGCGCTATGCCTCACGCCGCGTGGCAGCCCTATCCCGGGCAGGGTGTCGCATCTCAACGAAAAGTTCCAGGACTCACTGACTCTGAACTCCGATACAGATGCGCTGGTCGCCAAAATAGGCGCAATGTTCCCAACAGTGAGCGAAACACATATCAAGATATTACTGAAGAAGTAAGTTAAATGTTTGAAGCCATCGCTTTTTTACGGGGGGACTGATTGGGCCTTGATCTAATTGAGCTAAAGATCAGTCCCACTTTTATTAGTAACTAGCGACCCGCCCCGGCTTCGCACGGGTGTAATGCTGATGCTAAATATTAGAGTTTAGCCAGCGTTTGCAATGTAAGCGCAAAAATGTAAATTTAGTAATTCACGACATAACATTAGATACCTCTAAAATTATCGTGTTCCTCTACTATATTATGCACTAGCTGCGCCCCGCGGTTTCACCCGCGTAAGTCCCGTTCCCGCGGGAATATCGGGATAAAAAGTAGCCTATGTGTTAATCCAGGGTATCACCTATCTACATACCAAATTTCAACCAAATCGGTCCAGCCGTTTTTGCGTGAAAGAGTAACAAACATCCATACATCCATACATCCATACTTACAAACTTTCGCCTTTATAATATTTATATGCATGTATTATACATATAAACCTTCCTCTTGAATCACTCTATCTATTAAAAAAAACCGCATCAAAATCCGTTGCGTAGTTTTAAAGATTTAAGCATACATAGGGATATAGGGACGGAGAAAGCGACTTTGTTTTATACTATGATCATATTATATGATGCTATATTTACAGGAATTAAACATAAAGTTACGGCTCTATTTTGGCAGACAGAAACACAGATTTTTACTTGCTACGACCCTGACATATATTTTTTCCGATTCATAGCGTTGGATTAGAATTTTTATAAGTATACGTTGTTGGCTGTTTTTCGGATAGTCCTCCAACTGTTGAATAGTATTATATTAGTTTATACCTCGCGTCTGTTCCGAATAGATTATAAGAGTATTATGTATATAAACTACTTGTAGTCTCGCGATTAGTGAGCCAAATCAACACTGAAGTTAGGAAAGAGCTTTGCTATGGATGTCATTGTCATCCTTTTAAAAAAATTTAGGGTAGGTATCTGTGAATCTGTAGGCCAATGTCATTCGTTTTTTAGTGCTCAACTCAACACTTTACTTTGTTGTGTTTCTTTCTTCGCAGTGTACTGGAATCCGTGAAAACATTCCAAAATAGTCTTATTGGAAAGGTTTTGCAGTGCAAAGTATGTGAATGTGAAAAAAGTGTCGATAATTTCTTGAAGTGTGCTGGACGTATCCAACGTCACCTCAACCCGGCTGGACCGACTCTTACCTCTAATGCATTAGGCATATGAAATTATAAAACATGATGTTAAACAGATAATAAGGTTCACTATCGAGTGATTGAATAGCCTCTGTGTCTTGAAGCACCCTACTTCAAAATGTTCGTATTTAAGAGTACGTTTTATTGAGAGACTTGAAGGTGGGTTTAATATTTATTTACATGTATCGATGAGGATTCTACAAAGGCGTGTTGACGTATGGAAAATCGTGTCCAGGTATTTACCTACACACATTTTATGCATGTCTTGATGCAATAAAACAGGTTTGCGTTCCTACCATTGGGGTCTGTAACCTAACCTTTCATACCATCATTCTATTTAGAATGCTATGTGAATATTCCGCGTAGGTATTTACCTACAATTTTAATTGCAACCTGAGCTGCCACTGGGGCTGTCTCGAAGCACCGAAGTTACGGTTGGCGTCTTTTTCATTGGGAACTATGACCTAACCTTTTCAAGTTAACATTATTAGGTACTTCTTGTACCTTATTAGGTAGGTGCATAAGCGGCAAATTCGCTAGCCGACTAAACCTACATACATACCTACGACCATTACATCGTTACAGAAGAGCCAATGAATTAGGCGAGTTTTGTACTTCTTTTAAAATACCTACCTTCGAAATTTAACCTTTGTAGGTATTATTTATGATAACAGCATACCCTACTGTAGGAGACTGCTGTAATGAAATAAATTGAACCGTCAACTATACTTGGAGGAATTGATCAAAAGGGCAAATTCGGCCAATAAATGGCTGATCAACAAGGCCGGTCGGTGCAAAAGCCGCGGCGCCGGCTCACCGCGCCGCGCCGCCACCACGCCGCCGCCGCGCCAAGGAACGCGAAGCAACCCGACGCCCTACGCGCCCCGCGCGAAGGACGAAGCGCGCGCATGTACTTCCGCCACTATTCTCGTCGAGCCCACAGGACGTCTTCCTCGCTACTAGCACCTCCAGATGAGTACAGATATTTGCCTCCATATTTTGATCAATGTCAGTATTATGATTTATGTAGTATGTACTGCATCGAACCTATAGTTTGTGCCCGGCTCTGGCGATGTTTTTTGGGCCACCTTTCTAGCCTCCGTCATGGCTTGACGGTTTTGAGGGCCGGGACCGACGTTTTGACGGGCCCCCCGAAGCGCGGAAGCGCTCAGCTGACAATCTCATTTCATAAATGGAAGTGCCAATGGCGGTCACCCATCCAAATGCTGACGGGCCGGAACGTTGCTTAATTTTGATTAAGCAAGCTACACGAGCGCTTCTTATTACGGGAGACAGTACCTAGTACGCTTGTTCCTGCCTACATTCTTTTTTGAATAAGAAAGATATAAAATTACGTACATTTCTTTATAACCGGTGTATTAACACTCTACCACCCGATAATCAGTCTTATTCAGATACAGATAAAGTTTGTTTACGATAATAGGGAGAAACGTGCTTCTTCCCTAAACCCTTATAATATTTAATTATAAGTGATTGATAATTTTAAGTTGTATACAACTTAAATAAGTATCTACATGCCTTAACTTCGACATT
This sequence comes from Epirrhoe alternata, assembly GCA_963565295.1. NCBI lineage: Eukaryota > Metazoa > Arthropoda > Insecta > Lepidoptera > Geometridae > Epirrhoe > Epirrhoe alternata. The sequence continues at coordinate 4,813,855 of OY751375.1, forward strand.
CGATCGTTAATTCGTCATGCGTCGTTTTCTCGTAATTTATTTAAACTATCATCTCATCTCGTTTACATACCTACCTAGGTCACAGAATACAGCCTAGGTTGGGGTTATTGTACATAGGTGGAAAAAATATTTAAATGTTTATAATATGATATACAAATCTTTCCATTTTAGTAAAATGGTGTGAAACGAGGGTACCTACCCTCAAAAATCACGATGTTCGAGAGCTCGTATTTATAATAATTAACCGATACAGCAATTTACCTGATTCATATAATGCCTTTGTTATGAGTTTATGGATAATTTTAACATACAGCATCATTAAAATTTTGCTGACGCTCAACTATGGGGTGTAATCATGTGTATGGGTAGCGGTCAGTGGTCAATCCTTTACAACATTAGAAATCCTAACATAATTTTAAGGTTCTTTAAAACTTTCAGGCATTCGCATCTATTGACAGCTCCTCGGATTTTTTTCTACACCAATAAAATGATTGGTATCAAATATATTTATTATACCTAGGTACATATAAGCAGGTGGTAGAAGTACTAGGTGTTATTCAATACCTTACCCAAGTACCTATTATGAAACGACCCTTTTGTGGCTTTTCTATTATAGGTATTTAAGTTTATTATCCATTCGTGTAATATTTTTTCAACATATTTATTTACATTATATTTCAATCAGCTAGGACCCAATTTACCAGTCGCGTAAATATGATTTGGACACCTATTAAGTCATTTATATAATGACTTCCAGAGGCGTTTGCCATAGATCCATTCAGGGTCATAGATTGCCATAGATCTATCTATTTTTCTATTACCAACCTTTTTTGCCACTAAGTATTTTGAATGATAAATCATTAAGGAAATATAATCGCAGATTAAGCTCGAGGAATCTCGGTTGGTTTGCCGGGGCGGCGCGCCCTATGGCCAACAAAACTATCAAGATTAAGCATCCTAATTCTCGTTGAATAATATTTTATTGACACCACTATCAGCCAGTTCAATGAAACAATATGTTATTATTTATATATTAAAGTGGTGGGTTTATTTTGTGAAAGTCTTATTATTATTATTTTTGAAGTAGGTACTGACCTACTTAAATAAAAGTCATATAATTGTGTCCTACAATTAAGGTGCATTCACACGGGATACGCCCTTGACGATTCGTCAAAAGTCATCGTGAATGTTTTATGATTATGACAAATAAAATAGATCGACACGAATCGTAAAAAACACGATTCCGTATTCAATGTGAACAAGCTCTAAGATACTTTAAATGGACGTATTTTAATAGCTTAGGTAGCCAACTACCTCAAATTCGAGTCAATCTCGCATCCTTATAACATTAGAGTTCTGTCTTAGGGCCAATATTAAATATTTAGGTATTTACCTAATGGCTAATATTTTCATATAAAATTAAAGTGTGTTTCGTCAAAAATGCAACATTCGAAATATATACGATTTTGTATAAGTACTCACTCTCTAAGATACCTTGATATTATATTATAATCCTGTCTTGCAGCTTTAGCCTTTGTAGGTATTCTATCTAAAATTAAATTTCCTAAGAAAGTCTTGCTTGACAGAACGACGAACCTTAATGCTACTACTACTCGCAGTTTTTAGTCCAAACAATACGTTCAGATTTATTTATTTTAAAATAAGATCCGAAATAAATGTTAAAAAATTAAGCTTTTTATTCAAGAACCAAGCTTTACTCAAACCTTGATTATTCAATCTTGATTATAACTACGTCAAAAGAACCAACCTATAGGACTTTAATTCAATTTATTACGATTAAATATTATAAATAATTCACCGCGAGCCCTGCACGGGGCTGGGCCTGTATCGAGGGTGTTCAGTTAAAATTAATAACTTTACCTAATAAAGTAAAGTTACCTATTCATTTTTAGTTATAAGTACAGAATTTTTATGGCGTTTTTACCATTTTTTTTTTTTTTTCCGACATTTCGGCTGTGTTAGCACATAGAACAGCTGTGGTCGCGTGCGTCACGAGTTGCACGCGCACTCACTCGGCATCACTGTCGGTCGATAGGTACCTAAATCCGTGGGTACCTACCATCCACCAATAGAAATTTACTGAAGGCTGGATCGACTGCTTCTCCACCTTTGCTCGCCCGTATCATAGACCTTTATCTATTACTCATTGGGACGTGTTAGTTTAATGGCTAATTATGTTATTTATTTACTTACTAATAATCCTACATACTTACATAGTAGGTACATATAGGTATCTAAATTTGATTCATAATCAATTTACCAAGTTTATTAAATACTCTGCGTATCTACGACACGTTATCCTCCTTTAATAGTATCATTGAAAACTATTATAAGTAGTATCTATTAATAATTTTTATTATGAAAATTATTATAAACGATTGAATTATTGATAATAATTTGTTATTGTGGTCAATCTTGACAATAGAAACTCATTAAATTAAATACACATATAAGATGACGAAGTATGTATATAGTTAAGGTATATCCTTATTCCAAACCTGGTAGGTAGGTATCTACATAACTTATAAATGGTCGAAATATAAACATTGTTATTTCGCAAGACTGCATGGGTTGAATTCCTCATTGATGTTATTCCCGTAAAAACTCTCAAGGTCTACAAGTAGTTTATATACATAATACTCTTATAATCTATTCGGAACAGACGCGAGGTATAATTAATGATTAAACGAACTTACCTGTGAGTGAAGTTCTATCATAATTATACGAGCGTCTGGTCCGAATAGATTAGTATCCCGCCCACCCATCGTGGTTGCAACACTCCCAATATATGTAACATTACGGTAATACTATACTACATCAATGAGGTCCAGGATCTGTTTGCGTATTTTACTACTAACTAAATGACATTGGCCTACAGATTCACAGATACCTACCCTAAATTTTTTTAAAAGGATGACAATGACATCCATAGCAAAGCTCTTTCCTAACTTCAGTGTTGATTTGGCTCACTAATCGCGAGACTACAAGTAGTTTATATACATAATACTCTTATAATCTATTCGGACCAGACGCTCGTATAATTATGATAGAACTTCACTCACAGGTAAGTTCGTTTAATCATTAATTATCCTTTCGAAGAATCGCTGAACTCTTACGTTTACTCAACCTTCCAGGTATTACAATCGCGAGGCAGTTGTGATCAGTGCTCTCCAAGTGGAAAAGCATCCGATAACAACACCGGGTCCACTTACGATGTCTCCATCAGCAGCTCGTCTCACTAAGGGCTCTATGGGCGTGTATTCGGCTCTTCAGCTCGCGAAGGGAGTCTCGGGATCCATACAAGGTTCCAGTCATTTTACGCCGTACTCTGGCACACCGCATGGTAAGATTCACCTGCTCTTCAGTCCCCTGCAGCTTCGCTTCAGTATATGTGAATATCAGACGAGTTCCGGCTAAGTTTATAAAATGAAATGTAATGGCATGATCATGTAAGATATGGTTATTTTAAGATTCAAGAAGCTGCTCAAAGGCCTTCGTTCTTTTCTAAAGGTGTCGTAGTAGATAATGTACAAAGCTTTTAGAAACTGGCCTACATTACACAAGTACTGATTTGTTATGTCAGGTTAGAGAATGCAATTAGAGAGCAAATCTTAGATGCTATAGATCACGTAATAGGATTTACTTGCATAAATGTTAAACTCGTGTACACGTTTATAAGCGTTGTGTACGAGCCGCACTAATTCGAATCTCCACAAACCCGATGTTTGTGGGTAGAGCTTTTATTTCTAATTTTTTTCTCGGCGCGCACGAAAGAACATTTCAAATTTCAACCTAACACCCCCCGCCACACTACTTAGGCCTCCTAGTATAGTTAGCTCTCTGGTGCTGTAAAGCGTCGTCCTCATAGAACGCGAATGCGCGATCAAACATATTGGTGTCAAATAGATGCCATAATTGAGGGACGCGCGATGCGATCGCGTGGCTAAAATTTTAGATGATCGTATCGCTAACTCGCGCGATTATCGCGCATTTGCGTTCTACCATCAGTATAACGATTCATACTTCGCGGATGCGTTCCGTTGAAGTATGAATCGCTATGCAAGACGCCTAAAATATACCTAGAACGACAGATAAAACTAAAGGCATTGAAATTCTACATAAAAAATCCCGAAGAAATGAGGATGTTGATATAAATTGCAGGTTCTCCGTCGCTACTCCGGCCGGCGTCGTGCGCATCCAGTTACTACGGTACCAACAAGTCTATAGATGGACAGAGCACAAGACATCACTCCCCTAAAATGAAACTCAAGTAAGAAACAGAGTAGAATTACCTCGTTTTCAGACTATCCTAAGTGATACCAGCGCAGCCGTCTAAATAAATTATTTTTGTTTATGTAGTGATACATACATAATTGAATCTGCCACAATAAAATAGCTGACTCATCGCTTTTAAAAACACGAACACTTTATGCATCATCGATAGGTTATCAATCCATACTAATATTATAAATGTGAAAGTAACTCAGCCTGTCTGTCTGGAAGTGTACGTCTCACTCAAGCCATAAACATTTTCATAATTATGTTATATTGTTGACCAAGTAATATTTGTTCCACATAATGTAAACACATTTCAGATATCTAAAGAGCATTTTCCCGAAAGCTGAAGAAACTCTAATCCTGGATATACTTGCCAACAAAGACAACAACGTACAACGGGCGAGTGAGGAACTCATCACGATGGGATTCACCAAGAAGGATATAGTACAGAAGAAGGAGGTCACACCGCCGCCGCCAAAGAAGGTCGTCACAATCATGAAGACTCTGGCTGAGAAGAATCAACGTGAGTTCGTCATCTCAGATTTTAGTTCTACATTGATTCTACAAACTTCTTGCCCTTGTCCCACTTTATCACTCGGGGCCAGCACAACATAGTATGTATTTTTAGTTATGCTAGTAAAATGGTATGCAAAATTATATTATGATAAAAAAGTACGTGTCTGTCGTGGTTCGAACACTCAGTGAACGGTGAACACTCGATTGGAACGAAGTTTGTACGTTTGACATTTTGCGCACCACTTTGCGCACTTCGCACACAGCGCATCTATTTTATTTCGTGCACCACTTTGCACAACTTTGCGCACGATTTTGCACAATTTGTGAAGTTATCAACGAAAACATGTTTTTTGCATCTCCTGTAAAGTGGTTTTTGATATGTCGTGACGGTAAAATTAAACGCTTTTTTTCTTCTAGCCTCCATACTCGATACCGTTCAAAAAGGAACTTCGTTCCAAAAATTATGCGTATAAAATAAACACATTAGGTTCTCACTACAGTCGCTAATATCTATCTTACTTTGCAGTACGTGAGAAACTCCAAAAGAAGTACTTTAATATCGCCGAACGCGTAGTCTCCATAGCTCTTGAGAGCGTTGATTTCAACGAGGAGCGAGCTGAACAGATCCTCGATAAAGTGGTGGTGGACGAAGATACTCCGAAGGTCAAGTCTGAGGATATGGAAGTCAAGAGGATGTATACCACGAATACTAAGGAGGGGTAAGAGTAAATAATATTATTTTGAAAAGTAAGGGTTTGGGGACTGAACAGTGGATAGACCAGACAGTAAAAAACTTTTCGATCCAAAGTTTATGGGATATACCAAAAGTATACAAGAGATTACATGGTAATAACTAAAGAAAATGTTCGAACATTTTATATCGTAAGATGTAACATACAATTTATAATTTTAGGACTTGTCAGTTTGCTAATTCACTTTGTAAAATGCTAAGTAATTATCGTTTAATGTGTGTAGATCCTCAAAAATCAACTATGATAAGACATTTCACAGATGTTTGGAGCATGGCTTACTTACCTCCAATATTTAAAAAAACTATGTATACCACGATGAAACTTAAATCAAAATATTTAAGATAATAGATAAAAATAAAATATTCGCTCTTCAGTCCCCGCAAAGTCTTGTGAATAGATTTTGAAATTAACATTTTACAGTCCACTTCCTCATAACTACATCCAACACAATTCAATAAGTAGATCAACTTTTTAAACTACAATTTCAAGAGAACTATTATGACACAGTTTCTCTACTGCCCAATACTCGTACATTCTAAATCCAATGCTTTTTAAGCTTTTCACACAACGTTGTGTCAATATCTTTTCAAAATGTGGTATAAGCTACGAATGAAGATATTTACGCAACAACATCACAAACTAATCATAAACTGAGTTGGTGAATGGTTGGAATTCAAAGGGACAAAATGACTGGGCTGTTAGTAAGAAAGTGTCAAAATGACGAGAATGTACGTTTGATATTTGGTCTGTAGCTGTAGATGGGGAGATCGGTATTATAAAAGCATTTTTGTTGAATGAAATCCCACCATCCGCTTATCACGTAACTCCCATGTGGTGCATAGAGCGAGCTCCCCGAGCGAGTTTCGCGCGCCGTCGCCAGTGCCGCTGCCGCGACGTCTGAAGTCCTGGGCAGCCACTCTCAAGTATGTTATCGACGTGCTAAGGGGGTTGCTGGCTCCTATGTTTTTTCTACTCATATATTCTCTAAAACCTTTTGAAAACGTTGTACTCTTTTATGTTGGATCAGAGGAACACTTACAGTCATATGATACGAGATGCCCTACATAAATATTCGCGATGTAATGATGTCTCTAAAATTTTGTAATAGTAAGTTGTTCTAAGAGTTTTAGATTGTTGTATACGAGCCTTAATTTGAAAAGGTTACTACGTAAAACACTAAAACTAATATTGAAGCAAACAGTTTAAGGCGCTTAAACGAAATGTTATTGAGTGACTACCGCGTTCATTTCAATTTCTATAGATGTAACGTGTTAATAATATTGCCATTTAGTTCATTTGGTTTTTTTAAACACGTCATCATAATGTTGAAAAAATATACTTAATCGTAATTTTTTTATTCTCGAAAAACATATTTTTTAAATACTAAACCTTAACTTTATTCATAAACAATAATGCATTGTTGACAAATATAATCAATAACATAGGACCCAGCTTGAACCCTTGCAGAAGACGTGATGGTGAAGGTATCCGATGCAGTTTTTGCGTAAAAATGTTTCAAGAAACGTGTGATGTGACTGTTTTGTGATTGTTACCAACTACCTAGATTGTTTTGTGAAACGTTGTTTTTCTTGTTCTTTGTGTTTTGGAGCATGGTGTTGTATGACAGTTCACTTGATCAATCAAAGGCTTTATTGAAGTTCAAATACTTTAGATATAGCGAAATTTTAGAAATCTGAAGTTAAATTGTTTAAAAAAATATAATCAATTCAATAAACTATGAATACTTGTGTGTTTTTGCTTTTAGATTTTGGAAATGTGAATATTAATACTATGTATGCAAATTAATTGAGCAGGTAGGCGAATGGCTTGCGCTTCATATAGAGTAGGCTAAATGTATAAAGAATGTAATAATTCTGTGTTTGCAGCACAATACAAGTTTTGTGTGTGATTTATATGTATTTTAGTAGCGTTAACACATATTTTACCTTTTATTTGTATAAGTTATATATAGAATTAGCTAAACTGATTCGAAGGATTTAGGTTTTATCAAGTTAGACATTTTGTACGAAATCATAGGTTTAGTTAGGTGGTTTGAACACTTTGAATTGTAACACATATTTTCTTCTACCCCCTTAGCACAGCGTTTCTCTAGGTACCGGAGAATCGATACAAATGATAGTAATGACTTAGAGTGTAGATAAAAGTAACTCTACCCGTTTTATCTGCACTCAAATGTCATTACTGTCATTTTTATCTATGCTCAGGTACCTATGGGGGCTGATTTGTTTAAATACAATGCCTACGTAATCGATATCCTCAACTTAACTAAAAAGTTATGTAAAATCAGATTTGACTTTATCATTCGCTCAATATAATACTTATTATGTATATTTAAAATCTATATCGACAAAAAAAGTCATGAGCTTGCAAAATAATTAAAGTATTATTTTGTAGTTTTTTCGCGCACCGCGGCCCCTTGTTTACCTTTGGAATATGTTATTCTATGATTTTTTTGATGTAATTAATAATATTTACTTGTTAAATTAACTAACGCTACATAACCACTGAACAAAAAACGTGGGCAAAGGCTTTAAACTGACCATAAAAGCAAAGATATTCAAATTTTAAATGATGTTCATAATTTACTTTATAATAAATCAACGGTAACTCCACTACTAGTTAACAAATCGATAGATTTAGAGCGACCGTCAACTACCACTTCGCCTAGATCTCATTCATATTCATTTTATATTTATTTAGCTGACTCCTTTCATTTAGGCACAATATTTTAACCCTGTTCCTTGTCCAAAGAGATATAGATAAATTATTAAATAGTATGAATCAACACTGCATGATACGAATGAATTGTATTTTTAAAATCATTTTGCACAATAGTACACTAGCGTTTCTGGAGTTTTCCAGAAACTGAAGCCGTCTTCAGACTACGCTATAATATAATAGCATACAGCTCATAGCATAAAAATATAGTGCACCGTACATTTAGTATGGACACGTTCACACTTAACTGTGCGATATATTATCTCGTATAATAAATTTATCTGCGAAAGGTTGCTGGCAGAAGCTGGATGCGTCGAGCTGAGGACAGGGCGCAATGGCGCTCATTAAGGGAGGCCTATGTCCAGCAGTGGACTGATTAGGCAGATGATGATGATGATAATAAATATATGGTGCGGATATTGTTGTGCTATTAATGATGCTGGAAGCTAATAAATTATAGCGTAGTCTGAAATGCGCTTAACACCCATATCTTTAGTTATTATCTCGATCTCGACTCATACTCCACTCAATTGTCTACTCAAGGTACGTCGCACAAGGATATCTGTTCCGGTGAGGGAGGCGCTGCTATCGCATTTGGCATAGAGAAAGTAAATGTCTATGGCCTTTGGTGTTGCCAAAAAAAACATTTCACAGTAAAGCGGGTAAGCAAGGGACCAAAGCACCAAACGAAAAAAAAACACACCGAGCAAACAAGCAATGGCGGATATGGCAACTGGAAACGAATGGCAGACAGATTGACATTTCAAAATGGCGTCGTTAGTTCCTCTTTTGGCCACCGGTCCAGATATCTTTGTAGCGCTATACCTTGAGATGACAGTTCATTTCTCCACACGTCTAAGTCGCAGACCCCATTATCTGGCGTCGGGCGTCTTCCTATACCATTCAAATGTCATACCAAATGCATGAAAATATAGCACAAATTAGGACATACGGTATGTCGTTGATCGGACGTCCGATTGCTTTTGTTTTGCAAATTGAATTTGTGCTTTATTTCCATGCATTTAGTATGACATTTGAATGGAATAGGAAAAAACCAGACACCAGTTAGGTGGGCTTTGCGCCTAAGAAAATGTCCTAGGGCAAGAATGAGTGGAGAATAGCGAAATGCATTTGAGGTTGAGTCGAGATCGAGATAACGACTAAAGTTATGGATGTAAGATTAGCTTTAACGCACCCTTACTTGTTTTTGTGTATATTATTATTGATAGTAAGACGGGTAAGCAAAGGTATACTTAATAATGATTGGACTTGTTTAACAAAGTTTGTTTGTATGTATAATGCTCTGGTATTTCACATAAATCAGGACACCCGTCTTTCTTTTTAGACTTGACGACTCAACGTCTAACTTAAAGTGCATGTTATGATTTTTAACAAATAGCAAAGAAATAAAGGTTTATTACTCTGATAAGACTAATGTGTACAATGATAAATTTGTATACGATTTCAGGCCAATTCTCAAGACAAGTACGCGGCTAGAGAACAAATACAAGAGTCAGTATTGTGCGCCGAAGAGTGGACCGAACGCAACATTGCGACAAGGACCCAAGGACAGTTTGCTTTTGTATGTACAAATTTATGAATTAGCTGTTATTATGTTACTATTTCAAAACAGTTTCTTATTGTTTCCCTCTAGTTTCTATGAAGCAGCGTGGTGAAGTTGTTTTTGAACTATTTTTTAATGCACGTCACAAGAGCTCCTTCCGTGTACGGCACAGCTATGGCAACTTGTTAAAATGCATCCCTAAAGTGGCACCCATGCGGAATTCAAACCCACGACCTCGCCAATCCGTGACTATGCTCTATCAACTGATGTAATGGGGATTGGACGCGATGATTGAAATTTTGATGGAGTACATTCTTCTTGTTACACATTATAATTATACTCTAATGAGTGGTAGGTTCATCATCATCATTAGTAACTCAAATGATAGCCCATTGGACATAAGCCTCTCCAAATAATCTAATCAACCCTGTGCTTGTCTCTTGTCTCCAATAACCTTAGTATGGGTTTTGATCATTTCGTTATGTTATATTTCTCTCTATGGCATCTAAGTGTGAGGTTTAAAAAATAAAACATATTCTTCTAGAGAGGATTACCTACCATGGACAGGGCCAGACCCGGATCTCCGTACAGGCCAGTGCGTGTCACCAGAAGGCCCAGAGCCACGCAACAGGCCTTCCGTAGCCCCGTCAGGTCTTGCCCGTGGCCCATCCGGCTTGGCCAAAGGACCAGCGGGAATCGCAAAAGGATCTGTTTATAAGCTCAACAAGAAATCAGCTAAGATGTAAGTTAATTTAAAACCAAATGCGAAAGTTTGTATGCAAACAAAAAAAAATTCTATAATGCGAAAAGTTACTCGAAAACGTCAACTGGGAGGTTCTTTCTTCATGCCGAGTCAAACAGTGCGAGGTTTTAAGTAGCATTTACACGATGCGATTTTTTGCTAAGCCCCGCCCATTGAACGTGCTGACGAGGGTCACGCTAACTATGACTAATCGCATACGATGAGCGTTTACACATGAAATATTGCCGTGCGATACGTTATTGGGGTCGAAAACGTATCGTGTAAATGCCCTTTTAGTCGGCAGTGTTCGACAGGCACATGTTTAACTACCTGATTTTAATGGTCAGTTCCTATGAATTATGGTATATCCTTAATGGTCAGTTTCTATGAATCTGACCTACCTATCTTACAGTAGTCTAGTATCTTTAGCTCTCTGAAGTTAGATGCACTAAACGATTGCCCAGGTTTGCGCATGTGTGTAGAGTAAGCGAGATAGAACGATGCAACAAACATAAGCGAGTGAGCGAGGCAGCTATACAACGCTGTCTTCTTATATGGGTCAAAAATGGTTTCTGTGCATAACATATCATTGGGATGTATGGCTGTTCGCTACTATTTGGCGAATACTGTTGTATGGATTTGGAATAATTTGGATGAAAGTCATAGAGATTATAGTCTGGAAACACATGATGAGATGTGAAGAGATGTGCGAGTTCTTTAAAACTAAAGTTAGTCCTTTTTTACAGTGTGGTGTAAACAAAAGAGCTTCGTCACCGTTGTCATTCCCTTAGCCTTAAGATAAATTACGAAACAACTTAGATTTAGATTTACTTTTCAACCAAATTGTGAATAGACTTGTGTTCAAGATCTTGCAATTAGCTATTCATTGATTTGGTCGTGTCATGATCTCATAACTCAAAACTGTCCATATGTTATGCTGTTTTGCTCAAAACATTATCTAACTTGTGTAAGTACGATGTTAGCCCTAAGGTGAATATATTCTAAAGATGGGCTCTATTTGTTTATGTATTCGTTTTGTATTGTATTTCATTACTAATCAAAACCAAATCCTATTTCTACGACACTTTAAACCATACAAGGTTTATCTTGTCGTTACAGCGTGTTGCCACACATTTGGCTAAAGTAAAAATATAGCATAGCTTGACAACATATTATTTTACTGACGATTGATCCAGCAACAGTACACTACGGCCGATGAATATCATTCGTGAAGTTAGCCGTTTCGATGCGCAGTAGATTAATAGTGTGAGAAAGCGCCAAAAAAACTGCGCACAGTCCAAGATATAGTCCCACAAACTTATCTGTTCCGGTGTGGGAGGCGCTGCTATCGCATTTGGCATAGAAAAAGTAAATTACCATGGCATTTGGGGTTGCCAAAAAAATGATTTTAACGGAAAGTGGGTAAGCAAGGGATTAAACAAGATTCTGTGATTGCAGTTCCAATAGTAGCATAATAATACACAGGTACATGTGTCAAATTCATAGCCTCCTTTGTTGAAGATGGTTAAGTAATTAATAATGTAGAATACATATGTTATTTTGTCATTTTTTGAAAACTGTTGTAAATCAATCCTGAGGTCGTAATAAACTAGCAGAATTTTTATTTTAATTAAAAAAAATTGACGACAAATAAACACACTGAGCAAAGAAGCATTGGCGGTTATGGCAACTGGGAACGAATGGCACAGGGGCAGACAGATTGACATTTTCAAAATGGCGTCGTTAGTTCCTCTTTTGGCCACCGGTCCAGATATGTTTGTGGCACTGTACGTTCTGTTACAACATCGAGCATATACCCAATAGCATAGAGTTAGCATGGTACCTTTTCTTATTTTAACCCAATAGAGAGGAAATGTCATTTATTTTGTTTAAAAAAAATCCGCCAAATTACTGCGGCTACACTAAACTCCGATTGGCCGACTCAATGTGCTGTCTCGCTCACTCTCGAACATCTGAGCGAGACATTTGTTAGTGATAAATCACTGATGTGTTTCGGAATTTAATGGACCACATTGCCACTCTATTGGGTATGTGCTCGATGTGTTACAATGAAAGATATGCGAAAATGTTTAGCCGACCGACCTTACTGTGGGTAACCTGTGGTTGCTACCAATGCACGCATTGTGCTCAATGCGTTAATATTTTAAGTCAGTCGCCAATTTAATGCTTATTCAAAACATTGCAGTTAAAACTTTTATTAACTTCCACAACATGTTTATTAGAAAGCGGTTTCAACTTTATGCTGCAGTACTTTAATATATAGAAATAATAAAAATCGATTAAGGAGAAAATCAAATATTTTTTGTAGTCGTTTTGTAAATCTAAAGTCGAGCATATAATGCTATTATTGCAGCTGCTAAAAGTATACTTAGGTGGACAGTTAGAAATCCAGAAAACCCGGTAAGCCAACGGAAGCTATTTTTAATTATAAACTTGATCTTTTTGTACAATATACCTTCGCGATTTCATATTAATATGTTACACTTCGCCCAATTGATTTAGGCATTCGTGAAGTTAGCCGCTTGTCTGCGCAGCGAACGCTTTTCATACAAAATTGTGTTCTGCGCAGACAAACAGCTAACTTCACGCTGTTGGGCGAAGTGTAACTGCTATTTATGCAAAGTGCATTTACAAAATATTCAACAATGTTGTTTCTGTATCTATATTTGATATGATATTTGTATTTTGTAAGAAAAATTAATCATATGTATAGTTTGTAGGATTGTCATTGCCAAAATAGGGCGTTATTCAAAAATGTCCCCACAAACATTGAGTTGTGTCCTGATCTTCCGATATTTTCTTCTCATTTAAAAATAATGTCTTATATTTACGATTTTTGAAATTTTTTTCATATTACTTTCCGTAGTGTAGTTTATAGAAATATTTAGTTTATGGTTAATTATTTGCAACACATTGTTCAACCTAATAATTTAGTATTAAGTTGAAAAATATTGATGGCTATGGTTTGTTTTACATCTGACGGAAAACATGTTGGCGATAATAACGAAAGTATTCAATTAATGAAAGTCGAAAACTTACAGCTACTGGGTAAAACAAAGTACTAAGATACACACACCCACTGGACGTGGGTACATGTTCACTAAAACTTTCCACATAGGTACATAAAGCATCATTAATGCAAAAGTCAGCAAAGTGCCGTACTCGGCACTCATCGTGTGCCATGGCCAGTTTATCATAATAAAACATTATTTATTACCGGACAGGATATTTTCCTTGAAAACAATCAATCAGTATCGAACCGCCAATAGAAATACTTAAAGTAGAATTATATGTATGTTACAGCCAAAGTAATAAATCTGGATATTATATATACTGTCTAGCCATTATATATAATATCTACTCAATTTAGATAAAGTGATAATTGACACAAAATTAATCACATTAACTAGCTATTTTATATAATATCTTCGAAGACTTGGATAATTTAATAAAACAAGTAGATATTTAGGTTAGGTTAGAAACGAAAACGAACACTATTGCGTCAGCCACAAAATGGCGGCGATCACGCGACTGTATAGATGAATCACCAAATATTTTTTTTCCCCAATCATTATATTCCTATTCGCCTTTTTCCCCATATTGTTTAATTTCCAGACGTCATTATCACCAGCTTATAATTTCTCACGCTTTTTTATTTCCTATCATATTTTTCGCTTATAAATTTATACGGTAGGAAGAAGTCGGTTCTGGCATGGTTTGGTCACTATTGATACCATGCTCGTCGCTACGCTCCTCGCAACCTATTCTACAGGTCTGTCAGCCTGTTATGGCAACACCATAAATTTATAAGCGAAAAATATGATAAGAAATAAAAAAGCGTGAGAAATTATAAGCTGGTGATAATGACGTCTGAAAATTAAACAATATGGGGAAAAAGGCGATTATGAATATAATGATTGGGGAAAAAAAATATTGGGTGATTCATCTAAACAGTCGATCACGCCACGCGGGAGGGAGGGGTAACAAGTCGGCTAGACCGTATTATTACTTTAGCTAACTTTGACACGCTATTATGAATAATGTCCAGATAAAGTGATTAATTAATTGCATTCTCTAGTGAATTTGGCTTTTATATATAATGACCAGTCATTATGTATAATAACTATTTAATCACTATGACTGTAACATGTATAATGTTTTTTGGCTGGTGATACGCGACGCGTGTTCCGTCAGACGTGAATATTCCTTAATAAGTTTGTTTATAACGCTTAGTAACGTAAGGATAATCTGGGGCACTACCACCCTTAACGAAGCGTTTCGTAGTATTTTTAAACTGCCATAGTTTCGGTTTAGATGCTTCTAGAAAGCTGAAACTTTTAGAATAAGGTGTCCTCAGTAGACTCTATAGACATACCACGTATCATCTGTCTAGTTTAATTAGTTTTTGATTTATTGAGTTCTGAAAATTTATATTTCGATGAATACATACTTAATTGCCATTACAAAATGACATCAAGCCAAACACTGTGGTTCTACGATTAATTTTAGTTTTTATTAAATTTTGATTGATTTGGTGTTTAATATTAAAATTTAATTTATAAGTAATATGTTTAAATAACAATAAATTCAAGTTAAAAGTCAAAAGCCTTGTAGCACTCGTAGGTTACCATAATTGAATTATAATAAAAAGAACTAATTTTCCTTTACAAACCAAAAGATCTCATATTTTTCTAGTCTAGTCAATACTGCAAAGTTTTGCTACGAAAAAAATAAAAAAGCTTTTTGTGATGACATGGCCCTCCATTTTGATGGCATTTTTATATTGTTTACGTTATTTAGGGACTAAATCTCATTAGCTTAGTTAGTTTTAAGTTGTTGTTTGTGCAATAGTATTTTTAGGTGATTAGGTTCTTATTGAAGTGTGTTTGTTTGCCTGTAAATGTATGAAATATCATAATTCCAATGAAAAGTGTAAAAATATGTATTTAGTAAGTACAGTAGTTGCGAAAATGTGACTGATTACTATCAAACTAGTTAAAGTTTGCTCATTGGACCGCTTTATTAATACTGCATGAGATATTCATTGGAAAATAGAACATTTGAAAATTGGAAATACATTTCTCGAGTATTCGATTTCATATCAACAAAATGCAGAGTCATTTATTTAGACCAATTATGTATGTTATACGGCATTACTTATGTAGATGAGACGTGAACAGTGAAAATAATACACAATGCCCGTGCATTGTCCACATGTAGCCAAGCGTTGTAACATGTGCTTGAGGCCATAATGTCCCAATACGTGCACAATTTATTAATGCAGAACAATTTCACACAGCATCATCTAGCCCCAAACTAAGCATAGCTTGTACTATGGGAACCAGATAACTGATATACTACTTGTATAATTTCTAGGTCTGGGTGTTTCTATGTATAATCAATTATGTATGTATTTACAAACAAAAAAAGTATATAAGTAGTATAACAGTTATCTGGTTCCCATAGTACAAGCTTTGCTTAGTTTGGGGCTAGATGATGCAGTGTGCCGAAGAACCGATAACCGTTGGGGTAAACGGGTTCTTGAGTGGAGACCGCGACACGGCAAACGTAGTGTAGGACGCCCTCCGGCCAGGTGGAGTGACGATCTGTGAAAGGTTGCTGGCAGAAGCTGGATGCGTCGAGCTGAGGACAGGGCGCAATGGCGCTCATTATGGGAGGCCTATATCCAGCAGTGGACTGATATAGGCCGATGATGATGATGATGATGCTGTGTGAATTGTCCAGCATTATTTATTTATTTATTATTTTTGTTTGTAAATACCTTATTGAAACACCCAGGCCAGAGATACATATTTGCTGATCATACAAACATTTATTCCGCGGCGGGGATGGAACTCGCAACTTTCTGCGTCTCAAGCGGGCTGTCATCCACTGCGCCACCGAGGTCGTATTAAAAACTCTTTTTATAAATGATCTTATTGCTCAAATATTGCCGTGGATTGGTCTAAGTATGATTACTCTGCAAGTTAAAACCAAGATATTCAATGGTTAAATGCAAAACTTATTTTCGGTTCATGTTTGTAAAAATTTTCTAGTTTTAAAGGTTTGAACCTAGCAAACAAAGTCTTCGTTTTTTTAATAAATAATTTTTTATTCATATCAACTTTGAATCTTGGTCAGCAAGAAAATGGTTTAGAGAAAAAATCAAAGATCTCTTGGCCTAGATAACTGTAATATGTGACATGTATACTATGGGAGTGAAGAAATAAATTGCCGAGGAACAAGTCTGATCATAAATATGAATTATTTCCTACAAAAATATATTTAAACTTAAACTTGTGTTCGTTATGGATCGTATTCAGAGTCCGTTCAAGCGTGAATCGTATGGACCAGAGATCGATGAATTTGTAATTCAATTGTGGTTTGTTTAGATTGAATCCTAAGTGCGTACGCGTACTGCGAATACGGGCCTAAAACTCACTCGAGACCAACAATACAATCTGCCCCCTTACCATGGCGTTTGTCTAGGTACCAGAGAATAGAAAGAAATGACAGTAATGACATTATAGTGTGGATAAAACGCGTAGAAAGTGGAAACAAGTTACTTTTCTACCCGTTTTGTCCACACTCAAATGTCATTACTGTCATGTATTTCTATTCTCTGGTACCTAGACAAACGCCATGGTAAGGGGGCTGACTTGAGTAATATTTTGTTAACATCCTAAAATATACTTTTTATTTAATATTCTTTGATATTCTATTATGTTGTGCCGACCCCACATAATGTGGGAAAAGGGCAGGGAGATGATGATGATGATTGTTTGATATTCTATCCATCTGTTGTTTTTCTTAAAGTGAGTTATTTGATATGACTTTACCTAAAAATTACAAATATTCACAGCAGGCGCGGTCTCAGCCTGAAATTTGGGGGGTGGGGGGGGGGGGGGGGGGGGTCACTACACTAATAGTAGACTTTATTGCACAATAAACAAGATTTTACTATTGGACGTGTACGATTTTGGGGGGGGGGGTCATGTCCCCCGTGACCCTCCTCGGACCGCTCTGATTCACAGTGAGCAAAACTACAGAGGGATGGATATAGGATCCGAACCGCCGCTAAACAATATTGCTTTATTTGTTTATTTATCATTAGAAAAAATGCTACTGAATATTTTTACGCATATTTTTGATCAGCCTCAAGGAAATAGTAATATTTTTATGCAGTAGGTAAGGCCATGACATATCCACAGAGGCCCAGTCTCGTTAGTCTAATCATTAGTCAATTAGATTACGTATAGTTGTTGTGGACGCCCTTTCAATATTTTTGTGAACGATGTATGTAAGTGAATAAATCTGTTTGTTTAAATGTACCTAATACTTGGTTTTATTTATAAATAGTACCCCATATTTACACGGTGCGATACGATTTAGCATCGCACGCCAATTTTTTAAAGTGCAAACACACTTCAAAGGTGCTATAATTTAAACTCATTTCCAGTGCTAATGAACTTATGTAATTTTGAACCCATTCTAAAAAAAAAGGGTCACAACTGCTAATATTATTTTGTTTGTCAATGTTCAACATCTCGGGACCGGGACTATGGAGTCCCGGACCTTTGACTGACAGACATGCATTGGATGGGGTCAAAGCCAAGACACGATGTCTTTTTGACAGAACAAGGAGGCATAGTTAGATAGCCTTCCATCTTGTAGACGTTTAGATGTGTCTAAAAAACATTTTTCAATATCGTATCATAAGTTTTACGTTATTGTTGATATTAAGTAGTAAGTATACACAATAAAACGCGCATTTCAGATTCTCATAAAAAAACAATGTATTCGACTCAACTTTCTAAAAAAAAACTCACAGCTTCGAAAAGAGAAAAAAGCTAAGCTATTCGTAGATGTAAATGTAAGGGTTGCTTTCCACTAAAGCAATGTCTTTCTCAAGCTGGCGTAACTCTTGCTCCATCTTGGATTTCCTAAGGATTTTAGGTATTGTGTCTGTCAGCATCGGGAGCTGCAGGAACGCTTTCTGCATCAGCTGCCAGTTGTATTTCAGGTCCTAGTAAATACATGATCACATTAGAATATAAATGTTAGACCTGAGTCAACATCAAAAGGTGTTAATTACACAGAAGTTAGGGAATGAAAGTCACTGGAATATCAAGCAACGGCTGCAGATTTAGGAGTGGCCAAAGAGCATAATTTTTAGCTGCGGATTTCTTAATCTTCTAAAATCACCTTTGCAGCAAGGAGAATAAGGTCTAGCTAGAATCTAGCTAGACCCTATTCTTGCTGTCACTGTCCCCCGATGATCTAGCTGCTAGATCATCGGGGTACAGTGAATTTTTAGCTGCGGATTTCTTAATCTTCTAAAATCACCTTTGCAGCAAGGAGAATAAGGTCTAGCTAGAATCTAGCTAGACCCTATTCTTGCTGTCACTGTCCCCCGATGATCTAGCTGCTAGATCATCGGGGTACAGTGAATTTTTAGCTGCGGATTTCTTAATCTTCTAAAATCACCTTTGCAGCAAGGAGAATAAGGTCTAGCTAGAATCTAGCTAGACCCTATTCTTGCTGTCACTGTCCCCCGATGATCTAGCTGCTAGATCATCGGGGTACAGTGAATTTTTAGCTGCGGATTTCTTAATCTTCTAAAATCACCTTTGCAGCAAGGAGAATAAGGTCTAGCTAGAATCTAGCTAGACCCTATTCTTGCTGTCACTGTCCCCCGATGATCTAGCTGCTAGATCATCGGGGGACAGTGACAGCAGTAGGTACCTACGTTCAACGGATCTAGGCATTGTCCTAGGATAGGTAGGTATATAAGCGGGCCAGTAACTGACTTACTTCCAAAAGCTTCTGTCTCTCCTGTTCATTGATAAGCTTGCACAGGCTCTCTCTATTGTCCTCCGCGTATTTGATTTTATCCAGAGCTCTCTGGATCTTTCTGTTCCGTTTTACAAGATACGCGGGCATTTGGCCAAAGTCCGGCCGGAGGCAATACTCGGGGACTTCGCCGGAACCCTTGATTTTCTTGATATGTCCATCCCTGGTGTCCACTAACCTGAAAATATTTGCTAATCTTGGTAACTTGCAAGAAAAACAGCTCTTGAAGAGAATTTTTACAACACGGGGTATGTACCTAGACCTCAATATAATCACTTTTCAATACGTAATAATGGTGTAACTCAGCTTATTTATTTACCGAGGACAACCAATTTTATCGAAATAAATTATGACGAAAAAGAAAATTAAATCAAATTTGAATAGCCGCGCTTAAATTGTCAGGAACCGGAAGTTCGAATACTCTATTCGGATACACTTTTGCACAAAATTTGGTGAGGCCAAATTACCTTGGTTCAACTGGTCTGCCCTTTCCTTTTACTGCCTTCTTGATATTGACCACGCGAAAGTTAATCTTCGGCTTTTCTGGTTTCTTTCCTGGTGGTGGGCGCCTGGGGACTGGTGGCAAGTGTCCAGAAGTATAACATTTGTGGTCAGATTTCTTTATGGGCTGTCCATATCCGTGCCCCTTTTTCAAAAATTGATCAGGAGGAGTCAGGGGGGTTTCAGCATACCCAAATGTACGGTGCAACTGGGGTCGTTTAGCTTCTTTCAACTCTTTTTCTAGTTTGGATTCGTACCTGAGAATCATGCGACTATTTTAGTAATAGGTGCATATCTAATCATCTACATAATACCTTTATTTACCTTCAATATAGTAGGTAGGTAGGTACTTACTAGTAATAGATTATCTGAGGTACTACGTTATTTTATTTTATTAAAAAGGTAGGTAAGTAAGTGTAAATTAAGGTCTAGCCAATAATCTTATAAAACAGATCATTGGGTCTAACCGGTCTAACCTACCTTGGAGTCTTAGGTGGCTCTGGTGGAGGTTTGTCCAAAATTGTATAAATTACTTCATCGTGATGCACTATTTCGACCAAAGACATATTTTTTAAAGAATAATCAGTGTAAATTCGTAAAATATTTCCTATTTTTTGTACTTTCTGTTGTCAATGAAAATCACGTTGTCATGACATTGTGTCGCCATGGAGATCTGTATGATGTGCTCTGTGGACTGTGGAGGCTCTGATTTAATAAATGTGCGTCTTCTAAAGGGTCTTTCATTATAAACTAACTTAATTCAGGAATTGGGTTCAACAAATAATTAAAAAAATATTTCCTCCTTGCGTCGTTTCCCCAATGCTGTCGTGACCAATCACGGAAAGTATCTCTTCTCGGACGATGCTCCGCCATCTGTTCCGGTTTTCAGTCACATGCACAGCTTCCGGCATGATGAGATCAAGTTAGTGTGCTGCGGATCTGGTCTGACCAACGCATCGGACTTCTACCTCTTGGCCGCTTTCCCTCGACTTTCCCCGTGACGATGATGATACTTTTTGGAGTTAAAACTTAAACAGGACTTCTTTCGCCAGTTTTGTAAAAGCTTGTTGCTCTCATATTTTCTTTCCTTTTTCTCGTGTTTTACTAGGTTCTATTATGTAATTTGGGTGGCATTTTACTAATGAAGCCTTGGATACTTGGCAGGAGATTTGGAAAATGGAATGGGGTGTATTGAAGAAGATTTCTCATTTGACGAAAGATTTCCGTTGGAGTTTTGAAGAAAACAAGCCGCCCGTATTTTGTTACAAACCACTTGACAGGACTGACTGATTGACTGTGACTGACATTTACAATACATTATTCCTACTTGACATTGGCAGAATTATACTGATACACAGCTAGTTGCTATTTAATAAAAAAGAAGAAGAATAAATAAACAAAGTCTGAAATAATTTTTTACATAATTTACGAATTTTTATGAAGAACTACTAAATAGAAATTGAATTTCTACAACGAAAATTAATTATGTTAAGCGGAAAAATCCGCCAAAATGTGTCCAAAAGAATTTTACACGGATATCGTACTATTTCTAGTAAGTTGAATGCATTGGATCATGAAGAAAGGTTGGAGGGATGTCTTTCTTCGCTGCCCTCTGAAGCCAGAGTAGTGATATGCGGGGGTGGAGTGATGGGGGCGGCCGTGGCCTACCACTTGGCTCGGAGAGGCTGGGGTGGGAAGACCATCCTGGTTGAAAAAGAAAGGTAAAACGACAATCTACATTACGATATTTTTATTATTTACACACACGCACACACGATCATGATCACAACTGTACCTTTATTACTGTACCTGTATTGTTCGTTATCTTTTTTTTTTAATAGTGTTTTTATTTTTGTTCCTCATCTCCTTCTCTGTTAACTATGCTTATATGTGTGTTGTCTTTATTGCCTGAAACCGTGTTGTGTGTGTCAAATAAACATATTCTTATTCTATCCCTAAGGCGCGATAGACATTCTGGCTAAATCTACGTTCACCGTAATGTGAACCACACCAAGTAAACTTCATCTGAATAACATTTGTATTATAGGATGATGTATAAAACTTAAGCCTCTAGGTCTATCCCAGATGACCCAGCGTCAGTACATAACCTGTACCTACACACATTGGGGCACTGTAGTGCTTGGGACATTGTCATCATTACTGTATTTTTTTTCCATTAGAGTAGGAGCTGGGAGTCGTTGGCATTCTTCAGGACTAGTTGGAGCATTCAAGCCGACTTTGGCACAAGTACATCTCGCACAGTCTTCTATCCGCCTGCTGCAAGAGCTGGAGTCTTTGGGCCGACCAACGGGATGGAAACAATGCGGTTCTTTGTTGCTTGCACGTACAAGGGATAGAATGACGGTGTTTAGGAGAATGAAGAGTCAATCTGTGTATGTTTTATTTATCTCTTATTTGACTATACATATCAACTGATACTTCGTAATTCAATTATATCATACCGATTTTGGTTGATCATAATGATTCAATAGGTATTTTAATCTGTTTTTTTACCTAAACAATGAAAAAAAATCAAACACTTTTTAAACTCACACAATTGAATCTCATTTTTATATTAATGACGGGACGAGTTCGCATAAAGGTTTCTTATAACATTCAAATATTACCTTACCTCGATGTTTCCTTTGCACTGAACGGCGTTACTTCCCTAGAAATGTCCGTGAAGCGCTCGAAATCAAAAATTACAACAAAACAGTTGTTTAAGCTCTCATCTATGTGGAATCCAGTAATTACCAAGTGTAAACATTATATCATATCTCCAGATATATCTCTAGGTACTGTGAGCGAGGTGTGCCGACCACCTAATGACTGTTTAACAACTTTGTGAGGGTACTGAGTTGCCTTCCAACCTGGTCGAAACGTCGAGGTAAGGTCATATTCGAATGTTATCTGAAACCTTCATGCGATCTCCCGTCATTAATACAAAAAATGTAACAGATAAAATAAAGTATTTTGAATTCTCTGTCAGAACTAGTCATATCTGTGTAACACTCCGCTTATCTAGTTATT
Organism: Epirrhoe alternata; assembly: GCA_963565295.1. Taxonomy (NCBI): domain Eukaryota; kingdom Metazoa; phylum Arthropoda; class Insecta; order Lepidoptera; family Geometridae; genus Epirrhoe; species Epirrhoe alternata. The sequence goes on from OY751375.1 coordinate 4,836,872, forward strand.
CATCTCTGTAACACTCCGCTTATCTAGTCTTACGATATAGCTGGTTTGATTTCAATCTTAGAAAGTTTATCAGTTGATATGGTGTTGTAGATCAGATAAGATTATTTAGATTTTACATTGAAAACAACTTATTTTTTTTACCATAGGTTCATATTAAAATTATTGAAGAATTTTGAGTCACGGGCTCGATATTGCTAAAAATAAGAACCAACTGCATTCAAAAAATCAAAATGGTTTTTTGTTTAGGTAGAAAATTGTTTTCTTTTTTGTTACTGTATCTATCTGTTAACAAACAATATTCCAAGATAACTTATGGGCCTATATGTTGTTAAAACACTTAAAATCCTACATAATAGTTTTCATAAAAACATTTTTCTCCAAAACTATAAACCTTTCTTATTTTTATCAAAATCGAGCTTGTGACCCTTAACAACATTTCCCCCCTTGATGACGGTCAAGAAAACTCACCCTCTTTATGGGTGTATTGTTTTCGTATTTTAAAATGTCCTACAATTATTTCTTCCTATATATTTTAATCGTACAAATCTCTCAAATATTCTTTTACTTACTATAAAAGCATTAATATTGAGTTTGAGACAAACCAAGTGCATTTTGAATTTACACATTTGAAATTGCTATGCAGTAAACTGCACTGAATTACTCGAACAATCTAGGATAGGGAAAGTAACAGACGTGACTACGCACCGCTGCATTACTATTGGCGAATCAAATCGTATCGTGACAACGCCCTTTTTGCATTATTGGCTGGATTTTAGTTCGTGTAAAGTCCGCTGCGGCATTTGGGGGCGCTAACTTTGTCGTGCAGGGGTCCTGCAGGACATCGATTAGTCGCCGGGATACAGTTAACCGTAACACACCTTTGTGCAGTTCATAGTGCAATCAACCGGTGCGTGCATTTTGCGATAGCATGTTCCTGGTTTAAAGTACATCGAAGATTACTAGCGTTCATTCTATATTTTCAAAAATAACTGAAAACCGTCTAAAAATCTAAGATAATAAACAAAAGATTTAAATAAGTTTTAATACGCTTGTCAACTTAACTTTTTTACTACAACTAGCATTTTAGCGTTTTATAAACGTACAAAATTTAAAGAAACAAATTATTTACGAAATAAATAGTAGGTAATAGTAAATGAGATTTGAGACGTAGAAGGAAATCAATAATCGAAGGGATAGGGTGGCTTTCGCACATGCGTGGTACCGTGAAGCTATGGGGCTAACTCGAGGGGCACGCTGACGGAACGGAATTGAAAAGTCACAATTTCAATCAAATCTTATAATAAAATCTAAAAGTTTCTAGTTCTACGCGTATTCGTAACAAGCAATCTAAAACGGTGACTATCAAAATTAGTTTTTGGAGACTGTAGTCTATAAAATCACCAACCTAAAAAATATTCATAGGTGTGTAAGTGTTCGCAAAAACGCAGCGGTAATGTCACTGCTAAAAGTATTTGAAAACTTACCTAAATTAATCCTAAATGAAACGTAAGCAAGGTTCCGCTAAAGGCTTCCTTTTATGTTTTGGCCTAGAAAAAAACGGGAAAAGGTATATTCCAGTAACACTTACGTGTTATGAATTACCTAATTGTTTTATATTCGCATAACTGCTGATGAAAAAGAGTATCGGGAGGACTAGCTTCGATTATTTCTTGTGTCGTTAAACGCGGATTAAAATCAAGTGATTGAACCCCCTTGTGGCTGACCTAATAAAGGTGTTTTTCATATTTCAGTTTTCCGTAATATTCAGTGATCTGTGCGAATAATCTCAAGAAACAGGTAAGTTTGTTATTTATGTTTTATCGATTTAATAATGTTTAGATCTATGTATGTACAATGTACATTGTACCGATCTTTAGCTCGCTGAAGGTTCTGCGCAGTTAGGGCAGAACCCATTTTTGATGTAGATTAAATATGAGACCAATGTATTTTTAGTCAAAAACTTAAACAAAAAAACCGGACAAGTGCGAGTCGGACTCGCCCACCGAGGGTTCCGTACAAATGACTAAGTAGGTACTAAGTAAGTATAACAGCGTAAACTGCTTTATACCTACCTACCTACATACACCAAAGTAAAAAAATGTTACAAAAATATGAACTTTGGATTTATTCATGAGTGAGAATAAACATAGACAAGAGAAATAAATTAGAATTTCCTTTTTCTAAACTTCAGATGATTCACAATGCTCCTTATGCAATGTCTACTAAAATATTCAAATAAATTCCACAAGTAATTCAAAACCATAATCTCCCAAAATTTAAATCCCTCTCATTTCCGAACTTCATTTTGTTTTTTTTTTCATATCGACTATTGGAGGTTGTACCCAGCTAAAATGCTCTCGTCGTTCGACATCCCTTTTTAAACTCATAAGCAACACTTCAAAACCAATGTTACGTCTTATCTTACTATATAATAATACCATCCTTTCTAGAAATGAAAACCCTGAACGAAAACGAAATTGAGGATCGGCAGCGAGGATCTGATGAGAGTCCTATTATTATCGATATGAATATCAATGAAGAAGAAGAGCAGGCTGCGGAAGATAGGGAGGCTGTTGGAGCTGCGCAGGCTGATGAGGAAGAAGGGGATAATAGTGACGCTGCTGACGCTACCAGTGCAGACGAAACGCCCGATGAAAGTCAGGGGCTAAGACTAGTCATGGCACCTGTCATGGTCGAAGCCCCTGAGGAAGTAAGGGCAATGCAAGCACCCACTGGTCGCGCTCCTGCTCCAAATGATGATGAGCCACCGTTCACGAGAGAGGAATACTACAATAGATTTATGGAAATGATCAAGCTTCAGGTCAAATCGCCCGAAGACCTTGAGGCCTGGAAACAATGCCTGGGCTCTTGCTACGTCTAGGTATTGCTATGCCCCCGTACTTCAAATAATAGGTACGTTGTATTTTATTATTGTTTTAGCTGTTGTGTATGCCTTATTATGTTAGTCAGAGAAATTGATACATTTGAATGAGAAAGTTGTTTTTTATTTGAATGCTAAAATATGTCTCGCTTTTTATACTTCACCTAGATGAAGATAATCATAACTTCACACTCACACCTTATGAGTTTTTGTAAACACTTATGATTTTCCTCAAAATGCCTTTGGTTGACACAAACTCAATTGTAATTCTGTTTTATAAAACTGATTTTCGAAGTTCAGCCAGATGAGCACAGTTCGCCCCAGTAGGCACTGTATCGTAGCTACACCTGGCTAGCCACTCATTGTTGCATCAAATGATTCTTCTAAAACAGTTCGTGGGGCATACCTTGCGAGTTGATCTCGCCGCGCCGTTGTTTGGAATTATCGCCGATGCTGAATGTAGAGGATGTCATCGGCGGTCTCTGGATACCTGGGGACGGTGTTGGAGACCCACACCTCTTCGGCATGTCTCTCATGCGAGAAGCTGTTGCTGAAGGTAACATCATTTTTCTTTATCGGTAATGATAGGCTGTTATTTCGGTTTTTGGAACTCCTTTTTCCATTTTTGGTTCGCTCTTTCTATTCAGGTGTGGGGGTCATGGAAGACTGTGCTGTAACAGCAGTCCTCTCCAGAGATGAGAAAGTGTGCGGTGTAGAAACAACTCGTGGGACAATAGAGTGTCAGTACTTTGTCAACTGTGCTGGCTTTTGGGCCAGACAGGTAAGTTATTTACTAAAACATTTTATTTTTTAGACTTGAATTGATACTTTGAGACTTTGATTATACAATACACCTTGTTTGTTATTACACTTTATAATACCTTCAACAATTCTACATTATCTTAGGTTGGTCAGCTAGCTCGACCACAAGTCAAAGTACCGCTCCTGCCCTGCGAACATTATTATTTGCACACCAAGACCATCCCTGGACTGGATCCCATGACCCCTGTCATCAGAGATCCAGACGGCTACATCTATCTACGTGAACGCGATGGCTGCATCCTCGCCGGTGGCTTCGAACCCGTTGCGAAGCCTGTGTATGAAGAAGAAAGTAAGTTATATCCACTTGTTTAGTCTAGTCAAAAAGTACAAAAAAAAACAGATTTTAAAATGAAGTGGTTGATGTGCTTCAATTTTCTCTGGAATAAACTACCAGTAATGACGTGACCTTTGCCTATGCCATTCAAGGACTATACTGGTTTTCAGTAGACTTAAGTTGCAGAATAGTCGAAATGAAAAGTCCTTTTTGTAGTTTATCGCTCAGTTTCATAAAAAATATATTGAACGTCATAGGTTGTTTAACTTTTGTGTCGTTATTGCACGAATAAGAACGGTCCTGCGATGATCCTGCGTCGGTACTCTATTGGCGCGATAACTGTCACATTAGAATACATTTCATTTATGCAACCAAAAAAATGCCTGTCAAGTTATGTATGCTCTAACTTTTTATGAAAACGAGGGTATAACATTAGTATAGATCTAAGGTCATACCAATGTGTTCTTTCTCAATAGTTGCCGACTCGGCGCAACGCTGCGTCGCCGAGGACTGGGATCACTTTCACGTGCTGTTACAACAGCTGTTGAAAAGGGTTCCAAGCTTAAGTCAGGCTGTTCTTCACAAGCTGTGCAACGGATTGGAGGCCTTCTCGCCGGACTGCAAGTGGATAGTCGGCGAGGCACCGGAGGTGAGTTAATTTTCAAGACTTTTTAATTACTGTTATAGCGCGACTGTACAGCGTATAGCTGCGTATGTCTCCTTGTATTTGTGGAATTTTTTCTAGATATTTTGTAACTTTATTCTCGTTTTATGTCCTGGCCGAATCCCATATTAACTATGCTCTTACCAGTTACGGTCGTACTTCTTACCTTACATCTTACCTTACTCAGATTTATAAACTCCAAATAAAAATACCAGTAAAACTGTCAAACAGTGTAAAGGAAAAACTTAAGAATAGTGATATTTAAGCACTGTCGTATTCTACCAGTGCATGTTCAATTTAAATATATGATTCTTAAAGAAAACTTTTTTAATGAGTCCCTAAAGCATGCCGTTGAACACCCTGTACATACTCGTGAAATTACTCAAAACCGGTTGGTGACGTCGCGCGCTAATAATGTTTACGGCGAGAGGACAGCGAGCTACCTGGTTCCTCGCCTTTTTAACAGTCTGCCTAAGGATTTAATAAATAGTATTTCGGAAATAAATATCAAAATTAAACTTAAAAAATGTTTTCTTCTCAATTTAGAACACTTTATGTAAAATTAAAAGTAATTGTTATTTTTTTTAGCACATAAGTTATTAGTGTAGACTTATTAGTTTTAGTACAAACCTCCGTGGTTTTCTTAGAACTAATTTACTTGTATTGTTTGTAAGATTTTTTATAAGATAAATAAAAAAAATGTATAGTAAGTTCATATGAGTTAGGACATAAGTTCATATGAGTTAGGACATCATGCTGGCATAGTAACTTTAAAGTCGGGTTCGAACTTTTAACGTGGTAATAGGTTTTCTACTGATGTATTAGGTATGTTAGAGTAGGGCATTATTGAGTAAAGGACATTTTATATAAGTACCTATTAATATTTCACAGGTTACAACCGAATATGTAGATGCTTAGATTTATATGTATTCATTAATAGCCTTGTTATAAGTTTAACGCTGGACTGCTTTTAAAGACCTGGCCCGAGTCAGAAGGTATGTTGAAATCTCACTAAATCGCACTAGGCGATGCCGTTTAGTTTCACTTGTTTAGCACATTAATCTATTGTACTTAAAAAAACTACTTCTGTGAATAAACGATTCATTATTCAATATTAGAACTGTCTATTAAATATACAGTGCTTAGTTTTAGGAAAAACTTCATCACTCATCAAAAATAATTATATTCACTTGCACAATCCACCTATTGCACCTTTTATGCTATATTGTCCAATTGCTATTCTAATTAATCTTTCACTGTTTCGACTTTGACGACACTTCCTTCGAAAGTCATCAAGTAAAGAGTTGACCAGAATGTGACACATAGTCGAATTTGGCGTTATATACGCTCAAGCTAAATTCGGTTCTGTGTTGCAGTCTTGCTTACTCGAATCTTCTGAAGTCTTCCTGCCGTCGTCTTCGTAAACTTTTTATTCCATTCTTCTGACACGGTTTGTGCATTTAAACGATGTAAAGTAATTTATGTACCTATTGTATTTAAAGTAATTTTAATTTGTTATTAAAATTATATAAATTAAACAACGTAATAATATATGTGTATTATGTAATACTCGTAATTATCCCATTCCTCCCACAGTGTTTTAGTGAAGTTGTGGCTTTACTGAATTAGCACACATGTTATAATGAATATCATTTTATATATAGACTTCTGCAATCAAACAGAAATAACTCACTAAGATTGTTCTTAAATAAATGAAAATATACCTACAATAATTAAACAAAATTGAAGCAATTAAAAAAAATTACACGATGTTTCATAAAAAGTTACGAGTTGAAAAATCTTGAGTTCGTACTTGAATTTAGACATGTCAACTCTAACTTTTATGAAACACAGCGTAAGTATAGTTTTTCCATCTCATGAAGGCTGATTAGTGTTAGCTGTGTGTGAAAGTAGATCCACATTCACATTGTTCCTGTATGTGTAAGCACGATGCTCCATGAATGAATGAGCGCTCGCAGTATCACTTCCGCTCACAGATATAGAACAACTATTACTATTAAAATTAAATCCGGATACTTACCTATGTAAAATAAAATCCGGATTTACATTTGTCTGACATTATCTGTTTTGACGTGACGCATCAGAACAGAAGGGTTTCATACATTTAGTATGACCGCATCAGAAGCCATCAGAACCAATCGCATTCACAAATGTGAATCTCACCACACTAAATGTATGAAACCGATACCGTAACGTCATACGCAAGACAAATGTGAGTCCGTCTTAAAAAGGTCACTGTTGTACCCAGATGATGAACTACCACGTCGCAGCAGGCATGAAGACTGTGGGCATATCTGCTGCGGGCGGGGTAGCGGAGGCCACCGCAGACGAAATCATCGACGGTTATTCCAAACACGATTTGTACGAGCTCGGAATCAACCGCTTTTTAGGATTACATAATAATAAGCGTTTTTTGCGTGATCGCGTTAAGGAAGTGCCAGGTACGTAGTCTTATAGTAAGGAATACCGCTCTCACACTCTTTCACGTCCATAGTATGGACATATATCGTCGTTAATATTTATTCATCTCATGAAGATGTCATTACTAGTTGCCGAGTAGTTGACTTTATATAAGACTAGCTGTCCGCCGCTGAGTTAAACTTCACTTCCCCGGGATAAAATGTAGCCTATGTTCATCAGGGATAATGTAGGATTCTATTGGTGAAAAAAATTTTCAAATCGGTCCAGTAGTTTCGGAGCCTATTCATTTCAAACAAACAAATCTTTCCTCTTTGTAATATTAGTATAGAAGTAGTTATTTAAACAACATTTTCATTGGTGATGATGGATCAATCTGAGAAACTCTATTTGAGAAACACCACCCATTCAATTATTTTAAGAAATATATATTTTTTATCGGATTTATTTTTAATAGGAGTTCATTATGGCATGCCATATCCGTTTCCGGAGTTTGAGACTGGGCGGAACCTCCGCCTATCTCCTATCTATCCCACACTCCGAGACAACGGAGCGGTGTTTGGGCAAGTGATGGGGTACGAACGGCCCACGTGGTTTGAGACTGTTGGTAAGTTACCAGTAACAAACAAAAATCCAACAAGCTGACTAATCTATTTGACTGCAATCGATTCAAAGATCTTCGAAATGTGTCGTTTCTTATCGACTGGCTTTTGCCATTCATAGAGTCGAAAACTTTGGCTCTTCTTTTTTTTGTCCCTCCGACAGATCAGATGAAGCGCCAACTGAATAATTTATTAGAAGTACATATATTTTCAACCTCAATCTTTGTGTGTCTAGAAGGCCAGGATGCAGAACAAAAGCCGCGCCCTTTTAAGATAGCCTACACGAAGACCTTTGGCAAGCCTCATTGGTTCGATACAGTACAACGAGAGTATTGGACGTGTAGGGAGTCGGTTGGTTTGGCCGACTACTCTTCTTTCACCAAGATAGACTTGCAGGTATTAACATTTTCAAAGCCGGCTGCCTCGTTCATTAAATGTATCTACCTACTATGTGTTTAAATATAAAACAGCTTAAAGCTTAATCACAAAATCTATCTTCGAAAGCATTTCCAATGTATTATATTACTGTTGCAGTCTCAAGGTCGGGAAATTGTTGACTTTCTCCAATACCTCTGTTCGAATGATGTAGATGTGCCAGTAGGCAGCATCATACATACTGGTATGCAAAATGAACGAGGTGGGTACGAGAACGATTGCAGTCTTGCCAGGATCTCGGAGAACCAGTAAGTAGAGTCTTTAATAAATACTCATCTGCTGGAACATACTGTTTTTTGCAGAGCTATTGATATTTTAGATGATTTGGGGAGAGGGTAGGTATATGGTTACCAGTGCAATGTTCAACTGCAGGATCCTATTTCAAGTTCCTCTTATCTTCCAGCTTTACACTTATGTATGTAACAATAAAATGGTATCTTTATCTGAAATAAATATCTTTATCTTTAGCTACATGATGATTGCACCAACCATCCAGCAAACTCGTTGCAAAGCCTGGATGAAACGCCATCTGCCGCGGAATGGATCAGTGACTCTCTCTGACGTCACATCCATGTACACAGCGATCTGTGTCATGGGACCGTTCACAAGGAACCTTCTGTCAGAGCTGACCGACACGGATTTGGCACCATCGAACTTCCCATTCTTTACGTTCAAGGAATTAGATGTCGGATTAGCCAATGGGATTCGAGCTATGAATCTTACGCACACTGGTGAGCTCGGATATGTGCTTTACATCCCGAATGAGGTGAGTTTAATTTTTACTCCAGGTGGGTGTAGGTAATACCTACAATTTCATACCTACATTCTTGTGTTCCATTTCGATAACGTTTGTTCAGACATCTAAATGTGTGTCTGAGATACGAGACTAAATATATTTTCCTTTGAAGTTTGCCCTCCACGTGTACAACCGCTTGATGACGGAAGGCCAGAAGTATGGCATCTCTCACGTGGGCTACTATGCATCGCGCGCCTTGCGTGTGGAAAAATTCTTCGCCTTCTGGGGCCAGGACCTGGATACAATGACCACACCGCTCGAATGCGGCCGCACTTGGCGCGTCAAATTCCACGTGAGTATTTTCAAACTACTTGGACTTCTGAAAAGTCACTACTGACACTGAACTCATCCACGATCCTAGGTCTTGGATGGTTAGTTGTGATAATTTCTCCTATTTTGTTTCTGTAGAAAGAAATTCCGTTCATTGGCCGCGAGGCACTTCTTCATCAGCGCGAGGAAGGCATCCGCCGTCAGTACGTACAGCTGTTGCTGACTGACCACGACCATGAGCTGGACCTGTGGTCGTGGGGCGGAGAGCCGATTTACCGGGACGGCAATTATTGCGGACAGACTACTACCACCAGCTACGGTTATACATTTAAGAAGCAGGTAAAATTAAATTACGTCCTTTACAGTTTCACATAATCTTTTTTAGAGTCATCATCAGCCTTTCTCTTTTGCTCTTCTATTACCATTCGCTGATGACGTCATATCTATCTCTTTACAATATACAATCATGAGTCTTGAACTGTAGCAGCTTAGTAAACTTTGGTCTTTGTTCAGGTCTGCCTGGGATTTGTGGAGAACCTGAACGAAGAGGGCATACCTCAGAGGGTTACCAACGACTTTGTGCTGAGTGGACATTACGAGATCGACATCGCTGGTATTAGGTTTGTAAAACCACCAAACGACCAACAACCTAGCTGTCTGACTGGTCAAATCTCATTTTACTTTTTTTTTCTCCAGATACGCTGCAAAGGTGAATTTGCACTCTCCGAACCTGCCCACCAAGTATCCCGACAAGGAAAGGGACGTCTACAAAGCCACGAGGAAACTACACGAGAGCCAGTACCTCGGCCGGCACTATCAACCTTAACGCAATGACGCTAAAGACTTTTCGTGTGTGTCGTGTGCTTATATATTTACTTGTGTGTGTAGTGTTTAAGTATAAGTTTAGGTTAGACTCGCCCGGACCATTAGAGATTTAAGAGTACGCAGAAGACCTGTCCTGGTGACTGGCTAAGGAATGTTTTACTGTTTGAATCGTTTAGAAGGAAAACTGTAACCCAGCTAGGTGCAGCTGTGAGGCTTGATGTAATGCCAATTGCGCACTCAATTGCGGTGTTCAATACAAAATTGGCTTATAGACCACAATTTCTATCTTCCCTGTGTGTTCAACAGAAGGCCGCACCATTATTTTTATCTGTAGCGCTTAAGGCTTTCTTCTTGTGTCGCGAATAGCTTTGTTTACAGTAGGTGTATGTACCTAGCTAGTTCCTTCGTAGTTGCAATTGCTGAGTCGTTCCCCTACCGAAGGTTCTGTCGCTAGACTAAGTTTAGCCCAAGCATCATATTCCAATCTATACTTTAGTTTTAAGATCTTCCAAGCAGTTTTAAAAAGCTATGTAAAATCATCGAAATCATGTATTTTTCTATTCCTTATGTTCTGGATAATAGTTTTGAACAACGAAAACGTTATTCTGGCACTGTGTTCGATCTTTTCAAATAACTTTTTGATAAATACGAATGAATGTTCTAATAATATCCGACGAAATCCCAAAAAATAAATCAAAATTTATCAAAATGCAGTTGTTTCATTTCGCTTTTCTGTTAAAATAATACCTACTTAGGTACAATACGCATTACCAATCTTTGTCTCCCTGGAGTAGCTGCGTAGAACCCAGTTTTGATGACGCCTAGAAACAAAGAGCGTTGTATAGCTGCCTCGCTCACTTTGTTGCATCGTGCTATCTCGCCTACTCGCGCAAACCTGCGTAATCGTTTAGTAAAGTAAAGTAAAGTAAAGTAAAAGTTTATTTTGCTAAATTTGTGGTAGGTACAAGTTACAAGGTACAAGTTACATTCATGTTATTAGCAAAAAAGGTTACCACTCAGCATCGTGCAAGTGCAGAGAAGGATACCTCCCCTGCACAAGCGCTGGTATTATAATAATAATAATAATAAATAATAATAATAATGCTGGACTTTTCACACAGCATCATCTAGCCCCAGATGCGAGCGCGCGGCAGACGCTGCGATTACATGCGTTTAAACTAAGTAAGCTAAAGATACAGTTGTAATCGTTTAGTGCACCTAACTTCAGACAGACAAAGATCGGGTGTGCGTAGGTACCTACTGTAGGTTAGGCAAATAAGAAAATAGTAATATATATTCCTATATGAGACCCACACTACTACCGCAGATCTTGGCAATATACGATATGATACTTACCTGCATAACCAACCCTCGGTAGAAACAGAGATTTTCTTACACCATACGTAAAATTTCCTTAGACCTGCTTAGCAAGGTAGGTATCCTAACTTCTAGAATTCATTTGATAATATAGTCTCTTGAACAGTAGGTAGTGTTTAAAATAAACGCAATAAAAAACTGAAGTCATGTTTATTCCTAACTTATGTCATATTCATAATGTTTATTCATCAATATGGATAATTGTATTATTATGGATAATTATTTTATCTATGGTCAGCCCCCAAGTCAAACTTAATGATTTATTCTCTTTAATCACAATGAGAGATCATTGTTTATTCTCTTTGATACCAAACACAGATCACAGATATGTACTAAGTAATATTTGGTCAATACTTCAAATAAAACATTATTTAGATAAATTCTTTCATATTTTTTTACATACCTGGCAAACATTTTCAAATACAATTTTTTATATTAGCATAAATTAACCATTAGGCTACTTTAAAAATATATTTTATTGTTCATCAAAATTTTAAAAAATATTAAATTAAATTATAATAATTACTCTGTATTCATTATCCTTTTTATTTCACTTATTCACATTAATTTATTTGGTTTATATATAAACCACAACCTAAAACCAGAGTCAGCATAACTGTCATCTTAAAACATTCATTCACAAGGTACTCATTGCTGCTGATGATTTACGAGGTGCGTGCCCTTTACACCACGATCACACTCTCTCCCGCATTTCAATCAGAGCATTATAATTTCATGACGCACACTTTGTAAGCCGGGTATATTATGTTCGGGCACCAGCTGTGCTCCGCACATCTGCAACCGCTCAGATAGAGACATATTTTGCTCACGTCCACGAACAGACTGAACTCCCCTTTGTGTTCGCGCAATAACGGTCAACGATCGGAGCACTGTTGCATGCTCCAGGAGCGTGAACGTATCCACTATTGGAGCAGTTGCAAGAGCGCAGAGCGCAAGAAGTGCGTGAACATAATGGATTAATAAAACAAAAGTGCACAAACATATTTAAAACATTAATTCTGTTACAAGTTTATCTGTTATGTTCTCTGTCCTCACTGCAGTACTATCTAAAGAGGCTGCAGTACAGCCTACATCACAAATATCATGTGTTTGAGCACTGAAAGTGATATTAAATATGGTTTATAGTTCCATTATTTGTTTGTGCCATAAAACGTTCTACCATGTTCATATGAGCATACCGATCTTGTGGTGGATGACGTCTCTTCTCTAAGATTATATCACAAGGAGATTTTGTAGAGAAATCAAATCTCCTAACAGCTGCATTATATACCTCTATTTTCAAATATGGTGCAGCAACTGGCTTAATTCGAGAGCATATAACCTTGCCGAATGCAGAAGGTCTCCCTTTTTTCACTTTTCTAGAGAGTATGTAAGACATGTCTTGATTTAGAGGCAAAGTGTCAAACTTCTTAAGCATTCTCTCGGTCTCTTCTTGCTGTATTGGACACTTAGTATCTGCTAGAAGCGACTCCAATGAGCTGATGCTAGCTCTTTTGTCTGGCACTAAATAAGTCAGCTCTCGTTGTCCAAGGTTTGGTATGACAATGGATGACGTCAAGTCAATATCATAGTCGTCAGCCTGCTTCTGTTGTTTTTGTAAATTTATTTCTTCTTCAAGTCTCTGTTTCATTTCATTCTCTTGTTTTTTTTTCTCTTTGGCTATGAGCATGTTTGTTACTTGTTGTGCTAGGATTCCAGTGATTTCATTGTCCTGGCCGAGCCGTGGTATTGGCATGATTCCGTTCGGAGGAGTGAAAACTGTTTGTGATAAGCCTGTTTGTATTCGGACGCTGGCCAGGGGAAAAGCAGAACCACTCTCATCTCCTGATTGGCTGGCGTGCAAACTAGTCTTCGAAAGATGGCTATTCACCAGATCCATCAACGATGAAAAAGACTCCGAATCAGCCATTGTGCGTTGTTGATTTCACAATAACTTATTCAAGAATATTACGTGTAATTTTAGAGTTTCACAATATTATGAGCAGTAAAACTATGATTGTATCTTGTACTTTTATGGACTGTATGCTCATGGAAAACGTTATATAAGCAATCTGAATTAGTTTTAATTTAGCTTTTGTTTGTAATCATAAAAATATTACTTTACTTCTTCTTCTTTTATTAATTGGCAACTAGCTGTAGTATCAGTATAATTCTGCCAACGTCAAGTAGGAATAATTCATGTGTGTGGTTTTCTCGCCTCTGTTGAGTCCGCGTTTAGTAAGGGCTCCGAGAATTTTCCTCTCTCTACTCTAACCTAGCTTCAACTCGCAGCGGTAGCAAAGCAACCTCTGGGTCATTTGGTGAAAGAAGTAGCGTCCAGTGAGCCGTCAATTACTTCCTTCTCAATTAGGTTTCTTTTCTTTCCTGTTCTTGGCTTCATAGTAAAATGCCACCGAAATTACATATTTATTATGTAACTAGCTTCTGCGCGCGGCTTCGCCCGCGTGGTACCGACATTTTGAATAGCCTATATGCTATTCCAGGTCATTATCTACGCCTATTCCAAGTTTCATCCAAATCGGTTCACTGGTTTAGGCGTGATTGTTACACAAACATACAAACATCCAAACCTCTACACATCCAAACATACTCACAAACTTTCAGATTTATTATATTATTAGGAACTAGCTGCGCTCCCGCGGTGTAACCCGCGGTCCCTCGGGATTTTTTCGGGATAAAAAGTAGCCTATGTCCTTCCCTGGGATACAACCTTTATCCATGCCAATTTTCAGCCTAATCTGTTCAGTGGTTCGGGCGTGAAAAGGTAACAAACAGACAGACAGACAGACAGACAGACAGACAGACAGATAGACAGACAGACAGACAGACAGAGTTACTTTCACATTTATAATATTAGTATGGATTAGGAATATTAGGAATTAGGATTACGATATTAGGATTAGGATATTAGGATTAGGATTATTAGGAAGGATTAGGATAAGAATACCTAGTAAAACATATTATATTATTAGGATACCTAGTAAAACACGAGAAAAAGAAAATAAAATATCAGAGCATAAGGGCGCCTTCAAATTAGCCGCAAATGGTCGCGCGGAGGCAGAGCGGCTGCAGCGCTGCGGCTGTCTAAATCCATTTAGATTAAAAACGCGCGACTGCAGCGCTGCAGCCGCGCTGCGGCCGCGCACAGTTCATCGATCGACTAGTGACGATGAATTTATCGATGAAGTTGAGAGTCGTCCAGCGATATGGGATTCGAGGTCCGACAAGTACAGCAATAAAATCGAAAAGAAAAAGGCGTGGGAAGAAATATGTAATAAATTTATTGAAAATTTCACAAACAAGACCGCAAGTGAAAAAAATGAAGCATGTAAGTATATTTTGAACACAACTACTTTATATTTTCATTGTTTGCCATGACAATTCTCCTTCTGAGCTAACAAAATAATCAGCTAATGTATCACATAAAGCCGTGTTTCTTCGTCAGAGTCCATCGTGAAACTAAATATACAACACTATGATCCTCGAACCAAGCTACAGCAGCGCGGCCGCAGCGCTGCAGCCGCGCTGCCTCCGCGCGACAATTTGCGGCTAATTTGAAGGCGCCCTAAAGCTCTTCCAAAACTTATTTTTAGTTTTCTTTCCTCAAAGCACAAACCTAACGAACTAGACTATACAATTTATTTTTCATCCAACACTAATCACCAAGCGTTAACAGCAGCGCCTCCCTCACCGAAACACATAAGTTTGTGGCACTTTATAGCGCGGCTCTGACCTCAGAGGCTCTGCCTGCCAGAACACTGTGTTTCTAGCTCATAGATAAAATCTTTCACTAGGGTATTTTCTTACCCAAAATACCTATGCCAGTTGGCACCTATTATGCCCATCTCTAAAATCTCTAAATCGATGTGGAGAAGAAAACTACCAGTTTTCTACTCCACATCGATATTTATTTTATTTTTGTCTATATTATAATGTACATATTGTCGTACCTAGCTTACTTTCTGTAAATAAATGTATAAAAGTTTTTGTCTATTTATTTGAAGTACAAATCATATTTTATTTATCCTAATATACTTTTCATTTTATAATTATTTACTCCAGAATCATAATTTCTGTATTAAGGGTTCCGTACCTCAAAAAAAAATAGTGGCGTTCCAGGAGTGCCCACAGAAGTGAGAACTAGAACCAGGTGTAGGTAACCGTTCTAAACCTAAATAAGTAAAAGTATTACAAACTAGCTGTCCGCCGCGGTCCCTCGGCAAAACTTTAATTTCGCCGGATAAATATAGCCTATGTTCATCAGGGATAGTGTAGAATTATAATGGTGAATGAATTTTTCAAATCGGTCCATTAGTTTCGTAGCCTATTAATTTCAAACAAACAAACAAATCTTTTCTCTTTATACTAGCTTCTGCGTGCGGCTTCGCCCGCGTGGTACCAACATTTTGAATAGCCTATATGCTATTCCAGGTCACTATCTACGCCTATTCCAAGTTTCATCCAAATCGGTTCACTGGTTTAGGCGTGATTGATACACAAACATACATACATCAAAATTTCCAAATAACCAAACATACTCACAAACTTTCAGATTTACTATAAAAATATTATTATCAGGATATTAGGATAGGATTAGGATATTAGGATTAGGATATAGGATAGTCTAAAAGAAGGGTGGCATTCGAGAAGTGCCAATCGAGTGAAAACTTGAACGAGATTTCAGTAATTATTTAGAGATTCGAGTTTAACAATAAGTCCTGCCTTAATGTTGAACTCGAATAAGTAAGAGTTCCTCCCGCTCCGTTTTTGGAAGAAAACATGGAGATTTTTCCATACATTAGTTGGCAACTCAAATCATGTTTAGGGAAGCTAGCTGCCAGCTGGTTGGTTGCTGGTTGGTTTACATTGCTGATTTCACTCGTCGGGCTGAATTTCATAGGTTTCCTGATAAACTTTAACTTGAGCATTAGTTTTAGTTTCGGAATAGAGAGAAAGTGCATGGACAATGTAAATGTAGTAGTAAAACTCAAAAATATTTGTGAATGTGCTATGCAACAGAGTTAGTGAAACAGTCGTGGTGCTAAAGCGATGTCAGGGGCCAAATACGAACAGCTGGCTTCTAAAGCTGATACAGACGAAGATGTTTTGACTAGCAAACCAAGAGGGCAATGGTCTGATATTTGCTTCCAAAAAAGCCTTCTGTCTCTGGGCCTGATACTTCTGTACTTTTCACTGTCCATAGGTCTCACTTTCTACCAGAGATGGCTTCTAAAAGTAAGTTCTATACCTACAAAAAGTTTTGAAAACTTTTATTTTTTTTTTATTTTTTTTTACAGCATCATCTAGCCCCAAAGTAAGCAGAGCTAGTGTTATGGGTACTAAGATGACTGATATACTACTTATATACTTTTTGTTTTTAAATACATACATATTATACATAGAAACACCCAACCCGAGATAAATATTTGTTGATAATTTTATAATACCCATAAAAATTTACACCATAAATATCTATATCTATACTAATATTATAAAGAGGAAAGATTTGTTTGTTTGTTTGAAATGAATAGGTTCCAAAACTACTGGACTGATTTGAAAAATTCTTTCACCAATAGAATCCCACATTATCCCCGATGAACATAGGCTATATTTTATCCCGGGAAAGTAAAGTTTTCCCGAGGGATCGTGGGTAACATCGCGGAGGACAGCTAGTTTTCAATAAGATAGTTGGAAAAAGAAATAATTTGATTTATAATAGGTACCTATTATTTAAAGTTAGTAATAAAAAAACGGAAATGCTTTTAAAACATACAGTAGTACAAACCAGGTGCAGTCGCAGCCTGAAATTTGGGGGGGGGGGGGATGTCACTGCACTAAATTAGACTTTAATGCACAATGCATAAGAGTTTTCAATTTGACGTGTACGATTTTGGGGGGTCATGTCCCCTATGACACGAGAAACACGAGAAAAAGAAAAGACTAGACTGGGCCAGACAAACTATAGTTAACTAATAGTTAAAACATAAAATGACTTATTTACCAGTTAAATGTTTTCGCATAAAAACATATCATCTTACAACCTGAACTATATAATATATAATAATTCAAATCAGATTGTATAAATAATTTAAAACCTAATTCTATTTGCATGCTGTATGTACAGTGAAGTGTGTGGAACTAATTATAATATCAATTGTATTATTAACTAACTATTATGACCATGCTTCTGGCAAATAAATTTCATTATTATCATAGTAAATTTAAGTGAACCTATTATGATGACCACAATGATAACCATAATAGTATAAGTTAAAATAACTTGTCTTTATAACTAGGAAGTTCATTAAAAATATCGTCAACCAGGATTTCCACAGTTATTCCATTACAATTTGTGATATGATAATATTTATTTGACATATTAATTCATTATCTAGAGGTAAAACACCAAAACTACAGGTTACGTGGTATTTAGCTCAGCTGATAACAATATAGGTAACTAATATAGGTATCAGTTTATCATCAAAACAATAAAAATATAAGTTTGGTGTAAAGTTTTGTTCAATTTCGTTATTTAAAGCAATCAAGACATATTAGTCAAAAACATTAGTTTTTGTGCATGACCGGAATAAGTAAAAAAATTAGGTAAAAAGTATGAAAAAACTGCTTAAAATATGTATACAACTCATTATCATAAATAGTGGTTAATTTACAAGTTTAACCTGTAGTGCAGTTTGGCCTTGTTTACATTATTTTATTATCAACAAAATGTACCAGAGCTATCTTGTTGAGCCACATCACATACTAATGATCTGTGTTGTAAAGTTGCGTCAATTAAATCATTTGTCTATCTATCTATAGGTACAGAGTTATTTGTAAATCACCAGTAACCTCTCAGGACTGTATTACTATCATCATAAGGAACAACTTTTATTCTGACTATTAAAAATTCATCATTTTTATTTTTCATCAGATTGTCATACAAAAATAAAAATATTTAAATTGATCGCTCTAAATGTTACGAAGTCTATGCGAAATAAAAGAAAGCGATAGTACAAAGCGAAGGGAGCGGGGTTAGGGCGGCGGGGGCCAAAATGTGTTTATAAGACAATGTTTTAGATATGAAAACGAAATCTTTAATTTTTGGTATAAATGTATTTTGTTCTTTGGAAAGAGCCATAGAACAAAAGTTGTTGTTTATGATTATAGTAATACAGTCTTGAGAGGTTACCGGTGTTTTACAAATAACCCTGTATAGACCATTAAATTTTAACATTCACTGCTTTACATTAAACTGAGTTTTATGCACCAGAGTTAATACATATACCTACTAGTCTATCCCTACTGGTCGGCATTGTTTGAAATAATAAGTTCATGTACAGACAGCATCACCAATTGGTAAGCCCTTTACTGAGGCTGTTTGAACTGCAGGGGGGTTACCAGTAGGTGACGCTGACCGTACATACCTGGAGTGATTAGTACTTACTAAATAGTCTAAACTGAACCTTACAATCATAACAAAGGATGCTATTCGTCAACTTTGGTAAAGCAATAAAAGCCATTGTTCTTCAATGTTAGGTTTAGTTACATTCAAATCATGATAAACAAGGTTTCTTTTCCATTTGATCGCTACATCTATAGGAAAAAATTAAAAACTATGTACAGACACAGAATACAGGCATAGATACATACATAGATTTATATTTTCCCTGGGGGTTAATAATGAGCTCCTATTTCCAGCGACTTTAAAGCACCATAGTTTTAAATGACGCAGTAACGTAGCCTAGAAAAAATATGAGTTGAGTGGTATGGGAGATGTTACAACTGTATACAACAATAGTGTTCCGTATGATGCTATAGTATGCATTACTTCAACAGGATTTCCACTACCCATTGACGGTAGTGATGTACCACCTCATCATCAAATGGTTGCTATCAGTAATGGTGCGTACAGTCCTCTACTTCATAACTGGGACATCGCAGTTGGTGCTGCCTTTCATGACGTGCCTTCGCTCTGTGGGACCCACGGGATTGGCCAGTGGGATCGATGTGGGATTCTCAAATTGGGGACTGGAGCTTGTTACCATCTCGCTGTATACCATGACGAAGTCAACCACGATCATCTTCATTCTCGGATTTGCTATACTGCTTGGACTTGAGAAAAAGGTGAGTGATATTAGTTTGGAGGAATATCACGAAACATTTGTAACGATTGTTTTGTTTGGTAGTTAAGTCACGTTCTGACTGTCTACGAGAAAGAAAAAAAAATTGAAATAAAATCTTGGGATACCTGGTTTTTCAGGACGGTGTGTCACTCCCTGCGTCAGTTAATTTTTCTTTTCGGTTTATCTCAATAGCTATTGTACCTACATTTAAAAGGCGAAACATTATGAGATAAGTTACTTAGTATTCTTAATAGGTAATCGGTAATGCAAGGTCTTGCACACTGTCACCTATTGGAATGCACAATTTCAATGAATCAAAAGTGGCTAAAGATCTAAAAGAATGTGATGAAAAATACGCCTGTAGAAAAAGTAGTTACATATTTAAATTTTCAAGCTCATTCTTCTATAATATCTTGATATTTAATCTTCGTTCTCACAAGATGTCTTTATAACGACGGGCATTGAAATAATTCAGTTCAATGAGAAATGAGAGATTTCTTTTAAGTCGTTATTTTTGCTTTAAGATTTACATGGGAATTTCTTACAAGTAATACTATTCTTGCAAACCTGTTGAGCTAAAAGAAGATGATCCCTTCTTGTGCACATGACGGTTGGGGTTTTAATTCAATTCAATTCAATTTTGTTTATTGCTTCATGTTAGTTACAATGTCTTAAATATAGGTAGGCGTTTCATAACATGAACCCCGCTGGGGCACTGCAACATTTGGTATGTTACATTTAAACTAACTTATGTAGGTAAACTAACTTATGCAGGTATATATTGGCTCAGCCCTTAAAGATATTTAATTTAAATATTTTTGGTTCAAGTACTATTAAATATATATTTAGAATCCGAGTTTACTTTTTATTAAATCTTTTATTGTCATCTAGATAATCTTGAATATTGTAATAACTTTTTTCTATGAGGTAAGATTTTAATTTTTTGTTTTTTTTAAACCGGGGAACACTCAGATATGGTCTGTTTTGTGGATTGTAGGTAGTATCACCAGCTGCTTCGAAACTACAACTTTAATGGTAGATTTAAAACGTAATGGAAAAGTAGAACATCTACTCAGAGTTTATGACAGTAATGGGTGAAAAGTAGAAATTACTGAATTTTCCATATTCATACTTTAAAACATTTTTGGAATATAAGTTATTCCTATTTAAAAGTCTGGCATTGAACACGAATCTGCATATTTTGCAAAGGTATTATTGTGCGTATCTTAAGCGATTGTTTTTTTATTATTTATTTGGCTTTTGCGTTTCTTGTTTTCGTTTTTACATGTTTTGTGTAGTATATAAAGTTTTTTTGTTTTTTTTTAGGTTCAATTCTAAGTTACCTCCTAAAATACTTTTCATTGTTATTGTATTAAAAACTATTTATTTACCTACCCACTCGAAAATTTCAAATTGTCATTTAACTAGGTACCTAACCTACCTACCTACTATGTATGATCTCTTAGATGTATGACGTTGGCGTGACGATCTCGATGCCTTTGAGAAAGGCTGGTGGGAAATAGGCCGGGACAGGGATGGTTGGAAGGATATAGGGGAGACCTTTGCCCAGCAGTGGGAAAATATAGGTTAAAAAAAATCATATGATATTAATAGAAAACTAGTGTCGTCCATACACGGTCAAGGTCGTGTTAATTAAAAATGCATTTTCAGGTAACCTCCAGCCGTCTGCACCTCCCAAAATCAAAGTTCAGGGTTGAATGGTAAAAGGTCAGGCAAAGTATGTTCTGCCTCTACATTGAAAGTTCGGAACTGTGTCTGTCGACTGTTTTCTAAAATAGTTTACTTAACAATGAACATACACGTCAGTTTCAATAACGGCTGGATTTTATTTTTGTATCTTCAGTTTGATAAAAGTTTGTGAAAATGTCGATGATAATCTGTGTGCGAATATGTGTGTGAAAGGAGTGAGTTCTGTGATGACGAGTATAGATGAAGGAAAAACATGTGCTGGTTTTCCTTAGGATTATGGTTGACATCAACTCAGATCTTAAGACTTAAGTCCAAGAGTACTTTGCTTTGAAGATGTCTAAAGATTTAGTAAGAGACACGTCTAATATACACATTGCCAACTTTGTACGTCTGTTAGTAATACCCCAACTAGAACTTTTAAGCGAATACCTCTTACCTCTTAAGGGTGGTCGTACGGTCCAGCCGAGTCGAACGCGGCGAACTGTGAGTTCAATAGAGCAAATGCTGCTGACGTCAGAAGCGAGCCGCATTTTTTGACGTCATCACCATCTTTTGTATAGAAATAAGTTTTATGAATAAAATTCAACAAGTACAAGCTTTTAGTGGATTACCGTGAGCTGATTGAACTTACCGATGTAAGCTATTTTTTGAGGAGTTCCGTTCTCCATCATCAGATCAGCTCGCATTCATCATATTTAAGATATCCGTCGATGATCGGTAGATGAAACTTGACCGATGTAGTCAGATTTAACTCAATCAACCTATTTGGAACAGCAGATCAGTTGCTGTTACCATATTGTCACATTGTCACCCAGGACTCACAAGTATAACAAACTTCAGCTAAATCGGACACCGGGAAGTGGGTCAAATTCAGCTTGCAAGGTTTGACCCGGACAAACATACAGATACTGCAAGTTAATTAAAAGCTTTTAAAATGACTGCGGCGCGGCCGGCGCGGGTAGTGTGCGATCAGGTTAAAACGATATGGAAAATACTTAAGCAGAACTTTGGAATTCACAATGCTTAATACAGAAAATACAATATTCTTTATTATTTACTGTTACGTGTACCCATCACTAAATTTCCACCTATGTAAATATTTTCAAACTAGCGAGCTATGCAGTTTCGCAGTACCTACCTACATATGGTTATTATGCCTCTAGTCTTATTCACCGATAACGTAATTACTTCTTCAACCTTTATCGGCTTGCTAAAGTCTTTTTACCGAAATAAAACACGTGTAGCTATCTTATATTGCCATGTTGTTTGTTACGGTGAAATAGTTTCTGAACTAAGACCATAATTTATTTTCATCTGTTCGTCACATCAACGTGACTTTACTTAGGGCATGAGTGGTACGTAGGAACTTAAAAATATTTTCACGCACTATTTTACTTACAATGTGAATACATGCCTCTGACTTACCCCCTCAGACATCAAAGATTTGAGAGAATGTCTCCGCGCCTTGGGTCGTGATTCTGTTTATATGAATATACAGGTTGTTAGTAAGTAGGGTTGATAAGCCACGCCAATGTCGCAAGCGATATCCGCGTCAGCACATCCTCTGAGCTCGAGTGATAATGTTGAAAACGTTTGTTTGAATAAATTAGATCAGGGTTTTATCAGTTTTACCGGGCTAATCATACTTTGCCGTGTCTACAAATATTTGAAGCTACAAGTGCGTTATAATCGCAATACATTATCTATTCCTCTTTTATCGTACCTCTTTCTTCCAGCACTATGATATCGTATTTCTAAGAAAATAAATGTAGCAAAACCGTATTACGGATCTTCCCGACTTGAATTCATCTGTCTGATCAGTGCAATGTTTAAACTATGTAATGTACTGATCAAATAATTACTAAAATTATCTGCTGATAAAGTTGTTTGAAAGAGAACACAAAGTGAGATAAGGACGCGTCATTATTGGTCTTGTTTATGATTGAAACTTACCAAACAAAAATCGAAGACAAAAATACTAAAAAGTAATAATTATTGTACACTAGCTGTTGGTGTTCCTAAATAAATACGCTAATTTTATAGGAAAACTCCGTTACTAGTGTTATCTCACTCATACGAACTTACTTTAGTAAGAAAAATGGTTTCCAAGTTACAAGGATAATTTTGTTTAAAAATAAGAAACAATTGGCCTCGATAGCTCCGCTGCGTGGTTTTAGATTTCCATTTCCATGCGAGTTGTAGATTATGGTAGAATTAGTACCGACAGATCAATAAAAACTTCGGCTGCTTCAAACTATAAAACATATTCATATTCGGTCTACCGCGATACAGGCTTGGCCTAGTGCGGGGTCCGTTGTAAATTATTTATCTATGAAATAAATAAATAAAAAAATAAATAAAATAAATATTCTATGACTCGGGAACGTTATCAATTAATGGTTCAACCAATGAGTTTTAAGTAAATATTATTGGAAATATTACACAAACATTCAGTCGCAAACTTAGCAAAGGTTGTATTTTGGGAATCCCACTCATAATGAAGCTGAAAGTTTGTGAGTTTCTTTAGATGTTTGTATGTTTGTGTTTCAATCACGCCTAAACCAGTGAACCGATTTGGATGAAACTTGGAATGGGCAATAGGGTAGATAGTGACCTGGAATAGCATATAGGCTATTCAAAATGTTATTACCACGCAGGCGAAGCCGCACGCATAAGCTAGTGTGATATAATACGTTCAAGATAAATTGTAACCGTCTCACCAATAAAAACTAGTTATTCCGAAGTTCTATCAAATTTACACATCGCATAGCTGTACCTTGCGTTAATTCAGAATAAGTCAGAAAAAAATTCTGACCAATAAACAAGGTGGAACTCTGAGGTAACTGTCCTTCTGTTACGTGAAGATGCACAGATCGGCAACATCACATCCAACGAGAAACCTCAAAATAAGTATCATTTTGTCTATGAAAGCTGACTGAATTTGTCATTTTGTTTGTCATTCTTGTTTTTTTTTCTCATAATGGCTTCGCACTTTTTGTGCATTCGCCAATATTTCACATGTAATTTTTTTATTACAAAATCATTTTTGATTTCCGCGCTCGTTTTTATTATCAAATTACGATTTTTATTTTATAAAACCTTCTCGCCATGCTACCTCTTCTATTGGAATGTAAGATTTGTTCCAGATAAAGTTATTTTTTTCTCCTGTAAATTTATCTGGAAGAACTTAAACAAAAACTCCTTGGTATGTACGAGTAAAATATATACGAACTCTTTGGTGGTACCTATGAAAATATTTTTACAGTACCTACTAATATGTATTCTGTGGTTACACTAAATTTAAACAAGGGTGCTAGCTGGTGGAACTTCGGAATAGCGTTTGTATGAAAGAAATGTCAAATTTATGCAAGGTGGAACTTTCTAAATGGTTTATTGGTTGCCATTTTGCTTATTCTTAAGTTGAACTAAAGAAAAACTTTACATAGTGTTTATTGGTGACACTGTAAGATGTTACAAAAATACGTTCGAGATAATTGTTTTAATAAATTTTCGAGTAGTCTTAGAATCGTCTTCGTTAAATCTAGTCTCACAATATCTAAAATAAAAACAATTTATTCAGTTTCAGTCTTTGTTTGCGTAGTGATACAAGTTTTCACAAGCTGATTTTTAGTTTTAGTTTAGTTGAGTCCATATTATAGTGCATGCTGTGGCGTCCTATAACTGGGAAAACACTAGATTTAAGTAGCTTAGTTAAGAAATTGATAATACTTTTGTGATTTTTCCGTTGGATGTCCATAAATAAATACATGTTCCCACTTATCCATAATTGTGTCCCACCGCTGAGCAAAGGCCTATACAGTGTCATTTACATGACCTGAGCTACCGATGCTGGGTATTTCCCTAAAGGTCAGATAGCTTAGGTTATCTTTCTTTGTAGTATTATAGAAATATTTTCCCTATGTATCTATTGAGTGGCTTATTAGCTCCTCAAGACCACATTGTTCGTGGTATCAAATAAATGACGTCATAGACCTTATGACAAGATGACTGACCGGTGATCAAGTTACTAATTACCTCCCTTTTACTTTCAAACCCCGAGTCTATAGAAAACTTCAATATGATGTAATGAATATGATTCGACGTAACAAACAAACTTTGTAGGAGATTATGTTACCTGACAGCGCCGCGCCGATCCGACGCTAGGCTTGTTATTGAAGCTTCTAGGAAAACAATGGGCGACTATGAGTATACTTAATAATAAAATAAGATAAAAGGATTAAGTACTAACTTTCAGGAATGTAGCAATGTAACAGAAGAAAATAGTTTATTGTGAGTTTTCATTTCAATATTTCGTTGGCGTTGTGCTGTCAAACGACTGACAATTACCTATATCAAGCGAGTAAAATATAAGGAGAAAAATAGCGCTAAAGTTTTCTCTAAATATTCTAATCGCAAACACAAAAAGAATTAGCGAAATCCGTTCAGCCGCTCACGCCTGATGCCGTGACCAATTGGAATAGAGGTATATTATTACTTATTAGACTTGTGGTTCTGTGAGAACAAAAGACCTCGCGACCAAAACGCGAAAGATGCGAGCGTAGCGAGCAATTTTTTTGAAGAAATTGACTCGTAATTTTTTTAACAAAACGTAATTTTTTTAACAAAACGTAATTTTTTTAAATATCAAGTACTGTATGGTTTTTAATTTCGAAATAAAATGATTAACTAATATAGCGTTATGTTGTTCTCTATTATTCCTTATTTCGCCAACGGACTTTTGAATCTTAAGACCTTGAAACTACCTTGCACTACACCAAGGGATTGTTTTGAAAGAAAATAAATATGAGCTTCATTAATTTACTATAAAGTTTTTTTCATACCGAGTTTGGATTTAATCAGACTAAGTAATATTTTTTTCCATAGAAACTTTAACACCACTTTTACACCCAGTATAACACTCTAAGGGGTTGATTTTCGAAAAGCTTATACGCTTATATGCTATTCCAGTCAATCATCAATCAATCATCATCATCAGCCTATATCAGTCCATTGCTGGACATAGGCCTCCCCTAATGAGCGCCATTGCGCCCTGTCCTCAGCTTGACGCTTAATCAATCTACATTCCAAATTTCATCATAATCGGTTAAGTCGTCACCGAAATACGTGGCAACAAACATTCGCACATACACACACACACACACAGACTTTCACATTTATTTCACAAACATTAGTAGGATAGGCTTACCTAGGTAGGTAAGCCTATCCTAGGCTAACCGAGGCTGTTTACCTATGCCCATGTAAACTTTTAAGCAAAAGAGGGGGATAAGTTTTAGTGATTATTCGCGTTCCTGGTCCTGGTTATCTGGTGTCAACGGGTTCGTCTTGTAAAGGCGGAGAGGACTGCGTAGTCTGATTGGTATAGGTAGGTATAAATTTTACGAAAAAACGTCCTTTATAACGCTAAAACAAACATCCAGCCGCTTTCCCCCCTTTCACCTCCCCCTTTTGGATTTTTTTTTCATAACAACTTGTGTAGAATGAAGTCCATAATATGCCTTTTAAATTTGACTTAAATCTGTCCATAAATAACGCTACAGCAAACTTCCCCCCTTTCCCCCCCAATTTCGCTCTAATCAAAAATCGCAATCGGTAATCGTTTTTTAATAAGTCAAGGAACCTGTGTGCCAATTTTCGTCAAAATCGGTTGAAAAATGCGACCTGTAGGCGATTACTGACAGACGGACGGACGGACGGACGGACGGACAGAAGGACAAAAGCATTTTTGGCCAATCTCGAAACTGAGACGCTTCGCTCGCTTCGCTCGCTCGGTCAATAAAAATAATTAGGTACGCGCTCGTAGGGGTAGGCAGAAAGCATAGATTTTATTTTATTATTCTGACACGCTAGTTTCAATAATTAATTCAATGCCAAGAAGATGGTATCGTCAATAGACTATTTGCTAAATGCATGTGTAGGTCACAAAGCTTATCTCACGGTTACTTGCTTGATGATTTTCCGCGTTGATTAATCGCTGGTTTTTTTATTTGTGTATCAGTGATATCTAATCAATGTGCTGTTTGCTACAGAATAACTAAAATGAACAAACAAAAAGGTCCTGACTCCCCGTTGTTTACCTGTCTGCGAAGAAATATAAGGTATATTTCTTCGCAGAAACAATCCGGATCTTTTGAAACGGACGATGTTTAAAAATCACAGTCCAACAAGGATAACATGATTCCTAACCTATTTAAATTGAATAAAACTTTCGATAAATACGTAATTATGAAAATCTTTTTGGTTTTCCGTCAACATGGTATTCTGAATAAGCTTCGTTATATTGTAAATCCGCGATACAAAATATAAATACCAGGTGTATACGAGTACTGCAGCTGCTGATAATCGCAAACTAGATTTTTATTCTAATTGGAATAATATCGAAATAATCCATCATGGAATATTCGGACAAAGCACTTTGAAGGGGCGCTTTGAATGAATCAAGTTGGACAATTATTTCGTTGAATTAGTTCCCAAAAAGATTCTTGTTAGAGAACAATATATTTTTGTGGACGTTATAATACATGGATTAAAATAAAACGCACCAACTTGCATCTGCGTGGCACGTGTCCAGTCCAATTCTATTCAATGATGAGAACATGCAGATTTTTAATCTTTTCTGATGGACAGGCGGACAAAAGATGAAAGGGTGATCTGTATAGTAATTATTTGAACTTGACAGAGCGCTCTCCCCGCGCGTCGCTAGACAGGGGTAACGTACGAACCCCTGCCCTTCAAAGTATTGTTCCATATATCTATTTAATTTTATACATACAACGTTGCAACCCCTCCCTTGCAGGGGTTTGTACATCAAAAGGATTGCTTTCCAAAATGAAAGGGCTTATTATGTTACATCCGCAAGTGCAACCGGCTTTATCTGTTTACGCATCTGCCTATCATTATAAAGCAGGGCTATTATGAGTTATGTGTAAAAATAGTTATAAACATATGCTTGTACTTGTTACATAAAGGAAAATGCAAATTAATTCGGACTTCAAGAGGTTACAGGTATAATTACTTGGATTTGACCATCTGCGTGCATGCACCTGGCTTGAACAGTGTGACAAAACGCTCCCCTGGAGTTGATTTTGCTAAGTTTCCGATGTCCGATCTTATGCATTACGTAGATGACGACGATCAAAAAGAGACTTTACAATTAAAATCTTACACAAAGTATCGCAGATGAAAGCACAAGGTGGAAACTAACCTATATGTTTTTTATCGATCTTTCCTTTTAGGGCTAACTTTAAAACACTCCAAGCTTAAGCGGACCGCCTCGCCTTTTAATGCAAGGGTGCAGAAATAAGGATAGGGGTGCAAGGCCATTATGATTTATCTGCATATGCCATATGCATGCGTGTGTTGTTGGGTGTGTTTTCTATCCAAATTCTTAAATAAATAAAATAAATAAATATTAGAATATACCTAGTTCGTCTCCAGACGAATTCTGGATTCTGATCTGACGTGATATCTCGTATTGAAATTGACTACATCGTGTTAATATCTTGTACGAAATTATTTAAGTCTATTTTCCAGAAACATTTAGGCATAGATGTTGTAGTAGTTTTCTCAAACACAATATGTGATAATTTTAAAGCCCTTTGCAACTACAATGTGCATGATTATATTTCTTCGATCGATTTATTTATTAAACAACATTTTGGGGAAACTCGTGACTCCTCGAGGCATCTTCTAAGTTGTTAAAGAGAAAACTTCTTGCGGAAATCATGTATCGTGACTCTGCGAAACACATAATGGCCATACATAAGCGAAGTATATTTAACATTAGTATATTCTATGCTCCGAACTAGCATTTACATAGGTTGCGAAATTTTTATACATTTCGGCTTCTATTAGCGTGGCTAAAATAAATGGAAATAAAACTGTCTTATCCAATTTGTTGGTTTTATGCGGTTAGTTTCTGCAATCATTAGCGAAATACCTTTGATTTATATTTTACTGGCTACTGCGCGCGGCTTCGCCCGCATGGTAGCAATAGAAACATTTTGAATAGCTTATATGCTATTCCAGGTCACTATCTACGCCTATTCCAAGTGTCATCCAAATCGGTCCACTGGTTTAGGCGTGATTGAAACACAAACATACCAAACTACCAATCATCTGTGTGAAAAGTCCAGCATTATTTATTTATTTATTTATTATTTATTTATCTAAACAAACTAACAAAATTTCAGCTTAGTGGGATAGTGGGATTACTAACTCACTTTTGCACATTTCACTATCAGGTAAAGTATGAGGAAATTTCATTCGTTATTATCATTAGAACTGTTATTTTGACAATAGATGGCGCTGCGCTATTTATCTAAACAAATTGTAGAATACGCGATCGAATATATTGAGTAACTCGCACTCGATTTGAAAATGTAAAATGTACTTACGATTTAATTATGTATTGTATTGGTCATAAAATCATTAACGATTTAAGTATGTAGTTCGGTTTGTGTTAATCTAAATAATTATTTTAGTCAAAGTCAAAGTCAAAAAGCATTTATTCAGTAGGACCGCTGGGATCACTTTGAAACGTCTTAAAACTAGGTGATTTTACTCCTGTTCCTTCGCGACCAATACCGTGAAGAATCAGGGCAACAAACACGGTTTGGGGCCTAGCTTTCTTTTAGGTGATCCATCTTAAATCTAAACTTATGATAACTTAGGTGGTACCTACCTACCAATTGCTTAAATTATATAATACAAGATAGCAGACATTGAGGACACATCAGCCGTCGAGGGGCAGAGCGACATCAGGCCACGCGAATTTATCATTAATATAATCCTTAAGTGAATAATAAGCTTTTTTTATAAGAGTATTTTTTATGTAAGTTTTAAATCTTCGAATAGGCAGTTTAGTCGCGTTTTCAGGAAGTTTATTATAAAAAAGTATCGTATTTCCCATAAAAGAACCTTTTACTTTTTCTAATCTAAATTTAGGCAAATAAAGTTTATTCTTATTTCTTGTGTTAATGCTATGCACATCACTTTTTTTCCTAAAGTTATTGATATTTTTATGAGTATACAAAATGTTTTCATAAATGTGTCCCGTGGTTTCAATTTGTAAATCGCACGGACAGCTCGCTTTTAGATCTATGTACCTAATGTAAGCTTTAAAACAGTTGTGAGATTATTTCTTACCCGACTGTCAAGGGAAGGGTTATGTGCGTATCTTGTATGTATGCAATGCGTTAAATTCTTTGTATCTTTCAAACGAATGGATGGATTTCGACAATAAGAGTTTCGTGAGATTGGTCTCAATAACCCAAGAGTTGTAGGGTAGGTTTTGAAAAATAAAACAAAATTGTGGATATATAAAGCGAAATATTAATAACTTAATAAAATAAATCAACAGTCATATCGAGTGGGGTATCGAAATCAAAGAAATCAAAAGGAGATTATAAAAAAAATATATTTGTCAAATATGTAAAACAAAATGGCGGCTCTTAAGAGTGAAATAGAAATACGTTAATTAAAAAAATCTAAGGCCGCAAAGCTGAAGTGGGATTGGGCCGGTCACGTCTGTCGCATGCCAGGTGAGCTGTGGGCAAAGGTAGCGACGCGGCAGACCGAGACGGAGATGGCAGGATGAGCTACATCAATTCTTGCCCGAGTGGATAATTACGGCTCAGGATCGAGATGTGTGGAGGGAATGGGCGGAGGTCTTTGCCCAGCAGTGGGACACGAAAGACTAATAAAAAAAAATCTAACCAATTATATCGATTGGGGTATCAAAATGAGAACCCCTAGAGGACGGCCCCCCACTAGATGGAAAGACGACCTTGTAAAGGTTGCTGGGAGCCGTTGGGCGCAGGTTGCACAAGATCGATCGCTGTGGAAATCGATGGGGGAGGCCTATGTTCAGCAGTGGACGCTAGATGGCTGAGGTGATCAAAATGATGATGATCAAAATAAAATTGGTAATGAATGCAAATGGTTTTATTCATTTTATATATACCTTGATTTAAGTAGGTACAAATCTCAAAAGTTGACATTCTTGCAGTCGGGCTTTTGTTTTTTTAATTTTTTTTACTTGTTTCTTTCTAACTCTACAATTTGTTTCAGTCCTGGTCCCTCGTCGGCATCGTGCTTATGATAGCAATCGGCCTCATCATGTTCACATACAAAGCAACACAATTCAACTTCCTGGGCTTCAACTTCCTTCTTCTGGCTTCGTTTGCTGCTGGCCTGCGCTGGACGTTCGCCCAACTACTTATGCAGAAGTCCAAGCTGGGTCTGCATAATCCTGTTGATATGGTCTTCCATGTACAGCCCTGGATGTTCCTGTCCCTTCTGCCTTTCACCATTATGTTTGAAGGTAAGAGAAGAAATCATTGCATTTGCTGTAGCGCATACCTTGATATGCGCAATGATGACAATTTTTCAAAATCTGTTAGAATTATTTGTTATGTGAGAAAAATATCATATTTCAGTAGAAAATAAAGGTTTTCAAACATAAAAATCAAATTTAAAATTAAAATTTAAAATTCACGTCAAAACGCTCGTCGGTGTCATGGCGGTTGTTTTGACGTCACATCTCACCACGGCAACAGCAAAAACTACGTGCATAGACACTAATGACTAAGGGTCGATTCACATCTGACGGAAGATCCGTCGCGGATTATCGGTCGCGGAACGCCAGAACTGACAAATGTATAGAAAAACACTCGACCGTTCACACTCGACGGATGATACGTTAGTCCGCTGAAAGGAAACAAAAGGCACAGTTTTGGTCTAATTTATTGAGTATTTGGTGATTGGTGTACAGCTATTGGCGGATTGTTGTATTTTGTAGATTTATTTTGTTAAATAATTTAATAATCTCGACATTTTTGGGACAATAAATGCATCTCAATCATGGAATCCTATTTAATTAGACCAATTAAATATTTTGGCGAAACTTGATTACTGTCATCATGCCTATTGCCGAGAAGCTGCATTATTACCTCTACATATTATATTACCTCTACATATAACAAGTTGCAATTAAATCCGTTTAGCCATATCAGCGTAAAAGGCGAACAAAAATCCATCTATCCAATATTTCGCATTCGTCGGGTGATTCATAATTTGCATGTCGCCTCCTTATCACGTTTATTTCAACAAATGATCAAACTTGTTTTGACAACTTTACGACACCTAGCTGTTAAGAGATAATGCAACTCGACACTATTTGTGCATTCTCATAAAAAGTGCCTTTAAAATCTCAAGTTCTTAACCCAACTGGCCATTGTAAGCTAGGTTATAAGGAATCATTGAAACATCTCATAGGTTTTAACTGGTACAAAAGATGTTACAAAGTAAACATTGATAAGAAAATTTATGCCACTAAACAAGGTCTATTTTGCATCGCTTTAGTGCTCTTGTCATTTGCCTTGAGTTACGATAAGTATTCGTTTTGCCACTTCATGCGTTACAAATCAATAGTTTTCTGGCTATTCAAATTCAAGGCCTTAACACATTTCTAAAGATGCTTCCATTAAGATTTTTCAAGCAACGATATTCTTTATTACTTTTAGGTTTGAGTTTTCGGTTAAAATATAATACATGGGTACTTTGGAATATTATATTTAATTATATATTTAATTTTGTGTGGAATAATATATATATTTAATTTTGTGTGATTTTAGCCCTCGCCTACATGACTCTGACTCGTTTGCATCACAGATGTTTGATATACAAAATTATTATGCATATTGTGTTGCTGTCATCACAATGAAGCAATGCGAGACATGTGATTAGATGTACCTACATCAGTACGCCTGCGTTTAAAATCAGCCTTAATTTTCAAAGTGGAAAAGTCCCGGTAAATCTAAGCGAGAAGCTCATTAATTAATCCAAAGTTGTCAATAACAATCGGTTGCCGCTTCGGTACACTTACCTGTTCGTGTCGTCGATTATGTAAATCTGTGTATTGGAACGACACGCGACGTTGGTACAATTAAGATGGCATATTCCCACAAAGTGTGACAAAAACCTATATTACCTTAATCTGGCTGCCACGCGTATATTTTTTTTGTAAAATTTTATTATTTTTATTTAATTGTATTTGTACTGTAACCGGAGACCACCACTGTAATATATTGTAATCAATACGCGTGTATAAAAATACACTGTACCTATATAAAATGTAGGTCCCAGGGCGCTGTAGAATACTCTTCGAATCTTTAGAGTATGCAAGCTTCGGCTACAGGCTTTATAGTAATAATAATCTTCTGAGTGGCTTGAGCCTATCCCATCTCAAACAATGTCTGCAGGCATTACAGCGTTGAGTGTAGGCATAGGTTGCATTCTAACGCTATATAAATCATCTAACCAGTAAGATGAAAGTCATGCTAGACACTTATTTAAGATGTGCAACGTTCATGCATTTCATTTCATTCATTCAAGTAATAATAATAAGTTAGTAATAATGTAATACATAATAAGAGTTACATTGGACATCATTTTAAATTTTATAACGGGACTTAATCGCGTAGGTGTAACATTTGTGTATTTACCTCGACGTCCCGTTATAAAATTTAAAATGTCTTCAAGTCACGAAAGTTTAAAATGTGTATTGGACAACATTGGCTTACAATAGAGTTGAAGAAAGGAAGGGAGGCTTTTGCCCTGCTGGACATCACGGGCTCATATAAATAAAATACAAATTACATACAATTAATTCGAGTGATAGGGGAGAGTGGAAGAGGAGAACTTGTTGTACCGACCCCGCATGAGCGGGATAAGGACAGGCCAATGATGATGATGAAATTACAAGTGATTCTCACTTGGCCTAGGCCCGTGAGCTTCATTAAATACCGAGGTGTCTTCTCAAGAAGAGAAAAACTATAAAATAATAATAATAGTAGTTGTAAAAACAATAATGCTACACAAATTCCTTTCCCTAACTTCCAGGGTCTGACTGCTTCACGTACCTCCTATCGCTACCGCAAGAACAGCTGTTTCCGAACATCCTAAAGGTGTCCGTTGGCGCCACCATCGCCTTTGCCATGGAGATCAGCGAGTTCCTCGTGGTCACCTACACTTCTAGTCTTACCCTCTCTATCGCTGGCATTTTTAAGGTACTTTGTAGGGTTCCATACCCAAACGGTAAAACGGGACCCTATTACTAAGACTTCGCTGTCTGTCCGTCTATCTGTCACCAGGCTGTATCTCATGAAACGTCATAGTTAGACAGTTGAAATTATCACAGATGATGTATTTCTGTTGCCGCTATAACAACAAATACTAAGAAACCTAATAAAATAAATATGTATGGGGGCTCCCGCTTGCCGTTTTTATAGATAATAATATGGAACCCTTCGTGCGCGAGTCCGACTCGCACTTGTCCGGTTTTTATTTAACCTACTTTTAGTAATTTTGATATTACCTAGTACGTTCCTGCGTGATATCACATCGTATATAGACAGATGAGTTGGATGCCCACTAAAGGATTGGTCCACGGTAGGCCAAAAGAGGGATGACTGGGCAGAGGGAAGGGAAGCCTGGGCCAGCAGTGGGCCTCAGGCTCTTAATAACTAATATTTTACTTTCAAAGTTTACATCTCGAATCTTTGATAGGCATGCATGGAGCCGAAGCTAGGAGCCGAAAGAAAAACACATGTTGTGCCAACCCGCACAACATGTGTTCTTCCTTCATTCTCCTCTATCAGCCGTCATCTCAACACTCACTCCTTGCTTACTCATGTAATCACACAATCCATCCATCTTTTCTATGGCCTACCTCTACTTTTAAATCCATCAACATTCATACCAAATACTCTCCTAGTTACATGACATTCTTCCCTTCTCATTAAATACCCATACCATGCTAGCCTGTTGCTCCTCATCTTTTCATTCACTGGCGCCACTTTCACACTTCCGCTTATGTATTCATTATACGCAAATTATTTGCCGTTCATTTTTTGTTTAATTCTAGGAGATGTGTATCCTGGTTCTCGCGGTAGAAGTGAGCGGGGACCAGCTGAGCCCGATAAACGTGGCCGGTCTGGCTGTGTGTTTGCTCGGAATTATTGCCCACATTGCCCACAAAGTGCTTTTCATACGCACCGTTGCCGGCACCGTACGGGCAATACACGATGACTTCGATGCTCTGGCAACCAGGTAAAAAAAAACTTTATAATAGAATAGAGATCCATTTGGTCAAAACAGTGGCACTCCCAAGAGTGCCGGCAGAAGTGAAAACATGTACGGTCTAAACTTGACAAATAACCCGGTGTCGGTGAGCAGTCACGTGACTTGCACGTGACCTTTTCGAGGCGAATCCTAGAATTTTTACTCATCTCAAAACTGCCAATCGCGCCTAAACAAGTTTTCGCTTCAAAAAGAAGCATAAACCATAGTTAAAGAAGCATATTTGATAACAAGGGCTTTAAACAGAGTTTGGCGCCTAGATTTCTTTTCAGTGATATTCAATTTAACTTTATTTATTATAGGCACACCTTATAAAAACAAAAGTAACAAAACATAATTCATACGCCTTTACTGTGCCACAGAAATATCTGGACAGGTGGCCAAAAGAGGAGTTCCTCTCTTGGCCTGTACTCATGTACCTGTGTATTATTATGCTACTATTGAAACTGCAATCGCAGAATCTTGTTTAATCTCTTGCTTACCCACTTCCCTGTAAAAAATATGTTTTTGACAACACCAAATGCCATCATAATTTACTTTCTCTATGCCAAATGCTAGAGCAGAGCCTCCCTCACCGGAACAGATAATATATTTATTTATTCATAGGTTTTGCATGACATAACTTTATGTCAAGTTTATTATTAAGGGCCTTAATGTGTAACAATGGTTTATGTACTTAATTAAATCTAAATAAATAAGCAAAACCCATGGCCACTTCTGGGTTTAAACATCCGTGGTTGCACTGAGTTGCAAATGCAATAACCGTGACCGCTTCTGGCCTATGGGTTACACCTGTGGTTACACCTGTGGTCGCTGCTGTGTACGTTTTTGTTGATAAATTCCTATAAAAAATGTATTCTTTCCGTATCGATGTATATCTGAACCTTGTATCGTAATGTTTCAGCCGCTCCCGTCCATTGAACGGCGAAGCAGATGAGCCACTGTTGGCTGAGGCGAGCTGGCAACCAGAAACATGGCCACGAGAGGAAAGCGACGACGCTGTTCTTCATGAAGTCTTGCAACGTAGAGATGGAAGGTAGGCATACACAGGATTACACGGACCTGACTAGAGATTATCACACGGACTAAGGCGATTACACGGACATGCACAATGCTTAGATTATCAAGGACAAATGTTCGGATAAAATTAAAACGCGAAATGTAGCGTTTTTGACGGAACACGCACAATATTATAATTATCAATATTCATAGATATATTATGATAAAATTAACAGTCGCGATTACCAAACGTTAAAGAATATAATTACAACGTAGTAAATAATATTTTTTATATCCAACATTTATAAATTACTTATTAAAAGTAACGGTTAAAAATATCCGTTGCAGGTTTTAGTTTTTTAACCGTTATTTTTAATAATACTTGTAGTAATTTCTGTAATTGTTTTATAGTGCTGATCCACACGTGGTATTTCATTATGAAATGAAAAGTCTTATCAAAATTTTGGATTCCGACGGGATTCGAACCCGCATCGATCAGACGATCCTCCTAAAGCCGGAGTGCCTAACCGCTCGGCCACGAAATCCTACTTGTCGGTGTCCAAATTTTCGATAAGTCTCATATTTTTCGGTTGAGCACCGATAAGCGCCATCTACACGTTCACTAGTGAACTCATGCTCATTGTCTGAAATTACATTCAGAATCAAATGACTAAGAGATGTCGCTTTAGCTAAATCTATAATTTCTGTAATTGTTTTATAGTGCTGATCCACACTTGTAGTAATTTTCTCTACTTTTGTACAGTCGCCTACAATAAGTAGTATACGTACTCTTAATTTAAAATGTCTCACTAAGGCTAACAGATGCACGGGTCTTCTTCAAAATAATTTAAAACAAAACCGAAAACTTGAAAACGCAATAATAGTGCCACCTCGACCTCGGCCATAGGTTAGTAACGCCATCTAGTGGCCAACTGAAACGTAACTCCCCATACAAACTTTCAACTCTTATTTTCAGCCTGTAAGATTATTTTTGTGAAAAAAAGTAGCCTATGTCTTGGGATATGATCTTAATCTATGCCAAATTTTAGCCTAATTTGTGCAGCGGTATGGGCGTGAAAAGGTAACAGACATACTACATAATTTAATAGAGCAAATTCGATAGCGCTATCGTTGTGTTTTGGGTTGTGTACATTCACAAATTGTCTAATTTTCATAATTATAATAATATTTGTTTGGATATAGTGGCGAAATCAATAGAAATTGGAAAATTATTGAACATGCCAGTTACAAATGTTTCAAAATCGTGGAATCTATATAATAATACCTCTTATTGCAGGAGGCTGTATAGTACACCAAAAGAATAAAAAAACACATAAAAGATATGCGATTATGATTATCATAATCGCATATCTTTTATGATTATCATAATTCTACATAGTCCTAAGGCGCCAATACAAACAGTTTATGTACTCCCACAAAATTTCAAACAATGGATGAAGGTCGCGGGTTCAAGCCCCGCGTGGATTCAATTTTTGGGATGCATTTAAATATCTTTAGTCAATAGTCTAATTTAGATCCTAGTATAAAAATAATAGCTCTGAAGAGTTAGAATCACCAAGTTTATGAATGACCAAGTTTATGAAAAAAGTTTATGTTCAAGTTTAAGGTAATTTATGCCAGGGTTTGGAGGTGCAAACGTCTGGGAAGCGCTATCGGTATCCATGATGGACAACCCACAACATTCAGAGTCTATATGTATGTCAGAGAAATATCACCCTTGTTAAAGATAGATACGGTCTGATTTTGTATAGCACGTTAGTGGACGTGGTGATGTCACTCGACCAACGCAGTTTTGTTACTCCCTCTGACGCAGTCGGGTAAACAGTCCTAACAGTTTATTATAAATGCAAATGACAAATTTTAATCTCTATGATATAAGTGTGTATATTTGGCTGAACTGCGTTTTGTCGAAAGTGACATCCCACAGATAATAAACCGTTTTGTCACATAACGTAGTCACCTTCCCTTTCGACGCTGCACCCAACCCTCGCTTAGCCTTAAAGAGGCTAGACACGGCCCTAAAATCAGAGGCAATATCGGGAGAGTGATGGTGGGGATGAAATCGGCTATTACGATTTTCGTACACACGAGGCGATCTAGGGAGCGATCAAGGGTGCTCCCCACCACTTCCTAGATATTGCCTCTGATTTTAGGGCCGTCTGTAGCCGCTTTTAACCTATAGCCCCAAGAGCCCCGCTTGTATGTATGGTTAAATAACGTATATCTTTAAAAATAACTTACATTAAATGTTAGTATAATAACCATTTATCTCACATCTCCTTCGTCAACCTGAAACGGTGCTTAAAAGATCGAAGTCTGAAAAATGATCACACAATTTGACATTTAACTTACTATATTATGTCATTTGTACACATATATATTTATACATAGTAACTAGTTACCTACCTACTTATATATGTAGGTACCTACATATATACACCTCAAACTACTTTACTAAGTAGCCTACTTACTTATCTGCGAACTCAACAAACAGAGGCGTTAAAATCTTCAGTAAATCGTGTGGGTTCTCACGATACCGACTCTGTCTATAGTCTTTTTCACGCCGGAACGTATGCAAGACACTTCGAGCTAATGTCAAAATCAGTCTAATAGTAATGTCCTAAAGTTTAATCGAGATTATCAAAATCGATTTTTGTTTCACTACTATCAATTCATCTCAATCGATTACAAGGTTCATTCATAGACAAAATTACTAAACCAACGATTATTTGTTTACTTATCGATTCATCGATTGTTTCGATTTTCAGTTTTGCACTCTCTAATAGATTACGTTCCATTTTACTCAGTACTGTTAATTGGCGGAGTTTTTTAGAAAATGTTTATTGTTTATTTATTTACATTTTATGGCTCGTTTATGATAATTTATGAAATAATTAAACAGGAAATAGACAAAAACATTTTTTTTGTATGTTTTATCGTTTAATTTTTTTTTCTTGACTTTTTTGTTTCATAATTGTTGTGAGCCACACAACGTGAAACGAAACAAGTTCAATGTGTCTTGCATACGTTCCGGCGTGAAAAAGACTATAGTGTGGGTACACTGGGCACCACAGGCAAACGTACTGTGCTACCATCACTTAGCTAAGCATATTTAAAACATTATATCTTACTTTTATTAAGTTCTGTACTGTATCTGTGTTGTTTTAGCTAATAGTTTTTTTTTTAATTTTTGTTTTCATTTCAATGCAAAGGGAAACACTTTTATTTCATATAAAATTTTACTTCGAGTGAATACAGTTAGTTTACGAGTTCATTAATAAAATTATTTCATTAAAATTTCGATTGAATTATGTACAATTTAAAAAAAATAGAGACTAAGAAAATACAATTCAAAATAAAATTTTAAATAGCATGCAATAATAATAATGTCAAAATTATTTAAAACGAATATTTTCTTA
Source organism: Epirrhoe alternata (assembly GCA_963565295.1). Taxonomy (NCBI): domain Eukaryota; kingdom Metazoa; phylum Arthropoda; class Insecta; order Lepidoptera; family Geometridae; genus Epirrhoe; species Epirrhoe alternata. The sequence continues at coordinate 4,876,710 of OY751375.1, forward strand.
TTAAAGAATGAAATAAAAAAGTAATAATAAAAAGTTTGAAATAAAATAACAATCAGCATAAAATCAGGTAAAAATTAATTATGAAATATCAAAGGTGACACGCGCTTTTTGAAATTGAGTACGCTACTGAAAAAAGGCAACACCATCCCTGTTTGACAAATAATTAGCCCAACGAACCATTTATACATTTAAATTTTACTGATTTAAAGGTGCATTGCGCCCCAAATTCGTCCTGTACGAGTTCCCATGAAAGATATTAAATCTTGAAGCTCTGGGCAGCCTTGATGGAGCACAAAAACAAAGAGATGCCCGCAACTCAGCGGAATCGAAACAGTTGTTGATGAGCTTAAAAAGAAAGACACAGTCAAGAACATGACGGCGGACAGCAAGTGTAGGTACTCATGCCAAAGAACTTGAGTCGATCTTCGTAGCTCAAAAGGGTTTTGCCTTTAAAACAAGAATAAAACGTTTTAGCTCAGTCGATCGGCATATTTTTCTATATAATAATATGGATATATGGAGCGTGAATGACCTCCTATGTAAATTATAGAGAAACACTTTGAAGCGTTAAGACACATACCGTTATTATTGCACCAGGAGTGTATTATTATTAAATTGAAGAGCTCAGCTCTTTGCAACTTCCTCCATCTCTCTCTTTCGAATGCGGTCTCTTTTACTTCTTTATACGACATGACAGCGAGCTTCTCTTTTATTTGATTCATGAAATTGATTCTAGGCCTTCCTCTTCCTCGTCTTCCTTCAACTTTTCCTTCTATGATGTTCTTAATAAAGCTGTCATGTCGTATATGTCCAAACATTCTTCCTCTCCGGTTTTGAACGTGTTCATCAAAACCTTTTCTCCTCAATAATTAAGTTTAAATAATAAGACAGCAAAATGTTTTTCATTAACGTCATGAGATATATGCCTTTAAAAATATATATAAATATGATACTTATATTTTGAGTAGCATATTATAAAAAAAGAATTACTGAAAGTGAGATTTAGATTAAAAGAGATATTATTATAAGTCCTCCCTATATTATAAGTACCTACCGTAGTTATAAACTAGTATCTGTCTATGTTATAGTAACGCTAGTTTTCTTCAGAATAAGCGGAGGTTTTTGGGGCTTAAATAAAAAATGTATGAAAATAAAATGTATTTTTATATGAAATCACAGTTCCAAAATTACTTAAATGCATTTTTATAATATTTTGTTATTTGTTGTAAATTTATTTATAGCTTGTTATGTTAATATTATCAGCGATGTAGGTAGTAATGTAATTTAATTTGTATTAAAATTTGTGTTAAATTAAATGTAGAGTTTATTTCATGATAGGAGTCCTTTCACAGCGGCGCTAGTATATACGTGTGAAGATAAAATGCCATACGATTTTTGTTAGTTCTGCAAAATTCCGTGGGATTCCTTTTGTGAGAAATACTCTAGCTGATAATTGATTGCTGAAAATTCACTCTTTCATTGTACAAAACCAACAAACAAATTACGTATCCTTAAAATTTATTTGCATTGAAATGCTTTTGTACAGTGAAAGCTTTTTGCATTTATTTATATAAATAAATTAATATAATATAAAAAATAACAATATAGTGAGTTATATTAAGTGTGTTCTATCTACTCGTATATCGTTTTATGAAAATGGTAATATTAAGTACATAACATCCAAATATGTTGATTTTAAAACTTAGCATGATTTTTCAACAATTATAACTGTTGCCCTAATTTAGTATGATCTTATGTTTAATATCTAGTCTTTATGATAAGTTCAAGAATTTGTTTGTAGTTCTTGGTTTTGACAAATTGCAGTAGATCAATGTTGTTTTTATAATTATAATTTTAAATTGTTTATTTTACGTAAATTGTATCTTAAGGTGACGCATTGATAAACAATAATTTGAAATCGGGTGCCACGCCCCCTTGAGCTTCCCGCAAGCAGCTCATACCCCCCGGGTAATTTTACGCACTTTTTTGGCACAGCTCCGACGTTGACAATGGTCAGACGCGGACTGAATGGTGCCGCCTACATACAAAGAGACGCGAGAGCTAGCTTGAAAGTAAAAGCGCCAAAACAGTAATTCGCGCTTAAAATAAAAACTATTAGTAATTATGTAAAATCCAATTACCATTTTGAAAAGGATGTATAGACTTATCTGTTATGAAAATTTAGGGGCATAAATCGGTTCCGTTCACCTGTAAAGTAAAAAACTATGTTTCTATGGAGCAGTTTTTGGGTTATTTATTATTTGTTTTTTTAAAGCAAAAAAAAAAACATGAAAAATTCTTACAAAACTTATTGGAATTGATATTTTAATAAATTCAGAAGGTTTTGGTATTTTCTGAAAAAAAGTTGAAATCCTTGACGCTAATATCGTCAATGCGTCGTCTTAAGTGAAAAGATCACTATTTTAATTTTAAATTTCCATGTAACCTTCTTGTTCTTGTTTACAAACTCCCCTTTGGAGAATTTAGGCAAATGTTAGCGGGTTAGTCCCACTCAATGCGAAATATATTGTATTCTGAATTTTAAACCTCGTACATCACGCCTCGACGTGTTTTTCAGAATAAAAATCTATTAAGCAACGCGACTTCTATGATACTTGGATCACAATGGTCGAAACTATCATAACAATCGCTAATATCACCCCAAAGAATAACATGGTAACTCAGGTTTACTGATTTTGAGTAATTAAATAAATAAATAATACTGGTCATTTCACACAGCATCATCTAGCCCCAAACTAAGCAAAGCTTGTGCTATGGGAACCAGATAACCGATAAACTACTAATATACTTTTTGTTTCTAAATACATACATATTATACATAGAAACACCCAGAACCGAGATAAATATTTGCAGATCATACAAACATTTATCCCGCGGCGGGGATCGAACCCGCAACCTTCTGCATCCCAAGCGGGCTTTCACCCACTGCGCCACAGAGATCGTCAAACTTTACTGTTAGTTATAATGTAACTAGTATTATATTATCTGGGATTATAATAAGATCTTAAAAATATAGGTAAATAGTTTCATAACATGAGCCCTGCTGGGCACTGCAACATTTGATACTTAACTTATAATCCAACTTAGGTATTTATAGATTGGCTCAGCCAGGATTTGCTCAACAGCAGTAAAGATCATAGTCGTAAACTTGACAAATAACCCGGCGTCGGTGAGCAGTCACGTGACTCGCACGTGACCTTTTCGAGGCGAGTCCAAGATTATTGTCTCATTTCAAAACTGCCAAACGCGCCTTTAGAAGGTTTCACTTCAAAAATTAAGTTGGAGTCTGTAAATTGGTAGAAAGTGCCAGTTTAAAACTTGGGAAGCTGTTAATTGGTAGAATGATAGTTGACGACCTCTGTGGCGCAGTGGGCGAAAGCCCGCCTGCGACGCTAAAGGTTGCGGGTTCGATCCCCGTCGCGGGACAAATGTTTGTATGAACTACAGATATTAATAACTGTTTTATTTACAGAAACTAAGCTACTACAATATGTACCTAAAATTACAGATATTTGTCTCGGGTCTGGGTGTTTCTATGTATAATATGTATGTATTTACAAACAAAAAGTATATAAGTAGTATATCAGTCATGTACACAAGCTTTGCTTACTTTGGGGCTAGATGATGCTGTGTGAAAAGTCCAGCATTATTTATTTATTATTATTATTATAAGTGATTTACTATGTTATTAGTTGTGTCTGTCGATATTGAGGCGTGCCTACGTATCTGAACCCTGTGATTAGTTTTACATTCCTAATTCTATTGAATATTTGTGACTATTTTACATTTTCTTAGTAATTTTGTAAGTGCTTTTATAACTTTTCTACTTATAAAGAGGCATGTAAACGGGCTAAAAAAATTGCGTCTTGCTGGCAATTTTTATTGACCAATACAGCGTAGGATATTTGCAACTTGGTATAAATCATTTGTAATCTAGCTGGCTAGACATTGAATATTTGCAAAGAAATATCTTGACAATAGACACCTGGGTAGGCTCGTTCCATCGTAGACCTCATTCTTGCCTATGCTAGTTTCGGTGAAGAGCCGACCCATTCATCATAAAAATATCGCCGGGTTACACAACAATTATTGCACTGTTCTGCGAGATATAATTGGCAAGTAGGCGACTACAAACTAGCCCGTTTACGAGCACCTTAATTAAGTATTTTAACATTCCCTTTTACACACTCAAATGTGCAATTGTTTAATGTTGATGATAATAAATGTTGATAATGTTAATGATAATAATGTTGATGACGTATCTAAAAAAAAAATATTTGTTAGTCGTCACAATTTAATGTTTGTACTAGTTTTTCTCAATTCGAATTTATTCATGATATCCCACACTTGTGTTTCACTGGTTTGGTAGACGTATCAACATAACAATTTGTTGATGTTTCATAGTTGAAAACTATGCCTAAGATGGACGGTCAACTGTTCTAGGTATTGAAGTTAGCCTTGTGGCATGCGCAGTGGCTCTTCTTTTTTCTAAATTGTTTACTGCGCATCGAAATGGCTACACAAAAAGCCCAGATCTATCCGCCATAGTGCAGTTAGAATTGATACTTATAATGTTGGTTCTCGGTATCACTTTATAGCTAGTTTTGTTAACTCAATACAAATAAAATTAAACTTGATGCGAAGCTGTAAAATAAACGTGATGTTAAAATGAATACTAATGAAAATAAATGATAAAAATAATCTATCGATATCTTTCTCTAACTCTAAGGCCCTTACTAATAAACTTACTTATGCATTACCTATGAATAACCATAATTTTTTTTGTGTATTACTAAGGGCCTAAATGAAAGAGCGCACGATAATAGACTAAGTACTGATTTAGTATTGATTTCAATTCAGTTTTGTATGTTTAAGACCCTAGCTACATAAGAAAAAGTTCAGTTTATTTTGTTGGCTTTATTGAACTTTAATAAAAATAATTGAAAATGTATTACATTATTTTCTTTTACGTCATATATATTTACTTTATTTTTGTCCGCTTTGACTTTGTAAAAAAAAAAACAAATTATATTTTTATAACATTGATAGAGCACAAGGTCGAGGTCAAGAGCCGACCCATTCATCATAAAAAAAAGAAAAAAAGCACACATTTTTTATTAAGTACTAGCTACTACGCGCGGCTTCACCTGCATGGTACCAACATTTTAAATAGCCTATATGCTATTCCAGGTCACTATCTACGCCTATTCCAAGTTTCATCAAAATCGGTTCACTTGTTTAGGTGTGACACAAACATCTAAAAAAACTCACAAGCCTTCAACTTTATTATATTAGTAGGATTTACATAATATTAAGTATTTGTAATTACCTACTATTGGGAAATATGATACTATCAAGCATTTCACTGGCCTGTCGACTAAAAAACGGCACAATGTTTGTGTTATTCGTATGGAAGGAGACCTGAGAAGAGCTGGTGAGTTTTATTTCCTTCTAATTTTAACTGACTTTTTTTGTGTCTGGATATGTTTTTTAATGTAGATATAATATGTTCTTTTATAGATTTTGTCATCATCATCATTCATTTTCCTGCCCTTATCCCACTTCTATGTTGGGTCGGCACAACAGGTTTTCCTCTTCCACTCCGCTCTATCAGCCGCCATCTCAACACTCACTCCTTTCTTACCCATATCTTCACACAGTCCATCCATCTTTTCTTTGGTCTGCCTCTTCTACTACATCCAGATTTTGTAACTGGGATAAAGTAATGAAAAGCAGAATATTGTATCCTCTGGCCTGAGTATCGAATATCATACTGTTTACGTTCACACATTTTACGGTAAGTACCTACAGACTACTTTAACATTTATACAAACACACTAACTCCTACGAAACAACTTGCCACATCTTAAAAAAAAATGCTGGCAATTTTCAAAAAGCTGAATTGATTTTGTTCATAGCGATCGAAAAAATAAATTGAGTACACAACTATACCACTTTCCCTCTTCTTGTCTTCCGAAAAAACTTTATAATAATTGGTTAATTCGGAGAGCTACAATACAAGGCCACAGACAGACACACACATACACATACATATCGCGCCATTTTGTTAACGTAAGAGGGTTGTTGTTTAAAGTTTCCTAACCCCCGTTACAAAAACATTGCCCCACTTTGAGTTCTTAAAACTTTAGAACCGCTACCGAAACCTCGTTCTAGTTTTCGCTTCTGTCGGCACTACTGGAATGCCTATTCCCCTAGGACCAAGTGTGATTCTTGGTCCGAGCTATTCCCAGTAATCTTACCGAGTAGTCTTACCAGTAGAGACTGCTGGGAATTTTCTTCCCAACAGACTTAGTAGGTAGGTAACTGGTAAGACCACTTGGAACTTTGTACCCCGTAGACTTACCAGTAAAACAAAACTTCCAATAGTAGACCTATAGGTCATAGGACAACCAAATCTTGTTTATGAAGCAGGATTTTTTTCACTGTTTCATATCCAGAATCTCTGTCTAAAATGTGAATATCTAGTGCTATATAAGATATTTGATCGACTTACCATTATTCAGGACTTCCGAATTCTTTAATTACAATCCTACGACTGTATTTCCATCAGGTTGTGATTTGGCTGGCCCAAGGCGGCTTTGAACGTGTTAAGACTATCAGTGCCCAGGTCCTCCTTAAATCTTCATACATGTACATTGCTAGTCAGGAAAATACAGATTTTTGTTACATAACAGTTTTTATTTCTCCATAATTGTCCAAACAAAGTTTTCTATTTTGTTTTGAATTTTTGAAAGTTTCTAAAAAAATGTTTGGTTACAATTATTAAACGCAGAAAACACGTTTAGTCAGTGAGGTTTTTAGTTTAACTTTTCAATAGGCCCGTTCCAAAGCTTAGCTGCGAAGGCGTGCGAGCTACAAGCTGACCACTCAGTCTGAACAGCTTGCCGTTGATAGAAGTAGCCGCTTCCATCTTCCTAAGAAACATATTCTTGCACGACGTGTTCAATGTCTTCTCCGTCAAGGTCTTATTCGACTCCGAATCTAAAGAGTTGATGATCGAATCCGCGTCAGTGTCCAAGTTGAATATGTTAGTCTGTGACTCCTCTCGCCATAGTTTCTGTAGATTTAAAGCCATCAGTTCCAGCTGCACTTGCGATAGCTCCCTTATTACATCTATCTGCACAGACATCACGTTGTCGCACGTCTTCAGTAAAGAGTTGAGGGTCTCCAGTACGTCTGCCCGGCGCTTTTGAATACTGTATTGGTTGTCGATATTTCTCTCGAAGAAAGCAAGGTGCTCATATAGCTCCGCCAGCTGCAAAGAACATGATATGTATTGAGCAGAGTGATGCTCAAAGTCGTAGTAGTGTTTGGCTCTCATAAGCCATTTGTGAGTAAAAGCGAAAAGCTTCCGAGCTTCGTCCACGTTGCAGACCATGTCCAAAGGCACTCTGCTTTCCATATCTTTTAAATCTAAAGACGGAAACGTGAACATCTTCTCTTGGGCGCAGTCACCTTTTCCAGATTTCTCCGTGCCTAAATCTTTTACATTCTCTTCCTCGAACTTCTCGTTCTCGTTGGCGTTTTCTTCGAACAAGTCGACGGTCTTCCACAGATCAGCTCTGGACGACGGGCTCGAGAAGTATCGGTTCAGTATCTTCTTCTTGGATAGCTTAAAAAGAGTTAGCCCAAACTTGACCCAATGATGACTTAGTTCCAAGAAATGCATCTCGAAGTCAGCCTTCTGCAGAACAAACTCTTCAGGCATGAGTTTGCAGTTGTCATGGCAGGTCCGTAGCACGTGGTATGCGGCGCAGAGGTGGTGTCGCGCATTGCCCATCTGATTGAGATACGTAAAGTAGTTGCCAAGTCTCGCCGTCCGCAGCGCCCAGTCTTGTGGTGTCCCTTCCTTCATCTCCAGTTGTCTGCGCAGAGCCGTGTGGTTGTATAGAGTGTACTTGTCTTGCATATTAAGCTTATTATACAAGAACGCTTGCATTTGAACATTATTCGTGATCACTTTGTCTATCTTTTCGGGGTTGACTCTTTTTATATTAGAAATGGTTTCTGTAGTGAACAGATCTTCTGCGTCGAGGAATTTATCAGGTTGAGAGTTGCTAATTTTGTCATAGAGGTCTTCCATGCTTTCGAGGATGTCTCTTGCGAGAGTGATCTGATCTAGCTGGATAAGGTAATAGCATAGGAGATTCTGGATTCTCAGGGTGATAAACAAGCATTCGTCGCGAAGTGCGAATTGTTTCAGCTTGTCGTAGGCTACGTGGAGAATGTTTCGTTTTTCTATGAGAGACACGGGCATCGTCTTCGCCGACAGGAGGGCCAGGTAGCCCTCCATGGCGAGAGATCTGACGAACTGATCATGGTTTTCCTTACCAAGTACCACGAGCTCAGTGCTAAGTGTTTGAATATCCTTCTTCAGACTTTGCAGGCGTTCAGATGAGTTCTTGTTTTTGATAGCGGACCTCACATTACCAAATGTGCTGGTTATACGATTTAATGTCTCCATTAGGAAATAACACTTTAATTTGGAAAATGCGTTGAAAATTTTGCTGTCGAAAAATTTTACTCCTGTTTTTGTCTGTAGAACTGTCAATTTGGTCAAATAAAATTTATTTCTTTTTTGCACGTCAAGTTCTTTATTTGATGTTGGGTGTGTTGCGTGAAGGTTGGTTTAGTCATTTAACCAAATTCATTGTGAAAGCTTTGGTGAAGTTTTCCAGATTTCACAATAAGGGTAACTTCACGTGGCTGGATTCAAAGAAAATTCTTAGCAACACGTGGCGCTTGAGTTTCAATAAAAATTAGCGTTCCTTAATATAGGTATATTAAGGAACTGAGAGGAGGAACATTCCCACACAGATAACTGTGTGGGAATGTTTTCTCAGATATTATCTTCTAACTTATCTTGGAAATAATGTAATAGGCCATTTTTTGTCGGCAAGTAGTTTTAAATGCAAATGAGCGTGACATATTCGATAACACTTTGCGGTTGATCCATTACTAAAACTCTACTTATGAGGTAAGCGTAAGATAAGCCGGTAGTTTTACCTGTATACTTACACCTATTTGAGTAATTTTACTAACTATTCGTATATTTAATAATATTCATAAATACATAACCAAGAAACTTCCAACCAAGAGTAGGTATATCTAGTAGGTAAGTACCTACATGATTGTATTCTAAGTAAACAATTATAGTTCGTGTAACCTTATCCAGCCTGTAATGTGAACATCACGAAACGACAGTTTTATATAGATTTATATGGAAAATTATTGTCTTCCATAGAAGGATCGCCGACGTTGTTTCGTCACGCTTGCTTTTGTGTTTCTATAGATGCAATAGAAACCTGGGTATTGCAACTATAGAAATACGATACGTAACGTACCTTACTCTACAAATCGAGAACCGATATACCTACATTATGAATACATGAGTACGCCTCTTCCAGGTAGAGTTAGGTAGACACAGATTATAGAATTTCCGGAGCTTTATACTAACAACTACTTACTTATTTTGCCTTATTTAGTATCATAACATTCATAACATTCTTCCTACAAGATTGTCCGCATAGGGTTGGTTTTTGGCCCTTCTCAAAATATCATCAATTTGGTCCAATATTAGGAAAAATCTTCGAGATTCCCGCGATGAATCGGATGGACCTACAAGTTCCTACAGAACTCTCGGTGTATGAATCTGACTTGCGCTTATCCAGTTTTTTATTCAACTTCGACTGTATTTTATCAGTAATAAAAACTTTTAAACTTCCAAAGGTATCCTATTCGAAGCTAAAACAGTGAAGAGTACGAAGAAAAGTCAGAGTTAGAAGTCAAGCACAAACAAAAGGCAACGTGATTTCAGAGTGAGTGTAGAAGGATTCGCGCATGCGTTATCGAGCCCTCCTCTGTCTGCACAGTCAACCTGCCGCTGCATATCCCCCCTCAATCGGGTCAGGTCTGCCGAGCGGAGTGCATGTCATGAACTGAGCTACAAAAAAATATATCGAGCCAAAGTAATCCGCCGTTCTCCAACATGGCTACGCGTAAGTCACACAAATTTATTACTTAAACTTCTGTAACCTACCTGTATTTGAATTTATAGCGCATTGTAAATTAAATTTTGTGATACCGCGTAAAAATTCAGCCGTTTTTAATGGAGATATAAAAATTCGCGCTCTCCGTAGGTCGTGCCTTGGTATTTTGTCCAGTGTAGACTGTAGGTACAACAAGTTATTTCGTACACTGGGTCAAGTTTAAAAGACTTAAGACAGTTTTAACTTGTTAATGGTTACCGCAATGACTGTTAAAAATCGGTTACTTACCTATTCTATTTATTATACGAGTACTACCTAGACAATTATGAGACAAAATTTGGGTTGATCGTATGTAATAATAATCATAATAATAAATAATGCTGGACATTTCACACAGCATCATCTAGCATCATCATGTGGTGCAGGTGTGTTTTTGTTGTTACCTTGAAATATACTTTAGTATTTGTTTATGCTTTTGATAATTATTGAATTTTCAACTGCAACAAGTTGGTGCGTACCTACATACCTAGATACTGAGCACATAATTTTAATACTTACAAGCCTAACGTTAAAGGTACAACTACTGAAATTGTAAATATAAATAATGTAGGTATAAGCTCTCTGTATTTTGTGGTATAAGTACCAACAGTAGGTGTTTATGTCGCCTAACACCAGTAGTTTTACCGAGTACTCGTAGTCTTACCAGTTGAACTGGGAATTTTCTTGCCAACAGCTGATAGTTCGACTTCACCACGCTCAGAAATTACCTACATTCAGGTAGGTATAATACTGGACTTTTCACACAGCATCATAAAGCCCCAAAGTAAGCAGAGCTTGTGTTATGGGTACTAGATGACTGTTATACTACTTAGATATTTGTTGTTAGTAAATACATAGGTACATTTACATAGAAACAACCAGACCCGAGATAAATATTTGCAGATTATACAAACATTTATCCCGCGGCGGGGATCGAACCCGCAACCTTCTGCGTCGCAAGCGGACCTTCGCCCACTGCGCTACAGAGGTCGTCATTGTACAACTATCCCGGATAAAAGGTATAGGTGCTCGGTTTATGTAGGTAATTTACCTGAGTATTTATATATTTATAACTCGTATTTTTGTGTTGTAACGGCAAAGCTATTTACTGCTTACTTATGTAGACAGTAAATAACACCCCCCCACAAGCAAGGTAGGATAGGGCCTGGCTTTTGCGACCTAAATGTAAACTATCATTATGGTCGTTCATCTAAGTAAAAAAATCCTAATCCTATCCTAATCCTAATAATCCTAATTCCTAATATTCCTAATCGTAATCCTAATATATATATTATATATAATATAATAAATCTGAAAGTTTGTGAGTATGTTTGGATGTTTAGATGTTTGTATGTTTGTGTAACAATCACGCCTAAACCAGTGAACCGATTTAGATGAAACTTGAAATAGGCGTAGATAATGACCTGGAATAGCATAAAGGCTATTCAAAATGTTGGTACCACGCGGGCGAAGCCGCATTCATTTTAACCTATTATATTTTTGATACCTATTTATATTGTATTTGGTGGTTAAAATAAAACTTTTTATTTTCTAAGTAAATAATCTAATCTGGCTACCCTGTTCCATGAAACTAGTTTTTAAAAATTCTAAACGGTTTTCCCCCCTCTTAATATTTTAATCGGCTTGTGACCTCCGGACACTTCCGGCTCAGTCCGACCCAGTCACTTAATTGGTAACCCGCCTCGGTTTTCTACCCTAGATCCAGGCCGGGCGTTAGCAATCGGGACGAGCTAGGATAATGCAGCTTGTTTTGTTTGTTGTTTAGTAGGCTTAGACCTCACAACTGCTTAACATCAGGCAGAGTGAGGTCAAAGTCTGACCTATTTAATAAAAAAGGTATTTAAGTATAATTGGAGTAGAATAAAAAGGACGAATCGAAAACAGTCCCTTCCATAGCTTCTATACTTTGTCATACAAAAAACGTTTCTGTTATCCCTAATTAGGGGCGACATTGTTCTTTGCTCAAACCAGTTTCTCAAATTGTAGCTGGAGTAACCGGCTGTTGCCAGATAAGAAAGCTTTTAGGAATGAGAGGCACTCCACGGTGTTACCCGCGGTCTCTCGAGATTACTTTACATTGGGACAAAGTAGCTTTTGTTGTTATTACGACTATAATCTATCTCTGTGCAGGTGCGATCGCAGCCTGAAATTTTGAGGGGGGGGTCACTACACTAATATAAGACTCTATTGCACATTACACAAGATACAATTGGACGTGTACGTTTTTTTTTCTGGTGGGTTGGGAGGGGTGCGGGGGGGGGTTCATGCCCCCTGTGACGTTAGTGTCACTAGTATCAATGGTACAGTGACGCCAGGCGTAGATTATAGATTGACGAGTGTTCTGGCCCATACCTACATTGAATTTATATCTCCTATTGGCTTTAGGTATTATAAACGTATCAACAGTAAATTAAGACGAGCTAGTGGCTAACGTTGGGGTTAGGCCGCCTGAAAGCCTTTCTTATTGTTCGGAGGGCACGTTAAATTGCCGGTCCCGGCTATTTAAGTCGTTAAGCCATGACGGAGGCCTTAAGGCGGCCTAAAAACTCCGTCACCAGAGTTGACCACTGACTCATACGAACTTACTTACTTACTTATTTACTTACCATATCTTTGAACTGGACCGATAATCTAAAGTGCTAAAGCACGACATACATTAGGTATACAGTTCCTATTTATAGCATCGGTCACCCATCAAATTTTTAAGTTTGTTGTATGATACAGGTTATTTCTGGACTATGAAAGCTGCACAGTTTGGGTATGTCATATAATTTAACTGCCCTTAATCTTCTAACTCATTGCATCCATTGCTAATAATAATAAAATAACCTTACTTAGCTAACTTTGGTAATTTGATGACTAACTTTAACTGTAAGTACACCTTTTTACTAATATTACTCTTTAAGTAAGTAATAGGTTATTTCCCTCGACGCAACAAATCCTAAGTAGTGTTGGGATTAGGGACTATACCAGGAATTTAATTTATTATAATTTCCAGGGATTTAATTAGGTACTAAGTAACTAGTATTTTTTTAAACAAATTAATACTAGAAAGAAATAAACTAAAAAAAGCTCTGCGAGCAATATTTTCAAAGTAAATTACTTATCACAATCACGTAGGTAGATATCTACAATCTAGCATTGCAATCAGTTCTCCTTATTTGTCTGCTATTTGCCTTGCTGGACGCCTAGCGTTGCAATATACAGGGTGTAAAAAGACTGCTACCGAAAACTGAGGGGTTGTAATCAGACCATGATTCTAAACATATTTAGCGAAAAAAACGCTTTTTTTTTTTGACTTAGCTTCGTCAGCCTATGTTATTTTCGGCTATTTACTACTATTACAACACAATAAGACCATACCTACCTAATAATTTCATTTATAAAAGAAAAAAAAACATTTAAAACTCAAAATCCAGCTATCTACGTAAAAAAACGCGCCCAAAACATACGCAAACAGTACTCTTCAAACGCTGTTTTCTCCGGATTTAGTGCATATTTCGGAAAATCGTTTTGGATTTGGTTGTCTATTGGGATGCTGTACCTACCCCTTTCGGCTTCGGTAGACGTCTTTTTACACCCTGTATAGTTTTGTTTCTTGTAATTGTAATGTATTAAGTACCTACCTACCTAGGGTAATATGTTTAAAAGGTTTCGATCGGTTTCGTTCGAGGTTTATTAGGACAAATAAAACGTATTCGGGAAATCTTTATTCCTATTTTGTGAAATCGTGTTAACAATAACCACGACTCAGTTCGTAAGTACTTACAAACATCGATCCCGCAACCATCTGCGTTGCAAGCGGGCTTTCACCCACTGCTCCACAGAGGTCGTTTGTTGAATTTGATGAATCCTAGTACTCTATTATAATATCAGGAGGAAGCATCCTAGCTTCCTCTAGCCAGCCCGATAAAATCGATAGAGCTCGCGCAGGGGCGCCAGTTACCTAGGGTCTACTAAAACTAGCCAATCGCACGAGACGTAACTAGGTATAGGAAATAGGTACAGACATTCTATTTCACGATGAAGGTTTGGCCATGGTTGTAGTAGTGACATGTACAGACACGCACGTTTGTGTGTGTAAACTGAAGCAGCGTTAGCAAAGAAATGTGAAACGCATTTTTAAATTAAGTTTTAATTTTTGTTACTGCGATTTAATAATTTATGATTATTTAGCTCTTATAACACTTTTTTTTATGTAATGGGAATACAATATAATAAGTTACTAGAAACACTTAGGTTATAATGTGATACATTTTAATTTAGCAAAAAGAATAAAGAATAGATCAAAAAACAAAGTTGAAATAATTAGCTATTTTAATTACTGTCAGATTCGTCTTCGGATTCTGATTCGCTGTCATCGGAATCATTTTGCAGATTAATCATAAACTCAAAATCCAGGTCAACATATTTCAAGTAATCCTTTTCAATTTTTTCAACATGACTACAGGTTTTATGCCAAGTTTCGCTAGTAACTCTGTTCAAGCTTTCATTGATAAGTTTTTCGGTATATGTCATGTTTTGCACAATATTCTTTGAAGCGATATAATTTTTTACAATTCCCCAAATATTTTCAATCGCATTTAATTCTGGGTGATAAGGGGGGAGGCGTATGACATCAAAACCTTTGCTCTTGATAAAGTTATCGATTTTGTATGTTATGTGTTGATCTTTGTGTTTTTTAATTGTATCGTACAATTCCAATTTAAGATCAGTTTGTTTAAATGCTATACCCTTATCTCTGAGCCATTGCTGCATATCTGTTTTCTTTGTTGCCGATGTTGGTAATTTTTCAGCTCGTGTGTTATGATAAGAAGCATTGTCTAAGACAATGACTGCGCCTTCGGGTAAATTGGGTAAAAGTTTTTCGTTGAGCCATTTAATATAATTATCATAGCTCATATTGGAATGGTAATCGCCAGCTGTTGAGTTGGCCTTGTAAACCAAACAGGCATTTTCAATAAATCCATCCTTTGTTCCCGCGTGCACCAATATAAATCGAGTGCCTGTGCTAATCTTTTTTAAAAATGGCGTGCTCTCTTTTTTTTGTGCCCAGGTGTTGTTTCGCACGTGTGTTGAAAGGACATAACTTTCATCGGTGTAGACAATTGGTCGTCCTTGAGAGCGATATTGCGACATCTTCTTTAAATATTTTAGGCGCCACATCTGTATATCATGACGTTCAGTCAAAATTTTACGGTTATTTTCTGTTTTACGCCACTTGTATCCTAATTTCAGCAATAACTGACGGAGCGTTTCGAGACAACCTTCAAAGCCAATTTTTTCATTTAAAACTGTTCTTAATTTTGCCAACGTTGGAATTTCTTTATGGACGACATGAAAATTTTGTATCGTACTCCGGACAACATCAGCTGTGAAATTGTCTATTTCTATCTTATTATCTCGTTTCCTTCTTTTCTTCATAGGAGAAGTAAACTTTGAGGAAGCGCATGGCAATTCCTTCTCTTCTTTCAAGATCCGTTGGACAGTTGAAAGAGAAACACCTGTGGCTTCTGCTGTACGCTGTGTAATATTTCGTAAATGAGACAAATCACAGCTAGGCTCCATAACCGATTTTGTAAATTCAAACTCATCTTTCAGGAAATGGTAAACACTAGCTATCATGCTTCGACCCTAAAATATAAATATAATCGGAATTAGTGACTTTCAACTAATTCAACAAATTATTGAATGTAAAAAAAAAAATGTTACCTCACTGTGGACGACTTTTCTGCGTTTATTTGCCTTGCTGACGGTACTTTGTGCTGACATCTTGCGCGGGTACAAGAACACTAGTGACTTCGACCGCGTCGCGATCGTGACTAAGCGCTCCCGAGGTTACGCACACTAACTCAATGTGCATGTGCACGGCTAACAACAAACAAGACCAAACCTTCATCGTGAAATAGAATATCTGTACCAGTGCAACCGCTCCCTCAAATCTCGATAATCATCTCACTCTATTTATATATTAATATTAATGCGGGGAAAAGTTTAAAAAGAAATATCTCCATTCCAATCTAATTATAAAGTCAGTGACACATCGTGTCATATATGGAAACAAGTAGCATGTAGGCCACATCAAGATTAGCAAAAATTACCTATTAAGTACGTTCCTGTGCATACTTACATGCAAGGTTGATGTGCTCCGATTTTCACTCGGTCGGTATGCTGTCAACGAATGCGATTAAACGTGTTATACTTACGTACCTATAGCCGTAGAATTTACGCTCGCTTACGAGTGTCTGACATGACTACAGATTGTTTCTTAGGGTCGATTAACATCTGACCGAAGATCCGTCGCGGATTATCGGTCGCGGAACGCCAGAACTGACAAATGTATAGAAAAACACTCGACCGTTCACACTCGACGGACTAACGTATCATCCGTCGGAGTGTTTTTCTATACATTTGTCAGTTCTGGCGTTCCGCGACCGATAATCCGCGACGGATCTTCGGTCAGATGTGAATCGACCCTTACTCAACTCAAGCTAAAAAACACAAACTTATGGACCTACAGCTTAAAGTCGAAATTGATCTTGTTTCTTTGACCCCTAGTACACTAGGCGTTTTGAAGCACGCGCTTTGGTAACGCGCGTTTCTAAATCCATGTGGTCCAGTCCAATACATCCGTTCATCCGTACACATTACGCGATGACGAAATGCGCGCTTCCAGTATAAAAAATCTTACAACGTGCGTCTTATCTAACGCGCGCTTAAAAATGCGTGTACCAGCTCTGAACCACGCCTTTAAACTACACTCAACTTAAGCAGTTCATTGACCACATATGTAATGTTTGTTGAATTAAATTAAGATGCATTCTTAGGTAACAATAACAGTGCCCTAGTTAAGGTTTTCTTTAAGGTTCGTTTGATGAATCGTCTTAAGTTTCTATTCCTGCTTCCCGATTAATACCGTGAAAAATGGGCAGCAAACTCGGTTTGGGGTTACATTTAAATAGGGCAAGCAAGGTCTCAGAAGCTTGTTTTTGGCGTTGCAGCCTCGACTCACCTTGGCCGGCCTTTTAAGCATAGTGTGACTCAACGGCTAATAGCAAGTTACGTACTTTAAAAACCCTACTTGAGTTTGCTTTCAATGCGTTTTGAATAACAAGTAGGTAAATAATTACGTTTAAAAAAAAATCCACTTAAAAAACATCCTCATTTGCAACAACAAAAAGCTGCAAGTGAGGATGAGGCTTAGTTTTACGGGAAAAGTTCTACTAAGTACTAACTAACCTATCCTCTAGTTGCATTCTGTTCACCGATCAAAACCAGTGATGGAATGCAACTGGAACAATTAGAAGGAGGTTTTAATACCTTTATTACCTTTTTTTTTACCTTTTTATTTTAGACGGATCTCCGCAGTATAACAATACGAAGCGAAAGAGAAGTTCTTCTCTTCCTGAGCTGCTGCCTTTCGAAATGGATGAAAACGGACGTGAGTATTTTTTTATACTTAATAGTGATATATCTGTGATTTCTTTACAAAATGAACTTCTAGTTTAATATCTTGTTTCTAAACGATGTCTAAGGTAGGGATGATGAAGATTGCATAAATTGTTGTTACCGTTAGAGTAAAGAGAGAAAGAAGACAGGTCGCAAGCTATCTGCCGCTAGAATTTTACTGATGTATTCCTTCATAGTTTTCAAAATGAAACATCCATTAATGTTATTAATGAGCTACTGCTGGAATTTGAACTTGAAAGTTCAGGCAGTACCTACGTAAATTATGAACGGCTATTACTTTGCTCACATGAGTACATAATATATATTTCTTCCATAAGCAATACCACCTGTTGGAGTACGAAACGACGTAGAACCTGAACCACCCGTGGGCCTTCTCGATATAGAAGAAAAAGTGGAAGATATCATTACATTAGAGAACGAAACTGCACTTTTTGAATGTAAAGTGCTCCAAGACCTGAAACCCACCTGCACTTGGCACAAAGACGGCACCACAATTCGGTCAGATGACGAGAGAATCTCTGTTATAAGAAACGGCGCCTGGCATCGCTTAGAAATCACTCACGTTACAACTAGCGACCAAGGAATTTATACCTTAGAATGCCGGGACGATAAACAATATATATCAGTAAAGGGACACTTGTATGTCACACCGCGCAAGATAAACGATGGCGTCTTCTACGACAGTCGAACGGCCGTCGGCCGTGGAGTTACTCAACATTTGAGGAATGTTAATGTAACCAAAGGAGAAAAAATTGAATTGACAGCGATATTCACTTATCGGACGTTGCAATTCACTTGGTTTAAAAACAATGATATAGTATTACAAGATCGCAGAACAAGAATAGACACCTTTGGTGTTGGTTCAACTCTCACGATTGTCAACGCCAGACCTTCAGATGCCGGAGTCTACTACCTCGTGACGAAAACAGAGCAAGGCTATCTGTCCAGCTTTGCCGATGTTCAAGTAGGACACGCTAATGAGAGACGTCAAATTCTGCCAGTAGTCGAAGAGTATCTACCGGACGAAGTTGAAGTATTTGATGGAGAAGAGGCACGCTTGATTGCTAGAATGCATACCGATTTAAATACCGAAATAGAATGGGACAGGGATGGTTTTCAGATAATAGAAAATTATACAAAGCCAGTTGATTTAGGGAATAACTACTTTGCGCTGCTACTATCGAAACCAGTAATATCTTCATCGGCACAATATCGGATTTTTGCGAAGAGTTTGAAGACCCGCCGCACTGCATCTACTAGCACCAAATTGAAAGTCCTTGGTAAGTTTTTATAAGGAGTATTCTGTCGCACTCTCTACAAATTCGCTGATGATAAACGAATGCCGACGGTCACAAACGTGTAGAGGGCCTATTCGCCTGCCATCGTCTATCCAAATTTGGCGAATGTGTAAAGTGGCCGTTATTATAATATTGTTTGTATTATTCTACCCGAACCCATAAAATTTTTAAATTTAATTAATCTCAACTAAAAATTTGTAGATTCCTGTAACTCAATATCGTGTAGTCTCTCAGTATTAGCATGTTGTAGTAAACTTATCAGTTTATCTTTTTTTATGCGAGTATGTGAGTCATTTGGTGTTTTCAGACGCCGCACCGTATTCTGCTAAAGTATCTCTGCTCCGCCCGCTGGAGTCAGCGATGGCATGCTGTGGCGCCAAGGTTTCTTTCGACTGTAGATTTCATCTCGATGACCCCATTTATTACTATGTAGTTTGGTACGTGGGGCATTTCAAAGTGGAACGCACCAACAGTCACTTTAATGTAAGTACACTTTGATTATAACAATATAATCTACTTCTGTCTGTTCCACTTGAAACTCCTTTCATAGCAATCAGTGCATAGAACATGGTGGGTAGTTTTGAGATGCATTATAAAATCATATAGAGATAAGCGACATTATAAATTAAGTTCGTATGAGTGAGTCTGGCTAACTCTGGTGACGAACTTATAGGCCACCTTAAGGTCTTCGTCATGGTTAACTACTTAATAGCCGAGTGCCCTCCGAAGCACGAAAGCGCTCCGTGATAATGCCACTGGCGGGTGGCGGTCACCCATCCACTTACTGACCCTTTCGAACTTCGACGATCTATTAAGAACGACTAAGCAAGCTACGAGGGCCATTTACAGGATACTATTCTTGCCTCTTGCATAGTCAAACTCAACGGAGCACTTGCTCCGTTGAGTACTCCGTAATCTACATACCGCTTGCCACTTGGCAAGCGGTATGTGATAATGTTATCGTGTAAATGAAGCTTATGGTATTATAGTACTTACTCGTGTTTTTCTAATGGGAGTCTGAATAAGATTTTTATCCTTAGGTAATTAGTAATGGAGCTCAATTTCTTTTGTACATCAATAAGTTTGAGCCTGGTATGGCTGGTGAGGTTTATTGCGAGCTTCGCCGTTCCTTTCCGAAGAACAGATCAGTAAAAGTAGGAGGGGCCTTCGCTCGTCTGATAATGCTACCTGTGCCGATGATTCAAGAAGTAAGGACACGTAAAGTTCTTGATGGCAAACTGTATTATGAAAAGGATGCAGATGATGTGAAAATCAGGATTCATGATATCAAACAGGAATCCCGTAGTCTTACCGACGTTGTAAGTAAAGCTTTCATTGAAATAGTAGGTAATAAAAAATGTCTCGGTGTAAATAAAGGTCACGTTTTGGGCAGACAGATTGCCTCACCTTTCTAAAGCCCGGTTTCCACCGCGAAAGGGTAATGAGCGAGAAATGGCTAAGCGGAACAGACTCCTTTCCTATAAGGATTTTGTTTCCATATTTTTGAATTTAGAACTATTTCAACTCTTTCTGCTCGCCCTTTCCGCTCTATTTGTTGGTGGAAACACAAGTATGAAATTCATTCTTGCGAGCTTCGTACGGATTTCGCCCCGCTCGCGGTGTAGACCAGGCGCTACAAAAAACTCTACTATAAAGTTTATCAGAATTTAAAGATAATATCTTTAATTAAGTAATAGATTTTTCTTAATATTATTATGGAGCGAATTTGATATTTCCGTTGTGCTATATTTTACTCAACTTCAACGACATAGGTAAAGCCACACTAGACTACTTTACCTAATCTCATTGATAGCCTATATCGCTAATCAGCTTTTAAAATCTTGTTTAAACTTACATACCTCAAAGAACTATTTATTTATTTATTTAACTATCTTTCCCAATTAAAACCATATTTTAACATGTTTAACAGAAAAAAACATACTTGCCATCGGTTTTCAAATACACAATATTGCCGTCGTTAAGACCTCCTAGATTACCGAAAGAAATTTGGAGTTTTAAGCAATCACGCAGCTTCTCAACCATGAAAACTATTATGAATCTAGCTCGACAGGTACAGCAAAACGTGATGCTCGTAGATCTTACATAAATGTTTCGCTTTACTTTGTAGGTTAGAGATATGCTTGAGCAGATTTTTTCTTTTTATACTTTGTTGTTTTACATGGTATATTTACATCATATCAAAATATAGGTACCTACTTATGTTTTAGCATTCCAATGCCTTCTGAGTTTTGCCAATACTGTTTGCAGCTTTCGTAGGTACATGTTGTATGGTAGACTTAGATTTTGATTGCGATCTTTCTGTTTTTCTATAACGAGGTAGTAAACGTTGGTACCTATAATAAGTACATACATTGTTTCTTTTTAAACTTAAATATTTGAAAGTAACGCTTACCATATATTTATGTATAAGCACCTAAGATATACCAATCTAAGCACAACGTATTAGTAGGTGTTTATAAGTACCTAACCATAATTCGGGCCTTAACTTTTATTCAAATTTTCAGGATGAAAAAGTTAATTATCTACTGAAAGTAGTCTACTGCAGGTAAGAATGAAAAAAAACCTTTGTTTTGTTAATGAGCTTGAAAAT
The DNA here is from genome assembly GCA_963565295.1 of Epirrhoe alternata. Lineage (NCBI taxonomy): Eukaryota > Metazoa > Arthropoda > Insecta > Lepidoptera > Geometridae > Epirrhoe > Epirrhoe alternata. The sequence goes on from OY751375.1 coordinate 4,898,180, forward strand.
AAGAAATACTTGAAGATCTACGTACGAGCCCTCTATTAGTGCAAAATATCCGTGCGGCGGTAGTAGTTTAACTAAGGGCAGGACATTCTATATTTTTTTTTTAGTCATTTATTTATTAAAAACTTGATGCCTTTTATCCTGAGGTTTACACAAAGATCTCGTTGCTGTAATAATTTACTGCCACTGGCCACCTAATGTTTTAAATGGTGGGATGAAGAGTGAAAGCAGGATGATGAGGATAGACTCTGGATTTTCTTTTTATAGTTTTTTGTTATTATATCTATTTCTATAGCGTTTTAAATACATTTGACAAAGATCGCAGAAATCCGCAGAACCTCGACTAGAGCTCGATCAAAAGAAGTGAAAATCGTGAGGAAACCAGTTCTATGATTTCAAATCTAAAAATATGGTTAATTGCATTGCACGACTTGCCTCTGACAACCTATACCTAAGTAAGGCTCAATGCACACTGGATTGGCCGCGACGAGACGTAACAAGACATTATAAACCTTATGAACAATGTGACAAGATATTGAATGCAAGTTGTGTGGCGAGCCTCGCGCCTGTAGACTAGCGCGAACGCGAGCGTTTCTGTATCTTGTAACATTGTTCATAAGGTTTATTGTCTTGTTATTGAAACTGATCGTTGGGTCGCTGCAAATTCAATGTGCATTGAGCCTAAGTTAGCCCTATGTTTCGTTTTTAGATTGGATGATGATGGTTTATACTTCCTGCAAGCTGTCCGAGGGCCGCCGACCGATGCAACAACCACAGTTAAAGTACACGCTAGTTCCCGCAGTGGTGTAGTGTTGGAATGGTAAATCCAAAATACTTTGTAATTAGGTGGTTTTTTGCACTCTTAATTTATAGCTTGATCACAAAAATTCACCTTTTACCTAGTCTATTCACACTCAGATAAAAATATTTATTGGAGTACCTTACCTACCTACAAGCCGCACAACGTCATTTTAGTCCCTTCTAGGTAAGCAGGGTTTGTATAAAATGTAGTTATTAGAAACAACGGGAATATTCCGTAGTAAGAGTGGGAACCTGAAAACTATTTTTAGAAAAATACATTTAAGTTTGGTTCCAATTGGTAAAAATGAATATTTTTTCAGGAGTCACTCCATAGTAGACTGCAGTTTTTGGTTCAGAATAGAGTTGGCGCAGCCAAACGGATCCTATGCTGTTGCGGGCATCTCCAGCATCCCCAGTTTTACCATAGATTATCCTCTGATCGATCGAATGATGATTTTCCGCATCACAGCTGTAAAGGCGAATACCAGCATATGCAGCTCAGAAGTTTTTATTAGTGAGTATCTAGTAATCGAGAATGATGCTCGCCTGTATGCTGTCGGGATTTCAATATAAAAAGATAGTGCTGGACATTACACAATACATAGTCCCAAAGTAAGCAACGGTTGTGTTATGGGAACCATCATCACAGATACAAATTTACATACTTTTTTGTTTTGATGGATGGATAGATGTACCTATGTTCGCTGAAACTGCCGAACGGATTAGGTTTAGGAGGTACCTACCTACCTACCTACCCTTGATTAACACTCAGGTTATGGTACTTTTTATCAGGTTTTTCCTGTGAAATAGTACCTAGTAGAAAAATACAAGAAATAAACATAAATTATTAATATCTTGACTTTATTTTTCCAGCTCCTCCGTCAGAAATAGAACAGCACTTGGTGATACCACACGAGGTCCAAAGTATGGATACCTACAATTCAAACTATATCATGACTAACGAGATAATCGGTGCCGGCGCATTCGGCAGCGTTTACCTCGTCAAAGACAAGAACAATGGATCCTTTTATGCTGCAAAAATTGTAAAAGCCAGGACTGAAAGGAAGAGGGATCGTATCCTGAGGGAGTTTAATATAATGAAGAAGCTCCATCATCCAAAGCTTATTGAGCTGATCGGGTTTTACGAGTCGAAGAACACGTTTGTTTTCGTTATGGAATAGTGAGTATCTGGGAGCAAGGCGATGCTCAAGAAATATAACTCATCGGAATAGAATATGACATAAAAGCAATCGGTTGATACTAACACCTAAGCAGTTACAAACTCACAATCACCATTTGATTTGGCAACGATATCAACCTTAAGATTTCGGAATAATCTGATTCTGAACCTCTTTCAGCTGTTGGGGAGGCGAGCTGTTCGATCGAGTTGTCGGCGAAGAATTCCTTAAAGAATCGGACGTGGTCGGCTACGTGAAACAGATATGCGAGGGTCTCGAGTACATGCACTTGAACAAAATTGTGCACCTAGATCTGAAGCCGGAGAACATAATATGCTTAAGCCCCAACTCCAGACAGGTGAAATTTTTATACTTTGCCCCCTTACGCACTAGCGGCGAACCGCAGGAACGGCTGCGGGTTAAATTTTAGTACAATTTTGTGGCGGATAATTGCGTATAGACACAAGCGGTTGCATAGGTATGCGGCCCGCCTCGCGGTTCAATCTGTAGTTAAACCGGTAGTGCGTAAGAGGGCTTGCCTCCGGGGGTTATTTTAATTCGTAGGAGAGCCGTCGGATTCGTCATAGGGAGTCGATGCTGGGTAGCTTTTTGGGTAGTTTTAGATGGTAGATCCGCGATTATTATTAAAAATTATCGTTCAGATATCAACACTTACCTATTCCAGGTCACGGTAGTCTATTCAGATATTAAAGTACCTAGCATTATCAGGTTATCAGTTACTTATTCACATTATAATTACAGACATTGTTTAAAATCTAATGTTTATAAGTAATTGTTTATAATCTAGATGAGATCTCTACTTCTTTTAAAAAAAACATCATAATAAATACCTATAGGTAAACACACTTTTGGTACATCAACCTTGCGTTGCACCAAAATTGTGTTTCAATTCAATCAATATTAAGTTGAATACAAATGAATTTCGTAAACAGGTAAAGCTGATTGACTTTGGAGTGGCAAGAAACGTTGATGAAGACTACTCCAGGGCAGTCTACGGGACGCGAGACTACGTCGCTCCGGAGATCATTGACTACGAGCCTATCACTACAGCATGTGACATGTGGAGTCTAGGAGTTGTCACATACACCCTGTAAGTTGAGATGCTAGGTACTCCACCGTAGGTACACTTTTAGATCATGCAACTTTTTATGAAAATTTCATGTCAATATTACGCTATTAGCAACATGACGCAAGAACCTACATCCATAGATGGCTCCACTGCTCCTTTCAACATTTCTTGGATTACTCACCAAATTTTTGTGTATTTTGTACCTACGTATGTAAATTACATTTTAATTTGCCGATTTCATTGACCATGCATGCTGCACAGCGAACATTTGGTATTGTAATTTTTTCAACGACAGCCATGCAATTTTTTCTCCTTTTTGTTATCTAATACCCTAATACCTAAATGCGAAAGTTTGGAAGGGTGGATTAACTTTTTCTGAAACGTGATTCACCCACTGCGCCACAGAGGTCGTCAAGATATAGTTTATAAAAAAATATGTTTTTTTCTTTATTTCAGCCTATCTGGTCTGATGCCGTTCAGTGGAGACACCTGGGTGGAGCGCTCTATCAACATAACCCGGGCTAGCTACGACTACGACGACTACGCCTTCGTTGAAGTTTCAGACTTGGCTAAGAACTTTGTGGATAGTCTTCTAATGCGGGATCCTGCGATGAGGATGTCAGCTACCATGGCCCTCCAGCATCAGTGGATTAAGGAAGGTCCTCCTCAAGGAAGGAAGGCTAAGCATATGAACAAGATGCGTCAGAACCTAAAGTCATATCTGGCTGACTATCGTGCGAGATGGCAGGTAATCATCCTGCAAATTATGTCCTCTTTCTAATCCATTTTGACAGTAATTAATATGTACTCCATTATTTTGTAACTAAATTCTGCGCGCCACTTTGTTCACGTGGTACCAACATTCACTATCTACACCTATTCCAAGTTTCATCCAAATCGGTTCTCTAGTTTAGGGTGATTGAAACAAGCATATAAAATATAGGCCAAATATAGGCCTACTCACCTACTTGCAGCTTTATTGTATTAGTAGGAAGTAGGATAGGATATTCTTGACTATAAAATAGTTTTGCTATGTTCGTAGATCCCAAAACTAGTATGATTTCAACAACATAAACTCGGCTGATCATGTTCATTGAATTCTAGCGCGCAGGGAACGTGATGATAGCAGCCCATCGCCTGCGCATGAAAGGACGAGACACATCGGGAACAGCCACTCCTGAGTCTTCATCTAGAGGCGAAACTCCTGAAACACCATCCATGGCAGCCGCATCTGAAGGAGTATTCCTGGGAGGGTCATCTGAACCACTCTCTGCTGAAAGGTCACCTGAATCTGTCGACGAATCAGAAGATTCGTCTGAACCATTAGAAGGGATACCTAAACCACATCTGGAGCTTGGAATGTCGTATATGAGCGGATCATCAAATAGTAGTATGTTAGTACTGCACCCTTTATAAGATTCCGGATCTAAATTTATTAGAGCACGATCCCTAAATCGTGGCTATGGCACCAGATTTACCATGACGCGATGTCAAATTTTGAAAAGAAAAACGTGTAGATATTTATGTGTACTCAATGTTCATCAACGGATCATAAAATATGTTAATAATTATGTTTTAAAAACTAAAAGAAAAACCGACTCTACACGCGGATCCAGAGTTTGTTACTCCAGAGGTGGAGTAAAAAAACCTCTGGAAAATTAGGGAACGAATGGTGCACCTATTCGTTAATCTTTTTTCCGTACCTCAAAAGGAAAAAACGGAACCCTTATGCTGTGTAAAAATGATACTCCTAAGTTAACGTAAAAAAAAAGATACCTACGTCCGTATAGGCCGCAAAAAAACTCCGGAGATGCCCATAGAAAAAAGACCTAAAACAAAGATCGCACATACAAAAGTAAATCGACAAAGGACATGGGCCTAGATTATTAGCTAGTTGGGCCTAGATTACAAACGAAATGCAAAAGAGGATCAATGTAAGTATTAGCTTCCTCGCAGACTACAGACTTTCTATCGGCCGATAGTTGAGACAGAATATACTTCTCCATGAACTTAAAAACATTGTGGAAATGAATGGCAAAGAATGGTACCTACCTAATAGAAGACTAGGAAAAGCTGGAGGTCGGAACGTATAAAAAATAAACTTAACTAACAGAAGAGAAGTCGATAGCATGTATTATAATTGTACAAATTTTATATTATTAAGTACCTATCTAATAATCTTATACTGTTTTTTATCTTTAGTTTAATTAAATTATGTACTTATGTATTTTTATGTTTATTGTTTCGTGTAAATATTAATTGTAGTAGCTTAGTTTCTGTAATTAAAAGAAATATTTATAAATAATCTTGTACCGTATCAAATTCTACATTTTTGATGTTTTGAATGTTTTTAAGACAATAAAGTGTGTAATGTACAGTCAGCAACGAAAGTAGATTAACAGTTGGACTTTTAAAAATACCTTTTGTTTTCAATAACTAAGAAAAAATAAACTTTTCTTTGAAATTATTATAAAGACTATCTTCAAATTAGTAAAAATTTGGTCATCATATTATTAGATTAGATTTAGAAAATATTCAGATTCGTGAAACATCAAATGTGAATCGATTTTCGTTGCTTAATGTACTATCTATGTATACTTAGGTCAGTGGTGTGTCAATTTTAATTAAGTACCTACCTACGTACCTAGTATTTGATTTTAATTATTAAAGTAGTAGAATAAGATCGTGTGTGTTTTATTAACATCAGACTTCAAATTGAAATCTTTATTATACCACCTAGAGTTGCTACAGTGCCACAAACATAGCGGATCTGGTGTCCAAAAGAGGAATAACATTATATTATATTCAAATTTATTAAGGTATCTATATTTTAGAATCAAATCGCTTCAGAATACACATATTTACACACACTGCTCAACGTCACACCTTGAGATTCAAACTTGCACCTCGTAAGTATATCTTTTTCATTCACACTTTTTGCTCACCACTTCTCTGCCTAGCACTCGCCCACCAAGCAACTAAAAGGAAGCAACATTGCAACAAGGTCGTCAAATAAAACTCGGAACGTTTTCAAACCTCGAGGGAAAGTTTATTTTTAATAGGCGTGATTTTGTCTAAAAAACTCCTAATAGATAACCAGGTACCTATTTAAAAGCAAACAATAAGCAAGGATTATAGGTACCTAAAATAAAAAATACATCCACAAATTATTGTTATCCTAGAAAACTTTTTACTGATTTGAAGAAAATATTGCCAGGAAACAAAAGTATCCCTACATAAGGACTTTGTAAGATTTTATAGAGAATCAAAAACATAGGTGTACTAATTATTTACAGAGTACCTAAGTAGGTATGAAAAGCTGCATTTTAAGCTGTCCTCTATAAAGTACCTACTTGGCGATTCAGTACCTAAGTATATCAAACATAATACATTGTAATAGGTAACCTTGTTTAATTATGTTTTTGTTAAAAGTTGTTTATTAACTAATATTACGCTTAAGCATTATATTTTATTTCACAGGACGGCACGTAAGTATACTTCAACACAAAGTTATAAGCTTGTTGCGCCCACGATTATATTGTAATATTATAAATTATTGTATTATTATTATTTTATATTTGTGTGTTGTGTGTTTTATATTCTAGGATAACGATTTGTGTATAAACATCGGATCAATAAAAAAGGTCGCTTCACACACCTACGACTAACAACACAATAAAATTAAATAAATCATTTAATATAAATAAAAAAACCACAACAAACCTACAAAATGTAGGGGTTCGAACCTATAATGGATTTAATTAATTACTGAAGAACATTTTCCGATGATCTAATGGTTCTAATAATCAAATTATGTAGGTAGGCTATACTTAGCAAAATATTGTTTCAATACGTACCTGAAATGCATTGTATTATTAATTTCAGGCCCATTTACGTAGCTATAATTTTTTATATTATTTTGACATAGAACCCACGAATTATGGTGTTGGTAGGTACACGATTGAATTACCTACTACACGTAGTGCAAATCAAATATTGACTATACCTTGAGACAGATCATAGGTTACTCAGGAAACTTAAAATAAGGTAGTATGAAGCGACCTACGTACAATACAACAGGTACAAAAATGAAAACAAAAACTTAACATAATACTCCTACAAAACACGTTGTTTTTTTAAATAAAAAAAAATCATAAATAAAATGCACAGAAAATATAACAGAAAAACAAAATTATTGCACTGTTTTCAACGTCGCTCTTCCTTGTGTCCTGGAAGAAATATGATTTATTTAGAAAATGATTCAGATATAGGTAAAGTTTGGATTCATCGCAGTTGCGCATTTTATTCTCCACTTAACACCGTGCTTCGCGTGGTCAGAGTTAAAATAAAATTGCAATTGCTTTTCAAGTTTATGAAAGCTGTTCGAAGAATGGATATACGTAGGTAATATTTTTTTAAGTAACAGTAAGCCTCCTCGCAGACTGCAGACTTTCTACAGGCTATACTTCTCCATACTCATTACGAGCCGAAGTATATTCCGTCTCAAATATCGGCCGATAGAAAATCTGCAGTCTGCGAGGGGTATAACGATAGTATCTGTGGTAACAAGCACAGATCCGGCATTACTGAACAAAAGTATTCCGAAGTTAGTGTATATTTTTTTGGCTAATACTTGATATAATCATGATTAAAAATACATTGGCAAGGCAATTCGCTATAGATAGGTACATGCTCCGATAAATTATAATCAAATACCTACACGAGATATTTTATTTCGCAGTTGCAATCTTACAAATAGACACAACAAGGCACGAATTTAAGAAAGACAAATCTTTCATGCCAGTCATGGAACTTATGGTCTATGGAAAGTTCCGTTCAACGGAATTCAACACATGGAATCCAGCAAGCGGAATTTTGTTGTTCAGATGTCTAGACCTTAAAAAACAGTACAAAACGGCCAACGAATCAGGAATTTGTGAAGATAGCCGCTTGATATGCACAATGCACGTGCGTTTTGTTTTAAACAAAACTTTCTTCTGCATATCGATATGGCCAACTTCACGAATGCCTATAGATCCGTCGGCCTCAGTGCCGTGAAACTTACAGTGACGCCATCAGTCTTGTCTAGGCGTGGAGGGGCGTCGGTTGCGGTACGTCAGCGACTTCCTCGGCGACGGACTCACAGCTCGCACTCCAGCGTAGAACTTCCCCTTCTGTGTGATCACCTCGATCCGCGCCGAAGCCTCTTGCCTCCCAAACTCATTCTCTATCGTAATCCGGTAAACTCCAACATCATCAACTGTGACTTGTTCAATCTCCAAGATACGTAACACGTCGTCTTTTTCTTTTATCGTGATGCGAGAGGATGGAGTGATTATTACACCATCCTTGTCCCAGGTGGCCCAGGGAGCGGGGTTGCCTTTGATGGCGCATTGAAGAGTGACCGTATCTCCTTCTTCGGCCACTTTATTGAACGGATAGGTGTAGAAAGAGGGTGCTAGCGTACGGGCTGGGCTGCATAGCCGGCGGGTTTCTGGGCCTGAAATGCAAAAAACGTTTAACCTATAAATAAAAAAAAATCTAATTCTAAAAATCTTGTGAGTTCATCCCAAGCACACCCGTGCAGATCTTCTTCATATATTATTAAGTAAAATACTTAAGTTATTAAAGTTACTTTGAAACTGATTTGTCACGTGCTACTTTTTTGTTGAGATAGATTATATAAGGTCATTTTTTTAAGAGTTTCTTAGATACCTGGTGTCCTGGAGACAGATCTAGCAGGCGTAGATCGAGGTGTGGAGCGGGGCGTGGAAGCCGCAGATAGGAACGCCGGTGGCCGTCGCAAACGCTGGCTCAGCGTATTTGGCTCTCCAGGCGCTGAAAAACCCAAAAAGCATGTCTTATAACTGCAAATACAAATGCACTAACTCAGTCATTAGAGACAATGTAGTACATACAGTTTAAAATATATTGGACATGTACGAGAAGCATTTTTAGAGTAAAATGATGATGAAGTATCAACACTGAATTGGTAAAGCTTTAATTCTTTCAGAAGAGAAGTGGAGCTTTATCCCTAATCCACTATTCCAGAAATAAGCATTCCCTACGAAATAGGCAAATCGTCACCTACAATACCTATCCACTAAGCCTAAGGCGTGATTGAAACATAACATGCTCACAAACCTTCAGGTTTACCTACAATACTACTTATCGGGATTTTCAAGATGAAGTCAATAATTAAAATAACTTACGGTAGACTACCAGACAGGCGCTGGAAGTGGTCTTGCCGAGGTTGTTAGCAGCCTCGCAGGTGTAAGTTCCCTCATCTTCAGCCGTCACTTGCTTGATCTTCAGCCGCGCGGCTCCGTCCTCGAAACTCGTCTCAAAGTCAGGGCAATCGCGGATGAGCTGAACACACAAGTAGAAACATTTGCGCCACTGAAAACCAGCGCTCTAACAGATTCTGAGCTGCTGGAGCAAATGCTGATGGGTAGCTTTATTTTCAGCTGAGATTTTCAACCACTTACAGTGCAAAAATCTGGACCGGTGGCCAAAAGAGGAACTAACGATTTGAATGAAAATTTATTTTTCTGCCAACACCAAATGCGATAACAGCGCCTCTCTCAGCGGTCCAGATAAGTTTGTGACCCTGTATATTGTTTTTACTTTTAGTCGATGTCATAATACCTAATGTCTAATGTCAAGTTTTTTTTAATTAATAATAAAGAACATAATAGACGGTTTAAACTACTCTACTCAGTATCTCTTTGAATGGCACTAAGGTGCAGGCGCGGTCCAAGGGGGGTGGTCACGGGGGACATGACCCCCCCCCCCCCCAAAATCGTACACGTCCAATAGTAAAATCTTGTTTATTGTGCAATAAAGTCTATAATTAGTGTAGTGACCCCCCCTCAAAATTTCAGTAGTGACCCCCCCCAAAATTTCAGGCTGCGACCGCGCCTGCTAAGGTGATACAAATCAATGATACTGTGACACCAGGCGGTATTATTTGTATTAAGGAGAAATTAACATTAATTAGGACCTTATTCGCCCATCTACGAGAATTAGACTCTCACCTCTTGCGTTGCGTCACAGGAGCTAGTTAGTTTCACAATTTACTGCATTTACTTAGGTACTACCAGAGGTATATTCATTTTCCAAAATTGAACTAAACTAAATAAACATTTTACCTCTGAAATGCACCTTTGAAATATGAAATAGAGTAAATATTATCGCTGAATAAATACCTAAATCGTTTAACGCATAATATTTACTCGCCCCTATCAAAGGCTTTGCGCTCGCTATTTATTTACCTATGTATATAAATCTCTATTTCAGAAATCCAGCGCAAAATCAACAAACCCAAAATAATATCCAACTACAGGTATGTTTGGCCGGCTCAAATCATGCAAGCTGAATTTGACCTCAATCCCAGATATTAGCACACCCTCACACCTACTATTACAAGCTACAAATATTCTGTGACAATCAATGCAATAGTATAATGACAGCAAGGAGAGATTGAAGATCGAGATTGCATTTGAAGATGGAGTCAGGAGCTGATCAGTGAATAGTAAAACACCCGAGTGTAGGCTTGTTTGAAACATAGTAGGTAGGTACCTACCTAAAAACTTGTTTCAAAATAAAACTGAGTTTACTGTCCAGTTTCTTACCTCCTGGTAGTGGAACCACCTCACGTTAGGCTCAGGGTTCCCGGATAAATGACATTCAAACTCCACTGCGTCCCCATCACATGACAACAGGTCTGTCAGCTCCTTAGAGAAGCGAGGTAGGACTTCCACACGTCTATAAAAATAACAACAGGGTTTTTTTAATTTTTCAGAAAGGCTGAAGATATTAGTATTAGGTATTAGTTTTCATGCCAATATCGACTCCGTTCTCCTTTCCAATTTATCACATTTTTTCCATAGAACGATTTTTTCGGGGAATTCCCGATATCGAAATCAGATTTCAGCTCAATTCAGAAAACTTACCCGTATCTGATATTATGTGCGTCATCACTTGAGGCGGGGTCTGAAAAAATAAATATTTTGTAAAGAAAAATAAATAAGTACCTAATTACTTACTTAGTCCTATTTTACTTTAAATCGACTTGGAAAAAGAGAAGGTTCTAATTTGGACTGTTTTATGTAGGTACCTAGGTGAATATTGAGATTGGTAGGTTTAAAGGTTTAGTAACAGCAACCTACCTACCTACCTAAATAAATGATTGTGAAGTGAACGGAGGTCTCTTTCCGCGAGTTCGAGTTTTTGAGATCAGAAAATAAAATATTACTTATATATATCTATCACCTCACTAACTCAAAGAAGGCGCTTTTGCCGCGCAAAAACAGTGAGCAAAACACTACTTACTAATCAGTAACAGACACCGAGACCATGCTTAATTTTATTTTCTTTTTTTTTTTTTTTTTTTTTTTTATTTATTTACTTGAGTAACTACATATTTATCATAATATTGTGCCTGAAAACCTTAATAGGTTTGAGTAGGCACTCACATTCGTCTTAACTAATAGGTAGGCTTAGGTAGGTAGGTGTTTAGCTAACAATTTGTGCAACACATCACTAAAACTGTACAGCAAAGTTCGCAAACCACGCTCGCATTATTGCAATGACGGTAGTGAACTGCAGAAACTGCGAAAACAACGCGTGTAGGTATACTGTCTCAGCCACTCTCCGCGCTCGTGCACGCAGTGTGAGCGAGATGACTTTATATTGAGTCTGCGAGCGTAGTTCGTTCACTGGCTGCGTACAATACAAAAGAAATGGTGTAAACAATTTGCTATACGGGATGTTCACTTTTATATTTGATTTGAATTTATTTGAATAAGCAATATTAAATGAAATGAAAGTGTGATTAGTAATTACGAGTAGATTAAACTGTTGTCGGCTATAGTATTTTATTACTTTAATGGGTTTTATATGTTATTTAGATAAAAGTTTTTATATTTTATTTTATAATTTTTATTATTTATTTCGCTTTGATAAGAATAAGGAATAGTATTAAGTAAAGTTGGAATGAGAAATTTAATAGTACGGCGTCCATAAAAGTTTATCATTTTAGGTATATATAACTTGCGATGAGTGATTTTTCTCGTAACTGTTTTATGTTCTATTGGCAAAAATGAGTTAAGGTTAGGATATTGTTCTATTAATAGCATTAATTCCACTTTCTTATGTACCGGAATTATATTACAATACTGGAACTCATTTATATCATGTAGCTTGTTTTTAATGTTGTTTGGTAAAATAAGTTTCAGAAGGCGTGACTGTAGTACTAAAATTTGGTCAAGGTACGTCTTAAACGTTCTACCATAGCTGCTTAACCCATATGTTATAATCGACTCAGCCAGGGCATTATAAATACTCAAGAGTAATTTCCAAGGCACTTTAGGTTTAAGTACATAAAATTTGGCAAGCATAGCACGAAGTTTATCACAAACGTTATCTATATGATATTTCCAGTTAAATCTGTTATCCACTATTAAACCTAAGTAGGTATGGTGTGTAACCTGCTCGATGCTGCTGCTTAAAAATAGGGGTGTAAGTATATTCCATTAATTAACCACATTCAACGCGTTAACCAAAATAAACCGTTGGCGGGTCGCGGTTTTAGAACAAATTGACTTTTGATCGACATCGGACTAGCCGGACGGAACTGCCCGTTCTATTTATTTTTGGTTTTATGCAGGGCCGGAATAGCCCCGTCAAAAAAGTGGATCATTTCCATCATCAGATTAGCTCGCTGTCACCATAATTATTTTAAATTGTAGATAAATTGATTGACAAACCGAGTTTCAACTCAATCAGGCTATTTTCTGAGGAGTTCCGTGGAACAGCTCATGACTCCATCATCAGATCAGCTCGCTGTCATCTCATTTTATTGCATTGTCACCGAGGACTTATAAGTGTACCGAAATTCAGCTCAATCAGAAGCCGGGAAGTAGGTCAAATTAAGCTTTGAAGATTTGCGCTGGACAAACTAATTTTAATAACTTCAATTAGACTAAATTAAACTTTAAAGACCAGTGAAAGAAAACATACGAAACCTAATCAGAATTATTTGCGATGTTTGGGATTTAGACTGCCTAAGTTCTTTGTTTTTAGTTCTTTGCACTTCACGAGCACCTAAACTTATTTTGACGAGCCTCACTTTTGTTTGACTGGAGCTTGACTAAGTCCCAAATCTTCCCCAAACCGTTTTGTTGCGAATAGGAGTCTACCTAGTTTTACTTATGACTATTCTTAGTGATCCCAGCGCAGCTATACTGAATAAATGCTTTTTGGCTTTGACAAACACAGATACCTACGTAAATTTTAATATTGTTATCAACGGGATTAGTTCCATGATTTTTGAGTTTTGTTGATTCCCGATATAGAGATATAGCGGTGGTGATAAAGCGGTAGTGATATAGCGGTAGTGATAAACCGGTGGTGATATAGATTGTTATTCCAGACTATAGTCTATCACTGTGCCAAACATTTAAATCCATTCCGTTGTTTTTGCATTCATCTATCTCATCCTTATAAACTTGGATGTAGGCTTTACCTTTAGCGAGTATCTGCAGAGATATAATAGCCTTCGCCTCGCCGTGTAAGTTGCGCGCTACCACAGAGTAGGCGCCGGTGTAGTCTAGTTTCGCATGTGGAATCTCGAAGCGGTACTCTGGACCGTCTCCCATGCGCTTGAAGTGGGACGAGTCGCGGTAGTAGTCAGGCTGTTGGGGCACATTATACCTAGTTATTTACACTAAGACCTCACAGACTACAGACTTTCTATCGGCCGATAGTTGAGACGGAATATACTTCGGCTCGTAATGAGTATGGAGAAGTATAGCCCGTCTCAACTATCGGCCGATAGAAAGTCTGGTCTGCGAGGGGTCTAATAGTTATGAGAGAGATCGTCAGGCGGTAACACTACGCCAAGAACTTTGATAAGAATTTTCCGCTTGTTCCTAGTAATAGCGAGTTACATTACCAGTATTAATGGGCCCTCTACATATTCGCCGATGATAGACGAATGCCGACGGTCACGAACGTGTAGTGACGAGGGTCTATTCGCCTGGCAACGTCTATGTTCGCCAGTGATCCGCGAGTTGTCGGTTTTTTTTGGCACGAATCAAAGGGATTCCAAACGTTATGTACCCACACAATCGCCGAACACTCATTTATCGGCGGACAGCGACCGTTATTTAAATACTAAAACTTGTTATATTATTATGTTTAACACGACTACTGGGTGGACAAATAATAATGCGTTCAGTTTCATCCAATTTCACCAAAAAAACATCCGGAAATATAGGTATATATGGTGTACCTACAAGACATAAAATATCATAAAAATAAACATCCACTACACAGACGCAAAAAACTTAAAGCGAAGAAAGAACGCCATAAGTATTTTGCGTCTCTCTTTTTTGATATTCATTCAAATAATTTTGAAATTATTATACGTCCGTCCACAACGAAATGCAAGGCGATTGACGACTGTGGCTGTGCCGAATGTGTGGACACTAGCACGAAATTCGTGGCGACTGTCGACGCGTCGAATAGTTCGGCGAATGTATAGAGGAGCCATTTAGGAAAGACACCGTAACTATATTTGATGCCAGCTTAACCCCTACCAATTTTGCTGAAACAACAATCCGTCGACAATAAGTTTACCTACTTTATTATTTCTGTTGCTTAGGTAACTAGATCATTTTCGAAAAACTATCTAGCTAGGCGTCAAATGGGATAAATGCAGAGAGATGAAGCGAGAAAGATTACCTTAAGGAAGTCTCTCAGCCAGTAGACGTCAGGCTTAGGGTCCCCAACAACCTCGCAAGCTATGATCACAGTGTCGCCTTCCCGTGCCTCGCTCGACCGTGGCTTGCGTATGAACATTGGCTCTCTGGAGTACCTGCAACAATTGCTTATTTTCACAACATTGTACGCCTGACTTTCAATTAATCATTGCATTTTACTTCCTAACTTTCTCTAATGCTTCTGTAAACGCATCTTCTTGTCAAGTATCTTGTTCTTTCGAACCAGTGTGATGGAAAGATTTTAAAGAGACTCTTTTCGTGCAAATGACACACAATGTTTACGAACAAGGTTCTATGACACACCGGTTTCCTTACTTTATTTTCCCTCAGCAGCTTCTCTTTAATTTAGTTTTTTGCCTTCCCCTTCCTCGACACACTAGTTGGATCAAAATAATGAGATAAGTAATGATCCCTTCAAATTGTAAAAGCAGTTCGTTTAAAAATACTCACGGCTCATCAGGACTGATGAAGACGGGTGGCGTGCGAGTTACATTGCTGCCAATCACCTCTACCTTGCCCGACGTGGACGCTCGGCCCACCTCATTCGACGCGGTACAGGAGTACACGCCAGCATCACGTGACGTCACGGCGGCGAGAGCGAGTTCTATCTGCCCGTCTCTGTCTAGCGTCATGATGGCTCGCCTGCTGGGACGCAGGCGGACGCCATCACGGTACCAGGTCACTCCTACTGAGGGGTATGCCTCGACTACGGCTGAGATCCGAAGTTCTTCACCTGAATTAAAAAGCAAAGTTGAGTTGCGTTTTGGTGCAAAGTGATGAGCATATTTTTTTTAGAGCTGAAGTTAAAGGTTTCCAATCCAAAAAAGGCTATGAGAAATTATAAGAATTTTAGAAACATATTTTGTACGCAAACCTTTGCAAAGTGTTTATTTTTTTTTACTAACTGCACTTAAAATGCACTGTGACGATTTGACCAATGTTGTGTCGTGACGGTAAAATGTAATGATTTTATAAAAGTTTTTTATTAACTTGCTATGTTTGAATGTTTGTGTGTATGTTTGTCCAGGTTGAATGTCGCAAGCTGAATTCGACCCACTTGCCGGCTTTCGATTGAGCTGTTCTGATGGCAGAAATCAGGAACTGCATCGGAACCTCTCAGAAAATAGGCCCATTGAAATGAAACTGGGTACATCGCTCAAGTTTCGTTTCGTGTACAATTTGAAAATATAGTGACAGTTATTTGTTCTAGTGATGGAGCCAGGAGCTGTTGAATGGAACTCCTCAGTGAATAATAGTATAATATCCGTGTTTGGGCTCATATGAATCAGCTCACATATACCTAAAAAGCTTTGTACCTACCTATTGAAAATAATTTTCAAAAAAACTTATTTCTACTCCTCGATACCGTCTCAAAAGGAACTTCGTTCCAGAAGCTCACATTATCACTTCTTAGAAATGATTGAACTTTAATTATTATAATTGATATGTCACTAAGCTACTAACCATCAGTAAGTCGGTATAGAGGCTCCAGCCCGCAGCAGAACTCTGGCGCCACGTACGCCCTGATGCCTTTATCCACCACCAAGTTACAGCGGCAGCTGACGGCGCCACTACTGTTCCTAGCCATGGCCTCATACACGCCACCATCTTCTAGATTCGTGGGCGCTATCTCCAAGGTGTGGAAGTGCTCATCTTGAAAGTGGCTGCGACGATCTGGCAAAATATACAACCAACAGTCATAGTTATTCGTATTAGCACTACTTGAAATCTTGGATCCGAAATAAGAAAAATATCAAATATTCGTGTAACTTTGGTATCATGAAATTTTCGAGCATCGCGTTCCATTGAATGTGCCTCCTTCATACTATTGCACCACGTGTTTTTGAAAAAGCGAGCGAAAATAATTATAAGGATACCAAATATTCTCAACACAAAGTATCCCTACTTAATTCAATCTCAAGAGCATTCTTGTATTCAAGGTAAATGGTGTGCGCGTAACTAGACCTAACCCTCGGGGCTTGCTCTAGTTTTACCGGCTTACCATAGAACGTGACATAAAGTTATTCAAAATGTATGGTTATTCTTGATTTATTCGGTGGAATAACTTTATGTCACGTTCTATGGTAAGCCGGTAATAGACTAATACACCGTCTCAAGGAATACACAACAAACACTTATGAAAACAAGAATTTAGCACTAATGTATGACCAGCATCGAGGTAATGTTTTAATATCCCGTAAATCGTATCGAGTTGGTAACTGACTCATACGAACTAACTTTTATATCCCGTAAATTAGTGTACCTACGCCCTTTACGATTCCACAAATCATTTGCCGCGTACTGACTCAGCGAGCAGCCGCGCTCAGTGGTTCCTCGGTCGGTAAGGACGTGCCTCGCCCTCGGCAAACGCATAATCTGCCTCTCCCGAACGTGCCGGTTTTCGTCGATGCTTAAAGGTATCTCTGTCAGTTTGCCCCACGCAGACAGGACGGTTGTGTTTGCCTTGCATGCAATAAAGTGACAGGCCAAGGCTGCTGCACGCGGCAAACGTTGCGAGGTAAACCTTGCATTCGAAAGATCAGAAAATTCTAATAAAAACTGTATATTCAACTCTCTAATATCTCTCTTTATATAGTGTTATCTCTGTATTGTGTTTTGTCAGTTACCCCAACCCAATTGAACCTACAACCGACGATATGTTTCTTACTGTCAGGTTTGATTTCAAAGCCGTCCTTGAACCAGGTGATGCGTGGATCAGGGCTGCCGATTACTTGGCATGTCAGTCGGACTGGATAAGTGGCTTGCACTCGCCTGTCTCTAAGCCGCATCGTGAACTGTGGTGGGTACTCTCCATCTACATCTGCTGACCTTTCCCTATAAAATAATAGGGTAAATTATATGTGTTATATAATAATCAGTAATAATTATTCATTTAGTTGATTACATGATTAACACGTCAGATATTGTTTGGTAGGTTAAGTAATTTTAATTTGTGTATATTAAGTATCTCTACGTAAATCGGTAAAAAATATTACGAATTAAAATTTATAATTACGACTTACAAGTAAAAATAAATGGTATATTTCAATGTTTGTGTTCAAACGTAAAAGAGTCTTCTCAATGATCTCTGGCCAATTATTATTATATTCAAATAACTTTTTATCAATAACGACTCTTGATCTCGAAGACAATGCAAGCAAAATCTATAAATACGTCCGTTCTAGATAATCAAAGGCCAATACAATGAAAACAAAACAGCTAGCAATCTCGATCAACATCTAGCTAAAACGCAAAAGCAAATCAGAGACATTTACCTCTTTAACTTAGCATCAGCCTCCCATATAGATCTGTCTGTGACCACAGCCAGCCTTGCATAGGTTGAAGCTCTACCGTGTAAATTTGTCGCCTCACAACTGTACCGCGCCTCGTCCTCAATATTGATGTCCTTGATCGTGAGGCTGCAGTTGAATCCGTTGAACGTGCTCGATATCCGTCTATCTTCATCCTCGATCTCGTGCCCGTTCTTCATCCAAACCACTTCAGGGGCCGGCGTGCCCTTAACACTGCAGCTAAGGTTCGCCGTCTCACCGACCAAAACTTTCAACTGTCCAGGAAGAGATTCGTTAAACTCCGGCCGGTCTCCGGCTAACCCAACACTGATGGGAGACGAGGTTTGCACTGATTCCCCCCAGCCGTATCTGTTGCGGGGTGTAACCCTGAAGTGGTACTCTTCGCCTTGCTTTAAGTTAAATGCGTCAAACGAGTTGAGAGGTGTTATTCCTAGTTCACACCAGCGCGCGCCGCCGTCCTTGCCTAGCAGCCAACTTTCCACTTTGTACGCGAGAACCGGGGCGGACTGTCCAGGCTCCGACTTAGGCCAACCGAGAGAGATCCAGTTATTACCACCCTCTAAGACACACGGCTCTCCCGGGATGCGCTCGGGTACAGCTAAAATAAAGTACTTGATTCATGAACGCGGCAGTGGCCTCAAAGAATATTTGATTGGCTGCCAGGCGACATGTGCCAGATCCAGATGCATTGATCTGATTGATCGACATGCAAAATTGAAAGATGGTGTTATAAATAATTAAATTTACGCCTTGCGCTAAAATGATCCTACATGTATAGACATAATATTATCTAATTAGGGTTATTTATGAAATAGGTAACTTACATTTATATTTCCTTTCAGCTATCGAAAGGGATGAGTCATCAGCTGGATAAGTCCAGTCTGATATTAAATTTTCTGAAGAAGCTCGTTGTCGGACCTAAAAGGTTAAAAACATCAATGAATAATTAATATCAGTATAATTTCTAATCATAATAATGCGATTTACTACCATTTTACCATCAAAACTTACCACAACTGTGACAAATGCCCTGTCCACGCCATAAGCGTTCCTTGCGAGGATGCAGTATGTACCGGCGTCGGACACAACTGATCGTTTTAGAGTGAACTTAACGTAATCATCAGAAGTCATTTTGCAGACACGTTGGCTTGTAGTTATGTCACGAATGCCTTTCATGAAGACCACTGCAAAACAATACATTATAACACCGATAGCAACACATTGGTTTCCAGATCATGCGTATACCTATTTTAAAGTTACCTTTTGGTTTCGGTTCACCCTGAACTCTGAATGAAATGTTGACGTCTTCACCGATAGAAATAAGAATATCTTTTTCTGGACGACCAACAATAATAGCAGGTTTTCCATCAAGCTCATTGGGTTGAACTACAGTGATGGCGGCATTCATATCTACATGGCATTGTGAGCTCCATGCCCTGCACGTGTACATTCCAGATTCCTTCTCGGTAACATCAGAGAGAGCTAAGGTATACAATCCCTGCTCCACAAATGTCTTTGCATTTCTGTACACTTCGGTAACGGAACAGCCTTCTCTTAACCATTCAACTCTAGTCGGCGCGCCTCTTATCTCAACTTGGAGGCCGATAGTTCCTCCAGTAACAACTTTGTAGTCTGACAGAACGTTTGTGAAATGAGGTCGTCGTGACTCCATAGCCTGACGATTGAATCGTGACTTCTCTATTGTGGCGATATTTGGGCCCTGGCGACTTTCTCTGCCTGTAAGTAAATTAACCGTTAGAGATTTGAATAAATTCTAAGATTGAATATCGAAATACTTAAACTTACCGGTAAAATTGACTACGTGTGTAATCTGGTCAGACCAGACAGAGTTTTCAGCTTTGCATGTATACTTCCCGCTGTCTTCTGGAGTGGGATGCTCTATTGCTAGTCTGCAGACTCCATCGGCAAGGTAGTACGCTTGGTAGCGGCTGTTGTTGCTAATAGATTTGTTATCCTTTAACCATGTGATTGTAGGCAGAGGCTGCCCACGGATTCGGCATTCCAATACAAGCTCATTTTCAGCCAAGTGGAATGTGTCTGAGGAAAAATCAATTGTAAAATGAAAAAAAAACATAAAAAGAACTTAAGTACCTAGTGGACATTTTTGCCATAATTTTGATTGTCAAGTATAATATTTTTATAGTTTACTAAGTTACACGTTACACTTTGTAATGCTGGTATGTACTTACCCCGTATTGAACGAGTGAAGGTCGGTGGGATAGGAGAAGCCTCAAAACTCGGGTAAACTTTCAAGATAGCTGACGAATTGATAGAACCGTTTTCATTTTGTATTGTGCAACTGTACTCTGCAGAGTCACTTGGCACTGCATTTAATACCTCTAGAGTAATTAGCCCATCGATAAACTTAGTTCTGTATTTTAATTTGTTGTCCAATAAAACTCCGTTTTTGTACCACGTTACAGTTGGATCTGATGCTGATAAAACGCTGCATGTCAGTTTAACTCTAGAACCTTCAACAGCCGTTCTATCAGTCAGATATGTGGAGAACACTGGCTTTCTTCTAGAGTCACGGGACGCGCTTGTACGTTTTTCTGAAGTTATAGTTCTTGCTTCGCTATGTGCTTTCGATCGATGTCTCAATTCCAACCGTCTCTCAGGCGGCTCTGAGGTTCGACTAGTGTTAGGATCTAAGAGCAAGGGCGTTGATGAACGTATTTGCGAGTCCAAGACTAAGGTTTGCGCTCTATAGATGGCAGCGTTCCTCCCCAAATAGTCGTGTGAGGTCATGATATCGGATTTATCAACATCGAAAGACCTTTCACGATAACCTGAGGGTCGCGCAAATTCCATTGTGTAATCTCTGTGGTTATGGTCCACAAACTTAGACCTTTCTTTCACTTCCGGCTTAGGGCCAATCCGAGAAGGTTGATACTGGTACTCTTTGATATAATGCTGTTCATCGCTTGCCTCTCGACTAATTTTACCAGAAATGTCACCGTTTTCTTTCTTGTTCTTGGTTTGCATAATATCTTCTTTGTAAATGTGAAGTTCACCGTCTCGTCTTTCACTGCTGCCGAGTCGCTCAGTGTATTTAGAGCTCTTCTTCGAAGTCTCGTCAACGCGGCTTCTCGTAGTAAATTCTTTAGCGTCGTAACTCGTGATTGCTTTATTTTCAGCTTGTGTATATTCTATCCTTTGTTCCTCTCTATCGTTTCCTGCTCGTTTATCTTTGATTTTATCATCGACAGCTTCGAGTTCTTTTACAGTGACTCTGCTTTGTATACAATCTTCTTGCTCTTGATTTAGTTTTTGCTCAGTTTGCTCCTTTTCTTTTTTAACCTTCTTGGTTTTTTCATCACCTGTACTTGATTCTTTATCCTTCTGTATAAGCTCATCACTTTTATTTACTGTCTCTGCTTTCACGATTTTAGCTTTCTTTGATTTCTCCTTTTTGAAACGTATGTCGACGTCTTCTTTTTCTGGCAATGCACGAGCCTCTTCATCTTGTTTAGCTTCTTCAATGGCATCTCTTTCTTTTTTGACTTTTTCCGCTTCTTCCCTTTCTTTTTGGGCACGTGCTTCTTCTTCTTTCTGTTTGAGTTCAGCATCTGCCTTTTCTTTTAAAGCACGGGCTTCGTCTTCTTTCTGTTTGAGTTCAGCATCAGCCTTTTCTTTTAAAGAACGGGCTTCATCTTCCTTACGTTTGACGTCAGCCTCTTTTTTAACTTTCTTTAATTTTTCCTTCTTTTTACGTGCTTCTTCCTCTTTTTCTTTAAGAACGCGAGCCTCTTCTTCCATATACTTTGAGTCAGCACCTGCTTTTTCTTTTAGCACTCGAGCTTCTTCATCCTTCTGTTGAAGCTCAGCATCTGCTTTTTCCTTTAAAACACGCGCTTCTTCTTCATTTTGCCTGAGCAGTTCATTTGTTTTTTCTTTCAAAACACGCTCTTCTTCTTCCTGTTGTTTAAGCCCAGCATCTTCTGCTTCTTTTTGAGCGCGCGCCTTTTCTTTCTTCTGAGCTAGCTCAGCATCTGTTTTTTCTTTCAGGGTTCGAACTTCTTCCATTTGTTTGATATCGGCCTCTTTTTTAGCCTTTTCTGCCTCTTCAATTTTATCTTTTATTGCTTTCTCCTTCTTGACATGCGCGTCTGACTCTTTTTGTTTTAGATCAGAATCTTCATTTTCTTTCAGTACTCGAACTTCTCCTTCCTCTTTTTGTTTTAGCTTGGCATCTTGCTTTGCTTTTTCAGCGGCATCCCTTTCTTGCTTGAGTTTTTCGGCCTCTACTTTTTCTTCCAAAATACGGGCTTCTTCTTTCTTCTGTTTAAGCACAAATTCTGCTTGTTCTTTTTCAGCTCGAGCTTCCGCTTCCTTTTGGACAAGCTCAGCATCTGCTTTTTCTTTCAGGGTTCGGGCTTCTTCTTCTATTTGTTTGTTATCGGCCTCTTTTTTAGCTTTTTCAGCCTGTTTCACTTTCTCTTGCTTAATACGCACGTCAGCCTCTTTTTGTTTTAGATCGGAATCGTCTTTTTCTTTCAGTGAACGAACTTCTTCGTCTTTTTGTTTTAGCTCAGCAGCTTCCTTAGCTTTTTCAACGGCATCCCTTTCTTGCTTAAGTTTTTCCGCTTCTGCAGATTCTTTCAAAATACGGGCTTCTTCTTCTTCCTGTTTGAGCTTAGCATCTGCTCTTTCTTTCAATGCACGAACTTCTTCCTCTTCTTTTTGTTTTAGCTCAGCAGCTTGCTTAGCTTTTTCAACGGCATCCCTTTCTTGCTTGAGTTTTTCTTCTTCTGCATTTTCCCTCAAAATACGGGCTTCTTCTTCTTTCTGTTTGAGCTCAGCATCTGCTCTTTCTTTCAATGCACGAACTTTTTCTTCTTCTTTTTGTTTTAGCTCAGCAGCTTGCTTAGCTTTTTCAACGGCATCCCTTTCTTGCTTATGTTTTTCTTCTTCTGCTGATTCTTTCAAAATACGGGCTTCTTCTTCTTTCTGTTTGAGCTCAGCATCTGCTCTTTCTTTCAATGCACGAACTTCTTCTTCTTTTTGTTTGAGCTCAGCAGCTTGCTTAGCTTTTTCAACGGCATCCCTTTCTTGCTTAAGTTTTTCTTCCTCTGCAGATTCTTTCAAAACACGGGCTTCTTCCTGTTTGAGCTTAGCATCTGCTCTTTCTTTCAATGCACGAATTTCTTCTTCTTCTTTTTGTTTAAGCTCAGCAGCTTGCTTAGCTTTTTCAACGGCATCCCTTTCTTGATTGAGTTTTTCTTCTTCTGCATTTTCCCTCAAAATACGGGCTTCTTCTTCTTTCTGTTTGAGCTCAGCATCTGCTCTTTCTTTCAATGCACGAACTTCTTCTTCTTCTTTTTGTTTAAGCTCAGCATCTTGCTTAGCTTTTTCAACGGCATCCTTTTCTTGCTTAAGTTTTTCTTCTGCATTTTCCGTCAAAATACGGGCTTCTTCTTCTTCCTGTTTGAGCTTAGCATCTGCTCTTTCTTTCAATGCACGAACTTCTTCTTCTTCTTTTTGTTTAAGCTCAGCAGCTTGCTTAGCTTTTTCAACAGCATCCTTTTCTTGCTTAAGTTTTTCTTCTGCATTTTCTTTCAAAATACGGGCTTCTTCTTCTTCCTGTTTGAGCTTAGCATCTGCTCTTTCTTTCAATGCACGAACCTCTTCTTCTTCTTTTTGTCTTAGCTCAACAGCTTGCTTAGCTTTTTCAACAGCATCCCTTTCTTGCTTAAGTTTTTCTTCTTCTGCATTTTCCCTCAAAATACGGGCCTCTTCTTTCTGTTTGAGCTCAGCATCTGCTCTTTCTTTCAATGCACGAATTTCTTCTTCTTCTTTTTGTTTAAGCTCAGCAGCTTGCTTAGCTTTTTCAACAGCATCCTTTTCTTGCTTAAGTTTTTCTTCTGCATTTTCTTTCAAAATACGGGCTTCTTCTTCTTCCTGTTTGAGCTTAGCATCTGCTCTTTCTTTCAATGCACGAACCTCTTCTTCTTCTTTTTGTCTTAGCTCAGCAGCTTGCTTAGCTTTTTCAACGGCATCCCTTTCTTGCT
Source organism: Epirrhoe alternata (assembly GCA_963565295.1). Classification (NCBI taxonomy): domain Eukaryota; kingdom Metazoa; phylum Arthropoda; class Insecta; order Lepidoptera; family Geometridae; genus Epirrhoe; species Epirrhoe alternata. The sequence goes on from OY751375.1 coordinate 4,922,375, forward strand.
TAAGTTTTTCTTCTTCTGCATTTTCCCTCAAAATACGGGCCTCTTCTTCTTTCTGTTTGAGCTCAGCATCTGCTCTTTCTTTCAATGCACGAATTTCTTCTTCTTCTTTTTGTTTAAGCTCAGCATCTTGCTTAGCTTTTTCAACGGCATCCCCTTCTTGCTTGAGTTTTTCTTCTTCTGCATTTTCCCTCAAAATACCGGCTTCTTCTTCTTTCTGTTTGAGCTCAGCATCTGCTCTTTCTTTCAATGCACGAACTTCTTTCTCTTTTTGTTTTAGCTCAGCAGCTTGCTTAGCTTTTTCAACGGCATCCCTTTCTTGCTTAAGTTTTTCTTCCTCTGCAGATTCTTTCAAAACACGGGCTTCTTCCTGTTTGAGCTTAGCATCTGCTCTTTCTTTCAATGAACGAACTTCTTCTTCTTTTTGTTTAAGCTCAGCAGCTTGCCTAGCTTTTTCAACGGCATCCCTTTCTTGATTGAGTTTTTCTTCTTCTGCATTTTCCCTCAAAATACGGGCTTCTTCTTCTTTCTGTTTGAGCTCAGCATCTGCTCTTTCTTTCAATGCACGAACTTCTTCTTCTTCTTTTGGTTTAAGCTCAGCAGCTTGCTTAGCTTTTTCAACGGCATCCCTTTCTTGCTTAAGTTTTTCTTCTTCTGCATTTTCTTTCAAAATACGGGCTTCTTCGTCTTTCTGCTTGAGCTCAGCATCTGCTCTTTCTTTCAATGCACGAATTTCTTCTTCTTCTTTTTGTTTTAGCTCAGCATCTTGCTTAGCATTTTCAATGGCATCCTTTTCTTGCTTAAGTTTTTCTTCTGCATTTTCTTTCAAAATACGGGCTTCTTCTTCTTTTTGTTTAATCTCAGCATCTTGCTTAGCTTTTTCAGCAGCATCCCTTGCTTGTTTGAGTTTTTCTACTTCCACTTTTTCATTTAAAATACGGGCTTCTTCCTTGTGTTTAAGTTCAGCATCGGCGTTTGCTTTCAAAGCACGAGATTCCTCTTCTTTCTGCTTATTCTCAGCATCCTCTTTTTCTTTAAATGAACGAACTTCTTCCTCTTTAAGCTTAAGCTCAGCATCTTGCTTAGCTTTTTCAGCGACATCTTTTTCATGTTTAAGTTTTTCGGCCTCTGCTCTTTCTTCCAAAATGCGGGTTTCATCTTCCTTCTGTTTTAGCTCAGCATCTACTTTTTCTTCGAGTACAAGAGCTTTATCCGATGTTTGCTTGAAATTAGTACCTTCTTCTTCCAGTGCATGAGTTTCTTCTTCTTTTTTATGCTGCAAGTCATAATCTGATTCTTCTCTGAGTACACAAGCTTCTTTTTCCATTTTATGCTTAAGTTCAGTACCTTGTTTAGCTTGTTCGGCGTCAATTTTATCTTGCTTTTTGTCTTCCATGCTATCTATTTTAAGTGTATCCTCATTAGTTTGTTTCAGATCAGCATCTTCTTTTTCTTTCATTAACCGAGCTTCTGCTTCCTTTTCCTGTTCTTGTTCAACATCTAATTTTTCCTCTAAAGAACGAATTTTTTCGTCCTTTTGTGTCATAGTGGTATGTTCAGGTTTTACTGGTTCATCTATCTTTTCACTACATTTTTCAGTCTTTTCTGTTTCTACGCTTGTTTCAGTTTCCTCATTTTGCTGAGCATCAAAATCTGTTTCACGAACTACTCGCGCTCCTTCTTCATTTTGTTTGACCATCTTATCATGCTTGGTCTTTTTCGTATCCTTGTTTTCTTGCGCGACACGTTCTTTTTCATTCTCATTTTGTTCAATATCAACAGTGACTGTTTTCTTAGCGGGACTTATAAATTCTTCATTCTCAAAACCACGTTTTGCTGGTTGTAAATTATCATCCACTTCTTTAACTTTGTCATCTTTCTTTAGTTGTTTTTCATTATCCTGCTGCTCTAGCTCAGCATCTTCGTGTTTAGTTAGGGAACAACCTTCTTCTTTTGGTTTCAAGTCGGTATCTGTTTTATCTTTTCTTTCTTCTCTTTCTGTAGGTAATTCTTCTTCCCGCATTAGTATTAAATCAGTTTCTTCGTTTGTGTCTGTCAACTTTTCATCAGTAACATTATCTTCAGAGGTTTCTTCTTTATACAACTTTTGTTTGTAATTTTGTTTATCATCGTCTTTTAGAGATACAAATCGAGAAGACGAGCTTGCTGCATCATCGGTTTTTTCTGTGCATGCTAATTGCGCTGTGTCTTGATATTCTTTACTTGGTTGTTTTGACGATTCTTCTTGTTGTTCAACAACTTGTTCTGCTTCTGGTATACATTTAACTTGGATTTCCTGGCCTTTATCATCCACTATCGTAGCCAAGTTTTCTAGATTCTGATTTTCATCATGTTTTATAGTTCTTGAAATTTCTCCGGTATCATCATTATCTGCTGGTTTTCCTAAAGATTTGCTTCCCTCTGCTTTACAAAGCTCTTGTTTTTGGTCTTCTTCTGGTACTATCTTAAAGCTGTCTGACTTTTCAAAAGTAGTTGGAGCAATTTGAATGCTATCTTTTGATTCTAATTCAGAGACATCTAGTGAACAAGACTGTATTTCAATTCCTGGTTTCAGTACTGCAACTTCTTTGTTGTTTTTTGTATTGTCTTCTTCACTTGCTGTTACTTGCAAAGACTTAAAAGATAGTTGTGTTGGTTTTTCTTCTATTATGGTTGATTCTGATTCTTCTAGATGCTTTTCGATATCTACAATTTTAGCCTCTTGATAATTTTTTTCAGCTTTAACTGTTAATGCTTCCAAATGGTTTTTGATATAAGCTGTTGTAGATAGTATTTCAGAAGCTATGCCCTTAAACATGGGAATTTTATTCTTTACTTGTAAAGTTGATTCTGATTCTATACTCGAAAGATTGATTTCCACGGATTTCAAAGTATTGTTAACTTTTTGTAAAACGGTAGAATCTAAAAGCATCGCTCGTGGAACTAATACGCTAAAGATATTGTCTTTTAATTCCTCCAATATTATTTTCGTGAATGCAGCGTCACTAGGCAGACGAGCAGTTTTATCAAGATTAATGTAGAATTTTATATCTTCAAAATGATTGAGTACTTTACGCAAAGATTTCGACAGCCTTTTCCAAGACTCTTTATTACTTTCTTCGTCTGTGGAAGATATTATTGAAATGTTTTTGATAGAATGAAGCAATGATTCTGAAGGCTTCCCAAAGTTTTCGAACATAAACCGTTTTTGTACGCTGGATACTGTACCGCGCATGTTTGATATGCTGCCGTATACTAAATGTACTGCAGTTATTATACTATCTTTCGTATCCGTTGTTATGTTTTCCGCCATTTCAACTTCTCTTTCTAGTGAAAATATATTTTCTTCGATTTGATTTAAATATTCCACAACTTTAACGCCATTTTCAATAACAGTATCTGCGTCAACTAAAAAGCTTGCTCGTAAAGTTTTTAAACTATCTCTTATTGTTTTAAGATTATTCACAATACTTGTTAGATTGTCGCTTTGTTTAGTGTCCAATTTAGCAGCTATATCGAGTAGTTTAACTGATTCTTCTGTTTCTTTTGAGCATTTATCTAAAATGATTTCAGTAGTTTCCGATTTATGTAAAGTTTGTGTGGCTTGCACTTGTTGTGCAGCATTCATGTTTTCAACAAGTAGCTGTAAAGTAGCACACGCTTCATTAAGCAGCTCTGGTGGGCTTTCTTCATTGATTTGAAGTTGAACACTCCTCACACTGCACTCTAAATCTTCAAGAGTTTCATTGAGAGTGTCATTTATAGCACCATCGTATTCACTTTTAAGTTTGATAATTACAGTTTGAACTTCATCTAGGGTGTCTCTAAGAGATTCCGAATCATCAGTATCAGTAGGCCTGTCTGCTAGGTTAATTTTCATATTTACGTCTTGAAGTAGTTTTTCCAATTGAGTTATACTATTTTGTTCCTCGCATACTATATTGCTTTCTGAAACATAAAATAAAAAAATAACACTAGAGGGTATGGTCAATGGTCATCCTAATATTATCAGCTTCAATGACCACATACGTACCGATTTCTACATGTTTTAAGTTTTTAGCAACATCAGAAATAATGGCTATTTCCAAATCGTCTTGTAAATGTAAAATAATTTCAGACACTCTTTGAAGGGCTTCAGATGAGAGTAAAGGTGTCATAGCTTCTGTATTTTCTGAAGCTTGGAATTGCCAAGTCGAAAGGGCATCTTGCAATGATTGAGCTAATTTAGCTTGTTCTAAAACGTTTTCCTCGTTTATTGGAGTAGCTTCCTCTGCTGTTGCACTATAATCCATAGCGACTAAGCTTTCACGAAGTTTTTTAGCCATGGATATTGATTCTTTCAGTGTTACTAAGTTCGTTATATTTGATATTTCGTCAAGAACTTCTTCAGTGATAAATGCATCTATGTGATCTATAAGATTTCGGCGTTCTAAAAAAAATACAGTGATTAAATACTTTAGACGAAGATATTTTTTAGGAATTATAGCAGCAGCCTTAAAACAATAAAATGGGTAAAAATTTTGTAACCATTCATTAAAAAAAAAATGTTGTTTAAGTCAGCCTAACAATTATATAGATTACGTATAGATAATTATTAAATAACAGTATTTTACAATGTTTCTCACACACAGGCTTGAATACACAATGGTTCAGTATTAGAGTTTTTCTTAATGAACATGGTATTTTTAAGTATTCAAATTAGCCAGCGCATTACGCATTGTGAGTGAGTGTGTGTATGTGAATTTTATATGTGCTTATTGTTGCATTAGATTTCATAGCTTGTGTCAGTGTGATGTGATATGATAATGTAATTTTGAGGAAATATATTACATAATTGGGTTCGTGTGTTTTTGTTCAATAATAATTAGGTTCTTTATTGACAGTCAAATACAAGACAATTTAAAAGCTAAGCCATCATTACTCAAAATAGTAATAAACCTAAATAATCTTCAAATCATTAGTTTTATAACGATCTTACAATCTTTATTTATTTGGTTAACTTTAAATTTTACAAAGCATGGTGTCTTATCAGTGCCACAACATCTAAAGCTTTGCAGTCTATTTACCCTTAATATTTTGAACATTATTAACAGAGTTTTGATCCTTATCGCTTATCACCAGCGGCTTACTCATGTTTGCAGATTGATCTTCTATGTCATTACTAGTTAGTTTTATCGTTTCATTGATATGTTGATTTGTTTGTTCCGATGCTGGAATCTCGGGTTTCATATAGAAATCTCTATTCGGTTCGTCTTTTTTCAAAAAATCTTGATTCGAGTCCTTATTGTCGTTGGAATTTGGTTTAATAAACTTTGTTATCTCCTCAACTTGAACTCTTTGAGTAAAAATGTCATTTATAGCGGCTGTAATATCCTTCGGTAGTTTGGTAGAACTAGCTTCGGCACACTTTTCTTGCAAGTCTGGTAAAATAATCACGTCTGTTTTTGGGTTCCCGGAAATAATGTCTTGATCAGAGATATTAAAGAAAAACTCATTTGCTTCTTTCATAATATCTTGTAATACTTCGTTGCTAGTGAATATCACATAATTGATTTTTTCTAGTAAAAGTGTAGATACCCTTAAAACCTTTTCAACGTTTTCATTTTGAAGCAAACCAAATTTAGAAGCAGTATCTGATATTTCACGGAGTATGTTACACAACGAGTCACGAAGTTCTATTACAGGTTTTTGTCTCTCTTCCAAAGATTTTGGCACGCTCATAATTTCAATAAGTTGTTTAGCACTTTGCAAAGACTTTTTCAAGTGAAGGCTGGTAGACGTTGATGACAGTTTATCAGCTAGTTTAGATACGTCTTCAGAAGCTATGTAATCTTCAAGACGTGTGTAAAGTAATTCTGCAAAAGCAAAATTATGCTTACCTACTCAAAATATTGTTTTTGCTGTAGGTACGTACCCAACCTACCAAGAAATTCAATCTAAGTGTTTTCAGTAAGATTAAGACCCCTCGCAGACAACAGACTTTCTATCGAATTTCTATAGTTGAGACGGAATATACTTCGGCTCGTAATGAGTATGGAGAAATATCGCCCGTCTCAACAATCGGCCCATAGAAAGTCTGCGAGTATGTAGTATTTTAAGTATTCTTATTTTATATTAATATAATAGCAGTCTATTGTTTTGTATTACTTATAGGTACATGTATTCGGATTTTTTAATATTAAGTTTAGAAGTAAGTTAAGTACTTGAAAAAAAAAATCAAAACAACCGACTGCAGGAAGTCATTGAGATTTTTGTATAAAGAGTTAGGTAGCTAGGTAACTCTGTGAACAAACCCATTTGCATGCATTCATTGCGTTATTCAAAACGAAGTTTAAACATAATAATATGACCTGAATACATTTTTGTAATCACCTTTTAACTTTTTTCTTTTGTTATCCGACTAAGAAATTTAACGCATTACATACATACATACAAGATACGCGCGAAAAAAATAACCCTTTCCTTTGATAGTCGGGTAAAAGCTTTCTACTTTGGCAATGATTATAATTATTGTAGTGTTACATTATAATATTAGGTATAAGCATCAGCTTATCAAAAACATAATTACCCATGTGAACGAGCGATGGCTCAATTACACCTCGTTGCGTGGAAATTGATGACGTCATGTCGTCTACCGCACAAGTTTGTTGTGTCAAAGCTGTTTCTAAGTTTAGCATTACAATATTTTCTTGTATAGCATTTTCCTGCACTAATGTGACATCTTCAATGTCGGTGATACTAGGTATTTCAACCACAGCATCACTGAAACATTCTTCTTTTCTGGTTTTTGTGACTTCGATCCTAATTTCATTCATAATAGCAGAAGGAATTGTGCCAACTGTTGGTATCTCATCTGTTGAAGCATGGATTAAATCTTCTTGGATAGAAACATCACATTCGTTAATTATGGGCTCGACTGGCAGAAGGTCATCAGTCGATGTAAGGTTTTCAATATTTTTTATTGTATCTTCGATAGGAATAAGTTCATTAATGATATTTGTTTCTTTTGACACTGTTTCTTTAATACTGGTAAGCCCATCATAGTTTGATGGTATTTCATCTGAAACGATATTTTGTACATCATTTTGGAGATTCGTTTCATCTACGCATTTTGGGAAATCAATGTCAGTTAAAGCTGGTTCCGATGTCAAATCCGATTCGGCATCCTTCGTCTGGGTAACTTTCTTTTGAACAGCAATATCTTGATCTAAGGTGACTTCTTGAACATTAACCTTTTCACTAGCTTCTACCGCATGTTCTTCAAGAGCTCTGTCCGAGTGGGTCAATTCATGTAAGGGGTTGTCAGTTTCAGAATTTATAGTTAACATAGCATCACGCAAATATTTATCATTTCTTACTTCAGTCACTTCATTGGAAGAAGTTTCAGTTACAGTACCCAAATTATCATCTAATCCCGAAAGCTTTTCAAAAGATTCTTCTTCTCTCACAAATGATGCAGTAGAATCTAAAGATTCTAATATCAGGCACTCAGGATGTGCATTTTGGAATTCACTGCGTTTATTTCCAGTCATTTTATCCACCACAGACCCTCCTTCGTTATTTTCTATCATATTTTCTAGAGCGACTAATTCTTCATTAAATAGGTCTTCACTAAAATTAATTTGACTTGAACTACCTTCAAGTAATGGCATCTCAAGATCAGAACATGGTATCAGCAAATCATTATCTTCCGTTGTTGTTACATCTGTGGTATTGATTTCAACAGTAGCTGCAGTCGTTAAGCTATCACTTATACTAATTTTAGCTGATACTGTAGTTTCAACACTCTTTTCAATACTTTTAGTACTTTCCAAAACAGTCAGCTCTTGAACTTCGGTACTTACTAATTCAGCCAAAGTAAATTCATCAGCTAATGCAGGGGAGTCAAAAAACTCTTCAAAAGGTTTAGTAGTTTCAATGATTGTTTCAGGCACATTAACTCCGATGCTATTTGTTTGTTTCAAGAAATCACTATACTCACTAGAGCAATCAACAAACTCCTCTGAGGCTTCTGTTGGAATTTTATCGTTAGGTATTTTTGATTCACCTTGGTTTGCAGATACTAGATCATTTTCCGACACCTTGATCTTACTGTAGTAATCTGTATTAATATCTTCAGTGAAGGGTTCATTGTGTTCTTTTATTTCCATTTTTTTCGGGTCTAGTGCTTGAGTTTCTACCAGCGTTGCAGCTGACAAAGCGGATGTTAATTCATCAGTAAGTTTCGATATCACGTTAGCTGCACATTGTACATCATCGCATAAGCTAGGTGATTCTGTTGAATCGTTGCCTAATAGCTGAACCTGAATACTTGATAAAACTTGTCGAAGTAGTATTATTAATTTTGTATGATTTAAATCATGTTGTTCTTTAGTGACTGATTCACTTGGTGTTATAATTTGCGAAGTTATTAGAAATTGATTAAGCTCTCTAACTCTTTCAACTGCTCTATCAAACTCTTCGACATTTATATGCTGTTTGTATATGTGGTGTAAAACGTTGTCAGATAAAAATAGATTGATAATCTGTATCAGTGTATCTGTGGAAAAATGAGCCATGTAGTGTAAGTTTATGTTAATTTTTCAATTGCCGTTTTAAGCGCCAAGTAATCGTTGTAATACAAAATTACTTCTAATTTTCTCATAATTAAATCTGGTGTACATAATAATGTAAATATTTACAAAAATAGTGTTTATTTAAAAATGTTTACCTTGCATTTGCTATAAATAAACATAAAAATAATGCTGGACATTTCACACAGCATCATCTAGCCCCAAACTAAGCAAAGCTTGGACTATGGGAACCAGATAACTGATATACTACTTATATTGAGATAAATATTTGCAGATCATACAAAGATGTATCCCGCGGCGGGGATCGAACCCGCAATCTTCCGCATCCCAAGCGGTCTTTCTCCCACTGCGCCACAGAGGATATTGTTTATTAACTTAATTGTTTTTATACTGATCCTGGCTTATCCGTTACATAACATAAACTAGTATGGAACAACATACATTAATATTAAAAATAAATCTTAATACATTACCTTTAGCAGCACTAGTGTTGAACGTTTCATTAATTTGTTGCTCTAATTGTGGTGCCACTAATTCGCTTACGGAAGTAGTAGCTGTCGCACCTGTAACTTCAACTTCTTTAATGTCAGCTTTGCTTAAATTGGTAATAATATGTTCATCTTTTGCAGTAACTTTTTCATAATTAGCCGTATCTGGAGCGAACTCTTGTTTTGGCCACTCTGAGACTATCACGGCATCTTTAACATCGTTGGCTCCAGCAGTGACAATATTAGCAGTTAGCAGTACAGACTTTTCGTCGTGAATCAATATCTCATCTGTAGTAAATTCTTCAATAGAAACCTTTTGGCTAGTATCAACAGTTTCAGAGGTAATTGCCTGATCTGACATTTCGACATCGTTTTTGTCACCTACTAGGGACATTACAACCTTAGTTTCGTCATGTAGTTCTTTAACTGTTGCCTTTGTTTCTTGTGTATCTTGCTGGTTTTGTTTCGTTGATGAGTCTTGATTTGCATTGACTGATTTCGACTGTTTAGTCTCAATACTTTCTATTATTAAAACTCCAGCAGAGTCTGGTATAGATTCAGCTTTTATTATATCACTTTCAGCTTGCGTTTCTGTCACAATTTGTGATAGTTGTGTTTCTTCTTTCACTAGTTCTTTTTGATCTATTTTGGAAAATTGATGCAGCGCGGGCTGGGATATTTTAACTAATTCTAAGTCTGTTTTTACGTTTTCTATAAGCACGGCAATTTTTTCGATTTTAGCTTTATCTTCGGAAGGTACAAGTTCTAGTAACTTTTCAAAAGTTTGTTCGCTTAAGGTTGATAATGTTATTTCTAAACTTTGTATTAATTGCATTTGTTGGTCGTGTGGGTTTTTGAGTTCACCAGTATTATCTTCTTTAGTATGCACTTCTGTAGCAGCAATGCACTCTCGAAGTTCATTTGCTATTTTTATAGATTTTTTAAGCTCTTCAACGTCAGTTACAGTTGACAACGTGTCCACTACTTCAACTATATCCTCAGAAATATATTCAATAATATGGTGCATGAGAATATCTGAAAAAAAAAGCAACTCTTATTAATACTATATTTCAACTAACGCATTTAATGGTAACTGCTCTAAATTACCTTCAGCTGTTGATTCTTCAGCAAAGATTTTTTCTTTGACATCTTTTTTGTCACCTTCTTTTACAATAATTGCTGTCTCTACTGCAACAGTTTCTATTTCAGAAGATTTACATGAAGATGCCTCCACCGTAGCATCGCTTGCTTCGGGAATATTATTTGATTCAGCAGCAAATGATTTGATGGATTCTATATTAGTGAGCTCTTGAGAAGGAACTGAACTAGTAATATTAACAGAACTTTGTTGTTCCAGTAGTTTTTCTTCTTCTACTTTCATAAACTCAGGCAATATTTTATCTGCTGTTTCAACACCTTCAGTTTTAACTTGTTGCGGGTTTTTAAGTTCTGTTTTGTCCACATGAATTGGTTCTAAGGTAATAGAGGAAATAGACTGATCGTTTGCTATTTCGATTGATTTTGATGTATCAGATGACAATGCTGAAGCTTGTACAGAGGTTTGCAAAGTTGTAACAGCTACTAGGTTTGCCTGCAGATGTGCAGTTACCTGAGCGATTCGTTCTACAGCTTCATTGGATGGTGATAATTTGTGTGCACAGTCCAAAATTTGTACTTGCAGTACTGAGATGGCTGCTTGAAGTTTTTGGGCCAATCTTGTTTGTTCTGCGCAAACACTGATATCCAGTTCTTTTTTTTCTGTACTTTCATTTAACGACAGAGTTTTTTTCAATTCTCTCGCAATTTCGAAAGTCTCCGTTACATTATCTAATTTTATAACAGCCGATATTTCTTCAATTATTTCAATTAGCTCAATGTATTGATCAATATGGTTTATAAGTTCAGAAGATACTTCTAAAAAGCAAGCAAAAATTCATAAATATGTTTTTTTAGATATTAGTTAATTGGGAGTAGGACATTTAAAAATTCAAAATGGAAAGACAAGGACTGACGTACGTTCAGAGGTTGACTTCCAGCAAAGTGATGAACTTCCATAAAAAGAACGTTAGGTTAGGTTTCAAATTAACATCTTTGTATTTTATCGGCTGGTCAATAAAGGTAATAATAAAAATGAAACATAAAAACCTGTAATTCTTACCTTTAGGAAGCGATTCTTTTTCTATACTGTCTTTTTCAGTAGTAAGAACAGCTTGCAAAGCTTTTTCGATATCTTCCATTGGTTTTGTTATTTCTTTCACAGCTTGGACTGCTTGGGCGTTATCCATAGTTCTAATACTATCACGGATAGTATGTATTTCTTTGTCTACTTCTTGGAGTAAAGGAATATCTTCATTATGTAAGGTTGAATGGTCTGTCTCTATTTGGTGTAATATGTCTTTATGTAGTTCCGTCATAGTTTGCATAATAGACTCAGTAGTTGTAATATCTATGGAAAAAGAATCTTCTTCGGCACTCGTCAATACCTGTTCTTGTATATTTACTAATTCATTTTGAAGAGCTTGAAGAGGCTGTAACATTTCAGCTAAGACATCCTTTAGCGTATTTTCTTGTGCTTTTATTTCAGTAGCTTCATTTATTACTTTTTTCTTCTTTGTTACCTCTTCTTGTACAATAGTAGCACATTTTGCTAAACATTTTAATATAATTAATGTTTTACCTGTTCCCAAAACGTCCATATAGTTGTGTTTGTTTATACATTTCATTAGCTCTTCAAAAATGTTCGCAGATAAGCAATCTATGTTTTTGTTTTCTGTATGTTCATTGACAATCATCGTAAGTTCTTCCATTTTTTCTGCTAACATAGTATCTTCTTGCTTAGGCTTAGTAATTTGGTTTGGATTGGAAATTTCTTCTATAACTTCACCGTGTAAGGTATTTTCTAAATGTTTCGCAATATCTGCCACTTGAAGAAGAGTTTCGATGATACTGGAAATCTCACTAAATTTATTTACCATGTCTTTCAACTCTCGTACAGATTCTAGTTGAGTAATAGGAACTTTTATCAACATGTCTGATTGCGATTCAACAACTTTAATCAATGAATTCCGAGCATTTTTAAGGCAATCATCAGCTTGTATCAGAAAATTGCTTAAACATTCATTCACATCGTCCGATAAACTAAGTTCTAACCTCTTGGTTGTAAAATTATTAATCAAAGATTGCAATGAGTTAAATTCTTGTAGAAGCCTAACAATTTTTTTATGACTAGCTGCTTTTGTAATAAGACAGCGCAAAATAGTGAACTCGTTTTTACATGTTTTAAAGAAATCTTCTACTATCGAGAGGTCTGCAATTGGTATTTCTTGATTTGCGTCTTGTAATACGCTAACAGCATTTTCCGCAATATCATTAAGTTGGGCTAATGATTCCGAATCAATTTCGACAGCTAGCTGTGGAGACATACAACTAGTCAAATCTGATGCTAGTGACAAATCTATAAAATCATACTGTTGAAGTACTGCAATATTGGTTTCAACCTCATCCACTATTTGTATCAATTTGGCTTCTTGTGATATTTGTTCTGGAGACTGTGCCGTAAATTGGATGATATCTTCTTGAACATCCCTTACTTTGAAATAAAGTTCTTCGGTTAAAGATTTGACTTGATCAATTCTAATATTTTTAGATACATCTGTTGCATCAATTAGATTGTTGACTACAGTTTCCAAACTTTGTACTTCCTTTGGCAACGCAATTTCATTCGGAGCATCTTTTGACGTGTCAAATATTTCTTTTAATTGCTCACATACTTCTCTTAGTGAACTAACTTTGTTAGATATTTCTATAGTAGTATCAGCAATTTCCATTGCTGGGAGAACAACACACATGCACTGTTCTAAAGAATTCTTTAATTCAGAAATACTTTGAAATACAGAATGAATTTTATCTGATGGTAAATCTATAATGTTTTCATAAACTGGAATGTTACTTGTGTCTAATACAGATAAACTCTGTTGGATTTCGTGCATTGGTTCAGCAATAGCGGCTAATTTTGTAATATTTGTATCGTCTAAGTCCATTGAACCTTCTATTGGCACAGGATGCAAGATTCCTTCTATGCCTGTATGTAAATCACCCAAATTTACAATAACTGATTTTAAACTGGCATAATCACTGATTTCTGACAAAGTGTCCAAAGCTTCAATGATGTCAGGAGTTTGCAAAACCATAATGTGTTCGTTAAGTGATTGCAATTTGTTTGCGGTAGCTGTAGTGGCTACTTCTTGATTGAGAGGTAAGTACGATTGTTCAATAGCTGTTTCTTCTGCAGTTGGTAGCACCAATCGATCTGAAGGTAGCGTGTCGGCAGTAGTTTTGATGCCCGAAATGTCTTCTAATGTTGACATATCTTCTACTCCTTCAACGCCACCTTGCTCATGTATCATTAAAATACAACTCTGTAAGTTTTGAACAACGCTTGCCATATTAATGCTGACTTCATATGGTGTCAAATCCTCGCGATACTGTGAAACTACATCTTGTTGAAGTATTTCTAAAGTAGTATGCAGTTCATGCAATGGTTCGGCAATTGCTGTAATGATATCAGTATTTTCCTTGATAACATCAGTATTTTCAGCGATTAATTGATTTAAAACTATGATACTTTGGTTCAATTCACAAAGAGGTGTAGCTATAGTCTGAGCGAATGATGCATCCGGTATTTCAGAAATATGCTCATCTTGTTCTACTCCACTTGAATGCACAGAAGCAACACATTTTCTTAGCTCTTCTAAAATGGGGCATACATATTCTAAAGCAGGTGTCAATGTTGACTTTAATTCTTGTGTACTTTCAATAGCTTTAACAGTATTAATTGCAGCAATCGTTTGATCTATGTGGTCTATTATTATATTAACTTTTTCTTCATTCATAATTTGGCTTGAGAGATCTTGGATGTATTCAGAATCTATTTGTATACTACGATCTTCCGCTTTATTTATAACTTCTTGTATATCCACTAGCACATCAGATATATTATTCAAAATGCGACAGTTAAGTTTGGATTCAATAATATTATTAATAAGGTGAGTTTCAATTATTTTTAATGTATTGCTTAAGCTTGCTAATGGTAAAACATCTTCTGTAATTACTGAATCGATGTTTCTTATGGAGCTGTTCATTATGCTAACAGTATCACATATTTCCACCATAGTCTGGTATTTTTCAGCATCATTGCTTTCAATAATCTTCTCAAGGACCTTTGTCAAGTTCTTATGGAACGCATCCATATGAGATTTTACAGTGGGCATAGCTTCCAACCTTGGAAGATTATTCTCTAAGGCAATAAGAATTTGTGCCATTTTTTGAAGAACATCAAGTTTATTTTCACTTTGTAAAATATCGAATTTTCCAACAACCTTATCAATTGTTTCTATTTTGTTAGAAATTTCAATTAAATTTTCTTTTAATGCCGTCAGAGTATCTTCAAGCATTGTTTTGTCTTGCTCCGTATTTAAATCAGTTGATAATTGCTCAAATGAACCTCTAAGTTTTATTACAGAATCCATCACTGTTTCAATTATGTCAGTGTTATGTTTATGTAGAGTAGATAACGTCTCCTTTAATGAAAGAGATTCTATTTGTTCTAAAGCAGTTTGAAGGTCTTGTATAGATGCTGACATATCATTCATTATGACTTCACTATGTCTTACTTTTGACAAGTCAATTATATTGCCACTTTGTGCACTTTCAACTATTCTTAATAAAGAATTAAGAGGACTTTTTAATTCAAATAAAGCCTTTTGTGTATCTTTTAAGTGCTTAGTTTCTAGTGTAGGAGTGTCTGGTTTTATTTCCCTGGCTTCTGACAAAATATTTCTGGTCTTTATAGTTTCAGCAGAGAACTTGATAACTGTGGTCATTTCAGTCACTACAGAGTCAATTTCATTGACGACTTTTTCTTCGGTTTTTATGTAGTCTGTAGCAATAACTGATGTTATACCTGCAAGTATGTTTTGAACCTCCATTCCACATGTTTCAATAAAAGCTACACATGTCTTTTTTACAAGAGTCTTATTGTCACATTCCATGTCAATACACTTTTCTACGATTGTCAATGATTGTTGCAAAGTCTTAAGAGGCTGCTGTACACTGTTAAATATTGTACTAGTGACTTCTCTTGATTCTGATACCGATTCTTTGGCAGCTTCAGCAATGCTGTGTATTTCAGATAGAGGATTGATCAGACTGCTAATAATCTCTAGACTTCGTGATGCTGTCGCTGCTGAAGACATTAGTTCAGATTTGAGTATAATGTCTCTTTCAATAAGTTGTACGTCATTAATAACTTTCGTAAGTGATGTACTTATGCTATTAATTGCAGTTTTAAAATCTTCGTCGGTCATCGATAGTTTAGAAGGAGTTAGTTCAATATCTGACTTAAGACGAAGCAAATCTTCCCTTGATTTACCTACTGACTTCTCACTGCTTGTGCTTGATCTTCTAGAGCTTCGGCTCGTGCGGCGTTCTCTTTTCGGTTTGATTACGGGGACATCTAATTGTGGATCTTGTTGTTTGTTTAGCTCGTTCTTTAATGATTTAGATGCAATTTCGTTTTTCAAAAGGGTAATCTTAGTTGGTTCCGATGACTCCTGTCCTTCTTCGCCTGACTTCTTAGATGATTTTGACTTTACTTTTGCTGAACTTCTAGCACTGGCAAAGCTTTGCAGTTCGCTTTCAGAAACATGAGTATCATCATCGCGTTTCTCTTCCGACAGTGATTGATCACGGGACAAACTGAAGAAATCATCTGCACTTCTTTGAGAGTCTGATTTTCTTCTACTTGATTTTGCTGCGAAGTCGGATCTCTCTTCGGACATTAATGCCATTGTCTTCTCTAAATAATCTTCACCACCAAAATCTATTTCTTGATCTAATGATAGTTGGGGTAGTCCATTCTCATCAGCTATAGATAGGTCTTCGACGTCAGCTTCAGTGCGTAAGTCTTCTTCGGGGGTAGCAAAATAATCAGGAGATACGTCTATAATAATGGCTTCCATGAGTAAGTTTCCAGATGTTGAAGTTTCTTTGACAAAACGAAGTGGTGGAAGCTCGACCACATTGTGTTCTGTAACGTTTTCAGAAAGTTGATCGGCGTACATTTCTACTATTTGTAAAGCTTCTTCTTCAGTCAAATCAGGTGTCTCGTACAGAGATACTGATACTTCCTTTCCATCGAATGAGAAGGAAATTTCTCCTTTATCATCAAGTGTTATATCTCCTACAGGAGTATCATACATTTGAGATGTTCTTTCTTCATGTATTGTGCTCAAGGAGAGGTTTCTTTGTAGAGGTTGTTCTTCTTTAGCTTTTGGTTTTGATTTCATAGAATCGTCAAATCCTAACAACGAAGCTGAACTTGCGGCGATACCCATGCAATTTTGTGCTTCACATGTGTACGTGCCGAGACAACATGTGCCATCTTGTCCGGATATAATCCTATGTATATCACCAGGTTTGAGTTCTTCACCGTCTTTATACCATTTGAGGACCGGTTGGGGCACACCAATGACTTTGCACTCCAGATTGACCGCGCCTTCATCCGATAATATGGCTTGGAGGTTTTCGAGGAACCTTGGTTTTTTGTAATGTCTTGGGATGATGAGTTTAAGAAAACACGACGTGACGCTGTGGCCAAAATCGTTCATAGCGACGCACTTCCACTCAGCTTGGTCCAGGAACTCAAGGTTCTGAATGTCTAAATTGAAGATACCTTTTTCTTCTTTATCGAGATGGCAGCGCGTTGATTCGTCGACCGGCTGGTCATCCCGGTACCACAACACTGACGGTTCCGGTGGAATGGCGACTGAAAAATAGAAAATGTGTAAATAATGCAAAACATTAAGAACGTTGTAGTTAAATCAAGGCTTGTGCAAGTTACCTATAACAGTAAAACGGAATGGTTCATCGATTTTCGCTTCAACACTCTTTAGCCCTTGCAAGAACTTCGGGGCCTGGTTCTTCGAGAACAGTTGAAGTTTCTCTTCCTCATTCAACTGGTTCTGAATATCTTCTACTGTCAGCTCAGCTGAACTGCTGGCTTGGCCCATGCAGTTCTTAGCAATGCAGCAGTAAGATCCAAGTGAGTTGGTTCCAGTGAGCTGGTAGACGTCTCCTGGCTTCAATTCCTGACCATCCTTGAACCAGCTGAGGACAGGTGTAGGAAAACCCACGACTTTGCACTCGAAGGAGACCAGGCCTTCTTCCGTGAGAACAGCTTGCAAGTTCTCCATGAATCGAGGTTTTCGATAGTTTTTAGGCACTGTTGATAAATAAAAAACGAAATAAACACGTTAAGCCCTACAAACGAATGCACTAATTCTCATGAAAAAACGCGAAGAAAGAAGAAATGTAAGTTGCTTATTAGTGTCATTACCTACTCGAACTGGAACTAACATCGTAAGTTGGGTTACTCGTTGCAAATAACTATTATTAGGCCCATTTGTAGCTCCAAGAGAAGAGATAAGGTACGCTTATTTTTGAGCAGTGCACATACCGTCCATGGCAACATAGCAGGTGGTGATGCCGACGCGGCCGCCGGCGCTCGTGGCCACACACTTCCACTCGCCCTCATCCGCCCAATCGACTGAGGGTATCTCCAATAAATAGCCTCCAACGCCGTCTTCCAGCGTATGGTACCTGAACAACAGGAGATCGCTATATCATCATTTCATCATCGCAATGCCATGGCTGTGGTTGTGTTTAAGTTTAAAGTTCGACACACTGTATGAGGCCCACGCACTTGTACTTGTTGTACCTACAGGTTATAATTGTGCTTACCTTTCGCCAGGTTCAATTTTCCCTTCCTTATTGTACCAGACGACGCTGCGAGGCCACGGCGGCACCACCACGTGGCAGCCAAGAGTGAGGTGTT
Organism: Epirrhoe alternata; assembly: GCA_963565295.1. NCBI lineage: Eukaryota > Metazoa > Arthropoda > Insecta > Lepidoptera > Geometridae > Epirrhoe > Epirrhoe alternata. Next base: position 4,940,326 of record OY751375.1, read on the forward strand.
CGCAAATCTTCACGTGAGCGTCTTCCAGCTCTTTTGTGAATATGGGCGGTGGCTCTGGCGTCATACCGCTAAGAAAATATAAAATTATCTTATAATGAAAAACTCAAACGGTACTAACTCTACGCTTTTGCTCCGATAAAATAAAAAATACCAAAGTTTATTTTTTACCATCGGGATTCATTAATTCATCGGTTTCTAAAAGCAAGCACTATGTTTGTATACTGTTCGTGGAGCTGAAAGCTAATTCTTGCCTGCATAATTAAATCACGAAAATTAGAAAAAAGGAAATAAGGCCTATCGTAACGGTTCTAAACTTAAAATAAGTACTTACAAAAAAAATTAGGTAAGTGCAAAAAGTTACTGTCCTACTGGGATTTGAACTCGCGATTGTCTCACTCAGAAGTATCGTCAGAATGGCCAAAGCGTTATAGAGATTTACCGCATTGGCCATTCTGACGATACTGACGGTATAGTGAGAGACGGCGTCGGTAACAGTCACGTGACTCGCGACTCGAGTTTGGTGGTTTTTACCCATCTCAAAAATGCCCAACGTGCCGGAAGAAGTTTTCACTTTAAAAAAATGTGTAACTCTAGTTATGGTAAGTACATACCAAGAGTTCATTACAACGATTATCATGCTACAATTACCCGGAGCTAGGTCGAGCAGAGCCCTCCCTGCTGGCGCGTCCGACAACATGGACCTTGGATGAGGAGTAGGCTCGTCCCATACAGTTGACTGCCTCGCATGTGTAAGTGCCGAGTGAGGTCGGGTCTTCCGCGTTGGCAGTCAAGGCAAACACATCGCCTGCTTTTATCTCGCGGCTGTCCTGTTGGGTAAAACAAAAACATTAATTATTTGTCGAGAGAGCATTTACCTACCACAGACCTTGCTTTGCTCGGTGAATGAATGTGAAGTAACAAGGAAGAATAATCCTATGTTCGGCTGTATGTATGTTTTTTTAAAAAGCTTTTAATTAACTTGCAATGTTTGTATGTTTGTCCGGGTCAAATCTTGCAAGCTTAATTTGACCCACTTCCCGGTGTCCGATTGAGCTGAATTTTGGTACACTTATGAGTCCTCGGTGACAATGCAATAATATGGTAACAGCGAGCTGGTCTGATGATGGAGTCAAGAGCTGTTCCAGGGAACTCCTCAGAAAATAGGCCGAATGAGTTGAAACTAAGTTCGTAAATTGAGTATCATCTAAAATTTTCAAAAATGGTGACAGCGAGCTGATCGGATGATGGAGAACGGAACTCCTCAGATAATAGGTTGATTGTGTTGAAACTCACTACATCGGTCAAGTTTCATCTACTAATTTGAAATATGATGACTGCGAGCTGATCCGATGATGGACAACGGAACTCCTCAGAAAATAGGTTGATTGAAATGAACTTACATCGGTGAGTTCAATCAGATCACGGTAATACATTAAAAGCTTGTACTTGTTGAAATTTTTTACAAAAAAAAATTTATTTAATGTGTGTTCATCGATATTTCCGTTGATGTAGATTGTAGACCGATTTCCAATTTTTTTTTTGTTTTGCTAGCATCCGTACTCTTTTGTTGGCAACTCGATAAACCGATGACAATGACAGCGTGTGACGTTAATTCCGGCGGCTGTGGTGTGATTTGAGTTTGATGTTGAAAAATAGTTGGAAAGAAAACTTGTAAAAAGTTTTACCTATAGTACTCTCGAGGTGGTCCCGTATAAATTTTACTCCTGAGGGATTGATATGTTTTCCCGTAAAACTCAAAAAATCACTGATATTTCTGCCAATTGTGGACCGATATCCAAATTTTTTTTGGATTGAAAGGAATTCCTGGCACTATTAAATCGTATCGTGGTACGTGAGTACCTACGTACCGCGATACTTCACATAAAATGTATGCAGTTTTGGTAATTAAATAAATTTTTTTTTTTTTTTTTTTTTACTTAACCTATCATGTCCCACTGCTGGGCAAAGGTCTCCCCCTTCAACTTCCACTCCTTGCGCTCCAAGGCCACGGTTTGCCAGTCTGGCTCGAATGCATCCAGATCGTCTCGCCACCTCTTCCTGGGTCTGCCGCGTCGTCTTCGACTGTCTTGGGGCACCCACTGAGTGACGAGCTTCGCCCAACGTTCTGGGTGCATTCGAGTCACATGTCCTGCCCAGTCCCACTTCAAACGAGCAGTCCTCGTACCTACATCCGCTATGCCAGTCTTCGATCGGATTTCAATATTTCGGACTCTGTCTGTTTTTTTGATGTTCAAAACACTGCGCTCCATAGCTCTCTGGCAAATCTTGAGGTCCGATTTTTGTGATTCAGTCAAAGACCATGTCTGAGCACCGTAGGTCAGTATGGGCAAGATACAGGTGTCGATGAGTTAAATAAATAAATAAAAAAAAATTATGCTGGACATTTCACATAGAATCATCTAGCCCCAAACCAAAGCTTGTACTATGAGAACCAGATTATTTATTTATTTATTTGGCAACACCAACAGCATACATAATACACATTTTGTAGAACATTTTAAATCAGTCACTCTATAGAATGTAGGTACACCCATTACAGATAACTGATATACTACATTAGGTATAATGTATAGTCTAAGCGTTACCTATCTGTCAATTCGATTTCTATTCTATTTCGATTTACCTACCTATTGGTGGGCTTATGGCCTCACTCACTTGACGCCCTGAGTCACGCCGCGTCCAGAGTCAAACATTGAAGTCGGTTTTCTTTTTAGTTTTTGAAAAACGTAGGTAATTATTTTTATTGCTGTTTTTCCGTCACTGTTGGTCTATCTATACCTAAATCCTACTTTTATGGCATTTACATAAAATATGATGAAAGACTACTGAAATCATAAGTACCAGATAAAAGTAAAACACTTCCATATAGGACGTTTTATATAAAATTAATTACCTCGCCAACGAAATATTTTAGTAGCTGGAATAGTTATTAAATCGGCTTTCAACCATTAGTAATTTCAGTAGGTAATTACTGTATTAATTACCACAGACCAGAGGATTAAACCAATTCCATTTGATGATTAATTTGTTTCATATTTTGGTGGTGCATTAAATTATAATATACCAATGAAACCCGTGGCATCGCTTGCGTTAAAGTAAAAGGGTGATTAAACCAAAACTATGGAAATTTATTTTCAAAATACAGAAACAGGTATAACCTACCTAACCTAAGTAAGTACCTACAACCACCGAGAGGGTAAGTTTATCATCTAGTCTTCTCTAAAACAGCGATAAAAACGTCTAAGCCCCCGTTATTAAAAGATAAAACTAACCGTGAACAGGGTGAATGAAATCTGATAACATGATCACGGGACACAGGCCCAAATTAACGTACCTTGAACCAACGCAGCACGGGAGTAGGCACGCCGACCACCTTGCACTCAAGCGATACAGTTCCTTGCTCAGTTAGGAGGGCCCGCAACTCTTCCACAAACTCTGGCCGTTTGTAGGCTTTCGGAACTAGAACGAAAAGAAAATCGCACCTTTAGAGCGGTTTCCCATTATCCGATCCGATATCGGTATCGGACGCCGGTTATAAGGTTGCGTTTCCTGCATGAAAACATCTTTCGCGAGAAATGCCAACGTCTGTCCGACAGCAGTTTGCTAGTGCAAAACTGAGGTGCAAACTCTGCTGCGTCTGTCAAGCAGACTGTCAGACATTTTTTGCGGAAGCTTTCTTATGCTACTCCACCCGCGTTATGCAGAAGCATTAAGGTGGGTCCACATGAGAATGAACAGGAAACACGACAATGAATCGACCCCTTTGTGAAGCTGGAAGGAACAGAGCCGTTGAACTCACCTAGCACGTTAAGATGCGCGGAACAGCTGGCCCGTCCGCCAGCGTTCTCCGCCGTGCAGGTCCAGCGGCCAGCATCGTCGACGCTGACGGCGGCCACGTCAGCGCACCAGAAGTTGCCGTCGCGGGCCAGCGCCACCCGCTCTGCTTCCAACAGACGGCGTTCGTTGCGGTACCATGTCACCTGAAAGAAAATACAAAATGGTAGATAGGTACTCTTCCTGTCGCTAGTTGTTCTGAAAGGATTTCGATGAACGCCTCACGGAGGATCCTCTAGAAAATTTAAAATACTTAGGTATACCATAGTGTACATGGCCTATAATGTCATACCATGTGTATATAATGTCATTTGATATGTAGGTACTACGAGTAGGTATTTCGTCCGTCTACCTATTGTCTAAATGATAGCGACAGCTAAGTGCCATATTGCGCAGAAGAATCATTTTTTCCAGTGATTTGTTATACTTTTTTCTCAAAGAGGTAAAGAATAGTGAATGGGTATTATTGTCATAGAATAAAATAAATAAATAACGTATTATGCGTCTCGTCAAACTTAGTGCTTTGTGTAAAAAATGGAATTCGCTCGAATATGCAACCAAGAGTCAGCCGTCCTCATCCTGTCATTCTTCAAGATTCGAATGTGACTGCACGTACGGTCTGATTATTCCAGAGAAATGGTATACCTACTACCTACTTAGGTACAGTCTAGTAGCCTTAGGTAAAAGTGACATAAAGTTATTTCTCGGAATAAACCAAATATAGGTAACCATGCTTTTTGACAGTTTACACTCAGGAATAACTTTAACTTCCAGGTTTATTAGTAGGTGCCTAGTAGTATAATTCAAAGCAATTCACTGGATAATTCATCCTTAATTCGCATTTCAGGGCCTAGGCGAAGATTCTCGAAGTGCGCAATATAATTATGTATGTGATAGGTACCTATGAAGAACAATCACTGGTATTCAACAGCGGTAAAATCTTAGCGACAAAATACACTACACTTGACAAAGTAAGTATTAGATCAGCACTGAAGAATCTCTCGTTCATTCAGAAACGTGTCTAGATCACATTCTTGAAGTAATGCCAAAAAATGGATTGTAAACTATTGTTCAACATCATATAAAAAGGTAATGTACCTACCTTTTTATAAACCAAGAATACTTTAAATACGAAGTAATTCTACGCCGAATAAAACATTAATAAAATGAAAATAGGTAGTATGTAGGTACCTACCGTACTTAACACCATCTCCTCCAACAATTCGTTAAGTTATAAAAGGTTTTTTATGTTCTCGTCAAAATATAAAATATTTATTGCAGTGCATAATTTCGGGTTTTTATGATTTTTAAACTATCAATAATAGAAATCAATACTTTTAACGCCATCTCATGGATTTATTTCGAACTAGAAAACTTTAATACCTTATTTTTTAAACCACCAATGCAAGATGAGATACCTATTAGGAGGCTATGGGTAAGACGGGAGACAGCTGAGCAGTGTGGAAGAGGACCTGTTGTGCCGACCCCACAGTGGACTAAGGGAGACGCAGTGTTCCTTGCGGAATACTTATTACTTACGTCATAGATTGCGTACAATAACACACGCACGTGCACAAACCCACTAGAATAAATACCTACTTATAATTAGTATATACCCAGCGGATGTTCTGCTGAAAATAGATGAAAAGTATGTCAATAGAGCAAACCAACGCAATTTTCCTTAGATTGATAGAAATACAAAAGTTGTGGAGTTTCGAAACTGGAGGCTTTGAAACCAGGTCCTCAAAGGGGTTGGTACCTACTATTCTCGCAATTTTCCTTGATGCAACGATATTTGTATTTATTTAAAACATTAGGTAGGTATCTATCATTACAGGTATGACCTAATGCAATAGAGCAGTCACTATACTATTATTCTAGTCTATCACTACATAGCATAAAACAAAGTCGCTTTCTCTGTCCCTATATCCCTATGTCCCTATGTATGCTTAAATCTTTAAAACTACGCAACGGATTTTGATACGGTTTTTTTTAATAGATAGAGTGATTCAAGAGGACGGTTTATATGTAGGTATAATACATGCATAATATAGTAGAGAAATTTAGTATCAGCATTGCACCAGTGCGAAGCCGGAACGGGTCGCTAGTATTATATACAATTCTATTCTATTCTAAATCACAACCAAAATAACAATTAATTATATATAAGTCAAAAAGCATAATAAATAATAAAAGCCCAATAATTCAGTATAAATGTCAATGGGAAATTAAAATAATTTAATTCTAGTCAAAATACAAAATAAATAATAAAATAGTCCGATTCAAACTAATTCAAAGATTGATTTACAAAATATTTGTTACATTCTGAAATAGATAATAGATATGCCAAAACCAATTATTTCTGAGTTTGCAACGCGCTGTTTTACGCGTAATTGGGAAAACCTAGCCTAGCCGTATCGATTTTCAGAGGGGATTGTTAGGAGTCATGCTCGCAACGAGCATTTATTTTCATTTATTTAGATGAATGTAGCAATCTGTATATCCAAATAACCTATGCTCTGTAGCTCTGCCTACGGCGATGTATTCGATTCCCATCTAGAACAAATGTAATGAATACGTAGGTATGTTTGTTCTGTTCGTCTGTTAAAAATATAATAGTTACCAATAGGTATTGTAAATATACAATAAGGCTCAATGCACACTAAATTGGCAAAGGACGCGACAATTCGTTTTATACAAGCGTTTCTATATCTTGTACCATTGTTCATAAGGTTGCTCTACTGACGCAATTGAGAAAGTGTCTAAAATGTGAAGAAAAATTACATCTAAACTGATACAAAGTTAATGCGTCTAAAGTGGTGATAACTCTCACCTTGCACTCTGTGGAGCTGATGATTTCGACGAGGAAGCGGGTGCGAGAGCCGACCTTGACGGTGAGGTCCTGCAGGCGACGGAGGAAGGTAGGAGGGTCCTCGCCGGTAGGGGTTTCCTCCGCCGACACTTCGAGCCGGATCTTACTGGTGTCACTCCCGGCCGCATTGCTTGCCTGCATACAAAATAACATTAGTTACTACATAGTTACGTTCTAAAAACACCATCAACAGTCTTCGTCTGCTTCGTAGGTATTCATGTCGAAAATTAATTGCGAAGATACGGTTATTTTAGTTTTACGGAAAAAATAAGAATACCTCAGTCTATTAACTATGGTATGGGACCACATTACATTGAGAGTAATCCTTACGAACGCCAACTATGCCAACACGTGGACGCTACAGTTCTTGGGGCATTATTGTATAGTACCTTTACTTACCTATCAGCTGAATACCTAGGCCTCATCTACAGACGATTGTTATGTATGGGAAGAACCCACCGTTTATTGACGATATTTCTTTGCCCCCAATGATCTTTTTTGCTGCGTTAAATTAGGTCTTCGGCAAGTCTTTGGTCTTTGCACAATGCACGAAGGTTAAATTAAAAAAAACACCTAAAAAAACCCCCATTTATCCAAAACAAACTAACGCAGAGCTTGTTAAAAAATATTCCGGTAGGTATACAATTCCAGCGGATATTCAAAATTCGTTTTGTTTCTCGGAACTAAAAAATGCAATTTTCAACTGCCAGTCTTTGAGCAAAACTGAAAAATTGCATTGAACGTCCTGTCAATAACCACGTTTGGAAAATGTTTAGTTTTTGCTATCATGTCAATGTCGGAATACCTACATACCTACACCACGCTATTTTGTAATGAGCCGTGTGGGTCGAATGGGGTTGTGTCTCGACTTTCCATCCGAAGGTCGTAGGTTCAAATCCCGTTTGTGTATCAATGGATTTTTCGTTTCGTACAATTTATATGCGCTTAAACACGAGCTCTTAGCGGTGAAGGGAAGCATCGTGAGGAAACCCGCAGGTACATGTAGGTATTGACGTCGTCTTTCCTGTAAACTGACAGGCTGACCGGCCTCAGCTTAATCAGCCTGCTGGGCTAGCCTATTCCATCTCAAACAATGTCTCAGGCACTACAGCGTCTCTTTAGGTGTAGGCATGGATTTCCTCCTAACGCTGTATACATATAAAATGTGTCAATCATCTAATAAACTTAGATGTAAGTTTATTATAACTATCAGAAAAAAAACTTAAAAAAAAACAGACAATAATCGCGTGACACTATGCTCTCTTTCATTCCGTCAGTAATACCGGCACTGGCCGTAATAGCTATTGGGAGATTCACGCTTAATTTTTTTAACTAAATAATTTAAGTAGTTAAGTAATTGTACGTTTAAACCAGCATTCACTCAACCGGTTTATTAGTCAAATTGTTTATTAAAGCATTAAATTGTTGGTGTACACACACAATTAACTAAATTACTTAGTTAACAATTAATCACTTAGCAAATGTAAATTGCCCAATAACATAGGTAAATCCATGTTTGACTTGTAGGTATCGTCTCCTTTTTAAGTTATTTTTTTTAAGTTCTAACTACAAAGTACAGAATCTCTTCGCACTATATTTAAACAAAACAACTTATTAACCTTAACTGGAATATTTATTTTAGAAATTTGCCTCTTTGTAAAAAACAACATGTCCTACTTTAATAAAAAGTCTAGTTGAGCAGATAACCTACGTAGTAAATATAAATATAATATTCAAATTCCACAAATTAACAACACAATTTTCTATAACAGTACATATTATACAGCTATAAAAACTTTTAATCATTTACCTACAGATTTAAAACAACTAAATGGAAACTTATTTAAGATAAAATTAAGAAGTTGGCTTGTTAAAAAAGTTTATTATAACATGAATGAATATTTAAAAGGCTAAATTGAGCTGATAATGCCATATACTTATAATAAAACTAGTACTTCTAATAAGTAGAAAAGTAAGTACCTACTGACTGATAATTTAAAGATTTTAAAGTTTTACTTAATTGTAAGTTTAGGCTGAACTTTCTATCCAATACCTACCTTCATACTATATTATTGTACGCTCACGATGGGCAAACTGTTGATACCTATTTATAAATATCTTTACATCTTTGTAAAACACAGTTGAACAATAAATTTTTCTTATTTCTTATTTCTTACATAAATGTGATCAGTAAGACCTCTCGCAGACTACAGACTTTTCATCGGCGTATTCTCAATACTCATTACGAGCCGAAGTATATTCCGTCTCAACTCTCGGCCAATAGAAAGTCTGTAGTCTGCGAGTGGTGCTATCTTACAGGCACCGAGACCGTCAATTTTTTTTCTGGTCATTAAAAAATAAGGGTTGTAAATATTGTTTTTTTCTGGTCATTAAAAAATAAGGGTTGTAAATATTGTTTTTGTACTGAAAATTTAAAGAGAATATACAGGAACAGAAAGTTTCACATCTATGTTGCATGAAATCCGAATTTGTCCGAATATTCAACCAAAACCTAGTAAGCCGGTGACAACGGTTTAATTATCCGTAAACTCATCCAGTGTTGTATTTCAGAAGCTAGACGAAAATTGCCGACGCGCACAATACTTGTGTTACTTAACTAATCTACGTAATATGTATGTACCTAATCTATCATTGCCAATCAACATTAGGTACCTATCCGTGTTCAGAATAGCCTGAATAGTCAAAGCAATTCTGAATAGGTTTATCTGCGCTATCTATACCTACAGGTTGACCTAACTTGACTTCAGTTTCCCGTAAAGGGGCAACCGTTATATCTTTTGAGAGTTTACCTGCGTTCATTTTAGGTAGCTAGCTGTCCGTCGCCGTGTTACCCGCGGTCCCTCGGGAAACCTTTACTTTCCCGGGATAAAAAATAGCCTATGTTCATCAGGGATAATGTAGGATTCTACTCGTAATGGTGAAAGATTTTTTCAAATCGGTCCAGTAGTTTCGGAGCCTATTCCATTCAAACAAACATACAAACAAACAAACAAATTTTTCCTCTCTATAATATTATTAGTATAGATTTATTAAAATTTCAGAAATATAGGATTAAGTATAAAAAAAAATACCTGAGAGTTCATAACCAAGCCATCTTTACCCGAGCCAAAATTTGGGCATTTTTACAGCCATATTTATAGGTAGGATTTATTCAATTCTTCGGTTTAGGCGTCAAAGATACCTACACAGACGGTCAGACATAAGTACAAACCGGAGCTATGGGCTTGTCTCTCTAGTAGAGATCTCATAACTTTTTTCAGTAAAAGCATTACGAAATCGTAAAGCCTTGGCAACCAATTTTACATTGTAGGTATAACTATAGGTGGGATAACTATCCACTATCAAATTACGGACAACTTGTGGCGTTCGCCGCATTCGAAGCTAAATGTCTGATTACTTAGCGTACCTATGCAACAACAATAGTCAAAGGAAATTGCAGTGGCACTTAGCTTTGTGCGATTCTGGGCCCAGCACAAACGTGGACAACATAATATCAGACGTCCACAAGCTCCGTTGAAAACATTCAGCGTTACAGCAACCCTTTCTACAACAAATAGGTATTGAATTGGATCAGATCTCACTATTATCTAATAAGACTATAATTATCGGGCAAAGATCATATTATGATGTAAGTAGGTTCGTCTTTGAGCACACTGTCCCCAGGCTTTTCAATTGATGGCGGAGCGGAGTACTCGTAGTACCTACGTCGATCGAGAATGAATCCTCTTTAAGGATTAGATACGAGTAGGTACTTCAAAGACGATTTATAAAAATCTTATAGATTCTAAGCTTATACTTAGGTAGGTAGGTATAGGTACCTACATCATAATTGATGCGTAATAATGTAAACACCATTGAATATCGTGATACCTATTAGGTACCTATACCTACCCATTGTTTTATCCCCCTGGTTAAAACAACGATCGTTGATTTCAAGGGCCAATTTTTCGGTTTGGAATATTTTGTCCTAAGGTTAGGACCATTATTATTATTGATGATAGCGTGGCTTTTATATCACTGCGGCCATGAAGGCCTATTGTGATCGCCACTTTCAAGTCGCCCCTTGTGGCGGGGCGTTCATAGTTCACTTCCAAGCCCTACTGCTGACATAAACTGTAGGACCTTTTTGGGAGTGAGTTCTCGTAGCTCCTCTGGGCTTAAAGTGTATTTGCCCAGAATGGCGCTGCGTTTGTGCATTAGTGGCCCACACTCCCCTAGCAAATGAAGGGGCGATTCATCCGCCTCTTTGCAGGACCATGTGGACGTTTGAATAATTGGCCCTTTTAAAGGCGATTTCTGACTTCAGTCAGAAATCGTGGTATCCGAATATTCATCGAACAAACGAAAAAAGGAACGCGAATACCGCCCAGTTCTTTCAGCTTTGATCGGTAAATGGAAGGTAAATGTCACTTCACTGTTGATAATTACCGCTACCTACTGTAAGTACTCGTAGTATGGTATTATATGTATGTATACCAATTCACTGAATTTCCGTCTTGTCAGCGTCGGCTGAACTATCTAAAAAAGATAAACATAGGAACTAGGTAGGTACATGGGCGGATCAAGGATTTTTTTCTGGGGGGGGGGGGGGGGCTGACAAGAAACAAAATCTGACAAAAACAATTTATTAATTTTTCACACAAAAATATCGTCTGGGGGGGCACGTGCCCCCGTGCCCCCCCCCCCCTTGGATCCGCCTATGGGTAGGTACCTACACAACACACATCATCATCATCATCATCATCATCATCTCAGCCTTTTTTACGTCCACTGCTGAACATAGGCCTCCCCCATAGATTTCCACAGCGATCGATCTTGTGCAGCCTGCACCCAACGGCTCCCAGCAACCCTTACAAGATCGTTTTTCCATCTCGTGGGGGGCCGTCCTCTGCTGCGATTTCCGGTGCGTGGCCTCCACTCGAGAACTTTTCTGCCCCAACGGCCGTCAGTTCTACGAGCTATGTGCCCCGCCCACTGCCACTTCAACTTGCTAATCCTGTGGGCTATGTCGGCGACTTTAGTGCGTCTACGGATCTCTTCATTTCTGATTCGATCCCGTAGAGAGACACCAAGCATAGCCCTTTCCATAGCTCCTTGAGCCTTCTTAGGAGGCCCATAGTGAGGGACCACGTCTCAGTTCCATATGTCATCACTGGTAACACACACTGATCGAAAACCTTCGACTTAAGGCACTGAGGTATTTTGGACGAAAAGACATCTCGCAGTTTCCCGAACGCTGCCCCACACAACACACATGTAGGTACCAAACATGTAGGTACACAGTTCACACTGTACATGGATGGAAATTGATGGAATACTGAAAAGTGTGACATGAAATAGATCGAACGTTCCGGAAATTGAAAATGATTGCCGTGGAACGTTCTGGGTGCATTTTTTCAGACGTGTGAGTAAAACGAAAATTTGTGACAATCAGGGCGTGTACACTGTGTGAAAAATGTTACCATGTTATTCAAAATGGAATATATGACTTTGATCAGACGGAACAAATTCGCCGATTATTTTAACGCGTGACAACACGTGAGGGTAGCAAAATAAGACCCCTCGCAGACTACAGACTTTCTATCGGCCGATAGTTGAGACGGAATATACTTCGGCTCGTAATGAGTGTGGAGAATAGCCCGTCTCAACTATCGGCCTAGGTATAGAAAGTTTGTAGTCTGCGTGGGGTCTAAGTAGACGAAGAGAGAACTTTGTTAACAAAAATTTGATGATTACTGTTATTTTATTGTAACATATTGTCATTCGTTTCATTTACCACTTACATATTAATAATGCGAAAAGTTTGCAGGTATAGATTTTTGTTGCTCCTTAAAGCTGAACGTACCTAGTTTGTTTTATAAAGTTAGTTCCACTAGTTAGGTACTAGTAGCTAGACATAAACTTAAGTATATTTTCCGAAATGAAAACGCAATTCCCACACCGTTCGTATCGAAAGTCAAAACCATCTCATTAAAAACTATAACTTTTAACAAATCCAGAAAGAGAGGTATGAAGTTGCCTTTACTCTCTTCAAGTTTTTCCAATTTCATTACCTACTACGTATTCCAGGTATTTCCAATCGATATGCTCCTCTTTGCAAAGAGCAGCCTTTAGTAGTCACGGAAAATAGATCGCTCTGTGTTCGACTGTCCTCAACTACTGTTAGCTGATAGGTAGGGGAGTCTGGTTGTAACAAATGCTCACAGCACAGCAAGAGTAGCGATTAAAGCCTTGGTACGAAAGCTTTGTCATTTGTTTTCCAAATTATACCTAAACCAATAGCATAGGAATAAGTCATTTTAAAATTTTTGCGTTAGATCCCGATTTCTGTTCTATCGAGTTGAGAAATGTTAAAACAGCAATTTAAATCCTAATGTAGGCAGGTAAAACCATAGGCAAGTTCGTATGAGTTATAATTAGTTAGTGGCCAACATTGATGACAGACTTTTTAGGCCGCCTTAAAGGCTCTGTCATGGCATGGACCGACAAAATTTAATGTGCCCTCCGAAGCACGTAAGTGCTTAGTTAGTGTCGATAAGTTGGTATTGACCGCTCAGTAAACGGTCTATCAAGAACGACTAACGCAAGCTACAAACGAGAGCTTGTACCATATTATACAGCTAATTGTATAATTCAAATGCATACTTAGGTACATCAAATTGATCTAGTTAGTATTTGTGTAATTTTTTTTTTGGATTTCGGCGTGCCTGTTTCAACCAAGTTTTTCTCATTTTGTTAATTCACTATCGCTCGGGATTTAACTCATTGGCATTCAATATGGCGCCCGTGACATAAAACACTCTCCTTGGTAATACTCTTAATTTTTGAGCAGGTTGTGTATAAAAATCATTTAAAATCCTAGGAACTTACTTGTAGCGTGTAGACGCCACTGTCACCGGTCTGCGCAGCGGAGACGGTCAGGCGGACTCCGCCGGCATCATCGGATGTTGTGAACCGGTCGTCAAGCGATGCACCCGCACGGCTCCTGAAATCATGATCATTATCATCTTTTTATCCTACTAAAAAGAGTCGGCACGACTTGTTTCTCTTCTCCATTTTCCTCTGTCAAGTCATCTCAGCACTCAATTCTTTCACACACCGCATTCACGCACTCCATTCATGTTTTCTTTGATAAAACTCTGTCACCAATAGACGATCCCTTAGGCTTGAATATCCCATTGAATTAGAATCTCGTGGCGACCATTTTCAACTAAAGACAACAAAAAAGGGTCACCCGTACTTAGTAATTAACTGACGGCAAAATATGATGCAAGGGCTCCTTGCATTACTTTTTTGGTCTGTCATAATATAGCATAGCATAATAGCAAGCAAGTCGCACCTTTAGAGATGCAAGCAAGCGTACACCGGACAATGGACTTAAACGGATATTGTGTTACATTCAGGTCACTGCGAATGTTAGTCAACAACCTCGCTTCGCCATTATCGTGAGAAAACTGACATCTCTTAAGACCGGGGGGTAGGTATTATAACTTAGAAACAATAAACATTGATACACACGGAACCGCAAGCGTAGAACACTAACTTCCAGGAACATTGATGAACTACGCAACAATCAGGACAAAACTAGGTAGACCATACATTCAAATAAGTTGACAAAGTTAAGTATAATTACGGCCATAAAAATACCTACACAAAAGAATTTCAACCGATACAATATTATCAAATTATACCTAAACCAATCGTAACGCTCTGTAATTTCAGCTGCGCGGGGTGCAATTAACGTCTACTTACTAATAAGTAGGGTATAAATCTGTAGAAGATAATCTAAAGACAGATAATCTATGAAAATGTTTACCATAAAGACCTGCACCAAGTAGAATTTATTCAAACATGTATATGAAGGCTATAATGCCTTCAAACTATTTAGCGATTTATTGTTGTTGCATATTATGCCATTTTTTTTCTGGGTTTATTCACTATTTTACTCGCAGTGTGTGTGAAAAGTAGATAGAGTATTCACCTCGGGTTTAACCTGATCGCACACTGTCCGCGTAGTACGCGCCGCAGTCATTTTTCTATACAAAAAATGCTGATGACATCAGAAAATGCGGCTCGCTTCTGACGTCAGCAGCATTTTCTCTATTGAATTAACAGTTCGGCGCGTAAGGCTCGGCTGGACTGTGCGACCACCCTTAAAACTGTCTTAGTCTTAGGCGCACGCGAATCCCTCGCTGTCTCAGGATTCTAGTCATTAACTCCCTCATTTCACTCGAGTTAACTAAAGAATCCATCCATGCGCTTGGGATTGAATATGGCGCCCGTGACATTACACTGCTTTCCCCTTGGTGAATAATCGACTATTAAGCTCTTTACAATTAGCTTTGGCAAACATTTTAGTATATTCATAAAAAAAGTATTTTTCACCAGCACTTCATATTTTTAAACCTTTGGCTATACACCCACCATGTCCTATTAAACAGTACCTACTTAGAACAAGTTTATATTAATAAGTAGCTTTTATTCGAAACGAACCTTGCCAATATAATAGCTTTCTCAAATAGTAGTCTGAAGTAGTGAATTGAATGCGCAAATATAAT
Organism: Epirrhoe alternata; assembly: GCA_963565295.1. NCBI lineage: Eukaryota > Metazoa > Arthropoda > Insecta > Lepidoptera > Geometridae > Epirrhoe > Epirrhoe alternata. The sequence goes on from OY751375.1 coordinate 4,955,632, forward strand.
TGCATCAAGCTTTCTGATGTTAACCACCAATTTCCCTTTGTAGTATATAATCTTACAGAAGTTTGAAATTCATTTGTTATTTTAGTACAATGGTTTTCCTATAAAATAATAACAATAGCTGAATCAGGTTGAGTTCGATTGTTCTTGACTGATTCGATTATTAACTAACGCCCGTAACGTCGCTTGAGTGGTTCAAATCAAATCCTATTTGCCATCTAAACCACACCTAGGTATTCCTATTTCATTCAGGCGTTAATGAAACACAAACAAACAACCAATGGACAAGGATAAACTATACAAACCTAAGGGTTCGTCTGTCTGTCTGACTTCCCGCTTCCATCGTTGTAACTTCGTAAATGCGTCAAGTTCTAATTGGACATTTTGGGCTTTAGTCGTGCAAACGCAATTTACTTGTACAATATCAATAATACTTGTCAAAAGTCAAAAAGTTTCAGTATTCAGTAGGTATTAAGTAATTCAGTAGGACCGCTGGGATCACTTTTGAATCGTCCTATGGCTCTTTTATACATTCGCCAAACTATTAGGCGAACTTTTCGCCGAACTATTTATTGCATAGACAATGATCAACGAATACGGGCGAATAGACCCTCCACACGTTCGTGAGCGCAGGTATTCGTCTATAATCGGCAAATATGTAGACTGTAGAGGGTTCCATTAAAAATGAAACTAGGTGATTTCACACCTGTTCCTTCGCGATCCAGCCCGGCTAGCGTGCGCGACGTGAGATATCTCGTGCACGAGAAACGAGAAATTAGTAGATTGTGAAGAAATGAAGAACCCCGGCCGTGCAAAAATGGATTTTGCGTTTCGTCAAATATATATGCACTTTAACACGTACTCTAAACGGTGAAAGAAAACATCGTGATGAAACCACGCTAGCCGGGCTGGGCAACAAACACGGTTTGGGACCTTACTTTTCTTTTAGGTGATCCATTTTAAATCTAAACTTAGGTAAACCTAATAAAAAAAGCTGAGTAATAATTGCAAAGACATTGAGTACTCATCGGCCTTCGAGGGGCAGAGTGACAATAGGCCACGCGAATTTATCATTGAATCTTTGAGTGAACAATAAGCTTTTTTTCTAAGAATATTTTTGTATGTTTGGATCTTTGAATAGAATTTAAGCTTATTATTACTGGTCCCAACGACCGAATCTGTGAGGAGAAGCTCGTTTAGTTGTCTATTTGTCCCATATTAATCCCTATGCTATTTGTTCCAGGTATCAAGACTACCTATATAGTCTTGATACCTGGAACAAATATCTGCTAGAGTGTAAACTAGGACATCTTAGGATTATCTATGTCGGAGCACAACAGAATATTGATATAACAATGCAAGTAAACCTACCTGCGCTTGGTTGCATAGAATTTCCTGAGTAACTTGGAAACAATTTATAATAGCACAGCAATAGCCCATAAAGATAAAAGATTTGAAGCCTTCTAGGATTTCTCAATACTTGCAGTACCTAAATTTTAATCCCGTAGCGAAAATTCGTGAACAATTGAGAATTTAACTTCCATTTTCATCATACTGTAATGGAAAATTTTAAGTTTTGATAGTGCAAGCCAGAAGAACATCGAATACCTACTTATAATAAATTTAAATAATCTAGGCATACCTACGGAAGCGCGCGCTTTGGTAACGCGTATTTAAAAAACTATGTGGTCCAATACATCCGTTCGTAAGTACACATTACGCGATGACGAAACACGTGCTTCTACCAATAATCTTACAACGTACCGCGCGTTTAAAAACGCCCGTTTGACGTAAACCCGTTTTTGTGTACCAGCTCCTATTCATCGCATTGAACATGCTACGAACAGGGCCCGTAATCGCGTTCCGTTTTTCGTTCGTTTGATGAATATTCGGATTCTTCCTACCACTATTTCTGACTTCAAGGGCCAATTTTTCAAACGTTAAAACACGGTCCTTACTTAGGACCAAATATTCCAAACCGAAAAATTGGCCCTTGAAGTCAGAAATAGTGGTGGGAAACATCCGAATATTCATCAAACGAACGAAAAAGGGCACGCGAATACGGCCGAAGACTAATTTCATGATTCATTGGCCATACTCTAGCTAGATGATTTAAAAACATCAAATGTCCAAGAACCTCTTATTATACAAGTAATTGGGTCCAGCCCCCTTACCATGGCGTTTGTCTAGGTACCAGAGAATAGAAATAAATGACAGTAATGACATTAGAGTGTGGATAAAACGGGTAGAAAAGTAACTTTTTTCCACTTTCTACGCGTTTTATCCACACTATAATGTCATTACTGTCATTTCTTTCTATTCTCTGGTACCTAGACAAACGCCATGGTAAGGGGGCAGTGGGAGATTGGGGATAATACTGACTATGTTATTTATTCTGTGATAAGGCCTACATTTTGCAGTCACAAGGTCACAACTCATATTTATCTACCCATTAAAAGGAAGACGATTGACCCTACTAATTATATTTTAAATTTAATTTAAACAAGTCCAGTTCGACCTCGTATCTGTCAAGAACTTGGAATCGGACGTGACCTTGGGCCCATGTTGCAACAAATCGCGAACGCGGCCCAAAATAGACGAGTTGGACGACGCACGACTCTGCACGCCCGTTCCGATCGGGTCTGTGGATCGGATGTACATTTGATCATCCGATAACTGTTGTATATTGATCATCTAAAAGCAAACTCTAGCAATCTGTATTCATTACTATTACACTGTTCATTATCCCATATGAGTAGATAGATGAGATAATGTCTAACGCGCCTCGAGGAAACAGTCGTGATTATGTTTATGTTATTTCTAAAAGCTAGGCAGAAAATTGCGTTTATTGCCCTACACCCTTGATTATCCGATAATAAATATTAATAATTATTATTGTACGAGTATTGATCATCTTTAATTACGTTTTATAAAGGTGGGCATACATATCCGTGCTGAACTGTCAATTCAATAGAAGAAATGCTGAGACGTCAGAAGCCAGCCACATTTGCTGACGTCATTAGTATTTTTGTATAGAAAAATGACTGCAGCGCGTACGGCGCGGACAAATGTGCGATCAGCTTAAACCAAAAAAGCAAAAGCTATAAACCAAGAAATTACGAGTGAAGAACTAAAACCGACTTCAATGTTTCTTCAATGGCTGTTGGATGCATATGCTTGACATTACTCTATGTAGAATAGAGGTAGATGATCATGGCAAGACCTAGTTTGTACGAAACTGAGGTGATAAACTGGTCGTAATGAATAAAATACAATGTCTAGTTTTTAAGCTTTTTAAATTACTCAATAAATCAATACATTAGTCGGTATCTAGTCAAGCACTCCTACCTCTGTGGCGCAGTGGGTGAAAGCATAGGCGGATCCAGGATTTTTTTCTGGGGGGGCACAAGAAACAAAAACTGACACAATATTTCACGATTTATAATTTTTTCGTAGTTAGTAGGTACACAAAAATAGAGTCTGGATCCGCCTATGGGCGAAAGTCCGCTTGAAAAGCAGAAGTAGGTATCTGCAAATACGTATCTCGGGTCTGGGTGCCTATTGAATTCAAACAAACAAACAAATCTGTCCTCCATATAATATTAGTGTAGACATACGTAGGTACGTTTTCCTGTTTCGTCAATACGCACAATAATGTATATAATTACGTTTTTAAAAAAAAACCGACTTTAATGTTTGACTCAGGTATAACAAGTTTCAATCCCTTTCAAACTATTCAATGTTTGACATTGTGACTAGTGAGAATGAGGTTTTTTGAGTTTTACAGGAAAACAATCAACCCTCAGGAATAAAAAGTATATAGCACCACCTTGAGATGGATACCTTTTCAAACAAAAAAAAATTTGGAAATCGGTCCACAATTTTCGGAAAGATCGGCGACTTTTCGAGTTTCACGGGAAAACTTTCAATCCCTCAGGAGTACAATTTTTATGGGACCACTATGGTAGCATACCCTTTCAAACAAAAAAATAATTTTTGGAAATCGATTCACTACTGACGGAGATATCGGTGAACATACATAAAAAAACATACTTACAGCCGAACATAGAACCTCCTCCTTTTTTGTAGTCGGTTAAAAATCAAGACGTCTCTGTTCTGTACTATTTTAAGAGATTTCTAAGATTTCTCGTTCCATTAAATTTGATCGAAGCTGAACACATTCATTGTGTAAACATGTTACCCTAAATTAGAAGCTTTTAACTATTCTTAGCCAGATTCTCAAACCAATGGGAATTGAGGAAATCGATGGAAATGAATCAAGTTCATTTGAAATACAAGTCATCGTAACAGCGATGGGCTTGCAATCTGTCACGTTTCGAATACTAACTTTATTAAAATTTTGGCATTTGCCTGACTACCCACTTAGACTTCAAAGGCTCTTTCTTTATCCCATATAGATCTGAATTAACGACTGCCGTAGGGATGAGTGAAATATTAGTTTTTTTTGTAAGTATTAAAACATCCATGGTTATTGGTGGTTTTCACAGATTCCCGCCATCTGCCCAATTGGAGACAGATGAGATTGTATTAGAAGTTCATTGAACCAGCCGAAATAGCGCTCTGTATAGATCTTAAAATACGGAACAGTTTATGAGCGAGTGATTTATTGGCACCATTTAAATAGGAAAACGATGATGCAGCTATGCTAATAGTTTTGGAAGCGGATGGTGCTAGCTTGAGTTGAAGCATTTTCAGGCCATGTCGTTTTGAGTGTACGTACGCGCATGTTGCAAGCGTCGTAAGCCGAACTAATCAACTCTCTCGATCAGAGTCAGGGACGTAGCTAGGTAGCCAAGGCCCTGGTGCAAGAAAACTGGGACCATATCTGAACGGTGTAGGTTTTATCAATTCAAAATGTGCAAGGTGTGGCAATGATCTTTTCATTGAGCAAAACGTAATCGTATTATGATTTTTTTGGAAAAACTTACGATTTCATTCATAATTTTCTGGGCTAACTGTTACTACAGTACATTTTTTCAAAAATCTAAAAAGTTGTTTTTATTTTCAACTTACTCGGTATCTAAAATTTCCTAAGACCCTTCCCGACTCTTTTTTTTTTTTTTTTTTTTTTTAATTAAATAGGTCAGCATTTGACCTCACTCTGCCTGATGTTAAGCAGTAGTGAGGTCTAAGATGGAGCATGCTTCCCTAGAAGGAACCTATTTACTCTTGATTTGAAGACCCCTAAATTGTACTTTTCGGGAAATACAGAGCCCGGCAATGAGTTCCACAATTTGGCGGTGCGTATGAAAAATGTGGACTCAAAACGCTTTGTACGAACTCTGGGAATGTCGACCATGTACAAGTGGCGTCTTTCCGGGAACCTGTTGGCCCGATAAAAGAATGGGGATGGTGGAACTAAATTGTGGAGTTCTTGTGCACACTCTCCGAAATGAAGTCGATAAAAGACCGACAAACACGCGACTCTACGGCGATGCTCAAGGCTTTGAAGCCAAGACTCAACCAGAGTGTCATCACCTATACCTACTCTCGGGCTCTGACTAAGAGTCCAAGGGCCGCTTGAGCTTGGGGGCCCCGGTGCACTGCACCGCCTAGCCCTCCGGTAGCTACGCCACTGTTCAGAGTAACTGCTCTGAGATGGCTTGGTATAGATAGAAATCCCCTTCGACAAATTCCCTTCGCTTGGTAGGTATTTTTAGACTTTTTGTTTAAAAACCCCCGCCTTCACTCCAATTCTCAGGGGATTAATAGACAAAAAACTACGAAGCGATTAAAACACAAACCAATTTCAGTAATCTTTAGTTTGTTTGTTTGTTTATTCAATAAAAAGTAACATACATATTCAGGTAGGTACTGTCTTTTAAACTAAGTACAGTGCTAAGTAAGTAAGAGTACAGTGTCGTTTAAGTGCTTAATAAAATATGTATACAAGGTTTTAAGGTTTTTTTTTATATTGGATCACCTCGAGACTTTCAAACAAAAAAGAGTATTTGAAATCGGTACAGAATTGACGGAGAAATCAGTGAACATACATTAAAAACTCATAGGTACATTAGCCGAACACAGAATCTCGTCCTAGGGGTACATTCGTGATTAAATATATACGTTTAGTTTTCTTCAGATAAACGCCTGGTAAGTCATTTTTTAAGCGTTCTTCTTCTTCTTTTATTTAATGTGTAATTCTGCCAATGACAAGTTTTAAATAAAGATTTATAGTCATGTCAGTCAGTCAAGTCCTGTCGATGGTTTGAAAAAAACACGGCGGCTTGTTTTCTTCAAAACTCTAACGGAAATTTTTCGTCAAATGAGAAATCTGCTTCAATACTCCCCCATTCCATTTTCCAGATCTCCTGTTTCAAATCCAAGGCTTCATTAGTAAAATGCCACCGAAATTACATAATAAAACTTAGTAAAACACAAGAAAAAGAAAATAAAATAGCAGAGCAGTGCTTCTTCCTAAAATGGCGAAAACCAACCCCCATATAAGCCTTTTACGGACTTAATTTCAGGTTTGCGCGAGAGTCGTCAAAATCGTATATGAACATTTTGTCATTTTACATCGACTCGCGCGAGCCATGGAACGTGTGAAAGCGTAGTCCGTACGCAGCTTTACATTTCTTAGCTACTCTCATCTGCTCTGAGCTGTGCCTTATAATAGTGCACTAAATTAATCCAAAAATAGGATGCTGAGATCTGGAGCGCGCTGCGATGCATCGATAAAGTTATTATCATACATTCTGGGGATTTCTATAGGTACGTGGATATTTTTTTAATTTGAATGTGTGCGCGCAGCTTCGTTCGTATAGGTACCAAAATTGCTTAGCCTTTATTGATTACTAGCTGTCCGTCGCGGTGGTCCCTCGGGAAAACTTCACTTTCCCGGCATAAAATATAGTCTATGTTCATCACGGATAATGTAGGATTTTAATGGTGAAAGAATTTTTCATATCGGTCCAGTAGTTTCGGAGCCTATAGTGTAGACAATTACGTACTTAACTTACAATTTCCACGTAAAGCGCTGGACAAATATAAGAGGCATGGTGCGGGCGTGGCGAGGTGCGGGCGTGGTTGCCATTTCTATTTATTCTTATTTTTGTATAGAAGCTGCGCCGCGCCCGCGCCACGTGAGCGCTACGCCTCTTGTATTTGTCCCGCGCCTAAGACAGGATGTCGTGCAAAGGAATATATGTATTATATCTGTGTGCCAATTTTGATAAAGCAAATACTTAATTGGTACTTGAGATTTATCAACATTGATAACTGCTTTGAATTTGTTATTAAAATTGCGTTCTCAATCAAACGCACAAACAAGTGCGAGATGGCCCTAACTTCTCCATTATAACAAAAATACTTAGTTTATCTCAAACATCTTCCATGTAAGTAACTATTACCCCTATTCCTTAGGCATCGATAAGTTAAAGTTTTATGTTTTAGATAGATACTACTGGGAGTATACTACCGGAAAATATGTCGGAATATATGTCCAGCATATAAACAAAGATACAAGATATATAAAGCGAAGTACAATGGGTGGTCTTATCTCTGTGAGCGATTACTTCAAGACAACCTTAGGATAAACTGGATCATTTAATCCAATCCAGGCAAAAAGACGGTGTAAATAAAATATGTTTATATCCAGCAGTGGATGAAGATACGGATGATGATGATGCTTTAGACGAGATGCTATGGACAGAAGTACGGGTCCATCTAAACTTAGATTATTCATGAATTGCCAATGTGTTTCCATAAGCTTTGCTGTTCAGACTGACTGTTACGAAAGCGGATATTATAATATAACAGTTTTGATGTCTGCAGAAATTAGTAATGGACGGGTTTTAATTTTAACCACTTAAAGGTGGTCGCACAACCCCTCCGCGCCGAACTGTCATTTCAATAGAGGAAATACTGAGACGTCAGAAGCGAGCCGCATTTTCTGACGTCATCAGTATTTTTCTATAGAAAAATGACGGCGGCGCGTAAGGCGCGGACATAAAGAAGAAAGAAAGAAAGAAAGAAAATACATTTATTCAACTAATCAACTAAGTAGGTAAGAAAATAAAACAAATAATAAATTAAAAAAACAAATGAAAAATGATTGTTGAAAAGGCAACTACTCAGCAAAATGCCTAGATCCAAGGATCAGGCGCTGTTTTTCAGTGTCGCCTTAGAGGGAGGGGAGAGGGAAAGGGGGACGGTGTGTGTAATGTGCTGTAACTGTAATGTCCCGGTAACACAAGTCTCTTGAGAGCCAAGGTTACACAGGGCAGCGCTAGTGTGAGCTTTTTGTACCTAGTGTGTGTAATGTAAAAGGAAAGTGTATGCATGTGGGATGTGTAATGTGTGTGTAGTGTATGTAAGGGTGGATAGTTGTGAGCAAAAAAGGATGTAAGTAGTAGGGAGGCATAACAGAGTAGGTGATTGTGTAGTGTCAGTGTGAAGTGTCTGCGTGTAGTGTAGGTATGTGTGCATCCATTTAGTGCTAGGAAGCTAAGCCGCTATCAAGCTGCCCCTCCAGGAGAAGCCTTTTGTAGTGAGATTTGAAAGTAGCTTTTGAAAGTGTATTTCTCAGTGGAGGGGGCAAATTATTCCAGCATTTGGTAGCCTGGTAGCGGAAGCTTCCTTCAAAAGCACGTGTCTTGTGATAAGGTGTGACTAATTTAAACCTGTTAGCTGGTCTAGGATCTTGCCTGCGGTTGTTATGACGCCATTCAAGTTTTTTATATAAGTAGTAAGGGTGTTCATACCTAATGATAGTGTTTAGAAGGCTTGCCATATGCAGACTTCTCCGACTTGTCATATTCAATAACTTTGCACGATTAATATAAGGACTAATATGACTTCTAGGCGGGATTTTATAACAAAAACGAAGGCACGCATTCTGGACGCGTTGAATTAGCTTTTTCGTTTTATTTAGCAGACACGGTCCCGTAACAATATCACCATAGTTTAGCTTGGACAGAATTAGGGACTCGCACAGTGTCAACCTAACATCCTCGCTAAGCAAATGCCGCACTTTGTACATAACCTTAAGGCGATAGAAGCAACTTCGTGACACATTGAATATGTGGTTTTCAAAACGTAACGTATTGTCCATCAGAACACCGAGATTGCGAACTTCATATGGGCGATCTGCTTTCTGACCAAGCTACGAGTACATACACATTTTTCATTTCTTGCTCACACATAGCACATGTCTTCTTCCTAAGGTACTTCTGTAATGTTTTTGCTAACTTGCAGAAAACTCAAAAACGCATTTTTGATTAGTCGATATCGATAATAGTTACATAACTTTCTCTAAGATATCATATAAGACTGAAAAACGACTCAGAAAAGTATAGGCTACGGCGTAGAGGTCCGGTCTCTACGTAGCCTACGACGTAGCGGAATCCTCTACGTAAACTACGTCGTAGCTCAAGCAGTATTGCGAAAAGCTATCATTATATTTTCAGAATCCTAAAAAGAAGACGCGCGAAAAGTTTCAGCTACGGCGTAGAGGTCCGGCCTCTACGTAGTCTACGATGTAGGGGAACCCTCTACGTAATCTACGTCGTAGCTCCTCCTTGATAATGATATTGATTGAATGATATTTTTATTTAGACATGAGGTAATAAGAAAATGATTGTTTATACAAACATTTTTTTATTTAACTGATATAAAAAAGTTACAATATTACACAAACGTTTAGCATCTAGAAACGATTACATCAATTACTATAATGTGCATACAATTTTGTTACATTTGGCACTGACTCTGAAATTGTTTGAATCTGTGTTTAGTGTTTTGACGTGGAATGAGACATAACATTTATTTTACGTTTATGTAATGAAGGACTCTTAATAATGTCCCTAATTATTTCAGAGCTGATCTCTGAGCTTTCTAATAAGCGAAATAAATAAATAAATAATGCTGTACATTTCACACAGCATCATCTAGTCCCAAACTAAGCAAAGCTTGTAGGTACTATGGGAACCAGATATCCTGATATACTCGTACTACTTATATACTTTTGTTTGTAAATACATACATATTATATAAAGAAACACCCAGACCCGAGATAAATATTTGCAGATCATACAAACATTTATCCCGCGGCGGGGTGTACGCAGATGGTATTGAACCCGATACCATCTGCGTACCAAGCGGGCTTTCACCCACGGCGCCACAGAGGTCGTCAATATATCCTTTGTTTGCGGGTCGGTCTTAATTGGTATCATGGTCTTAACTGGTTTCTGTGTGTGCGTAAGCATGCTGAGCGCTCATTCGTTCATGGAGCGTTCTAACGTTACGCACTCAGAAACCGACGTGCATGTGCATCTACACACACAATTAAGACGAACCCGTCTTCGAGGTCAAACAACTGTACTAATATTATTAATGCACAAGATATAAGTTGTACTTATGTTTGTAAATATTTCACGCAAAAATGACTTGGATGGGCCTGAAATATAAAAAAAAAACAATAAATTGATTATTACTAATTATTATTACTGAATATCATAAAAGTTTATAAGTATAGAATTTTATTTCGGTAAAAGTACTCCCGTTATTAATTATAAAACAATTATAAGAAAAAAATACAGTTAAAGCTCAAAATCCAGCAATCTACGTAAAACAACGCGCTCAGTACAATACTCTTCAAACGGATTTGTTTGTGTGTTGGGAATTGGGATGCTGTACCTAACCCTTGCGGCTCTGTAGACGTCTTTTTACATCCTATAGTGATCTTCCGATTTTTTATGTTTTGTGTGAAAATCCAACTGATCTACCGTGTCTCTGTGATAGAGTTACCAAACAAACAGAACACTATCAGTTATTGCCCACTAGATTGACAAGGGTGTAAGGTTCGGTTGTTTAAAACAGCATTGAGTTTGAGAGAGCAAGAGGCAATAATGGTTTATATGAATGGTATTGTGTAAAGGCATTTGATGGACATCGTGTATGTATTGCTGCATAATGGTTGCAACGTTGCAACACCGTCTGGAGACGCGCCAATACGAGCCGCATTGACAAACATTGATTGATCAATACGGCCAACAGGTGACTTAACATTAGAGTTTACACTTACAACTTTGAAAGTTCGTTATTCATTTATTTGATTCATTCAGATAAATACCTTTAGTGGGTAGAGAAACATGGCAAAGTGCTTTCGCAAAATGAGTAAATGAAAGCCAGCGGAATTTCGCTACTCAATAGCGGAAAATGCTTTTTTTTAAATATCGTAAAGAAACATAGTAATTTATGTTATTTATCATAAACAAATAAATGGAACACAACATCAGCATGTTGAAGTGAAAACTTCTTTAGTTTGGCAATTTGAGATGCGAAAAAATTATTGGATTCGCCTCGAAAAGGTCACGTGCACGTCACGTGACTGCTCACCGACACCAGGTTTTTGGCAAGTTCAGAACCGTTCAAGTTTGCACTTCTACCGGCACTCCTGGAGTGCCACTTTTTTTAAACTAAATTTTTTTAGATAGAAAATACTTAATTTCAATTATGTACAGACCGCAAGTAAGGTTTTGCTTCTTATCAACAAAGTCCAAGACCTACCTACCCTTTTTCACCTTTAGCAGGGTGCCAATTATTATTTTAAATCATTAACATTAATAGGTAGGTAACTCTAATAAACGACGCCTAATAAACGTCTGATCGATGCGGGTTCGAATCCCATCGGAATCCAAAATTTTGATAAGACTTTTCATTTCTTAACTCTAATAAACCCAATCCAAACGTAAACTCAATCATGATCATATCACTAAACAAACGCATTCAAAAAAACGATGATGATTTTGATATAGCAAGCGATCTAATGATGATGCGAGGCAAGGCATCATAATGGATAGTGCAATCTAAAATATAAAATCAAATACAAACCCTAGGCCCAAGGCCTGAAATATTTGGTGTTGTTATAGCTCAACCCAAATTCATGCACATAAGCTAGATTTCTTATCTAGTAAAATGTGATATATGTGAACTGTGTGGAGATTTGATACAGCCCCAGAAAATAATGATACAGCTACATACCCATGATACCCATCCACATGAATTTATTATATCTCGCGTAAAATGTTTTACAGTTCAACTAACTTAATATCCATTGTTTTCCTAAGAAATAAAAATAAATAAATAAATAAATACTTCTTTACTCCATACTAACCATAGGTACTAATATTATAAATGTGAAAGTAACTCTGTCTGTTTGTTTGTTTGTTGCCTTTTCATACGCAAACCACTGAACAGATTAGGCTACTTTTTATCCCGAAAAACTATCGAGGGACCGCGGGCACCACGGAAGCGCTACTAGGATAAAATAATACTTCGTAGAATTCTAAATCTTTCTAACATCCACAAAGCTATAAAATTTTCGTAAGTTTATAATAACATCTTTAATATTCTTTAGTTATTTTATGTAAAATGCAAAGGCCCAAGTTGTACTGTTAACAAACATGTTTGTAAAAACAAAACTTGTCGTATTTCCTGTTTACAAAGTAGTCTTGAATAAAATAGTGTGATGCATCGCGTGGTTGTGAGCAAACACAATACATCGCAAACGAAGCAGAGTTCGTAGAGCGTAAATGATTTCATGAAATGTTTAGATGAAAGACCAGCGAATTAGACCTAAGTAAATAGTTATACCTAAGTCATGTGATGTCGTTCCCACAGCTTATGAGCCAGGTGAAGCGGTGTGAAAAGTTAATTATATTATTATTAACCTATACTAAAAACTTTTCGTCGGTTTGCTGAATTTGCTAATGTAGTCCTTTTAGCTATAGGTATTTGTTTTTATTTGGTCGATAAAATAATTTTTGTATTAAAAAAACTAAATTGGTGCGTAAATATTTCAAAATCACATAAAAAATCTACCAAAGAATCCGACCCATATAATATTCATAATGACAAGGTTAGTGTGATGGCACTCGAATACATAATTTGTTGTTTTCTATTTCATCGGACGCCAGAAAGATCTTAAAATAAAACCCATGATTAATCAGTTCGTACGGGTTGTTTTGTCGCCAGAACTACTCGTAGCTAATCTAAAAAAATATTTAGTCAAGGATTTAAACATTTATTTTATTTGTCCGTATAATTCCTAAACCAACTTATGTACTGAAGCTAAAACATGATTGGAAGTAGTACCTTATAGTATAAAAGTTTCAAATCTCAAGAACCCCAGCTGCATAAACTCAAACTTTGTTATTTTTTATGATGTGACACTATAGGTGTGATTTTCGGTAAGAGATAGCCTCATAAGTGAACTGTTATGCCAGACTACGGACAAAAATAAAGTTAGAATTTTATAGAAATAAAATAAAACATTAAAAAAAAATAAAAAATTAAAGCATTGGTGGCATAACCGCAAAAAAATCAAACAGCTTTAAAATACAGCCAGACTCTATTCAGACCGCGATTGCCGTTCGGACGATATTTCCAGCAAACGTAAATTAAAACGTATTGATCGTAACTGTAGCAAACCAAACTTTCCCGAGGCTTAGCCATGAAGTAGGTACGTTTTAGCACAGACTAAACATTGAACTATGAAACAGAACATCCAAAAGCCTTGCAGTGAGTCACACGGTGTCCTGCCTCCAGCGATCAGGTCTTCACCAAGCACGTAAACAAACATTACATAATCCAGCACTGGGCACTGCACTGTGGCACTACGTACGAAAGAAATCTGTGGGTTCTGAGGATCCAGGGCACAGAGAGGAACTCCTGTGCGACGAGGATGGCGAGGTAGATGTACCTGGTGTATATAGAGGAGGTAGACCGGATGGGCCTAGAGGCGTCTCCCTTGCAGCAGTTGCTGCCCATGACGGGAGCTCATACCCGCGAGTTCGCGAGGGTCGGACGCGGACTGCGCGCGCGCTGCCTATTTTCGTACTAGCGTTGCGCGCTCCGTGTTTACGCTACGCGCCCATTCCGCGATCTGTTTCATCATCATAGTGGTGTCAATCGACGCAAATAACGCTCGATTGTTCCAATTTTTTGTCGATGATGGAAAATGCGGAGTTTAATTTAGCACCACTCACTAAAATCTTGAATATTTTTTTAGTATGATATTCATTGGAATAGGTCACTCAATTCCGTATGCTATTTAACTTTTTTATGAATAGATTATAATGGACTTTGTATTCAAAACTAATTTCAAGAACACGCGCGCTGGCGACGTTAGAAACTAAATCACTACCAAGATTCAAACCTATTGATCTATTTGTAAGCGCGATTTAGTTCGCCATTGAACCAACAGATGGTAGTTAATTTCAATTGACTGTTTTGTTGACTATCGAACAGATGGCGCTGTTCGAAATTATCCGAGGTGGCATTCTTGATAAGCTCATATTTATTTTTGGTAAGTAAAAGGTAAACCTTGGCAGACATACATAATTATTATTTTAGTTTAGCTATTTTAATTTAGAGCGTTAGTTAGCCGGTTGGTAATTAAAAAAACAGTTATCCGTGTCGTATTCTGAACTTTCTGGTCACGTTATTTCTACAGTTCCTATTTTAGTGATTTAGCTTTTTATCCCTATTGAAATTAATCTTTTACACTCAATATTTGAAAGTCTCTAATCAAAATTGTTTGACGACCTCTGTGGCGCAGTAGGTGAAAGAGTACTCGTAGATAGGTACCTTAGAGATTGCGAGTTTGCTTTTACCTATTAAAAAAAGAAATCTAAACTTTATAAAAAAAAAGTACGTACTTACCGAAATAAAATTTTACTAGGAAATATTCGCTTGGTTGATTTTATTATTTATTTATTTAGAGCCACCAACATAATACATCTTGTCATGCAAAAATGGTACACTATTCTTTACAAACTAGTTAATAGTACATTATGGTACTAGTGTGTAACATTGGTGATTACCGCCGAGGCGCCATTGAGACCCGAGCCTTAGGCGAGGGTCTTAAGAGAGCCGAGGACGGTAATCATCAATACACACGTGTATCATACAACGTTTTTCAACACACTTGTGAATAAAATAACAATAAAAACTCATTTTTAACAGTGAAAACGAGTTGTGAAAAATGATTTGCTATGGCGGGAATAATTAATCAGTTTTCCTATGCGCGCGCATTGCGATCGGCCACAGACTAAAGGCATAAGGTTTTTTTTTATTTTCCGCGCCTATTCTGTATATTATTATGTAGGTACAGAACAAATTTGAAAAATTGGAACTCCAATTATTATTTTTTTATTTAATATAGAAAACAGAACATAATATACATGAGCAAACCAACTTTCGCAATCAGTGCCCATGCCCACTAAGTACTAGGTACTTTTTATAGTGCCCAATGCTCCTCATATATACACAGATTTTTCAAATAATCTTCAATACCTATATTTTTTTTCATATAAATATTTTACAGTGATTTTTATAGATCAAAATAATCGTTTATACACACACAATATTCGCAATGAAAAAACTCTTAACTAATTTAGGTACACAGATTTCAACATCACATTCACAACAAAATAGATACTTCGGCACACGCAAAACTATCAACCTGTAAAAACTACGTAATCAAATATCAAAATTTATTTGACTGAGCGGTGTTGTTAAGTAACAACTAAACTACCATAATAGAAATTAAACAAAAATTACCATACAATCCGAGTAACAAGGGGGTGTCCAAACCTCCCTACTGCCCTATGCACCCCTACCTCCCCCAGTGCATAATAGAATATTGATTAGTAGGAACCAAAATGGACCGTGAATTATGTCGCTGTGCAAGCTCACTACCCTAGTAGATACCATAAGTACGATAGATCCTTCACGCGAAAACAGCTGAAGTTAGCTTTTTTGTAAGTTCTGTCTATCTACAAAAGATAAGTTTTTGATTTAACAAACCTTACTTATTTTTGTGTTACTATAAATTAAGCTGTAAGTATTTACTTTTTTGCTAAAGCTGTAAAAGCTTTAAACACAAAAATACTTTTTTGTAACGCCTCTCCGCTCATACAAACTTGTTTGGTAAAGACACCGTAAAAAGTAAAAAGAAGACTTAGGTATATAAAGTAGAAAGAAGACTCATATATATATATATAACACAGATGCCGTACCATGCATGACCTACATTTCAGTTTTTCAGTTTGGGTGTTATCCAGTTTAGGTTCCTGATCTTCAGTTTAGGACCTAAACTGGAGCTAAGTAGGGGATTTAAGAAATGACTCCCTAGTCATTTCTTAAATAACTTAATTTTTTTATTTTTTTTAATTCAAAAGTATTTATTTTCAAATGAAGAGATTCCAACCCATGTAATTGTACGACTTGATTTATTTGAATAAAAAATATTGATGTGTTTTTATGTGTTGACAGTAGAGGCATCTGAAAGCTCACCACATTATCTACAGTAGGTACATTGACCAGAAGAGATCACTCTTTAGCAATAAAGCCGACCATTGTACATTGTTACTTAAGTAAGTACACGTGTGTTTCATTGTGCTCTAGAATTTTATCTGCTTTTATTCATTAAGAAATTAAAAGTCTTATCAAAATTTTTGATTCAGACGGCATTCGAACCTGCGACAATCAGACGATCCTCCTAAAGCCGGAGTGCCTTCAACTGCTCGGCGACGGAACCCTGACGTCAGACTCGAAATTCTTTTTAAGCTCATATTTATCGGTTAAACACCAGTTTTATTCGTTCGAGCATAGCTAGAACTTTATAAATAGCTTAAATAGATATAGCTTATGCATTCAGTCTCTCTGTCATCAATGAAAAATGCATTGACGGATTTACGCACGAGAGATGCGTCGGTGATTTATTGATCTCTGGGAAGGTATTCAACTGTAATGATTTTATTAATGGTTATGTTTTTCATTGTCACAGAAGGTAAACTATAAAATATGCATAATATTTTTTTTGTGTCCACCACTTTGCGCACAACTTTATGCACTTTGCACACCACTGCAGCAGTGGTTAATTGAAAATTAGATAAAGCTATGTTAAATTTTATGTTTGTAATTACAAGGAAAAAAAAATTCATACAAATGTTTTTAGCACTTTTCACCCCCTAAGGGGTGAATTTTGCAAAAGCGCATTCGTGCTTCGGAGGGCACGTTAAATTGTCGTTTTAGTCGTTAAGCCATGACGGAGGCCTTAAGGCGGCCTAAAACCTCCGTTGCCAGAATTAGCAACTGACTCCGTACGAAATTGATTAGAAGTATTTAGCTGTCCTACAAAAGCTCTAGGCCTCTCTAGTCTCTGTATTCTGTGCTCTATGTAGTACCTATACCTACCTCCCTAGGAACGCGTCATAGCGTTTGCAATCTCCTATATTGATGTAATAGGTACTACCTACCTAGTGATAGATTAGGTAAATTCTTGTACAGTTTTATTGCTTAGGTAATTCTGAGATGCAAATTATAGATGTTCGAGCCAAATCATTGTAGGTAAAAGCAGAGCTATAGGTACCGACACTATTAGATAATGTGCATTGCGTTCACTGGTTTTACACTAACAAATGATAATCGTGATGCCGAAAAGCTTAGTTTAATTCAAAAAAATCATAATAGATGTTATATTGTAAAAAATTATGCTATTATAGCACTTGCTCTAATTATGTGTTTTTTTATGTTACGGAATTACCTACTTTAGTCGGTATAGATTGTGTGTTTTTTTACCTATTTAGTTATTTTCCTAGCTACCTACATCACATACCCAGCACCTATAGTGCAGCTCATAGGTAGGTTTACTCTACTAAATAAATAAAATAAAAAGTAAGCAGAGCTTGTGTTATGGGTAGTAGGTATACTACGAGTTACTCTACATAATTATTAAAACAATAATTATTTTATTGATTTATGTTGTTGGTTGTTGCATGGTTGGGATGTTTCCACATATTTTTGTTATTTACTATAAACGTGAATTTCGTTTATAGGTATAGAAACTCTGAACGTTATAGCCTGTCCGTGTAAGAAAAATAGGATTAGTCAATCTCAAATAGCACTACACCGCTTATTTCAAATCAGCAGGAGACTGATTCACAATAACATTAGCGTGTCGAGTGTCTCCGGAGTCCGAGCGCTTCCTGGTGCTGTATTTATACATCGACACGTGAAAAACAAACAACGCCGATGCCGCGCCGGCGGCGCGCAGCGGACGACCGCCTATCTTACAGCGTCGGGATAAGGTTCACTTTAGCGCAAGAAAGCTTTTTGGGAAAAGCTAAGTATTTGTGAAAGGAGACTCACCAGTGGTAGGTGAAGGGTTTGGTGCCGGTGGGCGGCGGCAGCAGCAGCACGGCGGAGGCGCCGGGCGCGGCGCGCACGGGCGCGGCTGGGCCGGCGGCGAGCGCGGGGGGCTCCATAGGGCTCCAATGTGCACGGGCCGCGCGCGCCTCTGCGTGTGCGCCGATCGACTACCGTTCGTCGCCTTTCTAAAAATAATTCTGAAAAATGTTACGCGCTCGTCGAGCGAAATTCGTGCGACGCGAATATTTTGCCAATTCCGCGGCTGGAACTCCGTGGAACAGCTGATTGCCGTGACGTTATTATTTCACTGGAAAACTCGTTATTTTGGTAGAAGGTAGTAAGTAGGTACCCTACCTACTTAATTGTTTGTTTTTGTTGATAATTCGGATCGGAATCGGAATCAGGCGTAGAGTAAAAAATGCGATCTCTGAGTTCCTACTCTCCAAATAGCATTCCTTTTTGTAAGATTTCGCATTTTCTTTATTTCATGGTATCTAAATAGAGTTCGTACCTACCTACCTACTTATTAGTAAGTAAATTGAATAAGTAAGGAAATAGGGAATTATGTGGTACCTACTAGCTTCTGCGCGCGGCTTCGCCCGCGTGGTACCAACATTTTGAATATCCTATATGCTATTCCAGGTCACTACCTACGCCTATTCCAAGTTTCATCCAAATCGGTTCACAAATATACAAACATCCAAATATCTCGTAAAGTTTTAAGTAGTAAGTTTAGGTTATTTCAAGTTAAGGTTGCTGGTTTAAATGTCCACGTTTACCTACCTCACCACACTCATAAGTACATAAGTACCTGTACCTACTTACTACCATGTGTCTTGCTTGGTGCGAGTCCTGCCATTGGCTGTTTCCTTCACAGCGATAACCCTGCTGCAAATCTCGAGCAATCCGCTTAGTCTTTGTGTTAATCTTTAAAGCAGGGGTTGATGAAACTCAAGTAGGTATCCAGTCCATTGACAAATCGGTCATCGGAGAACGGTTGCGGAATCCATTTTGGCTGCACAGGGTAGTACCTACTTAATTACACCTACCAAAGCCATTTTGCCTGCATAGGGTCTGCATCCATCATTATAACAGAATCAGTATCTATCAGCAACACTATTAAGAGGAAAGATTTGTTTGTTTGTTTCAATAGGCTCCGAAACTACTAGACCGATTTGATAAATTCTTTCACCTTATCCTGCATTATCCCTGATGAACTTGGGCTATATTTTATCCCGGGAAGTGAAGTTTTCCCGAGGGACCGCGGGTAACACCGCGACGGACAGCTCGTTAGGTATACCTAAAGCACAAACAGAATTTTCTCATTATCTTTTTTTTTATTTTTTCTTTTTTTTTCCTCTTTAAGACTACCAACTAGTTATGAAACACAAAACTACATAACAGAACAAGTGGGTGTAAACGAAGGAAATTGCCTTTTTAGTTATGAAAATGGACCAAAGGTTTTATTCTGAACTTGCCTACCGTCCACTAATCCTAATCTTTAAAAGGATATCTTTCAAAAGGATCTTAAATAGGGAAAGGGTTTTTAATAAAACAAATTTTTTTATTTATTTTTATTTGATTCATTCAACTCCTACAAACTACATCGTATGGTTTAAGACTAGAATAAAATGTATTTCATTAACAGCTACATCCAAGACCGGTGTGAGTTCAAGAAGGATAGATGCACTATAATAATGTGCATAGTTATGGAAAGTGACCCCAATGGAACCCAAAGAGAAAGCCCTCTCCACATTCTGGCCAAACAAAGTTTCACGATTGTGACAAGATAGACCAGTTTAGTCCCTTTTGGAATGGACTGATGTCCACAGAGTCAAAACTTTTCTCAACAAGACTATTCAACGAGTGGCGGTTTTCGGAATGAATTTCGCAAATTATTTTGAATTGCAAGATTTTCGCGCGAAGTTTAAAGCCAGATAGAAGACTTGGTCAGAATGTGGATGGCCTAAAAACGTGAAGCCGGTCCTGGGTACCTACATCAAACTACAGTGTTTAAAAGAATACCGACATGTTTCATACATACCCAATTTTCAAAAGACATGTCAGCGGAATTTCTAAAAATGCAATTCGGTATTCTTTCTCGTAACTACTTTTACTTGAAACTTATCATAAAATTTTGTTAGTTACACATAGGTTAATAATTAATTTAAAAATCTTTAAATTGTAAATTGGGTCGTCTTAGAAAAACTTGTGAAAAGTATAAAGGATGGCCGCACACATTCGAATTCCGCATGTTTTATCAGAAAAATCGACACCCGCTATCGCATTGAATTTACTGATGGGTCGAAGAAAAAAATACAATTGTGTGTTGTGCAAACAATGTGGAAAACCAATGAGTATGACCGTTACAATTCAAAACAGTCTTAAATAAGAATCAATCTTGTTTTAGTAGGATCTTTGGCCGTTGGACAGTATTTTTGAGGATTCGAAATATATGCAGATCAAATGACTAGTTATTATTAGAGTAAAATGTATCGAAAACTCGAGAGATCTCGATCAGCCTCTAAAGTGCAGTCTATCATTTGCCACGGCCGCCCGACTGCCTTCTAATAATTTTCGTTTATTCAAAAACGGCCGTGGTTTAAAATAAAATAATATAAGTAGCAAATTATTTATAAATTAATTAAGTTGCCTGTTTCAAATACAGCATCGCCAACTCAAAATCTACTAAATCAGTACGCATCAGGCAACTTTAAAAAGAAATGACGGTAGTCGTGAGAGCGTTCGGCTCATTATTTTAAGCTCTAATAACTATTCAGACGCCACCAGACGCACAGGTTTCAAAAACTGTGCGTACACGGGGTACCTGAAGCAATATTTTTATAAAAATATTGAATTTTGTCTACGCTTACAAAAATATACAAAGCTAAGTTTGAAACTAAAGGCCAATCTAGTATTAAATTCGGGTTTATAAATAAAATTTATAGAGTTGTTGATTATACTTCTAATATTTAGGCCAAATTAAATTATCATACTTTTTATTCTTAAACGAATAAAAAACTCGAACTAGAAATGCTTAAAATGAGATCATAAGTAACATAAGGTGGGACATTCCACATCAGACATTCCAAAATAAACAAGTAGGTAAAACTTATTGAATAAAAGTAGAGGAGTCCTATACTAACATTCATAAATGCTCTTAATTTAATTTAAACCTATTTCAAGAAAGGATAGCTTGAAGACAGAATACTCTAAAAATTTTTTGAAGACTAAACATAAATCGACCATTAAAAAATGAAGTCTTATCAAAATTTTCAATTCCGCATGATTCCGCGACGATCAAACGATCTGAGACGATCCTCCTACGTCCCAATCGAAATTTTTGATAAGCTGTTTATCGGTAAAAGCACCGGTAGTCAAAAATTATAAATCGTCAAGCCGAAACCAAAACATAGTTCAGCTATGAAGGATTTTTACCTATTGTTGAGTATTTACTAAGAAAAAAATTCTACTAACTTTAACATCGATCCATAAACATTCGGCTAATCCTGAGAGTAAAGTAGACACACAAACATCAATATCTCTAAATTACGTGGAATACTTGAATTAAATACTGGGAATACCGCTAGAAAAAATAACTAGACAAAATTGTTCTAACTTTTCGCCAGAAAACACTTCATTCAATAGGGAATTCATAAAAACATTGATCATTAAGAAATGTAAAGTCTTTAATCGATTCCGACGGGATTCGATTCTTGTTCTCTGGCGTGAAGTAAGAATGCACCCCATAAACATAATGTCACGCTATTATCTTCATCTGGGTACAGTGTAATATTGATACCTAAACTAGTAGGTTTACATCGCAAAACAATCATAATTATCAACTCGTTAGAACTAGACACTCTCAAGTCATCATATTCTTACGAAAGCCTAATTCAGAGAGCTTCGAACGAGACAATCAGTTTATAATCGTTTTACGAAGATATAGCGAGCCTAAATTAAATTGTGACATATGAGACAGACGAGAGCGTTGACAGTAGCAAACACACGATGATACAATAGCCAGATAAAAAAAACCGCTGTGTTATGCGGGTACGTAAACGTACAGCCAGACCGTCATTTTACACGAAGGCATGTAGCGTGACCGTGTAAAGGCTTTAGTCGCTTAGACCGCGGTGATAGCGCAAACCTTACGCCCAAGGATCGGCTTGCCAACAGGCTTGATGTCGACGCCTTTGACCCCAATAACAGTGTCCTTCTTACCCTCAATTTTGTCATCGCGGATCTTGTTGTGGTCGATATTGTCATTGCAAGTGCAAGGCTCTTTGATAGCCCTGGTGATGGCCTTGTCGTCGATCAGATTGACAATGAGGTTGGATTCCTTCTGCAGCATGGCGCGGTAGCCCTTGTTCAGGGCGGCTCCATCGGAGGATGAAGAGAGCTGGCGATGGATTTTCAAGATCTTGCGGACGCCGCAGTTGCAACCCTCGACCAGTTTCTCCTTCCTGAAAGGTATACTTACAGTAGTACAGTTCTATGTCACGGAAGACTCATCTTTATTGTATGTGTGTGTAGATTTGTTTCAAGCGCACACAGAAACAACTTGCATGCATGTGAGGTGGAACAACTAAACGAGACGTAACAAATATTTTAGAAAAACGGTGCCAATTGATGAAGATACTTTAAAAACCGACCAAGTTCGAGTTTCAACTCACGCACGAAGGGTTCCGTGCCATTATCTATAAAAACGTTCGTTGTATGGGAGCCCACTTAATTATTTATTTTATTGTTTTTTAGTATATACTGTGATAGCGGCAACAGAAATACACAATCTGTGAAAATTTTACTATCTATCACCGTTCATGAGATACAGCCTGGTGACAGACGGACAGACAAGTCTTAGTAATAGGGTTCCCGTTTTACCCTTTGTGTACGGAACCCTAAAAACATAAACCTCCTTAAAACTCACGTAGTTCGAAAGCAGGAAGTGAAAGATGAAACATGTATACTATACTTACTGAGCCAGCTCACGCTCGCGAGTCTCGAGAGCAAGGCGCACGGAGCAAATCTCCAAGAACAGATTGTTGGTGTCAGCCATGCGTTTGTCCAAAGCATGCCTCTTGTCCTTCAGATCGCGATGGTTGTACAGATCCAGTTGGGTGTAAGCCGGAATCTTCTTACGGTATTGTTCCTCGCTCCTGTATGACAAGATACTTTAGAGCTTTTGTTTTGACAAGTAGCTTTCGCCCGCGGATCGCGTGGTTCCAATATAAATAGCCTATTCTAAAATCTATCGACAGCCTAACATCTGACAATAATAGCTGGATTCTTCAATCAACGTTAGTGCACTAAAGCGCTATCAGATTTATAAAAATACCTAGGTAAAATAAAATAATATTAAGTACCTGAGGAAGGCCATCTCAAGAGAGTCGCGAGCATCGCGAGCCCACACGTTCTGTTTCTCCAGGAAAGTTTTCTGGTTGTAGAGGTTCAACTCCTCGGCGATGAAGTCCAGCGATTTGATGAGCATAGCAAACGTAGGACTAACAAAGAGAAACAATATTATATTACGAGAATAACAAAAAATAAAAAGATATTAAGCTTAAACCTTAACATTTTTAATAGATGATACGCGGTAGGAGGAAACCCTACACTCAACGGGATGCTGTAATGTTTGTGACAGTGAGCTGGAATAGGCTTGACCAGCACCTAAGCCATCCTCTCAGCTTCAGGCATATCCACAGGAATGACTTGGTCAATACATGTGGAGGTGACTAAACTGCGGCTTTCTGCGGATGTTTTTCTTTGCCGTTCAGAGCCTATATAATTAAAAACAGAATATGTGTCACTGCAAACCAGTTAAGACTATGGCGCAAGTTGGCGCTAAGCCGTAGACCATGGTACGTCCGGTTCTGTTGGGCTTACCGCAGCGGATGGCGACGGTTCCAGCATTGGACAAGAAGAACTTGGATCGAGTTCGGAAGGCCAGGCGGGATCGGCAAGGACACAGAATCAGTGCCCACGCCCCACATGATAGCATGCTGCTCCATCTTATAGTACGGGATCTGGAGAGTCACCATCTCCCAAAGAACAACCCCGAATGACCACACGTCTACTTTATTGGTGTACTTTTCGGCACGGATCACCTAGAATAAACCACTAATTTAACGTCCGCGTCAGTTTTCAGGCTTAAGATTACGTAAAGGTTTCGATTATATACATATGTTCAAATTGTAGATATTGAATTGATTCAGGCGTGACTTTGCGGAAGTCCATTGTAAGATATTAAAAATGGTAAGGAAATATATAGTAACAATCCGCTAATCTATTCTCAAACAAAGGTTTCTTAAAACTAGTACTCACCCCAAAGCCACCCACCCACCCACTAACGTCTGCCAAGCCTCCTACAACTTAGGCTCGGCAATCTAACGTGTCGAAATTAAATGAAGGTGTTCTTTTGCTTGCGCCCCGGTGCTGCTCACGGTTCCAGATTGCCGAGCCTAAGTTGTAGGAGGCTTGGCAGAGGTTAGTGGGTGATTGGGTGGCTTTGGGGTGAGTACTAGTTTTAAGAAACCTTTGTTTGAGAATAGATTAGCGGATTGTTACTATATATTTCCTTACCATTTTTAATATGTTCAAATTGGTAGATGAAGTATTTAGCTCTCGCATATAACGCATCCGCAACGGAACCATTTTGTGGAATTGATCCAAAACTGACGTTGCCTGCACTGCGATTGGTTGCGGCTGATGGTACAGCGGAAGGGATTCGTCCCCGATGCATTCCGCTGAAGAACGAATTGCTATGGTGGTGTTGTTTTTAAATTTTTATTGCGGAAAAAGCAATATTGAACCTGGCGAAAACATGCAAAGACTAACCCGTATTGACAAATTGAATAGTGCAATGCTAGCGATAATACTTGACTTTTTTATTAGGTTATCTCACCTCTGGAGCCATCCAGTTCAAAGTGCCGACAAAAGACATCACTTTAGATTGACCATCAATGGTGCGGCTGGTGCCAAAGTCACTGACCTTAGCGATCAAGTCACCAGTGATCAGAATGCTAAAACAAAAATTGTCTTACACAAAATGTCGATTTGATGAACATGAAACTCAGTAAAATGATATCTGTAAAATGATAATGATATTGTCTGTCACAAGATTTGCTTTATGTTGGTATCAACATTATCAGTCTCAGTCAATCTAATTAATCTTCCAGTAAAAGTCCAATTGAAAATCAGTGCAGCCGTTCGGGAATAAGCCCGTACCAATAAAAAGACAGACAAACAAACATTTTAAAAAGTTTGTGTTTAGTATCGTGTAAATATATCTGCACTTCAAAAAACAGTTATTTTGAAGTCAAAGATAGACACATCAATTTTATTTTAATGGATGTATATATGTTACAGTCATAGTGATTAAATAGTTATTATACATAATGACTGGTCATTATATATAAAAGCCAAATTCACTAGAGAATGTAATTAATTAATCACTTTATCTGGACATTATTCATAATAGCGTGTCAAAGTTAGCTAAAGTAATAATACGGTCTAGCCGACTTGTTACCCCTCCCTCCCGCGTGGCGTGATCGACTGTTGAGATGAATCACCCAATATTTTTAGCGAAAAATATGATAGGAAATAAAAAAGCGTGAGAAATTATAAGCTGGTGATAATGACGTCTGGAAATTAAACAATATGGGGAAAAAGGCGAATAGGAATATAATGATTGGGGAAAAAAAATATTGGGTGATTCATCTATACAGTCGCGTGATCGCCGCCATTTTGTGGCTGACGCAATAGTGTTCGTTTTCGTTTCTAAACTAACCTAACCTAAATATCTACTTGTTTTATTACATTATCCAAGTCTTCGAAGATATTATATAAAATAGCTAGTTAATGTGATTAATTTTGTGTCAATTATCACTTTATCTAAATTGAGTAGATATTATATATAATGGCTAGACAGTATATATAATATCCAGATTTATTACTTTGGCTGTAACATATACATTGAGTATACCTACACACAATAATTCTTTTAGAGTCACTTTTTCCAATATGTACCTAACCTACCAGAAACTCAATAACAAACTAGTTATGCAAGATGCAACATCTTTATGAGTAGAAAATTTTAAATTGCCTTTATAAACTTCACAAGGACTTTTATAACAACTGACAAGTCGACGGCGTTATTGTTCGCTTAAAACTTTCTTCAGATAAATTATGCTTTGTTCAATCAAGTGTCAAGACCAAAAAAGGACTGAATTCCTATCTATAGTCTCACAAGGATATCTGTTCCGGTGAGGGAGGCGCTGCTATCGCATTTGGCATAGAGAAAGTAAATGTCTATGGCCTTTGGTGTTGCTAAAAAACCATGTCACAGTAAAGGGGGTAAGCAAGGGACCAAAGCACCAAACGAAAAAAAACACACCGAGCCAACAAGCAATGGCGGATATGGCAACTGGAAATGAATGACAGACAGATTGACATTTTAAAATGTCATTAGTTCCTCTTTTGGCCACCGGTCCAGATATCTTTGTAGCGCTATAAACAAATTGAGATTGCATCCTTCATTCAATAATGCAACGGCGAGCTCAAATTTATAGTAGTCTTGGAAGGTACCTATTGTTTATTTTAGTCCTATCGTTTCGTCCAATCAATCGTCCAATACAGTCTTGTATTTTAGTCTAGTCTTGGTTCAATATCGTGGTATATGAATTGAACTACTTACTTGGGGCTCTTCAGATCGCGGTGGATGATATTCTTGCTATGGATATGACGCATACCACATGCAACCCCGCGTGCCCATGAGATCATTTGCTTCGGTGAAAACGTTATGCCCTGGCGCATATAGTCGAACAGGGACCCGTTCTCACAATACTCCATCACGATGAAGTACTTAGGGGGGTTGACGCAGACCCCGAGAGTTTGCACTGTAAATAGTATTTCCTAGAGCAACGGCTTCTCGCTAAATAATAGGCATGATGACAGTAATCAAGAATAGCCAAAATATTTAACTGATCTAATAAAATAGGATTCAAGGATTGAGAAAAATACGTTTGTCCTATATATAAATCTACAAAAAACAACAATCCGCAATGATAGCTGTACACCAATCAGACCGCGTGACGTCATCTTTCAGTACAGACATTAGATTATCCACCGCCTTGCTGTACCGACCAAAGTTGCCTTTGAAATTACATCAATGATCTTGTACACTAAAGAGCTTACACGCAGTTGAAGTGTTGACGTATGAGCTGTGACGTCATAAAAGCCGCCATGACACCGTCGAGCGTTTTGGCGTGAATTTCAAATTTGATTTTTATGTTTGAAAACTTTTATTTTCTACTGATTATATGATATTTTTTCACATAACAAATCATTCTGAACCACATAGAACAGATTTTGAAAAATTTACATTATGCCTGTTACAGAGGATCCAACGCTTTGTAATTTTAAAACTTTATTCAATAACTAGCTGTGCCCGCGGTTTCGGTATTATGGTCGGATTAGTTTTTCCCGTTTTAAGTTTTCCGGGATAAAAAGTAGCGTTTTATGTTAAGGTGTCAAGATTTTTTTTTAAATTGGGTCATCATCATCATCATCATCTCCGCCTGGTGTCACCCACTGCTGGGTATAGGCCTCCTTTCGCTTTTGCCAGACTTTTCGGTCCTGTGCGTCCCTGATCCAGGTTTTGCCCTCGACTTTTTCAATGTCAACGACCCAACGCGTACTTACTTACAACGGGTACTTAACTTACTTGAATTAGAAAGTTTACTAAAACAAAAGAAGCCTCTCCTTAAGTCGCAACGCAACGCAACTAAATATATTTCGCGCACTTGTTTGAAAGAACTAGAGACATTAAAAGAAAATAAAAGACGAAGCCTAATTATCAATTATTTGCGATAGTTGGGAGTGAAATCTCGTTTATTACTCCCACCACTCGATCCTTGAAAAACATCCTAGAATGTCTAGCTAGACTATCGCAAAATCATATTTCATAAACATTTTATGGAAAATAAACCGTCTGGGATAGAAATATCTATTTTGAAATCGAGCTCGTTATTTCTTCTGAAAATCTTTGAAGTGATATAATGAAGCTTATGTTGTTTGTTAGAATAAAATGTTTGTGATATCAAGACCACCGCGCTGAGGGCCAATTAAGCACCCTAAGACTACAATAGTCAATAATAATATAAAAATACCTATGAATAACCACATTGGAATTGAGATTTTCATAAAATCTCTATAAAGTAAAAAAAAAAATATACAGAACAACTCTATAAGCATCAATTTCGATGAGAATACGTTTTAAAATAATAATTTCACTATCCATATTCAACATCAACAGTAATTATCTTCTTGTTGTGTCACTGGTTCTTTTTGAACCAGGGTGGTGAAAGAATTACAAGTCGATTGAGCAATGGTTTAGGCACTATTAATATATCATTTAAAAAGATAAAAACATAAAGGCAAACCTATGAGTTATTTTTTAATAACAAGCCAAACTACCTCTGACGTCACCACTAGAATAAAACCCGTCCCCGTTCCATCAGATTAAGAGAAGCAACAGATTGCTCTTAGGAAATGTTAGCAATACGTACCGATGTTAACATGGCTGATGTTGCGAAGGTGACGCACGGTCAGATCATCAATCTGCTGCACGTACTTGATCGCCACGATCTCAGAATCATTTTTGTACTTCAGGGTGGCCAAATGCACCTTGCCCTGGGCCCCTTCGCCGATGCATTGCGACTCTATTACTCGTTCAGGCTTGATGTAGAAAGCCTCATCTAAAACAAAGGGAATTATTAATATACGGTTTTTATATATCTCGTCAGTACAAATAATATTTTTCGATAATAATTGATAAAAGGTAACAGTTAAACTTCGCATACAATTACAGCTGCAATCTATAAAAATAAGTCGGGTTTTCCTTCCTGACGCTATAACTCCAGAACGCACGAACCGATTTCCACGGTTTTGCATTCGTTGGAAAGGTCTCGGGCTCCGTGAGGTTTATAGCAAAGAAAATTCAGGAAAAATCTGGTGGCATCTGGTGGCGAAACGGAGTTCGCTGGGTTTGCTAGTGCTAAATAAATATCCTGTTGCAAAAATGATCTTTCGCAAAAGCTTAGTTAGCAACGTTCAAAAATATCGAAAAATTCGCGCCGTAACCATAGCAACAGACATATCAACAAAATCAAAGGAAATATTCACTATCCGCGATTTAAGATTTACTTTGAAGAAACTAGCCCTAAGATACCAAGGAGTAACCAAATTTAAAACGATTTCTGTACAATACGATTACTTCGTATAACTTAAAAGCCGTGTCGGGCCTCATGGCTTCGTGCCTCAAATTTCATTTTCCCAAATTCTATCCTTTATTTGACTGCCTGATAAATTCATCAACCTCGATCTCTTAAAGTAAGAGTACCTTGTATAAAAAATTATTGCATCACTTATAAAATGGAAGGAAGATACTTTTAATGGGAAATTAAAATCCCACTCATAATTAGCTGAAAATTTGTGAGTTTGTTTACATGTTTGGATGTTTATATGTTTGTGTTTCAATCACGCCTAAACCAGTGAACTGATCTGGATGAAACTTGGAATAGGCGTAAATAGTGACCTGGAATAGCATATAGGCTATTCAAAATGTTGGTAGGTACTACGCGGGCGAAGCCGCGCGCAGAATCTAGTAATATAATAAACTCTAGTAGGTGCTCATCTAACTTCATCTATTTCTAGAAATGCATCTCGTTGCTAGCTTCCTAGACTTAAGCTTTATTGAAATATTATCTACAAGCTTCTGCGCGCGGCTTCGCTCGTGTTGTACCAGCATTTTGAATAGCCTATATGCTATTCCAGGTTACTATCTACACCAATTCTAACTTCTAAGTTTCATCCAAATCAGTTCATTGGTTTTGGCGTGATTGAAACACAAACATTGTCACAAACTTTCATATTTATTATATTTATATATTATAAATAAATATATAAATAAATAATGATGGACTTTTCACACAGCATCATCTAGCCCCAAAGTAAGCAGAGCTTGTTTTATGTATGGGTACTAAGATGACTGATATACTACAAGTATACAATACTTGTTTTTATTATATAAGTAGGATTATGATTTTCCGAAAGCAAGAACAACTTATCTCGCAGTAAAAGCTTGTTGCGCAAAGGCTTTGAATGCTTGCCCCCATCCACCCACTTGCACCCACTTGCACCGATCGTACTAGAATTTGTATTACATATCCCTGTCTATTAAGTTCACCTTACACGAGTAAAGGTCTATAATGGTTTATCAAGCTCGACGATTTCGTATCAGGCAACTATAATATTATAACGCGGCTATGTACAGTCAGCTTCATCAATATGTATCCCCCCCATGCCAACGGAACCTAGTTCGAATCTCTGCGTCCCTGAACTTTACGTTACGTACGTTACGGATATCTAATTTCACATAACTATCACAGATGCCGTTGGTTCAGTGGTTTCTATAGTTAGCTGAGGTCCAAGAGTTGTCGAGTTCAAATCCACCCGAACTGAATATATCAGTTATGCTTTATTTTGTTTTGCTTCCACAACAAACTAAGTTTTTATGTTGTAATATATATTATTTAATTTATTTTTGTGATATAAGTTTGAGGGGTCATAAAAAACACAAATATTTTTAGTAAATTTATTTAAACACAATTTGAACCCATTTTGATAAAACAAAATTAAGCAGAATTAACGATTAATTTGTCCAGACTAATAATTATAAATAATTAATAATTTCCATAACATATAATGAGTATTATAAGATGCAGATCAATCCATGTATAAAAACAAATTAAATGGTTTTTATAAAACAACTATTACAATAATAATTTTTCCTTACGAATTTGCTAAGCACCATTTCTAATAAAAATTCACTCGGAACAAAACAAGTAACAAGACTCAAACATCATTATTTTCACAACTACCTTCAATAGTTAATTCCTTGCACAGAACCAAACGTAGGCTATCTGTATTTTGTGACGTAGTAAGCTTACATTGAATACTGAATAATGTAACTCAAAAATTCATCGCAACTGCTAACTGCTTTGATGGCTCAGTTGGTTAGAGTGTCAGCTGCGGTTACTTCCGAATGAGCGTGGGTGGCTGGTTCGAATCCTAGTAAAGATATATAAATTTTTGTATAGAATTTTCATTTATTTGAGTCGTTCCGGCTTAAAAATGTAAAATTTTACTTTAAAAGGGGTTACCAGTTGGTGACGCTGACTGTACGAGTAACAAGCGTATTAAGACTAGCATTGTTTCAAAACTTTTGAAACTTTGGTAATTTAACGGTACTTGATAACATCTAAAAAGACGTCGATATCGAAACAATAGTGTACAATTTTTAAGCGACTTCAAAGAAAGGAGGAGGTTCTATGTTCGGCTTTAAGTTTCGTTAGTCTTAGTTCGTTCTATGTAACTCATGTGGTGGTTCCATAAAAAATTTATTCCTGAGGGATTGATAGTTTTCCCGTAAAACTCGTTTTTTTTATTTTTTTTATTGTAATAAATAAGGACTTGTTGTAAACTTGTTTTAATACAAGGATGTTTTGCGATAAAGTACCAACCATCATGTTATAAAGCTCCATCGATTCCACCCCCCGGTTTCAGTCGTAGATGCACCCGAGGGGGGGGGGGGGGCTTACACGTGGAAAGCTAACGTTAAAGTTTATACGAAATACGGGCACCGATTTACCTACAAATAGATTGAAACAGAATTTCTATGCTGTAACAATCTCAGCAGCTTTTGGTTGATTTCTCGCTGATTTCTACAAGTAGTACGTAATATAATAAAAATTTAAACTAGACTCGCGTACCAAAGGTACCGTACAGTACCATCGACCAATTGTTTTCAGTAAAGGTCCATTTACACGAAGCGATTTCATTTTTATTTTTTTACTAGCGACATCTAGTATAAAAATCAGGAACTTATTTTCTTAAAACATACTTTTTTGCATGTTCGGAGATCCCTTAAATATAAAAAACTCATAGGTCTAGGTCAACGGGAAGTAGGTACCTATACCTACAATATGAATTTTGTTTTCCTTGAGTATTGAAACACGCAATTTTTGCGGCTTAGACGGCCGTATATTTTTTTAAGTTGACCGTAGACCTGAGTATGCAGTTTTAATTTCAACTCCATACCTCTACGCGTTGCCGAGATAAAGGATCTTGACAGACAGACAGACAGCCGGACAACAAAGTGCTCCTATATGGGTTTCGTTTTTCTTTTTGATGTACGTAACCCAAACAAAATATTTTTTAACCCTTTCATTTTAATATTTACTCATTTTATTTTTATTATTTGTTGTTAGGTTAGTAGGATTCCGTTTTCACCCTTCGGGTACGGAACCCTAATAAACTACTTGGTAAAATTTAACCCTTTTTCAGTGAATGAGTAGTGCATTTTTTCGCCAGTTTGGGAAATTGTTCCTAGTTTTACGAGTATATCTCGTAAAATATTTTGAAGGATAAATGAGCGTTGGCGAAGGTACTTTTCCATAAAAAAATTGCACAAAACGCAAGTAACAGTCATATACAATTAACGAAGGCTCCTATTTACAAAATGACGCGCAAGGTAGGTATTACTTGTTGCTTGGCCCCACGTTTACACCAACAAACAAATTGGAAACTCAAACCGCTTAGACTTATTTTATACACGCAAACGTTTCAAACTTTACGTATAAGCCTAAGGCCGCACTCGCAATATGATTTTTACC
The DNA here is from genome assembly GCA_963565295.1 of Epirrhoe alternata. Lineage (NCBI taxonomy): Eukaryota > Metazoa > Arthropoda > Insecta > Lepidoptera > Geometridae > Epirrhoe > Epirrhoe alternata. The sequence goes on from OY751375.1 coordinate 4,988,544, forward strand.
AAAGAGCGGCGAAAACGCGCGTAACGCACGCACTGCGATTAAAAACCGTGAAGCTGTCCTCGGTATTCACAGTTTGAAGATGGACTTTAAGACTCAAGAGGGCAGTATGTATCTCTACCAAATGTTGCGGTGTTTTCCTTGCGCGAGTTTTTTTGTAATAATTCACGATTTTAAAATCAATCGCGGTAACCGCAAGTGCGGCCGCTTTTATTACATTCCTTGATTCACAAAATCACACGATTAAAACCCGCGGCGCGCTTTAGAAGTAGTGCGGCCTAAGCCTTACCTATGATCCCATAAATTTGTTTTGAATAGGTAATGTATCGTACGAAATTGTTATAATAACAGGTCAATAAAACAACAACGTACAGACGAATAGAGAACCTCCTTTTTTGAAGTCGGTTGAAAATTCACTCTCCGGAGGCCATAAAGCGGCCTAAAAACTTCATCACGAGAATGGCCTCTAACTCACACGAACTTGCTTTTTGAAATTAAAACTTTTTAAGGTGCTATCTCTGACAGCTCTCTTCGGCAAAGATCGACAAACTTGTTCTTAATTTCGTCAAACATTATGTATCAGGATGGATGGCTGTGAGTGTTTAGAGCTCTACTTCTGAGTGAGATAACCGGGAGTTCAAGTGCCAGCAGGACAGTAACTTTTTTCACTTGATTTTTTTAAGTACCATTTTTTTAAGATTAGAGCCGGTACCGAAACCTCGTTCAAGTTTTCATAATATCTGTCAGCACTCCCGGAGTGCCACTGTTTTTTTAATTGCTCATAATTTTCACCATATTTTTAATTATTTTATCATTTTTTTAATTTACTAAAGCAACAGTATTTAGCTGTTTTTTAGTTTCCGTTATGTGCGTGTTTCCATGTTTGAGTGTGTATGTAAATCCTCGAAATGTGTAAATTGATTGTTTAGTATTTGTAAGACATTAACTGTTACTACTCACACTTCCTTGATATCTTGAAAAACTTCATTGCATTAGTGGCTTCTTTTGGTAACGTTAATATGTAGTCTTGCTACCAATTTGTTCGCGACCAACAACGCGTGCACTCGCCGCGACCGTCAGACGTCGACTGACTGAGCGAGCCTGGCTCAGTGCAGTGAGCCATCCTCAGAGCGCGTTAATTATACGATAATTTCAACGTGCGCTGATCGAGTTCGTCCAGCCTTTCAAAGGATTAGGTGTCCCGCACGCGTCGCGTACGCCCAGAATCAATCAAGACGCAAAAATCCAATTAGGCGAGAAGCACGGCGAGAGCGAGATGGCGACGCTCCGCCATGCACCATTGCGACCCGTTTGAATAGTATTCTTAAAGAATACTATTCAAACGCTCAGTGTGCGCGCGTACTTATTATCGTTAAGAATAAATAAAATAAATAATGCTGGACATTTCACGCAGCATCATCTAGCCCCAAACTAAGCAATGCTTGTACTATGGGAACAAGATTACTGATACTACTTATATGCTTTTTGTTTGTAAATACACATATTATACATAGAAACACCCAGACCCGAGATAAATATTTGCAGATCATACAAACAATTATCCCGCGTCGGGGATCGAACCCGCAACCTTTTGCGTGCCAAGCGGGCTTTCACCCACTGCGCCACAGAGGTCGTCAGAAATATAGGTATGTCTAAACAGGCGACTCAACAATGTATTAAATTTAACAATTTTTGAGTAGGATAGGAAGCAACCCGTAAGCTACGCTAGCGACGCTCACGCGGTTTCGATGAAAATAAAAACTGCGCTATTGTGAGCGCAACCTTACCCAGCTCCACTATTATTATCATTATTATGAGCCCGTGATGTCCCACTGCAGGGCAAAGGCCTCCCTTCCTTTTTTCTCAGCTCCACTAAGTAGTAGAAAATATTTATTATCTAATGAATTGGGGGAGACCTTTGCCCAGCAGTGGGACATTCTAGGAAAAAAAAAAGACTGAATGTTCTTAATTTTCAATAACATAGTTTTTCAATATAATAAATAATAATAATAATAAATAATGCTGGACATTTCACACAGCATCATCTAGCCCCAAACTAAGCAAAGCTTGTACTATGGGAACCAGATAACTGATATACTACTTATATACTTTTTGTTTGTAAATACATACATATTATACATAGAAACACCCAGACCCGAGATAAATATTTGCAGATCATACAAACATTTATCCCGACGCGGGGATCGAACTCGCAACCTTCAGCGTCACAAGCGGGCTTTCACCCACTGTGCCACAGAGGTCATAAAATACTGAAGTACTTTTATGTTAGCACTCAAAAGTATGCTACACTCGGCAGATTTTAGTTTTTGGAGATAGATTTTGCTGTGTACTTAAGCCTAATGTCAGACTGTGACTGAACTTTTTCATCAAATAACTTTCAACTCAAATTCAAGGTACCTACTAATTTTACTCCGTCAAATAAAGTAAGTTTGTATGAGTCAGTGGCTAACTCTGATAGGATAGGTCAAATAACTGATAGGAAATGATTGAAATGAATTAAAAATTAAAGCTATTGTTTAAGTTGTGTTTAGAACAAATATTAAATATAGCCTTAAAGTTAGATGCATAGCAAACATGTGGCAAGAAAACAGCTACCCCTCTAGTCCTCATCATATTACTAATAAAAAAATCATAACATGATCTATAAATGATAATGAAGCATTGGCAAACACAATAACAAATCATGTATCAATATAAATAAAAACAAATATAAATCTGCAGCACTGATGCTCAGCTTTCCGTAGCTAGAAATGGATATCAACTTACCATATTCATACAATAAATCAGCTTTTCCGAAGACTCTCAGAATGGAAGTCATGCAGCTCAGCACTCCTGTCACCCAGAGTTTAGACTTCTTCTCAGGGGCTGAGGGGTTCAAATGGCCTGCTTCATTCTCAGCAATGGCCATAGCTGCAGCCTGAACAGCATCTTCCATGTTGAATATTGAGAATAACACGAACGCGGTATCTTTTGCTTTCGGCGTCCACAACAATTTATGGTTCGGAACAAAACTCACAGCGACCCGGTAGAGATCTGCGAGCCTTGTGAAAGATATCTTCCGACTCTTCAGAGCTTTCCCCGCGCCTCGTCTCGCATCCCTCAGGCTCTCTCGCTTTGCTTCATGCCGTACCTTTCTATCAACAGCGGCCGGACTATAGCGCAATACGAAATGATGACGCACGATAAACCGACCCACGCTACGCTAAGCAAAGTACTACCTACATGCAGAGATGTAAAACTTTGTAAATGAATTAAAGCGACGGAACTTCTCCAAGACTAACGGTTGTACCTGTTGTATTATTCATATTTCATACACATTAAAAAAATGCAAACAATCAGGAAAAAACTTATCTTCTTTAGGATCTGAATCTGAATGGAAAGAAACGCTCGCTCATTTTTTGATGTTGAACGTCAATGTCAAGTCAATGTTACGCTTACGTCATCCATCATCTGTAGGTAGAATGGACATTGGCAGAATTGTGACACTTAATCGTAGTAGCTTAAAAAAAAGCGAAATTAGGTTTTTTTTTTAATTTAAATTATTTTAGACTAAAGTCATACAGCTCAAAATGGCTAATAAAAAGGAACTTTTAAACAATGTTTGGTTCACGTTTAGTTTCAATTCAGTTGAACACTATGCTTAAATAAACTACGAGTATACATGATAACTTTTAAGTAAGTACGGTACCGTGAAATCAGGTAATTACATGCGTATTCAACTTTGTTGCTATAACTCATTAAGTTTTCATTATGTAGTAAAAGGTAAAAGACGTATATTTGTTTATCGAAAAACGTTTAATTGTTTATCGTTTTTTCATATATTTTTTTGATATTTTGGACCATTGTTGCCTAAGCTCTCACGCTGCCTGCACCTTCGATCACAGTCCAGTTTAAAAATGAGGCTTAATTCATGATAGTGTTACAGATTATGGCTATTGTTGGATGTCTACATAGAAGGTTCAATGCTAAATCCATGGTCTACATTGATTCTATGGTCTAGTACCTCGATGAAGATTAAAAAACACAGGTTTAAGAACAAAATTTTAGTATCTTTATAAAGTTTTAGCGTGAGCGAAGTAACTATGGGCCTTTATTGGAACAATTAAAAATCCTAAATTTTAGTTTGCCTACAAAATGTAGGTAAGCGGCAAGGCAAGGCAAACGACACGTCGTCATTTTGTAGATTGTTGCACTTTGTTGTTCTTAAAAATCCTACCTACACATTTTATATTATTTGTGAAAAGTTCATAGAAGGTTTTCTATGAACTTTTAATTACTTACACTTATTAGAATATTCAAAAGTCAACGAGACGACGAAATTTTATAAGTACCTAAACTAAACTCACAAATAATATAAAATGTGTAGGTAGGATTTTTAAGAACAACAAAGTGCAACAATCTACAAAATGACGACGTGTCGTTTGCCTTGCCTTGCCGCTCAATAAATTTTCTAGAAAAATAACAAACTTTTTTAATTTTTCTTAATGCAGTTCTTATTTTTATCAAAATCGAGCCAGTGACTTCTAACAACATTTTTCTTAACTATAGCTGTTAAGATCTTCCCTTCAGAGGGCGCTCGAGAGAACTCATACCTTTAAATGAAAACTATCTAAAGACATTAAAGCAAACCCAATGAATTAAAATCTTATCGCTAGGCAAACTTTAAAACTCATAAAACACTGCGATAGAGACCGGTATCTACTTTCTATAGGTAATTAAATTCATGACAATTCACATAAATCTATACCTACTTACTGTGATAGTGTAGAAGGTAGGTAGGTACTTTCCTAGTTTAATTATTATCGATCACTCATCCGTGGAATTAGATAGGTATAGGTATGTTCCTACTACCTACCTAGCAGCCGTCCTAAGAAATACTTCAGTAAAGAAGCATGTATTGCGTAGGATATTTCAATTTGTGCTTAGCATTATGTTGGGTATGAATTATAATTGTTAAATACCTACTTATTTAACCAATAATACAATGTTGAAATAATAAAAAAAATACTTAATAATATTCTTTCAGATACAGTTCGTGAAGTGTAAAAATTTAAGATATTCCTTAGAAAGTGATATAGCACAACTATTGAGCAATAAAGGATATTTACCTGATGACAAAGATTTACCAAAGGCTTCAATGGTAAAAGACAATGGTATGTAGCCACAGATGTAGGTTGTATCGTTTGTGTATGTAGCACACACAGGCATTTATGAAAGAACCTACCTGACCTACACTTCGCCCAACGGATCTAGGCATTCGTGAAGTTAGCCGTTTGTCAGCGCAGAACTTCTGCGGCTAACTTCACGAATGCCTAGGTCCGTTGGGTGAGTTGTACATCCTTGAATAACCATTATACCTAACTAAAGTTGCGCATTCTTCGCCTACTTTTACGTTTCTCCTTCTTTTTTTAGAAAATGAAGCGACTTACGTTCTTACCAAATTATCAGATGACGCATTGATAAAACTTTTAAATGAATTTCCAAAAAGATCTGAATATAAAACGAATGATTTAATGCAAGTTTCAGATGACTTTATTAATAATCTACAAAATGATAAAACTGGTAAGTAAAGGTAAAGGTAATAGGTAGGCTACCTACAAACTTACCTGAATGATAAATCTTAATTTTTCGGTTCTACCTATCTACAAATGAAGTTTTATACTTTTGTAGTAGACCGTAGATACCTGCTAGGTACCTACTTATAATGTTGTACGGTTGTACTTACCTACTCTATTCTATTTCTAGTTCCAAATGAATCACCGCAACCCATATTTCGACTTGAAAACAAAGAAGTGGACCCATATACAGTAAAAACAGATGCAGATCCAAATTACATCGCTCTGCAAAAGATTAACAATATGCTGTATAGTCGTCCACAAGTACACATTTCAGCAGAAAAGAAAGAAATGCTTTTCGATATTTTAGTATCCCAGTTGAAGACGCTTTGTTGTGATAAAAATAAAATACAAAAGATCTCGAGTCCACTCACGAAGAAGAAAATAAAAAATCCAACAGAATATATATTCTTAGTTGTGAATGACGAAATAATGAGTAATACTAGCGAAGAACTAATACGAGTCGATCCTGAAAGTTTATCAAAAAATAGTAGTGTCTTGGTTTTGGGGCCTATGACGACACCACTAACAGACGTGCAAACTAAGCTCGTTGTAAGTAAACCGTTGTCTTTACATTCAAAGCGACAAAACGAATTAACTACGTAGATAGTAGGTAAGTACCTATTTACGTATGTAAGTAGCACAGACGAATCGTCTGTGGTAAGTAGTTAACTACGTAGCCTACGTAGTTAATTCGTCTCGTACTTTTCAGGTAGGTAAGGTAACCAACCTGCATACATAATGTTAGTTAGTAGGTACATATACAAATTTTGTTATTGTGGTCCAGTGTAGGTATAGGTTAGGTAGGTACTTATTAATTATACCTACCTACATAATTGCGCCATTCAAGGATCGTTTAAATGAAAACGAAAAGATTATATGTATAATTCTACTGTCAACTTTTTCTGTTTCCCTTGTTTCAGATGAGTCGTATATCCAACGAACTTTCTAGACCTGAATATGTGCCGCTCTTAAACAAAATCTCAAATGGAAGGCTTGGAAAGAAGAACTCAGACATATTGAACAGTCTTATTTCCGGCCCCGATACCAGGAGATACATTAAACCACATAGATGTAACCATCAATCAAAACTTGCTAAAATTCATGGTGGTCCAAAATGGATCATCTGTACTGGTTATCTGAATATCAATACACCAAGTTTATACGATTAATTCAATGATACTTAATTATTTTAAATATTAAACAATTAAGCCGATTCCTGCACTTCCCAATAAAGATACCCTATTATTTAGGTAGGTGCATCACCACTACCGTACTACCTAATTGCCGTACCTAGCGTGGTACCGATAGCATAATAATCAGAATAAAAAATACCTAGGTACTGCCAAAATTACACAATAAAATAATGTAAGTACCTGCCTACTTACCTATCTAATAAGGTTATTTACTATAAACACGTAAAACGCGACATTATATTTACACGACATTAAACAATACATATTTTTTTTGAGTTACCATACAACTGGAATCACAACTTTTGTCAGATAAACAAAACAAATGTCTATCTATGGCATGAATTTAGCATTGAACCTTTTTCTTTGATCTATGGTTCGAACGAATGACGTGCAAATAGCAAGCTGGCTGGCTGGCTGACCTTGACAAGCTCGTGTAAATAGCGCGCTCATGATTAGCGATTTTGTTTGGTTGGAGTGGAGAGCATTTGGCGAATTTTGGCGAGGCATTTTCACAGCCAGTTCTAGTCTTGTTTCTTCTGTAACTTCTTTTTTAGTGCAGTTTGATTACAGTTCATTCTTCAGAAATCCCACCCCTAAATCATCGACCTTTGATTTGTAATTTGTGTTTGGTCAAATGGAGTGAAATCTGTAAAGCAAGCATTGAACATTATTTGTCCCTTGTCTACCTACAATTATTGAAGTATTTATGAATTCTGTGGCTTAGGACCTCGACTCACGAATAATAATAACTTTACTAAAGTGAAGATACAAACTGCTTCAATAAAAATTTAAAATGGACAAGAGTCTATCACTGAAGGAAGCCTTCGAAACGTACAAGAAATGGGTGATAAGTAACCCAAACCTCGTGACCGATGCAGAGACTGTGGCTACTTGGTCTTCGTATTTTATCGCCGGGAAGATCAATAAATCGCCGGTCGTTTCAGAGTTGGTTTATTCACTATCAAAATTAGTGTCTCTTTACAACGACAGCCTCATTCGCGATGCCTACACCAACGAGGCACAATACTATAGCTTGCGCGAGCAGATCAAAGTGTGGCTCACCATCCTTCACTACAGTGAAGTGTTTGTTGAACTTGTTGTGAAAAGCCGATGGGGCATCCGTGGCAAATGGACTGCTGCTACTATAATTCAGCTATTTAAATGCGCTTCAGCACTAGTCCTCCTATACAGATTCAAAGAGGTTCCTATTTCGCATCCTGCTATTCCGGCTTTGCACCGAAGAAAGTTTACAGAGGGAAAGGAAATTGAAGAAGAAGACTCGTTCTTCACTCTAAAGCGGTCCGGACGTATCGTGCGTCGTGTTGATGGTGCTCCTCCTGTGGCATTCAGGGACTGGCAACCGGTGAGAGTCAAAGATGACCTATATGCTAAAATTGATGCCAAAGACTTAGTGTATGCTGAGATGTTGCATATTCTAAAACCAATTATTCACTTGGCATCTATGAGAGTATTTGGGACTAAATCTTGGAAACAATGGCTGGTAGCCCTAAGCGTGGATGTTGCCTGCATGAAGCTTTATAGCAAGCACATGAAAGACATGTCACAAGAGCAACGACTTGAACTAAGCCGCAGAAAACTAAGCCTTGTATTGTACCTTTTGAGGAGTCCAATGTACAATGGTTACTCTAAGAATGTTATCGAAAGTACATTGACATCCATGTCCAAGAAAGTCCCCATGTTTTCTATACTAAGTGGACCTATTATACAATATCTAAATCACTGGCAAGATATTTACTTTTACATGTGGGCATCGTAAACATCATATTGTTATACTTAACCCTTGCTCGATAAAATGTTATACCAATAAGTTTGTTAGTTTGACAAATCAGGTTGTAACAAAACATAGAGTATGGTGCTTCAAGTTTGGTGTGTTTAAGTAATTTTAAAATAATTTTTTCAACAATATCTTAAAATAGGTATTCAGGTATTCATCTTTGGTTTACACATAATTTTGTAGCATTTTGTCTTTACATCTCTTGTTTTTATTAGTCATTAGTCTACTAATGAAATGAAATAAATTCATAGTTATTTATAGTATTTGAATACTAAAAACAATCCCACTCATATAACAAAGCTGAAAATTTGTTTAAATAGATGTTTGGATGTTTGTGTTTCAATCACGTCTAAACCAGAACTGATTTGGATAAAACTTGGAATAAGTGATGATAGTGACCTGGAATAGCATATAGGCTATTCATAATGTTGGTACCACACGGGCAAAGCCGCATGCAGTAGTTAAATAAATTCAAAGCATTGTGAGGGATTTCTTTGTCATCACATCCAGATATTTAAACATTCCTATAACTGTTTTATTTTCTAAATGATTGCTAAGAAGTTTTGAATTTTGTATTGTCATTTGTATTTCAAAGGATTTCTAATATTTTTTGAATTTGTTATATTAAGTGGTACGTTGGTGATGTATTGTGATTTGTGTACTAAGTTGGAATGGAAGTGTAGGTGTTGGGTATGCTTTTTTAAGAACTTAAATATTTAAAGTGTTTATTTTGACTTATGCTGCTGATAAATATTATAATAAGTGAACTTCTGGGGATTACTTAACTGCATCAGCAGGTCCTAGTTTGTTTAATGTATGTTATTTACTTTGTATGTAGTATTATTTACTTCAAAGCGCTGGTTGTGCTTACTAAGTCGTTTTTGATAGATCATTGAAGTTAAGCAATGGTTTTGAATGGTCTGTAAGTGGAAGGGTTTTTTAAATCCATGGTGACTGCCAATGGTATTTTCATCAGAGCGCTTCCGTGCTTCGGAGGGCACGTTAAGTTGTCAGTCCCGGCTATTTAAGTCGTTAAGCCATGACGGGGTCTTAAGGCGGCCTCAAAACTCCGTCACTAGAATTGGCCACTGACTCATACGAACTTACTTTACTTTTTTGTATGTATAAACGATTTTTTGTATTTTGAAACGATTTTGTATTGACTGACTTTTCTCTTTTGAAAATGGGCTTGCATATGAATCAATGTTTTCACAAGTCAGTACATTACGTAGGTATATATTTTTCACATTTATATTTTTACTTTGCCCACTAAACTTAAGGTATAGGTACCTACCACCTATAGTAAATCATTAGTAATTTTAGTAGGTATGTTAATTCTACTGGGTATCAATAGCTCTATAAAGGGTACTAGGTAGGTATTTATTATAGAATTGTCTATGTAAAATGGAAATAAAAAACAAATCGCCGTTACATACTTAGTTTTTTATTTACAAGCTAGATTTAAGATACATATCTGAAAAGTTACACCAAGAGACATTTTATTTTACGAAATATTTATTTATTTTAACTGTTACAATCTTACAATGAAAGAAAATATTTATAGATGTTCCAATTCTGCATAAAACTGTTAAAGCATAATTTTATAGATTTATTTGTTTTACGTATATATTGTCTGGGTACATGCCAACCGGCCAGATTTTTAGATCATTCATTTTGATGACTGTTATGGTAGTAATGGAAATCTCATATAAGGTCTCTGACTCTCCTTGCTCCCTTTGGGAAAATGGCGTGTTTTTTTATAGGTAGTCAGCTGCTTAATACAAAAAATGTTTCTTGTCTTTGCACACACCTTCAAGCTGTCCATTCGAGTTCATGTTAAGTATCTAAATCTAACTTAAATACTTACCTAATTTTCTTAAAAATACTTACTTAAATCTATTCTTACACAATGTTAGCCATTTTAATATATGAGAAGGTAAGTACCTATTACAGGGAAAATAAAGCCTTAAAAGAAGGTAGGTATGCAAAATATGAAGATTCTTGGTACCTACCTACTATAGTTTTCAATTTGTGGCCAGAGTTTTAAATCTAATCTAAAGAATTATGATACTTTACTATTTAACTATAGCTAATCAAATCATTCAAAAATTATCTGTAGATTGGAAAAAGTCAGAACTTGATAAGAACAGGTTCCTACTGTTCTGAAATTGTGTTGAAATTCTGACGCTGACGCTCGGAAAATGGAAACCTCATTCTTGCCCTGAAATAAAAATAGCTTAGGCATAGTTAGTAGTAGTTCCTCTGCAAAAGCTCTCCAAGTTGGTATAAAAGCTATTATCTGTTGTAACAGATAATAGCTTTTATAACCCTATAGGGTTTCACGCATGTAGAAAAATGCTGTTTATTTATATTCCGCATAACTAGTACCTACTTCATTTTCAATTTATACGTACCTATTAATTCCTACGTATAAAGTCCTAAGTCTTACAATTTAATAATACTTGCACACTTATTAATTGAATGAGACAACAAAAATATTTTAATTTTAAATAGTAGTTAAGTAAATTCGTATGAGCTAGTGGCAAGTGGCTAACTCTGGTGACGGAGTTTTTAGGCCGTCATAACTTAGGCAAGAAGATTGGATACTGGGCATAGGCCCAGTATCCAATCTTCAGTATGTATAGACATACAGTGAGATTCCGGTCGCAAAGAATTTGAAGACACTATTGCCATCCTCCTGACTTCCTCTGTAATGTGTATGTAGGTATAGCAAGACCACCATTCTGACATCTTAACTAGACCCAAGTTTACTACTAAAACATATGAAACGAATGAAAATGTTAAATAAACGCCAAAGTATAACTTACCTATACCTAAGCTACTTTAGCACCTAATTACTATCAATTAGGTAGGTACTTGCAATTTTATGTGAAAAGATAATTTAGTATAAAAATAAACTAAAATAAAGACAAGGTCATCTAAATAAATTCGAATTGTAAGCTCCAAAGAAACATAATTTGTAAATATGCGTTCAAGTTTGTACCAAAATATGATAGGTAAATTATGTACCTACTTAATTTATACTTATGCACACAATACACGAAATACCTAGGCATCAAACCCTGGGTATTAAATTTCCAACAAAATGAAGTGATTGGTGATGGTCTAACGATTGCCCAGGTTGATCCAAGTTATTACAATATAATTATTCTTCTTCATAGTCCATGCATGGGCTATAAAACAATCCATATCATAAATACCGCAAGTCTCTGAAATAAATTGCGATTGCCTATGCTATGCATAAATTAGAAATACCTATCGCACGAATGTATTTTAATAATCGAACAATAGGTAAAGCTTGTGTAAAACTTTGTGAAGAAAACGATACTATCTTTATCACAGTCTTTCCTAAAGAGTTCATAACCTTTATTCAACGACGTTCATGTTTATGAACCACAATGTATGTAGTTCAATGAGTGGTAAACGTATTTATATAATGTGGTTCAATGAGTGGTAGGTAAGTAATTAATGAGTGAGGTCCACATAATTTAATTACTTACAAACTTAACTTTTTCAAAATCTGCGATATCTAATTCAATATTGAAAATACAATGCGAAAACTTGTTGCTTTTGTTAGGTAGTATCTCCTAAGCTAAGTGATTAGTAATATCATTCAGATTTTTGTTCTATATTACGCCGATAATTTTTGAGTGCATCTAGTCAACTCCTTTAAAAAAAATTATAAGTAGGTAGGAACTACTTTTACCTCTCGTGTAACTAGGGCTGTTATGTGATGTTATACATTAGTTAAATCAGACAAGCGTAGGTACCATATCAGCCAATATCTGGAGAGAAATTCGCTTATAATTCCTTTGATTCTATTTATTGTTTTTCTTTTACCTACCTACTCGTTTTAAAATTTAATATTGATTGTCCGTCGCAACACCTTATATTGAGACGGACAATCAATATTAAATTATAAATTGTGTGTGTATGTGTTATCTTCGCTGTTTTAAACAGTGGTACGTACCTACTTTCTTTAACAAAATATACTGTAGAGGTAAATACTTTTTTCGAAAAATCTTTCTCTCAGTGTTATTTTTGTCGCTGCTAAGCACCTACCTACCTTTACATAAGTGATAAGTTTTATGATAACTACACAAACACATTATTTAATACCATTAGCGCAATGCTTCACAAAGGTTCAAACAGCCGTCATACATAAATTTTTATCACAAAAGCTATTAAAAAAATATGGCGATAAGTAATATTTATTTTATATTATAAAAAAAACCTTACCTATTACGAGTATATTTTAAATACTTCTATATTTTGTCCCAAGTCTATTTCTAGATCCGGGACAAAATAGTGGTTTTAGATAAAAAATATTATCCAAGACCTGCTTATTATTGTGATAAATGTATTATAATAAAATTGATAACTTCTTACCTACTATGATGATTCTATGTTATAAGCACAGTGAAGGTCAAAGGGAGAGAACGTGAAATTCAAATAACCTACAAGCGGTCCCTATAAAAATTGTCCTTGATCAGAAAATTAAAAAGTAAGTTCTGTGCCTATTAAATAATATAATTATTACTATATTATCTACTAGGTACATACTTATTAATAATGTTTGAACGTGGAATAATGTTATTAAGTTGTTACATTATAGGAGACATAGAAGTGAATATTAGAATGTTTAGCATTTTTGTCTTTTTTGATTAGTAGACGTAGACATGCCCTCCTTTTCCCCCTCAATGCATTATTTTGTACCGCTGTAAAAATCTCATACAGAATGCTCTGGAATCAATATTTTTCTTTATTCTCAGTCCGGCATAACAAAAGCAAACTAAAATTGTATCCAATACTGATTTTTAGCTTCAATGGGTAGGTAATTATATCTATAGTTAGGTAGTTAGTACCGAGATAACCTGTTTTGTCAGCCAATCGATAAGTTGTATTTTAAGTAAGTAAAAGAACACAAATATAAAATATTGATAACCGAAGTTTTTAAGTTTGTTACTCAATAATGTCGGACTTTGAATTATTTTCATATATATAAATAATCTTTTACAACAATAACTATAATGAAACTTTTAAAGAAAATTACATTTCTAATATTTTGTAATTTATTGTCATAGATTTTAACGAATCTACCTATCTACAAACAAAATCAATGGATAGATTAGAAAGTTAATATAAAAAAAATAGAATTTTACCAAAATTATTTGGAAAGTATCTACATCGTGAGACTCTTTACAGAAACAATTGATTGCAATGTAAGATTGCATTGACTTGCATTGGAAAGTGTACGTAAATACCATCATTTTGTTAATGCATGACATAACTTTATGTCAAGTTTATAAGGGCCTACGAGTATCAACTAAGGCGACTCTTCCTTAGAGAGGTCTAAACAAGTGTTAGGCAGGTTTTAGATATTTTTGACGTGTTAACGTCTTATAATTCGATGGAGCCGGCTGCACGCACGAAAAAACATGACGTCATGCGTCGTTACCTCGTCATGAGGCGTTCCATGTAAGGCTTGAAGTGAGAGCGCGGAACGAGCGACAAAGAAGCACAAACGTTGTACTATCGTCAGTAAACCGATCAAAAGTCAAAGTCCAAGTCCAGGTCCAGGTCAAGGTCCAGGTCCAGGTCAAGGTCAAGGTAAAAAAAAGCACAAACGTTAACACGTTCAACTATCGTCAGTAAACCGACTTTACAGACAACCATTTTTTTCCACTTCAAAATGAGTAGGTATCCTCATGATTTTAAACTATGAGAATTAAAATACGTTTAGTTTATAAAATAAGCAGGTAGAAGATGCTAGTCAAAGATATAGTCTCATACTTAGTTAATCCTTATTCTGCATAATGTAAGTTTACTTATTATCTCCCTAGACACATTTTGTAACCGACTTCAAAAAAAAGGAGGTTGTATGGTTCGGCTGTATGTAGGTTTTTTTATTCACCGATATCTCCGTCAGTTGTGCACCGATTTCCGAATTACTTATAATGCTGGAGTTTTTCACACAGCATCATCACCTAGCCCCAAAGTGCTATGATGGGTACTAGATGACTGATATACTACTTACATACTTTTTGTTTATAAATACATATTATACATATAAACATCCAGACCCGAGACAAATATTTGTAGATCATACAAATAAACTTCCGACTTCAAAAAAGGAGGAGGTTCTATGGTTCGGCTGTATGTACGTTTTAATTATGTTTGTTTACCGAAATCTCCGTAAGTAAATAAAATAAATAAAGAATGCTGGACTTTTCACACAGCATCATCTAGCCCCAAAGTAAGCAGAGGGTTAAAAAAGTTTTTAAGTTGTGGACCGATTCCCAAAATGTTTGTTTATACTGTGTGTGTTTATACTCCCGAGTTGGTCCCATATAAAATGTACCTATTTCTGAGGGTTTGATAGTTTTCCCTTAAAACTCTAAAAACCTCTTCCTCGTTTGGAGTCCCACAGCGTCCTTACTTAAACACTGAAGTCGGTTTTAGTTTTTATGTGTAATTTTTAATCATGTTAATATTATCTAATGAGTCGCTCCTCTGAAGACTAAGCAAGGTGCAAGCCATTATCAATAAGTAGCAGACATTTTTTAATCCAGACGATTCGTGATTAATTCCTTGAGAATTATGCATTCCTTTATATGCCCCCTTCGGGTTAATTTCGGAAATCTATTTCAACAAGGAACACATAATAGATGACATGCTAATGTACAAAGTAATGATCAAAGGTTTATTCTAAACTACAGAATGTCATCTACTAAAATTGAAAAATATTTATCCGTGTAAAAGTACCGGGAGATCAGATCTTATGAAAGCAGATTTTGGTTACAATTTATTATAGGTACAAAATCGATTTAAATAATTTAAAAATAGAAATATTATAAATAGCATTTATGTTAAAAATAAACCAGACTGAATTAAATTTCCGAATTAATTTCAATTTAGTCTATTTTATTCTTATCTACTCTATAATATGACCAAATCTTATTAGGCGCTAAAGAGCGAGTTAGAACAAAATAGATAAATAAGACTGCGTCCCAAAACTAAAAAGCTCGCAAAGTCTAATGGATAAATAGTTGACTTAATGCTTTGAAAATACAAAATGAGATATATTCTAAAACAATATTTTACGCATTTTTTTATCGTAAATTCAAACCTCACAAGTCTGAAACCTAAAATTGATTTTTATTGTTATTAAAAACTGAATAGCTTTGTAAGCATAATTTTGATTTGTAGCGAGCCTCAACCTGAAATCGTACAGAGATTATTTTCAAGCGAAATAGCATTTTTAAATCAGCCACGGTTTTCTACTTGTTCGATGTGTAGTTTTTCCTGTGTTAAAGTTCCCACCCCGTTCCACCGATCCGTAGGCCGATTTGTGAAAACACTATTTTCTCAAAAAAATAATCGTCTGTACAATCAGGCCTCAAACATAACAAATAACAATCGGCCAACAACACTTATAATTACACCGATGAGTGAACCAGGAGCTCACAAAGCGGGTACCATATTGGATGTTTGCTGTGCTCAGCCATTTTGTCTTGAAGGCTGTAATATAAAATGGCGCCGGAACGAAAATCACATAATTATTCAAATTATAAGAACTGCTGCAAATAAAAAGTATATTAACGGTAATATTTCAGTGTCGTTTAGCTATGTTTGTAAGTGTAAGCATACGCGCCATAATGCTTGTACAAATGCACAATCATAAACATAGGCTAAACGGCCTTCTTGAATAAAAAAAAATAATCGAAATAATGGTAAAGTAAAGAAATGAAATGATCAGAAAATAAAATAATATTTTATTAAAATAAAATAATGCAGGTAAGTAATACTAAAAATACGAGAAAGAATATAATATCTAATAAATAAAATAATATACTTAGACTGCCAGATGAAAGCGGCACAATCTATATAACAGCCCCGTAGACAAACTCCGTCTCTACGCTCTAGCGTTTTCTAAAGCTTGCTGCAATACAACATTCAGTCCAACTGCATCACAGCCGGCTTTGGAACTACCGCGTGGCCACTAATTAATCTTAACAGCAACCATTCCTCTATGGTACTAAACATATGGCCTCTATATAAAATTTGAAATAACAAACATTCTTAAAAGTAACGCCCATGACGACCCACCACAGATACATCGCCATGTTTGACAGCCAATGCGTTTTAGCGGCAACAGCCCAACTTGGTACTTCACGTCAGGCCCTTAGAATGGGCATAGAAACTGTTTGCAACTATCCCCATAAACGACCGGATGAAACAGCCAGTTGAACTGCTAGGCACACGACAAGATGCAATGTAGAACGAATTAAAAATGTACGTCAAATAAAGAATAATGATGCCTCGCAAAGCATAACTAGTTAGGTCTCTCTCGCTTTCCATATAAAACTAGGAAGACCACCCTGGTTTTGCCTTCGTGGCATAAGATATATAGTATCGCTCGTACGAGCGACACAAATTGACAGAACTGCTAAAAGTAAGCAAAATTATAAACAAATTATGTCCTCAGCCTGCTGGTACATCCAGGCGATTGACCGCGGGACAAAAATACCCGTAAAAAAATACCCACAGAGCTGAGAACTAATAAATCGACCCCCAACTCCTTCACGCACACTTTAATTCCTTCAACATTGCAACTTGCAGTTCAAGCCTAAGATGTTACTACATAAGTCAAACATGTTACCGACATGAGTCAGAGGTGTTACTAACATGAGCCAAAGATGTTACCAACTCGCAGTTATGTTACTGGAATTAGTGTCGAGTTGCTGATGTTACCAACTCGCAGTCGGAGATGTTACCGACTGTAGAGTCAAAGATGGTACCGACTCGTATCATAGATGTTCATGATTTTATAGTCAATGATGTTAAGACTATCTTATCGTCCGCTTTTATTTAGACGGAACTTTTGGACTTCGTGTTTTTATTGTCCAATTAATCCGTCTATTTCGCAGACGATGCCGTCCCCAACGCCACTCCCGTTCGCCGAAACAAAGGAATCTCTGGTTTTAACGTTTGAAAACAAGGTCGGAATTTACATGATTAATACTGCGGATCCAAAACTATTGCTCGCAAAGTACCGATTAAAAACTATTTTATTATAAAGAATGCGCATTGTATGTGTTACATGACAACGTTGTACTGTCTAATTTACTTCCCATATTTGATTTATATTTGGGGTAGAAGAGTTCCATTTGCAGTCCACTCAGCTGCTTCTTGTAATAAATTATTTTTTACACTAGCTTCTGCGCGCGGCTTCACCCGCGTGGTACCAACATTATGAATAGCCTATATGCTATTCCAGGACACTATCTACGCCTATTCCAAGTTTCATCCAAATCGGTTCACTGGTTTAGGCGTGATTGGAACCCAAACATCTAATCAACCTTTCAGCTTTATTATATGAGTGGGATGTGAATTGATTGAGTGTGCGTGAGCTGAGCCGCTGACAACTTCTCTCTCGCACACTAAAACAATGCATAATATCAAAGTATAACAACATTAGCCGGAGTGGAACAATATGGTCTAGATTAAGACCACTAGTTATTCATCGTAATGGGATTAAAAAAACTATAACTAAGTAAAATGCTTTCAATTGATATCACAAATTTGGAATGATTATTGTATAAAAAAAGTTGTCGAATAAGGTTTCATTCCGAACAAAATGTTTTTAATATTGATGGATGTAGATGATGCATAAACAATAGATTATCGACACCAGCAAATATCAATTTAATGTTAACTCACTTTATACCATTTTACAGTTAGAAGAGCATATAAACATTTTTAAAACTTTGATATTGCCATTAAAGTTTTAAAAGTGCACTCAGAAAGCAACAGATATACAAGCATAAGAAATATTACTTAAGACTTAATGTAGGCAGAAGAAATCACACGAAAAAAATACTGAAATTCGGTAGGTATAAAGTGAGTAACCATGTTATTCGTAGCGGCTGTCGATATTGCATTATAAGATAAAACGTAAATCTAAACTTAAATTATACATTTAGATTATAGAAGATCTATGTTAGGACGTCATGGGTAACATAATCTTAAGCCAATCATCTTCGGTCGTGCCCTCGCCTTACGTTGTTTTGCTAGTTCTACGAACCACCTGGAAAAGTTATTATTCATGTATATTTCTCATAACATTTTACTTTTAATAAGCAACCGCGAAGCTGGTAAAATGATTGCACGTCGCATCGATTACATTTTGAAATTCCTTGTCTGGATTTGCTCAGAATAGTGAATAGTAGGAAGTGATAGTAGAAATGGGTATTACGTACTAGGATGTTGGTATAAAAGGGGGTTTGTGTAGTACACGGATTAGAATATTGTTAATTAATGTTAAGCAGAATAGTGGACAGCACGAATATTGTACTACAGATAGTCAGTAGGAAGTATGATTATTGGTAGGGAGTAGGATAGTAGAATTTATAGTAGGTGACCTGCCCAAGACTCGGTGCATACCAAGACCAAATCAGTGTTAACCTCACAATAAGAGATCACTAAAGATTTCAGCGCAAAGCTGTATAGTAGTACTCCCACGATATTTCACTATTCCGTCAATGGCCCATTGTTTCAGAGCGCCATGGATAGTTAAAAGATGAGGGTCAAATCTTGCAATTTTTGGGATGCATTTCAAAACCTTTCCTCTTGGTACAGTCAGCAGCGAAAGTAGATTAACAGTTGGACTTTTTAAAAGTTAGCGTTTGTTTTCAATACCTAAGAAAACATAAACTTTTCTTGGGATATTTCGGAAATATTCAACATCAAATGTTAATCGATTTTCGTTGACTGTACGGTAACCAGGTTGACGTTTGACGTACTTGGCTAGTTGTTGAGCCAGTCCCAGGACTCCTCTTGCTTCTGCACTCGGATTTCCTTGACGTCCGGCGGTGGGCTTGGTACACCGGCGCGGGATAGATCACGCGTGTCCAAGTTGCGAGTTGTTACAGACTCCTGCCAGGGTTGACTTTGCTCGTTCCTGGAATGTACGGCGTCGATAAATCCTACTATCCTACTTAATAAGATTAGTGATCCCACGGTCATACAAGTTTTTCAAAAGATTTTTTTTTCTTACAGGTAGGTATGGAAAATAGCAGGCAGCCGCGGCGCAAAAGAAATTTTACTCAAATTATAGATTAGAATGGTGTGCTATTTGAATTCTGACAGGGGACAATTTATTGTATTTGTAGAATGAAGAACACTTGCTACGGAAGTTTTCTTGCAGGTGGGAACGCGGTCTTACTCTTATCACGCAAAAACTACTGAATTGATTCGGTATTTGGCAGAGAGCTAGTCTGGAATAGCACATAACATAGCTAGTAAATAAATCAATTATTGCTGTACATTTCACATCCAAATAAACAATTTTTTGCAGATCATACAAACATTTGTAGTACGGTGCCACGAGACTCGAACTCGCACTTTTGACGTCACAGGCGCTGTCGCCCACTGCAGCACGTCAATACTTAGGTATACATTATTACAAAAATAATGTCTAATGGAATTAACAAATAGATAGATAGTAGATAGATCATTTATTTATAAAAGTAAGTTCACATTATCATGGTTAGCAGTGCCTTCCTGTTAGGTTTGTCAAAGCACTAAGGGTTCAAAAGTATATCCACTGAAGTTAACACACCTATCTAAAAAACCTACAAACAATATACAACTGCGTTATTATATAATAACGGAGATATTGTTACATAAGTACGTATTCTTAAATCTTAAAAGTATAAACCATATTTAATACTACAGGCTTAGGCATGACACAAACACATTCTGCATTATCTGTCCACGCACGAAATCTTGCAATGCAAAGCACACGAGTTCAAGATGAGATTCGCAATCGCGGTTGCAATATAAATTTTAATAAAGAATAAAGGATTTCAAGAGCCTGAGAGCGCACGCAAATAGCCTTGAAATTACGCAAATCTGTACAATCAGTTGACTCACAAATATGGGTTAAAAGCCGCGCTCCCGCGGTGTGACCCGCGATTATTTCATTATTCGGGATAAAATGTAGCCTATGTCCTTCCCAATTTTTAGCCAATATGATCAGTGGTTTAGGCGTGAAAATGTAATTAACAGAGTTACTTTCACATTTATAATATCAGTATGGAATAGCTACCGCCCCGGCGCGCCGGCATGGTACCACTTTTTAATATTATCTACGAGTATACGCTGTTCGATACTACGAGTATCTTCTTTCTACAGCTATTCCAATTTTCATGAAAAACCAAATGTTACTGGATACGTGATTGAAACACCATTAAAACATACAAATGTTTTGTGATTTCAAATCAATCTCTCTATAGCACGGACGGTAAAGCGCGGCTTTCAAACTAATCGATCACCTACAGAGTTCACTAGCCGCCGCGACCTAGCCGCCATTGCGGAGACGCCCAAGGATACATTCAATACTATTCACATTTACTGATGTAAAATGAAATCTGTAAGGAAATCAGACAGTACTCAAATGTATCCCTCAAACGCCACGGATCCTGTTTAAACCTTTTGTTTTTTGTTTGTTTGTGAGAGAAAATAAATAAATTTATTATTATTATTTTTATTATTAAATCCCGCATGGATGCAATTTTTGAGATTATTATACTATAATTCTTGCCGGAGTGGATGATTACGGCTCAGGATCGGGATGTGTGGTGGTAATCGGGGAGTTCTTTGCCCAAATGACTAGAAAAATAAATTCTTTAATTTGCTTAGTTTGGGGCCAGATGTGTGAAATGTCCAGCATTTTTTTTTAAATTATATTGTTATTATAATAAGCCCTCAATATCCCACAGTCCCACGGCTGGGCAAAGGCCTCTCCCCAGTCTCTCCATTTATCCCTCTCCTGTGCTATAATGGTCCAGTCGGCACGGAATTAGACGAGCTCGTCCATCCATCTCGATTATTGAAATACGCATATCTCAAAGAGTTTAGTAATATTATCCATGCTCAGCATAATAACCTGAGATAATAACGCTTAAAAGAATAGAAAGAAATAGAAACCGAATTTGGCGACGTTTATCGATTTAATAGTTCATAAAAGTTTGTAAATAAATTCCTTTTGATCCTACGCTTCAACTTCGCCTTTCATTCCTTTTACTTCTTCTATTCTTCCGTAGAGATATCATCGTCCTGTCATTTTAACACTTTTTAACTACCTTTGGTTACATTACATCACTAGCATAACCGAGAAACAGTTGACGTAAACTGTCGATAGTTGCACAGCTTGGGTTCCTAAATTCAAAATACATACAAATCGCGAAGGTCTACAAGTAGTAACATACAGTTCATAGCAATCAGCATGTTTGTTTAAAAAAAAAGATTATTCCAATCTAACATCTTAAGTCATTGTCTCGATCTCGACTCATCCTCCACTCACACCTTAAGATGACAGTTCATTTTTCCACTTGTAAACTTGGAAATTTCATTAGGCAAGAATGAGTGGTTTTACTACCGAAATGCATTTAGAGGTTGAGTGGAGGCTGTGTCAAGATCGACATAACGACTGAAGATTAGGGTGTGTACGTGTGCTTACCACTGTGAATAAGGCTCAGACGTGGAACTCTTCATAGCGCCGTAACCCTGGCCCTGGTAATGAGCTGAGGAGTTACTCGCACGCCTAGTGTCAGTACTGCCACCGAGAGTGCTCCAACCACCGCGGTTGTTGACCTGATGACAAGTAATACCGTCTGCATTGTGTTTTTGGCGGCTATATTTTATGCCTACTCTAGATATGACACATTCATGGTTAACGACGTTACTAATTACTAGCATAATATCAATACGCCTCCTTTCTGCAAAATTCGCCTGCCACTTGCCCTCTGTCTTTCTTTATAGGATCATGAATGCCATATATATAATTGGATCTATATAATCTTAGTATTTTTTCTGTTGAAACCTGAACTAAACAAAACTACAAATCAAAGGCTACGATTTAATGGAAAACGTCACAGCTTAACCTCTCGATATCCAGCAAATGGCGTTTTATTTTTAGTTGGAAGCTTTTGAAAGTTTGGTTGCTCGTTATTTGCCAAAATAATCCAAGAGCCAAATGGAATATTGAAATAAGCCTCTGTCAGTTAGGATTAGTTCAAGAATAGTTTTACATTCAGAATGTTCAGGGTGCCTCGTATTAGTTTTATATACGCATTCGGTATCGACGCCGTAAACGTAGATTTTTATGGGAAAATAGCAGCGCCATCTTTTGGTACTCGCTCATCATAACTAATAAAAATCATTATGTAAATCTAAATTTCGTGGAACTCATTACCCATCACTCATTACTCGTGACTCTGTATTTCCCGAAAAGTACAAGATAGGGGTCAAATCAAGAGTAAATAGGTTTCTTCTAGGAAAGCATGCTTCATCTTGGATCTCACTTTTGCTTAACATCAGGCCAAGTGAGGTAAAATGCTGACCTAGTTAATTAAAAAAAAATCTTCGAATACAATATCACGATGAAGTTTGTCTAACTTTGAACGATTTCCATACACACGAGTTTGTAGACGGACGTCCTTATGTAATACCAAACGTATACAGTTCATTGAATCTAATCATTTACTACGCTATATGATAAAGGTATGGATTTGAAATAAAACAATTTATAGTCTATGTACATGGCCTTATTCAATCTGCAAAAATCAAAATCAAAATCAAAAATCATTTATTCAGTAGGACCACAGGGATCACTTAGAATAGTCTTAAAACTAATTTTACTCCTGTTCTTTCGCGACCAATACCGTGAAGAATCAGGGCAACAAACACGGTCTGGGGCCTATCATTTTTTTAGGTGATCCATGGATCCATTGAGTTGGAGCAAGTCCCAAGCTTTTTTGTCATCCAAATAATCTGATATCTTATAATAGGCTTTTTTACAGAGATGACGTTTAATTGTATTTTTAAATTTAGTGATTGATAAATTTTGCAATTCGCTTGGGACTTTGTTATAGAAGCTTACACATTGCCCTTTAAATGATTTCATAATTTTATCTAATCTAGTAGTGGGAACAGCGAGTTTATCCTTATTTCTAGTGTTTACATCATGATTATCGCTTTTTTTCTTAAATGATTCAATATTTTTACGAACATACATCAGATTTTCATATATGTACTGACAGGGTACTGTCAGTATGAATATATCTTTAAATTTATTTCTAAGCGAAGCTCAGCCGTCATCGGCTCACTTTTTCGTGCTCTCATAATTTTATCCATACATATTATTTTGTGGGATTTTAATAATATTATGTAAGTAGATTAGTATTAATTTAAAGAAAAAAGAAGTACTTAGTCAAGTAAATTCTTCTTGACAGAGCTTAACAGCTATTAAAGTTGTACACATTATCAAATAAGAAATTCTTCTAAAGGACTAATTGTTATAAATATGAATACTCAGACAAAATCCATGCGATAAATTCGCGCAGACATACTCAAATGAAACATTTTCAATTTCTACATACTGTAGTGAACATCGAACTACACTCAAACTTGCATTTAACAAGTTTTAAACTAATGCAACCAACAGAGAGAGCGCAAGGTAAATCAGACTACCGTCAATTAAAACCATAGCGCGCCGCCAGAAAGTTTTATTAAACTTCGAAACGTCTAGGCGAGAACAAGCTTGTTATTTTACAGCAAATTTTCCTTTGACGAGAGTTGGTAAACTCTTACGGTTTGACTGGTTGTAGAATGTTAGTATTCTCAGTTACTCATTTCATTAAGCTAAACCCTAAGCCCTTCGACTTGGAAATTAAAACAAAACAAATAGATTTTCAGCTTTGTCATTTAATTTAAACAACAACCACGAGACAGGAACTTTCAATAGTCATCCTGCTCAACGTCTGTCTGTCCCAGTCAATTATGTACTGACCGAATTAATATGAAACAAAATGTTCATATATAGCAAAGCATCAGGTCAAAGTTACTATACATTTATAATTCGTTAATATTTCTGTATTACATAAAACAGCCAGAAATGTATGAAATGAATGAAATGAAATGTATGTCTAACCATTAATGAAGGAAAGCTTATTTTCTAAAAACCAGTGTGTAGACGACATGCGAGAATGTTTACGTGTTCGTTTTTCTATCATTTTGTCTGTCGTCACCACATTGCATTCTTCGTTTAAATTAGTTTTCGTACGCAAAATTCTACCTACTGCAAAACCGGTACTTACCGAAAATTTTTGCCCGTGGTACTACCATCCTATCTGGTATTACCATGGAGGATTTTAAATCACCCGTGGTACTACTTATCAATATAACATACTTATAATTGTTATAATGGACGATTTGCAAGAATGTGCTGCACGGTATTTATGTTTGTTTCTTCTATCTAATGATTGAATCTGCTTCGGTTTAAGTAAACTAATGCGATGAATACAACAATAAAGCTTACCTTTTCTGTCACCGTAGTTGCCATTTCGGAGACTTTCTGCGACGCGATGCCGCCGTACTTGACAGCGCTTTCGGTAGCCGAGCGGGCTGCCTTCGTTACCGATGACGTGAATACTGACCAGCCCTGGTGAATGAAATGATTATGTAGCTACACACTAAAAATACCAAGCCTACATCTAGATGGCTTCTAATGTGATGGCGGGATTTACACTTATAATTCTGCATTCGTATTATACTACCCTCTTAGTAAAATCAGCCGCAGGTCAAATAAACATCTAAACTCATCTCCATGCCCTTTTCCCACATAAAACTATGAAATATTAAGTAACGTATGAATGAGGTCTCGCGAAAATGTAGAGTAATTCTAGCTGGTTGCTAAGACGATTACAGTGCTTGAAGATGGTAAAGCATTACTTTTTGGGAGGATTCAAATATCCAATGATAATTTATAAAGAAATAATTTCTGAAAACGATACAGGCGTAGTAACACGTTACATTTATACACAGAATCTATGACTGCTGGTATTATGATGCTATGCTACTGCTATTTTTGAAAAAAAAAAAATTGTTGGACTTACTAAGGTTCCTTTGCATAGCAACACGAGTATTTATATACATGTATAGGTATGATTCAGTATGCGACAGACTGCAGACTGGAACCCCTTTGCCATAGGGGAGTGAGATCAAAGGGTAATAACATTTTCTATAGGTAGGTTGTACGCAAATACATAGACTAAGGTCCCCAAAGTTGTCAGAATATTTTGTATTTGATTTTTTGCGTATTATGCAAGGACATTTTATCCTAATCAGGTACTGAGAATTAGTAGTATGTGGTTTCAAGGTCATTTAAAAAATACTATATTAAAATCTTATTGTTATACATAACTAGCAAACCCAGCGAACTCCGTTTCGCCACCAGATTTTTCCTGAATTTTCTTTGCTATAAACCTCACGGAGCCCGAGACCTTTCCAACGAATGCAAAACCGTGGAAATCGGTTCGTGCGTTCTGGAGTTATAGCGTCAGGAAGGAAAACCCGACTTATTTTTATATAGTAGATGTTCTGGCAAATAAATATCTCGCTTTTACTGGAAATCGTTTAAAGGGATTTTAAAATTACAGAATTCATTTGTCAAACTCGTTCCCACAGTTGATTCCTGCAATTTCAATGAAAAACAGTAGAAAGTCTCTTTGTGTGCAGTTATTAAATTATTCAGAATATTTGATCAGACAAACTAACAGAATGACATTATTAAAGCTCTCGAGGTAAATTGATGTATAATATTATTAATATATTATTATTAAGTAAGTTAGGTACTATGAATACACGTATTAGCCGTAGTATGATAGACTGCACTGACAGTCATTTTATTGTTTTTAATAAAAGAGACAATCGCGATTTAGTTTCAGAATACCTGGATATGATATCGCACATAATAATATGATAGAACTTCAGACGTCATTCAGGGTGAAGTGCGATCATCGCCGCGCGCACCACCCCCCTAGCTAGGGTGCTAGAGGGGTGGTGCGCGGCGATCGCGGCCGTCTGATGCAGGGCGCGAGCCGCGAGCTGGTCGGCTCGCGCACAACTTCACTGAACGATATTTATAAATGTACTTATTGTTACAAAATAACTCCTTTGCAATAAAACAAATACGTAATCCTCTACCCACCGTATTTATTAGGGAACACGAAGTCGAAATTTCATTAAAGAAAATGTAAATAACCAGCAAATGAAACTGCTGTATGCGTAGAAGTATCTCTCTAAAAATTAAGATTTAGAGGTAACTTAACGATTTTTTTTTTCTGTCGAGTCAAGTTAAGTAAATCGTGTTTCGACTCGCATAACTTTAATTCTAAACTTTTCATTACCACCAAAAAAATATTTGTATAAAATTCTATGTTTTTTGCCTTAAAATTGATTTTACGCACAGTCGAAACCGGTACAGCTAAAGTCAAACAAATGGAGGGTTACGAATTTAAATAAAAAAAAATTACAAAGAGCCCTAAATGAAGATTGTTTTATAAGGTATAAATAAAGTAGTTATGTCAAAAAAATATCACATTTCAGTATTCAAATTCTAATAATAATAAAACACCTGATCCATCTCAGTTTTTCACAATAGAATCTGGACGTGTTTCTCGCTCCAGACTTATGGACAGCGGGAATCGTCTACCGACTGTATTAGGGAACCACTGTGGACGAAAAAGCACCCTAAGTTTTAGGTCATAGTGGTATCTATGTCACGTCACTCAATTCGGTATCCTATTATACGAAATAACTAATAAGCTGGGCGCTCGACGCAATGAGTCTCTTTTGTCCGTTAAAAGGATTCAATTCCATCTTACTTCAATGTTTTGAAATAATGAGGATCAGACCAGACCGGATCAATAGTACCTATACAACATCACTAGGATTAGGGTTTTGTAGGATAAAATCGGCATTATTTAGCCACGTCTACAAGATAATGTATTTAGTAGAATGTATTATTATAAGAGTTCTGTTGATAGAATCTTGGCAAAGGTTGTTGTGAGTTCGATTCCGAGCTATGAGCATGAGTTTCTGTTAACAGTGAAAACATCGTGAAGAATGCAACAATTTTAGGTATCAATCACGGAAAATGAACTTTCAAATCTGTTAAGAGCCCCATATACGGTACGAATAATCGTTTCGATGAATCTGGCGAAAACGGTAATGATCGATCGCTTCAAAAACGAAAATCTACGTAGCACACAAATACTAAATACGAAATTCTAACTAATATCTATTATGCTCTAATTATTCGGTTCTTGCCGTTCAGTCGGCACGATAGCCTCTTTAAATTAGTTTATTTCCATCACTTTTGAAACTGATCTCCTGATAATCGTAGTTTCGATTTTATACAATCTAGAAGCTTGTCCTTTGTTCAAACAACAGCGTACTATAATCATTAGACTTCATACGTAAGCGCCCTAAACACAAAAGACCTGTTATACTACAAACGATACTAGAAACGCACTCGCCAATCAATCCCCTCCGCAAGGGGTGAAACCCTTGCATGTTCCTGGCGTAATAATTATTGATCACTCGTCCGTCTCGCTGTTAGAACGGAAACCTTTTAAGCCGAAATAGCCTTTAATTTATTGCAAGGGATTTTTAATAACTATGGACTGTAGACAAGCGACAAGAGATACATTAGAGAAATAAATAATGCAGACTTTTATTTAATTAATCAAATATTAGCTTAGCAGAAATCTCTGCATCTTAACTTTGAAGGTTAACTTTATTTTATACTAGCTCTCGAACTCGCGACAATATTTGCGTGTGCAATTATTATTTCGACTAAGCATAATATTTTCGATAACCCTAGGTCGCTCGTAGGTGGATCCTCTAACTTAAAATAAATCATATTAAGTTGATTGCTTTCAATTCAAAGAACTTTTGTTTCATCCGTTAAGTCCTCATTAGACCAATTAATTTAAAAAATAATATGTAAAATATTAAATAGCGTAGTTCGAATCGAAGTTCAAGAAGCTGTAACTCGAAATGCAGACGTCTAGGATTAAGGTACGATTTATTTGGAGAGGCGGCGCGGCGATGAACTTTGAACCCTGAGGGTTCAAGTTTGCTCAGTTATTCTTTATTGCTTACTAGCTGTCCGTCGCGGTGTTACCCGCGGGACCTAGGGAAAACTTCACTTTCCCGGGATAAAATAAGCCTATGTTCATCAAGGGATAAAATAGTCCAGTGATTTGGTAGTTTTACCTGGAAATCCGAGAGTTGTGCAAATTGGTATTTTTATAGATTTTGGTACTATTTCCGAAAATTCAACTTTGCCACCTCGCATCTAGACGCTCAAGCCCCTCAATTTTGGAAAAATGGCGCCCAAAACCAGTTTTTCGGCAATATCTTTTTTTTTACTGATTTTAGGACAAAAGTAATGACAAAATTGAGAGGAACTCCCGGAAAACTTTCCAGTTAACCCCGTTTCTTTGCACCAAATGAGACCTGTACGATTCTAATGGTGAAAGAATTTTTCAAATCGGTCCAGTAGTTTTGGAGCTATTCATGTTTCAGAACCTTGAGAGTGTCGTGTATACTAAACGGCAACATTTATGAACATACGTAAAGTAAAGAACTGTCGTTTTAAAAAATCTAACGTAAAATTTAAACTTAGAAGTTAGGGCTAGTTGAAGAAGGGCGAGGTTTAATTAACGCTCAATATAATTAACCATCGGACATAGAGCTTTTTAAGGTTACTTTTACTTACCAGTGAACTTCCAATAAACACCTAACTTGGATATTAAAATAAGCCTTGTAAACACAGATTAAAACTTACCGAAGCGAGTGAATTCAAGGTGTTATCGACCATCTCGTTCCCACTGTGCAGAGGCGACATAGGCGTCGACTGGGATACCTTCGGAGTGTTGCCGAACCCGGTGTACCGACCGCTGCCTGGCTCACTACTGGACAGAGGAAAGACAAATTCAGTGTCTAATCCTTACACCTTTCTTGACACTTACCAGCTAATATCAACTTTTTAGCTCAAAAACGTATAATGATGGTAAATTCTGTGTAAATAAAGGTGATACCAGACGCTTCATTCGAGTGATCGCATCACTCGAGTGAATGTTTCATTTTTCTTTCATTCCATCATGGAATGAAAGAAAAATGAAACATTCAAGGTGATATCAGACGGTTCATTTTTTGTTCATTTTCACCTTTCATTCGGTACATTTCACTCGAAATGAAATGTCTGAACAAAAAATGAAACACGAGTGCCGAATGAATTCATTAGTGAACCGATCCAACAGTGTTGGATATTGGCATCCGGTATCTTTCATTCCCACTCCGAATGAACGAGAAATGAACGGTCTGAACACTGAGAGAACGTTCATTCGGATTCGGCCATTTTGTTTCGAGTCCTGTAGCCGACGGACGTTGTCGACGAAGTTATATTTTTTTCTGTGTGTTATTATATTGTTTTCATGCGGCAAAATGGTGTTCAAGTGGAACGATCAAAAAAAAAAAATTAAAAAATAAATTTCTTCTTGCAATCCAATGTCGCACCCACCACCCTCGACGTTTTCTTTGCTTCTTTTTTGTCAACTCTTTGATTAAATGATCACAAATTAAACTTATTCCAAGACGTACGACTTCATTCGATGACATATTTAAAAGAAAGAACAATGAATGTTCATTTCTGTATCATTTCGTCTAAGCCGTGTGAACATAGAATGAAAAAAAATGAAGCATTCACTCGAGTGAACAATCATTCGAGTGAACCGTCTGATATCACCTTGAAGGTGATATCAGACGGTTCACTCGAATGATACTCACACACGGCTGAGCTAGAATGCCATAAAAATTAAACGTTCACTTTTCATTCTGGCACTCCACGAACGGTAAACCGTGACGTTTGTGTCAAGAAGAATCGAGACAAAATGGCTGAATCAGAATGAACGTTTTCTTTTAGTTCATTTTTTAAGCGATTGATTGAAAAGTCACTCGAATTAATTCGGAATTCTTGTTTCATTTTGTGTTCAGTCAGACGTGAATGAACGATAAATGAACCGTCTGATATCACGGTAAGTTAGGAGATACATAATTATACAGATAATCACTGACTAATCATTTTGTTGTCGAACTAGGCCTCTTTGTCGCAGTCGCAGCGACAAAGCTATCAAACAAAACATTCGCTAACCTCATATCTTGCTAATCGCTATTTCCTAAGACAGAGAGCGTAACTTGTGATGATGATAATAATGTTCAATACAGAGTTAACAAAAATAATTCCTTTAACATGTTTCAAGTCTTTAAAGTCCGTTTTGATTGACATGGATCAGATCTGAATGATAGGGGTAGGGTTAAGCTCGTCATTATCTCTCTAGTTTAAAATTTATATACTGAATACTGGTCTGAAGTTATATGAGTACAATTGACCCGAAATGAATGAATGAGTTTCTAGAACACACCTAAATATGCACACCTGTAGAAATATTGATATTTTTTACATTTTAAACTTTCGCGACTCGAAGACATTTTAAATTCTCGTGACCACGGTAGCTGTAACGCTACTGAAACGTCGAGGTAAATAAACAAATGTTATACCTACGCGATTAAGTCCCGTTATAAAATTTAAAATTTTTTACATTTTTTCTAAACAGCCTACAATGTGTTAAGGGGGATAAATAAAGCCAGAAGTAGCAAGAGCCAAGAGGCTAATACACAGACAACGCAATCTTTTAAGCACAAGCTAAAAGAACTACTGGTTCAAAAATCTTATTAAAGGTTGATGAATTTTTTGACTGACCAATTAGTAAAATAATTTAAATGTTAATTTAACTAGAATGCTTATCATTATTTTATTCTATTTATTTTTTGTTGTAGTAGTATAAACTTATACTTACCTACATGTAATAATTGGACCTGTATGTAACTTATCTGTTATTAATAAATAAACTAAACTAATAAGTGATGACACTCTGGTTGAGTCTCGGCTTCAAAGCCTTGAGCATCGCCAAAGAGTCGTAGAGTCGCGAGTTTGTCGGTTTTTTATCGGCTGCATTTCGGAGAGTGAGCTCAAGAAATGCATAATTTAGTACCGTTCCCGCAAAGACGCCATTTGTACATGGTCGACATTTCCAAAGTTCGTACAAAGCGTTTAGAGTCTACATTTTTTATACGCACTGCCAAATTGTGGAACTCATTACCGGGCTCTGTATTTCCCGAAAAGTATAAGATAGGGGTCTTCAAATCAAGAGTAAATAGGTTTCTACTAGGAAAGCATGCTTTAAAGACTAGAGGTGTGCGCCGATGCCTTCTTGACCGGCGGCGGACGCCGGCTTTAAATCAGTCAGCGGCGGCGGCGTAATCGGCGTGGACAGTATAATTAAGGGAGAACTCCAAAGGCGTGGAACGAGAGCTTGGTGATTCTGTTTTTTAAGAAGGGAAATAAGACGATTCTTAAAAATTACAGGCCCATCTAGCTCCTGAGCCACGTTTATTAGCTATTCTCTCGGGTTATTACGAATCATCTCGCCAGAAGATGCGACGAGTTCCAGCCACCGGAACAGACCGGGTTTCGCGGAGGATACGGCACCATAGACCGCTTCACACAGTGATTCAGATTATACAGAAGTCCGAAGAGTGTAATTAGCCCCTGAATCAGGCTTTTGTGGACTATGAGAAAGCCTTTGACTCTGTCGACCCCTGGGCTGTTTTCTTCCAAAACAGCCCTTGCAGCGATGCCAAATAGACTATCGTTATATCGAAGTTTTGAGATATCTGTATGAAGTCGCCACCATGAGTAACCTAGTACAAGACCAGCAGTCTAAGCCCATCCAACTGCGCAGAGGAGTGAGTCAAGGAGATGTCATATCTCCGAAACTATTCACAAACATATTTTTAAGACACCGGACTGAAAAGATATGGGCATAATCATAAATGGCGAGCACATTTCACACTTACGATTCACAGATGACAAATTTTTACTGGCGAAGTCGCTGGAGGTGCTACATGGAATGCTGGATGGCCTAGCATCAGCCTCGTGAGCGATGAGTCTGGGCATGAATTTGGATAAGACCAAAGTCATGGTCAATGACCGAATCGAACCGAGACCTGTCGCTGTAAATGGTCACCTTATTGAAGTTTTTTCGCAGTACACCACATACCTCGGGCAGATTTTGCAGTTAGGTAGAGACAACTTTCCTACGGAATTTGTACGATGCGACATCGATGAAAGTTCGCTTGCACGCACTCACTAAAGAGATTCCTCTGAAAAGGGGAGCGCGAAAGGCTCAAGACAAGGCGCTCTTCACTGCAGTTTTGGAGGACATTTTAAAATTGATGCAATGGGAACTTGTCGCACCTCCGTTTTGCAGATAATCTCATTCTGTTTAGCGAGATCTCCGATTAAAGACCTTTACGATGCTTCTTTGAAGGTAGGCTTAAGGATGAACATGTCTAAGACGCAGATCATGTCTAACATCTCCGGCAATCAGACAAGCGTTGCCATTGGCGGTGTGACCCTGGAGATGGTAGACCACTACATCTATCTTGGACACTGTTGTTTATCTTTCAGCGGAGAGCATAGAACCAAGGAGATCATGAGTCACAAACAGCTAGGATGGGTAGCGTTTGGTAAGCTGGAAGAGATTTTCAGGGACCGCAAAATGCCACAATGCCTGAAAACCAAGCTTTTTAACCAATGTGTCTTGCTTGCCCACAATGACATATGGCACCGAAGCATAGACGTTCGCCCACTAAGGAAACTGTGCACAAAATGAGGGTCGCACAACGGGCCATGGAGAATGCCATGCTCGGCGGCATATCATTGCCAGACAGAGTCCGCAATACGGATATTCGTAGGAGGACAAAAGTAGTAGATATCGGAGACCGTGTTGCACTTGGCCAGATTTGGTGATGGCAGGTGGTGTAAGGCTCTGGCCGAATGGTACCCAAGGAGAAGTGCTAGAAGCTGAGGCAGACCAGCAGCCAGGTGGGTGGATGATATTGAGGCCATTGTGGGAAAGACATGGATGAGATCAGCACAGGGCCGATTAGAGTGGCGTTTGAGGGAGGAGGCTTATGTCCAGCAGTGGGCTATTATTTGAGCTGCCAATTGATGATGAGAGACAACTTAGAGAGAGGAGAAGAGGAGGCCAAGAGGAGGATTCAGCTGGGTTGGGCAGCATTTGGAAAACTACGTCCAGTTTTCTAGTCACCCATACCGCATGTCTTAAAACGAAAGTTTTCAATCAGTGTGTCTTAACTGTCATGACATACGGAGCCGAAACGTGGACACTCACAGTACGACTAGTCCACCAGTTTAAAATCACTCAGCGAGCTATGGAACGAACGAGCTATGCTTGGAGGTTCTCTGAAGGATAGAATCCGCCACGAGACTATATGACATAGAACTAAAATGGTCGACATAACTCAGAGAATTAGCAAGCTGAAGTGGCAGTGGGCTGGCCATATAAGAATGGTAAACGAGTTCTTGAGTGGAGACCGTGACTCGGCAAACGTGGTGTAGGACGCCCTCCGGCCAGGTGGTGTGACGATCTGTGAAAGGCTGCTGGTAGAAGCTGGATGCGTTGAGCTAAGGACAGGGTGGAATGGCGCTCATTAGGGGAGGCCTATATCCAGAAGTGGACTGCTATAGGCTGATGATGATGAGCGGCTGACTGTTCGCTCGTACTGACTGAACGCCTAACGCCGCGCGGCGTGGGCGTAGTGAGTGAACTAAGCCACCGACCGCTAGAATTGTTCGCTGCGACTCAGCCGCTGACTGAGTTGGCAAGCAAAACGTCGCAAACTGGATGGACACTTCATATCCGTACAGTACGCGCGGTATGGATATTGGATATGAAGTGTATAATACAGCACAGAAATGTAGAGGGAGGCGAACTAGAGGCAAACAGTTATCCGCTTACAGTTCGCCTGATGCGTCCACGGAGAAAATCGATTATTTTACAAGTAAAACTATAAAAAGATGTTTGCCCTATAATCTAAAAAAAACAACAAATTGCAAATATGTTAGCACCCATGCTTTGTGGAATAGACTTTAGGGATTTTGTACATACACAATATTGGCGCCGATTTTACGCCGATACAATCGTCGGCGGCGGCGGCGTGGACAAAATCGTCGGCGGCGTGCGTCGCGCCGATCGGCGCACACCTCTATTAAAGACCTCACTTTTGCTAAACATCAGGCAGAGTGAGGTCAAATGCTGACCAATTTAATAAAAAAAAAGTACATAGAGTTTTTATTCTCATAAGTTTACAGTTTTAAAAAACCTAATGAGAGACAATTGTCACCCGTGATGCGGGTGTTGCGCGTTGTTCCACTAACGAGTAATGGACAATGGACGTCGGGCACAATATCGTTTCTACGGGTGATATCCAATCAGCAAAAATGATTTCAGAAGCTTATGAGGTTTTGCACTCTCTCAAGTTTTTCCTTTTCAAATTCTTCACGTTTCCTTTCAGCCTCAGAATATGCGTAGGATTTGTGCAGTTTCTCAATGCCGCCATTCTCCCTCAATACCTGTAGATGCTCTTGTAAACGCGTTCGCTCGTCTTGCAGCTTTTGTACCTTGGACGCTATGTTCTTTTTCATTCTCAAGGCCAGCCGATATTCATCGTAGGCGTATTCCTGCTGGTCAGCGGTCTCCAGCGCCTCTTCGGCTTTCTTGAACTTCTTCTCCTGATGTCCTATGACCATGGTTTCCCACTCCCTGGCTCTAGGTGTCGTCTGCTTGTGCGTTACCCTGTCCGGCTCTTCAGCTTTTGTCAGCTCCGCCACCTGTGCTTGTAGGCTCTCGATTTCATCGTGCGTCGTCATACCCAGGCGAGCTCGCACTAGGTCCTGCATTTGCGACATCATGTCGAACTTCTGTTTAAGCGACTGACATTTGATAGCCTCCTGCTTCATCTCGTTCAGCCGCACTTCACAGTCAGCCAAGCGCTTCTCCGCTTGACACAGCTTTTTCTCCTCCTCTTTCAGCTCCTGCAAAGGTACTAGCACCGGATCAGGAATAGCCCCGCCGGTCAGCGTTCCCGCAGGATCGAACACATCCCCTTCCAGTGTGACGCAGCGTCGGAGCACGCGCGGGTGGAAGCACAAGGTCTTGGCCACATTTAAGTCGCGGCACACTAGGGTTTGGCCAAAAATCCACGCCATAACCGGGGTCAAGAATGGCTCAAAAGAGATCAGGTTATATGCTAGCTGCACGTTGTCAGGACCGCCGCCAATGTCCTGCGCAGCGGCGAGTGTTGTGCTGTCGACGACCGGTCCGGAGATCTCGTCGAGCGGGATGAAGGTAGTTTGTCTCTGCAGGTTGCCGTGCTGCAACAGTAGTCTCATTGTTACCTCCGTATCAACCACCACGTTGTATAGCCTATCTTCGGCGACTTCCTCTATAGCTGTGCTGTAGATAGGATCGCATACTTCAATTAGTCTGGCAATAGTTCCGAAGACCCTCTTAGCGTCGAAGTTGGCTTCCGGCGGGCTGTACCTAAAGTCACATTTGTATAGGCGCGCCGCTAACCGGTCCACGTAGTCGCTCGTGTTATGTACTTTGTTTTGAAGAGAACGTAGCTCCTTCCTCAACTGCAAGATACGCTCCTCGCTGATCGAAATAGTAGATAACTGTGGTGTCAGAATTGATCCATCACCAGTATACAAGAAACTCGATTGACCAGGCCAAAATTCCACTTTATACTTCTGTGGAGAATCTGTATTGGAATGCGATGGCGGAGAAACAGCGGGAGTCGCGCGAGTTACCGGATACATTTTCATACACACAAAAATTTCACAGCGCAATAGAAAATGCTTGTTGCACAATGATACTCAATTTAATTTTCCCTAGTTTACAATGACGCGTCCAACCACACCAAACGAGAGTGGAGAGACGACTGTCGCCGCGACGCGGCAACGTATAAAATCTACGCGTCTGCCATAGGGCAGAGGGTCTGTGACCCCTAGCCGCTACGATACATGCCGCATAATGATATATAAGCTGTTTTAATTACAGAAAAAAGAAGAAAATGCTTAAAAATATAATATTCAAATATTCTTTCTTTTTGAGCTTAGTGAAAAGTTTGTTAATTCTTAGGTATTCTTTGAATATCACGTTTTTGAGGGTTGAAAACGGAACGGAAACCTATTACTCAGCCTCCGCTGAACGTCTGTCCATTTGTCAGAGGGCTCTATCCCATGCACCGTAAGAGGTAGACAGTTGAAACTTTCCGTTGATTTGGGCTCCCATACAAAAAACATGTTGTTTTGGCTATTTTTGCCCTAAGTTTGTCAAGGCTGTATCTCTAGAACCATATTAGGTAGAAACATAAAAAGTTAAAAATTTAAGGGGGTCTCCACAAACACGACAAAATGATGTCTTAAGAAAAACCGTTGATGGTACCTACGGTACGGAACCCTTCAGGTGTGAGTCGTTGCCTCGCACTTATCTACCTCTACTCAGTTACCTTTATCTAAGTCGTCAATATTTTATCTTGTTAAATTTAATTTAACAAGATAAAATGCAAGTGTTGGTGGATTTGCCTTTTTGAAATCCATATTGCTGACTTTTTAAAATTGAATTCTTATTTATAAATAACAATATCCGCTCTTGCATTGCTTTTTCAAATACTTTAGATATACATAACTGAAATCAATGTTATTGGTCTATAATTTTCTGTCATGCTTTTATCACCTTTTTTGAAAATAGGCTTCACTCACTGACGAATATTTATAGCACTTGGGAAACGACCCTCGGTAAATGACAAGTTGATCACGTGTGTTAGTACGGGTACCGGGTACCGGGTCTTTGGTTCTTAAAAAGTAAACATGGCTACCCTCGAGCCAGACACCCTTCTCGACATATACCTATGCACCTACTTGCGAAATATTTCGCAAATAGTCCTTCAGCCACGAAGGGTCCGCACCCTATTGCGAGGGGAAGCAATTCAGTACCAAAAACTCAAAACTTACCAGCGCAAACGAGCACATGGCATCATAGAGAGATGTGAGCAAGCATAGCCTATTATATTCAATTATAGTGTATTTTTATATCTGTTTCAAATAAACATGACAAGACTAGTCTTACAAATGTAAACTTAAAAATCCTCAAAATAATATGTAAGTTTTCTTTGTTCTTTGTTCGCCAAAAATATCGAACAGATTAAATTAACTGCAAATTGCGACTTTGGTTTCATAAAAGGTACAGTAGGCACAACCGATCTTTGGCTCTCAGAAGTTGATGCGCTGAACCCATTTTTGATGAAGCCTAAACGACGAAGATAGCGCTGTAAAGCTGTCTCGCTCGCTCACTTAGTTTGTTGTTGCATCGACCTATCTCGCCTACTCTACCAAACCTGCGCAGCCGTTTAATGCACCCAACTTCAGATAGCTAAAGATAGGTAGTGCGTAGTGCGTACCTACAGTACGCACTACCTATCCACAACCTGTGAACTATACGACGAAAACCTATTGCTAGCTGTCTGGTAATGTGAGTTATATCGATTTACTAAGGTAACCATAGGTCCGACCAGTAAATCGATATAACTCACATTACCAGACAGCTAGAAATAAGTTTTCCGTCGTATAGTTCGAGAAAGAAACCTAAAAAAGAAAATTTGGATATCTGTATTTCAAAACTTCAATGGAATCCATTTCACGCCGCTCCGTAAGGAAATGCAGAATTATGTAAATACAAAATGCAATATAAATTGATATACAAATAAGTACTTACTGGTAACTGATGTTAGGATCAGAGCCGCTTGAATTAATGTTGTTGTCGCCAGATGAGTAGAAATCTTTAGAGTTCGACTCTTCTGTTTTTGCCGGCGCCTCCGGTATGTAATCTTCAGGACTCCACTCCCTGCCTTCGGCGTTAAATGTGATCTGTTAGAAGAACATACAAGAATCGATATTTATCTTAAAGGAGGCCACTCAGGCTCCATACAAGGTAGGGTACAGAAGTCAAAAGTACCGGCCAATGAAAATAAATACCTCACCACTATTGGGAAAGTCAATCCGAGTACTTACTTTTTAGTATTGCACGTCTCTAAGTTCACTACTTCAAAAGATTTATTATGTTGAAGAATCGGGATATTCCCACAATTTAATTTTTTTACTTACAAAATCATTTGAAGATCTTGACTTGAGATTTGGTGCCATATTGAAAAATACCCCGATTGACTTTCCTAATAGTGGTGACACCTTAATTTTCGTAGCTTACTTGACTTCTGGGCCCAAAATTAATAACCCCCTTTCCTTAGCCGAAGTACATCTTACTTTTGACAACTAGTACCAAATTATTTTTTTATTAGCATCTTCCATTATGACATTCATACATATCAAAGTCAAATCGATGAAGACTATCAGTGTCACCAATAAACACTATGTAAAGTTTTTCTTTAGTTCAACTTAAGAATAAGCAAAATGGCTACCAATAAACCAATTAGAAAGTTCCACCTTGCATAACTTTGACATTTCTTTCATACAAACGCTATTCCGAAGTTCCACCAGATAGCACCCTTGTTTAAATCTAGTGTAACCACAGAATACATATTAGTAGGTACTGTAAAAATATTTTCATAGGTACCACCAAAGAGTTCGTATATATTTTACTCGTACATACCAAGGAGTTTTTGTTTAAGTACTTCCAGATAAATTTACAGGAGAAAAAAATAACTTTATCTGGAACAAATCTTACATTCCAATAGAAGAGGTAGCATGGCGAGAAGGTTTTATAAAATAAAAATCGTAATTTGATAATAAAAACGAGCGCGGAAACCAAAAATGACTTTGTAATAAAAAAATTACATGTGAAATATTGGCGAATGCACAAAAAGTGCGAAGCCATTATGAGAAAAAAAACAAGAATGACAAACAAAATGACCACTTCAGTCAGCTTTCATAGACAAAATGATACTTATTTTGAGGTTTCTACTTGGATGCGACGTTGCCGATTTGTGCATCTTCACGTATCAGAAGGATAGCTACACCTTGTATTATTGGTAAGAATTTTTTTCTGACTTATTCTGAATTTACGCAAGGTACAGCTATGCGATATGTAAATTTGATAGAACTTCGGAATAATTAGTTTTTATTGGTGAGACGGTATGAAATTAATATGTGGGATCAAAACTTGTCGCACCATGTTCCATCCTCAAGTTAATATGATCGTTCATTGGTGCATGAGGTGATTATTATCAAATTATTGGTCGTCCTGACGACGAGCAGGGGGAAATTGAATTTCAATATTGATGGCAAGTTATTTACACTTTGGAAAGCTTCGTTCGTGTTTTGACGTGGACCGACGCCCGGCGGCGGCGGGCGGCCCTGTCTGACCCACCGGAACAACCCACAGCACCCGGTAGGGTATTTTGGTATTGCCGTTACTAGGCATTCTAATGTTCTTTTATTTTTCTGTTTTTTGTACAGCTTAAATACTTTTCGAAATTCGAGACTAATAAACGTTTATTCTGTTCATGAATAAATGATGGAAAGAAAGTGTTTCTAGGTACATATTTGATTTTGATCGTATTACGTAAATATATTTGAAATGGAAAATCCATTATCCATATCCGTTTGGGGATCTTATAAATTTTAAATAAATCACTTTTTACTTTATATGTAAGTAATTGAGCAAGTATTACAATAAAAATCTAAAAACCGGACTACAAGTATATCAACTTTGAGATTTTGCAGTGCGTAGGTAGGTTAGGGAACTTACATAAACTACACTCATGGACAAAATTAGAGAAACGGAACAAATTTTAGAAATTTCTGAAAGTAAACTCCATCAAACTCCTAAGTAAAAGCAAAAAAATAAGATACGAGGGTACAAAGAAAAACGCATTACATACATACATACAAGATCGGGTAATTTATTTATTTATCGCTACGAAATGCTGGAATAATTTCCCTCCCCCAGTTAGAAACTCCGAGAGCATTTACTCCTTTAAAAAAACATTTATTTATTACGCACGTCCAAAATCAAAGGTAGTCGTTTTATATTATTAATATTTTATTTACTTACTTAGTAACTGAATAATATGTACGTATAGAAGTATTACTTACCTAGATTACATAATTGTTATTGTTATTTCCTTACCTATATTTAGTGTAAATGAGAGTGAATGAGGCGAAAGTTGTGTGTCAGTATCGTAGCGAGTGAAGATCCCTGGTCTCTGCCTACCCCTTTGGGAAAGAGGCGTGATTTTAGGTATATTTAGTATTTTATATTTAGTTATTTTTTATTTTAGAAAAGTTATTAATTTCAAACTATGTGTGTATGCGTATGCAGCTGCTGCTACACACGAACTAACCGGCACCACAGAAAACCAGCGCTGCAGCACCTTCAAGTTGCTGCAGCCTGCAGCACACGCTGAGAGGTGGCCAACTTTGTGTCTTAATAGTATAAGATCTTTTGTTTTAACTGAATGTAAGCTTTTTAAAATATTGATCTCTGGTCTGGGTGTTTCTATGTATAATATGTATGTATTTACAAACAAAAAGTATATAAGTAGTTATTATTTAGCCCGTGTCGTCCCACTGCAGGGCAAAGGCCTCCCTTCCCTCCTTCCACTCTTCGCGATTTAACGCCGCAACAGGCCAATTCCGCAGGTGGGAGTCCAGCTCGTCCCGCCATCTCGCCCTGGGTCTTCCACGTCTACATATATAAGTAGTATATCAGTTATATGGTTCCCATAGTACAATCTTGGGGCAAGTTTGGAGCTAGATGATGCTGTGTGAAAAAGTCCAGCATTATTTATTATTATCTGGGTTTTTATTTTTCTCGAAATGAATCATTTATTATTTTTGTGACACAAAATAATCTTATTTATATTTCTATATTTATATGAGACCAATTACACTAATTAGTAAATAAATCATAATCACATTTTCGCAGGAAGCTCAGCGTAGGCGGGTTTTCGTCTAATTGCTTGTTTACAAGTTTTGTTCAATATTGTACAGGGGATTCTCGAAAGAGAATTCTATATCTACCCAGTCCATACAATCCCCACGTTGTCTGAGTAGGGTGTTGCCATACCTACAAGAGGGATCAGTCAGATTCCTTGAATTATTTTGTTTTTCTTTTCGAGATAATTCAGATATTATGACACTAGAACATTTTAGGAAAAAGCCTTCTTCCTTCAGTTATTATGTACCTAAAGCACGCCATTTGAACTTCAGACATTAGAGATTCAGTCGTATTGATTAACTAGACATTTTGAGATTAAGTTGTATGTAATGAACCGGAGGGCAGAGACCACAGATCTCCACTGGCTAAGATCCTGACACACAACTTTCGCCTCAATCACTGTCATTACATTCTCTGCCTGCCTACCCCTTTGGGAAAGAGGCGTCATTTTATGTATGTATGAACCGGAGGGAAAACAACTACGTCTACGTCAAGTAAGATTTTAAAGGGAAATAACAGCAGCCTATTAGTTATCTATAAGTTTCAAATTATACGATGGCTGCGGAATCTATTGTAATAATCAATATGAACCAATAAGGAATTAAATTGAATTGATTTTTTTATGGAGAGATACTGAATATGTTTCTTGAATAAATAGCGTTAAAGCCGAGTAAAACTGCGACCATTCCTTTATCGATATTGTATCGATAGATTTAATTGGATATCTTGTTAGTAGCCAACCAGTGGGAAGACAGCACGTGGTACCTACAATAAAACTTTCACAAAACTACCTCATGCACAATGACGGTATGTTACGTTGATAAGCTTAATACAGTTTCTTGTTGATAAACTTAATACAATATAATGTTGTTACAGTTTTTCTACCTCAAGAAGGCGGGTTGGCCCAAAGTAAAAGGGAGAGATGCTTACAGGACAATGCCCATTTTTGTACCAACTTGCGTCAAAGCCAATTATCGTTCAAAAGCCTTGGTTTTATTTATCATTTCATTACCAATAAGAATTTTGAAAATTTCATGCTCATTTTTTAAATAGATTTTTAGTACAAATGTATGGGTAAAATTTGAGACGTTTTCTGACATTTCTAGTACTCAAATCTTAAATGACCCCAGTCTTTTGATCCCTACATGAAACAAATTGGCATAATGCCATGGCATGGCAGTTCAAAATGTCTTAAAAAGTTAGGGAAGGTCTCTTAAAAACGTTGTAGCTACATCGGTCAAGGTCGTCTCAAAAATTCATATAAGTTTTTTTTAAGCGCGGTTCAGAAAATGCTTATTTTTATCAGTAAATTTTAGGAAAATATACCTGTGACGCAATGCGGTACGGGGTATGGGTATGGTCCTTGATATATGTAATATAAAACTACTTACTTTCTGACGGTACATAGCAGCAGCTTTGGTGTTGTACTTCTGCTGTATCGTTAAACCCGGTCTGTAGTCTGCTTGTGATTCGAAGAACTCTCTAGCTTTTATATTGCCGCCGACCTGTCAAAGGATAATAATACTTTAGGTAACGTGATTCGTGTGCGCGTGTTTTACCCGCGGTATCCACTTTTTCGGGATAATAGAATAGCTTATCGTTCCTCCTCCTACAGGGTAATAAAAATCCTACAAAAAGAATCTCGAAATTCATTCGAACAACATCCATCCATTTTTAGAAATACGTAAGTACCTAGATTTTATCGCGTTAAAATGCTGTAAGCCCGGTGAAATTCTGAATTAAATTCATATAGTATTTCTGAATTTAACTTGTGTTGTGAACTTGTGATCGCCATCAATTTTCTCTGCAATTCTAGTTATAACATCTGTTTTATGTTGCGCAATGCAAATAATTTAAAATACTTACTCCACGTTTATTTGATCAAATTGGCGTCTATTTATCGTGAACCAATAGATGCCAATATGCTTAATATGTTTTACGTACAGATGTTATTAATCTAAATCTTTTATTTCTATTATACGTCTTATTTGATTATTTTGGACAGATGGAAAGTAATAAAATTTCGAGCAAAAAAAAAACACATTTTAAAATTTGTACATATTATACTGTTCCAGCAGTGGGGCAGTAACGGCTAAAAATAATAATAACATATGTTATATAACGTGGGACGAAGATGTTATATTAATATTAAAATAAAATATGCCAAACTTTAATAGGCCAGAAAGTTGATTAAAAGTCATTTCGCAATATAAAATATGACTGAAGCGCATGGCTAAATATAGGTACTTACACAAATAGTTTAAATTAGGTTGGACATATCAAAGTGGAAAGTTTAATAAATTTTGATTGCAAGGCCATTTAAAAAAATAAACTTACTGCATAACACAATAACACAACCTCTGCCCTAGAAGTATCCCCGTGAATAGAACCAGCCAGAGAATTAAGTATCAATTTATAAGAGGAAG
The DNA here is from genome assembly GCA_963565295.1 of Epirrhoe alternata. Classification (NCBI taxonomy): domain Eukaryota; kingdom Metazoa; phylum Arthropoda; class Insecta; order Lepidoptera; family Geometridae; genus Epirrhoe; species Epirrhoe alternata. Next base: position 5,032,413 of record OY751375.1, read on the forward strand.
TGTTAAATTGGCTTGCAATTGTCACTCGTGATCGTAGATGCATATTTATGCAGATGCAAAACTAGATACTTTGAACACTTGATGTCAATTTTAATGCACTCTAATTGAATGCGGGTGTTTTGTGGCAAGTTTAAGAAAGCTGGGTTCATTCACATGTCACAAGAAAAATAACATTCTCCTTCTTCATTTATTTATTTGGTTTTTATTAAATAATAAACTACAACAAATTACAAAATCAAAAAACCCGACTCCAAGATAGTCAACTTTTGAGATTTTGCAATGCAGCAGGTAGACTACCTAACAATGATCTTAGTATATTATAAAAAATATTCATTGCCAATTTGTTATTCAAAACTAAGTATATGACTCATATATATTTTTGTAATCACCTTTTAATTTCTTCATTTTGATACCCCACTTGATATGATTGGTTAATTTTTTTCTTAACCTGTTAATATTTCGCGTATAAGATCCGCCATTTTGTTTTTAGGCCATTTAGGTTTTTTTTCAAAAACCTATCCTATGACACATGGTTATTAAGACGAATTTAACAATACTCTAAATGTCGTAAAAGCCATCCAGTCGTTTGGAAGATACGAGGGAACAAAGAAATTTAACGCATGGCGTACATACATAAAGATACGCGCAAAATAAAAAACATAACATAACCCTTCTTTTGATGGTCGGGTAAATAGAATTAAGATTTTACTCCAAAATATTTTTTTTTTAATTACTATGTTAAAATTGATATTATGCAGGCTTAAACGAGTAGAAGATTGACTGATAAAACAAATGAAGAGAGGAAGAGCTCGCCATATTCCATTGGCTTTCTCCTGGATAGAAGACTGACCTGGAAAGAACACATAACACGCAAGAGGGACCACATCAATCACAAGTTCAAATCCCTTCTCTGGCTCATGGGTAGGAATGCTGTGCTCTCCGTCGACAACAAGCTACTCATTTATAAGAGTATCCTAAAGCCAATATGGACCTACGGTGCTCAGTTGTGGGGCACAGCTAGCAAAAGCAACATACTCCGTATCCAAAGAGTCCCAAACAACATCCTGCGAACGATTGCCAATGCACCCTGGTATGCCAAGAACGATGAAATACACCATTACCTCGGCATGCCAACCGTGGCCACTGAATTGGAAGAACTAAAGGAGTGGTGCATAATACGCCTGACTTACCACCCGAATAATCTAGCAACTCAACTACTGGGCACTTCCCGGTCAGTGCGGCGGCTGAAGAGAGGGGACGTATTATGAGAGAGGAGAATGGACGCTGGCCTCTTCACTCCAAATGCCACCGGATATCGCTCAAGCAATGCGCTTATGGTCGGGGGACCGATTGTGGACGAACAAGGAGAAAAAAATATTCCATGCTGACATCACCAGTTTAGAAAAGGGATAACTGGAGGGAGTGAAGGGCCTTTGCCCAGCTGTGGGAGATTCATCATCATCAAACCACAAATGTTTATTGTTTAATTTGCATTTGGATGGCTCATTTATGATAATTTATGGAATAATGAAGCAGGAAAAGACAAAAAAATTTTTTTGTTTCAAAATTGTTCCAAGATATACAACCTAAAATTAAACAAGTTCAGTGTCAGGCATATGTTCTGGCGTGAAAGAGGCTATATGTATGTTGTTTAAACTTACATATTTTCAAGACACTTACCATCATTTTCTCTAATTCAATTTCTTTCCACTTGTCCATTGTGACAGATCGCACAAATGAGAGGTGAACACCAAGGCTGCGGTGAATGCCACTACAGTCCAGACATATCCATATCCCGTATGTTACTGAAGCCCACTGGGGGTTCATCGTACTGCACTCAAAGCATTTCTGCAAGAAAATTAATGATTCCTAAGTCTTCAATGTAACATTGAGACAATAAGACTGTACAATGATACTTCTGCAATGAATATAAAAATCGGCCACAGCTACAAATCTAAATCTTAAATTTTTACGATACAAAGGAACTCCAAAGAGTCGGAAAATTTCACTTACGTTGTTTTCGTCTTGAGTGCGGATACTGTTCAGCCTGCGTCGAGTACGTGGTGAAGCCATCTCCAGTTGTATTTCAACTTAGCCTTCGTTGAGACACTTCACTTTTTCACTCCACGCGAGGGAGCTTCGTAACACACGAGATAGGAGGATGAGTGATCTGTAGTGTAGTTGGACTGCTTTTGAATGGCAAAAATTTTACGTCCACCTGGCACTGTTTCTGGGGATGCCAGAACACAGAAAAATATTACTATAGCGAGAGGAACGGTCACGTGCTGCCAGCCCCAACTGAGTGAAAAACTACCAAAAAGATCGACAAAATTGTTCCTAATTTCTTTATTAAGTATTGCTATCTACAGTTTACGAAAATATCTTGACACGGACACTGGCCAAAGAACAATAATACTCCTGTCGGAGACACTGGCAGAATTGTGACAACAAGTCGCAGAAGCAGTGAAGTGAAGTGACTATTATTATGTATTATTACTATTATTATTATGTAATTTCAGTGGCATTTTACTAATGAAGCCTTGGTTTTGAAACAGGAGATCTGGAAAATGGAATGGGGGAGTATTTAAGCAGATTTCTTTTGACGAATAATTTCCGTTAGTTTTGAAAAAAACAAGCCGCCATGTTTTGTTCAAACCATCGACATGACTGACTGACTGATATGACTATAAATCAATATTTAAAACTTGACATTGGCAGAATTACACCTAGTTGTGTAGATTGCCACTAAATAAAAAAGAAGAAGAAGAAGAATAAGAAGTGAAGTACATCTTTATTTAAAACTTGACATTGGCAGAATTACACCTTTTGTGTAGATTGCCATTAAATAAAAGAAGAAGAAGAAGAAATGATTTGAAACATTGTCGCCTGTGATTGTCGCGTAAGTACAGTACGCACGCACACACAACCGATCTTTAGCTCGCTGAAGTAGCTGCGCAGAGCAGAACCCATTTTTGGTGAAGCCTAAAAGACGAAGACAGCGCTATATGCCTCGCCCACTTGCATAGTTTGTTGCATCGTCCTATCTCGTCTTCTCTACCAAACTTGCGCAATCGTTTAGTGCACCTAACGTCAGAGAGCTGCAGCAGCAGAAAGCTAAAGATTGTTTTGCGAACTGTACCTACCCCTTACCAAACAAAATCGATCGATACCATAAATACCACACCTTCGTTCGTTCGTCTCGTCGTCTCGTCGAATCGAAAACTTCAGAGCTCGACGCGAAGTGGAAAAGGTTTTCCAGTCAATTTTCTAGAAGGTAAGAATCAAATCCAAATAATGAAATGTATAGAAACAGGAACATAATCTTGAACCATCTACATGCAATCTGTTTCTCACTTTTAGTTTAGTTGTAATTTCCTTTCTTACAGGAGCGAGAGAAAAATTCAAGATGAATATTCCATTCCCTAAATTGACGCCCAGCTTACTTAATCCTAGCTGGTTTAATCCCGACAGCCCCATCGATGAAGATGCTGAGTTAACGGCACTTGAACGTGAAAATCAAGCTTGGGTAACTTTATTAGTGTAAATAATTTCAGAGATCGCATTATGCACCAAAGTCTAGAATCACTTCGTTCTATGTATAAGGTTTACTTAAATTTCGTTCTAAGTTTGAGGTCGTATGAAATGCGTTCAAAGAAACCGGCAAATCGCGAGTCATACTTTCACACGAATTGATGGCTCATGTGGCTGACACTACATCTCTAACAAAATAATAGATTTTTGCCTTGAAACAATAATTTTCGTAATAAATTTCCATGTGTCTTGTTTCAGTTGAATTATATCGCCCAGGAGTATAAGAAGACTACCAAGGTGCAGAAGCCTCGACCGGTGCCTATGGAGGAAGCTGACACTGATGTAGAAGGTAATTTTAAATATTTACTAGATCAACATAATTTTTTAAACTATCATGGTTAACAAGACTTAATGGGATATTGAATGTTTTTTTGTTGTGATCAATAGCTAGAACTTTGGACCTACTCATAGTTCCCCAAAAACCATTTATTCAGTAGGACCACTGGGATTATTTAGAATAGTTTTAAAACTGATTTTACTCCTGTGCTTGCGCAATCAATACCGAGAAGAATCAAGGCGACAAACACGGTTTGGGGCCTAGCTTTCTTTTAGGTGATCCATATAAAAAGTCAAGCTCCAGTCGGGAGTGAGTCAAACGAAATTGAGGCTTGTTAAATAAGTTATTCTAGTGAAGATTGTATCTAACAATCCAACCACTTTAGCATTCCTCTACTTGCATTCCCAGTTTAACCATTAATGGAATACAACTTTACTGTACTACACAATTCAATCTCAAAGCCTTTATTATGCTGAGAATTTTACAATTTGCTTAGTTCTATTTTTGCACCCCAGTCCTACTATTCTTCAGCATGTCCAGTCGACACATAGGCCTCCAACCGCTTCCACTCTGTTCTGCTCCTTGTCACTCGCAGCCACAGTGGTCCTGCAATCTGTTTGATGTCATCCAACCGTCTTTTCAGTTGCCTTCCGCTCTTTCTTTGCATCTCGGGGTCCACTTTGTCATGGCCCTTGGCCATTTCTGTGGAAGGAAGCGGGCCGCAGAAATAAGGGGAATAACAAAATTTGAAGATATAAATACAAAATGCAAAGAAATAAAATGGAGAAGGACCTACCCAATTACCTAAAATCATACTAGCAAGAACTTACCATCTAACTAAGCAATCATCATCATTTGCCTCTTATGTTCTTATGGGGTCGGCACATGTTCTCTTCTTCCACTCTCCCCTATCACTCGTCATCATCTAAGCTAATGGTGGAGAAACTATAACCCAGTTATTGAACAGTTGCCTGGTTTTTTCTGCTGATCACCCCCCAGACCTGTTTTGCTAGGACCATTGGTTGCAACATGTTTAATTACGAGTAAAACATACCTACCAATTTATATGTAGTTATTTCATCCACAGTGAATTTAGAATCGGATGAATCTGAGGAGACTCATGATGAAGACGAGGAGGAGGTGCCCAGTTATTCTCCAACTGGGAACAATGATGACGCAGAGCAGGAGGAAGACACATCAGATGGCGATACTCCTAACCAAAGCCAACAGGGTGGTCTGCTGTCTACATTCCCCTAAAAAGGGAATCAGTACACTTAGTACCCCTTTGCATTTATTTATTAATTTCTCTTTCACTCCTTGTACCAGAGATCCAAAGGCTTCCTGGAATTATGGTTTGCAAATTATTGTCATTTGGTTTTATCAGCAATTCTTTCAAATGACGAACTGAAAGTGTACCAAAGATGTAGTTAATTCCAAATTTATATTACGATTTTCTTAAAAGACTAGGTGTATTATAGAAGTCACATCTCACAAATTCGTAAAAAGAATTTTTGAACATGATTTATACTAAAATCAAGATTATATTCATTATGAAATCTGTAAGTAGGTACTTTAGAATATCAAAATTTTCAAAATTAACAATCAATTCTGCAGGCCCTACAGTGTAACTTCTATGTTAAATTAAGATATATTTTATATGTTATTTATACCTTACATAATAATTACTAGAGTATAGTATGTAAGGATACTATGGAATAGCTGACTCTGTGAACGTCTTATTTTGTAATTTGCTTCTGCAGTGTGGCCAATTCTTGACTCCCTGCTTGCTTGGTGTAAACGCGTTACAATAAATCAGATATCCCCAAATTGGTTTTCATTTTTAGATGGTGCCCATTTGCTCATTTAAGATCGAAGTTTGAATGAGGTAGGTAAAATAATTATATTTGGTCGCTTCATCCTTCAGTTAAAAAACATGATGTAGGTAACTCAATGATGTTTTAAACTATAAGCATAGAATTCTGTGAGGTAACTTTGCACATAAAAAGAGAAAAAAATAATAAGCTAATAAAGATCTCCTGCAGTGAGACTACCAAAAAGGTACCAAGAACCATACCTACTTCTTCTAGATTCTGTATGTATTTACAAACAAAAAGTATATAAGTAGTTTATCAGTTGTGTATAAATAAATAAATTGTCTGGTTCCCTTAATACAAGCTATGCTTAGTTTGGGGCTAGATGATGCTGTGTGAAATGTCCAGCATTATTTATTTATTATTTATTTATTCTTGGTCCGAGGGTACCATGCTAAATCTATGCTCCTCCTAGAAAACGCAGTGCTAAGGGGGCTGGAGTGCCACGGGTTTTTATTCTCTCTTTGTCTCTCGATGTCTCTGTGGTCTTGTCCCTAGATCAAAGCTCTAGCTAGTTTGTCTGAGGCACAGGTCTGAGGGGTCTGAGCCTCAAAGGGTCTGAGGTGGTTTGAAGTTTGAGGTCTTGTGTCTTGTCTTTGATCAAGCAAGAGCATAGCAAGCAATCATCAAGCAAGCAAGTGTCGATTGTACTTTTTAATTATTCTGAGGCATAGATTTAGCATGGTACCTTTTTTTTGGTTCATTAAAGCAGGAAACATACTATCGGACGCGGCTGACAACCACGATCTGGATAATTTATCTATTGAAATACACCTAATAATATAAAACATTACAGTTATCACCATAATGATTGTACACTGAGCTGTGCAAACTATCGGACGTAAGTCGCGGACGTGTTCTTGAGCTTTCGGACGTTCGACAACGATCTGGCGCGCTGGATGTTTTTGTACTGTGCCCTGGCCCCCGTGCTACCTTATAGAGGCATAGAGTATTGTCGATGCTATGTCATAGAGAAAAATACTACTGTAATTTAAAAAAAAAGCCTCAAAAAAAGGTCGTCAATCAATGTCGAGCAAGCGGGGTTTGTGTGATGAAAAGTTTTTAGTTTTATTTTATTGTTTCTTACCGGTAAGCATGTTCTGGTGGTTTTTAATAAATGCAGGGCCGTAGTATATACTTTCTCTAAGTGCAGGCCCTCAAAACAATAATAATTACAATGATGGAAGTTGAGCCCATGTGCCTCAGCAAGCACCAGTTTTTCTGTATAGTTGCTCACTCTCATGATTTTTCAGATAGGGTGTGCTAAAACAATGCTGCATTGTTCATAAGAATGGCATCTAATGTGAGTGAACTATGAAAGTTGTTTTGTTATGAAAGTTGTTCTGTTAGTCCTAACGGTTTTTACCGCCGTGGTGAAGAACTGTACAACAGAAGTCTACATGCAAGATTTAGTTGCTACTACATTCTGGTCTGGCCACATTCCGTCAAATAAAGCATTCCTCATGGTTAATCTCCTGCACTCCTTTGTGTCTTGCATAGGAAAAAGGATATGCACTGTGTTGATTGAGTGTGCCCAAAACGATAGTCCTATACGACAATGGTTTCAATTCAATTCAAAATATTTTTTGCTTCATGTTAGAAGTCCACTCTTGACGAGTCAAAAGTTATGCTCTAGCTAAAGTTACTTCAGACATAAATAGTGTGGGCAGAGTGTGCTGGCCGCTCAGACATCTGATGCGGCCGTCATACTCTACCAACAGACCCTCAGGCTCTTGGAGGAATAATTTAATTTTGCAATGAGAGACTTAATAGGACGGGCATGCTCGAAAATCGATCAAGGTCCCTAAATTAAAAAAAAATAGTGTTTATTTTCTGTGATTAGATCAGATAGCATTATATGATACTAGCTTCTGCGCATGGCACCAACATTTTAAATAGCCAATAAGCTATTCCAGATCACTATCTATACCTATTCCAAGTTTCATCCAAATCAGTTCACTAGTTTAGGCATGATTGAAACAGAAACATACAAACATCCAAATATATAAACATCCAAACTTCTAACCAAACTCACAAACTTTCACAATGATTTAAACACAAACATACCAACATCCAAATATCCAAACATCTAAACAAACTTTCAGCTTTACTAGACTAAATTTAGAGTGGGATGGGATAGAAGAAAAGCACTGCTCAGCTTACACCAAACACATTTGATGTTTAAGTTTCTGTATTTTATCCCCATGGAATCATGAATATACTTAACAAGATCTTTTTTAATACTCTCCACTGAGGACAATCTTTCTTCGCTTCAGTTTATTGTATCTAGAATAATATGAAAATAAATTAATTTTAAACATGAAAGCATCATTAAAACTGTATTGAACACCAGCTTACTACATAAAAATGGCTAGTTTATTTGTGTAAGTCATTGTGGGGTTTTAGTTAGGCTCATTGCACATTGAATTGGCATGCGACGCGTCAATTAGTTTTATAGCAAGCCATTATAAACCTTATGAACAATAGTACAACAAGAGAAACACTTGTAGAATAACCAGGTCTGGCGAAGCCATCTAGCGGGCACGCTGGCTTGAGCACTTTTGTGTGGTTCATTCTACAAGCATTTCTATATCTTGTACCATGGTCCATAAGGTTTATAATGGCTTGCTATAAAACTAATTGACACGTCGCTTGCCAATTCAATGTGCTTTGACCCTTAAGGATAAATTGGGGATGGTACCTACTAGTTCCTTGGATAGTGTTATTTTTGCAAATGTTTCTTATACCTTCATCTTTGATCAAAAATATAGATTTAGAGTCAGCGCAGCAAAACCGTCCTCCGTAAATAACAGCTTGCGCCGTTATTTTAATAGTGTTAAAGCGTTGTAATTGGTCATAGTCAATGTCAAAAAGCATTTATTCAGTAGGACCGCTGGGATCACTTTGATGGTGACACTGTTAGAGTGGCTTGCCCTCTGTCTGGACTTGATAAAGTACATCATTCAAATTACACCAAAAAGATGTGACATTAATATCTGAGATACTTTCCACAGAGATGGGCAGTGTTGCACTCTTGAGTATTCCATAAGACAGCTTAGTTAAGTATACAATGCTTTTCTTTGGGAGTTGTTGTAAAACCTCTTTGGTGAGGTCAAAATCTGGTGCCTTTTTATTATCTAAGCCTTTTATCTCAAGTTCTATTTCCTTGAAGAGCCGTGTTGGCCGAATGGGGTTGTACCTCGACTTTCAATCCGAAGGTCGTGGGATCGAATCCCGGACGTGCATCAATGGATTTTGCGTTTCGTAAAATTTATATGCGCTCTAACACGAGCTCTGAACGGTGAAGGAAAACATCGTGTGGAAACCAGTTAGCAACCTTAATTTATATTGTAAATCTGTTACAGAAATTAATATTTTCTATATTTCTATATTCTGCAAGATGTGGGCATGTATCAAATATGTATTTGTACATGCCTCTGGCCACCCCCTTAGACATCTTCAAAGGATCTGGAATATAAAAGATCTGAGAGAATGTCTACCGCGCCTCGGGGATACAGTCGTGACCCTATTTACGTTTACGTTTCTGTTTCCTTGGGAGTTACTTGCTTAATTGGCAGGTTCTGGCTTAATACACCAGGTCCAGTTGGAGGTCCTGGCTTAACATACTCGATCTGGCCTACTGACAATTGGGGAGTTTTATTGGCATTTACTGGCACTATTTTTCATCGCTTTCCATAGTGAGTACTTTGATACCTTGGTAGCAGTTAGTGATTCTAGGATATTCTGTGTGTTATTTTACCCACACAATTCTGTCATCCAGCACTTTTATTAGATCGTTCTTCGCGGGCTGGCAACTTAAAGACACAACCTATGGATACCACCGCGCCATGCGAGCAAAAGCAAAGACAAAAGATGCTAATTATGGTAAAAGGTGCCATTTAAGTGTTTCCAGTCGATATTTAAGAGGGTAACTCAGCATACGAAACTTGATAGGACATCCTAGAATTTGTATACTGAGTTACCCTCATAAATTGCAACTGGAAACACTTAGATGGCACCTTTTACCGTAATTGGCTTCTTTTATGTTTGCTTTCGTTCGCATGGCGCGGTGGTGGTGTCCTCTGGTTGTGTCGTCAAGTTGCCAGTCCACCAAGAACTCAAGAAAATATATTCGGGGACAGAATTGTGTGGGTAAAATAGTTGATTGACCAGTTTACTTCATCAGTGTTGTGTTGTGTATCAGAATTTTTAGTTCCAATGCGGCTTTACTTAAATCTGTTTTGTCAATGTGATAGAAACGTGGGAAAACATGGGAATTATTAATGAAATCAATGCCACATTGTTTTATTGCTGTTATTGAGAACAGAGGCTATCCTACCAAATACTAATTTGTCGTTGAGTATTTACAATATTTAGCCATACTTACTATATTCTTCGCTAGAGTGTGTTTTAACAAAATGTCTAATTAATTGTCCAGGTCAGTCTATGATGTTTTAGTCTTTATTTATGAAAGTGTTTTAATTTTGTGAAATTGCTGTGGTTTGTCATACTAAACTAGTATAATAATACATATCATGAACTGCTTCATCCAAATAAATAAATAGGAGCTCTATAACAAGCTTACAAAATTGGTTATTATCATATTTTGATAGGAAATTGTAACTCAAGGAAAGTGTTTCTCATTATTATGTCCACCACTGTATTTAATGCTACTACAGGCATATTTTTTATTTGGTATATTAATGCATAAATTTTTGTTTCAGATTCAATATTATTATTGACAAGTTATCAAGGAAAAATTAATAATACAGAGTTCATTATGCCCAAAAAGTAAGATAATTCACTATTGCTTCAAGTTAATAATTGCTTATCATTACTATGGAGTTATGCACCAAAATATTCTATTTTTTTGCTGGTTAAACAAAGTCAAATTAAAAAAAGATATATTATAGGCCTAGCCTAGCGGGGTTCGATGTAAATTATTTATTATAATTTAATTTTATGTATTAAGTTTTATGAATAAATTGAAATTGAATTGAAGAGTAAACAACAAACTTTGGCAATCAGATTAAATAAAAAAACAGTGGCACTCCAGGAGTGCCGGCAGAAGTGAAAACTTTAATGGTTCTTAACTTGACAAATAACCCGGTGTCGGGGAGCAGTCACGTGACTCGCTCGTGGCGAACGAGGCGAATCCAAGAATTTTGTCTCATCTCAAAACACCAAACGCGCCTAAAGAAGTTTTCAGTTCATTAATAAACAATATATCGTAAAAAAGACTAAATGCATATAAAATTATTCTTCAAATAATCTAATCAATTTACTCTTCTAGTCCAGGTATGGTTGTAAATGCCGGTAGCCGAAAACGGGCCGCCCCACCGGCAAAGAATGCTGCCAAACGCCGCAATAAGAAGCCACCTACGGAAGATGAAGATAGTGATTCTTCTGTGGAGGAAACTCCTCAGGCTGAAGGAACCCGCACGCCGTCTCCGCTACCTGAGGAACCCAGCACTAAACTGCCAGAGGTACATCCGCAGCCTGCAGCCTTATTGTCTAACTTGAAATCCATTCCCAGTTATCATTCCGATTGAGCTGAACCAATCACACAATATGAAAATAACGTGTTTTGTCATTTTCGTGTTATGTGATTGATCGAGCTCCATTGGGGTGATAACTGGGAATGGATTTCAAGTTAGACAATAAGGCCCCTGATTATGTAAAATATGCGATCGATTGCTGATCGCTCATTGGTTGTTAATTAGCACTATCGCCACTGCGATGAGGTAGCAATCACGTAGTAATGTGAAACTAATGTAGCACTGGCGAAAATGGTGCGATTTTTCCCATCACTGTTATTAATAAATTTCTAAAGCAGGCTGTTACAAGGTCTACCGAGCTTGGGTATAGCTGTAATCCTGTTTTTGGAGTCCTTTTAACATCCTTAATATTCCATCTTGTCACTTGATAGGCGCATACTACACATTCGATAATTATCACGATATTTATCTTGCAATATTTTGGATCGAATCTACATACTACACACTCGATACTTATCGCGTCAGTACAACTATGCATTTTATTCACTATTGACGTTAAAAATTACATATTTGACATTAGATCCAGGATCTAGACGGAGGTGGAGCAGTAGCAAGACATGATAAATATCGACCTGAGACTAGACACTCGATACTTGATCGTTGATACAGATCGTGGGATTTCTGGATTTTTAGACCAGCGATCCATATCACGATCCGCGATACGCACATTACGCACTCGATAAATATCGTAATCCTGGATCACGATCCAAATATCGTGTTAATTATCGAGTGTGTAGTGTACGCCATTCTGCTTGCAGGACAATTATATTTTCTGTAGATAAGTTACGTTCAAAAAACCGACGTTTAAAATCCGGTCGCGAAACATTTGACTGCCACTGACTGAAAACGTCGCCCTGTTTGACGTGGACTGAAGAAAAAAACGCCCTAGATGTTTTCAAGTCTTCACTTCCCGCGCGCTTGTGTCATATCTATATTTTTTTAATAATTGCAGGAGCTATTGAAGACGTTCTACAAACCTCCTGGAGTACTTATGATCGCTGGTCTCGTAACCTGGGACTTAGTCGCTAAGAGGGAGAACAACCCATCCAAGCGATCCCACCCAAATCTTTACACATTCCACAAATTCACTGATAGACGGGTAAGTTGATTTAAAATAGAATAGAGTATATTTTATTTGCAACAATAAGCACATAACACAATAATCAAAAGAGTAACTTAAGGGCGCCTACTACACCCTCGATAAATATCGTGATCCTGGATCACGATCCAAATATCGCGATAGTTATCGGGTGTGTAGTATTATTATTATTATTATTGCTAGCCCGCATCGTCCCACTGCAGGGCAAAGGCCTCCCTATCCCCCTTCCACCTTTCTCGGTCTTGTGCTATGGAGGACCAACTTTCCATGAACGAGTCCAGCTCGTCTCTCCACCTCAATCTAGGTCTGCCGCGACGTCGTCTTCCGCCATTGGGGGCCCATTCGGTTGTTAATTTGGCCCAAAGGTCATCCGACATGCGGCAGACGTGTCCGGCCCAGTCCCATTTCAATCTAGCGGCCTTCTGGCTCACGTCGACGATCTTCGTTTTGGAGCGCAGAATAGTGTTTCTTATCCTATCGGTAAGCTTCACTCCGAGGATGCTGCGCTCCATAGCCCTCTGACAAACCCCGAGCGCAGACCTCTGTTGAACTGTCAAAGACCATGTTTGTGCGCCATAGGTAAGAATAGGGAGAATGCATACGTCCATGAGCTTGCGTTTGAGGGAAAGTGGCAAGTCGCCCTTCATTAGGTTTTTCATTGCCCAATAACTCCTCCAGGCGTTTTCTGTGCGTCTAGTGACTTCTTTTTCCTGTCTCGCCTGGAAAGACCCCTGGATATTGTACCTAATTGCCAGCCGGCTTTTGTACTTTTCTCTTTCTTCTGTGTTCACTGTTGGTACCTTTTGTGATGTTTTGTAATGTCGTCAGCGAAACGCAAATTAGTAAGTCTTCTTTCTCCGACAACTATGCCTCTCTCAATCCAACTGGGTGTTAGTTTTCTGAAAACTTCCTCAAGCGTGGCGGTGAATAGCTGGGGGGACAACGGGTCTCCTTGTTTGACTCCTTTGTGGATTGGAAAGGTTGGTCCGATGGACTGGATTTTTATGGCTGCAGTGCTATTGTTATATATATTTCTTAAAAGTTGAATGTATGTAGTATTGATGTTTTGATTTTGTAATGCGGTAAATATGGAACTCTGAGTAACACTGTCAAAAGCTTTTGAATAATCTATGAACGCTAAGTAAAGTGGTAGTTTATATTCAATATATTTTTCTAAAATTTGATTTATGGTATGAAGGTGGTCGGTGGTGGAGAGGCCACGGCGAAATCCTGCCTGTTCAGGAGGTTGGCTTAAATCTAGTTTGCCAGAAATTCTGTTCTCAATTACTTTTATAAAGGCTTTGTAAAAATGGGATACGAGACTTATAGGGCGATAATTTTCGATATCAGATTTGTCACCTTTTTTATGAAGGAGTACTATGTTGGAGTGGCAGAATTCAGGGGGAAGGATTCCAGTTCGTAAGATGTCGTTGAAAAAGTTGGTAATATGGGGTAAAAGGGCAGGTTCTCCTATTTTTAAAGCTTCTGTCGATATGCCATCGTCGCCGGGACTTCTATTGTATTTCATGTAGTGTGTAGTATGCCCCATTAAAAAGTTGCTGCAAAATGGAGCTGTACTTAGCATGGAATTTTGAGTAAATAAACTGCAACGTATTCTGATTTTAGGAGAAAATGTACATTTGCATGTCTCATGTTTCAAACATGTTTATTATTATTTAATATTGGTTTGTGTTCACTCTTTATGATACTAGACCATTAGACAAAAATTGACATCAATATTTTTTCTTTTAGTACCGTTTTATTGCAAGCCACTGCTCTGCCGGTCATTCTATACTGATCTCTGAAGATGGAGAAGCATATGCACTTGGTACGTTTTTAAAATTACATTATCAGTTATCACATAGCAGTTGGACATTCATCGTGCAAAGGTGCTTTTGGTGTGCTATCAGAGAGTTTTCAAACTGATATACTTACTAGCTGCGCTCCCGCGGTGTGACCCGCGGTCCCTCGGGTTTTTTTCGAGATGAAAAGTAGCCTATGTCCTTCCCTGGGATACAACCTTTATGCCAATTTTCAGCCTAATCTGTTCAGTGGTTTGGGCGCGAAACGGTAACAAACCGACATCACGAACCGAGTACCTTTCCTTTGACAGTCGGGTAAAAAAGGGTCATTGAGGACAAATGTTTGTATGATCTACAAGTATTTGTCTCGGGGTGTTCTCTATGTATACATACAAACAAAAAGTCAAGTATTATTTCAGCCATGTAGTACCCATAACACAAGCTCTGCTTACTTTAGGGCTAGATATGCTGTGTGAAAAGTCTATATTTATTTATTATGCCCGGTTGTTGATTCTTCTTGTAGGGCGAAACAGTTGTGGGCAGCTCGGATTTGGCGATACTAACGTGCGCGACAATCCCGAAGTCATACCCGACTTGCAAGGGAAGAATATTATACATGCAGCTGTTGGCAGGAACCACACACTTTTCGTCACAGGTTCGTAGACACAAGCTTTACACTTCATTCACCTGGCAGTTGGCACCAACATACTTTTATATAACATACATTATAGGCTTTAGTATTTATCAAGATAAGTACAGTAGTGACAACAGTTCTTTGTCTCTCTGAAGTTAGGTGATATAAACGATTGCGCACGTTTGCGCATGTAGCACAATGTGTATGTAGACGATGCAACAAACATAAGCGAGTGAGCGAGGTAGCTATACAAAGCTGTCTTCATCTTATTTATTCTGCGCAGCTACTTGCAGCCAACTTCAGAAAGACAAATATCCGTTGTGACTACTGTATTCGAGAATTCAATACATCATCAAAGGTAAGGCTTATCAAGTCTTTTCTTGCGGCTTTGTGACAAATCACGTGTCGCAGATGTTGTACATTTTTTTTTTGTATTAAAAAAGTCACTGCGCAGACAAACTAACTTCACGATGCCTAGGTCTGTAGAACTGCTCATCGAAACGGCTAACATATCGAATGTCTAGATCCGTTGAACGTATTGTACTAAAAACATTGCTCTGTCAGATGAGGCAGTCCTGAATATGTGTTTTCAAACAAATAAACGCGTTCTCTATGCGTTTTATGCTCCGATGTGTCGGATCAACCGTTACTTCGACAGACTGTTGGAATTTTCTCTGATTTTTCCATTGGGAAATGAAAAGTCTTATCAAAATGTTCGATTCCGACGGGATTCGAACCCGCGATCAGACGATCCTCCTAAAGCCGGAGTGCCTTCATCCTCTCGGCCACGGAACCGTCAGATTCGAAATTTTTGATAACCTCATATTTATCGGTTAAGCGCCGGTTTTTCCATTAGGTATCCTAAATAAAGCATTTTCTTACTAGATACTGGCACTGTGTACGCCTGTGGCGACAATAAAAGCGGCCAGTGTGGAATCGGCACTACCAAGGCGCAGGTGCTTAAACCAACCCGCGTCCGACACTCGTAAGTCAAAGACCTCATTTTTATCATTAAAGCTCCTTAAGGCCGTCATTGACGTTCAAATAATTTGATCAAACAGGCTGGTTCAAATAGTTTGATCAAATAAAAATACGAAAACTCATATTTCTTCAAGCCTTACTCATTAAATTTGATCAAAGGCCACAAACACACATGGCAATTTGATCAAACTTTTTGAACCAGCGTGTTTGATCAAATTACTTGTACGTCTATGGCGGCCATGAGCGATGAACGAGGTCAAGCTAAGAATCTATATGACCGTGTTCACACAGTTGAGTCTACTGATGTGTGCACGACCCCTTACATAATTACAATTACTTCTCGCTCTGCAACAGTTAGACAAAAATGAAACATAAGACAATGAACTAGATTGAAATGGTTATTTTTTCAGTGGTGTGCCGATCGTAAAGGTAGGCTGCGGTGCCGAGTTCTCGATGATATTAGACTGCAATGGAAACCTGCACTCTTTTGGCCTGCCAGAATACGGACAGCTAGGTGAGTTTCATCCTAGGATAGATATCATCATCATCATGACAGCCTTTCTCATCCCACTGCTGATAGAAATCGCTCACAGCGATAAGACCGCCCATTGTACTTCGCTTTTAATGTTTTCTTGTATCTTTGTTTGTATTTTGTAATGTCCATGTGGTGTACAATAAAGTATTTTCTATCTATCTATCTGATAGATATAAATTGGTCGTGCTTGCTTAGTCGTTCTTGATAGATCGTCGAAGTTAAGCAACGTTCTAAACGGTCTGTAAGTGGATGGGTGACCGCCAGTGGCATTTTCATCTGAGCGCTTCCGTGCTTCGGAGGGCACGTTAAATTGTCGGTCCCGGCTATTTAAGTCGTTAAGCCATGACGGAGGCCTTATGGCGGCCTAAAAACTCCCTCACCAGAGTTGGCCACTGACTCATACGAACTTACTTACTTAACCAAATGAATGATGAGTGCTTTAAACTGGCGAAATTGTGTAATAAGGGTGAATGAGGCGAAGGATTCCATCACCAGAGTTGGCCACAAACTTAAACGACTTCATTTTAGGCGAAAAATGTATCTCAGAGACGCACAAAATGCTGAATTTTTAAAAACAGTCGTGAGACTGCATCCCAGATCACAGGCAAGTTCCTATCTGTATCCTGAGGTCACAGTAGACCTTGATTACATACATACCTGAGAGAATATCAGATATTTAGGTAACCAGCTTCTGCGCTCGGCTTCGCCCGCTTTGTACCAACATTTTGATTGGCCTATATGCTATTCCAGATCAATCTACGCCTATTCCAAGTTTCATCCAAATCGGTTCACTGGTTTAGGCGTGATTGAAACATAAACAAACATCTAAACAAAATCACAAACTTTCAGCTTTATTATATGAGTGGTATTAAGATCGTATGAATATATTTATGGGTCTAATGTATTGTAAATCACTGTCGATAGATAACTGTGTATTCTTTTATCTTAACAGGCCACAACACGGATGGGAAGTATTTCCTCACATCGACAAAACTGTCTTACCACTACGAGATGGCGCCTAAGCATATTGCTCTCTTCTTTGAGAAGTCGAAAGATGGTCACGTGACACCAGTGCGGGGCGTAGATATCGTCGACTTTGCTTGCGGCAACAACCATACAGTTAGTACTGCTTTTAGGGTTCCGTCCGTACCTCAAAAGGAAAAAACGGAACCCTTATAGGATCACTTTGTTGTCCGTCTGTTCTTTCTGTCGGTCGGTCTGTCTGTCAAGACCCTTTATCTCGGGAGCGCGTGGAGTTATCGAGTAAAAAATTAAACCGTATACTCAGGTCTACGGTCCCTTTAAGCTGTGAAAAATTCAAACTTAAGAGTTAACGCTAAAAAAAGATACAGCCGTTTATGCTGCCTAAATACGTCTAATTATGTTTTACAATAAAGTAGCAACTGGAACTAAAGTGATCGACAACCTCTGTGGCGCAGTGGGTAAAAGCCCGCTTGGGACGCAGAAGGTTGCGGGTTCGATCCCCGCCACGGGATAAATGTTTGTATGATCTGCAAATATTTATCTTGGGTCTGGGTGTTTCTATGTATAATATGTATGTATTTACAAACAAAAAGTATATAAGTAGTATTTCAGTTATCTGGTTCCCAAAGTACAAGCTTTGCTTAGTTTGGGGCTAGATGATGCTGTGAAAAGTCCAGCATTATTTATTTATTTAATGTGAAACAACGGAAATTTCAAACACAATGATCCCTACTCACATGATACATTTTCAGGTGGCGATCGACAGTAACAAGCGGGCTTATAGCTGGGGTTTCGGCGGGTTCGGACGGTTGGGTCACGCAGAGCAGAAAGACGAGAGAGTGCCGCGATTGATGAGATTCTTCGAGACTCAGGCGCGCGGCGTACGCTCGGTGCATTGCGGCGCTACATACAGTCTCGCCGTCAACGAACATGGTACACTCACTGATTATTTATATCCCAAGACGCGGTAGAAATTCTTTCAGATCTTTTTATGTAACCCAGATCCTTTCATTTGTATATTTTGTCGACACTTTTAACACTAATTTCCTTCATTCGTCTTAAAATTCTAGTCAATAAATTTACTATGAATCAAGATTTTTTGACTTCCCGATATTAGTGTGAAGTGGCGATAACCATCATAACTAGTGTAAAAAGTGATTTTGACAACCTCTGGCGCAGTGTGCGAAGGTCCGCCTGAGACGCAAAAGGTTGTGGGTTCGATTCCGGCCGCAGGACAAATGTTTGTATGATCTATAAATATGAATATTTGTCACGGCCCTGATGAATTATTTATGTATTATTAGTATATGTATAAGTACGGGAGAGGGACGAATGGAGGGAATGGGGGGAGGCCTTTGCCCAGCAGTGGGACATGAAGGGCTAATATAATAATAATAATAATGTATAAGTAAGTAGCCCTCGATTCATGTGGTTTTCATAACACAAACTCTGCTTCTGCGAATTTAGATGTGTGTAAGTTATTAGATAATTTTTTTTAAAGGAATGCTGTACATGTTTGGACAGACAAAACGCACCGGTGAAGCCAACATGTACCCGAAGCCAGTCCAGGATCTTGCAGGTTAGTCACTATTAAAGTACCAGAGGTTAAACCTTTCACCATATCAAATATGTGATGTCAAATATGATTATTGTAGATTTTGGACATGATTAGACATCTTCAAAGGAACTAGAATTAAAACGGTAAAAAAATCACGTTTGTTACATAGGAGCGCCTTAAATATTTATTTTAGTATTTGTTATAGCGGCAACAGAAACACATCATCTGTAAAAATGTCAACTGTCTAACTATCACGTTTCATGAGACGCCTTATGACATCGGAGTCTTAGTAATAGTTATAGTCTTTTTCACGCCGGAACGTATGCAAGACACATTGAACTTGTTTCGTTTCACGTAGTGTGGCTCACAACAATTTTGAAACAAAAAAGTCAAGAAAAAAAATTTAACGATAAAACATACAAAAAAAAAATGTATTTGTCTATTTCCTGTTTAATTATTTCATAAATTATCATAAACAAGCCATAAAATATAAATAAATAAACAATAAACATTTTCTAAAAAACTCCGCCAATTAACAGTACTGAGTAAAATGGAACGTAATCTATTAGAGAGTGCAAAAATGAAAATCGAAACAATTGATGCATCGTTAAGTAAAGAAATAATCGTTGGTTTAGTAATTTTGTCTATGAATGAACCTTGTAATCGATTGAGATGAATTGATAGTAGTGAAACAAAAATCGATTTTGATAATCTCGATTAAACTTTAGGACATTACTATTAGACTGATTTTGACATTATCTCGAAGTGTCTTGCATACGTTCCGGCGTGAAATAGACTATAGGGTCCTGTTTAATCATGTGGGGCTATTATTTTCTTTGTCCGTGTTTGTTGCCCTGCCCTGGTACAGTATTGGTCGTGAAGGTCGCGAAGGCTCAGCGGTCATGTATACTTCTAAAATGCTTTGTCCTGAATGACTGACGGATCAACGCACAGCCTAAGCCGCTGATCGTAGAGACCTGAAACTTGGACGGTGTGTTCTTTGTATGACGTAGGGATCCGATAAGAAAGGATTTTGCGATATTCTGTCCCTAAGGGGGTGAAAACCGGGGTCAAAGTTTGTATGGGACAACGTGATTCCTTCGAATAAAAATATACTTTTTGACATTGACTTTAAATATTTCAGGTTGGAATATACGAAGCGTCGGAACTAGCAACACGTCCATCTTGATTGCTGCAGATGACTCTCTTATCGCATGGGGCGTGTCACCGACGTATGGAGAACTGGTACTTACATTTTTATTCAAATACTAGCTGTCCGTCGCAGTGTTACCCGCGTTCCCTCGAGAAAACTCACTTTCCCGGGATAAAATATAGCCTATGTTCATCAGGGATAATGTAGGATTCTTCTAAAATCAGTCCAGTAGTTTCGGAGCCTATTCAATTCAAACAAACAATTAACAAACAAATCTTTCCTCTTTATAATATTAGTGTAGACTAGCTGTGCCTGTGACTTTGTTTGGCTCATTAGTTTCCCCCGTAAATCCCGATATCGTGGGATACAAAAAAACAGTAGCACTCAGAGTGCCGACAGAAGTGAAAACTTGAACAATTAGGTACCTACGCGTGTATTTTTTCAATCGTCAGGAAATACATATTTTTTATTAAAAAAAAAGGGATCGCTAGATACCGTACCGTAATAATCACACATCGCTAAGTTCGTAAACCACAGACACTGATATTCTTTAGTTCGTAAAAATGCCCAATGCGCACTCAAGAAGTTTTCCTTTGACCCAGTGTTGGCCTGGGCCTTTTTTATAGCTTGTCCAATTAATTTAGGTGTTTTTTAATGTCATTTTATTAGTATTATTATTAATACAAAAGCTCCATTCATAAACTGATTTTACAAGTTAGAAATTTTAGTTCCCAAAACATAACTTGATGGCGACTCAGAACAAGTTAGATCGCGCTATCGTTGTGTTTTGACATTGCATGATTGTGTAACTCTTTCGGCTATTCTTTTCTTCAAAATAATACAAGACTTCAATTGCCATTATTTGCCATTGGGATGGGAAGATTGGCATTTGATTTCAAGTTAATTTATGTAATAAGCGAAGCCGGTGTCGTAACAGGTCACGTGACTCGCGACGCGAATTCGAAGTTTTTTACTCATCTCAAAACTGCCCAACGCGCCTAAAGAACTAAAAAAACCTAAACAGGGTCACGACTATCCCCAAGGCGCGGTAGACATTCTCTCAGATCTTTTATGAGGTTATCACTTCAAAAATTCTAGACAATAATGCTCAGTCAGTCTATGCGTACCTATATTTTCTACTGAAATCTTGTGTTTTATAGGGTATGGGAGACATAAACAAGTCATCTGCTCGCCCCAAGGAAGTTAGTCGCATGGAGGGATTTAATATCACACAGGTAATACATGGAATTTATTAAATACTTTACATCAAGTTCTTTACTTATTTCCAAGTACTAAAATAGTAGACTTGTGGTGTCACTAACCAGTGTGGTAGAAGGATTATTCTCAAAGAGGCTCCTTTCGTGCACTTGACACAATACATGTTTTCGAACTTTTTAGGGTTCCGTACCCTAACGGTAAAACAGGACCCTTGTTTGTTTTAAACTTGTCACGTTTTTATTTACAGGTCTGCATGGGCTTCTCACACTCGATGGTCCTCTGCGACGATTCCTCTGAAGAAGTTAAGCAGAAACTTGCCAATATGCCCACTTTCAAGCCCTAAGTAACCAATCACTACATAAAACACGGAGTAACGTACAAGTCGCGGTTCGTTGATAGATTGATAAAACAAAATGACATTGCTGTCCTTGTCTTTTTCATTTGGATAAATATAGCTTTCGCAGTCAGGCATAAAATACAAGCCCGCGCCCAGTGTGGACGACCACCGAGCATTTTCGTTTAGGAAATATGTATTGTAATTTGCCCGGGCAAAACCAAGTCTGAGACAACTCAATAATTAGGCATAATGTCATTTTGTCTTATCAACAATGCATGCTCATTCTTTCTATGCCTGTCCGTCTATGTCTATTTCATTGGATTCTCACACAAAACGCACACTACAAAATTTGAATATCTAACAATCTTGGGGAAGAAAACAAGTAACAGCGTCAATTCATTGAGTTTGATTTCCATGTCATAACTCCCTTAGATTTAGGTTTGTATAGTTCAATGCCCGTTATTATGGTATTTTGTGTTTAAAATTCTACAATGATAGGTAAAACGAACAAGTTGGAAACATTTTATAATACATTAGCGATTTTACCGTATACCTGATATTATTTAAATTTTTATTAGCAAATGACTGAGACAATCCTCTGTGAATTATTGACAGTCGTGCAAATGGTTTTTTGTACAAGTTATTACTTGCAATGTGTGTAATGTTTTTTGACCTGAACATTACACAGGCATACATCCGCTACGTGGCTTTCTAAATCTCTACGGATGTGACATCTCATATAATTATGGTTAAACTTCACTTGGGTAAGTTCTTTTAACCTTAAATTTTGAAATGACGCCAGAAATAAAGTAAAATGTCATTAATAACGTGATAATCGGATCTCACCATTAATTCATTCTGAATTCTGCTCTACATTCGATATTTTGAAACAACACAATAAATTAAGTACTTACGTTTTATACTAAACTCGATTATTTAACGCCAAACCAGAATTTCGTAATTCCTCGGATATTTAATTTTGAAATAATAGCAGTAAAGGAATAAGTTGGGCTTTAGATGTAAATCAATTGGCTTGGAAGAGGATGAAAATGAAAATGAATCACGACAAAATTTTACTTAACCCATTCCAGTATTATAACTAATGAGTAGAACTTTTGTTAGGAACTGAGCCGCATCGTTCGCTGCGACTCAGCCGCTGACTGAGTCGGCAAGCGAAACGTCGCAAACTGCGTACAATACGCGCTGTTGGGACACTCCATATAAAATATGTAGGGAGGCGAGCTGGAGGCAAACAGTTAGCCGCTCACAGTTCGCTTAGTCAGTCCACGGCCTTAAATAAAGTAAAGACGTTTCAATGTCCCTTACTAACGAAGTTACTACATTACCACATTCAGAAATTCTCCCGCTTATCCTCTAATTTTCTTCTGTCTTCCTCTATTTTTCACTCGTGAACGTTTACGCAAAAGTACTGTCAGCATATCTACTACAAAGTATCGTCTTTTGTTGTAATCAGCAAAAAAGAATCAGCCAAATCGGTTGAGCCGGTCTCAAGCTCTGCACTTTCTCTGTGTAAATCTCACACACCCAACTGTTTGATATTATACAATGGTCTCACGAAGCTCACCATTTTAATTTTATATTCATTTTATTTGTAGTACTTGTTTAAGTCACTGTTTTTAGAGAGGTGACTATGAATAAGTTAATTTATATTTTAGATAGTAAGATAAATAAGGCACGTATTCTGGCGAAAACCAAAAACATATAAACAGCTTCAATCAAGCATAAATGTCGATTTTATAATTAGGTGCGTGATTTATTTGCGTTCACTTTGCTGGTCTTATGTAATTTGAGAAGGAGGGAGGATTCATGATTGTATGAAAAAAACCAAGGCCCGGCACAAACGAAATGTAGCTCATCTACTCATTGCCTATCATTTGAGATACATTTCGTTTGCACCAGGCTTGGGTTTTTTGCGTTCTCCTTTCTCAAATTACAAAAGATGAAGGAGCTGTTATAGTCGCGATATACATTCAGTTTTTCATGTCATGACCCTCCAACCAGCTGTTTTTGTTATTGGGTATTTCTAGCTGCTTTTTGCGTTCACTGGCTATAAGTATATTATAAACAACAGCTCTGAATCAATATTTTATTTGGTATCATTGCCCCGAGGTTTTACATACTGTTGCATTTTTAGACTCTTTGTTGGCGAAATTTGTGATGGTTTATTTTAGTAGCGCAGTGGAGTTTTGCCCGGTAAACCAGAACAGTGTCTTATAGGCCAGATACATCCACCCCACCTCTTCGAATTCACTGGTATACGATTTTAATAAATAGAATAAATAAGGAATCGAATTTTTGATTATTCTATTATATCTTGAAGTTCTAGATATACATTAATTTTTAACGGTTTATTGTTAGTACATTGTACTTAGTTAAAATATAAGGGACTATGTTTTGTAACTGCATTCAGCGATTTGAGACTGTATTACAAAAACTGTGTGTACAAAAACAAAAACAATGGCTTCTTTCTTCGAGCTCCCAATTAGTGGCATCAAATTAGACATCTTCAAAAGGATCTGGAGTATAAAGATCTGAGAGAATGTCTACCGCGCCTTGGGGATACAGTCGTGACCCTGTGTGTGAAATTAATCTTGTCACTTTGCTCCTGTTTTCATTTTTTTTTTAATTTTTCAACCTAGCAAACTGTTTTTATGGTATAAACTCCGAAATATTGGACGAGAGCATTGACCAGTGAAAAAAACGACATGAGTGTCGTTACCTTATGAATCAAGTTTACATTTTAATGTTTTGACGCATTTGATTACTTAAGGGTGGTCGCACAGTCCAGCCGAGCCGAACGCGCCGAACTGTCAACTCAATAGAGAAAATGCTGCGACGTCAGAAGCATGTTGATTTTCTGACGTCATCAGCATTTTTTGTATAGAAAAATGACTGCGGCGCGTACAGCGCGGACAAGTGTGCGACCAGGTTAACACAACAGTATTTGCTGATTGCAGTTACAAAAGTAGCGCTAAGATAAGATACATTTAATTTATGTTTAAGTATACTTTTAGCGTCAAACATTCCTTTCTGATGATCAGACTGATTTAATAATCTATTACTTAACTAAACTATCACTTTTTATATACTTTTACTAAATTATGTACATGATTATGCTTTACATACTATTTTTAATAGAGAACTATGTCAAAGTAAGTGTACAATTATAACAAGATGAAAAGATGCGTTATGAGTAGGTACAGGTACCTATTTTGTACAGTACTTATCTCATTTCTTTTATCTTGTTACAATCAGTTCTTGATCATTTTTAAACATTTGGATTAGTCCGGAAAATGTTGACGTAGGTACTTACCTAGAAGATTTGGAAAAGAATGCTTTACGGAATCCAAAGTGTCTGCGAATATTTGACAGTCTATAGGTACTCGTAAAGTGTATTGTTTGTACTTAATCCATTTTGTATTGTCATAGTTTTAGCATTTTGCACCATAATGCGATAAATTATAATAAATGGAGCAAAAAGCGAATAAATATCGTGAAAATTTTGCGCGTAATAACGCCCCAGTAGGTAGGTAGTCCTCTAATTTTATTGAGACTGTTTCTTAATTAAGTACTTAGGGGCCATCTCCACGAGCGAGATAATCTCGACGAGCCGCATTTTGAATACGTCGGCGGCGCGGTACGATTATAATTATCGCTGCGATTCTCTCGCTCGTGGCGATGGTCCCTACCTACTTTTCTAATAGTAATATTATATAATTATCGTTCTCGAGCTAAACCAATTCTGTGGCGAAACCTAATCTGTAAAGCTGAGCTTACTCTTGAATGCCATCCCAATGAAAATATTGAAAGTTAAATGTTTGACCATCAGATTATTTGTTTGCTTGTATTTTTTTGTGCCCTGTATTAAGATCATTACGAATGGATTCAAGGGTAAGGCCCATGTCTTGTGATAACCTTGCTAACCAGTGTAAAATGATTCAGAAAATACAGTTTTTCACTTTAACTCTGTTCTTTTACTGCCACATTGGCACATTCGTAACTAATAATAGTCCTTTGGTGTATGTAGGTAGGTAGTACCTAACAGTTTGCACTGTTATAATACGTACATTACGTACCTACTTAGTCCCCGGTACGGAACCCTCGGTGGGTGAGTCTGACTCACACTTGTCCGGTTTTTATTTCTTGATTGCTAACAGGCACTTTATTATGTTTTTATGTTGTTGCCCTACAGAGGGTTAAAATCCTATTTTGATTGTAGGTTATTGTATTATGTATTCTTTATTTATTTAAAACATACCTACTTGTGCGTGCAAAGCATAAACATACAGTAGATACTATATTTTAGTGTAATACCTCCTCGAAGATATATGATCGAAGCATTCTATTATGGAACCTTCCATGGAGCTCCCTTCAGATCCAAATGGACGATTCTACTGTTTATTATATTTGTATTACCTATTTATTGTTATTATTTTTTGTTATAAGGAGAATGGGCATTCCCGCCCAAATCAAAAAACTATCGCCCGCAGAGTGGGAGTATGGTGGAAGGGGTAGACCTTCAATAACACTACATTTCATTGTATGACAGCTAAAAAATCCATCCTACAGAAATCGAGATATTTGGTGACTTTTACCATCACATTTTTTAACTTACAGGCTTCCCGCAGACAAGCCACTATGGACATTCGATAGAACTTTAGAAGCACTACATTTGATTGTTTATCAGCAAAAAAATCCATCCTGCAGAAATCGAGATATTTGCAGTTAAAGGTGGTGACTTTTACCATCATGTTTCTTGACTAACAGGCTTCCCGCAGACAAGACACTATGGGCATTCGATAGAACTTTAGAAGCACTACACATTAGTATATATTATTAGTATTGTATAACAGCTAAAAAATCCATCCTGAAGAAATCGAGCTATTTGTTTCTTTTTGGACTTTTTTTTTTGTCGCTGGATCCCCTCCGCCGGGGGGCTTGTTACAAACATGAAAAATATTTGTCGCTCACATGTTTGATACTTGTTGCCTACTTGTTTGATACTTGTTGCCAACATGTTTGATACTTGTTGCCTACATGTTTAATACTTGTTGCCTATTTGTTTAATACTTGTTTCCAACATGTTTAATACTTGTTGCCTACATGTTTAATACTTGTTGCCTACATATTTAATACTTGTTGCCTACTTGTTTGATACTTGTTTCCAACATGTTTAATACTTGTTGCCTACTTGTTTGATACTTGTTGCCTACATGTTTAATACTTGTTGCCTACTTGTTTGATACTTGTTGCCAACATGTTTGATACTTGTTGCCTACTTGTTTGATACTTGTCTGTAGTATGTAGTTTTAAGAACATTACTTGACTAAAATTATTAGAATTATTAGATTATTAATTTATTAGGTTCACCAACCTAATAAATAAATAAATACTTGTTGCCTACATGTTTAATACTTGTTAATGGTAAAAGTCACCACCTTTAACTGCAAATATCTCTATTTCTGCAGGATGGATTTTTTTAGCTGTCATACAATCAAAGGTAGTGCTTCTAAAGTTCTATCGAATGCCCATAGTGGCTTGTCTGCGGGAAGCCTGTAAGTCAAAAAACATGATGGTAAAAGTCACCACCTTTAACTGCCAATATCTCGATTTCTGCAGTATGGATTTTTTAGCTGTCATACAATCAAATGTAGTGCTTCTAAAGTTCTATCGAATGCCCATAGTGGCAGACAAGTCTGCGGGAAGCCTGTAAGTAAAAAAATGTGATGGTAAAAGTCACCACCTTTAACTGCCAATATCTCGATTTCTGCAGGATGGATTTTTTAGCTGATCATACAATGAAATGTAGTGCTTCTAAAGTTCTATCGAATGCCTATAGTGACCTGTCTGCGGGAAGCCTGTAAGTCAAAAAATATGATGGTAAAAGTACCTTTAACTGCTAAATCTCGATTTCTGCAGGATGGATTTTTTAGCTGTCATACAATCAAATGTAGGGTTTTAGAAGGTCTACCCATTCCACTATACGTCCACTCTTTGGGCGACCGTTTTTTGACTTGGACGGCGCTTCATACATGCCTGCCCATTCTCCTTATTAAGTATATATTTTTTTGTTTTAAATTCTTCATTGTTCTATTCTACCTACGGTAAAGCAGCAATGAGGAGTACTATGCACAGAACGCACACACGAATACTAGAACGTATATCACATTTCTATCACCAAGGCTCTAATCAATATTCTTCAAAATAGGTAGGTAACCTACCTCTACCTACCAAGTTTTAGGAGATCTAGGTACCTACAAAATACTTTTTCATGCTTAGCTATTATAGGTAGGTACATGGTGTTGTAGAAAATCGTTTGTCTAAATAATAAAACGTTCGTTACAAAGTAATAGTTACCTAAGTATCTTTATTTGTTAAAAAAGATTATCAAAACGTTTTGTTGGTGGTGTAAAGTCGTGTTCTTTCTGAGGTTCGAAGTAAAAAGGCTCGCAGTTATCCGACTTGAAAAGCGATCTGAAAGGATAAATACATAATATTGAATAAAGTTTTTTTTTTAATTTCAACCAGGTTTTCAGGTAGGTAGGTTGACTTTTAACGGTTTACAGTGAGCTGATTGAACTCACCGATGAAAATACAAAATTCCATTTCAATTAACATATTTTCTGAGGAGTTCCGTTGAACAGTCCTGACTCCATCATCACATTAGCTAACTGTTACCATAATAGTGCATCGTCACCAAAAAGACTCTCAAGTGCACTAAAATTCAGTGTTTAAAATACTTATCTCAAAAAATTATGGATGGTCTCCTAGAAACGTTTTTCTGTACCTTGAACGGTTATGGTACCTACCTGCCCATAATACCAACCCTCAAAACTTCAACCTCAATTCAAATTCAATAATCAAAATCGGACCAGATTTTAGATAAACAGGATATCACAAAACTGCCGGGTCAGATTTTGATGCCCCTTTGCACAAGGATGTAGTTGAGGTATCTTTACAGAAAAACCATTACGACATAGCCCAGTCATTTAGCGTTTCACTTCATGTTTCAGATTTCTTAAGGCTGCTCTCTCGAAAAAAACTTGAAAAAGGCGTGCAGATGAAACAACTTTTCATCGGCATTAACAGAGAAATTATATCTGAAAAAAATAATTAGTAATCTACATGATATGATACGTAATTTGGTCTTGTCATATTTTTTCTATCGGTATCACATAATAAAGAAATAAAAAACCAAATCACCTCCAAATCGTTGAAATGAAACCACTTTACTCCTTCATTATTTATCAAAAGAATATATAAAAAATATCTACTGCTTTGCAATACAAAAGTTAATGATTTAGTTTGGTTACTTTTTAAAAATATGTATTTTTTTTATTAAAATAAATTAAAAATGAGTCCCGGTTAAAAACTGCGTCAATATCACCCCCGCACTCGTCCAAGAATTCAGTGCGGGGCGCATCGTGTTGCTAGGTGGACGTACGTCGCGTTGCGAGAGCTCAGCACTACGAAATAAAGTCGTGAAAATAATACTGCAAAAATTGAATTTTGTTAAAAGTAGAGTAGGTTTTTTCTGATTCTTGTAAATAAGTAGTGTTATAAAGTGACATTAATTGTACAGTTTTATTAGTGTTTAAGTTTAGCTTGTAAAACATGGGGAATAAGCAGAAACGATTGAAGAGAGGTCTAAAAAAATATTACAAACAAAAGGGTATACATTTATCAAGGTAAGTTTTATCTTCATATTTCATAATATATACAATACCTTTACTTACCTTTCATAAAATTAGTAAGTCGTAAGTATACCTAAGCCCCATCTCACACGGAGGTAGGTACTCTAAAGGAATCAGTTCCAAACTCAAATTACTAACTAGCTTCAGCACGTCACCGCCCGGGCGCATTATTACTAACTAGTTTCGTAATTTTTGAGTAGTTCCGTGTGAGACGGACGGGCGGCGGGGCTTATCCTTTTGTGCCATAGAGTAGTGTAGTGAATGATCACAGAAGGGCCATTTCCACGCAATGACTTTCAGTCCATATTTTTTTGGTACCTAAGTTTAGTATATTTAATTATTAATTATTTCGTTATTTGTGACAAGTTACTTTTTTTTGCAGGTCTTGTTTAGCTACAACTACCAACGATAACTCTGCCAAAACTGAGAACGCTCCTGAAGTAGGTATTAAATGATTATAGGTTAGGCTAAGATAGTAATTTATTAATTTTTGACGACACGTCTGGTGTAGTGGTTCGTGCTCCGGACTACGATGCCAGCGGTCGCGGGTTCGAATCCCGCACGGGGCAAATGTGAGTGTGATGAGCACGAGCATTTGTACCTAAGGCACGGATGTTATATGTATTTTATAAATATGTATTTATGGGAGACGCCCCCGTCATATAGTTGTCTGGTACTCGTAACACAAGGAAGATAATTCCTTACCACGAGACCAAGACAATTGGTGTGTTGTCTGGCGCATATTTATATTTATAACTTATCAATTACTAAATTATTTTCAATAATAAATATATTATTTTTTATTTTATCTCTTATATTTTTTTCTTATTTAGTTAATGAATAAGATATATTATACAAAGATATGAACTTGACATGCAATTTTATAAATCTAATCTAATTTTTTTAGGAATGTTTAGGTGAGGTAAATAAAAATAAAAAAACACTACCCATATTTAGTGAATCAACTACCTCTACCAAAGAAGTTGAAGATGATTCTATGGATTTAGAGGTGAATGTGAGTAATAATTTTGTCAAACCTGTGATAACAGAACTATACACATTAAATTTTTATTTTACTTCTAACTATATTTATATCTGCATTAATTTTAGGCACAAGATGATTTGGGCATTCAAAAACTACGCTCTCTACCGGTTGACAAGCATGCCGGAAGGTCTGTTGAAGAACTTGAAGATTATTCAGCTCCTTGTGAAGTATGTACAATCGTTTTGGTCTTGCAGTGCACTTAAACATCTTGATATTTTAATTTTAGCCTTAAATCATATTAATTATTTACAGGTAGACACAGCCAAATCTTCTGAGAAAGCATATCAACTTGAAGGTCGAAGAATTCTTAATTTAAAAACATTTTATTCAAAATTACAAGAGGTATCTTCACATGGACCTTTTAATTGTGGTCTCGGAAGCGTGGAAATAGTTTCTGAAAAACAAATCGGTTTCCAATCAACTTTTACGCTTCAATGCAAATTATGCAACATGAAATTTTATATCTCCAGCGATGAAGGTAGTGAAATGAACATCAACAATTGTGCAGTTTTAGGGACTGTGGCAATCGGTTGTGGTCATTCACAACTCCAAGAGCTATCTGCCTGCTTAGATCTACCTTCAATATCTTTCAACATGTACCAAAAATGCCATGAAAACATATCGAATATGTGGGAAGGAATTTCACTAAAAACAATGAACGATGCCGCGAAAGAAGAACGAGAGTTTGCTTTACTGCAAGGTCGTATAGATGAAAACGGTGTTCCTATCATTGACGTTATTGTCGATGGTTGTTGGAGTAAACGCAGCTATAAAAAAAATTACTGTGCATTGTCAGGAGCAGCAGTCATTATTGGAAAAAAAACAGGGAAGATTTTATTTATCGGTATTAAAAATAAGTACTGTTGTATTTGCGCACAGGCAGAGTATAAAAAAGTGGTGCCTCGTGAACATAAATGTTTTAAAAATTATACAGGTCCTTCGACAGGAATGGAGTCATCTATACTTATTGAAGGATTTAAATGTTCCATTGACATGCACGGGCTGATTTACGGAAGGATGATAAGTGATGGAGATTCAGCCACATATTCCAAAATCCTTGAAACTCGTCCATACAGCAATACAACAGTACAAAAAATCGAGTGCAAAAATCACATTATGCGAAATTTATGTAATAAACTATCACAATTGAAAACTGACACCAAATACCCTTTGCGTTATAGAAAAAATATAACAGACCAAAAAATAAAGGCAATCAGATTTACAATAAAAAAGGCAATTGAAAAGCATACATCTGATTTAGAATCCGAGAAACGAGCACACGTTGAACTTTTGTATAACGATATATTAAAGGCTCATTTACATGCGTTTGGTGACCATAGCTCTTGCAAACAATATTTCTGCAATAAACCTAATTCGGAAGACACTAGCGATAATGAATTTAGGACAAGTACTCTTTGGAGCAGAATTTGCCAAATTATGTCAAACGTTGCATCTCACGCACCCAGTCTCATACATAATGTGGAAAGTAATAAAGCTGAAAGTTACAACAGCATAATCGCTAAACTGGTTGGTGGAAAACGTATAAATTATAGCCTGAAAGGTGGATATGAAAATAGATGCAAAGGCGCCGCAATATCCTATAACACTCGTGCATTATTGTCAACAACTTATAAATATGCCACCGGAAAAAGTCCTAAAGGAAAAGTGAAGCTACTTGAGCAAAGAAGGTTACTGAAAAAAAAATACTTACAAACAAAAGGCGTAAAAAAAAGGAAAAGAATATTATTTAGCAAAGGGGAAGATATAAATTATGGTGAAAATTGTGCTAGAGAGGATATAGTTCCAGAAATAATGGAGAAAGAAAAAAACACTTTCATCAATAATTTAAAGAAAAGCAAAGAAGAAAGAGAAAAAATTGAAAAAGACACTATTTTGCAGAGTTCATGCAGTGAATGGCTTGAATTGAGAAGAAAACTGTTGACAGCCTCTAACTTTGGCCGAGTTATAAAAAGGCGTTCAAATATCAGTTGTAGTAATCTACTAAAAGATTTACTCTACAAAGATTGCATTAGTCACGTTAAATCAATCAAACATGGAACTGAAAATGAAAAATTAGCTCTTGAGCAAATTTCAAGAGAAACTGGATTGGTTATACAACCATGCGGTTTATTTATTGACGACGAATTGCCATATCTAGGCGCTACTCCTGATGGTATATGTGTCGAGGAGAACATGGTAGTAGAAATTAAATGCCCTGTTGCAGCTCACCATCTAACTTTTACCGAAGCAGTTGCTAAGAAAAAAATACCTTTTTATAAAACTGATAAAACTGGTACGATCATTATTAATACCAATCATAATTGGTATTACCAGATTCAGGGTCAGCTTCACATAACCAAAAGAACAAAATGCCTTTTTGGACTATGGCTGGGTGAAAATATTCCAATGAAAATAGATATAGTAGAAAAAGATGATAAGTTCTGGAAAGACGTAATGGAAAATAAATTAACTAGGTTTTATTTGGATTGCATATTACCAGAACTCATTGATCCAAGACATACGAGAAAAATGAAAATTAGAGACCCTATTTATATAGAAAAAGCTGTGGAAGAAAGCGCAAACAAAAGTAAACTACCCAAAAAAAGAAAACAAAATTATTCAAATCAAAATAAAAAAGACACTGAATTACAAGAAGGTGCTGTACATGAGGAAACAGAAAATGACAAAGAGAAAGAAATAGAACCAAGGAAAGACAAAAAGGTGGAAGAGAAAAATGAAGACAACGAGAACGAAGAAGAAAAAAAAGATGATTTTGTCTGGCTATCGAAATTTCCAAATTATCCGAATGTAAATATATGTGAACACGGAGAAATAAGTGAGGATGAAGAAGTTCAACCAACCAAAAGAATAAAAATACTTGCTGAAAGAAACTTAAATTTCAGTGAATTTTAGTTATAATCTTTTTGAAATACAACATTATATGACATACACTTGTGCTTATTCTGCCTACCTAGCTACCTACCCTCATCTTACCCTACCTTCCTACTCTACCTCAGACTTTCGAATATTTCATAAAAACATAGGTATTCGCCGAGTTGGTCCAGCCATTATTGAGCTTTGCGCTTAGCAACACATTTAGCCATTTATTTCTATAAGTCAAAAAGATACATCATGTTGTTTACCCCATGTTTCAAGCCAGGTTGATTTATACTAAAGGTATAGTTTTTACCCCGGCCTCGACAGCGTTTAACAATTTTACTCGTAACTCAGCCCAAAAAGTACATCCATGTCAATAGACAATAAAAAAAAAAACAGAATTGGACTACTATAAATGCGGTACCTACACATAAAAATACTTTTAACTTTCACGATGATTAATTGACCTTCTGTGATTTCGATACTCTGTGACAAGACAGAGTGTAGCGACGACCCACGGTGGCGGCAAGGCGCTGGCCACGGCTCGCACAATTTCGCATGCGGGTAGCGGAGTGGCGCGGGGAAGGGTCGTTAGCTCCGCCCAAATGCACAAGGTCATTCGCGTGAATACAAGCCTTAAATTTAAAAATTGGAGCCACAACTAATGAACCCCACCAATGTAACTGCGGCAGCCCCGTCGATCGCCAAGGCAATCACGGCCTTTCCTGTCGTCGGTGCGCAGGCCGCCTCTCCCGCCATGCCAGCCTCAACGACATTATTCGTCGGGCACTCGCCACCGTCATTTTAGAGCCGAACGGTATCGCACGAGATGATGGCAAAAGGCTCGACGGTATGTCTTTGATTCCTTGGAACCATGGTAGGCCTCTAGTGTGGGACGCTACTTGCGTCGATACGCTAGCGGCCTCTCACCTGTCGGCAACCTCCAGGACAGCTGGTGCGGCGGCGGCATCAGCAGAAAATTACAAAAGGCGGAAATACATATCTATCGGTGATGGGTATATATTTCTGCCTTTTGGAGTGGAAACTTTAGGTCCATGGGGTCCAGAGGCGTGGCTCCTTTTCAGAGAATTATCCAAGAGGTTGATTGACGAGACCAATGACCAAAGGGCTGGTGCTTACCTCGGACAGAGGATAAGTATAGCCATCCAACGAGGTAATGCCGCCAGCATTTTGGGCACGTTACCTGCGGTCGGTGACTTGAACACTGTTTTTTATCTTTAGTATAATTAAATTACGTAGGTACCTACGTATTTTTATGTTTATTGTTTCGTGTAAATATTTTTATGTTTTATGAATAAAATGTAATGGTCTAATTTAAAAATAACAGGGCGGCTGATAAGTTCGCGACCTAATACATATTGAAAGAAAAGTTTAATTCTTTATTTTATATTTTTTAATTATTATTATTATTATTAGCCATTGCTGTCCCACTGCTGGGCAAAGGCCTCCCCCCACTCCTTCCTCAATAATATTTTAATAATATTATTCCTTTTAATAATATTTTTTAATATAGTCTCCTTTATGTGAAATTCCTCTCTGTATTCCCCACTTCCTCCATTCATCCCTCTTCTGTTCTATTAGGTTTCAGTCAGCACGGAATTTGACGATTCGGCTAGTAGGTAATAAGAATAAGAAAGCATTATTATGAATTGCATAGAAGTATTCAAAAGACATCTGAATTACCTTGAACGAATCCAAAAAGCAGTTTCTTTTAGGACATAGTAAACGTGGAGTGCCATTTTTGTGATAATGTTGAGGAAGACAACAAAGTTTGCAATCAAAAAGCACACCAGGATCAGGAGATCCTTCACTGCAACACTCAGTGACTTGTCATATCTTGACACACGTCGCAGCGGGCAATACCTGCAAGAAAACTTAGGCATGTATTCTACAGGTATAGGGGAGACCCGGGTAATGGGAGCTTACTAAGGGAAAGCTTTGATAAAAAACACATTTGATAACATTCTTGTGATTTTTATTTAGGAACTCTTAATTCAATTATTATCAAATATTTCAATCACATTTACAATCAATTACAGTCATGTATTACGGTGCAATAACTCATGCGGGTAATGAGAGCCCATTAACGCTCATATTATGTTAAATGGGAGCCATAAATATTGAACATTTTACGAAACATATTTTTTATGAGATCTTAGTTATTCATAAAGTAGCTATAGGTAACACAAATAAAATAAGCAACTTTCCAAACAAAACGAATGTGAGAACCATGCTAGGCTACCATTACCCGCTGACCACCATTTATACATATGTATAATAGGTATAATTAATAACATCAAATAATATTTTTACTTTCAATCACTATTTAACTTACTGGTATTTTTAGTAAATGAATCTAGGGATGTAATTAACATTATACATAATGAAATAACACTATAAATTCATGATTGTTTTGGCGTTGGCAATCGGCAGTTTCTTAGAAGCGTGGAGTGAAAAACACAACCGTCCCCCGTCACTCAACGCATCGCACTAAGGGCTCGTGTCTGTCCGGCGAAGTTGCACATTGCTGACGAAGGCAGCAAAGTGCTAACGATCGTGCAAATGTGCATACGTTCGGTACAATCACCATCGCTCCCATTACCCGATGGCTCTCATTACCCCGCGCTCCCCTACTACTAGATGATTTATATAGCGTCGGGAGGCTACCTACCTATGCTTACATACACTTAACTGGCTGTGCAGTGCGTGGGACATTGATTGAGACGGAATAGGCTTGCCGCACCTAAACCATCCTCTCAGCTAAATCGGCCTTGTCCACAGGAAAGACGACGTCAATTTAGGTGTGTTCTTCACGATGTTTTCCTTCCCCGCTTAAAGCTCGTGTTTAAGCGAAATGAAATTTTACGGTGAACGGCTGGGGTTCAAACCCATGTCAGCCGAAACGACATTTCTATGTAGCTTCGCTCGCTATACTTCTAGCAAAGTTACCTTAGGTTGTATCCAGCGCATTTGTCGTATAAATCCTCCAGCATACGACAAACAAAGCCACAGGAATGTTTCTGCACCAGCACCAGATCCTTGGAGCCCTGCAGCAAGCTCCGTGGAATCAGCTTACACGTGCATGAACTTATACGGACGCCTGAGCAGTTACATGGCATGATTTCGGACTTCGAACCTCATTGAAATAAACCAAGACGTGGAAGGTAAGTACCTATCCTTTTGCAGTGATTTGTTAAGTGTTGTATGTATATTCTCTTAGAATTGTGTACTTTTATTTTCTTTCATTTTAGAGTGATTTTGACGTATGAATGATTAGAAAAACGCTAGATCCACAGAGTAGGTATATGTAGGTACCTATATGTTTAATAAGCTTTCGTAAGTAATAGCTTCCTTGCAAAATTTAAATAATTATAATCTAAAAACCAGTATTACCTACCTACCTACAGAAATTGATGAAACGGAAAAATTACTTCAAATAATGAAATAGGTAGGTAAGTACCCATTTCTCTGGTCATATACTAAGTAGGTAGGTATAGAATGCTGTGGTTAAACCTGGTTAAACCAATTCACTGCCTAAATTAAATTATCTGACCAAGGAGTATTAGAATCTGCCATCCATGAAGACAACAAAGAAAGACACCACAAAAGACAGGAGGAGAATATTGACACGTAGATTATGTATTTATTTTGAAATCAAAATCACAAAAAATGAAAAAATCGGGCAAAATTAACATTATTTGAACAAATTAATGTAGGTATTCAAGCATTTTGAAAATCGTAGATGTGGCTTCCAAGGGATAAAAGGATTCATTTTCAGTTAGAATCTAGGTACTTCTTCGTGATCTAGCATGAAATAACCTACTCACTATTTTATTAGAAGTTGCAGGGTGTGCGTAAGAGCTGGTGTAAGCCATTAATTATCGGACATTCTAATGCAATACATTTGTTTTAATGTCTGATATGCCTTATTTATCTTCTGGTTTAGTAAGTTCCCTTGCAAAATTCCAGGTCAATGAGTGAATTTCAGTCCAACTTGTAATTTGAAAAGATGGCTCTTACCCAACTTATCAGGACATAGCTTTGCATCGAAAGTTGGGAATACCATGTGCTACCATTAGGGGAATAAAATAGCGGGAATTGTTTTTTATTTTTCGATTCCCGGGCGAAGCAAGTGAATTTTAGAAAATCTTTGAATGCAGTCTTGTTTGTTTTTAGAAATAAAGGAATGTTTCCTTTAAGTAAAGTAAGATTTAAAGAGGTTTCCCTCCAGCCAGGCCCTATTGATTTTTTCTATCCTGTATAATTACTGCACTAGTTTTTCAAGAGTTTAATTTTGCTGTTTATTTTCAGGATAAAATTCAATGTGCGGTTCCTCAGCACTTGATGTGTTGATAACTACCCTGCTGCCCTCGCACAAATCAATTAAGGCATTCATAAATTATTCGTATCCAGTTTAGCAAGCTTTAGTCGTTTTACACATACCCAACTAATAGGAAAAAGAAGAATAAGGTAAAATCGAGAAAGGTAAAATAGCCAATATGAAAAGAACTTCAAAAGCCCCGGTCATTAAAACTTTGTTTGTAAACACAAAAGATAACACCTGTGATGGTGTTGAAAATATCAGCATCATTGTGCACAAGAGACGGTTACATCACCGCAGGAAAAGCAAACGGGTCAATGAAGCATCTAAACAAATGATGGGAGTCCCTCTAACAAACAACATTATTCGACATAATTCCAGTAAATTATCAAAACGCTCGAGCATGCCTGAATTCACCAAGAAACATAAGGAGGTAAAATTGAAAGTCAGCACTTCCGAAACCACGATAAATAAATCTCACAATCCATTCAGTTCTAAATACTTCGTAAACGTTGTTTCCGATTGTCGACAAGCTGAATGTTTGAATCCCTTTATCAATCCTCTCGCTAATATCAAATGGCGAGTGTACAGGTGTCAGCTCAGTACTCAAGATGATAGCTGTTGTTGTTCATGTAACTCTGACGCCATGTTCGAAGTTATGAAAAGCTTATACGACTGCTATAAGAAAAAAAATTGCGATCACTGTAATTGTATACTATGTGGCCATCTGCCTAGAGAAGAAAGAAAATTAGGTGAACTTAGAAAATCAGGTGCCGCCCTTTCTTCGGTTGGTGTAGGAACTCAAAAAGAAAAAGCAGAACTGGCAAAGAAAACAAAAAAAGCCGAAAAAGAAATGGTTGGTAAAACACCTGCGGAAAAGGAAAAAATTTTAAAAGAGCTTGCAATGAGTGGGGCTCCTTTACCTCAAGGAAAAACTGCGTCAGAGAAAGCATTAATTAAAAAAGTTAAAACTGAGTTTCCAGTAGCGAGTAAAGAAAAATTAAAAAAAGCTGAAACTGCCAAATTAATGATTCCGCTAGAAGGTAAAACTGCAGCTGAAAAGGAAAAAATACTACTAGATCAGGCTAAAGCCGGTATAGCTCTACCTGAAGGTAAAACTGCATCAGAAAAAGCAATTATACAAAAGGTGAAAGCCACTGTGGGTGTACCATCCAAAACAGTGCCATCTGAAAAACTTCGCAAAGCTAAGGCAGCCGGTTTTCTTACACCGCTTGAAGGAAAAACTCCAGAGCAAAAGGAAAAAATTCTTAGAGGATTAGCTATGAGTGGAGCTCCACTACCAGAAGCAAAAACAGCATCAGAAAAAAAACTCATAGACAAAGTCCGAACAGAGGTAGGGCTTCCACCTGAACCCAAAACATCAGCCGAGAAGAAAAAGTATCAGCAAGCTCTAGCATCTGGAATTGTAACACCATTAGAAGGTAAATCAAAAGCACAGAAAGAGAAGATCTTGAAAAGTCAAGCTGAAGCAGGCTTGCCTCTTCCAGAAGGAAGAACTGCATCTGAGAAAGCTTTAGTAGCCAAAGTAAAGGCAGAAACAGTAAAGGCTCCATCAGCGGTAGCTGTGCCATCTGAAAAAATACGAAAAGCTAAAGCAGCCGGGTTTCTTACACCACTTGAAGGAAAAACGCCTGAACAAAAGGAAAAAATTCTCAGAGGCTTAGCAGTTAGTGGGGTCCCATTACCAGAAGGAAAAACTGCATCAGAAAAAAAACTCATAGACAAAGTCCGAACAGAAGTAGGACTTCCACCTGAACCCAAAACATCAGCCGAGAAGAAAAAGTATCAAAAAGCCTTAGCATCTGGAATTGTCACACCGTTAGAGGGTAAATCAAAAGCACAAAAAGAGAAGATCTTAAAAAGTCAAGCTGAAGCAGGTTTGCCGCTTCCAGAAGGAAGAACTCCATCTGAGAAGGCTTTAGTAGCCAAAGTAAAAGCAGAAACAGTAAAGGCTCCATCAGCGGTAGCTGTGCCATCTGAAAAACTACGCAAAGCTAAAGCAGCCGGGTTTCTTACACCACTTGAAGGAAAAACGCCTGAACAAAAAGAAAAAATTCTCAAAGGCTTAGCAGTTAGTGGGGTCCCATTACCAGAAGGAAAAACTGCATCTGAAAAAAAACTCATAGACAAAGTCCGAACGGAAGTAGGACTTCCACCTGAACCCAAAACATCAGCCGAGAAGAAAAAGTATCAGCAAGCTCTAGCATCTGGAATTGTAACACCATTAGAAGGTAAATCAAAAGCACAAAAAGAGAAGATCTTGAAAAGTCAAGCTGAAGCAGGCTTGCCGCTTCCAGAAGGAAGAACTGCATCTGAGAAAGCTTTAGTAGCCAAAGTAAAGGCAGAAACAGTAAGGGCTCCATCAGCGGTAGCTGTGCCGTCTGAAAAACTACGAAAAGCTAAAGCAGCTGGGTTTCTTACACCACTTGAAGGGAAAACGCCTGAACAAAAGGAAAAAATTCTCAAAGGCTTAGCAGTTAGTGGGGTCCCACTACCGGAAGGAAAAACTGCATCGGAAAAAAAACTCATAGATAAAGTCCGAACAGAACTCGGACTTCCGCCCGAACCTAAATCTTCATCCGATAAGAAAAAGTATCAAAAAGCCTTAGCATCTGGAATTATCACACCGTTAGAGGGTAAATCAAAAGCACAAAAAGAGAAGATCTTAAAAAGTCAAGCTGAAGCAGGCTTGCCGCTTCCAGAAGGAAGAACTCCATCTGAAAAAGCCCTGATTGGAAAAATTAAAGCTACCACAAAGCCACCATCTGAAGGAGCACCATCAAGAAAGCTGGCTGCATCACCATCTGAAAAACTGAGAAAAGCCAAAGCCGCAGGATTGATCACTCCAATAGAAGGGAAATCTCCAGAACAAAAAGAAAAAATCCTAAGAGGATTGGCAATGCAAGGTCTTCCACTTCCGGAAGGTAAAACTGCTTCAGAGAAAAAATTAATTGATAAAGTTCGTTATGACGTGGGACTACCGTTAGAACCAAAATCAGCTGCTGACAAAGAAAAATATAAACAAGCTATTGCAGCTGGTGTGATAACTCCTCTTGAAGGGAAAAATGCTGCACAGAAAGAAAAAATATTGAAAGCTCAAGTTGAGGCAGGGCTACCTCTCCCCGAAGGACGAACTGCATCTGAAAAAGCATTGATTCAGAAAGTTAAAGCGGAAACTGGTGAAAAAAAAAGAACTAAATCCAAAGCAATCGGAGCAGGTCGTCCCGCCCTTCCTCCTGAAGAAGCTAGAAAACTCGATGAAAAAACTGCAAAAGTTATGAAAGAGGGCAAAGGACCTTGTGATGAATGTATATGTGGACTATTGACTCCAGAATCCGAAAGAGTTTCTGTTGGAAAAGCAGTTGCTCTCAAACCTCCATCTGGAGCACCTTCGGTCGCCAAAATACCATCAGAAAAATTACGAAAGGCAAAAGCAGCTGGTCTTTTGACTCCTTTGGCAGGTAAACCTCCTGAGCAAAGAGAGAAAATATTAAAAGGCTTAGCAAAGGCAGGACTACCCTTACCTGAGGGAAAATCTGCATCAGAAAAAAAAATAATTGATAAAGTAAGAGCAGACTTAGGAATACCACCTGAACCAAAAACGCCGTCCATGAAACAAAAATATGCCAGAGCTCAAACTCAGGGCATAATGACTCCCTTAGAAGGTAAGACACCTGCCCAAAAAGAAAAAATCCTTAAATCTCAAGCTGAAGCTGGATTACCTCTTCCGGAAGGAAGAACCCCATCTGAAAAAGCCCTGATTGGAAAAATTAAAGCTACCACAAAGCCACTTTCTGAAAAAGCACTATCAAGAAAGGTGGCTGCATCGCCATCTGAAAAACTGAGAAAAGCCAAAGCCGCAGGATTGATCACTCCAATAGAAGGAAAATCTCCAGAACAAAAAGAAAAAATCCTAAGAGGATTGGCAATGCAAGGTCTTCCACTCCCAGAAGGTAAAACTGCTTCAGAGAAAAAACTAATTGATAAAGTTCGTTATGACGTGGGACTACCATTAGAACCAAAAGCAGCTGCCGACAAAGAAAAATACAAACAAGCTATTGCAGCTGGTGTCATAACTCCTCTAGAAGGAAAGACTGCTGCACAAAAAGAAAAAATATTAAAAGCTCAAGTTGATGCAGGGTTACCTCTCCCCGAAGGACGAACTGCATCTGAAAAGTCATTGATAAAAAAAGTTCGAGCTGGAGTATCATCAGTAGCCAAAATACCATCAGAAAAGTTACGTAAAGCTAAAGAAGCAGGCCTTTTGACACCTTTAGCAGGTAAACCTGTTGAGCAAAAAGAGAAAATACTTAAGGGCTTAGCAAAGTCAGGACTTCCCTTGCCTGAGGGAAAAACCGCATCAGAAAAAAAGATAATCGATAAAGTGAGAGCAGACTTAGGAATACCACCTGAACCAAAAACGCCGTCCTTGAAACAAAAATATGCCAGAGCTCAAACTCAGGGCATAATGACTCCCTTAGAAGGTAAGACACCTGCCCAAAAAGAAAAAATCCTTAAATCTCAAGCTGAAGCCGGATTACCTCTTCCGGAAGGAAGAACCCCATCTGAAAAAGCCCTGATTGGAAAAGTTAGAGCCACTACCGTTCCAAAAC
Source organism: Epirrhoe alternata (assembly GCA_963565295.1). Taxonomy (NCBI): domain Eukaryota; kingdom Metazoa; phylum Arthropoda; class Insecta; order Lepidoptera; family Geometridae; genus Epirrhoe; species Epirrhoe alternata. Next base: position 5,074,624 of record OY751375.1, read on the forward strand.
TACCCTCTGAAAAGTTAAGGGAAGCGAAAGCTGCCGGCCTTTTGACCCCTTTAGAAGGTAAAAGCAAAGATCAAAAAGAAAAAATTCTTAAAGGTTTAGTGAAAGCACATTTACCACTTCCTGAGGGAAAAACTCCATCTGATAAAGAACTTATACGTAAAATAAGAGATGATATGAGATTGCCACCAGAACCCAAAACACCATCCATTAAAGAAAAGTACCAAAAAGCGTTAGCAGCAGGTGTCATTACTCCACTGGAAGGAAAAACTCCCGCACAAAAAGAGAAAATTTTAAAACAACTGAAAGAAGCTGGAATTCCATTACCAGAAGGTAAAACTGCTTCAGAAAAATCATTAGTGCGTAAAGTAAAAGCTGCAGCACCCTCAAAAGGAAAAGTTCCATCTGAAAAACTAATGGCTGCTAAGGCAGCTGGCTTACTAACACCTTTAGAAGGTAAGACTCCAGCTCAAAAAGAGAAAATAATTAAAGGTTTAGCACAAGCTGGTATCCCTTTACCTGAGGGAAAAACTCCATCAGAAAAAGCATTAATCAGGAAAACACAAGCAGAACTAGGGATTAAATCACCAAGAAAAGGTCCACCTACACCACTGTCAAAGGAAGCACAAGCACTAGATAAAAAAACTACAAAATTTATAACAGAAGGCAAAGGGCCAAGCGACGAATGTATTTGCGATATTTTGACGCCAGAATCTGAGAAATTTTCAGTTGGAAAATTAGGTAAATTACCGTCAGAAAAAGCTGAGCGTGTACCATCTGAAAAATTAAGAAAAGCTAAAGCTGCAGGCTTACTCACACCATTAGAAGGTAAATCAGCTGCACAAAAAGAGAAAATAATGAAAGGACTGGCAGAATCAGGCCTTCCTTTGCCAGAAGGTAAAACACCATCTGAAAAAGCTCTTGTTCAAAAAGTTAAGACGGAATATGGAATACCAAAAGCTGTAACACCTTCCGAGAAGGAAATAGTACGTAAAGCTAAGGCTGAAGGCCTCTTAACGCCTCTTACAGGAAAAACCGCAGCGCAGAAAGAAAAAAAGTTAAAAGGACTGGTGGAAGCTGGTCTGCCTTTACCAGAAGGTAAAACAGCGTCTGAGAAACAATTAATACAAAAAGTACGCACTGCTGCTGGTCTACCTCCTGAAGCAACACCTTCAGAAAAGCTAGGAAAAATAAGGACAAAATCAAAAAAAGTCGGAGCCGCTGCTTCAAAACGAATTTCAAAGGGAATAGGTGGCGCCGGACTGACAAAAGGTGGTATTGCTGAAGAGTTTGAAGATGTTTTGAAAACTACCATGTGTGATAGAGGTTGTGGCTGTGATAAAAAAAAGATACGGTTTAAACACAGCTACGTCAAAATAAGAGTAACTTCTCCAGATATTTCATCCCTTTGTCCTTGCCCGGATGAATGCGTTCCTGGAGTAAAAGGGGGAGTTTTTGTTGATAATGAAGGAATAAAAGTCACTGTAGGAAGTGCTGTGGGTTTCCCAAAATTTTCAACGGAGAGCAAAGTTTCATATTATCATGATGATAGTTCCCTGGCTACAAGTTCTTCAGAAACTAATCATATCTCGCCAAATGAAATTAGCTCAATATCTGAAATATACTTCAAAAGGGAGAAAGATTTTAAAATAGCCTACAAAAACAAAAACATGGATGCAAACTATTCAAATGAGAGCCTATCAATAATTGAGGGACAAAATTATATTTACAAGGATATACAAAACTACTCTGATAATGACCTTGACATTCAATATGATAAAGATGACAAAAGTACTTCTAGATATTTGATAGCATGCTCAGAGAGCTTTTCTACATCAAACCCAGAATCCCAAACCGAATTACAAGATACGTTTTGCGATAAATCTAGCTTAAACTCTCTCGTAATTGTCAGAACAGAGTCATCACTAAGCTTTTCAACAAAACTTAGTACAAGTATAAGAACTATAAGCATAATTTCACTCCACAATAGCAGAATAGATTCTACTTCAAGTCACTATGTATGTTACGAGTGTTCCAGAAGTGCAACAAGTGTTAGCGCAGAAGACTCTGAACACTTTACAAATGTTATTGATTATAGTACAATGGATTCCCTTGCGAGGTAAAATATACTTTTCTTAATAAGACTCCGTCACTACGAGCAGTAAGAAGGTACCTATACAGGGTGTCCCAGGAAGGAATTACTGTCAAGCGGAAGTCCAGTGATGCAGCATCCTAAGGTATCACCCCCATGCAACTGCTCAATAAATAAAATGTCACAAAAACATGAGTAACTTCTAAATTACAAAAAATCGCTGAACATACGTGGGGGTGATACCTTGGGGTGCTGCATCACTGGACTTCAACTTGACGGTCATTCCTGGGACATCCTATATAAGCAGTTTTTTTTACAGTGATAGCAAGAAAGTCATCATATATTCAGATCCAGTCGAAGATGTGATTCCTGATAAGAAATCACTAAATAAAATAAAAAGATCTAATGATGCACATATCTACAGGATTTCACATTCAAATTTACGATTCGATGGTAAAAAAACATCGAAAAGTATAAAAGATCCTCGTAAACCACGAGATGGCGATAAACACGATCCCATAATCGTCATAGATGATCTGAACAGCGATGAAGACATTTTGCAAATTGTCAGTGAAGTAATGGCTAAAAAAAATATTGCGAATTCATCGTCAATCTTTGTTGTTGTACCAACTTCAGATGAATACGATACAGACTTGACAGAATCCGTTAGTTCTACGATATGTATACGTGTATCGCAGAACTTCTTTGGTTGGAAGAATAGCCGTGATAATGTAAAAAGTGAGTTCAAAGTCGAGTCATCAATTTATTTTTTAAAAAGATAGGTAGGTAGGTATAGCATTTTGATAGCTCTTACATTTTATAAAATTTCGGGAGACAAACCCGGACAGTTAGTGATTGGTTGTGGTTGTGGAAGTTCAGCTCTGAACCAAATGATTGAACTCCGAGATCCTTTATCGAGTGACACCTAAATCGCATCCCAGATTAGAATTATTACGCAGTAATATAATCTAAGTAGGTACTTAATGTTAATAAAAGTCTTAATTAATTGTTGTTTTGGGCATTACACAGGTACTCAATCGTCCAAAAAGGCCCCGGCACCACAAGGCTTGAAGATAACTGCGAGGGCTAAAAACTTCATCTGGAAAAGCAATACTACTTCTAAAGTTAAACTCAATCAAAAACGCTCTCCTCACACCACTTTTGACCTACCAACACAGAATAAGGACTGTCAAGCGGACAACATGGGTAAAAAATTCTGCTTGGTGTGCACTCCTACTCATTCTGTAGATTTTAACGTCAATCAGAAACATTCTGCTCAAACCGCTATTGAGTTGTCAGCACGAAACAAAGACTGCCAAGTGGATAACGTGGTAAAACAATTGTTTTCTGATTGCACTCCTACTTACTCCAAATTTCCTATCCAACCACATCAAAACCAATGTATTCAAACCGCCTTTGAGCTGTTAACACTGAACCAGCCCTGTCAAGTAGAAAGCAAGCTCATTTTGGAAAAACGGAAAGCGCGCCGGCGTGGTTTCAACATGGATACCACGCAGGACAGACCATGTTGCTGCCCGCCGAAAGAACCGGACTTCCCTAATGTTCATGGTTCCAATGAACAGTTTGTAGCTAATGCATTTTCTGAAATAATGATGCCGATGATTCTCAAGCAAGGAACTTCACAAGGTAATATTTTTAACGTCCGCCGCAAAACAATGGGTTCGACGTATGAATTTGTGGGCCTGTGTCACGTGTGTTACAACTAGAGGATTCGATCCCGGGATCCCGGGATCCCGGTCGTATTTGAGTCCCGAAAATCCCGGGATTAAATTTAACAAATCCTGAGATTTTCAGGATTACAATTTTCTTTAAATAAGTCAGTAAAACTAACGTGAAACGTTAGATGCATTGTTATTTCTTTGATTCTAGACAATTTAAAAGACTAAGTACGAGTTTATTCTTTTAACTCTGACGCATAAAACATAGTTTTCGTTATGGGTTAACCACATAAGAAGCCTGTAAACGGGCTACAAAAATTGCATCTTGCTGGCAATTTCATTTGCAATCTAGCCGGCTGGGCATCGAATATTTGCAATTTGAATATTTGTTAAAGATATATCTTGACAATATCGCCGGGCAACATAGCAATATTACAGTATTTTTGCACTGTGTTTCGAGATATAATCGAAAACTAAACCATTGTAGCAACAAATTGCCAAAAAGTAGCCCATTTACGAACACCCTTAAGTTGATTTTCTGAAAGTTGATGTAGTTGGTTTTATAAATAATTTACAGAAAAGCCTAGTTTGTTTATTTTAGAAGAAGTTTGGAGCACTGGTGATCTAGTGGAAGCGTCCCTGTCTTCTGAAAGGCCGTGGGTTTGAATCAAGTCATGCACTAATTAGTTTTTGTATCGAAAATTAATTGTATGTTCACTATGCCAACTGCCAGTACACTCAAACAGTAAAGAACAACATATTGATGAAACCGCCATGTCGTAAAACCAAAAAGTTTTAAAAACATAGGTCAAGTGCTTTTTCGAAGCACATTTAATTCATAATCCTGTCATCACACTGGTTCTAAAGAACTAGTGACACGATAAGAAGACCTTTCTAGGTTCTACGACATGCTGGTTTTCTTACGATGTTTTGCTTCACCGTTTGAGAACCGACCTTAGGATCGAAGCTACTACTAGACCATCAGTGATCTACCTGAAAGAGATACGACAAGAATAATAAGTTTGAAGTACTTTAAATTCGTTTGACTGGCTTATTGAAGAATTTAATTTATATTAAAAACTTTTGAGATTATGAATTCGAATTTTGACACGGTTTACTGACTTTTTGTTGCAACTTTTCATTACAATACAATCCCGGGACTATCCCGGGATCCCGAGATTGGCTGTAGTGAAACCCGAAATCCCGGGATTAGAAAAAAGGGCCGGGATCGAATCCTCTAGTTACAACGTGTTAAAGGATTACCTATACACATCATCCTATACACTCCATCAAACCACAGCAGACATAGGTATATTAGTAGATGTATCTATATGTCTGCTATGGTTTGATGGAGATTAGGTAGTTCCCAGACGGATGAACCGATTTTATTGGATATTTCATTTTAATAGATAACTAGGTACCTACTGTAATGTCGAGACATTTGGTATGATTGGAGATTGTTGAATGATAACAATAATCGGCTCATTAGGTACTAAGTATTTAAGCAGATTTATGTATGTTTTAGGTTTCAACGAAGACGCGTACCTTGAAGTTCCAAGATTGGATTTAACCGGCTTTAAAACAAATTTATTTTTAAACCAATCCACGTCAATTTCAACATGTGAAGTACCGCCATGTTCTAAACGCTATCCAGATTGCCACGAAAACGATAATACCAATCCAATACCGTACTCAGTAGGTACACAGAGTTTTCAGTATCCTGATCTTGGTGGTCTACAAAAAATTACACCAATCCAATCTCCGTGTAAATGCAAGGGAAAGATGGCAGAAACAAGAATCCAATCCATGTCCACTCAATCTGTTGGTTGTGGTCCCAACATATGTAAAAATCTCAACACTTCAATTCCAAGTAAGCATTTACCTAATCTACTCTTATTTATAAACACGCATTAATCTTAGAGTTCTTGACGTTTGAAAAATCACCTAAAAGGAAGAAGAAGAAGAACAAGGTTCCAAACTTTAAAAAAATGCACTTCAGTAGGTCTAGGTATCTCAAAATGTTTGTTGCTTGACAAGTTCGTCGTTTATGACGGGCAACTACGGAACCTTATTTGTGTGACCCAACACGCACTTGATCAGTTTATTTAACATTTTCTAATAATAGGTAGGTAGGTAGGTACCTACATCAGTTTCTTGAGGGTGTCGTAGAGGTACCTACTTAAGTAGAATACTTACAATAAATACAATAGGTATTAACTATTTAATATTATTATTATATCCACCAGAAATCCAACCAATAAACAAGTAAGGTAATGTTTATTATCTGTATTTTTAGTTCAAACCAACCAAGGAATTGATGAAGCATACCCTTGCAGTACTTGCGGTCGGCCAACTATGAAAGATGGGAGACAAATTAGTTGTTTGTGCAGCGGAAAAGAAAAAAAAATCCAAATGCCCAACCTGTGTCCATGTGAAGGTCATAAGCCAGCCGTAACATACACGTCTATCGGACCCAGTGACCAAAAAACTAGGTCCATAGATAACAAAGCAACCATAACATCAAACCGAAACGCATGTTTATGCAGTGACGGTTCCAGCGGAAAAAAGAAAAAAAAAAACGTTATTTGTGAATGCCCTGAAATAGTTGAAGAAGAACCGGAGATAGATAGGTATTTCCTGCGAGAAGATTACTCTGATGCAAAAGTGGATAGAAAAATGAAATCAGACCAAACGCAAACCACATCTGGTTTCAGAATAAATTTCAGGAAACGACCACCTCTAGCGGAAGAGATGAGTTTCGAAGACGCCATAAAGTATTACGAAGAGCATCCTGAAGAAGATAACGGTACACAAATGGATGACAGCTGTGTGTGCAACAAGTCAGGCGCCCGTGCGCTTGTTGATAACCCTGATGTTCAATGTGAATGTCCCTACGAGGCCATCGAAGAACCTGAAGCGATACCAGAGCCAGAACTTCCAGGCCTCAAGATCCACATTGGCGGCAAAGGCTCGGGTTCTAAAGGACTTAGTGGAATTTGCTGTTTTGATATGGTACAAGAGTCCAACGGTCTTTTGTTATTGCATGATTAGACTTAAATTGATAACGTCGATCCTAGTTTCTGTAATTGTTACTTACTTTGGTGATTATGTTTAAAGTTTCTGTCGTAAAATAAAAATGTTTTGATTGAAATTGGTTCATAATTTCAACATGCTCATGAGTTTATTTCACTCATCAGTGTATTTCACTCATCAGTGTATTTCACTCATCAGTGTATTTCACTTCACCAACATACCGCCAGCAGACATGGCTGGAACATGACGTGCGTGCTGCAGACGTCGGCTGCGTCGGTCAAGAAATGATAATGCAATCAGAGATCAGTAGCGTTTCATACAGGTAGGTCGGTACTTAGGCACGTAGGTAGGTTGATTCATGAGGCTACATCACAAAATTCATGAACGCGATAAATGCGAGTGGCGTGCTTCATCCGTAGGCAGACGAATTAGCCTGTCTTCTGTGTCCGTATGTAATACCTAAGTTACGATGGTGGATACATCTTCAGTCGTTATGGTGTGGTGATGGCAGCGATCCCCTGTCTGATCCAGCCATCTTAGTAGGTATGCGTGAAGTCTGTGCATTCTTGTTACTTACTCTTACGGATGTAGGTAATCAAACACTCTTACTTACCTATGCCTAAATACGAAACCGTTATCAAGCGGTCAGGTTATTTAATGCTCTTCCGGTCGAGCTGAAATGTATTGAGAGCCGGAATCTATATAATATACTACATGCTATATAGGGACACATGCTATAACATTTAGAACGGTCCGTATGGAAATGTCTGCAACTGTATGACATACGAAGTTCTTGGGAACCATGTTTTAGTAAAAAGGACAGATTAAAAAAACTTGTATGTAGCTCGGGAATCGAACCTGGATGTTTTGATAATGAACTAAGTATTACTATTTAGATATCGATTGTCTAAAAAATATATTATTACCTTAAGTATTACTTAAGGATTTTATGTAGTCAAAGTCGCAATCAGTTACAAAATTTAATGAACATAATTTTCTCAAAAATAGTCCCAATGTATATTAAAATAATATTTAATTTTATTCCTAAACAATTAATATCAACAAATGTACTTTGGTATTACATCAAATCAATCATGGTTACAAATTATGAAACTTAAAATATAGCTCTATAATAATTTTTCACTTTTTATTTGCACCTAATAATAAGTAGGTACAGTCAGCAACGAAAGCCAATAGATAATAAGTAGATAATAACTATTACTGTCACTGTACTTCTTATTGCACTTGAGCTACGCTCACTTTCACTATTTCACTTAGCACTACGTTCTACCACTGGGGGGTCGCGACTGGGATTTAGCTTTGCCATCAGTGGTGACTTGGGTCACGGAACGGATTGTCGCGGATGCGTTCCGCTGAAGTATGAATCGCTTCTAGGTCAGGCAACTGATGTGTCAGTCACCGTCAAGAGGTAGGTGCTCCAGGTTTCCGTGTCAGCCCCAACAGAACAGCGTCGCCGTTATCGCACACTGGAGATCACCATGTGAGAACTGTTAAACAAAAAAATATTACCTATCTGTTCGTGGAAGAAGGGAAGAGAGGCCATTGCCCTGCCACTGCAGGGCAATGGCCTCTCTTCCCTTCTTTGTTTTTGTTATCCCACTGGATAACAAAGATATTTTATATATTTTTACCCGACTGTCAAAGGAAGGGCTATGTTTCTCGCGCGTATCTTTTTCAAATCAAATATATTTTGATTTCAGTAACTTAATCCATACTATCCATACTTCCATACTTAATATTATAAATGTGAAAGTAACTCTGTCTGTCTGTCTGTTTGTTACCTTTTCACGCCCAAACCGCTGAACCGATTAAGCTGAAATTTGGCATGGATAAAGAATATACCCCAGGGATGGACATAGGCTACTTTTTTTTGTCAATTACCATAAGGGGGCGTGAAAATAAGGGTTGGAAGTTTGTATGGGGAAAAAAGTTAAGCAACCCTGGGCGCGGTCATAAAAAGGATGGGTGACCGCCGGAACCACTTTTTGGACTCTTGATTTTTTTATTTTTTTTTGTATTTTGCATAATAAATTATTTTAAAATTATAATGATAAACATGTAACATGTGTATTCCCACCCATCAATATATCCGAACTCCGAAGTTATGATTTTTTGATATTAAAATATTTTTTCCTTGGCGTTAGAACGCCATCTATATCACCGAAGTCAAAACTACTTTATACTTTTTCTCCTAGGTGGCGTTTCTACTATAGCGGAGATCGAGATACGATCGAGTATAATTTTCTTTGATTTTGAGTTTTGAAAAGTTAATGGAGATTTTTGCTTAGAGATTTCGATATTTTTATATTGCTGACGAAGTCGCGGGTAGGTAATATTAGTTAATCGTTTTATTTCGAAATTCAAAACCATACAATACTTGCTATTCAAAAAAAAATACGTTTCGAGTCAATTTCTTCAAAAAAATTGCCGCTCGCTTCAGCGATTCTATACCAATTTACCGTATTCGTTTTGTTCTTAGCATTGCAAGATCTGGGTAAGATTTTCCTTACCTCTATCTATTATGGGATTCTTGAGAGAAACATAATTAATAAATTTTTTTTTTTTTTCATAATTATTGCCGAAGGGTGTTGTGTTCCGACGGTGCCGTGGGCGCCTGCGAGACACCCCGTTTGTGCGTACAGTTCGTACGTCGTGATAATTTTAGTTTATTATAATCGATATATATATTTTATATGTATCTTAAGGTATTTATTATAAATATGTTTATTTAATAATTACACTGGAACTGCCGCGATACAGGCCTAGCCTAGTGCGGGGTTCGATGTAAATTATTTATAATAATTGTAATTTTATGTATTAAGTTTTTTATGAATAAATTGAAATAGAATCGAATTGAATTGAAATAAATATAGAAAAAATATTATTATTAGGTATATCAAGCGACGGAGTTTTATATTTTGTATATACCTACTCTCGATTCACTCAAAACTCCTCTACTTTGTTCAATAATGCGCAGACGAAGTTGCGCGGGTCAGCTAGTCTTGTATATATGCAATGCGTTTTTCTTTGTATCCTCGTGTCTTCCAAACGACTGTATGAATTTCAAAACTTAGGGTATCAAAATGAAGGAAATTAAAAGGAGATGATTACAAAAATGTTACAATAGGTAGCAGGTATGTCGCAGGCAGATCGATATATTAGCCATTTCATGATATGCCTAGCTAGGCATAGCGTTCAACGACGCCATTTCACGATATACCTACGTATATAGGTAGGTACCTGATTTAGTAAAGTATGTTTCAACTATTTGATTGGTTACTGTCCGTGGCAGTATCAAGTTGAACAACCCCAGGTGCCTGCGCTGCTCGTGCTCCTGGCATCTGTAAATAAATGGGCACTAGTACAACAATTCATCCAATTACCAAACAGAAAATATAAGCAATAAACACTCAGAAAAAACTAGAGAGGTTAGGATACTATGTGGGAGGATGCTTTTTTTTCTGAATACTAAATCTATGCGGATTTCTCACGCAGTTATTAAATTTTGACCGATTTTTTTTGCAGTTTTACTTGTTAGTATAAATGAACATTCCGATACCTGTCCTATAAATAAAGTACGAGTACTGTAAGAGTAAGAGTGTTGTAGACGTAAGTTGTGGTGCACACCTTTTCATATAATTTTAATACATAAATATATATTTTGGTGCCTGGGCACATCTTTAATAATATTATATTATGTACCTAACTAAAACTAACTACTTACTGTAATACGCCTTACCCATCTGCTGCTTTAGAATACGATAATTGTGATGTAACTCTAGGAAATAATTGGAAGACAATTTACACATTCTGGTAACTAGTTTTTTTTTTCGGAGAGATTCCTATTTCGTGACCAACATACTTAAAACCTACTCGTACATCTCACACAAATATAAACAACAACAATACATAGGTACCTACGTGCAGTTTCGTTACAAGAAATTATACTTAGTTCAAGTCTGTGCTGTTACACTTACCTATAGGTACATCTATCCACAACACTTAAGGTAGGTAGGTACCAGCATTTGGCTACTGTGCTTAAAATAACAAATAGATTTCTCCCGTACTCTGAACATATAATCGACCAGCTATGATTTTACTTAAATACGTTAATAAACAAGTGCCTTACTAAGAATAATGATAAATAGGAGTTATGGTGCTGTTTCACGTCGCTTAAGGTGGTACCAACCATGTCTGTATCTTTTGGTTTCCGTGTGGTGCCTGAGCACATCATTTAGTTCCCTAATAGTGCCTGGGCACATCGAGACTGTATAAACGAACCAGTGAGGTGAAGAGATAAAAGTGCAGTAGGTCTTTTCGTGCACAAAACTTGATAAGTAAGCTAAAGTATATGTACTAATAAGTCATGACAATATACAATGATGTGACACAAATCCTGTATTTGGAGTGGATTGGGAAAAATCGTGGAACTTGTTAGAAATATGAAGTAGGTATGGTGAAAGTCGGAATGTTCACTTATTTCTCATAATTTTTATTAGCCGATTTGCCCTGAAGATTAACGTGGGCATCAATGGGACAGCCAATTGGAAATATCTAAGAAAAACATAGTGTCGGTACAGAAAATACATATAGTTTTATCAAATTTGCCAATTAACAGCAACTTGAAAAAAATTGTAGGTGTGTTACCTACATTTTTTTCCCGTTGTTTTTCTAATTTCAACGATTTGGATAAACTGATTTCTCTCCAACATGCAGCTCGTGCCCGCCTTATTGCACATGGCGCTCCATGTTATCAACGCGTTAGTATTATGTGCAATAAATGACCGTAAAACGTACCAATTTTTCTTAAAATTCAACCGTAGATGTAGGTGACTAAGTGTAGAATAAATACTGTAGCAGAATATTAACATCAAAAGCTAGAAATAGAAAATCAGAACTATTATCCTTACGACAACATCGAAAGCACAATGGGAGGGGAATTGTTACAAGAAGTGAAGAGCGTGCTATTTTCTATTCGGTGATCGGCTGAAAGGTCGTACTAGTGTCAACTGTGCCCACCTGATAAAAGAAGATCCTTTGCCGTTTGTTAGCCTTTTCTATCCTTCTCGACACTCAGGTGATCCTCAAATGCTCAGACTGTATTGTAAAAGTAAAGTAAAGTAAAGTAAAGTAAAAGTTTATTTTGCTAAATTTGTGGTAGGTACAAGTTACAAGGTACAAGTTACATTCATGTTATTAGCAAAAAAGGTTACCACTCAGCATCGTGCAAGTGCAGAGAAGGATACCTCCCCTGCACAAGCGCTGGTATTATGTGGCACCAGATGCGAGCGCGCGACAGACGCTGCGATTACATGCGTTTAAACTAAGTAAGCTAAATATACAGTTGTGTATTTAGAGAAATTAAAATTTAAACAACTAAAATAAAATAAAATTTACCCATAAAAGCAACAAAAATTATATAAAACTTTTTTTTGAACACAATCAAGAACTATACAGAGATAAGTGAGTACTTAATATTAAGTTAAACAAAGCAAATACCTGCTTTGATAAAATAAGACTGAACACAAAACGGCTACCTTGCAGAACAAGCTTTTTGTAGTTCTAAAAGAAATATTTTATAGTTTTTTTTAAATGTAAAAATTGAGTTTAAATTTTTTAGTGGCGGGGGCAAGTTGTTCCAGCATTTCGTGGCAGCATAGCGAAAGCTGCCACGAAAAGCAGCCGTTTTGTGCTGATGGCAAACTATGCGCAATGCATATCGCTGAAGGCGGTTGGAGAATTTGAGTTTTTTAAATAAATAAGTAGGCTTCTGATTTTTTATAACTCCGAAAAGCAGTGTAGCAAAGTGATAGAGTCGCCGCGATGACATGTTCATGAAATTATTACTATTTATGAATGGAGATATGTGTGCGCGACGGGGAATGGGGAAGCAAAAACGTACACAAGCATTCTGAATGCGCTGGATTAGCCTCTTTGAGCGGGACAACAAGCACTCTCCAAATACATTATCCGCATAATTAAGTTTGGATAGAACTAACGCATCGCATAGATGAATTCTAACATCAGTGCTCAGATATTCACGCACCCTATATAATACAGACAATCTGTAAAAACAGCTACGAATCGTCTGCATCACATATTTCTCGAAATGCAGTGAGCTATCCATGAGCAAACCAAGATTGCGTGCTTCATCAACTCGTGGGATAATCATCCCATCCAGGTTGACATTAGGGTTATGGGAGATAATAGTCGCAGTTTGCTTTCTAGAACCAAGAACCATGAATTTGGACTTTAAAGGATTGAGAACTAGGTTGTTTGCTTTACTCCATTCGAGAATTACTCGCAAATCCCCATTTAGCTTATCCACTGCCTCGACAATATCAGATGGATTGCAAGAAATGTATAATTGTAAGTCATCCGCGTACGAATGAAACTCACAGTTCTCAATTTTAGTCAACATATCAGCACAATATAAAGTAAACAGTATTGGACCTAGTATCGATCCCTGAGGGACACCACGGGTGACAGACATAGTATTAGAAAACAAGCGAGAACCATCCTCTTTAGAAATCTGGACGATCTGTGAGCGATCGGTTAGATAACTTGCAAACCATTTAATTACCGCAACATCAAAACCATAATAGGAAAGCTTTGAAAGTAGGAGGGAGGTATTTATTGTATCGAATGCTCGTGAAAAATCAAGAAGTGTCAAAACTGTTCCCTTCCCTGTATCCTGAGCAGCGAGAACATCATCCACAACATCCAGAAGAGCTGTTGATGTGCTGTGATTTTTCCTAAAACCCGACTGCTTTTGGGGTAGGATTTCATTAATTTCAAGGTATTTAGTCAGTTGCCTACAAACAGCCTTTTCCACTATCTTGGATAAAAAGGGTAGTAGGCTTATGGGACGTAAGTCTTTTAAGTGACTTGGGTTAGCTATTTTCGGGATTGGTTTCACTAGGGCTGTCTTCCATGAGGAAGGAAAAGTTGAAGTCGATATCGAGGCGTTAACGATAGCTGTGATAGTACTCAGCGCTTGAGGAAGAGTTAGCAGAACCATATCCATGGACATGCCATCCACGCCCATCGCATTTGTGGAAAAGGATGTAATTATATTACTAACTTCGTACTCTTCTAGTGTTTGCATCCTAAAAATGTGCGAACCGTATCTGTTAAATTCATAGTAAGTTAAGTCAGCGATCTTAACTTCGGCATTACCAGGAAGCGTGAGAAAATGGTTATTTAAAATATTTGGATTGGCAAGATGGGTTGGGAGATCTAGTGACTTTTGTCCAAAATTAACAACATTACGCTTTACGTTTTTCCACAATAAACGAGGATTTTGTATGTTACGGTTGATATTAAAATTAAAAAAGGATTGCTTCTCAGTGAAAAGTGCCCTGTTGACTACACCTTTCATATCTTTGTAGAATTTTTTATGCGCTTCTTTACCAGAAAGACGACTGCGTACTTGAGCCCTATCTCGAATTCTCATCATTTCCCTAACATTGTGCGTTATCCAAGGATACGATTTGGTCTTTACCAGAGATCTTTTGATGGGAGCATGTTTGTCAAATAAACACAATATATTGGAGTTAAATTTAGAGACCATGTCATCAACATTATCAGTCGATACCATATCATGCCAGTCTATGGCATCAAGATCATTGTTAAATTCATCCAGATTTATTTCTTTTAGGGGCCTGTAAATAACCCATTCAGGAGAAGGTTTGTCCTTTTTGATGCTAGCTTTATATGAAATAAATGCATGTTGACTAAGGTCAGCAATATGATTAACAGTGACATCAACCAACTTTAGATTTGAGCACAATAAGTCGATTAACGTCGCACTACCATCTTTAAAATTTGTCGGCACTGTCACATATTGTTCAAGATTAAAAGTATTTAAAAAGTCAAAGATCTTATTTTTGTCTGAGTCAGGTGATGACAAATCTACATTAAAATCACCAGACAGCATTATATGATCAAACCCAGAAAAAGAAGCTATAGAATCTGTAACAGCATCCAAAAATAATTCCAAACTCTGCCAAGGAGGACGATATGCAGTGCCCATAGCCAGCCTTATACCGTTAATCGTAAGGCGGAGCCACATTTGGTCAACGCCAGGGGCATCCGGGAAGGTGAGGTGAGTTGAAGATGAGAAGGTGAGAGATTGTTGTTGATACTCTCTCCGGTTCAGCTAGTATGTTCACCTTGCTGCTTCTGAGAAAATAATTAAAATCACTTTAAATTAAAACCCTTAAATTTTAGCGCGATCATCACCGTAAACAACAAAAAAACTTTACTTTTACCGTAAATAACAAAGGACCTTATGTTATATTTGAATGAAGAATGTGGAAATCAACTTTGGGAATGAAGAACTTAAGGTACATCTGAACTTTTGGATTTTTTAAATAAACGTCTATACTAATGGTTTGTCTATATTTAAAAGATTGATTTAATAGATACTTAGATCAAAATTAGTTGGTTAGGTTAGTGAAAAAAATACGTGCGAGGCGAGCGAGCAAAGCGAGCGTGCCGCGGCAGCGGCCGCCGAAGCCTCACAAATGAAATATTCCGGTATATATTTTGTTCTATTTCACGATCTGCCGAGACAACATAATATGCCTAAGTATCGCTAGCTGAATCGTCAAACGAACGGTATGGTGAATGTAAGTTAGGCAGATCGTGAAATGGCGTCGTTAAACGATATGCCTAGGTATTTATTTATTTACTTTAATTAACAAGATATATACAACCAATTAAATTAATTAAAGAAGAAATTACATAAAAATAATAATAATTAAAAATATTACATGGTCAGAATGAATTACGAGTCAAAATAGTATTAAGTAAATAAAACATACACAATTTACAATAATATTTAGAATTAAGAAAGACGTTCACAATAATACAAACATTCAGTTAATATTTTTGACCAGCTATCACTGAACAGGTCGCAGTCAGGGTTGGAGTCGAGAAGAGCATTGAGTGCAGTGAGAGCGCGCGGGACGGGGGAATTGGCTCGAGCCACCGTGCGGCAGAATGGCACTGCAAACAACTTGTGCTTCCGACTCCGGCAATAATTATCATGAACGTATAGTCGACACAGCACGCCACTCAGATCTAAAGCGTCAATTTTGTTGTGGATGATTTTGCAGACTGTAGTCAACTGGTCATAGGTGCGGCGCACCTCATGTGAATTATTCCCTAGGCACCCCAGGAGAAACTTTGTGGGATAAAGAAAAGGATAGTACCCGTAGCGACGCTTATAAAGATACCGCAGAAAAGCTTTTTGAAGCATGAGCGTGTAAGTTACCTAATGCCGGTTCCACACACAAGCACTGCTTTCTAATTTGCTTCTAACAAGTGCCGAAAAGATTAGACGGATGACGTGCTCATTCTTAAAACCATGCGAGTTTCGAATCACAAATCCTAGTCGCCTGAAGGACTCTTTCGCCAACAAAAACATGCGTGGGCATATAATAAAATGGCTGATTCATCAATTCAACAGTTTACAATAAAAACTTATTCTATTCTATTCTATCGACCTGCCAGCGACATTTTCATATGTTTAAACTTAGTTTTGAATAAAAAATTGGCAATCAATGCATGCAAAATAAATGGTTTAATTCATAGAGCTACGCTACTACGCATTGCTAAATCTCGAAAGTTGACTTTCTTGCAGTCGGGTTTGTGATTGTTTTATTATTATAGGTACCTACTTGTATAAGTATTAGGTATATGGGGAACTAAAAAAATACATTTCCCAAGAAGGCAGACACATTCAATGGTTCCTCCATCTCATCTTGTAAATGTGGAAGATGCGTCGTCAATCGTTATATACATTTAGTAGGTAAAGCGAAGGCACTAATACGTATGAACCTGTTGTAGTAAAGTTTGTCTGAACTATGTACCATTTGTTGGGTTGCTGTCCGTGGCGATATCAAGTTGAACAACCCCAGGTGCCTGCGCTGCTCGTGCTCCTGGCATCTGTAAATAAATGGGCACTAGTACAACAATTCATCCAATTACCAAACAAAAAATATAAGCAATAAACACTCAGAAAAAAACTAGAGAGGTTAGGATATTATGTGGAAGGATGCTTTTTTCTGAATACTAATCTATGCGGATTTCGCACGCAGTTATTAAATTTTGACCGATTTTTTTTGCAGTTTTACTTGTAAGTATAAATGAACATTCTGATACTTGTCCTATAAATAAAGTCCGTAAGAGTAAGAGTGTTGTAGACGTAGGTGGTGCACATCTTTTCATATAATTTTATTACTTAAATATATATTTTGGTGCCTGGGCACATCTTTTATAATATTATATTATGTACCTAACTAAAACTAACTACTTACTGTAATACGCCTTACCCATCTGCTGCGTTAGAATTTTAAGATATAATATAAATCTAGGAAATAATATGAAGTCAACTGTACACATTCTGGTCAATAGTTTTGTTTCGCCGAGATTCCTATTTCGTGGCAAATAATAGGTACCTACTTAAAACCTACTCGTAGGTACATCTAACATAAATGTAAACAACAACAATACATAGGTACGTGCAGTTTCGTAACAAGAAATTATACTCAGTTCAAGTCTGTGCTGTTATACTTACCTATAGGTACAGCTTAGGTACCAGCATTTGGCTACTGTGCTTAAAATAACAAATAGATTTCTCCCGTACTCTGAACATATTATCGACCAGCTATGATTTTACTTAAATACGTTAATAAACAAGTGCCTTACTAAGAATAATGATAAATAGGTGTTATGGTGCTGTTTCACGTCGCTTAAGGTGGTACCAACCATGTCTGTATCTTTTGGTTTCCGTGTGGTGCCTGAGCACATCTTTTAGTTCCCTAATAGTGCCTGGGCACACCGAGACTGTATAAACGAACCAGTGAGGTGAAGAGATAAAAGTGCAGTAGGTCCTTTCGTGCACAAAACTTGATAAGTAAGCTAAAGTAGATATATGTATGTACTAATAAGTGATGACTATATACAATGATGTGACACAAATCCTGTATTTGGAGTGCTTTGGAAAAAACCGTGGAACTTGTTAGAAATATGAAGTAGGTATGGTGAAAGTCGGAATGTTCACTTATTTCTCATAATTTTCATTAGCCTATTTGCCCTGACAAAGATGAACGTGGGCATAAATGGGACAGCCAATTGGAAATATCTAAGAAAACATAGTGTCGGTACAGAAAATACATATAGTTTTATCAAATTTGCCAATTAACAGCAACGTCAAAAAAATTGTAGGTGTGTTACCTACATTTTTTTCCCGTTGCTTTTCTAATTTCAACGATTTGGATAAACTGATTTCTCTCCAACATGCAGCTCGTGCCCGCCTTATTGCACATGGCGCTCCATGTCATCAACACGTAAATATTATGTGCAATGATATGACCGTAAAACGTACCAATTTTTCTTAAAATACAACCGTAAATGTAGGCGACTAAGTGTAGAATAAATACTGTAGCAGAATATTAACATCAAAAGCTAGAATAGAAAATCAGAACTATTATCCTTACGACAACATCGAAAGCACAATGGGAGGGGAATTGTTACAAGAAATGAAGAGCGTGCTATTTTCTATTCGGTGATCGGCTGAAAGGTCGTACTAGTGTCAACTGTGCCCACCTGATAAAAGAAGATCCTTTGCCGTTTGTTAGCCTTTTCTATCCTTCTCGACCCTCAGGTGATCGTCACATGCTCAGGCTGTATTGTTGTTGATGCTCTCTCTGGTTCAGCTAGTAGGTGCACCTCGCTGCTTCTGAGAAACTAGTTAAAATCGCCGTGTTATTAACGTTTGTGAAATAGACCCTTGAAGTCAGAAATAGTGGTGGCAAGCATCCGAATATATTATATCAAACGAACGAAGAAAGGAACGCGAATACAGCCTCTGAACATATATTATATTTGAATGGAGAATGTGGACATCAATTTTGGGAATAAGGAACTTAATGTCCATCGAAACTTTAATTTTTTTTTAATAAACGTACCTATCTATGGATAAAAAAAGGAAAAACGAGACAGAAGTTATCATAACCGTTAGGTAAAAGTCAGAGAAATGCAATAGTATCGTTTAGAAGATCATTGGTAAAAGCAGTTTTAGTTGAATCTTATGATGTATTTTCATTGATTATTTGCAGTGTTGGTGAGTCTTCGCTCTTTTAGTGATGATTGTGGTAAGTAAGGTGCACTAGCCCGGTACTACAGGGTACCGAAACAGACAGACGGAACCTTGCAGCGGGTCAGTGCCCCTAACTAACCAACGAAATCTGAAAACCTCGAGAACGAAACTAAAATGAAAGGGAAATCCTAAACCACAGACCACAGGTTGAGTTGTCTGTGTCCTAAATAAAAGTTAGTTGAACGGCACCGTTTAATGAAATGGCTAGGCGTTTAATTGAACGACAGATTAAACCAGTTGCCTGCGACATATCGTCAACATCAAAACTTAAACACTAACACGGTCACGATCTCTTATCGGTGAATGAAAACTATTATTTTGCAGAAGTATTTTATACGTGATGCGGCATCACATCACCGCCATTGATTGTTGATATAACCAAGTGTGAACTGAACCTATATCATTAAAAAAATATACCTAAGACTAAGAGCCACCTCCGAAGGAACCTACCAAACAAAAACTGAATCATCAAAATTGGTACATACACTGCCGGATTTAGAACGTTCTTTTTTATGACCGGTAGAAAATATTTATATTGTACTCGTATATAAATTAACTACCCGTCCCCGCTTTGCACGGGTGCAATGCTGATACTAAATTTCTCTACTATAGTCAACTAGCTATGTTAATAGCTTCGTCAAATATATATGTCAAATAAGTCAAATATTTTTGACATATGGGGCGCCACGTTGCAGTTAGTACCTAGCACCCCCCCCCCCCGCTGCAGTTGCATAACCACGTTGCTGCAGGTCGTTGTACCCCGATGCACCCCGTTGTTGCAGTCTCGCTGTAGGTAACTCTGCCTCACCCTGAAATTTCAAACCCCGTTGCAACGATTATCACTGATTATTACCGGTCCCCGTATCAGCTGCAGCTGCTTTCGCGTCGGTCGTGTCAGTCTGCTGCGGCCCATATCGCTCCATCCTCTTCCATATTCTGAAAGATTTTTTTTATACATACCTACATCTTCTAATTATTACTCACTCACCGATTCAGCTAAGTTTGTGGCGTGGCACTCTAAGTAAACTGCAGGTAAACTGTTTTATTCTAACTTTATTTTATGTAGAAAGGTTGCCTGAAAGAAATCGCTTTCAGCGATAAGGCCGCCCATTGTACTAAGGACTTGTAATTGTTTTAAATCTTTTGTTTTTTTTTAATTTCTTGGTGTACAATAAAGTGATTCATTCATTCATTCCTTCTGGTATTTGACATTAAAGTCGTTTGACAGTTAACGCAATCGACAGAATGTGTGCTACAAATATACCTACTCGTATAGTAGGTTTAAAAGATAATTGCCTATCTATGTATAGTAGTTTTCTTTCCTCACTCTTTCCTCATTCACAGAATTCTTCTATAGAGTTTAAAATTTCGACATACATTTGCCCAATCCATCAATCCCGCGCAGGTACTAGCGCGATATTACGCGAACTTGTTCGCCGAACAAAATGGCAGTGTGGGCGTATCCCAAACCCCGTAACAGTTCAGAACATCCTTTGAAAAGACCGACTTTGGATGGATCGGCCCGTAACCCGTGTCAATTGGCCGTAACAAAACCAAAACGCCGAAAAACAAATCAAATTGATACTTTGTATGGAAGTATGAAACGGATAAATGATCAAACATTGTTCGCCGAACAAATCCCGTCCACACATATGTAACAGACGTCTTTGTTACGGTTACGCTGTCTTGTTCGCCGAAATGTTCTAATGTGGACCTTTATATTATAATATTATATCACTATATTATAAATATACTAAGTATACATATAAACTCACGACAGTGAGCTAGAGAAAGTTACCTTGGTTCTTCTCTCCCCTTCTATAGGAGTCCCCCGAAGCCTTCACGACTGATTTTCTGTTTCTTTCGCCGCTGCTTGCCGCATCACTCCTCTTCTTTTCCTAAAACTTAAAACCATACCTGCAATTAATAACCTGATTACCTTACCTGAAAACGACGCTTTGGTTTTTATAAGTACCTCACGCAAAACTAAAACTAAGTTTTTCGTTTAGAAACTGTTTTGGTTTTGCGCTACACTGTTCTTGTATTGAAATACCTTGGGCATACGGTTAAAAAGGGATAACATTACCTATCTTAAAGACAAATCAGCAAACTTATTTGTTTTTAAGACAGTAAAACATCAGTTCAATATAAAAGTTAGTTTTATATACCTACTAATAAAGTAATTGAATGCGCAGCCGTGGAAATGATTTGTTACATAAGAAAAAATAATTTCAAAAGTTCAGAACTGTAGGTACGTAGCCTTAAAATAATTATCATATTTTAATTAAGTATGTATACCTGAATTGGATTTTTTAAATATTTTATTAAAAAATGTGATTACAACATCCAGATAATTAAAATATATATTACGTCTAGGAGTAGGTACATAGTTAGATAATTAGGTACTGTGGAGAAATCGAGCATGAATGAATATGTACTTAGCTATTTTAAACATTACTACATAAGGGCCCTGGGCTCAGACAAAAAAGTAGGGACCCGCCGAAAATTGACGGAATTCAGAAAGGTCGTGGGCCGTGTTGGCTGGCTCAGAACTGCGAAGTTCTGTTATCTTACCCGGAAATGGTGAAAGAGTCCCTTAGGCTCAATGCACATTGAATTGACAGCGACGACACGTAACAAGATATGTAATGAACAATAAGAACAATGTATGTAATGCATCAAAATCAATTACAGCTATGTTAAAGGATTATTTTGTTAAACACATAATACACTGTTTGACAAACATTTGGGCACGTCTTTCACTACGCCCATCTTTAAACGACCTTGAATGTAGCAGCGATTTTACACGTCAACGAATCATCTCCTTACATCTCTTAGCCTAAGCTCTAAAGTTATAAGTATATAAAACTACTGATATTAATATGACATCGATATAAATACTAGGTAAAGGCTCAGAGGTAAAGGTTATGAAAATAGAATGAAAGAAAAATATTCATCACCGATGATGAAGGCCATTAATTAAAGAGCAACCATTTTGCTAATGATCACTTCTGCAATGATATAATAAGTAAGTAGGTATATCTATGATGATTCATAGATATTTAACACCAAACATCAAAAGCTCTAAGATTAATAATTCTTAGGGTTACCTTACCTACCTATCTTGAAACAACTAAAGCCCAGCGCTTCACAAATCTTGGTGACCGACCGAGGTGTTTAACAACATCGTAATCTATTGCAGTTTTTGGTAAACGTAATTACTTTTATGGGTTTTTATATCCAGGGATCTTTGCGGAAACAGAACTCTCATCAAAAAAAGGTTTGTCTGCTTCGACATTTTGCTTCAAAAGAGTATTCTTTTCTGATTTCGCATCAGGTTTTGGGATCACTTTTATATCCCTTGCAACTCTAAAGTTCTTTGGGATAGACTTTGCTATCTGTTTCTGGGGGTGGGTTACAGTAGCCGCATTCTGGGACTCTGTGGGACGCACCATAGGTATTTGAGGATTCTCAACGGCGTTGAAGTCCAGTATAACTGGCTGAGTACCACGTTGCGCTTCTCTGAACATTGCGTAAGACGATTTTGGCTTTTGAATATTATCAAACTCAGTGGAAACTTTTGCAAAGGGTGGTATTTTCTTCAGTGTGCTCTGATTGGCAGCAGATTGAGTTTCTTTTTTAATTTTTAACTCTTTTTGGGCTTTTGTCTTTAGTTTGGTTTGCGATTTGGTAGCTTTTTTTGAAGCGCGTTGAGTTTTTCTTTTATTTTCAGATGAAGGTTTTTCTTCCCATATATGTGAAACATTCATTGCACGTCCTGGTCCACTTAGTGGGTCAGCCATCCTCAAAATTGGTGGCGGTGTGTGTTGCGCTGTTTGTATAACCACTTCCAGTCCAACAGTGGTAGTTGGAATGGTTGCGGTATCTTCAGCTGGAGAAACCTCATCGTGATCAGATTCAGAATCATCTCTAAATTCATAGACGTCATAATCTTGCTTACTTGATATATTTGACACGTTTTTTCGTGGACGCATCGAGGGAACTATCGTGGCTACAGGTTCATGATTTTCTAAGCATTCTAATGCTTGGAAGCTCGACATTTCGAGATCTGGGATTTCTTCAATTTCAGGATCTAAGATGCTCATCGTAGACGGAAGTGTCAAGCTCTCTATTAATGGAGGATCAGTTCTCTCTGGAGTTTCCTCCTTTACTTTCGCCTGAAAATTCTTGGCATGAAGATCAAATTTGGCCTGAGCAGCCGCAGACAATTGTGGTTTTATTTTTTTTAAGAAAACCATGGCTCGTTCTTTGAATAGCGCACTTACCTGTGGAACTGTAAGGAATAAGGATTTCGAAATACTGTCTACTCCAAATGTCTTTTCATAATATGTAGAAAATGCACCTGAAATAAAAAACTTGGTTACCCACTATAAGAACCTTTATATAATGTGAAAACTATAGGTAGGTACTAAATAAAATAGTACTAATTATAAAAGGTACATGCAAAGTTTACTACTTTAGGTAGGTACATAGAAACTGCAAAACTCTGACGACCTAAACGTGTTAAGAATACCTCCTAATTAATAAGTATTTTTTTTAATACCTGTCATATTAACTTTTACCGCATTTAGTAAGGCCGGAGAGATTTTAAACACTTTACCTTAGTCTTCTTCATAAAGTGTTGATGCAACAAAAAAAGCGTGATTACTTACTTCGCTTGAACGTGCTCAAATGGATGAGCTATTGTAAAAATTTTATCTAGTAGGTATCCATTCCAGTTTCTATTGTTTACGCTTAGTTTCGCTTCATCATCGTTTAGTTATGTTTACGCGTCCATATTGATTTGCACTGAACGCTTTCTGCCAAATATTCAAACGCGGCT
Organism: Epirrhoe alternata; assembly: GCA_963565295.1. Classification (NCBI taxonomy): domain Eukaryota; kingdom Metazoa; phylum Arthropoda; class Insecta; order Lepidoptera; family Geometridae; genus Epirrhoe; species Epirrhoe alternata. The sequence continues at coordinate 5,098,458 of OY751375.1, forward strand.
TGATCCGTCATCAAGCCGTCAGTTTTTTTCACTTCTCGCTACCAGTCCCTGAGACGCGCTGAGATTGTTCTATAGTTTCGGATTTTATATTGTTTTACCTTTTACGTTTACCTCTTTACCATTTCCGTGTGTTCTTTTAGTTATTAAACTTTCGTTATACCTGTACCAATCGTGTTTCAAACTCTACAAAACTCTGAGGAGAACTTTATTACCTTACTAACAGATATAAAAGTAGGTACCTACTAAGGACGTGTTTTTGTAGCTTTTTGTTTGCTGTAGGTAATAGGTACTTGAAATTGGGCAAATAGCTGAAATAGGTACTTAAGATAATTTTGTTGTAGGTAAGTACCTACATGAGTTTTTTAATAATATTTTGTTTTAGATGTATCCGAAACTTATGTTATTTAGTTAGCTAGATATAAAGAGGAAAGTGTGGTAGGTATATAAATAAATGAATAACTTAAAATAATTAGTAAAAGAATGAAGTGAAGGAGATTCATTCACGCGCATACTTGCAGTTATACAATTTGCTCTACATTGTAATTTCACGATACCTATAACCTATTTAATTTTATTATACGTAGGTACCTTTACGAATTTACTGTTTCGGGTTACCACTACCAATCTACCATGAATTAACCATGGGACTAGGAGCCGTAGGGTGCAGGCTGCACAAGATCGATCGCTGTGGAAATCGACGAGGAAGCTTATGTTCAGCAGTAGACGCTAGATGGCTGAGATGATGATGAGAAATACAAATTATAACTTCATCATCATCATCATTTGCAGCTCAAATAATAGCCCACTAACTACCAAAAAAGTTATCAGCACTGTATTTTACCGTCTAGTAGCATTTTGTATGCTAGTGAATGAACAAGGATAGGCCGATTCTAATTGGTCCAATATTTGAGCCCAAACTACGAGATGCAAATAAGGACCAATGAGAATGGGCCTAGAAAAGGATACTACCGAGTCGGAATAAAGTGGACCCAGTAGCAGCATCAGGCTGCCAGGGACGCCACTTCCCGTATATGTCAACCCAACTACCGGAAAAGTATGATGGGCGCATATCCTTGGCAGAATTTTATTCGATCCTAATCTATGAGAATCTTTGTCCTGACTGACAGACAACGTCCGCTGGTCGTAGGGACTTAAAATTTTGAGCGCATGTCCCACTCGGTGACAACTCGTATACCTTTAGGAGTTTGATTGGGCTTTGGGATCGCAATACTACTTATCGTACTAGCGAAACGCCCGCGACTTCGTTCACGTAGTACCTATCAACATAGCCCTTAACAATTTAGTCAGCTTAAGCTTTTCATCATTTTAGTTAGGGGAAATAGGTATTGTAGAAAGTTAAAAAAGAAAAAGGAAATTCACTTGTACATTTTTATTACTAGACCAAACCTAAAGAGAAGTTGATTTTCTATTAGACCTAAGTGAAATTGAAAACAAACCTAAAAATATAATACTAAAAAAATATAAGTTAGTATTCCTCGCCGCCTTCGCCCTCTCCCTCTCCAGAGTCCATGCCCACTTCCTCATAGTCCTTCTCGAGAGCCGCCAAGTCCTCGCGAGCCTCGGAGAATTCTCCTTCTTCCATACCCTCACCGACGTACCAGTGCACGAAAGCACGCTTCGCATACATCAAGTCGAACTTGTGGTTCAGGCGTGACCAAGCCTCTGCGATCGCAGTCGTGTTCGAGAGCATGCATACAGCGCGCTGCACCTTGGCCAGGTCACCACCCGGCACCACCGTTGGCGGCTGGTAGTTAATCCCCACCTTGAACCCGGTCGGGCACCAGTCCACGAATTGGATCGTCCGCTTGGTCTTGATCGTGCCGATGGCGGCGTTTACGTCTTTTGGAACCACATCACCGCGGTACAGCATGCAGCACGCCATGTACTTGCCGTGTCGTGGATCGCACTTCACCATCTGGTTTGCCGGCTCAAAGCACGCATTAGTGATCTCCGCCACCGACAGCTGCTCATGGTATGCCTTCTCCGCTGAGATCACCGGCGCGTACGTCACCAGGGGGAAGTGGATGCGCGGGTATGGCACCAGGTTTGTTTGGAATTCAGTCAGATCCACGTTCAAAGCACCATCGAAGCGCAACGAGGCTGTGATAGATGAGACGATCTGCCCAATCAGTCGGTTAAGGTTGGTGTACGTCGGCCGCTCAATGTCTAAGTTACGTCGGCAAATATCGTATATGGCTTCGTTGTCGACCATGAAGGCGGCGTCGGAGTGCTCGAGTGTCGTGTGCGTTGTTAAAATTGAATTATATGGCTCCACGACGGCTGTGGAAATCTGAGGAGCGGGGTAGATAGCGAACTCTAGCTTTGACTTCTTGCCATAGTCGACGGAGAGACGTTCCATAAGTAGCGAAGCAAACCCTGAGCCAGTGCCGCCGCCGAACGAATGGAAAATCAGGAACCCTTGTAGGCCAGTGCATTGGTCAGCCAACTTACGGACGCGGTCCAGCACCAGATCGACGATCTCTTTACCGATTGTGTAGTGTCCGCGCGCATAGTTATTGGCAGCGTCCTCTTTGCCGGTGATCAGCTGCTCGGGGTGAAACAGCTGGCGGTACGTGCCGGTGCGCACCTCGTCCACCACTGTGGGCTCCAGGTCGATGAACACAGCTCGAGGCACGTGCTTGCCGGCGCCTGTCTCGCTGAAGAAGGTATTGAACGAGTCATCGCCGCCACCCACCGTCTTGTCCGAGGGCATCTGCCCATCGGGCTGGATGCCATGCTCGAGGCAGTACAGCTCCCAGCAAGCATTGCCGATCTGCACGCCTGCCTGCCCGCCGTGTATGGATATACATTCACGCATTTTAGATTAAATTACTTGAAATATACTTAAAAAATAAACTTTTATTCAGCAGTTCGTCGATACGAAACCAAATCGCAGCTTTCTTGCACTACACACTGACAGATTTCGAACAAATGAGACGATATTCCATGGTTTGAATTTCAAAATAATATTTATTATTTTTTATACCGATAAAGAAGTTTTATATATTTTCTGCAAGAAGTTCATTGAAAACTGTTATTGTATTTTTATGCCTTTGATTCTCTTTGATTTTATCTCTCGGAGTCAATAAACCAATTTACTTAAAAATTGTTAAAAACGTAATCAGACAGTGCTTATCTGGAGGCTGTGTGTGTGATAGTGTAAGAACACGAATTGTAGGTTATTAAATAATAATATTTTCTCAGTTCCATTGGTAAATACCAGTAAGTATAGGCATACGCTCAGCAGAGTACATAGAAATTATTTTAACTTTACTCGTAACAGTTCTATTTCAAGCTCATATATACTCGTATTATAACTTTCAGTTCTCATTAAAAGAAGCAAATAAAATATGGCAAGTAATTGTATGGTATGTACGCTTGTACATAACGTACAATTACCATATTATAACGATTACCTACCATCGGTGCATTTACACGATGCGATATCAATAGACGGCAATTTTTCATGGTGGTGTAAACGCTCACCGTATGCTAAACTTAGCCATGCGGTTAGAGCGCCGCGCCGGCGCGGCGCGGTGCCTCCGGCAAACACTACGGTTTTAAATTTTTCGTGGTATGGTGACCCTACTAGTAGCGAGTGGGGTCACCATACGAAAAATTGAAAATCCGGACAGTTGCCTGACAAAAAATGTACTTTTAATAGAAAAGTTACGTGGTCGTGGACCTGGGCGTGGGCAAGGGCATAGGCGTGGGGATGGGCATTGGCATTGGCATTGGCGTGGGCTCGTACTTTCTCCATAATAATAAAAGGAATATTGAACCTACCCAAATTTTCACTATAAACATAACATATCTATAGTTTATTTCGGTTTCGAGGCATTCATTAGTCATTTTTTTATTTATTTTAGAAGAAATACTACTTGGTGATCTCTATGATAAATATTTTCATAGAAATATCAAAATTGAACTCGGAAGAAAAAGATCAGTAGCCACTGGTAGCTACATTTTTTCTATTTTTAACAAACTTCAAAAAAAAGGAAAAAGTTCTATGTTCCGCTGTATGTATGTTTTTTTATGTATGTATGTTCGCCGATATCTCCGTCAATTGTAAACCGATTTCCAAAATTATTTTTTTGTTTGTTAAGGTATTCCTTAGCCCCGCAGTGCTCTATTCTCAACTCTCAACTCTACGCCCAACGCTCAACGCTGAGAATAGAGCACTGCGCGATAAAATTACGTCGCGTAAAAATTACGTCGTCGTGCGAACAGGTACATGGAATTTCATTTGTTCTATTTGGACGTAAATTTTACGTCCGATAAAATTACGCTCGTGCGAACGAGGGCTTAGGGTTTGATAGTTTTCCCGTAAAACTCTAAAAACCTTCCCTCCTAGCCATGTTACAAATAGAAATCGAATCGACAGATAAGACTCCACCTCCGTCTAATGGCATTATTTGCCCAAATTGCATACATTTTCAGTCTACTATCGCGGGACGTGCGTTTCTGCCCCCTGGCATTAATTATAGCGATGCGCTAAATGTGTCGCCTAATTGAAACGATAGTTACTAATAGTTCCGTAGTTCAATTAATTACCTTTATTGTCATTCTCATCGCTGCAATCGGTACCTATTCATTCGTAACGTATCTTTTGAACTATCTAGTTCAAAAGATACGTTCTATCTAGACGAAGCGTGTGCGCATTTTTACATTTTGTGCGTCCATGTAGGTACCTACTTACCTTTTCTTCGCTACCCATGCCTGTGCTCATAGAGATCAAAATGTGCGCGCATTTTCTTTTGGTGAGTAAAAATTTTGGCCACTGGTCTGAGCGACCGCGGTTAGGTAGTTACGTTTTTTTCATCATTTTTTCATCAAAAAGTTGCGTTTATCGACAGAATTATTGTGCGATGATTGGAGAAAAACCCTTCCGATGATGAGAAACTACCAAATGAAACTTGATCTTGAGATTGAATAGTTTCAAAAGTACTTAATTTTTATAAAAAAATCAATGTAGGTGTTTATGATGATGACTGAAATAAGAAGTTAAAATTAGTAAAGAGAAGTTTCTATTAATGATTTATAGATCTCATTTGCTAAAGAGGTTGCGTATTTTTGTTCTTCTGCTGAAAACAGAGACCTGTCTCGGAAGAGTTTTATATATTGTTACTAAACAATTGTGATTTTTTCATGTTTATAATACTTAAATACATATAAAAAAACTTATGAAAATATAAAATTTACTTAGTCCAAATTATCTCGCACAGCCATAGTATTTTTTTGCTAGGGCGATATATCGTAGAGGTCACTCAGACCGCGGGTAAGTATTTAGGTACATAGTGTAGGTAGTTAAGGGTTAAAAAGAAGTGTCAGATTTCGCTTGAATCGCAAAACAAATGAATGCTCAATAGTGCTCAATGGAGCTGGGCAGCTTGGCAGATCCTCTCCTGTGCATGGCGTACAAAAAAATCAGTAACAGGTCAGCATCACAATACTTACCTAATTTTTCACCTTCCTAAGTCAGAAGCGCGATAATTGATGCCCGCATCGTTTCTCTTGATAACGCCGGATACGTTTTATGATTCATGTTGCGTTTAAACACGCCCGATAAAAAAATATTGTGTTCTTTGATGACCACAGCCCAACGTTGGCCTTTCGGAATCATCAAGGCATTAATTTAGTTGTCTGTTCATAAGTAGGTACTTAATTTTACGCGGTCCAGCACGTCAGTATCGCAGAGAGCGCACCGGTGTGCCGGGCGGGGTGCAGCCTGGGGCCGTCGCCGCCTGCGCTGAGCCTCCTCCCAGCCCCCGGGTGAAAGGAGAAGCTATCCAGGAGCCGGTCTCCTGGCATCCTCAGCGCCTGCGTCGAAACCGCCCGCGATATCGACCTAAGAGTCCCGGTTCGGCCGGGTCAGCAACCACGAAATCCTTGCGCGCGTCGATTGAAGAATCTAAGAGTAGGTATTCCAAGTTGCGTGGGCCCGTGGAATCCACGCGTGACCGCTCTGTGCTCGCCCTCAACTGGGACTGAAGCGCCAGCGTGCGTCTGCAGCCGCCCCCTGCGCTGCTGCGCGTGTGTGCGTGCCCGTGCACTCACATCTCTCCCTTCCACCTGCGCGTGTGTGCTGCAGTAACCATGCTGTAACTGTGTCCGTTTAGTGAACTTGTCAGTGTGTGATACTAAGGTTTCCGAACCGTTTACACCACGATATAAGGTCGAGAACTGCATGCAGGTAAGATAAAATATTATGCTTCTATGAATATAGTTTGGTTGTTCGATGTTATTGGTACCTATTTGTATTCGTCAGAACTGTGGTCAGAACACACAATTTGATTGGAACATGGAGCACATAGTTTATTTGGACATGGCGTATGTTTATCATCATGTTTTTGTTTTTTATTTTCAATTATTAGTCGATCCAAGCGTTTATTTTACTTTTGACAGTTGCAAGAGAACGTAAAAGCTCTACGTTGAAATTTTACTTATAAATAAAATCCTTAAATTTTAAGTGCGTATAAAAATAATTAAACTCTGATTACATTTTAGGTATCTATCCATTTCTCAATATAATGTTGGAATGACTTCAATGTCTAAGTTTTAATAAAATAAATCATTAATATTATGATCAAATAGTTCGTTATGCATCATGCGTTATGCGTCATGCGTCATGCGTTATGAGTCATGTCGACTTTCTGTACTACCTTTGTACAGAAAGTCATCAATACTTTTTGTGTTTGGAACGATAACTTATGCAAAATGTAAGCAAATATGTATTGAGAAAATGTCTTTGTATGCTGAATTACCTTCTTAGACATTTTCAAATCATCTGGAATACATAAAAATATGAGATAAATTTAAGATTGGGTTACACCTGTGCTCTTTTTTTTTTAAGTTAAAATGCGTTCTATCGTTCGTATCCTAATTGGGTTCGTATACTAATAGTGGGAACGAATTTATTCATGAAAAGTAATGAATGAAAAATAATCGTAAAATAAAATGATGAAATGAATACTTGAAGAATTAAAAAGATTTCATAGCAAACCAGATCAAAAATATACTTTCCATTATATTTATTAGTGATGGGTTATTGGATTCTTCTTCATGATGATCTGGAATGATGACTTAGATCCTCATTATGATTAAGATGAGGCAAAAAAAAAATGCTTTTAGGAAATCATTCATTGATTAAAATTGACAACGTCAAAAGTAAAGTAAACGCGTAGAGAGACATAAACAGTGCCACCAACTTATCTGGACCGATGGCCAAAAGAGGAACTAACGAATTTAATATGAAAATTTATTTTTATGCCAACAATAAATGCGATAACAGCGCCTATCACACCGGTTCAGATAAATTTGTGGTGCTCTACCTATTTGTTAATGCCACGCTCTGCCTTTAGCGACATCGCCTCAGCGAAGAAGTCTTGTAGCAAACTCAAGTCGAACCTTCATAATATTTATTTATTTATTTAAATACTTTATTGCCTAAAATTACAAAATATTGCATAATTAGCGAGCATAATGCCGAAGGCATTTTATATCTGTTGAATATTGTTTGTGTTGTTTGTTTAAAATTATTTAGGGTAGATTTATTTCAATAAAAAATGGAAACCACTCGTTATCTTTGCAACTTGTTGTACATTCAACTTCATAAAGGCATAGAAAATAAGTTCAAAATAAACTTTTAGTTTATGAAAACATCTTTAAAAAAACATAAGACGTACTAAAAGACATAACAAAAATAGTTTTTTTTCTGTTATATAAGAAACTAGTTGCGCTCCCGCGGCGTGACCCGCGGTCCCTTGGGATTTTTTCGGGATAAAAAGTAAGATACAACTTTTATCCACGCCAATTTTCAGCCTAATCTGTTCAGAGGTCTGGGAGTGAAAAGGTAACAAACAGGCATACAGATAGACAGACAGACAGAGTTACTTTCACATTTATAATATTAGTAAGTAAGTAAGTATATAAGTATATGGATCTATCATAACAAGGTGTTCTTTCGCCATTTCAATAAAATAATTTTCTTATTAGTTGATAAGTTTGATATTTTTATTCAGTAACCTATTATTTTTAAATATTACTTAGACTTACTTCCTTTTGTTATCGAAATTGTGGTTTCATGTCTCATAGTGGATGCATAAAAAGGTGATTAATTATAATAAAAATCAAAAAACCCGACTGCAAGAAAGTCAAGAAGATTTTGCAACGCGTCGGTAGTGTACCTCTTCTTCTTCTTGCCCTTACCCCGCTAAGTGGGGTCGGCACAACATGTTTCTTTCTTCCATTTCCCTCTATCACTCGTCATATCAGAACTCACTCCTTTCACTAACATATTCACACAGTCCATCCATCTTTTCTTAGGCCCACCCCTACCGGTATATCTATATCCACGTTCATACTCATAACTCGTCGTGTACACACCTGAACTATGAATAAAACCATTTGCATGCATTCATTGCCTTTGTTATTCAAAACAAGTTTCAACATTGACTTAAATAATATATTTTTGTATTCTCCTTTTAATTTCCTTCATTTTGATATGCGACTCGTTATGATTGGCTAATTTGTTTTTCGTAACTTGTTACTATTTCAAGCTCAGGATCCGCCATTTTTGTTGTTAAAACTAGGATAACTTAAGACCTTTCATAGGATTACGACACTTGGGTTATTAAGACAAATCTAACGACCACTCTACAGAATCGACATTCGTCTATCATCGCCGAATATGTAGAGGGCCCATAACGATACCCTAAATGTCAAAATCCATCCAGTTAGCAAGCAATTTGGAAGATACGAGGGAACAGAAAAACACATTATACATACATGCAAGATACGCGAGAAAAACATAACCCTTCCTTTGACTCTGTAGCGCAAGAGGCCCAGAGGCCGCTTGCGCTACAGAGGTCGTTCTGCAAGATCAGGTGTTTTCGTTTTGTCAAGAACCTTTATGTTCAGTAAAAACTAACGAAACACTTACATCAAAGTAGGCACTAATAAAAAGGGTAAATAATTACGTTTTAAAACTAAAAGAAAAACCGACTTCAATGTTCGACTCTACACACGGCGTGACTCAGGGAATCAATAAGCCATCCATAAAAATCTAAATAAGAAAAAGAAATCAAATCGACAGATAATGCTTAGGCTCCACAAGCGTCTAAGGGCATTAATTACCAAAACTGCATACATTTTATGTCAAGTTTTGCGGCACGTGAGTTCCTGGCATTAGTCAATTTGACATAATGCATAAAGAGTCACATATCTGTCGATTCGAATTACAATGGCTAGGAGAGAAGGTTGTTTTAGGGGAAAACTATAAATCCTCAGGAATAAAATTTATATGGGACCACCTCTGGAGTACCCTTTCAAACAAAAAAAAGATTTTGAAAATCGGTCCACAATTGGCGGAGTAATCGCGTAACAAGATACCAAAAAAAAAAAACATACAGGCGAATTGAGAACCTCCTCCTTTTTTTGAAGTCGGTTAAAAAAACTGTAGCGTTCCAGGAGTGAGTGTAAACTTGAACGAGGTTTCGGTAACGGTTCTAAACTTAAAAACGACTTTTTTAACCGACTTCAAAAAGGAGGAGGTTTTATATTCGGCTGTATTTGTATGTTTACCGATATCTCAGTCAATTATGAAACGATTTCCGAAATTCTTTTTTTGTTTGATAGTGTTTCTCGAGGTGATCCCATAAAAATGACATTCTTAGGGGATTGATATTTTTCCCGTAAAAATAATAAAACCTCGTCTATCGAATCGCCGCACCCTGTTAACCATTGAAGTCGGTTTTCTTTTTAGTTTTAAAAAAAACTTTTTTTGTGGGAGAAAAAAAAGCAAAATAAGTATAATTATTATCTCCGTCATGGCTTAACGACTTCATAAATGGGACCGACAATTTAACGTGCCCTCCAAAGCACGGAAGCGTTCAGATGAAAATGAATAGCGTTCACCCATTCTTATTCACCGGTCAGAACGTAGGTCAACTTCGACGACTTATCAAGAACTACTAAAGGTACACCACGAGCACTTGAAGCCAAGCAGACAGGCTGGTTGTTCCATCACAAAAATAAGGAATAGGTGCCTCCTGACGCTATATAAAACCAGTCAATATATGTATATGTACAGGCCTAAGTTTTTTACTATTAGAAAAAACGTTTGACTTTGCCCGTGATAAATGTCACTAATTTAATTTTATTTTATTCTTCTTATAAAGTGTCAATGCTCGTTGTTTTTAGTATACTCGAATATCCAGGAAAAATATAAGTCTCCAATATCGTTGATATAATTTATTCTTTTTATCCCATACTAAATACAAAGTTAGAGTTAATTTAGTAGCACATCAAATATTAACGGGTTCACGTTTTCTCACTGCGCATGCCCCAGTCTCCTCTGGCTCCATGCCAGTTCCCGAACGACTCACGGAAACAGCCGAGAGAACCCGAAATTGCCGAACGCGTATTGATCAGGTAGTCCAGACTCCCAGAATAATGTAGGAATCTGATTGATGCCTTGTGAAGTTATGAGTTATGATTCTACTGGGTTTTTTTTGTGACCTTGTCATGTTGATTGTCATTGATCTTTATCAAGCATTTATTTCAACATAATGAGTGGAATTCATGCGCTTTACGTGCTCTACACAGTGAAGGTAACATCTTGAAGAAACCAGTTAGTATTCTTATACGCGGCGATGGGCTTGCAACCTGTTAAGAATGGAATTAAAACTTCTGCGAAATGTGGCCATGTATCAATATGATATGTATTTAGTTAGACATGCCTCTGAAAATCCTCTTTGACATCCTCAATCTGTAATATGTAAAAATCAGGTAAAAATATCTGAGAGAATGTCTACCGTGCCTTGGGTATACAGTTCGTCCCGTTCAGTGTAGGCACCTGACGCTGTATAAATCATCTATTAAGTAAAGCTGTAAACGCCAAAGTTTTTTTCATCAAACAATACCAATAGATAGTCTCAAAATGATCTTCGAAAGTAATATGATTCTCCGTAGCTGCCCGCTACGGCGTAGCGAAGTGCTACGAGATTTCTATCTTGTAATGACAAACAACGATGAAGGTTTTAAAATACGTATCTGACTACGAAGCGTCTTACAAATAATGTGATGATGGTGATGATGAAATGGTAGTCTATGTTGATAATCTTTTACGTAAAGACAAGAAGGTTTAATATTCAATTGAACTGCTGGGATTACTTAGGATAGTTCCTTCTCAAGCCATACCGTGAAGAATCACGGCGTAGGCAATAAATACCGTTTAGGTCGTAGATAAAGTCCATGAACTCCAGGTACGAGTATAAAGATAAATGAATCTTTATCCTATACAGATACTTACATCCAGTTTAGTACCTAAAAGAAAATACGCAAGTGTGATCTAAGGTGAATAAAATAATATATCAAAAATTGAAATTATAATACGAGTAGGTAATCTAAAAGAAAACGAATATTAAAAGAAACAAAATTGGGCTCGTCCGGGATTTGAACCCGGGACCTCTCGCACCCGAAGCGAGAATCATACCCCTAGACCAACGAGCCTTAATGTTCGCGAATGAATTTTTCTATTGCTTTTATTCATAAACAACGGTCTTAGAGATTTTTTTTTAGATGAGGTTTTTCATATTATTACTTTTATCACAGACCTATCTAGATATAGTTCTGTGTCTTTCATGTATGGTATGACTTCTAATGCCCTGACTGATAAAAGCGTTTGTGGTCGTGCTTGCCTAGACGTTCTTGATAGATCGTCGAAGTTAAAGCAATGTTCTAAACGGTACATAAGTGGATGGGTGACCGCCAGTGGCATTTTAATCCGAGTGCTTCCGAGCTTCAGAGCGCTCCCGGCTATTTAAGTCATTAAGCTATGACGGAGGCCTTAAGGCGGCCTAAAAGCTTCGTCACCACTGACTCATACTTATTTCTATAGTATTTTCTCATCTGCAAATCTGCGAAGCTCAGAATTCAGTGTGGAGTAATGACTGCACTTAATTATTAGGCATTGGCATGTACCGCGGTAGATATTACAATATATGGTACATATACACATTGCCTCGCATTGACCGAACGACTACCCTATGAATTTTGATTCCCTTGAGAGTGTCGAAATGTGAGGTCAAATGCTGACCTATTTAATTTAATATATATAAGATAAGATAATTTATTTCATAAACATTGTTAAATTACATAGGCCACTTAACTATAATTATAGGAACAAATTACAATGGACCCCACACCAGGCAAAGCCTGTGTCGTGGGCGTCTATGTGATTTTTTTATAATAAAAATAAATGTAAAATATTAAAATGTATGTATTAAATTAAATAGGTGGCTTTTCTTGTCTTTAACTTAAAAGCTTGACTTCTTCACAGCTCCAAGGGACTTTAGACTTGATTTTAATTTTTCCTTTTGAGCTACCGAACTTTCAAAAGCATACAATACTCGTATAGCTGCGAACATCTTTTGTTTTTGAAATCAATAACTAACCGAACCTTAGCACGTTGGCCCTGAAATTATGCCTTGAATCAAGTAGAAAAAGGCCTAGCTGGTGGTGAGCCAACAATATGGAGTGCAATGACTCAAGTTCACTCTTAACCTCCCTTCACCTTAGTACAGTTAGCAGAACAGTTTCATCATTATCCGCAGCAAATATCCCACCTATTTTTAGAATTATTTATTATTCAAAAAATCGTATATCGTTTATTTTCTCACACATTAGGTTATCCAACTACGTACTTACATACAACAAAGACTATGCTACTTAACCTAGATTGTGTGAGACTGGTGCCTGCGATAGGTTTGTGAAAACCTGTGTTGCATTATTAAATATTAATTTTAAGTTTTAAGATCCCTGGTTTACCCCCCTGAGTAGGTTAGTTACCCAGTAAGTTCGTATAAGTTATTGAATAACTCTGGTGATGGAGTTTTTAGGCCGCCTTAAGGCCTCCGTCATGGAATCGTCAATTTAAGCTACCCTCAGTCTCAACTTAGTGGTTTTTTTTTTCAATTATACACCGCTATTTTATGACTACCAAAAAAATTTTAAGGACAGTTGCAGCAGATGCAGAAAATGATAATGGCATGGTCAGAACTTTTTTTAATTAACTATCACAAAGTTATCGAGGATTGTAGTCAAGCAAAACCGAACAAAATTTTATGAAAACTGTACAAATAAGTACTATAGCCAACAATCGCGTATATAATCTTATTCGAACTATGTTCTCGTATCATCCCCAGTCAGTAAAACCGCAGTAGCTATCATAAATCCATGTCTGACTCGTCTCGTCTCCTTTTGAGGTTATAATTTTTTTTTCTCTTTTTTTGAGTTTTAAATACATAAATGTGATCAGTAACAGACACCGAGACCATGTTTAAAATTTTATTGGTAATTAAAAAATAGGGGTGTATATAAATTTCCCTATAACACAAAATAATCTTCTCTGCCGATAAAACCTGCTATATTATAGGTACTTTACCTTATTCTATCCTTGCGATGGGAGGGCCTAATAGCTGCTGATAATCATCCAGCATTATGTTAAGGCCTTATTTCAAAATGGTGAAACTATAATTTCGAGGCAAAGAACCGTAGCCAACGAAGCTAGTTCCATCAGTCTAGGCAAATCAATAGTCTGTGCGAGATAGCAATGAATTGCTTCTCCTCCAGCATCCGATAACCTGGTCAGGTGTGCAGCACTCACACTTAACTATTAATGTTGATGTGTGTGTGTTGGGCGGATGCTCTGTGATTGGTCCTCCAATTAATTTACTTGTCTTTATTATTGGTAGCTTGTAGCGTGGAAAGCAATTTGTATGATGTACGTGTTGAACTAACCTAGCAGCATGCTGTTGCACTTTGATTGCTTTTATAAAGCTTTGGTTTACAATATGTATTATCATTAATGAGTACCAACGAGTTTTTCAACAAAACAATGTGTGTAAACTATGCCAGTACTCTCAAACTGGCGTAACAAGTTCGAAAACATGTCACAAATGCATCTGCAGCCTGACTTCACCCACTACGGTATCACCGAGGTCCCTCGGAAATACTTCACTTTTCCAGGATAGAACGTGGCCTATGTGTATTGTGTAACTATAATCTACATATAATATTATCTCCGTACCAATAATTTTCTATTCTACAGAATAGAGAATACCTACAGGTACCTACTCGTACAGGTAGTTTTCAAACATCTACCTATACATGATGTAGGGTAAAGGCCCCAGTAGTCGGCCTCTTACTGAGATTTTCAAATTCAAACTTCGATTACGAATAGCCCATAATAGTATGAATGAAACAAAAAAGTCTGTTAGATGGATATTTTAATCAACTTTTCGAAAATATATAGGGTGTAAAAAGACGTTTACCGAAGCCGAAAGGGGTAGGTACAGCATCCCAATAGACAACCAAATCCAAAAGGATTTTCCGAAATATGCACTAAATCCAGACAAAACAGCGTTTGACGAGTACTGTTTGCGTATGTTTTGGACGCGTTTTTTTACGTAGATTGCTGGATTTTGAGTTTTAAATGTTTTTTTCTTTTATAAATGAAATTATTAGGTAGGTATGGTCTTATTATGTTGTAATAGTAGTGAATAGCCGAAAATAACATAGCATGACGAAGTTAAGTCAAAAAAATTTTTGCGTTTTTTTTCCGCTAAATATGTTTAGAATCATGGTCTGATTACAACCTCTCAGTTTTCGGTAGCAGTCTTTTTACACCCTGTATATATTAATTGTCATGATTTTTGCTAAACATATAAAAAATGAGTTCGAACGAAAAATGGCACTTTTCCCCAGTGCTCGGCCACAAAAGTCTAGTACTCGGCCTCTGCGATCCAGTACTCGGCCATAACTTTATTCTATATAATAATCACAGATTTAATCAGTAACTTTGACACTTAAGATACCTAGTTACTAGGTACATACCTACAAATAATTAACTCTCATAATATAATAAAAATATAAAATTCTTATAATTTAAAAAATATAATATTTCTTTAAATAATTGAGATTATATTTCCATCACGCCATTCAATTAGCCGAATTTGATAAAAAGTTTAAAAACCTATGTAGAAAAGCTTATTGGCTATATAAAACGTCTGTGTCGCGGATGAAGCCGCAGGCAATAACTAGTTAAAAAATATTTGATGAGATAAGGCCGAGTACTGGGTACGTTCAGGCCAGTACTCGGCCGCCCATATCAACAAACTTTAGAGGCGGCCGACTACTGGGTTTTTCAAACAATTTTGTATGACATGGTACCATTAACTAAAAGTACTAAAGGCAGTCTTTAATTAAACTCAATTTCGCTTGATTTCGTAATAAATCAACAAAATCCAGTACTCGGCCGGAGATGGCCGAGTACTGGAATTCACAAAAAAATATATAACCAGTAGTCGGCCGTCTCGTAAAATATAGAAAAATAATATAAAAACACAATGTTTTTGTTAAAAAAGACGTAAAAATTCATAATAAAGTACCTAGACGGCAAGTTAATTCAAATAACTTAAGATAAAATGATAAACTTACCTGTTTTCCAGACGCCGTGTGTTACTAAAAAAATAGCGCGCAACGCACTTGACGTCTCTCTTGGAGACACCGGCGGAATGGACTGAAATTACTGCCAATCCTACCAACCTAATGACAAGGAAACGTCTTGCATCGACCAATCAGAAATCATAGTAGCAATCAAAATTAATTTGGCGCGGAAATCTGGATTACTTTGCTATTTATTCAAACTAAAAGCCAGTAATGGCCGACTACTGGAGAGGGGCCGACTACTGGGGCCTTTACCCTAGGTATAGGTAGGTTGTAATGATATAAAGTTTGTAAAGATTAATGGAATACCTACATCAATCCAACCCACACACCCTTTCGCATTTTTAAATTAGTAGGAAGTAGGATTGAGCCTGGGATCCCACTCATATAATAAAGCTGAAAGTTTTTGAGTTTGTTTAGATGTTTGGGCGATTGTATGTTTGGGATTCAATCACGCCTTAACCAGTGAACCTGTAAGTTTGGATGAAACTTGGAATAAGCGTAGATAGTGACCTAGAATAGCATATAGGCTATCTCAAAATGTTGGTACCACGCAAGCACAGCCACGCGCAGCAGCTAGTACATCATAAAACACTAGGATGTATGCAGCCATTTAGGGTCGAAGCTTACAAGAAGAGCAAAAACATACTGCATAGTTATTAAAACGTACTCATTTTAATTGGATATTGGACAGGGGCCCAAATATGAATTTAGGTATAGATATACCATGACAGGGGTCGGCATGTACAATGTACAGGTGAATTAACTCAGCGGAATTAAGTCTACGTCACCTTAATAAGTGGCGGTTAGGATCCTCTTTTGGACCAATTTCAAAATATGAAAATGAAAAAAAAATGAAAAAATATTTATTTAAAAAAGCGATACAATACAGTTGCATATTTATCAGCGGCCTCCACACTAGGCAAAGCCTGCATCGTGGGGACCAGTAAAGATTTTATACAAACGAAGAATCGGACTACTTAAAATAGATTTTGCAAGTATTGAGAATAAAAATAAAAACAGAGTTTAACAGAGAAAAAAAAGGCCATAAATAATCACACGTGCAAAAAAGAAGAATAAAACACGGAAATTTACTTATGAGTACACAAACAAATACAAAAATACAATTATGATTACTGACACATTAACAAAGGAATAAAACAATAACAAGCAAGTTCCAAAAGCAAAAAGCCACCTACTGAACTCAACTTCAAGTTTCCACGCGCAGTAAGTCTTCGGTAGAGTTGTAAGAAAGTGCAAGAAGCCACTTGTTGACCAAACGCTTAGTTTCAAAAATAGGCCTGTTCCTGATGTCACAGTGCCTTGCAACGACATTATAAATACTATGTTTCATAGGGGTGCCAAAGCGGAAAGCGAAACTTGTTTTACAGGTGGCAATAGGAGCAGTTTATAATGTACGGTTGTATTACGAGTAGTATTCTCTGTCTGATGGGTTTTCTACATATTTGCCGATTATAGACGAATGTAGACGGTCACGAAGAGGCGGTCGTGTAGAGGGCCTCATCGCCTGTATGTGCCTGTCATTTTCTATCCAAATAGGTAACAGTTCGTCGAATAATTCGGCAAATAGTTCTGTTCGGCGAATGTGTAGGGCCGTGAGAGTGAATTGGGACTGTGAATCGGGGATTTAAGTTGAGCATGCTTTGTTATTCAAAAGGGCACGTCCTCGTGATATTATAGCCCCGTATAAATGTTGGGAAGGCCTCTTCTTTCTTATGCCATTCCGGTCCTTGTGAAGTCTTATCCACAGTGACCAGAATTCCAATTCTGTGACAATAATGTACGACCTATGGAATATAGAAAAAAATTGCGTCCAAGTTTCGGACACGGTTGAAAAAATTTTTTTTGAATAAGTTTGTGACTAAGTAGCATGAGTTAGTGGCCAAGTTTGGTGACAGAGTTTTAGGCCACCTAACAGCCTCACGGGGGCGCCAATTTAAAGTCCATCCTAAGCACGGAAGCACTCAGCGGTCATCCATCTGACTAAGCAAGCAACACCACGAGCGGGCACGAGACGTAGTTCTTCCAAGTGATCTTCACGCGAATACGGATGGTAAGGAGATTTATTCCAGATGATTTTAAAACGGACATATTATGAGATGTACCAAATGCCATGATGGCCGTTATAAATCAATAATTTCGTCTAACCCCCACGTGAGATAGCAATAAAACTACCACCCCACCTTTACCACCCTGGCATGTTAATGTGAGAGTGCATGCGTTTGTGTTAGTACCTAGGTACATACACAAACATCCAGGTCCAGACTGATCCGATTTCAATGTAGATATTCTGTTATAGGAATATGCTTACACAGTTTGTTTTGATTTTAACACTAGTTTACGCACCTGGCCTTGTTTGCGTAGGACCATTAATAAATGAATTCTGCATAAAAGAGGTAACTGAATTCTGCATACCTACGGTTTTACTTGCATTTCTGTTTTTACTATTTTATACCTAAAAGTAGAAAGATTGGCGAAAAATCGCAGAAGATCGCGAGGTGTGGAAGGTGACGGGGGAGGCCTTTGCCCAGCAGTGGGACAGTTTAGGCTAATTAAAAAAAAAATACCTAAAAGTGCTCTCAGCTAAACAGTCTAAACATTGTCGATTGTCTAAGCAAGGTCGCGGATCGTTGAAATTTTTGGGGTTGCATTTATAGGTCATATATCTTATAAATATATAAATAGTACCTATTCTTATTTGTCAGGGAGTTCTGATATTATGTGACTGTTCTTCTTCTTTTCGTTCTTGTCTCCTCTGAAGCCATCTCAATATGGCATAGTGTTTCCTATTTGTAGCGAGACAAAATAGTTCGGCAGCACGCGCTATCCATGTCCACTTTCCATATTCCGTAACCAAGATTTCTTCTTCCAACCAACTTTCCTTTTGTCAGCGACTTTTTCCATCATAATATTTTTCGTGTCTTATGATTATGATACATTGTGACTGTTAAGTAGGTACCTATTATAAAAACACACAACCAAGGGAACTTTACCGTTTGCAACTTCTCAAGGTTGTGTTCGAAGTCTATGACAGCGTGGAAAAATTGATATGTCGTCGTACCTTCCATAATTATGATTGATGATAGTAGAGCAGCTGTTAAATGTGATGACGTAAGAGGTGCAGAATGATGCTGAATGATGACATCGTTGACATTGAACTTAGATCAATCGATTGCTGTGTCAACCTAAACGTTAATAGGTACAAACACCCAAACTTTCGAGTTTATGATGGACTGATCTCTCCCCTTGCAAAGCAACAGAATAATTAATAGTTCTCTATGATTGGTTCGTTCGCCAATCTGTCTAGAGCCCTCTGTACAAAGCATAGTAAAGACATTAAGAAGAGACCAGGGGTCCAGACTGATCCTATTTCAATGTAGCTATATTTTGTAATAGAAATATGTTTACACAGTTTGTTTTGATTTTAGCACTAGTTTACGCACCTGGCCGAGCTCGCGTAGGACCATATAAAATGAATTAAAACATATTTCTAGTACAGTCACGGACAATAAGATGTATACACTCCATACTTTTAAAATTAATATAACACTAAAACTAATAGATGTAGGTTAAAAACAAAAGCGGAAATTGATCTCACATTGAACTAGTGGCGAAATCAATAAAAATACCAGAACATTGTTGGACATGTTGATCTGTACATGGGTTGAAACATTTTGGAGTGTATTCATCTTATTGTCCGTGACTGTACTATTATTTTAATATACAGTGGTGGACATATAATTAGAAACACTTAGGGTACCTAGTCACTTGATAGGTTTTCTTAGGAAAAATGAATTTTTATTAAATTAATTGGATGCCATGGATTTTAATAAATCACAATTGGACACCCATATCTCAGTATAAGACCACCTCTAAGTTAAAACTTTTATTTTGACACATGGGTGCTCTATTAGTGATGGAGATAAAGTAAGTAGGTTTCTACATGAACCTATAAAACGAAACTTATTATTTATTAATAACGCACGTCCCCCATAAGATTGTAGGTTTGAGCCACCGACCAGCTCTAGAAAGCTACTTCCCGCCACAAAGTGATGAAGTTTACAAGCTGTCACGAAGATACGCAAGCCAGAAGGAAGAAGACACGAAGACCAGGCTGTGGTATCGCAAAGACAGGATCAGGGTCCCCGTTCCCATTCGGCACCCTGTCTCCGTTTTCGCAATGCCACTGTCTTTAATCAACTGACACATCAGGAATTTACCTATAAATATAATACACTCATCATTACACTATTTTATTTTGACAAGAATGTGCGAGCCTTGTTTTTATTCCGTTTAACTATAGACAAAATTAAGTGAGCTAAAATTTTACTTAAGTAACTACTATTATTATTATTTATATAAACTCCTTTCTACTAGCAAATGTTTGTGCCTTCTTAGTCCTAAGGTCGGGCGCTGATAATTGCGATACAGTTTTTACTACTGCAATTCTCAGCGTTCATTAAGTACACAATTGTCAATCTTTTTCACAAATAAATAAATTTCACAGTATTTCAAAATCAGACAGTCACCAACGAAAGTCGTGATGTTTCACAAATCTCAATATTTCCAAAATCTGTAATAAGTATTATGACCAATTATTTGACAAATCTTTGCAGAATACGTGTCAGCTCACAGCTCATGTTAATTTCCCAGGAAAAGTTATTTTTTTCTTAAAAAAAGAAAACAAAGGGATTTTAAGCAAATCAGACTGTTAATCAACTTTCGTTGCTGACGTACAACAGCAAGTGCCATAATCAAATCTCAGGACATATGGCTATGAATAAAATGTTGACGGAAATAGGTATCTACGTGGTAAGCAACAAACATTCACTTAAGTAGGTAAGTTTGAAAATAAGTAAATTAAGTGCTTATGGTAATAGTAGGACAGATAAAAAGTTTAGCTTAGGCTATTGTTTTTATCTTCAAAATAACTATAAGTAGGCACCAAAACCTTCTCACAACAAAGAAAAGCTGCCTTCAAATCAAAATCTCAGCGTGATCCGCATGCAATTGTTACATGATTGCGTACACTTACTTTTATTACATTTCCATTTAAATTTTAGATGAAGTGTGGTTAATTAAGTTTATGCCATCTTACTTAACATCTTTGCATCACTATGAACATCACTTCATGGGAGTGGTCCCATGAAGTGAAAAACGGTACCTGTGCTTATATAAAGAGGGCATTAGTTGGAGGGCTTGAGGAAGCACTACCAAAAAACTGAAACCCTGGAGGTTCTAACATTGTGTTTCTATATGAACCCAACACACCAACAGGCTTGTTGCACTATTGCAATAAGAGCCATCTATCAATGTACTTTTGCACTGCAACGTGATGAGCTTTCCAAATACGTTTCCAAACGACAATTCAATGTGCATTCAGAACTGCAATGGAACCATGGGAAAATTATAAATTCGACTTTGCGCGCCATCTATTAGTAGTTGTATTAGACTACTACTACTGCTAGACTCCAGCACATTACAGACTCTAGTCTCTACCTACTCTACACGGAAGCAATTTTCTATTGTCTGGTGATTTGGAACCTTAAATAGGTACCTATGTTTTAGTTTTTAATACAACTACTAGGTACTAGATGGCGCGCAAAGTCAAATTATAACGTTCCATGGCTGCCGTGCAAAATATTTTTTGCGAACTTTTATATGACAATTACCTAAGTACCTTACTTAGCTGTTTTGTAAAATCAGGTTAAAAAGTTTTAAAATAATAAAAATACGACTATTATAGAGCAAAGAAAGGCCATACTTCGACTGTAAGTTTACAGAAACTAACATGTAAAAAAACTAAAATTAATTTAAAATTTATATTTGACCGAGCGAGCGCCTCAGTTTCGAGATTGGCCTTTATTCTGTCCGTTTGTTAGTTCAGTATATCGGTCTGTAATTGCGTACTGGTCGCATTTTTCAACAGATTTTGATGAAATTTGCACATGCATTCCTTGAATTTTTTTTTTCTAAATCCTAAACATTAAATAACCTTCAACAATCACAGTATTATCACAACATTAACTGGAACAATATTCTTAGAAAATGACAGCCAAATATTAAAAGAGAGAGAGAGAGGGAGAAACTTTTCTATGTAG
Organism: Epirrhoe alternata; assembly: GCA_963565295.1. NCBI lineage: Eukaryota > Metazoa > Arthropoda > Insecta > Lepidoptera > Geometridae > Epirrhoe > Epirrhoe alternata. The sequence continues at coordinate 5,120,108 of OY751375.1, forward strand.
GTATTCTACAACTAGTTACTACGAGCTATGTCCGAGCTGAAGCCAGATGAAGTGGAGCCTGCGGCAAGATTTTTATTACCTAGTAGTGACCTACCTCTAATAAAATGTTTTCCAATTTGAATGGCTCTATTTGGATTCTATTAAAAAACCATCACTAGGCGTCTTAGAAACTTCAGGCACATTGTGAATTCAGCACTGAACTTTTCAGTTAACAAGTTTGTGCATTATTTATGCCAATTTAAAAAAAAGTATTATTTTACAAAGGTAGTAGCGGTTGTACCCAGATACCGACTAGTGACAGTACCTACCTACCTACTTCGATTACCTAATCTGTGATTTGAAATAAAAGATGATTCATAGAATAGGTATTGTAGTATGTATACTTAAGTTTTTTAAGTTATATAAAACAAAAGCCATTTTAAAAAGCTAGTTAACTAAGTCTATTTCGTATAAACGCATTCATCCATAATAGACCCGCATTTCATTCAACGCTCCACTGATTTATTCAATTACATTCACTCAGAACGGTTCAAGGGATGAGCTTTCAGTTTTGAAAAGTTCACTCATTTTTGTCGAAAAATAGGTATAGGTATTTCAAAACATTTTAGTAGTCGCAGGCATGCCGCTGGCTGTTAAAAGGAGGCCTGTATTTCGAGAACAGTGTACCTATAATGGAATTTGTAGGTCTACTAGTCCACAATCATTACCTCTAAATAATATTTATCTAGGATCTAGGTGTTTCTAAAAATTATAATCACGGTTTTTTCTTATTTGTCTTCAACTTTAATGTATTGAAAATCACTAGATTGAAGGATATCGAAAGTTATGTTGTGTGGTTTGGCAAGCTAATACAGTTGGATGACAGAGCCTGCGTCATTTATTCAGGTAACTGTGTTTAGATGGCGACACTAGCATAACAAAAGTGTAAGCCTGCGCACATACGAAGTTTAGACTGCGCCAATTTCTTAGTCAAAGTCTATAGAAAAATTTGATGTAAAAAAATTAAGCTTAATGCAACTGCAATTACTAAGTGCATAAATATTGTCGAAACCAAGAGGCAAACAAAAACAAATAAAACGAAAAATAACATTGATAAACCACAACAAAATGATTTTTTAAGAAAATATGGACATGCCCATATTGTGATTAAATTTATAAAAAAACAGTAATTTAATTATGGATTTTAGGTGTTTTTCGTGTTGAGTGGTAGTATGCAAAGCGCAAAATACATCTATGTGGTATAAATTTTTAAGTGTTTTTTTTTTATTTTTTTATTTAAGGGTTAACAGCATTCATAAAGAATTCACTGCGTACTCTAAGACTCCTCGCAGACTGCAGACTTTCTATCGGCTGATAGTTGAGACGGAATACTTCTCCATACTCATTACGAGCCGAAGTATATTCCGTCTCAACTATCGGCCGATAGAAAGTCTGCAGTCTGCGAGGGGGCTTTACCGGGTGTGTAAGAATTCGCATTTCCCATTTTTTTTATTTTGCTTTAATTGCTCTAAAACAGATGATCTTACGTCTAAGAATATTTAAAATCATTTTCCTTGATGTGTAAAAATAAAGCCGATGTTCGTAATGCTATTTGTTTTGGTTTTATAACCTCTAATAAATTAAGTGCACAGTCTTAACATATGGGTCGATTCACATCTGACGGAAGATCCGTCGCGGATTATCGGTCGCGGAACGCCAGAACTGACAAATGTATAGAAAAACACTCCGACGGATGATACGTTAGTCCGTCGAGTGTGAACGGTCGAGTGTTTTTCTATACATTTGTCAGTTCTGGCGTTCCGCGACCGATAATCCGCGACGGATCTTCGGTCAGATGTGAATCGACCCATCCGTCGGAGTGTTTTTCTATACATATGTCAGTTCTGGCGTTCCGCGACCGATAATCCGCGACGGATCTTCGGTCAGATGTGAATCGACCCTAAGACGAATCTAACGATACCCGTGGGGAGGGAGCTTGGAGGGAGATATGATCATGCTATCTAACCTAACCCTCCTACTCCAATAGCTACATTTATCCTAATTATGTTATTTTTTTGTTTTCGGATAGTAAAGTCATGCTTTACCTACGTACTTTTTTACCTTAGGTACCTACCTATCTACACAGTGCTTTGGGGAAAGTCATAATTATTTCATTTCGTAGGTACATATTGTAATGAATATTGAAATTTTAAATCTCTTTGAATAGCGTGTAAGTAGCAGCTGCAGCACTAGAATTAATGATTTCACACTCAATAGTACCTACAAGTTTGAGAGTAAATGGCATATTCTAATAGAAACGTCTCTTTCATAAACTCGTTGCAAATATACAACTTTTAATATTCAAATACAGTCTACAAATAAAAGCAGATCAAGTATTTTTAAAGGTGGAAAGTTGATTGAACCGTAATCGTAAATAGATGCTTTTGTGTAGGTTGATGTTATTTTAGGAAGAGATTGAGTGCTAGAATGTCTCTTGGGTCTGAGCTTTACTCTAGCACTCGTGTGGTCGATACTTACCTACCTACATTTTTACCGAAAATTTAAAAAATATTAAATAATAATTATTAATTTCTTTATTGTAAGTAGGTGAGGTATATACCTATTACCTATTGGGCAAGTAAGATGGGTTTTTCAAAAATCAATACTATAGAGTAAACAGTTCATAGACACGCAAGAAGATTTAACACGTTTAAATATCCTACTTATTGTAAAGATAAAGATAATTTATTTGCTCAAAACATTGTGTAGGTTACATTTGCATGCAAGATCAAAAGTTTTAGAAGTCACAACATGCTTTACCGAAACTTATCGGTGTGCAAATTAGTTTAATTTAAAATTAAAATTTGTCATCTAAAAATTAAAATAATACTAAGTATAAAAAATAAAATAAAAATGTCACAATTTGTCCGCCAAAAAATCATCAATGTCATAGTAGCATTTAGTAACTAATAATAGTTTTAACTTAGATTTAAATTGATTATTATTTAGCTTTTTGTATGGCGTAGGAACTTTATTATATATATTAGATGCCATGCAGACTATACTTTTTTGCAACAGCGTTGTTTTGCAACTCGGTGTTACTATTCTATTGTCATTTCGTCTGTTACGTACTACAATGTCAGATATGTAACAATGTAAGAAGACTTCTAACTCAGATTTTCTGAATACTGTACCTAAAATGTAAGCGAAGCTGCAAGCGGTAACTAGAGAACATTGTCAGGTCTAATGGAGCGAGATAGGAGAGGCTTATTATTTTAATTAGAGTTCAGGGATGTTTCACTGTTCTCAGGTAATTGACGATTGTTCACGGCAGCGATACGTTTCATTTCAATATACTTTTACGTGTTTTACATAATTTAATAAAAATATCGTTGAGTTATGCTTGACAGAAAAAAAAACAATGCAGGTACAGGAATAATTTTATATTTTCATTCATTTATAAGTACCTGCCTACAATACAAAAAAAAATACTAAGTACATCTAAAAAAATGTGTGTGAATATTCAGTCTTAGAGAAAAGGCGTCGAAACGTATACCACGTAGGTTTTATAAATAAATTCTAATAAGTTAAGTGCGCAGACTTAGACCACCCTACCCTAAGGGTGGTCTAAAACTATTATAAGTATTATAGGAGTACTTAGGTACCTTACCTACTACTAAATCACTAAAAAATAATTCATACCTATTATTATTGAGCTTTTACGGTGAAAAGTGCAATGGATGGTTTCAATTAGGTAACAAAAGGGAAGTCACAAGCGCGCTCTGAGTTCAAAGTTGTTCTTACTTTATATGCATGCAGTTCAAATGCTAACTTTAAATTCAAATAATTCCAAGTTTATCTAGAGCCGCAGAGTTTATCTGTGGCGCGCGCCGGATCCAGCCAATCATATGACACGATGCAGATAACTTTGAATAACGAATGATATTCTATTGGCCACGTTCAAATCGTTGCTGACTTATTGTTTCCAATGATAGTTTGAAATCGGAGCTACGTTCATTGAAATTACAATGAAGGAAAATGTAGGTCGTTTCCGTTGTTTGAATTGAAATGGGTTCGTGCAATATTTCAGTTGCAAAAGTTATTAAACCTTGTACGGACTACGCGTTCTAGGCTCGTGCGAATCGTCAAAATCGTAAATGTTGACATTTTAGGTACATCGAATCGCGCGAGCTTTGGAACGAACGCGTAGCCTGGAACGCGTACCTAGTCAGTACGCAGCTTTATAAGTAGGTAATATCTAAAGCCGTAACTTCGGTTCTCTTTGATCATTGTACTAGGTACGATGATCGAGCATTTTTTGTGTAGAAAAATGACTGCGGCGCTTACGGCGCGGATGAGTGTGCGATCAGGTTATAGCCTGGGGTTTAGTAGTACCTATAGCAATTCACTGGGATTTTGTCGCATACCGACCACATCACCCTGATAAGTACCTACAGCAGAAATACATTTATTAGCAATATCAGAAGAAACTTAAAACTAAACTACTTATGTAGACCTAACTCTAAAAACTCTATTTTTTCACAAAAAGCAAGAATTTTATTTATAATAAACAGGGTGTAAAAATACAACTACCGAAAACAGGGGATGCAATCAGACCATGATTCTAAACATATAAAGCGAAAAAAAAAACGCAAAAAAACTATTTTGACTTAGCTTAGTCATTTTATGTTATATTCTACTAGTACAACCTAGTGCCTAATACCTAGTAATTACATTTATAAAAGAAAAAACAGTTAAAACTCAAAATCTAGCAATCAACGTAAAACAACGCGCTCAGAACATACGCAAATAGTAATCTTCAAACGCTGTTTTCTCCGGATAAAATGTTTTTTCGGAAAATCCTTTAGGATTTAGTTGTGTGTTGGGATGCTGTACCTACCCCTTTCGGCTTTTTACACTCTGTCCGTCTCACCAATAAAAACTAGTTATTCCGAAGTTCTATCAAATTTACACACCTTGCGTAAATTCAGAATAAGTCAGAAAAAAATTCTTACCAATAATACAAGGTGTAGCTATCCTTCTAATACGTGAAGATGCACAAATCGGCAACGTCGCATCCAAGTAGAAACCTCAAAATAAGTATCATTTTGTCTATGAAAGCTGACTGAATTGGTCATTTTGTTTGTCATTCTTGTTTTTTTTCTCATAATGGCTTCGCACTTTTTGTGCATTCGCCAATATTTCACATGTAATTTTTTTATTACAAAATCATTTTTGGTTTCCGCGCTCGTTTTTATTATCAAATTACGATTTTTATTTTATAAAACCTTCTCGCCATGCTACCTCTTCTATTGGAATGTAAGATTTGTTCCAGATAAAGTTATTTTTTTCTCCTGTTAATTTATCTGGAAGTACTTAAACAAAAACTCCTTGGTATGTACGAGTAAAATATATACGAACTCTTTGGTGGTACCTATGAAAATATTTTTACAGTACCTACTAATATGTATTCTGTGGTTACACTAGATTTAAACAAGGGTGCTAGCTGGTGGAACTTCGGAATAGCGTTTGTATGAAAGAAATGTCAAAGTTATGCAAGGTGGAACTTTCTAATTGGTTTATTGGTAGCCATTTTGCTTATTCTTAAGTTGAACTAAAGAAAAACTTTACATAGTGTTTATTGGTGACACTGATGTATAAAACTATTTCGATCACACTTATCTCTATATGCTGTATCACGCATGCATTCTAGCAAAATATACTGAATATTTAACACACCACAGTCATCACAATTTGGCGATGTTACTTTTTTTATGAGAAAAGCAAGTTTGTTTTGAAGGTGATTGATATGTTTGATGTGTCCGGAACGTAATCTTAGAATAGAGTTTAAATGTCGGGGTACCTATAATATAGAAATTCAACTCCCCAATCAACGGCAGAATTGGGTAGTAGACTTCTGCGGCCCGGAAAGTACGAGGAAACCGATATCACCATCAAATGTTGATCTTTTCTCTCCCGGTGTTTACATACTGGCCGAAGCCATTCCATATTGGAAGCTGATCCGTTGGCTTAGTGTTCTATTTTGAATGTGCAAGCAAAATATTGCAGTTGAAAAAGTAGAAGCGTAGGTAAAAGTCGGAAATGGCTCCGTTCTGTTTTGCTCATAGTATTTTTATGCGTTCGTTGATTGGTATTTTTTGGCGCACTTTCGAATATCATTTTGTTAGGGCGATATTGTAAAAGAGCACGGGTGACGGCTGCGTTTTAATTTGTTTTTTATTGAATTGAGCTCATCAGTCATCACAATATCCGTCCGCGCCATACAAGAAATGCTGAGACGTCAGAAGCAAGCCCCATTTTCTTACGTCATTATCAGTATTTTATCTATAGAAAAGTTTTTTGAAAAAAAATCAACAAGTACAAGCTTATAACAGGTTACCGTGAGCGGATTGAGAAAATTTTCATTTCAATTAACTTATTTTCGATAAGTAAATTTTTACTCGTAAGGACATACCTACCAGTACAGGTTTTAACAATAAAAAAAACTGTGCTTTGCTCATATTCTTATCTTATCTTTAAAACTTTCAAATTGAAATCTACAAGTTTTTCTAAAAAATATTGTCACAGCTACATTGCATCATGTCGGTTTCTTCACTTTATTGATAAATACTTCGACGCTGTAGGATCGCGGTGTCAAGTTGAGTGGCTTAAGTGCGCTTCAACTGAGATTCTATGGACGACGTCGGATTACAAAGGGAGAGGCGATTACAATGATGTTGGCTTGTTAGACTCTTGTCATCTCTTCAGTGAAGATTTAGCCCCCTCGCAGACTATAGATTTTCTATCGGCCGATAGTTGAGACGGGCTATACTTCTCCATACTCATTACGAGCCGAGGTATATTCCGTCTCAACTACCGGCCCATAGAAAGTCTGTTTATCTCTTGGGAATCTTTTGCGATATTTAATCCTAAGTTTGTAAGCATGTTTGTGTTTCAATTGCCTTATCTAGTGAACTGAGTTGGATAAATCTTGAAAAAATAGAGATAGTGGCGTCGAATAGTATCATTCAAAAGAGGGTACTATGCGAGTTAAGCCGGGGCCAAAAGCTAGCAAACAAGTAAGTTAGGAAGTAGGAAAATCTCAAGTTTCTGCCGAACTGCCGTTAGCGCCGCTGTACTAATTGTGCATTAACAAGTATTATTTTAGTTTTATGGGTATATAAATTAGGGATACGAAGTAAGTAGGTAAGTATTAAAAAATCGATATGGTAAACTACATCATAAGATTCCGAGGGTCCGCGAGTAGCACCGCGGAGCGAAGCTAGTCAATAATATTGTAGCTATGTAGGTCGGCTCCGCTTTGAGAAATACGTAGGCGTCTATCATGCATCACAATTAGTAACTGTAAGAGTATGCAGGTCGGATCTAATTACCCCTTGGGGAGGAGAGTTAAGCACCTCGTTAGAACTCTGCCCTTACATAAACTGCAGCCACTGGATCTGGAGGTCACTGCGTTACCTTGCAACCTGTAAGAGATAGTTACGATTATGCGCTTCAAGTTTTATATATAAAAATTGTCGCTAGCCTTGCTTTTTGCTGTTGCGACTTTTTTAACGTTATTTATTTCATTTTATCATCTATTTTTAGTAAAAAGTTAAAGAAATGATATTTGAGCGAGTCATTTAAATGTCTTGTTTGATGGCCAGCGTCACCAACTGGTAGGTAACCCCCCTAAAAAGCAATTTGTTCCTGCGAAACTCGTACGATTGGATTACCAGTAGGTGACGCTGACCATAACCTATTGATGCACAGCCGGAACCTTTCGGATCGAAAGTAGATTCACTAACCAAAGGAAGGTACTTTGTTTCAGAAAAACTGTTAGATGTTCTCCATGGCGTCCGCGGCGTACTCCCATACCAAACACTCAGAGAGAAATTGAGCTGGCGTTTACCCGACAGGATTATCGGAGAGGTAGGGGAACACTAACGCGTTTACTTCCACTCTACCAATTAGGTGCTTACCGTGTTGACGAGTGTGAACCGTGTTGGCCATATGGGTTTTTTTTCAATCCGAAGGTCGTGGGTTTGAATCCCGGCCGTTCACCAGTGAATTTTTCGTTTCGTAAAATTTATATGCGCTTTATTTAGCTCTTAACGGCAAAGGAAAATATCGTGAGTAAACTCGCAGCTTAAGCGGGTATCACACTACACGGTCTTCAGGGCCCGGTAGTTAGGGAGCAAGGCTTGTCGGGACCATCCGGTCGCCCTAGTTAGGGACCCTTACGCTCTAACTCTTATTACACCACTCCTTGTTAGGGTAAGGAACCCTGAATACCGTGTAGTTAGGGAGCAAGGCTTGCCGGGACCGTCCGGTCGCCCTAGTTAGGGACTCTAACTCTTATTACACCGCTCCTTGTTAGGGTAAGGAACCCTGAATACCGTGTAGTTAGGGAGCAAGGCTTGCCGGGACCGTCCGGTCGCCCTAGTTAGGGACTCTAACTCTTATTACACCGCTCCTTGTTAGGGTAAGGAACCCTGAATACCGTGTAGTTAGGGAGCAAGGCTTGCCGGGACCGTCCGGTCGCCCTAGTTAGGGACTCTAACTCTTATTACACCGCTCCTTGTTAGGGTAAGGAACCCTGAATACCGTGTAGTTAGGGAGCAAGGCTTGCCGGGACCGTCCGGTCGCCCTAGTTAGGGACTCTAACTAGGGCGACCCTGACCCTGACCCTGAATACCGTGTAGTGTGATACCCGCTTTAGTCAGCTTCACACGTCATTGTCTTTCCTGCAGACAAGGCCGATTATGCTAAGAGGATGGTTTAGGTGGTGGACTGTGGTGCCGGGCAAGTATATTTCATCTCTAACAATGTCCCAGGCTCTTGAAGTGCCTTCTAACGCCGTATAAGTCTTATTATAGTATAGGTACTTATAGATGAAAAGGCTAAACGCCTAAGTTTGATGAAGTGTGTAGGGTTAAGTAGAAGGCTTTTCAATACGCGAGTTCTAGTTCGAGTCGCGGCCGTAGAGCGATAGACTTTTTGTTTTGACTTTGCGCCTCAACGTGCGCACTTGACACATATAAAGACTTGTACGGATACGGATAACGCGTTCAGGCGTTCACGTGTTCTGCGCTCGCGCGAGTCAATGTAAAATGTCAAAATGTAGGAAGAGTGCCTGACCCGGTGAAAAGAGGAACTAACGATTTTTAATTTGAAATTTATTTTTCTGCCAACACCAAATGCGATAACAGCGCCCCCCTCACTGGTTCAGATAAGTTTGTGGCGCTCCATTTATACTAGCATGGCCGCGTTGCTGCAGGCCACGCCTAGCCTGGTAGAGTAGCTATGAGAGAAGATTTGGAGGTACTACCTAGTCACAAGTCTATTCGCAAGATCTAATCAATATGTAATTTATTTTTCTCACCCAGTGTCTTTCCGTTTTCATTTGCTAGATCTTAATGAATGATAGTAAATAGAGCAGAAATATCACATGTAGGTGCGCACCTAAGCATTTAGGTATTTTTATCACATGACTTTTTAGGAATGATGGATATTAAGACCCTGCCTTACACATATTCACTTGGATATGTGTAGGGCTGGGCCTACTTAGGTACTAGTACCTAAATCCCTACATTATGTACCTAGGTATAGTGAAAACGTAATAAAATTAAAGAAGACTGGATCATTTATTTTGTTTTATGTTTTACATATATTTATCACTAGCTTCTGCGCATGGCTTCGCCCACGTGGTACCAATATTTTGAATCCGGTCACTATCTACGCCTATTCCAAGTTTCATCCAAATCGGTTCACTGCTTTAGGCGTGATTGAAACACAAACATACAAACACCCAATATCCAAACATCTAAACAAACTCAAAAACTTTTAGCTTTACCTATTATATGAGTGGGATGAATGATTAAATAGGCTAAGGATGTTTTGTAATGTGCTGCTGATCCACTTTGAAGTTGCAAAAAATTTATTTTCTTTGTTCATAGCGGCCTTAATCCAAACCAGATGCTGAAGTAATTTTCTAATGGACTATTTTCTAGAGTACTGGAGAATGATATAAAAACAGAAATGTCTGTATCCCCAAGTAGTTTTTTACTTATTTTAGTAGGTACTTTGGATAATTAAAGTATTTTTTGTTTTCAAATATATTTTAGGGTTCCGTACCACTTGCACGTTGTGGGTGCACGTTGTGGGTGCTCGTGTGCGTTGTGGTCCATTATAAAAATTAAAAACGAATATGCTCTTCTGGCCTGTCTATATACTTGAGGCAGACACAAATCGGGTAATCATAGAAAATAATTTATTTTCAACATACTTATAAAACTTATAACATGCAGTTGGAGTTGAGTTTTAGCATCAGGTACTGTCGATTCGATTTATATTCTATTTCAATTTGTATTAAGGTTTTGTCAAGTATCCAGGCGTGCTGGCGGTTACGACTGCCCTTTATCTCGGGAAATAATGATCGCTCTCCGAGTGATATATTGAATAGACCGGCATCGAATGAATGAGCTCCGTCGTGGGCGTGCGCTCACGTATCTTGATCAAATTCCAACGGATTTGCATTTATTTTTGCATTCATATTTATTCACTATTTCGAATAAAATATTCACTATTTTGTCTCTCCTATACTTTTACGTTCTGTGTGCAATTTCTGCGGAAGAGATTATTAAAATGCTCGTCCTGAAGGATTTTTTATTCCCAACGACCACACTGATGGGGAGGCTAGGTGGTCGTTGGAATTTTTTATTCCCAACTGCCCCACTGACATGAGCAGTGTGGTCGTTGGGACTTTTTATTCCCAACCACCCCACTAGTGGGGAGGTTAGTGGGGTCGTTGGGAATATACCAAAAAAAAGGGTCACTTAAATTTTTACAGGTTACCTATTACTTAATACACGGTAAAATACTTTTTCTTTAATTAAAAATGAATTCTTCTTTATGAGCGCTCTCTCGCAACTTCAAAAGAAATCTCGCTTAGTTTTTCTGAGCTGAGACCTTTTAAGATACTCTCAATTTCTCGGAGAGTTTTCTCGTTAAGCCCGCTTGTGACGCAGAAGGTTGCAGATTCGATCCCCGCCGCGGGATAAATGTTTGTAAAATCTGCATTTATTTATCTCGTTTCAATGTATAATAATATGTATGTATAGATGTTCGGAAGTTCAACCAATTCATAACAGTGGTAGGTAGTAGGTACAAGTGATACAAATGTGTGTTATTTGTACCTACTATACTACCAGTTATACTTCTTAGTAGTACTACTTATCTACCTACACCGAGACAATCGTTCGTGGCGCCGTAAAATTATGAAAAGTTAAACGTTCATTAATATGGCATTCTAGATTAGCTGTGTGATGAAATGAACGAAAAATTAAGCAATCTCTCAATTAAACCATCTAATACCTATCACTTTCAGAGTAAATGTAGTACCAAGACTTTTATTTCCTTTCTCGCATAAAGCTATAAACATCGTTTTTAGTACCAATCTATAAACGGGCTTTAATGTATTCACACGAACATTACATACCTTATCACGGTAGGTAGGTACACGTTTCTAGTAGAAAGATTACCTACACAGCTTTTCATTCGTACTCGAACATATTGTAACAACTCAAGTTAGTCAGAAAGCAAATAAGAGGAGGTTTTCGAAATTACATAATATAACCTAGTAAAACACGAGAAAAAGAAAATAAAATAACAGAGCAACAAACCTTTTCCAAAAAGGGCGAAAGAAGTCCTAAATTCACTTCAATTCTTGGAAATGGCGGAGCGATTCTTCTTTTGTTCGGACATTGACGTTAACGTTGACAGTATAGTGGTATTGTGGTGGAAATAGCGAGGTAGCTTTTGAAAAAAACACCTCCATTAGGCGTTGTCCTAATAGAACGCGATTCGCGTGAGTTGCGCGAGCTAGCGATGCGACCATCTCTAAAATACATCAAACATTTTAGTTGCGCGACCGCGTTGTGCGATTGTCAGTTAGGACACCTATTAGAGTTCAATATGTTTGATCGCGCGTTCGTACGAGTCAAATTCGCGCGAACTTACGATGATCGCGCATTCGCGTTCTATTAGGACAACGCCTTATGGTATTACTTAACAAACATACTGGTTGTGTTCCTCCAAAAATTACGTCACTTCCTAAGACAATTTGTCGCTTCTTTCTTGTGATTACATGCTTCTTGATTTTCCATGCGATTTTTTCTTTATGTATATTTTGTGGATTTATATAGAAGGCTCGATGTGGTGTTGCTGCTTTGTTAGTCGTTAAAGTAGCGATATAATTTGAAGCAGTAAAGAATTGTGAGATGAATTAAACATCTGACCACTCTCCACTTACTTCAATTACGTCGCTTGAATATTCTTGTTGTTGCTTCTTCATTGTATCTGCAGTTTTCAGGATAATGAATGATAGATAATATGACGGAAAGTAAAATAAACTGTGATCAAACCTTTTTGATGGCGTATTTTGTTTAATTTTTTTATGATGAATGGGTCGGCTCTTGACCTCGAAACTAACATAGGCAAGAATGAGGTCTAAGATGGAGCGAGCCTACCCAGAAGGTGCCTATTAACTCTCGGTATTTCACTGTGATTGTGGCACATTGTGGTGTTGTTGCTTCGTTGGTCGTTAAGCTAACAATATAATTTGAAAAAGTGAAGGGCGATTGGATTATGAAACATATAACACGCTCTCAACGTCTCAAATTATTAATTTTTCGTTGCTTCTTTATTAGATGTTCGACTACTACTTTTAGACGATAAAAAAGAACAAAATAGTTAATGCAACTTAACAATAGTAAATGTACAATAGTTTTTCAGATATTTTGTTTGTTCAAGCTCTGTTGCCTCATTTCTGGGCTCTCTAATAATAGCTATGCCGGTAATGGTATGGTATTAATAACTAGTTTTTTATGTGGATTCAGTGACGCAAAGGGTGGATATGTTACATTACACCAACATAATAGTCAAGGTCGTATTTGGCTAAATTGCAGTGACTAAGAAGTTCCGCTTCAGAAAAGCTTTCCTGCACTTTCTACATGCATTACGTGATGCCATAATGAGGTTATTAACAAAATATTCAAAACAAGATATACAAAATCAAATTCACTTCAATTCTTGGAAATTGCGGAGCGATTCTTCGTCCGTTCGGACATTGACGTTGACAATATTGTGTTAGTATTGTGGCTCGAGCATAGCGGAACTAACCGGTAGAAATAGCGAGGTAGCTTTTGAAGAGAACACCTCCAACATGGTATTACTTATCAAACATGCTGGTAGTGTTCCCTGCTAAAAATTACGTCGCTTCCTAAGACAATTTGTCGCTTTTTTCTTGCGATTACTTGTTTGTTGATTTTCCATTCAATTTCTTCTTTATTATATTTTGTTGATTGATATAGAAGGCTCGATGTGGTGTCGCTGCTTTGTTAGTTGTTCAAGTAGCGATATAATTTGAAGCAGTAAAGAATTGTGAGATGAATTAAACATCTGACCACTCTTCACTTACTTAAATTACGTCGCTTGAATGTTCTTGTTGTTGCTTCTTCATTGTATCCGCAGTTTTCAGGACAATGACGCTGTTATACATATTTTTAAATTTTTTAAGCGGATTCAGTGACGTACATTGCACAAACATTATAGTCAAGGTCGTATTTGGATGAATTACAGTTACCGCAAGCTGGGAAGTTCCGCTTTAGAAAACCTTTCCTGCACTTTCCACATGCATTACCTACGTGATGCCATCATGAGGTTCTTCTGCTTCTTCTTTAATAACTGGCAACTACACAACTAGGTATAACTCTGCCAATGTCAAGTTTTAAATATACGAGTAGTCAGGTTCAATGCTAAATCCATGAGTAGTATCATATCATGCCCGTCAGTGAATCGAGTCACTGTTTTGAACAAATCACGGCGGCTTGTTTTCTTCAAAACTCTAACGGAAATTTTCGTCAACAATGGGGGAGTATTGAAGAAGATTTCTCTTCTTCAATACTCCCCCATTCTATTTTCCAGATCTCCTGTTATGAATCCAAGGCCTTATTAGTAAAATTCCACCGAAATTACATAATAAAACTTAGTAAAACACAAGAAAAGGAAAATAAAATAGCAGAGCAGTTCTTGAGGTTATTAAGCAACTACATATTCAAAACAAGAAATCCAAAATCAAATTCACTTCTTCTTCTTCTTCTTCTTTTTTATTTAGTGGCAATCTACACAACTAGGTGTAATTCTGCCAATGTCAAGTTTTAAATATTGATAAGTCATGTCAGTCAGTCAAGTCATGTCGATAGTTTGAAAAAAAACATGGCGGCTTATTTTCTTCAAAACTAACGGAAATTTTTCGTCAAATGAGAAATCTGCTTCAATACTCCCCCATTCCATTTTCCAGATCTTCTGTTTCAAAACCAAGGCTTCATTAGTAAAATGCCACCGAAATTACATAATAAAACTTAGTAAAACACAAGAAAAATAAAATAAAATAGCAGAGCAGTGCTTCTTCCTAAAATGGCGAAAAACCGTACCCAAATTCACTTCACTTCTGAGAGTGATACTTCGCCAGTTCGGACATTGACATAGTGTTGGAAATAGCGAGAAAGCTTTTGGAGAGAACACCTACGGCATGGTATTATCAAACATGCTGGTAGTGTTCACTCCAAAAACTTTGTCGCTTTCATGTGATGACTTGCTTCTTGATTTCCATGCGATTTCTTCTTTATGTAGGTAGGTATATTTTGTTGATTGATATAGAAGGCTCGATGTGGTTTGTTGGTTTGTAAGTCGTTGAAATAGCGTCATAATTATAAGGCGTGACGAGTTATCGATGGATTAAACATCTGAAACCTCGTCACGAACTTAAATTACGTCGCCATATTGTTCTTGTTGTTGCTTCTTCATTGTATCCACAGTTTTCAGGACAATGACGCTGCTAGACGAGTACCTTTACCTAAATCTGTGCCAGATTTGTACATGATAAAAACATAATCATCATTACATAAGTAGGTTTAAAAATTAGGTATAGATATTATGACGGAAAGTAAAATAAACTGTGATCAAACCTTTTTGATGGCGTATTTCACTGTGATTGTGGCACATTATGCTAAGCTAACAATATAATTTGAAAAAGTGGAGGGCGATTGGAATATGATACATCTAACACGCTCTCAACGTCTCAAATTGTTATTTTTTCGTTGCTTCTTTATTTTATCTTGAAATTTTCGACTACGACTTTTAGACGGTAAAAAAGAACAAAATAGTTTATGCAACATAACAATAGTAATAGTAATAACTATTAAGACGACATTATGTTAGAACTAATAATATTAGTTCTAATAATATTAATGTTAGAACTAATAATATTATGTTAATTTAATGGTATGTCTTTAATATATTAGGGCAACATTATTAAGTGTGTCAGTTTAAGAATATGATCTGCAAATATTTATGTTCTATGTCTAAACATAGAAACACCCAGATCCAAGATCCAGATCTAAATAAATAAATTTTTTTTTAATAAAATAGTACTTATATCAGTTATCTGGTTCCCAAAGTATAAGCTTTGCTTAGTTTGGGGCTAGATGATGCTGTGTGAAATGTCCAGCATTATTAATTAATATTATTAAAAAATCTGAATGCATGAAAATCTTTTACGGGTAAAAGAGGAAACTTTTGGAAAGTGAGCTCCAAAGCAAAATATCCCACTTCAATTTTTAGATTGATTCCGAATAACTCAACAGACGCACCGGAATACTTAATCGTTGGTCTGAGCATTTTAACAACTTGCCGAATGTGGATTGATCTGCTGACCTTCGTTTTTATTATCCCTGCCACAGCTGCCACCTGTTATCTCGCTTTATGATCCCCCAACACTAGAAGAAGTAACAGACTCTTTAAAAGACAAAGAATTAAGGAAGTTGGGGAAGGGCTGCCCTCATCAGGTTTTATCCCATAAGCTCGACACTGTTGCTGGGGTGTAGCCACTGCGTATTATTACAGTTCCTTTTAACCACTGATGAGATATGATGGGAAACAGTGATTTTACTGACAGTTTGCCACCTTCACACTGAAGGATGGCTGGCAAAAAGCGACGTTGTTTCACCACCACACCCTGCGGAAGGATACTAGCGTCACGGAAAAGATAATGGTGTGACACTAGCCGCTAGAGCAGTCCGGGTTCGTGTATCTGTAGTAGGACCAGACCATGCAAAGTTAGTTACGTTCGACTCGGGCACCATATAATAATCATTGTGTCGCGATCTGAAAAGAAAAAGGATTATTCGATTATTTACATTATGCTTCTGTTTATACCTTAAACAAATACGAGTATATCTCGTATTAGAACCTGTATGTAGTCAGTAATGCATTGATGAACATAAAATGGCGCAGAATAAGCTGTGTCCAAACCATATTGCTGTATTTAATGGTGTACGTGTCACTTGGCAGGATGTGGATGGCTCGATGTATAGACTAGTGTCCGTGACCCCATCGTAGTTAGAAAGCGAGATAATTTTAGGAAAGAAATCAGTTTGATGGTGTGATAAAACATCAAACTGCACTTTTCTTCCATGAGCTACATCGCTTCATTTTATAATACTTGACAATCTTGAAGCCACGATGTCGTGTGATTCTCTTTTAGCCGTTTTTCTGGATTAAAAGACATTAATGATAATAATAATACGCCCCTCTAAGCCCAACCCCACGCCCGTGCTTTACTACCTAAGCCTCGCGAGGGGCGGACATTCGCAACCCAGGAGTGATCGCCTGGGCACGTCTGGAGCCGAACCCGGACGTCACAGCATGCAAGCCATCGGTGGCGAGGGTAATGGGCGGCCCTCTGCCGGGGAACACGAACAATGCGAGCCCATGAGAAGGTACAACCTACGGCCACAGAGAAGTTCAAGCCCAATTCAAAAGGAGCACAACTCCAGTTGGCAAGGAAAGAGTTGGCAGCATGAGAGCAGCTAACGCAGAAGCAGTGCGGCTGGCCTCTATAAAGGAAAGAGAATCAAGCCGGACCGCCTGGGCTAAAGCGTAACTTGAAGCCCAGTCCTCTACATCTTCACCCAAATCACTTTTTTCATCCATTCCCTCATCTCCACCGTCATATTATCTAGGTTCTCACTCAAAATCACCCATTTCAATTTCACCTACATTTCTGAACCCATCATCATCGCCTTCATTGACTGAGAACGTTGTGCACACGACAATGACTGTCGAGAATTCTGCGCCCGTCAAAATCATTCTACGTGCGCGTAAAAAATGGACGGAAGAAATGAACACCTTCATCCCGCGCAAATGCACCAAACATGAAACAGACACCCGAAAATATCTGACAGAACTGCATTGTAAGTTCACCAATCAATTCCCTGAAATGAATGTTAGCAGACAAAGAGTAGGTGACCAGCGCAGAGCAATAATTAGAAATAAGCTACCAAAAACAACAAGACTGACTGAAATAAGAGCAGAAGCAGAGACATATTTGCAAACTCACCACCACCAAACACCTCTCTCAGTTCAAACACAACGTACACAGCGAATGCAATGGTCCACCGTACCTAAAGCTTGTCTCGAAAGAAGCAAAATTTGTCTAAGGTGCAGAATTCCTCAGATACAACTTCTTGAATACTTGTTTTTTTTTTTTAAACCAAAGCTAAGGTTTAAACTCTTCGTCTGTAAGGTTGTACTTAATTGATGAGCATAAAATGGCGTAGAATAAACTGTATCCAAACCTTATTGCTACATTTCATAGTGTAGTGCAGGCACGTTTCACTTGGCAGGATGTGGATGGCTCGATATGTAGACTAGTGTCCATGACCCCATCGTTGTAAGAAAGCGAGATAATTTTAGGAAGGACACCCGTTTGATGGTGTGATAAAACATCAAAATGCACTTTTTTTCCATAAACTACATCGCTTCATTTTATAATACTTGACAATCTTGAAGCTGCGATGTAAGGTAGTGTGTTTTTCTTATACCTGTTTTCTGGATAAAAAAAAAACATTTACCTAAATAATATGTACCTATAGGTACATGATAAGGTATAATTTTGGGAAGACAATCAGTTTGATGGTATGATAAAACATCAAACTGCAATTTACTTCCATAAATTACGTCGCTTGATTTTAATACTTGACAATCTTGAAGTCTCGATGTAGTGTAGTTTACAAAAAAACAAAAACATTTACCTAAATATAGAATTCTATGTTTAAAGGATAGTAGGTATATGATTCAATAAATACCTACAGTTTGTGTAAAATAAATAACAGGGCGAGCATTTTTTGTAAAAGATACTTTAGATTGATATAAAACCAAAAGAGAGTAAAGATCAAATTCTTCGCCTTTTTGCTTGGGCAGGTAGACATAAAATTGATTTTACGATAAAAGAAGAAGGATTATTCAATTAACTACATTTTGCTTTTTTTTATAACTGAAAAGGTATTTCTCAGATTAGAATCTATAATCAGTAAAGTATTGATGAACATAAAATGGCGCAGAATAAGCTGTGTCCAAACCTTATTGCTGTATTTCATGGTGTACGTGTCACTTCGTAGGATGTGGATGGCTCGATGTGTAGACTAGTGTCCATGACCCCATCGTAGTTAGAAAGCGAGATAATTTTAGGAAGAAAATCAGTTTGATGGTGTGATAAAACATCAAAATGCACTTTTCTTCCATAAACTACATCGCTTCATTTTATAATACTTGACAATCTTGAAGCCACGATGTTCTGTGGCCACGGAGAAGTTCAAGCCGGAGCACAATGTAGTGGTTCATGGTGTAGTGTAGGCGCGTTTCACTTGGCAGGATGTGGATGGCTCGATGTGTTGACTTGTGTCCATGACCCCATCGTTGTAAGAAAGCGAGATAATTTTAGGAAGGACATCCGTATGATGGTGTGATAAAATATCAAACAGGATTTCCATCCCTAAACTACTTCGCTTTATCTTAAAATACTTGACAATCTTGAAGCTGCGATGTAAGGTAGTGTGTTTTTCTTATAGCGGTTTTCTGGATAAAAAAACATTTACCTAAATATGTACCTATAGGTACATGATAAGAAATAATTTTAGGAAGGCAATCAGTTTGATGGTATGATAAAACATCAAACTGCAATTTACTTCCTTGAATTACGTCGCTTGATTTTAATACTTGACAATCTTGAAGTCTCGATGTAGTGTGGTTTCAAAATAACATAAAAACATTTACCTAAATATAGAATTCTATGTTTAAAGGATAGTAGGTATATGATTCAATAAATACCTACAATTTGTGTAAAATAAGTAACAGGGCGAGCATTTTTTGTAAAAGATACTTTAGATTGATATAAAACCAAAAGAGAGTAAAGATCAAATTCTTCGCCTTTTTGCTTGGGCAGGTAGACATAAAATTGATTTTACGATAAAAGAAGAAGGATTATTCAATTAACTACATTTTGCTTTTTTTTATAACTGAAAAGGTATTTCTCAGATTAGAATCTATAATCAGTAAAGTATTGATGAACATAAAATGGCGCAGAATAAGCTGTGTCCAAACCTTATTGCTGTATTTCATGGTGTACGTGTCACTTGGTAGGATGTGGATGGCTCGATGTGTAGACTAGTGTCCATGACCCCATCGTAGTTAGAAAGCGAGATAATTTTAGGAAGAAAATCAGTTTGATGGTGTGATAAAACATCAAAATGCACTTTTTTCCATAAACTACATCGCTTCATTTTATAATACTTGACAATCTTGAAGCCACGATGTTGTGTGGCCACGGAGAAGTTCAAGCCGGAGCACAACATTTCATGGTGTAGTGTAGGCGCGTTTCACTGGGCAGGATGTGGATGGCTCGATGTGTAGACTAGTGTCCATGACCCCATCGTTGTAAGAAAGCGAGTTAATTTTAGGAAGGACATCCGTATGATGGTGTGATAAAACATCAAACAGGATTTCCATCCCTAAACTACTTCGCTTTATTTTAAAATACTTGACAATCTTGAAGCTGCGATGTAAGGTAGTGTGTTTTTCTTATAGCTGTTTTCTGAATAAAAAAAACATTTACCTAAATAATATGTACCTATAGGTACATGATAAGGTATAATTTTGGGAAGGCAATCAGTTTGATGGTATGATAAAACATCAAACTGCAATTTACTTCCATAAATTACGTCGCTTGATTTTAATACTTGACAATCTTGAAGTCTCGATGTAGTGTAGTTTACAAAAAAACATAAAAACATTTACCTAAATATAGAATTCTATGTTTAAAGGATAGTAGGTATATGATTCAATAAATACCTACAATTTGTGTAAAATAAATAACAGGGAAAGATACTTTAGATTGATATAAAACCAAAAAAGAGCAACATCTACTAATTAAAATGCGTTTTGTTTCAGGTAAAGTGTTCACAATACTTAAGAATATGTATTGCTAAAGCTAGGAGATGCAAATATGCAATGCGATGCGACCATCATGATGTATGTATCTCTTTCTTGGTAAGTAACAGCCATTCATATTAAAACTGTTGTAAAGGAGCTTGCTTAATCGTTGATAGACCGTCGAAGTTGAGGAACATTCTAGGCAGTCGGTACATAAAGACGTTGAGATGAAAATGCGACAGGCGGTGACCGCCAGTGGCATTTTCATCTGAGAGCTTCTGTGCTTCGGAGAGAACGTTAAGTTGTTAAGCCATAACGGAGACCTTAAGGCGGCCTAAAAACTCCGTCACCAGAGTTGGCCACTGACACATACATACGAACTCATTTTATTAAAAGTGTTTGCTTTTTCAGTTTAGGATAAACTAAAACGGTGATACGGAACCCATAATTCTTTGCTGATTGCGTGAGAGAAATATCTAAATGTTTTAAAGTGATAAGCGACGTAAACATTACCTATAATTGGCTATTTTATATTTTTTTGAAAACTGCTTTAAATCAATCCTGAGGTAGAAATTTTGTATAAAAAAAATTAAACCGTAAAATGCTTTAAAAGTGCATTTTAATTTATGCTATTTAGTAATTGTCGCGCGAAAACACTAGCCACCATCATGCTGTTTAGGTTTGTGACGTCACTATGGTTTGTGAACAATACGTCTATGAAAGATAAGGTACCTATAAATTTTTTTTTTTATTCACACAGCATCATCTAGCCCCAAAGTAAGCAGAGCTTGTGTTATGGGTACTACATGACTGATATACTACTTATATACTTTTTGTTTGTAAATACATACATATTAGGTATACATAGAAACACCCAGACCCGAGACAAATATTTGTAGATCATACAAACATTGGTCCCGCCGCGGGGATCGAACCCGCAACCTTTTGCGTCGCAGGCGGGCCTTCGCCCACTGCGCTACAGAGGACGTCAAAGATTATTGTTGTATTGTGCCTGAATGCGAGAATACGAGTGTAAAACGCCATAAAAAATATATTATGTAACCAAATGAAAATCACTTGGTTGAAACCGGCAAGACGCGATCCAAAAAAATCATGTCCACAAAAAATAACTAGATTGTAGTTATTTCTGTGAAGACCACTTTGATGTAAGTTACAAGAACTGTATAATATGGTACAAGCTCTCGTGATGTGTGTAGCTTGCTTAGTCGTTCATGATACATCGTCAAAGTTAGAAACTTTCTGAGCGTTTCTTTTTTTAATTTCTTAATCAATAAAGCAGTTTTGTGGTCTTATTTTATACTATTTATTTTTATTTTACTTTTTTTCTTATTTTATTTTACTGCTATGGTAAAATAAGGCACACAATTTTTTCAATAAAAGAAATTCAATTTAACCCTGAGCAACTATATTGGATAGATTGGGCACTAGAAATCAAAATCAAAATCAAAATCAAAATTCATTTATTCAGTAGGACCACAGGGATCACTTAGAATAGTCTTAAAACTAATTTTACTCCTGTTCTTTCGCGACCAATACCGTGAAGAATCAGGGCAACAAACACGGTCTGGGGCCTATCATTTTTTTAGGTGATCCATGGATCCATTGAGTTGGAGCAAGTCCCAAGCTTTTTTGTCATCCAAATAATCTGATATCTTATAATAGGCTTTTTTACAGAGATGACGTTTAATTGTATTTTTAAATTTAGTGATTGATAAATTTTGCAATTCGCTTGGGACTTTGTTATAGAAGCTTACACATTGCCCTTTAAATGATTTCATAATTTTATCTAATCTAGTAGTGGGAACAGCGAGTTTATCCTTATTTCTAGTGTTTACATCATGATTATCGCTTTTTTTCTTAACCCTAGACACCTAACCTTCGTCGAATCGACGAGTACTCAACAGAAATATTGTTGTCTCTTTTCGACGCGCGCGCCGATCTTAGCCTCGTCGTTTGCCAACTCAGTGTTCACCGAGCTCTCTCGGGAAGCGACGGAGTCCGGCGCGTAAGTATTTTATTTCTCGATATATTACGAAAATAGTAGAAAATAGTTTCGACGAATGGTTAGGTTTTGTGTACTATTTTTTTCAACTAGTGTTTATACTTTTTTGCAGCTTTTACTATGGCTTCTCAAAGATTGCTGTCTGATGACAATATTACGCGTTTATTATTGGGCGAGGAAGATATTGGTGAATTGGAGGAGTTACCTGACAGCGAAACAGAAGATCATTTGGAGGTGGAGGATGTATAAAGCGACACTCAAGACGACCCTTCCGATCATGAAGGTACTCAAGATCTTTCTTCACCTGTTCTGCAGGACAACGAACAGGAGCCACAAACACCTCCAGCACCATTGGCAGAAAGCTCAGGTAGCAATTCTAGTATATTGACCTTTTCACAAAGCAATATCCGTAGTCGGAGACGTCATGTTTGGGCTAGCAGCAAAGGGCGTACTTCAGGTAGGGCAGCTGCGATAAATATTGTGCGTGTTGCCAGAGGACCTACGCGTACGGTAAGGAATATACTAGATGCACTGCTATTATTTGAACAATTCATGACTAATCAGATACTAGAAGAAATTTTGAAATGGACGAACTCAGAGATTGTGATAAAAAGGCTAGGAGCAAAGTCTGATGAGGGCCAAGGTGAAGGTCAAGTTGATGGTCAAGGTGAAGGTCCGTCATCATCCAGCAACCTTCAACCAGTCGAAGCTCCAAATGTGAGAAAAAGAAAAGTCTGTGGTCTCTGTTCCTACAAAAAAAGGCGCATGACAAAGTCATATTGCTCAAAATGTAACACCGCAATTTGTGGTGAACACAAAGTTGATTATTGCATAAAATGCGCCTCTAATTAATAGTTTTCATATTTTTTTCTAAATGATAAGACTGTTATTATTTATGTTCGCCTAAGAAAAAAAGGCTATTTTGTGTTACTTTTTTAAAATTTTAATTTGTATAAGAGTACATCTCATTTGATCTCTAAACCCTAGTGCCATGTAATATAAGGTATAAAATAAATATTTCTATACCAAAATATATTTTTAGTGTTTTATTTACTAAAATAATACTTGCTTTCTGTATTTAAGTAAAAAAAATAACGGAAAAATTTAAAAATAGATAAATTAATAAGGGCTAAAAATTGCTCGTCGAATCGACGTATGGTTAGGTTTAAAGGAGTATATTGGAAGGTTAGGTGTCTAGGGTTAAATGATTCAATATTTTTACGAACATACATCAGATTTTCATATATGTACTGACAGGGTACTGTCAGTATGAATATATCTTTAAATTTATTTCTAAGCGAATCTCTGGGACCCATATTGTAAATTGCTCGAACAGCCCTCTTCTGCAACACAAACACGGTGTTAATATCTGCAGCAGTCCCCCACAATAAAATGCCGTAAGACATAATGCTGTGAAAGTAGCTGAAATAGACTAATCTGGCAGTTTCTACGTCCGTGTAATGACGTATCTTTTTAACTGCGTATGCTGCAGAAGCAAGTCTCTTCGACAATCCATCTATGTGTGGGCCCCATTGTAGCTTACTATCTAAGGTTATGCCTAAAAATGTAGTGGTGTCCACAAGATCTATCTGTTCATTTTTTATTATTACACTGGTTTTTATTGGTTTTACATTTGGTAGTATGAAGCGAATACATTTAGTTTTCTTCTCGTTTAATAATAAATTATTAACATTGAACCAATTTACAACCTTAGAGATTGCATTGTTCACTTCGTCAAAGTTAACCTGTTTACGTTTCAACTTAAATATAAGTGAAGTGTCATCTGCAAACAGGACAATCTCGTGGTTGTCTTTTACAAGTTTTGGTAGGTCATTAATGTAAATTAAAAAAAGGAATGGACCTAATATTGATCCTTGTGGTACACCCATTGTCACCACTGACCCCGGAGAACGCTTCCCATTTACGTCAACTCTTTGTATTCTGTCACTTAAGTAGGAAGTGAAAAGGTTGAGAGCAACACCCCTAACACCATAGTGGTAGAGTTTCCTAATTAATGTTTCATGATGTACACAATCAAATGCTTTAGATAAATCACAAAAAATACCAAGCGCATCATGAGAGTCTTCCCAAGAATTAAAAATATGAGATATTAGATCAACACCGGCATCAGTTGTTGATCGTCCCCTTGTAAATCCAAATTGTTTGCTGTCAAGTAAGTTGTTAATATTAAAATGTCTTTGTAATTGAATAAGTATAAGTTTCTCAAAGATTTTACTAAAAGTTGGTAAAACTGATATTGGTCGAAAATTGCTAGGGTCAGAGTGAGTACCTGATTTAAAAAGAGGCGATATTTTACTATATTTCATCAGATCAGGAAACACACCACTATCAATACATTTGTTAAATATGAGAGCTAGTTCAGGTGCAATGATGTTAATCAATGGTTTTACGACGCTAACGGAAATTCCCCAGAGGTCTGTGGTTTTTTTTACATTAATGAGATTGAAAGCTTTGATGATGTCTTTATAATCCACATAATCGAAGGAGAATTTGATGTTACATTCAGGTATGTTATCTTTTAGAAATGACTCTGCGATTATGTGGGAAGAGTTCAAACATTTTGTAGTAGAGACTGGAATGTCAGTAAAAAAAGTTTCGAATGCCTTGGCTACGTCATCGTCTTGGTTTACGATGGAATCACCAATTTTAAGTTTGTAGGTATTATTATGAACCTTAACATTTCCAGTCTCACTATTAATAATATTCCAAGTAGCTTTTATTTTATTTTGACTATTTTTAATTTTATTGCCTATATGCAGTGATTTAGCTGTGCGACACACATTTTTGAAAACTTTTGAATATCTTCTAACTCTTTCCTTAAACTCTTCACTAAAATTATATTGTTTTTCGCTATAAAGTTCATACAATTTTTATCTGCTTTTATGGATCCCCGCTGTTGCCCACTCACAAAAGTTTGAACCTTCAGTAACCATAATCGATTTAGATGTATATATTGAGTTAAATTGGTAGGTAAATTCATTAAAAAATTTATTGTACAAGTAATTTGGGTTATCATTGTCATAAAATAGGTTTTCTAGTCTGGTTGCTAATTTTGATTTAAACTTTTCCAATCGATTATTGGTCATTGGTACATAAGTAATTTTTCTCCTTACATTTTGCTTTATTTGATTTTGAATTTTAATTAATTGACCAAGATGGTCGGATTTAAACTTACTTACTAAACTTTTATCAATTATTTTAACATTTGTAAAAATATTATCTATACATGTGGCAGAAGTAGCTGTAATTCTTGTAGGTTCCATAAATGAAGGTTCAAGGTTAAATGACTTAAATAAACTAGTTAATCTGGTATTATAAGAGTTATTTTCTAACAGGTTTACATTAAAATCGCCACATACTAGGATTTGTTTCTTACATTTGGTTATTTTAAACAGAATTTCTTCCATAACTTTTTCAAAAGTATTAAATGTAGCGGATGGTGGGCTATAGGCGCTTATAACAATTAATTGCTCCAACTCTACGCACGCGATTTCAATGTGTCTTTCTACAGAGTGGTGGACAATATCTTTGCGTTCTTTAAATTTAAAACTCTTGTTTAATAATATTAGTGAGCCACCTCGAATAAAATGAACTCTGCAGAAAGCACTACCAACCTGGTGATCACTGAAATTAAACATAAGCTCATGACTTTTCAGCCAATGTTCTGTAATACATACAATGTCAATATTATTTGAGGTCATGTACAAGTCCAGTTCTAATTCTTTACCTTCAAAATTTTGATGCACCAAGTTAGTAAGATTTACATTTGATTTTTTATTTTGACTCTCTATTTTATTATTATTATTTGACTTTATTGCAATGCTAGAGGTTCTCTCTATTGTCTTAAGATTTAATTTAAATGGCTTGGATAAACTTCCAAAGCCATGTTAGGCATGTCAGTTTTCTGCTTAATAGAAGCAGATTGAATAGCCAAGTTTTTGGCTGTTATACTAAAATAATAAGATAGCGAAACAGCTACCTGTCGTTGGTCAAAATGGGATAGGTAATAGCTACCTTTGGTCAAATAATAATTTTTACTAACAATATTGTTAGAGTCAATTACATGTATTAAATTATTATTGCATGATATTGTATGCAAAGTCATATTTAACCTATATCTAAGTTCGTTTTCTGCTTGTGGCAAGCTGTTGCTGTAGGGGAATGTAAACATTACAATTTTATTTACATTTAATGTACACAGTGTCTCAAAATATTTTATTAATTCAACTTTATTTACATTTCCCCTATTCCCAACCCAAATTACTATGTTGGAGCTATTATTGAATTTATTTTTAGTTATTAAACGCATGATATCATGTAGATTTGACCCGGGCAAGCA
The DNA here is from genome assembly GCA_963565295.1 of Epirrhoe alternata. Lineage (NCBI taxonomy): Eukaryota > Metazoa > Arthropoda > Insecta > Lepidoptera > Geometridae > Epirrhoe > Epirrhoe alternata. The sequence goes on from OY751375.1 coordinate 5,146,801, forward strand.
ATTATTTAAAACCGAGTGTCCCATTCTTATATTTAAGAGCTGGCCCATATTTTTTCCTATTTCATCGCTGTACATGATAGTTTGTTGTGTATTTTTGCACAACTTAGGTGAACTGACACTCAGCGGGGAGGCTGACTCGGTGACACTCACTGGTTCTGGAGTCGCAGGGCGTTGGCAGCCACAGAAGTAGTTTAAGTCGCATTATATTTCGGACATGAAGATCTTGCTGATAAAATTGATTTATTTTGGACAAGTTTAAAGAGAGTGCGAAAAATGCATTGCACTGTGATTTTATTATTATTATTATTTAAAAACATTGTTAACTCGATAATTTTTCTTATTAAATAGTAGCATATTGAATTAAACCTTAGATACAACTCCATTTTATGTCGCGTACGTAACATGTGGGCCTTATTCACCTCGGCTACTAAGGCCGTAATTAATCGAAGTTCATAACTCGATATTCTTGATACTCAGATACTTTATAACTCGATTTACTACCCTTAACTCGATGAGTGCTCTGCTCAGTCAGATATACTCAAGTTTCACCAATAGTACCAATAGTAGGTAATGTTACCTACATGTAACATACTTAGGTACCTACTAGTTGTTACGTTTTAGTTTTTTTGCTTTTTAGAAATCTTTATTGATGTCTTGCCCAACAAAAATGTAGAAAAGTTCTCTTTGTAATAGCCAGGATATAGATTAGGTACAACAAAAAACACAAAATAAGTCGGGAAGTACTCTTGAAGTCTTGAGGGACCACGAGAAACACCGCAGGGCGCAGCTAGTAGGTACTAATGTGAATCAAATGAATTTCAGAAACCATTTCAACCCTACTAAGTTCTATTTATGTCCAGTCGACATTATGTCTGAACTCTGAAGTAAACGTTCAAATGCCGCCTCGTTGGACATGAATAGACTAGCGTTTCCACTGAATTGGCCACTGACTCATACGAACTTACTGAATTTAACATAACCAGGAGGTAGGTATCAAGTCGTGAAATGTATCACAACCAGTTTTTATATTCTATACGTTTTGAAACTGAAAGAAGACATCAAATACATACCTAAACGTTTCACATTTCATTTTCAGATTCACTACCGACCCGCACAATTTAATATTTTTTTAATATTCGAAAATTAAGTAGTAAATAATAATATTTAGATTATTTACCAAGGGGATAAAGCAGTGTATTATGTTACGGGAGCCATAATACCTCCCAAGCGCATCGAAGGATTCTTGAGTTAACTCCCGAGCGAAACCGAGGGTGTTTATAGTTCTAGCGTCTTACCATAGAACGTGATATAAAGTTATTCCACCGAATAAATCAAGAATAACCATACATTTTGACAGTTTACACTCCGGAATAACTTTATGCCACGTTCTATGGTAAGACGCCTAGAATCCGGAGACAGTGAAAGATTCAATATGGCGCCCGTGACATAATACACTGCTTTATCCCCTAGCGTCCAAGGATAAGACAGCATTAACCCCGAGGTGAATACTCCACTTTTCACACATAGGTACTGTGAGAAAAATTGAGACCAAATAGGTACACCCAGAAAATAAAAAGCCAGTCTAATGAAAAGGTTTCATACTATAATAATAATTGATTCGCTTATTGTCAAAAAAATATTTTGGCATATTAATCATTAAGCAAAAACAATAAAATCTCTAAATAGTTTGGAGGCAATAGCCACATTTTATTCTTTTATTTGTTAGATTCTACTTTGTGCACGTCTCTAAGGTAAAAAATTTCATGGAAATATCAAGCTCTGAAGAAAAAAATCGGTAGCCACCGAGATGTAGCCACACATTTTTTCTTCTTTTTCGTATAGTTTGTTTAATTGCCCCTGCGCCAGTATAAAAATATTCACAATATACTCGTAAAAATATTCATAGAAATATTGATGTTCAAATTCGAACGAATAATGGAATTCCATACTACTTTTATCCCGGTCCAGTAGTTTTCTACGGTCACTGCCAGTCGGAAGCGTGATTTTATTGAACATGCTTACAGTTTTAATTAATAAAGTTGACGCCACAACAGCGTTGGGTGCAAAGCTTTTGCGTCATTGCCACGAATGCTCTATACTTACTCGCCTGCATAGGTATAGTTACAATGTAGCTTACTTTTGGTTGATTGTTCTCGTGTGACACAGCACAGATCCTGGCACGGAGCCAGTTGACCCGTGAGGCCAGAGCACTTCATACGCCAAATAGCACTCTCCAGCACTGAACTGCAAGATATTAATCCATTCCAACTATAAATACTGGGTAGGTATATGCTCATTCTGCGTTTTCAACATGAAAATGTATTAAAAGATTTGCTTTTGCACGTTGCAAATGTAATGGGTAACGTAAACAAATACCCATCAGACGGATCCAATATCACCATTGTGCAAACAAACAATTTCGATTTCTTCGGATTGGTTTATTCGATCCTGTTGAACCCAAAGCGATGCCGCTGCCTTTACTAAGTCATACTAATTGTCAGCTAGTTCGCCTGGTTCGATAGTCTTCGCCCACTAGTTTACCTACAGGTTGGTTACGTCATTATTGAGGTATTTAAGAATAATGCATCTCAAAATGAGCTCAAAACAAATCAGTTTGTTTGCAAATTGTGTCACTAGCCCTTCCGAGCCAGTGTGGCGAAAGGAATTAAAAATACGGCGCCACTGAAAACCAGCACTCCAACAGACGTGAACTGCTGGAGCAAATGCTGGAGGGGAATTATTTTATTTTATTTTTTAGCCTTATTTTCAGTCACTTAAAATGTTAGGTAAACCGACAGACCTAAAAAATTTTTCGCTTCGCTCAAATATTGCTAGTAAATGTATCAATAACATTTTTACATTCAAGAGTCTACTAGAGGAGCGGCGGCAGTCGATAATCTAAGCTTACAACACTATTTCACGAACACTGTGACATTTCATTTTTTGTAACCTGACACGGGCCTGACACTTCGTCTAGGTAGGTTTAAATGGTAAACCTAATTTCGTGTAAAGAGGTACCAATGATCTTTTATACTGCATTTTTCTGAGAGGTACCTAGGTACTTCTGTACTGTGGAGAAAATAAAATTTTATTATATTCTATTCTTCTATATTCTATAATTGCGCCTAACAAGAAGTCAAGAAGCTCATTTCTTGCACTTGACACAATATTATGATTAAACTTTAGTAATTATAACTAGTAGTTAATACTTGTTAGTATATTTTTTGTTATAGCGGCAACAGAAATACATCATTCTGTGAAAATTTCAACTGTCTAACACGGTTCATGAGATACAGCCCCCAGAATTTTGTATTCCTAATAAAAAGGGAATACAAAAGTTCATGACCAAGTTTGTTTAAAAACTTCTACCGAAAACTTGTGGGTAGAAAGGAAATTGATGCCTTTAAGTAGGTAACAAGAAGAAAAAACCGGACAAGTGCGAGTCGGACTCGCTCACCGTACAAACCTTAGTATGTACGTTTAACAGTGGAAGCTGTTAGGTAGGACACACCAAAATTAGGTGCGTATACTCGTACATGAGAAGGGATTTATTTTTAATTTTTCGTCATAGATCGGAAATACACCGCTATTTTATGACTACCAAAAAAAAATTAAGGACAGTTGCAGCAGACGCAGGAAATGATAATGGCATAGTCAGAACTTTTTTTTATTTAACTATCACAAAGTTATCGAGGATTGTAGTCAACCAAAACAATACCCAGTCAGTAAAACCGCAGTAGCTATCATAAATCCATGTCTGACTCGTCTCGAGGTTAAATTATTATATGAGGTAATATTTTTCTTTCCTCTTTTTTTGAGTTTGAACTACATAGGTAAATGTGATCAGTAACAGGCACCGAGACATTGTTTAATTTTTTTTTGGTAATTAAAAAATAGGGGTACAGTCTATACTAATATTATAAAGAGGAAAGATTTGTTTGTTTGTTTGTTTGAAATGAATAGGCTCCGAAACTACTGGAACGATTTAAAAAATTCTTTCACCAATAGAATCCCACATTATTCCCGATGAATATAGGCTATATTTTATCCCGGGGATGTGAAGTTTTCCCGAGGGATCGCGGGTAACACCGCGGTGGTCAGCTAGTATATCATAAAAACAATTAAAAATCTTAAGCTTGTACCAATGAAGCCGTTTCACGATAACCCACCTGTGTGTAACCCACCTGTAACGACCTCTGGTAGCGCAGTGGACGTAGGTCTGCTTACGATACAGTAGTTTGTGGGTTCAATCCCCGCCCGGGACAGATGTTTGTATGATCTACAAATATTTGTCTCGGTTCTGGGTGTTTTCTATGTATAATATGTATGTATTTACGAACAAAAAGAACCTTTAAGAGTAGTAGGTACCTATATCAGTCATGGTACCCATTGCACAAGCTCTGCTTACTTTGGGCTTTGGGGCTAGATGATGCTGTGTGAGAAGTCCATTATTAATTTATTAAGCTGATTTTTAAACTTTTCATTTGACCTTGCATAAAACTTATCAAAAAACATTATATCCATGCTTGTAATTTTCATTCATATCATACGGCCAACATTTCGGCTTTCTTTTCTATATCATCTTAAACTTACTTTCTGATTAAAACATTGGGATTGCAAAGCAATGAAAAACACTGAATAATAATAAACTTTGATCGCATATGAACATGCTTTATTATCGCACGTACGGCTGCGTGACCCGGGGCAACGCGGAAGGTCGATAATCAAGCAAAACCCGCTCAAAAGTAAGCCTTACCCAAACAGGCACAAGGTTGAATTTCAAGGAAGATATCAACGAAGTTGCTGTTTAAGCGAAATACAAGCAAATTTAAGCTTAGATGCTTTTGAAATGTGGGTGAAATTCCTATGAGGCTCTAGTTCACTGCACTGTAGTAATACCAGTAATACCAATCCGTTTAGGCAATTTGAATGACCACGCAATTTGTTGGTTGTGATTTTAAATAGGAAAACATGTTTTCAACAGATTGAACTGGTTAGTTCGAACTGCCCCCCTAGCCATGTCACAAATCGCAATAGAATAGAAATCGAATCGACAGATATTGCTGACATTCTTACGGCATTAATTTCCAAAAATTCATACATTTTATGTAAATCGTCAGTTTGACATACCTAATGCCAGGAACTCACGTGCCGCGATACTCGACATAAAATGTATCCAGTTTTGACAATTAATATGCCATTTGACGCTGGTGAGTCTCAGCGTTATCTGTCGATTCGATTTCTATTCTATTGCGATTTGTGACATGGCTAGGGGGGCTGGTACTTTGTCACCTGATGATGATGATGCACCTAATCTGAATGTGTCCCGTAGGTACATCGTATTTAACTTCACTTCTAGAAGCTCGCATTTAACTTAATTTTATTACTTACTGGTAATGCGTTACTGACATTAGCAGTAACTTTTTTATTAAGGTAAAAAATTACTAGTGTTTAGGAAACAAATACTTTTTATCTGTATGTGAACATAGTGGAGTATATTATTTGTGGCCGATGGACATCCCTGCGCAGACACTATCACATCACTAGGTACCTATGCCTACGCGCATCCGGCCGGGTCGACGCCATTACATTTTTCGGAAAGCCGTGAACAACTCACGCCCCTTTTATTTAATTGTACAATCACTGTAACTTTATTCATTAACACTGTCAGTATGTTGGAGTTCCACGTTTTTATCAAATTACCTGGAAGATTCCAAACCCTAACAACTACGAGAGTAGAAAATCATCACGTTGAATAAATCGTATACTAAAAAGTAAGTTCGTATGAGTCAGACTAACTCTGGTGACCGAGTTTTTAGGCCGCCTTAAGGCCTCCGTCATGACTTAACAACTTAATAGCCGGGACCGACAATTTAACATGCCCTCCGAAGCACGAAAGCACTCAGATTAAAATGCTACTGGCGCCACCCATCCACTAACGGAACGCTTAAAACGTTGCTTATCTTCGACGATCTATCAAGAAAGACTAAGCAAGCACGACCACGAGCGTTTCAAATTCGTATAATAATAATAATTCTATTGAACTTTCTCAGCTAAACCAAGGCACACAGTTTTTCCCTGGAGTTCCATTAAATAGAACAAACAAACTCCCACGCCAGTTTGTTTGAGTGTGTAACTATAAACCGATTCCGATATATTACTAAGGACTAGTAGGTATTACTGTATTTTTATTATATTTAATGCTTGTGGCTGGTTACAGATTCCCTAAGTATCTACTTGATGATATTTCATGTCGATTGCCAGTATCATCAATTTCAAAACTAAATACGTAGAGTTTGTCTAATAAAAGTCAACTTTTATTAGACAAACTCTACGTATTCTCTGACTCTGGAAAAGGGCGCCAAAGTATGGCAACCTCATTTCTATGAGAAAATTGGAATATCCTATTTTGATAAAAGAATGAATGAATGATAGGCCCCTAACCGTGTTTGTTGCCCTGGTTCTTCACGGTATTGGTCGCGAAAGAACAGGAGTAGGTAATATTAGTTTTAAGACTATTCTGAGTGATCCCTGCGGTCCTACTGAATAAATGCTTTTTGACTTTGATACTTGATAATTTAATATTTATATAATTGTATAATGTGGTATTAGTTTATATTACGCTCTATTCTCTAATATTATTAATGCTGAGTTTGAATTTAAAGGCGCCCGTTTCCAGTGTCAACTTTCATTAGACAGAGTTTTTAAATCGTGATTGATCACTATCACATGACGACCTCTGTGGCGCAGAGGGTGAAATCCCGCTTGGGACGCAGAAGGTTGCGGGTTCGATCCCCACCGCGGGATAAATGTTTGTATGATCTACAAATATTTATCTCAGGTCTGGGTGTTTCTATGTCTAAAAATGTATTTACGAACAAAAAGTATATCAGTTATCTGGTTCCTATAGTACCTAGTACCTACAAGCTTTGTTTAGTTTGGGGCTAGATGATGCTGTGTAAAATGTCCAGCATTATTTATTTATAAAAAAAATTGCATGTATCAAAGGAGAGAATTCGGTTTATAAAATTGTTTTTTCTTATAAAAATATAGTTTTTGTCACTATAGTCTTTTTCACGGCGGAACGTATGCAAGACACTTCGAGATGATGTCAAAATCAGTCTAATAGTAATGTCCTAAAGTTTAATCGAGATTATCAACATCGATTTTTGTTTCAATAATATCAATTCATCTCAATCGATTACAAGGTTCATTCATAGACAGAATTACTAAACCAACGATTATTTTTTTACTTATCGATTCATCGATTGTTTCGATTTTCATTTTTGCACTCTCTAATAGATAACGTTCCATCTTACTCAGTACTGTTATTTGGCGGAATTTTTTGGAAATGTTTATTGTTTATTTATTTATATTTTATGGCTCGTTTATGAAATAATTAAACAGGAAATAGACAAAAACATTTTTTTTTGTATGTTTTATCGTTAAATTTTTTTTCTTGACTTTTTTGTTTCAAAATTGTTGTGAGCCACACAACGTGAAACGAAACAAGTTCAATGTGTCTTGCATACGTTCCGGCGTGAAAAAGACTATAATAAATGTTATTCTTGAAAAGAATCAGTAAGAAGAAATATGAGACTTTCTGCGATTCCAAAATTTCAGTTTAGTCGAATGTTTGAAGTGCATTTATATAAAACCAATACTTATTATTTTCAATACATTTATCTGCTTAAACTCCGTCACCAGAGTTGGCTACTAAATCATACGAACTTAATGTTTAAACTTCTGTTTATCGTAGCGTAATACTCCTAGTACACTTTATTTTTCAATTTTTATACATTCGGTAGAGATTACCTCATTCGGTAGAGAAAATATAATATTTCGCGAGGCGCTCAACCGATAAATGGGCTCTGCCGATGTTCGAGGCTTCTCAGCTTAGTCGCAGATTGCAAAAAAGTAGTATCTAACCTAGCTAAGCTTTAAGATGTTTCACTGAGAATCGAAACATCAATATGATATCTTAACAAACAACAATATAAATGTATAATTTTTGTCACAAAGAATCAGCATTGCCATTCAGCGTGGCAACACCGCCAGTGTTTTGGGCACGCTTCCGACTGGCAGTGACCTGGATCAGTTGAGCTATCTATAGAACGACCTCTGTAGCGCAGTGGGCGAAGGCCCGCCTGCGACGCCAAAGGTTGCGGGTTCGATCCCCGCGGCGGGACCAATGTTTGTATGATCTACAAATATTTGTCTCGGGTCTGGGTGTTTCTATGTATAATATGTATGTATTTACAAACAAAAAGTATATAAGTAGTATATCAGTCATCTTAGTACCCATAACACAAGCTCTGCTTACTTTGGGGCTTAGATGATGCTGTGTGAAAAAGTCCAGCATTATTTTATTTATTTATTTATAGATAGTTTTTACGATGATCCTTAGATAGCTTGACTGATTCTATTGTATTTTGTAATTTTATGTTCATATAAATGTATTAAATAAATCTTATTGATTAAAATAGTAGGTGCATGCACCATCGCGCATGGGTCAGGCCAAGTCAACGTAACTTTTTGAGCGTCGCGTAAAACGAGATGTAATTTATGATAAGTATATTTTGTACAAAATTATCTCAAGCCTAACACTTTTGTAACGAGTTTTTTAAAATGCATTTGAAAAATTGCAGCATACCAGATACCAAGACAAAATAAAAAATGCTACTGAAACCACGCGATATTGTACCTAAATACATCATGATAAAGTCGACTCCTCATTTAAAGTTATTTGAAGTAAAAGAGACACAGCTTACTGGCAGACGGTGTACTAAGCCTGGAAGTGTTTTCTATTCAATAATGATTTTGTTTTAAAACGGTATTATCGAGAAGAACTCGGATGCACTTGAGGCCGTTGGGGCTTTAGAGCTTGCAACAAAATATTCAGTTTCATTGGTATAGTCAGGTCGGGGTGAGACTGGAGGGTAAGGTTATCGACCTCGATAAACAGCACTTGTCTTCGTTTTTCCCAAAAAGTTACGTACTGATGTCATTGTATGGTGTTCTTCAAAGGATCTTGAGTGACGTGATCTGAGAGAACGCCTGCTGTGCCTTGGGCTTATAATCCTATTTCGTTATCACAGTTGAGTGGAATGCAGTGTTTCATATATTCTAGATGTTCAGGACAGAAAGACAAGGAAGTGACACTACTGTTTACACTATTAGTTTTGCAACACACAGAGTTACTAAGCACATACTCGCATTAACTAGGCAGTGGATGTTCAGCGTCACTGTGCATATAGTAATTTTCCAGCCCGCTGGAGATTCGATGTATTGGTATTTCGGTTGATGAGCTGTGTTTATATTGCGGTTAGAAAATTATTAATGTTTGCTATCAGCGCCAAAATGGACAGGAACTCGATCGACTCTCATCAGCTTATAATATCAAAATGAGCTCGAAATATGTTAATTAATTGGAGCGACTGTTGATGGTTATTTTGTGAATAGGATTTTGTGTACATTGTTGTTGAAAATTCAAATTAATTATTGGGTAAAAACGTTAGCATCGTCATCATCACATCTGTCAGATTACAGAAAAACGATTTACCTATGGTTACTTTTCGACGTAAATGGAAGAAAAGCTTAGTCACCAGCGGTTTCGCTTGCATAGTACAACTTCTAACAAAAAAATGGTATTTAATAAAAAAAATTACCTTATTTAGCCATGATCAACCGCAAACAAGAAAACAAGCCATCAAAGTGTGAAGTACGAAATGCAAGTACAAACACAACATCTGCTAGAGAATATGTTCAAATACAAAATGTTTGTTCCTGGCTTTCGATGTACGGCCCTTAAGACCACCTCACCAAGCTGCGTAAGTTAATCAGTGTTCAAGAGACCGAGGCTAAGCAAGTCTGATGAGATTACCTTGCAGCGCATAGACTGAGAATAATATGATTAAAGCGGTCAGCCAACTGTCCTGATGTTGCTCCGAACATTCAGGTAACAGCATCAACTAACTTAGGCCTTTAAATCTATACTAGATGATTTATACAGCCTCAGGAGGCAACCTATGCCTACACTCAACGGGACGCTGAAGTGCCTGGGAAATTGTTTGAGATGGAATAGGCTTCCCGCTGGGCAAGCCTATTCCATCTCAAACAGGTAGGTGCTGACCTAAACCATCTTCTCCAGATCTCTTCGCTAGATCCACAGGTTGCCTGGAAGAAATCGCTTTCAGCGATAAGGCCGTCCATTGTGCTAAGATCTTGTTATTGTTTTAAATGTTTTTGTTTTATTAGGTGTACAATAAAGTGTTCATTCATTCATCTAAAGTAGCCTCAGCGTGCTTGTACGGAAAATGTATTGCGAGTTAATGAGGCAAATGATATGATAAATATCTTTCTCTCGAGGGGCCCTCAAAGAAATACTTAAATCTATAGTTTTCTAAGAACAAAATCTTCTAACTTTTATTTTAATTTATAACTATTTACAGAAACTAAGCTACTACAATATGTACATAAAATTACAAAATGCAATAGAATCAGCTATCTAAGGATCGTCGTAAAAACGATCTATAGATAGCTCAACTGATCCAGGTCACTGCCAGTCGGAAGCCCAAAATACTGGCGGCATTGCCACGCTGAATTGCAATGCTGATTCTCTGTGCCAAAAAATCGCCAGCTCTCGATTAATATCATTATTATATTACTTTTTTTAAACTGGGGCCCCAGTTTTTTTTGGACCAGGGCTCTTAGCTACCTAGCTACGTCACTGGCTGCTGGGTGTGTCTAGGAAAGTAGGTAGTTCGCTAGATTTTGTCGGCAGCGGCGGCTAATTTTGCGATTGTCAAAATTGTGTGCACGGTATCAACTGGCTTGCTATAGGGATCATTTAGATTGTTTTTTGGGATGTTTTGAAAAAAGTTTTTATAATGGTTGCAGTTTTTACGGCCGCTTAAATATTCTCTCGCTTTTTAGCAGCCGAAGCTTCGGCACGATTTATAGGTTTGAATACGCGCAGTAAAATTGTTGGTGCGAAGTTGTTTTATGGCAGAAATCCGATGAGTTACATTCACGGATGACGCAGTCTGCATAGTGCACAGCTTACGGATGACATTTGGAACACAGACTTACACAACGTACTCGTATACTCGTATTAGTCGATTATTAAAGCAGTGTATGTATTACGAGTTCTTGAGTGGAGACCGCGACTCGGCAAACGTAGTGTAGGACGCCCTCCGGCCAGGTGGAGTGACGATCTGCGAAAGACTGCTGGCAGAAGCTAGATGCGTCGAGCCGAGGATAGGGCGCAATGGCGCTCATTAGGGGAGGCCTAAGTAGTGGACTGCTATAGGCTGATGATGATGATGATTATGTTAATACATAATAATTGCGCTTGAGATTCAATATGGCATTCCAATAATTTGTCATGCCGTATTGAATTTCAAGCGCACCGAAGGCCTCCCGAGCGACAGCGAGGGTGTTTATTAACTCCCAAGGCGAAACAACGGAATTGATGACTAGAATACTGAGACAGCGAGGGATTCAAGAGATGTTCAGTGTGTTACAGGTTATGAGTATTTCGCCAAATCAAAGGTTATTGATCATTCTTTGAATCACATAAAAAAAATCGTATTTCGACACATACCTTACCTTACCTAATTTTCTTTTTTTAAAGCTATTAAAAAAACGAGATGGAGGGACGAACTCGCCAAATTCAACGCTAACTGGGCCTCACTAGCAGGATAGGGATGAATGGAAAGAGTGGGGAGAGGCCTTTGCCCAGCAGTGGGACAGTGAGGGCATTTAATAATAATAATAATGAAAGAACTTCAGTTACGTTCAATATCCTTAATAAAATAACGAACAATATCAATAAAGTCTATACTAGATTGTACTTAGGTCTCGAAACGGGAAGCAAGCTACGCCAAAAGTAGCATTTTATATTAAATTCATGCTAGTTTGAAATTTTATTTCCTCAAATATTTTATTTCGTACTTTTGTGCGAGGTAGCGCGCCGTGCCACTTGTTAGTGAGATATGAGATGTATTTCTAGGAATTGAGTTATGCGGTGCACCAACCGGAATAGTTTTATTAGGTGCTACGCTCGTAGCTAAGTGCTACGAGTTGGGTGCTACGAGTGTATATTGGTTGACAACCTTTCTAGAACGGGTTGCTACTTGATTACAAAACGGACAGCATCGGTTTGCTTCAAACTTCATACAAGCCGCATTTTATGTTCTCGTCTGCGTGTAAAATACTAAGAAAAGCGATCACAATACGAGATAAAAACCATACTGAACGAATGAAGGATTTGAGTGGTAAAATAATTTTCATTTTTAATCAGAGTGGATGGAAATTATATAAAGTCATGGAAGCCTTTAGGCGATCTAATACTTGCCAGAAATAGCCATTAGTCACATAAAATAGACAACCGATAAAATGCAAAGACACTTATTTGAGTCCCGGGCCGGACAGACCTTTTATATAGGCATGCATAGGGAGCGGAAACATTGCGGAATTGAAAGCCATATTTGAGAATTTTGATCTTATGTTTTCATCTTATATTTTTATAAATATGGGCATTTTATCATTGTATAAGTATGTTCTGTGTTGCCTGAAATAAATGGTTATTTATTTATAAAATTAATAAATAAATAATGTAGGACATTTCACACAGCATCATCTAACTCCAAACTAAGCAAAGCTTGTACTCGTACTATGGTACTTGGTATTTTATCATATTATTGTTATTATTTTATACCGATCGCTGTTATGCGGTTTAACGTTAACATTTTTGTTTGAACAGCCTAAAGTTTTAGTGAACACGAACCTCAATGTAACTTCAGAAGTTCGAATCCAAGCAAATATCGTGAATATGTATTCAGCGTCAATGTTCCTTCTCTTGTTTGCGGTGTGTTCGTGTTGAAGTTTATTTTCAACTAAAGCGCTGCTAATTATAACTTTGACTGGCCTCACCGCTCAGTTTGGAAGCTCTACTTTTTGCGCTATACGTAAAAACATCGTTTTGAAGTAAAGTAAAGTAAAGTACTAGAATGTATTGCAAATATAAACATGGATTTGAATGAATGAAAATATTTTATTGCACAATGCACACCAAAATAAAAATAACTACAAAATACAGTAGAAAAGAAAACCATAATACAATGCATAATGGGCGGCCTTATCGCTGAGAACCGATCTCTTCCAGGCAACCTTTGGATGGAGAGGAATGTAAATAAAATGGCTTAAAATGGATTTATTAGTCTGGAGGAAACCTACTTCAGTCCTTCTGAAATATATACAGTGCGGATACGGAACGAAATAATAATCTATTAATCGAGTTCATAATGCTGCAGACTGAAGCATCTTAATACTCAATACCATATCGCTCGTGGCACTTTGTAGCATAAGTCTGTCAAAGGTGGAATGTAGGGACTGGGTGGTGCCTTAGAGTGGGCTTTGGCTGGGTTATATGTAACTGCGATAGCAAAAATTGCTCAATTTTTTCCAGTGCTGTTTCTACACGACAATCAAACCTATTAGGTACCAATTTCCTTGATTTTACATTGCCGCTTTAGTTCCTGCTATTTGAGCGTAGCGAAAATAGACCGAGCGTGGGAATAATAAAAAGTCTAATCAAGTACGTCATCCTCTGACGTCAACACACCGCTGCGAGAGAAAAATAAATAGGTGACTTAAGACGTCAAATTTCTAATGAGACGTAATTTTTACAGTATCGCCCCGGCTGTTACATACAATACAACATGGTTTTCAACATTTTTAAGCTAAAAACAGTTTATTATATTTAAATCTCAGAAAACTATGGGGGCTGTTCGGTGCAAGCTGGTGTGGTGCAAGATTAATAACACAACAACAGGAATAATCACACTGACATCTAATTTTTTGTATCGCCGATCACGTCACTGTTTGTCTACCTGTGGTTTATACGTTCGTCTATGGACATAGACATAGACATAGACATTCATTTATTTACTGCATAAGCACACATACACATCAATACACAGAAAAAACAATACAGTAATCAATAGGCTTGTGCTTGCTCGGTCAGTACAGAGAGCGCTCCGTACTAGTACAATCGTTGTGAAGAACTAGATCGGACTTCTAGTACTATTAGTACATCTAGTACAGTAGATCTTCGGTTCTATAATGAGTCGCTCGGTCGGTCGGTCGGTCCTGAACTACGTACTAGCTTTGTGTTTTGTAGGACGTGAACGATGTTCGTACTAAACTAAAGATCGAATGAAACGCCCGCCACCGTGATATCTCTGTCTCTTTTATTACCGCTTACTCGCCTAATGAGTCTATCTCTGTCTGCGCTTGACAAACCAATCAGACACTGACATGGTGAATACATTTCCATTAGCTAACAGTTCTTTTTCCGAACGATCGAATGAACTAGAGTCCTAATAGGATCGTGTAGTTCTTTTCATTCCGTCCTAGTACAAGGGTAGATACGCAATAATACGCATGCCGATTTGAACCCTATTACAGTGCAGGAAGGCGCAGCTATGATAATTTCCTTAAGGAAACGATCGAATGAACTAGTGTACTAGTGTACTAATAGTCCTATTAGGACCGAGTTATGTGAACTAGTTCAACTAGTACACTTGTGGGAATGAATTCCTATTAGTACTTAGTTCAGGAACTACACAAGCCTAGTAATCAATAAAAGGAAGACACACTATGGTCGTGACCGTGTTTCGTTTTAAAAATATTGCTTAGTATCAAGAAGTTAAAACTACCTTCAGATTGAAAGTTGAGGTGCTTCTAATCGGAAAATACCGCTCCCATTATTATCATCAACCCTGTCCTTATCCCATTTTTTTGTTAGGTTGGCACAATAGGTTTTTCTTTTTCACTCTTCTCTATAGCCGTCATCTTAACTTTCATTCCTTTCTTGTCCATATTATCTATCATCCTTCAACACGGCCCTCATTATATTTCCATAAAAAATTTAACCCCACTCGGCCAACAGAGCTCTCATTCAATGTATAATTCTTTTCAAGTCGGGTATTCACATCATTAGTTGATTTAAATGCGATGCTTCAAAGCCCATCCCTAATACCATTGTGCATTTCGAATAGTACCTTTGACACGTCATTTGACCTCATTCGTTAATAGTACATTACGATATTAGTGCGTAAAGATGGTTATAACATGCGAGGCGGAATTTCAGCCCGAGCCGCAGGCGAGGGCGTAAAGGTGCATTTACACGGTGCGATTTGTCGTCGGATTTGCTAGGCCGCGCCCATTCGGTGTGCCAACTTGAGTTAGACTTAGCGCATTCACACGACAAACTGCGCTTGCGATGCGATGTCGCGTCGTCACTACGATGCGATATCGGAGATCCAACTCGCCATCGCATCGCGGCGAGTAGGGTTACCATACTAAAAATTGGAAACCCGGACAAATGCCAGACAAAATATACGATTTAAATGGAAACGCACGTGGCTTACAACATATTATGTTGGTACCACGTGAGTGAAGCCACGGTGCGTTCCGCAAGCTCACATACCTAAATGTAGACATTGATATTTTAATGTTCAATATAATAGTCTTAAGAACGAGAATTTCATTATTTTTCTACATAAAAAAAAATCTTGTAAGTACTTATTTTGTATCATAATATCTTAGAAAAATCTAAATAAAACGACAGGTCTGGAGAAATCTTAACGTATGGTTACTGTAAAATGGGCGGATTATAGGGGCGTATGCCACAGAATAAGTTTCATAGTTACCTAGACTTTTACTAACTGCGGAAGAGCGTACGATATTTGGTAGATTATAGCGTTGTTAAATTTCAACAATGTTCTCAAGGGATCGTTAGTGGAGTGGTCTAGCGTGCGGTTTCCAAGAAGAGACATGCTGGTTCAATTCCTTGCACAAAAAATTTTTTTGCATTTTTTTTATTTTTTCTTCTCTAGAATTTTTTTTTATGTTAATGGTGAACATCTCAGTTTCATAAACTTTTTAATAAAAACTAAAGAAAATAAAATTTAAATTCAAGGTCCGAACAGAGTACTTACTTAGATGGTAATTTTACCTAATACTAGCTGTCCGCCGCGGTGTTACCCGCGATCCCTCGGGAAAACTTCACTTCCCCGGGATAAAATAAAGCCTATGTCAAAGATTTAAATCGTTAGATGTGCCCGGACGCCAAAAACTAGGGCGTTGTCTTTACATGTGTGTTATCAAAATGCCGACGTACGCACACACACTAATGATTAGTTAAAAATTAGTGGATTTGCCAATAAACTAAACTTTTATTTCACCATTTATTGTGCAATAATATTGCACGAACTTTCGTGAAAAAATATATGTATGAAATTGAAAAATTCTGTATGTGTGGCTCAAAATACCTACGCACGCAACTTAGCTAATGAGTACGTATAACATATAAATAGTGTTATTGCCAATAACCTTAATTGAAATTATTATCATTTATTGTGCAACCATATTGCACAGACTTTTGTAAAAAACAAAGGTCATATTATGCCCTGAAATGGAAAATAATGTACAAGTCTAAAAATGTGCAATCTGTGAGGTATGGTCAGCAAACTCATCAGATTAAGTATGTACGTACTGGCTTGGGTGAGTAAAACCAAAACAATATGAATTACATTTTTATTTTATTTTATTTATTAGGGACAACAAACAGCTACAATATACAGCGTATTTGAACTTAATAGTAAGAAATGACCATTAAGTACTTAGAAGGTAAAATATACATGACAGGTAATATAATATTGTAGCCCACAACATTATCTAGACAAAGAGAGTTTATATAAAAAGTGCCACTAGAGGCAAATACAAATTATTTACCTAACACTATTTTACAAGTATTAGGGTAAAGGCCCCAGTAGTCGGCCCCTCTCCAGTAGTCGGCCATTACTGGCTTTTAGTTTGAATAAATAGCAAAGTAATCCAGATAAGTAATCCAGAAACTCACACACACAAACATATACCTCACACACATGTTATATACTCCTTTTCATATATACACACACAAAATATGTATACACACACACATAAATCATTTGATACCTACCTAAACAACACTTAACGACGATACATACCTTAACCCTCTTGACCTTGTCTAAAGATAAAATTTGGAAATGCACATCACACCCTTTCATATGTAATTAAAAGTACCTATCACTATCGAACAGTGTAGCTGTGGTAACTATTATAAATCCAATGTTGGTCACCACGACACAGGGTATCCTAGTGTGGCCACACTAAGTTAGTGTAAATAATATGTAAGCATAGTTTAAGACCTTAAAACATCTATGTATATTTTTTTACTGTGTATTTTCTGTTTTTGGATACAAATAAATAAATTTTTACTTTTTACTTTACTTTAAAAATCATTTTTCAATAAAACTTATTCTCAATACATTTTGCATGAAAACTAAAATTTAGTATTTTTAAGTGTTCCAATAAAATTAAGACCATAGTTATTTGAAGTATTTGTTTGTAAACAGATAGAGCCTCCAAATACGCAAAAAAAAAATTCAATAATATCCTATCTCAAAAAATATAAAAACTTTTTGTTAATGCAGTTCTCTGCATTAAAAACAAGTGCGCTACGACTTCTCCGTGACGATTATTTTTGTGAATATTATGACGCTAAGTATTTTTGTATTGTGTTTTTGAATTTGTATGGTGGTGTGAATGTGAGATACAAATTAATGTTGAATAATTTAAGTGGTAGTAGTAGCTATAAGTAACGTACCTAAATATTATATTAAAGGTTTATGAATATACTCTGTACATTATACAGTTTAGTTTTAAATAGATAAGACTTACTTATCCAAATATTAAATGAAATTATCTATTTCGACTTCCATATTCAATAACATGATCTATTGAATCTGCTGACGCTACCGACCGTGAGGTTGCGTACTGCACAATGCACAACGCGCTTACCGAGAAAATTGTGTCATCTCTTTTTCTCCCAAGGTAGTTGCATTGCAAACTAAGAACTCTCCATCTCTTTTGTGCACTCGCCATAATTTTAATAAATGGCCAGCTTATCCATACTGGGTCCATACTAATATTATAATGAGGAAAGATTTGTTTGTTTGAATTGAATAGGCTCCAAAACTACTGGACCGATTTAAAAATTCTTTCACCAATAGAATCCTTCATTATCAACATAGGCTATATTTTATCCCGATTGGAATCCTTCGGGGGGGACAATAATATACCTACCTACTTAGCTCAATGTTCCAACGCAATGTTGGAAACATTTCAAAAAACTGTAGGTAGTACCTAACTAAAGTTTAAACAGGTAGGTTGTGGATGTAAAGTTGGCTAGATAACCTAGCAGACTAGGTTTCGATTTAGGTAGGTAGGTAACTAGGTAGGTAGTACCTACCTACCTAGTTACCTACCTAAATCGAAAAACTGGACCTACCTACTAGATAGGTCCAGTTTTTCGAAATGTTTCCAATACAATAAAGAGGCGATTTGTACTTACCTACCTATGTCACAATGTAGGTACTTACTTACTTACCTATTTAGGTCAACGGTAGATAGTAGGTAGTTCCAACAGAAAGACTCGCAACTGCTTCATTGTCACTTTGTAGAAACGCTCATGGTCGTCGTAAATGGATGGGTGACCGCTAGTGGTATTTGAAAGCTTCCATGCTTGGGAGGGTAAGGTTAATTGTCGGCTTCGGAGGCCATATACGGCCATCATACGAACTTACTTAGATACCTATATCTACATTATACACACATATGTAAGTAGGTAGGTTTACCTAGTTTTGAGTTTTTGCTTTATATTTTCATGTTATTATACATACCTATGTACCTACATATCTCGGTACCATTAGGTACCACAGGTACCACAGGTAGGTAGGTTCGTAGGTAGTAGCTACAAAAAACAGGGTCACGACTGTATCCCCAAGGCGCGGTAGACATTCTCTCAGATCTTTTATATTCCAGATCCTTTGAAGATGTCTAAGGGGGTAGTCAGAGGCATGTACAAATACATATTTGATACATGCCCACATCTTGCAGAAGTTAGTATTCCATACGTGACAGGTTGCAAGCCCATCGCCGCCTATTAGAATACTAACTGGTTTCCTCACGATGTTTTCCTTCACCGTTCAGATCTCGTGTTAAAGCGCATATAAATTTTACGAAACGCAAAATCCATTGATGCACGGCCGGGATTCGATCCCACGACCTTCGGATTGAAGGATTTGAGTAGCTACATTATCCTTAAAATAAAAAATCTTTATTTCAGACATTTTTGTGTCCCTAATGTTATTACCTATTATTATAATAATAAATGGCCAGCTTATCTATACTAATATTATAAAGAGGAAAGATTTGTTTGTTTGAAATGAATAGGCTCCAAAACTACTGGACCGATTTAAAAATTCTTTCATCAATAGAATCCTACATAATCCCCGTGTTAGCTTCATTTTATTTTAATTATTTGTTAATAATTTTAGGGAATATGTTTATTGTTGCTGGCAATACAAATTCATTTTTATTCGGAAATGTCTTGTGGTAGAATGGTAGGTTTTTGTTGTGGACGGTAGAAAAATGAGTGGGGGTAGGTATTGCCAGCTAGCAGGTCGTGATTCCGTTCTGGGCGTTCGACAAGACTAGACCTAAGGAAAGTTTATATTGTGAGAGGTGATTGTGAATAAAATAGTTCCAGTTATATGGTGTTTTTACTTCAGATCCGAAGTGGTAAGTACACGCCTTTGTTTTATACGTGGGTGTTTCATTTGTTTGAGAGTTCACCTTTTCTGGATATTAAGTACGAATTACTGTGTTGTTTCGATATTTCGATTGAAATATACTGACCACGGATCATAGCGAGTGGTAATCATTAGCTTCTGCCTACCCCTAGGTACGTAAAAAAATAAAACCTGACTTTATGAATGTACCTACCTACACCGAATGTGGTTAGAAGGGGCCTTTTTCTATTATTCTAGATAATAATTGTTATTTTTGTAATGAAATAAAATGAATTTATTTATTTTTTTTCTCCTTTGAATTTATTTGGTTTTGTAAATTGATATAATCATGCCACGTGGTTTATTTTTATGGATTTTTATTTTTTATTTTATTGCGTACCACGTGGTGGGTAATATTACCTACTTATTAAATGCCACGTGCTTAAAATTTATTTCTCTAATTTATTTCTTGTAACCTATACGCATTTAGAAATATTGATAAGAATACTATTAAGTAATAACCTAAGTAATACCACGTGCGTGTTCCAAGACTTAAAATTAAATTAAATTAAATTAAATTAAATTAAATTAAATTAAATTAAATTAAATTAAATTAAATTAAATTAAATTAAATTAAATTAAATTAAATTAAATTAAATTAAATTAAATTAAATTAAATTAAATTAAATTAAATTAAATTAAATTAAATTAAATTAAATTAAATTAAATTAAATTAAATTAAATTAAATTAAATTAAATTAAATTAAATTAAATTAAATTAAATTAAATTAAATTAAATTAAATTAAATTAAATTAAATTAAATTAAATTAAATTAAATTAAATTTTTATATAGATTTTTTTATTTTTTTTTATTTATTATTATTTTTTTTCTCATACCTACCTACATACTGTAAAAGTTAAATTATGCTTTATGCGTGCTAAGCGTTATGTACAAGATAGGTTTTAACGTAGATTGGGGGTATTTTGTGTTGGTTTTGGAATGTTAGGTATTGAGTAAATTAATATGACCTCATTTATTAGGTGATAATTTATTGAAATACCCTAAGTATTTCAATAAAGTGTTTCAATAAATTATCCTTTTATATTAAAAAATATTCACAATATTTTTCTTTCTGTTCGAGTGAACGAGAATGCAGAGGGAAAGCAGTGACCGAAGGCAACTGGTCAGCCCTGCTCGAGATCCACCTCATCGTGTGGACAGGCCAAGCCGTAGTCGCAGCCGCAGGCACCGTAGCCGCAGTCGAAGTCACCGCAGCCGCAGTCGCCACAGCACTCGTTCGCGACGATCGAGTGTTGGTCGTTTGCAACATCAGGAACAGGAGCTGCACCAGTTACGCCAACGACTGCGAGCACTGGAAGGTGCCGCCCGAGATGAACGCGTTCGCTTGGATCACAGCCACAGCTACAGCCGGAGCCGTGTTGATCATCGCACCCGGACACCTGCCGCTTCAAAGCCGCCAAGCGACAGTAAGGTTAGAGAAACTGAAAATATTGATAGCCATGGTAGGGATATGGAGGCGTCTAGTCCAAAATTTTCTAGTAGTGATGTTGCGAAATTATTAAATGATTTGTCCTCACAACGGATAACCAGTGGTACGATTAACAGTAAGAGTAATGACACTAAAAATATTATTCCCAATTTCGATCCATCATTGAAAAACCAACGCATCGACGTTTGGCTGAAGAAGGTAAACGAGTGTGCCACCGTTTATGGTTGGGACGACAAATCAGTGACACATTTTGCATTGCAAAAACTCCAGGGTTTGGCCAAGACGTGGTATGAGAGTTTAAACTCAATATTATTCTCATGGAAAGAATGGCAGGAGCAACTTATCAATGCCTTTCCTCATGAACGTAACTATGGCCAATCCCTGGAAGATATGTTAAGACGTAAAAGTAAATATAATGAACCGATAGAAGTTTATTTTTACGAAAAACTTGCCCTTCTAAATCAATGTGAGATTGAAGGCAAGCGTGCTGTAGATTGTATAATTCATGGCATCACAGACAGAACGACAAAATCCAGTGCCCTAGCATTGCAGTGTTCTCATCCGAATCAGCTTTTGAAATTTCTAATGAGCAATAAGGATGGAAGCTTAGGGAACTTCGATAAGTCTCTGCCTAGGAATAGATTAGGAGAACCAGCACAGAACAACTCAACGAAGTCTCAAAACAAATACGATATATTTTGTTACAATTGTAGAGAAAAGGGACATACACACACAAACTGCACCAAACCTTTATTAAAGTGCACGAAATGTTTAAAAATTGGTCACAAGTACGAAAATTGCCGATTTAGGACCACAAACAATCAAGCAAAAGTTGAAACCCCAAAAACAATGCGCATTCTATCATCGAGCTCTAGTTCGAAATATTATAAAGAAGTTCAGGTCAATGGTCAGGGTGTGGAGGCTTTTATAGACTTTGGTAGCGATGTGACTGTAATTAGGGAATCATTAGCAGATAGGTTAAAATTGAAACCAGATAACAGTGCATTGGTTCTGAGAGGTTTTGGCAACGAATTGGTCCAAACAATAGGTAGTGTAGCTGTAGATATGGTTATTGACAACGTTCAAGCACAGGTCGATTGCAGGGTAGTCCCTGATGAATATTTGGATTCTCCACTCTTGATAGGCCAGACATTTACAGAACAGCCACATGTTGAGGTATTTAAAGATTCGAAACAATTAAAGTTTTTCAATGCAGCCAATGAGATGCCCTTCTTAGAGTCTCAAGTCGAAGACTGTACGAGTCATAATGTGAAAATAGTGGCGAAGACTGATCTTCTGTTATGGGGTGAGGCATCCATCAAAGTGTTCACTAAACCAGAAACGGAGGGACATGTTTTAGTGGAAAATGCAGGTGTAGTTGAGGTAGATCAGTATCCTTCGGTTCTTTCGATAATTAGTAGTGATGATTGGTTGCAAACTCTACAGCTTGGTGACTCTGAACTTCGTAGAATAAGAGATATACTAACAACTGACGTAGACGCAGACAAGCTTAAATACATTAGGGACAACTACACTATAAAAGACAACAAATTATACAGATGCATTGACGGTGATGAAAGTAATTTGAAATGGGTCGTCCCAAAGGGTGCTAGGTGGCAGTTGTGTCGGATGTGTCATGACGATATTGGTCACCTAGGTATAGAAAAGACTCTAGATAAAATTAAGCGTAATTATTGGTTCCCAAAAATGACAAAGTTTGTAAAAAAATATGTCTCGGCATGTTTAGAATGTGCGTATGCAAAAAAGTCGTCACATGCTGAAGGACATTTACATCCCATTGCTAAAATAGAAATTCCTTTTCACACCCTACACATTGACCACCTGGGGCCCTTTGTCAGGTCGAAAAGAGGCAACTCTTACTTGTTAGTCGCTGTTGATGCTTTTACGAAATTTGCTTTCATAAAACCAGTTAGGAACACTAAAACCAAAAGCGCTATCACAATACTAGATGATATCTTCGATACTTTTAGAACTCCTGATCGTCTTATTAGCGACAGAGGTACCTGTTTTACCTCGCATTTGTTCAAGAAGTTTTGCGCAAATAGGAAAATAAAGCACGTGTTAAATGCTGTCGCTAGTCCTCAGTCTAACGGTCAAGTTGAGAGGTATAATCGGACCATTCTTAATTCTTTAACTGCTCTTAATATGAAGTTTGACGAAAAAGACTGGGATGACAAAGTTGGTAAACTACAATGGGGTCTCAATAATACCTCTCAAAAGACTACCGGACGATCCCCATCTGAAATTATGTTTGGCCTTAATATGAATAGTGATGTGAATCCCATCCTTAACGAAACAAGGCAGGACTCTAACGATATCGAAGTTTCTGAAATTAGGCAAGAAGTTAAAGACAGGATTGACGTAGAACAACAAAAACAAAAACATCACTTTGATAAAAATAGGAAACCCGCTCGGATTTATAATGAAGGAGATTTAGTGAAAATAACAAAAACTTCGTTCAATAATGATGGCAAAAGCAAGAAACTTATTCCACCCTACATAGGACCTTATAGAATAGTTTCAGTCCTTGGCAATGATAGGTATGAGGTCGCTGCAATTCCGGGTCTAACAGGTTCTAAAAACAAACGGAAAACTACCGTAGCTGCAAGTAGAATGATGCCATGGATTCATGTAGCAGCCCTAGAAGTTAATGCGGATTATAGCGATGATGAAAGTGTTGTTAATAATGATGAGGATATGGATGTTGATGAATATTAAGTTAATTGATAACTACTTTGTTAACAATCATGAATGATCTTGCTAATACAATTTGTACGTACTTAAGTATTATATTAAGTAATATTCTGTAAAAAAAAAAGATCATTTTATATAATGGTATAATAAATTTGGTAATTGATAAGGTTAAGCTAATTCAGATTATAATCAATTTATGTTGTAAAAATATAGAAAGTATGAACTACAAGTTATAGCTGAGATAATAAAAAGAGAGGTTAATTAATGGGTACTTGTAACAAAAAAAATAAAGGTGTTTGATTCATAGATGAAATTGTAGTTTTCAATATTGAGATTAAAGCTATGAGATGCTAAAAAAAAGGAGATAAAGATAATAGCTGTGAGATGCTTAGAAAAAAAAGGAGATAAAGATAATAGCTGTGAGATGCTTAAAAAAAAAGGAGATAAAGATAATAGCTGTGAGATGCTTAGGAAAAGAAAGAAGATAAAAAAAATGGTGTAGTACTTATTAAAAAAAGAATGAGTGATTAAGAGAGATTGTGAAAGTTACAATTATAGCTGTGAGATGCTTAGGAAACTAAAATTAGACACCTAATAGAGCTAAGAGTTATATCATGTTTATGAGATATATAAATGTTAATATGTGATAGGAAAGAGTTTAATTTGATTGTATTTTGTATGGAAAAAAATGTATGAGGGCATACATAGTTGTCAGAATTGGCCGAATGTTAGCTTCATTTTATTTTAATTATTTGTTAATAATTTTAGGGAATATGTTTATTGTTGCTGGCAATACAAATTCATTTTTATTCGGAAATGTCTTGTGGTAGAATGGTAGGTTTTTGTTGTGGACGGTAGAAAAATGAGTGGGGGTAGGTATTGCCAGCTAGCAGGTCGTGATTCCGTTCTGGGCGTTCGACAAGACTAGACCTAAGGAAAGTTTATATTGTGAGAGGTGATTGTGAATAAAATAGTTCCAGTTATATGGTGTTTTTACTTCACCCGATGAACATAGGCTATACATATTTTATCCCGGGGAAGTGAAGTTTTCCCGAGGGATCGCGGGTAACACCGCGGCGGACAGCTAGTATTAGGTAAAATAGTATTAGGTAAAATTACCATCTAAGTAAGTACTCTGTTCGGACCTTGAATTTTAATTTTATTTTCTTTAGTTTTTATTAAAAAGTTTATGAAACTGAGATGTTCACCATTAACATAAAAAAAAATTCTAGAGAAGCAAAAATAAAAAAAAATGCATAAAATTTTTTTGTGCAAGGAATTGAACCAGCATGTCTCTTCTTGGAAACCGCACGCTAGACCACTCCACTAACGATCCCTTGAGAACATTGTTGAAATTTAACAACGCTATAATCTACCAAATATTGTACGCTCTTCCGCAGTTAGTAAAAGTCTAGGTAACTATGAAACTTATTCTGTGGCATACGCCCCTATAATCCGCCCATTTTACAGTAACCATACGTTAAGATTTCTCCAGACCTGTCGTTTTATTTAGATTTTTCTAAGATATTATGATACAAAATAAGTACTTACAAGATTTTTTTTATGTAGAAAAATAATGAAATTCTCGTTATTAAGACTATTATATTGAACATTAAAATATCAATGTCTACATTTAGGTATGTGAGCTTGCGGAACGCACCGTGGCTTCACTCACGTGGTACCAACATAATATGTTGTAAGCCACGTGCGTTTCCATTTAAATCGTATATTTTGTCTGGCATTTGTCCGGGTTTCCAATTTTTAGTATGGTAACCCTACTTTGTTCTCCGACGGCGCGTCGGAGCTACCGATGCCGCATCGCAAAACACTAAGTAAGTCCCGACGGCACATCGCATACTAAGACACATCGCATACGATGAGCGTTCACACGGGAAAAATTGGCGTGCGATGCTAAATCATATCGCACCGTGTAAATGCACCTTAATTGAGCCGAGCATGTTATACCCATTACGCACGTATATCGTTCGACGTTTTTTAACACATTTGCGAGGAAACAGAAAAAAAAACATTTAAATAAACTCAATCTGTGAATGCACACTGTTGCTTTCCCGCCATTTGAACAGACTGCCTCCTGCTTGGCGCCGCGCGGCGATTAGTTCTCCTTTGAATAGCAACAGCGCGCTCTCACTAGCTGGAGGCACGACTCCAGCTCGGCGGCGATCAGTTCCATATTTGAAATGGCAAATAATGCTGTTATGGAATTTGTATGGACTATAACATAACTATTTGCTTTGATAACACACGCGTTTGTTATGACCCGCTTTACATATCTAAAACCGGTGGAATTACATCAGCTTTACGAGCAAGGGTGTTAAAAAATCCATTACACACCAAGTCAGTGCTAGTGGCATAGAGAGAGGTATAAAGAAGCCTAACTGATAGTAAATAAGCCTTTCTAGACTTCGCGAGCTTTTATAACCATGCAGTAACTGACACAATTTTATTCTGGTTTTAGTACTTATAACAAAATTATTTCAGATTTTGCTCGGGAATGCGAAAATTTATAAACTTTACACTAACTACTAGCAGTTTTAGCAATTACTACGCGTTTCCTTGGTCCTAGGAGGTCGAATCTACGAGTAGGCGGAGAGGACTGCCTAGTCTGATTGGTACAGGATGGACAAATTGATGGATAAACTGGTGGACATCCGGACAAAAGCATTTTTGGCCAATCTCGAAACGTAGACGATTCGCTCGCTTCGCTTGCTTGGTCAATTATTTTTTGAAGTAACTTTCTGTAATTTCTACTGCGCCTTGAAGATACAGTCGTGATCTTGTTTTAACGTTTACTTTCTGCCTAGTCTATCATAAAAATTGGGTTTCTTTTAAGTTTTTTAAAGTAGCTTTTAAAACGAGAAATTACAACTGTTGCAGTCAATTAGTTTCATTGTTCATAATCCACCTGAGTAATAACTTATTCAGAATTTTCGTCAGTATTATTATCCAAAGATGCGAAGCTAAGTCACGTTACATTACTTACATTGCTCTTTATTTTATTTGTTTGAGTACATATGCTTATCTTACTTCAATCAACAATACGATCGAAGATATTTTAAAATTTACAAATGCTTATATTCATTTCACTCACGATTACTTTGTAAAAGATAGTTTTTAAAATATATTACTCGCATTGTCACAGTGCGAATTGCAACTAAGTCCTAAGCTCACCTTACCACAGAACATTCATTGGATGGTCCAGCATTCAGTTACCAGTAGGATTACGATAATCCCACTACAATAGCGCAATTTACCCACTTCCGTCACTTAGCCTATTACGACGAGGCTTATACGACCAGAGGTTTAATAAGTTTGTACGAGTAATAATAAACTGCTCAATTGTACAATTAGCATACGGCCTGCAGCCTTTCTTTTGTAAAATTTATAAGTAAAAATAATAGTTGCGTGCAGTAACGTAATCTGCAAAGAAGTCGATGTGAATTGCCTTGAAACTAAATAGCAATAATAAACAATAAATAATGCTGGACTTTTCACGCAGCATCATCTAGCCCCAAAGTAAGCAGAGTTATGCTTAGGTATACTATACTTTCTGTTTGTAAATAGATACATATTAAACATAGAAAACACCAAGACCCGAGACAAATATCTGTAGATCATACAAACATTTGTCTCACGGCGGGGATCGAACCCGCAACCTTCTGCGTCGCAAGCGGACCTTCACTCACTGCGCTACAGAGGTTGTTGAATAGCTTTGAAAGAGTGAAAACAGTCTTTAAATTATGTACTCTTTCACACAGTAGGTACTGACCCCGTGAATAGTAACCCCGACATGGATACCGAGGAAATTGCAGTGACCTTCGACCATTGGTATTCCTGACCGTCACACGAGTGGCTTCTATCACCCCATGCATAAATTATACCCCATTATGGAACATAAAAACAACAGGTCGAACATGGGTCAGACTAGCGCAAGATAGGGAAGGTTGGCAAGAGCGAAGAGAGGCCTATGCCCAGCAGTGGGATGAAAAAGGCTGCGGATGATGATGATGATGATGATGATGGAACATCGTGCTGGCGAGGCCATTATTATTATTATTATTGATAGCGTGGCTTTTATATCACTGCGGCCATGAAGGCCTATTGTGATCGCCACTTTCAAGTCGCCCCTTGTGGCGGGGCGTTCATAGTTCACTTCCAAGCCCTACTGCTGACATAAACTGTAGGACCTTTTTGGGAGTGAATTCTCGTAGCTCCTCTGGGCTTAAAGTGTATTTGCCCAGAATGGCGCTGCGTTTGTGCATTAGTGGCCCACACTCCCCTAGCAAATGAAGGGGCGATTCATCCGCCTCTTTGCAGAACCTGCAGGTTGGAGTGTCGCAGAGCCGTAACTTAAACATGTGCTTGTTAAGGCGACAATGTCCAGTCAAAGCTCGGACCATAATGCGTAGGTTGTTTCTGCTTAGCGCTAAGACTTGGTTGGTATACCGTTTGTCAAAGGCTTTGATTAACAGTTTGGAATGGTTCATGCCCGGAGAGTTATACCAGTATCTGGCTGACTCTCCGAAGCAGGAATCTGTTAGGGTTCTTTTGGCCAGACTTTTCGGTATGCCACAGAACGGTTCAGGACCCAGCTGTGTACCGTTAGATCCGGCCCTTGCGAGTTCATCGGCACACTCATTACCGTGCACTCCAGCATGACCTGGAACCCATCTTAGAACCACCCTGTTTTTTAGACTCAGAGTGTTCAAACGTGTCAGACAGTCCTCTACTAGCTTGGACGTGATAACCTTCGAATCCAGGGCTAGGAGAGCTGCTTGACTGTCAGAATTTATATATATTGTTTGGTTGGAGTAGCGTTTCTGAAGATTAACGTATGCACATTCCAGAATGGCATACACTTCCGCTTGGAAGACTGAGGCGTGTTTGCCCAAGTTAACGCTTGCGCGAAACTTTGGTCGCTCTCCGTAGACCCCGCATCCTACATCCAACCCAAGTGATTCACTTGGCGAGGCCATAGTGATTCACTTGTCAATCGGATGCATCGATTCGATAAACTTCCATGCTAATACGAGTATTATAATTGTGAAAGTAACTTTGTCTGTTTGTTAGTTGTTACCTTTTCACGTACTAACCGCTGAACAGATAAGGCATGGATAAAGGTTGTATCCCAGGGAAGGACGACATGCTTATTATGCCGAAAAAAATACGCAGCAAGTCTTATTTTTGGTTTTTTAAGAGTTCATTGAATGAAGGTGAATACAGGACTAGTATTTATTTTTGTCCCAGAACATTTTATTTACAATTTGATATCTTAGCTGTGTATTTATTTTATGTTAAGGTAGGTTATTAGTTCATGTGGGAGTAGTTTATGTCTAAGTGCCATTACCTATACTAGGTACTTAACCTTGCACTTATCGATTAAGTAACTAGGTTTTAGTAACTAGGTGACGGCCCCGTTACTCATTAAAAAAAAATCATAATAACTTGAAGGACTTTGTTTCGAGTTTCTAATTAAATTATTGGAATGCACTCAGAAAGATTAGCCGAGGTTAAGCACGGTTTAAACGATGAGGTAGATCTTCGGCGTGCTACCGTGTCGGGCATGAATTAGTCCAGTTACGTGAAGATGAAGCGCCTAGGCTGACAAAGATACCTTCATATCGAAAACTAAGGAGCACAAAAAATACTTCTGAAACTACAAGACATGCTTTCTTGACAGCAGTATGGAAGGAAACTAATAGTTTTTGAAACTTTTTTTTTAGATAATTTATTTATTTATTTACCACTTCTTAACTTTTTTTTACAGGCTTAACCTAATGCAATAGTGTGGCCAAATTCAAACAATAATAGTATTATACAGCACATCTTTAAAATAAAATAAAAAATAACTCTACTAAAATATTACTATACTTACCTACTTACAAAATTCAAATACCAAGTTATGTCAATTTACAATAGAACCTAAAATGTCAAAAATTTATTAGTCAGTTTACTTATTATAAAAGAAAGTTATCTAAAAAAAGTTTTTGAAACATTTTTTTATACGTAAGTGCTACATCTTGTCCAATACAGTTTATATTTTATGTAGATTTTGGATTTAACTATGAGAAACGCTACGAGGTTGCCTGCCCTGTAAAAGTAACTCGCATCGATTGCTATTTCAGCACAAGATTTTTCATAATATAGGTAGGTATTTTATTTATCCATTTTTAACTTTTGTACATAGCTTTTCGTTGTGAGTGACATCTACGCGGATCAGACTCGTTACAGACATCACATTATATGGGGATGCATTTTAAAATATTTAATGATCCCTAAGCCGCAGGCCCCACTTTTCTGACGTCCTGCCTCTTCCTATTCCATTCAAATGTCATACTAAATAGGTACATGCAATAGGCATGATGACAATTTTTCAAAATCTGTTCTATGGTGTTCAGAATGATTTGTTAAGTGAAAAAAATATCATATTTTAGTAGAAAATAAAGGTTTTCAAACATAAAAATCTGAGATGGACATAACTGTTGAAGCTACAAGAAAACATTCTTAAGAGACCTTCCCTAACTTTTTGAGACATTTTGAACTGAATTCACAAGTTTTGAAAAAAAAAACTATTTGAAAAAAGGGAGGAAGTCCTTTGCCATGCAGTAGGACAATAAAATATTAATCAATGATTTAAAAATTATAATTTCACGCCAAAACGCTCGTCTGTGTCATGGCGGCTGTTTTGACGTCACAGCTCACCACTGCAAAGCAAAAAAACTACGTGCAGAGCCGAAGCTGAAAGGAAACAAAAGGCGCAGTTTTGGTCTATTATATAGAGTATTGACGTCACGCGCTCTGATTGGCGTAAAGCTATCATGGCGGATAGTTGTATTTTGTAGATTTATTTTATTAAATTATTTAATCAATAAGACGCCCGACGAAAGACGCCAGTTAGATGGGACTTGCGCCTAAGTGTGAGGATACACAGTGTTACACTATAAAAGTATATTGTACATATATGAAAATCAAATAACTCCTTCCCTTCATCGATCTGATGATTAGTTAGTCTTGAATAATACAGTTGCTGATGGCGACTCGCCAAGCGTGCATTGCATATTGTTGACACAAGTCGTGATTGAACTATGATTAATCGGATACGAGAATGTCGATGTTTACAGACGGATTATACCCAATAGATCGGGTTATAGGAAATGGATTTAGCTTGCATTGTATATTAAAATTATTTGAACAACATGAATGCTATTAATCTATCCAGTCCCAGAAAGAGGCGTGACGAAGCGTAGTCTGTATAGCGCTCAACTTAGACGGGTGGGGAAATCAAGGGGATTTTTTTTATACTCGTACCTATTATCTTTATTCACCTAACTTTATTTAAACAGGTAGAGAAAACGTAAAGTACGTTTTTTCAATGCTTCTGAGCATTTATAATTTTTTTCCATAAAAAAATAAAAAAAATTCAAAAATACTGGAATACAGCTGATATTCAGTTTCGTTGTTTTTTTGGTCTAGTCGTTTTCAGGCTATGAAAACAATGAACACCATTTCATTATTATTGAAATTCATAGAATCACTTGATTATGAAATCTAAAAGAAAACCGCTAAGCAATAAAGTCCTACCTTTGGCGAGAGAATTAAAAACATGCGACCGTTCTTTCAGCATACAAGCAACCACGAGTAATATCGATTCTCTCTTTCCCCGCCCTGATTCTATAGCGTGACGTGCAAAAGGAATAACTGAAAGATAAACTTGCCCGGAGGAATTTCCCCGAGTAACACGACCATGCAAAAGTTGCCTTGTCGCGATGATCGATCTCCTGAAAAACTTATAACCGTGCCAAAAGAAAACTTACATTTTACTTTAATATATTTTTTTACTCTTTCAACTTCGTTGGTCAAATGGAACGTATTTAAGGATCATTTAAGTTTTTAATTTGTAATTTTATGGATTTTACAAAACAACTTTTAAATTAAGCAAGCAGAAGGAAAACGGCGAGCTCGCGAGGTGTGTATTTTGTTGGTCCAAGATATGAGTTACCTTGTTTTGCCATTGTCATTGTGTAATAATAATCGTTAGCGGATTCTTGAGTAGGGGTTTCTTAAAAACGTAAAAAAACAGGGTCACGACTATCAGAGTCAGGGTCCCCAAGGCGTGGTAGACATTCTCTCCTTAGATCATATTTGTCCGAGATTCTCTCAGATCTTTTATGTAGATCCTTTTAAGATTTCTAAGGGGGTATTCAAAGGCATGTCTACTTACATATTTGATATATGCTCACATCTTGCAGAAGTTAGTATTCTATACGTGACCGGTTGCAAGTCCATAGCCGCCTATAAGAATACTAACTGGTTTCCTCACGATGTTTTCCTTCGCCTTTTAGAGCACGTAGAGGTTTCCACAGTTTGCATTCTAGCTAAAGTTTCAGGCTTTGTGTTGGAGTTTTTGATAACTGAATCAGGCGAGATTGCATGCCGTGGCTCTTTGTAGCGACGCCGACGTCGCCGCTGGCTCGGCACTGCATTCAAAGTCCTCTTACTGTTTCTACAATCTGTTACATATAAGCCACGATCTTCTGAAGCGTTTAGATATCAATTACATTTTCACTTGAAGTGTTCTTTAAAATGGAGAACGTGCTTAAGATTTAGGTATCGGTCATCTCATTTTTTATAAAAGTAAGCGTTATTTTATAAGTACTTCGAACTTTTTTATCCATCAAATTATATTTTTCATGAACACGAAAAGTAGGCAGAATAATTTTATAGAAGAATACCTACCGTTTTGAAAGGAAAACGTGTCGCACGATTGTAATGAACGCGTGCCGGCTGTTGACAGATTTTCAAACTGTAATCTTGTAAATATAATACTGAAGAAGTATGTCAAAAGCACCTCCAAATATTAGTAGGAATCGCCTTATTTCAAATTACTTCAGATTCACTAGTCTGCTCAGATCAAATGACACACATAGCACAATACTCAAACAGAATAACATCACCTGAGTCTGAATCTATGAATAAATCTCGGATGTTGATTACAAAGCCAAACAACAATTTCGTCTCAGAACCTCAAGAGTAATCAAACCACTAACATGATAAATGCACAATGTGATTGCTACGAATGCAATGGAATGGTAACGAGTGACGGAATGGGACTAGCAATATTGAATTCAGATTGGATTTCTAGTAAGAAGACTTACCTTATCGAGAAGATCTCTCAATGATATCAAGTCCGAGTATAGGCTCGAAGTTGATTTGCAAGCTTTCTTTACACTTGAAACGAATAGTCTTGTAATGTTTAACAATCAGCTTGAAAAGTCCAGCATTATTTATTTATTTATTTCTTAATGGAATTAAAAATAAATAGTCTTAAATTAAAAGGCTTCACATCTTCATCACTATCCGCAGATTTAAAGGCATGCCTATGCATACACCATTTGCAGTCGCACTGCCCGCGCTGTAAGCGCCGCAGTCATTTTTCTATAGAAAAAAATCTGATGAAAATACTGTCAGAAAATGCGGCTCGGTTCTCAGCATTTTCTCTATTGAACAGTTCCTCCTTGACAGTTCGGCACGGATGGATACTGCGATGAGCTTCAATCTCTCGTTTTTATTTGAACGTTTGGAAGCCAATGATCTTTTATAACAAAGAGCATTGTTGGAAGCACAATATTTTCTAAATAATTCTTCTCCTAATATTTGTAGGTATAATAAAATACAGTAATCGTTCAATGGAACTGCTCAGTGAATCCGTGTTTGGACTCGTATGAATCAGCTCGTGGTCACCCATAAGAAGCTTGTATCTATTGAAAATCATTTTTCAAAAAAACTTAATTGCTAATAAAAGTAAAATTCACATTCATTTGTCCAGTCATTTGAATTTATATTTTCGTCGCTTGCTAAGTAGCCAGACAAACTATGAGCCCGCGTGGCCTTTGTTCATTTTAAGCAGCTTACAGAGGTTCCGAGTTGGTAAATGGTCTTTACAATAGCGGTTTCTGTTCAAATGTTTCGCAATAGCGTCATCGTAACAATAGCGCTGAACAAAACTTTGTGGCGTTGAAAAGTGATTGTTAATACTAGATTATTAACCAAGAATATAGCAGAGTATTATGTCACAAGCATATTGAATCCCAAGCGCATCGAAGGATTCTTGAGTTAACTCCCGAGTGATAGCGAGGGAATTTATAGTTAGAGTAATGAAATTCCATAGTATATTATTCCCGCCCGCCATTTTAGAAAGAAATCACTCACTTTGAGCTATGTTTGTTGACGTATACAGTCTTTCATTTTAGGGTCGATTCACATCTGACGGAAGATCCGTCGCGGATTATCGGTCGCGGAACGCCAGAACTGACAAATGTATAGAAAAACACTCGACGGACTAATTAGTCCGTCGAGTGTTTTTCTCCGCGACGGATCTTCCGTCAGATGTGAATCGACCCTTAAACTACACAAACTGACAGGGCTTCATTTTTGGGTAGTAAATAGACGTTTGACCGTATCAATTTAATTCCTAAGCCGATTTTAGTTATATATATTTTCGAGCAGGTGGAGTGAAAAATAAGATTTCATTCCACCTGCTCGAAATTTAGACTAAACTAAAACTATTTTATATAAATTTTTAGTATGGTCTGATCGTTTGCCCTTTTGCCCTACCCTTCCACCTGCACAAGAGGGCCTCATAGACGCCACGGACGCTGGAGTAATGATGGCGAGGTATAAAATATATAAATAAATATAAATAATATATTAATAATATTATAATAATAATAATACATAAATAATATATCAACCCATAGCTAAATATCGATAAAAGTAAGTACCATTGACACGAAAGGAGAAGAAGAATTAGTTGAGAGTATTTTATGTTGGCGTCTCATGTTGTTCAGTTTTGATAAACAAATATTATAATGATCCGGATCGTATTTTGTGAAATAAATACCCACGAGTAATTACGCAAAAGGTTCGCTAAAATCTACTTTGTTACAATGTATTGAAAGGTATTTTTTATTGTTTTTTTATATAATTCGTCAAGTGGAGATGGGTAGGACACCTGGCTAGACGGAAAGACGGAAGATGGTCTACAGCAATTACGAAATGGTGGCCCAGAGATGCACAAAGACCACGAGGCAGACCACCCGCCCGATGGTCGGGTGACATCGTTAATTTCGCTGGGAAAGCGTGGGAAAGGACTGCACAGGACCGAGAAGAGTGGCGATATAGAGAGGAGGCATAGGCCCCGGTTGCACCCACTGCTGAGTATAGACTCAGCAGTGGGTGCAACCGGGCTGAATAGATAGATAGATATAATTCGTAGGACGTTTGCAAAAAATATACCTATTACCTAGTTGCTGCTATACTCGTAGAGCTATTATTTTGCTTTTTTATAATAAGCTGATATGAATAAGTACAAGAGGAAGTTTGAAAGTGGCTCCAATGAGTTGTAGAGTTTACCCCATTTCGCCGCATAAGGGGCTGATTTTCTAGGCGTTGATTGATACCTATAAGTACACACCTCACCAATTTCGCTATTTAGATTTATTGGGTTAGAAGCTTTATGACCACACACATCTCAATTTAACTAGATAACTGATATAATCAACCATTTCACGGCGTAAAAGATTAAATTACAAAAATAGGGTTTTGGTTAAATGTTTATTTGCTAATGTATAGTCATACAAACTTTGAACATTGTAATTTCAGCACCAATGATTGAATTTTTTTTATGGCTGTTATTTTTTGTTTTGAAATGGGGAACGATATAAACTTTTCAATCCATACAAGTTTTATTTGATTGCTTTATGGGGACTCATTCAGAGTCGAATGACATAGATGGTAATATTGCAACATTTAAGCATTCCAGCTCAAAGGATTTGGGCTGGGCGTTCATGAGACAATGGGTGAATCATGGTCTATTTTATACAAGAGCTTTACCTTACCATCCACGTGAGAGATGTACTTGTATGTAAAGTCTGTACAGTCACGTGCGCTAAATTTTTGGGCAGGGTGCTTGGTGCTAGCGACACGTCGGTCGGGTGAACGCTCTGTACATTCGAGTTTCGCTCCCTCACTCCTTAATTCACCCCAAGTTCTAAGCTCACCCCAGTCCTTTGCGACTTATCGACAATACCATTGCGGTACGCACGCGCGATTCTCAGAACCACTATTAAATTCTTAGCAAATGCTTTGTATTCAGGGTTAAAGCGCATTTTTGTACATCTTTTAGCAAACTTTGCTGACCGAATTCAGTATTTGCACGAGCGGCCGTGATGTCGGTTCGTAGCGCTCGGCCAAGTGCGTGTGTGCTTGGGATCGTGCTGGGATAAATGTGACTTTGTGTATTCGTACGTAAGTGATATAATGCTTCAAATTATCGCCTTTTTTCTATTTTTTAGTACTAGTAATAAATAGTATGTTATGCAGAAAAAATACCCAGATTTCATAAGCTTCATGTGTATGCGGTTGGCCTTGTAGTAATTTAGGGCAAGTTCGCAGTTTTCGCGCCTGCGTAGAAGGGTCTATATTACGTGTCGTATAGGAAACCGTCATTGTGAACAACTAGAAATCAGTTAAATGTGTTTTACAAAATATTAAAGTATGTTGTTTTAATATTTTATAAAATTAAAAACAATTTGTAGTTTTATGTGTACCTATTATCAATTCGAAAACTCTTTTATTAATAGTCATAGCCTTTTATTTCCAAATCTCTTTTACACGTTTCTAAAATTGATATTAAATCTGTTAGTAGTATCTTATAGCTAACAAGCGACCCGCCCCGGCTTCGTACGGGCGCAATGCTGATACTAAATAATATGGTTCAGCCAGCGTTGCGCATTTACATCACATTAGATACCTCTAAAATTATCAGTGTTTCTCTGCTATATTATGCATGTATATACCATTTATAAACCTTTCTCTTGAATCGCTTTTTCTATTAATAAAAACTGAATCAAAATTACGTAGTTTTAAAGATCTAAGCATACATAGGGACAGACAGCGGGAAGCGACTTTGTTTTATACTATGAAGTGATAGCGATAATGATTTATAATCCTACTGTTAGTATTTATTGGGAGAAATGGATACCTATTTGGGTAAAGGCCTCCTCCAGCCATGACACTTCATCGGCTCTTGCATTCATCTAGGCGTTTCCAGCTATACCTGTTATGTCATCAGTCCACCGTTCACATGGTCTGCCAATATTTCTTTTGACAGCTGGTCCTCTTCATTTTGTGGTCTGTACGGTCCATCTCTTGTTTTAAGACGTGAATGGCCCATTTCCATTTTAGTTCGAGGGCTTGAGTGAGTGCATTTTGTTTTTTTGTCTTATTACACAGCTTTTAATTTTATGTACCAATCTTCCAGATTTTAGTAAGCTCCTTTCCATTTTCCTCCCATGTTTGGTATATAAAAGGCAAGGTCGGCAAGGGACGCAAGGTATCGGATTACAACATTAGTCAAGTAATAAATAAATAAATAAAATAAAATAAAAATAAAATAAGCTTTATTTCCACACTTAAGTAAAAGTAAATAAAAAGTATAAAAAAATATGTGCATATGTTAATTTAAATATGGGCCGCCTGTGGCGGTAAAAGCCTCCTCCCGAGAGCACCATTCCTCTTACCATTAGTCAAGTACAAGATGTTAAATACTTAAAACTACGGCCCATATTATAGCACAAATACCTTAATCTAACATATCTATACTAATCTATACTAATATAATATTATAAAGAGGAAAGATTTGTTTGTTTGTTTGAAATGAATAGGCTCCGAAACTACTGGACCAATTTTAAAATTGTTTCACCAATAGAATCCCTTTTTTTTTGTCGCTGGGTAAAATGCGTTACGCATCCCCTCCGCCGGGGGGCGAGAGGGGTATGTGGGACTCCCGGTATACCCAAACGTCCCAGTGCCTTTCCGGCGTCACCTGGAATGGAGGGGGTCCGGGAAACTGGCAGAGCCTCTACATCCAGACCCCCTCCGGCGATCCCCGCCCTTACGGCGGGCCCCGCGTCGTAGTGAGCAGTGCAAGGCGGACGAAGTTGCCCCCGCACCTAGCGTCCGCTACTCACCACCAGAGCTCTCAGCTCCCTTCGTCCACTGCGCGCTCTAATTAAAGAGTGCGCGTGGAGAACCCTCCAAACGGCCGCAGAGGACAGGGAGAGCGGCAACGTAACACCGACACTCCTCTTCCACTGCGGTCCCACCGCCAACGCATCAACGGTGCGCCACCGTTTGGTCGCGGAAGATAGGGCGAACGGCAACGAAACACCGACACGCCTCTTCTCCCGCGACCCCTCCTGACTGCGGGGGACAGAAATTACTCCGTCCTCCGCACCCGCCTCAGACGCATCCAGAGCGTGCCCAACCGCAAGCCCACTCGGAGCGTCCCCGCCTGGGATTCCTGTTAGCTTCACCGTGGGCGTTCAAACCACGGTTAATGAGCCCCCCCCCCCATCGCGACAAGATCGGAATCCACAGGGGGGACCAATAGAATCCTACATTATCCCTGATGAACATAGGCTACTTGTACACAGGCTAAATGTAGCCTATGTTCAAAAAAAACGCAAAAACAAAATCTTGACTCAGCTACGTCATTTTATGATATTTTCGGTTATTTACCACTAGTACAACATAAGAAGACCATACCTACTAATAATTTCATTTATAAAAGAAAAAATCAATTAAAACTCAAAATCCAGCAATCTACGTAAAACAACGCGCCCTGAACATACTCAAACAGTAATCTTCAAACGCTGTTTTCTCCGGATATAATGATTTTTTAGGAAAATGTTTTGGATTTGGTTGTGTGTTGGGATGCTGTACCTACCCCTTGCGGCTTCGGTAGACGTCATTTTACACCCTGTTTATTCCTGATTGTTTATAGAATTATTGATTTTATGGTTTCCGATAATGTGAGATTTTAGTTGGGCAAGGTGGTCTTGATTTTGTCTTCAGTCTTTGGGTTCATTTGGGTATTCCCAAAGTTATGCTTTTCTTTGGGTTTTCTATCAGGCATGTTGCCCGGACCATTCTGTGATCTGATGGAAAATTAATGCTATTTAGATCACCGTTACGTATTAGTTTCGGTTAAAAAAAATCAATTTAAATAAACAAATAAATAATGCTGGACATTTCACACAGCATCATCTGGCCCCAAACTAAGCAAAGCTTGTACTATGAGAACCAGATAACTGATAAACTACTTATATACTTTTTGTTTGTGAATACATACATATTATACATAGAAACACCCAGACCCGAAATAAATATTTGCGGATCATACAAACATTTATCCCGTTAAAAATTTCGTTATTAACATTATGGTTTGGTGAGATCAATGTCCATTTCTAACTTGCTTCTTTTTAGAAAAAGGTATTCATGATTGACAGTCTGTTTTTGTGAGCGTAATCTATCAATCGTTGGCCTCTTTAGTTTCTATCACTATTGCCATCCATACTAATATTATAAATGTGTAAGTAACTCTGTCTGTCTGTCTGTCTGTTTGTTACCTTTTCACGCCCAAACCACTGAACAGATTAGGCTGAAAATTGGCATGGATAAAGGTTGTATCCCAGGGAAGGACATAGGCTACTTTTTATCCCGGAAAAATCCCGAGGGACCGCGGGTTACACCGCGGGAGCGCAGCTAGTATTTACATATGAAAGTTTTCTTCTGCCTTACGTTGTCCTATTTATGCATTAAAGTCGCCGATTATTAGAACTGTATCTGCTAATGTATGAGCTTTATTGATATCACTGAAGAATTGATTTATTTCTTCGTCGGTTGAGTTTTTGTTGGTGCATAAGTTTGAATTATAGAAATACTGAGTTCTTCGAATTAATTAATTTAGGCAATTCTTTCTGATATTCTATGGAAGTTATAGATAGATAAAATAAAAATAAATAAAATATAATGAGCTTTAATTCCACACTTAAGTAAAACGTTAATAAAATAGATAAAAAAATGTGCATATTAATTTAAACATATTCATTTAAACATGCCTGTGGCGGTGAAAGCCTCGTCCCGAGAGCACCATTCCTCTTGCCATTCTTGGCCATGTTTTCCCGGCAATCTGTATAATATCATCATACCATCTTTTTAGTGGTCTTCCTTTTTTTCTTTTTAAGTTAAGAGGTAACTAGTTTGTAGCAATGTGGGGCCATCTATTTGTTTTTGGTCTTTGTAGGTGTCCTGCCCATTTCCTTAGATAGATAGAAGATAGAAAATACTTTATTGTACACCACATGTTATGTTGTTTTTTTATTTTTATTGTAACCCTACTCCATAATCTTCAGCACATCTTTTGTAAGTAAAGAGGAAATAGTAAAGGCCGTTATTCCTAGTGCTGACCTTTGTCAGAGATAATATAAAGTTTGTATTATATAACACCTTGGTTTGTCAGGATGTAGACCAGCAGCCTTATTGTCTAACTTGAAATCCATTAACAGTTATCATCCCAATTGAGCTCAACCAATCACAATATGAAAAGGACGTGTCTTCTGGTATGTTGTTGCAATGATCTTTTCCTGACGTGTTGTCACTTCCGATGTCATTTTTGTGTTATGTGATTGGTTGAGCTCAATTGGGATGATAACTGGGAATGGATTTCAAGTTAGACAATAAGGCTGCTGATGTTCTTCAATTTGAAAACCCATTTTGCGCACTTCTTACATGCCTTTTATGTCAAAGTTGACGTTTTTGAGGGCGTGTGTCAATACAAGTTAACGCCTCAGCACAGAAATGATAGATTTAGCATGTTACCTTATACTTTATTTTAGTAGTAACTAGTAGTATAAAAAATCAATGCGCCTCAGATAACGCTCTGTTTCAAAACTTGATATTGGCAAAATTATACCTCAGTTGTGTAGTTGCCATTAAATAAAAGAAATACCATATTTTACGTTGTATGTGCATATTTTTAGTTTGTTTTTCTTGTTTGTTGTGTTGTTGTTCTTATCTTTGTTCTTAGTGTCGTGGTGTTTGTCCTTCCATACAGTTGTTGCTTTCATAGTTGTTGTTTCTGTCATTGTGGTTATTTTTGTTTTTATTGTTGTCGTTATAGTTGCTGTTGTTTTTGTTGGTTAATGATGGATAGTGGTTTAATTCACTATGGGGGCCCGACGGCTTGGGTTTGTTTTTTGTTCTTTCTTTGGTTCTGGCTTTTGTAGTTTTTCGGTGGCTGATGACTTACTGACGTTGACAGTTTCTTGCGACGATTGCGAAGTTGTTGATGTTATCTTTGTTTGTTTTGTACTTACTGCTTTTCCACTAACCTCAAAACTTGCCGGTGATTTAATTGGATTTAATAACTAAGTTTATGTGTAATATAAATATCAAATTCCAATAATTCTTAAAGTAAAACTTCTTTAGGCATATTTGGCAGTTTTAAGATGAGACATAATTCTTGGGTTTGCCTCGAAAAGGTCACGTGCAAATCACGTGACTACTCACCGACACCGGGTTATTTGTCAAGAGTGCCACTGTTTTTTTTTATTTTTGAAAATAATAATTCTTAAACTCGAAAAGTTTTCTGTAATCCGATTAGATAAGTACTTATAGTTTTTAATATAAAATTAATGTTTGACTGTTATTATTTATACAATCGTCAAACATAACAAATAAGTAGCATAGTTTTATACCTCAAAAAACCGAAAATCACAATACTTAAAAATTTCGTTTTAGCAAATATTTTGATACCTACCTACACGAAAAATATACCTCGCCGTTTCAATAAACTCTTCTATAAAAAAAGGTAATGAATAATTCATCCAACGAAATATCTACTTAGTCCAGTCACTAAATAAATTTCAATTTGGAAAATAGAGTCACATTTAGTAGAAAAAAAATAAAAATCATTCTCTATTGAGACTCACTCAGCTTAATGAGCTCGACCGCCCCGCCGCCACCGTGTCACAGTGAATGCAAAACAGAAGTGCAACTTATATCAAAAAGATGTTGTAACTTTTCTGAAACGCTCTAGCCGCGATCCATTTGTCTGTGACCGTGCTTTGGCTCTCGGACGAGCAGTTGCGGCAATCATCTCTGGGTTTTCTCCCAGGGATGTGGCCTGAGAGGGATTAAGATAGGAATAAGAAGGTGCAGCCACGGCATAGCGCATGTATGTTGAGCATGAGGACGCATGCGCGGGCTTTCTTTTTCGCCCCTTTGAGCGACAATTACTCTGTGGACTGCATTCTTGCGCGCCACTCCGATTTGACACAACACCATGTCGAATTCATTAAAAAAAACTAATAATAATATATACCTACATATAAAAAATGTGCATCGCAAAGAGTCGGAATAATTCAAAGACTTGAACTTTCCCTTTTAATACATTATTATATCGTATGGGGCTGGCTGCCCTGAATACGCTACTGCCGCCATCTGGCTGAACTAACTCCACAGACTATAAATTTGTATTGGAAACTTTGAAATTCACTAATATTATTAGATTTTACGAGGTAAATTAATTATTTCTTTAGTAATACCTATATAGAAAGAGGGACCTTCTACCAATTTTTTTTTCGTGTCACGTTACGCGTCTGGCCTCAGAGAGGGTCGCAACTCAAGAAACACAATGCACGTAAGTAATACTTCGTAAAAAAACACCGAGTATTTATTTCAGGGAATCAGTAAGTAAACAAATACATTTTTTGTATCAATAAAAGTTGAAGGTCGTTGCCAAGTTCAAGGTTTTTCTCAGCACTCACTTGCCGTTGCGTTATTTATAGCTTTTCATAACTACACTTTTAAATAACAACAACATTATTTTATTAAAATAAAAACGATTCTGATGGCAACCACTTTTAACCTTTTTCAACAATTTATCACAATTAAACTTTTTATTAATTACACCAACATTATATAGAAAATAATTATTGTAGGAATTTATTATTAGAAGTTAGAAATATTTTTTAGTTTATCCCAAGTGCGCGAATTTGACGTGTGTGCCTCACGTCAGGCTGGCGAGAGCTGAGTGGCGAATGTATTGCACTGCCGATGCCGGGGGGCATGAGATGATCAACAATTTGTACATAATTTGATCGTACTTTTCAACTAAATGTTTTATCAGATGATAATGGTGCAACTGTTGCACTGAAAACATAATATTTTCATTTTACAGCATCTCTTCCTAAACTACCGATTTTTTTTTGGTAGAGGCAATTGCAATTTTGAAATTATTTTAAGGTAAGTAAATAAATAAATAATAATTATAAGTATACAGGTTTACTTAAAAGAGTTTTAACTTGTATACTTATAAGTTATACTTAAGTATACATGGAACTTACTTTAGATTTTTTTTTAAATTGCCTCTACCAAAAAATTTAATGTAAGTAATTTAATTTTGATATTTAGCGTCTATTGTTAATTATAGTTGAGGAATATTTACCTATGTCCTTGAAATATTGTACGGTGACTTCATTCATTGATTGATTCATCATAGGATGTGGGGAGTAGGTATTGCAAACATTTTTAAATATCAGTCGATTTAAAATAATACTTCGAATGTTATTAAAATAAATAACATGGATTCCAGTACATATTAAACTTGAATAGTTCATAAATAAAAATTAAACTAAAACTATCATGTGTCCACGTCTTCACCCGCAAATAGTATCAATAATTTCAATAACTGAAAGTTTGATGGAGTCAGTGAATAAAATAAAATATTAGATAAGTATTATAGTTAGGTTAAGCATAAACTATTTCTGACGTGTATGTAGGTTATAATGAAACTATGGTTCTTGAACGGAGGCTCGTTTATTACTAAACCAAATCCTGCTGCTCGTGTAGCGAACACAAAGCGCAGATGTCAATTCAAATACATATCATTCCTCCACACTTAATTTGGAAAACCTGATGCCAAAACAATAAAAATAAACAAACTTAAAAATACTTCTTATAATCTATTATTCTATTTCTCTCACGCAAAACACGAGAGGTCGTGAGAGGGGGAATCTCACCGACAGGAGGTTCCTCACCGGCAGGCGTCGAAACCTCACGTGCGGGCGCCGCTGATAGCGTCTCCACAGATGAACTTTCTGTGTTCCCTCGCTCATTCTCTCCCGCTTCACAATCTAACCACTCCTCCACACATTCTGAATTTGAAACAGTTGGCGCTCCACCAGATCTATGCTCCGTCGACCGTTCTGCTTCTTCGACACTACTTGTGGCCGGTGACGCAGTGCCCCGTGCCGGTGGCGGGGCCGGAGGTGGAACAAAAGATGGAGACGTAGAAGAATAGAACGGATGAGGCGCCTCACATTCATTTTTATTAGCTTCATCATTCACTCTTCCTGAAAATTTAAT
Organism: Epirrhoe alternata; assembly: GCA_963565295.1. NCBI lineage: Eukaryota > Metazoa > Arthropoda > Insecta > Lepidoptera > Geometridae > Epirrhoe > Epirrhoe alternata. Next base: position 5,190,999 of record OY751375.1, read on the forward strand.
TAATTGATCGACATGTCTGATACAAAAAATATCTTGTGCGATTACATAAATTTTAAACATTTTACTACCTATTTTTTCTCTTATAAAACCTTTTTGCCAACATTCTTTCCGTGCACTGTACCAGCGAACCCAAACTGAGTCGCCTATCTCAAATAACCTCCTACTGCTTGGTACTGAAAAAGAGTTATCTTGATTTCCTTTAGAAGGCAAAATTAAATCGAGACGAGTTCGTAAGTCCCTACCAAACATCAACTTCGCCGGTGTCTCGCCGGTGGTACAATGCACAGTATTCCTATAGTTGAATAGGTACCCCAGCAGCTGTTCATGCATTTGATGCGATTGTGGATTATCTTTAATAATACATTTAAGCATTTTCTTACAAGTCCGAACAGAATTCTCAGCTTGTCCGTTACTAGGCGGGTGATAAACTGGTGACGTCATGTATTTAATATCATTAGATGCACAAAACGTTCTAAATTCGACTGAGTTTATTTTTACATCATTATCTGATACCAGTACATCTGGTACTCCAAAAGTTGCGAAAACTCCCTTCAGTTTCGATATCAAAATGCTCGTCGTTGTGCCATTTGACATACAAATACATTCCAGCCATTTGCTAAAAGCATCGACTATTACTAGGTATACCCTCTGATCTACGGTCAAATAGTCGATGTGCAGTCGCTGCCACGCGCGTGCGGGTACGGGCCACGGCGCTGGCGGGTCGCGCGGCGGCTTAGCGCGCATCTGGGCGCACGTCTCGCACGAACCTATCCAACCTTCGTTGTCACGATCTATACCCGGCCACCACATCCTAGCCCGCGCGTTACTTTTTGTCTTAATAATTCCTAAGTGAGAATCGTGCAGCTCCTTCAGCATGCCTTCTCTCAACACTTGCGGACACGACAACCCTATGCCCTCTCAACAAACAACCATTTTCAAACTGCAAATCCGACTTGCATTGAAAATACGGCAAAATCGACTTACAGTTTATCTTTCGCGGCCAACCACATCGCAAATATTTAGCTACTGTCTGCAGTGTCTTATCGCTCTCTGTTATTTTTACAACTTCACTTATTGTAATGGCAGGCGATGATGCATCTAAATACTTAAGCGTATAATAAGCATCTATGTCGCTATCGGTGCTCTCCAACGATTCTCCCTCTACAGGCGCACGTGAAAAATAATCAGCGACCTGATTGTTCTCGCCCGATACCATATTGAACCACGTAGTTATATGCTGATAAAATTATAGCGTACCTTTGCAACCGAAGCGCTGTCGTCACCGGAATTCCATTATTGTTGTTGAATATCGAAACTAATGGGCGATGGTCAGTTTTTAAAACGAAAGAAATATTCTGACCATACAGATACTGGTGGAACTTCCTTACTCCAAAAATAATACCTGCCGCCTCCTTTTGTATCTGACTATAATTCCGCTCGCTAGGTGTCAGCGTGCGTGAAGCGTACGCGAGCGGGCGTTCGACGCCGTCGGCGTCTAGCTGCGACAGCACTGCGCCGAGACCCGCGCTATTCAATACCTTCTCTAAAGTTTTACAGTGACTATCTCTATCCGGTCCGGTAATACAAATATCATCCAACCAAACACTGACCTTATCTATTCCTGCAAGCAGAGTCTCCATAGCCTTTTGAAAGATAGCTGGTGCGTTAGCTAAACCATATACCAACCTAGTATATTTAAACAATCCTTTATGCGTGTTTATAGTAGTCAGCTGTTGGGAAGGATCGTCAAGTACGAACTGATTGTAGGCATTTTTTAGATCGAGTTTACTATATTGCTCACCGCCCCCAACTTTAGCAAAAACTTCCTCGATTCGAGGCAGCGGATACTTGTCAATCAAGAGATCTCTATTCAAGGTAACAGAAAAATCACCTGCAATCTTAACCTGACCATTATCTTTCAACACGGGCACAATAGGTGTAGCATACTGTGAATAACTAACCGGTATCAACACACCTAAACTTACCAATCTTTTTAACTCATTTTCAACCTTATCGAGTAGCGCAAATGGAACCGACCGTGGCTTAAAAAACCTAGGTTTTTTCACTCCTTATCTGTCTTAGCTATCATACAGTTCTAACTCTATCAGAATCCAGGGATAAAATGATAGATAAATCGCTAGACAAGCGTAGTAATTAAAATGATGGCCAACGGTCATCATTAATACAGGGTGTATAAAGAGGTTGACCGAAGCCGCAAGGGGTAGGTACAGCATCCCAACACACAACCAAATCCAAAACATTTTCCTAAAAAATCATTATATCCGGAGAAAACAGCGTTTGAAGAGTACTGTTTGCGTATGTACTGGGCGCGTTGTTTCACGTAGGTAGATTGCTGGATTTTGAGTTTTGATGTTTTCTTAAATGAAATTAGGTAGGGTCTTATTATGTTGTAATAGTCGTAAATAACCGAAAATAATATAAAATGACTAAGCTAAGTAAAAAAAAAATTGTGCGTTTTTTTCACTTAATATGTTTAGAATCATGGTCTGATTGCAACCCCTGTTTTCGGTAGTTGTCTTTTTACACCCTGTATAATGAAAAATTGCCGTGGGATACGATATTGTATGTTTTGAAATTGCATCGTAAATGTAAATGCACCTTTGAACTTATCATCGTAATAAATATGTTATGTTTTGACTTGTGAGTGTGGGAGAGTAGGGACCTATCTACAAAAATTTTAGTAAAAGCTGTGTAGTTTTTGATGCGGTTGGTTAGAAGCTTCGGTACCTATTTTATTTTGGTACTTCCTAAGACAAAGGATTTTGAAAGAGAGATAATCGATAACTAATTGTATTTTATATTTTCCCAGAGTATCTACAGTAACCCTTAAATGAGATTACTGATTAATGAGATTAGGAGAGGTAAGGGCAGAGAGATAATGATGATGATGGCATGTAAAGTAAGGTACCCACTTCAACACCCAAGCAATAAACTTGTTGCGCCCACGCGGACACTAAGCTCCACGTTGGCCCTATTCCTTGCCTACGCGTCCTCTATCATGCATGAATGAATAAATGAATGAAAATTCTTTATTGCACAATGCACACCTTATAACTACAAAATACAGTAGAAATAATTACGTTTCTTAAAAACTAAAAAGAAAACCGACCTCAATGTAAGACTCAGAACGCAGCGTGACTCAGGGCGTCAAGTGAGTGAGGCCATAAGTCCACCATACAAATCGAAATCGAATAGAAATCGAATCGACAGATATATAGCGCTTAGACTCTACCTGCGTCTAAAGGAATTAATTACCAAAACTGCATAGGTACAGTCACGGACAATAAGATGTATACACTCAATACTTTTAAAATTAATATCACACTAATACTAATAGATGTAGGTTAGAAACAAAAAGCGGAAATTGATTTCACATTGAACTAGTGGCGAAATCAATAAAAATACCAGAACATTGTTGGACATGTTGACCTGTACATGGGTTAAAAGATTATGGAGTGTATACATCTTATTGTCCGTGACTGTACATTTTATTTGAAGTATCCTGGCACTATTAAATCTTCAGTTTGACATAAGTAATGCTAGGAACTCACGTGTCGCAAAACTTCACATGAAATGTCTGAAATTATTTGACAAATAATGCCATTAGACGCAGGTGAAGTCTTAGCCTTATTTGGTCCTTAGGTTCGATTTCAATTTGTATCATGGCTAGGACTTAGGAGGAAAGGTTTTTAGAGTTTTACGGAAAAACTACCAAACCAACAGGAATCAAATTTTTAAGGGACCATCTCAAGAGTAAAATAAGTTTCAATCCTTTTCAAACTATTCAATTTTTGACATTGTGACTCAGGTTGTGTAGTCACAACCTGAGTCACAATGTCAAAAATTGTGCACAATGTCACTAGAGAATGAGGGTTTTTGAGTTTTACAGGAAAACTATCAATCCCTCAGGCAAAAAAAAGTATGAGGACCACTTCGAGATGGATACCAATTTCAAGCAATAAAAAAATTTTGGAAATCGGTCCACATTTTTCGGAAAGATCGGTGATTTATTGAGTTTTACAGGAAAACTAACAATCCCTCAGGAATATTTTTTTAGGGGAGCATTATGGTAACATACCCTTTTAATAAGACGACCTCGACTTCTAGGACCGGTTCTCACATAATTGGGTACTCCAGGAAATATGACGCATTGTAGGTAGGGATAGCATGCGGATTCGGCGACTGCATTGCGTACACCGCGCCAAGTTTGGGCCACTTATTTCTTCCAAATGCTATACTTGTGTAAATTACTTGTATGCTTATTAATTGTGTGTAGATTTGTTTCTGTGTGCGTAAGCTATACTGAGCGCTCATTAGTCCACGGAGCGTTTCCGAGCTAACGCACACAGAAACAATATGCATGTGCATCTACACACACAATCAAGACAAACCCGCCTACGTGAGATAGAACAACTGTACCAAGCAATCGCGGTACATACCAGCAGCCTTATTGTCTAATTATCGACTGCCGCTCCGATCTAAGCTCAACCAAAATGACAAAATCACGTCATTTTCGTATTGTGTGATTGGTTGAGCTCAATTGGGATGATAACTGGACGGATTTCAAGTTAGACAATAGGGCTGAAGGTCACTCAGAAAGTTTTGCGAAAAAAAGTTTTTTATTGTATGAAGGCCCTGGCTGATTATAATTGTTTAAAAAAGTATGATTATTTCTAAGTTAAAATACTATCTTTATTGAATTTTTAAATCGCCACCAATTTTTTTTAAACTTAGCTTTGAATATTTTTTTCATTGAAAAATGGATCTGCGTCGGGAACATTTTCGTGCGATAATTTTTTTACAATTTCAAATGTGGCCTAGTACCGGATGAGTCATTTGATCGTTTTCAAATTGCACCTAAAGATGAAAGTCCTTCAAAAACATTTACCGTTGGCATAACGAGATTAAACGTGGTCGTCTAACTTTGAGAGATGATGAAAGAAGTGGTCGTCATTCGACGGTTGTTACCGAGAAAAACGTGCTGGAAGACAACAGGCGAATTACATACGAACAGATTCAGCACTTAATACAGACTGGATCGGTAGGCGTTCATAAGAATATATACGAGCACAGCCTTAACGAAGCTCAAAAACAGGCTGTGTGGCATATTAAAAAGTTTTTAAAAAATTGGTCCAGACGCATGAAACTACGTATAGAAGCTAGTGAAGAGTTCTTTGAAAAGATATAATAAAAATATTTTATCCCTATAAGTTGTTTTTCAAGTTTCTTAAAACTTTCTAAGTGTCCCACGTCATGCTGCCAATTCCTATAACCTTAGATAATCAAAATATCATGGCTGTTCAATAGAAAACTGTGCTAATCTGCACCTATGTTATTATTTCAGGGCAACAACTTTCAGTGGCCCTGAAAAAAACTCAACCTGTATAGGTAGGTACTTTAATAAAACTCGATCCGATTTTTCACCATCTTATATGGTAAGCTGGATTAGCATTGCTTTTGTATTTTTTTTTAGAATCCGTTCACAAATAACAAAGAGATATTTCGGTACACAAAGACGTTCACAAATAATTCACAAATAAAAGAGATATTTCTAAAATATATGAAAGATATTAGGTATCCACTGATTCTTCTAATATCTTTTATATATTTTTTGTACAAAGAGTTATACTAAGAAAGGATCAAACTGGATCACGGCCCTCAGCTCGACGCATCCAGCTTCTGCCAGCAGCCTTTCGCAGATCGTCACTCCACCTGGCCGGAGGGCATCCTACAATACATTTGCCAAGTCGCGGTCTCCACTCAAGAACTCGTTTATCCCAGCGGTTATCGGTTCTTCGGCAGATATGGCCAGCCCACTACAACTTCAGCTTGCTAATTCTCTATTATCCATGTCGACAACTTTGGTTCTATCTCATCTAATTGCGGATTCTATCCTTCAGAGAAACTCCGAGCATAGCTCGTTCCATAGCTCGCTGAGCGACTTTAAACTGGTGGACTAGCCGTACTGTGAGTGTCCACGTTTCGGCACCGTAGGTATCATAGATATAATAGATATAAAATTGCCGTCTTTTAAATTCAACACCAGTTCTGAACATTATTTAAGTATTTCAGAAAATTTGAGGCAATGTATTTTCAGAAGACACAGAATAAATTAAACTTAACTGAATTTCTAAAACAACAAAATCGCGATTTAATTAAACCCGTTTAACTTAATGCAAAAGTTCACTATATATATACAGGGTGTAAAAAGACAACTACCGAATACTGAGGGGTTGCAATCAGACCATGATTCTAAACACATTTAGCGAAAAAAAAACGCAAAAAAATATTTTGACCTAGCTTAGTCATTTTCTGTTATTTTCGGTTATGTGCTACTATTACAACATAATAAGACCATACCTACCTAATAATTTCATTTATAAAAGAAAAAAACATTTAATACTCAAAATCTAGCAATCTACGTAAAGAAACGCGCCCAGAACATACGCAAACAGTACTCTTCAAACGCTGTTTTCTCCGGATATAATGCATATTTCGGAAAATCCTTTTGGATTTGGTTGTGTGTTGGGATGCTGTACCTACCCCTTTCGGCTTCGGTAGACGTCTTTTTACACCCTGTATATGAAAGATAAATTAAGAAACTAATAGCGACTAATCTTCTTATCACATTTGCGACATACATTTTGGTCAATAAACAAATAATTCGTTAATTAAAGGGGACCCGGTTTTTTTGCACGCCAGTGTATTAAATTTATTCTATTGAAATATTATACCATCAATCGGTGAATCAATCATAATCAATACCATCAATCGAAGCGCTCATGGTCGTTCTTGATAGATCGTCAAAGTTAAGCAACGTTCGAAACGGTCAGTAAGTGGATGGGTGACCGCCTGTGGCATAATCATCTGAGCGTTTCCGTGCTTCGGAGGGCACGTTAAATTGTCGGTCCCGGCTATTTAAGTCGTCAAGCCATGACGGGAGGCCTTCAGGCGGCCTAAAAACTCCGTCACCAGAGTTGGCCACTGACTCATACGAACTTACTTACTCACTTTTATCAATCGATGAGCCAAGAATCATGGTTGCAATACAGATATAAAAAATTGGGTGATTCAAAGGATCTCCATTAAAAGCAATCCGGGAATGGTAGTTCGTAAAACCAGCAAACGAAAGATCAGATTTATTTGCAAAACTCTAAACGCTCTGAAACCCATAACTTTCTCGTACCAACCCTTGATTTTTATTTTATTTAATATATTTTAAGTTACACCCGCTGAACTGAAGACTGGTGTAATTGCTGTACGTGATACTTCAGTGAGCAAAGAGCTCAAGGATAATGACAACCACGTGACTTTTCACACTTTTCCGAACGTATTTTTGTATCAGTTTCTATTGATCTTTCAAGAATACATATGCAAGTGAAACAGAACAGTAGCTTGCATGCCAGCTAAAGGCATGTAGTAGATAGTACATATAATAGAATAAGCATTTATTTTGTGTAAAAATGGGTTTACAATAAAATTTAGGAACTAACTTAACTAAGCACAAAATAGGTCACCATTCAGTTTCGGACTCTCAGTTTTATGAAAAAATTTGAAAAAGCAATACTTGAAGAACAAAATCTTCTAACTACAAGAGAAATCTAGCTGCCCACAATTGTAAAATTTTCCACACTCTGCATATTTATACAGGGTCTACTCAGCGAGTCAATCGAAAAAAATTAAGTTCTTTACATCCAGGGCTATCCGGAAATACCCCATGTATGTTCTACGATTTTTGTAGTTTCCGAGTTATAAGCATTTTATTGAGAATTTCCGATTGGATGATTGTATTTTGGCTTGATAAAACCTAAACCGTTCAGGGCCCTAGTTTTTTTTTGACCAAGGCCCTTGGCTACCTAGCTACGGCAGTTGGAACTGCACATTATATACGATTGTAAAGATAAACTATTGAAAAAACAAGCTGGTTTTCTTATCTAGTTAAATTGGAATCTTACTTAGGTACCCACTGACACTTACAGGCATAAAACTGGGTCAATATAAGAAGTATCTCGATTCTAGATCACAAAACACAAAAGTCTTCCGACAGATTTGTCTCGAAACGCGCAATTGTTAAAATTAGATAAATCTCAAGATCGCCTTATCGCAAAAAAAAAATTTAGGTTATCGCATAATTATTTCATTGATAGAAGAGTACGACAAAATAAGTTTGAAAGTGGAAAGTGTGGAGAACCAAAATATAATCACTAACTTAAAAAAATATAGTTATATTTTAGGGACATTACGTAAAACCATGCATCTTTTATATATGTATTTATTTTCTGTTTTGATTTGATATATGATAATGTGCATATATACTACGCAATCTTGCTCAATTAATGATGTCCTAAATGCGTCACTGATTCGATTCATTTTAACAATCGATTCGAATGAAGAAGTTTTAATTGAAATACATAGGAACATAAAATATATCTTTGCCTCAACTTAATCATAAAGAGGATCTTAGTCATCATTCCAGATCAAATGAGAAAAACCCGATGATTCATCACCATTAATTAGATAGATAGATAGAAAATACTTTATTGCACACCACATAATAAAAATAAACAAAAATGGAAAACTAAACAAAAAAACACAATGACATACAATCGGCGGTCTTATCGCTAAATAGCGATCTCTACCAGACTAATTAGGTAATATGGAAAGTATATTTTTGGTCTGATTTGCTACGAGTATAATAATAGAAGACATTTGATTAATAATTTGTGTATTGTATAATGTGTGCTAATTTACTAGACATAAGTATCTATTAGTGACCCACGCCAAAATTTCAGCCTGCGACCGCGCCTGGTCATCAAGTGAATGATATTTGGAATAGACCAGGTAAATTAATGAACCAGCATATTTGTTGAATATAAGCTTGTAGTTAATTTTGGAATTATTCTAAAACTATGAGGATGAAGAACATAATATTTTGTTAGATGTTGGTATGAAAACAACGACAAAACATTTTTTAATTACGTATTTATCGCGTACCTTATTTTATCGTTTCCCGACGTTTCGCCTGTGTTGCAACAGGCGTACCGGTACGCGATAAATCCCGTTAAATTAATACGTATTTATGAATAGTGATCGCGAAAGTTTAAGAAAGACAACATTTTTGACCATCATTTTAGACCTTTAAAAGAGTGTGAACCTAAAAATACGGTGGCATTCCAGGAGTGCCGACAGAAGTGAAAACTTGAACGAAGTTTCAGTACCGGTTTTAAGCTTAAAAAATAAAAGACTACCACTGAATTAAAGTACCTCCAAAAAAAATAAAGTGCAAAAAGATACTGTCTATCTAGGATTTGAACCTGTTCACTCAGAGGCGACATCTTTTTCACCCCGACTATTATACGACGATACAATGTGCGACGAAAGTAAGGTAGGTATAGTAAAAAATGGCCGTAACAGTCACGTAACTGAGTTTGATATTTTTCTCTCATCTCAAAAATGCCTAACGCGCCTATAGAAGTTTTTACTTCAAAAATAAAAAGTAAATAAGTGTAAGAAACAACCCCAATGTCTTTAGGTATCTGGCTTTTGATACGGCGGAATTTTGAGATCTCGTGCGAAAAATTAAAATCATGGTTCACCGCTGTAAGAAGAGAGTCTGTTCGATCATAAAATAATAGATTAAAAATTACTTGCGGATTCATTGAATTACACGGCCAGCGACTTACCAAAACTTGCCACACCTGAAGTAAAATATAACTTTGTCTCTTTTTAAATAAAAAAATTGTTACGTGTATTAATGACGAAACCTCATTTCATAAGGCACTAGCTGACCCGCGCGACTTCGTCTACGCATTTTTTTCCCGCTTTTCTGTTGAAATTTTTCCTGAATTTTCTTTGCTATAAACCTCACGGAGCCCGAGACCTTTCCAACGAATGCAAAACCGTGGAAATCGGTTCGTGCGTTCTGGAGTTATAGCGTCAGGAAGGAAAACCCGACTTATTTTTATACACCCCTATTTTTTAATTACCAAAAAAATTTTAAACATGGTCGCGGTGTCTGTTACTGATCACATTTATGTAGTTAAAACTCAAAAAAAGAGAAAAAAAAATTATAACCTCAAAAGGAGACGAGACGAGTCAGACGTGGATTTATGATAGCTACTGCGGTTTTACTGACTGGGAAAGATACGAGAACATAGTTCGAATGAGAGTCTATGCGCGATTGTTGTCTATAGTACTTATTTGTACAGTTTTTATAAAATTTTGTGCGGTTTTGGTTGACTACAATCCTCGATAACTTTGTGATAGTTAAATAAAAAAAAGTTCTGACCATGCCATTATCATTTTCTGCATCTGCTGCAACTGTCCTTAAATTTTTTTTGGTAGTCATAAAATAGCGGTGAATAGTAGATTTTTTCTGTCGTAGTCGTGAGAGTAGTTCTTTCCAACTAGTGTGTTAAAGGTTTTTAGTGCGCCTTGAATCTTTGGGAATTGTTAAGTTTAGCACAATATTTGGCTTTTATAAAGTTCTACATGTCACTATCTACGCCTGTTCCAAGTTTCTTCCAAATCGGTTCAGACATCAGACATTGTTACTTTGAGATATCCTCTCGTATGGAATGTTCACTGGTTTAGGTGTGATTGAAACACAAACATACAAACATCTAAACGAACTCACAAACTTTCAGCGGGATAGGTACAATGCCGCATCCAAAACATTTTGCGTCACGGATCAAGCGTGACCTAGTTCGTCCGGCCGGCCGCTTAGCTTGCCCTGTGTCACTTGAATTTTGCTTTCAACTGAATTTAAAGCGTAAACAATAAAAAAAAATAACAAAATTGAAACTTCCTATGCTTCATACAAAAATGTTCCTCGATTCTATACTGAAGAAGAGATGACAACGCGAATTTAATTTTTACGCTTTACGCTTGTGCTTGGGGTTTAGTGGTAGTACCACCTAGTCGGACAAACATCTTTTGCATTCGTGTTCTGTTTATTTTGATTGCAGACGGACTTTTAATACTAGCTAAATTTGATACTTTGCCATTTTTAGGGTTCCGTACCCAAAGGGTAAAACGGGATCCTATTACTAAGACTCCGCTGCCCATAACATAATTACTCTGTCGCTATTACTGCGGAAAATATTATGGTGGCATGTTCGTCAACTGAAATTTTCCGGAGTGAGAAATAAACGTTAAGTAAAGCAATTTTATAAAAGTCAGACTCGTTGGCTCCGAGCGTTGCCAGTGCTGGGTTCCTGCGGGATTGTTGCAGAGTTCTGCGGTTCCAGAGCCGCATTAGGGCACATATTAAATGTTCTGAATTAAATTTTCGATGAAAGGAGGGTGGGCAACATTTCGCGCACGGCTCTGCGCATCCCTTCCCCGCGTTCCCCCGCGGCAGGCTTACCACGGCACGGCACGGCCAGTGTTGCGATACCCGAGACTCGAGTCCTCAAGCAACGAGTGTAAGACCGATCTATACTTACTATCGCTCAACTTTTGAGGTCATTGTTCTTGTGACGTTTTCTAACTAAGCTGTGCTTGTGTCTGTGCTTGTGTGTTGTACTCTGAGTATTCAATCGGTGCTTTGATTTTTATATTCAATGGTAAGAACTTTTTACCTTCATAGTCTTAAGATTCCATAAATGTATTTTTTTTTGTTTTTTATTTAATTATTTGTTATTTATCATTATTTTATGCGAATGAAAGAAACATATTTTTAGGACTGTTACGCGGTAAAATATTAAGTAAAAGCTGACCTCATTTCGAGAACTTCATCAATGCTTAGCTATAAGAATGTTAACCCTAAACCACCTAGCTCCTAATATAAAACCAGTAAGGGAAAATAATTTATAATCAACAAATATTTGGAAAATCTGTAAGTACATATTTGGAAAACCTTTATATAAAATAATTGAGGGGGAGCGCGGGCGTAGCCTGCCGCTTTGTACAAACTGCGAAGGATTATGAAACCTTTATACAAAACCATTTAACCGAAATGCTCTGTAAAATTTTAAGCCGGCCATAACACTGGAGTTGGTATATTTTTACCAAAACAAACTATTACAAGTATTAGGGTTCGATCTTTAACTTTGCTTAACTAGCATGACACCGACGCAGCGGCCACCAAAAAGAGCACCAAAAAGATAACGAAAATATTTGGTCCAATGAACCAGACCAACATATGTAGTTCAGGGCAAAAATACCCTTAGACATCCTCAAAGGATCTGAAATATATAAAAAGACCTGGGGATGTTGCAGTCATGTTCAAAATAAACCTTTTTTGCAGTAGGTAGGTAGTTACCTATCTATTTACAGCAAATAATGTATCTGCTTTCTACCTACCTAAATTACCTAATGTAGCCTTTGCCCATTTATGTTCTATGTACTGAGTGTTGTCTAAATAAATGTGTTTCTTTCTTTCTTTCTTTCTACCTAGAAATGGTGGTATTTTTTTACATTTGACGTATCAATGAGCTCATATTTTTTGTAATAACTAGCTTCTGCGCGCGGCTTCGCCCGCGTGGTACCAACATTTTGAATAGCCTATATGCTATTCCACTATCTACGCCTATTCCAAGTTTCATCCAAATCGGTTCACTGGTTTAGGCGTGATTGATACACAAACATACAAACATCCAAACATCCAAACCTCCAAACATCCAAACATCTAGACATCCAAATATCCAAACATCTAAACAAACTCACAAACTTTCAGCTTTATTATATGAGTGGGTGCTTTGTTAAATAAGATATGATAATTTAATTATTTTCATATCTCATCTGATAAATAATATTTATTAACTAAATTCTACGAATACGAAAAATCAAGAAAATACTTTTAAAAGCACATTACACACACAAATCAAAAGAAAAGATAAGAGCGAAAAATGCACAGATAAAAAAAACAGTGACACTCCAGGAGTGCAAAACTTGAGCGGTTCTAAACTTGACAAATAACCCGGTGTCGGTGAGCCGACCTTTTCGAATCCAAGAATTTTTTCATCTCAAAACTACCAAAGGCGCCTAAAGAAGTTCTCAGTTCAAAAAAACTTACGAATGTCTACCGCGCATGAAATACAATCGAGACCCTTGCTTGGTTGGGTAAAATTTTTTTTCGAAAAAATTCATGATTTTTATCTGTAGCTAGCTTACTCTAAGATCAAACAGTATTATTCAAGACACTATAGTATGACACAGTTAGACCAACGGACGGACGGACGCTTAGATTACAGCCAAAATATTCAATTCATAATTCAGAAGCTAAAAGTAAGACTTTTCTTCAACAAAAATATCTGAGCGAATGTCTACTTCACCTTGGGGATGCTATACTACATTTAAACATCCGAATATTCATCAAACAAACGAAAAAAAGAAGGGCCATTTTTTCGGTTTAAAATATTTGGTCCTAGGCTAGGACCGTGTTTTAACGATTGAATGTTTTGTTTTTCTTAAAATAATTTAAATGATTTTAAAGAATTTGATACATAATCTTCAATTGCTATGAGATGTTAGAAAAATAAACATTCTGAAATATAATTTACATAGGTGGTGAGCGTCATTAAACAAAAACCTATACTTATAATAAAAAAATCTGTATCGAAATATTTGACTTCTGAAAACAAGTAATTGCATGCAGTCGCTCGATTAAAAGCCAAGCAGCTATATTAGTTTATGTGAATGTGCGACTTCAAAGTACTTGTATCACAAAGTGAGACAAAACAATTGTAACCTAGTAGGTATTATGCGAACAATTTTAAAATCGACTTAATTCAGGAAGATTGATTAAGAAATAAACATCCGAATTTCAGCCTACTGATACGCTGAAAATATCACGTAAAAACTGTAAGGGATTTTTGTTCTACGAAGCCCCCGAAGCACTTAAAACCCTTTCACCGTACAGGTTCGAAAGAACTAGTGACACGACAAGAAGAAGACGGAACCCTTAAAAGCAAACAATCCTAATTCTGGGTTCACCCTTCTCAAGTCTACATACAGTACATACAGTAACAATCGTGTTATACTTGAAACGGTGTCACATTGTAACTATGGGAGCAAGGAAGTCAGCAAAAAAAGATATACATTTTTAGAAAAAAAAAAGGACACGAAATCTAACTTTTTTAATGATCGCGCGTTTGTGTTTTTTCCACGGGTCTCTCGACATCCGCTTGGCATATTTTTGGGGAAACCTGTATGACAGCAAAAAAATAGTTTTATTTTTAAGTTTACTTAAGAACAGTTGGGTCAAACCACAGTGTCATATTATTTCGTAAAACAAACTCCTCTCTCTATCATACCCACACGAAAATACGCTATAATGCTTGAACTAAAATATTTAACTAGTAGTTCGATCAACGTCTAACTTCAACGCAACGTGACTAAACTGCAGGGCGTTAGCTAATAGCATAAATAAATGAACATATGGGTGGACATTCATTTCACAGGGACACACCTAGCTAACTAAGCGATGTTTGAACTATGAGAACCAGGTAACTGAATGAAACATTAGGTGCATTAATACTGTTCTTGTGAAACGTACTATTTTTGAACAAAAACATTTATTTCGTACAGTTCAGGTCCTCACATTGCCCAAGTTTTGTCATGTTGGTAGGCAAGTGCCTACATATAAGTACGTACTAATACGGGATGGTTACTTTCCACCATAAAAACGCAATTTTATACTTTTAAATACTTATTTTCATTTAAATAATGGACTTCGCATTTTGGCGATCAAACAAGAAGCGGTACTGAGATACCAATTATAGTATATTATTATTTTTGTTCGCCAGAATATCAATCAATGCATTCTAAAAAGTAAAAATATTTATTAAAAAATAATATTGAGTTATGAGGTAGAGTCAGACAACTTTATAATTGGTGTTCTTACTTGAAAACTCAATGAACAGAGTAAATGAACTCCGTGTTTCGACATTAAAAGTCTCGCGTTTAAAGATAATAGGATCGGGTCGAGCGGTATAGTTTAGGAGCCCAATAACTTAGCACACCTGATTTCAATTCTAAAACTGACATCATGTAAGTTCAATCAATTTGATGAAACTGGCTACGTGTTGGTACGGACTGCTACGAACAGCTACGCAAACAATTGTAACTTGACTATCAGCTACACTGCTTCCTGCATTTTATTCTACACTCTACAGATACACATGCCTTTTGATTGTGCTCTACGATTGTATTCCTACACTGCCGTACTAAGGGGTGCCGTTAAAACGCACACCACCAAGTGTAGTTTGAATCCCGTCGGAATCGAAAAAAATTGATAAGACTTTTCATTTCTTAATAAAATACTAAGTGTGGATTAACACTATAAAAATTACAAAAAATGACAAAATATTTATTTGGAATAAAAACACATGGGAGTAAATATACAATAAGGAAATGTTGACTACCGCAAAAGTTAAAAAATCTGAGTAGCAGAGTCAGCGCTCTCTTCCAAGAGAAAGAACCTAAAATTTTTTTTTTTTAAACAGCTGACCTACTTATATTTACTGAGAACTTTTTTTCACTGAGAAATGTTATAAATACAGTTCTTAATTTTATAAAAATCGAGCTCCTAACAGGACTTTTCGATAACTCTCACGGTTTCAGATTTTCCATCATTATCATTATATAATTTATCATTATTTAATTTTATTTTTGCAGTGGTTGTTCAGTTTACAACTACCAAGCTATTTTACTGAATCAGGTACGTTACAGTTGAGTTCGTCAGCACCATCACAAATAACTAATTCAGAACACAAACGGAAACCAACCGCGTTAATTAAACAGACCTCTGTATTCAAAATGTTACGCTCAGGAAATTCATTGAAATCGTAAGACCTCGAAAGACCACACTGTATTAGAGCAACGAAATTTTAAGACCTAGAAATCCTAGAATCAAGCCTGTCTTATAACGAGTAAAATAATAAATAATGCTGGACATTTCCCACATCATCATCTAGCCCCAAACTAAGCAAAGCTTGTACTATGGGAACCAGAATGAACTAATAGCGCTTAATTCATTGTGATCAAGTAAAAGAACCTAACCACGCAAATTGTGATTCGATTCTACAGGGGTGACACAAAGTTTGGGAGCCATTGTATCCGTGATTTTTGTCTTTTGTTGTTATCTCTTGTTCTTTAATTGTTTTTACTATATTTTTGAATTTCGAAAAAAAGACATAATTAAACTTATTGTTGATAACAGAAAACCACACGAAACCTATTGTGTTTCCCAGAAATAAACGGAATTCAACGATTGCCCTCATGCAAATTCCATCAAAGTCGCTCTACAGGCTGAGGTCAGGGCTATGCTTTGAAACTCTCGACGTAATAGAACAAAGCTGACGTTCATCGTTATGTGGCTAGTGAGAGAGCTCTTTGCTACATTTCAATTTCAAGCATTGCAGGTTTCGGTCAGCATTCATTAGACAGGGTTTATTCAAAATCCGACTCATACCCACCCGTAGAACATACAGACAGTAAAACGAAACAGCATCACCATCCAAGCCACGATCAACACGAGATCTTTTGACACGTCAATGGGGGTAGATAGAAGCCCAAAAAAAACTATTTAAAATGTTAATAAAGATTTAAAAACCTGTATACATTTTATTTAATTTGTTTTATAATTTGGGCTATAAATATGAATATGAATATGAATATATTCAATAGATTGACGGCAGTCTGTTTATAGGTACATTCTATTCTTTTACAACTCGTAAGCAAATTTGACTGTAGGCAAACTAGCAAACTATGTAGAACTAGAGATCTACATTTTAATGAAAACTAATACATTTTCTACACTAAAATTACATGTGTTCTACACTAAAATTACATGTATTTGTGGTGAGGTTAATCAATTAGATAGACAAAGACGAACTCTGATCAAACTATTTAATCACTTACAATCAGGCACTGTGATTAATCGACATCGCAGTATAATTAAACGATGAAGCTGCTCTAAGTGATACACAAACCGAATCTAATTGCAATGGAGATCGAAGGTTAAGATAATATAGCCTGGGACAGGGCCTTTAGGCGGTCTAGCAACTGCGTAATGTAGAATTTATGGCAAGAAATACATGTCATGTTAGAGATGTTTTTCTTTCATAAGTGATGTCTATAATTATGAAAGATGTTTTGTAATGGATGCAGTCATTCCGGAGAATACTATCCACACAGTATATTAGTAGGTTCTAGTTACTGCTGTTTTAGTTAATTTTGAAAAGTCTTATAGAAGAAAATATGTTTCTTATCCAGCGGATAAATACTGTTTATCACGATTGATTTGATATAACTTGGCCTCGCGAATAACGGTCATGATCAAACGGCAAATGCGCAAAATATTTACTGCATTCAATCCATTCCACTCAACTGCAATTTCCGTTGAATTGACAATATGAACTCGACGATTCGCTCGACTGGCTCAGAATAGGCCACAGTTTAGTGACATTTTATGAGGTAGTTTTTTTTTATCAAATCTTGCGACAGATATTTAAATTATTATGCTTCGAAGAAAGTCCGTGAAGGCACAACGACCTAAGGTATATCACGATGCGATTTCGACCCATACGTCATTGTATTTACACAGAAATTTTTCACGTGTAACGCTCATCGTATGCGATTTGTCATAGTAAGCGCGACGCTCATCGGCACGTTCAATGGGTGGGGCTTAGCAAATCGTATGACAAATCGACAGTATGACAGACCAACAATTAAAAGCATCGCAGCAAAAATCAATCGGTCACCTGGCGGTCACCAATTCAAAACAAAACGCCGCTTTATTTCATCATTATGCTGAGAGGATGGTTTAGGTGCTGGACAAGCTTATTCCATCTCAAACAATGTCCCAGGCACTACAGAGCTGAATGTAGGCATACTTGTTGCCACCAGCCACTGTATGAAATAAATCATATATAGATGTTTGTCTGAGATTAAAGTTTTATAAAGTACGTAGTCAAAATTCTGTAAATAAATAAATTGTTCTTTCTATTAGATATTGAGATCTACATTTACTTACAAGAAACCAAGCTATTACTATCCTTTCTTAATATAAGAACAGACGACTGAAATACTTTCTTTCAATTCCAAGATGCATATATTTTTGCTTGTAATTCAAATAAATAGGTAGAGTCACGAGTCACTTCAAATACGAGTATCTGTATCCCGTATTGCATTCAGATAAAATTATTTTATCATCTGTGCCGAGAGCAAACTGTGAGATCAAAGGTTTTCCGTATGTCAACTTTATTTTGCCCTTTTTTATATATACCGGGATGAATTGCGACAGAAAGCGACTGAATACTTTGACTGAATTTATTCACTTTGAACAGCAATGGTATTTTGATGTGTTCTATTTATCTATAAATACGCTTTAGAATGTTTTTCTCTAAATAAACGTTTATCCCGAAGAACCTGACCAAGATATTTAGACAAAGTTATCAAACATTGTAGGTTGATAAGTAAGTGTGCTTGTAAAGTTTTCAAACGACTGATTTTATATTTATTTATAAGTTTTAAAGTATTAAACCACACTTAGGTATTTCACCGATAGATATGAGCTTATCGAAAATTTCGATTGCGGCGTAAGTGATTCCGTGGCCTTGCGTTAAGGCACTCCGGCTTTAGGAAGATCGTTTGATCGTCGCGGGTTCAAATCCCGTCGGGATCGAAAATTTTGATTCACAATGAGTTCTGAAAATAATGTTTAAAGATTGCCTTATTAAATTACATGATATTCTAGTTCAGACAAGTAAACAGCCTTAAACGTAACATGCTTAAACGAAAGCTATGTTTATTTATATTAAAATCACCTTGATTATTTCGATAACCTTATCCCATTAAAAATACACCCGGGTACTAATTTAGAGGAACATATTAAATTATATTACTTATATAAATTTTATTATTTGTGAGTTAAGTTATAGCACTACTACGAGTAACTTTATTCAGACTTTTACGTGGATTTTGTTGAATAACATTATCTAGAAAGCTTTTATTACAAATCTTATTTACTAAAAGAAATTTCTAAATTTTGTTACGTCCCTGAGTGTAAAACGACAATTTTCTGCTGTATATCATCCCCCATCTCCTCTTAGAATATTGGCGTTCCTAGCATGATACATCGACGAACAAGATTAATTAATAAAGCATACACTTTAGCTTGCGGGTCATATGCCTGCGCTCTATAACTAAAATCGTGGACGATGGGCAACAAGTTGGCAAACTGAAATGGGACTGGGCAGGCCACGTCTGTCGCATGTCGGATGAGTTCTGGGCAAGAACCACCACAGAGTGGACCCCACGGGACAGAAGACTTCCCTATTGTGATCCAATGTGGAGAGTGAGAGTCAAGTTCGTCTTTGCCACGTATCGTACGTGGCAAAGACGAACTTGACTCTCACTCTCCACATTGGATCACAATAGGGAAGAGTGAAAGAAAGGAAGGGGGGGGGCCTTTGCCCTGCAGTGCGACATCATGGGCTTCGCAACTGGGCTACAGTTGTGGGTAGTACCTACTTTGATTGAGGGTTCTACAAAGCAAAAAAACAGCTAGTAACATGGAGTGATTTTTTGTTTCAAAGTTTTCTAAATGCTTTAAGTGAAAAGTACAATTACTGTATTATTGCTTTGGAACTAATTAGTAATATTCGTATTTGAAATACGAACATTACAGATGAATAGGTAATATTACAATTTATTGACCAATGGATGTTCTAATTCTAACTCTGTTGTTGTGTGCTGTGTAGCCGTGGGTAATACGCGTTAATTAGCGATAAATACACGATGTTATATGATCCTGAACAATAACACAAATACAGCAAAATCGGCGGGTGGCTTGTCAGTTTTTGTACACAGGACTGCGCGTTTATGCGATTATCATTATTTGTGCAAAAATCAGAACGTAGCGATATTTTTGCACAAAGAAAACAATAGTCGTCATTAACTTTATTTCACTTCGACGTTTTGCGGATATTAAATTTGAACAAAAGCTCCTAGTTTTTAAATATGGAAAGCAAAGAGCGGGTTCTTTTTGGAATCTGTGAGCGCATCAAAAGTTGTTCCCTTTGTGAACACTTCGCTAAGTAACCCAACACCAAGGGATTCAATGAATGCAAGGAAATGTTATTTTAAAGCTTTAAATGCGCAATGCGAGTTTTCTCATACTCTCGTCGGTGTATTTTTGTGAGCATACTAATATCGACTCTTCGTAATGGATATTTTGTTTGTTTCAGGCACAATGTCGAAGATCAAACGGCCTTCAGTCGGAAACAAATGACAATAACTAGATTAAAGGTAAGTAAATAAAACCTAAACCTAGATTAATTTTAAATCATTCTTAAGCATTATCTTACGCGAACAGATGAAGATGATAATCTAGTTACTGCCGCAGATAAAAGCGTAGGTACACATTTAACTCTTTTCTTTGTACTGTAATATGGGATATACCTACATACTCAATGGTCAACTAGTTTAACGAGAATTTTTATTTAGTTATTAAGTATAAAATCCTTACACTTCCGTCACTCTACATACTTGAAACAGCATTGTTTGTGAGACAAAATCCTCACCTGTTTCCGCGCGTATCTGACATTGTCGTACGCAACAGACGCAATGACAATAGATTAGTGACGCCTAGTTGCAAAACAACACTGTTGCAAAAAAGTGTAATAAGTAATACATCTATTATATACAATAAAATTCATAAGACGTACAAAGAACTTAACAATAATCAATTTAAATGCAAATTAAAACTACTATTACTTACTAAGTGCTATTATGATATTAATGATTTTTTGACGGACAATTCTTTAGTTTAGTTAGGTACTATTGACATTAGTTTTATGCATGAACATTCTTAAAGTTTTATTTTGACCTAGTATTTTGACATTTATACCTACATATTACAATTTTTTTTTC
The DNA here is from genome assembly GCA_963565295.1 of Epirrhoe alternata. Lineage (NCBI taxonomy): Eukaryota > Metazoa > Arthropoda > Insecta > Lepidoptera > Geometridae > Epirrhoe > Epirrhoe alternata. Next base: position 5,211,900 of record OY751375.1, read on the forward strand.
AATATTAAGTATTCAAAAATGTAATTAGATTATTATTATTCTTTGTATAAGTTGGTAACATTTTGCATGCTGTTAGGCTAAACAAGGCTGTGCATATAATTTCCTCAGACATCTGTTTTATTGTTAACCCTTGTTTTGCAAAATAAATTAATTTGAATTTGAATTTGAATAAGTACTGTATGTTTTGCTAAGAAAGAAAAAAATACATGCATAGAATCACGCCTCTTTCTCGTAGAGCCTCATTCAGAGAAAAATCAAAAGTGGCATCATTTTACAAAGAGTGTAATATGGTTTAAAAAAAATCCACATAAGTATTTCCGTTCATTACATATTAACAAAATAAACTAAATTTTCTATTTTTCTTCTTATAGTAAAATCTGACGTGCTTAGCGCAGGCCCTTTAGAACCAATTAATTTATTTGCAAAGAAAATCTTTTGTCAAGTTTTGTTGCAGTATCTTTTGTTGCTATCAAGAACGCTACAATTACTGCTATTCTCTTTTTAATTTCTGTGTGTTTTTTATTTTCACCAGAGTTGGCCACTAATCCATATGAACTAACTCAATCTCAATCCCTTTTTCTCGTATGATAACATAACTTTAATAACTTAAACGGAAACTCGGCCTCTTCACAAAATGCTAACCGACTTGTGGAATGCTCTTATGAACAGCAACTATATTCCTGAACAAATGTTTACGGGACCTTGACATGCAGACTGAATCTTGAAAGTAAGAGTGCAAACTCCAGCTCTCAAGACAAAATTTTCAATGACGTTCTTCACAACGTAACTTCTCAGAACCGGGGATAGGTGAATGACTTTAGATACTACTGAGAGTAACGTAAATAGATTTTGTAACCTTCATCGTAGTAGACGACGCTTTAGTTTTGTGTCATTATTTATTTACAGCCATCTTTTTATTCACGTAACAAGAAGAATAGTTTTAACCATTCGTGGCGAAACAATCTATAGATAGTTCAAACAATGTTGAACACGCTGAGCGGCGATGTAATGTACTGTTCCGTAATGCTGATCCGATAACCAAAATTGCGTCAGCGCATATATTTTTCACTAGTAGTCCGCGGTGTTACCCGCGGTCCCTCGGGAAAACTCCACTTTCCCGGGATAAAATATTGTTCATCAGGGACAACGCAGGATTCTAATGGTGAAATAATTTTTCAGTAGTTTCGAAGCCTATTCAATTCAAAAAAACAAACAAATCTTGCTTCTTTATAATATTAGTGTAGATTATCATGCATCTTCAACCGACTTAAAATAGTAGATATTCGTGTTTGATAAATAATTTTAATGTAGGTATGTAGATTCATCAAATGTTTCGTAAATTGTGGACAGATTAGAAAAAAAATACATTTTGTAAAGGACCTACTCTGGTCGTAAACTTTCATAAAGATTATCGCCACTTATAATTTTCAGCGTTCTGGTCAATGATTTTGTTTAAAATATTGGTTTTCCTTTTTTGTGACATTAGATTTTTCATGACTTTGAGTTTTATTGCGTTGTAGGAAATATGATTTTTCCTAGCAGGTAAAATTTACTTTTTCGTGCCATCTCCAACCGATACTCTTGCTTCGTTTCCTTGGCCGTGGCTGCCATTCAATATTAAGTATAAATCCCCCGATGGTTATCGGTTCCGAGACCTGCCAATTTTAACAGCAGCTCAAATTCGCGTTAACTCGTCCTATCAACGGAGTTTCAATTTCAATCAACTGAAACTAGGTATAAACTGTTTTAGACTGGATTGTTTTGAGCTTAGTTGCTTAACAATGTAAATCACGGAATAACAACGATCTTTGATCAGAATAACAATACTTGTAGCTAGAATAAAATAGAGATTAAATGAAAGAAATGATAGATGATCTGCTCTTTGACTCTACTACGTTGGCTCTTATTATAAAAGCTAAAAACTTACCACAATCACTCAACCAGTTACTATTCCATGAGTATCTAGAAGACAGATAAAACATTAAAATTAAAGATAAAGTTAAGCAGGAGACAGCTAATAAATGATTACTAGATTAGTATAGAACTCGTTTATTATTCTACAGAGCGAGCGGTCCAACTGAATAAATCATTTTTGACTTTGACTTAGGTTCTGCGGTGCTCTTCGAACGAGACGTTACAGGTGACATAAAAAAACAAAATAAAACTTGTATTTATTCATTATCATCATCATCCACAGCCTGACTTCACCCACTGCTGGGTATAGGCCTCCCTAAGTTTCTGCCATCCACCACGACCCGGACCCATTTTATTTTACAAAAAATTTTGAAGTCTCCAATTGGCATAATCATCATGTAATGATTTATTAAATTTTTCGTTTTGTAGGCTAGAATAAATAAATAAATAATGCTGGACATTTCACACGGCATCATCTAGCCCCAAACTTAGCAAAGCTTGTACTATGGGAACCAGATAACTGATATACTACTTATATACTTTTTGTTTGTAAATACATACATATTATACATAAACACCCAGACCCGAGATAAATATTTGCAGATTATACAAACATTTATTCCGCGGCAGAATAACGAGTATTATCTTCAATCGGAGTACCACCAGAATTAAAAATAGGCAAGAATTAAATAAGCTTCATAATTAATTATTTAACTAAAAATATACGGTTTTCAGATTTTCCCCTGTATTTGGAGTCTACTCTAATACTTGCCTAATTTCATAGTTCTAGGTGAACGGGAAGTATCCTATGAATTTTGATTTCCATGAGTGTGAATTATACGTTTTTTGCAGCATAAGCGGCCGTATCTTTTTTTTGCAGGCCCGTAGCCCTAAGTAGGTATATACGTGTATGTTTAATTTCAACTCGATACCTCCACGCGTTCCCGAGATAACGGGTCTTGACAGACAGACATACAGACAGACAGACGGACAAATAAGTGATACTATAAGGGTTCCGTTTTTTCCTTTTGAGGTACGGAACCCTAAAAACGCCACTCAATTACGATATGTTAGCCCTATTCAAAAATAATTATGTTTCAGCAACATAATATGTACGAGTTGGTATTAAGTACCAACTTAATCAACTTCTATTGTGAAACTAATGCTCACTCGATGGCCCATTCTGATTTTAAAGGTAATCGGTTCTAGAACAATGCTGCGCCCCCGTTCGAAATTGGATTTTCAGGACAATCGATGCAGCGTCCCGGGATGTTAGTTCAGAAGAGTTATGAAATTACCCTTTCCATAGACTTGAACAGAACAATTTGTGATTGAGGGCCATCAGAAACAAGAACATGAAACGCATTGTGCTATGCGAGGGCACCGAAAAAACGTCACGATGCGACAAAATCGCACAATAGGCCCCCGTGACATATATTTTGCACCTCACCAGATATTTCTTAGCACACAACTAAGGCATATTTCGCAATCGTTTTGTTTAAAAATAGGACATAAATACAATAGCTGCCTTTCATACGCATGTATCCATACAGTAAGTCGTATGGTAAACCCGTAGGTAACTGACAGAATCCACATGACCTAGTCTTTCTATGCCTATGCCTTTCTAAAGTCAATAAAAATAAGCAATGGATAATGGATAAATTTCAAGCTTTTGCTCAATTTCTGTGCGTAATTTCACCTTTTTTTAGAAAACAGGTAACAAACACGTAAGTATTACGAAAAAGAAACTAATTTTACAATTCAAAGCAATAGCTCGGATAATATCAGCACAGGTAAACAAAATTACAAAGACCACAAAAATATTACTTGTTTAGAAAGACAACATCAAGGATACATGCGAGTGTAGGTATTTTGTACTAAGCCTAAAGGTCTTAAAAGCATCAAAAGAACATAAAATGTCGCTGCTATTCATTTTTAGCGAGCCTAATGAAATCAGCTGGCGGCGCCGTGATGCCAACTAAATCTGAAATTGCATTTCTTTTGCTATTGCAGTCCCACGAGTGAATTACGATGGCGGGACCAGTGGCAAGCATTGGTTAACCGAAGTAATAGACCCATTTCAACACATCCCTGGGTGTAAACTATAAGACGTGTAGAAAATTGTAGCTTACAAATGGACCCTGAGGGTTACGAACGTCTGCTCATGGCGATCACGCTCTCTGCTAAAATAGACACAAAAGACCCGGACTGGGAAGAAAACGACATCAAATGTAAGATTGCATTTATATTGTTCACCTTTTAACATGCTTTAAGAGATCATACAATGCCATCTTCTTTGGCTAAAATCACATACTTTCTATCGGTATGCAAACATCTATGCAAATCGTTCATTAAAACTGGCACGCCATTATCAAAAGCTTATAATACCTGGGACATGGAATGCAATCTCACGTTACAGAACAATAAGGTCACATCTCAGAGCGCTTTACAACAGAAATCTGATATTAAGAGTGCACCTATTTAAATATGAGTCTTATAATTAATCTGAGTAGTTAATTGTCAGTAAGTTTTTGAGTGATTTTCCCACTACTTATATACGATTATCGCACGTGGTGCACTGTTCGGGCTTCTTACAATAAGTACCCATATTCCAACTATGGACACAGATCATTGAAGGCATTTGAAAACAGTTCATAATAAACAGTGCTATGTATTAATGTGTTAAATGTTGATAATACTCCCTTACAAGTAGATGATCTCCATAATCCATTCCATCTAAACTAAATCCGCCTAAAAACCAAGTTGACCTGTGAACTTGCGCCGCTCAATATATCGGTTCAAAAATTAGGGCAATATTCTATGTCAAAACAAAGTACAGTGCCACAAACTTATCTAAACCGGCGCTCTTATCGAATTTAGTGTTAGCTGAAAAATTACAGTAAAATTCGTTAGTTCCTCTTTTGACCACCGGTCCGGATAAGTCTATAACACCATAGATTGAATATGTTCTGCCCCAGAGAAAAATACCGTAAGAATACTATGAAATGTATGCAAAAGGCGGCTATATTGAACACATGTCGCATTGTACGCAAGTTCCTACAGACAGACTGACATTACAGCGCAGTGGGCAAAGAACCGCCTGCGACGCCAAAGGTTGCGGGTTCGATCCCCGCGGCGCGGCAGGACCAATGTTTGTATGATCTAAAAATATTTGTCTCGGGTCTGGGTATTCCTTTTTATCCGACTTCAAAAAAAGGAGGAGGTTCTCAATTCGTCCGTATGTTTTTATTTTTTTATTATATATTTTTTGTATCTTGTTACGCGATTACACCGCCAATTGTGGACCGATTTTCAAAATTATTTTTTTATTTTTTATTTTGTTTGAAAGGGTATACTCTAGAGGTGGTTCCATATAAATTTTATTCCTGAGGGTTTGATAGTTTTCCCGTAAAACTCTAATAACCTTCTCTCCTAGCCATTGTAAATCGAATCGACAAATAAGTGACTCTTTATGCATTATATCAAATTGACTAATGCCAGGAACAAACGTGCCGCAAAACTTGACATAAAATGTATGCAGTTTTGGTAATTAATGCCCTTAGACGCCGGTGGAGCCTAAGCATTATCTGTCGATTTGATTTCTTTTTCTTATTTCGATTTTTATGCATGGCTTATTGATTCCCTGAGTCACTCCGTGTGTAGAGTTGAACATTGAAGTCGGTTTTTCTTTTAGTTTTAAAACGTAATTATTTAAACATGTTTTTGGAAATGTGAAATAAAATAAATAATAATAATAAATAATGCTGGACAATTTCACACAGCGTCATCTAGCCCCAAACTAAGCATAGTGACTGTTTAATTTGCGTTTACTGTCAATTTGTTAGGGCTAATACGAATGTAACTGGTCTGTTGAGGATATTGTAGGGTTTTTGAGTACCAATACATGTAATTTTGCTACTTAAAATATAGGTATTCAGTTTACTACAATGAAGAGCGGCGTTCGAAGATGTTTGTTCGCTAAAAAGTCCAATAGTAGGAACACATAAGTCGAGATAAAATTGAGTCAAAGTGCACAACGGAATAAGGAAGAATTTAAATTAACCACCAACGCTACTGCGATTGTATGATTTACTAACGGCACGCCTACAGCTTCGCTCACGTGGTACCAACGTTTTTTCCCATTAGTTGTAAGAATTTCCAAAACTCCTACATCATAAAATAATTGTACCCTTCAATGTTCTTCAGTTTCATGTTTTTAGGACTTATGGAGATTCATTTACATGATGCGATTTGCATACGATTTGCTAATCCACGCCCATTGAAGGTGCCGACGAGCGTCGCGCTAACTGTGATCCCATACGATTTGCGTTTCGGCGTGAAATATTGCCGTGCGTTACGATATTGTATGGGTTAAAATCACATCGTGTAAATACCGTTATAGTCATCAAAGCCTTATTAGAAGTAATACTTCCAGTTGCAAATGTTATAAAGTGGATTGTTTTGTCGGCAGTGTCGGGAGCGCTCATGAGACAGTCGTGCCATCGTTTGCTCGAGCACCAACAAACCGGAGGGGAGGAACCGCCCCTTTACTCGCCAATCGATCAAATTTCAGGTAAGAGCTTGCTATTTTTTAAGATCTTTGGCATTGCCTACCTCGATTTAGGCTAAGAAGCCGCCAAGTTCTGTTCCAAAAGATAATGTGATTTGGTGAGTGTTTTTTTCGCTGGAGGATTCTACATTTTAAGATTTTTAGGGCTCCATAATTCAATAATCGGCTCTCTTCCATTATTTTAAGATAATTTTGTTGTCCGCCCGTCTCAGTCTGTCTCACCCTGCCTTGTGGCGATTTAAAAATGTAAAAAAATCCAGTAACTCTGAGTACTTCTGACATGAATAAAAAATTAAGATATTTGTTCCCAAAAAAGAACGTTGAAGTTTTCAGGTATAAGTGACTCGAGAGTAAGAAAAATTAAGTGGATTTATATACATATATGATTACTAGCTGTAACAACGTTGTCTGCGTTTATGTATTTTTCTGGTTTAATAGACGAAAGGTACTCATTCACGATACATCCACTAATCCAAATGGAGTTCTCGTGAATGGTAAAAACGTCTCTGGATTTCAAAACGAATTGAAATCCATGCGTCCAGTTTATTTGGATGTCTACCAAATTAAGGTCTCGTGAATAACCTTAAGGGTGCGTAACTACCAGTTTTTCAAGGCCAAAGAATACTACTTTAAAAATTATTCATATTTTTTGAATTCGTGAAATAACTTAATTTGCGTTAGGTTTCTCACTTCGGTATTGAATGTTAATTTCTGTAAAATATGGGCTTGTTCTAAAAATGATTTTATCTTGCCTTTCGCCATAGACATCTCCAAAGGATCTTGAATTCCTTAAAAATAGATTTGTGCATGTGTTTTTCACTAAATTTTGATTCATTTTATTAAATCTCGATAAGAAATTAATCTGTAGGTACGTTCAGTTTCTTTTAAACTATTATCATTTAATTCTAAATGAGCGTTAAGTATTTTGTACATTCATTCAATACAAACAACGGTAAAGCAAACTCGACTAGAGACGAAGTCAATATGTCTTCCATTTCTGCAATTTAACGGTAAACAATTTAAAATCTCAAAGGAAAAGGATACTACGAGTAGAAAAACAGTTCAACTCGGCAAATAGTATCGAAGTAAGAAAGTTTTGAAAGTTGTAAAGTGCATCTTAGAAGAAAACAAAAATAGGTATTACGTGATTTAATGCTGGGCAATGCTGGTCTGCAGAAAATCTAACTAAGAGGCGGTTATGATTTGTGAATGCAAGCGACCACAAATTCAGTCGGACTAACATACCTACCTAACTACGTATCAACTTATCAACATACGCAGCTGCCTCGTCAGAACGGCATATGGAGAATAATAGGGGTGCTCAAGACGTTCTAGTTATCCGTAGGCATCTCATAAGTTAGCTAATACATTACCACTTAAATAGTTCTTGTTCACTTTGCCCACTCATATTCAATGAGTTGTCAACTGAGGCACTTGTCCGACCTGAGATTCGAGTTTTTTAGTAGGCTGGTGATAAACGGCGCAATAACTAAGAAAATAGCCATTAATTAGGTAATGTCATTGAAGAAACATCACCACACCAATTCGAAAGAACTAGAAACAGAGAGAGAAACTAAAACAAATAAAGAAACATGATCACGATTATACGCATACGAGTAGACCATTCACTCTCTTTTACGTCATTGAAGATTACCTGCAAGCCATATGAAACTAATGGCTGCACTGGTTCTAAAGCTGAACCATTAGAGCTGCACTTAACCATAAGGCTTGGTTTGCCGTCACGGTACAATTGGCGCGATCGATCGCAGCGCATCAGTAGAACAATGGCAGCCGGGTTGTGTTCATGCCCAATTAAATCGTTAACATTCCACCAGTACAAAACAGACCACGACTTGGCATAAAGAGCGCAAAATAACATAGATTTGAATTCTAACTTTGATATTTCATGTTCTAGTTTGCAATGCTAATTGCTAACCTAAAAAGAATCAGAGCTACACTTTTATTTGTATTCGACATCCTCCCACTGCTGACCAAATGTCACTAAAGATTAAAGGGACCTCACACTTGGCATAGAGATTTTAAAATGCATTCAAAAGTTACGAAAAGGATAAGTTAACGAATAGAAAGACAGTTCGTTTAGTTCTCGAACAATGCAGCAAATAGTACCTATCGAAGTAAGAGTTTTGAAAGTTGTAAAGTGCATCTTAAGCCGGGTTCGCAGAGACGTGTTTTCGTGTTTTTTTACTAAATACCAAGTTCAACAAAAATCACAACAACATGTTTTCCAAGAAGAATGGATAACATCCCCCGCATTCGCCTGCGGGGAGGGGAAGTGTTTTGTGTTGAAGATGTCAACGTTAACATTACTCATGAAAAGCAGTGTGCGCATGTGTAGTTGTCAAAAACCATAGAGAAAATACACAAAAACAATAACAACAATTAGGCGCAGCGGACGGGCGGTTAACGTTTTGATATGTTTCACAAGAAAACAAAAATAGGTACCTATAACGTGATTTGCATGTTAACCATGCTGATTATGGCTGCACTACATTGTATTAAAAATTATTATTATTATTATTATTTCAGCCTATATTCCCTACTGCAGGGCAAAGGCCTCCCTCCCTTTTTTCCAGTTTTGCCTATCCATAGCTGCAGTGGGCCAATCTGGAATATACACATCTAACTCGTCCCACCATCTCCGTGCTGGTCTGCCGCGAGGACGTCTTGCATTGGGCACCCATTCAGTTGTGGTCTTTGCCCACAAGTCGTCCGACATGCGACAGACATGGCCGGCCCAATCCCACTTCAGCTGGGCGGCTTTTTTGCTGACGTTTTTGCTTTTGTCTGGAAACGCAGCTCTTGAGTTCCGTATTCGGTCTGTTAAGCGAACACCTAGTACGCCTCGTTTTGTAGCCCGTTGACATACCTCGAGTCTGAACTTTTGCTGAGCAGTTAAAGACCAAGTTTATGCACCGTATGTGAGGATGGGGAGAACGCACATGTCCATGATTTTGCGTGTGTTAAAAATTACGACAAAAAAACTTAACTTATTTATTGTTACGATGCCTGCAAAAAAATGTTTTTTATAGGGACCTCACACTTGGCATAAAGACTTTAAAATGCATCCAAAAGTAACGCCCATGCGGCCTTGAGCTCGAAACCTTCACCTACTTTACCTACTATAAACTAAACAATAGCAAATAGTAAACATTTTATCGTTATTACACAAGACTCGATTTGGTCAGGACTTGAGCTTCCTAGAAAATAACAAGGGTGTAATTGATAACAATAATAATAAATTAATTAATAATGCTGGACATTTCACACAGCACCATCTAACCCCAAACTAAGCAAAGCTTGTACTACGGGAACCAGATAACTGATATACTAAAAAAAAAAAAAACCTTCATAACTATTTAAGTACTTATTCTATTTATTGTCTATTTTTTATTTGTCGTCTTCATTAGAACTTTTGTCTTTAAACACACCTTTTCTATAAGTGGAAACTTGTAATTGGCTTTAAGTAAACATGCACCTACGTCAAGTAGGTGTGTGTTCTATAATCTTAGTACCTACGTTTTTTCCTAGCTGTAAGTTTTCCAAAAATTTGAAAAATAAAATAAAATAAATAAAATATACTTTTTGTTTGTAAATACATACATATTATACTATACATATAAACACCCAGACCCGAGATAAATTTTTGCAGACCATACAAACATTTATCCCCGCGGCGGGGATCGAACCCGCAACCTACTGCGTCCCAAGCGGGCTTTCACCCACTGCGCCACAGAGGTCGTCAATCTGTTATAACCTCGAGAGTCGATTTTCCAATACGTACCATCTATATTCTAATTTGATTGAACAAACCCTTATTTGTTATGTCCATACTCGGTAGATACATTTAATTATGTACGCAAATTTTCTTATTTCATTCGGTATTGTGTTTGATTGTTTATTTAATTAAAGAACTTATTACTTAGTTTAATTTGCTACTATTACGAAATCACTTGATATATAATCGTGTATTCGTGGCACTACAGCGGCGCTTCGCTGCGCAACACCGCAGCGTTCCTGCATAAAAATTATGAGTTAAGTAATAACTTATGGTGATGCATGAGGGGAAATAAAGGATTGAAAGCGGATTCATCTCTCCGAGCGGAGGGAGACTTGTAAAAGCTATTTGTATAGTGCACTTCGATTGTACAATGTTTTTATGAATCGCACTATTCTACTATTTATAAGTTATTAAAAATTCTGTTGTTTTAATTTACGTAATCTTTTATAATAACTAGCTGTTCTCCCGCGTGTGACTCCCGCGGTCCCTCGGGATAAAAAGTAGCCTATGTCATTCCTTTGGATACAACCTTTATCCATGTCAATTTTCAGCCTTATCTGTTCAGCGGTTTGGCGGTTTGACAGACAGAGCTACTTTCACATTTATAATATTAGTATACTCGTAGTATGGATTATTAATTATACATTATACTTAGTACTCGCTATCGTATATATTGTAATGGCGGTTGTACACACTCGACGAGAACCTCTCGCCGAGAGCCTCGGCCGAAAAGACTCTCGTCGAGAGCATGCCTGTACACACTCGTTCTAACATTTGAACTGAAGAGTCAACTTGAAGAATTAGAACTGAACCCTTTGACTCGGGCGCAAAAAACCGACAAGGCACCGAGAGCGAACGAGACGAGAACGAGAGAGCGAGACGAGACGAGAGCGCCCTGTACACACGCGCGCTCGGCCTGTCTCGGAGTATCTCGACGAGTGTGTACAACCGCCATAACATTATCCCACGTGTAATGATCTATTAGATTCGAAAGCGAGCGAGATATAATTATTTCACTTGGTTCATATTTTGCGATACCTTCTCGCACTCGAACGCTTATCGCGCTATACTTGGTAATACATATTATAACGGAGGGTTTTAATAAACAGAATAGATTTAATGTCTTAATTACAATAAAAAACGACTTCTATATGTAAGTATTTACGAACAAAAAGTGTAGAAGTATATCTGTCATGTAGTACCCATAACACAAGCTCTGCGCAGTGTGAAAAGTCCAGCATTATTTTTTTATTTATTCTATTCGTTGGTACTACTTGTTATGCAATACACCGTAACAGTTTAAATGATGAAGAAACCATTTTACCTAGTATTTTTCATAATTTTGGTGCATACCCTAGTTTCGACTCTGGTTATATTGCAGATGCTTGCATATTTGCAATGCGGAAGGCTTGCGGATGTAGCGCCCTCTTACGGTAAAGTTTGGAATTGAATTTATGCAAAATGTGGCATCAGATGTACTTTTTCAAGCTTTGAAAGCTAAAGTACGAGTAACACTTTTCAGTCATTTAATTTTTTATGTATTTTGAATTTTTATTTTCATTTAAGTACTTAATTAGTTTCTTATTAGAAGGAGTACAGGTACCTTACTAGCTCGAAACAAAGATCATTGCCACCTTTGTGTGATACAGAATTGTTGAAGTCTCAAGAGTTATTTAATGAAGTAACATTTTCTGCACATTTTCAATGGGATGTCAAGGGTTTGGTTAAAAGATATAAAAGCTTAGGAATGTTAAACGAACAACACCGAAAATTACTCTAACATTTATTAAGAAAACAGAAAAAAGTCCAGAAGTTGCGTTGAGTCGTTAAAATAAGGTTGCACTTGCGTTTTATTTTCGTGAATATGAACATTTAGCTTACGCTCCTTAAATGAGTCCGGAGTTGAAAGAATCATAGGTTCGTGAAAAATGTAGTACCGCGCAAGTTCTGGGCTCAAAATCAGCTACATGACGCTTGGACGTGTGAAGCACAAAAACTCTTTGCACTATAGAATAATGCGTGCAAGACACTGCTGTGAGGTCAAGGTGTAGCTAAGGTTACACCATATTTTTAGTCCTGCATATTTTTTGTGAACAATTCATAAAACTTATTTAATAATGGTACAGTAACACCCATATCTGTAGTCGTAATCTCGACCTTAACTCAACTTCCACTCAACGTCCAAGTGCATTTTGGTATCTTCTTCTTCTTTTTTTATTTAATGGCAACTACACAACTAGGTATAATTCTGCCAATGTCAAGTTTTATATCGATTTTTTATACATTTATATCATGTCAGTCAGTATGCTTGGTCGTATAAAAATCGTCCACAGTCGTCTTGAGTTATTTATGACATTTTCATAGAAAATTACGGAAATTTACTGTCATCTCAAGGTAGGTCGCGACCTTAGATGATCGAACGCGGCCGCTCCGCTGTCGCGACGTACGTTGAGATGACAGTTGAGTGGAGGATGAGTCGAAATCTAGAAAACGACTAAAGATATAGGTACGAGTCAAACACCTACATCACACTATAGCTTAAAAAAATTATAAAAAACTTTAAAAAAAACTTGGAATCAATAAACAATACCTAGTCAAACAATAAATATTAACTTAAAACAAAAAAGGAAACAAATAGTATTACAATAAATAAATAGTGTTAAATTCTAAAATGAAAATTAATCCAAAACAATGGTTTTTTTCGTTAAATACTTTATGTATAATATACAAATTACAAGTGTCGCACGCGTTGAACGCAAGAAGCGAGCAAGTGTCGCGATGATTGCGATGTGTGCGATGTATGCGGCGCGCTTGCCGTTTACCTAAGATTTCTCATTTTGTTAGCTAAGCTATGATAAAATGATTATATTTCGAAAGCTAGATACAATTGCTATTTATTACTGCCTTTTTACCTGTACCAAAACCATTGCTTTTAATCACTTTTTACAACATAATAAGGCTTTACTTTTTACAAAAAACGATGTAGATAGTCAAATAAAAAAAAGGAAAACAACATAAGTAAATAAAACTGAAACTGCGAATGCACATAATTAACCATATCTATACTTTACAATACACATAAAGCGACAGTGAACTTAAAATAAAAATAATATTTTTTTTCTTAATATTTATGCAATAATGAATACTGGGTCAACAAGTAATCAAAAACTTTTTTATTTCAATAAAGAAAATTAAATTAATTTGTTACTTAATTTTCTTTATGCTAGTAAAAATGTCCATAAAAAGTATTGCAAAGAAACGTAACCAATTAATAAAGACAGTTCATTTACTCCCTTAATCGACAAATGTTCAGGAGTTCAGACAGAAGTTCTATTAAGTGGACCCAGTATAAAACACAAATACATAAATCGGCGACACATCTATCATGCGCTGAAACGAACCTAAGCTGGTTTCCAGTTGTTTTCTGAAACAATCAAACAAACACATTATTATATATTCCATGTTTTTCAAACTAAAATAGCCATCGCTAGAAAAAATAATATGCACTAAAAGTTCACTGATCCCCTCTGACGGGAATTGTCGACGGGGATAAATGGAATAAGCCTATTGGTGTATTTATTCAGATACAAACATGCAACTTAATTTGGATTTAGATGAATATATTCCATTCAGTATCGAAGGCGATCGGCTTAATATAATCCGATAATTAGGAAGCAGGTATGTGTATATTGTACCTATAGATAATACTTGTTATAAATAACATATTCAAAACTCTATATTTATTGAAATTCATACACAATTAGTGGAATGTTTTGCCTTACGCATGTTGCGATCAGCAAAGTTTGACGCAGCCCGCATCAGAGGGAATATAACGATTATACAGGGTGTGGCAAATTTTATAACATTGAGGGCTTTGTTTTTGAGAAAGGTTTGTTTTAAACTATATTTTTATTTTAAAAATAAATATTAGAAAATCGAAAATAATCTTAGAAGAACAAAATCTTTTAACTACAAAAGAAAAGGTAGCTGCCCTCAATGTTGTAAAATTTTGCCACACCTTGTATATTAAGGCGTGGGCTTGTAAAGCGAGAAGGACTTGAAAGGACGTAAAAGGAACTAAAGTATAGGATTCTTTTAATTAAGGGCGTTCAAAGAGAAAATAAGAACACTGAACAGCTGCATGTTAGTGATCATGGCTACGACGTAGCTGCCACGTAGCTTTGTCGTAGCTGACAGCTACGAAGTTAGACAAAATACTATTGCGCGAATTGCGCATCAATAAAATCATTCTTCTAATAGAGATTTTCGTATTTGACGTTATATCACTGTATTCCAACGTTTTTGAAACTAAACACGTCCGAGTACACACACAGTATCAATTTTTAATTTGCACTCGGATATCGTTACATCAAAATTGATTAGGGACCGCTGTCGTGGCCATTGAAGCTAATTGGCAATTCGGTATAGAATTTTGAATGGTGTAGGCCGAAAGCCACAAACACAAAATGCCGAGTCAGCAAAATACATTCAGAGTCCGCCAGGTTAGGTTGTAACGAGCAATGAATACTCGTAAGCTGGTCTGTGGTTTGGAATACAAAGAGCGTACCGCCTGTTGCCAACTAGCCACTTTTTGGACAGAATTAGCAACTTTATTTTCAATGCGTTTTATTTAACCTGATGAAAATATTTATAAGTTTTTGATTGTAAATAAATCTCCAAATTAAAACTTGCTGTAATTTGGGATATATTACGAGAAACATTTCAACAAAATTGACTTAAAACTTGGGCCACTTATCACAATATTATACTATTTATGCCATATGATAGGAAACAGTAATATTTGTTTGCAAAACGCAGGAAAATCTAGTGCAATAAAGTTGTAGATAAACATTTCCGTTTCAGAGTACGAGACGAAACGATCATAATACCTATGATATTGTTTCTCGTATGCTCAGTAAGTTTTATCTAATCGATTCAGGCCCTTTGTCTATAGGACATAACTCAATTAAAACGAAGGCAGCTTTGTATACGGAACACTAATGACAGTTGTGGCACGTAGGGTATTGTCGGAGCTTTTGCGAGTTTTGGTGACGTTAGTTTGAGAAAGCAGTTGGCAACAGCTTATGCCGCGTGCGAGTGGTCGCGTCGATACCGTTCGGGACCGGGCGCGCTAGTTGGGGAGCCCGGCGGGCGTGTCCTCTATGCCAAAATATAAACAAGGAGTTTTCACACAGTGGTACCTGATCATGTGGCCCGGGAGGGCGGAGGCAAGCTGACACGATATGCGACGACGGAGGAAGACGAAGCGACTCTCAGGGAGCTTCTACTTAGGTACGTGTCACACTTTAGCGACATCGAGACTAGCTTTCCGCCTTTACAACTGGCTTCATTATGCATTCATGAGAAGTGTGCGTCGATGTGTCTCCCTATCTACATTTCACCTTGGCTTGGCATCCCAAATATCTTGTATTGCAGATATAATGATGTGTTGAGAGCGTGGGGGTTTTCATTATCACTGTCCTTTCATGATCGGCCTAGCACCGTGATTAGCCTCGATGGCCACGACTGTCCCGCCGGCGCTGAGTCTGAACGGCCTCTGCGTGACGTCACAGCGTCTCGCGAGCCGCGGATCCCGGGATCGGGTGCTTGCATGTGTGTCACTGTGATGTGTTCCAATCAATGTAGTGTGTTTACTTATCACGTGTGTTGTCATAGACTTGTGACATTAGAAACGAGCTAGTCGTTCACTTTCTTGTTCCTTCAGATTATATTTAGGTACTTTGAATTTCAAAAATAGATACCTATACGCATTCAATTTATTTATCATGATTTTCAACAGTTTTTGTACACGTTTGCTTTGCTGAACTTATATCTTATTTATTTTATTCTCAAAAAATTTTAAACCTGCTGTCTTATAATAACTTTTATGCTATTCTTTTATAAGTACCTTTAAATATAATATCATTAGATATGATATAAAAGTAAATTGTGAAACGAAATGGAGGTGTCAAGGGTGATTTACTCGTACCAACTGTAAAATGCTGATAGTTTTAAATTAGACCCTAAACAGCGTCAACAAACCCGTACTCCGAGCATAAAAAGGAGTTAGCGTACTGGTCAGTTTTCTCACTCGTCAATTTCACTAATTACTCATTAGACAGTTTCTGAATTCGCCAATTTCTTTATTTGCCAGTTTTACTGAGTTGTCAATTTCCCTATTAAGTTGGTTTCCTGGTGCACAAGTTTCCTTGTTCGTTAGTAAGCTTATATTGTTTGTTTTGCTACTTCGTCATCTTCCCAACAACATAACAGGGGTAATTTTTGCTTCCCCTGGTCCACCTGTATTATGGGCATTAGATCAAAATCGGTTAGGTCATGTTAGGCTAATGTAAAACTGCAAAGGCTAGAGGAAACTAAAGAATCAGAAAAATAACTTACTAGCGAAATTGACAACTTTCAAAAAAGTAAACTGAAACTGAATAGTGAAATTGACGAGTAAAGAAACTGACCAGTGGTATGTACGCTAACTCGCACTAAACAAAAATTTTATAACAAAGACATTTCAAATCAAACTTTGAAATTCTAATAGCGCAGCCCGGTGAGAATATAAAGGCGGATCTTAGATAGAATACCTTATTCTCTTTTCTTTGCTCATTTTCAAGCACGAAAGAGCCGAATGACTAAGTGCGCAAGCCGTCGGCGCGACTAGAGGCGAGAAAATCAACAATCTTTTACTTTTGTTGGATTGGCTGTAGCGAGTTTGAATGTGAATTAGGTTCTATCCAGTGAATAAGTCTGCCAGCCGCAAACGAACTTGGAACTTTTTCATTTTAGCTTGCAAAGCACACATTTTATTTGCACATTTCAAGCGTGAATGAAAGAGCGAGCATGTCGTCCTGGCACTGATAGCCTATTCACTGGAAACTCAAAAGAGTTTGGCGCATTCGTAAAGTTTATGCGAGAGTGGATACTGATGAAGTTTTTGTTGATCAGCCTTCAGAGACAGGTAGGCGTGATGAGCATGAACCTATCGGCGAAGCTGGACGAGCTGCAGCGCGGCGACCGACAGCTCGAAACAACAGTGGCGCTTTGCGAGATCCGGACGCAACTCCAAGAGCTGACCAAGAGCGTTGAATCATGCCAGAGCGAGGTCTCAGAGGTATATCAAAGTAAAAGTCAGAAAGCATTTATTCAGTACGACTGCTGGGATTACTTAGAATAGTCTTAAAACTAGGTGATTATACTCCTGTTCCTTCGCGACCGAAATACTTCTATATTGCAGTGATTAAAAAAATATATATGTTACAATTATATCACAGGTGAAGCGGGACATGGTTGCCATCAAGCAAGAGCTCGACACTGTACAGCAAGTGAAAGAGGAGATCGAAGAACTCCGAGAGTATGTGGACCGCTTGGAAGAACACTCGCAGCGGCGGAAGCTCCGGCTTTTAGAACAGGTTAGTAGTAACCTTGAAGTCCTTCATCGTTGTATCAATTCATACCATTAATAATTTAGAGATTTGATTTCAATACTCTTGAATAATTCTCCTTTTTTTATTTTCAGGGCCTAACATTCTTTCTCTCTTACGCTATCTTGGCTGCAGTGCTGGGAATGCTACAGTTTGGATACAACACTGGTGTCATCAACGCTCCTGGCAAGGTAAACATTACATTCCAACACTTATTCCTTTTAGCTTGGTCAATATTTCGGTCTAGTGACTAAACGAGTCTATATTCATTTCAGAATATAGCAAACTTCATGAAGGATGTTTACAAGAACCGATATGGCCTGGATCTCCACGAAGACACCGTAAACAGGCTATACTCCATCGCTGTGAGCATATTCGCTATCGGAGGCATGCTTGGCGGTTTTTCAGGGGGAATGATTGCGAATCGCTTTGGGAGGTACGTATTCTTTGATCAGAGTTGTGAATGAAACCACTTCTGATGTGTCTAATCCGGTATTTCCTATCTTCAGGAAAGGAGGATTATTGCTCAACAACATTCTCGGTATCAGCGGGGCGAGTCTTATGGGATTCACTAAAATCTCGCACTGCTACGAGTTGCTCATTTTCGGGAGGTTTATCATAGGAGTCAACTGTGGTAAGCACAACCTTCAGTGGGCTCTATATTATTTGAACAAGTGTGATTTCAACTGATTGCCTTGATTGGGGTTCCAGGGTTGAACACGTCACTAGTGCCAATGTACATATCGGAAATCGCGCCACTGAACCTCCGCGGTGGTCTGGGCACTGTTAACCAGTTGGCTGTCACCGTGGGCTTGCTGCTGTCCCAAGTCCTCGGCATCGAGCAAATTCTCGGCACTGACGATGGCTGGCCTATTTTACTCGGTGAGTTAAATAAATAATAAATAAATAAAAAAATGTATTCATAAACTTGATTACACAAAAAATTACACGTTCAAGGTCTTTTTACATACACATAGGTAGATATAACATAGGAGCCTGAACTAGGTAGATCCTGTGTTTCAGGCGAAAAGAACACAAAAAAGATATAAAATAGAATAATCAAAATAAACCACTAGTTGAACTTATTTTTTGTAGGGAGGGATGTTAAAATTTTAATAAGGGTTACCTATTATACTAATTAATAATATTACCTACTAAAACTACATAATAAATTAAATCTATAATAAGTGAAAAATTACTTTGAAATACATTGAGTGCTATCAGAAAGTCACTGTATAATAACTAACAAATTCTCTGTATCATCGTAGGACATACTTAGTAAGGCATCCTTAGTGGCTGCCTTACACATACTGTAATTTAGGGAATAAATATTACCTATTGAATTTAATCTATTGTAGAGTAGAGGTCCATTGAAAGTAAAAAATCTAGTTGCAAATGTATGTTTTGTACCTTCTGGGTTTAGAGGGCAGACAATATCTTTCCGTCTTTTGTTAATAAATTCAGTATTGTATGGAAGTACTGTGTGCTGTTTTAGTACTGTGTGCATAATGAATAACTGTCGGACTGTTAAGACTTTACAAGATTTATACAGGAGATTTGTAGGAAAAATAAAAGGGCGGAAAGTGGCCACTTTAAGCACAGTTCTTTGAGCTCTCTCAACAGGTAATAACAGAAGAACAATAGTTGAATTTAACGACCAGATAATATTCGTAATATCTTTTTACATACTGCTTAGTTTTTTAACACGTACTTTTCCATTTTCAGGACTCGCGATTTGCCCTGCGATATTGCAATTACTTCTCTTGCCGGCTTGTCCCGAATCCCCAAGATATTTGCTCATCACTCGCCAATGGGAGGAAGAGGCAAGGCGAGCACTGCGGAGACTACGAGCTAGCAATCAGGTAAGATGAGGTCAAAACTTTCTATAAATAAATAAAATAAAATAAATAAATAATGCTGGATATTTTCACACAGCATCATCTATGTAGTTTGCTACCCAAAATATCAGCGTCACCAAAATATCCGTATTACCCCAAACACCATATTATCAGACATGTCTTTTGCAAGGGTATTTAAGACTACTGTGCTTTAGGTTGAAGAGGACATCGAAGAGATGAGAGCAGAAGAAAGAGCGCAACAGGCAGAAGCCTCTATCTCGATGAGGGAACTGCTGTGTTCTCCAACGCTTCGCGCGCCACTACTTATCGGAGTTGTGATGCAGTTGTCGCAACAGCTCAGCGGCATCAATGCGGTAAGCCTCTAACTAAACCATCATCAATGTTCGGATGGTGTTCTAATGTAAAATAAGCTTCTCTGGAACACATATTTTGCTTGGTAGTTTGCATACATCTTGGCGTCGATACTAATTTTACCAATACGAAGAAGTCTTAAAATTTCAAGATCAATCACGATGACTCACGTTGACTGCACTAATTCAAATCTATAATTGAAATATCTCTGTTATTCCAGGTGTTCTACTACTCAACTTCCTTGTTCACGTCATCTGGCCTGACAGAAGAATCGGCCAAGTTTGCCACCATGGGTATAGGTGCAATTATGGTGGGCATGACCCTCGTGTCCTTACCTCTGATGGACCGCACGGGGCGTCGCACCCTGCATCTCTACGGCCTCGGTGGAATGTTCATCTTTTCAATATTCATCACCATTTCCTTCTTGATAAAGGTGTGTCTTATATATTGCTTCTGTCGTCGGAATCTTCAAGGGATATAAAAATTGAGTAACTTTATGGGTAACTTTAGTCCGGATGGAAATTAAGACGAGCGCTGGTGGAGGTTGGATCTTTGGTTGATTTGGAGGATTTCAACAAAAAGAGCGCACAGAAAGTAATCAGAAGAATACTTAATCGAGTTTTAATTACTTTAGTTTAATATTTAAGTAAAAATTAGACAGCTCGAGTTTCAAAACAAAATAATTATGTATTGAAATTACCCAATTTTTTTTATTCTACAGACTGTGTTTTAAAGTGTATAAATAAATAAATAAATAAATAATGCTGGACTTTTCACACAGCATCATCTAGCCCCAAAGTAAGCAGAGCTTGTGTTAAGGGTACTAATATGACTGATATACTACTTATATACTTTGTGTTTGTAAATACATACATATTATACATAGAAAGAAACATCCAGACACGAGACAAATATTTGTAGATCATACAAACATTGGTCTCGCCGCGGGGTTCGAACCCGCAACCTTTTGCGTCGCAGGCGAGCCTTCACCCACTGCGCTACAGAGGTCGTCTGTTGTGTGTGTTGATTTTGAAACTCTAGCTTCATCAATAACCATCTTTGGATGATTCAAACCATAGGACTTTTGAATTGGAATTGTATGTGCTTAGTGCACAAAATGTACATTTCATATTTTTTATACAGACCATACCTACATTGTTTGAAATCATCCAAGGATTTATACTTTAATTAGCTGCTTCGCACGCTTTCATTTTGCTTATCCACGACAAATTACTTCATACTACGAGATATTTTAATGTATGTCTTTGTCATTTCATAACAAATCTTCATTGTTTTCAATCAAAATATTTTCTAGCAATCTTTATAACTAAGTATTTTGTAGATAGTGTCGAGTCAAGTCGTAATGAGTTATTTTATTTTACTTTTTTAATATTATTATTATAGGTACTTATTACATCCTAAAATCGCCATTGCATTTATTTCCTTAATCCCATTTTCACAAGCCACATTTTGTTTGCTTTTACGGCCGTTCGAGTTCCCAACTTTGCGTAAAGTATTGACCCAAAAATGAATGTCACTTGTTCAGGACACAACGACATCGAAATTGAGTAATTCATCCAGTATCGAAGGTTGGGAACGAGTACCGCCGCCGCTTCGCTAGGCCCTCCCAGACAGCGACTTTCCTGTTTCCGAAACCGGACTCTCGGTAGGAAAGATGTATATAACAGAGAAATAAACTCTCAAATATAAATGTTAGGTACATCACTCACAAAGCACTAATACACATTTTTTATTCACCGCCGATATTGTGATGACGAAAACGTGAAACTCACAAGAGGCTATAACGCACGCGTATTTTAAATGATGCGAGATTTTTGATCACATGAACACTGCTCAAAAGCAGATAGCACTTTTCACTATTGCATACGCATTACATGCGATAGACGAAAACACTTCGCTACTAGCACCAACCGGTGAAAACCATACGAACAAACCAACTCCAGCACAAACTCGTGGAGTGCTATTCGACAGACACACAGACAGACGAGTGTGTGATGAGCATTTATCTTTGTGATTTATTTCTTCTTCCGGTCGGTGACGGGAAAGAACATCATTGCTATCCCCTGATAGGAGTTCTTCGGGTATGTGCAGGAAATGATCGATTGGATGAGCTATCTGTCGGTGGTGTCGACGCTCAGCTTCGTGGTGTTTTTCGCGGTGGGACCGGGCTCCATCCCGTGGCTCATCACGGCCGAGCTGTTCTCACAGGGCCCACGCCCCAGCGCCATGGCCATCGCCGTGCTCGTCAATTGGATGGCCAACTTCGTCGTAGGGATCGGCTTCCCCAGTATGAAGGTAAATCCTTCATCAAAAGTTATGAGTATATTCATTGTCTTTGTTTTAACACAGATACTCATACTACTTTATTTTTATTTCCAGGCACTATTGGAAAATTATACATTCCTGCCTTTTAGTGTATTCCTTGCAATTTTTTGGATTTTTACATATAAAAAAGTTCCTGAGACGAAAAACAAGACCTTCGAAGAGATCTTAGCACTGTTCCGAAATTCAAACGGCAGGTGAGTGCACGTTAAAACAATCACATAAAAAAACACGATTTTATTGTTAATCCGTCATTCGACATTGACACAGCAATTACATTTTTTTACACCACTCGCACACTGATTTATGACACAGTGAAACAAATCATATCATCCGCAAGCGAAGCACGTTTTGTAAATAACTGTTGTTGCTTCCCGACACAGTTGATTTTCCAGACAAAACCTGAACGTCTTCAATAGATTGGCATCGCGATATGTCATACAAAATTATTGGGTAGCGCAGTAGCGGTAGACACACTGACATGTAAGTGATGGTGCATGAGTGTGTGCAGGGACAGTTTCCGAGACAGCCGGCTCTATGGCAGCATGATGAACTGCGTCAACGCTCTGGAACAACAGCTGCCCCCGCCGCCGCCTCCTGCTCCCGTCGATGAGAAACACGACTCATGTAAGTTTCTCCGCGGCACAATATACAACAAGTCTCCATAACTAACGTCTGCTTTCTTCTTGTCGAGTGATCCAGTTCTTTCAAACCAGGGTGGTGAAAGGATTATAATTGCGCCCCTTTCGTGAGCTTGGCATATGTTTTCAAACTGTCTGTACCAATATCGATGGTATGGAATAGTGGGCAGGGTAATGCAGTAAAATGTTGTTTTATTGTGCCACGAACCACCGCTTCACATAAACGCAATCATCGCCATCAAACATAACATCTTTTCGTTTTTAATTATGAAAGCATTTGGATCAGCTTTCAAAATAAGCACATTGTGATTAAAGCAATTTTATTATTAAACCCTATTCATGAATAGGTGCAGAATCCAAATCCGTTACGTGTGGATGAGTGTTTCAGTATGTTTTTAATTTTATTTTCTGTTTTATCCGTACTATAAATTTTCCGAAACCACTAACTGGTAATTTAACGATAGTTTAGTTTGATATAAATTAGGTTAATATAAAAACAAATGCTAGGTAAGAGCAAATGAGTAGGTAATAAAAAAAAATCTTTATTACATTCTACGAAAACTGTCAGCTGGCTTTGTGTCTGCAACATACATTTTGATATACTTCTGTTTGATATAACAATGAATCATAGTAAATATCCTATTATTAGTGTTAAAAGTAAATACATCTTAGAATTATTTAACACTTGTTTGATTAAACTTTTTTATTGTTCTGAGATCGTTTGATCAGTTGTATTGTATTGTATTGTATGTGTTCCAGTGTCCGAGCAGTCGTCGGCTGGGGGCGAGCAGGGCCGGCCCCCGCCGCCGCTGCCACCGCCACGCTTTCCTGCGACCGGCAACGTCTGACAATGGGAGAGCACTGCGCGTGCGCCGCTGGTCACGCCCATCAAGGCCGCCGCCAACTACTTGTTTCATGGACTCAAGCGACGAGCGGGCCGCGTCTCCTACACTACCACACAACAAATGTTCTAAATCGATGTGATTAGGTTAATAAAAACGAATAGTCTTAAGTCACATATAGTTCTTTAGTCTGTCATTTTATGACGTTTATGATGCATAGGTACCTTGTAAAGTGTCATCTGATTCTTGTACCCATTTTACTTCAAAGGGATGACACACGCGTTTTAGATGCGGACGACAAAAACAACGGATAGTTTGAGACTTTTGCATTAAAATATACTCGTACTAAGGATAAATAATGTGGAAAATTTTGATAGAGATGCGAGCGGTGGCGACTGGGAGGTAAATGCACCTCTCGGAGCCAAGGCCTGCGTACGCGCACGGGTTATGCCAGCTATTATTTGAAGTACATCCATTATAAAGTGGGTACCATGAAAGTACTTAAACATATAATGTCACTTACATGTATAAAGAGATACAATGTATATACATGCTGTGACTTTAATGTATTGTTAATTTTTATATATTATTATTATGATATTATTTTACAAATGTTTTTATTCTATTTTACTCATAATTATTATTGTTGTATACATATTTATAAATTAGTCATATCTAACATTACCGAGATAATCTATTAGTTACCGAATGATAAAATAATAATGTGACAAGACGGGGAAATTAATTGCTATAGCGGGAATTGATTAAAGTAAAGCAGATAATATTGAGCCCTCTTGCGTTTTGTTGCTAAGCTGTTTCGGTTACTTATTTGATATTGTTAAGTTTAGAGTTTTAATTTATTTGTAGCATTAAGATATTGGAATCAATATATTTTTGATTGAATAATCAAAAATGAATAGCGTTATTGTAAGTTATACAATTTTGTGGAGATTTTTAAGAAGCTTCTAATCATATGCCTCTAGTGAAGGAACATCATTTGATTCTTTAGTTAGGGTTGTTGTCGATTCGTTCGTCCGTGCGTCTGATTAATGCTCAATTCAAAAAATAATTATATTACGAGTATATTAACGTGGAGTATAATAGGTGTTCCGTGGCGTATCGTGATTGATACACGGCCTAATATAAAATGTTTGTGTGTATCTGAACGGTGTCGCTGACGTTGACTGAATAATATCATTTATATTGTGATACGTTGTAGAATGACGGCGGCGGCGGCGGGGATCTGGCGGCCGTCGCGCACAACCTGACTATGATCAGTCGCCTTACATTTATTCTAAAGATCATGCTGCGCAATAAAACTGTTGAACCTCTTTACACACAATATTATATTAAGATCTAGTTTAAAATTTACATTAATAATAAAACTAGTGTTGACTAGGTTATTAGAAAAATGTATTAGTTTATCGGTTAACGCAAAGTCTAAACGAATAATGTAAATCCATCATTGTCAATTTCACGATCCACGAATGGTTGTAATTAATATTAATGTTACTCCCGCTCGAAGTAATATCGTGTTATCCTTTTTTCTTCTAATATGTGCATTATGAAAGTTTTGGAAAAATGTTTAGCGTTGCACATACCTTGTAATTGTTTATTTACTCATACTGTTGGATTGTGACTATCGGGACGCGTTCAGGTCGAAAGTTACGGGCGCCAATGGATTACATTCAATTACCATTTATATAAATTTTAAGATTCTAAATAAATTTAGTCAAATCATGTATAGATGTTTTTAATGCTAGTGTAAAAATAAATGAATCAAAACCGCACATGGAGAGCACAAGCGAGTTGCACAACGCTGTCGCACCGCGACGCCCACCGGTCGGCCTGTTGACGACATTAATAAGAGCACAAAGTACAAGAAACGTTAGTAGTTAGATTATAAATAAACTTCCTTATTATTTCACCCAGAAAATATTGATACGCTTTAATAGCTGATTTTTAAATAATTGTTAACTGAACAAAACAATAGCCCGTTAAATAACAATTCCAAGTTACACAAAATCAGGAAAATTGGTGAACTGACGTGTTTGCGTAATTTTGAATACAAATCTTATCCCTGAATGAAAGAGACATCTCCCGGAAACTAAGACAACAAAATAAAGCGAAGAGATAATGTTTTGTACTTCATAATATTACTCGTATTTTTGGAAAACATCAAAATGTATGGTTCGCAAAATGCGGGAAATAAACTTCATATAAATGCTTGTCACAATTGCATTTTACAAGTAATGAAGAAGATACCTTATCTTTAGCTGATTAAAAATGATTATCACGCGTTACTTGTATCATAGTGATTGAGAGTTGTCTATTCCACTGGTTCTAATAAGCTCAATAGACATAACATGACGAACTATGATCGCATAGGATCTATCACATCCGGGATTGTATGCGCAGAAGCAGACGACGGCAAGATAACATAATTCTATAGACCAATACACCGCTTGACTTCAATGTTTGAGTAGAAGATAAAGGGGAAGGGCGGCAAATACACACTGCCCGGTATATAATACCATTATGCCTATATAAGTTTATACAAATATTTGTAAATACATTATTTTTCTGGTTATAGATCTATCGGACAAATTTGTATGCGCTGTGACATTTTAATGCAAAAATTACATAAAAAGCGGCTCAGTCGAGCAAATGCACTGCGATTTCAATGTTAGTGTAAATGTCTGAGTTTGGTGGAAATTCGTAAACCTGGCCTACTCTTGAGTTATGATGAAAAAAGGCTAAATGTTCAACTTCTGTCGATGATAGTTAAAATTAAGTTTTTTACTTCATAATCTACGAAAACTTCACTTAGAAAATCGTAACGATCAATCGTTTTTAACTCACCAGTAGGCCCAAATAATGTAAATTATAAATGTAAGTTCGTATTTATCTTAATTTTAAACTTGTAGATATTTTTTATGTTTTACATGGTTTATTGGAGCTACGGACGGATGCTATTTCCTTAAGTTTTTATATTAAATATTAATGTGTTTTTTTTAATCCATATACCTATATAAAATAAAAATTAAATTATAAAACGATTTTTCGAGTATTAGGAACAGCCAAAACAGCACAATACTTCACAGTGAATTTATTTTGTTGATAGTTTAGTTACATAATTAATTTGCAAGGAGTTAAACTGTTCTTACTCGTATGTAAAATCAGCGTTCTTCTATCGCGCTCTCTCTTTCAACAAACTATTCTACTCTACTCACTTTACAGATATTTTTATGTGAAAAATAATGGCCATCTGATTTCTCTAACACCTGATTCAGATTAGTGACAAAGAACAGCATTACTCGGTATACCCATGTATCTATTTAGCTCAAATTCACTCCGAGCGAACTCACTAAAACATAAAACTGAAGCCTGCTTTCACGGTGTAACTTTAAAAGGCCTAAATCAACTTAATTGTAAAGCAAACACCTTTTTAATTTTATTATTTTAAAAGCAGTTTCGATTATTTTAAGAACTGAATACAAAACATTCATATATATATATATATATATATATATATGTATTCATTCGTATCATCATCAATTTCAGACATAAACAATAACAAATTTAGGAAAATAAATTTTATGCTAAATAAGTAGGTACAACTTTATCTGTCAGAAAAAGGTTGCTGTGATTTACATTCCAATGTATTTATAAACTAATTTAAGCTCAAATTGTGTTATATTCGACCGACAACCAAGCCCATTACGATCGTATTATTTATATTCAAAATTAGTACGAGTAGCGGAAAACTCGATAGAATATCTGTTCAAATCTCATTTTTAAGTTGTATCGTTCAAATGTATAATACATCCGATTACGTGAAGTAAGAAGTAAAATTAAGTAAAAATACATATTCATACTATCCCATTCTCTAGTAGTTAAGTAATAGAGAAAACGTAGCACATACTAATATCATAATAATAGTTATTGACTAAATTCGTTATTACTATCAGTTATCTAGTTCTGGCAAATTAAATTTAAATTCTTGAGTCATTGAAAAATAAGTTGTCTAGTTTTACTTATCTTTGAATAAATTAG
Source organism: Epirrhoe alternata (assembly GCA_963565295.1). Taxonomy (NCBI): domain Eukaryota; kingdom Metazoa; phylum Arthropoda; class Insecta; order Lepidoptera; family Geometridae; genus Epirrhoe; species Epirrhoe alternata. The sequence goes on from OY751375.1 coordinate 5,239,705, forward strand.
GATAACTACTGCAAAATTAAATGACTGTTTAAGTTTAGAACGCTTAAAGTGTTAAAGATATTTTCTAAGTTGTGTGTACTGTATGATTTTATTAAAATTACGGCTTAATGTAAGAATTATACGGGGTCTTAAAAATCTAGTTTTGCGCGTACTAAGCGCAGATTTTGCATTTCCATCCAAAAATTTACAATTATTTGATATGTTTATTTATGGACATTATTATTTTAAGATTTTTAATTATGCAGACATTGAATTACTTAAGGGCTTCAATTATTATTATTATTATTTAGCCATCCTCGTCCCACTGCAGGGCAAAGGCCTCCCTTCTACATATTTAAGTAGGTTTATATGAAATCTTCATAGAACCATATAAGCCATAGTAACATTCAAAATGCGTACTACTTCATGTCAAAATGTCATTATAGCCACAGTGATAGCTATGGAATTTAATTTAAGTTTTAAGTGATTGTTATTTATGAATATTTTAATTGATTATCAAAAAAAATTATCAATTAGAAGGATGTCCTTCCGAATCTAGAAACATAATCTAATGTAAATAATTTAATTTATATTGCAAACTATTATAAAACTACATAAACTTTAAAAACATTGTACCTTTGTTCTCTTTTTGGAGCTAAGGAGACGAGCAGACAATAAAATCCTTCAATTCTGTCTCAAACGACTCTTCGTCACATTTTCTAACGCAAAATTATTTTTAATAATGTAATATCGGCTTAAGCAATGTAATTTGTAAGTTGATATTCTATTAAATGGCAATTATTGATGTTAAGTTAGATGAATTATTTTTAATATTAAGCTAACAAGTTATCCTGTCACATAAAACATTCCTATTTCATTTACTACATAAATAAATCATGTTTCCCCAGTGTGACTTCTTGGTCACTGTCAATTGTGTGATTGTATAATGAGAGTAATTAGTATTTACCCACAATACATTTATCAGAAATTAGTAATATAAAAATCTTCAGTTTACGTTACCTATCTTATAAGAAATTGCTTAATTATCTCCGGGCACTCTAAAAGTTACTGATTAATTTAATTTAAAATTCATTTTAAATTTTTAATTAAAATATTTTTTTGAAGTATTAAAAATCTCAGAAATATCACTAGTCAGTTGTATTGTGGGCCAAATAAAAGGTGCTTTATTTTTGGTATAAGAAATTGTTTGCGAGCGCATCGTAATGGGCTTAGCTATAAATAATGGAACTTTGTAAGGACTGGCGAAGGACGCACGGACGAGGCCATCCGACGGTAGCGACCCGAGCACTCCACAAACGGCCAGTTTGCGTTAACTAGGGAAACCTTGTATGTACAAAATGTAAAATTTTATTGGACTACTTGTTATAAAAATTTTACAAAATAAATTTATGAGTTTCGATTTTAAGCTATTGTTTCAGTTACCCTAACCATCCTATCATCATCCGCAGCCGCAACCCTCATCCGCAGCATAATACTACTGCTGAGTGTTATCAACCTACTCCTAGATCAAAAACACAACCGAATCGTCAGAACTATAAAATTTACCAACCAAGTATAATACTAAGTACTTATTATAGATTTTTTTTACATTCCGTTATATTAGATTACTGCAAAATCTGCAGTTATTAATGAGAACTACAGCGGCATACTCGAGATTACCTAGGCATGGCTGAGTCCATGGGCATGACGAATTTTCCACCAATAATCTGGCACCACATATTTACTTATTTACATTTTCTCTTATATATTTATTATATATGTTATTTAACATTACTGAAAGTTCCGCCACATGGTCTCCGTCAAGTAATGTTTTTCGTATATTATGGAATACCCGAGCTTTAATACGATTCAGTGATTTGACTAGTGTTTGAATTTTTAACAAGTGTTACTACTAGTTTAACAAATCACTGATACGATTATCAAAAACGCCATCTATAAGGTGCTTCATGAAGCACATTCCTGTCTAGCGGAATTGCTAGCATCGCGTTGTTTAGTACATCGTTTCAAACAAAGGTAGCGCTAGTATCGCAGTTGTTTTAGTACAATGCGCCGAACACAGGTGGCGCTTTACATACTTCGAGTCCTTGCCACAAAAAGCTAGTCAACTGCTACTCATTCGCTCACTCATGTAGTTTTTTACATAATTTTAATAACGAATTTAGCGTTTAAGGTATTAAATAATCCAAAAATGGGTAAGGGCCATACATGAAGCATAAAACTTCTGTTTAACAAAACGTCTCTGGGTGGAATTTTTAAAGATAAGACATGCCTTGAACCTGCCGTTGAAGATAGTAACGAGCCTAAGGCACGGCACATAACCGCCATTCTCTCAGCATCTTCAGCCATTATCAAACAAAAGCACGATGATGTACAAAAAATGCTTTGCATTATTTATACTTGATCAAAGCTTTATTCGTGAACCAGGACAGGAGAATTGAAATTGGTTTTTAAACCCAAACATTTTGCTTGGACGGCTTTTTAAAATTAAAAAAGTTAGTGTAAATTCGATAACATGCAACACAATAATAATTGGAACAAGAATTGATTTAGGATTGGTTTTGTGATCGAAGGCTCAATGCACATTGAATTGGCAAGTGATGCGTCAATTAGTTTTATCGAGAGCCATTATAAACCTTATGAACAATGGCACAAGATATAGAATCGCTTGTAGAATGAACCGCACGAAAGTGCTCGAGCCAGCGCGGCTCGCTAGATGGCTTCACCAGACCTCGTTCATTCTACAGGCGTTTCTATAACTTGTACTATTGTTCATAAGGTTTATAATGGCTTGCTATAAAACTAATTGATGACGCGTCGCTCTTGCCAATTCAATGTGTCTTGAGCCGAATGGCGTGATTCAATAAAAAACAAAAAATAACACGACGAGGATTATACTCGTAGAAGGGAGGTACTATTAGGTACTTAGGTAGATTTATCACTTATTTCTAAAATTAATAAATAAATACCAACAACATTCACATTAGTTATGACATTTATTTAATTCCCTAAAATTAATGACAAAAAATTGGGTTAAATATTACTATTAAATTAAAGAAAAATGTTTATCATGTGGGTAGTGGGTACTTAAAAAGCAATGTTAGGTTGTGTATGAAAATATTTTATATCTTTAAAATCGTCAAAAATATTTGATTGTTAAGCTATGATAGTGAAATAGGTGTAATTTTACTTCTCTAACAATATTTAACGATAATTTTATATGTGTACCTAATTGTGTTTTTATCTTTGCAACGTTTATAGAAGAGCATATGCATTATCATTTTGATATTTTTGTGTGTGTGCCTGGGTATAACAAAATATTATTTTATTACCTTCGATGTGCGCTTTTGAGACTGCAAATTGATGTTTTCTAACACATAATTCAGGATCAGCTAACCACCGCACCTTAATTTCTGAAAACAAATGGTCTGTATAAATTGTTAGGAAATGTTGAGATGACAAATAGTTAGATAACTAGAATAGGGGGAAGAATAGCTGCTTTGGCGACCCACATAAAAGTGGGATAAGGAGATAATGAAATTGGTCGGAGCACTGGGAGCCTGACTACTTAGTTTTAAGATGGATCAACTAAGAAAAAACTAGGTCCGGAACCCTGTTTTTTGCATGGAATAATACGTATGTATTATTGCATGCGATAAGTATGTAAATGTACGAACTTATCTTTTACTTTAAGTCTATTGTGTAAGTATGTATTTACCCAAAAATAAATGATTTGATTTGATAATGTCTATGCCGCCGGCAAATCAATGAATTAGGCATTTCATGATATTATAATAATGCTGGACTTTTCACACAGCATCATCTAGCCCCAAAGTAAGCAGAACTTGTGTCATGGGTACTAAGAGTACATGACTGATTTACTACTTATACAGGGTGTAAAAAGACGTCTACCGAAGCCGAAAGGGGTAGGTACAGCATACCAACACACAACCAAATCCAAAAGGATTTTCCGAAAATATTATTATATCCGGAGAAAACAGCGTTTGAAGAGTACTGTTTACGTATGTTCTGGGCGCGTTTTTTTACGTAGATTGCTGGATTTTGAGATTTAATTGTTTTTTTTTCTTTTTTAAATCAAATTATTAGGTAGGTATGGTCTTATTATGTCGTACTAGTAGTAAATAACCGAAAATAACATAGTATGACGAAGCTAAGTAAAAAAAAATGTTGTGTTTTTTTTCGCTAAATATGTTTAGAATCATGGTCTGATTGCAACCTCTCAGTTTTCGGTAGCAGTCTTTTTACACCCTGTATACTTTTTGTTCGTAAATACATACATATTATACATAGAAAACACCCAGACCCCGAGACAAATATCTGTAGATAATACAAACATTTGTCCCGCGGCGGGGATCGAACCCGCCACCTTCTTCGTCGCAAGCGGACATTCGCCCACTGCGCTACAGGGGTCGTCAAATTATGCCTAGGCCTATCGTTCAACTAGGTATCTAATTTAGTAGGAGTTGCTTACTTTTCTTCCAATTCCTTGAATTGATTTTTCAGTTCCCGAGTGTATGCATCAAGTCTGTACGCATTTGCTTCGAACGCGCTAATAGTCTCGTCCAACACGTCGATACTGTCTAGCAACGGTTTTATTTGAACGATATCTGTAACAAAGAAATAATCATGACAAAATCAACACTAAATAATATAACAAAAACAAACAGAATCATGACTGTATCCCCAAGGTCCGATAAACATTCGCTTAGATCTTTCATGTCTGATTCTAGACCTATAAAGATGCGTAAGGTTAATCAGAAGCATATCCAAATACATCATACGGAACATGCTAACATTTTGCAGAAGTATGCAACCATACATGACAGGCTTCCTCTATTAGCATACCCCACACTCATATTCATAACATGGTTTTCATCGCTCCTCATTTCCTAAACCATCCTGGACAAGCTAAGTCCATCTTTACTACGTGTTAGGCCTTACAACGTGCGCGGCCCTACAATGTGGCAGGCCCTGCAACGTGACAAGTTTCATAACAATAAATCAAGTTAAAGAAAAACAAATTTCTGGCGAACCTTTCAATTGTGCAAACAAGAAACAATAAAAACTTGAAGAAGCCAAAGAAAAACTTCAACGTAATTGAGCATACAAAACACAAACTTTACCCCTTTTATGCAACTCGTAATTAACCAACTCGTATTATTTCTGAAAATTTCAACATTTAAATTCAAAGAATCCACACAAACTACACAAACTTCAGCATAAGTATAACAATAAAAGCTTGCTCAATCACGTCAAGTACCTGAAAATTTATATTCATTTTGAAATGGTTACGTAAGGGTAGGTATAACAATTTTTTTCTTATTTTGTATTGCTAGGATATAAGAGGCTGTAGGGAGACTATCACATATCACAGAACGACTGTTATAACTAGCTGGCATAATTAGTAGCCTTGGCTCTAACAAAAAACATCATATTTCGCAAACAGACAATTTTTTTTTATCGCCGCAATATTTTTGTTTATCGACAGTCTTTTGGATGGTCATATCAAGTCATGGAAAGACGCAAAAAAAACATGCCTACTTTACGTAAGCCCCTAAACTAATTTTTATTTGACTACTTTCCCCGCGCGGTGTACGAATCTCTGAACTAAACCGCGGACAGTCAGACGGACGGACATGACTTTTCTAGTACTCAAACCCCATGAGCATTAAATGACCCCATAGAGTCTTTTGATGCTTACATGAAACTGAATCGATTGGCACCAAAAACATTTTTTTTACTTTTTGCATTTTTTTTTACAAAATCTGTAAATGCAGTTCAAAATATCTCATAAAGTTTGGGAAGGTATCTAAGAACGTTTTCCGTAAGTGCCGGACCAACCAAACGGACGCTGCATAAATCATCTCTTGTAGATGAAAAAGGCCATTGATTCATTGATTTCCTGTAGCTACGGTTAACCTGCCCTCCGTAGCCCATCTCAAAAATCCACCTGTATAATTACTAGGAGTAATACTACTACATAGTAGTATTACTCCCGCCATATTTTGTATCTCCATATGTGTGCCTGCGTACTTTTCATTAAAAATTACTTCGATATTTGATTGAACAACTAAATTGGGTAAGAACGGACCGGGTGAAAACGAAACTGGGGGAGAACGAACCGGACCCGGGAAATAGCATCAAATGGCATTCTATAGGCTGACTGTACATTTTTTCATTACATCTAAATAATTCAGTTGTTTTTGAATTGATGATACACCAATAGTGTACAAACAAAGAACAAAACCGAACTACAAAATAAAATAAGATTTTTGAAGTTAGTTTAAGCGGTGAAGGAATCCATCGTGAGGAAACCAGTTCGTGTTTTAAAGGCGATCGTTTTGCAGCCACGAATGGAATGCTAACTCCCGCAATATTTGACGTTACCGTATTTTGACGTGCTTATGACTACCCCTTTACACAGCTTTAAAAGATTTATATACAGGGTAACTGGTTAAGTCGACCTAGATCCTTTAGGAGGTTGTAGTTTCCATCATTCCCGACCGACTTTACTATGGAACACTATACCCCAAACTTAACCGTTTGCGAGCCACTGGACTTAGTTTTTTTTATAAAATTGCCGAATTTTTCGACTTTTGCTTATTTTTGTGTTTTTACCTCTAATTTTATTTGTATTCGTGATCTTTGTGTAGTAGATAAGTTGTTTCGTTATTCTCATTACAAAAAATGTGGTTTTTAGAACCAAGTGGGTCGTATCGTATTAGACGATTGATTAAAAGAAAAATACTTTCTTTTAATTTATTTCAGTAAATTAAAACAAAGCATTTTTTTCTTTCCGAAATATCTAAAAAAAACATCTATGACAATTGAGCTGCAGATGTGCTTATTATTCATGATTTTGTACTTATTTGGATGATTTTATTGTTTTCTGACCCGCAAGTGATAATTCAATTCAAAACTTTTATTGTTTCATGTAAGTCAGAAATCTTAAAATATAGGTAGTCGTTTCATAACATGAACCCCGCTGGGGCACTGTAACATTAATTTAAGATAAGATAAGATAAAGTTTATTGTGACAGAAACTGATATAGCGGTACAATGGTTTCACTAAAAACAATATTGGTGTAATTGCAGTTTCATGATAGGTCTGTACCATGGTTAAACGTCTGTTCCCCACACTAGGACTAAAAAGCCTGTATAGTAGGGTCACAGCGATTCGCCGTTAAGGCTTAATTAGTACCGTAATTGTTTACTACCTGGGATCCTTTCATCAAAGTTTTATATAAGAATTCTGATAATACCCTGGTAGCTTGTTATACATTGTTGGATAGCTACTGAATTGTAGATATTTTTAAGCACATCTGCAGCTCCACTGTCATAAATTTTGTTTTAAATATTTCGGAAAGACAATAATACTTTATTTTAATTTATTTCTTTTCAAACTATCAATCGGTTCTAAAAACCACAATTTTTGTAATGAGAATAAATAATCGACTTATTTACTACACAAAAATCACCAACACAAATAAAATTAGATGTTAAAACACAAAATAAGCAAAAAATTCGGCAATTTTATAAAAAACTAGCTGTCCGCCGCGGTGTTACCCGCGATCCCTCGGGAACACTTCACTTCCCCGGGATAAAATATAACCTATGTTCATCGGGGATAATGTAGGATTCTATTGGTGAAAGAATTTTTCAAATCGGTCCAGTAGTTTCGGAGCCTATTCCATTCAAACAAACAAACAAATCTTTCCTCTTTATAATATTAGTATAGAAAATTCAAAGTCCAGTATCTCGCAAACGGTTAAGTTTGGGGTATGGTGTTCCATAGTAAAGTCGGTCATGAATGATGGAAACTACAATCTCTTAAAGGATTAGGTCGACTTAACCAGTTACCCTGTAAATCTACTCGTACAAGAGAACGTCTACCGTGCCTTACAAACAAACATCACAACTAGACTGTATACACATTCTTGATGCCTTTTGTTTGGTTTTTATGACCATTCAATACAATTTTACTAATTCTTTGAAATTTACAAACGTTTTTCATCTACTTAGGATTTCGTTTTATTTTTGACTAGCTGACCCGCGCAACTTCGTCTGCGCATTATTGAACAAAGTAGAGGAGTTTTGAGTGAATCGAGAGTAGGTATATACAAAATATAAAACTCCGTCGCTTGTTATACCTATTAATAATATTTTTTTTATATTTATGTTTTTCTCAAGAATCCCATAAAAGATAGAGGTAGGGAAAATCTTACCCAGATCTTGCAATGCTAAGATCAAAACGAATACGGTAAATTGGTATAGAATCGCTGAAGCGAGCGGCAATTTTTTTGAAGAAATTGTCTCTAAACGTATTTTTTTTTGAATAGCAAGTATTGTATGGTTTTGAATTTCGAAATAAAACGATTAACTAATATTACCTACCAGCGACTTCGTCAGCAATATAAAAATATCGAAATCTCTAAGCAAAAATCTCCATTAACTTTTCAAAACTCAAAATCAAAGAAAATTATACTCGATCGTATCTCAATCTCCGCTATAGTAGAAACGCCACCTATGAGAAAAGGTATAAAGTAATTTTGACGTCGGTGATATAGATGGCGTTCTAACTATAGCCAAGGAAAAAATATTTTATTATCAAAACATCATAACTTCGTAGTTCGGATATATTGATGGGTGGGAATACACATGTTACATGTTTATCATTAAAATTAAAATAATTTATTATGCAGAATACAAAAAAAAGTAAAAAAATCTAGAGTGCAAAAAGTGGCTGGCGGGTTGCTTAACTTTTTTCCCCATACAAACTTCCAACCCTTATTTTCCCGCCCCCTTATGGTAATTGACAAAAAAAAGTATCCTATGTCCGTCTCCTGGCTCTAAGCTACCTCCCTACCAATTTTCAGCCAAATCTGTTCTGCCGTTCTTGAGTTATAAGTGGTGTAACTAACACGACTTTCTTTTATATATATATATACTAGCTGACCCGCGCAACTTTGTCTGCGCATTATTTATTTTTTAAGAGGAGTTTTGAGTGAATCTAGAGTAGGTATATACAAAATATAAAACTCCGTCGCTTGTTTATACCTATTAATAATATTTGTTTTATATTTATGTTTCTCTCAAGAATCCCATAAAAGATAGAGGTAGGGAAAATCTTACCCAGATCTTGCAATGCTAAGAACAAAACGAATACGGTAAATTGGTATAGAATCGCTGAAGCGAGCGGCAATTTTTTTGAAGAAATTGTCTCGAAACGTATTTTTTTTTGAATAGCAATTATTGTATGGTTTTGAATTTCGGAATAAAACGATTAACTAATATTACCTACCAGCGACTTCGTCAGCAATATAAAAATATCGAAATCTCTAAGCAAAAATCTCCATTCACTTTTCAAAACTCAAAATCAAAGAAAATTATACTCGATCGTATCTCGATCTCCGCTATAGTAGAAACGCCACCTAGGAAAAAAGGTATAAAGTAATTTTGACGTCGGTGATATAGATGGCGTTCTAACTATAGCCAAAGAAAAAATATTTTAATATCAAAAAATCATAATTTCGGAGTTCGGATATATTGATGGGTGGGAATACACATGTTACATGTTTATCATTAAAATTAAAATAATTTATTATGCAAAATACAAAAAAAAGTAAAAAAATCTAGAGTGCAAAAAGTGGCTGGCGGCTGCTTAACTTTTTTCCCCATACAAACTTCCAACCCTTATTTTCCCGCCCCCTTATGGTAATTGACAAAAAAAGTATCCTATGTCCGTCTCCTGGCTCTAAGCTACCTCCCTACCAATTTTCAGCCAAATCTGTTCTGCCGTTCTTGAGTTATAAGTGGTGTAACTAACACGACTTTCTTTTATATATATAGATATAAGATAATGATAATCCATACAATCTATAAGTAATATCCAATAGACCCATAGAAATAAAATACATACTAACACGTTGCTGACTGCTGATTTTTTAATTTTCAATAATCTATTCAATCCCGAAGTAAAGACTTAACTTACCTATCACTAAACAGCGCTGAAGCCGCACTTCACTACCGAGTATGTAAGACCCGAAAACCCGACAACTTTCGAATATTCCCGAGCGCAATGCACATTCTTCCTAGGGAAGACGCAGCGATGGAATGAGGTAGAATTATTAGTTCAGAATCTGCCGGATTCCTGGAACCTAGCTTCTGCGCAGGCTCGCAAGAGGCAGGTTCGTAAGGCCGGCCACATACATCACGAATGTCTTGCTGAAATCAGAATCTGAAATTCAGATTGTACATACATTCACAATGTGAAAAAATCTGAATATGTGTGGAGAGAAACACGTCGCCACGCCGCCGGGCTTCCTGAATGAGTAATCTAAATTTAAGATTCAAATTTTTCAGCATGTATGTGGGGGGCCTTACTTTATATAGTAATTTAGTAGATTAGTAATACAATTGGTACCACATCTTCGTCTAAACTTCTTGACTACATGTTTGTGGTTCGCACACGTTTTTCGACTAAATTACTATTTGCCTAAATTGTTCAATCAACAAAGACTAAATTACTAAAGTAGTACGAGTACGGACAACATTATGCTGCTACGTTTTGCAAGCCTGCGTTAGATTATTTTTATTATGAGAAAAATTGCGCGAGATAGAAATACCTCAGATGGATAGTGTTTATCATGAGAAAAATTGCGCAAGAAAGAAATACCTTAGATGGAAATTTTAATCTTGCAGATAACTTGTCAAAACTTTTTGCTGGTTTTTTAGTCCCACCCAAGGCTTTGTTTATTGGTGTGAACTTGATGTAAGACTCGAATTGAACACATTAAGTGATTACGCAAATCGACGAGGCAATGTAGCTTGGCCCTGAGAAATATGTAAATGCAAAGTTAGATGGAATGAATCCAGAGCGCAGTCGTAGCGTCATAACTTAATCCTCCCGGTTTAAATGATTTCATTTTCCACGGTGTAGGTATTTACGGGTAGTTGTGGTATAGTCCTGTACCTACCAACATTTGGCGATCTTTTATCATACACATAGCACGGTCTGTGGAAGCGAAGCGACAATGAAACAATAAGCCACTTGTTGCATCGCAAGTTCGCGACGTTTTCTTTCATCGAAACGAATACATAACGTCCGAACGTTCCAATTAATTTTAGACATCATATCTCATGTTAACACTTACTGCTTAAGACCTACACAATCGATACCGAAAAAGAAAGTGTCAGTTTTATTTTTCGCGCGTCCGCGTTCGATTCCCGAGCTGAGTGCTAAGTACAAGTATTTTTTAAATGTATGAATGCAGTTTCTTTGTTAATAAAATCGATGACTGGCTCCTAAGAACAGATCTTCGTATGTCTTATAGTTTCAGACTTTCCCATACTGACCGATCTAAATTTACAAAGGTACACTCTGTATATTTTATTTGTAGGTAAAAATATGACAATACTACAATGATAAAAATCTGAGGATAGACTTAAAAGAAACGCATATACATGGTCTGATTACAACCCCTCAGTTTTCGGTAGCAGTCATTTTACACCCTGTATACTAGCTTTTCCATGAGATACCACGTCTAATAGCGGTGGTGTGCGTGTGAAAGGGAAGGCTAATAATCACAAAAATATAAATGAGGAGGAAAAGGGTAAAAAAAAGTGTAGGTGATATAATATTTTATTACTGAAAATAAATCTTTACTTAGGTACTTATTACTTGTTGTTTTTTTTAATAATTTGTAAATTACATTTTAAAAATAATCATCAACTTTTGCAGAAGTATGCAACCATACATGACAGGCTTCCTCTATTAGCATACCCCACACTCATATTCATAACATGGTTTTCATCGCTCCTCATTTCCTAAACCATCCTGGACAAGCTAAGTCCATCTTTACTACGTGTTAGGCCTTACAACGTGCGCGGCCCTACAATGTGGCAGGCCCTGCAACGTGACAAGTACTACCACGTTTCATAACAATAAATCAAGTTAAAGAAAAACTAATTTCTGGCGAACCTTTCAATTGTGCAAACAAGAAACAATAAAAACTTGAAGAAGCCAAAGAAAAACTTCAACGTAATTGAGCATACAAAACACAAACTTTACCCCTTTTATGCAACTCGTAATTAACCAACTCGTATTATTTCTGAAAATTTCAACATTTAAATTCAAAGAATCCACACAAACTACACAAACTTCAGCATAAGTATAACAATAAAAGCTTGCTCAATCACGTCAAGAACCTGAAAATTTATATTCATTTTGAAATGGTTACGTAAGAGTAGGTATAACAATTTTTTTCTTATTTTGTATTGCTAGGATATAAGAGGCTGTAGGGAGACTATCACATATCACAGAACGACTGTTATAACTAGCTGGCATAATTAGTAGCCTTGGCTCTAACAAAAAACATCATATTTCGCAAACAGACAATTTTTTTTTATCGCCGCAATATTTTTGTTTGTCGACAGTCTTTTGGATGGTCATATCAAGACATGGAAAGACGCAAAAAAAACATGCCTACTTTACGTAAGCCCCTAAACTAATTTTTATTTGACTACTTTCCCCGCGCGGTGTACGAATCTCTGAACTAAACCGCGGACAGTCAGACGGACGGACATGACTTTTCTAGTACTCAAACCCCATGAGCATTAAATGACCCCATAGAGTCTTTTGATGCTTACATGAAACTGAATCGATTGGCAACAAAAACATTTTTTTTACTTTTTGCATTTTTTTTTTACAAAATCTGTAAATGCAGTTCAAAATATCTCATAAAGTTTGGGAAGGTATCTAAGAGCGTTTTCCTGTAGCTACGGTTAACCTGCCCTCCGTAGCCCATCTCAAAAATCCACCTGTATAATTACCCGCCATATTTTGTATCTCCATATGTGTGCCTGCTAGTACGATTCATTAAAAATTGCTTCGATATTTGATTGAACAACTAAATTGGGTAAGAACGGACCGGGTGAAAACGAAACTGGGGGAGAACGAACCGGACCCGGGAAATAGCATCAAATGGCATTCTATAGGCTGACTGTACATTTTTTCATTACATCTAAATAATTCAGTTGTTTTTGAATTGATGATACACCAATAGTGTACAAACAAAGAACAAAACCGAACTACAAAATAAAATAAGATTTTTGAAGTTAGTTTAAGCGGTGAAGGAATCCATCGTGAGGAAACCAGTTCGTGTTTTAAAGGCGATCGTTTTGCAGCCACGAATGGAATGCTAACTCCCGCAATATTTGACGTTACCGTATTTTGACGTGCTTATGACTACCCCTTTACACAGCTTTAAAAGATTTATATACAGGGTAACTGGTTAAGTCGACCTAGATCCTTTAGGAGGTTGCAGTTTCCATCATTCCCGAGTCCCGACCGACTTTACTATGGAACACCATACCCCAAACTTAACCGTTTGCGAGCCACTGGACTTTGTTTTTTTTTATAAAATTGCCGAATTTTTTGACTTTTGCTTATTTTTGTGTTTTTACCTCTAATTTTATTTGTATTCGTGATCTTTGTGTAGTAGATAAGTTGTTTCGTTATTCTCATTACAAAAATTGTGGTTTTTAGAACCAAGTGGGTCGTATCGTATTAGACGATTGATTAAAAGAAAAATACTTTCTTTTAATGTATTTCAGTAAATTAAAACAAAGCATTTTTTTCTTTCCGAAATATCTAAAAAAAACATCTATGACAATTGAGCTGCAGATGTGCTTATTATTCATGATTTTGTACTTATTTGGATGATTTTATTGTTTTCTGACCCGCAAGTGATAATTCAATTCAAAACTTTTATTGTTTCATGTAAGTCACAAAATCTTAAAATATAGGTAGTCGTTTCATAACATGAACCCCGCTGGGGCACTGTAACATTAATTTAAGATAAGATAAGATAAAGTTTATTGTGACAGAAACAGATATAGCGGTACAATGGTTTCACTAAAAACAATATTGGTGTAATTGCAGTTTCATGATAGGTCTGTACCATGGTTAAACGTCTGTTCCCCACACTAGGACTAAAAAGCCTGTATAGTAGGGTCACAGCGATTCGCCGTTAAGGCTTAATTAGTACCGTAATTGTTTACTACCTGGGATCCTTTCATCAAAGTTTTATAATACCCTGGTAGCTTGTTATACATTGTTGGATAGCTACTGAATTGTAGATATTTTTAAACACATCTGCAGCTCCACTGTCATAAATTTTGTTTGAAATATTTCGGAAAGACAATAATACTTTATTTTAATTTATTTCTTTTCAAACTATCAATAGGTTCTAAAAACCACAATTTTTGTAATGAGAATAAATAATCGACTTATTTACTACACAAAAATCACCAATACAAATAAAATTAGATGTTAAAACACAAAAATAACCAACGGTCGAAAAATTCAGCTTTTTAAAAAACTAGCTGTCCGCCGCGGTGTTACCCGCGATCCCTCGGGAACACTTCACTTCCCCGGGATAAAATATAGCCTATGTTCATCGGGGATAATGTAGGATTCTATTGGTGAAAGAATTTTTCAAATCGGTCCAGTAGTTTCGGAGCCTATTCCATTCAAACAAACAAACAAATCTTTCCTCTTTATAATATTAGTATAGAAAATTCAAAGTCCAGTGTCTCGCAAACGGTTAAGTTTGGGGTATGGTGTTCCATAGTAAAGTCGGTCAGGAATGATGGAAACTACAATCTCCTAAAGGATTTAGGTCGACTTAGCCAGTTACCCTGTAGATCTACAAGAGAACGTCTACCGTGCCTTACAAACAAACATCACAACTAAACTGTATACACAGTCTTGATGCCTTTTGTTTTGTTTTATTTTATTTATTTATTGGCTAAACAAACAGCTACATTGCAAAGACTAATACTAGGAGTTACATCAATTCAAACTTATAGTAATGTAGCCCACTACGTTTGGCACAGCTTTGTAATAAGATTTTTTATATTAATTACTAGGAGAAAGCTTACTCTAACTAAACTAAGGTGTAATTATATAAAACAAACTAAAGTAATGAACCCAAGCACTTAACACAAATATAAACGTAAAAGGTATAAATGTAAAGGTTATTTTGATTTTATTTTTCTGTACACACATTATGCATAAAAGTGAATTACTATCGTATTAATACAGCTGTGTGTATAGAGGTAATAAAAATAATTATAATTAGGTGCTTAATTGTAATTGTATAAACAGTCAAAACTGCGGAAATAGGGAATATAAAACTAGGAGGAAAGCTTATTTAGGACTTCAAGCTTGAAACGCCCTTCGCTGGTGGAAAATAGATCTATCTCAATGAAGTTTTCATTATATGACTCCACCATCCGTCGCGAAGGAGTGCGCAGACCAGCGTTCGAGCGACAGTTATCCAAGGCGAACAGGGTGTCTTTCCTTACGGCTCTCCTATGCACAGTTCGGGGGGTTATATACGCTAGGCGTGAGGTGAGATCAATGCAGTCGAATTTGTTGTTTACGATTTTGTGCAGTGTGGAAGCTTCAAGATATTTGCGCCTGGCCTCGAGTGAGGGTATCTGATACAAAGCTAGTGAGCGCTCATATGAGAGGTAGCGCCTGTGACATCTGTAGTTAGTGGCGCGTAGAAATTTGCGCTGTACGCGTTCAATTATATCTACATATTTATTGTAAAAAGGGTTCCATATGGGTGCAGCGTATTCAAGCTGATTTTTATGACCATTCAATACAATTTTACTAATTCTTTGAAATTTACAAACGTTTTTCATCTACTTAGGATTTCGTTTTATTTTTGATAATGATAATTCATACAATCTATAAGTAATATCCAATAGACCCATAGAAATAAAATACATACTAACACGTTGCTGACTGCTGATTTTTAAATTTTCAATAATCTATTCAATCCCGAAGTAAGTCTTTACTTACCTATCACTAAACAGCGCTGAAGCCGCACTTCACTACCGAGTATGTAAGACCCGAAAACCCGACAACTTTCGAATATTCCCGAGCGCAATGCACGTTCTTCCTAGGGAAGACGCAGCGATGGAATGAGGTAGAATTATTAGTTCAGAATCTGCCGGATTCCTGGAACCTAGCTTCTGCGCAGGCTCGCAAGAGGCAGGTTCGTAAGGCCGGCCACATACATCACGAATGTCTTGCTGAAATCAGAATCTGGAATTCAGATTGTACGTACATACATTCACAATCTGCCAAAAACTGAATATGTCTAGAGAGAAACACGTCGCTGCGCCGGGCTTCCTGAATGAGTAATCTGAATTTAAGATTCTGATTTTTCAGCGTGTATGTGGGGGGCCTTACTTTATATAGTAATGTAGTAGATTGGTAATAGAATGGGTACCACATCTTCGTCTAAACTTCTTGACTACATGTTTGTGGTTCGCACACGTTTTGCGACTAAATTACTCGCTATTTGCCTAAATTCAACAAAAACGAAATAACTAAAGTAGTATGAAAAACATTATGCTGCTATGTATATTATGTATTTATTTTTGTTATGAGAAAAATTGCGCGAGAAAGAAATACCTTAGATGGAAATTTTAATCTTGCAGTCAAAACTTTTTGCTGGTTTTTTAGTCCCACCCAAGGTATACAGCTTTATTTATTGTTGTGAACTTGATGTAAGACTCGCATTGGACACATTAAGTGATTACGGAAATCGACGAGGCAAGCTTTGCCCTGAGAAATATGTAAATGCAAAGTTAGATAGAATGAATCCAGAGCGCAGTCGTAGCGACATAACTTAATCCTCCCGGTTTAAATGATTTCATTTTCCTCGGTGTAGGTATTTACAGGCAGTTGTGGTATAGTCCTGTACTGTACCTACCAACTTTTAGCGATCTTTTAACATAAACCAGTAAATTCAACATAATTACGTTTATTTTAATTATATTTTTCAATTGCAACGCGTTACCGCGGCGGCGGTGGTGGCCATGTTTACGTGAATGTCAAAGAGTAAACCATAATAAAACATTTATGCACAGACTAGACACTATCGACGTACAGTAGTCACAACGCATCTTTAGCTCTCTGAAGTAGCTGCGCAGAACCCATTTTTGATGACGCCTAAAAGACGAAGACAGCGTTGTATAGCTGCCTCGCTCACTCGCTTAGTTGTTGCATCGTCCTATCTCGCTTACTCTACACACGCAATGTACTTACAACATGCGCAAACCTGCGCAATCGCTTAGTAACTTCAGAGAGCTAAAGATTGGTTGTGCTTACTGTAAAATTTTAAATAATTTATGGACTATAAAATATTAATAAATAACTGAACTTATATTATTTAAACTTTTACTGTTTTTTTTATTTAAATAAATTCTATGAAATAAAATATTAGTTTCTACTCACATCCCTCGTGATAAGTCTTGAACGCCGTGTGCAAGTTGGTTATGGCGCTTCGGAGGTCACCAAACTTCGAGCAAGCCACGCGATTCACTTCTTCTAACAACTGATAATGCTCCTGGATAAAAAATATTAACAAATATTATTTAGCAGCTGCGCTCCGTGATGATGAAAAGTAGACTATGTGCTATTCTAGACTGTAATCAACCTTTTTGCCAAATTTCGTACAAATTGTCGGAGTGCCACACGTTGATTTTTAGCAACAAAAAAAACTAGCAGTCCGGAAGTGCCGACAGAAGTGAAAACTTGAACGAGGTTTCGAAAACAGGTCCAAACTTAAAAAAAAGTGTACAAAATAAAAAAATTAAGTGCAAAAAGTTACTGTCCTACTGGCTACTTGAACTGGCGGTTGTCTCACTGAAAAGTAGTACGCTCATCGCACTCCTGATGATACAAATACAAATTGTGCGTAAAGAAATGTGTGCATAAGTAGTTTTCTCAATCAACAAACTTAATTGATGAGGTAATATTATCAATTTTTCATGTTTTCGTATGTACACCCAGCAAAAAAAGTGGTCTACCAGTTTTGACAAAAGTTTCTGTGAAATCTAACTATCGCTAAGGTTTACTTTTCTAAGAGAATGAAGAGATGAACAATTAAGACGTACTGTCTGATAACTGTGATGCCTGACATTTGTAAAATAGAAACAACAAGAATTTATTTCATTTAAAAACCTTTTCTAAACAGCAAATATTTTTTTGTAAATCACTTCAAAATTAAATATCCTTAAAGACTGAGATGCGTAATAAAGATGTGATACTAACCTGGCCAGCAGACATTTCTCCCTGCAGGTAGTCATTGGTTCCTTTGAACAGCTGCGTGGCCAGTCGGCTGATCACTGGGTCGTGAGGGTCAAGGACCTCGAAGCTGGAGCAACTGGGCGAGAGTTGCATATCTGCGAATGAAGAGAAACCCTTGACACGAGTATCTTGACTGGCCACGGGTCAGTTGATCTGCTGCCTTATGTGTTGTATGTGGATATGAATTGCACACTGAATGTGTGATATACAGATTTGTTTGTGTGGGTGTATCAAATTGTAAGTTTTACACAAGATTTAAACTACAACTTTACTATGGTGTCAAACTAAACATATTATCCTTGTTTGGTAAGAATGTTGTACAGTCAGCCAACTGGGTTACCAGTTGGTCACGCAGTGCTCTGGTACAAACTGCCTATTAGGGGAGTTACTCCTTAATAGGCAGTGTGTACCAGCACGAGTCGTGCGGGGGGCGTTACTGTACATTGTATAACATTAAAATAAACTAAATTATTGTTGTTCGAAGCAAAAGCAATAAGATTATCTCGATGTTTTTGGTCGTTGTTATCGACTGATTCCCTGATGCGCGATAAACATTATTTATTATCATACTTATTCAAGATCTTTTAAAGATGTCTAAGAGGGTAGTCAGAGCCCGATTCAACCGATCAAATTATTATTTATGTGAACCAAACAGTATTCCTAATCATACTTTGGAATTATAATTATTGTGTTCTGAATAAACTGGTTAAAACGGGAATTCGACCGTTGAGTTCGATATCGGAAACTACCTGACGAATTTTAAATCAAATACGATAACCTGGATCCGGATTCGATTTAAGAAACTGTCATCTAAATTCGTAATCTAATATCTATGCAAATGTAATCTATTGTGCACAGTATTTCGCCAAAGTGCAATGCCAACGACAATCAATTCGACAATCAAATAATCAATTCGCATAAAAATGCCATAATAATTTTGCTACAGTTTTCGCCCATGCACTTAAATCATAGTGACCTATCAATTAAAATAGGAGCACTGGTGCTATAGTGGTAACGGCTTGACTCTTCCGATCATAAGGTCGTGGGTTCGAATCTAGTTGTTTTTGTGGCGAAAAATTGATGTGCACTATGCCAGTAGGTACTCTTAGGCCGGCCACATACAGCTTGAAGGTCTTGCTGAAATCACAATCTGAAATTCTGAATATTCATATTCTGAAAAAATCTGAATGTGGAAAAACACATTAATGTTCCAGGCTTTCTAATAAAAAAATCTGAATTTCAGATTCTGATTACAGCAAGACTTTCCAGCTGTATGTGGCGGGCCTTAAATGATGAAAGATAACATCGTGAAGAAACCGGCATGTTGTAGAGAGTAAAAAGAAACATACAAACATTGCAAGTTAATTAAAAGCATTTAAAATAAATAATAATAATAATAATAAATAATGCTGGACAATTTCACACAGCATCATCTAGCCCCAAACTAAGCATAGCTTGTACTATGGGAACCAGATAACTGATACACTACTTATATACTTCTTGTTTTGTAAATACATACATATTATACATAGAAATAACTGCGGACAAGTGTGCAATCAGCTTTATAATCCTTTCACCACACTGCTTCGAAAGAACTAGTGACATGACAAGAAGACCTGTCAATTTAGGAAGGCTTACCTGTCAATTAAGAGTCATTGACAGATTTGGCAATCTAGGAGGTATACAACTTTTACGCCTCCTATGTTCCTTGTACTCCTCTTAATAATAATAATAGCTTTTATTCAGACAAGTTTACATTAATATTCCACTGTTTATAATTAATTCAAACAGAAAATCTTCTTTCAACAGGCTATACATAAACACACACATACACACACGTCCGCGCACGCACACACACACACACACACACACACACACACACACACACACACACACACACACAACACACATACACTTTTAAGAGTATTTTTGGCTGTACTAAAACAAACTTGGTTTGAATTTTTGTCTTTTAAATGTTTTTCTTTTCTATAATAGAAGTCTAATTCAATCTCATAATAATTTTGTTCTCTTTCGCATTGTAACAGCCGAAGCAAAGATCCCTCATGTCTATATTACAAGTAGATAATACTTAGTTAGAGTGAGGAGTCCATGTCAAGACTTTACAAGTTAAGGTGACAAATCCTTCTTATATGTACCTACTTAGCCTTTTTAGTTTAAGTCACTTAAAACCTGATTGTAAAGACTTTTTTTGGAAATAAATATATATTATTATTATTAATTCTAAGTTATTTGTCTGTATGCCTTTTATAGGCAAAGGCCTCCCCCAACTCCCTCCATTTCTGTCTGTCCCTTGCTATAGCTGCTACTCGTCTTAATATGTGAAACTAATTAAGAGGAGTAAAGACACAATCATATCCATAGCGTTAGCTGACGTAACATCTAAAAAATTCTAAAAGATTGTGTCTAATGTATGATCCAACACATCAGATGAGCCTCAAACAGCCCAGACTGAGTGTAAACATCAATATAATAGTTGTAATGGCTTAAAAAATATGAAGTAAGTTTGCATGTGATAGTGGCCAGCCCAACTCAGGTTTGTAATGGAGTTTTTAGACCGACATATGGCCTCCTTCATGGCTTTACAACCTAATACATGCCACAAATAAACATTTTCTATGAAGAATGGAAGTGCTCAATATATATATGTACATATATATATTAAATAAAAATCAATTGTTGTTAATTTGTCTCGCTAAAACATGAAACTGGCTGGACCGATTTGGCTAATTTTGATCTTGAAATATTTGTAGAATTTCACGGAAGGTTTTAAACGGTGAGAAACATCAATAATAAGTAACAGAAAAACATAATTTTAGGAAAAAAAGAAATATTACCTTTTTCGGACATTGCTGGCTTTGATGACCACAACTCTCCGCCGACACCAACACAAATTGATATCTTTGGCACCTACGATGGGGCACAGATTGGATGCTAGTAAGGCACTCCAGCAACTAATAAGGATACTCTGTTACTCTGTCTCAGTTCTATTTAGCTAACTGTTCAGCGGGAACTTATTGCTCGCGTCAGGTACAAAAGTAGACAGAGCTAATGAGCGAGACGACGACGCGGCGACCGACCGACGGACGGATCACCAGTGAATTGAAATTAATTGAATTGGTCTAATACAAAAAATAATTCACTGCGGACTAAATTCATCTTCAATCAATCTTGCCATTCAAAATAATCTTCTTCTTCCTTCTTTTATTCTGGCGTTTGTGACGGACGGAAACGACATTACTATTTGACTGACTTTGACATCATCTTGAAGTGTAACGCATAAGTTCCGCCGTGAAAAAGACTATATTATGAAGATCATTGATACGTAAATAGGTTTTTAATCATTCATTCATTCATGATCTTAGTTTTTGGTCATTTTGGTCCCAGATAAGTCCGTACTCTTTGGACAAGTCACACGTGTACTCTTTGGACAAGTCCTAGACTAATTTACTCGGACCAAGAATCACACATGATCATTGGTCCTAGCTAATTTACGTCCTCTTTGGTCCTAGAAAACTCGAAGAGTTGCCAACTTAACCATAAATCGATAGTTCAAGCAAATTTTGCATAGGTTGTAATATAAACAGGTAAGTACCTACCTTTCTTATAAAGCCGGGACCGCGGTGACACGTGTTTTCGTGTTTTTATACAAAAATTTTATTCTTGAGATAAAAAAAAATATGTTTATGTAATACATTTATTAATAGACACTAAGCTACTGCCAACATATTTTTATATAGAAACGACTACAATATGTAGGTGCATAAAATTACAAAATACAATAGAATCAGTCAAGCTATCTAAGGATCGTCGTAAAAACGATCTATAAAAACTAACATGTCTGGACAAAAATCACAAAAAGAGAAGAATTCCGAGAAGAATTGATAACAACCCCAGCATTCGCCTGCGGGGAGGGGAAGTGTTTTGTGTTGCGGGGAGGAGAAGTCAATGTCAAATGTGACAATTTTGTTTGGTCTGGAATTACTGGTTTGGCGCTAATCTTTAAATATTTGATTATTGTGGAAATGGAGTGGACTTAAGCAAAAACTTACCTTTTTTTATACAACTATGAGAAAAACAAAATCTTTGGAGAACTAAATAAATCTACTATTGCTAGAACAGTTTCCAAGTCATCTTCGTCGAAACTCATTTTTGAAATATAACAATTTTGTTTGGTCTGGAAGTGTTTTGGCATCTATAGACTGTAGAAATGGAGTGGACTAAACAAAAATACTAAATCTAAAAAACTAAAACCATAGATTTAGCTTGGAACACCCTTAAATATGGATAAAAAAGTTTTCACGTCTTCTTGTAACTCATTTTTTAAATGAAACAAAAACACAACAATTAGGCGCAGAGGACGGGTGGTTTTTTTAACTTGTTTTGAAAACATGTTTTGTGGCGCTGCTGCTGCGGACGTGCTATCACAGAGTAAGGTCAACTTCTTAGTTGGCAATATAGAGTGACAGTGAAGGAAGAACCCTAGTTGTCACTTTCGTACCCTTCGCTTCGTAAAGCGCTGTGCTATTGGTCGGTCAGTTCGGTTGTGTTCGTGTGGTGTGCCTGCGGGTGAACGCTGCTGGTGCACGATACGAATTCGAAATCAAGAAATAAAACTTTTACATACTCTGTAAAGTATTTTACAAGTGATGAACATGGATCTATATCTTGTGGACGTGAAGCTAAAGTTTGTTTGGAGTTTGTTCCTGCTCATGGCAATCTGCCAAGGCGTCTCAGGTGAGAACTTTTTGTCATCCCACACATATTTATTCCACATAAAAACAGGCTCTTAGATCGTGTGGTTTTATTCGGAATTCATTCATTGCGCTATACTTGAGGCTTTAGCCAACCTTATTACTGTATACTGATGACGTATTTGAGATGATTCGCTCCGAGGGTCATAATTACTCACTGTTCTAGAAGGCAAGTTGAAGTTACGAGTTACAACAATTCTAGGTCACGAAAAGAGAAATAAACACGTTCGTTGGCGGACGTATTTTTAGTTGCAACTCAATTGAACGTCTTGGATAATGGTGACACGATTATACCTACCTATTTTGGGTGATATTATAACTAGGTAATGAAAATGTTCATACTCATTTAGTTTATGTGTGAAGTAGGCCTATTACCACTAAAACCTACCAATTTTGATGCAAATATTTTTCCCAGCTGGGATAACATTAGATCAAATAAAAATTTAACTCAATATAAACCATTATAGGTAGATAGATAGATAAGATAAGATAAAGTTTATTGTGACAGAAACAGGTATAGCGGTACAATGGTTTCACTAAAAACAATATTGGTGTATTTGCAGTTTTATGATAGGTCTGAACCATGGTTAAACCTCTGTTCCCCACACTAGGACTAAAAAGCCTGTATAGTAGGGTCACAGCGATAGGTATGAACCTACTTGTGAATTTGGCCCAGCTGAGCAAAAGTAATTCTCAAAATCCTATTTATTGGTGTAAAAAGTGTGAGTGGGATAGAGAATTTTTTTCTACTTGCCTCTTCTAACTAGTTGAATTACACAAAGCCTATTCCTCATTGAACCTGGTGACTAAGACTTTGAGCTGCTAAACGGGGCTGTATCTAAGTGTAAGTGTGTATAAATTATGAAATGCATTCATATACACTGCATATTTCCTTACAATGTTTTCCTTCATTCACTTGTATCAATACTTAAAATATATCTGAATCAAAAGTATCTGGTTATCAGTACCACATCACACTGGTCCTATTATGGACTCTTATTGCTGCCAATATTATGTATCCACAATATGAGTGTTGAACATTTCAGTTTTTTTGTGTTCCTTCACTCTTAGACTGATTGGAATTTAAATTATTTGAACGCATAATATTATGCATAATGGATGCATAATTTTATTGTACAATACACAAGAACATTCAATGTGACATGTATGATTTTGGGGGCAATGCATAATAGTGGCATAATAGTGTAATACCTATAACAGTTTGTCTCTTAAAAGTTAGACTCCGACTGCAGCCATGAAGCTTAAGGTTCAACAAACTTTTGTCTATTCCACTTCTTTAATTGTAATTTGTTGGTGCCATTTCAATTTCAATTCTAAACTAACTGTCCCCACGACTCCATTCGCGTGGATTCCTTTTTCCCGCGTAACCGACATGTATCTGGACAAATAGGCAGACAATCTTTTTAAAAAGTTAGGTTGTGTTTTAGTATCATGTTATAAAAAAACAGTTATGAGAAAACACAGTTATTTTGAAATCACAGACAGACACTTCAATTTTATTTTATATAACTTATCCTGGAAGAATAAGAACATAATATGACGAAATATGACGAAATAAAGCAAATGTTCTACAAAACTGAAATTCCCGAGAAATTACCGAAACTCTTGTATGAAACTGCACACAACTTCTATTTTTCGCCCTAGAACTATGGAAAGTAGTTCTGTAGACAGTTTTTGGTAGTAAACGCTACAAGAAAGCTACTGAATTTTTTGCATACATTTGCTAAGGGGCGATCAAGCGACTTTACAAGCGAGAGAATCGCGGCGATATTATCGTCGTGGCACGTATTTCTATACAATCTGACGCCGTCATAACTTCGCTTGTGTAGACACGTTCTATTCTAACGGGGTTACTATTAAACGCGACATAAAGTTTTTCCTTAGTTCAACTTAAGAATAAGCAAAATGGCTACCAATAAACCAATTAGAAAGTTATACCTTGCATAACTTTGACATTTCTTTCATACAATATGCTATTCCGAAGTTCCACCAGCTTGCACCCTTGTTTAAATCTAGTGTAACCACAGAATACATGTTAGTAGGTACTGTAAAAATATTTTCATAGTTACCACCAAAGAGTACGTATATATTTTACTCACACACCAAGGAGTTTTTGTCTAAGTACGGATGCCCGCCAAAATAAAAAAATAAAAAAACAAAAAGAAGTGTCTAATTTGACAAATATACACAGCTGTCATAGACAAATTGATACTTATTTTGAGGTTTCTCGTTGGATGCGATGTTGCCGATTTGTGCATCTTTACGTATCAGAAGGATAGTTACATCAGAGTTCCACCTTGTTTAATGGTAAGAAATTATTCCTGACATATTCTGAATTTACGGAAGGTGCAATGCGTAAATCTGATAGAACTTCGGAATAAATAGTTTTTATTGGTGAGACTGTAAGAGTGTATTATAGAAATGTTACTACGATAATATCGTCGCAATTTTCTCGATTGTGGAGACGGCCCCTAAGTTTTGGCCAGTTTTATCACGTGATTGAAACTGCAGGTAGGGGCTATTAAAGCTGTAGGTATTTTTTTACTCGTAAACAATAAGACGTCATGCCCGCGGTTGAAGGAGAACTCTGAAATTCACCTATTTTTCTCAAGCTGGTTCTAGTTTCAAATAATTACGTACATACCTACAGAGTATAGTGTGGTTTAGACTCGTATCATACCTATGAGTCGCCGTTGAATACCTACTTTCACATCTTTCCTTAGAGTCACTAAGTGTGTATTTGTCTTCAAAACAAACCAAAGAAATCCGAACTAGTAGCCGTTGAGTAGCTTTATTATCAAGTTAAAGGTACCTCCTACTGTCTAGTGTCGAATTATAAGGGCATTCTCGTCTGCTTTTTCATTGTATTATTGTGGGCACTCCAGAGTAGGATCTAAAAATAATGTACGAGTTGCTAGTCTTGTTAAAGATTTGGACCTTCATAATAAAGGTATTGATTTGTTTGTTTTTTTTTTACGAAGTTCTGTGTACAAAACACTTCTCTACCACTCTGGGCGTCGAATATTTCCTGTTCCTCCACACTATGTTTTTCACATTGAACAACGGAATTAGAGTTTTGAGTGTAACAACCTCGTTCCAAAACATCATATCCGTACTCAAACTGTGTTTGGTAAATAGCTGCTTCCTGCGTTTTCAATTAAAACTAATCATGGTGCACTGTTACTTGGCGATTGGAGCGCTCTGGTGGCCCCTACTTTAAATAATTGTTGTAAAAATAAAGAGGGTACAAAGAGTAAGATGCCGTTTACAGAATGCCATTCTGGCATACCATTCTTGTCTCTTGTTTTCTCAAACTCAACGGAGCAAGAGCTAATATTCCGTGGCGTGAAGCAAGAATATATCCCAGGATGGTATCGTGTAAACCGTGTCTTATAAAATGATATGCCTTTGTTTGATTCTTCGTGATATTGGTGCATCCATAAGCCGTAAATATTTCAACGCGTTAATATGTATTTTATAAAAACCATTATGTTCAACGCTTGGCTTCGCTCGCGTAGTACATTTAGTTTGTCTATTCATATTTAATAATAAAAAAAATAAAAAATAATAATAGGTATCTTGTATCTTCCTATAGATCTGAGAGTATGTCTACCTCAAAAGGAAAAACGGAACCCTTATAGGATTTTGTTTTCCGTCTGTCTGTCTGTCTGTCAAGACCCTTTATCCTTTATTCCAAAATGTGTGAACTCAGTTTAAAATATCTAAAAAAGTTATGTATGGTCTTTTGAAATGTAACTAGAACGATTAAGGTACCTGCCCTTACGACGCAGTCTCCAAAACGTCCAAAACAAGATGTAGTTGAAGTATCTCTACTGAATCGTTTTGAGTCTACATTTTTCATACGCACCGTCAAATTGTGGAACTCATTGCCGGGCTCTGTATTTCCCGAAAAGTACAATATAGGGGTCTTCAAATCAAGAGTAAATAGGTTCCTTCTGGGTAAGCATGCTCCATCTTTGACCTCACTACTTTGAACTCACTACTGCTTAACATCAGGCAGAGTGAGGTCAAATGCTGACCTATTTTTTTTTATATTTTTTTTATATCATAACATTATTGCTATTCGTTCAAAGGCTGCTTTTGGTTAGCATAGTTCTATAGCTTTATAGACGTCATATCGTCTTAGACTACAAGTACAGGAAAAAAAATGAAAACCGTATATTTTTTGTTAATAAAAAAAAACAAAAAGGACACCACAAAACCGGGCTGATTTGGATAAAACACTCTGAAAACGGTGAAATCTAGATAAATGGATCAATAATAATAAAGCTTAATGCATCCGAGTGCAATAGGAAGCGAATTTGTATTCAGCGGAGATCTCTGTCTTACAGCAATTGCTTCATCCGCATTGATTCGATGGGTGTTCAATACTGATCCTAGATGTTGCGTTCACTTGACACCAAGTATTGTTTCTACATACATACATACATAAAGTCACGCCTCTTTCCCAAAGG
Source organism: Epirrhoe alternata (assembly GCA_963565295.1). NCBI lineage: Eukaryota > Metazoa > Arthropoda > Insecta > Lepidoptera > Geometridae > Epirrhoe > Epirrhoe alternata. The sequence continues at coordinate 5,267,163 of OY751375.1, forward strand.
GGTAGGCAGAGACCACGGATCTCCAGTCGCTACGATCCTGACACACAACTTTCGCCTCATTCACTCTCATTACATTCTTCATACATGCTCGTCGGTTTAGGGTACTTTTAACCTGGCCCTTCTCCAAAATGTCACCAATTTGATCCAAGAAGGTTCGCCTAGGTCTTCCCCTTCCAGCTGTCCCATGCACACTCGCCTCATACACTTGCTTTGTCAAACGACTGTCATCCATCCTCTCTACATGCCCAAACCATCTTAACATACCTTTCTCGATCCTCAACACTACATCTTCTTTCACTCCACACTGTTCCCTTATCACTCTATTTCTCACTCTATCCTTCAACGTTACCCCACACATACTACGCAACGCTCTCATTTCAACAGCATTCACTCTACTCTGATGTTTTTTCTGCCACACCCAACTTTCACTTCCATACATCAATGTCGGTACCAACACTCCTCTATGAACTGCCAGTCGTGCCTTGTCGGACACTTTCCGGCTGCTCATAAAATCATGGAGAGCCCCATTCACTCGGTTTCCAGCATTCACTCTCCTTTCGATATCCTCATCGTACTTCCCATCTCTTGTAAACAATGTCCCCAGATACACAAACTCTTTCACTTGTTCCACTCTTTCATCGTCAATCAGAATATTGCATGCTGTCATACATTCATCTTTTTCAAAAACCATAATTTTCGTCTTGCTCACATTTACTTTCATTCCCTTTCGCTTAAAAGCTTCATGCATAACTGTTACCATCTCCTGCAACTCATTCTCCGACGACGCAAGTATAACCTGGTCATCGGCATAGAGAAGACATTTGACGAGTAACTCATTCATTTTTAAACCATTTGCACCATCTTTCAAATCTTTCAAGCAACTGTCCATGAATAGATTAAACAGCCATGGTGACGCTACACATCCCTGCCTAACGCCCTTTTGGATGTTAAACCATTCAGTGTATGACCCATGTATCCTCACGCAAGAACTAGAATCTTCATAGAGAGATTTCAGAGCTCGAACGAGGTTGCTGTTCACTCCATACATCGACAGTACCGACCAAAGCTCATTCCTCATCACTTTATCATAGGCCTTTTCCAAATCCACGAATGCGCAATAGACTTTTTGACCTTTGGCCAAAAACTTTTCGGCTATGCTTCGCAAGGAAAAGACCTGATCCGTACATCCCATTCCCTTTCGAAAACCCGCTTGTGCATCCCATATTCTCTTGTCGGTTTCTTTTACAACCCTTTCAATCAAAATCTTTGCATACAGTTTGCCGACGATGCTAAGGAGGCTAATGCCTACCTGTGTGAACCTGGAACCCGACTTGAAGAAATCGGTTTTTTTTTAAATGCATACGTTTGTACTCGGTATGTACTTGTTTGTACCATCTTTTTTTTTGTTTGTACCTTAAAGGGTTCGGAGATATCGAATTTTTAAAATTACTCAGAACCCGACTTTAAGGAATCGATTTTGTTTTAAATGCATACGTTTGTACTCGGTATGTACTTGTTTGTACCATCTTTTTTTTTGTTTGTACCTCAAGGGGGTCGAACATAGCAAGATTTCAAAAGTTGAAATGAAGGTAAATCGGTCATTTTTCCAGATAATCAAAATCTGCGAGCAGGGTTGGATTCACCATCGTTTGTACCCGTTTGTACCACCGAGCGATTCGTTTGTACCTCAAGGGGGTCGAACATAGAAAGTTTTCAAAAGTTGAAATGAAGGTTAATCAGTCATTTTTCCAGATAATCAAAATCTGCGAGCAGGGTTGGATTCACCATCGTTTGTACCCGTTTGTACCACCGAGCGATTCGTTTGTACCTAAAGGGGGTCGAACATAGAAAGTTTTCAAAAGTTGAAATGAAGGTTAATCAGTCATTTTTCCAGATAATCAAAATCTGCGAGCAGGGTTGGATTCACCATCGTTTGTACCCGTTTGTACCACCGAGCGATTCGTTTGTACCTCAAGGGGGTCGAACATAGCAAGTTTTCAAAAGTTGAAATGAAGGTAAATCGGTCATTTTTCCAGATAATCAAAATCTGCGAGCAGGGTTGGATTCACCATCGTTTGTACCCGTTTGTACCACCGAGCGATTCGTTTGTACCTCAAGGGGGTCGAACATAGCAAGTTTTCAAAAGTTGAAATGAAGGTAAATCGGTCATTTTTCCAGATAATCAAAATCTGCGAGCAGGGTTGGATTCACCATCGTTTGTACCCGTTTGTACCACCGAGCGATTCGTTTGTACCTCAAGGGGGTCGAACATAGCAAGTTTTCAAAACTTGAAATCGGTCATTTTTTAAGATAATCAAAATCTGCGAGCAGGGTTGGATTCACCATCGTTTGTACCCGTTTGTACCACCGAGCGATTCGTTTGTACCTCAAGGGGGTCGAACATAGCAAGTTTTCAAAACTTGAAATCGGTCATTTTTTAAGATAATCAAAATCTGCGAGCAGGGTTGGATTCACCATCGTTTGTACCCGTTTGTACCACCGAGCGATTCGTTTGTACCTCAAGGGGGTCGAACATAGCAAGTTTTCAAAAGTTGAAATCGGTCATTTTTCCAGATAATCAAAATCTGCGAGCAGGGTTGGATTCACCATCGTTTGTACCCGTTTGTACCACCGAGCGATTCGTTTGTACCTCAAGGGGGTCGAACATAGCAAGTTTTCAAAAGTTGAAATGAAGGTAAATCGGTCATTTTTCCAGATAATCAAAATCTGCGAGCAGGGTTGGATTCACCATCGTTTGTACCCGTTTGTACCACCGAGCGATTCGTTTGTACCTCAAGGGGGTCGAACATAGCAAGTTTTCAAAAGTTGAAATCGGTCATTTTTCCAGATAATCAAAATCTGCGAGCAGGGTTGGATTCACCATCGTTTGTACCCGTTTGTACCACCGAGCGATTCGTTTGTACCTCAAGGGGGTCGAACATAGCAAGTTTTCAAAAGTTGAAATCGGTCATTTTTCAAGATAATCAAAATCTGCGAGCAGGGTTGGATTCACCATCGTTTGTACCCGTTTGTACCACCGAGCGATTCGTTTGTACCTCAAGGGGGTCGAACATAGCAAGTTTTCAAAAGTTGAAATGAAGGTAAATCGGTCATTTTTCCAGATAATCAAAATCTGCGAGCAGGGTTGGATTCACCATCGTTTGTACCCGTTTGTACCACCGAGCGATTCGTTTGTACCTCAAGGGGGTCGAACATAGCAAGTTTTCAAAACTTGAAATCGGTCATTTTTTAAGATAATCAAAATCTGCGAACAGGGTTGGATTCACCATCGTTTGTACCCGTTTGTACCACCGAGCGATTCGTTTGTACCTCAAGGGGGTCGAACATAGCAAGTTTTCAAAAGTTGAAATCGGTCATTTTTCGAGATAATCAAAATCTGCGAGCAGGGTTGGATTCACCATCGTTTGTACCCGTTTGTACCACCGAGCGGTTCGTTTATACCTCAAGGGGGTCGAACATAGCAAGTTTTCAAAAGTTGAAATGAAGGTATTCATTTTATCGGTCATTTTTTCATTTTAACTCGTTAGTTTATGTTTATCTGTAAGTATTACGAATATAAGATTATGTATTTAAGTTGATGAAGACTCGATAAATAGTACTTTTCTTTTATCGAGGTAATTCTTGAGGTAAAAACGAATCGCTCGGTGGTACAAACGGGTACAAACGATGGTGAATCCAACCCTGCTCGCAGATTCTGATTATCTTGAAAAATGACCGATTTACCTTCATTTCAAGTTTTGAAAACTTGCTATGTTCGACCCCCTTGAGGTACAAACGAATCGCTCGGTGGTATAAACGGGTACAAACGATGGTGAATCCAACTGTGCTCGCAGATTTTGATTATCTTGAAAAATGACCGATTTCAACTTTTGAAAACTTGCTATGTTCGACCCCCTTGAGGTACAAACGAATCGCTCGGTGGTACAAACGGGTACAAACGATGGTGAATCCAACCCTGCTCGCAGATTTTGATTATCTGGAAAAATGACCGATTTACCTTCATTTCAACTTTTGAAAACTTGCTATGTTCGACCCCCTTGAGGTACAAACGAATCGCTCGGTGGTACAAACGGGTACAAACGATAGTGAATCCAACCCTGCTCGCAGATTTTGATTATCTGGAAAAATGACCGATTTACCTTCATTTCAACTTTTGAAAACTTGCTATGTTCGACCCCCTTGAGGTACAAACGAATCGCTCGGTGGTACAAACGGGTACAAACGATGGTGAATCCAACCCTGCTCGCAGATTTTGATTATCTGGAAAAATGACCGATTTACCTTCATTTCAACTTTTGAAAACTTGCTATGTTCGACCCCCTTGAGGTACAAACGAATCGCTCGGTGGTACAAACGGGTACAAACGATGGTGAATCCAACCCTGCTCGCAGATTTTGATTATCTCGAAAAATGACCGATTTCAACTTTTGAAAACTTGCTATGTTCGACCCCCTTGAGGTACAAACGAATCGCTCGGTGGTACAAACGGGTACAAACGATGGTGAATCCAACCCTGCTCGCAGATTTTGATTATCTGGAAAAATGACCGATTTACCTTCATTTCAACTTTTGAAAACTTGCTATGTTCGACCCCCTTGAGGTACAAACGAATCGCTCGGTGGTACAAACGGGTACAAACGATGGTGAATCCAACCCTGCTCGCAGATTTTGATTATCTCGAAAAATGACCGATTTCAACTTTTGAAAACTTGCTATGTTCGACCCCCTTGAGGTACAAACGAATCGCTCGGTGGTACAAACGGGTACAAACGATGGTGAATCCAACCCTGCTCGCAGATTTTGATTATCTGGAAAAATGACCGATTTACCTTCATTTCAACTTTTGAAAACTTGCTATGTTCGACCCCCTTGAGGTACAAACGAATCGCTCGGTGGTACAAACGGGTACAAACGATGGTGAATCCAACCCTGCTCGCAGATTCTGATTATCTTGAAAAATGACCGATTTACCTTCATTTCAAGTTTTGAAAACTTGCTATGTTCGACCCCCTTGAGGTACAAACGAATCGCTCGGTGGTACAAACGGGTACAAACGATGGTGAATCCAACCGTGCTCGCAGATTTTGATTATCTTGAAAAATGACCGATTTCAACTTTTGAAAACTTGCTATGTTCGACCCCCTTGAGGTACAAACGAATCGCTCGGTGGTACAAACGGGTACAAACGATGGTGAATCCAACCCTGCTCGCAGATTCTGATTATCTTAAAAAATGACCGATTTCAAGTTTTGAAAACTTGCTATGTTCGACCCCCTTGAGGTACAAACGAATCGCTCGGTGGTACAAACGGGTACAAACGATGGTGAATCCAACCCTGCTCGCAGATTTTGATTATCTGGAAAAATGACCGATTTACCTTCATTTCAAGTTTTGAAAACTTGCTATGTTCGACCCCCTTGAGGTACAAACGAATCGCTCGGTGGTACAAACGGGTACAAACGATGGTGAATCCAACCCTGCTCGCAGATTTTGATTATCTGGAAAAATGACTGATTAACCTTCATTTCAACTTTTGAAAACTTTCTATGTTCGACCCCCTTGAGGTACAAACGAATCGCTCGGTGGTACAAACGGGTACAAACGATGGTGAATCCAACCCTGCTCGCAGATTTTGATTATCTGGAAAAATGACCGATTTACCTTCATTTCAACTTTTGAAAACTTGCTATGTTCGACCCCCTTGAGGTACAAACGAATCGCTCGGTGGTACAAACGGGTACAAACGATGGTGAATCCAACCCTGCTCGCAGATTCTGATTATCTTGAAAAATGACCGATTTACCTTCATTTCAACTTTTGAAAACTTGCTATGTTCGACCCCCTTGAGGTACAAACGAATCGCTCGGTGGTACAAACGGGTACAAACGATGGTGAATCCAATCCTGCTCGCAAATTTTGATTATCTGGAAAAATTACCGATTTACCGTCATTTCAACTTTTGAAAACTTGCTATGTTCGACCCCCTTGAGGTACAAACGAATCGCTCGGTGGTACAAATGGGTACAAACGATGGTGAATCCAACCCTGCTCGCAGATTTTGATTATGTGGAAAAATGACTGATTTACCTTCATTTCAACTTTTGAAAACTTGCTATGTTCGACCCCCTTGAGGTACAAACAAAAAAAAAGATGGTACAAACAAGTACATACCGAGTACAAACATATGCATTTAAAACAAAATCGATTCCTTAAAGTCGGGTTCTGAGTAATTTTAAAAATTCGATATCTCCGAACCCTTTAAGGTACAAACAAAAAAAAAGATGGTACAAACAAGTACATACCGAGTACAAACGTATGCATTAAAAAAAAAACTGATTTCTTCAAGTCGGGTTCCAGGTTCACACAGGTCTAATGCCTCGGTAATTTTTGCAGTCTTGGTGTGAGCCTTTTCCTTTATAAAGGGGAACTATAACCGCCTTGCACCAGTCATTCGGTACTCTGCCAGAGTTCCAGCACAAATTAAAAAGAAGGTATAGCTGACTAGCTACAACACCATGTCCAGCCTTTAGCATCTCGGCTGTAATCCTATCATACCCAGCAGCCTTTCCCGATTTCATACTCTTTAATGCATTCACAATTTCACCCATTCCGATACTACTGTCACTGCTCACTTCTTCACACGAAGACGTTGAGGTAGGTTCCAGCGTATCTTCTCTCTCAAACAAACTCTCAAAATACTCTTTCCACCTCTTTAATATACACTCTTCACCTTTCACTATACTTCCATTCTGATCTCTGATTGCGTCCAACTCTGAGTTTTGAGCTTTCCCTCTGGCGGAACGAATGGATTTCCAGAAAAATTTTATATTTCTTTGGAAATCTGCAGATAATCGTTGATCAAAGACATCCTTTTGTTCTTCTTTCTTTCTTGCAACAATTTCTTTTACTAAACTTTTCACTCTCTTATATTCATTCTTAGCTTCATCCACATCCTCAATCGTAGCTTTTTTCATTCTCTCATTAGCTCTGACAGCTAACCAATCTAACCACGCTTTCTTCTTTTCACATACCACCTTTTGCACATCCTTATCCCACCATACATTCTTCTCTGTCATAACTTTCTTTCTCTTACTTACTCCACACACTGTAGAAGCCACACTCACGACTTCTTTTTTAAAGGCATCCCATAAACTATCAATCTCAGCTAAATCATCTAAACCATTAAAACTCTCAATCAATTTACTTTCATACTCCTTTTTCACTTTATCATCTTGTAAATTTTCAACTTTAATTCGTTCTAGAACACCTTTAGACTCGCGCTCCCTATGCCGCCACCCTCTGAAAAGACCACTAATTCGGCTCAATACCAGGAAGTGATCGGTGTGGATCCCGACTCCGCGATACGCCCTCGTGTCTAGAACAAACTTTCTCATTCTCTCATCAACAATCACGAAATCTATCATACTTTTCCTAACATTCTTTGCCTCTCTTGTATACATATGGATCCGCTTATGTGCAAACATAGTGTTTGTCACACACAGGTTCCATTCCAAGCATAACTCTAGCACACTTTTACCATTCTCATTCACTCGTTCATCACCGTACGATCCAAGAACCCTTTCAAACCCATCACGCTTTAACCCCACCCATCCATTAAAATCACCTAGCATTATTATTCTTTCATTCTCCTTGCATTGTTTTAAAACATCTCTTAAACATTCCCAAAATTCTTCTCCTTCTTCCCTTGCTTTCTGGGACGTGCCCGTGCCCAAATCGACAGGGGCGTAAACTCCTACCAAAAAGATACGGGTAAGTCCAACTTTCATTCTAATCCACAATAGTCTCGCATTCACACATTTATACTCTTTCACACACTCAGTCATTCGTGCGGATAGGAAAACACCAACGCCCTGGTAGCCTCTGGTGGTATTGGGTACCCCAGACCAGTATGCCGTGTAGGGTCCGTGCTTGGTGGTATCGCATCCTTTCCGCTTTGTCTCATTCACACAAAGAACATCAATTCGTTTTTCATCCATCATCTGACACACTTCATTCAACTTCTCTTCCATCCCTCCTCCTACATTCAACGTAGCAAACCTGCTCTCCGTGAGCCACTTTTCGCCCCCCCGGGAAACGAGACGTGACGGGTGGCGTACCACGTCGCCGCCATTCGGTTGACTTTCTTTAACCATTGCGTTCCCACGAGAAATAGGGAAATATTCGGTCACCCCGGCCAGTGCCCTTGTAGCCGGGGAAGCCTAATCTTGCACAGGGGGTCGGCCGGTACCCTGGCTCAGAACGCAGTAGTAGGTGGAACCTCCGTCCACCCAGACGGAGGTTCCACCTGCTACTTATACTTACGGATATTGTTTCTTATTTTCTTAAAATAATGGAAATTGCAAGTCACATCAAAATATAACTACCTTAGTTATTAGGCTATGAATTGTATCTTTATCTTCCTATACCTTGCCTTGGAGATACATTAGTGAGCCTATTTTTAAACATATTTTTATGTTTCATGTTGAGCAACTTATGAACGCCACTCCTAATGAGTAGCACAGACACTCGGACAGGTCAAGATAGCTCCATGTTTCCGCGCGTGCTAAAGTGACACTCACGATAAACGCTCGGCCCTCTATTCACTAAAGGAGATATCAGACGGTTCAGTCGAGTGATCGCATATCTCAAGTGATTGCTTCATTTTTATTCATGATCACACGGCTCAGCTAGAATGTCATAAAAATGAAACGTTCACTTTTCACAATTTTGCCGCACCACGAACGGTTGACACATCTACCGTTACGTTTGTGTCAGAAGAGTCGAGAAAAAAAGAACAATTCATTCGGATGTTCAGACGGTTAATTTTTCAGCGGTGCCGCTCGTCTGCCTTATGCCATCTGCCTAGAGTCGTATAGTTCTACCTCACGCCTCACTATTCTAGCAGTTCGCGAGTTTTTCATAAATAAAGAGACCAGTCGCTATAACACCGAGATTTATGTTTGTTGATCATTCTGATCCTACATGACCGCAGTTTACCCTATTTACGCCCACCAATGCATGCTTCATTCATCGACTTATAGATGTGAATGAACTCATGAACTGCAAAAGGAACATCTTTGTTGGCCAATCGCAAGTACTTTTATTCAATTGCATTGGAATTACAGTTTATGTTGATTGGCTAATAATGCAGCTGCTCCTCCAACTTCGATGCAATTGAAATGTGGGGGTTGGTCCGCTTTGTCACGTGACGAAAACGAATTCACGGCTGTATCCTCTGGAACTTCACTGTCATTGAGCACATCGAGGGATTCTACAGAGTATCTCGCAGTATGTGAGAAAAGCAGAAACCTATTAATTTTGGGGACCATCCTAGTCTTGAGCGCTCCTGCTTCCCTCACTGTTTCAGGATTCTAGAAATAACTTCAGCGGCAGTGATATAAGAAACTCATTGATTCCTTCAGTTTACAATAATCTACTTTAACAAATAATATTTTTCTATTATACCTAGGTAGGTTTTCAAAATTTGAAGAGACAAATGACATAAAATTTTTGTGTGTTGTATTCACAAGCTAGTGAAAGTACCTACTCTTTAGAATTTCTTAGAACACAATTGTTGCGTAGGCCAAACCTTAAAATTGAGTTAATTTATCTTTGTGGAGTTGTATTGGATAGCGGAAGCCATCTTGGCGGTGCAATTCTTGTAAACAAAGGATTGCTTTGCCGCTTGCGCGTTGAGCCGCGTCATTCGTGGCATGGCGCGTCTTGTATCCAAGACGAATGGCTGGCGCTGATAGGAGCATAATCTTTATTGCAATGAAGAACCGATGATAATTTGAATCGAACAAAATCCTATAGTCTTCATTATTGGTATCGTTCACTAATACTGATAGAGTCTCTTACGATACTAAAATACATAAATTGACAATATTGGATTCAAGAGTAAACCTGCAGCGTAGTACCTAGTACCTACATCAATTTTATGATTTGTACTGTCTTTATCGCTTGAGAGACGACGTATTGGATGTTTTCAAAGGTAAAATTCTAAAGTGGAATAGAAAATCTTCGGGAATTCAAAGACAAAGACGAGTCGTACAAGCTACAAGTAGTAGGTGTAGGTACTTCGTTATCTTTGCCGCCTACAATCGAGACGTTTAGGCTATTAGTAAAGGTATCATCAACTAAGTACTTAATCAGCTCGTTTTGTTATTATGTTATCGAATGACCTTATCTGACCCTCGTTAGTTTATCCTGAGCAGAGAAGTTTTCTCGACTTAAGGAATTTCATGTAGATAATGAATATTATTTATTGACCGAGCCAGCGAAGCGTCTCAGTTTCGAGATTGGCTTTTGTCCGTCTATCCATCTGTCTGTTTGTCTGTTCTCAAACAGCTCAACGATTTTGATGAAAATTGGCACACAGGTTCATTTATTTAATTTTTTATATCATGACATTCTCTCAGATATTTTTATGTATTCTAGATCCTTTGATGATATCCAAGAGTGTAGTTTTTAGAAGTGAGGTCTACTGAGAACAGTAGACCTCACTTCTAAAAATTAGTTAACTAGTTATTATTACTATTAGTATTAGTTATAGTATTACTATTAGTTATTATTATTATAAACACTAGTTTATTACTATTACAGCCATTGATGTATTTTATGTCGAAGACAGCTATGCCTTATTATCACACTCATAGATTATGTGGATACCAAGACATTTCACTTTAAACTTAGGCGGCGGTGGCGCATGGCGGCGCCGACTGTACCTACTACAATTGTAATGACTAAATTTTACCCTCTTTATTGTGACTCACCTCTCATTTTGTAAAAACCAATGAATTGCCTCGTAGTATCCAAATTAATGGCGCTCATTAGGGGAGGCCTATGTCCAGCAGTGGACTGCTAGGCTTATGATGATGATGATGATCTAAATGAATTGGTAAAAACCTATTTATCACCATAGATTAAACAACAGTTATGTTAGGCTGTCTATAGTTGGTAAGTAGGTTGGCTTTTGGGTTCTTTGATAGAAGGTAAAGTTTGCAGAAGTGGTTTGTAATAAATATGGAAATTGTCAAATGTATATCTAAGTAAAATTTATATCAATATAGTATATATGATGTTATACAAACGCATTTTAGCAGGTACTAAAATGCATTTGACCCCAAAATACTATTATTAATCGGTCAAGTCAAGCTGTTTAGGCGAAGAAGAATTGTAATCACACACACAAAGAAAATATTACAAAGACTAAAAACTGAATGTTTGTTATTTGACAGCATGGAACGAGGAATACTCTGTGGAGAACGGTCGGAGCCTCGGCTACCAGCCGAATATAGTGAAGTTGGGACATGAGCGCATACGTCGTGCTGTACCTTTGACGAATGCATCCGTCCCTGCTGTTGCTGCCAACACCACTGATATCAAAACCTCCAATGCGTCTGAGAGTAAGTACTACATCTAATCTTATACGAATTCGCTGGATTATCTCAATCTCCCATATGGTTAATATCACCCGATTCCTTTGTCTGCACTCGTGTGTGGCCGGGATAAATATAGACATTGCATTTTTATACACAAGCTATTCAACCGAACACATAATTAAAGCCAATAAGATGCAGGTTCTTGCATGATACCTGAACTCTACAATGATGAACTAGATATTAGTCTGAAGATGCTAATGCGAATGTTATATTAAGCGAAATTAATATACTGTTTCCAACTTGCGCAAAGTGCGAGAACTGACTTGACTGATTTGTTGATTCTTTCTTGGTCTAAAGTTGTTTGAGATACATTTACACATTCATTTCATTCCGAGTACCTATCTTATGAGTTGAGAACAGATGCAGTCTAAAATATGTTTTACTTTCACATAATTTATTATCTGTATTGAAAATCTACGTCTATCACCATATCTTTTTGTATTAAAGATTCAACGACCTGCATTCCAGTCTTTCAGTATCTATGATTAGAGCTGGAGTGTAAATTATTCAACTTCTGACTGGTACAAGATGAATATATTTTAAATATTTATTCTGCTCTGGTGATAAGGGGCCGGTATCTTGTAAGGGAAAACCAGCCATCTTATGCAAAACCTACTGCTATTGTGTTCTTCTTGGCAACGGTATCGGGAATACCCTGTTATTTGTTTGGGGAAAATAGGTATCTGGAATTACTTCTTCTTCTTGACCAACTCTGTACAGAGTTTTAAGGCCGCCTAAAGGCCGCCATATAAATTCGTTTCTTGCTTGATTACTCGGCTCTGTATGAGTTTCGCTAATCATTAATGCGTACCTAGGTTTTCGACTTAGATTTTCGACACGAACTTATTTATCATAACTAGACGAGATGGCGTATAATAGGTTTGTGTATTTGTAAAGGTATTACAAAACAGTAGCCTGAGTTTGTTTGTTGTAGATAACAAAGTAGCAAGAAGTAGCTGCATATTACTCAGCTAAGTAATTAAAGATTACACAAGTGTTTTGTATTTTATTTACTCTTATTCATTAATATTCTGCGCGATGAAATGTATCACATTGGAATAAGATCGAAAATTGCAATGCGTTTAATGTAGTAATGTGATATCATTTTCTATAGCGTATGTTTAAGTAAATATATTCGAAATTTCCTACCACACAAATGCCAATCTCTTAAATAGGTACATTTCATAGAACCAAGATGCGTAATACGATTTGCCGACCACTAACCACTGCATAATAATTTCAACGTAACATTTTTAAAGTCCTGCATCGCTTACTATCGTAAAAGTTCTCAAAGATTCTTTCGAATCACAGACAATCAGTTTCGAGTGGTGCTTGAGCCGTACCAAATCTTATTTTCACGTCTCGAATAAGAGGATAAATTATACAAAAACAAGTCGCAAATGGTATTGATCATCTGATATCTCCTCGTCATCTGTTATGGTTTTGTGAAGCAATAAGGTTTAAAATTGCATCTTACATGCTAAGTCTGCAACCGGTCGGATGTGTCAACGTTCCTTGAAAATATGTGATATTTGAGCTCTGAGTATTTATTAAGTTGTTCTAGAATATGTTAATACTTGTTCATCGCAGCTTGTAAAATATAGGTTTCTTTTAAAACCACAGCTGTAAAACAAGCTGCTAAGATATGTAGCTATATGTACGATATACTGTACATCTGTACCCACCATCCATGGGACCTGTTCAAGGTGGACTTGCTTAACGTTGCAAATAGCAAGAGGGTGTCGCATGAAGTAGCTCAATATCCAGTTTTATCACGTGCTCAATTTCTTGTTCCCGCTATGGCGAGTGACACAGTATTTAGCACTTGTCCCCTTTGGACAACAGCCTTGACACAGCTGCTATGAGCGGAAATTGAATAAATTCTTTTAAATTTTATGTTCTTGAATACCTAAAGAAACGGAGAATGTACAGCACTTTAATACCTAGTTGAAAAACTGATATTCGTACATTCGTCTATCTCGAAACGGTTTACTGAATAGTCGTGAAAAGATAAATCAGCTATTTTGAGGATCACTCTCCTTGTTATTAAACGCAGTTTGTAGCATGAACATGTATATACGCCCCTTGAGAGTTATACAATACTAACGCGCAAAAGGCAGTCAACATGATTAGTATTCTTATGCATACCTACTCGTTCATAGCTCTCATTCGCAATATCACGTCATCCCTTATGGGATAAGCATTATTCGAAACGCAAAACCACTGGTGGTTTATAACCACACGCTAACTAATACACCCCGTGTCATTTACCTTGTTCTAATATTAGTAATATTATTTTCGCTAATTTAATATATGCATAAAATATCACCCGTAGTAGCTTCTATCTCTTAGGATATTTTGTTGTATGAAGCATTCCTGTGTGTCCAATTGTCAAATTATAAAACAATTTTAGGTAAGTATATGCATTATAAACATACAGGACCGAAAAAAATGGCGTTATAGAGAGGAGGCCTATACTCAGCAGTGGGTGCAACCGGGCTGAATACATAGATATGCATTATGAATCTATCTTTGAGATAAATTCTGTTTCAAATAATATTGCGCTAAGTACTTGTAGTAAGCGCAATAACAAAGAGAATTATTATTATTTATTAGGAGAATGGAAGAAGAACACATGTTGTGCCGACCCCACATAATGTGAGATAAGGGCAGGGAGATGATATTTGTTATTATTTGCCGGATTAGCTGGACTCTCACCTAAGAACATGGCCTGTTACAGCGTTGGATAGCGAAGAGTGGAAGAAGGGAAGGGAGGCCTTTGCGCTGCAGTGGGACGAGAATGGCTAAATAATAAAAATAAAATAATAAATTATTACTTTAGAAGACAAAATGTGTAAGTATTGTGGCAAAAAATGAGTGAATACGCAAATCTAAATGTTCAAGGTTCTAAGTTCATTGAATTTCTGCGGGGAGTCGTTTGACGACAGTTCCTTGTATCCGTGCTTACGCGTTTCCAAATGCTATTTGAGTAACGGTTTTGATTTAGTATTTACTTGTAGGCGCAGGAGGGGCGGGAGGGCCTAAAGAGTGCCTTCTTCTTTATTCATTGCAGATGATGAGGCTCAACAGTAAAACCAGTCATTGCCTTGGTTACAATCTTAGTATAATTCTTCATACAATATTACAATCACAGAACGTAGGCATACATTACATAACTTTTAACGCACTACTAAGCACTGATCACTGATCCAACGATTATTCAGTTGGATCTACATGATGAATAGCGATTTGTCGCGGACGTATGGTGCGCTGCTGCCGTCCAGGATCGTAATGTGTCACGACCCGCAGGAGGCTGCTCGCTTCCATCCACGTGACACTTCGCCAGAGTGAGTGGCCAGTCACTCTACTTGGTAAAGAGCTCTTTGGGAACCAAAGAGTATCCCCTCGCCCACACGGCCAAACTGACATACGACCGTCCACGGACGTACGTAGATTCTGGGAACAAAGAAACTTTAATCACTAGGACATCCGCTCGTCCATCCTGCCAGTTGGTTACTCGCTCTAACATAATCTCTTCAACACCAGCATAAGAAGATACCCATAATAACACGACTCCGACAGGAGCATCACTCCAACCCCCATTTAAACCAAATAGACCTACTTTATCATCTGGACCGGGCTGTGGTGCATTCCTTCAACAAACCTTTTCGGGTGCAGCGTAGTCGACACTTCCGTTCAATCTTCTGGGCCGGGCAGTGCATCCCATCATCCAACCCGTCTGGGTATGGGGATGGTCACTCCCGCCCAGGGTGAACACGACCGGGCCAAGCAGTGCATCCCATCATCCAACCCGTCTGGGTATGGGGATGGTCACTTCCGCCCAGGGTGGACACATCTGGGCCAGGCAGTGCATCCCATCATCCAACCCATCTGGGTATGGGGATGGTCACTCCCGTCCAGGATAGACAGACATCTGGGCCGGGCAGTGCGTCCTTTCAACCAACCCTTGCGGGTCTGGCCCGGACGACACTCCCGTCCAGGATAGACACCATCTGGGCCGGGCAGTGCGTCCCTTCAACCAACCCTTGCGGGTCTGGCCCGGACGACACTCCCGTCCAGGATCGACAGACATCTGGGCCGGGCAGTGCGTCCCTTCAACCAACCCTTGCGGGTCTGGCCCGGACGACACTCCCGTCCAGGATCGACAGACATCTGGGCCGGGCAGTGCGTCCCTTCAACCAACCCTTGCGGGTCCGGCCCGGACGACACTCCCGTCCAGGATCGACAGACATCTGGGCCGGGCAGTGCGTCCCTTCAACCAACCCTTGCGGGTCCGGCCCGGACGGCACTCCCGTCCAGGATCGACAGACATCTGGGCCGGGCAGTGCGTCCCTTCAACCAACCCTTGCGGGTCCGGCCCGGACGGCACTCCCGTCCAGGATAGACAGACATCTGGGCCGAGCAGTGCATCCCTTCCACCAACCCCTCTGGGTATGGCCCGGACGGATGACACTCTCGTCCAGGATTAACTTGTATCTAGACTGGACTAATAAATACTTCCCGTTTGGATGTCACAATCCTGACTCGGCTCGACTAAAGAAACCTTGACAAAACCTTCCACTTTGGATAACACTATCCTGTCCAAGCTCGACTAGAAAAACCATTCATTCTGAGCTTGAAAACCATTCATCTGAACTTGACTAGCGAATCCTTTGATCTTAGATTTCACTATCTTGATTTCACTATTATGGCAAACACGTTTATGATCAAACTAACTTTTGCACGCAGCTTCACTTGCATGTTACGTTTTGGAAATAGTCTGTAGGCTATTCCAAGCTTCAATCTAGATCCATGCCAAGTTTCATACAAATTTTGTTCATCCATATTAGCGTGACTACAATCATACATCCAAACTTTCGCATTTAAATGTGAGTAAGACGACCGCAATAATCACGTCGTAACGTCAAGTACTCCTAGGACGTATGAACAGGATAAAACTCTATCATATCAAACAAGAAACTGGCTCACCGGATGACGTTTAGTAGAAGCATTGGTTAGTACTGAGTACTTCTGACGTTTCTAAACATTCCCATTGATCATGCTCCGGCTCAGCCGTCGTTAGTACTCAGTTCTGTTCTGATGTTTCCAAACATTCTCATTGATGATGCTCCGGCTCGGCCATCATGACCAGCTCACACGTCCTCGTGTGAAGTATCTGAAGACAGAACAAAATAGCACAGTAACTTGTTCGCCTACCTGATCATAGGTACATATCGTTATCATGACAGACTGACAGGAACAGACAGGATCACGACTATCCTGGCGTCGGGGTACCTAAACAGTCTCACAGATCTTTTTTATTCCGGATCCTTTGAAGATGTTGCGAGTACCTATACCTACATCCATATTGTTCATAGATTCAAAACTTTGGAAGCTTTGGAAGCTTGACCGAGAAACAAGCCTTCCATTGACAACGCATTAGCGGTCACCCATCCATCAACTGATTACCCCAAAAAGACTACCTAATTTTGAAGATCAATCACGAACTTATTTCTATGTCTTTGATCAAGAACGACTGAGCATAATAAAGCGTTTCCCAACTTCCCAAGCGATCCTTTCTTTAATCATGATCTGTAGGTTTTCAATAAAACTCAAAACATTGTCAAAATCCCTAAAGGTTGACTGGAAGAAATCGCCTTCAGCGATAAGACCACCCATTGTACTAAGAACTTGATATTGTTTTAAATTTTTGGTGTTCATCCATTCATTTATTCATTCGAATCACACAGTTTTGTTCTGTCAAAATTAGTCAATTGCTTGTCCCTAGTACATAAGTACCTAACTCTTAGACATCCTTTCTCCTTAAAACTTCCTTAAAGTCACACAAAAATCACAATACTCTGCT
Organism: Epirrhoe alternata; assembly: GCA_963565295.1. NCBI lineage: Eukaryota > Metazoa > Arthropoda > Insecta > Lepidoptera > Geometridae > Epirrhoe > Epirrhoe alternata. Next base: position 5,284,494 of record OY751375.1, read on the forward strand.
GTCATCAGCATTAATCAGTTCAAATCAACATTCCTGACGATTCTACAAATTTAAGTTTTTCACAACTAGGTAACATAGACCAAATCAAAGAACCAAAGTTGTCGACATAGTTCAGAGAACTAACAAGCCGAAAGTGGCAGTGGGCTGGATGCGTCGAGCTGAGGACAGGACCCAATAGCGCTCATTAGGGGAGGCCTACGTCCAGCAGTGGCCTGCCTCAGGCTGATGATGATGATGATGAAACCAACAACTAAACCTTAGTACATGAAAGGGACCTCTTGTAAGCTCACTTACAATCTCCTCACCACACTGTTTCGAAAAACCAGTAGAGACAAGAAGATAGACAAAACTTCACGTGCAACCATTAGGTTACCTAATTCACAAACAGCAATCCGGCAAAACATAAAACATCCAGATTTTCCCCACTCACGCAACACACGCACTGAACGCAGTGCTCTTAATGGCTACTGGACCGATACACACTAACAAATTAAGATTACCAATCAATGCGAACCATATTATAACTATACCAACTTAAAAGTAAAAAAAACAACTAATACCAGCTTATGCATCGTATCTCGTTGCCACAGAATACTACATAGTTCCTACCAGTGGCCGTACCACGCAACAAACGTAGTGTTGAGAGCATCGTTGACTATACTTTCCATTGCGCCATTTGTTACTTGAATTGTGACTCGTCTCAAGATAAACACAGCAATGTATTTCAAACACGGGATTGAATCACTTTTCATTTTAAGTAAATTGATAAACCCATAAAACGCGACTAGTGCCCGATTTTGACCGACCACGCTGGCTTAGGCTTGATGTTGCGACACGGGCCACGCCTTCATACCCAATCCCCTCTTTTCTTTACATCCGTGATATGAACTAGAAGTAACTAGTACTAGAAGTAAAATCTTGCTGTCACCATTGGTAAACTACGAGAGATTAAATCAACCGACCAATGAAAACAACCAGCCAAATATTCAGCACCCGAACCATAGTTAAAACCAAATAGCTCACCAGTATAACATGGAGATGCAGTTGGCGCATCATTATGCACAGGTCTAGTAGGTACATCGTGCACCGTGCACCCACTTTCTTCAAGGTATTTTTTTTATTGACAACACACTCGCCTCAACATCCACTGAAGTTCTCATTCTTCTAACAAGCCGTCAGTAGCTTACTCACTCTGAGGCTTTGCGAGTAGTAGGTACATAGTGTCATCTCATCTCTAACGCCAGCATACTTACTCCGACAGTATAAAAATAACCAACCAGAATAAAAATAAAGCAGTATACCCATTCACGTTTTCATTTTATTTTACTTACGACTTCGATTGAACTCACCAAGTTCGTAAATGCGACTCATGCCAGTCTCCAACTATCTCCAGAGTTGCGCACCGCTTAACTGCTGATCGCTTACTCCGCTGCTATTGTCTGCAGCCAAACAGGAACCCCGAAGCTCACATTTGTCACATGATTTCAGTGTTTTGGGATAATTACTCTCACGAGGTTTTCCTTGTGTTTTCGCTTCACTTGACAACGTCAAAACGCTTTTATTCTTTGCTGCACGAAGGTTCTTATTTTACCAAAAAAAGGTTTAGGCACTAGATCAGCTTATTTTCTATCAGGTTCTTCACGTTGAGGTTGACTCATTAGACGACACGGTTGCAATTGCTGTCTCTCCAGCCTGGGGTTTTCATGGCTTAAAATTCCAGAAAATTACGACTCTGCTGCTCAAACAGCAATGTCACTTTTCATTTTCAAATTCTGTCATCGTCTGAATTTTCCTCGCCGAATGTAAAATCTGTAGGCGTTTGTTCATCCCACATCTGATGTAGGCGCAGGAGGGGCGGGAGGGCCTAAAGAGTGCCTTCTTCTTTATTCATTGCAGATGATGAGGCTCAACAGTAAAACCAGTCATTGCCTTGGTTACAATCTTAGTATAATTCTTCATACAATATTACAATCACAGAACGTAGGCATACATTACATAACTTTTAACGCACTACTAAGCACTGATCACTGATCCAACGATTATTCAGTTGGATCTACATGATGAATAGCGATTTGTCGCGGACGTATGGTGCGCTGCTGCCGTCCAGGATCGTAATGTGTCACGACCCGCAGGAGGCTGCTCGCTTCCATCCACGTGACACTTCGCCAGAGTGAGTGGCCAGTCACTCTACTTGGTAAAGAGCTCTTTGGGAACCAAAGAGTATCCCCTCGCCCACATACTTATTACGTTTTAAAAACTAAAAAATAGACAAGTCGAAAATAACAAATCGAGGAAGAGGTTCTTTGAGTTTGCAGGAAAAGTATTAATCCCACAGGAATAAAATTTTTAAAGGACGAATTAAAAAAAACATTCATAGAGCATAAAATGGAACCTCTGTCAACGTCGTGTGGTCCAAGTTACACCCCAAGCTTCGATCAATGATTATTTATTACCCAAGCAATAAAGTGGATAGCCTTATTCAGTGCCTAACCTAATCAATATGAGTAAAGCCTAAAGTGTACTTTCCATTATCTAGGGAAGCTTTAATGCAAATTCCTATCAGTAACCTTGTTCCCATAGTATAAACTTTGCTTAGTTTGGGGTTATTTTTTTTATGCAAATTGGTCCACTGGTTAAAGCGTAATTGAAACACAAACATACTGACTAACTTTTAGATCAATCCAGGCTACATTGCAAAAACAAACCCGACTTCTCTATTTTCATCGGATTCGGTTGTTTAGTGACCAAGGTCACACCTAGTAATTACTAAATTACTTCTCGATAGATTGCTGTCGCCTTTGTGTATTGAATTAGTGATTGGATTGGCCTTTTTGTAGACTCTTTTCCTTGTTAGAAGTAAACGATGTTTAATAATAACAATAAGATGTTTATTTTTATTTTTTAAAATAGTCCTGTTAATATCTAGATAGAAAAGAATTGCAAAACTGATAGTGGGTGTAAGTTAGGCAGATCTTGAAACGAGTGAACGATATGCCTTGGCATATCATGAAATCCATCATCAATCTGCCTGCGACAGTTAAAAAGCGCATAAGTACTCTAGATGTATTTAAATTCGGATGAACGTCAATCATCATTACTTGTTCCCCTCACAAAGTATACTACTAAGATTAAATCCGTTACGGTAGTGTCTCTTAGGTTAGTTATTTTAGCAAATCGAATGCCTTTTTAACCGACTTCAAAAATAGGAGGAGGTTCTATGTTCGGTTGTATGTATGTTTTTTTTTTTTTTTTTTTTTAGATGTATGTTCATCGATATTTCCGTCAGTTGTGAACCGATTTCCAAAATTATTTTTTTGTTTGAAAGGGTATGCTACCATAGTGGTCCCATAAAAATGTTACTCCTGAGGGATTGATAGTTTTCCCGTAAAACTCAAAAAATCACCGATATTTCCGAAAAATGTGGACCGATTTCCAAAATTTTTTTTTTTGCTTGAAAGGTTGTCCATCTCGAGGTGGTCCTCATACTTTTTTTTCCTGAGGGATTGATAGTTTTCCCGTAAAACTCAAAAAACCTCATCCTCACTCTAACTTCTTTAATCTTGACTATTGTAATATCTAACCTAACCTACTAAGTAAGTAATTACTTACTAACCTAACCTACTGTATTATTTACACTTTACACTAAAAATGGAAACATAAAAATTTTTGAAAAAAAAAAATGAACCGACTTCACAAAACACAAACAGACACTAAGAACCTACACTAAAAAGAGAAAAATAAGAATATACACATGCAATTATTATTTACAGTATTCAATTAATAAATTATTATGTTACCTATATTATATTTGAAGTCGGTGCCAACTATTCTATTCTAACTACTCGATACAATTTTGCACCCAAGTTCTATTGTACTCGTAATTTCTTCTTAGATAGTTGTAAATGCATAGTTGGCACCGACTTCAAATATAATATAGGTAACATAATAATTTATTAATTGAATACTGTAAATAATAATTGCATGTGTATATTCTTATTTTTCTCTTTTTAGTGTAGGTTCTTAGTGTCTGTTTGGTTTTGTGAAGTCGGTTCAATTTTTTTTTTCAAAAATTTTTATTAGAAGAATAGTCACCACAAGAGAAAACACCTACCTAATATTTTGTCTCGTTCACCAAGACGGATAACCAAGGTCGCTTAATATTTGGGTATGTGTGATTTGTCAGTTAAAACTTGGCAACTCATGTTTAAGATTGGCGATATCTGAACTATGGACAAGAAAATAAGTACCTCGGATTAGAATAAGCTCAGATTATAATTTACAAGTTGTTGAGTTTTAAAAAACAACATAATTACATACAAACTTTCTATGATAATTAGATTAATAGTTCGTATATTCACTACATAGTTTTATATGTATACTGATAAACAGCCCTTTTACATATAAAACGCGTTATGGAGACTGACACAACAGGGTACAATACGAACACCACGTCAATCAGTTAAGTTTTCTTTTCAGAAAGCATAACAATAGTTGGAAATGTTGGTATTAATACAACAAAGGATTTCTGGGAACTCACATTGCACTCGATAACCATTCAATTTGTTAGCACTTGCATGCAACACGCAAGGACAAGGGCGAATCTTAAATCGTTATGTAACACCCCAAAACATGCACTTGAGTTTCAAGATAAAAACAGTAACAAAAACTAAGCTAATAACAATTTACATAAATTAACGAATAACACTAAGGTTAAGGTTTTTAATTCTCAATAAGATAAATAAGTTACATATATAAGAACATAGTTTTAGTATAAGTTAATTCGTTCGTAGGTAAACAAGTTGAGGTAGCTACTCAGCCTACATTTCTTTTTATTCAGTAGGTACCTACTTATTTGCAAAGAAGTGAGTGATCACTTAAAATGTAGTGGGTAAGTTTCATTTTAAATGCATTGGCTGAACGCTAAGTAGAATAAATCTACAAATTCGAATATTATTAATATCTCTTCATCCATCTAAGAAACGATCTGTAGATAGCTCAACTTTTTCGCTGCATGTCAGAAGCGTGCCCAAAACACTAGCGAAAGAAAAATATGTTTAGAACGAAACTAAATTGTTGAAAACGAATTGAATTGTTTTAAGTTTGCAAAAATAGTCATGCTTGAGGCATGGTAGGCAGATGTTATAGCAAACATCAGGTCTTGAACCACGTTGAGATGATATGGAACAAGTATCATCTACCAACTATCTTAATTTTACACTGTCAAACTATATGATACCTCTTCATAGGATAATTTCTATAGTAAGCTCTTCTAAAGTCGTTTACAATATGTGAGACCAGCTTAAGTAGTCTTATCTAGTCCAAGAACGTTGGTACTAGTTTACTTCTAGGTAGAATTAGACATTATACTGAGTGTACAATAAATTTGTATGACCGCGTTTCTGTGCACATGTGGACAAAATAAATAAATAGTGCTGGATATTTTAAACAGCGTCATCTAGCCCCAAACTAAGCAAAGCTTGTACTATGGGAACACGTATATAGTTTTTGTTTGTATACATATTATACATAGAAACACCCAGATTTCACTCCATTGTAGGTTACTTTGTTAAATTTATATAATTTAAATCGGCTATTGGCTGTCTAAGTTTTTGTGTATCATACTCACGAGCTGTGGATTTTGCTTAATTCTTCTTCTTCTTTTAGTGCCTCTCCGACTAGCGAAGGTTGGCAGTCAATATGGCGTATTGTTCCCGGTCCTTAGCGAGTCGAAACAGTTCCGCAGCACCCCGTCCACTCTCTGATGTTCCGCAACCATGACTTCTTCCTCCGACCAACACGCCTCTTGCCGGCGAATTTTTCTTAATAATTAAATAAATAGACCCGAAATAAATATTTGCAGATTATGCAAACATTTATGCCCCGGCAGGGATCGAACCCGCAGGGCTTTCATACAATGACCACTGTTTATACTTCAAACGAATACCGGTACTGTTTTGTTATAACCTTGATAACATCGAACAGTACGTAGCGTTAAGCCTCAGCTGTTACCCAAAGTACCCAAAGCAGGAATCGTCAATCGGTGACCACCGGTGTGTGACTATCGTTTCAACAATGAATGGAAATAATTACCAGGTTATTTCCCATTATGATATGTCTTTACTATGATCAATTTGACTAAAATAAAATTGTAGTGCTTGTGGAACGATATTATCTGTATCATATTTAAATGCCGCAAAATAATTGCCTTCGGAGTAAGATGGGCCGTTATAGTGATTAACTCGCAAATGCGAAGGTTTGGATGGAAGGACGTATGAAAATGTAGTACAGTGCCACGAACTTATCTGTACCGGTGGCCAAAAGAGGAACTAACGAATTTAATAATACAATTTATTTTTCTGCCAACTCCAAATGCGATAACAGCGCCACTCTCACCGGTCCAGATAAGTTTGTGGCACTGTAGGTAACTATAATCCTAGCTAGCGTTAATCCAGGGTATAAGCTACTTCATAATATTATAAATTATTCCGGAAAAGTGAAGTATTTTTGACGACCTCTGTAGCACAGTGGGTGAAAGGCCAAGGTAGGAAGGTCGTGGGTTCGATCCCCGCCGCTGGATAAATATTTGTATGATCTCCAAATATTTATCTCGAGTGTTTCTATGTATAATATGACATACTTATATGTATTTACAAACAAAAAGTATATAAGTAGTAGGAATATCAGTTACCTGCTTCACATCGTTCAAGCTTTGCTTAGTTTGGGCACAGAATACAGAGAGGTTTGGGGCTAGATGACGCTGTGTGATATGTCCAACATTATTTATTTATTTTCGAGTGACTGTGGGAAATGCCGCGGTGCACAGATCAATGTAATTTATCTCCCTAAGCGTACCAGTATCTGTGTCACCGAGATGTTCCTTGGCGCAGGACGCAACTAATCTAGTCCGGATTATGATTCAGTTCACGGGCGATAGGTAACAAAGTTACGAATAAAATAACGCCTATTTCCCGAAAGGGTAGGCAGATACCACGGATCTCTACTTGCTACGATCCACGTACATCTTTAGCTTCAACCTTCTTTGTCTATGCTTAATCACTTTTCACTACGCTAGTAGATAGTGTAGTAATTGTCCAAGAAGAAGGAGAATTATTAATCGTTGTAAATAACAGTTTAGTCATCTAGAAATATGTCTATCTTTCATTGAAGTTTAACTGTGTAGCTGAAATTACTGATGAAATAACATTCCAACAACTCGCATACCTTTGTGTTGTGATTTTATATGTAAGGACTTACTCGTAACTTAGTCATTCATGCACCTGCCTCAATAGGGCGTAGATAATAGTGTCTAGTCATAATGTGGTAGTTGAATCATAATTCATAATACACAAGACACCTAGCATTAATATTTTTTCCCGTTATGGTAGGTAGTACCTATCTGTGTTATGTGGTAGTACGTCTTCATTACATGACCCGCGAAATAGACACTAATTCGTTTCATGTTTAAGAGTATGCTTAGAGCCAGGTCTAAAGTACTTTAAGCTACTATTGACTTGATCCTCCATCCAAATCGGTTCACTGGTTTAGGCGTGATTGAAACACAAACATCTAAACAAACTCACAAACTTTATATTATACGAGTGGGATAAGCGCTTTTTAATCATAGAAAATAACACATTATTAAATGTATAACCTTGTGCACGTTTTTCAAGTGCGCGTGAAGGAAACAATGACATCTATCACTTATTTATTATTATCAATTAGTTATTGTTTCATCGGTGACGGTTTGAAAGCAAATTGAAACAATGATATTTATTAAAAAAACTAACGACCCACCCCGGCTTCGTACGGGTGCAATGCTGATACTAAATATTAAGGCTCAGCCAGCGTTAGCAATGTAAGCGTAAAATGAGTTTATTTACGACACATTAGAAACCTCCAAAACTATCAGTGTTTCTCTATTATAGTATGCCTACATATAAACCTTCCTCTTGAATCACTCTATATATAAAAAAATCGCATCAAAATCCGCTAAGCATACCTACATAAGGACAGACAGACAGCGGGAAGCGACTTGGTTTTATACTATGTATATTTTACTATATTATTTATTGTCTTTGTAAATGTTTTCATTGAGGGATAGGACCACGCAATAACAAACAAGAATGAAAGACAAATAATAACATCATTGTCAGATTTCTTTGAATATCAAAATATTGTTTATAAGTCGGGCTAAACGCCTCCATGACTCGGATTGAATTTTACCCTTGATCCAAGCACTTTTATCAACGTAAAAATTTGATTAACTACCCCTGTATATTTGTTCCTGCAAAGAGGAAGTCCAATGACTTATCAATATTCAAAGTGAGGCTTGGCACTAAGTTATCGGCTTACGTAACTTTATTTTATTCTTGTTTACCACGATTTTTAGGGCTCTGTACTTGAAATGAAAAAACAGAACCCTCAGGCCTTAAGAGTATCACGAGGATGTCTACTTGTCCGTCCTACCGTCAATTTCTGAGGAAAAGGAAGAAGTTCAAAGGCAACAAAAAATATCTGAAATTGAAATGTAGAACAAATGTTTTTCATAAGCTAAAAGTAAGTTGAAGGGTCGGAGTGTTTCTATGTATAATATGTATGTATTTACAAACAAAAAGTATATAAATAAATAGTACAAGCTTTGCTTAGTTTGGGGCTAGCTGATGCTGTGTGACATGTCCAGCATTAAACTCTACTTTTAAAGGTCGCTAGTAGATTTTAAGTACAATAAAATTACCAGCGATGCTGATCAATCGTTTTCAATCACGTGTGTACCTCAATAAACAATCGAGATCTGCGGCGCTGTTTATCAATTTCGTCAATTATCAACTCCGTCATGTTCACGATGCTCAATTGATGTGTTGCTTCTTTGTCAAATTGTATGGTCCTCCATTTGATTGATACTAGTAGTCGTGAGGGTTTGAATCAGTTGAGGTAATGTAATGTTTATTCCATTGAAGCTATTGTATGTCTTATGGTTTATTTCTGTAGAAAAATTACAGAGACAGTGAGATAAATTCTCAATTTTATTGTTTGTCTTGTGACTACAATACAACGTACGTTACATAACGCGTGCTGTATCTTACGCTGTGTGATAGCTCAAACATGAGCGGTTTTGTTTGATAAACATCTATTCATACATACTTGCGAAGTTACGATATGTACAAATACTTCTTTCTTAGCTCATACATTTATTAAACCTCAATGCACTGAAAAATAACAATTTGTTTTTATAATTGTTATCTTAATCTTGTACTGAACTTGACTCTGCATTGAATAAGGATTATTAAGTTTTTATAAAGTGAGTACTACCAACAGCTGTAAGGCCAGAATGGCGATAATGTTTTAATGTTATAGTAACGAAATTGAAAACAGCGACACGATGTGTGATGAAAAGAGCATCGTACGACAATTGTTATTTAAATATCAGTACGTACGAATCTATTTCACAACAATCATATAAGTAACTAACTAAATGATATTATTTTCTTTTTTTGAACAGGCTTTGGCTCACTAAGTAAGTAAGTTCGTATGAGTCAGTGGCCAACTCTGGTGACGGAGTTTTTAGGCCGCCTTAAGGCCTCCGTCATGGCTCCGTCTTTGGCTCACTAACATATTCGCATTCATATAAAACCATGTTGATTCATATTTGCTTCAAAATATAATAAACTAGCGACCCGCCCCGGCTGCGCACGGGTGTAATGCTGATGCTAAATATTAGGGTTTAGCCAGTGTTTGCAATGTAATCGCAAAAAATGTATTAGTAATTCACGACATCACATTAGATACCTCTAAAATTATTAGTGTTTCTCTACTATATTATGCATGTATTATACATATAAACCTTCCTCTTGAATCACTCTATCTATGAAAAAAACCGCATCAAAATCCGTTGCGTAGTTTTAAAAATTTAAGCATACATAGGGATATAGGGACAGAGAAAGCGACTTTGTTTTATACTATGTAGTGATTAAAGGATTTTTAAGCAGTTGGCTCTACACGTAAAACAGCCGTCTAAAAAAGTCGTAACGCGCATTTTATTTTTCGAGAATTATGTTGGTTTCGGTTGAATTCACTTGCTCAATGTCAGTTTAATGATAATAGAAGCAACTATTGAACATTATGAACAGTATAGGTGTACGTTATTATTGTTATGCATGTTTCAACTAAAGGTGTTTGCCCGGGCGGACGCGGTGTACGCAGCCACTCGGCCAATTAGTATGATAATTTCGCAATACCTAACGAACCTAAGGTCATCGGCCAACACAGGTTAAGTTGTGTGTTATGATAACACGTATCCTCTTGATGATGTGCCTACCCACTTAAGCAACTTATAATTACTATAGCGAGATACGTTGTTGAACCTGGAACAATTGATAGATGAATCAATTAAATGGATTAGTGTCAAAATCCCCTGTGTAAATCCACCTCAAAGGGGATTTTGGGAGTGTCAAAATCCCATTTTGACCAGTTAATCCTAAATACTATTTACAAACGTTATGCAGTATAATACAGGTGGATTTTTAAGACGGGACATGAAGAGCAGGTACCTTAACCGTTGTGGCTACAGTAAAACGTTCTTCGGAGTCCCTGCATTCACAGATTTTGGAAAAAAGGTACAGTCAGGGAAAAAAAGGTTTTTGATAACTTTCTAACAATAATTATACTCTTTGTCTAGGAAGCAATGGGATGTTTTCTCATAGCAACATGATGTAGGTGTCTTCTTTTGGACATTTGAATTATTTTACATAAAACAAAATCTTAATTATACTTTGACATCCATAACAATTTGTTCTTATTTATTTCAAGCGAATATTGAGAATTTCTGAAACTAACATGTCCGAGCGATGCATGAATGAAAACATGCTCTCATCCGATAACCCCTAGGAATGACTATCTCATGACCTATCAAGAACAAGAACTGTTGTAGCGGTCGTTTATCCGACTGTGAAATGCAAGAGAGTTCGATGCCTGGCTGGACCGAAATTATTGCAACAATTTATTCCCTACTACCTAACCAGGCGAACTTCGTACCGCCATAAAAAATATAATGATGATACATTGCGGCGATTCATTTTTATGCATATATACAGGGTAGTTTTTTGAAAAGGGCGGTGATGGCCAAGTCCGAAACACGAACGAAAAAATTGTGAAAGGATTTCCTCGATTTATAATATTTAGTTTTTTCTACATATTTACTGTTGACGGAAACCGACAATAATTATTTAAAAAAAAGACACTTAATTGAATCAATGGGTTTTGTTGTTGACACCACTAAAAATATGATAGGAATTACCAAACATTTATTTATTCGCTGGCGCTCTCATAATCTCTAATACCATCTTCTGTGATTTCTTATCCTAGAGTGGAATTACCTATGTACTTTCATATATTGTGTGTATATAGGATGTTATTATGACTCTTGCTTTAACATTTTTATCTGACCTTTAGAAAGTTAAGTTGTTTATTATTATTTTTCACAATATGCGCTGCAGATTAGTGATATAGCGAATTGTTTTTTGTCTTCATTATCAATTATTAAAAGCAAGCTGGGTCGATGGCAATTTTATTTTATATTTTTTTGTAATTTTTATAGTGCTCATATCCACACTTGGTATTTCATTAAGAAATGAAAAGTCTTATCAAAATTTTGGATTCCGACGGGATTCGAACCCGCATCGATCAGACGATCCTCCTAAAGCCGGAGTGCCTTACCGCTCGGCCACAGAATCCTAGTTGTCGGTATCCAATTTTATTTTATGTTGAAACTTGTCTTATTGGTGGGAAACCGGAACAACGGTACCCGAATTGGCAACTCGCCCATACAACTCTTTTCCTTAACTACTTTCTACTATGTCCCACTTCTGGGAAAAAAACTCCCTTTTAATCTTTCACTCTATGCGGTCCAGGTCCACAATTGACGGAAAGATCGGTGAACATACATAAAAAAAACGTACATACAGCCGAACATAGAACCTCCTCCTTTTTTGAAGTCGGTTTAAAAAACAAAACATGACCACCACTGCATCTTCAAGGACAGGAACATATCATCATCATCCTTAGCCTATAATATCCCACTGCTTGATGTAAGCCTCCCTCTGTTTACGCCACTCATACCGGTCCTGTGCCTCCCGCATCCAATTTTGCTAATACATTACATACCAAATATTTTGTTCTAATATTTAACTGTTAATTTCAGGCACAAGTATGCCCACGGTGGCCGTCACGCAGACCCCACTGTTGGGCGTCAACGGTTCCGGCCAGCTGAAGGTGAACACAGAGCCTAAAGTCAGCGACCCTATTGTACCTGACGACAGTGAGTATTAACGTTATCACTAGAGTATATAAAATGGCGATGGGCTTGCAATCTGTCACGTATGGAATGCTAACTTGCAAAATTTTACATATGGCCACATTTTACATTATTCAGAACCTAGTCTATATGTGTATTCAACGAGTGGAATTACAACTTTCACATGTTATTACATCTAACAATTGCGGATGCAGCCGACCCTTTATAACCGTTTCCTCTTTTATTATAGGGCCTGTTCCCAATGACGTGTTAAATCATTATTTTTAATTTTACCCATTCCTTGTGTTATTGTTTTATTTATTACCTCGTATCTTCCAATCGGCTGGATGTATTTTGACGGTAAAGTATCGATCGATTCGTCTCAAAAACCCAAGTCTCCTCAGATACGTGTAAAAAACGACTTGTTTTCTCTTCGTAAATACAAATCAAATGCCTTATCTAAAACGACTCGTAACGTTTTCTGCATAGTTGGCTCCAAAGTTATTTTCATTGCCGATTCGAACCATACCGTGCAAATCCATTCAAAGCATGTATTATCTGACAATGAATTCTAAGGCCAAACACATTATATAGTATGGCATAAATATAGCGAGGAAACCATTTAGTCATCTTTGTATACATCAATTTAAGTGGCTACTCAAATGTCAAATCAAAAAGGGATAGCGCGAGCTATAACAATCGTTGACGGAGAGAGACGGAAAGGACTTGATTGGAATTGATTGAACACGTATTTGCAAGGATATCCAAATCCATCAGCCAAAATACAGCAGTTTTCATACATATGTATACGTTGTTATATCAACCTTACAATCTGCTGAATAGAGTGGCTATTCGATTGAAAACTTTACATGTCTCTTTTTCTATTATCGTGAAAATGTAGCACGTTTTAGGTAAGCAGCGCATAGTGCTGCGTGCACCTTCTAACTTTTCTTTTCTTTTTAAGGGTTCCGTACCCAAAGGGTAAACGGAACCCTATTACTAAGACTCCGCTATCCGTCCGTCTGTATATGTATTTGGGAGCCCCTTAAAATACAACAAACGTGATTTTTTTGCTCTTTTATAGATAATGGAACGGCACCCTTCGTGCGCGAGTACGACTCGCACTTGGCCGGTTTTTTATTTGCATAATCAAAGAATACGCTCAATCAGGAACCAGATTTTATCATAGGTTCAAAATTAGAGACTTCCGCATTTGTGGCAGTAATATGAAAAAGGGTCACCCATTGTGTTGTTGTCCATTACCATTATTTCTACGGTATTGTTTGCACCATGAGTCCATGACCGATACGAGGTCGTTGATTCGTTACACTATAAAACAAAGCTAAGTGAGTTATACAACCTCATTATAAATGACAAAGTTCGGATAAATTCTATTGAAGATATCGTTACAAAATGTGTAAAAATTTTGTTGCGCGATCACGCACGCCTGGGTAATAAAACTATATTTTTTGACGTCTTATAATATTAATTTCATTTTGAGTACGATAAAATAGCTTAAGCTTAGAATAGAATACTCATATCTTTATTGAAAAATACCTAATAACAGCAATATACAAAGAGAAATAAAGAAAAACAGAAAATTTAAAACTTAGGTATAGCTATGGGCGGCAATGGGCTTAGTTGTACCCTGGAACGCTTAAGCTACTTTTTATACCAGAAATATGAAGGCAGCTAGTTTGTAGTATCTTCTTCCATGTATTAAAACTCATTTGTAAATTGTTTATTACTAAGCACTTTAGATAGTAAATATGTTTATAAATAATTGAGCGCATGAGCGCAAAAGTAAACTTTGCACCATGGTAGTTATAACGTGGCTAAGGTAACGTCAGATTTCGTGTAAAGGACAGGGATGCCATTAGAATATAATAGAATAACATTTTATTTTCTCCACAATAAAAAAAAAACAGTAGCATTCCGGGAGTGCCGACAGAAGTGAATTCTTGAACCATCCCTTTTATCCCCATTTTATCCATCCCAAAACTGCTTAACGCGCCTAAAGAAGTTTTCCCGGCAAAAACTAATTCATAGTACCTACTTCTAATCTAATTAATCAATCTTCTAATCTACTTCTCATCTTCATCTGCGTCATCTTTACAAAAATCATGCACTTCTTCTTGTTGTTTTACCAGTTCTTTCGAACTAATGTGGTGATATGGTTATCAGTGCGACTCAACGGCTCCTTTCGTGTACTTTTCGAACAATTTTGGCCAATGTTTCTAACTTTTTAGGTTCTACGACTTGCTGGTTTCCTCATATTATCCTTCACCTTTTGAGAGTACTAGTATACTGCACATACATTTTACTACACTACGAGTAGTATATCCGACAACGGACGCCATTTTTCATGGCTAATAACTATAACAGTTTTAACTAGAATCCTAGAGCGTTACTAATGCCTGATTTTTCGATTCAGTTAAATTCTGATTGTGCAACAGAAACGGCGGTGAAAGTGGCGTTATTTTCACTCGTCATTCAGATCGAATAACGCGATCTGAACGTGAACAAGTCATTGTATTATCCTAATTATTGTATATTTTTAGTTACGCATGATGATTCTGATAGGTGTTTAGTAAATGTATAGCTGAGCATATTACCTGATTCGTCACCGTATTGGTCGCGAAAGAACAGGAGTAAAATTAGTTCTAAGATAAAATTATCCTAAGTGATCCCAGCGGTCCTATTGATTAAATGCTCTTTGACTTTGACTAACCGGTACCCGAAACTTCGTCAGCAAAATAACATGTTAATTTTGATAATAATAAATAGGGAAATTTCTAGTACAAAAAGATAGCGTCTGACTTGAGAGGTAGACTTCGGTAAAATTATGAGTTTCCCATAAAAAATAATAATCATTATGAAGTATTATTATTATATGCGTAAAATGAAAGGAGGTCCTTTTTCTTAAGAGTTGCATATTACGTATACGTGCCGTTAAACTGCTACTAGGCTACGTTTCTTACTAAGATTTACTAAGCGTTTGAATTGAAAATACTTATTTTTTTTTTCAGATTTCACCACCATGTTCTCTGAGACACCAGAGAGGATCAAGGCTGAGCAGAACCTCGCTAACCTGACATACGTAAGTAACTAAGCCATGCCATGGTTCTTATGTTCACGAAAATTATAATTATTTATCTCTCAATAAAAAAGCCTACTATACTACAAGACGATCACACAAGTATCTCTTGCGTGATCGTCTTAAAGAGAGCTTAAAATCCTTTGAAGGTATTAAGTGGGACGTCCAAATACATATTTGGCATACATGCTACCGTGCTTCGGAGGGCACGTTTTTTCGGTACTTACCGGCTATTACGGTACTTATTGGCTAAAAGTGTAAGTTAAAAATCATTTTTTCCTCTATATTATCCACCCACCCGGCTGCTGGTCTGCCTCGGCTTCTAGCACTTCCCCTTGGATGATATGCAAACTTACTTATTTTTAATGTTTTTTGCAGGATGACCACAATTTCTACCTTACCACATTCATCGGCAACGAGACGTACTTCAATGAGCACTGGGCTAACATCAGCCATCCAGGCGCACAAGTCCATCCCGTACTCAGTAACTCACATCGCAGAGCTACGGTGAGCTTAGCTCGGTTTATTATAGAAATCATAATAATAAGAGATCATAATAGAGGATTAGCAAGTTGAAGTTGGCAGTGGCCGGGGCACATAGCTCGTAGAAGTGACGGCCGTTGGAGCAGAAAAGTTCTTGAGTGGAGGCCACGCACCAGAAATCGCAGCAGAGGACGGCCCCCCACTAGATGGAAAGACGATCTTGTAAAGGTTGCTGGAAGCCGTTAGGTGCAGGCTGCACAAGATCGATCGCTGTGGAAATCGATGGGGGAGGCCCTATGTTCAGCAGTGGACGCTAGATGGCTGATCTAAAATGGGGGCGATCATGTCCTCTCGCTTACACACTAATGACAGCATTATCGAGCAAGCGAGAGAACATTCTAGACTTTGGAGTCGCTTTTATAAGCCTAACCTTAGTTTTCGTTTTACAGACGCTATCCCTCTCGTTTGGTTTCCCATTCTACGGCAACAATATCTACAACATTACAGTTGCGACGGGTGGTTTTATCTACACAGGCGAACATGTGCACAACTGGCTAGCTGCGACTCAGTACATCGCGCCTCTTATGGCAAACTTCGATACGAGTCTCACTAACGACAGTGTCGTCAAATTGTATGATGATGGTGAGTACTACTGAGTACTGACATAACATTATACAGTGGCCTTTACTATCCTATAGTTTTGGTGTTATTGCAATTTTTGAATAAGTTTTCTATTTATCCTGTTTGAAGAGTGAAAGAAGATGTAGTGTTGAGGATCAAAAAAGGTATGTTAAGATGGTTTGGGCATGTAGAGAGGATGGATGACAGTCGTTTGACAAAGCAAGTGTATGAGGCGAGTGTGTATGGGATAGCTGGAAGGGGAAGGCCTAGGCGAACCTTCTTGGATCAAATTGGCGACATTTTGGAGAACGGCCAGGTAAAAAGTACCCTAAACCGACGAGCATGTATGAAGAATGTAATGAGAGTGAATGAGGCGAAAGTTGTGTGTCAGGATCGTAGCGAGTGGAGATCCGTGGTCTAAGCCTACCCCTTTGGGAAAGAGGCGTGATTTTATGTATGTATGTATTCTATTTATCCTTTAAAAACCACGATTTTAATGCTTTGGTACATTCATCGTTATTCATGCATTTTTTTCTGCACTATTTCCATTGTCAACGATGTAAAAAGATTCCAACATGAATGATGAAAAAGGACCTTAATATTTTTCATAAAAAAAGACACAGATTTTGACTGTTGATATATTGTGTTCCAGGTCAAAAGTTTACAGCATTCTGGGAGAACGTAACCCTGCAAGAGAACGTGAACAAAACGTTCACATTTGCGGTAACGTTGTACAAGAACGGAGATATTGTGTTCGCGTACAAGAACATACCCATCGACATCCATGATATTCTGGACTTCCAGCATCCTGTCAAAGTGGGCATCAGTGACGCCTACCTAAATGATAACATTATGTTCTGTAAGTTTTCTGATATAGCTTGCAATTTGCGATTTTGAAGCGCTCGTGGTCGTGCTTGCTTAGTCGTTCTTGATAGAATGGATGGGTGACCGCCAGTGGCATTTTCATCAGAGCGCTTCGGTGTTTCGTAGGATACGTTAAATTGTCGGTCCCGGCTATTTAAGTCGTTAAGCCGGACGGAGACATTATTCGCAATTCGGGTAGATAGCTATTGTTCTTAATTGGGGGGCTTGCAATTACGTTTCAATATTTTCCTGCTGACGTAGCCGGCCCGTAGTTGGCTACTGTTAATAATACAAATTATATGCAATATATAATTTAATAGGTACTGTCAAAATAAGACTAAAGTACTAAAATAATTACATATTAAAACTAAAAGAAAAATCATTTCATATAAAGTCCAGACCCTTCAAAATTTAAGCCCTTGATAGTATTTTTTCTACAAATTTAAATGAGACCCGACAGGAAAGGAAGTTTACCTGAATCAGTATTCCAAACGAAATAATATTTTTGTGGTTATTTTACAAATAAGACAACCAAATTGATAACCTCCTCCTTTTTTAAAGTCGGCTAAATATCGAAAATGACAATGTAATATTTCAAGAAAAGAGCCTACTACGAGTAATTCCTAAAAGGCCGGCAACGCATCTGCAGTGCCTCTTGATGCTGCAGTTGTGTGTGGGCGGTGGCAATCACTTACCATCAGGTGTGCCACATGATCGTTTGCCCCCTCTTCCATAAAAAATATATGTAAGTTGCCTATAATATGTAAAAGGTCTGTTTATCTTAATTTTTGTATTCTATCATAAGATTGTACAACTTTCCACAGATGTACGCCGCAAGACAATCTATGAATACCATCGCGTGAACCTGAAAGACCATAATGTCCTGAACCACACCATTATCAAACTCATCGCCCAGCCTACCTGCTTGCAGTACGATACTTGCGATTCCTGCCTCAACCATAAGACTGGCTTCAATGTGAGTCACATAATTCCCATAGTTTATTGGAAGGGGAAGGCCTAGGCGAACCTTCTTGGATCAAATTGGCGACATTTTGGAGAAGGGCCAGGTCAAAAGTACCCTAAACTGACGAACATGTATGAAGAATGTAATGAGAGTGAATGAGGCGAAATTTGTGTGTCAGGATCGTAGCGACTGGAGATCCGTGGTCTCTGCCTACCCCTTTGGGAAAGAGGCGTGACTTTATGTATGTATGTATGTTTATTGCCAAGACTATTGTAAGACAAAGTTATAATTTAAATAAATTAATAAATAATGCTGGACTTTTCACACAGCATCATCTAGCCCCAAAGTAAGCAGTGCTTGTGTTATGGATACTACATCAATACTTTTTTTTGTAAATACATACATATTATACATAGAAAACACCAAGACCCGAGACAAATCAGTCATGGGCTAGATGATGCTGTGTGAAACGTCCAGCATAATCTTTATTAATAAATAGCTTCTGCGCAACATTTTGAATAGCCTATATGCTATTCCGGGTCACTATCTACGCCTATTCCAAGTTTCATTCAAATGGGTCCACTGGTTTAGGCGTGATTGAAACACAAACATACAAATATCTAAACAGACTCACAAACTTTCAGCTTTATTATATGAATGAGATTAACCCCCACCCCCCCTGGAAGGTAAACCTTTATAAGATGTGTATGAAACTTTCGAAGTCCGGTAACACTAAAACGGCCTCATAGGACATTAGTATTAGGCCCTCCTTGCGAGTTCATCTCGTACTTCGCTGTTTTATTTAGTAACAATAAAAGTGAGTTTATTTCATAATGTTTCAGTGCACGTGGTGTCCTCAAATACAGAAATGCTCCAGCGGCACTGACAGGAACAAGCAAGACTGGAAAATTAGAAGTGAGTCATGTTATAATTGAACAAACTGCTGCTTAAATCAAAGCAGGCATTTTAATTCGTCAGAAAGCCGTCTCGGTTTCAATATCGGGAATTAACCGACCAATTATCTTCAGAGGATCTGATATACTGACCTAAAAGATCTGAGAGAATGTCTACTGCGCCTTGGGGATACATTCGTGGCCCTGTTTACTTTTTTTTAGAAAAAGACGTAAATCATTTTATTCAGTAGGAACGCTGGGATCACAGGAGAACGGCGACCAATACCGTGAACAACCAGGGCAACGGAACAAGGTTTTGTATCACCTTAAAGAAAGCAAGGCTATGCTTTTTTTTAGGTGATCCATTTTAAAAGTAAAGTCAAGAAGGTTATCAGAGTTGATTATGGGAAACACCGCAGCAATTCGATAGCCGTGTACTGACTGAGCAAACAGCCTTACGTTTGCCTCGCAACGTTTACCGCAAGGCAGAGCGTGCGTTTGCAGCGGGCGACACGTCCTAAATAACGCGAGGATTATTGCCTCACACGGCTGCCTCGCGAGGCAAGTTAATGATAAGGAATCCACCTTTCGAACGAATTAAAATACCCTTCTAGGTGCCTCTGTATTTTTTTTTATGATGAATGGGTCCACTCTTGACCTCGAAATTTACATAGGCAAGAATGAGGTCTACGATGGGGCGAGCCTACCCAGTAGGTGCCTATTAACTCTCTTCTTAAAAACAACAGGGTCGTAGCTCAGTGGAAATATAGACGCGGGAAGCTGATTCCACATTTTTGCAGTGCGCATAATAAAAGACACAGGGTCACGACTGTATCCCCAAGGCGCGGTAGACATTCTCTCTGATCTTTTATATTCCAGATCCTTTGAAGATGTCTAAGGGGGTAGTCAGAGGCATGTACAAATACGTATTTGATACATGCCCACAGCTTGCAGAAGTTAGTATTCCATACGTGACAGGTTGCAAGCCCATCGCCGCCTATAAGAATACTAACTGGTTTCCTCACGATGTTTTCCTTCACATAATAAAAGAACTTCGTGAAAATTCGTGATATTTCGTTCCATTTATCCAACCAATATTTCAGACTGCGAGAAGACAGCGGTAACTGATGCTGGCGCGTGCGCAGCCCCAGCCAAAGACGATGCAGCTACTGAAACAAGCAACAAGACTGCCTACGAAACTGACGCCAAGCCCGCGCCCGATCACACTACTACCGTTGATATTGGTGAGTTTTTTTTTTTTAATTAAATAGTTCAGCATTTATTACACTAGCTGCTGCGTGCGACTGCGACTGCGCGGTACCAACAATTTGAATAGCCTATATGCTATTCCAGGTCACTACCTATTCCAAGTTTCATCCAAATCGGTTCACTAGCTTAGGCATGATTGAAACACAAATATGTAAACAAACTCACAAACTTTCAGCTTTATTATATTAGTGGGATCTCATGATCTTCTCTCTTTTCTAAGAACATGTAAATATGGATAAATAAATACAATACAATGAAGGTGTGTTGTTCTTAAGGTAATTTTACATTGAGTCAGTAACTAAGCTCAGTCCACTGCCGAGTCAGTGTTGACCTGGCGCTGCCATCGTGTAAATTGATTTCAAGTCAGTACTGCTGACGAAATACTGACTGCTTGTAAATAGTATGAGTTAGTTTTCGGCGCCAGCACTGACGACAGCTACTGACTGATGCTGGACTTTTTAGCCCCAAAGAAAGCAGAGCTTGTGTTATGGGTACTACTTATTTATATACTTTTTTTTTTGTAAATACATACATTTATACATTTTATAGATCATGCAAACATTTGTCCCGCGGCGGGGATCGAAAATATAACATGTAATTAATGTGCACTAAACAATTGCGCATTTGTGCATTAGGTACATTGAGTATGTAGAGTAGGCGAGATAGGACGATGTAACAAACTAAGCGAGTGAGCGAGGCAGCTATACAAAGCTGTCTTCCTCTTTTAGGCGTCATCAAAAATGAGTTCTGCGCACTGAGACTCTGTACTTATTACGCTTTATCAAACAAGCTCTGATTAGACTATGGTATAGTTCCAGAAGCGGGTGTATCCAAAGCGAATAACGCCAGTAACACAACCGATGCGAAACAAGCGACGCCACTTCGCGCAATTGCGCCGGCGCATTCGGCGGTCGGCGGAGCGGTCGCGGCCGTACTTGCCGTGTCTGTTCTAGTGCTAGCTCTATGGGCGCTCTACGCATTCAAGAACCCACACACACGCAGCGGTCAACTACTTATCAAGGTAACTCACTAATAAGCCATGTATTCACTGAGAAACATTTTTTAGTTGGATCGTATGAGTCAATGGCCAACTGGTGACGGAGATTTTAGGTCACCTTAAGGCCTCCGTCTTGGCTTAACGGGTTAATTAGCCGGGACCGACAAATTAACGTGCCCTCCGAAGCACGGAAGCGTGCACTGCGCCACAGAGGTCGTCGATATTTTTAACAACATAGAGTATTCGTAAATCAACCAGCAATTCGTTAAATCTCATTGCGCAGTAGATAATTTTGTATCAAAAAGCTGTATGCGGGTAATCACGAACGCTTCGAAATCTAAGCATCATATTTTACCTATATTTGAACTATTTCTTTTTCAGTACCGACCATCGCAATGGAGCTGGAAAAGAGGAGAAGCGCGCTACACTGCAGCTACTATCCACATGTAACACGCGCGACGTGTAACAACGCAACGTGATACGCGTCCTTGCTTAGCATCACACGTAACACGACACGCAACATTAGACCTGTTACTCTTACGCTGAGTTGTGAGTTTTTTTTTTAGATTTCAAATGTTTTTAGTTTTTAGTAGCTACTAATTACCCTTGATAAACTTTGTTACTGTAACAGAATATTAATTTTGTTCTGATAAACAATTTGATTCTGAAGTTGCGTGCTATCTATCGTCGTTATGTTAAGGCAGATTTTAAAAACTTAATATACGCAACAGAATTCATTGAATCGGCGTAAGAGTAAAATAATCAAAACTTTAAACAATGAAGCATGCATGCAGACCGCCAATCGAGATAAACTGACGGTAGTAGGTAAAGGCGGGTCCAGATATGTATCATTTGCCCGATCCGATCGCCGTATCCGCATCGCCGACGCGTATCATGATCGCATATGGACGGGTGATGATACGCGATCTAGATACGCCGTTATGATACAGCCCGACCCATGATGTGTCGGTTTTTGTCCGATCATCAAAGGGGATACAGATATTCATGGGAAAGATAAGGGATCATGACTATTGTGAATACGGATACGGAGGAAATCGAGGCGTCCACACCTTTATACGAAGCTTGATACGTGATACGGTGATCGGATCGGGTAAATATCATATTTGGACCCGCCTTAACACGTATACAAGGTATAATGTTAAGTTCGATATGTAGCTACACAAACAATTGCCAACTGAATGGGTTTTGCTGCTATAAGCCTTTGAAACATAAAAACGACTGCTACACCAATGCTACATAATCACCATACAATATTTTGATGTTTTGTAGGTATATGCAGATATTCTACTCGAAGCCCACTCGGATATTTCGTAGTAGCACTTATGAAGTGATTTAGAGCGAGTACTCGGTCAATTGCTCAGCTTCCCACACATAAACAATGTGTATGAATGCGCAACAACTACGGACTTCGTTTGATAGATATCAGTAGCCCAGATAGTTATCATAGTTAGATATCAAACTTGAATCCCCAATCACGAATTTTGACAATATTACGTACTTTAGATTTGTTGTATAGACTCTGATTTCTTCCAATGTTTGACAATTGAATTCCATTTTGAATTAGTATTAAGTACCTTAGGAAAGATGCTCAATCGGAGACATGGGAAAAAATATTCCCGCTCCTCCTACCGGAGGACAGGAAATAACCTGGAATAACTGAAGTGAAAACTATGTCAATTATGCTTTTTGGCAATGGTTTTATAAGAAGTTAATTTTGAATATAAATAATTTAAGGTAACAAAAAATCTTCCCTCGTGTGTTAGTGACGGTCTGCATAGCAAGAAAGAGACGGATGAATATTTAGCCTTCTCGCACGCAATCACATGCAGCTTTTCAAATAAACGTTGTCTTTGAATAATGCTTTGTAATAAATGACCGCTTGAAAGAGTGACCTTTTAATTAAGAGAATTTCCAGAACACACAAAAAATAAAGTGAATAAGCCTGATAGCAATCCAATAACACTATGTATCAATGTGTTTGTACAAAAACAACAACATTTTGTTGTAATGTTCGCACAAAAATTACTACGCAATTTCAATGTTTTCTTACGACAATAACAATGACATCATCTTTCAATGTGTTCGTATGATATCTTCTACGTCGTTCAATAAACTAAATCCAGGAACAACGATAATATTATGTAACAGTTGTGTAGTAGACGATGCATATTGTCTAAAATTTTTCGACGTGTGTTAAACAGAAAAGTGCCTTTTTAAGAGTTCCGTAAGCAATCGGTATTCCGTCCCGTTAGTCTAACCTTTATATCAAATTGTTCTACGATAAACAAATCATTAAAAAAATGCTATAGTTCTAAGTATATTAGGAATTTACATCAGTTTTACGAATTTAATCCAAGTATTAATATGAAACGAATCTCTTCCAGTTATGCAGCTAATAGAATCTTTTTTTAAAATAGTAATCTCAAACGTCATCTTCTGAACTATATGCATGAAATAATATATTCTTTTCCCTTTAATATACTTTAGGTTATATCTATTTATTTATTACATCAATGATATTGCTGTTATCTATATTGTAATGGTTGTACGCCGTTGAAGGGATATATTATTCGATTTATAATGCATTTCTTGGGCAGCTTTTATTCATAATAATGATTCTAATGTAAAATGATGTTCACTGTTCGTCCTTTTTTCTTAGAACATAATAAATTCTTGAATTTTAAATTGTAAATAAGGTGATTTTATCTGATTTATATTATACATATTGAAATTATACATTTTGTAATGTTATACAGTCATGAAATGGCGTTAGCATTAGTTGCTTCTTAGTGGTTTATGTTAAATTTTATAATAATCTTGCGGAACTCTGGATTTATTCGATTTTGAGTGTACAAAGTGCACATCCGACCAAGCCCTTTTACACTATACAATATTTTACTTTACATCTCATCATTAGATTAGGTATTTTGTAATATTAGTGATATTATGTATAAAAAATATATTATCGTAAAGTTATTTTGTAATTTGGGGATATTTTGTATTTAAGTTTCTTTGACTCGATGAATTTTGTAACAGATTTACTTTACCAAAGACCTCTGAAAATAACACTTTATTTGAAGATCGACTTGTTCAGTTTCTTATTTGGTCTGTAACTACACTATTTTTTCGATTTTATTAATTTTAAGGGACCATTGTGAAGAGCCTAAAATAAATAAATAGTGCCGTTTATAATGTATTTTATTTCAAAATCAGACTAAAACCTGCCTCCATCGATATGTAAAGTATCATTGTTTCGCTGAATTATGAAAAGAACTACTGATTACATTTATCGCTTCACTATGAAGTGCTAACCTTTGTTTTGCATAAAAAAACGAAGAAATTATTGTTCTCTACTCATTGTGTCGTAACAATACTCCAGATGCATTTCACAATGCCTAAAACTATCGGCCTAAATGGACAAGTTACTGGTCTTAGCGTGTGTCCTTGCTACCTGCGCCCATGCAAGGGCTTATTGCGTGAAAACCAAACTGCCCCTAGAACTAGGCAAGTGGAAGCACGATCTCAAACAATTGGACTCGACAGTCGTTGAAAGCACTCCCGTATCCATGGCCGAAGGACAATTCTACGTATACGAAAACTACTTCCCAGGGTACACGATCAAGTATATCCACGTTGATAATTTAGCTGTGAGGACGTGTGGGGCCAGTGCGTCTCTGAAGAACGGAGGAATTGGTACGTCTACTGTGATGGTTATTCTCCACGCGGATACTAATCAAGAGATCCGATCGGTGGTGGATATTTGGGGAGTGGAAAACCAAGTGTCAATACCGATGAAAAATGTAAGGACGACTACGACTACAAAACCTATTGCGCGGCCTCTGGAAATGAAGAATATGAAGTCTAGATATCTTTTCAAGGACGTACCTGCCTTCAATAGTTTCAACTAGTAATTCCTAAACCGGGTTTAAGTCAGCGGGCTTGCTGGCGACATGTGTACAATAAATTTTGTACACTTAAGCTAAATGTAACTGTAAAGCAGGAACATTGCGTTGCGTAAATAATACGTCTCTTTTGTTATTTTTTTATTGACCTTGGTGCTAAAGGATTTAAAAAAAAGTTGATGTCTTTTTTTCATAGACGGTAGACATTATTTCTTAATAAGTACCGCTTACGTTTATTCCAAGCCACACGTGTAATTTTTTACTAGCTGGTCAGATAATCGCCCGTAAAAAAATTGAGCTGATACAAAAATATTTTTTGTGTTCTAAACAGGGTCACGACTGTATCCCCAAGGCGCGGTAGATATTCTCTCAGATCTTTTATGTATTCTAGATCCTTTGAAGATGTCTAAGGGGGTAGTCAGACAGAGGCATGTCCAAACACATATTTGATACATGCCCACATCTTGCAGAAGTTTACACAGGTTGCAAGCCCATCGCCGCCTATAAGAATACTAACTGATTTCCTCACGTTATTTTTAGATAAAACAGAAACAGCCATTCTTAATTTGTCCCACTTCAGTTTATTATGCAAGTGTAGG
Organism: Epirrhoe alternata; assembly: GCA_963565295.1. Classification (NCBI taxonomy): domain Eukaryota; kingdom Metazoa; phylum Arthropoda; class Insecta; order Lepidoptera; family Geometridae; genus Epirrhoe; species Epirrhoe alternata. The sequence goes on from OY751375.1 coordinate 5,310,493, forward strand.
CTTTATTTTAAACAATACATTTTAGTCACTACCTGCTATGGTATGACAATCTTATACCTATCTATATTATGTTACAATTACTTACGAATACACAGTTTTCATGAAAAAATAGATATTGTGACAAAATCTTGACTAGATACAATAAGATGTAAGAAAGTCTAATATTAGTTTACATTTTATTATTAATTATATTCCTGTAAGTTTAAAATGTGTTGCAAAGAATTAGGGAATAAAAGGTTTAACATCACCAACTGCTATGTATGTACTTACTATAGTAATTAAGGTTTTAAATACATTTGTAATTCTTTCGTAATTTGGCAAGTTTGTAACATTATTTTATATAGCGTACCTTAATGTAAGGGCAAAGAACATTATGAACATAAGTAGGTACTTATCCCTATTTTTGTATTTGGGGCATTTTTATATTGTTATGTTAGAAATTTATAAATTGTATTTTATCTACATAAGTACGATATTATACTGCTTGATACTTACCTGTACTTCCACTACGACCAACTGGTTGTGCATAATGGAACTCGATGAAGGGTTTTGTTCTAATCGAACCAACTGGTTGATCATATATTTTATTTTGGGCAAACTTGTTCCAGTCGGACCAACCAAATGACAAATTGAAGCGGATCAACTATTTTTACTCAACGATACAACTTTTTTGTTGGTTCAATAGGAATAATTGTGTAAAATAATCCTTGATAAAACAAACAAATTACTAGTAGGTGTGTTTGTGTTGGTTTTTACATAGGTACATACAATACATAAATTATTCATAGTCAACAAGTTGAAAACGTACAATAACGTAAAATCTATTTGCTTAAATATTAATTTCAAACCTACTGCTAAGTTATATTTGGGATTTTTCCATAGAAATAAATCAACAATCGTTGTGCATATTGCATAATCTATACCATGTGGTAACCTTAAGAACAATGTAACAAGATATAGAATGCAAGAGGTGTGGCGAAGCCTCGCGCGGCTCGAGCAGCCTCACGCGGTCGCGAGCTTTCAAGCGTTTCAATATCTTATATCATTGTTCTTATGGTTTATAATTGTCTTGTTACTGAAACTGATCGTCGCGTCGCTGCCAATTCATTGTGCATTGAGCCTAAGACCAAGATGCTAATACCGGTCTGTTCCTTACAGTAGAAGCATAACTTTTAAACCAAAATAAATAAAAACTAAGATATCACCAATTGCCATAAAAATAAAAAGATTTAGAAATATATTACTAGTGCTCACCAGCATTGTATAAATACTCAAAGTCACCATAACATAACATAACATTTTGATTCTAGACTGCCAAGTTAATAACTGAGTGCTGAGTACGAGATTCATAAGCTATTTTGATCAGTATCGTAACGCAGAGTAAGAAACTTGTACTTAGTTATAATACTCTATATTTTTTTTAAGTGAGAAATTAATTTCCAAATTGGTATAGTATATAAGTAATGCATTTCAATATTCGAGTATCAAAACATATTGTAGGATAAAACATAGAGGTCCCTCCTGAGTCTAGAGTTATTGTGAAGTGTTATGCGTTGGTGAAGTGTCTTTAGTGGAGTTAGTCAATGTTGTGGAATTTAAGAATGGCTCGGCCATTGATTTCGGAGTTGCAGAGCTTCCGGACCACTTCTTGCGCCTCTTCAGCAGGGAACACCGAGTGTGGGGGTGGTGCAATCTGCAACAAAATATGGCTAATTTAAAGCCTATTGCTACAATGGAACTTTAGTCATTTTTCTGTCATTGGTTTCTGCGTTTAGAGGCGCAGTAAGTAGACCTTCTGCGCATCTAAACGTATAACTTTATTTACGCATGAAGATCCTTTGAAAATGTTGCGTAGAAGGTTGCGGGTTCGATCCCCGCCGCAGGATAAATGTTTGTAGGAATATTTATCTCGGGATTGGGTGTTTCAATGTTTTATTATATTCATAATGTATAAGGGCGCGTTCACGTAAAACGTCCGTTTTTACAGGATCCTTTCTAACGGATTCTGTCGCCCTACATTCCCCCATTTTACTGGACCCTAAATACTGTTTTGTGTGTGAACACGCTCATATAATTACATACGCCATCAAATAACGGACCTGTAAAACGGATCGCTATGTGAACGCGCCCTAATATGTTGCAGCCAACTGGTTTAATCAGTCGTTCAATTAAACGCCTAGCCATTTCATTAAACGGCACCGTTCAACTATACCTATAGCGGCCTGTATTATATTAGGCAAATGGCTTGGAGCTATTTTTACGTTTAACTACTTGCCTAGCCAAGTCATTTCTTAGGTAATAAAGATAACATTATTCAATTTCTGGCACTCCGCGGCACTCTCGCTGCGCTCGCTCACCTAGGGCGTAGTTTTTCAAACATAACCTAACCAACTGATTTTGGCGTAGACGATCTTAGATTAAAGTTGGTTATGTTAGGATAGTGATGAGAAATGTCCAGCATAACGTTATACCTAGTAGTATTATATTATGTACAAGGGGGTACACAATACGAGTAGGTACCTAACACCTACTGTAACCTAATACCTAAGACTCTAGCAGATGTGATCCAAATATACCTACTTAATCTCCGGTACAAGTTGAACTCACAAAGCTATAAAATCACAAACCTACTGTGAAATCAATTCAAATAAAATATAGGTAAATACTACATTATGTAATAATAAAATCGAAAACATTCGTGCCAGTTTAGCAACATGAGGCAAAGTCAGGAAATAATTTCTTTAATCAGGACTCATTGAAAGCGTCTGATGAATTCAGTCATTGCGGAATGCAAGACAATCATTTTATCTACCTACATAGAAATCACGAACAAAAATAGTAGGTACGTACTCGCCTACTTATAACCTCTCCCTTCTGTAATGAGGCGAATGATTATTAGGTAGTCCATATCTATAGACTACTTGCATAATAATCAATTTAGGTAGGTACCTACCTAGTTTAGATTCATTATAAAATGTTGGTTGAGACAACATGAATACCGGTGTAACACCGGTGTAACACCGGTATTCCCAAACATTACTACTATGAGGTCTCACAGTGCGCGCGGACTCACTGGGTCCCAAAAACCTACTGATTTTGCGACCCTGTTCGTCTGCGCGCACTTGGAAACGTCAAAGTAATGTTTGTGAATACCGGCATTAGCAAGGTAACCTACTCAACAAAAATTTCAAAATAACAGCCTACCTTTTACCAGCCTTTTTTCAGCGAAATAGGAATGTAGGCATTTAAATAGAATTTTTACAAACCTCGCCACGCGCGACCAACGAAACCAACTCTTTTAGCTGCTCGATGGAGCCGTTTTGCACCACGGAAATGTTTACGTGCATGTCCTCAGCCTTCTTCGCGAACTTCGGCAGGAGCTTCTCACCGATATCTTCTGTCACCAGCACGACGCCTCCCTGGAAGTGGAAACATGGACTTTACAAGTCGACTAAACAATAGAACTCTGCGATCTTTAACTCTAAGCTTTGCATACAGCAGACCAACTTTATTACGTACGAAGCTATGACGGTTGAAATTGCGACGAAACGCTTAGAGAAAAGTGGTAGTGCCTTGCTCTTAGCTTGTTTTGGCAAGAACACTTTGTCCCCAGATTAAGTGGCTTCACTTTTAGGGTTCTAAATGTATTTTAGATGAAGGTATAGTTACAGGAGCAAGGCACTGCAGTGAGCGATGTAGAGATCGCGATGTGGTGCCGAAGTTGAGCACCACATCCACGGGGCCGCCGCACGCGTCTGTCGTACGCTCTATCAGCTGCTTCTCGTACAAGTCCTCGCTCCATTGCAACACGTTTATCCTGAAAGGTGAGACTGCCAAAGTTACTAATTCTTATTTAAAATGAATTGAAACTTTTTATAAAATTCATTCTACTGCCGATTTGGGGACTCGCAGAGACATCAGCGGGAAGACCTCGATAAGTTTGAGAAGTGGTGGGACATTGCCAAGGACTAGATTCTGGGCCGTTGCCGCAGTAGAATACAAGGTTACGCACCTAGATATCTGCGGGCCCGGATTATAACGAGATACCAAAGAGATACTTACGAATACTCCTCGCAATTCTTCACGAGCTGAAACCCGTCATCCTTGAATGTAGCCACACATATTCCGATCCTGTCAGTATACTCGCCATGCTTGAAGCAGTGCGCTGCGATCCTAAGGGCCCACAGCGCCATTCCACCGGTCCCTACTATCAAAACTGTTGCCTTGTCCTTCTTGTTTGGCCCTTCCAATAAATTCTTCAGACACTCATTGGCTGTGTTCACTAGGTTCATGGCTAGCAAGGCTCCTGTGGGCAGCATAGCTGCGATACTCAGTGGCAGATCATCCGGGATCGGAACCAAGCATTTGAAATCAGGCACGACAATGAAGTCCGCGTACCCATGTGGAACTCCTTCATAAGGGTACAGAACTATGCGGGAACCTTCGCTGATGCCGTCAGTTCTCTCCGCCGCTTTCCCAATTGCATCGACGACACCGGCTACTTCGTAGCCGGGGAATAGTGCTCCATCTCTGAGCCCTAGATGTGAAGGCATGGTTGCGTGCATGCCAAAGCTTTCCATTTCTCCCGACAAGCTGCCAATAGAAGATGTGCTGCATACTGAGGCTGAACGGGTTCTGCTGGCTCGGTAGCAAGCCCCTGCGTATACCACGCGAATTCTGGCGCCGTACATAGGCACGTCCGGCACTGGTACGTCGAAACTGAACACGCATTCTTTAAGGGTCGCCCCGGGGGACTCTATCGATACCTGTCTACACAGCTTACTCATTATTGCTGATTATCTGTAAAGAAAATAACATCTTAGCCGTAAATAAACAATCCTACCTTGAAAACAAAAATGATGTTCTACTCGTAGGTAGATCTACAATAAATCATCACATCACAATGTTCAACGTGACACTCAATCATGATAACACAAACGACAATATAATATTCTTTTCATTCTAATCAGGATGGACGACAGTCCATCTAGACATAGCTAGATGTTTTGTAAGATTCACTCGGGGAGTATTTTTACCGAACAAACGATATATCTGCGCAGTGGCGACAATATCACTAACGGACCTTCTTCTGCGAGTAGGTACCTACCTACTTAATTGAATTCTATACTTGTATACGGTAGGTTCCTTGAAGTAACTTCCTACGTTGTAGGAAAGATACCCCAAGGAACTAATAACAATAAGCAGCCAAGAGACTGGAATGATACACAAAATGACACTAAAAGACTTCGAAAACCTCTCTTGATGACAATCACAACTTGAAGCTGAGTCGTATTGCTAATGGACTGATAGGAACCATTGAGATAAAATTAGTACATTATAACTCAATGATAGGAACAGATAAAAATACTTAAGCTAGGTACTATACTTACGTACGCTAAGCTAGTAGGTAGGTAAGTAAATGAAGCTTGGACAATAATGTTATTATGTTCCCTGGTGTTTACCTAGGTATTAAGATAACTAAAATTAAAAATAAACTGTTATGCCCGCATAAATAGCAAACATAATATTTTTGTCACGTAGCCTACCTACCTACCTTAAGCACATGGTGATTATGATGTCTAATTTAATGTTCTCTAGTCATTAAACTCATATTATGTTTTGTAAATATTGATTTGAGATACAAACACCGGTATTCACAAACATTACTAAGAAAGAGATCTCACACACAGTGCGCGCGGACGCACAGGGTCCCAAAAACCTACTGATTTTGGGACACTGCGTCCGAGCGCACTGTGAAACGTCAAAGTAATGTTTGTTTTGTGAATACCGGTGTTAATCTCGGTGCTCTAAAAAGGGATTTTTACGGATTTAAAACTGTGCCACACGCAGAGCCGGTCAATAAATTGCCTGCGCTCCCATTTTATTTGGTTGGTTGGTATATACCTACCTACCTACCTAGGTACAGAAACAAAACAACTCTGTTTGAATAAAAATAATTATGTTCTTCAGAATTATTTCTTTTGCCTTCACAATTTGGAACATGCTGTATACCTATACATTCTGTTTAGCTGTATATCCTGAGTAGGTAGGTAGGTAAGGTACATACCTATTTTACCTACCAGTATTTTTTATTTTTTACATACCTACCTACCTACTACCTACCTTCGTAAATAACAATTTGTTTGACACTTTGGTTGATATTATGTAGGTAGATAGGTAGGTACTCTACTCGAAGCCTCGTAGATCTTTGGTAGATAGGTAGGTAGGTACATATATTAGCACACACCGTGACACCATTAGATACAGATAAGTCCACTTTCAATAACTTTGGACTCTAAAAATAGTGAGTGAGAGACTATAATACACACGAAAACAACAATGTCGAGCGTAAACAAGGACTATGAACAGGACGGTAACTAGGTATAGAGATGCGCCGCACCGCACCACCTCAGAGATACACATAAACTATACCTACACGTTACCACAGAATACCTACAGATGTTACCGAGATCACTCCGCTAGCGAATGATTGTGATGACCAAGTCCAACGAACGTAAGAAACTAAACTACCTACATCGACCCAATTATATAAACACATCGCTATGACCTTCCCTTACGCCAAGGTTAAAGAATAAGGGAACAAAGAAGACAAAGGTCCACATGTTTTAGGAATAGTTAGGGCAGTAATCCCTTCATTTGAGGCGGAGCATATTTTATAAGTGACCATTACATAAATGCAGGATTTTTTGGGATTTACTTATTTGGTTCGTGTTCGACACACATAAATTTTCAGAGTTATAAAATTTATAAATAAATATTTACTTACCTGTGTTGCGCTTGTGTTGCGATTTACCATTAACAAGAAATTGTTGAAACAACTCTCACCGCACTGACTGAATCGTATTAGGTACCTACTTACATTATAAAAAAATCACACTGTATATTTACACGAACAAAGGCAAAAATGACGTCATTGATGTTTTTTTAAGCACTACGTTCCTAATACTTAGTTTAACATTTGTTTGCATCTGTGTTTTGTTCAGTTAAGTCCAAACATAATTTAGTAAAACTGCGTGTTTTGGAACAAAAATTTACTCTCATTGCCAAAGTAAAATTAGTTCCCGAATTGTAGGGTATTTTTAAAAAAAGTCACGACGTTAAAACTTTAATTTCCGATGTGCCTTGGATTTCGATATTTGTAAATATTTTGGAAGGTGCCGCCTATTAAATACAGGTACATAAGTATCTAAAAAATTACCAATAAGATTTTGTGAACTCAAAATACATCCACTTTTTATGTTTGAAGTGAAAACTTCTTTTAAAGAAATACATATTTTTATCAAAAGATGGGGGGCTAGAAATAATGAAAATAAATTTATTTATAACGAATATAGGTACCTATACCTACTTAGACAATAATCTATAAATAAAGGGTCTTTAATTAAGACTAATATTTACTTCACGAATTATATTGGGTTCAACAAAATGATTACAAATATTTATGTAATGATTTTTTTTGGTTTGATCCTTTGAAAAATTGATTGTTGCTTCTTGTATAACTTAGTCCATTCGAGCGTGTGACGTGAAGTAGCTGCGCTGTGATTAGTGGACCTTGAAAATCATTATGCAGAATGTTCTTAAAAATCATTATAAGATACATTTTGAAGTGCAAACTTAAATCGGCTTAGGAATTAAATTGATTCGGTGAAACGTCTATTTACAACTCAAAAATTGAGGCCTTGCCAATTTGTGTAGTTTAGAATGAAAGACCCTATAAAACAAATCTAGATAATAAATTATATTTATGTATACAAACTATACAATATACAGGATGGCTTTGACAAATTACATTTATGTTTATTCTACAGAATGAGTTTTGTCGAGGGCCCTCTGAGGGGAAAACCTAAACGGCTATAATAAAAGTTATGGAAAAATGTTGTAAGGAGTCACGGGCTAAAAAACTGTTTCATTTTTGGAGAGACTTATTTTATTTTTATTTTTTTCGCATTTTTGCGATAAGACCGCCGATTGTATGTCATTAAGTTTTTTTTGTTTAGTTTTCTATTTGTTATTTATTATTTGTTTTTTATTTTTTATTATGTTGTGTGCAATAAAGTATTTTCTATTCTATTCTATTTTTTAAGAGTTTAGATTTTCCCCTCAGTGGGCCCTCGACAGTACTCACCGTATAATTTTAAAATAAGTACCTGTACCTACAAATTTTCTTCATAGATACGTATGATCTGTGTTTCAACGATAGTATATTATGCATTTAAGAAGTTAATTTTAGCACTTTTTTTTTCCTAGTAAAAGCATTTTTTCCATAAATCTATTAGTCTGTCAATAGTGCTGGGGTTTCAATCCAACAGAGATTTGATGGAGTTTTTAATTTGTTGCTGGCAACTTATTTTAGCGTGGGTTTTTGTAGATGAGTATTTTGCTAGCGTGGGTCGTACGTATCAAATTGTGAGTATTTTGTGATTTTTCTAAGGTTTTAAAGTTTTAAATGTCTAGTGGTATACTTTAGGGGTGAGTAAAGTGGTGACATAGCAGTTTTAAATATGCGTCATTACTTTAATAGAGATCGTTCGCGTTCTTTGCGGTGGTCGCTTCAGACGGCCGTATTTTTTTTTGGTGCAGGTGGTTGGGTTTTGTCTTTGAGAGACGGTAGAACTTTAGGGATTGGATTGGAATTATCTGGTGTCTCAATTTATTTAGTCCAGGAAGCCACCTTTACGTGCCTGCATTTTGATATCTGACTTCTGTATCCTAGCTGAGTTATTATGAACCCATTGCGTAGTTACTATCTTGCCTCCTCATTTTTTAAAGCGGGTAGTTTGTATCGGTTACTCGATTATAATCCTAAATTTGGAAATCTATTAACTGTTTGTAAGATAATTTTGTTTGCAATATAAAAAAAGAAGTAGAGCAGGTCTCAAAACTGCACTAAAAAAACACCAAAAATACAACTACACCTACTGTCCATACATATAGTTGCCAGGAAGTAATAGCTTTTAGCTATATGGCCGCCCATTGTACAATGTCTATTTCTATGTATTCTCTGTATTATGTTTTTGTGTACAATAAAGCATTTATCTATCCATCTATCAGAACACTGGTAGTCCTACTTTACTTTCTAAGAAGGAAATATCCAGAAGCCCATCAACTTTTAGTTATTGTGGGTAGTCTTAAAGTCCATTTCACGTAAGAAATCCCATTTTATAGAAGAGTTACAAGTAAATTAGTACACATGTAAAACTGTACATCGCCTGTCAAATGAACATCACACACAATCACAGAGTGAGCAAATAAAAGCTTGATGACCTGACCTTCAGGCATCCCCGAATCCTGAGAGTTGGAAGTAATCCTAATCCATTGTTGTTCAACAGCCTCTTCGACATCATTGGAGCAAGTGGTTTGCCTGGTCAATGTCCAACTCCAACCGCCACTCTGTGACGGCTTGGTTCGTCCATTTTCATCTAGCTGAGTAATCTGCTCTCCTCCATGGATGAATTCGTAAGTAAATTTTTTTTTCAGTTTTATTTGCGATCAGTATACCAACTAAGAGCATATTATTTGCGGGTGTAATGTCAGGGAGAGTTTACTCCTAGCTTTCCTCTCCAGTAGGCATTCTTCATCAATTGCATGACATCTTTCCTTTTAAGCCATCTCTTAATGTATAATAATAATAAGTTTTGTCAGTTACTGTGCTAGTTGATTAGGATGGCTTTTCAGTTTTATATCCTGATTTAATAATAGGATTACATAGTTGACTACACTGTTTGAAATGTCACTTTTGTATACTCCATCTCCCTTTAGCACCTGCATCCTTACGTTTGTAAGAGAGAGACAAAGATAGTAAGAACAAACTGTCTTAGCAATATGTCTATTTCTGTTGCCGCTATAACAACAAATACTAAAAAACAGAATGAAATAAACATATAAGGGGGCTCCCATACAATAAACATGATTTTTTGTCGTTTTAATAGATAATGGTAAGGAACACGTGTGCGCGTCCGAGTCCGACTCGCACTTGGCCGGTTTTTCTATCATAGTCATAATTATGCAGCATCCACAGTTGATATAATCTTGCCCCAGGACTAAATTTAGTCTTTAAAAAGCATTTCAGCTTTTTAACCGACTTTAAAAAAAGGAGGAGGTTCTATGTTCGGCTGTATGTATGTTTTTTTATGTATGTTCACCAATATCTCTGTTAATTATGGACCGATTTCCAAAATTTTGTTAAGTTTGAAAGGGTGTACTCTTGAGGTGGTCCTATATTATAAATTTTTTTATTGAGAGTTTAATAGTTTTTCCGTCAAACTCAAAAAACTTCTTCCTCAGTGAGAAACGCTGCGCCCTAAAGTCAATTGAATTCGGTTTTCTTTTTAGCTTCGATCATTTGTTTTTAACTAACGTAATTGAATAAATAATAAATAAATAATACTGGACATTTCACACAGCATCATCTAGCCCCAAACTAAGCAAAGCTTGTACTATGGGAACCAGAGAACTGATATTGATATACTACTTCTAAAAGTACTTTTTGTTTGTAAATACATACATATTATACATAGTAACACCCAGACCCGAGATAAATATTTGCAGATCATACAAACATTTACCAACCGCGGGGATCGAACCCGCAACCTTCTACGTGCTTTCACCCACTGCGCCACAGAGGTCGTTGAATTATTCATAAGGCCATTTAAATTCTCATTCAAATATGATAATGTTTCAAATTATGAATCCATCCATGGTGGTTGGATAACGTCCAGAATTTCAAAAACATTTTTGATTATGTACATAGTAATATTTTAAAATTCATACTCTGACCTAAGCGGGTTTGTTTTTTAAGGGTGTTCATTCTCGTAAACTGCCATAAAGCTGGAATGTAACAGCTGACTGAGGCCTGATTGAACAAATCTACACTTTTAAGAAACTAAAAGAAAACTTGGTTAACTCTCGCCATCAAGCACATTACCCAATAAAGAGGAAATGTCATTTATTCTGTTCGACAAAAATTCCGCCAAATTACTACGGCGACACTGCACTCCGATTGGCCCCAAAAAGGTACCATGCTAAATTCATACCAGACTCAATGTGCTCTCTCGCTCACTCTCGAACATTTGAGCGAGCAACTTAGTACTTATTAGTGACAAATCGCTGATGTGTTTCGGAATTTAATGGACCACATTGCCACTCTATTGGGTATGTGCTTGATGCCTCTCACCAATATAAACTCCCCAACTACAGTTTGTAAGGCCACAAGATTGAAAATGTTGCTTTACAATGAGTTGGATTATTTTAAAACTTTTATTCAATTACAAAACCCAAAAATCATTTATTTTTATGCCTTGATTTAATTAGTTCCTAAATATGCTTGCAAACCCAGGCAGAAACTAGTTTTTATAAGCTTTGCAAAACTTAGACATAGTCAATATAAGTGTACAATATGAACCCCTTGTATCTTAATGTATGTATGCTTCAGCGAATATCTGACGCAATGAATCATATTAGCCTGTGGGTTGTACCTACAAAAGATCTAGTCTAACTGATCCCCAGTGGCGTAATGAACGAATACTCTGCTGAGATTTAGGGGGTAAGTTCGTATGAGTCAGGGGCCAAGGCTCTGGTGACGAAGTTTTTAGGCCGCCATAAGGCTTCCGTCATGGCTGAACGACTTCAATATCCGGGGCCGGACCTTCGAAGCACGGAAGCGCTCAGATGAAATGCCACTGGCGGTCACCCATCCACATACAGACCGTTTCGACGACTAAGCAAGCACGACCACGAGCGCTTGATTTAAATGTAATTCATGCATATCGGTATTACTATAACTTATGAAATTGTTCATTCACACTACCAAATAGTCTATTTTGCAATAAATTCTCTATGCAATACGACACGATTTTGCGACTGCTTCTATGTACCACATAAACCTGCCTATATGCCTAGTATGCCTAGCCAGCCAAGCGAATTTTGTTTACTTATTGCCCAGCACATAAAATTAAACATGCAAGTGACGCAATATCCTAGTACAAAAGTAACTTGTTTACTTACATGTAAGCTAAAATTTTCGATATTATGCTAATTCGGCAGCTCTTATGATAAAAATAAGGTCTGGAACAGGGAGAAGGTTAAACCAGAATAATATAAAATTTTAAGGTTTTTAGGCTTCCCAACAAAACAAAATATGAAATACTAGCTTTTGCGCGCTGCTTTGTCCGCGTGGTATCAACATTTTGAATAGCCTTTATGCTATTCCAGGTTATCTACGCATATACCAAGTTTCATCCAAAGCAGATCACTGGTTTAGGCGTGATTGAAACACAAACTCGCAAACTTTCAGCTTTTTTATATGAGTGGGATTAAGCCAGTTCCTTTAACTACAAGTCATTTTGACATACATATATTTGCACTAAAACGTTATATAACTAAGAAAAAAATTACTTATAATACTTTAGGGTCAGATGTGAGTTTCCTAAAAGTCCTAGGACTATTTGTTGTCTGATCATTAAGATTTTGTGTTTTAGTACGAATCGCGTAGTAAACTAATATTTTTGTCACAGACAAACATGGCCCAGCAATACAGCTTAAAATGGAACAACCACCAGCCGAATTTTATCTCGATGTTTGCAATACTCCGCAACACGCAAGCTTTGGTTGATGTGACGCTGGCGGCCGAAGGCAGACACTTACATGCTCACAAGACGGTGCTCTCCGCATGCAGTCCATACTTCCACGTAAGTAATAAAACTTCATATAAACTTATTTTATACCACAAGACCGCCTCTGACATCTAACAGAGACATCTTCATAGGATCTGGAATACATAATAGAGATTGTAATGCGCCTTGGGGATATAGAAAGAAAGTAACTTTTATTTTGTGCCACAGACAGAAGAATATTACAATTATAATGCAGGTACATTGTAATATTATTGAATGTATTATTAATTGTAATAGTCATGATCATGTTATGATGTATATGTATGTGAAGGCCTCCGCTTGATGGAGGCCTTCGCAGTAGTGGAACATAAGCGGCTTATTGCAATAACAATTCTGTATTTAAGAAGTAACATAAATTTCAACTTAGTCTCTTGATATATTCACAGAACATAACAATTTTGTTTGTTTACAGTCGTTGTTTGTCGAGAACCCCTCACAGCATCCCATTGTAATCCTGAAAGATGTCACGTTCGCCGACCTCCGCACCATCGTCGACTTTATGTACTACGGCGAAGTCAATATCACGCAAGAGGAATTGCCACAGGTTTGTTTTATTTCAAATCATAGTCATTTCTTCGCTTGACGGCTTGGTGTTTGTGATTGGGTTTAAGTCTAAAAATAGACATGGGCCTCAATCAGACAATCCACTCAGCTTAGTAGCTTAATCTCAATCAGTAAAGAAACCGTTGCACTCCCGGGAGTGCCAAGAGAATTGAAAACTTTAACAATTAGGTGCCTATTTTTTGAATCGTCACGAAATCGAAAGATAATGACTTTACATGTTTAGTTATAAAATTAGCTTTTACAAATTTAAAAATATTGCCCGTGAAAGTTAACCGAGTGCAGAACTAGATGGCGCTACTGGTAGGTGTCGTTGACCAGTCACGTGACTCGCACGTGACCTTTCTGAGACGAATCGAAGAATTTATTCACATCTCAAAAAGCCCAACGCGCCTAAAGAAGTTTTCACTTCAATAATTTATACCACAGACAAAATAATCAATACCAACCACTAGTCATGTGTGACTTCCAATATCTGTCTAACAAATAATTCTTCATTGCAGATGTTGCACTCAGCGAAATCTCTTAAAGTAAAAGGGCTCACAGAAACAGAACCAACATCTGTTATGCGATCACAATCATCAGAGTTTCCGTACGAGCATTCGGGCGAGCCGAGCGGCGAACAAGCGGGCGAACCTCGCGGTGACGTCACGGGAGAACAGGCCAGAGAGCCTTCGGAGGCCACTAATGAACAACCACATGAGGTCGAGCAACAGCGTCGGCACACACCATCTCCCAACGGATCCCCTGCTGCGAAAAGACGACGGTATGTTAATTCTCATGATGGAATAGTCTAGATCTTGTCGGAACTTGGTTTCGTTTAAGCATTTATTCTTAGAAACACTTCACCATTATTAGTACTCACCTAAAGCTTCCTTCTTGCATTACAGATGCCGCAAGAGTTCCAACTTATCTGCATCAATAAACATGGTGGGGGAGGAAAATCGCGATGATGGCACAATGGAAATAGTAAGGGAAGATATTACACTCAGCAGCGTAACGCCGCGTCGCCGGGAGTTCTTGCACGAAGAGAATACACAGCAGGTATTACAGCTGTATGATTTACCTTTAAAAAGCAATTTAGCTGTATAAAGGTAGTTGGAAATTGCAAATTTTCAAAGCGATTAATAGATAACTGAGAGATGCAAACGTTTTGAGAAGTTCAGTTGAATAGCTTCTGACTTCATTATAAAATCAGTTTGTTGTTACGATATTACTACAATGTCACAGAAGAATCATAAACTGGGTACTCACCTAGCAGTGTATCACATAACGTATCAGATACGGTATCAACCTGCAAGTGTGTACGGCTCGTCCACAGTCCTCGCGTATCTAGCTATGAGCTGCCGGATCCGCAGTGCTCGCAACGACGTAACGCCGCATTCATATTCAGTTCGTTTGAAGCTCGCGCGTACGTACTCACCACACAAGCGGTCGTGACGCCGTCCACGAGCACACTGCGAGCCGCCTTTGTGTTCGCAGTGAAACCGCCACTCGGCGGGTCACCGCGAGCTTACAGCGCTCCACGCGCGAGCGGCTCGCAGCGGGCTCGTGCCTACGTACTCACTTGATACCGTATCTGATACGTTACGTGCTACACTGCTAAGTGAGTCAAAGTAAGGCTATAGGTGTGTCAAAATTCAGCTCAATCGAACGTGATTACGTGAAGTGGATCAATTTGCTAGATTTGTAAAACTGCTGTCTAACCATATAGCAAAAGTCAATGTTGAAGAACTTCAATGTTTTTCTGTCTGTCTGTTCCTACATTAGTGATTTGGTCTTTTTCAGAATTCAGAGCCTCAAAATATAAATATAGATGACTTAAATGTGGATCACAACCCCGCCGGCATGCCACAAGGTAAGTTTCATAATTTTATTACATATTTCTTTGCTAACTGCATCCTAGCAGGAAATCTGCTAAAGGTAAGCATTGTCCATAATTTCTCATGATGCTATCTAAGTATGCTATTTCTGCACCATTACTACACAATGATAATATGTTGTTTTACACTGTTATAATATAAATTATAATAATCGCTTCTCGGTACTATTCTACATTTCATAACACCATCGCATTGTAGATATAGATTGTAACACGTACGTGGGTGAGATCTCCCTTTGTTGAGTGTGCGCCGCCGCGGCACCTTCTGGACCTTTACTTTTCAGGGAAGGGAGATCAATGGATCTTGTAATTAGTATAGTTGTTCTATCTCAAGAAGGCGGGTCGGTTACTTGGCTGTGTAGATTCGTTTCTGTGTGCGTAAGCGATACTAATCGCTCATTCTTCCATGGAGCGTTACAACGCGTACGCACACAGAAACAACGTGCACCTTGCATGTGCATCTACAATACGTTCAACGGATCTAGGCATTCGTGAAGTTAGCCGTTTGTCTGCGCTGAACACAATTTGGTATGAAAATGCGTTCACTGCGCAGACAAACGGCTAGCGTCACGAATGTCTAAGTCCGTTGAACGTATTGTAGACACAATCAAGGCCGGCCCGCCTCCGTGAGATAGAACAACCGTACAGAGTACGCCACAGGCCGCCTTCACGTGCCGCGCGGATCGCCGGCGATCTGTCGGTCACTCGTGAAACTGTTTAAAAAAAACCCATTAATCTCTCTTCCCAGGAGGTCAGTGGAGTATGATGGAGCACACTTACCCGCGGTATACGAACTCTTGCTTCGGGAGCGCGCCGGCGGAGGGCGGCGGGGGCGGCGCGGGCCCCGGCGTCTACATGGGAGGCATGATGGTCGGCGCGCTAGAGGGCGAGCTCGGCGCGTGGAGTGGCGCTGGAGCCGGCCTGCCGCCCGCCGCGCCGCTTGCCGAGCCGCCGCCGCCGCAGCCCAAGCGACGCCGCACTACCAACCCACAGTCAGAAGAGAACTTCCAGCGCGCGCTTGAAGCGGTCCGCATCGGCGGCATCGGTTTCTGCAAGGCGGCGCGTATGTTCGGCGTTAACAACCGCACGCTCTGGCTCGAGTACAAGAAGAAGGGCTATCCTAACAACCGGCCGAGCATCAAGAGCCGCATCAAGCGTGAGCACGCGACGCCGCCGCCGCATAAGGAGGAGGCGCCGCCGGCCGCCGACCACCACATGGCGCTGGTGTGCCAGCCGCACGCGCACGCGGCGCATGCGCACCCCGCGCCCCACCACCTCTCGCTCGGCTTCGTCGAGTCGCGCACGCTCGACCTGCCGCTCCAGACTATGAACATCCTCGGCGGACTCAACTTCAACTCGATGCAGTAGCCCGCGCTATCAGGTAGATAGCGCGGGCTACTCTCACCCGAGAGAACATTCAATTCACCGACTGCACGTTTCTTATTTGCGATTGATATCTGAATGTTCAACATGCTGGAATTTAAATTTACAGTAACTCTGCGCCTTAATTTAATTGTTAAACTCTCTAACTGGTGAACTTATATGTAAGGAAACACATCCATCACTTTGGCGGTTATATTCATGGTTGCGTGTCATTGATGACCAGCTGAACATCACATTGCCATAAACCATATTGTATTTTTAGATCTCAATAGTACCGTAAGTTTAAAACTAATCGGTCATTTGCGCATAAACACACGTACAGCGCGCACAGTGGGTGCCTGCTCAGTGAAAAAAACCTTGACAAATGAATTTAGAGTTTCAACAATTGATTTATATGTTCTTGTTGACAGTTCTAAGTTCACATGTTTATTCAAGGTATATCGTGTTAATTTGTGCATGGCATTAGATACATTGTTAGTTAGATATATATTGCATAATCAAAATGTGTGATAAATACCAACATTAGGTAGTACTAGTAACAAAAAGCAATAGGGCTATTTATAGTAGATTCATATCATATTAGCTTAGGCCAATATAGCCATTCCCTTAGGGAAGAAACCCAAAGATGCGGGGAATGAAACTCTGTATTTGTTGATGGAGTCCAATAACTGCTATATTGTCCTATTTTTGTAATTATTTTGGTTATTTAGAACCGCATTTACAAGTAAATTCTTATATTTTAGTATTTTAAGCTAAACTGAGTAAGTTATGTGGAATGCGTCCATTTGAATGATATTGAGTACCATGACACTTTTAATTTCTGACTTGCCGACATAGAATATCATTATTGTGGATTAACATGTATGTGTCTTATTGGTCGCTAATAATATTATTATTATTCGCCCGCGTAGTACCAACATTTTGAATAGCCTCTATGCTATTCCAGGGCAATCTACGCCTATTCCAAATCCAAATCTGTTCACTGGTTTAAGCGTGATTTGAAACACAAACATACGAACATCTAAACAAACTTTCAGCTTACATAGATCGAGTGTAGATTTTTGGCCTTGTCGCGGCGTACTCGTTCGCGTATCCGTTATTTATATACATTTTACTGTCCTGCTAGGCCGAGAGAGAAAGCTATAGTATTTGATTATATCTATTTCTATTTATTCATATAATTTTTTATGTTTTATTTTCTAGTTTAGGTTTGAATATGGTGAAAGAGGTATCTGTTAGTGCAACTGCTTTTTGGACGTCGCTTTATTTCCGCCTATTTCTGTTATACTCAACGGTCCTAATTATATATCCTGTAATGCAAAAAATACGACAGTGAAAATAACAACAAAAGTATGAATGTTCCAAAGATATTGTCTTAGGCATGGCGCGGGCGCTTATTCTGCCGCTCTGTTTTCGTGTTAATTCATATAACTGCGTAAATCGGATCGCCCGATAATTTTATGATTTACTGCTTAGCCAATAGACAAGAAAAATATCCGGGACGGTCTATTGCGGGTGACCCGCCTCACAAAATGTTTCTCGGCGTTTATTATGAATCGTCCCTATACGTTGTGGACGGTCTTATGTCGCCGCCATTCAATCTCTTGTCATATTCACCGAATGGCCTCGTGTTGTAGAAAACAACATTTACATACTTGTTATTTTCTTTAAAATATGTGTCTTGTGCTACGTGTACTGTTTCATTGGTGTGTAGAGTATAACAGATACTTTTAATTGTTTATTTCACTGACATTTCATGTGGCTTATTTTTCAAGTTTGACCAGCGCAGGTGGTAATTCCATACTTCCATCATCAGATTAGCTCTTTGTCACCATAATGTGATCGAAACTACAAGAATAGCAAGTTTCGAGCCTATCAAACGGTTTCCTAGTTCCGTTGAAAAGGCCCTTACTAGCATCATGTTGGGAGCAGGAGCAGGGATTAGTCTCAAGATGTATGGCTTGTATATAATTTAAGATAGGTCTGTAAATAATACGCCACATGAAGTGTGAGCTGTAGGTTAAGTTTAGTTTTAAGAATTTTCAATGAGCTCTGGTATTATCAGAAACCTAATAGCAATTTTTAGGGTTTATAAGTGTGTTGTACGAGTATGTATACGTTATTTATGGCAGTAAGAAGTTATTTACCCTAATTTATTCAATCGTAGGTATTCTGATGATATCACAGCAAGATGAAACATACAATCTTTCACTATATTCAATGTTTCTTTTGTCTGTTTTTGAATCGTTTTTATGGTTTCGTCCGAATGGGGTTGTATAAAATACTCATATAATTTACAAGGCTTACTACTCGGGGTACTGAACTAGGCAATGCGTTTTCCTCGCTACAAAGGCGATATAATTATAATCATTATGTTGAACTAGTTAATATCAGTATGACACTGAACTTACTCAGTTATACTTTATTTCGAGCTAGTTGTAAAACAAATAATTGCAGCATTTTATTGCATTTACCGCAAATAATAATGTAAGTTTAAAATTTAATAAAACCCCCGACTCGACAAGCTTCTTTATAGATTTTGGTCACAACTCATGAATCAAGGAAGACTCTTTCGTACAAAAAACGAAAATAGAATCCTTTCATGCGGAACCTACGATGCCACATCACATAAACACACAGGTAGTAAAACACGTAAAACTTATGTGTCGGGGGTTGAAAATCAAGCTTTTATATACTTTTGTAAACCAGTATTTTTAGTGGTAAATTAACAAATTAAATTTAAGTTAGCCAGAGCTTCCTGAACTAAGGTGAAGGTACAATATGGGAATATACTCGAACCTCACAGTATTAGATGTGTGCAACAGGTTTGCATAATGCATTTGCAACTTCGTCGAATTGTTACTAGATTTATCATCAAAAAAGTTGCTGGCCTAACCATGATAATTACCATTTTAGTAGGAAAGTTTGAGCTAGTGGATTTCTTTATACGACTTAGGCTAGTATTCCAAGTGCTAGGATAATTTTGGATACGCAATAACAAGAATTCATGAGAAATATTATAAATGAAATGAAATTTTTTATTTGCAAGAAATATGGTTAACATTTTATGATAAGGTTTACATTTTAGGATCACATATTTCACCAACTAACCTAACTATCATAATCTACAAAATTGTATGTGTGTACAAATGATTTCAGTATTTACTTTGACATCGACCGCCTAGTCAATGCAGTTTTCTATAATAAACCAGTGATTGCAACAACCCTATGTTGCTGTATGCATTTACACAGATAGTCTTATAAGTTATGAATTGTCAAATAGTTATAAATAACAAAAATGTAATTCTTAAACACTCGCCAGGAGCAGATAAAAACATTTATGCATATACTATAGAAATAACGATTAGCTATGACAATGTATGCGTATCGCCAAAATGTATGTATGTTATGATACCACACTTTGTGCCTTGTGTATTATGTCGTAACTTCTTGGTTTGACGAATATTGTTGTGTCACATATCTCCTGGCCGGTGCTTTAAGAGCATCACAATGGCGGCTCCGTCGCAATACAACACCAATTAGTTTAATTTAGAGACATCTTAGTGTACTTATTTTTATAGTGAAATGAAATGTGAGATATTTTAGCGTCATAGTTTAAGTTTTACAATTTTACTTAAACTGTTTAGAGAGATCTCGATTTTATAGTTATAGCAATAGCATATTCAGTATGTCAATGTGCCTAGATTTTTCTAAATGTACCGGAAGTATGAGTAATAGTATTCAAAATTACTTTAAGATTACGAGCAGAATTTGCGACTTTTACTAAATACCAACTTGTTTGGCATGTTTTATTATAATTTATATCTTTGTTCGGGGATTGTACGTACAGATATAATTACAGACGAATAATTAATATAATATACACAATTGCCCGCTGCAGTTCGAGTCACAGATTGATTGAGAATAGTGAGATACGATTCCGGAGCTTTACGGTTGTCTAACGACGTCGCCGGAAGCAGAAGAGAGGTGACCATGACCAGTGACCACTCTAATTAACTTTTCGTGTATGTTAGGTTAATAATATTCGCGTTTGTTAGGAAAATAATTTGTTGCTAGCACATGCATGATAATTATTTAGAAACAAATATTTACAGTTATGACTTATGTCTTTGCCTTGTAATAAAGTGAGTGAATATTTTATTGAAGATTAAGAAACTAGAAATGTTTAGGGAATTTGTTAAAGCGAGAGCCGCGCATGCGCAGTTGATGTGTATGTTGGTTGACCCACAGCGGACTTTTCAAGCAATAAAGAGATGTTTACACAGTTACCTACCCGAACGGAGGATGATTCAAATATTTTTGTAAGATTCATAGTTGTACGACTTAGTATAAGTGTAATTTTAGTGTAACGGTGCCAGTGTCAAACTAAGTACTTTATTTTTATGTTGTACGGCCAGGAGCAAGTCGCCGTCATCATTCAATATTTGAGTTTACCATGTGATTTTAAGAGACTCACATACCGTCGCCTAGTATTATTATTGTTTTTCATAAGTATTATACATAGTTATTTTTGAATGATTGATTTTACAACGATCTTTAGATTTGTCATGCGCGATCTCTTATTCCTTTTGACTGATTTTTTTTGTATTGTATAATATTTTAGGAAACTGCTGCTATTTGCATCCGGGCAGCTCGCATGTAAATAATTAATTCTGTATATAATTGGTTAGAAATAGAATACGCTGGCATTTCTAACGTTTTATTATGTAAGTATACCTAAAGACTGCTAGTGATGGGGAAATGTATCGTGAACACCGACGTTAGTGAACAACTTTATTTTTACAGTGCCATTTTTGTTAAGCAGCATTATCAAAGTATTTTTCGTAAATTACAATTCATTTAAATGTTACCAGAGAGCTCTCCCACGATCCTGCTACCGCTATATCTTATGACTTGAGTAAACACCTTGACGGCTAAAGCAAATAAATGACATTGTATTTTTTCTGAAGGTCGCCACTTAATAAAGGCAATATACACCAAATGCGTGCGCGTACGTGTTCTCGTGCATATCTACGTACGTATACTTGTCTGGTGTGTAACGACCTTAGTAAATTCTGGCTTAAAAATCGAACCAAACGAAGTTTTGAGTGTTTTTTTGAAGTGGATTATTTAAATCCAGTTTTGTGAATTTCGTACAAGCACCTACCGCTTTTATTTATGTTTTTTTTTTTCATTTTGGACTCTTAATGCAATAATGTAAGCGGCTGTCATATAGGTGCGTAGCACTCGATTATTTTATACCAAAATTACATGTATATACAAGTAGATAATAAAAATATTTGATTATTTTGTAATTTGGCTTTTCATTTGTAACTAAAACAATTAATTGCTAATAACAGCACATAGAAATTATACCATAAAGGCTTAAACATCAGCAGCAAATAATATTTTTAAAATTTTACTAACTTATAAAATGGATTCTTGTGCATTTCTGAAAGTTGTAGATCATCACGAATGAAAAGATAGCTTGGGCAAGCGTTGGACCTCTGACCCCTAATATGAAATCCTGGAATGCACATTTTTTTAAATACACTTTTTAAAGCTTCAACATAAATACTAGTACCATAGCATGATAGTTGCTGATACCGACTCAGTAAGTCCTGTAGGCTTTCTATAGCAAAACAGCTGATGAATCTGACCTACTAGAATCGGATCGGAAATTTTCCGACTGACCCGGAAGGTTGCTGTGATGGATGCTTTCTAAGATCTGCTGAATCAGTAGGTAGCGAGAAACCATTTTTCCAACGCCATAAGGTGAAAAAAAAATTGGTTGTCTGTAAAGTCGGTTTACTGACGATAGTTGAACGTGACAACGTTTGTACTTATTTGTCGCTCGTTCCGCGCTCTCGCTTGCACTTCAAGCCTTACATGGAACGCCTCAGAGCGAGGTAACGCCGCATTTTTTCGTGCGTGCAGCCGGCTCTATCGAATTATAAGACGTTGTCACGTCAAAATGCAGATTATGTATGAAATTATAGGGGTACATTGATCTTCCAGAGTTGGATTTCTCGTGTTTTAAGCTCAAGCTTGTACGCGCCGCAGTCATTTTTCTATATAAAAACCGCGGCTCGCTTCTGACGTCAGCAGCATTTTCTCTACGGAATTGACAGTTCGGCGCGTTCGGCTCGGCTGGACTGTGCGACCACCGCCCTTAAAGTGTGCGAGATCACGTGATGTCAATGCCCCTCGCTATAAGTAACAAAATAGAGTACTTGCGACTAACTGCGAATTAGGTACTTGTAAGTATTCGTAGTAAGCGTCACCAATTGGTAACATGCAGTGAGGCTACCAGTTGGTGACGATGTCTATGTCTTGTTTTTATAAAAGTTTGCGTTGGTGCAGAGTTGATGGCCAGCCTGCGACTACGGCGCTCGAAGCACCTGACGCGACAGGCTCGCGTGGATGGACGCTTACCACGCCAGCAGCGTTCGGAACCAGCACCGCCGCCACCGCCCCCCGCACCGACGCCCGCGCCGCCGCCGCTGCGAAAACATCACTCCTATCCGCAGCTCGCAGCCATGGTAGGTACCCGGCCAATGGATCTTGTACTTGCTCAATAGATGCGACTAACGCTATTATTACTTTATATAAATAAAATACATATTTATACTCACCTCAATTCAGCCCTATGGAGAACAGGCTTTTTATATATTTTTTTCGAACTCATCATAGGTAGGTAATTCCCATTCACCTCAAAATTAGTGGGAGAGAACGGGAAAAAAATTCCCCATCGTCCCCGATAGGGACTAACAGTAGGGGTCAGCGGGCATAAGGCATAACCCTCATAATCATGGTTACAGATGCGGCGACAACAGCAGCAGCAAGTCGGCTCGCTGTTGATCCGCGCGGTAACAGTAGTGGACAGGCGAGCGGGCGCTGCGGGGGGTGTTAGTGGGGAGGGGGCCGCCCCCCGTGCGAGCCATACTCCCGCCGTGCGATCCGGCCCACCACTCAGCTGCAACTTCTGTTGGAACACAGTCGACGAGAGTGGACGCATCCTCCGCCGCAAGACCCAGTACCATTGTCCCGAGTGCCGCACCAATCTCTGCATCGTACCCTGCTTCCACGAGTACCACGACGCAGAGACGGAGCTCGCGAGTGTTAGGTGATCAACGCCTTCTGTTATTGCGTACGCGAACCCTCGATAACGCGGGAACTAAGTTGTTTTGCTCAGACTATGCACTTTCGGATATTGCAATATTTTGTATGACTTTATAGGCAAGTATTTTTTCTCATCCATACACTAATTGTTAAGTGGTGTTTATTTTGAAAGATTTTACATTGTAAAACCAAAATACTTTATATAAATTTGATATATGTGTGAATAATGACCTACTGGAAGAACAACCTGGATAAATATTTTAACCACAGACTTCATCACATTTTCATCCTATACTTTGTATGCATCCCAAATCTGGACAAACAGATCCTGCTAATTCTGTTTCTGCTCCTAAAATGTAAAAAAAGAAAAGTGTAAATACCACAGATAATATAATACTTTGTCATTGGTAATGTGAAGCTGCTGCTGTTGTTATTTTGTAAAGCTGGTAAGTATCAGATTCTACAAGAGACTTTCTGCAATGTTCTTCCAGTATGGTTCTACCATTATTACCAAGGATATTATTATCTTAACAGCTATGCACTTGTAAAGATGGCATATAACTGTAGAAGTCCTTTTAATGTAAGTAGTACCTAGTACCTACACTGTACTTGGTACATAAACTGTTGTGAACGTAGGGGTGTAGTAGTATTAGTTGGCGATCTTTGAATGTTATTTAGGTACTTTATTTTAAAGTATGTCAACGTAATCTGTGATGCGTAGGTATGATTACTAGGCTTGTGAATGAATGAATATATAAAATTTAATAATAATATAATAGTAACTAATAAATAAACCGCCCACACTAAAATAATATTGCGTTGTTTGAGAACAACTATATTTTTTATTAAATATAAAAATTAATAACCTTAACTTTATAATTTATATTCATAAAATGAAAAATAAGTAATAGAAATATAATTATGGATATTAATAAAGTTGTAATATTTAATAAAGAAATATTTGTAATAATTAAACAAAGCACAACAAAACTAGATGTGTGGAATTATGCATGCATAGCTTATATTATATATTTTATTATTAGATAATATTTTTGATAAATGTTGTATGAAAAAGTGTAATAACGAAAATATGTATTAGAGCCAAGGGTCTCGATTTTTCAATTAGTAATTATAATATAACGTTAAGAAAACGGACGTATCTAATGTAGGTATCTAACTTTATCATTATTGGCCACAACAAGTAGCTCTTAAAACATCGCAGCTATGTACAATAGTATGCATTAAAAATATTCTGATTCTGATGTTTTCGGAGCGTCTTAACCAGTTATTGTATTATCTCATTCAGTGGCCGCCGATTGGCGGGCTGATTTCACACTTTGTTTTCTTAGCCAAATAACATCTAAAAATAATTACATTATTTGCAAATGATTTTTTCGTTTCTTCTTTCCCGAAAATAGTGAAAAATTTTGCATTAAAGCTTTGCTCTCATTTAAGCCATAACTAAATAATAACATGGAATTTCGTTATATGACCAACAACAGTTTGCGCTGATACTTGAACATTATTAATTACTTAATAAATAAATTATGCTGGACTTTTCACACAGCATCATCTAGCCCCAAAGTAAGCAGAGCTTGTGTTATGGGTACTACATGATATACCTATTGTGTATAAGTAGTAGGTACCTACATAAACGGTTGCAGTTTATTATCAAAAGGCGTTTAAGGTGGTCGCACAGGTCATCAGAGCCGAGCGCGCCGAACTATCAATTCAATTGAGAAATTGCTGCTGACGTCAGAAGCGACCTGCATTTTCTGACGTCATCAGCATTTTATGTATAGAAAAATGACTGCGGCGCGGACAAGTGTGCAATCAGTTAAAGTCAAATATTTTGTTGTAAATTGTAATAATCAGAACTTCTACAATAGATATATAAAAATTATAAATTATTATTATTCTGCAATAGATTGTATACTTTTTGTTTGTAAATACATACATATAATACATAAACCTGAGACGAATATTTGTAGATCATACAAACATTGGCTCCGCCGCGGGGATCGAACCCGTAACCTTCGTCACAGGCAAGCCTTCGTCCACTGAGCTACAGAGATCGTCAAACTTAATATTTAGAAGACAGGAGTGAACCAAAATGGATTTTACTCTGAACAAAACAACCGAATTATTGAGACGAGACGTGGGGATGTAAAATGTGCAGATCACTATTAAACGTGGTCGCACACTGACCGCGCTGTACAGCCCAGCCGTACGCGCCGAATTTTTAAGTTTAGTTCTGCCGGTGACCCATTTATTCGCATAATGTTATTTGTCATAAAAATACATAGGTACATTAATCGATATGCAATTTTTTTGGCTGTTCTACATTTTTATCTCTTAGTATCTACTGTAACAAGCCTATTGGTTACAACTCCTATAATTCTCCTATATCTTGTTGTACTAAGTACATGTAGTGGAGATCCGTGGTCTCTGCCTACCCCTTGACATCTTTATATATTACTAGCTAATGTGCGTGGCTTCGCCCGCGTGGTACCAACATTTTGAATAGCCTTTATGCTATTCCAGGTCTTATCTACGCCTATTCCAAGTTTCATCTGAATCGGTGCACTGGTTTAGGCGTGATTGTTTCACAAACATACATACTCACAAACTTTCAGTTTTATTATATTATTAGGATTAGCTAGTAGGTATATATACTAAGGCCTTTACAGGCCTTAGTATATATACCTACTAGCTGTCCGCCGCGGGGTTACTCGCGATCCCTCGGGAAAACTTCACTTCCCCGGGATAAAATATAGCCTATGTTCATCGGGGATAATGTGGGATTCTATTGGTGAAAGAATTTTTCAAATCGGTCAAGTAGTTTCGGAGCCTATTCATTTCAAACCAACAAATAAATCTTTCCTCTTAATAATATTAGTATAGACTACAATACCTATTAAGCAATGACAGAGACCTAAAAACTCCGTCACTAGAGTTGCCATTAACTCAGACGAACATACATCCCACCTACTATAATCCTCTTTTCTGTATTCTATAAATAATACATAAAAACCTATTACTTGCCTATTGTTAAATTAATAGAATTTAAACCCCGAATCTGCTTGCCTTTTTGTTTCAAAAACTCAATTCAATCGGACAACTGGACAAAGCTTCCAACCTTATCTAAAAACTACTGGAATAAGTATAGAAATTAAACACAAATGTAATAAAAAACATTTATTTTGTTTAAATTACTGTGGATAAGTTCTTACGATCTACAAGATAAACAGATCACAAAAATTTAAAATTACAGTTTTCATTTTTTGAATGTCAGTTTCACAAAGGTTTGCTTTGAAAATCAAAATTCTTTGAAAACAATATAAGTACCTAAAGTTAACAGTTTCTCAAAAACGTTGCAGTACATCAAGTAGAATTACACCTACTTAATATTAACATTTAAATTACCTTGAACAACAACGACGATTAGGTATAGTATAATAATACACCATGATTACTATTTTATAATAATTCTGGATAATTATAATATTGGAGCTGATTGATTATTTACTAAGTTAGCCCCATCGGCATCGTGCCGTGGGATCAGAAGCAGTTCAAGAATCTGTTGTTTTTATATATATTTCTAATGTCCTTCATTCTTCGATTAATATTTACTAAGTTACATCGATCCTACTCTAATAAATAAGCTCTAACTTTCTTGACATTTATCAAAATTGTGATTAACTTTATGAGATAATAGTTTTGACGTCAGAAAATGCAGAGCTAACAGATTCAAAGAGTCAGTTGTGAGTTTTAGTAATAATGATCATATGTTCACAGTCGCAGGCGCAACCACGGGCACTATTGATTACGCTACCGGCAAGAGTAACGCCTCTCAGTCACTACACAAGCAAATTAATAAAACAAAGAACAAACCCTTACCAAAACAAACTACATTAACTAATCTAAAATTTGGAGGCTTACTGCAAGTCCGTATAACTGTAGGGGACAATGATAATAAATCATGAATAGCTTTTATGAGAATAACATATTTGTTAATAAATTCATGATAATATATGTTACAATACAACTAAAGTTGATACAGAACTTTATCACTTAAAATCTAGTAAAAGTACCTAAACAATAGTCATGTAGTAATTAAATACACTATTATTTACATAAGTATACTTAATCAAATAAAGTGTGTAATTAAACTAAAATAAACGATAGGACATGAATCAATAGTAGCGTTAGTGGATGAGCTGCCAAAAGTGTGATTTGTAACAGTTCACAAGTTTTACGTACAATTATCATAGCCCGGCAAACTCAGGCCGGAGGACACCAATTATCTATTACCTTAATAATTATATTTTTACTACACAGTCCACGGCTTATATAGCGCCGCGTCGACTGACAATACTTATGATATGATACAAAATGGCCAGTACTTAAAAAAGTGCTGAAAATTTCGCATAGTAAGTAAGAAAATACATCAATATTTAATAAGATGAGTAGAAAATTTGCGCCTTGAGGACGGCTCGAGAAGCAAAGAGAGTGGTGCGGTGCAGCTAACTAAGGACATGCTTCGAGAAAACTTCCTTCATGACAACTCCACAAATCCTATACTATACGTTTAATTAACTTCTCAGTCTTCGCGCGTTTTACCGTTATGCTGCTTTCTACACCTGAAAATTAAACCGCACTTTTTATTATTTCTCCAGCGGCCCGTTTCTCACGACAAATGTATTGGGATAGTGAAGTTACGAGGATGATGTTCGCCGCTTCATTTTAAAGTAAATGGAACATTTGGGCATGACTTTTGTAAGGTTTTTTTAAAAAATTTAAATAATATTGTCGCATCGTATCTCTACAGCTAATTATTAGAAAATATAATCTATCCTTCAATAGTGAATTATGTTCTCGACTAAACCCCATGAAAGTTCGCGGTTCCTCCCTACAGAGCTACGGGCTCCTCAGATCCATGATGTCTATGAGTTCTATTCAGACGTTATTACTTTGGCACCTGCCCATTAGTGCAGTATTAGAATAGAAAATGCGACAAGTTGCAAGCGTGTTGCTTTTAAGTATACTGTCGATAAACGCCTCAGAACTTTTGGATTCAAAGGTTCGATGTTTTCCTTCACAATTCAAGTCCTATCCTACAATATAAAATAAATGAGTTTAAAACTCATATCATAAATGAAGTTTATTTAAATGTGAGTGTAATAACAGTGATGATAAAATAAAATGAATCCGTCTTTTTATTGTTCGTACATAATTGCCGATAAAAGTAAAGTTTTTTTTATTATTTCGATTCATTAAATTAAAATATGTATATAAATCCTGTTACAAATTATTTGCCAGCTGCATACATTTTTAATCTACTGATAATGATTTAAACGAAATAAAATATTTTTTTAGATTACGCAATAATGCTCACTAGATTATATTTCATAATTTGTATAATTTCAAAATTATTGAATTACGAATTATTTATTAATTATCTAATTATTCATGTCATTAGTTTATGCATAAATAACATTTTTTGATTTGGATGAGTCGTCAACTTTTTGAGACAAAATTGATTTTCATTCAAACTATTCAAAGGTTAATAAATAATTTACGTTAAACCAGGCACACTCGGCCACGGTGAGTGAAATAATAAATATAATATTAGTAGGTAAATATATAATAAAACGAATTACTTAATTCACTTTGTGAAGGGACCAAAACGGAATATTATTAGTTTTCGACCAAAGCCTGTTCTTAGAACTGAATCGTACTTCAGTATACTAAAAACTCATAATACAGTTTATTTTATCCCTTCAATTAAAACTGATGTGAGATAAAAACCATCTCAACTTCAACAACGATTGGTTTGTAAAGTTTCAATGCCCCGAAAACAAGTGCGATTCAGAATGTAAAGGGAAAAACAAGGCCTATAATAATTGATACCTACCTACTTAAATAATATGCACTCGATGGTGATGCATTCGATAGTGATGATAAGTTTACGAGCCAACTAGGACGGCAGATGAGATAAAATAATAAGCGGTATATCATTATAAAAATGCATGTTTTGGCATTCAAACTACCTACGTGTAGAACAAATTGATTATAAATACAATGCTATTTTACAAAAATGAATATATAATGAGATTTTTCGTCATTTTCGACCATACAAGCAAATCTTCAAGACAGCCCAAACAATTCTAGACATTTAAAAGAGGGATGGTTAAGACAACATTGAACCAAGCCAAAAAAAGCAAGGTATTACGTGAACGTGAATGTTGCTTAAGATTGAACTAATAGTGGGCCATGTTATGAATATCGATCACGTAGCCTGACAGTAGAATCGTGTCAGGGCACTACTGTGCCAAAGCATACGAGGTAGCTCTAAGTTTACCTGGTAATACTTTTGCCCAAGAAAATAGTGATCAATGATTTTAGTGAAAGCCCACGAAGCCAAGAAAATAGAGTATGATCTTGCACAATGAGTAGATGATGTGACAACAGAGTTCATAAATTAAGAGACTTTACAAAAAAAAAATAACCGTAGCTCGTGGTTTAAAGAAAAAAATGCATTGATTTCTAGATTACAATGGATAAGCGTATGTTTAAATGCAAGGACCGTCCTAGGTACACCCAACTGCTTCGTACTTCGCAGTTACAGTCAATGAGTGTCTTTTAGCGTCCGTTTCGGAAAACTTGGCGTCGATTGCGCAGTCTGACCAAACTGCACTTACAAGTAATTTGAATCCAACATTAATAGATGTTTCGTCGATTTAAGAGCATATTTCACAATATTTAAATCAATTTGACTCAAAATGTTCTCAATTCAAATTGATTAGAATTTCATGAAAGTAAAAAGTTGCAGACTACAGTTTAACTTTTGGTTGAAACTAACTTCGATAAGTTCATGTTAGTAAGATTACGCAACCGATGCAATGATGCCAAATAACTTTGCGGCTGTGATTTTTAAGTAAAGCTGTTTGCGTATCCCGAGCGTGCAATGTGATGTTTCAATGTATACATTATACAACTTGTTCGTTTGTGTGAACGTGGGGTAAGAGGAGTGGAATTTCTTCATATCTGAAGCTTACTGGTGGTCAGGCGGACAGTTAAGAATTTCTTTAGGAATCCGAAATCATTCGATAGATTTTCTCCCCATTGGTTTGTTAAGATCGCCCAAACTCCCAAATAATTTCGGTATTTAATTTGAATTCATTCCGTTTGTGGATAGCCAGCCGCAAAGCTATGACCGCTTAGTGTTTAGCGTAAACGTAGATGAGTACAGAGGCGACGGCCAGGAGGCCGACGGAGAGGGCGAGCGGCTTGAAGAGCGACCTCTTGAATGAGTGCCAGCGGTCAGCTTCGCGCGAACGTTTCTTCATGGTGGCCACTCGCTCGGCCAGCGCGCGTCGGCGCCTAACGCCCTCGTTGTCCGCCAAGTCTGCGCCTGCGTCGCCGCTGAAATATAAATAAATAATAAATAAAAAAAGTAAAAAATGATAAATAAATAATGCTGGACATTTCACACAGCATCATCTAGCCCCAAACTAAGCAAAACTTGTACTATTGGAACCAGATAACTGATATACTACTTATATACTTTTTGTTTGTAAATACATACATATTATACGTAGAAACACCCAGACCCGAGATAAATATTTGCAGATCATACAAACATTTATCCCGCGGCGGGGATCGAACCCGCGACCTTTTGCGTCGCAGGCGGGCCTTCGCCCACTGCGCTGCAGAGGTCGTCGAAATAGTTTATAACATGTAATTTCTTTTTCTGGTAAAATTAATTATTTGTATTATTATTTTATTACACCGGGTTTTTATCACCCATAACACAAGCTCTGCTTACTTTGGGGCTAGATGATGCTGTGTGAAAAGTCCAGCACTATTTATTTATCCTGCACTATTTTATACAAAGATCAGTTCTGTATACCTAATTATGCGTTCTATCTAGTCGACTCAACTAGGCCGTCAATTAAAAATCTTTAACCTTTCGTCTAAGCGCATTAAGGCACTTTAGAGCTTTTAGTGAAACGACAAGAAACATGAACTTGTTATAGTGTAAAATAAAAACCGTTAAATTACCTCTCAGGAAGTTCTGCGGACTCTGTTGTCTCTGTGGTGGTCTCATCGTCAGCGATGTCTTCGTCAGCATACGCAGAAGAAGCCGGCGACGGCGTATCGCGTCGCGGTTCGCCTGAGTCGCGCGGCGGTGGCGTCGGCGGCGCGTCAGAATCAGACTCCGCATTCGCCGACAGATCGATGTTACCTGCAAGAAGGAAACATCTTAGACCAAGCCTCATCGAACAACGCACAGACAGGTCGTTAAATAAAAAAACTGTTCAACGGTTTTATATTCGTCAATAAATCAACTGTTTTTAGTCAACGGAAAACCTGTTGTACTCGTAAATAAATTCCGATCTCGTCTCAATTTTCAATGATGAATGAAGCTTGCATTTCATTTGTTTTCTCAAAAAAAATCCACCAAATGATTAAAATTACAACTTTTATACTATGTCAACGATAATGAAGATCAATGAAAGCCCGTGGACGTTTTAATAGTTTTTGAAGTGAAAACTTCTTTAGGTGCGTTGGGCATTTTTGAGATGGGAAAAAACCATCAAACTCGTGTCGCAAGTCACGTGACCGTCACCAACACCATTACCTTTCGTCACACATTGTATCGTCACGAAGCGATAGAGCTCTGCTTCTGAGGGAGACAACCGCGAGTTGTCTCAGTACAGTAGGACAGTAACCTTTTGCACTTAATTTTTTTTAAGTTTTGAACCGTTACCGAAACCTAGTTCAAGTTTTCACTTCTGTCGGCAGTGGAGTGCCACTGTTTTTTACCATTGACGAAAAACAGTTGCGTTGAATGAATAAAAAACCGATGAATCTTTACAGCCCTGGTTGTACACAACACCACCTACCGATTATGCCAGCATTGCAAGTGATCCCGTCGAACAACAGCTAGAAAGACCAAAATTTGGTCTTTCTAGCATATTTAATATGTACCAAGTGATACCGTCTACCTCAATAGTCGTCAAAGCGCGGTGTATATGAGAGTTAAAAAAAACAATACCTAGAATAAGTAAAGTAAATTGATTATATTTTATTGTGTAACAAAAGAATATGTCGAACAATCGAAAATTGCATGTCATCGAACATTGATCAGGTGGGCTGGAAGTTTCACGATAAATCCTGATGTCGATGTATGTTGTACAACGCGATGTCATATTAAGCACATCCAATGTTGCTCCAATGCATGTCTTCCTGCATGCAAGAGTGACAGTAATGCATTTTTTCACGACGAGATCGTTTTCATGCTCTCAGAAAAGACTGTGTTCTGCTTGCCAAATTATCTGGGGATATCTACAGCCCTTTTCATTTTCATTCTTCTTTTTTATAGCAATTAACTGCAATATAAGTTTTATTCTCTGAGTGCCGAGATAATAATTTTTAGGTCATGTCGGTTGATTTGGAAGAAAATGGCGGCTTATTTCTTTAAAACTGAAACGAGCATCTTTACTTTAGTCATGTTAGAGAGCTTCTTCAGCAGTCTTCCTGTCGATTTTCCAACACACACATGCCAGTGCCACCACACCATACGAGTAGTTTTAATGCAAAGTCACTTTCGTTATAGATAGCTCTAGATGCTTTTCTGTAATCCCACGTTCCATCACCCAATTTCAAATGAAAATACACTGTTTCTGTGTGATGAAATATTTTTTTTACTGTATTTGTTTACCCCACCACGCTGCCGCTGGTCCAGTGCGGGTTTGGTGGATATAATATATAATAACAAACATATTTTACAAACTTTCGAAATAGTAATAATATTGTGAATGCAGTCACTTGGAAAATATCTTAAGTATACGAACTACGAGTATATCTTTCGCCTTGCCAAGCTCCAATAAAAGATATTAAAGGTTAAATAAGTCATTAAATCTTATAACTCAACAAACAAACAAACAGAACAAACTAATAAAGTATTTTCTCGTATCGATATTTCTAGAGTGCAGGAAAATTAACGGTCCAAGTTAAAAGCTTGTTATGTTTACGAAGATTGGAGAAAAACTTGTAATGAATGTACGCGGTAGTTCTCGGTCGGTACTACGAGTACTTACTCGAGAAAATTGATTGCACTTTGTGTTATATAATGCATATTTCAATGTTTTGAAACCATAAAGTATGGGAAATTCCATGACATCTTGTTATATTGTAGCTCATCCCGGCGTCGGTCGTCCTAATAGAACGCGATTCGCGGGAGTCACGCGATCTTAGCGATGCGATGCGACCATCTCTAAAGTCACTCAAAATTAGTCGCGCGACCACATTATAGATGACAAATATATTGATCAACTAATAAATTTACCTAATAAATAAATTAATCATATTAGTTATCCAAGATTAACAAAATTGAATAAAATTAACAACTCAATATTTTCTAGAACCAATATCAAAGATAAACACGATATGATATTTTTAACACTAAGTACTGCATTTAGATTGCAACTCTATCTTGTAAGCTATAAGAAATATTTTTCTACTCGATTCGTGCGTCGCTTACTACGTTATGACTCCTGCCGGCCGGAGTCCTCCGGATTGACTGACGTGACGTGACGTCACAGTGTGCGCACAGGTTGTTCGTTCACTCATTCAACTTCATAAAACAGTCAATTATAAGTTCTATTGCACTCAATATAAAGCCTAATTATGATTTTAATGCAGTTTTATAAATTATATTGATATTCATACGAAGCTTACAATATTTTGAACAATGCAATATGTTTATTTCATCTAGCGGTCGAGTGCGTCTGATATTCTGGCTGAGTAGGGTACCGTTTTTGTTGTTTTTTTGTTTTCGTAACTAGCCATGGGTAACTCAGGTAAAAATCGTGAACTGTAGGTATCAGGTATTTTTCAATCATTTATTTATTTAAAACCTAGGCTAACATTACAGATACGTAATCTACTATCTAAGGCGATGTAGAGCATCAGTTCTGCGACTCATCGCGGCTCAAACAGGTATCTACCTACAGTTATAAAAAAAAAGTTCAACGGAATAATAGATAAAAATAAAATTCTTTAATTCAGACATTTTTGTGTATAATGCCTATTAACGCCATCTATGATTTTACGTAAGTACTAAGTATAGAATGAAAAGTTCTATCAATAGTATTGGAGTTTGCTTAATTAGTCCAGTCATTTGGTAGTTTTATCTGGAAAGTTTTCCGGGAGTTGTGCAAATTGGTATTTATATAGATTTTGGGGTGCTCTTTCCGAATTTCAACTTTGCCACCTCGTGTCGCGCCGCCATTTTGGAAAAATGGCGCCCAAAATCAGTTTTTCGGCAATACCTCCTTTTCTACTTATTTTACGACAAAAATGTGTATCACAAAATTAAATTTGAGAACATTTCCTACAAATTATGTTTTAACAATTTTTTTGTACGATCAATAGTTTTGGCATACGGGCGCCGCAAAGGGTACTTCAACTTGCATTTCGGCAAAAAACTCATTTTGACCACTTTGAGGAGAGTAAACAATTATTTATCGACATTAACATTGTGTTCTTCATTTATCCACAAAATATAATGGTATATTTACGAAAAATATCATAACTATGTGTTCTAGGGTACAAGGTGGTACTAGATGGTGACCGCAGCAGGTATAAAAAACAAGTCTATGAACGCCTTTATTAGAGAAACGATATACAGGGTGTTATTTTAAGAGTTCGGTTACGAGTAGGGCGCATTATATAACTGACCATTAATCGTAAATAAGACCTTTCAAAAGTGTCACAGCTTTCTAACTATCGAGAACATTAAAAAAAAAGTAAAATATGTATGAAATGAAAGTGTAAAAAAATGTAAGTATAAAAACCAAACAAAAAAAAAAGAACAAAAAATGAGAACAAAAAGTATTAAAAACAATAAAAAAAAACCATCGATGTAAATAGAATCAATGATCTGTTAAATACGCCTAGCTGTTTTTATTTTTCATGTAGAAAATTTTCAACATACAATACTTACATACTAACTAAAATAACAGCTAGACAGCATAAGCCTGTTCAAGTATGAAGGAAATATCATTGAATATAATTTTACTTTAATAATTTTCATACTAATATTCATTTAACAGAATATTCAACTTCAGCAAAACTTGTACTTCAATAAAAATATCAAGTAATATTTTCAACCAAAAAAAATATCAATAATTTTTTTTAACACATCGCGGACAACCAATAAAAAATTTCAACCAATATTGACACCACTGGACCACATCATGTGAATGCCAATAAGGACACCTATTTCATGTCAGTGTTTGATCGCGGATTCGTAGGATTAAAAATCGCGCGAACTTGCAATAACCGCGTCGCGTTCTATTAGGACGATGCCTCAATCTTTGAAAGCAAGTCTTCAACCACCATGAAGGTATCACGTAGATTTTCAAACTTGCAGTGTTGCTTTAAATCATAATTTGCAAAGAATTTTTATTTAATTCTCTTAATTTCAGTAAAAAAATCATTTTTATTTGGAAGTTTTCTTAACTTGATTATCACTGGCTTCTACGCGCGGCTCCTCCCGCGTGGTACCAACATTTTGAATAGCCTATATGCTATTCCAGGTCACTATCTACGCCTATTCCAAGTTTCATCCAAAACGGTTCACTGGTATAGGCGTGATTGAACCACAAACATACAGACATCTTAACAAACACAAACTTTCAGCTTTATTATATGAGTGGAATTATTAAGCGCGCTTCTAGGTCGTGCTTGCTTAACCGTTCTTGATAGATCGTTCGAAACGGTCTGTAAGTGGAGGGGTGACCGCCAGTGGCATTTTCATCTGAGCGCTTCCGTGCTTCGGAGGGCACGTTAAATTGTCGGTCCCGGCTATTTAAGTCGTTAAGCCATGAAGGCCTTCTTTGAGGCGGCATAAAAGCGCGCCGTCACCAGAGATGGCCACTGACTCATACGAAATTTCTTCTTTTTACTTACGTATTCATTATGGAAACAAAATTGGAATTATCGTTTGGTTTCCATTCACAGAATCACTAGTAAGTAAGTTCGTATGAGTCAGTGGCCAACTCTAGTGACGGAGTTTTTAGACCGCCTTAAGGCCTCCGCCATGGCTTAACGACTTAAATAGCCGGGACCGACAATTTAACGTGCCCTCCGAAGCACGGAAGCGCTCAGATGAAAATGCCACTGGCGGTCACCCATCCACTTACAGACCGTTTCGAACGTTGTTTAACTTCGACGATCTATCAAGAACGAATAAGCAAGCACGACCACGAGCGCTTCGACGACAGAATCACTAAAAGTAAGTAAAAAATTATGAAATCAAATGAATTTTTAATAAACTCATCGCATAAAAGGAAAACCTCAGTGCGGAGTTCCAAGAACCATCCTGTAATTGCACGAGTAGTGGCATTTATTCAAAAGCTTTTTCATATTGGGCTTCATAGAGCAAATTAATTTAATATCTGCAAGAAATTAGTTTTCAATGCAAGTCGAAGTCATAAAAATGTTTAATTTAATATTAGAAAATTACTTTGATATCTACATGAAATTAGTTTTAAATGTCGAAGTCATAAAAAATGTCTTTTCATAGAGCAAAGTTATTTAATATCTGCAAGAAATTAGTTTTAGATGCCGAAGTCATGAAAATGTCTCTTCATAGAGCAAATAATTTAATATCTGCAAGAAGTTAGTTTTAAATGCAATGTTGTAATTATCGGAGACTGAAATGAAAATGATTGAAAATGCCTTCATGTACACGGGAACCTACTTCCTAGAAAAGCGTATAATATGTTGAAACCAACAGCCACCTTTCTATTTAGGTTCTGCAGGGCGCAAGCCTTACCTAACTGGCGTCTGGCGCAATTGCTCACACAGTATGTCGATCGGACGTCCGATCATCGACATACCGTGTATCCTAATTTGTGCTTTATTTCCATGCATTTAGTATGACATTTGAATGGAATAGGAAGTCGCCAGCGCTCGACACCATTTAGATG
This sequence comes from Epirrhoe alternata, assembly GCA_963565295.1. Taxonomy (NCBI): domain Eukaryota; kingdom Metazoa; phylum Arthropoda; class Insecta; order Lepidoptera; family Geometridae; genus Epirrhoe; species Epirrhoe alternata. The sequence continues at coordinate 5,348,139 of OY751375.1, forward strand.
TGGCCTGCGCCTTAGTCTCCTCTTGATAGCGAAAAACGTTGTCAAGAATTTATAGTGGTTAACTTTCAGTTGGTTTAAGTTCAGACTTCACGTTCAAAAGTTTAGCCACGATAATTATAACGATATCGTTTACTCTTCTTGGCCTCCTTCTCAAAGTTAATAATATAGCATTTCTTTAAGTGGTTATTTACTCACTACCTCAAAATATCAATAAGTACAGGTTCATGTTTATAATCGGCAGAACAAATTCTATTCAGTTCATCCATTTGGGAGCAATGTTGTCACAGATGAATCGCAGATATTAAAACTATGAAATCTGTTGGTGTGGGATAGTCTGCTTTTAATACTTTTTAAAAGCTTTTAATTAACTTGCAATGTTTGTATGTTTGGCCCGGTCAAATCTTGCAAGCTTAATTTGACCCACTTCCCGGTGTCCGATTGAGCTGAATTTTGGTACACTTGTGAGTCCTCGGTGACAATGCAATAATATGGTAACAGCGAGCTGATCTGATGATGGAGTTGAAATTCGGTTCCTCCAATAGCCAATATACCTTCATAGATAAAATAACCTATAAAAAGCTTGTACTTAATGATTTTTTTTTGATAAAAACTTATTTGTAAATAAAATCAACCTAAAAAGTTTAATCCTCAATACAAATTGAATGACTTACTGATTTCTATCTGTAATTAAAAGTGCGGGTATGTTCGTACAGTTGGCATACGGCAGGACTGTTCAACAACTCATCATGCAATTCTACTCTACTCGCAACGTAGGTATATCAATGAAATGTCGGTTTTGCGAAAATACGAAACAATATCAAAACCAATATATGCTCGCAATTTAGTTAAAATCGGAGGCTGAATTTATCAAGGTTTTTAAACTGCTTCATTAATTGATCTAGGTTCATTTATTAAACACCTCACAGATCTGATAGTGAAGTCAATACAAATCTTTTTGCAGATAAATCCGAAAAATAAAGTGATAACCTCGCTACTTACTACTACTATACTATACTGATACCACGGGGAATATTTTTTGCCCGTCTGGGTTCAATTAGCGTGAACTTGTGGTAGCCGCCCGGGCGCCCGCTGCTCCGCGTCAGGACCGTACGACACAAACATTTACACACCTAACTTACTGATCTCCATAAATTCGAGGAAAGAAGGGTCCCCCGCCAGACCGCTCGCGCTCGGCTGTTCATAATCAAAGAAGTCGACTATCGAATCATCCATCGATAATTCGATAGAAGCGTCAGTGTCGCCGCCCGAGTAATCCTCGAGTGCATCAGAGATGCCGTGGGAGAGCGAGCCGGCGCCGGCGGTGTCCATGGGCACGAGCGGGGCCGCAGGCATGAGTTCTTCGGGGGCTGGGGCCTCAGGCATGGGTTCTTCGGGGGCTTGTTCCGGGTTCTCGATGATGTCGAGGAGGATCGGGGGGGCGGGTTCGTCCTCGACGGGCAGCGAGAGGATGACGGTAGCTGCGAGGAAAGAGAGCGGAGGCACGGCGGGGGGCAGGCACGGGGAGGGAGGCGCGCCGGGCAGCGCGGCCGTCGCCAGCTCGGCCAGCCTCGGGACCCGCGCGCGCATCTGCTGCTCCGCCAACTCGCGCGCGCGACGCCTCCGCTCGTACAGGCATCGCTCTGCATGGGTAAACTCATTCAGTGCCGAGGCCGCCGATCAGCGGGCTGAAGTTCTTAACTTACATGCATTTTGTTTGTGAAACCGTGTTTATAAACAAATGTTTCTCAGTGAATACATGCCTTAAACCTGCTGGACTACACGTTCTATTCAATTCCAAAACAATATCCCAAGTGTTCCGTTCGAGTTTGAGTCCGGGATAACGAAGCTTATTAAGAACTAGTGAAAAGCCCACGACGACGCAGCCAACTTCTTACAAAGCACTATTTCCGCCGCAACTTAGGAAGTTGCCAGTCGGTCAGTGACATATATAAGTCTTTATTATTTGATCTAAATTATTATGAAGCTTGCAACAAATATGATCACTCACGCAGTACATCAAACCAGATAGTGGTTTTCTAAAAGTATATTTGTTTACTTACCCGATGGCCGAGGCACGAGCCTCGTCGGCCAGAGCCGCTGCAGCCGATTGGTGTAATGTGTCACAGTTTTTGTGAGTTGATGAAAAATTTATGATTGAATTCGTAAACTACTTAAAAAGGCAAACTAAAAATATTGCATTAGCACAAATACAACAGCGCTAAAAATGAAACGAGGCAAAGGTAAGTAGAAAAAAGTTTTGATAAAAGATAGATCTTAGCCCACTTTGGTGTGTTAAAGTGCGTGTCTTACCGAAGCTTCCTGCGTCTGCTCCGTTCCTCAATAATAATCTTTAAGTAATTATAATCAATGTAAGTATTATAAGCATTTATTGCGTTATAAAACTGGGATTAGGGCTAGGTAATTCTACTCCTGTTTCTTCGCGACCAATAAAATAATAATGAAGAACCAGGGCTAAATACTCAGGGCCTACCTGTCTTTTCGGTGATCCATCTTTAAGGATTAAAAGCTTCCTTCTTGATAGAAAAATTGAATATATTATTTTGAGCTTAAGAGGGACTGGAAACTCTGTTAAGAGTTGAGTGCGTTCCCTATCTTGAACTTTGTTGTTTGATGTTAATTACATGTTTATTTTATTACTTGTAAGTGTTAGATTAAAAATAAAATAAAAATAAACAAGTATTACAATCAACAAATAAAAAAACCTGACTGCAAGAAAGTAAACTTTTGAGATTTTGCAATGCGTGGGTTAGGTAGGGTACCTAGACCTACCTAAGTAAGGTATTATTATGTTAGTTTATAGTTAGATTGGGGCTAGGTGATGCTGTGTGAAATGTCCATTGTGTAATAGTGTATCATTATTTATGAATAAAACCATTTGCATTCATTAATTGCCAATTTGTTATTCAAAACTAAGTTTAAACATATGATTTGTACATATTTTTGTAATCTCCTTTTCATTTCCTTGATTTTGATACCCCACTTGATATGACCGGCAAATTTTTTTTTTCTTAACGTGTTACTACGAGTATTTCGACCATAATATCCGCCATTTTTCAAAAATCCTATCCTATAACAGTTGTTGTCGAAATCCATTCAATCGTTTGTAAGACACGAGGGAACAAATATATACAAGATACGCGCGAAAAACGTAACCCTTTCTTTGAAAGTCGGGTAAGTAAGTAAGTAAGTTCGTATAAGTCAGTGGCCAACTCTGGTGACGGAGTTTTTAGGCCGCCTTAAGGCCTCCGTCATGGCTTAACGACTTAAATAGCCGGGACCGACAATTTAACGTGCCCTCCGAAGCACGGAGTAGGAGGAAAGTCGGAGGAAAGTCGGGTAAAAAGCCTTTATTCTACGACCTCTGTAGCGCAGTGGGCGAAGGTCCGCTTGCGACGCAGAAGCTTGCGGGTTCGATCCCCGCCGCGGGATAAATGTTAGTGTGATCTGCAAATATTTATCTCGGGTCTGGGTGTTTACTCGTATATGTATGTATTTACAAACAAGAAGTATATAAGTAGTATATCAGTTATCTGGTTCCCATAGTACAAGCTTTGCTTAGTTTGGGGCTAGATGATGCTGTGTGAAAAGTCCAGCATTATTTATTTATTCTACATACCATATTTTTGACACTTCATTTTTACTTAGGTAATTTACTTAAACTAGGTAATACTTATTATCTACACTGTTATTTATCTAGGTATAATCTAAATGAAGTCGCCTCTGGACCACAGTGTTGGGTACAGATGTCCCGCCATCTTTTCTTTGGTCTGCTTTGTTTCCTCTTGGCTTCACTCTGTCACATTTTTTGCCCATCTGCTATTTACCATCCTGCAACCATGCCCTGCCCAGTTCCATTTAACATTCTCGTTCTCTCTTTCACATTCTCTATTTTTGTTCTGCTTCTAATCATATCGTTATTTATTTTGTATTTTAGTTTTAAGCCCAGAACGCTTCTCTCCATTTTTCTTTGGCAGATAGCCAGTTTTTCCTCCTCCTCTTCTATCAGGGATCATATCTGGCAAGTGGCAACCATAGGTTAAACATGTACTTTTTCTTTATGCTCCTTTGGACATTTTTGTTTTCATGATTTCCATTAGTATTTAGTACTTTTTCCATGATAGAGCAATTCACCTTCCGTCTTTTTCCGTGCAGCTTTCGAAGGATACATTGACCTAGATATACAGTCATTTACATATTCAATGTTTTTTGTCTTCTATGTTCACGTCATTTGTCTCCCCATTTGTTATAATTTTTGTCTTCAATGCGTTTAGTAGTGGGCCAACCTTCTTACTTTCGTTTGTAAGTTCCCCGACCATTTCTTCTAAATCCGATGCGCTTTCAGCAAACACCACCATATATTAAACGTCAAAAATCATCAAAAATTAGGGTGAATATTTTCAAAATTCTTATTGGTAACGAAAAGAAAAAAAAAGGAAAACTTTTGAACGTTAATTGGCTTTGACGCAAGCTTGTTCGGCTCCCCATACAAAAATGGGCATTGTCCTTATCGTAGTAGCGTAGGATTCTCTACAATTGTACGTGTATCCAACACGTTCCAAGCGTACGATGATAATCTTACGCTATAAAGTGTCATATGTTTTTATAGGAAGTTTTAACCCTTTCAAGAAACGAAACGCCTGAAGAGGGCCAATCAATACATGCTAATAAATAAACACAGAAAAAGCTTTTACCAGACGTAAACACAAAATGAACTAAAAATGATTTAATAATCAGAATCTTATAATAATAGTATGTCATGCAATGTTTGCGAAGTTATACTATACATAAATATGATAAAAACAAACAATGAGGCGACTAAATGTGATGTTAGAGGATTTTGTGTTGTGTTGAGAGTCGAGGTGTCAGAAAAAGTAGTTCGTATTGATCAGTGGATTGGTATACAAGTCACAGCAATTCTCTGATTCGTATAGGATAGGTGCGTGTAAATTGGTATTTGATGCCTCCACATAAACTTCCTTTTGTAAAACTTTATCGCATCACGGCGATAAAAACCTTCAAAAATTACAACATTTCGTTACATTTTGCTAGATGTAATTTGCCAATTATAATGAGCGAGGAACTTTAGGTTAGACTTACCCATGGATGCGCTAGAGGGTATAGCAGGCAATGGCCTCGCGGGGGGACGGGCAAGGCTCTCCGCGCGGGGAGGGGGTGGCGGAGGCGCTTCTTCCTCTTCGGCCACAGCCGCATAGATAGCCTCAGCTACTTTCTCATTCTCTTCTGGTTTCTGTATGAACAAAACATTACAGTTCTTTACTTTCTGAGCGCCTATTTAAATTCGTCGGATTCGATATCGGGAATTACCCGACCAATTTGAATAGTTGCAAAGGCCATCAGAGTCTGTGTTGTAAAATGCCGCCGAAATTCGTAAGGCCTTTCGAACGAATTAAAGTACCATCTCTGATCCTATGCGTCTTTGGTCCATATTACATTTTCCTTTTACTTAAGTTTTAAGAAAGTTTTTAACATTTTAGAGATTCTTTATTCCATTTATTCTATTCTTAACAATTTTTTATAGTTCTAATTTAGGTATTCTATTTCTCATCCGCGGTAAAAAGCTTCGGTGTACATGTGTATTAAATTAAATAATTATGAACCCTAGTGTAAGAAAGCAGTTGGATCTCCTACAAATAAATAAAAACTTACATATTTTGGGTCCAACTGCTTGATCCCCTCGATGATAGCGGTGTACGAGAAGCGCAGCTGCTCCGAGGTCTGGATAAGTCCCATGCGGTAGCGACGCATCTCCAGTAAAATCTCTTGGATGTCCACGTTCCCTTGCCCTTCCTTTTCAATCTGCCAACAAATTCATAGGCAATGGAGAACTCGATGGGCAGGGAGTTTCCATAGGTGCGACGTGTGAGGTGATGAGAGTCCCTTCTATCGTAGCATTATTAAACTACGACTTCGTCTGCAATGAATGCTGTTAACATTTTCCCCATACGAACTTACATCCCTTGTCAGCTCATCCATGATTATTTTTTTGCAGTATAGAACCAATTATTATACAATACACAATACAATACAATATATCTTTATTGTAAAACATAAAACAAACAATAATAAAGAAAAAAAAAGAGTATAAAAAAATAATAATAATAATAATAAAAATAAGTATTATCCATGCCTATCGAAATCTTTCCAGACGTTTAGGCGTAAAAATGTAACACGGACATAGTTACTTTCACATTTATCTTCTTATCTTAGTATATGTACTTGTGAGAGCAATGAGGACTAGTTACTGTCTAACACGAGGAAAGAGTCGAAGTGTCTTCAACATCTATAATACTCGTATTAGCACGGATAAAAGAGCAATGAGCACAAGTTACTCACCAGCACGAGTACTGAGTCGACGAGGCAGAAGGTGCCGGAGCGACCGATGCCGGCGCTGCAGTGCACTATGGCGGGTCCGTTATCCCCAGTGCAGGCCAAAGCCCCGACCTTGCGGACGCGCCTCAGGAAGTCGAGGAACGCGTGCGGAGACTGCGGCACCTCGAAGTCCGGCCATGTGGTGTAGTGGAAGTGCCAGATCTCACGGGTATCCTCCGTCTCGTGGCACGTCATCCTGAAATACAGCTTTGCTTGAGATCTATACAATCTCCGTAACTTGGCGGGACTAACAATCGTACAGTAGTTCTCTTGTAGTGATTCAGTGACAAACTGGTGCAGCTTGTTGAATGACCGAAATTGCGAGTCTATTTTTATACAAATATGATCAGTGAGCACTGATCACACAAGGACGGTAATTCAAGTGATGAAAGTTGATGAATGAAACTTTGTTCGTAAGCTACGATAATGCGTTAATCAATGATTCCCAGTAAATCACTGAAAGGCGAAATAATAACAGACAAGTCAGTGCCTGAAATCAATGACGCCATACAATATTCAATGAATGCTTTTTAATCCGCTTTGCGAAATTTAAATGTGAGCACCATTTTGATATAATGTTTTTTTTAAATATGAGCTGGCTGGTGATAATAAAATTGAACAGTTGCACTGTTAAATTTTATTAACAATCACAGGATTAATTTAATTGAAACCTTTATTTTATTATTGAAATAATGCCTTTCATATCATCTTACTTCGTCTGAAATGAGAGTGAATAATCACTTGCGTGCCGTTTATAAATTGTACATTTCATTTTTAGGGATCCTTTCCTCTGTGTGCATGTATTTTTATCCGTAGGGCTGTAACTTTTTAACCGTAATAGGAAGAAAATTGAAACTATAACAGTGTGAACAACAAAGTAAACGTAGCGTAGGTAGGGTACCTTCACTATGAATAAAACCATTTGCATTCATTGCCAATTTGTCCCCACTCGATATGATTGGTTAATTTTTTTTTATTAACGTATTTCTATTTCGCTCCTAAGATTCGCCATTTTGTTTTACAAACAAAAATGTATATTTTTCTAATCTCCTTTTAATTTCCTTGATTTTGATACCCCGCTTGATATGATTGGCTATTTTTTTTTCAAAGAACGTATCCTATGACACTTGGGTTATCAAGACGAATCTAACGATAGGTACCTTAAATGTCGAAATCCATCCAGTCGCTTGGAAGATACGAGGGTACAAAGAAATTGAACGCATTTAATAGGTACATACAGACAAGATATGTGCGATAAACATAACCCTTCCTTTGACAGTCGGGTAAAAAAGGAATCCTTCGTATGGGAGTCCCTTGCTCTTGCCGGTTTATTAAGTTATATTCATTTTATAGATGCTAATTGGGGTTGCTTTTTGTTCATTCACAGATCACAATACAACAAGAGATCGAAGCAGCATGTGGAAATCACTTCTGAGAATACCGTTCAGTACATTTAAATCTCTTTGCATAAATACAGCAGCCTTTGAACACAATATTTACAATTGTCGGCATTCTAACTAAGGACTTGAATACGTGGAAATATCTCACTCACTGAGAGTAATAGGCAAGATGTCAATTTTCAAAACCTGTTCTATGTTGTTCAGAATGATTTCTTATGGGAAAAAAATATCATATTTCAGTAGAAAATAAAAGTTTTCAAACTAAAAATCAAATTGAAAATTTAAATTTGAAATTCACGCCAAAACGCTCGTCGGTGTCATGGCGGCTGTTTTGACGTCACACACAGCTCACCACTGCAACAGCAAAAACTACGTGCATAGACACTAATGACTAAAGCTCAAGCTCAAAAAGCGCAGTTTTGGTCTATTATATTGAGTAATGACGTCACGCGCTCTGATTGGTGTACAGCTATCATGGCGGATTGTTGTATTTTGTAGATTTATTTAATTCAATAATTGAATAATCTCGACATTATTCGGACAATTAATGCATTTTTCTCAATCCTGGAATCCTATTTTATTAGACCAGTTAAATATTTTGGCGAAACTTGATCACTATCATCATGCCTATTCATTTTATACACAATAAATATACTCGTATACAAACGTAATATTTTTCGCTCGTTTGTGTTATTTGGAGCAAACCCAGAGCCTTAATTGTTATATCTTTAAGTAGTTCGTTTATTATTTGGTTCGTGGAACGAAGTAAAGCTAATAAGAAACCATATCAGGTTGAAGGCGGTGTGCTCTCAGATTTCTACATGTTATAGATATACCTATTGATGTATTTACTACAAAGATAGCTCTTTTAACAACAGCATAATATAAGGTTTCGTCATACGTGCTGCTTAAACGGTTGGAACCTTATGCGGAACAGATCCTTAATGATAATCAGTGTGGATTCTGCCGAAATCGAAGTACGGTTGACCAGATATTCCTTTTAAAACAACTAATGAAGAAGAAATGGGAGTAATCAGAGTATCTACGCGATGTTCATAGACTTCAGAAAAGTCTACGACAGTATCGATCAAAGTGCCTTGTACATTATCCTAAAGAAGTTCCTAATCCCACCTAAACTCGTTGGTTTTGTATGGTAGTGGTAGATACTGGTTAGTGTAAGATGCGGGTTAGAATAGACGGAGAACTTACAGAGGACTTCACGGTGATTACCGGTCTGAAGCAGGTGATGCCTTTTCGCCAATGTTGTTCAATTTAGTGCTTGAATAAGTTCTCAGAAAAGTGCTTGCACTAGAGACAGGTATAAGACTGGATAGATGGAAGGCATAATGTAATCGGGTATGCTGATCATCTTGCCTTGCTTGGAGAAAGCCGTGAAAAAGTCGCTGAGGCCACGAAAGTTTTGATTGAGGAAGCCGAGAAGGTTGGACTTGTTGTTGGACTCTTATCAACTGCGATAAGACGGATTATCTGCACATGAAGCAATTTAAGAACACTCGCATTCCGCACGGAAATCTACAAGTTGGAGATACTACGTTCAACGGAGTGGCTATAAAGTACCTCGGATGCACTATCATAGACACGAATACCCGCGAAGAGGAAATTCAAATACGCATACAAAACTTCCTACGATGTAGCGCTGCGTTGCATGAAGGAGAGAAAATATGATAAATATATATATTTTGCGCGACCACGCTGTTGAAATGTCGAAACGTCGGGCGGAAATAAAATATGGTAACTGTACGCGATAAATCCCGTTTCAATAATACGTCAAATTATGAATAGTGATCGCGATAGTTTAAGAAAGACTAAATATATATTTTTCTTTTAATTTCCTTGTTATTATTTCCCGCATAAGATCCGCCATTTTTTTTTTTTTTTTTTTCAAAAACTTATGACACGCACGAGTTATTATGACGAATCTAAAGATACTTTACGATACCTTATATGTCGAAATCCATCCAGTCGTTTGGAAGATAACGAGGGTACAACATTTTTAACGCATTGCATGCATACATACATGCAAGATACGGGCGAAAAACATAAGTAACACTTTCTTTGACAGTCGGGGTATTACAAAGAGGAAAGAGGAAGATGATTTAAAATCGATAAATACTGAAAGTTCGGACCCGATTTTGAAAAAAAAAACTATTATGTTACATTGTCCAGATTTAACATAGGCTATATCCCAACAAACCCTGACCACGTGAGCGAACGACGCCGAGTGCGACCAGCTAGCAACTCATATTCTTACGTTTTTGTGTGAGTTGTTGAAAGATAGTCGGTGAATTCAATTTTTATTGATTTATTTAAATCATCGTCAATTTATCATTTTGTATTTCACTAATAAAACGTTGATGGTCTGTTTCAATGTAATTATATTATAATTTAAGTAATTCAAAATTATATTATATATAATCCTATTTGTTATTCACATACTTTAACTTAAACCAATATTTCAAATTTCATCACAATGTCTTCACGGAGATACGTGGTACAGTCACGGACAATAAGATGTATACACTCTATAATGTTTCAACCACGTCTGGTCTATGGTTTCAACCCATGTACAGGTCAACATGTCCAACAATGTTTTGGTATTTTTATTGATTTCGCCACTAGTTCAATGTGAAATCAATTTCCGCTTTTTGTTTTTAACCTACATCTATTAGTTTTACATACTTACTTAGTGTAATATTAATTTTAAAAGTATGTAGTGTATACATCTTATTGTCCGTGACTGTACAAACATTCGCACACAGAGACTTTCGCATTTATTTACATTATTAGTATATATTATAGTAGAATAGTAAGATTTTACAAGTAAAGTCGCCCACGGGCGGAGATGTACATTCTACGTGAACGAAGCCGTGGCCAGGCCGCTAGTTATGAATCACGCATTAAATAGATTTAACTATAACTTTCTTGAAACAAGAACTTTAATTAAAACTTTGCACAAACTAAGAAGAATGAATTAGTTATGATGATGTGGTAGGTTTTACGCTGGTTGGTTAAAACAAAAAATACACAACCATTTTTTCCCGTTAGCGACGGAAAAGGGACCAATTGAAAGCAGATTATCTAAAATCAATATATTTACATTATCGGATTTATCTTGTTGCTCATGGAAAACGATTCATTAAAAGTCTCCTAGTAACAGACTGTACTGTACAGCTTGTCAGGATGAACAGCCTGTAACATCCTCAAACTGATGACGATCGAGGCCTGAAGATGACTGATGACGATTAACGAAGAAGCACAGTGACACCAGTTTCTCTAACAAATCACATTTCGCGAAATGAATAACACTTTATAGAGCTTAGTCTCACTTTATAAGTATTTGTAAAAATGTAGTACTCACTTGAGCAGCCGGATCGTGTAACAGCTGTATTCAGTTTCACTGATCTGCGTGATACTTAAGTTCACATCGGGATAGACGACTTTATACTCATCGCCTTTCTCATGCGGCCAGTACCAATGGCACTTAATCTCGCTTTTCTCTATGATCTTATTCAGCATGATGATGGCTGGAGACTTCTGCTCCCAGACCATGAGCCAGAAATGACCGGAAGTGTACACTAGCGGGCCTTGCGTTAAGATGTACTGCCGGTTGGCGCGCTCCACCTGAGGACAACATATTATAACTATAAAAACCCTCTTTTACCAAACACCTCAACGCACCCCTCCCCCAATAACTAGCACTAACCAATCCCACTCAACCGAGAAAATCAAATCTTAAATACAATATTAATCAAATCCTTTGGAGATGTCTCGCTACCTGCACTTTCCGAGATAGATGTTTTTATGCTTATCGGAAAATCTATGATAGTAACAATCATCATTGGCCTGCCCTTATCCCGCTCATGCGGGGTCGGCACAACATGTTCTCCTCTTCCACTCTCCCCTATCACTCGTCATCTCTGTATCAACTCCTTTCTTTTCCATATCTTATGATTGTAACAATGATACTACAAAATGTTAGTTTTTCTTCCAGACAACTCAATTATACTATTATTATAATTAATGGCACGCAACAAATATTAATTAGTGGAAGTGTACCACTGGCAGTGTACATTGTTAGCTAAAATTACTGCAGATAGATGAATTTCAGTTAGAAATTCTGAAATGGGAATATCAAAGTGCAGATTGAACTATTCGGTATTTGGGGCCGCTAGTTAGTCGATGGAAATGAAATCGTTACATCGTCAATTAATGAAAATGTACGAACTAGATTCGTCCTGCGGTTTAATCCGCACGTAAATACCTATTCAACCTAAGCATAGCATCCATACTTAATATTATAAACATGAAAGTCTCTGTCTGTTTGTTACCTTTTCACGCCCAAACCACTTAACAGATTAACAGACAGAAACACTTAACAGAATATTTGGCGTGAATAAAGGTTGTAAGAAGAACATAATATGCTACTTTTTATCCCAAAAAAAAATCACACAAGGTCACACCGCGGGAGCTAGTAGGTCATCATCTCCCTGCCCTTGTCCCACTCTATGTGGGGTCGGCACATGTATTCCTCTTCCATTTCCCTCTATCAGCCGTCATCAGCATTCACTCCTTTCTTACTCATATCATCTTTCACACAATCCATCCATCTCTTCTTCGGCCTACCTCTACTCGTATATCCATCCACATTCATACCAAGTACTCTTCTGGTCACATGACGTTCTTCCTTTCTCATTACACGCGGGAGCTAGTAGGTATTCTATAAAAAATATTTTCTGGAAAAGTCAAACTATCAAACGTAGATAAAGACAGTACATTTTATAGCAAACCTTCGATCAAGCCTCTGACGACCTATGTGGCGCAGTGGGTGAAAGCCAGCTTAGAACGCAAAGGTAGCGGGTTCGATCCCCGCCGCGGGATAAATGTTTGTATGATCTGCAAATATTTATCTCGGGTCTGGGTGTTTCTATGTATAATATGTATGTATTTACAAACATAAAGTATATAAGTAGTATATCAGTTATCTGGTTCCCATAGTACAAGGTTTGCTTAGTTTGGGGCTAGATACTCATATCCATTTATTCGCCGTAGGAGCTCATAGCACACTTGGATTTGTCATGTATAAATTAAGATGATGCTGTATGAAAATGTCCAGCATTATTAGCAACTAGCAAACATGCCAACTAGCAAATTGTAGCTTCTCAATCGAATCCTCACCTGAACGTGTATATAGGAAATACACATTTATTTATTATTAATTTATCAGTTATCTCGGCGCTGTTCTATTTTACATCCTATCCAAGTAATCGTTGACCCGAATTTAACGTTGAAAAGTCGTAAATCATACGCCAAGAGACATTGGCAATTTATCCTACCGAGCAAAATATTTTTTTTGGAACAGAGCGTCAAATAGGTTCGAACAAATCGAAAATATGAAAGCCTGGTGTGTTGAATGGAAACTAAAAGCACTTTTCTGGTAATTATTAAGGACACTATGCTGTTTATTTTCCGAAAATACATTTCTCTGACCCAGGGGTATCCGAAAATACTCCCATGTACCTATATCCGCCGATTTTTTGTTATTTAGTTTAAAGTTTGTATAGAATATAGGTCCAGATCCAAAAATGTGGCTTATATAATAACTAGCATCTGCACGCGGCTTCGCCCGTGGTACCAACATTTTGAATAGCCTATATGCTATTCCAGGTCACTATCTATGCCTGTACCAAGTTTCATCCAAATCGGTTCACTAATTTAGGCGTGATTGATACACAAACATACAAACATTCAAATATCTAAACATCCAAACGTCTAAACAAACACACATGATCATAACTTGATCCTAATGATCCTAAGAATTAGGTCTTTACTCAGCAGCACAAGTAATAAAAAATACTGTGTTTGTTTCTGTATAATACCTAAAAATCAACACCTATTATTTACAACGCAATTTGATTATTGCCATTTAATAATTCTGATTAACTAGCAATTTCGTTCTCAAAGCATTGCAATCCCATTCCAATTTGTAATACGAATGTAAATAAAGTAAAAGAGAATACTATGCTCTTATAAAGGGACTTTCATTTTAAACTAACTTAATTCTGGAATTGGGTCCAACAAATAAATAAAAAAATATTTATGTCATGTTTTTTTTTTATTTAGTGATGAAAATCCCGAGAAAATCGATGATGACTATCCTTTCAATTCATTGTTGCTTCCTGTATAACTTAGTCAATTCGAGCGTGCATAAATAAATAAAGCCCTGTCAGTTTGTGTAGTTTAAAATGAAAGACCCTGTATATTATTTACATTTGTGTTATTCGTAAATAAATAGTTTACTTTCCTTCTTCCCTTTTTATACGTACGAGTATAGGAACAGGAATAGGTTACAGCTAGGCATGGATAGACGGGACATCGGGTAACATATAGGTACTTAATGCATGACTTAACATCAAAGAGCATTTGGCACTGATGCAGGCGCTGTCGAGTGAATCGCGTGCCGGGAGCGGAAGCCGTACCGATATTCGTCATAATATAACACTTTCCATTCTACCAAGAAAATAATTCAATGCAGCTCGCGTCGCCGCGCTTTCCTGGAATTGTATTGTGAAAAGAATTGCACTAATTGCACGACATTGACTTTGCAACTATGAGCGAGTGACGTAATGGCATTTGGAAATGCTAAAATATTGACCTATTAGACTAGCGGAGTTAGATTCTGAGTATTATGATTAAAGTTCAAGAGAATGATTAAACTAATAACTAAGACAAACTACTAAGACAAATCGCATACGATGAGCGTTCACACGGGAAAATTGACGTGCGATGCTAAATCATATCGCACCGTGTAAATGCACCTTAAACAAGATTTCATTAACGTTCAATTAGTGCTTGGTCAATCACCTTTAGATGATTTAGTATTTTTTTTAATTGCAGTACAATGATATTAAATATACAGTACTTATAACATTCTTTAAAAATATAATAAATGTCATCATATTGCATTCAAGGCACTTTCCCTTCTTGGGGCATGCATAGTCGTGGGAGTTGAAACGCCCTGTACAGCTGTGTACACGTGGAACCTTCCAAATGGTGAAATAATTATTGAAATTGAAATGTATCATTCGATTTCAGTAGTTGTTGTTTCGAGAATTACATTACAAACTTTAACTCTTCATTATTCAATACACCACTATTTTGTAACTACCAAAAAAAAGTTACACCAGATATGCAGAAAATGATGATGGCATGGTCTAATGGTAGTAACCCTGCATATGAAGTGCATAGAGTGATCTCAGGTAATTAGAATATCTATAACAAGTATCTATGTATAATAAAGCAACAAATTCTGTGTGATTTTAAATTGATCTTATTTTCTAGGAATAGGGTTTATTTTAGATTGTACTCCGAATATGTTCACATATGTCAGTTAGGAACTAAAATGAAGCACCGTCTCGCGTACACTATCCTGCAGCGTAGCAGTATATCTAGGCGCCTACTCACAAAATCGATAAATCCGGCCACTGCCGCTTAAGCTGGCGGATTCAATGGGCCCGCTGATTGTTGGATTCTGGGAACATCATTCGCATTCCAATCCAGAGTGTGAGTGCATTTTGATTGTAGCTCTTGTTATAATATTTTTAGATAGCTTTTGGTATATTTGTAGAAACAAATCAGGCTCACTCGTAGTGTTTTTTTATTGAACAAAATCCCCAATATTTTACACGATATAAAATAAAAAAATAAATAAAAAAAATAATGCTGGACTATTCACACAGCATCATCTAGCCCCAAAGTAAGCAGAGCTTGTGTTATGGGTACTAAGATGACTGATATATTACTTATATACTTTTTGTTCGTAAATACATACATATAATACATAGAAACACCCAGACCCGAGACAAATATTTGTAGATCATACAAACATTGGTCCCGCCGCGGGGATCGAACCCGCAACCTTTTGCGTCGCAGGCGGGCCTTCGCCCACTGCGCTACAGAGGTAGTTGATAATGATAACAGAAGGTGCCTTGATAACTATGATAGTCTGTTGACTATACATCAAAGCATCCAAAATATTAGTAGGCTTTAATGTTACACATTCAAAGTGTTTGTATCTATGAGCACCTAGACTCTAGCTAGAGAATCTTGCTATAGGTTGTCTTATCATATTTACGCGCTAGATGGCCACCAGACGGCCGACTTAGCAAAAACAACAGAGTTCCTTTCTTATCCTTTGTTTACGTTGACCATAATAATTAAGATGGTGTGTGGAGTAAACATAGATGCTATTAGTGATCATCCAATAACTATGATAACTGAACAATTATATCAATTTCGGACATTCAGGATTTGTTAGTTTCGATTTTCCTATATATATATATATATATCTGACGAACATATTATAATTAATAATGATCCTGATATATTTTATCCAAACACAATATTAAACTACATATCCTTATCATTTCAAAAAAATCCATTAAAGTCTTCAAGTTCTTTGATTCAGGATAAAAAGTAAAGCCCAAGGATAATAAATAAATACTAAATGCTGGACTTTCCACACAGCACCATCTAGCCCCAAAGTAAGCAGAGCTTGTGTTGGGTACTACATGACTGATATACTCGTACTAATGATTAATATGTATGTTATGTATTTACAATACATACATATTATTCATAGAAACACCGAGCCCCGAAACAATGTAGATCATACAAGAATTTTGTCCTGCGTCGGGATCGAACCCGCAACCTTTTACGTCGCAGCCGCGCCACAGAGGTCATCGGATAAAAATCATATATGATCACCCATACCCTCGATTAACAGGGTTATTGTAAAACACCGGTAACCTCTCAGAACTGTATTACTATCATCATTAGGCACAACTATTGTTCTGAGCTTTAAAAATTCATCATTATTTTTTTTCATCAGATTGTCATATAAAAATTAAAATTGAACGCTCTAAATGTTACGAAGTCTATGCGAAACAAAAGAAAGCGATAGTACAAAGCGAAGGGAGCGGGGCTAGGGCGGCGGGGGGCGAAGTGTGTTCGATAGGACAATTCAATAGGAAAACGAAATCTTGAATGTTTGTTTTTGGTGAATGTATTTTGTTTAGTAAAAAGTCATAAAACCAAAGTTGTTGTTTATGATGATAGTAATACAGTCCTGAGAGATTACCGGTGTTTTACAAATAACCCTGTATAAGCTTTACGTTTATCCCGAAACAGTGAAGTATTTTGAGAGACCGCGAGAATCACCTCGGTGGGTAGATAGAATAACCCTAGGAAAGTCGGGGCGGATCATTAATTAATTAAACAAATCACACAAGAAACTGATTCCTGTCTGCTTACCATGTGACGGTAGAATTGAAAAAAAATATATTTGAGTTTAAGCAAAAGCATTTATACAACCAAGGTATACTCGAAACCGTCTAACTAAACTCAAAAGTCATTTCTCCCAATTCTACCGTGCCCTATCCGACTACCGTAGGTTTTATAGTGTTAACTCGGCTCGTGTTGCTTCTTTCTTCTTGTGTAGTGTTGCATCGCTAGCCCACACAAACCTCTCTAGAACCGAATTTGTAGATACTACCGTACACATTCAGATCTAGAGGGGCTGTGGAGGTCATTGATGTTTCTTCTTGGCTTCTGATTAGCAATTTGGATGACGATGACTGCTCAATGAAGAGGAAGCTTCTTGAAGTATTTTGGAAAGTTTCATTCAATAAACATTTCCAACGATGTATCTATAATTGGCACTTGCCCACATTTCGCAGAAGTTACTAGTACAAACGTGACAGATTGCGAGCTCTTCGCTGTTTATTAGAACTAACTGGTTTCTTTAAAAAGATTTGAGGAAATGTTTACCGTGGTGTCCTGCCCGGCTAGCATGACTGTTGTGCACGAGAAACGAGGAATTTTGACGATTTTGGCTTATATAACATGCATACCACAACATAGTAGTTTGTCCTTGTAGACTTACGCTATGGTAGGTTGTTAGAACATAATTCAAACAAGATAGATACCGCAGCTATTTTTGTGATCCTACTCCACTCTGGGTCTTAACACGTTTCTCGTTAATTATCTTGTCCTCGCCAGGCTGTGTCGCCAGGTAACGACGAGAAATTATTCGTACCTTGTCAAACGAAGTGTAATATCAGCGCTTTTTGAGTATTAGAGGTAGTCAGAGGCATGTCCAAATACATATTTGATACATGCCCACATCTTGCAGATGTTAGTATTTCATACGTGACAGGTTGCAAGCCCATCGCCGCCTATAAGAATACTAACTGGTTTCCTCACGATGTTTTCCTTTACCGTTTAGAGCACGTGTTAAAGCGCATATACATTTTACGAAATGCTAAATCCATTGATGCACGGCCGGGATTCTTTATGCCTTCACAATCTACTAATTTCGCGTTTCCCGTGCAATTTTTTTTTTTAATACTATTTTTAACCGAATTCACAACAGGAGGAAGTTCTCAATTCAACTGTTTGTCTTAGCTTGTTACGCGATAATACCGCCAGCTGTGAACTGTAACCTTTTTGTTTGACAAGCTATACTTCTGAGGTGTTCCCATATACATTTTATTCCTTAGGGACCGATAGATTTCCTCACGGACCTGAAAAAAAATCGCATGGTTTTCCCGTAAAACTTAAAAAAGCTTATCCTTGCCTAATTTTCCACCCGAGTGTAACATTGAAGTCGGCTTTCTTTTTAGTTTTTAAAACGTAATATTTTGATTTGAACAACTCTTCGTTCAAATGTAAGAGCGTGTAATTTCCAATCGTACCAAATTATCAACAAACAACATGACAAGGCATTGACCAAGCTGTAATGGAATAGTTCGAGACAAAAACTACATAGGTACAATCAAAGAGATACACCCGCAGTTGGCATTTCTAGCTATCCGCGTTCATGGAACCTTTCAGATAAATTATTAGCTGCATTCTAAGTTCAACATTCAATATGAATCGCCCTACAATTTGCACGTATAAACTTTCATGTCGGAAGTCTCCACATCAACTATTACGCATCAACTATTCCTCGTCAACTATTCCACATCAACTATTTGATTTGCTTGACAAAAATATTCTTGATCGAAGCTCAAACTATTCTATTAGGTAACTCAGAAAGTTTGCATGTTTGTTTGTATTTAAATCTCGTCATTGGATAAGACGTAAAGCGTAAGTGGCAACTAAGGGCGGTCACTTATCCTCAAAAATGAATGCGCCTAGGATCTCCTGATCGACTAAGCAAGATACATCCCTTGCAAACAAACATAACGTTGTGATAATTCCCATAAAGCTAATTACATTAGCCTATCAGAGTAAAAATGGTAAAAATGTTTTTCCGGTATCGACAGATCACTCAATTGAAAACTACGAAAAAATTCCTTTACATCCAGCTCGCGCATATATCGGAGCTAACCAAGTACACTCGTACTAGTAATAGTCCGATATTGCTGGATAGGAATCCTAAGTACTCGTTCACACAGAACATTCCGTAATTCCAGGATCGTTGAATCGCTACTGGAAATGACGTTCACACCGTTCAGCCTAATATGAGCCAGCTCTCGGATCATGCGTCGCTTTGACCGTACGTAGTAGTAGTAGTAATAGGAAAATGTATTTAACGGGAAAGCTACTATGGAGAATGTTCCTACAAATGTTATAAATTAAGTTTGTGTGTGTATGTTGTTTAGATGTTTGTGTTTGAATCAATCTCAAACGACGAAATTCCTATAGAGAATAGCATAAGCTTCCTTTTATTACGAGAATTGATCCTGAAAATCAAAGAGTGTCAGGAAGTTCGCATGAAAAGGTGTGAAAGCTTTTATTTACCGATTTTATGTTTAACATGGCAGCCAATCTTTTAACATTTAATTGTTGATCCTGTTATTCAAACCGTGAATGATTTAGAAAATGTATGATTCATTAATGTATGGCTACTGCACTACGTAGGTGTACTTTTTTTTTAATTAATGTAATGAACCGTACGAAGCTACCCGGTTAACATAATAACATTCTGAAGTAAAAGTTCCAAGTAGGTCTCTAATACTTGTTATTGACACTGTACGTGACTGTACGGATTGCGAAAGGGTTTCAAAGAAAAATTTATTTTTATCGGAAAATCAAGTTAGAAACAGCAACGTGACTTTGTTATGGCAAAAGTACAATTTGGCAACTTGACCCTTCAGAAACAGAGTTCGAATTAAACGAATTAAGTATATAAAAGTTACCAGAACTTTTCTACCATACAAGTGCTTAGATTTGCCGGTCTCATGTCTGTATTTACGGTATCTGCCTTGCCTTCACTATTGATGCCGTATTCTCTCTTTTCATTATTTAGATGTTTATTTGTAGATTTGTTTCAGTGTGCGTAAGCGTTGGAACGCTCCATGGACAGAGTGCCACAAACTTATCTGAACCGGTGAGGAGGGCGCTGTTATCGCATTTGATGTTGACAGATAAATCAATTTTAAAGTAAAATTCTTTAGTTCCTCTTTTGGCCACACCGGTTCACACAAAGATAAATAATGTACCAAAAAGGTTCAATGCTAAATCCATGGGTTCACATATGTTTGTCGCACTTAAGCGATATAACCAATTTGATAAATTCTTTCACCATTAGAATCCTGCATTATCCCTGATGAACATAGGCTGTATTTTATCCCGGGAAAGTGAAGTTTTCCCGAGGGTACGCGGATAGCACCGCGACGGACAGCTAGTTATTTATAAAAACGACAAAAAAAAACACTTTTGTTGCCCTTTCACTATCTGAAGTGATCCTACTTGAGTACATGAAAGCTTCGGACGTAATTAAAAAATTCTTGTGGGAGATAACATGTTTGATAAACATGAAACCGTTTAAAATATCTAAATGTCTGAATCGGTGTAACGTCTCAAATAATGTCTATTCCTCTCTGATCCACTAATCAAATCTAAGGGATTTGTCAAATAACGTATCACAATATCTTATCTGTTTATTAAAAATGTACCTATTTTATTTGAAATGTATTTTAATAATTTTGAAGGCAAGGCTAGAGTAAGAATAGCCATTGAACGTGTTAATGGCCATTGCTTTGGACACGCTATCTGCAGTGCTTGGTATACGTGTTCGATTCGACACCTTCGTTCCATCGGGTAGCATTAATTATGGAAGATAAATAAAATAAGTGGGCTATTGAGGGTACTTAAACCTACAGTGTAAATGCGACCGACGACTTCCAGGTAATAAATACTGCGATAAAGTTCACTATAATAACGCCGCATCACTGGAAAACCCATTGAAGTAAAATAATGAAAATCCTGTTTGTGAACCGTCTATTCTATCGACGAAATAATGTTTCAGATATAGTAAACTTACTTCGTTTGTAGGAAAATAATTCGCGCTTTTAGAAAAAAAACATTATTTTCATGTCTCAAGGTGATCAGAGAAAGCCATAATTTTATACTCGATTAAAATGTGCTGAATACATGGCGGGAGGATTTGAAGGATCGGAAAAACGGGACAAGTGCGAGTCGGACTCGTTACCATTCATTTTAAGCCCTACTTAAATTGTACAGTATTCGGAGGCAACATTTTAACAGTAAGTATTTATCATCTGCGAAATATAGTAATAATATCATAAAGTTTGTTATTTATTAACAACCCAATATCAGATTCTGATAATTTAATTCTTCCCGGAAAATATTGATGGTAAATAACACTCGCTCGTTCAATTGTCAGATTTTCACGCCATACATTGATTACATTTATAATTTTATTTTCAAGGCGTGGTGGGTCCAAATGGTAGAAGACCGAGACATGTGGAGAGTTTGGCCCCTTGGACGATTGCGAGACACTCTTTATCTTTTTTTAGACACTCTTTCAGTTTATTTTCTTTAGTTTTTGAGTGTTTTTTTCTGGTTTTTGGTATTGTCGTTGCAAATATTTTTTTCATTCTTTCTTTCTTCAGATTAAGGGGGTGCCTTTGCCCACCAGTGGGACTTAATAGGCTATACTAATAATAATTTTATTTTACATTAGCCCACAGCTTTGCTCACATGGTACCAACCATTTAAATAGTCGATGCTATTTCGAAACCATCCTTCATTTTATCTCAAGTGTCATCCAAATCCACGGCGTGATTAAAACACAAACATACTTTTTTGATTTATATTAGTAGGGTGTTGGAATCTCCACTCGATTGAAGTCGCCGGTCGCAACTCGCAGTTTCTAATGCGCCTGTGGCTCGTAAAGAATGGCGTGATAGAGTGGCCTATATACCAAGTGGTGGGTAAATATGGTAAATAAAAACTCACATGATTTTTTAGAAACCTATTTCATAATATTAACTTAGAAAGATGTTTAACTTTAAAAGTATTTTTGTTCTCGTAGATAAAATACCGATTAGTGGATACAAGATGGACAGGTGCAGATCCAGTTTACATTTTTATCTTATGCCGCTGTTGACTGACCCAGTATATATATATCTTAAGGACAAAACACCCTATTACTGTGCTATTACGTTAAAAACATGAATGTCACAGATATGACTTTATGTCCAACACAACCTGTTAGGAGACAGGCTATTTAAGTCATTTAGCAGTCAGTTGTTTTTCTGGATGTGTATCGCCATTTTAGTTGGTTAGCCTGATGTCAGTAGTCTATGTTTACGACTTACCGTGACTAAGTTGGCGTTGATGTAGTCAGTGACGAAGTCCTTGCGTTGCAAAACGATGCGGCTATGGTCGTAGGGATTGACATCGCGGTAGCGGTTCAACGGCTTGTTCTCCGTCTTTTTAGCTTCGATGCACGTGTAGGGGTACGACTGGCATCGCTGGCCAATCCTCTGCAAGCAACAACATCTATTACATACATGCTGGTCGAACATTACTAACTCTGCAGTCTCCACATAGACATACATTTTTTTCGGTACAACCTCAAGCCTATGCTCTCCACCCTGGACCACATTAGTGGAGTGAGAAAGAGAGATGGAGACGAGTAAGGAAGATAAGCATTTACCAGTGGGACATCACATCACAGGTTATTTATTTATTTTTCTGGTTACCATATCACAAGCTCTGATTAATTTGGGATTAAGATGTGAAATGTCCAGCAATGTTTATTTACCCACCTGATTAAACTTCAAATGAAGCCAGCTAATGGCATTTGAGCAAAGGCACAATTGAGCGATAGAACAGTGATGAAAGGGAGGTTTTGCTCAAGAAATGGCTTATTAAATTACCTAGAAACCGTCAGAGGATCTTGAGTGACAGAAGATCTGAATAGAACTTAGGATTCCGATATTTTAATATTTCTTGCGATAAAGAGGTTAACGTTTATTTATATACGTTTCTCTGTTACAGTAATAATTTGTTCAGATCTTTAGGCATTCAGTGCTATCCTCGTCAATACTGATCGTATTGACGATCAGTGCGTAGCAAATGCGAACTACTAATCTAACGGATAAGATCCTCAACATCTGTACAGTTAAAGACAACCTTGATACCTTCATAATCGTTGGATGTTCGGTTACCTACGCTTGATATCAGGGGCCTTTAGTTCATAGATAGTGCGATTCCTCGTATCGAACAGGAGATATCAAAATCAGTGAGTGCCCAGTATAGTTGTCTCATCTCATGAAGGCGGGTTAGTCATAATGATTATTATGTGTCTATATTTGTTTCTGTGTGCGTCAGCGATACTGAGCGCCTATTAGAGCGTTCCCGAGCTTACTCACACAGAAATAACGTGCATGTTGTGCAATTATGCATCTACACACACACAATTAAGACCAACGTATGGAGCTGTATGAGTTTTTCACTAAGGTACTCAATTGTATTGTTAAAAAAAAAAACGGTATCGAGAAGTTAGTACTTAGACCAAAAACGTTAAAACATTACTTTTTTTATTGATATTGTGTGTTATTTTTTGAAGAAAAGAGTATGGCTGTACCCACCCAAAGTACTTAATAAAAATGGCAGTTATCGGTTTGTTTTACTAAATAAATAAATAACTATTTGTGTTGCTAGCATTCCATGCCTACCAGGTTGCAAGCCCATCACCGCTTATAGTTTCTTCAAGATGAAGGAACGAAAGAATAACTTCACTCTCATATCAATGAAGGAAAACGGCAATTGGCGTGCAACTTATCAAGGTAGAATAGATAAGTTCTTGCAGAAAGTAGTCTCTGCCAAATGTACTTTGTTTGAGTCATCTTTCTACCGCCTATACCTGTGGATCTAGAATATTAAGCCGGGTCCACAGCCGTGTTTTCGTGTTTTTAACATGTTATTATCCGAATAGGCATGTGCCATTGGTGGAACACAATGCTAACATGTTGGAAACATGTTGGACCCGGCCTTAGATGATAAGTTTCATATTTTAAAAATAAAAAAATACCAGGATGTAATTGGAGGCAAGTCCAAAAAAAAGACTCAATGCAATTAAGCCTTTTATATTAGCTAGCCCAAGATTGCTTGAAATTATTGATTTATATGTTCAATTGTCTCAGTAAAGCTAATTTTTTTTTTTTTTTCTGTGTTGATTTGCAATCAGTCTCGCGACTATAAGCGGATGTGTTGTAAGTTGTTGTAGTTTGTGGCTCGTGCTCTATTTTTGGAGCGCGACTCCTTAGGCATTTGCTAGCTTCTTTGGTCTAGCGTTTGGATGTCTTTTCTCTTCAGTCTTTTTTGGTAGCTCTATTGGAGCAGCTGGGCTGCTAGCTTGTTGGGGTGATGTGCTTTATAAGGCGCGCTTTATATTTTGCAGCAGTCAAGTTCAAGTTCATTTATTCAATAACAATTAATAATCGTGTTTGAAATTGGTTGATCTGATCTCCTCTTTAACCGTGCTCATTTGCAGGTGTTCGTGATGAACCAAGGAGTGTTTGCCATGGTTTTGAGCATCATATTTTGGGCTCTCTGTATTGTGTACAGAGAGCCCAAAACTAATTTTTAAAACACAAATCTGTAATTGGGAGAACAGACAAAGTCAAAATAGGTTTCATGAGCTCTTTGGGTAATTCAGAATAGTAAAAATTTTAAACCCTGTCATCTATGAGTATTTATATGTAGTATGAAGGTGTTTTATATTTACCCACCATCCATCGGAGCTCAAGAGAAAATGACGATGTTGATGATTGTAGTGTAAGTTTACACTGAATCTTCATATTAATGTAAGTGGACTTTGAAAAAATAACTAGCTTGACTTTTTAATTGTAATACTTATTCAAAAAACGAATAAAATTTTACTCTAATTGACTTTTATGAAGTGTGCATTGTGCAACTTCATAGACGATAATTGTAAAAACTTTATTCAATTCAATCTTTGTGAAAGGCAGTTTTTAAATTTTTTTTATTATATTTGCTGGAATTTTCTAGAGCAGCAAGTACTACAGTTTTTGATAATATAATTTATATTAACATTTGTGGACAATCAAGAGAGGAAAAGGCTATTATAGTCTAAATTGTGCCCTCAGTAACCATTACCCAACTGTTGGGTTATGGCTTTTGTGCTCTGCAGCTTCATTATGTATAACACACAAAATAAAAACAACAAACCAGGAATAGAGAACATCAAAAATAAATTCTGTTATGGAAAGGCTTTCTGTTGGTCTACTATTTGACAATCCTCAATAATAATTCTATGATTCTTCTCAAACAATACAGAATGATCAATTAAAACACTGAGCAGCATAGTGTAAAACAAGCCTAATTAACTAATCCCCCTTATCAACAACTGTTTCCTGCTAGCATGCAGGGTGGTATGTTTGTTTAGGTCATGAAATACTAGACACAGACTCTTCTTGCACTCCAAAACACACAGTTCAATAAAAAGTTACAAACTACGAGAATTCGTTATAAAATGAACTTTATTTCAAACAAAATCTGAAAATGTTGATGTGCAAGGCTTGCATTTGCACATTTGAGTGCTTTAACTCCGAACGCGAGCATGATCGCGCGGTCCACAGTTTGAAAGTATGACAAATCTACCGAAAGTAATGAGCAAGTCTTGGCGTCACTTGACAACTCTCGAGGAGAATGCTTTCATCAACTCACCTGGTACACCAGCGGCCACAGGTTTCCTTCCATGAAGGTCTTGTACTCATCTTCGACACGCTTAGTTTCCATTGTTATTTATACAAGAACGAACATAACAACAATAATTATGAACACGTTAGTGTAGTAAACGAGGGTTTTTCAAAGTCCGAACCCGATGAAACAGTTGATCAGTTCGAATGGTCAGCACGAGCACTGCTGATTAAAACGAGATGCAGAGTCTGTAGGTGTTCATATGGATTACTCTTAGATGTAGCTGTCGCGTCCGCACGGAACAATATTACTCTAACGAGCGCGTCCGGGACCGAGTAGAAACTGCGGTACGGTACGGCGGCGGCTGTCTGCGGCATCGACGACGCCGAACACAAAACGAAACAAGTTGTGACAGACAGAGTACGGTACGGTAAACCTGAGATGAGAACACGACCGACCCGAGAACGACGAGACGAGACGACGCGACGGGATGCGGGGCGAGCGAGCGAGCAAAAAGCGATTACGTTCCGTTATACGGTTCCACTTCCACCCATGAAAATTGAAAAGTCATTCAATAGTGTTGTAAGCTTGTATTGTTCTCTGTTTGAAATAGTTTGAATGAGTTTTGAATGATCTATAGGTAAGTACAAATTATTATCAAGACAGTTGCATGGCAGTTAAATCTAAAACGTGAAAACAATAAATTTATTTATTTATTAACAAAATCCACAGCTCTTATGATTATGATTTATAAACTTAAAAATGTTACATAAAGCCATTGGATTTATATTCTTTTTATCCAGCTAACCATGGATTTAGCATTGAACCTTTTTTGCAGCTAACCGACAATGAAATGACATATGTTGAAAGTTTGAATACATGTGTGTGTGTGTGTGTGTGTGTGTGTGTGTGTGTGTGTATGTGTGTGTAGATAAATACACTATAATTTATAACATACTACTTAACTAGGTAACATAAATGCCATAAATTATATAAATTAATAAACTTAATAATACTGTAAATACTGCTTATTTATTTATCATCATTCAATAAGTTAAGAATTTTGCGTTTAAAAACCTGCTTGCTACTGAGTTGCTACTGTTAAAAATATCAATAGTGCTGCTGAAATGTTTAATAAACAATAAATGAATTCGATTAACGAGTGAATTTTGAGCATGATTAGTGCGAGAACGTGAAACAGAAAAAAGTTTAGTATGTCTTGTTCTTTTTCTTGGACAAGCAAAACGTAAGGTTTTAGATATTAATTCAGGATGTATCCCATTTAGAAGTAAGATGATGAAAACAACATGATTCCTCATAGTCCCTAAATTTTTGATAGCAACAATAGTTTAAATGCTTTATGAACTTATTCTGTATGCTCTTAATAAATAATTAAGAGTATAAGTTCGTAGTATTTGAGATTTAGAGTGCATTTCAAACACAATTTCAAAGGACAATGCCCATTTTTGTATGGAGCGCGGCGTACGCTTGCGTCAAAGCCAAATAACGTTTAAAATACTTGCAATAATTAATTATCTTTTTGTTACTAATAAGAATTTTGTAAATATTAACCCTCATTAGTCCTACTACTACTGCTGTAAAAAGGCTTCCCCTTAGATTAAGCTAAACAAGTATGAATAACCAAATTTTTTCACTGTTAAATTTTATCCGTCCTTTTTTTATGTTATGAATAACTGCCACTGGTAACATGCTAAATTCGTGGTAAAATGCACAGTAAAATGTTATTGTGTTCCTTTTTGTAGAGTACCTACTTTGATAGATAAATAGATAGAATACAGAAATACAGCGGTCTACTTCGCTTATGTTCGGGGTTTCAGGCTCTGCTATTTTATTTTCTTTTTCTTGTGTTTTGCTAGGTTATAATATCTAATTTCAGTGGCATTTTACTAATGAAGCCTTGGATACGTAACAGGAGATCTGGCAAATGGAATGGGGGAGTATTGAAGATTTCTACTTTATTTGATGAAAATTTTCCGTTGGAGTTTTGAAGAAGAAAAGCCGCCGTGTTTTGTTCTAAACCAGTGACAGGACTGACTGATTGACATGTTATCTCGGACGAACTAGAAGGGGACATCCTCGGCAGGTTGACTCCATACAAACAAATTGGGAATTTTGTCTATGGGACCTCTAATAGAATCGGAATGAATTTGAACGGAACCACAGATGAAACAACCTCGTCTGTGAACTTCTGTGAACGGAACGAATGTCTTTTGGTAAACTTTCCGTTTCCGGAGCCGTGGTGCCGCGCAAACGCATATGTCCGCTAACCGCTTCCGTCAGCCATTTTGTTTGTATTGTGATCGAGTGAAGTTTTGTGTTGATTAATTTCCGCAACTTATCCTCTCATAATACTCAAAGATGTACACAAGGTGCTGTGTTGTAAATTGTGATAGTAGGCGAAAGAACGTCACTCTTTATATGTTTCCCAAAACTGAGATAGGACTCAAGAAGTGGTTGGAGTTTATCAATAGTGATAGTTTACGAAGCCTTAGCTTCGACCGGCTTCGAAGGCATTACGTGTGTTCGAAACATTTTGAGAAGCGGTTTCGTACAGCATCTCGCTTGAAATGCCGTCTTCGCTATGATGCCTATCCGACGTTGTTCACGGACAACGAGATAGCAAGTGGAACTCCTGAAGCATCTTCTAAGGACACTGGTGAGTACAGCTGCTTACCCTTTTGTACACCCCGGCCCTTTATTTTAAAATACTTACATCTCGAAAGACTAATAATGTTACTAATGTTATTTACAGGGTATACGATGAAGATCTCAGATCATGACTATTCTCGAAAGAGAATTCATATTGAACATTCCTATTGTAAAACCATGCCGAAAGAAAAACGTTTGCGGACTGATAATGGTGAGCATTTAATTTAAATATCTAAAAAATATTCAATAGAAACCAGGATAGGTAGACGTACACTTCGCCCAACGGATCTAGGCATTCGTGAAGTTAGCCGTTTGTCTGCGCAGTGAGCGCTTTTTCACACAAAATTGTGTTCTGGGCAGACAAACGGCTAACTTCACAAATGCCTAGATCCATTGGATGAAGACTACCTCTACTTCTGGTTGGTAAAAAAAAACTAGACTCATTACTGCCTAGGCATTGATTTAGAAGAGTACGCAATAATAAATAGTGTTAAACATCTGTTAGAAACAGCAGGATTATGGAATTATGGCTTCCGGGAAGTTTCTCCATTTCGATTCCCCTGAAATGTTTATGCAAAGTTTCATAATGATTGGTTGAATATAATAATTAGCATGATTAGATAATATAACTAAAATCTATTATACGAACTTACTTACTAAAATCTTACCATTTTAAATATTTATTTTACCAATATTTCCATTTCAGATGTAACGGGTATGACTTCCAGTTCTGTACCTGTGCAATTTGTGCATGAAGCTGTTGAAAACCCAGCTTCTAAAGGTAATAAATGTAATAGCATGGATAAAATCTTACCATTTTTTCGAGTATGACCCCGCTGTGGGACAAATGTTTGTATGATCTACATATATTTGTCTATTTTATGTGTTTTTATATGCTCTTTAATTTAATTGTCACTATGTACTGTTTGTTTCCCAAATAAAATAAAATAAAAATATTAGTAGGATTTATTGTTCAATATAATGTGAATCTTATATCATGTCATATTGCAGATGAAGTTATTGAAATCAACGGACATGTCTTGAGTGTGATTTATGATCCACCACACCTAATTAAAGGGCTCCGAAAGAACTTTCTTACAAAAAACATAATATACCAAGGCAAGATATCAAAATGGTCTGATATTGTTGAAGTATACAAAACAGATTGCAACCATGCACAGATGCGACTACTGCACAAGTTAAATGATGAACATGTCATTCCAGAAAAAATTAAAAAGATGAAGGTTAGTAATTTCTCTCTTTTGAATTTTGATTGTAATTATATTTAAAAATTTCTTGCTTTTAGTTTCAGCGGTAAGCTTATTCAACTATATTTATGTTTCAGGTAAAAAACTGTACTAGAGTTTTTAGTAAAACGGTTGCAGCCACTTTGTCTTACACCGCTCAGTTTGGTAAGCATTTTATATAATACTAGCTGCGCTCCCGCGGTGTAACCCGCGGTCCCTCGGGATTTTTCCGGGATAAAAAGTAGCCTATGTCCTTCCCTGGGATACAACCTTTATCCATGCCAATTTTCAGCCCAATCTGTTCAGTGCTTTTGGCGTGAAAAGGTAACAAACAGACAGATAGACAGACAGAGTTACTTTCACATTTATAATATTAGTATGGACTAGCTGTCCGCCGCGGTGTTACCCGCGATCCCTCGGGAAAATTTCACTTCCCCGGAATAAAATATAGCCTATGTTCATTGGGGATAATGTAGGATTCTATTGGTGAAAGAATTTTTCAAATCGGTCCTGTAGTTTCGGAGCCTATTCATTTCAAACATACAAACAAATCTTTCCTCTTTATAATATTAGTATAGATAAGAACCAATTTAGTACGTAAGCTTAAATTTCCTTTAATTAAGTACCTAGTTTCATAGTAAATCAGGAAACTACTATCCGACCCTCATAATAGCCATGATCATCATCATGTAGAGCGAAGCTTCGTTTTCGCATATTAATATCTTCATTTTTTTTTGTTGCAGCGCAATATGCAGATGGCAGTCCAGTGAGCCCTACATTAAAAAATACCGCAGAAGTGGTATCATTTTTTGACGATTTGTTCGACTCAGTGAATGGAGCGAGTTTATACTCAAAAAAATCAAAAGGCAAACCGCTAAGACATGCAGTTACAAAAAACTCAATGCACCACACGTTTTGGCGAGATGCTATAAAAAAACTTTCAGAAATAAGATATGTTGATGAAAAAGGAAAAGAAACATCTGTACCTTCTTTGAAAAATTGGATTGTAACATTAAAAAGTTACGAAAGGGTGTGGCAACAGTTGGAAAAAAAAGAAATTAAAATTATGCATCCGCGATATTTTAACTCGGACCCAATTGAAAACTTTTTCGGTCAAGTGCGGTCGTATAATTTCAGAAATAATGACCCAGATTGCCACACCTTTATAAGCACATTTAAATCACTGCTAATCACTAGATTTATACAGTTTCACTCAAAAAATTATAATTGTGAAGAGGATTCAGGGGTCCAATTGTTGCGAAGGTTGCGGGTTCGATCCCCGCCGCGGATAGATGTTTGTATGATCTGCAAATATTTATTTCGGGTCTGGGTGTTTCTATGTATAATATGTATGTATTTACAAACAAAAAGTATATAAATAGTATATCAGTTATCTGGTTCCCATAGTACAAGCTTTGCTTAGTTTGGGGCTAGATGATGCTGTGTGAAATGTCCAGCATTATTTTTTATTATTAATTGTTAAAATTGCAGGCTTTGTTTGGCACCACCAAGGAAAATGAAATTGAAAATAATGATAATGTCCCTGAATCCTCTGAAGTAGGACCAGAAATATTTCCTACATCTATTACAAGTAGGCAAGAAAGACTACATGTACACTCACGTGCATATACTGCAGGGTGGGTTATAAGAAAAATATTAGGAAAAATTAAATGTCGGCAGTGTGAGGATGAGTTAACCGCTACAAATTTGAATTTTGAAACAGGCTCCATCCATAATTGGATATCTTTTAGAGAATACAAATCCGTAAAAGAAAAAAAATTAACCTACCCTTCAGAAAATGCCGTGAGGTTCTTTGGTATTATTACTGAGGAAGCCAACGAATATTTAGAAAAGCAACCACATAGTAAAGAAATAATTAAAAGCATCAAAAATAATATAGAAGCTAAATATTCGCTTGACTTTCTCCATTGCGAATTACACAAAAATCTTGTAAAAGATCTATTTCTGGGATTCACGTTACGTTTTGCAGTATTTAACTGGTGCAATATAATAAACCGAATTTTAAAAGGTACGGATGTTGTCAAATTAGCCAACAAGACATTACCTGCCATGCAGGCAAAAGCTTATAATAAATATAAAACTAAGTTAAAAAATAAAAAAATTAATAAATGATCAATATGTTAAATTATTTCTTGCCTTTCACAACACCTCCTAATTACCTAAGTACATTGGGCCTTCGGCTCATGAATAGGAAAGAATATAAATAGAATGAGTGATTGGAATGAATGAGGAAAGAAATCATTTATTATCTACGGTGGTAGCACGATGCTTTCTTCAATACTCTGTGGTTTCATTTGTCAAAATCTATGAGATGTGGCCCACAGATTAAATTACGGCGAGTAGATTTGTTCCTGAGTTTTCCGTCTGATACGCAGTATCCCTAGTACGTCTGTGGGGACATCTGATTGAAGGAAGTCCTCATACAAAATTTTCTGTTAATTTTTGCGGGGGAAGAGGTAGCACACTAACGCATTTTACACACACATACGCATTTCGTTTTTGTATCGCTACACAAGCACACTACATAAAAATTACAACACACTCTCATTTTTACACACACTATTGCAAATTTCGTATAAAAATAATGTAGCGACGTAAAACAGAAAGAAGCACACATCAAGAAAATTAGGGAAGGAACGTCAATAATATTATCGTTATCGATTATATGCGTGAATGAGTGAATGATGACAAATTATTTCTTCCATTTCTCAGTTTCTATTAATCGTATATTTTGCATTGTGAATAAAATTAACTTAACAATGCTTTACAATGTAGTAGGTAAGTAAATAACAAGTAAAAATCGGTTAGAGCTTAAAATTTAATTGTACAGTGCCACCAAAATATCGAATTTCGAAATTATTAATGTGTGTAAGCTATCGGTCTATTGATGTCGTTACCACTAGTTCTTTCGAACCAGTGTGGCGAAAGGATTTCAAGTGCGCCTCAAAGAGGCGTCTTTATACGTTGACGATGACGAGTTTACATAGGTAGGAACTTATATTTTCTGAATACTTAGGTACTGTAAAACTAGTTTATTTAAATCTAATAGCCTTGAACCTTCATTACAATTATAGCTACTTCTGCCTTATGTAAGTATATACAGGATGTCATTGGAACGACAGTCAAGCGGAATTCCAGTGATGCAGGACCACTGTTGCTGCAATGTCACAAAAACATGAATAACTTCTAAACTACAAAAAATCGTTGAACATACATGGGGGTGATTTGGGTAGCCCTTGGGGTGTTGCATCACTAGACTTTTGCTTGACAGTCGTTTCTATAGGGATGTTTGTTGCTTTTGTAGTACTTAAACCTCAAATGGTCCCATAGGCTTTTTCGATCCCTACATGAAACTGAATCGATTTTAGTACAAAATGTATGGAAAAAGTTTTTGACAATTTCTGAATTTTCTAGAACTCAAACGACCCCATAAAGTCTTTTGATGTTTACCTGAAACTGATTTTTTTTTTTTGAATTTTTTTTTTCCTTTTGCCATTTTTGTCACTGTCTGTACATTTTTTCAAAATCTGCGAACGCAGTTTAAAATATCTCAAAAAGATAGGGAGGGTCTTCTAAGAGCATTTTCTTGTAGCTACAATGGTTAAGGTACCTGCCCTCCATGGCCCATCTCAAAAATCCACCCTGTATAGTCCGAGTAGGCGTCCAGGATGGATGTCTATTGCATGCTTGTTTCCATTTTTCTTTAATAATCTCTTGGGAACATAAAATCAACAAGCAAAGAAAAGTAGGTACCTACATACAAAACTTTTAAAAATGTTCATCTTCCGTTCATTCATTTAAATCATCAATATCAATACCACTGCACTATAGAACATTTCAACTAGTCAAGTTAGGGTTGTCATCAATTTGAAATAATTATTACTATGTTTTAAAATAAATTACCTATAATTATTTTGCGTGGTTTAATTTTATTTTTAATTCACAATATATTCATAGTTAATAAGTCGGATTGGGGGAGGGGGGATCAAACTTCCCACTTTTGGGCTTTTCGCTTCTATTCCGATAGCGGTGCGTCGTATGACAAAAAGTTTGTAAATTAAATGAAAGATCATATAATTCTCTACGACTTTTGTAATATATTATTCCGAATTTTCATCAGGTTTTGCGGTTTTGAGCCACACGCTCCGGAAAAAGGTAAGCTACACGCTCCGGAAGAATAAAAGGAAGCTACCTTCCTTTTCAGCTTTATAACTTCAAAACCAGTCATGTTAAGCCACAAAGGTTAAAAAACCTAACTTAAAGATAAAAAAGAACATTTTTACGGAGCTTGAAAACGGTTGGAAATTCTGGAAAAGGGTATGGAATAAAAGTTGAAGAAAATTTTATGATCTTTTATTTAGCATAAGTAAATTAATTTGGCATAATAATTGAATTGCAACGCACTGTTTTTGATATATTAGTCAACTCCCTCCCCTCCCCACTCCGGCTCACCTCCTAGACATCAGTACTTTTAGTATGTTCACTTCCTAAGCACCCAGAACAAGTTTCTTAAGGAACCGCTTATATACCAGCTCACGCATTCTACAACTCTCTTTTATTAACTGGACTGTCGGCAGTTTATTAAATGTTAAATATTATGGAACACATTATTGAAACGTAATTAAAATGTAACTAAATTAAAATAAACGTGTTTTGATTTTGAAAAAACTTAGTGACATCCCTGACTCGCTACATAGAATACCACATAGTATTGAGTCACGTGAATAGACTTATTCATTCATTCTTATGGCGGAAAATTCAAATTACTCAAATATAAATATCATAAATTCATAAGGAAATTAATAGTTATGTTACAAATTAAATACTCACAAATGAAAAGAGATGCCGTCGCTTTTGAAATTTGATGTTGCCGACTTGTTTCGATAACAAAATACAGCACAAATAGGCATTTTAAGGCAGCTCTGTTCTCGCTCAGGTTCAGAAGTATTGTGTCAAAATGGCTACCGAAGTAGTTTTTTTGAACTGACACGACTCGGAGTCGTGTACATTTGACAGAGGGGAAATACAAGTTATGGCGCATCCCTACCTTAATGATCGAAGCATGATAAAAATCTTTATTTAAAACTTGACATTGGCAGAATGTCCATTTGCCATTATATAAAAGAAGAAGTTCTTCCGACAGATGCACAAAGTGTAAGTCAGATGTCGCTGTTTCCATGGATTTAGCATGGTACCTTTTTGGTCGTGTTTCACACTCCTAGCGCTACCTCGTGGCAATTCTGGAACAACTTACCTCCACCACACCAAACCACCTACAAATATATCTTTCGCCATTGTTGCGTTGTTCTTGTTCTTCGAACTGCTCGCACATCCGTTCAGCAATGCTGGTCATATTGCGATCTAGCTAGACCTAGACCAAATGCGATGGAGTCATATCGAGATTTGGTCCTATAGCAGTTCCTCTCTGTATTCTGTGCCTATAGCGAACTGGTCATACAGCTAACTACTTAGTCAAATTGCGATGTGGTCCAAACACTCTTATCCCGCTCTACCTTAAACACTCACGCTTTCGCCATTCGTTCGGGAGCTAGCTCACGTTCGATACACTTGGGATTCAGGCGTCCGTGATATAATACACTGCTTTATCTCTTTTGGTGAATAATCTACTATACCTAAGTACCTACCTACGCACAACGGATCTGAAGTCGCCAGTTCCACTTATCCCTAGTTGGGTGCACTAAACAATTGCGCAAGTAGGCTACGCGAGATAGCACAATGCAACTAAAGGCGAGTGAGCAACGCAGCTATTCAACGTGGTCTTCGTCTTTAGTCGTCATCAAAAATGGGTTCTGCGCAGCTACTTCAAAGAGCTAGAAGATCGGTTGAGCGTACTCTATCTACCTAGCTATCAACAGATTTTCTCACAACGTTCTCTTTCTCCTCAGCCACTTCTGACGCTAATATGCTTATTAATTTTCTGAAAACCAAAATGTACCTACACCAACGCGAGCCTAGCCGGTGAATGTAGGAAGGCAGTTTCGGGGCAGTGGTCCAACTGCTCCGTCCAATTAGACTACAGGCCTTAACTAGGGGCCGTGGTTCAACTATCTTTGCAGTTGGACCACGACACCATAGTAGAGTTCCCAGGTCCAAGGATGGACGGACAGCGGAGTCTTAGTAATAGGGCTCCGTTTTACCCTTTGGATACGGAACCCTACAAATAAATAAATGCTTGTTTTTTTTCTAATTTTTTTTCTTTGTAACTCATTAATGTCTTATATAAGAAATGCTTATTTTAGTTGAGTCCATATTATACCGCAGGCTGGCTGTGGCAACCTATAACTGCTTGTATAAGGAAATTGATAATACTTTTGTGCTTTTTCCGTTGGATGTCTTTATATAAATAAATATACCCTAAAAACGCTTTCTCATAAATACAAGTATACAAATATCAAGAAGTCTTCTAAAAACTTCCAATGAGATCCTTCAGGTCTTACTAACAACTTAATTTCAAAATTCTACTTTAACAAACTTACAGACTTATTATGCAAAACAACCTCTTAACGTAGGGAATCTGTTCGTTAGTATACATTTTTTTAATACATCGAGAGAAAATGCAAACTTTTACGCAGGGAAGGAAACATACATCAATGATACCAACTAGTTTTTTCCCAATGAAGAAAAAAATAATATAAGTATTCAAAAATACTAGTAATATTATGCAAGCAACCTAGCTAGATTTATAAAAAAATATCATACAGACTATTCCTAACAAAAGGTACCCTTAATCAACATTTTGTCACACCTACATCGTCCGCCATTTTGGAATATTTACGTTTTTTCTCCAGGCAGTGATGAAACATGGTAGGTGACAGAGAAAGTGATACAAGTGTTATTACAAGATATACAATAATAATCATTAGTAAAAAAATGTTCATCAAAAAATAGCGGGCAGAAGTATGCCAGGCTCTATACAAAAATGTTCGTAGACCCCTTTTATTTGATCACATTTTCATGATAATAGACATGTTGTCAATTTTTCAAAATCTGTTCTATGCAGTTCAGAATGATTTGTTAGGTGAACAAAATATCATATTTCAGTAGAAAATAAAGGTTTTCAAACATAAAAATCAAACTGAAAATTAAAATTTGAAATTCACGCCAAAACGCTCGTCGGTGTCATGGCGGCTGTTTTGACGTCAAAGCTCACCACTGCAAAGCAAAAACTACGTGCTTAGACACTTTAAGTCTTTTTCACGCCGGAACGTATGCAAGACACTTCGAGATAATGTCAAAATCAGTCTAATAGTAATGTCCTAAAGTTTAATCGAGATTATCAAAGTCGATTTTTGTTTCACTTATCAATTCATCTCAATCGATTACAAGGTTCATTCATAGACAAAATTACTAAACCAACGATTATTTTTTTACTTATCGATTCATCGATTGTTTCGATTTAAATTTTTGCACTCTCTTAAAGATTACGTTCCATTTTACTCAGTACTGTTAATTGGCGGAGTTTTTTAGAAAATGTTTATTGTTTATTTATTTATATTTTATGGCTCGTTTATGATAATTTATGAAATAATTAAACAGGAAATAGACAAAAACATTTTTTTTTGTATGTTTTGTCGTTTAATTTTTTTTCTTGACTTTTTTGTTTCAAAATTGTTGTGAGCCACACAACGTGAAACGAAACAAGTTCAATGTGTCTTGCATACGTTCCGGCGTGAAAAAGACTATATTAATGACTAAAGCTCAACGGAAACAAAAGGCGCAGTTTTGGTCTATTAAATTGAGTATTGACGTCACGCGCTCTGATTGGTGTACAGCTATCATGGCGGATTGTTGTATTATTTGTATATTTATTTTATAAAATAATTTAAGAATCCAATTTTATTAGACCAGTTAAATATTTTGCCGAAACTTGATTACTATCATCATGCCTATTATGTACATTGAATAAGTACCTACTTGTAACTGAAACATGTGACACACTTAAATACTGATAAAAATCTAGAATCTAAAGTTACAACATTACAATTACGATACACACGTCACGTTAGGACACAGGATATGAAATCCACGAAGGATTCCTGTTATTTTTAAATTATGTTCAAAGTTATCATTATCAGTGTATTAAATACTTGTATTAAATCAAATAGAAAATGAGCACTAAGACTATGTTAGTGACACATAAGTACACTACTAAATATAAGGTGAGTAGCACCTACTACAAAATAAACATGGAACCTTAGATCTAGAACATTATCTTATAAATTACTACGAAATTGTAAACCAATCTTATACCTAGACGTTGAGTATTTTAGTGGACAAAAAAATTTTTTTTTTCTATGTTTTATCGTTTCATTTCGCAAGCAACATTAACCTCGGCAATTAGCCTAGCCTATACACAGAACTATCCAACATTACCTGTCGGCCGAAAGGCCCTAAGGTAAATGGACCAGTTGGCGTCGACCTTAGTGAGGCGAGTACTCCCTCTTTGCCTCGGATTGAGAGAATTACACCTACCCCTAAATATTTATAATTTTATTTTATTATTTAATATTATAATGTAATATTGATATTTAACTTACTATATTATGATTCAATTTTTTTTCATGAGTCTATGAATTTCACATTTTGTTCGACAACGAATAGCAAGAACTTAACCCTACTACTTTATCGATAAAATAGCTGTCCGTCGCGGTGTTACCCGCGATCCCTCGGGAAAACTTCACTTTCCCGGGACAAAATATAACTAACCACTTTATTATCGCCCTCGTCGACCACAGCCACTTAACTATGTAATAATTAGTTACTTTAAATTATTTATATACTGCATTTATTTTGCCTTTCACGTAAGCGAACCAACTTTTTTTATGACAAATGTGACATAATTTTCTAGCTTGTTTTTCCTTCAAAATAAACCTTAGTTTTCTAAGATCAAAACCTTATATCTACAAAAAAACTGGTAGCAACTCTCAATTAGTTAAAATTTTCAACACCTTGCAAATGAATCCATTTACGAGGTGTTGAAAAGTTTAATAATTATTATGTGGTCCTAATCAGGTCCACATAATTATATACAACATACTTTTTGCTCAATATAAACTTAGTTATGTACAAAATCAAAGTGTTAGCCGTCTGCACAAATCTGAGCATAAAGCTTTGGTTATAAAACAGTCGGCCGATGTATTAATATACCTAATGATTTTTATTATTAGCGTAAGCAAACTTATTAGTATCGTAAAACTAAAACAGCTCTTAAACTTTAGATCGGTGGTGAAAATAAGTACTAATTGTTACTTCTTTCAATATGACTAAAGATAATTTTGTGATTATTCCGTGCAGACTTCCTCAGTTGATGGTTGAACACACCATCTATTCTGAAATCTTGAGCGGACTATTTCACTGAAAAAAAAAAAAACTCGCGTTAGTCTTTCTACTTTATTATCAAAATTCTAAGATACAAATAGATCAGAATCAGCCTTTCGACTATACAATGGTGGTTTTTTGAGATGGGGGGTGATGGCCAAGTCCGAAACCACGAGAGAGGAAAGTTAAAGGAGTCATGAGATATGTTAGTCCTTGTAGCCAAATCAGTTAGGCGAAATAGTTAAGCCATCAGGAAAAAGCCATCATGTCCTCGATTTATAAAAAAACCGAACAAGTGCGAGTCGGACTCGCTCAGCGAGGGTTCCGTACAAAAGACTAAAGTAGGTACCTACGTACCGATAACAGTGCAAATCTGCCTACATTACATACACCAAAGTTGAGAAAACACATGAGAAATGGATTATATTTTTAAATTTTTCGTCATAAATCGAAAACTATACGTCATAAAAATTATTATCATATTAATAATCTGCTTAAGCTTGTGCTAATGAAGCCCTTTCATACGATACCCCGCATGACACGGTTTAGTCACTTCAAAACTTCGACCCCCATTCCTTGCATTAGGCCCTGTTTTTTTTGTGATTTGACGAAAAATATATGGTCCAAACGGTAAAAATAGTTTCCCCATACAAAAATGGGCATTGTCCTTTAGGGAGGTTCAAAAACATACCCAAAGGTTTAACTCGTAACGTAGCCATTCGAAAGGGTTAAGACCTTGTTAAAGCCAATGCTATTTTACACAATCTACGTAATTTTTTTTTTACAATATAATTGTCATGTTACGTTCATAGTTACCGATGTTTAAAATCCGAGGGGCTATTGTGTAAATAGCGTGGGCTTCTTCGTGTTGTATCATTGGCTGATCTCGATTGGTCTGATAACTGGGAATGACAAAAGACAAAAATAATTATCAAACGTACATTGCGAGAGACCGGAGCCTGTGGTAGGTTCGTTAGAACCTGTATTACAGGTCACCGGACCCTAACAAGGGGCAGAATATTCAAATTGATCATCATATGAACAGAAGCTATGCAACTGGGATTATGCTAAGAGATGTGTGTGTCAATGTGTGTTGGTACCTCAGAGTATGGACTATAGAGGAAATCTATTAGCTTGTCTAGAAGTGTTGCACTCCTTGCATGTGTTAGCGTTATTGCACGGCTAAATTTGAATGGTACTATAGATGTCTCGTTTTAGCGCGTTGACTGTATTTCTATCTCTATCGCGCAGTGTCATCCCTACTTGATAGGATTTCTGTGTTTTGGGTAGTTTTCTAACCAAAACAAAGTCTTGTCAAGTGCATTTCACGTAATAATCTTAATCGGTATTATTTACTATTTTCAATGAAGCAAATAAGCTACACTAAATTAAGCCAGAGTACATTTTTCATGGTTTGTGCAGTGATTCCAAACAACTCTTAGCATAATCCCAGTTGCATAGCTTCTGTTCATATGATGATAAATTTGATTAATCTGTCCATTGTTATGGGGCCCGGTGACCTGTAATACAGGTTGCAACTCGGTCTGCAGAGGGAATATATACTAAGGGCACCATAAATCATGTTGGGAGTGGGAAGTGCGGAAAATGGTGATGGTGCAAACAGCGCCCTTACGTCTCCTACCTCTCATTAGTAGTCGGTCGCACTTCAGTTCCGTGTGTTTTTTGAGCTGATGAAAGCATTATCAAAAACTATAATATTTAACTGTGGTCTTTGTTTTTTAAACTTAGCTGAGCTGTGGCTGAGCTCTTTGTCGAGTGTATAGTTAGGGGCAACAAACCAATACCTTCTTTCTCGAAGACGTTCCCGTCTTCGGTAATGCGACGCCACACAAAGTCCAGTATATCCATGAGTTCTTCTTCGCTGTATAAAACGGTGACGGGCGGGGGTGTCCCACGGTCTTCCACCGGCGCAGCCTTATATAGCTGAATGCCGTGTTTCAAGCATACCAATAATCGAGTTTCGTTGTAGCGAACCGTCTGTAAACAAGCTCTCGCAATTAATATTTTAGTGATGATCACTTCACAAATCATAAATGTAAAAAAACAATAACGGGTTAAAAACTAGAAGGAACCGACTTCAATGTCACAGCGCTCAATGTGATTCTTGGTCAATGGTTCAATGGTCGAAAATTAACTACAAGTGAGGATGAGGTATTTTTTTGGGTTTAACAGGAAGTATCAAACCCTGAGCAATAAAATTTATATGGGACCATTTGTGAAGAGTTTTCATACAAAAAAAAATCCAAATAGATCAAAGAGTCTTCGAAGAA
Organism: Epirrhoe alternata; assembly: GCA_963565295.1. Taxonomy (NCBI): domain Eukaryota; kingdom Metazoa; phylum Arthropoda; class Insecta; order Lepidoptera; family Geometridae; genus Epirrhoe; species Epirrhoe alternata. Next base: position 5,389,518 of record OY751375.1, read on the forward strand.
TGAAAAAAATATTCTTGCGAAATGAGAACTTATTTTTTTTGAAGTCGGTTAAAAAGAGGTTACTATCCAACCATGTTTTACCTTGGATAGAATGAGTGGCGCACGGCAGATACTGCATTCTTCTTGGTTGGGCCACGAAACCGGCCCACGGTTCCCATGCCCCTCTAGCTTCACCTGAAAAGAGGCACAGGAATGAATACCACATGAAATACAATGACAATACGTGTGAAGCAGACTAAGCAGTTTTTCTCATGTGGATTTATTAATAAACGTGGTGTAAAGTTACGACGGGTGTAACTTCGAAGTAACCATACAATTTTCAAGTTTATATCTATCGTACATTCTTATATATTAAAATATTCCCTATGATGAGATATACCAATGTGTTATTCCAGAACATAAACATTTCAAACATTACAATCGGTTATGTCGTCACGAAGTTACGTGGTAACAAGCATTCACTCATACACACCTCAGACTTTCGCATTTATATTATTTGTAGGATAATTGGCGTCGATTTTGCTATTCACTGAATAAACTTAATTAAATTAAAGCAATGAACGTTCTTATCGTTCTCACTAAAGACGAAAATGGCATGTCATTGAAAGTGACATTACTAAAACTATAATCAAAGTGGCGTCTCTGAGCCTCTGTAGCATCTGTTTTACACAGCAAGTAAAATGTAACTTATTCAACACACACGACTTTGTTGAAAATTACTTGCTATTTGCAAAAAATAAGTAATTTTAAGAATGCCACTATAATAGTCATTCTATTTTTGACTTTATCGTAAAGGAAATAAGAACGTAGCAATTTGTTTTAGTTAACTATTAGTCAGTCAAAGTTAAGACCGCTGGAATCACTTAGAATTATTTTAAGAACAGTCGTAAAATTATTTGTAAGACTATTATAATCTTACAAATAATTTTACGACTGTTCTTGCGCGACCAATGCCGTGAACAATCAGGGCAACAAACACGGTTTGGGGCCTATCATTCTTTTAGGTGATCCATCTAAAAACTAAAAAGTCAAGCTCCAGTGAACAACAGAATCGATGCCGTTATCTACTAATCTAACTTTAGATAGAATAGTGTTTACATAGATGATCTCGAAGTTGAGTTCGGCCGCCTCTTTCCTTATGTTTATCTCGGTATCAACGATTTTGCTGATGGATTCATGAATAAACGGCATAACATCTAAGCTGGCCATGGGGTCACGAGCCATCCGGAACAACAGCACGATGTTCGAGAACATCCCCGGCTCGTGGTCTTCTCGCATTTGCTGCAGAAGAAAGAGCATTTTTAATCATCATTAAAAGCATTATCATTAGACACAATAAAACAATTTAAACTAAGAAGAAAATTTATGCTCGACTTCGAGGTCAATAAATAGAAGTGGAGACGTTTTTTGAGTTTTGCGGGAAAAGTGACAGCGTTGAATAGCTGCCTCGTACTATCTTGCTTACCTACTCTACCAAACCTGCGCAATCGCTAAGTGCACCTAACTTTAGAGAGAAATAGATCGGTTGTGCGTACTGTAAGTAAGTTCGTATGAGTCAGTGGCTAACAATGCCGGTTTTCATACGTTACGCCGTAAAAAAGTTCTTTACAGTATTTAGTTACGGAGTTAAAAACTAGATGGCGCTGACGGTAGTGTCGGTAATACTGTCAGTCTAAGTTCAATCGATTTTTCTCATCTCAAAAATGCCCATCGCGCTTCAAGAAGTTTTCACTTCAAAAACTTTAACTCACCCGGAAGATATCATCGATGCTGTACATCCACTCTTTGGTTTCGAAGTAGACGCTTTCAGATATAGAGTGTCCGGTGGCGATAGAGGAAGCATAAGCTCCGGGAAAGACAACGATGAACTCGCCAGGATTTTGTTCGATACGTTGTAGTTTGACGCCATTGGCGAGAAGCATACCCGGTGGTACCATAGTGGTATCAGAAGTCAGCCATATGCCCTTATTCTGTACGGCGAAGGGAGCCAAATGTTCCATCGTCTCGCGAAATACTCCAGAATCGTTTTCTGATACCGCGTACCTACAAACAGCATCACCATTACCATTTTTACGATTGCTTCGATAAAGCAATGAGAGAATTAGTTACAGCTTCCGCCTGTGACCACGCCCGAATTATAAGCAGATAAGGAATCTTAACAGTACAACTCCATTTGTAAAGGGCATCGTTTCACATCGGAAATAATAATATTTTATTACAAAACCGATTGCTAGAAATGTAGGTAGCCGACCTAATTAATTGCACCAGTAATTTTGACCTAATCTTAAACGAATAAGTGTCACGATGAATTTTAAGAAACGCAATTAGTTACAAAATGTGCGAGTGACATGGTGCACTAAACTTCAGAGTTCAGTTGTTATCATACTCTTTGGTTGTAGAGTGCCACAAACTTATCACCAACCTAACTTAATCTAACTTATCGTTAACTTACCGGTGGCTAAAAGAGGAAGTAACGAAATTTTACTCTAAATTTTATTTTTCTGCCAAATGCGATAACAGCGTCCCCTCACCGGTTCAGATAAGTTTGTGGCACTCTAATATAGTTGATCGAAGGTCGATCTTACCTACATAACTACATAGAGTCGTTACAACCCCTGTGGAATCAAATTATTACTCGGTTTTTGAGGAAATTTTTTTTTGTTGTTACCATTTCCATGATAATGTGTGCAAAAATAGGTTGTGTGATTGGTTTAGATAGAAGATAGAAAATACTTTATTGCACACCACATAATAAAAATAAACAAAAATGGAAAACTAAACAAAAAACACAATGACATACAATCGGCGGTCTTATCGCTAAATAGCGATCTCTACCAGACTCTTTTTAGGTTCTCTTTTAGGACTCTGTTTAGCTCTATTAGGCAGGTCGCTAACAGCAAAGTCGGGGCGAAATTGACGAGTGCTAAGCGTCGAGGCCGCGGCGTTTATTGTCTTGTAATCTTGTTTCATTCATTCAACATATTCGAAAGATAAGTAGAGATAGGTGATTAGGGGAGGACTGGACGCTTTAGTTTTTTTTTTTACTTCTTTCAACGAGTTTCTCGCACGCGCCGCGCCCCTGCCTCGACTTTCGTTCTGTTCGCGACACGCCTTAGAATGACAATCGATTTCAAGTTAGACAATAAGTAAATACATATAATGTACTTTCAGGAAAGTGAATAATACAGGAAGGAAATGGAAACTTACCAAATCTTAGTGTCACCTTCGTGCATATAATCCATCCACGCAAGTAGATGCGGGTCTTTATGCCAACAATTGGTACTGTAAAGTTGATTTAGGCACATTGTTGGCTCCGTGACACTCAACGTCTTGCCCAGGAAGCTCAACACGTTAAGGGGGTTCTCACCAAGCCTCTGCAACAAAACTTGCAATAGTCTTAAAATGAAATTAAAAGTTTTATTGAAACACGCTGTAGGCAGGGAGTATTTATACATTAATTCATTTAACTTCATATTGATTGTAGGTACAGTACATCATTTTGACGGCCCTAACAACCAGAATGAAAGGCGTGAAAAGAGGACTACTGTGCGCGCATGGTAAATAATAACGTGCTATGCCAAGTTATTTATTTTCTTCGCTTAGATCTTGCAATAAATATACAATATGTGTTAGTCGCTAGAAGCTCTTTAGGCATCAAATTAGATTCGCAGTTTCGCAGAATTCAAATCAATGTCCGAGATCGGGGCAGCTAGTACAATAAATAACGCGTTAAATACCCGCATCAACATGTAATCACTACTGCCCAGCCACCACCACTTCAGAGCCACAATAATGCTTCTACTGCTTCCATTTGTACAATACCTTGAGGTTCCAAGGATGGCTACCGCCCGGCCCATTGCGATGGTAAGTGTGGCCCAGTTTGTCGACAGACGTGTCTATGCAAGCCGACAGCACGCATATATGCTCCTTGCCCTCTGACAGAATTTTCCAATATTCGTCTTCGATTTCTTCCGTGGTAGGTTTGGCTTTGGCGCCCGGCGGGAAACGCATCGCATATATTTGTGAAGCGATCTACAACAAATAGTCACAACTAAAGACGAACCCATTAATAAGTCCTAAGTAGTTTTTGGTTCCTTGCAACTTACAATGCAGAGACACCTATTTGGAGCCTACACATAATTTTTGAGCAGTTGTATGAAACTATAGAAACATATATTATATAACTACTAGCTGGTACCCGCTACTTCGTCAGCAAAATAACATAAGTAGGTACTTGAAAACCTGTAAAAAGAATCGAAAACTAGTAATCCCATTAACTTTTTAAAACTCAAAATAATCGCATCGCGACCTTCGCCATAGTAGAAGGAGGAGCCAAGAAAAAAAAAACCGTCTCAGCCCCCTTACCATGGCGTTTGTCTAGGTACCAGAGAATAGAAAGAAATGACAGTAATGACATTATAGTGTGAATAAAACGCGTAGAAAGTGGAAAAAAGTTACTTTTCTACCCGTTTTATCCACACTCTAATGTCATTACTGTCATTTATTTCTATTCTCTGGTACCTAGACAAACGCCATGGTAAGGGGGCTGGGGGTATAATCTTTACCCATGCCAACTTTTAGCTTAGCGGTTTCGGCGTGAAAAGTTAACAAACAGACAGACAGACAGTTACTTTCACATTTATAATATTATTATAGTACCTAAGTATATGTATGTATACAGGATCAGTTCTCTCGAGCGCCCTCTGAGGACAAAATCTAAACGGCTATAGTTTTGTAAATATGTTGCAAGGAATGAATGAATTAACATTTTATTGTACACCAAGAAATTAATAAAAGGACTCACGGGACCGATTTTGATAAAATTAAGAACTGCATTTAAAAGTTTTTTTATTTTTCGAGATTTTTTTTGTGGGACAAAGTTTCTTTTCGGACGGAATCGAGGGACCTGAAAAAAAAGGTCCACTTTTACAGTCACGACATATCGATGTCTCCGGGGAACAAAAACACAACTTTACAAAACATTGTTTTCATTGATAACTTCACAAATTGTGCAAAATGGTGCGCAAAGTTATACGCAAAATGCACAAAATGGTGAACGAAAAAAAAAAGATGAGCAGAGTGCGCTACGTGGTGCGTAAGCAAGGTTGTGCGCAAAGTGCTGCACGAAAAAAATAGATGCGCAAAGTGGTGCGCTAGGTGGGCAAAGCTGTGCGCAGTGCTGCACGAAATAAAATAGATGCGCAGAAAGCGCAAAACGCGCTTAGTTGTGCGCAATAAGCTCAAAGTCGTGCGCAAAGCGCTGCGCGAAAAAAATAGATGCGCAAGGTGCGCAAAGTTGTGTGCAAAAAGAGCAAAGATCTAAATAAAATTAAATATACGTTTTTTGCGGCATAAACGTCCATGTCGTCTTTTTGCGTTGACTTAAAAGTTTGTTTTTTTAACAACTTAAACGGCCCGTAGACCTAAGTACACGGTTTTAATTTCAACTCGATACCTCCACGCGTTCCTGAGCTAAAGGGTCAAAAGGGTCTCTTGCCAGACAAACAGACAGACGGACTACAAAGTGATCCTATAAGGGTTCCGTTCTTTTCTTTTAAGGTACGGAATCCTAAAAAGATGCACTGAGTGCACAGTGGTGCGCAAGGTGCTCCAAGTTGTAAGCAATGTGGTGCACAAAGTGGTAAAAAAAATTTACAAAAATGTTAAAGTTGCGCAATATAGTGAAAAAATAATGTCAAAGTTGTCAAAGTACAAACTTCGTTCCAATCGTGTTCCACGACACTCACGTACTTTTTTTTTAATATAAGGTAAATATCTTATAACATTGTTCATAAAGTTTAAAATGTCTTTAAAGTTTATAAACGTCGCGTTGCGGAGCTGCCAATTCAGTGTGCATTGAGCGTTAGCGTCCAGTCCGAATAGATTTAATTAAATCTCGCCCACCCGTCGTGGTTGTAACACTCCCAAATCCCAATATAACATTACGGTAATTAGGTAATACATCAACGAGGAACGACAGCAAGAAAATTATCTACCCTAACTCCGTTATAAACTACAGTGGTACTCCGAGAGTGCCAGTTTGATTTTTTCACAGCTTAAAGGGACCATAGACCTGAGGATACGGTTTTAATTTTAACTCGATACCTCCACGCGTTCCCGAGATAAAGGGTCTTGACAGACAGACAGACAGACGGACAACGAAGTGATCCTTTATGGGTTCCGTTTTTTCCTTTTGAGGTACGGAACTCTAAAAAAGAAAAAGTACAATGACATTCATTGTTAGATTTCCCAATCGGAGGGCGCTCGAGAGAACTCACCTGTATATTAAGTATAATATGGATTTAAACATAAAAAAAAACCTTCATGAAATAATGATCAGAGTTGAGTTTTGTTATTATAAAACAACAACTAATTACTGTACTCACAGGATGGCGCTTAAAAGACTCACCCGACGGTAAGTAGTGAGGTTCATAGTGCGTCCTTTCGCAGTGCATTCTTCAATGCGGTCGAAGCAAGGCTTGCTAATAGTGCGTATTGTTTTGCACGAGGGATCCAATGGCGGCTCTTCATCATCACTTTCGCATTCGCCGAGCATACGTTTCTGGTAGTGCAGAGGGCGATTCGCTCGCCGCGTCAAATTTTGATACCGCTCCTTCCACAAGACGTCAATCATCGAGAAGAGACAATCGCGGTCGTCTAGCCAGGCAAACAGATAATAACATTCTATATTTATCTTGAGTGAAATAAAAATAGGAGTAAAATTTTGAACTTGCAAAAAAAAATCCTGAAGATAAAAGGAATGCTTATCACGATTCAGTAGGTAATTTATTTATTTAGTTTACCACATCATATACAGGATGATCCACTCAGTGACGTCAAAAAAAAAAGTGAAGTTCCACTCATCCAGGGCTATCCGAAAATACACCATGTATGTTCTACGATTTTTTTTAGTTTTCGAGTTATAAGCATTTAAAGCTTTATATTGAGAATGTCCGATTGAAATGGATTAAAGTTATCAAAAAAAAAAGAATTGGGAGGTGTTTTCAAGTTTATTTTTCTTGTGAAATAATTTACTTTTTTTTCGATTTTGTGTTTTAGATAGTCAACGTTTAATTTTCAACATAAAATGAATAATTTGAGTCTTAAGAGATTTTGAGTCACAATAAAAGTGAGAGCGACATGGGCTAGAAAAGCAGGAAACAGATTGCTATGGAGAACTCTTGGGGAGGCCTATGCTGAAAAGCAAGACAATTAAGAAACCGGTGTCTAATAATATTGTGTATTGTGTATTTTAAAGATTGTTAATAAAGGCTATCATTATCATTAAGAGTGAGAGCAAGGTGAGGGTTAGATTAAGGGTCAGATTTAGAGTGAGACATCGGACTCAGACTCAGTCATCAAAGTCGAACTTGCAGTCACAGTCACTCAGCTTAGTTAAAGTGATGAAAAGCTTACTGATGAAGAGCTGATGAGGAGATGAAGGGCATACTCAAGTGATAATGACTATGTTGATATGTACCACGTGAACAAAGCCGCGGGCGTTCCGTTAGTAATAAATAAAAATACTAACCAGATGTCATGGATTCGTATGGGAGCACATGCTTGCAGTATAGTTTCTCTAACTTTTTGTGGTCCGGCTTCCCTCGAGGCGAAACGAGGGACAACTGTTGTGCTATGCGAACCCACAACTCTCTGTGAGCCAGTAATTCTTCAATGCCGCCGTGCAGGAGAACCGCGTTGTGCAGTTTCACAAGGTCTAGCTCCACCCCGTCAAACTGTAACGATATTATTTTCAGATTATACTTTGTGACGTCATAAGTCATTATCTCACAGAGACGTGCACAATACTCCGTATAGTTTCTGTTCTTTTGCGAGAAATACCGTGAAAAATCAGGGCAACAAACACGGTTTGTGGCCTATCAATCTTACTAAAAGTCAAGCTCCAGTGGGGAGTCAGTCAAAGAGAATTGAGGCTCGTCAAAGTAAGTTTGACTGCTAGATGCTCATAAAGTACAAAAAACTAACGCCTCAACAAAGTACTGCCTGGCACTATCCGCTACACTTGACTAACTTAGGTGGTACTTACCTAGCTTTTGCTTAAATAATACGAGAGATACTTAATAAACAAGCAAGGCTGAGAAACTTATCATTGATCTATCGGTTGTCGTGGGGCAGAGCGACATCTTGCCATACAATTTTATCATTATTATAATCATTTACAGAGTAATAAGCCTTCTTAACAAGAATGTTTTTAATATTTGACGACCTCTGTGGCGCAGTGGGTGAAAGCCCGCTTGGGAAGCAGAAGGTTGTGGGTTCGATCCCCGCCGCGGAATAATGTTTGTATGATCTGCAAATATTTATTTAGCATTATTTATTTATTTATTTTATTTATTAATATAGGTTTTACATTTTGTAATAAGAAATTGCATGGCAATTACTGTTTTGTTAATCAAATTATAATTTACATTATAAAAATAAATGACAACGAAGGTATTTGCTGCATAGATTACAAAGGTGGTAAGATCGTACTTGATCATGTGCACCAGTATCACAAGATTCGCAATCTCTATAAAGGGTATTTCATTTTAAACTACACAAACTGTCAGCGCTTAATTTTTGGGTTGTAAATAGACGTTTGACTGTATCAATTTAATTCCTAATGCCGGCCACCCACGATCAAGTTTACCGTCCAGTCTGCAGCGGACTGGATGCGGCGTCCAGTAAACTTGACGGTGTATTGGTAAGGGTGTGCATGACAAGCGAAAAAGAACTTCGTTTTGCCGACTTGATCAAGTTTGCAGCGATGCAAACTGGACGGTAGACTGGATCGTGGGTGGCCGGCATAAGCCCATTTTTGTTTTCACTTCAAAAAGTATCTTTTATTGATTTTTTATGACATGTTGCCACTAATCTCTACTAATACACGCTCGATAGGATTTTGAGACACTAAAAATGCGGCCATTTGAAAATCGCCACTATGGCGCTGAGAGCAGCAATGAGCGTAGGTACTTGGAACTAAAATAGAGATGGCACAGTGACTATAATTTTAGACCTGTCCATACTCGTAGGCGGGACGGTATGAAATAATAATTGTATGTGTCCTCCGTCCGGTGGAATACAACCCACCATAGAGTCAGTTTTTTGTTTAAATAATTAAACAAAAAACTGCCTCTAAATTAATATTTTGTTTTGAGTCATAAGTGCAAGGCAAAGTTTATTACGATTAGAACGCTTCTGATGAACGAATTCTATGTAGGAACCTCAAAGTGACAAAATTAGGTATGAAAAAAAAGTCTGAAGTTTAAGTTTGTAAGTTTATTATGTTTGTACGGGTCAAATCTTGCAAGCTGAATTTGACCCACTTTCTCGAGATTTTCATAAAACAAAAAAAAAATCATTAAGCAAGTACATAAATATTTTTAAATTTTTTTGTTAAACCCAAATCCTGAATATACCTAGTAAGTTTAAAATGAAAGACCCTAAAAAAAAAAAACGGCTGCACCAATTTTCATGATTTTAGATTTTTTGGATTTGTTTCTCCGCCTCGATTAGCCGAATAAATAATAAAAACAATGGAAAATTCACTAAAAATAATTAATTCAAGCAAAATCATTTTCTACCTGTGTTTTTTCATTTTTTTTTTCATCGTTAATATTTTCCATTAATAAAATAAAATTTACCTCATTTCAATACAAAATGTTCCTAGCTGTGAAATGAGGTCCGATTACTTTGGTCTGTTTTGTCTCAGAAAAAAAGTGTAAAAGTGTCAGTTACTTGTCAAAAAAAGAAAATAAAATAGGATGTAAAGTATTAGGTTATTAGGATTCATCGGTCGGAATTTAAATTGCTAAAATCTTGCTAAAATAATTAATGAAACTATTTAACCGGAAGGAGTGGCGCAAACAGAGGGAGGCCTATACCCAGCAGTGGGATAGTCTTGGCTGCGAATGATGATGATGATTTAGTTGTGTTGCTTTTTCGGGTAGGACGTAGTCTGCAGGGTCCGCTAGTATATACATATTGGCTACGCAATCTTTGTGCATTCACCTCAGACAAAGCAAACGCATTCACCATTAGCAAAATCATTTTGTTATTGGTTCTTTTTTTCTTCTTCTTGGCTTAGCACTCAGTATTTTGGTTTTATAAAAATTAATAAGGGTTTTATTATTCTTTGCTTCGCACTATTTGTGCATTCGCCATTTTACGAATATTATTTTGGTTTTGTCTATTTAAATAAAAATTAATTTCTGTTCGTTTGGCTTGCTAAAACTCGAGAATCGCTGGACCGATTTGGCTAATTTTGATCTTAAAATATTTGTAGAAGGTCGGGGAAGGTTTAAACGGTGAGAAACATAAGTAACAGAATAACAAATAATAAGTAACAGAAAATACTATAAAAGACAATTTAGTTTTCCGATGCAAAATTTCCTAGCTGTGAAATGAGGTTTTAGTTTTCCAATACAAAATGATCCTAGCAGTGAAATGAGGTTTTAGTTTTCCAGTGCAAAATGTTCCTAGCTGTGAAATGAGATCCGATCTGTTTGGTCTGTTTTGTTCCAGAAAAAAAAAGGATGTAAATTATTTTTCATACATATTTTTATTTAAGTACCAAAATATTTACTTAAAATAATTTACATGGCAAAAGAATGTTTGCCGGGTCAGCTAGTTATAAATAAAATGGTTCTTGCGTAAGTTACAAATTAGTTGTGTAGAAGGGAATCAAAAGTACCCACGGCAAACTCAGTTGAGCACAGTTGTTGTGCCTTGGGTCCGGAAGGATTAAGGTGGGTGTATGTAAAAAAAAATATGTTCTTACCATTGGACATTTCATAAAATTATCCTTCTCTCTTGGATTTATCTTCGTAAGATATACTTGTATTCCTGTCATCTCTCTTATTGCCGGTCCCCATCGTTGATACAGACGTCCTAGATACTGGTTGATTGTTGTAAACATACTATTGTCATCTAGATGGCATGGAACATGAAATTCTTTAGGAGGTATGATTTTGCAAATGCCGTACCTTGATGCTTCACATTGAATTTTTTGCATGTATTTTATTGGGTCCTGAAAAATATATTTTTTTGTTAGTACATACTATAGAATAAGAATTCAATTTAGTGTTTAAGATGTAAAAATGATTATGATTCGAAAACCATGAAAAATTGCTATTTACCTCAAATTCTTCTAGTGTAGGCCTATAGGTGAGTTTGTCCACAGAAGTGAACTTGTGCACTAAATTTTGTTTTTTTTCCAAACTAAGTATAGGACTTTTATTTCCTGGGACATTTAAGGAATTGCTGATTTCCAAACCCGGTGTCTCGGCCAGGGAACTATTAAAGTAACTAGTTACTGTTGAAGCTAATTCTTTCGAGCACCATTCCATTAGTTGTGTTAAATTTATGTCATGATCTGAAGAAATTCCTTTAGGCGGCACTTTAGGTGGCTCTACTGGTTCAAGTGTGGACTTTTTGACCCGTGGTTTGCCGGCCTCTACGTAAAGCTTCATTGATGAAGAGACGCCTTCTACTATGTTTACATGAGGTCGTGGAATATAGGAAGAGAGGTGTTCTTGTGGTGCGGTAGTGACTGGTGCGATAGTGATAGAGAAGTCTTCTTCTGGTGTGGTAGTGATAGAGAAGTCTTCTTCTGGTGCGGTAGTGATAGAGAAGTCTTCTTCTAGTGCGGTAGTGATAGAGAAGTCTTCTTCTGGTGCGGTAGTTATAGAGAAGTCTTCTTCTTGTGCGGTAGTGATAGAGAAGTCTTCTTCTGGTGCGGTAGTGATAGAGAAGTCTTCTTCTAGTGCGGTAGTGATAGAGACGTCTGCTTTTGGTGCGGTAGTAGTATAGGTGCCTGTTGATGTAGCAAACAATTTAAGTTTTAGGTTGTTGGACACGTTTGGTACTGAGCTGGAAACTGATGGTGTACTGGAAGGGCTTTGCTGTGGACTTCTCTCTGCGTCAGTAATTGCGTATCCCGATTCAATTGAGGTGGGAATTAAACTTGTCTTTAGTTTTTTAAGTCCTGTCTTAGTCATCTTGGACAACCGTTTACCACGTGGCACAACTACTTTCTTTGAAGATTTTGTCTTACGTTTGGGCTTCATTGCATCCAATTCTTTTTTGTCTTCTGTCAAACATTGGTTCAGATAATCAATCCTTGTGATGATTTTGTTCACCGTAACATCATCTTTTTCCAATGAGATATTCCTTTGTAGTGTCCCAAGTTTGTTTGCATCTTGAAACATTGTTTTCTTCAAAGTCATTTCCAAATTGCTTAGCCAGATTGGGAACCTCTTTGTGGTGAGAACGTTACGGACAAGCTCGCGACCTCGCCTAAGGAGTTTCAACCCCTCGTCTTCAGAATCGAAATCATAGACATCAGGTGGAGTCGCCTCCAGGATATCCGGCTCGTTATCATCGCTCACTGGCAGCATGTCAAGCACTCTTTCGTATTTCGAAAGTAATTCGCAGCGTTTACATATTTTACAGTAGTTATATGTGCCTGGCGTGATGCTTAGCAGCTCCTGCAGGCCATTCATTAAATGAGAGGGACAATTAAATTTGTTTAACTGAGTACGGGTTACTAAGCCTGGTGGTAATTGAAATGGGATGTCATGCAAACAGCTTTTTGCCGGCGTCTTTACAGGGATCTCTGAATCAGTTTGGTTAGTAGTTGATTCAGTTGTTTGCACAGGAGAAACTGAATCTGAAACAAAACATAAACAATTATTTGTTAATAACACTTTATTAACTCCCTGCTAACTATGATTTGGATGTGTCCTGTATAGAACTTAGAATGGAGACTGAGAAAGGAATTAGAGAAACTCAATGAAAAGCTTTTTTAACACTTTAACAATCTGGTCTAAAACTAGCTGTCCCGGCAGACGTTTTTCTGCCATTATTATTTTAGCAATTTAAATTCGGACCGACTAAAAAAGTTTAAAAACCAACATACTTGTAAAATGGCGAATTCACAAAGTGTCCGAAGTCAAAAAGAAAAAAATATCTTATTTGCAGTTTACCGTATCGATTTTTTAACACTTATTTAGAAAACCAAAATTATTAGAGTGCGAAGCCAAACAAAAGAACCAGGAACAAAATTTTTATGATAAGGTGAATGCGTTTAGTTTGCCTGAGGTGAAATGTACAAAGATTATATAGCTAAAACACGTTAGTAGGTTATCGTGTACAAAATGTAAGAAGAACTTATGGATAGGACAAGTAGGTAAAAGTTACGTCACTTAGGCAATTTTAATATTTGTATAAAAAAACTTATTAATTTTTGTACAACAGAGCGAAGCCACGATGAAAAAAAAAAGAAAAAACCCCAGGAACAAAATGATTTTGCTTTAATTATTTATTTTTAGTCAATTTTTCATTGTTTTTATTATTTATTCTGATATTCTAGGTGGAGACAAATCCAACAAATCAAAAATCATTAAAATCGGTGCAGCAGTTCTCGAGTTAGGTATAAGTCGTCTAACAAACACGACTTTGTTTTATATATACACTCATGAGCAATGAATTGGGGTCAGTCAAATACACCCATAAATCTCGAAAACTAAAAATGCTAGCTTAATGAAATAAATTGTATTTAATAGACAATTAAATATTCCTTAAATTAAGTTATTAAAACTTCCTAGTTATTGTAAAGTTGTCATAAAAAAATTAAATTAAATAAAAGGCAACATTCGAAGATGGAATTACGAAATTACTGCATTTGTTCATTTAAGTGGGTATATAAACCATATTGATAGTGTTCAATATTTATAATTCAAGCTGTAGGTAATCATGTCGTTTACATCTGAAAAATGCACTGGAATTCTCACAATGCTGTAAACCGGCCGGAGTTAGCGCGTTACAGCTAGGACTGTCGGTGTGTCGCTGTCAACAGTAAAACGAGTTCTCTGACGTTACGGGGAAACTGGCTCTAACCTACGCAGACCAGGAACAGGCAGAACCAGGTGTACCACCACAGCACGACAAGATCGATACTTGGTGGACACGATGCTTCGTAATCGCATTCTCACAGGAACTGAACTTACAAATCAGTTTCAACACCTCGGAGGACCAACCCAAGCGCATGGACAATAAGACGACAACTTACTGAAGCTAACTTGAAACCCCTTAGACAAGCAAATATCTGAAACTGAATTTAAAATCCAAGTAAGTATAGATTTTGAGGTGAAAAACTATTTAGCATTAGCAAGAAACAAAAAAACAGTTAAAAATGACTAAACAAAGTAAATACGTTTTTTATGACAAACCTTTTTGGTCACTTGACCAAAAATTTTGAGAAGAATAAAACCTCGTAACCTCTTTGAATAAAACAGATTGTAAAATACAACTTATTGTCTATCTCATTCATTCATATAATTAGTGACAGAGACAGACAATATTTAGAATGATAATATTATTCGTTCATTCACTCGTTCTTATTTTAAATTTTATGGGTTGCCATAACGCACGCGCTAATCCCAATGCAAGAAATGTATTACTGATTCGAGATAACTACCGATTTATTAATAACCTTGAATTCATCATGTTACTCCAAGAAGTAACATTTCTGAGAGCAGTCTCGGATTTAGCTAAAATTTGGGTTTTCTAATTAATAAGGCGGTTAGAGTTTTACGGGAAAACTATCAAACCCCAAGAAATAAATAATTTTGAAAATTGGTCCACGATTGGCGGAGTAATCGCGTAACAAGATAAAAAAAATAACATACAGGCGAATTGAGAACCTCCTGCTTTTTTTGAAGTCGGTTAAATATAGCGTACTTCAAATCTCATTTAAGCGCTACAGAAATGATTGTAACAATTTAATAAAGAAACTTAAAACAGAATATGAACGCAATGAATTTTTAAAAGCAAAGAAAAACCCTAAGGCGGTAACCTATCTGTCTTCCAAAAAACGTAATACAGAATTTTGAAATCCAGATAACGTTTGATAGATATTCAAAATCCAGATAATACGTTTTAGATCGTTTTATTATTCCGACATTACACAAAGCAGATGTTTCATTTGACAGATACACTAAAGAAAGGTTATCATTTAGTTTTTTTTTTTCATTTGACAGAACTAATTTTGTACAAATCAAACCCAGCTAACAGACCTGTAGCATAGGTTGCGAGGAGCGAAGCGACGAGCAGTTAGGTGCATAGTGATAAACCACGCACGAGCCGAGCGAAGCGTGCCGCGGCAGCGGCCGGCGAGTGCCAGAAGCGACTTGCTCCTATAAATTATCTGGATTTTAAAACATCTGTCAAACGTTTGAGTGTATTTTAATACATCTGTTATGTGAAAAAAATACCAAATGAATATCTGGATTTCGCTTATCTGTATTACGAAAAGAAGGTTAATCAAAAATCTGTCAAACGTTATCTGGATTTCAAAATTCTGGATTACATTTTTCGGCAGATAGTAAGGTAACCCCCTAAGGCGACATGGAACAATATTAAAAAGATAACCAATATCCCACTTAAGCAATCCTCATCGACAGAGCTGTTAAACCTGGCCAACACACCCTTAGCTTCTGTTAACGCTGTGAACAGTTTCTTTGCAAATATCCCTCGCGCGCGACGTCTATCACTACATCTGACTCATAAACAACTGTCTCCTAAACTTTTCACGGCCACTTTAGAACAAGTGTTTAGGTGTGTGAAGTGTGTGGAACTAATTATAATATCAATTTTATTATTAACTACCTATTATGACCATGCTTCTGACAAATAAATTTCATTTCATTTCATTTCATTAGGAACTTGGCAGCCACCTGGGTAGAAAGGCGAATCGTCATCGGCGGAAATAGGTTAACAAACCTCCGGTTCGCCGACGACATCGTTTTATTCTCCTCCTCAGCGTCTGAACTAGGCTTAATGATCAACGAACTCAACAACGCAAGCCTCGAGGTCAGACTGAAGATGAATATGACAAAGACCATGAAGATCATGACTTATGACAGGAAGCGCAGAGTAGAAGTGAATGGTGTGGGGATTGAGTGCGTCCAGGAGTATCTTTATCTTGGCCAAGTAGTATCTTTCCAGGCCAGAACCGACAAAGAGATTGCTAGACGCATAGAAAACGCCTGGAAGTGCTTTTGGTCAATGAAAGACCTGATGAAGGGTCAACTACCACTCACGCTCAAAAAGAAACTCATGGACGTGCGCATTCTCCCCATCCTTACGTACGGCGCTCAAACTTGGTCTCTTACAAAACATCAAAGGTCTGCCAACGGGCTATGGAGCGCAGTATCTTGGGAGTAAAACTGTCAGCCCGCATGCGGAACAGTTTACTGCGCCCCAAAACCCGAATCGTTGACGTTCGTGAAAAAGCCGCCAACCTAAAATGGAATTGGGCCGGACAAGTCTGCCGCATGTCGAACGATTTGTGGGCAAAACCCCACAAAATGTGACGCGAAGACGTGGAAGGCCCAGAATGAGATGGCGAGACGAACTTGACTCTCATCTAAGAACATGGCCTGTTACAGCGTTGGATTGCGAAGAGTGGAAGAAGGGAAGGGAGGCCTTTGCCCTGTAGTGGGACGAGAATGGCTAAATAATAAATAAATGTACACAACCTAAATTAACACAAATTGCTACATGCAGGTCCACTATTGCTAGTAGACATTAGTTCTTTGTTTTAAAATAGGGCTAACAAGGACACACACACACAAACACAAACACACACATTACATATCTCAAACCAACAAACTGTCATTGTAAATATGCAATCCGAACTTTAACTTAAAACTAATTAAATAAATTTTACTAGAATACCTACCTAATTACAACTTTATAAGTTCAACCTCATTATTTAAATTATTTAAATATCTTTTAAGGTATGTTTTAATTAGTTTAGATAATATGTCAAGAGGGCGGCGTTTCTGGCAGTAACACAGTTTTATACTCCTGCTGCCAGCATCGTTTCATCAGATAATGAAGTATAATGTAATTTTGGTTCCAAATACATATAATTTGAATAGACGTGTATAGAACGCTTGTGTTGCACTATTACAAAGGCGCCATGGCTCTTTGTTTATCAAAATTTCCAAAGATAGTTTGTATTGTATTGCACTTTGCACACAGCATTTGAAGAAACAAGAGGAAAAGAATATGGATAAGTAAGTAAGTTCGTATGAGTCAGTGGCCAACTCTGGTGACAGAGTTTTTAGGCCAGAACAGTGAAAAAAAATTGAGCTTCGTCTCAATTATTCACCTCAAAATTACCAAAATTGTCTTGCAACTGCTCAATAAATAACGTCACAAAAACATGAATAACTTCTAAACTACAAAAAATCGCTGAACATTTAAGGGGGTGATTCGGGTAGCCCTTGGGGTGCTGCATCACTGGACTTCCGCTTGACAGGCGTTCCTGGGACACCCTGTTTAATTCGATTAATTCAGTGATAACCTCACGTTTCCGTGTGCACGTGCATAAAAAATTTACTAAACCAACGATGATTTTTTTACTTATTGATTCATCAATTGTTTCGATTATCATATTCGCACTCTCTCTATTAGGTATGTTACGTTCCATTTACCCAGTACTGTTATTTATTTATTGATAATAGACCAGCAGTTGTTGCTGATATGTCTATATCAAAGTGTTGAAATAGTCCCGCTTGTTCAATATTGGTTAATCTTTTTGAGCACTGATTTATTAGTTCGTAGCCAGTTGTCGAGACTGTTCTTAAACGAGTTGACCGAAGTGGCAGTAACAACGTCATTGGTAGTGCATTCCAATTGTGGACCACTCTGTTGCCGAAGAAGCGATAGGCGGTAAGTAAGCGGGCGGGGTCACGTATTTGATGGTTTTTTGAAGAAAATGTTTATTGTTTATTTATTTTATGGCTCGTTAATGATAATTTATGAAATAATTAACAGGAAATAGACAAAACACATTTTAATGTATATATTTTATGCTTTATTTTTTTTTTCTTGGTTTCTTCTGTTTCAAAATTGTTCTACTACACAACGTGAAACGAAATCATGAATGTGTCATGCTGCGGCTAAACTAAGCGGGAGCGGACGTATTCGCATTATGCATTGATGGGCATTGACGATGCCGTTGCCATGGCCCCTACATCAGGCATACATTCCGGCATGAAAAAGACTATAATAATAATAAAACTTTAAAACATGTACCTGATGCCATAGTTAAAACAGATGCCAGTTCTTTCTTTCCGGCAGCTAATGTAACTCTGCGTTTTTTTGCCGCATTACCTGCGACCTTACTGACATCATTTTTCTTGCTAAGGTTTTTTTCTCGTTTTGTGTTGGTTCTGGTTCGTGGTGATAGGGTTGGTGAGTGCAAATCAGAGAGCATAGAGCTATTTTGAGCATGTGAGGAGTTAGTTGCGGTATCATTCGACGTCGGCAGGCTGGCAGGCAGTTGCGCTGGTAAAGTTTGATGTTGTTTCATGTTACTTTTAGCCAAAAAGCTCAAGGGAATGTTTTCTCCACTGTCGCTATCACTGCAGCAATGACTTTTACGCTTTGGACAGCTGCGCAGATCATAATTTCTAGAAGATTTTATGTTTTTTTTCTTATTTTTATTTTTGATCTTCACAGTTCTTTCTACCTTTTTTTCCAACTCTTTGTCATACTCCAATTCAACGACAGGAATCATGGTAAAATGGAAGTGTATATCTGGAAGTAGAAAAGTAATGATTTATTAAAACTAAAAGAGAAAAATACACATACAGGTTTCAGATCACCTCTGAATCACCCCTGAATATAAGGAATGTAATTATTATTATCATCTATTCCAGACAGTGTAAATTATGTGCAATAAGTACATATTACTGTGATAGATTACCCAGTCTGAAACTATAACAAAACTTACTTTTTAGAGACGTGACAGTCAGCAAGTCTTTTGCACTTGAGTTATTGTAAGTGACTGGGCCTGACAAATCAGAAGCTCGGTGTAATGAGCGCACCACTGATGTAGTTAAAGCTGATGGCTGGTTTTGTTGAGGGACCCATGCGCCTTGCGCAAACTTGCGCTGCGCCCTTGGTTTTGACCTGAAATAACATGAGTTTACTGAGGGGGCACTTATCACTGACTCTGGTAAACAGTTCCACTTTCAACCTTTCATTTGTGTTCATGGCATAGTGTAGTATATCGTCTTCCAATACCATGTATCTACTAAAAAATCCAAAATTAAATTTCATTGCTTTAAGCATGCAGATAGTTATTTACTACCTGCTGACTTACAAAAATGTAAAAATTACCAACGGAAAGCGAGATATTTAAAAAAAACTCCAAACCACCAATTAGATTCCGATGATTTTTGGGAAGACATTTCTGGTGACCTGCATCTTTTTCAGTATATGTGGTGCATTTTGACGAAATATAAAAAGTTGGATTAATGGGTAACATTTGTGAAAAGCTATTATTATTAGTATGCAAAGCACCCTAATTAAATAAATAAATAATGCTGGACAATTTCACACAGCATCATCTAGCCCCAAACTAAGCATAGCGTGTACAATTTTGGAAACAGTTAACTGCTATACTACTTATATACTTTTTTTTGTATGTAAATACATACATAATATACATAGAAACACCCAGACCCAAGATAAATATTTGCAGATCATACAAACATTTATCATATTTTTAACATTTTCACAATTAGTTGATATTATTATTATTTTTAATACACAGGCAGCTCTCAGAGCTGATGCGTGTATATCTTAGTCCTTGTCAGTGCGCTTTAAATATTTGTCCAGTCTATTCTTGAAAGAGTTCACTGAGGGGGCACTTATCACTGTCTCTGGTAACCGGTTCCAGTTGTGCACGACGCGATTGGGCAATATGTGCTCTCTTGGATTGCTGGTACTTGATAATTGTGAAAATGACGGTTCTAGAAAAGTCTCTCCAGAAACTGAGTTAGGCAAACTGTTTATATGCATCTCTGCATTTGTTATACACGGTATTGCACTATCCCTGATAATATAGTTATACTTATCAAATAAAAATGAAAACCTGTAGAAAGAAAGAATAAGATATGAAAACCTGTAGAAAGTGTAAAGTAGCTTACTTTGCTCTCCCCATCTTCTTTGAGCCCCAACTCGCCAGCGAATAAAATGGTGTTGTTTATTCTTGTATTTCAACCTACCTGAAGTAAAAAATATAGAATTTGATTATCACATTCTTCGATCAAGTACCTGCCTACGATCAACACATAACGTCGCCATTCGCCATTTTCAACTATCAATCAATACTTTTGACCATAGGAAGATACACGAATTATACAGAATCAAACATGTATTACAAGTAAAGTTTAGGAGAGGAATAATAATGAAAAACTTACTACAGTGGGCTAAAAGCTAATTTGTGTACATGACGCGTGGTACCAGGTAGCAAGCACGGACCCAGCTATTTTGTTGCACGCATTATCCTTTACGAATCACGATTTAGATTCACGGCCGAGGGTAAATTATAGATATATAACAAAATAGTGAACTTGACTTGGATGAACTAATAAAGAGCTGTTGAGGGTCTATTTCGATTCGAATCGAAAGGCGGCACCTCGAGCAAGGTTCGATCGAACCATCGAACACACACAGACAGACAGACGTACTGACTGGAACGGACGGAACAAACAAAACAAAGGCTTGTTTTTTTTAATAGCTTTGGATACAGAGTCCTTTTAGCCCACAGAGTAACTATAATTTTAGCCAGACAATTTAAAGTCATGTCCACAGATTAATATAGTAGCAAGGCTTGTCAGTCAGTCAAGTCCTGCCGATGGTTTGAACAAAACACGGCTGCATGTTTTCTTCAAAACTCTAACGGAAATTTTCGTCAAAATGAGAAATCTTCTTGAATACTCCCCCATTCCACTTTCCAGATCGTCTGTTTCAAATCCAAGTCATTAGTAAAATGCCACCGAAATTACATAATAAAACCTAGTGAAACACAAGAAAATAAAATAGCAGAGCAGTGCTTCTTCCTAAAATGGAGTATTGAAGAATATTTCTCATTTGACGAAAAATTTCCGTTAGAGTTTTGAGAAAACAAGTCGCCGTGTTTTGTTTAAACCATCAACAGGACTTGACTGACTGACATGACTATTTTATTTTCTATATTTAAAACTTGAAATTGGCAGAATTACACCTAGTTGTGTAGATTGCCACAATGATGGATTGCCACTAAATAAAAGAAGAAGAAGATTTCTCATTTGACGAATTTCCGTTGTAGTTCTGAAGAAAATGAGGAAGAGAACCAGCTGCCGCGTTTTATTCAAACCAGTGACAGGACTGACTGACTGACTTGATAAAAATCTATATTTAAAACTTGACATTGGCAGAATTATAACTAGTTGTGTAGTTGCCATTAAATAAAAGAAGAAGAAGAAGAACGTCGATGAATTATTAAGGAACTAATACGCACGCAAACTTGGTTAAGCCAAGCAAATAGCAATGTACTTATTATGCTTAGGATAGGCAGTTAACAAACTGTGAGTAAGTAATTCCAAATCCAAATGTATCCAGGTTTCTAAATTTACTTTCTGTGCACTAACCCATAGTATGTACCTACCTACAATAACACTTTCAAATGCAAAACTCGGGTTCTTCGAGACTTCTGCAGTGATAAATAATTGTTCAGTGAAAATGATAACCTTCATGCGAGCTTCAACGAGTTCAAAAAATATAAACACTATCGTAAGTTTATATTTTTTGAACTAATATTCATAGAAGGGAAGACAAGTCTCAAATTGTGAGTGCAATAAAATCGTTAGTGAAGTCGCTACTCAATAATGGGAGTCGGGATTTGGCTAACACTTTGACAAGGAGTAAGAACAACAGTAACTAATCATCACTGTGAGTCAAAACAATTACTAACTAGCCACATAACAGCGTTTTGTTCTTGCAATGTTTCTTCAATACTAGCCATAGTATCATGTTACTTATCATCTTGTCAAATACATAATAATCTTAGCATAACTTGATTACAACTAGGCTATAAAGTTTTGTTCTAATGTGAACTTGTTTTACAACATTGGTTAACATTGTCTAAACATGTTTAAAGTATCAGCTAGTTATCTAAATGATTATTATGTACTTTTTTTAGATGTTTATTTCTCAAAGAACAAAGTTCACTTAGAGAGAAACAAAATTTTTACTAATTGTACTTAATTGTACTGTTTGAAGACCAGCAATATATTATATAACGTATCTACTTTCTACAATTAGTTTACCAGCATAAATACCCAATAGCAACATGAATATACCAAACATTTAAATTAATCTGTTTTTAAGGGATTGTAGGACTCATTAGACAAAGCTTACCTTTGTACAATAATTGGTTTAACCCATCAAGTTAGTATGAATAGGAATAGACCATGCCCATATTCCTCTAGTTAGCAATGTCAATGTACAGTGAACAACTTCGAGTGAATAAGTGCCATTGTCCAGCCACTAAAGAAAATATGAATATACTTACTCGAAAACGGACACAGATGTTTCTCTCATTGGAGGTCATATCAAAGTGCTTAGGGTCAACCAGAAAACTGAAACAGCAGTGCACAATGAAACTCTCTTTATTTCTGGAATGTGATGTTGCTACATCATGCATTTTTTTATATTTTTCTACAAAAAAGTAAAAATAATTACGTAATAATTTTATGGGACTTATCGCGTACCTTATTTTATTATTTCCCGATATTTCGCCTGTGTTGCAACAAGTTCGCCTGCGACCACGCCAGGTCTAAGACCTGCCATCTCTTCAGACAATCCACACTCTCTTCGTTACTCAGGAGGTTCCGGGCTAGTGTGTTTGTGTGTGTTCTTAGTCTCTCCTTGTACTTTATGGCATATTTACAGACTTCTTCTTTGACGGTTGGCATTTCCAGGTATTCGTGTATTTCGGTGTTTCTTACAAACCAGTGTGCTTTGGAGATGAATCTCAGAGCTAGGTTTTGGAACCTTTGGAGTATCTCAATATTTGAGATACTGGCTCAAATATTGAGCCAATATGGACATATGGCATTGAACTCTGACCCCAGAGTTTATATTTATTATATTGGCTTTATTTTAGCCTTGTAGACTATCAGTTTGTTGCTGATTGACAGTTGGGATTGGCGGCCAAGTAGCCAGGAGAATCCCTTGAGTTGCAAGTTGGCTTCGATTCTTTTGGCTTTTATATGGTTAGCCCAAGTTAGTCTCCTGTCCAGGTGTAGTCCCAGGTATTTGACGGTGTTATTGCTTGGTAGTGTTTTGTCTTCCTTACAAACTGGTGGACAGTCCCCTTTCCGGAGTGTGTAGGTAACTTGTGTTGATTTTGTCACATTAGGTTTGATTCTCCACTTTTTTAGCCACAAGTCTATTTTGTGAAGCTGTTTCTGTAGGCTCTGCGAGGCTTTATTTGGGTCTTTGTCAGCGAGACATGCGGTATCGTCTGCATATGTTGCCGTTACAACGTCGTCTTTTTCTGGTAGGTCTGCAGTGAATATTGAGTAAAGTACCGGGCCAAGTACTGTTCCCTGCGGGACTGAGGCCGTTATATCGTACAGGTTCGAATAGTCTTCCTCATATTTGACCTGGAATTTTCTTTGGGTCAAGTAATATTTTATGATCATGTAGAATGAGTTCGGTATTAAGGTTTTTACTTTGTAAATGAGTCCTTTATGCCAGACTTTATCAAACGACTGTTGGATGTCTAAGAACACTGCTGAGCTCTTTCTTCTCTAGTGACCGCCTGATTTTGTGGACCACTCGGTGTACTTGTTCTGTGTTTTGGGATTTGTTTGGGGACTTTAGCTGTTATTAAATCGAATCCAGGGGCTTTTTTGTTTTTGAGGTTTCGTACAATCTTTGCAAGTTCCTTAGGTGAGACAAGTGTCAACAATGAAGAAAGCTGATGTTCACTATTGATAATTCCATCCACATCACTAGTTTTAGATGAGCTCACTGAGTGACAGAGTAACTACTTATAAAAATACAGTTTTGATATTTGCTTTGCGGCACTACTTCGGCCACTTAGCGCAATTTGCGCACAACTTTGCGCATAACTTTGCAAAGTTCTCCTACTTAGTTTATTTGTTTTTACTAACACTTGAGGTCTACGTATTGTGCTTGTGACGGTAAAATCTAACGCTTTTTTTCTTCTAGCCCCCATCCTCCATACCGTCCGAAAAGGAACTTCGTTCCCAAAACAGAAATTGTCATGTTGTTTCGTTTGTCCAGAAAACACCATGAACCGCGGGGCGCGAGCGGAGCCCACTCCGCCGGAGTGCGCGCTGGCGGTGGAAATGTTCGACCATTTCTGCTCAGCGGGCACCATGAAGCAAATATTAGCGCTCCACAGAGAGATCTGCGACACACTCACACTCAAACCTAACCGGCTGCCCGACTTCTATCCGAAACTCAAGGTGAGTTTTCATGCTCATAATTCATGCGGCGTAGGGACATCATTTGGATAGGGATCCAAATGATGTCCTGCCTAATCGTTTGCTCTTTATGCTCTACCACCTGTACAAGGGAGAACCTTGTGGACACCACGGACGATGGAGTGAGGGTGGCGGGTTTTATTCAACTAAAATCTAATTGATACGCAAGAAGATGCTTATTATTCATTTTTCGGAGGCCTTTAGTTTGGCCTAAAAACTCCGTCACCAGAGTAGGCCATTGACTCACACGAATTTACTTTTATTCTGGTGTTATTGATGTGAAAGTAGCTTTGTGTTACATTTGTTAATCCTATATCGCTGAGCAGATTTTGATAAAAAGCATGGAAAACGATTGCATCGTGAAGGAGATAGGGCTAGTTTTTTTCGAATATAGCCTTGGAGGTGAAATAACTGATTATTAGTTACCGAGATAACATAATTAAATGCGGACGAAGTCGCGGGAAACAGCTAGCAAATCATAAAATTTGGTTCGAACTGCCACACTCAGAGACCTTTAATGGCTACTTAATCGTTCCTTATTAAAGGGTTTTCATACAAAACCGTTACTAAGCACGGAAATAAGTACACGTTATAGTGACTCTGGGTACCGACCTAGGTGTTCAAACAACCGCCTTTAGTACGTTACGTATATTGAATTGGGTTACCAAGCACTACTTTAGGCTTGCGCATCCATGCATGCATGCATCCACGATCTTGGCTCAATGGAAATGTCTCTATTTAACGCACGATTTCTTTAATACTTTTTAAAATACCGATAATGTTCCACAGTTCACTGCGTCGTTTTAGATTGTACTGAATAGGAGAGGTGTTAACCGCGTCCTCGTACGTGTTAAAATCGAATCTCGCCTTGACTCTTGACAAAAGTCAATCGAGCTTCACGTTAAAAAGTAGCTATACGTACAAACTTTAAAACCCTCCCCCTTTTAAGGGTAAACATCCTGAAACACGTGTTCATTTATGTTTTATTAAAAGTACCCAAACCGAGTTTCAAGCCAATCGAGCTTCGCGTCTAAAAGTTCCTATACAATCTTTTAAGCCCCGTTGAACCCCATTTTAACGGTTGAAAGGTTGTTTTGAAAAACCCTGAAACACGTGTTAATTTTTTAGGGTTCCGTACCTCAAAAAGAAAAAACGGAACCCTTATAGGATCACTTTGTTGTCCGTCTGTCTGTCTGTTAAGATCCTTAATCTCGGGAACGCGTGGAGGTATCAAGTTGAAATTAAAACCGTATACTCAGATCTACGGTCCCTTTAAGCTGTGCAAAAATCAAAGTTATACGTTAACGCAAAAAAAGATACGGCCGTTTATGCCGCACAAAACGTGTATTTCGATACTCATCAAAATCAAAATTCATAGGGACTACCCATTGACTTAGAACTATGAAAGGCAAGTAGTATCGTCTTAGACTACAAGTACAGGGAAAAATCTGAAAATCGTATATTTTTAGTTAAATCACAAAAAACAGGGCCTAATGGGAATGGGGGTCGAAATTTCGAAGTGAGTAAACCGTGTCATGTGGCGTATCGTATGAGAGGGCTTCATTAGCACAAGCTTAAGATTTTTAATAATGTTTATGATGTTATAGTTTTCGATTTACGACGAAAAATTCAAAAAATGTAATAATCCCTCTCTCATGTGTAATTTGGTGTATGTAGGTAGGTTTGCACTGTTATACAGGTACGTAGGTACCTACTTAACTCCTATGTACGGAACCCTCGGTGGGCGAGTCCGATTCGTAGGTACTGGTCTGTTTTTTTTTATAATAAGTATCCAAAAGCCGAGTTTCTAGCAAATCGCGCAACGCATTAAAAAGTTTCGAAATGCAACCCTTTTGCGATTGCATTTCGAAAAATCCCGCCTTAGTGGGTGTCTATGTTATAAAAGGAAGCAACCCTCCTTTCAGTTTTCTAGCTTCAACGGTTTCGGCTCGGCGATGATGAGTCAGTCTGTCAGTCAGGTTAAGCTCTTATAGGTATAGATTTCTAGAAAATTTTAAGTTTCTAGCCCTTAGGGTTTGGCCTGTGCGTTGATACATCAGGCAATCACTTTTGCCATTTATATTTAAAAAAAAAGAAAGATCATAGTATCAATCTTTATAGGATTTGAGATCCTTGTTCAAAAAATCTGAAAAATTACTTGATGAGTAATATGAATGAACATTAAATACTAGGTTATGTACATATATTTTTAGAAAATACGTCATGAAATCAAAATCACACGATTATGGCAAATCTTGATAAGCAGTTCTAACCTGATAATGAAACAGTTCTTGCGCTTATATCTCCAAATAGAAACATAAAACATTGCAATATATTTTGACTAATTACTTCGTTAATTTAATGAACATCAAGTCGCAGTCGAATGTTTACATACAATTCTTGTATTGTGGTGTGTAAATTCCACTGAAAGCATCATACAGAATTTTCAAGTAAAAAAAAAGTATAATTCTGGTGATCAGATCAACACCACTGTTAAGTTTCGTTGAGGTATAACCACGGGCAAAAGTTAGTTTACAAGTTATTACTAGATAATGGCTATCAGACCGCGACGGACGCCAAGCGTATCGTGTATGTAACTCACTTTTCGGCTAGCCCCAGAATGAAGAGTTTATAGAAAGTAGCAAGCTCAGAGACGGGCCGAGTTTTTGTTTGACACTTTCACGTATAAAATAAAATACCTGCGGACTGTGTACTGGTATAAAAAAGGATTATCATATCAGTATCACCGAGTAAGAACCTTGTCCTATCCACTTATTATGGTGGGATGGCTTAGCATATTTTCTTCTTTCACTTAACTCCGTCAGCCAACAACTCGACGCGCACTCCTTTTTTTATTGTATAATAATTATATCCATGAAGTCAGAATATGCCTCTGAATTTCCTGTTAGACATCTTTAATGAGTACAGCTAAACAGTTCCTGATTCCATCAGTAGATCTGCTCACTGTCACCATATTTCCATTTCCCATTGTAGACGTAACATAACTAATATCCTGAGTTTCAACTCAATTCTACATATATTCTTCAGAAAACAGTCAGTTATATCATGACAAGACCTACCTGTTTCTACACAGTTATGACAAATAGTGTTACAGAAGCAGCGCAAGTCTTGCATACTTGCATGACGGTGCAAGCATAATGATGTTTATCAGTTGCAAATTATATTTTGCAACAATTTGTTCCATAGAAATCATTCATTGCGTATATTTAGACTTGATCCGATCGTGAATCATACAACCTGGATCGTAAAGATCTGAGTCAAAGCATCGCTGCCGATTCATTCCATCCCGAACTCCCGAGGGCGTAAATAGGTGTGTGTGCATTGCTGGCATTGTGCCACTGGACCTAATGATAAACACTACAACATACATATGGATACGTTGGATTTCAATTGTTTGTTGTACGGAACTCAAGATTATATTAGTTTAAGCAACGTTATAAACAGACTATAAGTGGATGGGTGACCGCCAGTGGCATTTTCATCTGAGCGCTTTCGTGCTTCAGAGGGCATGTTAGACGGCGACGTACATCGACAGTCTGGGGCTATCTTTATTTGATAGGCTATTAAGATACAGATGTCTCATCAGCGTTAAGCCATGGCGAAGGCCCGTCACCAGAGTTGGCCATTGACTCATACAAAGTCAAAGTCAAAAAGTAGGTCCACTTTGAATACGAACTTACTAAAAAAAATCGTCTACATTAAAACGTAAGTAATTTTAAGCGTAGAGATACATACAGGGTGAATTTTGTAGAGCGATGATTTTTTTTATGATGTAACTTTGGTGTATGTGTTTAGTCTTTGTACGGAACCCTCGGTGGGCGAGTCCGACTTGCACTTGTCCGGTTTTTTTATTAGACAAAGCATCTAAAAATGCAAAAAAATATTTTTTAATTATTAAAATGCAGTTCTTAATTTTATAAAAATTGAGCCGGTAACTCCTAGCAGCAGTTTTTCATAAATATAGCCGTTTAGATTTCCCCTCAGAGGGCGTTCGAATACTCGCCCTTTATAGTCAGTAAGCAGGCAGATGAGTAGATAGACATCTCAATCTCACCTGCCCGGGAGGCACCCCACGCGGTCTAGACGCCGGCTGTGCTCTCAATTCTGCCTGTAATAATAGATTCTACAGGCTTTCAGCTGATACGGCTAAACTAGATCTCCGGATCAACAACTAAGCCGTTGCTTCCCTAAATACAACTTGCTATTTCATATCAGACTAGATAGGCTTCGTGTGTATAATTTGGATAAAATATGTAACTCTTTTTTATAATCTCGTAATGAGGGATAGGTATATAGGAATTTGTAAATGAATGCACTGCTAGCCAAAATCTACACCGAACAAAATGTATTTTTAGTTTTCGCGTTATACTGGAACAGTACGACTAACATTCTAAAAATACCATACTTTTCGAGTTCATAAACCTCGAAATATGTTTTTTAAACAAGCCTGGTAACGATTTTCGTATTTTCTTTGATTTTTCGAAAAAATGGAAACGTAATTATTTAAAGTAGGTGCTTCAAAATCGCCTTAACTGTAGAGTAAATATGAGGAACTAGTTTTATAAGTTGACAGTATAAAACGTGCCTTGGGTTTTCACTAGAGTAGTCAAATAACAGGACTGGCGAGGTGCAGCGCAGCTTTGGTGCTTTCTCTCGATCGTGGAAAAGCGGTTATCAAATGTTGAACTTCCAATGAGTTCTATTTTTAACCGACTTCAAAAAAGGAGGAGGTTCTATGTTCGGGTGTATGTATGTTTTTTTTTTTTTTTTTTTTTTTTTTTTTTGGATGTATGTTCATCGATATCTCGGTCAGTTGTGAACCGATTTCCAAAATTTTTTTTTTGTTTGAAAGGGTATGCTACCATAGTGGTCCCATAAAAATTTTACTCCTGAGGGATTGATAGTTTTCCCGTAATACTCAAAAAATCACCGATCTTTCCGAAAAATGTGGACCGATTTCCAAAATTTTTTTTTTTGCTTGAAAGGGTATCCATATCTAGGTGGTCCTCATACTTTTTTTTCCTGAGGGATTGATAGTTTTCCTGTAAATCTCAAAAAACCTCATTCTCACTACAGAATCTGAGTCAAACATTGAATAGTTTGACATGTTTAAATACGCTCGAGGTGATCCCATATAATTTTATTCCTGAGGGATTCTTACTCTAACTGCTTTAATCTTGACTATTCCAATATCTAACCTAACCTACTATATTATTTACACTAAAAATTGAAAAATAAAAATTTTTGAAAAAAAAATTGAACCGGTTTCACATAACACAAATAGACACTAAGAACCTTCTATGTACCTACACTAAAAAGAGAAAAATAAGAATATACACATGCAATTATTACTTACAGTATTCAAATAATAAATTATTATGTTATATTATATTTGAAGTCGGTGCCAACTACCTATGCATTTACATCTAAGAAGAAATTACGAGTACCTACAATAGAACTTGGGTGCAAAATTGTATGGAGTAGTTAGAGTAGAATAGTTGGCACCGACTTCAAATATAATATAACATAATAATTTATTATTTGAATACTGTAAGTAATAATTGCATGTGTATATTCTTATTTTTCTCTTTTTAGTGTAGGTACATAGAAGGTTCTTAGTGTCTATTTGTGTTATGTGAAGTCGGTTCAATTTTTTTTTCAAAAATTTTTATTGTCATTTATTTATCATAGATTCTGTTTTCAATAATAGCAAACTAAACTAGCGTTTGCGCGCGGCTTCGCCCGCGTGGAACAAACTTTTTTGATACCCTTTATGTTATTCCCATTCCCATCTAGAAAACCTACTTATTTCAAAACGCGGTCCGAAAGGGACAAAAAATAAAAACCTTGTGTCACTATCTAAAGGGCGACCATAATTTATGAACGAAGTAGGATATTTTACAGAAATAATTAATCATTTGGTACAGTCAGCTACCTAGTTAAGCGATGACAAGTATGATTCTAAATTTACTGTACTTATTTATTTTTAATCTAAGGTAGGTTAAACTAAAAAAACTGTTAGGATTTCCTTTGAAAATAAGGTGCAGAGCCATTGGCAATACCTAACGCTAAACCTAAGTGTCTTGCAATTGAACATATTTGAAATGTATATAAGTAGGAACTTAAGTACTTATGCTAAACTAGAAAGAAAAAAAGAACTAAGAAAGAAAGAAACTAGCTGTCCGCCGCGGTGTTACCCGCGATCCCTCGGGTTCCTTTTTCCTGGATAAAATATAGACTATGTTCATCAAGGATAATGCAGGATTCTAATGGTGAAAGAATTTTTCAAATCGGCGGTGCAGTAGTTTCGGAGCCTATTCAATTCAAACAAACAAACAAATCTTTCCTCTTTATAATATTAGTATAGATATAAAAAATTTTGAAAAAAAAAATGGAACCGACTTCTCATAACACAAACAGACACTAAGAACCTTCTATGTACCTACACTAAAAAGAGAAAAATAAGAATATACACATGCAATAATTATCATTTACAGTATTCAATTAATAAATTATTATGTTATATTATATTTGAAGTCGGTGCCAACTACCTATGCATTTACATTTAAGAAGAAATTACGAGTACAATAGAATTTGGGTGCAAACTTGTATCGAGTTGTTAGAGTAGAATACTCGTAGTTGGCACCGACTTCAAATATAATATAACATAATAATTTATTAATTGAATACTGTAAATGATAATTATTGCATGTGTATATTCTTATTTTTCTCTTTTTAGTGTAGGTACATAGAAGGTTCTTAGTGTCTGTTTGTGTTATGAGAAGTCGGTTCCATTTTTTTTTTCAAAAATTTTTATTTTTCAATTTTTTGTGTAAATAAAGTGCAAGTGTAAATAATATAGTAGGTTAGGTTAGATATTGGAATAGTCAAGATTAAAGAAGTTAGAGTGAGAATGAGGTTTTTTGAGTTTTACGGGAAAACTATCAATCCCTCAGGAATAAAATTTATATGGGACCACCTCGATAGTAAGTAAGTTACTTACTTACTTACTCAGATTGTGTAGTGAGAATGAGGTTTTTTGAGTTTTACAGGAAAACTATCAATCCCTCAGGAAAAATAAGTATGAGGACCACCTAGAGATGGATACCCTTTGAAGCACAAAAAAAAATTTTGGAAATCGGTCCACATTTTTCGGAAAGTTCGGTGATTTTTTGAGTTTTACGGGAAAACTATCAATCCCTCAGGAGTAAAATTTTTATGGGACCACTATGGTAGCATACCCTTTCAAACAAAAAAATAATTTTGGAAATCGGTTCACAACTGACGGAGATATCGATGAACATACATAAAAAAAAAAAAACATACATACAGCCGAACATAGAACCTCCTCCTTTTTTGAAGTCGGTTAAAAAGGTAGGTAGTTGAAAGATAAACTATACAATATTTATAAAAATAATATAATTCAACACATCTTATCCACAATACAAAATTTACAAAACAATATCCATGCTTTACATTTCTTACGCAAGATTCTATAGAAAAAAACTTCGGCCTTCTACAGAATCACAATATTTTCATTGCATACTGTTGTAATGTAAATGGTTTAATAGTAGGTACAGTTTTAAACAGTTATCCAATTCGGATGTGCAACATCTAGTGGTTGGTAATAATAGCCTAAACATAAGCAGGCCAGCTATGTAGTTATACCTAGTTACCTTTTGAATCTTAAACTTTAACAACAAGTCAATCGACTTTCGTTGCTGGCTGACTGTACCTACTTGGTTTACATACTTAAATATACATTTTTACTAATCCATAAATAGCTCTTCCGTAGTACTAACAATACTTATAACAATCTATATCGACAGTTTTGCGACTGCGCACTTCGTGATGATTTGGTCGTGCGTGAAACAAAAATCTAACACTTTTCTTCCCTTTGCACGACGTCTAGCTCCCATTCGATATCGTCAGAAAAGAAACTTCGTTTCAAACACAGACAGGAATCAGACACGCAAATTCTTAGTTCTGAAAATGATTATCCTGAAATTTAGAAAATTAATGGATACACTACTGATAACTAATGAATTTTTCTTACCTGTGAAATGTTATTCCACATCCAGGATACGCATCTTTTTTGCAGTTATCGACAAGGCAAGTCGGTCCCATTTTCGTTTGAAAAATAGCATAACAAACACAAAAAATCACAAATTTCAAAACCAACGACAGCCACAATGACATGTGACACCATGTCCACCATGTAGTTTGTAATGAGTTACCACTTACTGACATCAAATTTCTTCCATTTTTTTTACATTTTATTTTCAAAATGAGGATACATTTTTGTAAAATTTAGAAATTACAGTTTTCTTATCTTTAACTTTTTCCATTTGATTTAGTTGCGAAAATAAATCCATTAGTGTGACTTTTTAGTAAATTGTCGACAATTTTGTGTTCCTGTGGTTCCTACTACGCCAACTCTAAATCATGCTGGCAACACAGAGTAAAAGAGACACCGCGTCTTTAAAGTAAGTCCTTCTCAAGACCGTTTTTATTCTTTACCTAAATTTAATTAGAAAAGGACCGTGTGCAGTCGTGATAAGGTTTAAAGTCCTTTTTGCCTTACTTGTTTTTTTTATCGAAGTGAGCAATCATGTTACTTATAGTATATAACATCATTGGTTATTCCAGGTCATCACGCCTATCCACGCCTATTTCAAGTTTCATCCAAATTAGTTCACTGGTTAAACTAAAAAATCTAAATATCCAAACATGGAAACAAACTCACAAACTTTCAGTTTTATTATATGAGAGGGATATTACTGTTACAAATCAGAAAGCGACAGTTATTTTGTGTGAAACACAACTATTCTGTTAGAATAATCAAAAAAGAGCTCCCACTGGTTTTCAAGTTACTTCAATCAAGCAGTGGGATTAACTCTATTCGTATTGTTAATTTTTATTGCCTAACATAAACTGTAAACAAGTAGGTTTACATAAATACACAGAAAACACCCAGACCCGAGACAAATATTTCTAGATCATACAAACATTTGTCTCGCGGCGAGATCGAACCCGCAACCTTCTGCGTCGCAAGCGGACCTTCGCCCACTGCACTACAGAGGTCGTCAAATAATGTAGCTATGTTATAAAATTCGATTTTAGGTTATGATACAAGCTTCAGTTCAGTAATCAAAAAATGCTCCTATTGTTATGAAAATTAAGCTTCGAATTGCACAAACCAAACGAGGTACTTTGATAGCGGTTTCTGTGATAGTGGTTATGGTTTTCTTTCATATAATATGTAGTACCGTCTACAAATCCCATCATTTATGCCGACATTAAAAGCGAAAGCTATCTTTGTACCGTATCATTATCAATGGATTTACTTACGGCTTTCTGTTAACTCAAGTGATTGATGTAATAGATAGTACTTTAACGAGACACTTAAATGTTTCACACACATACAAGAGCTCGAACTTTTCATAATATAATCAACTGTGCGATCTAAATTCGTACGGTAATTAGTGCCAGTGAACTTTAAATAGGTCGGGTCTATGCCCAGCTGTGGGCTATAGATACAAGTATGAGTTACCCTACGTTCACATCAACAAATTGCATATTTTAGGACTTCATAATTCCTTATTAGATAACCTGATAACAAGCAAAATTTGTATAAAATATATCCCTTGAGATGTTACCTCTACTAAATAACTTGCTTTATGTATAAACAAAAAACGAAGAAGGTGTGCCTACCAATGATATTAATAAACTATAGGTACGTTATGTTCATACTGTTCATAGTATCGAAGTTTAAATTTCGAGCTTGGAACATGTGACTGTGCAAACTGAAATAAAAACTGTGCTAATAAGACCGTTTCGATGTGTTTCAATTTCCACGCGCTTGTAACGTATCTATATTTTTTTACATCATTGGTATACCTATCGCATTGTTTCGCCGAAAAACGTTCTTCATGATTTTATATCCCATAACAAGTTTCCCATAAATATCAAAACCAATAATATTAGGATCTCTTATTCTCATCATCATAAAAAAAAATGATTCATCGGTCGGAATCTAAAATAGTTAATGTACCGAAGTACCTATATAGAGTGGCATTGCTTTTCCGGGCAGGACGACGTCTGCCGGGTCCGCTCCGCTAGTGTTTAATAAATATAACATACTTTTTAGTAGAATTATTTTAATTAATAATTATAAAATAATAATTCATAATGTGTGATACATAATCAATCTTTAGCCTAATTTTAGATGATATATTATAAACATGACATGTGTACCATAATGGAAACAATTCATATTAAACAAAATTCCGAATAAAATATTATTAGGTTTTTTATGGTACCTATCAATATTAGTGTAAACAACATTAGGGATTTCGAAATTATAGATTATTATGAAGAATATTTATAAGTTATAATGGAGACCCGTACCTATACATGTTGAATACATGTTTTGTAGCTTGGTGGGAACGTGGTGTAAGAAATTTAAGGATCTGCTAATAAGGCGGAAGAAGTATGCTTGAATGCTAATTATTTGTGTGTGTGCTGACTGCAGAAATTATGAATATTTGAATACTGATTGCAACATACTTTCGTGTTACGTTCGTGTATGCATCGCTTTAGATCTAACATTTGAAATGAAAACTCGTTTTTACTCGGCGTAGTTACTGTTATTTCGTCTGTGCCTATTGCAACTTGGCGGACAGTCCGGCACACATTTAATTAGATGTCTTGCCTACCTACTGCCCGACCTGAATTCACTGATTCAAAATAGGTGACCATTTATTTTCTTTTTGTTGACAAGAAAGTGACAATGAATATTCTTATTTTGAGAATGGGGGTTATCTAATTTACGGTGTGTTGTGTCCAACTATTGTGGTTGTGCCAGTATAACAACTTTAATGGCGGCTGTACACACTCGACGAGAACCTCTCGCCGAGAGCCTCGGCCGAAAAGACTGTCGTCGAGCTCGAGAGCATGCCTGTACACACAGAGTTAACTTGAAGAATTAGAACTGAACCCTTTGACTTGGGCGCAAAAACCGACAAGGCACCGAGAGCGAACGAGATGAGAACGAGAGAGCGAGACGAGACGAGAGCGCCCTGTACACACGCGCGCTCGGCCTGTCTCGGAGTATCTCGACGAGTGTGTACAACCGCCATAATAATTTAAAAAGTGAATAAAAGTGTCGACAGGTGTCATAGGAAAGGCTGTTTCAGAACCTGTAGATGACTTTATATTGATTAAAATCGTACATTTTATTCAAAATTTATCATGAGTTTAAAAATGTTTTCACACCACCCGCTTGAAAAGCTTACTTTTTTCGTCACACAAACGTATTTCAAAGTAAGTCATTTCCCTCCAAAAAAACAAAATGGCTGGCGGTCATAAAGTAGTATGAAATTTAATTACTCCCTGTAACAGATAAGTAATGAGGTTTGAATTTCAAACTTCAACATTTCTATGAAAATGTTTACCATAGAGATCTGCACTAAGTAGAATTTATTCAAATATAAGAAAAAAGTGTGGCGTGGCTAATGCCTCCAAACTATCTAGCGATTTATTGTTGTTGCTTATTATGGCAAAAAATTTTTTGAGAATAAACGAAACAATTATTAATATTTTACATATAAAACCTGTTGATTAGACTTGCTTATTATTTTCTAGACGAATTCACTATTTTTCTCGCAGTATATGTGAAAAGTAGAGTATTCACCTCGGTGTTAAAGCTGTCTTAGTCTTGGGCGCTCTTGAATCCCTCGTTCTCGAATCCTGTCTCAGGATTCTAATCATTAACTCCCTCGTTTCACTCGGTAGTTAACTATAAACACCCTCGCTGTCGCTCGGGGGTTTTTTAAAGAATCCTTCGATGCGCTTGGGATTCAATATGGCGCCCGTGACATAATACACTGCTTGATCCCCTTGGTGAATATCCTACTAAAGATACACCGCGACCACAGAATAAATATTAGTACATACGCGACGCGCACTATAATAAGGAATTCTGTGGTGGCGACGGGCAACTTACGGGGGGAACCAACCAAGGCGCGGGAGAGGGGAGTGGTAAGGTAACACATCAATGAAATAGGTACACTACCTTAGACAATTTCAACTAAGGTACCTACATAAGGTTATGTAGGTACCTTAGTTGAAATTAACAAAATTGTATACACACGTACGAAGCCGTGGCGCTATATTCAGTAATTGTAAAAAGATAGGTACTAATAAGACGTCATCGATTAATTTAGTTAGACAATAACGAGCGAAAGTTGAGTTTTTCATGTTTTTACAGTGTTGCGCGTGCGATGGTTTTAGTTTTCTTTATGCATTATTGTTACTTAGCGATTGAGAATCTGCCTTTGTTGAAATGGTTTCGTTCTTAGCAATTGAGCTACCAGTCGATCAATATATTCCTTTAAATATTAAAATTATTACATAAATTATCGGTGTGTTAAAAAATCCCTAATTGCGAGGTTCAACTTTAACTCTTCGGTAAAGAATTGTGATAAAACAAATATGCAATGATTCTCAAGTGTCTCGGTTGTGGCAAGATCTGTAGGCTCGTACAGCATTGAGTAAACGGGAAACATACACAAAAAAACATTGGCATTTCAGGAGTGCTGACAGAAGTGAAAACTAGAACGAGGTATCGGTAACGGTTCTAAACTAAAAAAAAGTATTACAAAAAAAAATAAGTGCAATAAGTTACTGTCCTACTCTAGGATATAATGCGCGACGAAATTAAGCTAGGTATAGTAAGAAAGTGTCGTAACAGTCACGTGACTGAGTTTGATATTTTTCTCGCATCTGAAAAATGCCTAACGCGCCTGAAGAAGTTTTCACTTCTAAAAAGATTCAGATTGAGAACCTCCTTTTTTGTATTCGGTTATAAAGTAATCTGAATGATCTTTTATAACTAAGTAATCTCTACAGAATCTGCAGACTAATAATGCTGGAAATTGAAACTAAATATAATATTTCGATCATTGAATACCTTTTTCGTCCTAAAAGGGTCGTTACGTCAAAAGCTTCACCTTGAGCTCTGATGGTGTGTAGGACGTGACAGGTGTGCGTAATTTTACTTGCAAATTCATACAAATTATATCGCTAGGAGTCTTTAGCAAATATTTATCTATATTACTATCAGTTAAAGGAGGCAAAAATGACTCATTGTCTTCAACTAGTTACAAGTGTATTTCTGTGCTGGTCTGGAATGCTTCTGAAATAATGTGTATCAGGTGTTAGATTGGATGTTCATTGCCGCATCTTATAATAATAACAAGTTTCCTTGAGCTTGTAGTTTTGCGCTAACATACTAAACTTCCAAATGTCTCGAAATCAAAGCGTCGAGAGCATGTAGAGCCTATTAGAATTTGACTGTGGTCTGGTCATCCAAAGAACCATCTAGTATTGCACATTGCTATGCCACTCCCGATTCATTCACATAGTATTTCCAATGTAGTCTCCTTTGTGCCAGCAACCCGAGCATTATGTTGATCTCAATGTCAGAGCCATTCATACGAATCCATAAAAGGTCAAAATTATTCATAAACTTTGCAATAACCTGTACGATTTTATTTATTTCTGCGAGCTATTTGCAAGATATTTCTTTGTTTCATAAGCTCATTGCTCCGTGGTCAGTAATAACTTTACTATAACTGCTTGCGAATGTCATGGCTGTTATTATTCTACATGTTTGTTAAAAGCTTTTGCGAGTTACTCACACACCCTTTTAATCATGTTTCAAACTGAGTGCGAATATTTTTGTGCGTGATTATCATCAACCCTTACCTGACCGTACGGTCAGGCAAAACTTCATAAACATCGTGTTTTTAATTCTCGTAGGATTGTAACTTAACTTATTAGCTTATATACATATAAGTATTGGGTGTTGCCTTGCATGCACAATTATTATTTACTAGCAATTATTAT
Organism: Epirrhoe alternata; assembly: GCA_963565295.1. NCBI lineage: Eukaryota > Metazoa > Arthropoda > Insecta > Lepidoptera > Geometridae > Epirrhoe > Epirrhoe alternata. Next base: position 5,427,812 of record OY751375.1, read on the forward strand.
TGGCCCAGGAGTGGGACAGGATAGGTTAAAGAAAAGAAATATTTAGAAAATATTGTATGTAATGATGTTAAAAAATAAAGATAGGTTTTGCGTTTCGCGTGGAAATTGAAGATTCGAAATTGTCAAATTAGCACAATTTTTACTTCAGTTTGCGTTTGCGACTGTCATTCAATGACCGTCAGGTGTTCCAAGCCCGGATTTTAAACATCGATAACTATGAACATAACGTAGCTATAGGTACATAGTTAATTTATATTATAATTGATTGTATGTTTCAAACAAACAGTTTTTTGACGCTGTATTATGATAATTGGAGTCCTAAGAAAGTAGTGACGTTAGGCTACGGATGCCGATGACGTCATATAAATATTTGATTAGCTTCAAGTTTGGACATTGAACTCGAAATTCAAATGGATTGTTGGGGGAGTGAATGGGCGCATTTGCAGACAAAATCGATAAATGCTACTCCCCCTAAGTGGGGAGGTAGGCGACTTTAATACACTTCAAGTTCGTATATGTTTATATAACTTACATGTTTTTATTAGATTATGTTTCGTTTACGTACCTATGTAATGTTATCGCCGCCTATTAGAATGTTATTAGTGGTTTCCGCGCATATTATAAAATAGCTGTCCGTTGCGGTGCTACCCGTGGTCCCTCGGGAAAACATCACTTTCCCGGGATAAAATATAGCCATGTTGTTCAAATCGGTCCAGTAGTTTCGGAGCCTATTCAATTCAAACAAACATACAAACAAACAAATCTGTCCTCTTTATAATATTAGTATAGACTAGAGGTTTCCCGCGACTTCGTCAGCAAATTATCTTTGAGTGCAAAAACAGGCGACCTTTGATGGTATCCTCATAAAAGACAGAGCCCAGCGTTGCATCATTTGATCCTCACATAAAATTGAAATCACTATTTTCAAACTCCATGATTATTTTTAAAATAAGAAGGAGCCTTTGTTCTTCCCTGGGATGTAATCCTTATCAATACCAATTTTCAGCATAATCTGTTAGGCAATGTGGGTGTGAATAGGTAACACTCATACAGACAAAGTTACTTCTTATAATTACAGATTATTATAATGGATATTCAAAAATGGAAAATCCATTCCTTCGGTGCTGTGTTGGCCGAGTTGTGTAACAGTAAACCCATTTGTTTCAGGCCAAACTCGCCAGCTCATGGAAGGCGCAAGCTCTCTTCAAAAAGTTCGACGCAAGAGCTAACCACAAGGTGTACGCAAAAGGTCGTGCGTGCGCTCAGAGTAAAGTGCTGATAATCGGCGCGGGACCTTGTGGCGTGCGCGCTGCCATCGAATGCCAGCTTCTTGGTGCTAAAGTGGTATGTGATGATAGCTACACTTTTTTTAAGACAGTAAGTAGGTCTAGTCGGTAACAATCCATATCCGTTAACGTTATTGTATATATGGAAAACACCCAGGCCGGAAACAAATATTTAGAGATCATAGAAACATTTGTCCCGCGGCGGCAAACGAATCCGCACCCTTTTACGTCTCAGGCAGACCTTCGGTCACTGCGTCACAGAAGTCATCCAGTAAGTAAGTTTGTATAAGTCAGTGGCCATCTCTGGTGACATCCAGTTAGTTTGTGTTTCAATGTCTTTAACCAATACATAGTTTTGGATGAAACTGGGTATAGATGTAAATTGTGGACTGAAATATAATATATTATATGCTATGTAAAATGCTGTTCTCACATGAGTGAATCTGCGGGCGAAAGCAAGATATAAATCACTTTGAATTGAATAAAGAGACAATCTTGAATAAAGTTGAAATAGCTTTAAAATTATGAACAGAAGAACAGTTGCTTCAAGTAAAGTAGCTTCAAAATCTCACTGTTCTCGGTAGAATGTAATTTACAACGAGAGATTACTCATTCGACAATCTTACAAAGCGTAAACAAGGGTCAGTTTATCCAATTGTTGAGTCGTGAGGAAGTCTCGCGGATACCAAGTGTCTGCGCGGTGGTAATCAAATGATTACAAACTGTCCATATGCCCCTGAATAAGACAGTTAATTATGTTGTTTATTTAACAATTACTGGCTCACCCTGACTATATATATTGTCTATATATGGTCCACTCGGAAATATACCTTAGGCATCTCAGAAGTTGAAAGACGAAATTTTATCTCTTTTTACCCGAATATCAAAGGAAGGGTTATTTATTTCGCGCGTCTTATAATGCAATAATATACAGCTAGATGATCTGATGATGGAGTTAGAAGCTGTTATATAGGTACAGAACTCCTAAGCAAATGGACCGATTGAGTTGAAACTCGGCATATCAGTTAAATTCTTATTACTTAAAAGTATGGTGACAGAGAGCTGTTCTGGAGTCAGAAACTCAGTTAATTACAGTTACCTCATTTTTACAGCTGTCTCATTTGAAACACCTTAAAGAGGTGGTATTGAAAAATGTTTATTCTATACAAAACTTATTTGTTCTCCAGGTAGTGATAGAGAAAAGGGACCGCATGTCCCGAAACAACGTGCTGCACTTATGGCCGTTCGTTATCCAAGATCTAAAGGCCCTCGGAGCCAAGAAGTTTTTCGGAAAGTTCTGCGCTGGCTCGATCGATCATATCAGCATCAGGCAGCTGCAGTGTATATTATTAAAGGTATTTTAACATTTATTTTTATATCTCTTAATTTGTTACCTATACATACATATCATTCATGAATACTTCAGTCTATCGAAATAAAAAAAATATTACATGTTCGGGTATAACAGGTATAAACATAACCACTGAACCCCAAAATGGCAGGTATGGGAGAGAAAAAAAGTGTTTGATTTGAAAACTGTTTGAAACGTTCTAATGAGACCTTCCTTAACTTTTTGAGATATTTTGAACTGCATTCACAGATTTTAAAAGTAAGAATTAGGATCGTTTGGCAACATTTTTTTTTATTTCTACATTGTTTCTAATTATTTTGCAGGTCGCACTTCTGCTGGGTGTCGAGTTTCATGAAGGAGTTAGCTTCGAAGAGTTACTGGAACCGACTGTTACAGAAAACTCGGAAAGTATGTTTATATCTCTGGTACACAGCTTCTGATCTTAATCTCCCGATATTTCTTGATAGATTTCGTTGAAACTATACCGTGTTCATACAGTCGCCTGCAATAAGTAGTAAACACTTTATATTTTTTAAAGTAACACTAAAACTATTAGAGAAAGATTCAAAGCAAAAAACTGAATAATGATTTTTCATGTATCGAAATTAAGAATCGTGTAGCGAAATTAAGAGAAATATTGGAAACTAGATGGATATTCTTATTGCAGGCGACTTTACTATATGTACAAGTAACGTACAAGAAATAACTTTTTTCACACAGTCAATTATGGAACTATTCTAAATAATATGTTTTTTAGCCCTCGGATGGCGAGCGCGGGTATTGCCCGCAGACCACCCAGTGGGTCAATACGAGTTCGATTCTCTTCTCGGCGCGGACGGCAAAAGGAACACTCTTCAAGGCTTCAAGAGGAAGGAGTTCAGGGGGAAACTCGCCATGGCTATAACTGCGAACTTCATCAACAGGCATTCGGAGCAGGAGGCCTCAGTGAGTGTTTTGGATTTGTGATGAAACGTAATCTTGTTTATATAAGGTTTCGTAGTGCATGATAGGAGCCTCGCTGAGGCGGACCTATACCATACCCTTCGAAAGAACTAGTGACACGATAATAAGAAGACTGATTGGCAAATCGTTACGCAGTCCTAGAAACATGATATGTGTGTGTACATTCTTATGATAAAGGTAACTACGAAACGAATAAATTATAAAAGAAGGAAAACGTTGGTACCTCGTAAGCGAAGACGGTGGCGACTAGTCAATATTAAACGACAAATTTTTTGTTGAGATGTCAATCTCAAGGCGATAGGACTGGAAACAGCAGTGGCGTAGTGTGAAAATGAGTAGGCCTTTACTCGGTAGAGGGTGGATGTCGGCTGATTAGATAGATTCTTACCTGGTATATTTGTATAGAATATAAAGTTTTTTCATTGAAATAAATCGTTATTACCACAATTTTGTAAAGGATCACCATCTCTTACTTTTAAGACTGGATAGTCAGAGGTTCGTCTAAATGTACATTTTACAAATAGTATTTAACCTGACAGGTTGTGAGTCGATCATTCATACGATCATTGACGCTCAATAACTTCTTCATTTGCAGGTACCGGAAATCAGTGGTGTGGCGTTCATATTTAACCAAAAGTTCTTCAAAGAGCTATACGAAGTTACGGGCATTGATTTGGAGAACATCGTCTATTATAAAGACGACACGCATTACTTCGTGATGACGGCCAAGAAACACAGTCTACTGGATAAAGGGGTGCTATTAAACGTAAGTAATCATAGTACATTGTACCACGAGAGGAAATTTAGTTTTTGTTACGAGTGCTGATTTTAGAACCCGAACAAGCGAAGGATTCTAAGTTCCAAGGTGGTCTGGTTTTTGGACTTTAGCCTGCCACTTGAGGGGCAAAAAAATGGGGAATTCGTTTTCCTTAAATCTTTTATCTTTTCGCTAGTAAGATGAAGAGTATCACACGAGAGCAAAATAATTTGTTGCTTATGCTTTTGAATCTCTCACTACACTCAGGATTCTCACATAGAATCCTTCGCTTGTTCGAGATTCAAACTCAGCACTCGCAACAAAAACGAATTTTCCTCTCTCATCACGGATGCGATCGTTTTTGATGGATCCTTCGCTAGTAGAAGTGATGTTCACACTGTATCTACAGTTCAGTTTTTACTTTCTAAAACTGGTATTCAACTGGTAACAGATCAATATATTGTTATTGTTGTGTTTGATCTCGCTCGTTTAACATACGCTATTGGCGAATAAAAAAAGTACTTATGCGATAAAGCGGACCTGTAAAACAGACCTCTGTGTAAACAAGTACTAATCCATTGATGAGATATGATCGTGAGTGTAATTTATGGTATTTTTCTAGGATTACAGTGAAGTTTCCCGCCTGTTGAGCGTAGAGAACGTAGATCGAGGTGCATTGATGAGATATGCGCAAGAAGCGGCTCGGTTCTCAACAGACGGCCGGCTTCCACTGCGGGACTTCGCGTTGAATCATTATGGAGAACCTGATGTCGCGCTCTTTGACTTTACATCGATGTATGCAGCTGAGAATGCTAGTATGGTATGTATGAAAGGCATACTAGCCAAAAATAGTTCTAAAAGTTGGCATGAAAGTTATACCTTTTCGTGAAAATGATTTATGTAAACATTCTTTGTGAATTCCGTAAATTGTAAAAACTTAATGGAAATCCGTTCGGATGTATGTTGGTATATGTTGATGGTTGTTATTCTTTCACTCTTAAACTAACTGAACGGTTTTAACTTAAGTTTGTCAGAGATGGTTTCTAGTCTGAAATACATTGGCTACTTTTTATACATACAATTTCCGAGGGATAGCGGGTAACACCGCGGAGCGCAACTAGTCGTCTACTACTTGTCTACCAACTGTCCTACTACTTCCTACTAATGTAATAAATCTGTAAATTTTTGTGTATGTTTGTATTCAATCACACCTAAATCAGTGCATAGAAAGTATCAATATTTATATTGGTAAGATTATGTTATAACTCAGTTCATTAAAGAATCGAAATGAATGAAGAATAAAATGGCGTTGATAATCATGTTATCTCGCTTGCTCATTAGTGCTGTTACTAGTGTGCAAGCGAGAGAACATGATTACCTCGCTTACACATCAGTGCCGTCACAAATGTGCAAGCGAGAGAACATGTTTATCACCGCCATTTTAGATTCGTTTCTTTAGAACCGAGTTATATGTAGTGTGATTATGTTCAGTCTTTCTTGTGAAGAAGGCGAATTAGGCTGAGAGGATGGTTTAGGTTCTGGCCTACAGCGTTCCTTTGAGTGCCATAGGTTGCCTACTGATGCTGTGGGTCAATCAACTATTTTACCCACACAATTCTGTCATCGAGCGCTTTTATTAGATCGTTCTTCGCGGGTTGGCAACTAGAAGACACAACCAATGGATACCACCGCACCATGCGGGCGAAAGCAAAGACAGACAAAAGAAGCGCTTCGTATATGTTTATTTTCGTCCGCATGACGCAGTGGTGGCGTCCTCTGGTTGTGTCGTCAAGTTGCCAGTCCACCAAGAACGTTCTAATAAAAATGTTCGGGGACATAATAGTGTGGGTAAAATCGTTGATTGACCCCTGTACATTTATTATAGATATAAATGCGTAAGTTTATGTTTAGGTGCACGAACGTCGTGGCCGCAGGCTACTATGCCAGCTGGTTGGCGACAGTCTCTTGGAGCCATTTTGGCCGACTGGCTCGGGTTGTGCGCGCGGTTTCCTTTCCGCTCTCGACGCGGCGTGGGCTGTGCGTGCTTGGGGACAGAGCCCGCCGCCCCATCCGCTCGATGTGGTCGCAGAACGCGAGTCCGTGTACCGTTTGTTAGGTGAGACACAAAACTAAGGGCGCTTTCAAATTAGACGATTGATACCAGACTGCTGCAATCCGGGTATACAGGCCGTAACATTTAGATCGATCAGTATGGGGTCTGAAACTAAGGGACATTGGACATTGGAAGATTTGGAAGATGTCATCGATTTTTTTTTATTATTAAACCTAAAGCGTCTTACCATAGAACGTGACATAAAGTTATTCCACCGAATAAATCAAGAATAACCATACATTTTGACAGTTTACACTCCGGAATAACTTTATGTCACGTTCTATGGTAAGACGCTATTAATATTACAATCTGGCCAAGAAGGCCAATGAGTAATTGGTCTCTGAAATAGTTTTATAAAGAAAAATACAACTAAGAATGTCACCAATGGCACTTTTCTTACTGTCTCTAGTTAAGGGAAAGACACTTTGTCATGATTCGTTGATCGATTTTAGTAACAAGGAAAAACTTGTACGCAGCTCGCGCATCGAACCCGGACGTTTTGAAAAATAAAACTAACACTGAGTACAAGTTTTTTTTAATGTATGAATGCAGCTTTCCTTGTTAGTAAAATCGATGACATGGTTCCTAAGAACAGATCTTCATATGTCTTACTTATAGTTTCAGACTTTCCCATACTGATCAATATAAATGTTATTCCCTGTATAGTCCATTTCAGTTAGCATGAGCACTGACAGATTTTCTTTTCTTGAGATGTAATATGGCAAAAATATATTAAAAAAATATAGATAACAGATAGTACATATTCCAACGAAGTTTAATTTGTAAATTAATCGATTATCTCTGTCGAATAAAAGGTGCGTGAAACAAAACAGTGAAACTGTCAGCACTCCATGCTAAATGTTCCATCACACGAAGACGGGTCTGTCTTAATTCTGTGTGTAGATGTTTATGCAAGTTGTTTCTGTGTGCGTAAGCGTTGGAACTTTCCATGGACGAATAAACGCTAAGTATCGCTAAAGCACACAGAAACAAATTACACACACAACGCTGTCAACAGATAAAACAACTGTACCTAGGTAAAGTTGACGTAGTTTACGACCTCTGTGGCGCAGTGGGTGAAAGCCCGCTTGGGACGCAGAAGGTTGCGGGTTCGATCCCCGCGTTGGGATAAATGTTGGTATGATCTGCAAATATTTATCTCGGGTCTGGGTGTTTCTATGTATAAATATGTATGTATTTACAAACAAAAAGTATATAAGTAGTATATCAGTTATCTGGTTCCCATAGTACAAGCTTTGCTCAGTTTGGGGCTAGATGATGCTGTGTGAAATGTCCAGCATTCTTTTTTAGCAAGTTTAAAGCTCTATTTTGCTACTAAGCTAGATTTTTATAATCCTTTTACTATGTGATTTCAGCTCAAACTACCCCAGAGAACCTTCACCGAGACTTTGGTGCGTACACACTAGACCCCGGTACTCGGTATCCGAATCTTAACCGTTCTGTTGTGACTCCGCATCGTGTTACCTCGTTCTACGATTCGGACGATCCATTGCCGTTGGATGCCGCTGCTTCTGCCAGAAAACGACGCAGAGGTATACTTTATATAAAAGAATAATTATTAATATTACTATGTATACGAGTGGTCCAAACAGGATCAAAAAATACAAATAAAAATTGAACTCTCTGGGGTACATGAAACTAACCCATGCACGTTGCATATTTGTATTTTTAGATTTTGTTTTTGAGTTTTATAAATTGTTATTGTATCAGCTTCCTAGCATGAATGCAAGTTATGAAACTTAACGTTAAGATATGATGTTCTATGTTCTGTTAACTAAGTTTCATTTCCAGTAGAAATTATAAGTGATCCGGCACTCGGGCGTTGTTCAAGGTTAGATGCTAAGTTTCGTTTCCAGTGTAATAACAATGTGTTTCAGAATCAGAAGTGCCAGACGAAGTGTTGGTCCAATGGGCCGGTAGCCCCGAAGGCGGTTTACGCGCGGCCATTGCGCCGGGGACACTTCTGGCGTTGTTACGGCGGTACCGCCCCGACCTCCTGCCTGCGGCGTCTCCGCCCCGTGCGGTTTACCACGTGCTGCATCATGAGCTGGGTAAGTAACTTCCAGTACTATCTACAGATTTAGGTATTCATGAAGCATCGAGCACATCCTATTGGGGATGTGCTCGAGTGGCAATCTGGTCCATTAAATTCAGTTATATGTCACTAATAAATACTAAGTCTCGCTCGAAAAATCCCGAGACTCGAGAGACCTAAGAGACTGCAGGAGCGCAGCTAGTAAATAAATAAATGCCAATCGGAAGGATTGCCCAAAACACTATAGTCTTTTTCACGCCTGAACGTATGCATGACACATTGAACTTGTTTCGTTTCACGTTGTGTAGTTCACAACAATTTTGAAACAAAAAATCAAGAAAAAGAATTAAACGATAAAACATACAAAAAAATGTTTTTGTATATTTCCTGTTTAATTATTTCATAAACTATTATAAACGAGCCATAAAATATAGATAAACAATAAATATTTTCTAAAAAACTCCGCCAAATAACAGTACTGAGTAAAATGGAACGTAACCTATTAGAGAGTGCGAAAATGAAAATCGAAACAATCGATGAATCGATAAGTAAAATAATAATCGTTGGTTTAGTAATTTTGTCTATGAATGAACCTTATAATCGAATGAGATGAATTGATAGTAGTGAAACAAAAATCGATTCTAATCTCGATTAAACTTTAGGACATTACTATTTGACTGATTTTGACATCATCTCGAAGTATCATGCATACGTTCCGCCGTGAAAAAGACCTAGAATCTACTGTACATTACAGGCATTGTCCCATTCTCTTCGGGAGGCACGATGCGCGATGTGCCCGACGCTAAAGTACGTTCGTACCTGACGCGGGTCTACAACGCATTCAAAGGAGAAGTGCCGCACATTCATCATCAAAGCGACGCTTTCGATCAGGTTAGTCTTTTATATTATTGTGTATTTAATAGACAGTTTCTATAGACAAGCTATTTGTTTTGAATAGCGATTGTGAATTGATATTTGTATAGATTATTTTATTTTAGTGCTAGCGTCATATTTTAAATGCCTGCCAAAAATTGCACCCATGCAACCTTAACCACGGTACGCTGAAGGTCGTGGGTTTAAAGCTGCAATTTTGGACGCATTTAAAAATATTTAGATTGAGAAATGAAAAGTCTTATTAACATTTTCGATTCCGACGGTATTCGAACCCGCAACGATCAGTCCTCCTAAAGCCTCCGTACCGCTCGGCCACGGAACCCTATTCGTCATAACCGAAATTTTTGAAAAAGCTCATATTTATCGGTTAATCTCTCAGTGAAATTACAAAATTAATATTTAGATTGTTGTAAGTTATGGTAAGTATAGTAGTAATGTCTTTTTATCAGCCACAGATACATTGATCATAGAAACTAGTCTTTTGACTAATTAGACTGCATGTGCCATAAAAAATGTGCAAGCTAAGCAGAGTACAGATAGTTCTTTACCAGAGACACATACGGTCTACTATCCCTTCAACACTATAGAAATGCATTCAGGAACAGTCTCATTATTATTATTTAGATTTCTTTAATTTCGAAAAAAACTGTGTCTTTTTCATTCTAGAATAAATAATCAGTTTTTTTACTTTTAATGTTATATTAACATCGGCACTGGTTTAGATGGGGTTTCCATTCTCCAGTTGGCGCCTGGAAAATGTTAAGGTATTAATTTCAAACCTTTTTATTTGTTTGACGTGTATGTATTTAAACGACTTGGTTTTTCGCGTTATGTTTGATCCGAATAGACCCCTGACTGTTTGCCCCCTCTAAACCAAGTACAGTCTTACTAACATCGTCACAAGATACGAATGAAAACCCTATGGTATTCGCTGGTGCTCTTACGTTGAATTTGCTTATTCAAAATATATTTGTAAGTTAGAGACTCCGAAATACATCTGAACTAAATTAATTTGACTACAAATGATTTTGGTTCAGCGAATTTTTCGTCGCTGCGGCATGAAATGTATTGTAATTAGGTACTTTTGCTTATTAGAGTTATTAATGTTAAATTTCCTTAATGCTACGTAAATAATTCCGTGAAAGGTGAAAATATTGTAATTACCTAATTGTTTTCATCGTTCTAGATCAAACAGAGCATCCAGAAAGATAAACACGTACGAAACACTGCGGACCACGCGGTCTCGGCGTATTCAAGTGAGTTTAACTACTGCAAGCTATTAGTGACCGTAAGTTTATAAGTCTAAAGGTTGCTTTTGCTTGCAGACGCAGCCGACACGGACAAATCCCATTCAAGCTACAAGCGAAAGCGGCGTTCCGTGCGCACTCCACAAGTAAGTAACGACCCCGCTGAGTACATCCGAAAAAAGATAGGTAAACTCGACCTTAACGACATCACTCAGTTAGCGCGCCTCATCGAAGGCCACGATGCGGTCACCGCAGAGTCGAATGAAGACAAGCAAAAGAACTTGCAAGAACAAATAATTGCTTTACTCGAACCTGACGAGTCGCCCGACCCCAAGATGCTCAGAGACTCTCTTGCCTATCTCCTCCAAGGCAGTAGCAAGTCCACTATCGCCCCAGAACAGTCCAAACTCACCAACTTTTTCCAAGGCAAAAAGGATAAACCAGTGAGACCTCCACGCAGGCTAAAGGGCCTCGACCCGACCACTATAAAGGTACCCAATTTCGACTTTGATGACTCTGCCGACACGGATGCCACTGTGATCAAAGTAGAACGGAAGAAACATCAACCGATTGAACCAGTAAAGCAAAGGAATTTATCAGAAAGCCCCCTACCTCAGAGAGGAAGACGACAGTCTGACGCAGTAGAACAACGGATACGGCACTCGCAGAGCCCAGATCTGACGAAACGTTCGCACTCTATAGGCGCTTCTGAAGTGGCGAACACGAAGCGTATCGCGCAGCTATTCGAGGGACATAAACGACGACACACGCCGAGTCCTGATTCTCGCTCGGTGCGCTCCGGATCTATCACAAACGAGATGTCTATGCGCTTACAGCGAATGTCCGACATAATCGAGGGCAAAAGACGTGACACACCGAGCCCCGAGCGACCCGGAACGAAGCCAGAGTCGATCGGCAATCCTGAAATGGAGCTGAGGAAACAACGCATGGTAGATCTTATCAAAGCTCAGCACAAACCGATCCCGCCTCCAGAGATTCAGCGGCGTGGAAGTGGCGAGACTTCTTTCCGAATGCAGCGAGTTTCCGATATAATGCAGAAGAAGAACGCTGAGGCGAAACGGCCTAAAAGCGGAGGTAGGCGTAAGGCTGCTCGCGAGATAATGAAGCAGCGTTTCGAGAAGAGTATTCAGATGCTGGCGGCTGAGCCTCGCATGGAAGTTCCGTCTGCTGATTTGGAGAATGACTACGGTTTGCAGCAGTACCGCGCCAATGCGCCTCAGTTCGACGAACGAGTGCGCAAACTTGAGCGACAACTGCAGCACTATGTGAGCGGCGTGCCTGTGTGTTGCATGTCGTTTACACTTAAACGGTGAATCGGTCGAATATTTTTGCCAGATAATAAAAAAATGTGCTTTTTATCTTGAATGTATTTTTAGATTGATTTTCTTTCACAACAAAATTCCTCACTCATTCAATAATTTTTCCAATGTGCAGTTTGTTTTGTATTCGCCCGATTCGTTCACCGACACTATCGTGTTACAATAATAAGCACGTTTTCAAAAACATCCGCGAAATAACTCAGCTCGTCAAACAGTTTCTAAAACCGTTTTATGTGTGTGCATGTACCGCGTAACCGACACTTGTTGATTTCTCACACTGTTTTATACTAACAGGTTTATGAATGATGTTTACCTATGTGTTTAGATGTGATCATTGGTGTTTGTGAATTTGTGGAATATTTTTATAATTGAACGGGAAAATAATTCCACTATCTATTTATAGAGCAGTGCGGTAATCTCGTGTTCTTAAATTAAATTTTTAAAGTTCTTCGTTTTATAAAGAAACATTATAATATATCCCACTAACACAAATATGTCTAAACCTCCCTTTTACAAATCGAAACATAGTAATCCGATTTCTAAATGTGCTTATAAAATCCTTTTTTTTTTGCGAGTGTCTCGCGGGCAAAGCCGCGTGCAGCTGCTTGTAGGATATAAAATTCTGTAATAATACACGGCTACTCTTTCTAAAAAGGTGACATTTGTATGACATGAGTGCAATACTAATCTTTATCTCCATATTAGGAGGAGGGTCGCATAGTAAGCGGCGGCGGCAGAAACGTCGGTGGAGGCGCTCGCGTTGCGAAGCTCGCAGCAGAACTTTCTGGAACTTCTACCACTGCGTCCGCGCCAAAGGCATCCAAACCGAAGGTACAGACAGGTCTTAGATATCTTGTTCAGAGAGGTTGGTCTTGGTGTGTGCGAGAGAGAAAATGTATTGTATACTTACCGTGGTTTTTGTAGACGCAATATTTTCATTTCAAGGTCAATCAATTCGAAAAACAAATAACTATTAAAAGCTACATTTCATCTCAATGTCACTAAAATGAACAAGTGGTTAATAACAATTGTTTTTAACACATTTGTTCAACAGTGCAGGCTGAAATAAAATTGTAAAAGGTAGCAACCGCTTTAGTTTCAATAGCAATCAAGAGCAAATTTAATATTGTATAATTCCAGGATTTGATGCGCTCCGTCGGCAAGATCGAGCGAGACGACTGGAACATGAAAGAGATAGAAAGGAAGATACAGGAAAACAGGCTTGGTCGGCCCGAACCGAAGACTGCTGAAAAAGTGCCGAAATGGGATCGGGAACAGGTGAGCTCACAGAACTGAAATTTTTGGGTGAGCTAACCTATCATGTAAATTCATAACAACAACGGTATTACATAGGTTGGTCGTTTCACCGAACAAAAAAAGACATCCAAAACAGATTTACACTTTTTTCGTTTTCAAAAGTAAAATCAAAAACCTCTTAAAACCCAGTGTTCATCATTATTGTGTAAATTATTCAACATGTGTAAAATTAAAAAACAACAAGTAAAGTAAGAAGTGTAAGCTGTAAGGAAAAGGCCTAGGCAAACAGACATTTGGACCAATTAGGTGACACACTTTGGAGCAGCCAGGAATTCCTTGTTTGTTTCCGTTACAAGTACTCCAAAACGGTATGATTTCCATATGAATTTAAGATTTGTAGCTTCGTAAGGCCTAGAAATTAGGTGTCAAGACGAAACACCGCAGAATGGGTGATTTATTTAAACACAAACACATAGATAAAACATTACAGAATTAATTATTCTAATTCGTTTTAACTAGTATATCTATTAACATGCGACCGAAAAATGACTTAACAATAAATTAAAATATAAAAACAAAAAATAGATGGTAACATTAAAAATTCAAAATAAATTCACTAAAATATGATTTTGTTCATAAAAAAATTAAAACGATTGTAAAAAGATTTGACAGCGGTGGGATTCGAACCCACGCCCTTTCGGACTGGTGCCTAAAACCAGCGCCTTAGACCACTCGGCCACGCTGCCTGTATGGTTTACAGCGAATTTTAGAAACGCTAGCAAGTCTATGGTCGGTTTATTTTTACAGTTTCTTGGTCGCCAACGAAGACTGAAAGAAGGTGACACTGATGAGAAGTGGGGAGAGATTGATGAGACTCTTCACAAGCTGGATCAAAAGCTACGCGACTCGGGTCGTCCGGACCACGGCACTAAGAAGGTATTAATTGCGAAAATAACTGATTTTGTTATTGTTCTGAAATTCATTCTTATTTTGAACTGACTAGATCGCGACATGTACAATTTATATTATTTTTTTTATAGGAAGGTTACAATACAAAGTTACTTGGGACGAATTGCATAAAGCTTATATTTTTTTCAGGTCGCAAATTTAGCCACGAGATTTGTTAAGAAAGAGGAGCCAGAACAAACTAAAGCTGAACCCTCCAAGGAAGAGGTAATCATGGACATTGTATTTTACCTCGTAAGAGATTGCTCAATCTCAAGAGATTGATGAATAATCCGCGGTCCCTCGGGATTTTTTCGGGATAAAAAGTAGCCTATGTCCTTCCCTTAGAATAATTAATTCTGTAATGTTTTATCTATGTGTTTGTGTGTAAATAAATCACGCATTCTGCGGACGGGGATAGCGAGTGCTGCGGAACTGTTTCGACTCGCTAAGGACCGGGAACAATACGCCATATTGACTGCCAACCTTCGATAGTCGGAGAGAAAAGAAAAAGAAGAAATGTCCTTCCCTGGGATACAAACTTTATCCATGCCTATTTTCAGCCTTAATGTTCAGTGGTTTGGGCGCGAAAAGATAACAAACAGACAGACAGATAGAGTTACTTTCACATATAGGTCATTATTATAGTATAGTATGGATTTATGCGGTACATTACAGAACAAGAAGGGTTGGCGCGGACCAGCGACGGCGGGCGTTCAATGCGCGGCGTGCGGCACTCGCGTGTTCGCGGCCGAGGGAGTCACCGCTGACGGTCTGCAGCTACACCGCGCCTGCTTCCGCTGCGCCGTCTGCAAGACCGTGCTGCGCCCCGGGTAACTATAGCTGGCGTATACTCGCGCCCGAGAGACTAGTAGTATGCAATCCGCAGTTAGAAATTGTGATTTTTCTCAGAATCAGTTCATATTTCCAATTCTTATTTTTGAAGTGAAAACTTCTTTAGGCGCGTTTGACAGTTTTAAGATGAGAAAAAATTTCTTGGATTCGCCTCAAAAAAATTCACGTGCGAGTCACTTGACTGCTCACCGACACCGGGTTTATTGTATTTGTCAAGTTAATAACCGTTCAAGTTTCCACTTCTGCTGGCACTCTTGGAGTGCCACTATTTTTTTTATATTAACTTATACATTCCCACAGCTGGGCAAAGGTCGTCCCCAATTGCTTCAACCTATCACGGTCCCCTGCCACGTCCCACCTCTTGAAAGGCATCGTCAGTGAGCCGGGGCAGGTCGAGAAAACATTGGCCTGACGACCATCTTAATATTTGGAGAAATTAAACCTCTTATTGTTCACAGCTTACAGCAAACACAATTAAACCATTTTTTTTCACTCTACAGAAACTATACAATGGAGCGTTACGGCAGTCGTCTAGTCTGTCTCCGTCACTCCGGCGTCACAGTCCCTGACGCGGTAGGAGCGACGGTGTCATTGACTCCGCCACTGCCTATCGCCACACCAGAACGAATCAGCATCGAGCTAAGCGACGGAGGTGCGAGGGAGATAGATGAAGACGAGTGGACCGATCGGAACTTCCTTGCATCCGAGACTTCGGGCGCAGGAGGGCTCAGGTATACTTAGGCCCTTAATAAACTTGACATAAATGTATGTCATGCATAAACTAAAAATGTGTATGGTCAATCATAGGTTATGCATGAAATTTCGTCAACTTTGTGTCAAGTTTATTAGTAAGGGCCTTGGATTTAACACTTTACAGCTATACTAGAAAAGGTACCCTCGATGTGTCATTGACCTACATCTGATATAGCGGTCATGCTCTATAGGTCACGTACAGGATACTTCTGACACTGACAGATCTCTAAGTAAAATTAGAAAAAAAAGAGATCAGATATTTATTTGGCACACAAAATAACATAATAACACCGATTACATTGCGAAATAAAACATATTTATGTCGCTTTATTGCACTTTAAAAGTTCAAACGAAACTTCTTGAAACAACAAATCAATTGAGATAAACGAAAAAAATATTCTGGTTTTGTCAATGTCAGTCAACTTGTTTACCATAACGACTATCATCTCTACGGTAGAAAAAACAGTGGCATTCCAGGATTGCCCACAAAAGTGAAAACTTGAATGAGGTTTCGGTAACGGTTCTAAACTTAAAAAATAAAAATACAAAAAAATAATGTGCAAAAAGTTACTGTCTTTCTCTAGGATTTGAACCCGGAGCTGTCTCACTCAGAGGCGAAGTATGTCTCACCCATAGAATTTTATATAGTTCCTAGTCTTACCTCGACTATTATGACGATACAATGTGCGACGCTAATCCACGCTAACCTATTGCTCCTCAACTTCAAGCGTTCCTCTAACATGTTAAATTGTTCATAAGGTTTATATTGTCATGTTACGTCTCGTCGCTGCGCATTCAATTCAATTCAATGTGCATTGAGCGTTAGAGTTAATTGTTTGTGAGTTTTATCAAATGGCGTATTCAATTCCCCAGCGATGAAGAAGAGTCTAGTTCGGACGAGTTCACGGACGCAGGGGACAGTGAGTTGGAGGAGGCCGCCTCCCCCGCGCCCCCCGCCGCGCCCGCCCGTCCCGCTAGACACGACATGTACTTCAGTGACGACTCGTTCGGATACGACGAGTACTCGGATGACGGTGAGAATGAATGAATGAACGAACACTTTATTGTACACCAAGAAATTAACGAAAACAAAACAATTACAAGTTCTTAGTACAATGGGCGGCCTTATCGCTGAAAGCGATTTCTTCTAGGCAAATACAATAGTTTCTCAGTAATGAGTCTAGTTCGGACGAGTTCACGGACGTGAGGGACAGTGAGTTGGAACGAACTAAACTACCCAACGAATTAACGAATTACGGCGGTAGTTCCCAGCATAGGATGGTCGATTGCATTTCCAACTATTAAAATTGGTCGGGTAATTCCCAATATCAAATCCTACGGTTTTTCAGACAAATTAAAGTACCCCAGGATCCACTAGGTCGATGCTCCAGCATTCCTAGCCATGTTACAAATGGAATAAATAAATAAATAAACAGTAAATAATGCTGGACTTTTCACACAGCATCATCTAGCCCCAATGTAAGCAGAGCTTGTGTTATGGGTACTACATGACTGATATACTACTTATATACTTTTTGTTTGTAAACATACCATACCTCTGTAGCGCAGTGGGCGACGGCCCACCTGCGACTCTAAAGGTTGCGGGTTCGATCCCCGCGGCGGGACCAATGTTTGTATGATCTACAAATATTTGTCTAGGATCTGGGTGTTTCTATGTAAAATATGTATGTATTTACTAACAAAAAGTATCATCATCATCTCCCACATTATGTGGGGTCGGCACAACATATGTTCTTCTTCCATTCTCCTCTATCAGTCGTCATCTCAACACTCACTCCTGTCATCCTTCACACAATCCATCCATCTTTTCTTTGGCCTACCTCTACTTTGTAAATCCATCAACATCCATCAACGTTCATGACATTCTTCCCTTCTCATTACATGCCCATACCATGCCTAAACATACAAACAACAAGTATAACATCAGTCATCTTAGTACCCATAACACAAGCTCTGCTTACTTTAGGTCTAGATGATGCTGTGTGAAAAGTCCAGCATTATTTATGTAAATGGTATTACAGGTGGCGAGTCGTCAGGCAACGAGTCATGTTCACGCATGCGCGCGGCCCGCGAGGCGCGCAGACGCGAAGTGCCCGCCGACGCGCGACCTCCCACCTATAGCAGCGAGGTACCGCGCTGCTGCGTCGCGTGACGTCACACATGGGAGGTGCGCTGCGCCGCTCCCGACCGCCCCCTATCTCGTTCTTACGTTCATTCGCATCCTGCTGTTTCGTTCATTCACATCTTGCAGTTTCATTCATTCTTTCGTTCATTAGCATCTTGCTGTTTCGTTCATTGATCTCTCTTTTAACCGACGTATGTTCACGAATTATGTCAATAATGGACCGATTTCCAAAATTCTAGTTTTGTCTGAAAGGGTCTCTTGAGGTGGTCTCGCATAAATTTTATTCTTAAGGGTTTGATAGTTTTCTCGTAAACTCAATCACTTGACGCCTTGTGTCATGACCTGAGTCAAACATTGAATTCGGTTTTAAAAACTAGCGAAAGTGTCACGACGTTAATATCACCGCGATTCTTTCGCTCGTAGAGACGGCCTCCGATACATAATAAAGTAACTCATATTCATTCACAACAGAAGTAACTCGTATTGATATTCATTGAGAATGTTATCTGATCTAATGACTTTCAACCTAAACCAGGGCGGCGGTCGGAGGATGGTAAGAGTGTAGTTTGCCCACACTAACTTCCGTCTCTAAACTTACTGTTTCATATCGAGTAGCAAACATAATTTAAAAGGAACATAAAAGTTCACATTGACTCAAAATTGGCATTGTTGCATAGAAATCTTCGATCAACAATGTTATAGATTTAGGGTCCGCAGCAACACCGTCATCGGTAACTAACAGCCCGCACCGTTATTTTGTTTACAACCGTTAGTTTGTTTGAAACGGGTGTAATTCGGTTAAACTTTAAACTTTTTTGTCACGCGGACAGAATTTAGCACGTCACGCTATATCTATAATATTGTTGATCGAAGATAGAAATAAAGATTCAAAAAGGAACTGCTAAAAACTTAACTTAAGTTTTCAATACAATTTCGCCTGAAATCGATTAAAAATTGGTCATTGGTCTGAAATAAAATAGTGTTTTGTACAGTTGAAACAGCATGTTGATGAAATAAAATTGATGGCGCCTTTGATTGTGTTGTACGAAGATATTTTATGTTTAACGACCACTCTAAATGCAATGTTAAAATACAATATATTTGACCAATAAACTAGTACATACACAAGATTCTCCAGGAGGTTTAAAAATATTTTTTCTTGACTTTTTTTGGAATGTCTGTAATAATTACTTTATAAGATCTTTTTATCAATTGGATTGCGTTTAGTTTTGGTCACAACATTTATTATAATTTTATTATTATAACAACATTGTATTTTAATATTTATATCATACACAGCTTAATATTTATGTCTATGCTACAGCATTAGCTTGTATATTACTAATATATTCGTATGTATATGTTTAATTAGTGTTGTTTGTGAGTTATTTAACAATAACATTCTTTATTATAAGATATTTATTATAGAAGTTACACCACACATATCTATATATTTTATGATTTTAATTTATTTTAGTGACGTCACAATCGCCATATATTTCGAGCGGTAAGTTAGTGTGGAGATTTGCAGCGCACTTCCCGTACCTAGTATGTAATTAAAAAATAAGTTAATTAAGCATTTCACTGCGAAAAAGCTCTTTTAAGCATTACTGCAAAACTCTTGGTGATGGCTATTGTGTGTAAATTCCTATGCAGTATGCACCAGTTAAAATCAATCTAATATTTGATCCCAAATCTCGGTGTCGCCATCTGGTGAGCACATAATATCTTTATTACAATGTGTTATTGTACAGGTGGAGTCAGAAGAAGAGAGTTCGTCAAGTGAGTCTGAGGTATCGTCGGCTACAGAAGTGTCGACGGACAGCGAGTTTGCGAGGGAGGAAGCCGCACCGGTAGCGCCGCCGGCCATATTGGTGACGGCCGCTCCGCCTGCCGTTCCTCCGCCTACAGAATATCCTTTAAGTCGTGCGCGCTCCGCTGGCGGTCTCGCCACAAAACGTGCCCTAGAACTCAAACGGCGATACCTCCTCGGCGAACCATCACCCCCAGCGCTTCGCAAATCAGACTCCACCTCCCAAATCGATAACAAATTCGAAGCCTTCCGATCAAACATCACGGAATTCCAAAAGATGCTCAACCTCGCGCCTTCACAGCCCATCGTCGCCTGCCAGACCGACAAGAAGTCCCCGATGCCGGATATTATCAAGAACCTCATGACTGCCGCTCCGGTCGACCTGCTAACCAAAGTGGACACGTCAATCCTCAAAGGATACATTTCGGAAAAGTCTGAACCGTTATCCGAAGAGAAGAAGGAGCCGGAGCTGGAGTCGGATTCGCTATCCGACGATTCTTCTCATACTGAAACTGCTCCTAAATCCGTGCCCAGAGTTGAAGTGCACGATGAAGGTGGGGAGTTGATCCAACTGGATAGTCTGACGGTCGTGAGTGAGGACAAAGCATCTGGGACAGCGACGGCGACCGGGCCTACAGTGCTCGCGGCCGAGTCGGAATCTTCCGAGTCGGGACGAGATGCTACCACCCTCGCCCTCACGGAAACGGAGCTTTCAGACTGGGCCGCAGAGGGCGTCCTCGACGATTGCGCCATTGATAAAGAAGACAGAAAACGCAGCAAGAACCCGCGGACACTCAGTGGACCGAAGCTAGTGCACGATGCTAAGAACATAGCAGCAGTCGCGTCGCATGTGTGCGGCCGAACGAGCCCCGAACCGATCGTCTTCTCAAACGCACTCGAACATTTCGAGTTCGCCGACGAAGGCGAGCAAGACCCCTCCATAGAAACCCCCTCGACCCCCCGCAACGAGGGTTACATGGAGCTCGTCGATGATGAATTCGAATACTCCCCTGGCAACGACCGCTCGATGAACTTCATCGAGCGAAGCTTCTCCGAAACTGTCATACGTCCCTGCAGCCAGGAACCCCTCTCGCATACAGAAATAATTCACACTATTCCCAAGGAGATAAAGGAGCAGTACTCGAACAGAGATAGCGAGGAACGAACGGGACCGAAACTAGAAAATGAAAACACTAGCAAATCCTCAAGTGACAAAACCTCTGACAAAATCAGCGACTCGACCAGCAAACTGAGTGATGATCGGATAACCGACGTGACTTCGGACAGCAAGCTGGAGCTGAACGGCCTCGAGCCGAGTATTGAATCTTTGAGCATCACAGAAGTGTCGCCTCCGTCGCACGCTTTCACTAACACGAAAACTACTACGGAGTCGGAGTCCTTTGACGACTTTTCTCCGCCTCTAGTTACCGACACGCCGACCAGCAAAACGAACAGTGTATTTTCGAACATATCGCTTCCACCTTCTGCGCTCGCTTCAGCGTCCGGCGCGAGTTCGATCCGCTTATACTCGCCCGCCATCTGCCGGTCAGCGAGCGAAAGCTTCAACCGTTCCACATCACGGAGCACCGACTCTCCAACGCGTAGCTTAGAGCTTTCCCTCTCAGTTACTCTAAGCTCGGGCTCCGTATCGCCGATCAGCCCCATCCCCCCACGGGATACAACAGAGAAAGTGCAGGAAATAAAACGCGAACGCGACGAGCAGACCGAAGTTGTTCGGAGACTTGTGTTGGAGAGGTTAGGTAGTGGTCCACGCGTGCCGAGAAAAACGACGCGACGGACTCGGATATCTCCTTCGTGTGTGGTTCCACCCCCGGTACCTCCTCCGCCTGTACTACCCGAGCCTCCTACGCCCCCTCCCCCTCCCAGACCAGCCCCCCCTTTACTCCCCGTTTCCATGCCCGTAACCCCATCCTTCTCCGACCCGGAGTTGGCGAGAGAACGGCGCAGGAAAAGTATTATGAAGAGTATTTCCAATTACCTCCACCGTCACCTCGGACCTCGGCACAAGGTTAGTTTCACTATTTGGAGGCTTTTAAGGCACAGATTCACATAGTTCATGACTGAGACAAATGTCTGAAACGTGTGTAACAGCACTTCATGAAATACATTTGCAATTCGCGTCTCATAAAGTGATAACTTGCACTTCATGATGCATTTTATACATTGTACACCGAAACACTCAGTCATTGCAAACCTTGTGAATATTGTATGATAGTAGAAAAGGGGTTGGTATTAATATTAGTTTGGGGTGTCCCTAATTTGACCTAAATTAACTGGGATATGGAGTGAAATTGTTATTTTGAATTTTTGTGTATAGGGAGGACACCCTCAGTAGACTAACACAAGTATAATTTTCAGTGGGCCTCGGAACCGAACCTGTCGTCGCACGTAAGCAAAGCAATAGATAATGTGTCGTGAGTCGCATGATGTAGCTGTCTCTGTCGCACCCGCTCATGTTATCGTACGTTGTCTCGCTCTCTCATGACGCGTTACGCTTTTGGTTTGTTTCAGCTTTGTGTTTGATGTTGGATCTTTTATTTAATACTGTGGCAAGTCCCCCTTGTAGGGTTCAAAACAGCCGGACAGCCCATCTGTAGTAAAATCGCATAAAAAAGTGAAATATCCAACATCGTCACCAAACTTCAATAATATTCGTTACTTGCACTACGTCACATGATACGGTACTATACTTCCTCTAGTTTTGTCTCGACTATATCGCTCGATTTACGTTTCATTTTTGTCATTAAATGAATGTGCATGTTTGTAAAGCTACCTATACCTGTCTCAGAATATTCACAGTTGCTATCTTCGCTACAATACTAAAATAAATGACTTTGACCTCAAATTCTCATTTACACTGATTTACGGTTTAGCCCAGATGTTTCTTTAGACATCATTACAGTAATTTCAATTAATTCATTCATTAAAACCTACCAAAATAATGTAGCCATCTCGATATTCATCGATCATACGGGTGCATCCACCAGAGAATGTGTTTACACTGATTAAGTGCGATGAAGCGGATGAAAACGCACGGAAAAAATCCACCAATAGTATCCCTTCATTTTCCTAGCCTAGATCAAGCCTAGATCACAGATATAGTCTTTCTCACACTGAAACTTCCTCCATCATCTTCCGTGTAAACACCCCAAGACTAAAGTTCCCGGTTTTTTTTAATAGCATTCGTGAATGATTTCAGAGATTATGCTAAAATGTATCGCTTACTGTTTGCTCGATGTTATTGTACGCTACTCTCGTCAGCATGGCAACTCTACGAATGTCATATAAGTCATTCGATCTTACTGTAAATACGTATAATTTTTTCACTTTAGGTACGCATTCCGGTTTTCTTGGACCTTTTCGATGGTCTGCAGATACACCAATTTACTACACTGACTGAATGCATGATTTCAACTTTAATGACTTGTTTAGCATCAGAAATCAATTTTATAAATTCTGATCCTTTTGCTTAAAACTTAGTACTTGCAGAAAAACCTACTTTAAAAGGCTACTTTTAAAATCATCTAAAAAGTATCATATTTCACCCACTGGGTATATTCCTCATTTTTCCGATGCCTTGCGAAAAGTCGTATAAAAACAACAACCCATTGCATATCCGAAAACCTAAAACTATACAAGTATCTGTGTATCCAGCAGGGGGAATCCCCACGGGTTGTGAACAGCGCACACAAGTCGACCGGCGCGTTACAACAAGACGCGCCCCCCGTACCTCCGCCACCAGCCTGCTACTCTCCCCCCGCGAAGACCAGACCTCACACCTCTAGAGTACCTGGTAAGTGTATTAAAAATGTGACTATCATATCTGTTACAGTTCTATCTTACGAAGGGTTGGCCTTATTGTACGTGTAGATTTGTTTCTGTGTGCGTATACTAAGCGCTCATTCGTCCATGGGGCGCTCCCGAGCTTATGCACACATAAACAACGTGTATGTGCTGTACTACACACATTATTAAGACCGACCCGCCAAGTAAGTTCGTATGAGTTAAACCTACTCTGATGTCTATTTTTTATGTTGAATCTTTCGTTGATTTGGTTGAGTGTATAACCTAAAGGAGCCTTTTTGAATTGCCCTTAAATCTTTAACACTGGTTCATAAGAACTAATGACACGCCAAGAAGAAGGATTGTAAAACCTAAT
This sequence comes from Epirrhoe alternata, assembly GCA_963565295.1. NCBI lineage: Eukaryota > Metazoa > Arthropoda > Insecta > Lepidoptera > Geometridae > Epirrhoe > Epirrhoe alternata. The sequence continues at coordinate 5,451,768 of OY751375.1, forward strand.
CTCTCCCACAGTCGAATCTAACGACACCTCATGTTAATCTCATTATGCCTTTTAGCCTGTAGAGCTTGCCAAAGAAAATTAATCCTTTTCACTCATAAATAACATTATTTTTTTCAGTTATGTACACTTTGCCCAACGGATCAAGGCATTCGTGAAGTTCACCGTTTGTCTGCGCAGTGAACGCTTTTTCATACAAAATTGTGTTCTGCGCAGACAAACGGCTAACTTCACGAATGCCTTGATCCGTTGGGCGAAGTGTAACTAAAGTTTTATTATTTTGTGCCTTGTTTCATTGAAAACCATACTCATCACGATTATGGCTGCAATTCTGCATGGTATTAGCATTCTTCGCGTATGCTTATGGTTGGCTGTTCCATGTCCAATTGTCCATATTACAAACATTCATTTACTTTGAACACAACTATCTCTGAGAGACATTAGAGATTTTTGTTTGAACACTATCGTTATCTACGAGTACCCCGTAATCTGAAATCTCATGTAACAGCCTAAAGCCCAAGACAGACAGAAAAGACAGGTGCGGACGCGTCTAGTAACTTTGATACAAAATGTATAGAAGCGTCGTGAATCCGATAAAGACTATAACGGATCTAGAATACATAATACTACGTGTAGAATCAACACTCCTCGCATCGCGCCAATCACACTCTCTGCCTTTAGATGCCCAGTGCTCAGACGACCTGGTGTTTAAAAGTTCCATTATTCAAACGGATAACTTTCTACACCGTGTTATTCGTTACCTATGATTTGTTGTCCTTTTTGCCTACGTCTTGGAAGGTACGTTGGAGTGTATTGGAGTGAGTAGTTGACGCCCCTTACGTGTTTTCTGTCTGACTACCATTCGCACGCTAACGCATTGGGTAGCCGGGGCGAGTACCGGTGACACAGAAGAACGGGACGCGATGCAGCTGTGGTTCGAGGCTCGATGGGCGCGGCTCGTGGCGCAAAGACGGGCGCGCGATGAGCCGAGCGACGAACCTTCTAGAAGACTCCATCGCCTCGAGAGAAGACTCGCGCGCCCTCTCTCCGGTGACTAGTTATTTATTGCCCGTTTTTCTTGTGTGCATACATAAAATCACGCATATTTCCCGTAGGATTTGCGATACCACATATTTCCTCTTACCACCTGATACTAATTTTTCAACGTTAAATAGTCCAAGATTGGGATCATGTTAAATGTTTTCGCATTTCGCGATTTCTGTGGTGGGCACTGTAAGTTACCTACTCATTATTTTGTAAATGACATGATAGATTCATGGTTATCGACTCGCCGTACGCATATTTCTATAGAAAAAATGCTGATGACGTCAGAAAATGCGGCGCGTTTCTGACGTCAGCAGCATTTTTTTCTAGATTCTCCTTTGTTTTTTAAATCATTTATTGTTTGTTTTTTCTTCAGAGGATCTCTTTTTATACCATGTTGAGGTACTTAATTACCTAATAATGAAGAATGTAATAATATTGAATGAGACGTAAGATGAGGATCATAGTCTAGTGGTAGCAAGTAGAATGTGGTCTCTACGAATCTACGGGAAAGAGTTATTTATGTATGTTCACCTGTCATCTCTTGGATAATTTCGGTAAGATAACAGACATTAGAAGTATATTATTACGAGTATAATGCCATTAAAGAGACTTACGCTTGCATTTTCCCTTAATAAACGTCCCAATTAGTTGCATTGGTAGATCAAAACATGCTTGCCAGTGATCATTGTACACGCATCGTAATTAATCAAATACTTTGTTTTCATTCATAAATCATAATCAATGTCACTGAAAATAATAATAAATTATTATGTTACATCATTATTGTCATCTCACATACAATCTCTCATAATTCTTTGTTCTATGAGGCATAAAAGCGGACTACAGATCGGTAAAGGTCGCGGGAAGTCCCGCTTGGGTGAAAATTTATGAAATCTTCATGAAAGGTTTGCATGTGTTCCAGCGGAACAGCAAGCGGCGACAGTAGCTGAGCTCGTGCAAGTTTCAGCGCAAAGGGACGCACACCTTGCTCTCATGAAGGCTGACAGGTGAATATCAAAATCATAGATACTACGATATTATTACGATAATATACACGCATGGACATAATTAGAGGAACGCGACAAAGTTTTAGAAATACAAGATTTTGGATAAAAGCCTTCTAGATAATGTTATTCCACATAATCCACGCATAAATAAGTGTGAAACAAGTTAGTAGTGCTCACAAATAACGCATTAAATATATTTATATAAGTAATTTCTGCATGATGGGCATGTATCAAATATGTATTTGGACATGCCTCTGACTACCCCCCCTTAGACATCTTCAAAGGATATGGAATACATAAAAAGATCTGAGAGAATGTCTACCGCGCCTTGGGGATACAGTCGTGATCCTGTTTACGTTTTTTAAATAAGTAATGTATTTAAATTTAAATTTATTTATTCACAAAACTTACAGTGTATCTAAAACTAGAGGACTTATGTACTAATTACAAAGATAAAATATAATTATGTTGATTAAAGTGAGTGTATGTAACCAGATAGGTACGCTTTATGGAGCGGTGCCATGAGTTCCGGACAAGTACTATCCCCCACTATATACCACTATATACTATCCCCCATTTAGCGAAAAAAAACGCAAAAAATTTTTTTACTTAGCTTCGTCATGCTGTGTTATTTTCGGTTATTTACTACTAGTACGACATAATAAGACTATATCTACCTAATAATTTCATATTAAAAAGAAAAAAACACTTAAAACGCAAAATCCAGCAATCTACGTAAAATAACGCGCCCAGAACATACGCAAACAGTACTCTTTAAACGCTGTTTTCTCCGGATATAATGATTTTTTCGGAAAATCCTTTTGGATTTGGTTGTGTGTTGGGATGCTGTACCTACCCCTTTCGGCTTCGGTAGACGTCTTTTTACACCCTGTATATCAGTTTGTTACACTGTAGGTACTAATTAGTAAATGTTTTAAGTTTTAAAAATAAATGAATAATCGGATGAGCACAGCTGATTTTCAGGTATTTAAAAATACCTGAAGATCTACTTATGTTCTTTTCTTTGATGTCTTAGCTGTTATCTCTCTCGTCTAAACACATTAGCACATGCCCTCTTGTTCCCTGTATTTTATTAGTAAAACATGAAAAAAGGTAAGAAGTACCTAGTACCTACCTATAGTACATCAGATTGTAATAGCTTGAAAACTAAGAACGTTCGAATAAATTGAACGCTTACGAATTTGTTTCAAGAAAATCTTTAAAAAATTGTTTCAGGCGTAGAAGCGCTGCCAGTGGCGGAGACTAGACAGGCTGCCGTCGAAGCTACCCGCATCACTGCATCCCAATGTCATTTGCGTAGTTGGATCTCGCCTCACTTTCCAATGCAATTACAATAATCGGTAAATTAGTTTAGTTCTTACGGAATATTATTTGTATCGTTTGTATTCCATAATCTAAAGTCGATATAAAATGGCCGCCTTTCTCTATAAACAAGATGGCCGCCAGTAACCAAATTAACTTTGTGTCGCTGAATACAAAATTGATGATATTTTAGCTTAGCTAAGAAAGGAAAAGATGTTTAAACAAGGCAAACTCGTCAAGACGTTATTCTAAGCACGGGTCTACCATTGACCCGTCATTGCATTACAATCATGTGTCTCAAAGATTCGATATCAAAATGTAAGTTATTATTAGGTACATCTATGGGTACCTACCTACTATTATTAATAGAAAGCAATATTTTCAAGAATGCTGATAGAAGCATAATCTTTATTACAATGAAGTAAGGATACTAATGTCTCAGCAAAATTGGCATCACTGATTTCTCTCGGCGCTGCTGTACAATCAGTATCCTTACTACATTGTAATAAAGATTATGCTTTCTATCAGCGCTGACGGTCAGCGTGACCAGCCTAAATGGTTGTTGCTTTATGCTTTACTGTAGTTTGTATGAAATGATACGAAGGTCCGGGACCCTGCGCGTTGGGAATTCTACTGTCACAAAATTAACAAGGCCTTTAGCTGGCTCTCAACGGTGTGCTAGAAATGCCAAATGTTATTTGAAAGAGTATATTTACTGTATAATTGTGTTTGAAATGTAAATTTTAGCTATAGAGTTTGAAATTCTTGTATAAATATATCTATTAGAATATAGTTTTTTAAGTCTTGACTAAAATATTGCTATTATATATCAAAAGGCTACAGTATTATGTACGCCTGTTCTGGCATTATGGCATAATCTTAGGTGGATACTTCGCTTAATGTTTGAATATTCAAAGCTCTGTATTCACAGAAATAGTGGCCTGAAAGTTGCATTCTATACTCGTACTTCGTATTGTATTTAGATAGTTTTCAATTTGTGGGTGTTGGGTAAAATTGTTCTCTTCTCAGAGTATATTATACTCCTACCTAGATTAACCTCGCGGGCTTAGGGTCCGTACAAACTGGATTGATTCAATGGCCTCGAGGCCTACGTAGGTATATATTTTTTGGCAGTTTTTTGTTGAAAACTGTTCTCCAAAAAATTTACAGGTAACATGTTTTTTGTTTAGTTTGTACGAAAGAGATGCACAATCTTTTAGACTTTCTCTTTAGGTCAGAAGAGTAGCCAGTTTACCGTACATTGTATTAACTGATTTTGTCACATCTCGAATCTTCTATCAAGACGTTTCAACCAATGAATTTCTTACTTCTTTTGTACGTTAGACAAGGGATAATAAAAAATCAGCAGGTAAATGTTTGATAGTAAAATTCTAGATACCCAAAAAGCACGATAAATGTATGTATTTAGGAACTTGTGCGTGCTAATATAATCGTAAGAAGTGTAGAAAATGGAAAGAGGGTAAATTATATCATCGACAAGAACACATTTTTCTGCGAATTTTAAAATTAAACCGTCGAATTTGATGTTTAAAAATGAATCATCTGTAGAAAGGAGGAAGTTGGACAGGGCTAGATGGACAATGCGCAAACTGGGTGGGTTATAATTCGTATCAAAACAGTTACTTTGCAGTAGGTACATACCTACCTAATAATGCAGCGATTATAACTCTACCTACTGAACTATCACAACCGTTTAAACTTATCTTCTTATGTCACTAGTTCTTTTGAACCAGAAGCCTTATTGTCTAGCTTGAAATCCATTCCCATTTCCCATTCCAACCAATCACACAATACGAAAATGACGTATCATGACAAAATACGTCATTTTCGTATTGTGTGATTGGTTGGAATGGGAAATGGGAATGTATTTCAAGTTAGACAATGAGGCCTCTGTTTAAACTTAACCCATTAAATCCTCGCTTGGCTTGCTCCGAGTTGCGCCCCAGTTAGTTTTAAGATATTAAGTGTACATTTTGAATATATATTTTTATATGCAATGGCGGCAAGGTGAACGCTGGGATTGGTGTCTAATGGGATAATATCTAGATGGAGACTTAAAAATCTAATTTCACATTTCTTTTATATTTTCAATTAGATTCTTCTTTTAAGTTTCGGGTGCAAAAATACTTTCTATTCATATCTAACATGTTTTTAGTATAAAAATAGATAGATATTCATTGTACATTATACAGGAGTTGGAGTTCTATGTTTGAGTTTATAGAATTAGATACTAATTGGTAAGCGAAGTTTCTTAGTTTTATTTTCTATTCAAAATATATTTGGTACGTAAAATAGGTATTTATCAACTGGAAGTATTACTAAATAAAACAACCCTTTAGGGGATCTAATGGTACAGATGTAGAGATTTTCTTAGTTTTTTGCACTTTAAAAATGAAAAGCTCAAAAATAAGTAGGTAATAGTGCACCCACAAACTTCTAAAAGCTTATTGAAATCTGTTAAAGCGTCCTAGAAAAAGAAATAAAAGTTATTGTTAAACAATAAATATGACAGTGCCTAAAATAGAAACAGGCAGGTGTGGTAAACTAGGTACAGTGTCACAAACTTATCTGGACTGGTGGCTAAAAGAGGAACTAACGAATTTTACTGGTAAATTTATTTTTCCGCCAAATACGAAAACAGCGCCTCTCTAACCGGTTTACATAAGTTTGTGGCACTATACTTTCAATAATCATTTGTAAAGGGGGTGTCTACTGGCGTGTAGCAGCGTATTATTATTACTAAAATGAATCTACATACACTCCTTCCCCTATACCGTTAGATCACCTTCGAACCATTCTGAACATAGTTATTATGATGGCTTCATCCTATAAGCACAGCGCTTAGAGAAAGTGCTCTTTGGCCATAGCTAAAAAAAAGTACCTATAAATTCTATTTTACTAGAAATAATAACTATTTTTGTATGAGAGTTTGTTTGTGCCTATGAATACTGACCTAAATAAGCTCGGCGAACATTTTTTTTTAACTTGACCTTGTTCTTTTTTGGGTTCCGTACCCAAAGAGTAAAACGGGAATAAATAATGGTACAGAACCGGTTTTTAAATAACTTATCTCGGTTCAATACCTAATCGCAATAAATATTAAAATAAAGTATTAATAGCAAATCATAGAAATCGAAATAATTTATTTATTTCAAATCATTTTTCATGTTTTATTCATGATGCTATATTTTGGATCTCTATCTGTTCAAAGACTAAATATTAGTCACTTGTGTTCTCATAAATATTATTTTACTGAACTTGGGATTGGAAAGAAAAATAGGTGTAGCCTATTATTCGTTGATGTAGTCTATTATTATAGTTCTATTCATCAACATAATTATTTCAGTCTGTTTATATGTTGCGTCACATTTTGTTATATACTTTTCTTACCGGTCCTTTCGCGAGTTTAATGATTTCTCGCTAAACTTGTATGTAATGGAATTATTTCTGAGGGCCATACTACTATTAGCATCGGCAATTGGCGATTTAGTAGCAACCATTATACAAAGTCACCAATCGTGTTTTCAGAACGTAGAATGCAGTATCTGTTATCAAATAAGTTCGAAGTTTCAAGACTTACAAACAAACTTTTGAGTATTGTTAAGATCATTTTTTTCTATTTTGGCCCTTCTAACGCGTTACAATATTGCATTTGTATTCGATCGCCAAGTGTTAATGTATACTATGCTCCTTAAATATTTTTTTTATGATTAGAAATTCAGTTCAGGATAAGTGCATGTAAAATGTACATCTATGCACATCATACATAAGTGATAATTTCGCTTAATTATGTCGACTGTGCTGGGTCTTGTGGCTTTTCGGCACCTTACAAAGGTGTCAATATATATCTACACCTTTTGTAATATATAATATCCCACTCATATAATAAAGCTGTAAGTTTGTGAGTTTGTTTAGATGTTTGTATGTTTATGTTTCAATCACGCCTAAACCAGTGAACGGACTTGGATGAAACTTGGAATAGGTGTAGATAGTGACCTGGAATAGCATATAGGCTATTTAAAATGTTGGTACTACGTGGGAGAAGTAGCGCGCAATAGCTAGTTAATGTTATAAAAGGTGTAGGTAAATTGAAAAAACAACATCAATGTCATAAGTACTTATCTGCCTGAAGTTCTTATTAACCACGAACGGGCGAATGTTATTGGTATAAATGTTAATTTTTAAATTATGTACAAACTCTAATTTATGAATTAGAATGATGCCAATAACATTATTTTAATTTAGTCGTGTTTGCTTTAATTTTTTTTATCTAAAAATAACAATTTACTCTTTAGTCTGCACGCATCTTTTAACATTATAATTTAAGAACTTAAATTTATTGATTTAAGATGTATTAGCCAAATATTTACTTACCTTAAATTTACGTAACCGTTATTTACTAGTTGGCTTTTTAATTGTAAAGCTTTTATTTATTTTTATGACTTCTATTTCAGTCATTGTTTAAATGTTTGAGATTAAACCCAGCGTGTAGAATTTGGTTTTTGGTTCTACACAAAGCGATGTACCTCCTTTTTTTATGCATAGACTAATACAAAATCAGTATGTTCATATGATTGTTTTAATTACCATACCCAAAATATCATACCCCATATCCCTTTTATGAAAGAAGTTGTTTTTCCACTTCTTGTCAGCTTAGGGCTTTTGTTATTGGCTTGTTAAAATGACGTTTAGGTAATAAAACAGGGTGGATTTGAGAAGTTTATTTATTCTTTTAGCTTTTATATCGAATATAATAAATACAATGAGGCTAAAACGGCACATTCGACCATTCATGATATTACAGCTAAATCATTGTCAACAACATTCATAATAATAATGCAGTTCCTATTTTGAAACGTATTATTCAAAATGGCTATCCGCCTCATAGGCTCAATGCACACTGAATTGGCCGCGACTAGAAGTAACAAGACATTATAAACCTTAAGAACAATGAAACAAGATATACAGGGTTATTTGTAAAACAACGGTAGACTCTCAGAACTGCATTACTATCATCATAAACAACAAATTTTGTTGTATGACTGTTAAAAATACAACAGATTTTCATACAAACATAAAAATATTTTAATTGAATGCTCTAAATGTTACGAAGTCTATGCGAAACCAAAGAAAGCGAAATTACAAGGATGATGATGATGAGTACAAATCGAAAGGAGCGGGGTTAAGGCGGCGGGGTGCGAAATGTGTTAGATAGGAAAACGAAAACTTGACGGTTTGTTTTTTGGTAAAAATGCATTTGTTTTGTAAAAAGTCATTGTTGCTTAAGATGATAGTAATACAGTCCTGAGGTTACCCGTGTTTTACAACTAACTCTGTAGAATGCAAGTGGTGTGGAGAAGCCTCGCGCCTCGCCGGCTCGAGCAGACTCGCGCGATCGCGAGCTATCAAGCGTTTCTATATCTTATAAGATGGTTCTTATGGTTTATAATGTCTTGTTGCTGAAAGTAATCGTCGCTTCGCTGCCAATTCAATGTGCATTGAGCCTTGCTTAACAGTCTGAAGATAGAAAGGTCATTAAGAATAAAAAACGTAGACCTTTGATTTGATGAATAAAACTTTCAGTAGATAAGTTGAATTGTGTGGCCAATTAATAAAATGCTCCGTCAGTTTAAAGCTACTTATCGTCTAACACAATTCGAAGCCAGCGTGGTTTACGTCAAACACCTAATTTATTGACGTAAAGATTATAATTAAATTAACAGCGTGGGCTGATCTATCTCTGTCACTTTTCTTTGGTAAATGTTAGATAAACACAGAGTTAGAAAATACAAGCTGTTAAATTTGAATTTAGCCTCAAAGGACACGTTTAAGATACATATTTATTATTATGATTTTGATAACTAACAAAATGATATAACAAAATGAAACATCTTAATATCTATTTACATTCTTACGCATACGATTTATAAAATAAAACAGATTCTTAAATTAATGTCGGCCCGTTTAATGGCACATGTTCATATTTTCCATTTCGTGTATTTATCATACTTTAAAAATACTTTGTACCATACATGCTGAGAAACTGATTGGTATTTTGTAATCGTAGGTGTAGCCGGTTATGTCTAAGTTACCACGAAATCAAAGAATTAGTACTATACTGACATTAATTAACCTCAGATAGGCATTAAATTTTCCTGCATTGTGAATCATAAAAGTAATTCTATAAACTTATTTTAAGGTACTTAGTATCATCTTATATATCATTACCAATACTATAATTAAGTTACGATGATATTCTTACATGCCTAATAACAGGAAATTATGAAAATCAAAAATATGAAGAATAGAACAATGATTATCTTCAATCTTATCTTAATTATATTATACATTTAGATATATACATCTGTTTTATTATCACCTAATTTTATTTAACACATTCTTCGATTCATTATTATCATAAAAGTCAGTAAATAGAATATACTTACTTAAGAAAAGATCAAGGTAATCATAGTTGGTAATTCAAAGAGTATTTTGTAAAAAGAAGAAGACTGAATAATATACACAATGAAGCTTAACATAAATAAATAACGGAAATGAAAATCAATGTCCAAGTCAATATTGACGCCCATATAACACATGGAATTGCCCTTTTTTGTCTACTTTTGTAACGTAGAGTAGGTAGTTAGTTTGTTACAATGCCATTTGGCTTTGCTTTTTGGGGCTTTGTATTGTACACCGAATTATTTTTGCTATCTTGATAAAATATGTTACCCTCGGGATTTTTGTAAATTATGATTGTAATGTATGAAGTCGTTAATATTCGCACTAAATGCCATTGATGCTAGGTATCTTAAAAATAAAAACTTTCACGGTAGGTATGATATTTTTAAAGTACTTAATTTTACGAATTCTTAGAAAACAATTTCTTTGTCGTGATTTAATTTAAAACTACGTTATCTTCACTTCACATCTCGTTTAAAATGCGTTCATATCGCGCGTATATCTGAAGAGCGGCGCGAGTGGTTCGACTTCCAGTCGAGAGGCGGATCGCGGCGGTGGTGATGATGATGATGATGCCGGCGCGCGATCGCGAAACTGCTTTCTGCGGGGACAACGTCATTCACCACGAGTTCGAAGCGGTCTTTAGGAGCTTCTTTGTCTCTCAATCTATGGTGCTCTTTCCCCGCGCCTGTTGCTTCGTGCAACTCCTCCCAAGCTTGGCGGTAGTAGCGGGTCAGCCCGCTGCGGGATTCGGAAGACGAGGAACCGCCTGAACCGACCGTATTGCATGACCGCATGTGCCCAGGGTATGGTTTGCTGCCTTTATGCTTCTTGCTGTGAACGAAAACGAAAACATTAGTTACACGTAACAGTTCGAGAGCTTGTGCGGCCAATAACTGAGAATAAAATAGACCTGGAACTCCTTGTGCTCCATTAAAACAAAACAATGATAATGTTTATTTTTTAACCTACCTAAAGTTAGGTTGTACCTAAACGTAGTCATAAGTGTAACCTTAAAGCTGGCGCGGTGGTCTAATTGTTTAATTCTTTTGCAAGGTTGATGGTGTAAAGCGATTTCGGCCGTGTTCTGTTTGATCATAGTGAGATGGGATATGGTGTAGGTACCTTTCTGGGTTGGCTGATGGCTGTGGGAATGAGTAGTTGCAACTTCTGATATTCACAACATGCACCAATCATTCTGCCCTACGTTTGTGAGGTCGTTCAATGTGATATGCAATGTGTTTTTTGATCTCAAGTGTACGGTGTTCAGTGATTGCGTAGTGTCTACTGACGCGTGCGTTCCTTTACCGGTGCGCAAGCGCAGGAGAACATGGTGGCCGACAACTAATCTAAAAGCGTTGTGCGTTTGCCTTTGCAGAAGCTGTTTTGTGTGTTTAATTACAATGCATGCCACATAGTTAGCGTATTCCATAAGTAGAGTGACTGTAAGGCACTGTTTTATTAGGCGTCAGTATTTGTCTGTTTATTATTGGTTGCAAATCTCATGGAAACCACTAAAATTCACAAAACAGTTTGAGAGTTGTAGATGTAATATCGACGTCGATCAGCCACCATATCTCCGGCGCGGTACCTGACGCACAGGTTATGCTATAACGGGTTGGAGAAGTGACCGGCGCGATGCGTGTGTCGATGCGCGCGCACAAACTCCCGCCGACCGACTTGCTGGTCGGGGAAGGGCAGCGCCAGCAGTGTGTACCAGCGAGACGGCAGCTCCGGGACGGCGCTGCGCTTTCTGCTGCCGCTGATCGTGAGACCACAGCGGGTACATCAGTCGAAGTATAAAAGAAACATGCCTATGCCTGGCTGCATACGGTAAATAGAGATGCATTCCACCTCTGTCAGGTATATCAGTCGAAGTTTATTACGGAAGAAAACATACCCAAATGCTGCGTGATACGGTAGTTTCAAAGATTTAGTTACATTACTGTAGCAAAACTCAATTGTAAGGGACTACCTAATGTTGTTTTTCGGTTTAAGTAGATCTGAATTGGTGTAATTCACCGTGAGTCATGTACCTAACCTACTATTATGTATTTACGTACACGAAAGGTCAGAATCTCAAGTCTCTGGTTCACTGTCAACTGAACAATCAAGGATAATCAGAGCTGATATCAGCCTCAGCTCACCTTCTGACAAGTATGACGATGGTGGTGATAATAGCGATGAGGAAGACGAGGGCCCCGAAGGCAGCCAGCGCCACAACAGCTCCAATATTCAGCCTCGCCCCCGCCGGTTCCCGCCGCTCTCCATCCACCGCTGTAGGCACGTTCACACGCGGCGTTTGCTCCGCGCGGATGTTGTTGCCACTACCAAAGATCTGACACACAGATGTAGGTTTAAAATGATTTCAAATCGGGGCCAAAGATGGTGAATGCTTTTGTCATGTCAGAGTGGAAGCGCGATAGACTTCAGAGTCATAAACGAACAATTTTTTACGCTTTTGCATGTTTGCTAAATTATTATATGGGAAATCTCAACACTCACTCATGGGCTGAAAAAAAAATACTACTAAAATGATTGTGCTGTTACAAATGGTTATATCATTGGCTGCTACGATCATCTAAAGAAAGTAAAAAAAAAGAAGACATTTTGGAACAGCAACTCACCTGATTTTCTCTAGGATGACTCGCGACAATGATATGCGGCACGTGGCTAGTGGGGGAGTCCTGGCTATCATGGACTGTCACTTTCCTCTCCGGAGGCTGTTCGTACGCCCTCGTGGTCGTTCGTTCCGTGGTAGTCTTGGGTCTTGGCCGTCGCGGGGGATCTGGGATGAATGGCGGTCGCGATTCAGCGGGAAGGAAAGGTGTGGGAGAGGAAACTGGTCGCGGAGAGGTGCGACGGAGGACCAGCCGAGGGGTAGTAGGTTCGGGGGGAGGAGTTGGTTTAGGAGAAGGTTTAGTCGTTGTTGTTGTGGTCGTTGTAGTCGTCGTGGTTGCTGGTTCGATAGCTGTTGGGTAAGAGGTGATCATTAGCGTAACGTCGAAATGTTAAATCAAATAAATAATGTAGGTACTTATTTGGATTTTGAGGAATCGTGACGTCGTGCAATTAAAACTTCGTTCTACTAACGCATCGTTTAACCTATTACTAATATAGCTATAGGTTCATGTTTTTTATTGTGCTCAATATTGCTTACACTAGTTATAACTGTGAAAACTTATTATTAGCCTTCTGTTACTAACAACTTCCTTGTTTATTATGTTTTTATGTGCTTTTAGTTTTCCATAAATAAATATTGGGTTTCTCAGAGAAAGAGTTTCTTAAAGTAAATCCACTTTTATATATTCCTATAGGAATGGTATTGACTTTCCTTCAGATAAGCAGAGACCAACAGAGTCATCGTGAAACTTACGCAAACAGCTCGGTGGTGGGTGATCCCAAAGACCAGTGGCTAGGCATTCGGTCCGGCCGATGCCTTGTAAAATATATCCTCGCGCGCATTCGTACTCCACGACCGAGCCAAACGTGGTCGCGTTGTGAGTGAGTGTTGCCCGTCCGTTTGCGATCACAGGCGGCTCGCTGCAGTGGATCTCTGTGGAGTTGGAACAACATTTAGGGTTTTGTACCTCAAAAAAAAAAAAGAATTGGACAGTTGGCCATCTGGTGTTCTTTCAATCAGACCCTTTTATATAGGAAAGCGTGGAGCAAGGACGAATAGGCGTGGAGGTAGGTACTATGTTGAAATTAATATCAAATAGGTAAGTAGTAATTTGAAACTAAAATCTTTCCTTTGGTAAGTAAGTTCGTATGAGTCAGTGGCCAACTCTGGTGACGGAGTTTTTAGGCCGCCTAAAGGCCTCCGTCATGGCTTAACGACTTAAATAGCCGGGACCGACAATTTAACGTGCCCTCCGAAGCACGGAAGCGCTCAGATGAAAATGCCACTGGCGGTCACCCATCCACTTACATACCGTTTCGAACGTTGCTTAACTTCGACGATCTATCAAGAACGACTAAGCAAGCACGACCACGAGTGCACGAGCCCAAATCAGACTTGGTTGAGCGCATTTTTTTAAAGATATTAAAGGTAAATAAATAATGCTGGGCATTTCACACAGCATCATCTAGCCCCAAACTATCTACTAGTAGTACCTACCCAAAAAGAAATACAAGCTTTTAAAAAGCTTTAGGTACAAAATCGAGGAACAAGGAATACAAAATCTCTCGTTCCCCAGCAAAATCCTGTTACTTAGTAAACAATAAAGAGCTATTACAGCCGCTGGTATACGAGTAGAAAGCCTAGACGCTACTACACAATCTGTGGTTCAGTGGAAATTGATGTCATTCGCAGAGCGTGAGATTAGAGATGCACTACGTAATTGCTGTAATTGTCGAGATCTGACGCGATACGCCACCGCAAGCGAGATGAAAGCAGGAAGGCCTCACCAGGGCGAGGAACCTCGCTACTCTATTACCTCTGCCCTCTTCTTTGATTATAGGTATATCTGTTTTTACCTAAGAGATTTTGGTTTGAACTTTTGATGTGTGCCAATTTTTGCGTTGGTTACTTATGTCACTTATGGCAAGCCAAAAGTTGTTGCTTTGGCTCTTGACGAAACAGCCCTAGTTTTTTTTTATTTAACGAAAAATTTCCGTTAGTTTTGAAAAAAACAAGCCACCATGTTTTGTTCAAACCATCGACATGACTTGACTGACTGACATGACTATAAATCAATATTTTAAACTTGACATTGGCAGAATTACACCTAGTTGTGAAGATTGCCACTAAATAAAAAAGAAGAAGAAGAAGAAGCCCTAGTTTGACAATTGAAGTGACCAAATTTAGGAGACCTTGCCTCTAAGGCACAATTCCTAGAACCCTTAGATTATGTAGGGTTAACTCAATTTACTTTTGAAGAGTATTCTGGTTAGACATTTAGTTCTTCACCTTCACAGCGTGGCGGGGGTCCATTCCAGCGTTCGTCGATATCGCATACAAGTCTTGCGCGGCCTGCCATCTCGTAGCCAGGCTTGCAGGCGTATTGCACATGTGAAAGATACGACACGGAGCCGTTCAGCAGGCTGTAGCCGCCGTGGGCTATAACCGCGGGAAAACCACATTCGATCCCTGCAAACACCGATGATTTTAATTAACCTTTAACTTATATTAGCTTTTTAGCTGTTGTCAGTTCCTAATACTTATTGTAAATGTTGTGCATGCCTGTAATGGGTGTACATTCTATAGAGTGACTGATTTAAAATGTTCCTACAAAATGTGTATTATGTATGTATGCTGTTGGTGTTGCCAAATAAATAAATAAACATCGAAATTTATGTCACACACCAAAAAATATGGCTTATTGACCTAGACTTGGTACCTTCTCGTAAATAAGCTTTTTACATTAAATACCTATATTTTTTACCTAGCTGTAGTAGATGAGCGATTTCCTTTACTCACTTTTGCACACAGGTGGAAATTCATCGTAAAAGCCGGTGTCGAGGCACGTTCTGACGGTAGGCCCGACCAGCAGGTATCCATCGTCACACGAGTACTCTACCGAGGAGCCCACTCCGAAGCCTTCCGCCAGCATCGTGGAGTTTGGTGGCTGTTCTGGCCGCCCGCACGTTTTAGGCTCTGCAGACAAGATACGCGATTATTTAAACAGGCACTGCAGGAAGTACTCATACGTACATTTGCAACAATGAACTTTTATTTTCAAACACGCATTTTTTAGCTTGGTTAATAAACAGGTCAATTTGAAATTCACCTGTTTCCACCGTGTTATTACACGATGTATGGGGATAATAATAAGTTCGAAAATTATTAAAAACATTCGCTCAGAAGACACAAAAACTCGCAGTGGCTTTCGCTCGCAAGCTACAAACTCAAAATAAACTTACGGTGCTGACAGATATAGTTCATTCTGGACTGGCAGTCAGTGTCGGCCCACAGCCAGCCCTTGCTGCCGTCGAAGCGTGCACATCCATCTGTCCCCCCGGGAGCGTTCCAGAAGGAGACCGTGACGTCATTCCCGTTCACCCACTTCCAGTTCTTAGGGTCTTGAGGGTCCCTCACGGCGCCCATCCAATACTGACTGCTGCTGTCGCTTCTGCGCAAGAATACCTGCTGTTAGCCACAACACGATGTCGACACGACTGACTGAACTCGGCGAGTAAACTGCATCATCATTATATAATTCGTTTGGTGATAGAAATCTTACAATCAAGTGTTTTGTTCGCATCCCACACGCGCTAGAGCTTTTATCATTCGCACAGCAAATTAGAGTGAAACGTCCCCAGCTGATTCCACAAATTCATACTTATTTGCTACGGTCTGACTGCATAACCACGAACGGCGGGTAATAACACAGTTCAACATTCTCTAACGTTCCGTTTCCATGTTAAACGGGTCCACTACAAACGGTTTCACTCAAAAACTATAATCAAAAACGGCATAGCAGCGATGTCACTTTCTAAATCGCCGGAGAAGGCTATGGCAGCGAATTTGTGAGGCCCGTCCGTTAGACGGCACACGATAACTGCCTTACCAGATCCGCCAGGGTTAAAGCGGGGTTCGGGGTACAAATATAAGTATTACTTACATATATTTTTATGAAAATACTAGCTGCACTCCCGCGGTGTAACCCGCAGCCCCTCGGGATTTTTTCGGGATAAAAAGTAGCCTATGTCATTCCCTGGGATACAACCTTTATCCATGCCAATTTTAAGCAAAACGTCTGCGTAGCGTGTGCCGAATTTCGGCGCGGACATTTTATCTGTCAGATTGTAACTCTTTATTATCCTAGCTCAATGGTTGCAAGCCATCAAATTGTAGGCAGTGCCCCGTATTCATAACCAAGTGCGTCCCCGCACGGAACCCCATGCGTCGTATAGCCCACAATCCGTAGCCGATCACTAATAGAGCGTCCAGTTAAATTAGTGTGTGGTGTGCTACAATTTTTTTCTTCGCGTAACTGTTACGTGTTGTTTTGTAAAGCAGGTTTTAGTTTCAACGGAAAAAAGTTGATATGAATTTTACAGTTAAATCATCTCTGCCATATTTTATGTAGGTAGGTAGTGTAGGTAAGTACATAATTATGATACAAAATGATTGAGTTTGAAAATCATTCAAAAAGGATTTCGGACAATGTTAACGTAAATTAAAAATCAACCAACGGAAATCACAAAATGTGTGGTAGGTAATGGTAAAGCTGTTGCCTGGACTAAAGACTCTCTACACCAAATCTTTAAACATTGCTTAAAACTAACATAGTTTACGAAATTGTAGTCACTGCAGGAACAATAAAACTTTTTGCAACGTTGTGAAGTCTAGTGTAGAGCCACCTTTACGATTCCATTTGCTTCCTTGTTGGGGACATTAAGTTCGCATTAGCTGTGGTGTGATGGATTTCGCTGGAAGCGCGTTCAGATCACGCAAATGTGTGCCGTTGCAACACATCTTAAACTACGCTTTCCTTCTATTCTCTAGACAAAAAGGTTGTTATGTAAGAAAGTCTTAGTGGGTACCTACTCAGTGGATTGATTCAATTACAGACAGAAGCGACATCCTGGTTTATTATTAGTAAGTAAGCAAGTTTGAATGAGTCGGTAGTCAACTTTAGCGACGAAGATTTAGATAATTTATATTGTCACTAGCGGTCACCCATACTGTAACAGAGCAGAAAGTCGCAACAAAAACACGTTTTTAAAATATCAATCACCAAAAAATTACTTTAACATCTATTAGTTAAAATCGCCAGTATTGCAATGGACTTACCGGTGTCTCCTCCAGAGCTCCCAGCTGATGAACCCTTGCAGGGCCGGATTGCTCTCGTCCACTAGCGTCCCGCCCCTTGCTCTGCAGAAGCCTAACGCCTCCTTGAAGGACGCCGGTTGCCGGTCGTAGAATATGTAGCATTTGCCGTTGTACGTCGCCGTACTCCCAGGAGGCTGGTCTCGGAACTGAGGGCATCTTTCGATGGGCAACGCTTGATCTGTGTACACGAACGCTTCACATATGGAGAGTTGGCTAGGGCTGCTGGCTTCAAGATGCACGCTGACGAAGGCTCCGGGCATTGGCGGGTTGCAGGGCAGGAACAAGGGCTGTCCCTCCTCGATGAAGCCGGTGAAGCGGTTGCAGATCGGATTCGTGCCAAGATCGGGTCGGTTGTTGCCGACGCGGACCACTATAACTGCTGGCTTGTTGGCCCCTGCAATGGATTCATAACTTAATTTTCACACCACCCGTTTAAAAAGTTTAGGTACTTTATAAGTCACACAAACAAAGCTCAAAGTGAGTCATTTCTCCCCAAAATGGCAGTCGGGAATAATGAAATTCCTTAGAGCCTCCTGCCTAAGCTTCCTTAGATTCTCTGCGAGCAGGTAAATAATGGTCATACATTTTAATTACCCCCTCATGTCGTATCGGCGTCCAATACTAATATCAGACCGGATAATGTGAAAACACTCGACTTGCTTTTTATTTTCTGGGTGTATTTGGTTACTATTTTTTTCGCAGCACCTATGTGTGATTTTTTTATGTTGTTATTTTTTTTTGGTTGGTGACTCCGTAATTCATGCATGTTACATCGCGATATCGTTGTTTGATAATATTTCGGGTTGTTAGATGGTATTTAGGGTTATAGGT
Source organism: Epirrhoe alternata (assembly GCA_963565295.1). NCBI lineage: Eukaryota > Metazoa > Arthropoda > Insecta > Lepidoptera > Geometridae > Epirrhoe > Epirrhoe alternata. The sequence continues at coordinate 5,470,236 of OY751375.1, forward strand.
ACAACTCTTGGTCGTTTCCTAAGATTATTATTTTTGTTTTAAATCGCTCACTCGATTAACAAGGTACCTATATATTTTAAGTTAATCTGTATAAACCTTTAAGCTGTTATTCAATGAGGTTAATGGATATTTCTTATCAAATGAGTTTGCTACTTACCTAAGTGCACGAAGGCTTCCTAAGATAAGATACGACTGAGCTAATGTGTTAATGTTATGATAGCTTTGACCATTAACACGTTAACAGATGAGATTGATTTCATATAAACATACTAAACGCCACAGGTGCTGAAAGATCTAGCTCATTTCTTGCACAAATTAATAATAATTACTGTATGTACTTACAAAAATGATAGAAATCTATTTATTGATTTACCTGTCGGTGACTGATCCACAATTAAACGCATGTAACGTAACATATAACGGTGTTTTTATGTATAATATGTATGTATTTACAAACAAAAAGTATATACTACTTTTATCAGTTATCAGGTTCCCACAGTAAAAGCTTTGCTTACTTTGCTTAGATGATGTTGTGTGAAATGTCCAGCATAATTAATTAATTTATTTTATATTATAGGTATTATCCAGTTATTGTCTGAAACAGGAAAACGACTGTATCCCCAAGGCGAGGTAGACATTCTCTCAGATCTATATCGATACCTATTAGTTTTAGATTATTGTAAAGTGTTTATATACAATGTAATATACGTAATATGTGTAATATACCTACGTATATAATTATGTCGTAGGCGGATCGTTGAATTAGCTCTATCATGATATGCCTAGGCATATCGTTCAACGACGCCATTTCACGATCTGCCTAATTTACACCAGCCATATCGTTCAATGCTTAACGTTAAGCAACATTTACTTATCGATCGAAATGGTTCTGTTAGTAAAAAACATACCTACGTGCGAGGCGAGCGAGCGAAGCGAGCGTGCAGCGGCAACGGCCGCCAAAAATGTCGTTGATCGATATGCGCAGGCATGTCACGATATGGCTAATTCAACGACCTGCCGACGACATATACTACTGTACCTACCAGTATTAGATTCCCACACCTACGGTACCTACGGAGTTTTTTTTTTGAGAGTTTGGAGTAGACTAAGCCGCGAGTTATTTTCAATGGTAGGTAATAACTTTCATAAAACGAGTATATTTCTGTTATTTTGCGTTTTGTCTCGACACTTTCACTTTATAGTAGTCATTTGAGCCTGCTGAGGCTTGTCATAACCGTAGATAATTCACTGTAATCACGGCCACGAGAGGTCGGATTAGATTAAATCATGGTGGAAAGCTGTTTCACTTGAAAGACCCGCCATTACTCGAAAAAGGGCTTATCTAATACTAGCTTTGTGGTAAACGATTTGACTTAAATACCTATTTGATCATTTATTTAGATTATTTTATATTTACACTCGATTCGCGTTGTATTGCATCTATGAGTACCTGCTCGTAGTAGGTAAATAGACACTTGTATTTTCGGTAGTGTACCTACATAGGTAATTTATTTCAGTAGGTAATTTTTTTTGTTTTCATAAAGAAACTGTGTATTTTATTCAACAACGTCCTACGTAGAATTTGCATTGAATTAGTGATAATTAGGAAATATTTATCGTTTATCGTATTTCTCAAGATTATGAACAATGGACTTCCTATTTCCTCTCCCAAGCGTGTACGACCGGAACCGATGGTAATCATTATGGAATTCTTCGGGGTGATTATTAAAATTATCGCATGAAAAATTAGAGTTTTGACTGCGTTAAAAAATAAGAGAACTATCAATTTCATTTGTTTACTGTTAGATAGGCCTCTGTTTTTCGAAATAAGTAGATAAGAAGAATTATTTATTCATAAAACATAAAAATATTTACACGAAACAATAAACATGAAAATACGTACGTAATTTAATTAAACTAAAGATAAAAAACAGTGTTCAAATCACCGACCGCAGGTAACGTGCCAAAAAGGCTGGCGGCAATACCTCGTTGGATGGCTATACTTATCCTCTGTCCGAGGTAAGCACCAGCCCTTTGGTCATTGGTCTCGTCAATCAACCTCTTGGATAATTCTCTGAAAAGGAGCCACGCCTCTGGACCCAAAGTTTCCACTCCAAAAGGCAGAAATATATACCCATCACCGATAGATATGTATTTCCGCCTTTTGTAATTTTCTGCTGATGCCGCCGCCGCACCAGCTGTCCTGGAGGTTGCCGACAGGTGAGAGGCCGCTAGTGTATCGACGCAAGTAGCGTCCCACACTAGAGGCTTACCATGGTTCCAAGGAATCAAAGACATACCGTCGGGCCTTTTGCCATCATCTCGTGCGATACCGTTCGGCTCTAAAATGGCCTAATAATAGTAGATAAGTACTTACTTAATATGATTCTCTTATTTTCATATTTTTTTTTTAGTTAAATAGGTCAGCATTTGACCTCACTCTGCCTGATGTTAAGCAGTAGTGAGGTCTAAGATGGAGCATGCTTACCTAGAAGGAACCTATTTACTCTTGAACATAGAACATACTAAAATTTTTGCAAGTACGAGTATTAATAATCAGCATCCTTCATTACCTATTCTATTCCTTCTGTTATAATACATGCTCCGTGACTGGCGTGACAATATGTAAAGTTTGAAGCTTTTTTTGAATGAGTTCTAAATGAATAATTTTAAAACAGGCCCTGGAGGAGGTTCGGAATAAACATACGGTCGCGCTTCATAAAGATGACGTACAAACATCGATAGAGTGAATTGGCTGATGATGATGATTATCTTTTACACAAGCAAGGCACTTATGCGCTTGTGTAGGCTGTGTGCAATTGGTCACATCTCCGCCAGTTGTCTTCACAATACAGTGTAATATGCTTCACACGCATTTCGCAATAACTTTGCAAGAGGCTAATAACCTTTATGTTCCTATAACGAATGTAATAGGTAATGTGAAGACAATTTGTAGGTAAGTCTCATCCTTAAAAATCTTTAGATATAATGGCTGCTTGCTGGAGAAATCATCTCTTTTATCTTGCAAACTTAGTGATCGCCATCGTCATGACATCGACCAGTCAACCCAGAATTACGTAGGTATTGCAAAGAAGTGATGGATCAATGAATCATTTTCCAAGTGAGGAAATAGCTCATAGCTTAGGTAGGTAGGTACTTTAACCGAATAAAAGTCATATTTTTGCTCCGTTTTGACTTTCGATTAGAAGTTGAAAACCTTTTAGCTGATGAAATAGATTGATGGACGAAAACATTTATACCTACACCGCATTTTTGCAACTATCAGAAAAATTGGACAGTTGCAGCAGATGCAGAAAATTATAATGGCATGGTCAGGACTTTTTTTATTGAACTATCACAAGTAATCGAGGATTGTTGTCAACCAAAATAAAAACTACAAAAAATGCTGCAGACATCAATCGCATACGCACTCTCATTCAAACTACGAGTATATTCCATCCCCAGTCAGTAATACCACAGTTTTTTTTTAGTTTTAACTACATAAATGCGATCAGTAACAGAGATTGAGAGCACGTTTAATTTTTTTCTAGTTATAAAAAAATAAGGGTGTCTACACACACTTATTTGATCTTTTATGAGAAGTACGTTAATATAACAAATAGGTATAATCAACGAGGTGATAAAAAGACTACGTTCCTGCTGTTTCCGCGAATTTTCGCGACCGATAGCGAAAATATAGTTCTTTACCCGCAACTGGTTGCGCCAGAAGAATCAATACTCTTCAATCGTTCTTTTTGGTGAATCACTATGCTCCGTCCTTTGAGTGATTTCATCATACTTTAAGCTGAATTCACCTCTTTTATGATTGTCAGTTTTCTCAGTGCAGTTGCGAAAGCGAAAATATAGTTCTTTACCCGCAACTGGTTGCGCCAGAAGAATCAATACTCTTCACCCATACACTTCCATCGAAAACGAAACTTGATAATTTAAAACTCACCACAACACGGCTTCCCGAAGTCGAGCCGCACAAGTTGCACCATGTATGGTTCGAGTAGATTGACGTACCACCAAGGCACGCGCTCAGGTTTGGTCAGCGTGCAGGTGTCCGGGCTGAAGACAGCGGCCGTGCTGCCGTCCAGCGCTCGCTGGGGTACTCCGCCTTCGTCGGTCGACACTTGCATCGGTGCTTTGCCCGCAGCTACGTTCAACACTGAAAGCAAACGAATGTTATAACCAGAAAACTACAGGGGATAAAATAGGGATATTAGGGCGTATAAATTAATATCTGAAAAACTGTGTAATGTGTATGGGGATACAGTCGTGACGTGGATCTTTTTTTTCAGTGTCGGGTTGCCCGATCCCTTTAATTAAATACTTAGGTAGATTTTTTATCTGTAGCCCATTGAATCGCTTCGTGATTCAAAATTAATTCACTTGACTTAAACCTGAAGCGACTTTTTAAAGATTGTGATCTACGCTTCACTGTTGAAGAATATTTATACTATAGGTACAGTAAAACCACATTATGCGCCTCGAATTTTTCCGAGGCGCACAAGTTTTGTGGCACTACGAACAGGATTTATGTTAATTGGTTTTATTTAGTCACATCAGACACTATGAACATTGTCCAGCTCAAATTAGCATGTAGAGTCTGGTCGGTGATGATAACTGTCAATAATTGCATGCAAATTTGTATGTCACGGTCGAAGAGATAACGGCATCGATTGAAATCCAAATTGTATTAGACAAGGAGGCTCTGCGAAGTTATTAAGTAGGATGTTATTATTATGATCGCGAAAAGAAGTATTACAAGTTTTATTTATCACTTTTATTACAAGTTTTCGGAATCTTTTATTTCATAGCATGAGTACCTAGAAAATTTTAGGAGAGACCTTCGGCCTGCAGCGACATAGGAGCACAACGACACCTCAATGATCTGTCTACATCCAATGCAGAGTGTGATATATTTGCCGATAGGTGGCCGGCGCTCGAGAGTAGCGAAGAGCCTAGCTCTTTGTTGCCATGGTAGGTTAGTCTTCTTCTGTCGTGTTTTCTACTGTATTTATTTTTTTCTATGTACTTTTATATTGTTTGTTTTTTATTTTTATCTTTTTTATTTTTGATCTCACTAGGTTAACGCCTTAGATATAAGTATCTGTAATGTTAGCTTAAGTTGTAAATAAATAAATGTCTAAATGACTAACTATAGAGCTATAAGTATATTTGGTATAATTATGGTTTGAATTATGACAAGAGACCAGCAGTAGTGTCATCCTGAAGCCAGGAACAATAACTCTCTAATGTGAACCCCGTAGCGTGAAAAGTCCGCTTTCGCTGGCTAGCATCCTTACTTTCATGCTGACTAAGGCCTTGGTACCTACTTTACCGTCATATTGCGATTTCACTGCATGCCCATAAAATGCACTCACGGTTTAAGCATAGACACGTATATAATTTTTGGTTCAAAATGAAAAGACAGTTATTGTACGCACGCCACGATCTGTGGCACTGGGGCAGACAGAGACATGGGCACGCACGTAGGGCTGTCAAACCAACGATAAAACTACACCTCTATGTTAGCGTTTCTGAATGAAATTAATGAATACGGGTTCAGTAAATATTTAATGCTAATTCACCTGAATTTGATACAATTTTACATACAATATTTTCCATACATAAATTGTGTGAGACGAGCGCGTTGATGTCTTTAGTATGGCGATGTTTGACCATAAACGGACAGAAAGCCCGCCTGTGACGCAGAAGGTTGCGGGTTCGATCCCCGCCGAGGGATAAATGTTTGTATGATCTGCAAATATTTATCTTGGGTCTGGGCGTTTCTATGTATAATATGTATGTATTTACACATGGGCGGATCCAGGATATTTTGTGGGGGGCCCCCCCCCCACAAAAAAATCCTGCCCAAAAAAATCCTGCCACAAAAAAATTGTGCCCCCCCGGGCACAAGAAACAAAAACTGACAAACATTTCACAATTTATTAGTTATTAGGTACACAAAAATATCGTTTGGCGGGGGCACGTGCCCCCGTGCCCCCCCCCCTGGATCCGCCTATGTATTTACAGACAAATAAGTATAAGTAGTATATCAGTTATCTGGTTCCCATAGTACAAGCTTTGCTTAGTTTGGGGCTAGATGATTCTGTGTAAAATGTCCAGCATTATTAATTTATTTAATGTGGGGTCTATGGCTCTGTCTCTTATTTTCATTTGCATTTAATTCTGACTCTTTATATTTGACATTAATAATTTTGTAATTAGTGTAAAATTGGTGTTGTAGCCGTGCTAGTTTCAACAAATAAATAAATAAATAAATGAGATCATCTCCATTTTGGCAGAACAGACCATATCCGCACCACGAAAGGGAGAGTCAATTGTCAAAACTTAGCAAAAGCGGATTGCGTTCACACGCTTAGTCATAACGAGTAACGCGATTCTTTGTTGTAATGTGAAGAGGTGTGTATAACTGCGTCATAACATTTACCAACTGTGACTAACTTGGTGGTCTTCTATGAAACGGTGATAAAACTAAACAAATTCATGGATCATCATGAAATGAAAAGCTGTGTTGGCTTAGTGGGCGATTGCTTCGAGCTTATTTCCCAAGATCACATTACATCTGGATAAACATAAGTATTTAAAAACACCTTTTACTTACTTTCAAGATAATTTTCTTTGAGAATAATAAACGGGTTTATGAACTATAAATATCTGACTGACTGTCTATCTGATAATCTTTAACCAAATCCACTCATTAGTATACATTGAGTAACTGTCTGATGCCATAAAATATGCAAACTTGAGCTACTCGTGTATAAACTCTGGTGTTTCAAGGGCATTTCATATGGATCTGTGTCATACTGGTTCCTACAGGTTGTTGAGACTGATTTCAATAATTCCGAACCGAATAAAGAAAAGAAGGCTATATTGACCCATATCGTGACTAGAACTGATTATAGCCGAGCCTGGGACGATCTAACCTTCATCATTTTATAAAAGATGAAAGTTTATCTGTGTACGATTCCCGAATAGATATGAAGTTTGGCTTATGAGGAGATATGAGGTCAAATTAAATTCTTCATAACTTTTGATTGAAGTCTGTTGTTCAGTCTGATCAGTCCCTCATGTTATATCTTAGGTTTTCAAGTGCTATCGAGATTGAACAAAGTCTTACAATAACCTGATCGCATGCCTTTTTAAAGGTTGCCTGGAAGAAATCGCTTTCAGCGATAAGGCCGCCCATTGTACTAAGAACTTTTTATTGTTTGAAATGTTTTGTTTTTATTACTTTCTTGGTGTACAATAAAGTGCTCATTCATTCATTCATTCAGTCTACCTAGAGTATTCACCCCTCGCGGTTTCCCTCTTAGTAAAAACATCGATTGCTTTGGTTCAAAACAAAAGACCTTTGTCTTTTGTTTTGAGTGTTAATTTTATTCTACTCGTAATATAACTAACAATGGGAATCTTAGGTGCCACGTAATTGAATAATTTATAACCGAATGGGTATTGGTGCTCGGTCATTATGTGACATGGTGGTTTTGTCAACAGGGGTATGTTTTGATAAGTTGGTTTATAAGTTTAACTGGAAACGAATTGGTATAAATCTGAGTAGCAATCAAAGATCATCGATTGCTAAATATACTGATTGCGCAATCAGTCAAGTGTAGTCAGGTTTTTTAATACAGTAGGTATCACACGTCGTACAGTTTATAGTGCTGTTATTAGCCCAGGAAAGGAGAGGTTCTTTCAAATGTTGAGGCAGGGCAGGGCAATCGTGTTGTAAGAGTATTTATCTTGTTCGTTTAATGTGCCCTAATTATGGTGTCCGTTCATATAAATATTTTAGTTTAATAGTTTTTTCCCGCGTTGCCGGCTGTCAGCTCCAATCGTTAGGGTTGTCATAACGCATGATGATCTAGTATTTCGAACGGAACTGAACTGGAACGAAGCGAGAATGTTGTCTGCCGTGTAATACAAGTCACGAGCCATTGATTCCACTAGCATAGGCCTGTTAGGGAGTCATCAGGGCTGGCTGACTTGCCTCAACTTTAGAAAGAATGCATGGAAAATCTCTATATTTATTTTCCGAACTTAAAAGGTGATGTCGTCCAATCGCCCGATGGGTGGACGACATATAGAGGCAACATAAATTTTGGATGCAGGAGGCACAGGACCGGAATGAATAGCGTAAGCCCAGAGAGGCCTATTTATACCCAGCTGTGGAATGTTCTTGGCTGCAGATGATGATGATGAAAATGTTAATGAACGAGTTTTGATATAATTCAAATGTGAGGATGATCTCTCCGGGGTACGAAATATTTTTATAACATGGTATAAAAAACAGCACAGCAGCACAACACTAATTTGGAGGGCAAAATATGTATCAGCATGTTGGTACTGTGAAATAAAATGTGATATCGATAATATTCCAACTGTAAAACAAAAATACATATTTAAGATATCAGTATCTGCGTTAGTCGTAAATAATTCCTTCATAAAAATCTCGAATTCTTTGAGTGATCCAAAAATAAGAAAAAAATACAACATATTATATCAACAACAAAAAATAAAGCATAAGATTTTTGGCGTCGATTAGGTACTCATTACAATCGTGGGTATGACATCAATTCGGGTTGGGATGCGCGTGCACAGTGAAAGTGGTAGCCCTGGAGGTAACGGCGCACGGAAGTGTGCCACCGCACTTGTCGCTAACGGTGACGCGATCGCGCCGCGCCGGTGCCGACCGTGACGCTCCCGCACATAACACCAGGACATACTTTAATCCTTACTTACATTAGTGTACTTCAGAATATCATCAACATCCGCCGTCACTAATATCCCGCTGCTGAGTGAAGGTTTCCTTCTGTTGACGCTATTTATTCCAGTCTTGTGCTTCCCGCATGCAAGGTCTAAGTGACCTCTTGATTTCGTCTAGAATTACCCATGGCGCAATTGGACGACCTCGAATATTATGTCCAAATAGAATAATATAGTACAAGGATTCAAATGAAAGCATGCTAATAAGCTGTCGCCTGCCGCTTACTGAGCTGTTCTCCGAAGAAGGCCGCAGCACGGCTCCGCACCATGTCATTCTATCGAGACACTCTCTCGAGTAAAATTCACGGGATTGAAATGCGAAAATGATTAAAATATTTGTAACGATAAATTGTGTTAGACTGTCACGATCTAGAAATAATATCGGATGGGCTCAGCAAACACAAAATCTTGAAGAAAAACAATTTTATAGAGACTTTAGCAGCAATATATTTTCAAGCACAAGAAATAGAACTCGTAAAACAGGCAGCTAGTTAAAACGTTAGATAATATCCGCCAAGAATTCAGCTTCACAGAGATAATACAAGTAATAGCAATGAAATACAGTTGCCAACCTTAGTAATAGCCTTATTATCATCATTATCAACCGTTCCGAGTCTTATTGACGTGAAGAAACGTAACAATATGATACTAGTAGGTGAACCTAGTGCTCCCATTCCGGATCTATTGTTCGGTGACTCCCGCGGCTCAACCATTGGCGGGTTGGCTCCAACGGGGATTCATTGTGGTTTTATAGGGGAATCGAAGCAAGTGCACTTGGGACATGAATTTGATTGAAAAAGGAGACAGAATCAACCTTTCGTGATTTTCACAAGGTAATAAAGAAACAACTAATAAAGAAAACATTTTTGTTACCTACATCGAAACTTTTAATAAAATACGAAACAGGATCATTATACCCAAAGGCATGGTAAAGATTCTCTCAAAAGAAAATATTAAGTGGGTAAAGAAAAAAAAGGAAAAAGTTATAAAAAATACAGGGTGTACAAATATACATGTTCGGCATTGCTCGCGGTTTATAAAAGTTAGCATTTCGTACGTGACAGGCTGCAAGCCTAAACCTTACGCGTACCTTTATTACAAAAACTCGGTTTACAAAATTCTTTTGGTGTTCATCAGTCCAGTGAAGTAATTGAGTGAGGACATGCATACGAATAGGCTAAATGCTAAAGCTCTGAGGACATCTGGAGCAACGCATTGTGTAATAACTATATCGAAATCTTCATTATGCATCCGTGTCTAGTGAATGTCTTCTAAGATCCATAAATTACCAAATTAACTTTGATTTCGCTTATTGGCAATAGTTTGCAAGCATCTCACCCAGGAACTTTTGGACTCCCGGCAACAAAAACTTATCATATCACAAAAAATATAATATAAATACTAGAGCAGAGTTTATCTTTAAGTGTATGTATGTTGTACAAATAGAAAAAAAACACAAAATCACAACCTGCTTATCGTAGTCAAATTATTATTCATCTTAATGATATTTTTGACCCACCCCCAAACGGGTGTAATCCAACGGTGGCATCATCAAGAGAACCAAGAGCATCGCAATGCAACCGCCAATTCGTCTCCGATTACGACAAAGGTGAAAGACCTGCCAACAAGGTCCACAGGTCAGCGCGAGAACTGAGTCACCAGTGCACTGCATAAACAGTATCATATCATGAATGTTAACTACCGATTTATGTACAGTCACTGACAATAAGTTGTAGGTATACACGTAAAAATTTAAAAAAAAAATATACCTTTTTTTTGCGTACAATATGCCGTACAATAAACATATAGTATATTGCACGCAAAAGAATGAAAACAGCATTTTTTTTAAATACATTGTATCCACCAATCCGTTTCAAAAAGGTGTATCCATTATCTGAAAATTATTCTAACCTCTAAACTGCTGTTCGTAGACTTGAAATTTTGAAGGTATGTCCGTCTTAATGCGTAGGGGGTACTAAGTAGGGATATTTAAAACATTCAACCCCTAAAGGGGTAAAAAGTGCTTTCTATGAAAAATCGTATTCATGGTAATTACAAACATGACATTTAATTCATGGTTCTTCAATGAACTTGAAATTGAATAAGTATTGCATTGAATTAAAAAAAAACCTAGAACGGGATTCAGAAATTACCTAATTATTTGTACGGGAACTTTTTTGATACGACCTATTTTGCATTACATTTGAGCTCTTTGTCTGACTCGACAGATGCTCTCCAGTCAATCGCGCCAATTGTCAAACCACTGACATTAAATAAAGTGACATTATAAAAGCTAGTTTTCTTTTTTCAAATTTTTTACGCAACTAACAATACATAACTAGGTACATATGAATAAAATTTAAGTGTCTGTCTGTGAGTTCAAGATAACCTGTGTGACAAGTGTATGTAGGTATTATTTATTAGACGATATTATAGCACAAACCAGCTTTTTTAACATTTTAAACTGTCTGTTTGTCCGGGTTAATCTCTGGAACTGCTGAACCAATTTTAATGGGATTTAAAATCGAAAATAGAGGAAGTCGTCGGGTAGTTTTTATCGTAGATTACTAACGGATCGGGATTTACCTGACCGGGAAACTGGGGAAAACTAGGCTTATCTGCATTTTTACATTTTTGCTTACATTTTTCTGAAATCTAGCGTGTATACATTTTTTTATAATTATGATAGTCAATACAGGTACAGTAAATGGCAAAAAGATGTAAGTGTATACTTACATTGACTACTTGAACGCGCGAAATCGTAATCTTTAGGCATAATTGTGTCATAAAGTGCTGCTCCTTACAGGCTAAGTGATCCCACTGTCCCAGTGGTCGTAGGACCACAATATAAAAGTCAAAATCCATTTATGGCTATCTGTATTCTGTGGTAAATAGTTACCTAGTCAATGGAATAATTGTTTTTTGACTTTTACTTTGTTGTACCAGTACAGTACATCTCAGTAACCTACACAACAGACAGTCATGATAAAAAAATCATTATAAATTAAACAATATTCACGACTGATCGATCAAATCGTGCGCGTCACCTGCCTTCGTTCGTTGATCGTGATCAAATTGACCCCATTAGCTGACAATACACAATCATCGTCGCATTTTCGGCACAATGCAGCCAATACAGGTGCCTATTGTAAATAACGAGCAAGCATTATGATAACAGAATAAGTACATAATTAAATCAATGATGGCGGCGGTTCCGTTATGGGGCAAGTTGTCGGCAGTCAGCGAGTTGGAAATAATCGAAGTGGCGATGCGTTAGAAAATCTATGCTGACATAAATGTAAAGTTGTTAATATATTGGCTGACAGGAGGTTGATTATATTATCATGCTTGGAAATTCAATGATGTATTAATTGATAAATAAATGGCTAACTCTCGTCGTAAGATTTAGTTTATAGGGCCCATGAAGCCTCTATTGTAGATGTTAAAGGATATGTAATAAATAACCAATAGACGCATCTAAGCTCACGCGTGTTATAACTAAGTAATCATAGAACAAAGGGCAGGGCGCTTTCATTCGAGAGCGCTGGGAGCAGCTACAATGCCTTCCGCTTTTTCAAAGCCATTCACATCTCATGAGAAGTGATTTCTCGACGAAGAAAGTAAAAGTGGGTCACCGGAGCCGCAAGCACGAGCGTGATTGATGCAATGTCAACATGTTGCAGATATATTGTTATGCGTCCATCGATCGGTGTAGTCCTTTTTAGTCCACTTATAAACATAGGAAAGTTTATTCTACAAAATGAACGAGTGAACAAACATCGGAAATCTTTAACTGAATCAGTGATGTATTGCTGCCACTGCACAGAATATTATTTAATGCTTAGACATGTATGTGTGTATGATAGTACAACTTTACATAAAACGCAGCTCTAATCTCACTATTATGCTGTCTAGTAAAGCAGAAAAAATAGGTCAGACTTGTTGGGGAGCTGTTTCTTACTGCAAGTCAATATTACCGACCGTAATACGAGATTAGGACTCTTGGTAGTAAATGCAAAGGTTCTTTACCTGTATCTTTAACACAAGAATACATGCAATATCATAGATATGAGTATGAAGATAACAGCTGAAATTACCAAGTAGCCGAGGAGTAGGTACGCAGAGTTATGCACAAGCTATCTTGAACATAGCTAAAATTTTTGAGGCAAGAGCACCATAAAACTTACCACAGAAGGGTATGCCATCAGGAGTCCACCGGCCGTTTGGGCCACACATCCGTCTCGAAGGTCCAAGTAGCTCGAATCCTCGCTCGCATTCGTACGTCGCATATGTGTTTTCCGAGAGGTTCTCGTCGGAAAACGACACCCTGCAGTGCGCCGGCGCGCCAGGGAACCGACATGTTGCTGATGCGTATCCTACAACAAGTAAAAAGTTAGTTATTCAAAACAGTTGTAAACAGGCACCACGGAAATTAACACATAACCCAAGTGACGAATTCAGAATACTGACGAATCAGCGATTTTCAGGAAATTGACGAATTGCAAAAGTGACCAGTTGACGACAGAGACAAATTTTAGAAACTGTCGAGTAGTGATCTAATTCGGTACATGATCTAAGGTAGTGTACAGAGGGTTGTTTTTCGTCATTTTAGGAAGAAGCACTGCTCTGCTATTTTATTTTCTTTTTCTTGTGTTTTACTTAGTTTTATTATGTAATTTCGGTGGCATTTTACTAATGAAGCCTTGGATTCATAACAGGAGATCTGGCAAATGGAATCGGGGAGTATTGAAGAAGATTTCTCATTTGACGAAAGATTTCCGTTGGAATTTGAAGTGACAAGCCGCCATGTTTTCTTTTAAACCAAATTAACAGGACTGACTGACATGTTATGAATTTTGATTTTTTGAACTTTAAAACTTGACATTGGCAGAATTATACTGATATTACAGTTAGTTGCCATTTCATAAAAGAAGAAGATATGCTCAAGTCATGTCCATGTGCTTGATGCTAGGACCAATGATCACTTGGTCCGAGGCTTGATGTTTAAAATAATTATGTGATGAGAGCAAGATGGAGGTTGTTTTTCGCCATTTTAGGAAGAAGCACTGCTCTGCTATTTTATTTTCTTTTTCTAGTGTTTTACTAAGTTTTATTATGTAATTTCGGTGGCATTTTACTAATGAAGCCTTGGATTTAAAACAGGAGATCTGGAAAATGAAATGGGGGAGTATTGAAGCAGATTTCTCATTTGACGAAAAATTTCCGTTACGAGTTTTGAAGAAACAAGCCGCCATGTTTTTTTCAAACCATCGACATGACTTGACTGACTGACATGACTTTATATCAATATTTAAAACTTGACATTGGCAGAATTACACCTAGTTGTGTAGATTGTCATTAAATAAAAGAAGAAGAAGAGAGTAAGATGAAATAATAAAAGGTTCAATGCTAAATCCATGGAAATAATGGATTTTGAAATTTGGTAATATCTTTGCAGACTTAACTGTTAGAGATCTTAGGTAGAGGAAAAAACGTACATTGATGTATAAAATAGAAAGATATCTGTAGATGGCGAACTTGTCTTCAAGCACAAGGCTGCATAGGTAAGAAGCGGACAAGCAGAGCTATAAAGTTCTGCTGTTAAGAAGATATCTGGTTGAAAGTCTGAAGATGTCTGCAGCAAATAAGTCCAATCATGTATCTGGCTTAAGTTCTGAAGATGAGCATGTGATATTGCTGGCGTTACGCATGACCTGCCTTACAATCATGGTGGTTTTGCTGACTTTGCACATACGCTCCGTGAGAGTATTCCGCTGGGAACAGTCAGTTTCTGGTGGATTGCTGATCACTTACACCATTGCATCTGCCGGTCTAGCTCTTTGCGCTGGGATGGTGGGTTGTGGATCAAAAAATTTACAGGTAAGGCTAGTGTTTTCAAAAATGCTGTATTGATGGTAGAAAACGCAGACATCCATCGTAATTGAACCAGTAGAGAAACCGCATTGATTTTACGAGTACACATTGTCCGTTATTATTTTGTTGAAAGTACAGTCCGAAAGGATCTCTGGTTGCTGTGGGCCAATAGCAACAAATTTTGATCAGGCCAGATGCTGCCCATGGGTTTCTCGATTTTTCAGACAATGTTTACTTGACAGGCTTATTTGAGTGGCTCCGGCGGGGTGCTTCTTGCAATAAACGCAGTTACTCTGTGGCAGCGCTGGCGTCGTGCAGGAGAGATGACTCGTGCCGTGGCAGAGCTGCTCGGAGCCCTAGGCCTGCCCATCCAGCGCCAGGTCCTCATCAAAACAGCACTTAGTGCGACAGTGGCTTTGCTTTTCATGATAGACTTTACTTGGAGTCTGGTGCGCTCGCATTTGACGCTAGTAATAGTTGCTTAACTTTTATTTATTTTAAAATCAGTGTAGATAAATTGGATTGAATAAAAGTTATATGCTCGAGTATTTTGTTTTATACTAGTCACTTGCGGTTATTTAGGCAGTTTTATGCAGGTGTATTTTATTTTGATTAGTTTATCCGACTCCTTATTACCAAAAAAAACTACCACACCGACCACACCAGACCTCTCAGCTGATTTTGAAAGCATCTCTATTTTGATTTTCCGCGGTCTGTCAGTTCACTTGTCCCTGTTCGCTCTGAATGGCATTCAAATCGCAAATGATCCGTGGGAGGCGACCTGAGACGACGATGCCTAGGGCTGCCTCTAGTCCCTTGTATAAGTCTCTTACATAAAGCCTACAGAAGGGAGCTTTTTGTTGTTGTTCGAGTTGCACAATCCTACCTATATTCTTATTTCTTTATTTCGGATGTTTTTTTTTGTATTTCAATCACGCTTTAGTTTAAACATGGAGAAACCTAAGTGTAAAACGTTGTTCCTATGTTATAAAGGCAAAGCACGCAAAAATAATATTTACCTACCGAATTATTATTTTTACTCCCGACATCATCAAGGGATCATGAATGTCAGAAGATGTGCGCCTGTTCGCTTTTTAACGTTAAATCTGATATCTGATTGGGATTGTAAAAATAGTGCCATTGCTGGTGCCACCCCTGCGTAGGTACTATTCTGCCCTAAGTACGTGTCGGTACAGCGAAAGCGCAGCCTGATCTGATCACACGATGAGAATCGGGACCACGAACTCTGAGAACGGATTAATTAGCCATCAACTTCAACTGATGAAAATATTATATCTATTTCCACCAATTTTGTATTTTAAATGTACTTACAGTCACCGTCACCAACTGGGGCTCTACGTGAGGCACGCAGTTCAAACCACCTTATTAGGGTGGTTAACGATTTGTGACACGTCCTAAATTCCATAATATGGTTGAGATTGATCACAGAGTGGATCCCACGGGACAGGAAACTACCACGCGGCAGACCGCGGCGACGGTGGAGAGACGAACTTACGAAGTTACTCTCCACATTGGCTTACAATAGAGTTGAGTGGAAAAAAGGAAAGGAGGCCTTTGCTCTGCAGTAAGACATCATGGGCTCATTATAATAATAATTGATTTAAAAATCAAAGACATGGTACTTATCATTGCTACTAGTAAATTCTCCCATAAACTAAAATCAAATGAATGGAAGTACTTGAGGGAGGCTAATCCAGAAGTGAATTTGAGTGTGTGAAGTTTGCGGGTGTTTACTATTGTAATAAAATACAATAAACAGCTGAGAGATAGCACATCGCTATGGTGAATTAGATGATAATGATGGTATTTAGACTCGGCTTGATACGTAAAAGCTATTACCTAAGCAAGAAAGCGTGATGCTGAGTTGACACTGCCATGGAACTCCTCGTTTCCGGCAATGTTCTGTACGGTATTTCAAGGTTCAACTTTAGAATCATGGAACAACGTTCATTTTAGCTTGGCTTATCGTGATTGCCAACTTATATTCGCGGTTGACAAGAATGATTGCTTATGAATACGGACCGTGCGCAGAAACAGAGTTTTTGAAACGACTCGTCGGGACGTTTGAATAACATACTATTATTCCATAGGCTTTATTCTATACAAACCAATAATCCTATTCCATAAATAAATCCGAATTAGCACACAATGTTGTTTCTTTTCGTATTCATAGTGGCATTCTATTTGGTTCATATTGTTGTCAAAGATTTTTCGAAGTTTTATCATAGACCAACAGACGGTATGCAAAATACAAAGTGTACCTATTTTGTTTTTTATTTATTGAATTCAAATCAAAATTTATTGAAATTGTATTACGAATCTTATTCAGTAAGAAGGGCACAGTTGCTGATCCCATTTCACTGTATGATAGGAATTGACGTAGGTACGAAACGACGGTCTTGCTGTAAAATGTGTAGGCTGACTGCCTGAATGACCAAGAATTTTCCCACAGGTGGATAAGGTTTTCTTAAACTGGATAGTGTAACAAACTGTTTAACTACTATGCGATTGACACAGATGACAACCAACCAACCAATTCATTTTCAAGCACAAAGTTATAGCGGTTTGTGAGTAGGTGTTTTTTTCAAAATTTCGGTTCGATTCTGGAGTTTTATAATGGAACAGTGACCAGACCAATTGGAAAATTTATATTAATATTAATTTTGATGATGATAAAACATTTATGTGTTTAGTAATAGTTCATAAAAGATGATATTTGCTTTACAAATTCTTAGGCAAAGGAAATAGTCTTTTAAAGTTTTGCTGAACTTTCTGATTTCATCCGACCATTAACCTTCCTAGAAACAATTTTATAGTAAGTGCTTGGACCAGAGCTAAATACCTGCCAACATTTTATTAGTCTCTTCACGTTTTCTAACCATAAACTTTAACCAGAAAACCGATTTTACCGGTACTTTGAAAATGTAGGCGGAAGATCCTGATCGAACGCAGAACCGGTTTGCATGATCAACCACAGTTCTCAAACGGTGATAAGTATGGGGGAAAGTGCCAAGGGCGAAGGCCTACTTCCTTTCACCACCTGGCGGCCAGCGGAGTCCGTGACCGGGTCACGGCAGGTTCAAGCATTACATGGCTCTTCTAAAACGAAACAGCGAGGTGCGGTAGAAAATCTATCAGATCTTGGAGTTTCCCTAAACATTGTGTGATGTATGTCTATTGAAGTGGCAGGCAGTTGTAGGTTGGTACCAACATTATATTAAAATATACAGGGTGTAAAAAGACAACTACCGAAAACTGAGGGGTTGCAATCAGACCATGATTCTAAACATATTTAGCGAAAAAAAGGGGCAAAAATTTTTAATGAAATAAAATTAAAAAAAATTAAATAAAACTAACTTAACGGTTCATGATAGCGTCATTTTAGGATATATCCTCGTATATACGTAATCCTCGTAAAAAGGAGGGTTATGTTACGATCATAGACTTAAGATGTAGCAAAAAAATCTTAGATATACTATAAACATATACGGTTTTCAGATTTTTCCCTGTACTTGTACCTAGTCTAAGACAATGCCAAATTCATAGTTCTAATAGGTCAACGGGAAGTACCCTATGAATTTTGATTTCCATGAGTGTCGAAATATACCTACGTTTCTTGCGGCTTAAACTTAACTTACAAGTCTGATTTTTTCACAACTTAATGGGCTCGTAGACCTGAGTATACCTATGGTTTTAATTTCAACTCGATACCTCCACGCGTTACCGAGATAAAGGGTCTTAGCAGACAGACAGACAGGCAGACCGACAGACAGACAGACGGACAACAAAGTGATCTTGTAAGAGTTCCATTTTTTTTTAAAGTACGAAACCCTAAAAACTGAAGTATGTAGGTAATGAATGAATGTTCCTATCATTCCGATGAATGATAGGAACCATTCATTCATTGAATCTGTAGTAATTTTATAATCTTTTTCTATATCTTTTTTATGATCTTTTTCTATATGTAAAGCTTTCGAATACCTTGTGACACTTCTAAACTATTAAGTACCTATCTAGGTACATATTACCATCATACATTTTATTGGGCTGGTGGCTCCGCATATAGGCTGAGTCATCGACATTCCGGTACCAGACAACCTGTCATAGGCTGACCTACTGGGCGCTTCTTGCCGCAGGGGTAGAAAGTTGAACAAGGCTTTGACCGATGATACATTTCGATTATAATCTTCCTTCGTTCATTCCGAACTCAAAAACTTCCGAGGAGAACTAGGTTAAAATAAAAAGCAAATTGAGCTTTATTTTATTTATTTATTTGATAAGCTTTTCTATTTGGTAGTCTATAAAAATACCCAGCAGTGGGTGAAGTCAGGCTGCGGATGATGATGATGAGTCTATAAAAATAAAATGTAGGTGCGTAATAAAATATCTATACTAATATTATAAAGAGGAAAGATTTGTTTGTTTGTTTGTATGTTGGTTTGTTTGATTTGAAAAATTCTTTCACCAATAGAATCCCACATTATCACCGATGAACATAGGCTACTAGCTGTCCGCCGCGGTGTTACCCGCGATCCCTCGGGAAAACTTCACTTCCCCGGGATAAAATATGAATAACACGAGCTTTGTAAAAAATTGTGGCTTGGTCAGCTCCACATGTATAGGTCCTAGGCACCTACATAATCTCATAGATGAAATTCATCCTTGACATAATATCTTTTCAGAAGACACGGCTAAATAATGATAATAAATGCTGGACATTTCACACAGCATCATCTAGCCCCAAACTAAGCAAAGCTTGTACTATGGGAACCAAATAACTGATGTGCTTATATACTTTTTGTTTGTAAATAAATAATATAATAGAAGGGTATACTGTGCAGGTCAAGCCTATTCCATCTAAAACAATATCGCAGGCACTACATCATCCCGTCGAGTGTCAGCATAGGTTATCTCATAATCATCTAGTAAAGATATAAGGCCTCAGTTATATTCCCACGAGACAGGAAACGACTACGCGTTGGAGCGCGGCGACATCGACACGGTGGAAGGACGAACTTAGCACGTTAACTTATAGGTAATAGAGGAGTGCAAGGAAGGAAAGGAAATATTTGCCCTGTATTGTGACTTATTAGTGAGTTTATTCCGTTTGTCTTTATTAATAGATACTTTTAGCTATACAGATACCTATTGTAGGAGAGCGGCGTGTACGCCAAGTGGGGTAGTAACTTGTTTCTGACTAGCCCCTTCGAAATCTTGGGCGATAAATGTAGTTAGAAGTGCTTGTGACTAGCTTTTAGAAATATTCAAAGATCCATCCAAGTACAGACTTGAAACAGATTTCTGCCATATCAGCAAGGTTTACATAGGAACTGAATGCATAAAAGTAACCCATTTTAAAGACAGTATTTCAACAATAGTCAATAAGAAAACACTTGTGGTGCTGTCGCTGACGCAACGGCACGAGAAATGTGAAAGCTGTGACGTAAGATGTAACATTCTCGACCTTATTGCCAACGTCATAGAGGTGTTAAAAGTTTATCTCGAAAGCTTGACTCATAGATAACGAAGAGAAGGATAATACATGTCAGATTTAGGTGAGGCTTAGTCACTTATTGAGTTCCGTAAACAATATTTTTCAAAAGTACAACTCAAGCAGTTGAGAGTGGTCACTAGATCAAGAAGTAAGGCATAACATTCAGTATCTTAGGTAGTTGGATATCTTACGGGATCAGAGCCAGGTGAGGCGACAAGGCGATTCTAACAAATTATCTTCAAACCGCTAAATTGTGGCATATCTTAGCGGGTAGGCATTCTTGCACCGTTACGGATCCAATGCGCAGTTAGCCCGTCGTAACCGGGCCGCTTGCCTGCCAACTCTTCGATGTAAATGATCACATGCGACAGGAACTTGTAACTTGTCAGTGGCACAGGTCAACCGATACGATCATTATTTTGATGAAGTTCCTTTTGCGGTCAAAGCTTTCAAAAGGCACGGGGCGTTAGGCTTTTGTTAAAATGCGTGATCATTAGTCGGCAGAAATAACCAATTTTCTCTCCTAATATTTAATCGATTTCATTTGTTATCTGTAGTATTCTGTATCTTGCTATTCAAAGTTAGTCATCCTTACCTGTCTTACCATTCCCACAGCATAATTCCCACAAATTCATAATTCGTAGAATTAATTCACAAATAGCATTATTACAGAATAGCATATAACTTTTATTATTATTTGCGTAGGTAAGTTACTTTCTCCGGCGTGTTATATGAAAAAGCACTTTTACTTCACACGGGTGATCTTGGCCATTCTTAGTCCATTCTTAGTTGAACAAAAGCGGGGTCGCTGACATTAGATAGCTTGATTAGCACACTGTGATACAATGATGAGTGGGACGACTGATAAACCAGCTGTACAGACCGTACAGCTTGTTTATCAGTCGTCACAAGTACACAAGTTGCATATCGTGTAGACCTTTTTAAAATGGCTTTTTCTCTTCGGTGCCAGGAGTAGATTGCCTTTTTGCTTTCATGTATTCCCACATCAATAGGGTAAAACAAACGCTGAGTGCCAGGGAAAGCGTAGCAATGAACGGGTTAACCACGTTTCTAGTTATCTTTAACATTAATTACAAACTTGCTTGCTATTACAAACTGTTCTAAGTTAACAGGTTTGAGCTGATCTCCAACGAGTTAAGGATATTGTTAAACAAATGTGAAAGTTCATGAGAATGTTTGTTTTCACCAACGTTTATGGCTCGTCATGCTGAATCGATTTAGATGAACTTGAGATTGACCGTGACCTGGAGTAACTTTACTACTACTACTCGTAGTTACGTTACTTTTTTAGTAAGACGAATAATTCATGAATGAAAAAGCTTTATTAGTGATGTAGGTCATACCTGCGAAGGGGAAGGGGACGTGAAATACATTTTGTGGAACTCAAGAGGCACTTTGCTACCGGAGGTTTTAACATAGTCCTTATTGATATGCAGCGTGAGGAGGCAACAATGCAACTTATCACTCAAGGGGACGCTGTGGTGCCTGGGATATTTGAGATCCAATAGGCTTACCCAACCCAGCACCTAGGTAATCATCCTCTCAGCTTAATCGGCCTTGTCCACAAGAAAGACAAAATCAATACAAAAACTAATTCAACATTTAACTTTGACCACGTGACTATCCTAAAGTAGTGTGGAGGTGTGAAGGAACTAGACACCTTTGGTCCTAGCGTGTCGGCACTGACACTGATAATGTCTATAATTAACACAATCTCGGCGTAACAATCGGCCCCGGGCGTTGCTTCATACAGACCTTGCTACAATTGTCCGTTTTCTAAGGGAAGTTGCCACACGGTATGTGGGTCACACCACACTCCTGGCAGCGCAAAGCCGTAACGTCTGATGACACACCTGGGCAGGTTTAAGCTGATAGTTTGCAGTATTAACTCGAGACTGGACTGGAATTCAATAACATAGGCCCTTTTTACCCGTACTGCCAAAGGAAGGGTTAGGGTCGATTCACATCTGACCGAAGATCCGTCGCGTATTATCGGTCGCGGAACGCCAGAACTGACAAATGTATAGAAAAACACTCGACCGTTCACACTTGACGGACTAACGTATCATCCGTCGAGTGTGAACGGTCGAGTGTTTTTCTATACATTTGTCAGTTCTGGCGTTCCGCGACCGATAATCCGCGACGGATCTTCGGTCAGATGTGAATCGACCCTAATGTTTATCGTGCGTATTTTGTATGTATGTAATGCGTTCTTTGTTCTCTCGTATCTCCCAAATGACTAGATGGATTTTGACTTTTGACTTACATACAGGGTATCGTTAGATTCGTCCTAATAACGAGAGTGTCAAAGGGTAGGTTTTTGAAAAAAAAATAACAACATGGCGGATCATATGCGTAAAATATTAAGCCAATCATATCGGTCAAGGGTATCAAAATCAAGGAAATTAAAAGGACATTACAAAAATATATTTAAGTCTTATAGTTAAATAAAAAATTGGTAATAAATGCATGCAAATGGTTTTAATTCATACCTACTTAGTTTGGTCGGGTACCGTACCTAACCTACATATTACAAAATCTCATAAGTTGACTTTGGGTTTTTTGATTTTTTTATTGTAATACTTGTTCATCTATACTAAAAGATGCAGCGCTAGAAGGCAACCTATGCCGAAGGTAGGTAAACCAAACGAGAGGATTTTTAGCTAGCTCGGCTTAACTCGTCCAAGGTCTGGAAGGAGGCAACCTATATGCCTACACAAAACTACAACTAGACGCTGTAGTGCCTGGGACATTGTTTGAGATTTTTATCGATATAGTTATTTTTTTTATTTGGAATAAAAAAGATCTGAGAGAATGTTTACCGCGCCTTGGGGATACAGTCGTGACCCTGTTTACGTTTTTTTTTATTCGCTGTCAACACGGGTATGATGATACCTTGCGTCACAGATAAATAATATTATTAACACATTTAATCACCACTATTAATATGCGGTATTTTTGTTAGTGTGTTTGTTCCTATTTAACTCTAACGCATAAAAACCTTATTGATATTAATAGTGCGATGTAATTACAAACTGATAGTATCATCATGATTCATGACACGCGGCTAACTACCACAACAAATATTACTTTATATTAAAAAACATATATCAAAAGCAATTGTAAACCATTACCACATAAGCTTTAAACAAATGGAATGCATCGTGACTGCAATAAAATTGTATTCGGTATAATCTGAGTAAGAAAGTAAGTTCAAAGGATATATGATCGTAAGCTGTAATGTTGATCTTGACCCTGGTCCTCACCTCACAGCGGGCCACTAAAGAAACTTTCACTCGGAACGCGACGGGCAACCTCCTACTAAAATAGCGTTGAATGGCCTAAAGAGATATACATACCAGTAGCTATAGCAGGTTATTGTAAGATACACCTCCTCCAACATAATTGTGAATTCGAAACTTCAGATTTCTTTGTTTAATTCGTTTTTGAACTGGAGTAATACACACGAACAATTGTTTTATATTAATTAGGTTGATTATTTTTAAATGTGGTTAAAGTTGTGGCATCGCTACCTTCATAACATAAGTTGTGGCTAAATGCAGCCACAAATCGAGTCGCTTCGAGTGTTTGTTGACTTTTTGCTCTCTGGTGTGTGTGTCTCTTCAATTATGGTTTACACCGTTCATGGTGACTTTGGCTTATTTTACTGTTATTGTATGGTGAAAAGACATTATTTTTATCTGCCACTGATGTCGCCGGAGTAGTCACAATTATCGAAGAAACTCATAGGTGCCGTTCAGTGAGTCACGCTAAGTGTGTTGGTATCAGTAATCTATCGCACTGAAAAGCCATACAGACAAACTGGATCTTACGTGCGGACATGTGAACAAGGTAGAAAACGGGCATTTAGCGCCATATATGGTCGTTTGAAAGGCAAACTCTAAAAAATCGTCACCAGGTTGCTGTTAAGTATCAAAAAGGCTTAGAAAATGCGGGTTTCTGAACGTACAGAGAGGCGTTGGTTAAGTGAAGCTGGTATGAAGTCATACGTGCTAGCTGAAGCACCGAAACATGCCAGAAGTAATCTAGATTAGCGTTTGCTTGTAGGCACCCTGATTGAACTCATGAATATAAATGAGCTTGATTTTTCTTTGATTTGTTTGTTTTAATTTTTCGATTGGTTATTTTAATTTTAAAAGATATGATAGTTTATTTTCTTTAGTCAGTTAGTTTTATCATCGGTGAAGACTGTTTATTTTATCATAAATTAAGTGTATTATTGACTAATTGTCCAATAAAAAGTAATTATATAATTAGGTAATTGAATTAACGACAGTAATAAAAGAGAGAAAAACCTGTTCATAACTTACATGTACCTACCTTACCTATGATGCGGTTATAAAAATCAGACAAAACAAATCTCATTTCATAAAATTATGGTCTTCTCGCAATTATAAATATTTCTATTAACTAACAAACCTTTGTGGTCGAAGATCGGTTTATAACCACCAAAATTAAAAATAATTTAACAACGTTTTATTTGTAAATGTCAAAAGTGAAATCAGCTTGTCAGTCACGAATAGATTGCATAATGCATAATTATGTAAAAATAATTGGTTTTTGTTCATAGAAAACCCAAAAAATTTCTGTGAACTTCTTATAACATAGACCGAAAGTTATATGCCTAACATTTATCAGAAAACTAAAGCAAGCATATAATATACATATATATACTTACGACTAGATAATGCGTGCGGCTTCAACATTTTGAATATTGGTTGAAACACTAACATACAAATATCCAAACATTAAAACAAACTCACAATCTTTCAGCTTTGTTATATTAGTGGGATAATAAAATAGCAGATCCAGAGGGTAAAGATCACGGTAAAAATGTAACCTAGATTTATTTTTACCAGCTCACTATGAACACGATGTGACAGAGTTATAATATAACATAACTGTTTTGCTGATCGTAAACTCATGGTGCGTTACTTTCATTCCAAGATTCGTTCAGCTATTATTGAACAATCATCATCTGAACGCGCTCTAGGATAGGAAAGAAGATATCTTTTTGTATCCACATTCCTGACTTTTTGTGTGGCCGGCGGCGGGGCCTCTTAGACGCACAAAAAATGCATTCCTGTGAAACAACCCGACACCCACAAGAGCCATCTTCGCTTCCCAGGCCCTTCTATCTTTCCTCCAAAATGTTAACAGCATAACAAAACGCAATGATCTTTCCAGAAGGATGCATAGTTCAGTGTGTGATAGAAACCTACGAGTATGACATGGCAGGTGCAATCAAAAAAAGGACAAAATAGCATCTTGAATGTCAGTTTGTTCCCTGCAAGCGGATGTGAGGGGAATACTTCCGGAATGCGGGAAAGTTAGCCGGCAGATCAGCTGTTTTGAATTATATCATTGCCTACGTTCAAAATCCGTTAATTTTGACTCGTGCTAAAAAGCTTTTACAGGTTCGTTTTCCCAAGCCGATGCCATTTAGCGGCCGAGTAGACTTAGTAGAGTAGTAGTAGAGTAGAGAAGCCGAGATGGCTCTTTCTGAGTGCAGGCATAGTTTATGTACCCACGCATCTTGTAATCATCTCAGATGTTCACGTAGAACCTAAATCAGCCCAGTAAATTAACCAATCGAGTCGTGATTGATTCCACGTCGTCCGCTCTCGTAATTCTAGTAAGTAATCTACGTCGCATGCTCGCACGTCACGCAAGGGTACATCTGCTACGTAGCGGATTTGACTAGACTCAATTTTTTTCATAATTTAATCAAGTTGTACTGATCCCTATTCACTGCACATGCTTGTCTGCGACTAGCTTGCGGTCTGTGACGGTCTATTCCGCTGCTGCTATAAAGTTTTATGATCTTTTATATTACCTCTCTGTATTCTGTGATCATAAGATCGAAGGCTAAAATAAAAATTTCACTATACAAGTTTTGGCTCGTTTTGCTAAGCCGATGCCATAGCGGCTGAGCCAGCGTCGCACTTTTTACACGAAAAAAAATTTCAATGCGATACCTTAATGTATTGGTTGAAATTTCTTCCGTAAGCTTTCGGAAGCTTTTTCTGGTCATAAAACTTCAAGGCTTAGGAAGACTTTTGTTTGTCTACGATCTGTCTCACAAAGACCTGTCAAGTTTTTTGTCAAGCAACCTTTTGAGGTGTAGGAAGGTATAGGGCGACCGTTTGAAACAACCATTTTGAACAGACCAAGATGCAGAGCCTACTAGAATCTGCCGGTGAAATCATGGAACACGAACTTTATCTAGTTCAAACAATAGGAAATTGTATGCATGACTTTACGATCTCGTCTAAGAAACTTACATTATCTATTGTCTGCAATTTCTCTACTAGGTAAGCATTTGTACCTACAATGGAATAGTAGTACAAATGCTTACTTATCTTTATAGTCAAATAGACGGTTTTATCATGAGACATCTAAAGAAGTTATTCATGCTATGACCTGGTAGGTAGGTAGGTAGGTTACTAGCTACCTACTGATAATTACCTATTATTTCTTTAAACACATCTAAATATTTAGTAAACAAAATAATCAATAGAAGTAACTGTTATTTTAATCAATACACCTACTCAATTAAGTAATTACTGGCTATTTCTCAAAGCATCATCTAGCCCCAATATAAGTACTTAGGTAGGTAGGTACCAACCTAAAAAGCTAAAAGCTTTTGTCGATGCACGACCGGGTTTCGAACTCGAAGCTTTCAAAAATTTCGACTACCACGTCAGTGATTCCGTGGCCGAGCGGTAAGGCACTTCGGTTCTAGGAAGATCGTCTGATCGTCGTGGGTTTGAATTCCGTCGGTATCGAAAATTTTGATAAGACTTCATTTCTCAATCGAAGCTTTCACATTGATAGTCGAGAATACACCACACTAGACCAACTTGGCTCTTTACGGTTGAGATTCATAAAAAGTATATTTTGCCTCTCGTGTAGGTAGGCCTAAGTCATTAGTGTTCTGTTTCTGTTAAAAAAAGTGCTAATTCTTGGCGACAACAGTATAGCGGGTGACCTACAAACTGAGACATCGAGAATCTGATAATTTATGTGAAATATATGTAAATCGGCAGAACGGTATTTTGCATACCAATCTATACCTACAAGTTAAGATATTTAAGATTCACTTCGAAAGACGTGTTCTAATGATCGTAAATTTTAATTTCATGGTCGAGGTTTCTCTATAGAAAGCATAATCAATGACCCAAAGAAATGCTATGTACTTCAACACCAGCCCTGCCTGTGGGTTACCATTAGAAATTAACATTGTAGGTACAGACCTACCTAACCTAACCTACTAAAATACATTATAAACCAGAAAATAACGATCAGAGAAGGTAGGTAGGTTTACCTTACTCCAGCGAAAATAAAATGGATGACTTAAAAAAGTAGGTGGGTATTAACTTAATAGCAAACAAAAAATAAGAACTTGCAATAATTGTTATTGCTGTAGGTACATAATTATACACACAGTAGGTAGGTAATAGAATCCTATAGTCAAAATAATAAAAAAGAAATTTCACATCGTCGCGAGAACAAATCGGAAAGTAGTTCATCTCAACTCTCGCCTACTTAATATACGCCGCTAAAAATATTTTATAATTTACCTTGTAAGAAAAGGATGGCGATGCATAAATGTAACACATCCATGTTAATGATCACTCAGTAACTTTATAAAAACACTCGCGTGAGATTTCGACTGCGTTTGGTCATGGCGCGAGCGACGCGCGTGGCGGTGTGACATCAACTGAGGCAGTGAAGCCGCGACAGGTGCGCCGGCGCATCCATAGGGGAGGAGGTTGGTACCTTCCTACCTTGCGTGCTGAATAACCAATTTCTCGTCAACGGACTGTCGCGATGTCGTCGGTACTCCAGGGGATTTACGTGTATTGTTTGTCAAACATAAATTCTCGGTTAATGGGTCACTAGGCTCAACAATTTAATAGGTCTATTGTCATGAGAACCTATCAATAGTGGTGATGGTTTGATGACGAGTGATAGAAGAAAATGGAAGAGAAAAACGGAAGGTAGTTATAAAAAACAGGGTCACGACTGTATCCCCAAGGCGCGGTAGACATTCTCTCAGATCTTTATATTCCAGATCCTTTGAAGATGTCTAAGGGGGTAGTCAGAGATATTATATATTATCTTATTAGTATAACTAATAAGTCTTACTTACTTATTAGTTATACCTATGTATAACTAATAAGTAAGTAAGTTCGTATGAATCAGTGGCCAACTCTGGTGACGGAGTTTTTAGGCCGCCTAAAGGCCTCCGTCATGGCTTAACGACTTAAATAGCCGGGACCGACAATTTAACGTGCCCTCCGAAGCACGGAAGCGCTCAGATGAAAATGCCACTGGCGGTCACCCATCCACTTACAGACTGTTTCGATCGTTGCTTAACTTCGACGATCTATCAAGAACGACTAAGCAAGCACGACCACGAGCGCTATAACTAATGAATAGCGGTGATGGTTACCTAAGCCTAAGCGATATTAAGTACCTATACAGTTTAAGCTCTTTAATAGCGCTTCCTTCATTCGCGTTTTCACTATTCGCGGATTAAAAAATGCAACCCAATTCATAAAGGTATTCGCAGCTAAAGATTTTGTACTTGGATCTAAACGGTGTATCGGTAGAGCATTCGGTAGGTATCCTTTGATGATATAACGCCCACCTATATTTTAAGATCTAGCAATAAACCCTAAACGTGTCCAACGTAACCATCGTTTGCTTGATAATCCTTGTTCTAATAACAATGTTTCTTAAAATAATCCACTGCACCGAATGTCCCGATTATATAATACGCATTGTAACAGCCTTGATATCTTTCATCAAAGCCTAAAGGCTTTAAAAGTCATCTCTCCAAACTTAATTTGGACACATAAAACCTGTGTATTTGTTTAAGACGACGCATTGAGGATATTGGCGTCAAGGATTGGAAAATTTTTCAGCAATTGAAAAACCTTCGGAATTGATATTTTAAGTTTTGAATATTTCATGTTTTTTACTTCAAACTGATAGCTGGTTTTTCAAGATTTGTTAAATATAACAGCAGAAAAAAAATCCCAAAAACTGCTCCATAAAAACATAGATTTTAATTTTACAGGTGAACGGAACCGATCTAAGCTTCTAAATTTTATTTACAGATAAGTCTATACACCCTTTTCAAAGTGCAAGCTTGATTTTACATAATTACCAATAGTTTTTATTTTAAACGAGAATTACTATTTTGGCGCTTACGACTTTTACTATTTAGCTACCTCTCGCGTCTTTTTGTATGCAAGGCGGCCCCCTTCAGTCCGCGTCTGACCATTGTCAACGTCGGACCTGTGTCAATCGAGCTCCCGCGCTCTAGTAAACATCGATAGTTGTATTTTCTAAGTAAAATCTCAAATACTTATTATTAAAAATGGGGAAAAAAAGTTGATGGTTTCTACATGAAGATGAGAACTCTGTATAATGAAAATGTAAGGAAATGATCAAGAAAACATAAAAGTAAACGTTAAATATTTTTCCGGGTTCTAGTAAAACTACAGGGATATGAGACTTGCCAACTTTAGGTGTCATTGTGACGGGCACAGTGACAGTGAGCACCTCAGACTAACTAGACTTGGACGCGGTTTTGACGAAATTTCTTTTACAAATTCTGCCGATTTTTGTGAGGGATGAGGTAGAACACGAACGCATTTTACACACACGTATGCATAAAAAATTACAATAGCTTATATTATGTGTACGATTCTCAGACCCGCTGAATATTATGTAGCTATACAGTATACACAAAAAAATTCATAAAAATCGGTCGAGTTTTGTTACAAGACCTTTCGGGGTCTCTATTATATCTTCTAAAATATTCTTCATATAATTTTGCTTGGTATAAAAATGTATAAGTACCATAATCATCCTTTGGCCGAATAATTTGGAATCTCGAATATTGTTTATTAATATTGATACCCATAATGACTAAAAAACATAAAGATATTTGTCATAACATTTAAAACTCACTTACATTTAAAATCATGATTTTAAAATACAAAACGGGGTCCTGTTGATTGACATAATGTTAATAGTCCTAAAATAACTACAAATAACATACTAGTTCTAAAATACTGTAGTCATAATGTTAAATTCCCATAGTCTTAAACTGACATACATTTATGTTGTCCTAATATTATTAAAGAAAAAAAACAAAAATTAAAATCAAAATATTTTTATTGAGTCTTATTTAAGTAGGCATAAAGACATTTTACATAATAGTCTTAACTTCTAATATAATATGTCGTCATAATATTTATTATTTCTATTGTTGCAAAAACTATTTTTCACACCCGGTGCTCGAAAACCATACATTTTTTCGTCTCACAGTCTTAAAAGAAAGTAAATCATTTCTCCCTCCTAAAAAACAAAATGGCCGGCGGGAGGTAAAGTTGTATGGGATTTCATTTCCCCCTCTGAACCTCATGTGAACAGATAAGTAATGAGATTTGAATTTCAAACTTCAACATTTCCATTAAATTTTTTACTATTGAGTTCACACCAAATAGAACGTATAGGTATGAAAAAAAAGAAAAAATGTGGCAACTTATCTTTTTCTTCCGAATTGATTTTTGATGTTTCTATGAAAATGTTTACCATAGAGAACTGCACCAAGTAGAATTTATTGAAATATAAGGAAAAAGTGTGACTAATGCCTCCAAACTATAGAGCGATCTAATGTTTTTGCATATTAATGCTAAAATATTTTTTGAGAACAAACGGACGACCTCAATAAAATATTTTTTGAAAATACCACTCCCACCACATACCTCGACTCCTATAGTGAGTAGTGGGAGCTATCGAAGGAGAGAGATGGTTGGAAAGAATTGGGGGAGACCTTTGCCCAGCAGTGGGACAGTATAGGTTGAATAAAAAAAAACTAATAGATTATTATTGTTCTACCTATAAAACCTGTTCATTAGACTTGCTTGCTATTTTCTGGGTGTAAGTATTCACTATTTTTCTCGCATGTGTGAAAAGCAGAGTATTCATCGCGGGGTTAAAGCTGTCTTGGTCTTGGGCGCTCTTGAATCCCTCGCTGTCTCAGGATTCTTTAGTTAACTCCCGAGTGCAACGAGGGAGTTAATGACTAGAAGCTACAGCGAGGGATTCAATATGGCGCCCGTGACATAATACACTGCTTTATCCCCTTGGTGAATAATTATTGTTATGGCTTA
The DNA here is from genome assembly GCA_963565295.1 of Epirrhoe alternata. Classification (NCBI taxonomy): domain Eukaryota; kingdom Metazoa; phylum Arthropoda; class Insecta; order Lepidoptera; family Geometridae; genus Epirrhoe; species Epirrhoe alternata. Next base: position 5,501,658 of record OY751375.1, read on the forward strand.
TAACTTTAGGATTACCGTATGTTAGGAGATGTGTATTTATGACTATGTAATGTTAAGTTTACCTAATAACAGAACTATTGTTAATAAGATGTAGTATTGTTATGTCGAGTAATCATTAGGACAATGGACAATCTAAAATAAGTACCAAATACAGTATGAGAATTTAAAATAGGATAAGATACGTTTTGTCAATCATTAGGGAGCCCTGCTATAGGCTGATGATGATGATGATGATAATGATGACTATTATATACTTATTAAGTTAAATCTCACCATCTTCATTATCATCGTCATCATCATCATCGTCGTCGTCGTCATCGTCATCATCATAGTCATAATCATTATCATCATCATCATCATCATCGTCGTCATCATCATCATCATCAGCCTATAGCAGGGCTCCCTAATGATTGACATAACGTATCTTATCCTATTTTAAATTCCCATACTGTATTTGGTACTAATATTAAATGGTCCTAATGATTACTCGACATAACAATACTATACCTAATTAACAATGGTCATAGTATTAGGTAAACATAACATTAAATAGTCATAAAATCACATCTCCTAACATACGGTAATCCTAAAGTTATAAGCCTTAACAATATGTACTCCTAAAGCTATAAGCCCTAACAATAATGTACTCCTAATAATCAAACATAATAACAATTGAAATCATAATGCCATTTAATCCTAAAAAACTACCACACTAAAGATGCCTGAGACACAGAAGGTTGTGAATTCCAAAATGTTTTTATGAATAGAAAATACTGGTTTCGGTTCAAGGTATTTTTTATAACGATTATAAAAGACACAGAATATACAGAAGCGCTCGTGGTCGTGCTTGCTTAGTCGTTCTTGATAGATCGTCGAAGTTAAGCAACGTTCGAAACGGTCTGTAAGTGGATGGGTGACCGCCAGTGGCATTTTCATCTGAGCGCTTCCGTGCTTCGGAGGGCACGTTAAATTGTCGGTCCCGGCTATTTAAGTCGTTAAGCCATGACGGAGGCCTTAAGGCGGCCTCAAAACTCCGTCGCCAGAGTTGGCCACTGACTCATGTGAACTTACTTTTTTATAACGATTATGCATTAATTTAATAAACAAATAATAAAAATATTATCGAGTATTATAATAATAGTATTAAATAAATAATAAAAAATATATTATTTAAAACTATACACAATTTTATTATGAACGAATATACCCAAATAGATTTCTAACTATATCAACTTTGTAAGGTTTATAAAATTAACTAATATAACTTCGATTAGGGTGAATGAGTGAATCCACTAAACTTATTCTGATCACTACTCAAACCTAACCTAACCACTGAATTCGATTTGGGTGAATAGGTGACTCTAGTGAACTTTTCTGGCGCTTCGGCGGCCGTCATATCAGTTTTGTAAATCTTAAATAGTATTTATTAATTATTAAATAAATAAACATAAGGACGTTTAAAAACAACAAACAAATTGGTACAAAATAGAACAAAATAGTTTATGTAACTTAATAATAGTAATAATAACTATTATGACCACATATATAAGAAGTTGAGACTATTGTGTCACTTTAATGGTATGTCTTTAATATATTAGGACAACATTATGTATGTCAGTTTAAGACTATGGGAATTTAACATTATGACTACGGTAGGTTAGGACTAGTATGTTATGTGTATTTATATTAGGACTATAAACATTATGTCAATCGACAGGACCCCCTATAGCAGTCCACGTCAAAGTCAAGGTCAAAGGTCAAGATTAAACTTCGTTCCAACCGAGTGTTCCACGACGCTCCGACTTTTTTGTGCCAGCCTTTTATTCGGAATTGTTATAATTATTAATTGTTATCATTATGACATTTATGTTTATTTATATCCTCTAAAATTAGGCTAAAGATTGATTATGTATTACAACATTATGAATTAAAATCATTATGCTAAAAAATATGTTATTTTTACTAAACACTAGCTTCTGCGCGTGGCTTCGCCCGCGTGGTACCAACATTTTGAATAGCCTTTAAGCTATTCTAAAGTCATTATCTACACCTATTCCAAGTTTCATCCATATCGGTTCACTGGCGTGATTGAAACGCAAACATCTTAACAAACTCACAAACTTTCAGCTTTATTATTATGAGTAAGTAAGTTCGTATGAGTCAGTGGCCAACTCTTTATGAGTGGGATTATGAGATCCTAATATTATTGGTTTTGATATTATGAGAAACATGTTATGGGGATGTAAAATTATGAAGAAAGTTTTTCGGCGAAACAATGGGGTCCCGATGTACCTACTTGATTTGTATTTTAATTTTTTTTACTAAGCCTAGAAATCCTAGAAATGCTCTTGCGTACTGCGTACTAACAATATAACAATCTATGGACTGTTTTGCGACTGTGCACTTTGCACTGTGACCGACACCATTTAACCTAAACCGTGACACAAAATCTAACACTTTTTTTCGTCTAGCCACCATGCGTATCGTCCAAAAAGGAACTTATTTCCAAAAATAAATAAATGTAAGGCGACTCCATGTAGTCTTATGTCAACACCGAAAAGCGAGCGAGTTCGACTCAGCCGGGCGGCCGGCGCGCAGCGCACAGCGCGGCTCGGCTGGATACAAACCGCTTAAAATGAGCAGGGGGTATGAGCTGCTTGCGGGAAGCCCATGGGGGCGTGGCGCCTGGTTTCAAATAATTGTTTATCAATGCGTCACCTCTTATTGTTTTCTCTTGTGATGTTCATTTGTGTGTTTCTTTTTTAAGTGTTGTGCACCCTTTAGGTAAACAAATTCAACTTTACTTTCTTGAATAATTGTTCTTTTGTCCACTGAGTGTGTGAATGTATTGATTTGTTAACTGTTTTTGTTCCTAATAAAAATAAAATAAACGCTTTGAATTGAATTGAATTTGTAAACGCGTCGGCTAAAAAAATAAAATAAGTTACCTACACCTAATTATGTTGTTTGTTAAATTATGCTATCGTTCGAAATGATCAATTCATAGCCCTTTGAAGAAGAGGCTTCAACAAGCACTGGAAACGTGACATTTAATTTGAAAAATCTTTGTGATGAAGTCTTATTTTTACCCGACGAAACGTTAACAAGTCGACTCGTATAATATATTTTTTTTACCACGCATCTGTAGGTATTCTGTGGCATAGGTAACTTTTTACAGAGTTTTTTTTTTTTTTTTTTTATGATGGATGGGTCGACTCTTGACCTCGAAACTTACATAGGCAAGAATGAGTACCACGCACCACGTATTTTAAGAATATTTTTTTGTAATCTCCTTTTAATTTTCTACATTTTGATACCCCACTCGATATGATTGACAAACTTTTTCTCTTAACGTGTAACAATTTTGCACATAAAATCCGCTATTTTGTTTTTTTAAACCTATCCTATGACACTTGGGTTATTAAAACGAATCTAACTAAATAAATAAATAAACTATACCCTAAATGTCTAAATCCATCCAGTCGTTTCGAAGATACGAGGGAACAAAGAAATTAAACGCATAACATAGTACATACAAGATACGTGCGAAAACATAACCCTTACTTTGACAGTCGGGTAAAAATAAGTCGCACTTAGTCAGAGTCTGAAATATAAAAACTAATCTTGACTGTACGACATTTATAAAACTAAACAACAAATTGTCCTGGAACGTCTCCGACGATGACAAACGAGAGCTCAGCTAGGGGCATTTTCATACATACGAAGTCGCAGGCAGTTGCTGCTTTGTAATACGCAATAGGTAAGGTAGGCACTTAGTCAGTGAAGCGGAGTAAAGTTTCCAGCCAATTTTACAGGCGGAATCAATATCAACTCGCTCACTTTCTCGATTCAATCGATTCGATTCGAGTTCTCGATTGCGCAACGCTCGTTTAGAGAAAATCATAAATCTATTTTAAATTAATAGCTTTTCATTAACATGAAATTTTTGTACCTTTGTTTGTTTGTATGTCTGTATACAGGGTTATTTGTAAAACACCGGTAACCTCTCAGGACTGTATTACTCGTAATATCATCATAAACAACATAGTATAGATATAATAATAATAATATACCTTCAGCCCTACCATAAAACGTGGCATAAAGTTATTTCTCGGAATAAACCAAGAATAACCATACATTGAGACAGTTTACACTCAGTAATAACTTTAAACCAGGTTTATTAGAAGGTGCAGACTAATATAAAGATTAGGATCTTTATTTCATAGTCACTAAAAATATTAAGTATTCAGTTCAACCAGTTGGTTTGTTGGGGGAAACTTGTTTGAAAGTTACAAGATTTTTCTCAAACACACAGACAGCTATGTAAAATAACCACTTTTGAGATGATTTTTCATAACACAGCGACAAACTAACTGAGTTATTTTTTTTTGTCTTTAAAAATCTGCAAAAGTCAGGTACATAGGTACCTACCTACTTTAACTTTGAGGCTAAAAACGGTCTTCCGTTACCAAAGCTACTTAAATGAACAGGCATTTCTATGTATAATTTTATTTTATTCTCGTAATTTACAAACTGTTATCCACTTGACTTTTCATCATAAATGCTTCTCATTTATCTTAAGTTTCATCTTGTAAGTATGTTTGTTTGTCCACAATGCAATTAGCTACAATTAATTGCAGTTCCATCATCATTCATTAGTTTGCAAGATTCCTTGCTCACGCGTTGAACCTGACCTAGAGAATAGTGAGATTAGTCCAATCAATAAATTCAAATAGTCATGACGTTTTATGAATTCATTAGTCATCCAAAGCGTGCCTATATCAAACGCCCAAAAAGGCAGAAGTAAAAGTAAGATCCGGTGTCCAAAACATTAGAAAATTACCTACTAACCCACAATCATTTGTACCAAAATAGGTGTACGCAGTGCACTTTAAAAGGGTTGAGCCAATCAATATAATCATTGCCTTCCATTTGAGCTGAGGATAAATCAAGGTGTAACCAGCTTTTCTTTGCAGCCACCTTTACTCTTATAACGATGTATCAAAGTTGAATTTAGAGTATTAAAAAAGTTTTTACAAGTTGCAGAAACAAATGCGCCACTATCACGTATAGATGCGACTTGAGACTATGGCCATGGAGTAGGTAGGTATGGAATGCAGAAGACTTTCTTTTCCTTATTTTATGGATAACTTGCTGCGTTCCCGCGGTGTGACCCGCGATCCCTTGCGATAACTTCATTTTTTCGGAATAAAAAGTAGCTTCCCTGGGATACAACCTTTATCCATGCCAATTTTCAGAATAATCTGTGCAGTGGTTTGGGCGTCAAAAAGTAACAAACAGACAGACAGGCAGACTGATAGACAGGCAGGCAGACTGATAGACAGGCAGGCAGACTGATAGACAGACATACAGAGTTACTTTCACATTATCTATACTAATATTATAAAGAGGAAAGATTTGCTTGTTTGTTTGAAATGAATAGGCTCCGAAACTACTGGACCGATTTGAAAAATTCTTTCACCATTAGAATCCTACATTATGCCTGATGAACATAGGTTATAATTTATTTTTCACACCCGGTACAAGAATACCATACATTTTTTCGTCTCACCTTCTTAACACAAAGTAAACCATTACTCCCTCCTAAAAAACAAAATGGCCGGCGGGAGGTAAAGTTGTATGGGATTTCATTTCTCCCTCTGAACCTCATGTTGACAGATAAGTAATGAGATTTGAATTTCGAACTTCAACATTTCTATTAAAATTTTTACTATTGAGTCCACACCCAATAGAACTTATACGAAAAAAAAAGAAAAAATGTGGCATCTAATCTTTTTCTTCCGAATTTATTTTTGATGTTTCTATGAAAATGTTTACCATAGAGACCTGCACCAAGTAGAATTTATTCAAATTTAAGGAAAAATTGTGGCTAATGCCTCCAAACTATAGAGCGATCTAATGTTGTTGCATATTAATGCTAAAATATTTTTTGAGAACGAAAGGACGACCTTAATAAAATATTTTTTGAGAATAAACGGACGACCTCGACTCCTTCGATAGCGGGTGGTGGGAGCTATCAAAGAAGAGAGATGGTTGGAAAGAATTGGGGGAGACCTTTGCCCAGGAGTGGGACAGTGTAGGTTGAATAAAAAAAACGAATAGATTATTATTATTCTACCTATAAAACCTGTTCATTAGACTTGCTTGCTATTTTCTGGGTTCACTATTTTTCTCGCAGTACCTATGTGTGAAAAGCAGAGTATTCACCTCGGGGTTAAAGCTGTCTTAGTCTTGGGCGCTCTTGAATCCCTCGCTGTCTCAGGATTCTAGTCATTAACTCCCTCGTTGCACTCGGGAGTTAACTATAAACACCCTCGCTGTCGCTCGGGAGTTAACTAAAGAATCCTTCGATGCGCTTGGGATTCAATATGGCGCCCGTGACATAATACACTGCTTTATCCCCTTGGTGAATAATCTACTATTAAAAAACCAGAGATCCGTATGAATATTGCAATAATGTAACCCAAGGTGTAAAAAATTTGAACGTTAAACTCTTTATATCGCGTGCGCTTCGAAAACTATTGATGATAGAACAAAAAAATGTTCTACAATATTAAAGAACATATCAATATCTACAAAAAAGTCAATGGTGGCATATGTCTAACTATTGTGGTTGTGCCAGTATAACAACTTTTATAATTTAAAAAGTAAATAAAAATGCCAACCAAAATCAGACCACGTTATTCTTATCTTGGTATTTATCCTTATCCAAATAAGTCCCTTCGTAGTAAAGGCTGTTTCAGTACCCGTCGATTACTTTTCGAATGATTGAATTCAGACATTTTATTCAAAAGATATCACGCCTAATCTATTCAGCGGTTTGGGCGTGATAACGTTACAAACAGACAGAAATACTTTCACATTTTGAATGATAAGAAATCTTTTCTGTGGGCTGATTAAGCTGAGAGGATGGTGCCAGCAAGCCTATTCCATCATAAACAATGTCTCAGGCAGCGTCCCGTTGAGTAGGTTGCCCTCCTTGACGCTGTATAGGTAAATCTTCATATAATGAAGATGTAAAGTCCTATGTTTTTATAATATCAGTAATTTTGGTATGGAAGTATGGATTAGTATGAATGGATTCTGTGATGACGACGACGCGCAACGTGCGGAAATGGGAATGGGCCCTCACCCCTCGGACGGCGCCTCGACCTATAGTATCCGTGTTTGGGCTCATATGAATCAGCTCACCTATAAAAAGCTTGTACCTACCTATTGAAAATCATTTTTCAAAAAACGTAATTTATTTTGTTTGAACACAGGAACTGAACATTTAAAAATAAGGTTGATTTGAAATAAAAGTCTATTTAAGACATTTTAGTATTCTTTATTGATTAAGTACATACAAACATTATTTTAAGTAATATGAATTATAATAATACCTAATTATAATTTTGGTTTTTCGAATTAGATAAAAACAAATAAATAAACAAGTATTACAGTACACAAACTACATGAGTAGTGTGAAGACTACAGAGAATTTAAATTATCGATGCTGATGATTTCGAAAACGAAGTTTGACACATAGAACACCTAATAGTAATAAGTAATAGTAGTAGGTATAGATAATCCTTTGATAAGTTTGTTGTCAGGTTTTGAGTAATAAAGTTGTGCTGAAAATCTAAATAAAGTTGAGCTTAGGTAAAGTTGAACAGTCTTGAACAGTCTACACTATTTGTTATGAAGATTGATCCAATAACATTTATTGAAGTGTATAAAATAAATCTATAAAGGGTAGGATACATTAACCACTCCACTATGATACTCTTAGGTAATTTTGTTAGGTGATTTGCACTGCACAAATCCACTGCATCAGGATGGACTACTAAACACTGATAAGTTTAAATTATTAATACTATGTACGTGTAATTTTATTAGTTAAGATCATCTAATTACGAACCACCTTCTCCATCTGAATCATGCGATTAAGATATTCCAGAGATATATCGACGATTAAGATATTATAGAGAATATATAAAAGAGATATCTTCAATATCGTCATGTACAGAATCTAGATCACAAAAGTCAGCATCCACATCATCGTCTTCATCTTCGTCATCATCAACATCTGATTGCTCCACTTCTCCATATTGTTGCTCAGGGTTCTCATCTTCAGCATCATCATTGGCATCATCATCTTCCTCAGACTGTTCATCATTGTCATTAGAAGCTGCCTCTGCTTCATTCTTTCTCACCAAGACTAATAACGGCTTGTAATTCTGGTAAGCGCTATTATCAGCTCTCGTCGCCCAAACACATAATGGTTTGATATTGTATGCGCGTTCAATGCTCTTCATCAATATTTGACTCAATGGCACATTCTCATCATCATCTGACAGTCTGAAAAGCCTTCTTCTTTCTTCGAGTCTCTTTTTAGCTGCTTCGTCTCGCAGCCAAGTAATCATCATTCTGAAGCTGTCTTGCGATGCGAGATAGCTGTTTCTCTCTAGCAGGTTTCGATAGAACTGCATCACAGTTTCTCCGTCAAGAATACCAACCAGGATCATGAAGTGAACCAAGGAAGCGCTGCATTCCTTAAATTTGAGATGATCACACTCGAAATTTGCATCCTGTAACAAAAACAAACAACTATTATTGACCGAGCGAGCGAAGCGTCTCAGTTTCGAGATTGGCCAGAAATGCTTTTGTCCTTCTGTCCGTCCGTCTGTCAGTAATCGCCTACAGGTCGCATTTTTCAACCGATTTTGACGAAAATTGGCACACAGGTTCCTTGATTTATTTAAAAACGATAGTCGATTGCGATTTTTGATTGGGGTGAAAATAGGGGGGAAAAGGGGGGAAGTTTGCTGTAGCATTACCTATTTATCGACAGATTTGAATTAAATTCATAAGGCATATTAAGGACTTAATGCTACACAAGTTGTAATGAAAAAAAAATCCAAAAGGGGGAGGTGAAAGGGGGGAAAGTGGTTGGATGTTTGTTTAAGCGTTATATAGGACGTTTTTTCGTAAAATGTATACCTACTACGCAATCGTCTCCGCCTTCACAAGACGAACCCGTTGACACCAGATTCGACCCCCTAGGACCAAAGGGACGCGAATAATCACTAAAACTTATCCCCCTCTTTTCCTAAAAAGTTAACATAGGCATAGATAGGTAAACAGCCTAGGATAGGCTTGCCTACCTCGGTAAGCCTATCCTACTAATATTATAAGGGCTGGTTTCACCAAACTTTGTCTAACAGAGCGTTAGTTAATTGACATTCAAATTTAGTAAGAAAAATAACAACGGATTAAGATTTAAACAGACCGTTACGATGTTTTGTGTTCTTTCCAAAGGAAATCTTCACTAAATAGCCGTTAAATCTAATCGCTGGTCGTCGGCCGGTTAGCTCACTGACATCGTACAAATTTAAAAATATGTCACAACAACGTCCAAAAGCATTGAAAAGTTCGCACCGTAACCATAGCAACAGAAATAACAACGAAGTTTGAAGGAAAATTCCCTAACCACGATTAACTAACCAGCTGTAAGATTGACTTTTGGTGAAACCAGCCCTAAATGTGAAAGTCTGTGTGTGTGTGTATGTGTGTGTGTGCGTGTGTGCGAATGTTTGTTGCCACGTATATCTGTGACGACTTAAACGATTGTGATAAAATTTGGAATGTAGGTTGATTAAACACTGGAATAACATATAATCGTATAACATTTTCGAAAATCAACCTCTAAGGGTGACTACTACTGGGTGTAAAAGTTTCTATAGAAAAAAATATTCCTTGGTCCGATCCAATCCAAACTCGGTATAAATAAACTTTATAGTAAATTAATGAAGCACGTATTTTTTTTTTCAAAACAACCACTCCCTTGGTGTAGTGCAAGGCAGTTTCAAGGTTTTAAGATTCGAAAAACCGTGTGGGTGAAATAAGGACTTATATAGAGAACGCAATAATGTTAATATTTTTTTTTTCAAAATTCAAAACAATACAGTACCTACTTGCTATTAAAAAAATACGTTTCATGTCAATTTCTTCAAAAAAATTGCTGCGCTCGCTTTGCCATGTCTTGCACCAGTTATCGCTATCGTTTTGTTCTAAGCATTGCAAGATCTGGGTAAGATTTTCTCTACCTCTATCTTTTATGGAATTCTTGTGAGAAACAACGCAATATAAGATTTTTCCAAATTCAAAACAATACAGTAAGTACTTGCTATTAAAAAAATAGATTTCGTGTTAATTTCTTCTTATGAAAAAACCAAAAGGGGGAGGTATAAGGGGGAAAAGCGGCTGGATATTTGTTTTAGCGTTGCAAAGGACGTTTTTTCGTAAAATTTATACCTACCACCTGTAGACACCAGACCTCCTAGGACCAAAGGAACGCGAGTAATCACTAAAACTTATGCCTCTCTTTTGCTTAAAAGTGTACATAGGCATAGGTAAGCCTATAAGATAATAAATGCACCTAAATTTCAATTTTGTTCGCGAGGTCTACTGTTCTCACAGAACCACTAGTATTAGGTAGGTACCTACCTTTACCTAATGCCAGAAGTTGAAAAACACCAGCACACTGGCCCTTACTAAGCTTGACTTAAAGTTATGTCATGCATACTTCGATCATACAATAATATTGTATGGTTAGGTCATTGCATAGCTATTATCTAGATACAAACCTACTCGTCACTGGAACTTTAGGCAATACAATTCTGTCCTGGCATCTTGTACCTGTATTATAACTGACTAGCTTTAACAAACAGTTGGTTGTGCTTTTTAACAAACAAAGCAGACTCCAGAATATAAATACTAGGTAGGGTGAGGTACTTACTTTATGTAGGATTAGGTACCTATCTTACCTATACCTATATATTGCGGTTCTAGTACTTACCTAGGCTACCTGTAGGTAGGTACATAGAAACTACTTAACAATCACACGAGTGAAGCCAGTTCGCAACAAGTAGGTAGGTAGGTAAGAAACAGCAATATCGATTTTCACTGACCTCGATAGCTCTCAGACACTCCATCTTTGGAACGAAGGAGTTGATGAGCTTCAGCAAAGTTTTCTTGTAGAACTCGATGACTTCCCTTATTACCATGAGGAAGGCTTCAGAGGTGGCAAGGACTGGGAGGCTCAGCAGCGCTCTTATGACGAAGTATTCCACCTCGTCCTTGTTAATCTTGTACGCCGCTCGCGATTGCTCAACATCGGAAACGAAATCATGACGCTCTTTTTCCCTGTACCCCTTTCCCAGCATCTCAATCAGCTTCAGCTGAAATCCTAAAAATGGGAAAATTTTGTTAAGCTGGTAGGACAAAGGTCGCCATTACCTTTATTGGGAATAGAATTAAAACAGCGAAATTGAATATTTTAGAAGTCAATACACAACAAAATTACTTACTCTTTCTATTTCCTTCAATCGGCTGGCGTGCCATTGCTTTTGATTCCGGCTCAGATTATTTAAAACAACTCGGAGGAGCTAACAAAAATGGCCTAGAACTGGACTAGATATCGATAAGTTGGTGTTGGAGGCTGTTCCTTGAGGTAGGGTTAACAAAGTACTCTGTGGGTAGGGTGCGCGGCCACTGGCCACGGGGTGCGCCGCGCCGTTTGCGTCACAAGTCACGTGACCTGCGCGCGCACAATGTGGTACACCACACTGGTTTTGAGTGTCCAAACAAAATTATCAGAAATTTCAAAAAAACGTAACAAAAAATCAGTCATTAAATCAATCCTAACAAGAACAGAAATGGCATCAAAGCAATTCACTGTACAATCGACACACTTATACGAGTATAAACAGATAAATAACAAACTTAATATCTACATATTTATTTATTTATTTAAGGACATCCAACGGAAAAATCACAAAAGTATTATCAATTTCTTAACTAAGCTTTTACTTTTAAGTAGTGTTTTCCCAGATAGGGACGCCACAGCATGCATTATGGACTCAACTAAACTAAAATACTTAGGCATTTCTAACATTAAACATTAATGAGTTACAAAGAAATAAAATCAAAAAACAAGTATTAAAATTAGCATAATAAAACAATGAGACCCTATTCTGTTATTCCTTTTGTTGGCACTGTTGTACACCATCGATTGCAGCTACGGAAACTACCGACTTTATTATAAATTTACCTATAACGTCTTGCTTGAGCGAAAGATATTAAGAGAAAAATATAGAGTTGAACACAAGTAGGTACCTTCAAAACTTAGCGCTCTTACGCACGGTTGAACCGTGGGGCGATAATACAGGTCTTAGAGACTTAAAAGAGAAGATCCCACAACAAAATATTGTAATAAGTACTTAATTGTAATTTTGAATAAATACCAACATTTTACTTTTTTTTTTACTTTTTGCCCATGAAATTCATCGGGTACCTACCTAGGTACCTACCTGTATTTAAATTAAATGTCAACTTGAAAACTTTTGCGCTCATCAAACTTAACAGCCTTACCTATTACATCCCTATATAAATGTTCGTTCATGGTTCCTACGCAGTGTCGGTAACGGGTACTTAAATCCGCTCTATCCTAGTAAGAAAAGGTTTTACCTGTGAACACAACACAACATCATTCATTTTTACAGCAAGGCACTTGAAGTATCTGCAACTAAGGGTAATGCTAAAAAAAAACCCACGTCCAGATTTCTGAGGAGTTCCATCAAACAGCACCTGACTCCATCATCAGATCAGCTCGCTGCCAACATAATATTTTCAAATTGCATACAAAACTCAAGCGAAGTGCTGAGTTTCAACTCAATCGGCTTATTTTCTGAAGCGCAAGCGCATATTATAAAAAACCCTAGGGTTTTTTTTCATACATTATGAGCATTATCCTTTAGGTACTTTTTGTATTCTACCGTAGCGCACTCAAATGTGATGTCTAAATGTTTGGTTATGGTGATTGTACCTATGTTTGTTTATGTTTCAATCACGCCTAAACCAGTGAACCGACTTGGTTTATGACCTGGATTAGCATTAAGGCTATCCAAAATGTTGGTACCACGTGGGCGAAGCCGCGCGCAGAATCAATACATAACTGTATGCAACGTTTATTAGTGAGGGCCATAATGTTTTTAACATAATTGCACGTAGAATTTTAATCAATTGTCACTTCTAATTTTTTTAAACAGATTCTGCGTGCTACGGATCGCTCTCAAAACTTTGAAGGACTGCTTGACATGTCAATCAATCTGCCAAATGTCAAACTATTATCCTAATAAATTAAAACAGTAGCACTCTGGATACACATTCTATAAGACAAATTCAAATCTAATTTAACAGAACTGCCGGCCGCTCAATTTGTATTGTAAATGCACAGCACCAGCACTCACTACACATCACATTGTTGTAGTAAAATGTAAACTCGAAATAATTATTTGAATTTTGTTATTGTGCACGTTTAATTGTTTAGTTTGTGTGTTTATCGAACTGTGCTTTGAGCTTCAAACAAAACTATCCAGGACATGGTTTTTTGGAGCAAGATTACCGTGACGCCTTGAAATATTTTGATCAAGGGATAGGATAAACTATGGGTACCGCAATGCTCCCTGAGGACTGCTCAAAGCAATGGGAGATTCTGCTGCTTTTGATTGCTTCAGAAGAGAAGAAAATAGACAGAACCAACGACAATGAGATTGACACTATGAACTATTTCTTGAAGAACGAGGGAGTGAAGTTTGTACACAATTCTTTTTAATATTAAGATAGACCGCTCTCTAGTCTGAAATCTATTTCATATATAGGTATTTCTATATGCCTGTTTCATCCATATAAATGCAATACTCATACTGCTTAATAATAGCCTTAGCTTAGATGTCTTCGATGTATCTTGAATAGGTTTCTGTAAAAGATCTGAGTGTTACCATGCCCTGGATTTATTGTATGCACTAAAAGTACCTACTTATATTATTATTTATTATTATGGTTGTTTAGATCATAATCTATGCAGTTTTTAACTGGACAACAGGGTCTAACTGGGATGCACGCCAGGCCATGTGTGACTCTGTGAAAAGTTGAGCTTCTGAAAGGGGTTCCGTCTGTAAAAACTTCCTCACTATTCTACATGTGTTCAAAATAACTGCTTTTTGTAAAAGAATGAATGTATGTTTTGGTAAATCTAAGAACTCTAAAGATTGGAAAAGTTGTGTAGGAATTATTATTAGAACCAGTAAATGATAGGACTATCTAATATATATATAGTGACTTTCTTCAGTTTCCACATGCAGGTTTTTTCATTTTTGAGATCAACATATTTTGAAAGCCTTTCTGCAATTGTATTCTGTAGGTTGTGGGTGTTCGGGATAGCTATGTCTATGAGGAGTGCAGTGTGGTTGGTTTTATCAACAAGAGTAAGGCCTGGTCTATTGAAATACTATTATGAGTCTGTGATATCCCACTGCAGGGCAAAAGCCTCCCATTTGTCCTACTTAAACATGTAAAAAAATAATTTGCATGATTTTCAGACACATTCTATTTCAATGGATACGGCAAATGCATGCAACGTATGGAAAGAAAGCAAGCAGCAGTGACACAGCATGTAAATCTGATGATATATCTTTGTTGTGGAGGCAAAGAGGCAATGATAAGTTCAGAGCAAACCTTGTTGAAGAGAGCTACAAGTGTTACACCAAGAGTGTGATGTATGCTAACCAAAATGGACCAATGTATCCCTTGGCTTTGGCCAACCGATCAGCTGCTTTATTGAGGTTGAAGAGATTTCAGGTTGGTTTATGTATTATTACATTAATGACCGAACAATCAGTGTGATAAAGTCTAAGCTAAATAAAAAAAAATGAAATTTGGGGGGTGGGGGGTCATGTCCCCTGTAATTTATATTTTGTTTAAAATATTATATGTGTACTAGCTCCCGCGGTGTAACCCGCGGTCCCTCGGGATTTTTTCGGGATAAAAAGTAGCCTATGTCCTTCCCTGGGATACAACGTTTATCCATGCCAATTTTCAGCCTAATCTGTTCAGTGGTTTGGGTGTGAAAAGGTAACAAACAGACAGACATTTATAATTGTAAATGTGTACTTTCACATTTATAATATTATAGTATGGATTACGTTAGTTTTTGATTGATGTATAAATATACTTTTACTTACTTACCTACTTAAATTTATATCATAAACTTACAGGAATGTCTAGCTGACATAGCTTTGGCTCTATCAGCCGGTTATCCAAGTGAGTTGCGTCATAAGGTAATGTTGCGCCGTGCGGACTGCTACATCGAGCTGAACCAAAGAGATCTCGTGATCGAATCTCTGGCGTCTGCCTCTCAACATGCCTCGACGCTCAGCCTGACGCCTTCACAAAGCGGTTAGTGTCTATACATATCTCAAGAGCCAGTCTCTGGCCCTGACGCCTTCAATAAATTAAAATAAGTGTAAAGTTTTGAAAAAGTCATCTCACTTCTTTTGTTGTTGTTCTTCACTCCTTTTTTATTAACATCAAATGTGCTGACTACCCCCTTAGACATCTACAAAGAATCAAAATGATCCACCACCCGGAGAAAGAAACAGCTGTGATCAATGATCATGTTTATGTTTTACATAAATTGATTTTCGAATTATGCAAACAATATGCCGCTCTAAAAGTCTTGTTCATATTTCCAGCTGAGTTCGAACGCAATGTGAAGATCTTAGAAGGGAAAATGGAGGTTGTCAGTATTGAGGAAGTTCCCTCCGAACATGAGATACCAGGCTGCTATATGGGAGAAGGCGACCACTTCACAAACGCTTCTAGCGTATTAGAGCTGAGGTTGGTAATACTACAACAATGTATATGTTTTTTCTCTACTATATTTATATTCTTTGCGAATGCTGAATGCGAATTTTTGAGCCAGACAACTGCTATTCCCAATTTGTAAGATATATTGTCCTTAATATATTGTCCTTAATATATTTATGTAGGTTATACAAGCATTTAAATTAACTCAGGCTAACTAAAGTATTTAATTTAATAATTTTATGCATTTTTATTCACTCGTTTAGTTATAAAATGAGCTTTTCAAAATGTAAAAATATTGCCGTAAAAGTTTACTGAGTGCAGACCTAGATGGCGCTACTGGTAGATTAGATCGTGCGCTTGCTTGCGTTTTGCTATTTTGAGAGAGTTTTCTGCGCGACTCCATATTGCCAAAGCGAATATTGCCATTCTTCAATGCCCATTTTTGTATAGTGTGTTTGGTTAAACTCGATGACAATGGATTTCAAGATTCGCAATAACCCGGTTTCGAGAGTCACGTGACTTGCACGTGACCTTTTCGAGTCAAATCCAAGAATATAATTCTCATCTCAACGCCCAACGCAACGCTTAGTTTGGGTGCCAGATAACTGATATACTACTTAGATATTTTTTGTTTTGTAAATACATACATATTATACATAGAAACACCCAGACCCGAGATAAATATTTGCAGATCATACAAACATTTACCCCGCGGCGGGGATCGAACCCGCAACCTTCTACGTCCCAAGCGGGCTTTCACCCACTGCGCCACAGAGATCGTCCCGTAAATGTCTGGCTTACCGTAATTTTATGCTGCCAGTGCGAATTAGGTTTACAAGCTACTAGCGGAACTCCAGCGACTTCTTTCACGTAGTACCTTAGCCTTTATCAACTAAGCTATTTTACGCACAGGAACAACTAACTAATGAGCTCTAAGACGCCTATATACGCGAAAGCATACACTATCAATACCACATATTAGAATCCACATATTAGAATACACATATTAGAATAGAATAGAATAAGTTTTTATTGTAAACTGTTGAATTTAACAAAGATGGTCGATTTGTTATCATGTAAAATGTACAAACAGTTTGCCCTTTTGGACGTACAATATTAACATTAATAGTATGTTAGTACTTAAAACTAAACAAATACCTATGTATTTAGTTAGAGAAACTATTTACATTCATTATCCATGTAGAATTATTCCAAATTGTAAAAACCTTTTTGAATAGGATACAATGAATTTAATGTTCTCTTACTGCACTACAAATATTTTACGGCTGCTGGTGTTTTCGCTTAAATTCAATTCAATTTATTCATGAAACTTACATAAATACTACAATTATTATAAATAATTTACCACCAACTCCGCACTAGGCTAAGCCTGTATCGCGACAGTTCGAGTAATTTTTATAAAAATATAACTAAATACCTATATAAAACCTTATAAAACATAATAAATAACATATTATATAAGTAATAACTAAACTAAAATTGTCTACGTATAAGCTGTACGCACTATCGGGGTGTCTCGTAGGCGCCC
Organism: Epirrhoe alternata; assembly: GCA_963565295.1. Classification (NCBI taxonomy): domain Eukaryota; kingdom Metazoa; phylum Arthropoda; class Insecta; order Lepidoptera; family Geometridae; genus Epirrhoe; species Epirrhoe alternata. Next base: position 5,518,918 of record OY751375.1, read on the forward strand.
ACGGAACCGTCTGTACACAACACCCTTCGGCCAAAATGCTGCATCCATGTAGGTTGATAGACTAGCAGTCGGCACTCTCACTATATATGAGTTAAAGCTCATATTACGGTGAGATGCCAACTGTACAACCCTCACGGTGAGCTGGGTCTTTCGCTTCACATACTCCGCGACGTCCTCAGGCTTCACGTCGAAGTGAACCCGGGACACGTAGAGCTGAGTTGTTGGAATCTCAGCACGCAGTAAGTGTAGAGTTTCGGTCGTCAGTGCGGCGGTCCCGCATTGATTACGAGACGCGGGCTTCTTCTTCTTCCGTTCCACCTTGATGAACCCCTCATCGTCACATTGTGCCATCCGAAAATGTATTTAAGTATGAAGAATATCCCAGAATCTTTTAAGTTTAGGTGTAGCCAGAGTGCCAGATCCTTACTTCTTCTTCTTTTTATCGTGTCGATGCCCACTCATTTAAATAAATTTTGAATAAAAGGTGGCCACCTCAACTGCGCTATCTGTGGCTGCGTTGAGGTCATCCTGTGTGCAGGACGCAGGTGTTGGGGCACAAGGTGCACACCAAAACCAAAGAGCCTTACTGAAAACAAGTATTACAATAAAAAAAACCGTTCAAGTGCGAGTCGTACTCGCCTACCCAGGGTTCCGTATAAAGCCCTGAGTAGGTACGTATAACAGTGCAAACCTACATACACCAAAGGTATTATGTAGGTAATAGGTACTCGTAATACTCTTACATGATTGTTGATTTCCATGAGTGTCGACAATACGTTTTTGCGGCATAAACGGCTGTATCTTTTTTACGTTGACTTTTTCACATCATAAAGGGCCTGTAGGTAGACCTAACTGTACCGGGTGAGTTTTGTCGAGGGCCCTCTACAATTAAAAATCCATTTTGGTTTTTTGGGGCGCCGGTCAGTAACAGTGGCATTAGCAGTAACAGCGCGCAATATTTACATACTCGCGCTGCCCACTTCCCTGCCCAACAAAGCTGAGTGTAAGTAAACGTGGGGTTACTATTTTGCGCATAAGATCCGCCATTCCTATGACACTTGGGTTATTAAGACGAATCTAACGATACACTAAATGTCGAAATCTATCTAGTCGGTTGGAAGATACAAGGCCCAGGGTACAAATAAATTTAACGCATTGCATACATACAAGATACGTGCGAAAAACATAACCCTTCCTTTTATGTCAGGTAATTAATTTGATTGGCAACATTACTTTAGTTGGAGTGAATTAATATTGAACGTGCTACAAATAAGAATGATTGATACTCGTAATATAATGGCAAGTTCGATTCCATGCTCGCGGCGAGACAAATGTCTGAGTGTTGTGGCAATCATAGTTTCTGATACTTACAACACAAGGAGTCCCGATATGTTAGATTAGAGCTATGTATGCTGAACTAGCACAAGCGGTATTAACAGCACATATCGTATTATAACGTCGAAGGTGGACGTCTTGTAGCGCTATTGTACGCGCATCAGAAGTAAACTTAGAAATCAGAGTCCTGTGACATACACAATCAAACGCTTTAGATAGATCGCAGAATGCTTCGATCACGTCTTGTGAGTTTTTATAGGCATCATAAATGTGCTTTAGAAGCATCAGTTGTTGAACGACCTTTGGTAAATCCAAATTGATATTTATGTAGTAGTTCGTGTATGAAAATAAACAAGCAATTGATTCAAAATAACATTCTTAAATATTTTACTTAACGCAGGCAGAATCGAAATTGATCTATAGTTAGCTGGGTCGCTTTCATTACCAGACTTGAACAATGAAATAAGTTTGCTAAACTTCATAAGGTCAGGTAAAACACCCTCGTCAATATCATAAATCTAAGCTTAGGTGGTTCTTTGTTTCAGACGTAGTGACACAGTGGGTCGTTACGTCGCGACTTCAGCCGCGACGCGTAGAGGCGATGTATTGTTCTCTGAGGAGCCATACGCGTGGGTTCCACTGCCTTCCGAGCTACCCCTTTGTGATGGATGCTGTGCCGCGCATATAAACCTCGTGCCGTGAGTATGTTGCATGCAATTTTCATCCTTAAAGCGTTATATTGATAATGAGATTAATAGCGATCAGCGACTTGACTTCCAGAGCTTATTTGTTGTTATTGTCATCGAAGGTAGTTTATCGATATCTTCGTCAATAGTAGCCTGATCTTCATCATTATTTTTGTTTGAAAGGCAAAGTCTCGAGGTGGTCCCAAATAAAAGTTATTCCTGCGGGAAATATACTTGTAAAGTAAAACAAAAAAAACCTAAACCTCGTTTGTAATTTTCGTCCTGAGTCCAATATTGAGAGGACACTGTAGTGCCTGGAACATTGTTCAATATAGAATAGGCTTGCCCAGCACCTAAACAATCCTTTCAAACTAATCAGCCTAAACTAAGCTGCTTTCGTCATGATGTTTTCATTCGCCGTTATGAGCTTGTTTTGAAGCGTATATGAATTTTACGAAACACGAGATCCATTGATGCACGTACGGGATATACAGGGTGTCCCAGGAACGACTGTCAAGCGGAAGTCCAGTGATGCAGCACCCCAAGGGCTACCCGAATCACCCCATGTTCAGCGATTTTTTGTAGTTTAGAAGTTATTTGTGTTTTTGTGACATTTTATTTATTGAGCAGTTGCAAGACAATTTTGGTCATTTTGAGGTGAATAATTGAGATAAGCTCATAATTTTTTCTCTGTTATTTAGCTAAAAGGTGGGTCTCTTCAATCCAATGACTATTTACTCCAAAACCCATTCGACTGCGCCATAAAATAAAATGATGTTGCGTAAAATGAAAAACTGAAAACAATACCAATACTTTCAAGGGCATTTTCTGAGGAAAAGTCATAGAACTTTTTTTGATCCGAATGTATTTTAAAAACATCGCCATTTCAACAGCTATTTACCCTGTGAATTTCGTCAAGATATCTTAACGGCATCCTACTTAAATTTTAATACAAAGTGTACCAAGTCTTAAAACCAAAATTTTTTAGATAGTTAAAATGACGCATTTTTTTAGAGAAAATAGCAGTATTGAGCCAGATTAAGGTTAACATGATGCAATGAACCCAATTTGCATGGTTTTTAAGTGAAACGACAACTCCAAGACCTATCTTTGTGCTCTCAGTACGATACTCGTAGGTCAAAAGCTCAGTTTGTCTCTAAAAAGCATGGCATCCTTGTTAAGGTAAGGCGTTATTTCACTCATGTGCAGCTGCTCACTCCGAAAAACCCAGGTTTGGGCCTGTTTGAGGTACTGTTCTCGCTTAAGGGAGGGCTCCGCCAAGTACCAATTCCAGGCACTAAAGTCGATTGAGAGGTAAACTTAAAACACATAACACGAACACTAGGAATACCAAGCATGGCTTAGTAGAAATTATGCGCTTATCTCAATTATTCACCTCAAAATGACCAAAATTGTCTTGCAACTGCTCAATAAATAAAATGTCACAAAAACACGAATAACTTCTAAACTACAAAAAATCGCTGAACATGGGGTGATTCGGGTAGCCCTTGGGGTGCTGCATCACTGGACTTCCGCTTGACAGTCGTTCCTGGGACACCCTGTATAATAAGGGAGTTTCCCATGTGTGTGTGTGTTATTGTTGTTTGTATGGGATCGATACTTGGCATCGTATATGTAACATAATTATAAGCGATATTCATTTAATTTCTCTCTTCCAGTTGCAACGTATGTTCTCGAAGTGCGTACTGCGATCTTGAATGCCGCGCGCGCGCATCTTCCTACCACCAATACGAATGTATAGGAGCTCAGGCAGACATATTCCCAACCATTGGCATTGCTCATCTTGCACTCAGGTGAGTAAACTAACCTATCTAAGTTTATTATTGACGATTTTAGGTGATTAAACCGGTCATACTGAATTTATCTTCTTTAATTTTGATAAACACTTTCAAAGTCAAAAAGCATTAATTCAGTAGAATCGCTGGGAACATTTTAATAGTGTTTAAATTTTAGTGATTCTACTCACTGTTCCTTCGACCAATCGTGAAGAAACAGCAACAAACACGGTCATCATTTAAATTAGTCTAACACCAGCGAAGATCTTTCAAACAAAGTGAATTTAAGCATCCAAATACAGATTTTGCCCACAGTTTGCAGAAGTTACAACATTACAGATTACTTTTAGCTCAATCATTAAAATCTTAATTATTCTCATACTTAAATTTTAATAATAATCATGAATTTTGCTTCAGAGTACTTCTAATATCGACCATAAACGGATTCCCTGAGCTGCCGTCTGGGACCCCAACGCCTAATAAAGCATCCGATCTTTTTGCTGCGTACGCGAACGTGGACGATATAGAAATATACCATCGGGACACCCACCCTTTCTATCGAATGTTCAATCTCGTCACTAACTTTGAGAAAATGAATAATATGGACTACATTCAATATGCTTTGGTAAGCGAAGGTTCGAAGGCGCCGTTTTTATTGTCATCGTTTTCCAGTAAATAATACACCTAGACATGTCATCCAGTATATTCAAAATACGGAAACGGACTGTACAGACTGCTTATGTATTTCTTGTTGCTAAATAAATGCCTGTTTTTTTTTACTTTCCTTCGCCGTACCACACGTCATAAAAGTAACACTTTGCTAAAACGAATATTTTTCTCATGTAACGGGTTCGATTTCCGGTTCAACCATGTAATTATTTAAATATCTATGAATGCAGTTTAAATCCATACTATCCATACTCCATACTAATATTATAAATGTGAAAGTAACTCTGTCTGTCTGTCTGTCTGTCTGTCTGTCTGTTTGTTACCTTTTCACGCCCAAACCGCTGAACCGATTAAGCTTAAATTTGGCATGGATAAAGAGTATACCCCAGGGATGGACATAGGCTACTTTTTTTTGTCAATAACCATAAGGGGGCGTCAAAATAAGGGTTGCAAGTTTGTATGGGGAAAAAAGTTAAGCGACCCTGGGCGCGGTCATAAAGAGGATGGGTGACCGCCCGAGCCACTTTTTGCACTCTAAATTTTTTTTGTTTTTTTTTTTATTTTGCTTAATAAATGATTTTAAAATTAATTATAAACATGTAACATCTGTGTTCCCACCCATCAATATATCTGAACTCCGAAGTTATGCTTTTTTTATATTAAAATATATTTTCCTTGGCTTTAGTTAGAACGCCATCTATATCACCGAGGGTAAACTGATTTATACTTTGCTCCTAGGTGGCGTTTCTATTAAGATACGATCATTTTGAGTTTTGAAAAGTAAATGGAGATTTATGCTTAGAGTTTCCGATCTTTTTGTTTGTTTTCAAATTTCAAGTACCTACTTATGTTTTTTTGCTCACGAATTTGCAGGTAGGTAATATTAGTTACCTAATCGTTTTATTTCGAAATTCAAAACCAAACAGTACTTGCTATTAAAAAAAAAATACGTTTCGAGTCAATTTCTTCAAAAAAATTGCCGCTCGCTTCGACAAGTTTCACACCAGTTGCCACTATCGTTTTGAAGCGCTCTTGGTCGTGCTTGCTTAGTCGTTCTTGATAGATCGTCGAAGTTAAGCAACGTTCGAAACGGTCTGTAAGTGGATGGATGACCGCCAGTGGCATTTTCATCTGAGCGCTTCCGTGCTTCGGAGGGCACGTTAAATGGTCGGTCCCGGCTATTTAAGTCATGACGGAAGCCTTAAGGCGGCCTAAAAACTCCGTCACCAGAGTTGGCCACTGACTCATACGAACTTAGGTACCTACTTACTATCGTTTTGATCTAAGCATTGCAAGATTACCTCTTGAAATTCTTGAGAGGAGAGGAACATAACGCAAAATTAGTTATTTATTCGATCGAAATTCAAAACAATTCATAAAGCTTAGCGTTAAAATGATTATTGTATCAAGCGAAAGAGTATATTTTTATATTTTTTAGTTTGTATATTTTTTCGATTCACTCAAGACTCCTGCATTTTGTTCCTAATAATGCGCAGACGAAGTCGCGCGGGTCAGCTAGTTGTTTTATAAATTGAAATAATGTCTTCTTTCAGTAAATGTTCCCATCTACAATATTTAAGGTACTTTCCCTCTATGTGGCATATCCGTGGGACGCCCTGTATATTTCTGCGTCCCGCTTGGGACGCAGAAGGTTGCGGGTTCAATCCCCGCGGCGGGATAAATGTTTGTATGATCTGCAAATATTTATCTCGGGTCTGGGTGTTACTATGTATAATATGTATGTATTTACAAACAAAAAGTATATAAGTAGTATATCAGTTATCTGGTTCCCATAGTACAAGCTTTGCTTAGTTTTGGGCTAGATGATGCTGTGTGAAATGTCCAGCATTATTTATTTATTTTATGATACTTGGGGTTATTATGACGAATCTAACGATACCTCCATCCAGCCGTTTGGAAGATACGAGGGAACAAAGAAGTTTAACGCATTACATACATACAAGATACGCGCGAAAAAAAATAACCCCTCTCTTTGACAGTCAGGTAATAAGTAAGTACCTGAATATTTTTTAAGAAGGGTGTTTCCAAAAATTTGGAAGGTATACACTTTTTTTTTAAATTGTTTAATTTCCCACAAACCTCACAAAATTCGGTTTGAATAGGTTCAAATATTGTATGTAATATCCAATACTATTCATCAAAGGGTTAGTAAATACTAAACAAGCTAATATTGATTGCGCTATCCCCAAGTATCTGCTACAAAATAACATGTAGGTAGGTAAAGATGTGTCCATGCACGGTCAAAGGCTTCTATGAAATGGGAGCACTTCAAAGAAGGGTTTGAAATTTGTATTTACCTATTTGAGTTTGCGATGCATACATTTGTACTTGGGGATATTTTACTTGTAGGCTACTATCACACTAGGCGCAAAGTTTGCGGGGTGCTGGGCCATCAGTTTTCAAACTAATTAGAAACGAGCACACTGAATGTATCACTAAAATATCAGGCATAAGTATATGCGTGATGACTAATTGATGAGTTTTATTTCAACTTCTGACATGGATTTTCTATAATAAATAACGAATTTCCACTTAAAGTTTCCGGAAATGGTCAATCTTATCCTTTGTCAGACGGCGCGAAATGTCTAAGCGTAACTATAAAAATCGCAGAACCAGTTTTGTATAGTTCTACCCAAGACGCGCACAAATTACGGAAAAAAAATGTTTAAATACTTATGCAAGCGCTCAATTTTGCAAAAAAAATAAAAAATATAAGCCCATAAAATATGTTTTTTTTTCTATTATTTATGTGTTTTGTTTGTTTATTATGTTTGTGTTTTTGTACCAAATAAAGTATATATTCTCATCTCTTTTCTAATTTTCTTACAAACTCCTTAAACTTTTTGAAGCATAGAAGTAACTCGCCAATTTTGTGTAGTAGACCTTTGTTAGTACTTTTGCCATTTAGACCTAGTGTGAACGAAACTTAATGTATCAAACTGTTATTGATATTGAACATTGACCTTGCAAAGCGATTAAATAGGGGAGAGTTGATGAAGGGATTCATAAATCAATAGTACCATTACCCAAATGTCTCTATTATGTCCATGAGATGCAAATTATTGTGAATCAAATTCGAGCTTTCTTCGAGTTTTTGGGGGACTTTGGCGAAACTTGTTTTCTTGCCTTTGTATTGCCTCGTAAACATAAAATGAAGTGATTGTTGTCGTGGGAAATAGAAGACATAGAAGTGAATTGGTCTCATGGTCTTTTATAAAGGAGAGATTAAGTACCGAAAATACGTAAGACAAGAAAAGCGTTGTTCGATGAATTCAATTCTCTCATCTGGCATCTGACCTGCAATCGAAATCTACTATTATGTCTATGGGGTTATAGACATTTTCAAAAGATCTTTTTTGAGAGAAAACATTTTTCCCTTTTTTCGCAGACATCAACAATGCTGATTTTGTATTTGGAACACTTCACGTCGTTCTTCGAGCACCTGCCTAATAGATTGCCGTACAAGCTGGGGGTGTCACAGTTACGTCTCTTCGCTGGTGCACTGATGTTGCGAGCGTTAGGACAGCTGGTGTGTAATGGCCATGCTGCTCTCACACTTGCTGTGGTCGACGATGGAGAAGGTAAGACATATATTTGACATCTGGTTACAGTTTTTTCATCGTGTGTGTAGATTTGTTTCCGTTTGCGTTGGCAATACTGAGCGTTCATTCGTCCAGGGAGCGTTACCGAGCTTACACACACACCTACACACATCTACACACAATTAAGACAAATCGGTCTGGGTGAGATAGGATAGGAGAACTGTAACACAATGTTTAAGAGGTTTCGCATTTTTTTTCAGGAGAAACAGTGACGGAACGCGAAGTTCGTCGTGCTACAGCTATCTACCCTTCGGCTGCTATGATGAATCACTCGTGCGATCCAACCATCATAAACACGTACGTAGCAATGAAACTATGTCTAGTCTGTACTATGAAAGTATATACCTATTATAATTGTCGAATAAACAAGCTATTATTACCATAGAATACCATCTCAGGTTTAATTTTTTCCCCAAAATCGTTCCCGAACAGCAAACATAAAAATAAACATATCCCTAAATCCTAGAGCTGCCCATGTTCCCAAGTTTCTGAGCACTAAGTATAATACGGTATTTCCCTGGAATTCAAATTATAAATTGATTGATAATATTACTAAGTAAACTATACACACACATACTACCCTTTCCAGGATTATAACTTTACTACCCTAACAAACATTAATAAAGAATAATAAACGCGTTTTATTTTTGTACCTTCTAGTACCTACAGCGCAACAGTGTTATGCCCACATTGGCCCCGATTCTGTTGTTCACTGACTAAAGTTAACCAAACTAAAATGCTTCATTCTTATTTCGTTAACGATAAAATCCAAAATGAATGACTATTACAGTGGCACTCTTAAAATTTCTTAATTTTAGTAAAAATTAAGTATTTGTGGGTAGATTTAGTCAAGACCATTTTGCTTGCCGTGTAAAACAGCTGCTAAAGAAGCTCAGAGGCGCCATTTTGATTATACTTTTAGTTAGGTCACTTTCAACGACATGCCATTTTCATCTTTAGTGAGAACCAAATAAGAACGTGCCAGTTTTAGTTTTAATTAAGTTTAGTCAGTGAACAACAGAATCGACGCCATTATGCCCATAAACGTAGGATGTATAGACTAAGGCCGGTACACTGGTAAGTTTTACTCACGTAAGTAACTTACGATAAAGCAAATGTAAAAACTCTTTGTAAGTCGCTTATCTAGGTCTTACTAGGTACTTGCGTAAGTTAGAATATTATAAGTCTAATGCCGGTATTCACAAACAATACTTGCCTAAGTAAACTAGCAATACTATGCGAAGTAAGGCATTTCTCAGTGCGTTTCAGATGGCAAGCCTTCCCATTCATAAACAATACTCACACTACTCTTAGCTAAGCAAACGCACTGCGTTGAATAGAGCTCTGTGATTGGTTCGTTTGTATTACGTACTTCACTTCGTTGACTGACATCTTAATAAACAGCCGCACTTAGAGTCGTTTTATATAAAAAACCGTTAATACGCAACGGATATAAGTAGACGTTAGAGTGACTAATGCCGGTATTCACAAACAATACTTGCCTCAGTAAACTAGCAATACTATGCGAAGTAAGGCATTTCTCAGTGCGTTTCAGATGGCAAGCCTTCCAATTCATAAACAATACTCAAACTACTCTTAGCTAAGCAAACGCACTGCGTTGAATAGAGCTCTGTGATTGGTTCGTTTGTATTACGTACTTCACTTCGTTGACTGACGTCTTATTATACAGCCGCACTTAGAGTCGTTTTATATAAAAAACCGTTAATACGCAACGGATATAAGTAGACGTTAGAGTGACTCTGAGTACTGACATAAATCTTTTTGACGTAAGCTGGTCACTATTTGACGCTATGCGTTGTCTAATATAGCTAGCTGGCTCCCTTAGCTATGCGTTCGTTTGAAGGGACGCATAGTGCCGATCGCCACTCAAGTATTATCTATGAATAGGTTTTTGGGACCCTGTGCATCCGCGCGCACTATGAGACCTCATAGTAACGTTTGTGAATACCGGTGTCTGAGTACTGACATAAATCTGTTTGACGTAAGCTGGTCACTATTTGACGCTATGCGTTGTCTAATATAGCTAGCTGGCTCCCTTAGCTATGCGTTCATTTGAAGGGACGCATAGTGCCGATCGCCACTCAAGTATTATCTATGAATAGGTTTTTGGGACACTGTGCGTCCGCGCGCACTATGAGACCTCATAGTAACGTTTGTGAATACCGGTGTAAAAGTGTTTGAATTTGCTTACGGAATCGTCGCACAACTTACCGAAGCTGTTTGATAATTCGAGAGCTTACAAATCATTTTCAGCAACATTGGCAAAATAAACAAAAAACTGGTCACCAACTGAGGTGGAAAGTTGAATTACTTCATTTGAATTGCATCCCACACGCCCAAGCGCTCGTGGTCGTCTTTCTTTAGGCTTTCTTGTTAGATCGTCGAAGTCAAGCAACGTTCTAAACGTTCCGTGAGTAGATGGGTGACCGTCAGTGGCATTTTACATCCCATACTCTGGGATTAAAAAAATAAAGAGCACAAAAACCGCGTGAAAACAAATTCAATAATGAACTAAGTGAAATGAATACAACGCCAGAGGAAATAGCTAGAAAGTTGCATAATTTGAAAGGACAATTTAGCCAGGAAGTAGCGGAAAAAAAAATGATGCATCTTCTATTTTAGTTATTGGTGCTTGTAGCATCCGCAATCCGCATCAAATCAATGATGGCATTTTGCTACCTTGAGGAGACCAGAGTGGCCTGATCTTGTCGCGAATTAAAGGTTTGGTTCACAAATCGATGGGCAATCAACAATCAAAGAATATCACAACTTGTGACGCAGAAGGATGCGGGTTCGATCCCCGCTGCGGGACAAATGTTTGTATGATCTGCAGATAGTCTCGGGTCCGGGTGTTTTCTACGTATGTATTTACAAACAAAAAGTACCACCTATATAAGTAGTATATCAGTCATGTAGTACCCATAACACAAGCTCTGCTTACTTTGGGGCTAGATGATGCTGTGTGAAAAAGTCCAGCATTATTTATTATTTATAGTAAAGTTTACCGTTGACGGTCGTTTTAAAGGACCCAATCTTCAGTGCATGTTAAATCTGCCGCACCAATGCAATGGCTACAATAAAATATCTAATCAGAGTTAAAGCTTAGTCATTTTAGGAAAAGAGGATGGTTATCAAGTTTCTGTTTAAGATTAATCAACTACCTCTTTTCCTTCTATAAATAATCCTTTGGTTTTTGTTAACCTATTTCATCCCACTGTTTGGCAAATAATACCTACATAAAACTTAGTTTATTTCTTGAAGGTTATAAAAGAAATAATATTTATCACAGTAACATTTAATTCAATTCTTTCAAAACACTGAAATCACAATAGAGTTTCAATAATTATACATATACATACAATGTACTATCATCGTACTTAGATATACTCGTAGTTATCTAATTTTGAAAGAGCTTTTCATATACCTTATAATATACAAAGAAAGTTATAAATACATTTTTTCTTTTTTAAACTGCTGCCGAAGAAGATAGTATATGCCGATAAAAACTGGTAGATTTGGCGTCCGATGGCGGACGGCCGTGAAATTCTTGAAAGCTCTTAATGTATTTAATGGGTCCGTCATGTTGCATCTTCCAATCCGATTGTCGTTCCATTTTCTGCGTTTTATTGTCTTGCTTGTTCATCAGACGAAATAGAGCATTTAAATTTGGGTTGTGCCTCTTGAGTGTCCTGGTTGAGATCGCGCGTCGGGCTCTCGGCGGCTCCTCAGCTCAATTGGGTCCACGCAAGAGATCATATATGCTCTATCATTCTTCGCTTTGCGGTTCTTGCGCTTGCGATGTTTACGCTTGCTAGTTTTCGCCGCAGCTTCTCCGTCGTCGCATTGTTCCGGTACCTCATCGACAACAGTTGGAGCGTCAATGGCCGGCTCGAAAGTCATCTTAACATCACTATCCAAATCATTAGTAAGGATGGCATGCCCAGGATCGTCTGTAAGCTGCATTTTTTCAAATACATTCATAAGGAGAGTCTGATTCCTGTCTTGAGTTCTATTTAATTTAGCTTTTTTCTTGGAAGCTTTAGCTGGTTTAGCTGCTTTAAGGTTCCTCGCAATCTTATGTCTCCGAGCTCTTGCTCCTCCTGAGATTCCTGATGGCCCGGCGACGTCTCTCGGGTTTAGTAAGCTTTTATTCGAGGGCCCAGCAGCGCTGCCAGACTTACCAGGTGTTCTGTTGACAAAAACAAAAAACATGATAAAACAAGTGTTACTTTTTTTTTACTCAACCTATCGTGTCCCACTGCTGGGCAGTAATTTTTAATAGTAAGTGTTACTTACTATTAAAAAAATAATATACAGGGTGTAAAAATAATATCAGACCATGATTCTAAACATATTAAGCGAAAAACGGCCGTAAGTACCTATCTTTTTTTTTGCGTTAAACTTACAAGTTTGTTTTTTTTTTCACAAATTAAAGGCCCTATAAGTAGACCTAAGTAGGTATATGGTCATCAACTTGACACCTCCACGCGTTTCCGAGATAAAGGGTCTTGGCAGACAGACAGACGGACAACAAAGCGATCCTATAAGGGTTCCAATTGTTACGGCACGGTACCCTAAAAATCAAAAACCCGACTGCAAGAAAGTCAATTTATGATATATTGCAATGTGTAGTGTAGGTAGGGTTACTCTATAAATAAAACAATTTGCATGCATTCTTTGCCAATTTGTTATTCAAAAAGAAGTTTAAACATGAATGACTCATATTTTTGTAATCTCCTTTTAATTATCTTCGTTTTGATACCCCACTCGATAGGATTGGTTAATTTTTTTTCTTCATGTGTTACTATTTCACGCCTAAAATCCGCCATTTTGTTTATTTTTTCAAAAAACCTATCCTATGACACTTGGGTTATTAAAAAAATCTAACGATACCCTAAATGTCGAAATCCATTCAGTCGTTTGGAAGATACGAGGGAACAAAGAAATTTAACGCATTACATGCAATACATACAGTGGTACATACAGCGCAGGTTAGAGCCTGTATGGAGTACTGCTCTCACCTCTGGGATGGCTCTGCCAAGCACCATCTCCAGGCATTAGAGTCGATTGAGAGGCGAGCCAAGAGGCTAATAGGTAATGACACTCTGGTTGAGTCTCGGCTTCAAAGCCTTGAGGATCGCCGTAGAGTCGCGTGTTTATCGGTCTTTTATCGACTCCATTTCGGAGAGTGTGCACAAGAACTTCATAATTTAGTTCCACCATCCCCATTCTTCTATCGGGCCAACAGGTTCCCGGAAAGACGCCACTTGTTGTCGATATTCCCAGAGTTCGTACAAAGCGTTTTGAGTCTACATTTTTCATACGCACCGCCAAATTGTGGAACTCATTTCCGGGCTCAGTATTACCCGATAAGTACAATATAGGGGTCTTCAAATCAAGAGTATATAGGTTCCTTCTGGGTAAGCATGCTCCATCTTAGATCTGTTGTCACTACTGTTTAACATCAGGCAGAGTGAGGTCAAATGCTGACCTATACAATTTAAAAAAAAAAAGTGGTGGACATATTAATTTGAAATAGTCACTTGCTAGTTTTTTCAAGTAATAGCATTTTTATGAAATTAATTAGATGCCAGGGATACCTTTTTAAATCATAATTGGACCATCATCATGGGCAACAAGGGGTATTAAAGTTGGTGACCGACGGCTTACTAACCTAAGGTTCGCCGACGACATTGTTCTTTTTGCACCAAACGCCTACGAATTGCAAGAAATGCTACAAGACCTTAGCACGGCGAGCCTCGATGTTGGACTTATGATGAATCGGTCAAAGACGCAAATTATGACCAATAGCACGAAACGTAGGGTCACGGTAGACGGGCAAGAAATACACTATGTCGATGAGTACATTTACTTGGGCCAGTTAGCTTCCTTCGAAAACAGGCAGGACAAAGAGATAGACCGCAGAATTGAAAATGCCTGGAAAAGCTACTGGTCCATGAAGGAGCTAATGAAGGGCGACCTTCCTATGTCACTGAAGCGTCAGCTCATCGATATGTGTATTCTGCCCGTCCTAACCTACGGTGCCCAGTCTTGGTCACTAACCGATTCTCAAAAGTCCAAACTCGGGGTTTGCCAAAGAGCAATGGAACGCAGCATCCTAGGTGTGAAAAGAATCGACCGAATCCGGAACACCTGGCTGCGTTCAAAGACTGGTATTGCTGACGTGGGCGTAAAGGCTGCCAAGTTAAAATGGGAGTGGGCAGGTCATGTCACCCGCATGCACCCAGATAGGTGGGCCAAAGTGGTGACTGGTTGGATCCCGGTGGATGGCAGGCGACCCCGGGGCAGGCCTAAAAAGCGATGGTGCGATGACCTGGACGCCTTTGAAAAGGATTGGCGAAAAATCGCTGAAGATCGCGAGGTGTGGAAGGTGACAGGGGAGGAGGCCTTTGCCCAGCAGTGGGACAGTTTAGGCTAATTAAAAAAAAAAAAATTGGACCATGTCTCTCGTATAATAACGAGCTATAAAAATTTGGTTTCGACATAATACTAGGGGTTGGACAACTAATTAAAAACAAAGTATTTGTTTGGTACAAAAACAACTTTTTTTTACTAATAATAAATAATACCAACATAGTATAGAAAAACGTTAAGGGTGTTCCGTAATGAAGTAATTGCATACAAACAACATAGAACATCCGACCAGGTGCCTAGAAAAGTGAGGCCAAAAATAGAACACCGCACATGATTCGTTTGGCTACGATTCTTCCCTTCAAAATGTCTAATGCTCTAAGGAAAGAAATAGGTATTTTCTCAAGAAAAATCTCAAAACGTGTTTACAAGACTAGTCTGTAGGCGGTTCGTTTGAAGATTTGCTGGGAAAATGGAACATAGAGACCGTCTAGACATTCTTATTTTTTTATTCTTATAACCTTCGCTAGATATTACGTAGGTGGTTGGAATCAAGGAAAAAATGTTATATTTTTCGAAGATAAAACTAATATAAATTTTGTGAATTCTGACGTAAAACTATACTTGACACGTCTAATTAACAAGGTTTTCACTAAAAAGTATACTAAAATACACTTAAGCACGGCAATTTCTCTGGATAAGGGGTGGGTCAGAAAAAATATTGAATGGCTGATGGTTCAGTACATGTACAAATTCATATTAATGTGAACATCATGCCAAACATCAAACGAATAGTCAATAACCGAAATACAGACATAAGGCTGAAAACTAATGTTATTGATGCTTTGAAACACTGCAAAAAGCTGAAATGGGCTGGCCATGCCGCTCGAATGAAACACTAAAAATGGGCTAAACAAGTAACAATTTGGACAGGACCAACCGCCAAAAGAAACAGAGGAAGACCAAAACAGAGATGGGCGGACGAGCTACAAAAAAACAGGTGGTAAAGATTGGCTAACTATAGCAAAAGATAGAGACGCATGGAGTAAAATGGAGGAGGCCTTTACTCGCAGAGAGGTCTTTAATGATTAATAATTTTATAAATAACTAGCTATCCGCCGCGGTGTTACCCGCGATGCCTTGGGAAAACTTCACTTCCCCGGGATAAAATATAGCCTATATTCATCGGGGATAATGTAGGATTCTTGGTGAAAGAATTTTTCAAATCGGTCCAGTAGTTTCGGAGCCTATTCATTTCAAACATACAAACAAACAAAATCTTTCCTCTTTATAATATTAGTATAGACAATGTTAATACTATTTAAATACTTGAAATATTTAAAAAAAAATATTTTAATGCATGTTATTTATCTATTGTAAGTTGAATTGTTTTAATTTTATTAAGAAAATAAAAGGCAATTAAAAAAAATGATTTTGTTTCTAATTAGTTGTCCAGGGCAGTCTATGATGTTTTAGTTTTTATTTAAGAAAGTGTATTAATTTTATGAAATGTTGTTTGTTATTATAAAATTAGTATAATAATACTAACTATAAACAGATTCATTCATATAAATACATAGGAACTCTATAACATACTTAAAAAATTTATTAATATCATATTTTGTTAGGAAAATAGAACTCAAGGTAAGTGTTTCTAATTATATGTCCACCACTGTACATACAAGATACGCGCGTAAAACATAACCCTTCCTTAAACAGTCGGGTAAAAATACAAGTCAAATGTTTAAACGTAGGTGTGAATAACAAATTGGCAATGAATGCATGCAAATGGTTTTATTTATAAATACCTACATAGTTTTGGTAGGTACCATACATACGCATTGCAAAATCTCAAAGTTGGCATTCTTGCAGTCGGGTGTTTTGATTTTTAAATTGTTATACTTGTGTTTACATGTTAAAATTACACAACACAAGAGACAAAAACATAAAAAATAATGCACGTGACAAGCGCGTAAACAAAGAAAGGGAACTTACTCAGACATGTTGTTAAACATTATTGTTGGTAAACTTCTTGTTACACTTGTCTAGTGCCAACTGTTTCGTTTCGGAGGAGAGATACAAATTGCGTATATTTAGACCGAATAGCTGTGTTAAACTGACAGCCCGCGTCCCGGGAAGGTGGTGGTTGGGGTCCGGGGGCGTCAGATGGGGAGAATCGATAGAGCGCCATTGCTATTACATATACTGGGAGTAACATTCAGATAGGTCAGTATGGGAAACTATAATATATACGAAGATCTGTTCTTAGGAAACCTGTCGTCGATTTTAGTAACAAAGAAAACTGCATTCATACATCTTAAAAAACTTGTACTCAGCTCCGAAATCGCACGAATTTGAAAAATTAAACTACTTCTATTTATAGTCGGTCCACGTTATTATATCACATTTGACACTTCAACAAAATTTAATATCATTTTATAGAAGCTAGAACTGTACAATAAAAAAAAATACATAAAATGTATGTAATTTTAGCAAATAATGCCTTATGGCGCAGGTGGAGTCTAAGCCTGACTGAGACGCCCTGAGTAACGCCGCGTCCTGAGTTAGACTCCACAACTCATTGAAGTCGGTTTTCTTTTTAGTTTTTAAAGCGTAATTGACTATATTGTAATAAAATGATTACTGCTTTACTTTTTTACAATTTTTAGGGTTCCTTATTTATTTGACTAAAAACTTTTTCAAATTCTAACAATTCAACACAATCATTTAATTAAAATTAAATAGAATGTTCTGTTCCAGCCAGCTATAACATTGTTTTCCATCACTTCAGAATTCCTACCCGAACACGAAAGTACGAGGGATAGTACGGGTGTCACGGCATTCTCGGCCCATTCATGTACGCAGACCTATCCCAACAGTTTTGCTGTGTTACGAACACATTTTTACATAATTGTTGTTGCAAGCTCGGGATTATGTTTTTCGCGCGTTACTTGTATATATGTTACGTGACAATTCAAAGTGATCCCAGCGGTCTAAATGAATAAATGCTTTTTGCCCGACTGTCAAAGGAAGGTCAAAGGTAATGTTTTTCGCGCGTATCTTGTATGCATGTTATGGAGGTATTATGCAATGCGTTAAGTTCTTTGTTCCCTCGTATCTTCCAAACGACTAGACGGATTTCGATAATTAGAGTATCGATAGATTTTTGTTAATAACCCAAGTGTAAGGATAGGATCAGTTTTTTGAAAAAAAAAAATGTGGCGGATCTTATGCGTGAAATAGTAACACGTTAAGAAAAAAATAGTCGATTATATCGAGTGGAGTATCAAAATGAATAAAATAAAAGGAGATTACAAAAATAATAAGTCATATGTTTAAACTTAGTTTTGATTAACAAATTGGCAATGAATGCATGCAAATGGTTTTATTCTTAGTATATCTAGGTCAGGTACCTATCCTCAAATAGGTAAAGCTGATTTTTATGCAGTCGGGTTTGTTGATTTTTTTAATTGTAATTACAGCATCAGTTGCTCTGTCTCCGAGAATATACCGCGATCATACAAACTTCGTATTCAAACATGCACTGTTGCTGACTTACACGGGAAGTCAGTACGAAAGTATTTCAAAAGATAAGCAAGCTAGATTTACAAGGCATTGAAAAATGTACAAAACAAAGTTACATAACAGCGAAGTTTTATGCTTCGTTTGGAATTGTTGTTTATTTATACCAAGGACGCAAAGAAAAGTGGCGCAACAGTTTAGATCACGGCGCGGCGGCGTCAAGGAGACGCTGTTAGCTTTGTTGTGAATTGTATGGCATTGTTGTTTGTATGATATAATAGCTAAGGCTACGGTTATTTTTCTGGATTATTATCAACATTGGCCTTTTTGACCTACAGATGATTTACACAACAATTAATAATTTTATTAATTAATTAATCTGAGTCAATATTTAGCGTTATCCGGACGGCCATTACTGGATGTCAGTGGGTACCACACGCATTAGTACGCGGTCGAGGTCAGTGTATGAATGAAATGAAAGAAAAACTCTTTATTGTACACAATAATTACAAAACATACACATATGAACCAATAGAACCTAACGAGACAATGTACAATGGGCGGTCTTATCGCTTAGAAGCAATTTCTTTCAGACAACCAGACAGTGTCAATCTGAACGCACACATGCTTTTCATGGCGATTGCTACGACTTTAATACTGACCGTCAGGATGGCTTTAAACAGGGCCCTGGATGATTCGGTCATGGGGGCTAACATGAACTCTTATTTCCTGGCAGCTTTTGAACTTCAACAATAATAATAATAATAAATAATGCTGGACTTTTCACACAGCATCATCTAGCCCCAAAGTAAGCAGAGCTTGTGTTATGGGTACTAAGATGACTGATATACTACTTATATACTTTTTGTTTGTAAATACATACATATTATACATAGAAACACCCAGACCCGAGACAAATATTTGTAAATCATACAAACATTGGTCCCGCCGCGGGGATCGAACCCGCAACCTTTTGCGCGTAACCCCGGTTCATTCAAATAAAAACACGTCGCACCTTATCATGTTCTGATAAAATGCGATCCGGGGGAGAGAACATGATAAGCGTCGCCATTTCGTTCGTTTCTTTACGTCATAATTGACCTACCGTTAAAACTTCCAGGAAATGAGACCCCCCTAGTTCACTGGATCTTTTGTCCATAGGTTCTACAAGGCGCGTCTGATAGTCCGCGGTGCTAGGGACTTAGCCGCCGGTGCACAGGTCCTCAACTGTTACGGGCCGCATCGTGCAAGGGACACGACGTCTCGTCGAAAGCAGCTGCTCCGTGCACAGTATCTCTTCACATGTTCTTGCTCAGCTTGCCTTGATATGGAGCGTCGAGATTTTGTCGTGAGTATTTTTTGGCATATCCTTATCATTTGTGTTTGTTTATACTAGGTGCGGTTTAGGTTAATTATTCTCATTTCGACGACAGTGGCGAGATGCATGTGGAAGCGTGAGTTATATCTTAAGGTGATGTAGGTCGCAAAACTCACGTTTTGACTTTACGTCAAGTCATTTTTAAGGCGTAAATACACCGATTTTTTTAAATATTTTTGATGGCAATAAAATAGTTTAGGATGTTAGTTTATTAGTTACTAGCTGTTTGCCGCGGTGTTACCCGCGATCCCTCGGGAAAACTTCACTTCCCCGGGATAAAATATAGCCTATGTTCATCGGAGATAATATGGAATTCTATTGGTGAAAGAATTTTTCAAATCGGTCCAGTAGTTTCGGAGCCTATTCATTTCAAACAAACAAACATACTAACAAACAAATCTTTCCTCTTTATAATATTAGTATATAAAGAGGAATATAGTCGAAACACGATTGACTTTTGACTCGATAGAAAAAATCACAAGGTTACCTCTAAATCTTCATCATAAAGCAGTTTCATTTGCTGGTTGTTTACATTTTTTTCATAAAATTTCGTCTACGTGTTCCCTAATAAATACGGTAGAGGATTACTGAATTATTTTATTGCCAAGGAGTATTATTTTGTAGCAAAAAATATATTTATAAATAACGTTTAGTGTAATAGTGCGCGGGCTTCAGACGGCCTAGGGGGCTAGGAGGGTGGCGAGCGCGGCGGAAGCCAGAGCGCACTTCACCTTAAGGCGTCTATGTTTGCATGATCAACCTTCGATCATAAGTCCTCAAAAATTTGTTCCGTCTGACCGGGGACTGCGGTCCCAAATAGTGATCGTAGTTTCTGATACCCCCGCGGCCCCGGTATTTGCTTGTAAGGTTATTTCGGAAATTTAATCAACACGATATGGCGCAACACGCGTTCATACCAACGTACAAAATTTGATTATCCTTTTGTTATTTGATTACATCTAAAGCATTAACGAAGTAATAATAATAATAAAATAACTTTATGAACACTACTAACGGGATATTAAAATCAAATCAATTTATTCAGAGAATTTGTAAGTCCATTTAGTGTTAGTATTAAGTAGGCTTATGTCGGACAACAAAGTTTTTTCCTTTTGAGGTGCGGAACTCTAAAACAGAAAAAAAAACCTCGGGTCCGTCCTCCTTTTTCTTCTCATTTACTAACTTATAACTTTAGTGTATGTGGTAATTCCTAACAGTTCGCACTGATAATGCGTTTAGTCCTTTGTACGAAACCCTCGGCGGGCGAGTCCGACTAGCACTTGTCCGGTTTTTTTTGTTGTCTACACTAATATTATAAAGAGGAAAGATTTGTTTGTTTGTTTGAATTGAATAGGCTCCGAAACTACTGGATCGATTTTAAAAATTCTTATACCATTAGAATCCCACATTTTCCCTGATGAACATAGGCTATATATTTTATCCCGGGAAATTGAATTTTTCCCGAGGGACCGCGCGTAACACCGCGACGGACAGCTGTAGTATAGTGCAAATTGTTTGTTTTTGTGAACGTGAGGTAACTAAAGTCCGTTTCCAGCTATTGTTTAGTGCGTACGCGTGTCAGCAGTGCAAGGGTCCAATAGTGCGCGGAAGCAAGCGTTCCTGTGGACAATGCCATGCGCCTTTCCATCTTCAGCGGGCTAATGACGTCATTGACGAGGCGGAGGCGTTGCAAGCTCAAGGTAAAAACTTGAAAGTTATCAGGAGGGGTATTTCATTCGTTCGAAAAGCCAGCGGATTCGCCAGTTCCACACATTCCTACTGGTAGTGTCCTTATTGGACCCCCCCGAAGGATTCCAATCTTGTCGCGATTGGGGGGGGGGGGGCTCAGGAGCCGTTGATTGGCCACTTATATTGTGACTCAAGAACGATCTCGGAAATCTGAGTAACAAGGGGGTGTCCAAACCTCCCTACTGCCCAATGCTCGCTCCCCTACCTCCCATACGCAACGATAGCGCGATCTTATTTGATGTGTTTGTCCATATTATAGTGATTTAACAAGCGACAGTTTCTTTTCGCTAAAGTTACCGTCTGCTTTTTAAATATTCAATGAAAATATCGGAAGATGATGAACATTGTTTTGTAGCGGATCGCGCGACAAAATTGTCGGAGCGCATCGACAAGTCAATGGCGGTGTTGAAGCTACGCCAGCAAGTTTGGTACCGACACCACAGCGCATTGAGGAACGCAGCCGATGCTTTAGCACGTTTGTTGGCAGACCACGGTTAGTGCAACACACCTCAAATATACACCAAACGAAATGTACGAGTATACCAAGAGCATTTACACGAAATAATTTCAACTGATACTACGAGTATATCTTATCGCGTTAAATGATATTTTACTAAACATAAGTTATATAAGTTTACAGAATCCGACATTTAAAATCTGGTTGTGAAACAAGTGACTGTCACTGACTATAACAAAAAAGTACCATGCTAAATCTATGGACTATAATAACGTCGCCCTTTTTGACGCAAATTCAAGAAAAAAGAACATCCTAATATGACGTTTTCAGGTCTTGGCTTTCCAAGCGCTATTAGTATATCATTGATCCCATTGTATTTTTTACGTATGAACGGTTGTCGGCTGTTAGTAATGATACAGTAAGTGCGACGCTCGCTTGGCCGCTAAATGGCATTGGCTTAGCGAAACGATCCAAAAATTGCATCGTGTAAATGCTCTTTTCATTTCAAAACACTATTTACGCTGTTGCAACAGTGTCATTTTTATGCTGTCGCATCGAGTTACGTCTTTGTGATTATACTGGTACTTATTTTACAGGTATTCTATCTACTAAAAACATAGGTAATGGCGTCAATTCTGTTGTTCACTGACTAAACTTAATTAAAACTAAAAATGGCACGTTCTTATTTGTTCTCACTACAGACGAAAATGGCATGTCGTTGAAAGTGACATAACTAAAAGTATAATCAAAATGGCGCCTCTGAGCTTCTTTAGCAGCTGTTTTACACGGCAAGCAAAATAGTCTTGACTAAATCTACCCACAAATACTTCATTTTTACTAAAATTAAGAAATTTTAAGAATGCCACTGTGATAGTCATTCCATTTTGGATCGTTAACAAAATAAGAATGAAGCATTTTAGTTTAGTTAACTTTAGTCAGTGAACAACAGAATCGGAGCCAATGATTTACTATCCGATAGATAGCGTACGTTAAAATAAAAATAATTAATTTAGGATGGATATGATAAAAGCTAAGGATAAAATATAAAATTAAAACTATTTAAATCGGCCTATTAAATGAATAGCCTAAGCATCCAGCCAGCCAGTTCCTTCAATGTTTTATATAGCCAGACGGCTGAATATCATTTAGGCCGTTAGTTGAACGTCGTCATTTAATGTAATGGCTAGGCGTTTA
Organism: Epirrhoe alternata; assembly: GCA_963565295.1. Lineage (NCBI taxonomy): Eukaryota > Metazoa > Arthropoda > Insecta > Lepidoptera > Geometridae > Epirrhoe > Epirrhoe alternata. The sequence goes on from OY751375.1 coordinate 5,541,720, forward strand.
GTTGAATCCTGATACAGATAGATATAACTTTATTTGACAACACACAGACACAGGCACATTACATCAACAGAGGACAGGTACATACAAAAAAACAAAAACATACATTGGAAATTCATTATTAGGTTATTGTACGAGTGATGTTTTTTCTTGCAAAACATATTGAAATTTCTGAGACGCGAGGTCACAACAACCTCTCGCCGTGTCCTTAATCCCCGTGTCCTACTTTTTCCTGAAGAATCTATTTTATTTCATAGGTGATTTCAACAAGAGCGTCGAGTTAATCAAGCAAAATATACAGAGTTTGGAGTATCAGTTCGGATCGTTCAGCGTCGAGGTACCATCTTGCGTTATATCTTAATTATTAGTACTTTTGTCTCATTTTTAAAAAGTTTTTAGGTGTTATTGATAAACTTAAAAAGTTAAGTTGCAAAAAGGTATTGTCAGGTGTGGGGTTCGAACCCACGCTCCCTCTCGGGAACCAGAGCTTAAATCTGGCGCCTTAGACCACTCGGCCAACCTGACGATGCTACGAATGTCGAATTACAGCATTGCAATGAAACATTGTGTTGTTTAATCGTAGTATTTTGCCTATTTCTCTTCGATCACGAATATTTAGGATTGAAACGAATTGTGTTATATGATTTGATGATAAGCATAGTAGTTATTACCTACCCAGCGAGTGAACGCGAATTATGAAGCGAGCTATTAAAAATATTTTCAATTGACTCATTTTTGCCTACCTTATTTAACAAGTACCCATGGTTGTGTTTTCTGTCTTACGCGAAACTTGCTAGATCGCTTTTGCTTGCATATCGATCACAATAAAATTAAGAAGACGACTTTAGTCAAAATCTGAAGTTTCCACTGCAGGTAGGTTATTCAGATATTTAGGTTAGGTATGTCAGATATTTTAAAACATATTTTTTGTTCTAATGCAGGTAGCACACGAGTTGAGGAAACTGTCGGATGTGATGCTGGAACGAATAATTAAAACGCCACAAAATCCGGGTTACAGGTATATTTTTTAATCGCAATAATCTCGAGAAAAAAGGACCAATTATTAATGTTTTTGATACGTCCACCAAATTCTAATTACTTGGTAATTTTTAATATGAACGTGCGTAACTACCTCTAGTGTATTAAATGTTTTGTTTCCTAGTAGTCCTATATCCTTGTTGTAGGTACAGTCAGCAACAAAAGTTAATTACACTTCAACACTTTTTCAAGATGTATTTCCGATTTCTCAAGACAAATCTTCAAATATTTGTCCATCATGACCGATATTCAAAATCGTGAAATGTCAAAACTCGTGCTGTGGACTGCCGTTGCTAACTGTACATCTGCGAGCCGCCTTACATTTTTCAGCCTTTATTTCGTTAACAGAGACTGGTGTTTAGAAACACACAAAGTACTGAAGAAAGCAGTACAACTTATGGATCTCAACTACGGATCCTGGGAACCACTCGTCAAACGTCTCAAGGAACAAGAGGCGTTGGTAGCCACACTATTAGCCGACAGCAGGTCGCCGGAATCCAGTGACAATGTCCACCACATGATGCATTACAACCTTAAGATATAAACGTTAAGACTCATTTTGCAATGCACCGTGTTACAATTTTCTCGTAGCTAATTACGGTGTATCTAACGCGAAGTTAATAATGACTGTCGTTGCTTTTCAAGTATATAACCACTCTATTGAAAAGATTTAATATTAAAATTAAAATAACTGATGTATTTTGGTGGAGTTTTGTAGACGGTGTACCTGTGTACTTAGTGTACCTAAATCGGAGCCAATTTCCATCAATGTTTTAGGTACAATCGTTGTTCGTTGAAATCAGACTACACCCTGTTTGTTAAAACAAAATTAATACAATATACAAATAAAGAATACTATAAATAGTGTAGGAACCTGTTCGTTCATTTCAGCCGACTCGCAGTTTCGTACACTTTAATCTTTCGTCGAGGTTGCAAAAATGATCGCCATTAAAAGCGCCTTTTAACGGACATAACCTAATTATCACTTTAAAAGTTCTAAGTATCCCACTCATATAATAAAGCTGAAATTTAGTGTTTATTTAGATGTTTGGATGTTTGTATGTTTGTGTATCTATCAGTGAACAGATTTGGTTGAAACTTGGAATAGGCGTAGAGAGTGACCTGGAATAGCATAAAGGCTATTCAAAATGTTAGTACAACGCGGGCGAAGCGGCGCGCAGAAGCCAGTCCTAAATAATGGTGGAACGACTTCATAGCCGGGACCGACAATTTAACGTGCCCTCCAAAGCACGGAAGCGCTTATTGCTTATAAATAATTATTCGTAGGTACATTGTACAGTCTTCAACTGTACATTTTGCTGACGCCGCTATTGACACGAGCGCGCGTCATCGTACTTAGGTATTTATTCGTATTTCAATCATTTTTATATTTAGTGTGTTATAACTAACGAGGAAGGAATTACCAACATTGTACGAACTTAGCATTATCAATAAACATATCTACATTGATTGGGATCTTTTCTCTTCACACTCAACTGCAAGTGTATGAAACCATACATTTTTTGGTCCTTCGAGGTTTATTGCGTGCAGCATCTCTATTTACGATAGCGATTCGGTTCAGCCGGTCTCCCACAAGCGGGTCGCCCCGGATGAATTGAGAAGGCGCATAATATCGTACGTGGAGTGCAAACGCAGTAAGAAAAACCAACGACTATTCAAGTTGCTGAGGATTACGGAAACTTCAAGAACGGATCCTTGGATACTTGGAAGCGGAAACACTACGCTCCTAGGTCGCTGTCAACTACGTGACTACGAGCTATCTAAACTAGCTGCTAGAAAATACCTGTAAACTAGGGTGAGCTTCTGGTTGTCTCAACTCAACGCTTTATCAGTCGCCGTCAACTAAGTGACTTAAAGCAAAGCAAACAACTATCAACAACATGGATAAACTGGAGCTTCAGTCAACATGTTTTCAAAACATCAAGACCTTGTGTGTCAACTATCGCAAGGACTCTTCGGCCCGCAAAACTGCGGACTATCTCAACAAACGCTTGTCCTCGCTAGAAAGCCAATGGCAGGACTTTGATAGCAGAAATGCTCTTTTAGTGCTGGAACTAGAAGATAAAAATATTAACTACTTCGTGGATGACATCTACGGAAAAACTAAGGAGATGTACCAGACAACTAAACAGGACATCGCCAACAAACTGTCGGACTTAACGAAAAAACAGAACGTGAAGTTTGACTTAGCTGGGACGTCAGCAGACTCTGCCGCTCAAGGTGATGATGGGGACAGAGTCCAAAGTCTACTCAACAAGCAACAATGTCATTTCAACGCCATATACCGAACTATAAAGAAGATTAACGATGCCTCAATAGAAGAAAAGTGGGAACTAGATGACCATCTCAACACCCTTAACTCAAAGTGGGAATCCATCGATAAACTCCATTGGGAAATCGATTTCCTACTGAAGGGATCAAACGAAATCTACTATGAGACCTATTCCGACGTCGAACAAAAATACGACGAGCTGAAAAAACGTCTCAACTCCAAGCTTTGGTCGACAGTTCATTTCTCGAAATCGGCACCTAAAATCGAACTGCCGGAATTTTCGGGTAACTACAGTCAATGGATTTCGTTCAAAGATCTCTTCCTGGAGGCTATTCATAAGAATCCGATGATCAACAGCGCGCAGAAAATGCAACATCTGAAAACGAAGCTGCGAGGTGAAGCGGAGCGATTAGTCCAGCACCTGACCATCAGCGCTGATAATTACAACTCCTGCTGGGAAATTCTAAATCAGCGTTATGATAATCGCCGTCTGCAATTTTCATCATTCATGAATAGCATGCTTAATCTTCCGAACATACAGAACCCGGACTCGTTTAACTTGAAGAAGATGCACGATGTAATCACTGAATGCATGAATGGAATCTCTAACATCGGAATTGAAACATCTACGTGGGGTCCAATGATCGTTCACATCATGTCACTTAAGCTGGACTCTAGCACATTAAGTGACTACATGAAAGAAAATCAAGATCACCGTGAGATACAAAACTTAAAAGATTTTCTGTATTTTCTGGAAACTCAATTTATGGCATACGAAACAATGAAGTCTGCAAAGAAAACAACTCCTACAACTTCAACTGAAAAATCTTCAAACTGGAAATTTAACAAGCAAAACCACACGAAAAAGTATAACTTCTCTTACAAAACTTGTAACTTTTTCGCCAAACAACAAAATTGCCCACATTGCAATGGAGGTCACGTGTTGATGCAATGTGACAAATTCCTGGAAATGGATTTGGCTAAACGAAATAACACCGTGTCCAAACTGCAGCTCTGCAAAAACTGTTTATTTAGCCACGGAAACGAAGAATGCAAATCCACAAAAACTTGTCGAGAATGTAATTCAAAACACCACACCTTATTGCACAACCCAGCCCAGAAAAATACGATGACATGGAATAAAACTAACAAAGACAAGGCATCATCATCATCATCTGCGGCATCTCAACAACATACGTCGAATCACGTAAATACGATGGATGTAGAAGTCTTATTAACTACAGTGCAGCTTAAGGTCAAGTCCTTAGATGGGACTTATGTGAAACTCCGAGCTCTTCTCGACCAAGGTTCGCAGGTGAATCTTATCACCGAAAACGCAGCTCAACTCCTTCGGCTTCCACGATCCAACGTTAACGCTTGCGTAACCGGAATCGGAACTGTGTCTGGAGACTGTAAAGGACAACTCAACCTTACATGTCAATCAATTCACTCCGATTACTGTTTTGCAACTCAAGCGCTAATTATGAAGAAGCTAACGAACAACATACCTACGAAAACTATAGGTAAAATTGAATGGCCACATTTAATGAACTTGAAACTTGCCGATCCGGACTACAACATTTCCAGCCAAATTGATCTTTTATTAGGAGCCGAAATATACTCAGAGATAATTTTGGATGGAGTCCTTAAAGGAAACAATCAATCCCCCGTCGCACAGCAAACGCAAATAGGGTGGATTTTATGCGGCAAAACAAAAACAACGTTTAACTGCAACGTTGCACTAATTAACTTGGAAGAACTGACAAAATTTTGGGAAACTGAAGATATTCAACTTTCTAAGGACATTTCCAAGGACGACCTATGTGAAAAGTTCTACACAGAAACCGTCCAACGCTCACATGATGATGGAACATACATCGTGAAAATGCCACTTTCGTCGAACTTTGAGGAAAAGCTGGGAAAATCCAGATCAGTGGCCGTCTCACAATTTCTTCAATTAGAAAAACGTTTTGAAAGGCAACAAAAACTGTCGATTATGTATAAATCATTCATTGAAGAATACATTCAACTCGGTCACATGAAGCCGGCAACTCAAGTTTCACCTATCAGCTGTTACCTACCACATCATGGAGTATTAAGGGAAAGTTCAACAACAACAAAGCTGAGAGTTGTGTTTAACGCATCTCAAAAAACTTCTAGCGGCTACAGCCTGAACAGCCTCATGGAAAAAGGTGCCAATCTTCAACAAGATATTCTGGCACTTATCCTTAAGTGGCGAACGTATAAATACGTTTTTACTGCAGACATCGAGAAGATGTATCGCTGCATCTGGATGTCTGAAGAACAACAAGATCTTCAAAGGATCATCTGGCGAGAATCGCCTGATCAACCCTTACAAGATTGGCGACTTTGTACAATAACGTACGGAACTAAAAGCGCGCCTTGGCTGGCCATGCGCACTTTGAAGCAACTTGCTATTGATGACGAACACAAGCATCCCGAAGCTGCCAAAATCATCCAAACGGAATGCTACGTTGATGACGTCATAAGCGGCCACAACTGCGTCAAAGAAGCTCAGAAACTACAAAAATCCCTTATTCAGCTTTTAAAAGGAGGGGGGATGAACTTGCGCAAATGGTCAAGCAATCACCACGCCATACTTGAAAACCTAAACAAAGATCAAATCTCAAACCAGAATAACTTTGACTTTAAATCAGATGAAACTTCAAAAACATTGGGACTTGGTTGGAATCCTTCAAGCGACACCTTCCACTTCAACTGGCCTGTAAAACAAATAATTCATCTGACAAAAAGATCTTTACTCTCAGAGATTTCGAAATTCTACGATCCCCTGGGATGGCTTTCCCCAGTGACGGTCAAAGCCAAACTATTATTTCAGAAACTCTGGATCAGCAAACTAGGCTGGGATGATGAAGTACCCAGCGATATAAAAACAGAATGGATAAAACTGAATGCAGATTTGACCTACATCAAAAACATGAAGTTAAAAAGATGGATCAGCGATACACAACAACGAGTAGAATTACTTGGCTTTTGTGACGCAAGCGAAAAAGCTTACGCTTGCGTTATATACAGTCGAGTACAGTCGAATACAGAAAAAGGTCAACCAATTATAACGCTACTCGTCGCAAAAACCAGGGTGGCACCATTAACACAGAAAACTACGCTACCCAGACTTGAACTTTGCGGCGCAGTACTACTGGCTAACCTGATGGAAAAAACCATATCAGCACTATCTGGGTTTGACATCTCGATACAAGCATGGTCTGATTCTCAAGTGGCGTTAGCCTGGATTCAAGGTGATTCTTCGAAGTGGGAAACTTATGTAGCGAACAGAGTTACTAAGATCAGACACATCATCCCCGCAGCTAAATGGAACTACGTGAGGTCCGAAGAGAATCCAGCTGACTGTGCTTCGAGAGGATTACTGCCAAGCAAACTTATGAGCTATAACTTGTGGTGGCAAGGTCCGGACTTCCTAACTAAACAAGAAAAATCTGAAAATACTCCATGCTCATTTGAAACTATCGTCGACTGTATACATCATGTGGAAGCGAAACAATTAACTCAAGATCAGCAAAATTTTATGAGCTGTTTATTGAACAATTACAGTTCAATGACACTTATTACTCGAGTCGTCGCATGGATACAACGATTTATTTTTAACACGCAAAACAAAACGAAGTCTGGAGCTACCTACCTAACTACAAGGGAACTTACATCAGCAAAAATAATTATTATAAATTATGTGCAAAGAATAGAGTTCAATCTAGAGTACAGTCAACTTCATCGTAAGGAAGATATATCGAAGAAAAGCGCTATATTTAAACTGAATCCCTATTTGGACGAGGAAGGGATGATTCGCGTGGGAGGACGACTGAAGAACTCTAGTATGCCGCCTGAGATGAAGAATCCAATCATCATACCACATAAAGGACGACTCACTCAACTTTTGATTGAACAAGCACATTCTTTCACGCTACACGGTGGAGCCCGGCTGACTTTGATGTATCTGAGGCAGAGATACTGGATTGTCGGCGGGAATAGAGCGGTCAAAACTTTACTACGGAACTGCATCCGCTGCCACCGCTTCAACAAAACGGACAGCCACCAACTGATGGGAGATCTACCGCGCCAAAGGATAACTCCGTGCCGGCCGTTCACGCATACAGGAGTGGACTTCGCCGGACCCGTGGACGTCAAGCACAACAAGGGCAGAGGCGACAAAACATCGAAAGGATACATCTCAATATTCATATGTATGGCAACCAAAGCCGTTCATATAGAGCTTGTGTCGGACCTTAGCACGGAGACCTTTATAGCGGCCTTCCAGAGGCTGTGCGCAAGGCGCGGCACTCCGATGCACATGTACTCAGACTGCGGTACAAACTTTGTCGGAGCTGCAAGAGTGCTTCGTGAAGAATTCGAACTCTTCAAGCAAATACTAAACCCAGAAGTCTTAAGTGACATAGCAAAACTAGAGGTCGAGTGGCATTTTAACGCGCCAGCTTGGCCCAGCGCAGGCGGCCTGTGGGAAGCTGCGGTGAAGTCAATGAAGCATCATCTGCGAAGAGTATTGGGCACTCAGAAACTTACCTACGAAGAGTTCTCTACACTGTTGGCCAAGATAGAAGCTTGTTTGAATTCTAGGCCATTGTGTCCTCTGACAGAAGATCCAGAAGAATTCAACAACTGCCTAACCCCTGGACATTTTCTCACAGGAAGCCCGATACTGTCATTGCCGCTATCAGATTATAGCGATTTAAACATAGACTTACGCCGCAGATGGCAACTTTGCGAAAAAATGTTTCACCAATACTGGAAAAATTGGTCAAACGAGTACTTAACTACACTACAAACGCGCAGTAAGTGGAACAAGCCTAGCAAAAATATCAAAAAAGGTGACATAGTACTGGTGAAAGACGATAATCTGCCGCCGGGAAAATGGGCTTTGGGACGTGTCATGGAAACTCACCCTGGATCCGATGGCTATGTTCGAGTCACGACAATAAAAACTCAAACGGGAACCATAAAACGCCCAGTAGTCAAACTATCACCATTACCCTTGGACACTGAAATCGAAGCTGAAGAAGAAAAGCAAGCATTAAAGAAAACAAAACAGCAAAAGAAAGGAAACAAACTTATTACCACATTACTCTTAACAATGTTGACACTGTTTACATTTATATCAGGAGCTTATGGGGTCAGTGACACTGAGCGTACAATTACCGGCGCTCGTATCACCAACTTGAAACCGGAGCGGCCTGTTTACTATGACACTGTCGGCAAAATGCAAGTAGTGCACGATGAATGGATTTTAATCATGTACTATAATCTAACTAATTACTGGGATGGAGTTCAACGCACAAAAACTTTCTATGAAAATCTGAAGAACATGTGCTTCCAAGCTAAACTACAACACTGCCGAACAACTATGGAACACCTGAGTTATGAAATGGAACTACTCGACTACTCTACTCGAGCTGTCAACCTTAAGAAGAGCGCCTATGTTTTGCTGACCGAAGATAACTGCAAACAATGTATACTACATAGTTCACTCAACTTTCTTTGCAAGAATACCTTACCGTCATATGATCTACATAGTAGCAATGCGCCTTGTGAAGCCAAACTGCTATCGCATCAAAACAACGCGCCATGTGACCTAGCGACTACTGTATGCAAGGATGAATGGATCGAGTTACACGCGCCGAACAGCTGGTTAGCAATATGCTGTGATAAGTGTTCATTACGTACTATATGTAGTAATGACATTGCAACGCACACCATGACGTCATCGAGCCTAGTGACGTTATCACAAGAATGTGTACTGCAGTCCAAAGACTTAACGATCTACGCTCATCGCCAGTACAACAGCCGCATGAAGATGGACTACGAGTGGGCTGTTCCTTCTTTGGAATCGTCAATAAACAATATTGTGAACTTAACATACAACTACTCTGCAAGTACACATCATTTCTCAGCGACAAACATCGAAATTACTAAGATTGAGGAGAACATAAAATCCCAGAAGGAAAACGAAGCACTACAAACAACAGTAACGATACATGACATCCATCAATATGTCATCAGTTACTTCCTACTGGCCGCCGCCATTGTAACTGCATTTTTGGTGGTTGGGAGGAAGCGCTGCCGCCGCTGTTTCAACTCAACGCCTACACAACAGCGCCAGCGCCATGAAGAGATAGAGCTACAAGTCATCGAGAGGAAGGAAGCAACCAAAACGCCATCGTCGAGCAGCAGCAACGGAATTAGAAATATTGCTTTCGATTTTAATTAATAGCTTAATTCATTTATTTGTTTTGTAATGGTTTTTCCTCCTCTCATAAACAACTGTTCTTTTGGGGTTGCCAAGATGTACAGTCTTCAACTGTACATTTTGCTGACGCCGCTATTGACACGAGCGCGCGTCATCGTACTTAGGTATTTATTCGTATTTCAATCATTTTTATATTTAGTGTGTTATAACTAACGAGGAAGGAATTACCAACATTGTACGAACTCAGCATTATCAATAAACATATCTACATTGATTGGGATCTTTTCTCTCCACACTCAACTGCAAGTGTATGAAACCATACATTTTTTGGATGTACATACATCATCCGTGTCTTATGGGAGGCGGAGACAACAGCGTTTTACTTGCTCCTTTTAAACGGACAGCAAAATATCAATATATAGAGGTGCTTTATGAAGGCATCATACAACATTGATTGATGCGTTTATAAAGTTAAATTATATATTTAAAATACGCACAAAGGTATAAGTACAGAAATGTATAATTTATTCATAAAATCAAAAGTGAGAAATTATTGTTAAGATGAAAATTTCGCGACTTTTGCATTAATTAGCGATAATTTAAAATTAAGTCTAATACCTACTGGTAATAAATCGTAACAATGTGAAAATTTTAAAATAATATTGTAATATTATCGTGCGAATCAAGCAGGAGAATATTATGGGCTAAAATAGACGTTAATCAATTTATTTGTTTGCTTCATATTATAAGATTTTGTTCTTACTTAGGTGAAGTGAGGTCTGCGTGAGGTGTGCTGGCCGGCCCCGCGCACTATTACACTGAACGTTATTTATAAATGTATTTTTTGCTCTTTATGTTTTTTTTCCTTGGCAATAAAATAATTCCGTAATCCTCTACCGTTTTTATTAGGGAACACGTAGACGAAATTTCATTAAAAAAATTTAAACAACCAGCAAATGAAATTGCTTTATGATGAAGATTTAGATGTAACTTTGTGTTTTTTTTTCTATTGAGTCAAATTAAGTCAATCGTGTTTCGACTCCCATAACTAACATCATCATTGGCCTGCCCTTATCCCGCTCATGCGGGGTCGGGACAACATGTTCTCTTTCTCCACTCTCCTCTATCACTCGTCATCTCCATATCCACTCCTTTCTTACCCATATCTTCTTTCACACAATCCATCCATCTTTTCTTAGGTTCGACTCCCATAACTAACATCCTAAACTATTTATTGTCATCAAAAATCATAAAAAATCGGTGTTTTTATGCCTTAAAACAGACTTGACGTACAGTCAAAACGTGAGTTTTGCAACCTACATCACCTTAATTTTTAAATATCTCATCCATAGCATTGAGGGCAGAATTTGTGGGAGACCTTACCCAGCGGTGGGAAATTTCCACATATGTATTCCCAGTGGGAATATATATGTTAAAAAACAGCCTTATCATCCGCGTTTCGTCTCGACGAATTACTAATACGCAAGGCGAGACACATCGAAGATGCAACCGACGAGATCATCAACGAGTTCCCGTAAATACTATGAGGAAGCCGTGACGTCACTACGAAGCGCTTTCGGAGGCGTCCCTCGTGTGGAAGGTATGTCGTAGTTTAAAGGTTTTCGTGTTTACGAATTTCATAGTTTTTAATAATCATAGTGTTGGGCAACCAAAGAGACGGATGATAGAAGAGTGCATGTTGCGGAAATGTTGAGATGGTTTTGTGAAGTTACAAGAATGGACAAAATCAGGAATGAGTATAATTAGAGGAAGTTTGAAAGTTGCGCCAGTGACGGATAAGTTGAGGAGTAACAGATAGGTTGTCGTGGTATGGGTATGTTATGCGGAGGGAAGAGGTGCATGTAACGAGAAGAATGTGAGGTTTGAATGTGGATAGATTTAGCAGAAGATGCAGACCAAAGAAAAGATGGATATATACATAAAAGTGGGATAAGGGCAGGGAAGTGGATGAAGAGGTTTTACTCGTACTCCGAGTTATTAGTTGATGTCTGTTACACTGAAAAGGTCGATAGTCTATCAAGGTGAAGTTATGATGTTTAAAAGATTATTCACGGGAAGAACGAACGAATACCGAAAATAATTTGTAAAGAAATAAGCCGTAATGCTTATTTCTATAATAAGTAAGTACATAAGTCACTACAAAATTTAATCAAACAATTCATTGTACACAAAAATTTAATGGAATCTTTATTAATTACATAAAATTATTTGCATAGCGCTATTTTAGCGTCTCAAATATTATATTTTTAAACGCCTAATTTTTCAAAACCCCGTAAAAGTATTGCCTAGGTGAATATTTCATAATAATTTTATTGAAAGATGGTATTGTTGGCTTTTTGCTGCCTCAATGGTAATCAGTAATTGAATAAGCTATAGTTTGAATATTATAATTGTAATAATTCAAATATGCAAAAATAAATGAACGACAGATTAAAATAAGTTTAATAATAATTAATTACGTGTCGATTTATTAATGAAAACAGGGTGGATGATTCTATTTTTGAGTCTATTTTTCTTTTCTTCCTCGTACTTTTTCCACTCTTCCGTAATTATTAAAGTTTTTGAAAAACTGTGTGTAATTAAAATTGTATGTTGTAGGTATGTAGGTGCCATTGAATTGAATCGTACTAAACTTCAAATTAGTGAGATTAGATGTAAAAATTACTCTTACATAGTGTAAAAAAATACATGTAAAAAGTTTTACTTTCTGGCGTAAGAGGGCAGTTCGCCAAGATTTTAAATTCAAATTTTATTGGACCTCTGATTTCTTATGGGTATTAAAAGACCAGACATCCTGATAGTCTAGTAGTGAGAAGGTGTTTTATAAATAAATACTTACAGGTATGTTCATAGGTCTATTTATAAATTAAACAAAAGAAAATAATGTTTATTTAAGTAACTGCCAAACGTTCCATAGTACCTACACTGTGAACAAATACTACTGTCGGAATATATTAATTCAAAGGTTTGCGCAACCTGATAATATATTATTGTTTCAGAAACTGTTTTTACACTAAATATACAATCAAATATTATTTAAAAGTGAGATAAAGGTGTTCTTTAATATATTGTACTTGAAATTAAGTATAATTTTATTATTCTATTGTACTACATGATTTAATGTCGAAATATTCTATGTACAAATTGTGTGAACGTAATTTATAAGAAAAACATATTGTAGACTTCCAACTATAGTTGACTAGTAAACAAGGCTAACGTTTTACAATTTATAGTATTAAATTTACTGCAAGTTCCAATAGTATATCACATCTTCTATTAATGAATCTTAGATACCTTTCCATACGTGTATATAAATACCTATTATTAAGTAAGTATACATAACAACATAAGATATCTACTGTAATTATCAATTTTGATTGTAACTAAATTTTTATTATTATACAACATTAAATAAACTATAACGTGTGTAATTAGTGAATATTCCTCAATTTTACTCTTATTTCTGTCAGATTAGCGTATAATAGTACAACTTCTCTTTTCAAAGTGTGTGATATTTTACGAATAATTTGAGTGATATACTTATTGAATTTTGTGCAATAAGAACTCTTATTCTAATATAATATATTTTATATCGATTATTTTCGTAATATACAAAACCTAGAAGATGTCCCAAAATTTATAAAAAGTTTATAATAATTAAAGCGTTTAAAATAGGCCAGAAAAATTGTTTTAGACGTTTTGAGTTAATTTGTATGATACATAATTATCGTGTGCCTTGTATTAATATAATGAGAGCATTTTATCCCCCTTGTATGTACCATTCAAATACGAATATTACAGAAATAAATAGACAATAGTGAATAAAGTTACTTGTTTCGTACAACTTGTATTACGTTTCACTAAAATAAACGACTATACAGGGTGTAAAAAGACAACTACCGAAAACTGAGGGGTTGCAATCAGGCCATGATTCCAAACATATTCAGCGATTTTTTCTAAGCTTAGTCATTTTACGTTATTTTCGGTTATTTACTACCAGGACAACATAATAAGACCATACCTACCTAATCATTTCATTTATAAAAGAAAAAAACAGATAAAACTCAAAATCCAAGAATATACATAAACAATTGCGCCCAAAACATACGCAAACAGTGCTCTTCAAATGCTGTTTTCTCCAGTTAGAATGTTTTTTTCGGAAAATCCTTTTGGATTTGGTTGTGTGTTGGGATGCTGTACCTACTCCTTTCGGCTTCGGTAGACGTCTTTTTACACCCTGTATAAAAAAAATATATATATCAAGCTTATTTGTGTGTGTGTTGAGCTTAATTTTACATCAAAACCCTCAATTAAAAGGATTAACGTAAAATTACATGTACTTAATATATTTTTTCTTTCTTATTTAAATGACACCAAATACTTTAGTAAAATGTTTAGGTAATAATAACAAGTTATATTGCAGAAGTTATATATTTATTACAGATACAGTGAAATCTTCCCTACATTTCATAAGGCATTAATTTTATAAATATTCAAGTTAACTTTCAAGAATCACGTTCAGAGTCGTAGTTGTCAGCAATTAAAGCAGCTTAGTAGATTATGAAATTTGAAAGTTTGTAGGTAATATACTTTTTGTTTGTAAATACATACCTATATGTATACATAGTAACACCCAGATCCCAGATAAATATTTGCAGATCATACAAACATTTATCCCGCCGTAAGTTCTAAACTTTACTTCGATTGACAACTAGGGTGTTTTCAAAATTTATGAAAAATTTCGTCAGAAAAAATGTATTTTATGTATGATTGTTTCAACTGGAATACCTATTATGCGGATGAAAGCTGAAAGTTATTAAAAAGTTGATTTATTTTTCCAATTCGAAAATCAATGAGACTCTTTAATAATATAAATTTTATTTTAAATTACTGTACAGTGCCACAAACTAATCTGGACCGGTGGCCAAATAACTAACGCCAACACCAAACGCGATAACAGCGCCTCTCCCCGGTCCAAATAAGTTTGGGTACTAACATGATGTCTATCAACTTTTAATTTTTGGTGTTTGTAACATGGTTCTTAAAAAACTTTTGTACTTCCCTCCTTCCTACATCTTCCTCAATTGTAGGAATACCTAGTCTAAATAATTCTTATAAATATAATTAATTTATGCATTAGAAGTTAGATTAGACATAAGCAAGGTCGACTCGAAACTTTGATGAGACAGACCGATAGTCCCTACCCACATATGGTAGGTAGTTATTTTATACTTACATCATAAAATATCTTCCCAAGTTTGATTTTCGTTGATGATCTAATAATACTTCCTGCTTATTTTAGTTTTAAGCGATCTTTCTTAGTTTAACCACTCCATAATTAGTAGTAAAATAAAGTACTTAAACCACCCTACAAAAATCGTTTCATTTACTTACAGCTTTATCATGATTCTTCATTTAGTATCCACGTTACTACTAGTATACCAAACCAATATATATCTAACTCAATTTGGCCAAAAATCGAGTTACTGTAAATATAGTTAGGAGGGCAGAATAAGCCCCCTGGCAGCAGATTGGAACAACTTTCATCTCCAAATCCACCAAATGCAAACTGCCATTGGCTTATATCGCCTTACTTTATAATCTTTCCTTCAGACATAATATATAGATTAGTAGATTCGGATAAGTACAGAGTTTCCCTTTTTCCAAGTTATCCTCGCGATATTGCAACATCAGTTACGGTCCCACCTCTGCCAGTTACGGACGACTGAGAGAGTGTAATTCCCGGGAAAAAAAAAAGTTGTAAAACTGATAACTTTATGAAGAGCTACAGAGATGCAGCGAGATGATACTGCTATACGTAAGTACTCTAAATATCTGCTAGTTTTGTATTATCAGGTTTTAGTGAAATTTTAGAGTTGGCCTAAGTTTATGCGCATGTTCAGGTGCCTGCGAGCCAAGCGATTTGAAATTCTGTGCTCCTGCAAATTAGGTATTAAGAATCAGTTTACGTTGAGTGAATTTTTAAACCTACCTCAAACAAGTAGCCAAAATATATAGAATACGTTTGATGACTATAGGTACCATAGTTTTGGCTGCCTTAAGTAGGTAGGTAAGTAGGTACTTACCTAATACCTACTTAAAAATTGTATTAGGCAGCCAAAGCTTATAGGTACATAGGTATGTAAAAGCTCTCACTATATTATATTTGATGTTTAATATACATATACAGGGTGAAAAAAGACTGCTACTGAAAATTGAGGGGTTGCAATCAGAACATACAAAAATATTTAGTGAAAAAAAAACCCAATTTTTTTTTAACTTAGCTTAGTCATTTTATATTATTTTCGGTTATTTACTACTAGTGCAACATAATAAGACCATACCTACCTAATAATGTCATTTAAAAAAGAAAAAAACAGTTAAAACTCAAAATCCAGCAATCTACGTAGGTAAAACAACGCGCCCAGAACATACGCAAACCATAATCTTCAAACGCTGTTTTCTCCGGATATAATGTTTTTTTCGGAAAATCCTTTTGGAATTGGTTGTGCTTTGGGATGCTGTACCTACCACTTTCGGCCTCGGGAGACGTCTTTTTACACCCTGTATAAAATCAGATTAAAAATTAAAACACTAACTGCACGCGTAGGTAGGGTAAGGCATTGGCGGTCACCTAAGCAGAAATAGCTCCCAATCATTGAAAAATTAACGTATCGTTAAATAACTTTTATAAAATAAAACTGCAAGTAGGTATATTCTAAAATAATCACCACCATTGCGATCAGATATAATAAACACAATGTCAAAAATAACTGTTTTAAAAAAAAGTGGCTTTGACCGGCATTGTCCGACATGTCGGATAATGCCGGTCAGTAAGTGGGCAATACCGGTCTAGAATTTTAACGGCACAAGTAACACACATAGCCTTTGGGGAACTCACTCATTGTGAGCCCCAAGCATAGACCTTGACAGAACTCGTTATTACGATCAAATTATCACTTAGCATTCATTTTGCTCCTGGTGAAAGATCTTTGCCGGAAATTGAGGAAATGGCATTGTTTAATATCGATTGCAGGACTCTGGGAGTACTTCGATAACGAGTAACGATCTGAGAGAATGTCTACCGCGCCTTGGGGATACAGTCGTGACCCTGTTTGTTTACAATAAATCAAAATTCATAGGGTACTTCCCGTTGACCTAGAACTATGAAAAGCAAGTAGTATCGTCTTAGACTACAAGTACAGAGAAAAATCGGAAAACCGTTTATTTGAATTTGGTATCGTATGAAAGGGCTTCATTAGCACAAGCTTAAACAAATTTTTAATAATTTTTATCTTGTATGGTTTACGATGTATAATGAAAAATTCAAAAAAAATCCTTCTTATGCATGCCCACCTCTTAGCTTTGGTGTATGTAGGTAGTACCTAACAGTTTGCATTGTTATACGTACCTATCTACCTACTTAGTCCTTCGTACGGAACCCTCGGTGGGCGAGTCCAACTCTCACTTGGGCGGTTTTTTTTGAAAAATCAATCTTGTCAGTTTCTGTCAAAAGTTAACAATTTGAAATTGATATGAGATTAAAAAAAACGAAATAGATATGCAGTTATTGTTTTTTATAAATCGAGGGCATGACTTCTTTCACAACTTTTCTCTAAGGTGCTTTTGATACGTTGAAGTTAAGCAACGTCCTGAGCGGTCCGTAAGTGGATGGGAGACCACCAGTGGCATTTTCATCTGAGCGCTTTCGTACTTCGAAGGGCACTTTAAATAGTTGGTCCCAGCTATATATGTCGCTAAGCCATGACGGAGGCCTTAAGGCGGCCTAAAAAATCCGCCACCAGAGATAGCCACTGGCTCATACGAATTTACTTTGATACATACGCTTTCTTTCTTCTCCTCCACAGAACTCGCGCAAGATACGGCGTTGGCGGAGGAAGAAGACGCTGAGATACCCAATTCAACGGCTACCGATGACATAAAAGCGATCCCAAGTCTAGAACTTTCAAAAAATACAAAAACCTTTGAGATGCAAAATGTAAAATCAAAAGCTTTCCAGATACATAAAAGATCAAAGATCTTCCATTCACGTACCGGACCTAGCCTTGAACATGGCGAAGGAACATCAGGCCTCTGCACAAAAAGTAATAAACCTAACAGAAAGAAACTTATTTCTAATATATCTAAAAAACATGAACAGTATAAAACACTGAACATAAAACAAGCAAGCTGTTTCAAGCTAATAGAAGCTGAAACCTCAGAAACTGAGGACGATAATTCAAGCTCAGCTGTACGCCAAGAATATCCATCTGACAGAATGCCAAGAAAACAAAAAACAGCCCTTAGCCCAACACTTAGTGATGACACATCTACTAAGCCGCTGGGTTTGGGTAATGATACTAATAGTAAAGGCTCCAATTTGGAGAGCAAGAATCCAAAAGAAATTAAAAACGTACAGCTCAGAGGAATAGAAACAACTAGTCCTGATCTAAATAAAGAGGCACCAGGGAAAACTGGATCACTAAGTAACAGAAAATCTGAAATGCCGAAACTGCTTTCTTGTACATCCAAAAAGCAAACTAAGAAAAAGACGCCTATGCTGAGCAAACAATATGCTGGATCATCTAGAGAAGCTGATAACTCCGATTTTGAAGATATTGAATTAGATTCAGCTAAGAATCTTTATAAAAGTTCTGCTCTCGAGCCGCCGAGACAAGAATTAACACATAGTCCTGAATTGGGTCACGGGACACCCGAACCACTCAGACCCAAAAAACTCATGATAACTAACAGAATGAAACGTTATCAGAATTTATTGAAAAAAAATAAATTAAAAAGAGCGACAAGGAAAAATATTGCCAGTCCCTCCAAGGCAACACAAGATGAGAGCTCTGAAACAAGTGAATTTGAGTACCAGGAGAAGAGAGACTCACAGTTAACTAAACTCAGTGAGGCGACACCGGAACCTATTCAGCAAAAGAGATGGAGACCATTAAGAATGACTCTACTTTCAACCGTCCCTAAAAAAAACAAGGGAAAAAAAATGTCGAAAGAAAAAGTTGAAACATCCGAATTAGATCAATCAGATATGGATGTCGTGCCGGTATCTTTTCCTAACCTTACAACTCCTGAACCACGAAACGATTCAGATCTGTCACAAAGCGATGATCTTAGTGAAAGTACACAGAAACCAATCAATCTATCGAAAAGATCTCATAGAATAAAGCTGAAACCTGCGTATGGAAGGCCAGCGATCATGAGGATGCCTTCTAAAGAAAGAAAAGATAAAATGAAGTTGTTTGATTCACAAAATAGTTCAACCCAGTGGCGAACAAATTCAAATTTACCGTCAGAGCCTACTACTAGTGCTAAAGCGCAGGCGCAATCTGCAAGGTCCTCAATCAATTTGGAACCTAAAGCACCTATTAAGTCTGACTCTCCAGCGCAAATTCTACGAACTCGAGTGTTGGTGACTCCAGAACGGAAAGAAAAAAATAATACTTTGAAAAAGAACTTGCGTAGACTTGGACGCAAATGGATAAGAAATAAACGTCAGAAGATACAACTTCAGTCAGATTTTAGACGGGCTGAAACCACATCTTCGAGCGGTGATACCAGTAGCGACAGTGGCAACATTGGTGATTGCAGCGGTCCTGACTACGATGATAATGTCAAAAAAAGAAAAAAAGTAAAAAAAGGTAACAATAAGATATATAAGAATAGCGGTGGAAGCGTTAAGGGCAATAATGGTGGTAGTAGGAGTAACAGGGGCATAGATGATAAAGCTGGCTATAGTACCAGTGGCAGTGACGAAATCAGGGGCATAATTAGTAGCGGCCGCATCAGCGGCGCGAGTAATATCGCCGGCGGCAGTATGTGCGACAGCAGCATGATGGGTATACCTGGAAGCAGTGGCTTAAGTGGTTACACCGGTGGCTTAAGAGATATAGATGATCATGGCATACACGGTATAGGCGGTGATGGTAGCCCCATGGTATATACCACCAGTCTGAGCGGTATGGGCTACAGTGAAGTGAAAGTTAGCGTTGGTTTAAGCGGGATTAATATCGAAAGCAGCGGCATCACAGGAATGCTTGGAACCAGCCGCATCGGAGGCATGCTTAGCAGAGGCCGCATCAGTATTAGCGCTAGCGCCAGCAGTGTGTTTGGTAACGCAGGTATGATCGGTATAGGAGGAATGGGAAGTGGCACTATAAACAGCTTCGGTTACAGCAGCGCTCTAAGCAGCATGGGTTACAACAATAGCGTGCCCGTCATGGGAGCGTCATATAGCGGAGCTGCTATGAGTGGTATGGGTAATGGTGGGAATTACAGCAGCATAAGCGGTAGGAGCGATGAAGGTGGAATAAGCAATATCGGTTATGCCGATATGGGGGATATCGATGCAATAAGCAGTATGGGTGATAACGCTGCCGCTGATACAAGCGGTATGGGTGACGGTGTCACCATAAATGATATCCATCACCCCCTTAGTAGCAGCAAATATGATGGAAATGACAGTGCAAGAAGTGCTTAAATGTATAGCACCACAGTTTCGCTCACGTGGTAGGTACCAACGTTTTTCCTAAATTTCTTAGTGCTCCACTACATTATAAAAAATAATGGTACCTACCCTCCAAATTATGTTAGTCTGAGTAGTCCCATACAAAAATCGCACTTAATCATCATATCCCTGCCCTTTTCCCACATTATGGGGGGTCGGCACAATATGTGTTCTTTTTCCATTCTCCTCTATCAACCATCTCAACTCACTCCTTTTTCACTCATGTTATCTTTACCCCCAATCCATACATCTTTTCTTTGGCCTACCTCTACTCGTAAATCCATCAACATTCATACCAAGTACTCTCCTAGTTACATGACATTCTTCCCTTCTCATTCCATGCCCATACCATGCTAGCCTGTTGCTCCTCATCTTTTCATTCACTGGCACCACTTTCACACTTCCTCTCACAAAATCACACATAAATAAGCTTTTTTGATTACCATTTCAAGAGCTATTTACCCAATGAATTTCGTCCAGATATCTTAACGGCATCCTACTTAAATTTGAATACAAAGTGTACAAAGTGTTTTTAAGTGAACCGATAACATTAGAAAGGACTACATTAGTTAAATTGTTTGAAGTTTCCATTTGTTTTATAAAGTATAACTTTTTTGATGTCCTAACAGCCATCAAAAAAGTTTTTCGTCGGGCCACTAGGATAAGAACCCCAAAAGGTGCCACTAAGACATGCTTGGTATTAGTGTTCGTGATAAGTGTTTTAAGTTTACCTCTCAATCGATTTTAGTGCCTGGAATTGGTACATGGCGGAGCCCTTCCTTAAGCTAGAACAGTACAGGCTTACACTTGAGTTTTTCAGAGTGAACAACTGTACAGGAGTGAAATAACGCCTCACCTTGACAAGGATACCAAGCTTTTCAGAGGCTAGCTTTTGACTCGATAACGACGATCTACGAGTATCGTACTGAGAGCACAAAGATAGGTCTTGGAGTTGTCGTTATACTCAAAAACCATGCAAATCGGGTTCATTGCTTCATGTTAAGCTTAATCTTGCTCAATACCGCTATTTTCTTTAAAAAAATGCGACATTTTAACCATCTAAAATTTGGTTTTAAGACTTGGTACACTTTGTATTACGGATTTATTTTATTGCCAAGGAGTATTATTTTTTAGCAAAAAATACATTTATAAATAAAGTTCAGTGTAATTGTCCGCGAGCCGGCCAGCACACCATCAGCCGTCTGATGGTGTGCTGGCCGGCTCCAAGGGGGGTAGGAGAATGGCGAGCGCGGCGTAAGCCAGAGCTCACTTCAACTTAAACAACGTTGTTTTCAGCTATTTGTTTATGAGTAATGTAATTTATGACTAAGTCTAAGCCTCTCTGTATTCTGTGGTCTAAGTAATAAGCACCTACTTTTTTTAAACTGTGTCTACCTAAAATTTAATTTGTGTCTACCTTAAGTATAAGGTAAAACAGCGTTGTTTTCAGCTATTTGTTTATGAGTAATGTAATTTATGACTAAGTCTAAGTAACAAGTACTTTTTTTAAACTGTGTCTACCTAAAATTTAATTTTTAAATAATAAGTAAGTCGTGGTAAACGGTTTTTAACCGACTTCAAAAAAAGGAGGAGGTTCTCAATTCGTCTGTATGTTTTTTTTTTTTTTTTTTTTTTTGTATCTTGTTACGCGATTACTCCGCCAATTGTGGACCGATTTTTAAAATTATTTTTTTGTTTGAAAGGGTATGCTCCAGAGGTGGTCCCATATAAATTTTATTCCTGAGGGTTTGATAGTTTTCCCGTAAAACTCTAAAAACCTTCCCTCCTAGCCATTGTAAATCGAATCGACATGCAATTATGTCAAATTGACGCTTTACTAATGCCAGGAACTCACGTGCCGTGAAACTTGACATAAAATGTATGCAGTTTTGGTAATTAATGCCCTTCGACGCCGGTGGAGCCTAAGCATTATCTGTCGATATGATTTCTTTTTCTTATTTAGATTTTTATGTATGGCTTATTGATTCCCTGAGTCACGCCGTGTGTGGAGTCGAACATTGAAGTCGGTTTTTCTTTTAGTTTTAAAACGTAATTATGGTTTCACATTTATTAGTAAGTTTAGTAGTAAGAAAATAACTCTTTTAAGTTAAAGTGTTACTGTTTGTAGGTATACCCAATTAAATAAAGCAAAATGATTTATCGTAACTCGATATAGGAAACCAGGCCCAGGCCTCTGTAGTTCAACTTATATATTGTATACTCGTACATATACACATCTATACATACATATAAACATCATGCTTAGGTATGTTATATATCAAGGATATTTAACATAAGCATGATTTTTTGAAAAATTATAAATAATTTCTTTTGAAACCTAGGTTATAGTAAGAAAACTTATTTAGCAAAAAATACGGTGATTTGATATTTTTTTAATTGTAGAAATTAAATTAATAGAATACCAAAATATGAAAAAAAAAAAAAATGGAGATGTATACCCCTCGCAGACGGGCTATACTTCTCCATACTCATTACGAGCCGAAGTATATTCCGTCTCAACTATTAGGCCGATAGAAAGTCTGTAGTCTGCGAGGGGTCTTAATATTACTGGTAAGCATCCAGCCAGCTAGTTCATTAAAAATTTTTGTATTTAACCAGACGGCTGAATATCAGGCCGCTAGCTGAACGGCCGGCGCCGGCGCAATCAAATGGCTAGGCGTTTAGTTGAAATGCTGATTGAACCAGTTGGCTGCGACATCTATTTGATATCTAGTTCTAATCGGGACGCATATTTAATACTGTCAGTACTTATGTAATTATTTCATGATTATAAATGTTTGGTGTCGGTATTGTGTCTAAAGGTGATCAATAAAGCGGATTATCAAAATAGTGGTTTTCTTATTACCAAAATATCATCAAGATATCGTTCACTCTATTTGAATATAGGTACTGGTACTATTATGAGGGTTTGGAAAATTTTACAGCCTTTTCTTTTCTAGTTAGAAGATTTTTTTTTCTTCAAAAAATAAAGGTACGCTCGCAGCCTGAAATTTTGGTGGGGGGGGGGTCACTACACTAATAACGAGTAAAATTAGACTTTATTGCACAATACACAAGATTTTTCAATCGGACGTACGATTTGGGGGGGGGGTCATGTCCCCTGTGACCCCCCACCTCGGACCGCGCCTGCTGGCAATGAGTTTCACATTGTTGTTGGTGATCCGGTCAAAGACTGAAATATTTATACCTACCTATGGGCCATCTACACATTCGGCAAAGATATACGAATGCCGACAGTGACGTGTAGAGGGTCTATTCATCGCCTGTCATCGCCTGTCAACTGTTATCCAATAGTTCGGCGAATAGTTCAGCAAATAGTTCGGCGAAGAGTGAAGAAGAGTGGCCGTAATATCCAAGTTTAAACAGTGTTTTATTTCTTAAGGTGCATTTACACGGTGCGATTTGTCGTCGGATTTGCTAGGCCGCGCCCATTCGGTGTGCCAACTTGAGTTAGACTTAGCGCATTCACACGACAAACTGCGCTTGCGATGCGATGTCGCGTCGTCACTACGATGCGATATCGGAGATCCAACTCGCCATCGCATCGCGGCGAGTAGGGTTACCATACTAAAAATTGGAAACCCGGACAAATGCCAGACAAAATATACGATTTAAATGGAAACGCACGTGGCTTACAACATATTATGTTGGTACCACGTGAGTGAAGCCACGGTGCGTTCCGCAAGCTCACATACCTAAATGTAGACATTGATATTTTAATGTTCAATATAATAGTCTTAATAACGAGAATTTCATTATTTTTCTACATAAAAAAATCTTGTAAGTACTTATTTTGTATCATAATATCTTAGAAAAATCTAAATAAAACGACAGGTCTGGAGAAATCTTAACGTATGGTTACTGTAAAATGGGCGGATTATAGGGGCGTATGCCACAGAATAAGTTTCATAGTTACCTAGACTTTTACTAACTGCGGAAGAGCGTACAATTTTTGGTAGATTGTAGCGTTGTTAAATTTCAACAATGTTCTCAAGGGATCGTTAGTGGAGTGGTCTAGCGTGCGGTTTCCAAGAAGAGACATGCTGGTTCAATTCCTTGCACAAAAATTTTTTTTGCATTTTTTTTTATTTTTGCTTCTCTAGAATTTTTTTTTTATGTTAATGGTGAACATCTCAGTTTCATAAACTTTTTAATAAAAACTAAAGAAAATAAAATTAAAATTCAAGGTCCGAACAGAGTACTTACTTAGATGGTAATTTTATCTAATACTATTTTACCTAATACTAGCTGTCCGCCGCGGTGTTACCCGCGATCCCTCGGGAAAACTTCACTTCCCCGGGATAAAATATAGCCTATGTCAAAGATTTAAATCGTTAGATGTCCGGACGCCAAAAACTATGGCGTTGTCTTTACATGTGTGTTATCAAAATGCCGACGTACGCACACACACTAATAGAGAGTTTTACCTAAAAATAAAACTTACCTATTATTTCTCCTAGTATATCCGGAATCCATCTTGAGTAGAAGCTCCATCTTTTTCGCGTTTGTCGACCTAGCTTCTTCCTTCCGGTTCATGACTCTGCCTCTGTGTGAGTGTTGGCTTGTCTGTGTTAGTGAGGCAGTCTAAATGATTACTTGTTGAGCAGTTGTTTTCTCATTATACTCATGATGTACCAGGTAGGGATTACCTGGATTCCGGATATACTAGGAGAAATAATAGGTAAGTTTTATTTTTAGGTAAAACTCTCTATTATTGATCCGTTTGTATATCCGGAATCCATCTTGAGTGAGGTGTTTGTTTTCTCCTGGTAATCCATTATAAAATTGATGATGCTATAATGTGTCTAGCTAATAAGTAATTAGTAGGTACTTACCGAAGTGTGTAAAATAATTCAGACTGTTAAAGTAAAATATACCATTATGTAGGTAAGTAAGTAGGTATAAAGATACTAACAGAAAGTAAACAAAAGAAAAATTTTTTAAGGTGTTGATAAAAGTATTTATAATCAGAAAAATTACTTAGATAAAAATTTACTTAAGGTAGAATCAGCAAAACATTAACAATTGGTAGGATTTGAGAATCATCGTTCAGCACTAAAATAAATTGATAATGATCTATTGTCACATTCATTTGCACCACGAATTTCTTTTTGATAAAAGTTACGAAATGTATGTTCACTTTTCCAATTCCCTGTTTCCAAAATCTTTTCAATTGGAAAACTCTCAAGCCAATTTAGAGATGCAACAGCAGAGCGTATGGAGCCCGGAGTGGCGCTTATATTGGCATCATTCAGGACAGACTTTATCCAGTTGGCTATTATGGTCCTGGAAGCTGGTCGAGGATCGCCTCTACTAGTAATAAATAGTTCTTGGCACTTACATATTTTGCGACGATCACCTGATACTTCCAATAGTTTTCGAATCCAGTACACACAGTCCAGATTTTGATCGGGATGTTTTTTCACTCTCCAGCCAGATTGTCTGTAGCTTGCATTGTCCGTCTTGGAACCATATTTTGGCCACATCACTATGGAATCACCTTCATCTATGAAACATTTAGGGGTTATGGTTAAAAGGGTAAGATCATGTACACGGCGTCCTGAAGTAAGCAAAAGTAGAATAGCTGTTCGCCTTGAAACCTGATACATATTGTTGACGTCTGGAGGGTTCATATTCAGGAACTGGAGTAACATTCTTGGGTCCCACGAAGGAGGCTTTGCTGCCTTCTCTTTGGAAACTGAAATTGCTTTCAAAATATGCCTTATAAAAAAGTTAGAAGACAGATCTGAATTTGATGTTATATTAGTGAATGTTGATATTACAGACTTGTGAACAAGAATCGTTCTGTAAGCTAATTTT
This sequence comes from Epirrhoe alternata, assembly GCA_963565295.1. Taxonomy (NCBI): domain Eukaryota; kingdom Metazoa; phylum Arthropoda; class Insecta; order Lepidoptera; family Geometridae; genus Epirrhoe; species Epirrhoe alternata. The sequence goes on from OY751375.1 coordinate 5,567,694, forward strand.
TCATCGTTATGTAAATAAGCTAGATAACGAGCAACTTGAACTGCCTCAGGATCTTTGTGGTTTACAGAGTTTAAAGCACACCATTTAGTCCATTTTTTCCAGGCAGGTAAATAAGTATTTAGTGTAGACTTTCTCCAACTTGAAAATAAAAGCATTCTTTCCTGCTCAGACCAATCTTTTATTACCTCATGCCACCCGAAATCAGCCATGCCTGCAGTTGTATGTCCTGGATCTGCGGTGGGTGTTTTCCTGTTCGAGTGTCCACTAGCACTTGAGGGAGGTTCGGAATGTGGTAAGGATCCGCTAGTGCCCGTAGTTTTAGGTCTGCTTTCCAAAACACTTTGTGCCATTTCGGAGCTATCAGTATGTAACAACCCTGTGCTGTATTCAGGTAAGACAATACTTGCGGAATCAGGTTCGGTGGAGGAAATATCCAGGCTAGGTCGAAATTCCACTGTAGGGAAAAAGCGTTGTGGTGAATTGCCTGTAGATCTTTTTGGTCCATGGAGACATACCTGGGTACTACGTGGGCTGTTTCCGATGCAAACAAGTCCACTTGAGGCTTGCCCCACCTCCGGAAAATAAGATATGTCGCTTGATTCGTCAGATGCCATTCCGGACTGTGTTTCCCTCGGGATAGAGCGTCCACCTCGCTGTTGAAGCGCCCTGGAAAGTACTGGGCTGTTAAGGAAATATTGAAATTGTCCATTAGTGTCACCATTTGTATTGTCAAGTCCAGCAGCTCTTTTGATTTGGTGCCGCCTTCCTTGTTGATGTAGGCTACCACCGTTCGATTGTCCGTCTGGACTAGTACATGGGCATTTTTCAACTCGAGAGATGTCTGTAATAATACCGCATATACAGCATAGAGTTCCTTCAGGTTGACATGCCAAGGTTGCTGTTCTTGTGTCCATTGTCCTGATGTTTGAATTAACCCTAGTTGGGCTCCCCATCCTATGTCCGATGCGTCCGTGGTCAAGACATGCGATATTTGGCTCGAATGAATCGGTAGTGTGTTGCCTATCGCGTCTAGCCACCATCTCATGTCCCGTATAACATCGTTGGGTAATGGAACTGTCCCGAACGGATGTTTCTTGGGTAGGTGTCGACTGAAGTGTTGCATCGTCCGACAGTGTAATCGCCCTCGTGGTGTTACGAAGTTGGCAAAGTTGAGTTTCCCCAGAAGGATCTGAGCCTGTTTGAGGGACCAACGCCCCTGAGTCAGACGGTGTTGGAGAGTTATTTTGAGTTTGGTGCACTTCCGCTCTGACAAGGACCTGGTGTTCAGATGGGTGTCCCATACTATGCCTAAAAATTCTAGGCGCTGACTCGGAGACAAGATAGACTTCTCGAAATTGATTGTCCATCCTAGTTTCTGTATCAGATGAGTCGCAACTAATACTTGGCTCTCTAGTAACTGTCGAGACTGATTGGCTAGAAGAAAATCGTCGAGATAAACTACGCACCTTATATTGTGTGTTCTTAGATGTTCGGCTACCCAGTTTGTCAGACAAGAAAACGTGTGGGGAGCTGACGAGAGACCGAAGGGTAGACTGGTCATTTGCAGCAACTGGCCTTTGTAACTCAGCCTCAAGAACCGGCGATGTTGGTGGGCAATCGGTAAATGAAAATAGGCCTGGCTTAAATCCAATTTGACCATCCAGTCGTTTCTTTGTATGAAGCTTGGGACACGGTAATGACTGAAAAGCTGGAAAACCTTTGTCTTTACAAACCTGTTGAGTTCCTTCAGGTTGAAAATTGGCCGAAGTGTTCCATCTGACTTTGGCGTAAGGAAAAAGGTCGACAGGTAACTTGGCGTGTATTGCGCCTTCTCCAGTACTCCAGATTCCAGCATACCTTTTATTTGTTGATCCATTTGAGGGCTGCACCTTGTTTGGAAATTGGTCATTATGCTTTGATTGGGATAAATTAGGGGTGGTTTGGTAGAAAAAGGTATTTTGAGGCCACTTAACATTCTGCATATCTTTTGTGGGGCACCCAATTTTCTCCACACATTTAGATACGACTTCAGACAACCCCCCCAAAACTCCCGCGAGTCATGAACGGCGGTTTTTATTGTACTTGGTAGGATGGGTATTAGAGTACTGTTTCTTACTTTTAAAACTCTGTTGGTTTTTTGTACTTGCGGGTTTGTAAGATCCAGTCGATCGTTTTGGAGCTCGAGTCGACTGCTGGTTCTTTTTAGTCGATCCACTGTGGCGAAATGATTCGTTCGAATGGTGTTTCCCGGTGCTTGTAGATGGCTTTTGTTGGTTCCTGTTATAATTGCCATATTTCGCTGTGGATGGACCTGCTTCTGGAACTTGAGAAGATGTTATGAGTTTTTCGGCCCCCCCTATCTTTGTTAGGTATGTCGAAAGTCCTGTCTCGTCGAACAAATGTTCACCACTGGGTGGAATAGCTTGGATGGCCTCACTATGAAATGAATCAGGTATTTTTTGAAGCAACGCGTCCCTCCTCAGCTGTATATACTCAGCTCTCCTACCACAAATCATTTGTAAAATATCAGCCGTTACTGTTGCGTGTTTCGATTCCTTGTTGAAAAGATTTTGAACTTTTTCACAAAGCAAGGTAGGGGTTAGGTTCGATTCGTTTTCAATAGACCAGTCGATTAAACTTTGCAGGCTAGATCTAAACTCGTCTTTTTGCAACAGCATTGCATTAGATAGGGCAGCAAATGAGCGTTCCACTAAATGTAATCGAGAGTCTTCATTACCCGTAGGTTCAAATCGGCGAAGCTCGTCATTCGCTTTGAGTTCTACAAAACCGGGGGTAGTCGCGTATTTCTTCTGAGTTTCGTAAAAACGAACTAAATTCCAATCCTTACTTTGAAAGCGTTGTAATTCTACCAGACATTTAACACGATTTTCATCTGATGCCGGAAAAATCGGATCTTTGAGGGTAGTTGACAATTCGGAAAATTCCAATTTTGCATTAGTTTTATTACTATTAGGGAGGTTTAGCACGATCTCGCCCAGCAAGTTATTGTTATTGACACAGGCCTCAACAAGATTCGAAGGATTGTTACTTGTTTTTGAAGTGGTCAGCTCAACCTGATCTGATGATTGTGTAGGTGCTTGAAAGTTATCCTTCGAGCATAATATACCAGCTAGGTACGATACCTGTTGTGTTAGCATGCTGATTTGTTCGTCCCTGGCTCGATCGGCCTTTCTGGATTTCTTTGTTCGGACTCGGACCGGGCTTGAGTCCGTCGACGAGTCCGACGAAGATGATGGCAATCTCCTTTTCCTGGTTCTCGAACGTTTTGAACAGTTATCACTATTCTCCATCGAATGTGACGGCATTCGCCTTTGCCTCGTTCTCGAACGGCTTGAATCGTTATCACTATTCTCCATTTTACAAACTTGAAGGAAGTTTTATAAACTTATAATTATAAATTTTTATTTTATTTATTTAATTATAAGCAAATGTCGGTATAAAAAACAAAATAACAGATACCGACTGCTAGGTCGTGCGCACTGTGCGAAAGACGACGCTATAATGAGAAAACAACTGCTCAACAAGTAATCATTTAGACTGCCTCACTAACACAGACAAGCCAACACTCACACAGAGGCAGAGTCATGAACCGGAAGGAAGAAGCTAGGTCGACAAACGCGAAAAAGATGGAGCTTCTACTCAAGATGGATTCCGGATATACAAACGGATCAATAATGATTAGTTAAAAATTAGTGGATTTGCCAATAAACTAAACTTTTATTTCACCATTTATTGTGCAATAATATTGCACGAACTTTCGTGATAAAATATATGTATGAAATTGAAAAATGTGTGGCTCAAAATACCTACGCACGCAACTTAGCTAATGAGTACGTATAACATATAAATAGTGTTATTGCCAATAACCTTAATTGAAATTATTATCATTTATTGTGCAACCATATTGCACAGACTTTTGTAAAAAACAAAGGTCCTATTAATGCCCTGAAATGGAAAATAATGTACAAGTCTAAAAATGTGCAATCTGTGAGGTACGGTCAGCAAACTCATCAGATTAAGTATGTACGTACTGGCTTGGGTGAGTAAAACCAAAACAATATGAATTACATATTTATTTTATTTTATTTATTAGGGACAACAAACAGCTACAATATACAGCGTATTTGAACTTAATAGTAAGAAATGACCATTAAGTACTTAGAAGGTAAAATATACATGACAGGTAATATAATATTGTAGCCCACAACATTATCTAGACAAAGAGAGTTTATATAAAAAGTGCCACTAGAGGCAAATACAAATTATTTACCTAACACTATTTGTACAAGTATTAGGGTAAAGGCCCCAGTAGTCGGCCCCTCTCCAGTAGTCGGCCATTACTGGCTTTTAGTTTGAATAAATAGCAAAGTAATCCAGATTTCCGCGCCAAATTAATTTTGATTGCTACTATGATTTCTGATTGGTCGATGCAAGACGTTTCCTTGTCATTAGGTTGGTAGGATTGGCAGTAATTTCAGTTCATTCCGCCGGTGTCTCCAAGAGAGACGTCAAGTGCGTTGCGCGCTAATTTTTTACTAACTACCGGCGTCTGGAAAACAGGTAAGTTTATCTTTTTATCTCAAGTTATTTGAAACAACTTGCCGTCTAGGTACTTTATTATGAATTTTTACGTCTTTTTTACAAAAAAAATGTGTTTTTATATTATTTTTCTATATTTTACGAGACAGCCGACTACTGGTTATATATTTTTTTGTTATATATATTTTTTAAGGGCCGGTTGGACTGCAGCAGTAGACATTTAGCACTGTTTCAGGCCGCGCGCAAAATACTTCGCGTCGCCGCAGTGGCAGTGAACTCGCATGACATCGCCAGCGACATAGTGGAAATAAGCAGCAGGGTGATTTTATTTGACTTTAAAAATGCATTTTATTATGATCAAACATTGCTTAGTAGGTAGAGTAACAAATTTGAGTTTCGCAAATAAATGAAGTAACCTCTTTATTCTTGTTTTGTTTGTTTCATTATTATTTGTTATTTTGTTTGTCAGTAAATAAAAAAAGGGTGTCAAATAAAAATAATTTATTTAATTGGGTGACACACATTAAAATTGTCTGGGGAACAAGGGTATTTAGTGTTTAATTTTATTTCCACTTTGTTTTGTCCTAGCTGTTATACATCAAAAGAAGCTAAATGTATTATAGATTTCAGTTATGTAATTAAATAAAAAGCATGCAAGTAAAAAAAAATAAGTTTCATAAGGATAACTAAAACAGTACCTAAACTGAAAAAAAAACAATTTTCTGGAAATAACAAAAACAATTCAATAATCTGTTGGATATCCCAGGGCATTAGCCACAGCTCTAAATCACGCGTGGTATGCTGATATCAAGTTATCAATTGTCGACTGTGGAATAAGGCATCATATTCTAGAAAGATGTGAAAAAAAACAGTCAATCATTTAAGAAAAAAAGCGATAATTATGATGTAAACACTAGAAATAAGGATAAACTCGCTGTTCCCACTACTAGATTAGATAAAATTATGAAATCATTTAAAGGGCAATGTGTAAGCTTCTATAACAAAGTCCCAAGCGAATTGCAAAATATATCAATCACTAAATTTAAAAATACAATTAAACGTCATCTCTGTAAAAAAGCCTATTATAAGATATCTCATTATTTGGATGACAAAAAATCTTGGGACTTGCTCCAACTCAATGGATCCATGGATCACCTAAAAGAATGATAGGCCCCAGACCGTGTTTGTTGCTCTGATTCTTCACGGTATTGGTCGCGAAAGAACAGGAGTAAAATTAGTTTTAAGACTATTCTAAGTGATCCCTGCTGTCCTACTGAATAAATGATTTTTGACTTTGACTTTGAGTGGCACTCCCAGGTGTGCCGACAAAAGTGAAGGCTTCGGTAACGGTTCTAAACAGCAAAAAGTTACTGTACCACTGGGATTCGAACTCGGGGCTATCCCACCAGAGGTCACTCAAACAACTCTACCAATATGACGAAATTAAGGTAGGTATAGTAAGAGGATGGTGTCGTTATATATTCATCTGGGTTGGTAGGTTCCTATGATAGGTACTGCCTACCTATGGTAGGTTTACCTAATGGTACCTAGGTAGGTAGGTACATAGGTATGTATAATAACAAAAATATATAGAAAAAACTCAAAGTAGGTAAACCTACCTACTTACATAGTTGTGTAGAATGTAGATATAGGTATCTAAGTAAGTTCGTATGATGGCCGTATATGGCCTCCGAAGCCGACAATTAAACTTACCCTCCCAAGCATGGAAGCTACAAAGTGACAATGACGCAGTTGCGAGTCTTTCTGTTGGAACTACCTACTATCTACTAGGTAGGTTAGGTACCTAGTAGGTATGTGAAGTTGTCTAGGTTACCTTTTTTTATTGCGTATTGCGGATAGGTAGTAGGTAAGGTAGCGCTCGTGGTCGTGCTTGCTTAGTCGTTCTTGATAGATCGTCGAAGTTAACCAACGTTCGAAACGGTCTGTAAGTGGATGGGTGACCGCCAGTGGCATTTTCATCTGAGCGCTTCCGTGCTTCGGAGGGCACGTTAAATTGTCGGTCCCGGCTATTTAAGTCGTTAAGCCGTGACGGAGGCCTTAAGGCGGCCTAAAAACTCCGTCACCAGAGTTGGCCACTGACTCATTCGAACTTACTTACTTTTAGTAGGTAGCACAGCTGTAGTAGGTAGGTACCTTCTCGCAATAGTGTAAGGTACCTACCTACTAGGTAGGTGTTGAGATTATCTTTATTGTATTGGAAACATTTCGAAAAACTGAATCTACCTACCTAGCTAGTTGGCTAGCATACCTAAAAGTAGGTACACGATTGCGAAAAGGTACCTACCTACTACTGTGCTACTAGGTACTGCGAGCGATACCTGTGATGTATGTAACTTGGAGGAATAGGTAGGTAGGTACCTACTACCTACCTACCTACTTGCCTCGCATCGCATCGCACGCACTACGCTACCAACGCAACGCCTCTCTGAATTCTGTGCCAACGCTACGCAGCGCATTGTTGTTCACTGTTCAGTCAGTGTTCTGTTCACGTTTCAGCAGTGTTGCCAACTTAGTGGATTTTCCACTAAATCTGGTGGTTTTAAACTTTAAAATATGATGGTAGTAGGACTAGAACTAGGAGCGGTTCAATGGAACTCCTCCTGAATAATAGTATAATATCCATACTTGTCCCTATTGAAAAACCATTTTTCAATAAAACTTATTCTCAATACATTTTGCATGAAAACTAAAATTTAGTATTTTTAAGTGTTCCAATAAAATTAAGACCATAGTTATTTGAAGTATTTGTTTGTAAACAGATAGAGCCTCCAAATACGCAAAAAAAAATTCAATAATATCCTATCTCAAAAAATATAAAAACTTTTTGTTAATGTAGTTCTCTGCATTAAAAACAAGTGCGTACTTCTCCGTGACGATCCTTTTTGTGAATATTATGACGCTAAGTATTTTTGTATTGTGTTTTTGAATTTGTATGGTGGTGTGAATGTGAGATACAAATTAATGTTGAATAATTTAAGTGGTAGTAGTAGCTATAAGTAACGTACCTAAATATTATATTAAAGGTTTATGAATATACTCTGTACATTATACAGTTTAGTTTTAAATAGATAAGACTTACTTATCCAAATATATATTAATATATTACACCTACCTACCAACTAAAATATTAAAATTTATAAATGAAATTATCTATTTCGACTTCCTTATTCAATAACATGATCTATTGAATCTGCTGACGCTACCGACCGTGAGGTTGCGTACTGCACAATGCACAACGCGCTTACCGAGAAAATTGTGTCATCTCTTTTTCTCCCAAGGTAGTTGCATTGCAAACTAAGAACTCTCCATCTCTTTCGTGCACTCGCCATAATTTTAATAAATGGCCAGCTTATCCATACTGGGTCCATACTAATATTATAATGAGGAAAGATTTGTTTGTTTGAATCGAATAGGCTCCAAAACTACTGGACCGATTTAAAAATTCTTTCACCAATAGAATCCTTCATTATCCCCGATAAACATAGGCTATATTTTATCCCGATTGGAATCCTTCGGGGGGGACAATAATATACCTACCTACTTAGCTCAATGTTCAAACGCAGTGTTGGAAACATTTCAAAAAACTGTAGGTAGTACCTAACTAAAGTTAAAACAGGTAGGTTGTGGATGTAAAGTTGGCTAGATAACCTAGCAGACTAGGTAGGTAGGTAACTAGGTAGGTAAGGTAGGTACTACCTACCTAGTTACCTACCTACCTAAATCGAAAAACTGGACCTACCTAGTAGGTAGGTCCAGTTTTTCGAAATGTTTCCAATACAATAAAGAGGCGATTTGTACTTACCTACCTATATCACAATGTAGGTACTTACTTACTTACCTATTTAGGTCAACGGTAGATAGTAGGTAGTTCCAACAGAAAGACTCGCAACTGCGTCATTGTCACTTTGTAGAAACGCTCATGGTCGTCGTAAATGGATGGGTGACCGCTAGTGGTATTTGAAAGCTTCCATGCTTGGGAGGGTAAGGTTAATTGTCGGCTTCGGAGGCCATATACGGCCATCATACGAACTTACTTAGATACCTATATCTACATTATACACACATATGTAAGTAGGTAGGTTTACCTAGTTTTGAGTTTTTGCTTTATATTTTCATGTTATTATACATACCTATGTACCTACATATCTCGGTACCATTAGGTACCACAGGTACCACAGGTAGGTAGGTTCGTAGGTAGTAGCTACAAAAAACAGGGTCACGACTGTATCCCCAAGGCGCGGTAGACATTCTCTCAGATCTTTTATATTCCAGATCCTTTGAAGATTCAAAGGATCTGGAATATAAATGGTACCCCCCTTAGACATCTGTCTAAGGGGGTAGTCAGAGGCATGTACAAATACATATTTGATACATGCCCACATCTTGCAGAAGTTAGTATTCCATACGTGACAGGTTGCAAGCCCATCGCCGCCTATTAGAATACTAACTGGTTTCCTCACGATGTTTTCCTTCACCGTTCAGAGCTCGAGTTAAAGCGCATATAAATTTTACGAAACGCAAAATCCATTGATGCACGGCCGGGATTCGATCCCACGACCTTCGGATTGAAGGATTTGAGTAGCTACATTATCCTTAAAATAAAAAATCTTTATTTCAGACATTTTTGTGTCCCTAATGTTATTACCTATTATTATAATAATAAATGGCCAGCTTATCTATACTAATATTATAAAGAGGAAAGATTTGTTTGTTTGAAATGAATAGGCTCCAAAACTACTGGACCGATTTAAAAATTCTTTCATCAATAGAATCCTACATTATCCCCGATGAACATAGGCTATACATATTTTATCCCGGGGAAGTGAAGTTTTCCCGAGGGATCGCGGGTAACACCGCGGCGGACAGCTAATATTAGGTAAAATAGTATTAGATAAAATTACCATCTAAGTAAGTACTCTGTTCGGACCTTGAATTTTAATTTTATTTTCTTTAGTTTTTATTAAAAAGTTTATGAAACTGAGATGTTCACCATTAACATAAAAAAAAAATTCTAGAGAAGCAAAAATAAAAAAAAATGCAAAAAAAATTTTTGTGCAAGGAATTGAACTAGCATGTCTCTTCTTGGAAACCGCACGCTAGACCACTCCACTAACGATCCCTTGAGAACATTGTTGAAATTTAACAACGCTACAATCTACCAAAAATTGTACGCTCTTCCGCAGTTAGTAAAAGTCTAGGTAACTATGAAACTTATTCTGTGGCATACGCCCCTATAATCCGCCCATTTTACAGTAACCATACGTTAAGATTTCTCCAGACCTGTCGTTTTATTTAGATTTTTCTAAGATATTATGATACAAAATAAGTACTTACAAGATTTTTTTATGTAGAAAAATAATGAAATTCTCGTTATTAAGACTATTATATTGAACATTAAAATATCAATGTCTACATTTATGTATGTGAGCTTGCGGAACGCACCGTGGCTTCACTCACGTGGTACCAACATAATATGTTGTAAGCCACGTGCGTTTCCATTTAAATCGTACATTTTGTTTGGCATTTGTCCGGGTTTCCAATTTTTAGTATGGTAACCCTACTCTGTTCTCCGACGGCGCGTCGGAGCTACCGATGCCGCATCGCAAAACACTAAGTAAGTCCCGACGGCACATCGCATACTAAGACACATCGCATACGATGAGCGTTCACACGGGAAAAATTGGCGTGCGATGCTAAATCATATCGCACCGTGTAAATGCACCTTTAGTGTTAAACAGGTTAGGTAAATACCTACATATTTCATAATATTTATAAATTGAACCGCACTTTATTGATTGCACGTTTGTTCGGTCGACAGATCGACTTGTAAATTTGGGTTTGAAAAGTAAGTTGCGGGTTCGATTCGAGCATATCATGCATTGGTGACCGAAATCATAGCAGGATGGTGAATTCTTGTTTTCTGTTGAGACAAGGAGACAAATAGACGTAAGTACAATGAACCTTAAAAAGGGTTCCGTTTTTTCCTTTTGAGGTACGGAACCCTAAAAAACAAGCCACTGAAAAAAGTCTAGTGTTCTATTTCTTGAAGATAAAGTTAGATAATAATTGCATATTAATTTGCTTTGTGTAACGCAATGTTATCAATTATTCAAACTGCAAGCTAAAGAATCACAAGGAGCTCATAAGTTGAAAAATCTCGACGCAACAACGTATGAACTATTGACCCAAAGCATATCAGCTCCACCTATCTGTGCGGTTAAATAGCTGGATACCTACTCGTAGTTATGAGTAGCAAAATTGTAATTCATTTTCTTCTTTTTTACCCGACTGTCAAAGGAAGGGTTATGTTTTATGTATCGTTAGAAATTGTATTGAAACCGTTGTCTTCATTTTTTTAAGTTACTTTGGGAAAACTCGTAGGAAAAGGTGTCGATTGAGACCTACTTGTTTTTTTTTGAGAATTGACATTTTTTAGGCTGACTGTACATTTTTTCAAAAATACAAAATGCAGTTGTTTTTATTTTCAAAATATATCTATAGTTTTTTAAGAACAAAACCTTCTAACTACAAAAGATAAGGTAGCTGCCCTGAATGTTGTTTTTTTCGGAAAATCCTTTTGGATTTGGTTGTGTTGGGATGCTGTACCTTACCTACCCCTTTCGGCTTCGGTAGATATCTTTTTACACCCTGAATAGGTAAGAAAATTTATTTACTCGATAGACATGCGCTAAGTGCATTCAGTGGCAGAGATTTACCAGGGCGCTATAACATACGAGGAGCTCAATTCAAATTGTTTCAGTTGCAACAGTACGTTGGTATGCAAGTCTGATAAGCAGCATTTATGTGTGAGTGTAGGCGGTCTTCAACCAAGCAGATGGCTTCTATTGGCGACTTAAATAATTATTTTTGTCGGTTATGGTGACTTCCATTTTTCATACGGTGTGAGTATAAAAGAAAAAAAAGTACTGACCAAACAATTTAAATTTATTTCATCACAAAGTCGTAAACTACATCATATAATTATTTATCATTGTAAATAAAACGAAAAATACTAATGTTTTTTTGCAAATATATAAATTGTAAGTATTTATAATAATAATAGCCTTACAAAGCTAATACTATAATATAAACTTATAATTTCATTTACATTGATATTCATGCTTATTTTAAATTAACGGTTAATTATCACGTGGTTTTGTTAACCTACCTATCGTCTTTACTTTGGACTTTATTTGAAATTGTGAGAAAATTTAAATTATCATTGTTTTATATCATGAGATTCTTTCATTAATTTATTATCAGACCAAGTAAATGACAGATAGGTAGGTAGCCATGTTACGAGACACAACATATGACACTATCTAGAATTAAAACTAAATTGACCTTTAAACAAACAAAATAACTTGCTCGCTAAATAAAGGTGCACAAAAAATTTAAAGGAAACTTTTAACGTACATAGGTAACCGCAATCTTAAGTACTACGCACAAAAGCAGCGCTTAAATTACATGTTTGATCTACGTACCATTACCCTATTATTATTTATATGATTCGCTGCTGCTCAAATATTATAATTTTACTATAATATAGTATTTTAAATTCGCTTTAAATAAAATTTTATACACAACATAAAGCTGTCAGTTTGAATTAAATTCATGTTACATTTTTATAATGTTATAGGATGCCCTTAAATAATTTTATGGATTTTCTAACATAACAAATTTAAGTTATTGTTATGAAACCTTATAAAATAATGTAGCTTATTAAAGCAGCCATATTTAAACATCAAGTAAAATATTCATTTGTAAATTCCATTCACATAATAAGTACTTACCTAATTTAAATAAATTGATTAAATTTTTTTATAAATATTTTTTAATTGTTCAACCCCTGAAGCCTAAACATGATAAAGATATATTTTTCATAGGCTAACAAGAATGTTACTCTTATAATAATACCTTAAGTAATAAATATTATTAAAAAGAATACTCTTTATAAGGACAATGCCAGTATAAACTATTTTACTTACGTTATTTTACGAAAATGAATAAATAAATTAAACAAATAAAATGGAGTAAAGTTGCCACTGTAATCCTCAGCCGCGGTAAAGTCAGTTCAACTAAACAATTTTTTTATATCATGTAACAGTTTAGTCATGAAATGGATTGAGTAATGATGTTTCTAGCTTAGCCTAAGAGGTGAAATAATATATGGTTCCAACCATATATTACCTCACCTCTTTTATTCTTTGACATATAAATAAGAATGAATTTCATATTACTTGCCGAGAAAGAAATGAATATTCAAAGAGTACTTATAAAACTTAAACGCAAAAGCTTGAAACTAATTCAAGAAATCTTAAAACAAAATGTGATGTTCCCAGCTCCCAATTTATTATGCTACGAAACCCTTGAAGTTATGGCCAGATTGAAAAAGTCTTGAGTTAATGACAAAAATAATAAGCATTAACTCAACTTAGTACATGTTTATGTTAAGTTTCGTAACTCGTATTCTGGCTCAAATAAAATTAGATAATTAATTAAACATACGATTGAGACAAAAACAAATAGAGAACATAGACAAAACATAATTCAGACAAAAATTTTGACTGATTGAATTGCCGCAACAACAGAAAAAAAATCTACCGAAGCTTGAAAACGCTGCAGAGTGTACAGTTCAAGTTATGTGTTTTTATTTGAATCTGGTTCTGAAATGTTTTTGTACTTGATAAGTCTTTCATTGTAAGCTTCGATTACAGAAGCCTACTATAATTACACTAAGCTATTGGATACATAAGTACATCTAATTAATTTAAATGTGAGAATATACTAGGTTGTGATTTTGTACGTACCAAATCGTATGGCAAACTTTATTATAAAGTGTAGCTGGACGCGAAATACAATTTTTCATGCTTTGCTTTTCTTACAAAATCTTATTATGACATTCAAGTCTAATAACAATGTCATTATTGGACCAGATATAGTAAATCGCGTCACAAATCAGTATTGCGTTATGTTTTCGCGTCCAGTGAATCGGTCTAACATTTGAGGGCTGTGCAAATTGCTTGTATCATGGACTGCATCTTACAGATGTGTTATAATGATTTCGTCGTCGATTTCATCCTTTTCGTCGTCTTCTTCTGGGGGCTGCTTGGCAGCCTCCGCGGCAACCACGGGGTCTTCAGCGATTGCCTTCATACGACGGGCCTGAGAAAGATTATTTTACATTAGATACATAAAAAAACACCATGTATAGGAAAGAACTAAGCCGGGTTTATACCGCGAAAGGGTAATGAGCGAGAAATGGCTGAGCGGCACGGATTCTTCTTTCTCTCTTACTCTATAAAATAGCTTTTGATTTTTACACATAAAGAGCTTTGTCTTTAATTTTCATATTTTTGAGGCAGGATGACATCCCATCGAATATATCATGAGAAAGGCCTTAGAAGAATGGGAGGGAGGCATCTCCCATTCATCATAAAAAAAAATTCTGATGGAGGCGCAAAGATTAGCAATCTAAGATATGCGTATGCAACTACGCTTTTTGCAAAATCGGAGAAAGAACTCGCTGAGCTGTTTCATAATCAATTCAGGCTTAATTCTGTCGAATGCGCGAGTCGAAGACTAAAGGCAATACCAATTTCGTTTAAACAGTGCCAAAATCGTTTCGAATCGATGGAACAATCCCCATGATTTTAAAATAATTACGCACTTTTGACTTTAAAACATAGGAAAGAGGAAAATAAAAAAGGGATATGCTATTTCGAAATTCAAGCTTGAGAATATACAGGGTGTCCCGTAATGAGTGGATAATCCTTTAACTACGGGTAGAGGGCATCATAACAAACCAGAAAATCAAAACTTATGCCCAGTAAAAGTCTCACGGTTTTCGAGTTAATGGACATTTAAGAAATTTTCATTTTTTTCTACCCTGGTCCATTCTTTTCGATGCCAAGATCACAAATGAAGGAATTTTCTCAATCTGTTTTCTTTTATAGCGTTTTTTGGATAAATGTGCTATCTAATGATATTTGCCATTTGCATGCCAATGGTACAATTTTTTTATTCTGGTTCGTTATGATGCCCTCTACCCGTAGTTAAAGGATTATCCACTCATTACGGGACATCCTGTATGTCCAGCGGCCATACTCCTGAAATACAAAGTCAATTTACGATAAATCGATTTTTATGTGAAAGTGCAATTGTTTTGCTTAATTCGTAATGCATCATTGAAACCTAAAAATAAAGCTATAATTTGTAGTTATACGATTCAAAGTGGTTAAAAGTAAGTTGAAACATAAGTAAAAGTAACTTGATTATCCAAAAGTGACTTCAGTATCAATCGTTCTTAATTAATGGCCACCACTGTACGTTCCACGCAATGCAAAGCTAAGTACGGGTAGGGGTATAAGTAATTTGAAATAAACTCGTCACATGCCATGACCAACTCGACGGCGGCGTAAACATTTTAATATAAGCCTCTCCTCGCCCTTCGACATTCGTCGTATTGGGCAACAGTCCAGCAAAATACCAGGAGAACATATTGCCTGAACTAGCGCTCGTAGAGCTAGGCGTCGTCTTTACAAACTGTTAGCTTATCTAGGACCGATCGAATGCAAGCTTGTGGAGTTAAATTGTTTGACCTTATCGTGCAACAATGTTGACTAGAGATACAATGTTCCTTTTTTTAAAAAGATAACATAATGCATGAAAAGTTAGAGCTATATTGCAGAAAAACAGTTGTAAATTATATTTTCGGATCAAAATTAACCAACCAAAGAACGCCGGCAATATTTAAAATTGATTGACTGTAACATTATAATTTGGTAACTCCCTCCCTCATTATTATTGAAACAGAACATGCGTAAGTAGTTTGGAACCCAATTAAAAATATATTTTGTGGAAAAATTAACAACATACAAATGAACTGAATCCATATTGACGTAGACGTTTTTTGTCATGGCTTTTGCCATAACAAATAAATTAAATAATAAGCTATCGAATAATGAAATTGATACTTTTGTAATTAAGCGTTCATATCGAAAATAGTTTTTGTTTTCGTGGTAAGATAATTAATTAAACGATTCGGAAAATCCTCTTATTTAATATAGTAGAGAATTTTGTTTGACCAACAATAAACTAATCAAATATGTTTCTGTCTTTCAAAAATGTAAAATATTTTCGCTGAATTGGTATTCATACAACCCCTAAAATGGTAAAACAGGATGTTAAAGTTTTGTATCGTAACTTTTTGACGGAGTTGGCTTGAAATTCAGTTTGGATGTGAACGAAAATTAAATTCATACTTTTTTAGATTACGAGTACATGTATAGGAGTCCAACGCGAACGAAGTTGCATCTACCTACACAGTAATAAGAAAATAATTGAATAAGAGAATATTCTTTCAATTAGAATTTTTCAATCTGCTTGCATTCAAGCTGCTTATTTATATTTTAAATTGCTTGAAGGTAAATACTTTGTGCCTTGTGGATCTTATTACTTAAATTTAAATTAAATTAAACTGTCGGTACAGAAGCCAAATGTATACCCCTAGCCGTAGTTAAAGGATTATTTACTCATTACGGGACACCCTGTACATAGAGATGCGCGAAAAACATAACTCTTCCTTTGACAGTCAGGTAAAAAGATACACAATGAAAATTCAGTTGTTATTGAAGTGGCGGGCCCTAGATAAACAAGTGAGTAGCTATATGATTGAGTCTCTTTAGAAAAATAAGGACAAAGATAATCCTATTATGAGGTCAAGGAAGGATTTTATTTTATTTTTCCTCCAGGTTTACCTGGAAAGTTTCAAGAATCCCACTCATAATAAATGTAAAATAAATATCAATAAAAAATATAATGAATGTGTGCCGTTGAACTAATAGAATTGTTCGACGGGGAAGTGGGAACAGCGGTTATTGTACAGCGGTTATTGTTATTGTACCTATCAAAGAAATTCGCTCAAAACTGAAATCCAAGTTTGTTTTGATTCTCAAGTATCGTAGACTACAGAGTATATTATGCAGTATTAATAATTATGATAGATACAAATACTCTGTTGTCTACGGGTTTCTTATTTTAATTGCTCCATTCTATAGTAATAACTGCACGCAAGAAAATAGGGTTCAAAATCAGAGTCTAGTCTAGTATTTGTTTTATGCCCTGCGCAACAGGCGAGTGCGTGGTTGTATTGATCGGAAGCAGCTAAGAATACCAGGGAATCATGACGCCGTGGATGTAGCTGCCATTTTCTTTATTCCCAGATCTCCATTCGTACGCCGATTGTCCTATCAAAATTATAACCACAAGTCATGAAGGAAATAATAATGTATCTTACCTTTCTTTTATGCAGGATTTCAACAACGATGTAGCCAGCGACTCCAATTAAGAGGACCACCATCATGACATAAAGCTTCATTCTGGCGCAAAGGTGTGTAGAATAAGCATAGGCCACCACAAAGCCAGCACTTTCCCACAATCTGTAGTTTGAGAACGCAGCCTCTTTATTGCGCCGGAATAGAACTCCGTATAAACCTGAAACAATAATGTTTTCAATAAACTAGAATCATTCCAAATAATATCAATACCCAACTACCTACATAATATCAAGTTTGACCCAGGGCTAGGATTTCCCTTGTCAGAAACAAAAAACATTCAAAATCGTTTGATGATCTGAGTGTCAATAACCTATTCCTGGATGATCCTATCTAGGTTACTGTAAAATATCTAGTACCTAGTCAGAAGCATGCCCAGAATGATTCAAAAAATATATGCCATGTTTCAAGGACCAAATAGCCGGGATCAAAGTCAAGTCAAAAAGCATTTTAATACTACTTTTACTAATTCACTAAGACCGCTGGGATCACTTTGAATCGTCTTAAAGCTAGATGATTTTACTCCTGTTCCTTCGCGACCAAACGAGTTCAAAGATAATCTTCAAATCAAAGAGAGATTATCGCTTGTGTACCGCATGGAAAAGTCGAGAAGTCGGAATATTTAAATATTCAACAGTGCTAAGATGTGAAATGTTTGAAAATGAAGAGTTCACTTTTCAGCATACAATAACAACACATCATCTGTCTCAGGTTTAGTATTCTGATTCTAAATGAATATATTCACAACTTCAGAAATTGTTGTACCTACCTACAGAGAACGCTTCAGTGCGAACAATGTCGGATGAGACGACGAGATAAAATGAATTATGTGAACAGATAATCCCATGTTATTGTTTTATAAGTAATAGACCAATGTGATATCACAGTAGGCGTGTATAATTGCAATTCTGCGATGAAGGAACGTGTTCACTCAGTACTAACACGTGATGAAAGAAGCTTGAATGAACCAAAGGTTCTTGTATAAAAATAGATAATGAATGAGTATTATTTTCTCAATGCTTATTGCTTAGATAGGTAATACCTTGAGAAAAACTTTACATGTTGAACTTAGGTATTTCAAATTCTGACTTCGCCAGAGGTGGCCAAGTCGACTCAATTTACACAGATTTTTCTAAAGCTTTCGACAAAGTTAATCATCGATTACTCTGTCGGAAGCTATCGCAGTATGGTTTTCACGGGAGTTTGTACCGTTGGATCTGCTCATATCTTGACAATAGGAGTCAGCTTGTTGCACTTAAGGGCTTTGTCTCCGCGCCTACAGTAGTAACTTCTGGTGTGCCTCAGGGATCACATCTGGGACCACTTCTCTTCGTAATTTTTATTAATGACCTTGTATCTCGGTTACATTGTAATTATCTTTTATATGCGGATGACTTAAAAATATTTAATTTAATAACTAGCAAAGATGATTGTGTTCTACTTCAAAACGATGTAGATGCTATTACGCAATGGTGCAAATGCAATCTTATGTATTTAAACATCAGTAAGTGTTTTTCTATATCGTTCACGAATAAGCGACTTAAAATTATACACGATTACAAAATTGAGGATAAGGTAATAACCCGGTCATATGTTGCTAAAGATCTCGGCATTCTATTTGATGATAAACTTACCTTTCGTGAACACTATCAGTACATAACTGCAAAAGCCAATAAACTCCTGGGTTTCGTTCTGAGATCCACTAAGGGTTTTAGGAAGACTAGTACCTTAATCTATCTTTTCAACTCCCTTGTGAGGAGTATTTTAGAATATGGAACTCCGGTATGGTCTCCAAACTATAAGATCCATAGCTATAATATCGAACGAGTTCAGAGAAAATGCCTTAGGCTGTTATGTTATCGGTTGGAACCTGGTCGCCTTGGTCTGAATTACGAGGAGAGGCTACTTAGATTTAATGTTCAGTCCTTGGAAAGTCGGCGTGTCTATTATGATTTTATTTATCTGTACAAAATAACTCATTCATTAATTGACTCCCCTAAGTTGCTATCGGTGTTGTCATTCAATATCAAATTCAGAGCTCGTAACTCTAACGCGTCTAATCTGTTTGCCCTACAAATATACAAAAATAACATCTCGTTTTTTAATCCCTTGACCAGAATGGCACGTCAATACAATGAGCTTCTAAAGGATCATCTGGAATTAGACATATTTGTCCCCAAATTAAACCAATTCATCAAAATTATTAAAAGTATTATTTTACAACATAGTACGAACTCAGACACTCTTGTGTCCTGAGTCAAACTTAACTTTAAAAAAATCATATTATCTACGTTTTCTGTTATCTAGCTGTTTACATTTTCTTTATACTTTACTTACTTTCGTTTTTTTGTTTTTACTTTTAACATAGCTTACCTGCATGACATTTTAACTAACTTGGTATTTAAGTACGCACAAGTTTTTACGTCACAATCAAGATCTGATATGTACCTACCTAGTTTTTATGAATTGAATGTGGTTGTAATGTGTTGTTGTGTGTGAATAAATAAATAAATAAATAAATGACTCAGGATCGCGACGGAGCGGTAAACAATCAGAGGCATGATAAAATTCTTATTTGACACTTCACCGGCCAACACGGCTATACATATTTTAATAAGCCCTGGGTTGAATTCTCTACCGTCTACTATATAAAAACAGTTATCTGTTCATTCTATTAACATATCCGAAAGGACTGGAAAAACAGTTAGGATTTTACTTCTTTAAACCTCATTAAACGTATTGGCACGGCACATGAATTTCTTTTTGTCTTTAAACCTACATCAAGATGCCCATCGACTAGGTACGTAATTTTTAATATCATACCACACTAAGAGTTCTAAGCGGGTAAATATCATATCAGTTCGTAGAAGATAATTAAGTGAGGGGATTTTCAGATCATGAAAGTTTTTTGAAAAAAAATCTAGTTGACGAATTTCTGGAGAAAATCAGTATTTTTACAACATTATAACGTATATGAAGATCCTCTTCCGTATAATTAACATAGAACAATAAAATTAATGCAAAATAATGAGCATCAATTACAATAAACAGATGACATTGAATTTTATATGTATGGATTTGTCACAAAACTTCCGCTAAAAGGGAATCGGAAATAAACTATTTATTTATCATTCAAGGATCTATGTTATTGGCGCGTGTTGAGTTTTACGGCGTGTCGTAAAGTTATGATTTAAGCTAAAATGAATCTATAAAAAGTGATAAGTAATAATGATACCAGTTGGTAATATTCTATAATGAGTTTATTCGACCTCTATGGCGCAGTGGGTGAAAGCCCGCTTGGGACGCAGAAGATTGCGGGTTCGATCCCCGCCGCGGGATAAATGTTTGTATGATCTGCAAATATTTATCTCGGGTCTGGGTGTTTCTATGCATTATAGTGTATGTATTTACAAACGAAAAGTATATAAGTAGTATATCAGTTATCTGGTTCCCATAGTACAAGCTTTGCTTAGTTTGGGGATAGATGATGCTGTGTCAATGCCCATTTACTCTTTCAACCTTCGTAAAGCAAGTTGGCTTCGAGGTTTTGTTTGTCCTGCTACAGGTCTAATTCTTTTTATTTATTTATTTATGATCTGGGTGCCGTTATTCTATTCTACTTTATGCAAAAGCTCTTGACGTGGAGACGGATTCGTCGTGGAGGATAAAGAATAGTCATCATCTTCACTCTACTCTCTAACTTTTGAGTCCCCAATTCAAAGTGGGATGCTAGCACGTTTGGTGTGCTTACATTTTTTATGGACATGCCTTCCTACACAGACACAGTCCTACTACAGATGCTTTGAAGATGTCAAGGGAAGTTAGAGAACTTCTCCCCTTGACATCTTCAAAGGATCTGTGGAATTCATAAAAAAGACCTGAGAGAATGTCGACCGCGCCTTGGGGACTTGGGGATCAGTCGTGACCCTGGTTTTTTTTGTAAGTTGATAAACATATAAATTAATTATGCAAATACCTCCTTCAATCGGGTCTGATTGAGGTATTATTGAGGTTTGATGACGCACATTAGAATATAGTAAGCACTAAAAAGCTGCTTAAATTTTAGTAGGTAGGCACTTATCGCACGATACAATACGCAGCCAAATAATAAAATGTCGAGATTTACCTTATTTGTATAAATAAATCTATGTTAAAATATGCAGATGGGAATTATATTCAAATAATTCAGAATGGGATTGTATAGTGTGCCAAAATAATAAGGAAAATCATGATAAGAAAGCAACATCGTGGAATTAACTTTATTTGAGCATCCAATAAGAAGATTAAGTTCGGATGTAGATTATAAAGTGGAGGTTCTGCATTTGATGTGTTTTGTACTGGTTTTGTATATCCTATCCTATAAATATTATAAAGGCGAAAGTTTGTAAGTATGGATGTATGGATGTATGGATGTTTGTTACTCTTTCACGCAAAAACGGCTGGACCGATTTGGTTGAAATTTGGTATGTAGATAGGTGATACCCTGGATTAACACATAGGCTAATTTTTATCCCGATATTCCCGCGGGAACGGGACTTACGCGGGTGAAACCGCGGGGCGCAGCTAGTAACATTATAAATAAATAAATAAATAATACTGGCGTTTCACACAGCATCATCTAGCCCCAAACTAAGCAAAGCTTGTATATGGGAACCAGATAACTGATATACTACTTATATTATCCTTTTTTGTTTTGTAAATACATACATATCATACATAGAAACACATGTTTCAATGGAATAAAAAAAAGGCATTATGCCAAATACTGCCAACAGGGTAGGTTTGAGCGGTGGATGAATGAATGAATGAAAATTCTTTATTGCACACCATTAATAAAAATACAATAAACATAAGAAAAATCAGATAGAAATGTACAATGGGCGGCCTTATCGCTAAGAAGCGATCTCTTCCAGGCAACCTTTGGATGGAGAGGAACATCAGTGAAAAGAAGATCGGTCGGGTGCATAAAAAGAGACACATTATTGAATTTTAAAGCAATAAACAGAATATAACTTAGGTACTTAGTTTACAAAAAATAAATAAAACTTACATAAACTTAGGACTAATAAAAAAATAAAAAATAAAAGATAACGTAAATACATAAGTACATTATTTTAATATACATATAATATACATACATCCAATACATATACTACATACATACAACAATAATACATTATAGATCAAGAATTGGATGATTCAACTTTACTCTCATTTAGAAAATGTGATTTCAATCTCATCTTAAACACAGCAGGAGAGGAGGATTTTTATAGAGAGGGGGAGAGCATTCCACAGTTGTACAGCTTGAACGGAGAAGGAGTCTGCATAGAAACTTGTTCTATGAGTAGGAGTTTTGAGGAGGAGGTTGTCTGAGGAGCGAAGATTACGAGGATTCTCAGCATGAAGATAATCAAAACGCTCCTTCAGATAACAGGGAGTTGAGGGATTACGGAGGATATTGAATAGAAGGGAAAGAATATGGGAGTTCCGACGAAGTCGGATCGGTAGAATCTGATACAAAAATTCTGAAGTCGCTCAAGTTTATTGAGCAGTTCTTCTGTGAGATCAAGATAGGAGGAGTCAGCATAGTCAAGAATAGGGAGAAGGAGAGATTGTGCAAGCGTAATTTTAGTAGCTGTTGGAAGAAAGTTACGTAACCGTCGAAGCGAGCTAAAAGAAGCAAACAGCCTTTGGCTTACCGATTGAAGTTGTGGTTTCCACGTCAGGTGGAAATAAGTAACAATATAGTTCAAAGAAACGAAGTAGAGCCTACTAAAAAAAACTTAAACCTTTCTTTACATCTATATTAGATGATTTCATACACCGTCAGGAGGCAACCTATGCCTACACTCAACGGGACGCTGTGGTGCCTGGGATATTGTTTAAGATAAAATAGGCTTGCCCAGCACCTAATCCATCTTCTCAGTCTAATCGACCTTGTCACCGGAAAAAACACCGTCAATAGGTACGTGTGGAGGTTTCCTCACGATGTTTCTCTTCACTGTTAAGAGCTCGTGTATATAAATTTTACGAAACGAAAAATTCAATGATGCACGGTATGGATTCGAACTCACGACCTTCGGATTGAAGGTCGTGGCACAACCCCATTCGGCCAACTCGAGTCTACTAGCAATCAGTATAACTAACCGTTAACTTGAGTCTGCCATACAGCGTCACCAACGCCCCACAGCCCGGAGATCACGAAGAAGGTGGTGGGAGATTCTGCGCTCGGTCTCCAGATCAGCAGCCAGACGATCAGGCCGAGATGCAGGGCGGCTCCCATCACCAGTATTGGAAACCTGCCGATGTACTTCATCGCAGATCCGAAGAGCAACGAGCAGATCGCATTGACAACCCCAAAGCATATCATCACGTAACCGATAGATCGGATGCCGAGAGCGCATGAGACGTAAGCCTGAAAAAGTTAATTGGTTATTGCTAGTAGGAGCGCAAAAAAATACACCGTTATTCACAACAAAAAGTAGCGATCATGTGAAAGACTATTCTTTCACTGTAACGATTGGTTTGCGAGATTTGGTTTCCCAGCGTGTCCACAGGCTACTAAAGCTCCGATGTCTGTTTATCTGTTTTAGGACTGTACCTTTATTCTGAATCTAAATAACAATAGACACTTATTACGGTCAAAAAATTCAATGCTAAAATGTGTTTCTTTTTGTCCCGTACAAAACGTGTTTTTTCTCAGCGTTTCGACGTTTTTTTCTTTTACTCGTGTTGTACTAAAACACTTTTTTACAACATAAAGGCTAACCTTTTAACTGTAGCAAATCTAGATTTTTGCTTCAAGTCACAAGTAAAAAAGGATAAACAGGTACATTTTTCAATATTCATTTTATGTATGTACGACGATGTTTTCGAAAATACAGACTTAATAAAAAATGAATCTGCATTCAAAAATTCACAAAACTGAACACGATTTGAAAACAAAAAAACAGGATTTTATCTCGTGGTTTGATCATTTGGAACACGTGAGTTTATAAAACAGAGAGGTCATTGTGAAGACACAAAATTCTAAAGCATTTTGTATGCGTACTAAAACATTTTGAATGTTCAAACCTAAGCACAACCTAAGTATATATATCGATCGATGTCTACATCTCGACTTGAACTTGAGCCCTATGGAAAAGAAAAAGTGGCGCTTTGAAAAATAGTATTTTCTTGAGAGTTCCAAATCTTCAAAAATCGCTTGTAAGTTTTACGACATAGAAATCTGTTGTCTAATGACCCTGCCTATAAGTTGTGACGGATGACTGTTGACATACATAATACGAGATTCAAGCTTGCAATAAAAGCTGAACTTTAGGAACAAGCCCTACATATTTTTGACTGTGAATAACTTTTTATGCAGTGGTGGGATAATTAGGGACTTTTGACATTTCATTCATAATGGTGTTCCCAACGTTCGTACCAATTTTAAGCTTAATGCTAATTATTGCAAGCTACACTACCCCTATTTTTTTAGCTAATTTGACAGGACTCAATGATATTAAAATTTAAAATATCGGATTCTAACTCGATGTTGACCGGACTATAATTATAATATTTTTTACATTATTTACCTGAGTATAATCTGCCCCGATAAAAGCCTGTTCCATTCCAATCCATAGGGTAATAGGTATAAGCAGCTGCTGGTTAGGTTTCTTGAGCTGGTAAGCGGTGGCAGACAGGAGCTGGATACCTGAGACCTCGTGTGATGGACTCGTGTTCCTCTGTTTCTCACCATACCTGTAATATCGAGTATTAGTATCTTTATAGAATAGAATAGTCATTTATTTTGTGCAAAAAAAGGTTTACAATGTTTACGAACTAACTTAACTAAGCACAAAATAGGTCACCACTCAGCATGTGCTGCAGCAACTATAAGTTGCTGCAGCGCTGATTTTCTGTGGCGCCGGTGAGTCTATTTGAGGTGCGTTTATCTCTTTCTTTATCGTTTTACAGGAGGCTTACCTATAGGTGACCTAAAGACTTCGTCACCAGTGGACGCTAGACAAACGAACTTACTTTTTATCGATATGACACTTTTCTCAATTTAAGTAATATTTCTTACCATTTCATTTCTCTATTTTCAAATAATATATATGTATTTTTATTACAATACAAATACAATTACCAATGTGAATATAAAAAGAAAGTACATTAACTTCCTTCGAATCGCTACAGTCATTGATATGATAAAAAATCCAGGCAGACAACTTAACATAGAAGTAAATATGTTGGCGCTGAATGTTGAAGCCAACTCGATAGGCAATTGGATAAGGAGGCACAAAAAGTTGAATCTTTTAAAAATCTGTTATCGATGCGCCATAGGTTGTAATTTAAGATCATAAAAGTCAGACAACTTAAAAGTTTAATTGATTCGGTGCTATTATAGAAACCATTTGGAACAAAATCATCAGATTCGCAAAGGTATATTTTTGCCATTAATAAGTTAAGAGTCCAATTATTGGTTATTATTTATACTGGCCGTGAAATTTTACTTCGATATCGGGATGTTTCTACATACTTTTAGTGATTTACAAGTTCCTATCTACTATTTTATAGTTTAATTTCGGCACGAGTTAGCACATCATAATGCTCTTAAGCTAATCAGAGGCTTATAGTTACCGTGACAAGGGATCGACGAGGAGAGCCACCATAAGAACAGCGACTACTATACAAGCGAGGTAAATTGCGCTGATTTCGTAGATTTCGCTGTCTGGAGGACGGTGCAGATTCTGGTTGTCATGGTGACCACCGCCAATCATGCAGAAGTTGGCTCCGCAGCTGTACAACGTCTTTGATGTAGTATTTGCAATCGTGGCGTTCGCGCTGTGCACTCCAGATGAGAAAACTGTAAGGAGTTTGCTTTATTAATGAAGGATCAAAGAGAATAATCCAATTTTGTGTATAAATACTAACCTAAACTTGAAATTAGATTTCCCCAAAGCTCAGCGGTCTGCCAGGCAAGGAAGAAGAAGCCGAAGAACCGTACGATAATTCCATCGACGGCCTGGTCTGTCAGCTTCGCGTACACGCTACCAGCCTGTGTAATATAGGTGGCCTTCGAGGTCCACATGGGAGCTGCTCCCAGCCCCACAACTACTCCAGCTGGAACCAGAGTGTAGAAAGCTGGATAGAACTGAGCGCCGATGTACGGTGCATAGCACATCATGGACAAACATAGTGTCCATTTCACGGTTAGCCTCTTGATCAGAAAAGTGGGCACGAATATACAGGAAACCACCAGCGCGGCGTATATGGAACTGAGCGACACAGTCCCAAGCCCGTCAGCGGCGTTAATCGACGATTGCAGGTTCGCCGTTCCCTGGAAAGCTGTAAACTGTACCATGAATGCACAGCTCACGGCAGCTACATTCTTCAATATTCTCCATTTTTCGTTTCTCGATAACGTTACTTTGCCAGAGGGATAGTTGTCGTCCTCGGTGGGCAGCGGTGGAGGCTTGACGATGTCATCGCTGGAGCCGCGGTCGTGTTGATATCCTTCGTTCTTCAATCCAGTCTTGATTGTGTATACAGAATCCTTTTCCGGACGGCCGTCTTCACGTCCGCCTCCGTGCGTAGCCGTCATGCCGTGTTATCTACGATTGTTCTGCAACAAGAGAATGAAGTTTAAAAATTTTGCTCACTTATTATTATTATTCTAGGTAGTTGTTTACGGTCACTTTTAAATAATAGTAACTATGTTGAATGAGGCACGTTGGGTGCTTTGCGGTGTATTTAGTGTTTGTCAGAATTAGGTACGAGTACTACGATTTGATTCGCATCCATCGGCACAATGGACCACATCGGCTGTGTACATATCGCACTATTGTTTGCCAGGTTTCAAAAATGTTTCGACATGATATAATCATCATGCTTACAACGTACGACGTGCGGTTACAGTTTAACGATAAGCAGGCTCGCGTATTAAGATTTTTTCCATATAATAAGTACCTACTGGAACGCTTAATGAACTTTTATCAATTATAAGTACGTTTGTTATAAGCTTAACTTCTCAAACAGCCTTGTACGAATCATCCACTTAATTGGTAATTGACCAGTTAGTATGCGTCTCTCTGTCTTGTCTAAAGCACAGTCGTTTTTGTTTCTTTTTTAAAGATTTCATATTTTATTTTGTAAGTTCTTAAAAAAAAAGCTAAACAATTCCAATATTCATGTATCTTTGTCTAACGTACCCTATCCCTATGACTACAACCATTGACTCAATGTAGGTATACCTATTTATTTATTGTGCATATGTTACCTCCTGAGGATACCTATAATAAACGATGAATAAAGTGAAGTTGCAATAAAGGCCTACGTTTTTGAAGTTCCGGGTTCAAATCCTAGAGTAGGATAGTAATTTTTTGCACTATTATTTTTATACTTTTATTTTTTTAAGATTGGAACCGTTACCGAAACCTCGTTCAAGTTTTCACTTCTGTCGACACTCCTGGTATGCCACTGTTTTTTTGTGCATGGTCATCTTTCGTTTGAGATTTTGGTTTTATTTGCAATCTGAATGCCAAGATACAGCAAGGACGAGACAGCCGTGGCCAGGGCCACCATGTCGCAATCACGCCAGTGGTATTCCGATCACACCAACACCAAATCATCAATAGCTGTTGAATGTTCTATTGTGAAACTTAATGACTGCGTTGTTGTTGTATTGTAACATGAGCGTAACAGTGTCTGTCTATGCCTCTGCGAATTTTGTAAACATTATTTCGATTCGCGAAACACGGTCTGTGTTGTCAGGTGTTGAATCCGTCCGACAGGAAGTTCGATTTACTACTCGCACTTTCTTTGAGTACGTTTGGCATTATACTCCGCGACTACGCATCAATGTGTTACGGAAACATCCAATTCTAGTGACTTCGATTATAAACAAACAAAACGTTTCTCCACCTTTCAAAAACAAGTACCTTAGATTGTAGCACATTTGATAAGGAATTAAAATTTTATACGTAAATTTTGAATTTTTTTTTGTAAATTTGTTTATTGAGCAACGTAGATACGAGTTACATTATTGAGACAGCGCAGGAAGAAAATCTATCAAGTACTGGTACTTGGTGCCAAGAAGGTCGTACTTTGACGCATGGGAATTATAATCACAAAAACTGGACAAAAGGTGATAAGCATAAAAATGTCATAATTGGATTCACTTCGAGTATTACGCATATTTTCGGATAATCACATATCTGCTTCATGGTAGCATCTAATACATAGGTAATGGCCTGTTTTAAATAGATACGCCGTAATGAAGCACCATTGTTCGTTTTCTTCCCATGAAGGAGGCAAAACAAATTCTAGTGCGATAAGATGTAACCACAAAGGTATTATAGCCTTGACTAATAAAGGCGTGTAGATTTAAGTAGTCACTTAGTGATGAGTCGTCAAACAAGTGAAATAAAAGATGTATTTGTTATTGAATTTTAGCTGGTAGCAATTTCGTGGAAGATAATGTTGAATATCCTCCTCTCAAACTTCACTTAAAAGAAAATAATTCAAACTTCACTTAAAAGAAAATAATATTTAAATTAAATTAAATGGATTTTTGCCACGGGTTTAGCGGAGCTTTCTAGAAAGTATTTTGTTAAGATTTTCACCTTTTTTTTATAATCAATACTATAATCTAACAAGATATTATCAAATGCGGAAAATGATGACTACCGTATTTAAATAAAATCTATGCAACAACAAAAATCGGACGTCTAGTTACTAATCACGCAACGTATGCCAAATACCTGGCGGATTCAAAAACATCAATAGAATTAATTATAAGGAAAAAATAAGACGAAAATCTTACCCCTGCTATATAAGCTGGCAATTATTATTCAAAGCCAAAATATTTAAGTATTTTTTGTTTTATTTGTTGAAGCTCCTTTCCAATTAGCAATTATTAGCCGCCCACAACACAGAGAATCCTAGTGTGGGGGCTAGAGCACCCAAAGGTTATTTATTTCATTAGGTATAATACCTACCTACATAATGAAAAATAATGAAATGAAAAAAATATTGGTACCTACTTAACTAAAGATCTTGTCATCTCATGGTTATTTTTCTTGTATGATTTTTCATTTGAATAAAAAATTAAACCGAAATATATAATTTAAAAAATCACAAATACGTCATACGACCAGATAAGTACAGTTTTTTAGTTTTATTTTTCATTTCAATAAATAGCTTTAGTGGAGGTAATAAAAATATGACGCGAAACCCCCGACTTCAGATTACCTATAC
Source organism: Epirrhoe alternata (assembly GCA_963565295.1). Taxonomy (NCBI): domain Eukaryota; kingdom Metazoa; phylum Arthropoda; class Insecta; order Lepidoptera; family Geometridae; genus Epirrhoe; species Epirrhoe alternata. The sequence goes on from OY751375.1 coordinate 5,596,853, forward strand.
TTCAATTCAATTTTGCACAAAATTGGGCACATTACCTGCGGTCAGTGATTTAAACTCTGTTTTTCTCTGTTTTTTATCTTTAGTTTAATGGGGTTTAATTAACTCAGGTACCTACTTCATTAGTACAACATAAGAAAGTTAAGTCTCAATATACCTTATCATAATTATAACAGCTACTTGCAAGCATTTTTGGAAAAGTAACTTCCAACAAGAATATTCTTGTCAACTTAGGACCTACAAAGTTGTGATGATGTCAGAACCCACTCAAAACGTAGATCATCATCATTAAACCTTCGACGTGTGTTTACTTAGCACAGTATAAAGTAGCCTTGCTAAAATATTGTAAGGTTGCAGAAATATTTTAAAAAGTTGAGCCCTGCAGGTATAGCATAAAATTTCTCGAAAGTTTTCGACTAGCAAAATACTGCATAGTCTGCAATTTTATTTTACCTAACTTTTAGCGTGTACATTGTCTATTGCAGCTTGTCTATTGCGGGCAATATTTTGTATACACGTTATAAATATTTTATCTAAAATCATGAATTTTAGATAAAATTAAAAAAAAATATATTTTATCTAAAATCTTTCATACATAATTTTGAGCAAGGCACTGTAAATCAATACTTACTATTTTTTTATATATAACTTTAGCTCGAAAATGTGTAACCCGTCATAAAGATACGCTTACTATAGGACGTGAGATTAAAATGTGTTGACCTCATCTGGTGAATAGCTAGTGCATCGTATGTAATCTATTAGGAACGCACCTATTGTCACGTTCTGGTGATAACTACGAGTATACAGATTTCGAGACTAACACCGGTATTCACAAACATTACTATGAGGTCTCACAGTGCGCGCGGACGCACAGTATCCCAAAAACCTACCGATTTTGGGACCCTGTACGTCCACGCGCACTTGTAAACGTCAAAGTAATGTTTGTGGGGCCACTGTATGTCAAACTAAAAACATGGTCGAACAAGTATGTTCTTTGGAAATTATATAAGAGGACATAAAGCCACTATAAAATCAAAGGAATTATTCCAACTTATTACTAGTGTTAAGCAAGTACCTACCATAAGGTTTACTAGTTTTACTTTGATTATACTCCTCAGCTTTGATGTATATCACATTTTACATAGTTGTAAACAATTGTTGGAAATATTTCTCAGAAATATTACGCCATAGAGTAAACTTACATACACAACCTAGTGAATAAGCACCATACATAGTTTAAGCAACCAAAGAACTGGGGTTTTCAAGTGTCTTCGTGCATGATGATCACGGTATTTTAAATAAGAAACTAACTTAGACAAAATTGGGATAAGGTCAGGTTGTTGATGATGACTATCTTGGTTTTAGTACTAATTAATTATATTTTTAGTTTAAAGAACGTGGTTTTTTTCGTTAAATTCGGTAAGATAAATTCTTAGGAGGGATAACGGAAAATACTAAAAAATTGTGCAAATTAAAGTACCGGTAGAAATCTTGATTAGAGGTAGGTAATCCAACTATTTTATTCTCACTCTAAAGCTGCGTACGGACTTCGCGTTCCAGGCTACGCGTTCAGGCGTTCCAGGCTCGCGCGAGTCGATGTAAAATTTAAAATTGTATACGATTTTGACGATTCGCGTGAGCCTGGAACGCGTTAACGCCTAGTACGGACATGGCGTTCCAGGACACGCGTAACCGACTACGCGTACCAATGTACGGGCAGTCCGTACGCAGCTTAATATTCACACGGAACACAGTAATGTCACACAGAATGATCAAATATAACGAGACTATTTTCACTTCCTGTGTATCCATCCCTGTCATCGTAACATAATGGTACAAGGTCATGAAGTAAATTACCATCGTCATGGTAAATTTTGTGTAAAGTGCTTACAGATTGGTAATATGCTGGTATTTGTCAGCCATCCTTACAAATCTGAGCTGCTTTTTCCACCTGTGTTTTGGGCGCTTCCGACTGGCAATGATCTAGGTCAATTGAGCTATCTATAGATCGTTTTTAATGATACTTAGGTAGCTTGACTGATTCAATTGTATTTTGTAAAATGTAAACTAAATATGAAGCAGGTAGCACATTTTACAATAGTTCGTTTCTGTATTATTTTCGCTTAGACAAATATATTGTCATATTGTATGAATTCTATTTTCCCATTATGAATGAATATTCCCAGTATGAATTATATTTAATCAACTAGCTGACCCGCGCAACTTCGTCTGCGCATTATTAGGAACAAAGTGGAGAAGTTTTGACTGAATTTTCTTTGCTGAAAACTTCACGGAGCCCGAGACATTTCCAAGGAATGCAAAACCGTGGAAATCGGTTCGTGCGTTCTGGAGTTATAGCGTCAGGAAGGAAAACCCGACTTATTTTTATATAGTAGATATCCCTATTCGCTAGGCAAATATGTGGAATTTTTTAAATTGTAGGTACCGATCAATATAGTAGTTTTTGAATTGCTTTACGAAGCTTTTGTTTGTACGAAGACGCACTGTCAAGTATCAAGACACGGGTAACCCGTAGGTACATAAGTACTTTTCAAGCCTATAAAATACCTAGTACCTACGGACAATGTAATCTCTGTAGGTACACTGATTGTTACACGGCTTTTTAACAAGAAAAATATTTGCATAACGAAGTACCTATTTACGTCCATTCATCGCTCTACTTTAAGATACATTTGTTTACCACTTCAGATAACATTACATTATAATATTTTGGACCTAACTTTTTTTATTTTCTAGTTTTTTCTTTTAGAAATGGTTACTTAATAAACGGTAAACTACGTATACCTACGTGTATATACATTATACGCGCATACAGAAAATCATTATACGTAATACAACTATTTTTTTTAAAGAATAAATGTAAAGCGATTCTAACTAACCAAGCCTACGCGAGCGATTCTACGCCCACAAAATTTCATCCAATCGATAATCGATGTTACAAGGTTCAAGTTCAATTTTGAAGTAGGGTGATGCTCGAGCCTAAGCGTTGTCTCCCGACCCTCCTCAACGAAAGGTCAGAAATTTCGCCATTCGGTACTGTTTTGACGGGCTGTTCAGTTTTTACGCCCAAATAATCATACATCCACTCTGCACATTCGCCGAAATATTGTGAACGTCGGAATTCGTCATCATCGGCGCATATGTAGAGGGCCCTTTAGGTATTTATTGACAATTCAGCTAAGGTTTTTGTTTCATGTTTCAAGAGTGTTTGTAATACTTTTACTTTGTATTTCTTTTTTCGTGAATTCTTCAATAAATATTTTTCTACTTGTCACACAATTCTAGGTACAAGCTTGCCACATCAAAGCACAAGGAACGGGTTCGAAAGTTAATTTCCAAACTACGTTTTATTGGCTTCTCACTTTGCCATTATTTAAAATTTCGCAATGAAAATCTTACACGCTTTTACGCAAATAAAATCTTTGATCATTAAAAATTTTGTACAAATAATGGCGAGTTTCAAACAAGGAAGGAAAAATTATTTATTGTGAAATTAGGTTTAAATAAGTCACTAGTTTTTTACCGCGGTTGTCACCGTGTTTGTGACATCAATAAATTGACTTTGACTTTTATAATAACAAACTAACATTCGGAATTAGTTAGAATTATTTTTCATTAAATCGCAGAAGATTGCGAAGTGTGGAAGGTGACGAGGGAAGCCTTTGCCCAGCAGTGGGACAGTATAGGCTAATTACAAAAAAAAATTATGTAAACTTGCAACTCGAAATATCAAAATTCAAATTCATTTATTTGCAAAAGAAATGACATACAGTAGGTGAAAATTTTAATGTGATTGTGATTTTCTTCCTCATATAAGGGCAAATTATTTATTCATAAAACATAAAAATATTTACACGAAACAATAAACATGAAAATACGTACGTAATTTAATTAAACTAAAGATAAAAAACAGTGTTCAAATCACCGACCGCAGGTAACGTGCCCAAAAGGCTGGCGGCATTACCTCGTTGGATGGCTATACTTATCCTTTGTCCGAGGTAAGCACCAGCCCTTTGGTCATTGGTCTCGTCAATCAACCTCTTGGATAATTCTCTGAAAAGGAGCCACGCCTCTGGACCCCATGGACCTAAAGTTTCCACTCCAAAAGGCAGAAATATATACCCATCGACGATAGATATGTACATAGGTTATAAGCTAAGTTGTTGATTAGTTGCTATAATTATGTCCAATATTCCTATAACTAGCTAACCTGAGTCTGTTATACTTCGGCTTGTAATGAGTATGGAGAAGTATAGCACGTCTCAACTATCTGCGTCTGTCTGTAGTCTGCGAGGGGTCTAAGATGAGATTGCTTGGTAAAAAAAGATAGTGCTTCAAACAACTTACTATACTAAAAGTATAGTATAGAAAGAGAACTAAGGAATAGTGAACCACATAAATGAATAGAGCGTGAGTAAGGTACAAGCGATGCTGATTCGTGCCTGCTATCACTTATTTCATCAAATAAATAATGTCTATAATTGCGATCACTAATGACTTCGTCCTCCCGAACAGCGTATTTATTTCATAGGGTATTCATTAAATAAATTGCCATTAGTACTTTAATAGATTTTCTCGGTCTGTCTTAATTATGCTATAATTATCTAAACTTGACATTAATCTGGTTTCTTTTTAACTGGTTAATAAAAGATCGGAGGTCTTCTCTCTGCACATTCTTATCTGCATATTTATTTAAAAGTGTCCTTTGCTTGTTTTCATTTTTTTCTTAAGACAGTTTAGGAAATCGAATTAATTGCCTCTAAGATGCTCGATTGTTCAAACCTTAGCTTAGGATTGCCTTAATCAATGATTTGGATGCTCGCATAACGTTGGCAAATCTGTATGACCTGGCACTGGCACTCAAGTCACGAAATCGCAACATTTGCAAGGCCGGCCGGTGTCTTCAATCGAGTTATCGCGGAAACTATTAGAATAATGTCCTTCACTTGTCTGATATCCTCTTAGTATAAATAAGAAAAAAAAACTTTAATGGAAAACAATGACCAGCAACGTACCGTACAAGATAACGTTGTAATTGAAGATGTGTAAATTATATGTACGTTTTTTTTTAATCACGCCTCTACTCGTATGGGTTGGGTAGGAAAAGACCGCAGACTTTCATCACTTGCTATGGTCGTGACAAGCATATTTCGCCACGTATCAATCATATCCATAGCTCTGATTTTCTCTTGGGTAAGAACTGTCTTTTGTCTATATAAAAGCGTGTAAGTTTGTGTGATAAAATCCACTTGGTTTACATCCACATCTTTCCTGATAATTACCTATGTTTGGACAAAATCGTATTATATTTTTTGCGAAGTTAGTTAAACATTGGTATGTACGCGTTACTAAAACATGTCCGGACAAGGACGTCTACTTAAAATGTTTACATCGTAATTCTAGACGTTAATGTTTGAAACACTGATTTAAGCTATAAGGACAAAGTTCAGAGATATCTGATAGTATTTATTTGGTCACGCAAACGGATGCACATTTCAAAAATACAGGAGCATTCCAGGAGTGCCGACAGAAGTGAAAACTTAAACGAAGTTTCCGTAACGGTTCTAAACTAAAAAAAAAATAAAGTGCAAAAAGTCACTGTTCTACTCTAGGATTTGAACCCGGAGCTGTCTTACACAGATGTCTGTCTCAACTCGACTCGACGACGAATGTGCGACGAAATTAATGTAGTAAGAAAAGGTCGTAACAGTCACGTGACTGAGTTTGATAGTTTTTTTTCAAATCTCAAAAATGCTCAAAAAGACGTTTTCACTTCAATAATTCATTTATAGAATGCGCACCAATAAAATGTTATAATTATGTTTAGTGTCTCTTCATGTATGTGTATCATCTCCCAGTCTGAGGTAAGACAAATCCCTTGGGCGCAACGTATAGGATGCATTTTTAAAATCATAGGTAATATTTGTAAATAATTTGCTCCGAACAAGCTATTATTCGTGTCAGACGCCAACTTAATCAACACACAATAATTAATTAACCATTAACAAACCAACGAAACCACACAATAACTTGATAGGTACATATCGAGGCTACTATAAATAGATACACCCATCAAAGGTAATACAAGATAATGAGAGATCCACGATAATTTAAACAAATTTAGTTCCGGAAATAGAGAGTTATTGTACTTAGTATTAATTGATGGCCAAGGTTGGCATACAATGGACACGACATGTGCACTGTGCAGTGCACATTCATTCTAGTACAGAGCTTTGATGATACCCTCAATATTAGCTGGATGCAGGTTTTTAATTGGTTTCAAGAATGAGATACTTTGCGTCAACTTTTATAATTGTTTTTGATATAATTTATCTTATCTTGCGCGTCTAAAATCCTCCTATCTCCTATTGTATTTCATTAATCCTGGTTGAGAAATAACATAAGCTACTAAGTAGAACTTTGAGTATTATGAAATGTATTCATTAAAGTTTTTCATTATTAGTTTCATAACTTCTGTTAAAAACTCACTTATTCAAAAACAATTATGTCTTTGAATCAAATGTTTAGTAAGTTTAACTTCTGTTAAGTTGGTTTCTAAAGCACTTTGTTGTCGTTCTTGCGATATAAAAGGCTGTGCCTTGAATGAACCTTTAACCTCCTGTCTGCCAGCTGAATTGATGTATACCTAATCCTTTGGATTATTTTGATATGTAATCGGTTTGTGCTTTTTATTACAATAAATCTTTATTTCAGACACATTGGTGCCACATCTCTGCAAAACCTCTTTGACTCAACATCAAAAATGAATGAAATACCTATTAATAATTCAACCTCACCGAATTAACAATCATAATGAAATAAATGATGGAAATGTACTGTACCCAGGCGAGCGTGCAAACGCCAGTAGTTAATTAAGAATAAAGCTACAATTACCTAATTAACGCTGAATTAAAACCACATCTAGATTTTATAACTAATCCCTCGTCTCTGTCACCTCTTCAGATGTTTTGTTCTCCGCGTTTTCAAGTCGGGTGGCATGGTATAAACGGATACTATTCTAAGTGATCCCAGCGGTCCCACTAAATAAATGCTTTTTGACTTTGACTTTGAATACCATCTTCGTTCTGGATAGAACAACGTAATAGTTGCCTAGTGTTCTAAAGCTAACAAAGATTCCTTAAACAGTGAGCTAAGTAATTACGTTCGTGATTAGAATCAATCTGCCTGCGACCTGATCAAAAATGTTTTTATCGAGACAATAGATACTAGGTAATTACATCTCACTCATTTGAAACAACGAAGGCTCTGGTTCACTAAAGCATAACGCTTTTTTTCATGCTTCAGCAAAGAAAATCAAATAGTATATACGGTGAAATGGCACTAGGATTATTGAAGGCGAGCTGTGATATGAAATACACTAGTACCTAGCTCAGAAATATATATAAGTAAGACTGTTGGGGTGTGCTTTTTTCATGTATGTATGTTTGTCCGCGTCATATCTTGAAAGTATATGACCCACTTGAATGCCTAGAGGATACTTAGTCAGAGACACGTTTTTTAAATACATATTTAGTATAAAAATTGGAAGTTACAATTACAATTCGACAGGTTTATCAATGTATGCCATGGTGAATAACACGCTTAACATTCCTGCATCGAGGACAAATATTGATGCAACACAAGGCTGAACCATGGGTCAAATCATGACTCGTCACGAGATCGACTGAATTAATTAGGAAAATCAATATTTAATTTATTACCAATGCATCCAGTCACGCTTAGTTTCTGTATTAAGTTGTGTATGAAGGCTATATAATATATACCTCAAATTAACGCATCTACTTGAAATTTTATCCATATCCTGACACTAGGCACTCCTTGGTGAGAACTGGAGAAGTTTTTTGTAAACTTTTGCGATCACGGTGCATATAATTAGGAACATTAAATAAAATAAGAATATAAATCAAGCTATTAAAAAAAATATTATAGGTCCATTCTTTCAACGTCATCGTCTATTGATCAGAACAGAAGCCTATAATTGCTAGATATTTTTAACTTCTGCATGTTTTTTTGTATCTCGTTACGCGATTATTCCGCCAATTGTGGGCCGATTTTCAAAATTCTTTTTTTGTTTGAAAGGGTATACTCCAGAGGTGGTTCCATATAAATTTTATTTCTGAGGATTTGATAGTTTTTCCATAAAACTCTAAAAACCTTCCCTCCTAGCCATGTTACAAATATAAATCGAATCGAGAGATAAGGCAGAATTTTACTTCGAATCAACAGATAGTATAGTGGCATTATTTGCTATAATTTTATACTTCTTATGTCAAGTAACGCTGCACGTGAGTTACTGGCATTACTTATGTCAAACTGATGATTTACTAATGCTAGGCACACGTGCCGCGATACTAGACATAAAATGTATGCAGTTTTGGTAATTAATGCCCTTAGACGCATGTGGAAGACTCCACATGCGTCGTAGCATAATATGTCGATGCAATTTACTACTCTATTTCGATTTGTATGGTGGGCTCAAAATATTCATAGCACAGAGGGATCGCCGTCAAAGAGATAATTAACATACCTACTACTGATTGGCTTTCGGTACAGTCGACGAAATTAGTTTTGATTGGACATTTTTGATTTTGGACGCAAGGAAAATAATTCGATACATTCTCTCAAGTCTATCATAGAAATCTAAACAGATGCTTCTTTTGCTAAATTCGTATGAGTTAGAAACCAACTGTGGCAAATTAATCAATGTCTTTCTTATTTTTATGCGTATGTGTGTAAGTACAACATTTTTGTTGTTATATAAATTAAATTATGTTTAGTAAACCGTCATTCTTGAATAATGTTTAATAATATTCAATATCACCGGCCCCACAGAAAATCAGCACATGCTGAGTGATGACCTACTTTGTGCTTAGTTAAGTCAGTTCCTAAATTTTATAGGGTATACAATAAAATTTAGGAACTTCAATAACATTTTTGCACAAAATAAATGATTATTCTATTCTAATATTCAACTCCACCGTTTTGTTTGTGAAGCTAAATAAATAGTTTATCTGTAAAGAGGTGATCGCTTGTTACAGTTTGCAGCGGATAATAACTTGTGCATCTCAAACACATTCTACAAGGCCACGAGGTAGATCTCCAATGAGATGGACGGACCAAGTGAAGGCAGCGCTGGACAGACCCCCACCGTCCGAAACGAATGGCGCAGAATTGTGAAGCGAGCCACACAACTCCCGACCTGACGACCACGACCACTCTGTCAAGAGTGCAACGACTAAGAAGAAGAAAGCGTATGTGCACAGTTGTACCGCCTAGGGCTAGAAGCCCACCCTCCGGTATATGTATAGGTACCTGCAAATCCACTGCACATGTCATCTGATGATATTTCACTGGACCGTGCTGACCACTAATTGCAAACCTCCATGTTATTATGGCTGCACACATCAAATTAGATCGCGCGTTGTGTTGTGTTAGCTCATTCTAAAATATTCACAAAATTTCTGTTTGATGGAGTATACTCATTATTTATTAAAAGTATCTATACTTACTCATTATACGTTTAGGGTATTGCTATTGTTATTGTTTTTTTTTATTTTTTTTCTATTTTTTCACTTTTTGTACATCGCCGTTATTCTGTCGTACTTTTCCAGTCCATCCAAAGATTGTCTGGAAGAGATCGCTTTTAGCGATAAGGCCGCCCATTGTACCTACTTACTTGTATTTGTGTATTTCCTGTTATGTGCTTCTTTTGTCTACAATAAAGTGTGTTTTCTATTCTATTCTATACTCTCGAGGTAGTTCCCATTCAATTGTATTCCTGAGAAATTGATACTTTTCCGGCAAACAAGAAAAACTTCATCCTAACTTGTAATTTTCGGCCCGAGGCAATCATTGAAGTAGGTTTTCGTGTTAGTTTTTAAAACGTAATTTTTTATGTTTTATCTAAGCGCATTAATTAAACAACATAAGGAAAGTCAAACAAGATTTTAATGTTATTTTTTATTATTTGTCGGTCTCATTGGAACCGGTACCGACGCTTAAATAATAGCCCTGTCTGAATTTAATGAATGCACATTAATTATAAAAAATACCCTAAAATAATAATTGTTGGACGTCAAAAAGCTATATACTAAAAACTATAACTATATATCAAAAACTTTATTTAAATCATTTATACCTTTGCTCTAAGCTAATACGATAGGTATTACTTAGACCCCTCGCAGACTACAGACTGTCTATCGGCCGATAGTTGAGGCGGGCTATACTTCTTAATACTCATTACGAGTCGAAGTACATTCCGTCTCAACTATCGGCCGATAGAAAGTCTGTAGTCTGCGAGGGGACTTATTCATAAATATATCATCAAATACCCAAAAAAACGCATACACTAAATATTGCCTTAAAAACCATTTGCTAGAGCTATAATACTTTTTGAATGCTCAGAATGGAGGAGAGGAATTGCGAGAATTGCATAAACAAATGGAACTGTCATAAAACCACCTCCAAAACTTGTATGACAACATACCGCAGACACCAATAATGGTGCCACATAAGTAATATGGGGAGTCGTTTTCCTGTTGAGTTTTGTGGTGAAGCTTTGCACTTTTATCGGCCATCGAGTTTGCAGTCGTCTTAACGGATCGGACGTCATGCCACAGACCGGTTTTCCATTAAAATATTTCGTTTCCGCGACAAGATCTCATAGTAAATAGAGCAAAATGAATGGCCAACATTCCTAAGCACAAGTTCGTCGTGCAGATAGACTAGACTGTGTTACTAAGATTTCTTTGTCTAGTGTCACGTGTTTACGTGGTTTTGACGCGCTACGAAATCACGATTTCCCGGTTTGTTGGTTGGCATTTATTGAAATGGCATCTACAGGTAATTACAGTATTTTATTGCTTTTAATATTAACTTGTTTAAGTTATAGGAGCGTGTAAGTGTAAAATAGAACCGAAGTCGGTAAGCCAGACTTCATAACAACAATGAATTTCCTAATCCACAGAGTCTAATTACCAACCGAGTAACGAACTAGAAACTAGAAGAGCTGACGATTTGTAATCAATTCCTTTATATTGAAAACAAATAAGGTCTTCGACCTCAATATCGTTGATTATTAAGTACTAACATTCAAAGCTACAAGTTGAATAATTTGTCGAGGCAGGTAACGTAAACGGGCCATATGTCAGTGTGCAAAACTTAACTGCAGTGAAAGAAAGATTCTTGACCCCAGGCGAGATGCGACGTACATGCGATATAAGCCCCGTCCTTAGTATGCAAAGCTTAAGCTGCCATAACGGATTATGTACATAGCCAGTGAACAATACTAACTGTGCCGAGAACATGTAACACATCTTTAAAATCAGCTAAATCCTATAAATATTATAAAGGCGAAAGTTTGTAAGTATGGATGTATGGATGTATGGATGTTTGTTACTCTTTCACGCAAAAACGGCTGGACCGATTTGGTTGAAATTTGGTATGTAGATAGGTGATACCCTGGATTAACACATAGGCTACTTTTTATCCCGATATTCCCGCGGGAACGGGACTTACGCGGGTGAAACCGCGGGGCGCAGCTAGTCACTAATAAAATTGCGAAATCGCCGGATATTTTTACTAGGATTTTTTTTACAAATAAATCGCCGCGAGTTGACCTTTGAATTTTTAACGGGTAATTGATTTCCTCATTCTAGCTAAGCGAGGCTCACGATGCGTTATATTCAATTATGGTAACTGTGAACACCTACAAAGTGAAGTCTATCGAACTTTTCTGAACTTTAAGTTAGGTAAGTGTACATATTTCTGAAAAAATTGTTATTATTATTATTTTTATGAATTCCTTATTTTTTTACAATAATTGTAGCACACGAAAACGAAAGTACGAGCAGAAGGAGTGATTGATGATTATATGACAATCAATAGTATTAGTTTGGGGCTAGATGATGTTGTGTGAAATGTCCAGCATTATTTATTTATTATTTATTTATTAATAGTTTTGTATTGGGATTATCCAAACACCCACGAATCAACAATCTACGTTGCGCAGTGTACTAGCTGTGTAAGCTGGAGTAAGGCTTATCGTTTACAACACGCAACATAATCATTAATACTGTGACAATTAACCGCCGGATCAGGCCGGTTCCCGCCGACTCGAGCCGGTGCGGATCAGAACATCGGGATATAAGCGGTTTCAAGCTGTTGCTCCAAAGGCCTAGGTACCAGCCAAGTAAAGCTCGGAGTCTAAAATTAATACCACGAAATCAATTGTAAATAATTATGATGTCATTTTAACACTATTTTTATAAGCGTCTTCCGCATTGCTTGGTATACTCGTATATGTTTATTATGTTGTGTATGCCAAGGAATATGGACTTCTGGAAATTTTGAAAACTGATTATTTTATGATTATGGTAGGACAGGGAAAGTTGATGATGACTTAAAACGTAAAAAATCTGATAGACATATGAAAAACTTTACCTTTTCTTTAAATATTTTTTTTTAATAATGCCGGACATCATCTAGCCCCAAAGTAAGCAGAGCTTGTGTTATGGGTACTAAGATGACTGATATACTACTTATATACTTTTTGTTTGTAAATAGACGAAAATAAATTTTTGACTTAGCTTTGTCATTTTATGTTATTTTCGGTTTTTTACTACTAGTACAACATAATAAGACAATACCTACCTAATAATTTCATTTATAAAAGAAAAAAATAGGTAAACTCAAAATCCAGCAATCTACGTAAAAAAACGCGCCCAGAACATACGCATCAGTACTCTTCAAACGCTGTTTTCTCCGGATATAATGTTTTTTTCGGAAAATCCTTTTGGATTTGGTTGTGTGTTGGGATGCTGTACCTACCCCTTTCGGCTTCGGTAGACGTCTTTTTACATCCTGTGTATACAGGGTGTAAAAAGACTGCTACCGAAAACTGTGGGGTTGTAATCAGACCATGATTCTAAATTTATTTAGCGAAAAAAAAACGCAAAATTTTTTTTTTACTTAGCTTCGTCATGCTATGTTACTCGTATATTCGGCTATTTACTACTATTACAACATAATAAGACCATAATTACCTAATAATTTCATTTATAAAAGAAAAAAACATTTTAAACTCAAAATCCAGCAATCTACGTAAATAAAACGCGCCCAAAACATACGCAAACAGTACTCTTCAAACGCTGTTTTCTGCGGATTTAGTGCATATTTTGGAAAATCCTTTTGGATTTGGTTGTCTATTGGGATGCTGTACCTATCCCCCTCCCCTCCCCCCCCCCCCTTCCCTTTCGGCTCCGGTAGACGTTTTTTTACATGTTTATACAGGATATGACATACATTATATACAGGATATATAATGTATATCATATATATATATCGTCGGTTGCAGGTTCAATTGGGGTATCTGACAAAACACATTTTTTCAGGAGAGCCATTTAAAGTTTTTTTTCACACTAAATTGAACATAACTTTTTTCCTATGTGACCTTTTTTGAATCTGTTTCGACAGAAAAACTTAGAATTATATGTAGTTTCTGGCTAAATATAATTTTTGTCCCTAAAAGCCTTATTTTCGGATATAATTTGCAGTTACACCAATTTTTTTTCATACTCATGTCAGATACACTACTTTTTAGTCAAGAATTCGTAAAATATTACTGAGTCAAAATGGTTTAAGACTATTTAAAAAATAAGTAAAGGCTTTTCTATTTGATGTAAGAGACGACGTCTACTTTATTGGTTGATGTAATTTTAGAGTAAATCCAGAAAAATGTATAGAAATATAAGTAAATACGCAAATATTTGCCAATTACGCAAATATTACTGTAATTTAAAATTTACTTATTAACAGGTTTATTTATAATTATATAAATAAATTATTTGTTTAAGGCAATTTTATGCTATCAACAGTTTATGTGAACCATTGTGTAAGACAAATAAACGTTATTATGAATATTACGTTAAAAAAAGTCATAATGTTTAAACTATTTTGGAATAGCAGGTTGGCGGTGAATGTATGCAAATGGTTTTTATTCATAGTTTAGGTGGTACCCTATCTATGCATTGCAAAGTCTCAAAGGTTGACTTTCTTGCGGTCAGGTTTTTCTATTTTTAGGGTTCCGTACTTTAAAAGGAAAAAACTGAACCCTTATAGGATCACTTTGTTGTCTGTCTGTCTGTCAAAACCCTTTATCTCAGGAACGCGTGGAGTTATCGAGTTGAAATTAAAACCGTATAGTCTACGGTCCCTTGAAGCTGTTACAAAATCAAACTTCTACTATTTATTTATTATTTTATTAAAACGCATATTTCAACACTCAAGGAAATCAAAATTCATAGGGTGCCTGTGCCTACCTACTTTCCGTCGACCTAGAACTATGAAATTTGGCAAGTAGTAGCGTCTTAGACTACAAGTACATTGAAAAATCTGAAAACTGTATATTTTAAGATAAATCACAAAAAAACAGAGCCAGAGAAATTTTAATGGGAGCTAACCGTGTCATATGAGGTATCGTATGAAAGGACTTTATTGGTACAAGCTTAAACAGATTTTAATTATTTTTAGGGTTTTTAGGATGATATAGTTTTCGATTTAAGACGAAAAATTCAAAAAAAATGTTTTGCCTTCTCAGGTAGATCAAAGTTATAAGGTACTTATCGTTATAACTTTGATCTAACAGTTTGCACTGCTATACGTACCTACTTAGGCCTTTGTACGGAACCCTTAATACTTGTTGATACTAATGCTCAAATTAATGTAACTAACAACAAGTTGAAACTTTGTTCAGAGCAATTGGTGTAACGTCAATGGATGAAACAATTATTGTTTTCATTTTGGTGTAAATGTTGTTTTAATTTTTCGTTCAATTGGTGTAAGAGCAATTTCTGGTTTAAAAAAATAATTTCTTTATTTTTAACTCGTTCGCGCTTGTAAATACACCAATTTGACTGATTTACTGGATCACATTGTCAGTTACAAAACAATTTTGAAAGGAATCTGAAAAATTCACACCCAAAATGTGTAGCGTATCTGACATTTTTTTTGAGCTAGAATTTTTTTAAATATGCCATTCGAAAGAGCAGAAAATTCTAAGAAAAACTGTATACTCAACTCATTTTACGTCATTTGTCAGATACCCCAATTGAACCTGCAACCGACGATATATATATTATATTATGTAGGTACTTATTCAAACAAAAAATTCCTCATTACATTTTTCTCTTTCCTCATTTGATTTTTATGTCAAACGGTAAATAATACCCATTGAAGGTGTTAAAAACTATATTGTATATTTTTTCCGATATTTAATTACCTATATCTTTGTTGTTCTTTATCCTTTTATTTGTATGACTAAGTAGTTATAAACAAGAACAAAAATAAGTAGTACTCAGGATTCTCGGTAGCATAAAATGTAGACATTGGTTGAGTCATTTTTACTTATATTTAAGTACTTTCATAGTCGTAAATTATGTCAACTTTTATCTATGTTATCACATTAAAGTTGCACTGCGCTTGCGCATCGCTATTTTTCTATCAGGTACTGCGTTCGCTATCACCTTCCATCTATGCCGTGTTTAGCAAACGTGTATTTGCTATTTCTATTTATATCGTGAACACTTTCTTGATAGTTCATTTTTAAAGCGCCCAGCGAGCCCTGGGCCTGTTTTTCTAGTTTCCTAATAGAAGACTGGTACTAAGATATTCTCGGACTGCAATTACGCCGTCCGCAAACACACTCAAAATAGCTACTCGTAAGAGTCGTAGCTTACTTTATATTTCGTTTCCCAGCAATACCTTTTATAGCTGTGTTTTAAACCTAGCAGTTTATCTACGCGTATGTACCACCTAGGAACGGAAGAACGAAGATTTGCAAAGAAAAGCGACAGAAAAAAAATATTATTACGCCAACGGCGATTTAGTGAAAGTGACCGTCGCCTTCGTCCACCGACCGATTTAGTTTGCGAACGCTTGCCGCACTAGCACAATAAAATAAATAAAACTCTCCGCAGATATATCGTGTAGAAATTTTAAATAAGAACCAGTTAAGATTGTGTCCATTTCACGAGAACAGAAAGACGCGTGAGGAAGTCTAGCGTGAACTAGTATATGCTAGACTGCCCTTAATGAACGCTTCGAGCGTGGATGTGACTGATCGCTTTAATAAATTAATGACAAAGCGTACTACGAGTACTCGATAAGTTTCTGAATGTACCAATAAATATAGAAGCGCAATCATAAACATCATACCAATGAAATACCAAGTGTGGATTAGCTATAAAAATTTACAAAAATTATAAACATCATGTTCAAATAATTTATGCACTTGCGCATATTGTGTCAAATATTATATTTAAGGGTCTCTGGCTACTCCTTAGACATTTAGATGTGGAATGTTTACCGTGCTTTGGACATACAGTCATGATCCAGGTTCGTTTTATTTATAAAATTACTTCTGGATAAACGGAACTACACTAAAAATATTTTAGTCATAGGGCTTTTATTGATTGCTCCAAAGCGTTACGAAAGTACGAGTGGTCGGTAAGCTTTTAGCAATGATGACCGTGTTATCACCAACTTGTTAACTGATACAAATCTGGTGCGAAATATTTGACCACATACCTAAATGCATTGAGGCTCTTGGAGATTGTAAACTCTGTGTCACAAGGTCGGCGTCCATCGACTGCAACAGTCGTACTTTGAAATTCTCGCCTAATTATTCACAGTTCGATTATATAGACTTTATTGTAATTTGTTGTAAGCCAACTGGTTTTTTACAACCTGCTGTTTATCTATCTACAATCAACTTAAGCATTTAGTATACTTTAGTCACGATCGTCACCGTCCAAAAAAAATTTTTTTTCAAGAATTCATAGCTATTATCTTAAACCATTTAAATCAATTAAGATTGATAAATCGTTTCGATTTTTTTTTTATCTACCTAGATACAGTGATTCTCTTGTTTATAATTATAAACAAGAGAATTCTATAGAAGTATTCTATAGAATACTTACATCTATTTAATCCAAAACATACAGTAAAATATCTCAAAAAGTTAGGGAAGGTCTCCTAAGAGCGTTTTCCTGTAGCTACAACGGTTAACCTACCTGCCCTCCGTCCGTGGCCCATTTCAAAAATCCACCCTGTATAGGTAAATTGAATATCAAACTAATCAGACTCGCATAACAAATGCTCGACCTAAACCGCTTGTCGAAGAAGCTGTGAATAAAAAAAAATTCAACTGGAAATCCCCTCAAAAGAATTCGTCTTAGCTATCTCATAGCGAACCAAGAATAGGAAAACAACCATTGGGTTTTTGTCTTACAATAAAATTCTTAGAGCATAAAAAAGAATATTAAAATCGAATAGAACCTCTACTGCGTATTGTGAACGTATAAAAAGTATGCACGTTTTATCTCACGCAATAACATGAATAGGTATTCACCGAATCCGGTATTTGATATTGTTATTATGCCATCTAGTATTATTAGTTTCTGGACATCAATTTCACATCAATAGGTGTAGATTATTTGGAAATTAGTGATATTTTTGAGAAGGGCGAATCAAAAGTATTTTAAACTATAAAGTTTGTTGCTATGCGAGCGAGCGAGGAAAAAGCACAGACAACTCAACCGAAAGTTACGCGTCGGGATCGTAACTTGTGGAAATATGTGGTTCCTGCCTATCCCTACGGAAAAACGGCGTAATTTTATGTGTCAACTATAAAAATTTAGGAAAGAATCATGACCCCAAACCCAATAACACAAAGACGCCATATTAATTTGGTGCACACATTCAGTCATTTTAAAACTGGCATTAAAGAAATTCAATAATCTTAACATATTCTGTTAATGTTTTACACGATATTATTTTTTTCGCTGAATTCTATTGATGCCCATAACCATTTCTACGTCATAATGACGTATATGCAGATCATTAACATACATTCATAATCATAACACCGAGCATGCCTCCATTTCATGCACTAATAAACAATGAAACTTAAATTAATAGAATAGAGGTTTGATTTTGTTATTGTAAAGACGTGTTGACTGAGTATGCCTCGAGCCAAAGGACGAGGGTTTGAATCCCAATGCAATGTATTTTTAACCGACTTCAAAAAAGGAGGAGGTTCTATGTTAGGCTGTATGTATGTTTTTTTATATATGTTTACCGATATCTCCGTCAATTATGGACCATTTCCTAAATTCTATAGGTTATACTCCCGACGTGGTCCCATATAAATTTTATTCCTGAGTGATTGATAGTTTTCCCGTAAAACTCAAAAAACCTCTTCCTCAGAAACGCCACGCCCGAACATTGAAGTCGTTTATCTTTTTAATTAAAAAAACGTAATTATTTGTTTAACAAACTCCTGCAAAATTTAGGCACATGCAAATTATGTATTTTGACCTGCCTTTGACTACCTCCTTCGGATATCTTTACGATCTTAAAAGCCGAAATACTGAAATACAGTTTTTTAACTAGTTCAGGAGCCTATGTATTCAAAATAACTTGTACACGATTATTATGTCAATAAACGAAATTTTTACCTAAAAAAAAACAAAAAAAAAGATGGGATGAGATCGCCATCTTTAGGCTTAGGCTTTAAAGATCTACCACACCCTGGAGAATACGGACGTGATCCTGATTCGTTTTTATTATTTAATTATTCATTACGTCTGTATATAAATTGATATCCAAAACACGTATGCTGTTCTCAATGTCGATCGATTGATATTATGGTAATGCCGTTGTAAGTCATAGTCATATATGAAAGTTATCATTCATGGCAGGAAAACAATATAATGATGAGTATCAAGTAATCAATAAGTTTATGAACGTGAACGAAGCCCTACACTATGCGTGGTCTGAAACGCACTTGGTCAGTTTATTTACCAGATGTTATTGACTGTCATGTCAAAAACAAAACTGGCGAAAGTTTTATGCGTATCCCAAAGAACACTTAATCATATATTCCAGACATTTTATTACCTATTTCGGGGTAAAGGGTAGCCTACTAATCTACTAATTCCATTGTAGGTATATACCTACAAATAGATTATATAATCTATTTCATACATAATATAAAAACGTCCTAACACTCACAAACATTCGGTTTTATTTTAGGTATTAGCTATTAGAGTTTGCACACTGTTGAAAGACGTATTGTATGTATGTTACTCAAGAACACTAGAAGTAGTTGATTCTTTAAATCAACGTTTTACAGGTGGATAAAAATGTTTAATGTTTTATCTTCGCATCATGTCTATTTCGCAACATTATCACGTAGATGTGCAGAGTCCAAACAAGGAAGTAATATTTTTATGCTGTAGATAGAGGAAACAATTTTATTGTGGGAAGATTATGCTTAGTAAATACCTAGTTGTTTACCTTATTGTGCGGAAAAATCAATTAAACAGACTATAAATACGAAATCTCTCCATAAGAGAAAAGAAAAAGAAATAAAACAAGTAACTAATTTGATTTTGCCAATAAATTATATCGCCATCATAGAATTTCGAACACATGAGAGATGACAGAAAAGTCTGTAGGTGATTGAATTGGCGCTAGCGTACCAGCGTTTGTAATCACTGTAATATCTCACCCTGAATATTCAAAGAAAGAATAATTGTCGGAGTTCTAGCACACAAGTAATTATAATATGTACATTGAAGCTTACTTAGTTACCTAGTAATAATTACTAGTAGATGTCGCCTGATTGAAGCACTTTATAGCATGCAAGTCTATTTATAAAACACTGCGATAATCTTTCTTTTATAACTTTTATTCTATTTACTCTAGTAGCCTTCGGTATATGTCAAAGTATTTATACGAATAGACAGTGCAAACACATTTCACGTGATATAACATATGGCATAAAAAATACATTTGTTTACAGAAACTAAGCTACTACAATATGTACATAAAATTACAAAATACAATAGAATCAGTCAAGTTATCTAAGGATCTACAGATAGCTCAACTGATCCAGGTCACTGTCAGTCGGAAGCATGTCCAAAATACTGGCGGCATTGCCACACCGAATGGCAATGCTGATTCTCTGTGCCAAAAAATGCCAGCTCTCGAATCACGCGTCGCTTCGACCAGACGCCCTGAAAGATTTTTGAAGACACGATGGGCCCCGGACCCCCAGGGTCTCGACCCCAAATCGCCTTAGATGGTGTATCCCTTCGAGTCTGCTCCAATTTTCGATACCTGAGATCATTGATCCAAGATGATGGAGGAATAGACGTTTTTTAAAAACTAAATAGACTAATAGGGCGCAGCGTTTCTGAGGAAGAGGTTTTTGAGTTTTCGGGGGAAAACTATCAATCCCTCGGGAAAAAAAATTATATGGGACCACCTCGAGAGTATACTCTTTCTGAAAGTAGCGCCGGTGACTGAAAAGTTGAAGAGCAATAGGTTAGCGTGGTATGGGCATGTAATGCGGAGGGATGAAATTCACGTAACTAAAGGAGGACCCCAAACCCATGAAATGTATTTTTAGTTTAGCTAAAGATTTTTTTTTGTAGTAGTTAATACGAGTACTTTGTAGGCACGAGTTTGTATTTGAATACTTTTGTAATAATACATAATGGTTGTATTTTTCTCGTAATAATTATGTATGTAAAGGAGACCACCTTGAGCAAAGTTCTATTATTTAATAGCTTTTGTTTTATAATTCGGAACCGTTCGTCTGTCGTGAATAGTCATGAGAATATATAATATTGTCTGCTTTGCCGTGGCAGAAAAAATATATACACCCCTATTATATATATATATATATATATATTGATCCGTTTTCACTTGTTGATCCGGTTGGTATTTGTTGATCCATTGCCACATCACCGGACGTATGTGGATCCGATCGGAGCCACAAGTGTCACCATCATATATATATAATATATATATATTCATATCTCTTTATATGTATATATCACAACTGTTTAAAACTGTTTAGTGGTCAATTAGATATTTAACTTGAATTTTCTATTTAGTTATTAAGTACTGTTTGTTTTCCTAAGAAATAAAAAATAAAATAAAAATCACAATTTTTCAAAGAAAAAGACTAAGCAAAATTGCTTTTAAGTTGTTTTACATGTTATTGATTGAGCTACAATTTTTAAGGAAAAAGTGTAAAGGATATTGGCTCGGTTTTCCTTATTGTTAGTCTCTTCGCAACAGGGTCCGATGTAGGCATGCATTTGATTAGACGCTTAGTAGACACTGACCTTAAGGCTGAGATACCTGTTTCAACAATATAAAAGTAGGTGTAAAAAGTAATTTACTTCATCACAAATGACGTTTAACATTTAGATTATGGAAACAGCTGTACACTTATCGTGTATAGGAATTGAACAGAAAATGAGTCACCAGTGTTTCATTTACACGGTTGGTTTATCAGAAATTAATGCGACATGCAAGCACTTGCTGAAATCAAATTTAAAATGTTTTTTCAAACTCAATTTCTATTTTCATTTTTAACAGACTTAAGTAAATTGTTGGTTCTATTTATGTCTGTAAGTACCTACGTAGGAATGTTTTAATGTACCTATATTCACCAATAAAACCGTCAAACACAAGTCTCAGCTCTGCCAGAGTGCTCCAAGATGTCATTAACCAAGATCCACAGATACCGGTTAAATGGGGATTGAAGTTCAACAAAACAATTATTGTTTGTTTAACGGACAAATAAATGTCGCACGCAAACTGCGTCGTCATAACCCTTCACTGATTGAAATAAACGATGCCACAAGACATGCCATATAAAAACAACAAAAGAACCGACAACAGAATTTGTTTGTGCAAAAATAGAGTAATAAATAGGGTTTGGGCAAAAATAGGTCTTGAAAGGTTGTAACGTTGTCGAAACGTGATGTTTTGATGAATATTAGGAATGTCATTTCAAACTCTGGAAATAATCACCAAAATGGTCGCCTTACTACTTTTGAAACTGTTTAACTTGAACGCAGTTAGTTAGCCTTACATACTGAATTTGGCTGTTATTTTTTAGGGTTCCAAAGGATAAAACGGAACCCTATTACTAAAGACTCTGTCCGTCTGTCTGTCTGGCCGTCTGTCACCAGGTTTACGTTGAAATACAGATGATGTATTTCTATTGCCACTATAAAAACAGAATAAAATAAATATTTAAGGGGGCTCCCATACAACAAACCTGATTTTTTTTTGCCGTTTTTATAGACAACTAGCTATCCGCCGCGGTGTTACCCGCAATCCCTCGGGAAATCCCTGTCTGCTCATATCGGGTTTACTAATAACCCAAACAGATCATTTCAAAGTAAAAGCAACTTTACGAAAGTCGTTAATAAAGCTTAAAATAAAGTTGGTACATACTACGTGGTTGTCCTTAGCGAAGCAGGTGTGAAGCTGAAGGCCCCTTGTGCTGCGGGGTCCGGGAGATAGACAGGCCAGGCTTCTGCTGCAGACCAGACCATACCAATTAGTACGAGTTAGGCCAGCGCACAGCAAATCGCTAGGCCAAAACGCCAGCTTATTTTATCAAACCTCTAACTAAACATAAACACTGTTGCCACAAAAACCTTTGTGTTTTAGATTGAAAATCGCAGCCGTACTGACAGCCGTTTCAGATGTATACAACTCGAAACACAAAATTAGCATTACAAAGTAGCATCTACCTATAACCGCGACTTTTTATTGCTCGGCAAAAAATGCTCACGTTTTTGATGAACGGACTACTCGTATAACTAATCAAATATTTTTTGTGTGTACATCTTGACCCCCGTTTACGATGGCTTTGCAAATAATAAGATAAAATACGAACGCGCGAATTTAACAACAGTTGATTTTCGGGTAACATGTGACCGTTGACGACGCAAATCATAACGAAAACATTTTCTTAAAATTTGATTACCTTGGGATGGTAATAAAGCATATTATGCATGTGCTGCAGATATTTGTTTGGGATCTGGTGGTACTTACTAGTTATTTATTACGTTGCATAAAGCCTACTTTCAAACGAACATATCACTAGTCATCATCATAATCCTGTCCCTTTCCCACATTACGTGGGGTCGGCACAATAATTGTGTTCTTCTTCCATTCTCCTCTATCAGCCGTCATCTCAACACTCACTCCTTTCTTACTCATGTCATCCTTCACACAATCCATCCATCTATTCTTTACCCTACCTCTACTCGCTAATCCATCAACATTCATACCAAGCACTCTCCTCGAACATATCTAGTGTCATGGATAGTAAAATCCATACATTGGTTTTGTGTTTAATCCATACATGGATACTGGATAGTATTCGTTTATAAGGCTCGTAATGACTATGGAGAAGTAAGCCGAAGTATGTTCCATCTCAACAATCGGCCGATAAAGTCTGCAGTCAGCCAGGGGTCTAAAAAAATCTTATATAATTCTAACGAAATTCTTCCAATGATAAGAAATACCTATTATCCTCAAGCACTTCAAGTTCAATAATAGCTAAAATCTAGACACAATACTTAAAGTCATTTTTCCTTAACATATTTTATTTGCCTTCCACTTTATAGCTAACGCAATGGCCACACAAAATACATATTTGTTCGTAAACCGAATAATCATTCATTGCATTCATTTTCAATCATATGATAAGTAAGACTCGCCTGCTGTAAAAACATTACAGATCCCTTATCTTGTATACCGTAGAGAAGTGTATCTACATAAGAATAGAGTTAGAATTCGTTTGAACTTGATATAATAATCTATTCTAATATAAAGAGGAAAGATTTGTTTATTTGTTTGTTTGAATTGAATAGGCTCCGAAACAACTGGACCGATTTGAAAAATTATTTAGAATCCTACATAATGTAGGATTCTAAATAATTTTGAATGTGAACATAGGCCATATTAATTTATCCCGGGAAGTAAGTTTTCCCGAGAACGCGGGTAACACCGCGACGGACAACTAGTAAATAATAAAAAGCTTTATTTCGGAACAAGAACATAAGCAAATATACATGGTGGAAACGTTGACTGCCGCAAAAGTTGAAAAACTGAGTAGCGGAGTGAGCGCTCTTCACAAAAAAACAGAAGATTGGTGGTTCCAACATCGTTAAGAAGTAAATGTAATTAAGTCTTAAGCTAATTACACACACATATAGGAAACGAAAAATACTATCAGCTAAAGTAAGTTCGTTTGAGTTAGTGGTCAATTCTGGTGAGGGAGTTATTAGGCCGGCATCGGCATAAAGGCCTCAGTCATGGCAAAAGGACTTAATTGCCAGGACCGACAATTTTAGCGGCCTCCGAAGCCCGAAAGCACTCTGTTGATACCACTAGCGGTCACCACTTACTGACTGCGTAGAACGTTGCTTTACTTCGACGATATAGAAAGACTCAAGAAAGACTAAGCAAGCTACAACACGAGCGCTTCAATTATTAGCTTATTAATAACTTGTGTTCAAGACACGGAACTGTAATAGCATCATCTAGCGACGCTACTGTCTGATAGCATCAGTTTCAGAGTTCCGCTTCTGCTAATAGGTCTTTATTAATAAGAACCTTCGACAAGGTCATTTAGCTTCGTGCTATTTTTCTAGTTTAAGATGTGGTTCCTACAATTTAGTTGTGGTTTCAAATACCTATTACAATTTCAAGTAAATATACAATATCTTTTATTCTTACTTATTTGTTTTTGTAAACTAAAATGTATATTGCATGCATAGAACAAAAACTCTTACATTGTTTCTAACCACAAAAGTTTTACTACCATATTTTGTATGTACACTTTGCATTCAAGCAAGAAACGATGATAATTTGACTTTGACTTAAAATATAAATGTGACCATATAATTCATGCAGTTTTTACATACATATGTATAATGCTGAAGCTATTATATAACTGCTTATAAAAGGTAAATAACGTTTAGTCGTTGTAGCAGGAAGTATGAGAATCTGCCTTGACAGTAAATTAAAAAACACAATTGTGGCAAGATGTGTTCAGTCGATAACACACTTAACAAAGTACCATGAGGGCTATTAGCTTCATATATTCATGCCATAATATATAAAACTATTCAATCGTACGTATGTTTACAGATTACGCAGGTACGTACCTAAATTAACAAATCTGGTGACAACGACATTTCGAGGAAACTGTTTCCCAACAGCCACGATGGGCTTGCAACTTATCACGTATGGTATGCTAACTTCTGAAAAATTAGGCCATGTACCGCGACACAGCTTTGCTTAGTGCGGGATCCTGTGTGAATTTTTATGAAATTAAATTATTTTAATAAAAATAATAATCTTATCTTATCTTAAATCAACCGTATGCATGCATTGAACGGCCTCTCACTACACCTTTAGACATCTTCAGGATCTTGGGTGACTGATCTGACGGAATTTCTTCCGTGTCTAGGTACAGTCGTGATTCTGTTTCATTGTTAGTGCATTTTAAAATATTGTTATAAAAACCAACATTAAAATACGAGGTAAGATTAAACATACAATTCACTTAACAAGAAACGATCATAACCTACGATAAACCAATGAAGCTTGCAAAATTACCCACTAAGGACATACAGAAAAACGTGCGAGGTATCGTGATGACAGATTATATCATCAGAATATAAAATATTTACTCGTATAATATTTTGCCGCGAAATATTAATACATGACTGCTTATAGCCCTGTAGGTTGTGGGTTCAATTACCAGGAAAATATTTCTGACATAATATAAACATAACAAGAATTTGTACGGCGTCTTGTCAGAGTCAAACTAATTTTACTCCTGTTCTTTCGCGACTAATACCGTAAAGAATCAGGGCAATGAAAGCCAATGAAATAAAATGGAGGTTCGTAAAAGTATGTTTTGGAGTTACCCTATTATAATCTGGGCTAATACCAAAAAGAAGTATATTCTTTCAGTTCCACTACCATTTACTACAATCACTCAATAATTGTATAAATATATTCATTGACTGATTTTATACTGTATATTATAAAGCTATGTAAATAGTTGTAATTAGTTTGATATTTTATTATTTTTATAGTTATTTTATGGTACATAAATTATTTCATACAAATATAATCTCTTCACATGTAGAAAAACACGTGACCCCATCATCATTATCACTCATTAACCAATCATTATGCATAGCAATCCCACTTATCGTAATAACTTACTTTACATGTACCTACCGACCAAGCATGTGCTTAGCAAACACATCGTTACATAGCGAACAGTAGTTACCTCCTAGGATTTTTTTAAATACATCAAAATTTATTTTGAAATCTTTAAAAATCTGGTTTTGAAGACTGACTTGCACTTCCTGCAACCTAAGCCATAAGTCCTAGAAAAATGAAACTTGGGAGGGCATAAAGAGAATTTAAGATGTAGATAGGGGAACATCAAAGGTGCATTTACACGATGTGATTTTTCATCCGATTTGCTACGAGCTACGAGAACAAAAGTTGTTTATGATGATAGTAATACAGTCCTGAGAGGTTACCGGTGTTTTACAAATAACTCTGTATAATACCTATCAGAGAATGGAAAGTCGGTAGAAACAAAAAGAGACCTACACTCACTGAAATAAGGCTGCGCATGATGATGATGGTTTTATATGAGCAGCCTACGAAACAAGAAGTACTCTTAACTCGCCTTAATATAAAATAATTACAAACTAACTCGTATCAATCAACCCATATCTGCAGGCCGCGAGCCGCCGCCGCGCTGGCCGTCAACCTCAATCTAACAATGTCGAAAAAGAGATTTCATACCAATGTATAGATACGAACCCAATTAGGTACAGCTGAAAGCTTTATCTGAGAGCTGGTGCATATTTGGTTCAATGGATCACCACTGCAAATACTTCTTACTGGCCTGGATGATTTGAGCTATATATAGAGATCTTTTTCAACAAAGATAGTTCAGCCGATTCTAGTGTATTTTGTATGTAAGTCTAAATTATGTAAAAAGTTTTAAAGATTATATTTATTTAAATATCAGTTATTTTATTAGATACTGGTAAAAAGCAAAAATGTATGCTTATCAAAGATTTTTATCTACGAATTGAAGATGATTATTAGTATCATAAATTCTTCTGTGAATTCTATTTTTGTCGAATACGTACAAAAACGTTATTCATTGTCATTTCAAATATAAAGATCCTTCCCCACCACCCACTACCTCCACCACCACCACTCCACCCCCCACTCCTCCTATCCACTTGCTATCCTATCCCAGCGGTGTTTTTGATATCATCAGATCTTGAAAACAACCGTCCGTATCAATCAGGGGATCCCGCAACAAATTAAGGAAATAACGTCATTTGACGCTTGGAACAAAAAGATGTCAATTTACCCACTTGAAGACCTACACCACAATGGGTATTATAATGTTTTTGCTGAAGTTTTTGCCATCTCGGCAGGATACTGGTACACTTCATCCAACGGTTCTAAGAATTCGTGAAGTTAGCCGTTTGTCTGCGCAGAACACCATTTTGTATGAAAAAGAGATCTGTAGATCCGTTGAGCGAAGGTAGGTACTTTAGAAAGGTAACGCCGCAAACCAGAGTCCCGAATAGAATAAGCTTAATGTTTAAGATTATTGATCTAGCTTGCGAATATCCTGGCAATACGACTAGCCTAATTGTGCAGAGTTGTACACATCCTAGATACAATCTGTCAATTAGCGTCAAAGACACTCAACCTGTCTGTCACACCACCTTATACTTTACTCAAGGTATTATCAAAATAACACCTGAATAACATTTGAATAGTTTATGACAATCATTCATATAAATTGCCGCAATTTAAACGTATTTATTGCGTTATTTTAACTGACCGAGCGAGCGAAGCGTCTCCGTTTTGAGATTAGCGAAAAATGCTTTTGTGAGACGTGTCTGCAGGTTACGGACTAGGCGTTCCGGTGTACTCGTAGCCGGCTACGCGATCATTAGAACCCGAAGTCGATACGCAGCTTTAGGAATCAAAAATAATGCGAGCCGTAGCAAAAAGTTTTCAAAGGCAATGATAGTTTTCGAAGTGTTTTTGATGATTTAAGAGTTAGTCAAATTTTTACTCATTAAAAAAACGTAAACTTGGTCACGACTGTATCCCAAAGGCGCGGTAGACATTCTCTCAGATCTTTTTATGTATTCCAGATCCTTTGAAGATGTCTAAGGGGTTAGTCAGAGGCATGTCCAAATACATATTTGATACATGCCCACATCTTGCAGAAGTTAGTATTCCATACGTCACAAGTTGCAAGCCCATCGCCGCCTATAAGAATAGATACTAACTGGTTTCCTCACGATGTTTTCCTTCACCGTTTGGAGCACGTGTTAAAGCGCGTATAAATTTTACGAAACGCAAAGTCCATTGATGCACGGCCGGGATTCGAACCCACGACCTTCTGATTAAAAGTCGAGGCACAACCCCATTCGGCCAACACGGCTCTCATATTAAGAATACTTAAATGATTTAAAAAAACAATCCATGGGTACTAAAACGAAGCAGCGACCGATAACATCATAATGAAACTTTAATTACCTTGATAAACCTTGATAGTTTAACTAGATTTATGTTGATTTGTGGTCAGCAAGGAGAAATCTCGTTGTACAATCAGCTGTATGTAATGCTCACTTATAACAATCAGTCTTTATCACTTATGAAATTGTTCCACGTGGTTGCTTATAATGAGGCGGCCTTAAAATTTTGCCAGAGTTGACAACTAGCCAATGAACTCACTCACTGTATTAAAAAAAAACTATACTTTACTATAAGCAGTAGGGTCTACGACCTCTTCGTGACAACGCTTGTAGACGAATGCTCTTGTTTATTTGATGCAGATATATTTACCTTATGATTGCTTCGTTATATAAATAGATAAATTGTTTTCCAACAGTTAGATAATTTAAAATTTATAATATTTGACTGAATCAGTGCTTAATGTTGGGTGGAAGTCTGTCTAATAGTTTGATAACCTGCTGTGTCAGGCTTATTTATTTTATTTAATAATTTGGGTATATTTAAATTAATTGTATTCTTAGACGATTTAAAAGGAAGAACTAATTTTTCTCAATAGAACTATTAAAATATATTAAAGTGGTCATAAAAAAATATTTTATTATTCTAAATGAATGTAGTGATCTCAGTTGTTCTTCACAATAGTTGCACTAAATTGCAACAAACAGCGCAAGATAGCCTGAAGAATATCTATTATAATGATGAGTCATAGAATCTTGTTTTTTCAAGCGAGTTAAATCATGAATGGAATAAATGAAAAATCTTCCGTAACACAAACGTCACTATGGATTTGTCATTCTAATTATTATTGTTTGTGTGACATATCCCAAAATAAATTTCAAAACAAGTCACGAGTTTGCATTTTACCAATGATGTAGTACATTAAAATTGCATTTTATCTAGTTTTTATACTACTCCAGTAATTTTTCAGGGTTTTTTTCTTTAATGTAGGAAACATTACGAAATATCGTTGGTCTAAAAAACCGTGTGGTGAAAGTGATAAGTGCGCCTCTAAGAGACCATAGTAAACATTCCGTCATTCATGGTATATGTTTGTAACTATGCTAGTGCTAGTTACCCGGCTGTTTAAAAAAGTGATAAGATATAGACAACAAAACAAAACAATACTTGGCTATTCCAATATCCCTCTCTATAATTTTTTAATCATATTTACGGACGCAGGAGGGCGTTGCCCAATTTTCCCATGCCAACCATAGCTTGCTGACTACACAGTTTCACACCAGCTCAGGCGCGGTCCGAGGGGAGTGGTCACAGGGGACATGAACCCCCCCCCCCCCCCCAAATCGTACACGTCCAATAGTAAAATCTTGTTTATTTTGCAATAAAGTCTAATATTAGTGTAGTGACCCCCCCAAAATTTCAGGCTGCGACCGCGCCTGCACCAGCTACCCCCAAAAATATTACCAGTGTATGCTTTATACCTTGCTCATAAATCTTCTAACGTATGTGCCACTATGTTATAATTGTTATCAGTAAGTAAATAAAACAGACAATAAAACTACCATGCAGGGTGCGTCATCGCGTTATTAATATAATAATCGACATAGTCATGTTGTTCTGATATTGTGACACCTGTCATATTGGTTTGATGTTAGAGTGTGCTGAGCTAGCTCGACTCAGTCAGCTGCGCGGGCGCACCGACTCGCAAATAAAACGATTCATTGGAGAAAGTAAATGTGAAACTTTGCTCGTATGTAAAACATTAAACTGTGCAAAGGACGGCCGACTGGCAGGCACCGCGAGGAATAAAACATTTTTATCTCCATTTTTGGGCAGTAAATGCCGAAAAATTATATCAAGGCGATCATGTTGAATTACAATGACATATTAATTTAACGAAACTATTTTAAACCTCGGTTTAATATGATGGTATTGGAACATTTGCGTCTGATGGATGACAGCTTGACCTCTATAAATATAATCCTGAGTTAGAACGTTGGTAGTACTTATAATAACTGAATGCCTTTTACTTTTCCTGTCATTCATGGAAAACTGTAGTTTGTTTTATTGTTATGCTATAATTACTCGATGTTGTAATTGCAAGCGTTTCCACCGTTACTATTAAATTCATGAGATCAGTATCAGAGAAGTCAAGTGCAATATCATTAGTGTGCAAAAAACGCAAATCTACGTACTTAGGGTTCCGTTACATAAAAAAGAAACCCTTACGATGGTACTTAATTAGCTTACAGTGAGGCTGGTGAATTCACAATATTATTTTTGTTTCTTATTTTCCGAATGAGCCCCTTGCATTTTCCGCGATTGTAATCTTGGTGTTATGAATTTTTGGATCATCATCATCTGGTATCACCCAGTCTATACTGCTAGGTCTATCTAGGTCTGTCCTAGCAGCACAGACTAGGTGATACCAGAAAAGAAACAAGGCCTATTCCTCGCTTCTTTTAAAAAGTCGCGTCAAAACGTTTCCTACGATCTTAACTATATCGTCGACCCGACGTGCCTTCTAAAACTTGAATGGTTTGCCTTTAAATAGAAGTATGCATCATAGTGTAGTGACACTGAGTGATGTTGTTTATTCTGTGACTAAACATGATACTACAAGGCTGGAGGATGCAAATAGTAGTTATCTTGATAACTGACCCCTGAGATACAGTTTGTAACTAGTTTATGGGCCGGTGAATACTCGACACCAGGCGCCCCCACCCCTCAAATTTCAGGCTGCGATCGCATCTACTCGACACGCTGAACGTTGTCAGTTTCAAATTGCATTTAGTTTTGGCAGTACCTATTGATACCAGTAGTTAAAAATTCTGCCAGCATTTTGGTCACTACATATGCTTTTGACTGACTCTGTTTTACATCGACTGAACTATTCACAGATTGTTTGTCCTTCTCTTTTTTATTTATATTTGTATTTATTATTTTTAGATGGCTTGAATACTCGTAGTTCTAGACTTCATATTTCCCTGTGATATTTTCTTTAAATAAAAGGAAAGTTGTTATTAAATATAGGTGTAAAATATGGGGCAAATAAAGGAGTTATTACCTATTATATACACCAATATTCGAAGTTTTTATACATGATAACTGTGTCGACTTCGATGACGTCAACGACGTATTTGTGCAGCTTGCAAAACTAAATTGACGATAGTTTATTCGTGGTATATGTATACTTTAGAGGCCCGTAGCACAGCCCGTGAATAACATTTTTGCCTTGAATATTTATCACAAGTTTGAGGACCCATTTTGCTCAAAACTAGTACTTGCAAAGCTAGGTTTTGATACTGCATAGATAATATACAATTAGACGGTATATTTGCTCGTAGCGATCTTTTCCCAACAAACTTAAAATTATCGAAGTCTAAATATACCATTTTTGCTAAAAGCCTTTTTTATGGGAGGCCTACGCATCCATGTAAGAGAGCACATTGATTCGAGAGCTGGCGACTTTTTGGCACAAAGAATCAGATAGCTCAACTGATCCAGGTCACTGCCAGTGTTTTGGGCACGCTTCCGACTGGCAGTGACCTGGATCAGTTGAGCTATCTATAGATCGTTTTTACGACGATCCTTAGATAGCTTGACTGATTCTATTGTATTTTGTAATTTTATGTCCATATTGTAGTAGCTTAGTTTCTGTAAATAAAATATGTTTAAAAATAAAATTAAAAAAAAAAAGTGAGCAAGTATGCCACTAAAATTACAAAAATGACACCCGTATGTATAAACCTAACTTCAAACAAACATTTTAAATTCTAGTACAAGTAAATGCCGTTACATATTATTTCATTCTGTCGACTGTTAGGTATTGTCCTGCTAGTTCTATAGAATCAAAGTAGCAAATCCAGATTAGGCTTGAGATGTTCGAGTCACATGATGATATCCTTGTAAACTTAGACTTTGCAAAGCATGGAAGCAAATGGGGCATTGGATACTACCCATTGTCTTTCACGATTGTCAATATGATCGTTAATCGGTTAAATATGGGTGGGCTCATGATGAGACGGCCATGGGAGTTAGGTACTTAACCTTTAAACGTCTGGCAATACAAAAGGCAAAGGTTGATTCTAATTTAGTTTTTGTGCTCAATGGATAGTCGTAGAAGATTTTCTTGTGATTTGATAGTGTAAGGAAACTTTATCTAGGATTTCTATCCTAGATAAAGTTTCCTTACACCATAGGTTTGTATCTATTCCTATTCCATCTTGCTACTTATTATTATTTTTGCTTGCTTAGTATGTTCTTTTTAGTATGCTTGGATGTTTGTGTTTGTAAGGATGGAACTTGTTACGTGGACCGTGACGACCTCTGTGACGCAGTGGGTGAAGGCCCGCTTGGGACGCAAAAGGTTTCGGGTTTGATCCCCGCCGCGAGATAAATGTTTGTATGATCTGCAAATATGTATTTCGGGTCTGGGTGTTTCTATGTATAATATGTATGTATTTACAAACAAAAAGTATAACAGTAGTATATCAGTTAACTGGTTCCCATAGTATAAGCTTTGCTTAGTTTGGGGCTAGATGATGCTGTGTGACATGTCCAGCATTATTTCTCATTATTATTTATTTACTTTGACAACTAGTATCAAAACAAACATTATCACATTAAACATGACTCTATCTATACAACAATTACTTAATCCATTCGCAACAGGATATTTTAATACGAAAGTAGTGATGCTAAAGATAGCTCAATACGCGCACTCATCTTACCATCGTGTTGCAAACTTGTTTGAGATACCGTTCATGTCTTGTTCCTGCGACTGTGTATGTGTGCTGCTTATTGCTTATTCTGTGGTTGAAGACATGGCGCCAGCAGGTTTGCTGGAAGTGGGTATGAGGTTTGATCCACTTACAGCGAGCTGAAGCTCACACAGATACCTACCTAATTACTGCCTTACAACTCAGATTGGGTTGCGCAGAAGGCTGAAGTTCATCTACAGAAGAGATCCCAACCCATTTGATTGTACCACTTGATTTTATTGAATACTAGCTGTCCGTCGAGGTGGTTCCCACGCCTGGAAAACTTCACTTTCCCGGGATAAAATATAGCCTATGTTCATGAGGTATAATGTCGGATTCTAATGGTTAAAGAATTTTTCAAATCGGTCAAGTAGTTTCGGAGCCTATTCAATTCAAACAAACATACAAACAAACAAACAAATCTTTTCTCTTTATAATATTAGTATAGAAATATTTTTGATTGATTGATTGTAGATCGTGGGTTTGATACCCATTTGAGACAAAAAGTTTGATGAATACGGAAGTTTGTTTTTTGTCTGTAAAGGTGAAAAATAAGAAAAACATTCTTGTGAGTAAATTGCAAAGGAGTAAAATAAATCATTTGCAACTAGATTTAGATGTCTTAAATTAAAATTAAAAAAAAATAACATGCGGGAAAATAAATATCTTACAAAAACAGAATTATAAAATAAATATTGAATTTATTTATTTAGTTTGTACCAATGATCTAGTTTGGTTTGTACATATTACGGCCACTCTACACATTCGCCGAACTATTTGCCGAACTATTCGCCAAACTATTATTTGTATAGAAGATGATAGGCGAATACTGGCAATGAGGCACGTTCGTGTTCGTCGGCATTCGTCTATCTTCGCCAGATATATAGAGGGCCTATTACATATACATCACTCACAGAAGGTAAGTAATTATTTACGTAAATTCCCAATGGCAAACAATCATTTTGTGATACGACCTACATAAGCATGACTTTTTTGTTAAGATTTTATTTGCAATACGTATGTTTTGCTGTAGTTCAATATTTTATTTTTATATTTATTATATTTTACTCAATAACAGATACTAACTAGGCAAAACATAACGAATACAAAGACAAGAAATCAAAACTATAGCATCATCAGGACAGTTCATACAGTAACACGTTACACAAACACAAACAATGTGTTTATCACACAATTTGCCTACAAACCGTCCTAAATATTTTATCAGTATTGACGAAGTAAACAGCACGAGTGAATGGAGCACGTTCGTAGCACTAGGCTTTGTTTGAACGATTTGTTTAGAAATTAACGTCGACGCTGTAACCAGACAGCGATAACAGCTGTGGTATAACGCACTCATTTGTTTGAAAGATAATTAGGTATTCCC
Organism: Epirrhoe alternata; assembly: GCA_963565295.1. Classification (NCBI taxonomy): domain Eukaryota; kingdom Metazoa; phylum Arthropoda; class Insecta; order Lepidoptera; family Geometridae; genus Epirrhoe; species Epirrhoe alternata. Next base: position 5,631,470 of record OY751375.1, read on the forward strand.
GAGAAGGCAGTTTTGCAGTTATGAGCGTAGCAGAGGCTTGAGATAGGCAAATCGTGAAATGGCGTCCTTGAACGATATGCCTAGGCATATCATGAAATGGCTAATCAATCGATCTGCCGACGACAAATAAGTCTTAGTCCATATGTTTAAAATTAGTTTTGTATATTAAATTGGCAATGAGAGGATGCAAATAGTTTTACTCATAGCATAGGTACCTATGTACCTACGCATTGCAAAATCTCAAAACATGACTTTCTCTTTATATTTTTTATTTTATTTCTATACGAAGCTGTTTTAAGTCGATATTTATTGGGCAAGCCCAAAACAAGTGTTATTTTTAATTGCACATTTCCTCATGATCTCTGAGCTTAATTTTACTCAAGTAAATGCTAGGAAGGTACCACCTAAGTTAGTCAAGTGTAGCGTGTGATATCAGGCAAAGTACTTTGTTGAGGCGTTAAGTTCTTTGTACTTTATGAGCATTTAAGCTCCCCACTGCAGCTTGACTTTTTGTATTATGGTTCTCTTTTCCACTGTATTTCGTAGTTATAAGGTGTGCATTGTACAATAAAGTATTTTCATTCATTCATTCATTCATTTTTAGTTTTAAGATGGTTTTAAAGGAATTGTAGGCCCCAAACCGTGTTACCCTGATTCTTTACGGTATTGATCGTAAAAGAACAGGAGTCAAATTAGTTTTGAGTCTATTCTAAGTGATCCCAGCGGTCCTACTAAAAAGTAAAGTAACTTCGTATGAGTCAGTGGCCAACTCTGGTGAAGGAGTTTTTAGGCCGCCTTAAGGCCTCCGTCATGGCTTAACGACTTAAATAGCCGGGACCGACAATTTAACGTGCCCTCCGAAGCACGGAAGCGCTCAGATGAAAATGCCACTGGCGGTCACCCATCCACATACAGACCGTTTCTTCACTTACAGCGGTCCTACTGAATAAATGCTTTTTGACTTTGAGTTTAACGCTCAATATTTCTGTGGATGCAATACAAAAATTTAGGTAATTGAAACAAATCAATAAAAAACATTCTATAGTACTTAATACATTTTTCATTCCCTATCTGATCTCATTAGCCCTTATTTTCAAAACTAAGTACCTAGTCTAATATTTTTTTCAAGAAGCAATTTTTTGTAAGTACCTAAGTAGAGAGCAGACACCACCAAGTAATTATATATGCTACTATTTAACTATTTAACCTTTACCTACCTAAAAACAAAATTAAAAAACTCAAACATCTGAAAGAAAGGTAAGAATTTATTTATTATTTATTTTCTAAACGTACCTAATGAAAACGCGATTTAGATAAAATTAGCAAATTATATAATAAGAAACACACAGACATAAGTTACTTTCCTATTTATAATATTAGTTTGGATCATACAAGATGATAATTGCAATTATTATAAAAATATTTTTTCTTACTCTAGTAATGTAAAATAATGTACGCTTGAACTTAAATTTAAGTGTTTAAGCACATGTAGGTACTTTGAACAGATTAGTTGTCATCCTCCCGTGTTTTGATGTCATCTTGGTGGCGACCCGCGACAGCGCAACCGGTTGTCCCACCTCCAGTGAAAACGATCGAGGATCGACTCGGCCAATACGAAATGGCAGAACTATTAGGTAGATAATTAACAACAGAAATCTCTAGCGAAACTTTAGTAAAGTTACGTAAATGATCTTGGTATTTCAATGAATGTAATAGTGCTATTAGTTAATCTTCATAAATATTCTCTCGAAGTAGATTATTAGGTGTTTAATATTCAAACACTCATTCGAAGTGTCTCTCTTTCCAATATATAGCTAAAACGTAGACGGTTTGCATACTTATTCCGAATATTGAAACGAACATAGCAAGGCTACTTGAGATTCAATGCGCGAAGTGCCGTGGAAACAACCTTGCCACAAGGTTTTGGTTCAAGCTGACCACTGTTAAACAGAGTGATCGCTTCCTTACGTTGCCCAATCTATCAATCATCTTCTCATCACGATGCGGCCTTTGGCGCCGGACACGGAAAAAGGACTGATTTATTTAAACTATTCGATTTTATCAATTTGCAAGTCATTTTCTAGTTAGGTCACCTAACGGACCTAATATCCTAAATAATTTTACTTTAAGAATGCTTGCACCGTGTAAATGCATTATTTCAAAACCAGCAAAATGTGAGTATATTAAAATAGTAAGTATCAAATAGCAATATTTTTTTAATAAATGTGTCTATGTCTATACAGAGACTAGTCGATACTGTACTTAATTAACACGTCTTTTAATAATTCCACACATTTTTAAAAATCATTTATTACATAAGACGTCATATTTATTGGAATTGTCAGTTATTATTAAGCAAGTCATTTTATTCAGACCGGAGTCGACCAAACTACATATGTAGTTAGTTACTGTGAATAAAATCAATAATCTCTTTATTAGTATTTAGGTAATTTATTTTCATTCTTCCATATACATCTTCAAATCATTATTGCCTTGGGGAACACAGAAGAGATCCTGTTTTACTGCAGCTAAATTTGGTACAATCCTGCCTCAAAAGTACAACTGTTTTGAAAAAATTAACATTTTCTTGAATATCTTTAAACACATGCCCAAGCGAACCACAATGGAGTTAGAAGTCACCGGCTACACGAGTACGATGAACCATGAGGTAAATAATGTATAATATTAGTCACACAGTTTCTTTTCGGAAATGTATCAACCCATGCTGATGTACGATTTTAGTCCTTCAAAAGACAAAAGTCCACTATGTATCTTCGCGTCTCCAAGGTTCTCTTTGTAAAAAGACAAGACTTATGTAATAAAAATAGGGGAAAGAAATACAACAAACTTGTGTACAAGTATACTTTGACGAGTTCAAAACAACTGTCAGGCAGGGCTACAATGTAGCGAATCGCGAAGTTCTCGAGAATAGTTTTACTCAAATCACATTACGTTTTTACCATCAGTTTGCCTCAACAAGGTTCACAGCTATTGTTTTCCAAGTAATTTTAATGCAAAAAAACTAACGAATTACCGTTTATTACAGCCCAAAGTAACTAGCTAGCCAGCTAAAATAATGTGGTTTTTTAAATATCTAATATAATAAGTAAGTATAAGTTCGTATGAGTCAGTGGCCAACTCTGGTGACGGAGTTTTTAGGCCGCCTTAAGGCCTCCGTCATGGCTTAACGACTTAAATAGCCCCGGGACCGACAATTTAACGTGCCCTCCGAAGCACGGAAGCGCTCAGATGAAAATGCCACTGGCGGTCACCCATCCACTTACAGACCGTTTCGAACGTTGCTTAACTTCGACGATCTATCAAGAACGACTAAGCAAGTACGACCACGAGCGCTACAAAATAAAGTGGACTTATACTATCCTATCAATGATTCCCTACACAATTCCAATTTTTCAGAAGAACCTTTACTCGCACTACGTTTAAAAAAATGATTTATTGTTGTGGTAACTGTAGGCGGTGGTTACTGATAATAGTAAGCAAGGAATAAATAGTGTGAAGTTCGGACTATGTTTGTCCCTGCTGGGTGCTATTTACTTATTTAGCACTTAAATACTATTAATTCTAGCTAAAGACGTATAATAAACTATAACTTCTTCTCAAAGTTCTGTTTATCAGCTCTTCCTCTCCTTCCCTGTGACCAAACTAAGCATAGGTACTCATAATTTGCTTTAAAACGTGTTTCTAGAGAATTGTTATAAGGTTCATGCATATAAGCATTTATAGTATTTCATTTGTTCATATAATTTGCACATTATTTAATTCATTCCTCCTTATTTTTATTCATCTTTATTTATATTGCATTGAAAATTAAATAAATCCGGAATAACAAAACATGGACAGATCATCACAAATACCCATTTATCCACCAATCATCCTAACCGTTATAGTATTCAAAATACCACGCAAAATAACAGTTAATAAAAAATATTTGAATCATTCAGAAATTCTGGGTCGTTCTACGAGCAGGCGGAAACAGAAAATCAAGTTATATTACCCTGTTGTTAGATAAAAAACATTATAAGTACATACTTAGCTTTGCGATAGTTATGGGGCTCCTACACTATCCTAATCCTACGTAATACGATTTTTTTTTTCAACATTTGGCAACATTAAGAACAAGCAAAAGTATGTCAGACTTGGGTAGAAAATACATATATGAGGATGCCCCGTGGAGGTGAAGGAGCGAAACACGTGTCGAAATCAAATGAAGGTGTTCTTTTGCTTGCACCCCGGTGCTGCTCACGGTTCCAGATTGCCGAGCCTAAGTTGTAGGAGGCTTGGCAGAGGTTAGTGGGTGGTTGGGTGGCTATGGGGTGAGTACTAGTTTTAAGAAACCTTTGTTTGAGAATAGATTAGCGGATTGGTAGTATATATTTCCTTTCCATTTTTAATATCTTACATATATCTCGTTTTTTCTTTTCTATCTTCAGAAGAAACAGTTGAAAAATCTCAAAAACATTCTACTACAACAGTGTTTATTGCAACTGTTTCAAACTGCTTCGAACTGTAAGGTGTGAAAATACCTTTACAGCATGCTTAAAGGTAATCATTGTTGTTGATATACAATGTTTTAGTTGCTTATTTATAAGATGATAAACACGCTACCAGAAAACTAAGGCGATTAGTACTACGTAGAACCGTGGAACTCAATGATGATAGGGCTGATTTATAACGATGTCGAAGGAGGATCGACGTAGTGTGTATGTATTAATATCTCTGTAAATATACCGTTATAATAAATAATAATAATAATAAATAATGCTGGACTTTTCACACAGCATCATCTAGCCCCAAAGTAAGCAGCGCTTGTGTTATGGGTACCAAGATGACTGATATACTACTTATATACTTTTTGTTTGTAAATACATACATATTATACATAGAAACACCCAGACCCGAGACAAATATTTGTAGATCATACAAACATTGGTCCCGCCGCATATGAAAGTATACTTTTTTTGTTACTCCAGAGGTGGTTCCATTTAAATTTTATTCCTGAGGAATTAGTACTACTTTAATAGTAGTAGATTCTGATGGGCACTAATGATTAGTTTTTTTTTTATGGTTTTTTTTTAAGTGTTCATCCACACTTGGTATTGCAGCAAGAAATGAAAAGTCTTATCAAAATTTTTAATTCCGACGGGATTCGAACCCGCGACGATCAGACGATCCTCCTAAAGCCGGAGTGCCATCAAACGCTCGGCCACGAAACCCTGACGTCAGACTCGAAATTCTTGATAAGCTCATATTTATCGGTTAAGCACCGGTTAGCGCCATCCACACCTTTCACTAGTGAACTAATAATTATTGCCCATATTAGATATGAAACCCATAGTTTACTAGGTAGTAAACTATGGGTTTCCTTTATATAGATTTAGTTCATGTAGGTACATGAACTAAATCTATATAAAGTTTACCCTACGTTAGCAAAGTTAATATAACTTGATTCATTCACATCATGACCGATAAAAGCGGCACGGTCCATTGGTAATATCTGAATTGATCGACGTGATTAGAGTGATAACGCGAAATGTTGAACCAATATTTGCTAGGTTTAAACGCTAAAGAAGTCAATAATTTGTTAATAAAACATTATTTTACGTTGATTTAATTTAAAGTAATTTTCCACTGGTCAGTTTTTATTTCTTTTTATCTGTTTTTTACATACATAAAATCACGCCTCTTTCCCAAAGGGGTAGGCAGAGACCACGGATCTCCACTCGCTGTGTTTTTTTTCGAGTTGTAATAATTTAATTACATAATAATTACATTCTAGACAAAATTGGTTGAATGAATGAAAACAAATTGGTAAAAATAAAATTATTGAAAATAAAATACTGAGATAGCTAAGAATGATTGCCTATCTCAGTTTAATATCAAGAAAACTTTTAGTACCTACCTCTAGGTACTTCATGAAAATTAAAACAATAAAATGAAGATAAATTAAACTAAGAGAAATAAAAATAAGATTAGATGCAAAAACCATTCATGTATTTGGTACTTTATACAATATTCTTAAAAGATACTATAATAGAACATTACGATATTAGTGCGTAAAGATGGTTATAACATGCGAGGCGGAATTTCAGCACGAGCCGCAGGCCAGGGCGTAATTGAGCCGAGCATGTTATAACCAATACGCACGTATATCGTACGACGTTTTTTAACACATTTGCGAGGAAACAGAAAAAAAAACATTTTAATTATACTCAATCTGTGAATGCACACTGTTGCTTTCCCGCCATTTTAACAGCGCGCCAGCACTGCCTACTGGCGCCGCGCGGCGATTAGTTCGAAATTTGAATAGCAACAGCGCGCTGCTCACTAGCTGGAGGCACGACTCCAGCTCGGCGGCGATCAGTTCCATATTTGAAATGGCAAATAATGCTGTTATGGAATTTGTATGGACTATAACATAACTATTTGCTTTGATAACACACGCGTTTGTTATGACCCGCTTTACATATTTAAAACCGGTGGAATTACATCAGCTTTACGAGCAAGGGTGTTAAAAAATATATTCGTAAGAGGACAAAGGTAGCAGATATCGAAGAACGTATTACGAGACTTAAGTGCCGCTGGGCAGGTTTGGTGATGGCAGTGGTGTAAAGCTTTGACCGAGTGGTACCCAAGGGGAAGCGCTAAAAGCCGGGGCAGACCAGCAGCCAGATGCATGGACGAATTAGACGCCGATTAGACGACGATGGCCTATTGGAGTGGCGTTTGAGGCCTTATGTCCAGCAGTGGGCTATCATTTGAGCTGCCAATGATGATGATGATTCTCAAAGTAGGTACAGAGTTGGAAACTCTTTGTTGTGACAAAACCGAACAGGGTCACCAGAAAAGCTGTCATTGACTAAACTCAGACAAGGTAAGCGAGCGAACAATTACTGTTATTTTTGGAGTTCCTTGCAATTTAAAATATTATTTCATATAGCCCATATTCTAACCATAGAAATCCAATAAGTCGCAACCACATGTTCTCAGACAATAAATTAAATACACAAAAATCAAAGAACCTATGTGTGTATTATGTGTTTTCACCCACCGATAACGTCAGTTTATCGTTTGTATAAAGTTTGGCTATATGTCAATAATTATCAACTTATGTGCTATATACAAACACATGAAGTAGTGACAAATGACAAAACAATGTTATAAGATCGTTTGAGTTATTATGTTAGCGAGTTGTTTTAAAAACTTTATTTTTAGCAGACCGAACAACGTTTGTGGTTCTTTGCCTATAGTTGTAAAATCAGCACAAGATCTGACATCCTCCTGGCAAACGATGTCTCACTCTATCTAGGACATAACGGTCCACTCCTTCCACGTTTAAGTTTACTCTCGCAAATCTTTACACACATCTATTTGTGCTAAGTATACTTAACTAACATTACCTACTGAACTTACGTTTATTGGTTGTCATACATGCATTTTAATCAGAAGCTTTTAAATCAGTAACTATTACTAAAATCGTGTTGGGTACTTTTTCAATTACAGCATCAGTGTTAGTGACAACGTAAAACACAATTTAAGGGTTCCTTGATAAGTTTCTTTAAGACCCTTCGCAGACTACAGACTTTCTATCGCCCGATAGTTGAGACGGAATATACTTCGGCTCGTAATGAGTAACCCCACATTTACATTCAGCCCTGTTGGACAGGTAAGTGAGCAGGGAAGTGGGCAGCGCGAGAATGTAAATAGGTTACTCGCGCTGTCACTGCCTTAATGTTTACGAAGGCTGAGTGTGGGGTTTACGAAGGCTGAGTGTGAACACCCCACTCGCGTCGGGGGAAATATTTCCGGCAGCGGCAGGAGCAGTGGCAATAGCTGAATCTAAATGTGGCATATGGAGAAGTATAGCCCGTCTCAACTATCGGCCGATAGAAAGTCTGTCTGCGGGGGGTCTAAACGCGCGCCTATCCCTTTTTGCAAAATCCAATTATTACCGGACGCGCCTGGAGGCAGCTGACGCTGCATTGTTGAACACATACACACGCAGCTACAAATCATTTTCTTGTTTTGCATCAACCACTAAAACGTGTGTGGATCAGGTATTCAAAAACGTGTGCAACCGAATTTCAAAAATAATCATCATTCCATCAATGTCACGTTTATTAAACGTCATATGTATCAGTAATAAACAACTGCGGATTGTTGTTCAATAGGAAACAACATTCTGATTAGAATATTAATTCAACCTATAAGCTGTTGACCTCCGGGATGGCTCTAAGGATGCAGATTAAATTGGAATGTGGCACTCTGTGGCCATGTGCCTTTGTTTCTGTAGAAACGCAGCGTGCACATACCAAAATATTGGACACTATTCAGAGAGCAGCAGGACGAGTAAAACGCCATTTACACAATAGCACCGGCATACCACCCATTCTTGCCTCTTGCTTTTTAAATTCAACGGAACAAGAACTAATATTAAGAGGCTTTTTTTACTTTAAAACATGTAACCTGATTTTGTTACCAATAGATGAACTGAACTGAACTGAGACAATAATGGCAGGCGCGGTCCGAGGGGGGTGACCCCAGGTGACCAGGGGACATGACCCCCCTCAAAATCGTACACGTCCAATAGTAAAATCTTGTTTATGGTGCAATAAAGTCTAATATTAGTGTAGTGACCCCCCCCCCCCCGCCCCCAAAATTTCAGGCTGCAACCGCGCCTCAATAATGTATCGTGTAAATGGTGTTAAAGCAAATACAAGCTAATATTGAAGTAAAGGTAAAGCAGACGCGAGGTCAAGGACTCAGTAGGTAATGCGTTATGTTAAGTGGTAGAAACGGAATCGTTCAGAAAGTAGCCACGAATTTTGTATTTTCACCATTAGCCGCGAACTGACTGAGCGAGCGCCTCGGGCATTTGCCTCGCAACGTTTGCAGCGAATGAACCACGTCCTGACGTCTGTAAGTGGCTGGTTGAATACCTGTGGCATTTTCATCTAAGCGCTTCCATGCTTCGGAGGGCACATTAAATTGTCAGTCCTGGCTATTGACGTCGTTAAACCATGACGGAGGCCTTAAGGAGGCCTAACTCCGTCACCAAGTTTAATCTCGTTTCAAAGTGATCCCAGTGGTCCTACTGATTAAATGCTTTTTGACTTTGACTTTGACCAGATTTGGCCACTGATTCATACGAACTTACTTACCAACATCTCCGTCAATTTGTAGACCATTTTAAAGAAGGCCGTTTTTTTAATCTCCTGGGAAAGGCTTAATGGTTTTGAAGTAAAACTTAGATAAAATATCTGCGTAATAATAGCTGCAAATAAATATTTTTCATTTTCAAAACCTAATACAGCATTCATAATTACGTTTTATTTACACAGGATTTATCACATACAGTTTTACCTTATTTTATTTGCCGACATTTCGCCTATGTGGCAACAGGCATGGTCGCGGGCGGACTGGAGTATGTCTCGAAGCCACCGTCGATAAGCGATAGTTTTTACAGCTACGCGATAAATCCCAGGTAAATAAAACGTAATAATGATTGCGAAAGTTTAAAAAAGACTATTAAACAGCATTTGCCGATTTTCTTTTTATTTTTAAATCGTTGTTATACAGCTACACTGTTATTGCATCTGCGGCTTATCAAATCGACACAAGGCGGTAAAACAAGTTGTAATCGTAACCCTAGGAATCGCTATCTCTGACGTCAACGCTAGAAAGTAATACTAGAGTGTTTCTAAAAATCACATCGTGTTGACGTTGTTTGAAATCATTGACTTGCCTAGTATAAATGAAGGAATGAAAATAGTTTATTGCACTGCATAAAACTATAAGATATAATGATATGGTTAATAAAGGAGTGAGTGTTGAGATGACATCTGATAGAGAGGAGTGGAAGAGAAAAACCTGTTGTGCCGACCCCACAAAAATGATAAGGACAGGGAAATGATGTGTGGACTCTTCTTCTTGTAGTGTCATTAGTTCTTTCGAACTAACTTGTAGTGTCATTAGTTATTTCAAACTAATGTGTTAATACTTATTAGTTAAAAAAATAATTGATTTAGTCTGCGTCAAAGTTCAACGTAGTGCGTTTAAATGCGCTGCACCTCTTCAGGAGGACCTATGCTTACACCTTAAACACAAGAAGAAGTACCTGTAGTACCTGGGATAATATACCATCCTTTTAGCTGAGTATTGTTATCCACGGAGATGCAGCAAGTGGTCTCTGCTTACTCCTACGTAATTTAATCATGGGCTGGAATCTGATCCAATGGAAGTTAGCATGGCCATGCTGCTTGATAGCACTATTTCGTTGGTCACTTTATCTTGCGATGAGATGCCCAATATTCTGTGAAGACAGCGCATGTGGAAATTGTTGAGCCTGCGTTCCTGTTTGGCATACGATGTCCAAGTGTCCGCTCCGTACAAGAGTATGCTATGGACACAAGTTTGGTAAACCAACATCTTTGTGCGGTTAGAGATGTGTTTGTTGTCCCATACCCTTGTGCTAAGCTTTCCGAGCATCGTAGATGCCTTGCCAATGCGGGTACTGATCTCACAATGGACCGAAAAGTTGCCGAAAAAAAAGTTGACACTGTGAAAGGTAACAAAATCTATCAACAACATCCAAAAGCACACCATTAGGTATGCAAAATGACAGGCTTTTCAGTGATACCTTACGCCATTACGGCAGTGTTCTTTGCGTTTATAGACATAGCGTCTTACCATAGAACGTGACATAATGTTATTCCGGAGTGTAAACTGTCAAAATGTATGGTTATTCTTGATTTATTCGGTGGAATAACTTTATGTCACGTTCTATGGTAAGACGCATAGAGAATAGCCTACAAGCTTCTGCTAATTTGTTTTAAATAACTTTACAAAACAACCCGCAGCTTAGTCAGCTTCACACGTGTCGACGTTGTATTTCCTCTGGATAAGGCCGATTCAGCTGAGAGGATGTTTTAGGTGCTGGGCAAGCCTATTCCATCTCGAACAATGTCCTAGACACTAGGTTGCCTCCGGACGCTGAATAAATATAAGTAGTATAGATGTAAAGGTCTAAGTTACAAAAACAGTAGGGAGTGGTAACATCTACTCGTATGAAATAGACACCGCGGAGTGCAGTACTAGTTTTATTATAAAAACCTAAAGAATGAAAATAATGATGCTGATTGCTGAGTAAGTATGAACGAACATAGCAATCATTAAGATGCTATCTTAATTCTACGAAAATATCATGTTGCTATCAGGTTGCTATTCTAATTATTATTTAATGAGGCTCTACACGAAATGATAATTGAGTCATAGACAATAGACATTTCTTACGTTCCAACATGTTTTGAAATGAATATTTATAAAAACAGATATATTTTTAGTTACACTTGCATGGTTTCTAATAACATCAGATCATACAACTGTGCCGCAACCATTTTTTGAAATCATACCAAACATAGATTGAACCAAGGCACGTGTACATTATTTCCAACTATAGGCACCAGCTGTACCAATTCATAACTCAATGGTTTGTTATAAATACAAGTTCCTTGGTTTATCAAGACATAGCACACAAACCTGATAAATAATGAGTTGAATTTAACTCTTATTTTGTATATTGGGATCTAACAAATACATCCCGCATTTATAGCTGTTTGCATGTCGTTTTTGACCAAACTGTTGCGTATATTTTTCAGGTTATTTTTGAACCGGTTTAGGACTGGCACTGAGATAAGGAAAAGAACAGGTTTGGAGTGCGTCGCCCGTGCATTTGGCAATGTAGGCAAATGCGCGGGGATTCCAAATCACGGCCCTGCGCTCAGCCTTACCGCATTCCAAAAGCGGAACATTCATTTTTCTAATCATAATGCTTGGTAGGGTTTAACCGTTGCGTGCTATTGACATCTCTCACGTGTTTCTGAAACCGACACATTTTTATGTCCTGCCAATACAGGATTAATCCGGTTGATACCAGCCAGACTGAATCACGTTTCGGCGACTGTTGCCTCAATAATCACGGCTCTAAAACATTAGGTTTGTACCTATTTACCTTAAAGTCTGTTAACAATTTATTTAAAAATAAGTAAGACATGGGTAATTTCAAGGAAAATTATCGGATGGCACGCTACGATTGAAACTTAAAGAAATATGTTTTATTTAATTGCATGCTCAGCTGTTAAATTTTACTGCGTCGTAAAACGTGGCTTGCCATTGGACACTCATAAACTGTATTGGAGGCTTTTTGCAGAGTTTTGTCCGTTAATGCAATCTAGAAATAATGTAAGTAGATCATTTATGATAGTAATAATATATCTTGGGAAAGTGAGATCAGAAATTCGTATGATTGGGGAGGGAGATTTTAAACTAAAAAAAACGTGGCACTCCGGGAGTGCCGAGAAAAGTGAAAACTTGAACAATTAGGTGCCTAGTGTATTTTTTGGATCGTCAAGAAATCGAAAGATAATGACTAAACGGGTGGACGTCTAGATGTAAAATGAGCTTTTAGAAATGTAAAAATACTACCGTAAAAGTTTACCGAGTACAGATCTAGATGGCGCTACTGGTAGGTGTCGGTGAGCAGTCACGTGACGTACGTGACCTTTTCAAGGCGAATCCAAGAACTTATTCTCATCTCAAAAATGCTAAATAACTTGTACCAAAGAATTTCCAGAAAAATCTAGTTGTTGCCATCAACAACCATAAGGTATTTAACAAATTGTGTTTTTCATTAAAAGGAAATACATTGAACATAAAACAACTCCAATTATTGTGCCAGGCTTTCTGCTTTCGTGTCGTAGTCACATAACACAATCTTATTCAAATAAATAAATACAAATACATTGATATTTTGAGTGACATGAAAAAATCAGCTTGTGAAGCCAAATAATTGGGGTACTTTGTTGTATTTTCAATTCAAACCTAATATTTTCAAAGACTATCATTAAAGATAAAAATAAACAGGTTTGACCATCGTCTGACCGTGGCATTAACCAGCTTTATTTTTAATGGTATCTAATCGGATCGTCTTGTCCGATAACGGACATCTTTTAATTGCCAAATAAATTAATAAGTAAATTAGTACCACACGAGAGGACTGGATGATATGCACTTTTAGAAAACAACTTGCTTGTTGCAAGTAGATAATTTCACATTTATTTCCTTCTTATTAAAATATGATTGTGTGTCAAATCTAGTTACAAATATCTACTTGAAACCTTTGATCGTGTTATATCAGTAAAAGTAAGTTCGTATAGCCAGTGGCCAACTCTGATGACGGAGTTTTTAGGCCGCCTTAAGGCCTCCGTCATGGCTTAACGACGTTATTAGCCGACAATTTAACGTGCCCGGAGGCGGAAGCGCTCAGATGAAAATGCCACTGGCGGTCAACTATCCACTTAAAGACCGTTACGAACGTTGCTTAACTTCGATGATTTATCAAGAACAACTAAATAAATAAATAAATAAATTCGTTTATTTCAGACTTAGTCCATATTTTGTTAGTAGGCTCTTATAAACTATGTTAGTACTTGCTTAACCTAAAAATAACAATCACAAATAATTATTGAGACACTAAACGAGCCACCGGCTTGAGTACAGCCAGCCAGTGTCTCATGTAGGTCGAGCACAGGTCTTTAGCAACAATGGCTAGAAAGCCATTGGAGCCGCCACGCAACCGCCGCACCAGGGACGCCGTTCTTTTTCGCATGATCGCATAAAAGTCATCAGTGCGTGCGTCTGCGAACATCCCCGATGCACTACAGAACCTTGGCAACCCCAAGAGCATTCTGAAACCATTGTTGTACTGGATTCGTAGGGCGTTGTAGGATTTTTGTGTATACTTAACCCATAGACTGCACGTGTAAAAAGATGTACAAAATGTTCTAAATAGTGTAATTTTAACTGAATCTGTGCAACGTGCAAATCTACGAGCAAGCATATTACACCTCACAGACAACGCCCTACGCTCCCTTTCAATATCTAGATCATCTCTCAAATCATCAGTTACCCAATGGCCCAGGTACTTAAATTTCTTTACCCAACTTAAACAGGTTCCTCCAAGAGTCACTGAAGGGACAGAGTAGCTCTTATTACCGGCTTTAAGAAGCATTAGCTCACTCTTTTTGACATTGTACCTAAGCCCATGAGTCCCAGCATAGCTCTCACAAATGCTTATAAGTTGTCTCAACCCATTGATTGATGGACTCAGCAGAACCATATCATCTGCGTAGCTTATGTTATTAATTCTGCGGCCATGAATTGAGCAACCGAAATTGGTCCTACTGAGTTCAACAATCAACCTATTAATATATAGGTTGAACAACCTCGGTGATGTCAACCCACCTTGTCTCACACCACATTTCAATTTATACTCATCCGAGTACGAGCCCGCCCATCTAACTGTGTTTTTTTGATTTTCATACCAATATTTGAACACATGTATGAACTCCTTAGGTACACTAGTGTCTGTATATAACTTATGCCACAGGATGTCATACGATACCAGGTCGAAAGCCTTTGACAGGTCCAAAAAGCAGGCATAGACAGGCGTTTTCCTGCTTGTGTAGTATTGGACAGCATGCTTGAAACATATGATCGCGGCTTCAGTAGAGAGTTTGGGCTGAAACCCAAACTGAGCCTCATGAATATCCAGATGACTACTCAATTGCTTTTCAAGGATTCTGTCCAACACCTTTGCAATAATAGTAGCCAGAGAAATTGGCCTGTAATTGGACCCATCAGAGGCATCACCAGTTTTATTTTTAATAATGGGAACCACAACGGTTCTCATCAAGTTCTCTGGTAAATATGAGTGCCCGATACAAAAGCTAAACATCATTGCCAGCACTCTGGGTAGATGCACCCCTGCATACAGGAGATGCTCTATACTGAGTCCATCATGCCCGGGTGACTTGCCCCTTTTCATGCTCTTAATAATATCGCCAACATTCTTTGCTGTGATAACTTCATGTTGATCGGCATGATGAAGGTCAGCACAAGGCACCTGCCGTTGCACACCAAGCAGGGGTTCAACCTGGAACTGCTCCTTAAACAAATTGGCAATATCCACTGGAGCACACACACCATTCACGCTCACAGGTAGACCAGTCGCTGGACTAAGTTTTTTAGTGTACTTCCAGAACGAACTAAAGTTTTTTGAGTTATGCTGTGAAGCTAAAATATCCATTTTAATTTGTTGTTGGTTGTTTTGACACCATCTCAACTTATTCTTAAAAACCCTCCGCTTCTCAGACATCACTTTATAAAAATACCCACAAGAAGGTCTGCCCTGAGTTACCCACATCTGAAAAGCCAGACGGGCCTCCCTATGAGCATGACTGACGTGCCGGTTCCAACCTATAACACGGGCTCGACTCTTGGATTTACATTCACCATAACTTACAATTGCTGCATGCCTTAACTAAGCAAGCACGACCCCGAGCAAAGGCTTTTTACAGGGAAACTGTTAGGTTTCAAGGAATTTAGAATTGCAAAGATAATAAAGTGAAATCCAAAGGTTGTCTGGAAGAAATCGCTTCTAAGCGATAAGACTGCCCATTGTACATTGTCTCGTTGGGTTCTATTGATTCATATGTGTATGTGTTGTAATTATTATGTACAATAAAGAGTTTTTCATTCATTCATTCATTCAAAGTGACGAAAATGCGAGGATTAACTTCCTACACCTAAAAATATTATTTATCTGTTGAACGAAGAGACAACACGCAAACCAATCACTATTAATCACTAGTTATGTCAACAAAACAAACAGGATTTTTACTCACACGCTTTTTCTTAAATCACAATGAACCGTAGGAAAGGACAATCTTTGCGTGTAGGTACACGTAAGTATTGGGTTATTAGGTAATGCTCCTATTATGTATACACTAGGTACATACAACGCACTAATATTTGATAACTAAGTACACATTTTTCAATTATAAGAACTCAAAATAACCTCAAACAACAAAAAGAATATTAATTTTGAGTAATAAAAATAAAAACGTCCATGTATGTCATCGAACGGAATTCTCATTATTCTACGACTCGGTATGAACTCGGTTATCTCATAAATTCTTTTCAAAGTATTCTCGATAATTTATTCAACTAAATAATTTACAACGATCAACAAAAAAACTGACGAGTGACGAATCGGCGTCAAAAATCCGTCACTCTAGAACACTCCAGAATTTGTCTAAGAGCTCTGCCTCACTAGGATGCCATGGCGACGTCGCCAGCGGCGCAGGCCTGGCTACTTCTGGCGTCCGAAGGTCGCCAAGTCGAGTGGCCATGGCGTCTCGATAGTCAGTTCATTCATCGTCGCCGCGTCGTCAGGAATGGACGTAGAAGAAATCGCATTACTTTGTTATGTACGTCGCAGGAAAATGGAATAGGAAAAGAAGAAAAAAAGGAAACTATGTTTTTTTCTTGATTTGTCATTTCGTCTTTTTCTTTGAATATGTTCACTATTTCGTCCCAACATTTAATTTTTAAATTGCGATCGGAATAATCATTCAATGAAGTGTCCCATAAACAAGGACGGTTTTGGATTTCTATAATGAATCTCTCTGTATCGAAACTCATTTTTAACTACACCTACAAATACAAATAAATCGTGATAAATTCCGAGCAAGCGTCCAAAATGGCGGCCGGTTGGCGACTGAATGAGTGAGGTGCAGTTTACACGTGTACAATTTAATGGCAACGTCGCCAAGCCGCCAGAGTCTCCAGACGCCACGTAGGGAGCCGCATCTCATGGCCACGCTTTCAAATTGGCGACGCTGCCAAACCGTCGCCATGTGAGTTAGGTGTCATACATTTTAGTAATCTGCTTGGATACGTAGCCGGCGACGTCGCCATGGCATCCTAGTGAGGCAGAGCTCTAAATCTCACTAACGTTTCGCTATTTCATGTAAACGCTAAAACGTTCCCAACGGAAACAAAATGTAATGGATCGGCCTGTAACCTGTGTCATTTGACCATAACCAAAATCCCGTCCACATTTGTAACATTCGAAGGAACAATGTTCGGCGTACTTTCAAAGATTGATATTTTGTATGGAAGTATGAAACGGATAAATGATCGAACATTTGTTCGCCGAACAAATCGCGTCCACACTATTGTAACAGACACGCGGCTTTGTTACGGTTACGCTGAAATGTTCGCCGAAATGTTCTAATGTGGACCCACCACAGGGTTACGAGTGCAGGAATCCCATCCGCACGGTACACTTTCTCATTAGACCCTTTTAAGATATAGGGGTTGTCAGAAACACCGAGAGTGAAGATCCATAATCCATATTTTTTTTTTAATAATGCTGGACATTTCACACAGCATCATCTAGCCCCAAACTAAGCAAAGCTTGTACTATGGGAACCAGAGAACTGATATACTTACTACATACTTTTTGTTTGTAAATACATACATATTATACATAGAAACACCCAGACCCGAGATAAATATTTGCAGATCATACAAACATTCATCCCGCCGCGGGGATCGAACCCGCAACCTTCTGCGTCCCAAGCGGGCTTTCACCCACTGCGCCACAGAGGTCGTCATATTATTATACAAGAAATAGCAAAAATTTTCAACTTGTCGTTGTTATCCTCAATGTGTTATTGAATCGCTGTGTAAACTCTCCAGCCTTCTTATGCAATCGGCTACCTTCCATGTTTCTTCATACTACCGAGAACCGACTGACTAGTTAAATCCAGTTAAAACGAAACGACGCATTATTTTAAACGTTCAGAAAACCGCAAACTCTGAGCTGTTGGATTAATTTCTCTTAATAATCGGCTATTAACAAATAATTAGACAGAAATAGGACAAATCATCAAATAGGTACATACCTATTCACCTACATCTTTTACTTCTTTGTGCAAATCCATTGATAAGTTGATAAAAGTAATAAGTAGGTATTAATTACTTAGAGATTTTGCAATAATAAAAGTTCAGAATTCGTCGTAATTCAAAACTCTGGCTACATGCGATATTTTCATATAATCTTGAATTTACTATCATGTTCTATCTATACATAAATATAGACAGTTCAAAAATAATGTTATCGTATTTTAAAAAGATAAAAAAATAACACGTCCACTCAACTAAATAAATCACATCGACGACCTAAAAAAAGCTATTCCGAAAATACAAACATAAATGTTTGAATAAATACGATATTAATTAATGTTAATTTGTCACCGATAAGTTATCACAGGCTTTGAAAATACAGTGGGTATCTATATCTCGTTGGCGTTTCAAAAGTTTCGAAATGTCGAGACGCAAACGCGTCCTCGAAGCTGGCTTGCGAAACAGTATTATAACAACATAGACCTGTATTCCTACTATGTACCACTCAAAGGACATCGCGAATACTATTACGTCGTGTATTGCGATTTTTCAAGCGTCTCGGTTTTCCCCATGTCATTGCTTTGCGGGGCGGAAATTCGATAGAATCTCATTGTATCAGCATACTGTACTCATAGATACTGAAATCTATGGGATTGGAATAAACAAAACAATGACAATGACTCAAGGCGCGGTTAATCATTGTCTCTGATTTTTTTGTATATTCAGAATCCGGATCCTTTTTTATAAAAATACTACCTGAATGAAAATAATTCGTTTAGTCATGAAAATACTACCTGGCGCTCATATAAATGCTCTTACAAATTTTCCGAAATCACTTGATGCGCGGCTGGGATTAGAACTAGCGATCTTTGGATTGAAAGTCAAGGCTACATCCCACCAAGCTAGCATTATATTTTTAACGTCACTGTTTTAACCAGTATAGCGCAGTTTTTGAGTTTTATATGTATAAGTTTAATGACTTAATTCATATAAAAAAATATCAGTCAAAAACTCAAATTTAAAATTAAAATGCTAGCAAGTCTGATACCACAGGCATCTTGAGTAGTATTTTCAGTCGTATTCAAAAGGTTGAAAATTATAGGGTCTTTCATTTTAAACTTACTTAATTCAGGGATTGGATTCACCAAAAAAAGTAACTAACTAGAAGAGTACTTGGTTGGTATGAATGTTAATGGATTTATGAGTACCTAGAGGTAGGCTTTGGCCTACCTCTTCTGAAAAGAAGGATGTATTGTGTGAAGGATAACATGAGTAAGAAAGGAGTGTTTAGATGACGGCTGATAGAGGAGAATGGAAGAAGAACACATGTTGTGCCGACCTCACATAATGTGGAAGAAGGGCAGGGAGATGATGATGGATAAACCAAAAAATGAAAAAATATATATATGTGCTGATTATTATTTATGTTTTGTTATGAAAATGCCGAGAAAATCGATAAAGACTCCTTTCAATTTGATTGTTGCTTCTTGTGCGCTCGAATGGACTAAGTTAAGTCCATTCGAGCGTGTGACGTGATGTAGCTGCGCTGCGATTGGTAAAACGTCTATTCTCCTTATAATATTTTACAACGTATCCTAAAAAATCAATTTTGAAGTGAAAATTTTAATAGGCTTTAGGAGTAAAATTGATACGTTCAAACGTCTATTTACAACCCAAAAATGACGTCTTCTCCGTTACACAAACTGAGTAAAGTTTAAATATATTTAAAATGATAAAATGATTGATAAAAGATCTGTACATTTCAAGAACAGTACTGTGTGTAGGTCCTATTATTGTATAAATCTACGTTTAAGTGGCCCTCATTCGCACATCGACATCCGGTCATCATCAAACTATTTAATACTTTATTACCAAGTAAGTATAATGAATAACATCGTGCATAGTATAATAACACGAGATTTACATTTTATGTATTTTCATATATTTTTTTGTTTAAAGGACTATTATACCTACTGAGGTATATTCCTTTATAGAGAAAGCAGCTTATGGTTCGTACGAACGAGTACTTCTAATAAACTGTAAACTTACTATATTTACTACAAACAAATACATACAAGATATAATTATGTTTTATGCATTTTTATGAATATTTTTTATAAAACTTTAATATATTTATGTTTTATTCGAGAATATGTTTCTCATATTAATTGCTAGAAAATACAAACTAGAATGGATTCGTTCTAGTGACGAAATCATTAACCTACTGGCAGACATTTCGTATTATTTTGTTTCTAATCCGTTTTCAAACAAACTTAGGTATACAATATTCGAAAATTATTATGGAGCTTGGTACTATACTAACTAGGTAATTATAATCATTTTTTATTGTTTCATGATAATTTTGATCACGTGTTATATTAAAATATTAAGTGAAATAAGATTTAAGGTTTGAGGGTAGTTTATAATAATTAAAAGCAATGGTTTATAGGAGGTAAGAATCAACTATGAGTTCCACAGATTTCTAATGGCTTTATACTTACAATTTTTTGTTAAAAAATCAGTCAAACATTGTATTAATTAAGTATGCCAAATTACAAAGTGCGATTTACATTTTTTATTCTGAGGGTATGTAAAAAATACCCGATCTTACTCGACCATAAAATTTTTTGATTGTGTATCTCTTCAATAATTGCCTCGTGTTGTTTTGAATTATTAATTACCAATTTTACGGCTGTTAACAGCAGGTGTAGATAGGAAGGTGTTGTTGAAATAGGTTTTTGTGTTCTCCACCAACGCAAATGGATAGTGCGCAAACAAAAGAACCAAACGTACGCGTCGAATCGAGCGTTAATTTTCTAAGTGACATCGTAAGCAACAAGCAAAACACAAGTCTAGAAAAAGAATGCATCATGTCGTGACTAAATTTAAATCACAAAGGAAACCATTGAATATAGATAAAGTTAAAGTATTTATAGAACTTGTAAACGGTAACCCAATCGGCCGAGGTAAGGCCAACGAGAGTGCGGACGCCAATTTGCAAAAAGGCTCCATCGCTCCACCACTACCGCGCCGCTCAAGGAGCCGCACTGGCCTTTTGGAAAGTGCTGCCCGAGCCTCCACCCGACGACAACTCGCAAATGCTGTAAGTACACTCGCTTTGCCTGTTTAAAAAAAAGACTCACCTGCTTAAAAATTTCAGAAGTCCAACTGCGGATTCCTCGATGTGGTCTCGTGTCAAGAGATGTAGTCCGGTTTTGCATTCAGGTACCGAAGCACGATCACAGTGCGTGAGAGAAAGGGCGCGCAACTTGTTCGACGGCGAACACTCGCGTAGCTGTGCGGTTGTTGTCTTCGCGAAAGCGTGTTGGCGTATGCGACTCTCAGCTTGGACTAAAGGCCGCGAGGTGCGGGGGCCGATATATGGATGCCGGCGCGCGCGCACCCCGCTCCGACGTCGGCCGTATCCGCGCACATCCTGAAATTTTCATTACTCCTATCGACTCTCTTAGATTGATTAAAATTAGGAATGTTTTGAAGTGATAAAAAATACATATTTAAACTTCTAAAAATCATAAGAAAAGTTCATTATTATTTTACAGAAAAAAAAACACTTCACATTTAAAACATTTTTTTAACAAAAAATATTTACTTAATAAAATACGGTAGGTGGAAGTTGGATTTTTTTTTCAATTTCCACCCCAAAAGACACATTTAATGACGCATTTACGGTCGCAAAAGTATGAAGCGGTTGCTAAGCGTGATCCTACTTTAAAGATTATCGAAAGCAGCAACTAAAAAAGTATAATATTTTATTATTTTCCGTTTTCAAGCACTTTTTCATTCCTACATTTAATAAATTCAACGGCTTTCCAAATCTTGCCTGGAAATACCTTAGTTACTGCGTTAAAAAACCCCCTACAATAGACATCAACGCGTGCTTCAGAAATTAAAATTAGCGAAAAATTTAATATAATTAATTTAGAACAAATTATTAGATCCTTTATCGTTAACTGAAAATTATCTGGAGCTAAATTATATATGTAATATTTGTTATACTGGGTTTAACAGACTCGTCTTATTTAAAAAAGGTATAAGTACCTACCTACATTTTTACAATAAAACTGTGAAGCAAAACTCAATTAGTTCTGTTCCCAAACTATCTAGAATTTCTTGATTTTTTGTACAATTTAAATCTTTTTATTAATAAAGTTTTAATATGAATACTCGTATACTTTTCAAGCAAATTGCGATAATAATATCATCTCCCTGTTGTATCGGTGACGAGCTTGCATCCTGGTCCATATTTAATCTTCTTCTTCTTTTAGTCCCTCTCTGACTAGCGAAGGTTGGCAGTCAATATGGCATATTGTTCCCGGTCCTTAGCGAGTCGAAACAGTTCCGCAGCACTCGCTATCCCCGTCCACATTTAATGAAAAACAATAAAAAAGTTTATTTTATTTCAGTTTATCATATTCCTTCTGTAAAAAATGGGATCCACAATGAAAATTATATATTTGTTTAACTCTAAATGTTGGAATGCGTCAAAATAATGTATTTTAACAACCTCTTACTAGGTACTCTTGGAGATTTTGAACTGGATTGGAATGCCTACAAATAGTTTATTGTATATCGCGTCTTCGTGATTTTTTGTTTTATTTTTGTGTGATTGGACCACAAGTTTTCTAAGAGTTGGAACCGGAAAAGCATTTTTTTATGGACAAGATCTCTCTCTCTCTCTCTCTCTCATCTCTCAAGACTATTCATCCCATATGGTAGTGGGGTCAGCCTTCCTAACACGTTCTCCAATTCGCCCTATCCATGGCGTCATCATGGGAATTTTTTTATGGTTAAAACCATCGAGTATAATAGAAATCTAATTAATTGTATGCTAATGTAGCTAGCACCACAAGTACCTACTCTTAGATCTTTCAGTGATCTGGATCTCGAGCGATCCTTATCTTTTGTAAGCCTCCTCGCAGACTGCAGACTTTCTATCTGCCGATAGTTGAGACGCAACATACTTCGACTCGTAATGAGTATGGAGAAGTAAGCCGAAGTATGTTCCGTCTCAACTATCGGCCGATAGAAAGTCTGCAGTCTGCGAGGGGTCTAACGGTCCTTGGATAGTTCAACCGGTTCATTGATATTTTGTAAATAATTTTCTTTGAAGAGGTAATAAATTTCTAAAAAATCTAATATCCTACTACCCAGACTACCGCTATCATGTATTTATACCAATTAAAACAATATCTTCAGAGTTACGAACTATAAAAATAAATAAAATACTTATAGAAATAAAAAAACGGACAAACAAGTGCGAGTCGGACTCGCCCACCGAGGGTTCCGTACCAAGGACTAAGTACGTATAACATATTAGGTACTACCTACCTACAAACAAAGTTATTATGTAGGTATACATAAGGAATTTTTTGTTAATTTTTCATCATACATCGTAAACATTATAAAAATTATTAAAAATCTGTGCTCATGAAGCCCTTATAAACGATACCCCACATGACACGGTTAAAAAAAATTACTTAGTTTTTTTTTTTTTTTTTTTTACTCACTTCAAAATGTCGGTCCCCATTCCTTGCATTAGGCCCTGTTTTTTTTGTGATTTAACCAAAAATATACAGTTTCAGATTTTTCCCTGTACTTGTAGTCTAAGACGATACTACTAAACATAATTCTAGGTCAACGGAAGTACCCTATGAATTTTGATTTAGCGAACATCAAACGTTTAAAGAATCGAATACCTTTTAAATGGAGACTTCTATTATACAAACTCGTTAGCTGAATCTAATATTCAGTAAGGATTAACAATCTACGGGCGCACGTACAGCTCGTATTTTAAACAAATACATAACTTACAAATAAGAATTTTAAAACACATTTTTATCCCCTAAATTACTCAATGAAGCTTACGATAACAATTATAATAAAATCTTTAAACATTGTAAAATATTGCCAATTACGGAACAACTTCATTACATGCTTATAAAACAATACTTCTTTGACGATGAAATAAAGATACGAATTGAACACCCTGTATTATACTCGAGCTATATACGTTAAGTAACCTTTTTTGTGTAAGTTTTTTCTTTCTTAATGTGATAAATTAAAAAAAAAATATTGAGTGTCAAAAAATACGTTTTTTTGCGGCATAAACGGCCTTTTTTGCGATTACTTAGGAGTTTGATTTTTTCACAGCTTATAGGGACCGTAGACCTAAGTATACGGTTTTAATTTCCACTTGATAACTCCACGCATTTCCGAGATAAAGGGTCTTGACAGACAGACAGACAGACAGACAGACAGACAGACAGACCGACAGATAGACAGACCGACAGATAGACAGACAGACGGACAACAAAATTATCCTGTACCTAGGTTCAGTTTTTTTCCTTTTGAGGTAAGGAACCCTCAAAACATTTAAATAATAAATAATGCTGGACATTTTCACACAGCATTATCTAGCCCCAAACTAAGCAAAGCTTGTACTATGTGAACCAGATAACCTGATATATTCTTTAATATACTTTATGTTTATACATACATGTTACACATAGAAACACCCAGACCCGAGACAGGATATCTGTAGATCATACAAACATTAACTCACGGCGGGGATCGAACCCGCAACTTACTGCGTCGCAAGCGGACCTTCGCCCACTACGCTACAGAGGTCGTCGAAATGCTTCTGAGGGCAGTACTATTAATTTGGTCCTGATCACAGAAACACCACAACGAACATAGATCCCAACTATCTTGTTGTGGGGGCTCAGTAAGGGCTTACGCAGCGAATTGCAGTTGTAGCTTGCGTCATTCAGCGCTCGACCCGACAGTCGTCTCCAACTTCTGATTGAAATAACTTGTTTATCTAGTGCTTACGTAGCTATTGTGTTTCGGACAATACAGTATTAATTGGAGTCATAAGTTTCAGTGTTCAGCCCTTTAAATACCTACCTAATTAGGGTTGCGGGAGTAATGACATTTACCTCAGAGTCTAAACCTAAAGTAGTAACCCTAAACTTGTCTATCAGTGGCCAACTCACCTGGAGAAGGCCTCCATCTTGGTTTCTCATTGTAGTCGGTACTTCATAACTGAAGATCGTGATCACCATCTGCTCGTCTTGGCTGTAGGCGGTAGGAAAACACAAAGCCCTCTCCATATTGATGTTGTATCGTACCTATCTATTTACCAAAGATTTTAAACACAGACCAAAATATAACAATAAAAAAAAAAAAAAAAAAAAAAACTAGATTAGTACCAAAGTAAGTAAAGATTAGTACCTAACTAAACTACTTTAAGACAGAGTAGTAAGTACTCTGTCTACTAAATTAGGTACTAAGTATACTTAGTAAATAATTTAGTACTTAGTGTAACTGTAGAGGCAGTTGTCAATGTCTGGGATTCCTTTTAGCTTCACCGTGGCCACCCCCCCCCCCATCGAGGGGGGGGGGTGGCATTTTAAACCTAGCTTGGACTTTAATTATCATTTGCGTATTTTGTGATTGGTTGAGCTCCATTGCGATAAGTACCTAAGTAAGTTCGTATGAGTCAGTGGCCAACTCTGGTGACGGAGTTTTTAGGCCGCATTAAGGCCTCCGTCATGGCTTAACGACTTAAAAGCCGGGACCGACAATTTAACGTGCCCTCCGAAGCACGGAAGCGCTCAGATGAAAATGCCACTGGCGGTCACCCATCCACTAACAGACCGTTTCGAACGTTGCTTAACTTCGACGATCTATCAAGAACGACTAAGCAAGCACGACCACAAGCGCTTCCTTCATTGCGATGACAACTGGGAATGGATTTCATATAATTTTAACTTGTACTAAACGGCAAAGGGCATCATCTTGAGGAAAACAGGTGGCGATGGGCGTAGAAATGGAAAAAAGTACTCGGACTTGCCTCTGACTACGATTTAAATACGATGGATCTGAAAATATCTAATCTGACAGAATATCGACTGTGCCCATAGCGATAAAGTCGTGATTCAGTGTTTAGACTCAACCTGAGAGATACTTAGAAAATCATTCACAAAAAACAAAGGCGATTCATATTATATTTTTGATTGAGTTTTATAGCTGTCTTGTTGCACAGTCACGTTTTACTGCATGTGCTTAGATGTATAAAAACTAGGGTTCGTTAATATTAAAGAGGCAAAGAAACAAATTTTTTATATAACGGAAATGTGTTTTGCTCTAACTACACAGGAAGGCTTGCAACCTGCCTCTTATGGAATACTAACTTCTGCAAAATGTGGGCATAGTGTGTTGCCCACGAAGCCCAACAAATTATGCCATATCCAAAAATACATATATGAGACACATATGTATTATTGGCCATGCCTCTGACTATCCCGATAGACATCTTAAAAGGATTTGAAATACAAAAGATCTAAGAGAATGTCTACCGCGCCTTGGGAATACAGTCATTAATCCTTTTAAATAAGTGTTTTGTTAACTTATAGACCCCTCGCAGACTGCAGACTTTTTATCGGCCGATAGTTGAGACGGAACATACTTTGGCTTACTTCTCCATACTCATTACGACCCTAGTATGTTCCGTCTCAACTATCGGCCGATAGAAAGTCTGCAGTCTGCGAGGGAGCTTAAAGTGTTAATCCACACATTAAGAAATGAAAAGTCTTATCAAAAAATTTTTCGATTCCGACGGGATTCGCGATCAGACGATTGATATAGAAACCGGCTGTGCCAAAGCTAAATCTATGAAACCGGGCATAAGCCAGCACGACCACGAGCGCTTCTACGAGTATGTAAAAATATTGTTTTTGCTAGGTTGGGGTTTTCCCGTAGGTATTTTCTACGAAAAACCGAAAAACCACCACAAGTTGACTTTTATGTGTCAATTGACCACATAATATGGCGGTTTTCTGTATTGTTTTTAATAAGCAGGTATTTATTTGTGGTTAAAATGGATGGGTTATCGCTAGTGCAATAACAACTAAGCGCTTCTGTGCTCCGAAATTCAGTTTTAGGGGGTTTTAGTAGTTTTGTCCTGGCTTGTCTTGGGTAATTCGAAGAGCCTTTCGTCCGTGAGTAACTTCCTGGCTTTATAACATGCCAGGGTCAAAGTCATGGATGATGATGATGACATATCTTACCCATTAATTCTTGGCACCCTCTGCCCCACCTCTTCCATTGTAGCCACCATGGTGGACTGGATGACTAGTGAGTGAGACCGCTGGGGACTGAAGCCCGTGTTTGTTTGGCGTAATTCATATTGGGGAGGGTTTTTCCCGCACAGTGCAGCCGAGCCGTATAATATACGCGCCGAACTGAAAACGCCACGCTGGCCACCGTGGTACACCCTGCCGACCTGCTGGTTAGACCCCTCGCAGACTGCAGACTTTCTATCGGCCAATAGTTGAAACGGGCTATACTTCTCCTTACTCATTACGAGCCGAACTATGTTCCGTCTCAACTATCGGCCGATAGAAAGTCTGCAGTCTGCGAGGAGCTTTACACCTCTATAATCTCCTCTATAATGTCTCAACCCATGTACAGGTCAACATGTCCAACAATGTTCTGGTATTTTTATTGATTTCGCCACTAGTTCAATGTGAAATCAGTTTCCGCTTTTTGTTTTTAACCTACATCTATTAGTTTTAGTGTGATATTAATTTTAAAAGTATGGAGTGTATACATCCTATTGTCCGTGACTGTACAAAGAAATTTAACGCATTGCATACATACACATAAAGGTACATGCATATATAGGTATACATACATACAAGATTGCGAAAGTGATTGAAGAAGCGTGAAAAATTATCCCTTCCTTTGACAGTTGGGTAAAAAAATGGCATGAAATAAAATTATACTAGGTGAGTCAAGTGAAAGATGAGCAAAAATCACTGTTGAATATGAGCTTAAAGATAGCCAAATGGTACGGAGAAGGCTGAAGTAACGTGAATCAATTGATATGAAGTGGCACCGATCTAGAAAGAAGAAAAGAAAGAAAGAAGAAAGAAAAATATTTTTATTTTGCAACAAATAGTAAGTACAAACAGAAAAAAAACGAAGTAAGGAACAAAAAAATATAATGTATTAATTTAGTATGTATCTACTTTTTACTTTAGGTACTATGGCAGGTAGGTAGTTACCTCATTTATTTTCACTTGTAGGTACACTGCGTAAGACGGAATCAAAGGCAAAAAGTCGTACAATAACAGTTCCGTTTCATAGGTTTTCTTGGGAACCCTAAAAATATAAAGCAATATTTTGCCTACCAACCGATTATTTTGGGCAAATGTCGTCAACCCTTCCGCGAACCGCTCAAAACTTAGTAAAAGGTGTAAACCCACAGTCCACACAAACTTTTTCATTTTCAAACTTTTTGTGATTTGTAAAGAAACATTTCCTTGAACGTGATCTTACCTAAGTAGGTACCTACCTACTTTGAAAGTTTATAAGATTCTCGGGAAACAGTTTTTGTATAGGTTACCCGCGTCTTTGTCTGCTCAAGATTTTTTTTTAAGTATAGGTAAGTACCTAGATAAAGCCGTCTAAATCTAATGCCACATTTAAATTCAGCCACTGCCACTGCTCTTGCCGCTGCCGGAAATACTTCCCTCGACGCGAGTGGGGTGTTCACATGAGTGTGAACACCCCACTCGCGTCGAGGCGAAGGCTGAGGCCTTCATGAACATTTAGCGCCGGGCAGTGACAGCGCGAGTAACCTATTTACATTTTCGCGCTGCCCAAACAGGGCTGAATGTAAATCTGGGGTAAAAGTTGCCGTATGCACAGGCTCCACCTAACTGGCGTCTGCCGTCGGGCGTCTTCCTATTTCTTTCAAATGTATGGAAATAAAGCACTAATTAGGACACACGGTAAGTCGTTGATCGGACATACCGTGTGTCCTAATTTCAGTTTGTACGAGAAGAGATGAAGAATGTCATTGCAAAAAGAGTGTTTGGTATGAATGGGAATTGATGATCTTGACATATTTTGAAGCCAGTACTTGAGTCCACACATCCTTGTATTGGTAGCAAAATGAATGAAAAATAGAAAAACTAAGTAGACAATTATTAGGTAAAATAGGTACATAGGCGTTTCTGTTAAATAATCTGGGTCCCTGACATGACAGCTTACTAGGGTCGACTAAGTTTTTTGGCTTTGATAATCTATACTAATAATAATAGACTATACTAATAATCTTATAAATAAATAAAAATTAAATGAACATTTGACGTTTCACAAATCTATATATTTCCAAAATCTGTAGCATTAGGACCTAATTAGGACCAATATTTTGACAAATATTTGAAGAAGTGTCAACCTATGTTAATTTCCCAGGAAAAGTTTATATTTTCTTATAAATCGAAAACCAATGGCATTAGAAATCAGACTGTTAATCGACTTTCGTCGCTGACTGTACCTACTCGACTCACGTAGACCAACAGGAAATGTCGGACTAGCTATAAATAAAATGGGTACCTACCACCTATTACCTAGTAGTAACTAATAGGTCTGCAACTGCGTATGTTCATTGAATGCAGTGTTTGACAGATTACTTCCGGGAAGCATTAGAGGATCATCTTTTCTAATGTGTAACCTACCTAATCATATTGATGCGCAGAATTATCTGTTAGGTACCTTGTTAATAACTATAACTAGGTAACTACCCCTGCTCCTCGAGTTCTGGAATGTATTATGGTCCACGTTTCAGATCGCTGAATAATTCTGAAATCCAAAATTTTGGACAAATTATTTTAACTTGCTTGTCCACAATAATTTATGTCAGGCAAAGAATGTAAAATAAAATTATTTTTATAATTTTAGGTGTACACCGTTCCGAACTTTAAAAATAAATATAATACATACCTTAGTACTTCGAATACTCCTAAAAATTAGGGATCATTTTGGATACTTAGATTTTTTTTCATTTAGATTGCATAGGTATTTTTTTTCTCAGCCCATATTTTCCCACTGCTGGGCAAAGGTATGCCCCATAGCCTTCCAACCATCTCTGTCCCGGCCCATTTCCCACCAGCTTTTCTCAAAGGCATCGAGATCGTCACGCCATTAGGTCGACTATTGTTTA
The DNA here is from genome assembly GCA_963565295.1 of Epirrhoe alternata. Lineage (NCBI taxonomy): Eukaryota > Metazoa > Arthropoda > Insecta > Lepidoptera > Geometridae > Epirrhoe > Epirrhoe alternata. The sequence goes on from OY751375.1 coordinate 5,661,333, forward strand.
TTTTTCCATACCTACTTTCCCACAGCTGGGCAAAAGTCTCCTCCACAGACATCAGAAATAAGGTCTCCCATAATACTTGCATCTGTCACGGTCCATAAGGTCGACATAACAGCCAAAATTATCTCAGTTAAACCGTTAATCATTTTCCTAAACGTGTTTCAACAGCTTATAGCTGCTTGATGCCATGTAGAGAACTAAAGTATCTATTGTTCTATTATGCCAACACAAATAAAGGCGAAACAGATGAGTTACAAACGATCCTGGTGGCATTGGTAGAATATTCGCCAACAAGGAACCTCAAAACGCAAACACAAGACCCAGCAGTAAGTGATTACTTAGTAAGTTCGTCTAATAGTGAGTGACCAACTCTGGCTGGTGACAGAGTTTTGAGGCCTCCGTGATGGCTTAACGACTTAATATCGGGATCGACAATTTAACTTGCACTCTGCGAAGCACGGAAGCGCCCAGTTGATAATACCACCTACTAACCACTTACTGACCACTCAGAACGTTACTTCGTCGTTCTATCAAGAACAAAGAAGATCAGCGCTGCGTTATAATTTAACTATCGCAGTATTATGCTGAGTCGGTCACCAATTTATGACATCTTTACTGTACGTACGGCTTGGAGTTGCTTTTTACGATTTATGTGTTTTTAGTTTCTAGTTCCGAAGTGTCGATGGATGTCACAAATAAACGTTTTTTCTTTCTTTCTTTAACAACTAAGTAAGCTACACTAGGCAATAAGAGGTGTAGGTAAGTTCGTGTGTATCAGTGGTTAACTCTGATGATGGAGTTTTTAGGCCGCTTTAAGGCCTCCGTCATGGCTGGACGGCACGGAGGGCACGTTAAATTGTCGGTCCCGGCTACTGAAAGCCGGGACCGACAATTTAACGTGCCCTCCGAAGCACATACGCACTCTAAAATGCCACTAGCGGTCACCCATCCACTTACGGACCGTTTAGAACGTTGCATAACCTGACGATCTATCAAGAACTAAGGAAGTACGACCACGAGCGCTTCTTGGTGCTCTTGGTGTAGGGTAGGTAAGGTACATACCTACATAACCAAAGACTTCCGGCTTTGGACGTCGCGGCGCCGTGAAGGCTAATAGACTTGATAAAAGGGTCATTTTAAGTGTTTCTTTATTTGATGTACAATAAACATAATTCTCATTATTAGAGGTACTTTTAGGCTAATGGGTAAGTATAGGTACGCATATATACCTACTTAGGTAATGCATGGCAATTTGCCTGATGTTTACTTAGCCAAGGTGATGGTAAATCATTGTGATATAAACATACTAATGATTAGGTATGTGAGTAGGCAATTCAATTCAATTCAAAAACTTTAATTGCTTCATGTTAGTTGGTATCTTAAAAATATAATAGGTAACTTAATGGCTTGCACATTTCGCACAAGATACTAATTTAATAAGTACCAACTTTGAATCGTACCGAGTTAAATACCAGTTCTCAAAGAATCAAAATGAATTGCGCACGTTTGTAATCCGGTGCATCGCGTGTAAAATAACAATTGCAGTGACGATGTTTTCCGCTTCAGTCCAGTAATTTTTACTTGATAACAGGCTTGGGATATGAAGGCGCGTTAAAGCATCTATGAGAATATTCTACCTAAATGCTACTCCTTCTAATTGTATAGTTTCATAGAACGTGCACAATGCAATCTTCTGAAACAGGTTATTTTCTAAAATAACAAGCTGCATTCAAAAAACAATGACTTAAAAACGATACCTATTGGTTAAAGCCGAGTTGGAAGTAGAGCTTATAAATTAGACATCGAAAATAAGTCGAGCACTAGTTATCCTATACATCACTTCCTCGTGCTCCTACTGATAGGAGCACCGGGAGACCCATGTCCTAATGCTCCTACTGAACTTTAAAAAAACATGGGCCTTTTACATCTTTAATAGATGATTTATGCAGCGTCAGGACTTCAGGAGACAACCTATGCCTAACTGAACGGGACGCTGTAGTGGCTGTGCCTTGTTCGAGATAAAAAACTACATACTCGTACTACTGAACATAAAAACGACGGGGAATAATCTTAGACCACGTCATGTAGGTATGTATTTGAATTCTCATAATATTATTTTAATCTCTAATTTCGTCAAAGCTTTCTGCAGCCTTATTGCCTAACTTGAAATCCATTCCCAGTTATCATCTAAATTGACCTCAACCCAGAGAAATGGGATACTACTTACAGTAGTTAGTATGGAAGATCATTGGCTCAAAATGACAAAACACGTCATTTTCGTATTGTGTGATTGGTTTAGCTCTGTTGGGATGATAACTCGGAATGTATTTCAAGTTAGACAATAATGCTGCTGGTCATTGATGTGAAAATGAAACAAATATTCAGGTATACATTGCTTTATTCGGCAATAATACTTAGTACCTAACAATTTCTACGACATAAAAATACATCAAGTTCTGTTACATCGACTGGGAATTTAATGAGGTAACTCCATGCGTAAACAACTCTATGATCCATTTCAATAACATGTACTCATAATACACATTATAATTTCGTAACAATTTAACCTACTTAAAGTAGGTACTTTGTACACCAATTAGTTTTATGTAAAAAAAAATGTATTGCCTTAAAGGTCCAAAACATAATCAGTTAATAAACTATAACATTTATAACTAAGGTGAAAAATCCAGAAGATAGCTAGCCTTTTTTAAATTGTACATGATGCAATGCACTTTTGTAAGCAATTACATGCATAATCAACTATTTATTAAACAATTAAATATAAAAACTCGTAAACAATCCGTTCAAAGTGTTTCTATCAGACATAGGACGTACAGGGTGGATTTTTGAGAGGCGACATGCAGAGCAGGCATCATAACCGGAAAAAGTAATAGGCCCTTATAAGACCTTCTCTAACTTTTTGAGATATTTTGCACTGATTACAGATTTTGGAAAAAAAATTACTTTTACTTGTATAAACATAACAAAGGTAACAAGCTGCCATGTAAGAAATACAAATACATGAATATATTCTAGCATATGTACTTAATTATTAATTAAAAGACCCATTGCAACACAAAACAATCGAATCATCAGAATCGAATCATCCAGCACTCAAACAATATAATGTTTTACAATGACAAAAAGTAATTAAAGCTTGTATCATTTTCTAAACTACTCTCATCCAAAATTCTCTTCAATATTCAAAAATATTTTGTCCTCTATTCTTAAGATATTTGAAGGCTTTATGTGATATTGACAAACATATTTTCTGGATCTTTCACTAACTGCAGCTGTTCTTAAATAATAAAAATACAATTGCTAAGTAATAGTCAAAAGGAAGACAGTAGATGTTTGAAGACTGTACAAAAGTTAGGACAACGGAAGAAAGAATATATAAAACACATTTTTTAAATGCTTTGGTTATTCCTTCGACCAAATCACGTAGGAACAAACACTAATAAATTGTACAAGAATTGACAATGAAGCTCCAAGGATTTTGACAGGCATGCACCGTAGGAAAGTTTATCAAACACATGAATGCTTTTTAAATGCTTAGCAAATCCAATAATCAAATTGCATCGCTATCGCCAAATCTCCAAAATGTAATTTTTCTTGATTTTTCCTAAATTAGTGTGTGCAAATGGACGCCTCATGTAATAGTTAGGGAGGCGAATAGGGGAATTTTCGGTAATACTCGAGCGTGGCAGTTTAAGATAAGAGAGATACCTTAGACCTAATAGAACAACCTTGTAAAGTATTTAGCTCTATATGTAGTGACGCGCACCTAGGATAGACGATCAGATTAGTAAAAAAAAATCGATAGTCTGAAATACTGGAGCGCGTCAGATTAAGATATTGGGGGTTGATTTTAGTGTTTTAAGACTAAATTTAACTAATCTGACGATAAGTCCTTGACGCCGCCGAGTTATAGGGTCGCGAACTTGTAAAAAAAAACGTTAATCCGGCATTCTCGAGCGCGATTTTTTTTTTATTATTTTGAAGAATATAATCTAAAACTTACTAAAAATACAAAATCTGCCGGTTTCCGCATGACCGGAAGTGTGGAGGAGCCATTTCGTCTTCCGAAAAACGCGTTGCGGCATATAAGTCGCGAACGATACATTTTACAAAAAAAAAGTTTGAATAAACAAAAACGGTAATTTTATTTTACACAAAAAAGGTCTTAAAACATTTTTGTCGAAAGTTAAAACTTTTTGACTTAAAGCATCATAAAAACTCAAACTCACGGTTTTTTGAGTATATCTCGAAAACTGAGGGTGTTGAAAAAAATTGATATGAAATAACGATGATTAAATTATGTGACTTTTATTATATCGCAAATTTTTTTTTTTCTAAAGCTTCTCGACAGTTTTCGTGGACTCGGAAAAAGTAACGCGTATCTGTTTACAAAAGTATTATTAACATGTACAGTTTCATGTATGTATATTATTCAATACCTCAAATTGTTTTTTGGACGTACCGTAAGCAAAACGAAGTGAAGAATTGAAGCAAAAAAGAGGAATTTGCCATACACATGTAATACAGGCTGAGCGCTTCGCGGAAATATGCCGTCCTACCAGTATTTTTCCTTGATGGTCGGGAAAGAAGCGGTAGAAGGGAATTTTCGGTACGTTTATGGTCCCCTATCGTAGACCTATGTGCCCTCAGTATGACGCCGATTGAAGAGAGAGAAAAGACCCGACGGTATATTTCTCGAATGTGCTGGAAACTTTCTCCCCTGTAGCCCCGCCCCGCACTCGCTGTACCTTTTTCGGTCAGATTAAGAGAACCCACCAACATTTTTGTCAGATTAAGAAAATATGCTTTCAGTATACCGAGATAAACCTCCCATATGAAAATCTGACGCGCTCGAGTATTTCAAAAAAACTTTTTTTTTTTGAATTTTCAAAAATTCATCGTAACTTATCGTCACGCCGAAATCGTCAGTTTTTTTAAAGGTCCTTGGGGCCTACTTAACACCCCTTCCGAAAATCTGACGCGCACGAGTAAACTTTTTTTTTTTGCATTTTTGACTACTTTATATGCCTACCCCCACCACGCAAACCGGCAGATTAGTATACCGTTGTTATCAGAGGCACTTGGGGCATACGTAGTATGAATATCTGACGCGCTCGAGAATGCCCAAGTAACTGTTTTTTTTTACATTTTTGAAAAACCGTACACGCCAAACCCACCGCTAAAATGGTTTTTACTATACGAGCTTTTTTTTTTCGAAATTATTTTATCTTTCGATTTTGATAGGTCTCGACGGCGCCGTTGAATTACGCCATTTAGCTACCTCGCCTCCCTAACTATAACTAAAAGTAGCAATGTAAATACTAATCTAACCATTTTTTTTAAATATATAATGAACTAAAATTAATAGATTTTATTAAAAAATAAATATAAAACTTTTATCAAAAAGCAGCAAGCCATACCTAAAACTATTGAATTGAATTGGTCTAGATATTATTCATTTTCATTTCATTTATTTTCATAAAGAATGTAAAATTGTAAGGTGTGAAAAAGAATTCCCGAATACTGCAGGTATTTCATGTTTAAGCTACCTATAAATAAAACACTTTGTCGGTATTCAGAGTCAATAACGGCAGTATATGTATTAGCGATGGGCGATTGCTTCAAAAAAAACAATCGAATGAATCGAAAATTGTGCTAGTGCGCATTCGATTGTCGATTCAGTAGTTCCTCACCATGATTATTCGAATAACAATCGACAAACTACTATATAACTACTATACGCACGCACACTTGCATTGCAAGTGTGCGTTGCGTGCGTGAACTGCGGAAGGCCGCGCGGGGCGGTGCATACGGGGGCGGGACGGTGTTGCGTCGATTGTTTAGCTGTGTAGCGCAGCGGACGCCCGACGCAAATACTGATAGTAATACGTACGAATATAGTACTAAGTGCGTTGCGCGGCAAATATGTAGTTAGAGTTGGTGACAGTCATTGTCGCCCGCCGTACGCGCCGTCAGTTGATAACAATCGACTAATTTCGATTGTTATCGACTTTTATCGACTGAACCGAACAATCGACTGATTCGATAAAATAAAGTAATAATCGCCCATCGCTAATATGTATTACATTTTGAACAATCCTTACTAAGGAACCGATTTAAGTAACCATTAATAGTGACTCTGAGTGTGGCCATCAATATTTGTTTTTAATATAGATAAGACCAATATATTTGTGCTAAGCTCAGTGTATGTTTGTGAGTATTTTAAAACTAAACAAACATTGAAAATTAAGCCTTTATTAATGCTATTTATATCTGCAAATCTTATAATTGTATTACCATTATAAAACCTTCGCAGAACCACATTGCATCTATTAAGTAAACTAAAAAACAAAAGTGCAAAATAAATCTTTATTTTCCTACAAACGAATTCCCTATGCAAACTAAAATAGACCAGGAACCCAAGTTCATATCGACCTCTAAGGAGCACTACGCCCTTTGTGCGCTACGATGCATTTGGCCGACGTGTATTTGGTCGAAGGGGGATTGGCTAGCCCGGGCCAGTAAAAAGCTGACTAATCTCGCTTTACTAGGACAAAGATTGGCCAGAAACTAGAGGCTTTTTTACACCCGATTCCAATCATAACTTATGAATTAGCTTGAAGTATCTCTTGAATGTTAAACACATTTAGGATCAGTTTTATTTTGTATGTGAGCCAGTTACTGTTGTACACCGTTCTTTATTGTTCAACTCATTGCTTATAGATGAACTGACATAAAGCAAAAGTACTGCTGAATGGAATCAACCACAAAAGCAGATTAATATAATTATGTCTGATGTGTGATGCTGATCGTTTTTATACATAATCATCATTATCATGTGCAGCCTGTTTCATCCCACAGCTGAGCATAATCTCTTTGTTAAGATTTCAGTGAGATATTTTGACACACTCATGTATGGCTTATTAAGACGTTTCAAACCTTCGCAACTTGAACACAAAAATATATTATGAAGTAGAATCATGACCACGATGCTGTAATGCTATCCGAAACGTCGAGGTTAATAGGAGTACAATTTTTCTATGTGTTCCAAGGAGAGTTTCGACGCTTGCGCACACACAAAACAACATGCATAATGCATTGTCAATAAAGAGTCGTGAGATAGAACAAGTATGCTAAGTTCCGTTTATGGTTCAAATGATTATGATTGGAATATTCGAGTATAACAAGCCATATTTCTGTCAAGTCTAGGCCTGTTTAGCCCGAGCACTGGTTGAGGGCGGCTCGGCTGCTTGCCTCAATGGCTGCTGCGACGCTGATCCGCCGCCGGCGGTATTCTCAGGATCTCTTTATCCTGTGATCTGGAATAATGAGGCTAATGTGAAAAAAAAGCGATATCAAAGTATATCCGTAGGGTTAGTAACTGCGATAACAAAGTTCGCACAATATTTGTCAGTACTGCCTCTACAGGACAAGTAGGCCCTACGTAGTAGGAATTTGGTTTCACATTACTACTTTAGTTCCAGTGATTGCTACTTTATCGCAGCGGCGCTAGTTCCTCTAGTTAACAACCAATAAGCGATCAGCAATCGATCGCAAACTTAACTAGAGATTAAGATTCGTGAGACTTACTGTTTCGCGGCAATACAAGCGCTTGAGTCTCTTCCACAGTGGTGAGATGCAAGTTGCCGTGGAACATGTACTGCACTGTCAGGTGTTTCGCCTCGCCCACACACGGGTCGTAGAAACCAGCAAGCTCCGACTGAAAATAAAAAATTGCTTAATCTAGCTTTATAATAGGCTAAACTATCATAATAACATCAATGTCACCTGTGAAGGTGGAAAAATAGGGACGTCGTAGCCACGAGCCAGAATATCACAGCGATATTCTTACCACATACACACTCTTTTAAAACGTGTTTACGCACAGCGATATTCGCAAAGTGATTGAAGTATTGAAAAACGTGGCTTGAAGATAATATCGTTGCGATTCTCTCACTCGTGGAGACGGTTCCTTAGTTTTGTGTTCCGTTTCTATAGTAGCAGATATTTTTTTTGGTCTCATTCAGAAACGGAGTTATAAGCTTTTATTGAAAATATATTTTTTACTTATTCAGTGTTAAAATGAATACCTTGCTGGCGTCTAAGAGCTCTAATCGTGAGTCTTTAGTGAGGCATTGCAACGGGATGGTGACGTCAATGACCTCTGCAGACAGCGGCGTCTCCGCGGGAGGCACGTCGCCCGGCACCGGCTCTGCGATATGATGGCTGCTGCAATCTGTAAACATTATCGGCTTTACTAATAAACGTAATTTAAATTTAACAAAGGGAGTGCACGCTTGGCAAACCCTGCTGCCTAACTCCTGTTTTCTCGCTTGCACACCAATAACGGTGATTATCATTTGTCTCGCTTGCACGCTAAGTTGGCCAGGGATTGCCAAGCATACAAAGGAAAATGGTCATAAATATAGGGGAGCTCCGACCAAAACAAAATATCGCCCGCAGTGTGGGCATGTGGTGGAATCGTATATATCACAGCCAAAAAATCCATCCCACAGAAATCAGAGATGGAGGCGACTTTTACAGATACAAGGTTTAGTCATCCCTATCCCATTCCCGTCCTTTGAAGTAGGTAATAAGTGTAGCTATCAACTTTAAACCACGTTTGAATGTGGCATAAATTGGCTTTTCTACGATTGTGATGGAAAAAGAAAACGAAGTTATCTGAGAATAAAACCAAGGAATAAAATTATGTTTGTGATAGTCACTCTAAAGGTGCATCCACGCCGCAGTTAATTTTGTTGAGCAATATCGTGCAACACGGCAACATTAAGTGACATCTATGGCTTCTATGCTATGACTGGTCGAACCCGTCAATAGCGTATTATTATTTTACCTTGTGGCAGTTTGCCGTACAGCGCCTTTAGTATAACAAGGCCCTTCTTTTTCTCCTCGTCGGACCGGATGCGGGTGTATGTAGCCTTCATCAGCTCAACGGTAGCGCGCGCTTGTCGCTGCATCTCTTGTAACCTGGATCAAACACAATTTTACAACATTAGCATGGTATTTCGCAGGTTAAAATGTGTTTCGTAGTGCTCAAAGTAACTTTGCCATAACCTAACAACTCCTAACTAGGAGTTGATGGTATTTTTCAGAACTTAGATCACTTATTATAACATATTCCATACATCACGTAACTTTTGAACCAGTAAAGTGCACTGTACTGTACATCTTAGAGGCTTCTTTCATGCACTTGACAAATTATTTCGAAATTTTAATATTCGACGACATGCCGGTTTCCTCAATGTGTTCATTCGCTGTTTGTGAGTACTGGCAGTCAAATAGTTTCTTCAATTCAATTGAATTCATTTATTGCTTCAAGATAAGCCAAGCGACGATAGACAGAAAAGTCGCGTAGAATAGTATAAAAGAACATTACATAGGTACCTTTCAAAGTTGGCCTCCATAGAACGCTGCTTATTCCTCTCCTCGCGTTCCTTCGCGATGGGATCGAGTACTAGTTTCTTCAGTATAAGCCAAGAGACGACAGGCACGACGGTCGCGTAAAATACGGGAGATGGCAGCACTTCTTCGCACAACTGTATCGGCACTACGATTGTTTGGGATGAATTCGTCCATCTGAATAAACAACCAATTATCAAAACTCAATAACACAAGAAAAGGTTGCTAAAGTACTGAAACTGGCAACGGACATTAATATTCGCTCGTATCTTTATTGCAAGTTGTCGAGGACAGAGGAGGAAAGATGGTCGGCCATTTTAAACGACATGACAGTTTCATTAAATAAACACATCATAGAAGTGAGAGTGCAATACTCATCATATCAGCATAGCGGTTTACACTTCAGCGGAGCGCATCCGCGACTTGATCCAAAACTGACGTTCCCTGCACTGTGATTGGTTGAACAGCTGCACGGTTCCATTGCGGATGCGTTCCGCTGTATGAATCGCTATGCAGAACAGCGAGCCGAGTAGCTTGATGACTGATTGTACTCTGACCAATTTCTTGATAATAACATCAAGCAAAATGCTTTATGTCAGCCGCCACTTTTATGCTATAGTCTTTTTCACGCCGGAACGTATGCAAGACACATTGAACTTGTTTCGTTTCACGTTGTGTGGCTCACAATAATTTTGAAACAAAAAAGTCAAGAAAAAAAATTAAACGATAAAACATACAAAAAAAAAATGTTTTTGTCTATTTCCTGTTTAATTATTTCATAAATTATCATAAACGAGCCATAAAATGTAAATAAATAAACAATAAACATTTTCTAAAAAACTCCGCCAATTAACAGTACTGAGTAAAATGGAACGTAATCTATTAGAGAGTGCAAAAATGAAAATCGAAACAATCGATAAGTAAATAAATAATCGTTGGTTTAGTAATTTTGTCGATGAATGAACCTTGTAATCGATTGAGATGATTTGATAATAGTGAAACAAAAATCGATTTTGATAATCTCGATTAAACTATAGGACATTACTATTAGACTGATTTTGACATTAGCTCGAAGTGTCTTGCATACGTTCCGGCGTGAAAAAGACTATAGCTAGACACGGCAGACACATTACGATCTACCGGAGAGTTCACATGCATACCTGCATAGGTAACCTCTCTGTTAGACAAGAATTTAATATGATGCTCAGCAATAAGTCATAGTTTTTGCTTCATTGGCGGGTGCATAATCAACATATTCATTGTAATGGGATGAATGATTAGATTATAAAGTCAAAAGGCAACATAATACTCATTACCCCTATGTTTTTAGCTTGACGGTTTTGTTCTTAGGAAACTAACACCGGTATTCACAAACATTACTATGAGGTCTCACAGGGTCCCAAAAACCTACTGATTTTGACTCCCTCCCTGTGCGTCCGCGCGCACTGTGGAACGTCAAAGTAATGTTTGTGAATACCGGTGTGAGTATTTATGATGTTTATAGAGAGAAAAAACAAGGTGGCTTGAATAGTGTGTATACCGTCCGTGACGTTGATTCGCAATAAATATACGCAATGCATAATATGTATTCATGATGTCAAGATAAAATATTTGCGAAACATTTGCGACTGCATAATCAGCAATGCAATGAAACAGCTTAAAGCATAAACACAAAAACGCTAAGACTCTGAACAATATATTTGTAATTTCGCATATTTACTGGAATACATGGTCATGATTTATGACCGTGTATGAATAAAAGTTAGTGTTGTAAAACTTATTATAAAGTGAACTTTTAAAATGTAAAAATATTGCCCTAAGAGTTCACCGAGTACAGAACTAGATGGCGGTATTGGTAGGTGTCGGTGAGCAGTCACGAGACTCGCACGTAACCTTTTCGAGGCGAATCCAAGAATTGATTCATATCTCAAAAATGGCCAACGCGCCTAAAGGTTTCAATTTAAAGATCAACAAATTAGATAGTTACTTGACTTTGAGTATGACTCCGCTGGGCACACCGACCATCACTGCCGCCGAAACACTGTTATTCTGTGAGATCTTCTTCTCCGCGCCGTATTCGACTATCGCTCCGAAGGTACCGCCCCTGATTCAAAACAACATCTGTCAGTCAGAAAGCATAAACTATTTTGCGTATTGTCTTGATTTGAACACATCGACTTTAATTTGAGATTTTAAAACTGGATCCTAAAAATAGGAAAACACTGCCTCGCCGATCCGTGGCGACGCTCTTGCCTACTTTCAAAGTGATCCCAGCGGTCCTACTGAATAAATGCTTTTTGACTTTGACTTTTGACTTTGACTGAGCTTTTGGAGAATCAGCACCATAGTCGAAATTTTGAAGCAGTATTTCATACACCATGAAATGATCTGGAAAAATCATCAAAGATCAGAGATAATGTTTACCGCGCTTTGGGGATAAAGTCGTGATCCTGTTTCTTTTTTTATTTATAATGTAGAAAAGAACTAAAATTTAAAAAATAAGCATACATCTATACTAACTTGAGTGCTAATCGAAGTTTCATATCGTATTGTGGCAGTTTCCAGAGCAAGTTGAGCGAAGCGAAGGAATGCGGCTTGCCGATCTGCAGAGCAGCGTTACTGCCAACCGACACAACAACTATAACAAACTAACATTTTGCATAACATGGCTATTAGATGGTACAGAAAATGTTGTAAGAGAAATTCTGTCAATGCAATGAAATTGTCTTAGGCGCAAGCTCCATCTAACACGTCTGGCGCGGACATGACGCAGGAGTATTCCTATTCCATTCAAATGTTCGTTCAAATTCAAATGTATGTGTGAAATAAAGCACAAATTAGGACACACAGTATGTGATCGGAAGTCCGATAAACGACTTACCGTGTACCCTAATTTGTGCTTTATTTCCAAGCCTTTATTTGAATGGAATAGGAAGTCGCCAGTGGCCGACGCCATTTAGATGTGGCCTGCGCCTTAGATGAGCGCTAATTCGAAAGAAATAGAGACAAGTTGAATGTGTCACCTGTGATAACGTTCCGAGTCTCGCACGTATATAGTGGACATGGAGGAGCCTTGCGAGCCGGCGCGGTACGTGAGGTAGCCAACGGAGTGTGCGTCCAGTTGTAGTGCCATTGCTGGGGACAAAATCATAATGAACATTATTTTTCCGAACATTTGAAAACGCTAAGGTAGAAAAATAGTGGCACTACAGGAATGCCGGCAGAAGTGAAAACTTGAAGGGTTCTAAACTTGACAAATAACCCGGTGTCGAGGATAGGAAGTGATGCGATAGGATCTGACGGCGGAGCTCTGCCCGATCGCTTCCTCGACTCTCCCTGAACCACACATACTGTTGTAACCGATGTTTTACTGTTTGCTGCCCCTACCACCATCTCAACCTATACAGTCCACTAATTCGAAGCCCCGGGTATCGGTGCTGAATAAAAACTATAGACACGGGATTATACACCGCTATTTTATGACTACCAAAAAAAATTTTAGGACAGTTGCAGCAGATCAAGAAAATGATAATGGCATGGTCAGAACTTATTTTTATTTAACTATCACAAAGTTATCGAGGATTGTAGTCGACCAAAACCGAACAAAATTTTATGAAAACTGTACAAATAAGTACAATCGCGTACAGACTCTCATTCGAACTATGTTCTCGTATCATCCCCAGTCAGTAAAACCGCAGTAGCTATCATAAATCCATGTCTGGCTCGTCTCGTCTCCTTTCGAGGTTATAATTTTTTTTTCTCTTTTTTTGAGTTTTAACTACAGAAATGTGATCAGTAACAGACACCGAGATCATGTTTAATTTTTTTTTTGGTAATTACAAAATAGCGGTGTATAATACATAAATAAATAAATGAAAATAAAATAAAAATTATTTCAGATTGCGTCAATAAGGACACCGCCATAAAATTCACAAAAAAATTCCATCCAAATCTGTTCACCCCTTTCATTATTATTTCATTGAGCAACAGAACATCCACACCATCTAAACTTTTATATATTAGTTGGTATAAATAAGATACAGTACTCACTGGAGAAGAACGTCGGTGAGATGCCTCTGGGTGTGAAATGCATAACAGTGCCGCAGTTTAGGAACATCATTCTTGATAATGTACGGAATATCTTGAAGCCGAGCAATGGCCCATTGCCGATCCCGCATTCCACCTCCGTCCAGCCCTTCTCCGAACTGAGGTGCCGGTTCGATATATTTACGGTGCCGTTGCCTGTTAACAAAGGTATTATCTTATTTATTAATGAAGAAAAATAATGTATTATCATAATTAATAATGAAGCGCTCGTGGTCGTGCTTTCTAAGTCGTTTTGATAGATCGTCAAAGTTAAGTGCATGGGTGACCGCCAGTGGCATTTTCATCTGAGCGCTTCTCGGCTTCAGAGGGCACGTTAAATTGTCGGTCCCGGTTATTTAAGTCGTTAAGCCATGACGGAGGCCTTAAGGCGGCCTCAAAACTCAGTCACCAGAGTTGGCCACTGACTCATACGAACTCACTTCCTATCATATTTTATATTTAAAAAAAGCAAGTTCAATGTAGAGTTGATAATAAGGTACAAACGGGTTAAAGAAAGAACAAAATTAATACATACCGATGCCATTCTGCGTAGAGATGTTCCCAGATACTGTCATTGTGTTCCTGAGGGTGACTGGAGCATCAACGGACTGCTGAATACTCATCCCCGACACCTCGATAGAAGGTATGAGTTGTGCATCCTCCCTGAAAGAGGATTGTAAATAGATTGTCTAAGTAGATAAGGTAGATGTATTTGTTTAGTTAAGTATAGCTCGCGTCACGTAAAAAGAACGCTGGAAAAAAGTGGAGGGGGTGTGTTTGCGCATGGGTACACTCGCGCACGAAAGTACTCAACCTAATGTTTTATTTTTACACTAGCCTTTCGCTTGCGGATTCGTATATTGGTTAGTGGTAGGTACATTCAAATATATTTGATAGAGTAATCATTAAATAGAATTAAAAACATATTTAATTCCGTAAAGAATGTTTAATCGTATTAAAATCATTCAAGATAATGTTAATGTTGAAACTCCTTCCACTAAGTCGTAGTGGTATTCCGAATCTTTTGAACCTTTTACAATTTTATTCGTCTTACTGTAGACACGGAATGTTTTGTTGCCTTTGTTGTCCGTTTCATACTTTGTTTTACAATATCAAATGCATTATTATCAACCCCTCTTTTCATACAGCAATACCTACGCCATAAATATTTTTCTAATTTTTTTTTATGTTAAACGATTTCGTAATAAAAAACTTTTGTGCGCGATGGTATTTTGAGAGAAAAAGTAACGTGGGCACAGCGCGAAAGGCATATGCCAACTGACGAACCAATAGCGCGCTGGCAAGCGTGTGGCGCGCGACCATCCCGCCCCGCGCCTCACCCCGTACCGTCAAATGGATCCATAAAGCGTCCATGGCGCAGCATGACAGCCAGCGTTCTTTTTACGTGACGCGATTTATACTTACATACTATTATTGTTAATTTGTATATCCGAAAACTGTTTGTCAATTTATTTTTATAACAAAACTACCATCAACAGTTTACAATAAAAACCTATTCAATTCTATAAAAAACCAAAAATACACAGATAATGGGAATGGTAAAGAAAGTTCGTACGGGAAATATAATAAGGTAATTGTTTGTACGAGATGAATTCCCGTTTATTAATAAATTACTATGAACTAGCATCTGCGAGGAAAAATAAAATAAAATTCACTATTCAGAAGCGAATGTTAGTGAATATTGGACGGTTCCCGTGGGATACGAGAGAGTGAGGACGAAACCCGTTATACAATTTCGATGAGATAAGGGCAAGAGAATGATGATGATGATTTAGCTGGCTTCTCAAGAACAACTAACAGCCCGTTCACACTAGTCGTAAGTCGCATATGACAAAAGTCGAATGCTCTGGTAACACACTTTATATGGTGGTAATACACTTTATATGGAGCTGTTCACATTGGATGAGACGCGATTTTTATAAAGTGTATGGTGACCAGAGCATTCGACTTTTAGTCATATGCGACTTACGACTAGTGTGAACGGGCTGTTAGTTGTTCTTGAGATCGTTAAACAACATTCAGCATGGTCTTTAATGGATGGATTACCACTAGCGGTGATAACAACTGCGGGAATCCGTGCTTCGAAGCGCAAGTTTAATTGTAGGTTGGGTTAAGTCATTAAGCCATGAAGAAGGTCTTCAGGCGGCCTAATACTCTTCCACCAGAGGTGTTCCAGACAAGCTTAGGGCTGGTTTTACCAAACTTTGTCTAACAGAGTGTTAGTTAATTGACATTCAAATTTAGTAAGAAAAATAACAACGGATTAAGATTTTAACAGACCGTTACGATTGTTTTGTGTTCCAAAGGAAATCTTCATTAACAAGCCGCTAAATCTAATCGCTGGTCGGCGGCCGGTTAGCTCACTGACAGTTGACATCAAAGAAAATTAAAATAAAAAAATGTCACAACAACGTCCAAAAGCATTGAAAATTTCACGCCATAACCATAGCAACAGAAATAACAACGAAGTTTGAAGGAAATATTCCCTAACCGCGATTTACTAACCAGCGGTTAGATTGACTTTGATGAAACCAGCTCTTAGTTACTTAAACACACGAACACAGTCGCTGGTCACAATAAATAGGTTACTTACACTTCATACTCGTCGTAGTACTTAGTGAACATGTCAGTCGCATTGATAGACATTGTGATGGTACCCCGAGGGTTCGCACTCTGCTGTAGTCTACGCTCTTCTCGCTCACGCTTTAACCTGAAAGAAAACGTAAAATATTCTATAGAATAACACTATTAACACTTTGAGCGCTATCGACTTGAATTAAGGCTTGTTCGGACTACGCGTACGTACATTGGAATGCGTAGTCCTTCAATACCAACAGTTTACCTAACTTGCATGGCGGGCATGCTGTATGCTGTGCTGTCTTTCTCTCAGAGGATAACAGCAAACCCATATATGATAAATCTCTTATCCCACTCATATAATAACGCTGAAATTTTGTGAGTTTGTTTAGATGTTTGTGTTTCAATTGCGCCTAAGCCAGTAAACCGATTTGGATGAAACTTGGTATAGGCGTAGTGGATAGTGACCTGGTACCAACATTTTGAATAGCCTTTATGCCATATAAAGGCTATTCAAAATGTTGGTACCACGCGGGCGAAACCGCGCGCAGATGCTGGTAGTAAATAAATTAGACTCATAAGTTCAACTTATTATACGGGTGCGAAATATTTTTATTATAAGTAGGTACGAGCCAAAAAGACTTTCCTACGACAAGGAGGCTCTAGACCATGTATCTACCAACACAGTTTTTGTCTACATTGGGACTCCCTTCAAAAACCGGAGAAAATTTCGAAGCAACAGGCTAGTTACGCGTTTTGTTTACATCGCAATAGGACGTCAATAAGGCTTGGTTTGATTACCTTCTTCGACGGCTCGACATCTTGAACTATGTATATCTTCAAATGTTTGAGTGATCACACGAAACACGGCACGATCGATTGATATGATACGACGTGACATAAACTAGACAATATTTACGAGAAATAGAATTCAAAGAGCAAAATGAGGCTGAAGCGCCTGCGCGATACAGAGGCGGCATTTTTCATAACATACAATGTGAGTACTAAAGATTACTGCCTTTCACAAGGTAAAAAAGTTACAATTAGGTCAGATTATGGTTTGTTTAATATTGATGCCAAAAAACACTAAATAGCGTTTAGTTAGTAATGGCAGCCCCATTTAAAATGCAAAAAATACAACTGCATCATAATTTATCTAGGACTAGCGACCCGCCCCGGCTTCGCACGGGTGCAATGCTGATACTAAATTTCTCTACTAATGTATTATACATATAAACCTTCCTCTTGAATCACTCATCTATTAAAAAAACCGTATCAAAATAGGGACAGAGAAAGCGACTTTGTTTTATACTATGTAGTGATGAGCACATTTCTATGAAAAGTAACAAAGGCAAGAAAAGGTTAGGTACAAAAGATTCTTTGATAAAAGACTTTATTTTACATAATTTTTTGTAATTTTTATAGTGCTAATCCACACTTGGTATTTAATTAAGAAATGAAATGTCGCTTTAGCTAATTTTATATTTTTTTGTAATTTTTAGCTAAAGCGACATCTCTTAGTCATTTGATTCTGAATGTAACTTTGGACAATGATCATGAGTTCACTAGTGAAACGTGTAGATGGCGCTAATCGGTGCATAACCGATAAATATGAGCTTGTCAAAGATTTGGATGCCGACAACTAGAGTTCTGTGGCCGAGGTAAGGCACTCCGGCTTTAGGAGGATCGTCTGATCGATGCGGGTTTGAATCCCGTCGGAATCCAAAATTTTGATAAGACTTCATTTATTTTTAATGTTCACTAAAACATTTGAGTAATACAAATCTACATTGATGCAAGTTTTGCAGATAAAACTTAGGTCAAACAAAACATTAAAAACAAAATTTATTAGATCTTTTTTAAATTTATTAGATTTATTAGAATTGGTTTGGTCAAATGGAGACATTTCGGAAGCTGTCAGACACATATTTCATTAACTTTCAGTAATTCTAATAAGTGCACCTAGATTTGGTTGAAGCATAGGTATATTTGTTTTAGTGATTTATTGTACATTTTATTTACCTTTCATATTCTTCTCGTATTTCTCTCGGTGTCCGAGTGCGAAATATTACCTCCCAACCATCTACTTCCAAACCTCGCTTACCTGTACACAAATAATTTTTATCAATTCTCTGTTACAAAACTTTTTTTTATTCTACAATATACATGTAAGCTCAAATCACTTGACATCACAGCTGATTACCGTAAGTTACCCTAAAAGGATAAAAAGATCCACAACATCATGGACCTAGATTCGTCATGACATGAATTTATGATGAAAAACAAAAGAAGAATAACTTGCTGGAGCTCTTTCTCTAAAAGACCACCACTACAACAAACCTGCTTAAAGTCATGGGACTGATCGCAGATACGACAAATTCTACAATAAAGGCCGGCGCACATATGGCGCACAGCACAGAGCATTTTATGCTCTACGCTGCCCTTCACAATTTGTGCGCCGGCCCTTACAAATCATACCAAGTGTATCATAAATGGCTCTTTTGTGTGAGTCTGATAAAACTTCGTAGGCTTCTTTAACTTTGTTGAATATTTGTTCTGCCCATTTCTGCTGATGGGGTCGGTCAGTACTGTGCTTGTCGGGGTGGAACATACGAGACAGGCGGCGATATGCACTATTTATTTCTTCAGGTGTGGCCTGCAACAGTCCACGACAATTTTTGTTATGTATCATTAGTGATAGGCATGTTTACATGGGAATTCAAACATTAATTAAACATTGAAGGGTGAAATTAGACAATTCACTTGACTATTTCGAGTAGTAAATATAAAGCTTGAGAGAGAGACAGTATGTTAGGTCATTATTTTCTTAAAATTTCATAAAATCAGGGATGATCAATATGCTTACACTCAAGAGGACGCTGTAGTGCCTGGGACATTAACAAATAGATAATACTATTTTCATGACTATTCAAAGGACACAAAAATCAATCAGTAACAAGGAATGAAAACATTTTTTGCGAGCGACCGAAGCGTGTCAGTTTCGAGATTTTGTCCTTCTGTCTGGTTGTGCGGCTGTTCTCGCCTACAAGTCGCATTTTTAAACCGATTTTGACGAAAATTGGCACAGGTTCCTTGATTTATTAAAAGAACTTTTGTCTATTGCGATTTTTGACCTACACAAGAGGTTATGAAAAAAATCCAGAGGGGAGGTGGAGGGGGGAAAGTCGTGGGAAGTTTGTTTTAGCGTTCTATGACGTTTTTTCGAAAATGTATCTACCTATACCAATCGAGGCATTCCCCTACGCAGTCCTCTCCAAGTCTCAACCTTGGACAAACCTGTAGACACCAGATTCGACCCCCAAGGACCAAAGGCACTAGAGTAGGTAATCACAAAAAGTTATACCCCTCTTTTGCTTAAAAGTTTAATAGGCATAGGTAGGTAGGTAAGCCTATTGGAAAATACAAAGTATCTAAAAATTCAATTTTGTTCGCGAGGTCTACTGTTCTCACAAAACCACTAGAAAATAGCCTTTGAACCAACTTCACCCAACTTTATAAGTGGCTATGAAAGTTTAAGAAAGACCTATACTGAGTGCAGTAATATAAAAGCTAGCAAATATGTCTTCTGTATATAACAAAGACATCAAACATCATGTTAACATGTGTGATACAATGTTGCAGCCAAAATTTTATTGCTTTTGTCAAAACCCATAATGCTTGAAGTCATAACATTTACTAATTTGGATCTATAAGAGTGGTGTATTATTATTATTATTTTATTTATAAGACCTTAAATAAAACATAAAAAACTGGGTAAAAAATATTTAAAAGAATGTGCAGCAATTAGTAAAATTGGTCAAAGGACATCATTCAGCGTTCATTCATTTTTGCACCAAAAATCAAAAAGTGCCAGCCAGAAATTTTTTTTTACATCATGTTATGTGAGTGGCCTAAACACCTAGTTTGTTGGTCAATGTTAAATTTTAATAGCAATATAAAATTGTTATGTTCAATAACAAACTGTAAAAAACCACCAAGCAAGTGAGAGTCAATCAACGACTTGCACACACTAGGACAGAACCTAGCGATAAGTATAACAAACTATATAGGTCATGTGTGCCTTTTAGTTAGCACTATCTAGAAATCGTCCAATTTTACTAACGACATCTGGTTATAAAATCAGAAACTATTTTCTCAAAGAATCGGCCCTTACTAATCTGGATAAAGAACTTTATTTCTCAAAAGAAATTTACATTTCACTTAACTCATTAAGTGAAATGTAAATTTCTAAAGTAAGCTAAACTAATAAACTTGGCATAAAGTAAGTCATGCATAAATTAAGAATTTGCATGGTTATTCATAGGTTACTACACTGTAGCTACAACAGTTAAGGTACTCTGTGGCCCATCTCAAAAATCCACCCTGTATATGTGCCCTCTGACAGACAGAACCCTAAAAATACTGCAAGATAGCAGCAATACTACCTACCAGGTAAAGTAGTTTCTACTGTACAGTCACGGACAATACAATGTATACACTCCATCATTTGCCTGCCCTTATCCCGCTTATGCGGGGTCGGCACAACATGTTCTCTTCTTCCACTCTCCCCTATCACTCGTCATCTTCGTATTTATTTATTTATTTATTATATATTCACACAGTATTCACTCCCTTCTTACCCATATCTTCTTTCACACAATCCATCCATCTTTTCTTTGGTCTACCTCTACTCACATATCCATCCACATTCATTTCCATCACCCTTTTAGTTACGTGACTTTCATCCCTCTGCATTACATGCCCATACCACGTTAACCAATGTATACACTCCATACTTTTAAAATTAATATCACACTAAAACTAATAGATGTAGGAGCGGAAATTGATTTCTCATTGAACTAGTGGCGAAATCAATAAAAATACCAGAACATTGTTGGACATGTCGACCTGTACATGGGTTGAAACATTATGGAGTGACATTTTATTGTACATAGTGAGGTAGAATATTTATATTTTGTAAACAGTAGTTTAACAAAAACCAGTTGCCTTTTTATCTATCCTATTTTGTCCCACTGCTTGACATAGGTCCCATCCTCTCAAAGGCTTCTCCTTCTCCAAAGAATCTCCAAATCGCTACTCCTTGGTTGACCACAACCTCCTCTTCCAATACTAAGCTACTGAGATCCAAATCGAACGCAGTATTTTATAATAATACCAATTATTATAAAATACTGCGTTTATAATAATAACGCGTATTTTTTTTTAGAAATATATAGCTGAAGTACCTAGTACCTACTGAAAATTCGTAACCTCTACGTAAATTTCTAACCTTATTTCAATAAACAAGAGTTAGTAGAGGCTACACCTCTCTAGAATGACAACACATTTATAAAAGGTAACAATAACTCTCCTGCGTTATATAATGATGCTATTGATAAGGTAAAAATATCCAAGCCGACAGTATTTGCCGATGACATGTGATGCAATAGTTACCGTTTTCGACACATTTAGAAATTGGTAATAATTCTCTTCCAACAAAATATTGTCTCCTTCTTCTTCCATTTTTCAGTGTATACTATAATTTCCAAAAATAATTCAGTAATTACAAAGTCCTATTTGTTCTAAAATTTCTGAACTCTGAAGCTCGCAAGCACGGCTCTACAAAATTTTTAAATGATTTTTGACTGATGAGTAAAATGACATTTTGACATTGTTGACATTTTGCGGAACTTTTGTACCACAGAGTAATTTGTGACAAAAGAACTGTGCAATACGCAAAACCATTCTTTTGCTCTCTGAAGTAGCTGCACAGAACCCATTTTTGATGACGCCTAAATGACGAAAACAGCGTTGTGTAGCTGCCTCGTTCACTTGCTTAGTTTGTTGAATCGTGCTATCTTGCCTACTCGCGCAAAGTAAACCTGCGCAATCGTTTGGTGCACATATCATCAGACTATGCTTCAGTCAGACCAATGATGTTATAGAAAGACAAGGAACGGTTGTGCGGCGTACCACACAGACTCAGATCCAAGCAAACAGACGACTCTGCTCCAACACCGCTCCCACCCAACACTACCACGACAACCAACCTCAGGTGCAACCACAGAGTAACTGGGTGCAACCAACTGAGCAGTCATCAGACAAAATAGAATGGATATGGGATATTGACAGAATTCCTCCTAAAACATTTTTTGACGTTTTTACGCATTTTACACACACTCATGCATAAAAAATGACAATACACCTTCAATTTAACGCACACTCTTGCATATACTAACAAAAATTAACGTCTCTTTTCGTTTATGACGTACGTAATATTACAAGAGGCATATGATTTGGAATCATGTACATTTTGGCACAGGGGAAATTACAATGAGTAAACTATTGCATTTTAAAAGTATATAAGTAGTAGGTATATTAGTTATCTGGTTCCCTTAGTACAAGCTTTGCTTAGTTTGGTGCTAGATGATGCTGTGTTAAATGTCCAGCATTATTTATTTTATTTTTGGAATGAAGTTCCTTATCGCGCGTTGCGAAAGGGGGCTTGACGGAAAAAATTCATACGAAAAGTTGTAACGACACTTTTTGTTATAAATATAAATATATAAAAATCATACTTACACATCTGAATGTTGTTGTTGTTGTTGTTATTAAGTAAGTAAGTAAGTGAGTAAGAAAGTAAGTAAGTAAGTGAGTGAGTGAGTGAGTGAGTGAGTGAGTGAGTGAGTGAGTGAGTGAGTGAGTGAGTGAGTGATTGAGTGAGTGAGTGAGTGAGTGAGTGAGTGAGTTAGTGATATATGCCCATACCACGACAACCTATTACTCCTCAACTTATCCGTCACTGGCGCAACTTTCAAACTTCCTCTATTATACTCTTTCCTGATTTTGTCCATTCTTGTAACTCCACACATCCATCTCAACATTCGCATTTCCGCAACATGCACTCTTCTTTCATCCGTCTCTTTGGTTGCCCAACACTCTGGTCCATACAATACGACAGGTCTTATGATCGTCTTGTAAATTTTCCCCTTAATTTTAAGGGGCATATTCGCACCTTCGGGATCAGAGTGTCACTTCTGCAACATTTTACAAAAACAACCTAAATATGCAGAAAGAACCGCGATAATCGACTTTATGTACTCAGCAAAAACGGTGACAATCGCATGAATAACATCGTTTTGAGGGCGGGAGGAACGTTCTGTTATTTTGCGTGATTGGCCCGTTTGCTTGTAACGAAACGTGTCAACGGTCAGTAGAGCGTTGACAGCCGAAGGATGATCTTGTGCGTTCGCGGCGAAGGGGCACTACGGTCAGTAATGACATATTTGTTTACACACTTCTTGCAATAATAATGATACTTCTGAACACAATTCACGTTTTGTTACCAAATTATGGCATTTGTCTGCTGTAAACATAACGGCACTTCTACTTAAAAATTACATTATAGCATAAAATTTTGATTTTCATTGGAACCAAAACGTCATTTCTGTATACAAGTAACATTAATTTTGAAATCATTAGCATTTTTATTGTATAGAATTAAAATAATACTGTTGTGTCAATTTTAGAATTTATTAATATCTTCTACGATTTTGTCCGCCTTTCTCGTTCTATAAGATGATTACTTTCTTAAGAAGACTGATGATTATTGACTATAGTTTAAGATAATAAAACTATTAAAGTATTTACAATAGAAACAATTGAGCTAACTGCATTCTGTTGCATACTGTATAAAGTTAGTTCAACTGTTTCAATTGTAAATTTTAATAGATTATTAAATTGAAATGAGACTATGCCTATTTTGTTTAGATTATTTATGCCATGCACCTAAGACTTTTAGAGAGATGTCTTTTAGAGATTAATTTGATTCCTTTTTAAATGATAAGTACAACTTTAACTTTTATAAAGACTTTAGATACTAGAACAGCGCGCGCTGTCGTGATAACTAACTATTCAGTTTAAACTAAGGTTTCATAAGTTGTATAAGTTGAAAGCCATTTTTAATAGTTTATTTCGAAATGTTTACTATCGTTTTTCATTTATGTGCCATTTGTTTGCATTTCAAATTAAAATGCTTGATAATATCACCTATTTTATTTAATAATCCTCTATTTAACCGTTAAATTAAGCGATAATGCTCCTTGTTTTGCTCGTTTCAGTTTATAAAATACATATTTACTAAAAATAAACATACAACATCCATAAACATGTTGTTATACGTACTTTAATGATTTTATTAATATTTTTTAAATGTCATTTCTGCATTACTACAGTAAGGGATTTGTAACAAAAAGCCACTTTTGGTACCCTTCCCTCAGTTTACGACTTGTTTCTCAAAAACGACTTCTTGTTTTTTGTTTTTTAATAGCGTCGATTATACCTGAAAAACTAACCAATCTAAGGCTATGAGAAACACCTTAATATTCTAAAACAGCACAAAGTAATTAAAAAATTGCGTAAAAAAAAACTTTAAAATGCTCCTCCTGTAAAGTTGGAAAACATGCAGAAGTGACCCTCTGATCCCGAAGGTGCGATGTGGATCGCACGTTGTTCCTGTGACCTGCCGCCATTTCATCCATCCCGCATTTATTCTGTTTTTCACGTCCCGGTCAATATTGCCATCGTTCTGGATTAATGAACCAAGGTACCGGAAGTTGGAGCAGACTGGCAGGGATACACCGTCTAAGGCAATAGGGGAGAAACTGGATGGACCACCGAAGTCGCAGAACAAGTGCTCGGTTTTTGTTCTGCTGATCTTCAGTCCGACACTCTCCAATCTCTCTTGCCATTTTGCCAGTCTGCTCTGGACCTCAGTTGCATTATTTCCGACAAGTACGATGTCGTCGGCGAACAGCATGCACCAGGGTGCCTCCTCCTGTATTTCCGATGTCAGTGCATCCATTACCAGGAGGAACAAATAAGGGCTCAAAGCCGTTCCCTGGTGCAAACCCACTGCCACATCGAATTTATCGCTGACTCCTGCTTCGGACCGGACGTGTGTGTTAGCTCTCTCATACATCGCACTCACAAGCTGCACGTATTTATTTATTTCTCTGAATCATAAATGTATAATCAACGAGTCTTGGTCCGAGGGAAATTACAAGTAACGACTCGTCCCGTCTAAATGATCTATGGAGCAGTCTGACGGCAGCAAGCTCGCTGACAGCGAGCTGTCAATGTCGGCTAATTTATGTTGGCAATTCAATATAATAAAACTTGACATTGGCAGAATTACACCTAGTTGTGTAGATTGCCACTAAATAAAAAAGAAGAAGAAGAAGATAAAGTTAAAAAATAATAATTAGGTAGGTATAGGTACTTTAAATTAATTCAAAAATTATATAAAAACATTAAACCTAGGCAGAATGATTTACAGTTTATTGCTATTTAATAAAAGAAGAAGAAGTAAAGTTTATATAAAAAAAGCCCTATTGAATTATATTCATAGCCTATCAGAGTTGTAGCGGAGTCGTGTGAGTATATTTGAAATTCAAATAAATGTCACGGTACGTACTTATAGTGTCACAAACTTATCTGAACCGGTGACCAAAACAGGAATGACGAATTTTACTTTAAAAATTATTTTTCCTCGCCCCCCTCACCGGTTCAGATAAGTTTGTGTCACTATACAATCTTTTGATGCGACCTCAGAGTAAATAGCACTAACAATGATCTCAAAAATTACACTAGAATTAAAGCATAATAGGTAGGTAGAAAAAAACAGAAAAACAAAAGAACAAAACTCTTCTATCTTGATGCCTTTGAGAAAAGCTGGTGGGAAATGGGCGGAGACAGAGATGGTTGGAAGGATATGGGGGAGACCTTTGCCCAGCAGTGGGAAAATATAGGTTAAGAAATAAAAAAGGTTGGTATAACAATGATAAAACATAGACTTGGTACTTTACCTACCTCCTACTTAAACTTAATAAAATTAAAAGTTCATATAAAAAAAAAACAGGGTCACGACTGTATCCCCAAGGCGCGGTAGACATTCTCTCAGATCTTTATATTCCAGATCCTTTGAAGATGTTTATGGGGGTAGTCAGAGGCATGTACAAATACATATTTGATACATGCCCACATCTTGCAGAAGGTAGTACCTATTCATAAGTTCATATAAAATTTACTTGAATAGTGATGTAAGTAAGATTGAATTAAAAAACCAAACTCAAAATGTTTGCGATTGCAAAAAGCAACATAAATATTTTTTGTAGGTACTTAAACCTACCTACCTATACCACATAAGTTCACATAACTAACCATTATCTAGCTCCATACGAATTTATCTAACATCTAGGTAGCTACAGTAGGTACTAAGTACCTACGGTACCCTAAAGACTAGTTACCATACCTACATTGCAGAATATCTGGAACTACCAACCAAACTGCCTACCTACAATCATGATTGTACCTACCTACCAATACCAACCAACCAACAAAGTCTTGGATCGAATATAAACATTACTTAGGTAGGTTGTTAAAACTTGGTTGGTAAAATTTTCAACAAAACTTTAACGCCTACAGGTAAAAATGGGATAATAAATAATTTGAGTCATACAGCCGGCAGCAATCCATAATTCCCGGAGGCATCACGGCTGGGCCAACCGGCGGCGCAGATGGCTCGAAAGCTGGGTGCTGCGCATCTCTAAGGCTCCAGGAGCCCGCGCGCGCATCTGCGTAGGTAGTCTCTCTCCCTCTTTCGCATTAAAAGCATCATTTAGCATCTCTCCAGGCCTCACTGACCTAACACACTTTTCCCCTTCACACCATACCCCACCCCGCCAAATCAGAATAGAAACCAAATCAATAAATGACAACAAAGTAAGAGTAGTTGGAAAGGTGGTCGGGTTTCATATCGCGACCTGTGTTTTACTTAAAGAAAAGTGTAGTGCAGTAAAGATACAAGATAAATCGATTAAAATCCAATTAACTTACGCTCAACAATAGCATAGCACCTAGTGTTAGTTAAATTTGCCTTTAACTAAAGTTGTTTTATACTTACTTGTTACTTACTGGCTTACGTTTTTTATCAAATCATAAATAGCAATCAATCAGACAGTAATGGCTTCTAGCCTAGGCGTTGAATTTGAAGCAGACTTTACAATGGATTTGTTTGCTGATCTCACACCGATTACTATAATTGAAGTAAACCCTCAAATTGATATTGCGATGGGAACAGCTGACACACCATCAAGTGACCAGCAGCTCGAAATAGAACAAAAAGATGTAACGGAGAACAAACCTGAAGAGCAGAATTCAATAATGAATATGTTAATTAAGCAACCATCGCATCCTGCTCCGGAACAGAATGAACCAGTCGCAGAAGCTGCAACGCCGCCATCTTCCGATATCAACGAAATGGTGGAAATAATTTTTGCTGAAGAAACAGGTGAAAACGCTTCTGAACCTAATGAAGGATCAGAACAAGCTGTAATAATCGATGCGTTTAACGATCCAGATAAAATGAGACTAATGGTGATAGTATCCATGGTCACGCCATTTGGGGATGGTGCCGACACTCTCGTACATGCGGGGGATTTTATAATAGAGGTAAGATTCAATTCATTTTTACTAATTTTATGTATCTTCTTACATATTTGTGGTAGCTTAGTTTCTGTAAATAAATGAAGCGCTCTTGGTCGTGCTTGCTTAGTCGTTCTTGATAGATCGTCAAAGTTAAGCAACGTTTGAAACGGCCTGTAAGTGGATGGGTGACCGCCAGTGGCATTTTCATCTGAGCGCTTCCGTGCTTTGGAGGGCACGTTAAATTGTCGGTCCCAGCTATTTAAGTCGTTAAGCCATGACGAAGGCCTTTAGGCGGCCTAAATACTCCGTCACCAGAGTTGGCCACTGAGTACTGACTCATACGAACTTACTTAGGTACTTTGTAAATAAATGTAAAATCTTTTGTACATAGGTACATACCAATTTATGGAAAGCTAATGCACTAAATATAAGAAAGGTTTTTTTAATAGATAGGTATGTAACTGAACTAGAGTTTGTTATTCAGCATTCAGTATGCGACGATAATTAGGTAGGTAGGTAGTTACCTATCCTATCTACTAATAAATAATAAAGCTGATAGTGTGTATGTATTTTGTGTTTCATTCGCGCCTAAACCAATGAACCGATTTGGATGTAGATAGTGACCTAGAATAGCATATAAGCGATTCAAAAAGTTGGTACCAGGTGAGCGAAGCCGCGCGCAGCTAGTATGCGTATAAAGCATCTCGTAGAACTCCAAGTGAAAAGTTTTATAGGTGACTTTGAACAGAAACATTATAGTATAACATCGTGTATGTAGGGCATCTAATTTGTTTGACTGTATTAGTTAGGTAGGTATTAACATGTTCACATAAATAGAACGATGAAGCTAGCATGCTAAAACCCATTTCCAACTTATAAAATTATGTTGTTGTTTTAGGTTACTCCTACAACGACCATAAGAGAAATTAAATATGGCATAACACACACATTGGACATTTGCTATGAAGACATGGCATTGGTTTTCGTTGGAAAATTTCTCAGCGATGCGCGCACTGTTGCATATTACTTTATCGACGATGGACAGACGCTCCATTTACTTGTTGAGTCACCGAACAAGTTATTCAAAGATGTATTCGAGGAATTCAAAAGACTCAATTTGAGTGAGGAAAGGGCTTGGTTTGCAACAAGAAGCTTTATTTACATACTGCATAACAAATACAGTGTGGAAGGATCAGGAGATGATGAAACACCAGCATTGACAGAAGAACTTCTTTTGCATGAACTGGAACAGATTTATGTTCCTGGAAGTGATGAGAGCGATGACTCATCCGCTGACGAAGACGAGAACGACTCTAAAGATGACAATTTGGTTTTTGTGGGAACCATGGAACTTGAGTTTGTAGTTGATCAAACAGGAGATGATTCCGGCGAAGAGGGCTTTTTAGATGATGGCCATAACGCCGATGATGTACATGATAACTCTGATGCTGAAGATGAGAACTCAGAGGATGAGGAGAATAACGAAGAAAATTATGATGATGATGTGTCAGATTTTGAAAATGAAGTAAATGAAACAGATCACCTTATTTCGCAAGCTATGGCTATTTACAACTCCATGGAATAGTTTAATACTTGCTATAACTCGGTATATAGCAAGTACCTACATACAGCAACACACATAACAAGGCAGATTCTGTAAAGGCCCTCCCTACAAGCTGAAAAAGGTAATATTTTAATAGGTACTTACCTACTTAGCTCTTCATAACATTCCGAAAATAAAAAGTTTTAAAGATATAGGTGTGATCTCCAGTAATTCCCCTAACTCTGTTTAGGTAAATAGGTAGGTAATCGTGGAAATAGTAGTTACACTCATTTATTCATAAAATGTCTATGTAAACAGATTGTATTTCTTTTAACGTATAATAATACCAAACCAGATGTTTACATTTAAATGTTAGTACCTAGTGGTCAAGTTCTGAATTGTAATCCGTTTTAATAATACCAAACAAGATGTTTTTAAAATGTTAGCACATAATGGAAAAGTTCTGAATTGTAATTTCTTTTAGAGTATAATAATCCCAAACAAGATGTTTAAATTTAAAATATGTTAGTACCTAGTGGTAAAGTTCTGAATTGTAATTGATAATATAAGTATAATTATACCTTAATACGTAACCAAAACATTGTCGGTAAAATCAATTTCATCTTGAACTTGAACAAGAGTTACATGAAAATTGTTAGATAAGCATTTTATTATTACTTACCCATGTACCTACTTATAATGGCTATTGATTGAATAAAGAGACGTATCATCGCAAAGTGTCATTAAAATATTTTTAGGTAGGTACCTACGTAGCAGCAACAAACAACTATATACCTACCTAGTAAGCCGGGTCCACAGCGCCGTGTTTAAGTGTTTTCTAACATGTTAGCATTGTTTTCCATCAACAGCACGCGTCTATTCGGTTAATTACATGTTAAAAACACGAAAACAGGGCACTGTGGACGCGGCTTTACAATTAAAAAATCAAAAAACCTGACTGTAAGAATTTGCAATTCCTAGGTAGGTTACCTGCCTAACCTACACTAGCTGTAACATTAAAACCATTTGCAATTTGCATGCATTGATTGCCAATTGGATATTCAAAACGAATATAATACTCGTACTTTTATATTATTTTAGTAATCTCCTTTTGATTTTCTTCATTTTTTTATCATTTATTTTTCTGCCAACACCAAATGCGCTAACAGTGCCTCTCTCACCGGTCCAGTTAAGTTTGTGGTACTGTACTCTGAGGATCAAACCCAAACGAGAGCTCAACGAGAACATCAGACAAAATAGAATCTTTATGATTTAGGACGAGAACATAAGCTGGCCCAAAGATAAAAGGTTCAATGCTAAATCCATGAGCTGGCCATACCCTGCCTGCCATACCACGCACGTGCCGTCGGGCAGTGATTTGATAGACTACGAGTCAATGATCTAGTTAAGATCATTACGAGTGACTACGAATTTAAAGAGGTTCTATGCTAAATCTATGAATTTAAAGTAGCGCACGCCGCGCACGGGCTCAACGAGAACTTGCTTGACGTGAGACCGAGACTGAGACGTGAACGAACCGAGCCTTTAGTCTGTGGTTGGTTAAACTTCGCATAGTTCTCATTCTCATTCAATAAATTGCTACCTAATCTGTGGTCGTTGGCAAGCAAGCAAGCAAGCAAAGCAAAGCAAAGCAAAGCAAAGCAAGCGAGCGAGCGAGTCGGGAGTGGAAAGAAAGAACAATTTTGTTGGCATTTGTTTGATATGAATTCATATTCTTAGCTGTTTTCTGTGTAATTTTCTGTTACTCTTGGTTATTGAAATGTTTAAAGAATTTCGCCAGTTTCTTCCTAAGTGTTTCATCAAATGAAGTTGCTGCAAATATTATTTTTGTGTAACCGCCCATAATTCGATCGCTGAAATCAATTATTTCAACGGTAAAAATCATACAATAATTGTTTTCTTTGAATTATTTATAATTTTTTTAGCAGTAAGTAAGTATATTTAGGTATTTTTTTTCTTTGCCTAAAGTCTCGTTATTTTTATGTTTTCCCATATGATTATTTTTGTTCTCCTAAGTCCTACACATTTCTTTATATGGGCACTGAGTAGGTATAGATGAATTTGGTTGACGCTACGAACTTAGTGTGTCACCATACCTACTTATTTATTATGATTATACAATATATTTTCTATGGAACCTGTGCATGATTGTTGTTCTAGAATCATTCCAACCCTGAAGCTACTTAGTGTATGTAATGCTTTCTCCACACAGAGGAATAAATTATTATAACATTATTTGATGTGTGAAAGTCTCATTCCTATGATAATTTGTCAATTTGGATGAGAATTTGACACTACCTGTTTAGCTATTTAGCTATGCTATTCAAATTTTGTGATTTACTTTCTCTTATTCCTTGATGTAGGAATACTTACCAAACCATAGTAGATAGTTCAAACTTAGATAAAGGAGTCAAGTGCAGAGTATTGGGTACTTATTCATTCCACAGTTAAATTGTTTGCAACAGAAAGTGTACTCAAAAAATATCAAAATTTTCATTCATGAACTTATGTTCTATGATACCATTGCATTTCAATACCCAAATCCAGAACTAAGATTGTGTAAACATGAGTAGATATTCTAGCTCGCTCCCATTGCCTTTTAGCCAGATGCCCTCACAAATATTATAACATTTAAGCCTACTTGTGACGCAAAAGGTTGTGGGTTCGATCCCCTCCGCAGGACAAATGTTTGTATGATCTACATATTTGTCTCGGGTCTGGGTGTTTTCTAGTATAATATGTATGTATTTACAAACAAAAAGTATATAAGTACCATATCAGTTTTCTGGTTCCCATTGAGTCATAAATTCTCAAAACATTATCTTATACTCATGAAAAACGTCAAAATGCTAAACTAAATAAAGATGCAAGCTGTCATTTACCGAGATGGTTTTGCTGCACTGCCAGTCATCTTGCTAGCAGCCCAACACCTAAACACCCTTTAACTTTCTTGCACTGATACTTATACATGCTAAAGCTACCCATAATTATAACAATAAATAGTCCTAATTTAAAATTAGATAATTATTTAAATTATGAAACTAAAATAATCAATTTTCTTTGCTTTCATTCCGAGCTGTATATACATAAATGAGCCAAAAGAAAGTTCTTGCAATGCATTAAGAATTTTTATTAGCTTTGCTCCAGTTGCTAGGTTGTTACAATTAATAATTAGTAATTAATAATTTATGCTAGTCATGAGTTGAATATTAATATTAATAAATTATTCTTGACCTTGATTCTATATCCTGTAATGAGCTGGGTATACCAAAAGTCTTCTCGGAATCTTAATTAGAATTTCCAACCATATATTTTACTATCTACTGCGCGCGGCTTCGCTCGCGTGATACCAACATTTTGAATGTATCCACGCCTATGCCAAGTTTCATCCAAATCTGTTCACTGGTTTAGGCGTGATTGAAACAAACATACAATCTTTCAGCTTTATTATAATAGTAGGATGTAGGATTCCTATAGTATTACAGCAACAATATGGCTTTGTCACATCACGAACTATAGACCATATGGCACCATAGACCACATTCACACAGTGAGGCAGATTATACAGAAGTCCGAAGAGTATAATCAGCCCCTGTGTCTGGCCTTTGTGAACTGTGAAAAGGCTGTTCCTGGTTGACCTGGGCTGTTCTGGAATCCTTGCAGCGATGCCAAGTAGACTATCGTTATATCGAAGTGTTGAGATGTCTGTACGAGGCCGCCACCATGAGTGTCCGAGTACAGGACCATCAGTCTAAGCCCATCCAGCTGCGCAGAGGAGTGAGACAAGGAGATGTCATATCTCCGAAACTGTTCACAAGCGCGTTGGAGGATATGTTTAAGTCTCTGGATTGGAAAGGTATGGGCATAAACATAAACGGCGAGCACATCTCACACTTACGATTCGCAGATGACATAGTCTTACTGGCGGAGTCGCTTGAGGAGCTACAACGGATGCTGGACGGCCTAGCATCAGCCTCGCGAGCGATAGGTCTCGGCATGAATTTGGACAAGACCAAAGTCATGGTCAATGACCAAGTTGATCCGAAACCTGTCGCTGTAAATGGTCACCTTCTTGAAGTTGTTTCGCAATACACATACCTCGGGCAGATTTTGCAGTTAGGTAAAAGCAACTTTGAAAAGGAAGACAAAAAGAGGATTCAGCTGGGTTGGGCAGCATTTGGAAAACTACGTCGAGTCTTCTCGTCACCCATACCGCAATGTCTGAAAACGAAAGTTTTCAATCAGTGCGTCCTACCTGTCATGACCTACGGTGCCGAAACGTGGACACTCACATTACGGCTAATCCACCAGTTTAAAGTCGCTCAGTGAGCTATGGAACGAGCTATGCTTGGAGTTTCTCTGAAGGATAGAATCCGCAATGAGACTATCCGACATAGAACCAAAGTTGTCGACATAGCTCAGAGAATTAGCAAGCTGAAGTGACAGTGGGCTGGCCATATCTGCCGAAGAACCGATAACCGCTGGGGTAAACGAGTTCTTGAGTGGAGATCGCGACTCGGCAAACGTAGTGTAGGACGTCCTCCGGCCAGGTGGAGTGACGATCTGCGAAAGGCTGCTGGCAGATGCTGGATGCGTCGAGCCGAGGACAGGGCGCAATGGCGCTCATTAGGGGAGGCCTATGTCCAGCAGTGGACTGCTATAGGCTGACGATGATGCTGATGACATCACAAACCTAAACCAAAACCCCGGCTTATAATCAATTAGGTACAAATGGTTGAACAATTTTATTTTGAACCTTATAAGATCACAGATGTCAATACATAAAATTCCCTTAAAAAAGTAAGTTCGTATGAGATAGTTACCAACTCTGGTGACGGAGTTTTAAGGTCGCCTTAAATCCAATTTAACGTGTCCTCCGAAGCACGGAAGCGCTCAGTTGAAAATGCCTGTTGCGGTCACTCGTCTCGGAGTGCGTGCATAGTACCTTCTTTATCTTAGGTATTACTGGCCGTGGTATATGAGATAATAATGTCTGTTTGTTGCAGTGACGGTCGCGGTGCGATGCCGTCGACACACCTGAACTTGCGCGAGGACGACGTAGTGCGGCTTGCGCTCGAGTTTCTACACCACAGAGACCTTCACATCACGCAACTCTCCTTGGAACGAGAGACAGGTGTCATCAACGGAAACTACGCCGACGATGTACTCTTCCTTCGGCAACTCATCCTCGACGGACAGTGGGATGACGTCCTCGAGTTCATACAACCTCTCAGCGCGCTCAAAGCTTTCGAAGCCGACAAATTTAACTACGCTATCCTCAGGCACAAGTATATAGAGCTACTATGTATCAGGTCCGAAATAAAAGCGTACAACAACGTCGAGAACATTGTGGACGAAGTAGTCAAAGTTCTCAGTGATCTCGAAAAACTTGCACCCTCGAAAGAAGAATACTCAAACCTATGTTTACTTTTGACACTGCCGAGCATCACTGATCACGCGCAGTTCAAGAAATGGAATCCTAGCAACGCAAGAGTCCAGTGCTTTCGTGAAGTTTACCCATTGGTGGAACAGTTCTTACCATGCGATAAGAAATCCAGTAATACGATTTCCAAGTGTGCTAAAAATGACCGTTTGATGCAGTTACTCATAAAAGGAATTCTTTACGAATCGTGCGTGAATTACTGCCAAGCTAAAGCTACAGGATCAAAAGAGGCGCAGTCTAACGAAGTGAATTTTTCTAGACTGCTGGATGGCTCTGGTTTTGATGAATCCGACTTAAGTTTGCTGTCTTGGCTGCAATCCATTCCTTCGGAGACATTTAGCGTGCCATTTGAGCAACGAATGCTGAACGTGGATGTGGAGAAGCTAGAGCGTCCATCGTTGCATACGTCTTGGACGGAGCACATGTTGGTGACGCCGATAAAGCCGCGCACGTTCCCGCACCTCGCTATGCCTTTCCGACGGCCGCGGTCCGCCGCCGACGCCATGACGCGCTCCCTACGCCCCTTGCCTGACGGCGCGCCGCGTCACCCCGCACTCATGGCGCTCTCCGCCATCGACTACGGCCCTTCCTCCTCCTGCTTCGCCGGCTTCCATCTCACCGGCATCAAGGGAAGCAAGCTTATGAACACCTCCGTCGACCGATTATTCGATAACAAAAACGGCGAAAGCATCTTTAACGGCCTGAACGAATCGCTGAAGCCTATCGACGAGCAATCCAAGACTGACTCGAAGAATAACAGTCAAACGCCGAGTAGTATTGGCGCATCGACGGCGACGACGCCGGAGCACAGAGCGCAGGATTACTCGGCGTGCACGTCGCTGAGTGGCGCGGCGCCGCCGGCGGGACCCGGGGCCGCGCCGCCCGAACCGCCCGCCGCCATTATACATGCCGCTGGAGATTTCAGGAGAGATTTACTCAAGGAATATCAGATACAAAAGCAACGCGAGTGCGACGACTACCTTCGCAATCTGTGCTCGTCAGATTTGCGGCAACAGAAAACGTTAGCACCTTTCTAAAAACTTAAAGAGCGTAACGATTGCGAGTCGCTTATTAAAACATTATTTGCTATTTCCAGGATGGAGATAAGTGATATTTCGCCGGCGTTCCCGTCAACTGAAAATCAACCGCCGCAGATTCCCCACGCAGACAAGCCCCGGGAATCCCGGGAACAAACACAATTTCTGAGGTGCGTATAATAATTTGTGTATTTCAAGATTTGTTTTGATATTTTCTGATTTCCGACACTATCTAACTGTTGTGTTAGTTCCGCAAATAACGGTAAACTTTCGATGAGTAGTTCTGTGATAGGTAATGTATTTGTTTGAAACGCGTGCATCAGACACCTATTATTTTCTTACGGTGTAGTACTTTCCTCGGTAGAGCGAGCAGGCAATTTGCTCTGAATGTTTGGTCGCCAACTACTGCAAAGCAGTTTTCTCCGACAACGAACCGATAAATTACTATGTAATATGTAAATTAGATATTATTACATGTATGAGTGAATACTGTTTAGTAAAGCTGGTTATTTTCTTTTATATTATTGTTATAAAAGTTTCTGTTCTCTGCGTTTCAGGAAAAATGAAATCGGCGATGCACCGGAGACAGATGACCTAAATAACGTAAGACATTTTCTTTATTTGCTAGTGTTTTTGTTGGTACATTCGCACACATTCGGAATTTGTCAAGTTTTGATGCACCAATTTCATCGCTTTGAGACATACTTTAAAATCCTTTTACCGCACTGGTTCAACAACTGATCTGATGATGGAGCCAGAAGCTGCTCAACGGAACTCTTCAGTGAAAGACAGTAAAGTAATCGTGTTTGCACTCATTTCAATATCGGTACCTATCGCTATGAAAGCGATAGGTACCGAACAACCCATGTTCGTACTTGGAATTATTTATTAAAAAAGTAACAAAAAGTATATAAGTATTATATCAGTTATCTGGTTCCTATAGTACAAGCTTTGCTTAGTTCGGGGTTAGATGATGCTGTGTGAAATGTCCAGCATTAATTATTAATTTTTTTAAGTAAGTAAGTTTGGAAAAGAAAAATAGAAATGAAAGTTATATTGAAACGTACCAAAAAGGTACCATCCTAAATCCATGATTGAAAACTTGGAGCAGTGATATTATCTGTGGACGATGGACATCCCTAACAGTGGTGCCAATATTGGTTGAAAATCTTTATTGATTATCCGTTATGTGATAATTTTTTTTATCGATATATTTTTTGGGTGAAAATATCAGTTGATAGTTTTATTGGAGTAAGTATGAGTTTTAATGAAGTTGAATATTCTGTTATTTGATACAATAATCTAATATATAAAATTCTCGTGTCACAGTTTTTGTTGCCATACTCCTCCGAAACGGCTTGACCGATTTTGATGAAATTTTTTGTCCTTATCCGGTATCTATGAGAATCGGCCAACATATATTATGTTGGCCCCTAAATTTTTATTTTTTAGACAAAATTTTTTTTTTTTTTTTATGATGCAACATACAAAAATACATACAATCCTCAATTTTCACCCTTCTACGATCAACCCTTATTTTTTAATAGCCATTTTAGTAAAATTATTTATATGGCAAAACAACGTTTGCCGGGTCAGCTAGTACTAATAGAAATAAATTCGATTATGTAATGAAGGTAAATTTCCTTCATGCACTGCGATTTTCTCTAAAAGTTAAGTGATTGTTTTTTTTAATTAAGTATATTTAATTTACAGAGTGAGGTCAAATGCTGACCTATTGGTCAGCATTTAACCTCACTGCCTGATGTTAAGCAGTAGTGAGGTCTAAGATGTAGCATGCTTACTGAACCTATTTACTCTTGATTTGAAGACCCCTATATTGTACTGTTTTGGAAAAATAGAGCCCGGCAATGAGTTCCAAAATTTGGCGGTGCGTATCAAAAATGAAGAAACGCTTTGTACGAACTTTGGGAATGTCGACCATGTACAAGTCTTTCCGGGAACCTGTTGGCCCG
The DNA here is from genome assembly GCA_963565295.1 of Epirrhoe alternata. Taxonomy (NCBI): domain Eukaryota; kingdom Metazoa; phylum Arthropoda; class Insecta; order Lepidoptera; family Geometridae; genus Epirrhoe; species Epirrhoe alternata. Next base: position 5,698,959 of record OY751375.1, read on the forward strand.
ATAGAAGAATGGGGGTGGTGGAACAAAATTGTGTTTTTTTATAAATATCATGACTTTGGGTCCTATACAGCGGTGATAGCTGCAGCCTATGCATAGTTACAGCTATCTCCATATAATACCGATGCAGCTCCACGCGCTGGCAACGGCAGGTTGGCGTCGCGCGCGGGGCAAGACGGCAGTGGTCGCCGTCATCAAGACTGCTGCTAAACATATTTAAATCTAAGAAATTATGAGAAAATTTAAGAAACACTAAAAGGAATAAAGATTAAAAATCGCGGCCAATCGAGCTCGGCTGTTTTGGCTGTTATTGTTATTATGACAATAATAACCAAAACAGTTATTTATTTCGATAAGTATTTATAAGTTTTCCTGGGTCATACATAACGGGTCAATCTTTTTGTAGGAGGAGTCTTTCCCGTCATCGTCGCTTGGGCTTTCTACTTGATCGTCGCATTGAATTTAATTCAGTGGATTTAGCCCAGCCCATTTCAGGCATGCGACAGACCCTTTGCATGACTAATGTCCAAAATCAAAAATGTCCAATTAGAACTAATGAATGACCAACAAGAATTTTGTCCAACACGAATTTGGTCCAATAATGATTTCGTCCAACACGAATTTTGTCCAATAAGATAATCGTCCATCTACTAAAATTGACCAATAGGAATTTTGACCATGTAAGAAAATTGTCCAATATGAATTTCGTCCAACACGAACTTTGTCCAATTATGAAAATTGTCCAACCTAAAGTTAATTTTAGTTTTCGGGCAAATCAACTTAAAAGTACTCCTTTCGTGTCCCTGGCATAAAAATAGGAATAAATTCAGTTTTTCATCCAAAACTATGATGATGCAGGGGCACGAAAGTCGCAGGTTTGGTAGAGTAAACGAGATGCAACAAACTAAGCGATTGAGCGAGGCAGCTATACAACGCTGTCTTCGTCTTTTAGGCGTCAGCAAAAATGGGTTCTGCGCAGCTACTTTAGAGAGCTATACGAGCTAACGATTGTGCGTATTGTACTCACCTTAAAAGTTGATTCACCTTTCTAAGTTTCTAATTAGGGCCAATATTTGGTTACTCAATAAAAAAAAAAGAATGTGATGCTCAAAATATTTTATTACATTTCTTCCTTAACATAAAAACGCTAATACAAGTTAGTCAGTTAGTTAATCTTATTTAGTATTTTAATGTGGGTGTTTGTCCTTCTAGTTTTTACCTACTCACTAATTTCATTTGACAGTTTTAATCTTCAAAATATAATTTTTCGCAGAAAATGCAGTGTAGATAGAGTCCCGTCTTCCAGTTGTTTCAAGTAATTCTTGTATTTTTTATCAAACATTATGTCCGAGTTTCGTCCGAATTTCTTTTTTCTAGACAATATCAAACTATTTTCAATTTTGTAATCGTTTCTTCTTGCTGCCTTGATTAGTTTGTGTATGAAAAGAAATAAATTTGGTTTTTTTTGTTAAAGTGTTTGTGGAAAACTTCCCTAGCCACTGTTTATCGTAATATTTAAAAAAAAGTTTAATTTTATCGCTTTCTTCTTCACCTATATCCAAAATGCTAAGCCAGCCGTTTCTAGTTTGACTTGCTGGTAGCATTGGCAAGTTGGCTACCATTCTAATAACTTTACGTTCTTCAGGTTATTTGTTAAATTGAATTTATGAGTTATTCACAAAAAATCTTACTAAATGCCTCTGACTACCCCCATAGACATCTTCAAAGGATCTAGAATACCTAAAAGATCTGAGAGAAGGTCTACCGTGCCTTGGGGGTACAGTCGTGACCCTGTTTTTTTACTAAAAGCGTTGGCTGGTCAGTTAGAATATCAAAGGTTTCTGTTTATTCTGAAAGTAGTCTAAATTGGACGTTTTTATGATTGGACATTATTATAATTAGACATTATTATGATTTGACGTTATTATGATTGGACATTATTATAATTAGACATTATTATGATTTGACATTATTATGATTGGACATTATTATGATTGGACAATATTATGGCTGGACATTATTATGATTGGACATTTTTAGACCGTTTGTCATTTTTTATAATTGGACATTAGTCGTGCAAAGGCGACAGACGTGACGTTTTTTTTTGTGAGCACGTAGTGTCGTATTTCTAACGCTGTCACTAAGTTAGACTCCCAGTAAAACATAAAAATTACTTAAGTCAAAGTCAAAAAGCATTTAATCAGTAGGAACGCTGCTCTGGGATCACATATAATAGTCTTTGCACAAAGTTATCCTGTTCCTTCGCGAATAATACCTTGAAGAACAAGGGCAACACACACGGTTTGGGGCTTAGCTTTCTTTTATGTGAACTGGTTGACAAGATGTGTTAATGATTGACAAGAGCTTTTCTTAAATATAAATGAACTGTATCTGTTAGTAGTATCTTATAGCTAACTTTTAATCCTATTGTTAGTATTTATTTAGAGAAATGGATCCCTGTTTGGGTAAAGGCCTCCTCCATCTTCAGCCAAGACTCTTCATCGGCTCCTGCATCCATCCAGGCGTTTCCAGCTATGCCTGTTATGTCATCAGTCCACCGTCTACATGGCGGTTACATTTTGTTTCTCAGTTTTTGTACTCTTTCCTGTTGTGTCGAATAATTGAAAATTGGATGAACTTACCCCAAGTGAAATCCAATTGTGGATTGTGTGAGGCCGACGTGGTGAAACCCTTCCGGAGTTTGAATGGCCGTAACTCGAACCTGCTCGGTGATGCGTTGTGTTCGTGTCTCAACCAATCCACACAATACGAAAATGACAATTGAAGTCTTCATCAGCTCCTGCATCCATCCAGGCGTTTCCAGCTATGCCTGTTATGTCATCAGTCCACCGTCTACATGGCGGTTACATTTTGTTTCTCGGTTTTTGTACTCTTTCCTGTTGTGTCGAATAATTGAAAATTGGATGAACTTACCCCAAGTGAAATCCAATTGTGGATTGTGTGAGGCCGACGTGGTGAAACCCTTCCGGAGTGTGAATGGCCGTAACTCGAACCTGCTCGGTGATGCGTTGTGTTCGTGTCTCAACCAATCCACACAATACGGAAATGACAATTGAAGTCTTCATCGGCTCCTGCATCCATCCAGGCGTTTCCAGCTATGCCTGTTATGTCATCAGTCCACCGTCTACATGGCGGTTACATTTTGTTTCTCGGTTTTTGTACTCTTTCCTGTTGTGTCGAATAATTGAAAATTGGATGAACTTACCCCAAGTGAAATCCAATTGTGGATTGTGTGAGGCCGACGTGGTGAAACCCTTCCGGAGTGTGAATGGCCGTAACTCGAACCTGCTCGGTGATGCGTTGTGTTCGTGTCTCAACCAATCCACACAATACGGAAATGACAATTGAAGTCTTCATCGGCTCCTGCATCCATCCAGGCGTTTCCAGCTATGCCTGTTATGTCATCAGTCCACCGTCTACATGGCGGCTACATTTTGTTTCTCGGTTTTCGGACTCTTTCCTGTTGTGTCGCATAATTGAAAATTGGATGAACTTACCCCAAGTGAAATCCAATTGTGGATTGTGTGAGGCCGACGTGGTGAAGCCCTTCCGGAGTGTGAATGGCCGTAACTAGAACCTGCTCGGTGATGCGTTTTGTTCGTGTCTCAACCAATCACACAATACGAAACTGACAATTGAAGTCATTTTCGTATTGTGTGATTGGTTGACAACTAGGAATGGATTTCAAGTTAGACAATAAGGTTGAAATGCAGGTTCTTCACGGTATTGGTCGCGAAGGAACAGGAGTAAAATCACCTAGTTTTAAACTCTTCAAACTAGGTGATTTTACTCCTGTTCCTTGAATACTCATTCAAAGTGATCACAGCCACAATCCCAGCGGTCCTACTGAATAAATGATTTTTACTTTGATTTTGACGCATCTTTGAAGGCATCTATTGGGTCGCTATCGTCAACAGATTGCTGAGGAGCTGAGCTAGGTTCATTGGCCGTGTTTGTTTCAGCTTCCAATTCTTCCACGTTGTAGCAGCGATCCTCCACGTATTCTGAAAATGACAACCATTTCCTAAACAGGTTTTTTTATATGTATCAGAGCACCGCGTGTTCTGAACGGAGGTTCCTCGAAGGAACGTGTACTTTTTGTCGCAGTGCGACATAGTCGATCGACTCACAGCGGCGCCGGCGCAACCCTAGCAACGCATCCCATCCCTAGCGGTGTGGCGCTAGCGTCGCTCTCTCTCTCTGTCAGCACGGCTACGGACGGACGTGTCCGCTCTCTAGATATTTTATTTTAGCTTTCGAGTCCTTTTAGATAATTCATGTTTTAATAAGAGCATTGATTATAAGTATAAAAATATACAAGCTCGTATGATTCAGACCATCCTCAACATGGTCCTCCGAGCCTTCGACAAAAGGACGAGCTACTTTATAGAATAATTTCAAGACGCCACGTTGCCGAACACGGTAATTGCTATAATTTCAACGAGGAGCGTCTGCATTTATACCATATTCTGGGAGCCCCGGAGCAAGAAGAGTGTAGTGTACATAGTTAGGTAGCTAGATAGGAGTTAGGTAGCATTTAGGTAGCGCATAGAATAGGTTCAGTTTTCCAACCCGGCTATGATGTTAGACATGGGGTGCATTTGATTGGCCCGGATTGATGATAGTCTGTTCACAAAGGCTGATACAGCATCAGATAGTTTGAGCGTTGTGCCTTTAGGGTCTAGAACCAGCACCTCTGCTTTAATGAGAGCAGACACCCTTTGCGAGTCACTTATCAGGCTTCCATTCATCGCTGCTTCTACAAACATGGAAGATTGCTCGATCATATCTTCCAGGGGTGTAGTGGCCATCTTTCTCTTGTCCTTGGCAGGGGCCAGCATGCAATACATTTCCACGTTTATATGGATAGCCATTTCCCTCAATGTCTCCGTTATTCCTGGCACATTCATGGGTATTAGGGCCGGGAAGATGGTGTGGGTCATGATGAGCGGAGCATTGGGGTATAATTTGGAACTCAGCTTGCTCTTAATCTTATCCCTAAGTATTAACGCGGCAGTACAATGGGCGAACGCCTGAGCCAGTCTTGCAAGGGTTAGATGTCTAGTCCCTAAGATAGTCCTATTCTGGGTGCTTTCAATCCTGATGCCGTATGCGCTGGCTTTTCTGCGCAATACTGGTGCTACCACTTCATCGCATCTCAATAATGCCTTGTGCAGGTTATTGCCCCTCTCCAGGAACATATTTAAGAAGAACATTAAGTCAGTCTTCCCGTCATTCTTTTCGTACAAGACGAATTCGCCATACTTAGAGGGCTTGTCTGCAGGGTCTCTTGGATTCTCCTCCGCCTTTTTAAAGAACTGGTCTGCTATTTTCCTGGCGTCAAATCCAATGTAGGCCACAGCCTCACGTATTTTTGCATTGTTAGCCCATTCTGTATCAGAGAACCGCATATTCAACATGTCAGCTCTCCCTCCCTCCAACCCCAGGTTTGCTGCCATCAGCTGGATGTCGTCCTCCGTCCATCCCAGAGCGGAGATCAATACGCTTTTTGGAGCCATTTCGCACAAGTTGACAGTTTTACTTCAAAATAATTTCAAAAATACACCGTCTTTGTGAAAACCGAACCTATTCTATGCGCTACCTAAATGCTACCTAACTCCTATCTAGCTACCTAACTATGTACACTACAGGAGCAATGATCAGTGGGAGTTGGGAGCGCCACGCACAGCGCATGCACAGAGTTCAGCTAAGTCCTATTCCTCTGCCTTTCACCCTCTCCTACACAAATTTCAGTATAACCTGTAATATCAGTATATTCAAATTCACACCTCAAGTTATACACAAGCTAAGCTACACGCATTTTTAACCTGTAATATCAGTATTACACACAAATACACACTTCAGGTTAAATGCACGCCAAGCCACACGCTAAACTTCAAGCCATCACATTGGTTTTCTTGCTATTCTTGGCACACTTAGTATGGGTTTCATTTGCTAGGGAGCGATGGTGCACAGTGGCGGGATTGCATAGCAAATAGCTACAATCAGTTGCATGATGTATTCTTCACTTGTCTGCATTGCCACTAAGTTTGCATAGAATAAGCTAAATTCATCTTTCCACGCATTTCGTTCATAGAATGCGGGCTCGTCACATCAGTGACATCTTTCAGCTTGGAACTAAGGCACATTCAGCCTGATTTCAAAGCACCTTTAGCTAGGAAGCAAGGTAATCTTTTCACAATCATCAGTGGTAACAGATTTAACCAAATTTTCATAGCAGCATTCAGTTGGAAGCAAGTTACTGTTGCCACAAGCATCGGTGGTAACGGAATCAAACCTGATTTTCAACATAACATTCATTCAAAGCAAGGTAGGTTGGTTATCTTGCCACAATCATCAGTGGCAACAGATTCGAACCTCATCTTCAAAGCATCATTTTATCAAAAACCATTAAAATATTAACATTTTATTTGGTTTTCAATAACATTCATTTTGTTCTATTGCATCAGTGGTAACAACCAAATTTCAAACATTTATTCATTCTCAAGCAACGTAATCTTGCCACAACCATCAGAGGTATTAGATTCAACCTATAATTCATATATCAACAATTTTTAAGCCTATCATTTGGTTTTTTTTACATATTTCAAGTTTTTAACTTTTTCAACAAATTTTTCACTATCATTCAACTTCATATTTAGAACATTATACATTAATTCATCCATTAGGTACCATTCATTGGGTTCGATCCCCGCCGCGGGATAAATGTTTGTATGATCTGCAAATATTTATTTCGGGTCTGGGTGTTTCTATGTATAATATGTATGTATTTACAAACAAAAAGTATATAAGTAGTTTATCAGTTGTCTGGTTCCCATAATACAAGCTATGCTTAGTTTGGGGCTAGATGATGCTGTGTGAAATGTCCAGCATTATTTATTTATTTATTTATTTATTATTCATTTTATTCAAGCAACATCATTAACATCTAGGTATAACAATTTAATTTCGTAGGTATATCAAATATTTAATTCCGTCCAACTTTAAAGATAATTCCGTCCCAACAGTCCTTCTATTTGGGAAAGATAAAACTTACCTAAAGATTTGGATGTAAATTCCCACTAAAATTACGAACTATTTTGAAATCCTTCTCAATTAGTAGGATTTTATATGGAAGGTAAACTTTGTTCCTTCCAAATGTGACCTGAACCATCCACCATGATCCTTCTGTTTTGATGGAAAAAAGTGTCTTACTATTTTAGGTGGAAAATCCTACTTAAATTACCGACTGTAAGGTACCTAACTAAATACTTTTTGTAAGTACCACTTGTGATTCCGTTTACGTTCTCTATGGGGTATGTGGCAAGTATTTGGAGTTCCCATGGTACGTCGAGATCATCGCCACGCAGTTCCGATCTCTCCAAACCAAGATATCTACATCCCCAGATGTGCATTGTGCACCCCGCCAACTCACCAGGACGCATGTTACTTTTTGTCAGCATTGATAACTCAACCGGCACATGTAGCCGATTGGTACGCAACGTACCGACGCAGTCGAAACCCAGGGTTTTGAGTCTTCGGGCTAGTGATGGACTGTTAAATAATTGTCCATCCAGTTGTCGTCGTCGTGTTCAGTTCTGCTCGTTGGTGAGCGTGCACGTGAAACTGCCATAAATATTCACTCTGGGATTCGCAAATCTCATATGATTTGATGCCTACTTGGGCTGTCTTATTTGGGATGAATTGGTTAATTGGAGGAGGGACTCGTCAAGGGATGTTTTTTGATTTAAGTTTTAATAGCCTTGGGAATATTTCGTTTAAGTGGGTAATGACAGGCTCTATTTTAAACAGCAATTGTTTGAAGTTAATTGTGTTCTAAATAAATATTTTTTGAGGATAAACATGTTTTTACAACTAAGTTTGTACTACAATAATGAAAAGGTAACAGTAATCTCAAAATGATCGGGCATTTTGAGATTACTGTTACCTTCTTCAAACATTTTCATAATTATTGAAACAAGTGGAATTTGTGAGTAAACAAGGTTTCCAAGGAAAGATTCAATTTAACACCTTAATCTTTAAATAGTAAGTTCATAAGTTGGTATAAACTCGTGACAATCTCTTGGGAACTTCTTTAAGTTGTTGAAGGTGGTCGTATTTTTCACAGAAAATGGTGCAGTTCCGCGGAATTGTTCCAAAATTCACCGAAAACAAATACGCGGTATTGATTTTTCAAAATATCTCGTTTTCTATTGGCTTGATTCCCATTTTTATTAAACAGACGGTTGGCAAACATGTTCCTGTGTACGAATGCAGCAAAATTCGATTTTGGCTATTTTGGTAGATCCGCGGTATTGAAAAAACGGGTAAAAATACGGTCCTTAAATATTTTAAACCGAAAAACAGAAATCCGACGCAGATTTTGCAGTGACTTGTTGTACCCAGAACCTTTTAGGCCTTCTTTTTTTAATTCTTCTGTGAAGTAAGTTTAACGCAACAGCTCGGTTCTGGTGTGTGTCCATGGCGGTCTGGAACTCAACTGATCGTTTGTCCGCCTTGCAACCGCCCGTCTTGCGATAACCAACCGCCAAGTTTGCGATCGATAATCGCAACCGTGACGGCTGCGTAACCGCACAAAACTCCGGTCTGGTGAGTTTTGAAAATTAAACTCCATTCCGCCATTGCGGCGGGCGCTAGTGAAAACCTTCGTGAGTCCTTAGCCTAAAATTTCCACGTCGCGAAGCGATGGCTGGGATGGTGGGCTTATTGCGCACCACTACACGCCCATTCATTTCATCTGATGATCTAAAAATATAAAATAGGTGTTAAATCGCCAGGCTTGTCGTCATTGACATAATCAGTCAATATAGATAAACAGACATTGATTTTAATTAAAATAAATTTTTAAATAAAAAGGAATTTTATACTTAGGCACTGAGCAATTGGCGGCACATGCTCATCGCCACTGGGGCCAGCCACGTTGTCATGTTCAGTGAATCTACAACAAAAAAGTAATTAATTTATATTGAAATTGATATAAACTTAATTTGATACTTACTGCACAATGATTATTGGCGGCACTTGCTCATCGCCGCTGAAACCACGCTCCACCTCAAGGAATCTAAAACGAAAGCAGTTAGTTTATATGCAAGAAACCAAGTAATAAAGTTTTTGCAAAACAATCTGTTTCAAATAAACTGAAAATTCAGAAAAGTGTAGTGCCGGTGGATTGGCAACTCTGTCAGCAATGTTTTCTTAGTAACGTACACTTTTTGTTCATTTTATAAATGAACAGCAAGATGGAAAACGGTGTGGAAGCGCTCATGGATCGGTTACCCGAGAATCCGCGACGCAGCCTCTGAACTGCTTATATACCAGCCGTTTTGGTAAATATTACCTCATCGATTTTTTTGGCAGTTCATAGAGGAGTGTTGGTACCGACATTGATGTATGGAAGTGAAAGTTGGGTGTGCCAGAAAAAACATCAGAGTAGAGTGAATGCTGTTGAAATGAGAGCGTTGCGTAGTATGTGTGGGGTAACCTTGAAGGATAGAGTGAGAAATAGTGTGATAAGGGAACAGTGTGGAGTGAAAGAAGATGTAGTGTTGAGGATCGAAAAAGGTATGTTAAGATGGTTTGGGCCAAGAGAGGATGGATGACAGTCGTTTGACAAAGAGAGTGGCGAAAAAGGCGAGTGTGCATGGGACAGCCTAAGGGGAAGGCCTAGGCGAACCTTCTTGGATCAAATTGGCGACATTTTGGAGAAGGGCCAGGTAAAAAGTACCCTAAACCGACGAGCATGTATGAAGAATGTAATGAAAGTGAATGAGGCGAAAGTTGTGTGTCAGGATCGTAGCGAGTGCAGATCCGTGGTCTCTGCCTACCCCTTTGGGAAAGAGGCGTGATTTTATGTATGTATCGATTTTTTTCTCAACAGCAAAATTGCAAGCGTGCCGCCACTGCCGCACTGTTCAAACCATTATTGAAAATGTTTTTAGTGTTCAAAATGCTGTGTTCAGTGACTGATAAGGATCGATCAGCTGACCCAACAAAGGGAGGAGATAAAATAAACCCGAAGTGATGTTGCTCATAAAATGGACAGTGACGACAATAGAAAGCAAATGTTGGAATTAATTTTAACCCTCGTAATCCTATTGGATTGATGTGGTAGTCTGTCAGACACCGCAAAATGTACGTAGGACACTTTTAACTTTTAGTATGGTTTTGAGAAACTGACTGAAAAACCAACTTGTATGGGTAACTTTTTTTATTAAATCTTTTCAGAGAAGTCTCCACCAGCATTAATACAAAGTTTCATGCGTTTGAACCAGTTTTCGAAACACTTCCAGTCCGCCATGGACATCTCTTTTAAGGCCATCTCAAACGCTGTTAACGCATCTTACGGCGATGGAAACTGGGGGCCCACTTTGAAAGTTTACATCGGGTCGGTCGGGCCCGACCGAGACACGGCCGATGTAACGATATACGTCGTACTCTGAAATGCATTCTATTGGTTTTTTCTATAGGCTTAGCCCGCACGAACTTTCTTTTGAAGTTTAGCCTTACCATGAATGCAAAAACTCCGACCGATAGTCTGAGTTTGACACGAGCTCGATCGCTGATTTTATATCAAAATTCACGATAGCAAAATGGCTATCGGCGAGCGTCGTAGTCGTAGGTATTTATTATGAGATGAATGAAAATGTTTTTTTGTTCATAGTGGAGAGCACACAAAATTTAAGAGAATGCTAACACGTACATTTCATGATTATTCTGTCGGAGACGCCTTGGGGACTCATAAAATCAATGTAGTGCTCGAAGTAGCTACTCAAACATGTTTGAGTATTTAAATGACCCTTTATTTTTATGAAACGCAGACTGCTACTACAACAGACTAATGAACAATGGTCCAGCAAAGCGTTTTCCAAATGTTTCGGCCCGACGCAAAGCACGACCGATGTTGCGATATCCGTCGTACTATGAACATAGATCGTATTTCAAATCGGTCAGGAACATAGCCAATCCACAAAAGAGGTTTGGATAGTAAGTACCAACGCGTACTCTTTGTTCGGACAGAATACAATTTTAGATATAAAGATAAAGGAACTTCTCATAAACAATTAGCCATTTGCTCAATCGATGTAATTTATCTGTAAGATTACAGAAGTTTATTATTTTGAACAGTAAAATAACATTTCACAAATAAAATAAATTAAATAAATCTTTCCAAAAGAGAAATAATAACTTCTTTCTAAATACTGCCTTTGCTGGTTGAAGAATTAAAAATAAAACGCAGAAATCAATTTTGACATAAAAATTGACACATTACTTTGAAACTTTTTAAGCGGGCTGTACACTCGCGCGCGAATCGCGGCGGTAATTTACACCGCGATTTGCGCTGTGAACTTCACGTGATAAACACGTGCACTATGTATCTCACTCGCAAAGTTTCGCAGTCTCGTTCACAAATCACGATATCAAAGAAAATGGATGACGAAGTGTATTTTGCTGCTGCTGTGACACTATATGCGCTCTTTGTGATAATTAGTCATAACAACAACAAAAAAAATGAGATGGGGAAAAAGACGATGATTAGGTGCTATGTTATTTTGATAGCTCAAGTTCATTATTATAGGTAAAACCGTAGGCCTACTTATTTTTTCAAAAAGGTTTATTTCAGTACACAAGACAATGACTGCGTTTCCTGCGCTACTGCGAATGTTGCGAGTGTAATACGTCGCGTTCGCGCGTCGCAAGTGTAGAGCGTGCTTTATAAAACTTAAAATAACGTGCGGTGTGGACTTTAGTTTTAATCAAGTCGTAAAATTTTATTTTATTTAAAAACTATGGTGTCTTGTGCAGTGAATGAATATGAAGTACGTATCTAGAATACCCATCAAGAATAATCCTTATTAATACACATTTCACAGGTATTTTATGTAAATATTTACTGCATTGTTCATCATCACTATTTGGTCATTTTTTGTATGAAAATGGTAAAAGAATTATTAGAATCATAAATAATAGGTGTCTCTTCAAACGTATCATGAAATTACATTGCTTAAAGAAGAATTTAGTAGTATTTTATGTAAAATTGTAAAATGATTGTTTACGCTAGGGCTTGACACAGTGCTGACGTCATAATGTATCGATGAAATCTTCGAGTCAATATCAGTAAATAATAATACCTAACAAAGTATATTTCATGTTTTATTTTTCAGATCAAATTGAAAACAAGATGGGCTTGTTCATACGTACCTACTCTCAGGAACCTAATTATAGGAATGGAACCAAAATACCTAGAGAATTTTCTTATTGGAGATCAAAAAGCCTTCTAATTCATATCATTGTACCTACACAATCTTTTTTCAGTGGTGTTTAGTGTAGTTATTATAATAAACGTAATAGGTACCCACTGTCTACTTATTTAATTGTCCTACATAAAATTTCGCTAGTAAAAGTATCGATAAAATTTTATATTCAAGAGTCTTGACAACACTATAAACGAACACTGACATTTCAATTTTTATAAAGCCGTTCACCTGTCACTGTTCGTCTATACATTCAAAGTCTATGGTTTTAATAGTGCGTAACAAGGAGTAGTTTTGGCCGAAATTCGGTACCTACCTAGTTAGATAGTTTCTCGAGTAAACGCACGTCAAGTCTTGTTGACGCGGCATGAATATTTTAATTATCTCCTGGAAGCTTAACATTATTCTGAGCGACTCAAAGGAAAGAAATATTTACTAAAATGTATCTACCATAAGCAACCGTACCTAACAAAATTTTAACCATACCCTTTCGATTGCGCATTTGCTCAGTTGGTAAAGCATCACTCTGCCTTCGATGTTTTATTTTATTCAAGCAGTTCCGTTAATATTATTTTGTTATTGTATAGTTACTTTCGAATATTCGGCATTTAAACCGAATTTAGGCCGAATGCCGCATTTCGGTTCTAGTCAGCGCGCATCGACCCATCCCTAGTAATGATAATATCAAAGAGGTACCATGCTAAATCTATAATCTAAAGCCGGGTCCGCAGCGACATGTTTTTGTGTTTTTGTACAAAATAAAAACATAACCGCCCGTCCTCAGCGCCTATTTGTAGTTATTGTTTTTGTTTATATTTCAAAAATGAGTTCCGACGAAGAAGACGTGGAAACTGTTTGAGCCATATAAAAATAGGATGTATCAAAGAGGTACCATGCTAAATCTATAGTTTTAGTTTGTTAGATTCATTTTTTTTCTTTAGTCCACTGCATTTCCACAGTAATTAAATAAAATTAAAATCTAAGCGACTTGATCCGAAACCTGTCGCTGTTATTGGTCACCTTCTTGAAGTTGTCTCGCAGTACACATCAACAGAACGGTCAGATTTTGCAGTTAGGTAGAAGCAACTTTGAGAAGGAGGCCAAGAGAAGGATTCAGCTAGGTTGGGCAGCATTTGAAAAACTACGTCGAGTCTTCTCGTCACCCATACCGCAATGTTTGAAAACGAAAGTCTTCTCAGTGCGTCTGTCATTTAGGGGAGGCCTATGTCCAGTAGTGATATAGGCCGATGATGAGATGATGAAAATCTAAGCGCTAAACCAATAATTCAAGACGTTCCAGACCATGGATTTAGCATGGTACCTCTTTGGTACACTATTTATCTTAGTTCCAGACCAAAAAAATTTACACATTTGACATTGACTTCTTCAACACAAACCACTTTCCCTCCCCGCAGGCAAATGCGGGGGATGTTATCCATTCTTCTCGGAAAACATTTTGTTGTTATTTTTGTCTATGCCAAGCCCGAATTGACAGGTTATTTTGTACAAAAACACGAAAACACGTCGCTGCGGACCCGGCTTAACCTGAGGATCTAATAAACTAAACGTCAAAATTAAAGTCGGTCGGTGCGGGTCCCGAACGACCCGAAAGACCCGAAATACGATGCAGTTGGGAGTACCAAATGGCCAAAAATCATCATCAAATCATGGTAAGGGCCCTGGGCCCTTACCATGAAAGTACAAATCCGACAGTATCGGCCGATTTTTGGCCATTTGGTACTCCCAACTGCATCGTATTTCGGGTCGTTCGGGTCGTTCGGGACCCGCACCGACCGACTTTAATTTTGACGTTTAGTTTATTAGATCCTCAGGTTAGATTATAGATTTAGCATGGTACCTCTTTGATATTATCATTACTAGGGATGGGTCGATGCGCGCTGGCTAGAACCGAAATGCGGCATTCGGCCTAAATTCGGTTTAAATGCCGAATATTCGAAAGTAACTATACAATAACATAATAATATTAACGGAACTGCTTGAATAAAATAAAACATCGAAGGCAGAGTGATGCTTTACCAACTGAGCAAATGCGCAATCGAAAGGGTATGGTTAAAATTTTGTTAGGTACGGTTGCTTATGGTAGATACATTTTAGTAAATATTTCTTTCCTTTGAGTCGCTCAGAATAATGTTAAGCTTCCAGGAGATGATTAAAATATTCATGCCGCGTCAACAAGACTTGACGTGCGTTTACTCGAGAAACTATCTAACTAGGTAGGTACCGAATTTCGGCCAAAACCACTCCTTGTTATGCACTATTAAAACCATAGACTTTGAATGTATAGACGAACAGTGACAGGTGAACGGCTTTATAAAAATTGAAATGTCAGTGTTCGTTTATAGTGTTGTCAAGACTCTTGAATATAAAATTTTATCGATACTTTTACTAGCGAAATTTTATGTAGGACAATTAAATAAGTAGACAGTGGGTACCTATTACGTTTATTATAATAACTACACTAAACACCACTGAAAAAAGATTGTGTACAATGATATGATCTAGAAGGCTTTTTGATCTCCAATAAGAAAATTCTCTAGGTATTTTGGTTCCATTCCTATAATTAGGTTCCTGAGAGTAGGTACGTATGAACAAGCCCATCTTGTTTTCAATTTGATCTGAAAAATAAAACATGAAATATACTTTGTTAGGTATTATTATTTACTGATATTGACTCGAAGATTTCATCGATACATTATGACGTCAGCACTGTGTCAAGCCCTAGCGTAAACAATCATTTTACAATTTTACATAAAATACTACTAAATTCTTCTTTAAGCAATGTAATTTCATGATACGTTTGAAGAGACACCTATTATTTATGATTCTAATAATTCTTTTACCATTTTCATACAAAAAATGACCAAATAGTGATGATGAACAATGCAGTAAATATTTACATAAAATACCTGTGAAATGTGTATTAATAAGGATTATTCTTGATGGGTATTCTAGATACGTACTTCATATTCATTCACTGCACAAGACACCATAGTTTTTAAATAAAATAAAATTTTACGACTTGATTAAAACTAAAGCACACGTTATTTTAAATTTTATAAAGCACGCTCTACACTTGCGACGCGCGAACGCCACGTATTACACTCGCAACATTCGCAGTAGCGCAGGAAACGCAGTCATTGTCTTGTGTACTGAAATAAACCTTTTTGAAAAAATAAGTAGGCCTACGGTTTTACCTATAATAATGAACTTGAGCTATCAAAATAACATAGCACCTAATCATCGTCTTTTTCCCCATCTCCTTTTTTTTGTTGTTGTTGTCTAATTATCACAAAGAGCGCTTATAGTGTCACAGCAGCAGCAAAATACACTTCGTCATCCATTTTCTTTGATATCGTGATTTGTGAACGAGACTGCGAAACTTTGCGAGTGAGATACATAGTGCACGTGTTTATCACGTGAAGTTCACAGCGCAAATCGCGGTGTAAATTCCCGCCACGATTCGCGCGCGAGTGTACAGCCCGCTTAAAAAGTTTCAAAGTAATGTGTCAATTTTTATGTCAAAATTGATTTCTGCGTTTTATTTTTAATTCTTCAACCAGCAAAGGCAGTATTTAGAAAGATATTATTATTTCTCTTTTGGAAAGATTTATTTAATTTATTTTATTTGTGAAATGTTATTTTACTGTTCAAAATAATAAACTTCTGTAATCTTACAGATAAATTACATCGATTGAGCAAATGGCTAATTGTTTATGAGAAGTTCCTTTATCTTTATATCTAAAATTGTATTCTGTCCGAACAAAGAGTACGCGTTGGTACTTACTATCCAAACCTCTTTTGTGGATTGGCTATGTTCCTGACCGATTTGAAATACGATCTATGTTCATAGTACGACGGATATCGCAACATCGGTCGTGCTTCGCGTCGGGCCGAAACATTTGGAAAACGCTTTGCTGGACCATTGTTCATTAGTCTGTTGTAGTAGCAGTCTGCGTTTCATAAAAATAAAGGGTCATTTAAATACTCAAACATGTTTGAGTAGCTACTTCGAGCACTACATTGATTTTATGAGTCGCCAAGGCGTCTCCGACAGAATAATCATGAAATGTACGTGTTAGCATTCTCTTAAATTTTGTGTGCTCTCCACTATGAACAAAAAAACATTTTCATTCATCTCATAATAAATACCTACGAGTACGACGCTCGCCGATAGCCATTTTGCTATCGTGAATTTTGATATAAAATCAGCGATCGAGCTCGTGTCAAACTCAGACTATCGGTCGGAGTTTTTACATTCATGGTAAGGCTAAACTTCAAAAGAAAGTTCGTGCGGGCTAAGCCTATAGAAAAAACCAATAGAATGCATTTCAGAGTACGACGTATATCGTTACATCGGCCGTGTCTCGGTCGGGCCCGACCGACCCGATGTAAACTTTCAAAGTGGGCCCCCTGTATCCCTTTAAGGAATTAAAAAAAGTCATACGGTGCCAGATCATAGCTGTAAGGTGGGTGACCCAAGACTGACCGATATGGTGTCCTGGCAGGCCCTTTTTTAGCCCTTGTAGGACTGAGTGCGCGGGCGCGTTGTGGTGAAGCAGGAGCCCGGTGTTCGTACAATCGGGATCGAATTTATTCGTTTTAAATTAATGAATGATTTTGATGAAAACGGTATTTTAACCGATTTTCTTAACCATCTACCGATCTACCGACAAGTCCCTCGATCGAGGACAAATCTGCCGATTTTTCCTTTGGGCTAATCACAAGTCAATAATGTCTTTATAAAACAAACAGTGTTTGCTCAATCGTAGTACTTTGATCTTCACCGACACCAAAACCACCATCTTCGTCATCACTTCAGCACTATCTTCGCCTTTCTCTCTGTCACTCGGTATAGTTCTTCACGTGTAGTCGCCTCTTCGGTAATGGCTTGATCTTCCACAATAAGCTAAATGTCATGTACCTACTGGTATAACAAATAACTTTTATTTTCCGCTGGAATTTATTCCACCAACCTATTAACATTATTGACAATTTATTACTTCTAAGTGTAAAATAATCATTATGTCCTTCAAAAATGAATATAGTTGGTTTGATATCAATATTCACGCCTACATTTGATGTTTAAAACACAAAGTAATGCAGTGTTTAGTAAATTAATATCAATAGTTTGGTTTTATGTTATTTATTATCAAATAGCTACTGGTTTTCAAGTTACTTAACAATTTTTTTTTAAATGTTTTAAACAAAAAAATCTGTTAAAGTGCCATTTCAATCTTCGTACCTAACCTGCTGTGTGCATGTACTAGTTAGACATAAACAATAAATAGCGTTATTATTGATAGCAGTTTATACATAACTCATAAGATGGTACCTATTTTCATCTCTTGTAGCATCATTATTACATTGTCTTATTATGGTTGGCCTTTGAGTGCGTTGATCTGGAGTTTCGTTACTAAACGGTCACGAATAATATCGAGCTGATGTGTTCTTTTATCCGGAGTTTCATTATTTAAACAGTCACAGATAGCATCGAGTCGATGTGTTTATTATCAAATAAGAATATTATTATAAAGAAATATATAGTTTTGGAAAATCATATAAGTACTTAACCTGTTTTGACGAGTCATAGCTGGTACACTTAGTAATTTAAGTCCTGTTTTTTGCATTTATTTATTAATGTGTTACACCTATGATAATAAAGCTATTCTATTCTTTTAATCCGGAGTGTCGTTACTCAAACGGTCACAAATAACATCTAGCTAGATAAATATGTTTTTATTTTCTGTTAAAGAGAAAGAGTATCATTGTAACATAACATGAGCTGATGTGTTCTTCGATCCGGAGTTTCATTATTGAAACTGTTACAGATACATCGAGTTGATGTGTTTATTAATCTGGAGTGTCGTTACTCAAACGGTCACGAATAACATCGAGCTGATGTGTTCTTCGATCCGGAGTTTCATTATTGAAACGGTTACAGATGCATCGAGTCGATGTGTTTGTTAATCCTGAGTGTCGTTACTCAAACGGTCACGACACGAACAACATCGAGCCGATGTGATCTTTGATTCGTAGTTTCATAATTCTGACGGTCATGAATATAATCAATTATAACATTAAGTCGATAATCGTGCTGATTTGTCGATTCTTGTGATAATCAAGATCGCATGTAATTTCTCATCTGATATAATCTCGTTTGACAAATTAGTGGTGTTTCTTGGAAATATGGAAAGAAAAAAAGAAAATATGGCATTTCCTTAGGTTTTTTTTTATAATTCCTTTTTCTCTCGACTTTTTCTTTATCCCTTTTTTCCTTTATGCGGGCTGCAGCTTTAGTAGGCCGGCCCATGACTTATAGCTACAGTCTGCGTCACCCATTAGTAACCCCCTCTCCCCTATTAAAGCGGTTTCAACTGCAAGGGGGTTATTAGTTGGGACGCTGACCGTACCTAAACCAAACTTAGCAATATTTACACTACAAAAATGGATAATATGTGCCCTTTAGGTGGATGGGATAGTCTGTCTTAAGGATTAGGGGTGGTTTTCTACCCAGTCCATCCAAAGGTTGCCTGGAAGAGGTCACACTCTTAGTGATAAGGCCCCGCATTGGGTCACCGCAATTAGATACATTTTTCTTTTAGTCCTTAATTTTGTAATTTATATGGTGTAACAATAAATAAGTATCTATCTATCAATACTCTCACGTCTATATTCTTAACTGCAGAAGTTAGTGTAGATAAATTTATTTGATGATTCGATTCTACCTGTTTCACTAAGGTATAACATGTATGCTTCCGACTGGCAGTGACCTGGATCAGTTGAGCTATTTATAGATCGTTTTTACGACGATCCTTAGATACTGATACTGATTCTATTGTTTTTTGTAATTTTATGTACGTATTGTAGTAGCTTAGTTTCTGTAAATAAATAATGTATAACAACATTTATCGTACCAAGAGTTACATAAATGACCTTCAAGAGAACTTGAAACACAAACACCCACATTCATGCGGATTATTATTGATGATTCTCTCAATTGTACCGCTGATCCATTATTTACCTCCTTGTCAACTATTTATATCCATTATATGTAATTGTAAGACCCGCTCGTCCATAATCGAAGTCTCGTTGCTCGCGCGCTTGCCTCTATGAGTCACCGGCAAGCGATCTGCGCACAATGCCGTCCGAACAGTCCAGTCGCGTTGTAGCATACTTAGAGGACATACATGTCACTTATCTTAAGCTTTGGGACGCGTTACGACTATCGAGCTTTCTTGGTATTTTGTTGGCAGAAAATTGTGAGCAAAAAAACCTATTTCGGGTAAACAGTGCTAACGTAGGACAATGACTGCGGTAAAAAAAATGCTGGCATTGCGTCAGCTTGATTCTATGTTTGGGAATATGAGTCTCGAGGGAGAGGGACGACGATCACCGCTTGTCAGCTGCACCATCGAGCACGACCCCCGTTGTGATGTTCATGGTCGCTGCAGTACTCCTTATCGGTCATCGCTCTACCTGCATAGCAGAGAATCAACGCCAGGATTTGGTAGGGCATCTTCGCCTACCAATGGGCTTATTATCAGGTCCGTATATCAATTTTGTTGAGTAAATTAATATTTATGGTACAATTCTTTACCTAATATTGGTTGTGATGAAACAGGCGCCGAGACTCGAACCTATTCTCGTCGTCGCCTGGTCGCGAACTGGAACACCCGTCGACGTTTCCCAGCATCTTAAGGCGCGACCGCCTCAGCCCCACCGTGACACCTCCACGTCGGGACACTCCAAGTCCAACGCATAAATTTACCACCAATAAAAGACACTCTATGGGATCATTTCCGAATATCAGCCGTGCCAATGTTGTTAACTACAGACGAGATTCCACCGTCAGTAATGGTGTCAGAGAAATGAAAAGGGATTATGTTGGATCAACCAATTCCCTCTCTAGAAAAAGTTCAAAAGACACTTTCGGCTCCACGACCACCTTGTCAAGGAAAAGTTCCAGAGACTACGCTAGCTCCACAAATTCACTTTCAAGGAAGAGTTCAATAGATACAAAGAAATCCTCCACGGATTCTCTGGATTTCTGGCATTCATCTTGGGACATTGAAAAAAATAATTCGACATCTTCCCTGGCGCATGACGACAGACTCTCAATTGGGTATCATAAGGTAATTATAACAAACAGTGCGGACTCTGTTAGCGTTACTGGACATACCTCCTTAATCGATGCGCTCATCGATAAAATAGCGTGAGTTGCATCATCACTTTGCTCTTCTTATAAATTGTGCATTGAAATGCATTGTTTTCTACCTAGACGTTTCCATCTAACAAATGGATTATTTCTAACCGAGCAAGAACATCCAAAACTATTTAGTGAAATTAACTCAAACTATCGACCAGTCTAACAAATCCATAATTCGCGTATATTTAGTTGCTTAAATGGCTGTGTCACGTTTTTTAGGTTTGTATTATGCAAAAAAATATAATTAAAAATTACTGCATACGAGTATATCTCAAAAAACTAGTAAACACACCAAAAATAAAACATGACATGAACGAAAAACTTCCATATTTTTTAAACGTTGAACATTTTAATAAAATAACAAATTCCTGTATATAATTTGTTAATTCATGATTGCTGCCACCACATTTAAACAAACTACTATAAAACCTGGCAAACCGTGGCCTTGGAGCGCAAGGAGTGGAAGTTGAAGGGGGAGACCTTTGCGTAGCACAGTGGGACATGCATGATGAAAATGTAAAACCGGACTAGTGCGAGTCAGACTCGCCTACTATTTATAATATTAAGATAAATAGTTCAGGAGTCGAGTTTATATTGTAGCTTTATCACTTGTATTATTGTGGTTTATACTTATAAACAGGTTATACTAACAGTTCATACCTATCTAAATTATTAGTTAGGTAACCTTATCAAATTTGTTTTTTACTTAAATATAAAATTAATCCAGATTTGTAAGTGGTGTCTGAAAACATGGCTATAGAAGAAAAATATAATGAAATTGTACTTTTGAGATTGGTTTTGAAATCTATGTCGAAATCTCCTACAGCAAACGGGCGAGAAATATTTCCATTTCGGCTGTTGTAGTTGCAGTTGCAGTTTGTTGCTGTTTTTATTCTACAGCAACATTAGACATCGTAGTGAACTATAAACAACAAGCAATCGTCTCTAAATGTGTCAAAAAACTCACAGTTTCCGTCCGCAGCACCCGGATTACTAAAACAGTATCTTTTACATGATCCATCTGAAGTTCTAGGTCAACGGAAAGTACCCCACAATTTTTGATTCCCTTGAGAGTTTGAGAGTGTCGGAATATATGCTTTTTGCGGCATAAACAGTCGTATATTTTATATGTTAACTTAGCTCGCTCTTCACAGCATCAAGGGACCGTAGACCTGATTACTTGTATGTGCCCTGTACTTGTATGTTTTAATTTCAACTCGATACCTCCTCCACGCGTTCTCGAGACAAAGGGTATTGTTTGACAGACGAACCGACAGCAAAGTGATCCAGGGTTTCGTTTTTTTCCGTATCCAAAGGGTAAAACGGAACCCTATTACTAAGACTCCGCTGTCTGTCTGTCCGTCTGTCACCAGCCTGTATCCCATGAACCGTGAGAGTTGGACAGTTGGAATTTTAACAGATAATGTATTTCTGTTGCCTCTATAACAACAAATACTAAAAAACAGAATTAAATAAATATTTAATGGTTTTGTGTATGGGAGCCCCACACAAAAAACGTGATTTTTTGACGTTTTTATAGATAATGGTACGGAACCCTTCGTGGACGAGTCCGACACGCACTTGGCCGTACCTCAAGAGGTAAAAAAACCGTTACCTATTGAGGTACCGAACCCTAAAAATGAGTTATTTTATGGTTTTTGATAAATCTTAATAAGTGTAATAGATAGATCTTCGTAAATACCTACAGTTGGACCTGAGACAGCATGGTATTTAATCATGCAATCAATTTCAATTGATTGTGAGGCAATGCGACTTACTAACGATGATTCAGTACTCGGTACTTCGGTAATTCACAAATCGGAATATTTCTGCAATCCGTAAGATCATGACCAAAACTTAAAAATATTTGAAGATTAGGTCTCAGTCCATCCATTCTCATTTCCTTGCCACAGTTAATTTTTACTTTTAATCAACTTTCGTTTCTGACTGTACGTTATGCTATATATGTGTCGGTAAATTGTGTCAATGTTTACGTATGTGTTGCTCAGGAATTTCGACGTAAACTGTGACTCACGGTTGATGTTCAAGCTTCGTGGTCTTCAGTTTTGATGCTAGCATTTGACTTATTTTTGGTAGCAGACTGAGACGCTTGACACATGGTGAGTTGAGGAGAGGAAGAGTTTCTTGTCCTGGTCGAAGGCTATATATATAGGTTTCTATTTATTTATTTATTTATTAGTAATACCACATCATATATATTAAAACATTTCCAAATATAATTATAGTAAATAAACATTTCTGATATATGTAACAATTTACAGTATACAACAGCTTACACTATATATCGCATATGTTGAAAAAAAAAACAAACTTAAAATGAAACTAAATAATGGTACGTTCTTTACCAACAAAAAAAATTATAATTAAAAGAAAGAACTTGAGCCAAAATGGCTCAATAATTTCTTTTTAACGTTCTTATTTATTTTCTTATTTATAGGTTGAAGCTTGTACTATATTTATTTACTAAGCATCTCAACACAAGTTTAACTTTCATTTAAAGTTAAAACAAAATGTGTTATGCCTGGGGTTTCCATAATAAATATACGCGGAGTCTAGATACTCTGGTCAGGTCGATAGTGTCTTGTCATCTGCAATGTTTGTTATCGTTGTATTCATTTAAGAAGCATGGTATGTAGTGGAAGAGACTTCATTTGCAGCGTGCACGAATTAGGATAATTCTTGTATTTTTTTTATATCAAACAATACCCACTATTATAAACTGAACCTATTATAATGTTATTGGCCCTGCTACATTACAAATATAACTGTACAACAGTGTTTTTTTTTATATAAATTGTAAAACAGTATAACTGAACTAAAACATAAACTTTAAAATGATGTTGATACCGTTATCAACATCATTTTAATGCGTTAAAAATCAGGACGTTTTTACTAACTGAAATTATATAATTTTTTTATGAGTAGGTAAGAACAGCCAATATCGTCGCTTATAACGGTGTGCAAATATTGAAAGAGTTATGTTAGAATACAACGATCATGATTTAGTCGAGACTGCGAAGTGCGGCAGTCGACAGCGGCGGCGTCATACCCATTTATGGATGTTTAGGTCACACAGAACTCGCCGAGGTTGGTACGCCCTATCGGCGGACCATGTAGAGCGTGCCTAACTCAGATGTAACATTTAGATATTGTCAAATTTCTAAATTAGTTGTAATCTAAAATGTAGCTCTCGTGAGCGCCTCATTTTAGTGAATTAAACTGAAGTTTAGAAATTTAATAATAAGGAACAAATTGGATTTGTAGAATTCGTATATTTAGGACATCCAGCCATGAAATCACAATAACAGAAAAATGTTATATTAACCGCGTCTATTTTGATGTACGAGTATACTCGTTCCCTAGTAGGTGTTGTGTATTCGTATTTCGGTCGTTCAACGAGCTTCATTTGAGAAGTATTAGGGGAATCCAAATATGGACTTTGACAGATTTCTTCTAAAGGTGAAAATGCCTAGGATATCCTAGTAGAATGTTGAGGCAGTGTACTTGAGTTAGGTACGGAAGATATTATGATGCGCACTAAGAAAGAATCTTTTAAAGTAAATAAACACCAATAAGATGCCGCCCGTAGTGCGCTGGAAACGTTTGAACTAGAGTTCAATTAATATTAATTGTTTTAATTATTCGTTTTTCATGCGTAGGTTGAAGTTACGATTATGATGAGTTTCTTCTGACGCGAAGTTGTTTATTATTATAGAACTGTATATGGAACAGCCTTGTGTTCCTTCATTACGAATAAGGTGACTAATTAAATGTTTGATTTTTCCTACGTTTATGTAGATGGGCGTGGGCGTATACTGTATACGTGAGCAATATTTTTGTGATTTAATGTTGCTCTTGCGTCCCCACGTCGAAAATACATTCTGCTATTTACGCATTTCAAAATAGTAGAGAATTACGAAATCTTGGTCGCTGTTATGGCATCATTTTAATAACTGTTGAGGTGTAACAAAGAAGCGAAAGTTGCATGTGCGCGTGATGATTCAAAAGATTTACTAAAACATTCGTTTTAAAACAGATTAGTTGCGAAACTGTTACGTAATTCATATTGTATGTACTCGTAAGAATCCCTACTGTCATTATTATTGTAGCACTGATTTCTTATTGTAGGTACATTACCTCAATCAAAAGGCGTAGACAATAATGTCCTCTTGGTTCATTGACCGTTATAAGATTGCAAGATATTTGTTGCTAGGTATACTAGTAGTACCTATATCAAAGTTTTGGGAAAGCAAGTATATTAAATTGGCAATTTGCGACACTCCTTAAGTGTAGCTTAAAGGCGTAATGCGCACGATTCACAGCTGAATAGTTCTCGTTTTACTACTTTGTGTTCATTATGAGTCTATTGGAGAGATATCGCAGGCGGAGTGTTCAAGTGTAATATCCGAGTATACCAAACGCGTTGACCGTGCACGGGGGCTACCCCTTTCACTTATGCTCGTATCAAACGGATCGAGCGGAACGAGCGCGCCTTTCTCTCTGTGTTCATCTCTGTCTAACGTGTGCGAGTGTGGTACGGGTTTGTGGTGGGTCGGCGGTGCCGGTGCTAACCGCTCGCGCCAGCAGTAACGCAGATCCCTCGAATACATCCGCACGGAACCGCTAACGCCGCGCTCGGATGCTCTTTCGCATCTATGCACTATCGATATGAAGTCCAAACCGACACACTACGTAGACGCGCCGTACAGACCGTGGCCGCCACTCTCTAGACAGACGCAATCAAATTTTTATTTCCGTCCTCCGGATCCAATGGACTTGAGAAATTTCAAAACCGCGTCGTCCAAAGGCTCGACATATTCCGATTTTTCCGGGATGAGCGCTTATAGTAATAAATCTCGGGATTACTATTTCTTGTCGCCGAGCTATCGGTCTGCCGGTGCACCAACGCCGAGTGGACATGCAGACTTGTACGCGCGTGAGCGGCCTCGCCAGCTTCGGAACCCTGACTCTTCGCCCTCTTCCGCATGCCCTTGCAGTCGCTCTCGTTCCCTTGAGGATGTTCGCACTGAAGTTGTGACCGAGTGGGAAGATGATGACGAAAATGGAAACCGCATTGTAGCCCCTGCTACCAAGTTCAACCGAACTTCTTATAAAACCAATTCATCTATCCAAAAACAAGGATATCTCACACGCCATTCAATGGAGAATTTAGTTGATAGAGCGCCACAGTTGCTGCCACCCAAACGGATCTCTGCTTTTCAGGTAATTGAGTTAACTTTCTATCGTGACGGCCGACGTAGTCCAGATGACTGTGAATAGCGGTTTGATTGTACGATGTTAAACTAGATTCCTCAACGAATTCATCTCAAGAAATGCATTTATGCGCACTTTCTATATTTTTAATCTATGAACCAAGCGAATTGAATAGTTTGTGCAATGCAATGCTCAGGCGAATTACTAGAAACTCACGAGTATTGAATCGGTAATGGTCGGTGGTCATGTGCACGGATGGCCGAGTGTTTTGGTACATGACTGAATCGCCAGCCGCCAGCTAGTGCACGTTCAGCTCCGTTGAACCACTACACGCCGTCCTGTGTGTAACGGATGTTTACGATACTTACCTGCTTAGTTTCATATGAAACCATTCTGGAATATCTAATAATAAGATAAATAACCATGAAATATTACATATGGAAGTATTTTCTTAGTTCAGAATGGAATCAATATCAAAATATGTATGCAATTAAAAAGCGATGAATTGTGATGATTTTGCCAGTTTCAGTGGTTAGTTTACACCGTCACATGGTATTAATATTTTGAATTCATCTGTTCTGTCAATTTTACAGTGTATTAAACGATTTTATTTAATATTCGCGGTATCGGTTTATTCAAAATGCTTACAAATTATCATCACATTTATAAAAACGAAAGCTAAAGTGAGACAGCAAAATAATAATACTGTCCACGTGCTGCTACATTTTGTTGTTTGGATAGATTTCGCAAATCAAATTTTATTTACATTTAAGGAATCTTTATTGTAATCGATCACTTGAACACTGCTATTAATCATAAATGTATCATACTGTATTATTGTAAATTGCAATTCTATCGATAATTTTAGGTACATATTAACGTAGCGCTCATGAAAATAAAGATCACGGTCTCTAAATCACTTACATCGGTCGAAAAACCTTACATTAGGCAATTGGTAATCATGATTTCAATGACTGACGTAGAAAATATTGATAGCTGAGAATGTTATATAAGAGAAAGCAACCCGTGTTTGAAATCAATTACTCTCTCCGATTTCTTATATTATTATGTTGTATTTTGCATTATTATTATTTATTTAGCCGTTTTCGTCCCACTGCAAGGCAAAGGCCTCCCTTCCCTTCTTCCAACTCTTGCGATTCAACGCAGCAACAGGCCAATTCCGCAGGCGAGTGCCTAGCTCGTGCCGCCATTCCGCCTTCCACGGTGACGCGTCATATTTTGTGGGTTGCACTGTGTGGCTCATTTTGCCCACGAATCTTCTGACATGCAGCAGACGTGTCCGGCCCAGTAACACTTCAGGCTGGCGGCTTTGTCACCAACGTCAACAATTTTGGTTTTGGAGCGCAGTATACTACTAAGATACTGCGCTCCATAGCCCTACTTCTGATTCTTTGTCAAAGACCAAGTCTGAGCACCGTACATAAGGATAGGGAGAATGCGTACGTCCATGAGTTTCTTTTTAAGGGTGAGTGGTAGTTTGCCCTTCATGAAGTCTTTAATTAACCAGACAGAAGCACCTCTAGTCGTTTTCTGTGCAATCTAGCAACCTCTTTGTCAGCTTTCGTTTGGAAGGAAACTACTTGGCAAAGGTTAATATAGACAGATACTCCTGGACGTAGAAAAAAATCTTCCTATTCTAGTTGAAACCTTATATCTTCAATAGTATCGAGTTTATTTATATTCAAGTTACGCATGACTGGACTTCTGTCTAAAGCAACTTTGTTTTTTCTTTTGAAATCATTAAAACTGGATTTTGTCACGTTTATTAATCGCGGTTTAACTGAATACAGGGTTTGCCCGTGACCGTTGTTGCAACAATCGGATCAAAAATAATGTATGGCGGTAAAGTTTACAGTATTTTTATAACGCTAAACAATTCTGTATTTATGTATTTCTAAATAAGAGTTGTGATCGCGAAGGAGTTTATAAGAATAATGGGATCAGCTATCGTGATTTCTGTCAAAACATCTGTGAAATGCAGAAATACGTAACGTACGTAAAACGTACAAGTGCCACAAACTTATCTGGAACGGTGAGAGAGGCGCTGTTATCGCATTTGGTGTTGGCATAAAAATAAATTTTAGTTTCTCTTTTGGCCACCGGTCAAGATAAGTTTCTGGCACTGTTTTTTTTAACTATATTGTAATGACAGTCCCTCAAAAGTGTCTTTTTTTCTGCGTTTTTTTGCTTGCTGTGAATATGTTTTGGAGCATTACATACATTTTTGTAACCATAATTTACTCTACACACTGGGCTCTACAATCCTCGTTCCTGCTTTTTTTCACATACATTTTTTAGAACATTTTTTGTTTGAAAGATGTTCATATTTATTTTATTTATTTATAAAAGGTACAAGTATTACAAAGGTTATGTCTAATAGTGTTTAATAACCCTTCCTTTGACAGTCGGGTTAGAACTTGGATTAAGTTTGCCTAAACGCAGGTTCTCGAAGTTATGGAATTGGTATTTTGTGTCGAGCAGATTTGATAAATAAAAACACAAACTATTAAATTATTTCTTGTTTGAATTACTTAATCCAAATCGTGATGTCATTTTATATTATCGGTAGGTATTTGATTACAAACTACTCATGGGTTGCGATATACGTTATGACAAGGTGGCTGTCTTATCAGTGCAACAGGTATAACTAGTTACTTTATTTTGTAAATAAACGTGTTCTATTCTGTACCACGAGGTAACCCACCTTCAGCGATGCATTCAACGCGCTCCATTTGTTACTTCGGGCTGTACTCGTTTGTCAATTTTGTTACTTTTATTAATAGTTTACGTAATCAGCTGTTCTCGCTTTCGAGAATATTCGAATTTCCTTTTGTAGGAACTGGTTTTTTACGGCGTACAGTCGTGATGTCATTTCGCTATGTGTGCTTATTGATTTTATCGATATTGCCTTTTCTATCTGTGCTCTATTCTATAGTAGTCTGTTGGGGTCTATTTTTATAACTCTTTGTTGTTTCGGATGGTTTATTACTGCGCTGGATCATAATAACGTGCTACTTTTCTTCTTAATTATTTTACAATAACATGGAATGAAGAACATGGAAAGAAGAGCGAAGAGAGGCCTATGCCCAGCAGTGGGATGAAAAAGGCTGCGGATGATGATGATGATGATGATGATGAACATGGAATGGACATAAAAAAACTTTGTTATTGGCCGCTCGATATTTTATTTTACAAATTTTGGGAAAACTAACAGCTATGAACAATAGAGTATAAATTAAAATAGTATGCAGCGGGAGGCTACATATTATAGGAAGGCCAATTACAAGTTTCCGCGGATAGATATGAACGAACTATGTATAGCATGAAACGAACAGGTGACGACATGAACCAAAAGTTATTCTAAAAAGTATAAAACGAGAATTTTATCCTAAAAATAAATACAGCAAAGCATCTATATACACTAAGAATATTTCTATTGAGTGCTTAATCTAAACGTCAAAGAAAATGTCGTTAAGCAAGCGTTTCAGCTTACTTGTGCTGGTATTAAATAAATCTACGTCACAGTTTGCCTTAACTAATTTAATTAAAGCGCAGGAAGCTCTATAAACAAATGCATTCTGCCTATAATTTTTCCTGACGACAGGAACATAAAGAGTATTAGGTTTCCTCAGTGCACTATATATGCACTGGCTGTGCCATTTTTTCAGTTTTGCGATGACCTCACTTGAGTGACGAACCACTAATCATAAGTCATTTCATTAAAAATACAATCTCTAATAATGTAATTTTATCGATAGTTGGGAAGTAATAGCTAAAAGTTGGCAGTAAAAATGTTATTTAACTTACATGTACAGTTTTATTATACTGTGATAATATTGACTGAGAAAACAACAAAGACAGAATCTAATCGGTAAATTATAATGATAGACGATGACTTCATTATTTGCGTTACAATGGCGTGGTACAGGCATGATAATTAAAAAGACTACATACTTATAAAGTAAATTGTCATTTTGATAGTTTTTCTTCAGAATAAAAGTTTGGTACAAGATAGAGGCGAATGGTTGAAGCGAAGAGAGGCCACATAACCAGCAGTGGGATGAGAAAAGCTAAGCTAAAATTGGTTGAAATAATTCAGTTTCCGGAATTTTGTTTATAAGTGGTGAACTTTTTGAAGTCAAAACTTTACGCGTTGGGCATTTTTGAGATGGGAGAAAAAAAATGTAATTGTGAAAATGTGAAGACACCATCCTCTTACTATACCTACCTTAATTTCGTCGCATATTGTCTCGTCGTAATGGTCGAGTTGAGACAGACTTCGATTCTGAGTGAGACAGCCCCGGGTTCAAATCCCGGTAAGGCAGTAAATTTTTGCACTTTATGTTTTTTTGTACTTTTTTTAAGTTTAGAACTGTTACCGAAACCTCGTTTATTGTTGTAAAATTTCGCTTAGCTTTTGTCAGTGAAATGTTTTCTTTTCCTATCCTATCCTCTCTCACCTTCAACCACGGAAGGGGCCTGTTTACTTGTGTAATTTTGTTCATTCATATTTATCGTATTTTTTTAACGTAAAATGAAGCTTCTAAACAATTATCTCCTTCTATGTCTTAACAGTTTATATTCATCAAATACACATTCGATGTACATTCAGAGAGCTTACTATCAGCCCACTTAGTACAAGTCAAGTTGAATGGATCAACTGCAAATATATTATACTCTGACTGTTGTACTACATATTATTATAATTACAAGATTTCCGTTGACACTTACCCCCGATATCGTATCGGTGTCCGATACCGATATCGGATCTGATAATGTGAAAATGCTCTTACGCTGCACTGCGTTGTGTTAATATTTTGTTAAGTAAGTTGCGATTACTAAAATTTACAAAATATAATATGAGCTCATTTAAATAATTCGCTTTCATAAACTCAGTTACGGTTCTTTGACTCGGATATTTATGTTTTACTACATTACCTGCTGTTTTGCAATTAAAATTTAACCTAGTACGTTTGTTATCGTTCAAGTCCTTCCGTATGAAACTTACCATTTCCCCCTTATTTACTGAGACCGTCTGCAAAGGTGGGTTGCTTTAGCTCAATTAGACCTTAAGTAATGATCTGACTCGCTTAAACTTAACCCTGGTAAAAGCGAAAAATCCCTAAAGTTAGGTAGTGTTTATTATTTGAATATGTGGTATCTATGAAAAATCTTCACATGTGTAAATTTAAATTAACTTCAACTAAAGTAACATCCTAATTTCCCTACCCATATATCTTATTGCTTACACAGGAACCGACTCAAAATGTGTTATTTAAAAACATATTTGTTACAGACTCAAAATAGAAATGGAGGGCATCAAGTATTGCCTTCAGCCGTCGGTGGGTTGGGAGCTGAAGCTGATGTCAACGGCTCAAGACCTACCTTCAAACCAGTCACGGTGCTCGAAGATCTGCAAGCGGTGAGGTGTGCTGAATTCCACCCCAATGGAAAACTTTACGCCGTTGGATCAAATACGAAAACTCTCAGGATATGCACATACCCCAAAATCGAAGATGTCAAGTAAGTTCCGATACAATTTTAAGATAATACAGGGAGGTTTTTTAGGGTTTAAGTAAAAAACTCGAACTTTGCACTCTAAATACTAACTGGTAACCTCACGTTTTTTTTCGGTCATGGTTTCTGTGAAGGAAAAAAAGGCGCATTATATATTTTATGTACCGAACTATCCATTGCCGCGCGTTCGGGATTCATATCAAAGACCTTCATTCAGATCGAAAGTCAAGTCAATATTTCACTTGGCTAGTATTGCTGAGCCAAGAACTCGGGCATTTGTAATATGTTTCCGTCGTATGTTGTTCTCGTGAACAATAGCCCGTCAGATTAACAATATAGTACGAGTAAACTTTATGTGGGGTTTCATTTCATACGTCTAAAGTTTGTGTGTGTTAGCTTATTGAAATTATAAGGCTAAAACTACATAATATAATATGTATTTGGACATGATACATGCATGTCTCTCAATAAAAGATCTGAGAGAACGTCTACCACGTCTCGGGCAAACAGTTGTTATCCTGTCTGCGTTTAAATGCTCGCATGGAAGTAATTAACTATGGACCAATTGCTAATCTTAACCATAAAGTAGCGGTTGTTTGAAAAGTTTTTATTTCTGTGTTTGAAATATGACTATCAAAATAGATTATCAGATACATCAATCTTGCCTAAAGTTTATGTAGGTAATGTGGCCGGTGGTTGTGGTTTAAGGGCAAAGATGCATCAAACTAAAAACTGATCTCCAACTTAGTGTTATTTGGTTTATTGGAGAGGTTGTTTGTGTTACGTAAAATCCCTAGTTCAACGAATAACTTTATAAGTAGCGGTACAAACAAGGCTGTTCAAAGTTGTATAAGACGTGGTCTATGAACCAATAGCGATACTGTAATGGTATTTCTGTAGAGCTACCTCAACTACATCCTTGTGCATAGGGGCGTCAAAATCTAGTGGCGCTTTTTCCAGAATGTGTAAATACGGTTTTGAATGTCTCTAAAAATTATGGATGGTCTTCTAGAAACGTTTTCCTGTAACTAGAACGATTAAGGTACCTGCCCTTACGAACTCGTCTCAAAAGCCAACCAGTATATCTCAAAACTACCGGGACAGATTTTGATGCCCCATTGCACAAGGATGTAGTTAAGGTATCTCTACAGAAATACCATGATGGTATCGCTATTGGTTTAAAAACTACGTCCTACAACTTCTCTTCGTCTTTGAACCACTCATACACTGCACCGTCTCAAACGATTAACCCATGAATTTTTAAGTGACTTCAAAAAAGGAGGAGGTTCTCAAATTAGTCCGCCAATTTTCAAAATTATTTATTTTTGTTCGCAAGGGTATTCTCCCGAGGTGGTCCCATATAAATTTTATTCCTGAGGGATTGATATTTTCCCCGTAAAACTCCTTAAATTACCTCATCTTCACTTGACGCCCTGAGCCACACCGCGCATGTTACGTTCGTATGTTGTTTGCCGTGTTTCGTACATTTGTTTCTATAAATGGAGGCTGCGTATCAGATTTCCGCCTGTGACCTTACGCGACGCGCTGGCCGTGGACTTTCTTCGTCATGCGGCGCCCGGTGGCGTAACCTTCCCCAATTCATGAGCTATAAAGCAAAATTACTTGCGAATTATAAATACCAAGATCTTATAAGGACTGGTTTGTTGTTATTTTAAGTACGAATTTGAGCAGGTTTTTGAAATACACATTTGTATCCAGTATATTTGTAGCCCTGCGCATAGTTTGACAATAGAATTTTCTGTGGCATACTACCAGTTCACTGTTCCCAACAGATGAAGTTTCCTTCCGTTTTCTTGTTTTAGGCATTAATATCGTATCTACCTGTTCTTACGAAACAATAAACTCTATAATTAACTTTTACCGTTAAATTCAAACAAAACAGCAACAGACTCGCACTGTCGGACCATAAATCAAAACTTTTGGTGACGGTCTCACAATATTGCGCACAAAATGGTGTCAGAAATTATAAAAGCAACAATTTAAAATGCCAAGGTTCCACGTTAAATGTGAAGTCATTTCTGGCTTCTGTCGCTCCCTTGATTGAATGTAGCGGTTTTGGTGCCCCTCACCAGCGACCTTATTATAATTGAACTAGAATTCCTTATCGGCATCATCTTTCAAATGCTCAAATAGTCATGTTGTAAAAACTCAAAATACAATGGGAATTCGCTGATGACAATTATCACGGTATTATACAATGAATTCATTGTGACTGGTAAACTTGTACGGTTATTAGGGCTCATTCATTTTCCCATTAAGACAGTTGTAGGAAGTAAAAAAACTAGGGCAACTGCGATCATTCATTCGAGTATAATGGACTTTTTGAAAGGATAGTTCTAAAATTTTAAACCTATGCTCGATGCGATTCAGTCCAACTGTCTGTACCAGAAGTCACGAGTTATGATTTATGCGTTTACATTCAAGCTTCGACTACAAAGAGAACTTCATAGTCTAAAGGCACATACCATTTCAGGAAAAATATTTAAAACTAGCAGTCGTCCGCGGCCCCGTTCGCGTGTTACTAACGCAATGAAATCTATTGTGTTATTCCAGGACACGATATGAATATATTCCTGATTGAAATTTTAATGAACATACAACCTTAATATTAATTTATACTACCAGCTACCCTCTTTCTAAGTCTTTTATTAATACGAAATGTTTCGTTACTTTTTTCAAAAATTTCCCTTAGCATCTCATTCGAGGGAGATTGTTTCAGGGGATTTCTATACTAAGCCAAATTTATAGACCGGGCATACCACATATAACGGTGTACCACATTGTGTGTGACCTTGATGACGGTGACTAAGAAACACTTTGCCATACAAATAAAAAAAACTGCAAAAAGCAAGCCTTTAACTTCGTTTTAAATTATGCGAGTTGTAGACCATGGATATTATTACGATTTATTTTACTGCTTATCTCTCAGTAAATTAATTCAATGCTTGAATAAATTACGCTTCGCGAAAGCAGTGACAAGCAGTAATTCGAAACGTCGATGACCCGTAGTGAAAGGGAACAGTGGACGGTCATAGGAAGCATCGATAATAATAATCGCAGACGAAAACAGCACCTAAAACTTTGCTATTTGGACGATCTCAACAAATACGACAAACTCAACTATGTTGACAATCAGCGATTACGCTGATTCACTTTAAAAGAAGTATCAAGTAGCTGTGAGAAAGTTTCGACAATACGTGTTGGTCGTGAGTTTGACCTCTTACGAAATAGTGGATTACGTAGCTTTTACCGCTATTTTGTGAGATATTAGTCTGAAGTCTGTATTACAAGACAATGACACAATCTTTATATGTTTTAGTTAGTTACCAACTATCTATGTATCTGTCCCATACCATCCAGGTATTTTGATGAATGAACAGAGGTGCCTGCCTACACTTAACTTTGAGTCTTAGATAAAACTTACAAGTAGTACAGGTAACTAGGAACTAAAATTACAACATGCTTTTAGTAAGTCCGATTAAATTTCCGAAGATCTGTTGCTTCGCTTTAGCAGAAAGAACAATGCTTACTGCCTTTTTCTATTACGTTCAGTAAATTATAATAACAACGCATTGTATTGTGTACGTACTTTGTATGAACAAAAATGCCCGGTTCCAGATAATAGTGTTTTGCGACGGTTGTTAAGTATGGTAATGACGCTTGTGTGATGCATTGCTTTCATTGCCTTTCTAAATTCTAAGCTAGAGAACATCTTGTTAGATACCGAAGATAGCGTCACACGTAATGCTCGTAATCCTACATATATTTGACGCGAAAGTTTTGTTTTTGAGCATGTTTTGATATCAAAAAAGTCTAAAGTTAAAACGGTGATACAAATCTTGTTCATTTACAGAATTAATATCGTGAATTCGTGAATACCGTGTTTGGGCAAAAATCTTGCGGCTAAGCCCTAGCTTAAGACAAGTGCGAGATTTCTGTAATTTATTATGCCAACCACTTAGCCTATCGACTTGATACTTTAAATACTAATTACATAGCCAGCCTTAACCTAGTTGAGTAAATATGCACTATAATACATTTTGCAACTTGCTGGACCAGTTTTTCAATTCATTTTACCGGTTAAATCCTCCTCAAACATAAAAGTTTTTATTGTGTTTTAGGAACGAATCATAAAAACTGTATACTTTTATAAATATAATTTTATTAAAAGGCCTACAAAATGTCAACCTTGAGGATACAAGATCCTATTTCTTGTTGTTTTATTTTATTGATGTGTGATTTTCACACCAAGTCTTTTAACTCAGCGGTTACCGTCGAAAGGAAAAAGTGTGACATCCCTTATGAGTTAACATACGTATACATAAAATCACGACTCTTTACCGTAGGGGTTGGTGGAAACCACGAATTCCCACTAAAATCTGTCGCCTCATTGACTTTCAATATATTTTTCACTA
The DNA here is from genome assembly GCA_963565295.1 of Epirrhoe alternata. Classification (NCBI taxonomy): domain Eukaryota; kingdom Metazoa; phylum Arthropoda; class Insecta; order Lepidoptera; family Geometridae; genus Epirrhoe; species Epirrhoe alternata. The sequence continues at coordinate 5,734,685 of OY751375.1, forward strand.
GCTACAGCGCGCGGCTTCTCCCGCGTAGTACAAATATTTTAGCCTATATGCTATTCTAGGTTACTATCTGCGCTTAATCTAAGTTTCATTCCCATCGGTTCACTAGTTTAGGCGTGATTGAAACATAAACATCCAAACATCTATTAAATAAACTCACAAACTTTCTGCTTTATTATATTAGTAAAAGTAAGTTCGTATGAGTCAGTGGCCAACTCTGGTGACGGAATTTTATATAAGTGGGATACATGCTCGCCGGTAAGGGTGGGTATTTTAGATCGGGCCTCCAAAAAGCCACCAATGTGTTTTATGAGACGAGTTTGTATGGGATAGCAGGAAGGAGAAAGCCTAACTAACCTACACCCTCGCCTCCATTAATTCGACTATTATTCATCCTCTTTAGATGCCATCTTAATATGCCGTTCTCAATCCTCATCGCTACATTTTCTCCAACACCACACTGTGGCCTCACGGTTTCTATAATTCAAAGTCACCCTACACATAGAGTTAAAGCTAAGTTAATAAAACACGATCGTAACATTATGAGCTGTGTTGGCCGAGTAGGTTTGTTTCCAAAGGTCGAATCATGAATAGTGAATTTTTCGATTTGGATTTTTCTAAATTTATCTCTAAACGGCGAAGAAAAACATGATATAGGTATAGACTATTTATTTCCCGTGGATAAAGCCGATTAAACTATATAAAAATAAGAATAAGAATATATTTAGAGATCGCTTTTAGCGATAAGGTCGCCCATTGTACCATATTTTTACATGTTTGTTTTTAATTTATGTTTTTTTTTTCTGGTGTACAATAAAGCTATATTCTATTCTATTCTATATATTTATTTGACACACACAACACGGTTACAACAGGCAATAAAGACAACACACATATAAGCATAGATAACCAAGAACGAGACGGGGAACAAAAATTAATTACTATATAAAAACTATAAAAAATTAAAAAGAAGAGATAAAAAAATTATAAAGAAAAATGTACCTAACAAGGTACCAAATAGGTCCAGTCTCAGCTTTATTGCTGCTCCCAAGGGAGACAGCGCTGATATTCAGACTGGGCCTAACAGGATGACATCACGCGGTGGAAAATACTATATTAAACTAAATTTAAAAGGGTGCTGAGATGGAGCACCATCTAAACATTGCGTTGCCTCCTGATGCTATAAAATATGATTTAGTAAATGATGTGAAACGGCCATGATTTATATTTTTGAGGTTGTTATGTTAAACGCCAGAGTAGCAAATTTTTCGTCTGAAGACTAACATTTCAATGACAAAACTGGAAAGTTAACGTAAAGTAGCCTCTTCATTAACGATTCGAAAGTTATAGTTGTTCAAACAACATACTACCGCGTCCTAGTTCGCCAAGTTTGATGTATCTGCATTAGAAAATAGGTTCATATATCTAGAATTGATGGAGGTAAATGTCGATCATTATGCAAATGTCGTAAAAGTTTGTCGTCTAGACTGGTATTTTGTCTACATAATACAGAAACGTTGTAAAAAATTGTGAATGAACAAATTGGCTAACATCAAAACTAAGAATACGAGTAATAATCTGATAGGGCATACCCTATCATCCCTATCGGTTGATATCGGACTATAAAGAGTTTTATTACTAGGAAGCATCGTCAAAATATCTTAAACTTTTTCAGTTTTTTCTTGTGTTCACGTTATGTACTGGAAAGAAAAACTCGTAAAAAAAACAAAAAAGAATAGGGCAATTAATTATCTAAGAAAATAACTTCAGAATATGATTGATAGTCGTCCGGAGGATTTATTTTTGATACTTATTAATTTTTTTTCTGTTTCGACAATGTACCAACTGAATGAAATAATAATAATCTTGAATCTTACTTTTCGAGAATGGTATAGTAAGCGCCTTTTTGCTAGTTGAGAAAGCCGTGAGTGGAAGCTAGATAGATCCACAAAGCTATATATTTGGAAACAGTAACGTACATTATAGTCTTTTTCACGGCGGAACGTATGCAAGACACTTCGAGATGATGTCAAAATCAGTCTAATAGTAATGTCCTAAAGTTTAATCGAGATTATCAAAATCGATTTTTGTTTCACTACTATCAATTCATCTCAATCGATTACAAGGTTCATTCATAGACAAAATTACTAAACCAACGATTATTTTTTTACTTATCGATTCATCGATTGTTTCGATTTTCATTTTCGCACTCTCTAATAGTTTACGTTCCATTTTATTCAGTACTGTTATTTGGCGAAGTTTTTTAGAAAATGTTTATTGTTTATTTATTTATATTTCATGGCTCGTTTATGATAATATATGAAATAATTAAACAGGAAATAGACAAACCATTTTTTTTTGTATGTTTTATCGTTTAATTATTTATCTTGATTTTTTTGTTTCAAAATTGTTGTGAGCTACACAACGTGAAACGAAACAAGTTCAATGTGTCTTGCATACGTTCCGCTGTGAAAAAGACTATAAAAGTTCGCTAGATTTTGTGTATTAGTATGTATTTAATTTGTTTATTTTTATTGTTCATTAGAGACAACAGTGCACCGACAGCGCCCACGGTGCTTCTCAAAAGGACGAAGCACCACAAAGGCAGTATCTACTGCCTCGCATGGAGCCCAGCTGGAGACCTCCTCGCAACAGGCTCCAACGACAAAACCGTCAAGATGATGAGATTCGACAGTCACTCCTGCAACTTGGAAGGGCAAGAGGTATGTACTTATGCCCATTTCAGGAAAACCATGGTAACCTGGCCGTCTACCTTTTGTGACAAATGTTATGGATTTGCAAACCCAACTTCCTCACTGTTTCATCGTAAGATGGCACCAAATTGTCTTCTCAAAAATTAGGACATGGTTTAGGCATCTGCTTTATAGAAAAAAAAAACCTATTTCAGTAGTGAATAACTTGGCTTATGAATTTCAAATAAGATGATTGCTTATAATAGTGTTTGTTAAAGGTTTTTATTTAATCGTAAATTGATATAACCTATTTCCCATGAGCTATCAAAACGTGGACGCAAGGACAACACTTCCTTAATAGAAAGATTGGATGTAATTTAGATTATCTGAAGAATGTAGGTACAGCTGAAACTTCGTTCGCAGTATAGTTTACAGACATGAATTTATCAAATATGTATTTGGACATGCCTCAGACTATCCTGCTAGCCTCTGACTTGCCTTAGACATCTTCAATGGATCTGGAATACATAAAAAGGTCTTGAGATAATGTCTATCATGCCTTGAGGACACAGACGTGATTATGTTTGTTTGAATGTGGCTTCTTGTGTACGAGTGTACCTGCTACTCGTACAATTGTATCTAAATAAACTGAGATCAGTTCAGATAGAACTTTTAGGTACCTACTAAAGTTAATTTTGACTTGTAACTGACTGTTTTTCATCTGTTATGTCACCTGGTTGGGTTTCCCGCTTTAGGAGAATAACCAGGTTAATTTAACTTGACTATAAACCGTAATAATGCGTAACATTACCTACTTGTATGTCAAGTTTGAAACTGTTAATATCTCATAATATCCCGTTCAGTAATAAAAACTGTGAAAATAACACGCATACATTAATGCGTCGCTAATCTAAAAAAAGGAATCACAAAAATGTCGCAATAAATAATATAAATATTATAATAATGCTGGACTTTTCACACAGCATCATCTAGCCCCAAAGTAAACAAAGCTTGTGTGTTATGGGTACTAGATGACTGATACTTATATAATTTTGTTGTTTGTAAATACATACATCTAACTCACCCAGACAGGCATAAATACTTTAATTGTTATTTAGATTTTTGAAGCAATACGTGTCAAACGTGACCCCCGTCCACGTGTCTAATATTCGGGGACAAGAAGGGGATAAGTAGAGTAGTTATTCTATATGCAAGCCTATCGAACTAAAATTTCATAAGAATTAAAATTTTATTAAAATTTAAGTTCTGTACCATGAGGTTCAACAAGTTCGAAATAAATACATTCTGACATGAATTGAATATGTAGGTATAACTTGGATTCGGTCCAATCACTTGACTAACATTACAATTCACTCACTCGACGCTGACAGTGCGCCGCTGATTGATTGACAATACGTTTAGTATGTAAATCATGCGTCGTGTAGCTCGCTGAGCAAGCAGCAGCACTTATCTTTAAGATCCCTTATTCATTATTTCAATAAATCGTTACGTGAAACAGTGTCGGTCTTATGGGAGGTACCGTTTTCAATTTCCACACGACACAATTTTACGACCGATTTGACTTGATTGGTGATGGAATTGGGTAGTGTGGATAGAAAAATAAAATTAAAAGGTTGAGACAATCCTAATCAGTAAGATTTCCGCATTTTAGTGTTTTGCTTAGTATACGGTGCACTGAGTTCAGTAAGCCTAGCGAGGTTTCGTGATCCATCCTCATAAAAATTCTGAAATCGTCTCTGTCTCGCTAGTTTCAATTGCTTTCTTTTCAAAGAACTATTGTTTTGCCTTACCTAGTCTCTTCTGTTTCTATTTCTCTGAACAACAATATGTTGTTAAGATTCAAATCCAACCCTAATTATTCCTTCTTGCAAGGACGCATCTTGACACAAGTCTGTTCAGCACAAAATAATACAAAAATTGGCGATCTTTTTTTGTACGTATGGACGAACATTCAGGTCGTAGCCAACTCAATTGGCAAATCAGTTTTGTAATCAAATTATATCGTGTGGAAGTGGTTTTATCGATCCCAACGTGTTGTGAATTCCGGTCGTGAATCAATAGAATATTTTCCTTTTGTAAAATGTTAAACAGTCAAGGGAACAATATACGATAAAACCACTTTATTATTCTCATAAGGTGATTACTAACGCTTGAAACTTCTAGGAATTTACTTATAATTCTCTCGTACCTAAGTCAGATAAATCTATTAGTACTCAAAAATGCTACTTAACGTAGCAACTCTGTTTCTTCAGGACGGATATATTTTTGTCATCCAAAAAAAAAATGCGTTTGTTTTCTACATATTGTTCATCATGCGGCCGTTGGTTTTTAACTTGATCTTACCTATTTTTTTTTATAGGTTGAACTTGGAATGCACGATGGCACTGTTCGCGACGTTTGCTTTATCGAAGACACATCGAACAAGACAAGTCTACTCGTCAGCGGTGGCGCAGGAGATTGTAAGATTTACGTCACCGATTGCGCTACCGGGAAAACCTTTCAAGTAAGTATTTAATTGAACTACTTATACTCCTATGTAATTTTCTTGCTTGATAATAGAGTTTTTCATCAATGTTCCATGTTCGTGTGTACGTAATCATAATCCCCCTGAACTGAACAACTTGACGAATTTATATCCAGATGTTCAAATGATTTCTAGACTTGAAGCTGTAAAACGTCTGCCTACTTAATAATAAAACCTGGTATTAAATATTTAATTAAATAATAGGAACATAGAGCTAGTTGTCTCCCCAGCGTCTTCAATTGTTTTTCTCAGATGCGCGTACGTGCTGTCATACATTTCATTGTACCCGCACCGTGGGAATATGTGTCAACTTGAGAAATATATTCTCACGACAGTACAAAATGCATCGTGCTAGTTTTAGTTCAACAACTATACTCGACTCTAAACAGGTCTCAAATTCATAACTCTGCTATGGTTGCGGCAACACATTTGTGTAAAACATTTCAGTTAATTCAAACTTGCTTACAATTGCGGCTGTTCCAACTTCTAAACCGATACAACCAATTATTCCGTTATTGAACCACGCACCGATCATTTTCATACTTTCAAATAATACCTGGTTTTGTTTACTTGCTTGATGAAAGACGATATTAGTCGGTACTAATATCGTCTTTCATCAAGCAAGTAAATATGTTAATGTTCAGTATTATTGATTAATGATGTTCATTGATTTGTTATTCTGCCCACGGATTGGTTATACGTGATTATGATTGGTCCCATGCGGATTAGTGGCATCATTCACCGGACAGTTTTGACACGTAGCTCATTCCCTTCAAATCCCAGCTGCGGTCGTGTTTATGTCATCGCATGTGTTATGAGCGGTTTATTGGCAAAACTAGTTCAGCTGGCGCATACTATTATCTAAGAATGTTACTACGAGTATACTTGTGATGAAGTTTTACTACTAATAAGAGCGATAATATGACAAAGCCAGCTAGTGCCTAAACATTGTATGTTTCGATGTTAGTGTTTCAATTATGTTTGAAGACAGCTTTGAATTAATATAGTGTGACTCTAGCACAGTCAAATTCGTTCAAATGTAGGTATAACGCTGGCGACGTTGTAAAGTTAGTTTTGTATTACATCAAAATTGTAATTGATTAATTCCTCAAGAGCAAGAGCGAGTATATAATTGCAATGCTGGGCATTAATCCAATCGCTAGAAACAATTTGTTTGGTTATCCTTTGAGCCCACTTATTACTATCCCTTCTCCGATTCTGTCTTTATTGATACAGTTGATACTACCCGATCTGATCCCTTAATCCGCTTATGAGGTCCCAGTATCTATTTGTGTTGTTACGCAATTATTTAATCGTTTTCATGTACTTACCTACAATGAAGTTACTTTTGATCATAAAAGAAGTTTGTTTATTTGGACAATATCGTGATTGTTATTGCTGGAAATAATTAACATAGCTTTATTTACTTTTCTTACTCGGATAAAAATTATCTTTCCAGTCATTTTATGTGAACTTTAAAGTAATTTTGATTTATTCAAGCGCGTAGAATCGTTCATTTTCGAAGTCATAATCTATGGTAATTTATTCACAATCATTGCATTTACGCAAACATTGAAAGCTATCCGGGCCCTGTATTCCTGCTTTATTAAAGTGTTGCTCGTGTAAAATGTAAATTACGCAAAATAAAAAAAAAATACCCTACTAAGTGGATAAAGGACAATGCACATACCCCGTACCACGTTGCGTCACAGGTATAGGTATTAAACCAATAGTATTTTTTTGTGTTTGCAAAAAAAAATAAGCATTTTCTGAACCGCACTTTTGGACGACTTGGATACTTCTGTAAGTCCATCTGTGCTTTTGTGAAAATAAATAAATAAAAAAAAACATTTTTGTGTATGCGTTGCGTAAATCCTGGTGAATATGTCGCAGGCAACTGATTTAATCAGCCATTCAATTAAACGCCTTGCCATTTCATTAAACGGCGCCGTTGAACTTACGGCCTTATTGATATCCACCCGTCTGGTTTAATAGAAACATTAAATTTTTAGAAACATTTGACTTTGGAACTAGGTATTTAAAACTATTTAGAATGACCTAACATTCATAACATCGCACACCTATCGCCCCTGAGCAATAAGCCAGCCAGAGAGAGCCATCAGCCAAATTGGTTCTAACACAATGTTTTTCATACCTGCGTACGTATATGTCTGTCTATGTATTCCTGTTCATGACGACACCTCTTATAATGTGTGACGTCAAACTAGACGGCTGATTGGATCGTGTCTATCGTGACTCGTCAATAATGCCTATAAACAATTCAATCTACGTTTTCATTGTGAATCGTAATTGGAAGAAATGGCAAACGAACGTGACGTTTTCAATTGATCAACTTCTATACGATTATACACTTTCTACATTTGACTTAGCTGTCGTAAAATACTGTACTAAAGATGAAGAACATAATTTTCTATTACTTATTTTAATTAGTTCATCGTATCCCAATGTTGCAGACTTCCCTTTGATCTTTCCACTTATAGCGGCCCTGTGCCGTTTGGCTTTATAATGGGTGTCAAATTCACACAAGCATAATTATTATTAGCCACCTCGCAGACTGCAGACTTTCTATCGGCCAATAGTTGAGACGGAATATACTTCGGCTCGTAATTAGTTTGGAGAAGTATACCCGTCTCAACTATCGTCCGATAGAAAGTCTGTAGTCTGCGAGGGGTCTTAACGTATTTTTTTTAGATGTAATGAAAATTGCTGCCAAACGAATAATAAAGGCCTCCAAGGAATATGTAAAAAATGTTGAATGTCTTAAAGCTTAAAAAGTACATTGACCGGTAATGATCAAGGAAAATATATAAAATATGATACTAAATTATAAAAATACTATATTGTCCGGTAATAGTATTAATCGGTGTAAGTATCGAGATTTATTAAACACGTGTTCCTAAATTTTTTTATAGTGCTTATCCACACTTGGTATTTAATTAAGAAATGAAAAGTCTTATCAAAATTTTGGATTCCGACGGGATTCGAAGCCGCATCGATCAGACGATCCTCCTAAAGTCGGAGTTTTCATTTCTTAACGTGTTCTTAACCTTTTAAACTATCATGGTTATCAACACACCATGATTCAATGTTTTTGGAGTTTCCTGATATTTCGGATTTGCACACGGCATGAACACGTGTTTGTTTGCAGGCTCTAAGTGGACACTCTGGGCACGTGCTATCTCTCTACAACTGGGGAGGTGCTATGTTCGTCTCGGGTAGCCAGGACAAGACTGTGCGGTTCTGGGACCTTCGCACGGGCGGCTGCGTCAACGTCATAACACCGCCCACCGGCCTCCCTAGTAAGGTAAGACGTTATGGGTTTACTGACTTTGCTAACTGACAAATTGTCTATTAATTTTTTCATAGTTAGTAATGTGTTAAGTTATGAACTGGCGGCAGCTTCGCTCATGTAGTATCAGCGTTTTTACCCCGTTAAAGGTAGAATTTACAAAATTAATCTTCTTAGTACTTTCCAACAGCATAAAAGGAATGTACAATACGCACTACCAATCTTTGTCTCTTTGAAGTAGCTGCGCAGAACCTATTTTTGATGAGGCCTAAAAGACGAAGACAGCATTATATAGCTGCACTCGCTTAGTTTGTTGCATCGTGCTATCTCGCCTACTCGCGCAAACCTGCGCAATCGTTTAGTGCACCTAACTTCAGAGAGACAAAGATCGGTTGTGCTCACTGTACCTATCCTACTTTTCTAAGATTTATAGTTTTACATTTATTAGTAGCAAAAATAGTCAAGTATCTTCGTGAAAAAACAAAAGAGATTCCCATCCCATGCAGTTCAACGCGATATGATTCTCTTTGTTTGTAATATTCCATTAGAAAAACGTATTATTTCATCCACACCTTATACGTATGTTTCCTTATTCGCCCCGAATGGAAGTCATGTAACGTTGCGTGTGATTAATTGCGTTCCGTAAGAATTGCTTATTACGAAGATAGTATTAGTATTCTTATAGGCGGCGATGGGCTTGCAACCTGTCACGTATGGGATACTAACTTCTGCAAGATGTGGGCATGTATCAAATATGTATTTGTACATGCCTCTGACTACCCCCTTAGACATCTTCAAAGGATATGGAATATAAAGATCTGAGAGAATGTCTACCGCGCCTTGGGGATACAGTCGTGACCCTGTTTATATTTGCATAATGTATAATAATAGCTACTATGCTGAATTTTACACACGTAGGCTGAATTTTGCACACTCGGGCCACGAAACCACAAACGGGGAATAAAATTAAAATACGAGTACTCAGCAGAATTTCAACCAGGCAAAATGCTACAACTTATTACACATTCACTTTTCCAACTCATTGATTTTAATATCGGGACAAGGTTGCGTAAATGTTATGATAATATTCTCCATTGCACGACTTTATCTTCGAAGTTTCGGTCGGGTCGCACCGATCGTGGTCACGAGGGGGCATGGTTTGTTTCTTGCCCCTGTTCCAATCCAACATTAATTTCGATGCTGACAACAAAAGTCGTCTGAAGTCGCATTAACATTTTCGAAAGTCATTCGATTAGATAGACAATACTAATGTACAATTACATCTAAGTACAAAAAGCTTTACAATGTAATCACTTTGTGTGGAAAATCGTTTTATAAGCATTTGCGCGGTCCTACACTTGCGTAGTCGAGTATTTTGCGAATTGCTTCCACATACGATTAGGGTTTAAAGTCTGTTTTACTATATACGCTAAAAAAATATATCTTAGAAGGAGAACCTGCTTTCTATTTTGGTGAACTTAAGTGTTTTATGTTTATCGTCTCATTCGGTATCTTTCTTTGGTTTTTCAAAGCTACCTTGTACCCGACCTAATTCTTTGACACGCGCCGCTACATAAGAAAGTCATAACTCATCGTCATCAAGCTCTTGTAAAGGTCCAGGCGTGGGCTTGGTGCTTAAAAATAATGACAGTTGCGGTTCTCGTGACAACATCTTTGATGTAGGTGTAAGTGTATATGAAAAGTTACCGTGTAATTGGCAATTTCCGAACTAGCTGTTCAACTGCTTACTGATCTACGTCCATTATCGATTGCAATGACAGAATCACAAGTCACTCTAGAGGAATTTAGGAATGAATAGAAAAAAATACAATTTAGTTATTTGTATTCTTTATCATGATAACTGACTGAATTAATGATCACCTAAAACCTAGCAAAAAGAAAAAATTGAACATGTGACCTTCAACAAAAAGAAAAGTTTCCGCTTACCGTAATAATCTAAATTCTTGTTTGAATATTTGTGTCATGTCCTTCTGTGATTAGGTTTCGCCACACCGTTGTATACAGGGGCTAGTTTAGTCTACACGCACTAGGCTTGGTTTCAACATTCTGTGGTCTCACCCTAAGGCTCAATTCACATTGACGCAGAGTTAAGCGACGCAAAGCAACGCCACGCATCCTATTCATACGAAAGTGGCTCGATTAAGGCCGCGCGCATGCGCGTCTAAACGTGCGTCGTCACGCACCTTTTGACTCTACGCCAGTGTAGATTGATCCCAATAGAAAAAAGTTCCGTACGAAGCTTTACTTTGTATCAACATGAAATATTCGTCTGTAATTTGCAAAGAGGATTTTCTTTTATGTTTCATGTTGAACAAGGGACCGCAGCTGCGAGTCGTATACCATTTCTGATGGTTCTAAGTTTATAATTAAATTGCTCCATTATCCTCGTGTGTATTTAACATTCATTGTTACTCGCTTTGTTCGCTCAGTTACACACAATGTTTACAGGTCACTAACAATCAACACTGATATTTGCTTTAATCAACTGCCTACATTAATATTTTGAATAGGTAAAGTTTGTTTGTATGTAGGAGGTAATATTTCAAAACGATTTATACAAATAAATGTTTCACGGGTTGAAACCACGTGAGCGAAGCCACGAGCAGGCTGCTAGTCAACTACTAGCTTTATACTATTTATTGAGGACTGATACACTTGTGATTCTACTTTACTTCTATACTACTTAGCTAGGTGATTTTACTGTTGAGCATTGTTTGTGTAAGGGGCTGTTTTCACGAGCGAGAAAATCGCGGCGATATTATGGTCGGGTCATATATTTCTATGAACTGTCTTAGATAGTATCTGTAAGGATATTATAGGAATGAGCCTCTTTGAGTCGTCCTTTAAATCCTTCCACCACAATGCTTCGCAAAAAGTAGTGACACGACAGAACGCTGGAGAACGTGGTTATACACGGCGTTGTTATCGCGGCGTGAGATTGCATAGAAATACGTGGCACGACGATAATATCGGCGCGATCGCTCGTGGAGATTCCTTACTGAAGAGTTTATCAGGGCGCGGCGGTGACATCGCTGGCGGTGGACCCTAGCGGGCGGCTTTTGGTCTGCGGTCACGACGACGGTTCGAGTGCGCTTCATGACGTGAGGGGCTCGCGAGCGCTGCAGCGCTTTACGCCACACTCGGGCGATGTACGCAGCGTTCGCTTCTCGCCCGGCGCTTACTATCTGCTCACAGCTGGATACGATGGACGCGTCGTACTCACCGATTTGCAAGGTATAAACACATTACAGATTCACACCCTCTGAGTAACCTCAGTTTGCCTAAGCTGCCTCTAGTGGAAACGCGGCTTTAGGCTCTCTTACACTCTTTTAGATTTACTTCTCTCATGATAACGGGCAACAAAAATTGCATCATGTTGGTAATTCCAGGACTAATATAAACTCACTAAAGTAAGTTCGTATGAGTCAGTGGCCAACTCTGGTGACGGAGTTTTTAGGCCGCCTTAAGGCCTCCGTTATGGCTTAACGACTTAAATAGCCGGGACCGACAATTTAACGGGCCCTCCGAAGCACGGAAGCGCTCAGATGAAACTGCCACTGGCGGTCACCCATGCACTTACGCACGGTTTCGTACGTTGCTTAACTTCAACGATCTATCAAGAACGACTAAGCAAGCACGACCACGAGCTCACTATTTTTGCAACTTATACCCATGCTGCACCTTCTATTTGCAATCTAGCCTATACATTGAATACACACTATGAAATATCGCTGAGCTACATAGCAAGATTACAGTAACTGTTGCACTGTGTTGAGCGATATAATCCGTACTTTGAATATATGACCGAAATAAATCAGCTTTACTTATGCCTTGACCGTGCTCTAACAATGGTTATGTTTGACATATGATTGATTTAACAGGTGATCTGACGTGCCCGTTACCGAGTGTACCAGTGGCACGACACCCCGACAAGGTGATCTCAGCTCGCTGGCATCCAGACGACTTCTCCTTCCTCTCCACATCGGCTGATAAAACTGCGGTGCTTTGGACGATACCGCCTGTCTAATACACTTGATACGTAACTCAGTTCATTAAAGAAATCCATAATGGCTGTGATACTCATGTTCTCTCGCTTGCAGACTGGTGACACTTGTGTGTAAGTGAGAGAACATGATTGTCATTTTAGATCCTTTTTTTTAATGAACCGAGTTGAAACTGGCTATTTCTACTGCATATGTTAGAAATTAACAATATCAAAAATATATCTTCATGATATCTTCCAAATACAAGTTGTATCTTGGATCTTCAAATACACATACATGTTTCATACAAGTAAATATTCTTGCAGAAAACTTGTCAAAAATGTTTGCTTGCGTGCGAACACAATGAAAAAAGTGATACATTAAAATACATTTTTTTGTAGCTCGGTATGAAGACATTATTATATGATGCGAAACCTTCAACTTGGACAACGTCGCTATAAAATTTAAGAACTAAGGACGGAACCCCTCATTGTAAATGTGTTGGATTTAGCCAGCTTTTGTTTGTGTACTACAGCAAGCTAATGCTTGGCTAATAACGATTCATGCTTTATTTTCAAAGTGTCTAAATGCATAGCTAGCAATTGGTTATATCGTTACGTGATACAAATTTTATCCATATTGGAAAACGCAACATTATAGTGCCTCATAAAGATTAAAACAAGAAAAAATATTATGATTAAATTGTTATATAAAATGTCTCAATGACAAAAAACATTTGAGACGAAGTATATGAAGTAGGAAGCTGGATATCACATCACTGATGCCTCTACTCTAGCACAGCTCATTGTTTATCAATAAAAAGTTTAATTTAACTGAGCTTCGTACATTTAACTTAGCGTACGTAAAGTAAAATGTACATGGCTTTACATTTAAGCCAGCAAGCAAGTTTTTGAGTGTGGCTTAGTGGCTCTAGAAATGGAGCTTATAGGCCGCCTGAAGGCCTCTGTCATGGCGTAACGATTGCATAACCGGAATCGACAATTTTATATTACGATATTATCAATAACTAAATAAGCTCCATCACGAGCGCTTCAATAGCTTTAAGATTTTAAGTCAACTTTTCATTGTCAAACAATGAGATCGGTCGGAGCGTTGAACGGGTGTGGTCGAACACACTGCGGGCGGGCGCGGCTGCGAAGTATCAAACGTTCCTGCCCGCGCGTTCTGGCTCCAACTGCGGGCCTTAGGCGGAAGCATAGCGTTTCATATGTTTGAAACTTCGGCGCCGCGCCCGCGCGACTAGTGTGGACGACCACCATGGGTTAGCCTTTATACATGACATAGTATAATGTTACTTATGAAATTGCTTTATTCGTTTTCTTTACTCTTTTTTCAAGGTATTGTAGTTTGCGATTCACTTTACGTATTTTGAAATTCACTTTCAAGTTAACTTAAAGAGATGGCAATAGTTTTGATAGTTAGTAGGCAAAACTGGTGTCGGAGTTTTTAGACCGCTAGAAAGAGTAGCTGGTACCGGCATTTTAACCTGCCCTTTCGAAAAGCAAGGGGACCCAGCTGTTGACACTACGGTCTACTAGCTATTCAATTTCAAATTTCACGGTCTACGTTTATCTTTGATGGCCTATAGAAACTAGTAAGTCATACCACAACAGCTTAATCTTGCCTTAATGTGTTAGACCGATGCAAGTATTATTCGCCCTGAATAAATTCACAGTTTTGAGTGCTCTTCATCATCATCATATGCCTAGCAGCCGTATGCCTAGCAGTGGATTAAGAGCTGATGCTCTTAATCCACTGCTATGATGATGAAGAGCTCTTACAAGGACAAAATATTCTTGCGTGGATGTTATCCATGTTTTTCGTTATGTTGTATAGAATCCCAGAAATATTTGAATTGTTGCGTTTACGTTATTATCTATTATTAATTAAAATTATAACTTAAAATCTTTCCATAACACTCTGGTTCGAGGAAGCAGTAAAACAACAGGAAAGGATTATCGATTAAACGACGGTAACTGGACTAGAAAATGTAAGTAGATTTTTTAACGTTCAACATTATGTAATTTTATATTTACCTACATTTTTTTACAATGGGATATGACCATCGAAATATCTTGAAAACAGCGTAGTAGAAGTAATTGTGCTCGTACATCATAGGTACTTTAAATTAGCTACTGTTTTGTGTAGTCTAGATCATTTTTCAAAACGTTGACGATGATTTTTAATCTTTATATCCACGTACAGTATCTGCTTTTAGTTAGGTATTAGTATACGCATTAGACAGCTTTTATGAATTAACTTGACTTAAAACAACATTTTAACTACACTAGGAACGCTTTAATATATTTCACAGAACTGTCGATCTAATGCAAGCTTTAAATGAATATACAATACAGTGAACGCTGCGTAGTTTTGCGTACATAGTCTTACATAAATCTAGACAGGTCGAAAATTATTTATGTTTGCGAGCGTATTTTAAACACTCAAAATTACGTCGCGTTTACTGTACTTATTTTAAGTTTTTATGGTCACAATATAATAATTGTATTATACTTTATTTAATTTTATGGTTTAGGTTCTACAATAATGTAAACACTCGATTTTCTTGTACCACATTTAGTGAGCCCTAGACAATCAATAATAATGCACAGTATAACGAAAGTTTTTGACCAGGTACACAATTGTAGTATTGAATTGCTATGCAATGGTAACAGGTTAACTGCCTTATTTTCAAGTATTAATAATGTTTTTATACGTACATTCAATAGAATAATTTTATCCAGAATTTTGTGAAAATTCCATCATTTTTTTTAGAGTTCTTTTTATACTTTGGAACTGTCGCAATGAAGGTTTTTCTTTCTTTTGGAAATATCAAAAAACGGACCGACTTTCTCTAGTTCACACTTATTGGGAAGGATCAGCCAACATGATATCGATTTTATTTATGGAAAGGTATTTCGTTGTTACCTCCGATTGATGCCAGAAATATGCATATTGAATTTTAATCAAAAACAACAATTTTATCAATTAAAAGCATTTTAATTTCCTATATTCTATAAATAAAATTCAAAAGCATATTATTTATGTCTACAAAATATAATTATTATTTTCGAAATAATGTGTGGGAAGTCGGCGTAATTTTTTTTACATCAATATAGTCGAACCTAGGTATATGTATAACGCTTACATAATATTAGTATAATAATGATATTTTAAAATATCGAAAATGTTAAATTATTTATAAATACTTAAGTACATGTTATATATAGTGTGAGCTAAATTTTGCTTACATGTTTTGCACATACTTTATATTCAACCCAAAACAGCCAATTTTCATAGGTAGAGGTGGTACTTTGTTATAATGCGGATTGGTATTCTCGTTGGAATATGTTAATAGTTATTGTGTGTAATAAAGAAAAACCAACATAAGAACTGAAAAAAAAAAAGAAATATAATTCGTATCTTTTTTAACATCTCGCTCGTATGTAAAACAACACAAATTATTGGGTATCGTTATTTTGGGTTGAGTATATTTTAGGTTAAAACTTATTAAATAAAAATTATGACGTTATCATAATCACTGACATTGAATGCTATATTCGAATAAAATTTTGTTATAAGTTTCAAAGCTAATGCAACCATCGAAATTTAAAAAGTAACATGTTCTAAACCGAATTTGTTAACAAAATAATTGTATCCATAATTATTTTTTAAGAATATAATCCATTTTTATTTACTATGGTTTTTTAATTGATCAACCTGTTACTAAATCTACAAAATATATCAAAATCTCTTACTTAAATATATGTATATATAGCCTACAAGAACATCATTCAAACATTAATATCTGTGGAAAATTGTTGGATATAGGTAGAGTATGTAGTACTTACATCCAAAATGTGGAATACCCACACATTTTAATGGGGGTTGAATGATGTTCTAGCGTTTGAATGTTACTGCTGTGATTGTTACAAATCGTAATGATATCGTATTTTAAAAAACAAAAAGCACAAACATACAGTCGAAGAAGTTTTTTTTAGTAAGTTTTCCTTAGTTTTTGAAATCGGTTAACCCTTTCACGCACAAAATCGATACTGCAGTTTTTCTAGTAATGTAAGTGAATTCATAGGTTCATATTGATGTTATTTATTGGTATTTATCATAAAAATTCATAAAAATAAAAAGTGAGGTAGATTTTTTGGAAATCCTTGGGACAGTCGTGTCCCAATGAGCATCAAAGGTCGAGATTCTTAGGAATTCTTAGTTTGGTAAAAGATGTCGTATTTATAAAAAAAAGTTATTTATAATAAAAAACTGTGTTGTTTTGTACTATATATTTATAAGAATAATCATTTACATATGAAAATCAGCAAAACAGTTTCTACCATTTGTAAAACATAGATGCACTTTGCATGTTTCGCAAATGTTATTTGTTCGGTTATCCACGCCTGTTTTGGTACAATTTACGTACCTTTTTCTTTTTCGCTCTTTACTCATGCTGTGAGTTGTCGGAGACCTTTTATTTCCCGAGTTTTCAAACCTTTTCTTGGTCATTGACATAGTAGACACTGCATTTTTCCTTTCGCCACTACCTGCCGAAATTCTAACGTCGAAAGCAGCGCTCCTTCTGTTTTATGAGCCGCATGCAGTTTCACATAAAGCACGTATGAATTTTTCATAGCGATATGCATGAGGTTGAAGAACAATCTCAAATAGTATTTTATTTTAGATTTTCGTCGACTTCGTATATCACTTTTTTCTGATCCATGAGATCGACACCGCCCATAAATTGATTATTGACAAACGATTTCTTTGCATGTGAGATCCGGTCTATGTGCTGAACCAGCTTGACGGCGTTTCACTGTCCGTGTCGGTATCGGAGATAAAAAGTTCGTAAGAAGGTGTACGGCCTTATTGTCCATCCACTTGAACAAAGGATATTCCCTCGAAGTTGGTCGTGGTCGTCTCATTAGAAGAGGAGACATCTACACGACCAACTTCGAACGCTGAACTGGCTTTTCGGAGTATTATTTCGCTGGGATGAATTCAAACAAGTATCCAGTTTTAGAATCAGCTCGGCACCACATTTTGAATCCCCTCTTTATCGGTTTGTTCTGCATGTATTGTTTCATAATGTTATGTCCCTTGAATTTTACCATATGCTCGTCTATTGATTGACTGACTGTATTATTCATCGCGGCCCACACCAACAGTTGAACGAAAAACGCACTTGATTATTAGTCTCGCGGATACGTAAGGGATTCTCGTCTCCCTGAACCAAATGCGATTTTTGTGTCGGTTGTTACCATTAATAAAAAAATAAAATAAAAATCTTCCCATGCTTTCGTTCCTGCTGCTAACAACCTCTCTGAATCTTTGTCCTCAATTAACGCATCTTTTGTTTTCTTCAAAGCGAATTGGAGCTGAAGTGGATCATTGGAAAAACTATGAGAAGCCTTTCCAGTTGTTAGGTAATTCAAGAATTCTAGCGTAAATGTCCTCTTACGAAATCCAGAGAAAGAGGGCCTGCTAGTTGCTACTGGGTCAACGTTTCCCAAACTCTTAGTCATCAACGATTGTGCCATCTTCGACACATATTTGAAAATTATTGGAGCAAAAATTACCGGATTTTGAGTTCCTCTTTAGTGGAAAACGGAGTTCAGCTCACGACGTTGATGCCATTTTCCTTGATTAGATATTTGGGCCAAGACACTCAAATCTTCAAGATAGTGCCGAACATTGCATAAAAAACAACTTCAGCTGTTCGGAGTTGGTCTGCCCCACTCTTAATTTTGAATTTCAAGCCTGCTGAACCAAGGGCACTATACATCTTTATCATCGGGCCCCAGAAAAACTCCAATTGAAATCCGCACATTTGCTGAACCACAGCTCTTGTGGTTCAATGTGCGGATTTCAGGTGTGCAGGAGTGGAAAATAGATTTTTCACCTTACTAGCTCAAAAAGGGCGCTTTTGCCGCGTAAAAACAGTGAGCAAAACTCTACTTTGCTCACACTATGAGGAAAAGTGATTTGAATTTAGAATGCTGCAAGCAACCAATGAGAATCGAATATTACAGGCCGCAGCGTGCACCCGGCCAGGCGGCGGCGGCCGAGGTGGTCTGATAGCAGGTCTTTAGCCTGCCACTTGAGGGGCAAAAAAATAATAATGGCGGGAATCGGTTTTCCTTACATCTTGTATTTTTTCGCTAGTAAGGTGAAAAGTTGTATGTATCACACGAGAGCAAAATATTTTGTTGCTTGTGCTTTTGAATCCCTCACTACACTCAGGATTCTAACTTAGAATCACTCGCTACGCTCGTGATTCAAATATAGAATCCCTCGTTTGTTCGGGATTCAAACTCTGCACTCGCAACAAAAACGAATTTTGCTCTCTTGTGGTACAATGTACTATTTCACCTTACTAGCTCAAAAAGGGCGCTTTTGCCGCGTAAAAACAGTGAGCAAAACTCTACTTTGCTCACACTATGAGGAAAAGTGATTTGAATTTAGAATGCTGCAAGCAACCAATGAGAATCGAATATTACAGGCCACAGCGTGCGCACTGGCCAAGTGGCGGCGGCCAGGGGGTCTGGTTGTTGGACTTTAGCCTGCCACTTGAGGGGCAAAAAAATAATAATAGCGGGAATTATTGACGTCCTCTGTAGCGCAGTGGGCGAAAGCCCGCCTGCGACGCAAAAGGTTGCGGGTTCGATCCCCGCGGCGGGACCAATGTTTGTATTATCTACAAATATTTGTCTCGGGTCTGGTTGTTTCTATGTATAATATGTATGTATTTACAAACAAAAAGTATATAAGTAGTATATCAGTCATCTTAGTACCCATAACACAGGCTCTGCTTACTTTGGGGCTAGATGATGCTGAGTGAAAAAGTCCAGCATTATATTATTATATACGAGTACAATTGGTTTTCCTTTACATCTTGTATTTTTTCGCTAGTAAGGTGAAAAGTTGTATGTATCACACGAGAGCAAAATATTTTGTTGCTTATGCTTTTGAATCTCTCACTACACTCAGGATTCTAACATAGAATCCTTCGTTTGTTCGAGATTCAAACTCAGCACTCGCAACAAAAACGAATTTTGCTCTCTTGTGGTACAATGTACTATTTTGTGTCGATCTCGCAGTTGTCAATAGCAATATGTCTCCTAATTCTTTTAGTATTCCAGCCACAGCTCCAGGGGTTCTGGCCTCTTTCAAACAGTTAACTATCTCTTGTGCCATTGGAAGCATCTGTAGACTGTTTAATGAATAAAATGAATGAAAATTCTTTATTGCACACCATTATTACAATTAAAACAAACAAAAACAAAAGAAAACCAGATAAAAATTTACAATGGGCGTCCTTAACATAGCATTGGACAATTTTGTATGATATTTGTCCTCTATTACAAGAAGTAGTGCCTGTGCTAGAGGACCTAAGCTACGAACGACACTCTCCGTCTCACGTCTCAGTCTCTTTTAACTGTTCTTTTGGCTACAGAAGACCTCACCTTAAATCGAGTGACACCGGTCCTGACTTCATCATCATAGAAGCTTTTGAACAGCGTCATTAGCTTTACAATTGGTGTAGCTACGAGAAAGTCTAAATTTATCTTAACCCTTTTCAATTCTTCTACCACTGCTTGAACAGAAACTTGTGAGCCTCCTACATAATTAGGCAGTGTAAGCTTTGTATTTCAAATGACCCGCGGGATCATGCTCTTCTTTACGGAGACAGGTAAACACTGTCATTAACAATCCTGCTAGATCGTCTGAAAGATCTTAATTAATCACATTATGACTCAATTCATCTTTAAGTTGCTGCTTTACATTGTCCCCAGTTTGGTCAATAATCAATTCAAGAATTTTGAGAATCTTGACAATTTCTTTGTCCCTTTCTTCGGTCCTTGGTGTTTCTACCACATCCATTGTTTTGCTTGTTGAACCCATCTTGATTTGTTTCAGAGAGAATATATTTTTTGTTTGTTAGTAAAGTTTCTTATTTATCAATATACTATCTGTTACTGCTAAAGTCCATTATTGGTGAAGTTTGTCTCGCCTGACCTGATAATGTTATTTAGTAAATACTGATCCTCTAGTATGAGCCTCTTGATTTCGTGGCAGAAAATAAGTCGTCTTTCAGCATCACCGGGCAGTAATTTTTGTACTAATCGCCCTTCTTCAATGTAACTTTTGAATTTGTATTTTTTTAGTACACGGTTTATTTTTCTTTTCGAAATTCCGATTACTTCTTCACCTTCCATCACTGAACTTTTAGGATTTGCCTCAAAGTATATCAAAATGGCGAGTGTACGGAACCGTACGCGATTACAGTGGGATGAATGCTGAATTGATACGAACTTGTAAACTAGATAAACTTGCTTGAATATAGCAAGTTTATCTAGTAGAACTTTACGTTACGCTAATGATTATGGTCATTTATGCTGCTAATGAGTGCGAACCGATAGCTGTCCGAAACTGCACTGACTAGGTAAACCGCGCGATGCACCTCGTGCGACCTACTTAGTCAAATATGCTTGCTAAGGTGTTCGTGTATCGAACATCGAGTTCATCGTCAGTGTTTATCATTTGGTGCCGCGGTTGTAGTAAGCGATGATCGAAACGTCCCAAATTTTGCAGATTATCCACCAACCGTTATAATAAATCGAGATGGTGTATTTCTATCAGGATATCTTGCGCGGTGCCATTGTAAGGCTAATGTTATGTTTTTGTGGTTCAAAAAGTATGCTTCCATTAAATCAAAACTATTTTGAAGCATAGGTATTCCTCATTATTGAATGTTATCTGAAACTAAATAAAAAAAAATAACCCATGACATAACATGAATCCGATTTATATATCTACGTCTAAGTAGATAATTATCTAAGAACGCATTTGTTATGATTTAAGTAATTTAAATTATTGTCTTAACTGTTGAGATAAATAAAAAGTACTTATCTCACGTAAAGCTTCAATGATGTTTTGAACTGTAAGTTGATTTTCGTTTCGAAGATCTCGAGTTAACGTATATCTTCTTATTCGTTCCACAGAACGATCTCAAAACAAACACACTCTGTGATGTGGTTGATACATCGCGTAGTCCAAATGAATGCTTCTGGCCACGTGGTTCGACCGCATGGTTCGATCAATCGGATTTTTTTTCCGGACCAGGAGCAGAAGCAGACTGAGCAGTGACAGCTTCTTCCCGAGCTGAAGCAGAAGCATCCTTTCGCTTGTCAGCGGCGAGGGGTGGTCGTTTTCTTTTCTTGGGGAGAAGCCTCTCCTCAAGTCCCTCGAGGCGGGCATTGATCATCCCTCCCTCTTGCAATAGGACTGATCGTACCATCTCCTCTTGCTCGGTGTTTTTGCCATTGCAGGATGATGGAGCCGACTGAGGTGAGGGGGCGTCACTTTTGGACGCTCGTCAAGCTTCCCCATTCTGGACTTCAACTCCTGAAACTCCTGGCGAATTTCTGCCAACTCTACACGTAAGCGTGCGTTGTCAGCTTGTAGCTGCACTGTTTCTTCCGTGGATGAAGTAGCGTGCAATGAAGCTACCGCCTTTATTGAGGCTGCCGAGTCCTTAAGGGCCTTAACGAACGTGCCCTTAACGTTGCCTGACTTCGCAGCCCCTGTCAATATAAAGCCGGCCGCGTCTCCGACCTGTTTAACCAAGTCAGAGGCCAGTCCACTGGCCGCTCGGGTGGAGCAGCTACCCGATTCGCCTTGTTTGCCGCACCCGGGCAGTAACATCCTCTGTTTTGCGCAAAAACTCAAGCCGAGCGGCATTTAACTCAGCCTGAGCTTTTGCCATGCCAACGTACTTTTCCGTTGTCGGGGGACGACCCCTTCCTCGCTTTGCTACTGCCTTAACCGGGACAGCAACTGCAGTAGATGCCTCATCCTCCGTGCACCGGTCTTCGCAACCACTTACGACCACTACTACGATTACTACAGAATAGTCAATCACCTTTGTTGATGCATTCGTTTTCGTTTCCTGCATCTTCGAAGTAACAAAGCTAACAGCAGTGTTTCCTCGTCGGAGTCCGACATATTCACAGCGCACCCGCGGAGTGTTCGCTGCGCGCCAGCTCTGCTATGAAACCGATCGCAAACTGCCAGCGGATTTCGATAACGAGCAGAGCACTGCTGATAGTTGCCCTGTGCGTCGTGTAATCTACCTACCTATGGGTATCACCAAGTTTGTCGAATAGTACCAGATTTGATCTAACGCACACTGCTACCTAAAAGATTACCAAGGAGGGCAAAGTTAGTATCTTTAGTTTTCTAAAGTACGGAGACAGCGCCGAGTTCAAATCCCAGTGGGACAGTAACTTTTTACATATTTTTTTGTAAGTTTGGAACCGTTACCGAAACATCGTTCAAGTTTTCACTTCTGTCGGCACTCCCAGAGTGCCACTGTTATTTTTATAAATGTAGCATATAATTACAGAAAATGTAGTTCTTCCAAATAAAATTCATCGCCCAAGGCCTTTTCTGTCTTTTGTAGACTTCTTCCCTTCTTCCTTGTGATCCGACTGGCAAAAAACTTTCGCATTTCCGAAGAATATTTGACAGTATTTTGGTCGTACTTTTCCTTATTCGCAACAGGGATTGTATGTGAAGAAACTGTTCATTTAAGATCTCGTTTAAAAGCATTTTGTTTTCAATATTGTTTCTGAATGTGTCTCTAAATCAATTTCAAACGCAGAAATATTTTCTTCGAACTAGTTCTTCTGGCTATTGACATTGAGCTGACAAATTACATCCTGGCATCCTGGTCCAGCATCCCCAGCTAATTTGAAAATACACATCGGAACGGTTAGGTCCGATCGAAACTCGACCGATGTTGCGATATCCGTCGTACTCCGATCAAAGATCGGATTAATTCAAATCAGTCGGTAGCATAGAGTATAGACAATCCACAAAACTGCTTCGGACAGAACAAACTTAATAGATACAAGAGAGCAACTTCTCATTGATTGTGTTTCTTATCTGACCCCTTTTTCTTATTCCTGTTATTAGATAAAAACAGTTTTAGTCCTGTAAATGACGTTGCGTATCTATCGCTCCGTACTTCTTACACAATAAACAACCGCTGTCCCGCTTACGAATCACCTGAATCACCTGCAACATTGTAATAATTAATTATTTATGTAAGTACTTACCTAAAATCAAATCATCTAAATTAATGATAACAAAGTCAGAGTCACTATCTGGAAAACAAAAAAGTGAGTCTTTCAGATAAGTATGTGACAACTCTTTAAAATGATAAATTTATTTTTGTACATTATTATATTACAAATATTAAATTAAATTACCGATGAACTTACCACTTGGGAGCTAATGGTTTGTGTTGAAAACCCGCTCCTCATCAAGATTGCATGGGTCTCACAATAGCAATATGAGTGCAATTAATACACCCAATAATACCCAGTACCTATATTATAATTATCTTGCATAAAATGTGTAATATGAAATAACATGAAGTCTCCCATTATATACTATTGTAGGTAAGTACAAGAATCCGCTCAGGAGCAACTGGACAGATTACCAACTTTTGGAGTACACGGGTGTTTGCCTTCTTCTATAATATCATTGTCTATATTTAATGTAAGAGAGAGAATGATGGAATTCGGGTCTCCTCGAATCCGGTAAAGAAACCTATAAATCTTGAAAACTAAGAATGCTAGCTTAATGAAGTAAATTGCTCCTGAGCGCAGGAATCAATTTGAAACTTATTTCCTCTTGATATTATTTCTTGACACAGCATTTTGCGGAAATGTGAAATATTTCCGGAGTATCTTGGGTGTATTGATTGCTATCGTGACCTCACGAATACACCTGGGACGGTTTGTTGTGCTATGGACGCATGATGGTTTTGGCTTATGGACCGTTGGTACAATTTTTACGTGTCTACAATTTTTAATTATGGCTCATCATCTTTTCCCTTGTATTTCTGATTTTCACTAACCCATAGTACTCTACTTACTGCGCTATTGTCAAATTCTTTGTTTATTAGCTTCGATCACACATACAACGAGATCGTTGTATAATAGTGTTTTCTCTTTGCATGTTTGACATGCGAAAATTGTCTTGCAAGGCAATTTTTGTCTTATAGATCGCCACAAAGAGTTGCTGATCCTTCTGATGTGATCTTTGATTTTTTAAGGGCCTCAGATGATCAACATTTGCATGTGTACCTAACTTGCATTGACAAGTACTTATCTTGCTTATCTTTTGGATACACAACCCGAAAAGGTCTTTGCCTGCATAATACTGCATAGCAATTCGTGGGGTAATTTTCGATACCGGGAGCCAAGGCAGGTCAAATAATACTATCTTTATAAAGAAGACGATTTTTATTGATCAAACAAAGCCAACAACTATGGTCAGGGTTTATATGAGTAATGCTGGTTAGGTACATTGATTGAAAAGGGTTAGGAGCGTTTGGACCACTCGCAAAATCGCAATTTGACTAGTTAGCTGTATGACCAGTTCGCTATAGGACCAAATCTGGATATGACTACATCGCATTTGGACTAGATCGCGTTTAGTCCAGTTTGCAATAAGACCAGATAGCATTACGACTACACCGTCGTCTGTTTTCTAAAGTACAGTTAGGGAGATATTTATTTTTACCTTACCTACTTTCATACCAAAAAAAAAAAACAAAAACAAACAGGGTTACGACTGTATCCCCGAGGCGTGGTAGACATTCTTGAAGATGTCTACTTTCATACCAATCCCATCGCTGCCTATAAGAATACTAACTGGTTTCCTCACGATGTTTTCTTTTACCGTTTAGAGCACGTGTTAAAGTGCATATACATTTGACGAAACGCAATTCTTCACAATCTACTAATTTCTCATTCTTCATTTCTTCACAATCTACTAATTTCTCGTTTCTCGTGCACGAGATATCTCACGTCGCGCACGCTAGCCGGGCTGGTACCGTTACTTCACTTCATCTAGAAAACTCCGTGTTTTTAATTTCAAGGAATCTTTTCCGATGCTTAAATAGAGAATCCTTCACTGAATTGTATGGTCTGCCACTACAAGCTGAAGTAGGAGTATCTTCGCAAACGTTATTTTTTGCGGTATCCAGTAATATATCTTTTTGCATTTTTTCATAATCTTGTTCGCACTTGTGTAGACTTGCTCTTAGTATTACCGTCTTTAGTTCGTTTAAAGTAACAGATGCACTGCATCCTTGCCTCTTGCAGCATTATCTATCTTTTCAATTAGGTGATTTGTTTTGCGCATGGCTAATATCGAGATATGGTCCTATAGCGAACTGGTCATACAGTTTACTAGTCAAATTGCAATGTGGTCCAAACGCTCCCAAACCATTAAAAACTAAAATAAAAATTATGAGATAAAACATTTTTGAATACACCACTTTTACCTAATTACCTATAAATCGACTTATAAACAGCCTACAAGAGTTACACACAAAATACCTTCTGATTTTTGTAAAGCTGTCGTAAATTTGTCCGATGAAGACTTAATTATCGTAAAAATTCATTTTATTGGTTACCGTGCCAATTTGATGCCTGAATTTATTTTACTCTATCCGCCGACAAAATCGCTATATCTTCGCCATGCTGAAGGAGCAAGATAAGTGTATACCGAGATAGGCTAGGCATCCGAAATCAGAACTGGTGGCAATAGAGGTAAAAGAAGTCACAACTTCATAATAAGGTTATTTATTATGGGGTTTGTATATTTTTTGCATGACAGTACGTACATTATGCCTTTCTGGGAATCTGTCCTTCTTGCTAATCTGGGATTTTGCTTATCTGTCCTTCTGCTGTAGAGGCCTCCAAGCCACAACATTTTGCTGCAGTAATGCACACAGATAATAATTAAGTACCTTTTTTCTATTACAAATGTTGATACACATCATTAAATAGTGTTAATTGTTAATACTAAGGGTAAATATTTACATTAGTATACTTCAACATGTTTAACACCCAATATTTTACATATTTACTGGTTTTTGTTAAGGGGTTGTCCATTGTAACTTCCAGTTTTAACCAATAGCGATTCATGCTGTGAGTCCCTCCATTTTAAAGTTTCCCGCCCGCAATTTCAAAGCTTGGCGGCAGCGAGATAGGTTAATTTTAATTAAAATATAACCACTGGCAACACCTTCATATATGGATATATTCTGGTATCATTCTGTGAGTATTGATCTGATTGGCTATTGATTTTGTGTCATTCTGTAGGCCGCTCTGATTGGTTGACAGCTCCGTTTACGGCCGTCAATGAGTCGACATTGACGGATGGTTAGTAATGTCATGCTAAAAAAAAAAAAACCAATAATAGACATTGACGGATTGACATTGACGGAAGTAAAGTGGTATTTTATACTAGTTGCCATCAAAAAGAAGAAGAAGACTCGGATTCATTTTGTCATCGGCGTATGAGTTGGCATTTTGTCAAATCAGATTCTAACTTTTTCCGATTATTTCAATTATATAATTACGCCCGATCTGTTACGATCGATTGTTCTGCTACATTCGTCGGCAAATTGTACGTCGTCTGATTACCACATGTGGATCTTGAAATAGCCTCTGGTAAGAAATATTCGTGACGTGGATATCCTTTGTTTTACGCCATGCGAGCTATTTACTTCCAAGATGCCTAGATCCTGAGGGAATCCTATCTTTTCTTCTTCTGCTCGCATGTGCTGTCCGGCCATCGCAAATGCTTACACAGGGTTTGGTTTCTTTCTTTACAGAATAGAGGTCCTTTGTACAGCTGGCTTTCCGGCCGATGTCTATACGTGGCAACGTTCAGCGACTCCCCCAGCTCGGGCATCGCTCTGTGTGCTTATCTTTTGAAACTGAAGCGCTTTCCCTGCCGCCGCATTCTGTGCCTAGCTCCCTCGCTCATCAGGAAAGGATTGGTGTTTTTGTGAAGTATAGCGTACTGTGAGTTTTATGTGTGTGTAGGCATAGAACCGTGGGTGCTCGCGAAAATTTCGCTACTAACCAAATTGACTGGGTCCGACGGACCAATATTGTGCCGTTCTAACGTGTCCACCGTCCCGGAGTATTTCCAGAGTTTAATACAAGTTTTCATCTGCATTATTTCCTCACTAGAATCAAGGCGATCACCAACCCTTATCATTCATTATTCATCATAAATTGTATCCATTCCATACCATTATCATCCTAGGTTAGGTAAGTTACTTACTAGTACTGATTTAGTTTCGATATGTTCTTGTTTACCCAAATAAAAATAGGCTTCTGTTTTTGTTAAACCTTATTTTATTCCCTTCCTTACCCCCTAGGATTATCCTAAATTACAGTGGCGCCCGAACAGGGACGATATAAAATTTGACTATAGAAGTCTTCCCTACAGCCGTTACAGGCAGAAATACATAGCCCGTCACGGGAGACAGGGAATCGTTCGCAGTCCGGATAGAATGTAAGTCGGTGGACTTGTGGACAGAAACCAGATTAACAAAATGCCTGATCGCATCACTACCTATAATTGAAATCTCTGACCCTGAATCTAATAACCCTCTGAATTTCAGGTCATACACAGAAATGGTTAAAAATGGACGCTTATCATAACAATGCTTCTCTTCGTGAACCAGCGCAGAGCAAGATTTTGGATTACTTGCAAAGAAATCCTTAACGAAACCCAACCAAGATTGCCAATCGTCCTCGGAGCGACCGGGGCTTGCAGGGGTCTCAACTAAGTTAGGACGCTGGTTCACGCTACCTCGTTTTTTGGAACAGCAGATTCAAGAGCTTTGCTAGAGGAGCATTTTGGACAATTCTTGAAAGTTACCCCCTTATCCCCACAACGATAACAAACCAATGTAAAAGGAGCCCTACAACGGCTGAGTGTATGACCATTTAAGGCGGAAACATACTATTAACACGCTACGCGACCCGATGAAACGCGACGCGTGTCGACTCGAATCAAATTGTACTATTTTCTATGACTAGAATCATACTATGAACATCCGACGTGTCTCCATTATTATGAGTCGACACGCGTCGCGTTTCATCGGGTCGCGTAGCGTGTTAATAGTATGTTTCCGCCTTTACTGAGCAACTTTAGACCAGAAAATAGACAAAATACTACCTTTAGCAGTCGGCAGATCACCAGTCCCTGTTCGGGCGCCACTCAAAGTGTGGTCCACTTACTCTTTTACATCCTTCTTAACAGCTCTAGAGGTAGATGCCCCTACACCATATGTGCTTGATGATCTAGTCATAGTCCTATTATCAGTTTGTGTCTCATGAGATGGTATCTCAGCCTGGTGGATTGCTAGAGCTTTAGCTCTAGCACTGACTCCCATAGTCTGAATGTCCTGATAAGCAGTGATCAGTGTGTCTGCATCTAAGCCAGCAGGGACTCCGCCTAATGCATACCTGGCGAAGACAACAAAGTTGTTTGTTATGTACTCCTTTTGCCTGTGGATGTACTGTTTGACTACCTTACTGATCATGATGTTCCTTATATTTTTATCAGTCACCCTTTTAGTAGTACTAATCATGCAAACTATAGCACATGCAACATCTGAAGATGGTAAGTACTGACCTCCTGATGTCGAACTCTCATTTATAATTTCAAGTACTTTAACTTCTTCTAGGTTCAGTTCTTGTGCCATAGCCTCTAATGAATCCCTAGAAAAGATGGCTCCGCACAATGGTGACATCAGTTTTGTTGAATTTGCTTTATTATAACAGTAATGTATTGCTTTTGAAAACGTCACCATAGCCAGTAGTGCTGCTTGCCTAAATGTAAGCAGCATTTTACCATCTTCAATGTTGTTGACATATTTGATCTCTTTGAAAGTAGTAACAATGACCACTTTAATCCTTAAGCTGTCACCTTTAGCATATGGAAACTTGAAGCGGATTGCTTTGTCACCTTTCCCTTTCCTCTCAGTTCTAATGTATGGCCCATATTCAAACAAGATTTTTGCACAAAATTGAAGTGCCTTGTTTGGCTTGTTCTCTTCAAGCTCATCCTCAAAGTCCCTACAATAATCGTTAAATTGTGCTTTCAACAATTCAAAGTTAAATTCTGTTGACCCATAATTGGCTGCAAAATCTTCAGGAGTAATGCCCAGTAGTGTAGCCTGTTTTTTAAGTTCTGTAGATAGAATACTTGTTGGTATTATCCCAGATGCCTCAAACTCTTTGTTAGTCTCATCTGTCGCTTTCAAGTTAAGGTGAGAGAGGACAGTTGTGGTATTCATAGTCTCTGCCATATTCGATTGCTATATGTTCAGCTGCACAGTTAATAGAGTGTTTGACTATAATATTTTCAATTGTATGTGGGAACTTTATCTTGTTAGCTATGCTAATAAGACCAGTATTTGCACACCCTGCTGCAATAGTCTTTTCCTCTGAAATTTTAGGAGTCCCAGTAACAAGTAAGCTGATTACAATGTCTCCGTTATCTAAGATGGTTGGTTCAGGATAATACTTCCCGCACTCACAAAACCTAAACTTTGCTGAGTAAACTGCTGTAGGCGTCTCTTTGCAAACAAAAGAATCAACGGTATCTGTTTTATTAATAATTATAATGTATTTAATAAACATCGAATGTTCTTTTCCCTGCTTGCTGCTGCTGCCACGAAGGAGTCTCGGGGGGTAAGAATAGGTCTCCCACCGTTACCACGCCACGGTGTCCTGTAGAAGGCAGGAAAAGGCGCAGTTATCTAACTCTTCTTCCATCTATGAGTATCTACATAGGTTAATTTGCAGGTTAAATTGTATAGGTACGTAGGTTATTTTAGGCTTTAGGATTTGATGTATAGGTCATTTTGCCCCATAGGTTAAGTATGTCTGCACCGTAGGGTTAAAATATTACTAGATAGCGATTTTTTCGTTTTTTGTCTTAGTTCTCCATTATACCTATGCTATAACACCTGGGTGTGATTTCATGCGTAAAATATTATATTGTTTTTCAAAATATGCTAAAAGTAGTTAAGGTTTTGATTTTTTTATTTTACCATAGTATAGGTGTATACCTCAGAGTAGCTAAACGCTCATGGGTATCCACATCATAAATTTTTATCCGATTTTTCGGAAGGGGTTTTTCCGAGCTATATGATGTTTTGCTGGTTTGTTTGCGATTCTCTGGCGTAGAATATTCGCTTGAATAATCTACGATCGATCTGGGAATCAACTTAGAGCCCTCTAGCGGTAACATAATACCGACGAGTGCATCTATCTTTAATCAGCAGAATTGGTGTAGCGGACCGTTATAGGTTATGAGGTTTTAGGGTCTAAAGGTTGTCAGAGATTATTTTAGAGTTGTTGATGTTCTTCTTTTCATGGTTCCCAGGTGTAGGTTAAGACGGGGTCGTCTAAAGAATTCCCTGCGTGAATTCTTACCCGGGAAAGGGAGTGCTGTAACTTCCAGTTTTAACCAATAGCGATTCATGCTGTGAGTCCCTCCATTTTAAAGTTTCCCGCCCGCAATTTCAAAGCTTGGCGGCAGCGAGATAGGTTAATTTTAATTAAAATATAACCACTGGCAACACCTTCATATATGGATATATTCTGGTATCATTCTGTGAGTATTGATCTGATTGGCTATTGATTTTGTGTCATTCTGTAGGCCGCTCTGATTGGTTGACAGCTCCGTTTACGGCCGTCAATGAGTCGACATTGACGGATGGTTAGTAATGTCATGCTAAAAAAAAAAAAACCAATAATAGACATTGACGGATTGACATTGACGGAAGTAAAGTGGTATTTTATACTAGTTGCCATCAAAAAGAAGAAGAAGACTCGGATTCATTTTGTCATCGGCGTATGAGTTGGCATTTTGTCAAATCAGATTCTAACTTTTTCCGATTATTTCAATTATATAATTACGCCCGATCTGTTACGATCGATTGTTCTGCTACATTCGTCGGCAAATTGTACGTCGTCTGATTACCACATGTGGATCTTGAAATAGCCTCTGGTAAGAAATATTCGTGACGTGGATATCCTTTGTTTTACGCCATGCGAGCTATTTACTTCCAAGATGCCTAGATCCTGAGGGAATCCTATCTTTTCTTCTTCTGCTCGCATGTGCTGTCCGGCCATCGCAAATGCTTACACAGGGTTTGGTTTCTTTCTTTACAGAATAGAGGTCCTTTGTACAGCTGGCTTTCCGGCCGATGTCTATACGTGGCAACGTTCAGCGACTCCCCCAGCTCGGGCATCGCTCTGTGTGCTTATCTTTTGAAACTGAAGCGCTTTCCCTGCCGCCGCATTCTGTGCCTAGCTCCCTCGCTCATCAGGAAAGGATTGGTGTTTTTGTGAAGTATAGCGTACTGTGAGTTTTATGTGTGTGTAGGCATAGAACCGTGGGTGCTCGCGAAAATTTCGCTACTAACCAAATTGACTGGGTCCGACGGACCAATATTGTGCCGTTCTAACGTGTCCACCGTCCCGGAGTATTTCCAGAGTTTAATACAAGTTTTCATCTGCATTATTTCCTCACTAGAATCAAGGCGATCACCAACCCTTATCATTCATTATTCATCATAAATTGTATCCATTCCATACCATTATCATCCTAGGTTAGGTAAGTTACTTACTAGTACTGATTTAGTTTCGATATGTTCTTGTTTACCCAAATAAAAATAGGCTTCTGTTTTTGTTAAACCTTATTTTATTCCCTTCCTTACCCCCTAGGATTATCCTAAATTACAGTGGCGCCCGAACAGGGACGATATAAAATTTGACTATAGAAGTCTTCCCTACAGCCGTTACAGGCAGAAATACATAGCCCGTCACGGGAGACAGGGAATCGTTCGCAGTCC
Source organism: Epirrhoe alternata (assembly GCA_963565295.1). Taxonomy (NCBI): domain Eukaryota; kingdom Metazoa; phylum Arthropoda; class Insecta; order Lepidoptera; family Geometridae; genus Epirrhoe; species Epirrhoe alternata. Next base: position 5,767,014 of record OY751375.1, read on the forward strand.
GGATAGAATGTAAGTCGGTGGACTTGTGGACAGAAACCAGATTAACAAAATGCCTGATCGCATCACTACCTATAATTGAAATCTCTGACCCTGAATCTAATAACCCTCTGAATTTCAGGTCATACACAGAAATGGTTAAAAATGGACGCTTATCATAACAATGCTTCTCTTCGTGAACCAGCGCAGAGCAAGATTTTGGATTACTTGCAAAGAAATCCTTAACGAAACCCAACCAAGATTGCCAATCGTCCTCGGAGCGACCGGGGCTTGCAGGGGTCTCAACTAAGTTAGGACGCTGGTTCACGCTACCTCGTTTTTTGGAACAGCAGATTCAAGAGCTTTGCTAGAGGAGCATTTTGGACAATTCTTGAAAGTTACCCCCTTATCCCCACAACGATAACAAACCAATGTAAAAGGAGCCCTACAACGGCTGAGTGTATGACCATTTAAGGCGGAAACATACTATTAACACGCTACGCGACCCGATGAAACGCGACGCGTGTCGACTCGAATCAAATTGTACTATTTTCTATGACTAGAATCATACTATGAACATCCGACGTGTCTCCATTATTATGAGTCGACACGCGTCGCGTTTCATCGGGTCGCGTAGCGTGTTAATAGTATGTTTCCGCCTTTACTGAGCAACTTTAGACCAGAAAATAGACAAAATACTACCTTTAGCAGTCGGCAGATCACCAGTCCCTGTTCGGGCGCCACTCAAAGTGTGGTCCACTTACTCTTTTACATCCTTCTTAACAGCTCTAGAGGTAGATGCCCCTACACCATATGTGCTTGATGATCTAGTCATAGTCCTATTATCAGTTTGTGTCTCATGAGATGGTATCTCAGCCTGGTGGATTGCTAGAGCTTTAGCTCTAGCACTGACTCCCATAGTCTGAATGTCCTGATAAGCAGTGATCAGTGTGTCTGCATCTAAGCCAGCAGGGACTCCGCCTAATGCATACCTGGCGAAGACAACAAAGTTGTTTGTTATGTACTCCTTTTGCCTGTGGATGTACTGTTTGACTACCTTACTGATCATGATGTTCCTTATATTTTTATCAGTCACCCTTTTAGTAGTACTAATCATGCAAACTATAGCACATGCAACATCTGAAGATGGTAAGTACTGACCTCCTGATGTCGAACTCTCATTTATAATTTCAAGTACTTTAACTTCTTCTAGGTTCAGTTCTTGTGCCATAGCCTCTAATGAATCCCTAGAAAAGATGGCTCCGCACAATGGTGACATCAGTTTTGTTGAATTTGCTTTATTATAACAGTAATGTATTGCTTTTGAAAACGTCACCATAGCCAGTAGTGCTGCTTGCCTAAATGTAAGCAGCATTTTACCATCTTCAATGTTGTTGACATATTTGATCTCTTTGAAAGTAGTAACAATGACCACTTTAATCCTTAAGCTGTCACCTTTAGCATATGGAAACTTGAAGCGGATTGCTTTGTCACCTTTCCCTTTCCTCTCAGTTCTAATGTATGGCCCATATTCAAACAAGATTTTTGCACAAAATTGAAGTGCCTTGTTTGGCTTGTTCTCTTCAAGCTCATCCTCAAAGTCCCTACAATAATCGTTAAATTGTGCTTTCAACAATTCAAAGTTAAATTCTGTTGACCCATAATTGGCTGCAAAATCTTCAGGAGTAATGCCCAGTAGTGTAGCCTGTTTTTTAAGTTCTGTAGATAGAATACTTGTTGGTATTATCCCAGATGCCTCAAACTCTTTGTTAGTCTCATCTGTCGCTTTCAAGTTAAGGTGAGAGAGGACAGTTGTGGTATTCATAGTCTCTGCCATATTCGATTGCTATATGTTCAGCTGCACAGTTAATAGAGTGTTTGACTATAATATTTTCAATTGTATGTGGGAACTTTATCTTGTTAGCTATGCTAATAAGACCAGTATTTGCACACCCTGCTGCAATAGTCTTTTCCTCTGAAATTTTAGGAGTCCCAGTAACAAGTAAGCTGATTACAATGTCTCCGTTATCTAAGATGGTTGGTTCAGGATAATACTTCCCGCACTCACAAAACCTAAACTTTGCTGAGTAAACTGCTGTAGGCGTCTCTTTGCAAACAAAAGAATCAACGGTATCTGTTTTATTAATAATTATAATGTATTTAATAAACATCGAATGTTCTTTTCCCTGCTTGCTGCTGCTGCCACGAAGGAGTCTCGGGGGGTAAGAATAGGTCTCCCACCGTTACCACGCCACGGTGTCCTGTAGAAGGCAGGAAAAGGCGCAGTTATCTAACTCTTCTTCCATCTATGAGTATCTACATAGGTTAATTTGCAGGTTAAATTGTATAGGTACGTAGGTTATTTTAGGCTTTAGGATTTGATGTATAGGTCATTTTGCCCCATAGGTTAAGTATGTCTGCACCGTAGGGTTAAAATATTACTAGATAGCGATTTTTTCGTTTTTTGTCTTAGTTCTCCATTATACCTATGCTATAACACCTGGGTGTGATTTCATGCGTAAAATATTATATTGTTTTTCAAAATATGCTAAAAGTAGTTAAGGTTTTGATTTTTTTATTTTACCATAGTATAGGTGTATACCTCAGAGTAGCTAAACGCTCATGGGTATCCACATCATAAATTTTTATCCGATTTTTCGGAAGGGGTTTTTCCGAGCTATATGATGTTTTGCTGGTTTGTTTGCGATTCTCTGGCGTAGAATATTCGCTTGAATAATCTACGATCGATCTGGGAATCAACTTAGAGCCCTCTAGCGGTAACATAATACCGACGAGTGCATCTATCTTTAATCAGCAGAATTGGTGTAGCGGACCGTTATAGGTTATGAGGTTTTAGGGTCTAAAGGTTGTCAGAGATTATTTTAGAGTTGTTGATGTTCTTCTTTTCATGGTTCCCAGGTGTAGGTTAAGACGGGGTCGTCTAAAGAATTCCCTGCGTGAATTCTTACCCGGGAAAGGGAGTGCTGTAACTTCCAGTTTTAACCAATAGCGATTCATGCTGTGAGTCCCTCCATTTTAAAGTTTCCCGCCCGCAATTTCAAAGCTTGGCGGCAGCGAGATAGGTTAATTTTAATTAAAATATAACCACTGGCAACACCTTCATATATGGATATATTCTGGTATCATTCTGTGAGTATTGATCTGATTGGCTATTGATTTTGTGTCATTCTGTAGGCCGCTCTGATTGGTTGACAGCTCCGTTTACGGCCGTCAATGAGTCGACATTGACGGATGGTTAGTAATGTCATGCTAAAAAAAAAAAAACCAATAATAGACATTGACGGATTGACATTGACGGAAGTAAAGTGGTATTTTATACTAGTTGCCATCAAAAAGAAGAAGAAGACTCGGATTCATTTTGTCATCGGCGTATGAGTTGGCATTTTGTCAAATCAGATTCTAACTTTTTCCGATTATTTCAATTATATAATTACGCCCGATCTGTTACGATCGATTGTTCTGCTACATTCGTCGGCAAATTGTACGTCGTCTGATTACCACATGTGGATCTTGAAATAGCCTCTGGTAAGAAATATTCGTGACGTGGATATCCTTTGTTTTACGCCATGCGAGCTATTTACTTCCAAGATGCCTAGATCCTGAGGGAATCCTATCTTTTCTTCTTCTGCTCGCATGTGCTGTCCGGCCATCGCAAATGCTTACACAGGGTTTGGTTTCTTTCTTTACAGAATAGAGGTCCTTTGTACAGCTGGCTTTCCGGCCGATGTCTATACGTGGCAACGTTCAGCGACTCCCCCAGCTCGGGCATCGCTCTGTGTGCTTATCTTTTGAAACTGAAGCGCTTTCCCTGCCGCCGCATTCTGTGCCTAGCTCCCTCGCTCATCAGGAAAGGATTGGTGTTTTTGTGAAGTATAGCGTACTGTGAGTTTTATGTGTGTGTAGGCATAGAACCGTGGGTGCTCGCGAAAATTTCGCTACTAACCAAATTGACTGGGTCCGACGGACCAATATTGTGCCGTTCTAACGTGTCCACCGTCCCGGAGTATTTCCAGAGTTTAATACAAGTTTTCATCTGCATTATTTCCTCACTAGAATCAAGGCGATCACCAACCCTTATCATTCATTATTCATCATAAATTGTATCCATTCCATACCATTATCATCCTAGGTTAGGTAAGTTACTTACTAGTACTGATTTAGTTTCGATATGTTCTTGTTTACCCAAATAAAAATAGGCTTCTGTTTTTGTTAAACCTTATTTTATTCCCTTCCTTACCCCCTAGGATTATCCTAAATTACAGTGGCGCCCGAACAGGGACGATATAAAATTTGACTATAGAAGTCTTCCCTACAGCCGTTACAGGCAGAAATACATAGCCCGTCACGGGAGACAGGGAATCGTTCGCAGTCCGGATAGAATGTAAGTCGGTGGACTTGTGGACAGAAACCAGATTAACAAAATGCCTGATCGCATCACTACCTATAATTGAAATCTCTGACCCTGAATCTAATAACCCTCTGAATTTCAGGTCATACACAGAAATGGTTAAAAATGGACGCTTATCATAACAATGCTTCTCTTCGTGAACCAGCGCAGAGCAAGATTTTGGATTACTTGCAAAGAAATCCTTAACGAAACCCAACCAAGATTGCCAATCGTCCTCGGAGCGACCGGGGCTTGCAGGGGTCTCAACTAAGTTAGGACGCTGGTTCACGCTACCTCGTTTTTTGGAACAGCAGATTCAAGAGCTTTGCTAGAGGAGCATTTTGGACAATTCTTGAAAGTTACCCCCTTATCCCCACAACGATAACAAACCAATGTAAAAGGAGCCCTACAACGGCTGAGTGTATGACCATTTAAGGCGGAAACATACTATTAACACGCTACGCGACCCGATGAAACGCGACGCGTGTCGACTCGAATCAAATTGTACTATTTTCTATGACTAGAATCATACTATGAACATCCGACGTGTCTCCATTATTATGAGTCGACACGCGTCGCGTTTCATCGGGTCGCGTAGCGTGTTAATAGTATGTTTCCGCCTTTACTGAGCAACTTTAGACCAGAAAATAGACAAAATACTACCTTTAGCAGTCGGCAGATCACCAGTCCCTGTTCGGGCGCCACTCAAAGTGTGGTCCACTTACTCTTTTACATCCTTCTTAACAGCTCTAGAGGTAGATGCCCCTACACCATATGTGCTTGATGATCTAGTCATAGTCCTATTATCAGTTTGTGTCTCATGAGATGGTATCTCAGCCTGGTGGATTGCTAGAGCTTTAGCTCTAGCACTGACTCCCATAGTCTGAATGTCCTGATAAGCAGTGATCAGTGTGTCTGCATCTAAGCCAGCAGGGACTCCGCCTAATGCATACCTGGCGAAGACAACAAAGTTGTTTGTTATGTACTCCTTTTGCCTGTGGATGTACTGTTTGACTACCTTACTGATCATGATGTTCCTTATATTTTTATCAGTCACCCTTTTAGTAGTACTAATCATGCAAACTATAGCACATGCAACATCTGAAGATGGTAAGTACTGACCTCCTGATGTCGAACTCTCATTTATAATTTCAAGTACTTTAACTTCTTCTAGGTTCAGTTCTTGTGCCATAGCCTCTAATGAATCCCTAGAAAAGATGGCTCCGCACAATGGTGACATCAGTTTTGTTGAATTTGCTTTATTATAACAGTAATGTATTGCTTTTGAAAACGTCACCATAGCCAGTAGTGCTGCTTGCCTAAATGTAAGCAGCATTTTACCATCTTCAATGTTGTTGACATATTTGATCTCTTTGAAAGTAGTAACAATGACCACTTTAATCCTTAAGCTGTCACCTTTAGCATATGGAAACTTGAAGCGGATTGCTTTGTCACCTTTCCCTTTCCTCTCAGTTCTAATGTATGGCCCATATTCAAACAAGATTTTTGCACAAAATTGAAGTGCCTTGTTTGGCTTGTTCTCTTCAAGCTCATCCTCAAAGTCCCTACAATAATCGTTAAATTGTGCTTTCAACAATTCAAAGTTAAATTCTGTTGACCCATAATTGGCTGCAAAATCTTCAGGAGTAATGCCCAGTAGTGTAGCCTGTTTTTTAAGTTCTGTAGATAGAATACTTGTTGGTATTATCCCAGATGCCTCAAACTCTTTGTTAGTCTCATCTGTCGCTTTCAAGTTAAGGTGAGAGAGGACAGTTGTGGTATTCATAGTCTCTGCCATATTCGATTGCTATATGTTCAGCTGCACAGTTAATAGAGTGTTTGACTATAATATTTTCAATTGTATGTGGGAACTTTATCTTGTTAGCTATGCTAATAAGACCAGTATTTGCACACCCTGCTGCAATAGTCTTTTCCTCTGAAATTTTAGGAGTCCCAGTAACAAGTAAGCTGATTACAATGTCTCCGTTATCTAAGATGGTTGGTTCAGGATAATACTTCCCGCACTCACAAAACCTAAACTTTGCTGAGTAAACTGCTGTAGGCGTCTCTTTGCAAACAAAAGAATCAACGGTATCTGTTTTATTAATAATTATAATGTATTTAATAAACATCGAATGTTCTTTTCCCTGCTTGCTGCTGCTGCCACGAAGGAGTCTCGGGGGGTAAGAATAGGTCTCCCACCGTTACCACGCCACGGTGTCCTGTAGAAGGCAGGAAAAGGCGCAGTTATCTAACTCTTCTTCCATCTATGAGTATCTACATAGGTTAATTTGCAGGTTAAATTGTATAGGTACGTAGGTTATTTTAGGCTTTAGGATTTGATGTATAGGTCATTTTGCCCCATAGGTTAAGTATGTCTGCACCGTAGGGTTAAAATATTACTAGATAGCGATTTTTTCGTTTTTTGTCTTAGTTCTCCATTATACCTATGCTATAACACCTGGGTGTGATTTCATGCGTAAAATATTATATTGTTTTTCAAAATATGCTAAAAGTAGTTAAGGTTTTGATTTTTTTATTTTACCATAGTATAGGTGTATACCTCAGAGTAGCCAAACGCTCATGGGTATCCACATCATAAATTTTTATCCGATTTTTCGGAAGGGGTTTTTCCGAGCTATATGATGTTTTGCTGGTTTGTTTGCGATTCTCTGGCGTAGAATATTCGCTTGAATAATCTACGATCGATCTGGGAATCAACTTAGAGCCCTCTAGCGGTAACATAATACCGACGAGTGCATCTATCTTTAATCAGCAGAATTGGTGTAGCGGACCGTTATAGGTTATGAGGTTTTAGGGTCTAAAGGTTGTCAGAGATTATTTTAGAGTTGTTGATGTTCTTCTTTTCATGGTTCCCAGGTGTAGGTTAAGACGGGGTCGTCTAAAGAATTCCCTGCGTGAATTCTTACCCGGGAAAGGGAGTGCTGTAACTTCCAGTTTTAACCAATAGCGATTCATGCTGTGAGTCCCTCCATTTTAAAGTTTCCCGCCCGCAATTTCAAAGCTTGGCGGCAGCGAGATAGGTTAATTTTAATTAAAATATAACCACTGGCAACACCTTCATATATGGATATATTCTGGTATCATTCTGTGAGTATTGATCTGATTGGCTATTGATTTTGTGTCATTCTGTAGGCCGCTCTGATTGGTTGACAGCTCCGTTTACGGCCGTCAATGAGTCGACATTGACGGATGGTTAGTAATGTCATGCTAAAAAAAAAAAAACCAATAATAGACATTGACGGATTGACATTGACGGAAGTAAAGTGGTATTTTATACTAGTTGCCATCAAAAAGAAGAAGAAGACTCGGATTCATTTTGTCATCGGCGTATGAGTTGGCATTTTGTCAAATCAGATTCTAACTTTTTCCGATTATTTCAATTATATAATTACGCCCGATCTGTTACGATCGATTGTTCTGCTACATTCGTCGGCAAATTGTACGTCGTCTGATTACCACATGTGGATCTTGAAATAGCCTCTGGTAAGAAATATTCGTGACGTGGATATCCTTTGTTTTACGCCATGCGAGCTATTTACTTCCAAGATGCCTAGATCCTGAGGGAATCCTATCTTTTCTTCTTCTGCTCGCATGTGCTGTCCGGCCATCGCAAATGCTTACACAGGGTTTGGTTTCTTTCTTTACAGAATAGAGGTCCTTTGTACAGCTGGCTTTCCGGCCGATGTCTATACGTGGCAACGTTCAGCGACTCCCCCAGCTCGGGCATCGCTCTGTGTGCTTATCTTTTGAAACTGAAGCGCTTTCCCTGCCGCCGCATTCTGTGCCTAGCTCCCTCGCTCATCAGGAAAGGATTGGTGTTTTTGTGAAGTATAGCGTACTGTGAGTTTTATGTGTGTGTAGGCATAGAACCGTGGGTGCTCGCGAAAATTTCGCTACTAACCAAATTGACTGGGTCCGACGGACCAATATTGTGCCGTTCTAACGTGTCCACCGTCCCGGAGTATTTCCAGAGTTTAATACAAGTTTTCATCTGCATTATTTCCTCACTAGAATCAAGGCGATCACCAACCCTTATCATTCATTATTCATCATAAATTGTATCCATTCCATACCATTATCATCCTAGGTTAGGTAAGTTACTTACTAGTACTGATTTAGTTTCGATATGTTCTTGTTTACCCAAATAAAAATAGGCTTCTGTTTTTGTTAAACCTTATTTTATTCCCTTCCTTACCCCCTAGGATTATCCTAAATTACAGTGGCGCCCGAACAGGGACGATATAAAATTTGACTATAGAAGTCTTCCCTACAGCCGTTACAGGCAGAAATACATAGCCCGTCACGGGAGACAGGGAATCGTTCGCAGTCCGGATAGAATGTAAGTCGGTGGACTTGTGGACAGAAACCAGATTAACAAAATGCCTGATCGCATCACTACCTATAATTGAAATCTCTGACCCTGAATCTAATAACCCTCTGAATTTCAGGTCATACACAGAAATGGTTAAAAATGGACGCTTATCATAACAATGCTTCTCTTCGTGAACCAGCGCAGAGCAAGATTTTGGATTACTTGCAAAGAAATCCTTAACGAAACCCAACCAAGATTGCCAATCGTCCTCGGAGCGACCGGGGCTTGCAGGGGTCTCAACTAAGTTAGGACGCTGGTTCACGCTACCTCGTTTTTTGGAACAGCAGATTCAAGAGCTTTGCTAGAGGAGCATTTTGGACAATTCTTGAAAGTTACCCCCTTATCCCCACAACGATAACAAACCAATGTAAAAGGAGCCCTACAACGGCTGAGTGTATGACCATTTAAGGCGGAAACATACTATTAACACGCTACGCGACCCGATGAAACGCGACGCGTGTCGACTCGAATCAAATTGTACTATTTTCTATGACTAGAATCATACTATGAACATCCGACGTGTCTCCATTATTATGAGTCGACACGCGTCGCGTTTCATCGGGTCGCGTAGCGTGTTAATAGTATGTTTCCGCCTTTACTGAGCAACTTTAGACCAGAAAATAGACAAAATACTACCTTTAGCAGTCGGCAGATCACCAGTCCCTGTTCGGGCGCCACTCAAAGTGTGGTCCACTTACTCTTTTACATCCTTCTTAACAGCTCTAGAGGTAGATGCCCCTACACCATATGTGCTTGATGATCTAGTCATAGTCCTATTATCAGTTTGTGTCTCATGAGATGGTATCTCAGCCTGGTGGATTGCTAGAGCTTTAGCTCTAGCACTGACTCCCATAGTCTGAATGTCCTGATAAGCAGTGATCAGTGTGTCTGCATCTAAGCCAGCAGGGACTCCGCCTAATGCATACCTGGCGAAGACAACAAAGTTGTTTGTTATGTACTCCTTTTGCCTGTGGATGTACTGTTTGACTACCTTACTGATCATGATGTTCCTTATATTTTTATCAGTCACCCTTTTAGTAGTACTAATCATGCAAACTATAGCACATGCAACATCTGAAGATGGTAAGTACTGACCTCCTGATGTCGAACTCTCATTTATAATTTCAAGTACTTTAACTTCTTCTAGGTTCAGTTCTTGTGCCATAGCCTCTAATGAATCCCTAGAAAAGATGGCTCCGCACAATGGTGACATCAGTTTTGTTGAATTTGCTTTATTATAACAGTAATGTATTGCTTTTGAAAACGTCACCATAGCCAGTAGTGCTGCTTGCCTAAATGTAAGCAGCATTTTACCATCTTCAATGTTGTTGACATATTTGATCTCTTTGAAAGTAGTAACAATGACCACTTTAATCCTTAAGCTGTCACCTTTAGCATATGGAAACTTGAAGCGGATTGCTTTGTCACCTTTCCCTTTCCTCTCAGTTCTAATGTATGGCCCATATTCAAACAAGATTTTTGCACAAAATTGAAGTGCCTTGTTTGGCTTGTTCTCTTCAAGCTCATCCTCAAAGTCCCTACAATAATCGTTAAATTGTGCTTTCAACAATTCAAAGTTAAATTCTGTTGACCCATAATTGGCTGCAAAATCTTCAGGAGTAATGCCCAGTAGTGTAGCCTGTTTTTTAAGTTCTGTAGATAGAATACTTGTTGGTATTATCCCAGATGCCTCAAACTCTTTGTTAGTCTCATCTGTCGCTTTCAAGTTAAGGTGAGAGAGGACAGTTGTGGTATTCATAGTCTCTGCCATATTCGATTGCTATATGTTCAGCTGCACAGTTAATAGAGTGTTTGACTATAATATTTTCAATTGTATGTGGGAACTTTATCTTGTTAGCTATGCTAATAAGACCAGTATTTGCACACCCTGCTGCAATAGTCTTTTCCTCTGAAATTTTAGGAGTCCCAGTAACAAGTAAGCTGATTACAATGTCTCCGTTATCTAAGATGGTTGGTTCAGGATAATACTTCCCGCACTCACAAAACCTAAACTTTGCTGAGTAAACTGCTGTAGGCGTCTCTTTGCAAACAAAAGAATCAACGGTATCTGTTTTATTAATAATTATAATGTATTTAATAAACATCGAATGTTCTTTTCCCTGCTTGCTGCTGCTGCCACGAAGGAGTCTCGGGGGGTAAGAATAGGTCTCCCACCGTTACCACGCCACGGTGTCCTGTAGAAGGCAGGAAAAGGCGCAGTTATCTAACTCTTCTTCCATCTATGAGTATCTACATAGGTTAATTTGCAGGTTAAATTGTATAGGTACGTAGGTTATTTTAGGCTTTAGGATTTGATGTATAGGTCATTTTGCCCCATAGGTTAAGTATGTCTGCACCGTAGGGTTAAAATATTACTAGATAGCGATTTTTTCGTTTTTTGTCTTAGTTCTCCATTATACCTATGCTATAACACCTGGGTGTGATTTCATGCGTAAAATATTATATTGTTTTTCAAAATATGCTAAAAGTAGTTAAGGTTTTGATTTTTTTATTTTACCATAGTATAGGTGTATACCTCAGAGTAGCTAAACGCTCATGGGTATCCACATCATAAATTTTTATCCGATTTTTCGGAAGGGGTTTTTCCGAGCTATATGATGTTTTGCTGGTTTGTTTGCGATTCTCTGGCGTAGAATATTCGCTTGAATAATCTACGATCGATCTGGGAATCAACTTAGAGCCCTCTAGCGGTAACATAATACCGACGAGTGCATCTATCTTTAATCAGCAGAATTGGTGTAGCGGACCGTTATAGGTTATGAGGTTTTAGGGTCTAAAGGTTGTCAGAGATTATTTTAGAGTTGTTGATGTTCTTCTTTTCATGGTTCCCAGGTGTAGGTTAAGACGGGGTCGTCTAAAGAATTCCCTGCGTGAATTCTTACCCGGGAAAGGGAGTGCTGTAACTTCCAGTTTTAACCAATAGCGATTCATGCTGTGAGTCCCTCCATTTTAAAGTTTCCCGCCCGCAATTTCAAAGCTTGGCGGCAGCGAGATAGGTTAATTTTAATTAAAATATAACCACTGGCAACACCTTCATATATGGATATATTCTGGTATCATTCTGTGAGTATTGATCTGATTGGCTATTGATTTTGTGTCATTCTGTAGGCCGCTCTGATTGGTTGACAGCTCCGTTTACGGCCGTCAATGAGTCGACATTGACGGATGGTTAGTAATGTCATGCTAAAAAAAAAAAACCAATAATAGACATTGACGGATTGACATTGACGGAAGTAAAGTGGTATTTTATACTAGTTGCCATCAAAAAGAAGAAGAAGACTCGGATTCATTTTGTCATCGGCGTATGAGTTGGCATTTTGTCAAATCAGATTCTAACTTTTTCCGATTATTTCAATTATATAATTACGCCCGATCTGTTACGATCGATTGTTCTGCTACATTCGTCGGCAAATTGTACGTCGTCTGATTACCACATGTGGATCTTGAAATAGCCTCTGGTAAGAAATATTCGTGACGTGGATATCCTTTGTTTTACGCCATGCGAGCTATTTACTTCCAAGATGCCTAGATCCTGAGGGAATCCTATCTTTTCTTCTTCTGCTCGCATGTGCTGTCCGGCCATCGCAAATGCTTACACAGGGTTTGGTTTCTTTCTTTACAGAATAGAGGTCCTTTGTACAGCTGGCTTTCCGGCCGATGTCTATACGTGGCAACGTTCAGCGACTCCCCCAGCTCGGGCATCGCTCTGTGTGCTTATCTTTTGAAACTGAAGCGCTTTCCCTGCCGCCGCATTCTGTGCCTAGCTCCCTCGCTCATCAGGAAAGGATTGGTGTTTTTGTGAAGTATAGCGTACTGTGAGTTTTATGTGTGTGTAGGCATAGAACCGTGGGTGCTCGCGAAAATTTCGCTACTAACCAAATTGACTGGGTCCGACGGACCAATATTGTGCCGTTCTAACGTGTCCACCGTCCCGGAGTATTTCCAGAGTTTAATACAAGTTTTCATCTGCATTATTTCCTCACTAGAATCAAGGCGATCACCAACCCTTATCATTCATTATTCATCATAAATTGTATCCATTCCATACCATTATCATCCTAGGTTAGGTAAGTTACTTACTAGTACTGATTTAGTTTCGATATGTTCTTGTTTACCCAAATAAAAATAGGCTTCTGTTTTTGTTAAACCTTATTTTATTCCCTTCCTTACCCCCTAGGATTATCCTAAATTACAGTGGCGCCCGAACAGGGACGATATAAAATTTGACTATAGAAGTCTTCCCTACAGCCGTTACAGGCAGAAATACATAGCCCGTCACGGGAGACAGGGAATCGTTCGCAGTCCGGATAGAATGTAAGTCGGTGGACTTGTGGACAGAAACCAGATTAACAAAATGCCTGATCGCATCACTACCTATAATTGAAATCTCTGACCCTGAATCTAATAACCCTCTGAATTTCAGGTCATACACAGAAATGGTTAAAAATGGACGCTTATCATAACAATGCTTCTCTTCGTGAACCAGCGCAGAGCAAGATTTTGGATTACTTGCAAAGAAATCCTTAACGAAACCCAACCAAGATTGCCAATCGTCCTCGGAGCGACCGGGGCTTGCAGGGGTCTCAACTAAGTTAGGACGCTGGTTCACGCTACCTCGTTTTTTGGAACAGCAGATTCAAGAGCTTTGCTAGAGGAGCATTTTGGACAATTCTTGAAAGTTACCCCCTTATCCCCACAACGATAACAAACCAATGTAAAAGGAGCCCTACAACGGCTGAGTGTATGACCATTTAAGGCGGAAACATACTATTAACACGCTACGCGACCCGATGAAACGCGACGCGTGTCGACTCGAATCAAATTGTACTATTTTCTATGACTAGAATCATACTATGAACATCCGACGTGTCTCCATTATTATGAGTCGACACGCGTCGCGTTTCATCGGGTCGCGTAGCGTGTTAATAGTATGTTTCCGCCTTTACTGAGCAACTTTAGACCAGAAAATAGACAAAATACTACCTTTAGCAGTCGGCAGATCACCAGTCCCTGTTCGGGCGCCACTCAAAGTGTGGTCCACTTACTCTTTTACATCCTTCTTAACAGCTCTAGAGGTAGATGCCCCTACACCATATGTGCTTGATGATCTAGTCATAGTCCTATTATCAGTTTGTGTCTCATGAGATGGTATCTCAGCCTGGTGGATTGCTAGAGCTTTAGCTCTAGCACTGACTCCCATAGTCTGAATGTCCTGATAAGCAGTGATCAGTGTGTCTGCATCTAAGCCAGCAGGGACTCCGCCTAATGCATACCTGGCGAAGACAACAAAGTTGTTTGTTATGTACTCCTTTTGCCTGTGGATGTACTGTTTGACTACCTTACTGATCATGATGTTCCTTATATTTTTATCAGTCACCCTTTTAGTAGTACTAATCATGCAAACTATAGCACATGCAACATCTGAAGATGGTAAGTACTGACCTCCTGATGTCGAACTCTCATTTATAATTTCAAGTACTTTAACTTCTTCTAGGTTCAGTTCTTGTGCCATAGCCTCTAATGAATCCCTAGAAAAGATGGCTCCGCACAATGGTGACATCAGTTTTGTTGAATTTGCTTTATTATAACAGTAATGTATTGCTTTTGAAAACGTCACCATAGCCAGTAGTGCTGCTTGCCTAAATGTAAGCAGCATTTTACCATCTTCAATGTTGTTGACATATTTGATCTCTTTGAAAGTAGTAACAATGACCACTTTAATCCTTAAGCTGTCACCTTTAGCATATGGAAACTTGAAGCGGATTGCTTTGTCACCTTTCCCTTTCCTCTCAGTTCTAATGTATGGCCCATATTCAAACAAGATTTTTGCACAAAATTGAAGTGCCTTGTTTGGCTTGTTCTCTTCAAGCTCATCCTCAAAGTCCCTACAATAATCGTTAAATTGTGCTTTCAACAATTCAAAGTTAAATTCTGTTGACCCATAATTGGCTGCAAAATCTTCAGGAGTAATGCCCAGTAGTGTAGCCTGTTTTTTAAGTTCTGTAGATAGAATACTTGTTGGTATTATCCCAGATGCCTCAAACTCTTTGTTAGTCTCATCTGTCGCTTTCAAGTTAAGGTGAGAGAGGACAGTTGTGGTATTCATAGTCTCTGCCATATTCGATTGCTATATGTTCAGCTGCACAGTTAATAGAGTGTTTGACTATAATATTTTCAATTGTATGTGGGAACTTTATCTTGTTAGCTATGCTAATAAGACCAGTATTTGCACACCCTGCTGCAATAGTCTTTTCCTCTGAAATTTTAGGAGTCCCAGTAACAAGTAAGCTGATTACAATGTCTCCGTTATCTAAGATGGTTGGTTCAGGATAATACTTCCCGCACTCACAAAACCTAAACTTTGCTGAGTAAACTGCTGTAGGCGTCTCTTTGCAAACAAAAGAATCAACGGTATCTGTTTTATTAATAATTATAATGTATTTAATAAACATCGAATGTTCTTTTCCCTGCTTGCTGCTGCTGCCACGAAGGAGTCTCGGGGGGTAAGAATAGGTCTCCCACCGTTACCACGCCACGGTGTCCTGTAGAAGGCAGGAAAAGGCGCAGTTATCTAACTCTTCTTCCATCTATGAGTATCTACATAGGTTAATTTGCAGGTTAAATTGTATAGGTACGTAGGTTATTTTAGGCTTTAGGATTTGATGTATAGGTCATTTTGCCCCATAGGTTAAGTATGTCTGCACCGTAGGGTTAAAATATTACTAGATAGCGATTTTTTCGTTTTTTGTCTTAGTTCTCCATTATACCTATGCTATAACACCTGGGTGTGATTTCATGCGTAAAATATTATATTGTTTTTCAAAATATGCTAAAAGTAGTTAAGGTTTTGATTTTTTTATTTTACCATAGTATAGGTGTATACCTCAGAGTAGCCAAACGCTCATGGGTATCCACATCATAAATTTTTATCCGATTTTTCGGAAGGGGTTTTTCCGAGCTATATGATGTTTTGCTGGTTTGTTTGCGATTCTCTGGCGTAGAATATTCGCTTGAATAATCTACGATCGATCTGGGAATCAACTTAGAGCCCTCTAGCGGTAACATAATACCGACGAGTGCATCTATCTTTAATCAGCAGAATTGGTGTAGCGGACCGTTATAGGTTATGAGGTTTTAGGGTCTAAAGGTTGTCAGAGATTATTTTAGAGTTGTTGATGTTCTTCTTTTCATGGTTCCCAGGTGTAGGTTAAGACGGGGTCGTCTAAAGAATTCCCTGCGTGAATTCTTACCCGGGAAAGGGAGTGCTGTAACTTCCAGTTTTAACCAATAGCGATTCATGCTGTGAGTCCCTCCATTTTAAAGTTTCCCGCCCGCAATTTCAAAGCTTGGCGGCAGCGAGATAGGTTAATTTTAATTAAAATATAACCACTGGCAACACCTTCATATATGGATATATTCTGGTATCATTCTGTGAGTATTGATCTGATTGGCTATTGATTTTGTGTCATTCTGTAGGCCGCTCTGATTGGTTGACAGCTCCGTTTACGGCCGTCAATGAGTCGACATTGACGGATGGTTAGTAATGTCATGCTAAAAAAAAAAAAACCAATAATAGACATTGACGGATTGACATTGACGGAAGTAAAGTGGTATTTTATACTAGTTGCCATCAAAAAGAAGAAGAAGACTCGGATTCATTTTGTCATCGGCGTATGAGTTGGCATTTTGTGAAATCAGATTCTAACTTTTTCCGATTATTTCAATTATATAATTACGCCCGATCTGTTACGATCGATTGTTCTGCTACATTCGTCGGCAAATTGTACGTCGTCTGATTACCACATGTGGATCTTGAAATAGCCTCTGGTAAGAAATATTCGTGACGTGGATATCCTTTGTTTTACGCCATGCGAGCTATTTACTTCCAAGATGCCTAGATCCTGAGGGAATCCTATCTTTTCTTCTTCTGCTCGCATGTGCTGTCCGGCCATCGCAAATGCTTACACAGGGTTTGGTTTCTTTCTTTACAGAATAGAGGTCCTTTGTACAGCTGGCTTTCCGGCCGATGTCTATACGTGGCAACGTTCAGCGACTCCCCCAGCTCGGGCATCGCTCTGTGTGCTTATCTTTTGAAACTGAAGCGCTTTCCCTGCCGCCGCATTCTGTGCCTAGCTCCCTCGCTCATCAGGAAAGGATTGGTGTTTTTGTGAAGTATAGCGTACTGTGAGTTTTATGTGTGTGTAGGCATAGAACCGTGGGTGCTCGCGAAAATTTCGCTACTAACCAAATTGACTGGGTCCGACGGACCAATATTGTGCCGTTCTAACGTGTCCACCGTCCCGGAGTATTTCCAGAGTTTAATACAAGTTTTCATCTGCATTATTTCCTCACTAGAATCAAGGCGATCACCAACCCTTATCATTCATTATTCATCATAAATTGTATCCATTCCATACCATTATCATCCTAGGTTAGGTAAGTTACTTACTAGTACTGATTTAGTTTCGATATGTTCTTGTTTACCCAAATAAAAATAGGCTTCTGTTTTTGTTAAACCTTATTTTATTCCCTTCCTTACCCCCTAGGATTATCCTAAATTACAGTGGCGCCCGAACAGGGACGATATAAAATTTGACTATAGAAGTCTTCCCTACAGCCGTTACAGGCAGAAATACATAGCCCGTCACGGGAGACAGGGAATCGTTCGCAGTCCGGATAGAATGTAAGTCGGTGGACTTGTGGACAGAAACCAGATTAACAAAATGCCTGATCGCATCACTACCTATAATTGAAATCTCTGACCCTGAATCTAATAACCCTCTGAATTTCAGGTCATACACAGAAATGGTTAAAAATGGACGCTTATCATAACAATGCTTCTCTTCGTGAACCAGCGCAGAGCAAGATTTTGGATTACTTGCAAAGAAATCCTTAACGAAACCCAACCAAGATTGCCAATCGTCCTCGGAGCGACCGGGGCTTGCAGGGGTCTCAACTAAGTTAGGACGCTGGTTCACGCTACCTCGTTTTTTGGAACAGCAGATTCAAGAGCTTTGCTAGAGGAGCATTTTGGACAATTCTTGAAAGTTACCCCCTTATCCCCACAACGATAACAAACCAATGTAAAAGGAGCCCTACAACGGCTGAGTGTATGACCATTTAAGGCGGAAACATACTATTAACACGCTACGCGACCCGATGAAACGCGACGCGTGTCGACTCGAATCAAATTGTACTATTTTCTATGACTAGAATCATACTATGAACATCCGACGTGTCTCCATTATTATGAGTCGACACGCGTCGCGTTTCATCGGGTCGCGTAGCGTGTTAATAGTATGTTTCCGCCTTTACTGAGCAACTTTAGACCAGAAAATAGACAAAATACTACCTTTAGCAGTCGGCAGATCACCAGTCCCTGTTCGGGCGCCACTCAAAGTGTGGTCCACTTACTCTTTTACATCCTTCTTAACAGCTCTAGAGGTAGATGCCCCTACACCATATGTGCTTGATGATCTAGTCATAGTCCTATTATCAGTTTGTGTCTCATGAGATGGTATCTCAGCCTGGTGGATTGCTAGAGCTTTAGCTCTAGCACTGACTCCCATAGTCTGAATGTCCTGATAAGCAGTGATCAGTGTGTCTGCATCTAAGCCAGCAGGGACTCCGCCTAATGCATACCTGGCGAAGACAACAAAGTTGTTTGTTATGTACTCCTTTTGCCTGTGGATGTACTGTTTGACTACCTTACTGATCATGATGTTCCTTATATTTTTATCAGTCACCCTTTTAGTAGTACTAATCATGCAAACTATAGCACATGCAACATCTGAAGATGGTAAGTACTGACCTCCTGATGTCGAACTCTCATTTATAATTTCAAGTACTTTAACTTCTTCTAGGTTCAGTTCTTGTGCCATAGCCTCTAATGAATCCCTAGAAAAGATGGCTCCGCACAATGGTGACATCAGTTTTGTTGAATTTGCTTTATTATAACAGTAATGTATTGCTTTTGAAAACGTCACCATAGCCAGTAGTGCTGCTTGCCTAAATGTAAGCAGCATTTTACCATCTTCAATGTTGTTGACATATTTGATCTCTTTGAAAGTAGTAACAATGACCACTTTAATCCTTAAGCTGTCACCTTTAGCATATGGAAACTTGAAGCGGATTGCTTTGTCACCTTTCCCTTTCCTCTCAGTTCTAATGTATGGCCCATATTCAAACAAGATTTTTGCACAAAATTGAAGTGCCTTGTTTGGCTTGTTCTCTTCAAGCTCATCCTCAAAGTCCCTACAATAATCGTTAAATTGTGCTTTCAACAATTCAAAGTTAAATTCTGTTGACCCATAATTGGCTGCAAAATCTTCAGGAGTAATGCCCAGTAGTGTAGCCTGTTTTTTAAGTTCTGTAGATAGAATACTTGTTGGTATTATCCCAGATGCCTCAAACTCTTTGTTAGTCTCATCTGTCGCTTTCAAGTTAAGGTGAGAGAGGACAGTTGTGGTATTCATAGTCTCTGCCATATTCGATTGCTATATGTTCAGCTGCACAGTTAATAGAGTGTTTGACTATAATATTTTCAATTGTATGTGGGAACTTTATCTTGTTAGCTATGCTAATAAGACCAGTATTTGCACACCCTGCTGCAATAGTCTTTTCCTCTGAAATTTTAGGAGTCCCAGTAACAAGTAAGCTGATTACAATGTCTCCGTTATCTAAGATGGTTGGTTCAGGATAATACTTCCCGCACTCACAAAACCTAAACTTTGCTGAGTAAACTGCTGTAGGCGTCTCTTTGCAAACAAAAGAATCAACGGTATCTGTTTTATTAATAATTATAATGTATTTAATAAACATCGAATGTTCTTTTCCCTGCTTGCTGCTGCTGCCACGAAGGAGTCTCGGGGGGTAAGAATAGGTCTCCCACCGTTACCACGCCACGGTGTCCTGTAGAAGGCAGGAAAAGGCGCAGTTATCTAACTCTTCTTCCATCTATGAGTATCTACATAGGTTAATTTGCAGGTTAAATTGTATAGGTACGTAGGTTATTTTAGGCTTTAGGATTTGATGTATAGGTCATTTTGCCCCATAGGTTAAGTATGTCTGCACCGTAGGGTTAAAATATTACTAGATAGCGATTTTTTCGTTTTTTGTCTTAGTTCTCCATTATACCTATGCTATAACACCTGGGTGTGATTTCATGCGTAAAATATTATATTGTTTTTCAAAATATGCTAAAAGTAGTTAAGGTTTTGATTTTTTTATTTTACCATAGTATAGGTGTATACCTCAGAGTAGCTAAACGCTCATGGGTATCCACATCATAAATTTTTATCCGATTTTTCGGAAGGGGTTTTTCCGAGCTATATGATGTTTTGCTGGTTTGTTTGCGATTCTCTGGCGTAGAATATTCGCTTGAATAATCTACGATCGATCTGGGAATCAACTTAGAGCCCTCTAGCGGTAACATAATACCGACGAGTGCATCTATCTTTAATCAGCAGAATTGGTGTAGCGGACCGTTATAGGTTATGAGGTTTTAGGGTCTAAAGGTTGTCAGAGATTATTTTAGAGTTGTTGATTTTCTTCTTTTCATGGTTCCCAGGTGTAGGTTAAGACGGGGTCGTCTAAAGAATTCCCTGCGTGAATTCTTACCCGGGAAAGGGAGTGCTGTAACTTCCAGTTTTAACCAATAGCGATTCATGCTGTGAGTCCCTCCATTTTAAAGTTTCCCGCCCGCAATTTCAAAGCTTGGCGGCAGCGAGATAGGTTAATTTTAATTAAAATATAACCACTGGCAACACCTTCATATATGGATATATTCTGGTATCATTCTGTGAGTATTGATCTGATTGGCTATTGATTTTGTGTCATTCTGTAGGCCGCTCTGATTGGTTGACAGCTCCGTTTACGGCCGTCAATGAGTCGACATTGACGGATGGTTAGTAATGTCATGCTAAAAAAAAAAAAACCAATAATAGACATTGACGGATTGACATTGACGGAAGTAAAGTGGTATTTTATACTAGTTGCCATCAAAAAGAAGAAGAAGACTCGGATTCATTTTGTCATCGGCGTATGAGTTGGCATTTTGTCAAATCAGATTCTAACTTTTTCCGATTATTTCAATTATATAATTACGCCCGATCTGTTACGATCGATTGTTCTGCTACATTCGTCGGCAAATTGTACGTCGTCTGATTACCACATGTGGATCTTGAAATAGCCTCTGGTAAGAAATATTCGTGACGTGGATATCCTTTGTTTTACGCCATGCGAGCTATTTACTTCCAAGATGCCTAGATCCTGAGGGAATCCTATCTTTTCTTCTTCTGCTCGCATGTGCTGTCCGGCCATCGCAAATGCTTACACAGGGTTTGGTTTCTTTCTTTACAGAATAGAGGTCCTTTGTACAGCTGGCTTTCCGGCCGATGTCTATACGTGGCAACGTTCAGCGACTCCCCCAGCTCGGGCATCGCTCTGTGTGCTTATCTTTTGAAACTGAAGCGCTTTCCCTGCCGCCGCATTCTGTGCCTAGCTCCCTCGCTCATCAGGAAAGGATTGGTGTTTTTGTGAAGTATAGCGTACTGTGAGTTTTATGTGTGTGTAGGCATAGAACCGTGGGTGCTCGCGAAAATTTCGCTACTAACCAAATTGACTGGGTCCGACGGACCAATATTGTGCCGTTCTAACGTGTCCACCGTCCCGGAGTATTTCCAGAGTTTAATACAAGTTTTCATCTGCATTATTTCCTCACTAGAATCAAGGCGATCACCAACCCTTATCATTCATTATTCATCATAAATTGTATCCATTCCATACCATTATCATCCTAGGTTAGGTAAGTTACTTACTAGTACTGATTTAGTTTCGATATGTTCTTGTTTACCCAAATAAAAATAGGCTTCTGTTTTTGTTAAACCTTATTTTATTCCCTTCCTTACCCCCTAGGATTATCCTAAATTACAGTGGCGCCCGAACAGGGACGATATAAAATTTGACTATAGAAGTCTTCCCTACAGCCGTTACAGGCAGAAATACATAGCCCGTCACGGGAGACAGGGAATCGTTCGCAGTCCGGATAGAATGTAAGTCGGTGGACTTGTGGACAGAAACCAGATTAACAAAATGCCTGATCGCATCACTACCTATAATTGAAATCTCTGACCCTGAATCTAATAACCCTCTGAATTTCAGGTCATACACAGAAATGGTTAAAAATGGACGCTTATCATAACAATGCTTCTCTTCGTGAACCAGCGCAGAGCAAGATTTTGGATTACTTGCAAAGAAATCCTTAACGAAACCCAACCAAGATTGCCAATCGTCCTCGGAGCGACCGGGGCTTGCAGGGGTCTCAACTAAGTTAGGACGCTGGTTCACGCTACCTCGTTTTTTGGAACAGCAGATTCAAGAGCTTTGCTAGAGGAGCATTTTGGACAATTCTTGAAAGTTACCCCCTTATCCCCACAACGATAACAAACCAATGTAAAAGGAGCCCTACAACGGCTGAGTGTATGACCATTTAAGGCGGAAACATACTATTAACACGCTACGCGACCCGATGAAACGCGACGCGTGTCGACTCGAATCAAATTGTACTATTTTCTATGACTAGAATCATACTATGAACATCCGACGTGTCTCCATTATTATGAGTCGACACGCGTCGCGTTTCATCGGGTCGCGTAGCGTGTTAATAGTATGTTTCCGCCTTTACTGAGCAACTTTAGACCAGAAAATAGACAAAATACTACCTTTAGCAGTCGGCAGATCACCAGTCCCTGTTCGGGCGCCACTCAAAGTGTGGTCCACTTACTCTTTTACATCCTTCTTAACAGCTCTAGAGGTAGATGCCCCTACACCATATGTGCTTGATGATCTAGTCATAGTCCTATTATCAGTTTGTGTCTCATGAGATGGTATCTCAGCCTGGTGGATTGCTAGAGCTTTAGCTCTAGCACTGACTCCCATAGTCTGAATGTCCTGATAAGCAGTGATCAGTGTGTCTGCATCTAAGCCAGCAGGGACTCCGCCTAATGCATACCTGGCGAAGACAACAAAGTTGTTTGTTATGTACTCCTTTTGCCTGTGGATGTACTGTTTGACTACCTTACTGATCATGATGTTCCTTATATTTTTATCAGTCACCCTTTTAGTAGTACTAATCATGCAAACTATAGCACATGCAACATCTGAAGATGGTAAGTACTGACCTCCTGATGTCGAACTCTCATTTATAATTTCAAGTACTTTAACTTCTTCTAGGTTCAGTTCTTGTGCCATAGCCTCTAATGAATCCCTAGAAAAGATGGCTCCGCACAATGGTGACATCAGTTTTGTTGAATTTGCTTTATTATAACAGTAATGTATTGCTTTTGAAAACGTCACCATAGCCAGTAGTGCTGCTTGCCTAAATGTAAGCAGCATTTTACCATCTTCAATGTTGTTGACATATTTGATCTCTTTGAAAGTAGTAACAATGACCACTTTAATCCTTAAGCTGTCACCTTTAGCATATGGAAACTTGAAGCGGATTGCTTTGTCACCTTTCCCTTTCCTCTCAGTTCTAATGTATGGCCCATATTCAAACAAGATTTTTGCACAAAATTGAAGTGCCTTGTTTGGCTTGTTCTCTTCAAGCTCATCCTCAAAGTCCCTACAATAATCGTTAAATTGTGCTTTCAACAATTCAAAGTTAAATTCTGTTGACCCATAATTGGCTGCAAAATCTTCAGGAGTAATGCCCAGTAGTGTAGCCTGTTTTTTAAGTTCTGTAGATAGAATACTTGTTGGTATTATCCCAGATGCCTCAAACTCTTTGTTAGTCTCATCTGTCGCTTTCAAGTTAAGGTGAGAGAGGACAGTTGTGGTATTCATAGTCTCTGCCATATTCGATTGCTATATGTTCAGCTGCACAGTTAATAGAGTGTTTGACTATAATATTTTCAATTGTATGTGGGAACTTTATCTTGTTAGCTATGCTAATAAGACCAGTATTTGCACACCCTGCTGCAATAGTCTTTTCCTCTGAAATTTTAGGAGTCCCAGTAACAAGTAAGCTGATTACAATGTCTCCGTTATCTAAGATGGTTGGTTCAGGATAATACTTCCCGCACTCACAAAACCTAAACTTTGCTGAGTAAACTGCTGTAGGCGTCTCTTTGCAAACAAAAGAATCAACGGTATCTGTTTTATTAATAATTATAATGTATTTAATAAACATCGAATGTTCTTTTCCCTGCTTGCTGCTGCTGCCACGAAGGAGTCTCGGGGGGTAAGAATAGGTCTCCCACCGTTACCACGCCACGGTGTCCTGTAGAAGGCAGGAAAAGGCGCAGTTATCTAACTCTTCTTCCATCTATGAGTATCTACATAGGTTAATTTGCAGGTTAAATTGTATAGGTACGTAGGTTATTTTAGGCTTTAGGATTTGATGTATAGGTCATTTTGCCCCATAGGTTAAGTATGTCTGCACCGTAGGGTTAAAATATTACTAGATAGCGATTTTTTCGTTTTTTGTCTTAGTTCTCCATTATACCTATGCTATAACACCTGGGTGTGATTTCATGCGTAAAATATTATATTGTTTTTCAAAATATGCTAAAAGTAGTTAAGGTTTTGATTTTTTTATTTTACCATAGTATAGGTGTATACCTCAGAGTAGCTAAACGCTCATGGGTATCCACATCATAAATTTTTATCCGATTTTTCGGAAGGGGTTTTTCCGAGCTATATGATGTTTTGCTGGTTTGTTTGCGATTCTCTGGCGTAGAATATTCGCTTGAATAATCTACGATCGATCTGGGAATCAACTTAGAGCCCTCTAGCGGTAACATAATACCGACGAGTGCATCTATCTTTAATCAGCAGAATTGGTGTAGCGGACCGTTATAGGTTATGAGGTTTTAGGGTCTAAAGGTTGTCAGAGATTATTTTAGAGTTGTTGATGTTCTTCTTTTCATGGTTCCCAGGTGTAGGTTAAGACGGGGTCGTCTAAAGAATTCCCTGCGTGAATTCTTACCCGGGAAAGGGAGTGCTGTAACTTCCAGTTTTAACCAATAGCGATTCATGCTGTGAGTCCCTCCATTTTAAAGTTTCCCGCCCGCAATTTCAAAGCTTGGCGGCAGCGAGATAGGTTAATTTTAATTAAAATATAACCACTGGCAACACCTTCATATATGGATATATTCTGGTATCATTCTGTGAGTATTGATCTGATTGGCTATTGATTTTGTGTCATTCTGTAGGCCGCTCTGATTGGTTGACAGCTCCGTTTACGGCCGTCAATGAGTCGACATTGACGGATGGTTAGTAATGTCATGCTAAAAAAAAAAAACCAATAATAGACATTGACGGATTGACATTGACGGAAGTAAAGTGGTATTTTATACTAGTTGCCATCAAAAAGAAGAAGAAGACTCGGATTCATTTTGTCATCGGCGTATGAGTTGGCATTTTGTCAAATCAGATTCTAACTTTTTCCGATTATTTCAATTATATAATTACGCCCGATCTGTTACGATCGATTGTTCTGCTACATTCGTCGGCAAATTGTACGTCGTCTGATTACCACATGTGGATCTTGAAATAGCCTCTGGTAAGAAATATTCGTGACGTGGATATCCTTTGTTTTACGCCATGCGAGCTATTTACTTCCAAGATGCCTAGATCCTGAGGGAATCCTATCTTTTCTTCTTCTGCTCGCATGTGCTGTCCGGCCATCGCAAATGCTTACACAGGGTTTGGTTTCTTTCTTTACAGAATAGAGGTCCTTTGTACAGCTGGCTTTCCGGCCGATGTCTATACGTGGCAACGTTCAGCGACTCCCCCAGCTCGGGCATCGCTCTGTGTGCTTATCTTTTGAAACTGAAGCGCTTTCCCTGCCGCCGCATTCTGTGCCTAGCTCCCTCGCTCATCAGGAAAGGATTGGTGTTTTTGTGAAGTATAGCGTACTGTGAGTTTTATGTGTGTGTAGGCATAGAACCGTGGGTGCTCGCGAAAATTTCGCTACTAACCAAATTGACTGGGTCCGACGGACCAATATTGTGCCGTTCTAACGTGTCCACCGTCCCGGAGTATTTCCAGAGTTTAATACAAGTTTTCATCTGCATTATTTCCTCACTAGAATCAAGGCGATCACCAACCCTTATCATTCATTATTCATCATAAATTGTATCCATTCCATACCATTATCATCCTAGGTTAGGTAAGTTACTTACTAGTACTGATTTAGTTTCGATATGTTCTTGTTTACCCAAATAAAAATAGGCTTCTGTTTTTGTTAAACCTTATTTTATTCCCTTCCTTACCCCCTAGGATTATCCTAAATTACAGTGGCGCCCGAACAGGGACGATATAAAATTTGACTATAGAAGTCTTCCCTACAGCCGTTACAGGCAGAAATACATAGCCCATCACGGGAGACAGGGAATCGTTCGCAGTCCGGATAGAATGTAAGTCGGTGGACTTGTGGACAGAAACCAGATTAACAAAATGCCTGATCGCATCACTACCTATAATTGAAATCTCTGACCCTGAATCTAATAACCCTCTGAATTTCAGGTCATACACAGAAATGGTTAAAAATGGACGCTTATCATAACAATGCTTCTCTTCGTGAACCAGCGCAGAGCAAGATTTTGGATTACTTGCAAAGAAATCCTTAACGAAACCCAACCAAGATTGCCAATCGTCCTCGGAGCGACCGGGGCTTGCAGGGGTCTCAACTAAGTTAGGACGCTGGTTCACGCTACCTCGTTTTTTGGAACAGCAGATTCAAGAGCTTTGCTAGAGGAGCATTTTGGACAATTCTTGAAAGTTACCCCCTTATCCCCACAACGATAACAAACCAATGTAAAAGGAGCCCTACAACGGCTGAGTGTATGACCATTTAAGGCGGAAACATACTATTAACACGCTACGCGACCCGATGAAACGCGACGCGTGTCGACTCGAATCAAATTGTACTATTTTCTATGACTAGAATCATACTATGAACATCCGACGTGTCTCCATTATTATGAGTCGACACGCGTCGCGTTTCATCGGGTCGCGTAGCGTGTTAATAGTATGTTTCCGCCTTTACTGAGCAACTTTAGACCAGAAAATAGACAAAATACTACCTTTAGCAGTCGGCAGATCACCAGTCCCTGTTCGGGCGCCACTCAAAGTGTGGTCCACTTACTCTTTTACATCCTTCTTAACAGCTCTAGAGGTAGATGCCCCTACACCATATGTGCTTGATGATCTAGTCATAGTCCTATTATCAGTTTGTGTCTCATGAGATGGTATCTCAGCCTGGTGGATTGCTAGAGCTTTAGCTCTAGCACTGACTCCCATAGTCTGAATGTCCTGATAAGCAGTGATCAGTGTGTCTGCATCTAAGCCAGCAGGGACTCCGCCTAATGCATACCTGGCGAAGACAACAAAGTTGTTTGTTATGTACTCCTTTTGCCTGTGGATGTACTGTTTGACTACCTTACTGATCATGATGTTCCTTATATTTTTATCAGTCACCCTTTTAGTAGTACTAATCATGCAAACTATAGCACATGCAACATCTGAAGATGGTAAGTACTGACCTCCTGATGTCGAACTCTCATTTATAATTTCAAGTACTTTAACTTCTTCTAGGTTCAGTTCTTGTGCCATAGCCTCTAATGAATCCCTAGAAAAGATGGCTCCGCACAATGGTGACATCAGTTTTGTTGAATTTGCTTTATTATAACAGTAATGTATTGCTTTTGAAAACGTCACCATAGCCAGTAGTGCTGCTTGCCTAAATGTAAGCAGCATTTTACCATCTTCAATGTTGTTGACATATTTGATCTCTTTGAAAGTAGTAACAATGACCACTTTAATCCTTAAGCTGTCACCTTTAGCATATGGAAACTTGAAGCGGATTGCTTTGTCACCTTTCCCTTTCCTCTCAGTTCTAATGTATGGCCCATATTCAAACAAGATTTTTGCACAAAATTGAAGTGCCTTGTTTGGCTTGTTCTCTTCAAGCTCATCCTCAAAGTCCCTACAATAATCGTTAAATTGTGCTTTCAACAATTCAAAGTTAAATTCTGTTGACCCATAATTGGCTGCAAAATCTTCAGGAGTAATGCCCAGTAGTGTAGCCTGTTTTTTAAGTTCTGTAGATAGAATACTTGTTGGTATTATCCCAGATGCCTCAAACTCTTTGTTAGTCTCATCTGTCGCTTTCAAGTTAAGGTGAGAGAGGACAGTTGTGGTATTCATAGTCTCTGCCATATTCGATTGCTATATGTTCAGCTGCACAGTTAATAGAGTGTTTGACTATAATATTTTCAATTGTATGTGGGAACTTTATCTTGTTAGCTATGCTAATAAGACCAGTATTTGCACACCCTGCTGCAATAGTCTTTTCCTCTGAAATTTTAGGAGTCCCAGTAACAAGTAAGCTGATTACAATGTCTCCGTTATCTAAGATGGTTGGTTCAGGATAATACTTCCCGCACTCACAAAACCTAAACTTTGCTGAGTAAACTGCTGTAGGCGTCTCTTTGCAAACAAAAGAATCAACGGTATCTGTTTTATTAATAATTATAATGTATTTAATAAACATCGAATGTTCTTTTCCCTGCTTGCTGCTGCTGCCACGAAGGAGTCTCGGGGGGTAAGAATAGGTCTCCCACCGTTACCACGCCACGGTGTCCTGTAGAAGGCAGGAAAAGGCGCAGTTATCTAACTCTTCTTCCATCTATGAGTATCTACATAGGTTAATTTGCAGGTTAAATTGTATAGGTACGTAGGTTATTTTAGGCTTTAGGATTTGATGTATAGGTCATTTTGCCCCATAGGTTAAGTATGTCTGCACCGTAGGGTTAAAATATTACTAGATAGCGATTTTTTCGTTTTTTGTCTTAGTTCTCCATTATACCTATGCTATAACACCTGGGTGTGATTTCATGCGTAAAATATTATATTGTTTTTCAAAATATGCTAAAAGTAGTTAAGGTTTTGATTTTTTTATTTTACCATAGTATAGGTGTATACCTCAGAGTAGCTAAACGCTCATGGG
Source organism: Epirrhoe alternata (assembly GCA_963565295.1). Classification (NCBI taxonomy): domain Eukaryota; kingdom Metazoa; phylum Arthropoda; class Insecta; order Lepidoptera; family Geometridae; genus Epirrhoe; species Epirrhoe alternata. Next base: position 5,795,829 of record OY751375.1, read on the forward strand.
TATCCACATCATAAATTTTTATCCGATTTTTCGGAAGGGGTTTTTCCGAGCTATATGATGTTTTGCTGGTTTGTTTGCGATTCTCTGGCGTAGAATATTCGCTTGAATAATCTACGATCGATCTGGGAATCAACTTAGAGCCCTCTAGCGGTAACATAATACCGACGAGTGCATCTATCTTTAATCAGCAGAATTGGTGTAGCGGACCGTTATAGGTTATGAGGTTTTAGGGTCTAAAGGTTGTCAGAGATTATTTTAGAGTTGTTGATGTTCTTCTTTTCATGGTTCCCAGGTGTAGGTTAAGACGGGGTCGTCTAAAGAATTCCCTGCGTGAATTCTTACCCGGGAAAGGGAGTGCTGTAACTTCCAGTTTTAACCAATAGCGATTCATGCTGTGAGTCCCTCCATTTTAAAGTTTCCCGCCCGCAATTTCAAAGCTTGGCGGCAGCGAGATAGGTTAATTTTAATTAAAATATAACCACTGGCAACACCTTCATATATGGATATATTCTGGTATCATTCTGTGAGTATTGATCTGATTGGCTATTGATTTTGTGTCATTCTGTAGGCCGCTCTGATTGGTTGACAGCTCCGTTTACGGCCGTCAATGAGTCGACATTGACGGATGGTTAGTAATGTCATGCTAAAAAAAAAAAAACCAATAATAGACATTGACGGATTGACATTGACGGAAGTAAAGTGGTATTTTATACTAGTTGCCATCAAAAAGAAGAAGAAGACTCGGATTCATTTTGTCATCGGCGTATGAGTTGGCATTTTGTCAAATCAGATTCTAACTTTTTCCGATTATTTCAATTATATAATTACGCCCGATCTGTTACGATCGATTGTTCTGCTACATTCGTGTCTGGGTGTTTCTATGTATAATATGTATGTATTTACAAACAAAGAGTATATAAGTAGTATATCAGTCATCTTAGTACCCATAACACAAGCTCTGCTTACTTTGGGGCTAGATGATGCTGTGTGAAAAGTCCAGCATTATTTATTTATTTATTTATTTATTTATTCGTCGGCAAATTGTACGTCGTCTGATTACCACATGTGGATCTTGAAATAGCCTCTGGTAAGAAATATTCGTGACGTGGATATCCTTTGTTTTACGCCATGCGAGCTATTTACTTCCAAGATGCCTAGATCCTGAGGGAATCCTATCTTTTCTTCTTCTGCTCGCATGTGCTGTCCGGCCATCGCAAATGCTTACACAGGGTTTGGTTTCTTTCTTTACAGAATAGAGGTCCTTTGTACAGCTGGCTTTCCGGCCGATGTCTATACGTGGCAACGTTCAGCGACTCCCCCAGCTCGGGCATCGCTCTGTGTGCTTATCTTTTGAAACTGAAGCGCTTTCCCTGCCGCCGCATTCTGTGCCTAGCTCCCTCGCTCATCAGGAAAGGATTGGTGTTTTTGTGAAGTATAGCGTACTGTGAGTTTTATGTGTGTGTAGGCATAGAACCGTGGGTGCTCGCGAAAATTTCGCTACTAACCAAATTGACTGGGTCCGACGGACCAATATTGTGCCGTTCTAACGTGTCCACCGTCCCGGAGTATTTCCAGAGTTTAATACAAGTTTTCATCTGCATTATTTCCTCACTAGAATCAAGGCGATCACCAACCCTTATCATTCATTATTCATCATAAATTGTATCCATTCCATACCATTATCATCCTAGGTTAGGTAAGTTACTTACTAGTACTGATTTAGTTTCGATATGTTCTTGTTTACCCAAATAAAAATAGGCTTCTGTTTTTGTTAAACCTTATTTTATTCCCTTCCTTACCCCCTAGGATTATCCTAAATTACAGTGGCGCCCGAACAGGGACGATATAAAATTTGACTATAGAAGTCTTCCCTACAGCCGTTACAGGCAGAAATACATAGCCCGTCACGGGAGACAGGGAATCGTTCGCAGTCCGGATAGAATGTAAGTCGGTGGACTTGTGGACAGAAACCAGATTAACAAAATGCCTGATCGCATCACTACCTATAATTGAAATCTCTGACCCTGAATCTAATAACCCTCTGAATTTCAGGTCATACACAGAAATGGTTAAAAATGGACGCTTATCATAACAATGCTTCTCTTCGTGAACCAGCGCAGAGCAAGATTTTGGATTACTTGCAAAGAAATCCTTAACGAAACCCAACCAAGATTGCCAATCGTCCTCGGAGCGACCGGGGCTTGCAGGGGTCTCAACTAAGTTAGGACGCTGGTTCACGCTACCTCGTTTTTTGGAACAGCAGATTCAAGAGCTTTGCTAGAGGAGCATTTTGGACAATTCTTGAAAGTTACCCCCTTATCCCCACAACGATAACAAACCAATGTAAAAGGAGCCCTACAACGGCTGAGTGTATGACCATTTAAGGCGGAAACATACTATTAACACGCTACGCGACCCGATGAAACGCGACGCGTGTCGACTCGAATCAAATTGTACTATTTTCTATGACTAGAATCATACTATGAACATCCGACGTGTCTCCATTATTATGAGTCGACACGCGTCGCGTTTCATCGGGTCGCGTAGCGTGTTAATAGTATGTTTCCGCCTTTACTGAGCAACTTTAGACCAGAAAATAGACAAAATACTACCTTTAGCAGTCGGCAGATCACCAGTCCCTGTTCGGGCGCCACTCAAAGTGTGGTCCACTTACTCTTTTACATCCTTCTTAACAGCTCTAGAGGTAGATGCCCCTACACCATATGTGCTTGATGATCTAGTCATAGTCCTATTATCAGTTTGTGTCTCATGAGATGGTATCTCAGCCTGGTGGATTGCTAGAGCTTTAGCTCTAGCACTGACTCCCATAGTCTGAATGTCCTGATAAGCAGTGATCAGTGTGTCTGCATCTAAGCCAGCAGGGACTCCGCCTAATGCATACCTGGCGAAGACAACAAAGTTGTTTGTTATGTACTCCTTTTGCCTGTGGATGTACTGTTTGACTACCTTACTGATCATGATGTTCCTTATATTTTTATCAGTCACCCTTTTAGTAGTACTAATCATGCAAACTATAGCACATGCAACATCTGAAGATGGTAAGTACTGACCTCCTGATGTCGAACTCTCATTTATAATTTCAAGTACTTTAACTTCTTCTAGGTTCAGTTCTTGTGCCATAGCCTCTAATGAATCCCTAGAAAAGATGGCTCCGCACAATGGTGACATCAGTTTTGTTGAATTTGCTTTATTATAACAGTAATGTATTGCTTTTGAAAACGTCACCATAGCCAGTAGTGCTGCTTGCCTAAATGTAAGCAGCATTTTACCATCTTCAATGTTGTTGACATATTTGATCTCTTTGAAAGTAGTAACAATGACCACTTTAATCCTTAAGCTGTCACCTTTAGCATATGGAAACTTGAAGCGGATTGCTTTGTCACCTTTCCCTTTCCTCTCAGTTCTAATGTATGGCCCATATTCAAACAAGATTTTTGCACAAAATTGAAGTGCCTTGTTTGGCTTGTTCTCTTCAAGCTCATCCTCAAAGTCCCTACAATAATCGTTAAATTGTGCTTTCAACAATTCAAAGTTAAATTCTGTTGACCCATAATTGGCTGCAAAATCTTCAGGAGTAATGCCCAGTAGTGTAGCCTGTTTTTTAAGTTCTGTAGATAGAATACTTGTTGGTATTATCCCAGATGCCTCAAACTCTTTGTTAGTCTCATCTGTCGCTTTCAAGTTAAGGTGAGAGAGGACAGTTGTGGTATTCATAGTCTCTGCCATATTCGATTGCTATATGTTCAGCTGCACAGTTAATAGAGTGTTTGACTATAATATTTTCAATTGTATGTGGGAACTTTATCTTGTTAGCTATGCTAATAAGACCAGTATTTGCACACCCTGCTGCAATAGTCTTTTCCTCTGAAATTTTAGGAGTCCCAGTAACAAGTAAGCTGATTACAATGTCTCCGTTATCTAAGATGGTTGGTTCAGGATAATACTTCCCGCACTCACAAAACCTAAACTTTGCTGAGTAAACTGCTGTAGGCGTCTCTTTGCAAACAAAAGAATCAACGGTATCTGTTTTATTAATAATTATAATGTATTTAATAAACATCGAATGTTCTTTTCCCTGCTTGCTGCTGCTGCCACGAAGGAGTCTCGGGGGGTAAGAATAGGTCTCCCACCGTTACCACGCCACGGTGTCCTGTAGAAGGCAGGAAAAGGCGCAGTTATCTAACTCTTCTTCCATCTATGAGTATCTACATAGGTTAATTTGCAGGTTAAATTGTATAGGTACGTAGGTTATTTTAGGCTTTAGGATTTGATGTATAGGTCATTTTGCCCCATAGGTTAAGTATGTCTGCACCGTAGGGTTAAAATATTACTAGATAGCGATTTTTTCGTTTTTTGTCTTAGTTCTCCATTATACCTATGCTATAACACCTGGGTGTGATTTCATGCGTAAAATATTATATTGTTTTTCAAAATATGCTAAAAGTAGTTAAGGTTTTGATTTTTTTATTTTACCATAGTATAGGTGTATACCTCAGAGTAGCTAAACGCTCATGGGTATCCACATCATAAATTTTTATCCGATTTTTCGGAAGGGGTTTTTCCGAGCTATATGATGTTTTGCTGGTTTGTTTGCGATTCTCTGGCGTAGAATATTCGCTTGAATAATCTACGATCGATCTGGGAATCAACTTAGAGCCCTCTAGCGGTAACATAATACCGACGAGTGCATCTATCTTTAATCAGCAGAATTGGTGTAGCGGACCGTTATAGGTTATGAGGTTTTAGGGTCTAAAGGTTGTCAGAGATTATTTTAGAGTTGTTGATGTTCTTCTTTTCATGGTTCCCAGGTGTAGGTTAAGACGGGGTCGTCTAAAGAATTCCCTGCGTGAATTCTTACCCGGGAAAGGGAGTGCTGTAACTTCCAGTTTTAACCAATAGCGATTCATGCTGTGAGTCCCTCCATTTTAAAGTTTCCCGCCCGCAATTTCAAAGCTTGGCGGCAGCGAGATAGGTTAATTTTAATTAAAATATAACCACTGGCAACACCTTCATATATGGATATATTCTGGTATCATTCTGTGAGTATTGATCTGATTGGCTATTGATTTTGTGTCATTCTGTAGGCCGCTCTGATTGGTTGACAGCTCCGTTTACGGCCGTCAATGAGTCGACATTGACGGATGGTTAGTAATGTCATGCTAAAAAAAAAAAAACCAATAATAGACATTGACGGATTGACATTGACGGAAGTAAAGTGGTATTTTATACTAGTTGCCATCAAAAAGAAGAAGAAGACTCGGATTCATTTTGTCATCGGCGTATGAGTTGGCATTTTGTCAAATCAGATTCTAACTTTTTCCGATTATTTCAATTATATAATTACGCCCGATCTGTTACGATCGATTGTTCTGCTACATTCGTCGGCAAATTGTACGTCGTCTGATTACCACATGTGGATCTTGAAATAGCCTCTGGTAAGAAATATTCGTGACGTGGATATCCTTTGTTTTACGCCATGCGAGCTATTTACTTCCAAGATGCCTAGATCCTGAGGGAATCCTATCTTTTCTTCTTCTGCTCGCATGTGCTGTCCGGCCATCGCAAATGCTTACACAGGGTTTGGTTTCTTTCTTTACAGAATAGAGGTCCTTTGTACAGCTGGCTTTCCGGCCGATGTCTATACGTGGCAACGTTCAGCGACTCCCCCAGCTCGGGCATCGCTCTGTGTGCTTATCTTTTGAAACTGAAGCGCTTTCCCTGCCGCCGCATTCTGTGCCTAGCTCCCTCGCTCATCAGGAAAGGATTGGTGTTTTTGTGAAGTATAGCGTACTGTGAGTTTTATGTGTGTGTAGGCATAGAACCGTGGGTGCTCGCGAAAATTTCGCTACTAACCAAATTGACTGGGTCCGACGGACCAATATTGTGCCGTTCTAACGTGTCCACCGTCCCGGAGTATTTCCAGAGTTTAATACAAGTTTTCATCTGCATTATTTCCTCACTAGAATCAAGGCGATCACCAACCCTTATCATTCATTATTCATCATAAATTGTATCCATTCCATACCATTATCATCCTAGGTTAGGTAAGTTACTTACTAGTACTGATTTAGTTTCGATATGTTCTTGTTTACCCAAATAAAAATAGGCTTCTGTTTTTGTTAAACCTTATTTTATTCCCTTCCTTACCCCCTAGGATTATCCTAAATTACAGTGGCGCCCGAACAGGGACGATATAAAATTTGACTATAGAAGTCTTCCCTACAGCCGTTACAGGCAGAAATACATAGCCCGTCACGGGAGACAGGGAATCGTTCGCAGTCCGGATAGAATGTAAGTCGGTGGACTTGTGGACAGAAACCAGATTAACAAAATGCCTGATCGCATCACTACCTATAATTGAAATCTCTGACCCTGAATCTAATAACCCTCTGAATTTCAGGTCATACACAGAAATGGTTAAAAATGGACGCTTATCATAACAATGCTTCTCTTCGTGAACCAGCGCAGAGCAAGATTTTGGATTACTTGCAAAGAAATCCTTAACGAAACCCAACCAAGATTGCCAATCGTCCTCGGAGCGACCGGGGCTTGCAGGGGTCTCAACTAAGTTAGGACGCTGGTTCACGCTACCTCGTTTTTTGGAACAGCAGATTCAAGAGCTTTGCTAGAGGAGCATTTTGGACAATTCTTGAAAGTTACCCCCTTATCCCCACAACGATAACAAACCAATGTAAAAGGAGCCCTACAACGGCTGAGTGTATGACCATTTAAGGCGGAAACATACTATTAACACGCTACGCGACCCGATGAAACGCGACGCGTGTCGACTCGAATCAAATTGTACTATTTTCTATGACTAGAATCATACTATGAACATCCGACGTGTCTCCATTATTATGAGTCGACACGCGTCGCGTTTCATCGGGTCGCGTAGCGTGTTAATAGTATGTTTCCGCCTTTACTGAGCAACTTTAGACCAGAAAATAGACAAAATACTACCTTTAGCAGTCGGCAGATCACCAGTCCCTGTTCGGGCGCCACTCAAAGTGTGGTCCACTTACTCTTTTACATCCTTCTTAACAGCTCTAGAGGTAGATGCCCCTACACCATATGTGCTTGATGATCTAGTCATAGTCCTATTATCAGTTTGTGTCTCATGAGATGGTATCTCAGCCTGGTGGATTGCTAGAGCTTTAGCTCTAGCACTGACTCCCATAGTCTGAATGTCCTGATAAGCAGTGATCAGTGTGTCTGCATCTAAGCCAGCAGGGACTCCGCCTAATGCATACCTGGCGAAGACAACAAAGTTGTTTGTTATGTACTCCTTTTGCCTGTGGATGTACTGTTTGACTACCTTACTGATCATGATGTTCCTTATATTTTTATCAGTCACCCTTTTAGTAGTACTAATCATGCAAACTATAGCACATGCAACATCTGAAGATGGTAAGTACTGACCTCCTGATGTCGAACTCTCATTTATAATTTCAAGTACTTTAACTTCTTCTAGGTTCAGTTCTTGTGCCATAGCCTCTAATGAATCCCTAGAAAAGATGGCTCCGCACAATGGTGACATCAGTTTTGTTGAATTTGCTTTATTATAACAGTAATGTATTGCTTTTGAAAACGTCACCATAGCCAGTAGTGCTGCTTGCCTAAATGTAAGCAGCATTTTACCATCTTCAATGTTGTTGACATATTTGATCTCTTTGAAAGTAGTAACAATGACCACTTTAATCCTTAAGCTGTCACCTTTAGCATATGGAAACTTGAAGCGGATTGCTTTGTCACCTTTCCCTTTCCTCTCAGTTCTAATGTATGGCCCATATTCAAACAAGATTTTTGCACAAAATTGAAGTGCCTTGTTTGGCTTGTTCTCTTCAAGCTCATCCTCAAAGTCCCTACAATAATCGTTAAATTGTGCTTTCAACAATTCAAAGTTAAATTCTGTTGACCCATAATTGGCTGCAAAATCTTCAGGAGTAATGCCCAGTAGTGTAGCCTGTTTTTTAAGTTCTGTAGATAGAATACTTGTTGGTATTATCCCAGATGCCTCAAACTCTTTGTTAGTCTCATCTGTCGCTTTCAAGTTAAGGTGAGAGAGGACAGTTGTGGTATTCATAGTCTCTGCCATATTCGATTGCTATATGTTCAGCTGCACAGTTAATAGAGTGTTTGACTATAATATTTTCAATTGTATGTGGGAACTTTATCTTGTTAGCTATGCTAATAAGACCAGTATTTGCACACCCTGCTGCAATAGTCTTTTCCTCTGAAATTTTAGGAGTCCCAGTAACAAGTAAGCTGATTACAATGTCTCCGTTATCTAAGATGGTTGGTTCAGGATAATACTTCCCGCACTCACAAAACCTAAACTTTGCTGAGTAAACTGCTGTAGGCGTCTCTTTGCAAACAAAAGAATCAACGGTATCTGTTTTATTAATAATTATAATGTATTTAATAAACATCGAATGTTCTTTTCCCTGCTTGCTGCTGCTGCCACGAAGGAGTCTCGGGGGGTAAGAATAGGTCTCCCACCGTTACCACGCCACGGTGTCCTGTAGAAGGCAGGAAAAGGCGCAGTTATCTAACTCTTCTTCCATCTATGAGTATCTACATAGGTTAATTTGCAGGTTAAATTGTATAGGTACGTAGGTTATTTTAGGCTTTAGGATTTGATGTATAGGTCATTTTGCCCCATAGGTTAAGTATGTCTGCACCGTAGGGTTAAAATATTACTAGATAGCGATTTTTTCGTTTTTTGTCTTAGTTCTCCATTATACCTATGCTATAACACCTGGGTGTGATTTCATGCGTAAAATATTATATTGTTTTTCAAAATATGCTAAAAGTAGTTAAGGTTTTGATTTTTTTATTTTACCATAGTATAGGTGTATACCTCAGAGTAGCTAAACGCTCATGGGTATCCACATCATAAATTTTTATCCGATTTTTCGGAAGGGGTTTTTCCGAGCTATATGATGTTTTGCTGGTTTGTTTGCGATTCTCTGGCGTAGAATATTCGCTTGAATAATCTACGATCGATCTGGGAATCAACTTAGAGCCCTCTAGCGGTAACATAATACCGACGAGTGCATCTATCTTTAATCAGCAGAATTGGTGTAGCGGACCGTTATAGGTTATGAGGTTTTAGGGTCTAAAGGTTGTCAGAGATTATTTTAGAGTTGTTGATGTTCTTCTTTTCATGGTTCCCAGGTGTAGGTTAAGACGGGGTCGTCTAAAGAATTCCCTGCGTGAATTCTTACCCGGGAAAGGGAGTGCTGTAACTTCCAGTTTTAACCAATAGCGATTCATGCTGTGAGTCCCTCCATTTTAAAGTTTCCCGCCCGCAATTTCAAAGCTTGGCGGCAGCGAGATAGGTTAATTTTAATTAAAATATAACCACTGGCAACACCTTCATATATGGATATATTCTGGTATCATTCTGTGAGTATTGATCTGATTGGCTATTGATTTTGTGTCATTCTGTAGGCCGCTCTGATTGGTTGACAGCTCCGTTTACGGCCGTCAATGAGTCGACATTGACGGATGGTTAGTAATGTCATGCTAAAAAAAAAAAACCAATAATAGACATTGACGGATTGACATTGACGGAAGTAAAGTGGTATTTTATACTAGTTGCCATCAAAAAGAAGAAGAAGACTCGGATTCATTTTGTCATCGGCGTATGAGTTGGCATTTTGTCAAATCAGATTCTAACTTTTTCCGATTATTTCAATTATATAATTACGCCCGATCTGTTACGATCGATTGTTCTGCTACATTCGTCGGCAAATTGTACGTCGTCTGATTACCACATGTGGATCTTGAAATAGCCTCTGGTAAGAAATATTCGTGACGTGGATATCCTTTGTTTTACGCCATGCGAGCTATTTACTTCCAAGATGCCTAGATCCTGAGGGAATCCTATCTTTTCTTCTTCTGCTCGCATGTGCTGTCCGGCCATCGCAAATGCTTACACAGGGTTTGGTTTCTTTCTTTACAGAATAGAGGTCCTTTGTACAGCTGGCTTTCCGGCCGATGTCTATACGTGGCAACGTTCAGCGACTCCCCCAGCTCGGGCATCGCTCTGTGTGCTTATCTTTTGAAACTGAAGCGCTTTCCCTGCCGCCGCATTCTGTGCCTAGCTCCCTCGCTCATCAGGAAAGGATTGGTGTTTTTGTGAAGTATAGCGTACTGTGAGTTTTATGTGTGTGTAGGCATAGAACCGTGGGTGCTCGCGAAAATTTCGCTACTAACCAAATTGACTGGGTCCGACGGACCAATATTGTGCCGTTCTAACGTGTCCACCGTCCCGGAGTATTTCCAGAGTTTAATACAAGTTTTCATCTGCATTATTTCCTCACTAGAATCAAGGCGATCACCAACCCTTATCATTCATTATTCATCATAAATTGTATCCATTCCATACCATTATCATCCTAGGTTAGGTAAGTTACTTACTAGTACTGATTTAGTTTCGATATGTTCTTGTTTACCCAAATAAAAATAGGCTTCTGTTTTTGTTAAACCTTATTTTATTCCCTTCCTTACCCCCTAGGATTATCCTAAATTACAGTGGCGCCCGAACAGGGACGATATAAAATTTGACTATAGAAGTCTTCCCTACAGCCGTTACAGGCAGAAATACATAGCCCATCACGGGAGACAGGGAATCGTTCGCAGTCCGGATAGAATGTAAGTCGGTGGACTTGTGGACAGAAACCAGATTAACAAAATGCCTGATCGCATCACTACCTATAATTGAAATCTCTGACCCTGAATCTAATAACCCTCTGAATTTCAGGTCATACACAGAAATGGTTAAAAATGGACGCTTATCATAACAATGCTTCTCTTCGTGAACCAGCGCAGAGCAAGATTTTGGATTACTTGCAAAGAAATCCTTAACGAAACCCAACCAAGATTGCCAATCGTCCTCGGAGCGACCGGGGCTTGCAGGGGTCTCAACTAAGTTAGGACGCTGGTTCACGCTACCTCGTTTTTTGGAACAGCAGATTCAAGAGCTTTGCTAGAGGAGCATTTTGGACAATTCTTGAAAGTTACCCCCTTATCCCCACAACGATAACAAACCAATGTAAAAGGAGCCCTACAACGGCTGAGTGTATGACCATTTAAGGCGGAAACATACTATTAACACGCTACGCGACCCGATGAAACGCGACGCGTGTCGACTCGAATCAAATTGTACTATTTTCTATGACTAGAATCATACTATGAACATCCGACGTGTCTCCATTATTATGAGTCGACACGCGTCGCGTTTCATCGGGTCGCGTAGCGTGTTAATAGTATGTTTCCGCCTTTACTGAGCAACTTTAGACCAGAAAATAGACAAAATACTACCTTTAGCAGTCGGCAGATCACCAGTCCCTGTTCGGGCGCCACTCAAAGTGTGGTCCACTTACTCTTTTACATCCTTCTTAACAGCTCTAGAGGTAGATGCCCCTACACCATATGTGCTTGATGATCTAGTCATAGTCCTATTATCAGTTTGTGTCTCATGAGATGGTATCTCAGCCTGGTGGATTGCTAGAGCTTTAGCTCTAGCACTGACTCCCATAGTCTGAATGTCCTGATAAGCAGTGATCAGTGTGTCTGCATCTAAGCCAGCAGGGACTCCGCCTAATGCATACCTGGCGAAGACAACAAAGTTGTTTGTTATGTACTCCTTTTGCCTGTGGATGTACTGTTTGACTACCTTACTGATCATGATGTTCCTTATATTTTTATCAGTCACCCTTTTAGTAGTACTAATCATGCAAACTATAGCACATGCAACATCTGAAGATGGTAAGTACTGACCTCCTGATGTCGAACTCTCATTTATAATTTCAAGTACTTTAACTTCTTCTAGGTTCAGTTCTTGTGCCATAGCCTCTAATGAATCCCTAGAAAAGATGGCTCCGCACAATGGTGACATCAGTTTTGTTGAATTTGCTTTATTATAACAGTAATGTATTGCTTTTGAAAACGTCACCATAGCCAGTAGTGCTGCTTGCCTAAATGTAAGCAGCATTTTACCATCTTCAATGTTGTTGACATATTTGATCTCTTTGAAAGTAGTAACAATGACCACTTTAATCCTTAAGCTGTCACCTTTAGCATATGGAAACTTGAAGCGGATTGCTTTGTCACCTTTCCCTTTCCTCTCAGTTCTAATGTATGGCCCATATTCAAACAAGATTTTTGCACAAAATTGAAGTGCCTTGTTTGGCTTGTTCTCTTCAAGCTCATCCTCAAAGTCCCTACAATAATCGTTAAATTGTGCTTTCAACAATTCAAAGTTAAATTCTGTTGACCCATAATTGGCTGCAAAATCTTCAGGAGTAATGCCCAGTAGTGTAGCCTGTTTTTTAAGTTCTGTAGATAGAATACTTGTTGGTATTATCCCAGATGCCTCAAACTCTTTGTTAGTCTCATCTGTCGCTTTCAAGTTAAGGTGAGAGAGGACAGTTGTGGTATTCATAGTCTCTGCCATATTCGATTGCTATATGTTCAGCTGCACAGTTAATAGAGTGTTTGACTATAATATTTTCAATTGTATGTGGGAACTTTATCTTGTTAGCTATGCTAATAAGACCAGTATTTGCACACCCTGCTGCAATAGTCTTTTCCTCTGAAATTTTAGGAGTCCCAGTAACAAGTAAGCTGATTACAATGTCTCCGTTATCTAAGATGGTTGGTTCAGGATAATACTTCCCGCACTCACAAAACCTAAACTTTGCTGAGTAAACTGCTGTAGGCGTCTCTTTGCAAACAAAAGAATCAACGGTATCTGTTTTATTAATAATTATAATGTATTTAATAAACATCGAATGTTCTTTTCCCTGCTTGCTGCTGCTGCCACGAAGGAGTCTCGGGGGGTAAGAATAGGTCTCCCACCGTTACCACGCCACGGTGTCCTGTAGAAGGCAGGAAAAGGCGCAGTTATCTAACTCTTCTTCCATCTATGAGTATCTACATAGGTTAATTTGCAGGTTAAATTGTATAGGTACGTAGGTTATTTTAGGCTTTAGGATTTGATGTATAGGTCATTTTGCCCCATAGGTTAAGTATGTCTGCACCGTAGGGTTAAAATATTACTAGATAGCGATTTTTTCGTTTTTTGTCTTAGTTCTCCATTATACCTATGCTATAACACCTGGGTGTGATTTCATGCGTAAAATATTATATTGTTTTTCAAAATATGCTAAAAGTAGTTAAGGTTTTGATTTTTTTATTTTACCATAGTATAGGTGTATACCTCAGAGTAGCTAAACGCTCATGGGTATCCACATCATAAATTTTTATCCGATTTTTCGGAAGGGGTTTTTCCGAGCTATATGATGTTTTGCTGGTTTGTTTGCGATTCTCTGGCGTAGAATATTCGCTTGAATAATCTACGATCGATCTGGGAATCAACTTAGAGCCCTCTAGCGGTAACATAATACCGACGAGTGCATCTATCTTTAATCAGCAGAATTGGTGTAGCGGACCGTTATAGGTTATGAGGTTTTAGGGTCTAAAGGTTGTCAGAGATTATTTTAGAGTTGTTGATGTTCTTCTTTTCATGGTTCCCAGGTGTAGGTTAAGACGGGGTCGTCTAAAGAATTCCCTGCGTGAATTCTTACCCGGGAAAGGGAGTGCTGTAACTTCCAGTTTTAACCAATAGCGATTCATGCTGTGAGTCCCTCCATTTTAAAGTTTCCCGCCCGCAATTTCAAAGCTTGGCGGCAGCGAGATAGGTTAATTTTAATTAAAATATAACCACTGGCAACACCTTCATATATGGATATATTCTGGTATCATTCTGTGAGTATTGATCTGATTGGCTATTGATTTTGTGTCATTCTGTAGGCCGCTCTGATTGGTTGACAGCTCCGTTTACGGCCGTCAATGAGTCGACATTGACGGATGGTTAGTAATGTCATGCTAAAAAAAAAAAAACCAATAATAGACATTGACGGATTGACATTGACGGAAGTAAAGTGGTATTTTATACTAGTTGCCATCAAAAAGAAGAAGAAGACTCGGATTCATTTTGTCATCGGCGTATGAGTTGGCATTTTGTCAAATCAGATTCTAACTTTTTCCGATTATTTCAATTATATAATTACGCCCGATCTGTTACGATCGATTGTTCTGCTACATTCGTCGGCAAATTGTACGTCGTCTGATTACCACATGTGGATCTTGAAATAGCCTCTGGTAAGAAATATTCGATCCTTTGTTTTACGCCATGCGAGCTATTTACTTCCAAGATGCCTAGATCCTGAGGGAATCCTATCTTTTCTTCTTCTGCTCGCATGTGCTGTCCGGCCATCGCAAATGCTTACACAGGGTTTGGTTTCTTTCTTTACAGAATAGAGGTCCTTTGTACAGCTGGCTTTCCGGCCGATGTCTATACGTGGCAACGTTCAGCGACTCCCCCAGCTCGGGCATCGCTCTGTGTGCTTATCTTTTGAAACTGAAGCGCTTTCCCTGCCGCCGCATTCTGTGCCTAGCTCCCTCGCTCATCAGGAAAGGATTGGTGTTTTTGTGAAGTATAGCGTACTGTGAGTTTTATGTGTGTGTAGGCATAGAACCGTGGGTGCTCGCGAAAATTTCGCTACTAACCAAATTGACTGGGTCCGACGGACCAATATTGTGCCGTTCTAACGTGTCCACCGTCCCGGAGTATTTCCAGAGTTTAATACAAGTTTTCATCTGCATTATTTCCTCACTAGAATCAAGGCGATCACCAACCCTTATCATTCATTATTCATCATAAATTGTATCCATTCCATACCATTATCATCCTAGGTTAGGTAAGTTACTTACTAGTACTGATTTAGTTTCGATATGTTCTTGTTTACCCAAATAAAAATAGGCTTCTGTTTTTGTTAAACCTTATTTTATTCCCTTCCTTACCCCCTAGGATTATCCTAAATTACAGTGGCGCCCGAACAGGGACGATATAAAATTTGACTATAGAAGTCTTCCCTACAGCCGTTACAGGCAGAAATACATAGCCCGTCACGGGAGACAGGGAATCGTTCGCAGTCCGGATAGAATGTAAGTCGGTGGACTTGTGGACAGAAACCAGATTAACAAAATGCCTGATCGCATCACTACCTATAATTGAAATCTCTGACCCTGAATCTAATAACCCTCTGAATTTCAGGTCATACACAGAAATGGTTAAAAATGGACGCTTATCATAACAATGCTTCTCTTCGTGAACCAGCGCAGAGCAAGATTTTGGATTACTTGCAAAGAAATCCTTAACGAAACCCAACCAAGATTGCCAATCGTCCTCGGAGCGACCGGGGCTTGCAGGGGTCTCAACTAAGTTAGGACGCTGGTTCACGCTACCTCGTTTTTTGGAACAGCAGATTCAAGAGCTTTGCTAGAGGAGCATTTTGGACAATTCTTGAAAGTTACCCCCTTATCCCCACAACGATAACAAACCAATGTAAAAGGAGCCCTACAACGGCTGAGTGTATGACCATTTAAGGCGGAAACATACTATTAACACGCTACGCGACCCGATGAAACGCGACGCGTGTCGACTCGAATCAAATTGTACTATTTTCTATGACTAGAATCATACTATGAACATCCGACGTGTCTCCATTATTATGAGTCGACACGCGTCGCGTTTCATCGGGTCGCGTAGCGTGTTAATAGTATGTTTCCGCCTTTACTGAGCAACTTTAGACCAGAAAATAGACAAAATACTACCTTTAGCAGTCGGCAGATCACCAGTCCCTGTTCGGGCGCCACTCAAAGTGTGGTCCACTTACTCTTTTACATCCTTCTTAACAGCTCTAGAGGTAGATGCCCCTACACCATATGTGCTTGATGATCTAGTCATAGTCCTATTATCAGTTTGTGTCTCATGAGATGGTATCTCAGCCTGGTGGATTGCTAGAGCTTTAGCTCTAGCACTGACTCCCATAGTCTGAATGTCCTGATAAGCAGTGATCAGTGTGTCTGCATCTAAGCCAGCAGGGACTCCGCCTAATGCATACCTGGCGAAGACAACAAAGTTGTTTGTTATGTACTCCTTTTGCCTGTGGATGTACTGTTTGACTACCTTACTGATCATGATGTTCCTTATATTTTTATCAGTCACCCTTTTAGTAGTACTAATCATGCAAACTATAGCACATGCAACATCTGAAGATGGTAAGTACTGACCTCCTGATGTCGAACTCTCATTTATAATTTCAAGTACTTTAACTTCTTCTAGGTTCAGTTCTTGTGCCATAGCCTCTAATGAATCCCTAGAAAAGATGGCTCCGCACAATGGTGACATCAGTTTTGTTGAATTTGCTTTATTATAACAGTAATGTATTGCTTTTGAAAACGTCACCATAGCCAGTAGTGCTGCTTGCCTAAATGTAAGCAGCATTTTACCATCTTCAATGTTGTTGACATATTTGATCTCTTTGAAAGTAGTAACAATGACCACTTTAATCCTTAAGCTGTCACCTTTAGCATATGGAAACTTGAAGCGGATTGCTTTGTCACCTTTCCCTTTCCTCTCAGTTCTAATGTATGGCCCATATTCAAACAAGATTTTTGCACAAAATTGAAGTGCCTTGTTTGGCTTGTTCTCTTCAAGCTCATCCTCAAAGTCCCTACAATAATCGTTAAATTGTGCTTTCAACAATTCAAAGTTAAATTCTGTTGACCCATAATTGGCTGCAAAATCTTCAGGAGTAATGCCCAGTAGTGTAGCCTGTTTTTTAAGTTCTGTAGATAGAATACTTGTTGGTATTATCCCAGATGCCTCAAACTCTTTGTTAGTCTCATCTGTCGCTTTCAAGTTAAGGTGAGAGAGGACAGTTGTGGTATTCATAGTCTCTGCCATATTCGATTGCTATATGTTCAGCTGCACAGTTAATAGAGTGTTTGACTATAATATTTTCAATTGTATGTGGGAACTTTATCTTGTTAGCTATGCTAATAAGACCAGTATTTGCACACCCTGCTGCAATAGTCTTTTCCTCTGAAATTTTAGGAGTCCCAGTAACAAGTAAGCTGATTACAATGTCTCCGTTATCTAAGATGGTTGGTTCAGGATAATACTTCCCGCACTCACAAAACCTAAACTTTGCTGAGTAAACTGCTGTAGGCGTCTCTTTGCAAACAAAAGAATCAACGGTATCTGTTTTATTAATAATTATAATGTATTTAATAAACATCGAATGTTCTTTTCCCTGCTTGCTGCTGCTGCCACGAAGGAGTCTCGGGGGGTAAGAATAGGTCTCCCACCGTTACCACGCCACGGTGTCCTGTAGAAGGCAGGAAAAGGCGCAGTTATCTAACTCTTCTTCCATCTATGAGTATCTACATAGGTTAATTTGCAGGTTAAATTGTATAGGTACGTAGGTTATTTTAGGCTTTAGGATTTGATGTATAGGTCATTTTGCCCCATAGGTTAAGTATGTCTGCACCGTAGGGTTAAAATATTACTAGATAGCGATTTTTTCGTTTTTTGTCTTAGTTCTCCATTATACCTATGCTATAACACCTGGGTGTGATTTCATGCGTAAAATATTATATTGTTTTTCAAAATATGCTAAAAGTAGTTAAGGTTTTGATTTTTTTATTTTACCATAGTATAGGTGTATACCTCAGAGTAGCTAAACGCTCATGGGTATCCACATCATAAATTTTTATCCGATTTTTCGGAAGGGGTTTTTCCGAGCTATATGATGTTTTGCTGGTTTGTTTGCGATTCTCTGGCGTAGAATATTCGCTTGAATAATCTACGATCGATCTGGGAATCAACTTAGAGCAACTTAGAACAACAAACAGACAGTTATATTTGGATAAATTTATAGATACATAAATTCGAAGTAAGTCTAGGTACAATGCAAACTGTCGTTTTTTTGCTACTCTTTAACCAAAGAGTAGCAGAATATAATTTCTTAAACAGTCATCAAGTTGACACAACTCATGATTCGTATCGAACCCAGATACACGTGAAACGCCTCAAAGAATCACTACATCTAAGTAACTGGAAGGATGGTATTCACTGATCGTCATCTAACTAATAATTATATATATAATCATCTACATATTATTATTTAGCCGTTTTCGCCCCACTGCAGAGCAAAGGCCTTCCCCCCTTCTTTTACTCTTCGCGAGTCAACGCAGCAACAAGCCAATTCCGCAGATGGGAGTCCAACTCGTCGATTATTTGATAAAAAAAATTAAGTAAGCAATTAGAGCAAGTAATGCATTAAATAAGTTTGATTTCATGTTACCCAACAACAACATGATATTTGCCCAAACGAATTTGGAAAAGTCTCTGCAAATGCTCGTCGAGAGTTAGGCGAAGTTAAGTGCAGACGGGCGTTATACTCATAAACAGCTCAACGAACTTATAAAAATACAGCTAATAAATAAACAAAAAGATGCTGCACGGTCATAGCAAATGCTTTCTGTCATAATTTTATGCATTATACATTGAGTCAGGGCAATGCACTCCCGTTCCTTAGTGTGTACCATAAACGTTTTTTTAGGTCTGTGATTTGTACCGTGAGTTTACCTACTGTAATAGTTATTTCAAGGTAGATATTGTTGATATTTACGGTGGGGCTATTATACCACATTGAGGGCAGCTGCCTTTTATTTTGAAGTAAGACGGTTTTTAAGAAAACTATACTTAAAATCATGTTTCACGTTGTAAGTACAGTTTTTTTTAACACTCCTTATTAGCAGAGATGTGGTATTTAAAAAAAGTTTTTTTTCTACTGAAATTTTGTGATGGCGTTTTTAAATGATTCACAAGTTTTATATGTTGTTGGTAGTTCCATATTTTCTACAAGAAAATCAGATCCAAATTAAATTGATAGTCAGCATCTGCAAACGTTTCGGATTAATATTCAGTCCAATCCCATACTTTAGGGATCATATTTTTCCTTTGCTCGTATCTACACCGACGAAACATTTTTGTTAGTATCTGAAAACTGCGATCTTATATTTCTCCACTTTCTTCAATTTCAATAAATAAAATGGTAAACCAAATCACAACTAAAGCTGAATTTAGCAATACCGCAATACCGGGGTATGTAGTTGTTAGAGACCTAAAAACAATCAGAGGTATCTCTTAGAGGTCCACATATGATCCTTTCACCAAACTTGTTCGAAAGAACTAGTGACACATCAAAAAGAAAAAAACAATCAAAGACCTTACAAGAAGTTTGGGCTTCAGTCTTTAAAAATGAAAAGAACTTTATGGTTCACACCAATAATTTAATTTAACGAGTTAACGTATTTTAAATACTTTTCGTTTAAAGAAATTATGAGTCAGTAGCCACACCCAGCAAAGACGGTAGAATCAGGAGTTACAGCTATTTCTAAAGTTATTTGAGCTATAGTAAAATCTGTGTTCACTTTACACGTGTGTAATACATACCTATTCGTGGTTATCAGGCGGGGTCGGTCAATTCCCCTTGGCTACGTTCAAATTCTATAAAACCATTAACTAATCTATTATTAAATATAGATTGGATATCGCTGTCCTATCAACCCTTTTAATAACACGATACTTTAGCCCCTAGTGACATAATTTAGTAAAGCATCAAGAAGCGAGCCAGACCAGACGGTTGCATCGGGTCAGTGGCCTGAAAAATCGGTTCAAGGGCGTAATAACTATTCTTAGTACCCTTAAAATCCTGCACGAAACATCAGAGAAAACAGAATTGTAAATATTATTTTCTTATTTTAATATAGTGATAGTATTTTAGATTCACACAGTGCTGTTTCTTGGATTTTACTTTAAAACTTTGGACATGTTCCATCCAATGAACCCTATAATCTCGATTTCGTTTTACTAGAATTCGTATCAAATCGGAATCTATCGCGCTCGTGTGGCAGCAATGTTCAGCAGCTCCTATATCCGGAGTCCGGATGTCCCTTTGACGTATTGTGTACGAATATAATTATATTTTTCTGTTGTGATTGCCTTTGGCACATACACAAGCATATAAAGGAACGCAACCCGAATGAAACTTTTAAATCTTTCCGTTTTCACCTTCAAGATCAAATGAAATTCAAGAGAAAATGCTTTCATGCAGCCGTCTCAATAGGAATTATTTTTTACTGAGTGAAACTTTGAGGCGATTCATTCCATCACAATTTAGAATGCGGATTGCATGATCCTTTTAATTATATAGTCCGGTTCCTAAGTAATATACTGATGACGCGAAGTTTATAGTCCCAACTTTATCAGTTAAAACGCGATGAAAACAAAACTTGTACCATCTAAAGCTCACCGCAACATTATCCGTGTGAACTCGTCGATGTCGCACATAATATGCAATTAACGAGTTTTCCTGAATCATTGTGATTTTAAATCATTTAATCTTGCGGTACGATTGTTATCAGTATATAACAGCAAAATTTGAATATGAGGAAGTCTATAGAGAAGAGTCCTTTGTCTCATTGTCTTCGATAGTAGCGGGCGGTAACCCGGCGGCGGACATCTTGCGGCGCTCGTAGCGCGCGCGTGAGACCGGCCGGTAGTACTGCTCGCTACGCCGCCGTCAGCGATCCGGTGGTGGTGCCTCCGACTCAAGCTCCATCCATAGCGAGCTGATCACGCGACCCTCTGGGGAAAAAACTCAGGTTATCCGAGTAAAGTTTACATTCTGGGTTCCATTTCTGAACTCTGTCTCTAACCCTTGAACTACCTCGTTCAAATTTAGATAATTTTTCCAAGGCGGGTTGGTCTTAATTGTATGACGTGTAGATACACATATTGCACATGCACGGCACGTTTTTTCTGTGTGCGTAAGCTCGGTAATGCTCTATGGACGAATGAGCGTTCAGTTTAACTTACGCACACAGAAAATAAATCTACACACACAACCGCCTTCATGAGTTGGAACCTACTATAAACCCTGCCGCAGTTTTTTTTTTAATTTATTTAAGGATTTTGTCGCTTAGCGACAACATCACCCTGATACAACAGAAAAAGATTATGAACAATATCAGAAGAAACTTAAAACTTAACTACTTATGTAAACCTAACTCTAATAACTTAACTAAAAACTCTACTTTTTCACAAAAAGGGTCCGTAAGAATTGAATTTATATAACCTATATGTATAAAACTATTTCGATCAAAACACGTATCTATATAAGCTGCATTTCGAATGCATTCTAGTAAAATATGCTGAATATCTTCTAACACACCACAATCATCAAACTTTGGCGATGTTACTTCTTTCATGAGAAACGCAAAAAAAAAAACTGCTGCAGCTTGCTTTAAACTTGACTCAATTTACTTATTACGAGTACGTGGTAACGAATTAGGTGTGCCACTTAAGAATACCGAATGAATTGTTTAGGAGATATTCACTTCTTAACCTCTTTTAAATATTGGTGTTGATATAAATTACAAATTATTACTAAATCCTTGTTCCCTACAAACTATTTCCTTTACTAAAACTTTTTTTTTACCTACTGTGTACAATAATTTATCAATATACATAGATAATTTAAGTAGGTTAAAAAAACCAATGACATCTTGTCTTGTGATGGTGTTATAAAGTTGTCTGCGAACATTTAACAAACTTTATCTTAACTTACAGTCATTTACAGAGACTGGGGTAACTCAGGAGAGTTTTATGTCACTAGTTTAATTATCTACTGAGACAAAATTCTTACTTCCAATCACAACTTTCAACCCAGGGATTTCCTCGAAGGCTTGCAATTTATTATAAAACTTTGATTGAAGCACTTCTGTTGCTTTGAGCTCGTGATTAAGTATCTCTCTGAACCTGGCATCAAACAGAATATTGCATAAGGAAATTGTACTGCTTTTCCTTCAGACAACTACAGTTGATTTGATTGATTAAAAACATTAACCAATCCTCCTCGGCCTGGCTTATGATATATAGCGCTCTTCTACTTTTCTACTCTTCTTACTCCTGTTTCCGTCTTTCTGTAACTGTACTTGTATGTGGAACAAAGGAAGACTGCTTTCACTTGCTTACTGGGTATTCACACAATACAACTATGTGAATTAGCGTTAATGCGATTGAGTATTTAAAAAAAAAAACACGCAATTAGCAGCGCTTGTAATCTCGTATCGTTTTCTTTTTAAATATTTTATACATTTATCTGCGTTCAATTCAGTAGCATTAACTTTCTGAAAATATTTCCTTCCAAATAAGATAATATGGCACAATATGGACATCCGATATTAGATACCCTGCTGTCGAATGAATCAAAATATAGACAGCGACAACATTGACGGCATACTTTTTATAGGGACAGGAAGAAATATGAAACTGTTCAAATCGAAGTGGATTGGACACTTTCATATTCCTTCCACTATTGGTAAATTCGGTGATCGAAACAAAGCCATTGGGATAATGGTTGGTTAAGAGCCGATTTCACCATACTCTAAAGCTGTTATCGAACTAAAAAAGTATGGTCATGTCGGCTCTTAGGCTTAAACATATGATTTTATGAAAGTCACTTACCAGGTTTTTCCTCTGCAGTTTCAGTGACTGGAGGCTCCAGTCCTTCCTCGATGCAGCTCTGCTCGTCGGGAAATTGGACGTGTTTCTTTATGTTGGATCGACTCGGTTTTGACAAGACCGATGCTGATAACATAAATTGATACTGAATTAATTGGTTCGATGATTTTTTTTCATTCTGAATTGCATTAAAGACATACATGTATTTATTCATGATAATTACGTTTTAAAAACTAAAAAGAAACCCGACTTTAATTACCTAACCGATAATTAGAGGGTTTTTGAGTTTTACGGGAAAAGTACTCATCCCTCAAGAATAGAATGTATGGGACCACATGAAGTGTGATTGTGAGTGTGTGTGTAAGTGTGTGTGTGTGTGTGTGTGTGTGTATGCATGAGTGTATGAGGACATGGGAGGGATGGATTGAATTGAGTACATATGTATATTATATATTATTAATAACCAGAACACACAATTATACATTATTACAGAATTATATATTATTTACCTAATTAAATATAATTATGTATGCACGTATTTATTATATTTATAATTATGTATTTATTAGTATGTAAGTTGATAAGTCGTTGTTAGTAAGTGTATATAAATATATATATATCTTTTATATCTTCAACCTATTCTTTATCTAGTCACACCCCTATATATATTTCAATTTGTCCATTTATCCATCCACAGGTTGTCTGGTAGAGATCGCTATTTAGCGATAAGACCGCCGATTGTATGTCATTGTGTTTTTTGTTTAGTTTTCCATTTTTGTTTATTTTTATTATGTGGTGTGCAATAAAGTATTTTCTATCTATCTATCTATGTAATACAGGGAGTGATTGTGTACTGTTACCCTTAGTAGCTGTTCCGTTTTCTCATACTCTAACGGGTGGAGCCACTCAAACAATGCCATTTTGCATTTCATTTGATAAAATTTTTTTAGATCTTTTATTTCTCTATATTGTATAAATATGGACCTTAACATCTGAACTGATGTTGAGAAGAGACTGTTTTAACTATTGGTATTGTGCATATTAAATGTTTCCTTCGAAGTTCGATTTATCTTATACTTTAGTCAAATTAACGTTTGTCAACAAAAAGAAACTCAAGTATGCTATGTGCCCACTCCCTTCCGGACAAAGCGTCAGTAAATAAATCCTTAAGGTGCGCCCTGGCCCATCGTGAGTGATATTATTACTTTCACTTTAAAATGTTTATTAGTATCTACTTATTGTATTTCTTTCTTGCGTTTTATTGTGTCAAATAATATTTATCCTATAAAGTCCATTTTGATACTGAAAAAGAAATTATGCAAACGGTGTTCGCTGCGTCGAGATATAGCGCAGTAGATAAAAGAGTTTCCTTTTAGGTGTGCCTCCTGTCGAAGGCAGACTTGTCTATACAGGGTGTCCCGTAATGAGTGGATAATCCTTTAACTAGGGGTAGAGGGCATCATAACAAACCAGAAAATCAAAACTTGTGCCCAATAAAACCAGCCTCCACACCAGCTCTTACGCACATCCTGCATCTTCTAATAAAATATTTATATATATTATTTTTTATACGACAGCAGGCCAACCTTTTGTAAAAAATTGGCAAAACAAACTTTGCTCACTTTGAATGGTTCTAATAAAAAAAATTACCTTTTGCATGCAAATAAATAATAATAAATAAATAATGCTGGACTTTTCACACAGCATCATCCCCCAATGTAGGCAGAGCTTGTGTTATGGGTACTAAGATGACTGATATACTACTTATATACTTTTTTTTTGAAAATACATACATATTATACATAGAAACACCCAGACACGAGACAAATATTAGTAGATCATACAAACATTTGTCCCGCCACGGGGATCGAACCCGCAACCTCTTGCGTCGCAGGCGGGCGTTAGCCCACAACGCTACAGAGGCCGTCATCATGGCAAATATCATTAGATAGCACATTTATCCAAAAATGCTATAAAGAAAACAGATTGAGAAAATTCCTTCATTTGTGATCTTGGCATCGGAAAGAATGGACCAGGGTAGAACAAATTGAAAATTTCTTAAATGTCCAATAACTCGAAAACTTTTACTGGGCACAAGCTTTGATTTTCTGGTTTGTTATGATGCCCTCTACCCGTAGTTAAATGATTATCCACTCATTACGGGACACCCTGTATGAGGAAAGTCTTTTTTAATGTTTCTAATAATTGCATCTCCAAAATGTGTGTTTTTATTTTTTCCTGTTTTAATGGTGACTACAAAAAAAAACTATTTTTATAATCCTCTTAATCTCTCTCAATATGTTTTAGTTTCGTATCGAAACATAGTTGTAAAGAAATTATTATGAATCTAAGCCAGATTAAAAAATACTACGCATTTCTCAAATCTATATTCCAACTACGCTTAAGGCATTGTGCTTTTGACGTGGTAAGAGAAACGGTCCAAGTAAAACAGCCTACGGATCGTATCTACAGAGATAGGTATCTACGGTCGATTATTCTCAATGCATTATGCCTTTAGGAAGATAGGGCCAGTATCTGTAGTGGTCGATTTATGGTCGTCTACTGAACCTATCCCCAGATATTGTAAGGACTCTTTTTATGGTTGCTCAATCGTGCACTCGAGAGTGGTATTTTTAGTCTGGGTAGTTATCAAAGAGTTGGTGTCGATTAGGTACGTCTAAATTATTCTGTACTTGGATACTGTTATTTCACCAGTTAGCTGTTACTGGTTTATTTATTTGTTTGTAAAAAATAAACAACTTAATACTTTGTAAATAATCCAAGTACAGAAAATACTACTAGTAATACTACGGGTGTGATATCTCATATAATTATGGTAAAACTTCACTTGGGTAAGTTCTTTTAACCTTCAATAATAATATTATAAATAGAATGACCGAACATCGCAATATATACATTAAAGTTCTTTAAAATAAAACTGTTCGAAGTTTTCAAATTGAAACAAATACAATAGAGCTAATGAAAATTTGTTCAGAACTGAGGGCACTAAGTGAAAAATCTCCACAAAACAAGATACAGCAAAGTACAAAACTCTCAGACTAAGTAACCTTTTGCACTATGTAACACGTCTGAGTGGTCTAGGTATCAAGACTTACTGATAATCTTACTGGGAGCTTCGGAGAATTCTTCGGGGTCGCATCGACTGGGCATTGGCCTGCCGGCTGACTTGCGACGCCCGCTGGGTGCGGAGCTTGTGGTCGTTGTGTGCTGTGCCGTCGCAGTGTACTGTACTGCTGCTAGCTAAAACAAATTATTGAAGTGAAAACTTCTTTAGGCGCGTTGGGCATTTTTGAGATGAGGGAAAATCTTTGGATTCGTGCCGCGAGTCACGTGACCTGTTACGACACCGGTTTATTAATAACTTAAAATCGGTTTCAAAAAGTAGTCAATATCGATTGCCAGTTGAGTTACACCGTAAGGCTCCAGGTTGACACGGGGTCAATACTTATAGGGTGGTAGTAACAATCGACTCAACACTTACAAAATCATCGTTTCATGGAGTGGCGGACCATTTAACATAATGTCTTCTGACCTATACAGTGGTCACCCATCCTAATTGTTGGTCTAGCGAACGTTGCAAACCCAAAAACTTATTACATTTGAGTCAAAAGTACCAGGCGCTCACAAAAAAGAAGGAGTAGTACGAGTATAGGTAAAGCTAGATATCACGATACATAAAACAGACGTTTTAAGTCTGTTTTTCGTTTTATACGCAAACAACTCTGTTTTTTGTGTAGTTTCCTAGCTATTGTAAATGAAAACGATAAAACTATCGCAACCTTCTATTATGTCCCACCCGACGTATTAACCGCAACCCAGCGCAGCCTCTTTGATCCTGTAAAATCTAATAATATTCTTAATCCAGAGTCCGGAGCAACCGAGATTTTAGCTGACAATGGTGA
The DNA here is from genome assembly GCA_963565295.1 of Epirrhoe alternata. NCBI lineage: Eukaryota > Metazoa > Arthropoda > Insecta > Lepidoptera > Geometridae > Epirrhoe > Epirrhoe alternata. The sequence continues at coordinate 5,822,223 of OY751375.1, forward strand.
GACTCGAACATTTTCTTGGGACTGATACAAAGATTAGCTACAGATATTACAGATACAGATATTAACTGTTTTAGTTTTTAAGCTCTTGTATATACGTTAGATTTTAAACATATAATTGATAGAGTGCTTTAATTAACTTATCTTAAACCCATTAGAGGCCCACGATTTTACAAGTAAAGGTTATTGAAAACCTGTAGAGCAGTAGTAAAGGTTTTAAAGAACTTGCACAAGAGTGTTTATTCATAATATAATAACTTTGTTCAATTAGATAATATTTTAATTTTTCGTTAAATATTGTAGATAAATTATTATAAATTTATTGACATAGTGTGTTTTGGTTTATTGCTCTTTAGATAATGTGTAGAAAGTTTTGTGTTCTCACAAAACAGATTTCATAAATGACTGCAATAACTAAACAACAGTAAGCGTTGACAAAAGGCGAACACTGTTGTATAAATTTAGGTGCTACAAACAGGTGACATTGCGATCTGGACCAAACGCGATCTACACCAAATGCGGTGTAGTCATATCGAGATTTGGTCCTATAGCGAACTGGTCATACAGCTAACTAGTTAAATTGATATGTGGTCCAAACGCTCCTAGCCCAACAAACTTCACTCTACTCTGCGAAACCAAAACAGATTTTGCCGGCAACTTCGTGAAATTCCTTGCAAAAAGTAGAGCTGTTACTGCCTGACTGTATTGTGTACAAACATTTATCAACAGCAACTCAGTGTAGCTATAGATTTATTTTCAGCTAAGTGTTGTAGTAAGGTTCCTACAAAAGTCTCTCAGCTGGATTATTGATCCATGGGTTGATTGATTAACATACCGGCCTCCGTAACGGCCTGTGTGTAATGGTGAACGTTCGGACACAGGGAATTTATGACGTCCCAAGTTATTGATGCCTTGCTTTGTGTCAACTATATGGCTAGGACAAAGCACAATGATTTGGCTGATCCTAGCTAAATTAACCTGGATTCTTCAACTGGCCTTCTTCAATACATTCTATGGTATTTTATTTATATTTTTGTGGCAGGGTAAAAGTAGTTATTCGTTTAAATAATATTAACAATATAAGATAAAAACTACGGCCCATATAAAATGTAGAGTTGGCGACGTCTGACACGCGATATGTGCTGCGACCGGTAATCGTCCGCGAAAACGCCATCAGCCCATACCTACTGTCCCATTGTTAGTCAAAGGCCTCCCCCCATTTGCACCAATCTAGTTCCCTCGTCTGCCAGTCTCTCTCATAGACGTTTAGCTCGTTCCGCCATCGCATTCGTGGTCTGCCCACGCTACACATTGGTAATTTTGGCCCACAGACAGATCACCCGACATGCGGCATATACGTGACCGGCCCAGTACCAGTTAGTTCAGTGGCTTTGTCCCCTACGTCGGCGATCTAGAATACAACGCTCCATCGGGCGATAGAGCGTTGTATTCTAGGAGTCAACCCTTGAGTTAGGATTTTTGAATGAATCCTAGGCGGACTTGGGTAAGGTGTACCAATCACTGCCGCAGCTTTCACGGTCATGTTTATTCCTTCCTCATCCATATTCACAGCAAACACTGATGTTGTAAATGGAACTTGGTTGTAGATTCAATAGTTCAGTCTGATTAGTCTTACAACCCCTTATTTTTTTGAAACGGACTACTTACTGTTCTCGTAGAACCACTTGTAGATATACTTAGTTATGAACAAAACTAATAAACCCCTGCAAGCGGCCGGACATTATTGATGTTTAGTTTGTTTTAAAGCGCTGCCGACTGAATTGAAAGTCTTGATTTAAATTATTCAATGGAAGTTACGTAAATTCTGAATAAATCATACTAATTGAGAGTTACTGCCAGAAAAGCGTATATTTTATTTACTTTATGCCTGTCTCATCGTCTTCGCAAATCGTACAATTCGTTGAAAATCTTTGTATTTACCTACCTCCTTAGGGTGGTAAAATGTTTACCGACTTTCTCGTGCCTCATTGACATTTCCGATTCAGTTTCGCAGGAAATTGAGAAGCTGAATTATGAAAGCTGGGTTTCAGTGTTTATGCCAGATTCCCCCGATGCATGTCAGAACGAAAAGGCTTTGAATGAAAGAAGAAAGCTTTTGTTGTTTGTGCTGCTCATTTTTATAATTTTATGACGCGTCCCGTTGCTGGAAAGTTTGCAAAGGCATACCGAAGCCTATTTTGTCCGCTAGGAAGCGCTCGTAGAATCATCTAGCCATCCATCAAAAACATGTTCAAGGCCCCGTTGAGAGTATGAATTCCTGAATCCTAATGTTGTATCAACTACCTATCTAGGCCTAAGTTTTCTTACAAATAATTCTATTCGCTACAGCGTATAGAGCTAAGCACTCACCCGATCGTTGTAGTCAAACGCAGCAGTTCCACGACCATCAATATACTCCTGTAGTTGCGAGATAACACAAACTAGAGCGTATACCTGAAATTGAAATATACATTAAAGACTGGCTTTTTATTTTCCACTGCGGCTTCGCTTATAAATGTATCATATTTACATACATACACAACGTTTTTACATACAAAAATGTAATCGTGATAACCAATCAGACTTAATTAATTTGTTCACATTTTATATTATATTCGGTCAAAGTCAAAGTCAAAGTCAAAAAGCATTTATTCAGTAGGACCGCTGGGATCACTTTGAAACGTCTTAAAACTAGGTGATTTTACTCCTGTTCCTTCGCGACCAATACCGTGAAGAATCAGGGCAACAAACACGGTTTGGGGCCTAGCTTTCTTTTAGGTGATCCATCTTAAATCTAAACTTATGATAACTTAGGTGGTACCTACCAATTGCTTAAATTATATAATACAAGATAGCAAAGACATTGAGGACACATCAGCCGTCGAGGGGCAGAGCGACATCAGGTATCAGGTAAAGTTTTACTTATTTCAAAACTTAACAATAACATGACAATTTAGTAAAAGCTAAATAGTACTTGTGTCTACAAGTATCTACCTACATCAAATAAATATGGTACGTCTCACAGGTACGTTGTACCTACGACCTACATAGTCTTTTATTTATTTCTATTTTCTTGTTAATTTTTGTTATAAGTCTACAATTGACGACGTCGTTGGTCAAATTAAAATATACCACCTGCAGCCTTACAGCCTGTTCCCACTTGTCGGCTGTCGGGCCCGGATTTTAATCGGATGTTCCAATGGCAGAACATTTTATATGAAGCTATTCACACTTGTCGGAAACCGATTTTGTGTCGGCGCCGACAAGAAATGTCGGGCGTGGGGGTGTATCGCCAACCCTGTACGACCCAAAAAAAATTCGTGTCGGATCTCGCTCGCCTTATTATGTTGTGTAACAAGTAGCCTATGTCTTTCCCTTGGATAAAATGCCTTTATCCATGCCAAATTTCAGCCTAATCTGATCAGTGGGTGTCAAAAGGTAACAAACAGACAGACAGATAGATAGACAGAGTTACTTTCACATTTATAATATTAGTCTACACCGTAATATACAAAATGATATACACCCTAACAATTATTGTGTTTCATATTGTAAGTTCTTAGTAAATACTGATAAATAAATGACGACCTCTGTGGCGCAGTGGGTGAAAGCCCGCTTGTGACGCAGAAGGTTGCGGGTTCGATCCCCGCCGCGGGATAAATGTTAGTATAATCTGCAAATATTTATCTCTGGTCTGGGTGTCTCTATGCAAAAAATGTATGTATTTACAAACAAAAAGTATATAAGTAGTATATCAGTTACCTGATTCCCCCCTAGTGCAAGCTTTGCTTAGTTTGGGACTAAACGACGCTGTGTGAAAATGTCTAACATTATTTATTTATATCATCCCTGGAGTTCAATAAGTTTTATGATATCCGCCAATGATCTTGGCTATATTTTATTCCTTAATTATGGTACTTATAAATAATTAATCTCTGGAGTTTCATGTATTATTTTAATGCTTTTTTCTACATTTTACTCCGCACATAAAAACTGTTGTGTCTGCTTAAGTTTGATGAGTTTTGATGCAGGACAAAGACGGGTTGGTCAATTGTGTGTAGATTTGTTTATGTGTGCTTAAGTGACACGGAGCGCTCATTGGTACATGTGCATTTTCAGCTTCACACACAATGAAGACCAACCTTAGTCAACTATTAGGAACCTTGGTAACACTTTAATAAAATTATTTTAACTTATTATAATTATTAATAAGCACCTCTATTATTATAACTTATTATAATTTCTAGTCTTCCTGAGCAAATGCTCCTTATCTCCATTTTCCTTTTGTTATTCATAACCACTATACTCTTTATTACGCTTTGGAACAATTTGTTTAATTTTTTGGGCGCCACGGAAGCAGAATGCGTTCCGTTTTTTCTGTTTTATTAAACTAATGTCAGACAATAAATCGGCCGGAATACAAAGTGTTCTATCATCATCATCATCGAAGACGAGACAACATGTGGCATAATAACATTGTTAGTTTTTATAATCATAAAACTATGTTAGAATGTCATATTTTTTAGTCTGTAAAGCTACTCTAATGATTTAAAAACACTTTTTGAATGTTCTGTTACATAATACTTTCAAACCTAATACCTACTTTAATACTTAAAAAAACTCAAATTTCTTTGAACAAAAATATATGAAATTGTCCTCAAAAACACGTGCAAGTGGATTGAGGACATTTTTTTTATCAAACAATTGCGTACTTATATTTTGCGGTTATGCTCGGATTTTAAAATACCTGACAAAAAGTGTCGCTATGCTACGAATATCTCAGTTCTACCCTATAAAAGTATAACAATGGAAAGTACAGTTTCATAGAAAAGTGTTTACCTACTCTTCAAGCTAGCCTGGACCTACAAACTTAATTTGAGGAAAAATTTAATATAAATAATAACAAAAACTTACACTTTTGCACAGATTGTTAATATTAGATTTTATTTATTTTTTGTTTGAAAAAGAAGTTATATTGGAGATGTTCATCAAAAAATCACCAAGAGTGATATTATTTTAGAAGCTTTGAATTTACTTGCAATGTTTGTATGTTTGTCCGGGTCAAATCTTGCAAGCTCAATTTGATCCTCTTCACGGTGTCCGATTGAACTTTTCGTTAGTCTGAGAAAAAGAAAACCTAGCCGAGTGACATGACCAAGACATGACACACAGAAAAACAATAGGCAACTTCTTTAAACCATAAATACTCACAATACAAAATAGGTAAAATTATATTTTAAGAGAGTATTTATTATAATTAATATTATCTTAAAAATATAATTTTACCTATGAGTATTTATGGTTTAAATTAGTTGCCTTATTATGCGCAACTTAGGTGAATAGTAGGTACATTTTAGATTGTAATATTTTAACATAAGCATTTTTCTTTCGACAGTCCGTGTATCTACTGCCAAGCATAAGGGCACTTTTATTTAGGTATTTTAGAATCCGTGCATAGCGGAACTAACCGATATTTTGTGACTACTTTGTACCAACACTATGGGTTTGTCGACAATCGTGAAATTTAAAATGAATAGGTTTAATATTGATGAATCATTAAAATGGAAACTATGCGTCTAGTGTCTATGTTTTCTCTTTACTTATACATACATACATAAAGTCACGCCTCTTTCCCAAAGGGGTAGGCAGAGACCACGGATCTCCAGTCGCTACGATCCTGACACACAACTTTCGCCTCATTCACTCTCATTACATTCTTCATACACGCTCGTCGGTTTAGGGTACTTTTGACCCTTCTCCAAAATGTCGCCAATTTGATCCAAGAAAAAAATTTCAGATGTTACAAGTATATTACATTTTTAACAATAAAAAAGCCGCGTCTGATTTTCTCATATTTTTACAATTTTAGTTTAAGGGCGCGTACTACCTCAAAACTGTTTCTACTGTGGATCATATCTATAAAAGTATTGAACCAATATTATTGAAAAAAATATATATTATAGTTGAGGATATAAACTGTTGCTCCATTGTAGTGAAAACACGATTACTAAATATTTTCTCGATAGAAAATAATCACAAACTTCCCTCTGAATTTTACTTAAAAACAAAAGTACTCAATAAATACTTTAGCTAGACTAGTAAAACTTCGTATCTAAACTCAGCTTAGTACACTACGTGGTCCCATTGTTCCGAATTTTGATCTTTTTTTGTTTTTGTACTTTTAATTAGCTAAAAAGTGTTTTAGCTGCGTAAATAACACTGCGCATCCATAGCTCTGTACTCCTCACACGCCGAACAAATCACACTCGCTGTCCCGCTTACAAAATGTTGGCGTTATATGGGCCCTTAACAAAAGAAATCAAGGGACGCAACCGGAAATTTTATGGCTGGCAAAAAGGCTACCTTAATATTTAAGGGGTTTGTTTGTTTTGGTAATTTACCTCTCTCTCTAACCAATTTCATAATTTACCATAGGCTCTACTCAGGTTAGTAGACAATGTCAGCGTTACACACTTAAAAAAAATATTATGTATTGCGTCTGCTGTTGACATCCGATCAGCTTTCTGCGACCATAAGCGAGAATAATAGAGCGAGATTGGTGTGTGCGTTGCTTGAATAAATTTATTCAATTACTGAGACAAAGGCAGCTCTAGATTAACTTAGGGACATGCGCAGGTGCCTTTTAGTCAGTAATAACTAGGCCTCCCGTCGTGTGCGCCGTTGGGACCTCGATTGAACTATACTCTAGCCAAATTCAAGATGCAATATTTACAAACATTGGAACAAACAGCAAATTTTAAGAGTAATCAGGTCACATTGAAATGGTTGAAGCTAAAAAGAATAACGTTGATTCATTTAACCTATAAATTTTACAGTATTGTTTTGATATTATTGACTTAGTTTTAAAGACATTTATTTCTCATACAAACAATTAATAGTTCTTTTACAATGTGATTAGCTTAACATAATTTTTTTAAGTGTAGGTATTTATCACACTCTTAAATGGTTAAATATGGGTGAGATAGTTTTAGAAATTATCTCCTTTTACCAACAAACAAACATACCTCTTATTTATTATATCATAAAATAACACAGACAAAAATATTTTTCATTGCTGCTGTCAACTGATTGAACTGTCAGGTTTGGCTAGAATATGAGTAGGTATTTGTACGATAACACGTATTAGTTGCACAAATCCAGGTCATTGTTTGCCGGCAAATAGCCGCAATAAACTTGTAATAAACAATAATATCCGTTTGCCAACTAATATTTACCTATTATCTCAATAATATTAGCCATAAACGATATCGGCCATTGTTAACTTTTATAACTCACTCGTAAAATGTTATCTCTAGGTTACGGCTACAGCATACGCCTACCTTTATTCTTTTACTTCGCATAAAACATTACTTTCATGATTGTGTTGTGCATAATAATAATGACCAAAAAATTTATAACTTTTAAAGGATCTGCCTAATAAAATTGGTGGAGCCTGAGAAAAGCAAACGCAGAACATCTGCATTCCATTCTATTTGTAGTGTAAGTTGTTGTATACTATAAATTGTATATATCAGAAATGTTTATTAACTATAATTTTATATTTGAAAATGTTTAAATCTACGTGTGAGTTTTTTTTTCAGGGTCCCTGAGGTAAAATCTGAAACCGTTAGAGTTATCGAAAAGTCATGTTAGGAGTTACGCGCTAGTAGCACTGCATTTGAAATAGTTTTATATTTTTCGAGAAAATTTTCTGTTTTGTTTTTTTTTTACATTTTTGGATGCTCTATCTGATAACAAACACAAAATAACTAGTAAAAAGTAAAAATATGTACCTACTTTGGGTCTTTTGGTACGTTGGTTGCTGGAAAATAAAAAAAAAACCTCTATTTTAGTTGTCCTACAAAATGTATGAAGAAAATATGTTTTTTTTAAACAACATGAAAAAGAAACAAATATGTAGAATTATTATAGAAAGAATGCGCAGCGTTTAATTGCTCCCGTTTCTCTTTCGGTCGTCTAACTTGCCTTTCGTATACTACTGATTCTAAAGTATTTTGTTGAGTTTTGAAATTATGAACGTGTGTAGTTGTTTAGTTTTTGAAAGAAAGAAAGAAAAGAAAGAAAGAAAAAATATTTATTTGCAACAACTCAAGAACTAAAGAAAAAATAAACTTTTTGTTGATATATTCTGGTTCCCATAGTACAAGCTTTGCTTAGTTTGGGGCTAGATGATGCTGTGTGAAATGTCTTGCATTATTTATTTATTTATTTATTGTTTATTTAAGTATACGAGTAGGCAATTTCAAAATTTAAAAACAACGAAGTATGATTTTAGTTAAGCTCATTCATAACTGTTATACTTAAATTAACGATTCGGAATCAAATATTAGAAACTAGGACGAAATTTTCGAGTATGACAATATTTACTGGGCGGACGGGACACAAGCAAATATTGATATTCGATTTGAAAGTTAGCCATATTGAAATCTGACTGGACTTATTTAATTGACAAATATACCTCGTAGTGTCTGTTTCAGAGATTATTCTGATTTCCGTCGCGGCGACAGTGGATCTTTTTATAATAATAAAATATTTCAAAACGCCTGATTATAAGAAGCGGCTTTGGTAGCCAAAATATCATTGAATTCTTCATTTCACAGAATATAATACTATCATATTTTTGTCAACGTCTCTTGAACGATATACCCAGAAAATCAGATTCTGAAAACATCTATTTCGAACTGTACCCAACCATACATTTCGCATGATAACCTTATTGAACTCAGTGACCTCTATTTCAGTAGTAAATACATGTCTCAAGGGATCGGCATTACGAGTACAAAGAGGAGAAAGGTGGCTGTACCTACATTACTCTCCAGTGGGACTTTCGCCTTATCTTGCCTTTGCTTTGCTAAACCTAATACCAAATTGAGCAGTGTTGTGCAAAAGGCGACCAACTATGAACTAGTAGAGTGGAATGAATCTCAATGGACAATCTGGTGATGGTAATCTATACATACTTATAATATAGGAATTAACCTTCCGGCTGTTTCCGCAACTAATTTTCGCCACAGCAGCCCAAAGCGGAAATATTTTTCTTAGTAGAATCAATACTCTTCAACCGCAACCAGTTGTAAAAGAATATATTTTTTAAATTAAGATTTACTTTTATGACATCTGATTGCGTGAAAATGATCATTATTATATTCACATCTTTTTGATGATCGTTTTCTGGCCGGAAGGGGTTTTTTTTTCGTTTGCTATTGTGTGACCAAATATGAAAATACTGTTCTCATATTATTTTTTAGCAAAAATGTTTTATTTATAAAATAGGTACAACATTTCGTATAATTTCTGTAATTGTTTTATAGTGCTGATCCACACTTGGTATTTCATTATGAAATGAAAAGTCTCATCAAAATTTTGGATTCCGACGGGATTCGAACCCGCATCGATCAGACGATTATAGATTTAGCTAAAGCGACATCTCTTAGTCATTTGATTCTGAATGTAATTTCAGACAATGAGCATGAGTTCACTAGTGAACGTGTAGATGGCGCTAATCGGTCGCTCAACCGAAATATGAGACTTATCGAAAATTTGGACATCGACAAGTAGGATTTCGTGGCCGAGCGGTTAGGCACTCCGGCTTTAGGAGGATCGTCTGATCGATGCGGGTTCGAATCCCGTCGGAATCCAAAATTTTGATGAGACTTTTCATTTCATAATGAAATACCAAGTGTGGATCAGCACTATAAAACAATTACAGAAATTATAGATTTAGCTAAAGCGACATCTCTTAGTCATTTGATTCTGAATGTAATTTCAGACAATGAGCATGAGTTCACTAGTGAACGTGTAGATGGCGCTAATCGGTCGCTCAACCGAAATATGAGACTTATCGAAAATTTGGACATCGACAAGTAGGATTTCGTGGCCGAGCGGTTAGGCACTCCGGCTTTAGGAGGATCGTCTGATCGATGCGGGTTCGAATCCCGTCGGAATCCAAAATTTTGATGAGACTTTTCATTTCATAAACATTTCGTATCTTGCAATAAATACTTAAATTATTTGTTCTGCTAACAAAAACACAATTTCGTTACATTTATCTTCGCTTTGCGCACTATGTCTGGTGAGTTTGGTGTGGTCTCCGGTGATTGGGTCGAATGACAAGAAATGGAGTAGGTATGCATCAATTTATTGCATAAATGAATTTGATACAGGGGCAACCATGCACGCTCGGAAAACTAAATTGTAGATATCATTCATTACGATTTCTGTAGTATTGGAGTTATATTTCTTACTTTACTTGCTATGAGTTTTCCGAATAGTTTATATTGATCGTCTTGTTATATTTTTTGTGTATCAATTACTTCTAGGGGGTCGTCTCTTCTTCGTTTTCTTACGGTCTTTCGATGAAGGATCCCAAAGAAAAGGCCTTTCTTGGTACAACTCTATCAATTCAAAAATCAGTTCGTTATTCCAAACAGTCATTTTTATAAGACGAACACACGGAATGAATTCCTAATAATCTTCCTCTTCTTTTATTAAATGGCACTACACAATATCAGTATAATTCTGCCAATGCCAAGTTTTTATGTATAAATGCATAACATGTCAGTCAGTTTAGTATAAAAGAAAACATGGCGGCTTGTCAATTCAAAACTTCATCGGAATTCTTTCGTCAAATGAGAAATCTTCTTGAATACTCCCCCATTCCATTTGCCAATTTTCCTGTTATGTATCCAAGGCTTCATTATTATTGTTTTGCAAAATTATCATGAGAGATGGTTCGAAACAAAAAATAAAATATTTTCCGCAGCTGGTTGTGAAACTTAGAAACAAAACGTTACCGTCTAGTTGTGAACGAAAACTTCATGTATCGCAATATTTCCACTTTCGCATTTGGTTGAGAAAACGGCCGGAAGGATAATAAAATTGTAACTGTTGTTAAAGATATTGAAGAACTAAACCAATAGAGCAACAAAGGCCAAAGCAACAGTTAGAATTTTCGAAATAGGTTCGGTTATGTAGGTAATAATATCGAATCAATTGATACTTCATTTACCAAAATAGCGATTAGACGCTATAGTTGAGCATACTATCTACAAGGAATTGAATATCTGTGGTCTCTGCCTACGTCTACATTAAACATAGCAACTCATCTATTAGTAAACGCAAGTTTGAAGTAAACTTTATCCACGTTCGGTTATAACTTGCCTTTAGTTTAAGGAGGAATGCTCTGAACTCAGCGAAACACCATAACCGGGTTTAGCGTGAACTGATCAAGTTAGACTCAAAGGCGATTCCTCCGAGGTTAAACCATCATATTCGTCGTGGAGATTTATAATGGCAATATCCAAAGAGGTAATGCCGCCAGCCTTTTGGCCACTTTACCTGCGGTCGGTGATTTCAACTCTGTTTTTTGAAGTGGAAACTTCTTTAGGCAAATTTGGCAGTTTTGAGATAAAAAAAAATTAATTCGCATCGAAAAGGTCATGTGCGAGTCACGTGACTGCTCAACGACTTTGTCAAGTTTAGAACCGTTCAAGTTTTAACTTCTGCCGGCACTCCTGGAGTGCCACTGTTTTTTTATCTTTAGTTTAATCTTATTATTCTTGTGTTTGAAAAATAAAGTTAGGTATACTTTAAAAAATCCAGCAATATCTTATATAACAGAAAAGATTTTATTCCATTATCTTGCCACGCTGCTGTTCAGTCAGAAAACATTACTCTCACATCGAATGTACTAAGCGATAATCAATATTTATTAATAATTTTCCCTTAACGTAATTGTGAATATTTTAGTTAGGGGTCATTTTTCACTCGAGTTCTTTTGATAGAAGACCGAGTCAGAAACTTTACTTGGCAGAAAAAAAATAATTAACTCCTATTGATTTTGGGCGAAACCTTAATTATAAGAGCATCTTTGCAAATGAAATGAAATAAATTCGTTTAATGGACTGTTTATTTGCTTTTAAGCTCTACGCATAAACTAGAGACGCTATATAATTTTATCTCCGTAGACGTCTCAGCTTTATATTAGCATAGTTAAAAATAATACCAATGCCATAATAGAGCTGCAATGAGATGTGGAATATTAACTCTATAATTGGGAAATGTATTAGCGTAAGTCCTATTATTTGTATTTATTATTATTGTGTTTGTCATTTCGCGGGACTATGGAATCCCGGACCTGTGACGGTGAAAACACATTTTTTACATTTATCATCTAAGAACCCATATTATCCCACTGCAAGGCAAACTTCTCCCTCGTTTACATTTAATATTTCGAATACTTACATTCAAAGCGATGATGAAGAAATCCAACGTAAACAAGAACGCTGTTATGGGGTTGAAATTCATCTGAAACAAGAGTTACGCGTACGGTAAACATCAGAAATCGATTATTGATACCTAACCTAATAAAATTATACCTCTCCGCTCCGAAAGACATTGTACAAGAATACTCCATTATATAAAAAAAAAACGAGTTACCTATACAGGTGGATTTTTGAGATGGGCCATGGAGGACAGGTAGCTTAACCGTTGTAGCTACAGGAAAACGCTCTAAAGAGACTTTCCCTATCTTTTTGAGATATTTTGAATGTACAGTCAGACAAAAATGCTAATGCTGTGTGAAAAGTCTAGATGTGGCGAGGCTACCCTGTATCGCGGGAAACCGAAAACAAAAGGCGATTTCTAAAAATAATATATGAAAAAAATTGGATAACCCTTAATAAGGCAGATAGTGAACATAAGTATGGATTAAAGAAAACCAATGAAACGACACTATGGGTGGTGGTAGTATGTATGTGTGAGTGTTGGATTTACCGTAATTTCTATACTAAAACTTTAGTCGGCCCCAAAGGGTATTTTGATCACAATTCGAAATAGGATCGTTTAGCACCGAAACAAAATTTAAGTTCGTTCATCGATTTTAGTACTAAATGTATGGGAAAAGTTTTTATCGCTTTCTGACTTTTCTAGTAAGTACTCAAACCCTAAATAGTCCCTATAATACCCTGAATCGATGAACAATTTTTTTTTTTTACTTTTAGCATTTTTGTCGCTGACTATTAATTTTTCCCAAAATCTGTAAATGCAGTTCAAAATATCTCAAAAAGTTAGGGAAACTCACCTAAGAGCGTTTTCCTGTAGCTACAACGGTTAAGGTAACTGCCCTTCATGACCTATCTCAAAAATTCACCCTGTATATTACAAATTACTTACGCACGATATTCGTTTCTTTTATTTTACGTCAATATCGAATTATACCCGTATTTCAATGAAAAAATCTCTTGTATTTATTTTTTACATCGTATCGCTCAATCACTGTTCTACTCAAAGTTATACAATGTGCAAGCGGACGGAAGAAAGCACTATCGAGCGGAATACCACAACATAATGATAGGTAGTATAGATACAGCTTTGCATGTTTAATATAGAAGCTGAAAGTGTGGGGTACTTTCTAGGTCAACACATTCACATAGCCTTCCGAAGGGCGGGAAAACAAATGTTGCTGTTCAACCATTACGTCCCATGGAAGTCGAATTCGTATGTTTAAAAGGGGCGAAACGTGACTTTGAAAGCTTGTAGTTTAGTGTTCGGGGCGCTTTAAAACTTAATAAGCATTTTAATTATTTATGTGTGTATAATATGGCCGCAATATCTACCTACTATCCTATTAGCTATACTACTATCATATAGCTACTATTAAAAATAAACTAAAGTAAATAAAATACTAATAGTCTAAATAGTCTCCTTCCAAGGACAACAAAATGAAGTTGCTCGTCGCATTGAAAACGCTTGGAGGAGCTTCAGGTCGATGAAACATCTGATGAAAGGCGAACTGCCACTCTGCCTCAAACGCAGACTCATGGACATGAGCATTCTTCCGATCCTCATATACGGGGCACAGACTTGGTCCCTGACAGCTCAAGAGAGATACCAACTCGAGGTTTGCCAACGAGCCATGGAGCGTAGTATCCTAGGAGTCCGACTCATAGACCACATACGAAACTCGATACTACGCTCAAAAACAAAAATAGCAGACGTCATCCACAAAGCTGCAAAACTAAAATGGGACTGGGCGGGGCATGTGGCTCGGATGCCGGACAATCTTTGGGCTAAAATAACAACAGATTGGGCCCCTAACACCAGACGGCGTCGCGGCAGACCCCGGAGAAGATGGCGGGACGATCTCGACATTCATGCAGATGACTGGCACAGTTTGGCTCAGGATCGAGAGCTGTGGATAAAGGGGAGTGGGACGAAGCAGGCTCAAAATAAATAAATAAAAATAAAATAGGTACCCTTTGAATGCAGGTTTTGAACGGACGAATAAGCGCAAGCTTAGTACAGGTTTATATATTAAAATACTCATACATTTAACCAAGGCTATTTTCTTTAAATTCTTAGAAAGAACGTGACATAGACCTCGCATAAGAACGGTATTAAATAACAGCCGCTTAAAGAGAAAATTGTTTGCTGGAATTCATAGATTAAATAAAAATGAATCGAAGAAATCCTATGTTTGCGCAAGATATTATTGTTCTGTTCGTGATTGTTAGAACAAGATTTGTATGAATCATTGAGTTATACTGTAAGCACCATATAGTATGAAAGATTTTTGTTTTGGTAAATCTTAGAAAAAGTCGGATATTGTGCTGGAATTTAAGATGAAAACTGTTACATGTTTCTCAGATGCTACATTTTTTTTTTTTAATGCAAACGTAACAACGTCTGTGTTAGTCAACGGGTAAAAATGGTTGTCTTTGTAATTTACAACTAATCCTAGAGCTTGAACTTGTCTTGAAAAAGTTATTAAGTTTAAAACAAAAACGTATTTCTTACTCAGTTCAGTTTATAATTTGGTATTTAGGTACTAACCATGAAACCATCTTTGTACTTTATACCTTCAACTCTAAAAATAGTTTAACCACTGTCTGTTTTTAAAAACTAGTGGTGCTTTCACTTTACAAGAAATTGTAGCTTAACATAACAAAATGTTTAACTATTATAGGTTGCCACAATATGCTATTGTCGTGAAATTACCATTAACATAATTATACGCATACCTGAGTAGGGTCGAGCTATTCATTATAACGTCAAATTTAACTTGAGTCCAGGTGAATGGCTAGCCGCGTTCATGCTATTGTAAACTGTTGACGGGTTCACTTCATCCACCCCACCACCAATTACATTGATTAAACGGTCCATTATTACCCTTTAACCTTTTACTGGCATATAAAAGTAATCTTTCGATCCCCATTAACAAAGGCGAGGTATAATAAAATAAGGAAACCGCTGGCACGTCAATTCGGCTCACTCGTAAACTTTGCAAAGATTTATAATTTTTTTGGCAACAAAGAGATTAGTAAATAAAAAGTAAAGTAAGTTCGTATGAGTCAGTGGCCAACTCTGGTGACGGAGTTTTTAGGCCGCCTTAAGGCCTCCGTCATGGCTTAACGACTTAAATAGCCGGGACCGACAATTTAACGTGCCAGATGAAAATGCCACTGGCGGTCACCCATCCACTTACAGACCGTTTAAGCACTAAGCAAGCACGACCACGAGCGCTTCACTTCATTAGTAAATTAATACCTACGTTCAAAATTCAAGAATTAAATTATAACTAAAGCCATTAATTACAATCGTCTTAATAAAAGCGTGTTAAAAATACCTAAGCGAGTCGACTCTATACCAAAACAGTGGAAAAAAATACAACTTCATCTTTATACGATTGCCTAACATTTAAAGAATTACAATATCTGTGATACTTTTTAACTTACGGCTATTACGTTATGCTATGAATTAACCACTTATACAGGGTTATTTGTAAAACACCGGAAACCTCTCAGGACAAACTTTTTACAAAACATAATAAATACATTTACCAAAAACAAACCTTCAAGATTTCGTTGTCCTAACACATTCCAACTCTACATTGTTCATTAAATCCGTCCTAACCCCGCTCCTTTCGCTTTGTACTATCACTTTCTTTTGCTTCGCTACATTTAGAGTGTTCAATTTAAATATTTTTATTTTTGTATAAAAATATATTATGAACTAAAATATTTTTATTTTAAGTCATAGAACAAAAGTTGTTGATTATAATTTTAGTAACATGGTCCTGAGAGGTTGTCGCTGTTTTACAAATAACCCTGTATATTTTAGATATCCATTCAAAACAAATTTGTACTCAGTATGAAACTTACACGAACGCAAACAATTATGTAAAAGATGAGCTTGATATCTGAAAGCTGGCAACTATGTAGTTTATTTTTTAAAAGTTAATCTACTTCTATTGCTGTACATAAATCGTAGCATAATATTAAAAGGCAAAAAGTTAGCGTACCCCACTCACAGTTTGCAAATAGAACAAATATAGAAGATTTGCGAACTCGACGACAGTCTCGAGGCCCATCGTGAAAATCCATGGACACAAGAGATATTTGATGTCCTGAAACAAGATTTCTACATTAACCAAACATACTCATACAAATAATTCAACACTGAAACTACTTAAAAACGACATTGGCACTCAACGTTTAGCCAAACATTTTTAGTTTTTGTGGTTTCTCCATACAACCGCTACAGCTAGTTAATTTATGAGGAAGCTTATAATCAAAGTAAATTCAGAACACAGTAGACTATTCTATTCTACAGAAGACTATTCTACCGTAGAGATAAGGTTATCATGGTAAGCAAGCTGGTATAATCCCAGTAAGGCTTGTTTCACAAGTACAGTTGTGTGTGCACCGACAAAATATGCAACATTTTTTAACAAAGCAAAATTTTTGCTCTGGGTCGGACGCTAGTTGGTGGTCGATAGCGACGGTAAAATGTGGTCCGTGTAATAAATAAATTCATAAATTGTCATAAATTCTACTATTCATTTTCAATATAAAATTGCGCTTGCCCACGTGGTGTAATTATGGTAGTGTTGTTGTAATAACGTTGTGGTTGTGGTACGTGTGAAACAAGCCTAAGGAACGGAAATCCGTTCCGTACTAAAGATTTTCGCTATTAAAAAATAAGGGTTGGATGTAAAAATAAAAATGTTTGCCTAAACAATAAAATTTTTAAACCTGTATCACTGGGGGATGAGAACTACCTTACATCCGATTCTCAAACCTACTGAATATGCCTACACACAAAATGTCATAATAATTAAAAAAAAAAAAATAGTTAATAATTCACAAAATTCTGAGCATCGAACAATTTCGACAATAACGGGCAAAGGTACAACCCAGCTATTATCGACCACGGTTTCATCCGGTCTTCCACGGATTTTAAGTGTGATAGTACGCCCTCCGTCCACAGGTGCTCTGCGCCTGTACAGTGGGTATCCATTTTCATTTGTTTGGGTGTCTTTTGAAAGTGTTCGGGGATATTTTTTTGTGCACTTTCCATTTTTCATGCATGGCGATAAAGGATTGAGCGCACCACAGGGCCCATGAATCATGCTTGTAATGGTGTCGTACAAAGTTTTGTCCAGGTCTGGATCTGGCACTCTGCACATATGACATTGTCGATTGGGGCGCAACTTTTCTTTCAACCACAACAACAAATGTACGTGGGGCAATCCACGCTTCTGCCACTCAATGGAATACATAAAGCACCGTGTTTTGCCGAAAATGTTTCCTTTCGTGAGTAGATCCACAAATTTTTGAACCATTATTTTAAAAACTCGTGCTACAAGGTCATGCCGGTCTGTCACTTTTTGACCGGTCATAAGCTCATTTTTTATTTCAGTCCAATTTGGGTTGCACGTAAAGGTGATGAACAGGTCTGGTCGACCATACTTACGGACGTATGCGAAGGCATCCTGCGTGTTTGCATGGAGATATCGCGCACTGTTAACAAATGAGGATGGAAGTATGACCATTTTTCCTAAATTGTTTGGATCAACGTTTCCATCGTTTCGTACAGCGTCTTGTAAATGGATATAAGAATCTGCGCGCAGTTTTGTTTGATTTAGAGATATAAATCGAAGTCTCTCACTCTCCATTCTTATGTACATGTCTACCAAAAATTGGTGAAGAAGCACTCTGCACCGCAGCAATAAATTGATATCGTTCTCCCGCACCATTAGATGAAAAGCGTAAAATTCCATACAACTTACTTTTTGGTTCTGTATTGGATGACCAGTTGATGGATTTATTTGGGCTATACCAAAGTGATAACCTTCTTGACCTTTCCAAAAAATTACAGGATACTCTAAAGCATCATAGAAACGATGAGTATCGGCAAGTCTCGTGAGCTTATTATTGTGGGAATGCAGAACGATATTTCGCGTGGTGCTGACCTCACTTCCCGCTACCACGGCCGCGATCTCATTAGTGATTGGTGCGTTATAACGTCTTGCGTGTTGTCCGGTCGGCACACGGTCTGCATGTATCACAACTTTGCAACTGTCGTCAGGCATGCAGTTGCACGAAGAGACGCTAAATATACTGCGTTCTGCTGTCGCCTCTGTTGGCACTGCTCTGGAGCTTCAGACGCTCTGACAGCCGCCTGTCGCTTTGCCTGGCCTATGCGTCGCAGTTTAGCTTCAGAAGATGTTTCCTTTCTTCTAGCTATTTCCTTAGCTATAGCTTGTCTAGAGCTTCGCGAAAGGTTTGATTTCCGCTTACCAGTTGTAAATCTCTTGGGGCGTTTGTAAGTCGATTGAGAAACAGGCAAATCTTCATGATTTTGTTGAAGATTTGTTGACAAAACAGAAGCCGGTAAATAAGCGTCATAATGACCCGCAGACAAATCCTGACTAAAACGCAGTCGCTCAACGGGATTTCCAACAGTTCCGAATTTTCTGTACTATTTACCATTGCAATAAACCTCGAACACATATGGAAATATTTGACCTGCAGCGGCCAACTCGCACGCGCTACCATACGTACCACCCAGCGACATGTCAGAAAAGTATTCTTCTGCGCTAGCATAATTATTTCAGAGTCTATCGTGAGTCTGTATTGCGAATTCGCTCCAATTGTTAACAACGTGATCGACAATCTGCTCTCGTATTTCCTGTGCCAAACATTGGTTGCCGTATATAAGATAAGAAATGGCTCTGAATAGGCATGCCCCATCACCAATTATAGGCACCACATAGTGTTGCACCATTACGCCATTCACGTCTAAAATATCCATCTTTACCAAGTTTATATTTTTATTATAAATCAAAAAATAAATTTAGAAATTAGGTAACTTATGAAAATAATAAACTTAAATTGAAGATCCCTAGGGACCTACAGACACTATGAATGACCTAAATTTAAACATAAAAATTAATGACAGACAATCTTACACTAATAATTTACGAACAAAATATTAATACAATACAACAACACAAAAAAAACGACAACTTAAGACTTACAATCACTAACTATTTAAAATATAAATTAATTTTAACAAAAATTTAAACTAAAAATAATATAAACATACAAATTAGATCAATAAGTTTATACTATGAAAAATAGGACAAAAGGTGTTCTTCTTGTCGTCAATTTTTTAAGAATTTCATACAATTCCTCGAGGTAACAGCGCGGACTACCGCCGACAAAGCAATACCGCCCGCGCTTATTACTCGTACAATCTAGCTTACCTATTTACAAAATATAATTTTGTGAACAACAACAGTAAATGAAAGAACAAAATAAAAAATATTCTTATCTACATGTCCATCTAGGTATATATAATAGAATCCCATAGTAGATAGAGGGAGGGAAAATCTAACCGAGATACGTGAAGACAAACATTCGCACACACAGAATTACAGAGCCGTGTCGGAGGAGTTTTGTTACAAACACCATGACACGAGATTTTTTTTAATTAGTTTGATTATGAAAACTGTTAATGAATTTATTCAGTTTTCAATAGGTGTAAAACGAATTCTACCAACTCGTACCAAAACTAGCTAATAGCTTTAGAACTGGCAACTTTGTTCTGGTGTGTCGTGAAATCGACATGGAATTGAAAAATAAACATTTTGTACACAATACTTTATTAACAGCAAAATATAAAATTATATTGACACGCGATTGCAAAACTAAAATTTTTATGCCATAATTATAATAAGTAATAGTTTTACCTATTGTAAATTGTACCGCAATTTGTGGAACTATGGAATGTTTTGCATAGAAGCTACCCGCGATGACTTTGTATGTGATAGATTACTTATACTATGCACTAAGAAACCAAAATCTTAAAATTATATGATGCTTTTTTTGTCCACTAACCCCCGGTTTCTATATTCAACGGACAGTCGTAGGTAAGAGCTACGACTCGTTTCCACATACAAAAGTTTGACAGCTAGAAACCGAGGGTAAGTTAGCTGTCAAATATTGTATGTGGAAACGAGTCGTAGCTCTTATCCACGAATGTCCGTTGATTATAGAAACCGGGCATAAGTCCTTCGAGCAACAATATTATAGATATAGCGTGACGTACAAAATCAAAGCTAAATTCTGTCCTCGTGACAAAAAAGTTTTAAGTTTAAACGAATGTGCCCTTTGCACCTAGTATTAGTATTGCGGCCTAATACTCAATGCTGATAAATCGAAATTCATTCACGTACGTTCAAGTAGTAATTAACGCAAATTTGAAGGTATAGCCACGATTGCCTTCATTCAACTGATCCGAACTGTTCGAATCCTGTCTAGGTATCGAACAGGTAATTGAGCACACTTATCTTGGGTTGGTGATAGATTCAATTGGGCGAAGCACATTAATAAAATATGTAACAAATTGAGAGCAATAATGGCAAAATTTTATATAATTAAATGCAAACTTCCTTTTCATGTTTTACTTACACTATATACCTAGCGGAAAATGATAACACTGTCTTCATTATGACTGCTAACTTTGTGTGCGTGCGCTTATCACTGGCTTCTTTTATTATACAAAAAAAAAACTGTTTACGTACTAGTGATAATTTGTGCTACAATTACTAGAAGAACCTAGTGTTTAGGCAAACTTATTCTAAGTTTTTAAACACTATTATACCTTTTATAAATAAATAAAAAAAATATTAGTCACAAATCCACAAAAAAATATAATAAACTTACGATGATTCATCACGAAAAACGTAAAAATGCTAAACAATATAACGGCACTGTCATTTACCGAGGACGGTTTTGCTGCGCTGACCCTTAATCCATAATATTGTTGATCAAAGATTAAGTTAAACCGAGTTTCAAGTCAATCGCATTACCCGTTGAAAAGTTATAATTGTACAAAGTTTAAAAGGAAGCTTCCTTCAGTATTCTAGCTTCAGATGTCTCGCTTCAGATGTCTCGCTTCAGCGATGATGAATCAGTCAGTCAGGTTGGATTAGTTGCAATTCGTGCGTTGTAATTTTCATAAACAATCAAGTAAGTTGCAGTACGTGCGTTCTGCTACAGGAAAATAAAATCTAAACCTTTGGTCGCATTTCGTGGCTCGAGTAAATATGAAAAGCGTGAACAAAGAAATACCATAAGCTCCTTTATGTAACAGTAGGTACGAGTAGCGGATTTACCCTATCATGGATGAAACTAATTTTTCTCTATCGTCAATCTCATCTCACCTCTGTCATCATTTCAGAACTCACTCCTTTCACAGTCACACACATATCATCATTCGAACAGTTCATCATCCAATTGTTTTTAGGCCTACCGGTGTATCCCTCATGATATGCCCAATGGTACCTATACCAAGGATTGTCGTTCTTATGGCTGTAAAAGCAAATTATTTTTCGCTTAAAGTTTACTGATACAACTTGTTATGTCTTGGTTTCGTAACTTGGTTTGATTCTATTTTTGCCCCTTCAGAATTGAGTTTGGAGCGTGTGATATGACTTACAAAAAAATATGATGTAACACTTCAAAAACTCGGAAAATCGATAAACATACTTACATTTTATCTCCTTCCAAGTTGAGCAATAAATATATTATACCTGATCATAAATATAAAAAAATCTTATGTACGATTTGAGAGTCGAATTTAGGGTTTTTGAGTTCCGATTCTCTGCATCCAAAGCTGAAATCGATTTTCGTCAATTTTTGCAGACAAAAATATAGATTCCATTACTTAATCTATTTTAAATGGCCATCCCTACTGAGAATTTTGAGGGTTTTAACACTTAAGTGCTCACCTACACACCGGGGCGTCACCGACACTAATCGCTATCTAGTGCTCCATTTGGCTTTCAATTTGCCGGTTGAAATACAATTTAACTTTCCCATCAAAATGTAAAAGAATCGAAACCGGTAAGGGTTTCATTCTGAAGGGCGCGAAAAAATTTGTTGGAAAAGTAGTATCACTATGTAGGTAGGTTAGGTATCCCCAAGACGCACTAGTTATTCTCTCAAATACTACTTTATTTATTTATAATGCCGCACCGTACGGTGTAATATAATTCCTTGTCTTCGATTTAGAACAATATTTTGAACTTTTGCAAGAGAATTTGCTTTTATTTGGTGTGGTTTGAAATTCTGTGTCGGAATGTTACTTTAGAAAGAAACGATGGCATGAGAATCTACCAATTATTTTTCATATTTATCTGTTTTATTAAGTTGCAGTGCGGCGATGCAGGCAAAAATAAATAAAAATGTTTAATATTGGTGGCAAAATGTAAACTTCGCTCGTAACAAATTCAAACAAGGTATAATTTTCTGTCTCGTTTATTATATTAATTGAAGACACATAAGAGTCTGATCCAAAATAAGATTACGACACAAGAGTGGTTTTTAATTCCATTCCACAATATTTGCGGAACCCATTCAACGTCAACCAATTTGTAGATGATTTTTTTTAAATAAATTGAGTCACGCGCTTCGTTTAAAATTAGATTTTGCTCGACTATTGTGCTTTCCGTCACGGGAGTAAAATTGTAACAGCTTCAAAATTACATGCCTTTGGGGTAAATCAAATTAATTTCATTTGCTTTATGGATAAAAAAAGGTTGTGTGGCACCAGATAAACAAAACATTTTACGGCCATTGCTAAAATGATAAAATGTATCGTTCTATATTTTGAAGATTTGGGTACCTAAATTACATGAAGATTGATAAAATGTATTATAAAACATAATTGAACTGTTTCCTTGTTTCTATTGTTTTTATGAATAAAATGTACAAATATTTTCCATAAATAATTTCATTGGTATGCGATTAAAAAGAATAGGAATGTTATCGGATCATAATGTTAAATAATCCAAATTGTGATCTTCCACGATAACGACAAATTTTTCCAGTAACTCTCGCAGCTCTAAAGTGAGTCTTATTCTTGAATGGTGGCTTCTCCGATTTCTGGGCGAATCCGTGGCGTTTGCTGGCCTGGATTTTGGAATGGACAAACCCAAACAAAAATGGCACTTGCCTCGGGTGGCAATTTTGACGGAACGCCATCCTAGCCCCACTACCAGGTAGGCGCAATTTTTATTTTTACGCTATCAGATGCCTTTAGAGAGGTGAAGCGAGGGAAAAGTCTATCGAATTCCGCTCCGAAAAATCGCTGATAATTTCAGCAACGTCAGATGCTCTGTAACATCTAGTTTAGGAGCATCTGACGCGTGCTCGAATGGGTTTAAGTCGGGGGAGCCGGGAGGCAATCCAATCGTGTGATGTTATGTACACGGAGAGCATTCACTTGTTCTGTGCGTGCCATAATTTGTTCTAATGTTTCTGATGATTCCATCAACCGCTAAGGGTTTTGTCATCAAATATACGAGTCACCTTGCTGAACGGTAGTAGTTCCTTTCTCAGTCAAGGCTTTTTTAGATGTTTGGATGTTTGTGTTTCAATCACGCCTAAACCTAAACCAGTGAACCGTTTCTAATGAAACTTGGCATATGTGTAGATAGTCACCTGAAATAGATAGATAGATCATTCTTTATAAATAAATAGCTTATAGGCTTTTCAAAATATTTGTACCACGCGAGCGAAGCTAGTGTATAATATGTGTGTATTTACAAACAAAAAATATAAGTAGTATATCCGTCATGTAGTACCCATAACACAAGCTCTGCTTACTTTGGGGCTAGATGATGCTGTATGAAAAGTCCAGCATTATTTATTTATATATCTAGTAAGTGTATAATGTCGCCAGATGTTCTTTCTCACCCTCTTTTGTTTGCTCACTGGTCCATTGTAATTTGTGAGGCTGTAGTTGCCGATTGTTCAAAGGTGCTAGGATCTATAAAACTGGTGTAAGCAATGTCGAATAATTTGAGTGCTGATTGCACGTTCACTGGTAGCTCGACTTCAATCTTTTTTAGTAGCATGGCGAAAAACAAACACACCAAAATGAATTATTGTTGCTTTTTATAATTTGTTGAAAATTTTGGAGTAAGTAATAAGTGAAGCGCTCGTGGTCGTGCTTGCTTATTCGTTCTTGATAGATCGTCGAAGTTAAGCAACGTACGAAACGGTCTGTAAGTGGATGGGTGACCGCCAGTGGCATTTTCATCTGAGCGCTTCCGTGCTTCGGAGGGCACGTTAAATTGTCGGTCCCGGCTATTTAAGTCGTTAAGCCATGACGGAGGCCTTAAGGCGGCCTAAAAACTCCGTCACCAGAGTTGGCCACTGACTCATACGAACTTACTTAATTTTGGAGTAAGGTTAAAAAACAAACGGGGGTCTTGTTGATTGACATAATGATTTTGGTCCTAACATCACAACACCTAACATACTTGTGCTAATTACTATACCTAGTCATAATTAGGGCTTGCTATCCGGATATCCGAATATCCGAATTATCCGGATATCCGCCCTTTTTCAAATCCGGATAGTGACGACTTCTTTATCCGGATAATTCGAATAATACGGATAGTTAAATTAAGACATAAATCATTCAAATACAGAATTAACGCATGAAAACACCAACTTCTAGGCACTTCGTAGACGCATCTAACAGAATAATCCTGTTTACCTTTATTTTAACTAGTTTCTGCTCGTGGTTTTGCCCGAAAATATGTATACAACGTAAGCAGAAGCTGCTTAAGTTGTGGTTCTCATCCGCGAAGGGATAAGTCAGCGAAATGTGGCAAGAAGATGAAATCCGAGTCGATCGGCAGTTCTAGGGGTTCATAAACGAACTGGATCTGGTGGACGTGTCACAAAAACAACAGATGACCATTTTATTACAATGATATCTTTGTGAAATTTACAACTTTCTGCGGTTGATCATCGGGGTAGGTTTAGGGAAAGTCGTGGAGAGTATGTTAATGACGTAAAGATAAAGCGAGAAGAGTTACAAGGAAGAAAGGAAGAAAACTTGAAGCATACATACAAGCCAGCTTCGGGATCCTAACTTATCACAGCCCACCGACAAGCCAGGTTCGAATATTGTTTAGTGGCAAAAGCTTATGTCTCTTTTGGGCTCCGATGGTCGTCGTAATGTTATGCGTAGACCTGGAGAACGTTACGCCAAATGTTGTATTCGAGAATCAGTTCGATTCGGTTGGAACGTCTTCTATGGCATCTCGTATCCTGGAGCCTCTTGTGATGCCATACGCTGGATGGATATATTATTGGAAACGAGTTCCAATTAAAGCATGATCTCATGTGTCCAGAATTATCCATCAGTATCTTAAATGAGATTGGCATTTACGATATGCAGTGGCCGGCTAAAAGCATTTTACATAATCGCGAAAATTTAGTTACATAATCGCGAATATAAAAGATAATCGAGAATAAAAAAAAGTGGCACTCCAGGAGTGCCGGCAGAAGTGAAAACTTGAACGGTTATTAACTTGAAAAATAATCCGGTGTCAGTGAGCAGTCACGTGACTCGCACATTGCCTTTTCGAGGCGAATCCAAGATTTTTTTCTGATCTCAAAACTGCCAAACGCGCCTAAAGAAGTTAACACTTCAAAAAATTATTTACTTTACTTTACTTTTTTAAATCCTTTTTGAACATAACTAAAAAAAATACTTGCGTTTTTCTTTGTTTTTCAATAACTATCCGAAAAATCCGGATATCCGAATAGTAATGTTCATGACTATCCGAACTATTCGGATACCAAAATGTGACGGATAATGCAAGCCCTAGTCATAATGTTAAATTTCCATAGTCTCAAACTTACATCTATGCTGTTAATAATTCTAGCGCAAAGAAGCTTTCTTTAGTTCCTATAATATTATATATTATTTCAAAAATCTAATATTGTGCTTCTTCCTTCAATCAAGTTTTCTATGATATTTTTGTCAAAAATTTCGTCCTTTTTTGTTGTACGAGTATAGTATGGGTAAACAATCTGCTCTCTCTCTCTCTCTTTTAATGTGATATAGAAACTGAAGTAAGGTGGGATTATGTGGCATGCGTGCATCAAGTCGCCTGTGCGAGGCTTCCCAAGTGTTATTTTTACGGTGCCGTTCTCTTGCACAGGATATACCGAGTCGTGGAAGGCGTTAATCTTATCCACAGTCGCCCAAAGTATGTTACAAAATTATACATACATCTCTGTACATCTAGGACTGTTTTTATGCACGCATGAGTGGGCATCACGCTTCGTAAGCATTCGTTCGAAGTTCGCGATGAGAACTCGAGGGGCAGAAAGTCTCGATTGGTGCGGGGCGAGAAGTGTCATTCCTTTCTCAGCAGTATTAGATACTCTCTGATTCAAGCTAAAAATTTAAGTCGCGGGCCAGTAAGACGATCGAAGACGGGTCATCTTTAAATTTTTGATGAAACAAATATTTTGCCCGTCGATGCGTGACTTCCATGAATATTTTATCGGTCAGAGGGAGGCCTAAAAACTCTGTCATCATAGTTGGCAAATTGTCATAATCCCCACGCATACTTTTTTTGTTATGATATAGAATGCTGAATTATTTGTAAATACATAATTATTAAGGTGTTTAATTAGTTACAAATTATACAATTAAATTACCTTCAAAACACCGAGCATGACCAGTGCACACGAGATGACTCCTAGACAACTGCAAGCTAGAAGTGTGATGTTAAACGTGACTGTAGCTGAAACAAAGACATCTGATAAAGATTTTAAATAAAAATTGCACCGATGCGGACGTCATTTCGTCTTTCGTCTCTAGACCTAGTTATGTTTCAGCGTCGTAAGATAACGAGCCTCAAGCCGGTGATTATGGCGGCCAACATGTTGCGGAATTGATTCATCATCTTATTTCTGCTTGCACCGAGTTTTTTCAAATAATGTAATATCCCTGACGACATATAGGTATACATATATAATCCTTATGAAAACCACAACGGCGCGAAATAGTGTGTAGTGGTAGTCAATGAACTACCACTACACACTATTTTATACTTAGGTGTAGATACGGTGTTTATTTGACAGTACCAAATTATCGTAAACTGGGTTACGCACGGGACTCAACAAACAAAACTTAAGAATTGTTTTTGTAGAGAATTCTGTGGGCTTCGTAACCAGAGCTTTCGAACTTTGTAAGTATAATATAGAAGAAATAATTTTTTTGTATATTCGGCAAGAAGCTTTAAAAATGTAATATTGAAGGCTAAGTCGTCTATGGTTAAACTAGATTGGTTACAAAAGTTATTACATACGTATTTCAAAAAATAATTATGTCGCATCTTATAAAAAACCCGTTTCAATTTAAAAATATTTATTTCTCAAGTATAAAGGCTGTTCTATTCATTATCAGTCCTAATCATTAAAATATCCATTCCATAGCCTTGTTATGCATACCCGTAGATACTGAGAGCGGCTTGTTTTCCGGGTCACTTGTTTCGTGTCCATTATATATACACTCAGCGAAGCAACCATGCCGACATCTATTCATTCCCAACGGCTCTCTGAACTGGGATGGTTATAATTAACATGTTTATTATGTCTGCTTGCCGATACAAATAAACTAGTCAATTAATTGAAATAAAGTGATTCTCGATGTTTAATTGTAAAAGCAGTAGGTGTGTGGAAGTGCATTTGATTAACAGAACGTGTAACATTGTTATGCGACCGAAAATTTAACTAGCGGATCGCCCGCGGACTAGCTCAAATGGTAGATTGCCTATAAGTATATAAATCAATTTTCTCGAAAAATAAAAATCTTTATTAATCTTTATGGTGCAGTTCTTAATTTTATCAAAATCGGACCCGTGACTCTAAACAACATTTTCCTATAACTATATCCGTTTAGAATTTCCCCTTAGAGGACGCTCTCAAAATCTCACCTGTATATTATCCTCTCGTTTCTTGAGAGGTTTCAATTTGTGTTTTATTGATAGATAACGCTACTTTTGTGTTATAGATTTTTCTCTAAACGAGTCAAAAGTCCGATTAATTCAATTTCCGTGGTGGAGCACTTTCGTTTAAGCAAGATCCATCCATCCAAGATTCACTAAAATTGTTTGTTCGATGCTTTGCTCCAAATACTGACCACTGATAAACTCGTCGCTTTTGAGCCAAAACTTCTTAAAATAGTCATTAAACTTTCCAAAATTAAATTCTTTTAAATTTGAGATTTTATATATTTTATTTTTATAGACTCTCAGATCTTTGTTTTTTAATTAAATAGATCAGCATTTGAACTCACTATGCCTGATGATCGTAAGTGTACAAAAATGGCAGTAGCGTGGAAACAACAGTAATAGTGGAAATGGACAGTGCACCTATCCCTACCGGTAGAAAAACGTGCACTTACAGCACTTTAACCTACCAGTATGGATAAGTGTACCAGCCGTAATCGATTACCTACCCGAATGACAAATTAATTAACAGCACAATATCGAAATGTGGTTCGGAATTAATCGGAATCACCAAGTTAATTAACGAAGTCGTTTGGTTATGGTTAGCCAATCTGCCCACTGCTATTTATCGTAGTTTTGATTCCTAAGATGCTTTATGTGCACAAATATGTTTGCGTAATGGCTATTATAGCCAGTGTCTTCTTTGGAGCCAAAATCGGAACAAAGGAATCAAGTAATTTATGAAACTACTCATCTTATACTCAAATTCTTTTACCAATAATCGATTTGATTTTTAGAATGAGCATGTACGTTTAAACAATAATTTTATCGTAGCGACTATTCTTGCAACTAAAGACGAAAATACGGCTACCAGTAAAGATGTGAAGTAAAGATCCCTGATGTGAGAAGGGCGTCAGTGGCATAGTGGATAACTGATGAGCAAAGTCGCGGGTGAGCTGCTAGTGAAGGCATAAACAAAATGCAAACTTACTATGAGTTATTTTGTCTGGCTCAAGAAAGCTTTCAGATTCTGGTTCTACCAATTCCCCGTTCAAATAACGTTGCTCCATATCTATGAAGTGGCCCATCGTTATAATAGTGATCACGTAGTATACCTGGAACAAACATTATTTACTTAAAATATGACTAAAATCAGATATATTTATGTATAGGGATTTAAGTATTACAACATCGACAACAAGGACCTGAATCTCTACCTCTACCTCAGAAACCAAGTCAAATAGGAATTTTTATTTTGTATCTAATCGTAGCCCGTGTAAAATGCGAGCTTAGTACCTAATTAAATTACAAAAAAAAACTATACCCATAACTCTCACAGAACACTAGAAATAGTTTTCATGTAAGAGTTTGTTCTAAATAATTCAGATTATTCTGAAGATTGAAGTCACTTATTTTATTAGTCAATTGAAACAGAGCAATCAAAATGATGATCTTAATTAAAATACGAGCGCCTTTATCGATTTCCCGAATCGCTTCGCAAGCAACTTTTGGGATGAAGTACTTACTGGGCCGTAGCGTAGCCCGTCGGAAAACAGATTCGAGATCGTATCGTAATCAAAACAAATTCGATGGTTTTGTAACTTATTCAATACGATGCTTCGACAAATTCGATGGTTGATCGAAGTTTAAAACTTACTACGTACCTAGGTATTTTATAGGCAATCTTTGATTATAATAATACTATAAATACTGCTGGACGTATCACACAGCATCATCTAAGCAGAGTTTATGGGAACTAAATCACATTACTTACTGTACTTTTATTCTAAACACATGCATGCATTATAAACACGACTCGAGATAAATATTTGTAGATTTAACAAATATTTTTCCTGAGGTGGAAATCGAACCCGCAGCCTTCTGGGTCATAAGCGGACCTTTACCTACGGCCCCACAGACAATATTAATATTTTTCATATTTCGATTTTTTTAGGTTTTTGTATTGCTCACGCAGGATCGGAAAGAGTGGCGTGAAAATGAGGAGGCCTATACTCAGCAGTGGGTAGATGTAGGCTGATTAGATAGATTGCTCACCATGGTATATAAAGCTGCTGCATAGCATCCCTTACGCAAACTTTTCCAACAGCAACACGATTGGATGATTGCCATTGTTTCTAGAAAATAAAAGAAAAAAGTTCAATCATACTTATTATAATAATTACAAATGCAAGTTTTTCGCTAGTGTGTATTGTGTATATTTATTTATTGCTCCTTCACGATGAATGGAAACAGCTGGATGGAATTGGATGAATTTTGGTAATTATCCCGTTTATAATAATGATGGTTGAAATTTGCTTTAATTTATTTATTGTTATGAAGGTGCTTTTTATATGGCACACTTTGTTTTCTTCACACAAAACAGTAAAAACAAAGGCATTTGAAACAATAATAAGTTCTTAGTACAATGGGCGGCCTTATCGCTGAAAGCGATTTCTTCTAGGCAAACTATGGATAGAAATTAAACTAAAGAAGCAGAAATAGGACGAGAGTGCACCAACCAAAGTTTCATTTAGAGAAAAACTATTTTGATAAAGTATTAAAAATCCCAATAAGTAATACAAAATGATAAACTACTATATACTCTTAATAATACAAAAATACTTAAAATACTACATAATACGAAATGCTAAAAAGATTAAACCGAGAATTAAGACAATTACTTATAACATAACGCATCAAGTTGAAGAGCCCATTCCACGGATGGACAGCCTGTACAGTGAATGATTTTCCATAGAATGAGGTGCTGTGGACTGGTGTTTTGAGAAGTAAATTATCTGATCATATAAAGTATACGTGGCATGGAGAAACTCAAATCTATCTTTAAGATATCTTAAAGCGTAAAAAAAAGCGTTAGTCAGATCCATGTAACAGGCATTGGCGTAATCTAACACAGGAAGGAGTGACTGAGCAAGCGCAATTTTCGTGGCGGTTGGCAGGAAGTTACTAAGCGATCTTGCCGATGCATAAAGTTTTTGACACGTGACGTGCCCAGAATCTGCAACCCCCATGACAAGTTGCAGTCCTTAAGGACTGCAACTGTTATCAGTGCTCAGATTTTTTACGAATTTAATGAATGGAATATAAATTCCCTCAAAGATAACCTGTGGTGCTATAGACCAATCAATTATACTAAGCTTTGAACTTTCGACTACGATAGACTGAGTTTTAGAAAGGTTTATTTTCAACCCAAATGCATTAGTCCAGTCAGTAATACGTTGCAGGTTCGAGTTGATGGTCTCTACTGCATCCGCTTAGTAGTTTGAGGAGCGTAGAGCATAGATCTGAAGATCGTCAGTATAGAGGTGATAGATTATTAAATATAGTATGAAAAAGATTATTAGAGATAGAATTGATAAAACTGTGTGTGAATACAGATGCAAATGTGCCAGCTACATGTATGTGTATTCTCGGCTTCACACTCGTAGTTCCACCCTGTTCACTTCCATACAATTTTTGTGCAAGAGAGCGCTCTATTATTAACTTGTCTCCGTAAACAGAGTATAGGTAGGTAATATCCTGAAAAAGAACTCTGCCTTCAGAATTGAAGTAGTCCGTAAACTGATTTTGAACATAATTTCCGTCGTTAATCCGTTTTTTCTCAGTGTTCTCATTCAGGTTTCGAAAAAAAAACGAAACTATTGATGTTTACACAAATATGTGGATGAGACTCAAAAATTTGTGTAAAGCACAGCACGCCAGCACGATATCGTCGGTTTCCGTCGTTAATCCGTTTTTTCTCAGTGTTCTCATTCAGGTTTCGAAAAAAAAACGAAACTATTGATGTTTACACAAATATGTGGATGAGACTCAAAAATTTGTGTAAAGCACAGCACGCCAGCACGATATCGTCGGTCTGTTCACCCTTTCTGATTTCATCTATTATTTGTAGTCGAGTCATCCATATAAATTGTTGATGTTTGCCCCCTTTTTGACAACTGGTAGTTGAATACTCATTGGTTTCTAGAATTTTTTTTTGAATGGGAAGGGTTTCATTTTATGTTTTTTCGATGCCGAACGCACTGTCGTCGCCTAAAAAAACATACGGCACTGTTGCCTGTGTCGGTGGTTTTAGGCTCCCGGTTGTAAGTTGTATATCGTGTCGTGGATTTCAATATGGCTCCATCGGCGGATCCATTTCTTCCTGTATATAAACTCATAGTTGGCTTTCACTACAGCATATAGAATGTCACTGATAAATCCTT
The DNA here is from genome assembly GCA_963565295.1 of Epirrhoe alternata. Taxonomy (NCBI): domain Eukaryota; kingdom Metazoa; phylum Arthropoda; class Insecta; order Lepidoptera; family Geometridae; genus Epirrhoe; species Epirrhoe alternata. The sequence continues at coordinate 5,854,578 of OY751375.1, forward strand.
TGTGATTGTGATACCTACATTGATCCACTTCCCGGAGGTTTTTAATTAAGAGAGAGTTTTTAGTTACGGTTCACTGGTTTAGGCGGGATAAAACACAAACATGTTACTCAATCACAAAATTACCTACAAACGCAAAAAAAAAAAAAAAATTGCTTGCCATCTGCTTGCATGCCAGTTAGTGTGTATAAACACGATAGTAGCTGGCACGTGCAAGAAGCTGCAAATGTGCCAGCTACAGGTAGTGTGTGTATTCTCGGCTTTACGCTGGTAGTTCCACTCTGTTCACTTCCACTCAATTATTGTGCAAGAAAGAGCGCCCGAAAAGGAACTCTACTTTCAGAATTGAAGTAGTCCGTGAAATGATTTCGAACATTATTTCCTTCGTTTATCCGTTGGTTCTCAAGTTCTCATTAGGTTTTGTGAAGAAACGATACTATTGTTGTTTTCTCTCTCTATTAATTGTCCGTTTATGTATTATGTGGATGACTCTAAAAGTTGTGCAAAGCACAGCACGCCAGCACGATATCATCCACACTTTCAATTTTGGCGTTCAATGGCTTTCGAAAAACTCTGAAACGTGCAGCTAGAATACCAAAGGCATTTTCCACTTCACGCCGCGCTCTTGACAATCGATAGTTGAATATTCATTGGTTTCTAGTTATGTTTTTGAATGAGAAGGGTTTCATTATATCCATTTCTTCCTGTGTGAACGTATATGAACTCATAGTTGGCGTTCACTACAGCATACAGAACGACACTGAAAAATCCTTTGTAATTGTGGTAACTACATTGATCCACTTCCCGGAGGTTTTTCAATTAAGAAATAGTTTTAAGTTACCGGTTCACTGGTTTAAGGTGGTATAAAACTGGTATAAAACACATACTTGATACTTTATCACAAACTATTGGTTTTATATGTAACTAGCTGACCCGACAGACGTTGTCCTGTCTTAACAATGACTATTTAATCCGAAATCAATCATCAAGTTGGTCCGAAATCAATATTATAAACGTTTTCCCAGTCTCACTGGGAGCATCTAAGAAAAAAAATCTGCCAGTTCCAACAATCACTACTTTCATTTGCGTTTTGTAGGCATATTTTTATTGCTCATTTAAAAAAGGAACTTTTCTTAGAACAGTTTCTTTTATTGCCTTGGAATCGTTTTGGGTTTCGCGTCTCGACTCTTGATAAAATGCGTCGTGCATTAGGCGATTTGGCGTTGTCATTCCTAATTGTTTTAATCCTTTGTTGGTTAGCATCAAGCACATGTCTTCAATTAAATTCAGCTCGATAGGGGTTAAACGCAACATTTCAGCTGGCACGTGCAAGAAGCTGCAAATGTGCCAGCTACAGGTAGTGTGTGTATTCTCGACTTTACGCTGGTAGTTGCACTCTGTTCACTTCCACTCAATTATTGTGCAAGAAAGAGCGCCCGAAAAGGAACTCTACTTTCAGAATTGAAGTAGTCCGTGAAATGATTTCGAACATTATTTCCTTCGTTTATCCGTTGGTTTTCAAGTTCTCATTAGGTTTTGTGAAGAAACGATACTATTGTTGTTTTCTCTCTCTATTAATTGTCCGTTTATGTATTATGTGGATGACTCTAAAAAGTTGTGCAAAGCACAGCACGCCAGCACGATATCATCCACACTTTCAATTTTGGCATTCAATGGCTTTCGAAAAAGTCTGAAACGTGCAGCTAGAATACCAAAGGCATTTTCCACTTCACGCCGCGCTCTTGACAATCGATAGTTGAATATTCATTGGTTTCTAGTTATGTTTTTGAACGGGAAGGGTTTCATTACATGTTTTTTCAATGCCGAACGCACTGTCGCCTAAAAAACATACGGCACTGATACGTTTGTACCTGGCAATGTTGACTGTGTCGGTAGTTTCAGGATCCCGGTTGTTAGATTTTTAGAAAATGTTATGGATTTCAATATGGCTCAATCGGCAACAGATCCATTTCTTCCTGTGTGAACGTATATGAACTCATAGTTGGCGTTCACTACAGCATGCAGAACGACACTGAAAAATCCTTTGTAATTGTGATACCTACATTGATCCACTTGTGGGAGGTTTTTCAATTAAGAAATAGCTTTTAGTTACCGGTTTACTGGTTTAAGCGGGATAAAACACATACCTGATACTTTATCACAAACTATTGGCTTTATATGTAACAGACGTTGCCCTGTCTTAACAATGACTATTTAATCCGAAATCAATCATCAAGTTGGTCCGAAATCAATATTATAAACGTTTTCCCAGACCCACTGAGAGCATCTAAGAAAAAAAATCAGCCAGTTCCATCGTTCACTACTTTCATTAGCGTTTTGTAGGCATATTTTTATTGCTCATTTAAAAGGGCAACGTTTCTTAGAACAGTTTCGTTTAATGCCTCGGAATCGTTTTGGGTTTCGCGTCTCAACTCTTGATAAAATGCGTCGTGCATTAGGCGATTTGGCGTTGTCATTCCTAATTGTTTTAATCCTTTGTTGGTTAGCATCAAGCACATGTCTTCAATTAAATTCAGCTCGATAGGGGTTAAACGCAACATTTCAGCTGGCACGTGCAAGAAGCTGCAAATGTGCCAGCTACAGGTAGTGTGTGTATTCTCGACTTTACGCTGGTAGTTGCACTCTGTTCACTTCCACTCAATTATTGTGCAAGAAAGAGCGCCCGAAAAGGAACTCTACTTTCAGAATTGAAGTAGTCCGTGAAATGATTTCGAACATTATTTCCTTCGTTTATCCGTTGGTTTTCAAGTTCTCATTAGGTTTTGTGAAGAAACGATACTATTGTTGTTTTCTCTCTCTATTAATTGTCCGTTTATGTATTATGTGGATGACTCTAAAAAGTTGTGCAAAGCACAGCACGCCAGCACGATATCATCCACACTTTCAATTTTGGCATTCAATGGCTTTCGAAAAAGTCTGAAACGTGCAGCTAGAATACCAAAGGCATTTTCCACTTCACGCCGCGCTCTTGACAATCGATAGTTGAATATTCATTGGTTTCTAGTTATGTTTTTGAACGGGAAGGGTTTCATTACATGTTTTTTCAATGCCGAACGCACTGTCGCCTAAAAAACATACGGCACTGATACGTTTGTACCTGGCAATGTTGACTGTGTCGGTAGTTTCAGGATCCCGGTTGTTAGATTTTTAGAAAATGTTATGGATTTCAATATGGCTCAATCGGCAACAGATCCATTTCTTCCTGTGTGAACGTATATGAACTCATAGTTGGCGTTCACTACAGCATGCAGAACGACACTGAAAAATCCTTTGTAATTGTGATACCTACATTGATCCACTTGTGGGAGGTTTTTCAATTAAGAAATAGCTTTTAGTTACCGGTTTACTGGTTTAAGCGGGATAAAACACATACCTGATACTTTATCACAAACTATTGGCTTTATATGTAACAGACGTTGCCCTGTCTTAACAATGACTATTTAATCCGAAATCAATCATCAAGTTGGTCCGAAATCAATATTATAAACGTTTTCCCAGACCCACTGAGAGCATCTAAGAAAAAAAATCAGCCAGTTCCATCGTTCACTACTTTCATTAGCGTTTTGTAGGCATATTTTTATTGCTCATTTAAAAGGGCAACGTTTCTTAGAACAGTTTCGTTTAATGCCTCGGAATCGTTTTGGGTTTCGCGTCTCAACTCTTGATAAAATGCGTCGTGCATTAGGCGATTTGGCGTTGTCATTCCTAATTGTTTTAATCCTTTGTTGGTTAGCATCAAGCACATGTCTTCAATTAAATTCAGCTCGATAGGGGTTAAACGCAACATTTCAGCTGGCACGTGCAAGAAGCTGCAAATGTGCCAGCTACAGGTAGTGTGTGTATTCTCGACTTTACGCTGGTAGTTGCACTCTGTTCACTTCCACTCAATTATTGTGCAAGAAAGAGCGCCCGAAAAGGAACTCTACTTTCAGAATTGAAGTAGTCCGTGAAATGATTTCGAACATTATTTCCTTCGTTTATCCGTTGGTTTTCAAGTTCTCATTAGGTTTTGTGAAGAAACGATACTATTGTTGTTTTCTCTCTCTATTAATTGTCCGTTTATGTATTATGTGGATGACTCTAAAAAGTTGTGCAAAGCACAGCACGCCAGCACGATATCATCCACACTTTCAATTTTGGCATTCAATGGCTTTCGAAAAAGTCTGAAACGTGCAGCTAGAATACCAAAGGCATTTTCCACTTCACGCCGCGCTCTTGACAATCGATAGTTGAATATTCATTGGTTTCTAGTTATGTTTTTGAACGGGAAGGGTTTCATTACATGTTTTTTCAATGCCGAACGCACTGTCGCCTAAAAAACATACGGCACTGATACGTTTGTACCTGGCAATGTTGACTGTGTCGGTAGTTTCAGGATCCCGGTTGTTAGATTTTTAGAAAATGTTATGGATTTCAATATGGCTCAATCGGCAACAGATCCATTTCTTCCTGTGTGAACGTATATGAACTCATAGTTGGCGTTCACTACAGCATGCAGAACGACACTGAAAAATCCTTTGTAATTGTGATACCTACATTGATCCACTTGTGGGAGGTTTTTCAATTAAGAAATAGCTTTTAGTTACCGGTTTACTGGTTTAAGCGGGATAAAACACATACCTGATACTTTATCACAAACTATTGGCTTTATATGTAACAGACGTTGCCCTGTCTTAACAATGACTATTTAATCCGAAATCAATCATCAAGTTGGTCCGAAATCAATATTATAAACGTTTTCCCAGACCCACTGAGAGCATCTAAGAAAAAAAATCAGCCAGTTCCATCGTTCACTACTTTCATTAGCGTTTTGTAGGCATATTTTTATTGCTCATTTAAAAGGGCAACGTTTCTTAGAACAGTTTCGTTTAATGCCTCGGAATCGTTTTGGGTTTCGCGTCTCAACTCTTGATAAAATGCGTCGTGCATTAGGCGATTTGGCGTTGTCATTCCTAATTGTTTTAATCCTTTGTTGGTTAGCATCAAGCTCATGTCTTCAATTAAATTCAGCTCGATTGGGGTTAAACGCAACATTTCTATGTTGTTGATTTTGATTCCATCGATTCCGTTCAAATTCATTCCGCGCTTCGCGTTGCTCGTCAGTTTTACTTGCTCTTGTTATTTTACATGTATTTTCTTTCAATAAAATAACTTTGATCGAAACAATGTGACATTAAAAAAGTTTATATTGTTCAAAGCGCTAAGGTTAGATAAGAAATAATATTATTTGTTTGTTAAGTTTTCTTATTCGTAAAATTTCAAATTTTCCGTGCAATTTTTTTTTTCTGTCATAAGAACCTTCTCACGCTGGCACGTGCAATGAGCTGCAGGTAGTGTGTGTATTCTCGGCTTTACGCTGGTAGTTCCACTCTGTTCCACTCAATTATTATGCAAGAAAGAGCGTCCGATATAAGGAACTCTACTTTCAGAATTGAAGTAGTCCGTGAAATGATTTCGAACATTATTTCCTTGTTCTCAAGTTCTCATTAGGTTTTGTGAAGAAACGATGATGTATACTATCCGGTTGATTTACTCAAGTCCCATCTTTCGCCTCATCTCTCTCACGGGATCATCTGTGCAGGGGATAGAGGAAGTAAAGGATGGACCTGTTCCATCCACTTGGGTGGAGTGGAGACGTGGTTGGGGATGTTGGAGAGGGGAGCGCTCAACTATTGTTGTTTTCTCTCTCTATTAATTGTCCGTTTATGTATTATGTGGATGACTCTAAAAGTTGTGCAAAGCACAGCACGCCAGCACGATATCATCCATACTTTCAATTTTGGCGTTCAATGACTTTCGACTTTCGAAAAACTGTGAAACGTGCAGCTAGAATACCAAAGGCATTTTCCACTTCACGCCGCGCTCTTGACAATCGATAGTTGAATATTCATTGGTTTCTAGTTATGTTTTTGAATGGGAAGGGTTTCATTATATGTTTTTTCAATGCCGAACGCACTGTCGCCTAAATAACATGCGACACTATTACCTGTGTCGGTAGTTTTAGGCTCCCGGTTGTTAGTTTTTTGTAAAAGGTCGTAGATTTCAGTATGGCTCAATCGGCAGCAGATCCATTTCTTCCTGTGTGAACGTATATGAACTCATAGTTGGCGTTCACTACAGCATAAAGAATGACACTAAAAATCCTATGTAATTATGATACCGTTTTTTTTTGTTTTTTTTATACCGTCAGAAAATCCATTATGGATACCCTGCCGCCGTGGGGACAGCGGAAGGGTTATGTCGGACTCTCACCGACTAAAAACTGACGTATGACCGGCCTCCATGCATGTCAAGGGGCTCCAGGATCTCCATGCACCAGAGCCCCTCTCGCATTTGCCTAAAGCACTGTCCCGGGAACGACACCCACAGTCACGCCCAGCACCTCTCCTCGCGATGCTTACGACGGCGCTCGCCACAGAGCGCCGCCGCCCTCCCGGGGTCCGCATCATGGACAGCCGAAGTCCCCACTTCGACCACCCGCGGACCCGGAAAGTTCCCTGTTTGGCAGGGAATACCACTCCGCCCCCCCTCACGGGGGGGCAGGCGGTGCGGGGCGGCCGTAAGCGCCCCGCCTCCGCCTTCTTCTCCGAGCGGGATCGGCCCTCTCACGATCCCGCTCAGCTGCCTCTTTCTGGACCAGAACGGCTTCACAGAAAGAGGCTGTAATTATGATACCTACATTGATCTACTTCCCGGAGGTTTTTCTCTAGGTACAGTTCTTTCAACGGATCTAGGCATTTCTGAAGTTAGCCGTTTGCCTGCGCTGCGCAAAACACAATTTTGTATGAAAAAGCGGTCACTGCGCAAACAAACGGCTAACTTCACGAATCCGTTGGGCGAGCTGTACTTAAAGCTCTCGACAGTTTTGAGCGCCGTATTTTGCAAGCAAGTACGCCATGTTGTGTTGGGTTTTGCTGTCAGTAAATTTACAGTGCATATACTCAGTTTTATCGCTTTTGAACTTAAGTCCCGCACTTTCTAGAGCTGATCACTTTTCCAGCGTCTTTTCTACACTCACTCGTGTTCAGGGGAAGGTTCTTACGAAAGAAAAAATTAAGAAAGTTAAATGGTTGCCGACATATTATGGTCGTTGCATTTAGTTTAACAATGGAAAGAGACGAATATGGGATAAATCCTCTAAACACAGGATCGGTTTCAAGTGCTTGAGCCAATTCCTTCGCTGTTAAAAAGGAGTAGCATTTTTCTACATTTCTGTGCATTTACTCATCATTGGCCTGCCCTTATCCCGCTTATGCGGGGTCGGCACAACATGTTCTCTTTCTCCACTCTCCTCGATTACTCGTCATCTCCATATCCACTCCGTAATCTCCGTATCCACTCCTTGTAGAGATTTACTATCGCCATTAATTTTAAAATGTATGTCATAGTATATGAAGCTAAAATCTTTTAACTTTTTGGGAACACAGTAGATAGTAGCTGTAATAACTAATTAAATTAATAATGCTGGACATGTGAACCACTACAATGATACACTACATTACAATCTGGCCAAGTAGGCCAATGAGCAATTTGTAAATAATAAAATGATTTGGCGAAACGCAAAAAAAACTGAGCTGTTTTGCTGGACATTTCACATGTCCAGCAAAACAGCTCAGTTTTTTTGCCAGATTGTAATATTATTTATAATATTATTAGGGTTTAATATTATTAAACGAAAGTTAAGTATAGTGGTAGTAAAAACCTTTATTATTAACAGAAAGCTATATAGGCTATAGCCTCTTTTATTGCGTTCATGATCCCAATGTCAAAATCGCAGTAAAGTTTTTCAATATTCAGTTCACCAGAACTGAATTTTGAAAAACTTCACTGGCAATTACCTAAATGCCATTCTAGAATATTAAATAAATAACCAGTGGTTCTTCACAACCAAAATTGACGAAGAAAGTCCAATTTAAAATTGAATTTCAGGTTTTCCAATAAACTTACACCTACCTATCCTATTCCTATTCGATAACCTATCTAAACTAAAATTTTACAAGTTTTAGTGATTACTCGCGTTCCTTTGTTCTTAAGGGGTCGAATCTGGTGTCTACGTGTTCGTCTCGTAAAGGCGGAAAGGTCTGCGTAGTCTATTTGGAATAGGTAGATATAAATTTTCTGAAAAAACGTCCCTTAAGTTATAATAAACTATAACGAACTTCCCGCACCTTTCCTCACACTGTTTCGAAAGAACTGGTGACTCGAAAAGCAGAATTCGGACGTTAATGCAAAACAATTAAATATAAATTACTTAATATGTATTGAATCCGAAGAACTGCCCATATCTCTAAGTATAGTTAATAGTTGGGTAAAAGCACAGAATAAAGGTAAAAGGATCGGGGCAGCTGCTAAAAGGTCCGTCTACAAAAAATTCTGTTACATTTTAAGCTGCGCAGAAGTTTTTAACATAATGCAGTTGAGAAATCTTAGTTGATCAGTGGGGAAGTAACGATAAAACTTTTTATTCATTCATTCGACAATCCCTAAAGATAGCACAAGGCGCTCCCGTATAATTCAATTAATGAGGGAACTTGTTCGTTTGCCACTTCATTGCGTGTACGAGCAAGAATACCCGCCCTTTGAAGCAAGCGACAAACCTTCACGTTATATTTGATTAGTGTACTCATCCTTCTGCTCAATGCTGACGGAACTTTTCGATAGGCTATTTTACACCATGTAAGAAAACACATAAAAATGCATGTTTACCATGATTCGTTACAAGTAAACGATAAACGTTGATATTTATTCATAAAAATGCAATAAACATTTTATAATAAAAATTTTAAAATCGTAATTTTTCTTTTATCTTCAAGCCACCAAAAACGCCCTCTGCCATTTTGTGACGTCATTTTTAAAGGCATTTTACGGTTTTAAAAAAAAACAATAAAAATTCTACTGGTTTATTATGACCTCAGGATTGATCTAAAACAGTTTTCAAAAAAGTGTAAAATTGTCATATAATAACGGTTTTAGATATCAACATTTTTTTTTCTAATTTAGAAAAAAAATGTTGATATCTATCGCCGAAATGTTCTTCTAACCTTTAGAAATTCTGAAGGTTAGAAGAACATTTCGGCGAACAAAACAGTGTAACCGTAACAAAGCCGCGTGTCTGTTACAATAGTGTGGACGGGATTTGATACAAATATCAATCTTTGAAAGTACATTATTACATTATTATGATTATTATTTTAAAAAAAAGTAAAAAGTAAAAATTTCGTTTATTGACATAATAATCATGTATTTCAGGAGCCAGTGGCTTCTCCAAAATGAGTCATAACTAAACATTATTTAAATTATTGATTATGACATTGTTCGTTCGTAATTTTGTTAATTCAAATGATGCACTTGCACGAGCCAAGTTTAAATTTATTACGGCTAATTCTTCTGGAGACGATATGACTTGTAAAGATTGCAAAATACCATCGATCGCTAGTTCGACTGTATCCGAGCCTGAGGGCCTCAGACAAAAAACTAAGGACCTATTTACTGCCAATCAAATTTGTAATCTAATGTGTCAATTTTTACGTCTAAATTTAATTTTGCGTTATATTTTTAATTCTTCAACCAGCAAAGGCAGTCTTTAGAAAGAAGATCTTCTTTTTTGGCAACAGGCGTTCGATGGAGTATTTTAAATGATATTTTAAATTAATTATATATACGTTAATGTGTTCATAGTTATCGAAGTTCCGTTCAAGAAAATCCGGCCTCCATGTGACTGTCACTGACAAAACGTTCTATTTGACGCAAACTGTAGTTAAAATTGTGCTGAAGTCTTTTTCTCGGCGGAACGATTTCGAGTCTTCAATTTCCATAGGTATGGCTCCACCGACCCGATGTGTTCGATGGAAATCTCACACGTCCACACTATCCGTAACAATTTCGCGGCGATGACATGGTGTTTGGTTCGGCAAAATGTTCTAATCGGGACTCACCTTAAATTATTAGCTTGAAGAGAATTGTAAATACTGTTGGTATCCTTATTATTGTTTTCTTATATTCTCCAGATCCTAAAAAGAAAATTTACAAGTGTACCTTGTGCTCAAAGCTGACGAAACTTTTCAATGGTAGTATAATAAAACTCGCCTCGGGTGTCGTGCGTTTCCCCGGGGTTTTTTCCGTCTATCGGAAAGTTGGAAACGGATTATTCAAAGTAAATAGGTAACTATTTAAAAGTACCTTAGACGTTTGTTTTTCTTCGACACACAATAGTATGACAAACATGAACCTATGGCACGAACGAATCCTACGGATATATCAACCCCCAAATTTATATCTCGAGTAGGGAGTTAGGAGGCATTTGGCCCGAAAAAAATACAAATGGATTAGTATTTTTTTCAAGTGCAATCTGTTACACTTACTTAAAACTTGAACTATATTCCACGAGCTCGGATATGTTCGAAAACAGTTAAATTTTTATGGCCCTTTCAATCGCGAATTCGGCATTTGGTTCTTTGTTTATCCGATTTATTAAAATAGCACAATTTGCAATACATTCAGGAGGTCTTTAAAAATGTTGCTACCTTTTTGTCGCATATTTCGGTCAAATGAATTAACGAGTGAGAATGCCATAGGTGTGTTGCTGGGACAAGTCCAGCGGGTTGACCAAACACTTTGGTATCCTCGTACTCGCCCTCGCATCTACAACCCTTCTTTAATCATTTTTGCTGAAGATCAAATAAGTTTGTACTAATTTTGATTCAGAAACGATACAAACTTCTCAACCTTTCGTTTTATTTCAGAAAATATCAGTTTTACTTTAAACACAATTTGCAAATTGTATCTTAGGAACGGAACAATATCGTTGAGTGAGTTTTATTTTGTAGTGGAGTGATTGTTATTATGTCTGCCTTCAAGAATTTCTTATTTTTACGTACTATATACATTTAGGTTACGTTTTTATGCGTCGCATTCAGCTCATAAGATCATCATCATCATCAAAAAGATAAGATCAAATTAATAAGTGAATCCTGTTATGATTGCTTAGTTACTTACATAAAGTCAAATCGCCTTGACCAACAGATACTTGCTCATTTATACTACTTGTAGAAAGTTCTTTAATCATTCGCGAACTTTTTATTCGTAATCACAACAACAAAACTTATCTCGTTTAAAATGGCTTCTTGACAGATATACTTTAGGCATGTTGAACAGTCCAAATAAAACAAAAATATGAATCAAAATAATATACTTACTCAATTCATATTTTTTTTATAAAGAGACGTGTTGTTGGTCTAGCTAAGCTAATCACTAGTAGTGGGATAAGCTTTTAACATCCAAATCTTCCGATCTAAAGTTTGGCAAGTGATATTTTATCAATAATTCCTAAGAACTGAGGTGAACCACGACTAAAACGATTCAAATCGATCTCCAAGTTATTATTTAATTGATACGCCATGTTGACTAATTGGCCTTGGACTAAGAATTAGCTACGTGGTTCTTTTTAATTGTTTATTACCCACCGACAACATATTTTTCATAACTATACACGGATCATCACTAATATGCAAACCATTGTCATAGAATATCGAATAATAACTACGTATAGAATGGACACTCTTCGCTCCACACCAATCGTGATTCCGGGTCTGTCTGACGGGTTCACAATTTTTTTTTTTTTTTTTTTTTTTTTTATGATGAATGGGTCGACTCTTGACCTCGAAACTTACATAGGCAAGAATGAGGTCTACGATGGAGCGAGCTTACCCAGAAGGTGCCTATTAACTCTCTTCTTAAAAACATCAGGGTCGTAGCTCAGCGGAAATACAGACGCGGGAAGCTGATTCCACATTTTTGCAGTGCGCATAATAAAAGAACTTTGAAAGCGCTTAGTTCTAATAAGTGGAATATCAACCAGGTGTGGATGATAGTGAGTGATATGATTATATGATTTTTTGGGTGAATGCGTGTACCAAAAGGACAAGTAGTAGTGTGAGTGTAGGTAAGTTTGCATGAAATTTCGTAGTGTCCTGGGTGTGGCATTGTTTAATATTATGTATCTCCTATACACACTGGAGATTTACGCGTTTGACTCGGCGGCGGCGGCTGTGAAAACAAATAAATTACTTTGTTCGAAACGCTTACTTTGTTTACTGTATAGCAGTAGCTGATTCTAAGGTATGCATAAATATTCGTATTTTCTTAAACTTTACATTTTCAACCTGATGAACCAGCTTCGATTCCTACTTGGACTATTTTCCATTTAAAAAGGTTTCACGACGGCTTAACATGCAATTTCCAGAGCAAGAAGAACTTAATCGTAATAAAAATTTTTGAAAAAAAAATTGAACCGACTTCACATAACACAAATAGACACTAAGAACCTTCTATGTACCTACACTAAAAAGAGAAAAATAAGAATATACACATGCAATTATTACTTACAGTATTCAAATAATAAATTATTATGTCATATTATATTTTGAAGTCGGTGCCAACTACCTATGCATTTACATCTAAGAAGAAATTACGAGTACCTACAATAGAACTTGGGTGCAAAATTGTATGGAGTAGTTAGAGTAGAATAGTTGGCACCGACTTCAAATATAATATAACATAATAATTTATTATTTGAATACTGTAAGTAATAATTGCATGTGTATATTCTTATTTTTCTCTTTTTAGTGTAGGTACATAGAAGGTTCTTAGTGTCTATTTGTGTTATGTGAAGTCGGTTCAATTTTTTTTTCAAAAATTTTTATTTTTCAATTTTTAGTGTAAATAATATAGTAGGTTAGGTTAGATATTGGAATAGTCAAGATCAAAGAAGTTAGAGTGAGAATCCCTCAGGAATAAAATTATATGGGATCACCTCGAGCGTATTTAAACATGTCAAACTATTCAATGTTTGACTCAGATTTTGTAGTGAGAATGAGGTTTTTTGAGATTTACAGGAAAACTATCAATCCCTCAGGAAAAAAAAGTATGAGGACCACCTAGATATGTATACCCTTTCAAGCAAAAAAAATAATTTTGGAAATCGGTCCACATTTTTCGAAAAGATCGGTGATTTTTTGAGTATTACGGGAAAACTATCAATCCCTCAGGAGTAAAATTTTTATGGGACCACTATGGTAGCATACCCTTTCAAACAAAAAAAAGTTTTTGGAAATCGGTTTACAACTGACGGAGATATCGATGAACATACATCCAAAAAAAAAAAAAAAAAAAAAAAAAAAAAACATACATACACCCGAACATAGAACCTCCTCCTTTTTTTGAAGTCGGTTAATAATCAAGATAATATTCTAAAGAGGTAACATATGAAAAGTTCAAATGCGTTAAACTTATTTTGATTTGAAGGCCAGTTCGAATCCCGTCGGAATCGAAAACTTTGGTAAGACTTCTCATTTTTTTATTGAGATTAAATAGGTTAAATAGGTTCTAGGATAGCATGCTTTATCTTAGACCTCACTACTGCTTTACATCAGGCAGAGTGAAGTCTGCTGCTATTTAATTTAAAAAAACAGGCACTTATTAGGATGTAGGACAGGACTGTGGCGATGAATATTTTTGGAGTCCGAAAATGTTTCTGCGCATTAACATAAACCCTAAAAGATAAATAGCGTCGGAAGAAACTTGATAAATATCTATTTACCAACTTTCATTGAAATATTTCATCTGGAATACTAACTACTTGCAAGAGAACGTGCGACATTATTTGAACGTGACTCCTACCTTGTCGACTTCACCTGTATCTTGAATATCTGAAGATCTAAGTACTATCTTTGGGTATATCTGAATGTGAACCTATTTAAAACGTCTTACGTTAGTAAGATAAGGCAAGGTAACATAAGTGCCATAAAATGGCTATGAAGTGCCAATTAAGTCTAGAGGTAGAGCACTCAAGTTTATTGGTCTTATATAAGTAATGAATTTGGGTACCTGAAACTCAAATCCATTTCTTGATTATCTCTCTCCAACTTGTACAGTTCTCATGTTATTTTTTAAATATATTCAAAGTAAAGTTACATTGCTTGAACACTCGGGGATTTATTAAGAGGAACGTAACAAAATTTTAGAAATTTCTTAAAGTAAATAAGATTTGTAATAAAAACCTTCTAGATAATGTTATTCTACAAAATCCACGTAAAAATAAGTCTGAATAAAGTTAGCTCATAAATAATAAAGACGCATTAAACACACATTTAAATAAGTAATATAATTTAATACGTCCCTCCAAAACAGTCCCTGAGTGTATTATTATGTTCGTGGCATCGCAGGTTTTGAAATACGAATATTCATATCACTGCCGTCATAAATAACCTGAAAGTTGACGGTCGATAGTCAGGTCGACGCCAACGGTAAAAAACGCCGCTGTCGCTTACCTACCCTTGGACAAACGTAGTTAAAACTCACCGGCCAAAAGGTATAAAGGTCACCGAAGACGGAGAAATAGAAAACCTTGCATCGACCAAAGATATGTGAAAATCACTATCAGCTGCAAAGAATCGCAAAACATTTTGTAGCATCACTATTTCCGCGTGGGAAGTAAAATATGGTAATAGAAAAGTTGGGCATGACTAAGTGGCCGTTTACCGGCGGCCTTGGCAGAAGTCTACTCTAGCACAGCGTTATGAATAAACAAGAACTAAGGTGGGATCAGAGCTAATCCGAAGATTTATTCAGTAGTATTAATAAATAAAGACTAAGGAGGAAATAGGCTAATCTGACTCTGCTCTCGGAGTAAAAGTTACGCCTAGGTGCAACCTAGTTTAGAGATGGATTAAGCATACTCTATCATGAATTTTGACATTTTAGGTCATAATCTTAATGTCGTATCTAAAAAAAAGGTTATGCAAATAGGATGAATGTGTTGATGATTTGAGGAAAAATTTAATGAGGCTGGATGGATACCAATTACGATAAATGGGGCGAGTGAAAATTTATAAGATTCGTAAGAATTCATTGGACGATCTCGAAGAAACTGAATTTAAAATCTAAGTGAGAATAATTTTTGTGGTGAAAAATCATTTAGCCAGAAACAAAAAATTATTAAATACAGTAAACAATTTTTTATGACAAACTATTTTTGGCCAACAATCTCTAACCTCTTTGAATAAATCAGATTGTAAAATACAAATCATTGTCTATATCTGTCAATCATATAACTATAGTGCCACAAACTTATCTGGACCGGTGACCAAAAGAGGAGGAACTAACGAATTTTACTGTAAAATTTATTTGTCTGCCAACACCGAATGCGATAACAGCGCCTTTCTTATCGGTTCAGATATGATTGTGGCTCTGTAATAATTAATGACAGAGACAGACAATATTTTGAATGATAATGTTATTCGTTCATTCACTCGCTTTTGTTTTAAATTTTATTGGTTGCCTTAACGCACGCGCTAATCTCGATGTAAGAAATGTATTACTGATTCGAGGTCTGAGAGCAGTCTCGGATTTAGCTAGAATTAGGGTTTTCTAATTAATATGGCAGACAATGGTTAAGTTACTAGAGAATCTGCTACTATAAGAAAACGAACGTACCGGTGTCTGTACATGAAAAAAACTATTTATATTATATACTATCTATTATTATATTACCGTAATAAAACTGAAATCAATGTTTATTTTAAGTCTGTTATTTTAATGACGTCAGATAATGCGGCTCGCCTCTGACGTCAGCAGCATTTTCTCTATTGAATTGACAATTCGCCGCGTACGGCTCGGCTGTAATGTGCGAGCACCCTTAAAATCTATCACATCAATGTTCATCATTGATCAGCTGAAACAGACTAGGCAGTACCTATCAAACAATTACTTTTGTACAAACAATAAACAAAATATGGATTTAAAGGAAATGAATGATGAAATATAAACAAGGCTCGAAATAAAAACAGGGCTTTACGTTTAATCGACACTTTTATGTACCTACAAAGATTGAATGAGGCTTCATGCTCCTAATGTTCTGGATAGGCAAATTACTTTACTGAAGTTTACGAGATCTACCTAGTTAGTTTGTACAGACGTATAAAGATTTAATCCTCTTTTGGCGGTGACTGTACCCATAGCCAGCAAAACAAACATCCTGAAATAACGTACTAGCCTACCAAACACTGCTGAAAGTTTTGTTTCGAAACTAGCTAAGAATTATGTTCCTGTTATACATACTTTATATCTCGTCTATTTTATGTATCAACGTTTTCAGTTCATTTATTTATCCATAGTACAAGCTTTGCATAGTTTGGGGCTAGATGATGCTGTGTGAAATGTCCAGCATTATTATTAATTATTCCTTACTTTTTGTTTCGACACTAATGTTATTTGTTAATTGATTTTAAATACAGGTTTTATGTTACCTATATACGTTTATGTAACTGTGGAATTTATTTAAAAGCTACATTGAAGTTAATTTACGCTAAAAAAAAGTTCTATATCAAGCCGTTCACTTATGAGATCACTATACCGAGGGTGAACGGACCTATCAATCCCTGTAGAAGAACAGCTACGTTGTTCATAGACGTCTACGCCGTAGCATTCGTAGTGCATCGTAGAATTTTAACTATAATAAGCAGCCAAGTACAATAGCAAAAAATTATTCGATGTGCAAACATGCCAGGCATGTTACAAATAGAAATCAAATCGACAGATAACGCAAAAACTCTACATGCGTCTAATAGCATTAATTGCCAAAACTGCATACAATTTATGTCAAGTATCGCGCGACAGCAAATCATCACTATAAATTATGCTTGAATGAATGGTTCTTGCTCTCTCGTAAAATATCGATAGATACCTATTTTAGAACGACTGAAATAGCCGAGGCTGATAACATACATAGATACTAATCGATAAATAGTGCTAGACATTTTCACACAGCATTATCTAGCTAGACCCAAGGAAGCAGAGGAAGGAGTCTTGTGTTATGGAAATACGAAAAATCCCAAGTCTATGGTTATGGAAACCACATGACTGACATGCATGAAGTTCTGCGTTGTCATAGAATGGATGGGTTACCGCAAGCGGCAACAAAAATTGAGCGCTTTTGTGCTTCAGAGGGCACGTTAAATTATCGGTCCTGGCTATAAAGTCGTTTAGCCAAGGTGTTTTGGCGAACTAAAGACTCCGTTGCCAAAGTTCGTCACGTATTCCAACTTACTTTTTAATAAACACAGATACAATAAAAAGCCATTTTCCCTTTGAGTCAGGTCTCTTTGAGTCATGTTAAAAGCGAACTCGACAAAATGGCTACTTTTAACACGCTCACTGTGTGTCACGAGGCCTAATAGACCGCTTTATACTCGACTATAGAACTATAAGATCTCGTACGTTTTTATTAATAAAATACTACATTAAGGGTACTTATGAATGGTGGTCAAAGGCATCTCACTCTAACCAAACAAGAACCTAAAGAAAATTCATTGGCCTGAGCGGGATAGACACACATTTCTACGTCCGCACTGAAGCGATAACTCGTGCAAGAACCATTAGATCTCGTAACGCAGTTAACGTGTGAATACAAAGTTGTAGCTTTGTCCTTTGTCATACAATAAGCATTGTAGAAAAGTCTTATGAGCGAGATTGAATCCTTCGTTCAACAGGGAACAGTTTGGTGCTTTGAAAAAAAAAGCACAATACTATGAAATTTTTCTAAATCATCATCATCGTTTGACCGAAATGGTAAAACAATACATTTTACGTAGAAAACTACACTTGAACTATACTTGAATACAATCAATTTTTTTCATATTTCCTTGAACTAACTAAGTACATACCAGTCTTGTGTAGTTCCGGAACTAATAGTTCAATTGGACTAC
The DNA here is from genome assembly GCA_963565295.1 of Epirrhoe alternata. NCBI lineage: Eukaryota > Metazoa > Arthropoda > Insecta > Lepidoptera > Geometridae > Epirrhoe > Epirrhoe alternata. The sequence continues at coordinate 5,872,358 of OY751375.1, forward strand.
TTCTTTTGCGTTTAGTTCTTTCTTCACTAGTTCAATTTCAATCCAATCATATCTCTTGTTTTGATATATATGATGTGGTGTACTTAATAAATAAATAAATCTCTAGTTCCGTAGTTCAGCGCGGCGAATGAGCGGAGAGGAACGTTGTGAACAAGAACGATAGAAGCAGACAGGCGATGTATTGGACTGTGATTGGACTAGATTGGACTACTGAACTAAACTATCTATCTAGTTCCGTAGTTCAGCGCGGTGAATGAGCGAGATGAACGTTGCGAGCGAGAACGATAGAGGCAGACAGGCGATACATTGGACTAGATTGGACTGAACTAAACTATCTATCTAGTTCAAAAGATAAGTTACGAATGAATACCGATTGGAGCAATGAGAATGACAAAGGCAATTGAACTACGGAACTATAAAAATTTTTGAAAAAAAAATTGAACCGACTTCACATAACACAAATAGACACTAAGAACCTTCTATGTACCTACACTAAAAAGAGAAAAATAAGAATATACACATGCAATTATTACTTACAGTATTCAAATAATAAATTATTATGTTATATTATATTTGAAGTCGGTGCCAACTACCTATGCATTTACATCTAAGAAGAAATTACGAGTACCTACAATAGAACTTGGGTGCAAAATTGTATGGAGTAGTTAGAGTAGAATAGTTGGCACCGACTTCAAATATAATATAACATAATAATTTATTATTTGAATACTGTAAGTAATAATTGCATGTGTATATTCTTATTTTTCTCTTTTTAGTGTAGGTACATAGAAGGTTCTTAGTGTCTATTTGTGTTATGTGAAGTCGGTTCAATTTTTTTTTCAAAAATTTTTATTTTTCAATTTTTAGTGTAAATAATATAATAGGTTAGGTTAGATATTGGAATAGTCAAGATCAAAGAAGTTAGAGTGAGAATCCCTCAGGAATAAAATTATATGGGATCACCTCGAGCGTATTTAAACATGTCAAACTATTCAATGTTTGACTCAGATTTTGTAGTGAGAATGAGGTTTTTTGAGATTTACAGGAAAACTATCAATCCCTCAGGAAAAAAAAGTATGAGGACCACCTAGATATGTATACACTTTCAAGCAAAAAAAAAATTTTGGAAATCGGTCCACATTTTTCGAAAAGATCGGTGATTTTTTGAGTATTACGGGAAAACTATCAATCCCTCAGGAGTAAAATTTTTATGGTACCACTATGGTAGCATACCCTTTCAAACAAAAAAAAAATTTTGGAAATCGGTTTACAACTGACGGAGATATCGATGAACATACATCCAAAAAAAAAAAAAACATACATACACCCGAACATAGAACCTCCTCCTTTTTTTGAAGTCGGTTAAAAAGATAGATATACTTCTTAGCGATCAAAAGATTCAAAACATAAGGTGACACATTTGGCGCATGACTAGTACATACATGAAGTAAGTTATTTTACAATAATAAATACAATACATTAAAAAAATACCAAAAAAGAAAATGAGGAGGCCTATACTCAGCAGTGGGTAGATGTAGGCTGATTAGATAGAAAGTTCGTATGAGTCAGTGGCCAACTCTGGTGACGGAGTTTTTAGGCCGCCTTAAGGCCTTAATCTTAAAATGCGTATCTTCTGAAGCTGACTATAACAAGTGTGAAGCTGAAAGGTCAGCAAAATAACCTAAAAAAATCGCTCACAAAGCTCTCTACTGTCTCATCTTTGTTTTTTGCAACTAATTGCATAAAATTGAGGCTGTACCTGCCGCGTAGGTATATTCCCGCTTTTCTTTAACGACTTCAAAAAACAAAGTTCTGTGTTCCAATATATTTTCAAGCTAGACAAGCTTTTGATATTTATCTCGTAAAACATATAAAACCTCATCCCCGCTTGTAATTTTTTGCATCGTACAAAAGTAGGTTTTCTTATGCTATAGAAGCGTCAACTTTGAACACTTGCTACACGTATCTTTTATTGTGTGGTAATTATTATGTACGAGTGTTGTAGGATCAGGAAAAAGTGCATTATCATCATCTGCAGCTAGTCCCACTGCTGGATGTAGACCGCCTGTGTTCACGCCATTATTAGAAAGAAGAAAGAAAGAAAGAAACTTTTATTTTGTGCCACAGACAGAAGAATATTATAATATTATAATGCAGGTACATTGTAATATTATTGAATTAAAATAAGTTAGACATAATCTGATTAGTACCTACACTCTTAACTTAAATAACTATAAGTGACCGCAAAATAGGGCGTCACTCAGCAAAATGTATATTACGGTCCTGTGCCTCACGCAGTGGGCTTGAAAGTAGGTAATTCCTAGATGATTATTTTCATAAAAGGTTACCATGGTCGCCTCGTTAACAGCAGATAATGGTATCAGATTGGAAATGTTTTACTGATGAAATTAAGTGGATCACGCTTTTCTGTTCCACATTAATCCCTTGATTAGATAAGGCCTTTCGTAAATCAAAAGCGAGCTTTGATTTAGATTAAGCCAACTTTAGTACAATAATAATGGGCACAATCTTGATTGGTTAAATAAATTACACAGGTCTTCTAAGTCTCTCAAACGAAACACCGGATCACGCCACGTCAGCAATTTTACTAAGAAATGCCGACTTAACCAATTGTGTATTTAATTAAATGAGCTGACTAATTAAACGAGCGTCTATAGAAATTAACTAAACATCATTTAAATCCAGATTTGAAGGTAGTTTTTATAAAATTATTAACTTAGGCTTTTACATCGTACCTACTAGATTAGATATACAGCGTCAGGACCTATGCCTACACTTAACGGGACGCTGTTTGAGATGGAAAATGATACATTCCCACTGAGACGGAAAATTATAAATTCACACTGAGATAGAAAATGATACATTAACACTTTTATATGTAGCAGGCAGATTGATGAATTAGTCATTTCATAATATACCTAGGCCCTTGGCATATCGTTCAACGACGCCATTTGATGATCTGCCTAGGCATATGCCCATTGTTCAATACAGAACATAAAGATTATTTAGCTTATTAGAAATAGGAAATATTGATTGCTTATGTATGGCAACATTTTATAAATTTAAAAAGAATGTAACCACTTCCGGTGGCTATATTCTCTCTCTCTGTTCTACCGTGCAATGGCGGTCACATTGTGGAGTGCAAAAATTAAAATAAATTACTCAAATTAAACTTTCTTTGCTGTTTCATTAACAGCAAAAGTGGTCCTTCGAGATACTTAACCAGTACAAGTGTTTTCTTCGCGGTGTGTCATCATTCACATTGTTTTCGGCGATTTGCAATACAAGTCGTTGGATACCGGCGCGTGCGGCGAAGGGACAAGAAGATACATTGCCTGCATATTCGCATTGTATGCGATTGCGGCAGCTCACATTTCGACTCTATAACGTCGATACATCGGGTGATACTCGTCAATCAATATCGATTTTGGAGAAAAATCATCAACATTTAGAGAAGGCGGTGTTTCGAAAATTTTCAAACCATAGACGGAGAACGCTACGTGACGTCACATAGAAGAGGCTGTTTGTTTCGCTGGATGTCCTGTTTGCACAGGAAGTGCAGTTGCAATCATCGAGCAAGACCGTCAGTCACGTCAAGCAAGTTACGAAACGTCAAACTTTGGTCGTTCATCGTTCACTCTCAAGCAATCATCATTCACATTGTTTGGATTGTTTGTAAACAAAACAAACTTAGATTCAGTGCGGGAATTAAGCGGTCGTATTATTTAAGAAGTGCTGTGTGCGTAATAAAAAGTGAAAAGCGTAAGTGTTTACCATGGCGGAAGCCGAACTTGGACGTTTGCGAGCTCAGCGTGCCCAATGTAAGTCAACCATTACCAGAATTGAGAACTTTATAAATCATCCAGACAGCGCAGCTTCGTATACTATAGACTCGTTAGAAGCACGTAAAGACAAACTTAATCTTTCCCTTCAAAAATATGAGAGCTTACAATTAGACATTTGTATGTTAGATGAAAAAGATGTTGATGATGGAGTTGTAGAAGATAGATACTTTTTTGTGATGGGGAAGATCAATGCAGCATTAAGACAATTGAAAACTAAAGTAGAATCAGATAAACCCACAATTTTGGCTTCCAAATTGCCTAACATTGAAATCTCATCATTTGATGGAAAAGAATTCTCAAAATTCAAGCCTTTTATGGACTTGTTTAATGCTGTCATTGATAAGAACCAGACATTGTCAAATGTGCAAAAACTGTTTTACCTGCGCAAGTACCTTACTGCAGATGCACTAGCTGTTATCATCAACTTGCCACTTGTCAATGAATCTTACCCTGAAGCTATCACATTGCTAGAAAAGAGGTTCAATAATACAACTCGCATAATTTCAAATCACATCAACATCCTCCTTGACATTCCACAAATGCAAAAGGGTACTGCGGCATGCATCAGGTCATTCATTTCTGATGTGCGTCAACAATTACATGCTCTTAAAAACCTTGAGCAACCTGTTGAGAGTTGGGATATGCTAATGATTTCAATTTTGTCAAGAAAGCTCGATAGCTACACAAACCGTGCATACCATCTCGACAGGTCGTCTCCAGATAAATTGCCTACATTGGAAGAATTTCTATTCTTTCTGGAAAAAAGAGCTGTTGCCTTAGAGGACAGCAACTTACCATTGAAAAGTACCTGCTATGAAGGTAAGTCAAAATTCAATAACAATAAAGTTACAAACATTGCAACCAAATCATCAAATGTCAAACGTTCCTGCACATTTTGCAGCAATGATCATCCAATTTATGTATGCCCAAAATTCAAATTGGCTCCTGCCTCACAGCGTACAAAGTTTGTCGATGACAATAAATTATGCACTTCATGTCTGAGAAAGCACACTGACAAATGTAGGTACACATTCAAATGTCAAATCTGCAAAGAAAGTCACAATACACTCTTGCATGAGGATAAGCCTAAAGATAAAGAGAATGTTATTACATTACATTCCAACTTGTCAACCTGCGAGAAAAACATATTATTGCCTACTATGATGGTAAAACTCATTGACAAGTCTGGTCAGGAAATTGAAGTGAAGGCACTGCTTGACTGTGGTAGCCAAGTTTGTATAGCAAAGCGTACACTTGTAGATCAGCTGAACTTGACACCGGTATCTCAAGATTCAAACATTGTTGGTTTAGGGAATGTTCCCAACAAGGTAACAGAATGCGCTAACATTTTGCTAAAAGCTTCTGAACACAATCTAAAATTCTCACTTAAATGTCACATTGTAGATACAATAACTACTAAATTACCCCAAAATTACATTGATTTGAAAAATTGTCAAATACCCAAAAATGTTCAGCTTGCTGACACCGGTTTCAATAAACCGTCTGAAATTGACCTATTGTTAGGAGTTGACTTTTACTCCAAAATTATAATTGATGGAATCATAAAATTAGACAATGGTCTTGTATTACAAAACACACTGTTAGGTCACATTGTAACAGGAACAATTGCAAATGAATGCAAAATAAATCCATCAAGTGTGAATCTGGTCTCAAACTTTGTGGTTCAAGAAATTCAGGATGATAGTTTAGAAAATATAATGAAAAAGTTTTGGCTTTCAGAAAAAATTACTGAAGAAAAATCTGATCAAAACATTGAGTTAAAAAAGGCTGAACAAGTTTTTCAACAGTCGGTTAAATTAGAAAACAACAAATTTTCAGTTGACATTCCTTTAAAATGCCCATTAGAAGAGTTAAATATTGGAGATTCATTTTCATCAGCCCTGCAGAGATTCCACTCACTTGAAAGAAAGTTTGAGACCAACCCAGATTATTTTCAAAAGTATAAAAGGTTCATCGATGAATATGTAGAGCTGGGTCATGCCAAGGAGGTTGATATAAGTCAATATGATATCAATAATGATCCTGTGTATTTCCTTGCTCACCATGCTGTCCTGAATGAAGGTAGCAAAACAACAAAATTAAGAGTAGTTTTTGGAGGTAATGTAAAATCAAAAAATGGTCTCTCTGTAAATGATGCCATGTTAAATGGACCTATAGTTCAAAATGACTTATTCAACATACTACTGCTATTTCGCTCTTACCAGTATACACTAATGTGTGATGTAGAGAAAATGTTCCGTATGTGCTCCATAAATGAGAAATTCAGGCCATTGCAAAATATTCTTTGGCGAGATCATCCTAGTAAGCCCATTGCTTGTTTACAGCTGCAAACAATTACTTACGGCTTAAAATCCTCTACCTTTTTGAGCACTAGGTGTCTGATAGAGCTAGCGAGTATTTATCAAAATGAGTACCCGCTTGCGGCGGAGGCTGTAAGGTTAAATACCTACATTGATGATGTCATAACTGGCGCGGATAGTATAGAGAACATTCAAGAGCTCAAAACACAACTTATTGAGTTGATGAAATTAGGAAGTTTCAAATTACACAAGTGGTGTTCTAACTCTCCTCAGTCACTCAACGATTTACCTGACAAAATAAAATACATTGAACAAGTTGATCTCAATAAAGACAACATAGTTAAAACATTAGGTTTGAAATGCGATATAATTACTGATAAATTGCTATTTACATGTCCCATGACAGAAGATCATGATAAATTAAAAACAAAAAGAGATATTTTAAGTTTCATAGGGAAGATTTTTGACCCTCTTGGTCTAATAGGACCTATAGTAGTTAAAGCTAAATTGTTAATGCAGGAGATTTGGAAAACAAAGGTTGACTGGGACTCCACTTTGCCCAGTAGCATACTGAAAAGTTGGAAAGAGTTTTTGATGAGCTTAAATGAGATGGGCACAATCCAAATACCTAGAGTCATAAATTCTGCTAGTATGGAAAATGTAGAGTCAATAGAAATTGTTGGATACTCTGACGCTTCACTGAATGCAACTGGTTGTTGTCTCTACCTTAGGGTTGTATCCATGAATGGAAATGTAGAAATGAGGTTATTATGTTCAAAGTCCCGGGTTGCACCTCTCAATAGAAAACTTACCATCCCAAATCTTGAGCTCAATGGTGCTCTACTCCTTGCAGAACTCTCTTCTAGAGTTTATACAACTCTTCAAATTAGGTATAAAAATCTCAAAGTGTTTTTATACACAGATTCTCAGGTGGTACTAGCCTGGTTGAATTCCCAAAGATCAAAGGGTGCCTATGTCTCCAATAGAGTCCATAAAATTAGGACCCTAACCAAAGATTTCACATGGTCTCATGTAAAGGGAATAGATAATCCTGCTGATATATTATCAAGGGGTATTGCTCCTCATAAATTGCAAGCCGACCAGCTATGGTGGTCTGGCCCATCCAGTTTGCTAGATACAAATTTTCAGCACAATATTGCTGAATCAATTTCACAAAATATTGATGAAACCCCCCAGATTGAAAACAATGTATGTAGTGTACAACAAAGAATTTCATTAAATTCAGATTGTATTTTTGATAAATACTCAGATTATAACAAACTTCAAAGAGTTATTGCTCTACTCTTACGATTTAAACATAACTGTCTAAATTCAAACAATAAATTAGTTGGTTCATTGATGCCTAAAGAGCTACAGCTTTCTAATTTAGTTATTATAAGGCATGTTCAGCATATGGCTTTTGCAAATGAAATTCAGTTGTTACAGAAAGGAAATGAAATTAAGAACCATATGGCTAGTCTGCACCCCTTCTTAGACTGCAATACTATTCTAAGAGTAGGAGGTCGCTTACAAAATGCGCCTAACTTGTCCTATGATAAAAAGCATCCAATCATACTTCCAAAGTCCAACCACATTACCAACTTAATTATTATAAAGGAACATCTGAGGCTTCTACATGCTGGTGCTAAGCTAGTGCTAAGTTCACTTTCCCAAAAATTCTGGCTATTAAATGGCATTAGAGAAGTTAAGAAGATAGTTCACAAATGTGTTAAATGTTTCCGTCTTAAGGCAGTAGCTGCTAAACAATTAATGGGTTCTTTACCCTCACAAAGAATATCAATGAGCAGACCTTTTGAAATTACAGGTGTAGACTTCTGTGGTCCATTTGACATTAAGGTAGCCCGGATTAGAAATCCTATTATCACAAAAGGTTATGTTGCACTATTTGTATGTTTTGCTACCAAGGCCATCCACCTTGAGTTGGTCAGCAACATGACTACAGCAGCCTTCTTGGCATGCCTCCAGAGATTTATAGCTAGGAGAGGACAACCATCCTATATCTATTGTGACAATGCAAAAACATTTATAGGTGCTGCAAATAAATTGAAGGATTTGTATGAATTGCATTCATCAAAGTCCAAAAAAGATAATGTAGAGAATTTTTGCTCAAATAAGTTAATTAGATTCAAGTACATACCTAGTTACTCTCCTGAGTTTGGTGGGCTTTGGGAAGCCGGAGTAAAGAGTGCAAAACATCACATCAAGAGAGTGATTGGGAATGTATCTTTAACATTTGAAGAATTTAATACTGTTCTTACACAGATAGAATCAATTTTAAATTCCAGACCGCTTCTACCTCTGAGTAGTGAAATTTCAGACTTAAATTATCTGACTCCAGGTCATTTCCTAGTGGGAACCTCACTCACAAGCTACCCAGAGATAGATGTGACTGATAAAAACATAAATAGATTAAAATTTTGGAATATTTGTACAAAAGTAAAACAAGATTTTTGGAAAATCTGGTCTAAGGACTATTTAACTTCCTTGCAAAATAGACCTAAATGGAAAAATTGTTCTAAAAATATTGAAGAAGGAGATTTAGTTATTGTTAAACAGAAAGATATTGCACCTCTAAATTGGCCCATGGGGCGAATTGTAAAAACAATACCTGGACCAGATGGTAAAGTTAGAGTAGCTGAAGTTAGAATGGGGACTAAAAATAATGTTTATTTACGGTCATATACAAAATTATGTCCTTTGCCTTTGAACGATAATTCTGATTAAGTTAAGATAAAAATAAGTTAAAGTTAAAAAGTAAGTTAGGATTAAGTTAATTGAAAGTAAAATGTAAGTAATTTAGAACCTAAATTCAGTTTTGAGATTAATGTAAAAATTAAAAAATGTATGAGTAAACTTAATTTAAGTTGGTGGTATTGCCCGCCCCAACTTATGTTCAATACAGAACATAAAGATTATTTAGCTTATTAGAAATAGGAAATATTGATTGCTTATGTATGGCAACATTTTATAAATTTAAAAAGAATGTAACCACTTCCGGTGGCTATATTCTCTCTCTCTGTTCTACCGTGCAATGGCGGTCACATTGTGGAGTGCAAAAATTAAAATAAATTACTCAAATTAAACTTTCTTTGCTGTTTCATTAACACCCATTCGTCAAACGAACGATATGGCGGGTGTTAGTTAGGCAGATCGTGAAATGGCGTCGTTGAACGATATGCGTAGGCATATCATGAAATGGCTAATTCATCGATCTATTCTATATATCTATACATCGATAATATCACATTATTCACTTGTCTTCACATATCTTTGTCCTCATTCAATTTCATTGCATTCTTCACAAAAGTCGCCGGTTTACGGTATGACAGTTAGTATCTGGTGGCCAATTCTGGTGCCGGAGTTTTATGCCGCTTGAAGTCATCTGTACCTTAGTCCTACTCTTAAATGTTATCAATTCAAGTGTTCGCTTAAGCCTTCCCCTTCCCTTCCATACACACTCCCCACAATATTTAGCTAAATACTTTTATTCATCCTCTCTACTAATTATAAGTCAAAGATGAAGTTACGCAATAATTTAGTTCGCCGTCTCACATCTTAAACGTAGGGAGCAGCACCGGACGTTTTACGGTCCACATAGTTGACGCTCCGCTTCTCCGCCAGCGAGCATGCGTGTCCAGTGTGGCAGAGGTCTACTCATGCCAAACAGTTGACGCAGCGCTAAACGAAAAAAGCCGCATTATGAGTTGCCTAAAACCAACTCCTCTCAACATGCTATATCCTTTAGCAGGTATCGCACCACCGAGAGTGCGACGGGATGTAGCATGTTCCGTAGTAAAATACAAACAGGAAAGTGAAAGTCGGCCGGCACCCCCTGTATGGACATGAAATCCCCCGAGCCCGTAGGAAAAGTTTCCTGCGTACTATACAGCCTTCAAACGATTATCCGGCTGTCGCTAAGTTTAAGCTTTGAAAAGAGTAAAAACCTCGCAACTCCCGGTTTCATCATCCCTCAGGGAAAAATACCACCAGGGCATGTCATTGCCGGTACGGATATTGTTAAATCGACTTCGCATCCAGGTTGGCCGCTGCAGAGCGAACATCTGTGCAAGGGGGTTTGTTTAAAGACCCCGGCTTAGTACAGTGTGAATGCGGTACTCCATCACAATCTATGCCGCACCTATGGTGTGGCTCTTGTGCCCTAACACCTGCACACAAGAAGACCTCAACCGCAGCCAAAGATAGCGCGGTTGAGGTGGCCACCTTTTATTCGAAATTAATTTAACTGAGTGGGCATCGACTCGAAAAGATGAAGAAGAATTAAAGTTTTATAAATGTATGTATTAAACTGAATCGAACTAAATTGACGATCTCTGTGGCGCAGTGGGTGAAAGCCCGCTTGGGACGCAGAAGGTTCCGGATTCGATCCCCGCCGCGGGATAAATGTTTGTATGATCTGCAAATATTTATCACGGGTCTGGGTGTTTATATGTATAATATGTATGTATGTATGTAGTATATCAGTTATCCGGATCCCATAGTACAAGCTTTGCTTAGTTTTGGGCTAGATGATGCTGTTTGAAATGTCCAGCATTATTTATTTTTTAAACATACAAATTAAATGCCTAGTTGGTACAAAATTTATTTAGTTGTCGTATTTTATCCGCAAGTTTACTTTTATTTATTAGTTAGTAGTATTAGATAAGTAATATCCCTACCTACTGTCAATTCGCTGGCATCGCCCATCACGTCATGCTTCCGCATCACATCCATACTTTATAATGGATAATCCTTCCGCAATCAATGTAACATCCGCATTGCGATTGCATACCGATGTCACTTGACAAAAACACACTCGCGGAGTTTTTTATTAGGCTCTTTCACAATATTTACTGTATTTTAGATACCTACACATTTTCAATTAGCGACAACATGCCATGATAACTCGTCCGAAATATAATCTGCGAACAGCCTTTGTGCACGCGATGACGAAAGTTAAAACAAATCTGACGAGTGCTCGACGTTAAACTACCCGCATTACTCATGCAAAAAGTCGGGCCCGTGTTAACCATTCAAAGAGGGTGGTTTCCTGAGAACTGCTCATTAATCAAGTACAGGCGTTAAGATTAAATAATAACTCGGCAAGAAGAAGTGCTACGAGGCCGAAGAGGTCGGCTTTTCAGGAACCCCTTGCACGATTCTAAATCGTTCTGGAATTCATATCCTACATTACTCAACAAAGGGAATATTTGATCAATTAAGTTGAATTCTAAATAGTTTCAAAACTTTACGTATATTTTTCAGCGCAGCGTTGTTGGTAGATTTTTAAAAGCTTGAATTTAATCTTGGTGGTATTTACTGCTTTTTGAATACCTAAATTCTGCTTGTAAGTATGCGATATTCGAAAAGTCTTTCTTTTTATACAATAAGTGCATAAATTAATTACGAAATGATGTAGGGACCAGAGTAGCGTAGCTCACTTAATTACATATGAGATCGAAACGGATGAAATATGCACGAATAAATAATATGTGTATTTAACCGCGTGCTCGACAAGGAATGTAATATAATTCGCATTACTAAACAATTATACTTATTATTATTTTTTATACAAAATAAATTATAATAAAAACAAAGTTTTACAACAGAACGCAGGTAATTTACACGCAAATAATAAAAGTAGGAGAAGTAACGCAAGCTTAGCGAAAAAGTTGTTGAAAGCTGTTTTCTTACCTTGAATAACCGAAAGCCTGGTTTGACCACTCCAAACTGAGGCAGCTATAAAGACTGCGCCGGTTGCTGAATTCTTCGGGAACCTTTAAGTTTATTGGTTAATTTTAGGTAATTCGCGTAAAACTTGAAAGCTTCAGCAAATTTGCTAAATTAAATGAGATTTGGAAATTTGTTTTTTTGTTAAGGCTGCTTTCATTCAGGAAGAGGTATTTGTTTGATTGATATACGCAAGTATTTTCGGGGTTGTTTAGATCCAAGGAGGGACACGATCGCTCAGGCGAAGGCGCGAAACTCGACTGTTCGTTTGGTTTGAGGCGCGTGGCGCGACCGCTTTATCCACGGGGGTTTAGTGACGTGCGCATTTTCCCGCAAAACGTTTTCTTCAGCTTGACGTGCGAAGCTCCTGCCCTTTGCTCCAGCCAAAGAATACTTAATAATTTATTTTAATAAACTCTGTTCATCGTCACTTCGTTACGTACGTAGAGCCTATTAGAACGCAAGGACTATGTAGCTTCCTAGTAAAATATTTTTTTTAATCTGGTGTGAATGATCAGAGTAATGGTAATCACCAACAATTACATTTTACATTATTATAATATTAGTAGATAAACCTAGAATACATTATATGAAATTAAATTTAACCTTTTTATGAATCGATTCGTTATTTCATGGGTGCCTTCCCCTCACTAGTTAAGCCTGGCCGCCCGCCCCTCACGCTCCTGTTCCGTACTTTAGCAGTTACCCATATATATATATAGGTATACCTATATTCTTAAGAAATTTATACTGATGATCAAACGAAGATACCTATCCAAAACGAAATTAACGACCTCATGGGAACCATATTTTTGGATTTCAACTTGTTTGAAATTTTATTCGAACAACAATTTAAAACGTTCTACTGGGAACAATTCTGCTCTGAAAATACAAACGTTAATAAAATAAATCGTTTTTCAAGAAAATTCAAGACATCGTCCTTCGTGGCGTGGCAGTCACGGTTGAGACGCAAGAGGAGTTCGATTCTCGCGGCAAAGCAAATACTCGTATACGATAAAGTGCTTACCGTGACCTGTATCTCTACGGTAGAATAAAGTGAAAATATATTAAGACACTTACGTGTTTTGTCGCGGTCGTAGAAAAGATGATCATTTTTTGTGGGACCGGGACTGTGTCATTTATATATTAAATATGGTACCTATAAGACATCTTAATTCAACAACTACTCAAATCTGAGTATGGTAAACAGATAGACAGATACACAAAAGAGACAAATATTTATTTGGTACATCCCTCGTGTTTGCAGTACGTGACAGTTTGTCACAGGCTTCGCTGGCGCAGTAACTACCTCATTTAGAAAAGAAATCTTTATGAATCCTATTTTGTATGATAAAATTAAAGACTGTAGAATTATGAATTCAAATATTTGTGATAAAACGTACCTGCTCCAGCTGTCCGGAAGCTTCTGCAAAGGCTGTCTCATTTATAAAATCTTTTTGGCACAACGGCGTGCGCGAATTTGACTAAGTAATTTGATTTTTAATGAAATTTTTATAAATGTTTTTCTCTTGTCTGCCTTTTCAGAAAAGTCAATTACACAGGCAAGCGTGGTGAATTTTATTGTGATGATTACCGTCGTAGAACTTGTCCCTAAATAAATAATAATAAAGAAATAATGCTGGACATTTCACACAGTATCATCTAGCTCCAAAGTAAGCAGAGCTTGTGTTAGGGATACTACATGACTGATGTAGCAGTGTTTGTATGATCTGCAAATACTGTGTAGATATGTATTTACAAAAATATAAGTTGGTATAAGTTGTATATCAGTCATGCCATTTGTATGCTCCACTACGATCAGCCAACCGCCGACGATTGGCGAAAAGTTACCACAACTGAAAACGAAACCGAGCTAGCTAGCAGATTGTCTGTAGTTCGGATAGTTGTAGGTATAGCTTTCGCTTGCTCAGAGTGTTTGAAAGCGACGCGCCATTACTCCCCCAGTTACTTGCTGACATGCGTCGTCTCCTAGAGTGTCCTGACATCCAAGAGAGCATCCAAACTAGTGTTTTAGCTCTTGTCACCGCAGCATACTAATAAATAAATCTGTGCCTTTTCTTTTGTAGTCACGAGCCGAGCCCGTGTAAAAAGAATAATAAAAAAACTAAATAATAATACATAAGACACTAAGAAATACCTATAAAATAATAAATAAGCAACAATAATAAATAAAACAAATGACTTTATTGAAGTTATTAAAAATATAGAAATTTACATACATAAAATTTAACATGCAAAATCGACTAGACTCGGGTACCAAATTAACACTTACTTTGATACTTAACTACATACATTTCTTGATCAATAAAAATAATTATACTTTAATAACTTAACAGATCATTTTTTTTTAATATAATACTACTTATATTATAATAACTAACCTAGTGATAACTTCGATAAAAATTTAACATGCAAAATCTAACATCATACACAAAAGACAAAAATCTACATTTAACAACAAATTGTTTAAAAATAAATCAACTTTGAACTTCTTAAGCCTTTCCATAGGCCTACTATCCTATCTCAACATCTCTAAGCAAAGTGGTACATCAATTTCTTTATTTTGCAAGAGCTTCAGTACATATTCTGGCACTATAGTCTGGTTTCTCTTTATATGTTCCTCCCTTATAGTAAGTAGTACATCATTGGTTTCTCCAGATTTCTCTTCTCAGTGAAATCCTTTTTCAAAAAAATTAAAACCTCCATGAAGTTTGGTTTTTTTAACTAATTAGGATAACTAATCTAATGGGAACAGATTTTTTTTACCTGAACCAGGTAAAAAAATTAGCACAGGTATGTATAAGAATGCAAACATTTTATTTCCAACTAGGTCTGGTCCCTTTCTGGACCCTTTCTTTAATAATACGCATTTTTACGATATTTTGTTACTATTATCTATTGAGCTGAACTGATAAGGATTCTGACAATAGGTATTGGTTTTTTTAACTAATTAGGATAACTAATCTAATGGGGACAGATTTTTTTTACCTGAACCAGGTAAAAAAATTAGCACAGGTATGTATAAGAATGCAAACATTTTATTTCCAACTAGGTCAGGTCCCTTTCTGGACCCTTTCTTTAATAATACGCATTTTTACGATACTTTGTTACTATTATCTATTGAGCTGAACTGATAAGGATTCTGACAATAGGTATTCATTGTCACTTACCTTGTTGTACCTAATGTTTTACAGCATATAACACCTTGTTGACGAAAAGTATAACGTTAAGCCAAAATAATATATTTTTACTAATTTATTTGTGGCCCGAATCTTTGGGACACAGCGATAATGAAAATAAATCAAAATAGTCCACACCATGAATGGGCCACAACGTGTATAACCCTGACCATTGGGCATAGCGATAATTGCGGAAGTTGGGCTTCATGAAACTGGCCACTGCATACGCAGCGTCGATAATTAGAGGGAATTTCTCTCTATGCATCACTTTGGTCTGTTGCTTGTGATGTGTATATCAACTTGATGAATGGGCGATCACACACTGGGACATCTGCAATAAAGTCCAACACTTTTTGGAAGTTTTCAGTGTTCTCTCCTTGGAGGATTCGTGATTGCAGAAGCTCAACATAATTGCAGATAATATACTCGAAGATTATCTGAATATGCCCCATCTCAGTGTAGCTCAGCAAGTTCAAAGCTATTACTGTGAGTGTTGAGGTTCTGTCATCCCCTGAACAAGATTTTTGGAGTATGCGGAAGCAATTTTTCCTTACTTCATAGAGGGAACTCACCCTGCTGTAGATGGCTTTGACTACTTGAAGGTTCGGCTTAGGTATTGTGGGGATCATAGATTTTCCCATGGCGGAACAGAAGTTTTGAATTCTTCTCTGGAACCATATCTGCACCGAATTTTCTACCAAATTCTTCCCCACAAGTAGAAGTATTGTGTACAGAATTCCTTCTAGAAGTTCCATATCCCCTTCTATCCCATCCAACTCTGTGTCAACTTGAAGGGTGCAATTATTGTTGAGCTCATTAATCTGTGCTACTCCTTCATCGGTAGCTACATCAATTTCCTGAAACTAAACGGCAATACGCTTCCTGAGAAGTTCCTTAGTTATGTTATTATCCGTGAGAGATCGTTTCCCAAAGAAATAAGCCATAGCTTCCAGGTATACCACAAGAGCCTGATTTGGTGTTAGTTCTTCATCAGTTGTTGCCCAAAGTGGAGAAATTATACTTGATGCCATAACCATCATGATTTCCTGACTAATCTCGCGACTTGTGTTCAGAACCCTCACTGTAACCTGAGTTGGCTTCACTCTTTGAGGGAAAAGCTTAGCATCTGAGTTATTGACAGAGAAGTCCGCATTAGCTCCAGCATACATAGAGTCTTTTTTGGAACTAGACACTAATGCTCTCAGCTTAGCTGGCAAGAAGTTCTTAGCCTCCAGTACATGAGAGTTCATGATGATTACCGTTAAAGATTTCTGTGTCTTCTACCAACTTTATTATCTCTTCTATGTTAAGGAAGATGTTTATTAGGGTTTTATGGAACACAATAGGTCCTATGCGCAACCAGGGCGTTGAATGCTTTTAGACTTGATTTATTCTGACTGTTGGTACGAGGGCAAGTGCACCGCCAGGTGGGTAGTATATGAAGTGGCAGGCCCAGGAGCCGCCATGCCGCTTCGTTGCTACTCGCATACTGGCCCGCTCTAAAAGACTGCACCTCATCGCTCGGATGGATGTTGTTTGCGTTCCCTGGTTGCTGACGTTTAAAATAGCTTGATCGTTACCCTCATTTATACATTTACCGATGTATTTTATTGCCAGCACCGAGTTATAGAACTCTACGTTAATGTGGGGGTTAAACATGTTGTTCACTATTGTTCCTGGACCACCACGGAGCCTGATGGTGATTCCTTCATCCTCTGGCGCACGGCGCCGTTACAAACGATAGTCATTGTCATTGGTTTGTCTCTCTTAGCAGTGTACACTACACCTCTTATGTCAAAATCCGTCTAGCTGTTTTGGCTGTAGGGCGAACCAAAGAAATAGGTACATACATATGCTTAAAACTCATTACCCTTCTGACGCAGTCGGGTAAAAGGTTCGAAAACATCTGTCAAGTGCGTGAAAGTAGGCTCTTTAATTGTCTCGTCGAGCACCGTCAGCCGCCAGGTTTGTTTGGGCAGACCACGTTTTCGCTTTCCTAGGGGATTCCAATCCATAGCCTATTTTGGTATATGTTCGGGACATCTTCGGAGCGTGTGGCCGATCCAATTCCACTTGCGGCGCTTAATTTGTTGGTCGACTGGGGTTTCGTTGAAGCGGCCATTTATTAAGGTCATAATTGTCGAAGCGAAAACAATAAGTCCCTGTGCGCTACAACGTAGGTAACCATCGAAAATATTCAAGAGTCAACGAGCCAGAAGTGATAAGGGACAGGGAAATGAAAAAAGAACTGGATACAAATCCCTGAGGCAAATTAAAACGAGCTCTTTGCAAACGTGTTGCTTGGTTTAGCGAATATACTTACCTATTTATTGATTTCATTTTGCTGCTGAGTTTTTATTTTAGCTTTGCATACTAATACCTAACTTAATTTGATTGATTCAGCAATTAATCGTTTTCTATGAAATGCCAAATGAAAAGTGGAAATGCAAAATCTTTTGTAATTATTATAATGGCTCAAGATTTAAAGAGCCGTGTTAGCCTAATAGAATAGAATGTAGGTACACATTCTCGACTTTTGACTGTTGCGACTCCAAACCTTGGGATTGAATTGAACCGAATGAATGAGGCGAGTATCGCAACAGGCTGTTGATCATCCCATTAAATAGCATTATAATTCCTACTTCTGTTCTTGCCTCGCGCAGCGTTTGCACAAAACCGATATTAAATAAAGTATGCAACAATTGCCCTAGAACTAAAAAATAAACACGAACAGTATTTCATTCAAATAATCGTAAGCAGTGCTCTAAGAAACTACTTATTGCATAAGAAAACTCAGAATACCTATTGCTATGTTTTCTTACCCTAAGTGTTTGTTGACCAAATCCCTTGCAGCTTGTTAAACATGTTATGAAACTGAAATTGTTATGTTTCATTTTCTCGTAAGCAATTTCTGCGGTAATTCCCAATCCTATATAAGTTCCGCAGAATTGTTCGCTCGCTCTTTCAAAATGGCTCGACCAAACGCTCTACTTCTTTTGTGCATCGTCTCTTATTTTGCAGTGAACATTGTAAGTCAACATTATATTTTTCTATCACGGTATTAATACCGATTTGTTCCAGTATTTGGCGCCTAATAATCACAGTCTTGTGGAATATTACTACAAACTAAAAGAATATGCCAAATGTGGTTTTAACAATTGGGTACCTAGCACCAGACGTCCGAAAGACGAGTGGGAAGGTGATTCACCTTCCCACTCGTCTTTCGGACGTCTTGAGTTGTTTTCTCTTGAGAGAGGGCGATAGAGTCATGCCGATAGAGCTTTTCTTTTTACGGTCATAATATCACAAGGTTCCAGATAAGATATATCAAAACGGATTTCGATTTAGGAATACTTATGATGCCTAAAAACAATAAATGGTAAAACAAAATAAAAAAAAATTATTGGTGGTAAAAATATTCTCTCTGGGTACCCACCGCGGGCAACAACAATCCCTAAATTTAAGAATCCTCTGTAGATTTAATTTGGGTGCTGAGTAGAATAAAAGACAGGTCTTAGGTTTTATCTACATTATAAACTGTTACATAAGCAAAAATTCAAAAATTCTGTGTCAATCCAACCAACAATCTACAATCTTCCTAGATACAAGTGTAGCTTCAGATAAAGAAGCCCTGTTGTTTCGATAGATCGTAGGTCCGGATCATCACTCGCTGTGGAAGGCCTTAAAAAATTAATAAGTAAATATACAATTTCGAACAGGCGGTGGTAAGTTATTCCAACATTTCGTGGCAGCATACTTGCTACCACGAAAGGCAGCGTAAATTACCTATTATTACATTTAATTCTTCTTCTACGTATATTATATCCATTGTAATTAAATATTGATGTGACTGAAAACCAGGCGGTTGTTACTGGTATGCCCTTAAAAGTCGAATGGGCTGGGCAGTGGGCACATAATTATGTATTAAGCTCTGCCAAGGTTCAAAAACACATGCCCGCAGTATTGACGCGTGCGTGTTTCATATGAAATGCGCTTCATTTTCTTGTGTAAAATGACAGCTAAATATTCATTCTGCAGAAATCGAGCTTATTCTAATACTTTCCTTAGCTTTGTTTGATATACCCAGTATCCTCTAGAAAAAGGATAGCACATTGTCAGTGACATTATCATGATTTGTGCATGATTGATTTTTATACTGTAAATACCAAGGTAAAATAAAATGTAGCGCTTCTAAAGCTCTAGCGAATTCACCATATTTTGTCAAAACCATATTTTGTCATTTTTAATAATGGCTGACCTTGTTCATTCTACTTTCAGAGAGTCCAAGTACTAGCCGTTTAAAAGTTTTTATAATTTCAGGAGTGCAAAATAGTACTGCCCCACAACCTCCGGTACTTAGAGAACATGCTGAATGCAGATGTAGTGGCCAAAGCAGCCAAGATCCGGCAGAGAATGGAGGCAAACCCCAACAACCAAGACAGCGACAAGGGTTGGCCCATGCTCCTTGCCAAATACCAAGCGGATGACAAGAACAACAAAAACTTTTTCCCCGGAAACTACAACGGGATTTACAATCGAAGATATCAAAACTATTAGGGAATAGAGTAATATACCGCTAGAATACATGTTTGTAAATATTACTAATTATTTCATTGTTTCTTTGTCCCACTGGCTTCCGATTCACTATTGTGAATCTGGATATATTAAAAAAATTACTCCTTCAACTGCGGAACGTACTATCGAAGTAAGTACTTCAATAAAGGTTGCCGGATTTTGAATGTTGCAAAGTTGCTCGTTGGAGGCCATAAAACGCAAGAAAAAGTAAATTGCCTGATGCAGTAGCTATATTAAGAATGAAGGGGTAAGATAGGAAATCGTTAGGAAAAAATGTAATAAGATGCTATTAATCCAAGCAAACTGTATTTGTAATCTTAACACGGACTTCATGTGATTGAATTCTGCTTTCTCTAAAATTAGATAGAGGTCAGACTCTCCTTCTTGTTGATATAGCTTTGCCAGGGTCGGTATTTTCTAAAGTTTCCCTACCACATGTTGAGCTCTATATTGTGCGGTTGCCTGCATAACAGTGTTTACAAATTTTGGGTGGATTTTGTAGGGTCCCATTAGAAATGAAATCAAGTCTTTATTGGGTTGTTGTTCAATCAGCCTGAGAAATTCCTTCACATAAGGCTGAGTCACATGATCAGTGTTGGTCAGAAACTCTATCATAACCCCTCTTCTAGCCTCTGACGGAGATGGGGTGGACTCTAGATTAATGGCCTCGGGGTTCATGGTTAAAAGTATTTAGGTCATAATAATTAGGTATAATTTAGGTCTGATGAGAGATAGGGGTTAAGAATTCTCTCTATCAACTTCTTTAAAGATCCACTGCATACTTCGTATGCTAGCCTTAAGGTGGCAACATCAAAGGAGAGTTGATCTGGGAATCCCTTTACAAGGATAGATGGATAAAGAACAATGGGATATCCCCCTAAGGTCCTAGGACATAGTTGTTACCCCCAAAATAACTCTTCAGACTGGATTGGTTTCTGGGGTAAAACAGAGGTGGGGATTCTGATTGTCTTAAACGAGTGATCACCACATTTAAAGGATATCTTATTATTCTTCTGTAATAAGACAGGAAAGGGTGCTCTTTGTAGTTAAGGTCTTGTTTTGGAAGCATACACCTGTACATTCAAAAATATATATAAAATTAGGCACAGGTCCTATTGTCTGATGCCACCGCTGAAAATAGATTTGCAGCTAAAGATGACAAGCTAGATTCAATAATGGGGTAGTCTTCATAACAGCACCAGAATAATCGACATGATCTTTTCCATGACATTGTTACGGGAGCACCATTTAAAATTCGGTATTTGCCATATAGATAAAAATCTGGAGATCCAGGTTTCTTCAGTTTTTAGTGGAGGTCCTAGGAGAGAAAGCATAGAATCTAATTGCTTAATGAACTCATTAATTTGATTGATCATGATATCCGCTTCATATGAGTCAGGATATGTTAGGGATAACATTTGGTTGTCCCCCTGTCCCATAATTTTTAATTTGAAATCAAAGTTCTGAGCAACAAACCTGATGAGTGGTATCCATAAAGTCCATCCTTTTTGCCTGAAGCCCTCAATGCCTCCAAGGTGATGAAACATCACCATCAGCATCAAATTCCTTCTTTTAATGTGTTTTGATCAACATCTGGGATATACGACCCATCAATTAGGTAAAGGAAAGATAGATAAAAAAATTATTTGGGAAAACACACACACAAGAAGAGTCATAAAACAATTCATGTGTTCTTGTAAAACAATTTGATGACGCATATTGGTATTACATTTTGAGAAATCTAAACTGATGAAGTAATTGGATGTTCTGGGTACTGTGAATCCAGATCTTTTCTTCTCTAGAGCCATTTCATCATCTGTCATTGTTATTTCAGGAAAATAAGGGAATATGTGGTCTTTTTCAGGAACTCAGGAATTTCATATGTCTTCACTGTTGGTAATATTTTACAAATGTAATCCAGGGACTCTGAGGTGATCCCCATGGTAATTGATCCCAAAATTGGATCCTCTTCTAGGGTTAAGGTCTGCGTATGGTTTATGTTAGCTGTTAGTGATTTTTCAATCTCATCTTTCAATGCTTTGATTTTGAATGCACTGACTGTTTCTCTTGTTTTTAATATGAATCCTTTTCTATTGATTTAGTATTTTCCAATACTTCTTCCACTCACTTTCGGGATTTGAATATGTGTGCAGCCGGTAGCTGCACGTGATTGGAACACTTACCTAAATCCACAGATGGAATGAAACCCTGTAATGACATTGTTCTGCTCTATATCATTTTGTGGCATATTGATCCATTGAGCTCTTTTTGCCACTATTTTAAATAATAGTGGCAAAAAATACTTTAAATTTCTTTGCGTTATCACAAAATATGTTTGTGGGCATGCCACGCCTCGAAATGAAACGCTTGAGACATGCTAAGAAGGCTTCAGTTGTTAAGTCTGATACAAGTTCTACATGAAAAGCTTTTATAGCAAAGCAGACAAATAGTGCGATGGCTTTCTAACCCTAGCTACCTTCATACCGAAGGGACCACAGAAGTCAACGCCGACATGCTGAAATGGCCTGGATGCTGTAATTCTTTCCTGTAGGAGGGGAGCCCATCAACTGCTTAGCAGCCACAGCGTTTATTCGGAAGCATTTAATGCATTTGCACATCACTTTCTTGACCTCTCGGATACCATTTACAATAGAGTACCTATGTGAAAGAAAACTCAAAACTAATCTGGGATCGGCGTGTAAAAGTCGCAATTTTTTTTTTTTTTATTTTATTTATAAAGATCACAAAACAGATTACAATCTTATAAAGTTCATACAATATGGTAGCAATTTTATCAGTTCTAGATTCGTAATCAAAATATGTGAACACAAAAGAGTTAAATGTTGCAAGCACTAAAACTAAATTACCCTAAAAACTAGAACTTGAGTGTAGTAAAAATTATACATTACAAAAACAATTAATTATCAGAGTTTTATGGATACATCTCTTGAACCGGCCTTCATGCGAGTCAAAAATATCCAAATCATGTTTGGACGCCAATTCGTTGAATAGGCGACACATTCTCGGGATAGAGCTATAAAACGACACATTATTTTTGAAAATTGACAGTGCAAAAGTCGGTGGATTGCGAGATCTGTAGTAGATATTAATATTTACAGATTCTAGAAGAAGAGCAGAGTCAATAGTGGAATGTAGAATTTTGTGAAGATAAATGAGATTAATATATTCTCTACGAGCGGACAAAGGAACAACATTAAATCTTTTAAGTCTATTTTCGTAACCTGACAGTGAGCGACCTAGATTATGACGATAGGATAGAATTTTAAGGCATTTATTTTGAATTTTTTCTATTCTATTTGTATGAATATCGTAGTAAGGTGACCAAATTGGGCTGCCATATTCAAGCACTGATCGGACTAAAGTGTTAAAAAGATGCATTAGACTATATGGGTTTTTGAAGTCTTTTGTAATACGTGATATAAACCCTAGAAGGCGATAGCTTTTATTGATGATGTAGTCGTAATGTTTTCGAAAAGAAAGCTCTTCGTCAAAGAAAACTCCCAGGTCCCTTGCAACAGGCTTTCTTTCTAGTCGAACTCCCCCAAAACAGTAATCGTAAATGATTTTATTATGTTTCCTTGTGAACGAAGTGACGAAACATTTACTAACATTGAGGCACATTTGATTAAGAGCGCACCAGTCAGATATTTTATCTAGATCGCGTTGAAGCCTCACACAATCACGTATGCTATTTATTTGTGTGTAAACTTTTAAGTCGTCGGCGTATAAAAGATTCGGACATGAGAGACACCCCGCCAAATCATTCACAAAAATAACAAAGAGAAGCGGACCCATGTGCGATCCCTGAGGGACTCCGGAAGGAATATACATAGGCGAAGATGTGTAACCATTGATAGTGACGAGCTGACTTCTGTTGTTGAGATAGGAGCAAACCCATCGCAAGAGATTGCCATGAATGCCGTTATGAGCCAGTTTTGAACACAGAATTGAGTGGTTTACTTTGTCAAACGCCTTACAGAAATCAGTATATATGGAATCCACTTGACCAGAAGAGTCAAAAGCGTCATGGAGGTATTCATTATAAACCAAAAGGTTGCTGACCGTTGATCTCTGCCTGACAAAGCCATGTTGATTTTGGGAAATTACAGGTTTGACATGACAATAGATGTAATCATATATAATTGATTCAAAAATTTTTGCGAAACACGAAAGTATGCTTATGGGACGATAATTTTCACATTGAGTTCGATTTCCAGATTTGTGGATAGGAACAATGTGTGCTTTTTTCCATTGCGTGGGAAAAATGCCATTACTTAGTGATTTGTTAAAAAGAATTGTCAACGGTTCAGTCAATTCTAATCCACAAGAGTGAATAAAAGATGGCGGGATACCGTCAGGTCCAGATCCCTTATTACGATCCAACCTTTCTATTTTAGAGCTCACACTTAGTGAAGTTATATTCACGTTCGACAGGATGCTATTTGTAGAAATCATAGTTGTTCGATCAAAAGAAGTGTGTTGAGAGTCATCTTTTACATATACTGAGCCAAAATAGTCTCGAAACAGTTCACATATCCCACTGCAATCCGTAGAGGTCTGGCCATCGTAAGACATAACTTGTGGGATGGAGGCCGAACCCCTCTTATTTTTGACAAAGCTCCAGAAACCCTTGACGTTGTCCTCTAGGCTCTCTTCGACTGTCGCAAGGTATGTACTATAACATTCATCCAACAGTCTCTTGCTCCTTGTCCTTAAAAGCGAATATGTATCATAGTCCCTAGGGTTATTGTATTGCTTGAAGCGTTTGTGGTATTTAGCTTGCTGGGTAAGACTTTTTTTAAGGCCTTTACTGTACCACGAGGGATAATTATTACGGGATGAGGTTCTGGTTAAGAGCGAGTAATTCTGAACCGTTTTGTTAAGAATGGAGTAGAAGGTGTCAACACAGGAATCCACGTCAGAATTTTTAGAAAATTCATCAAGCCAATTAATTTTACCCAATTCACATTTTACTTTATCAAGGTTACATTTTTTATAATTAATTATGGGAGTATTACGAGGTTTAAATGATTTAGGTATCTGCATATCTATATCTATAACAAGGGGGGGATGTTTTGCATCCAAAGTGCTAAGAGGTTGAGCACCATACACTTTTATGCCATTAAGACTTGTTAGAACTAAGTCAAGATACCGGTTATAGTTATTTGGGATATTATTATGCTGCGTCAGATTGCAAATAGAAATTGTGTCCAGAAGAAGTTTAGATTTACTAACAATAGGGTTGGAAGGAATCATGGAATTGTGATCAGATGAGGGATTCCATGTGATTAACGGCGTGTTGAAGTCTCCAATGATCAGAAACTTGTCAGTTTGTCTAGAATTATAGATTACTTTGTGTAGTTTATCGTAGAATGATTTTAATAAGTTTATTGGCAGATCGGGAGGAAGGTAACATAGACAGACATTTAAGTTAGGTTTATCTTGTTCACATGATAGCAGGGTCAGCCAGATGTCTTCCACGTCACTCTCCCAATCTTCTTGCCGAATAGCTTTTAATTTTTTATTTATAGCAATGAGAATGCCACCACCTTCATCTTTAGGTACTTTTGTGCTCAAACGGTCCCTACGGAAGATATTGTACCTAGCATCCAAAATTTCCCCGTCATAAACACCGTCATTCAGATTGCTCTCTGTCAGGCAGATTAGGTCATAATTACAAGCTGAGACATTTAAATACATGTTTTAACTTAGATCTAATTCTGTTTACATTTTGATAAAAAGCACTAATCATTAAAAAATTAAATTGAAAACAATGTAGCAGATTTCCAGAATATGTAGTAAATGTATGGTTTAACGGTTTAGCAAAGACTTAAGAAAATCGCAGCTTTTCACTCGAATCGCGTTTGAGTTGTCGTCTTTCCGAAGGAATACCTGGCCAAACTTGACCCAGACGTATTTGTACCCATTTTCACGCGCAAACTTTCTTGATGCGGCATGTATTTGCTTCAATTCCGGCGATATGTGTTCAACGACATAAACTCTTCTAGATTCTACAGTGAGGCCAAGATGCCTGGAGCTGAGCATGTCTTTTGAATTGGTTTTATTAAAACGGTGAACTGAAGACAACAGCGTGTCTCGAAGTCGTGGCGAAGATAGCGTGATTATGATGTTCCTGGGTCTGCTGGACGCAGGATCCATTTTAGCCACTCTCCGAAAGCCCCGGATGTCGTTATCCGTGATGGGGGTCGACACAGCATCGCATAGAGTTTTAAATATACCTAGTAGGTTCTCGCTGCGGCTCTCCGGTACTCCTTGGATTTCTACGTTATGGTCACGGGAGATCTTCTCAACAGCAGATAAGCGATTGGTTATGCTAACCAGTTCTCTCTGCACGCGGATGCTTTCGGCTTCAAGCTCTTCAATCTTCCTATCGCGTTCTGCTATTTGATTTTTAATATCATTTTGCTCCGATGTTAGAAAGTCTGTCGTTGCGGAAAAGTCTACCATAAGCCCAGACACTGTCGATTTAACCTCTGCTACCACAAGCTCCTCAATGTCCTTTCTTAGTGCTTCACGCATATTAACCACGAAGGGAGACGTCAGTGCCAGCTTTTCATCCAGCAATTTACTGATACTTTCAAGTGTAACTGATGAAGGGTTCAATAGTTCAGCTTGTTTTGACAGCTGTCATGCTTGGGACTCCATGATCCTTACTTGTCTTTGCACGAATCGGGGTACTGTCATTATTCTTGCGTCGAGTGACATTAGTACATGAGGGACATTTAAGGGATGCCAATTGGTTTTTGTCAAGATTGGTAGCTCTTTTTCCATCAATATTTAGGCAAGCATAGCAAAATATCGACTTGCAGGTGTTGCAAGACAGACATTTACCGTCTATATCTTTATTGGAACAGCCGCTGCAATTCATTTTTGTAACTGCTTAGTTAAAATTCTCCCGAAAATTTGGGTAAAAATATTTAGATGGTAACCCTGTTCGCAAGACTTATGACAGTCGAATGACAGATGATTGATTGGTGTGTGAGTGAGTTCGTCTGTCACTTAGTAATCAAGCACCAAGTCAAGCACAGATTGTGTTCTGAGGGTAGAATTATTTGTCTCGTAGTGTTACTTATCTTGTTTATTCGTTTGTCCTTGAAACGTTGTTATTTCACGATTATTATTTATGCACTAGTTTGATCCGAGTTCCGGTTGGCCTTATTGGTGCAGTGTGTGCGGAAAAAGTGAATGTTTATATTTTTTATGATCAAAAATAGCAGCGGCACTTCACTCTAGTTCGGGAATCGAGGGTATTATGAAATGCTCACTATTTATTAAATGTGAGAGTTTTTTGGAAGGATAATGGGATGCTTCTTGTCTAACAACATTTCCCTGGCATTATCGAAAACCTATCCATCAGGACTCTAACAACCCTTTGTGCTAGCTGTGCTAGAAGAAGAGCACCATTGAGCTCTGGTTGAGGAATTGAGGCTTTTGCCTAATGAACCAACGTTTGTCCAGAGTAATGCTGTTTGCACTGAACCATAATTTTTTTTAAATTCTTAAATAAAGGCTTTAAATGATGCATCAGAAGCCCACCAACTCTACATTGAGAAAAACATTACTATTGTTGACAGATATTTTTACTGTGATCTTACCCTTATGCTTCAATATTGCAAATTTGAGATGAACTAGGAAAATCAATGAAATGGTTATTAATAATGTTGGGATCCTGAAAATTGGGGGTAAATTCTGTGTTTTTCTTAGGTAGAAGAGTGCTTTTAAGATTTCTCAAAAAATTACATGAAAAAAATTTTTTTCCTGAGCCATAGTCAACAAAGACAAAATTACATTACTGTGAAATTGCTCGCCAATCTTTGCGTCTGACTTATTTTTTCTTATAGCATTAAGGGTAGGTAATACCGGCGGCGATACTAAGTCAGTTGTATTGTCTGATTCGTGGTGTATTAGCTTGGAAGCTAACTCTCGGTGCACTGCAATAGCTGGTTTATAATTTAGCGTCTTCGTAACCATTCGGTAAAGAAATCTTCATTCTCCATTCACTGTTTGTTTGTAGTCGGTTCTGATTTTTTTCCTTATTAGCGACTATTACCTATTTCTGGTTACGGGACTGGACACCTAGTGATAAATCTTGTTTATACAAGATAATACCTTTATTTAGTACCTATGGTTAAACAAGATCTATCCATAATCTTCACTTTGATAA
This sequence comes from Epirrhoe alternata, assembly GCA_963565295.1. Classification (NCBI taxonomy): domain Eukaryota; kingdom Metazoa; phylum Arthropoda; class Insecta; order Lepidoptera; family Geometridae; genus Epirrhoe; species Epirrhoe alternata. The sequence continues at coordinate 5,900,274 of OY751375.1, forward strand.
AAATATCGTGTGAAATAGGGTATTTCATCCATTTAGGTTAGAAAACGTAATTTACATTTTCTAGATTAATTACGAGTTTCATCATCTCCCTGCCCTTTTCCCACATTACGTGGGGTCGGCACAACATGTGTTCTTCTTCCATTCTCCTCTATCAGCCGTCATCTCAACACTCACTCCTTTCTTACTCATGTCATCCTTCACACAATCCATCCATCTTTTCTTTGGCCTACCTCTACTCGTAAATCCATCAACATTCATACCAAGTACTCTTCTAGTTACATGATATTCTTCCCTTCTCATTACATGCCCATACCATGCTAGCCTGTTGCTCCTCATCTTTTCATTCACTGGCGCCACTTTCACACTTCCTCTTATGTACTCGTTCCTTACTCTGTCCATTCGCGTCACTCCACACATCCATCTCAGCATTCGCATCTCAGCCACGTGCACCTTTTGTTCATCCGTCCCTTTTGTTGCCCAACACTCAGATCCATACAATACGACAGGTCTTACGATCGTCTTATATATTTTCCCCTTAAGCTTAAGGGGCATACGTGGATCGCAAATTGTTCCGGAGACCTGTCGCCATTTCATCCATCCCGCATTTATTCGACTTCTTACATCCTTCTCTATCTCACCATCATTCTGTACAACTGAACCGAGATACCGAAAATCGGAACAGACTGGTAGGTATACACCATCTAAGGCAATATGGGCAAAACTGGATGGACCACCAAAGTCGCAGAACATGTGCTCGGTTTTTGTCCTGCTTATCTTCAGTCCCACACTCTCCAATTTGCCCTGCCATTTTTCCAGTCTGTTCCGGACCTCGGTTGCGTCTTCTCCGATGAGAACAATGTCGTCGGCAAAAAGCATGCACCAGGGTGCTTCCTCCTGTATGTCCGATGTCAGAGCATCCATAATCAGGAGGAACAAATAAGGGCTTAAAGCCGACCCCTGGTGCAAACCTACAGCCACATTGAACTCACCAGTGACGCCGGCTTCGGACCGAACACGGGTACAAGGTCGACTGTACATGGCCCTTACCAGCTGCAGGTACTTCACAGGCACTCCTTTCTCTTTCATTGCCCACCACAGAACCTTTCGGGGAACCCTATCGTATGCCTTCTCGAGGTAAATAAACACCATGTGCAAGTTCCTGTGCACGCGCCGGTACTTCTCGCACAGTTGGCGGATGGCAAATATGGCGTCTGTTGTTCCTCTTCCAGGCATAAACCCGAATTGGTTCTGTGATACCTCACTCTCTTCTCTCATTCTTCTCGCTATCACTTTTTCCCAAACTTTCATACTATGCGACATGAGCTTAATTCCTCGATAATTGTTGCAGTCCTGTACATCACCCTTGTTTTTAAAGATGGGCACCAGAGAACTGTTGCACCATTCGTCCGGGATCGCCTCTTCTTGCAACAACTTATTAAAGAATAAGGTCAGCCACTTCCATCCATCCGCTTTCAAAAACTTCCATACTTCCACTGGAATTCCATCAGGGCCAACTGCTTTACCATTCTTCATATCTTGCACGGCTTTCTTGACTTCATTCATACAAATATCTTTCACAACACCTGTATTTACTGGCACATTTTCTAACACTCCACTCCACATATTTTCTTCATTCATCAGCTTTTCAAAATACCTTTTCCATCTTTCTTTTATGTCCTCGTCATTCGTCAAAATCTTTCCCGCTTCGTCTTTAATACATTTTACATGCACAATATCCCTTGCATTCTTTTCTCTTTCTTTGGCTATTCTATACAGGTCTTTCTGTCCGTTGGGGCTTTCTAATGAGTGGTATAGCTTGTCTTGCACCTTTGCCCTTGCTACAGCGACTACTTTCTTAGCCTTTCTTTTACACTCAATGTACACACTTCTTTTTATGTCTTTCAGTTCATCTTCACCACTTTCATCGTTCTTCCATTCTTTAAATGCACACTTTTTTTCTTTCAAAACCTTCTGTACTTCATCATTCCACCACCACGTGTCCCTATCTATCTTTCCTTTGCCTTTCGATTCCCCGAACACATCCCTTGCCACATCACGAATACACGTTGCCATTTCATTCCAACATTCATTCACTGACATATCCTCTAAATCCGTCATTTCTATCATTCTATCTACAACTCGTTTCCGAAATTCTTCCGCACACTCCTTATTTTCCAATTGGTGCCATTTGATTTTGGGAGGGGGCTTCGCCTGTTTCGTCACTTTTTTTATTTTTAATTTTACTTCTAAGACCAGTAATCGATGTTGGGAGACCAAGCTTTCACCCGGTATGACTTTGCAGTCTTTCACTGTATTAATATGGTTTCTCTTTAGAAGAAAATAATCAATCTGCGTAGAATGGTTACCACTTTTGTATGTGATAAGATGCTGGTCTGATTTTTTGAAAAATGTGTTGGCAATAGCCAAGTCAAAGATTAATTACGAGTTTATTTAATTAAATCTTGGTATCAACATGTTTCACATTTTTTTTCACAATTATTAGTAGCTTTAGATCTGTCGTACGTTTCATACTTTGTGCGCTTTTCAACAAAAACTGAAAAAAATGACAGCCTGGGTGTCCTAAATGTTCTCAAGGCTATAAAATTAAAACTACAAAGAGTAGAGGCAAGCTTCTTGTATCACAAATTTGCACATATTTTTTCACAATTATTGGTGAAGCACAAAGGTCCTGCAAGTAAAAGATATCACTTAAAATTACGTTTTCATGTGGGCACCCGGACCGCATGGTAGCGGACGGGGTGTCATTTTGGAGTACGATTTACGAAATAGGAAAGCGATATAGGATTAAGTACTAGCTCCACAATTTTTGTTTGATGCTATATTATTTTGTGACATCGGTAGTTCTTCTGTAATATGCCTAGTTTTTTGACACCCCAACGGCAATGTGCGGTCGGGGTGACCGACTCTTTCGCCCATATCTCGACTGTTAGATTGTCATAAAACCCCATATCAATTTCACAAAACTTTTAGAATAGGCACTAAATCCTGAGGGATTCAGATCTGGGAATAACGAAGGTGATACCCCGTCCGCATGCACACCTATTGCTAGCCTCCTTCCGTTGACGTTGTTTTATGATTATCAGTGTCAAAGGTATCTTTTAAAAAAGTGAAGTTTTTTTTTTCCACCAAATCCAATCCATCACATTCATCGGCGAAGTTTACAACAGTATTTTTTTAGTACGTCTGAAAAGGAAGTTCCATATAATTTTGAACCAAGTAGTACATTTATTTATATTAGTAAGTATATTTTTACGATATTTTATTGCACGACCTGAATTATGAGTGTTTCAGACTGAGATGGAATTAGATGATAATAATGCGCTTCCAAATATATCAGAATGGGAATCGCAAGCAATGGTAAGCAATGTTTTATTATTTTCTTCATATCGTAGCTTATTCGAACAAAGTATTTTTATAATAGTAATTATTTTGGTCATGGGCTAGAAAGCTCATAGGTAATCAATCATACATTTTTTATTTTATGTTTAAGACTGGAAATAATATATGCAGAAAAGGACCGGGCTTCAAACATATTTAAAAAAATTAATTATAGATAGTTGTTCCAGCGCGATTTTTTCATATTTTTTCCCATGGTTTATCGAAGAAACATGGTCACTATTAGGTTTGTACTGTACAGTTTGTACAGTAGGATTTTTACTAAATCTTTGCACGTGTATTTGCCTGTTTTCTTTTTACAATTTTTCCAAAGTTTGAGGCTGTTAACATGTTTCGCCTTAGCTCTAACCATTCACCAGATTCACTAATATGGTTCTCTTTTCAATATCTCTTCGCTCTTCATCAGTTTTCATCAAATTTTGTACTAAAGTAGCTTTTGTCTTTTTAAAGTGTCTTCATCTAAATCTGGTTTGTCTACTATTTCACCATAATCCAAATGAAGCGTCTTTGGTACCAACAAGCGATTATTTTTACCCGTACTGCCAAAGGAAGGGTTATGTTTTTCGCGCGTTTCTCGTGTATGTAATGCGTTAAATTTCTTGGTTCACTCGTATCTCCCAACGACTGGATGCATTTCGACTTATAGGGTACAAAATAGCGGATCTTATGCACGAAATAGTAATGCGTAAAAAACAAAAAAACGTATTTTTTTTTCAATCAAACTTTTCTTAAAAAAATATTATAATTATAATGTTTTTATTACCGGTCTCGCTCCTCTGAAAACCCTCTGCCGACGGCGGCGTGATGACTCCTATAAATCATTTTTTTTCCTTAACCTATCGCGTCCCACTGACGAGTAAAGATCTCCCCCTTTAGCTTCCACTCTTTGCGAATGCATCCAGATCGTCTCGCCACTTTTTTCTGGGTCTGCCGCATCGTCTTCGACTTTTTTCAGGCACCCACTGAGTGACGTTCTTCGCCCAATGTTCTGGGTGCATTCGAGTCACATGACCTGCCCAGTCCCACTTCAAACGTGCAGTCCTCGTACCTACATCCGCTATGCCAGTTTTTGATCGGATTTCAGTATTTCGGACTCTTCGTATTGTTGTACAAGTAAAATTGATTAAGATTACAGTTGCCGTCTTCCAGCGCGCACTATACGTCTTTGCCAATGAATTGCTCCGGTTTTAGAATTGAAATATTCTTTATAGGCATTTCTTACTGCCAATGCATCAGAAATTAAATGCCCTCCAATATGTCTGAAATCTTCTAATGCAGTGATGTCTCTCAACGTTATCGCTTGATCTCTTTCTGACCAATAGCATATTATATCGTCACGAAAAAAAATATGTAAGCAACATACTGCCATTACGAGTGTAGCAGTATGGTCGTGACTCATAAGCACAATCCTTACAAATAATCTGAACTTTTTTACTAATATTCCAAAAGTATCAACTATATTTCGTGCTAAAATTGCATATCGATTTATGTTAGTATGTATTTTATGACAAATAACATTATGGGAATTAATTGGTCACCGGCAGAACTATAAAAATTAATACGGCGCGTACGGCGCGGCTGCAATGTGCGATCACTTACGCCGTGTAATTTGTTTTGCAGAATTTCAACTAAAAACAACATTTACTTCATATACTTCAATAAGTTAACAGGTTATATTGATTGCACGGAAGGATAATCAACATTTTATGCCTCCAGATGATCTAAAACACTAAAAATAGCTAAAGGAAATATCACGATGCATGTGACAAAAACTTGTCCTTGAGTAAAATTACATAAAACACTGTTGCAATTGTGTCCAAGTTATTGGATTCATTGGGGTTTCACATTTCATGAACCTTTTTTGTATTGTAACGGCTTTTGATTTGGATAATAGAGTCACCATCTAGTTCCAACTAATTTTACTAGATGGTGACTTAAGAAAAGTTAGAGCGCGCTAGCGGTACGTTTTGGATATACTCGTAGTCTTATATTTTTCTTATATTTTTTTTATGATGCCTCTTCTTTCTGTTGTACATGCAATAAACGTTTTGAATCTCAAAGAGCAATTCATTTGAAACAACTTGGAGGTGACCGAACATGGTCCTTTTCGAGCGGATTTTTGACAATTTTGGCCACTCCCTTGGAGTAGCTAATGACCTGCTTGCAAGAAATTGCAAAGGCATAGAAACCAGTGACGGATCGTCCTGAAGTGCCTGACCAGTCTGCTGAACAGCTGTCAGACGAAGTTCACTGTGGAAGCGCTCAGGGCGCTGCAGCAGCAGTTCAAAATTTGAATCCAAGGCCATACTGGATGGAATACAATTTTAGTGGTTGTGGTTTGTGAAGAAGTGCAATCGTGAGTACATTATCTTTCTTTGTTTCGAAGTGAATCGTGTGGTGATTATTGAAGCAAGTTTTTTGGTAGAATTTATGAACTTGAACTCATTTGAAGTAATTAGGACTAGTAATTTTTAAGGCTCAAACTCGGTTGAGACGGGGAATCCATGCCCGATTTTTGAATTTGTGATTTCTCAAACACTTGCAAAATTTTGAATAATTTTTGAACTTAGAAAAATTTCGTAAACTTTTACAATGGGAGCTTGGTACAAATTGCAAACCGATACAAAACTGAGAATTGAAAAAGTCAGAAGTAACTTGATGAAATCCCCCAAAGAGATAATTAATTATTCTTACGCGGAAGCTAGGTTAGAGGCTCTCGAAATTTCATGGATCAGCTTTGTAAAGGTTCACGAAGACATTGTACAAAAAGCTTCGGGAGTCCAACAAGGGTGACAACTATTTCAAAAATGAGTATTTTGATTATACGGAGGAATTGTACTTCAAATACAAGAGCGAGTTAAGATAGATCATTCGTTAGTTTGAGAAAGGAGCTGCGACTCCAGCAAGTTCTAACGGAAATGTTAAAGCCAAAAATGATAGTGTTAAGTTACCGAAAATATCAATTCCCACATTCACGGGCAACTATACTGCCGTGCAGACACTAAAACGAAGTAACACGGTTTTTGAGCTGTATATGCAGTCTTGACCGGGGTATGCCATGAGGAAGTATCGTAGGTTCTGATTTGATGATTAATAGGATCATAAAATCAATTTGTTTAAAGCAGTAACGCAACATAGTAGGCCAAAATGTAATGATTTGCCGACTAAAATGCAGTGATAGCATAAAATGGAGTAATATCCCATCACCAACACTTCACTTTACCGAGTAAAATGCAGCAAACACCCCTATTACCACATAAAATTTGTAATCCACTCTTTTAAACTAAAAAAAACAGGGTCACGACTGTATCCCCAAGGCGCGGTAGACATTCTATTAGATCTTTAAATTCCAGATCCTTTGAAGATGTCTAAGGGGGTAGTCAGAGGCATGTCTCTTTAGAATCCTATGTTCCCTCGATGGGGCAAAGGGCGTCCACAGTGACTCTCCATCCCGATCGGTCTTGGGCTTGACGCTTGATTTCGCTCCAGGACTTCCCGATCTTCCTCGCCTCGTCGAGCACCGTCCGGGCTAAAAATCAACACACGGAAGACACAAGAAATGAGATCAGGAGTGAAGAACTCAACACCGTTGCTGATCGGCACAGAGGTTGTGGAACGCGTCCACAAATTCACGTACCTCGGTAGCGTTGTGTCAGAAACAGGAGGAACTGAAGATGACATCACTTCGAGAATCGCCAAGGCCCGAGCAACTTTCGCGCAGCTGCGACCAGTGTGGCAGTCACGGAAACTGACCCGTAGAATCAAGCTCAGAGGCATGTACAAATACATATTTGATACATGCCCACATCTTGCAGAAGTTAGTATTCCATACGTCTCCACTCCACTCTTTTATTTGACATAAAATACAGATTAAAATGCAGTAACAATAGCTAGAACGGCACTTTACTTAGTTTTAGTCTCGTTGGTTTATGTAGAGAAAATAACATTAATGTATTTTGAGCCAGGACATACCTTCATGTCTGCGGACACATTCCACCACAACGTTGAGCAATCACTAAACAAAATGAAAAAGGTGTATGATTTTGAAGACTTTTGCCATGCCGTGGAGATCGCGAATTCAGGAAAAAATTGTGTTAAGAAGGTGGAAATAACAGATTTCTTTGTTTTTAAGTCACACGTTGCACAGCAGAAATTAAAAGACGCTTCTGGAAACAGAGTATATCTAAAAGATATAGTGGAAATCATGGTAAATAGAGGAAACTACAGCCTTTTTTACAAATCAGACTTTGATGCAGAGGAATACAGCCAGTTGAACTGTTTAAAACTGTTCACAAGCGCGTTGGAGGATATGTTAAAGACTCTGGATTGGAAAGGTATGGTCATAAACATAAACAGCGAGCACATCTCACACTTACGATTCGCAGATGACATAGTCTTACTGACTGAGTCGCTTTAGGACCTACAACGGATGCTGGACGGCCTAGCATCAGCCTCGCGAGCGATAGGTCTCGGCATGAATTTGGATAAGACCAAAGCCATGGTCAATGACCAGATTGATCCGAAACCTGTCGCTGTTAATGGTCACCTTCTTGAAGTTGACTTCAGTACACATACCTCACGCAGATTTTGCAGTTAGGTAGAAGCAACTTTGAGAAGGAGGCCAAGAGGAGGATTCAGCTGGGTTGGGCAGCATTTGGAAAACTACGTCGAGTCTTCTCGTCACCCATACCGCAATGTTTGAAAACGAAAGTCTTCAATCAGTGCGTCCTACCTGTCATGGCCTACGGTGCCGAAACGTGGACACTCACAGTACGGCTAGTCCACCAGTTGAAAGTCGCTCAGCGAGCTATGGAACGAGCTATGCTCGGAGTTTCTCTGAAGGATAGAATCCGCAATGAGACTATCCGACATAGAACCAAAGTTGTCGACATAGCTCAGAGAATTAGCAAGCTGAAGTGGCAGTGGGCTGGCCATATCTGCCGAAGAACCGATAACCGTTGGGGTAAACGAGTTCTTGAGTGGAGACGTCGACTCGGGAAACGTAGTGTAGGACGCCCTCCGGCCAGGTGGAGTGGCGATCTGCGAAAGGTTGCTGGCAGAAGCTGGATGCGTCGAGCTGAGGACAGGGCGCAATGGCGCTCATTAGGGGAGGCCTATGTCCGGCAGTGGACTGATATAGGCTTCTCAAAAATCGAGTATCCGCTCAAATATCACAAGAGACTATATACTGCCGAAGAGTATATAAATGTTATAAAATCCTGCAAAAAGAAAAATCCTCTTATACCTTATAGCATGCAGAAGGAAGATTTCTTAATAACATCCAAAATAGAAAAGAAAATAGTCAATAGAAAAGTATTTACAAATAAAGTTAAATTCAACAGGCTAAAAACCCAAGAAATTTTGCTAAAAAAACATTGTGAACATTCCATATTTATGAATATAGACGGGGAAGAAAAGGAGATTGACATAAAAAAACCATTAAAGGAAAAATAATATCGCATATTACGGAAAACGATTTCGTTTGTCTTTGGCCTGACGGTAAAGAAATTGCTCAGGCTAAATTAGATGACCTTAAGTCAATGATGCACCCGATTCCAAAAGACTGCCAGGGTTTTTATAATACTTTGAATGGAATGAATTTTGTGGAGGACGTAGACGGTATCAGCTCACATCCAGATTTTGCGGTGGATCAGGAAACTTTGATGATACGAGGGTGGGTCAATAAGTCCGTGACTTTTTAAACTTCTGACCACTTAACTGAAAAAGCAACAATGCTCCTGTCAACAAGCATCTGTCAGTTAACTCCTGTCAAAATTTGAACTTGCTGCGTCAGGTAGTTTGTGTTTAACAGCTATTTTTATCAGACTACCCAGTAATCTGAGAAGAAAATGGAAAAAAGTGAATTTTGTGTGCTTATTAAGCGTTATTTTTTGCGAACAAAAACCATTACCGAGACCAAGGCTAAGCTTGATAAATACTATGGGGACTCTGCACCATCGATTTCAATGGTAAAAAGTGGTTTACTGAATTTCGTTGTGGCCGTACAAGCACTGAAGATGCCGAACGTCCTGGACGCCCAGTTGAGGTCTCTACACCCGAAACAATCGAAAAATTTCACGATATGGTTTTGGCCGACCGAAGATTGAAAGCGCGAGAGATTGTGGAAGCCGTAGGGATCTCGCATGGCTCAGTGGTTTCAATTTTGAATGATCACTTGGGCATGAGAAAGCTTTCCGCAAGATGGGTGCCGCGTTTGCTCACAGTCGACCACAAACGCAATCGTGTAACAACTTCACAGGAGGGTTTGGCGTCGTTTAACCGCAATATGGAGGAGTTTTGTAACCGTGGACGAAACACGGATCCACCACAACAAACCAGAGACCAAACAACAGTCAAAACAGTGGGTTTCTAAGGGTGAATCGGCGCCAAAGAAGGCCAAGGTGGGTTTTTCAGCCAATAAAGTTACTGTTTTTTGGGATGCACACGGGATAATTCACATTGACTACCTTCTAAAGGGAAGAACAATCAATGGGGAATATTATGCCAACTTATTGGACCGATTCAATGACGATTTGAAAAAAAATCGACCTCATTTGGCCAAGAAAAAAGTTCTTTTCCAACAAGACAATGCAAGGGTGCACACATGTGCAGTTGCCATGGCAAAAATTCATGAATTGGGCTATGAATTGCTCCCTCATCCACCGTATTCTCCAGATTTGGCTCCAAGTAACGACTTCTTGTTCCCAAACCTGAAGAAATGACTTGGTGGAAAAAGATTTGACTCCAATGATGAAATCATCTCACAAACAAAGACCTATTTTGAGTACCTCGACAAATCTTATGTTTTGGAAGGGATAAAAAAATTGGAGAAGCGTTGGACAAAGTGTATAGAGCTCAAGGGAGACTACGTTGAAAAATAAAATGTTTTTTTATCAAAAAATCTGTGTTTTATTCCAAAAGTCACGGACTTATTGACCCGCCCTCGTATCATCTAGGAACTATTTTTATAAGTACCTATAAATGATATTTTGCGCTGTAATAAAACTCTTTCAATAAAAAAAATACTTTTATTACATACATACCTTTTTGTCACTCAAGTCATTTTAGAGAAATAAAAAAAAAACACTCAGTAATGTCAAACCCAATTTAGCAGAAACGACTCAACCCCATATTTTTCGCAATATCTGAAAAAATACTACAGTCCGTGTAATATAAATAGGCACATAAGAATAATAGTGTTTTTGGTCATCACTCATAATAATATAACAATATCTTCCGAATACAATAACAATGTTGAATCATCGTCTAAACTTTAAAATGCCATAACTCAAAAGTAACATTTTGTGGATTGAGTCCTTTCAACGGAACTACGTCCAATTTATTGACGACAAATAACCATTCTTGGGTGCAACGCCTGATGGCGTCACAAGCAACATGGTCGTCGAAATAAAATGTCCCATAGCGCCATTTAAAATTGGCATAGAAGAAACGATTCGGCAGAAAAAGATGCATTTTTTTTTTAAATAACAAAAATGGCGAAGTAGTAATAAACCAAAAATCGGATTGGTATTTTCAAGTGCAAGGTTAAGCATATCTGCAAAAAGGAATTTGGTATAGCGACAGTAAAATAAAATCAGAAATTATAGAAAAAGATGACATAATATTGGGTGGTTTGCGTGATGGAACCAAAATTGCTGAAATTCTATTTCGATTGTATCCTTCCTGAGTTAGTCGATCCCAGACATAATAAGGAATAAGCCAATTCGTGATCTGGATACGTGGTTGCACATCATAGCAGAAGAACCAAAAAAGAAAGCAAGTACTGATGATACTGTTGCTGTCACTAATAAAACCGCGGTCGTTGACGATTTTGCTGATGTTGACGACGATGATGCGTTCAGATTATGTTTTGGCTTTTTCTGAATATTTTTAATAAAATTAGTCACTTTCCCTGGCAGATAAACAGACTTTTAAATGTAATTAAATAAATACTAAACCATAGATTATTGATTGTTGTAGCTTACGCCAAACCGTGTTGATTCCTGAGTTGTGAACCGAAATGGAAACTTCAAAGGTTTGGAAATATAACAAAAGAAATAAAGACGCTGCAAATGCACAATGTACTAAATGCCCCAAGACCATAACACGCAACGGTTCAAACACAAGCGGATTGGTGAGGCATTTATTTTATGTGCATAACAAAGATTTTAAATCTGAAAACACATAAGATTTAGGAGCATCTAACAGCAGTACTGCGTCCAATTCGGATGAATCAGCTGCAAAAAAGTTTAAAAGTTGCTCTGGGCAGCAGACACTGAAATTTGAAGTAGAAAAAAGAAAATCTTTGGGGGAAATACTAGCCAAACTTGCTGCCAAAGATGGATTCTCGATAAGAGGCATCACTAAAAGTGAATTCATCCGTGAATCGGTGGCAGCATACAAACTACCTATGTGCCAAAATGAAAGGAAAAAAGAAATGATCATAGAACTTTCAGAGTTGTGCTTAACAGGAAACCGGCTGAGTGTTACAATTGATGAGTGGACAAGCTTGCGCTATTTAATCGTCTGCGTTCACAAAACAGATGGGATGTGATACATTCCTGGCAAGTGCTGTGATTTCTGAGGCTCCGCCTCAGAAATCACAGCCATAGTAGAGCAACGCTTAAAGAACTTTGGTGTTAACTTTCAGAATCATGTCGTAGCCGTTACAAACGACGGGCCAAACGTAATGAAAATATTTGGTAATGAGAGCCGCTGTGAAATGGTTTTATGTGTAAATGACGCAATCCATATTCTCATATTCCTAGTTTTTTCTAAGTCATTTTTTTCCTTTATTTCTTGCATATAAAAGGTTTCTTCAAGCTTTAAATCAAGTCTGATTTTTTGTTAGTGCGTAGTTTTTGTAGCGACGTAACTTAGATAGTTCGATCTCTCTTTCATACTATTAATCTCTCTTTCATACTATTAAAGAGCGAAAGAGCGGTGGAATGGTCAGCTCTTTCTTGCCATTGGTGTAATTCAATATGTACACGGGAGTTCTTGCAGCTGCTAGAAATATACATAATAGTGATGAAGATTAATGCACTGATTAATGCCCATTGCACTGATTTTTATGGGAAGTCTTTTTCTATACAAGCTGTCAAGCTATGGAATGCTCTTCCCGTTTCAATCAGATTTGCAAAATCGCATACTATTTTTAAAAACCTTGTTCGTCGTCATTACTTATCATTGTAGTTGTTCTATTATTATTATCATTATTCCATTGTTATATTTGTTTATAAGTGTATTGTGCTTAGGCATTTATGTATTTTATTGTATTGTCTATATATGTATTTCTGTCATTATTAGGTATATGTAAGTTTATTAAGTATATATTACAGTTTTTATATCATTTATTAAATTTAAGTTTAGCCTACTCATTCATCTTAAAATATTCATTGCTTTTTATGTATGCCCACGTCCTCATCAGTCAATTTTTATCCTGTCCATCCAAAGGTTACCTGGAAGAGATCGCTTTTAGCGATAAGGTCGCCCATTGCTCCACTTAATATTTAAGCGAAAACTATTTTATTTGTTGTTTTTTTTCTCATGGTGTGCAATAAAGCAATATTCTATTCTATTCTATTAATGCAGCAGCTCCGATGAGACCAGCACTGATAATGACGATGACGAAGAACGTATACTACAAGTATTACCTGTTGATTACATAATATTATGAAATGAAACCCATTCGATAGTTAGATTATTTAGAAAAAGTCCTCTAAAAATGATAACCTTACAAAAATATATGACAGATGAGTACCACTATTAAGTACCACTCACCTGAGTACCTATTCAGTAAACTAGGTTGGGTGTCAAGAGGGAGATCTTTGCGGAGATGCTCTAAACAGCTGTCGGCGAAACACCATCACTCGGCAGCTTTTAGAGCAAAGTGCTGGAACACCATCCCACCACCCGGAGCTTGAGTGTTTTCAGATTTTCAGAAATACAGTCAAACATTGTTTATTGGAACACCAGAAAAGCGCTGAAGATCTCAGAAATGAAGTCTCCTTTCTGTAGTGTAACCGGAGGTGAAAAGGAAGAAATGTTTTATTGCGAGATGGCTACAGGTATATAATAATAACACATATCAATGTGTTACAGATAAAAGTGGAACAAGTTTATGGAGATGTTCAAAGAGGCCGGCCGGCCGAGTGCAGTGCTTCGTTGACATTAAATGCGAAAAAAAAACAGAAATAATCCGAGAAACTGTGCATTCAAAGGTCACAAAGAAAAAAATACAATCGATCATATAATGGATAAATGCAAGGAGTCTTGTCGAAAAACTTCTGTCACGAAAATATTAGAGAGTCTAATGTCGACAGCATACCAAATTATGAATCCAAAAAAGATACATTGTACCGAGCATGACGAAACTTCTTAAAACTTCAAAAAATAAATTTTTCTAATGTAAGCGAAGTTGAGATACCAGAAATTGTTGGACAGAGACTTTTTTTTTATGCAGATGGAACAGAAAATGATAAAGTTTTTGTACTCGTATTTTCAACTATACTAACACCAAACGTTAGCAAATCAAAATGATGGCAACGCACTGTATTTCGGAGATGGTACTTATAAAGTACCAAATCCTCTCTACCAGCTGTATTCGATACACGTTGATATTGTTGCACAGATACCACCAATGTTGTACCCGTTATATATGTACCTACTGCTACCAAATAAAACACAAACCACATATGAAAAATACACTATGCGCACCGTTTTGCACAATTGAGACTATATTCATATGAGACCGAAAATGTAACCGTCGAAAAAATGTAATGTCGGAATCATGTATTGCGTAACTTTTGTAAAAAACTTCGAAATCTGACAACAGAAACAAAATATATTCTAGCACACCGTAAATACTTACTAATGTCAAAATTTTGACGATGCGGAAATCAATTGTACAATGTATAACCCCCGGTTTCTATATTCAACGGACATTCGTAGATAAGAGCTACGACTCGTTTCTACATACAAAGTTTGACAGCTAACTTACGCCCGGTTTCTAGCTGTCAAACTTTTGTATGTGGAAACGAGTCGTAGCTCTTACCTACGACTGTCCGTAAGACATCATACAGCCTCTGAAAGTTCTCGTAATGTAGCAATATCAAGTCTTCACAATGATATAATTAACTGTGTAGCACATTCTTTCGGCGACCACAGAATGTGCCAAGAATATAGAATGTGCAAAGATAGAAATGACAACGGAGAGCTCAAAAAGGTCCAGAATTAAACATTCATATGTCGGATAAACGCAATTGTTTCAAACGTTGCTGCAAAGTCGCGCAGCTTAGTCGAAGACGTTGACACAAATACTGTTGAGTGTTTTAATAGCGTCATTGCCAAATTCATTGGTGGGAAACGAATAAATTTTGCCTTTTTCTCCTCTAATCACCTAAAAGTATTTAAATCTACTTAATAGTGAGGTGATATGCGACCTCCGCACAGCGCCGTAAGGTGAATACATGTCATACTTTGTTAATATTAGTCAAGTGGAATTCTTCAGTTTAATAAAACCAATATTCCTCTTGGTTTCTCGTTTATTATGCCACAATTTATTTAACTGAAAATGCCTGACGAAAAACTAGGCAAACCTTCGCTGTCAAGATATCTGCGACCCGATAAGTTTGACATCGAGCCTGATGTCGCGGACGCCGATGCTAAATGGCTTCATTGGAAATCAACATTTGAAAGCTTCTTAGCAGAAGAGATTACCGACGATGTACCAGACTCCCTTAAGCGTAAGCTGCTTGTTAACCACTTATCGGCACCGATTTACAAGCATATCAAAACATGCTCCACTTATAAAGATTCGATGAAAGTTCTAGAAGACATCTATGTCAAAACGAAAAATACTATTAACTAAAACTAGTGAACTAAAACGAGTCCTAGGGATGCTTGCTCATTATGATAAAAGGATTGCGCGTTTCTCTGAAAAAATAAAGCCACTTACATGCGTGACTACTTTCCCGTTGCCACCTGATGCGCTCAAGAGTTTTAAAGAACTCAAGCAAGATATCAAGGCAGCCGCTCTAGTAGCCATTAACGACAATGAAATGTTTACAGTCGAAACAGACGCTTCGGAATTCGCGTTGGGGCTACGCTGGCTCAACATGGAAGACCAGTTGCCTTTTTCTCTCGGACATTGAATAACTCTGAATGTAAACAATCCTCAATCGAAAAAGAGGCTTGTACGATAGTAGAGAGCCTAAAGAAATGGAGACACTACCTGATTGGTAGACATTTTCTTATAACAGACCAACAATCGGTAGCCTTCATGTTCAATCAAAATCATAACAGTAAAATAAAAAATGAGAAGATCCAACATTGGCGATTAGAACTGTCTTGCTTCAAATACGATATAGTTTATAGACCAGGCACTGAAAACGCTGCTGCGGACGCTCTATCTCGCGTATGCGCCTAAATGAATATAAACAAGTTGAAAGAACTACAAAACGCACTCTACCACCCGGGAGTAACTAGAATGTATCACTGGGTAAGATCTAAAAACTTGCCCTACTCAGCTAATGATGTCAAGGAGATGACCGCCTCGTGCCCTACCTGCGCCGAAATAAACCCGAGGTTTCGCCTATTGAACGAATCGAAACGAGAATTATGTCGCCGTTTGAACGAATCAAAATAGATTTTAAAGGACCACTGCCTTCTAAAACAGCCAACAAGTACATACTCACGATTATTGATGAGTACAGTCGGTTTCCTTTTGCTTACTCATGTAAGGATATGACCTCAGCCACCGTCATTACTTGCCTAGAAGATCTTTTAACTATTCAACTCAGCCTTCGGTCAAAGGGATTATCGGTGGAAAATTGGGAAGTAGTACTGAAGAACGCATTGCATTGTGTCCGCTCCCTCCTGTGAACGGCAACAAATGCTGCTCCGCACGATAAACTTTTCACAAACGCATTTTTCCCAGCGATTTAATAAATATCTAATTAAGTCTACGGCGGGAAACATTTTAGTCAAATGTCAAACGTACGTAAAACGCTGCAGTTAACGTACTAGATACACTAGATACAATAATTAGAGAAGTCGACGTTATGCAAGCAGGACGCTCAGAATAAATAGGTTTGTTATGAAATAGCAGATGATGACGTAAAATGCAAAACTCCAAAGATGTTATCTCCCCTAAAAGTGTGTAGGTATAGGTATTTCATACCTAATCCCATTCCAATTTGCTCGGAAATGAACCATGCGGAAAACCAATACCAATGAATAATTCATATCGCAGGTTATCAAAGTCTACGCCATACAGCGACTGATACACATAACAAAGGCGTAATTACGATCCGTTTAGGATCAATTTAAATACCTGGTAGCTTTATAAGGAAAATGTGGGTAAGTAGGTAGGTACTTACATCTGAGAAAAACACTAAGAAAGTTAGATTTGTCTGTTTTGATTGACTCTGTGTGTCTGCATCACAGAATACAGAGAGGATGCCTGCATTAAATGTTATGGGCTCGCTACATATTCGGCGAAGATAGACGAATGCCGACGGTGACGAACGAGTAGATAGTGTATTCGCCCGTCAGCGCCTGTCATCTTCTATCCAAATAATAGTTCGGCCAATGTGTAGACTGGGCGTAAGAAAGTGAAAATATGGCTAAGTGAACTTCACAACACTGTTTTCCCGCACGTTAGGTATGAACTTTATAGATATCTTTGCAGGGTAATCTGAGCTTTACAACATAGTAATAAGACTCAGAATTAATATGCGCGTTTATTAGGGAGTCCCCCTTTACTTCACGCCTGAGCGACTGTCACCTACGGTTTACCTTGCGTGATAAGCCTAAATTAACGACATTTCAATATCTATTTTCAAGTTAGATCGTTTATTTTAGATTAACCAGTTAGTAATGTTAACTATTGTTATGTTATGGTTCCTCTACACATTTGCCGAACTATTTATTGGATAGACAATGATCGACGAATACAGACGCATAGACCCTCTACACGTTCGTGAGCGCGGGTATTCGTCTATCATCGGTGAATATGTAGAGGGTTCATTACACTGGTATTGAACTGATCTATTAATCGTAAGACATACTATGTCATATTTAAAACGTTCTTATCTTAAAGTAAAAACTACACTACGCCGCTCCTTTAGCTCCCTAAAACAAATTGGATTGAAAGCACAGGAAGACGAAATTGGACCCCAAATGATTACAGTCGCCACTCTGCATTTACCTATTACTGTAACTGAAAATGAGGAGGTAAGTATATCGAATCTACAGTTTTTTAATTTTAAGGAAGGTGTTGGAGGTTAACTTTTTTTATAGACTGTGTTGCAGCCAATAGATTAAAATCAAATTTTGAATGAAAATGTTGCTTCGACCTGCATTTGTAAAGCAGAACTAATTCAAAATAAGAGGCAGTTCCTCCAAAAGGAAGCTCAACGTCTTAGCGAAATTTCTATAAGGCAGAAAACCAAAATAAAAAGGATGACCATGCAAAATTCCAGATTAAACAAAAACACGATGATTTGATATCATCATTTTGATGGAAAGATTAAAACTAGAAAATGTTGAAGAAGACCACTTAATGTTATTGAAAGAATGATTTCAATTAATGAATAAGAATGATTTAATTGGACGATTTCTGATAAAAGAAAGAGGTGAAAGCTTGTCAAAAGAGTACAGCCAAGAAATTAAAAAAATCGCTGTTACTTTGCATTACCTGTCGCCCAGAGCGTACTCATTTGTAAGACAAGAATTTGAACAGGTGTTGCCGCATCCAAAGACACTTTCTGCTTGGTATACAGGCATCGATGGCAGCCCAGGATTTACAAAGACTCTTGATGCTATAAAACAAAGAGTGCAGGACATTCCAAACAAAGATGAGATGGCCATTAGAAAGCAAATCGAATGAGACAGTCATAACCAAATATGGTTTTGTAAATGTTGGTTGTGAATTGGATTGTGATTCCACCCCGGCAGCTACGCAAGCCTTTGTTTTTATGGTGACGAATATAAACGATACCTGGAAAATTCCAGTAGCCTATGTTCTCATAAATTCAATATCATCTGACCAGAAAGCAACTTTGGTAAAGCAATGCATCCAATTGTTGCTAGATACTGGTGTTTTTGTTGTGGCACTGACATACGATGGCGCATCCTCAAACATTTCAATTTCATTTCAAAAATTTCATCGTGATCAACAAATAATAGCTATTGCTGAAAATCACGAGTACATACATTCTTCCGTCCTAAGTGAGGTTTCCAGTGATATAGTGAAAAATTGACAGAAAAACTGCACTGTGAAGAATGCCTTAAGCGCTTGACGAGAAACGATCAAAATGATAACTCATTAAATCTAATATCCATAAAAAATAAGGGGTATTTGGTAAAACCATCAAAAGATGTCCATGCTATATGTATATTCACAGAAATCGTTCTGTGACTTTAACTTTGACTTTTTTTTTAAAAAGGCGCGAAAGAAGAATACAGAAATACGAAACGAAACTAGGCTAACAGATGTGACAACAAAAATTAGAAAACTCAAATGGAGATGGACAGGGCACATGTTAAGAGGCATAGACAAGTGGAGTAAAAGAGCTACAATTTGGTACCCCAAAACGGGGAAAAGAAAAAAAAATTACCAACATTTACTTAAAGTCTGAATAAACGGCTATTATTATTATTATTATATTCAAATTTACAACATTTTTTTCATAATAAAATATGCACCGGTTATTACCAAGCTAGGTAATCGTAGTAATTAACGACATCAAACTATCGATACAGCCCCACACTATAGTCTTTTTCACGCCGGAACGTATGCAAGACACATTGAACTTTTTTTCGTTACACGTTGTCTATGCATGAACACTTTTGTAACCAAAAAAATAAAGTAAATAAATTAAACGATAAAACATACAAAAAAAAATGTTTTTGTTTATTTCCTTTAGTTTTATTTCATAATTTATCAAAAACTGAACTGAATCTGTCAAATTTTACTCAGTACTGTTAGTACTGAGTAAAATGGAGCGTGACATGAATAGAGTGTGAAAACGAAAATCGAAACAATCGATGACTCGTAAAGTAAATAAATAATAATCGTTGCTTTAATAATTTGAATAATTAATATTTATCTGTTGTTGTTATCTGTTGTTGTGGTGATGTTGAATTTGTTATCATGCCAAAAAATACAAAGAAGATGGTGTTGAAAAGTCAGTCTCGAGAATTAGTAGTTCGCCTGCGGGATTACTTCGAGCAAGAGCGCCAAAATAAGGGTCCATTGAAATCGACAGAACATGTTGTGGATCGAGTTAATTCGAGTTGCGGACGCTTTAGGTATTGGAACCACCACTGTTTCTAAAATAACGTCTGAAAAATATGGAAAGGACACCATGTCTCAAAATAAGTTCTTTAGCCCAAAAAAAAAAGACCTAGAAAATTACGTGTCACTGAAGGAGATAATTTCGACGCGGATGCCATAAGAAACCATATTTATCATGGAAAAGAACTTCCAACTTTACAAAAACTGACAGAATCTCTCAAAGAAGCCGAACTTTTCAACGGAAGTGTGACGTCATTGTGGCGCTTATTACAAAAAATAGGCTTTCACTACAAAAAAAATAACAGAAGTAAATTTTTGATGGAAAGGACCGACATTGCTTTGGCACGTGTAGCATTTTTAAGAAAAGTGAAAGATATTGCTGACTGGGATAATGTGGTTTTCGTTGATGAAACCTGGTTAAACGCCAACCATACTGTCGGGAAAATGTGGACCGACGACACAGCGCATAGCTCCACAATCGTGCCAGAAGGGAAAGGTGAGCGGCTCATCATTTGTCACGCCGGGACAGCGAATGGTTTCGTGCCTAACTGTTTGTTAGCATTTAAATCCAAAAAAACAGGTGAATACCACGAGGAGAAGAATGCTGAAAAATTTAAAGATTGGTTCATGACGTTATTAGACAACATAAATGAGAACAGCGTCATCATTATGGACAACGCAAGTTACCATTCGGTGCAGTTAAACAAGCCACCAACTGCCACAAACAAAAAAGCAGAAATTCTTGAGTGGCTACAGAACAATAATGTGCAAGCGGATCGGGATAGCTCTATGCTAAAAGTTGAACTAATCAATTTAGTTAAAATACACAAACCGATTGCACAGATCTTGGGATAGCGACCAAGAAATTAAAACGCGTATTGAAATCGCTAGGAGCTCGTTCAACAAAATGAAACGTGTTTTATGCAACCGCAGTTTAAAGCTCACCTTGCGCATTAGAATGCTCCGCTGCTACATCTGGCCTGTCCTTCTTTACGGATGTGAGGCGTGGACTATTAAAGAAGACCTCAGTAAACGTATAGAAGCGTTCGAAATGTGGGCGTACAGGCGGATGCTTTCTATAAGCTGGACTCAAAAGGTTACAAACGAGGAAGTCCTACGAAGAGCACAGCAGAAACGGGAACTTTTGCATACCATCAAGCTAAGAAAAGTCAGGTACTTAGGACATGTCATAAGACACGAGAGATATGACCTTCTTCAACTGATTATGATGGGAAAAGTTGCCGGCAAGAGGCGTGTTGGTCGGAGGAAGAAGTCATGGTTGCGAAACATCAGAGAGTGGACGGGGATAGCGAGTGCTGCGGAACTGTTTCGACTCGCTAAGGACCGGGAACAATACGCCATATTGACTGCCAACCTTCGCTAGTCGGAGAGGCACTAAAAGAAGAAGACACAAACCGAGAGCAAAATATGAACTAGACGAGTTAGCTAAAGAACGAGGCCATTGCGTTATTCGTCTGCCGCCATACCACTGCCAATATAACGCCATTGAGCTGATTTGGGCACAAATTAAAGGTAAGTTTTACTAACGACTGAGTTGCCCTCTGTGTTATACATAGTAGGTATTTCACCTTTTAGAAAATGGCGCCAAATGGCCAGATTTTTCATAAAAGACGGAATCTTATTAGAAAAGGTTCTTATTAAAAAAAATAGTAGATTTTTTTTTATAGAAAATGAACTTAACTTACCAATAAAATAAAAATACCGATCTAGTTAGTAAAACAAATTTTTCAACGTAATCAAAAAAATGTCTTATATTTACAGGATACGCGGCGCGACATAATACGACCCGACCATTCACTGCCAACAAAATGATGAAACATTTGGAAGAATCGTGCGAAAAAGTAACACCAACAGATTGGAAAAATGTCGTAGAAAAGGTTAAAAAAAACAATAACGGATGTTTTTGCTAAGGATTTAAGAGTAGAGAGTATCATCGAAAACGAGTTTATAATAAACCTACAAGAATCAGACGATTCCTCAAATTCCGAATCGGAATCACTTTCGGAATAAATAAAAGATTAACAGGCTTACCATAGGACGTGACATAAAGTTATTCCGGAGTGTAAACTGTCAAAATGTATGGTTATTCTTGATTTATTCGGTGGAATAACTTTATGTCACGTTCTATGGTAAGCCTGTAAAATTTGTAACCTCTTTAATTTGCCTATTCCTTCTTATCCTGTCGATTATACATAAACAAAAAATAAGTCGATAGAAACGATGGTGATGAATTGATTCGCCTTTAAAAATTGATTTTTATCAATCTCGATTAAACTGTAGGACATTACTATTTTACTGACTTTGACAATATCTCGAAGTGTCTTGCATACGTTCCGGCGTGAAAAAGACTATACCTTTTCACTCCAAACTGCTCCAAACTCATGTACAGTGTACTTGCATGTGTGTAAAATTGAACGCGCCCACAAATCTGTGATTGTTTTTTTCCTTCTAGCACACTACCCTTCGTTCCGCTCAGCTCAGTTTGTGGCTCAGTTCCACTTCTATGGAAATGTCATTTGTACTCAAGATAAAGCGAGATAGGGAGAAAAAAGAGTGATAGGGATATTAAAGTAACAATAAAAGTATAAATATTGGTAGGTTATATACACTTCCATGGGAATTGAGAAAGCACAATGTGTGATTATTTCTCAGTGTGAATATATTCTGCCTACTATATTTATAAAATTCATTGTAGGTACATTATTGTATATTACTAAGCGTAAATCAAAATCCATTTAAGCACCTAGTAAATAAGAATTTATTTAAAACTACTCCAACACTAGGATGTAAGTGTATATATAAACAAAATAATTGTATCAGCTTAGGATTCCGCTAATTGTACTCTTTAATTACAGGTTTTCAGGACAACAGAACACGAACTATAAAAGCTCTAATATATTTATATAAAGTACAATATATTTACTATATTACAAAGTCTTGGCATCAGATATCATCATAACAGTCTAAATAAATAATTCAACACCTACATTTGCATTATGCGTATAAGACATAAAATAAAATATATAGGCATTGGATCAAAACATAACAAAAAATAAATCTGTAAAAATATTTACATTATTGTAATTAGCTTCATAACAGTGGAATTATTTACCAATCCGTATACTAGTAGTAGTAAAACTATAATTAATTTCATCTAAATTTCATTATTTTACAAATCTGGTTTACATAAACTCAAAATATACAAGTATATTCAGATTTACAAATTATCGATATTAACAACTATGTACATTTTAAAATATCATTAAAATAATATAAACAGCGTAATATGTATACATACATGTTGCGGTAAATAAATACTATGACTAAATAAAAAAGCAAAATATACAAATAAATGATAGGTACGGTTTACGAGGATAGGTGGCGTGATGAAGCCTCCATCCTCCGAGGTAGAGCACAGTTTATTGAATGAAGACAATCAGATGCACTTGAATCGACCAATCACAAACCTGGAGCGGAGAATTCAAAATCCCGTAATCTCCGCTTTAGCTTTGTGATTGGTCAATTCAAGTGCACGTTATTGTACCGCGTATCAACCTTTAACTGTATGTCTCCGTGAAGACCTTACCACGAACAAATCATATTTCAATGAAGAACATTTGCAAAAGTTTCAGTTCCGAAGGTGTACTGGATCCTACAGCCAACAACGTTTCTATACATGAAATCCCAGGAAAAACTCTACAGCCAAAGTATTTTACCTATTTTCTTTGTTAGAAAATTACAAAAATGATAGCTAGATAACGAAAAAACTAGGCGAGATAAAAGAGTTCAAACTTCAGGACGATTATTTGTTTAGAGCTAGATTTAGAGCCACTTGAACTTCGACTTTTAAATTTAGGCCGATTCAAAAGTTAAATTTGAAAGAAAAAAGAATTAAGTAACTGGGTTAAGTAACACAAGGTAAAGTGGCCAGTTATAGGATAACTAAAAACTTTTTAAACATGTTCCTCATTTTGTACAGCACCTAATACTCGAGAAGCTCAATTTGTTTTCGATTGCATGAATAAAATAACGATTAATCGTGATTACGATTATTCTAATCATGTTCTATAACTAGTTGAAAGTGGTCCAGTTTTTGTGCAGATTATTGCTATCTAGCTGCGCATTGTTAGGGGGCATATCCAATAAACCAAATCGACTAAAGTCTAGGCCGTATTCGTGCAAAAGCGCACTGTCTGCCGATGTCTTGATAGGCTCCACTTTTTGACTCCTGTCTCGTATCTTAAGTGGATCG
Source organism: Epirrhoe alternata (assembly GCA_963565295.1). Classification (NCBI taxonomy): domain Eukaryota; kingdom Metazoa; phylum Arthropoda; class Insecta; order Lepidoptera; family Geometridae; genus Epirrhoe; species Epirrhoe alternata. The sequence goes on from OY751375.1 coordinate 5,924,267, forward strand.
AACTCTTCCAGCTCATTAGGCGTATCGTCCAGTTTAATGAGATCGGAATCTGAACCACTTGACTGAAAAAGAAACACGTTTATTAGACTGAGCATGACATTTGTTTATCCCAATGGAATAGAAATACAAGAAGTTAATACAAGTGTTTTGGAGGTTAGGAAAGCGCTTTAAGCTGGTCCGTTTCTGAGACCATCGGATTTTTTGACAAAATTGTATAATATACTAAAAATATAATATAAGGCCTGATTTGAATATGAGCTGGAATGAATATATGTAAATAAATAAGGAATTTATGTCTGTTTTACGGTAAAGATGGCCTTTGAATAACTGATTTCAATCTATTTTATGAAATTAGACAGTCACAACAGACATTATGCGTTTAGATTTGTTTTACAATGTTGGTATGTGATGTAGCACGGCCTACGCAATGGGAACTAAATGCAATCAGATATCTAATTAAAAATAATAATGAGAGCTGGTTCTTTCATTATGCTTTATTTTTTAATTTTAGTCGCATTGACATTCGTTATAAACTGAACAAAATTGTAGGTAAAATAAATCATTTGGAATACATTAAATATCTATACAAATATATCATGCAAAAAACACAAGCAAAAAAAGCATTCAATTTAAAGAAAATAATAATAAATTATGTAGTATATAAATTTTTACATATCATGTTGTATAATTTCTATCTATAGATGGGTTTTACGACGATCCTTACATGGCTTTTATTTTTATTTCTGACTGATACTATTGTATTTTGTAAATTTATGTACATATTGTAGTAGTATCTTAGTTTCTGTAAATAAATATTATATTTTAACTGGAAATTTCAACCAAAAAAACTACAAAAGATCGATATGAGCAACTTTCAATCATTAATCATTTATTCAAATATATGTATGTATTGCTTCACTCACACTACAGTGAGAAATCTATAATACATAATCAATTATATATTCGGGTTATTACCTACCAAGTGTTGACAAATTGCGGGGAGCATAGGTTTAACTATGAAAATACATTTAATAAAATAATTGAGCTTCCCACAACATCAACATGCTAATAATAATATTCACTAATCATGCAATATTACAGAAACATGCATATGAGTATGAAAGGTGCAAGTAATAAGGGTTAAATAGAATACATAATGTCTCTGAAAACATATTGAGTCGAAGGACTATTGAAATATACTTACTCATTGGTTACATGATAGTCCTTCGATTCACAGAATGTATAAAAAACAGTATAAATCATTTAATGAATTTATCAGATCACATCTAAAACATCACTTAGATAAACTTTAAATATACACTGTGTTGAGGCATAGTTGATTGAGGCATGATTCGAACGTCAGTTGACGTTAACTGAAGGTTTTATTATTTCAATTTGACATCTTCGGTCTTACTAAAAAAAAGTTAGGCATCTGTTGAAACACCATATTAACACGTAAAAATACTGTCAGTGCTTCGCTAAACACGTTTTAGATTTTTTGTAGTAAGACGGCTAATCATATTTTAAAATGTAGTACCTAGCACTATTTCCCAATGTTGTTTAATAGTTAAAAAACATGGGCTTAAACAAAATTCAACTTAATCATTATTGTGCATCAACGAATTGAAATGCCTCCAATGATACTGCCATGAACCTAATGGATAATGAACTATTCATTTTAAAGCCTCTAAACGTGACTATTTCTATTTAACTTTTAAACAAAATATTACATTAAAGTTTAGGCATGTTGCCTTCCGACTCCGTTTCAATTCTAGCTAGAATATAGAAAAACTTAATTGAGTTTTAACATTATTCTTATAGAAGTAGATAAAAAACTTTGTTGAACATATTATTAGTCTTTGCCAAATTGAGCATTGAAAATTGAGCTTGGATCAAAATAGATACAAAATTCGACCTTACTTTATAATAATACTTTTTTTTGTCTTTGATAATTATTCAAAAATTTTACGTCTATATAATCTCAAAGCCTCAGTAAATTATACAAAATGTTCCCTTGAAGATATTTTGAGCTAGAATTCCTAGTCTAAACAACTACTATGTAAAATAAAAAGTTACCTTTTGAATTGTTAATTTCCACTATAAGGTAGGTTACTTAATTTTCTTACTGCTGAACTCAGAGACATTTAATGCCTACTTAAGCGTTCCTTAAAAAAGATTTTCCTGGAAAACCTTTACAAGGAACGCAGTTATGGTACAAATAGAAAAGTGATTTGTATCTTATTAATGTACAATTTCAACCTTCCGGAAGACCGCGTTAATTAAGGGACAACTCCATAATATGTTAAAGATATAATTACAAAATCCATAAAACCTTCAGGGAGCGTATAGGTTTTTGGATAATAGTCACACTTTTATCTCACTTCAATAATAGTAAAGATAATAGTGCGAATATTATCCAAAAACCTACACGCGATCTCGTCCCGTTATCAAAAACAATGAATTTCATCCGTGTTTAAAAAGTGAACCTTGAACCTTCAGGGAGATCGCATTAGGAATAAATGGACAACTCCATAACATGTTAAATATATAATAACAACCATAACATGTTAAAAATATAATCACAAAAATTATAAAACGGTTAGAATTAGTGCATCATAATTTCACATAGAAGAAGGTATAGAATGGTAAGGATAGCGCAGATGGCGATTACCTCGTGCGGTCTCGCGGGGGGCGGTGCGGGTGCGGGGGTGGGTGCGGTTCGGACGCGGGCGGACGACGCCGCGAGCGTCAGCGTCGGTTTATCGCCTGTGCGTCCGAAGGACAGCGTGCTTGTTTGAAAGCGGGCTGCTGTATCCGGAGAATCGCGCGTCACGCTCGCAGCGTTTGCGTTCCGACGAGGCACGGATCTAGGCGGCGGCGGCGGCGCTCCCGATACGTCCACCAGTCGCCGGGTCGACACGATGGGGTACCTCGCCAACGGCCGCGGCGGCAGCCACGGCTGCAACCACACACTCATGTGCCACGTGCAACATGCACAAGCAATGCACTACCGTGCATATACAAGTGACTAATTTGCGTCTACATAATAATTTACAAAAAAAACGACTTCAATGTTTGATTCAGCGTCAAGGATGAGGTTTTTAGAGTTTACGAGAATCAATTCCTCAGAAATAAAATTTATATAGGACCACCTCTTGCCTTTCAAACAAAATAAGAATTTTGGGAATCGGTCCAGAATTGACTGAGATTAAAGAAGACTTTTTTGAAGTCGGTTAAAAATCTTAGGCCATTCATCATTTCAAAAAGACCGGTTTCTAAAGTATGAACAGACCTAGAACAGCCGGCCGACTAAATATATTAGTGTGTAACGCGTTCCCTGTCTCTGTTATTACGTAGAATAATACGTACTAAGACTAATATTGTGAGTATATTAAATGAACTAACCGAGTGAATAAAATCTGTTAATGGATTTAAAATTTACATCGAAATGCGAACATATGTTATTATAAGATTATGAGTATGATTTTTAAACACAAAAGGCAATTAATAACGTATACATTCGAATCATAACTTTCGATATCCGACTTAGCAAATTTATATGCGAATTTAATTAAAATTATGCAAATTGTAATCTATCGAAAGTCACGATTCCAACAAGCATGTTCAAAACGACAGAAGCGACTAACGACGCGCTAACATTGACATTAATTTACATGTGAATGCACACTATTTCCTATTTAATTATGGCTATCGAACAAAGCGAAAACGAAATTACTTTGAAATTTGAATACTGACAGCCACTTGTCTCAATCAAAAGGTGATCAATGCTAGATGGCAGAAGGAAAATAATTGGTGTCATTGGGAAAATCAAGCAAAAAATAATGACTAAAAATGAAAATTTTGAGCTTAGAAGCATCATATATTGGGTGCTTTTCATCACTTTGTCAATTCCAAAATGACTAAAAAACGCAGTGACCAATAATAGCCAGTGATAGAATATAAATAAATAAACACATTTAAAAACACTTTGAACGTTGTGTTGGCAGACCGACAAAGAATAAAATATCGCAAAGCTTTAAAAATTCTAGGTCGATTGCCAGAAAATATTTATTATTGAAAAGATTTTTTTTAAGTCTGTAAGTAATTCTATCGCGGCTTTTGTACGGAGAATTTGTCACGGTCTTTGCACAAAATAGATTGAAAATTATCGCATAAATTAAATCTCTAGCACTAAATAAATTATACCATTCTAAAACAGAAAATAGTAGTCGAAAACACACCCAACATAATAGCCGCTGTATATTCTTACCTCTTTCTCGCTCTGTTTGTCCTCAGCGGTGAAGAGAAACTGCATTTCAGTAAGGAGATCGAGTGGGAGGGGTGGAGAACGCGCTGCGCATGCGCCGGATGGCGACGCCGACGAATCTGATGACACCGGGGTCACTGACCCACAGGAGTACCTAGCGAACAATGTAATCTTCAAATTAGTAGGGCCACGAAAGCGAGAAATGAGAGAAGAGTGCATGCGACAGAGATGCGAATGCTGAGATGGATGTGTGGAGTGACGCGAATGGATAAGGTGAGGAATGAATACGTTCGGGGAAGTCTGAAAGTAACGCCAGTAACTGATAAGTTGAGGAGCAATAGGTTAGCGTGGTATTTATTTATTTATTTTTATTTCTTAGGAAAAGAAACAGTCGTTAGAAATTATGTACGTAACTAAAACTATAACTATTGACCATTAACATGTTCTCACATGTTATGTATGGGCATGTAATGCGGAGAGATGAAAGTCATGTAACTAAAAGGGTGATGGAAATGAATGTGAATGGATATGTGAGTAGAGGTAGACCTAAGAAAAGATGGATGGATTGTGTGAAAGAAGGTATGGAAAAGAAAGGAGTTGATACAGGGATGACGAGTGATAGGGGAGAGTGGAAGAGGAGAACATGTTGTGCCGACCCCGCATAAGCGGGATAAGGGCAAGCCAATGATGATGATGATGATGAGTTAATGGAACAAATAGTTATTAAGGCCAGGTATTCCTGCAGCAGTAGACTCTTAGCGCTGTCCGCCGCCGCCGCACTCGTGCATTTTGTAGATTTTTAAACATAGTGATTATGAAGATAACTTTATCAAGCCAAACTCTGCGAATTTATTTAGAAATAATTATATTCTTTAGTTTACTCGTAGTACAAAAACAAATGTAAAATATCAGAAGGTTTTTCCTACTGATCGACGATCCATCAAGAACGTCTAAGCAAGCTACTACTCTTCTTAAAACTAACAGGATTTTATCCCTATGGCCTATTTTATTAACGAGCCCTCCGGAGCACGGAAGGGCTCAGATGAAAATGCCACTGGTGGTCACCAATCCACTTACAGACCGTTTCGAACATTGCTTAATTTCGACGATCTATCAAGAACGACTAAGCAAGCACGACCACGAGCGCTTCACGTGACAGGTTACATCGCTACTTATTACAATGGTGCGCTATGTTTTTCTATAAACCCACTTTTACTAATTGCGTTTGCTATAACTTCAGCAGCTATAACCGAATATAGATATAACGGTTCAATTATTATACACTAGTTTTGTTATAAAATCACTTTTACTAATTTGTGATTTATATAACTGCAATATATTTTCTAATCGTAAAATACATAATTGTTTTTATTATAACGACCATAAGCAATACATTTAATGTGTTATAAAGTTTATCACATCTAACTGCAATATTACTAATAGTATTTTGCTATAATAATATTCAATAAGTAAACTGTACCTATCTATACCATGAATAGCGCCTTAGACCAATACCAACCAGGTGAATTTTTAAGAGCGATTGCTTCAAACCTTTATTTAAAATAGTATTAAGTAAAATAGTACCTTTAGATCTAAATAAAATAATTCTATTAATTTTGCATGCATACCTACGTTTGTTTTATTTTTTCTATCTATAACGATAAGGTTATAATAGGGACAAGTCGGTTCTGGCACTCGCCGGCCGCTACCGCGGCACGCTTCGCTCGGCTCGTGCATGGTTTTGTCACTATTGAAACCATGCTCGTCGCTACGCTCCTCGCAACCTATTCTACAGGTCTGTTATCCTGTTATGGCAACACTAAATTTATAGAAAGTTCCTATTTAGAGCAATTTATATAAACTGCACGATATAGCAATATTAAAGTATATTATATGATACAGTTATAACAAAAAACTTTATAGAATATGGACCTATAGTAAATAAGTGTTCGAACTAATACAACAATTATAGCCAATAATATTTAGAACAACTGCACTTAGATCAAATATACGTTATGTCTATACTTATGTATAGCAAACACTATTAGTACAAGTGGGTTTATAGAAAAAGTATGAACACCTATTACAATAGCAATTAGTTTTTTTTAGAATAAGTTCTGGGCTAGATGACGACACAGTAAATACAGGCGTTTCTACATTTTGTACAGTCACGGACAATAAGATGTATACACTCCATACTTTTAAAATTAATGTCACACTAAAACTACTAGATGTAGGTTAAAAACCAAAAGCGGAAATTGATTTCACTTTAAACTAGAGGCGAAATTAATAAAAATATCAGAATATTGTTGGACATGTTTATCTGTACATGGATTTAAACATTGTGGAGTGTATACATCTTATTGCACGTGACTGTAAAAAAAAACAGGGTCACGACTGTATCCCCAAGGCGCGGTAGACATTCTCTCAGATCTTTATATTCCAGATCCTTTGAAGATGTCTAAGGGGGTAGTCAGAGGCAAGTACGTGACGGTACTTGAGATTTATTATGATGATACCTGCTATCGTCAGTCGTGTTTATTGAAGATGGGCGGGATCCAGTCCTTGGCATTTTATTCTTCAGACCGCGGACAGCAGACTTCATATTTTTGCCACCTTGACGGACCTGAGATAGAAAAGAACGTTAATTAATAAAAGCGCACTATTAAAACTATGAAATAATAATAATACGAGAATAATATATCCAGTATGTATAATAGGTACCATATAAAATGTATATTACATATCATATATCATAATTTATTTATCATTAACTAGCTGCGCTCCCGCGGTGTGACCCGCGGACCCTCTGGATAATTTCATTTTTCTTCGGGGTAAAAAGTTGCATATGTCTTTCCCTGGGATACAACCTTTATCCATGGCAATTTTCAGCCTAATCTGATCAGTGGTTTGGGTGTGAAAAGGTAACAAACAGACAGACAGAGGTACTTTCACATTTTTAGGGATATAAGTAAGGCCCGCCTGCGACGCAAAAGGTTGCGGGTTCGATCCCCGCGGCGGGACCAATGTTTGTATGATCTACAAATATTTGTCTCGGGTCTGGGTGTTTCTATGTATAATATGTATGTATATATTTACAAAAAAAAAAAGTATATAAGTAGTATATCAGTCATCTTAGTACCCATAACACAAGCTCTGCTTACTTTGGGGCTAGATGATGCTGTGTGAAAAGTCCAGCATTATTTATTTATTTATACACCTATGTTTTTTTTTGGGTTCATTATTTTAAATAATATTGTTTTCATAAAAGCTAAGTATTCAATTTAACCATTTACGGATCACAAATAAATGCCATAGCTTAAAGTCAGCCAAATATATCGTGCCTAAAGAATTTTCAAGCGTCTGTTCCGTAGATTTGATTAATTTACTTATTATATATTTTTATAGTATGCCTTATGACCTTAAATAAGAGTGATTATGAAAGGAAACGGTGAGCGAGGCTGTCATTGGATAGAAGGCATCTAAAGGAATTTCTAGAGATAAAACATTTACATAGCAATCTGCTCCCATATTTTCCTGTATAAAACACAAGCATGCAATAAATAGTTCAAAGTACCCAGAGCAGTCTATAATTTAGATCCTTTAAATCAGATATTGAACACTTTGTAGGGATCGTGAGACTCAATGAGGAATGAGTTTGTGAAGATGTGTGAACGTACTCAACTCAGTATTTTACTCGACATTACGAAATTCTCGCATAATTAGGATGTAAAACTTTCTTGTATAAAATCTAACATGGTTTTTACTAAATCCCAAGGTTAAACAACTAAAAAAAACAGCGGCACTCCGGGAAGTCGACAGAAGTGAAAACTTGAACAAGGTTTCGGTAGCGGTTCTAAACATACATACATAAAGTCACGCCTCTTTCCCAAAGGGGTAGGCAGAGACCACGGATCTCCAGTCGCTACGATCCTGACACACAGTTGTTTTGATAGGCACCTTCTGGGTAAGCTCGCTCCATCGTAGACCTCATTCTTGCCTATGTAAGTTTCGAGATCAAGAGCCGACCCATTCATCATAAAAAAGGGACAAAAATAAGCCGGTGTCATCACATCACGTAACGTGACTCGCGAGGCGAATCCAAAGTTTTTTTTATCCATCCCAAAACTGCTCAACGCGCCTAAAGAAATTTTCAATCCAAAAATGTTTGTTGTGAAAGTAGAGTAACAGACAAATCCATGTTCTACACTTCATACTTTTGACAAAACAAGCATTCCCATTAAGTAAAAGTAAGTAAGTTCGTATGAGTCAGTGGCCAACTCTGGTGACGGAGTTTTTAGGCCGCCTTAAGGCCTCCGTCATGGCTTAACGACTTAAATAGCCGGGACCGACAATTTAACGTGCCCTCCGAAGCACGGAAGCGCTCAGATGAAAATGCCACTGGCGGTCACCCATCCACTTACAGACCGTTTCGAACGTTGCTTAACTTCGACGATCTATCAAGAACGACTAAGCAAGCACGGCCACGAGGCATTCCCATTGAAAGATGAAAACAAGTTTTCACTCGCATATTGTTATTATTATGATAAGATCCCTACAAAGCGATAAATAAGAGATCAAAGTGGAAAGTCGAGTGGTCAGAGTAGAGTTCGCTAGGACTCACCGATTGCACAGCCGATTGTACTGCTGGGTTCGCCTGTAAATATTCATTATTTTAAAGCAAAAAAGGAAAAAAACAACTATTTACAGCATGCAAACACAGGGGTGCCAATCTTGCTACATTTTATATTATACCTTCAAAACTTTCGCGAGTGCTATATAAAAAACATTTATTGATTTTTGTATGATATTTTGTAAAACAGTACAGGGTAAACAACGACGTGACAGGTTGCAAGCCCATCGCCGCCGATAATAACTAGAATACTAACTGGTTTCCTCACGATGTTTTCCAAGGAAAACACTCGTTTTAAAGTGATAAAGCGCATATAAATTTTACAAAACGCAGAATCGATTGATGCACGGCCGGGATTCGATCCCAAGACCTTCGGATTGAAGCTCGAGGTACAACCTTATTCGGCCAACACAATGTTTTTATCCATCGTTCATCTTCATCAAGTAACTCACAGTACTTTTTTTTTTTGTTGAATGGGTCGACTCTTCACCACGAAACTTACATAAGCGAGAATGAGGTCTACGACTCATCAGCCAGTACTCGTCTCACTTAGTGTAATTTCCAGCAGCTACTTTAGAGAGCTGATCGGTTGTGCGTACAGTACATAAAACATTGTTTGTAGCTTAGTGTGAACGAGGGGAGATATCACGTCTAGATTAGATAGCAAGATTCATCATGACAGACCCTCCACTCAAGATTTCATCATGGCACCCCTTTGTCTAAAACGCACTTTAACCCTGCGTCTTACGTGGGCGATCGCGAAGCGGCGCGGTGCAGCGCGGAAACAAAAAACAGTCGATTTACTATTGAAGTGTCAATACGCGCCGCGCCGCTCACGTAGGACACTTCAATAGTAAATCAACTGTTTGTTATTTCTGTGCCGCACCGCGCCGCTTCGCGTTCGCATCCAGATCACCCACTTAAGACGCAGGGTTAGGCGGGCGCACAGTCCAGCCGAGCCGACCGAGCCGAACTCTCAATTCAATAGAGAACTGTCTGAACGCATTTTCTGACGTCATCAGCATTTTTTGTATAGAAAAATGACTGCGGCGCGTACGGCGCGGATGAGTGTGCGGTCAGGTTTATGTAGTCTCTAGGTTGAAACGTCATTTGTAGTTAAAATTCAGATTAATAACGTGTTAGTATCAACATTCAGCGACTAATCTAGGTTTAGCAAGCTGATTTTAGCTTTTTAGTAAAGCGTAGCGTATGTTTTATCTGATTAGGTGGAAATAGAGATAGCTAGGGTTTTAAATACCTACCTGTTATCAGCCCGCGTGTATTTTGTGGTCGATTATTGAAACTAGTTTTGACGAATAAAGACGGCTGTGCTGTTGCGTACGACGAAACGTCGTACGCAATAAATACCCGTCTAAAAATAATAATTATGTCAATAAATCACGAAAATTTTAAAAAGTTAATAGCATTTTAGTATTTGTCGCAGCACGACACAACCGCAATTGACACGCAGTTGATCGATTCACAGTGGCATTGGCGCAACCCTAGCAACGCATCCCATCCCTAGCGGCATGGCGCTATTGTCGCCCTCTCTCTCTTCCAACAAGGTACGCGGACGGACTTGTTCGCTCGATCGACACTTTACATTACGAGTCATCTATATCTAAGTTTAATTCATGTTGTCTTAAAAGTACTGATTATAAGTAATAACAGAAGCAAAGCTCGTATCATTCAGACCATCCTCAACAGTATTAAAGAAATCATAAAAAGCACAGTCAATTCACGTGCAACTAACCTTTGATTTTAGGTACATTTATAGAGTGGCCAAAGACTAAATCTAAAAACAAACTAGTTGTGCTCAAAAAAATCTACGTAATGAATTAATGGTATTTATTTTATTTATTTATTTATTTACTTATAAAAGGTAGGTACAATTCTCGGTATAATAGTGTTTAAAAACTTAGAACAAGTTTGCCTAAACACTAGGTTCTCGTAGTAATAGTAACACAAATTATAACTAGTACGTAAACACTTTTTTTGTATAATAAAGGAAGCCAGCGATAAGCGCACGCACACAAGGTTAGTAGTCATAATGAAGACAATGTTATCTCATCGGTCAGGTAAGTGGGAACATTGTAAACAACAGCCGCTCGACGGCGGTGCACTGCCGCTATGCGTCTGTGTGCGTAGGCCTCTTGTATAGAGGATGCTCCAATTTACTCGTTTTTTTTTTTTTTTAAAGTATATTTTTTTAGTTTGGATGTTGTAAGTAGTATTTTTTTAATTTATATTTTATATTTTTTACGTTTTTTATGTTTTAGTGAGAGTTTGTGTTATTCTGGAATGAAGTATTGAGTTATTATTTTATTACAGTATTGTATCGTCGTATTATGAAGCGCCAGAAGATATCTGATGAGAATGAGATGTGTCGTGATGTGTGTAATTACACACAGAAAGAAACGCACTACAGGGAATAGACGCTTTGTTTTGTTTATGTATGGACTTTCTCGCCTAAATAATGAAATGTACTTAAAACCGATACCGTTCTGACACGTCAAAACACGCCAGATAAACATAGATCTGCCTCTACTCTTGCCTGTTTCACACTGAAATCACACTTTGATAGAATCTTAAATGGCGGGGAAAATCATTTTCACTCGCTTGCACACCAGTGCTGTCATTAGTGTGCAAGCGAGAGAATACGATTTTGTCGACATTTTAGATTCTTTTCTTCACCTTATCTTTAACATTTTTGAAGAAGGCGCCACCTTCTTTCTTGACCGTCTTGGCCCAGTCGCGGTACTGTTGTTTGAGTTTCTGTCCGCTCCCAGTGTTAGTTTTGTCTGCATAGCTGTTGCACTCCACTTCGAATTCATCATTGAAACCGCGGCCCGAGTTCAGGAGATCTAGCCTTTCGTCTATGAACTGGAAAGAAAGAAATAATGCTGGACATTAGACAAAGAGCTATCTATCTCAAACTAACCAAAGCTTGTACTATGGGAACCAGATAGATAGATAGAAAATACTTTATTGCAAACCACAATGTTGAACAAAAATATAAAACTAATCAATAAAACTTAACTATGATATACAATCGGCGGTCTTATCGCTAAAAAGCGATCTCTCAGATACCGATAGAATACCTACTTAGACACTGTTTTTTGCAAATACATACATAAAATTTTATGTTTTTGCGCATCACGCATGCCCCTTAAGTTTAAGGGGAAAATATATAACGATCAAAAGACCTGACGTATTGTATGGGTGTGAGTGTTGGGCAACAACAGGGACGGATGAGCAAAAGGCGCACGTGGCTGAGATGCAAATGCTTAGGCAGAGCAACAGGCTGCCATGGTATGGGCATGTAATGAGAAGGGAAGAATTTTATGTTACTAGGAGAGTGCTTGATATGAATGTTGATGGATTTACGAGTAGAGGTAGACCAAAGAAAAGATGGATGGATTGTGTGAAGGACGACATAAGTAAGAAAGGAGTGTGTTAGACGGCTGATAGAGGAGAATGGAAGAACACATGTTGTGCCGACCCCACGTAATGTGAGACAAGGGCACAAGATGATGGAGGCTCCAAACCGTGTTTCTTGACCTAATTCTTCACGGTATGGGTCGCGAAGTAACAGGAGTACAATTTCTATTGTATACAATTACATAAATATATATTTTTGGAACGAAGTTCCTTATCGCGCGTTGTGAATGGGGGCTAGACGGAAAAAATTCATACGAAAAGTTGTAACGACACTTTTTGCTATAAATATAAATATATAAAAATGTTGTAGTTGTTGTTAAGTAAGTAAGTAAGTAAGTGTTGTCGTTGTCGTCGTCGTCGTCGTCGTCGTTGTTGTTGTTGTTGTTGTCGTTGTCGTTGTCGTTGTCGTTGTCGTTGTCGTTGTCGTTGTCGTTGTCGTTGTCGTTGTCGTTGTTGTCGTTTTTGTCGTTTTTGTTGTTGTTATTTTAAATTATTACAATTCCTTCAATAAAAAGGAACTTCGTTCCATCCGGGTGTCCCTTGACACCTCTCATGTTTTTTTTTATACAAACTTCGCGGTAAAAAAAGTAAGTTCGTATGAGTCAGTGGCCGACTCTGGTGACGGAGTTTTCAGGCCGCCTTAAGGCCTCCACTTACAGACCGTTTCGAACGTTGCTTAACTTCGACGATCTATCAAGAACGACTAAGCAAGCACGACCACGAGCGCTTCACTTCGCGGTATAACAGACAAACACGACAAACGAGTTTATACGAGTTGTGCGGCTAAATCTGGTGATAGAATTTGTTGGCCGCACAAAGGCTACGGCATGGCTTAACGGCTTTACAGTCCAGACCAACTATTAAAGTGTCCTCTGAAACACGGAAGTGTTATTTAACTTTTCGAATAAGTTCGTCGAATCTATCCATCCGAATGAAGTAAGTATAAACAGTTAAAAGATAATTAGTAATTCAAGATACCTGCTGAAATATTTGAGACTGCAGTATTTTTTTCAAGAACGGCTGCATATTTTTTCTCGTCTTTACAAAGGCCTCTGGGTTGAACGTTATTAGTTGTCCGTTTTCAATTCTGAAATTGTAAATATAAAAATTACATAATAAGCTGATAAAAAAACACTTGGTACTCCGGGAGTGCTGACAAATGTGAAAGCTTGATATTTCAGTAACGGTTCTAAGCTTAAAAAATAAATAAATAAAATTATTGCAAAAAGTTACTGTCCTACGATTTGAACTCGCGGCTGTCTCACTCTATCGCTTCGGCCATCCTGACTATACAATGTTTGACGAAATTAAGGTATAGTTTGAGATGATGTCGGTAACAATCACGTGACTGGCGAAGCGAGTTTGATGTTTTTTTTTCATCTCAAAAATGCCCAACACGCCTAAAGAAGTTTTCACTTCAAAATGGTCTAAAGTTTAGCATTCATAATATTAGTAGGATTAGGAAAGTTTTGGTCTTATTTGTGTATGTAGATGCATAGGTAGGTATGCAAGTTGTTTCTGTGTGCGTAAGCTCGGGAGCCAATAGTGAGCGCTCCTGAGCTTGTACACACAGCATGCATTTACACAATCAATTAAGACTAAGTGGGTTTTTGAATACTTACTTAATGGCATCTCGATAGCCACCTATTAAACAAACTAACGCACGCAGAAACGCTCTTGAAACGGCGTCGCCCAGCGCGTTCTTATCACTTAATGCTTTCTTTAAACTCGCTACCTGAAAGCACAATTAAAAGTTGTACATCGGCTTTTGTAGAAGCTAACATGCGCAAGGAGCTTCTTAGAGGCGCAGATCCTAAATTAGTGGTATCATTTTTTTTTTTGTTAGCCTATACAATTCCACTGCTGGGCAAAGGTACCATATACCATATCCCTCTGTCAATCTCCCACCACTCTCTCGAAGGAGTCGAGTGGTATCATTAATAAATAATAATTCCAGTCATATCCCACTCATATAATAAAGCTGAAAGTTTGTGAGTTTGTTTAGATGTTTTGATATTTGGATGTTTGTGTATCAATCACGCCTAAACCAGTGAACCGATTTGGATGAAACTTGGTATAGGCATAGATAGTGACCTGGAATAGCATATGCATATTATACATAGAAACACCCAGACCTGAGATAAATATTTGCAGATCATACAAACATTTATCCCGCGGCGGGGATCGAACCCGCAACCTTCGGCGTCACAAGCGGGCTGCAACCCACTGCGCCACAGAGGTCGTTATAGTACCATTGATGGTATAAATCAATAGTACTTGTGACACCACTCGGAATAACCATCCAAATTTTTAGTGCATGACATAACTTTATGTCAAGTTTATTAGTAAAGGCCCTAGTATAATGAGGCGACAATAGAACACACTAGTACTAGTTCCCAATGACAAAACAAAACAAACAAGACCACGATTGCATCCCTGAGGCGTGCTAGGCATAATCTCAGATATTTTACATATTCCATATCCTTTGAAGATGTCCAAGAGGGTAGTTAGAGGCATATCCAAATTATATGTACATATTTGATACATGCCCACATTTTGCAGAATTTATTCCATTACAGGACAGATAGCAAGCCCATCGTCGCCTATAAAAACAGTAACAGAGGCCTTATTGTCTAACTTGAAATCCATTCCCATTTCCCATTCCAACCAATCACACAATACGAAAATGACGTATCATGACAAAATACGTCATTTTCGTATTGTGTGATTGGTTCGAAAGGGAAATGGGAATGTATTTCAAGTTAGACAATAGGCCCCCTGGTTCCCTCGCGATGTTTTCCCTCACTGTGAATCAACCAAACGCAAAATCCATTTTGCGTTTGGTAAAATGTATTCAACGCAATATCCATGGATGAACGGCCGAGATTCGAATCCACAACCTTCGGATCGAAAGTCGAGGCACAACA
This sequence comes from Epirrhoe alternata, assembly GCA_963565295.1. Lineage (NCBI taxonomy): Eukaryota > Metazoa > Arthropoda > Insecta > Lepidoptera > Geometridae > Epirrhoe > Epirrhoe alternata. The sequence continues at coordinate 5,939,535 of OY751375.1, forward strand.
CGGCAGTTATGGATTGCCTTTATTCTTCCTTTATGCTATTCTATGTATAATATGTATGTATTTACAAACAAAAAGTATCAGTTATCTGGTTCCCATAGTACAAGCTATGCTTAGTTTGGGGCTAGATAATGCTGTGTGAAATTGTCCAACATTATTTATTTATTTTATTTATTCTTACTACATTTCAGTTTCATCCAAATCAATCTAGTGTCTAAGCACAAACTTACCAATTCCGGGGGAAGACTTTCTAAATCACGAAAAGGGGTTTTCAGCTCATTTTCATCTACATCTAAAATCACCACATCTCCTATTTCCGACAGTCTAACATTCTGAAACAAAAATAACCTTTAAAAATGAATTTAGGCAAAGAGTTTTATTAAAAAAAAATTAAAAGACTTCATCTAGCAGCTTCGGATTAAAACCAGACTCTCGACTTCATGCTACAAGAATCCGCGGGTATTTTGGTCACATTGCCCGCCGCCAACCAGAGAATCTGGATAAGTTGGTTGTGGTAGGCAAAGTAGATGGAAAAAGACCCCGAGGTCGATCATCAAGTCGTTGGTGTGACCAGGTTACCGCCTTTACTGGTGTTACCGCTCCAAGAGAAGCCGAAAACCGGTCAAGTCATACATAGTGTCAAAATTCGCAAAAATTCTGATCGCGTTCGATTCAATACGCGCCGCGCCGCTGTGCACCCGTCACGTAGGACACTTCAATAGTAAATCGACTGTTTGTTTCCGCGGCCGCTTCGCGTTCGTGTCCAGATCGCCCACGTAAGACGCAAGGTACGTGGTTAGCATTATAAAACAGACGGTAAGTTTCATATAAAGTTATAGTAGCCGTACTGTCTTGATTATAGTACAAAATCAAAACATTTGAACAATAAAAACAACGATAGTATATATCACGAACTTTCTGACAACCTACCTCCATAACAGTCCTCGGTACTCCGATGAGAAACGGCATAGGCGCTAGCAAGTAATCCACTAGATGTTTCGGCAAGATTGGTATGAATATGTGCTGCCAGGACATCGGGAACAATGTCGCGTTTGCAGCTTGAACACACGCGGAGAGTCGTGATAGCTTCGAGGCCACTATCGCGACCCGACGCTCGTGTAATAAAGCAGCCCAAAGACCCGCCATGCAAGCGCTGTCCATCGCACTGAAGTACTCCGTCAGATTGCACTGGAAAACATTTTAATTTATTATTATTTTACTTTATTATGGACAACAAACAGTTGATACATTAGAAACAACCCTATTTGGTTTGCTAAAAAAATACTGAAGTTTTTGTGTTAAAAATCAGTGAAAAAGATAATAATAATATGTAGGTAAGTACATAGCCTTGTGTGTGTCTGATACTAAAGAGTAATAGAGAAGTTGTATGAAGGTAGGAGATTGTACGTTCATTCAATAAAGCTTAGTCTACACTAATAATATAAAGAGGAACGATTTGTTTGATTGTTTGTTTGAATTGAATCGACACAGCATCAGCAATGTCCATGAGAATAAACTCGACATCTTACATAATACATAAACAATGTATAGTGTTCAGTGCAGTAACGTGATCCTTTGATTTCCTTGCGTAACAATTCGCAGAGGCGCAATCATTCAATAAAACTATCCTGTGGGGAGCAATTGCGGACGTACTTTACTGCATAGACTTACATTAAAGTGATACTGATAAATAAAGAACAGCTAACTTACGCATAGATCACTCTTTGAACTTAAGTCGTGTCATGCTCCAACTCCGATGAGTTTCTCTGTCCATAAAACATACACCAGCACTCTCAAGCGATAAATGCAAAAATCGTGAGGAACCATGTCGTTGGAAAACGCGTCAAAAGCCTCTTTGACTTTTTTAAATCCCTTCACCATAGTTCAAAAGAACTCGTGATACAACAGTGTCAAATGCACGGAAGGAGGATATTGAGGCGCTTTCAAACCCTGGTTCAAAAAAGCTTGTTACAATAAGACTTGAAGACTAACGTTTTCTGGTATGCTGGGCAGTTTGTTGTCGGGACATTGGCAGGAGAACACGCTGGCCCCAGCATTGTATGTGACCTTGAGGGTGTGGCCGGCCATTGGCGGCCGAATACGGCATGCCTCCAGGAACGAATACAGCTCGCCCGCTTCCACACTGTGTATTAGATTCGCTATGCAGTTCAATAACCTGAAACACAAATATATTTGCTGATTCGCGTCCACTTGCTACTAAGAATTGTAACTCGGACGTATTAAAAGAGCATTTACAAGATGGAAATTTTGATCCGAGCGAGCGTCGCACTTACTAAGACTTTTAATAGCTGGTGACTGTTAAAGCTAAGTGTCCACAGGTCGGTATCGTACGCATCGGACGAATCGCATCGTTCGCATAATTTTTTCATACTGCGTCCACTGTATCAGCGATCAGATCAGGCAGCAATCGGATGCCAGTTTCAGTAGTGGACGCATAGCATTACACGTCGTAAAGAATTATAGTGTGATACGTTATTGTATCGGTGGAATTTCTTGAATGTAAGAGCTCTTTTACCATTTCAAACCACTTATATCGCTAGGCTTTGAAAAAAATATCAGAAGGAAAAGTCATTTGAGATTCATTTAAATACAAATATGTAAAGCGAATTTATAAACTTCGAATGATGTAAAATCTGTAAACTTTACATACATATGATATGCAAGTGCAATAGTGCGTATTATGTATTGTACAACTATACTATACTATAGGGTATCAAGTATCAAGGAAAAATAATTCACGAGACAACGCCCACTTAAATTTTTCGATATAATACTATTCGATGAATGGATGCTTTCACGTTGCAACGGCTGAACGGATGGATGTTATTTATTATTGAGGTTAGCTAAGACCTGAATTACGCATAGGCAATTTTTATAAATACAAATGTATGTATATTTATTCAAGAGCATTGTGACCACGTCAAACAAACTTCGCTGCTAAAGCTGAGAAAAAAAGTCATTCGCATAAAATTGGCTAATCTTGTATGATACTGTCGCTGATGCGATATCATTTTTATCGCTATGGCATTCAAATTCAAACATGCTATAGGCGCTCCATAACTCGAAAAACAACGCATGCACAAGGCATTAAGAAACTCCATATATATCCATACCAAGCAATGACAGTAAGAAACTAGCAAATAGACGTAGAATTAGCTACTACCAACTTGCCATGAAGCTAGTTAAAATAATGTATTACTCAAAAATCTAATCGATAATTGTAAGTTGTATTATGTAAATAACAATTCTTTCTGCAGATATAATTGCAGGAGGTTAACCTGCTAGTTTTTTAAGTAGCTAGATGAAACTGTGGATGCCAGGGGTAAATTCAAGGTAATACTTTATAGAAGGCCAGCAGTGTATAGAGCTTTTAAGCTGGTTTTATTGTTACGCGTTTCAGCAGCGCCGTTGGGAGCGCGCGCGTTTCAAGATGTATGGCGTAGTAGTTGCGTTTCAACGCCGCGCGCCTGAGCATTGCCAATTAACAGCGAATGCAGAGCATTTAACAACGCGCTGCCCAGTAGCGCGTCTAGGGCGTGACTGTAACCAGCCTTACCTCTTAAGGTTGTGCGGGAGCGATTTAAGCAATTTTGTAATTATTTATCTCAGAATCTGTGAAAGCTACAACCGTTATATTTAGGGAAATGATACTTCGAACTTTTATCTTGGATTACGTGTTTTAAAAACACGATTGATAATATTAGTACACTGCTTAAATATCTACGCCAGCAAACACAATTTGTTGTTTGTATAGAATGAATATATATTTGTTATCAATTATGTTATCTCTAGTAGGTACACTTACTTGTAAAATATGTCGTGCCATGGTAAATGTGACAATAAAACCAATGTGGTGTTACTTTTCGGATCATAACGGCAAAAGCAGAATGTATACTTTGAGTCCACAGATGTCAGCACAAATGAATAATGTTGAGCAAATGAACTGGAATATAAACAAACAAGTTTATACATAGCTACAACACTCATGTCAAAAATGCTTAATGTAAATCTTAGGTTAAGTTAAAGGCCCAAAGTGCCTGGGCAACAGCCTATGCGTCTTACCATAAAATGTGACATAAAGTTATTCCACCGAATAAATCAAGAATAACCATACATTTTGACAGTTTACACTCCGGAATAACTTTATGTCACGTTTTATGGTAAGACGCTAACCCTTTAACTCCCACTCATTGCCCAATGTCTCACGGGACATAACAGGATATGGAAAAAATATGTCATTATGGTTTACGTTCATTATTACTATACCAAGACTCGAGTAAAGTACTCTATATAGGCCTGAATCCTATAAAAACCCTCTAGTCTCAGTAGTTTGGTTGTTTAGTTTGGTTCCGGACTACAGAGTCTCAAAACTTTGGTTAGACGTCACAGCCGAACTAATGAGTCTTATTTAGTATCAGTAGTCAGCACTCTCTAACCGAACAAAACAATCAAACTACTGAGGCTAGAGGATAAAAACCTGCAAATTGTATGTACTCACTTTTCTAGTTGACATGGGAATGCAAATTTGGGTATATTCTTTAACTCCTCCTCATTTTTGTATGATTCAGGATACTTCTTAGTGATAAAAGGTTCCCTTGTACCGTCACTTGGTGATACTTCACAATATAGCTCAAATAAGAAGCGTACAGTATCTCTGTAAAGAGCAAATATGATAAAAATTCATGAGCATTACATTATTCACATAGGGTCATTCATTCATGAGAATTTCTCAAACGATTATAAATCATCATCATAGTATGTATAAAATTGTCTGAAATGCAATAAATAATAATAATAGGCACTAGATCGCAGTGACTGGCGAAAATGGGGGGAGGCCTTTACCCAACAATAAAGAATAAATAAGGGACAGTTTATGCTAATAGTAATAGTAAAGTATACAGTCAATAGTATAAAGTCAATTTAACAAAGTCTTGGAGAAGAAACAAAACAAAAAGCAAATCAATAGCTCTCAAAAGCAGGAAGCAAACAAGAGTGTGGTTATGAGTTGCATGATCATATCCGCTACTACTCTTCGATATATTGTGGTAAAATTTATTGAAATAGATTAGTAACTAACATGAGGAATTTATTTACCTTATTCTGGAACCCATGTCTCAACGTGGACACTTGAATTTTTATTCACATCATAAGATGACATTAATTCAACTGATAGGTAGCATATTTAAGGAATGCTTAAGAAACATCGTGAGCCATATAATCTAAGTATATTTTCTACGAGCGAAACACATGTTTTGATTATTTACTTTAGCATTATTCAGAACAGAGTGCTGGTCTCCGAGAAAATTCTGAAAATTTCTGTCTGTCTCTGAAACTGACTGACTTCACTTGCTTGACTTGACTGATCTTTGATAGGGCCACAGAGTAACTATATCTAGATAGATCATCCACTTCTTCTTCTTTTACTGTCGTAGTTCTGCCAATGTCAAGTTTTATTTGAGTGACATGTCATTGCTCACTTCGTCAGTGTAAAATAGAGAGTACGAAAATGAAAATCGAAACAATCGATGAATCGATAAATATAAAATTTACGTAAAGTTGGTTTAGTAATTCAATCATAATTTTATCAGTATCTGAGAATTTTATCTATGAATCAACCGTATAATCGATTGAGATGAACTGATCGTAGTGAAATAAAAATCGATTTTGCTAGTCTCGATTATACTGTACATTTCTATCTGACTGACTTTGACATCAAAAAAACTACTAATCCGTTGCTCGGACCACACGAGGCTCGGACCAAGAATCACAGTATGATTCTTGGTCCGAGGTCCGTTGCCTACTCCCTCCCTACTCCCAGTCCGTTGCAAACTCTGTCTTAAAAACATCCTATACAAACTTAAACACCCGGTTTTAGGTGAAATGAAATTACTTGATTGCAGACATTTTGTAATTACATTTATTACCTGCTCATACCGAGTTTTAAGCAAGTCGTATCTAAAATACACGTATTAAAACCCCATACAAACAATAACACCCCTATACCCCGTTCTAGGGGAAGTTTTGAATTTTTTTGAATGCAGACTTTAATTAAAATCGTCGAACAATCTTAATTCTCATTCTGAGTTTCATGTCTACATAATCAGGAATACGATTTTTCATACAAATTTGTTTTGCCATTTTCACCCCTTAGGGGTTGAATTTCAAAAAATCCCTTCTTAGTACTCCCCTACGCACCAAGACGGACATACCCTCAAAATTTCAAGTTTCTACGATCAGCGGTTTAGGCTGTAGAGTACCACAAACATATTATCTGGACCGGTGAGAGAGGCGCTGTTATCGCATTTGGTATTGGCAGAAAAATAAATTTTCATAATAAATTCGGTACTTCATTTGGCCACTGGTCCAGAAAGTTTGTGGCACTATACCTATGTTGTCTACGTCAGTCAGTCAGGCAGGCAGGAAAGATTCATGGTCATAGGTAGATAGAGTTTTTGTCATAAACATTGTTCATAAAGTTCACAGACGTACTAGGGATACTGCGATAAAGTTATTGGTTTCTTCAAGCGCATCCTCCTCCGTCATCCCTATAACGCAAAAAGTCTTGTATGTAGCCTTGAATTTCTTGTTGGGCAAGGTAATTAGCAGGTAGATACAATTCACTTCGTACAAAATGTTATCTTCCTCCTCTATGTCTTTGAGTGTATGCGTCTTTTTGGGTCTTGGCAAAGAATTCAACTCTTAGTTGGTAATAATGTAATGAGGGATGTCTCGCCATGGAAAAATCTTTAATATCCCTTACAGTTGTCTGCGGTGTCACCTAAAACAACAACCAACATTTTTAAAACTCATTAAGAATCTTAAGATACCTATCTCAAGCTTCTGCATTGTGAGATACCAATTTTAAAGTTTAAGACCGGTTCATGTCTACTTATTATTTTATACTAAGGTAGGTAAGTACCTACCTAACAGTGCCTGGACACGAGGGGCAGGTTAGTGAGGGCAGCACCAATAGGGCAGCAGCAAAAAGCATGCTCAATCAGGCAATCAGACAGTATTTATACAAATACTGAGGTATTTAGTTAGAGCGTGGTTTCAAAGTATTTCAAAGTATTCATAGAATGTAAAAATGAAAACAATGTGGGAAGACTTTGACTGGTATATTGTTTAATTCCGCGACATTTTCACGCAATTTGATTTCGCCTTTTGTTTTTACCTATTTGTCTTATTAAAAAAATAAACGCTGTTTAGTTATTTACTTGGGAACCTACATAATTAACTAGCCGAACGCCCGCGACTTCGTTTGCGTAGTAGGTAGGTACCTGTACCTACCTATCAACTCCCAAGTATCCAAAAAATTATTCATAGTTTAAGTATTATTTATTAATTTCTTGGGTGCATACAAAAAATAACCGCCGCCACTTTCAATTTTTCCCATTTCTCCAGATAAATGATGGATACTAATGAATAACTAATGAATAACTGTACAAAAGATCGCTTATAAGCGATCTTTCACAGACACCATTTGGATGGAGCTAATGGAAAAAAATTTTACCCTAAGATGTTATTTATTAAACCGACCGCTGCATTACCTAGGTCACCTAACTAGATATAGGTAGCTGCTAGGTCTCATGTTCGCATGCGCTAGCAACCAATCAATAAGTGCGGCGCATAGTAATTATTTTATCTGGGGTTCGGCCATTCCTATCCTAGTTAAAGTTTATTCCTGTGTTTTTCATATTACAACGTACAAAAACCATTACCTAAGTAATGGATTCCAACGTCACGCAGTCCGAACTGAAGCAGAACTGGATGATGAGGATTCTGGGGTACGTGACCACCCCTATGCAGAAAAAGTTCTTGAAGCCAAATGAAAATAAGAAAATGGTCTACACCCGCGTTATGGACTTCGAGATGCCTGTAAGATAATATTCCTATTTATATAACTATACAGGGTGGAAAAAAATCAATGGGCCCTGGAAGAAAACCTCTTTAAATCATGAAGATAGATAGATAGATCATTTTTATTCATAAAAACCGGACAAGTGCGAGTCGGGCTTGCCCACCGAGGGTTCCGCACGAAGGCCTAACTGCAAACTGTTAGGTAAATATATACATCAAAGTTATAAAGTACTCGTACATGAGAAGGGAAAACATATTTTTTTTAATTTTTCGTTATTTATCGAAAACTATACATCCCAAAACTAAATAAAAATCTGTTTAAGTTTGTGCTAACGAAGCCTTTTCATACGATACCCAATACGACACGGTTAACTCACTTCAAAATTTTGACCTAAATTTCGAAGAAGTGATTTAACTAAAAATATTAAGTTTTTAGATTTCTTCCTGTATTTGTAGTCTATTTGCCAAATTTTATAGTTCTGGGTCATCGGGTATCCTATGAATTTTGATTTATTGAGTGTCGAAATATTTACGTTGTTTTTTGCGTTAACTCAGAAGTTTGATTTCACAACTTAAAGCTAACACAATTTTTGTTTTAATAACGGGACGAGATCGCGTATAGGTTTTCGATAATTTTTTTTTTTTTTTTTTTTTTTTTTTTTTAATTAGCCTAAACTGTCCCACTGCTGGGCAAAGGCCTCCCCCGTCACCTTCCACACCTCGCGATCTTCTGCGATTTTTCGCCAATCCTTCTCAAAGGCGTCCAGGTCATCGCGCCATCGCTTTTTAGGCCTGCCCCGGAGTCGCCTGCCATCCACCGGGATCCAACCAGTCACCACTTTGGCCCACCTGTCTGGGTGCATGCGGGTGACGTGACCTGCCCACTCCCATTTTAACTTGGCAGCCTTTACGCCCACGTCAGCAATACCGGTCTTTGAACGCAGCCAGGTGTTCCGGATTCGGTCGATTCTTTTCACACCTAGGATGCTGCGTTCCATTGCTCTTTGGCAAACCCCGAGTTTGGACTTTTGAGAATCGGTTAGTGACCAAGACTGGGCACCGTAGGTTAGGACAGGCAGAATACACATATCGATGAGCTGACGCTTCAGTGACATAGGAAGGTCGCCCTTCATTAGCTCCTTCATGGACCAGTAGCTTTTCCAGGCATTTTCAATTCTACGGTCTATCTCTTTGTCCTGCCTGTTTTCGAAGGAAGCTAACTGGCCCAAGTAAATGTACTCATCGACATAGTGTATTTCTTGCCCGTCTACCGTGACCCTACGTTTCGTGCTATTGGTCATAATTTGCGTCTTTGACCGATTCATCATAAGTCCAACATCGAGGCTCGCCGTGCTAAGGTCTTGTAGCATTTCTTGCAATTCGTAGGCGTTTGGTGCAAAAAGAACAATGTCGTCGGCGAACCTTAGGTTAGTAAGCCGTCGGTCACCAACTTCAATACCCCTTGTTGCCCACGGGGCTGCCAATGGTTTGAATACTTCTTCTAAAGTAGATGTAAATAGTTTGGGAGAGAGCGGATCGCCCTGTTTTACTCCCTTTTCTATTGGGAACAGTGTTCCAGAAGACTCTAGTTTTAAATTTGCATGACTATTGCTGTAGATTAATTTGATGAGGTCTATATATGTTTTATTTACTTGTTGCTTTTCTAATGCTGAAAATATTGCTGTATGTTTGACACTGTCGAAAGCTTTTGTGTAATCAACAAAAGCCAGGTATAGTGGTTTGTTGAATTCGGTGTATTTTTCTATAATTTGATTGAGTGTGTGAATATGGTCTGTAGTGGAAAAACTAGGTCTGAGTCCGGCCTGTTCTGGTGGTTGATGATAGTTTAATGTACCCTCGATACGTTTTTGAATAACTTTTGTGAATGCTTTGTAAATAATATTCGAACTATTATCTTACCTCGACGTTTCACACAATATTTTAACACAATATTTTAAAATTGTTTATGGAACTTCACATAATGTGCTGAGTTTCAACACAGCAACTCACCTTCAATAAAACAATAAATTGTCCCCTGTGAGGATTCAAATTGCAATTTCACCCCTTGAGACATTGATTTCGGTGATGCCCCTTTGCAGAATTTATTTAGGTACTTAATTCTTGCCTAAAAGGTTTTGATGACCACCGTTCAAAATCGAAGAGGAAAAATGATTGGACATCTTATACGACATGACAGCTTTATTAAGAACATCATAGAAGGAAAAGTGGAAGGAAGACGAGGAAGAGGCAGGCCTAGAATCAGTTTCATGAGTCAGATAAAGGAGAAGATCGCTGTCATGTCGTATAAAGAAGTAAAGGAATCCGCATTGGAAAGGGAGAGGTGGAGGAAGTTGCATCATTGCACCGACAAGAGCTGAGCTCTTAAGTTTAATGATGATGATGAACTCTTGCCTATAAGCTTTCGCCGGGCCTGGTTTTCTTTCATAAGTACATTAAGAGCATTATTCTTACCCATTTTAAACTTATAGTCTGTGATACCATAGATACAAAGCACAATCTACAAGTTCAATGAAAATTGCCTGATAGCTATGTAGGTACCTAAGGTTGATAGTACCTACGCATTAACTGCTATTATGCTGCCTGGACGGACACGAGGGCAGGACAGTGAGGGCAGCAGCAAACATTAAGTTGCCTGATTGAGCATGCTTTTTGCTGCTGCCCTATTGGTGCTGCCCTCACTAACCTGCCCCTCGTGTCCAGGCACTGTTAGGTAGGTACTTACCTACCTTAGTATAAAATAATAAGTAGACATGAACCGGTCTTGAACTTTAAAATTGGTATCTCACCATGCAGTAGCTTGAGATAGGTATCTTAAGATGAGTTTTAAAAATGTTGGTTGTTGTTTTAGGTGACACCGCAGACAACTGTAAGGGATATTAAAGATTTTTCCATGGCGAGACATCCCTCATTACATTATTACCAACTAAGAGTTGAATTCTTTGCCAAGACCCAAAAAGACGCATACACTCTCAAAGACATAGAGGAGGAAGATAACATTTTGTACGAAGTGAATTGTATCTACCTGCTAATTACCTTGCCCAACAAGAAATTCAAGGCTACATACAAGACTTTTTGCGATATAGGGATGACGGAGGAGGATGCGCTTGAAGAAACCAATAACTTTATGAACAATGTTTATGACAAAAACTCTATCTATGAACATGACCTTGTCATGTACATAGAGCAGCATCAACTGCTCACAAATCCTGCAATCCTGCAAAATCTTGCACTGCAGCCTGAAATCCAACTGGAAACTGAGGAGGAAGCTACAACTGATGATGATGATGAGGAGTAGGTTATTACATATTATTATGTGTTATATGAGCACAAAGCAAGCAATATTAAGTACCTACATATAATTTTGTAAGTAGGTACCTATTAGACGTACCTGTTAGTTATGTAGGGACTAAATTAGCAACCGGCCGGTGTCATATTTTGGTTTACAAAAGTTTGATTATCGAACCTATGTACCTAACCTCTACCTACTTACCTAATTTCCCTCAAAACTGCAATCTGTTGGTGGTAGCTTACTTAGATGGGAAAGGTACCTACTGTAAATTATTAAATTGAATAAGTAATTAAATTAATAGTTTAGTTTGGTCACTTTCACAAGTGTTTAGATTTAGAAGTAGGTTATTAGTATATTTTACTAGTATATTTTTCTCAAATTATAAAAGCATAAATATATTTACACGAAACAATAAACATAAAAATACATAAGTACGTAATTTAATTAAAATAAAGATAAGAACAGTGTTCAAGTCACCAATTATAAAAAAAATACCTACTTAATGTGTTCTGATGCCTTTACTTCATGGTGTACGTATTAAAAATTTTATACTTAAACTGAAGGTTCTTTTTATTTTTTTAATAGCTGTCCCGGCAGACGCTGTCCTGCCGTTATTATTTTAGCAATTTAAATTCGGAACGATAAATTAATCCAAAACAATAATCGCACGAGCGTAATTTTAGCGTCCAAATAGAACAAATGAAATTCCATGTACCTGTTCGCACGACGACGTAATTTTTACGCGACGTAATTTTTATCGCGCAGTGCTCTAGCGTTGGGCGGTGAAAATAATAGAGCATACGAATGTTCGCGTTGCTGTTCGCACGGACGTAAAAATTACGTCGGCGCAGCGTTCAGTTCAGTGTGCCGCGTGCTCCTCGTTAGAGTAATATTGTTCCGTGGCGTGCTCCCTCGGCGGACGGACGTGTTGCGTGTGTTGCGTGCTTATAAGAACGTCTCGCGTCGATACTTACGATGTTGTGGGTCGTAGATTCTGAAATGCTCATCATAGAAATGGAGTCTCGTCCATTCCTATATGCTAAATCAATTCCCTAGTACCTATCTAGCTACCTGCTTACATAAAATTTCGAAGAATGATGCCTGGATAGACATGACAAAAATCTCTCAGGCGACTGGGATTATTTCTAGCCTGAGATTATTTAATTAAAAATTATAATAAATTAATTCGAAAAAAAAATGGGATACTGCCTCTCTTCGTACAGTATCACAAATTTGACACGAAAGAAGAAGAAGTATCACAAATTGCCCTTTCCCGTATTTCTGTTCATTCAAGAGGATGAACCCATGCCTTTTGTTTCTTTCTTTTCCTTCTAGCTACACAAACAGCCACTGCGAGTAATTTCTCTCTATTCATTTTGAGATGTCTTGCTCGGGCGAGAGCCAAACAAAAGTAATAAAAACGCGTTCGTATGAACACTCAAATCGCCGACGTAAAAATTACGTCAACGCCGGGTTTTACCGCGACGTAATTTTTACGTCCATGCGAACGTACTCCTCAGAAAATAGGCTGATTGAAATGAAATGTTGTAGGCTTGTTGTAGGTATTAATATCGGTGAGTTCAATCAGCTCACGGTAACCTACTAATAAAAGCTTGTAGGTACTTAATTTTTTTTTTCAAAAAACTTATTAACATACAATCTTCTGATCAATAGGTACGATTCGATCTAGCTGAATCGCATGGCCGTTGAACCTATAAAAAAATCGGAAGATCGTATCGCCGTGAACCGATATAATCGAGTGATATGATCGATTCCGATCGGGCATCCCTAATCCCTATGGTGTACCCACAGACGTACTAGGGATACTGCGTATCAGACGGAAAACTCAGGAACAAATCTACTCGCCGTAATTTAATCTGTGGGCCACATCTCATAGATTTTGACAAATGAAACCACAGAGTATTGAAGAAAGCATCGTGCTACCACCGTAGATAATAAATGATTTCTTTCCTCATTCATTCCAATCACTCATTCTATTTCTATTCTTTCCTATTCATGAGCCGAAGGCCCAATGTACTTAGGTAATTAGGAGGTGTTGTGAAAGGCAAGAAATAATTTAACATATTGATCATTTATTAATTTTTTTATTTTTTAACTTAGTTTTATATTTATTATAAGCTTTTGCCTGCATGGCAGGTAATGTCTTGTTGGCTAATCTGACAACATCCGTACCTTTTAAAATTCGGTTTATTATATTGCACCAGTTAAATACTGCTAAACGTAACGTGAATCCCAGAAATAGATCTTTTACAAGATTTTTGTGTAATTCGCAATGGAGAAAGTCAAGCGAATATTTAGCTTCTATATTATTTTTGATGCTTTTAATTATTTCTTTACTATGTGGTTGCTTTTCTAAATATTCGTTGGCTTCCTCAGTAATAATACCAAAGAACCTCACGGCATTTTCTGAAGGGTAGGTTAATTTTTTTTCTTTTACGGATTTGTATTCTTTAAAAGATATCCAATTATGGATGGAGCCTGTTTCAAAATTCAAATTTGTAGCGGTTAACTCATCCTCACACTGCCGACATTTAATTTTTCCTAATATTTTTCTTATAACCCACCCTGCAGTATATGCACGTGAGTGTACATGTAGTCTTTCTTGCCTACTTGTAATAGATGTAGGAAATATTTCTGGTCCTACTTCAGAGGATTCAGGGACATTATCATTATTTTCAATTTCATTTTCCTTGGTGGTGCTAAACAAAGCCTGCAATTTTAACAATTGGACCCCTGAATCCTCTTCACAATTATAATTTTTTGAGTGAAACTGTATAAATCTAGTGATTAGCAGTGATTTAAATGTGCTTATAAAGGTGTGGCAATCTGGGTCATTATTTCTGAAATTATACGACCGCACTTGACCGAAAAAGTTTTCAATTGGGTCCGAGTTAAAATATCGCGGACGCATAATTTTAATTTCTTTTTTTTCCAACTGTTGCCACACCCTTTCGTAACTTTTTAATGTTACAATCCAATTTTTCAAAGAAGGTACAGATGTTTCTTTTCCTTTTTCATCAACATATCTTATTTCTGAAAGTTTTTTTATAGCATCTCGCCAAAACGTGTGGTGCATTGAGTTTTTTGTAACTGCATGTCTTAGCGGTTTGCCTTTTGATTTTTTTGAGTATAAACTCGCTCCATTCACTGAGTCGAACAAATCGTCAAAAAATGATACCACTTCTGCGGTATTTTTTAATGTAGGGCTCACTGGACTGCCATCTGCATATTGCGCTGCAACAAAAAAAAATGAAGATATTAATATGCGAAAACGAAGCTTCGCTCTACATGATGATGATCATGGCTATTATGAGGGTCGGATAGTAGTTTCCTGATTTACTATGAAACTAGGTACTTAAAGGAAATTTAAGCTTACGTACTAAATTGGTTCTTATCTATACTAATATTATAAAGAGGAAAGATTTGTTTGTATGTTTGAAATGAATAGGCTCCGAAACTACTGGACCGATTTGAAAAATTCTTTCACCAATAGAATCCTACATTATCCCCGATGAACATAGGCTATATTTTATTCCGGGGAAGTGAAATTTTCCCGAGGGATCGCGGGTAACACCGCGGCGGACAGCTAGTCCATACTAATATTATAAATGTGAAAGTAACTCTGTCTGTCTATCTGTCTGTCTGTCTGTTACCTTTTCACGCCAAAAGCACTGAACAGATTGGGCTGAAAATTGGCATGGATAAAGGTTGTATCCCAGGGAAGGACATAGGCTACTTTTTATCCCGGAAAAATCCCGAGGGACCGCGGGTTACACCGCGGGAGCGCAGCTAGTATTATATAAAATGCTTACCAAACTGAGCGGTGTAAGACAAAGTGGCTGCAACCGTTTTACTAAAAACTCTAGTACAGTTTTTTACCTGAAACATAAATATAGTTGAATAAGCTTACCGCTGAAACTAAAAGCAAGAAATTTTTAAATATAATTACAATCAAAATTCAAAAGAGAGAAATTACTAACCTTCATCTTTTTAATTTTTTCTGGAATGACATGTTCATCATTTAACTTGTGCAGTAGTCGCATCTGTGCATGGTTGCAATCTGTTTTGTATACTTCAACAATATCAGACCATTTTGATATCTTGCCTTGGTATATTATGTTTTTTGTAAGAAAGTTGTTTCGGAGCCCTTTAATTAGGTGTGGTGGATCATAAATCACACTCAAGACATGTCCGTTGATTTCAATAACTTCATCTGCAATATGACTTGATATAAGATTCACATTATATTGAACAATAAATCCTACTAATATTTTTTTTTTATTTTATTTTATTTTATTTGGGAAACAAACAGTACATAGTGACAATTAAATTAAAGAGCATATAAAAACACATAAACCAATCAAGTTAAGTTCAAGTTAAGTTAATATTATAAACTAGTTACTAGTTTTCCATTCTTTTTGTAGGTTTTCAAGTAGGTACCTACTTATGTTATTTAAGTCGCAGGTACCAGCTATAGTATGTATATCATGGTTCAAAATTAAGAAAATTTTTTTAGCTCAAACACTTACCAACAATTTTATCAGCACGTATCTGTTCTCTTTTTGTATCCTCCAGGAGACTTTTAATCATGCTCTGGAATGCTGTCCCTTGATCACAGACTATTGCCAGAGGTTGTAGACCAGCATTTATTATGGCTGTTACCATATTTTTAATAATAATTTTTAACTGAACCCCCGAGGTTGCTCCTTTGCAAAAGTAAAATGCAATAGGCTGCTGCCATTTGCAGAGAGCGCCCCTTAGCATGAAAACAAGGGCATGGTCTGCGAAATCCCTTGACTTTTCGTTGAGTTCAACAAAACCATTAATTTTATCTTTGTTTTTGTCATATGAAACAGCTGGCTCCAGGGCTACCTCATCAAACAGAATAGAACAATATTTTATGTTTTCATCCCAATTTGAGACCTGCAACAAATGTAATAAGATGTAATTATGGCTAGTAAAGTAATAATTAATTAATTTAATCATTAAAAATCTTAAGTTACAGTTCGCCCAACAGATCTAGGCATTCGTGAAGTTAGCCGTTTGTCTGCGCAGTGAACGCTTCTTCACACAAAATTGTGTTCAGCGCAGAAAACTTAAAAACTTATTTATTCTGAAATTAAATATATTGGTCTCAGTTCGGTGAAATATTACCTCTTGCTTTACAGCTTCAAATATTTTTTTATTGATTCCAGGTTCTATGTTCAACTCTGAGATCATTTTGTTCAGCGTCTGCTTCGAAGGCAAAATAAATATTCGATGCAGAAATTTATAGCATTTTGGGCTCTGCTTCATAATAGATAGGGCTATCAATTTTTCTTCATTTGTGAATCTTCTGGCATTGATATGTTTGGTGCACTGTTTAATTTGCATCCACATTATTTTCTTTGTAAGTGGATTCATGTTGTCGGTCAATTTTTCGAAAGATTCGTCTTTTGTGAATTCCATGGCTCTTCTGGCTCTACGGCTGAAGTCCAATTGTTTTTTTGACTTCACAAATGCACTGTAAAGTCTTCTACAATTAGGAGTAAGACTTTTCTTCTTATTAATTATTTTTTTCCTCATCAGTCGTTTAGGAGTATGATGTGCAGGTACTTCTGCAAATGTATTAATAGATTCAATAATTTATAATTTAAGGTTCAACACAGAAAAACATTCTATGAAAACTTTAATGATAAAGTTTATTCCAACTTTTAAAAACACTTCATGTTAACTTTAATGCAAAATACATACTGTGTACTATATTTTTTCTTACCGTTAGAAGCTGGGTTTTCAACAGCTTCATGCACAAATTTTACAGGTAAAGAAGTGGAGGTGATACCCAGTACATCTGAAATTGAAATACTGGTAAAATATTTATTTCTGGACTTTTCACACAGCATCATCTAGCCCCAAAGTAAGCAGAGCTTGTGTTATGGGTACTACATGACTGAAACTACTTATATACATTTTGTTTGTAAATACATACATAATTATAAATAGAAAACAGACCCGAGACAAATATATGTAGATCATACAAACATTTGTCCCACAGCGGGGTCATACTCGAAAAAATGGTAAGATTTTATCCATGCTATTACATTTATTACCTTTAGAAGCTGGGTTTTCAACAGCTTCATGCACAAATTGCACAGGTACAGAACTGGAAGTCATACCCGTTACATCTGAAATGGAAATATTGGTAAAATAAATATTTAAAATGGTAAGATTTTAGTAAGTAAGTTCGTATAATAGATTTTAGTTATATTATCTAATCATGCTAATTATTATATTCAACCAATCATTATGAAACTTTGCATAAACATTTCAGGGGTATCGAAATGGAGAAACTTCCCGGAAGCCATAATTCCATAATCCTGCTGTTTCTAACAGATGTTTAACACTATTTATTATTGCTTACTCTTCTAAATCAATGCCTAGGCAGTAATGAGTCTAGTTTTTTTTTACCAACCAGAAGTAGAGGTAGTCTTCATCCAATGGATCTAGGCATTTGTGAAGTTAGCCGTTTGTCTGCCCAGAACACAATTTTTGTATGAAAAAGCGCTCACTGCGCAGACAAACGGCTAACTTCACGAATGCCTAGATCCGTTGGGCGAAGTGTACGTCTACCTATCCTGGTTTCTATTGAATATTTTTTAGATATTTAAATTAAATGCTCACCATTATCAGTCCGCAAACGTTTTTCTTTCGGCATGGTTTTACAATAGGAATGTTCAATATGAATTCTCTTTCGAGAATAGTCATGATCTGAGATCTTCATCGTATACCCTGTAAATAACATTAGTAACATTATTAGTCTTTCGAGATGTAAGTATTTTAAAATAATGGGCCGGGGTGTACAAAAGGGTAAGCAGCTGTACTCACCAGTGTCCTTAGAAGATGCTTCAGGAGTTCCACTTGCTATCTCGTTGTCCGTGAACAACGTCGGATAGGCATCATAGCGAAGACGGCATTTCAAGCGAGATGCTGTACGAAACCGCTTCTCAAAATGTTTCGAACACACGTAATGCCTTCGAAGCCGGTCGAAGCTAAGGCTTCGTAAACTATCACTATTGATAAACTCCAACCACTTCTTGAGTCCTATCTCAGTTTTGGGAAACTTATAAAGAGTGACGTTCTTTCGCCTACTATCACAATTTACAACACAGCACCTTGTGTACATCTTTGAGTATTATGAGAGGATAAGTTGCGGAAATTAATCAACACAAAACTTCACTCGATCACAATACAAACAAAATGGCTGACGGAAGCGGTTAGCGGACATACGCGTTTGCGCGGCACCACGGCTCCGGAAACGGAAAGTTTACCAAAAGACATTCGTTCCGTTCACAGAAGTTCACAGACGAGGTTGTTTCATCTGTGGTTCCGTTCAAATTCATTCCGATTCTATTAGAGGTCCCATAGACAAAATTCCCAATTTGTTTGTATGGAGTCAACCTGCCGTGCTTCACTCGATCACAATACAAACAAAATGGCTGACGGAAGCGGTTAGCGGACATACGCGTTTGCGCGGCACCACGGCTCCGGAAACGGAAAGTTTACCAAAAGACATTCGTTCCGTTCACAGAAGTTCACAGACGAGGTTGTTTCATCTGTGGTTCCGTTCAAATTCATTCCGATTCTATTAGAGGTCCCATAGACAAAATTCCCAATTTGTTTGTATGGAGTCAACCTGCCGTGGGTGTACCAAAGATTTTCTGGATCGCTAAACTAAAATTTTTTGTCCTTCACTTCATTTTGGTGGGATGTTAACTAATAATGTCTTCTTTCTTCTTTACTAACGTGTTGGTTGTCTGAAGTACTTCAGTTCAGTCTCAGCTATCAGGAAACTCGTCAAGGAAAGTCTCAAGTAAGCAGCAAAGTAGTTACCGGTATCGAGTTTGTAGGTCTAATCACAGGTCTAATGCTAGTCTCAGCGTGCGTTGCTAAAACTATGTGATACGATTACTACCCTCAAAGTAAATATATATAATATGTTTGCGAAAAACTGATACTTAAAGTCCTTTTCACGTAGGAACGGTTCCGTGTTAGGGCGCTTTTATGTTAATATCTGAAATAATTAAAAAGGAAATAGACAAAATCCTTTTTTATTGAAGTTGTATCTGTGTGTATTATCACTAGATTTCATTTATTTCAACATTTTTCATTGTTGTACAGCGTAAAACGTAAAAGTTTTATGTGTCAGGGATACGTTCCTACGTGAAAAATACTGAAAAATACAGTGATTTTTCTTATTATTATTATCACTCAATTTCAATTTCTTGTTTTTCTTTATTAGAGAAAATTATAAACTCTCAACTTTTATTATAGTAGGTACTGATATTGCAGAGTAGGTGAGTCTAAACAAACACTATCTTGTTACAGAATTTGCATTGGGACAACAAAATGTCCGCTTTTGAAGAATCATTGGATCAAATCAGGACTGCACTGGTTAAAGAAGCACCTAATATTGGGTATGAATATTATGCTATAGCTACACACCTGGTTGATATCAATAACTTTTATCTAGTTCCACAATCTCTCTATCGATTAATGTGGGTATTGGAACAACCAGGGAGGCCTATTGAAGAAATTGAACAATATGCTCAGGTGATTTTCAAGTCACCCTCTATAGACATGAAGCCAGTAAGAGGCATGGTGAGAGATGTTGATTCGAATGGATCCTGCTCTCTATATGCTCTTGACTATGGAGTGGTGGATATGGATATGACTCGTGACAACATCTTTCAACCACTGCACCAAGAAGCTAATAGTATTCCGGGGCTCGCACAATTGTGTGAGCATGTTATGTGCTTTCCTCTGGGAGGAGGACAGTTCTCAGAAGAAGCTGTGAACACTTTCAAGTTCTTTATGGGCCAAAAAGAAGAAAGACTGAGAGTTATCATCCGTGAAATGAGCAGCTATAAGTTGGGAGTTGAGGTTATAAGTTCCAACAGTAACCCCGATACCGTGTCCACTGTCATGTGTTATAGCCAATATGCCAAAATGTACTGCGGCCGCCCCTAAAGTGATGCACATTGTAGATATACATATCTCTTTTGTATATAAGAGGGAAAGAAAAGGCCATTATTATTAAATAATAATAACGGTATATATTTAGGATAATTACTTACAATTGCTTCTACATTCAGTTTTCTTGCAGATTTATTGACTGATTGTTACTTAGATATTTTGTGCCAAATTAGGTTTAAGTACTTATTATTTAATAATAAAAATGATGTCGGCAGGTCTAACTAAGGAATGTGATTTGATTTATTTTAGGTGCAAATTGGTAAGGGATAACTGATTTACCAGTGATGTGATAGAAAAAAGTTACATAATTGTGATTATAATGTAATAATCAGTAGGGGTTAGGATAGTGATGAAATGGACACAGTTCCATTAATAAGTACCCATTAATTTTTATTTTAAGTTTTCTCTGACTGCTTTGTATTTTGTTGATTTTTTGTGTAATCAAGTTCTCATCTTACTAAGGAATGTGTGATTGATTTATGAAGTTTAAGTGCATAGAATGCAAACAGACTTGATGAGAGAGTTATTAGTTAAAAGTGATTGAAAAAAGTTATATGAATAACTTGCGATAAATAAATAGAAGCTGTTCCATTAAAACTATTTAATATTACCTATGATCTGGTATGTACTTTTTGATTCATTACGTTAACGTACGTAAGTTAGTAGTACCTAAGTTAAATACAGTAGGCTCGACCAATCTTTAGCTCTCTGAAGTTAGGTTTGGTAGAGACTGTTTAGATGAATCACCCAATATTTTTTTTCCCCAATCATTATATTCCTATTCGCCTTTTCCCCCATATTGTTTGATTTCCAGACGTCATTATCACCAGCTTATAATTTCTCACGCTTTTTTATTTCCTATCATATTTTTCGCATATAAATTTATGGTGTTGCCATAGGCTGACAGACCTGTAGAATAGGTTGCGAGGAGCGTAGCGACGAGCATGGTATCAATAGTGACCAAACCATGCACGAGCCGAGCGAAGCGTGCCGCGGTAGCGGCCGGCGAGTGCCAGAACCGACTTCTTCCTACCGTATAAATTTATAAGCGAAAAATATGATAGGAAATAAAAAAGCGTGAGAAATTATAATCTGGTGATAATGACGTCTGGAAATTAAACAATATGGGGAAAAAGGGGAATAGGAATATAATGATTGGGGAAAAAAAATATTGGGTGATTCATCTATACAGTCTTGGTAGAGTAGGCGAGATAAGACGATGCAACTTAGCTATACAACTCTGTTTAGGGTTCATCAAAAATGGGTTCTGCGCAGCTACTTCAGAGAGCTAAAGATCGGTTGTGCGTACTGTTAGTATTTGTCAAGCCAATATTTGCAAAACCTAATCAATGTATGGGATTGTATGTATACATTGTATACCCACTAAGCGCGATGAAATAATAAACTTTCTCTTTGTATACCATGATTTATTTGTACCTTGAACTATCTAGGCTAACTAATGCTAATGTATGAAGAGAAAATTGAGCAATTGAAGTGAGGTAGGTACTCTCTGTTTAAGCATAAACTGTGCATTACTCTATAGCATATTGTGCAAATGTCCAGAATTATTTATTTTATCTGTGTAGGTATAACTATGGGACGATAAAATAAAAGGCGAGGTTTGTGTCCGTTTTGTGATATAAATTATATTTTTTGTTAATAGTAGGTATCTTACATAAGTACTAAGTACATGAAAACGGTATCTAACATTGAATAAAAGTTAACAAACGGTACTAAATTTTCTTATCACAATAATCATTGTCATTAGTAGTCCGTAGCAAATCAGAAAAAAAATATGAAAAGAACACCTCGATCACATTAATTGAAATAAGGAACTTATTTAATGACCATTTACACTCGACCGTTCACACTCGACGGATGATACGTTAGTCCGTCGAGTGTGAACGGTCGAGTGTTTTTCTATACATTTGTCTGTTCTGGCGTTCCGCGACCGATAATACGCGACGGATCTTCGGTCAGATGTGAATCGACCCTTAACTTTAAAAAACCAAAATCATTCAATTCTTTCCACACCAAAAAAAAAAACCCTTAAAGATAAATTCATTTGATATTATTAATTAGTGTGTTAGCACAATATATCCTCATCGAGGAATAAATATTGATTCAAATGTGAACTGGAAATCCCATATAAAAAAAATAACTTTTATATTAACAAGATTCACATAAGCCCTTTCATCATCATCATCAGCCTATAGCAGTCCACTGCTGGACATAAGGCTCCCCTAATGAGCGCCATTGCGCCTTGTCCTCAGCTCGACGCATCCAGCTTCTGCCAGCAGCCTTTCGCAGATCGTACTCCACCTGGCCGGAGGGCGTCCTACACTACGTTTGCCGAGTCGCGGTCTCTACTCAAGAACTCGTTTACCCCAGCGGTTATCGGTTCTTATGCCCTTTACAAACTCAAAAAAAACAGCTACAGATAGACATATGACATATATCTATTTGCCACATACAGCACAGATGTGAAAACTGCGACCAGTGCCTACTAGCACATGCCTGGCTTCAATATATAATAGTGCTTTGGGGGAATAGGTAGTAGGTACAGAACAGACAATTAAAATAATTTTCACACCCGGTACCTCGAAAACCATACATTTTTTCGTCTCACATTCTTAACAGAAGAAAGTAAACCATTACTCCCTCCTAAAAAACAAAATGGCCGGCGGGAGGTAAAGTTGTATGGGATTTCATTTCTCCCTCTGAACCTCATGTGAACAGATAAGTAATGAGATTTGAATTTCGAACTTCAACATTTCTATTAAAATTGTTACTATTGAGTCCACACCCAATAGAACATAATACGAAAAAAAAAAGAAAAAATGTGGCAACTAATCTTTTTCTTCCGAATTTATTTTTGATGTTTCTATGAAAATGTTTACCATAGAGACCGGCACCAAGTAGAATTTATTCAAATTTAAGGAAAAAGTGTGGCTAATTCCTCCATACTATAGAGCGATCTAATGTTGTTGCATAATAATGCAAAAATATTTTTTGAGAACGAAAGGACGACCTCAATGAAATATTATTTGAGGATAAACGGACGACCTCGACTCCTTCGATAGCGGGTGGTGGGAGTATCGAAGGAGAGAGATGGTTGGAAAGAATTGGGGGAGACCTTTGCCCAGCAGTGGGACAGTATAGGCTGAATAAAAAAAAAACGAATTGATTATTATTATTCTACCTATAAAACCTGACTTGTTTGCTATTTTCTGGGTGTAAGTATTCACTAGTTTTCTCGCAGTACCTATGTGTGAAAAGCAGAGTATTCACCTCGGGGTTAAAGCTGTCTTAGTCTTGGGCGCTCTTGAATCCCTCGCTGTCTCAGGATTCTAGTCATTAACTTAAACACCCTCGCTATCGCTCGGGAGTTAAGAGTGTGCTAGAAACGATTTTGTACTTCTAAATCGTTATTTATCTCAGAATCTGTAAAAGCTACCACCTTCATATTTAGGGAAATGATACTTCGAACTTTTATCTCGGATTGCTTCTTTTTAGAAACACGATTGGTTAAAATTTTCTCGATAATATATTTTTTTGAAAAATACATGTTTTGCACAGAATTTGCTATTTATCTCAGGAACAAGACAATTTTTCTTTGGAGTTTTCGATTTGTCAAAAAACCTTGAAGTAATTCTTTAATTTTGTGTTTTCATTTTTCGATAGGTTGTTTAATTAACTTTTAATTAAATAATAACTATTTTGGCGCTTACGTCGTTATAAAATACGGTGCGCGGCTATCGCTCTGTACTACTCACTCACGAGAAAAGCATATCTTGCCATTCCGCTCGACGCTCTGTAGTCAGTTGGCTACGGCATTGCGAGCGGGACGGACCTGTGCTTGTCTGCGTCACACTTTGAATATAAACAATTTTTTTTCTATTTACCTACCTAGGTATCGGGGCGATTCCGAGAAAAAATGGCCTGTCACACAACTTTCGACTCATATTCTGCAGGCTATTGATAATTAAACAAGGGTTTTTTTAACAACATCGTACAATATAATTCAAAAACTGATAATAATTAAATAACAAAAAGCTCATAAATACATTTTTTTTCGCAAAAATATTGGCAAAATAAGATCTCGGGAGGCGGTTTTTTCGAGTGTCACACCCAACTTTTGAAATTTCCGAAGGCAAAATTTTATAGTCTTTTTGCATGTCAATTTCATGCTTTTTAGAAAGATCTTATGCACGAAATGCAAAATACTAAAAAAATACTATTTTGTCTTGAGACTAAAATCGGTACCGGTGGAAAATTCCGCTTACGCTACGATCATAAATCGATATTTAGAGAATAATATCGATTTTTAATAGTTGTTTTAGGATTATGGCAATATTTTAGACCATAGATAAACATCTTATTAGATTTTTAGGCGCAGTAGCGCCTGTGACATAGATTAGAAAGATCGTGCGTCACGATGTTCTGTTTTTGATTTCCACCACGAACTTGGATTTTCTTGATAAGTAGTATTCATTAGACATACAACTTTTAAAGACTAATTACTTTATCTATCTAGATTTTGATTTAATGCAATATTCAGTAGAAATGTAATAAACAACTACGTTATTTGAGTTTGTTTATTGACCGGCATCATTACGTTACGTCCGCAACGCGACGTGATGTATAAGCTGAAAGCAAAATGTGACGTAATGGAACTATTAAGCATGGTTTACATTGTGCCTGCAATAATATCGCTTACTATTATATTATTATCCGACTTATTGATGCTTATAATGCATTTCGAATAGAATAAAATAATGCTGGTAAAAGTTTGTTTGTATGAAGATAGTAATCACCAAAATAACTCCCTGTGATTTCAAAATAACTGTTTTCTCAGTCTGTGTAGTTATCGACACGATACTTAAACTTAAACACACACAAACATTGTTAATTTTTTTGACTATCTGTCTGGTGTCCCGGGCTAATCACTGGAGTGGCTGAACTGATTTGAATGGGACTTTCAGTGAAAGGTAATTTAAACGTAAATTTACTTAGCTACGTCATTTTATGTTATTTTCCACTTATTTACTACGAGAACCACATAATATACAAATTACAGCAATCTATGTAAAACAACGCGCCTAATAGCGCTCATCCAGCTGGGCGATTTTGGATTTCGTTGAGTGTTGGGTTGGGATGCTGTACCTACCCTTTTGGCTTCGGTAGACGTCTTTTACACCCAGTATATTTTTTTCTTTTTTCGAATTTTTGGATGCTCTATAATGATAACAAACAATATATAGTATATACTAATATTATAAAGAGGAAAGATTTGTTTGTTTGTTTGAATTAAATAGGCTCCGAAACTACTGGACTGATTTGAAAAATTCTTTCACCATTAGAATCCTACAATTATCTCTGATGATTATAGGCTATATTTTATCACGGGAAAGTGAAGTTTTCCCAAGGGACCGCGGGTAACACCGCGACGGATATCTAGTCATCAATAAATGCGAAAAATACAAAAACTCATCATGTATAGCTAAACAATATTTTTCGGCTACTAATATTTGTGATTTCGGTACCTAAATACCTAATAATTAAAATTACAATTGTAAATTTTTATTAAATTTGTTTGAGTGGCTGATATATCTTGCTGGTAAAATATTTTATAACATTTTTTCATGTGCAAATCTCTCTTGATTGATTCAAAATCATGAGCATAATTATTATAATTGGTCTTTAAGGCTATCTGACACATTATTATGTTAGTGGTGGTACTGACCCTTTGTTCATGTAAGCCCTGCCCTATAATTCCTAAACGTGACGTCTTTTCCACTAACGTCACTTGTCACATATTATTGTGATATTAGATTTAACTTAATTTTATTCATTTGCAAATTAGGACGCTCAAATTTAAGACAAATAAGTAGAGTAATAACTAAAGTTTCGTTTAAATTTAAAATGACATAATTATCATACATAATACCAAAGTTAGGACAAAAAATGTGCAATTAAACTTACCATAAAGTAGCGTTTAGGAATTGTTTTGTTACATATTATGTTTGTTTTATGTTATTTCCTACGTGAATGACGTATTAATTGAAGGCTGATGGGTTTCGAAGGTACTTAAATAAATGGTTAACTTGAATTCCCACTGCATTTTATGTAAATCATATCTAAACTTTGTGACGTAACGGAATTTTTGATGGCCCATATTTCATTCAAACATAAATTTCTTACTTATTCACATTTAATATTTTTTTTTCCGGGTGGAAATCCATTACGTTACGGTCACTTTTTCTCGGAATCGCCATCGTTTTTCATAAAATAGGTAAAGTTGTACCTTTAGTGTAGGAAGCTATGTCCTTCTTCCTAATAATTACCTAATAATTATCTAAAACAATCGAGTAGGTACTTACCTACCAATACCATATAGGATATTCAAAATGTTGGTACCACGCGGGCGAAGCCGCGCGCAGAAGCTAGTAAATAATATTCATGTTTTCGCTGATTTGCTGTCCTTCTACCTACCGTACCGTGCGTAAATAAGCCGGCCAAAATACATTGGCAATGCGCGACTCGAACTCTCGCACTCTGCCGCGTTGGCGGTGTTGCGTATTTAGGCAGAAGGGTGAGGTGAAGTGGGGCACGAATCCGTCTCGTTCGGCGTTTCCTGCGCACTCTTAACTAAAGAATCCTTCGATGCGCTTGGGATTCAATATGCCGCCCGTGACATAATACACTGCTTTATCCCCTTGGTGAATAATCTACTATTATATTACAAATCAGTTTTTTTGAAAAAAAAATTCAACAGGTATCTACAAGCTCTTAATGGATTACCGTGAGCTGATGGAACTCACTGATGCAAGTACAAAATTTCATTTCAATCAACCTATTATCTGAGGAGTTACGTTCTCCATCATCAGATCAGCTCGCTGTCACCATAGTTTAAAATGTTAGTATATCGATAAGTACTACTATTTGAAATATGATGACTGCGAGCTGATCCGATGATGGAGAACGAAACTCCTCAGAAAATAGGTTGATTGAAATGAAATTTTCTACTTAGGTACATTCTACAGTGAGTTCCATCAGCTCACGGTAATCTATTAAAAGCTTGTACTTGTTATTTTTTTTTTCAAAAAACTTATTCAATTAAACAAATGATACATTGAGCGCGAGGCAAAACTCGACAGTCTGAGCCATCGTCGTGAGGTAGCGAGTTTGTCGGTCTTCTACAGATTGTACTACGGTGAGTGTGCCCAGGAGTTACACGACCTTATTCCGCCTTCACCGTTCTTTTACAGGGACTTCAGACGCACAGCTGATTATCATCCACACCTGGTTGATATTCCACTTATTAGAACTAAGCGCTTTCAAACTTATTTTATTAGGCGCACTGCAAAAATATGGAATCAGCTTCCCGCGTCTGTATTTCCGCTGAGCTACGACCCTGTTGTTTTTAAGAAGAGAGTTGATAGGCACCTTCTGCGTAGGCTCGCTCCATCGTAGACCTCATTCTTGCCTATGTAAGTTTCGAGGTTAAGAGTCGACCATAATAAGAAAAAAATCAGGCCCCTATGCAATTACAGCAAAAATATATAACAAGCTTCCCCAATATATTCAAAATGAAAGTAAATTAACTAAATTTAAACTACTTCTTAAAACTCACTTAAGTATCTAAAAACTGTTTTTGTACCCTTTCAAGAATATTTTGAATCTAGCATAACTTAGAGTAAGTCCTACTACTGCTGTGAAAAGGCTTCCTCATAGAATAAACCAAGTATGAATACGTACCAAATTCCCTGTAAAATGTTATCCGTCTTTTAATAAGTTAAGAATAACTGCCACCTAGTGGCAAATAATTGTACCACCCAGTGATAAAATGTTATTTTGTAGTGCCCCACCCGGGCTCATGTTAGAAACTTTTATTAAATTAAGACCATTAAATTTAATTAAGTAAATACATAAGTAGGTAGATACAGGTAGGAACTCGTTAAAATGCTTCAAAATCAGTTCATGATTTTCAACTTACATCCTATAATTACAATTCTCTAAAAGTAACAACTTAAAAAGTGTAGTTATTAACAAATAAACGTGAAATCTGTGGTTTCCGTCAACTCACACACAAACTACTAACTGACCCCCTGGGCCCATAAAGTGATCACATTATAAAACTCTAAAAATTGTGAAAAAATTTATTATAAATTACCTATAATGAAGACGAGTCAGATATGGATATAGGATAGCTACTGCGGTATTACTCACTGGGGATGGTACGAGACCATAGTTTAAGGTGACGCATTGATAAACAATTATTTGAAACCAGGCGCCACGCCCCCATGGGCTTCCCGCAAGCAGCTCATACCCCCTGCTCATTTTAGGCGGTTTGTATCCAGCCGAGCCGCGCTGTGCGCTGCGCGCCGGCCGCCCGGCTGAGTCGAACTCGCTCGCTTTTCGGTGTTGACATAAGACTACATGGAGTCGCCTTACATTTATTTATTTTTGGAAATAAGTTCCTTTTTGGACGATACGCATGGTGGCTAGATGAAAAAAAGTGTTAGATTTTGTGTCACGACACCATGTTTAGGTCAAATGGTGTCGGTCACAGTGCAAAGTGCACAGTCGCAAAACAGTCCATAGATTGTTATATTGTTAGTACGCAGTACGCAAGAGCATTTCTAGGATTTCTAGGCTTAGTAAAAAAAAAAATTAAAATACAAATCAAGTAGGTACATCGGGACCCCATTGTTTCGCCGAAAAACTTTCTTCATAATTTTACTTCCCCATAACATGTTTCTCATAATATCAAAACCAATAATATTAGGATCTCATAATCCCACTCATAATAATAAAGCTGAAAGTTTGTGAGTTTGTTAAGATGTTTGCGTTTCAATCACGCCTAAACCAGTGAACCGATTTGGATGAAACTTGGAATAGGTGTAGATAATGACTTTAGAATAGCTTAAAGGCTATTCAAAATGTTGGTACCACGCGGGCGAAGCCACGCGCAGAAGCTAGTGTTTAGTAAATATAACATATTTTTTAGCATAATGATTTTAATTCATAATGTTGTAATACATAATCAATCTTTAGCCTAATTTTAGAGGATATAAATAAACATAAATGTTATAATGATAACAATTAATAATAATAACAATTCCGAATAAAAGGCTGGCACTAAAAAATCGGAGCGTCGTGGAACACTCGGTTGGAACGAAGTTTAATCTTGACCTTTGACCTTGACTTTGACGTGGACTGCTACAGGGGGTCCTGTCGATTGACATAATGTTTATAGTCCTAATCTAAATACACATAACATACTAGTCCTAACCTACCGTAGTCATAATGTTAAATTCCCATAGTCTTAAACTGACGTACATAATGTTGTCCTAATATATTAAAGACATATGGTATGTAGTAAAGTGACACAATAGACTCAACTTCTTATATATGTGGTCATAATAGTTATTATTACTATTACTAAGTTACATAAACTATTTTGTCCTATTTTGTACCAATTTGTTTGTCGTTTTTGATCGTCCTTATGTTTATTTATTTAATAATTAATAAATACTATTTAAGATTTACAAAACTGATATGACGGCCGCCGAAGCGCCAGAAAAGTTCACTAGAGTCACCTATTCACCCAAATCGAATTCAGTGGTTAGGTTAGGTTTGAGTAGTGATCAGAATAAGTTTAGTGGATTCACTCATTCACCCTAATCGAAGTTATGTTAGTTAATTTTATAAACCTTACAAAGTTGATAAAGTTAGGAATCTATTTGGGTATATTCGTTCATAATAAAATTGTGTATAGTTTTATATAATATATTTTTTATTATTTATTTAATACTATTATTATAATACTCGATAATATTTTTATTATTTGTTTATTAAATTAATGCATAATCGTTATAAAAAAGTAAGTTCACATGAGTCAGTGGCCAACTCTGGCGACGGAGTTTTGAGGCCGCCTTAAGGCCTCCGTCATGGCTTAACGACTTAAATAGCCGGGACCGACAATTTAACGTGCCCTCCGAAGCACGGAAGCGCTCAGATGAAAATGCCACTGGCGGTCACCCATCCACTTACAGACCGTTTCGAACGTTGCTTAACTTCGACGATCTAAAGCAAGCACGACCACGAGCGCTTCTGTATATTCTGTGTCTTTTATAATCGTTATAAAAAAATACCTTGAACCGAAACCAGTATTTTCTATTCATAAAAACATTTTGGAATTCACAACCTTCTGTGTCTCAGGCATCTTTAGTGTGGTATTTTTTTAGGATTAAATGGCATTATGATTTCAATTGTTATTATGTTTGATTATTAGGAGTACATATTGTTAGGGCTTATAGCTTTAGGAGTACATATTGTTAAGGCTTATAACTTTAGGATTACCGTATGTTAGGACATGTGATTTTATGACTATTTAATGTTATGTTTACCTAATACTATGACCATTGTTAATTAGGTATAGTATTGTTATGTCGAGTAATCATTAGGACCATTTAATATTAGTACCAAATACAGTATGGGAATTTAAAATAGGATAAGGTACGTTATGTCAATCATTAGGGAGCCCTGCTATAGGCTGATGATGATGATGATGACGACGACGACGACGATGATGATGATGATAATGATTATGACTATGATGATGACGATGACGACGACGACGACGACGACGACGATGATGATGATGACGATGATAATGAAGATGGTGAAATTTAACTTAATAAGTATATAATAGTCATCATTATCATCATCATCAGCCTATAGCAGGGCTCCCTAATGATTGACAAAACGTATCTTATCCTATTTTAAATTCTCATACTGTATTTGGTACTTATTTTAGATTGTCCATTGTCCTAATGATTACTCGACATAACAATACTACATCTTATTAACAATAGTTCTGTTATTAGGTAAACTTAACATTACATAGTCATAAATACACATCTCCTAACATACGGTAATCCTAAAGTTATAAGCCATAACAATAATTATTCACCAAGGGAATAAAGCAGTGTATTATATCACGGGTGCCATATTGAATCCCAAGCGCATCGAAGGATTCTTGAGTTAATGACTAGAATCCTGAGACAGCGAGGGATTCAAGAGAGCCCAAGACCAAGACAGCTTTAACCCCGAGATGAATACTCTGCTTTTCAAACATGCGAGAAAAATAGTGAATACTTACACCCAGAAAATAGCAAGCAAGTCTAATGAACAGGTTTTATAGGTAGAACAATAATAATCTATTCGTTTTTTTTTATTCAACCTATACTGTCCCACTGCTGGGCAAAGGTCTCCCCCAATTCTTTCCAACCATCTCTCTCCTTCGATAGCTCCCACTACTCACTATAGAAGGAGTCGAGGTAGGTGGTGGGAGTGGTATTCTCAAAAAATATTTTTTTGAGGTCATCCGTTTGTTCTCAAAAAATATTTTAGCATTAATATGCAAAAACATTAGATCGCTCTATAGTTTGGAGGCATTAGTCACACTTTTTCCTTATACACCCCTATTTTTTAATTACCAAAAAAATTTTAACCATGGTCTCGGTGTCTGTTACTGATCATATTTCTGTAGTTAAAACTCAAAAAAAGAGAAAAAAAAAATTATAACCTCAAAAGGAGACGAGATGAGTCAGACATGGATTTTTGATAGCTACTGCGGTTTTACTGACTGGGGATGATACGAGAGCATAGTTCGAATGAGATTCTGTACGCAATTGTTGTCTGTAGTACTTATTTGTACAGTTTTCATAAAATTTTGTTCAGTTTTGGTTGACTACTATCCTCGATAACTTTGTGATAGTTAAATAAAAAAAAGTTCTGACCATGCCATTATCATTTTCTGCATCTGCTGCAACTGTCCTTAAATTTTTTTTGGTAGTCATAAAATAGCGGTGTATTTGAATAAATTCTACTTGGTGCAGTTCTCTATGGTAAACATTTTCATAGAAACATCAAAAATCAATTCGGAAGAAAAAGATAAGTTGCCACATTTTTCTTTTTTTTATATACGTTCTATTTGGTGTGGACTCAATAGTAAAAATTTTAATGGAAATGTTGAAGTTTGAAATTCAAATCTCATTACTTATCTGTTCACATGAGGTTCAGAGGGGGAAATGTAATCCCATACAACTTTACCTCCCGCCGGCCATTTTGTTTTTTAGGAGGGAGAAATGATTTACTTTCTTTTAAGACTGTGAGACGAAAAAATGTATGGTTTTCGAGCACCGGGTGTGAAAAGTTTTTGCAACAATAGAAATAATAAATATTATGACGACATATTATATTAGAAGTTAAGACTATTATGTAAAATGTCTTTATGCCTACTTAAATAAGACTCAATAAAAATATTTTGATTTTAATTTTTGTTTTTTTTCTTTAATAATATTAGGACAACATAAATGTATGTCAGTTTAAGACTATGGGAATTTAACATTATGACTACAGTATTTTAGAACTAGTATGTTATGTGTAGTTATTTTAGGACTATTAACATTATGTCAATCAATAGGACCCCGTTTTGTATTTTAAAATCATGATTTTAAATGCAAGTGAGTTTTAAATGTTATGACAAATATCTCTATGTTTTTTAGTCATTATGGGTATCAATATTAATAAACAATATTCGAGATTCCAAATTATTCGGCCAAAGGATGATTATGGTACTTATACATTTTTATACCAAGCAAAATTATATGAAGAATATTTTCGAAGATGTAATAGAGACCCCGAAAGGTCTTGTAACAAAACTCGACCGATTTTTATGAAATTTTTTGTGTATACTGTATACTTACATAATATTCAGCGGGTCTGAGAATCGTACACATAATATAAGCTATTGTAATTTTTTATGCATACGTGTGCGTAAAATGCGTTCGTGTTCTACCTCGTCCCTCACAAAAATCGGCAGAATTTGTAAAAGAAATTTCGTCAAAACCGCGTCCAAGTCTAGTTAGTCTGAGGTGCTCACTGTCACTGTGCCCGTCACAATGACACCTAAAGTTGGCAAGTCTCATATCCCTGTAGTTTTACTAGAACCCGGAAAAATATTTAAAGTTTACTTTTATGTTTTCTTGATCATTTCCTTACATTTTCAATATACAGAGTTCTCATCTTCATGTAGAAACCATCAACTTTTTTTCCCCATTTTTAATAATAAGTATTTGAGATTTTACTTAGAAAATACAACTATCGATGTTTACTAGAGCGCGGGAGCTCGATTGACACAGGTCCGACGTTGACAATGGTCAGACGCGGACTGAAGGGGGCCGCATTGCATACAAAAAGACGCGAGAGGTAGCTAAATAGTAAAAGTCGTAAGCGCCAAAACAGTAATTCTCGTTTAAAATAAAAACTATTGGTAATTATGTAAAATCAAGCTTGCACTTTGAAAAGGGTGTATAGACTTATCTGTAAATAAAATTTAGAAGCTTAGATCGGTTCCGTTCACCTGTAAAATTAAAATCTATGTTTTTATGGAGCAGTTTTTGGGATTTTTTTTCTGCTGTTATATTTAACAAATCTTGAAAAACCAGCTATCAGTTTGAAGTAAAAAACATGAAATATTCAAAACTTAAAATATCAATTCCGAAGGTTTTTCAATTGCTGAAAAATATTCCAATCCTTGACGCCAATATGCTCAATGCGTCGTCTTAAATGAGAGTGTGTACGCGATTGATGTCTGTGGTATTTTTTTGTACAGATTTCTTAAACTCTTGTTAGATTTTGGTTGACAACAATGACTGCATCTACTGCAACTGTCCTTAATTTTTTTCTGGTAGTTACAAAATAGCGGTGTAAACAGCTTAATACTAGCGCTTAGCTAATTATTAGATAATTACGCACCACATTCAATTAATCTATAAGATAATCGAGACTAGCTCACCTGGTAAGCAGAAGTTTTCCCTAATTTAGTCTAAAAGTTGAATGTTAACAATATCTCCGAGTGACCCCATAAAAAGGACAAAAACATAATTAAAAGTAATAAATATATAAAAATCAATACTATCTAAACTCAATTGTCATTTCATTCGACTCTGCCGTACCGTATCGTTTACGGTACGGTTTTGAGGAATTACCATAGGGTTTTATTTATCAAAATCCCTTGGATTCCCTAATTTGTTATAACTTTCCTTCATTAGGATCTTCTAGCATGTATACCATGTCGCTTGGTTGTTCGTAGCGTATCACCGTTGAATAACCTGAAACCAGAAAAGCGACATTATTGTTACCGTATTATTATTTATCACTAGCGGCTTCGCCCGCGTGTTACCAACATTTTGAATAGCCGCTACAGGTCACGTCTACTACCTATTCCAAGTTTCATCCTAATCGGTTGACTGGTTTAGGCGTGATTGAAACTCAAACTCCTCACAAACTTTCAGCTTTATTATAGTAAAAACTTATTTAGGCACGTATGGCATTTTTTTATGAGAGTAAGTTCTTGGATTAGCCTCGAAAAGGTCACGTGCGAGTCACGTGACTGCTCACCGACACCTACCAGTAGCGCCATCTAGTTGTGTACTCTGTAAACTTTTACGGCAATATTTTTATATTTCGAAAAGCTCGTTTTATAACTAAACGGGTGAAGTCATTATCTTTCGATATTTTTCGATTTTCTGACGATTCAAAAATACACTAGGCACCTAATTGTTGAAGTTTTCACTTCTCTCGGTACCAGACCGTGGTTGTTGCCCTGATTCTTCACGGTATTGGTCGTGAAAGAACAGGAGTAAAATTAGTTTTAAGACTATTTTCTAAGTGATCCCTGCGGTCCTTCTGAATAAATGATTTTTGCCTTTCGACTCCCGGGAGTGCCACGATTTCTTTTAAACTAGTAGGATTATTTGTTTTGCTGAGTGGAATTGTAGGTACTTCGTCTTTTGATCCGAAGGTCGTTTTTTATGGTTGTTTATCCATAGGTTGGCCGCCCTGCGGCCATTCCATACATTATACTTTAGTTCTTAGGTGCATTAGACGAGTTCTAAGCGGCGAAAGAAAGCATCGTGATGTAGCTTCGATCAGAGTTAGTATGACATCCGGCTGCAAATCAGTGCGCTCGTCGAGTTATAGCTAAAAACCTGATTTTTACATAGATTTATAGATTAGGAGAATATAAATTTACCAGGTCTATCAAAAAAGTATAATAATTCAGGTCTGAAAGGGTTAATAATTTATTTTTGGGACGGAATTTCGTTCATGTGATTATTAAATGATTTTTATATCACATTAAAAGCTATTTTTTTCTGCTCATTATGATATAGGATTGCCTAGCAAAGTCTGGCCGCTAAGGGTTGCCTGCAGAGATGCTAAATATCACAGAAGGGTTGACAGTCTGTATGAGAGTTAGGTTTCAGTTTAGGGCCACTAGATGGCGTGGCGTTGCTAACGTTAGCAGCGCCATCTAGTGTCGACACTGTCATTATTCGCCAGCCGGATCTTGATGTAGGTTCTATCTCAGGAAGGCGGGTTGGTTTTAATTTCGTGTGTAATCCTTAATTGGTGGCGATATATTATTCCAGCACTGTCATCTACACACACAATCAAGACCAAACCGCCTTCCTGACTAAGAACAACTATACCTAAGCAGTTAGTAATCTAACCTAGTAATATGAAAGAAAACACGGACATGTGAACTTGGACATATCTCAGACTAGCTTAAAGACTTACCAACATATATTTATCTATACCCAACTTACTCTAATCCAAAATCGTAAAGATTATTCGTTTGATAGCTATTATGGGTCCAATTAAACTATTCTTTTTATCAGAAATAGCGACCTAATATTGTTTCTTGGTCGTCCTTTTCGGTTTTATAAAATACAGTGTAACCTCCATGTAACTTCACTCGATATAACGACAAATTCCTTATAGCGATGAAATTACTTGGCTTTGGTTGGTTTAGCTTGTTTTCCATACAGTGATACACTCTTTATAGCATTACACCCACTCTCATTAGCGACAACAATTGTAAAAACAAGTACCTTTTAAGTTACCAAAATTAGTAAAATACCTAAAAACTGCGCAGCTGTGTACGTTCTTTTGTCACTTTAATAACCTAGCCCGTAACAAACTCGACTGTCGGCATCATGCTTGCCGAACTTTATAAGAAATTCGTTTTTTTGTTTGCAAATTGGGATTGCTTGCATGTGTTGACTGTTGTTGACCATGACTACTATCCCAGATAATATAATACTAGCTACTATGTAGTAGTCATGGAATATCTATTTAACGACCACTCTCTATAACGCCATAAAATGCGCAGTCCCTTCAGTGTCGTTTTATAGAGTTTACACTGTAACTATATATCTACCTACGATACGATCTATTCAACGATCTATCAAGCACGACCATGAGCGCTTTTACCGTTGTTAAAAGTTGAAGTTGTGAGTTTGAATTAAGTACCTAAAGTTGCTAAACCGATTTTATATTTCAGTTCTTTCACAAACCACTCTATGTCAAACACATGAAGATAATATGTTAATCATTCATTCATTCCCGGCGCCCAGCTAGGCGCCGGGAATGAATGAATGAATGAACACTTTATTGTACACCAAAACAACAACGAAAACAATACATTAGAAACATTTACAAGTTCATTAGTACAATGGGCGGCCTTATCGCTGAAAGCGATTTCTTCCAGGCAACCTTTGCATGAATGTTTGTGTTTACAACGCCTAACCCAGTAAACCGATTTTGATGAAACTTGGCATAGACATAGATAGTGAACTGGAAATATACTATTCAAAATGTTGGTACCCCGCGAGCGCAGCCACGCGCTATAGCTAGTAATTTTGAAATGATTCCGGCTTATATAGATAATTTAATCTGGAGTATTTTTATAGTTAGCAGATTTAAAAGGGGCAATTTACCATGCAGGTATAGATAAATTAAACACAGCTAGAATATATAAAAATATATTTAAGTAGAAATAATACTGTTCGGCAAAGGCACATTCGAACACACTTCAAATCATCTACGACAAAAAATAAAATATTTCGAATGGGTTAATATTTTATATTAACTTCTTATATTGACATTATTTATCCAATATAGCTAATTTCACACAATTTATAATTACATAACACACGTTTTAACTTTTGAAGTATATATTAAGAAAAAATTACATAAGTACTTACATAAAAGTATACATATTAAACCTACTATTTGGAATGAAAAACTATATTTTTATAGTGTTAATCTCACTGGGCTCTAGATATTTAAGAATGCATTCCAAAAATTGCAACCGCCGATTTAGGTTCAAATGTGTGCAATTTTTAGACTTATAAAAAACTTATCACTTATGACTAAAAATAATGACATATTGGCGTCTATTCCGCTGTTCACCGACTAGTTAACTAAAATGCTTCGTTCTTATTTCGTTAACAATAAAGTCCAAAATGGAATGACTAATATAGTAGCATTCTTAAAATTTCTTAATTTTAGTAAAAATGAAGTATTTGTGGGTAGATTTAGTCAGAACCATTTTGCTTGCTGTGTAAAACAGCTACTAAAGTAGCTCAGAGGCGCCATTTTGATTAAACTTTTAGTTATGTCACTTTCAACGACATGGCATTTTCGTCCTTAGTGAGAATCAAATAAGAACGTTCAAGTTTTAGTTTAATTATGTTTAGTCAGCTAACAACAGAATCAACGCCATTATGGCTAAGGGAAAATGGGCATAAATGAACGTCTGGCTATAGGTAAAAAACAAAAGCGAGCAGAATTATTTATTTACAATGGATTGACTTGATACACAGTTCATTTATCTTAATAATAAGCTTGAGAAGCTCTTTAAAGTCATTATTTTTTACACAAGAGCCACGTCCAATATACAATGGCAAGATTTTCTCAATTTAATTTGACTTTCGTTAGACGCTTGTTGTAAGATTTTAGTAAAAGCGCTTCAAACACCTAATGTGTACTCTTAATAGTTCCGCTAGTTCAACCAATGAGCGATCAGCAATCGATCGCCTACATTATCAGGGGGGGTTACTCATCATCTTCCTGCCCTTTTCCCTAGGGGGGTTACTATGAGCTCTTAATTCCAGGCAGTTTATAAACTGCATTGTCATTTTGAAATAAAGAAATGAATCCGAAATGGCAGCGCTTATCATGTTCTCTCGCTCGCACAATAGTGACTGCACTAGTGTGCAAGCGAGAGCACATGATAAGTTGCGACGTTTCTTTAATGATCCGGGTTATTCAAAATTGACATGCAGTTCGAAAACTGTCAGGAAATAAGAGTTCATAACGCCCCAGGGGGGTTAACATGAACTCTTATTTCCTGCATTAAGAGCTCATAGTAACCCCCCTGTAAAAAACAAAAGACGGCACTTCACTGTACCTTGAAATTTCAAACACATAGTTTTTGAAACGATCATAGTTAGGAACATAATTGGAAAATGCGAAAGGAACGTTTATTTGTCTTTACCTTGATCTGGTGGCAGTAGAAAGCGTTGCGCAAGGGCGTGTAATGCACAAGCCACAAGCGCACCATACCCGAACCAGCGGAAAGTTAGCCAGCCTCCGTACTCGCCATACAATTGTCCACCGATAAAACTGCCTAAAGATGTGCCTACACCTTCGAAAACCGCGCCTACAAGACCCTGAAACAACATTTATAATTAAAACTTAGGCTGTACTTAATTCAAACTAGTGCACTTGAGCTTGAGAAAGAAGTTCAAGTGCTCAATAGGGCTCCTTGCGTGCACGACGGTTGAGGAGCACATAGAATATTTTCATCGCAATGGTTCGAAAGAATTAGGGACATAAGAAAAAGAGTTAATCTACAAAAATGCGAAAGTTTGGGTAGGTGTAATGTGAGTAACTCAATCACGGCAGAACTGATGGACTGGATTTGGATCTGAATAGACAAGAGTCATTACCCTAAAATGTGAGTGTATGTGTAATGTGACCCCCTTAACGAGTAGCATTCACCACAGGATAATAAGACTTATAACTAGTTGAATAGAGTTCATTTTGCAGTAACCTGTACGGTAGTTTCCGTGCCGGGCGGGGCAACGACGCTGGCGTATGACGTCATAGTAGGGTAGAACATCCCGAATGTCACCCCTTGCAGGGTTTCAATAGGTAACACCCACCAAGGGTCCTGAAGAACGGAGTATAGGATGAAACGTACGCCAAATGCAAAAAGCACAAGGCTCATTGTATTCGCGTGGCCGACTTTACGGAGAATGTAGCCTGGAATTGATATAAAACATGGTAATTGGTAATACATAATAAAATACACATAAAAAACTTTACGGGAGGATGCTCGGCTCGAAAGCGATTCCATTTTTCGCGGCGGGATACATGTATGCATGATCTGCAAATATTTGTCATTAGCCGTATAGAAGGACCTGCCGCTTGATTATGTAAACCTTGCGATAATTAGATAAATAAATAATGCTGGACATTTCACACAGCATCATCTACCCACTAACTAAGCAAAGCTTGTTCTATGGGAACCAGATAACTGTTATAGGTATTATTTACATACTTTTTGTTTGTAAATACATACATATTATACATAGAAACAACCCGAGATAAATATTTGCAGATCATACAAATATTTATCTCGCGGCGGGGATCGAACCCGCAACCTTTTGCGTCCCAAGCGGTCTTTCACACGTTGCACCACAGAGGTCGAAACGAATTGTGATTGCAATTGCTGAACGCTCATTGGTTGTTGTGAGCTAGAGGAACTAGCGCCATTGCCATAAGTATCGATAACTGGAACTAAAGTGGTAATGTTAAACCAAGGCAATTACAATCCTAATACGTAGGTAATAGGTATGATTGTGCTGTAGAGGCAGCAATACACTGAGATCTTTGTTATCGCACTAACATACCTAGACCCTGCAGCAATAAACAAGACTGCTGGTCTAGCAAGCGTGTCAAGTCAACACATTCGTCTATCTTGAAGCACAGGAATTTACATCGTACATATTTCTATTTGGATATGTTTGCATTGGTAAAATTTTTAAATGCCGTGCCATGCCGATACCTCGATAATAAAAAAAAATGGTTGTCTGTAAAGTCGGTTTACTGACGATAGTTGAACGTGTTAACGTTTGTTTTTTTTTTGACCTTGACCTTGACTTTTGATCGGTTTACTGACGATAGTACAACGTTTGTGCTTCTTTGTCGCTCGTTCCGCGCTCTCGCTTGCACTTCAAGCCTTACATGGAACGCCTCAGAGCGAGGTAACGACGCATGACGTCATGTTTTTTCGTGCGTGCAGCCGGCTCCATCGAATTATAAGACGTTAACACGTCAAAAGTAAAAAATGATGAACTTACCAGACACAAACAGAAAGGGTATTTCACCGCAGAACGTCTGTATCGCGCTAACTAATCCTTGCAGCGTCTTCGTATAATCCATTCCTTCACACGACAACTGAGAAATATCTTCTATTAGCCAGAATAGGAACTGCCAAAGCAGGCCGGTACAAATACCAACTGCTATAGTCCATAGAAGGAACACGAATGTGGGCAGTGAAGATAGGAGAGTGCCTACATCGGCTAGTATGTTGAGAGACATCCTCGTTGATTCTATCTGAAAATGTTTGGACAAGGTTTAGTCTAAGGACTGACGGCCTTAAAACGTGAAATAAAGTTATTCCAAGTATAAAAACACACCCTGTATAATGGATGTTCTCACCTTGAGTAAAGCGGAAACGATGACGTCACCGGTCATGAATACAAACATTAGCACGAAAGCGACTGTGTAGTCTTTGACGGCGCCGTCGCTAAAGAGGTCGATAAGAGCGCCCGTCGCTAAAGAGAATATACCCCAACCCACTGATCCCCATAGCCGTTGTTTGCCGTACAGCGATACTTTCATCCCTGGAATAAATAGATAAAAACATAATTTATTTATAAAACATTGAATTGATTCAGGCGTGACTTTGCGGAAGGTTTTCAATTCGACAGTATGTTTTTTTATCTTGTTACACGATAATTCCGCCAATTGGTTATTATTATTATTTTCAGCCATTACTGTCCCACTGCTGGGCAAAGGCCTCCCCACTCCCTCCAGACCTCTTGGTCCCCAGCAACATCCCTCCAGTCCGTCAGAAACTGGTCGAGCTCGTCTCGCCATCTCCGTTTTGGTCTGCCGCGGTCTCGCTGGGTCGGGGCGCCACTCGGTGGCTACCTTCGCCCACAGCTCACCTGGCATGCAGCAGACGTGCCCGGCTTTGGAAGCTACATCAACAATTTTAGTTTTGGAGCGTAATTCGGTGTTTCGGACTCTGTCCGTCAGTTTGACAGCTCGGATGCTACGCTCCATTGCCCGTTGGCAAACTTTGAGCCAATTGATTAATTTTAAAAATTCTTTTTATGTTTGAAAGAGTACTCCAGAGGTGGTCCCATATATTTTATTCCTGAGGGATTGTTATAGTTGCTTGTAACTTTGTAATGCTGTTTAAAATATTCATCATTATTTATTACCTAGTAGGTTGAAGCAGATAGCATCAGCGAAGGTAACGACGACAGCTTGGCCTATCCAACTGACTATCATCAAAGTAAAGAACAGCCAGAATTGTTTTGTGAATTGGGATGTTTCCTCTCCTTCACTCTCCGCTGCCGCTGTGAAGATCTCGTTCAACTGGATTGAAACAGATTGATTATTGAAGTAAATAAAAATGTATGTGTGATTCAGAACAAAATACAATCCTACCTAATATCCTAAAGTTTGTGAGTATGTTTGGATATTTGTATGTTTGTGTAACAATCACGCCTAAACCAATGAACCGATTTGGATGAAAATTGGAATAGGCGTAGATAGTGATCTGGAATAGCATATAGGCTATTCAAAATGTTGGTACCACGCGGGCGAAGCCGCGCGCAGAAGCTAGTGTTAAATAAGAATTACAAGTTATGAAACTGCAAAAGTTGTGAAACTGATTATAAAGTTGTTCAGATATTTTTTTAGTTAGTGTAATTAATTATACACTAACAAAAAATAACCGTACAGTTATAAAAGTACAGGTATGTCAGTTAGCCTAATAGATTGTAATATTAGGCTCAATTCACATTGAATTGGGGACGCGACGCGACGGTGGTTGAGCTCTATTACGATGACAACTGGGAATGGATTAGACAATAAGCCTGCAGGAGCGCTTCTCTTCATTAGCATTCTCTACTTTTGTAGTAAGGCCAGGTGTTAACTGTCAAGTATGGTGAATATTATGTATGAACTATTGTGATGAAAGTATGAATAAAATATCATTTCACGACACACACCATTGGATTATCACAGGTTATTTCACATGATGTTTGGAGCAGTTGCGATTCTAATTGATATTGAGTTTTCGAATGGCATATCGGGTAACGTATTGTACCTGAAATGCAAACACATATTAGAACACATGACTCCACGTTCAAAGTCAAAAAGCATATATTCAGTGGTATATATATTTTGGAACTTCAATACTTGTTTTGTCTACAAACAGTTATGGTTCGCGTCACGCAAAAAGAACGCTGGCTGTCAAGCTGCGCCCTGGACGCTTTCTGGGTCAATTTGACGGTACGAGGCCGAGTACTTTCGTGCGCGAGTGTACCCATGCGCAAACATACCCCTTCCACTTTTTACAAGCGTTCTTTTTACGCGAGCTTTATCTAAAATTTGCGTCCGCGTATCAAACGCTGGACATCACGCGCATTTGAATTGACCAATCACAATCGAGCGTAGATTTCGTGATATTGAAGCTCGAGATTTGTGATTGGTCTGCCTAGTCTATGTAATTAGCTTAGATGTAGCCGTGATGTTGACATAGTGATACTCGTTTTAAACCTATTTGTAATTGTGAACGGATTTGGATACTAATTCCTGAGTGGTATAGGCAATGTTTTAGCAGTTTCAACGTGTGTGGACACTAGAAAATGTTGTATGAAAAAGCATTTACTTGATCAGAACGGCTAATCCATTGGTCTTATTGATCTATGTGATCGGCTTTAAACGGACTTTTATTATTTGTAAACGGATTTCGATGAAACAAACACAAAATCTTGTAGTTTTTGAGCTAGTTTTTGATAAAATAGATACCATCAGGTAAAGAGATATGGTTGAGCTGTATAAACACGCAGTTGTGTTCGACGAGCGTGGTTGCCAGTGGGAGGGAGCCGACGAAGCTCAGGTTCCTTGGGAAGTGGGCTCCATCTTCGGTCTTTGGTCGGCAAGTCGCCGCCGCGTCCGCTTGCCAACCCTCACATATCTCCATTAGTCGCCATGGAGACTCCTTTTCTAATTCGCATTGCACCTGCAAATATAATAAACAATTTCAAACCACAATAAAAATAGTACATTGTACCACAAGAGAGCAAAATTAGCTTTTTTTGCGAGTGCTGAGTTTTAATCTCGAACAAGCGAAGGGTTCCTGAGTAGGTATAGTGAGGGATTCAAAAGCACAAGCAATCAATTATCGTGAAGCGCTCGTGGTCGTGCTTGCTTAGTCGTTCTTGATAGATCGTCGAAGTTAAGCAACGTTCGAAACTGTCTGTAAGTGGCCAGTGGCATTTTCATCTGAGCGCTTCCGTGCTTCGGAGGGCACGTTAAATTGTCGGTTCCGGCTATTTTAAGTCGTTAAGCCATGACGGAGGCCTTAAGGCGGCCTAAAAACTCCGTCACCAGAGTTGGCCACTGACTCATACGAACTTACTTATCGTGATATATACAACTATTCACTTAACAAGCGAAAGGATACAAGATGTAAGGAAAATAATTTTATTTTCATCCCATCTATTCGAAAAGGACGACTTGGTTCGCCTTTATGTGCACCCAAAGGTGGTGTTTTCTATAAGAAACTTTGAGCGGGCAGTAATAAGTTTTTATTCCTCTTTAAGTGCGCCGCAATTATCTTTGCCGCGCACTTTTTGAATTTGGAACATCTTAGTGTTCAGCGCCAAAGAATTCGAACGCAATTTTTTTGAATAAAGACTGGCTTGACTTCTGAATAAAAAAAAATCAAAGAAAAAACGCGCGAACTACAGCCCGCGTTTTCGTCAA
Organism: Epirrhoe alternata; assembly: GCA_963565295.1. NCBI lineage: Eukaryota > Metazoa > Arthropoda > Insecta > Lepidoptera > Geometridae > Epirrhoe > Epirrhoe alternata. The sequence goes on from OY751375.1 coordinate 5,983,753, forward strand.
TTTTCACGGATTGTTAGAAATTCATGGTTTTAAATATAAGTTTTTAGTTGTTTTATTATTAAATACGATTTAATTTTAATTTAGTTGCCTTTCATTTTCTCATAGAGGGTGATGAAAAGTAGAGTGTATCACTCGGGCGCAAAAATATATTTTTGGCTCGGGCGAAGTACTTTGAATCCCTCGCTATGTTCAGGATTCTACTAAAGAATCCCTCGCTACGCTCGGGATTCAAAAAAACGCCCTCGCCGTAAAAATATTATTTTGCTCCCTTATGATACAATCTACTATTATTCCCGCCGTAGACAGATTAACCAATTCCCGCATTTCTTTTTGGCCTGCAAGGACTTTAGCAGGCTAAAGTCCAAAAACTATTCAATTCTCATTGCTTGCAGCATTCTAAATTCAAATCACTTTTCCAGTGTGAAGAAAGTAGAGTTACCTTCACTGTTTCTACGCGAGAATAGTACATTACGATATTAGTGCGTAAAGATGGTTATAACATGCGAGGCGGAATTTCAGCCCGAGCCGCAGGCGAGGGCGTAATTGAGCCGAGCATGTTATAACCAATACGCACGTATATCGTACGACGTTTTTTAACACATTTGCGAGGAAACAGAAGAAAAACCCATTTAAATAAACTCAATCTGTGAATGCACACTGTTGCTTTCCCGCCATTTTAACAGACTGCCTACTGACTGGCGCCACGCGGCGATTAGTTCGAAATTTGAATAGCAACAGCGCGCTGCTCACTAGCTCGACTCCAGCTCGGCGGCGATCAGTTCCATATTTGAAATGGCAAATAATGCTGTTATGGAATTTGTATGGACTATAACATAACTATTTGCTTTGATAACACACGCGTTTGTTATGACCCGCTTTACATATCTAAAACCGGTGGAATTACATCAGCTTTACGAGCAAGGGTGTTAAAAAAGCGCATAAACCATGTATTTCACCTATCCTATATATTACAGTCTGACAAGTATTAAAATAGCGCATGTACTGTGCTCGAAAACCCGGTGCTGTTACTATATTTTTTTGTTAACAAATAAATAAAATAAAATAAAACACCCTTGCTCGGAAAGCCGATGTAATTCCACCGGTTTTAAATATGTAAAGCGGGTCATAACAAACGCGTGTGTTATCAAAGCAAATAGTTATGTTATAGTCCATACAAATTCCATAACAGCATTATTTGCCATTTCAAATATGGAACTGATCGCCGCCGAGCTGGAGTCGTGCCTCCAGCTAGTGAGCAGCGCGCTGTTGCTATTCAAAGGAGAACTAATCGCCGCGCGGCGCCAGTAGGCAGCGCTAGCGCGCTGTTAAAATGGCGGGAAAACAACAGTGTGCATTCACAGATTGAGTATAATTAAAATGTTTTTTTTTCTGTTTCCTCGCAAATGTGTTAAAAAACGTCGTACGATATACGTGCGTATTGGTTATAACATGCTCGGCTCAATTACGCCCTCGCCTCCGGCTCGGGCTGAAATTCCGCCTCGCATGTTATAACCATCTTTACGCACTAATATCGTAATGTACTATAACCAAACCCAGATTTCGTTCTAGAAATCACCGCCGTCATCTTATACATGTAGCACAAACAAACGAGTAGCATATTAACCTGACAATCATCTCCTTGCCACGTACTATTCACCATCTTTTCAAATGGCGCAGAATCGTTCGGACACACTCGGAAACTAAGCGATTGATCCAGACAAGTCATATTGACTTGCTCAGTACTAAGGAGGGATGATAGTTTCTGATCTGCACAGTTCAGATTACAAGGCTCGTTTATATCTACATAGCCTTGGCCTATCCGACAGCCGGGAGTATATGTGTTACCTGAAACAGATACCAAAATGATATTACCAAGATGTGTGTTTTCGTTTTTTATACACAACTAAAGCCGCGTTCACATTTGGCTTTTTGACATTTGATCTTATTAATAACTAGCTGACCCGCGCAACTTCGTCTGCGCATTATTAGGAACAAAGTAGAGGAGTTTTGAGTGAATCGAGAGTAGGTATATACAAAATATAAAACTCCGTCGCTTGTTATGATAATAATATTTTTTTTATATTTATGTTTCTCTCAAGAATCCCATAATAGATAGAGGTAGGGAAAATCTTATCTTAAAATCTTAATAAGATTTTCCCTACCTCTATCTATTATTGGATTTTTGAGAGAAACATAAATATAAAAAAAATATGATTATACTCTCGATTCACTCAAAACTCCTGTACTTTGTTCCTAATATTGCGCAGACGAAGTTGCGCGGGTCAGCTAGTATCTTTTATAATGTTCAACAGACAGACAGACTTCAATCAACGTAAATAATATCCAAAAATCCAAACACCAACCAAAAGAAAAAGCGAACTTTGAAATAATTATTCAAACGAAATGAGCTAAGAAATTTTGAGCTAAGGTAAACTTTGCAAAAACGCAACGATAGCGCGATCTAGAAATCGGTCAAAATTAGCAGCGCCATCTACTTGCGTTACAACTGAAACTTCTAAATTACCAGGTAAAATAAACGCCAAAAAAAATATTTTAGTTTCTAGCTGGTTCCTGAAACCCGCGCAAGGTAGCAAAATAAAATAACATTAGGTAATTACTTGAAAACCAACAAAAAGAATCGAAAACTCGGCGATATAGATGGCGTTCTAACCAAAGTCAAGGAAAATCATAACTTCGGATACATGTATTAATTCTTATTTTAAACCGGGTATTTATCACGTACCTTTATCCTACCCTTTTTTCCGACGTTTTACAGCGTCCTAAACGTCGGAAAAAAGAAAGAATAACAATAGGTACCTTCGTGATTTATAGGTACTTATACTTACCCTGTTTAAAATAAGAATTATATCTCCAAATCACGAAAGTTTAAAAAGTTCGGATGTTTTGATGAATGGGAATGTACATGTTACATGTTTATCATTAATTTTAAAATCATTTATCGTGCAAAATAAAAAAAAAATAAAAAAAATCTGGCGTGCAAAAAGTGGCTCCGGGCGGTCACCCATCATCTTTATGGCGGCGCCCAGGGTTGCTTAACTTTTTTTCCCATACAAACTTGCAACCCTTATTTTCAAGCCCCCTTATGATTATTTTAAAAAAAAAGTAGCCTATGTCCGTCCCTGGGGTATAATCTTTATCCATGCCAAATTTCAGCTTAATCTGGTCAGCGGTTCTTGAGTTATAAGTGGTGTAACTAACACGACTTTCTTTTATATATATAGATATATAAACTTACCATCAAAAGTGACGTTGTTGGCCGATAAATAAGCGCATTGCTGTTTGATTTGCGATTGATTGATATGCGCAGAGTATTTCACTTCATCGGTGTGACTGTAGCAGTATTGTGGAATATGCCAGTGCTCGCACACTGTCTGCCACATCTTAGGCGAGCTCATATCACAGTTCATCTAGAAATATATACGAATGAATGAATAAAATATACTGATGTTATCCTATCCTATTAATATAATAAAGCTGAAAGTTTGTGAGTATGTTTAGATGTTTGTTTCAATCACGCCCAAACCACTGAACAGATTAGGCTGAAAATTCGCATGGCTAAAGGTTGTATCCCAGGGAAGGACATATGCTACTTTTTATCCAAAAAAAATCCCGAGGGGTTACACCGCGTGAGCCCAGTTAGTCTACACTAATATTATAAAGAGGGAAGATTTGTTTGTTTGTTTGAATTGAATAGGCTCGGAAACTACTAGACCCATTTGAAAAATTCTTTTACAATTAGAATCCTGCAATATCCCTGATGAACATAGGCTATATTTTATCCGGGAAAGTGAAGTTTTCCCGAGGGAACGCGGGTAACAACGCGACGGAGTAGTAATTAATATATCCGTGTTTGGGTTATTGTTTCAATACATAAAACTCTTCTGTTTCTCATCGGGAAACACCAAAACATTGATTCATGGTAAATAATCGGTTTAATTAGTATAAGGTGTTGATAACCGTGATAGTAGAGCTAAAAAAAATATTTAGCACATTAGCTCTTACATGACAGAACGAAGATGTATTTTTATCTGCGAGTGAGGCAATTTTACATGTGTCAACCAGCTCGGTAGACAGATAGCAACTGCGTAGCACAGTAACGCCATTCCCACAGTCCAGGTCCACCGTCAGAGCACCGCCGTTTGACGGAACGAAGTATATTGCGCCGAAGCTAATTATAGTCACTATTTGAAATATTATGAAGATTGACTTCTGGATTTTGAACCTGGAAATAAAATATCAATATTAGATAATTTATTCTTTATTTCACAACTATAAATATGGTACATAGCTTAAAAAAAGAAGTAATGGTAATTAACCTTAAAGAGTTCTCTTCAGACAAATCTTATTGGGGCTGGGGATAAGGAGACGGGTTTTTGTGTGGGTGCGTTACTAGCTTCTGCGCGCGGCTTCGCTCGCGTGGTACCAACATTTTGATTAGCCTATATCCTAGTCCAGGTCACTATCTACACCTATTCCAAGTTTCATCTAAATCGGTTCACTGGTTTAGGCGTGATTGAAACACAAACATCTAAACATCCAAATAGCAGTATCTATGTAATAACTGGTTATAAACATATATTATGCCTATCTGCGTCAAAACCTAAGTCTTATATCACGCTTACTATAGATTAAGATAACAAATAAGGTACCTGCTTAAATATAAGTTTACTTTTGCACTAAAGCTGTGTCCCCAGTAGGCAAACTGTTAGCGGCCGACTGAGTTTGCGGCGTATCGATTTAGTACGCCCTTCCATATATTTGAAATGGAGTGTCCACAGTTTGCTAGTTTTGCACTCACTGGTACGCAGTTTGCAGCGTTACGCGCGCCGACTATCTCAGTACTCGGCCGCTAACAGTTTGCCTACTGGGGACACATCCTAAAGCGATGTTTTATACGGGAATCGATCTGTTACTTTGAGATGACGAAAACGACTTGATGAGAAGATATTTTGTATGGGAAAGATCAACGCCATCTACCGATAACAGATCAATTAAAGCGATAAATAAAATAGCAATAAAGAAAAAGGAAACAAACAAAAGAAGATTTTCAGTTTGATTTATTAAAACTTTTTGGATTTCTAAGACAAAAATTACTTTGTCTGGGAAATTCTTGCTTCTGGCTTGATCTTCTACTATGTCATTTGGTCAATGAGTGGTACCAACATTTTGAATAGCCTGCATGCTATTCAGTATCTATCTACGCGACCACACACTTTTACTTTTTATAAACTCACAAACATTCAGCTTTATTATATTAGTGGGATTGTGGATCATCAAAATGTTTATCGACTTTCGCTATGACTGTACGGAGAGAGACGAGAACATAAAGTGAAGACAATATGGTCATTATTTTTCTGGCAAACGACATCAGCTTATTTTGGGATTTGAAACCTATCCTGGACTTCAATTGTCATTTTCGTATTGTGTGATTGGTTGAGCTCTATTGGGATGACAACTGGGAAGGGATTTAAGTTAGACAATACGGCTGCTGGTGTGAGTTTTATGTTGCAGGGAAAGCCATTCGAAGAAACGTCACTTTTTTAAGACGATCTTTGAATCAAATAATATTCTTATGATATGTGAATCGCCTTGTACTCACATTCTTGCCTACATATTAGTATATTCATCAAATACTAAACACTCTATTTTAATTATTATGCGTAATGTATGTAGGTAGGTACTCAAACTATATCTAGCTTAAAACACCTTTATACGAGGATGGGCGCTGATACCTATCACACAAGATTTTTCTAATCTTAGTTTTGGTATCAGTTGTATCACATCACATAGTTAAACTTATAACTTCCTTAGGCTAAGACATTTATATTTAACTTCTAATGTAAACTAATTATCTAAGGTGCTCAAATAAACAATTGTACTCGTACGTTACGATTGTTTAGTGTTATTTCATTACCTGTCTGCGATTACTCCAAATAATGGTTTAGCAACAAGCCCGAATATCGGAAGGACTGTGTAAATCAGTCCTACGGTCGCTGAAGAGAATCCCAGTTGCCGCGCGTACGTCGACAAGTAAGGAACCAATGGTGCTGTACCTGAAAATATTTATTGAAATAAATAAATAATGCTGGACATTTCACACATGGAATCGAACCCTGTATCACAGCCGGATCTTCGCCCACGCTATTGTTTGCTACTTGTGTGTTTGGATGTTTTTGTTCTAAAAATAAAAGTTACTTTTATAAATTCAGAGCAGAATTTAAGACGTATTCGAGTTGACCGTGAACACAATCCAACGAAAAATATCGTATACCTAACCTACTTATACCTAAGTAAATTACTAATATAGAATAATTACATTAGGCGGAGGCACTTACGTCACTCATACTCGGAAATATATTTCTCACACAAAAATTTTATTTGTTTGTATAATTTACCTACTTATGGTACTTTTATAATTCGAATTCCGAGATACAGTGCCACAAACTTATCTGAACCGCCCCCTGATTACTAATCTCGCGACAGGCGTAATCTCGCAGTCACCGCTGTCAAACTTGTGTTAAATGGACGTAGTTATGCGTAAAAGAACCAATCCACACTCATGTTGAAATTGAGTTAAATATAACTCAAACAAGTGTGGATTGGTAACTTTACGCTTATCTACGTCCATTTAACACAAGTTTGACAGCGGTTACTGCAAGACTACGCCTGTCGCGAGATTCGTAATCAGGGAGCCGGTGAGAGAGGTGTCAGGCGCTGTTATTGCATTTGGTGTTGGCAGAAAAATAAAACAGTAAAATTCGTTAGTTCCTCTTTTGGTCACCGGTCCAGATAAGCTTGTGGTACTGTACCTACGAATGATGAATACGTACAAAGGCTTCATACAAATACGCATAACTGATCACTAAATCCAGACATATTTCATCATACGATACATTTGAGCCAGAGTTCAATGCCACGTAACGGGTACCTATTTGCAGATTAATAACTATAAGTAGGTATGTTATAATAAGGTTATATGTTACGTAACTTATATTTTTCTATTAGAGGATACGGCATATCAATTTTTGATTTGAAAAAAAAAAAAACATGAATACACCGTCACCAACCGGGTCTTAGCTGTGCTCCAAGTTATAATGACAACAGGATAGATTATTCGTACTACAGCGGAACGCATCCGCGACGAAACCGTTCCGTGGAATTGGTCCAAAAGTGACGTTACCTGCACTGCGGTTTTTTGCGGTCGGTTGAACAGCTGACCGGCCCCCTGATTACGGACCTCGCGACAGGCGTAATCTCGCATTCACCGCTGTCAAACTTGTGTTAAATGGACGTAAATAAGCGTAAAGGAACCAATCCACACTTATGTGGAGTTTGAATTATATTTAACTCAATTTCGACATGAATGTAGATTGGTTCCTTTGCGCATAACTACGTCCGTTTAACATAAGTTTGACAGCGGTGACTGCGAGATTAACCAGTCGCGCTGTTTTTTAAAAATATCTCTTATTTTTAAGGCAATAGAAAATTTCATCTAAATCCATTCCATACGTAGTTTAGTTTTGGCGTTTGAGTTAAACATCCATACATCCAATGAGTAGGAAGTAGGTAGTAGTATTTTATTACTCAAGATTTAACGCTAATATAAAATACCTACCTACAACAATGAAAATCTGACAACAATGAAAGCAAATAAAACGAATGACTTTGAGGGCAATGATAAAGCATTAGTTATACCGTGAAATGGATTTGAAACCTCGATTATTTATGAAGATATAGAATCGAGTATGAGTAGTAGGTAACGTAAATTCGTGAAGAGTTTGTGACGGAAAAACACAAATGGCTTTTTTCTTTACAATTAGGAATAACCTTGCAAGACTAGTATTAAGGTCACCAAACTCGCGAGCAGACAAATCAGTCAGCCATGCAACAAAATAAACAAAACAAAAAAGAAATAAAAACTTGAATAATAACGTGTGTATTTTTTTAATCGTCAGGAAATATTTATTAGAATCGTCACCGGGCGCGCGGCCGCAAACGAAGTGTTAAAGGTTCTTTACCGTGTTTAGTTACGGCGTTCAAAACTAGATGGCACTGACGGTGATTTCGGTAACACTGTCAGTCTGAGTTCAATAGATTTTTCCCTCAAAAATGCTAGCCCAACGCGCCTTAAGAAGTTTTCACTTCAAAAATTATGTTAGAAATGTATTTTGAGTAACAAGCAATATGTGATTGAAACTGACTCAAATATATCCTGTCCAAGGATATTTTATTCTGTATATTCACTGAGAAGTCCCATTGAACTTCAGACTCAGTTTTTTTTGTGTTTCTGTCGTTGTAATATAAAGAACTTCAGACTACTTAAAAAATAGATTATTTTATTGATAAAGATAACTATCATGCTATGCAATAAATATCTGTAGTTTATCAGTGTAATAGATTATTATATCTTCCATGTAAGCTACACTGGCTTACACATCAATGATACCCTTGTTTTCTAATTTAAGAGTTTTTGTGTGAAAGTCATTTTCATACAAAAATAGCTTTTATGCATTCGCAAAGTAAGCAGTTTCGCAGTAGATGATTTTATAACTATAAATATAATATTATATCCTCATCTATTAACTTACCAGCATTAAAAAAGAAGTAGTGCCCTTTGATTGGAAGTAGCTTTTTATTCACTTGCATATTTGAAGTCACCATTTTGAATACTCGTAGTACCTATAACCTGAAAAATGAATATACATTGCTTAGTGAAACAAACATCTCAGAATTATGTTTTATATTGTGTATTTAATGTGTATCATGTTCTTAGTTTATCTATCTATATTAAAGACTAGCTGTCCATTGCGGTGTTACCCGCGTCCCTTGGGGAAAACTTCACTTTCCCGGGATAAAATATAGCCTATGTTTATCAGGGATAATGCAGGATGCTAATAGTGAAATAATTTTTCAAATCGGTCTAGTAGTTTCGGAGCCTATTCAAATCAAACATACAAACAAACAAATCTTTCCTCTTTATAATAATATTAGTATAGATTAGGTACTTCAGAATAGTCAAATACAAGCTTCATACCAAAATAAGATTTTTTTTACAATAATTTCGTATCCCACTAATATATTAAAGCTGAAAGTTTGTGAGATTGTTTAGATGTTTGTTTCAATCACATCTAAACCAGTGAACCGATTTGGATGAAACTTGGAATAGGCGTAGACAGTGGCCTAGAATAATTTATAGGCTATTCAAAATGTTGGTACCACGCGGGCGAAGTCGCACGTAGAACTTAGTGTAATAATAGTTTTAAGTAATTCTCTTGATTTTAAATTAATGTATGTATACAATACTTGTACAGTCACGGACAATAAGATGTATACACTCCATACTTTTAAAATTAATATCACACTTAAACTAATAGATGTAGGTTAAAAACAAAAAGCGGAAATTGATTTCACATTGAACTAGTGGCGAAATCAATAAAATACCAGAACATTGTTGGACATGTTGACCTGTACATGGGTTGAAACATTATGGAGTGTATACATCTTATTGTCCATGACTGTACCACTAGCTTGTTCAATAAAAAGTGCTGACGACATAGCTTCATGGTGGGCATAGCAGTGTATGGTTACAGTCCTATCAGATTTCTTATCTTTATTATATTAGGTATCAAACTAGCAATGACATCGCTTCATGCATGGGAAATGTGATGGTTAAAAATGTATTATATTGCATACCTAATATGGAGATTAGAAATATGATAGGCAAAGATTAGGGTCACATGCCGGAGACTAGAGTAGACTTCACATCAAAAAAACGCCGCAGTATACCTACCGAAAATTATTATAGCTTTATTTTTCCACTTAACAATAACTAACATGTAAGTATATAAAAATATTTGTTAATTTTCTTTTTTCATCATTTTCCACCTTTCCCTGTCTTTGGATTGGCTGTATGCATCCAGCCAATCCAAGCATGTATATCTTAGTCCTTGTCAGTGCGCTTTAAATATTTTTCCAGTCTATTCTTGAAAGAAGCACTTATCACTGACTCTGGTAACTGGTTCCAGTTGTGCATGACGCGATTGGGCAATATGTGCTCTCTTGGATAGCTGGTACTTGACCCACGATGCAGCGTTAGTGACTGTCCTCTCAACCTTTTATTTGTGTTCATTGTATATAGTGTCTGTGACAAATTTGGTACAGTATAATGGTTGTTTAGGATTTTATACCTTAGTGTATACCTTAGTGTGATTTCTAGTAAAAACTCTTAATGCTCTAAAAATATTCAACTATAGGTACACAGGCATTGCCTTGTGCAAAGTTATGGTTATTTATCTATCTATCTAATCAGCCTACATCTAACCACTGCTGAGTAAGGCCTCCTCATTTTCAGTAAAGTATGATTAGAGAAATTTATTGACTCATAAAAGAACAGGGTTCACTTATAATGAGCTTAAAAACTAAGTTTATAACTAATAGTTAATTTAGTAAGTTTCATTTCAGAGATCTAATATTTTTATTTAATAATGAATATTTTTTATATATATGCAGGGTGTAAGTAAGGTTATTTATAGTAAAGATTTATAATTTGTGAAAAATTTAGGTCAAGTTTATTAGTAAGGGCCTTAATGTTCTGCCTTTATGAACTGAGTTCTCAGATCATAAATCTTTTATGTACATACATCCATTTCCAAATTGAAAATTGATAACCAATTGTAACCTAGTATGTATATATACTTTTTGCAACCCTGATTGCCTAACCATAGATATCACACACTTAAGTTTAAGTAAGTACTTACTTACTGTTTCAACATTATCTGTACGATTGTCTATTTTTGTGAATAAACTATTTGATTTGATATAAAACTACTTTTTGATTAGGTATCTAAAACTCTGGTGGAGGTGGAAAGTAGTAGTATTTCTGAGTATGTTACCAAAGGAAAGAAGCCATGTGCTGAAGCGAAGGATTGAACTTAGTTTTAGTAAGTAGTTTATTTTATTAGAGTAAAGACTTACCTACACATTTAGATTCGTACGTACCTACTGACATAGAACAAGTTTCCCTTTTGTGAATATATAAAGTTATTGCAGTTTTCAAGAAAAATAAACTATATTTGAATCTTCTCGGAACTGTCAAGTATAACTTATGCTAGAACGTAACCGCAAAATAATACAAAACAAATAAACTTTGGCAACAAGTAAAACTTACCTTGTATTTTCAACTGTAAAAAGTACTAGAGGGTTAAGAATGTTTTCGAATTCATTCAGTACAGTTTGCTTAGCACTATAAAAGACATGTAAACATTAGTTTCCCATTAGTTAGAACCACTTATTTGATATAAGTTTTATCACGCGCGCTCTTCACAGCACAAATTCCATTCCACAACACATCACCCACCCATCCACACAGACCACAACTGAGTTGACTGACTGAGACTGACGTGACGACAAGTCTGACTGACAACACAAGTCACAAGTTTTGGGATGCGTCGATCCGATCCGTTCTTTTCGTGGATCGGAGGGTGGGATCCAATCGATTTTTGTATCGGATCGAAACCATGCGATCCGAACTCGGATCGATACAACTCCACAAAAATCGGATCGTGATCCAAATATTGTGGTTTGCACATCATGTTATGTTATTATTGATATTATTATAGCCGCCAGAGCAAGATTTCAACCACGTTATTGGCGTAAGGAAGATTCACAGTCAATTGGTTTCGACATTCTCAACCATAACTACGCCTACGAGAGCTATTAATGGAACTTAACAGTGATCCCATCGAGTACCTTACCTACTGCCATGCCACTGGTCTGCAAGAAAAGTTGTTTGGTCATCCATCCCTAAGTCAAATAGCTTTACGTGTTCTTTTACTTATTATCGACTTCTGTAACTCTTTTGTTTTTGTTGGAAATAAAATATCAATTATATTAAAATGTTGTAGGTACTATCAATTATTATTACGATACGATTTTTTGATCGATCTTTTGTATATCGTATCAAATGCATGCGCTCCGATTCACGGATCGGATCGAGGCGTTACGCACATCCCTATCATCTGTTCAGTCAGTCAGTTCATTTCATTCACTTCACTGACTGAACCCAGTTACTCTGTGACTGAACCTCAGAGTACAGTGCCACAAACTTAGCTAATGCGCTGATAGAGGCGCTGTTATCGCATTTTGGTAATGACAGAAAAAATCTGGTAAAATTAGGTACGGTACAATTAGTTAGTTTCTCTTTTGGCCACCGGCCTTAACTGGCCAAAAGAGAAACTAACTAATTTTACCGTCAAATGGATTTTTCTGCTAACACCAAATACGATAACAGCGCGTCTCTCACCGGTTCAGATAAATTTGTGGTTCTGTAACCCGAACTAAACTGAACGAACTGACTGACTGAATGAATGATAATTGACTGAACTATAAACAAAACATTTGATGGATTGGTTGTTTTGATTGGTTGAATATTTTGACACTGACAGCTTGCATGACAAACACACTAGCAAGAATTTAATTATCTAGACACCAGAGAAATGTTAAACTAGTAGGCACCAATGGTTTTATTTTCCTTGTAAAAATATTGTACAGAATAAAAATAATTTAACGCAGACGCATAGTTCCATAGTACATACACTAAACATCATCATCTCCCTGCCCTTCTCCCGCATTATGTGGGGTCGGCACAACATGTGTTTTTCTTCCATTCTCCTCTATCAGCTCTATCAACACTCACTCCTTTCTTACTCATGTCATCCTTCACACAATCCATCCATCTTTTCTTTGGCCTACCTCTACTCGTAAATCCATCAACATTCATACCAAGTACTCTTCTACTTACATGACATTCTTCCCTTCTCATTACATGCCCATACCATGCTAGCCTGTTGCTCCTCATCTATTCATTCACTGGCGCCAATTTCACACTTCCTCATAAGTAGGTACCACATTCCTTACTCTGTCCATTCGCGTCACTCCACACATCCATACGCATCTCAGCCACGTGCACCTTTTGTTCATCCGTCCCTTTTGTTGCCCAACACTCAGATCCATACAATACGACAGGTCTTACGATCGTCTTATTTATTTCCCCTTAAGCTCAAGGGGCATACGTGGATTGCAAGTTGTTCCGGAGACCTGTCGCCATTTCATCCATCCCGCATTTATTCGACTTTTTACATCCTTCTCTATCTCACCACCATTCTGTAGGTAATGATGAACCGAGGTACCGAAAATCGGAACAGTCATAGAACCATATCGTCTGCGTAGCTAATATTGTTTAGTTCACACTAGGCCTTGGCCACGGATACTATGGATAGCTTAGCTTGTTTTTTTTTTAATTAAATAGGTCAGCATTTGACCTAACTCTGCCTGATGTTAAGCAGTTGTGAGGTCTAAGATGGAGCATGCTTACCTAGAAGGAACCTATTTACTCTTGATTTGAAGACCCTTATATTGCCTACCCTTACTTTTCTGGAAATACAGAGCCCGGCAATGAGTTCCACAATTTGGTGCGTATGAAAAATGTAGACTCAAAACGATTTGTACGAACTCTGGGAATGTCGACCATGTAGGTACAAGTGGCGTCTTTCCGGGAACCTGTTGGCCCGACCGAAGAATGGGGATGGCGGAACTAAATTGTGGAGTTCTTGTGCACACTCTCCGAAATGGAGTCGATAAAAGACCGACAAACACGCGACTCTACGGCGATCCTTAAGGCTTTGAAGCCGACTAAACCAGAGTGTCATCACCTATTAGCCTCTTGGCTCGTCTCTCAATCGACTCTAATGCCTGGAGATGGTGCTTGGCAGAGCTATCCCAGAGGTGAGAACAGTACCTCCATACAGGCTCTAACCTGCGCTTTATACAAAGTGAGCAGCTGCATAGGAGTAAAATAACGCCTCACCTTTGAGAGGATACCTAGCTTTTTTGAGGCTATCTGAGCTTTTCTACTGAGCTCACCAATCAGCTTATTAGTACATAGTACATAACTACTACATAAGTATAAAATCACGACTCTTTCCCGAAGGGGTAGGCAGACAGAGAGAGTCTAGCTGATTAGTGTACCTACAAATAAAAAAGCTTTGGCGAGGTAATCCCCCCTGCCTCACATCGCACTTCAGAAGTGTAAACTTGAACGAGGTGTCGGTAACGGGTCTAAACTTAAAAAAAGCACCTACTTCTTTGATGAGGATGAAAAGTTGAAAAAGTTGAAAAGTTGGATGATTGGCGACATTATTGTCTTTACTTAGGTATGCCGTGACTCCATAACCGCTACAAGAGCTAAGACGCTACAGAGGAGGCTAAGAAGTGGATAAGCTCTACTAGTAGAGATCTCATTACGTTTTTACAGCGAATGAATAAACTTGTACTACGTACCTAACCTACCTACCCACTACCCTTAGTCTTGGAAAGGAACCTATTTGACATGTACCTACCCTACCTACCCGGTAAGTACGTATGTAGGTAGGTACCTACCTATGTAATGTGGTGGAATTACCTAACCTTGTCGGGTCGCCATCCAGTTCTCTTCAATCATTAAAGGAAGGCTGAATAACGGCATCTATCATCTATAAGTGACTTACAACTCCGGCACCAGTGTTGCCGATCTTATACGAACTTTGGGTACTCCAACTGTTAAAGCTGATGTTTTCCTAGGGATTTTTATATTATTACCTACAAGGCTACAGCAGTCCATTTCACGAGGCAGCTAGACATTGCCCGGCTTAGGTGCACCGCGGGCGGAGCGGACTCCGTTGAGCTTGCAAGAATAATTTGCATACCTACACTTGTATTTTCACCAACAAGTAGGTAGTCGAATGGGGACCAAAGCTCGGTTTCCACCGCGAAAGGATATTGAATGAGCGAGAGATGGTTAAGCGGATCGGACACCTTTTAAAATTTGATAACCACCAACAAGAGATTTGTTCTTCGTTTCCAAATTTTTGAATATATAACTGAACGAGTTCATTTCCACTCTTTCCAGTTCGCTCCGCTCAGCCATAAGTATTTTCTCACTCATTACCTACCATTTCGCGGTGTAAGTAAATCGGGTTTTAGATTTGTTTTAGGTATTTTCATTGTAGACGTAGGTATGCGCATCGCAAGTCTCAAGTGGAGATGGGCAGGACACCTGGCTAGACGGAAAGATGGAAGATGGACTACAGCAATTACGAAATGGTGGCCCAGAGATGCACAAAGACCACGAGGCAGACCACCCGCCCGATGGTCGGATGACATCGCTAATGTAGCTGGGAAAGCGTGGGAAAGGACTGCACAGGACCGAGAAGAGTGGCGATATAGAGAGGAGGCCTATACTCAGCAGTGGGTGCAACCGATAGATATCAGAATAGATAGATAGATAGATAGATTTTCATTGAGATGAATAGGCTTGCTCAGCACCCAACTCATACTCGTATCACTGTAGAGCGGACTTAGCCTAAAGATAAATCCATTGATTTACCTACCTACGACCGATCGGGACTCGAAACGGCAACCTTCAGTTCAGAATGAAAGTCAAGATTAAAGGTAGGTACTTATTTCCTTCCACTCCATTCTCATTTTGGATAAATGTTTTATTTTATTTTATTTATTTATTAGGCATATATAATACACATTAGTAGGAAAATTTTAAAAACAGTCACTCTATAGAAGTACACCCATTACAGGCATGCACAACAGCTAAAAAGCTAATATGAGTTAAAGATTAATTAAAATCAAAACAAGTTGTTAGATTTCTTATCCCACTTAATATCCCACTCATATAATAAAGCTGAAAGTTTGTGAGTTTGTTTAGATGTTTGGATGTTTAGATGTTTGGATACTTGGATATTTGGATGTTTGTATGTTTGTGTATCAATCACGCCTAAACCAGTAAACCGATTTGGATGAAACTTGGTAGAGGCATAGATAGTGAACTGGAATAGCATATAGGCTATTCAAAATGTTGGTACCACGCAGGCGAAGCCGCGCGCAGAAGCTAGTAGGTAATAAAGCTGAAAGTTTGTGAGTTTGTTTAAGATGATTGTATGTTTATGTTTCAATCACGCCTAAACCAGTGAACCGATTTGGATAAAACTTGGAATATGCGTAGATAGTAACCTGGAATAGCATATACATAGGCTATTCAAAATGTTGGTACCACGGGGGCCAAGCCGCGCGCAGTAGCTAGTCATAAAATAAATTCACGCTTACCTTATGTAGAGTACAGAATCATTACCCAAATTAAATTAAAAAGTAAAAAAAAAACCAAATCCGAGGCAAAAGTTTGTAGATCATACAAACATTTTGTCCCGCGGCGGGAATCGAACACGCAACCTTCTACGCAACTTTTTACATCGGGCCTTCGCCCACTACACCAGATGAGTCGATGTCATTGTAGGTAAATGGATAGGGCAAGAGTATACCAGACAAGATGTGCTTGGTCTGGAAATGCCTGCCTTCACATTGTCCTAATTTCACGACCGTGTCCTAATACACATAGGTACACTTCACCGCTCATAAAATATGTAATAAGTACCTACCAACGCATAATATGCGAGGAGAGGCGGGCCCGGTTGAACTTTAGTTTCAAATCCTATTTTCGTGAGGTGCTTTAAGGAAAAAGGAAATTAGGGAGGCAAAAGCAAGTGACTTGTCTCGCCGAACTTTGAAGCGGTCGCGATGCGGCTCCTCCTTCCATCGCTATTGGCTTTGAGCGCTGTTGCTCCGCCAATGAGACCGCGTCTTTCCCCACTCGAAACACTTCAGTTACTCAAAGATTACGGATTTCCAGATTGAGAAAAATGGTATAATCTTGCATATTAATGACACAATGTACGTTAGCACCCGCCAGTAGGTTCAGAGACGACCGCTCGCGGAACCAACCTAGGGTGCAGTCCAACGTCGTTCGAATTAATTCGAAATTGAATTGTACATAAATAGGGTTTTTTTTTAAAAGTACTTTATGAAAATGATGAGGTAAGCGTGGTACGTGCGTCGGCGTGAGCTTTATTCCGTGCAATATTCGTCGCGAGATTGATTAAGAGCATTCGAGTCAGTCCGGGGCGCAGACGCCGCTCGCGACGCGCGTCACTTGCAGAGCGGAAAGCTTGCGTGAAACATACTTACTTCGAAAACTAAACCGCCCTCGCGAACTATAAATAATTAATACTTTTATTTCAAAGGCATTTAAAAAAAAGTGAAAACAAGAAAAGTTAGAGGTGCTTTCGAGTTTGGTGCCAATTAGTTACAAGACGGGACTTTTCGGCATCAAAACGGCCGTGGAAGAGTATCTTGTTTTTAAAAAAGCCGGTGAGTATTTTATTATATTATTTAAATATGTTTAACTGGTGAAAATTACTAAACAAATATAAATTGATTTTATTGGAATACCACATAACTGAAATTTAAATAATAGACATTAAATTCGAGCTATGAAATGCAAACGATATGCTAAGATATTATTTAGATAACACAGAGACTTAACCTAATTTATTTAGAGTAGGTACCTAGGTGATTTTATCTAAGTTATGTATTTATTTAGGTAAGTACTTACCTACATTATTTTGTTTACAACCTACCTACAGGTACAGATTATATAATATAAAAAGTGTGCTCCGTAGGTAAAGGATTTTTTACTACAGATTGTTTTATTTTTTGAAAAGTTGTGAGACTTGCGTATTTTTTTATAAAAAATATATTGAAAAAGTTAAATATCTGATATTAACCAGCAACAAAACTGAATCTTTGCTACACATATGTCTTTAGTTATTTTTTCGATTTAAGAAATTACTTATTACCTACGTTCAGGTTTTTTCCTTGATTGAGCCTGTCGTGGTAGTTTATGGTTAGTGGTAGTTTATGGTTAGTGGTAGTCTATAGATACACGTTTAATCGAAGTTGGGTTTATTTTTAAGTGCGTCAGCATCTTAAATATTGCTTTGTATTGTATTTCACTGAAATTAGCATCATATATGAATACCTAGTAGGCGTTTTACAGAATTTTACATGTCATCACTTATTTCCGTATCGTAAGTAGGTAACTTATATTAGGTAACTAGGAACCTACTTTTATTATGTAGTAGGTAGGTACCTATAATAGAAAAAGTTGCTTCTACGAATTAAATGAGTGCTGGGTAAGTACAGTCGGCAACGAAAGTCGATTAACAGTTGGACTTTTTAAAGTGGCTTTTGTTTTCGATAACTAAGAAAAAATAACGTTTTCTTGGGAAATTATTGCGAACCAAGACTTTATCCATACTATATACTATACCTACTATATAATCCATACTAATATTATAAATGTGAAAGTAACTCTGTCTGTCTGTCTGTCTATCTGTCTGTCTGTCTGTCTGTCTGTCTGTCTGTCTGTTTGTTACCTTTTCACGCCCAAACCACTGAACAGATTAGGCTGAAAATTGGCATGGATAAAGGTTGTATCCCAGGGACGGACATAGGCTACTTTTTATCCCGAAAAAATCCCGAGGGACCGCGGGTTACACCGCGGGAGCGCAGCTAGTAATATTATAAATATTAACGTAACTCTGTCTGCCTTGCCAGTCTATCTGTCTGTTTGTTACCTTTTCAGGCCGAAACTACTAAACAGATTAGGCTGAAAATTGGCACGGATAAAGTATGTATTCCAGGGAAGGACATAGGCTACTTTTTATCCCGAAAAAATCCCGAGGGACCGCAAATCTTGAAATGTTTGTTAAAATTCGTTACGGATTACGGAAATAAGTATTTAGGTTTGTAAAACATCAAATTTTAATCGACTTTTTTTGCTGATCGAACCTATATGAGGCGGAAGATGTAAATAGGTAGAGTGCCAGAAATATATCACTAGGTACATAGTATAAAACAAAGTCGCTTTCTCTGTCCCTATGTATGCTTAAATCTTTAAAACTACGCAACGGATTTTGATGCCGTTTTTTTAATAGATAAAGTGATTCAAGAGGAAGGTTTATATGTATAATACATGCATAATATAGTAGAGAAATTTAGTATCAGCATTGCACCCGTTCGAAGCGCGGGTCGTCAATGGTATTTCTTAGGATTTTCAACCCTTTATTATCTTAGCTAGCCAGTCGATGTTATAGTGATTTCCAAAACCAAAATTGGTAAGGTACCTACCTACCTACTGTTGTTTGAACCTACCAACTTAGATACCTATTCATTTCTTACACTATAAAGCAATAATACAAGAGCTAAACACGAGCACTAGACGGTGAGTGAAGGAAAACATCGTGATAAACCCAGTTTGCATTCTTCTATCTATACCTAGTGCATTTACACGATGCAATTTCGGTCTCGTTTTGTTAAGCTGATGCCTTTTAGCATCCAAGCGACTGTCGTATTTACTACGACTTTTAGCAACCAATGACCGTTTACGTGTAAATCATTGCAGCACTAAATCGTATCAGTAGGAATTCTTCAGTGTAAATAGTCTTACAGTCAAATGTCAAATTGCTTACAATTAGACAAGAATGTAATGTAAAATACGAGCATGTTCCAAATATGTATTAGGATGTACCTCTGATCATCCTCTTAGGGTCGATTCACATCTGACGGAAGATCCGTCGCGGATTATCGGTCGCGGAACGCCAGAACTGACAAATGTATAGAAAAACACTCGACCGTTCACACTCGACGGATGATACGTTAGTCCGCCGAGTGTGAACGGTCGAGTGTTTTTCTATACATTTGTCAGTTCTGGCGTTCCGCGACCGATAATCCGCGACGGATCTTCCGTCAGATGTGAATCGACCCTTAAGTGTCTTCAAAAGCTCTTAAAGCCTAAAGACCGCCTCTTACCATGATCACTGTCTCTATGGTAGAGCAGAGAAAATGACATTTGAGTTGAAATTATTTTTATCGCGTTTCAAAAAAATACTTTTCGGAAACTAAACTAAAATGTGTCTTAAGGTGAAGTGCGATCATGCGATCGCTGCGCTCGCCACCCCTCTAGCCTCTAGGCCGTTTGATGGAGGGCGCGAGTGCGACCTGGCCGGGCACTATTTTACTGAACGTATTATAAATATATTTTTTGCTACAAAATAATACTCCTTTGCAATATAATAAATACGTAATCCTCTAGTAGGGAACACGTAGACAAAATTTAAATAAAAAATGGTAAGTAACTAGCAAATGAATTTGCTTTATCCCTTAAAGTGTGTCTCTAAAAATTAAGAGTTAGAGGTAACTTTGCGATTTTTTTCAAATCAAGTTTAGTCAAGTGAAGTTAGTCGTGTTTTGTCATTGCCATTATATTTCAAATTCGTGGGTTTTGGGACCTACTCCACCTCTATGTTCTATAATAGCCCAGATAATATATGTAATACTAGTTTTATTTTCTTACCTACTTAGTTGATTAGTTGAATAAATGTATTTTCTTTCTTTCTTTCTTTCCTAGTACAGATACACCATCTCCTACAAACAATCGAGTCATGCTTTCGGGCTATTAGTTTCGGGCTAAACGGCCTTCCTCTATTGCACTCTAGATGTCAGATCTAGAGTGCAATAAAATAGTGAACTAGAAAACCAGATGTATTAAATGGCCACCCCCGATAAATAGGTACATAGGAGGTCATGGTAAGGCTGATCTGTTTTTAAAATGTTAAACTTAATCGCATGATCATAGACCTCATCTAAGTGCGGTCCGCATAGTTTGACGGGCAGCTTCGACCAAATGGTCAGATTAGTTAGGAAATATTTCCCGAACCGTTCGATAGTTGGGCAGCCGCAATTGCTTCAGAAACGTCAAAAATGTAACTTATTGTTATAAAAATAAGGAGATAATTATAAATAAAACAAAAGTAAACGTAACTCGATCACGATGACAGTAACTTATCCTCAATTTGCGCTAGATCTACAATTAAATCTAATTGTGCAAATTTTTATGTAAATTTTGTGCAATAAAGTATTTAAATAAATAAATAAATAAATCTAATGTAGGTAAGTATTTTTAATTAAGAGTTTGTGATCGTGAACGTTTGGTAAACCACAAAAACGTTTAATTCAGTTTATTTTTGTTATTTAAAAGAGACTTTACCCATATCTTTAGTCGTCTTCTAGATCTCGACTCATCCTCCACTCGACTGTCATCTCAAGGTACGTCGCGACCTACCTTGAGATTACAGTAATTTCTCCACTTGTCTTAGAAAATGTCATAAGACACGAATAAGTGGAGGATTTTTTTACGACTAAGCATAGCGAAATGCATTTGGAGGTTGGGTGGAAGTTGACCACAGAATACAGATAGGAATGGTTATACCGAATGTTTACGTCATATTATTCGAATTTACTCGTACTCGTAGTAAACATAATTGAAACCTGAACCTTTTCTTTCTTTACTAAACTATATAAACTCTCGATTCTCGATGCAAAAGTTGAAAGTTCAAATCCCAATCCGGATTGCGGATACCTAGAATGGGTTTTACTAACATAAGCTCTTGAGGAAGCACATTGGGCAAAACATAACAATTAATGGCAATATTGGCATTATTGGCAATAGCCAATGAGTTATATGCTTTTCTATAGGCTTCTGTATAACTACCTTGCACACTACAGTCAAGAATTCGATCAAGTGCTTTGTTTCATAAAAAACACCAATCAAGACATTTATTCCTGAGGGCTTGATAGTTTAGGCTAAGACTCCACCTGCGTCTAATGGCATTATTTGCCAAAATTGCATGGATTTTATGTCAAGTATCGCGGCACGTCAGTTCCTGGCATTAGTAAATCGTCAGTTTGACATAAGTAGGTAATGCCAGGAACTGACGTGCCGCGATACTTGACATAAAATGTATGCAGTTTTGGTAATGAATGCCCTTAGATGCATGTAGCTCACGGGTACGTCGAGGCACGGGCACGGTCGAAGCGTTGTCTCTATGTGAAGTTGAGACGCAGGCTGCTATGCTTCCTCTCAAGTCTAAACTTAGCTACGCACGAACGACGACTACGACTCTACAAAATTTCGGTAGAGTCGCGGCGCAGTCGGGCACGGTGCCCCGCCCGCCTCGACTCCGCGTCGCCTGCACCCCGCCCTTGCCGTGACTCTAGTATGTGAGCGCACTACCATTTATTACTTGAAAACGTAGATGCTACGTGCAACTTGTGCGCCTGTGCCTCCACGTCGCCTCGACTCTAGCTCGTGTGAGCGACCCCCCGTTGATTCGATTTCTACTCTATTTCGATTTGTATGGTGCTTTACGCATTCAAACATTTAAGTCGAAGTCGATTTTCTTTTTAGTTTTAAAAATATAATTATTATATCCACTATTTGCAGCAATGTTTTAGAACAGTAAATAAATAAATACTTAATAAATAAATAGTGCTGGAAATTTCACACAGCATCATCTAGCCCCAAACTAAGTAAAGCTTGTAGTACAGTATTTAATAACTGTTCCTGACTGTACCCTGATATACCCGAACCTTTGATTCAAAGCAGAGTCAATATGCATTGGTTCAGGATCATACAATGTATATTGACACACGAAGTTTCTATGTCCAGCGGCATTCGTACAACAGAGCATTCGTAGTAGGTACAGAGGGAACGCTGTCAAAGAGTTATATGAACATTGGGACTGATTGGTTTTATGTACAGTCGACAAAATAATTTATAGGTACCTACATTCTCTCAAATCTCCTATAGAAATCTAAATAGATGCTTCTTTTGCTAAATTCGTATGAGTAAGAGGCCAACTGTGGCAAATAAATCTTTCTTATTATTATGTGTAGGTATGTGTCCGTTCATATCATCGGTAATTTTAATGTTTGTACAACATTTTTGTTGTTATTCACTAGCTACTACATTTTTGGTTTTGAATAGCCTATTCCAGGTCTACGCCTATTTCAAGTTTCATCTAAATCGGTTCACTGGTTTAGGCGTGATTGAAACACAAATACAAACTCACAAACTTTCAGTTTTATTATATTGTGGCATTATTCTGGTAAGTATTAGGTATTTCGGTAGGGTAATGAAAAAAAGTATGTTTGTGAAGCGCAATAAAGTATGTGCACAGTTGGACCATCGATACTGTTATAATAATCCATTGCACGTGTCATTTGATGACATTTTACTGGACCGTGCGGACCACTAATGTAATATTATTACACTAGATGGCAGCCTACATCATTTAATCGCGCGTACATAAGGCTTACAAGGCTGTAAATATAATAACAACAAATACATAAATAATGCTGGACTTTTCACACAGCATTATCTAGCCCCAGCCCCCAATGTAAGAAGAGCTTGTGTTATGGTGGGATGACTGATATACTACAAATACTTTTTGTTCGTAAATACATACATATTATACATAGAAACATCCAGACCCGAGACAGATATCTGTAGATCATACAAACATTTGTCCCGTGGCGGGGATCGAACCCGCAACCTGTTGCGTCGCAAGTGGACCTTCGACCACTGCGCTATTATACCATTCTGGCATACCATTCTTGCCTAATGCTTACTCAAACTCAACGGAGGAAGGGCTAATATTCTGTGGCAAGGGGCAATAATCGTATATTATGCCAGTATCGTGTAAATGGCATTTGACATACCTTTATAGTTTAAGGCTCTAGTTTTTAATAAACAGTAGGTACTTACTGAAACTTTATTTGCACAGTGGCGCGGGGCTCCGATGGGGCAGGCCTCGATGGGGGTAACGAGGAGCTCGCGCGCCTAGACCCAGGCCACCTCTCCAGGCCTACCTTCGACATGAACGAGCTGCCGTCTCACTCGTACGCGCTGGACACCCGCAGAATGCAGCTCTACTCGCATCCACACATACACTCTGCGGTGAGTCACCTTACATTTATTTCATATTAGTCACTAAGTACCACCCATTCTTGGCTTATAGAAAATTACAGTTTTAGCATGACACCCTATATCCTCGGTAGAATATAATACTAAGCCTCGATTTCATTGTTGCTTTGTTGAACGAGTTTAATCGGTGCTGAACCGAAAAATATGAGCTTATCGAAAATTTGGATCCGGCAACAAGGGATTCTGTGGCCGAGCGGTAAGGCACTCCGACTTTAGGAGGATCGTCTGATCGATGCGGGTTCGAATCCCGTCGGAATCCAAAATTTTGATAAGACTTTTAATTTCATAATGAGTTTAACGGAACACAAGATCAATGATTGTCAGATTGTTAAAGAGTTCAAGCCTTACACGCGATCAGTTTCTGCTGGTTATATCCAAATAGTAACTTTGATCTCAGTCAAAGTTATCATTTGGATTCTAGTAGTAAATCTGATCGCGTTTAGGCTTCTTGGTTTAAAAGCGTTGTACTTAGAAAATATGATTTTGCCTCAACTCAAATGGCATTTTACTCTATTGTACAGTAACAACGAAAGTCGATTAACATTTGATGTTTCACAAATCTGATAAATGAAATCCGTAACATCATGACCAAAATTGTGACTAAAGTCTTGATTCGTAATAATTTCCCAAGAAAAGTTTATACGAGTATATTCTTAGTTATCGAAAACAAACCATTTTAAAAGTCCAACTGTTAGTCGACTTTCGTTGCTGACTGTACTTACCGTTGATTTACTAAGGGGGTAGTCAGAGGCATGTCCAAATACATATTTGATATGCAATCATTTTGCAGAATTAAGCTTATAAGATATGAGAGAATGGGGGGCCCATCCCGGCACAAAAAAAAAACAAAAATTATCACGACTACCCCCGTAGTCATTGTGATTTTTTTTTGTACGGTTTTCATAGGGTGCTCAAAGCAGGCCGAAGCCAAACCTATAGTTTCTTTTAAACTTTATACTTACTGATAATATTCGTGTTCGTGTTGATGCCATGTGAGCTGTTGTTTTTCAAGCGATCCGCGCTATCTACTTTTTGATATTGAAACTTCAGTGACGTTAAAGTGTTGGACTGATATCTCGAGGTCGTGGAGCTGTAGGTAAATCTGCTCAAATTGTCTTTAAAAACATACACATTGAATGTCAAATGCAATATGACTGTTGCGGGCAACTGGTTTAATCAGCCATTCAACTAAACGCCTAGCCATTTCATTGAACAGCGCCGTTCAACTAACGGTCTGAATTATATTCAGCCGTCTGGTTTCATTCATACAAACATTTAATGAACTGGCTGGCTTAGGCTGTTCATTTAATAGGGCATTCATTTAATAGTTTTAATAGAATTGGCGCATCGTCAGTCGGCCGCGGCCGTGGTAGCGTCCCGATGCGCCAGGAATTGAATAAGTAATGTTATCTTTATTACCTAAGAAATGACTTAGCTAAGCAAGTTAGTTAAACGTAACCTAAAAGCTCCAAGGTATTTGCCTAATATCTATCAGGCGGCTAGTTGAACAGCACCATTTAATCAAATGGCTAGGCGTTTAATTAACTAAACGGCTGATATAACCATTTGGCTGCAACATGAATTGAGGTGCTTAAAAAAACAAATATTTCTTTAGGTCGTAAAAATGTCAACAATAAAATTGTAAAAAGTTGAAAAATAATGTGCGGAGCAAGGCGCGAAAATAAAAATGATTTGAAGTAACAGTGAAGTACCTTAAGGTGTAAGGTTTCAGTGTGGGCATTCGCCTCGGGCAAGCTCGGCACGAAGGCATTGTTTGGATTTGTACTCATTATCGGAAATGTGGATTACGATTTATGAAATCTCTAGAAGTAGTTAAATATAGGTATGAATGAATATCCTAAATAACTTTCAAAGCCATTTAGCAATGCCCCCAGTTTTTTGGGCACGCTTCCGACTGGCAGTGACCTGGATCAGTTGAGCTATCTGTAGATAGTTTTTTACGAGGCTTTGATTGCTTGACTAATTCTATTGTATATTGTACATTGTAAAATGTAGATATATGCAGTAGGTGTGGCAGAAAAAACATCAGAGTAGAGTGAATGCTGTTGAAATGAGAGCGTTGCGTAGTATGTGTGGGGTAACGTTGAATGATAGAGTGAGAAATAGTGTGATAAGGGAACAGTGTGGAGTGAAAGAAGATGTAGTGTTGAGGATCGAGAAAGGTATGTTAAGATGGTTTGGGCATGTAGAGAGGATGGATGACAGTCGTTTGACAAAGCAAGTGTATGAGGCGAGTGTGCATGGGACAGCTGGAAGGGGAAGACCTAGGCGAACCTTCTTGGATCAAATTGGCGACATTTTGGAGAAGGGACAGGTCAAAAGTACCCTAAACCGACGAGCATGTATGAAGAATGTAATGAGAGTGAATGAGGCGAAAGTTGTGTGTCAGGATCGTAGCGACTGGAGATCCGTGGTCTCTGCCTACCCCTTTGGGAAAGAGGCGTGACTTTATGTATGTATGTATGCAGTAGGTTAGATTCTAAAAAAATCTACAATGAATCGGACCCACAATTTTCGGAAGTGTGATGATGCAATATCCTATGTAGGTCCTGAAACGGTTTTTTTTATTTTTTAAGT
Source organism: Epirrhoe alternata (assembly GCA_963565295.1). Taxonomy (NCBI): domain Eukaryota; kingdom Metazoa; phylum Arthropoda; class Insecta; order Lepidoptera; family Geometridae; genus Epirrhoe; species Epirrhoe alternata. Next base: position 6,010,139 of record OY751375.1, read on the forward strand.
AAGCGTAATATCACATCCATTTAAACTATACTTATATACTTTACCTTTTATATTTTCTATTGCAGTGAATGAATAAATATTATCACTATACATAGTCTATATGTTATCTGCAGTAGGTATGTTCGACACTTCGGTTACATCACTCACCTTGTTTGTTTGACTACTGTATTATTTTATCTGTGGTTTGACTTAAATTTATAAGTTTTATCAATATTCACGGAGAATGGAAGAAGAACACATGTTGTGCCGACCCCTCATAATGTGGGAAAAGGGCAGGGAGATGATATGATATCAATAATCACGAATAAAACAACGATTTCATGTTAGACTCTGTTTATCCAACAGAAAGTTGGCGCCTACTAATAAACCTGGTATATAGGTTATCCTGAGTGTAAACAGTCAAAATGTATGGTTAAATGGTCAAATGTATATTCTTGGTTAATTCCAAGAAATAACTTTATGTCACGTTTCATGGTAAGGCTATTAGTTTTTACGTCTTCTTGTCGTGTCACAAAAATCATAGTTTCCCCATTTTATTTGTTTTGAACTAAGTAGCGTAGTGAACGGATTCCTTTCGTGCACTTGGCACATACCTACAGGTTTTCTTGACTTTTTAGGTGCTACGAAATGCCGGTTTACCCCACGATATTATCCTTGACCGTGTGAGAGTACTATATTGCTCATATATTTTTTTACCAACCAAATTTAGTGCACGACCGGAATAGAACCAACGAGCTTAGGATCGGAAGGCGGAGCATGAAAAACTAATATGAAATATTCTACACGAGATAATTTAAACAGAAAGATAGACTAATCTCTATGTCTTCTGGATAATGAGTTTTATAATTATTAAGATTTAAATTGCATAAACTAGTCAAAAAGGTCAAATGCATAACATAAAATACGAATATGTTTTAATTACATTTAAGCCATAAGCTTAGGTACTATCCACTATCATAAAATAAATTAAAAGTTTTTTGCGCTGTCCATCGAAGCATCTATTTTATTGTAATGATATAAATAAAATAACAAGTTAATAAGACGTTTTGAAAACGCCATTTCAGTTATGTACCTTCTGGAGAATATAGGTAGGTAATAATGATACAATGAGCGACGAGAAAAATGGTCGTAACAGAGCCGTATTTGCGTTTTTTCGTTCGTTTGATGAATATTCTGATGCTTCCCACCATGATTGACTTCAAGGGCCTTTCTTTTTTCGGTTTGGAATATTTGGTCCTAGGTTAGATATAACTTTATTTGACAACACACAGACACAGGCACATTACATCAACAGAGAACAGATACATACAGAAAAAAAACGTGGTGGGAAGCATCCGAATAACCAACAAACGAACGAAAAAAGGAACGCGAATACGGTCCAGTTTCCCATCTGAAAAATGTCTATCGCGCATACAGAAGTTTTCAATTCAACAACATACAATCGAACATAAATAAATAATGCTGGACTATTCACACAGCATCATCTAGCCCCAAAGTAAGCAGAGCTTGTGTTATGGGTACCTACTAAAGATGACTGATATATTACTTATATACTTTTTGTTTGTAAATACATACATATTATACATAGAAACACCCAGACCCGAGACAAATATTTGTAGATCATACAAACATTCGTCCCGCCGCGGGGATCGAACCCGCAACCTTTTGCGCCGAAGGCGGGCCTTCGCCCACTGCATTACAGAGGTCGCCAAAACCTTCTCCTGAATTCAGAATATCAAATAAACTTGTTTGGTCGTTTAAAAATCAATATTCATTGAGAAATGACATGTGTTTGCTTTGCACTGATTCTTGAGAATTTTATTAATTCTGACCGCAGCTTATCACTTGCCCCTGACTTAAGTTCATCCAAGTAACAGATTGTTAATAAGATTGAATGTTGTTTATCACTGTAAAGTTAAAAGTGACAACATGACGAAATATCCATGTGCGGTTCGCGGCGAGCTCACGAAATTCTATGTTTTTCTTATATTTTTTATCGGTTACGGTATTTTATATCTTTGGAACCCATTTTTAATCCAAATTTTGGCAATGTTTTCATTTTACATTTTATAACGGGACTTAATCGCGTAGGTATAACATTTGTTTATTTACCTCGACGTTTCAGTTACGCGGTTAAGTCCCGTTATAAAATTTAAAATGTCTTCAAATCACGAATGTTTAAAATGTGTAAAGTTTTCATGTTTTAGTACTACATATCTGTAATGTACAGTGCCACAAACTTATATTAACCGGTGAGAGAGGCGCTGTTAGACGCTGAGAGAGGTGTTGGCAGAAAAATAAATTTTACAGTAAAAATCGTTAACCACCGGTCAGATAAGTTTGTGGTACTGTAATGCTATGGACTCACCTGCGTCTAACGCCTGTTTATTTACATTACATCTTCCATTTACTCATGTCAAAACCTACTGGGTGTATTAAAACTACTCACCGAAACTCACATGCGACCAAGCTTTGTATTTATACTCAATTTGATAAGAATTAGAATAAAAATACATAATATAATTACTATTGTTTTTATATGGATCACCTATAACTTATTTTATACACACAGTTACTTTATTACTCAATCTAGTTTTATACAACATAGCTTATTATAAACATAATATAATTACTAATTATTAATTGTTATTTATTATATTTTATTCGACAGACTTAATTATACAACTTCGGGATAATGTCATAAAAAGCGAAACTTTATCCCGTTTTAAAATAATATCGAACTTAAGTTGGTATCTATGGAATTGGAGATCTCCCTCTACGGAATGGGAAAGACTTGGATGAGAACAACACAGCCCACAGGGTCGATTAGAGAGGCGTTGAGGGAGATTTAAATCCGCTTTTTTATCATTTGTTCCTTTCGAATAAGTGGAAAATATATCTAAATAATTGTCCACTAGATTATGATCCAGTGTATCAGGCAACTTAATCATTCAGCCCGTTAGTTGAACGGCGTCGTTTAATGAAATGGCTAGGCGTTTAATTTAACGGCTGATTAAACCAGTTGGCTGCGACATATCGACCTATTCCTAATCGTAATTTATCATGAGTAATAAACACTTCCTCGTTACTGATACCGATAGGCTACAGGTTAAGGAAACATTTCCATTTGTTCCTTCATTGTGCATTTAGTTCCTCATTCGTTCACACAAGGATTCAAAAACTTATTACTAAATATCCCGGTTTTTTTTAATCGTTTATGTCACAATTTTCTTTTATTGAATTTTTTTGTCTTCAGATTTCTGACCTTTTATAGATAGTTTTTGACAATTCTAAGATGACGCAACTGATTTTTGATAACAAGTTTCGTACTTATCTTACTTTTAATGTTTTATCTCCGTAGCACATGCTCGGCTGATTCGAAGTTCGAAATTCGCGGCAGGACAAATGTTTGCATGTTCTACAGATATTTGTTCCGGATCTCGGTGTTATAGAGCTACTGTATCTTTTGTGATTCGAGACAATTTGATTATACCTATAGAGTACAACTTGTTGACTGAATTTTTAATGAGTTCCCAGTTGGCAACGGTAGAGTATGCGTGCTTCATACATTGGAGGATCACGAACAATTATAGTCAATTTTGTAAAAAAAGAGACCAAAAGAGCAAGACATGACACATGCAGTAACTGAGGTAGGCCTTTGCCCTTTAGTTAGAAAACAGCATACAGAACCATACTTTTTCTTTCAAGAACTTCTTCAGAATGTATTCTTTCTTGTTTTTCTTTGCGATTCACAGAGTAATGTCAGATCGAAATTTGAGGCGTTTATGTTCATCGAAAAGTTTCCGTTAGTTACGGATGCGGCTCCGTCACGGATTATTTCGCAGATCTACTGAATCGTCATGCGAGTTAGAAAAAGTATCAGAATTTATACAAGAAGACACCTGAAGCGTTTATTCTTGGTATATGCGCAATGCATAAGTAAAAGCATTATTAAGTAGAACTCCGTAGGTACTCGATCAATTATTTAAACCGTACGATTTTCAGAATTCATTAGGTATAATTAAATGGAAGCGCTAAATGCACTATTGTACTAAAGTCGTTGAAGCTGGCGGTTCTATTGAGTGGGAGTAATTAGCACAAACAGCAATAAACTTAGAATTAAGTACTTTTAATCTTAGATTAAGAACGGCGAAGGAAAAAACATCGTGGGGAAACAAATTAGTATTCTAATATGCATCAATTTGTTTGCAACACGTCACGCGTGGAATGCTATCTTCTGCAAAATGCTTTTTAATAAAAAAAAATTCGATGTAGCAAGGATTGAGCGATGGGCTTGCAACCACCTGTCACGTATGGAATGCTCTGTACCTACAAAATGTGGATCTACAAATTAAAGGATGAAAAACATCTACTATACCCTGAGGAGTACTTACATTGATCTCGTATCGTTTCATTTGCAAATTAAATAATACATTCATATTATAGATACTTATTGAACCACTTCTAGGAATGATATAAATTGTAGGTCATTCATGTAGGTATTTTTTTTTTTTTTTTTTTTATGATGAATGGGTCGACTCCTGACCTCGAAACTTACATAGGCAAGAATGAGGTCTACGATGGAGCGAGCCTACCCAGAAGGTGCCTAGGTGGTATTCCCGATAATGAGTACAAATCCAAACAATTCCATTTTCGTACAATTTGGTGCACCCTAATATCGAAAAGTAGGTAGTAGGAAAATGGAGAAAGGTAAAAAAAAGCCACTTGTAAAATAAAGTCAGACAGACGAATGAGTAGGTAGTATCTATCCCGAAATAAGTTTAGAGATTCAATGCAGTAGGTAGGTATGTGTTTGTTTCTAGCCGGGACCGCAATTAAGCTTTGTTTTCCAAAGCACACAAGCGCTTAGTTGAAAATACCACTAGCGGTCACCCATCCACTTACTGAACGCTCAGATCATTGCTTATCTTCGGCAAATCTATCCAAAACTACTTTAAACGTTGTTTTTTCTGTGTAGCGTCGGAACGTTCTATGGAATAAGCTCGTATAGCTTACGCACACAGAAATAAAATCTACATGATTAGCTCGCCTTCGTGAGATGGGGCAACTATAGCAACAATAGCAAGCTACCACGAGCGCTTCTCGTGAATGTTCTCGTGTCATGAGAAACATTGATACGGCAAAAATGTCTGTCATGGTTTTTGCTGATGAGACGTCTTTTAGATGACGTAGGGGCAGCTGACAGGCGGCGCAAACGACGATTCGAAAGTCTCGTCTACATAACTAAGAAAAAAATGACAAATATTAGTACATAAGATGTTGGCGTTCCTAAACATAATTAGTAGTACCTACTCGTAGTAACTGGATCGGACTATAAAAGTAAATGTGAACACACTAACTTTTGATGACAATTTCGACAAAACATAAATATGTTGTAAAATCAATCGATTATCATGTATGTAATGAATATCTTTAACTTTTAAGGATCAGGCATATTGATAAGAGCTGATAAAATGGGGTTTATAATTGCAATAGAACCACGAGATCTTAACACTTTTCTGTTTTTTTTATTGTTTTTGATGAGATCAACACACTTTATATTAAAACCTTTTAATTCTTAAAGGAGTAGATTAATGCTTGAAGTAGTGCCCTGGATAAAGGAAATAAGTTTGCGTCATGTCCTTCACAATCAATGTTTGTAGGTGGTTTTCTTCATGTTGTGTTCAAAGAGGCACCCTTCGTGTCCTCGCAAGCTGAATTTAACCCAGTTTCCAGTGTCGATTGAGTTGAATTTTGGCTTACTTATGATTCATTGTCGACAATGCAATAATGTAATGATGACAGTAAGTTGATCTGATGATGGAGTATTCTTTTGAATACTGTTGAACAGAACATCATCATTTGCCTGCCCTTATCCCACTTAGGCGGGCTCGGCACAACATTAACTCTTCTTCCACTCTTTCTTATTACTCGTCATCTCCGTATTCAACAGAATGCCTTCAGAAAATAAGTTGATAAGAGTTGAATTTCAACAAAAAAGTATTTATCTTGGAATTATCAAAACGTTGTTCCTTGGTGACCGTAAAGCATCGGAGATTTGCCTGCTTTACTAAAATAATATAATTTATCAGTGTCGCAACATTTGACCTCAATCAAATAAAGCGTAATAGTAATAAATAATTATGCCAATGTTAATGTGTCGAAACTGAAGATTGACGGAGCAGCTTACGTTTGCAATTTGCTGTTTTGCTATAGTGTCGTGTAAAAAATATTCCTATGTTACAACCAACAAAGTAAAGTGTGACTGGCAAACAAACTGTAGGTATTTGTCCCAATCGCTGATAATACTAGGTTCCTACCTAGTATTATCAAAATAAACAAAGTCTAAGTAGGTTCCTACCTACTTAGACTTTAAAAACTAAAGAAAATACAAAATACAAATACAAACCCGTTGAATAGTTTTATATACCTATAGGTACTATACTGGTTTATGTCGCGGATTCGCTTGCATTTATCTAGATTTCGTCAAACAGTCGCGAAAAGGGAAGCGGCAAGAGGGTTAAGACTTCAAGCGTTTAATGCCTCGTTTGTTTTGATTAAACTAAGCAGGTTTATTATGATTTATTTATATAAAAGGAGTAGAGTAGTGATTTTGTCATGAAACATTTTTATCGAAATGAGCCAGTTTGGATACTGGTTTTGAAGTTGTATCCAGGGGTGTATATCTACTTATAGCTTGAAACCGTTTTTACTTAGATCGAATTAAAGTGAAATCTTCTACGCGGTTTCAAAATATATAGTGGCTCAGATATTGATACCATTTTGATGCCTTAATTTCGGTAGCTTCTTTTTCTTCTTTTATTATATGACAACTACACAATACCAAGTATAATTCTGCCAATGTCAAGTTTTAATGTATTTAATTTTCATACCATGTCAGTCCTGTCAATTTGGTTTAGAAGAAAATATGGCTTGTCATGTCACTTCAAAACTCCAACGGAAATCTTTCGTCAAATGAGAAATCTTGAATACTCCCATAATCCATTTGACAAATCTCCTGTTACGTATCCCAGGCTTCATTATTAAAATACCACCGACATTACAAAATAAAACCTAGTAAAACACGAGAAAACGAAATAAAATAGCAGAGCCACTAGTTCCTACAAAAATGGCGAAAGAAGTCTCCTTGGGAGCTTCAATAACTGCGGTTCTAGAGTCGGCAACTAGGTACATGTTCATAGTAACATGACAGAGTAAAAGGATTGACAGATTTATAATTAGAACTTGAAAAAATTACCATTTCAAACAAAAAAAAAGAAACAGGGTCATAATTATATTCCCTAGGGTATGAGACTCTCTGATTCTCAGACATAATTTCTTGACGATATTTGATGTAGGCTTTCCCTATCCACCTTTGTAACAAAAATACTTTTAGTGAGTGCACTTTCAGTAATTAGAAAAAATATGTTGCAGCCGTCTGTAAAGTATTCGAGTAGTTACTTACACAGCAAACATAAATGGTACCTACACTTTGTACAGTACATTTCAAGTGCTCCTGGGTGGCCCGCCACTACTTTTTACATGTGTATATTTTACTCGAGCGTCAACTTTCATACTCGTCCTTCTACAAACAAGATTCAATCTTAAAGAGAGGCACCGAAGGACCATTTAAGCTGGTGATGATTTAAGAGTAGCTTATCGGAAATATTGTTAAAGCGCATTGCTAAATCGGTCGACTACTAAGCACAATGGAGTTATTTCACGAGCTAATTCACATTGTTGCATTTTTTTATCTTGATTAAATTCTTCTGATAGAAGTTTTATGTAGCTAATATAAGAGTAAAACTTGGTAATGAATTGTGCTTCTGAATTATGGTTTTGTATGAGCCATAAGTTTGTGTAATGAAAAATGGCTCCAGACACGGTGATTTTGTTTTAACTTATTAATAGCTAATTAACTTTTTTGTGTGATAATGTTAAATGTTAAAAGCTCTTTTTCATTTTTATGTACAACAGCTTTATACATATTCACAGTACTTAAAACTAATTGTAAATATTAAGTAATAGGTAGGGTACATAATATTATAAATGAATTGCACAGTTATGATGACGGCTGATAGAGCAGAGTGCAAGACTAGGAAAAATTCGACCCCACTTATAGCTGAAATAAGAGAAGGGAGATGATGAGTTCAAACCATGCCAACCAAGCCGTGTAATGATACGAAAGAAAGAAGTACGCAGCGTAATAATATAGGTGCTGGCGATGGGGTGGTTGGTAAACAGTCTCTTGTAATGATAAATAAAAACGACAGTAATGACATTTAGGTAAGTATGTAATAAGCGCTCATAATAATCGTAAGCGTACTTTCGAGTTGTTGATATTTTTTACTCATGTACAAAATTAGCCGTGATAAATTCGAATATTATAAATTAGATGATTTTATTAAATACGGCGTGGAATTCTTGTAGTGCGTCGTTTTGAGATTGTGGGCTTGAAAACGCCCATTAATTACCATGCTATTTTGGTTTAATCCCACCCTGCGGTCCACTGTCGTCTCGTCACCATCTCGATGTTAACTAGACATTTTTTATTCAAATTCAAAATATATTTCCATTTAGAATAATACATGTTTGCGTTTTTTATAACTAGAAATTCCTGGCCCATTGTTTATCAATATGTCAGATCAAATGAATTCGCCTGTATTTTATTTAATTTCGTAAGTTGATACATAATGTTTGTTGTTTAATCATGTAACGACTTTTATTTATATAAGAAATTTTAAATAGACACTAATTTGTCCGTGACCTGAGATATATATAATGACACTTGTTAGCCCGGTCACGTGAGAGAAGCCGTGGGCGGTTATTATAGAGATTCATTTTAGATGTTAAAATAATATCCAATACAAGTATTTTAAGCAAAAAGAATATGTAAGGGATGATGTGATTACTAATTCTAAATTTTTTGGTAGTCGTTACTTAAATTAAAAAAATATATTTCAATAATTTTCTTTCATAAATTAATGATCATAATCTAAAGGTAGACTTTGGAAGCGAGCGTCTACAGCGTCAGTGGCGTCGCGTCCGCGACGCCGTGACAGAGCGACAGATATGAAATTCTAGGGAACATCATTCGAACGCAGCGACACTAACGCGGCGTCAGTGCCGCTGTGAACGCGTTGTAGTGTCTCCGTGCTCGGATAACGTTCCCTAGAATTCCGACGCGGCGCCTAACGTTAGACGCTCGCTTCCAAAGTCTACCTAAGGTAAACGTAAACCTTCCGCCTGCTTGAAAACTTCCGCTAGAAATCTCCGTTAGTCAGCTGTTTGCAAGGGTAAACTCCGTCGCAAACTACTCTGCTGTCACGACTCACAAAACTATCGTGTTCTGCATATGTCGGACATTTTTCACAGACGTATTCTTGCAGATGGAAACGTGGCCTACTATTGTAGTAGCTAAATGAGGCCAAAAATACCTTGTTCCAAATCTTTTTCTTATAAATTGTGATTGTAAAAGTTACACATTTCCTCGATCGAGGGTGGTTGTCTTTTCCAACCCAATACGGGACCTTGTTCCTACATAGTGGAAACTTAATAGCTGTCGCGTAGATTGTAAATAAGTATTGCGAATAGGACGTAAAAGTGGTTGTTATTTTTAAACTGCAAAGGGTGACTGCATTGATTTGGCCTACGATTAATACAATGTGCGTTACTTTGATTTTAACGCGTGATTGGTTTAGACAAATGCGTACCTATGTATAGTATCACAAACTTATCTGAACCGGTGTGAGAGGCGCTGTTATCGCATTTGGTGTATGCAGACAAATTTTTACAGTAAAATTCTTAGTTCCTCTTTTGGCCACCGGTCCAGATACGTCTGTGGCACTGTACTTGGAAGATAAAGGACGTTTCTCCGTTGTATAAACGTCATTGTCTCCATTGTAATAACGTCATTGTACAAATCTTCGAAGAAAATGTGAAGAAAATTGAATCAGATCTTTCCTTCGGATGCCAATATTGTAAGCGCTTTCAGTGCTGATAAAAATGGTGGAATCCCATGAACAAACCATCACAAGAAACCTTGTTTAAATGTTTTTTGAATTTGGCTTCCAATTTAGCGTCGAATGTGTTACGTCCTGCACATTTAACTTAAAAATGATATTAAGCACTAATGGGAAACCAGCTAATTAGACCAGTTGTTACTGATAATGGTTCGTTTTTATAGAGGAATTTGATATTGTATGGCAAAATTATTTAACAAATTAAAATAAAAACGCTTACGACTGTCTTCCAGCCGCGGAAGACATCTGCTAAGATATTTTTGACCTTGTTTATGGTAGTTAGTGGCACGGTCAATTATTACCATCACCAGTAGAACTTTTGTGTAGAATCCAATATGAGTTCCATCAATTTTTAGGGTTCCGTACCATAAGGGTAAAACGGGAACCCTAGACTTTGCGGTCTGTCTGTCCGCTTATCACCAGGCTGTATCTCATGAACCGTGATAGTTATAAATTTGACATTTTAACAGATGTATTTCTGTTGTCGCTGTAACAACAAATACTAAAAAACAGAATACAATAAATATTTAAAGGCGCTCCCATACAACCAACGTGTTTTTTTGCCGTTTTTATAGATAATGGTACGGAACCCTTCGTGCGCGAGTCCAACTCGCACGTGGCCGGTTTTATTGTATTTTACATTTGCGCATGATTGATGTTTGAAAGTTGGATTTTCTTCTACTTGACCTAAATACAGCCTGATTTTTAGTTACTATCATTCTGTTTTGTACACCTATACTTGTTGCTTTTTGTGCCAGGATAACGTCTCTGAAACGGCTCTATTATGATTTGAAAAGTCTCTCTCTCTCTCCTTCCATCTCATTCAGTAAAGAAAGGTGCACTTGTTTCTTAAATAAGTAGGTAGTTACTTCTTCTTTCCTTAGATGCGTGTCGAATAAAGCATTTGCATTTATGTCTATGTTATTATGTTTATTATAAAATGGGAGCAGTAGTAAACCGTTGTAATAATCGGTTAGTATTCTAACCAAAAATTAATTCCTATGCCAATATTATCTTTATATAGAAAGAGAAATGACCTGTCAGTAAATATAACGCATTTTTGTGTTCGTATTCAATTTTTTTGTACAAGAATTTTTCTCGGATGTCGTGGTGCAGCAAATAAATATTTGTCGTGAATTTGAGAAATGAATCGATCTCGCTCTTTTATAGATGATTCGGAATTTTATCTCTTTCACCCTAATAGCCGGCTGACAAACATGTATCAGCGGTTAATAGGTGCGCTCGCGCAGCTGTTGCGAACAAATCAGCTCGGATATAGCTGACACTGTCAAAAAGCTAACACTTCGGCGCGAGGGACAGTCTGTCGGCGACTTTGCATCTTTTATTATAATCTAAATGTTAATTTGTCATACAACATTTCATATCAAAATTTTTTATTACTTCGCCTAAAATTTTTAATGTCAGTCAATCTCGCTGTATTGTCTGAACTAACTAGATTTGAGTGCTGAAATTTTTTAGTTGAATTAGTCAATGTACTTACAACGATTGGAAAATTAAACTACTGCTATTATTTTCCTAAATGAACTCATTATACAGGATGGATTTATGAGATGGGACATAAAGCGCATTTTATTTGTATTTAAGCATGTTTTGCGCTTACTGTACCTTTCTTCCAAAATCTGTGAATGCAGTTCAAAAGGTTAAGGAAGGTCTCCAACGAACGTTTTCCTGTAGTTACAACAGTTAAGGTACCTGCCCTTCGTGTCCCGTCTCGAAAACCCATCCTGTATATAATTAAATTATATATACCTAAGGATTATACTATAATAATGTGTATGGAGGCGAGTTTATAAAAAATTCGACAATCGCAAATAAATATTGCATTCAAAATCATGGTTGGTAGACTCTACGAGTGGGTAATTTTCGCTAGGGTATCGCTAGTCGCTTGTGGTGAGACCACGCCTTAACAAGCGAAGACATTACGAGGAGGGTCGCATCTTCGTTCATTCAAGATCGGAGAAAGCATCCTACGTATTTAAAAATAGATATTGTAGAATATTTATTGACCATCTCTTTGGGATTCGATTTAATATTAACATTGGGAAAATATAGTATGCACGTGTTTATAAGATTGGTGTTTGCTTTACTCTTAACGCTATCAGTACCCGACGCCCAAACTTTACGCGATGTGGGCCGTGCCGCGGCACTCTCCAGCGGAGATCAGCTTTGGCAAGAAACGCGTTCGTATTTCTATGAATTTCAGTTGAGCACAATTGAGGAGCAAGAAAACGTTATTGCAAATAGTTCGTTTTTCTACGATGCGTTTAATTTCTAGGAAAGTTCGAAACGGGGTAAAATTACCCCACACTGATCCACTTCTCTCATTTATTACCTTATCCACACGTATTGACGTTTTCTTTCCTGTGGACAACGCATATCAGCCATCCCATACACAGCCACTACAGCGTCTCCTTGAGTGAAGGTATAGTTTTTTCTCCTAATCTATCTACTATATAAAAATAACTCTGGTTTTCCTTCCTGACGCTATAACTCCAGAACGCACGAACCGATTTTCACGGTTTTGCATTTGTTGGAAAGGTCTCGGGCTCCGTGAGGTTTATAGCAAAGAAAATTCAGGAATAATCTGGTGGCATCTGGTGGCGACACGGAGTCGCTGTATAAATCTAGTATCTTAAATGTAAAGGCCTAAGTTTATCAACAGAAAAAGGTTTCACGAGTTCATGTTGTATTGCTCTTAAATATTATGTTGTGGTTATGATGTATTTTCTCGAAACGATGTCGGGAGAAATCTGAATATCGATTTTAATGGAAACAATATCACGAAATTTTCTAATATTAGTAAATATTATTTTAAAGGTAGGTACGTTATAACTAACCGTGGAGAAACAGCTGTTCGTTATTGGAGCCAAGGCATCAAAAAATAACAAGTTAATTTATTTTATATTAAAATATATTTGACCCCGTTTCTTACCTTCCATTGCAAAGACTAAGAAGTTATAGATTTAGTAGTAAGTCTAGCGTATTTACGCGATGTCATTAATACGAGTAGTCTTGAGTATTAACGTCCATTTAATATTGTCACACAACTGATTCGCGGCAAACATTTCAAGACGTTATTACTCGTCTTGCAAATCGAATTATCAACTTGCATTGTATGTCACATTGCACTGATAAGGGTACTATACCCTCATTTGATCTGTTACCTATGAATTATCAACATCAATCTAAACAAATTGTGGAACTAATTGCCGGGCTTTGTATTTCCCGAAAAGTACAATATAGGGGTCTTCAAATCAAGAGTAAATAGGTTCCTTCTAGGTAAGCATGCTCCATCTTAGACCTCACTACTGCTTAACATCAGGCAGAGTGAGGTCAAATGCTGACTATTTGATTTAAAAAAGAAAAAAAAACATTCTTAAACTAAAAACTGAAATCTAAATTATAAAAATGTTTTGTGATAGTTAATTATTAAAAAAAACAAACTAAAAAGAGATCCTGTTCAGAATTAATATATAGAAACACCCAGACCCGACACAAATATTTGCAGATCATACAAACATTTTATCCCGCGGCGGGGATCGAACCCGCAACCTTCTGCGTCCCAAGCGGGTTTTCACCCACTGCGCCACAGAGGTCAATACGTGTACAATTATCAGCAACTCGCAGCAGCCATATTGAATTTTATCACTTAATTTTTAAGTTTTTCAAACTCAAGATTGAACATTTTTGTAAAGCATTGACCGGGCATTTCATTTCTGGAATTTAGCCTATTTTATTAATTTGTTTTATAAAATAAATTATAAATTACGCATTTTTTAGAAATATAAAATCCGCGGAAATGGGATACATGAGCTAATAATAAAGTAGGTATTAAATTAACATTTTGGGTTTAGTATAAAAATACTACTTTTTAAAATATTTATTGAAGAAAAATGTTTTTGTTTTCATTCAGGAGCAGCTATCCATCCATGCGGTATCAACCCACGAGCTGCTCAAACCAAAAGACGAGCCTTCCTACTCTTTGGCAGCGTCTTCAACTCTGTGCTCTGTAAATCTTTCAGGTAAGTGACAAAATCAACTTATTATTTACCGACGATCAGAGAAAATTAAGCAAGACAGTTTAAAAAAAACGTTCTACAATTGACGGAGATATTGGTGAACATCAGTGGCAGATAGGCTGTAGCTCCCCCCCCCTTGCTGACTGCCACACTGTCGCCCGCGCTCCGTAAACATATTTTGCCCTCACGACTACCTTCTGAAACATGACGGTAATGATCTGGCACATAAATTGAATCAGTGCTTAACTGAACTACCGTTCTTTGAAGAATAATCACCCTGTTGTGTAATGAAACGACCGAGCATGGTTACACACTGCTTTATTATCTGTGGGTTCTTATACATTGTTATTCGTTCTAGTTACTCTGAGGCATAGACCTACCCACAACATCTTTCCCTTTTATTTAAAAAGATAAACTAATACTTTTACAACAAGCTAAACTAAGATACATACTTAATTATAAATCTATTTCACACATTACCAACCTACCTGAGTATAACCTACCACAGATATGGGTACTTAAATTATTACATATTAAGAATACTTATTTTTGTTTATTTATTTATTTTTCTGCGGAGACATGGAGGAGAATATTCAAAACTTTCACCCATATCTCTACTAGGCTCATACTCTTCTTCCTCACCCGATAAGTACACATCATCATCTGATATTACAATAGGACTATTCGTTTTTTTACAACCTTCCATCAGTTCACTATCAGGCACACTCTTAATTAAATGTCGACGATTGCGTCGATAAATGCCTATCCTGTTTTTTATGATATAAGACCGCGGGGTGGACGCTTTTCCCATAACTGTGCCACGTAATTTTTTGTTATTATTTTCTAACATGATTACGTCATCCCCGACATTTAATTCCGGCAGTGCTTTACAATGTTGATCGTACCTACTCTTACTATTTTTCTGTTTATCTAGCAACTTTCTATATTGAGATTTAGCATCATTATTTGGTTTTAACAAATCTGGATGAACTGGAAGTGTACAATTTAAACGCCGTCCCATCATTAGTCGTGCAGGAGAATACAAATTTTCACGCGGCGTATTTCTAAAACTCAATAAATCAAGATAAAAATCTGTATTACTCTCAACAGATTTTTTCAATAGTTTTTTTACTGTCTGTACAGCTCTTTCGCTTTTACCGTTTGACTGGGCATAGTACGGAGACGACGTTATGTGATTGAATTTCCATTCAATAGCAAACTTTTTAAAACTATAGCAAGAAAACTGTGGACCGTTATCACTTATAACAGATTCAGGAATACCGTAACGTGCAAAATTTTCTTTCATTGCTTGTATTACAGATTTCGCTGATGTATCTCTCAAATAACTTATTTCAATAAATCCAGAGAAATAATCTACTAAGATCAAATAAGATTTCTTTCCATACTCAAACAAATCAGTACCAATTTTATTCCAAGGAATTTCTGGTATGGGAACCGGAATCATAGGCTCTCTGCATGGTTTGTTTGAATTCTCCTGACACGCTTTACAATTCTTTACATAATTCTCAATATCTTTTGTTATACCTGGCCAAAACAACACCTCCCGCGCACGTCTTTTACAGCGATCGATCCCTAGATGTCCCTCATGAATCAACTTTAACATTTCACTCCGTAGTGATTCTGGAATCAGTACTTGTTTATTCTTAAAAATAACACTATCTACACAATATATCTCATCTCGAATGGACCAAAAATACCATAAATCATTATGTACATCACTTTTATGCTTAGGCCAACCCTTGTTAATATAAACAAGCAACTGTTTCAAAACTTCATCCCTTATTGTTTCCTGCTTTACAAGAGAGAGCTTATTCTGTGACATCGGAATATTATTAATAACCATTTTAACCTGGCTTAAAATTGCCTTACTAATTTTATCATCATACAAGTCAGGAAGAGGTGCGCGAGATAATGTATCAGGTATGTACATAAACTTTCCCGGCTTATAAACAATTGACAAATCATATCCTTGTAGTCTTAACATCATTCGCTGCAAGCGTGCTGGGATCGAATCTAAGGGCTTTTTAAAAATGCTTTCCAGGGGCTTGTGATCCGATTCGACAATGACATTCATTTTTCCATAAATATACTGGTGAAATTTTTCACATGCAAATACAATCGCGAGTAGCTCTTTTTCAATTTGAGCATACCTAACCTGCGTGTCTGTGAGTGTGCGCGAGGCGTACTCGACCGGCTGGCCGTGCTGCATGAGCACGGCGCCCAGCGCCACGCTGCTTGCGTCCACGGAGAGCACCACCTCACCACGAACGTCATATAATCCCAGAACGGGTGCATTGCATAGCAGGTTCTTTAAATTCTGAAAAGCTTCTCTATGACCTATCTCCCAACACCAAGCAACATCTTTTTTTAATAACCTAGTCAGCGGAAACGTGTGATCCGAATAGCTTGGTATATATCTGGACAGATAATTTACTACTCCTAAAAATCGTTCCAAGCTCTTACGATCCGTCGGTTCAGGCATATTTTTTACTGCTCTTATTTTTTCAGAATCTACTTTCATTCCGTCCTTGCTAAAGACATGGCCTAAGTACCTCACCTCCTGTACTCCTATTCGACATTTATCTTTATTGAATTTTAGATTAATGTTCCGTGCCCTCTTAAATAATTCATTTAGTCGCAAATCATGTTCAGCCTTAGTACTTCCCCAACATATTATGTCATCGATGAATGATTCTACTCCTTCCAAACCTTCTAAGAGCTGCTTTATCTTGGCATGAAATACTTCTGGTCCAGAATTTATCCCAAACGGCAGACGTAAATACTGATACCTGCCAAAAGGAGTGTTAAAAGTACATAAATCAGCACTTTCTTTATCAAGCTTCACCGACCAAAACCCAGAGTTTGCGTCTAAAACGGAGAAATACTTAGCACCGTGAAGTTTGGTCGCTAACTCATTTATAGTTGGCAACTGATAATGTGGCCGTTGTATAGCTACATTAAGAGGCCTCGGATCCAAACATACACGCAATTGGCCATTTTTTTTAGCAACCACCACCAAAGAATTTACCCACGGTGTAGGATACGATACTTTTCTAATAACCCCCAGTTGGGTCATCCTATTCAGTTCATCTTGTAATTTATCACGCAAACCTAAGGGTACCTTGCGTGACGCACAAACCACTGGAGCTACATTTTTATCAATCACAATATGATATTCACCGGGTAAGCAACCTAACCCATTAAATAAATCTTCATTTTCTGACATATTCACTTGTTGAATTCTTTTAACTAATCCTAACTTAACGCAAGCGTGAAGTCCCAGGACGCTTTGACAATCAATAGCAGCAATTGCAAATTTTAAATCATATTGAACATTTTTGTAATTCCACAACAAATTACAAATACCTTTGATGGGTATGAATTCTCCACTGTATGACTGTAATTTCACATTGCATTTAGTACTAATGATTTTAGGATCATAACCCATATCTACAAAACGTGCATATGATAAAACATTAATATCAGCACCGGTATCTAATTTAAATTTTTCTGAACCGCAATCCCCGCTCAGAACTTGAAACCAGTCCTCAGACGGAGTTTTCACTTCAGAAATGTTATACAGAGTTGATATAAAAAATGACTCACTCTCATCATCATCTACGTCCGATCGATCTTCTTGATGCAGTCCGATATCGTACAATTTTTTAACATTCTTCTTTACCTTGCACATCCTAGCATAATGACCGTGATTTTCACACACATAACACTGCACAGAATTAGCTGGACACTCCGCCGCGACACTGCACAGTCCCCCACACTTGAGACAGCGAGCTGCTGGCTGAACTAGCTGCTGCGCAGACGGGCGGGCTCGGCCGCGTCCGGCAGGCCCCGGCCGGGCTCCGCGCGCGCCGCGCCGCCGGCCGCCGCCGCCACGCACGCCGACCGCGTCCACCTGCGCCGCCGCCGCCGAGCTCTGGCCGGCGCTGCGCGTATCCAATACGCGCTTGCTATCACTCGAAATTTCGTTGACTTGAACGATTTTAATAGCCTTCTCCAGCGTCAGATCCTCCGTTCTCAGCAGTCGATCCCTCACCACTGTATTGCTTATGCCGCAGACTATCCGGTCGCGAATGAGTTCCTCTTCTAGGATTTGGAATTCGCAATTTTTGCATAATAATTTCAATGCGGTGACGTACTGATTTATTGACTCGCCATTTTCTTGACTTCTAGTGAAAAAGTTATATCTCGCTAGCGTTATATTTGATTTCACACCAAAATATTCGTCAAACTTTTTCAACAGCACGGCGATGTTATCTTTTTCACTATCATCGCTGAACGAAAAAGTCTCGTAGACATCGAACCCCTCCGGTCCAATTAAATTGATCAGTAGACTAGCCTGCACTCCATCTTCTTCTTTATGCACCCCAGATGCTTTTAGAAACAGGCTAAACTGTTTTTTCCACCGCTTCCACGCGTCAGCCCGGCTGACGGGGCTGCCATCCAGGCTCAATTCCGCCGGTGGTCGAGCGTGTTCCATTATCTCGATACTTCCCACGTTAAATAACAAAACTTTACGCTATACTGTATCGGAAATCAATACTTTTACATGGCTTTTACACTTTAAAATTAATAAAAACCACCGCTGCCACCATGTTGTGTAATGAAACGACCGAGCATGGTTACACACTGCTTTATTATCTGTGGGTTCTTATACATTGTTATTCGTTCTAGTTACTCTGAGGCATAGACCTACCCACAACACACCCTTTGTGATTAAAAACACTAATGGGTCCCTTTTAATTACTCTAAACTAATTATTCAATACCAACAAAAGTGCATAAACGCAGTAGCGGCGTTAAGGTAGTAGGCAAAGGTAGTGGTACTCGTAGTAAGCCGGGTGCCCCTTTACATCTAGCGACCTCAGACGCTCCTGGAGCAGACAAATGAAATTGTAGTAAGCTAGGCGCTCTTTTACATCCGGCGGCGTCAGGTGCCCCCGAAGGAGGCAAAAAAAATGGTAGTAAGACGAGCACATATAGTCGAACATAGAAGTCATAGTACCTCCTCCTTTTTTTGAAGTCGGTCAAATAGACACACCCTGCGCTCTTATGTGCTTGCAGGTACTATAAAAATTACGGTGTAGGTAGCGGCCTGTGTCAGCAGATTTTTTAGGGATCATTTATTTGATACCCTTTACAAAAAAAGAACATTAAGTAAAAGCTTGATGTTTATTGTCGAATGCTCATGTTTTTCCGTATTTTGCTTGAGGCCACGTAGTTGATCCTTCCTTCTATTCGATTATTTCGATCCTATGATATCATGTTTCTCCCCTTGATGGGGAGCAATTAGAAACGGCTCCGGCTAATTTCGTTCGCGTTACCCGTGATTAGCGATATACGCACAATTTTAGCTGGAACACTACCTACTACCACCTACTCAATGCTTACAATAATGTGTTTAATTCAAGCGTCCAAGGCAACGAAACTTTGTAAAGGGGGATGTTTACACATGAATTCGTTTATCAAGTGCGTATTTAGCCCAAGGTGTCACGTTATGCCAGCTCGCCTTAATAGTGCGCCTAATATTCGTTTCCTGTTTCACGTCGGCGACCGGGGCTGACGTGCGACTCCGCTCCTCAAGGGTTCAGCTGTGTTGGCACGAACTTAAGTATATAATTTACGAGCGAACGAGCATTGTTCATTCAGAACGGCTCCGGCTGATTGGCGATATTAAAAGTGTCAAGCCGCCGCTGCCGGAAATTCATTGATAGATTTAATCGCCTCAGTCTAAAATAGCAATGCAGTACAGTAGAATTCGATTCGAGAAGTAAATTGCTAAGTCATTAATGCCGTCCGGTCGATTCGGACGGAGCACTTAAAACTGACGCTATTTTCACAGAGATTTCCGAGATCCTTGAAGCTGGTAGTAAATTCTACGATTCGATATGTAGGTTATAAAGGGATCGGTTGACAAACCAAGTACTGAGTAACTTGCTAAAGCCACTTGCAGTCTTTATTACCAAATCTAAAAAGTGCTTAAAAATTTCCAAAGTCCTGAAAAGAGATAATGAATAAATAATGCTGGACTTTTTCACACAGCATCATCTAGCCCCAAAGTAAGCAGAGCTTGTGTTATGGGTACTAAATGACTGATATACTACTTACTTATGTAACGTTTGTTTGTAAATATATACATAGAAAGAAACACCCAGACCCGAGACAAATACTTGTGGATCATACAAACATTTGTCCCTCGCGGGGATCGAACCCGCAAGCTTCTGCTTCGCAAGCGGGCCTTCGCCGACTGCTCTAGAGGTCGTCACGAAAAAGGTTTTTGCGGATTCGATCGTTTATGTTTTTAAAACAAGCTCAAAGCTGAAAAAGGACTTGATCGTTAAGATTAAAATAAATGAGCATAAAATAATAGAAAAGTATATTATGTAGAGTACCACTACTTACATTATAGAACCATCTGCATTATGTAGAGTATCAATCAGCTACACGCTACCGGTAGGTATCCAAGGAATAGTTGTTTACATTACAATCACAACCATGTTAGCCCTTACGTTATGCCATGACATCATTTCGTGGTATGGTTAGCTTTTTGTAGGTACTATCGCAAATTTTAAAATTTTTGAAGTGAAAAGGCAGTTGAGCAGCTTTGGGATGCTTAAAAAAAAATTTGGATTTGTGAATATATTTTTAAATTTATTCGTTCAATTCTTTCTATATAGAGCCTCATGTTTCCCATATGGTACCTAATGTTTGTAGTTATTTTGACATTTCATTATTATAACATGTTAGTATTTAAAAAGCATAGCGAATGAGTAATAATGAGTAATATACCTATACAAAAGCAAGTATGCCATTTGTGGATCCAATAGTACTTTAGCTCTAGGGTGGGAACTGTGAACTACACGTACGATTATAGCCATAAAGCAGTCCATAACTAATCCAGTACAAATATGAAAGCACATTTTGCGATTTTAATGCATTGCACCGAGACCTTTAACACAGTTTACACCTTAATCGATTTGACATCGAGAGAAATCGATTAGACTTGTGCTGATAATTCATTTACGATGGTTTTATCATCGCAATTCTAAGTTTATTGGAAAATAACATGTGTATCGTCGAAATCGTCAAAACAATACTTTAGTTGGTAGCTTTTGCTTCAATGTCAGACAAAACTGTTTAAAGTCATGTAATAAGCTAATAGCTTAATTCATTTTACGTGCGAATAAAATAAGCTTATACCTACTAAAACCATAGTACAAATACAAACTGTAGTCTAATCTCCTACTGCTCAAAATTCTTCAGCTTAATTTGAATACTTTTTATCTTACTTAGTGAGAAGATTCAAACGAATCAAACCGTTCGAGTTAGTGTAGTGTAAAATAATAAAGTGACAAGTGTATTTAAAGACCACAAGAACAAAGTGTCTCCCAAGACAGTAACAAAAGTGCCATTGGACACATTCTTAGTTATATTTTTCTTGATAAAACTATGTCAGAGACAAATAGCTCATGGCCTACTTGGCCAGATTGTAATATTATTGAGGTTTATTAATAACAGTTAGACACTTAAATAAAAAAACCCAACGCGCCTAAAGAAGCTTTCAATTAAAAAATATAAAGAAAATCCCGCAAACTTATTACATTCCTCATTTCTACATATTGTTTCAACATTATGTAATGAAAACGTGACGTTATCAAGCGATTCCTTTCAATGTTTATGTAAATCAGCGTTGGCGATTAACTACATACCTATCTTAAACGTCTTCTATCTAGCGGGCAGGGCGTCTCATACCATGACGTCATCCGGGGTCACGTCCCCTTAACCTGAGTGCTCTTGTTGCAACGGTCATAATTCAAACCGATTACAATACCTACAATATAAAAACTACCTATACAGAACAATACTTTGCTGCCAAGAAGATACCCAAAAATAGTATTTTATTCAAGTATTCAAGTAAGCTTGTGGTGTAGCTTGCTTGGTCGTCCTTAATACCTAGATTCGTTGAAGTTAAGCAACGTTCTGAACGATCTGTAAGTATTCACTTAAACGGTGACCTCTGCGCGCTTCCATGCTTCAACAGGCAAGTTAAATTGTCAGTCCCGGCTATTTAAAAAAAAAAGTCTCCAGGCTACACATAATTTTACTTACTACTAAGTATTTTTGGCACTACTATTTCTAATTGCACTAATTTTGCACTAAGTTCCAAGATTCTGTTTGAGTCAGCCAGAGACATGGACATGAACTCTCTTGGTTTTG
This sequence comes from Epirrhoe alternata, assembly GCA_963565295.1. NCBI lineage: Eukaryota > Metazoa > Arthropoda > Insecta > Lepidoptera > Geometridae > Epirrhoe > Epirrhoe alternata. The sequence continues at coordinate 6,032,456 of OY751375.1, forward strand.
TAGGTATTTCATGTCATACATTACGTGAATTTACGTGTAAATAAGCGACAAAGCAGGTGAGCTTCTGGCATAGAGCGAATAATGACTAAACAAATGATAACTACTATAGGTACAGTCACGGACAATAAGTAGTAAACACTCCATAATGTTTCAACCCATGTACAGGTCAACATGTCCAACAATGTTCTGATTTCGCCACTAGTTCAATGTGAAATCAATTTCCGCTTTTTTTTTAACCTACATCTATTAGTTTTAGTGTTATATTAATTTTAAAAGTATATAGTGTATCTTATTGTCCGTGACTGTACCAACCGCTGTTTCTTTGCTATGATACAATTCAGAACAGAAATGTATACTATAATGATTGCAAGTGTTCAAGTCTTTACGTAAGAGTGGCAATCGCGGGCGCACCGGGCAGCCGTCGTCATCGGTTACAATGCGTGTATACACCTTACCTAGAACCTTACGTTATTAAGCTTTATTGTTTAAGAGAACAATTACCTTTTGTACCAGTGTGATATCGACTCCATTATCAGTAGACGCGTTAAGTAACGTCTAAGTCTCGAATTCAGGCTATTTACCGTATAGCCTGTTTGCGTTGCCACCATATTTGTCATTGTTCTTTTACCTATAGCTTGATTGTTTAAATAAATAGTTGAGATGTTGTTCTGGCGTGAATTAATTAATCAAACTGTACATTCAAACATAATACTATTGGCTCTTTTAGTTCCTGCTATGTGAACGAAACCGCGGGCAGAAGCTAGTTTTGTAATATATCTCGAATCAATAGTTCACACCTGTAGATACACCGAAGAGACAAATTCACAAAGTAATGATGACATTTACAAAACTTTTATTGCATCATCATTCGAACATTATTTCTTCATAAACCAGAATGTATTCATTTTCATTTGACATTTTACGATCTTGTTTACAATCCACTGTATTATTATTTACAAACACTGTTAAAACTTTTCTCTTTCACCAATTCAAAATACCTTCGCGACAGATTAACGACTCTATTTCCCAAACATTTATTTTTCTTCGTAGCCAGGTGTTGAATAATAATGGCCTCGAGGTTTCCCCATCCCTTAGATACTGGGTGGATGCTAATTGAGCAGCGATCTACGTATTGAGTTTCTTTTGCCAGAGGCCGCTAACATTTTGAGATATTTTGGCCTTAGCAATCCAGTGCGAACAAGCCAGCTAAGTAACTTGATTCATTTTCACAAGATTTGTTTTTTCGTTTGTTTGTATGTTTGTTTGAATTGAATAGGCTCCGAAACTACTGGACCGATTTGAAAAATTCTGACGCTTAGAATCCTACATTGACCCTGATGAACATAGGCTATATTTAATCCCGGGAAAGTGATGTTTTCCCGAGGGATCACGGATAACACCGCGACGGACAGCTAGTTAATATTAATAATTCTGGAGTTTTCACACAGCATCATCTAGCCCCAATGTAAGCAGAGCTTGTTTTACTACTTTTATACTTTGTAAATACATACATATTATACATAGAAACACCCTGAGATAAATTTTTGCAGATCATACAAACATTTATCCCGCGGCGGCGATCGAACCCGCAACCTTCACAAGCGGTTTAGGTAATCTCCCTTAAAAAACCTTGTACGGGCTATGCGTTCCAGTCTACGTGTTCACGCGTACCAAACTCGCGCGAGTCGTCAAAATCGTATACATTTTGACATATTACATCGAATTGCGTGGTACGCATGAACGCGTAGCCTGGAACGCGTAGTCAACTTTAGACACCTGATAGAGAGAGGGATTTATCCTATCCTATACACCACAGCGTCCACTTCATTGAAGGCATATGTAGTTTTCTTCCTACTGCAAGCTGTTTTTTCTAAGATTCGTAATTTTAAAATGATTTTTTCCATATTTATATAATCAACGGTTCGGTCACGGAATGTCGTATCATTTTAGAAAACATTTCATAAAAGTTTTAAATTTTTTTGAGTGTGTTATTTTACGTTGGAAGGGGAAGGCCTAGGCGAACCTTCTTGAATTAAATTGGCGACGTTGTGGAGAAGAGCCACGTCAAAAATACCCTAAACCGACGATCATGTATGAAGAATGTAATGAGAGTGAATGAGACGAAAGTTGTGTCTGGCTCGTAGCGAGTGGAGATCCGTGGTCTCTGCCTACCCCTTTGGGAATGAGGCGTTATTTTATGTATGTATGTTATTTTCGCTTTTCTGCTGTATTAGATCATTATAGTCGTATATTTGTCGGCTTGAGTTAGCGCCACGAGTGTTTACCTGTGGTAAATGCGAGTGTGATAGTTACTAGGTATATGTTCTACGAGTATAGTAAAATCTTCCTGTAATATCAAGTATTACAAATAACTCTCATTGAGTAGTAGTATTTTTAACGTTTTATAAATAGAATGATCTAGAAAATATGTGCCATTGTGTCTTGTCGGACACTCACCTACGGATATTTTTTTCTGTAACGCGTTTTATCGTTGTTTACTTAGTGGACTACCAAAACAAGAAAAAAAAATATTAATGAGATCAAGATAAAATACGAGAATATTATTGGTAAACTTAACGATAATATTAACATAGCGTTGCTAAGCGTGATATTTTATCCATTGGGGAAATGTTTTCAAAACCTTTCTGAATAATCTTTACGACTTTTCGACTTATGAGTACTTTTGTAGGTGTGTATGTGGGCTTATCATTGGTGTCTTTGAAATGGCTATTTTGGAAATATGTGAAACATGAGGATTTAAATGATAAAAAAATAGTTAAAGAAGGAAGTATTTATCTAGTTCAGTAAGCATGAGAAATATTTGAGTGACAAAACACTCATCGTATCTCCTGCATTCACAAGCGAGTTATTCAGCGTCATGGGTAATTCGCACTGCTCCCGAACTAACGTTTCACAATTGTTATTTGTTATTAATTTCACGAACGATACGCCGGCTTTTATGTTTTATAAATACGAGGCATTGTTCTATAAGCGACACAATACCTTGCGGTGTTCGTGGCCCGGCTCGAATCCGATATGCAACTGCATTACAGGCGGTGCTGCCCGACATTCTTGTACGCTAACTTCTTGAGCAAATAACGGAAACCCTGAATCTTCGTCTTGATTTATTTAATATCATATTTTTATTGCTACTTATAGCTAATTTTAGCAAGAAATCTGTATTGAAATAAAGTTTTTTTTTCCATAAAAAGTCAACATTACCTACATCAGTATTTATTACTTTTTATTATATTTAATTATAATCAATCAAGTGAAATGTATTTTAATCACTTCGTAACAGATTAAATAATACCAATTGGAGGGTAAAATATATTTTTTGATTATAGACTGAAAAACAATGTTAATGTCAAAAGTCGGTAGAGTTTGGTAGGCTTAATTGTTCTCGCTCTGGCCTACGAGCTCATGGACCAATCTTATCTTACTCCATTGAAAAAACGAGCCCAGTCAGCTTCCCTTTACTTATGTGTAGAGCTTGAATAAACTCAAGTAGTATAAAGTTTAAATGCAATCCAATACAAATCTACTAGTTAATACTCGTAGGTCTTTTGGCCGTAGATGACGGAATTAAAAATATAAATCATATCGCAAGATGACTTTAGTAGAAGCAAGTGGTCATCACACGTCGCGAGCATTTTCAGGGCCTTATCAAGGGCTGAAATTTCCAAAATGACGTAATTTTTAAGTACTTACCTACATCGTTCTTGATGGCATTTAAATTAGAACATCTCCAAGAATATACCACAAAACTATATAGTCTATAATACGAGTTATTAAGCTAAATTGTCGATAAAATTTGGTTTAGATGGGGAAAATCGTGTCAATCCCTTCACCAATTTCGATATAATATTGCACATCGCATGGGTTTTTAACAGTTCGCTGTACCTTTCAATTGAGTTTTTCAAATATCTGTCTTGACGACCTCTGTGGCGCAGTGGGTAAAAGCCCGCTTGGGACGCTAAATGCTGCGGGTTCGATGCCCGCCGCGGGATAAATGTTTTTATGATCTGCAAATGTTTATCTCGGGGTCTAGGTATTACTATGCATAATATGTATGTATTTACAAACAAAAAGTATATAAGTAGTAGGTATATCAGTTATCTGGTTCCCATAGTACAAGCTTTGATTAGTTTGGGGCTAGATGATGCTGTGTGAAATGTTCAGCATTATTTATTTATTTATTATAGATAGGTGCCGTGGTTTATGAGATTCCAATTTCCACATAAAAATTGACACAATATTTTAATAATAACACCGTTTATTTCTATGTAATAGATAAGAATTTAACGTATGATTATCCACAAGCACGATATATAGTTTAGAGCCATTCCAGCATCCTTAATCCGGCACTGTTTGTTATGAATATGTTTCGCTACATACATAAAACGTAAAGAGACGAATTCCACGAAATCCGTATCGGGAGGCACGTTCTCGTAAGATTGGCTAAATCTCAAGTGTTGAATGTAACACATAACAATAATGTAAGTAGGTACTTGTGGAGCATTAGCTCAGAACACTCCTTTTAGTTCGTTATTTTCTCACAAACATACTCTACTAGATGATGCATAATGAAATTTAGTTTATTCCATTCTACTCTTTACTTAAAATAAGACCTTCCTATGTACAACAGTAAACAAATCATTGGCATATCCAAGCACATTTTGGCACAACATTTTGCAGATACTTTTCCCGCTGAAACCTAAACTAAAACAATGTTGAACTAAAATGAAAATGTTGAATCCCGAAAATCCATACTAATATATAATATTATAAATGTGAAAGTAACTCTGTCTGTCTGTCTGTCTGTCTGTTTGTTACCTTTTCACGCCCAAACCGCTGAACCGATTAAGCTGAAATTTGGCATGGATAAAGAGTATACCCCAGGGATGGACATAGGCATATGGACATACTTTTTTTGTCAATTACCATAAGGGGGCGGGAAAATAAGGGTTGGAAGTTTGTATGGGGAAAAAAGTTAAGCAACCCTGGGCGCGGTCATAATAAGGATGGGTGACCGCCGGAGCCACTTTTTGCACTCTAAATTTTTTCGTTTTTTTTTTGTATTTTGCGTAATAAATTATTTTAAAATTAATATATCCGATATATCCGAACTCCGAAGTTATGATTTTTTGATATTATAATATTTTTCCTTGGCTATAATTAGAACGCCATCTACATCGCCGAGGTCAAACTACTTTATACTTTTTCTCCTAGGTGGCGTTTCTACTATAGCGGAGGCACAGCGGAGATCGATCATTTTGAGTTCCGAAAAGTTAATGGAGATTTTTGCTTAGAGTTTTCGATATTTTATATTGCTGACGAAGTCGCGGGTAGGTATTCACTTTGTTTCTAATAATGCGCAGACGAAGTTGCGCGTGTCAGCTAGTTAAAAATAAATCTCAATAATTATATTTTCATAGAATTCATTTTAACTATAACTTGGGTTACCTACAAGTTTGTCTGAGTTAGGTATCTACGAATAAATTGAAATACCTATGTAGTTCAATCAATTCGAAGATTTGGCGACGGTTCGTGGTTACACTAGATTGTCACACTTGTGTAACTAACAGGAATTTATTAGTTTTTAAAGTGATTGTACAAATGTTGTTTCTAGAGTATTTCTATGTATAGCTGTCAGCTTTTTCTTACATGGCTTGTCTCTAGATATTATGTTTCATCAATGAACGCACTGGGTCATTGTTCCATGTATCGGAGGCCATTCACGTTTTATATACATGAGGGCCTCATACATATTCTGGCATACCTACCATTTTGGCCTCTTGCTTTCTCAAACTCAATGGAGCAAAAGCTTATAGAGCGGTTGCCAGGAAAAAATCGCTTTTAGCGATATTGCCGCCCATTGTACAATGTTTTTTTATTTTTATGTTTTCCGTATAACATGTTCTTGTGTACAATAAAGAGTTTATCTATCTCTATATTATATTCTGTGGCTTGGCAAGAATGATATCATATAAACAGCGTCTAACTTAGGAAAAGTCAGCCCGAGGCTATACAACATAGCACCATGGCTCAATTTTCAAGTCAAATATTCGAATTTCCTATTATTAAAAATATTTTTTTTGCTTATATTATGTGGGAGTCTATAAGTACATTTTTTTTTGCACAGGAGCATCATCTTATGACAGCGGCATTTGTCTGCAAGACAACAACGCATCAGACCAACCAAATCAACAGCACATCAAGAACGAAGAAGATCTCTCGAGGGTGTACCAAACCCTGTCATTGCCACCTCTCTCGAGAGACGATGCTAGTCCTAATACCAGGTAGGTGTTCAGAGCCATAATGCAGTTTCAGCAGGACAGCTGGAATAGCTCACTTAGATAATCTTAAAACTAGGTGATCTCCTGTTCCTTCGCAACCAATCAAAAATAGATTGTAGTGGGCTTCGATCTTAGTTAATTATCTTAGAACCTTAGTTGATCGAAGGTTGAAGCAACTATTTACTATTTGGAATAGGTTAAAGGTAGATTATACCGATATTTAATAATATTCTCGACCTTTGTATAAGACAAAGGTCTATTTAGGCAATCTATTTTTGAAATATACACACATAGCATATCAAGTATTAAAGTGATGGGAAAGTGAAAACGACATAAAATAAGTTTATGCCTGTAATCATATTGTGTGTGTCAACACACACAATATGATTACAGGCAATAAAGAAATTAGGTACAATTGAAAAGCGATGATTATCCCTCAGAGCTATTTTGGGAAGAAATTAGTAATTTTAATAATTATTGATGCTTCGTTGATAATGTTTTGAAATATAGTTAATACGAATTCGATACTCTTAAATAAATACCGAATATCGTGCATGGTCATAATGTGATTAAAAATATCAATTGACTTCTACGAAATTATCATTTATCCATTTTATAGATTCTTATGAGGCTTCCTTTTCTCATTTATTCAATTGATATTAAAAAAGACATTGATAAACTAGATAAGTGACATAATCTAATTGACTTTAATGTGTTTGTCGTAGCAATGAAATTAACCGGTCCAAGCCAACAACGCCGAACAGCCCTGGTAGCTCCGAGATGAAGCCGCAGTCCACCACACCAGCCGCACAGGCTCTCACCAAGCCACCTTACTCCTACGTAGCCCTCATAACCATGGCCATACAAAACAGTCAAACAAAACGCGCCACCCTCAGCGAAATTTACTCATACATCACCAAGGAATTTCCCTTCTTCGAGAAAAACAAGAAAGGTTGGCAGAACTCGATCCGACACAATTTAAGCTTAAATGAATGCTTTATAAAAGTACCCAGAGAGGGTGGCGGAGAGCGAAAAGGAAACTATTGGACACTAGGTATGAATAAAACTACTAGAGTACGCGTTACGAAAGAAGTCCTGCGGAGTTTTGTTGAATTTACAAAAAAGCGATTGTATCGTAAGTAGATGCCAGCGCCCCGCTCCGATAGGACTTCTTTAATGGCTCGAACTCTACATAAAAACAGCGCTGTTTAATTACGTCATAATGCGCAATTGCGATTGTCTCAGCAGAATTCTATTTGCGAATGGCTTGCGATTTAAATGTTTGAGATATGTGTGGTCAGTGTGTCAATGTTGTAGATCCACAATGCGGGGAGATGTTCGAGAACGGTAACTTCAGACGGAGACGCCGAATGAAGCGGCCATTCCGTGCTCCGTACTCCAAGTCCCTGTTCGGTGAGGGTTACCACGTGGCTCATGTTGGCCAGCATGTGCCGCATATGCAGCCGCTGCCGCTTGGAGCCAGAAACTACTTCGGCTCCGGATCTCCGTACCACCCCCCGTCTTACCCCAGATACGATACGTAAGTATTGGCTGGAATATTGAATTTGGAAAACCAGCAAAGAAAAATGCCGGTAGGATAGATACAGTAAAGTAGCTAGGTAACAGACAGACATATCCGGTAAGAAGAGCCGCTTTTCATTCGGCATAATGTAAAAAAATGGTATAACTCTATCCCCAGCCTATAGTATAGATTTAAGAGGATATGGCAAATCTTTTTATAATATTTGGCCTACGAGTTTTATTGCATTCCGTTCGTACGAACAGCAAGTAGGTAAAGTTTCAAAAGCACATTTTTTTACTACATTTAGCAATGTTGTATTGATAAACATTTCTACGATCATTGTTTTTTTAAGAAATAAAGAGTCACTATTTTGCTTCTCATTCTGATGTAACATAATATAAAAAGAATCTTCTTTTATCACTGACCGTACTTACTGTTATTAAAATCTCTGTGTTAATCATCTCTTTCGTTTTTGATAAGAGATTTGGTTTGCTCGTCTTATTTTAAATAATGTTTTACAATCGTGTGTTTGGTAATTTAATTTGTTTTGAAAACTATGTTTTTTAATTTGATTGCTCACATATTTTATTGATTCACGCATTTTTAAATGTTTATATATCCGAGACATTATTACACATAATTATTAATTAGAATAAATATTTACGTTTCTTGGATGCATGTTTACATAACAAACACTAATGAGATTGATGGAACAATTTTTACTTCCGATTTCCGTAGTAGTTTAACTTTTGAACGTTACTTTTATCAGTCATACTCGTATAACATTGAACGTAATGAGCGACCTTTCTTCGAGTGGAGGTGTCCTTTCGGTTTGATAAGGTGTAACCTGACTTTTAGGTAATGCTAGATTTGTTTTAATTGACCGTTTGACCTAGCGAGATAAGGCGAGGCGAAGTAAAAGTTTTATGAACTGTCAACGTTTATTTTTAGGTCCTAATCTGTTATTTAAATTATAAACTCTACCTTGATTATACTGTAGAAAAATATGTGAGAACTACAAATTATGTTTTTCTTTGTAACTATGGTAGCCCATGCGTATTTATAACCCACTTGTAATTACAGCTTGTGATTTTAGTAACGAATCTTAATGAGATTCATGGAATTGGCTTAGCGACTATAATAAGTGACGATGAGCTTGAAACCTGTCACGCTAGGTTCGCAAACTTATGCAAACTTCTGCAAAATGTAGGAATATGTTAAATGTGTGTTTAGACTTGCCTTATTTATCATCCCCCTTAAACAAAAGATCTTAACTGACTTGATCTGAGATCCGATTTTGATCATAATGTACCTGCGTGGGACACTCAGAATGTTTTGAGAAACTGAAAACTTTTAGGGATTAAATATTTTTATTGATTCTTTTCAAAGAACTCTTCACACTAGCCTCTATACGAATTTCTATGGATCAATTTTCTAAAAACTTGCCACACAACATGTTTCTGAGCTTCGTTAAGGCTGTGCGGCACCCAGCGCGAAAATATCCTTCTCAGGCAAAGGTGCTCATGTAGAATCTTATAAACGCCTCCCGATCCAGTCAGCATTAAGTGCTGAATCTGTTCCTATGGAATTTGTCTGTTGTCTTGAATTTAATTTTTTACTTCCAGCACGTTTTTCTCGGTAATAACCATCGAATGACGACCACTTCTTTCATCATCCCTCAAAGTTAGACGACCACGTTTTATTATGCCAACGGTAGATGTTTCCTTTTGAAGGGTTAATCCACAAATGCTATTTGAAAACGATTAAATTAGGTAGTCATCCGGTTTTAGGCCACATATGAAATCGTAAAAAATCATCGCACGAAAATGTTCCCGACGCAGATCCATTTTTCAATGAAACACAAGTATTCAATTTAGCTTTAAAAATAATCTGGTGGCAATTTAAAAATTCAATCGATGGTACTACTTATAAATAATTATATATTTTTAAACAGTTATAAATTAGCCAGGGCCTTCATACAAAAGACTTTTTTTCGCAAAACTTTCTGAGTGACCTGGTATAAAATAATAGGGAATGTTGGATATAACCTGGACATTTCACACAGCATCATAAATCCCCAAAGTAAGGAAAGGTTGTGTTATGGGTTCCAATAACACAAGCTCTACTTACTTGATTGATTATACTACTTACCTACAACGTTTTTTTCTAAATATGTACATATATGCGTCGATGGGTTTTCAACCAGTTACGTATGAAATGCTAAGCTCTGCAAAATGTGGGCATTTATTTGGACTTGCCCCTATAGCCTTAGTGTCCTCTTAACTGACAAAGTAAGACAACGCATGGCATCTCTTAAGGTATCCGAGAGAATATCTTCGTTTTTTTAATGTTACTGTCCGTCTGTTCCAGAACATGGCTGGCGCAGTCTCCGAGTGCCCTGGGCTACTCCGGGATGGGCCGCAGTCCTCCAGGATGCTCCCCCCACAGCGGCCTCCCGCACCAGTCATCTTCAGTAAACCCTTTTGCTACGCATCAATTGCAAGGGCAGGTCTGTATTCTCTGTTTTGGAGGTTCATTTTTTAAGTTGTGATTTGCGTAAAATGAGTTGATATATACCTAACCATGTATATCTACTATTCGGAGTAATTTTCGTGAATTTTTTATACTAATTAAGTTCTACCCTTTCTTTAACATTTAGGATGCATTTTTAAAACGACCTTTTGGTCAAATTATACCAATGGTTATCAATAGGTATGGGTTAAAAAAATATCAATTGGAGTTATTTAATTTACGTTCAACAGAAAACTCATTTTGCGTCGCTCCGTGTGGTAGTAAATGTGTTAAGGATACAGTCATAATCATTTTTGTTTTAGTATTTTTTGTATGGCACAAAGAGAACTGTGTTGAACCAAATGCAGCGAACTTACGCGAGTCACAACTCAAAAAATATCTCATATAAATTATTATTTTGGGTTGTCTCATGCATGAGTGTTAGTGCCTTGACATTCAATCCGAAGATTGTGGGTTCAAATCCCATGCATAATTGTTTGCGTGGAGTTATTTTCTAGAAAGCGATATTACCTATTATATGTAGAGATGTTTTATATGCGTTTAATACACACAATATAATCCTATGCGCCATTGCATTCGCGTGATGCGAACGTATTTTTTTTATAGTACAAGTGTAAAAAAATCACGGCCGTGTTCATAGCTACTCCCTCATCAAAAACAAAAAAACCCTTTTGATTTTTTTAAGACTCGCTTTTAAACCCCCCCACACTCATAAAATAAAAAAAAATCAAATAAATCAAAATCTGGGAGCTAAAAGCAGACACACAGATTACACGCAAACTTATAACACCGGCAAAAATAAAAGAATTAGAAAATCTTTGTTTTAAGATTGCTATAAAGATACCTAAGTGTGAGGTTAACACTATAAAAACATATTCTAAGCTTTGTTTATCGTAACTTAATCCTGCAGAAGGTACAGCTAAATTGTTTAGCGCGCAAAGCGTAGGTAGCATGCACCTACAACGTTTATTAACCGGCTTAATATAGTTACTATTTATTATTTTATACATAACCTTTACTATTAAATTGACAGGTGAACATGAATAATACAGTTCATTTAGTTTTATTTGCAAACTATTTTCTTTAAAATGTTAATCAAAAAATTGCACCTGTTTGGGTGAATCATTTAAGCGACAGACATATCTTAAATGATATCATTTGATGAAAATAAAATGTTTTACCAATCATCCTTTTTTATGGTTTAAGCGAGTTGTGAGGAAACTTGATTACAGTTTCGTATACGTAGTTATTGGTGTTTATTACAGCGTAACACGATTTAATTTCTTCTCTTAGTTTATTAAAACGAGATTAAAATTGGAGCAGCGTGTGAAAAAACAGTAAAAAATTTCAAATTCATTAAAAATGATTGATCAGGATTCGATATTATAATTATACCTACACGGGCATTCATTTTACCTAAAAAGTTCGAAAAGTATATTGCATTGTGTCAAGTGGAGCCTCTTATAGACACTCATAATCCTCTCAGCACACTGGGTCCAAGAACTAGTGACATGAAGAAGATCACCTGAATGTTGATTTTCATAAATTCACACATTTTTAAATATGTAGGTAAGGTACCTACATATTTGAAAATGTGTGAATACCTTATAATTTTATTTATTTGCCAATGTGTGAATTTTGTAAAGTAAGATACCTAATTGTTTTATCAGAGTAGTTCCATAGCTTTAGCATAAACTCAAACCTATATTAATGTTTTTCATAATTTCAGCTCCAAAGCACGCTTCAGCCGATGCAATCGATGTCAATGAACACATACAATCCTATCGGAGTAAATGCTCTTGGTAAGAAATAATAAAATAAAGGAGACTATGCAAAAATATATGATCCACGGACCAAAGTTAAAAAACATGCCTGCTGGGCTGTGAATAGCCCTTTCAAATTAACTAGGTATACATGGTAGAGTTAATTTGAAAGGGCTTTGCAAAAATAATGTTAGGTATTTCACACAGTAAACTAGACTACTATTATGATATGAAGTAAGGATTTAATTTTTTCTTGGAATTAGCTCGATTTCTGCAGAATGGCAGTTGTAATAATAGTCGTACAAAAAACAATAGCACTTTCTAAGCTCTATCGGACTATGTATGAAATCACCAATCACTATTTAATATTCGTGGTAGACGGACACCTTGAACAAAAGATAAGTACTAAGTACTACGAGCCATTCATCGAAGTAATGCCGTATTTTGGGCAGTTTTCCTGCGGCTATTGGAACTCTGCCTTCAATCTTTACTTTTAATTGAAATTGGTATTTTTGTGTGATATTGACGGGTGAATAATATTTGCAGATGGATCCCCAAGCCCCGGCTCGGCCTATGCCACGTCAGCCGGCGGATTCTCCCCAAGTCGGCACCACGATATCGTTACCTCTTCTGATACTGTTACACGCTACCCATTCTGGACTGAAGGTACTTGTTCTTCCTGTTCTTATCCCAGATCATGTTTTTTTTCTTCCTAATTTATGAAAGGACCTTGCACCTTTCACACAACCTCTTATAGGTATATATATGTTAAATAAATTATTATCAACTACCTACCGAGTGATGTCCTCAAGTTTCGAGTGCCATTAGAAAAAGGGACTTTCAGTTTTCCCCGAATCTCTTCCGGACAATTTTTTTGCACAATAACGCCATCTAGCGGGTAACTCAGATCAATGCAATCAGAAGCGTCCTTGGTTATTCATAGCGCACGTGTCGCGTGTTGGAAAACATAAATACGATGAAATCTCGCTACTTTTGGCTTGTCAAAGATTTCAATACATAAAAAAGCACACGTTTGCACAGCGACATCTACGATCAGCACACACGCACTTTATACTTTACTTTACATCTTCTGGCTTTAGCGTCCTTGAGCTTTTAGGAAAATGACTACTTGTATTATTTCCAAGCAAATGGTACAGATGGCGATAGTTTACTGGTACAGGTCTCAAAGAGGCGAGCCCTAACGAGATGTTGCGGGTATGATTCCCACAGCGGAACAGACATTTCTTTGACCTGTTAATATATTTCTTCTAACTAAAAAACGCGCGTCTATCGCGCTCTTCAAAACGACTATGTTCTGAAATTGAATCTATTCTTGTTAACACACTTGTAAATTCTAATTCTAAAGGATTATGCCCAACATTATATGCCACACGGCAGTGTGCAGCAAGATGGGCTATGGGCAATAATATTTGGATTGGGGATGAGGTTAGCACGAGACCGTAAGGAGAATATAGAAAGAGAGGCCAGCATACCCAGCAGTGAGCGAAGTCAGGTTGTGGATGATGATGATGGCCAACATTTAAATCGGGCTGTGGAGGATGATGAAATCATTAATTAGGATCATCTTAATGATGTTGGGTTTACAGGTGGTTCGCCAAGCCCGAACGCTGGGTACGTGCCCGCTGGGTTTTCTCCGCCGCGTCGCCACGACGCTGTCACCTCGTCAGACGCCGTGCGCTTTCCTCCCTTCTGGCCCGATGGTGAATAGCATGCCTGCATTTGCTTTCTAGGTACTTCAATGTACAAATAGCTTTAGCTTAACGCACCTCCTAGCCATGTTACAAGTAGAAAAGAAATCAGGTCGACAATAACACTAAGACTCTATGGCATTATTGCCAAAACTGTATATTTACTCGTACAGTGCCACAAACTTATCTGGTGGCCAAAAGAGGAACTAATGAATTTTACTGTACAATTTATTTTTCTGTTAGTTCCTGGCATTATGTCAAACTGACGATTCACTTACATAGAGCCACAAACTCACATGCCGCGATACTTGACAAAAAATGTAGTTAAGCAGTTTTGGCAATTGCCAGACGCAGGTGGAGTCTATACCTGATCGCACTCATGTCCGCGCCGTACGCGCAGTTTTTCTATACAAAAAATGCTGATGAGTTCAGAAAATGCGGTTCGCTTTTGACGTCAGCAGCATTTTATTGAATTGATAGTTCGCCGCTAGGCTCGGTTGGACTGTGCGAACACAATACACATGTAACATGGCTAGGGGGGCTGACCTCTCCCCTGAAAGCCGAAGATCAGAGCCGCAGCATGGCTTCACACAAAGTATGGCATAAGTACATCCTGGGCACTGATAGTGTTGTTTAAGTGTTGGAGCAAACACAACATACAAGACAGCCACACACGCCACCTTGAAGCTAGAAGCGGTTAAATAATTACGTTTTATAAACGAGAAAGTAAAAAGAAACCATGTTGTGTCTGCGGAAAAATTGCATAATTAAGATTTTTTATTTTAGGGGAAAAGTATCTATATAAATCCCTACGAAACCAAAATAATTAATTTGGGTAAAGTAGCACATTAAAATGCATTTGAGCCAACAGAGAACCTCCTCCTTTTTAAAATCTGGTAAAATGACTATTAGCTAATTAGGAAAGCTTCAATCTCGCTCGGTGGTGTTGTTTGTGGTTGTCGTGTGTCAAATAACCACAGCATGATTTTACTGATCCTGTACGACTTACATGATGCATTTATAAATAAAACACTAGGTAAAGCTAATAAACTATCTAATGAATGCTAAGGTATCTAATAAAGAGCAGAGACCTTATTGTCTAACTGGAAATCCATTCCCATTTCAACCAATCACACAATACGAAAATGACGTACATACATACATAAAGTCACGCCTCTTTCCCAAAGGGGTAGGCAGAGACCACGGATCTCCAGTCGCTACGATCCTGACACACAACTTTCGCCTCATTTACTCTCATTACATTCTTCATACATGCTCGTCGGTTTAGGGTACTTTTGACCTGGCCCTTCTCCAAAATGTCGCCAATTTGATCCAAGAAGGTTCGCCTAGGTCTTCCCCTTCCAGCTGTCCCATGCACACTCGCCTCATACACTTGCTTTGTCAAACGACTGTCATCCATCCTCTCTACATGCCCAAACCATCTTAACATACCTTTCTCGATCCTCAACACTACATCTTCTTTCACTCCACACTGTTCCCTTATCACACTATTTCTCACTCTATCATTCAACGTTACCCCACACATACTACGCAACGCTCTCATTTCAACACGTACCATGACAAAATACGTTTCATCAGTCATTTTCGTATGTGTGATTGGTTGGAATGGGAAATGGGAATGTATTTCCAGTTAGACAAATAGTTCCCCAGTTCGGGCCGAGTGATACTATACAGGGTGTGGCAAAACCTTACAATATTCAGGGCAGCTACTAAAATGTATGGAAATCTTTTTTCATTTTTTTCAAAAGCTTACGATTTCATTTGCTAAGTTACTTTGGGAAAAGTGTTCCTAATGGGAAATAGCGTCGAGTGAGACCTACCTACTTGTTTTTTTTGAGATGAAATTTTTTAGGCTGACTACATTTTTTCAAAAATCCAAAAATGCTGTTGTTTTTATGTTCAAAATATACCTATAGTTTTCTAAGAACAAAACCTTCTAACTACAAAAGAAACGGTAGTTGCCCTGAATGTTGTATAATTTTGCCACAATTTATAGTGAACTTTCAATCCGAAAATTGCTTGAATTCCAGCCTCTATATGTACTTCTTACACGAGCTCAAAACGGCGAAGGAAAACATCAGTTATTATTTTAACTGACAGCGACTGGTCTTATGTTTTTGGACAAGTCTTTGACTACTCTTTTAGATTTTTTCAATGGATCTTGAGTGATTTGAGTGTTTATTGAGAGCCTGTTTTTAACCGACTACATAAAAAGGAGGATCTATGTTCGGCTGTATGTATTTTTTTATGTATGTTCACCGATATCTCCGTCGATTTTGAACCGATTTCCAAAATTCTTTTTTGGTTTGATAGAGTAGGTATACCTATTCAAGAGGTGGTCCTATAAATATTTTATTCCTGAGGGATTGATAGTTTTCCCGTAAAACTAAAAAAAACCTCTACCTCAGAAACGACGCACCGTAGTCAAACATTGAACTCGGTTTTCTTTTTAGCAAAAAAAAAACAGGGTCACTACTGTATCCCCAAGGCACGGTAGACATTCTTTCAGGCATTCTTATAGGCGGCGATGGGCTTGCAACCTGTCACGTATGGAATACTTTTCTTTTTAGTTTTCAGAAAACATAATTATGTTTAACAAATATTCAAAGTCAGAGGTACTAGAATATCTATAAAAACAAACGCTTCATTTCGCTGACCTCATTATCATTAGACTAATATGAATGTAAACATTAGGGCTCGGCCGATGGGAACTCGTTAGCTCAGGAGTCTGCTAATATGATGATGAAAGGTTAGATAATTATTATAATATCACTTGACAACCTCAGTGAGACAATAGCGAGTTCGATTCTCAAGCGGGACCAATATTTGCAGGTTTCTGATGCTCACAGCACAGGCTGTGGGGTCTGGACTGTATAGGTACATATGTGATGTGACTGTTGGGTACCTATTTATTTATCACTATGTATATTGAATAAGTACCTAATAAAGATGATAATAAGTAGGTAGCTTCACGCCAGCATCTGAAAAATTGTGGATGACTAGTTAAAAGTTTAGACACTCAAGATTCCTTCTTGTTATTTATAGGGATAGTCAGCGGCAAGTCCAAAAATATATTTTCCATGTTTTCGTTTATTTTGGTTTTTCTCTTCGATCAACAATGTTCAATCTATCCTCGGTAAATAACAGCTCGGGCCGTTATTTTATTTAGCATTTTGACGTAATTCGTGATGAATGATCGTAGTGTATGACAATGTTTTGAAGATTTCTGACTTTATTACTAAGTATCAAGGGTGTATTTCGGTTAAACTTAAAACTTTTTTGTCACGCTCACAGAATTTAGCTTTGATTTTCTGTTATATTGTTGATCGAAGATTTTTCTACTAGAAACTTTGCATACACACGTATCAGCGACACAGAAAAGGGTGACACACAAAAAGATCGGCTCTCAAAGAGCCAACCTTAATTATAGACAAAATCTACTGTAACTATAGTGTGACTATAGTTGCAGTTTACGTACATAATAAAAACCTTCGTTTTTTATTGGCAGGTGGTGTCAAGGATGAAACAGCGCTAGGCCATGTTGTATATAATGCTAGTGCTTATTCTAAAGGTGTTATATGAGGCCGATATTTGGAAGGGTTACAAGACATGGTAATTGAAAGGGAATTTGACAACTGATGATGAATTTAATATTTATATCAAGTTAGTTTGTAAGTTATGGGTGTCTGTTAAAATAAATATTATAGATACCTACAACATGCTACAAGATTATGTGTTCCTAGAAATAGAAACTGACAATGAATCTTATATAAAATTTACTGAAAGGTAAATAAAACAATATCATTAGGATTGGAATGAAACCTTTCAATATAGATCTAATAAAACAGCTTCGGCCAAATGTGCACTCAAATAAGTTAGGGATACAATAAATATACATAGAATCAAAATAAATTAACAAAGCCTGAACTTTACACTTTGAAATTTTGTAAAAATATATGAATAACTTGATGTTGTATTTATAAATACTATATAAGTATAAATAAAATAGAAATTAGTACTGGTAATGAAATGAAGCTGATATAATTATACTTTTGCAGAAATTATTGATATGTGATCTCATTTAAAATATAACGATGTTGAATCCTGTTTGTAAAAAGAAAATAAAACAAGGTAAAGACGAATACACACTCCATGCTTAAAACCAAAAAATATTGCTTAGGCACTTACGTTTTGTAACATACCTAATGTTAGATACGATGTTGATGTTTAAGTAAAATGAAAGTGCGTAATATGAGTGTGTTTGACCCTTCAGCCATCATCGATCTACAAGCTTGTAAAATTTAATTGTATGTATGTACTGTATAATAAAATTATTTCCAAAATTATGAGCTGTTTTCACGGTATTAAATCAACCTAATCAGCAAGTATTATTATGAGTCAACATGCTTTATTTAGGGAGACTTGTTAGCTGGAACTACAATGCCTTGATAATGTCGTATAGAGAAAGCATTTCCAGGTAAGTACCTAATTAATTTACTTACGATAAAAAACTAGTGATACCATAAAATCAATGAATATTCACAGATGTAGGTAGTACCGCGATATCACTCGAGAGCCACTCGTTTTGGTTAATAAAAGTTGAGATAACGATACTATAGTGATTGTCTATAGAGATATAACTAAATAAGTATTTTTTATTTTATTTTATTTTACAAATTTTGGGAAAACTAACAGCTAGGTATAAACAATAGAATATAAATTATAAATAGTATGCAGCAGGAGGCTACATATTATAAGGAAGGCCAATTACAAGTTTCCGCGGATAGATATTAACGAACTATATAAAGAATGAAACGAACAGGTGACGACATGAACCAAAAGTTACTCTAAAATGTATAAAACGAAAATTTTTACCTAAAAATAAATACAGCAAAGCATCTAATACATACACACTAAGAATATTGCTTTTGAGTGCTTAATCTAAACGTCAAAGAAAATGTCATTAAGCAAGCGTTTCAGCTTACTTGTGCTGGTGTTAAATAAATCTACGTCACAGTTTGCCTTAACTAATTCATTAAAAGAGCTAGAAGCTCTATAGACAAATGCATTCTGCCTATAATTTGTCCTGACGACAGGAACATAGAGTGTATTAGGTTTCCTCAGTGCAACTAAGCTTGCGCGTAGTCCTAACAGCTCAAGAAGTTCGGGGCAATCGACAGTGCCGTTTGCTATACTAATTAGGTAAGATAGATCAGCCATTTCTCTGCGTTTGCATAACGGAAGAAAGTGAAATTTACGACACCTTGTGTCGTAGTCAGGCAAGAATATTCCCGCTCTAAATTGAAGGTAGCGTAGAAACCTCTTTTGTATTGCTTCTATTCGCGTAGAATACGTATCGTATTGAGGATTTTTTTAAATGTTTTTCTATAGGTACAGGCTTTTTATAGGTGACCGTGAGCTGATTGATATTATACTATTATTCACTAAGGAGTTCCATTGAACAGCTCCTGGCTCCATCATCAAAGCAGCTCACTGCCACCATATTTTCAAATTGTACACGATACTTTTTTTTTTTTTTTTTTTAAATTAAATAGGTCAGCATTTGACCTCACTCTGCCTGATGTTAAGCAGTAGTGAGGTCTAAGATGGAGCATGCTTACCTAGAAGGAACCTATTTACTCTTGATTTGAAGACCCCTAAATTGTACTTTTCGGGAAATACAGAGCCCGGCAATGAGTTCCACAATTTGGCGGTGCGTATGAAAAATGTGGACTCAAAACGAACTCTGGGAATGTCGACCATGTACAAGTGGCGTCTTTCCGGGAACCTGTTGGCCCGATAAAAGAATGGGGATGGTGGAACTAAATTGTGGAGTTCTTGATACTTGACCGATACACCCAGTTTCAATTCAATCGGTCTATAGGCTGATTTCACCATCAGAACAGATCACTGCCACCATGTTTTAAAATCAAAGATGAAACTTGACCTAGGTAACTGAAACTAGCCTAATATTACAAGTTTCAACTAAGTAAGTAAGTTCGTATGAGTCAGTGGCCAACTCTGGTGACGGAGTTTTTAGTTCGCCTTGAGGCCTCCGTCATGGCTTAACGACTTAAATAGCCGGGACCGACAATTTAACGTGCCCTCCGAAGCACGGAAGCGCTCAGATGAAAATGCCACTGGTGGTCACCCATCCACTTACAGACCGTTTCGAACGTTGCTTAACTTCGACGATCTATCAAGAACGACTAAGCAAGC
Source organism: Epirrhoe alternata (assembly GCA_963565295.1). Classification (NCBI taxonomy): domain Eukaryota; kingdom Metazoa; phylum Arthropoda; class Insecta; order Lepidoptera; family Geometridae; genus Epirrhoe; species Epirrhoe alternata. The sequence goes on from OY751375.1 coordinate 6,052,521, forward strand.
ACGACCACGAAGTTTCAACTACATCGGCCAATTTGCTAAGGTTCTGTTAAGCAACTCCTGAATCCGTCATCCGAACAGCGCACTGTCAACATATTTTTAAATTGTAGATGGTCCTTGATTGTATTTAAATGAATAGACAAACGTGCGTAGGCTCGTTAAAGGATTTAGGTAACCCAATGGAAAGCAAATAGGTAATATTGAGAAACGAGTTCGCCTTGCCCATTGAATCAAATGCACTGTAGGTATAAGGTATACCTACAGTGCATTATTTATAAAATTTACAAGCAATAAATGGTTTTAAAATATGACTAACAATAGAAGAAGCGGACATTTTGGAACATCAAGCATTTTGCATCTTTGGGGTGTTACCAGAAACCACTTACATGGGCTCATAGCACAACAAACACCAAAGCATATAGAAACATTATATTTAGCTGCATTCACATAAAAACAGACATTACATTTTATTTCAAATAACTTAAATCCATAGTAGGCATAGCATGGTAGAAAGTTTTTATACAGGGTGTAAAAAGACAATTACCGAAAACTGAGGGGTTGCAATCAGACCATGATTCTAAACATATTAAGCGAAAAAAAAACGCAATTAAATATTTTGACTTAGCTTAGTCATTTTATGTTACTTTCGGTTATTTACTACTATTACAACATTATAAGACCATACCTACCTAATAATTTTATTTATAAAAGAAAAAAACATTAAAAACTCAAAATCCAGCATTCTACGTAAAAAAACGCGCCCGAAACATACGCAAACAGTACTTCAAATGCTGTTTTCTCCGGATATAATGAATATTTCGGAAAATCCTTTTGGATTTGGTTGTATGTTAGGATGCTGTACACCTATCGGCCTCAGTAGACGTCTTTTTACACCCTGTATAGTTTTACGGAGTCAAATAGACATACATCTTATGTAAAAATCTATCACCTGGTGTCTAGGTAGTCTATGTAGGTATTTGAATTGGCACCCAACTGATGAAGATATTTGGGCATGCCAATATCTTCTTGGGCATGCATAAATTGTGTAATAAATAAAATACTTAATCATAAAATAATATACATACTTAATTATCTTACTTAACCTCGATTACCTTATCATAAGCGCGTCCAGCGTTCTGACAAAATTTATTACACCTATTTTATAGGCATTTGTATGAAAATATTGAGTATTGTTGCAAGTATTTTAACTTACTCATACCTAATAATATAATTATTTTTTCTACAATTAAGTAGGTACTATATTTTACAAAAAGAAACGATATGAGTACCAGATTTTTTTGACTACGTACATTTAGCCATTACGAACCAACTGCTAACCCAGTCATGATTTTTATTTAATAGAGCTATGTGCCACGAATTGCTCACTAACTTATCGATACATCTAATGTTAATATAGGTACTTATATATAAAACGAATTAACCTCACAATTTAATTAACAATTTAAAGCCAAATTTCATTGACACGAGTTCTAAATAATGAGTCCTATGTTTAGAAAAAATATTTTGTCTTGTTTAGTAAGTAGGTATAAATACTGAAAACTTTACAAAAAATAGTTGCTGATACATTTTTAGAATTACAGTTAGATCAATTTCATGATACAATTATAAAATCAGTACAACTTCATATTTTGTAAATTTCGGGTATCAAAAATACAGTATTATATTAATTTTGGTTAATTGTTTGACAATCTTAATCGAACGAATGTCGACTTCTAAATATTTATGAATCCATGAAGCATAGCACTATTTTACTGGAATATATATTATTGTTCCCTAGTACTACATTCCTCCTCAATTTTGTTTGACTCGCTCCATACTGGAGCTTGACATATTTAAATACTATAAATAAAAGAATGCTAGGCCCCAAACCGTGTTTGTTACCTACAGTATTCTTTACAGTATTGGTCGCGAAAGAACAGGAGCAAAATTTGTTACTAAATAGCATTTGACTTTGACTTTGAGTCAATGCATACATGCTCAGGATATCAAAAGTTGGGGAAAACACAACCATGAACACTTTCGTACGTGACTTCGTACTGAAGCAAAATTGAAAAACGTTGTAACAAATTCATAACTTGCTTCTTTATGATGTTTCATGTTAAGATTTGGCGTTAAATGTTTCACAGGTTCCTCATCGGAATTAGATTCGGAACTAATGTGTTTCAAGATGCGAATCGCCCAGAGTTTTGGTAGGTTTGCAATTACACTTCATGGCAGACAGGCCGGGCAAGCACTCATTTTTTTTAATTAGAAAATATCTGAGCTTAGTTTTCACCAACAAAAGTTGAAACATATAATGTTTGATATATCGATAGGCGATCACTTGGAGTCGTTGATGTGAACTCTCTTAAGGCGTAGAGACTTGCTTCGTGGCTCGGGCGTGAGCTGAAGTAAAGCCGGCGATCGCTCCACGCTGAGCGAGCGACCTCGAGATCTCTGTACGCCCTCGCTGTACACAGACACCTCACAACAATTCAATACACTCTTTTGTTCGATTGCACTCGACAAACTATCGTCAGAATTGTACTCGTCTCCAGACTCCAATACTCTGTAAATATATCAATATATCAATGAATATTTTTTTCGATTAATTTATTTATATCAAACAACATTAGATTAAGTAACAGATGTTAATAACTTAATCTAAGGTCCATATTTTATTTAAATACAAAGGTTTTTTAAATACAGTAGGTAAGTACACGTTTTGGCGATGAAAATATACATTTATACTTTATTAATTATGCACCTATTATGATGTATTTACACAACACATTCGAATCCGTTGAACCATCTGAGGATCGTTGTAAACAATCTTTAGATAGCTCAACTGAATCACTGTCAGGTCACTGCCAGTCGGAAACGTCGAAACCTTGCCCAAAACTCTGACAGTTGAACTATTATGTTGTGTTCAACTAGGTACATAGGTACGGAAGTCTCGAATAATTTATACTTTAGTGTTTTTGCTCAAAAATTACAATCGCATTGGCTTTTTAAAGTTTTCGCTTACAAAAATCGCTTTGCAATATGATACACTTAAGGGATCGTCTCTACCTTCGATCAACTAGTCTCTACAAACTTGGTTCATGCTTTCAAATAATAGCAACTAACCTGTTTTCGACTTTGTCTATTCGTTGCTTTATTTTGGCCTGCTCTTCTCCAAAATCAGCGATAAGGCTTTGTAAGCGGTTATTTAGAAGGTCTACTGTATCTTCTAATTTGTGTACAGTTTCTTCTAGACTCTGCTGTGTCGTTTGAGCACTTGCGAATGCTGCTTCATCAAGTAGACCATCCTATGAAAAAAACACATTTAAATTGTACCTACACTTATTTCTGTTGCTATCATAGAAACTCTCCGGTAAGACGGAAAAGGTACAAGTTTGACTTCTGTGGCGTAGCCTAATTTGCACGATTGTAGATACAGGGCTTGAGTAATGTGGTATCTTTAGCTTATTATAACCAACTGTGGGTTTTGAAATAATCTGTGATGTAATCATTCACATTACAGCACAGGATTTACATTACACCATTTACACCTAAACTACATACTGCAATTTAAATTCATATACACATTGAGTAAGTACTTTACCTTTCTTAAGAGTTGACATCCGCGTTCGGTGAGCGTTGCCCTAGCATCAGGGTAATCTGCTAGAGCCTCCCATAAGTCTCGTTTTGCCAAACAAAATAAATCAGAATATCCCAAAGCTCGGACATTGGCAGTCCTTCTGTTGCCGGTACGGTTTCCCGCGATATCCAGCACACTCACTTCTCCAAATACAGATCCAGCACTTAGAGTCGCCAAAACGGTGGTCCCGTCATCGGCCACAACTTGCAGTCTTCCCCTTTTGACGATATACATTTCCTTTCCAACGTCCCCTTTCCGACAGATGTAATCACCAGGACTGAATACTTGAAGTCTCAATTTTAATACCAACGCTTCTAGGAGACCGGGTTCGCAGTCTTGAAAGATCCTCACTTTTCTTAGTGTGTCCAGATGAACTCTGATCGCAATTTCAGCCTTCAACTTATCGGGGAGTGACGATAGCACCTGCTCTTCATCAAGAGCGCCGCTCTGAGCCCACGTATATGCGAACCATCGAATCACTCTCGCTTCTAGCTCACCGCTAACTTTTCTAAAGGCCATGTATTGTTTGACACCGTCCATTTTATTCTGAAACTCTACCCTGGCTACGTTCATGTTGGATATCATCGATCCTATATTTCCAACGATTGTAGCGAATATCAGTACTCCAGCTAGGAAATCGGCAACAACGAACAAATATTCGGCATCGATTTCAGGTTGTGGTGTTTCTCCAATGGTCGTGAGAGTTAACGTGGACCAGTAGAAGCTATAAATGTACTGATGAGCTAGTGAGTTGTTGCGTGGACCGGTTAAATTGTACACCCAGTTATCCGTGCCGAAGCCTATGGCATAGCTTATGACGAAGTAAAGACACGCGTTCCAATGAATTAGTACGAGTATGGCCATTACAACCTAAAAGGTAAACACATGTCGGTCAGTCGCCCGTATCATAAATATTAATTATAAATATTGTTTAATCGTAGGTAATGTTCTGACCTTGCAAATTCTGAAGGCATTTGGATAGCTGGTGGCGGTCTCTGTGCGATCGAACCACACCCACATTCGAGGTAGGCGAAAAAGTCTATTCAGTCGTACAATAACAGGGCACGGCAAACCTTTCTGGAACAGCACCAATATTGACACTTAGCAATAACGCAGTTAAAGAATGTCTGGGTGGAACACTTCTTGTTCATGATTACGAAATTAGATCGCGTAAATAAATGATGATCATTCTTGATCATTATTAAAAAAAGAAAGTTTGAGTCAGTGGCCAACTCTAGTGATGGAGTTTTAAGGGTGCTTAAGGCATTTATTTCAGTATTTATTATTTAGTCTTAGTTAGAAATAGGTCAAATCTCATTAGAGTAAAATAGTACCAACATGATCACAAGATCCAGGTTTCCACCAGTAGTAAGCTATGTCCGTTGGTAAAAGAGATGCCAAATCATACCGCCAAGCTTTGGTTTTCAGATAGTATTTCCTTAACATTATTGAATCTTTTACCATGAGGCCTTGATCCAAATAACCTGTAAATGACATTCAGGATGTATTATCAGCAACTTTTTATAAGATCTTGATACTAGAGCACGATTCCATCGATTGTGAGTCGGATCGGCCCCATTGCAATGTTTGAACGGAAAAAGCGACTGAGCTGGGTCGAATGTACACACGTTAGCTAAATTTGATGACGCAAGGCGCGGCTTTGTGTGAGTGGGTGTCAAATTGTTGATTTGCGAGACACTCAAAAGCAAAACAAACGACTTACTTTGTCGTGAAATATAGGTTGATGTTACTTCATGATCCATTTTATGTGAGAGTCAGCACTTAAAATGCTTATTTTTCTTGTGAATTTTAATAGATTGCACTATTTCTGTGTGAACTTAATACTAACTTTTGAATAAAGTAGATAAAAATTGCCTTTGACTAGGATACAAAATACTCTGCGTGTAAAATAAAAAAAACATATTATTGGCAACTTGTATTACAAAGCTAACAAAAATAACATACTCAACATAAATGGCAGCCAAATCTATTGGCTGTCATAGGGTTAATAAATAATGACAAACGAGATGGGAGTAAGTGCTGAGATCACGTCTAATAGAGGGAAATGAAGCTCATATTGTGTCGATTCCACGTGTGGGACAGCAGCAGGAAGATGATTATGATGTTTTTTTAAAAGGCTTAGGTAAACTTAATAACACTTTATTAATATTATAAATGTGTAAGTAAATCTGTCTGTTTGTTACCTTTTCACGCCCAAACCACTAAACAGATTAGGCTGAAAATTGGTATGGATAAAGGATGTATCCCAGAAGATAGGCTATGATGAAGATAGGCGGAGATAGGCTACTTTTTATCTCGAAAACATCCCGAGGGACTGCGGGTCACACTGCGGGAGCGAAGCCTGCGCAGCTTGTTATAAAGAAAAGGCACACCTCTCAAAAAGCTATTTTCAACGATGAGCGTCTAGTAGAAATGGTATAGAGAAGTTTTATTCATATGACGTCAGTACAAATGCTTATTCATTGGTTTGATTAAGATAAAGTAAGCAAGTTCACAGCTGTTATTTTGGTGGTACATCAATTAACGTCATGCTGTGCGGACTAATATCATAATAGAGGAGACTCGCAATATAGATAATATACGTATTTACGAAATAAACAGACATAGCGTAGATCACCTTCTACTAATAAACTTTTTTTATCGTTCGAACCTATAAGCTTAATTACTTATTGATATAAAAAAAAAAAAAAAAAATATTAGACACAACATATAAATATTGACTTATGATATTTTCTTACCTTCATGCATATGTATAATGGTGTCTACAAGATATATAACGTCACATAAGTAGTCCATAACAAACCAAAACTGTGTCAAATTATCTAACTCCCAAAATACTGCACGTCCAATCACGAATACCATATTGTAGAGAATCGCTAAAGACACTACTGCCAGCCACTGAAAAACAACGAGTCTTCAAAATTAATTCGTAAAGTACATGTTTGAGTAACGCATAAAAGCAATCCATCTTAGCTGAGCGTGACTAAACTGCCCCATTTACATGGAAGACTTTCATCAAATACGACGTCGAATCGCACTGGAGATTCTTGCACAGAACATTGGGCGACACTTGTCGGATCTAATTTGCATATAACTAGAGGCCCTCCCACGGCTTCGCTCACGGTACCAGAATCTAACAGACAGACGAAAGCGACTCCGTTATACACTATAGTATGTACAGAAAACATAATCTTGTGGCTTGGTGTCGTAAGTCCTTCAATATCATAGGCGTTTTGCATTTAATATTACAGATTATTTTCAACTTCAACTTAAAAAAACACAAAATATTTATTTGGAACTAAAAAAACATGATAGTAAAATATACAACAAGGAAATGTTGACTACCGCAAAAGTTAAAAAAACTGAGTCCGCGCTTTCCTCTAGACAAGAGAGGATCAGGTTCCAAAACTGAGGAAGTTATTACAAAGTTAAACTAATTAGGTATTAAGCAATTGGAAAACTAAATATAACCTGTATAAAACAAAACTTACTTGGTAATGAGATGGAAGCGTAGGATCGAAAGCGAGTTTCAACCCACAAAACAGTTTAGACCGTTTTGTTTGATACAGCGGTTCCTGTGGATCGGTGAATGTCTTCGCCGCGAACTTATCCAGGAACCAGTCCGGTGGTTTGGCTCGCCCTTCTCCGCTGATGCGGTAGCGAAGGTTCGTGGTCACCCTCGTCCACTGCTTATGGAGCCAGCTCTTTTCATTACTCGCTTCGCTTATCACCTGCTTGAAATTAAAATTAATATAAACATGCGCGTGAATCTCTTCCGATGAGAAGGAAACCGGCATTTCGTTTAAAGCATTGTCATGTGCATGAAAAGAGCCTTTCTGAGGCGCACTTTATAATCAATTATTCATATTCACACTAGCTCGAATGATTAGTGACACAATAAGAAGAAGAATTTAGCTGAGGAGTCTATTTCTTCATTTTGTACTTTGAAATACACCGCTATTTTATGACTACCAAAAAAAAATTAAGGACAGTTGCAGCAGATGCAGAAAATGATAATGGCATGGTCAGAACTTTTTTTTATTTAACTATCACAAAGTTATCGAGGATTGTAGTCAACCAAAACCGCACAAAATTTTATAAAAACTGTACAAATAAGTACTATAGACAACAATCGCACATAGACTCTCATTCGAACTATGTTCTCGTATCTTTCCCAGTCAGTAAAACCGCAGTATTATTATTATTATTGATAGCGTGGCTTTTATATCACTGCGGCCATGAAGGCCTATTGTGATCGCCACTTTCAAGTCGCCCCTTGTGGCGGGGCGTTCATAGTTCACTTCCAAGCCCTACTGCTGACATAAACTGTAGGACCTTTTTGGGAGTGAATTCTCGTAGCTCCTCTGGGCTTAAAGTGTACTTGCCCAGAATGGCGCTGCGTTTGTGCATTAGTGGCCCACACTCCCCTAGCAAATGAAGGGGCGATTCATCCGCCTCTTTGCAGAACCTGCAGGTTGGAGTGTCGCAGAGCCGTAACTTAAACATGTGCTTGTTAAGGCGACAATGTCCAGTCAAAGCTCGGACCATAATGCGTAGGTTGTTTCTGCTTAGCGCTAAGACTTGGTTGGTATACCGTTTGTCAAAGGCTTTGATTAACAGTTTGGAATGGTTCATGCCCGGAGAGTTATACCAGTATCTGGCTGACTCTCCGAAGCAGGAATCTGTTAGGGTTCTTTTGGCCAGACTTTTCGGTATGCCACAGAACGGTTCAGGACCCAGCTGTGTACCATTAGATCCGGCCCTTGCGAGTTCATCGGCACACTCATTACCGTGCACTCCAGCATGACCTGGAACCCATCTTAGAACCACCCTGTTTTTTAGACTCAGAGTGTTCAAACGTGTCAGACAGTCCTCTACTAGCTTGGACGTGATAACCTTCGAATCCAGGGCTAGGAGAGCTGCTTGACTGTCAGAATTTATATATATTGTTTGGTTGGAGTAGCGTTTCTGAAGATTAACGTATGCACACTCCAGAATGGCATACACTTCCGCTTGGAAGACTGAGGCGTGTTTGCCCAAGTTAACGCTTGCGCGAAACTTTGGTCGCTCTCCGTAGACCCCGCATCCTACATCCAACCCAATTTTGGAACCATCCGTGTACCAGTTAAGGCACCCGGCCTCGCAGGGGAGCTGGTTGTTGAGCCAGTCTTCTCTAGAGGGCATTTCCACGGTGTAATATCTTTCGAAGACATACCGGGGAAGCATGGCATCCGATGTCATGCTTAGTATGCGTGATTCCATTGTTGAGTCCTGTAAGGATCTCAATTTCTTAGATAGCCAATTTATTCGTACCTGGGTGTTTGCCCTGTACATGCTGGCTTTCGCCTCTTTAAGCAGAAATAAATGAAGAGGCGGTAGCCCTAGCATTGCATCGAGTGCCAGCCCAGGGGAAGTGGACATGGCTCCGGAAGCCATGAGGCACGCGGTCCTCTGTAGACTACCTAACTTTTTAATAGCTGTCGTCTGAGAGGCTTTGTCATACCATACCACAGAGGCGTATGTGATTATCGGCCTCACAACGGTGGTATATAGCCACAAGGCAATGCGGGGGTTGAAGCCCCAGTTATTCCCCATCAGTCGACTGCTAACTCCCAGGGCCATCCTAGCTTTTTGCAAGACGTTGCCTAGGTGTGTGTTCCACGTCAGTTTATGGTCGATAGTAACGCCAAGGTACTTTACTTCAGTGGAAAGGTTGATTGGATTACCATTAAGAATTGGCTTTACCAGTTTGTCCAGCCTCTTCTTTTTGGTAAATGGCACAATCACTGTTTTTTCCGCATTGACTGAGAGACCGCTCTTGCCACACCAGTCACTGACAGTATTTAGTCCTCTTTGCATGATGCTAGAGATGGTAGATTGACAGAACCCCCTCACGACGATCACAAGGTCATCTGCATAGCCCTGCGCATCGATATGGAGGTTCGCTAATCTGTATAGGAGTTGATCCACAGCGAGAGTCCATAGAAGAGGCGATAAAACTCCACCTTGGGGGCAGCCTCTAGCTGTGGATATCTCAATTGACGTTTGTTGAAGTGCCAACCTTGCTCCTCTGTGAGTGAGCATTCCTTCTATCCACCGCGTGACTGTTGGATCGACATACCAAACAAACCGACATACAAAACCGCAGTAGCTATCATAAATCCATGTCTGACTCGTCTCGTCTCCTTTTGAGGTTATAATTTTTTTTTCTCTTTTTTTGAGTTTTAACTACATAAATGTGATCAGTAACAGACACCGAGAGCATGTTTACAATTTTTTTGGTAATTAAAAAATAGGGGCGTATAATTATTTTGCTTTTTTAATAGAGGTATTACTGAAGCTTTAAAATTTGTTTATTTCCAGATAAAGGGAATATTTACGTGTAAGAAGGTTCAAAACAACAGAACTTTAAACGTTTTGTATAACGAGCAGCATTCCGCTTCAGAATGTTTATGGCGGTCATAACGACGTTAAAACATCTTGTGAATCATGAAAGTCTAATATCGTATGTGTTGTCTTTTATTAAATTTCAAAGGCATTCGCAAATTGAAAGTAGCCCAACCATTAACTCTAAGAAATGGTTCCCCACAAACTTGACTATTTAGTTTTAAGATCACCCGCTGACACCTAAATGACAGCTAGGCCCCAAACCGTGTTTATTGCCCTGGTTCTTTACGGTATTGGTCTCGAAGGAACAGGAGTATAGTCACCTAGTTTTAACGATTCAAAGTGATCCCTGCGGTCCTACTAAATTACGTACTCTTTGTACTGAATAAATGAATTCGACTTAGACTGAAATATATTTTCATATAAAATAGACAAGGACAAGGAGTTTATTTGTCCTTGAAAATAGACCGAGTTTTTAAATCCCAATGACTACTTATTAATCAGGGAGAAAAAATATGGAGATTTCTGGCATATTTTTCTTACTTATGATGTATAGCCTTTAAATCTATACTAGATGTTGTATTGCCAGATTGCATTGAATATAAGGCGGTTGCCTTTAATCGTGATAAATATCGTTAAAGCATCGGTAAGTGTCAACTGTTTAATGTGCTATGAATTTAAATCGGTTACTCATTGTACCCTCCTTACGTACTAGCAATCGATGTCATTGAGTCAGTTTATTCCGAACTCATGAAAATAAATAATATTAGGAGGAATTAATTATGAGAGGCGCAAGATAGAGGAGACTGGCATTAAAGAAGGAAGGCCTATACCCAGCAGTGGGTGATACCAGACTGAGATGATGATGATGAATTATGCAGTCAAATAGTTTTTTAAGAATAAACGAAGTACAGTCAGCTACGAAAGTCGAGTAAAGGTGCATTTACACGGTGCGATTTGTCGTCGGATTTGCTAGGCCGCGCCCATTCGGTGTGCCAACTTGAGTTAGACTTAGCGCATTCACACGACAAACTGCGCTTGCGATGCGATGTCGCGTCGTCACTACGATGCGATATCGGAGATCCAACTCGCCATCGCATCGCGGCGAGTAGGGTTACCATACTAAAAATTGGAAACCCGGACAAATGCCAGACAAAATATACGATTTAATTGGAAACGCACGTGGCTTACAACATATTATGTTGGTACCACGTGAGTGAAGCCACGGTGCGTTCCGCAAGCTCACATACCTAAATGTAGACATTGATATTTTAATGTTCAATATAATAGTCTTAATAACGAGAATTTCATTATTTTTCTACATAAAAAAAATCTTGTAAGTACTTATTTTGTATCATAATATCTTAGAAAAATCTAAATAAAACGACAGGTCTGGAGAAATCTTAACGTATGGTTACTGTAAAATGGGCGGATTATAGGGGCGTATGCCACAGAATAAGTTTCATAGTTACCTAGACTTTTACTAACTGCGGAAGAGCGTCCGATATTTGGTAGATTATAGCGTTGTTAAATTTCAACAATGTTCTCAAGGGATCGTTAGTGCAGTGGTTTAGCGTGCGGTTTCCAAGAAGAGACATGCTGGTTCAATTCCTTGCACAAAATTTTTTTTGCATTTTTTTTTATTTTTGCTTCTCTAGAATTTTTTTTATGTTAATGGTGAACATCTCAGTTTCATAAACTTTTTAATAAAAACTAAAGAAAATAAAATTAATATTCAAGGTCCGAACAGAGTACTTACTTAGATGGTAATTTTACCTAATACTATTTTACCTAATACTAGCTGTCCGCCGCGGTGTTACCCGCGATCCCTCGGGAAAACTTCACTTCCCCGGGATAAAATATAGCCTATGTCAAAGATTTAAATCGTTAGATGTGCCCGGACGCCAAAAACTATGGCGTTGTCTTTACATGTGTGTTATCAAAATGCCGACGTACGCACACACACTAATGATTAGTTAAAAATTAGTGGATTTGCCAATAAACTAAACTTTTATTTCACCATTTATTGTGCAATAATATTGCACGAACTTTCGTGAAAAAATATATGTATGAAATTGAAAAATTCTGTATGTGTGGCTCAAAATACCTACGCACGCAACTTAGCTAATGAGTACGTATAACATATAAATAGTGTTATTGCCAATAACCTTAATTGAAATTATTATCATTTATTGTGCAACCATATTGCACAGACTTTTGTAAAAAACAAAGGTCATATTATGCCCTGAAATGGAAAATAATGTACAAGTCTAAAAATGTGCAATCTGTGAGGTACGGTCAGCAAACTCATCAGATTAAGTATGTACGTACTGGCTTGGGTGAGTAAAACCAAAACAATATGAATTACATTTTTATTTTATTTTATTTATTAGGGACAACAAACAGCTACAATATACAGCGTATTTGAACTTAATAGTAAGAAATGACCATTAAGTACTTAGAAGGTAAAATATACATGACAGGTAATATAATATTGTAGCCCACAACATTATCTAGACAAAGAGAGTTTATATAAAAAGTGCCACTAGAGGCAAATACAAATTATTTACCTAACACTATTTGTACAAGTATTAGGGTAAAGGCCCCAGTAGTCGGCCCCTCTCCAGTAGTCGGCCATTACTGGCTTTTAGTTTGAATAAATAGCAGAGTAATCCAGATTTCCGCGCCAAATTAATTTTGATTGCTACTATGATTTCTGATTGGTCGATGCAAGACGTTTCCTTGTCATTAGGTTGGTAGGATTGGCAATAATTTCAGTTCATTCCGCCGGTGTCTCCAAGAGAGACGTCAAGTGCGTTGCGCGCTAATTTTTTACTAACTACCGGCGTCTGGAAAACAGGTAAGTTTATCTTTTTATCTCAAGTTATTTGAAACAACTTGCCGTCTAGGTACTTTATTATGAATTTTTACGTCTTTTTTAACAAAAAAAAATGAGTTTTTAATTTATTTTTCTATATTTTACGAGACGGCCGACTACTGGTTATATATTTTTTTGTGAATTCCAGTACTCGGCCACCCCCGGCCCAGTACTAGATTTTGTTGATTTTTTACGAATTCAAGCGAAATTGAGTTTAATTAAAGACTGCCTTTAGTACTTTTAGTTAATGGTACCATATCATACAAAATTGTTTGAAAAGCCCAGTAGTCGGCCGCCTTTAAAGTTGCTGATATGGGCGGCCGAGTACTGGCCTGAACGTACCCAGTACTCGGCCTTATCTCATCAAATATTTTTAAACTAGTTATTGCCTGCGGCTTCACCCGTGGCACAGACGTTTTATACAGCCAATAAGCTTTTCTACCTAGGTTTTTAGACGTTTTATCAAATTCGGCTAATTGAATGGCGTGATTGAAATATAATCTCATTATTTAAAGAAACATTATATTTTTTATATTATAAGAATTTTATATTTTTATTTTATAATTTATTTAATGAAACTAAGCTACTACAATATGTACATAAAATTACAAAATACAATAGAATCAGTCAAGTTATCTAAGGATTTATTTATTTATTTTATTATAATAATTTATTATTTGTAGGTATGTTCCTAGTAACTAGGTATCTTAAGTGTCAACGTTCCTGATTAAATCTGTGATTATTATATAGAATAAGGTTATGGCCGAGTACTGGATCGCAGAGGCCGAGTACTAGATTTTTGTGGCCGAGCACTGGGGAAAAGTGCCATTTTTAGTTCGAACTCATTTTTTATATGTTTAGCAACAATCATGACAATTAATATATATTGTTTCGAAAAGGTAGGTAATTAAATTATCTATCTAACAGACTCTTTTGTTTCATTCGTACTATTATGGGCTATTCGTAAGCAGGTAAATCGTTTGGTGGTTCCGTGGTCGGCCGAAAAGCTGGTATAGCATTATGGGCCGGTTGGACTGCAGCAGTAGACATTTAGCACTGTTTCAGGCCGCGCGCAAAATACTTCGCGTCGCCGCAGTGGCAGTGAACTCGCATGACATCGCCAGCGACATAGTGGACATAAGCAGCAGGGTGATTTTATTTGACTTTAAAAATGCATTTTATTATGATCAAACATTGCTTAGTAGGTAGAGTAACAAATTTGAGTTTCGCAAATAAATGAAGTAACCTCTTTATTCTTGTTTTGTTTGTTTCATTATTATTTGTTATTTTGTTTGTCAGTAAATAAAAAAAGGGTGTCAAATAAAAATAATTTATTTAATTGGGTGAGACACATTAAAATTGTCTAGGGAACAAGGGTATTTTAGTGTTTAATTTTATTTCCACTTTGTTTTGTCCTAGCTGTTATACAACAAAAGAAGCTAAATGTATTATAGATTTCAGTTATGTAATTAAATAAAAAGCATGCAAGTAAAAAAAATTAAGTTTCATAAGGATAACTAAAACAGTACCCAAACTGAAAAAAAAAAACAATTTTCTGGAAATAACAAAAACAATTCAATAATCTGTTGGATATCCCAGGGCATTAGCCACAGCTCTAAATCACGCGTGGTATGCTGATATCAAGTTATCAATTGTCGACTGTGGAATAAGGCATCATATTCTAGAAAGATGTGAAAAAAAACAGTCAATCATTTAAGAAAAAAAGCGATAATTATGATGTAAACACTAGAAATAAGGATAAACTCGCTGTTCCCACTACTAGATTAGATAAAATTATGAAATCATTTAAAGGGCAATGTGTAAGCTTCTATAACAAAGTCCCAAGCGAATTGCAAAATATATCAATCACTAAATTTAAAAATACAATTAAACGTCATCTCTGTAAAAAAGCCTATTATAAGATATCTCATTATTTGGATGACAAAAAATCTTGGGACTTGCTCCAACTCAATGGATCCATGGATCACCTAAAAGAATGATAGGCCCCAGACCGTGTTTGTTGCTCTGATTCTTCACGGTATTGGTCGCGAAAGAACAGGAGTAAAATTAGTTTTAAGACTATTCTAAGTGATCCCTGCTGTCCTACTGAATAAATGATTTTTGACTTTGACTTTGAGTGGCACTCCCAGGTGTGCCGACAAAAGTGAAGGCTTCGGTAACGGTTCTAAACAGCAAAAAGTTACTGTACCACTGGGATTCGAACTCGGGGCTATCCCACCAGAGGTCACTCAAACAACTCTACCAATATGACGAAATTAAGGTAGGTATAGTAAGAGGATGGTGTCGTTATATATTCATCTGGGTTGGTAGGTTCCTATGATAGGTACTGCCTATGCCTACCTATGGTAGGTTTACCTAATGGTACCTAGGTAGGTAGGTACATAGGTATGTATAATAACAAAAATATATAGAAAAAACTCAAAGTAGGTAAACCTACCTACTTACATAGTTGTGTAGAATGTAGATATAGGTATCTAAGTAAGTTCGTATGATGGCCGTATATGGCCTCCGAAGCCGACAATTAAACTTACCCTCCCAAGCATGGAAGCTACAAAGTGACAATGACGCAGTTGCGAGTCTTTCTGTTGGAACTACCTACTATCTACTAGGTAGGTTAGGTACCTAGTAGGTATGTGAAGTTGTCTAGGTTACCTTTTTTTATTGCGTATTGCGGATAGGTAGTAGGTAAGGTAGCGCTCGTGGTCGTGCTTGCTTAGTCGTTCTTGATAGATCGTCGAAGTTAACCAACGTTCGAAACGGTCTGTAAGTGGATGGGTGACCGCCAGTGGCATTTTCATCTGAGCGCTTCCGTGCTTCGGAGGGCACGTTAAATTGTCGGTCCGGGCTATTTAAGTCGTTAAGCCGTGACGGAGGCCTTAAGGCGGCCTAAAAACTCCGTCACCAGAGTTGGCCACTGACTCATACGAACTTACTTACTTTTAGTAGGTAGCACAGCTGTAGTAGGTAGGTACCTTCTCGCAATAGTGTAAGGTACCTACCTACTAGGTAGGTGTTGAGATTATCTTTATTGTATTGGAAACATTTCGAAAAACTGAATCTACCTACCTAGCTAGTTGGCTAGCATACCTAAAAGTAGGTACACTATTGCGAAAAGGTACCTACCTACTACTGTGCTACTAGGTACTGCGAGCGATACCTGTGATGTATGTAACTTGGAGGAATAGGTAGGTAGGTACCTACTACCTACCTACCTACTTGCCTCGCATCGCATCGCACGCACTACGCTACCAACGCAACGCCTCTCTGAATTCTGTGCCAACGCTACGCAGCGCATTGTTGTTCACTGTTCAGTCAGTGTTCTGTTCACGTTTCAGCAGTGTTGCCAACTTAGTGGATTTTCCACTAAATCTGGTGGTTTTAAACTTTAAAATATGATGGCAGTAGGACTAGAACTAGGAGCGAACTCCTCCTGAATAATAGTATAATATCCATACTTGTCCCTATTGAAAAACCATTTTTCAATAAAACTTATTCTCAATACATTTTGCATGAAAACTAAAATTTAGTATTTTTAAGTGTTCCAATAAAATTAAGACCATAGTTATTTGAAGTATTTGTTTGTAAACAGATAGAGCCTCCAAATACGCAAAAAAAATTCAATATATCCTATCTCAAAAAAAAGTGCGCTACGACTTCTCCGTGACGATCCTTTTTGTGAATATTATGACGCTAAGTATTTTTGTATTGTGTTTTTGAATTTGTATGGTGATGTGAATGTGAGATACAAATTAATGTTGAATAATTTAAGTGGTAGTAGTAGCTATAAGTAACGTACCTAAATTACTAAAGGTTTATGAATATACTCTGTACATTATAAGGTTTAGTTTTAAATAGATAAGACTTACTTATCCAAATATATATTAATATATTACACCTACCTACCAACTAAAATATTAAAATTTATAAATGAAATTATCTACTTCGACTTCCATATTCAATAACATGATCTATTGAATCTGCTGACGCTACCGACCGTGAGGTTGCGTACTGCACAATGCACAACGCGCTTACCGAGAAAATTGTGTCATCTCTTTTTCTCCCAAGGTAGTTGCATTGCAAACTAAGAACTCTCCATCTCTTTCGTGCACTCGCCATAATTTTAATAAATGGCCAGCTTATCCATACTGGGTCCATACTAATATTATAATGAGGAAAGATTTGTTTGTTTGAAATGAATAGGCTCCAAAACTACTGGACCGATTTAAAAATTCTTTCACCAATAGAATCCTTCATTATCCCCGATAAACATAGGCTATATTTTATCCCGATTGGAATCCTTCGGAGGGGACAATAATATACCTACCTACTTAGCTCAATGTTCAAACGCAGTGTTGGAAACATTTCAAAAAACTGTAGGTAGTACCTAACTAAAGTTTAAACAGGTAGGTTGTGGATGTAAAGTTGGCTAGATAACCTAGCAGACTAGGTTTCGATTTAGGTAGGTAGGTAGTACCTACCTACCTACCTAAATCGAAAAACTGGATCTACCTACTAGGTAGGTCCAGTTTTTCGAAATGTTTCCAATACAATAAAGAGGCGATTTGTACTTACCTACCTATGTCACAATGTAGGTACTTACTTACTTACCTATTTAGGTCAACGGTAGATAGTAGGTAGTTCCAACAGAAAGACTCGCAACTGCGTCATTGTCACTTTGTAGAAACGCTCATGGTCGTCGTAAATGGATGGGTGACCGCTAGTGGTATTTGAAAGCTTCCATGCTTGGGAGGGTAAGGTTAATTGTCGGCTTCGGAGGCCATATACGGCCATCACACGAACTTACTTAGATACCTATATCTACATTATACACACATATGTAAGTAGGTAGGTTTACCTAGTTTTGAGTTTTTGCTTTATATTTTCATGTTATTATACATACCTATGTACCTACATATCTCGGTACCATTAGGTACCATAGGTACCACAGGTAGGTAGGTTCGTAGGTAGTAGCTACAAAAAACAGGGTCACGACTGTATCCCCAAGGCGCGGTAGACATTCTCTCAGATCTTTTATATTCCAGATCCTTTGAAGATGTCTAAGGGGGTAGTCAGAGGCATGTACAAATACATATTTGATACATGCCCACATCTTGCAGAAGTTAGTATTCCATACGTGACAGGTTGCAAGCCCATCGCCGCCTATTAGAATACTAACTGGTTTCCTCACGATGTTTTCCTTCACCGTTCAGATCTCGTGTTAAAGCGCATATAAATTTTACGAAACGCAAAATCCATTGATGCACGGCCGGGATTCGATCCCACGACCTTCGGATTGAAGGATTTGAGTAGCTACATTATCCTTAAAATAAAAAATCTTTATTTCAGACATTTTTGTGTCCCTAATGTTATTACCTATTATTATAATAATAAATGGCCAGCTTATCTATACTAATATTATAAAGAGGAAAGATTTGTTTGTTTGAAATGAATAGGCTCCAAAACTACTGAACCGATTTAAAAATTCTTTCATCAATAGAATCCTACATTATCCCCGTTGAACATAGGCTATACATATTTTATCCCGGGGAAGTGAAGTTTTCCCGAGGGATCGCGGGTAACACCGCGGCGGACAGCTAGTATTAGGTAAAATAGTATTAGGTAAAATTACCATCTAAGTAAGTACTCTGTTCGGACCTTGAATATTAATTTTATTTTCTTTAGTTTTTATTAAAAAGTTTATGAAACTGAGATGTTCACCATTAACATAAAAAAAATTCTAGAGAAGCAAAAATAAAAAAAAATGCAAAAAAAATTTTGTGCAAGGAATTGAACCAGCATGTCTCTTCTTGGAAACCGCACGCTAAACCACTGCACTAACGATCCCTTGAGAACAGTGTTGAAATTTAACAACGCTAGAATCTACCAAATATCGAACGCTCTTCCGCAGTTAGTAAAAGTCTAGGTAACTATGAAACTTATTCTGTGGCATACGCCCCTATAATCCGCCCATTTTACAGTAACCATACGTTAAGATTTCTCCAGACCTGTCGTTTTATTTAGATTTTTCTAAGATATTATGATACAAAATAAGTACTTACAAGATTTTTTTTATGTAGAAAAATAATGAAATTCTCGTTATTAAGACTATTATATTGAACATTAAAATATCAATGTCTACATTTAGGTATGTGAGCTTGCGGAACGCACCGTGGCTTCACTCACGTGGTACCAACATAATATGTTGTAAGCCACGTGCGTTTCCATTTAAATCGTATATTTTGTCTGGCATTTGTCCGGGTTTCCAATTTTTAGTATGGTAACCCTACTCTGTTCTCCGACGGCGCGTCGGAGCTACCGATGCCGCATCGCAAAACACTAAGTAAGTCCCGACGGCACATCGCATACTAAGACACATCGCATACGATGAGCGTTCACACGGGAAAAATTGGCGTGCGATGCTAAATCATATCGCACCGTGTAAATGCACCTTAACATTTTATGTTTCACTTTGAATATTTCTATAAGTAATTAGGTACCTACATTATGACCAACATTTCGAGAAATATTTGAAGTCTCAATCCATGACCATTTCCGACACAAAGTTACTTTTTCTTACAAAAAACAAATGGTATTTTTTTCGTTTTTCAACTTTCGTGGGCCCGAATATCTCAGAATGTGACATTTCTTGCCCAATTAAGTAGGTATCTATACATTGAAATTGGAATGGGAGATTTAGCTCCTGTTAGCTCGATTTTTATATTTTTGTCATCACTTGCGCGTTATCTCATGGACATTAGAATTTTTCCTAAAGTATTAAAAATTTTATATTGGTGGACAAGGTATGTAATAGTGTATACATGTAATAAATACAATGATTACAGCACTACAGCGCAGCGTCCCGTTAAATTGTAGGCATAGGTTGCCTCCTGACGGTATTTATAATCTAATAAATGATACAAAAACCTAAGTTTTTTTATACAGCGATTATGATCTCGTAGATAAAAAATACCTAGGCACAGGCTCTACAGAATAGTACGAACTAACTTAACCTATATTATTATAAGTGTTCGTTGGAACCCAAGTGGCACTAGCTTCTTCGCGAATGCTAGACACGAACATTCATTTGCGTACAGTAAGCCATTAAATGTCACAATGGTAGCAATTAGTGAGCGCTCTTTACTTACTCACTCGAGGCTAGAGGGGTGATGGTTCGTTGTCACAGATTAACAAACAGTACTTTCTCAAATCGATTCCATACCATCTGGTATGGAATCTCACTGTTGCCAAATTATTTAGCCAGTTTATATCTATCTAGATATAATCTGGCTAAACAATTTGGCAACAGTTTTGCAATAACTTTTATTGGCTAAAAAGTAACTGAAAATAACTGAAGATTGTCCACGTGAATCATATTTTATGACGTTACATTATGTTTTGGTAATTTCAGGTATTTTTCTAATTTGGTGAAAAAGTTTTCGTTTCTAGTTTCTAATGAATCATCCTAAGTTTATGCATGGAAAGAGCAGTTGCTTATAACGTAAATTAAATAGTAGGTACCATTTAATACGACACAAAATGATTGCACCTAATTATTCAATCAGACAGGTTGATAAATAAACGACAAAAAAAAAATTTAAAGACTGATAAAATATAGGTTAGTATTCAATGTGAGCGGAAACAAAGTTTTGACATAGGATTGTTTTATGTTAGGTTTTGCCTTATCAGTTATCTATCATTCATCTCAAAACTTGCGTTACTGTCAACAAAATACACACTACATGGGTAATTTTATGGTCATTCATGAAAATGTAGAAGAAACGCGCCAATGAGACCTCTATCGGAAAGGGTTGATTGCTTTTGTTTACTTACCGGTGCCATGCTATTCAAGCGAATTTGGTGAATTGTGTAAACTGGACTCATAGTTTCAATTAAACGCACATCCGCCAGTAGAAACGCAAAAGGTCTTTTTCATATCGTCACAACACAAATGTCTTCAACAAAATGAAGTAATTTGTAACTTGTCAACTAGTCAGATCTTTATCAAATTAATAGGAATAGTACACGACTACGATGAACTACAGTTATTTTATTAGTCAAGTTCAACAGGCCGTTTAAAACATTTGTAAGCGCGTAAAAATAGAGTAACAAACTTATTTAACGTTTTAGTTTCCAGCGTCTGTTAGATCCACTGTCGAATTGAAAATGAGCATCAAGTTCAAATTGAATGGATAGTCTGTGCGTGTCCAAGGCAGCATTAAAACAATGGGCTATGAGGACCGTCGAATCGTCGATCACACTACTTCCCGATGTCACGTTTATGACGCGTCCGTGGTAGAGTTCGTTGTAAATACTGATTGCGCGACCCGACCACCATCGCCGAACGGAATACGCTTAATAGCCCCTGTTAATGCATTAACTTGATCATGTGGACAATGGATTAAGCCCATGTTTTCAATGCGAATGTTTCAGGAAAATTAGTAAGTGAACCTAATTGATGTGGAATACAAAATATTGCTTCCTTTCCAGCGGGTTTAACTAAGTAATCATTTTTATTCTGAAGTGTCTTAATATTAAGTTGTCTCGAGCCTGAAGTTTGACCAACTTTATTTAATTTTTTTGCACTACAAAAAGGATCACGATTGTATTCCCAACGTGCGGTAGATCTTTCAGAAAATGGGGTATTCAGAGGCATGCCCGAATACATATTTGACACATGCCCTCATTTCGTAAATAATCGTCCTCCGTGTCGTAATCGACAATGGCGAACGGTTTAGATTGAATTAAATTCGTAAAAGCTAGGCCCACGGCTGAGTATAGGCCTCTCTTTGCTTGTGTCAAACTTCTCTATTCTGCGCCAGTCTGACCCATGCACGACCTGCTGTTCTTATTATGTCGTCAACCCATCTCGCTGCCGGACGACCTACTCTTTTGTAGCGCTCCGAATGCACCACAAAACCAACATCTTTATAATAAACAGAGTTGTCATTGAATATTGTAAGTGTTTTGTAGATGTATAACAAGTATTTTCTATAATTTCCCCAAAGATTATGAATGCTAAGCCATTTCGTAAGGTTAAGGAAAGTGATAAACTGACGAGAGCCTTCATAGCAACCCCGAATGTGTCAATGCCATGTAGGTATTGTTTAATTTGCTTATTCATATCACGGATGTATGTTTTATGGAGTCTATATGAACTAATAGTCTGCGTGATGATTTTTTATATTGTAGGGGAAGGTTGCCATCATTGGACCAGTGCTTTCATTGGACCACCGATGTATTTCCAAAACTATGATAGCTAGCGACAGCAAAACCAATAGAAACGAGTCTTTAGCGACTCAGATGCACCCCACTTTAGTCTCAGCGACGTTGCGAGGCGTGGTGATTAGTGACGTATGTGAGTCTGTTTTCGGAAGGCAAAATCTTAAATTTTGACTCTGAACAAGTTGATGTATCTAACATTGTATTTATGTTTAACTGCATATGTTGCTATGAAATATTAGACAATTTTATTGTGATTCTATGTGCGTTTTTAAATTTTGTCTATTCGTGTTCGTTTAGATTTAACATGGTTTATTCTCCATAAGTACCTAGTTCCTATCAATGGACCACTTTTGAGTTCCACCATTGGACCGGTCCAATCATAGCAACTTATAATTGTCTTTTAAAAAAATGAAAATAATTGGAATATTTTCCGAGTATTTCACTTAATTATGCATTAAACTGTTATTTTTCATCAATATTTAAATATTATACTTTGAAAAATTCAGAATGTCGATGACAAAAAGGAAGCCTTTGACATGGACCAAAACAAGTTAAAATCTTGTTCTACAAAAACAAAGCATATGTTTCAATGAGGTAAGCAGAACAAAATAGAGGCCTAAAAGAAACACATCAAAATACATTACATGGAGCGAAAAAAAAAGCCAAAAACATGCTAAAATTCTGAAAAATTCCCCCGGCAGACTTATCAAATAACTTTGTGTGTAATGATCATCATTCCGATAATCGTTAGACAACTGGCATTTGAGATAAAAAGCAAAATGATGTGAATATACTCATGACAGTTCTGTAAAAATGGAATAATATTGACAGCTACAATAAGTTGCCGTGATTGGACCTCTCGAACATTTTCTCGAAGTCCAATGATAGCAACCTGGTGGTCCAATGAATGTGCCCATGGTCCAATGAAGGAAACAGTCCAAAATTTAGATTTCTTCGTTTAAATCAAAAACTACAAGTCTGAACTGTTTGTGTTTTTGGTTATTATTAATATAGGTCTTACTTATTCAAAATGATGCATTGGTTTTATTTTATCACGAATACTTTTTTAGTTATAAGGTCGTAAAGTTAGGGGGTCCATTGATGGCAACCTTCCCCTAAATCAAAATTCTGCCACCTAAGTAACGTTCTTAAAATTCATGCCCATACAGAGTTTGCTTTCATGATAAGTTCGCACATTATATTTGCTCAACAGCATGGTAGCAACGGTACAATGATTATGACGTGCCTCGACTGCCCCAAATATTTTCAAACGAATTTGAACTCCTTAAAGATCTAAGAGAATAGGGACTGCAGGACACAAACATAATTTTCTTTGCATCTACATTGGAGTTGGTAAAAATAAATATGATTCATTTGTGCAGCTCGTGAATCAAACTAAGTAGTACCTGCGAGTGGTTTAAGTATAATGGGCATATAACCCTTAGTACTTTCTTCCTTCTCTGTGAAAGCTGAAACAGAAACCTATACTCACTTGATCATTAGACTCGATACCGATTTCAATTTTTTCTCCTTGCGTACGTAACGGACTGAGGCTGGTGGTAGATAAATGCAGACTTTCTGACGGTTGGATAGACACTTCATTTGGCAAAGCTTCTGAATTTATCCCTGAGGGTCCAGGCAATGGCACGACCGAGCCAGACATTGTAAACAGCTTTCCATTGCGGTATCTAAAAGAAGATAATTATTGCTTGATTTTTCGAAAACTTGGTTCTTGTCAAATTTGTTGTTTTTCTCTACCTAAGGGTATTTGTATACCCAGCAGAGAAAAAGCTTAGGTCTGACTTAATAGTTTTATCCTGTGTTTTTGTCTTGCTATTTTAGTATTTAGTTTTTTTTTTTGCGAGATACATTGCATCGTTAAAGCAATGAAAAAAATACCGAAGGTTATAAAATCGTGTTTGTTCGTTATGAGATAGTTAATTTACATTTATTTATTTATTTATTAGTGTACCACATCATATACGAGTATATTAAAACATTTACAAATATAATTATAGTAAATAAACATTTCTGATACAATTTACAGAATACAAAAATATTATAAATAAAAAAATATATATATTAACTAATGACACTAGGGTAGTTTTTTACTAAGATTTTTAAAAACCTCTAGGTAAATATCCAAGCAGTTTTCACATTGAAAATGAAAAAATATTTTTTTAAAAGCGAAACAATACAGTTACACATTTATCAGCGGCCTCCACACTAGGCAAAGCCTGTATCGTGGGGATCAGGCATTGCATTGCAGAACTTTTATTCACTAAAATCGTTTACTTCGCACGTTTCTATACCTTAATGAGCTGGGTTAGTCAAGTAAAGAAAGTTAATTAAAGACCCTTACGAATACAATGGATCGTGTGACGTGTTTGCTGAAGACCGTTTACGTATGGATTGGCGGGAGTCTCCACGAGCAGCCGCTATAATGTACGTCCACATAGTGGAGTATTGTAAACTTCACCAACATGAGGCTGGAACTGCAAACAAATTATCTAAAAATAGGTGATGGATTATGATCAGGAAACACTAACAAGGTCTTATTCTTAACCTGTAGTTACTAAGGCTGGATTTCATCGTTTAACTTTGTTGAACAAGTTCAACGAAACTACGTTTTGTAAGTTCGTATGAGTCAGTGGCCACTCTGGTGACGGAGTTTTTAGGCCGCCTTAAAACCTCCGTCACTGCTCAACGACTTAAATAGCCGGGGCCGACAATTTAACGTGCCCTCCGATGCACGGTAACTTTGTCTGGTTTGGCTTGCATTGATCGCGTTCAATTAAAACGGTGAAATTCAGCCTTAAACAACAACAATGACATTACCCACATCATTATCATTCCCCTGCCTTTAAACTACGCTAAGTGAGGTTGGCACAACATGTATTTTTCCTCCATTCACTCCTATCGCTTGTCAACTCTCTCACACAATCTAAGCACTTCTTCTTCAGCCTTCCTCTACTTGCTGTATAAGCTAATAATTAAGTTAATAACAAGTATATTTTATGGCTCAACACATTCGCCGATATTTATTGGATAGACAATGATCGACGAATACAGCCGAACAGACCATCTACACGTTCGTGAGCGTGAGTATTCGTCTATTATCGGCGAATATGCAGAGGGCCCTTTAAATGTGACATATTTCTTGCATTGGCTAAAACAGCTGCAAATAGGTATGTTTTTCACAATAAAATTATTTATGGAGATCTTATTAATATTCTTAGCTCATCGGGTTATAATGGTGAGGTCGAATCGGCGCTGAGGGTATTGATTATTACGTTAAAAGGCTAATAGAATTGTTGCATTTTATGGCAGTATCAATTATTTGTGGTAGAGACTCAATTGATTCTCCCATCATTTAAGGCCAGGTATTCCTGCAGCAGTAGACTCTTAGCGCTGTCCGCCTTCGCGCTCGTGCATTTTGTAGATTTTTAAACATAGTGATTATAAAAATAACGTTAGCAAGCCAAACTATGCGAATTTGTTCAGAAATAATTATATTCTTTAGTTTAATACAAAAAACAAATGTAATATCAATATCAATAGTTCAGTCACGACATTGAAAAAAACATTAAAAAGGGGGTAACTTTGGGCTTCTTTTTAGCAAGTTAAGCTCATTAAATCTTGTAACTGACTGCGACTTTGACTAAATTATATTCTTAAGTAATTTATATATTTTATACAGACTTCTAAACTCTATTTTCCATGTCTCAGATGATTTTAAAACTCACAAAAGCGGGGCTTTTGCTCGAATACATGGCCTTAATCAAAAATGTCACTTTATAAAACGTCGTCTGTTGTTGACCTGGGGCCATATTCGCGTTCCTTTTTTCGTTCGTTTGATGAATATTCGGATGCTTCCCATCACGATGTCTCACTTCAAGGGCCAATTTTTCTGTTTGAAATATTTGGTCCTAGGTTATGACCGTGTTTTAACGTTTGATAAATTGGCCCTTGAAGTCAGAAATCGTGGTGGGAATCCGAATATTCATCAAACGAACGAAAAAAAGAATGTGCCCATGTGACGGTTGCATGTTCGATTTCCGTAGTGGGAGAAACGATTGTATCATCAGCAAATATTTTTCTCTGTATTTTCTTTTCTTACGTAAGTACCTACCTATAACAATGTTGGTAGGTATTTTTGTCCCAGTGAGGACCTGGTAAAAATAAATATGTCCACTGCGGATAAACATTTCATCAAAACCTTACGGATCTAGCTATCTCCCAACCGAAAATACAAACAATCTTAATAGAGAATACAGGTATAGGTACCTCCTACTATCATAAATCGTTATTTGCAAGGCAGTGAGTTACACCCGTTACACTTATTTTCAGAATAATCTTGGAAAAGTCGTAGCATTTAAAAACATTTAGGTATCTACTTTCCGCATCCATTAAACGATTCTACGAGCGTTAAACCAATGGTGGAGAATATTAATGGCTTTCAAGAAATCGATGATTAGGTACGAGCCTTTGTACTTCAGATAAATGTGCATTTTAGAATAAAATGCAAATGCTCTATGCAGGAATCAATGCACTGCATAGGTAGTCATTGTCAAAGAAGTCTTTGATTTTTAAAATTACTTCAAATCTACAATTCAAGAATGTTTGTTTTTGGTAAAGTATTATTAAAAAAAAAATTATAACAAAAGTTGTTGTTTATGATCACAGTAATACAGTTCTAAGAGGTTACCGGTGTTTTACAAATAGCCCTGTATACCATAGATGAGGACTTTTAACTAGTACCCAATTACTGCCCTTCTATGACGTCATCATCATCATCATCAGCCTATAATAGTCCACTGCTGGACATAGGCCTCCCCTAATGAGCGCCATTGCGCCCTTTCCTCAGCTCGACACATCCAGCTTCTGCCAGCAGCCTTTCGCAGATCGTCACTCCACCTGGCCGGAGGGCGTCCCACACTACGTTTGCCGAGTCGCGGTCTCCACTCAAGAACTCGTTTACCCCAACGGTTATCGGTTCTTCGGCAGATATTACTTCTATGACGTAAGTACCTATAACTAAAACAACAGTAATCGAATATGAAACTAGTCAAAAAACTTCGCAACTCAGGATATGATAAGATTTGCTCTTATTGGAAGTACAGTCCAACAGTCAGTTTTACGAATATAAAAAATTCTGAAATCCGTAAC
Source organism: Epirrhoe alternata (assembly GCA_963565295.1). Taxonomy (NCBI): domain Eukaryota; kingdom Metazoa; phylum Arthropoda; class Insecta; order Lepidoptera; family Geometridae; genus Epirrhoe; species Epirrhoe alternata. Next base: position 6,079,859 of record OY751375.1, read on the forward strand.
ATTCAGATCAAAATTTTCACAAAAAATTGAAGATGAAGTCTCAGGCCATACTATTTGCTCAGACAAAGTTTATTATCTTTTGGAAAACGATGAGAAATGGTGTTTTAAAAAATCGTACTGTTAATCAAGTTTCGTTGCTCACTGTACCTACCTAAATTAGAAAATCAATTTGATTCAGTTGAAACCCCCAGGTGAGGTAATTTCTGTTAATTGTACGCTCCATTCTTTCGTTAGAGCGAGATGGACGTTCACTCAATTAGAATTACACAAGAAATGTAGTATCTATCGATATAAAGCTTCAACAGGTTGTTAAGTTGGCAACAAAACAAGCTAAGTACCAGAATTTGATTTTCCTCGGTTACCTACAGACCGAGGAAAATCAAATACTGGTATAGGAAAATATAGCTACTTAATATTTATTAAGAATACTTTATCAGATTCATGGGACTCTTAAATTAATTTGAAATGAAACTCCTAGCCCAAAGCTTGGATAAAAATCAAGTCATTAACATAACAATTTCTTAGTTTGCGGATCTTGTCAATAGCCAAAATAACGGTACTACGAGTATATTGCGTTTCCACAAAAAAATGTAAACGATGTTTTGCAATGACCTTCAGCGCCGTGCCTAATAAAATCATCACTACATATATACTTACTTCAGTTGATCGTAAAAGCTCAAGGTCACGTATAATAAAGTCACTATAAACTAGGAAAATTAAAAGTGAAGACGCACAAGTCGCGTGCGGATCGGCAAGCAAGCGGACGAGACGCGTCGAGCTTGGCCGAAGGCGGGAATACTCTGCGCTAAGCTCGACTGATGGGCGCGGGGAGGCTTTCATTGCCCCGAACACTAGATAAAACTTGATAACAAACGCCGCGGTATAATTTCTTAGACAGACCCTACAGTGTATACCCCTCGTTCACACCAAGCGACAAAACACTATGTAATAGGCTTCTTCTATTTATTTATTAGATATTCTCTGCTTTGCTACATAGATCCGTTTGATAAGCATTGATATCGGATACGTCACGTCACGTATCATGCCCACTCATAGAAACTATTGGGCGCCGATGATAACAATACGAGTTTATCCATTCATGCATAAGAGTTAATTTTTTGAATTTTAAAGTGTTAAACCACACTTAGGTATTTCATATATTCTTATGAACTTTCAGATTAACAGGGGGGTAACTATGAGCTCTTAATTCCAGACAGTTTTTGGACTGCATGGCAATTTTTATTTAGAGAAACGAATCAGAAATGGCGGCGCTTATCATGCTCTCTAGCTGGGACTGACAATTTAACATGCTTTCCGAGGCACGGAAGCGCTCAGATGAAAATGCCACTGGCACGACCACGAGCGCTTCAGTTCATCAGTAGATAAAGACTTAGGCGCTTCAGTTCATCAGTAGATGACACGAATGAAGATGGCTATACTCGTACTTTAACAGAAACCTGTTATATCCGTGAAACTAAAAAGATTAAGCGACTTTCATCGCTAACAAAATAAGAATAGGTGACTGATACGACAGCACCATCAACAGCAAAGCATTTTCACTATAGTCTTTTTCACGGCGGAACGTATGCAAGACACATTGAACTTGTTTCGTTTCACGTTGTGTGGCTCACAACAATTTTGAAACAAAAAAGTCAAGAAAAGCACGCCTTTGTACATGTATTTTGTAACAACCTTTTTTTTCTCTGTGTTTTATTGTGTACAATAAAGAATTAAAGAAAAAAAATTAAACGATAAAACATACAAAAAAAAATATTTTTGTCTATTTCCTGTTTAATTATTTCATAAATTATCATAAACGAGCCATAAAATATAAATAAATAAACAATAAACATTTTCTAAAAAACTCCGCCAATTAACAGTACTGAGTAAAATGGAACGTAATCTATTAGAGAGTGCAAAAATGAAAATCGAAACAATCGATAAGTAAAAAAAAAATCGTTGGTTTAGTAATTTTGTCTATGAATGAACCATGTAATCGATTGAGATGAATTGATAGTAGTGAAACAAAAATCGATTTTGATAATCTCGATTAAACTTTAGGACATTACTATTAGACTGATTTTGACATTATCTCGAAGTGTCTTGCACAAAGATAAAAAAGGTTCAATGCTAAATCCATGGTCTTGCATACATTCCGGCGTGAAAAAGACTATAAAACGTCGCCCTGGCTGACGCGGACTGAAGAAAAACATCCCAATTATGTCGTTTTCGAGTATTCACTTTCCGCGCGCTTGTCATCATCATCAAACTTAAGAGCTCAGCTCTTGTCGGTGCAATGATGCAACTTCCTCCACCTCTCCCTTTCCAATGCGGATTCCTTTACTTCTTTATACGACATGACAGCGATCTTCTCTTTTATCTGACTCATGAAATTGATTCTAGGCCTTCCTCTTTCTCGCCTTCGTCCACTTTTCCTTCTATGATGTTCTTAATAAAGCTGTCATGTCGTATAAGATGTCCAATAATTTTTCCTCTTCGATGTTGAACGGTGTTCATCAAAACCCTTTCTCCTCAGCACTTCCTCGTTGGTAACCTTAGCGCGTTTGTAGGTAATATAATTTACATAGTATTATCGTTCCCTGGCTGTGACTATAGCCTGGCTGTGATAGCGAGTGCTGCAGAGCTGTTTCCACTCGCTAAAAATCGAGAACAATATGTCATATTGACTGCCAACCTTCGCTAGTGAGAGGCACTACAAGAAAAATATTTTTTACTAAGAGGGATTTCATTTGCACTCTGGATCAGTAGTACAGTTAGCGACAGTTCATGAACAATTGGAGATTTTAAAGCTTCATTTTCATCATTTATATAAGGTAAAGTTGTACCTAAAACCCGACGAACTTCAAAGATATTGAAGAGTCAAAATTCAAAATGTTCATGAACTTCTGACGCCGACCGTACTAATAAATAATAACTCGATAATACTTTCGAAATGCATTTATTATAAAAAGGAATGATTAGAGTTACTTATCACATTTCATAAGTAATCATACATACATAAAGTCACGCCTCGTTCCCAAAGGGGTAGGCAATAAGTAATAAGTAATCACGTAAACTTTTTTAAGACGATGACGAGACGAAGATTTTTTTGGTTGTACGCACTTTGTATCCGTTCGCTTGGTAGTAAAGTGAACCAATATGCATAATGTTAACGACTACTACCCACTATTGTATGTAACAAAAAAAAAAAGTAAATATGCTAGGCTAGTTTAATAGTTATAACTCTAAACGTAGTTTAATTAGGTAATGTACCTACGCTAAGATATTAAGAGTATTTATAAGTTTTTTGTTTCTCAGCAAGAATTACTGTAATTCTTAATAAGAAAAATAAAGTTCTTAAACCAATGTTATTTTGTTCAACCTTAAAAACAAAGGAAATTAGAAAAAATACAATAATTATTAACAGACACTTATAACAAATTACAATTCATAATAGTTATGAATGGAATCAGTGCAAACATTTTATCAACGCTCATTCATAAAAAAATGCACCCACAAACAACAACCTCTCACCCCAAACGTACTAATTCCCGGTTTCTATATTCAACGGACATTCGTAGGTAGAGTGTGTTTCATCAAATAGTTCCTATGCCGTCATGTTGGCAGTAGAATGTTTTAGGCATAATTTCCTCAAGAAATTCCAATAAAACCTTGAAAAACCTAGAGATACGTCTACAAAGACGTCTACAAAGACGTATCTCTAGGTTTTTCAAGGTTTTATTGGAATTTCTTGAGGAAATTATGCCTAAAACATTCTACTGCCAACATGACGGCATAGGAACTATTTGATGAAACGCACTCTACGACTCGTTTCCACATATAAAAGTTTGACAGATAGCTGTTAGCTGTCAAACTTTTGTATAGGGAAACGAGTCGTAGCTCTTACCTACTACTGTCCGTTGAATATAGAAACTAAGTTACCACTTACCCCCCCCCCAGTTTCTATATTCAACAAACGACGGAACGGAGGTAAGTGGTAACTTACCTCCGTTCCGTCGTGGGTAAAAATCAAATAATACTGTGAACTGGGCCGGTTTAATGCGTAAAAGTAAACACTAATTGCGATATTTATTCAAAAATTGATGAATTAAAAAAAAATTGTCTTTTTTTGTGACCGATGTTTTCCTACTTTTGTCACTTATAAGTAAATGCGTACATTCTTATAAAAATTTTTTGATCCTCCAAGGCTCAATGCAGGGACGCGACGTAACAAGACAAGATAACCTACGCCTCAGAGGCGCCCGCGAAACAGATATATCGATTTTTCTTTTAAACCAACGCGTGCACAAGCTTGTTTTTGAGCCAACTTAGTCCTCAGTCAACACTATTGAGGGATGACCTCTGCTGTTTAGTAAGTACCACAGTTTTTTTGCTATGACAACATGTTGCGCTCCATAAGCGCATGCTTATCTTCTGTGCAACTTTTATACATATTTTTGTGATTTGGTTTTTGTAACTTATTACGTACGGTGAATATGAAAGTAGTTATTTTTTGTATTATTTTTTTATTGTTTTAGGCACGTTTTATCACAATGGCTAGCAGGAGAGTGTCAAAAGAAAAATAAATAGTCTAATATCATAATGATAGAATACCATGTTTTTTTTGTAGTTAAATAGTAGTCATTTTACATAGACACAGTGTATTTATTAGGTACAGTGTGATGACCGTTGTTGCCTCCATGCAGAGTGGAAACCAGCGGCTGAGTCGGAATCAGAATCATCTTCTTTGTTCACGCCTATTTGAGCACGAGCCTGGAACAATACATTCATCATCATTAGCCTTTACCATCTCATTTTTAGCTCTTTCCAGCGTCAGTCAGGTTACTATTACCTTGACAGGTAAAGATGGAATAGCTACTACCAACTGCGCTCTAACAGTGTCACCAATAAACACTATGTAAAGTTTTTCTTTAGTTCAACTTAAGAATAAGCAAAATGGCAACCAATAAACCATTTAGAAAGTTCCACCTTGCATAACTTTGACATTTCTTTCATACAAACGCTATTCCGAAGTTCCACCAGCTAGCACCCTTGTTTAAATTTAGTGTAACCACAGAATACATATTAGTAGGTACTGTAAAAATATTTTCATAGGTACCACCAAAGAGTTCGTATATATTTTACTCGTACATACCAAGGTTTTTGTTTAAGTTCTTCCAGATAAACGTACAGGAGAAAAAAATAACTTTATCTGGAACAAATCTTACATTCCAATAGAAGAGGTAGCATGGCGAGAAGGTTTTATAAAATAAAAATCGTAATTTGATAATAAAAACGAGCGCGGAAATCAAAAATGATTTTGTAATAAAAAAATTACATGTGAAATATTGGCAAATGCACAAAAAGTGCGAAGCCATTATGAGAAAAAAAAACAAGAATGACAAACAAAATGACCAATTCAGTCAGCTTTCATAGACAAAATGATACTTATTTTGAGGTTTCTCGTTGGATGCGATGTTGCCGATCTGTGCATCTTCACGTAACAGAAGGACAGTTACCTCAGAGACCTTGTTTATTGGTCAGAATTTTTTTCTGACTTATTCTGAATTAACGCAAGGTACAGCTATGCGATGTGTAAATTTGATAGAACTTCGGAATAACTCGTTTTTATTGGTAAGACGGTAACGGCTATAAGGCCAGTCGTATTGACTATTGGATAATGCACGAAAAGAGCCTTTTTGATGTAAATCCTAAAAAGTAAGTTAGTTCGTATGGTGACGGAGTTTTCGCTTGTTACTCGTAAATAAGCAGCAATGTACAAGAAAAAAATATTCGCACAGAACCGGGTTATATAGGGTCTTTCATTTTAAACTAACTTAATTCAGGAATTGGATTCAACAAATTTTTTTTTTTGTTAAGCTGTGTGGTGCCGGCGGCGAATAGTACCAACCCATTTCATCCCGTGGGTGTCGTAAAAGGCGACTAAGGGAATAAAGGAACACAGAAGACGGGCAGCAGCGTCTCTGAACCGTTTGACATCTTACTGCGATCGCCAACCCGCCTGCCAAGCGTGGCGATTATGGCAATTCCTCCCAAATGTTTGGGAGAGGCCCTTGCCCAGCAGTGGGATCCCTACGGGCTACAAAAAAAAAAAAAAAAAAAAACCTATACAATCCCACTGCTGGGCAAAGGTCTCCCCCATATCCCTCCAACCATCTCTCTCCTTCGAAATCTCCCACCACTCTCTCTCGAAGGAGTCGAGGTCGTCCCGCCAACGCTTCCTTGGCCGACCGCGACCACGTCTCCCATCGGGCTGCCAAGACGTTGAGGTATTCGCCCATTTGTCGGGATTCATCCGGCTTATATGACCGGCCCAGGATTCAACAAATATATTAAAAAATATTTTAGGTAGTTATTTTTTTTGTTTTGTTATGAAAATCCCGAGTAAATCGATAATGACTATCCTTACAATTCATTGTTGCTTTCTTAGTCCATTCGAGCGTGCATAAGTGTGCGATTGGAGGAATGTATGTTCTCCTTGAAAATAATTATGCAACATGTCCTAAAAAATCAATAAGGGTCGATTCACATCTGACCGAAGATCCGTCGCGTATTATCGGTCGCGGAACGCCAGAACTGACAAATGTATAGAAAAACACTCGACCGTTCACACTTGACGGACTAACGTATCATCGGTTGAGTGTGAACGGTCGAGTGTTTTTCTATACATTTGTCAGTTCTGGCGTTCCGCGACCGATAATACGCGACGGATCTTCGGTCAGATGTGAATCGACCCTAAAAGATACTTAAATGAATCATAAAAAAAAATGAAGTAATAACTTACTACGGTCAAACGTCTATTTACAATCCAAAATCGGTTTGTGTACTTTAAAATGAAAGACCCTGTATATTATGTAATAAGAAATATTTATTGTTTGCACATTACCGATTACATTTCCAGTTTTGTATGAGGATGTTTTCATCATGTCTTAATTCTCAAGGCAGGCAGGACGAAAAATTTAACATGTTCTCCGAAACAAGGAAACGCCTAGTTGATAATGCCATTAGCGGTCACCCATCCCGGTCATAACGTTGCTTAGCTTCGACGATCTATCAAGAACGTAAGCAAGCTACACCACGAGCGCTTCAACAACACGACAAGGAGTATTTTGGATTACCTGATCCGGTGTAGACGGGGTGCTTCTGCTATGGTTAGCTCCAATACCCCGACGTCCACTTGCACCCCTTCGTCGAACTTTATTGCTCATCGGTGGAGGCATGAGTTTGTCCTCTTTCTGCAACAAATCTCATAGTAAACATAGGTATACCTAAACTAGAGGAGTTCGGCATACGAAATTTCATAGTATACAAACACTACAGTTTGTCAAATATAGATTGATTTCAATAATAAAAGACATTGAGCGGAGAAAACAATATCTCGAAATCTCCGGTCTATGTGTTTGGTCAAATCACGAGTCATGTCGAGCCAAACCGGAGCCCTGTTTTTGGTCGCGAAGGAACAGGAATCACTATTTCAAGTGATCCCAGCTGTCTTACTGAATAAATGCTTTTTGACTTTAACTTGACACGCGGGCGGCCGCGTTTGATCATCTATGCTTGACTTCTATCTATTTATCTAATCAGCCCAAATCCACCCATTCACTGTGTGGCGACCTCTAACTACGATCGCCTGAAATACAAGGGCATCGTAATAGAGTTGCCAATTACAGCGACCTAGCTACTTCAGAGCTTCACCGCTAGATGGCACTGGCGCGCTACCAACCGACGCGATTTGAATCCTAGATCGCGCTCACGATGTTTACAAGCACATCTAACCTATACAGAACTATCCGATATTAACTGTTGGCTGAAAGGCCCTAAAGTATGTGGGCCAGTTGGGTTGACCTTGGTGAGGAGAGATCTCCCTCTTTGCCATACTTTGGGTGAAATAAACCTACCCCCAAATTGGTGACCCCGACATAATAGTTTGGGGGAATTACACCTACCCCAAATTGGTGACCCCATCAAGTAAATTTCGACCATGACTGCCAAGACTATGGCGATGAACTAAATGATTGATAAAAAATTCTTACCTGTATGTTGTCAGCTGAGCCCCAAGTCTTATGCAATTGGTCGTAATCTTCAGAACGTCTTTCTTCACGGTCACGGGCAGACTTAGGCATGTATGCAGAGGACCTTGTCGCTCCAACACCCAAGAAATTACTAAACGCTTCAGTAGTCTTCTTTACGCGAACGTTCAACGAACCAATTCGAAGAAAACCCTCCTTCTCTGTAAATGTACAAAAATGGAACTTTTAAGATTCAAAAATTATGATATTACGTCAAAGAAACTCTATCTGTCAGTGTGTTACATTTCGTATAAACCGTTGAGAGGATTCGATTATATGTATATCGATTTAAGATTCGATGTGGCATGGATATAGATAGCATACCGGGGAAAGAAAATAATTGGGCTATTTTCGATAAAAACAACATGGTGGAAGTGAAAGTCATGAAACTTTGTATGGGTAAACAAAATAACAGAATTCAGTCAGTATTCAATTCTACGAAGTTGTGCACAGCATGTGCTAAATAAAAAAGACCCAAAAGAGCAGAAATTGTTGCTGCCTCATAAAGAGCTTCGAATAATTAAATGTGCTGAATTTTTAAGAAATACGTTCATTAGAGCAGCTGTGCAGTGTAACAAAAGAATATAGTGGCGATTCTGATCGTATGAATAAGCTGGGTGCTTAGTATGACTTTTATTCACCATTCGGTATCAAATCAACGCCGTGAACGTGGTTTTGTACTGGTTTTCATTAGTTACGAGTACCAAAAGATGGCGCTGCTATTTTCCCATACAAATCTGCGTTTACGGCGTCGATACCGAACGGGTATAAAACTAATTCTAGGCACGCTTTGGTGGCCCACTGGTGGCACACTTTGTTGATAACAGAAAAGTTAGTGACTTTTGAGTAGTTTTTTGTGTAGCCAAAATTTCGTTATTTTCTATGCTTACTTAAGAAAATGCCCTTTACAATGTCATAGCATTTTAGAATGTAAAACCCATAATACAAACGTTCAATTTTAATGAATTAAGCCAGAAAAAGTGTTGAGTTGGGTCCGGGAAGATTTTTGTAAATATGGAAAATATAAGAAATACTTGAACTTAAAATTTATTTTTTATAATAAAAGAAAAGATTAGAACAGCTTTTTGATACAAAAATGTATGTGATTTATGCCATATTCGTCCTGCGGAAGTTTGGATTTCAAAGAATCTGCTTTCGTCTTACCTACATTGTATTGCCGTTTCGGCCTAACATATTTTATTTCAAAAAATCTTAATTTGTCCCACTTTTAAGCTCCACATTCGGCCCAAGGATTGTATGTACATTATCTACTAGGGCTACTACTAACATTATTATTATTTACAATATGATAGACACTATGAAATTTGTTGAAATCAACTTATTCATTACACCTCTGTTAATATTCTTTTATTTATTATGAAAAACACAAATTGTCTGTTTTTCTTCATAATTTTACAAATATTTATTTATTGTAGCAAGAATGCTTATAGCCGTACTTCGCAGATTTTTTTTATTTTACACAATTGGTACTTAACTTACTTTTTAGTATTTTTTCACATAAAACGAAAATTCAACTACTATATACTCGTACAAAAATAATACAAAAACAACACTCCCGAAATACATCAATATAAACTGGAGAACAATTTTTATACATCGAACAATGAGTGACACAGTGATCCCCTTTCCCCGAAACTCTACAATTATGCTAAAATATTGAACATTATGTATTTACAAAACACAGCTGTTTGAGTAAGATGAAATATTAGTATGAAAATCTTTATACACAGAGAAGTAACTACGAACACGAATTACCCAAGTGCAAGATAGATTGCTGTGCATTCTTACTTGATTGAGGGCTAATAGAACTTGAGGTTATTCGAATTTCTGGAGGAGAGGTGACCGTCCTCCTCAAGTCAAAAGTGTCGGCCTCTGTAAAACCATGAGTGAACTACTTTGAGTTTCACTGTTATGCGTTCTGTAGTCGTTTTGGACTAATGCGAGAGATGGCGCTAGCGTCGACAAGAGAATGAGTTTGGTTTTGTTTTAACCTGTTAAACTCGGAGTAAGATCGCTTTCGTGACACAGAATATTCAGACCATGATTCTACGAGTATAACGTTGTATGTCGTTGTATACCGAATACAATACAGTTTAAGATTGTTTCACAGGTTATCTCTTTTTTTATGGCCAGATCAAATATTATTTTTTTATTAGTCTTAGTGGTTGCTAGGTCCCTTTTAATTAAAAGTTGTAAATTGCACATTGCTAAGAACAAAGTTATGGGCCCTCAAACATAAAATAAGAGTTTAAATAAATTTTGAAACTCAACTTCGCGTAACATTTAAAAAATAAATAAAAGTGATGAAAATATCTCATGTATTTTTAACAAAACTATTTGACTTCAGCAATGTTGCACCTTGCTAAGGGCTATTAAGAGACAGAAAAAAAATCAGTGATGATGGTGATACGCATTACCAATATTAATTTTACTAGCGGTCTGCCCGCGACTTCGTTCACTTAGCTATGCCACACAGGGACACTGTAGATAGGAGCCGTCACGTGAGAAATTTTGTTATTATATTGTTTAGATTTTTTTCGATTGGAACACAATCAAGACGCATGAAAGTGATTTTATTTTTCAAGAGAATTTACCTTGCACCTTGTATAAGCCATCGACTTATCAAAATGATAGAACCTATACTACGTATAGGTATAGTACGATTAACTTACTTCTGTATGACCCTGGGGACATTGATGTGTCCATGTGAACTAAGTACTGGCGTGGTTTCCTGCCTGACCAGTCTCTAACATTGGGATCGGCATCTGAAATAACATATAAATAACTTTAAAATTCACTGAGCAATCAGCATAAAAAATAGTGGCACTCCAGGAGTGCCAGCAGAAAACTTGAACGGTTCTAAACTTGACAAATAACCCGGTGTCGGTGAGCAGACGTGACTCGCACATTTCGATGCGAATCCAATAATAAAAAAAAAATAAAAAAAAAATAGGGTCACTACTGTATCCCCAAGGCGCGGTAGACATTCTCTCAGATCTTTATATTCCAGATCCTTAATTAAATAATTTATACTCATCTTAAATCTCAAAACGCGCCTAAAGGAAGTATTCACTTCAATAAACGAATGATCCTATATCCAGCGTGACTGTATTAAACATTTTTCGTTTCAGAGTCATATTTTCTTGGTAGTTATTCTAATTACATAATTTATTATTATTTTGTACTAACCATAAACTTCAACAAGTAATCGATACACGTTCTCATGTCGAAATTGCATAGCGATATGCAACGGCGTGTAACCCTGAAAAGAATTGTAAGTAATATGTAAATTAGATATTTTCATTGAACATTTTTAAAGATCACACAATATTCCTTAGTCTAATCAAATTTATTTCAGGCAACATTAGTCAACTACAAGGTGTAACTTCACACTTCAGCTACTGAATTTCAAGTTAATTTTCTTGTTTTGAAGATTTCGCACTGAGTGAATACTCTTTCAAAAATATTCGTGTGAATATTATTCCACTCTCGAGCACATAGGGACAGACGTAACTCCAAACGAAGGGTACCACATCTGCTCACGTCTCACTTTAATACTGTATCACCCCCGCTATTCTAATACTTACACTATACAAGATAGATATTAAACTGAGATGGATATTAAACAATATAAAAGCGACAGCTGTACCGTAAACTATGACAAAGAATTTTTGAGAATCTAAATTTTCGTGAGAGGATATTTCTTTGGTTATTTTGATTTTTTTGAACTTTCAATGATAAATATTATCTTCTTTTTGTCATGTCACTAGATCTTTCGAACCAGTGTGGTAAGTTCGTATAAGCCAACTCCGGTGACGGAGTTATTAGGCCTCATTAAGGCCGTCATGGCTTAACGACTTAAATAGCCGGGACCGACAGTTTAACGTACCCTCCGAAGCACGGAAGCGCTCAGATGCACTGGCGGTCACCCATCCACTTACGGACCGGTGTGGTGACAAGATTTAAAGCATGCCTTAAAGAGGCTCTTTTCGCGTACTTAACACAAATACATGTTTTCGAAATTATTCTAGAACATGCCGATTTCCTCACTATGTTTCACCGTTAGAGTACAGGCATATTAGTTTTTGACAGAAAAACTAATTGGTTCACGACCATACTCATAACACCTAAGGATTGGAAGGACCGCTTTGTAGATGCAATAACCACATCCCTAAATAATCATCATCATCAGCCAGTCCACTGCTGGACATAGGCCTCCCCTAATGAGCGCCATTGCGCCCTGTCCTCAGCTCGACGCGTCCAGCTTCTGCCAGCAGCCTTTCGCAGATCGTCGCTCCAGCTGGCCGGAGGGCTTTAATAATAAAGCTTTCATTTACAGAACGTAAAATTTACAAGTATAGATGACACAGCGTCATCAAACGTTCATAAAACATCTTTAGCTTTATTAGTAAAAGAACATTTAAGCTCTAAGTGGTCGCCAGATTAACGTACTTCTCTCGAATCCACAAGTAGATCAGCAATAAAATAAGGGACTTACCCCATTCTGTTTCCGCCGCAGACGTACACCACATGAAAAAGAGTGTAACTACATTTTAACGATACAGTAAAACCAGGCAAAATAACCAGATGGAGATAGCTTTGATTGAGTTTTAAAGCTTCTAGCTAACACGTAAACTTTTACGATTACTACTAACACATTCTTTGTCCTTTAAGAGACAAATGGTGTCACTTACTTTTTAGTGTAATTTCTAAGAGTATTAAGTAGTTGTGTAGTTAAATGTTGACTATTTATATTTCGACTGCCCGATGATAACTATTATCAAATTCTATTGCGGATTGTCTATTCTATTGGATAATCATAAGTTTTTTTGGATTCAATTTCATTCAATTATCTTGGACTGAAAAATCACTCTGAAGTCTTCTAAAAACTGCCTGAAACCCGAAGCTAAAACACACTACTTTATCAAATTAAATTATTATTATTAGGCGCCCTCATTGTCCCACTCTTTCCATTCATCCCTATCCTGTGATAGTGAGGCCCAGTTGGCGTTGAATTTGGCGAGCTCGTCCCTCCATCTCGTCTCGCTCGGTCGGCCGCGGCGACGTCGAAACAAATTAAATAAAACACATGAATAATTTGTTACTCAATCAATAGTTTCGCTTGATTATTCCTAAAAAGGAGGTTCGGATACACTCACGGATCGTTCGTTGACAACGTGGCGAGCAACTCCACCCAATAGTTTCACTAAATTTTCATCTCCACGCTTACAGGCCCAATGCATCGCCGTCTGAAAGCCAGGAAACGGTAAATTCAACCAGACATAACTACAAATTGCTTTCCAAATTAACTAGAAGCTGCACAGACTTCTAAATTACTTTAATTTTATAATGATACCGCTATCCTCCAATCGATATAAAATTATAAAGCCTAAGTATTAAGCTAAGATCAAAACACGATTCGATCACGAAAGAGTTTAGTAGGTCGAGTAACAAATTGCTTGATTGCCAGCCTTTTATTTTTATATATGTAAAACACTTTGATGGACAATATAATGCCGAAATTATAGCTCTTTATAATCGGAACGTATTAGGATGATTTGCATCCAGATTAAAGATTATATTTTGGAGAAGGTAGGTGTTATTAGCATAGTTATAGGAATTAGCTCGCTATCATCGTTGGTCATTTTAATATTTAAAACGTTATGCTAAGTAAAGCATCATTTTAACGAAGCTCATTTTAGATAAAGGTTCAGCTTTAATTTCAGGTATGCAATTATAGCTTGTTCGACTAGCTGTTCGGATTAGATAATCAGTTTCTTTTAAAATAAGATCCGACAACATGTATAGTCTCAGGATACGTGACATTTGTAAACTGTTTTTTTTCAGTAATATTTTCAATGGGATTAAAACATGCTCAAGAATTAGAACCCAAAGCAATAAAACAAAATGTTCAGGTGAACAGTCAGCAGTTAAGATTCTTCGAAATATATTACTTTATTCGAGTAGAGTGGAGGGTACAAGTTACGGTACCAATCGGGGTATATACAAGGTGTAGGCGTGATCGTCGCTGATTCAGTGGGGTAGTTAGTGGCGGGCGGTCCTAGGTTCGACGTCGCTCGGAGAAATATTGGCCCCGAGGGAAACGCTGTTAATTTGCAGGGCACATTGGCTACAGGCACGATTTTCCACGTATCTATCTATGTATGCAGCACCCAACCACGTCAATATTGGCGGAGGCATTTTGGGGCCTTGGTGAAATAATGTGTTCATAGATTGGCTTTTGCGTCGCATGCAGGCCTCGATTTTAACAAGTTTGGCTAAATTGAAATCGATTGTGTGTTAGATTGTCCAATAAAGAGACAAAGTGCATAAATTAGGTAGCATCGTGTCCAGTAAGAATAGTTGGTCCAATGTTTACTAATGAGCACGTTATACAGGGTGTCCCACGGCTATGCGATTACAATGTTACCTAAAATATTGTAAATAGGATATATATTCTGCTTTATGGAGACAGTTTTGTAAATTTTAATAGTCTGGTTGATTTCTATCCTACTCATAATAAAGGCGAAAGTTTGTGAGCCTAAATGAGTGAACCGATTTTGATAAAACTTGGAATAGGCGTAGATAGTGAGCTGGAACAGTATATGCGAGTATCTTAAAATGTAGTGTATAATATGCATGTATTCACAAACAACAATTATATAAGTAGTATATCAGTTACCTGCCCCCTTAGTATGGCGATTGTCTAGTCTAGGAATCGGAGAATAGATAAAAATGACAGCAATGACATAAGAGTGTGGATAAAAGTAACTTTTATCCACACTCTACCCGTTTTATCCTTAGATTATATAAGGGGGCTGCTTCCCACTAGTTTAGGTCTACATGATGCTGTGTGAAATGTCCAGCATTATTTATTTACTGAGTTAAAAAAAATATATTGTTTTGCCTCATCTTGGAACCGAAACGACTATAATTATATCAAAAATACAGTACCTGTATTTTTATTATGCTAAACGAACGGGCAAATAATAGGGATTCATTCATTTTAAATACTATAGGTACGAGTAATGGCGTCGATTCGGATGTTCACCGATTACACTATAACGTCGTTAAAATGAAAGTATTATAATTCAGGTAATAAAAGTCGCAATTTTATGGTGTCCCATCAATACATCCTTAAATTTGACGAATATTATGATTAAAAAAACACAATATTTTACATTTACTACGTCCAACTAAGACTACCTCTGTGGCGCAGTGGGTGAAAGCCCGCTTTGGACGCAGAAGGTTGCGGGTTCGATCCCCGCCGCGGGATAAATGTTTGTATGATCTGCAAATATTTATCTCAGGTGTTTCTATGTATGATATTATGTATGTATATAAGTAGTATATCAGTTATCTGGTTCCCATAGTACAAGCTTTGCTTAGTTTGGGGCTAGATGATGCTGTGTGAAATGTCCAGCATTATTTATTTATTATTTATTTAACTACTAAGACGACGAGTTTTTACGTTGACTACAAACTTACGACTAGATTATTGCGTGAATTTTACAGTTCATAATTAAAATACTCACATACTGCACGTCAGTGTCCACATGGAGGGGTTATCATCATCAGGCAGCGGGTGTACCATGCGGTAAAAAAAAGAAAACATATAAGAAAACAAAAAAAAGCAGCATAGACAACGGTCATTTAATAAGATAAGGGTCCTTTGATAGTCCTTAAAAAACTCATTAAGACGACGTTTCCGGGTCAGTGGTCTACAGAATAAACAAATTTATTGTCGGCTAACCTAATAAATTTTAAACGGGATTACTTGGATCGCGCACAAAGCAAAGCTTTATAATTTGCCCGTTATAAATCTCTTGTCTGTGTCAAACTTTACTTTATTGTAAGTATAAAATCTCGTTATAAAAAATCGGATATTGTACAAATTAGTCATAGAATAAGAAATGTTTTTTACAAGAAATGTTTATGAACACATAATTATATCACAGTGGTTGTTGTTTTTGTTTCGTTACGGATATCTTACATGCATATCTGTAAACAAAAAGGAAAAAAAGTAACTTATATTTATAAACATGTTCTATACTTAATACATTTTTTACATATAGTGCAATTTGAATATGCAAAAAAAATTCTTTAGCGTTTTTTACATCATAATGCGATTTTCCTTACACGTAAATGCTTATAAAATGAAAACCATTTTTAATTGGAATGGAGAACCGTATGAGGTTTTTGTTAGTTTTACGCGTCGTTGTATACTTATACTGCTGATTGATTTTATAACCTTTAGAAATTATTTTATTGTTTACTAATGATTTCTGTTTTACCAGCAAATGAGCACTCTGTGATCACCAATTTACTAATCTCTAATCTTAGTATTATTTTTGCAATGCACGATTTTATATTCTTACGTTATCTATGCTCAATTTGTTTCAATCTATTTTAACTTGGCATACATTTATTCTTAGTTTTAAAATAAGGCAGGTACACATTGGCGGTGACCGCAGAGGTCACGAATACTCAGTGTTCGCGCCACATCCGGTATCACGTCATATTGATTGCGTTTGCATGTACATCAATTAGGATCCGCGGAACGATGCGTCTTCCGAACCACTAATTATTGTCGTGTCAACTAGCTTACGTGTGTAATTATGCATATAGTTCGACAGTGACGTTGACTTGATGTACACTATACATTTGCCGAAATAATGCGTCTTTCGTAAATAAATTAAATATTTAATTAGAGTTAAAGAAAAGATCAGGTGAGATAGATGGTCAAAGACGGCACTGTAAAGGCGGAAAAACTTTGGGTTCCATTGGCACATGATAACAAAATGAAAAGGAATCGAGGAGGCATACTCAGCGTTTTAAAGTAAGTACCGATCTAAAAATACTTAGATAAAAAAACATACTTACGCCCTGTTTATTGGTGACAAGCATTCCGCAAACCGAAAACAAAGAAAAACTTTAGTGGAAAATAATACAGGGTACACAAAAATGCATATTACTTTAAATAAATATAAGGTAGATGGTATGAACAAACGTCGCTTACCGTGAAGGGATCCTGAAACAAAAAAAAAGTTGGTTAAAGTACATTTGCCCAGCAGTAGACACAGGGACAATAAAGGTTGAAAACAAAAACAGTGAGACTCCGGGAGTGCCGACAGAAGTGAAAACTTGAACGAGGTTTCAGTAACGGTTCTAAACTTACAAAAATAAAACTACAAAAAAAAAAAAAGTGCAAAAAGTTACTGCCCTACTCTAGGATTTGAACCCGGAGCTGTCTCACCCTTAAAGCAGATAAGTGCTCTTTGGTCTCACCTTGACTATTATGACGATACAATGTGCGACGAAATTAAGATAGGTATAGTTTATGAGGTCGTAACAGACACGTGACTGAGTTTGATATTTTTCTCCCATCTTAAAAAAGTTTTCACTTCAAAAGTACTATAGCAATAACCAAAAGCTAGGTGATGTAGGTAAACCTAAACAAAAACCATTAAAGGCTATTTTATGAAGTAAAAAGTTGATCTTGAGCCGCGTCTCACGGTTTTGCCAAAGCGATTAAATAAAAAAACTGGATAAGCCTTAATATTTCGATGTTGGTAGTATCCATAATGTACTCCAGCACTTTCGTGATCTCCGAATTACCTACTAAACTGTAAAAAACGTAGATGATATGGAGCCTGTGCATATTCCCATGATCGGGAGACGGTTGGACGGCGTTTTAATACACCCATAATCATCGATCGACGGCGGATCATATGAAATATGTAATACCACTAATAGGTCTCGGTGGGTAGCTTCCTCAGCGGTCGCACGGCCAATTTTGCCGTTGGTAATAACCTTAATACCCGTCAGTGCTTTACTCCATGCGTGTACCCATGAGGTCCAGTAATGACTGTGCGACCGAGCGCTTTTACTCCGATAATTCACCATAATTCAACGACTTGATTTACTACCTTACTGGGATTTATTTAGCACTATTGTGGACAAAGTTTCAAAAATAATGACATAAATGTCGTAATTAATAAGTTTTGCAATATATTTTATGTAAAAAGTGCATCGTGAAAGTAACACCCATCCACTTTTGAAATAAAACAATCAGTCGTCACAATATGTCATTTGAGATGCGTGTCGCGTTTATAAATGATATTCCCGCATGGACATAAAGCATGGTGTATGAGGATTTCTAAAATAAGAAGCAATATATTATCATAAGGATTGCAGTCGCTCTGACGCAAACATTTGTCGACAGTTATTAAGCGCTAGAACACTACAACGGGCAGGAAGAATCGGGCTGACACGTGAGGATATTGTTATTTATTTTGCGTGAGTATAAGTATGCCATCTCACAAACCACAGCCGCTTAGACAAGTATTTCTATTTAGCCAAACGTTTATCGATTCTAACCTAAATTATGACTGTAGTGTCGAGAAGCGACCGGAGTTCAGAATAAACTGACTAAGCTTTTCAGGCTACGCAGGGGTTCCGTTTATAATACTTACCTGATTTCCAAAACTAACATCTTCATCTAAGTAATTTTTAATGGAACATACGATTTTGTTTTAAAGTAGTTTAATTATTATTACATAAGTCTAAAGTCAACTTATATGTGATGGTATTTATTTTACCTTTAGAACCTATAACTACACTAGCTGTTACCTGCGACTTTGTAGGTTACCTACGCGCTTTTTATTTTATCAAGAAGCCAAGTTGAGTTACAAGCCAATTGCACCGCGCCCCGTTAGAAAGTTCTTATACAGACCCCGTATCACGACCTTTTTAGGGTTGTTTTGAAAAATGCTGAAAGACATGTTCATTTTTTTATTATTACTTAATTAGTTTCCAAACAAAGTTTCAAGCCAATCGAGCTTGCCGTCAAAGAGTTCCTATACAAACTTTAAAACCCCGTTTCACCCCCTTTGAAGGGTTGTTTTGAAAATCCTTGAAACATATGTTAAATTATTTTTTATTATAAGTAACCATTCCAAACTGAGTTTCAAGCAAATCGCTCCACGCATTAGTTCCATACAAACATTTTCACCCCTTTTCAACCCTTTTGGGGTTAAATTTCAAAAAATCCCGCTTTAGTGGGTGCTTATGTTATAAAAGAAACGTACCTTTCAAATTCCAGCTTTCTAGCTTCAGCGATTTCGGCTCGGCGATGGTGAGTCAGTCAATCAGTCAGTCAGGTTAAGCTCTTTTGTAGGTACTTATAGATTATAGATAGTAATATAACTGTCGTGATATTAGCACTTGCAACCATAATATTTCGCAAGGGGTTCAATGAATCGAAAAATGTTTATACGATTATACTATCCAACAATGTGATATAGAACATAGGGTAAGTTCTTTGTTACCACGGAACCCTTCACGGGAATCATACTTCCAAAAATTACTGATTTTGCATTTATAGGTGCAAAGGTACGGTGGTTCTGCGCAACAGTGCTCAAGTCTAGTACTCAATTACAGAGGATGCTTTGTGAGAATGTGTCGTTAATAGAGCGTTGTATCTCTTCATTTTGTTTGAACGTTCACTGACTCTGTTATTTCGGAGCGACTAATAAATTGCGTGATGACAGGTGTCAGCTGCTCCACCGCCTCTGCACTCTTGCGTCGATGTCTCATTCCTCACGTTTTACTCCTAAATTCTCTTATTTTATCAACGTTTCGTTCAATTTTCGTGTCGCTCGCTCGCAGTTTTATTTGTTTAGTATTGTATTAACGCTTTAGCTAAATTTCTTCAATAAACACGTAAGTAAACGAAATAATGGGTGGTAATATCCGTAACACATGTGACCTTTTATAATATAATTTTCTAAATTTTCGGTTCAATTTTCAATATTGAAAATTTTATACCTTTTTATAGAATGGAATGTAAGTAGGTAAAATAAATTAACGTAATTCCGACAAAAATCGAGAAGTATTATTATAAGAAATCCTGTTTTAAGAGTGATTTGACATAAATCTAATGATATATTTCTTATAACTATCGTTAATTACAAAAGGGCGTATATAAATAAAGAACGCGCGCCCATCGAGGCGGACAGCGCGGAGATCGCCGCGCCGCGCCTTGTCGCTACAAGCAAATGCACTTATCTTACCGGGATGTGAAAACTGTTCTCAACTCGCTGTCGTCGGTTAGTTGCACCAACACAACACATTCGACTAATACTCACAAGTCAATGCTCCAGAGGTTACGTTTCAACAGGATTTGGAGACAACAAATAAAAAGGCGCAATCGGAATGGGCTAAACGGAGAAACAATGACAATACATTTTATGTAGATTTCTTTATCTTGTCCTCTTCCAACAGGAAATACGTTTTACAATTTTAATGACATTAGACGATTTTACTGAAACGTTTTTAGATAGAGAATTAATATTTCCGATGTCGATATTGATAAAAGTTGATGATAAATGGATAAATAAATTGAAAAAGTGATTCCTGAACATATAAGTAATCGATTATTGTAAACAGCTGGCGGGTATTTATGCAAAACCGAACGAATCGATAGGGTGGACCGATGCAACAACTTATGCGGTAGCGAGTAGCAAATTTCTGACAAAAATGCTCACAACGAAAGGAAAAACTTCTTGCTCAAAGTCACATAGTTGCTCAATACCATGCAAAATCTGTATTTTGAAGCGTATGAATTTCAAGATTTGTAACACCTCCGGCAATTTATTACACGTCCAATATTTAAATTATAATCTGTGTAGAAAGATTATTTTATATCAAAGATAAATACCATTAAGTAACAATATGCGCACAACATAAAACTTATTAATTTACACAAATTTGAAGTTCCGTTTTAACAATAGCCTTATTAAAGTCTTGTAGCAGACTTTAATTTGCGATGACAGCAGCATCATTAATCTTGTGCGCAAACTTTTCTCTTACAAGGGCATCGAGAAAAACTCTTAAGTGCTTATTTTATATCAATGTGCTCGTATTTTGTTTGACAAGGATATTTTTAACGTGGATTGAATAGTTCACTCCTTACTCCATCTGTAGTTAATTGTACTAGCTGAATTGATTGTGCCATTTAACCCGTTTTGTGGTCATCGTGCATAAATCTGTCGGCTGATTCATGAATAAAACCACGATTTGGGTACCGATGATACTAGAAAACTTTTCGTTTTGTATTGTTAGATTTTCTACTAATAGAGGCTGTGTCGCGGCAGTAACTACCTACTAATTAAAAACTATACACTCAAAGGCCTGCCGCTTGTTTCGCAGGAACGCTTCAGGCAGTTAGAACATTGCGTTGGAACACGTTGGGCATTTACTTTTATTAGATCTAAATTTAAACAAAACATGCTACTGTACATAAATAACTATTGAAAGACAAGCTTCACGATTTTATAAAAGCCACAGTACACTAACACTTACTTTTCTGCTTTAAATTAACTAGCTCTGATTATTGAATTTGTAGATTTTTTTTTTAAATACATAATATCGGTTCTGACCGTATTATAAAAAACCATAAGGTTAAAATTTTGGTTTGTTCGCGTTTCATCAAGTAGATGAAACGCGAACAAACCAAAATTTTATAAAAAAAAGGTATTAAGACATTCTCCATGTGTAAAAGACTCAATCGTCTCAAAATAAAGTTCTAGAGATAAACGTGTCAAAAACATCCAATCAATCATAATATTAATAGGAAGCAATTGAATATATAATTACAAAAGTAATAATCACGGAGCAAAACCAAATTGAATGTTTGATCAACTCATAATTAGAAACAATTGTAAACACAATAAAAACTATAAGCGAGAGATCGAGAAGTAGCTGGAACCAGACTCTTGTTTATAAGCAGCGGGCCGGCCCACATCGTATGCATTAAAAAATTGATCTTATCTTCAATATTTTAATAGGTTCCCGCAGCGGCAACTTCGCGCTGGCCAGTTTATATAAACTATAAAGTATGAACATACAACTGAGAAATAAATTCAATATTGTGCAGGCGGGTCCCTTCTCTCGAACTTAATAAAGCTTAAATCAACACACGAAGTAATTACAATCCAGCCACACTTCATCACAGATGCGAATTGTGATTAACTATAGCCCGCCTCTGGTTCCGCACTGTTCAGCATCAGTGTTTAGTATCTCTCTGTTTGAATCACCAGTCGAATTGGGAGGAGGGTAAACGTTTTAATAGAATTGACAAACCCGTCCCTTAAGAGACTGCGTATTCGATCTGTTTACCGAAATTGTTGCTTATCACAAAATACCTAACAGATTTCTTTACGAGAAGACAAGTTACTTTTGTCCATTAACCAAAAACCCTTTTAAATTTAATTAATTAAAAGTTTGTCGCATAAAAAACAAACGCAAGGGGTTCTGCTGAGAGAGCTTTCCTTCTTTTGTATTTTATCCTTTACAGATAAGTTTTTCAGTAAGACAACGCTCAATCTGCAGCAAAATATAAAAGTTTCACAATAACGTACACGCCTCGGGGCAGGATATCTTCAAAGAGCGAATAAACCTCTTTCTTAACTTGAAATTTATCTTTAGAATATTAAAGGAATACTTTAATAAAAATGAATTTCAAAGATACAAACTTGGGTTATCGAATAACAGTGATTTGAAAGATTCTCAAAGAAACAGACAAGACTCAGACCGCCAAGTCTAGTTTAGGCCTCGCTGTTAACTGTAATATTGTTTCAGTTAACCACTTTATGTATTATTTATATTGTTTATCTATATTGTTACCTAATGTTCTCTCTTTTGGCAATAAAATATTTCTATTTCTATTCTATTTATTAACTCGATTGTTAATTAAGTATCTACTTTCTTTAAAATTAGTCATCGCATTATCCTCATGAAAAAAGGAAGTCAAATAGAAATAGGTTGTCTCGTGTCGATTTGATTGTTCACCGAATATTTTGGAACAGTGAATATATAGTCGTAATATTGAGTTAAAAAAAATAAAAGAATTGGCAAATTAGTTTCATTTGATTGTTTCAGTTTGAGGAAAAATAAATAAATAGCAAAAAAAAATAACGATTATTAATGTACTGAACTTTGTATCTGCATTTTCCAGAAAGATATAACGTCGTCATATAACAATTTTATATCATAGTATGCATATATATTTGGTTTCATCTTACAAAGCGACATGTAGCACTTCAGGTTAATGCAGAAACAGTGTCTATACGTACATTCGCATTTATACCGTAATGGGGGCTTTACACGGTGCTCGAATTTGGTACTGCCGTGGGCGGGCGGCGGCAGACTCGCACCTACTTCGCTGCAAGCGACCTTTGCCAATTAGCCTTAAAATAATGAACATGTTTTATATTTCTACCCGAGTGCGGCGTGTACTTATCCCCGTTTGCCCCGGGAGGTCATGCGGCTGTGGCCCTTGCGTTGTTCTACACAAAAGTATCTTCAAGTAGGTTATACAAAATTATAAAGGGACATGTCAGTAGGGTTTATGATACAACTCGTGTTAACATTTTTAGGTTGAAATAATTTAACAATTGAATAATAGTTCAAAAGGTTTCCGGTACACAAGATTTGGAAAAACATTGCTTATTAACTGAAATTAGATTCTGGATAATTCCTCATCACTGGCAGAAATCCATAAAACCAATGATATTTTAAATTAACTAAAGATACGTTATGTTCATTTTTCTTTTATTAAATGGCAACTAACTGTAATTTCAAGTCAAATGTAATGTCAAATTTAAATGTTTAAAAAAATCGAAGTTTAAAATCCGGGCTTGGAACATGTGCCGTCACTGACAAAAACGTCTCTTTGACGCAAATTGAAGTAAAATTATAGTAATAAAAAAAATGAAGAGCAGCTTATTCGTTAGAAATAAACCGCATAGACCAATTAATTATTCCACTTCGTTAAGTATTTAACCACTTCCTACGTCTACAAATAACTCGACCACTCAAAGATTTAACTAAGTCTGAATAAATAATCAATTTAGGCTAGGCAGCGCGGTTTCTGATCGATTGCCACAATGCTGGCTGGATGATATACACGCCTAGCAGAGGCGATAAATATTCCGAGACAAATGTTTCAAGCGTCTCTCGAGAGTTGCGGTGACACTAAATTTAAAAGCTTCAATTGTACAGAAATAACCAAAACACGGTTGAGATCTTTCGAAAACAAATCGTATATCGGTCGGTCGACGACAATCGTGATTGACTGCGCAAGTGAACGTCTCTAATATAAACAAATTAATAGGGAGCCCGTCGCCAGTCCCGATGCGGTGGCGCGCATAATTCAAACGAAACTCACGCTCGTATTAGGGGCTTCAATGAAGACTCCACTCGGCTGTCATTCATGCATTTAGAAAATATATTACAAGCTCAAGTTGTAAATCACACCCGGATACCAAACTTTTTCTGCTTTTATTAAATATACATTTCCTGTCTAGCTGTGACATTTTCATTATGCCCAAGAATATTAAGGAAACATAATTCACATGTAATAATTTTTATGACGCTTGAGTATCAAAACATAGCTGCAAAGTAAACATTAATTGGTTGATGTTTTATTACAATTATTATTTCCAGTTGTATTGGTTACAGAAATCAGTTTATAAGCATAATAAACATACCTAATCAAAAAAGTAAAATAGATGTTTATAAAAAGTTGTAAGTCAACTGTAGATAATGATATCATATCTACACACCCATTAACATGTAACATGTGTTAATCACATCCTCTTAGGGTTGCCTTATCAAAACGGGAGCAATTTTAAGAATGACTGCGCCTATAAATAAAGTAGTCTTTACATTAATTATGAGCTTAATTATGTAGAATCCCTTTGATTTACAAGCCGCTCAATGCCGCCGCAAACGAATTGTAGTGGCTTAGCGGAGCACCTCGAACTCTGCCTACTGCCTCTCCGTTATAATTATTTTTGTCGTGAGATAGCTTGTTAGATACTTGTATAGATCGAGATGAAAGTGAATCGAGACAAGTTGACGCCTGCGCCATTTTCATGGATTAGCCGATGAGATTCACTAAACGTGGGGTTACAGACAGTGTACAGTAATTGCCAATGGTGTATATCAGCAGCTAGTGTATATTATTACTAATTTAATGGGGTTGTGTCGTTCTAACAATTTAAAATATCTTATCATGTAATTCTTCTTCTTCTTGTCGTGTTACTGGTTCTTACGAACCAATGGTGAAAATAGTATAAGGATTCTGTAATTAATAATTATGTTAGGTCTTTAACATAGGCAATTTTTGTTTTGAATTTATTTATATTATTTCTGAAGATACCTACCTCATTATTTCGATGTAATTAATAATGGAATAATATGAAAAAGGTAGTCAAAATATCTATTTTACAAGGGGATTTCGAATACAATATAGACCAAAATAGACTTGTATAGGTAGGTAAGGGTAGTGAGTGGTTGTTCGCGAATAGCCGAAAGCGAGCGGCACGCGGCTTGTACGCCCGCTGGCGGGCGAAGCGACATGCAATGACGCTATTCATTCGCCCTCATACGTAAAACACAGCTCTATGGTTTATCTTTCATGCATTATTTCACAAAAGCCCCAATTCGTTGTTACCGGTTTCAACCATTTACTATTCAAACTTAAAACAATTTAATTCCGCTCGCAGTAAGCGATTCGATTGAAGCTATGAATAATAAGAGACAATGAAGTGGTTTTGTTCTGAATTAATTGATTATGGCGCGCAAACTACAAGTTCGAGAAACGTGTTTTTAGTTTTAGCATTATAATAAATTTGAGGATTTTAAAACTGGATAACACTGCACTGCACTGAGGAAGTTTCGCAGGCATTTATTCTTTGGAGTAAAAAGTCGAATTCATTTCGAATTTTTATCACAAAAATGAATATTCTCAGAAAGGTTATGAATATAACAACATTATGATTAGATTATATATTACTGGCAATACAAATGAAAATCCTTAATTACATTACGATATAACAGGTTACCGATACGATAGAGACGATGCCGATATTGTTTGAGCTCAAGCTGAATTGAATGAATACATGAATATCTATATATAAATCACAATAGGAACTAAAACTAGTATATCACCGCAGCCAACCATCAGGGTATTCAAAGCAGACAATCGAATAATTGTCCTCGATGGTCCAGGCATACAATCGGCCCTAACTCGCAATTCGAACTGCAGGCTCTATTTCTGCTTAGTGCTTAGAAACAATAGCTCTGCATTGCAATTAGTTTATCCGATAGATGGTGGTCGAACGAGTCGTAAATCTACGCTCTTGCCACCAGTGGGCTCTGTACGTTGTTGTGGCGCCGTATGTAGATTCAGCTCGGTTAATTAATGTGCCATGGTAAAGTGCGAGGTCTCTCCCTCGCAGTCGGGTTTCGTAAATTGCGCACCCATCTCCCTTAGGTACGTACAATTGATCCAATTTTGGCAAATTAAAATTTGACGCCTTATTACGTGTGTTACATACCGCCCTTTGTTCTAGTAAATAAGATAGTTAAGTTCAGTTAGTGAGTCGGTAGTTCCCCTAATTAGCTAATAGGCAAATAGGTTAATTCCCAAATCATTTATTGTATTGTAAATAACTGATTAGCTATAAGGATCTTGTTTTTGTTTACTAGTACTTTTCCATTTCATAATGATGTTTAGCGGTCTCACGACCCTTTCATATAAATACCTTTGTATTAGGATAAGGACTCAGTTCCATTTCGTATTCCAAACTCACGACACAATTCCTCTGTATCACGTATTTCAAAGCTCTGTATCAAATAGTTTAAGTAAAATTATAAATAAAGTTTATTTTTATCGTGTTTGTGCTATTTGCTACGTAACATCAGCTGCCAGTTTTATATATTTGTTTGTTTGTTGGGTTCAGATTATATGACTCATTTAACGTTATGCATCTTTAATTAGGTTAAAAGGAACTTCGTTCAATAATTTCGTACTATTTTTTAAAATAATTTATTTTGTAATAAATGTTTATTTTATGAATTATCTTCCTGGATTAACACAGCAAACAGCAGCGACTGCAAGATTTGTTTAAAATTATATGACATAACTAATAAGCATATTGCTATACATACCTAAGTACTTGCAAGTTGTCATGCACATGAGGATATTTCGGTACGCGATGAGAAAATGTCGAGAAGAAGTTTGAGCGTGTATAAAGTGGGATCATTTGTCACAAGAACCGCAGAGTGCTGAAGTACATACGTACATGAACTCTCTGCAAATGTTAACACATTTTGACTCGACGCTGAATAAATGTGACCACACTATTATATGGAAACAAGTAAAGATGTACACATAAGTATCAACTCTAATCTTAGTTTGTTGTTTGTCATGTAATTTACCCGTGAAAACCTTTTGTTGGCTTTCTGAGTCTACATTAATTGTTATAACTCTGTTGGCTTTTCAAATAAATTTAATAGGTACACTTCTCTTCTAATAAGGAAATTGAAGACACCATAATGTTTGATTGTGAACGTGTGTGAACGTAGCTTTAAAAAAACAATTGACTTTTTTTAACCTAGAGCTATATGAAGTGGGGCTTTTGCCCCGGGACGTCACGCTCTAAATAATAATATAACATCAATAATTATGATCCTGCGCAATAACTAGAACATTATCAACTAAGCGTTTGTGTGCTTCGGTGGGCAAGTAAATACTCAATCACCACTGGTCACCAGAGTTGGCTATTATTTAATATGAACTAACTCTACAAATCTCTATCTGTCTGTATCTCTGTCTGTGAAGTTTGTAACATGTTATGGCCGAAAACTCGGTTATTTTGCAGGTTTGAACGGATATCAGTAATGCATGCCTGCGACGCATAGACTCCGTTCATTATTTAACAAACAGATCTAGCTATAAACAGTGACTAAAACAAATATAAAACCAAAACAATTAGAACAGAAGTTAGAGAGCACATAGTGCACACAGTGCTCTCTAACTTTAGATTGTTCGAAACTATAAAAAGACAATCGATACTAAAAACATCGCCACAAACCCTCAATACATCGACTCGTTTTTCAAAGTTTTTCAAACATCGATAACTCACTAACATCTATATTATTATATTGCCTCCCTAACACTACTTATTGTTACAGGTGTTAAACCATAGCAAACTGGCTTTAAACTACCATCATCATTGGCTTGAACTGGATGAACGAATTTATTTACCTAATACGAGTAGGTACTCTCTGAAAGCTCTATTTTCGATCATTATGATGAATATGCAACCATTTTCATTATGCTGACGGCTTCATACTTTACATAGACATAGGCATTATGTCTATTTGCACATTTGCACTTTATATAGCTTTATGTAGAGAGCACAATACACAAATAAACGATCGAATCGATATTCTAAGTAAAGTAATGTGGTTTTATAGTTTGAATTTCTCGAACGATGTTCACTTCACGATCTCGCAACGGATTGACGAATTGCAGACGATGGGCGCGGGAGGCCCTTTCATTATCCCTTTCATGCTGAATTTTAATTAGTATGCCTTCGTGTTTTGTAATAACAGACGGAGCGCCGTTTTAGTAGGTATTTTCGATACTTCGTTATAAATGTATGGTTACTACATTGTAAAGTAAATCGCGAGTGACAAGTAATCTCTATGTGTTTTGATTTATCTGACTATTAATCTAGAATTAATAATGAAATTAATAATTATAATAATGAATTAATAAATAATAATTAATAATTAATTATTGAATTAATAATGTGAATGAGACGAAAGTTGTGTGTCAGGATCGTAGCGACTGGAGATCCGTGGTCTCTGCCTACCCCTTTGGGAAAGAGGCGTGACTTTATGTATGTATGTATGTAATCTAGAATTATTTCACGTTACAAACAAATCGATCCCAATAGTGCTATATTTCTATGCTATAACACAAAAATGTGACAACTTTTTTATTTATTAAATAAACAACATCCCAAAAAAAACAACAGCTTATAAACGATGGAACATTCAATCAGGCAAAACTTGCTAACACCTATTGGCGCCAGAAAGAAATTACTAAGCGGCACGAAAGCTGTCTCTTTTCAAATTTGATTGCGCCTAACATCACATGCCCATGAACTCTATAATGAAACGTTGATATAAAAACAAAACTATGGGCATATATGATTAGGTCGATACACGAGTAAGGTAGAACCACTAAACAAACAACTATTAAAATATCGCCAAGTCATTGTGTTAGAAATCACTTCTTGTCGAAGTGACTTGCATTAACGGAGTGGAAGTTTAGTATTAGTACAGCGAGCGGTACAGCAAGTCAGAATACGAAAGGCAACATACATCAGACGACGATCGTATAAATACTAAATTGCCTAAAATAAAACAACTAAGTACCTATGAATCATGATAAACAATACTCTATTTGATTTGAGGATTCACTATACTTATTTAGATTTTTTTTCAATTTCGTGTTAGAATTCTTCGTTGATTAGGATCATACACTGTTGCACGAAAATGTTATCCAAGTGTAACATTCGAATACTTAGTCACACGTGTGAGCAATTCTGACGGAATATTTTAAAATTCTTCGGTATCATTTTGTGGATCGTATGAGTCAACATGAAATCAAGTTTCTTACTAATAATCGGAGATAGCATCAATGTCCATGTCGGGTGACAATACAAAATATAGAAGAATAGGGAACATTATGAGCCCCGCGTCGGTTCGACATGCATACCAAACAATAGCGCGCGCCTCGGCGGATGGGTCAAATGAGGCGCGGCGTCAAATCTCGGGTTACACCAACTTGGCGCCGGTCTACAAATCTGAGAAGTTAGCACACCCATTGAAACAACAAAAAAACAAGAGTTCTTGTCGCTGTGCTTCACTTCACAAAATAACAAGCGACCGTAACAAACAAGTTCATTCGAGCATCGATTTAGATGATTTACGTTCATGGTGATTATTTTCTTCATAAATATGTTATTTGATCAAATATTGGCTTAACAAACCATTTATTACAAGCTGAAATATATATAATGGAACGGATCATGCTTGTTATCCCGTCTACTAAAAATAACGCTATTTGTATTGTCTAGTTGATAAAGAAGATAAATCACTAGAAAATCGTTGCCTTAATTAGACCGAAAGATGTCAACGAAACCTATGACTCGTACTGGAATAAATCAGGACATAAATTGCTTTAGCTACGAACGACACTCCCACCGTCGAGTTGGCGTTAATAGCGCGTGCAACCGAAATATTAGACGACTGTTTAGGTTTTTTTGCTGAAATCATATACTCGTCCCAAACGCGCAGAGCAGGCGCCACAAAAAATGCTAATTGTGTTATTGAAACGGCCAATGTGGTAAGTGTTGGAAAGAAAAAATACACCATACATATATATGGTGTATTTTTTTTAAATTAAAGTTATGGAAATAAATACTTTAAACACCTAGATACTTTTATTGATGTTAAAGAACTTTTGGGAAAACTATATAACCTACACGAACTCCGATACTCGTAGTAGGACTTCGAAATGTATAAGACGATGCTGGTATGCTAATATGAAAACTGCATGTGCGCCTGATCACATACCATTTAGAGCAGCATTTAATCCATAGGATTAATTATAAATTAATAATAAAACTCCAAAGTAGTCATTCAATTATTGTAAATACTTTTATTACCAAAAAACAGAGTGATAATTAAAAAGAACATCATTTATTTTGGATGGTGGCTTCTCAATCCGTTATTTATCGGTCTTGGTAGCGTTTGTTTGTCAGAGTTTGTATGCGTTATTTTAAATAATAAGGAAATATATTTGATTACTTAGATATTTAAAAAAAAACATAATTATCAAGTATAGTAAAATTATAGAAGTACGAGTACAGTTGTAAAAAACTTGTCAGTTTGTAGGTAATATGAAATTTTTAAAAAAAATACATAATTGATAGCAATTTTGGAGTAGCTTGGATTGTTTTTTCCTAATGTGGAGAAACGTGTTGTGATTTTTTTTAAACTGAAACCACACACAAACGATACTATTAGTTCTATAATAAATAGAGAAACTCTTGAGCTTTCTGTATCTACATATAATTAACTTAACAATACCATAAACGGATCCTATCAATATAACTATTCGTATGGCAACATCAAATGATTTGGATTTAATTACTTGGATCAACAACTCCGCCCCGTTCGGAATGCAACGGCCGTAAATCAACAATAATAATGCCGAGCTTCGTCTTTTTATGAACCAAACAAATCTTTATCAATACAATTACACGATCGTTAGAATACAATTAACGTTAACGAATTGGTTTAGGAAGGATCACCAACTACGAAATAATAAGAACTATAAATCTAAGAATGATGATTCAAGTGTTGATATATGCGCAGCTGATCGAATTAATCAGAAATCCTTATAGATATATTGTTTAAGAAAAAAGCGATCTCTGATGCAAAAACATAAGAATTAAATGGAAACACATTATAAAAATATGTGCGCATTTATTGTGCGCAGTTGCCGCGCTTATGTGGCAAAGTCAGTCAGCACTCTCTTCAAACGACGGTGCTGTCTAAAATATAAAGAATGAATATTTTAATGAATCACATCAAGCATTTTTTTCAGTTCTCTTCAGTCATTATCAAAAAAAAATTAAATTTGTCCTAAATTATTATCAAATATACGTGTTTAGTTGAAGTTAAAAGATGAAGCGACAGATAGGAAGTCGCGTTGACATATTTAAATACCCAATTTCAAATTTCAAAGAGTTCTCAAGATTACAATAAAAAAATTGTATGAACCCACACACAGAGATATTTCCACAAATCTATAATTCCATCAACGAGTCGGGCAAATACGAAAATAAGCATCAAAGTGTTTTTTAAAGGAAGACGACAAATGTCGACCAGCATGGCACAGTGGCAAACACGTGTTACATATTGTCAGACAATATTTACTGTTGCTTTATTAGCTCTGGAAGCTGAGAGAAGAAAATGAAAGCAAGTGACACTACATTTAAAAGCGTGTTTTGAGGACAGTTAATAACTTTGTTATTAAAATATCTAAGAGGGTAGTCAGAGGCATGTTTGGGGATACAGTCGTGACCCCTGTTTTTTTTTTAATTAAAATGTACATGAAAATACAATAGGATTTAATTCATTTCATTATTAGTTCGATAAATGTTTGACGCATTGCGATTTCCGTTTTTCAAACCTTACAACGGATTTTAAGTTTCCTCTGGCCAAATTTCGCATACTGGTTTCGTTGTTTTTGTAGCCATATAGACTTGATAAAACACAGTTACTACATATTACTGCCTGTCCTTTAATAATTAAATTACGTTAAATCAAAAGCTGTTTGTTCTAAATAGATACATTTTTTTACTATTCCGGACTATCATTAACTGGAGTTAACAACTAGATATTCACATACCTACGACAGGATGCCAATAAAATTCAAATCCAATTGCGTCGACCCTTGATTTACAACGAATCAATAAAAGAGAAGGCTATCATTACCTTTTTATTGCGTATTCAATAAAAGTAATGTACTTGATATAATCAGTGCAGTGGCGTCGCCGATCGACATAAATAATATGCATTGAACGTAACGCTCATGTTTCGAGTATTTTAATTAATTTCCAATTAGAAACGACTATATACTTCGTTCTATAACATGCGACGACATTTATAAAAATCTGACAATTCAGGAAGGTTTCGACTTTTTTTTATAAAATAGGTCAGTATTTGACCTCACTCTTTTTTCGCTTGGTGTTAGATAGGTAATGTTTTAAAGTAATTGTAGAATTAGAACCGATATTCAATAAAAATAAAACCAAAATATAATTACATTATTAGCAACAGATTGAGGAGCTCTTTGAGCTTTAGTAAGCCTCGTAGTTAAAATATGAGATAAACGACAAAAATGACAAAATGTATAATGTACATCAAAAAATTATGAACAGTATTTTTCGTTATCTAATCTTCGATGGTAAATCAGGGGGATTGCTATTCAGAATTAGCGATCCTACGGTTTATATGACTTCAATATATCAAGTGCGAGTGGAAACAGCGTAAACAATAGTTAGAAAAAAAAACAAAGCTTGAGAGATGGCTCGTAAAATGAAACAAGGAACGTCCGGAGATATGTCAAGATAGTATGCGGCGGGGGGCGCGGTTGGCGCCGGCCCGTTCTCCGAGACCCAATTAGAAGCACACCTTTAAGACACGTGCTCTCACTTGGTCTCAACTAAAGCTTAAAAAATCACGGATGTGTAGGACATCCGTTTAGATTATTGTCTAGGGTTTTCGGAAAAAAAAAATTATGTTATAAAAAGGCACAAACGCAGATTATTATGTTAGGCTCAGAGAACAAAAACGCTGGTCGGGAAAAAATATTGCATACAACGCGTTGTAGTTTCATATGAAACTGCTGTAAAGCGTTCGGGCAAATAGGAAGATCACAGTGCGAAATTTGCGTTGTGGCTTTTATCATAATAATATTCGCCATGACGGACGCGTCGTATCAATGACGTAAAGCTATGACGCTTCGTCTTAGATCATTTAGACGGGATGCGCTTACTTTGTAATTCTCTCTGCCAAAATGTACACGACTCCGAATCATGTGCGTTTTGTATTATCACGTACGTTTTATACGAAATTTGCAAGCGTGTGCGTAAAAATGAGTGTGTATTGTAATTTATGCATTAATTAGTGTGTGTAAAATGTGTCCGTGTGCTACCTCGTCCCCCGCAAAAACCAGCAGAAAATGTTGAAGGAGGAATTCTGTCATTAACTCTTCCATTCTAGTTTGTCCGAGCGCTTCGTAGATTCCATGTTATTCTTTGGATGTATTTATAAACTAGCCTTCAGATTTACGTCTTTCCGTTACGATTTAAATCTAAGTATTCCAATTTCAATCTAAATAAGTCCAGCGGTTTAGTATTGAAACACAATCAACCAAATAAGAACGAAAGACTTGAAGAATCGTTAAAACAATAAGCTTACCTTTGTCTTGACGAGCTTTGCATTTTCTTTGCACATCTTTGCAAGTGCATGATATTCTCCCTTGGCTGCACACAGTATCCATTGCTTCTGCTTTGTGTCCAAAGGATCTTCACTTTTGTGGTCCAGCTGTTAAAAAGAAATTTAAATTACTAATGAATAAACGTCGTAGGCCGACAGTGGATCAGGCTGGCACAGGACCGGGAAGAATGGCGAAAGCAGAGGGAGGCCTATACGCAGCAGTGGGTGAAGTCAGGCTGCAGATGATGATAATGAAACGGTGGTTTGGCTTATACAATTGTATAATTTATAATTATAATGTAATACGAGATAGGCCTAGCTAGCGCACCATTTCTGACGGGAAAAAGATAGTTAATATATTTGCGAGTGCTCGATCATGCTTACAATATTGGTACTTACCGAAACGCGGTCTTCTTCATCAGCACCCTGAAAAATAATATATTTGTGGTCAACAGATCGTTGAATCAGCCACATCATGATATATGCATATCGTTCATTTCACGATCTGCCTAACTTACACCCTATCGTGCGTTTGACGATCTGGCCAGCGATAAGCATATCATACGCCTAGGCATATCATGAATTGTTCAACGTATTATACTATTGTCATACCGTAAACTGCCCCCCCTAGCCATGTCACAAATCGCAATAGAATAGAAATCGAATTGACAGATAACGCTGAGACTCCACCAGCGTCAAATGGCAAAACTGCATACATTTTATGTCGGGTATCGCGGCACGTAAGTTCGTGGCATTATGTCAAACTGTCGATTTACAAAGAGCCAGGTACTCACGTGCCGCGATACTTGTCATAAATTGTATGAATTTTTGGAAATTAATGCCGTAAGACGCAGGTGGAGTCTCAGCGTTAGCTGTCAATTCGATTTCTATTCTATTGCGATTTGTGGCATGGCTAGGGGGGCATCTTTGACATGTCAAACGACTGTTAGCATTAGGACCATTGATTAGGGCATTGTACTTTATTTCAACTCACTACGACCATTGATACAAGAAACAATTGAACAGTTCGTATGAAATATAAACAAAGACGATATTTACATACATAATAAATATCTTAACGACACATATAAATTAATCGGAACCTAATATTTCAAAATTAATAAATGAGTACTTATATTGTGAAAATAATATTTTGAATTAATGGTCAATAAATTCGAATTCTCCCGTCTTCAGGCTTGCGCTGCGATTAAAACAATATAGAACACGACGTAAGTATTATGCATTATTGTAAGTAATTAAAAACCTTGATACATTATAATACAGTTCAATATCGACCAATATATTGATAGACATACATTGTTTGATATTGGTGGACTGGGCGTGCGCTTCGCAGCATGACCACTTTACCACCTGTCGTTACATATTTATGTCTACACTATAGGCCTCACTGTTAGGGACTTCGATATTGACAAGATAACATCCTTAATGTGATGTGTTTGATTTAATAATAAGATTAACTTTGTAGGTTGTTAGTTTTTCATTCCACGGAAATAGCAATTAAATTTGTATCAATTTGTTTTTGTTACTGGACGGCAGCGCTCGTCTGGGTAATGTTGACGTATAAATAGACAGAGGCTCGCAGTTTCAATGGAAAAACGTTTAGCCATTTAAGGCCGTGTGTCGTTAATAGAAGTTAGTTCGAAAACGATCTCATTTGTTCTCCCTCCCACGGACCTTCGATACAATTACTGATTTAATTTCCTTTTCCAACTACTGGTATTTCTTACACATGCACTCATACCGAAGCTTGATGTCTTCGGGAGGATAACTTCACTTTAACACGATTCTAAAGAATAGCTGTTAAAGACAATGAAAAAAATGACACATTTCCTCGTCGCAAATACCGTGTTACCAAGAAACGAGATATCGTACAGAATATCTGGGTTCATCGAACATGGTTTGCTCTTGGAAGGAAGATTATACTGGTCTCCATGCCGTGTTTTCTTTCGCGGTCCAGAGATCATGTTAATGCACATAAAAAATACGAAACGAAAAAACCATTCCGCGATACGCATTCGAACCTACTACAATCAACAACTTTTCTCAGTCAAAACATTCCTTTCCCTTTATGAAAATCGTGATAAAATACCACAGAGACCCAATTTATACAAAATAAATGTATAAACTTTGGTCACTTGTGGTTGTCTGCTATTTGAGAGAGCTTAAGAAACAAAAGATCTCTACGGTAGAGAACAACTGGTATCAACCCATGCGTGCCATATCCCTTTCTCTTTTCAGCAAAGAACTTTGAT
The DNA here is from genome assembly GCA_963565295.1 of Epirrhoe alternata. NCBI lineage: Eukaryota > Metazoa > Arthropoda > Insecta > Lepidoptera > Geometridae > Epirrhoe > Epirrhoe alternata. Next base: position 6,116,181 of record OY751375.1, read on the forward strand.
ATATACTTAGCTGAAATGCTAATAGTTTCAAATCAAAGTACTTTGCTTTTCAGTATGCATAAAAAGAGAGGTAAGGAGAGTATAGTACCTTAACGAGTAGATCTTTAAAAAACCCAATCTATATTATCTATAAATTATTTTTTAAGACCTACTGCCTGATAAGGTAGATTTTCTCCAGATATACTCTGGAGAAAATCTATATTTAGAGAAAGTATTAGAAAAACAAAACAGTTCAAAATAAACAAAGCATAATTAAAAAACTCTCACTGTGTGAAGCAAGTCGAATTCAATTTATACTTACTCGCACATAAAAAAACATTCAATCGATAAAATAAAAAACCTTTTATCTGCCTTAAAAATAAACGGTTAAAGCAGACTCCAAATTAATTAATCAAGGCAATAAGTTTTAGTAGAGTTGGCAGACATAAAGAATTAGCAGTCTCGAAGACCATTGTACAGATAAGAGATAAGATTACATCAAGCCACTGGCGCCTACGATCAACAAGCAATTTGTTTGTTTTATTTTCAACTTAAGATAAAATTAAATAATTAGCCGTTTATGACTATGTAGGTTAAGTTGGTATGTTTATTTCTTTGTCTAGTAATTAAAAGGGAACGGTACAATACAATCATCTAATTGTTTATTACCATAGAGCGAGGATAAGCGCTCGGATTGCGTTGCATATCTCTGAATAGCTTACAGCCAATTCATCCGTTCCTATTTTTATCACTTCGACAAGGCTCGTTAAGTGTGGCATCCGCGTTGTTGATGTCTGCAAGTGATTCTCAGGCCGAATAGCAGCGAGAAACAATGAAATCGGTCATATTTTCCTGCCATCTTCCAACGGACCGTGTCATCTTATCTCCTTCATCATGCATAACGACCACGCGTTTATTCAAAACGGTGATGATGTATACTTAAACTGAAGCTTATTTTCGCTAACTTTTTGAAAGATTAATAGTGGTGAAGGTTTTCGTTTGCCGATTAACACAGCAATGAACGATTACGAGGTGTCATAAAAGATTACGACTTTTGTTAAGGGCCTTTTAATTGGCTGAATAAATGGTAATAACACGCTTTTACTAAAATGACAATGCACTAAAAAATAATGACATATCACTGATTTGCCATTATTTTCGTAATGGCTGAAAGTCATATAAATTGGTATTTAGTCATTCATGATTGACGCTGCAGATGCACCTGTTAGAGTGAGACATTGAAATGATTTATCTATATCTGTTTTAATGGAGGATCCAATAAAGTATTTTTTCCAAGAGTAAGTACTTCAGACCTACACACAGGTATGACAATGGGCTCCGCTCTAGGTCTAGCTTGTATCACGGAATACCAAACTTTGTTTTTAAAAAGTTGACTTAGGATGCTAATACAATACACGGTTAACAAAAATAACCCACAACATCGAGTAACAGGAATTGCCAACAGCACGAATTACCCTCTTTAGGTTTTAGCGGCGCGCACGTGCGCATTGGAGTCACACGACAATAATTATCGAGGGACAATCGACCACGAGTCACGCGGCTGTTTTCAATAAGCGTATGCCATGAATAATAAATGATAATATTTACTTAAATCAATTCGCACCTCCGGGCACTGACGGCACGCCTTTCACCCAAATCAATTCACAGGTGACCCACGTTTGATCTCATGAAATAATAATCAATTACGGGCATCCTTATTGGGTGGGCATTACTATTATAACTTACGAATATTATTATTCTGAAAATTTGTGAGTATTGGTCTTTGTCAAAAATGCCAACATACCTGCTGACATTTTTGATAAAGGAACTCAGTGAGAATACAATCACGATAAGTTTGATTTTAATGCCCTGATTCTTCACGGCGCTGGTCGCGAAAGAACAGGAGTAAAATTAGTTCTAAGACTATTTTAAGTGATCCCAGCGGTCCTACTGAATAAATGCTTTTTGACTTTGACTTCGCTACTCACCTACCCACAATATGTATGCGATGGTTTTTCGATTACAACTCATACCATATTGATACAGGATTTTGACGGGAAATAATATAAAAAGGTAAATTCACGCGACTAAATCTTTTATCAGTGTATTTTTTAGGATGCAGCTTTGAAAATAATACAAAAACTATAAATCGAAGACCCATCCCGAGTTCATATAACAGAAGAAATCTACGTATCGCAATAAACTTGTATTTCAACATTTTATGAAAAATGTTATCAATTAGAACTTTCAAAAAATCTTTAAAAATAAGATTTTTTGAAAGTTCTAATTCATTTTAGTTCAAGAATGCTCTTCAGTAGTACTTATAAAATCAACCACCTTACGCAGATTTATGCTATCTCCTGTCTTTTAATAGGCAACAATACACAATGTGGGAACACAGAATAAAGCAATTGTAGAGTCCATTAGGTGTGGAGGCGTACTCGGGCCAGGCTAATATTTGTCATTAGAAGCTTTTGTTGTTTGTGTTATGTAGATACGCATCCCTTGTGTAGGGTGGGTTTCAACAAGCTAAAATTATTTTATGAATTTTTGTGCTCAAAACAAACATCCCGCCTTGGTTATTATTGAATGTGCCCATTGGGATAATGTGTTGCATTGCATATTGATAAGCATGAAAATTTTTAACTAGGTATAAATCGCGTCACGTAAAAAGAACGCTGGCTGTCATGCTGCGCCATGCACGCTTTATGGGTCCATTTGACGGTACGGGGTGAGGCGCGGGGCGGGATGGTCGCGCGCCACACGCTTGCCAGCGCGCTATTGGTTCGTCAGTTGGCATTTGCCTTTCGCGCTGTGCCCACGTAACTTTTTCTGTCAAAATACCATCGCGCACAAAAGTTTTTCATTACGAAATCGTTTAACATAAAAAAAATAGAAAAATATTTATGGCGTAGCGTGGCTTTTATATCACTGCGGCCATGAAGGCCTATTTATGGCGTAGGTATATTGCTGTATGAAAAGAGGGGTTGATAATAATGCATTTGATATTGTAAAACAAAGTATGAAACGGACAACAAAGGCAACAAAACATTCCGTGTCTACAGTAAGACGAATAAAATTGTAAAAGGTTCAAAAGATTCGGAATACCACTACGACTTAGTGGAAGGAGTTTCAACATTAACATTATCTTGAATGATTTTAATACGATTAAACATTCTTTAAATATGTTTTTAATTCTATTTAATGATTACTCTATCAAATATATTTGAATGTACCTACCACTAACCAATATACGAATCCGCAAGCGAAAGGCTAGTTCAAAAATAAAACATTAGGTTGAGTACTTTCGTGCGCGAGTGTACCCATGCGCAAACATACCCCCTCCACTTTTTTCCAGCGTTCTTTTTAGGTGACGCGAGCTATACTTTAAAAAAGTTAATATCTCTCATAATCAGTAACCACAATTTTTTTCTGCCACAAAATTTTTGTTGAGTTCAAAAAAAAAAAGATTTTATTATTCAATCATAAAATAAAAAAGCAAAAACTAGCTATAATGCCCTAAAATATGCGTAAATGGTAGTGGTTACTAAACGATGATAGACACGGTATAAGATCATTTTCTGTAGGGCTTTCGACCAAACTACTTAGCCGTAGTATTTATTTATGTCTTATACCTATGCCTAGCAGTGGGATGAAAACAGCTGATGATGATGATGATACTGGGCCAAAACAACAACACCTAATGACGGAAGACGACAACGTAGACCCAGATTGACCGCGAAAGGTGGAAGGGGGTGATACTGAGGCTTTTGTCTTCCAGTACGATACCTACCTAGTTATAATTATTATTCAATAGGTATCACAGTCTTGAGGTGTGCTTTTATGCATATGCACGCACACCTCAAGACTGTGAGCTCATACAATGTGAGAGAAGTCGCGAGGAGCAGCTAGTACGCTATTAACAGGGGCGAGGATGGGGCGGGCCAATTCTACTTAATAAAAGAACATTAGCGATTTCCCGTTCCCTTCTGATATCCAGGCGCGATCTCCAAATTATTACCGATAATAATCATATTCGACAGCATTTTAACCGCCAAAGGGTCATGACGAAGGTTTTACAATTCAATTAGCTCCACCAGGTGCCGACTAGCTGGAAACTTTTACCCGCAACGAAACAGTTTAACATTAAGGGTTTTGATATAATAGATTCATAGTTTTATTGCCTATGTTATGCATTCGGTCATCTCATTTACAAAAGCCGAAGCTATTTTGAAAACGTAGTTAAAGTTTGACAAACAACCGATATCGTGGGCAAAATGGTTTTTGCCGTCACCCGTTCATTCGCGAAAACTAGTAATTAGCCTTATGTAATTAGCCTCCTGCTGCATTATATTGATGAGTTACACTCTAAATTGTTCAGTGTTACCAATTGTTGATGGTGAATGTACATTATTTAGCAGAAATACCACAACAAACTGAGTAGGTAATTGTGATGTAGCGTTTCTACACAGATTTTGCCAATCGAACGCTTGCGCAAGTTTTCTTGTCAAATGTTTCAAAATATTTGTTAATTGCTGTCAACCGAACAACAGGTGCTCCACGACTGACAGACTGCAGACGACAGCATAATTTTTAATCATTATTTTCCACTTAATAATATCTAAACAATAAATACGTATGTTAGAACCCTTATCTCCCGACAAGCATTCAATCAAAATGCAATTAAAACTTTACATTTCGGTTACAATGATTAAAAGCTATCTTAATGATAACGCTAATTATTTTAAAAATCGGTTAATAGCGTTATTTTTATAGGACCCATTTTCAATTGTCAAATATTTTTAAATATGACACAATATATTTTCTATACGAAAGATATAAACGCGCAGATTAGGTCGTAAAATATAAAAAAATAGTATCTGGAAGTCGACAAAGGGATTTTAAAGTTAACTATAGCTAAAACCCGAATCGAGGGGCGAAGACCTCTGGGTCTTTCGACCGCTGGGCGACACAGCCCACAGAATAAACTGTCTGTAGAAAGAAAATAATTCCTGGAACGACATATTTTCTCATTACCAGTCATGTAATCTCATTACTCACTCCAGCAGAACGTCTACCTTCTGGCCACGGTCTACAGTGGCTGACTTGGAAGTCGCTCAACAGACTCCGTACCCAAGTTGGTCGCTGTAAAAGTAACCTGGCCAAGTGGGGTATAATCTACGCAAACAAAGCCAGTGCCAGTGCGGGGCTCCTACACAGACAATGTCACACTTACTCTCCTGCCCACAGTGCCCCACTACCTGCACCCGGGAACAGCTCAACCTAGCAACAGAAGAGGCCGTAGAGGTGGCTGAATACTGGTCTAAGGTTATATGTGTACCATTGACTCGAAATGAATGAATTACTCTCGCAAGAAATCACAATATAGATACTTGGATTCCAAGCTTAATGAAACCATCAAGGAAAAATGTCAAGATAGCGTAAATATTCCAGCAAGCATTGAAAAGTACAGGAATGTCTTCAGAACATTTAAATTGAGATTCGATGTACCAAAAAAGACCTTGTAAGAAATGTGTAGCTGATGTGTATCTGATACAGAGCACTGCGTCACCAACAAGTAGTGTCGAAGAAGCGGAAGACCGGTCGATGGAGCATAGAGCTGGTGAAGTGCCACCAATTTAACTGTGGAGGAATGATGTGAACATCTGACATCTGCGCCTTGCGTTTGCTGCGCGAGCATGATTTGATTCAGTAATAAACGAGCCTCCATTCGAGAACCATAGTTTTATTATACGCTGAATAATTTCCTGTAATATGGACTCTTAGTTGTCTGAAATAAAGAATTTGAATAAACGAAATACCTAGATTTACAGATGGGTGACCGCCAGTGGCATTTTCATCTGAGCGCTTCCGTGCTTCGGAGGGCACGTTAAATTGTCGGTCACGGCTATTTAAGTCGTTAAGCCATGACGGAGGCCTTAAGGCGGCCTAAAAACTCCGTCACCAGAGTTGGCCACTGACTCATTCGAACTTACTTTTAAGAAGATCTTCATGCCAAGCACCAGAAACGAATAAATGATGCATATCTACGTAGAGATCCCGATAAAGAAGCAGCAAAAAACTTCTTTAGCCGCGTTGAGCATTTTTGAGATGGGAAAAAACCATTGAACTCGCGACACTGTAACTGTGCTGTAACCGTTACTGTCTGTACCGTAACCGCGTCGGTAACACATCTGTATAAGTGTCTGCTATTTCGACCTCGACACCATAAGCAACGGTGGCCTATTGGGTCATAACTCAACTTACGATGCGACATGCGGCTGGATCCCATAGAACCATACTGTTTGCATTTTTTTTAAGTTATAATTAAAAATAGAGCAAAAATCTACAAACACTCCTGTTTACACACCGGATAGATGGACTCAAATTATGAGGATGGCAAGGGAAAACCTCGGCCTTTTGATAATACATAATGCTGGACATTTCACACAGCGTCATCTAGCCCCAAACTAAGCAAAGCTTGTACTATGGGAACCAGATAACTGAATAAACTTTTTGTCTGTAAATGCTACTCTGCCCCACAATGACTTAGTAACTGTTTGAAAAGTGAAAGACATGTTTTTTTTTGTTTTTTCGCTCTCATGTAATGTTGGGTTTCTGCAGATTGATGAGTTTGCTTAAAATGGGATGAGTTACACAGCATCAGGAGGCAACTTGTAAACTTCAAAGGTTGGTAAAACTTAGAATAAATAAATAAACAAGGCTGGACTTTTCACACAGCATCATCTAGCCCCAAAGTAAGCAGAGCTTGTGTTATGGGTACTAAGATGACTGATGAACTACTTAATATACTTTTTGTTTGTAATACATACATATTATACATAGAAACACCCAGACCCAAGACAAATATTTGTAGATCATACAAACATTGGTCCTGCTGTGGCGCAGTGGGTGAAAGCCCGCTTGGGACGCAGAAGGTTGCGGGTTCGATCCCCGCGGTGGGATAAATGTTTGTATGATCTGCAAATATTTATCTCGGGTCTGGGTGTTTCTATGTATAATATGTATGTATTTACAAATAAAAAGTATACAAGTAGTATACTTTGGGGCTAGATGATGCTGTGTGAAAAGTCCAGCATTATTTATTTATTTATTTAAAAAAAACCCGCAACCTGCGTTGCAGGCGGGTCTTCGCCCACTACGCTACAAAGGTCATCAAAACTAAATTTCCTTTTGAAAATTCTTATCAAAATTTTCTCAATTAAATATCTAAGTGTGGTATTATATCACTTTAAAAATTCAAAAATTATAAATTCACTTACCTGAGAACCAAAGCTAGTGTTCGGTTTAGACTTCAGAACATCACTCTCTGATGCCATCCTGTTGAACATTTGTTTCCGCTCTTTTACCGATATGGTTTGTTCACTATCAACCAACATAGTCTCACTTTGAGATGTTGTAAGAGGAGACGATGTAGTCTCACGCAGCTCAGATAAGTCTTGATGTGGAATAGAAGACTTAGGAGTGCCAGGAATGCTTGATCTTTTCTCTGAAGATCTTCTTCTGGGGTAAACTTTAGGGGGTACATCATCACTTTGAACTGATAACAGGCTTTCCTTTGACACACTCAGAGATGTATCGTAGCTAGCGGGAGTCTGAGGGGTCTGAGGATTATTGTCTGGTATAAGATTGTTCAATATGCTAAAATCTTGGTTTAACTGTAATGGCAACGGTGGTCTGGGAGGAGGAACAGACTGAGATGAGTCGGAGTCCGGGGCACTCTCTGAAACCTCGGTACTCGTCTGTTCTATCTTACTTGTTAACACCTCTTCACGTTCTTTGCTAGAAGTCATAAACTTCTTTTTCAGAATCAACCATTTCTCATTATTTTGGTTTTTTATTATGGCCAAAGTATTGACATGCTTCTTGAAAGTACTTCTTGCTTCATCTGGAGAAAGATTACGTCATAAAGGATAGATAACAGAAGTCTTTTGAGAAAGATATTTGTTAGGTACACGAGCACTCACCCTTCATATCCGGATTCATGAGAAAAACTTTGAAATGTTTCACTAATTCGTGGTTTGTAACTTTCCCGTTGTGTTCGAGCATGAATTTGAGTATTTCATCGTAACTTAATTCGGTCGGTGGTGGCATTTTGTAAATACAGCACTAAATAAAAGTTTTGAAAAGTTAGAAAGTACACCGACAAAACAGAAGTCAACACAAGTACGAAACTTAGAAGTGAACTATGTGTCAAATGAAAACGTCAAAATTAAATGGAACGCTCCGTTTCATTCATAAAACGTTTCGTTCCACGCCTTGTAAGAGGAACAACGCTATTTTGACGTCTCTTACTTTTCTTTTGTCTGGCGCCTTCGATCCTTAGATGATCAAACGCGGCCGCTCCGCAGCTCCCTTCGATCATAGTGATCAGAAGGCTGGCGCTCCTAAATTCAAAATTATTATTTTACTTTAGTTAGTCTTGTCACAGGTCTTGTTTTTTAACTTTTTTTACAAGAATGAAAAACCCAAGGGCTAAAATATGCGCAGTATAAACCAGAGCTCAGTTGTGGCTCAGTAAGGGTTTGGCTCTACTAGTAGAGATAACTCTAACAAAAGTAGGTAGGTAGGTAGGTACATTCGTACCAGTAGGTACTTACTTAATTTATTTTTCTAAAACATGTACCTATTATGTACGTACCTACCTACTTTACCTAGTGAAAATTACGTGGTAGGTAAGCCTATAAAATTAACTTGTAATTAAGTAGAGGTACCTACTTAATTTTTTTCCTAAACTTATCGATTTCATTCTACCTAGTAAGTGAAAAAAAATGTGAATAGTTTTGAAATCTGGTTGGTATTTTGTGATCAATCACTCTCTCACACTCACACCTACCTACAGTAAAATTTTGATCAATTCTTTATTAGGTAATAAATTTGTCACAAAATCTTATCCAATTTCACAAAAAATCTTAAATATTGTGTGTGGTGACAAGTTTTAATATTCCAACGCTTAAATGATTCAATGAATCTCCAAAGAATTCTTGATTAGATACCTAGGCTCTGAGGCTAGGTGAACCTATTGTGACCCTACAGGCTATGCTACTCGAGATGAGTTGGGACATTTAGTTATTGTAGATAATTATTTCGTGTCCAAGATACTTACCTACCTGAATCACAGAATACGCTTGAATGGCCTAGTTGACATGGAGTGATAGGGGGTGTGCTCTCGTAGTACACATGTTGTCTAATGTTGTCATAAGGGGATGATCTATTGGCGACAGCCTACACTATAATAGCTCAGGTAGAGCCACTTGTACAAATTAAATTACCAATGAATTACCTAAACTGCCTAGGTACGACCCGATTTTAAAGTTCCCAACGGATGGCGGGTTTAGGTATTTTTCGACTGTTTGGTTTGTGCCTACAGACCTGAGGCCTTATTGTCTGACTTGAAATCCTACTAAGCAATTCGACTCGTTGGTACCTAATGGTACCAAAAAAATAACTAATGGTACCAAAAAAACCTAATGGTACCAACGAGTCGAATTGCTTAGTTGATCACACCTCTAATACAAACAACACACAAAATCAAAAGGTATTTGGTAACAGCACGACTCATACCTTGTAGGTTCTTGCCTAACTACATTATCACGGTGGAAACGTTAGACTGAAAAATAAAGAAAATGAGAACCTCTAACCTAACCTACTTTAAATTTCAAGACAAAGCAACTAAACTTTATCATTATAACATGCCGTCGGACACTACACGAATCATTAAATAAATAAATAAATAAATAATAAAATAATGCTGGACAATTTCACACAGCATCATCTAGCAGATAACTGATATAGGTAAGTACATTTTGTTCGTAAATACATACATATTATACATAGAAACACCCAGACCCGAGATAAATATTTGCAGATCATACAAACATTTATCCCGCGGCGAGGATCGAACCCGCAACCTTCTGCGTCTCAAGCGGGCTTTCACCCACTGCGCCACAGAGGTCGTCAATCGTCGTCATTGTCCTACCTTTAAGCCTCTCTGTATCCTGTGCTATATATAGGTATATATATATATATAGGTACCTAAACAATGAACTTTCAATTTAGTAGTCGGTAGGTATGCCCCACTAGTTACGGACTTCCCGCGTCTAACAAGAATTAGACATTTAACTTTTAATTGGCCGCTTGTACAGAATGTACGGTCTTCAGCAACTTTGCTCGCCGTAAGTGTTTAACTATGTTATACGAAGGTAGGTACGTACCCACTTTGTGCTTTTAGTAGCGTCTGGAATAATAAAATAGGATTAAAAATTCGGAAATAACTTCAATCAAAATGCAATGTTCTTAGATTGTAGCGACCTCTATCCATCGCTACACAAACTAGCTATACCACCTAGCTAAAAAGGGGGAATTATTAATTGGGGGAATATCATCTACCCCCAAAGGTACCTAGGTAGTCAGTTACATACCTACTTACTAAATAGATTGATGGACATTTTATGGTGATACGTAAGTAACCTAGCATTCAACTAAGTAGATACTTACCTACTTTATAGATGAATAGGCCACAGGCCAAGAAAAATGGTTGCTATAGCCAGTGGCGTAGCTAGGCAGCCAATGGTCCTGGTGCAAAAAAACTGGGGCCCTAACTAAACTTCTTAGATTTTATCAAGTTAGAATATAAATATTAAGGGAAAAACATGCATGTTTGGAGTATTGAAAAAAAAATTATAAAGAAAAATTTAGACCAATGACATTTTGTCAAAAAGAAAACAAGTTGGTCTCAATCGACGCTTTTCCCATCAGGAACACTTTTCCCAAAGTAACCATGTCAAATGTAGGTAGGTAACACACCTACCTACTTTTTTAACTAATTTTTGATCATAACACGATAGTACGACCACAGACAATCAGAGATGTTACGACAGTAGGAATACAATCAGACGAGAAATGAACTCGCGATCTCTACCGTGGCTACCGCTAACTGCACCTAGGTTTTAAGTAGACTGCATGTAGCTACCTACCTACCTACTAGGTACAATAATTCTACAGGGTGAAACATTTAGATCGGTCAGTACCTATGGGAAAGCCTGAAACAATTAGACATACGAAGATTTGTTCTTAGGAACCATCGATTTTAGTAACAAAGAAAACTGCATTCATGCATACCTACCGAGTTATGGAATCAGCTTGGGAATCGAACCCAGATGCCCGGATTCGATTTCTGAGCTGAGTTGTTACAAGTTTTTGAAGTTAAAACTTCTTTAGGCGCGTTGAGCAGTTTTGGGTGAATAAAATATTTTCGCCTTGCGCGAGTCATGTGACAGTCACCAGATTTCTTCCTGATTTATGTGTGTGATGACACCGGCTTATTATATACGAGTAGGTACTTAGCTTGAAATCAATTGTCCGTCATCCCAATGTAAAGTCTTGTGAATTGAGGAAACAAATAGCAATGTTGGCAGATTTTTTAATGGCCAATGAGATATCAAATCCGCGCTCGTTTTTGAAGTCAAATCGTAACGATAGATTCAGCGCGATCTAATTTACCAGTAGCGTCATCTAGTTCTGTACTGGGTAAACTTTTACGGCAATATTTTTACATTAATCATTTTCTAAACGGGTGAATAAAAATGCATAATTTTTTTGTTCAAGTTTTCACTTCTCTCGGCACTTCCGGGAGTGCCACGGTTTTTTTCATGTATGAATGAATGCATTTTATAGTTTCAGACTTTCCCATACTGACCGATCTAAATGTTACACTCTGTGTAGTGCTAATTAGGTAATACAAGATAGAAGCTAAGCCAAGGCACTGCATGTCTCTGAATGCTGAATGCTCGCTTTCTGAAATAGTTGGAGACGTATTAGGAACATCACCGAGGCACTGTTACCATAGCTCTTTATGTCATGTCAGTCATGTCTTATTACGAGTATAAGTACCGAGGTACTAACAACTAACCTACATTATACCTACCCGTATAGCGTAGCCTACTAGTAGATATATCTACCTAAGCGGTGACCCAGTTTCAAAATTATCCCTTTAGTTTAAAACACCTTTCAGAATAAGTTTTAATGATTTTGGTACCTAGTACCTAAACTTAGTTTTATTTTGTATTCTGTCTTATTCTAATTTTCATTTTATATTATATCAGGACCGGAAACTGTAGCGTGAAAATGTGAGAATGAGGTTGACTCATCCTAAATAAATAAATCAGGCTAGCTTAGACTAATAAATAAGGAACAATAATTTATTAGCGCTCGTGCTTGCTTAGTCGTTCTTGATAGATCGTGCAACGTTCGAAACGTTCCGTAAATGGATGGGTGACCGCCAGTAGCATTTTCATCTGTGCGTTTCCGTGCTTCGGAGGGCACGTTAAATTGTTGGCTGTGCGGCCTAAAAACTCCGTCATCACAGTTGGACACTACTTTGTTATCTGTATCCTCAGACAAACTTAGAACTAGAACTGGACGACTTATTGACAGAATTCCTCTTTCAACATATTCTGCCGGTTTTTTCGGGGAAAGAGGCAGCACACGAACGCATTTTATACACACCTACGCATATAAAATAAGAACAAAAATTTTACGCGCACTAATGAAAATAGTACGTAATATTAAAAGACGCACATGATTTGGAATCGTGTTACCTACATTTTGGCAGAGGGGAAATTACAAGGTAATGTGCATCCCGTCTTTAAGATCTAAGGCTGTACTTCAGATAACGTTGCACTTGAGGAGTTACTAATGAAGGTTTTTTTTATAATTTTATTTACTTAAGTAGGCGTTATAGATTTCATTCGACTCCAGGTACTCTGGCTAAATCAGTAGACTACGTGTCGATCTGGAAAAATCGGCTTTTGGATTAGGAAAAGACTTTTTCCAGGGGTTCCGGACTTCCGGAGGTAAGTTACAGTTAGCCATTTGTTTATAAGTTTTAGCTAGGTATTAAAAAAAAGTATTTTGGTAGGGTTTTTAGGTAAATACTTAGGGACTTATAAACCGCCTAGTAGAGAGTTAAAAGAGTTTGTAAAGTAGTGGTAACGCCTCTACTAAATTCGGTAGTAGGACGTAGGTACCTACCTAGTTTCCTATTTTTACTAGGTAGGTCTTAGGTCTGCGAATGATTTGATTCATAGGTAATTAAAATCTTATTTGAACTTAAATACAGTCCGAAACTCTTGAGCTATTGTCTTATTTAGAGATTCACACCTATTGGTAGGCACTGCAGTTGTCAAACAGGTCTAAGAACTTGCTGGACAACTGCAGGGATGGTGATGATGAGGAGCTGTGCTGGTAAGTGGAGGTCTGAAGAGATACGGCCATGTTGCGGCCACGGACGGCCGACGGCGGGAAATCGCGGCCGCCCATGGGAGGTGTTCGTCGCTTCTCCGTGGAAACGGGACGGGCTGATGGAGGCGAGTGCGGTGAGAACGAGAGGGCTGCGAGGCGGCGCGACGCAGAGGGCGTACGACCTCGCGGACCACCACGCACTCCTGTTCCGGTCGCGTCGACGGGCGGCCGGGAACCCGCGCCTTGCCACACTGACTTCGCACTCGTTGCTGTCACCGACTTTTCTCCTAGTGCGTTTTTTGAATGCGCGCCGGTAACAGCGGGCACGTGATACGCCCGCGGCTGAAGCAGCTGTTTTTCTCTTTCGCTCTGGCATGGCTTTTGTGTGCCAGCCGAGTGTTGTGTGCGATCTCGTCCATTTCCCGCCACTTACAGTAGCAATTGGAAAAGTATCAGAAGTTTTTGGCGCGAAATGAATGAAAGTTCGACGTTGCGATCTCTTTGAGTGGATATTTGTGAAAGATGCTGAAATGACTGGTCGGTTCAGTTTGTGAGCTGTGGTTACAAATTAATGAACAATATTGTAAGGATAACTTTCTAATATGGATGACTGGGAGCGACACGTTACACCACTTCTTCAAGATATGGGTTGTACAAGCGAGGACGCCCAAGATGATTTTTTTAGCCAACAAGATGTAAGTCACTATAATCTCTATTACCTAAATCATCTCAGTACCTACCTTAGCTATAAATAGAGTAAGAACAAAAGAACATTATCTTGCATTGCAACCTCTGTAGGTGCTTTTTAAAAAAAAACTGTTTTCAAGGGATAGTGGAATTGTCTTCAAAACGAAAACACTAGGTACCTACGTATCTCACAAACTGACTACAACTTCCATTATTTTGAATAAAGATTTAATTTTTAAATGCCTGCTAAAATTTACTTAGATACCTTTAAGCTTGCTCTCTTATCCATTTCGTTATCTAGTAGAAAATGGGTTTCATTATGGGTTATCTATTCCGTTTTCTCTATGTAAGGAAATAAATAGGTAATGGCAACTTCAATAATGGCATCGGGCAGCTCATGGAAATATTCGTTGAAATATTTTTATCGCTGAAACAAAAGAAAATTCGGGCAGCTCAACTCGCTTGGAGTGTTGTATTGTAGATATAATAACTGCGCCGAAATATTGGGAAACAAAAAAACATTAAATCATGATAAATATCCCGATAATAGTGTTCATTGTATTGTATACCTATCCTTTTCCTTCGATGAAGCCCTTTCCAAGCGAGTTGAGCGATTTGATATGCTACACTTACAGTTTGACATTTTTTTTTCTTCTTATCGTGAAAAGTTCCTCCAATCTTCCTCCAAGGCATCGATGTCATATCGCCAACTCTGCCGAGGTCGACTTCTACGCCGCCGTCCTTCAGGGATCCATGGCGTGACGATGCTGGCCCATTTTCCCCGGTCCCTCCGGAAAAAATAGAATGTGGCAGAAGAAAGAGACTATAAGTACAGCTAATAAGACTGTAATTTTTCCAGCTTCAGATACTTACTTACTTAATATTTTTATAGGTACTTAGTGAATCAACTTTTAAAGTAGGTAGGTACTCCTTTCGTGTCCCTGGCATAGAAATTGCAATAAATTCAATTTTCATCTATAAATAGGGTGGTTTTGATGTTAATGGAATATTAGATCTTTTGTCGACACGGTAGTTTCATAATTTTTAGTTTGGTGCAATTTTTATGTTTTAATTAAAGTAACTCGTAGAAATGAATATTAAAAATAATGAGCCAGGGACAGATTTTTTGTATGGAGAGAGCATATAGTATTATATTACTGAGTTATCATAATAAAATCATAAAATTGCACCAAACTATTAAAAACTATGAAACAACCATGTCGGGAAAAGATCTAATACATTAACATCAAAACCACCATATTTTTAGATGAAAACCTGAATTCATTGCAATTTTTATGCAGAGGCACGAAAATAAAATAAATAAATAAATAATGCTCTGGACATTTCACACAGCATCATCTAGCCCCAAACTAAGCAAAGCTTGTACTATGGGAACCAGATAACTGATATACTACATATATACTTTTTTTTTTGTTTGAAAAGAGTAAGTACTTTAAAAGTTGATTCACCAGGTACCTACATTTAATCATTTTCAAACTCAACATTTTCAGAACGTTACTGCGACTTCTTATCACTGCATGCATAGGTATACCTACGTATTTTTCTCTCAGCCGGTCTAGTTGAACAACTCCAGACTCCATCATCAAACCAGCTCGCTGTTACCATGTTTTTAAATTACGGGCGGAACTTGACCGATGTGTCGAGCTTCAACTAAATCAGCCTATTTTATGAGGAGTTTCTGTTCGGAGATTCCGTTGAACAGGTCCTGAATCCATCATCGGGGCAACTCGCTGTTACCGTATTAATTGCATTGTTGTCACCAAAAACTCGTGTGTACCGAAATCCAGCTCAATCCGTCATCGGGAAATGAGTCGAATTCAGCTTGCATGATTTTCCCGGGAGAAAAGGGTATACCTACTTACATTCTACTTGGCGCTCATCATGTTGGTTGGAGATACACGTGACAGGCACAGACCCGGAATAGTGTAGATATCACGTATGAACAATTGAACATTGAACTAGGGCAGGAGCCCCGGTTGTGGCCAGCGATTTTTCAACTTTGAGGTCTTCAATAATTTAGAGTTTTAGTTGTCAAGGACACGATTTTTGTAAAAAGTTATTGAAAATATATTATTCTAGCCTAACAAAAAAGATAAAACAAAAAACCTACATAGAAAAATAATTATGATAAAAACAAAATAAAAAGTGCTTTTGTGCCATTTGTGGCCAGGTTTACCCCATTTCTGGCCACGTGTGTGTGCCAGTTCTGGCCACCAAAACGTTAACAAATAATTTCAAAATAATCTAGAATTTAATAGTAAAATGCACAATATTAATATGTATCAATATAATATGTAGGAAAGTATCAAAATATAGAATAAATTCATTAGAATTTGATTTATTTCAAAAATACTTATTTATTTTAGATCATAATATTAACGATAAAATAGATATATTTAGGTACCTATATAGTCAAAATATGGTAAAATCATGTTTTTTTAGTATTGAAAGACAATAATTACTGGATATAAATAATATTAAAGTATATTATATAATAAATAGTCAAATCAGCAGACCAATATTGTATATGGTCAAAAATTGGCATATAATTGGAGGACAGTGGCGAGTAGCCATAAAAAAGAAGCATAGTTCCAGTGGGATGAGAAAGGCTGATGATGATGATGAAGGCTTTTTAAAAAAAATACTCTTAAAATGAATACATTGTTAGATAGGGAGGTTTTTTGACATGTGGCCAAAGATGGAGAATCAGCTAAATTTTTGGATACCTTAGTGACCACCGCACAAAACATCACTTATAAAATCTATGTCGTCAAATCCCCTTAGTCAATATATTTTTAATTTAATTAAAACAAAAACATTACTTGAATAAACAACGATCCCGAAAATATCAACAGAATACTAAATCACTCACCTTACTGTTTTTGCTAAGAATGTTCACATTTCACGACCATAAACAAAAAATGGCTTGTTATGTCAAAATGAAGTTTAATACGTCAGAGCTGTTAGCGGTATCAGTTTTGCCTTAATTTAATATATTATAAACCGTAAACAAAAAATTTATATAATTGTCTATTCCTTAGTTATAACCCTTTAATGTCCCAAATGGCCACAAAGGGGTCGGTGGCCACAACCGGGGCTTCTGCCTTACCTCTCAATCTCATCCTAAACGCATATCCCCTTCTCCGTTCCATCGTGTGTGATAAAAGATACATAATCATATAGGTACAAGTACTAGCTGTCCGTCGCGGTGATACCCGCGTTCCCTCGGGAAAACTTAAATTTCCCGGGATAAAATGTAGCCTATGTTCATCAGGGATAATGCAGGATTCTAATGGTGAAAGAATTTTTCAAATTGATCCAGTAGTTTCGGAGCCTATTCAATTCAAACAAACAAACATACAAATAAACAAATCTTGCCTCTTTATAATATTAGTGTAGATATATTATGTACAAGAATTAATATTGAGTTTTTACTACGACCTAGGTATTTCGTGTAAGTTTTTTATTATGTAGTTATCAGCGTTTTATTTCTTCAGATGCAAAAAACACTAGCGAAAACATTAGCACGATAACATTCTGATTATAAATTAAGTGAAAACTGGACGTGTGAGTGAGAGTCGGACTCGCCCACTGAGGGTTCCGTACAGAGGACAGTTGGTATAACAGTGCAAACTGTTAGGTAGTATACCTACATAATATACATACGCCAAAGTTAAAAACAGAAATAAACTATTTGATTTGATTTCATACGATAAATCACTTGAAAGTTTCGACCCTAATTCCTAAAAATATACGGTTTTCAGATTTTTCCCTGTACTTGTAGTCTAAGACGATACTACTTGCCAAACAAAGTTCTTGGTCAACGGGACGATATTACTTGAGTAGGTACCCTATGAATTTTGATTTGCTTGAGTGTCGAAATACTTATCCGTTTTTTTGCGGCATTAACGGCCGTATCTTTTTTTTTGCGTTAAGTTACAATTTTTCTTTTTTCACAGCATAAAGGAACCGTAGACTTGAGTATAATATGGTTTTAATTTTAACTCGATACCGCCACGCGTTCCCGAGATATAGGGTCTTGACAGACAGGCAGACGGACAACAAAGTGATCTTATAAGGGTCCCGTTTTTTTTTCTTTTGAGGTACGGAACCCTAAAAAGAGCACCAGTTAGTAGGTAGCTAACTAAACCTAGGGACGCAAAATAAATGCCTAGTTTAGTTTTACCTACCTTCATGATCATCATCACTATTTCAAAGGTCATTTTATACAAGTTCCTATTTCCGTTCTTTGATAACACAGAAATAAGTATTTCTAAATCTCACTGAGATTTATTATCGGTTATTGGATTCTTGCCAATAATTTTAATTCAGTTATAGAATATAGAATTCCAATTAGTGCTATTTCTGCACCAGAATTTGTGCTCCAAAAAAGGTTTTGAATATTTTAGCACTGTAGTTTTGTTTGTTGAGGTGTCACCAGTTCTTTTGAACCAGTGTGATGAAATTATTTTACGGTCACTCTACACATTCGCCGAACTATTATTTGGATAGAAGATGTCAGGCGAATACAGGCCCTCTACACGTCCGTGACCGTCGGCATTCGTCTATCATCGGCGAATATGTAGAGGGCTTATTAGGTGCGGCTCAAAAAGTATCTCAATTGCATGCACTTGACACATATTTTCGATCTTTTTAAGTTCTACGACATGCCGGATTCCTCACGATTTTCCTTCACCCTTTGAAAGTGCTTCTGGTGCACATAATATGTTCGACAGAAAAACTCATTGGTGCAAGAATGGACCCACGAACTAATGATCAGAAGGCCGCGGGGCTGCTATCTCCACAGAAACTATCACTAGACCACCAGTGATCTCAAAAGGATTTATTGATGTTTCACAAACCTGAATATTTCCAATATTGATCAACAAGTTAATCGACCTTCGTTGCTGATTGTACCTTATGCATGATCTGCGCATATGAACAATTACCTATTTACTCGAAATTTTATAGAAAGAAAGAAAGAAACTTTTATTACTTTTATTTTTTTAACATTTTTAACTTTTTTATGGGTAGGTGTTTAGATAATATTTTATTTAGGTAAGTACTAACTTTTTCAATTTTCACCAAAACAGGCGTATCATCAATAAAATCATCTTACTTTTTCTAGACATTTTTACTCTGCTTATTTTTGAAACGGATGTTTTGACATAATCTTACTATAATACTGTCGTGCTTAATACCTGATATTTTCACGGACCGGATAGGATTATTTGATTTCGGGGCTATACGTTGTTACTTTGTTTTATGTGGGTTTAGGTATAAGATGGAATGAGTCACTTTTATCAATGATTTATCTATCGCGTTCACTATAAAATGAGTTCTAGGTGCCATGTGGCAAGCTGCCCAGGCGCTTCGATGCTAACGGTCGCTCCGGTAAAGCTTAATTGCCGAAGAGCGGGCTCACCGCAACATTCTCTCCACAACTCTGTCTCGTCTCTACAAGCCTAGATACAGGGACCATTGATAGGCACATCTGTAACTGACTGAATACCATAACACAAAAAGCTTAAAATTAACTTGATTTAACTAAAGAATAAGTACAGACATAACCCAGGGATAAGATAACACTTAATTAATGATATTCAAACTTATAAAAATACTAAATAGTAACATCTAGAATATTTTGGGTCAAACTACAGGGTGTTTCATTTTAACTACACAAACTGACGGGGCTTTATTTTTGGGTTGTAAATAGACGTTGGACCGTATCAATTTAATTCCTAAGCCGATTTTAGTTTTCACTGCAACAACATAGCCACGTCGCTCGCTCGAATGGACTAAGTTATACAAGAAGCAACAATCAATTAAAAAGATAGTCTTTATGGATTTTCTCGAGATTTTCATAACAAAACAAAAAAATCATTACATAAATATTTTTTAATTTATTTGTTGAACCAAATTCCTGAATATAGTTAGTTTGAAATGAAAGGCCCTATATATCGTATCGGTAAATGCCTCGGAAATCATTGTTTGTAAGCTCTGTCTCAGTTTCCGGGAGTAATAAACTTCTCGGTAACAAACTTTAATCCATTAACAAGTACCGGATTATGTATGTACAGTAGATCAAATACTTATAATCAAGTAATTATAAAATTACCTACCATTATCAACCTAACACGAGACCGTAGGAAGTGGCATATGAGAGGCCTATAGGGACCCAGCAGTGGGCGAAGTCAGGTTGCGGATAATGATGATGATGAATAACATTACAAAGAATTATATTATTGTAATTTTTTTTTGCTTTAAGATTTGTTTGTTACGCATTTTAATTTTTTTAAATAATTTATTCATTTTAATTTTGCGTAACTACCTTAGTTTAAAGGGAAAAAAATCGTAACACAATTACACAAAATTAAGACTGTATTTTTGATTAAAAACTTTAAGAATTGACTGATCTCCATCAAGTCTCCAGATAATGTGATTAAGTCAATCGTGTTAATAATTCCACGTATCGAAACTGTAACCTCCTCATAAACCTAAACGTTTCACCCCTCTTTCGACCCCCCCCTAAGGTGATCGAGACAGAATCCCGTTCTAAGAGCGCATTGTGTTAAGACGTGCACTTCATGCTACATGACATACCAACTTATGTCTTTGAGTGAAATGCTGTGACCGAGTTTCCTCTGTTTCTCTAATTGAATTTTCGGAGAAAATAACTTAAAAAACTAAGAACGCTTGGAATGCCAAAACTCACATTTGGTACATAATTTGATTATTCATCATTTCCCTGCCCTTATCCCACTTTCATGTGGGGTCGGCACAACAGGTTTTTCTCTTCCACTCCGCTCTATCAGCCGTCATCTCAACACTCACTCCTTTCTTACCCATATCATCCTTCACACAGTCCATCCATCTTTTCTTTGGTCTGCCTCTTCTGCTACATCCTTCCACATTCAAACCTAACATTCTTCTCGTTACATGACTCTCTTCCCTCCTCATAACATGCCCATACCACGACAACCTATTACTCCTCAACTTATCCGTCACTGGCGCAACTTTCAAACTTCCTCTAATATATTCCTCTAATTTGATTATTATATTAAATTAATTTATATTATTATTTATATTAAATTAAAATTAATTTTTGAAATTACAGTTTATGCTGGAATTAAAATCGAGCTCATTGTTCTAGTAACTAAAACAGATTTTCCCTTCGAAAGGATCGAGAGAACTCATTCTGTATAAACAACATTAACACGTCAATATCATTTGTAGTTAATCAACTAAAAATGGTTAGTGATTAAAATGGTAGTTTCGACAAATTACTGATGGAAAACATCCAGAACATCGTTCCGTTTGTTACTTATACGTATCTACTTACCTACATATTCGCTTTTTAAATTCACACTATTTAAACTATGAGATAGAATAGAATAGAATATGTTTTATTTGCAACAATTATATAGGTACATAACACAACAAGTTGATCCGAGACCTGTCGCTGTAAATGGTCACCTTCTTGAAGTTGTTTCGCAATACACATACCTCGGGCAGATTTTGCAGTTAGGTAAAAGCAACTTTGAGAGGGAGGCCAGGAGGAGGATTCAGCTGGGTTGGGCAGCGTTTGGAAAACTACGTCGAGTCTTCTCGTCACCCATACCGCAATGTCTGAAAACGAAAGTTTTCAATCAGTGCGTCCTACCTGTCATGACCTACGGTGCCGAAACGTGGACACTCACAGTACGGCTAGTCCACCAGTTTAAAGTCGCTCAGCGAGCTATGGAACGAGCTATGCTCGGAGTTTCTCTGAAGGATAGAATACGCAATGAGACTTTCCGACATAGAACCAAAGTTGTCGACATAGCTCAGAGAATTAGCAAGCTGAAGTGGCAGTGGGCTGGCCATATCTGCCGAAGAACCGATAACTGCTGGGGTAAACGAGTTCTTGAGTGGAGACCGCGACTCGGCAAACGTAGTGTAGGACGCCCTCCGGCCAGGTGGAGTGACGATCTGCGAAAGGCTGCTGGCAGAAGCTGGATGCGTCGAGCCGAGGACAGGGCGCAATGGCGCTCATTAGGGGAGGCCTATGTCCAGCAGTGGACTATTATAGGCTGATGATGATGATGATGATGAACATGGTCCGAATGTACTTCTAGGCTGTAATACAAGCTTGCTTCTCACTTTCCCCATTTAAAGCAGCTTAATGGGAACTTTTATCATTAGTAATCCTGCTTTTATCATTAGTAATCCTGCTTTTTTCATTTCATAAAGCATTAGACCCCTCGCAGACTACAGACTTTCTATCGGCCGATACTTCGGCTCGTAATGAGTATGGAGAAGTATTATAATAAAATAAGGTTTATCGCGTACCTTATTTTATTATAATACTTAACATTATAATCCCGATTTAGTTAATACGTAAGTATTAGCCCGTCTCAACTATCGGCCGATAGAAAGTCTGTAGTCTGCGAGGGATCTAAGGTTTATAAGACTTACTTCACCGCTACTTTTTTAAATCACAATCCAGAACAGTTCAACACAGCGTGTGTCAACTAAGCGTACATTGGTAGATTAAACAGTAGATAAGGCCACCCCACGAACAACCTAGCTTATTATCAAACGTAACTTGTAATTTTGAGCTTTGAAAATAACAGGTTTGTTATGTTTTCACAGAAGCCATTTTTATTTGTAAAACATCGCCTTTTTACTAAGTATTTCTGATTATTCTACGGATTTTTTACACTCTCGGAGCCGTGATTGCTGAGTGGTATAGATATGAAATTAGATGCGAAAGTCGCGAGTACGAATCCCGGTCAGTATCTAATACCTGATTTTCTTAGTGCTTGTAGGATTTAAAAATGATTTTTTGTTTTAAATAGGTACATAGATAGCTCTAAAACAATTTTAAACCTAAATCCGTTTGCGTTTCATTAATTGGGCGATTTTACACTCATTGGCTAGATATTTCTGGAAATAAATCAAGAAATGACAAAGTATCTACAATGTAAGCAAATAATCTACCACATGCACGTGCATGAAACATTCAAGATATGTTGCAACTTATTTACTAACTAAAGACCTTAGTACATACTGTTAGTATTATTAGTTAGTAGGTATACATCAGGTAAAATTATTATGAACCAAGCCCCTTTCTTGAAAAAATGTGTGTATTATTTTATGTGGAAGAAATCAGCATTTTTTTTGTATAAAAAGCCTTAGTAGCCTAAGTTTGAGAACTATCTAGTTATGCACAGCATATTTCCTGGCAGAACAATCTCTTACACAATGCTCAAGAATTGTAGTAGGTATTACACATTTTAAACTTTCGGGATGAAGACATAGGCAGTCTTCTCGTGACCACGGTAGCTGTAACGCTACTGAAACGTCGAGGTAAATAAACAAATGTTATACCTACGCGATTAAGTCCCGTTATAAAATTTAAAATTGTAGTAGGTATGTAGAGAAATTTATTTAATAAAAATTGGAAATGATTATGACAAAACAAAAAAAAAATAAGATATTGAAAATCTATAGCTATAATTTTGATAGCATACCGTTGAAGTCTGAATCACTAGGATGATTTCTTGGTCGAAATTTTTTATGCTTTTGTTAAGGCGGTAATAATAAAGAATCGGTTCGACAACTAACCGAAGCACGGAAGCGCTGCGTTGTTATTGCAACTGGCAATCAATTTACTGATACATTTAGTGACTGCGCAAACCATCGCTTAATTTCACGATCTATCAAGAAGCGCTCGAGAACCTCGAGCGCTTCCCTGCTAACACTAAATAGCTGCATGTTAAGAGTTTGTTCACACTCATTCACTCATGGAAACCGAGTAGGAATTAATAAAATAGCACTTAAGCATGTAATTAGTAGTTTTCAGGCGTAGGTATCTATTGTTCATTTCACGGATATTGCGAGTACAAACCATTTAAGAGCTTTCAACAGTCAAAAGTCACTTTATCGCGGACAGCTAAAGTGCTGTTACTGGTTTTTCCCATTATGTTTAATGCATTAGACCATTTTACAGTCTGACCGTGAGAAGGTGCATCGGCGTGGCACTCAGGTGGCCTAAGGAAGTACTTCCTTGGACACGTGTGCCAGTACGTCGTTTGCTAACCGTTCGTCTTTATACCCGCATTATTTTAAGAACCGGTAATATTAATGAAATTCTATACTAAAGGGCAGCTGCTGCGTGCGGTCGGGGCTACAAGGAGCCCGAATTAATTTCATAACGCGTTTTTACTCACAAATCGCGAACGTCTTACTTATCAACTGATCAGTCTTGCCATATCACCTATCTATGTAGTCTCGTGCGGGGAAGAAAAGGTCAACCTATAAATAGTTGCGACTCGGCAAACGTAGTGTAGGACACCCTCCTGTCAGGTGCAATGACGATCTGCGAAAGGTTGCTGGCAGAAGCTGGATGCGCCGAGCTGAGGACACTCATTAGATTGATGCAATGGCGCTCATTGGAGGAGGCCTATGCCCAGCAGTGGACTGCTATAGGCTGATGATGATGATAAATAGTTGGGCTGCGTTCATGTTATTAAGTATTTAATTACCTAAGTAGTTAGTTATGTAGGTACCTAGTAATCATAAGTTGGTATAGGTATGAGGAAGAATTTTAATCTAAATAAAATGAATGGATTTCGATGTATAATATGTATTTACAAACAAAAAAGTATATTAGTAGTATATCAGTTATTTGGTTCCCATACAAGCTTTGCTTAGTTTTGGGTTAGATGATGGTGTGTGAAATGTCCAGCATTATTTATAAAAAAAATAAGTATAAGTAGGTACTAAATTATAGTCACTACCTAATTAATAGGTAAGCAAACAATTCTATGATATTCGAAGCAGTAGCAATAATAATTATAATTTTTATATATTTCTATATATTTATTATAATTTCATCCAAAGGTAAAACATATATAGGTAATATGTATGTTTGATAGTAAAATAATGTAAACATGTCGATACAGAAAATCTACTATCTGGTTTTACAAAACAGACCAACATTTAAAAGAGTAATTACAAATAAGTACCTATTCATCAAAGCAATTAAATTAAAATGCAATTATTGATATTATTAAAGCTTTCAACGGGTAATTTATAACATTTGGTATCGAAATGAGATCGTCATGTGCGACAAACGAGTACAAATTGTGAAAGAATTTATTTGTGTACAGTTATAAATAACTTGCCGACTTTGTCGAGGAAATTAGCATTCGAGTGTGCGACGCTTCGTCGATCGCTTAACAAATGAAAACCCTCATTATACGCTGACAGTGGACGTTATCTCCTTATCAACATATAACCTTTTCGTGGTGAGCGTTATTATAACATTTAATATAATAACATAAAATACGCTGGTGTATAATAATTACAATATTAAAAGTATAAATAATTCAATGGGCTATCGGCGATGGAAGCACGCGACGGACTTCCGGAGTCCTAATTAATGCGTGCCTCTCTCGAGGCGCTTCACGAGCTACGAAAATTATTTAATTATCACTTATCTTAGTGTGTATCTGTCCCATGGGTTGTCAACTATCAAAATCCACAAAAACAAGTAAGACACAATTATTACCTAAAAAACAGATCAAGACTCTCCCCAATGCACATTGCAATACATTTTTTCATAGATCAAGACATTATAAATGCTTGGTCTAAGAAAGTAGTCAAAGGCACGTCCAATATCTATTAGGCACTGCATTCAGGAACATAATGATTTTCGTGCATTTATCATTTCCGGAATTCCGATTAATTTCGAAAATTTAACTTGTTTACACCTTCATCCAAAGTTATACAAATACACATAAGGACATAATTAAAAATTTTAGAAATATATTAAAGTAAATAAGATTTGTAATAAAAGCCCCTATAATGTTATTTCACATAATACATGCAAAAATAAGTCTGAATCAACTAAGTAGTGCTATAATTTAGCTCACAAATAATAGACACTCATAAACACTAATATCCTTACCATTAAACGTGACATAAAGTTATTTCTCGGAATAAACCGTGAATAACCATACATTTTGACATTTTACACTCAGGAATCACTTACCAGGTTTCTAAGTATTATAATTAAATACGTTCCTCTAAATCCGTCCCGGAGTGTACATACTTTGACCACAGACCATCTCTGAAATGAAACACTGAACTTGTTCACACTTGAGGGGATAAAAAACTGTTGTTTTCTAAACTTGACAACATTTTGCGGGTGCAAGGAGTTGATTCGACCGCAGCTGCTATTGTTATCGAACATCTCATTTTGCGGTCGGTTGATAAAACTTGCGGATACAGAAATATCCAGTTTCAGATTTAATGTACCGTGACTTAAATTTATTTGGTGGAGCAACGTCTACAACCAATCACAAGGCTATGAGAGAATCTGCTATATCGTAGAAATTTTTTCGGTCCTGATAAATTTTAATAATCTGTAGTTCCTAAATTTTCTAATTTTTTTTTATTTTTCATTTTCTTTTTTATGTATAATATGTACAAACAAAGATTATTATTTACAAAGATTAGTATTTAAGTAGTATATCAGTTATCTGGTTCGAATAGTACAGGCTTTGCTTAGTTTGGGGCTAGATGATGCTGTGTGAAATGTCCAGCATTACGTATATTTATTTATTTCTACACCAAGGTATCTTGTACATATAAGCTGATCGCACGATCCATCCGCGCCGAACGCCTGTCTATGAGTGAATTGTCAATTGAGACGTCAGAAGCGAGCTGCATTTTCTGACGTCGTGAGTATTTTTTCTATAGAAAAATGACAGCAGCGCGTACGGCGCGGACATATATGCGATCAGCTTTAATTTTAGCTATATTAATGTAAACTAGTCATGGTCAGGTGTTTTTACTCAAAACATACTTTAATTATCAGAAAAGCTTCCGTTGCACCCAATGATCTTTTTGGTTGCACCTAGTTTTTTAAACATATTATCGGACGCGGCTAAAAACACAGCGCGGCAGATCGTTGTCGGACGTCCAAAAGCTCAACGGACACGTCCGCGACTTACGTCCGATAGTTTGCACAGCTCAGTGTAAAATCATTATCCAGATCGCGGCTGTCAGCCACGTCCGTAAGCCGCCTCCGATAGTATTTGTCTCCTTTCTTACACTGTTCTTGTTCAATAAAAATATGATTATTTATTAATTTTAATTCATAATAATAGTCGCAGCCAGTTGATATTTTGAATGAGAATGTTTGTCATAATGCACTTTGGGTGTATAATACCATAATGGAAGTGCTATTACACAAAGAGAACACACATGTTGAAGTTTTGTGGATCTATTTCAATATAAGACACGAAGTAGGATCAATAACATAGTATTCCTTCCAAGATTCTTACTTCAATTGAATTTCTACAGCTATAAATGTTTGTAAGCACAGTTATTTCGTTTCATCTTCATTTATATTGCCGCTTCTGTTCTTCACACGGTTTTACTTGCGTCAGAATGTCAGTGTATTTTTGGTACCTAAGCTTGTTAATTAACTCGTAACTCTGATTTGAACGTGTCCTTAAAATTATCATCATCATCAGCCTATAGCAGTCCACTGCTGGACATAGGCATCCCCTAATAAGCGCCATTGCGTCCTGTCCTCAGCTCGACGCATCCAGCTTCTGCCTGCTGGCAGCCTTTCGCAGCCTTTAGCAGTTTTGGCAGCTTTAGCAGCCTTTCGCAGATCGTCACTTCTCCTGGCCGGAGGGCGTCCTACACTACGAACGTCCTTAAAATAACAGAGGTCAAAACTATTGCTATATTTTTCAATTATTAAGCTAACTTTTGCATACCTAAGAGAACCCTGGAAGAGTATCCAAGATAATTCGGAAAACCGGGAAAGCTTTATCACACTACTTACTTATTAGGTTCCTTAATATTTTTCATTTTACAGATACAAAACAGCAGATTGATGACAAATCACTTTTTTCTATTTTTGATCTCACTTTGCCTAAGTGATGTCTCAATGTAGTATGCTAGGTACATAAAAGGAACCTATTTACTCTTGATTTTAGGACCCTTTATTCCACTTTTCGGGAAATACAGAACCCGGAAGGGAGTTCCACAATTTGGCATTGTAAGTTAATTTACTGACAGACAGACGGATGGAAGAAGTCACGCCATTAAAGATTTACTTTTTTTTTCTCTGAATCCAAAGTACGCCGTCAACACTGTAACCAGCAAATCGGTGGCTATTACAGAGCAGTAGGTACTACTCCATGCTAATGACGGGATGGGATTACACGTGCCGAGTAGATGTGCGAAACAGTGATCTCGGCTTGGTGCTCGGTATAGTACCTACCTACATACTTATACACTTACACATCCAATGCTCACGCTGAACGAATGCACAAACTAAGCTCTCTCGGCATAGTACTCAATACGTGTAATCCAGCTTTTAGTTTGTGTAGAGTTTAGGAAATGAGCGAGCATGTATGAAGAATGTAATGAGAGTGAATGAGGCGAAAGTTGTGTGTCAGGATCGTAGTGAGTGGAGATCCGTGGATCCCTTTGGGAAAGAGGCGTGATTTTATGTATGTATGTATAGGAAATTTGATGGTTTTTTTTCATATTCTAGTGGACAATATTTGAAACCAAAAATATATTTGGAAGTTGACTAGAGAATCAATTACCAAATGCTTCGATTTGTGATCATATTGTTGATTACCAAAATGAGGAGACCAAATGTCATTATTTAGAAGTGAAAATTTAATTTTTGAGGTAGGAAAAAATCGTTGACTTCGCCACACTGTAATGTAACCGTTACCATTCGGCTTTCGCCAAAAGTCGGTGTCTAGCGGTGTTTCCCGCCGCGCTCTACGTCGCGTCCGCCAAACAGCGACAGCGTTTTTAATTGTTTTCAACCTCAATTTTTACTGTTAACAGGTTCAAGTTTTCTCTTCTGTCGATACTTCCGGAGTGCCGCTGTTTTTTTTTTCTTTCTAGACAGCTTTAATGTACCCTAGATGATTACCATGACCCTGTGGTAAGTAATTGGCATAATAAAATGAAAAAAATACCTACCAAATTAGACGTAGACAGCTAGCTAGACAGACCTACGTGTGACCAAAAAAGTATTTAGGCTCAATGCTCATTGAATTGGCAGCGATGCCACTTTAAAGACATAAACCTTAAACGCAATGTAATAAGATATAGAATGAGTCGCGCCGGCTCGAGCAGTCTCGCGGAGTCGCGAGCTATCACTATCAAGCGTTTCTATAGCTTGTATTCTTAAGGTTTATAATGTTTTGTTACGTCTCGTCGCTGCCAATTGAATGTGCATTGAGCCCTAAGATCAAAAACATCAAAGTTCCCCTTTCGTAGCGAAAGCTAAGGTTATTAGCCCAGTAAGTGTTCTTCAACACCTGTAAGTTGTTTTTGCAAGGGTAATCGAACGTGTCCGCTAAGTAATGACCCGCATATACGTGTCTACGTTTGTTTTGTTTAGTATTATGATCGTTTTTTTATACTGTTTTTATTTAGATTTTAATGTGAGGTTAACTAGTCACTAAGTAAAAAAAAAAAGTAATGTTTATTTTAATAAAAAAGTAGGAAATAAAATTGAACAAGGTTTTAATAGTAGGTACCTATCAACCCATAGGTATGCGATTTTATTAAACTTTGCATTTTTTTTGGTCCATTATTGTGATAGTATCGCTATAAAATATATTTTTAGATACAACAGCAGAATAAGTACGAGTATGTTCTAGTTCTACAACATATATTGAAACTAAGTTAATAATTTGTTTAAGCGTCGATTGTCCCTTTGAGCCGCGCCTGGGAAATTATTTTATTTTGGAAAAGTGTACAAAGATGCACTAAAGCTAGGTGAACGATAGATAGAAGTTACTAGAACTGTGTCAGAAACAATGTATATGTGCATCTACGTATACACACAATTAAGACAAACCCGCTTTTGTGAGATGGAGAACCTATACCACTATACCTAGCTTGTCTTTGATCAATGAAATCCGTCCATTACTGTCATGGATTATTTTGTCTTTTGAACTAAAGTAAAGTTTAAACTCGAATAAATAGATGAGCCTGTACCATGTTCACATAAAAGTGGGATAAGGGCAAGGATATGATGATGATGATGGCCATGGTCAACAAGTTCATATTTATGAACTTATTATTGGTGTGATAGGTGAAGCCAGATAACGTCCAATTAAAACAATTCCATCAAAACATTTTGTGTCAGGTCATTCCACCTGCCGACATAATAATTTATTCATAAGGAGCCGGCCGACGGTCGACATGGCCAGTATATTTTATCATCCTTGCTTTACGAGAACTATAGGTAAACTTTTGAAAAGGTATCATCTACTTGAGATTACAAACCAGGGTATTCCAGGATATCCGGATAGATAAAAACAGAGTACAGGACTTCATACCCTTTCCAAACGTAGATAATCTTTCAGTGACAAGTTGTTTATATGTTGAATTGAAATATTAATATTAATAAAAAGAACAAGTTAATAAAAAAGTGAATAATAACTGATAAGAAATAAATTCCCTGAATTATCACAATCAACTTTTTTCCTTTTACTATAGTGGGGTCAGCACTATACCATATTCCTCATACTAAATTATTTATTTTAGAAATGATTAAATTGAATAGATAACTTTTCATGTCATACTTATGTTATATTTTTCATTCTAGCTACTCAATGATCTTTTATCTCAGACAAAATAGAATGGACGAGATATTGACAGAATTCCGCCTTCAAAACTTTTTGCCGGTTTTGCGGGGGACGAGGTAGCACACGAACGTATCTTACACACACCTTTTTTTTTTTTTTTTTTTTTTTTATTGCGGATAGAAAATCTGCTCACAGACATCCAATTACGTCGAGGGAACGTAATTGGGGTGTGTGGGGTTGTCGAACACTCGACGACCCACTAAAAACTACCCGATGGGAAGCCTCTATGCATAGCGAAGGCCTCCGGGATCTCTTACGGAACGCACGCGGAGCCCCTCTCTCTAGGCATAAAAATGACAACACTCTTGCAAATTTCGTATTGACGTACGTAATACAAGACGTACATGATTCGGAATCGTGTACATTTTGGCACAGGGGAAATACAAGGTACAGGCTCATCCCGTCTTGTCTTTTATACTAAAGATCATTGATAGCTACTGGTATCACAAAAAAAACAAGCTTCTAATCAATTAAATACAAAAAGGACAACTTGCTTGATTAGTTGAAACTGCTTGAAATTTTTGTTCACCACTCTTATCCATGGTGTATCTACATGTTATTTTCGAAGTAAAACAACTTTACTGTTGGCGGTCGCTGGCATGCATGCATTTGCCTCATTACGAATGTTCCGAGCGTTACTACGAAACACGCAATAATACTTACAACAAATTACTCGCGAAAAATAACAAAGAATGTGTTTAACTCAGCGACAGATAAACTGCATGCGATCGGGTTAAAAGTAATAACAATATTTGAGTTAGAATCGATACTAAATAAATAAATAATGCTGGACTT
Source organism: Epirrhoe alternata (assembly GCA_963565295.1). Taxonomy (NCBI): domain Eukaryota; kingdom Metazoa; phylum Arthropoda; class Insecta; order Lepidoptera; family Geometridae; genus Epirrhoe; species Epirrhoe alternata. The sequence continues at coordinate 6,147,617 of OY751375.1, forward strand.
TTCACGTAGCATCATCTAGCCCCAAAGTAAGCAGAAGTTGTGTTATGGGTACTACATGACTGATATAGTTATATACTTTTTTTGTTTGTATAATACATATTATACATAGAAAACAGCATTTTCTCTATTGAATTGACTCTCGTAATGAGTATGGAGAAGTAAGCCGAAGTATGTTCCATCCCAACTATCGGCCGATAGAAAGTCTGCAGTCTGCGAGGGGTCTAAAATGAACTGCATATGGTATCTTTTGTCTTATTGGCCCTCTACATATTCGTCGAAGATAGACGAATGCCGACGGTGACGAACGTGTAGAGGGTCTATTCGCCTGTCATCTTCTATCCAAATAATAGTTCGGCGTAAGTGTAGTGGCCGTTATGCAATGTATTATGTGTCACCTGAGTTATTATTGTTATTATTTAAAAAAACATTATTTTTTGTAATAAAAATTAAAAAAAGACAGATTGGCAACGTTTTCGGTGTCATGCTCTTTTTGTGCTCTAAGGCCGTAGTTTGCATGTCATGGCTTGAATGAACCCAAGTTGTCTCTACTGGATCTGCTGCGTCGTAGCACCAAGGTACTTTCTTAATGTTAAAAAAATGATTTGTAATTAAACTTTTCTTTAATTCTTTATTGTACACAATAGAACACAGAGAAAAAAAGTTGAGGAGCAATAGGTTAGCGTGGTATGGGCATGTAATGCGGAGGGATGAAAGTCATGTAACTAAAAGGGTGATGGAAATGAATGTGAATGGATATGTGAGTAGAGGTAGACCTAAGAAAAGATGGATGGATTGTGTGAAAGAAGATATGGAAAAGAAAGGAGTTGATGACGAGATGACGAGTGATAGGGGAGAGTGGAAGAGGAGAACATGTTGTGCCGACCCCGCATGAGCGGGATAAGGGCAGGCCAATGATGAATAGAACACAGAGAAAAAGATGTTACAAAGTACATTTACAAAGGCGAGCTTAACCCTAAAAGAGTTTTCTACCAGCAAACCTTTGAGTATAGGAAAATCCATGAACAAAAGTGGATGCGTAGTGTACATACCAATAAAACAGAAAGCTAATAATAAATAGATGTTATTAACTTATGTTAAAGGTTGGCAGACCATGTAGACGGTGGACTGATGATATAACAGGTATAGCTGGGATCGCCTGGATGGATGCAGGAGCCGATGAGGAATCATGGCTGAAAGAGGGATCCATTTCTCCCAATAAATACTAACAATAGGATTAAAAATTACATATAAGATATTACTAACAAATACAGTTCGTTTTATTTAAGAAAACCATGTACGAGATTTGGAAATTAAAAAGGCTATCATTATCATTATTATCATTAACTTATGTTGTTAACTATGTAGTATTTGCGTTCATAAGTAAATAATATAAAAATAATTCAAGCCTTACTTAACATGTAAGAAATATTGTTTTCATAAAAAAAATGTAGGTATGATTACCTTCTGTAAGTAGAGAAACAAAAAATCCAAACTGAACGGAACGGGCATTGAACCTGAATTAAAATATATTTTTTAAAGGAATCTTATACATTTTAATCCTTCCAATCTGCTGCTGTATTGCTTTGTTATTGCTGCCCAGCGATGGTAAAGGAGTTACTTCTAACTTTAACCGAAGTTCATTTACTCGACATACGATAGTGAAACCACCGTTATTCTAATTTTCGTAACGTTTCCAAGTCGCCTCGTATAAAAGTAATATTTTTTTTTTAACACCATTTTCGCATGTATTTGCACTATATCTTGGTGTGGGCATATGTGATTAAATTCACTTTATTGCACTCCATTTGATTTTATTCATCAAATAATAAACACGCAACCGTCTTACAAACTTTATAGCGCCTGCGTTATGTTTGAATGTCCCGCTTTTCACTTATTCGTTGCACCTGTCTTCGACGACTCTACATTGCATACAAAAAATCTAAATACTTGTATACTCGCACAAAGGGGGTTAACAAGGTCAATTTATTGTTTGGAGGTGTCGATGACGAAGGCTTCGGGCCCGAGAGGTGGTCACATACGTGCTTGTCAAGATAAACATCGCGGCTGGCTGATAACCTGGTAACGAGCCCAACGTCCGCAGTACACTCGTGAGCACAACTCTATAATTCTAAAATAATAAAATACATATTATAGTGGCTGAGCAAAGTGGAAGAGAAAAACCTGTTGTTTTTCCCCACATAAGAGTGGTATAAGGGCAGGGAAATGATGATGATGATGATTACTTATAATAGAAAGTGGAGAATTTACCAAGATGATATTGACGTATTTTTATTTCTATCACGAATAAAAAAATTATTAAGTGAAACTAGCTTCCGCCCGCTGCTCCGCTCGCATTTGCCGAATTTCTAAATACCCTATAAATCATTTATTTTATTTATTTATTTATTTGTTAACAAAATCCACAGCTCTTATGATTTATTTATAAACTTAAAGATTTAACCTACAGCCAATAATGGATTTATATTATTATTATATATATCATATTACGAGTATGTATATCTCTCTGAAAAAATCTTGGTATATAACATTATTAGGGTAACCACCAGATGCAGATCCTGGCAATGTTGGTAGAACATCCAGAAATCGCATTGTGGTGTACGAACCCGCACTTTTATGAGCCTTAGCTGAGCTGTCCCTTCCGGCAAGTTGCATGTGGTTTTTATTAATATCATAGATGTAAAAACTTGTGTTCGCGTTTGTATTTCCACTTACGGTTGATTGTAAACAGCTTTTAAAACTCCGTTGTCTTTCCTTTATCTTTGTTGCAGGTAGATACTAATTATATGTTATTATTTAATACAATGTTATTACTAAGTATACTCCAGTGCTACTTTATGAATAACGTTCAATAGACAGTGTTATAATAATGTTTTAAAATTATACATAACAAGAATATCATTTGTTTAGGATGTTTTCGACACAAACTGCTATTTAAGTTTTCATTGTGGTCTGATTGTGGAACTCTTGAGAATAACTTACTCCATTATTCATGAATTCTAATTACGAAACGTATACAACAGACTCTCAACTGTAATTACAATTAACTTACCTATTATTAGCTAGATTGAAAAACTTGTTTCATTGTTATTAAGATGTGGTCTGATATGGTTTCATTATTGATCGTTACTGGGTGAAAACATTTATTTGTTCTGTATAATAAGTTGATTTTTTTTAGGGTTCTCTACCGTTACTTAGTCGTTAGAGTTATCATCTGGCGCTAAATGCTAAATGATGATAAATATATATTTACTTTCCAGGTTTATGGAGTAAAATAACAAGAATAAATAAGAATTGAATGGATATCAGAATATTTTTCTATGGAACTCGGAGTATTCATAATTTTTTTGCTTGTTGACGAGCTATATAAATAAGTACTAATTCCTACAATCAAACAAATTTTTGAAGTCGGACCCTATTACGAATAAACGTTGCATAAAGTCATGTGATGCATAACCTATGAATAACCATACTTTGGAGTTTATGCATGAAATAACTCAATGAAACCACAATGAAACGTTTATTAGTGACGGCTTGAATGTTTGTGTGTACGTTTGTGTTTAAAACAGAGAACCGATTTGGATGAAAATTTAAATAGGTGTAGATCGTAAAGGCCATTAGGTACCATGGTTGATACCTTGCGTGCACGCAAGTGAAGCTGCGGGCGGAAGCTAGCTAATAAATCTTATACAATACTTATGTACTTACATGAATTATGAATTTAATACCCACCAGTTTTCAGTAATAAATTCAAAATAAAAAAATTTCAAAATATGGTTTTAGCATAACCCTGATTTCCAAGAATTTACACTCTCTGTGAAATGTAGATATAGATCGTGCAAACAATCGTGCAAAGCCTTATTCAATCATTTTACACCTACTCTGCTAAAATAAACACTTTGCTATACATATGTATACTATAGTTGAAGATATTGCACGTATACAGATCTGACCATCAACGATGTAATCAATTTCGCCACAAATACTATTACCCCTGAAGGTAGAATTCAATGTAATCGAGTAATGAAGATCTAAACACAATAAGACGCCTACATGGCTTGTTATTTGCTCAACAATAATTTAGGAAAACTTATCTTGTTAGCCCTATCCGAAGATCAGTTACATGATTAACACAAATATATATTTATTAATGCAGATTATTTTTTTGCTAAAGTATCTGCCCATTTTGTGCCCCAGTGGAGCTAGCTCACTAGCAGGTGTTCGGTGATATACCTAAATATATCGTTGACGTTATTAATTAAAAAGCTTTCTTGCTACGATGGATATTCGTCTATCTTTTTTGTTATGAACTATCTCAAGTCAGGTAGGTACTGGTGCTAAGGGCGCAGAACAGATAACTAACATTTAATGTATTTCATTTTATGGACGTCCATTCGTAACGAGCTATAAGAAAATAATTAAAATAATACACTCAAAGTAATTAGTTACCGTTATTAATGTTATCGACAATACAGAAGCCAATCGAAATAACGGAGGTATTCCTTTCCATTATAGTGCGCCCGAGGCTCGAAGCGGTCAAAGACAATCCTTAAATTGAGAACTGGTGCTCGCTCGGGGCAGTTTTTATTTGAGAATATTTTCCTAACTAATTAAAAGCGTTGAAATAAGAAGATAAAAACTCGCTTCGTTATCGGAGGCATCGACCCGATTTTGCGTTGTGGCCACCAGCGAGGCACGGGTGCGGGCTCCGAGCGGCGGCGGACGCTGCCTGGCTGCCTCCGCTTAGTCGCACTCTGTAATTAACTAAAAACGAGCGAATCGCCCGGCACCACCGCCAATGTATCAGCCATGCCACAACAAAGGATACAAACATTGCAAATATGCGCCTCCATGAATAATTCCACTCGAGCGAGCTACTACTGTCCGCGGACTCCCCGCACGCCCCTGCCTTTATTGCATTCGACTGGTGCTTTAATGGAATTCTTCTTTTCTGATTGATTTTAACAATCATTTCGTTTTATTAAGCATTTAACGATTGAAAAAAGATCAGTTTTTAATTGATAACGAACTAAAATGAGTACTTACCTAACCTTCGAGTCTCGGTATAGTAGTTAACTATACATAATTTATTTCTTGCATTAATCTCAAGAAAATTATTTGCGATTGGCGAAATATACCTACAGATCACTTGCAAGCTTCATAAAGATGTTGAACAAAACGTTTATGTAATTAAAGTAGTATTTACTGGTTAGTAATAAGCCTTTATTCAGAAGATTAAAGATTTTCTTATCCTAATTTTAGTTAATCTAACACTTTAGCCCTATTTCCTCCGTTTGCTCTAGTTTGGCATAGGCCTCTTCCAACTTCTTTGAAACCAACTATCTCTGGCGGTTCTTGACCATAATTTTCCAGCGATAGCTTTTAAGTCATCTTCCAATCTCTTAAATGGTTTTCCTGATTAGTACTTAGGTCCTATCTTAAATAGTCGTTCGTTAATCACTTCCTATGTACTTAAATTCGATAGCAAAAAAATGGTGCTATCCAACTGTCTACTTCTATTTCACGTATCAAACGTAACAAAACACTCACTCACTTTAACAATTAGTAGGATTACTCCTAGAATATTGTGAAAGGGATTATTTACGAGCATATTTTAGTCTCTGACTCCACACAAAATGAGTAACAATTAGCATACCTACTTTATTATAATGATTATTATTTTAGCATATACAGGATGTAAAAAGACGTCTACCGAAGCCGAAAGGGGTAGGTACAGCATCCCAACAGACAACCAAATCTAAAAGGATTTTCCGAAATATGCACTAAATCCGGAGAAAACAGCGTTTGAAGAGTACTGTTTGCGTATGTTTTGGGCGCGTTTTTTTACGTAGATTGCTGGATTTTGAGTTTTATATGTTTTTTTCTTTTATAAATGAAATTATTAGGTAGGTATGGTGTTATTATGTTGTAATAGTAGTAATTAACCAAAAATAACATAAAATGACTAAGCTAAGTCAAAATATTTTATTGCGTTTTTTTTCGCTTAATATGTTTAGAATCATGGTCTGATTGCAACCCCTCAGTTTTCGGTAGTTGTCTTTTTACACCCTGTATTTTCCTACTGCAGGGCAAAGGCCTCCCTCCCTTTTTCCTTTCTTATCCATGGCTGCAGGGGCCAATCTGAAAGATGCACAAATCGTCCCGCCATCTCCGTGGTGGTCTGCCACGTGGACGTCTTGCGTTGGGCACCCATTCAGTTGTGGTCTTTGCCCACAAGTCGTACGACATGCGATAGATGGCCGGCCCAATCCAACTTTAGCTGGGCGTCTTTTTACTGACGTCGTAAACTTTTGTCTGGGAACGCAGCTCTGAGGTCCGTATTCAGTCCGATTAGCATACCTGTGAAAAAATCTTTTTTTATAGGGCCGGTTCATAAAAACGCTACATGATAGATAGATAGAACTTTATTGTACACCACATGGACATTACAAAATACAAACAAAGATACAAGAAAAGATACATGCATAGTTCTTAGCCCAAACTAAGTAATTATTTAATCTTTACCCAAAATCTGAATATTGGAAACTATCTATCATTATACTAAATCACCAAGATCTGAAAAAAAATTGATTCAACCGCTGCGCGCTGAATCTAATTTGCAACTCTTTGGTCCAAAGCTCTCTCGTTATCACCACGGCCGTGGTCCAACCAACGTGTGTGTATGTGTGCTCGTATATGAAAGATGTGAAACTTTGGATATGTATTGTTTAATATCCAATACTCAAGTTAACTATATCAGCCAGCAAACTAAACATAAAGACAAAATATGTACATTAAAATCAATTGAGCCATCGATGGATCATTTAAACAATCTATAGATAGCTCAACCAATCCAGATTACGAGTATAATTAAATAAGTACGCGCATTCATCATTCGTGTTTCAACTATTAATTGTAGCATTATTATCTTTTGTTCAAAGGCTGAGTCAAAATCCTTTCTAATGTTATAATTTTGTAACAACATGTGGTCCACAACGTTATCGATTTTATGTATGACCTCATGATATATGTTCAGAACTATTTCATTGTTCTGTCAGTGCTGTGGGCAATCACATCAATAAAATTATACATAGCGAAACATGTAGGTATACGAGACCTACGTATATAGAAGTGTAAGATATTGTGATACTTAGCTAAATTCTTATGCGACTATGAAAATCGTACCGAGTGATGGTGAATCTAAAAAGTAGAGTTCCTGATACTTGCAAAAGCAATGTATAAAATTTCTGCACTCAGCTACATTATTAGAAAATATTAAGGTATGTACTTACAATCACACCACAAAGTATTTAAAATTATAATTAGTTGGCTATATTCATTGAGTAAAACTCTGATGACAGAGTTTAGGTTGCCTGATCCGAGGTAATTTAGCAAGTTTGACATCGGGAACTATAAGTTATCATGCTCCGTAGGTACCAAGCGGATTAATTTTTCTGATAAAAAAAGTTAAAAAAATGTTTTATCTCCCTCTAGCGTCAATGGTCGATTTTATCGTGATATAAATCCAGATAATTAAGTGGTGTGACAAAAAATGGAGGCGCGATATGTTTTCGGACCGTCGACTCTTATAAACTAGATGGTAATGAATGAACGCAGATAAGCCAAGATGAAGAGGATGGGTTCAAAGTACATGGGACAGGTTAGCCCTTTTGTGAACAAACATTTTGTGAATGAATATTCTTGCTTGTGTGCGTATGTCTACACACACGTGCCTCCACTTTGTTTGTTTTTCTTGTAGAAGAGTCATTGTGACGAAGGTCGTTGACGGTGATCATTTTTATTAGACGTTGGTTCTATCCCATATAAAATTTTACTTTTTCAACAAACACCCAATCTGCATACTTATCGATTGATAAAGCAACAACAAAACTTCGCCAACTAGTTATTTATTATGCATGTAAATATGCAGTTGCATAAATGGTGCTTACTTAAATTGCATAAAATTGGTTATAAAAAGTCTTTAAACAGGTTGTTTGAGACTCAAATTATACATACAACCCCCGTGTGTGCTAATTAGTCGACTTTTACTACATTGTTGAGCGATACGCGGCACTCATTACTTTTCGCCGTTCGATGTAATTGTAACTCAAACTTCCGTGCGACTATTTACACCTATTTAATTAATGATGACTGAAAAAGATATTCAACTTTATGGATCTAATTTTGTTGGCACATAAACACTTTATTTTGGAACCTATGTTTATTCAAAATATTTGCCGTTGAGATTTGTATCAACAAATCTAAAATTATAATTTACCAGTGTACCTACCACGAGGCGACGCTTTCTCTAAGTTTGTGATCCATACGGCGCTGCGGCCCTTCTTAGTATTATAATCTTATTCTAAACACGGAATATATTAAGCAGTCAGCACAAGTTGTTACCCTCGGTGGCTACAGCTAGGCATTATGAAGGGATAGCTACAGATCTTCAAACTGTCGTGTCGCGTCTAAGTTTTCTTGTTATTCCGTTACTATTCGTTTTAGGCAATCTTCTACCCTAATGCTATGCAGTCCGGCATATTATTCTGATAGTCGTGATTTGTGAGAAAATTTGTTCGTTAACCATATCCACACCGCTCCGGCGCTGAACCATAATATTGGTATCAAATCGAAATGTAATACCACTCGTAGAAAATCTTAACCATGTAGTTTAATTGTTTTTTTAATGCTGGACATTTTTACACAGCATCATCTAGCTTCAAACTAAGCATAGCTTGTGGATGGGAACCAGATAACCAATATACCTACTCTACTTATATACTTTTTGTATTTTTTTACTATTTATTTTTAAATTATTATCTGATCTGAGAGAATGTCTACCGCTCCTTGGGTATACCTACATCCAATGTTTTACATTACCAACTGGTGAAGTCCATAACAGATTATTATACATTTGGCGGAACTTTAGGTACCGACTTAGGACCAGTAAATGCAAATAAAATATGGAAGTACTATCGCTAAAATAAACTATCGATAACTAAACCGCACTGGGAGGGGTTTATCAACTGAACCGCATAAGAGGAACCCTAGTTATAGACCAGGAAATAATAAAAAAATACACATGATGAGTTTTTGACGTTGACGATTTTGAACTAAAAAGCGCGTCGTATTTCCTTTTATTACATTCCTTACTCTTAACCATTTTTTCATCTCCGCCAGCTCTAAAGGTACATTAATCGCTAAATAAACTTCCGATAGTATTCTTATAATTGGTTTTAGTAAAGTAGCCATAACACATTATATTTACATGATACGCAAAAAAAGTATCTCAAAAAAATCTCAGCACCAATAAATAAATAGCGCTTATTTGAATGAATCTCATCGGAGCGCAATTAATAGTCTTATTAAAATAGCTATAAATATTCCATTTATAAACATTATATCGAGTTTATACCAACATAGGTACTGCTATGCAGAATGCAATAACTATCTAGAGTTATAAATTAAAATGCTTATAAGAGTCGGCCGATTTACTGAGCAGCATTTTCGCTAGTTAATCGACCGACTTCAAATAATAATAAGTAATTATTCCATGTTTCCATGTAGACAAAACCCTATAAATATTTATGTTTGTCTAAAGTGACGATTTATAAGAGCGGTGTGAATCGAAACTACATATTCGCCAGATACTTGCTTTATTATTGCGTGTCTGTCGTGCATCAACTACTCGTTTCGCGTAGAGAAATGAAAATACTGTCACAGTTGGGGATCATTTAAGTCTATCTAAAAAAGCCAGCTGTGAGTTCGTGTGAGAGTCGAGTCGAGCACTGGAGGGCAAAGGCTTTCTTTATTTCCTGATTTTGTTTAAGTCAGTTTCTAAAATGCACGAGTATAACTAAAAATGGCTCTCAAAAGAAATACCTACCAGATAGCTAATTTAAATGAACATTGACCAAAATGAAATACGAATGTTAAAACAGCCTGTCTTCCTTGTTAGGCTGGCACTCTCAGAATAATATAAATTGAACGAATGTTTTTAATTTTTTACGAACAAAAAGTATTTGTCATGGTAATATAATGGTAAATAAAACGTTGCAAACTAAAGGGTTTCGTGTTCACGCCAATAATAATGGAAGGTTATTGACTGACTGATTCGATTGAGTTTGCAGCTACGAGAAAGTGCAGTTCTGTGAATGTTGCATTATAAACTTATTTATCAAATCTTTCAATGTTTTGTTGTAACATGAATTTACTCGTAGCTCGATAGCTTGGCTCTATCCATACTTCCATACTAATATTATAAATGTGAAAGTAGCTCTGTCTGTCTGTCTGTTACCTTTTCACGCCAAAACCGCTGAACCGATTAAGCTGAATTTTGGCATGGATAAAGAGTATACCTCAGGGATGGACATAGGCTACTTTTTTTGTCAATTACCATAAGGGGGCGTGACAATAAGGGTTGGAAGTTTGTATGGGAAAAAAAGTTAAGAAAACCTGGGCGCGGTCTTAAAAAGGATGGGTGACCGCCGGAGCCACTTTTTGCACTACTGCTATAGATTTTTTTATTTTGCGTAATAAATGATTTTAACATAAATGATAAACATGTAACATGTGTGTCCCACCCATCAATATATCCGAACTCCGAAGTTATGATTTTTTGATATTAAAATATTTTTTCCTTGGCTATAGTTAGATAGAACGCCATCTATATTGCCAAGGTCAAGATTTTTCTCCTAGGTGGCGTTTCTACTATAGCGGAGGCACAGCGGAGATCGAGATACGATCATTTTGAGTTTTGAAAAGTTAATGGAGATTTTTGCTTAGAGTTATCGATATTTTATTTTGCTGACGTAGTCGCGGGTAGGTAATATTAGTTAATCGTTTTATTTCGAAATTCAAAACCATAAAGTTATTGCTATTAAAAAAAATTACGTTTAGAGTCAATTTCTTCAAAAAAAATTCCGCTCGCTTCGGCAAATCTGACACCAGTTGCCGCTATCGTTTTGTTCTTAGCGTTGCAAGATCTGGGGGATCTGGGTAAGATTTTCTCTACCTTTTTTATCTATTATGAAATTCTTGAGAGAAACATAACGCAATATTAGATCATCAATTTATTTCAAAATTCAAAACAATGCTGTACCTATACTTGCTCTCAGTTTTGAGATTGTCCAATAATGCTTTTGTCCTTCTGTCCGTCCGATTTGGACGAAAATTGGCTCCTTGATTTTTTAAAACACTTTATCGATTGCGATTCTTGATTGGATTAAAATAGGAGGGAAAGGGGGTAAGTTTGCTGTAGCGTTATTAATTGACAGAACCTTGAAAAGCACATTATGGACTTCATTCTCCACAAGATGTTATAAAAAACAAAAGTGGGAGGTGGAAAGGGGAAAGCGGCGGGAAGTTTGTTTTAGCGCTATATTTCGTAAAATTTATACCTACTTATACCAATCAGACTATGCAGTCATCTCCGCCTTTACGAGACGAACCCATTGACACCAGATTCGACCCCTAGGACCAAAGCAAGTAATCACTAAAACTTACCCCCTCTTTTGATTTAAAGTTTACATAGGCATAGGTGGATAGGTAAGCCTATAGGAAAATACAAAGCTATAGAACCGATAGTAGTACCTATGTTTAACCATGGTTTCTGCTAAATTAATACCGAGTGAAGAATTTTTTTGATTTGAAACATTTTTTATAGCTTAATATTGACTAGACATGATTTTAGTAGTATTAATTTATTTAATATACTGGGGCATTATTGTATACTGTTATTTATTTACCTACCCTCGAAGTAGATTACCTCCCTAATCTGTTTGCTCATCCACATCCGCCGTAAAGTACCTTCGAGTACCTCCAAACTAAGCAAATAACAACACTAATAAACCTTCCTACAATAGATGTCATCTAACACACCCAGCGTCTTTGATACTGGTTTGGCGAACAATTGAATGCCAGATTACTGTCTATACGTACTTACGTGCATAGGTATAGTTAATAGTATCGTGAAATCGATTTAATTGAGGTATTCACCATATCACGTGACTCTGCTCAGAGTTTCACTTACTCTACGATTGTTGGCTGAAAGAATGACAACGTTCGTAGAATGATTAGATGAAGTACATAACAATAAGGCCACTATCGGAGTAAGTTCCCTCAAGTAATGAAGAAAATAATTCTATAGAATGCCTAGTAACTAAAATACAGAGATAGATTAATTGCCTGGAAAGGTTTGTAAAAAAAATATGCTTTTATTTGGAATTGGAGTAGGTAGTCATACTACTATAGGCACTTATCGCTATTTGCAGGTTATGCCTTCAGATAAGAGGAAAATAGGCAAAATAATGGTGCGCAGTTTTCTTCAATCGTTATTATTATGTAAACGTAATCGTTTCCCTTATTTCGAAGGTTCCGTTTGCATGTCAAATTGCTTGATACGACTATTCGCGGAAATATTACTTTTTCAATTGCCTTGTTGAACGACAAACTGTGAACGTGTTGTAGTTTCCGTCAGATAAACGTCTTTACCATTGGAATGAAATTATCCAATAGCATGGAATATTCATTGTTTCAATCGGATGATAACATGTTCAAGCACAGGTACACGCATATAATCAGTGTCACGTGCACATTTTCCCACAGGATCTTGTCACATGTAAATGCATTCCTGGATAGTTCGTCTCGAAAAGCTCTTAGCAAGAGCAAGTTACCTACGATCTGTTCCCATATATTCAAACTGGGAAATTCGACATGAAACTTACACTTCAAACTTCTTACAGATATCTTTGAATTGAATAATCTTATTTCCATTTTACTAGGAGCAAGAAGAACTTAAATCCTTTTCATTTGTGATAGTTTTGTGTTACAAACTAATTTTGTGTTGGTGCAATATTTAAAAAAAAACCTACTGCTCAATGAAAAACACGATGATATCTACTTTAATTATTATTTAATTTATAAGTAGGGACTTTTTATCATACGCATTGGACTAGGCGTAAGATGAAGGGAGACTCGTTCAGCTTTCAAGTCTCTTTCAAGAAATTAATCTCGGAAACGTTTATAAAAAAAAAGTTTATCTAACATTAAACAGATGATCTTTGTTACGATGTCTTACTAACTGGCACAATCTTTTTATATCAACTGCGGTTTACCTGTATCACAGCAAATGAACCTGGCATTGCGTGTATAGAGGTAGCGTATAGTCAATATGAGATAAGAATTACCTTCAATCAAAGTCATTAACCCGTATCGGATTTCACATAATAAAGCTAAGAAAGAAACATTTTTTACACGTAGATAGCCTTTTACTAGTTGTGGATGACTGAGTGTGAGCTAGCTCGCAAAGCACCGACGTTGCGTGCGTGTTAAACCACATGCAAGGACTTAAGTTTGTGTTCATTAAAAAAAAACTGCATTTTTCAAAGGCGATAAAATAACGAAAACGTCTGTAAACATATTTGACACGTGTACAACAGATATAGGCTACACAAGTGGCGTGGATAAGTTGTTTCCGCTACATAGCCGAGTGACTTGTCAAGCAATTTTTTTTCGTCGGTCGATTAGATCTGGAGTCCTTGAGAAAGTGTTCGAGTTTAGAGACAGATGTCGGTTTTTTGTTTATTTGTTTGTTTGTTCTAGCTACCTATGCACTCTTTGGGTCAGGAAATCCTTTAAATTGTTCCACAAGACAGCAGTATTAATTAGGTAAGCGTAACCCATTTTATACATTCAACCCTCATAAAAAAAAGTTGAGTACTTGCTAATCTCGAGACGCACTTTTTTGGTTTCATAAACGAACTTTAGTCTTTAGCTATAATATATATCGCGTCAATAGCTAAAGCATGCAGAAACGTTCATAATAATGGATTATGAAACATCTCTAGTTTTAGCAAACTCATGTTATATTTAGAGTAAAAAGAAAAGTTTCTTCAACTTCAATATTAGTTAGCAGTACCGATCCATGAGAGTATTTTATAATACCTAATTACCATGATATTATTATTACCTATATTTTACCTTCCGAATATTCCGATTCAAGTAGCATAGCGAACATGAGTATTTGAAACATGAAATATCAAGAAAGCAATCTAAGTTTTACCCATTGATTTATGAGCAAGCAATCACTTGAATTCGCGTGTATAAGTAAAGAAGCCTGAACTTTATAAAAAACAATGGCATTCCAGGAGTGCTGACAGAAGTCAAACTTGTACGAAGTTCCGGTAACAATTCAAAACTTAAAAAAAAGTACCTACAGAAAACAAGTGCATGTCCCACTCGGGGCTGTCTCACTAGAGGCGGTCAAATTTAGATAGGTATAGTAAGAGGATGGGGTCATGGCAGTCACGTGACTGAGTTTGATATTTTTCTCCTCTAGAGAATGCCCAACGCGCCTAAAGAAGTTTTAACTTCAAAATTAAATCCACATGTCAATTTGACTAGCTAGCTTAGCTAGGTATCACCAGATCGCACTAAAAGAAATCCTGATATGACTAGTACTTAGTTTACATCGATTTACTTCTTCGTTTATTTATTTATTTATTCATCATAAATTAAAACACCTTAACAGCATCATCGCTAGATGATTCAAGGTTGCCTGGAAGAAATAGTTTTCAGCGATAAGACCGCCCATTGTACTAAGAACTTGTAATTTTTAGACTTAGCTTAGTCATTTTATGTTATGTTCGGTTATTTACTACTAGTACAACATAATAAGACCATACCTACCTAATAATTTCATTTATAAAAGAAAAATCAATTAAATCTCAAAATCCAGCAATCTACGTAAAACAATGCGCAAACAGTAATCTTCAAACGATGTTTTCTCCGGATATAATGATTTTTTCGGGAAATCCTTTTGGATTTGGTTGTCAAAGTCAAAGTCAAAAAGCATTTATTCAGTAGGACCGCTGGGATCACTTCGAAACTAGTTGTGTGTTGGGATGCTGTACCTACCCCTTTCGGCTTCGGTAGACGTCTTTTAACACCCTGTATATACCTAATCACTGTGTTATTAATTTACCTTTAATTAGACAAAAAAAAAAAAACAAATTAGAGGTATTTTGTTTGATACTAGGAAAGATGCGAGCATATTGTTTCAATCGAGATTACGGTACTTGTACTAAGTAGATAGAGTAGGCAAGAGTTCAGAAAATTTGTTGATAATCTTGGAGCAAAGCCTATTTTAATTAAATAACAAAGTGATCATAATTATAACAAAGCGGTAAAAAATTTGGTCTGTTGTCTACTTGACCAGTGATTAATGACCACGTAGTTTTAACGAAGAAAACGGTGTTTTGTTTCTAGTTAATGAGCGTTAACTTGATAAATAATAATGTATAGATTAATAGCATAACTTATGATTTCATACAAGATAACTTATGATTAAGAGCCTTATTTTTTGATAAATTAATAAGTTTACCTACGAGTATAAAGAACAAGTCAATTATTTTAAGTTTTGTTTTTTATTAAATCTTCTAAAGAGATAACTATCTATATCGTAAGCACCTTTTATTTTTATTTATATGAAGCTAGTGATAAAATAAATTAACAATAAAAAATATATAAAATAAAAGAAAATTATCATTGCTGTAGACTAATTCATAAGTAAGTTACGTCAGTTTCAAAGTAATCTAAAAAGTCTATTTTGTTTCTTCCGAATAATTATAATGATGAATCTAAAATAACATTAAAACGAGATCGAGAAAGGGTACACAATACCTATTCGCTTAAACTAATAATAGTGCACGTTATCATCAAAATCGAACCCCACGATTGTGTATTACGAACAAAAACGGAGCCTGAGCGTCGGACCACGCACTGGGAAGACACGATAAACGTAGCTGGCCAATTCAGCCCATGCCTATTCTACAGGCGAATTCAATTAACTGTACAAGGCACGAGAGTAATAAATTCTCTAAACAATCAGAATTCGAGCCCTGGTAATATGTCCGTCCGCTCTTGCATACGCATTGCGGCCGTGGCTCTGTTTAATCAACGGATAAACACGGTGTACCGAACGTCCCTCGTGGACATATGTATCCATGTGAGCGAGCCTTTTTTTCGTCGACCGTAAAAGGTTTATGCGCCCATTGTTACTGGAAAAGATTACTTTTTGGCATTTATTCGGGGAGTTAATTAATGCGAATTACAAATGGCTAGAAATAACCATTGTCTTTTTTAGGTTTTTTTTATTAAATAAAGGGTAGAGGATGCCGGAATCCGATGCCGTATTGCGTGGTTTCGATGTTTGTTTTTACCCAGATCATTTTTCTGAATTTATCTGTCCAACCCTTTTTTTTTTTAATAGAACTTCTGCTGTAGTTACGTGATGTAAGTACCTACCTATGCGAAATTATTATTTTCTACAATAGAGTTTGAAGCTTTACCTACCATACAGAAAAAAAACGATCCTATAAAACCTATTAGGGCGTTTTAAATAGTTTAATAGATTTGTGGCGCATTGGCGCGGCGGCCACCGTGACACGCTCGCCTCGCGCGTAGTATTTCACTATCCTAACATAACATAACCAACTGAAACTGAATTTGATCTAAATTATCTTCTACATCAAAATCAGTTGGTTAGGTTATGTAGATACTGAAAAACCGCGGCCGCGGCCGCCGATGCGCCAGAAATTTAATACCTAAGTTTATTTATTATCCAAGAAATTACTTGGCTAGGCAAGTAGTTAGATAGCTCCAAAAATTTTTCCTAGATGTTTGATTAAATGGCTATAGGTTAGTTGAATGGCGCCGTTTAATCAAATGGCTAGGCATTTAATTGAACGGCTGATTAAACCACTTGGCTGCGACATAAGTATAGATCACGTAAAAATAGTGTGTAAGTTCTGTAGAGTCAGTCATTCATACTTAGGTAAAAGTTTATTTTTAGAAATATATATTTAATATTTTATGATGCTCGTCAACGACCGTCTAGGTAGTTTAACTCTAAAAATGTTAATGAATAAAGTGCGTTTTATGAAAATATAATACATTAGGGAATAATAAAGGACACGACATTAGAAAGTAGGAAGGCGCCCTCTGCGCCGGGGGGTGTCGTGTTCGTTGCGGGGGGCTAAACAAAGTTGGGATACATCTCGACGGAGAACAGCTCGTGTAACACTTTTAACGAACACACGCAAAACATACTAACACATCCACTCTGTATTTACTGCGTTTTGAATTCCATACATCCAGCGGTCTTTGAATATTATAAAAAGCAAATATTATACCGACTAATTTTAATAATCTAAGTAGGTATGTAAATTCTAGATTGAAACTAAGGTCCATAGTGCCGCATAATCTGATTAGTTTGTCACATCCAAACCAATACCATTCGATAGGTATCTCTAGGAGTGCCGGACGAACTAATCCATTTTAAACGTTTTCTATGGAAATGTGTTTTGTAAACGATGTTTACACATCGTCGGCCCGCCGCCGCCCGTCTGAACTGACGGTAATTGTATGCGGTGTATCCATTGTGAGCGGGTCGCGACCCACCGCCTCTCCTTTACTTCATTATTCAGCAGCATCCGAGCCGTCGCGGAAAAACCTCCTTGCCCGCTAATTCTACCTTAATTAACCTTTACTCGAGTCGTTCCGAGGATACGCGACCGCGTCAACCGTATCGCTCCACTGATTCCGTTATCTGATCCATCGTAAAAATTAATTACGTACACATGTTCATAAAATATCTAAACTGTTAGCATTTACGGCTAACGTTCGCCTCGGCGGCTCACGAGAGCGCTCACGCACCTACGGCTGCGCCGCGTAATTAGTAAGCCGAGCAAAAACTAAACATGTCAACCACTACTTTATTTAGTGTGAGTTTTTGTGTTACTTCCTGTCGTGAGAGTGAGACGCCCGGGCGCTCTCCTATATTCCAAAAATGCAAAATTGGCTCAAATTGCTTGTTATTAACGATGACAGATGTCTTGGCGCCAGCCCCTGCACTTTGCTAGTTTAAATGTGTCTTTAGATCGATGGAATAGAGACGGTATTGTGATGGCACCGCGGCGGTGTCTCCTCGCGCGACCGATCGGATGTGTTGATATCGCAGCTATGGATATGCAATTAGTGACATGATTTTTTGTGATGAAAATTGAGACTTTGAAATAGATTATAAAGTACCTTTGTATAGCTTTTGGTAATTTAATTCGATGTAAGTAGTTGGAGTGGGTAATTACCAACAAGCTGTTTTCATTTTTATGATTATTAACAAGTTCACTCGTTATTTTTTATTTCAATTGACTTGTGGGTAAGTGCATTCAGTGTTATAAATTTATTTTGTCACGCATGTTTTAGTATTTTATATTGTAACTAGCTGCGCTCCCGCGGTGTGAGCCGCGGTCCCTCAGGGTTTTTTCATTTTTTTGGGATAAAAAGTAGTATAAATCCTTCCCTGGGATACAACTTTTATCCATGTCAATTTTCAGCCTAATCTGTTCAGTAGTTTGGGCGTGAAAAGGTAACAAACAGACAGACTAGAGTTACTTTCACATTTGGGGTACTAGCAATAAATATTTTAAAGCTTCAATAAGTTCGAGCTGGACTCTCACCTGAGAACTTGGCCTGTTGCGGCGTTAAATCGCGAAGAGTGGCAGAAGGGAAGGGAGGTCTTTGCCCTGCAGTAGGACAACACGGGCTATATAATAATAATAATTTAATAAGTTCAGTGTTTGTTGATGGCTCTACAACTTACGAATTTGCATACATGCATACCTAAAATCACGCCTCTTTCCCAAAGGGGTAGGCAGAGACCACGGATCTCCACTCGCTACGATCCTGACACACAACTTTCGCCTTATTCACTCTCATTACATTCTTCATACATGCTCGTCAGTTTAGGGTACTTTTGACCTAGCCCTTCTCCGAAATGTCGCCTAGGAAAGGTTCGCCTAGGTCTTCCATTTCCAGCTGTCCCATTCACACTTGCTTTGTCAAACGACTTAAAAACGAATTTGCAATTAGCGTGTAATCATTTTTTGTTTGATGGTTCATGAAAATAATGTTCCTAAATTAAATTTTGTTACAAATTTGGATATATTTTACTAGATTTATCCCTTATTTGATTATCCATACAAATACCAGAAATACAAATTTAAATCTTTCCATGAAATTAGCTGTAAATTCGTTAAGCCATGACGAATGCATGTAAGCGGCTTAATATCTTCGTTTACCAAAGTTGGCAACTAGCTCATGCGAACTTACACTTACCTACCTACCTATTCATAACTGTTTAATGATATTTAACTTGAATTTTTTATTTAGTTATTGAGTAAGCACTGTTCGTTTTCCTACGACATAAAAATAAATAAAAATAAACCCCTGGATAGTGTTATGAAGAATATAGACTATATTCTTCATATTATCGAACTTCATAATATAAAACGATCTTCATAGGAAAATATGATATGTAAGTACCTACTAACATTTTAAATTTTTAGTCATTATAAGTTTGGACTTAGTAATTTTAATGATTATGAACAGTAAAATTTAATTTAATGAAAACTTCATTAAATTAAAACTTAGGTACGGTTAAATAATAATCCATTTGATAATTTAGCAATGGTTCCTGCAATATATTAAAAAAAAAACTTAAAATAGAGCATTTACCATGACTCTAGATCTCTACCGAGTAAAAAATAAGTTTATTCATGTAGGTAATTAATAATTATATGGGTATACATTATAATAAGGCATGATTAAACTTAAAAAAGAAGATCATGCTGAATTATTACCGTTTAAAACTCTTCCCTCTTACACATCTTCAAAGGATCTGGAATATATAGATCTGAGAGAATGTCTACCGCGCCTTGGGGATACAGTCGTGACCCTGTTTTTTTTTGTTTTAGAACTCTCTATATTTTAAGAGAGTATTTTGATAAATTTAAATTGAGTTATTACCTAGTAAGGTACTTCATAATCGCTTTGCATATATGAAAATAGGTAAGTATTCTTAATTTGACCATTTCTATGGACTTGTTTACCATTAGGTACCTCAGTGTTCCGTACGTATAGTCAGCGCCACCTATCGGGCAGCACCAGAACTAGCACAGCCTATAACCACGGTGACAAAACATAAAGCGGTTCTATTCTAATAATTCACTGAAATAAAACGTTTCAGTGTGCAGTGTGCAAGTTTCCAAGCAATTTACTTAGAATTTGTGGTTGAACTACAATTTCTAAAAAATACCTGCATTTATGGTTCCTATTCTTAGTATTTACGTTATCAAAATAAAATTCGTATACCTACCTACCTAAATAAATCAAACCTACAGGTAATTTAGGTTACTAAAAAAACAATTTGTATTTGCATCTCTATTGAATTTACATTATTTTGTAAAATACTTAATATCGATCGTACTTGTAAATTGTATATAAAGTGGAGTCTTAACTCTGCATTGCGTTGTTGTTCGTAAATCTGACGAGGTGAAACAACTTGTCCTCGGCCGAGCCATTTTTTGCCACTAAGATTTGTTTGCCTGCGGTACAGGGCTGGCGGACTGTCTCGACAGAAAGCCATAAACATGATCAAGTCGGGCCGACTCTGCCGCTTTTTTCCAGCGCCCCACCTCGATGTGGGCAGCCGTTATCTCGAAGGTGGAGCCGCGTCAATAGTGGGGATACCTCGTAACCAATACAACTCCGAAAACAGGTTCGTAATTTCGAAAGGGATAGAAAATTGCACCTGCTATTGGATGAGAAAGCGAAGCCACGCCTTTTGGGAGGAGCTAAATTGGCCGTCTCCTTCGGCGGAGGGGCGTCGAGCGTAGCACGCGCGCCAGTCGGTGTTGAACCTCGAACGTGTGAAGAAGGTACAGGCCGGTCGATACGCGAGGGTCCGGCATGCGAAACGCGCGCGCACCGGCCCTCTGACGCGCGGGAATGGCAGCGCGCCGAAAAACCGTCGCGCACTCAACAAACTGTGATAATATTATATTAGAATTAGAGATTATATTAGGCAATCAACACGTCCGTGCTACTATAGACTCATAAAGACAGTGATTTGAGTGAAGCCGCCCATATGATCGTCCCGATGGCAGCGTACGCTCAATTCGGCTACTCGTACCCGCCCGCCTCGCAGGTAAGTTACACTTATTTTGATTTGAACAATCTATTTATACTGGAATTACCTACACTATCAGTGCATAGGTACACCATGTTAAAACAGCAAACCCAAAAATCCTTTGGATTTCAACGCTTTGTTTATGAACAACAGTTTTGAGTATGAACAGTAGGTCACCTTTGTGATAGTACAGACAAAAGTAGGGGATATAGATTATCGTAATAAATGCCCGCACGTTTGTCACGGCTTAAGATAGCGTTTCTATTATAGTATTTCATATAATATTGTTTTAGCTTCTTTTATAATTACACCCTGCATGTTAAATACGATCATACATATTATAAGTAAAGTTATTTATAAGAATTAACTGAATTAAAATTGGGCCTATAATCTTCTCCGCTTGTATGTAAATGGTTCACGCTTACTGCATTTATTCGTTA
Organism: Epirrhoe alternata; assembly: GCA_963565295.1. Classification (NCBI taxonomy): domain Eukaryota; kingdom Metazoa; phylum Arthropoda; class Insecta; order Lepidoptera; family Geometridae; genus Epirrhoe; species Epirrhoe alternata. The sequence goes on from OY751375.1 coordinate 6,169,103, forward strand.
CAAAATTTCGATTTAAAAGGTGTTAAGAGAACTTTTTGGCATATCAATGATAATGATGCTTAATAAGTCTGAAAAATGTAGGTACATACGGATATTATTGTTGTTTATATTTATTTTTTTATAATTCAAATAAGTTTACCGTCTGCGCAGAATGAGACCTAAAGCGAGCTTAAGTTCATTCTATTTTTAATTAGGGTTTTGAATTTGCATATTTGATTAAATTAAATAAATAAATAATGCTGGACTTTTCACACAGCATCATCTTAGCGCCTAAGTAAGCAGAGCTTGTGTTATGGGTACTAAGATGACTGATATACTACTTATATACTTTTTGTTTGTAAATACATACATATTATACATAGAAATACCTAGACCCGAGACCAATTATTTAAAGAATGTGGAATTCTAAGAAAAAAATTACAGGTACCCTCTTGTCTGCCAGCTAAATTTCCATTATAAACGTCTTCAGAACATTCTTATAGATAACATATTATCATAAACATAAACTATCCTCATTTAAATAATTAGATAAGATTAAAATAAATGAATTTATTAATTTGTTAATAAAATTATAGGTATATCTTTACTAACAAATGTTATTATATTATTGATTGAATAAACCGTGGTAAGTTTGGTTTATTTTCAATGTATTGATAACTTAAAATAAAGTAAGTATAAGGCTGTTCTTCTTCTTTTATTTAATGGCAATCTACACAACTAGAGTGCGTTTCATCAAATAGTTCCTATGCCGTCATGTTGGCAGTAGAATGTTTTAGGCATAATTTCCTCAAGAAATTCCAATAAAACCTTGAAAAACCTAGAGATACGTCTACAAAGACGTCTACAAAGACGTATCTCTAGGTTTTTCAAGGTTTTATTGGAATTTCTTGAGGAAATTATGCCTAAAACATTCTACTGCCACATGACGGCATAGGAACTATTTGATGAAACGCACTCTAGGTGTGTTTCACAATGTCAAGTTTTAAATATAGATTTATAGTCATGTCAGTCAGTCAGTTTGTATCTGGCTCAAAGTCAAAAGTCAAAGCCAAAAAGCATTTATTCAGTAGGACCGCTGGGATCACTTTGAATCGTCTTAGGTGATTTTACTTCTGTTCCTTCGCGACCAATACCGTGAAGAATCAGGGCAACAAACACGGTTTGGGGCCTAGCATTCTTCTAGGCGATCCATCGTGGCTTATAATATGATTTGTCAAATACCTATAAAGGGGGCAACCTAAGTGCACAGGAAACACACACACACACAAACATACTTACATACTTTTGAAACATAGAGAATAAACATAAATATGCCTTTTAGGTGATACATGGTTTTACATGGTCTCTACACTTAAGACATGGTGTTTATACAAATTTACCTACGTGTTAAGCTATTTAATTCAATGCAAAAATCACTGATTACGCCTTCAAAGAATTATAAACTGTTTTTCTTAGTCGTATAAGTGGTACATAAATGTAAATTACCTATAGTATCTTTTTGCGCGTATACATGTATTATACGAGCATTACCTATTAAATTGGTTCTCATATCAATCTTATACATTTTGTTTTTTAACATAGATAAATAGGCCTACGATTTGTAGAGAAAGGTATATTTAAATAACAGAATCAGCTAAAAAGTGTTTTTATATTTATTTTCTGAGTATATTATAAAAATTACCTATATGATACTTTTACCAATTACCTATCAAATAAGAAACCGTGGATAATTCTAATAAGAATTAACATCAATCAAACCGGTTCAGTTAAATTATACTCGTACTCTTAAAATTAAATTGTAATTTTAAATTAATAGCAACTATTCCACTAATAATAAAGCCAGTTTCACGTTTTTATATGTCCATCGACTACGGGACGTCGCCATACAAATCAGTCAACGCGAGTTTTACCTAACATTAGTTCTGCGTAGTATTTTCGTTATCTAATAGGAATGTGACAAAAATGTACCTTCCTAACCGAAAATCCGATTACCTTAAACGGCTACCTTTAAAAATATTTTTGGCACATGAACCGGTGTGTAATGAAAGTATTTAATTATTGTTTCTTGTTCAGGAGGTCTTGTTGAGTGATAGATCTTCGTTGAAACAGGTACAAGTGAAATATTTGTTGAAACTGCCCGGTGTGGGGCCGCGCCGTCAATGTGGCGACCAACGCGCCCCGCTATTGTAGACTCGCCTTAGAAAAGGTACTAGGTAACTTGATAGCTTTGGTATTAAGATATAATTAGCCATTCACGACAGGTACACGGTTTTTATTAAGTGGATTAATAAATAATTTTGATATAACAGCCAACTTAACGTTCGGTTATTATCTTCTGACATTTTGATCACCTGTGGACGATGTAAGTTGATTTTGGACTTATAAATTATGTGTATAACGGCAGATGTATAACATCTATGTATTCGCCCTTATATTTTTTACTTCTAAGTATATTAGCTTCTGCATGCGACTTTGCTTAAAAAGCTTATTATTCTACATAGGTTTGGTATGGCATTTCTTTAAGTTTACACCCTTATCTTTAGTTTTTACTCAATTCATCCTTCACTCAAACTTGATTGAGAGAATACACTATAAACATACTTGAGTCGTTAATTTGGTTAAATCTCAACTCTACATCAAATTAATTTCAAACACTTTTGAAAAACTTTGATCTGTATGTCGCGACCTACCTTGAGATGACAGTTCATTTCACTATTTGTGTGAGGATTTGTTTTAAGTAAGTACCTACGAGTGGAGGATTTTGTACGATCTAGAATGCCAAAGAGTTTGAAGGATGAGTGGAGGTCGAATATAAGTCGAAGTAACGATTAAAGACATGCATGTAGACTCAGATCTAAAAACCTTAACATACTCAAAGAATAACCTATATTAGCCGAAAAAACACACCATACAAATTACTTGCATCTTTGTTAGAACTATGTGACTGAAATGCGCATCGCGGTAGAGAAGACTGTATTTCCTCTGTAAAAAAAACGGCACACAGTGGCCATGACGTTGATCATACCGAGCGTCGCCACGGAGCGAGTTGTAATGTACAAATGAAATATCTTACAAACCAAGCGGCTGGTGTACTTAACATTTTTTTTTGATTCGCCTTTTAACGCTGGCTCGGTCACAATTTATCTTCTTCTCTACCGCGATGAGCATTAAATGAATTAAAAACTATTGCACCTACAAGACATCATCATCATAAGCCTCTACGTCCTTAAGGTCTCTACTTATGATTTAAACATGTACATAGGTATCAAACATCTTAAAAAAAATCATTATTTTTAAACGTAATGTCATTGTCTGTACAATGGTTTGTCTAGTATAGCATTGTGTGACTATCATTATACATACTACTTATAAAATAAAATATCTAATTACAAAATACAATGTTGGTGTTTTATTTAATAACTTGCATAGCCTGCGGCTCTACAAATTACCATGCATATTATTATTATGTCACATGATGCAGGTACAATGGATTAGTTTTATAGCGAGTTAGGCCAGCCAACTTCTTGGGACCGCGTTTTCCTTTAGGCGTATTTTAAGAGATGTATTTTATTTCTGTAATCAACGATAGCTCTTAGTCATAATTGTTTTTATTATGCATAACTTTTTTACTCATAATTTAAAGACTCTTTGCCCTGAAAATGTTTGTATGATTAGGTATATCAAAAAGTAAACTCAATAATCAACCTTACGAAGATAAGATCATGCATGCTAACTTTGTTACATCTTTTATAACTATAAAAAGTAGGATTTTGACTTGGCCAGACAGGTAAACATTAAAAGTTATGAAACTTTTATAACTGAATGTTCCTACAGTTTGGGTTCATCTCACAATGCTATGTAGGAAAGATATGCACTAGTCAATTTGGGTGCTCGATCAATTATGTAGTAGTCACTTTATGCTCTATGCAAACATTGAATGTAGTCAAATTGTATTATAGGCCATCCAAGACCGACCCCGGTGTACCGTACGATGTATAGTATGTTGACTTCGCACGCGTGGTACCTCTACTATGGCTATGATAGGTGTCTTAGGTCATAAATAACATTGTCTCTTCCAAATTTTATCTCAACAGAAGCCGATGTTGGAAACAAAACACACTTTATCAGTAAATCAAAGTAAAGATTATTGATAGGAAAGTTGGAAGTAACAATGACTTGTAGGCTGGTCCGAAATTTCAAAATATAATTTCTGACTGCATATTTACGCTTCGCTTCTGTGTTGTTCCGCTCAGTGCAGTCACAAACTATACAATTCTAAATAATAAAGCAAGTCAGATCTTTTTAACAGTAAAACGATAAGTTTTACCCTTCCTGATCGAAAACAATTTGGGAAAGTTTTAAAATAATTAGGCCTACAATGTCGTAAAATAAATATCTAAATATAGGGTGCCTCGAGAAAGGCGGCCGCGCAGAACCAAGTTGGATGACCTTATTATGACTAAAAATGTAAACAGGATCACGATTATATTTCACTCAGACCCTCTCAGATATTTAAAGTACTCTAGATACTATATAACTCTATGGGGGTAGTCAGATATCTTATTAGGGCTTAAGGAATTTACAAGCATGTACAAGCAAGTCCACTAAACTGGGCACTTATTTTTTTTAGAGTTTTAGGTATTTTATAAATGTTAGAATTAGTGTATGTTTTATTTGTTATAAAAATATTTTCAATTCATAAAATGTAAACTTTCTCACAAACAGATATCATAATATGAATTGATAATAGAGACTAGTAAGAAAAAATCTAATAATCTATCTACCAGCTTTTCCAAGTCCAACTGGTTGGTGTATTTTGTCAAGCGAAGGAACAGGAGTCTACTGCGGTCCTACTGAATAAATGCATTTTGACTTTGACTAATGTAAATGTGTAGTAGATTAATTTATGCTAATAAATATATATGGACTAGCGATGTTAACATATCATTGTTATTATTAATTAATATTATGTCACTACTAAAGTAAGTAAGTTCGTATGAGTCAGTGCCCAACTCTGGTGACGGAGTTTTTAGGCCGCCTTAAGGCCTCCGTCATGGCTTAACGACTTAAATAGCCGGGACCGACAATTTTACGTGCCCTCCGAAGCACGGAAGCGCTCAGATGAAAATGCCACTGGCGGTCACCCATCCACTTACAGACCGTTTCGAACGTTGCTTAACTTCGACAATCTATCAAGAACGACTAAGCAAGCACGACCACGAGCGCTTCTAGGAAACTGTCACTACTAGGAAAAGTCTTAAATTCAATCTTCAGCTTCGCCCCACCGAATATTCAAACCTCAGAAATTAGTGGTTTGATAAATACGATAATTTTGTTTATTAAAAGACGGTTATTTGTTTTAAAGCGTGCAGCTGTTCGATAGCCTTGTGTAGCCGGAAGTCAGGGTCGGCAATAAACGATTACTGATCACGCTGCACACCTTGGACGAAGGACAATTTCCAAATGTTTATAGTTCTGATAAGAATCTTGCTACGTTTCGTCATGAATTTCAAACACTTATCACTTAATATTTTACCACAGGCAAACATAACACTGTCAAAACGATACCTACTTAAAATCTCGTTTGTAATATATGTTAAACAAATCGTAATGGATACTACGACTTCAAGTTTTTCACGTCTAGCAAATAAGCTTAGGTTAATATAATTCACAAGTCACCAATCATTAAGCTCATTTACGTAATTGAAAAAAGGAGTTTTATTTATTACTTAGTTACCTTGGACTGTTAGCATCACAATGGCAATTTACGAGCCCACGGCAAAGCGAGAGACTTCGCTGTACCTACCTACATTCGCGGCGAGCGCGCAACGAACATGTCCAACGGATTCGCTGCCTGTGAGCGGCGAGCGATACACATTTCAGGCAGTAATAATAGATATGGATACTGATAAGAAAACTGCCAAAAACCTTTTTTCAATTTTAAAGAAGCACAAAACTACTTAGATGTTTTGCTTACTAATAAATAATATAATATAATGAAAAATCTGACATAATTATTTCTTAGTTGGTACAGGACAACGATTGTTGGTGTTGATTCAGGCAATGATTTTATAACTTCTAGTAGGTAACCAAAAAATGCTTTAATAAAAGCGATTAAATTGCTATATAAAAAGATTAAGTATCACGTCTGTTATTATTATGATGGTGTACAAAATGGCGTCCGTAGCGCTATTCGCACGAAACTTGTTACACAGCATGTTTGCTGCGCGCTCGCTAGTGCGCAGTTGCGCACACTCTTATGGCTTAGGATTTAAAATTTGTTTCCAGTTAAAAAAAAAATTATGTTTTTGGAATTTGTTTGAAATTTACATTTCAGTTTACAAAAAACCTGTGGTCGTTGCTTTTAGCTGATTAGCAGAAATCGGAATTTCATAATTGTATTGGCGTCATTGTTTTTATCTCCAAATCGATCACCACGGTCCATTTGATTCATAGTCTATGGCAAGTCCGACTAGTATCAGGTGAATACCCGCATAGACGTGGTAGCAAAAAATAGATGGCGCCACAGTAATCGAACAAAATCAGATAATATTTAAGGGCAGGTAAAATGGACCCGCTCGTTAAGTAGTCTTTTTATTTGTTAGACATTTGCCGAGGAGTGAAGTTTGTGCTGCCATAAAATTGAGATTTAAGTATGTTGATCTGTAAATGATAACACTTTGGCAAACATTTCATTATGGCACACCTGGATAATCGGACCATCGTTTCATTTAAACCGGTGTCACTTTGAGAGGACACTCGGCCACAATCGTGCAAGTACATTTGTATCAAAATAAAATATCTGGTTTGCAGTGAGTACTGTTTTATTTTCTCAAAACGTTCATAAGAATGTAGAGCCCCGGGTGTACGGAGCCTAAAAGATGCTTATAAGCGCAAATGTTATATTTTTTATAGAGTGGTATCAAAAATACCTACATTCATTCATAATTAAAATTTGGGATTGGTAAAAATTGTTTTGTTACCTAATGAGAAAAAAAATATTTCTCTATCAGTTGAACTTTCCAAAACTAAATCGGCTTACATCATTCGTAGAACATTGAATTGTATTATTACGGTCATATATCGTTATAATTACTCGTGCAATCCCGCAACAATTTTCCGTCTAATTGAGTGAATGCAATCGACCATTCGAATGACTCGATGGTAGTAAATAGTTAATGGGCTCCTGATATGGATCGAGTAGGAAAATGAACCAGTACCACAGATTACAATATAAGTTTGCCAATAGCTTGGTGCATTATGTATGACGTATTGGTTTTTCCTCAAAAATATCGCGAAGAAACCATCTAAGTAGTAGGTATTTTTAAAATAGGCAGCAATACCCGGGTTTGTATCTGCATTTGGTTTCTTGAAAGTGCTTATGAGAGCCCCATTCTCCCATTCTTTGTCTTCAAAGCATCTTGAAAGTTTGAAGATCATGTTTATGATCACACACTTATTTAAGTACATAAAGTAGTTTAAACTTTTTTTATTTCAAGTAATACAACTAAATTATATAGCTGTTAACCGATTAAGTCATGGTGAAACTAAATGAAAAATAGAAAGGTATATTGATACAATACGCATGATTGAAATAAAACACGCAGTTTGAATAAAAAATACATTCAATCAATAAAAAAACAAAGATATAAAGTTTCATTTAGATTTTCCAATAGATAAACTCAATGGATCTAAAAGGTTCACCTGTCCGTCATCAAGATAAAATGTACGTTCTCTAGTTAAACTAATTTTAATTCGTGTTTTTTGTTTATCAATCGCGTACTGCTTCATTAGGTTTGTAATGTTAAAGGTTTCAATTACATTGATTGAGAAACAAAACGAGTGTTGCTCTCAACAATCGTACTTGTGTCATGAATATTCATTCATTGTAATATCTACTTTTGTTGAAACTGACACTCACCCGGTCGCAAAGGAAAGTATTTTTTTATTAGTTAAGTATTTATAAATAAGTAGGTTGTTGATTTCACTTATTTGGACGACCTCTGTGGCGCAGTGGGTGAAAGCACGCTTGGGACGCCGAAGGTTGCGGGTTCGATCCCCGCCGCGGGACAAATGCTTGTATGATCTGCAAATGTTTATCTCGGGTCTGGGTGTTACTATGTATATAATATGTATGTACAAACAAAAAATATATATAAGTAGTATATCAGATATCTGGTTCCCATAGCTTTGCTTAGTTTGGGGCTAGATGATGCTATGTGAAATGTCCAGCATTATTTATTTATTTGCCTGTCATGCCACAGACTTTACCAAAAAAAGTCAAAACGGAGCGTTTTGATAATTTTATATACTTGTTTGTAATCTTTATCAACATTTAGCACTGATTGTTACAATGTACATGAATGACACGTGTAGAACTGAAACTTAATGTTGTCTTGTTTTTAGATTATAAAAACAGCACAATATCAAAAAATATAAATCAACATCCAATTTTACAAATGGAACATAATTATTCGATAACTGTAATCTATTTATAGTTATCGATCGCGCTAAACATTAAAGGTAATGTTTTTAAACTGATTTTATCAATTTGTTACGGACTGATTTAAAGGGTTCACAAGATTATCATTTTAGTAAAATCCATTGGCTGTTGCTATCTGCTCAATCGTAACGCTTCGAATGGAAGTTGCAAATCCAAACAACACAGCGGTACTATAGAATTAAACACGTGTGACATTGATCCATGGCTGACATGCTAGTGTACTACATACAGTCTACGCCAAAAAGAAACAACTAAAATGTGCATGTTTTCTTCTAAACCAAACTTACTGACATGTTAAGACGACCTCAGTGGCGCAGTGGGCGAAGGCCCGCCTGCGACGCAAAAGGTTGCGGGTTCGATCCCCGCTGCGGGAACAAAGTTTGTATGATCTACAAATATTTGTCTCGGGTCTGAGTGCTTTCTATGTATTTACAAACAAAAAAGTATATAGTAGTATATCAGTCATCTAGTACCCATAACACAAGCTGTGCTTAGTTTGGGGCTAGATGATGCTGTGTGAAAAGTCCAGCAAAATTTATTTATTTATTGGTTATGATACATTTAAAATTTACATTGACAGAATTATACTGATATTGTGTAGTTGCCATTTAATAAAAAAAGAAGAAGACAAGTCAATAGGCATACTTTCAAAGGATGTCATTCATTTTGGGCCAAAAAGTCAACAGTGCTGGCAAACGAAAATAAAATGAATGAATGAATGAACACTTTATTGTACACCAAGAAATTAACAAAAACAAAACATTTAAAACAATTACAAGTTCAGTTCTTAGTACAATGGGCGGCCTTATCGCTGAAAGCGTTTACTTAGGGCCAATCCAACTAAGGTTTAAAAAAAACTGTTTTGCATAAATACATTGCAAGAAGTCATACATTTATTATAAAATTAATATTTTCAACGAGCATACTAATACTGATAAATAAAAATGAAGCCTAGTATTTTCACCCATGGTGAAAACAGTTAGCGCCATCTAGTTTAGTCAAGGCACAACATCAAAGATATTATTTTGTAGGAACTAACTTTTTTAAAGTCGGTCCACAGGCTGAAATTATCTCTACCTTTGCGTGGTACCTACAATAGGTACAGTATCAACTATTATTGAACTTACCGATTTTTCAACGTGAAGAATTTATGAAAAGTCTTGTTGAATGACTTTTGTATATGACTGTATTAAATGTCGGCCACGTTAACGTTCACGCTCTGAGCTGAGCTGTTATTCCTATTACGGAATACGTAAACGAGAACCAAAATGTTTCTGTGATTGTTTGTGTTGGTAACGAGGCGTTGAACGCTCTATGATTTAAACTAACGAGCATTCAATTAACTTGCTGAACAGAGGCGTTAAAAAAGTGATATATTTTTGTCATTGAATTCGCTACAACATTTGAACATTTCTGTTAAAGCTTAGCAGCATAACAGCCTTACAACGTTGAAAAAAATTATACTTAAACAAGAAAACAACAGGGTCACGACTGTATCCCAAGGCGCGGTAGACATCCTCTCAGATCTTTTATATTCCAGATCCTTTGAAGATGTCTAAGGGGGTAGTCAGATGCATGTATAAATACATATTTGATACATGCTCACATCTTCCAGAAGTTAGTATTCCATACGTGAGGTTGCAAGCCCATCGCCGCCTATAAGAATAGAAGCCTTGTTGGCCGAATGGGGTAGTACCTCGACTTTCAATCTGAAGGTCGTGGGATTCAATCCCGGCCGTGCATCAAAGGATTTGGCATTTCGTAAAATTTATATGCGCTTTAACACGAGCTCTGAACGATGAAGGATAACATCGTGAGGAAACCAGTTAGACCCCTCGCAAACTACAGACTTTCTATCGGCCGATAGTTGAGTCGGAATATACTTCGGCTCGTAATGAGTATGGAGAAGTATAGCCATCAACTATCGGCCGATAGAAAGTCTGTAGTTTGCGAGGGGTCTTAGTAGTATATGCCTTAGTAGACAAACATCTCATTATAAATACTTACTAGACTTGAAATCTGAATAGTTAAATATTTAACTAGTTGAATAGAATTACTGTATACAGTAATACACATCCAAGAAATTTTTATCTAGGTACCTATTTGTTTATTTAAGTAGTCGACCATTTAAATCTCTGAGGTAGCCTTTTCTGCACAGATGAACTACGGATCTAGTTCTTGTAGGCTCGTTTATATCTTTTATATGGAACTATTGGATTCTGCTAGGAAAAGACTTAAACGCACATTTATTCGGGTACATTTTAATTTTATTTTATTGAGTATCTGGTAGGCTAAATTAGTCTTGTATTTTTTAAATATAAGTACTTATTTTGGATTAAAATAGCCCAATCTAGAGACTACTCTTGGAGGAGGATTTACCCGCAGAGGGGATCTTGCAGGCAATTGATTAAAATAAGCATTACAAACAATAATTATTACAAAAAATCTAAACTAAAAACTTTTAGGAACTAATACGAAACTACTAACTTTATTTATTACTAACTTTTTTGTAAAATCTGCAATGAAATAAAAGGCTTTTTATTTTTATTATTTATTTTATGCAGAAATATTACGTATCCTACTAATATAATAAAGCAGAAAATTTGTGGGTTTGTTTAGATGTTTGTATGTTTGTGTCGCCTAAGCCAGTGAACCGATTTGTCTCTCTTGAAAAACAATAATTCACCATCCCGCTCCAATGACATGATCTATTTAATTTGGTACGGTTTAATACCTAGTGATTATACGTGACGTCAGAATGTTCTATGTTTAAAATAGTACTTGTGTATTTTTTTCAGTAGACCTGACTTAACTATCAAAGCCTTGGGTAGCGGCTACTTCGGTATTCTTAAGTACAGTCACGTTCAATAAGATGTATACACTCCATAATGTTTCAACCCATGTACAGGTCAACATGTCCAACAATGTTCTGGTATTTTTATTGATTTCAGCACTAGTTCAATGTGAAATCAATTTCCGCTTTTTGTTTTTAACCTACTTACATCTATTAGTTTTAGTGTGATATTAATTTTAAAAGTATGGAGTGTATACATCTTATTGTCCGTGACTGTACAATCGATATGTATAAAGAGCAATAATTTGAATTTGAATTTTTTAATTAGAGATTGATGATGTTTTTAAGAAGAGAGTTAATAGGCACCTTCTGGGTAGGCTCGCTCCATCGTAGACCTCATTCTTGCCTATGTAAGTTTCGAGGTCAAGAGTCGACCCATTCATCATAAAAAAAAAAAAAAAAAAAAAAAATTTGGGAAGTTGTGTAAGGTTATGTAAAATTTGCAAACAAATATAAATACACTCAGGGTCATATTTAGAGGAACGTATTAATTTATATTTCTTATTAAGTATGTTTAATGCGTTTTTTATTTTTTGTGAGCTAGTTATAAATAAATAATGCTGGACATTGCACACAGCGTCATCTAGCCCCAAACTAAGCAAAGCTTGTGTGTGTGCTATGGGAACCAGATAACTGATATACTACTTATATACTTTTTGTTTGTATATAATTCATATTATACTATAAACTCCCAGGCCCGAGATAAATATTTGCAGGGCATACAAACATTTATCCCGCGGCGGGGATCGAACTCGCAACCTTCTGCGTCACAAGCGGGCTTTCACCCACTGCGCCGTCAAAACGCACGTGATAGCACTACTAACTTGTTTCATATATATTTTTACGTGGATTATTCGGAATAACATTATCTAGAAGGCTTTTATTACAAATCTTGTTTACTCTAAGAAATTTCTAAAATTTGTTCCATTCGTCTAATTTTGTCTGCGAGTGTATTATAGTTACAAAAAAATACCTAAAAAATACCTTATGATTACATACGAGTATTTCTTACAATGAAAGTTAAACCGATTTTTAACTTAGTTTTTCACTATCTCACTGAACTCACACCCTTGAAAACATAATTTGTCTTTGCATAAAAATCATCAGAGTAGACCGATCACGTGGTGAAATTCTAACCACTAATTTCACCGAATTTCGTGCCAGCTCCAATGTTGTGCGTAAAGTGGACCCATTTATCTGGAAATCCGGCGGGAGGTCACGGCAAAAGTCCACAATAAAAGCCGGGTCCGGTAGCACAGTTTAATTGAGTCCTCCGACCTCATAATCCGAGCCTCCTACTCCGCCCGCTAAATGTTATTTATAAGCCAAACTCTGAACGGTCGACGCCGGCGGCACACCTTCGGTTCATTTTAGCCTAGGGAGTTGATACATGACACTTTCAGCGACGGACGCTAACTTAATGTCACATTTTTGCAAAGAATAATCATAGTAAAAAGTATAATACTTAAATATAAAAAATATATATAAAATTACTTGAAAATATTTACAAAAAATACTTAACATATTTAAAAAATACAATAAACGTGCTTAAAATTAAAAAAATGTAAAGGCTAATATTAAAATAAAACAAAATATTAGAATAAAACAAAATCTGGAAATATGTATTTCCCATTGATCAAACTTATTTTTAAATTTTAATCATATTTTATTGATTAAGTTTGTTGATGGAAAGCGAACAATATTTTTTTTATTGTTGAAAAGATTGGTTTTATTGGTACCTAGTTAGTACAGTATGATAACGAGTAATTGGGAACTCTGTTCGTGTTTGTAATTTAAAAATTGATCATAAAAAATATTTACACACATTTGATAAACTAAAAACATTCGTGAAAAACTAGCCAGAATAAAGTAGTGCCGAGTCTTTAAATAATGGTTAATGTCCCTACGTCAAAAGTGGTGAAGCTTCGCGTCCAGTGATTAAAACCTCCAAGTGTGTATGCTAAACGACTCTGATAACACATCTTTTTTTTCTGAATACGAGCTTCTAGTTTTTTTTCCTAAAAGTTTTTTGATTTGAATACTATTTTCTTTAATTACCATTTGAATAAAAAATAATAACTGCACTTGTAAATGTTTATGAAACAAAAAATCAATATTTTTAATTAATACCGGATACTGTAAACTATGAATTAGAGAAATTTGATTACTCACGCGATCCATTACAAATAAGGGATTCAGTAATACAGTACCTAGCAAAATGAATAGCAGTAATTTTTTGGCTTGGTCATTCATCCAGCTTGTAAAAGCGGCATGTTTGCGTCCAGTGAATAGAAGTCCTAGGTACCCTGTTCAGGCATTGCCGTGTTTCAGCAACGCGTCATTACTTTTACTGTTTTTCTTCGCGCTCGCTCTGCGCTGGTAATTAATTTGCAGCGATTATTGCTATTGCCTCAACGCTTGTTATTAAACTTGTCGATAATTTAAGTTGGAACATGGAATGTTAAATTGCCGCGTCGCGCCTGATTGAGATTTTAAATACATACTTAGGTTTAGATTGATTTTTATCGGAAACTATTATTGAAATGTGATTTCATTTCCTTTGTGAACGATGTATAGTACGCACCACGAGCGACCTCGGTTTCACATTCGTGTAAGTTGCATTTCAGTATTACATTTAATTTTAAATATCTACATGACTCTACGCCACAGAGGTCTTCAACCTATAACCTATAAGTTAAGTGTCTTTTTCCTGTACATCTTTTTCGCTGCGTGCTATGCAATAAAGAATTATCTATCTATCAAGGTTCATCCCTAAAATTCATTCTAAACATTGGTATTTTTTTAGTATGTTTTTTCTCTCTCCGTGCTATATTACTTAATTATCATAAAATAGGCATAAACTGCTAAAAAAAATTGCTTCTTTATATTCTAATGATGAAGGATTTTTTCAAATCGGTCCAGTAGTTTCGGAGCCTATTCAAATTAAACAAACATCAACATCATCATCATTGGCAGCTCAAATGATAGCCCACTGCTGGACATAAGCCTCCTCCCTCAAACGCCACTCTAATCGGCTCTGTGCGGTTCTCATTCATGTCTTTCCCTCAATGGCCTCTATATCATCCACCCACAAACAAACATACAAACACAAATCCTTCCTCTTTATAATATTAGTATAGATACTTATAGAAAACAAAGTATCAAGTTTTTTATAATTAGTTACTTCAAAATTGTGCATTAACATATTTTTACGCTCTGCCGGTTTCGAACGTTGCAGAATTAATGTCGAATGGTCGCCAATCGAACATGTGGCGAGTCCATTGCTCGCTTGGCATGAACCATAAATGAAGTGCCCACTGAGTATTAACTACTGGGAATTCGGCCATTGGAATTATCGACACATTCAATCCGCTTGACGATAATTGAATGGAGCTGCGTTAAATAACCATTAATCGATGTCGCGGTCTGTATTGGTATTTATGATTAGTGGGAGTAGTAGCCCCGAGGTGTCACAATCGCATCTTTAATGTAAAGCATGGCCCCAGCTTTGCTGTGTCCGAACGCTTTGGCTGACGAGCCTGCCGTCACCTCGTCGTGTCGGAATATACACGCACGCAACACATCGCAAACTCGTTTTTCGTGACATCGTGCGTCACGCACAAACCTCATTTCAATTTTATTACATTAGAGGTGTTCCATTGCGCACTTATAGCACTGCATTCGCAAAAACTTAGTAAACACGCCTCTTCATCCAGACGTCTCGTCTGACACCGCACTTAAGTACCCACATATCATTCGTCTAGGTACGTATAATACTCCAACATTGTAGACACATTATACGACGTTCGTTCCTTCATAGAGCGAGTTGAGCTGTAGGTACCTACTAATATTGTTATGTTAGTGCAGTACACACGAGGCAATAGGTACCTACATTTAGTAACGTACCGTACAGCGACCTTTGCGGCTAAAATGGCGATGTATTTTTATTTTTTGCCGACTTAAAAGGACCGTTATAATCATCCTTCCTTAATGCTGTTCTATGTGTGAAATACATCTTTTCACTGAACCTGCTTGCAGCGTAGTTAACATGTGACATTTTAATATCAAAAGTGTTGACACCGTAATGGTTCCGTTCCGAGGTCTAATACTCGTAGTATATTAAAATACAAATATTTCGGCAGTAAACTCATTGAAAATTATAATGTTATTCGTCTGTTATTATCTAGTACGTACTAGACCGGATTAAAATAATACAAATATATCAAATCATATTTTCCTATTAGCCTAGGTAATAAGACTGGTGACGTATTTATAAAAACGGAAGGATAAACTAGCTATGAGCTCCAGTGCAAGACATTTTCCGTCGCATATTGCCTGCCTCAAAGCGCCACATGATATTTCCTAGGAATGGAGCACTAAGATTTATGTTTATGATACGCATAATAGTGGCGTCAATTGAAAGCTGGCGTCGGCGGTGACGACCCTTTGTGTTGAGCACGGCGAGGATATTTGTGATGCCACCTTCTACTACTTTGATATTTCAAATGGCACTTAAAAACTATTATATGTGAGAAATGAATAGAAAAAATATGAAATGAGATTTCGAAAAGGCTACTGGTTTTCCGCGGCTCTCTGCTTTGATATAATAGCCCTTATTTTATCCCACCGAAAGTATTAGCTACAATAAACAGGAAAGGGCAATGTGATGGTGACACAAGAGCCGAGCTATTCAGTTTATGATGATGATAATAATGTACACGACTGGACAGACGTAATAAACCTATAACACGGCTTCAGGGTATAACCATCTTTGATGTCTTGTGGCACACTGGCTTTTATTTGAATAATGCATTAACAAATTAATGAAGTGTTGAAATATTAGGTGGTCGTTTAACGATATTGTAACCTTTCTAAAAATAATATTTTATCTGATCATATTTTTATTATTACTCCCTAATAACTCACGAGACAAAAATATATTTTCACAATTAAGTTTCAAAGTACATTTTTGTAAAGTGTTCGCTAAAACAGTTATTTCAACTAAAATTGATAGAATTTATGAGTACTGATGAAATTACGGATAAGTACCTACATTATTTCAGAGCATACGGAAATTCTATACAGTTGTAAATATCATAAACGATTATAGTACTTATTTGATTTCCATCTCACATGCTTTTCAGTCCATTTTACTATCGCATAATGCCGTGTACTTACGTGCTATACTCGTATCAATGGTTCACAAAACACGTAAATACTTTACCTCAATTTTTAAATGGAGTACATCAGACAACGTCATCTAACCGCAACAAGTCAACTTCTATTGGAAATCGATTACTGATTGAATGACATACTTTTTGACAATTGCGTATTGTTCATCTCGTACGTAATATGTAATAACCTTTTAAATTAAATCAAGACTCCTGTTCGTCAAGCCTCTCAAAAAACAAGAGTGGCGTTTACAGGGCAATCATTTTAATGATCGGTTATCGATTTGTTGCATGGCGTGCTCTTCTAAAGGACCAGAATTTAGTGCGCCCGATTACGCCTCTTCGCCGGTGGCTATTTCGTAATCTATTCCTTCCTACCGTCGTTCGGCGTCACGATATCGTCGACTTATCTTAGTCGTTCGCTCTTATAATTTTTGAAAATTCATAATAACATCTGATAACAATCTAATTATTATAATGTCCTCTTTAACATATCCCGTTGGCCGAAGCCAAATTGGAGCGAGAACCGGGCCTTCGGGACAAGATAATGCCTTCGCTAATATAATGGAAATTATGAGATCATCTCAATGCCTCTTAACTGTGCTTTTAAAATAAACACATCGACTTTACTGTCATTTCGGGTGGGGTTTATTACAGGCGATTTAAGTAGAGCATACTTTGAGAAGTCATTAAGTGCAGGTTGGTAGCTACACCGTTAATTTTATTACTAACTTAATTGAAATATTTGAAAATCACACTTGGTACAGGATGCAAGAGGTAAAAGAGGCACTGAAAATTTTATCGCAAATAGAATACTCAAAATTTTATTGTAACTACGTGCTTGCCTTTATTAGAAAGTTATTTTGTTATACTTATGAGCTCACCAGTTTTGTGGATATTTAATAAATTAGCACACAATCAAAAGTATTTCTTATTATTACGAGTAGGTACACCCGAATAAGTTGAGATAAATAAATACACGGGTAGCTTTTTTTCGCTTCGAGTGAAATTTTATTTATTTACACTAGCAATTTGGTGCTGACAATTTTGTTTACTATTTCGCAAATTCAAGTCTAATACACTACGTGAAATTTTAAAAACAGGGTCACGACTGTATCCCCAAGGCGCGGTAGACATTCTCTCAGATCTTTCTATTCCAGATCCTTTGAAGATGTCTAAGGGGGTAGTCAGAGGCATGTACAAATACATATTTGATACATGCCCACATCTTGCAGAAATTAGTATTCCATACGTGACAGGTTGCAAGCCCATCGCCGCCTATAAGAATACTAACTGGTTTCCTCACGATGTTTTCCTTCACCGTTCAGAGCTCGTGTTAAAGCGCATATACATTTTACGAAACGCAAAATCCATTGATGCACGGCCGGGATTCGATCCCACGACCTTCGGATTGAAAGTCGAGGTACAACCCCATTCGGCCAACACGGATTTTGTAGCTAAAACGAATAGTGGTTTATTATTTAAATGAATTTGTTATTTGATGTTGTTCAATTCAGGTTCCACTTTCAAAGTTAAAAATTCAACAAATTTGGATGAATTTTAAACAATGAGCCAAATATACCTCGTACATTTATTTTAATCTAATAAACATGTCGTATTTATTTGATTAAGAATTCGCGCTCAAATGCGCATTGGCTAAATTGGAGCGATTTGTGTTTCAGCAATTTTAGGTACTTAGTTTGTGACACGGAGCGTTCGGACATGTTCAAAATGGAACCGTAGTCCGAATCTCATCAAATATTGACGGTTTCCTAAAAGCTTCCTCGACGCACAACACCTAACACACGTATAAGTATTATTTATCCGACGCATACTTAATGAAGCCACGCCCAATTTATATTATAGGTACATTACAGAAGTGAACATAGATATTGAATAATATCTTGCGGTGTCTATCATTTTCTTTGAGGAAAGAAAATTGTTAGGTCATTGATCATTTAATTTTGTAATACATTTACACATACATTACGACTCACTTAGAATTAGATTGTTTTTTGAAACTTATTTAACCGATATCTATAAAAAAACTGATTAATAGTACCTACTTAAAAGTCTTACGTCTAAATTATTATACATAAATTTTTACTACATTTAGATATTAAAATTGTATCAACATTTTAACACTTATAATAATGACAGATTACAGAATATTTATACATTTTCGTACAGTTACGAATTATTAAGAAGCAGTATAATAAAAAAATGCTGTGAAACTTGCGTATTTATATGTAATGGACAATTTAAGATTAAGTGAAATCATGAAATCGCCACACTCGCCATCCCCCTAGCCTCTTAGGCCATTTGATAAAGGGCGCGAGCTGCGAGCTCGCCGGCTCGCACGGAATTTCACTGAACGCTACAAAATAAACTCTTTTGCAATAAAATAAATACGTAATCCTCTACAGTATTTATTAGGCAACACGTAGACGAAATTTCATTAAAAAATTGAAAATAACCACTGCTTTATCCGTAGGTATCTCTCTAAAAGTATAGATTTAGAGGTATAATTTTTTTTTATATCGAGTCAAGTTAAGTCAATCGTTTTTCGATTCACATAACTTATAAACTTAAACCCTTAACTTTTTTCTGCCATCAAAAAAATATTTAACATTTGATCTATTTTTGCCACAAAATAGATTTTCCGCACAGTCGAAACGTGGGTTTTGGGTCCTACTTCACCTTAACAAACAAAACAATATGTAAACTGTACCAACAAACATCATTATTTATTATAAATTATGAAATTGCTATTAACATGAATTGTTTATTTCCTTCTGAAATGAACTGCTAAGTTTAATATATTTAGACTCTGTCTTGCACCTTCCCTTGCTACATTAATAGTATGCAATTCCGTAAATTACCTATTTCTATATTTTCTGGCGAGCACTGAATAATAACTCACTGTGCCTTGCCTACCTACTCGACACCCCTCTACTTGAAAACATCTGATATCACCCACATAAAACATTAATCCGGACCCCTTTCTTTGCTTAACACTCTTCATTTGACAGATTGGACTAAATTACTAAGGTTTTTTTATTTAATTTAAGGGTAATGCGAAACGTAGGCGTATTTTCCTTTGAGTTGTGTTTGCTTGTTGTCCTCTCGAGATCGGTTTCCGTCCAAGTAGTTTTTATTGGAAGTTTTGTTGACTGAGGCAGTCAAGCGTTTTAGAGCATCACCCCCTTTGTACACAGAGACATAATATCGCTCATGTTTGATTTGATCAACCCCAGTAAGGCAAACGACGCTGTTATTGTTGCGTTTCGCTCCCTCATCGTATTATTAACTCATAAACGCCAATCGTTTTCTTGGAAACGATATCAAAGTCTAGTTCAAGTTGTCCTATATCAAACTTTTTCACCATTTTTTTTACCATTTTGACAAAATTTCAACTTCTTTTCAAATTAAATGGAATGACCTTGTTCAGCTTGTTCTTAACATCTGTAAACTGTTATTAATAAAGTAAATATATACAAAGAATCTAGGTAATCTACATAAACATTACAAATTAGCAGGAGCATGACTAATAGCTGTAAGTATAATTTATAGCGCCGACAAAGTGGTTTTGAAACATGACTTTGGTACCTACTATCAGCATAATGTCCTATGCATGTAGGCGAGTATCTACAGGATATCATTCAGAGACAATCACGGTGCCTATTATGTGCCATGTTATCTAGCCGTTAGTTATTGATATCAAAATTACAATTTCATACAGAGTCGGGTAAATGTCGGTGCCGATCTATGATGATGCGACAGTGTACGTGCTATCGGCTGGTATTACTAATTATAGGGCCTCACGCAACTGATTCCGATAGTAATGTTTGTAAAGCATGGCGGACCAATCGGCCGGCACTTTGTAATTGGTACCTCGAATTTATCGCGGCGAGTGGTTCAGATCGATGAGTGTTTACTCCGATTTCAACTGGCTCCATTTACACAGATAGCCCAGTTGGTATTCAGCCCTTTTATAACTTCATCTATTTTACACTGTGTTATTTTGTTTCATCATCATCATCCACAACCTGACTTTGCCCACTGCTGGGTCCTCTCTTTCTATATGCCACTTTTTACGGTCTCATGCTAACCTCATCCAGGTGCGGCCCGCGACGCATACCAAATCGTCTGCCCATCTCGCTGCCCGACGACTGTTTTCTTCTGTTCTTTTGTTTAGTTTGATGAAATGCCGATAAATTAGTCGCAAGTGTGTGGTTTTACCTATACATAAATTACTTGTAATATATTTAAGGCAAATGCTAACAAATGTACAATGGAAGATCCCTCAAAGCTCTGTTTAAAGAAAACAAGTTGACGCACTCAAACGGAGTGTCGGAGGTGAAGTGGGGTCCACTGTGTGCACAGTATCTCATGCTTTATTTCTAAGTCAACCTAGCTCCAATGTTTGATCAAAACTGTTGACGTCCCTTTAATCTTTGCCGACGAAACTGCTCTCCTATTTATTAAATATAGAATTAATATTTGTTATATTAAGTAGGTCTCGCGAGAGCTCTATGCTAACTCTTCATTGAAGGGTAATCAACTAATGTAGCAAACATTAGTGGATTACGTCATTTGAATGAATGTTTGTCGGTAGGATCTGCTTGGAAACATTTTATTTATTCTAAAAAAGCTTTGTCTTTTTAAAATTTTTGTCTTTCAACCTTTCTTGAAAAGTTTTGTCATTTTACATGTTTTGTCTTTTCAAACTTTCTTACCATAGTGTTTTTGTAGTATTGATAAACACAAAATCAAGTTTCGAATTAATGACAATTTTTTTTTTGTTTTATTTATGCAAAAGCTATCTAGCTTTTAATAATAACAGCCTTAATTCAGTCAAGCTACATTAACATTCCACGTTTAACATTTTTCGTAAAGTTTTTTGTCTGTATACCTTTTATATGCAAAGGCATTCCCCAACTCCCTCCATTTCTGTCTGCTCCTTGCTACAGCTGTCCAGCCTTCACCCGTTGTAGCCCTAGCTTAGGTACTCTAAAATACACCGCTATTTTATAACTACCTGAACAAATTCAGGGCATATGCTGAAAATGATAATGGCGTGGTTAGATTTTTTTATATTGAAATATCACTAAGTTATCAAGGATTGTTGTCAACAAAAACCTAACAAAGTTTTATGAAAACTGTATAAATTAGTACTACAGACAGCAATCGCGTATGCTCTCACATTTTAACTATGCCTTGCCTGTGTCCTGTTTAACTAGTCATGTCTGATTAGTCTCGTCTCCTTTTTAGGTTATAATTTTTTCTCTCTTTTTTTGAGTTTTCTACACTACGAGTATAATAATCTTACTTATATTATAAATGCGAAAGTCTGTTGCCACGTATCTCCGTGACGACTAAACCGATTTTGATGAAGTTTGAAATGTAGATGGTCTAAGTTCTGGTAGATATATTATAAAGAGAAAATTTTTTTTTAGTTTGTGTTTGTTTGTTTAAATTGAATAGGCTCCGAAACTACTGGACCGATTTGAATTTTTTTTTACAATTAGAATCCTACATTATCCCTGATGAACAAAGGCTATATTTTATCCCGGGAAAGTGAAGTTTTCCCGAGGGAACGCGGTTAACACCGCGACGGACACCTACTAATATTATAAAGAGGAATTATTTTTTGTTTGTTTGAATTGAATAGGCTCCAAAACTACTAGCCCGGTTTGAGACATTATGTTCTTTCACTTTTTAATTCTTTTTTTTACGGTTAAATCAAACCATAGCAAAACCACACCAACCTTACTCAAACGCAATCATCGTATGACAAGAAAACACTCACTAATTAATTCTAAGAAGTAATTCGAGAGTTGGCCACTCAGAAGACACGAAGCTGCGCTGAGTTCATCACAAAGATGTTTAGATTAACCGGATGCCCGTGATATTATCTTACTGGTGCTCTAGAAATTGAATTAATTTGCATACTTTAAATAAGCTCACAAAAGGCGTTCCACTTGTTAAGTGTGTTTTGTCACAGATGAATTAATATGTTTTGTGTTATCAACCGGATAATGCTATAATTATAGGTAGAGATGTTTCTATTAAAATTTGAAGATGAGTTTGTTTAATAATTATCTAACTACATAGATGGCCACTGACTCATACGAACTTGCGTTTTTTACTAGTTTGGATGTATCCGGACTAAATCGTTAAGCCATAAGCTTAAGAGCCTTACAACCCCGTCACCAGACGCCACTCAAATGTGCTTACTTATGCTAGATTTTGATTGCAGTTGCTCGTGGGCAGCAGCGGGGCGGGCACCGGCGGCGCGGCCACTTCGCCGGACGGCGGGTCGAGCTCGGCGCCGCCGCTGTCCCCTGGCGGCTCAGCCGTGGCCGGTGGAGCCCTATCTCCAGGCGCCGGCAGCCATGCCAGCACACCAGCCGCCTCCTGCTGCGACACGCCCCGCCTCATCATCACCGATCCTGTATCTGGACAGACTGTCTGTTCCTGCCAGTACGACAACGCCCGGCTAGCTCTATCTTCGTACCCTCGGCTGTCCAGCGCTGCGGTTGGAGTGTACGGCACACCGTACTCGTCCACGGATCAGAACCCCTATCCAAGCATCGGTGTTGACAGCTCGGCCTTCTACTCGCCATTGGTACGTATACTTTGTATAGCGCATTTTCTACCCTTCATCTAAAACAGTAGCCATCTGATACCTCGTGTATGTGACCGTGTGCTTGACCTGGCAGCGCGGTGTCTGAACTTTTTTAGTATTTTTAATTGCAGCTCACTTCATGATTAGTGGTAATAAATGCTTCAGTTTTAACAGGAAAAAAACATATCATGCTTTGAGTGGGAACTTTAGATTTGCATGTTGCCAATACCATTTAGAATTAGTATACCCAGTAGTTTTGCGCTGAGTGAGTATAAAGTTGGCAATTGGTAGCAATAGGCCGTTTACCCGTATAGAAAGCAAGGTTTATCGCTCTCGTTGCGAGACAACGTGTTTGGATTCCCTGGTTGCGCTGGCGTGCGGCGCGGCGGTCGAGCCTTCGCCGAACCGGTCCGGGAGCGCTGAGCCAGAAAACCACCGACACCTCGCAGACCCCACCGCCGTCCTGTCACGAAACATTAACATTTAACTCAAAAATAAATTTAAAAGAGCCCGCCACTATTATAGTAATTACGATTGAACTGACTCCAGCATTGAATAATACTTTACCTCATTTCAAATGACACAAAATACTCGGCTAAGTACTATGCATTTACTTTCGACAACTTTTAAATTATATGGGACACTCTGGCATTCATAAATTGCGATGCAAATCCAATTTGCGGTTTCAAAGAATGGCTGGAACTACTGTTCGGTTTAACACCTTGTCTGGGCAACAGGGACAAATGAGCGGTCGGTGTAAGCGGCACCAGTAATCCCTATAAGGGCCCAGCTTGGCAAAGAATCGAATAACCACGCTGCACTTACCAACTATTTTCTAAAAAGAATCAACGACAGCAAATGAATGAAATAGTCTTCTATTGTTTATGTAGAATTATTTTGATCTTTTTTTGAATATTAAAAATATTTTTTATAATGTTTTAAACTTTAAAGGACCTATTTCCTCAGAATTAGTATCGCTTGGTATTGGCATTAAGTAATTTTGAGCCATAGATATACTTTTAATAACAGATAGCAATGAAATACTTTCCTATTTTAAGCAAATACAAGTACGTTCAACTCGTAATTACAATATCACGCCAGTAATGGCAGTTCGTGTGGGTAATTGTGGATGCATCCTAAATCGCCGCCAGTGAGATCTCTATCTGTCATTGTATTAAACGAAGTTTTCTGTACCTATTCTGTGACCTGGTGCATGTTTAATAACAGGTGTTTAAATGTATGTATACTTACTGTCATTGTGCGCTCTGTGCACATACCTAACTCACGACAAGCCTGGCCGGTTCCGTGCAAGCGACAATTTAGCGAACAATGACGACGCTCCACCACAAATACACTCGTGTCTGTTTCGGGCCATGTAAGTCTTCCGCCGTAGCGTTGCAATTTGTTTCGTATCCTGTTGTTACAGGGTTTATTTTCCTATAGTTCAGTCGACAGTCATTGCAGGGGAAAATATTCAACTGCCATTTTTGAACACCGGCAACTCCGGTGGCGCCGTCTGTTCATGTTGCGACTTACTAACAATACACCCAGCGCCATCTTTTATCTATTGTGTGCTTTTGATAATCAATAAAGGGTTGTTTGGTAAAACCACGGCCGAATGTTGGCACGTAAATAATTTTATGTGCTAAGATTTTTTTACCTTTTACTTCGTTGCACTTTTTGTAAAAAAGTTATGAAAAATTCGTAAAATAAACGGGTCGCCATTTGTTGTTGGGTTTTAGGTCCTTATGTACTTCATTGTGTTTTTTATTTACAACTACTAGACCCACGCGCCACTTCGTCTGCGCATTGTTACGGTATGTGATGAACTTGAACAACGTGCAAGAGTTTTGAGTAGAATAAATTTTTCCATAGAAAGTTTGGAACTGCCTTCTACTACCCCTAGAGGTTATTATTATTATTTATTATTATCAGCCATGAGAGTCCCACTGGGCAAAGGCCTCCCCCCACTCCCTCCAGACTCCCCTAGAGGTTATTTGAAAAAAATATTAATAAGTACCTACATGTTTCATTATACATATACTGAGTTTGGAGTGAATCAGACCAAGAACGAATACTACTAAGATGCGTATTTTAAACGCACTCCAAAAAAGAATGTTCTATGTTCGGCTTATATTATTGTTTTTTTTTTGTGTTTAACGATATCAATTTAAATTTTTATTGCGGACCGATTTCCAAAATACTTTTCTTGAACCTTTTCCAATAGGAGTAGAGAAAAAGTTATTACGAGTGTCAACTTCAAAGGTATAAAATAATGTCATAATTTGAAAGAAAATTCAGGGTAGAGCAATAAAATGTTTCGTCATTGAAGTGCATGCTGCGTACACGTGTTCCAGCACTTTCATATCTCATCTGTTTATTACAAACGGAAACCTCTGAATCGTACCGAACTGCATTATTGATAGACATGACGACGCCGCGCCGCCGGCACCGAATAAACGACACACAAATTCAAGAAAGCAAAAGCGACCTACCCTGTTCCCGTTTCCCTAATCTTATTAAAACGGGATAAACATTTAAAACGAAACTTCTATTTCCTCCCGGTTCATTATCACTACCAAATTAAAAGTTCGATAAGAAAACGTAAAAAGGAACGAAATACACTCTCAACTGACTATAAAAACGTAACAAAACGCCAATTTAAATACATCACTAATCTTAAGTCAAAGAGAATAAGTTTAGAAAAAGGAGACCAGAAATTCAATTAAAGAAGGGCGCTGGAGCGAGAGGCGCTATGCGCAAGAGACGGCGTCCGACCGAGAGGGAAAAAATAAATAAAACTGAAGAGAAATCAAGCGAATTGAGAATAGCCATTAAGGTGTTAATGAGGGTCTTATTAAGCCGTCTTCTCCCGGTGGGTGGTCTGTCTTTAGTGCTTACTTTGTTCATTAATCACTGCAGATTAAAGCTCGACCTAATTATCAAATCTGTATCGCAACTACAATGCAGACTCAAGATTACTATCTGCTTCTTGATAACATACGTAGATCTTTCATTACCTTTGTTGTAATTTGCCGTCATAATGGATGAAAGTAACTTTTATCGTGTCTCGCCTCTTCAAAAGTAATTAATATCAATCAGTAAAAAAATAGGCTTTTAGTCTGTATAAAATTTTAAAAAATATTACCCGATTGTCATAAGGAGGGCTATGTTTTTCGCGCGTATCTTGTATGCATGTACTAGTTGTTCCTAGATTTTGAATAGCCTGTATGCTATTCCAGGTCACTATCTACGCCTATTCCAAGTTTTATCCAAATCGGTTCACTGGTTTCTAAGCGTGATTGAAATACAAACATAAACAAACACACAAACTTTCAGCTTTATTATATTAGTGAGATGTCATAAGGTTATTTGTTCCCTTTTATCTTCCAAACGACTGGATGGATTACGACATTTAATAATAATAAATAATGATTGATTATTAATTATTTTTTATTCTAGATTTTTCTTATTTATCTCAAGTGCCATAGGAGAGGTTTTTGACAAATAAAACAAAATGGCGGATCATACCTAAGCGTGAAATAGTAACACGTTAAGAAAAAAATTGCCAATCTTATCGAGTGGGGTATCAAAATGAAGGAAATTAAAAGAAGATTACAAAAATATACATATTTTTAAACTTAGTTTTAGATTACAAATTGACAATGAATATACGCAATTGGTTTTATTCATAGTTTGACCAGATAACTGATATACTTTTTGTTTGTAAATACATACAAATTATACATAGAAACACCCAGATCCGAGATAAATATTTGCTGATCGTACAAACATTTATCCCGCGTTGGGGATCGAACCCGCAACCTTCGGCGTCATAAGCGGGCTTTCTCCCGCTGCACCACAGAGATTTTATTTTTGTTTATTAAAACAGATTATATCGATTGAACATTTGTGATTGGGGTATTGCTTTTTAACTTGAATAAACTACTTTATTTAAAAAAACTATGTGCGTTTCTGCAATACAAACAGAGCAATGAAAAACTTACATCTGCTCAATAATGGAGTGGCTCATAAAACATGTACTTACTTACTCCTATTAAATTAACATTTTCACTATCCATTGCTTTGCTAAGTTACAATGCTTACTATCAATGCGTCCTTAGTGTAAATAAGACTTTTTTCATTCCTGTATAATCAGTCCGTACAGGCTCTATCTACTCTATTATCGGCTGACTAACATGGATAAGTTTTCTGTTTGTAATAACATGTATGTATGTGTCGTACATTATATATGCCGCCATTGCGTTAATGATGCAACAGAGCCGGTGAAACGTGGGTGGGCTTATCAATAGGTACATCGACGATTTGATATAAGTGCGTTATACTTAGATTACCTATGTGACAACCGATAAAATATTTTTAAAGCGCCGCCTCGCAGTGATTGACAGTGCGCATGTTTACCCTGAGATATCCCGCCGCCGCTGTAGGTACACTTTCTGTATCGCCGCCTTATCTAGCGAACACGTAAGTATTAACGATACCGTCCGCGCGAAAGCGGTTCGTTCTAGGGTTAAATGCCTACATAATTTGAAACGCGACAGCCTGTCGAGTTTATTATAATTTGTAAACAATGACCGCTAACCACCCTGCAACCCTCGTCTCACCTCGAAGCGTTAATTGCTTGCAAATATACTCATCTTCGCAGTAAGCGTTTGCTTTGCGACTTTAATGAGTGGGCAAACAGAGCGGGCGGCGGTGCGGCCGCGGTCGGTGGTCAGCCGCGAGCCGCTCATAAATCTTCGCATTTCCCCGATTTCCCGGCGTCCCGCGGAGACCGGCACCCTTCTCTGCTCCACCACCACTCTTATAAATTACCAACACGCTTTTACTATAAATCAAACAATACTCGAGCTAAATGCGTTTGCTATTGTTTGAATGCTTCTAACACTGTTTGGTGACCAATGTCCTTGCGTTAATACATATTTCATTCTGCATGCGTCGCAGATCTAACAGACGTTAGTCAGCAATCTCGCGATGCTTGGAGACGTAATGTTCCTTTGTTTGCGCCGGAACGAGAGGATATTGGGGGATCCGTCTCGGAAACTCCGATATTAATGTCGTTCGAAAAGATTGACCCCAGGAAACGGTTATAATTCATGATAATTGAAACTTTTTACAAAGATGTTAAGGATGGGTTTCGTCTTTTAATAAAGACAATTTGAAAATACGGCCATTTACAAAGCGATCTTTGACCACTTAACAGCGTAAAGGTGCTTATTCTGACCGTTATCTTAACCGGAAGTGAAAAAACGTGATCCACGCGTAATTTTTGTCCGCGTCGTCGCTCGCCTTACCTGACACCGGCGGCACCGGCACTCCCCGCGCTAAGCATTAGTCGAATATAAAACAAGGTGTCGATTCAACTCGAGATAGCTTTGTAACCACCTTATTATTCAATTTTAGTTTGTTTTTTAATGCTGTAGTTTTATATTTCACGTAAAATTTGCATAAAGCTCGTACTCTAATTATTCATGACAAACTAGTTATTTATAATTAACCGAATAGTAAACCGTAAAAAAAAATATAACACTAATTAAAATAGCGGTATGTAGGTATACACCAGCGACTTAGTAAATTTGAATAAAGATCGGTATCTAGATTTTTTTATGGCTATTCAGTTTTGAAGCAGATAAGTAGTATGTACTCCTTATTATAAAGTTAATTTCAATAATTAAGATAAGTAAATAAAAAACTACCTCCTACAATAAAGTAAAAACGCCATCAATTATTGAAATTGATAGAAGATTGTAAGCTATTTCAAATATTATGACACTATTATGTTTCGCTGAGTTCAGCTATGAATGGAGACCACCGGCGGTAGACAGACGCTAATTCAGAATAGTATAAATGATATGTCACGTGCAACAATAGTCCAATGAAGACATCCCAGCAAAGTTTCACTATGCGTAGGTATTGTTATATTCAGCGGAAAATAATCGCTAGAAGCGCTTTACAGCTGGTGAATTTGGAGTGACTTTTTGCGAGTTATTGTAGCGATACGGACAGATGTCACAGGCAGGGAATCCGCGGCACAAAAGCGCCCCGGGGGCGCATTGTGCTCTCCGCCCGACCTCCCCGCGACCACCATTAATGCTGACACCTCGACACATTTATTTTTGTATCAAAATAATACTATCAAATGTATTTATATTTGGCGCATTACAGTTATTACTCTAAATGGTTTTTAATGTCCTTATTTTCTAAGTAATTTATAAGCCAGCCAGGCCTTTTACAGCTGCGTTCACCCTCCGATGATGGCTATTAGCAAGACATCAGATAATACAATAAATGCGGGCCCCGGAAACTGTTAATAAGGCTCTGTTTGTGACTTGTTTATGCATCTAACGCTTAGTTCTCTTTTAATTATGACTTTATTTTGGAATGTTGTTTTTTAATATGATTATTGCTCACTTCTATGCATAATTTGATCAGTTTTAGGGGTCCGTGCCTCATTTATAATAAAGGGAACCCTGATTGGGTTACTTCCTTTTCTATTTGATTCTCTATTTTATTCGCTTGGATGAATGGTCTGACTGGTAGAATAATGTTACTAGCTACGTCACGCGGTGTTCCCCGCAGAAAAAGTAATCTAGGGTATAATGCTACACATACATATACATACATAGGAACATACAATGCCTGCTGACTCGCAAACTTTTGGATCCATTAATAATATTTTTTGATTAAACAAAGATAAAATGCTTGCAAATAAAAGAAGGCTCTATTTGTCAGCCATGACAGAGGATTTTAAGCGGGCGAGTCCTGTTGACCATGAATTCATCCGAACTTACTTTACTCCAAATAAGGTAGGATAACTAAGTGACGTAGATTACCTACTTAACTCAAAGTGAATCGCGGTTAATATGTGGTAGCGACACCGAAAACTTATTAAAAGGCAGATTAAGTAAGCGTTCAAAGTTAGTGTGTCGGGATTAAGAGTGATCAGAGTGCGGTCGACGCGGCGGGGCGGGGCGCGGCGGGACGAACGCGGCGAAGACCGAATCAATCACGAAGGCTCAATAATTGATCGTCCTCGGTGGCACAGCGCCGCAGTCTCCCCCGACCTAATTACCTCTCTCGCCCTCCACACGCTCACGGCTCATTAAGAACCGTCTGTTGTTTGTTCTCCTAATTAAAGCGGAGCTTTATCGGTCTCGAGGCCCGTCTAATTGATATCATTGCGAGCGTTTACGATCATTGAATTACGTCGGCCGCGATCGGTTACCGTCGGGTTCGGCAGTTAACGTGACCGCACATTGTCTGCGACTGAGCTCCAATTGACTTGTTTAATTCCAGTTTATTGTTTATGGTGATTCCCATCTTTTCACGTCAATCAATGTTAGGTTACGACATACTCATAAATCAAAAGCCATAAAAATGCATATATTTAAACCTATTTGCAATAAAAAATAATAGTACAAAGGTTTTATGACCATTCAATCATAAATTCAATAAGCCGTTATAAAATATTATGAAGAAACATACACAAATATCACGCATAATAAAACAATATTAACTCACTACTGAACGTCCGTACGAAATATGGTCCTCGAAGTGGAAAATAACCAATTCCGTTTAAATCACAATCTAGCAATTCTTTGATACCCGTGAAATTGCCGTAACGAAATAAATGTTAAATAAAACGTAAAATAAAATTATTGTGCCTCCACAAACAAATAATTGGACCGGGAATGTACCTACCTACCTAAAAAGCCCGCGCCCGTAGCCGCTCGTTTTATGGCTTATTTGGGGGAAAGCTTTATTGAACTTAGCCACGTTGTCTTCGTGTTCTGCAAATACAACTCTTAATGCGAATTAGTTAAGATTGGAAATCGCGTGCTCGTCATGGGTTGCGTCACCAACGTGCGGCATGAAATGACTTTTTCGTTTGTATTCGCTCTTTATCCACTTAGAGCCATTCTTTTTCCACTTGCCACAATTCACTTTAGCTGCTGGAAGTGAAACGGACATAGATATATTTTCAAAACGTGGCTAGAATTTGCTCACGGGGCTCTGCTTGCGTCTTTACTGATTGCACACACCTACAACTACGAGTAATATTTTGTTTATGCTTTATTATAGTTGTAACTTTATTTTACAATGTATTATGATGGAAGAGTTATGAAACTCGCATTTTAAAGCGGTTCATAAAGTCGTTAATTCCCACACAATACATAGATAAGCATATTTTGGCAGAAGTTGGCTCGCATCGCAGCTAATAGACATGCGCTTGGCGTAGTAGACGCTGCAAATGGAGCAGTTAGTGCAACACCGCTTTATTCGTAGATGCCGCTACGAGCTACGTAAAATACACTTTATGATGCAGAAAATAGTATTAGCCTACGCAACGGCGGAGTAAAATGATGCCTTTAACTGGCGTACAGTAGCCAGAAAGTTGAGTCGTGGAATGATGGAGTGCCGTCGATTTGGCATAGCAGCGGGTCGCCGCGGCGCCCCGGCCGCCGGGACGCCAGCCCGGCTCACACGGCCCGCTACGCCGCCACTCCGCCACCGCCGATGGGGTACGAATTTATGAACCGTCAAATAACTTATCACCAGTTTAATGCAATGAAATAAACGAGCCTTATTTATGAACCGCACAGATCACTCGAACGTGAACTCTGTCTTTTTTGTTTCTAGGGTCGCGGCATAGTTGCCTTTTATTTATGGATCTAGCGGCGCGTGTGAATAACGTTAATAGTGGGGCCAGCCCCTTTTCGCTACTGTTTATATTTATTTGGGGTTGCTGTAATGAGTCTATCTGACGCGCTGACTCGCAAACTCTGTGGAGAATTGATTAAAATGTTGTTAGATTCAGTCTTACGGAAAGAGGGATGAATTGCTTTGGATCGAGTTAGTTTATTTGATTACCTACTGGCTACTTGTATTTAAATACACTGTAATTATATTTATTTACTTTCAACCTGCCAGAATGTTGCCCACAATTTTGCTTATTACGTATTTAACGTGCGTTTAGGGTATGTATTCTAAGGATCTAGAACTTATTTTTATCAGAAAAGATCTGACAAAGTTTTTATAGCCGTAACTAAAGTCGAACACTGAGTAAGGAATACAGTATCCCAACAATACCCAACAAAAATCTGAGTCACATCATTCATACAACAAACATGCTCTCTATCGCTGTACATTATCTTTGAAAGTCTTAAGCCCGTCTTAGCCCTGCAATTTCTTGTTCCCATAGAAAGCGATGATATCATTAATGTTAGTAGTCGCACGTGCATGCTCGTCTAATGTAGGGGGCGAGGCAATCATCACTCATAGTTAGCGAACCTCCGACCTATAAGGGAAGTTCGCCTCCCTGTCAGAGGCAGGAAAAAGAACAATTTTTATCTCAGTTTCACAAAAGAGTTGCGACCGCGAATTTGTCACTGGCTTATTTGGGGACGAACTGTAATGTTCACTTACACAATGATAGATATTAATGACTAAGAGCGTGGCTTGATCCCTGAGTCACAACTCATGTTCCAACAAGAGGACATTAATAAAATTATTCGTTATCGTATAATCACTGCAGTTTTCAGTTCTTTCTTGGGAGCAAGTTTTTATAAATATCTGTTTCATTTAAGATACACTTACATCTACGGTACTTGTAACCGCAAACTTTAACTACAAGCAACATAATTGCAAGGGTTGCATTTTCGAAATTCCTATTGGAATGCACAAACAGTTATCTTTAACGCATTTTACTGCTTCTACGTTTCAAGGTACTTTTGAATCCTGTATTAGTAACACAATTGGCTAATTTTATCGTTATTGTTATTGCCAGTAAAAGGTTACAGCATTTATAATGTCGATTTATAAACAATGCATTACGCCATCACTATTACCATTCCTCCCCACAACGAATGTGAAATATTACAAAGACACTCAATAGCACCTTACAAATCTAAATTACAGAATAAGCCATTACGACCATTCGGGTCTGCATCATAAAAATATACATAAAATTAATAAGCATTAGAGAAAATATGCAACGCAAACAGACACTTTTCTTGCTCAACGAGGGGGACAAATAAGCTTGCTCCTTTGATTCAGTTATCGCGGGTAGCAAGCACTGCCGCACGCATCATATTACATTTCATTTTATTATCAGAGGCGTCGAGTTAGAGCGGAGGGCGAGAGGGATGAGATGCAACTCCCGAGGCGAGCTGAATCGTTCACACTTTTAATTTAGTCGTTCTTAATGTATGCGAATATCTGCGCAAAGAGGGTATCGGTTCACTCGCTGGCTGTTAAACAACTATCACGCAAAGGGTGCACACTCGCGTTAGGCCTTAATAGTTTTCCCCTCGGCATCCATACATTATGCAAATACGCTAGTGATATGTCAGCCCGTACACTTGGGACTTTTATTGTTGTTCGTGAGTTTATTCCCTTTTATTAAGTTAACTTTAATTAAATTCTAGCTAGCGTATTTGTAAGGCCGATTGAGTGAGAGGTATTACGCGTTGAGATTTATCAGCTTACATGCGAGCTTAGTGATGTAGAGTGCTTTTAATGCTTTGTGCTCAACGTTTTTGAATCATATGAAGAGTAGGTATCTTAGTTTTGAAGCAATGTAATTTGTAAAGATAAATAGCATCCATAGTAATTTCATATTCGACCACATGTAAAAAATAGTTATTTTAGATCGACGGAAAAATTAAATCTAGTCTTAAAATGTTTTGTATACTTAACGTTTTTTTGGTATAACAGGATCATAACTATTTTGCGAAGTGTCGTGCGCAGTGTCATTCTCTCAGACCTTAGTCTAACAAAAATTTAAATAACTTAGAGTGGTAAGTTACTTATTGTGTAATGCGGTGTTTCAGAGTAACCCATACGCGCTGAAGGAGGGCGGAGGAGAGATGTCTGCGTGGACCTCGGCCGGGCTGCAACCCTCGGGCGGGTACTATCCCTACGACCCAACGCTCGCTGCCTACGGGTAAGTCCCCAGGGTCCGTGAGGCCCCAGAGGTCCACGACGCCCGAACCACTTTAGATAAAGCCCGCGCCGCGCGCTGGATTAACATAATACCTCCCTATCGAGACTTATCTCTCTAATAGATTGCAATGCGAAAGGCTCATGTTTGTATTTGGCGACTCGCTTTGACTTCAATAAATTTTGTTTTGTTGTGCATAATATGTTACCCCTTTCTTGTTTAAATCCATTTAGGTAACATATTGAATCCGACCACGTTAGATAGTCTGTTTGAGAGTTTTGGAATAACTTACGTATATTTAAAACTGAAAAAATAGAATACTTATTAATAATAAGAAGTTCATAACTCATAAAATTGACATTTTTTAAATTTAATTGCATTAGACTTTTTGAAAATAGCATCACTGACCGATGTCGGCATTTTATTTTAACGGAAAACGGCATTTTTATTAATTTTGGTTTCTTGTTGAGTAGTAAAATAAAATTATATTTTACTTCTGCCCGATGATTAGATTGAGAACTTTTTTATAACAGAATTATTGCTGCAGCCATAATTTTAATAGTTATTTTTATTTGTATGAAACTTCTTTAGCAAGGTAGGATATAAAAAAATATTCTCGCCTTCGTTTTAAACCGAGAACTATTAAAATGTTAATGCATTTTGTGAAAATATTTACAAACAAAAACTGGATTGCATCAGTAAGTATAAAGGCATGCACACACAACCGTGTGCTAGGCAGTGCGTGTCGGCCGCAAGGGACAAATGACCGAGTAACCACTCCCGATGGTTAGCCGTCTCATTTCGACACATATCCACCAGGGAGACTGACAGAGACGAATGGCGCCGCATCCATTCGCGCTAGGTCCTGATTAATTCACAGTTTTTCTGTGAAACGCGATCGTACGACGCGTCAGCAGCGTTGACGTTTTCGGCAAACTTATCAACCCGTCAAACTTGTCGTTGTCGCCGACCGTGGAAAGGCGGCGTCAGGCGGCATCTTATAACGTTTTGTTTATCCCCAAACATCGTAAAATACTAATCTAATCTATAAAACACTATGATCGTCAATTATGAATGTCATAACAGCGTATTATGCAGAGGCATCAATTAAATATACGTTTCACGGCGCACTTGGAATTTATCCACCCATGAATCACGCTGGAACTGCCTGAAAATAAAAACAAATCATGGTACATCAAAGCGAAGTTATGCTGACAATTCGGCTGCGCTCGACTTAATATATAGCAGGCGGTGCGTTATAATCTAAAAATAATTAGAGGCGACATTAGTTTTTATGCGTAAAAAAGACGTAGCGGTATAAATTCGGGCCGAGCACGGAAATACTCCGTGATATACTCGTATAGCGTCTCCGCTCCGACGCGCACACACAATTGTTTGCTATTCCAAACGGATCATAGGGTGATCCATTATAATTTTGCTGACTTCAAACTAATTCACAACATACCTATTTCAAACACCATTTACATAAACACCAAAATGTTGGTAATAAATTGTACTTATAACAAGTCGTCGTGTTGTCGCGATGAACTAAACGACATTCATTTATTTGCAAGTGTAATTACCAACCATACTACTTGCCAACAAAAGTGCTGTATAAATATTTATTTGAAAGAAAAACTTCATAAGAGCCTCATAAAACGTCCCAGGTTCCGCAATAAGTTGAACATACCGAATAAATAACCCTGCAAAAGAACAAGTACGGTGAAAAGTGTATATGAACAACAAAAGTTGGCCGCGAGAGTAGGCGCATTCAAGTTAAGTACCGTTGGCGTATTATTTGGAACAGCCTGTAATCTGCCACGCCCGCCGCGCGCCGAAATGAAAAATTACTCGGCTATTTTTAACACAAGTTTCGAGCACAGAAAACGTACAAAAATTAGAGAAAAGAGACGAGGACGAGGGAGCACTTGTACCGCACCATTGAGATCAAAATACGCAGGAAATTACCGAGCCCCGAGCGTGCGACGTTCCGAAGGGAATCATTTGTGTTCCTACCATTTGGGTTGTTACTTTTTAAATAAACCAAGTAAGCATCGCTTGTTAAACGAGACGTGCCATATAAACGATGCTTAGATCTCAAGAGTCATTTGCTAACGAGTAACGACCCTTTTGCTTTAGGCTTTGGAAAAAAAACTATTGTTTAGCAACTTCTCTTCTTTAAGTCCCGTCGAGTGCATAATTTTTTCGTTTCTGGCGAATGTGAGATAAAATTCACAGTAAACAATTTCAAAATAATGAATTTATGTCAAAATGCACGTTTTACTATTGTTTTTATTTTCAGAAATAAGAAATGAACATTAAGTATTTCTAGAAATGAAATTGAACTTAAAAAACGCACTAACTACTTTAATAGTTCTTATTATGTCATTATTACACGCTATATCTCAATCAAGTATAGTAATAAATTTTTCATCTTGCCTTAATTAATTGTTTGGACAGAGTGATGCCAGCTCGGGCCTTGAGCTTACAGTAATTAGTGTTACTAATTACCAACGCTGGAATGACTATCTGATTGAATGACTGACAACATCCGTCATATGTCAATATGAACATACTGAAACCATATATCGACGAGCATGGGATTCGAATAAAACTGACGCATAAATTAACTTCTTTACACTCCCATGATTTTTTTTTTCAGTAAAACTACGTTTACCACTTCAAATACAGATACTTCATAACATTCCATGGCTATACTTTTTTCCATTCCACTTACATTTTTATTCTAGTCTAGAGTCAAAGATATTCAGAAAAGCCATATTACTGCACTCGCATGCCTAGGAAAACAATTAATACCAATTAATCATTCAATAAAGATACCGGTGTCACTATATTAAGAAATCATTCTCGTATAACAAAATAAACGCAACAAGAAACGTTTGAAGAACGCTCGTCTCGCACTCGAGTTGCGTATCCTAATTCTGATACGAGCCCGTGTCTCCCTTCAGGGGGAAGGGGGTATTACTTATGTACGTGTATTCGTACATAGCGGTTTGGTTTACGGGGGAGGGCACGTAAAGGCCGCAATTCCCCCAAGCGGGCAGATCGTAAACCTCCGATACCGCGAATTGAATACTCTGCAAGCTCAAATAATGTTGGAACGGTTGTAACAGTAACGGCCCGCCCAACGCTCCACTTTCCCTGAACACGAGGTCAAACATGCCGAGACATTGTTTTTTTAATTTGAAAATAATATACCATTGTGGCTCAAGTTTAAAAATGTATTAATGATATGGCGTGAATGGATAGTAGGTAAAGTAGATTTAAGTTATTCGTACGTAGATAATGATGCACTGAAAATAATTCAAAATAACATACTCACGCAGCAAGAAATGAAAGCCATGTTAACGCTTAATGCAGTCTTTTATAACCCCAACAATTATTCAAAAGTGAGACAACCAGTTTTATATTTCTGTCTTCAAATTAACAAGGATACAAAGTATTTCCGCTTGTGAGTGTATTAACGGTCTAACCGAACGCATGTGCTCACAAGGCGGACGAATAAGTGGACTGTCTAAATTAATTAACAAAGCTCATGCCACGGCGCGGCGCGGTGCTCAGCCTGTGCGTGTCTGTAAAGCTGAAAACAGACTGGGCGCCAACAAATCTATAAAATATTAAAACAACGTAGCGCTTTTCGTTTTAGTAGCATTTGAGCGACAGTAGATTTTTGAAAGCTTATCCGTGTTCTAACTAATGCAGCTCAGATTCAAAGACGACGCGGATGTATTAAAAATTTAATCACTACTTGGTCCAGTTAAGAATTTTTAAGAGGTTTGGAACCTTGGCCGGGGTATCAGCGTAGGGCGGCTCGGTCGCACGGCAACTAGCAATTCCGTGGTGTCCGGTGGGCAAGATGGCGTCGCGATCGATGTGCGGTGAGAACGCCCACGCTGCCCACGCCTGCGATGCCTTGCAACGCCCTGCACTTGCAACCGAATGCATTCTACGGACCGCCTTCGACAACTTTTAAATACACTATAAAGACCTACTCTCGACTTACGACTCAAAAAAGAGACCATCATAGTCAAACCTACAAATAAAACTAAGTTTTTATGTGATACTCTTAACATGTACACCATCAATTTATTTTAAAGCTGAAAGAGAACAGTAAAACAGTTGCTGACAATATTGCAAATCAAGTTTGCGTAAAATATTCACTGCTGTAAAAAACATTGAATTTGAAAATAAACTCTAAAGCAGGCGATATAACATCGGAATTCGCTTGAATATGTTGTATAAAGATACGCTCTCATTTTTTAACTATTTTCACGCGTGGAACCTATTTATTGGACCCCTCAGACCGCGCCTTTGTCATGTCGAAGAGAAAATCGAAGTCAGGTACGATGCCGGGGGGAAACGGAACGTTTCGCCACAATTACGCTCAAAATGCGGATGCAAATGGGACCGTAGGCCCTAAAATGTACACTGAATGTCGTTCGGTGCCGCGATAGCTTTATTTTTGCTGTCGTTACGAGAAATCTATTGCCTCTAATAAAACGCCTATCTGTTACGAATTTAAAAGGCAATTTATTACAATAAACGATTCAGCACACAGTCGATGACGGTAACAGAAACACACATTATACCGGTGAATACTTGTCATCATATCATAATCTATTTACATGAATACATTTTCTTATACAATTATCTGTATGGTCGTCATAATAAATACTAAACATTTTAGCGATAAAGTCTGTAAGCATCTTCATCATAAAACTAGTAAAAAATCTTTTTTATAAACAAACATAAAATGTGGTCGGATTCGTAAAGCACTTGTCTTGCGATGCTGGCGATAGAGTAAGGTCGGAAGCGCAATGTTACCTACCAGATATATGTAAGTATGAATGTGTTTGTTGGCAGATATGGAGCGGGGTACGACTTAGCTGCAAGGAGAAAGAATGCGACAAGGGAGTCTACAGCGACACTGAAGGCGTGGCTCAACGAGCACAAGAAGAACCCTTACCCCACAAAGGGAGAGAAGATTATGCTGGCTATCATCACCAAAATGACGCTGACGCAGGTGTCCACCTGGTTCGCGAACGCGCGCCGCCGCCTCAAGAAGGAGAACAAGATGACGTGGGAGCCTAAGAACAAGACAGATGACGACGATGACGCCATGCTTTCCGATGACGAGAAAGACAAGGATGATCAGGACGATAAAATGAAAAGCCATAAAGGTTTGTTAAGATTCATGTCTCTGTAGCATCTGATGGTCCACCTCATAAATACTACCTTTATTTAATTAAATAGAGCTTGGACCGTGGGATGCTCGTTTTTAAAGTTATTGGCTTCGGTTACTAGTATTTTAAGTACTGTCTTTTGCAAATGCGAATGTTAAGTGCATCTTATATGTGAATATCTATGTTTTTCTACTTACTGCGAATGGTATTAATGTGACTTAATAATCTTCATGAACCTTGAAAAATTAGTGCGTGTCGATGCGTACGAATTGTTATAAACCATTTAAAATTGCTTTAATTCTGTCGGTGTATTAAATCGTCTAGTGAATTGGCATACCGTGGCTGGAGGCCTAAGGGTATAAGAGATCGAGAGGCAAGGGGTGGGAGGGTGCGGGAGGGGGAAGGAGGTCTCAGGCGTGTAACTGTGCGTAACCGTTCCTCGCTCCCGGATTTCCTATTCGTAGTAAAGTGGGCGGCGCCCAGACCAAATTTCATATAGAGCGTCTTCCGTTCGTCGGTGCGGCGGGGCGACGCCGACGCGCCGCGGAGGTCGCGCTCGCCGTGTCTGACGATCTGCCCTACTTCATGTTCTTGCCAAAGGATTTGTCGAGTTCGTGGATCGTTTCTTTTATGAGGATATTCCGTCGGAACGTAAGTAACTACGGTTTCGGGGATTTATAATGTGTTCCAATTCAATGTGGAACCTTTTTCTACGGTCCTCGTCTCCGTTATTATTTAGCTTTTTCAATCGGACAGTGAGAATGTTTTGTCATTAGGAATAAGCTGGAAGATAAAGTGTTTCGATGCATTTATATGTTAATCGAGCTCGAGTTAAGTGCAATAATAAAATCCAGATGCGTATTATGTGCGGGAGAATCGCAAGAGGGAGTGCAACTGTTAGTTTCGCTTGTCAACAACATGAATTATAAGTGGGAATTGTTATTGTAAAGATGCTGCGGAACACGAGTGTTTTCATTGGAAAGTTCACGGCGCTAATGGAAGTCGGGAGCTCGAGTGGAGGGCGTCACGCCGACGCGCGGCATACGCTGCTCTAATGAACCTCTCTATTGTTGGGACAGAAGTGTGCTTAATTCGTGGTTTCTATGCCGTCGCTCGCGGGGACCACTCCAGGGCATGAAATGCTGTTAAACCGACTTTAGACCTGACTATATATGCGTGGGAATTTACTTACTGTACCTAGTTTAGAGAAAAACTGCAGGATTTAAATTTTTATATTTATATGCAAAATAGTAGCCATAAACTTGAATAGGCGTAGGTGGGAATGTACGTGTAGCCTTTGAGAGTAAATTCGATTCATCTCATTTTAAAACTGTTAAAAGTTCGATTCCTATTTGTTTGTCAGCTATTATATTATACTGGATTGTTTTATGAAATACTAGAATACTGGAGTACTTTATTCTCTTGCAATGACATGGCGTAGCAATTACCCTCAAAGTAAAATAATGTACGTACCAACAAAATTCAAAAATATTTTCGGTACAAGGAAGAAATAAAAAAAATCATAATAATGGTAATAAATAAATAAACTTATATTATGACTTTCTTCAGATCTACGTGGCATCTATGTTGGGTCTACGTCAGATCTACGTGGCGTCTACGTTGAGTCTACGTCAGATCTACGTGATGTCTACGATAAAAGATCCACAAATAACCGTGTATCCGAAGATACACGATTTTTTTGTGGATATTTTATCGTCCCTTCATTATATTATTTATTCCCATAAATAAAATCTCATCACCATCATGAATTGAAATAAAATATGCAATTGAAACCAACAGATCCACTTCTTTCAGTCTATTTTTGCCGCAGAATGAGCTGAGAGTAAATAAATAAACTTTAAGAGTAAGGTCAGGTGTATTAATCTAATAATTTTTCAAAACATGTTTCAAATAACCATCAGTACATACATACATTTTGCTAAAGCAAACCCCTAAGCAACATGGTTAACAAACCATAACAGTTCTCACTCGGCACAACACAGCAATTCTTTAACGAAAACGCCAATGTTTGCGACATGTAATATATCATTTTAAGTCACGGCAAACAAAGCCAATATAAAAGCTTTCACACGCGATCCCTAGACCAAAGTCGACAAACAAACATCCAGAACTATCCCGCGCTAAGCCACTCATGAATAAAAGCTTCATTTCGGACCCCACCAATAAATGTTAATTTTTGTCGGGAACGCACGCATCGCAAACAAAATATTAATCCGACGCGCGTTAATGGAAAACGAGTAGAAGTAATACAAACAAGTAACCATCGTTGGGGCGGACGTCGCTAACCAATAAATTGCAATGGCCTCGGCAGTAAAGTGCACGCTCAGTGCAGTGCATCAGAGCTCCGTGGGGCGCGGTGCCACCAAATGTATGCCGATCGTATGCACTCCCACCTATGATCATCTCTGATTAATGTGCATCATAAAATGCAATGTTCGTTTCATTATGATCTTACGCGCTGATGTTGACTATGCTGGACTGGAGATATGGAAACGTAAAAATATCCAATTTGTTACAAAATATATCCAAAATATCCTACTTACCAATAAATCTTAAATTTTGAGTACGCCTTAAAATAATGGACATATTTTAATGAAACAAAGCTTGGAATTTTAAATAACATAGGTTGTGGAATTTAATATCCGACTAAAATTATAAATCACAAAATTTGGGAATGATTCGTAAAAATACAAGAAAATAAAAAAGCACCGACAACGCGATCTAATTTGAAGGATGTCGGCATCTAGTTATTTATAAAAATAACTAATAACTAAAATACAGAAGGATTTGAATGACAGCACGTCAGCTGGAAAAGCCCCAAGCGCCTGAGATGTGTTTTTATTATGTTTCACTTTGCCCTTCATTTTCCCTGTCACAGGGCGACCACTCAGCGTAGTATCAAGTGAGTGCGTTGTACGTTCAGCGAGCAAAGTTCATGAATTTGATGTTTTAATCATCTTTTCACTCGGCAAATATGAAGAAATAAATGTATTAAAACACAATTACCTACACATAAAACAAGATTAAAATACACTTTGAACTATACAAACTTTGAGTAAGGCTTACCTTGCGAGTCAGAGTAATTTATCTTCGGAACTTGTGTAATTTTTTTTGCTATTAAGTGCCTCACCTCGC
Source organism: Epirrhoe alternata (assembly GCA_963565295.1). Classification (NCBI taxonomy): domain Eukaryota; kingdom Metazoa; phylum Arthropoda; class Insecta; order Lepidoptera; family Geometridae; genus Epirrhoe; species Epirrhoe alternata. Next base: position 6,211,585 of record OY751375.1, read on the forward strand.
AATAAATATTTAAAAATAAATATTTTTTTTTTCACAATATGTCACCATGAAAATTACTTGTTAAAGTCTTCGATGGAAGTCTTCATGTACTTTTGTCGCTGATTGTATCGAGTCACCCCTAGCATCGGATGAACGCTTGCACTCAGATAAATCTATAGTTTGCATAGCTATCCGGAGGATATAGCTAGCAAGTACTGTATCCAATAAATATTTATAGAAGGATTTCCTTAACTAACCAAGGATTTGATTTGACTAACGACCGAAAGAAAATTCGATTTAAAAAATCGACTCGTATAGCTGCCGTTTTAAGATTTTTTCCCACTGCGCGATTATGATAGTTTTACTTGGAAATGCAATTGTAACAAACCCTGGTTTATTAACCCTTATTTTACTTGATATATTTTATATAGAGTTTATAAAAGTATTAGTAGTTTAAACAGTAAAAAACTATTCTATTTAATCTGTAGGCAAAAGAACAATCTCCGCAGCAAATCACACCCTAACGTCTGAAGAAATCAACTTAATAAAGACATCAAACATATTGTTGATTTAAAAACATAACAAAATCATCCTATTTTCACTTATCTCCCGCCGCCGTTGTGGGTCTTTATTAGATTAATACAATGAAAATTAAAACAATTTGCCGGATAAATATCTTTGCACGAGTATCAGTGGCGTCCCCATTTATCCCTAGTGAAGGGCAACGTGGATAACCCCTCTTAAAAGCTAGGAGCAGTCAGCATTAAATGGAATAAAGAGAATGAAGTCGAGCGGTCGCGCCTCCCCTTCCTCCGCCCCGCACCGCGCTTCGGGCCTCTGAATTTCATTACTGGCCTACACCCCGCCCGCGCCCTCCAAAAGCCACTTTACAACGGAAAATGGCATTATGATAATACTTAGAATGTTATAAAACTTGCTGAATAAACATTTTTGTAATTGCACAATAATACCTTTTTTTGTTACCAAAATGAAAGAGCACTATATTTTTAACGCACGGGATTATTTTAAAGTGGGTAATGAATAATAAAAATATTTCGAAGCGCAGTGGTTTAAAATTTATTGGCGTATAATTTCGTATTGCACTATATGTATTCTAAAGAAACTTTGTTTCAACTTTTTTACGATGCAATGATTGGTCGTAAAGTCCCAAGCAACAGAAATGACCATCAATAGTGTCGCGTATATTCTGCCGAGTGCGGTGGCGTGATGCCGCAGGGCGCTTCGGGAAATACGAAATAAATGCTCAGCTTAAATGCGAAAGGGATCGACGGGCATCGCGCCCGCGGCAGGGGAGTCGCGCCCCAAAGTGGTATTTTCACTTCGCTAATCGGATAACCACTTAACGAATGGGTCACTGCACGCCAAACGTATTTTCACACGAATTTTATGGAGGGGCTCGGAGATTTGGGATCTTACGAGTCTAAACTTACGTCTCGCTCGTAACGGTCACATCGACCGTCCGATCGGCGAGGTATCGATTACGTTTTAGGCCCCTTTTATCGTTCGCTTATTGCGGCTAATGCGACTGCAAACGCACATTTACCGCCCGATCGGACTTTAAATATGATCGATGAATACGATTATCTTTACAGATGACGAGCGAAAGGGGGATGAAATGCTGCAGGGCATGCACCACCAGATGCTGGGATATGGGATAAAGGAGGAGGCGAAGCGGGGGGCGACCGACTGTGGCGTGCCAATCCCAGCGTCCAAGCCGAAGATATGGTCGCTGGCGGATACGGCGGCCTGCAAGACGCCTCCGCCGGCGGCGCAGCCGTGGCCTCAGCACGGTTACGGTGGGGGCGTTGCGGAGCGTGGAGCGGTGGATGCGCAGGCAGACGGTTTCGCGCTGCCGGCGACGGCGGCTGCTAGTCCCGCTAGCGGTGCCTATGCCCGCTATGGTGGTTTTCCGGGTGCGCAGTACGGCGCTCACCCTTGCCTGCACCCCGCCGCTTTTCCCGACGTGCAAACCGACACGCCGCCTCAGACGCCGCCTAACATGAAGCTGCCGAGCGCCGCCAACGCACTCGCCAGCGGCCCGCCAGCGCCCTACTGCTTCCCGCGCCACCAGCACTCCCCGCACCGCGACCCCTACCACAACCCTCACCACGCCGCCAACAACCATCAGCCAAATCAGCCGCATCATAACGAAGGATCTGCTGCCTTCAAACCGTTCTATAAAAGGTTAATATTTTATTTTTTATTTCTGGTCGGCTTGCAACCTGTCACGTAGTTACTAATAATACGAGTAAAATAGGTCAAGCAACAAACTGCTGCTTCTGCCTATTCTCTATAAATCTAGCACAGGATCACGACATGCGGCGTGGTAGACATTCCGTCAGATCTTTATAAGTAAGTATTCCAGATCCTTTGAAAATGTCTAAAGGGGTAAATACGAGGCAGTCTAATACATTTTTAGATACATGCTCACCTTTTTCAGAAGATAGTATTCCAAGGTTGATCAAAGACCATCTTCCAAGGATCTTGGAAGTTAGTTGACGATCGTGGATGATGCACTTTATATTTTTGAAAATCTCGTAATCTAGGATACACAACTGGTCAGAAAGCAACATACGCTCTATTCGGCGAGACGTTCATGTCCAACCCTTTACTGATTGACTCAAATTGATGGTCACGAGTACCGCGACACGTAGGTAACACGCGCATGTAAATGAGAGGCGGCCGTAAATGGAGGATCGTAGTAGAGATACGGAAAGAGCCATAAACCGAGTTGCGGTTTAGTAGCGGAGCCTCGCGCCAGGGTGTCATGTCGGTAATTGAAAACAATGGAGTTGTGTCGGGAAGGGCGACGGCGGCTCGAGGGCGGCGAGATTGCAATCTTGCGTCATTTGTCATTGTCAAACGACGCGTTCCGTACGCCTACACTACACTGACCTCACCAAATTAGCTCTTACCATTACATAATCTTTACAGTTTCATATCCAACGCAAAAAGCAACTGGTTTGCGTAAAAAAAATTACGTTATCAAAAAACATATAGTAGGTACTTACCAAATAAAACAGTATTCACGTAGCTCATATCAATCAACCTTTTTAATTTCATGAAGTTTTCTAAATAAGTAATTCATCCATAAGTACTCCTAATCTTACGTCTTTTGGTTGTGTTCAAAAAAATTGTGACTACATCTCAGCACTCACTCCTTTCTTACTCAATCATCTTTCATACGATCCATCCCTATTTTCTTCGGCCTTCCTCAACTCGTAGGTATATCCATCCAAATTCATACCATATATTATTTATTATTATTATTAAGTACTCTTCTGGCCATATGACATTCTTCCCTTCTCATTACATGCCCATGCCAATTAGAATAAAAAGATCTGAAATAAATTCTTTACCCGCTATTTTTGTGAACTTTGAAACCTATAACCTAAAATTTAAGTTTAATAAAATATTTTAGTATGTCATTTAATTAAGAAGCAAATATCGAGATGACCCACTGTTTCACGTCCATATTAAATGCTAGTATTAGTAGCTAATACTGACATAATTATGTGTCGGTATCAAACAGCGTGCGAAGACGTATTTTATTCAGTTTCCAACGGGTGCCGGTCACATATTTCTAAGAGTCTTCAAAGGTTTTCTTAGAAGAAGCAGTGGCATCCGCTTCTCATTACAATAAATCGCGACCTCGACGTCGCCGCACAGGACGGAATCGCTAAGAATTTTGTTTTAGCCAAACGTTCACAAATTCACTTCTATAAACCTTTTGTATTATTTTGGTTTTCACGCCTTTTTGTCCCTCGAATTCTTTGACGCGAAAATAACTCCTTATCTCGGCATTCCTTTTAAAGTAGCCCAAAAAGAACGGATTTCAATCGGCAGTTTTTGTATTCAACTTAAATAATAATATGACTTTAACTTTTAACTTAATATTTTTCTGAATGATATTATTGTCATTCGTAATCGTTGTGGTTTTGGTTAAAGTACGTTCAGTATTGTTATTGTATCTAAGTACTATATATTTAATTGCAAGGTTCAAGTGCGTAATGTTACAAAGCGATAGGTGAGGTCCTTGCGCTGTCGCAGAGCGACGCGTTAGAGGCAAGCCGCGCGCCGCCGCGGGCTGCGTGGGCGCGGAATCTCAATGGATCCTCTTCATTCACAACACTACCTCCGCATTAAAAGCTGCTTTCCTTTTTTTCGACGACCCTAATCTTACCTCTTATCTCCCGATCCTGACTCGGGCCCTCCGTTTCATTCAGTCCCAGGTCGCCTCGCCAACCAGTTTGACTTCTTTTTTCATTGACGCCGCTACAAACTTTAGATGACCGCGGCCGAGGTCGAATTTTTATTTCTTTCACATTTCGGTTTTCCGGTCCGAGCGATTCGTTAATAAATTCTCAGATAATGAGACTGAACGTTTCGTCACCTCATCTCGATTGGTTTATATTTTTTCCTTTTTGGTTCGTATGTGTGAACGCGGCGGCGGGCTCGTAGTCGCGTCCGCCGCGATACAATCACGGGCTATCGAGATGACACTTATTTTTGTTCATTTATTGAATACCGCTATAATGTATTTTTTGAGTTTCAATTTAGTTTTGCCTAATATTTTTAAGAAATGATAGAGAAAACGATGTATGATGATTGTTGGTGTTGCTATACGTGTGTTGTCACTTGCTCCAGGTAAAGGCGGTCGCCGTACGCCGCAGCTCTCTGCCGGCCCTGCCCGTGGCGCACTCCTCCAACTCTGAGAACAAGGCAAACAAGTAGACGAATAGGATTTGGCTGAATATACATAATTTAGGTCAAACTTTGTAAACTATTTTATTTGGTACATCAATTTATTTGTAAATTGCATAGTGTAATTTTTAAATATCTAAAATAAAATGCACAGATTATTACATTGTATAAAGAAAGAGTTAGTAAATACTTAATTTCGTTTGATGTTGTTAATTATACGATTACCCTGTAGATTACCAATCGAACGAAATAATATTAATGTATGGAATCGACGTTGCTCAGTATTTTTATAGATATAAGAATAATGGAACTAAATCCAAATTATTTATAGTCGATACACGGAGAGCGCAATTAGATATAATAAAAGGAAACCTTTATTGGTTCTAGGTACCTAGTTATTGTAAATGTAATCTACAGCAAATCGCAATCTTGACATACATTTACGTATGTCTAATTATGAAATCTTCAAATTAATTTGATGATGTATAAGTTCTTCCATTCTTACTTTAGTTTGAACTCCTTGAAGCAATAAGTTATTTGTTAGTTCAGTGCCACATTTACTTCCTTAGGCTTAAGAAAAATTTTCATGTATTTGAAACGAACATTGGACTAGAAAATCATTGATTTTAGAAAATTGAATTAAATAGTCGATGAAACGTTGAGTTGTTGTTGTCCTTGTATATAAAATGTTTTGTATATTTCCTATTTTTAGTTTGACTGTGTACAAAGTATTTAGTACGGTTTCGCCACACTCGATGTTGTTAATCAACACTTCGACACGAACTATAAATATTGTTTAAAAGTATTATTAGTATACCTGTAAATAAATATTATATACTGAATATAATTTTACTGAAACGGTCACAGTTCAATATTTACTGCGCGTTATTAAAAAAAAATAGTTTTGCACAATTTATTGTACTTACTAAATGACTCCAGATAAATTTCAGTACTTATTGTATTCAGATTTTAAAATGCAATAAAACTTATTTCTTTAGATATATTTAACTCTAGCATTAAGTTAACTCGGTGCAAAAGTCCATTTGACAATCAAAACAAAAAACACTTTACCCGTATTATTTTCTCTGAACATTATTGAATTCCCAGTATTTAATGTATTAATTTATCGATTTGATAAATTTAATAGTAAATAAAGCAAACCACAATAAATCATTTAGGTATTATTCAATACTAGCAGTGTAACATTTGAAAAATTGCCCTTAAAACTTAATTTCTACTACAATCACTGAAAACTGTAATCTTTAGCTTCTCATTAGATAATCTAAAAAATCCTAGATATATAGTTACGACAAACAATCTAAAATCGTTTATGTAACCAACACATTCTATTTACACCTACTATATTTATTTGATAGTAGAGCCTGGATTTCAATTTAAAAATAATATATATAATATATTCTTTTAAGTATAAATAATTCGTTGATTTCAATAAAAAAATATATAATATATTTTTTCTTTTTAAATTGTAATTCAACAAAGACTAATGAGGAACTATTGGTTTCATTTAAATCTGAATCATTTAAAAATATGGCTATAACTGCATAATAATAAAGTGTAGACTTTGTTTACCATTGGAAAATGGTGAACATGGTAGCATAATTTAAATTTAAATGACTTTTATAATGGTTAATTACTACGTTTACAAAATATTCGAATAAGATTTTTATAACACAGATTGAACACACTTGTAACAATATTTTGTATTTATAATTTCGCCGGTCATACAAATTTCATATAAATGGTATGAAACATTATTCAACGTGACCAAATCGAATACATTCGCTTAGTATTAAATGTTCTATATAGATATTTATAGAATATATAACTATTAATTATTATTATGAGTAAAATTATGTAACGATTGCAATTAAATCTTTATTTCAATTTAATAACTTTTATTTAAGAATCCAATAAACCTCCTGATTTGATCCCCGATTAATAAACGATGGGTGACGACTTCTCTACAATAAAGTAAGTTCGTATATGTCAGTGGTCAACTCTGGTGACGGAGTTTGTAGGCCCCTAGTGCCCTCCGAAGCACGGGATTGGATTGGACAGTTAGCTTTTGCACTAAACAAAAAAAAATTATTACACTAAAGATACGCGCAGACGTGGAAGACCTAGGATGAGATGGCGGAACGAGCTGGACTCTCACCTGAACTTGGCCTGTTGCTGCGTTAAATCGCGAAGAGTGGAAGGAGGGTAGGGAGGCCTTTGCCCTGCAGTGGGACGACACGGGCTAAATAATAATAATAATAATAGAGATACCTATAAGGTTTCGATGGAAATTAGGACTAGGCTTTGGATCATGGATGTAGGAACTTTTCGTCAACAATAAAAAGTGGGTACGTATGTACTTGCGTATATTGATTATACAGTGATTGATATGAATAATATAATGCAATTTGAAGAACAAGTAAGTAACCGGGCCAGTTTCAGATCCAATAATGAACAGGGAAATAGAGTTAAAAATTATCTCTTTTAAATCAAATTGAACTTTAAAATCAACAGAATTAATGAAAACACATTTCAGCACTTTATCCTTGCAACCTAAACAATGAAGTGAGCAGTAAACTGCTTACTCCTGAAAAAGAAACAGATGTACGCTAAGCACAGGTAAATAAGGCTATGAATTCAGCGTAATGGAAAAAAAGAAATAAATCGAGTTAACTAAATGATTCAGTCTCGAGGAATGCACAAACAAAATGGGGGAAAGTCGATAATGAGCCGGTAAAAGTCGACGGTTACCCAGCTAGGGTTCCTCCCTTTACTCTCAACTCTTAAACAATGCTTAAGGGCTAATAAAATAACCACTTTTTTCAACTTTTTAAGAGGCATTCAATCCCAGCGAGCTTTAGGGTTTAATGGCAGAGTTTTAAATGAAAAAGATATTTTTAATGAACATTCTGAAAACGTTGATAGGTACCTAAATGCTTTCTTTCTATGACAAAAACAATGCAAGTGAGTGCTTTCTGTTAGCAAATTTCTGTAATTTATGATTGCCACTGCAAGTTTTTAGACATATATTATAATGAATCAAATGTTTCAGGAGTGTCTATGAGATCACTGTAGGTACGATGCATCAAATTATTCGAGTGATGATCTTCGAAGGCACTTGGTTGGAATAAACTATCTACACTTTCTCGACTGCCATAACTATGAATTCAATCAGATCCCAGGTCGTCAGTAAACTTCATTTGTACTTGTCTTAAGTCATGACCATAAAATCACCTCTTATTCGACGACAAACAAAACCGTACGATTGCTTTACTTAATCAAATCCGTTACTAAACCAATTGAATCCGCAATAAAACCGCCAATGCTCATAAAATCGTCATAAACATTGACAACACAAATAGCAGCTAATAATCTATGGAACCAATCAGAGCACGCCTGTGACACCAATAATATTTTATACGTTACGTACCTTTATTCGAAGATCAGAGAGCATTGCGGGTGATTGCAGCTATAAAAATGTATGCTAAAGGCACAGATTTTAATTAATTGGCTTTCAGCTCGTATGCTCAATGCCTCAAAATATCGGATTGCGGTCTCATGCATGCAACAACCTTTTTAAATGAACAAATGATTTATACGTGAACTCTACTCGTCTCTTTGTTGATTCATTATCAATTGAGTCGTTTTGAGATTAATAATAAGTACCTAGATTAGCTTCTTACTTTTAGATTAGCTTTTACTTTTAATGAACTTTACTACATAAATTGAAACCAATCTATGAGCTAGGTACGAGTTAACACGACAGTCATGATACCTGTCTGCAGGTGGAGCAAACTGCTATAGTCTAGTTAGAGTTAGAACTAAAACGTTTTGCTTACCTATCAAGGAAATAGTGTGCAAACGAGTTCCAAGCGCGCGCCACCAGATGGCAGCCCCTGTACTCAGTCAACCCCAATGTTATAGAGCACTTCTATTTTGTTCTTGAACCTAGAATAAATTATTGTTTTGACAATATATGTATATAATATAACACTGTTTGGTGTTTAGTTCCCAACATTCAATATTATTTTTTTAAATCCAATAGCAGAGGAAGTCACTCAAACAGGTTTCTAGGACATAAAGTTCGGTTGATGGGTTCGTATTTATTACTAATTAATGTTTTAGATTACTCGATAAACAAAGCTAGTTTAGTCCTTCTTTGAATAATGTAGAAGCCATTACATTTTTGTTGGTTATTTCAAAATTAATAGGTTTGTGTGGGTTTAATTTCTTTTGCTTTTGCAATTGAAGTAAAAAAAATTATGCTATTATTTAGACTTTTTGTAGAAGTTAAACGTGAACATGATTTATTTTGTTTCCAGTTAATCAATCAAAAATACTTATCTTTTTTCGACCTTTGTGGCGCAGTGGGTAAAAGCCCGTTTGGGACGATAATTGTTTGTACCTATGGTCTGTAAATATTTATCTCAAGAGTTCGAATATTTATCTCGAAATACATACAATATAATTATAACACACATGTTTATAACATCATAGTGGGTCAGATAGTCATGAAGATTGTCATATTCATACATTTTACTAAAATAATAACATTATTTTTAAATAACATATATACATGCTTGTGGATCAATCACCCCCAAAGGTTTTACGAAATATAATAAAACGCGAGATGTACTTATTTGTATGACAGAAAGAGAACTATATAGTAGGTATAGCATATGAGTTGGTACTTAGGATCCGAGTAGGTACCTAAGCCTCAGGTTTTTCCCGGCGTCTAAGCCTCGACCCCATGCTCCGTACTTACCTCTAATACAAATAAATATTTAGATTTCAGTCGTCGTTTACTGCTTCGTGAACGTTATTCCACCATTGTTTGCCGAGAACGGCTTTTATTGCGAAAGGGACTCCAATGTTAGCATTTTTAAGCTTGTAAAATTTATTATGCGCACGAGGCAAACGGAATCGGATAACAAATTAGTTCCATTCAATTTAGAAGATTTCATTTGTATTACTTAATTGTGCTAAATATCATAAGCATACAGGTGCAAATTCACCTGCCCACCGGCCCAGAATTGCCTAATCACTTCAGATTTTGGTGCGAAAAGGCAAATTTATTCATAACTCCACATTTATCACCGCGGGCCTCACCGAATAGTTTTTCACATGGAGAAAATTGCCGAGGCCAAATTCTATCACGCCGCATTCTGAGGAGGGCGTCCGTTAGAATTTCGTGCACCTTGCCGAAACCAATAAATCAAACTATTGCGTAATATTGCCTCTATATGCATGGCAGACCATCGGACCTTCTCTTTTATTTATTACGCCACTAAACAGATTTTTATGAACGATTTATGTGACCTGATACCGTTTAGCATGTTTTGAAAAGTAATCATGATAAAGTTTTTTAAAAGGTGTTATGGTAGGTACTTGAACGACTATCCAAAAACTACAAACACCAATTTGTGAAGAGAATAAACCATTTTTTAAGAAACGTAAGTCGTAAGACTTACACACAGGGTCACGACTGTATCCCCAAGGCATAGTAAAGTATTTACTTTACCATTTAATATTTTTAATCAAGAAGACCACTGGAATCTATTTGAAGCTGTCATGAAAGGTGATTCTATAACACCGCGATAAATAGACCAATAAGCTAGGGATCAAGCTTCATTTCGGTGATCTTAAATTCCCTAACTCCATGTAAACGAATTGACTCAAGTACACTGCCATATTTATTGTTTATCACTGTGACATAATGTGTTACACGTCATGTTATTACGTAAAATAGGCGTCAATAAATCTCAGTGACTTCGATAAATAGGTTTGGCCGGTGGTTCACGCCGATAACAAACTAGTGGCTACCAGATGTGTGCCGGGCTCGTATCGGCGCATCGATCGCTTCTCGAGATGTGATCGTCGACATTCCCTAGCCTCGACATCGGAGATAACTGAAAACATTACGTTTAATATAATTTATCTACGGCAATTCGTCTGCGCTCGGCTTCTTGCATCTTGCCTTTTATTTATTCTTAGATTAATCTTTCGAGATGGAATTTAACTTAGAAAAATATAAAGATGGTCAAGTTTAAATGCTCTTTTTTTTGTTAACATAGAAGTAAGCCCACATTTCAAGAAATAAAAGTTTTAAAACAGTTAATTTTTGGTGTTTATAATCTTAAAATGTAACCAATAATTTAAAAAAAGAGGGATGATAAGACAGACGCTAAACTTCTTACCTTTTTGTCCCCAGTTCTTTCAAACTAGTGTGGTGAAAGTACTCAATTAAAGTATTACATTTTATGTAATCAAAGTCAAAAGTCAAAAAGTATTTATTCAGTAGGACCGCTGGGATCACTTTGAATCGCCGTAAAGCTAGGCGATTTTACTCCTGTTCCTTCGCGACCAAAACCGTGAAGAACCAGAATGAACAACAGAATCGACGCCAAGGTTACATAATAATATTATTTTATTTATTATAATATATATCTCTAACTAATTTAAGATCATTTTGTAACGATCCTTTGATGACTTTTTACTTTATTATTAAACTTTAAACCACTACTGGATGATGTAGTTTTTTTTCGTGAACGTAAGCGATACTGGAGCCAAAGGAGCTTTCTTGAGCTTACGCACACAGAAACAACGTGCATGTGCATCTACACACACAATCAAGACCATCCCGCCTTCGTGAAATAGAACAACTAAGGTATACCTTTAAGTATTTTCTCACATTTAGAGTTACAACACACTTTTAGGAGAAAGGGGCGCATCGCTATAACACTATCTTTGTTTAACCCATGTATCGCAAAATATATAAATCGGTATCTGAATCTGAATCGCTCTCTAGAGGTAGAGGCTAATTTTTTTTGTTATACCTAGTATTTCTTTGTACAATTTGGCAATAATACCTTTACCAGTTAGATTTCCACATCTGATGTACCTAAAACCTACATTGTGTCCAAGCTAATAAACTATCTTTATCTTTATCCCTTATCATTTTCCCAGGATAAAATATAGCCATCAGGAATAATGTAGAATTCTAATGGTTAAGAAATTTTCAAAATCGGTTCAATAGTTTCGGAACCTATTCAATTCAAACAAACAAACAAATCTTTCCTCTTTATAATATTAGTGTAGATGTACGAAAGGATCCTTGCTGATCCTGACATAATTTAAATCAAAAGTTCAGAGCGTAATCTCACGTGTCTATAATAAAGTTGACTATTCGATTCAAATATTCGCATCAAATTCAAATACCTAAGTTCAAAATACTTCCACGACGCATAATCTGGTGAAAATCAATGAGGCGACATTCCTACACGGCATTGAGGGTTCACAATCGAGGAACTTTGGAGTTCCTATGAATAAGTTCATCGTATGACGTGATTGGGGCTTGTAGGTATTTTGAAATTGCAAATCGTCTATTCAACAATCGTCAAACCAGCATAGCTAGTATTTAATTTCATTCAATTGAATACAAAACACAACATACATGTATTCAATTGAAGAATTGGATGGAAGGTAACTAAGGATTGATATAGTACGGCTGCACTTGGTTTGACATAATTTCTTAGTATTTTACCAAAGTTTCTGATAAGTCCAAATAATTTGATATCTTTGATAATTGGACTCATCTTAAATTGTTAATGTTAAATGATGGTTTAATAAAAATACACACTGATTTAGTTTTCACATTAACAAAAGCGGACAAGACAATATAAAACAACATAAATCGGATCCCGCCGCGTGTACGGCGGAGTTGGCGCACTCGTGCGCCGAGCGCGCGAACACGGCCAAATACTTTATTGCGTTCATCGAAACATCTCTGGGAACACGTCGCCGTTCCGTCGATGAGTTATGACGCCGCGTAGCTGTCAATTTCGCGGTATAAAATTCCTCTCCGGACATGACAAAGGCAGCTGTCATCGTGTTACTTGAAGGGTCGCCGCATCCCTCGAGGCTAAGCCCTCCTCGTCCGGCGGAGACACGCACGTCGTCCGAAACTCGCCTAATCCGCACCTACTCCACACATAAACCCATCTAATTGTTAATAAAAGGACGAATTCGGAAGCGTGCGGTTACATCACGATCCACTCTCTAATTGATTTTTACGGCCCTTCTAATTTAATGCGACTTTATGGAGTTAATCGGCGCTAAATATTGTTTAGCGCTAATTATGTGGAGCCTGCTTTGGTTATCATTAAAGGGAGGGCTCGACACCTCTTTGTTTGAACCCTCTGTCATTGGGTATCTCCTTTATCACTGAGTGCTGCACTTAACAATTAGACACCTATAAAATGGAATCAAAATTACTTGATCAAAATCTTGGTTAGTTGTCGCATTCAATTATGGTAACTGCAGTTGCATTGGACAGAATGCTTTTCTATCAGTAGATAGTACTGTACGCATCAGAATGTGTATAATAATAAATAAATAAATAAGAACTTTATTGAGGACACCAATTTACATTCAATAAGGATAAACTTAGGTGCTAAGTTTAGATAGAGTAATGTCCTGCAATTGCCGGTCTTATCGCTCGAGACGATGTCTTCCAGACAACCGTTTGACTATGGTAAACTAAAACTAGGTAAAATGTAAAACAATAGACAACGGGAAACTGTATCTCAGGGGTCAGTTACCGCATTATATACAGAAATATACACATTGCAATTTTTTTAAACTTCAAAGATGCTAACATGTTGTTTTTAACAAAAGGACTATAATACTCTCGAACAGCAGGATGACGTTAGGAATATTCAAACATATCTATTTTGAGCTCATTTTAATAAATCGAACGGTATTTTTGTAAAACGTCTTATTTTATAGTGAATAAGAATTTGTTGGGACTCCTTGAAGGTGTACAACATAATGTTATTATAATTTATGTCATACTAAGCAGGTGAAGATATACGAGCGAGTCATTTATTTTATTAAACATGTTTGCTAAGTCGATTTTGTTATTTTTTTGTCGCTCAGTTTGTGGGCATCTATCACGCAGCGTGCGGGCGCTTTCTCGCGCAGCTCTTTATTATGGCACCAACGATTTCCGGACAGTGGACCTCTCGCACTTGCCCTTTTATTCTCCAATACTAATGAGACATTGTCCCTATAATGCGCTGAAAAGTTAAAAAAATTGTATCGTTTTTTTGTTACATTCGAACTTTTTAGAGTATTTCGTTGACTTATACATCTTACTTTAGGTAAATCTTGACCTCTTTGTGCGAACTTAAAATCCTTTCAGCACACGGGTTCGAAACTTAGTGAGACAATTAGAAGGCATATTACTTGTACTTGTCAGGACTTTTAAAGCTGGACAATGGAATAGAAAAAGTTGCCAATATAATGTTTAGTGCAGTCTGCACGAGTATAACATACTCAGACAAAAAAAGTCAGGACCCGCTATTTCCGGAATACATCTTACAAATACTGACAATTTTTGCAGGGGACGAGGCAGCACACGAACTGTGTGCGTTCGTCTCATGCATAAAAACTGACAACACACCCTCATTTTCACGCACACTCTTAAAATGTCGTGTAAGACGTACGTAATAGTATAAGACGCTCCTGATTCGGAATCATGTACATTTTGGAAGAAATTGATTGTTGTTTTAAATAAATGAACGCTCATATGCGTAATCACTCTGCTCGTATTCCATTATTTATAACAAGTAATAAGTGTACCTACTTACACTAAAAATAATATCAAACTCCTTGATTTTTATAAAATAACTTTCGTAATAATAATATTTTACAAAAATTCCTTTCCTAATATTTTTTACCAAAACTGAAATAAAAGCTACTCGTAAAATAAAACAGGAATGCCTCTGAAGGCTCAACTTGAAAACAGTATAAACCACCACCGTAAAATTTTGAATAGAATTGTACAAAGCTCCGTTCAAGCGAAACCGTGCAAAGAGAAACGAATTTAGTGACATAATAAGAGAAACGATGCATCGGGCCATTCATAATGCTATGTCGCCGACAGACCGACCTCTCGTAAAGCACTTTGTATTAAGTCAACAAATCCAAAAACCATTCAAAGGACATTTGTTTCCATGAATAATAACATGTAAATGCATTATTAAATACACGCAGAGAGCACTCGTGACTACTTTCGGTCTGAGAATTTTGTTTCAGTTGTCCAATTTAATTGATATGAATAGCAAATGTGAATTACTTTTTTCATCAGTTTTTATTTAAACTGAAATAATGAATATAATAGATGTGGTATTTGAAATTTATTTCGAGATGAAAAAACCAATAAAGCCTTTAATTTTCTTAGCGAAAGAAAATCGAGCATTAATGTTTTATATCTAGGTAAGTATAAATAATGTTAATGGAGTACGTTTAATCGATTGTTTTTAGGGTTCCGTACCTCAAAAGGAAAAAAAAGAAACCATTATAGGATCACTTTGTTGTCCGTCTGTCTGTCTGTCAAAACCCTTTAACTCGGGAACGCGTGGAGGTATCCAGTTGAAATTTAAACCATGCCTACGGGTCCTTTAAGTTGTGAAAAAAATCAGACTTGTAAATTAACGCAAAAAAAAGAAAAGGCCGGTTATGCGTGTGAAATGTCCAGCATTATTTATTTATTTATGCCGCAAAAAAAATATATTTCGACACTCATGGAAATCAAAATTCATAGGGACATTCCCGTGGACCTAAAACTATGAAATTTGGCAAGTTATTACTCGTCTTAAACTACAAGTACAGGGAAAAATCTAAAAAGCGTATATCTTTAGTTAAATCACAAAAAAAATAGAGCCTAATTGCAAGCAGTGGGGGTCGAAGGAGTTAACTGTATCATATGGGGTACGATCACAATAGGCCTTCATGGCCGCAGTGATATAAAAGCCACGCTATCATCATATGGGGTATCGTATGAGAGGACTTCATTGGCACAAGCTTAAACAGATTTTTTTTACCATGTATAATTTTCGACGAAAAATAAAAAAAAACCCCTTCTCATGTACAATTATCTAATAACATAACCTATCTAATAACTTTGGTGGATGTAGGTAGTACCTAACAGTTTGCACTGATAAACGTATATACAGGCCTTTGTACGGGACCCTCGGTGGGCGAGTATAACTCGCACTGGTCCGGTTTTTTTTATTTTGAACGAAAATTTTTTTTTTGAAAAAATCGCAGTCTCAACAATAAAATAATTCTGTATTCTTTATTTAGAACAGCGAGCCAACTTCCGAAATATTTAACTCCAGCAAGTTCAAGCGCAGTCAAAGTAAGTACTTCAGAGCGCAGTCCCGCGAGTTTTACAGATTTTAATTTTCCTTTTGTCTTTATGGATCACGAAATGTTTTGTGTACTCATGCCCCGGGAGGCCGCGGCCGGACCCCCCGCTGTGGCTTCCTTCCTACATCGTCTCCCTACAAAAACGCTTGTTATAAAAATGCACGACGAACAAAAACGCTTACGTCGAGTGACAAGTGCCCTTTGTTTATAATATTTGTTGATTTGTTCAACTTGTTTATGAATGTCTATAACACCAACCGATGACTGTGCTCTTTTGCAGCTTATTGGTTAGCTGAGTCGAATACATGCAAACACACGATATCTTCGCCGTCGGTAGGGTATTAGAGCCTACTGGGAATAAAGATATTGACTAGGTACTTATGCTAATATGAAGTGTTTACTTCTATTTTCTCTTTGTCTTCGTTAGAAAACCTTTGTTGTACTTGCACAAACTTGTCTTTTAATTTTTACTACTATTTTTGACTTTCAATCTCAACCATTTTAAAAACATACGTGTCCACTGTGTCACATCTATGCTGCATTCGATAGAGCTTTAAATTACTAGATTTTTTATGATCTTTTAGAAGCATTGACAAGTATTACAATAAAAAAATCAAAAATCCGGACTGCAAGAAAGTCAAGTTTTGAGATTTTGCAAAGCGTTGGTAGTATTTGACCATTTGCATGCATTAATTGCCAATTTGTTATTCAAAACTACGTTACAACCGAATAAAGCGGTATTATCAAAATCGTAATTTTACAAGAGAGTCAAATAACAGAAAAACTTATTTCAACCATCGTACGTACAAGTTGTATACTTAAACAAATGTGGTATCATTGCATGCGTAAAAAAATAACCTATCAAATGACATCAGACACAACAGAGCTCCACCAATCACATAACACGAAAATGCCAAAAAACTTCATTTTTTATTGTGTGATTGGTTGAGCTCTATTAGGATGATAATTTCAAGTTTGACAAGGCTGCGAAGCATATTTATTATTTCGGTGTAACAGCAAGTCAAGTCCCAGTGTTATATATTTATTGTGACCGGTCGGGAACCCACCAAATAAAGCTGTTGAAAATAACGAACCCAATAGATAACTATTACTGTTTAGTGTTTACCAATCCCTAGTTCTTTCTTACTTCTCGATGTGATAAAAACCGCAAACCTCTTCGCTCAATTAACATGTTGCCCGGTCTATCTAATAAAGACACATTATATAATCTGTCTGCTAAACTGACCATCTTTCAACATCAACAAATCAAGATAAATGAAATACTTATATACGAAACAAAAAAAAACTATGTAAGTATTAAAATTTTGTGTCTGAGTTGGCAAATTGCCCTTGTCAAACAAATCAAGCAGAAAACACTCTGTAGCTATGTAAACACACAGAAATAAAATCAAAATTTCATATAACAGCAATGCGAAGTGATTGTTGACAGTGTTTTACAACACAAGCACGCGTCCACAGAGGGCGCGAGCGCACAACATCCGAGAACTTTATTATCTGACACCTCGGAATAAAACGGCGTCATTATCGAGATATCATACTAATGTAGAATGTTAAATTTATCAAATATACGGTATTTGGATGAAAACATACAAGTTGACAACATGTGTAGTTGCTATCTAAGCGGACGGATCGGACGCCCCGGGGCGCGGGCTCGGCTCGCACGCATTACTCACCGTGACCTAATGGCCGGAGATAAATCATGTGTACCTATCTAAAAAAATATACAAAACAAATCCAGAAACGGGCCAATGTTGAATAAACAAAATTCATGGAAATGGGGACAAATCTTACAATGGTCGGTGCCGGTGGTCCGAGGAATTGCCCCGAGATCCATTCGCGAATTCGGAATGATGACGTCACTGCTATCACCCAAATTTGTGTCGAGCAGAAAGATCTTCATAATATCTTTTAAACATTAGTATTTTTGTTGCTTCATCGTACTGTGAAGATTATCTCAATTTTACTAATAAAATATCAAGGTTTCGATGAATTGACGATAATAGTTGATCCGTAAAGCAGAAATAAGTACCTATTTGACTTAATTAGCATAAATCCTATAAAAGTATATTCATGGCATGGAGCTACAACTAGGTCGTGGATTCAAATCCCACATGAGTACAATTTTAAGAGGCATTTAAAAAATCAGAATCTGATTATTTGTTACTTATATCGTTTGAAAGAGTTTTCTAAATCAAAACTGTTGTTTAGATGAAACAGAAATGCCCTCAACAAACCATTAGATATTCAATTAAATGATACAGCTTTGTCAAATAAGCGTCTATGCAAAAGGAAGATAAAGCTTGACAGTCGGCTAAATAAAGATATGAATTCTCTAACGCGATTAAACGAAAAGTGCAACAAATTAAATTCTCCCACGCAAAACGTCCCTCGAACAAAGAGAGACATTACGTCGACCCGAATAGAAGTAATTCATAAAAGTGAGCAAGCCCTTTGATATGAAAATACGTTAATCCACGGCACGCGCGCCGAACTGAGGGAGGTGACCTAAGTTCGTTTGTTTGTTTGCCTTCCTCGATATCAACTTGTTATTTATTTATCTTAACTCGGGACTTTTCAATACTCCCGTTCATATTTATTAAGCCTCCGCTCGTGAGGCATTATAAATTATAATTTATTCCGAGATTAATGAATATAAGTGTGTTATAATCGTTCTGAGGCATTTTTGAAATATATTCCTTGAATATCTGGAATGTCTGTTCGAATGCTCCCCGCTGGAGACGTTATGTGATGTTGTCTCTCATAATCTTGGACATTTTAAATCTTGTATCAATAAAATATTTACAAATAAAAGAATCTGTGAGAACATTTTATACATTATCATTAGATACTTTACGATATTGAGTAGCGACATTTTTTTATGAATTACTAGCTTCTTTTTGCTCACGTACCACCATTTTGAATAGCCTGGCTATTCTGAGCGAGCCTATTTGATATTCACTATCTACACCTATTCAAAGTTTCATCCAAATCGGTTCAATACAATAAGCGTGATTGAAACACAAACATACAAATATGTATACTCACAAGCTTCCAGTTCTATTATATTAGTAGGATAGTAAGAACTAGGATTTTTAAAGGATTGTCACAATCTACGAAGATGAAGTTGTCATGATATCCTATATATAATATTAGTCGTTCATTACTCAATATTTTATGTTTGAACTCTGTAGCGTAGTGGGCGGCGGGCGACTTGCGGGTTCGATCCCTGCCGTTTGTATGATCTACAGATATTTGTCTCGGGTCTTGGTGTTTTATATGTAGGTACCTTGTATTTACAAACAAAAAGTATAAAAATAGTAAGTATATCAGTCATAGAGTCAGTCATACAGTAAGCTCTGCTTACTTTGTTTGGGCTGGATGATGCTGTGTGGAAAGTCAAGCATTATTTATTTATTTATTTTTCTGATTCTAGGCTAACCACTCATTAAACGTAGAAGCATTTCAGAAATGCTTATAATCTTGAATGTATAAAGATTTGAATGTCTATCGTGCTTTGGGAATGCATATTGATCCTGTTTTTTTAAGACTTTGAGTATATTGGATTTTAATGGTTCTTATACTCTACTTGTCTCAGTCCTGTTGACACAGACAGGGTTTATTTATGAGGAAAAATGAAAGAGGTCACAAAGTCAGAGACATGTAATAGTTCAGGGAAGGCTTAGTCCAACGGTTAACAATAGAAGAAGTAAATTAAAGAAATCTAATGATAATTAATGTTTAGTCGACTGACCACGCGAGGTATACCTACTCAAGCTGTTATAAAGAATGCATACAATTATTTATACAAATGTATAATAAGCATGTATTTACGAACAAAAAGGATACAAGTAGTATATCAGTCATGTAGTACCCATAACACAAGCTCTGCTTACTTTGGTAGAGTCATAGAGTAAGCTCTGCTTAGTTTGGGGCTAGATGATGCTGTGTGAAATGTCCAGCATTATTTATTTATTTTTGTTTAATTTTATAAAAATTTGAGAATGAACAAAACAAACTTAAGTGAAAGTCGAGCTAAAACAACAATGATTCCGAAACTCTAATGTCCCATTGGCACCCTTAGGTATGGAACCCTAAAATCCAATACCGTTACTCTTTTAATGAGTAGACGTTACTAAACGATTTTTTACTGCTAAATACTCTGGTTACAGCTACTGGGTACTTTACATTGAAGTTTATGGCATTCGTTACGAAAATATTAATCTCGTGTATTATAAATAATAACAGTGGAAGGGCTGGGCGGTGCTTTTAAAAGGGTATATTATTAAAAGTTATTTCGAACACAGTGCCCACTAAAAGAAACAACAAATACCAAAATTATGTTTATTTTAAAAGCTTGGTATTGAAGTACCAATTAGATTCAGATTGTTAAAACTTTTTGTGCAACGGTAAACTCAATTGAATGAAGAAGTTATTATAGCCACTTAGGTATCCCTTATTCGTACATTGGAGCAATTAGTTTTATGTTGAAGTCTGATATTAAAATCTTTAACAGCGATGACTGTTGAAATTACGAGCTAACTGGTACAGGCAACCTAGTAAGTAGAATTCATTTTGTTTAGGTATATTAAAATAAAAAAAAAATACATTTATCTTTTTTTTCTTTTCTACTCCAAACCCATTGCACCTATAGCACTGAGAAAATTTCAATATTCATCAAGAAAAAGTATGGAGTTTGGGGTCTATGAATGAGAAACAAAACAGGTCTAAGAGACAAGTGTGTATAACATTGGAAGGAGAAGGCATAAGTGAACATACCTAGACCAATTCGGTGACATTTTAGAGAAGAGGCAGTTCAAAAATATCCAAAATGGCGAGCTTGTATGAAGAATTGAGGGTGAAAGGATCATAGCAACTAGATTTTTTGATGTAACATCGACAAGACAAGAAAAAGCGAGTAATGCGTGAAGTAGAAATCTGTGGTCATATTATCTGTGTCTTGTATTCCCTAGGGGAAAGAGGCGTCATTTTATGTTTGTATGTAATATGTTAATCGTTGGTAATGTGAGTTGCGACACAGGGCGTCCACGTCTCTTCTAGTTAACATGACTAACTCAACTATCGCGCCACGATCGATGATGTATCGAGACATGTATTTCATCAGACACAGATGGTGTTTACTCGTGATAATGCCGACATAATTAGGTAAAAGAAGAAATGTTGTAGGTAGGTAATTATTTGCGTCTCTATGTACTCTTATAGTACCTTCAGTACATAGCAGAAAAAAAATCTTTTGTAATTTTTTTTTCTAAGTAAATTACAAGTACATGGATTATATATATATATATATATATATATATACAAGGATTAAGAGCCTAGAATAACATCTCCAAAGCTAGGTAAATGGTGAAGGATAAGTTTTTAGCACAACACGTCATGTTGAACTTGTTTTTCCTATAAAAATCTGATTACTTATATTAGATGAGACGGTTTCTGGACTCAGCAAGATTAGACTACTCATAGTTTACTACCTAAAGATGTAAGTTCTTGCCCGGGACAGCTTAGAAGCAAAAATCTTCTCTTTAAAAAAATCTACAACAATCATAGTCAATATTTCCCTAGATCTTTAGGTATTCCTTTGAATATAATAAAAAGTTACGTGTTTTACTAAAGCTCATGCATTACATTATAATAAAATCAGCCAGTAACAAAGTTAAGTAATAAAATCAATCAAATTCATGAAAGTAATTCACTCCAAACATAATTTGCTTCTCTCACAAAATACCAAGCGCCTACGAATGAACGCACAGCAACATGGTCTCTCTACCAGAACCTTTTATTTTTATCCAAGGCGCTTTCCCGTGGTTTGATTCTTGTTCACATTTTATAAAGGCACTCATATTTGTTTGTCTTAACTTAACAGCTGCAGAGATCAAGACGTTAAAAAGTGCCCATGATTTGTAGCAAGTACTTAATAAATAATAATCGCATGGGTAGCGTTTGCAGGCAAAATATGAACAAAAATCACTTTTCTATTGGTATATGTACACAGCTCATCCACATTTGTTTATGGCTTCTCCCTAGACCCAAAGGTTTGCTGGTAGAAAACTCTTTTAGGGTTAAGCTCGCGTTTGTACATGTACTTTTGAACATATTGTTTTTGTAACTATTCTCTTGTGTACTCGTACAATAAAGAATTACAGAATTACAGAAAAAAACAACCAAGGCAAGGAATACCATCACCTCAAATTTGCTGGGAGTTTAAGATCCTTTGAAGATGTTGAAGGGGTAGTCAGAGACACTCGCTCACATTTTGCAGGGAAATGTTTATAGGTATTATCGGCATTGAGAAGCTGTGTTAAGTTACCTACCTATACAATCATACCCGTAACTATAATTCTCACGAAGCTACTAGGTTAGGAAGATACAGATATTATCTCTAGGTCAATATTTATCACAATCTCTTCTGACACATCCGGAAGAAAAACCAAAATAGGTAGTCCTAAGAATTTATACTAGAGTCAAAAATGTTATCTTTTTTTTTATGAATCCTGGTAAAATTTTTGCATGATGTCTCACTATTTTGCCCCTGTTTTTTCCATGGTCATTTTAGTATAATGGTCAACAGAACTGGGTAGCAAGCAGTATGAATAGAACTGAACTGATTTTGATATCTTGATACATTTGCACAGCAGTGGTCCAGACACCTACCGCGTGGTTACCTCGACTCGAAACTAGATTTATTTATAAATGTTCACCGTGTGATTATTTTGCTCCTCACCATTGTGTCCTACATCTTCACTGACAATATTTTATTTAGACACCCCTCATTTCACGGAATCCGGTCATATTACGACACCATTCGGACATGTAAGCAAACATCTTAATGTTTACTAATGAAACATTTCTAAATACATTGATTGATGATGTTCTCGCTCGGGTTTTGTTGTGCATCGCATTATTCTATTGATAAGTTGCGCTGCGGGAAGCGGACGTCAGCGTTGGTGGCTTTGCTATTGTTCCGAGACGACACAATTCGCCAAACATTTTGGTGCAATTTTTTTATACGTTTCTTTTCGAGTGGATCATTGAAATTTCATGCGTATTTTAGAGGTTGCAGATGGATTTCCATTAGGAGTGAATGATTAAGGGGTGTGGGTCCCCCCCGTCTCACCGCGTTGAGTCTCAGGGCAATCTCAGGGGAGCTGACGACCCCTGACGCTGGAGTGTGGTGCACTGCTTGCAATTAACTCCTCTGTCGAGCATTATCTCGGCATTAGAGAGACGTCGAGCCCCTACGCCTGAAGACATCTGTATCAACGCCACATCACTTGGACGCCTTCCCTAATCATGGCTAATGTTCACGTGAATACCCCATACTAGAGGTATTATAGAGCTCATGTTCTGTAGCTATTTTATCTGTAACCATTTCAGACCAATTCATTTTATCAATTTTATTTAGCTTTTATAAAAGGTAGAAACTGAAAGCTTTTGTAAATATAGTTCCAAAATCAAAATTAATTCAATATAGAGCAAAAGATGCCAACGGTTGTGATTAGCAATATAAAAGTTAATCATGTTAGTGCGCTGGGGTGGGCCGGGTGTCGCGATATCATTGTCCCAGGTTCGACTCCGACCCCCCGCATGGATTCGTTGCTTATTTAATGCAACGATACACACGTAAACATCTAAATAACTTTTGGGTGACACTTTTTCCCCTACCCTCTAATTTAACTAAGTAGCCGTATCTTAACAAATGTATTGGGGATGAGACATTCGATCCAAATGTGTTCAAGGAACAGATTTGTCTAAACTCAATTGTTTGTGGGAAAACAGAAAAAATATTTGTTTATTTTCTCATAATAAGAGTTTTCACCGAGTGGGGATATATACTTTGAATTCTGGCGGAATCGATTTTCTGCTTTAGAAAATTCATAAAGTATTAAAATAAGCCCACAACACTGAAGGTTAGAATAAATGGTAAGTATTAAACTTATAACCTGTCGCTTATGGAATGATGACTTCGGCGATATGTAGGCATGTGTCAATATTTGGACTTTGGACGTTTCTCTAATCCTTTAAGACGTCTTCAATATCTAGGATCATTCCAAAAATATCAGAGGGAATGCCTATCGTGCCTAGTGAATTCGTTATTAAAAAAAATACAATAACAATCATACTAAGTTATTGTTTTCTTTTATAATTTTTGTACAAGGATGAACCTTGTACTGTTATATCGGTCAGATCAAGCTTTTTACACCGATAAGGGTTTTGAGATGAGCTGAAAAAAGTGCAACAAAGTGTCAATTGTCAGGGAGGCGCTTGAACAGAGGCGAGGCACAGGCAGGGCTGCGCTCGGACACGGCTGGATAGACGCATCGGAGCGTGAGGCCGCCTGCTCTAAGCTCGCACCCCATGACTCCTGCCACTCTCCTGTCACAGCTTACGCAAACCGACTGACAGCCTCCCAATAATTCGCAACGAAAATGTGTTAATCGCACACTTTCACGGTATACGACTCCAAATTAGATTAGCTCGATGACAATAGCGACATCTGTAGCTGAATGAGAGTCGTCATATTTTGACAGGTATCGTCAAATGTCCGGACCCTCGTCTGCCCACATACATGTGTTCGCTCATCCTACGCGAGCTCTTCGAGCTAACGTTCGATGTCATTATTTTTTCTTCTCAAAAGACGTGATTTCACGCGGCGCGAACATTCATCCGATTGTCGTGAATTTCGTTATCTTGTATTAGCGAGCGTGCGAGTTGATATTGAAAAAATAATACGTTTGGGATTTGACGGCTCCCATGTGCGCACGGCAGCTTCCTTTCACTGCAACGCTCCTATAAATGAAACGGGATGATAAATTTATTTAATGGATACAAATGTTTGGACATTTTTATTTTGCTGTCGTTTAGACGTAGGTAACATAATTTAGTTCACCATATGTTAAGTCGTTACATCGTTTTGAGTAGGAAATGGAAAAAATTCTTTACGAGTTGTGAGAGAATGTATGACAAACCGGTCGCTTTCCGAGCACCATCCTGCCTGGTTCGATAGCTAATCAAATATGAATGCGCGCAAAAACTTTTTAACAAATGGTTTCAGCAATTGAGTTGACAACAGAATAGTGCCAGTTACAATTTGAGGTTTTTTGCTTGACTATGTTTGGTTGTATACGGTATAAAGTAACTCAGATTTTTAAAAATCAGAAGTTGGATAACGGTAATATCCTTAGACCCTGGGCCTGGTAGCGTTTCTGTCAGATCAAGTAATATTTCAGTTGAACTGCATTTCAGTCTTGCTACTGTTTCGTTGGTTTATCGTTAACATATTTACGCGTCATAGAAGTCCATATAGGTTTGTTATGATTATTTCTCTTGTATTTATTAATAAAAAAATTGACATCATGTAAAAACAGACTATGCTTATCTACTTAAAGCTTAGGGTTACAGTCTTAATTACTGAAACTGCTTCAGTTATGTTTCATAAAGAAAGCAAATGAAATTGAAAGAAATTGTTTGTAGTAGGTTTGACTCAACAAACTAATCTGTTAGAGCTCCTAAACATAGTTATGGTAAAGCATACTAAAAACGTAATAAATTTGTCCATTAAATCTGTCAATAAATAAAATTTGCCGGTTCATTAACGCCGGCCTTAATTCGAGGTCTCGTTCTAATTGATCTCTGGCGCGGGTAATTATTCACAGAGGGTATATACCTAAAGTAATTATTGCTGGGTAGCCCTTTTTCCTTGTCGCCAACTCCCCCCCTCAAGGGGTCTTTCAGTTTGCAGCTAATCACCGGCCGCCTGGTGCCGATGACGGCTTGCAACTGTGTCTTGAATTGCGATGACAGAATTTTAATATATTTTGTTGTTGTATGTAAATTGATGCAGATGCTGTATCGAGTGGATGTCAGAAGATACAGATGGTTCTTGGCATCGTTTGTTATCTTGGAAGTTGGTATAATATAGATCTTTGAAAATATGGCGCGCTTAGGGTGGTTTCCTTTCTACCCCTTCGTCTTCTTACGTTGTGTTATGGAAATTGAGTTTATTTTGTTACTTACTAAAACTCTTCAAGAGTAATTTATCACTATTTAATTTAACCACTATGTCTTGCACTTTCATGACCACTTTTAAGACTATAAAATAAAACTGCTGTTAAATAATTACTGGATAAGTAACAATTTATAACATAATTATATTCTACGAGCTATTAAATTAATTCGAATATAATTAAGAAATTATTAATTTTCAATAAAATAAGCCGCGCCTTTAGGATAAATGGATCCTGTCTTTTTAAATGAGCGCTTGTGAATTTAAAACTTTACTAAAGTGTTCTTAAGTAAAGTATAGTCACGTGCAATAAAATGTATACACTCCACAATGTTTCCACCCATGTACAGGTAAATATGTCCAACAATGTTCTCATATTTTTGTTAATTTCGCCACTAGTTCAATGTGAAATCAATCTCCGCTTCTTATATAAAACCTACATCTATTAGTTTTAATGTGACATTTATTTTAAAAGTATGGAGTGAATACACTTATTGCATATGACTGTACAAGGTAAGTACCAAGAATCATGTTCAATCATGTTCCCACAAATGGAAGCGCTCGTGGTCGTGCTTGGTTAGTCATTCTAGTTAGATCGTCGAAGTTAAGCAACGTTCAAAATGGTCTGTAAGTGAATGGGTGACCGCCAGTGGCACTTCCGCGCTTCGGAGGGCACGTTTAATTGTCGGCCACGGCTATACTCGTATAAGTTGTTAAGCCATGACGAGGCTTTAAGTCGGCCTAAAAACTCCGTCACCAGAGTTGGCCACTGACTCATACGAACTTACTTTCAGATGGACGATTTTGAATAAAACTTGTCAAATTATATTTTTTTACTTAAAACAAACTACAACCACACAGGCTCTTTGAAACGATAAATTAACATTATCCTCCTGTTATAAAACCTACGCAAAATGTAAAGGAGATTTATATTTGTTAAGGAGAAGTTGTTCGTCTTCATGAGGCCTGACGTTTCATTTCTGTCTAGCCAGGCAGCCGACAAGTGCTAACCCTCCGCCGCTCTCCGCACCTCACCACCCCTTCAAAGCAATGTGATTTTTATTATACAGTTATCTATCTTCATTCAAAACGACGCATCAAGTTACTTTACCACTGGAACTCAAAAAAGCAATAGGTCAATAGCAAAAACAAAAGGGTTGCAGCCACGGTCTGCTAAGTATCAACTTACTGCACTTGACTCGGTGGAACGCAGAGCCAAGGGGCTCATAGATGAAGACTATCTTGCCAAAGCAAGGCTCTAAAGTCTGAGCCATCGTCGTGAGGTAGCGAGTTTGTCGGTCTTCTACAGATTGTACTATGGTAAGTGTGCCCAAGAGCTACACGACCTTATTCCGCCATCGCCGTTCTTTTACAGGGACTTCAGACGTACAGCTGACTATCATCCTCACCTGGTTGATATTCCGTTTATTCGAACTAAGCGCTTTCAAATTTATTTTATTATGCGCGCTGCAAAAATTTGGAATCAGCTTCCAGCGTCTGTATTACCGCTAAGTTACGACCATGTTATTTTTAAGAAGAGAGTTAATAGACGCCTCCTGGGTAGGCTCGCTTCATAGTAGACCTCATTCATGCCTGTGTACCTAAGTTTCGCGAACCAGAGTCGACCATTATCATAAAATAAAAAAACCTAGATCTTTTTCATTCAATAAAGCTAAGCAAAGCTATCGAATAACTTGAAATTTCAACCGAAATGGTAATTTTATAATTCTTTATGAAATCTCGCATAAATTCAACGCAGGAAGTAAAATAACGGTAAAGAATAAAGAAAACAATTTTCTTTAAATTGGGTATAAATTGTTGTGGTACTGCTTTCCCGCTACATTGTGTCGAAGGGCTCCCCTTGTTATGCATAAAATTTTGTCTTATTACTTCCAACTTCGCTATTATATTTGACGAGACGAAGTTGCCAAGTTATTTTGTTATTAAAATTTTTGGCCGAAGACGGCGAGATAAATCTAGTTCGAATGTAAATGGGAATGCTTAAATTATAAAGCGAGGACTTACTTTGATTTAACAAACCTTACGATGTGCGGATTATTGTCGGAAATTGAAACGGGCGCTTGTTTTGTGATTCGCGCTTTGTTTTTGGGAAAAGAGACGGAAGAGAAATGGGATTGCATTATCGCTCCACTAGGTTGTGTCTACCACAGAAGCTTTGTATATTCTTAGACACATAAGAACATAGAACTCTGTAACCTTTTTTAATTAACGTGTAAACAAATTAAAAAAAAACAACAAAATATCAATTAATGGAAATCCTCTATTACAGGTAGTAAAAAGATAACTGTTGCAAGATTATTTTTTCTTTAGAGTACGAGTAGTTTAGCGTTAAGGCCGCCCATTGTAGGTACAATGGGCGACCTTACTTGTCTTTGTGTATTTCCTGTTATGTGTTTCTTTTGTGTACAATAAAGTGTTTTTCTATTCTATTCTATTCTAGTAGGTATCTAGGCTTGAGCGGTTATCGCGGTGTTCCTCTCTCTCATGTCAAAACGAATGAACGATTTCGCCTAGATTTGTCAATTTTTACATAACGCCCTCTTAACGGCCACGCTTTGACTTGTTCCCATAACCCAGTAAAAATCTTACCATTTGTTCTAGCAAATGTGAATAAATAATGAAGTGGTAGAGTGTATCGTATCCTATTTTCATTTCTATCTTGTTTGGATTATGTACTCCTTTTAGGTACGTGTTGATTGTACAACTTGTAGATTGTGTACAGGTCGCCGATCTAGAAAATTGTTTACGATACGAGCTTTAGTAGAATTCAATCTTAAATTATATTTTTGGCGCCAAGATTAAAAAAATCCTATAGGTACATATAAACCGTGCGAAATGAACATTTGGGTATCGTTTGAACAGAAGCTCCTCTTCAATTGCTCTCGTTGTTGCTGTTTTTTGGTATCAATTTATTACAAATTAGTCCTAGCGCGCTGGCTTTAATATATCGCGTCTACGACTAATAAAACTTGCAGAAATCCTTATAAGGAGTTCTGGCGTAACATTTAGTTGTAGCTGGAGGCGGCTGGCGGCGGCTAGGACGCGACGCGGCACACGTAACATCTGTTCCTTTTGTCGCGACAAATTAACACCGAGTCGAGCAAACTGAGCCAATGCAACGACCCATTCTCAGCTCTGAACGAGCCCTAAAGCTTCCCTTAAGCGCGACGCCAGCTGCGAGCACCACTAAATTCCACGTTACAATGCTTTGTTTTAAAATTTGTAATCATTCTCACATTTTACGACGTCGAACGGTCCGTTTCGGAAAATTTGATACGACTATAAACCCTGTAATTGTGTTAGCATTCCAGTTAATTAAAAGTTATGAATTTAAAGGCGCACAGCTTTAGTACTCTTTGACGCACGCCGTCTGAATTAAACACTGATATAAAACCTGATGAATTTATTTTAACGTCCATATTTAAAGATGAGATAGCTGGTAATGAGTTATCCTTAAAATATTACTGCTCACTATTTTTATATTTCGGTGTTATAACTTACGAAAAAATAATAGTAGCGATTTAACGAAGATAACTTTGTCAGATTAAAGCTATGATTTGTTGAATCCGCATAATGGTTTACGCTGGAGCAATAAAATTGTATTAGGCTAATAAATTTAAAAAAATCTGCCAAGTCAAAACATTAGTTTCCCACAGCGATTAAACGGCGAGAATAAAGGGCGATCTGAAACACTATAGAGCAGTGAGTTATGAAAACAAATACACATTACGCGTATACGAAATCTCGTACAACTAATGACGTTAAAAGCGAGGGGTAAAGTAACATTGTTAACAGTCATAGTTCGGGTGTGCGCGCCAAAAGTTGGGTCTAGTGTCATAAATACCACAGTGGGGGGCCACGTCATCCCGCACGGTGAGCCTAGTCGAGGAGACAGCGGTGCCTAACCCCACGTTTACTTCTGGCAGCGTCCTAATTGACTATAGCTCGCGCGATGATGCGTGCGTCCAATGACAATGCTCGCACGATCATGCGAACAAACAAGCGCGAGCAGTTCGAGCTGTTTCCCCGCATGATAAAATCGCATAGCATCATCACGCGATAGCCAATTAGGACGGCGCCTGAGAGTACCGAGTACGATGTTTTTATTCACTCGCGTTGAAGTAAACAGCAATTTGTATGGAAAAAGAATACAACACAAATCTGCGTCTACATTAACGCGAACGTAATAGTTTCGTACTTGGTACTTAGGTGATATAGGTAAATACAGGTGAACCAAAGGCAACGTGCTCTCGATTGTATTTCGGATAGCCACTCGTTCAGAAGACCAATACTTGAGAGGAGTGTTCCACAGTACAAATATCCAATGAAAATAAGAATACAATACAGTCATTGACGAAAGGGAAAAGGGTGAAATCTGTCTTCAATTGATTCTCATATTTCTTGTATATTTTTGTAAACATTATTATTTTTTAAAGAAAGAGATACTCAGTCCAAAATGAAATCTAACTCATTCCATCGCGATGCCGCCGACACTTCAAGTGATGTAGTAACTCTGGCCGCCGTCTCTCTCACTAAACTAACAATAACCGCCACGTATGCGCGTGTTAACATTAGCCCCTTACTTAATTCCTTGTAGCCCTAAACTCGCTTAAGAGGGTAAGACTCTTTGACACTGTTGATTAAATAATTACTTTAAACAATAACTTCTCGACCTTGACCCGTTAGTACTTTGGGAGGCTTACACGCTCTTAACTAGCGTGTTAAGTGTAGATATCATAGGTGCTACCTACCTGTGTACCGACTTAATTTTAATTAGTTGGTTTTAATCGTGTTTCTTTTTATTTTGTTGGCTGTTCTAACGCTTAAACAGGTTTTATGAACGCTAATTAATTAGCATCATTACATGAATCTAGAAAAAATAGTATTCTGTGAGAACCGAGCATGTTAAAGTGAGACTAGCTTACGCTTACAGTTTTACGCATGTCCTTCTCATTACCTTTTTTTTAATATAAAATAGTAATCTTAGTTTATCTGATATTTTTAAATAATGGGTTTATTCAGATTTATTATCCCTAGTTTTTCATGAAATTTATTTCAAAGAACAAACTACCCAAGTTAAACCCTAAACATGCGAATAACTTAGGTTCGTTTATTTGTTAAAATATGGAAGTTATTTCTTTAAGTAACTTAAACTATTATAATAACTATTATGAGCGCATTTCATTATTCGCAGTCGTACTTCCCAGTCCTTTGTTTGCGCTCGTTTTTCTTATCAATATAACAATCTAAGTTTAAAGAATAAAACTAAGTATAACCTCATATATTTAAAATTAACGATAAAACCGCCCCTTTAGCTTTAATTTTTTATGATTATCAATATAAATGCCCAAGGGCTAACCTTCCTTTGACATGCTTGGTACTCTTTCGTTTCATGTTTCAACAATATGCTTTGATTATTTTCCGAGTTTACCCGGAACTTTTTTTATTGGTTGCTCTTTCACAATAATCAGACTTTAAATGTCTATTGGTTTACTTTATTATTAAAATAAAATAAAAAAAATGTTTCGATAATAATTATGCTAAATCATCAAATAAACTTTTCTCAACAATAATAATGAATGAAATAAATACTTTCATAACTTCTCTCTCGTAAGCACTTTACTGTCGGTATAATAAAATTGTAATAATATTTAAATCTCGGTTTGCATAAATAGTACGGACAGCGGGTGTTAGTGTCGTTTGTTCGGCGCTACACGGGCGGGGCTGACGCCCTGTGTTAAGCCTACCCTCCAGCACCTACTCTATTGACTTTCTTCCATCACTTTCTTATCGAGTTATGATAACTTGTTCAAGAAACAGAAATACGACCTTGTTACAAGCGGGCGAGAGTTCAATTTTCAACAACACAAAGCCTTGAGCATAATTCGTTTCACCGCATCGACGCCACTTCTTAAATAATAAAGGCTCTTTGTAAAACTTTCCCTCCTTGAGCGTTCTAAAGCTTTTCGGTATCCAGTAATTAATATTCATGGAGGCTCGTGCCGGAGGGGCCGTGTAATTAATAAACTTATATGATACTTTTGTTTAGAGTGTCATTCCTGAGGCGGCAGGGGGAGGTCGGCGTTGCTCGTGTTTGTGTCGCTGTTCAGAGGCAAACCCGCCCCTCCTCACTCAGAGCTTCCGCCTTTACAGAAAAATAACCACTCCGAACATTAAACTTCCCTCTCGTCCATCGCATTCAAAACGAGAACCTTAAATAAATTAATGCTTCATATCAATGGAGACAAGTATCGTTTAATTTAATTTGAAGGCCCAAGTAATTCGACAAAACTTCTGTAATAAAATTATCGAGCATTGACCGTAGTCACTGATAAACTCGAGTGGGTGTGGGTTCGAGCGCGCGACCGGACACAGCTCCGCATGTTAATACACGTAAACCAAGATAATCCATAAAACTCACAAAAGGTGCCGAGTTGTCTTCACGATCCGGGTCGGCCGGTTGCGCCATACCTTTAATCAGTGTTTCAAAGTCTTTATTTTTGTATGCAACTGGCATACCAACCAAATTCAATACGAAAAAATATGAATTGGCGGCTGTGCATAAATTGGGGGCATTTAGAGATTTTCATGGATCGTTACCTATGTGTGTGAAAATTATGTATGCAACTCATTTTAAATGCACAGTTTTGAACGCTCGTTGATCAGTGAAACGCTATCCCCTCGAAGCACTTAAGCACTTAGCGCAAACATATCGATTCTCGATACTCGTCTGCGGCACCCCGGCACCCTGGGGACGGCGTAACAATGTAAAAACGCGACTTCGCTTTAGCACTGCATCATTCACTTATTTGTCCTCTGGTGTGACAGGAGAGCAACTAACATTACCAGTGAGTTAAACTGGGGTTAAACCCGCCGAGGGTCACTCGGTAATATTATAACGTGCAAGGAGCAAAAGAGCCCGCCTTATCTGCCTCACGGCCCGATTCCTGACCACTTTAATGGGAAAAGCATGTTAGAATTAAACTAAACAAAGACGACGCATCAATTAGGGGCTCTTCTTGTTTTTTCCTTCTCCAAAAAAGGGCTTAACTTTTTAAAGCTTGTACGTCGACCGAGTTGAGTTCGAGTCAGTTCGTTATTTTTTACTGCCTTATTTGATTAGATCAATGTCATTGATTCTTGTATGGATTTCAATTAAGCAGATTGAAGATAAGTGGGTGCAAACATTAAGCTCAATGTATATCCATCTATTTTATAAATATGGGTATACCTACTTAAGGTATTTCCTTAAAGTTTTAAATAGAAAAATCCTCTAAGTAAAACAACCAAAAAACTTTTGTTTCTATTCGATGAGTCCTGTCGACATTTAAATAATTTTGTTTCCCTTTTTTTCTGTACTTTCTCTCTTCCATGCCATTTCTTTAATTATAAAAAAATACACTGCTTTGGTACTCAAAAACATAGAGACAAATAATAGTTGGGACAGGAAATAAAAAAGATAACTAAGGTATTCCTAAAATAAATGATTAGTTTAACGCAATTTACTTCTACAAATATGTATATAATAATAGCTTGTAGAAGTGACGGCCGTTGGGGCAGAAACGTTCTCGAGTGGAGGCCACGCACTGGAAATTGCAGCAGAGGATGGCCCCCCAGTAGATGAAAAGACCATCTGGTAAAGGTTGCAGGGCAGTTGGGTGCAGGCTGCACAATATTGATCGCTCTGGAAATCAACAGTGGAAGCTATAAGCTCAAATTATGGTGATGACTCATACCCTTGTCTCTTGAAGGTTTTAATCGTAGAGAACCCTGGAAAATGACAAGGTACGGTGTGTGATGAATCCACACTGCCTTACACACAATATGACCATGAACTTTTATTTAGATGAGACCAATCCTCCCGATAGTATTAACAATTTTGATTGAGGAAAGTTATGCTCTTCTTCTTCCTCTTTAATTATTTTGCTAAATAGTACTCCGCATTATTACCTGTCAATCTAGCTTTAATAATGTAATTTTTGACACTCATATATCAACGAAACGATATGGCAACAGATTTAGTAGCCACTTAACACAAATGAAAGCCTTTTGCGGCCAGCCTAGCTCAGAAACCCTTATAACGAGAAAGTGATAGACAACCAGATAGAATATACAAGAGTAGTAGAGTGCAAAAAGAATATTCTATAGGCTTCGTTAAAACTTTTTTTCCCTAAGCAAAACGGTTGACATCAAAGTACAAAATCAAGACATTACTTGCCGTTGTTCGAGACTTGTAACGCAAATTTTATCATCTTGCAACCAGTAAACTGGAATTTGATCATACTAAAAAATGTAGTGCAATAAATCTGAGCCGATAACACAGCTGTAATTAAGACGAGGTAAATATATGGAACGCATTGACGGATCGTAAAGGCACAGTAAAGCTAAAGGATTCAAACAACAAACTGCAAGGTTCTGTTTACGACCGCGCGGCGACCGAACCGCTTTTATTGTTGTTGTAAAATCCACGATCCATTATTAATTATTACAGACATCATTAATCTACTAATCTATTTAAGGGCGTGCGATAAGAATCTCATTTAAAGTATTGAATGAAGAGTGTCTGTAGAGGACTCGAGATAGGCTTAAATTAATGCGCCAAATAAGGACGTAAGTTGATCTCTGTTTCAAAGGAAACTTATCCTTAAGTTGTTGGTTTAAGGTTACATTTTCATTTGCGCAATGGGTTTACTTATGGCTTTTGGGAGCATAAAGTATGGTGCCTGATTTATTACAGGTCGGTGTTTAAACGACAAATGCATCGAAACAGATAGGAGCGACATGTCCGACATTCGAGGACCTATGTTGACCACTATACTTGCATATACAGCGTGATACAATCCCCCGATTCAACTTTAGATATTTTTGTACTCGATGTAATTACTGCTTAGTATTACATTTTTTTCTTTCATTTGCATTTTCTGTTTTGAATTGATAAATATACGTTTAAGAACAAATTACCTCTCCAAAAAAAAAAACTGAAAAACAATTGCCGTAACATTACTGTCATACAATTTAATACCGTAAGGAAAATTGAGAAAATAAACTCGATTCATTTCATACTCATACTCATTTATTCGCCGTAGGAGCTCATGGCACACTTGGTTTTGTCATGTATAAATTAATTTATATAGATTAAATTGAATTGAAAAAACAGTCAAAGCCATATCATACAAGACGGGTAAATAAAAGAAACTAGCCTTATGTAATGTTATCTACATCTAACATTGTAACATTTTAATTTGATGCATTTTAAATCTGTAAGAATAACCTGAGATATATCTTACGGTTTAAAACCGTGTGTTACCGACGCACCCACTAACCGGATGGAGATTCTTTCAAACATAATCTTTACAACAAAACTGTTCTTCAGTCACTAACGAACCAACACATCGATAGATTTAAGTAGCACTGATTACAATAAAGGATGAGATCAATTTAACGTCTACTTATCATTCGACTAACTGAGGCTTTGTATTGAACTAATTTTACTGACAATAGAACACTATTGAATTGAGTAGACCTATATTTTTTTAGTTATGGTGTTTTCAGAACTTAGCCTATTTCAAGATTTAACGAAAAATAACATAAGGGTGGTTGATAACATGGAGTTGGCCAGATATATAATTTTTATGTCAACTACTCATATAAATACCTGTACTGTATGTTTGATTGTTTGTATGTTTCATTCTCAATTTTTCTGTGTCTCTATAATTTACTTGTGTACCTATTTTGTTAATTTGTTTTATTTTAAAATGTTGTATGTGCTTGTCAAATAAAAATATTCTTGTCTATTCTTAATAGCATCAATTGACGACCTCTGTGGCGCGGTAGGTGAAAACCTGCTTGGGACGCAGAAGGTTGCAGGTTCGATCCCCGCCGCGGGATAAATGTTTGTATGATCTGCAAATATTTATTTCGGTGCGCTATGTTTTTCTATAAACCCACTTTTACTAATTGCGTTTGCTATAACTTCAGCAGCTATAACCGAATATAGATATAACGGTTCAATTCTTATACACTAGTTTTGTTATAAAACCACTTTTACTAATTTGTGATTTATATAACTGTACTATATTCTCTAATCGTAAAATACATAATTGTTTTTATTATAACGACCATAAGCAATACATTTAATGTGTTATAAAGTTTATCACATCTAATTGCATTATTACTAATAGTATTTTGCTATAATAATATTCAATAAGTAAACTGTACCTATCTACACCATGAATAGCGCCTTAGACCAATACCAACCAGGTGAATTTTTAAGAGCGATTGCTTCAAACCTTTATTTAAAATAGTATTAAGGACTACCTTTAGATCTAAATAAAATAATTCTATTAATTTTGCATGCATACCTACGTTTGTTTTATTTTTTCTACCTATAACGATAAGGTTATAATAGGGACAAGTCGGTTCTGGCACTCGCCGGCCGCTACCGCGGCACGCTTCGCTCGGCTCGTGCATGGTTTGGTCACTATTGAAACCATGCTCGTCGCTACGCTCCTCGCAACCTATTCTACAGGTCTGTTATCCTGTTATGGCAACACGAAATTTATAGAAAGTTCCTATAAAGAGCAATTATCATTTTATGTCATATTTTAGTTATATTTATAATAATTATATAAACTGCACGATATAGCAATATTAAAGTATATTATATGATA
Source organism: Epirrhoe alternata (assembly GCA_963565295.1). NCBI lineage: Eukaryota > Metazoa > Arthropoda > Insecta > Lepidoptera > Geometridae > Epirrhoe > Epirrhoe alternata. The sequence goes on from OY751375.1 coordinate 6,248,254, forward strand.
CAGTTATAACAAAAAAACTTTATAGAATATGGACCTATAGTAAATAAGTGTTCGAACTAATACAACAATTATAGCCAATAATATTTAGAACAACTGCACTTAGATCAAATATACGTTATGTCTATACGTATGTATAGCAAACACTATTAGTACAAGTGGGTTTATAAAAAAAGTATGAACACCATTTATTTCGGGTCTGGGTGTTTTTATGTATATTATGTATGTATTTCCAAACAAAAAGTATATAAGTAGTATATCAGATAACTGGTTCCCATAGTACAAGCTTTGCTTAGTTTGGGGCTAGATGATGCTGTGTGAAATGTCCAGCATTATTTATTTATATTATTAATTATATCAGCATTATTATGCTTAGACGAGTACTCGTATTATAATTATCACACAGCATGAAGCTGGAAGTTGATGTTGTATCAAAATAATGATAAAGAATGTTTTATTTTAAAATATCTTTGTCAGTGTGAGTTATTCAACTTTTTGCTCAAAAAACTACGAAACACGAAGAAAAGAAATCAGCGCAAGCGTTATGGAGTCAACCGAATCGAGCTAGCGCGACTCAAGACTATTGTTGTGAACTGTGCCACACCCCTGGACACTCGAAGAACTCCATACAAACTCTGCGGTAAAACCTACTGACATCCTCAATACCCAGTGTCTTTTTTGTAACGCTACATTGTGTGTACCTACACATTCACGAATCATGTTTGGGCATCCCACAAACGAACTTACAAGAGGCAGTGAGTCTTGATGCGGGATAAACGGTGTCTATTCTATGCGTAGTAGTATTCAATATTCTCTGCTACTACAGAGTATTGTAGGTACGGATGAGATTGGTGTTCACCTCACCTCAGTCTGTAGTACCTGGGGCAACGGGGAAGGGGAGGGGGGTGTGCATTGCTTGCTTCGCTATTCCGCACCACCACATAGTTTTGTTCGCAAGCTCTCGCCTGGTTTCGGCCCCGGAGCGAACAGCTTAAGGCCCATACTACACTAATTGGACAGTCTTCAATGTTGCATGAACGCTTTAACAACTAACAATAGAACACCAACTGCTTCAAATAAAACAATTAAAGGTTTTGTGTATGGATATTTACTGAAAGACTAACTTTTGATAGATTACAATTTTGCTGTGTGATGCCCAACCATGTTTGCAATTTAACTTTTGCTGAAATGAAACAATGTAAACTGAATGTTTGTGAATTTAATTTAAATACTACTCACTTTACTAAAAAGGTACTTCTCTTTTCATCTATAGACTAGATACTGAAAGAGCTATGATCATTATCTTAAGTATCAAAACCACGATGGGAAAATTATCGTAACATTGCGCTACAGACTATTAGCATTTTTTACCAAAAATCTATTGGAATAAAATATTCTATGAGAGTTCGTTTTAGATTCCGATTCAAATACGAGTAGGTGATCACTATCACCGTAAGTAATTACAAACTGTTATTGGAACTTGTCAGAGGTGTTGGTTGAGCTTCAATTCAATCTGACTTTTTTTCTAAAACTCCATCATGAGATATCATGATAAATACAATTGGAATTACAAGTGAAAAGGCAATGCCCATACCCCGTCCCACGTTGCGTCACATATATATTAAACCTATAGTATTTTCTTCGGTTTTGTCTACAGGGTGTAAAAAGACGTCTACCGAAGCCGAAAGGGGTAGGTACAGCATCCCAACACACAACCAAATCCAAAAGGATTTTCCAAAAAAATCATTATATCTGGAGAAAACAGCGTTTGAAGAGTGCTGTTTACGTATTTTCTGGGCGCGTTGTTTTACGTAAATTGCTGGGTTTTGAGTTTTAATTGTTTTTTTCTTTTTTAAATGACATTATTAGGTAGGTATGGTCTTATTATGTCGTACTAGTAGTAAATAACCGAAAATAACATAAAATGACAAAGTTAAGTCAAAAATTTTTTGCGTTTTTTTTTTCGATATAAATATGTTTAGAATCATGGACTGATTGCAACCCCTCAGTTTTCGGTAGTTGTCTTTTAACACCCTGTATATTAAACCTATAGTATTTTCTTAGTTTTTGTCTATAATTTACTGATACAAATAACCATTTTATGAACCGCACTAAAAAAAAAAATACATACACAGGGTGTATTTTTGAGACGAAACATTAATACATACATACATAAAATCACGCATCTTTCCCAAAGGGGTAGGCAGAGACCACGGATTTCCACTTGCTACGATCCTGACACACAACTTTCGCCTCATTCACTCTCTTTACATTCTTCATACATGCTCGTCGGTTTAGGGTACTTTTGACCTGGCCCTTCTCCAAAATGTCGCCAATTTGATCCAAGAAGGTTCACCTAGACCTTTCCCTTCCAGCTGTCCCATACACACTCGCCTCATACTCGTACACTTGCTTTGTCAAACGATTGTCATCCAAAACGACCATTAAAGGACCCCTTAACCGTTTTAGCTACAGGAAAACGTTCTTAGGAGACCGACCTTCCCTAACTCTTTAAGACATTTTGAACTGCATTCACATAATATGGAGAAAAGGTACATTCAGCGAAAAATATGCAAATATAACAAAAAAAAATTTTTAATGCCAATCGATTCTGTTTCATGTAGGGATCAAAATACTCTATGGGAATATTTATGGTTTGAGTACTAGAAATGTCAGAAATCACCAAAAACTCTTCCCATACATTTTGTACTTTATAGTAGGTACTTACTTCTATTTCAAAAATGCGGGTGAATATTTTCAAAAGGCTTTGTTTGACACAAGCTGGTACGGCTCCTCATACAAAAATGGGCGTTGTCCTTTGTATGAACTACCTATTATAATTTTCAATGCCCATACTCACTAGAGTCGAAAGCTTCGAATCAAAGCAATAAAAATAGGTATAGAAGTAACAAGGGGATAATTTTCGTTGTGTGTATCGCGCTCCTCTTAAAAAAATTGGTTGGCTGTAAAGTCGGTTTACTGACGATAGTTGAACGTGACAACGTTTGTGCTTCTTTGTCGCTCGTTCCGCGCTCTCGCTTGCACTTCAAGCCTTACATGGAACGCCTCAGAGCGAGGTGACGCCGCATTTTTTCGTGCGTGCAGCCGGCTCTATCGAATTATAAGACGTTGTCACGTCAAAAACTCGATTGAGAACTGAAAGGGCAAGGTGCCTAGTTAGGCACGGGGAGAGTAGAATTATTTGATATTCTCCGGTTAAGTAAGAGCATAAAACAGCTGAGCCTTAACCTGCACTCGGCAGAACTTCACCCGCGCCGGTTCTTGTTAAACGGGGCGCCGCGCGCCGCCCTGCAGCTTATAGCAATTTGCAAGAGTTCCATACCAGAGCTGTTTGTTCCCTAGTTTTATTAAAAGCTCTCGGTGTTCGCGCAAATGCAAATTATTGTGCATGATATTAAAATAACTACAAACATGAAGATAATGCAACTAGCCGAACTAGCGAGCGCTGTTTTGGTTTTCAGAATATAAAATTTGTTTACTTGCTAATTTATTCTCGTTTTTCAGATTTATTTTTGTACCTCCGATTCGACCCATGGCTATAGGCTGTTAATTTTGTTAATAAAACCGCACTTATCCTCTTATACTTGCCTCTCTAGATATGAGTATCTAGAGAAGGCAAGTATATGAGAATAACATGATTAAAGTCACCGCGTAACTTCAATCATGTTTAAAAGGAATTTAAAATCATTCTGGAAAAGCTAATTACAGCATCTCAATTTAACTAAAGTTCAACCAAGTTGTACTCGTAGACTGCAACTGAAAACCGAACAATTCATGCTTCATAGAATGCAGAACGCTTTACACAATCAAACCAAATTAGACCCTAACAGCTAAAAGGTTGGTGTTCTTTCAGCATAAAATCGTTTGGCACCGCGTGTAGCTGGTACAAGATAAGTGAACTTTTCAAATTCGCAATCACGTTGCGTGAAAGTTTGAAGAGAACGGTGGTAGTTTCATCTTACATTCTACAGTAGAACGTAATAAGAACACCAACATTTTGATAAGCCAGGTTTATATGGATTATCCTCTGCTTCAATTGATTAATGATAATTCGAATAATTACTACGCCACCTCAGCCAAGTTGATTAGTGCAAATTTTACCAACATCATACTCCCAGATGGGTTTATCTTGATGAAATATTGTGTTGGCGCAAAAACAATCAAATTCACTAAAAATAAGTATAACTATGCAATCTGCCCGTTTTATACGATTGAATTTATCCTCGAAATGGAATTTAAGTCAGCTTAATCCACGTGCATCGCACAGAGTTTCAGTGTGAACATGAAAACGAACATAAAACTCAGATGAAATGTAGAAATGTAGATGTAGAATGTAGGCTTACACCGAAAAAAAAAGTTCTTCCAACTTATGTACTCCACAAAAAGGTACGTTTATATAGGTTAAGTTCAGTTCTAGGTACATCTATGTATTTATCTAACGATTTCCAAATAATAAGATAACTAATTTTTAAAGTGTTTTTCTATTCTATTCTATTCTTTTCTAATTTAGAAGCCAACTCCGACACAGTTATGCGGCCTAAAAACCTTCGTCATGACTTCAGTTAAAGATTTCATACTAGACTTCCTGAGCACATTGTATACCCAATCTCAGTAGATATTCTATCTGACTTTTGCAGAGAATCCATAAATGCGTTTATACAATATGTTTCAAAATTATCAATTCAAAGTCCATTGGTATAACCAGAATCAAATACAATACAAAATCAAAATACATTTTTTTTTTTTTTTCCCAATAATTGTTTTGCTGATGAAATATCCCAGAAGTCTCTACACTGTGTACGCTGGCTTTGTCTCTATTAACTTGGGGTTTGTACCCGAGCGTCTGTCTGCGAAACTTTCCGATTGTTCGGCAACACTGCAATATGAACCCCGTACTTATTACTCCACCCCCACTTCCTTGTTTAAACTGCGGAGAAAATGAAAGAAGTAAAAGTAGGCGAAGGTAATATCGGAGGCTGTTGGGAAACAAAGTGTCGCGTATGCTGCTAAAGGTATCTATGTATAAAAAGTAATCATTGAAGCTTTGTCTTGACGTTTAATCGCGTATTTTTGCGGAAAAAGTTTTATTAAATAGGTACAAAAAGAACTGTTTGTTTTTTCGAAAAATATCTCGACAGTTTTTTTCAATTTATCTGCCTGTGTGTAAAGAAATTGTGTTTATAAAACTATATGGGCAAAGTGGCGTAGAAAAAAGTGTCCATAGAAAAAAAATTAAATTTCTTGTCATAAACACATTTTTTAAACAAAATTAAAAAATTTGGATGCTTATAAATATTTTTTTATTTACTTACTATTTTTTTCTATGAACACTTTTTTTTGCGCCCTTCTCGTAGCAAAGACTTTTTGTAAAGGTATTTAAAGATTGGTAGTTAATCAAAACTAAAAACTTGTCAAATCACATAAGTTTCAATTTCAATACATATATCACAGAATACAGATAGCTTATACCAAAGAAGCTCTCACAGTACATGAAGTTTCAAAACTTCGCCATTTAAATACAGCGAATTTTTAATTTCCTCTGGGTCCGAAACATGTTCTGGTTATTCAAAGTTAGTAAAAATTTTACCGATAAACTGAAATCCTAATAAATGGAAAAACCGACAAGTGCGAGTCAGGCTGTCGCACGAAGGGTTCCGTACAAACGGCAAAAAAAATCGCGTTTGTTATATGGGAGCCCCCTTAAATATTTATTTATTCAGATTTTTACTATTTGTCGTTATAGCGGCAACAGAATTACATCATCTGTGGAAATTTCAACCTATCACGGTTCATGAGATACAGCCTAACAGACAGGGGAGTCTTAGTAATAGGGTCCCGTTTTATCCTTTGGGTATGGAATCCTAAAAACTACTGTGATACTGCGATTTAATACTTTGAATAGCCTTAGGTTTAATTCATTGTAGATAACATTAGCTGCTAATTTACTCAAAAACGCTACAGGATCACGACACGACTAAAATTCTCGGAGCGCGGTAAACTTTATCTCAGATCTTAATAAGATCTCTATATCATACTTTGACAGCTTCTTACCAGATAGATTATAGGTGTAAACCAAACCAAACCGATACATAAGTACAACTTTGAATGGTAATAACTGCGTGTAAATAATTGACCTGAATAGTTTATCGATGAAACGTTTATAATATCATTATGTAACTAATTATACAACAAACACTTCAATTCTTCATTCTGCTACCAATTATGTAATTTTGCAAACAAATTTTGAGTCAGTTCGGGCCAGAGGCCAACAATTACAGTGCCGTGGATTGTTATTAAGGGTTGGATTGCACCCTGCTATTAACAGCTGTTTAAAGTTCAGTTACCTCTAAGCCATATTTTGTGCAAATGTTATTTAACGCTTCCAACTTACGCAGTGTTGTGGAGGCAAAACACTTTTGTGCCTAACTGTAAAGTGGACTTGTATATCAAACTTTTGATAAATAATATAATATATTTATTTCCAAAAAAGTCTTTACAAACTTGTTTTAAGTGACTTATACCAAAAAGGTACATTTAAGAAAGAAGATAGAATGATAAAAAAACTTTATTGCCCACCACATAAAAAGTTAAAAAAATATAAAACTAAACAAAACAACTTAACTATAATATACAATAAGCGGTCTTATCGTTAAAAAGCGATCACTCCCAGAAATATATGTCACCTTAACTTTTAAAGTCTTGACGTGGACTCCTCATTTTAAGTATTTTCTACTTGTAATATACTCGTAGACATGAGGGATCTTTGCTTCGGCTGTTACAATGCAAAAGAGAATAAATTTTTGTGAGATTCAATTGAACTACTAATATGGAAAAGAAAACCATTTAAAACATTAAATAAATAAAAAAAAACTTTATTGAGCAAACATTGTTACAGAGGTATACCTACTTACCTAATTCGAGACTTAATTTAGCATTCTGACACAAACTTGCCTACTGACAATTACTTTGAGAACACTACTTAAAATGTTTAAACTCACACGATTTAAACTCATTTTTGTTTTAATTACTCACACGATTTAGACTATTTTTTAACCGACTTCAAAAAAAGGAGGAGGTTCTATGTTCGGGTGTATGTATGTTTTTTTTTTTTGGATGTATGTTCATCGATATCTCCGTCAGTTGTAAACCGATTTCCAAAATTTTTTTTTTGTTTGAAAGGGTATGCTACCATAGTGGTCCCATAAAAATTTTACTCCTGAGGAATTGATAGTTTTCCCGTAATACTCAAAAAATCATCGATCTTTTCGAAAAATGTGGACCGATTTCCAAAATTTTTTTTTGCTTGAAAGGGTATCCATATCTAGGTGGTCCTCATACTTTTTTTTCCTGAGGGATTGATAGTTTTCCTGTAAATCTCAAAAAACCTCATTCTCACTACAAAATCTGAGTCAAACATTGAATAGTTTGACATTTTTAAATACGCTCAAGGTGATCCCATATAATTTTATTCCTGAGGGATTCTCACTCTAACTTCTTTGATCTTGACTATTCCAATATCTAACCTAACCTACTAGGTATATTATTTACACTAAAAATTGAAAAATAAAAATTTTTGAAAAAAAATTGAACCGACTTCACATAACACAAATAGACACTAAGAACCTTCTATGTACCTACACTAAAAAGAGAAAAATAAGAATATACACATGCAATTATCACTTACAGTATTCAAATAATAAATTATTGTTATATTATATTTGAAGTCGGTGCCATCTATTCTACTCTAACTACTCCATACAATTTTGCACCCAAGTTCTATTGTAGGTACTCGTAATTTCTTCTTAGATGTAAATGCATAGGTAGTTGGCACCGACTTCAAAATATAATATAACATAATAATTTATTATTTGAATACTGTAAGTAATAATTGCATGTGTATATTCTTATTTTTCTCTTTTTAGTGTAGGTACATAGAAGGTTCTTAGTGTCTATTTGTGTTATGTGAAGTCGGTTCAATTTTTTTTCAAAAATTTTTATTGTTTAATTTTATTTAACATTATATTATATTATTATACACGTATATATTATTTTTGTTTAACATTATAGAAGACACATAGACGATAACTACACACATGACTTTCACACACTGATTATCACTAATAAGCTGTCGTTGTTGGAGTTAGGTGCTGGTAACATTATATTTAGTTAGAAATACTTTCTAAACCCACCACAGAGTGGAGCCTCGTGGTCGGCCCAGACGGAGATGGCGCGACGAACTTGACGGGCACTGCACAAATTGGCATACCGAGTCTTTGGACCGGGAGGAATGGAAGAAAAGAAGAGAGGCTTTTGCCCAACAGTTGGATCCAATGGGCTGAAAAAAAGAAATACTTAGACCACTTTGGTCTAGTGATAGCGGCCTTGCCTTCCGATCTTAAAAACTCATGTGTTCGAATCCTTTCCTACCCAATGAGTTTTTCTGCCGAAAAAAAATTGTGCAGAATACAAGTACTCTCTAAGACTCAACTATCGGCCGATAGAAAGTCTGTAAGACTCTAAGACCCCTCGCAGACAGACTTTTTATCGGCCGATAGTTGAGTCGGGCTCGTAATGAGTATGGAGAAGTAGGTATAGCCCGTCTCAACTATAAATCGGCCCATAGAAAGTCTGTAGTCTGCGGGGGAGCCTCCTCGCAGACTGCAGATTTTCTATCGGCCAATAGTTGAGACGAAATATACTTAGGCTCGTAATTAGTATGGAGAAGTATAGCCCGTCTCAACTATCGGCCGATAGAAAGTCTGTAGTCTGCGAGGGGTCTTAAAGTGGATTGCTAAATTAGATTAGATTTCAGCTACATTCATGTAAGAGCAGAGCTTTTATAAAAGTTTTTAAGAAGCTTTGACTTATAATCCTTTCTCTACACTAGTTTAAAATAACAAGAACATATTTAAACGTTATTCGTACAAAATAATGTATCATGCTGAGTATGCGTAGTTACGAAACATTTATTATTAATATAAGGTAATGTGTAACAATACAAAAACAATTCGTTCATTACCACTTCATGTATTTAAATTCATGTCACTTTGCGCCTATTGATGGATGTGTCCATAAATATAGAATTCGAGTATCAACAAATGTGTGTATTAAAAGAAACACGCCCATATATTTAAAGTGTTGGCCGCATGGAGAAATTTTTTTTTTTTATTTACTTAAACAACTACATATTTATCATAATATTGTGCCTGAAAAACATTATGAGTCGGAAGGACAAGAGATTATTTGTATGTCTACTCGTATTTCAACAAATTGCCAAAGGAACATGGTTTTAAAATATAAATTCTATACATAAATAAAAAAATATAATGCTGGACATTTCACACAGCATCATCTAGCCCCAAACTAAGCAAAGCTTGATACTATGGGAACCAGATAACTGAGATACTACTTATATACTTTTCGTTTGTAAACACATGCATATTATACATAGAAATACCCAGACCTGAGATAAATATTTGCAGATCATACAAACATTTATCCCGCGGCGGTGATCGAATCCGCAAACTTTTGCGTTCCAAGGCGGGCTTTCACCCACTGCGCCACAGCAGTCGTCGTTTTGACTTCATACATCAATTCCTTTGCTATCAAGTCATCATAGAGTTCTCTGTTTTGGGGAGTATTTATTCACTCTGTTAGGGTATTATTGATTGTTATTGTTGCCACTTTTCATTCTGCTTCAAAGCGCAATAAAAATCCAATTTTAAAAATTAAACTTCCATTTGACGTCGTGTGTGTGACGAATGAAAATCGAGTAAGGGTTATCAACCCTTCCTTTAAAGTAAACGCATTAGTGCAACAATCTGTGTTCAAAATTATGGTGACAGACACTTTTTATAGTGACTTCAAATACAACATTATGAAAAAGTAAATTAATTTATCGTGTCGCGTTGATAAACGAAAGTTTAATTTTAAATTGGATGGTTTGGTTGATTGTCAAGCGGCCGAGACGCTCATTGATTTTATTTTCATGATTTATTATATACCTACAGTCTGGTGATGTGGTACGGTAAACTCTTTACAATATTTTATAGCAAGCTGGCTGGTCACAATTTGTATTGTGTTCGTAAATACTATAATAAGGCGGATGTATTATAAGGCAATAGAAAAAAAATCAAGTATAGGCCAGTATTTTGGGTACGCTTTGGCAGTGACCTGGATCAGTTGAGCAATCTATTGATCGTTTTTACGACGATCCTTAGATAGCTTGACTGATTCTGATTCTAGTTTATTTCGTAATATTGTAGTGTAGGTTGCCCTCCTGACGCTGTGATGTGAAGGCCTTACTAAAAAAAATAAAGCAATGTTATAATATTTGTAATAAACCTATAATATTTAACCACGAACATAAAATGTTCAACACCTTGCTAGTTTTGAATCAGTAATAGATGAACAAAATTATTGATGAAGATGGTGTTGATATTAGCCGATGTCACTGTAGATCTGCAACACTAATCATTATTTTCATTTCACATTCATCATCATCTTCCTGCCCTCTTCCCACATTATGTGGGGTCGTCACAACATGTGTTCTTCTTCCATCCTCCTCTATCAGCCGTCATCTCAACACACTCCTTTCTTACTCATTTTCATTTCACATTATTTTACCAAAATTAACTTTAAAATACTAATCACTGACTATATTCAGTTAAAATATAATTTACGCATGTAGTTTTTACGTCATGATAATTAACAGTGAAACCTGATTAACCCTATTAGTTGGTTTATTGAGTTAAAACGTGAATTAATCCTTAATTACTTCGAATTAGTTGGGTCCTGGAATTATACATTTATATTTACACTAGCTTTCGCCTGCAAATTCATTCGCATGGTAGCTACTAACCTAATAGTTTTACATTTTATTTCAGGCTACATACAATCTACATCCAATCCAAGTTTCTTCCAAATCGGCATTGACACACAAACATAATTAGAATCAGATTTATAATATAAGTAGAATAATTGTAAGGTTTTATGTTAGTTCTGGTGCGGGGGTAGCCTATTCCTTATTAAACAATGTCCCAGGTAAGGCACTTTATTATCCCGTTAAGTCTAGGTATAGGCTAATCGGTGCTCAACCGAAAAATATGAGCTTATCGAAAATTTGGACACCGACAACAAGGGATTCTGTGGCCGAGCGGTAAGGCACTCCGGCTTTAGGAGGATCGTCTGATCGATGCGTGTTCGAATCCCGTCGGAATCCAAAATTTTGATAAGTCTTTTCATTTCATAATAGGTATAGGCTGCCTCCTAAGACTGAATAATTCATCTAACGTTGATGTTAAGGGCTAAGTTTGTCAGTAGCATGTTTTTGTAGTAAAATATTTTGCCCTTTCGTCTTGGGCAGTTTTACTTCTGATCAGAGTTTTCTCGTATGCCTTTGAAATATACCCCTTTTCCAATGGTCCAAACAGAGCACAATACTTAAAAAAATCGACTAAGTGCCAGTCACAGTCACATGCCGAGGGTGTGATGTCACAAATTTTGTGATAATCTGTGGTCAAAATGTTGAAGGGGATAAAATCGTGATTTGAGAGAGACGTAGGAAAGTTGAAAATAGCCTCGCAAAAATAAGGACGGATTCAAACTTTCAAGATCCTTCGGATATTTTTAGAACAGTGTAAGAAACAAGTCAAAATATACATTTGGCACATACAAGTTGCACACCTTGTAATGCTGACTGGTCTTCTAACAAGATTTTCCTGAAAACTAAACGACTGGGATTCAAACTCTTTACTTTCTTGTCGGAAAACCTTTTACTATAAATAAATGTTTTTCAGTCGTTGTAACTTTTTTAAGGTCATGGGTTTCAGGTATTTAAACCATCAATCCACCTTTCCATTTTAGACTGTACTGCCAAGTTGCTTCTTGATAAACCTTCAAAGCAGGTAGGTTTGTCCTGTCTGGTGATGAAGTTTTAAGACTGGAGGCCTCAGTCAAGGTTTTACGATTTAATAGCCAGACCTGACAAGTTAACGTGCATGCATAGGCAAGGAAGCGCTGAGTTGTTATTACCACTAGCGGTCCCCCATCAAAGTTAACTCCGTTTATCCACGATATCCCGTAATGATTAAACGACTCCCCTGTCCACATTTCAAGGCTATGAATAACCGCACTGGCAAATAAAACTTCACTCCTAATTCTCACACGAGCGTAAACCAATTGGATCGAAGTAATTTACGAGTTAAATCTAAAAATATGTCTTTTCTATGGCGTCGCGGGTTTCGTCACAGATGGCTACACAATAATATCAGCCGTGTGACCCCTTCAGAGGGGAGAGCCACTTATTTTATAAAGTTTGAATAAGATTTTAAAAAGCTGAGCGCGACTTATGGAAGATTTGAGAGGAAAACGTGCGGGGATATTGTTTAGGAAAGTTCACGAAAATTCCACCACCCCTATCGATGGAGTATTTTGATGCTTAATCTAATAAAGGTATACACTGTTTGTTTGTATGAAGTGTATCCCTTTATTGCGTTTCGATATAAATAAGACTATCGACACTTCTGTAAAATATGGTTAACATCAGAACAGAATAGGATTTAAAAATCTCATCTAAGAAAACTTCAAATTAACATAATGACCTAAGAAAATGTCTTCTGAGCTTTGAAAAAACAGTAATAATTCTGTTTTTTCACTTTATTGTTTTGATTTAAAACTTAATAAATCGACGTAGCTTAACATTTAAATAACATGCATAAATGAAATGAGAATTCAGTTGCAATAGTTTATGTTCCTCATGAATTAAGCACCATGATCTTAGTAAAATAGCGTGTTGCTTGAACAAATTGTGATATCAATATACTGTCGCAAACATATAAAACTTTATATTACCAGGCAGATACTTTTATTTCAGCGTAGCATATTCCCTGGGTACAATAAGGATCACTTTGCACAAGCGGGTAATTCGGTATCGTTAGGTTACGTGACCCTCAAACGATGTTCGCGACGTGTTTCCACTATTGCCTTAGGCCTCCCCTTTTCACCATGCCACTGAGAAGACTACGATTTTATATTAGGAAAACGTAGGCGGCGTTAGAATGGTTAGACAGGGCACTTTTATAACAAATATTGAGTTCTGGACACAATGGGAGATAACATCTGGAGTCAGACGATGTGACCAATTCAAGTTATCTCAGCCAGATCATAAGATATATAAAAGCTTTTTAGATTACGTATTTTTTCAAATGTATTTCGAAACAGTTTAAAATAAGCTTTGTTTTGTTTTGAACGCAAATAAATGTTATTGGTACTATTTCGTTTATTTCTGACCCGTATATCACTTTTATCTTTCGACTAACAAGTTATATTTTTATAAGATACAAGCGCAGGTACTTGTTACAGATTGCAAATTAAACTGTCGGTCTCGGCAATAAAATAAAGCCATGGCGAAGATCTTCAGACGACCTTAAAAACAGCATAATCACCTGATCATTTTCATCTAGATAAATATCGAATGGATATTACAAAAAGAAACAGAAAACAACAAAACAATTTTGTTGAGTTGTATGAGATGCATGCACGCTAGCATTATATAAGCTTACAAGATTAGTATTGCAAGATGGACATAAGAACAGGTGGCTAGAAAATGAAAATGTACAAAACCATGTTTAACTTTCGCCTGTTGTTCTAGTTTTTCATGTGATCCCAGTGATGCAAGAATAAAAAAATATTTATTTTTTACTACTTGCGTCTTGCGGTTCCACCTGAGGTTCCTCGAAAATACTTGCACTTCACTTTACTGGGATAAAAACAAGCCTATTTGTTAATTCAGGGTATAAACTACCTCCATAAAGTTTAGGCGGTTCAGTTCAGCATAAAGTCTAGCAACAAACATCCATCTATCCAAAACACTACTTTTTATACTCGTTGCAAGCGCAAAATATCAAATTATTCTTCTGTCAGCCAGAAGAATAATTTGATATTTTGCGTTTAGTTTGATATATTCAAAGGATCTGGAATACTAAAAAAACTGAGAGAATGTCATCCAAGGTGCAGTACACATTCTGGTGGTGATCCTGTTATTAATATTAAAGATTTCAATTCGCGGAAATGTCTGAAATGTCTAGTTTTGTGAGGTCTGTGAAAAAGACATCATTATTCGACGCGCGTACGTTCGTGGAGTCTCATCCCGCGCCCTTTGCACCGATGGTCTTTGTCATTATCATCGCTTTTTGCCGCGCGTTGCCGCAACCTCGAGATGGTATTGTCACAGTACTACGTGTCTTATCTATCCTCGGTTTTATGTATCGACAGCTAGATTGTCGGCGGATATGTGATTTGATAATCAGATGTATTTATTTTCTGATAATGTAGAGAAAACTATGTTTTGTTTATTTAAATTGTGTCTTTTCTATGCGCATTTTCGGTATGAATTTAAAAAATAATAAAAAAACGTACGAAATATTGTATTAGTCGCTAATTCATTTTATTATTTTATTGTTTTGCGCGCCGAACTATAACCATGCTAATGGATTATTTAAAAGTATACAGTACTACAAAACAAAATGCTATTAAAAATAAAAATGTATAATAATCTTTTAATTGTTATTTTTTATGGGCCAAAATTATTCATAGCTTTTGCCAGACAGTCTGGAAGAGGCCTTCGAATCACGTGTACACGTGAAAAGATCATATAATTTTTATGTTTCCTCAACTTTACTTTATCTAGACACTATTTTATAACTCACAGTAATAATAAATTACACTTTTGATTTATAACTTGGTGGTATTGACATTAAAAATATAGTTTCGACATAAAGCTGTATCAAAATAGCAAAGTTTAGGGTTGCGTTTAGATGTTTCTAGACTCTACAACATGGGATATTTGTTTCGTAATATACCTACGCATCCGTTCGTACTTGTACTACTATCAATAGAGGTTTGATCTTGATAGTGCATCAATGGATTTTAAATATAATCAATGCATTTTATTATCTGAATGCAAAATAATTACCTGTGTCTACTTAGGCTGTCGCCTGTATGAATTAGGCTTCATCATCATCATCAGCATATAGCAGTCCACTGCTGGACATAGGCCTCCCCTAATAAGCGCCATTGCGCCATGTCCTCAGCTCCACGCATCCAGCTTCTGCCAGCAGCCTTTCGCAAATCGTCACTCCACCTGGCCGGAGGGCGTCCTACACTACGTTTGCCGAGTCGCGGTCTCCACTCAAGAACTCGTTAACCCCAACGGTTATCGGAATTAAGCTTATGAGTAAGTTACTCATGCATGCAAAATGCAGTAAAGTGCATAGTCATCATGTACTAGTTTATGCCTCTTAGAAAATGACTCAGAGTAGATGAATGATTTTTCAATATCCACGATCGTACGACATCTACCCGGAAATATTGGCGCATTTCCCATTCGTGAATAATAAGTAATATTGATGATCCGAGCTAGGCCCGTACATCAGTGTCACTGGGAACTGAAAGCGATACAGTTTACTGCCACAATACCACTATTCGTGTAAAGCTTATTCCCAACGGTGCGACATGTTTATTCGGCATCTGAAAGCCTTACCGGGGAAAGGAGTAAAATGAAAAGTAGACACGGGTCCGATAAATAATTGAAGGCTTTGATAGAGCATCGGGAATATCAGGTCGAAGCTCGCCCGCGAGGATCTAGGGAGCCATCCTTCAAAACACCCTCCGCTACTGAATTATTCCGCAATAACACACTTGTTATAGACGTTTCTCGTGGAGTGATACTTTTATGATTTACTCCAACTTTTATTGGCACTTAAAGGAAGTATACGATTTATTTCCCGTTCAATATAAGGTACGGAGTATATCATTTTTTGGAGTTGGTGCTAAATCTTGTAGGGAGTTCGGAGCATTTGGGCGTCACACACCATTTATATCTGAGGCGTTATGATTTTTATTGATTTTAAGACATTTTAAAAATTACTTCCAACCCGCTCTAGCTTTGGTATAATCGTCATATTTCAGCCATTTTATACAAAATCTTAACCAAGCATAAATCAACCACTCTGTTCACTAAACCATGACGGAGGCCTTAAGGCGGCCTAAACACTCCGTCACCAGAGTTGGACACTGACTCATACGAACTTACCGTTGAACCGTATGCAAATCCGTTCGGTAGTGTTTTTATAATAACGTACTTACTAGTGAAAATTATTAAGCAAGTTCTTTGCTTATGTAGTATACGATAGCTGATGTATATGTTTTTTTTCCTGCTTGCTTTGCTTAGGTAGTACTAGTATGTTAGCCGTTACTAAGTCGATCTTATCAACAAATAAATACAATAGTCTCTAGCACCTATTTAATTACATTGTTTAGTTTATACATGAGCACTTAACAATGTTGCGAACACTAAACTACCGAGTAGATAAGTTTTTCTCAGAAATGAGTATCGGAGAAACATGTTTGTTACATTTGTTAGGTATAAACAGGATCACGGCTGTAGGCTAAAAGTATGGTAGATTTCCACAGATCTTTAGAAAATTAAGGATCCTTTTATATGTAGATGCCATAGGACAAATCAAATCTAAATAGGTATTATAGGTCAATACCTATAATACCTATTTAGATTTGATTTACAATACAATTATTGTATTTATTTATTAATCAAAACTTATTTAAAATCTTACATATACGACACATTAAATCATACAAGGTTTGTCTTGCGTCGACAGTTGCAGCGCCAGACATTTGGCATAAAGTTATAAGTAGGATAACATAATACAGTTTGTTTGCCAGTCACACTTGTGGTGTAACCTACGATTCGAAAATTTGCATGGATAAAGGTTGTATCCCAGGGAAGGACATAGGCTACTTTTTATCCCGAAAAAATCCCGAGGGATCGCGGGTTACATATTTATACACCCATACCAATTACTAATCCAACTAATCCTGTGAGTTGGTGTGTAAATTGAAATGATGTCTTACTTCATCAGATCCATGTTGTCCTTATAAGTCTTCTAAGGCTCTCTACCTAGGACCAAGTATCATACCTCTCTACTTTCTATCCGTAGGTTCCAATTCCAAGAGTCTATAAAATATTTTTTTTGTTTAGAAAGAATTTATATGAATATGAGCTCAAAGCGATGAACACTTAGTCAGCTTACACACGTTGGCCAAGGCTTTCCTTCTAATATATTCATCCTACAGTAATGCCGATTACTGTAGGATGGCTAAGATGCTAGGCAAGCCTATTTTCAACTCAATCAATATCCCAGGCACTACAACGTTCCGTTGAGTGAAGGAATAGGTCTCTTGATGCTGCATAAATGATATAAAAGTAAAGTCATAAGATTCATTCCGAAATAGGATCCCTGCGTTTCAAGACATGATATCTGATTCACGTTGAATCAGAGCATATTGCGATGAACAAGACGTATTGAACACATAATATTTTTTTTCTTTAAGAACTTCCGCACTTTTCGTTTATGATGGTTGAAATATCGATGGGTTATTTTTTTGCAACCGCTTTTTAATGGGCCACAAATTAACAAATTTGAACCGTTAGTTATAGAAGTCACGTGTTCTGCCTTCCGTGTCATAACGCATATCGTGATCGGATCGAAATTATACGAGAACATTAAACTGCTGTACACAGTGCTTTATTGACGTCACTTCCGCGGCAATAAAATCGACTTGTCTCGAAAATGCATAATTTGTACGACAGTCACGCGCATTATGCTACTAAACGGTGTCTCTGAGAACACATTTCACACTAAACTCTCCGGGGGCTGCCTTTCGATCATAGATAACGCGCTGTTTTATGCGTTCGAATTATCATCGTCAACTGCTTGTTTATGATGGCGGTAATATTAATATTTCTTTATATCAAGCACGCACGCACCGATTCCGTCACACCAAAACGATAGAAGAATTGCTACAATAAAGCTCAATTCCATGTGTATTGTATTTTTTAAGTAATAGCACTAGTGACGGCTGCCTACTCAGGAACGGGTTGCTGAGCCTTCTAATATAAAAAACCTGTAGGTTTTTTTACACAGCGCGGTGTCTTTTGTGACAAAAACATTTCTAGCGAATCCATTAATTAGTGAGATATACGACACACCCGCAGCCTTTGGCGCTCAATTATAGCCAGTCCTTTGACGCTTGATTAATTCCGACACAAAACTGACCTATTACAGTTTATCGATTGAGATCTAATCGATTCAAAGGGCCGCGTTTCCCATATGCCGGTTGGAATAAAAGCTTAAAATTCCACAAATGCCGGCGGAGAAAAACAATAACCGAGGAGTGGAAAGACGGAACGGGGGCAGAGTCACGTAATAGGTTCAGCTTCCGGTGTGTTTATCAAAAAATATTCGGACATTCCGGGCGCGCCTCGGCTGCGCTTGCCCGGGATGTGTTGGCATTTAATTTATCTATGAGGCTGCACACGCCGGCGACGGGCACGCAGCGGTTATTGGCGGGGTGATCATCGCTGGCGAGAACCCGCCGACCGGCGCTGCCGAGCTAGCTTCGCATCGCATCCACGCACTTCCGCTATGCCGATGATTTATGGACGCTCATGGCATTTGTGGCGTTAACTGCGTGTTGTCCGATCCATTGTCCAAGGATCACCGAATGGACGAGGCGGATCATTCTTGAAATATGTGCAGGGGTCGCGAGCCTATCATTTTTGATTTCGCGTCTTAGTACTAGGGGTCAACGCTTTGTAGTTTAATCTCTCGTCGTTGCTTAAGATGACATTGATTTGTTTTGTCATTGTATTGCTATTGTACGAGGCATTATCTAAGTTTAAAAGAGATAGATAGCGCTGCTATTGATTGTTTGTTGCCGGAAATAGTGTCTATTTAGTCTTTTATTTATTACCCACTGATCCTAAAATATTTATTTGAAACGTTATAAAAATAAACTATGTAAGTACTTACATGGGAAAAGCATTTTTGTTGTGATTAATTATATTTACCGTCAATCCTAATCCAGTATTTGATCTCTATAGTAACTTGACAACGCAACTCAAAGATTTGTGCTGAATAATAATTATTTTAACAAGTCATACTTCTGACAAAATCTTTTTTGAAGTGAAACCTTCTTTTGGCAGTTTTTAAATGAGAAAAATATCTTGGATTCACCTCGAAAAGGTCACATGCGAGTCACGTGACTGATCACCGACACCGAGTTATTTGTCAACTTTAGAACCTTTCAAGTTCTCACTTCTGCCGGCACTAAATAAAAAAAAACACTAGCACTCCAGGAGTGCCCAGTGCACTCCAGGAGTGCTAGTGTTTTTTTATTAATGATTTAAATAAAGCATTCCACAATTACAATTTGTAGTAGGTACTTGATTAAATATTTCGAAATACTATGTATAATATCTTATAAGTATACTTATCGTTATCGTTTTAAATTATCAGTTTGAGAGTAATTCTGAAAGAAGTGTCAAAATTACTCAGGACAACTCAAGTAGCATGAAGTTGTGATTCATATTCTTCAAAAAATGTTTCCAAAACTCCATGAA
Source organism: Epirrhoe alternata (assembly GCA_963565295.1). Classification (NCBI taxonomy): domain Eukaryota; kingdom Metazoa; phylum Arthropoda; class Insecta; order Lepidoptera; family Geometridae; genus Epirrhoe; species Epirrhoe alternata. The sequence goes on from OY751375.1 coordinate 6,267,752, forward strand.
CAAAGTAGGAGAACATTTTAAGTTCACATTATGGTGAACTTAAAATGTTCTCACGCTATAAGCGATGTCGTCAGTGCCATCAGCATCACTCTATCAACACGTATTATTATTTATTGCGGGCCACTTGACTACACTAATATAAAACAAAATGCAATATGATTACGATTGTTTATCCTTATGGTAAATTATAAACATTGACTCAGATTTTTAAGAGAATCCAGCCAGATCCTTTGAAAGTTTCTAAAGGGTAGAGGTCCCATATACATTTTGGCACTTGCCAGCATTTTGCAGTTAGCATTCCCTTAGTGATTGAAGCTTATTAGAATAAACTACATAGTTCCTTTCATGACGACAAAATCAACGTTTAGACTCTTAACTTTAAACACACACATAATTATAACGTTAAACGTTAAACGTTCTATGTACATAATTTCTAACGACTGTTTGTTTTCCTAAGAAATAAAAATAAAATAAATAAATAAAATAAAGCATCAGGTAATGCGCATAATGTTTTTTCTGAAACAAAAAACAAGTTTTAAAAACTATTTGACTGAAATTTCAAATATTATGAGATGGTAGCATTACTCGCGCTAAGCCAGTTTCAGAGAAATGGAATACTACTTACACTTAAAGTATAAAACATCATTGGCCAGTTTTTATTGATAACAGTCTAGTCCAGTAGTCAGTCAGTCCGTCTATTGTAATGATCCAAACTGATCTTAGAGAGAGCAGGGAACGAGAGGGAGCGGAAATATGATAACATTCCATTTTCGTATTGCTGATATAAAATAACATGTCATAACATCGCACGTGACTGCGCACATTAAGCATCATTATTTATTTTTTATGAACTGGTTAATTGAAGCGAGAACATCACCAACAACTCATTTTTACGATTTGTAGGTATCAGTTATATGTAATGGAGTGAGGATAGCTCATCAGAAATCGAGTCATGCAAACAACGGTGTAGTGCACGTAACTATGTTCATTTCTCGTTAGCCAGCAATAAAAGCTCGGCGCAAAAACGTCCAAGTATTTCGAGTGCCAATTAAATCGCCACAAACATCCTGTAAGCCAGATTATCGTATCGTAACAAGCATCAGAAACCTGCCCACTTCTCTCACACTGAATAAATTAAATAAAAACCCAATATAAAATAAATTAGAAATTGTTACTGTGTTGAACTGTTGGCTGCGCTCTGTCCTGGCTCATTAAGTTGGCGCATAAAAGCGGAACTTGGTAACGAGATATCTTACGAGAATGTGTTTACATTTTTATTCATATTTCATGTTATCAGCTCTTCAAGATAAGTGAAATTTTATATTAACGGACAAACAAAAGATAAAACTATAATAACTAAGCGTAATTTGCATTTTAATATCAACTTCTGTTCGCGAGAGCGAAGTTTCTTACCAAATAACACGTTCTTTTCTGTTTGGTAGGTAATGATTTCAAAAAATAAAAAATAATAACTTTATAGATAAAAAAAAACTTCAATTCGGCTTTTATGAATAGAGCTAATGAGATAGGTAAGTACCCTATTAAAGTTATGGTTTTAAAATAAAAAAAGTATTTAAATTAAAGTATTATTATTTAAAGTAAGTATTCCAACATAATAATATTATGAAGATCTAGTCAGATAGGCTGCAACTACAAGTTACCTTATAAACACAATTAACGGGATATTTACCATGATTACATATTATTTGAGTTTCCCGATATTTCGACGTGGTTGCACACGCCATGATCACGGAGGAACTGGTCTGGTTAATTGTGTTTATAGTGTCAACCATGATAGTTTAAAAAGTTACCTTTTAACACTGTCCATCAACTGCAAAGTCAGTTTTATTTTAATAACTGCACAGGAGTCCCAGTGTCAATCGTCCGTCCAGACCTTACCGGACACTCAACAAAACCCATACAAACGCAGCACCAAAGTACAGTGAGCAACGAAGTTGATTAGCAGTATAGTTTTTTTTGTCAAGAATTTTGATTTCTATAAAAAAAATGCTCTGAAACTTTTTCTGGGAAATTAAGGCTGACATATTCATTTGTTTAAACTTTGGTCATATTTAGATTTGTGAAAATCAAAATGTTAATAGACTTTCGTTGCTGACCTACAAGTGTATGAAGAGAAGGCACACTTATAATCCTTTCCACACTGGTTCGAAACTTCGAAACAACTAGTGACACAACAAGAAGAAGAAGTAACTATGACCTACAATGATACAATACACATACTTACACTATTTAGTGCTCTTTGTGCAAGAACGCAATCCAAGAACTTAAGGAGCAGGGAGTGTCAATTGGTGCAGGGCGAAGAGTGCTCCGAGATCCGAAACCTGTAGCTGTTAATGGTCACCTTCTTGAAATTGTTTCGCAGTACAGATACCTCGGGCAAACTTTGCAGTTAGGTAGAAGCAACTTTGAGGAGGCCAAGAGGAGGATTCAGCTGGGTTGGGCAGCATTTGGAAGACTACGTCGAGTCTTCTCGTCACCCATACCGCAATGTCTGAAAGTTTTCACTCAGTGCGTCCTACCTGTCATGACCGACGGTGCCGAAACGTGGACACTCACAGTACGGCTAGTCCACCAGTTTAAAGTCGCTCAGTGAGCTATGGAACGAGCTATGCTCCGAGTTTCTCTGAAGGATAAAATCCGCAATGAGACTATCCAACATAGGACCAAAGTTGTTGAAATAGCTCAGAGAATTAGCAAGCTCTCGAAGAACCGATAACCGTTACTGTAAACGAGTTCTTGAGTGGAGACCGTGGCTCGGCAAACGTAGTGTAGGACGCCCTCCGGCCAGGTGGAGTGACGATCTGCGAAAGGCTGCTGGCAGAAGCTGGATCCGTCGAGTTGAGGACAGGGTGCAATGGCGCTCATTAGCGGAGGCAGTGGACTGCTATAATATGAGCCTGAGCATACCCACACAGAAACAGAATGCATGTGCATCTACACACATAATTAACACCATCCCACCTTCTCGAGATAAAACAACTTCATTCCTTCTACATTTTCCTTAATTACACATTTGACACGTACGAAGCACATAGGTACAAGCTTCTCAAAGTATGTGTAAACAATAAAATAATTTATTTCATATTTCCATACTCAAATTGCACGTTGTTAGTTATGATAATGAAATTAAAATTATATTATCTGTGTTGCTGATAAGATGTATGCATAAAGATTTTCACTTAGATAATAAGCATACCTAAGCATCAATTTCAACATTTATGAAGCGATCATCTACATATATGAATTTACACAAAAAATGCGAGTAGGTTATTTTAATCGAGTTTCTTGGTTCGACGGATTGCAATTACTATTAGCGTCTTCTACCCAGAAACTCTATTATTCAATCCAATAGATCAATTTTGCTCGTAAATAATATCGAAAAATATATTTAAAAAAAAACATGCACAACTCAGATCCCATAGTTAAAATATTTTTTGTCGATCGTAGTTTTTTTAGTTTAATTTACTGTTGCATGTATTTCTTGGCAAAATAATGATTAGTAATGATGACTTATTTTTTTTGTTCGCAAATTCTGTGTGTTCCAGTTTATTTTGATGGCGCGAGAATGCAGAGCAAGACAATGATCGAACAAATAGGGTTTTGTCACGCAAGTCTAATCAGTGATCAGTACCGGCGCGCTACCCGACAACGGTTATTTATGCTCTGACGATATCGACGAACATTTTTTATGTTGCTGAAAAAGGATTGTTATAATTCATACATTTGTTTCTTTCACGAATGCTTATTGACTTATTAAGATTTCTAGCTGCAACGAATTACTGTTGCGTACCACGGTAGGGTTGATAGTATCGTTGCTCAACATAAATATTACTATTATTGAATTTTATTTGGACATTTAATAAAATATGTACATAAAATTTCAAAATACAATAGAATCAGTCAAGCTATCTAAGGATCGTCGTAAAAACGATCTATAGGTAGCTCAACTGATCCAGGTCACTGCCAGTCGGAAGCGTGCCCAAAACACTGGCGGCATTGCCACGCTGAATGGCAATGCTGATTCTTTGTGCCAAAAAGTCACCAGCTCTCGAATCACGCGACGCTTCGACCAGACGCTCTGAAAGATTTTTGAAGACTTGAATTTTATTAGGAGATGCGTGATAGAGAAGAGGACTTTACCTGAAAATGGGTGTTACTGGTGAAAGGACTTGGACGGCACAAGTAAAAGGGAGGCTTACCTAATAGTGGTTGAAGTCAATCTGTTGTTTGGTGGTGATACAGTATGTTTGATCATAATTAAGTAGGTAGTTTATTTTATTACATTTGTATTGCTCTCTAAAACTTAAATAATTAAGTTCTTATTTCTGGATATTAATATGGTTATAAGTCGAAATAATTTCGTTTTATCACAGTTTTATTCCCCGATAGTCTAACCTTCGTTGCGAAAACGGCCGGAAGAAAGTTCTCAATTCTATGATGTATGTTACAATTTCTTCTAAAACTACTTACCTATAAATAAATCCATTAGAACTTTAGAATAAAAAGAGGTAAAAAAAAACAAACCAACATTTAATTTTTTTTTAATAAAAAAAAGGTTAAAAAAAAGGTCACAAAAATATAACTTTTAGAAATAGGGATCCTGTCGATTGACATAATGTTAATTGTCCTAATATAAATACACATAACATACTAGTCCTAAAATACTGTAGTCATACTGTTAAATTTCCATAGACTTAAACTGACATACATATATTTTGTCCTAATATATTAAAGACATACTATTATATATACATATTCGTCTCAACTCCTAATATATGTTATCATAATAGTTATTATTACTATTGCTAAGTTGCATAAACTATTTTGTCCTATTTTTGATCGTCCTAATGTTTATTTATCCTAATAAATACTATTTAATCCCTACAAAACTGATATGACAGCCGCCGAAGCGCCAGAACACTTCACTAGAGTCACCCAAATCGAATTCAGTTGGTTAGGTTAGGTTTGAGTAGTGACCAGAAAAAGTTTAGTGGATTCACTCAATCACCCAGATGGAATTTAGTTTGTTAGGTTATGTTTGAGTAGTGACCACTAACACAGATAAAGTTGAGTGGATTCACTCATGCACCCTGATCGAAGTTACGGTGTTCATACTTTTCCTATAAACCTACTTGTACTAATAGTGTTTGCTATACATAAGTATTGATATAACGTATAATTGATCGAAGTGCAGTTGTTCTAAATATTATTTGCTATAATTGTTGTATTAGTTCGAACACTTATTTACTATAGGTCCATATTCTATAAAGTTATTTTGTTATAATTGTATCATTTAATATAGTTTAATATTGCTATATTGTGCAGTTTATATAATTATTATAAATATAACTGAAATACATAAAATTATAATTGCTCTAAATAGGAACTTTCTATAAATTTATCGTGTTGCCATAAAGTCAAAGTCAAAAAGCATTTATTCAGTAGGACCGCTGGGATCACTTAGAATAGTCTTAGAACTAATTTTACTCCTGTTCTTTCGCGACCAATACCGTGAAGAATCAGGGCAACAAACACGGTTTGGGGCCTATCTTTCTTTTAGATGATCCATCTTAAAACTAAAAGTCAAGCTCCAGTGGCAATAACAGGCTAACAGAGCTGTAGAATAGGTTGCGAGGAGCGTAGCGATGAGCATGGTTTCAATAGTGACCAAACCATGCACGAGCCGAGCGAAGCGTGCCGCGGTAGCGCCCGGCGAGTGCCAGAACCGACTTGTTCCTCTTAAACCTTATCGTTATAGGTAGAAAAAAAAATCCCCTGGTTTGTATTGGTCTTTGTTCTCTAGTATTTTATTTATACAATCGTTTTTTCGTACGTGTAAACGACGTTCTTTTGGTGGCGATTCTCCATTAAGTATACTCTCAATTTAATATGATTATGGCATAATATTATTAGTAATATTGTAATTAGACGTGATAAACTTTATAACATAATAAATGTATTGCTAATGATCGTTATAATCAAAATAATTATCTATTTTACGATTATAGATTATGGTACAGTTAAATAAATCACAAATTATGATCACTATTATGATTTCAATTGTTATTATGTTTGATTATTAGGAGTAATATTGTTAGGGCTTATAACTTTAGGAGTAAATATTGTTACGGCTTATAACTTTAGGATTACCGTATGTTAGGAGATGTGATTTTATGACTATTTAATGTTATGTTCACCTAATACTATGACTATTGTTAATTAGGTGTGGTATTGTTATGTCGAGTAATCATTAGGACAATTTAATATTAGTACCAAATACAGTATGGGAATTAAAAATAGGATAAGAGACGTTATGTGAATCATTAGGGAGCCTTAGAAATAATATTATTTTTGTTAAAAATTCTTGTGTGTTTTACATATCTTATTATTTACATACCTGACCAAAAGATCGGCGTGTATCTATCGTTTTAGCCGTTGTTCAGTGATAAAATATGGCCTTTTCTACCTCAGAGTATTCTACACATGATGATGATGATGGCAACTGGACCGTCGACGTCAGCGATGCCGCCGTTATAGCGCGCATTGCAAGGTATGAATTATAATTTTTGTTCTTTTGTTTCATAATACTTATAAAGGTATTATAAATCCAAGTAACAATTTATAATTTTACTTAGTAATTAACTAGTTTGAGCTATCTAACTAAACCGTCAACGATCCTCCGATGACATTATACTTGGATAAAAATATTTAAGTACCTATGTAATAGATTCATTTCTGTAAGTATATGAATAAAATTAGATCAGTACCAATTGATTATGTAGCAAACATTAAAAATAGTCCATGTGCTTTCCCTATGGTCTATGGTCAAACTGACGGCATCGAAGCCAGATGAAAATAAGAATTTATAAAACAGATTCAATGGCTGACAGTCCACATTAATACAGGTTCCATCGCCTTCATTGATATTGAATGAAGGGTACTAGAGCTATATAAACAGAGCCACTCAATATATTTATAATGAATCATAAAGCTGTATCCGCTGTGTGAATCTCTACGACATCGGTCGTGGTGCTTAATGCATGATTACCTACTCGTTCCTCCCACCGAGTCGACCGGCTATCATTGGTTCTCTGCGGGCAGACGCCGCCTCCACTCTTGCGCACACTCTACTTTAAAACAACTCCATCCACTCAATAAACAAGTCTTGAAGTCCATTGTCTCCGTACCATTATGCCGTCACATCGAAATGTTACGCGCACCCGTCATACAACTGTTAGAAATAAATTACAGAACTGTCAGCGTCTACTCTAAAGATACTCATTAGAATCTCTCATAAAATAAATACTAACGACTCTAAAACGTGAGTCGAGCCAAGAACAATCGTTAAGAAGCCGGTAAGAATTCAATAGGAAGCTTTCCCATAAGAGGCTCCGAGCGCACTCTTACGCCGGCACACAGCACGGAAAAGCACCATTAACAGAAATTAAAAATTGTTACAGCAGCGTTTAAGAGCCCAATCGGACAGATCTCGGCTTAAACATGCAATGCTTTCGCATTTAGTGAGCTCGTTAACCGATTGTCGATGCACTGAAGAGCATCAAGGGCATGCGAGCGCGGGAGGCGCGGGCGGCGCGGCACACGTCAGGAGTGTGAAATGTGGCGCCGGGGCCCAGAGGACGTTAGAGGGTGCTGCTCCCCGGAGGGGGGTAGCGCCTCCGCGGGAACAAAACCACCGTTTGCCGCCGACACCCGCGTTTCGCCCATTGCAAAAAGTCGAAGACGGAACGAGGCGACAACCACGGCGGCTCGCCTCCACGTTGCCGCGGATAAAATCGACATAGAATTAAATAAAAATACAAAAATCACTCATTGTTCTCATAAAATGAATGTGCTGCGAGTTGAATGTGAGGCTTTTTGTGAAAATATTCTCATACTTTTAAATGGGATCTCGTGTGGCGCCTCCTAATGATTCGTCCTTTTTGCTTTGGCGTGCGGCGCGGCCGGACGCTCCAGACGACTCTAGGCTTTTGGTGTGTCGGCGCATGTCACCACTTAAACCTTTTTGTTTTGCTGTTTCCGATGTAAATTAAACATTTTCGGCAGCATTGTTCTAAAAAGGGAATGAAACAAGAAATAAAATTTTCATTATCAAGTTTAATTTACTTTGATCTTGAAAGACGTTTTTTTCATTGGAAAATGTAGGCACTTTTCTGCTCTCTTCTTTCCTTTCCACAATACACGAACTGAAACTGTTAGCTCTCGTTCTGATAAGAACAAATAGAAACTTAAGCAAGTCAAAGCTGTGCTAGTACATAATTATAGCGAGACTGTAATCACTGGTAGCATTTGAATAGTCAAGTTAAAAGTTGCTTTGCTCGTGTTCTGAACCGATGAGCTTATGCATGCCGTTTCGAAAGTGGGAATAAATAATAAACGCCGTGCGAGAGAATCGTGACACCTACTCTTTCGCTAATGGAGAGTCGGCTGTAAGGTATTGTGTATTGTAATCAAGATCGTTCGTTAAGTTCCTTTGCCTTTTTAATGATTATATGATGTACATCTGGTGTAGGAACGTCTATCTAGATTCAATTTCTAGATTACACGGTATTAATGATATGCTCCACAAACAAGGCATATCAAATTTGTACATACATACATGCATAAAATCGCGTCTTTTCCCGTAGAGTAGGTAAGACAATGATAACAGAATGCTACTGGCACAATCTTAACATATTGTTCGTTTCACTCACTCAACTCTTCATTCACTCTCGTCGATTTACAACATGATTTGTGAAAGTATTATAACAAACTTAAAACTATTTGCCAATAAGCATAAACTACTCAAGTTTTAAACAAAATTTAGATAATGTCTCGTATCCAAAGGCCACACAAGAGAACGGTAGGAGCGAGTTATCTTAAATTGATGGGGTTAATCTTAAACCGGTACTTCGTCGTTTGTTGTTAGATGCATCAACTTTTGTTGAAGATAAAAGATAGGAAATACAGAAAGCTATTACGTGTTCTGGTCCATTCATGATAGGTTACTCATTGTTCATTCGTGTTTATTGATAATGATCGTGGAAACAGTTTATTTTAAGTGCTGAAATATGTAAAAAATATGAAATATGTAAAAAAGCCTTCAGCGGATTGACAATAGGCATGATGACAATTTTTCAAAATCTTTTCTATGTTGTTCAGAATGATTTGTTATGTGAAAAAATATCATATTTCAGTAAAAAATAAAGGTTTTCAAATATAAAATCAAATTGAACATTAAAATTTAAAATTCACGCCAAAACGCTCGTCGGTGTCATGGCGGCTGTTTTGACGTCACAGCTCACCACTGCAAAGCAAAAACTACGTGCATAGACACTAATGACTAAAGCTGAAAGGAAACAAAAGGCGCAGTTATTTATTATTTATTTATTTTATTAAATAATCTCGACATTATTAGGACAATAAATGCAATTTTTTTTGAATTCTGGAATCCAATTTAATTAGACCAGTTAAATATTTTGGCGGAACTTGATTACTGTCATCATGCCTATTTTGGCAGAAATCTTTATTTAGTTGTGACTTTGAAGACTGATCCTTGATATTCATTTGATTCGGTACATTAATGCTTTTGAAGTCAGGGTAGACCATTATACATTTTACATTTCAACATGGCCGTGTTTCCATTGGTTAGTAAAACCACTGGTTTGCCAGCAAGAGAGGAGCATCTAAACCGCTATTTGGTCCATCAATGTGTTGTGTTCCACGTGAGCCTAATCGCTCGCCTAAGTATCATCTCCTTTAGTCAGAAATGGGTCTTGTCACAATTTCTGAACTCTGAACTTTTGCAAATTAACTTACAGCTAGATAGTTCAAATTATTAATAAATAAAAAAATAAATCTATCGGTGCTACAAACATTCGAAGTGGAAATAAAAATGACAGTTTAAAATTCCAGTTTATTATACTTTTATATACTTACCTACTTAGTTTTTGTTTGATATATTTAACAAGACTCAACCATAAGCAGAGAAAATCTAATAAAATTACGTGGAACTATGAACAACCAGAAAATACAAATGTGCCCAGTACCAGCTTTATAGAGGATACAGATGCAATGATAGTAAAATGATCACATTCCCAACGTGGGATCAACACATTTTTTATCACGTTGTTATACAGCCCCAACATAAGCAAAGCCTATATTTATTAACAACCAAGCTAAAACATATTTACATAAATTAGCAAAAGCCACTGAAGTCATCGATCATTGAAAACGATCTTTAGATGGCTCAACTTATCCAGGTTATTGCTAGTGGAAAGCCCAAAACACTCACTCACGAATCACCATGGTAATTGATACGTTGAGCCGAATTTACACCACGCGTGTCGCTTCGACTAGAGACTTACCCTAACATTATTTTGCAAATCTTGTTGGAGTGTATAGTCCATTTCGATTAGCATGAGCGTTGACAGATTGGCTATTTTTAAATTTTTAGAGATCTTCAAAAATCTACTTCTAGGGTTTCCTGCTTATATTTGTGACAATAAAATAACTCTATTTCAATTTAAGTTGCCTTCATTTTGCTGAGACATTATGTTCCGTTGTCATTTTGTATTGCGTGTTAAAGCAAAGTAAGTCAAACAGAAAGTTTGACTTGTTGCCCTAATTTCATTTCATTGTATTTTTTCGTTTCTGGTTTTATGTGGATTGAGTTTTGATTTATTTCGGTCCTCCATACTCATAAACCAGCCTAATTAAATAATATTTATTGAATTCCTCCAAAATTAACAGTACCTACAAAAGTACTAAACGTAAAATATTACTTAATATTATTTTTAATGTCAACCGCCCAAGCCAGAATGCATTTTCCGGGAGTAAAGGTGGTCGCACGACCCATCCGCGTCGAACGCACTGAACTGTCAATTCAATAGAGGAAATGCTAATGACATAATGTGCGATCAGCTTTATTGGTCGCGAAAAACAAACTTAATGAAATTCTACGTTACCTGAAAACTTGTTACAGAGCGTCTTGCTTTGTAATTTTTATAATTGGCTCTTGTTATATTTTTAGAGGGTTCTAATGAACCGTAAACCGCTGAAAATTTCAGATTGTGCATTTCTATTGCCACTATAATAAAAGGCAGAGTGAGGTCAAATGCCGACCTATTTAATTAAAAAACAAAGATAAGATAAGATAAATATTATTTATTTGCATAAATATGTGTAAATAGGATGACTACATTTTAGGTAAGTTTTGTAACAACATGTTTTACCGATTTCGGTGTACAAACCGAGAGAATGGCATGCTTTTAGTGACATAAATCAAACAACAAATAATAAAAATATTAAAAGCTCCCGTACAAAAAAAACGTAAGTTTATCAAGGCTGTATGTATCTCCTGAACCATAATAGGTAGAAATGTGAAAGTTTCTAGAAATAACTAAGAACAAATACTAAAAAAAATATTGAAAATTTAAAAATTTAAAGGGGTCTATGCGAAAAAATTATCTTATAGGAAAAACCGTTGATGTTACGGTACGGAACCCTTCGTGTGCGAATCGTTGCCTCGCACTTAGCGGTTGAATTTATTACTTGGACGACAAAGGAAACCAATGAAAAGATGGCGTGACGATGTGGATACATTTGAACTACAATAGTTAACTTACTTAAAAAAAACAAAAAAAAAATTCAGGCAACATTATGTAGTTAAAAGTAGAACCAACAATATAGAAGAAGTGGAAAAAAATCTGAAAAAAGTAAAAAAAAAACCAAGAAACATTTATATGTGTTAAGCGTTTGTGTAAGTTCCAATAAAGTACCTATACTTTATTTTGGGTTTTATTGTGAATATTTGTAAAATTGTGAATAGCTTTATCTTTCGATTTTAGATCTAATTTCCGATGTTAGATTGTTACAATGCTTAATGTTGCTTCAGAGATATCTTAACGTTAAAAGGAAATGTCTATCGTCTTTGATCACTTTTTTACGCCTTATTATTTCTAGTCTTTTTTCATGATTATCGTGGTTACCTTACGCTATTGGTACGCGTCCATTAGCCCGGGCCGGCCACACCGCACGCACGGCACGCAACGGATCAAACGGATTTGCCGATTGAATGCGTCCACTGTATCCGGATTATAATTACAATTTTTTTTTTGTCATTCACAAAACAACACGTGCGACAGCGTACGGCGGTGCCAGCGGCAAATTGATTTTGGTGACGTTACCGGCACGCAACGCGTTTGGTGCGTGCGGCGCGGATAGTGTACGCAGTTATGTGAAATCATATTATAAAGAAAACTAAAATCAGTTGCGTGCCCCGCGTGCGATGCGGCCGGCGCAGTCAATGAACGCGTACCTTTAATTTCATTTACTTATATTGTTCCTCCGATTAATATAATAAAGCTTAAAGTTTGTGAGTATGTTTATGTTACAATCACGCTTAAACTAAGAACCGATTTGTATGAAACTTGGAATAGCTGTAGATAGTGACCTAGAAAAGCATAAGTATTGATAGGCTATTCAACACGATGGTACCACGCAAGCAAAGTCCCACGCAGAAACTAGTTCGAACTATTTCCCTCCAACCGCTTGTGGCATTTTGTGGTGTTTTAAATACCTAAAACTTTGCAGTATGAAAAGCATAAAACTAATTGTAGAGAAGGAAGTCTGATTTTATTTGTCTAACCCTGATAGTAATAAAGTCAAACGTCTACCGAAAGTGGCTGTTAAATTTCTTACTGTTGCCATTTTATGGCCCTGCCAACTCCCAGTTAAATATACGTCCAAAAAATGTATACAAAAAATAGGCGCCACCACCGAGGAGAATCTTAAAGCGGTATTTGGATCCTTAATATAACGTGTAGAAGAGTTTTTACATGCACCTTTTGAAGGATCGGGTCTGTGTTAAAATACACACCTAAGTATCATTAGCTATAAACAGTTCTGTGTTTCTGTTGTCGACCCTTGAAAGAATAAAGGCAATTAAATGTTAACGCTGAGCTATGAAACGGATGTAGACGAATAAACTGTAGAAATTATTACTGTTTTGTTTTGGAGGTTGATTTGTCATTGTAATAATTATTTGTTTATGCAATGGGTATGTACTTCCGTTGCTGATACTTTAAACCATATGAAAGAGGATCAACTCCAGTATCCCCAAGGCAAGATCTGAAGACATTATCTCAAATCAAATTCAATCTCAATTTGACGACCTCTGTAGCGCAGTGGGCGAAGGCCCGCCTGCGACGCAAGAGGTTGCGGGTTCGATCCCCGCGGCGGGACCAATGTTTGTATGATCTACAAATATTTGTCTCGGGTCTGGGTGTTTCTATGTATAACATGTATGTATTTACAAACAAAAAGTATATAAGTAGTATATCAGTCATCCTAGTACCCATTACACAAGCTCTGCTTACTTTGGGGCTAGATGATGCTGTGTGAAAAGTCCAGCATTATTTATTATTTATTTATTTTATTTACAAACAAAAAGTAAAGTAGTATAACAGTTATCTGGTCCCATAGTACAAGCTATGCTTAGTTTGGGGCTAGATGATGCTGTGTGAAAATATCCAGCTTATTTTAAATAATTCAAAATTTGAAAATTACTGAGGAGTAGAGGCATGTCTAAATACTTTTGCAAATTCCCATATTTTGAACTATTGTTCTAAAGATGACCACTTCCTACGTAGTTGGGTTAGTAGAATAAGGTATTTTTCAAGTCAAATATCGATCCTTACTATAAAATTGATAGCCATGGCGACAGCCTTCAGATAGTCTAATAATATCACCTACTAAAAACGATCACTAAGCATAGACCGTATCTGTTTGTACTCGTATGACGGGGACTTCTTTTTTTCTTTGAATACAGCGTCCACTTCGCACCTTCAAGATCACGGCGCATTACACTACCTTTGTTTTCAAATTTAATTGGCTCCTCAAAGATAATTTATCTTGATAATGAACGACGACCAATAAACCGGAGGTCGGAAACATCTCTCATCGGACTATCCCTGAAGATAAGATTGTATTTGGAAGCTGTACCTTTTTTCCTCGAAGTAAATGGGTAGCTTATAAAGAGGAGTATAATTGAATGTTTGCCCCGGAAAGTGATACAGATTATTCTAAACATGTCAAAGTCAAAGTCAAAGTCAAAAAGCATTTATTCAGTAGGACCGCTGGGATCACTTTGAAACGTCTTAAAACTAGGTGATTTTATGTTGTAGGTATATAAAAGCTTATTCCTGTAGATTTATATGGACTAGCTGGTTTCGGTGTTGACCGCGGTCCCTCGGAAAAACTTCACTTTCCCGGGATAAAATATAGCCTATGTTCATCAGGGATAGTGAAGGATTCTGATGGTGAAAGAATTTTTCAAATCGGTCCAGTAGTTTCGAAGCCTATTCAATTCAAACAAACAAATCTTTCCTCTTTATAATATTAAATTTTTATTAGATGATTACAGCGTCAGCTATGCCTACACTCAACAGGACGCTGTAGTGCCCGAGACATTGTATGAGATGGCATAGGTCGGCTTGCACAGCACCTTAATTATGCTCTCAGCTTTCGGCCCTGCCACACGTATTGTTGGATACATAGAAAGTTGTACATAGAAAGGTACTAAATAGCTGTATTTTGAAGTAATTTGCTATTAAGTATATTAATTTTCCCAATGTCATGCGGTATCCTAAAAAGTATTTGATTGTCATCTAGTCATAACTCCGCCTCATTTTTATTTACTTTACACATTTATTCAAAACTATTTTCTGAGCTAACAAGCCGAGACCATCGCGATAGCCTTGATACTCTACTGCATCTTAATTATAATAGACATAACAAACATTGAACTTAGGCATTACAATAATTACTTATGCAGTCGATTTAACATTCAATTGAAATTGTGTCACTTCCTATTTGGAACCAACAAAAGCATTTATAAAAATGCAATGTCCTGGGTCAGTAGGCGCATTGTTTACATAACTATTTTAATATTAACTTGTGTTTATTTATTAGTCTACGTTAGTAATATATTAATTATAGATGAATTTTAAACGTTAATAACGTAAAGATTATTATTATAAGTTATCTATAGATCGTTTTTACGACGATAGCTTGACTGATTCTATTGTATTTTGTAATTTTATTATTATTTAGCCCGTGTTATCTCACTGCAGGGTAAAAGCCTCCCTACCCTTCTTCCACTGTTCGCAATTTAACGCAGCAACAGGCCAAGTTCTCAGGTGAGAGTCTAGCTCGTCTCGCCATCTCATGCACCATCCATAACGTAAAGATTATAATACTATATTATTATGTGCGAATGGACTACAATAGCACATCAGAGAGCTGAATAGAGAGAGTAGGGGCAGGTCTTTGCCCAGTAGTGAGACATTGAGGGCTTGTAATAAAACTGTTCCTTAATTTAGTGTTGTAGCTGGTTTGTTTCTCTATCACACAAGATCAAAACTGTCAAAAAAGCCTCTGTGTGTTGGCTTCCGGCCCCATGCCTAACAAAGGTCCGAGACTCCATAGTTCCGTGATGTTTAACAACAATAAAATTATAATAAATACCTACATTACTTGTATGACGAAACCATGCGCAGACGAAGGCACGCGCGGGTCAGCTAGTATAATAATCGAATCTATAGTCGAGAATAATATGCCATATTGACTGCCCACCTTCGCTAGTCGGAGAGGCACTACAAGAAGATAGTCAATTAAATTATTTAATATAGGGAAGTGTCAACAACTCTACCTTAACGAAAAAGTCGAGGTACAATCCCATTCGACCAATACAGCTCTTGAACCAGGGTAGTGAATTGATTTTAAAGGATATCTCAATGAGACTCCGCAGTATAAAGCTAATGTTGTTACTTTTAAAACCTTAATTTTGAATAAACATTTTCATTACAAGTACTTTTTTTTTTTTTTTTTGTAGCCCGTAGGGATCCCACTGCTGGGCAAGGGCCTCTCCCAAACATTTTACTTAAACTAAAACTTAAACTTAAGCTGTGTGGTGCCGGCGGCGAATAGTACCAACCCATTTCATCCCGTGGGTGTCGTAAAAGGCGACTAAGGGAATAAAGGAACACAGAAGACGGGCAGCAGCGTCTCTGAACCGTTTGACATCTTACTGCGATCGCCAACCCGCCTGCCAAGCGTGGCGATTATGGCAATTAAATTAAAGTACTTTTTATTACAGGTAGGTAATCTATTTTTATGAAAAGACTACAAATGCTAACAACCTTTACTAAAATATTCAACATCGTAATGATAAAAATCTGTAAAAGTAATAAAAATCAATGTCAATGAAGCCAGAGCAAAAGTGATAAAATACAAACAAAAAATGCTGGTCCTACAATTTATTGCCGCTTTTAGCAAAAGGTTTGTTGTTTACAAGACATCTTTTATTTAGATCTTAATTTATGATTCCCCATGCAGAAACATAAAGATAAGCTGAATTTAGTTAATAGTAGGGAACAATAATAAACGGGGTTTGGAAATTAAGGTATTATTACAGTACCTTACTATTTTAATAGTGCGTATGAATAATAATTAGTATTATAATTTGGCAAACCTTTCTGGATTAAACCATTTTTATATACTTTGTATTGACTACGGGTAAAACCACAATGACTATTATTTATTTTCCATTGCTATCTCTTTTTAAAACTTAATTCTCAAGGACAAAGTTAAGTCCAAAGTTTGAGCACTATATGCCTGTAAACATAGTGAGCATGTCGTAGAACTTACAAGTTACGAAAACGTATGTACATATTGTGTCGAGTTCGCCAAGGGAGCCTATTTGGTACTTAAAGTCCTTTCACCATTCCAGTCTAGATCCAGTATAGTTTACACTGGATCGAAAGAACTAATGACATGGCAGGAAGAAGAATTTGACTGAGCTTACGTAGTACTTTTCGTGCTCAAATGTTAGCGAAGCTACATGTCTTAATCGATTTATAATAAAATGTTGGAAATGCTGGTATCAATCTTCATCATCATCATCACTGCTGGGCATAGGGCTCCCTTTGCTTATGCCATTGAACACGATCTCGCGCCAATCCCATCCATCCACGGCCCACGGCCTTGGTTATGTCATCTGCCATATGTGTTCATTCAAGATGTTTTTACCATTCACGGAACGATTTTGGAAGACGACCACTCCATTGGGATTGGTGGATGTATCGTGAATGGGCTTGAAATCCATGCGTCCGGTCCACAAAGATATCGCCCGCGACCGAATGTGTGCACCTCGCCATTTCAGATGACGCGTCCAAATGGACGGATCGTCACGTTGACGTACCTACTGTATCTGAAAAAATTCTTAGTTGGAGTGCACCCATTGAAAATCTACCGTCTATAGTCACATGTGTCTCACGACAGACTTTTAACGTCGGTAACTATGAACGTCACATTATCTACAGAATACATACATAGGTGTAGTACTCGTATAAAATATCATTGGCTCGGACAATGTATGTAGGGCAGTGGTGCGACTTCGGCTGTTCCATTTTGTAATCAACATTAACCAAATGTGTTCCGCAAATCACCAAAGCAACAATGCCCTCATTGTTTTGAAAGTGGGAACTTACTTGAACCTTCCGACCTCATTTGCAGCTTTAAAATTAAATTCGACAAGTATCGACATAAGTATATTTGAGAATGTAATTATTATACAAGCTATTGTTAGCAGTTTTGTCTACGTGGTACAGTCACGAACTGTAATTTGGGACCAGTTTCCTTGAAGATAAAGATAGTTTATTTGCTTGAACACAATGTATGTAAGTTAATACAGATGTTATGAGAACACCCATGCGATATGGTTCAAAGTTTTGACAAATAATATATTTTTGTACTTTTTCTCGTTCTCAAATGATTATAAAATTATAATCTTAACTCGTCTTAGTATATCTAATTATGGTTTTTAAATGACAACCTTATTCTATTTAATCATTATTCTTTTATACAGAAGCAGTTCGTAAGCATCGCAGTGAGAATTTGATCGCATTTTCAATGAATTAATTTAAGGTTTAAGCATTCTAGCCAATGATATTTTATTCTAGCCTTCGATCAACTATTTATTCTTGCTGAAGCAATAGTTTTAGCTTCATTCCATTCGTGAACAATAATTTGATCTTACAGTAAAAAGTTTGCTATGCTATAATTGATCTTTTATGAGTCCCAAATTAATGTTCGTGGCAGTACCTGGATAAGCTGTATATTAGCACACATTTAGCTGAGTTGGCTTAGTTAATTGCACTTTCATCCTGTGCTTCCCTAATCCACCCTTTTTTTGCTCGGTTTTTTCATTATCAATTCGAATTACAAATTCAAGTTCAATTAATTAACCCCATTTTCGCCAAGCGAAAAGGAATAAATGATTAAAAAGTCATTCCTACAAGACAACATTAATTTCCTTTAGATTTAAAAATTGTCCAGCTCTCGCAGTTTCGTAGTGAAATAAGAAAATTCTTCATATTTACGCGTCTTATAAAAATATTTTTCCAATACACCGGCATATAAATTGATTTTGTGGTGTAAAACTATCGGGCTACTCACTTCGATATCGTCGCGTCCAATAGAGTTATGTTGACTATTTATTAATATCCCCATTCCATATTGAGTCCGGGTACCGTATCACATCATCATCATCTAAATATTACAAGTATATACTATATTTTTTCATAAATGCACAGAATTTTATATAAAAATAAATTCTTGAATTTGTTTTCGTTGTTCGAGAAAATTGTGAACAAAAAAATACATACATACATACATAAAGTCACGCCTCTTTCCCAAAGGGGTAGGCAGAGACCACGGATCTCCAGTCGCTACGATCCTGACACACAACTTTCGCCTCATTCACTCTCATTACAACAAAAAACTCTGAGAATTAAATAAATCTTTGATGTAAGCTCTGGACCAAAGTATGGAGGAGACAGGTCTTAGTCAGGGAAATCCAACCAACTGTTCAGAATAGATTTATTTTAAGTTAGTAGGTATTCTTAATACCATGATAATGCAACTGGGCCCAGAATCATATAACAAATGTTTTGATATTTTCAATGCTTCTAATCTAAACTTAATCATCACACTAATTTCACAGTATTGTGTTACTTGCTTGACGAATGAGAATATAATCTACGTTCAAATTAATTTCGTCAAGCAATTTTAATGTTAATTATAACTCGAAGCGGTTATCGAAATAGTACTTATTTTTATTTTAGTAAGTAACTTGCTATTTTTATTTAAGGTAGTTAAATAGTCTAGACAATATTTTATACTATCCTTACAGATCTGTAGAAAGGCTAACCTTTGAATAATATTCAAAAAACTCAAACTGAAAAATTACTTACTAAAAAGTACTTACTTGCGCTTAAAAAAATAACAAATATATTATATTCAACATTAACATGTTCAATTTCAGTAGGAAGGTAAATTCGATTGTACTCGTTTAATGTGGAAAACTCATGAAACCGGTAATACTTAGTGGAACAGGGCCCTGGAATTTCCCACAGCTCTAGCTCTTTAGTTCAGGAAATGAAATTTCTATTTCTCTGATAGACGTTTCATAACACATTAGTGCATTCCACATTGAGAAGATCAATTAATTTAAACTATGAAGATCCCGGACGCTCTACGAAACTCCATGCAAACTCCGCAGTAGGTATAAATACTCGTAATTTACAGATAATGAATAATGAAATTTCTCTGATAGACATTTCACACAGCATCATCTAGCCCCAAACTAAGCAAAACTTGTACTATGGGAACCAGACATCAGTTAAACTTTTTTTTTTTGTAAATACATACACATTATACTCGTACATAGAAACACACAGACGTGAGATAAATATTTGCAGATCTTACAAACATTTATCCCGCGGTGGGGATCGAACTCGCAACCTTCTGCGGCCCAAGCGGGCTTTCCCACTGCTCCACAGAGGTCGTCGATAGTACCGAGATAGTACCTACAAAATGCTCTACTGTCTTCTTGTCGTGTCACTAGCTCTTTCGAACCGGTGTGGTGAAACGGTTGTAAGTGCGCCTCAAAAAAGGCTCGTAACACCATGTTTTCGCACTTTTTAGGTTCTACGACATGCTGGTTTCCTTTCGATGTTTTCCTTCTTCGTTTAGGCGTAGGGAAGGTAGGGGAGCATTGGGCAGTAGGGAGTGGACACCCACGTGTTATGGCGGCCAGAATTGACCGTGTATCGGAGTGGATTGGCTTGATCCACTCCCTCATGGTCAATTCTAACTGATCAAATTGGGTTTTATTCCATATTCGTCCCGAATTTTCGGCCCACGCCTTTAAAAATACTTTTTAAAGGCGTGGGCCGAAAATTCGGGACGAATATGGTGCACTTCAATTTTTCAGTGGAAAAAGTCATTGGTGCACGATTGGATTCGAACGCATTACCTTAAGATCAGAAGGCGGAGCACCTACCACTAGCCCACCACTTCTTTCTCCGCTACCACTGGACATTCACACGCTCGACACTGCCCTACTGCCCCGTCTCAAAAATCCACCCTGTATATGTATTTGGCCCTTCTACACATTCACTGAACTATTTGGCGAACTATTCGCCGTACTATTTATTGAAATATACAATGATCGACGAATACAGGCGAATAGACCCTCTACACGTTCGTGATCGCGGGTATTCGTCTATCATCGGCAAAAATGTAGAGGGCCCATAACCCAACAGCATTACTGGAGTATAACGTCAGTTAAAAAAAAATATTAGAGAAGTTTAAGATCGTCGATCTATAACATTACATTCACCTCTGTAGCGCAGTGGGCGAAGGTCCGCTTGCGACGCAGAAGGTTGCGGGTTCGATCCCCGTCGCGGGACAAATGTTTGTATGCTCTACAGATATTTGTCTCGGGTCTTGGTGTTTTCTTTGTATAATATGTATGTTTTTACGAACAAAAAGTATATAAGTATCAGTCATGTAGTATCCATAACACAAGCTCTGCTTACTTTGGGGCTAGATCATCATCTAGCCCCAAAGTAAGCAGAGCTTGTGAAAAAGTCCAGCATTATTTATTATTGTTATTTACATAAAAGTAATGCTTTACCTACTTAGATAGTTACGCACATAATTTGCGTAAGTATAGGAACGTATATATTTATATTTCATAGTCTGTATGAAGCCTTTTTATCTCTTATCTGTCTAAAACAAAGGTTATTCTGAGAGGGCCCAAAGTTTACCAACACAAAGTCAGGGCTTTTGTTAACCAGAAGTTTAATCACTTTAGTCGCGGATGCCCGAGGCTCCGTCATGGCTTGCTGACTTTTTTAAACGGAAAGTTTAATTAATCATATTACTAAGTCTGAAAAGAGTGGCGTTATAGATAGGAGGCCTATCGGCAGTGAGTGCAATCGGGTTAAAAAGGTAAAATAGATAGATGTCGTACGAGTACTTTTATGAATGAGACAAAAATGGGCCTCATTTGAGTTAGCAATAGATATAGATCCATTGATCCATTGCAAACCGATGTTCAAATCGAAACCTAGATTTTGAGTTTGGTTTGGAAGCATTTCTAAATGAATAATGAATAATGAATATTTATTTAAGTTCTAAAGATTAATTTGGTACAAAGGTCATCTTATGGTTAACGTGCCTTATAATCAATATTCCTTATCTTCAATCAGATTATGACCTATGGAAGTACCTAACGTAACTCTGTCCCCTACACTAGGTCTCTAATGAGCCTGTATTGTAGGATCACAGTGCCCCGCAAATGTTGTACGAGTATGAGAAATTACTTTTAAAATTGTGTAAAAAACGTGAACAGGATCATCACTGGGTCATAAGGTAGACATTCTCTCACATCTTTTAAGTATCCATAATATATTTTAGTCTCTGCTTTTGTATACTAAAACTAGCTGTCCGTTGCGGTGTTACCCGCGTTCCCTCGGGAAAACATCACTTTCCCGGGTTAAAATATAAATATATATATGTTCATAGCCTATGTTCATCGGGGATAATGTAGGATTCTATTGGTGAAAGAATTGTTCAAATCGGTCCAGTAGTTTCGGAGCCTATTCATTTCAAACAAACAAACACATCTTTCCTCTTTATAATATTAGTATAGATAAAACTAGCTGCGCTCCTGCGATGTAACCCGCGGTCCCTCAGGATTTTTTCGGGAAAAAAGTAGTCTATGTCCTTCCCTGGGATATAACCTTTATCCTTGCCAATTTTCAGCATAATCTGTTCCGTGGTTCCGGCGTGAAAAGGTAACAAACAGACAGACAGATAGACACAGAGTTACTTTTACATTTATAATATACTAGCTTCTGCGCGCGGCTTCGCCCACGTGGTACCAACATTTGGAATAGCCTATATGCTATTTCAGGTCACTATCTACTCCTATTCCAAGTTTCATTCAAATCACTTTACTGGTCTAGGCATGATTGAAACACAAACATCCAATATCTAAATATCCAAACATCTAAACAAACTCACAAACTTTCAGCTTTTTTATATGAGTGGGATATGGATGGGATAGTATGGATACTAGTATTATATTATCTGGGGTATGGGTGACTAGTTGGTATATAGGTATTTATTAGCAAGACCACGGATAGAATTTTGACCTGGATCTGTTTAGCTATCTCTGTAGCTTGACAGATCCAGGTCACTAGTTTAGAAGCAGTATTATGGCAATTAGCCAACTCACCACACATCAATATTCAAAGTGGATAAAATTAGTGGTATGGCATTTCCAGATTTGAATTGGTAGACCTGGGTTGAATTTAACTTGTAGGATCTTCGATCAACAATATTAGGGTCAGCGCAGCAAAACCGTCCTAGCTAAATAACAGCTCGCGTCGCTATTTTGTTTAGCATTTTGACGTTTTTCGTGATTCTAAGTTTATGATAATGTTTTGAGGATTTGTGACTGTAATACTAGGTGCAAAAGGTGTAATTTGGTTAAACTTAAAACTTTTATGTCACGCGGACAGAATTTAGCTTTGATTTTATACGTCACGCTATATTTATAATATTGTTGATCGAAGGTTAGGATATTCAAATAGTTAAACAAAGCGTACAGTCTAGACATAAATTATGTTTGAATTAGCTTCAATGGATGTTTTATGTTGTCTACCCGATGATAGGCCGGGTCATGCGACCCTCCACAAACAAAGCACTGATTTGAATTTTCAAATACGTAATTTATGGATATTTGAATCAATAAACACTTTGGTTTGTTCAACTGAACTAATTTGTTAACTGAATGTATTACCAATGAATTTTATAGCATAATATTGTGAATTGATTTTCAGTTGCGTAAGGGGGTCATGAATTGGTGGCGATCCAGTTCGTACTTCATCATCTCCCTGCCCTTTTCCCACATTATGTGGGGTCGGCACAACATGTGTTCTTCTTCCATTCTCCTCTATCAGCCGTCATCTCAACACTCACTCCTTTCTTACTCATGTCATCCTTCACACAATCTATCCATCTTTTCTTTGGCCTACCTCTACTCGTAAATCCATCAACATTCATACCAAGTACTTACTGATTATAAATAAATGATCATTCGTTTAAATTATTTTTCAGTATTTCTTACTTTTGTTCGATTGGCTCTACCATCCCTCTTGGATAATTTTTATTTAAAACGATGAATCACTGAAAACAACTGTAGGTAAGCGTAACTAAAAACATTGATTTGTACCATCAATGAACAAAATATATAGATATCTATAGATCGTTTTTACGACGATCCTTAGATAGCTTGACTTATTCTATTGTATTTTGTAATTTTATGTACATATTGTGGTAGTTTAGTTTCTGTAAATAAATGTTATGAAAAAAATGAAAAATATTTATTTGCCATAACAAACGGAGGAAAGCTTAGAGATAAAAAACAAAAAGTACCTTAGAATATTGATTTTATGGTGTTTAGGAAACATAAACAATTTCAACAGGCCAGTCTGTATCGTGCAGACCAATGAGATAGAGTTGACTAACAGGGGTAAGGATAAACAAAAAAAAATAAGGAGATATTAAACCAAATTACCAGGCACTGAACTTAAAAATAAGTAAACCAAATAAATAAATCAAGTAACATTATAAGTAAGTAAGTTCGTATGAGTCAGTGGTCTGGTGACGGAGTTTTTAGGCCGCCTTAAGGCCTTCGTCATGGTTTAACGACTATATAATTAGTACCATCAACGCCCTGTATCTAACCGAGTAGAGAATAGGAGAAGAATTATTTGTCTTTTAAAATAAGTGATTTAATTAAACTAAAGATAAAAAACAGTGTTCAAGTCACCGACCGCAGGTAATGTGCCCAAAAGGCTGGCGGCATTACTTATCCTCGGATGGCTCCTTGGATGGCTATACTTATCCTCTGTCCAAGGTAAGCACCAGCCCTTTGGTCATTGGTCTCGTCAATCAACCTCTTGGATAATAATATATTGTTTCGTGTAAATATTCTGTAATCTGTAATAAACTATATTCAAATCCAAAAAAAAATATATATATATAGATAGAAACAGGGTCATGACTACCCTAAGGCGCAGTAGATATTCTCTCAGATCTTTTTATGTATTCAGGTGTCTAATACAAAAACGTTCCACCTTTACCAGTATTTACTAAGCACAGCTAAAGGGGACGAATTACTCAAAAAAAAAATACAAAATATTTTATTTCTTTAACATTTCATTGGTTTGAGGAGGAATTGAAAAGAGGATCCCTCTTTTAAGTAAGGAAATACCCGTACTCATATTAGAGGAACTCGCTCTTCCGTTAATGTTTATTATTACTTTTTAACCGACTTCAAAAAAAGGAGGAGGTTCTCAATTCGCCTGTATGTTTTTTATTTTTTTTTTGTATCATGTTACGCGATTACTCCGCCAATTGTGGACCGATTTTCAAAATTATTTTTTTGTTTGAAAGGGTATGCTCCAGAGGTGGTCCCATATAAATTTTATTCCTGAGGGTTTGATAGTTTTCCCGTAAAACTCTAAAAACCTTCCCTCCTAGCCATTGTAAATCGAATCGACAGATAAGTCTAAGACTCTCTATGCATTATGTCAAACTGACGTTATAGACACGCCGCGTGTAGAGTCGAACATTGAAGTCGGTTTTTCTTTTAGTTTTAAAACGTAATTATTAGTACAACACAGACAGTTGTGATTATAAATATTTTGTTGTCTATTGTTTTCTATTAGTACAAAAAAAAACAAGATGTAATAAATAATAATAATAATAATATTTTTATTTTCAAAAAGGTTTACAAAAGGTGTACAAGAAAATTAACAAACTAAAAATACATCATTTTTGATTTTAATTTATAAACCTTGTAGTCTGAAGCATTGTCGCCTCACTCTAACTAAGTTTTCACTTGTATGTAGACATGAGGAGATTCTGTTTCGGCTATCTCGGTCATCTTTATGCACTGTGTCTTGATGTGAGTCTGCTTTATTTTTATGACGTATTTATTCCCTTATACTAAGAAAAGAATACCTATATTTAGTTGATATCAAACTTTGATTCATCGAAGATTTTTACTGCTTAAATCTAGCTAGATACAAATTATAATTAACCTAATTAAAGTTACTTTTTTACTTTCTATAATACTTAATGTACTTATTTTACCCACTTAGCCTTTGTTGTGTAGAGTTTGTGTAATGTAATGTTGTGTTAGTGTAATGTTGTGTAAGTGTAATGTTACGTTAGTGTAATGTTGTGCTAGTGTAATGTTGTGTTAGTGTAATGTTTGTGTGTGATGATTGTTGTTAAGATTGTATCAATATTTTTTTATTTGATTTAGGAAAACTCGGGGATAAGAAAGGATTGGGACTATGAATCAGTGAAGAGCAGAGCTTCCGTTTTGTCGTAATCTATGCTTAGCAAATAAGATGTTATTTTTGATTTGCATTTAGTTAAAGGTGACTTATGTATGGATATAAGTTTATTAAGCTTATTGTAAATGAATGGTGACAAAAAATACGAATGGCGTTGTGCAAAAGTGGTTCTGCAGCGTTTGATGGTGAAGATTTTGTCCATTTTTCTTCGGTTTTCACTTACCTCTGGCTTGCATTTGTGTTGCCTCAGTAAAAGTTGCAGGATGAAAAGTTTCCTGACAGAGAGCAGATGTACTTACCTAATACCTAAAATAGTTTTCATAATCATCATCATCATCCGCAGCCTTTTACATCCCACTGCTGGGCATAACCCTCTCTTCGCTTGTGCCAACCTTCCCTATCCTGCGCCAGTACGACCTGCGGTTTTTATAATGTCGTCAACCCATCTAGCCGCCGGACGACCTACTCTCCTGTAGCCCTCTCGGGGGCACCACTCGTGTGGTTTTCATGATAAAAAGTAAAATTACTGTTTAAAGAATCAAAGATGACCATTGATTACAAAACGATAATCAAAGCCGTGTTGGCCGAATGGGGTTGTACCTCGACTTTCAATCCGAAGGTCGTGGGATCGAATCCCGGCCGTGCATCAATGGATTTTGCGTTTCGTAAAATTTATATGCGCTTTAACAAGAGCTCTGAACGGTGAAGGAAAACATCGTGAGGAAACCAGTTAGTTTACAGGCGGCGATGGGCTTGCAACCTGTCACGTATGGAATACTAACTTCTGCAAGATGTGGGCATGTATCAAATATGTATTTGTACATGCCTCTGACTACCCCCTTAGACATCTTCAAAGGATCTGGAATATAAAGATCTGAGAGAATGTCTACCGCGCCTTGGGGATACAGTCGTGACCCCTGTTTTTTTTTTTACTATAATCACTGTTGCCTAACGTGAATGAACTTAAATACAATGTAATATAATATCAGCAAGTCAAATAATGTATTTCATGACCAACAATAGTCTAGAATTTGGTATTGTTATATACGAAACTGGTAATTAAGTTGTTACCTACTAAAAAAACTACGAATGCCAAGTAATTAAGGTTCAAAACAAGGATTGTTTCAACTTATAAAAAAAGTACTTAGTTTTATGACCTTTATAATAACTAGATATAAAAATGAACTGCTAACTCGTCTGCTAATCACCCTTTGTTTGATTTTGTTTTGTCTATTTGAATTAAATAATTAAACATAGCTTATATGTACTACCTGTACAAAATTAAATGTACTACGAGTAATCTATACTAATATTATGAAGCGGAAAGATTTGTTTGTTTGTTTGAAATGAATAGGCTCCGAAACTACTAGACTGATTTGAAAAATTCTTTCACCAATAGAATCCCACATTATCCCCGATGAAGATATAGCCTATCTTCATCGGGGATATTTTATCCCGGGGAAGTGAAGTTTTCCCGAGGGATCGCGAGTAACATCGCGGCGAACACCTAGTAAGTAATAAATAAATAAAATTTATATCAATACAAGAGTTTTAAATATGTTACAGCTAATTCATTTTTGGCGCTTTTTCCGAATCTTTCTGCCTCACACTAAATCAATCTACTTTCTACCATCAAGTACCTTCAACACCAAACCTCGCAGTGAACTAAAAACAATGAAATTGCAACGCTTTTAAAAGTTTCGACGAGAGTTGCAAAGCAAACACGCTTAGATTCAGAGGATCGTTTAATCAGTCTGTGCAGCAGACACGGGGGGTAGCTACCTTCAGCCTTCCACTAAATGACCCCTCCGCTCTGTTAACCCGTGCCACCGTATCCACAAACAGTATACTCGGTGAGTGCGGCAAATAGCGATACTATTTCTATTAGAAACGGCAAAACAGTGCTATGAATCGTCTAGAAATCTCTCGAGTTTTCAAGTCGTTTTCAATACCTTTTTATTTCAATGGGATAATAGAATGTAAGTTTAATGTTTTTTTTAATAATACGACCTCTGGGGCGCAGTGGATGAAAGCCCGCTTGGGACGCAGAAAGTTGTGGGTTCGATCTTTGCCGCGGGATAAATGTTTGTATGATCTACAATTATCTCGGGTCTGAGTGTTTCTATGTATAATATGTATGTATTTACAAAGAAAAAGTATATAAGGTATATCAGTTATCTTGTTCCCATAGTACAAGCTTTGCTTAGTTTGGGGCTAGATGATGCTGTGGGAAATGTTCAGCATTATTTATTAATAATAATTAGCGGATTTGTTCTAAAAATACATTTCTAAATATTAGACATAGACTTTTCGGAAATGTTGGTGCGGATAAATATTACATACTTAAAAACAAAATAGACATAATACCTTTATGTGCAGACAAGGTGATGGCGTCGTGCAATCTTTGCTTATACAGATAAAGCCAAATAATACCACTTAATGTTTTCAATACTTAGTTCTTTCAAGAAACAACAAAATTGTAGCCTTATCGTCTTGTTCTTGTCGTGTCACAAGTTCTTACAAACTAGTGTAGTGAAAGAAATCTAAGTGCGCCTCATATGAGGCTCCCTTCGCGCACTAAACACATATCCACTCTCACCCTCTCAAATGCTTGAAACGTCTACGTCTATCTTTAACATTTAGCAGCAGATGATCATTTACACATTGAAAATGCAGTATCGTATCGGTTGAAATTCTTCCGTGTAAATGATATTATACTTAAGCATTGTGACAGACAATGTCACACTTGCTCTCCTGCCCACAGTACCCCACTACCTGCACCCGGGAACAGTTAAATCTAGCAGAAGAGGCCGTAGAGGTGACTGAATACTGGTCTAAAGTTATTTGAGTACCATTGACTCAAAATTAATTAATGCAGCTTCACTAATTGAGCACCAAAGGTACAAAATACGATCACTTAGACTCCTCGCAGACTACAGACTTTCTATCGGCTGATAGTTGAGACGGGCTATACTTCTCTATACTCATTACGAGCCGAAGTATATTCCGTCTCAACTATCGGCCGATAGAAAGTCTGTAGTCTGCGAGAGGTTTAAAAGGTATTTTGTGTTCCAATCTAACGCAACGTAGGTCTATGGAACTAGCCTCGAGTTGTTTCTGCACCTCACCCGCTGGGGCGGGCGGCGAGCTTCCGCCCGCCCCGGATTCATTTCTGGTTTTCGCTTCTCTTTTGTCTTAAACTGTTTTTGGAACTTGTAATTGGATGAATCTTAAAAAGTGTTTTACAGTAACTTGCCCTTTACTTGTCCCTATTGATTTTGGAACATGTTTACATAATAATAACATTGGAAGATCTCGTTAGCGTAGCGGGCGATTGCTTGGTTGTGACGATAGAAGCGCAACTTTGATTCTCGCGGTCTAACAACATTTTTGCGTGATCTGCAAATATTATCTGTGTGTTTTACTATGGTAAGTACTCGTAGTTTCTGATAAAGTATGGAATCTGGATACCTACTAATAACATATGACTTATGTACAACACAGTTTCTATATTCTATCTGCAGTTTTGCATTCTCTGGTAAAATTTCATCTTCTACAGATACTAAAAAATGCAACCACAAATTTTTATAATATCAAAATATTATAATTAAACCCATTTAGTTGTGCAAAACCACGATAGAGGTCGTCAGAAGAAGACTTTCCTATCAGTTTTCAGGCAGGTAGGTACTCATAGATGTACTGTATGAATGATTATGTCTCCTACAATATAGCGAAGTGTACTTACCGGCAATAAGCTGGCACCCCCGGGGCCCGCTCAAACAACCATAGTACCAACACCCACGGTCTCTCGGTCTACTCATTTCGTATGCAATTTTATTCATTATTTGTAATCTACTCCAATCGAATAGGGTCTCAGTATAAATCACTTTTAGGATTTGCTCAATAGGACGTATGTAGATTGACGCTTTTAGTGTGATATTTAAATGTGATGTGTCTTTGTGGATGCGGTGCTAATAAAGCCTCCACGACTACGTATGAGGCTGAAACTCATTTCACTTAGACAAATAACTCACTCTTATTTTCTTGTGCTCGTGACTTCAGATTTATTTAAATCGTACGTCTTCGCTGTATCCAATAACGATTTTAGAATAGGTCCTACCTATTTACGATCGTCGTCATTTGAGAGCGCTTCGAATAAGTTAAATTGTAGTAGCTGATAATTACCATTTTTGGAAAGAAAACAAACTAGCAAACAGAGCTTTAATAGCAAGTTTTTTCTAAGTGAGTTTATTTAAATTTTATCATTAAAGGTATGCAAAAAATATCTAAATCATATTATAATTATTCATAATATAATTCAGATAATTTTCTGATCATCATGATTTCAATTTCTATCAACATCATTATACCTAATAGAAATAGCTAAGATAAGTAGAGACAAAGAAGAAAAGAAGCCCGAAGTATTTAGGTAAGGATTAATACTTTATCAATAATCAAAACCGTCTACGTCAAAGTATTATCTTTGCTGCTGTAGCTTTAGTTTGATAGATATCATACTCAAATGATTAATTTAAATGATGTATTGTTTTAATTCCAACGGAATCGTTGTCGGCTGAGTATCAATATACAAAGGTGTAGAGCATTGTAATGAGTGAGGGATTAGGGTCATGGGTGGTAGAGGGAGCAGGCGCTCGAAGAAGAATGCTTCTAGCTAACAGGACGTGCACTAGCAGCGACGGCGCCACGAAGAGTGACTCCGACTTCGGCTCGGCGTCGCGCGCCGATTGTCCCAATTGGTCGTTCGCCGCCGGCCCGCCCAGGGGAGGGGGCCACGCACACACTCTCACGCTCACCTAAGATAATTTATTTTATGTTATACCGTTTGAATATTTTATATCTGTGTGAGTTTTTTCGGTCGGTATGCGTTCAGTGTGAAATATTCGCGCGATAAGAAAGAAGAGGGGAACAGATCGATCGGGGACATTGCGCTTTTTATTTCGATACCAAGCTGTGTTATTGCCATTTCTTAATTGTAGCTAGCGAACATTGAGTGCCGTGTCAAAACGGAATTACTGCTTAATGCTAAAATTAAAATGGTAACTGAAATATTTTTCTTTGAATAACCCTTATTAAGTTTATGAATATATAATATTTTAATTTATAAACATTGATTTTCACTTAGGCAGGTATATTATATTGGATGGAATTCATTTTATGAAAACTTTAAAAAACAATTAGGTATGTGGTCATAATTTCCTGATAATAAAAAGGTGTAGATATAACTACTAAAGGTTTTAAAAGCACATGGCTATAAATGTTTGAAACATGTTTATTTTATTTGCCTAGTGCATTTTCGTTAAGTAGGTACCTACTACCTAGGTTATAGATTGACGTTGAAAATTCAAACCAGATATTAATAATTTGGATTGTAGTTAGTTTTCAATAAACACAACAAATTCAAAGTTCCGCTTAATTCTGTCACTACCAACATATGTATTATGATTCCACCACTAAAGCGACCCCAGTACCTACGCTTTTGAGCATACAACCGACCACAAACGCCAACTTCACATACTGTCACTATAACTATTGTAGGTGTTGCCAACAAAGCTACACTTTTTGAGTAAGTAGCATGAGGCAGAAATAGTAAGTACCTAAGTGAGTATAAAAAACAAAAATTACAAATGTAGTGGTTACCTTTAATCAAACGCAAAGCTATCATTAAGTCAACGCTTCGGCAAACTCGCTCGTTGTGCGCATCGTCACTGTTAATTATCACAATATATAAGTATAAAATTAAATAAAAGAGACCGCTTTGTACCAATACTGACATAAAAAATACGAGAAAAGAAAGAGAAAGAGCTTTAAAAAAGAAAGGAGTGCATCTACCCCCACCTCCAATCGCCCCCACCGCGGCGGGCCGCCCCTGCGGCGGGCGCCACCCACCGCACCGCAAAAATCGAGAGCGACGACGGCGGCGCGGGGTCAAACGGCGACGCGAGCGTGAAAAGAAGGAGCGGTGTGCGAGCAACACGCACACAAGAGCGAGTGTGCGTGTGCGCGCCGAGCAGGACGGCCGACACGAGAGCGAGACAGCGGCGCCAATTACTATCACCTGGCGGGCAGCTACCGCATTACCCACTGCCGCCGCGCGCGCGACCACGCGCCCGCTGCAACACGCGGCTCGCTCCGCTCCTGTGACGCTCCGCAGCCCGCTGGCACTCGGACTCTGCACTGCAATCGATATTCGCATCGCCGCAGCCACCACCGCGAGTGCACCCGACTGCCGCGAACTCCTCACCTTCCGCTCCTGCCGGGGCTGCAGCTGAGCCTCGCGAGAGGAACTAGAGCCGGCGCGCACCAACATGCTACTGTGAAGTGTGTGCC
Organism: Epirrhoe alternata; assembly: GCA_963565295.1. Lineage (NCBI taxonomy): Eukaryota > Metazoa > Arthropoda > Insecta > Lepidoptera > Geometridae > Epirrhoe > Epirrhoe alternata. Next base: position 6,299,905 of record OY751375.1, read on the forward strand.
CCCAGTGACTCGAACTTCTTGAACTGTGATTTATAACAAGTTTCGTATCCAAGTGAAAAATGACGTCGCAATTTGCCTTCAGAGGATCACCTCCAAACCAGGTATGTTTTGATATAAGAACTTTTAAAAACTTCCCTAAATTCGAAAATCAATTTGGGAACTTTCTTAAAAGCCTATAGCGATCTGATTTTTTGTATGGTATTCCAATAAGTAATTTCAATCATATTAAAAGTTCAAATATCTACCTTTAAAAACTTTAAAACGCTTGGTATGTTTACATGTGACGTTGACACAAGAGTAGTACCTGCCTAACGATAACAATGCCTTCCAGTACATAATACATATGATAAATAGAGCTTTAAAATTAAATAACCTACAATATTATAAGTTCATAAGATTTCTATAAGTATTAAAACACAATGTTATCATAACATTTTCCATAACACACTTCATTAATTTTATTAAAAGTAAAAGTGCATATTAGGTCATAGGTATCTGTACCTATATATAGAGACTCTTTCAGAAGTTAATAATACGTTCATAACACGTAGAAAAATCGATACACTATCAAAAACCGGTTCAGGTATAAATTAATAAGAATTCGAATAAATCAAACTGAACTAGGTACCTACTTACTTTTTTTTTATTGTTATGTTATCGGTTTTTGTAGCAGCTGATTATCGAATTGCAGATACCTATAAGAATAATAATTAAGATAATGTACGAGTATTTATGTATTCGATAGGTACAGGTAAGAACATTACTGTTGTACATTAAAAACACTACCTAGTACTTACAGATCTGTATATTTTGTTGAATGTTTATTATTTAACTAAAATAGAATTGTGCAGTAGGTATATGAAAAACAAGTAATTTATGAACATTATAATACTATCACAATAATAAGAACCTAGCACATAATATTCCAGTAATTTTAGACAGTACTTTAAGAACATCTAAACTTACTTTGACGAGCCTCAATTCTCTTTGACTGGCTCCCCACTGGAGCTTGACTTAGTTTTACGATGGACCACCTAAAAGAATGCTAGGCCCCAAACCGCGTTTGTTGCCCTGATTCTTCACGGTATTGGTCGCGAAAAAACAGGAATTAAATTAGTTCTAAGACTATTCTAAGTGATCCCAGCGGTCCTACTGCATAAATTCTTTTAGACTTTTACTTTGATTAAAAAAAAATACCAATTTGAAAAATACCAATCGCTTGGACAACTTGCCTTTATAGGCTTTATTTGTGTCACTTAATTGCTTTACAAGAAATATTTTTTTATAATAAAGGTACAGTCACTTATACAAAAATACAAGAATATGTATCTAGTTTCATCCAGAATCAAGCGTCAATTTAGACATTATCTAAACGTTGAATAAGAAAGATTGTTCATTTGTTTCATATCATTATTAAGTTCAAAAATACCTTTTATCAAGAGCATCAGTTTTTAATTTATATTAGGTTTATTGACATTAAAATAAGCAAAAATATTGTTTGGGTTCATTATGTATGTTTAATTTTAAAGTAAACAGTTTTATCAATGTAACTAATGAAATTTGAGTAAACCCAGTATGTCAGTATGTGCTAATTTGCTTGCAATCTGTTACGTATAGGATGCAAAGTTACATCATGTAAGCCACAAATGAACTTCTTTAAACATATTCATCATAAAATTCTGAAAGAAACCTGCAATGAAAGGCCACCTTAGTAGTCTTAGAAAAAGTCGTAAGCATAGGTACCACTTACCTTGTTTATTGATTTTTTTTAATTAACCTATACTTTCCCACTGCTGGGCAAAGATCTCCCCCAATTGTCACCTGTCACAGTCCCCTACCACGTCCCACCAGTCCTCTTGAAAGGCATCCCATCACGCCAACGTTTTCTTAGCCTACCCCGGCTTCGTCGCCCATCTGCAGGCATGGCGTGACAATCCCTGCCCCCCTTTCGCCATCCATACGACTCCTTGCCCCGCCCAGCTCCATTTTAAGTTTGCAGTTTTTAATTAAACGAACTAAAATATTATAACCACTTTGATTGCCGATACGGTTGTTAGGTATAAATCATTGATGAGTGATCAGTGAGAGTGAATAACTAGCCTACAAATATCAAGCATCAAAATGCTATCTCATGTTCTGAGCTAGAGCTCACCTTTTCAGCAGCTTTTACTTTTGTCAATAAAGAAAAGCTTATGCTTGGCACCAAAGTTTTTTCCGCCGGTAAAATATATTACTTCTTTATTATGCCTATTTAACAAGTCAGCATTGCTAGTGTTTTGGGTATGCTTATGTCCAGCAATGACTTGGATCATTTGAGCTATCTATAGATTGTTTTCAATGAAACTCAGATGGCTCAACTGATTCTAGAGCATTTTGTAAAGTTGTATTAAACAGTAGTATTTTCGGAAAATAACATCTTTAATATAAACTAACCTAACTAATGGGGTTCGGGCATGATGATGATAGTAAAATACAGAAAATAATAATTATTATTTTGACTAACCCTTGCATAGAAAAGTTACGTGAAATTAAAATACGTATAGAAATTCTTAAATATTAAATATTTATTTTATTTTACAAATTTTGGGAAAACTAACAGTACAGCACAATTTAGAGTATAACTTATAAATAATATGCAACAGGAGGCTACATAATATATGAAGGCCAATTAGGCCAATCAGATGTAAAATCAACGTACTCACTGTTTCCACACATCACACACCATTACCACACAGAGACTAATTTGATTGTTCTGAACTATTCCAAAATGCTCAAATGCGACACCAGATTTTGTATTCGGCCAAACAAATTTAAGGTAATTCAAACATGGTAAATATCCCGTTGTAATGCCCGGTTTCCACCGCCAGCGGAGCGGACTCCGTACTCCGGACTCTGGTGAGCTCGCAAAAATAAATTGCATACTTGTGTTTACCAACAAATAGTCGAGTAGAAAGGACTAAGCGAGCAGAAAGAGTTGAAATGAACTTGCTCAGTTCTTAATCACAAATAAAAAATAAAATTAATTCCGTATTATTGAAACGAGACTTATCGCGTTTTTACCTTATTTTATTTCTCGGCGTTTCACGTCACGACTCCTGGAGAAAAGTTAAATGATGTGAGCAGATACTTAGCGTATCTGCCATATGTAAAAAGAGTAACAGAACAGGACAGAATTGGTAACATCTTGAAACAGTTCTCGATTAAGACTTTACTCCTTCTCCAAGGTGACAAAGTGCCCAAGATCACCTAAAGATGCAACACCCCTGCAAGTACGTGGTGTGTATAAAGTTGACTAGTTGTGGTCGTTCGTACATTGGTGATAGCTGAACGTATTAAGTAACACATAGTCAAAAACTGCCAGGTAAACAAATCAGGGATAGCGGAGCATCTAGTAGATTGAGGGCCTAACCACTGGATATAACTTCACGATACCAATATTCTTGCCAGCAAGCCTACAAAAGATAGTATGCGAGGCAATCGAAATCAAGAAATATACTAATTTCAATCGTGAAGATGGTTTTAGGAGAAGTGTGATGTACGTCGTCGTAACATTACTCAGCGGTGTCAAGATACGGTCAGTGTCGTGTGCGCCGGTGTAAACGTCATCGTTTCGGATTCTGAAGATATGTGGGGGTAGTTGTAAAAACTATCGCTCATTGACAGTTGCTCCGAGACATACTCCAGTTCGCCTCTTAAAACAGGCGATTATACACAGGCTTAAATTAGGCGAAACGTCGGTGTCGGGAAATAAAATAAGTTATTGTAGATGAATCTCATTACAATAATACGTACCTAATTATGAATAGCGACCGCGAAAGTTTACTATAAAACAAAACTCTTAGTTGGTGGAAAAATCTAGTCAAAATCTATTTTATAGAAAAAGAGTCCGTTCCGCTTAGCCATCTCTCGCTCATTACCCTCGCGGTGTAAACCCGGCTTAGTTGTTAAAAAGTTATAGTGTTTTTAAATTCTACGCGTAGTTATCTCAGGATAGTTCACGAGCGTTACCTGAACAAATCACCTTTAGAATGTTAGTTAAATACAAAATCGGTGTCTTTATTTTTATAGCTTTACGAAAAATACTTATAGCTTTTAATAACACTCAACTCATACACACTATCATGCCCTGTGTGATGCAGAAACTATGAGAACCATGGTACAGTCAGCGTCACAAACTTCTACGACCTGCACGAGCCACGCTGTTCAAATCGGGTTGTTCACGTTGTGTCCCACGAGCTTGTGGCCCAAATTCTTGGTTCTACGTTGTGGCCCACTTTAAAAACGAATTCACGTTGTGGCCCAGTCTATATACTTGAGGAAGACACCGTCTTACAGGGGTTGCATGTTGGTGACGCTTTCTGTACCACAAAGCCACAACACTTCAAATCTTAAGCAAAGATATAATCCACAGCTAGAATGGAATTGGCTTATTATGAAAACACAATAAATATGGCAAAAATTACTCAAATATTAACTAGATATTGAAAATAATTTGACTTACGTACCTGTGAACGACATAAGTAAAATGATCAATTTCGAGAAAAACTTACTCGCACCCCGAGAGTAAAAAATATTGAATGTAGCCCTTTTTTAGGCGTAACATATGCCGGTATTCACAAACATTACTTTGACGTTTCCAAGTGCGCCAAGGGTCCCAAAATCAGAAGGTTTTTGGGACACTGTGCGTCCGCGTGCACTGTGAGACCTCATAAATTGAAGAATTATGATGCACATACTGAAATAATTTTTAGACGTTTTTCATTTCTGCAATTACTTTTTATTTCTGCAATTTCCATACAAAAAATAGACATGTATCGCCATATTTTGAATACATCGTGAAACTTGTTTTTGTTAACGACACTTTAAACTTACTCTACTCGTACTACTTCAGCATTTTTTTTATAGTACAACGGCGAGCAAATTTCATTAATGTTCCATTTATTCATTATTCTCATTGAGTTAAGGAGATAAGGAAAAACAAAAAAATTAAAAAAGACAAAGGCAAAAAGACTCAAACCTATCGAATAATGACTATCTCAAGTGGATGTGATTCATGAATAAATTATTAGATTCACTGTCACCCCATTTTGCTATCAGATAAAAGTTTATTAAATTTCATACCTGTTGTATTAATATTGCAGTCGTTGAATTTATCTAACAATTCAGTTCAATAAGCTATAATCAAAGTGAATTGTGAGTAGGCAGTCGAATGTTAATAAAGATAGTGTTATAAAATGATGCGATCAGCAAGCGAGTGCGTGCTCGATCTACTTTTGCTATCTTCTTTGATAAGTCCCACTCCCTCCGCGGGAAGGGATAATCCTCATTATTTCTCAGTTTTGGAATTTGCTCGACAGGCTCTACAATTTGTCATTAACAGGTTCTTAAAGTTCGATCGCAGTCCAGCAATTATTACTGCCTACTTGAGTCCATAACACAGCATACCCATACCTCGACTTTAAATGCGCTCGCTCACTTATTCTCGCCATGTTCTTTTTTCATAGCAGAAAAGTCCCATTGCTTTCATGGTACGTTTTTATTTAAATAGCAATTAAGAACAAGAATGGGCTGTAAATGTTTATACTGCGTTGTATCGTACGTTTTAAGACCCGAGGCTCACTAAACCCTGAGTGGCATCATTTTACGTACACAAATAAACAACTAGTTTGAATTGTTTCGGTTAAATACTGACCTATATCGTATGAATAATACTGTTGAACCTATTTTAAGTCTTAATTAAATATATTTTTTATGTATTGATTATTTGTACAGGATTTATGACTCTAGTATCTAGTGGTAAATGATTCTAGATCCATATCATCCATAAATCACGAAAATACAAGAATGTATACTTGCTAATCTTAATAAAATCTTTTACCAGAAAAGCATGATATAAAAAACTAGGTACCTATGTCTAGACAAGATAAAACAAGGCTAGACCAACCTGCATACATCTGTGCAGCTAGATAGATACATAAACTCTTTATTGTACACATAAAAATAAAAACATTGTACAATTGGCGGCCATATCGCTAAAAGCGATTTCTTCCTGGCAACCATTTGCATGCATGCTAGGGAACTAAACATTCTTATGATGTTGGACCAAATCTTTAATAAATAAACTATCCAACATTTTTTCCTATCATCACTCAAATGTAGCTTAATTTTAATTCCATTATGTCGCTCGCTTGTCAAAGCTCATAATAAACGTTACATGTTATGCCTATACTCAAATGCTTGTTTTCAGCTTTATACAAGCGCAAAAACACTTCTCTAACATTTACAAAATAGGTTACGTTTGTGTATGCACATTATTTACTTAATTTAACATGTCATGACATTGTACCTACTTGATTCCAAATATACTCGTGCAAGGTAAGTATATTCTGATATCACAACAAAAGACGACCAAGTTATTTTTTATTTAGGTTGTGTAAAGCTTGGGTTCCGTTCCGAGTGTTGAATTGCATTGTTGAGATTACAGTTTTGAGATTCGAGCACTACTGTAGTGTTTTGTTTCATGACTACGACAATGGGGTCAAAGATAACAAGATGATATTTTCTATTTTCTACGAGAAAAATAGTTTATTTACAGAAACTAAGCTACTACAATATGTACATAAAATTACAAATTACAATAGAATCAATCAAGCTATCTAAGGATCGTCGTAAAAACGATATATAGATAGCTCAACTGATCCAGGTCACTGTCAGTCGGAAGCGTGCCTAAAACACTGGCGGCATTGCCACGCTGAATGGCAATGCTGATTCTTTGTGCCAAAAAATCGCCAGCTCTCGAATCAAAATAAATGTAAAAAGTCAAATACAAATGTAGGATATTTACATACCTACACTACCACTATCGGTAGGTACTATAGTGAGATATCTTTTTTTTTCAATTAAATAGGTCAGCATTTGACTTCACTCTGCCTGATGTTAAGCAGTAGTGAGGTCTAAGATGGAGCATGCTAACCTAGAAGGAACCTATTTACTCTTGATTTGAAGAGAAAAGTTTAGTGGGACAGAATCCCAGCCATTTTATTCAGATAGGTACGAACACGCTATTATGATTTATTAAAATAAAATGCGTCGTTATTTCACGCTTGCTAAAACATTCAACGACAGGAACCTAGTCAACTTTTTGACCCTAATTTGTAGATACATTCAACATTCTTGTGGTTTGCGTTTGTTGCGAAAGGTAAGTAGTTTAAAGTCCACTCCTTGGTACCCAGGTAGCCACATCGAATGAAGTCTTTATTTGTGTGCCTCGACCTCGGGAACATAAACAGAGAAACAAAGCTGTGGACCATTCATTTAACTTCATAATGAGCCATGAACAATCTTCATTATTTTTGCAGTTTGCGCTCAACCGTCGCCTACTGACCCCTTTTTGTTTCGATTCGTAATTCTGTTGCCCCTTTTGACTTTAATTAAGCGTACCTGCCTAATAAAAAGCAAATGTTTAAGTAAATTTTGCTCAGGTACGCTATTGTTCTCAGTAATGAGTTACTGTTTAATATTATTTCAAGCAAAAAGTTTTTAATGTAACTGATATTTCAGTTCTTTAGGTTGGCTAAGATACCCACCGGTTGCGTTAACAAGGTTTAACTATATTATATTTTAGCAAGAGAATCTCGAGATTAGCATATTGTGTAATTTAGATAAATTTATAATTAATAGATGTTACAAATCGCAATATGATGGAAAATATTACAAAGATGTCGATTCTGTAAATACTCTTTTTCTTTTAGGGTCTCGAAATTTCAACGTTTTCTCTATCACAAAGTTGAATAAAGTCAGTCTTCTTGGAAAGTTTTATTACTTTCTTCAACGATTTGTGATGCGTTGATCGAAGACTTTCTCCGAAATTCACGATATACAATCTACTGGGTGTAAAGACGTTCCAGAAAAATGTTCAATCAGGAAGCATGATTTGATGCTCTCTTTTGAGTTTTCGGGAGTGGTTACCTTACACCGTGTATTACTCGTATTCTGGTACAACACAGAAATGTATGTAACCGGATTTCAAACATGCGTATGTTCACAGAATACAGAGGAAGTATGTTTAAAGTTTTCATTTCACTACTTCAAGAACTTAAGAGGTGAATTTTATTTATACCCATAATTACAGTTACTTACTTAATTATTGTAAAATTACATTGACTATAAATGAAATTCAATCAATAGAGTCACCCTAAACAGAAAGAGCAAAACATAAAAGATAATTATAGATTTTTTGTTTTTGTCTTTGTCCAACAGAATGCATAATTTAGAGATAAAAATATAATTTTGCTTAATGTTCAGTTACAAAGTTAGGCACATATTCCTAATGCCTCAGACAAACTAGACCTGGACGATTGACCTAATTCCTCTTTCAACATTTTCTGCCGGTTGTTGCGGGGGACGAGGTAGCACACGAACGCATTTTACACACATGCTTATATTACGGCAATACATCCTCATTTTTACGCACACTCTTGCAAACATAAAGTCGTACTTGATTATACCGCACATGATTTGGAATCGTGTACATTTTGGCAGAGGGGAAATATAAGATAAGGCGCATCCCGTCTTTATAATCTAAGCCTTACTTACGAAATTATGCCGGAAATTCGGCCAAATATGTTTGGTGTACCGCAAAAAAAACCAGTGACCGAACATAAAACTAGCCAGCAACCCATAACTAATAAAATTTTACAATAAAAGGTTGAAAATTACTTTTTTGAACTAATCCAAAATTGATGCAAACAAACTAAAGGTCAGAATAACGAATCAGAGGTGTACGGACCTACACAAGAAGTTTAATTAATTACATATTGGATAAACGCGCAATAATACACATGATTATAAAGTAAAAATAGAGTTATTTAAAGTTAATTTGTTTTACCACGATAATAAATTACTTACCTACTGTTGATTGCATTTGGTTCAATAAGTTCAGTTTAATAATCAATGAATTGTATGTAAAAATAATTTCACCTTTACTTTTTAGGGTTCCTTACCCAAAGGTATAACGGGACCCTATTACTAAGACTCCACTGTTTGTCCGTCTGTCACCAGGCTGTATCTTATGAACCGTGACAGTGAGACAGTTGACATTTTCACAGATGATGTATCTCTGTTGCCGTTATAACAAACGTGATTTTTTGCCGTTTTTCTATGACTTTCCCACTTGGCCGGTTTTTTTACACGAGTGACAACAATTAAAAATCCATTGCAAAACAGCTTCAAAATGGTTAGTCAATCAGAAGTGAATTACTTATTGAAATGTTTTTTTGATGAATGCACTAAATTCATTGACTAAATTAACTTATTTGTTCGGCTTGGGGTCAGTGCCCACAAGCTCAGACCGTGACCTTTGGTCGCAGTAGCATTGAATCGTGTATAATGTGTAGACTAAAATCAAAGTAAAGTAATTCCTTTACTAGAATCTAGAATTCTACTAGTGATGTTCAACAGAGCCAAATGCCCACATTCATTATAAGTTTGAACGATCTATTATATATAAGTTTACGGTGCCTTGAGGATGAATTAAGGAGATGTGACCCTGTTTTTTTATGAGCAATTTTTAAATGACGACCTCTGTGGCGCAGTGGGCGAAAGCCCGCCTGCGACGCTAAAGGTTGCGGGTTCAATCCCCGCCGCGGGACAAATGTTTGTATGATCTACAGATATTTGTCTCGAGTCTGGGTGTTTCTATGTATAATATGTATGTATTTACAAACAAAAAGTATATAAGTAGTATATCAGTCATGTAGTACCCATAACACAAGCTTAGCTTACTTTGGGGCTAGATGATGCTGTGTGAAAAGTCATTTTATTTATTTAATTATACAAAACAGTGTATGCCTTCCCTTATCGATTCATTTTCATAATTCAGCTGAATATAACATAGTAGAAGTTCTAATGAAAATAGGAAATCAAAACAGTTTATGTAGTCCACATTTTAGTCACGTCAAGACCACAGATCTTTCGTTAGAGGCCTTAATCAGTCGCATGGAGTCGTGAAACTTTATTACCTACATTGTGAACTTAAAATACACATGTATGACAATTACTGGCGGTGTAGCACCCACTTCAGCAGGATGAAATGTTCATACGAGTATATCATTAGTTCACACCTCGCTTTGTCTGGCGTTGCTTTGAGTATCTACGGTAACGATACGTTTTTAGTTAGAGCTTTGTCAAAAGACATGAACTTTGTCGTCAATAAACGATATTTCAATTTATATCATATCTACTATGAAAAATACGTGTTAGTCATAAAAATCAGTCACTATGAAATTTAATACTAAACAAAATAAAAAAATTGCTTGATTTTTTTTTTCATTTAGAACTTTCTAAATTTGTGACTTGAATGTTTTGTTTTCCGGTGTGTTCAATTGATAACCTTCTTTATGGAATAAAAGTTATGAAAAATAGATTATCTAGTCACAAAATATCAGTTATCGTTATATTATATCGTGTCGTGCATTTTAAAATAGCTGCGCACGTAAATTGCCATGCGTGGTATGTTGGGAACCGCTGAGTGAACTGTTTCACATATAGAAAGTTACTCCTTTCAACAATACACTTTAAGCTCTCGAAACGTAACACTTGATGAAAACATCAGCATAAGTACATTACGAGTATGATAAACAAAAAACAGTGCCACAAGTTTATCTGAACCGGTGACAGAGGCGCTATTATTGCATTCGGTGTCGGCAGAAAATATTTTTTTCAGTTAAATTCGTAGTTCCTCTTTTGGCCACGGGTCCAGATCAGTTTGTGGCACTTTATATCTATGAAGTGTTGCTATTCCTGACTATGAATTTATATTGACATTGACTTTATAGGTAGGCTGTGTTTGTCTTATAGAAAAGTTAATAATAACAACAAGTAACTTACAACACTTAAGTGAACTATGTACGCAAACCAAAGGATCAGACTCTCCTTTCCCTTACATCCATACAATAATATTATAATTGTGAAAGTGACTTTGTCTGTCTGTCTGTTTGTTACCTTTTCACGCTCAAACCGCTGAACAGATTACGCTAAAAATTGGCATGGAAAAGGTTGTATCCCAGGGAAGGACATAGAGACCGCGGGTCACACTACGGGAGCGCAGCTCTCTATAAATGCTGTACTCCGCTTATTTCAATAAAACTCGTAGAGTTTCGTCCTGTAATAGCATACCTAGGCTATTCTATCAGCAGCTATATAAGTGAGGCCGCGGGCGGAAAATGGTTATGATATAAGCCGTAAAGGATATCCTATTAGTGGTTACTGGGTGGCTAGAAGTAAATCCCAAGATAGTACATTATTATTACCAATACTGTTTGTTTAACAGTTTTAATAGCTATAAAAACTGGGTAAGTTGGGCTGACACAAAGAGACATCAAACAATACTTATCAGTACATAAAAAATTAAAATTATTGAAATTAAATATTTGGTTGTTATACGTTTTTGCTTCATTTCCAAAAGTACCAATGACCAAAAGTGCCGTACGGTCAGACAAAGAAAACACTTATTTTCAACACTAACAACGAATTTTTTTTTGTGCATCTATTATTCTGTAATATTTACACGCGAATCGAATGGGTGTAAAATTTTAGTTTAGGTTTCTTTTTCAACTTGTCATACTGCTGAGCAAAGGTCTTCCCCAATTCCATTCAACCGTCCTCCCATCTCTCTCCTTTGGAAATCAATAAATTCAAAACCTAAAATTTCAAAGAAAGCTGAGTATTTGTAACTTGATTTTTTCTGACCACCAGCATGGGATATCGAATTTAATGGTTTATTTTACCTTGAAAAGACTTCAACGCGCTTCGAAATTAAAATATCTCTACTTCTTCATTTTCAATTCACAAATCCCAGTGGTCAAAATAGTAAAAAAAACTTTGATTCTGTCATTAGTATTATAAAAAAACTAAATTGATATGACATTTAAATTTAAGTTTTATACAATACGATGCTACTAAAATTGAACCACCAGTTAAATACACAAAATTCGGTTGGAACGAAGATGCAACTTTGACTTTTTTGACAACTAGCATTTCAGAAATTTTAATTTTTGAAATTTTTGACAGTTTTCCATTTTGCGCACCAGTTTGCACACTTTGCGCGCATCTTATGCATCAGTTTCCACACTCTCCGCATCTTTTTTTGCACACAACTGGTGCGCACACCATTTTGCACAATTTGTGAAGTTATCAACGAAAACATGTTTTTTACTTCTCCTGTAAAGTTGTGTTTTTGCAGTTATCCTATTATTCCCCGGAGATATCGATATGTCGTGACGGTAAAATTGGAGCTTTTTTATCCAGCCCACTCGATTCCTTCTGAATAAGAACTTCGTTCCAAAAAATTGGCTATTTTGACACTTATATGTATCAGACTGAAGACATATAATTTAATTAATAAGTACAGTGCCACAAACTTATCTGGACTGGTGGCCAAAAGAGGAACTAACGTAATTTTACTCTAAAATTATTTTTTCTGCCAACACCAAATGCGATAACAGCGCCTCACTCACGGGTTCAGATACGGTAGAGACGGTTTGTGTCACTATACTGTACTAATACTTACTTATGGATAATTATATCATAATAAACAGGAGCGTGAGAAGCTTTGACAAAGTGAGGTGTCTAATATCACAATGAATATTCTCACTCACTGAAAAATCCGCATACACATTAGGTGTATGCAGATTTTACATCTCACTACTAGGTGTTCGTTTAACGATTTAAACAATGTCATCAAATATGTGGAGCAGCCGAACCAATCGAGCTTGTGGACGGCCTAGTCTCAAATAAACGTTAAATATGTACAAAACACCGTCGAAATCATTTATTTCCATTCGAAATCAATGAAACTGAATTTGATAACAGCACATGAATATCGCACGGTAATATTGTGCGGGGTTATTTTGGTAACACAGTTGTCGATTAGTGGGCGACAGGGAGGGTCGTAAAGAGTCACGCGGGAAACGCACGGGATGTTTTGAATCGCCACCGCTTTATTGGTCACTGTATTAACCGATAATTCAAACTTCGACGGTTCGCCCTCCGTACATCTAAACAACCTGACTACAATTGATGCGCTAATAGAAACACATTACTTTTGGTAAAATGTTCATTACTGTTGCACAGTTCTACTAACGATCATTACCATAGTAAGTAACTGTTTGTTATTTTAATAAAGCTATTTAACTAACACCATTAAGCTTATTTGAGAATAATCTCCAACTGTATATTGTACCTACTTCTTATCTTATCTGAATCAAAAAAAAAATTCATGAAGTTATGAAGCTCGTAAAACTAAATGGCTCGTATCAAAAATGATAAGGTATTTTAATATTGCTTAAGCTTTGTTTCCTTACTAACGTGATTAGTACTTTTAATTCTAATTTAGTCTTTAATAGGTGTAGAAACGTTTGCGACCACGTCACGGGGATATTAAGCGGAATAATGGTCCAGTTTATTATTAGACAAGCACCCGCGGCTAGCACATGTTTATTCCATAACATAGCCCTATAAATCTTTACGAACAATCTGAAACAACTTCATTAGTGAAATCAACGTTCGTCCGTCTTGAGTGGTATAAAACATATAATAGCCAGACGAATTCATTTTAGCAAATGAATATGTAGATTGTAGGCTCTCCTGCATTTGCGAGAGCGATGGAGTGTATCGAAGAGCTCTCTGGTTGCTTTCGAAAGAGTTGCAATTTTATGAATGAGTTGTTTGAATGAAACATAATAAAAATACAGTTCTCTTGCGAACCGACGCGTAAAGCTCGTTCTAGAGGCGAATGCGTGTCCGTTTCTTTTATAAAGCGCATAATATTTGAACAACAAAACTTAACTCGCTCTCATAAAATAATACTGCGAATCGATTTACATTGACCTGCGGCCACATTCTGGATTATTACTTCTAAAAATACTTCTAGAAAAAGAAGTATTTTTCAATCATATCCTATCAATTCGCCGAAAAATAATACCTAAACCATACGAAAATCTGGATTTGAAAATTAAGTAAGTATTGTGAATTAGGAAAAAAAGTTAATCAAAAAACGGATATTGAAATATTGAAATCCAGAAAACGTTTGATACGTTTTCTGGATTTCAATATTCGGTATACCATTTTTCGAAAGATACCTTAATACTCATAATTCTACGAGTAGATTGCTGACAGTGATAACCGTTAACAATACAGACATACTTATGTTAATTCTATTTGAAACCCGCTCATAATATTAATTGCCTGTGAAGTTACCACAGACTTCTAACTATTAACCTTGCTATATACATTAACTAAATAAGTAGGTAAATATTGAATTTAATCTTCCTTAGCAAAAAATACATAGTGCTTGTGTTTATAACACACTTTGCTGATTTACAATTCATTATCATTACACCATTATTACATACTTAAACTTACAACGTAGCAGACGAATAAAAACCGCGGTCCCTTTCAATATTTATTCATCCTTAATTCTATCCTAATTAGGTAAGGTGTGAATTTCTTTAGGGGCATTATGCATTTTCGAGGGTGGCCCTTATCGCGTCGGATATCTTGACACAGGATGCGGTCGGAATAGACACTCGCCTCAATTTCTGATCCACCATGTAATTGTCCAATTAAAGTCACAATTTTATGTAAATAACCAAACTAAATAACAGAAACTTTAGAGCTACGGAAATAGATCATCAAATATGTACCCATTAGTTTTATTATGCAGAGTTCCTTGGTTCACGAAAAAAGGTTTAATGTTAAGTCATTGTTTCACAACAAAAATTACAGCTCATACATAGCAAAGTTGGTATGCAATTATGATTCGCAATTTTTACTATTTCCGTGCCTGCAATATCTAAGATAGCGATGGAAAAAGTGACGAAGAGCTAGTTAATTAGCTGAGTATTATACATACCTTAGAAACATAATATTCTCAGTAATTATAAAGTCGAGTTTAAATCGCACGATACGTTACTGATTGTAGTAATTTACTTGACATGTTGAGTTTTAGTTCTAGACAAGCGCTACAGTAATCTCCTATGCTACCTACGAAGCATGAGCAGAGTGAGTGTTTTATCACATACTTACTTGTAAAAGCTGTTCAGCTCTAATGATTATGAATGTCACGTTACAAAAATCAGTGTGCTTAGCGATTTCTCGAAGAGACAAGTGACGTTATCGCGCTATCGCCGCGGGCACTCGACTACAAGTTATGTAAATGATCAAATACAAAGCATACAACAGGCTTTAATAACATTTTTAAGTTAGTTGTATAACAAATTATATTATTATTGATCTTTATCTGACAATGGACGCGTTAATTAAAGGAAATAGTGCAGGATCGAGAAACATTCGCATGAGCTTTAGGAGTTGAATGCGTGACGTCACGGTATGGTATCTCTTCAATCTATGGCTTTCCCATTATAAATAACTATTTCGCGTGAGAATATTAAAGTGTGAATAGAGTACAAGATTAGTAAAACAAATTCAACTACAATATAATTATTATTTCTTTTTCATGTTTGTGATACAGTCGTGTCCGGGCGACTTTACTCGCGTGTTACACACCGGCACAAGTTGAGTCGACTATTATAAATATTTCAAATAGTTCAATTTGTATATAAAACATTTATACAAGCAAAAATGTTATAGTTTAAAGTTACCTAATTAGTTTTGTGTTATTATAACTTAAACAAAAACGTATACTTCTACACCCCTATTTTTTAATTACCAAAAAAAATTTAACCATGGTCTCGGTGTCTGTTACTGATCACATTTATGTAGTTAAAACTCAAAAAAATATAAAAAAATAATAATCTAAAAAGGAGACGAGACGAGTCAGACATGGATTTATGATAGCTACTGCGGTTTTACTGACTGGGGATGATACGGGAGCATAGTACGCGATTGTTGTCTATAGTACCTTACTGTACTACTTATTTGTACAGTTTTCTTAAAATTTTGTGCGGTTTTGGTTGACTACAATCCTCGATAACTTTGTGATAGTTAAATAAAAAAAAGTTCTGACCATGCCATGCTATCATTTTCTGTTTTTTTTTTTGTAGTTACAAAGAGCGGTGTATACAGGGTGTCCCGTGATTAGTGGATAATCCTTTAACTACGCGTAGAGGGCATCATAACGAAGCAGAAAATCAAAACTTGTACCCACTAAAAGTCTCACGGTTTTCGAGTTATTAGACATTTAAGAAATTTTCAATTTTTTCTTTTTTTATAAGAATTTTAAGATAATTTTTATTCATAGTTTACATGAACTATCCGAAGTAAAAAATATCCGAGAACAATGTTGAGACAAAAGGTATTTTTTCTGGTTCTCATGGCGAAAGCAGGGTTATATCAGACGTCAGCCTTCTTAAGTCGCTAAACCTGATTTCACGGCTGATATCATCGGCCGACAAATTAGGCCGTGTGTAGCGGGGTTTATGCCGTAGGTATGTCGCTCGAGACTCGTGTCGAGCGCAGTATAATGTTGTAGATAGTGGTAGCTTAGTAAATTAGTTCGGAATATGAAGCAAAGATATGGATAAACTGATTATATTATATATTACACTAGCTTCCACCCTCGGCTTTGCTCGCAGTCATTTTACAAAGCTTATTTTCCATTTTAGTCATCATCATTCAAATAGATGTCGAGATTTATTTGAAGTTTCATCCAAATCTGTCCACTGGCACAATTTTTTAATATCTTATCACATAATAGAAAGAAAAAAATATTGAACGTTTGCTTGTGTTTTAATATAATAAGTTAATTAATAATACAAATATTAACAGCTGCTGAATCACGCTTAAGGTGCATTTATACGATACGATTTTTGGTACGATTTGCTAAGCCCCGCCCATTGAATGCGAATCGAACGTCGCGCTAACTATGACAAATCGCATACGATGAGCGTTTACACGTGAAAAATTGCCGTGCGTATGGGTTGAAACCGCATCGTGTAAATGCACCTTTAATGTGATAAACGTTTTTGGGATAAGGGCTCTTACCTCTTACTTATAAATCCAGTCTATTTTTACATAATCATACTGGTAAAATAACTGTTTAAAAAATGTAATATTTCTAAAATTGGTTACTCATTTGGCTTTTAAAATACCTATCAAATATATATTTTTGCCAGATCTGTTTGTGTGGACACATGTATTTTAACGATGATTAACTTGAGATTTTAACGATGTCTCTTAGAAAGGTTAAAAAATGTCCTCTTGTACCTCGATGAAAGCTCTGGCCGCCGTCACCCACTATTTTTTACGCGAGCAACATGTCATCGATATTTTTTGCCCGACTGATGTCTTTAACGAAATTCATGTCATTGGGTCCGATTTCTCTAAGATTAATTTTTTATAACAAATAGATCGGACCCCTTATACGTTCGAATATTCAGTTACATGGTTTAACACTTAAAAGGGCTTAACGACTCTAACACATCCTGCGGGTTACGATAAAAAACACGACAAAAAGAGAATACTTCTCGTGTTTGTTTTTTAAAAGATGTCTGTTGGAGATAAGGTGCAGCGGCACTTTAATCCTCCAACCGCCCGATATTTGAAAAGGATATGATGACAACTTTTTTGTACGTTTTATCTAATAAGCACACATTACCGATACCTAAAGTGCGTGCTCATTTTCAGTTCACCGATATAACCAAATACTCCTAAATGACCCATTCAGATGTTATAATCTGAGCTAACAGGTAGTGTTTACAGAAAACGAGTATTTATTATACATCTTTATGTACAAAGTCTTGACGCTTAAGAGAGAAACATACACACACACAGTATTTCTTTTTTTTTTGGTAATCTCGTTTATTCATTACGTTGCTAATATGTAACATTGTCGGTCTTGGGTTATTAAGCAGGAGACCCAAGACGGCTTCAAATCAACGGGTCTGGGTGTTTCTTTGTATTATATGTATGTATTTACAAACAAAAAGTATATAAGTAGTATATCAGTTAGGTTCCCATAGTACAAGCTTTGCTTAGTTTGGGGCTAGATGATGCTGTGTGAAATGTCCAGCATTATTTATTTATTTAAATTAAGCTCACAACTTACTTACATATACGAAGTTATTTCAAAAAACTCTATCTATCATTGTTTTTATCGAGTCATCTTCTTTTATTTCTTGTTTAAGCATTTATAATGAAAATCGTAGTCAGAAATAGTTTCCAACGAAGTGCGATAGTTAATTCTTAAAATTACATCATTTGGTTAAACGAAAGGTCGCAAAGCGTACACAAGCGTCCGTTTGTACAAACCCACCAACATGATGAATTTTGCGTGTATACACAATACACACGACCGTCCACAATGGCCGAGTGAACGAATAAACGCCGCATGCAATACTATAGGAGGTAATTATATCGTTTCATCCAACAGATAATCGTATCGTTTGAACGGATTGAATCCCTTTTAAGCACCGGCGTCGATTTCAGCCGTTCCCCTCATATAGATCGATATAATCTCTATTGCCATATCCATTAGGTCAAATGAGCGACGATACGAACTACCGACCCGCAACCCGCGACATACAAGTATTATACAATGTTTGCGAGTAAGGATTAAATAACTATTCTGCGTATGTAATGTAGGTAATGCAGGGATTCGACGTTTAACGGCTTCGGGACTACCTCTATAATTCCTTTAACACAACAAATGTTTTTAGCCTGTCTCAACGTAAGTCGTTGCCCAAAGCTCTGCTATAGGTGGATGGAACATGGCGATGGTGATTGCCAGAGGCGTTAGGTCGAGCTGTCGGTAGCCATGCCTCGCGCGCCGCTTGTGTAGACCGAAGCCATATCTCTAGCCGCCGCTCACAGCACCAGCTTAGTACTCTGTCAAATGCGACGTAACTTTACCAGGCTTAGGACAACAACAATGCTTCTTTACATAATTAAAGGTTAGCTCTCATACTCTTCTCAATGACTTTGTAAATTTTTCTTTGGGTTTTTTTAGATCTATAGTGGGTTTTGGCTCCAATTGGTATTAAAGTAGTACACACACTGATGGATAACTAAACTGTCAATACAATTCCTTCCGGAAATATCCAATAAAATATCCAACGAATTCAAAAGAAGAATTAATTATGATTTCTATTCAAAACTGACAGTTGTATCAAAAACGTTCGGGTGGTATTTCTCGGTTTCTAATCCCATTGAAAACACAATATAGTTTAGGCGGTTGGGGACCATTTTTCATTTCGATGACAAATATTTAGAAAGTTATTTATCCACGTACAATTCTGCACAAAGCTCAATTAAAAAAGGTCGATCTCCACTGGCTTTATGCTTGGCCAGCGAGCGGATGTTTGTTCTATAACCGTGATATCGATTCAGGTAGTCGCCAAATAAATCTACTATACTTACTTGTAACAGCATCGACATCATCTTACTATCATTAGGTACACGCATTATAAGTACAACAACTTGCCGTTTATGTTAAAGCTTTGGACTGAAATTAAATTAAAATTTATTTTTTTATCCTATAAATTAATAATATGACATAGTTGAATAATTATGTCAGTCAAAATTTAAACTTGTTTATCACAGATCATCGCGGCTCTGACTGACGACGTATCGGACACGCCCTAGAGTAGTCTTACGGTAAAAACACCCCTTTTCACACTATCATTAAATACTCATTTGTTATCCATATCGCATACATTATGTAAATTTCCAATATTAAAATTAGTTTAAAAAATAATCAATAAATTTTGCCACGAAAGCTGTCTAACCGATTTATCAACGTTTTATTTCGTTCCACTGAACATCTTTGTACAATGCTCCTTTTAATAAAACTTCCGACCATGTAAGCATACCAAAGCGTGTTTCAAAAAATGTGATTGTTTTTGCAAAGCGAATTGCGTACGGGGGCCTCCGATTTTTTTTATTTTGTGTTATGTGAATGCATTGCAACTTGCGAATGTAAAAACGCGCCATAAAGGCATTTTAAAAATTTGCAACTTACAGAGCACCATATCGACAGCCTCTAACAGTCCGCCGCCGGCGCAGGCGGGTATGAGCGCGAGTTCTGGCGGCGCTGGCGGGGCGGCGCGGCCGAGCTCGCCGGCCGCCGCCGCGCCCCGGTGCTGCGACACCGGCCGTCCCATATTCCAGGACCCCATCACTGGCCAGACAGTCTGCTCGTGCCAATATGAGTTCCTCAACTATCAAAGGCTAGCGTCCGGAGTGCCTCTCTCTATGTACAGCGCACCATACTCGGACGCTGCAGCGGCAACTGCAGCTGGTATGGCCGCCTACTTCCCCGCTCTTGCTGCTGACCAACCTCCTTTTTATGCTAATGCGGTAAGTACGAAGATCAGAGGTACTCTGTATTATCGTGACCGAGCATGTGAGAGTTACAAAATGCTTTCACATAAAAATTAAAAACGAATTATAAAAGGTACAGTAGTAATGATAGAAAAACTTGACTGCTTACACATAAATCTATGTCAGTTTACTTACAAGCCTTAAGCCTCTACGTTTCCTAACTTGGATAGTAATCGTTAATTAAGTTTGTTGGCTTGTCAATTACTACTTTTCTGCCAAGGATTAACGCATTCTACTTCGCTACTTAGCATATTTGATTTGGCATATTGATTGCTGATTGCTAAAATCTACATTTTTATGACGTTGCAAATGAAATTTTTTTTCAATAGTCTCCTTAAATTGTATTCATTTGTTCAGCTCGTAGAAAACAAAACATTATGAACACAGATAACGGGATATTTACCATGATTAACTGTTTTTTGAGTTTTCCGATATTTTGGTTTAATGTTCATAGCCATGACTATCATGGCTATGAACATTAAACCAAAATATATATATTAAAAAGTTTAAATACATTATGTTATAAAGTTGTGATAATTTTCGTAAAACAGCACAAAAAAAGCACTTTTAGCAAAAAGTTTCAGAGTATAATAAAATTAATTAGTGATGTTATAAAAAGTTAATAAGTTTATCACTGCTCAGAATTTTTATCATCATTTAAATCAGAAGGATTATGCGCATCGACAGGGCAGCTCAGACCGTATTTATCGTCACTCCGACCCGTACAAAAGGAATTACGTTAAAATAATTAGGATCCTATGTCAAAATACTACTTTAGAATGGAAGCCTTAAAATGTGACGTGTTAAGCTATTAACAATTAGAATTTGTGGTCTAAGTAATGTGTATGTAGAAAAATAATCCTGTAAGTAACTTAAAGAGAAACATAACTTTTGGAATCTTATTTGGGAATAGATGATTTTTATCATCAATAAATAAATTTGCGGTTTTGTACTCGTAGATAATGCTTTGAAAGTTTGAACAAGGCAAATGCCTAAAAATTTTATAAAAATAAATGTATGGAATCATGGTCTGTTAAAACAATAAAACAGCTCCAAATAATAAACACCATTCCCTAGTAGAGAGCATCAAAAGCGTGTGGGTAGTGACTTTGAATGATAATGATCATAACAACATAAAAGTAGTCACATTGTGTAATATATGAGCTGCAGTAAAACTTTTGGAGGAAGGTGTGAAAAGGTGAGACCGTGAACGTGTCCCGGCAGATGATTCAATCATTCATAGAGGCATGATCCATACATCATCTCTGGCGAAAGTGTTAACTCGCCCGCTTTCCGTTAATAGGATCCTCAATTTTTTAGTTACGATCTTTTTTTCTATAACTTATTCCAACTACTAAACGTACCACACCGAAGATTTTCTTTATATAAAACAGTTTTTGTGTCTTTACATTTAGTAATACTTCCACTGTAAACAGACATAAATAAAGATTTAACACACAAAAGCAGTTAATCAAATAGTTCTTCCATGTGGCGTCATGAGCACAGGAAACGACCGCTACTTGTTAAAAATAATACGAATAATTTATAACGCTATCGAAGAGTTCAAAATAAATCGTCAACTCTATACAGATTTGTGATTTAATGCGATATGTATAATTTATGGTTTCAATAACTTCAGTTACGGATATAGGTATTCAAATTAATCAACGTTTTATTTGACAGATTTTAATTATTAAAAGTGGTGACAAATTTGATTGATAACGTAATTTACTTTCTCTTGTGTGTTGTTTTAATATGTTAGGTACGAGTAATAGCAATAATAGTAGGTATAGAGAGCTTACTTCGGAGCAGTTGGGTTACTAATAAAAGCGCAACTTTAACTATAGTGATTGAAATGATAAAAATGAATAATAATAGTAATATATACATATATAACATATTATGGTAATAATTCAATTGTGAGTGTTGAGATGACGGCTGATAGAGGAGAATGGAAGAAGAACACATGTTGTGCCGACCCCACATAATGTGGTAAAAGAGCAGGGAGATGATGATGGTAATAGTTAGATTATATGAATTAGGCGCGAGAAGGTTAGCATTGCCCGCAGGTTTGCAATTAGATATAGGTTTGAAAGCTCTACATTTGATTAGCAAATTAGAGAATATTTTGGATGCCATACAAAAAATATGACACCGTCACTGAAGATACAGTAAGATAAAGATGTATATTCGATTAGCGTTCAAACATCTCATATTTCTCTATAGTTGTTACACTAGAGTTAAAATCCAAGAAAATTCTGATCATCGTACCTTTTACCCTTTTACTAATCATCCTATCAGGCGAGGAGTGCCCGATCGGGATTGGGATGTCAGTGAAGGCTTAGGATAGCGTACAATAGCAGTGATGTAATATTCTTTTTACGTATTTATAATCGTTTGAGCCTTGAACCGGCTGCTCGGCGATACCGTTCCAAACTACCTGCGTTTGCGTGTCTACAGACTCTCTTAAGGGATTAAACTTATTCGTCCCATAAAATACGTAACAATATTCCGGTCCAAAATTAATGTTAATGGTATTATAGATAGATTCCATTAAAGTCATAATCTTCATGTCAATAAAGATTATCCAGTTTTGTTGGTAATACATAGAGCTATTTTGTTTCGATCGTCTTTCTTATTTGATGTCAACAACATCGTTTACAAAGATTTTCTATGTAGTTGGCTTAAAACATTGGTTTTAGAAAAATGTAGGTACTTATTTGCAAACAAGGTTTACGTTTTATTTTATTCCTCAAATGTGTTACTTTGTAGGAAAAATTTTAATAACGTTAAGTAAAAATAGTATTTATTTTGATTATATTAGGTATACTAGCTCCCTTGGGATCTTTTAATTTTTTTGGGATAAGAAGTAGGTCCTTCCCTGGGCAACCTTTAACTATATAAAATTTCAGCCTAAATGTTCAGCGGTTTGGGCGTGAAACGGTAACAAACAGACAGACAGAAAGACTGACAAAAAGACAGACAGAAAGAGAGACAGAAGGTTTACTTTCACATTTATAATATTAGTATGGATGGTAGGTACAACAGTTCTCAATCGATGTAGCAAGACGGGAATTTTATTTATTGTAATAAAAATAATAAATCCAAAAGAACTGCAGATTCGCGTTTCGGCTTAGGCCGATTATATGAGTAACAGAAAAGTGGAATTATATCAGAAAGGTCGTAGCAACAAAGAGCGACAGCGCGACTGGATTACGCTGTCGTACTTGAGTAAAATTTATTATCGGATTTTCGATTCGGCCACCAATGAAGTTGTTGGACAACAAAATCTTTTGATAGATTTATCCTGGCTGACCGCATTAAGACTCGCCCCTAACTTATTTTTAATGTATTGTAATAAATTTGGACCCCGTCTGACTTCTTATGCAATTTTTTCTCAGATTTATTACCAAACCATTAAATATATTTGCACAATAAACGTATTTACCTTACTATTAAATTACGTTTTTAATTGAATAAATGTACAATACAATATGTAAATTCATTTATCTGGAAGACATGAAAGAAAGCAAAGATCAACAATCCCCATAAGATTATAAAAACAAAGATACATTTGTCGACCGAGAGATGATTGATGCTCTCGCGCGGGTATCTTGCCCATTAAATAATAATAGTTAAGAACGAAACGTTCAAGCGATCGATCAAGAAATCAATCCGTCGAGGATCATTTTCGTAATGGATTATGTTAAAGCTACCGGAAACAGTAAAGGATATTTTTTGGAATATAATTTGAATAACTATTTTATTGGGTTTACGTCTCTATCAATTTTTTTTAATGATTTTGTTTCAACAGGCTGCTGGAATGGAACTGAAAGAAAATTTAGCAGCGAGTGCAGCAAGCTGGCCCTACCCAACCGTTTACCACCCCTATGAGGCAGCCTTTGCTGGGTACCCCTTCAACGGGTAAGTTACAGCATTATTTAAACATCATAAGGTACGTAGGTACCTACTATTTTATCGACATCCCTTTGAAATAACATAGAGACAATTTTTTGCCGATTTTGAGTTATGAGTTATGTAACAAACTTTAACTACTGTAGATATGAACACAATATGTTTGAGTCTGCATCTGGACACTTTAGTTTATTGATTGAACGGAACCCTTTGTGATACAGATATTTTTACAGTAATGCAATCTCCTGTAAAATGGTAATAAATTATACAGGATTATTTGTAAAACACCGACAACCTCTCAGGACTATGTTACTTACATCATAATCAACAACTTTTGTTCTATGACGTTTGAAAATTAATCATTACGCAATCTCCTGTAAAATGGTAATAACTTATACAGGGTTATTTGTAAAACACCGACAACCTGTCAGGACTATGTTACTTACACCATAATCAACAACTTTTGTTCTATGACTTTTGAACATTCAGCATTATTTAGTTCATCAGATTTTCATACGAAATTAAAAATATTTAAATTGAACGCTCTTAACGTTACGAAGTCTGTGAAGCAAAAGAAAGCCGCAGGACAATAGCGTGGGGAGCAGGGTTAGGGCGGCGAGTATATGTTTTTTAAAAGTCTTAGAACAAAAGTTATTGTTTATGATGATAGTAACATTCCTGAGAGGTTACCGGTGTTTTACAAAAAAAAAAAAAATTAAATCCATTCCTTGGTTTCGATATTAAGGCTGAAGTACGATTTACTATAACGGTTACCTATTTTAGACATGGAACAAGTTCCCATTTAAAGATCGCTAAAATATTTATATGCAATGAAATGGAATAAACAGCTGTCCCTGCTCATATAAAATGTATTGTCTCGCTAACGGTGACTATTCTCAGTTCTAATTGCGCTCTGGGTAAGTTTAGACGCTGATGGCTAGTTAATTTTTGAGTAAGTTGCTCGGTGAAAGTATTCTGGCCATTTGTTCGATCTAATACTTAATTAATAAAAAGAAAATAAAAAGTTAATACTTATTATTATACTCTTCGTTCTCCTCTCTTTAGCCAATCGATATTCAAATACATAAAAACGTTTTAGGTTTATCAATATACTCGTAGTAACAATGGAAAGCCTGGATGTTATGCCCCCAGTGGCATTTTCATCTGAGCGCTTCCGTGCTTCGGAGGGCACGTTAAATTGTCGGTCCCGGCTATTTAAGTCGTTAAGCCATGAAGGAGGCCTTAAGGCGGCCTAAAAACTCCGTCACCAGAGTTGGCCACTGACTCATACGAACTTACTTACCTTCTTATAAGTATTGCAACAGTGTATGCCAATAATACATGTTCAGTGATCATACATGTAACCGAACACCTAAAATCAGGGTACATAATGTAACTGGTAGGTAATAGGGACTACCAGGACATGTTTAAATTAAATGGGTTGCGACCGCATATACTGGTATCATAAAATTTCAAGAATTCAACCTTATTTTACGCTGCAATAGAAACCAATTTACCTAAAACAGTTGCACAACAAAATACTGCAACACACGTTCGCACGTATATGGCTTGTTATCGGATGCTCGGCAATGTAAGGTTAGGTATCTCGTTTATTCCTGATACCTATTTTTCAACTCAAATGAACTATTTTTCAGTTTTGATTTATGAGCGTTATCTTAAGCGGCGTATACGCATTATGTCGATAGGAGTCGATACAGAGCCAACACATTCGTGTAAATTGATAGCGGCAAACTGCAAAGGTAACAAAACATGGGTTTATTAGATAATTATAAATGTTGTATCAGATTGCAGATACTGTATCCATGTTCCTCGGGCCGGCTACAACAGAGTGCCGCTCAGTAAATATGCAACCAATCATCGACCTAGATTTCCCTTAACAAATAACATATTTCATAAAGTTGAACCGAATCAACGTTTAAATTTCACAATTTATGTTCGGAACATTGTTTGAACCCTCCGGTGACGAGTTGTTTGTTTCAGCAGCTTAACTTTTCATTCTTATTAAAAATTCAATTTAAACAAATCAGCTATATAACTTCGGTATCTAAGAACTGAACAAAACCAACTCAACTGTACAAAGTGACTTGTATATAAACAATCATTTTTGCATTTAAAACACCTTACTTTTATTGCGCTTTTTTGCTCTGAGGGTAATGTCGGCAATCTAATGATGAATGGAAAGAAAAGTAATCATAACCATGATAGCAATTCTCATGGTGTTTTTCCTCGTGTTCAACGCGCTCAAGTCATGTAATTATAATTAGCACCGGTTTCATGTCAATGTAAGAATAAATATAGTTTTCTACTCACTAGGGTTTAAAAACAATTACTGTTGTGGTGACAACACGTAATTTATATAGAATCCGTATAAAGCTATGAATACACATGTCTGTAAAACTTAATAGTACCGTGCATACCTATTAGAAAGAAAGAAGAAGAAGAAGAAAGAAAGAAACTTTTATTTTGTGCCACAGACAGAAGAATAATGCAGGTACATTGTAATATTATTGAATTAAATTAAGTTAGACATAATCTGATTAGTACCTACACTCTTAACTTAAATAACTATAAGTGACCGCAAAATAGGTCGTCACTCAGCAAAATGTTACGGCAGCCGAAGCTGCTGTAACGCTGGTCTTCCGTGAATTAGCTAACGGCATAGTACATGCAAGTGCCGGTTTTGCAGCCCCCGCGTCTCTTCCCTTCCCATCCCTTATATTGCATGCTAATAAATCAAATCGCTCGCGATCTGCTTGCATAGCAGATACAGACATGCCGGTTTAAATGAATAGCCTTATCATCAGCCAGCCAGTTCATTAAATGTTTGCGTTCAATTGAACGGCTGATTAAACCAGTTGCCTGCGACATGATGGCAATAGGTGGCACGTGCAAGGAGCTGTTATGCAAGTGTGTTCTCGGCTTAATGTTGCTCAGCCGAACGAAGCATGTCGTGACCACGTATCTATGACAGATTTTGGCGTACGTTGTAGTCTAAACTTTTTTTGGTGTAGTCTTGTTGTAAAATTTATTTTGGCTCCACTGTTTACAAGGAGCTGGAGCGCGTATTTTGATCCCGTCGTTAAAGTATCAACTTCCGACATGATACAGATCACATTTTCGTGATCAAAATTTGCAAAATTCACTTTAGCTATAGCCGGTTGGAACACTGTACGAGTACTTTATTACAGTAATTATCGGGATAATTGTGATTGATCTTCTTATCTTTGAGCACGGAGTTGTTTAATTTGAAGTCAATAATGAGTGTCACTTAATTAGTGCATATAATAAGTCAATAGATTACGGTATACAGATGCCGCGACGAGTATGAGCATATTATTATCCAGAGTAAATAAAGTTGGGATTAATAGGTACCACGTAGACGAAGTCGCGGGCGTTCCGCTAGTTATGATATATATTTAATAATTAGATTGAACGACAACCAGCTGGTATTATAGTATACCTCTAGTAAAAAAAATTGCAAAATACTGCGTTCAAAATGATGAAAAACACCACGCTTAATATTTTTACAAGATATCGTTCTAAAAGTACACTTCCCTAGAATGCAGAAGATCCTTAAATAAATAAATAATGCTGGACTTTTCACACAGCATCATCGAGCTCCAGAGTAAGCAGAGCTTGTGGGGTACTACATGATTGATGAATGAATGAAAAACTCTTTATTGTACACAATAATTACAAAACATACACATATGAACCAATAGAACCCAACTAGACAATGTACAATGGGCGGTCTTATCGCTTAGAGGCGATTTCTTCCAGACTGATTGATCAACTACTTATATACTTTTTGTTTGTAAATACATACGTTTATACATAGAAAACACCTACCCGAGACAAATATCTGTAGATCATTTTTAAACATTTGTTCCACGGCGGGGATCGAACCCGCAACCTTCTGCGTCGCAAGCGGACCTTCACCCACAGCGCTGCAGAGGTCGTCATATTCACGAAAGATCGCACCGATTCAATTTACTTATGTCATCAAGAGTCAAATTCTCAAAGAAGTGTATGAAATACGTGATCTTGGTGTGATCCAGGACTCTCTTCTGTCTTATGATAGGCATATAGATAATATATCAAAAAGAGCTAATAAAGCACTGGGGTTCGTAATGAGAGTTGGATCTCAGTTCTCTAGTATTAAAGTTCTAAAAATATTGTATTGCGCTTATGTGCGAAGCATACTCGAGTATTGTTCTCCGGTTTGGAATCCTCAATATTCCGTCTACATAAATAGAATCGAGTCTATTCAACGTCGCTTTTTGAAATACCTACAATTTAAATGTAAATGTTTCGACTCGAATTATTATGACAGCTGTGTAAGACAACATATGTTACCTCTACAGGAGCGGCGAGTAATTTCTGATTTAGTTTTTCTCAGCAAGGTGTCGCAGAGTAAAATTGATTCTCCAACACTTTTAGAGAATATTAAATTAAAAATCCCGGATAGATCTATTAGGAACCCCATTAAATTAGCAGTACCGTTTAGTAGTACGAATTATAGACAAAATTCATTCTTCAGTAGAGCAGCGATAACATACAATAAACTGGTCGACCTCCCCGAGTTTGATCTTTTTAGTTCCAAAATCTTTAAAATTAAAAACATATTTAATAATCGCTGGTTTGATAAGTTTAGTTAGGTAGTTTGTTTCTTTCTTTTTTATGTTATCGTTATGGGTTTTTTATGTTATATGTTCGCATCTCATCTCGTCACTTTTTTTTATGTATGTCATTCCTACTTATGTTTCCTATTTGATTTTGGTTTTCATTTTGTTTCAAATTTTTTGTTAAATAATTAGTGCTATTATTCAAGCAAGCTGTCACTTAGGTTCAATATGTGAGAACATGTTAATGGTCAATAGCTATAGTTTTAGTTACGTACATAATTTCTAACGACTGTTTGTTTTCCTAAGAAATAAAAATAAAATAAATAAAATATTTTTTTTTATTATAAAGAAATATTTTAACTAGAGCTCCAAAATAGTTCTTTTAATTCGTGGCTGACAGTACGACGCTGTCTTTGAAACTTTGGCTTGGATGCCTTGATTGATTGCATTATAATTGCAACGACTTTGCAAAAAGACACCGTTGAAATAGTTGAATAAATTAATATTAATGAAACTATTCTGTAACATTGATTAACTAATTCAAATTTTACATTAGCAACGCTAGATTTAGATGCTCTAGGATCACCTTGATAGGTCAATGACATTAAGTAAACGAAGTCTTGTGAAAATAAATCGGAAAACATTTCAAAATAAAGACGTTTTCTCAAAATAAATAATCTCTATACTTACGTCAACAACCTAACCTTACTTACTATTTTCTGCAGTGAACGCAAAGTTCGCTATTTTTCCGTTTCGTTGCCCGACCACGACAAAACCAAACGAAAGGTTTTTTTATGTTCTACCGTAGCGTCAAAACTACTGCAATTTCGATGTATCAGTTGGTTGTGGTATGTAGTCCTAAACTACGTAATAGTAAATCAGTCCTCAACGTCTCGCTAGCGTGAACTGATTATACGAGAACATAATACGTTCATTATGATTTTAGAAAAATTGCCGTCTGTATGACTTACTGTAGTTAAAAAAAGTACTGTGATTTTGCCGTCTGAAAAATGGTCCGAAATTTTCAATATTCCAAAGTACACACCAAAATTCTTAAATCTTGTAAATAAATCAACATGTCAGTTAAAAAATAACAAGCGTGAAATAAATTACGCAATTATATTGTTGTAAAATGCTACAAGGGGCGTTTGAGTACTAATAACGTAACTACGTAATAGAAGGCTTTCAAGAAGGCAAGACGAAGGCAGGTGTGACAGAAAACGGCTGCTTTCCGATGGTATCTCACTTTAATCTCTTACGAGCACACTGTGAACTTACTAAAGAATAAACATAAAAACAGGCTGTAATTATGTTTAGAATTCAATTGGGTTGCATATAATTTTACGCCTCTGTTGTATCATTAAAATATTTAACGCTCATCTACAAGGTAGTTTTATGAGAAGGGTTATGATGGCCAAGTCCGAAAACACGAAAGTTAGAGAAAAGTTTTGAAAGGAATAATGCCTTCAATTTGGTGGAGGAATGAGTTCTGTGTAACATCAATAAAATAATGAAAAATTGATAACTACTTCCTTTCATTTTCAGTAATACATTTCTTTGCAAACATTATATCGGCAACTAAGTCCATTATTTTAATACAGGATGTCTTTTTTTTATCATTCTTTTTAATCTCCGTCAAGAGTAAAACATTTAGAAAGAAACTAAATATGCAGTTATTATTTTTATCTATAACGAGGGCATGACTCCTTTCACAAATTTTCTCTTAACCACCCATATCAAAAACCAATCTGTATATAAGAGCTTAACTTGACTGACTGACTCCTCATCATCGCCTGAGCTGAAAATCTTAAATTTTCAAGTTAGTTTTGGGAGATAAAACAAAATGCACACATGTTTCAGAGTTTCCGAAACACCCCCAAAAAGGTGCAAATGGGATAAAAAAAAAGTTAGAAAGAATGATGTTTACAGAAAATAAAATATAAGTTCAATGTTTGACTTTTAAAGAAACTGGTTTATTCAACCATTCCTAAGACTTATTTTGCTTTCAACGTAAATTCGTTGAGAGGTCGTACTTCGAATTGAATTTACCTTAAAATCATACATAAACGTTGATATAAAACGATTTCTAGGACAGTTCTGAAATTGTATAGTTTCTACTCTATTTTCAGGTTCAACTGAATTAATCATTATGACCTCCGAATGGACTTTACTGTCACATATTTAGAGCGACATCCCTCATCACAGATATGGCTCGAACAAAGAAACCCTCTTAGCTTGGCAAATTATTAATTAGCTTTTATAGAACTTCTGTTTTAATTAATGTACAGTCAAATTTTAAGTAGAAAGCAAAGACAACATTACTATGACATTTTTTTCTAAAATAATTAATTAGACTTTGGCTCATCGGATGATACAGGTTGATAAAAAACATAATAATTTGACGGCTAAAACGAAAGTCATCCTTGACCATAACTACAAGATCTTCGGCTAAGTATCTTCTAATAGCGACGTATAATACAGCAAATAGATTGATGCGCACTGGTAAGATATCCGAGATGCTTCAAAAATACCCTTTTTAACAATCAGATACTTTGTCACCCCGAGCTGTGGCCTAAGTAAAATTAATGTGGTCCCTTATGTGAGCGAGATGGTCGCGCCACGGACCATAGCCGGCGATAGTCCGTTAGCCGGCGCAGCGCGGACGGTCGACAACCGATGGCATCGTGACCGGTGTTACAACCAACACCGACACTTCCGCTCTTCACCAACATAATTACAAACGGAAAATTCAACTACACCATACAAAACACAGTAGACGAATTTCGTCGAAACGAGCAATAACAGTGGAGGGGAGGCGTTGCTGATGCTACACACGTACCAACCTATTTGGTCTCGTCCGACCCGATATTGTGCACACAAAGTAATGATTACTCATACCCGCCGAAGTTTATTTACGACAGGAAGAAATTGCGATTGTATTCTCGTAATGGTTATAACTTCCCAATAAGTCAACCCGGCGGCACACGTTTGAAAAGACATCGGATGTGATAAATTAATTTGCCACCGCATCATTCAAACAAAATAATGTACTTCTGTAAAAACATGGAAAACCGTGACCACTATTCATACTCGCCTATTAGCTAATCATATTTATTCGCCTAGTAACAATTTCTCTATAGTGAACTAAACGACATGGTTCACTGTTCTATGAAGAATCAATTCGTACGCAACGCAAACATTGATTGTTTGGCCACTGGGGGTATCCTGCAATATATAGAGTTCGCCGTGCACCCCGAGGGAGACTAACAAGACGCATAAATTGTTCAAATCCTCCGAGTAATAGCATTATTTTTCTCTGCATTAGTTAGAATGAAGTGTTCATTTACATACGATGAATGTAGCGCTCGAGCTCTTCCAAATGAATGAACCGGCGTATATGAATAAAAGATAATTGATATTGGACGTAACATATTAATAGCCAGTAATTAATGTTCTAGTTTTTGTTTGAGATAGAGATCGCAAAGAGCGTTAGGTCAAGACGATAAGCAGAGGCGAGCGTGTCCGAAGGGCCTATGCGTCATCGAGCGCACTGGCCACCGTCGCCGGTACGCTTAGAATGCGTAACGATGAATAAGAGTCAATCAAACACGTACCCTCACGTTTTCTGTGTGGCCAGTTCATTCCGGACATGATGTCATCGATCCGCAGTCGCGCAGCAGCGGCTTGTACTGACACGGTGCCCGGTCCGAGCGCGGACACAGCACACAGTTAATCGTGGATACGTGAACAGACAACGATTTACAGCATAAAGTGGCAGTCCTGCCGTGTATTACCGATCTATGGAACAATAAAGAGTACGCGCGAAGGCATATAAATGAGCGGTGCCGTATTCAGGGGACGGCGCGCGTGCCATTAGTAAGCCGCACTGGGTTCGGAGTAATTGACCGGCAGGCTAATTTCATTCTAGGCACATTGAACGCTTCCTCTTTCCTTTTTCCTATCGGTCAGCAGCGGCAGCCAGGCGAGCTTGTTGACGATGTATTTCGTATAAAACCATTCAATATTACGATGACTGGAACTGAATGCGTCATTCAATTAGGCTTGTTATTGAATTCATTCATTTGACCAAGCGTACAATCTCGGCAATGTGCTTAAAGTAAGAGATAAAACTTCTTGGAAAACCTATCGTATAGTCAAATAAGTGAGTCCAGTTTGTGTAATAAGATTTCATTATCAAGACAGTGTTTGTACTACATTAAAAGTCTAATCTTCTTTTAAAAATTAAAACATTAGCTATTTCAGTTGAATTAACTTGGAATAGAATTTTAACATAATTACGTTTTAAAAACTAAAAAGAAAAACCGACTTCAATGTTGGACTCAGTTCGAAAATTAAGCATGATGTTTTTTGAGTTTTACGGAGAAACTATGAATTTATATGGGACCACCTCAGGAGTATACCCTTTCAAATAATTGCGTTATAACAAGATACAAAAACATAAAGTCGAACTAAGAACCTCCTCCTGTTGAAGTCGGTTAAAAAATATACTCGTACTTATGGTTAATTTTTTTTATAAAATACGTCAACTAGGTTTGACGATGTTTTGTTCTTTCTTTGAAGTGAAAAAAGTATCAAACAATAAAAAAATATTCAAACGTAATCAATGATATTTACTTTTAACATCATTGAACGTAATGAAACATTGTGTTTTCCCTACCATTGGTGTCCACTACTATAAGCTTGTATGTAAGTTATGTCATCACAATAAAATTTGCTCCAAAAGTGAGTTTTCATTTTTTACACGCTGTATATATCAATAAATCAAAATGGAAATTCCAGAAATCGATTGAATTCTCACGCACATCTTCCGCTCCAATTTTATGACTAGCTGTATGTTGTGCTATCGAGCAAGAACTTCTGCCCTGACCGTGAAATACGCCTACTAATGTTAATTACTCACAGCTTAATACTACTGATCGCCTACTTTTTTAAAAAGGGCCATTTATCACATAGATTTATTTATTTAAACTTGAAGATAATTCTAACTACTTGGCAAAACTATACCATTTCAAATGCTAAACTACAATTTTTTTATTAAAATCAACGTCAGTAAGTTAAATCTTTAATTTACAAACATTTTATCTTATGACGCACTCGTAAAATGATCTGGTAAAAAAAGTTGCTTTTGTATTTTTACTTTTTCAGCATTGATATTAATTGAATGTATAAACTTTTTAAAACACTAATAAAACTACTTGTAATATATTTTTTTTCTATAGATCTATAGACTAAGTAAGCCTTTCTCATAGTTTCGGATAGTAGTCTCATAGTGGATTAAAATAAAAAAAAATTACAAAACTTCGATAAATTATGAAAAATCTACCGTTAATACTATTGTTCGCCTCCCAGGCGATCGAGTAGCTTGTATTTTGATAACGGAAAGTCTAGCCCGCTTTTGCTCACCTATGCGGCGCGGGTATACTGAGTTGACACTTAATCTTTGTTTGAGCACGCGTTTTTGAAACAATAAAAAAAACTATTGGCACGCGGCCTCCTAGGCAATCGTTGGTATACTATAGATAGATAGTTCCAGCTATGCAGCTTTCTTATAGCAGTAAGCTGAATTGAAAATCACATCATCACTTTTTCGTTCTGTTCTGAGTTTATGACATACTGCCAGTCCACAAACAAAGCATTAGCTAGTATACTTAGCATAACTCGTAGTAGTAGTGTCTTACCAGACGCAGTTTGTGGTTCCTCGATCGATTTTAGTACAACATGTATCGCATGTCGAACTAGTTGTAGTTGGCATGTTAATAGTACACTATGGCTGTGACTTATTGTTAACCTTTTATTGTTTCTTAAGATCCAAATTTTTGAGAATCGTCATGTACTGTAGTATTAGATTCTTTTCTGTACTGTAGTATTAGAGTCTTAAATGAAAGTTCTATGATTTCTATGATTTCACAAAAACTTACTCTGAGTGATAAGGCCGCCCATTGTGCCACAATAAAGAATTATCTATCTACTTTGACGAGCCTCAATTTTGTTTGACTGACTCCCCACTGGAGATTGACTATTTAATTTACAGATGGATCACCTAAAATAATGATAGGCCCTAAACCCTGTTTGTTGCCCTGATTCTTCACGGTATTGGTCGCGAAAGAACAGGAGTAAAATTAGTTTTAAGACTAATTTTACTATGTGATCCCAGCGGTGCTACTGAATGCTTTTTGACTTTGTCTGAAATAATAGAAAGGTCAGTTTCGATCAAATCTTCGTATGTCCATGACAAAAGCGTTATTTAAATCGATTTTAATATAGACCTCTCAATTTTGTGTTCAGGTATTAAAACAATAAAAGAATTCTATTTCAGTCTATCGTTCGACGCTGAAAGGCTTTACAGTTATTTGACAATCAACCGTTTCAATTTTACAACAATAGAAAAGTTTTCGTTTGTACACTTTGTTTAGAAATATTGAGTAACTGTAAAAAATATATCAATATCTACAGTTTTATTCTATTCGAATTTCCTTTGATAGTAGTTTTGTCAGTTTGATAGAAGAAAAAATCATCGTAAAATACTCGTAAACTTAAAATTGCACACATACATTATAATGATGGTCGCAATTTTATACTATACGTGATAGTTCATACAAAATAACAGGTGCTATCTGAGCAGCTAATTAAACAACATAATTATCAGTGCATTCAATAATAATTCAACATCGTGTGAGACGAACCACTTGCACAATTGATTGCCAACAGCGTTGCGAAACAATGCTCGCCCACCACATGAAATTCAATGTTCCTCGATACAAATAATATGTCAGTAATAAAATGAGACGTGACCTCAGATAGCAATTGAACCATGCTCGCGACACTTAATTTTCACTACTTTATACGTTCTACATAAGACGTCTTGTGAGGTCTGGTGGGGCTATCAGTACGTTGGTGGCGCCAGAGTATGCAGCGTATCGACAAACTAGGAACATATTGCGCTTCGAGCCAACTACTCAACCGTTGATTGACGTCTGATAAATAAATGGCATCGGTCGACATCTTTCTAGTGAGAGTAAACGTTGATAAGTCTTTGGGAGGTCGAGTCCACTATCAACTCAGAGGACGTCAACATTTTATCTGACTCGAATACCTAAAAGTACAATTTATGAGTTCTTTATTAACTGTCACTTAATATTAAAATTACAATGGTCTAAAGAAATAATAGTGTCTTAAAAGTTTACTCAGTGAAAGAAGTGAAAGAACTTGCAACCGATCAAAAAATATATCTATACTAATAAAGAGGAAAGATTTGGTTGTTTGTATGTTTGTTTGTTTGAAATGAATAGGCTCCGAAACTACTGGACTGATTTGAAAATTTTTCACTAATACAATCCTACATTATCCCTGATGAACATAGGCATAATATGTTGTTATGGAATATATTTTATCCGAGGGAAGTGAAGTTTTCCCGAGGGATCGCGGGTAACACCGCGGCGGACAGCTAGTACTTAATATTAAAATTGTTTTGTAAATGAATGCTTCTAATTATTTCGTATAAAAAGTAATCGCGTTTATCTTTGTAGTGCAGACAGATTTTCCCGCAATGCAATAAAAAAATATTAAACTTGATCGATCACTGCTATCTTCGATCTAGATAATAATGCAGTGGGAAAATGTTTTATTATCCCCTATACCTACCGTTCACTGGCTTGTTATTAATTTATAAACGAGTTTTTTGCACTTTGTTAACGTAAAACAGAGAACCAATACAAAGATAGTGCCAGAACACTGGGAGCTTGTTATAATTTAACGATGTCCAATGATTATTTTAATTAGAGAAAAGGAGCTGTGCATTGCCGGTTTAAAGATTTAATATGGAAGTGACTTCAAAGATTTAGTTTCTATGCGTATTACAGGAAGCTTTTTTCATTAGGATAACTATGCAAGACTAGCACCCGCGTGTGACTTCGCTCTTATAGTCCTTTTGATTCAGTTGCTGCTTCCAGAACATAATTTAAACCCATTCCAAATTGTATAATTGTAACGCACAGCATGTTCATTTATGATTACTTTTATAAAATTAATTAAAATTTATTATGAGATATGATTAAAATAAAGCATTTTCAATTCCAATAACATTTATTTATCAACTGCGCCGGGGTCAAGACACGAGTTTTACAGAAAAATAATTTGCCGTTGATAACGAAGCACACTAATGTCTTGTTATTATTTCATTGCAGTCTAAAATTGATTGATGTAAATTGCTACAGTGTTATTGCCACTATTTGGATATAAACAACGTGTTCTTGTATTGTATATTAAAGTTTTATACCCATTCACAAGTTCTGTGGGTTATTGTTTAAAAAAACTTCCGAACGCCGCTCGTCTCCGAAGGCATAGTGTGGCGTGATATTTCCGAACGAAAGGCTCTTCTTCAATGGCGGACTCATACGACATAAGCTTAGATCATAAAGACGGGATGAGCCTTACCTTTTATTTCCCCTCTGCCAAAATGTACACGATCCTGAATCATATACATCTTGTAGTTATTACGTACGTCTTATACGAAATTTGCAAGAGTGTGCGTAAAAATGAGGGTGAATTGTCATTTATGCATAAGTGTGTGTAAAATGCGTTCATGTGCTACCTACCTCTGTTTCCGCCAAAACCGCCAGAAAAATTTGAAAGAGGAATTCTGTCAATTACTCGTCCATTCTATTTTGTCTGAGGACATAAGATACCATGCTAAATCTATGTACGACATCATCTCAAGCCGTCATTATACAATTCTAATAAATTGTTGCAGTAACTAAATGTATTCAAAGTAGCAAAAATACACGTATTGGTTATTCAAAAACTCTACAATATCCTCAACAACATCAAAGAAGAAAAAGCAGAAGGGTGGCCGCATTGAAAAGATGAGAAATGGAGGATGATACATCATTGTACCGACACGAGCTGAGCTCTTTACTGATTGAAAAGAGAAATATCATTAACTACTTGTTAGTTTGGGCTAAAATATATTTGTCTGTTTTATTTGAAAGATAAAACCTAACTTTCCATAAATAAGAAAATTTAAAATCAATCGCTAAATCAACGAAAAGAAGTTCGTTAAGTTTAACAATAAGTATTTGTAAGTTATTTACCTCAATGTAGTGAGAAAGATCAGAGAAATAAAGGCTATTTTTATTTACTTGAAAGATAATTGTAACTTTTTTTCCATCCAGGCTCTAATAGTTGTAAATTTTTGATTTGAATCAGGTTTGAAGATGGCTTGGCAACCATTTGTATCATACTGAACTTCACACTTATATTCACAATATTGTTTTTTCATGTGATGGTATTTGATTTATTTATACCTTTGTATGTATTTTTTCGTACTAGATAGTTTGGGAGCATTTCATAGAACACTTTGTACCACAAATAGGCCAAAGCCGAGACCAATAATACATTTCCAAAATAAGTGAATAAAGTGTAATTTGACAATATGTGGTGTAAACACAGTTATGCGAAGTTCCCGCTCTTCATAAGGTACGAAGCTAGTAGCAAATACAAACAACAGTTGTCGTTTTCGAAGTTGTACTGAAGCAGCCTTATATTCACCCTACGTAATTTCATCAGTGGCGAGGTAATTTGAAATCATAAACCAATGAATAAATTGTTGCCCCCGAAACAAAAACAAAGATGGCGCAGCTAGCGAAGCACCGGTGGTGACTTTCCGCTTCGTTTATCACGTGACATGCGCCGCCCAAGCCTCCAGATAACACGCCCTTCAAAGCAACTTAACGACTGGCCCTTGTTTTACAAAATTTCCGAGGTGAAAACGCTGAACCCGGTGCGGCGAGCGCGGTGTGGCATCGTGGCCCGACAGCGTTTATACTTCTAGATTATTAACGTTTTAAACTGGTGTAGCGGCTTCCCTCGCAATCGTTTCTATTATGGGTTTTTGTGCATGAAGCTGACCAATTAGTCGTCGGATAGCATGTTCGGGTGGCAGCTATCGGCCAGCAGGCCGCGTGCGGTTGGCCGTAATAGCGCGTTGCCGGCTGGTAATGTGTTTTTGGCGTGCCGCGCCCCCGCTTGCCCTGCGCCCTATCTACCTACGAATATTATTTTGAAAGTGTACCTTTTAAAAACGTCCCCAGCCAGAGATTGGTAGTTGCGTGCACCTATTTTCAAATTGCCAACCCGAATAAAATTAGCTTTATCTGATATCGTCTAACAAACATGGCTGCCATCTACTCATGAGACCGATGCAGTGAGAATACAAAATCCACAAGGCGGTACTCGAGCTTCAGACATGAAAACAATAATAAAACTGCACTATTTTATAATACAAAACATTGTTGCTTTCAAAAGCTCATTTTTGTAATACTCGTATAACTAATCGAAAATCAAAAAGCTAACGCCTCGAATGAAGAATTCACAACTAGCTATGAAACAAAACACTATTTAATTGACACGTGAAATTCAACACCCACACTGCTCGGTACAAAGTTAAAAGCGTTTTAACACAAAAACTGTCACCAAGTATCAAATGCACCTTTTAATTTCATAGTTGGATAACAATGTTGACTGAACCGCTGGAGTGTAAGTAAGAAAAAGTGTACATCTATTACTTCACTAAATATCGCACCATGTAATTTTATATGGGTGCCGGCGATGTCATTGGTTAACTATAAAAGAAACATTATATCTCTGGGCCTGTTGTCTTTTACCTACGTCAAGATGGTCGGCGGCATGATCAATCACACAAAATGAGGATATAGTTACCTACGCCACGGACAAGTACATATCCGTTTCATTTGTCGTCGGTTGTTGCGACCTGACTAAGGAATCTGAATAAGTTATGGAAAAACAAAGTATGTCGAATTTCCAGACGAGTTATGACTAAAATTATACCTTACTCTCTTTAAAAAAGGTCTCTAATAAGCTATAACTTCTTTTGTTGAACGGATTAAAAAATAACAGAAAACACTATTGTAACTGAAACAACTGAAGGAATCGCAGGCCGATGTAAAGAGATCATCGCGTAGAGTAGAAATTAAATTTAATCGGGATAAAGAGAACCGCATCGCTTTAATTCCGGGATTGCTATGATGGCGGTACCTTATACCTTTATTTCATTGTTATGAGACTCAATTCGCTCCCGCCCCGATCCGCCTGCTTTCATTTTACTACCTTTTTAAAACAACGTGATATATCATGCAGTTTCAAGTACATTTTAGTTAAATTGTGAGTTTGTCAATTTGGCAACTTGCCGAGCACATAGTATGAAATAAATTATAAACAGTGAGTATTATGCAAGTATTATGTATAGACGGTGTAAAACGAGCAAAAGATGCTAAGAATACATGAAATCAATAATAAACCTTAGACACGAGGTATTTATATCTCAATTATTATTTGAGCGGCGAGCACGTTGCGGTACAAAAGATAGAGATTTAATTGAACGCAAGGCGGTAAAGGAGGGGTGGCCGCAGCCTCCACCGGCCCCGGTCGCGGGTAGCAAAATAATAAAAAAATGAAACCGCCCCAGACCTATCCCCGCGAGCACGGATGCTGTGAAAGTGGCACGCCGTGGATAAATGAAGCTTTTTTGTTTGCGAAATACGCCTAAGCTTCGAGTCGCTCCACTTTTGTATTGTCACTTGAATTCTATGGATGTTAGTTAATTCATGGGGCTCGAGTAAAGAACGTCATTATGCCTTCGCAGCTTCGCGTTGTTTTGCGCAAATTATATTATGCTACAACATGTTTTCAAGCTTACAATTTAAGTATACGGTTAGTGTTCATGATTGATGATGGCATTTAGATACTTTGAACGTTTAATGAAAAATGTTTAATTGGACAAAGCGACATAGTTACCTACCTAAAATTTTGATAGTGGCAAACCAATTCCAAAACTTGTAGTAGTACAGTTTAGAATTTGGTTCTATATCAAATGCATTGTCACAGAAAACATCATAAAAAGTTTCCTATTCTATTTAAGGATAATAACAATAAAAATAATCGACACTAGTCCATTCATAAAGCATAAAGTCACTACACACACGCTCGATTATCAAAAGAAAAACTATTCCATAAATCTTCACGAAATCCAATTCAAAGCTGTATCAATATTGTTGGCAAAAAGACGTACTAAGCCTGCGAGTGTGTTTCATAAACTCTTAATCTCTTATATTTATTTATAAGTTCCCGATCGGATTAGGGACGAAGAAATTAAGTCAACAACTAACTTAACAATGAAGCAGACGCGATAATATTGCGAGGGTGTTCATGGGAAATGATGCTGTAATATTTTGTATTTAGGGCTGAGTATTGTTCCCGGCTCGAAGACAAGGGGCGCTGCCCATCACTTCTGCGATTCAAGTGACAGTTTTATTAATTTCCCATACCGCTCATCCCTGTTTTCCACCCTCCTCCGTTCCCGATTGTTGCATTGGCAGCATATGGTGCCGACAATATTTGCGCTATACTCCAAGCAAAAGTGGTTCAGCTAGTCCAAATTAGGAAATATGATCAATAAAAGAGATCTTCAAGTTCCAAGCCAACACTGAGTTATGCATTGATATCAACTTAAAAGCTTTTATGTTTGAAGAAATTATTGCTATATCGAGCATAAGTGTTTTTAAACATCCATGGTGACTATCCCAGAGATATAAAGTTCTTGAGAGTCTTATACAGTCGACCGTACCTTGGGAATCAAGTATCGTTTTTAATAATGATACAAAAATAAACGAAATAATATCAAAGTTACATGAATACAAAGCTTAATTTAATTACTAGGAGTGCATGGTAATAAAGATAGGAGAGCTCAAATAACCAACAAATGCGTACGTTCTTGTGTCCAAGATAAACCGTGGCTTAACGCCAGCGCAGCAGCCGATGGCTTATCTTGATTTCAATTATTATGCTGGCGCTTTCATTGGCTCGGTGGCCATCGCGGGAGGGCGAATGTAGGGATTGGGGCTTCGACTCAGTTATCTTAAATCTCCCCGAATCGGACGGAACTACTCAGTACACGCTCCGTTTGCTACCGTTAACATTTTGCACTTTTTATGATAAAATCAAGCTGTAATTGGCTCTGGAGAATTGTTCAAAAATTTTAGAAATAGTCATAACTTTAAAGTTTTCTCGTTTGCCCTAGGTATGGTATGGACCTGAATGGAGCTCGAAGAAAAAACGCTACTCGTGAAACCACGAGCACTCTAAAGGCGTGGCTCAACGAGCACAAAAAAAACCCTTACCCCACTAAAGGAGAGAAGATCATGCTGGCTATCATCACCAAGATGACGCTGACGCAGGTGTCCACCTGGTTCGCGAACGCGCGCCGCCGCCTCAAGAAGGAGAACAAGATGACGTGGGAGCCCAGAAACCGGGTCGACGACGATGACAATAATAATGACGATGACGACCACAAGAGCACCGATGGAAAAGAACTAGGTATGTAACACCAGGAATAGTTAGGGCTGTGCATTTTATAGGGCCTATGCTAATATTAGGAGCAGGTGCGCAAAGCTCGTCGACTACTCATGACTTGGTGAATTTACGTGCTCATTGATGTTTTAGATGGAAAAGACTCCGGGACGGGCTCGAGCGAGGATGGCGATAGACCACAACAAAGACTGGATCTGCTGGGCCAGCGGACAGAATCGGAGTGGTCAGAGTCGCGGGCCGACAGCGGGCCCGAGTCGCCGGAGCCTTACGAGCGGCCTCTGCATCCCGCGTACCAGCACCTGCCACCGCGCGCGCCTCTGGGCAGCACGCCTGCCTCCGTGAAGCCGAGGATATGGTCGCTGGCGGACATGGCCAGTAAGGAAGGGGATGCACCCGCGCCGCCTTCCGCCTCGGCGTTCTACCAGTCAGCAGCGGCGGCGGCGGCGGCGCGGCTTGCTCACCCATACGCACGGCCCGAGCTGTACCGCGGCCTGTACCCGCCTGCGCACCCCGCTGATGTAGCTCTGCTGGAGTACTCCCGCTCGCTAGCACTAGCGGGTGCAGGCGCAGCCGGCGGCCCCCCCTCCGCGCCCCCCGCCCCTTCACCCTCCTCCTCCTCCACGTCGTCGCTGGCGGAGCAGCCGCCGCCGCGCGCCTGACCGCCACGCCAACTGCCGCTGGCCTATCGACAATAATACGATCGCGCCGCGAAACCCTGTAAATACCGATAGACTTTACCTACGTATAAATACGTGATAATAATGAGTATGCACCGGTAGAGAAGCTTAGATATTGTGATAGTGGAGTGGAAACGCCGTGGCCGCAGCGCGAGCGCGACTTCCGCCGCCGACCGACCGACAATACTAGGTGCTAACTGTTGGACCTTGCGGAATGTTCGTAGGTACTTGATACCGGATCCGGTTATACGAGTGATTCAATTCAAAATTAGGTTTTAATATTAATGTGTTACGTTTCTTATGGATAAACGACAATTGTTTTGTATGTAGTGTAAATTATTTTCAAATATTATCTTATATTTTAGGGCCTGTTTACGTCCAGTTTTTCTATCATTTGATAGATTCTTAAATAAATCTAATATTCGAATTTTAATATTTATTTTTACGAGGTCAGTAGTTGTAACACGTTTCTTGTAGGTTTATGGTTTCAAAGTGTCTATATCAGATTTGAAGATACTGGAAAATAATGTATAATTTAATACCTAGTTGATTTCTAGTCAGAAGACTATGAGTGTCTGTGAATTTTTTTATACTTACAAACTAACTTCAATTGGATTTTATTATAGAACACAAATCATCTGGTAATTATTTTATTACGTAGGGCTGGCGCAGGCGCGTCCTAGTTGTAACATTACCTTTGAGTATTTATTTATACATGTAGATAGGTATTTGTTATTCAGGGTATGTATGAAACTGTCACATAGATTGTA
Source organism: Epirrhoe alternata (assembly GCA_963565295.1). Taxonomy (NCBI): domain Eukaryota; kingdom Metazoa; phylum Arthropoda; class Insecta; order Lepidoptera; family Geometridae; genus Epirrhoe; species Epirrhoe alternata. Next base: position 6,343,654 of record OY751375.1, read on the forward strand.
TCAGACTTAAGATCTCAATATTATAATCTCACTCAAATCAACTTAGATAACGTAAGGAAAAGTAATGATGTTACTGCTGTTTCTATTACTTTAACGGGGAAGTTTACATGAATTTGTTTTTATACTTTTTAATCTTACGCTGGGATTTGACACAAATTAAATTAAATAAATAATAAATTAAAACAAAAGCTCGTTTATTTCTTAAAACGTGCTCTTATACGGGGTGATTGGAAATAGCTATAATTATTAGTACTTATGTAAAATATTTATAAGATTGCCTATGTTTATTTCATAAATAAGTTGCTATTAAAACAAGTCAAATCTATATTTGTATTCCATGCTTAGTGCTAGTGGGACCAATACACTATTTTATGACACAACCTAGATCTCGTCTATCTTGTCCTGGCAAATGAAGCTTAGTTCGTGTTTAAATAAAATGTAACGAAGTCAAGGCAATGAAGTTGGATTTGCGATTGGCTCAAGTGTTCGCCGTAGCCAGCCCTACGGATATTGTATTCTGCTTTTGTTTAGTTTGTCAGTTTCTGTATCCATAGCACATAGTAACTTTATTAGGTATCCTATGTCTGATATGGCCTTGTGTAAAATGTGTAATCTCTAAATTACATGTAAAATAATACTTATATCGTCGTCGGTTCGTTTCTAAACACTAAAATATTGTAGAGACTGAAAGTCCAAAATTGAGTCTATAGTTTTGTACATAGGTCACTGTTTTAAGTGTATATTGTAATATTACAAATATTTAAGGTTAAATGCAATAAATATTCTGTATTAGAAATCCTTTGATGTACATAAATAACGCGGATAAAAGTCGTCAACCTTTAAAGTACTCGTAGTTTCTTAATACAACGAAGAACATTTTTAAATTCACTATAAATTATTGTTCAAATTGCAAAAATATATTACTTATTATAATTCTATATACTTACAAACGTTTCATAATAGTGCTGATTACTTCGACATAGCATAGAGGAGTAAACATCTTTAAAACTAAATTTCAATGTTGATTGTTTTATTGTACCAACTTACAATTTGTAAGATTTTCTCGTAGTTGAGTTTGAAAGGCACACGTTGTTCTATATTGTTTCGTTTAGCTTCAAACGTCTTTTAACCGTTTTTGAAAAGGTGTGTGAATAGATGCAATAAACTTAATACAGAAGTATTCTTTAGTTGTTTTCTTTTATCTCCGTTATATTATAACCTATTTACACTACATAACACTATACCCACTTTAGGGAAATAGTGTCGTTACTTTACAAAAGCACTTTCCCAACTTTTACAATAAAAAAAATAAGTATGATTGTCACTTAAATTATAATAAAGCCGACTGATCGACGGTTGAGTTTTTAGACCGTTTTGTCTTGGTTTCCTCTAATTACTTGGTTTCCTATAATAACGTCAAAGTGATGAGTCAAAAGCCGGTAAACTCTAGCTAGAGAAATCTCTCACTTGGTTTTATTCTTACAGGCTTACCATAGAACGTGACATAAAGTTATTCCACCGAATAAATCAAGAATAACCATATATTTTGACAGTTTACACTCCGGAATAACTTTATGTCACGTTCTATGGTAAGCCTGTTAGAATATAGCTTAATAAAGAACTGGTTTTCTATACTCAATAGTACTCGATGGAAGAATACTCCCAAGGTGTTGATCAGGACTACCGTGTCATGGGTTATAGATAAGCTTGAAAGTAAAACTCTTGTATCCTGTTATTTTATTATTATTATTAGGAGCCTGTAGTGTCCCACTGCAGGGCAAAAGTTATTTCATTACTTCGTTTTATTTCGAATTTACCATCATCAACGATATTATAGATTTAGTCCTCGGTAAATAACAGCTCGCGCCGTTATTTTGTTTAGCATTTTGACGTTTTTCGTGATGAATGATCGTTAGTTTATGATAATGTTTAGAGGATTTGTGACTTTATTACTAGGTGCAAAAGGCGTAATTCGGTTAAACTTCAGACTTTATTGTCACGCTGAGAGAATTAAGCTTTAATTTTATACGTCATTTGTACATCTATAATATTTTTAGCGAAGGCTATAATATTTTTACAGTAACACGCCGTGTAAAATTCAAATTCAACTCTACAGTCACCACATATAATAGTATAGATAGATGTATTACTTAAACATAGTATAGATAGCAGTAGATGATAGATGACATAACCTATTATCTTATAGTTTTTTTTAATTTACGCATGAATGTCATTTGGTATTCTACCTGAAGCCCTTTTTAGCAAAATAGACTCCGGAATACGCCTGCTCGAAGCTTACGTATGTTCTTAAATCGAATTAGCAGCGCCATCTTTTGTAATAACTTCGATCACCAATACATGCGTTTAAGTTAACACGATAGAGGTTAGGTTAAAAACATCGCATTATGCACTCTGACGCAATAGAGATAGTGTCCTGAGTACGGTACCTACGAGATTTGAATCAGTCGATCCAATGATCGTTAGACAACGTAGTTCCAACGTCCTTAGATCGTAGTCTCGTAGCACAACTCGTTTTCTGTTCTGTGATGCTAAGTAGTGTCTCATGGTAATTTATAAAGATGTTCATAATGTTTTGAATATATAATACTGACTTACGATAAAATGACCTGCTACATTTGTTAATCATAATTATTCTAGTTCTGATAGCCTGAAAATACATCAGTCTAATTAAATCTGTCTAACAACAACCCTTCACAATAATTTTACTTTGAGTAGAAACATTTGAGTATATTATCAATCAAAGATCGTCGAGGCTGTGTTGCTCCTGCGCGTACCTAATTAGACATCAAAGCTCTCCTACTGTAAACACTTTATTATGAAAGTGCACAAATTTTCAAGAACGTAATTGGGGCGAAGTCTAACAAAATACACATAAATCATTGATGTTGTCGCTTTGATGTGACCGTGTCCGGGCTGACGTCACACCGTCGCCGCGTGATAATATGTCGTACATTCATTATTTGCTCACGTATACTAGATGAAAGGCGACCACAATATAAATAAACAAAATCGTGTGAGCCTATAGTGATGACGTTGAAAGGACTTTGACAAAATTATGTTGGAATTCATGAGAACTCCTCGAGCTAAAAGGAATCAATGTGACAGTTGAAATAAAATTATACAGGTAACGTCAGTGAGTTGTGATTAATAAGCGGAAATCTATTTTGATTTATTCACGATGAAAATAATTATTTGAGTTGAGAAAACTTTAAACAACATTATACTGATCGATACTGCCTGTGCTATCTCAAAACCAATCTAGTACGGGATAATACACAAACAAAGTCAGTGCACATGATTCTATGTAAAGTAACTGGACAAATATTCTTATAAGTGCTTGCAGCTCACTTGATATGACAATTTTACGCTAAAAAAACTTACTTTCAGGTAAGTCAAACAGATCTACAAAAAATTTACACACACATTTTAAATAATTTTTTTTTGCTCTAAAAAACTAATTTGCCTTTAGATTATATTTGTTAAAAATACATACCTAATTAGTGAAACGCTTTCATCGACCATGTAAATCAATTATGCAGGCAGTCATTTGTGTAAGATTTATTGCACTGCCAAAATGATGTAGAGCTAAAACATATTGTATGTTCAACCTAACATAATAAATAGAGGTCAAAGAATGAAATATACGAAGCAGCTTAAGCTAATTGTTATTTCGTGTGTAACCCGTACTTTCTCAAGGCCAATCAACATTTTTTTACGGTGAGTCAGAACTCAGAACTAGGTATGTAAAGTTCATAATTGAATTACAAACTCTCACGTAGCAATCACGCGTTATTGTCACCGTCTCGAGCTGGCTTTGTGTATCCAACAGTCTATATCGCCGTCACTCGTTCATAATAAAGCTATCGAAACGATTTATAATATAAAAGCAAATTCTAGCGTTTCTTAGCACTAAGTGACTTGAAGATTTCATTCAAAATCGTGAGAGCGATATGTGCTGGCTGACCGACAACAACGCATAGAAAAAGTTCAAGTTATTTTTACAAAGGCTCTCAGAGGAACGTTTTGTGTAAATAGTCCAACATGTTACTGTAACAAAGAAATCTTAATAGTCGATGACGGGCCAGAGTCAACATAACAATCTACGCGTTGATTGCTCATAATTTCATGTGCACACTCGCTCGAGGTGTTGGTAATAAAACCACTTCCTGATACTTCGACTTGAAAATACACGAAGGCTCTCGAAAATTTGTAAGTTATGTTTTTGTTTATGGGATTTGCATAAAACACGGTTATCTATTGCATACCTGGTTACTAAAACGATGTTCGAACGTTCCGATACGGTCTCATTGTCCGGAGGCAGTTCATTGAAATTGAGACTTTAAGCATATTAATTTACAGATGATTTTTGTAATGGCAAATAGGGGGAATCTTTGAATCAGGAATTTCGGTTTCGTAGCGGCGAATGCTATGCCATCTAAAATATTGGACATCTCCATCTTGGTTGCCGTTTTGCTCTTTCTGTGGTCACAAACAATGAGTCGGGATCGTCAAGGGAATGCATGCATACCTTAAAATACGTTAAGAGCTTTCTCCCACTAGGGTACATGGCTACTTGCCATTTCATCTAAGTAAGGTTTACTTTCTTAAAACATCCTACAATTTTATTATCTTGACATTGTTTGGGATGCTTATTCAATCTGAGTGCCTAAGCATTCAAACTTTAACGGTCAACTTAGTAGGCAAGATTTACTTAATTTCTGTAAATAAGTACAATTCACCAATAAGTTTTTTAACAATTTTGTAGATGCTAGCGGAATAATCCGTATTTTCGTAAACGTCATCCAGATGCTGTTGCGCTCTCGTATTGATTTTGTCTATTCGATATTTTTACGTGATCCAAACTTTAAACTGTTTCAAAATAAGAATCTGGTTTAATCAGTTAGGTTGCATACTCCCGTCTATGCGCGCCCGGTTCGTATTCCCCCAGTTTCGTTTTCACCCCGATGAACAAACGTGTCTTAAAAGGCGCTTATTTTTTATGTAACCTAAAATCAAATCTGTTATATTAGCAAAAAGCCAACGATGACCAGTCGATAACTCATGCAAGTTTACCTACGTGTAACATTTCGAAATATTTTAGTTCCTGGTACTTCTTGGTACTATACCTACATCAGCGAGAGAATTGTAAACGTTATGGTAAAAAAATGTAAAATGGACAATGCGAGTCAAGACCACCAGCGCCACAGCATTCACAAAATAAATTGTGACATTATTATTGAGAATGTTTATATGAATATCATAAAACAAGAACAATAGATAAATAAATTAGGCACAAATGTTAACATGATATAAAATTATTAAATTATGCTCGTGACTGCCTCTGCTAAGGTTGGCAAAAAGTGTTTCAACTCTATCGACCGCCTGTATAAATTATTCCGTACAATTTTATTATTTATGTTTTGTGGTATTAAAGCATTAGCTGCTTAATTGTATTAATTGACATGAACATCGTAATTGAAAAACATGATATTGTTACATTAATTTATTACAAAAGCGCGTGTAAGTATCTTCATTGTAAGTCTAGTTTTTTGTTTAAAATGATAGTCATCGTTATATAGTGATAATACTAATATTAGTCTTTCAGGAACGTCACGGTCGTCAAAAGCATCTTTAAACTAAATGGACATGCCTCTGACTACCTTAGACATCTTAAAAGAATGTTGGTGTGAGACAATGTCTATTATGCTTTAGGAATACAATCGTGTTCCTATTTTGTATAGGTATATATTTCTTAAAAGAAGTATAGCGATTGGTATATAAATTATTATTTCATTTCAGATCGTGATCTTCTAATAGGTTTAGTGGTGTAAATCTGAATTTATAAGTTTAATAGAGTAGAGATAAAAATATGTAAATAGGTAATCTTTTTTTATTTGTACCTAACGGTAACATGACAATAAAAATTACGACTAATTGAGATATTTTATTCATATTTTTTATGAAATGTAAAAATGATCAGTTTTCAACCCTATTTTGTGAATTTTACTCCCACCCAATTCTACTGAGCATCTGAATGATGGTATGTTTTATTTTTTGTAAGGATACCATGTCATCGGAACGATTGTGGTCGGTTCCCTATGATTTATCGATGTCCATATTACAAATACGACACAACTTTATGCGATCCTTTATTTCTTCTTTAAGCCATATTAGTATTCCGCCAACAAGCCTGTCCAGCGCTGGTTTTGTCATACCAACTAAATGTTATTTTGTTGGAATTTCAAATAATCAATTGTTGACGTTTTTTCATAGAATTTTGATAAATAAATGAATGCAGGACATCAATCAGCGCTGATAAAGTCAGTTCGCATGCTTTAAATCAGCTCATGAATTAAACGAAAAATTAGGTTTCTTTGATTTCCAACACAACTTAATTTGTACACAATAATTAAAATAATTAAAGCTTGATATAGCTGCAAGTCATTGTATGAAAATGTACGACAACAATACGAGTGTCTTCATCGAAAAGTTAAGTTTTTTGTCATTTGCATTGTGGTTTGACTCGTCACTCGACATAACGGAAGATCTGCAGCAATTAAATCTAAATAAATTCACCTTATTAATATGCTGAATGCTCGTGCATGAATGAGGTAGGTACAGACAGTGGTCGGGATTAAAAGCAGCGCAAAACCGATTATTCTAGATCGTGGGAAGGCTACGTCCAGCATTGGGCTTCTATGGGCTGACTATGATGACGATCTTAATGAACTCTGCTAACAGGCCGACTAACAGAATAACTTAAGTATGTCCTTGAGTTTGAGTTAGGACACCAAACTCATAGTTGTTAAATCCATTTTTGTAATTTTACATAAAAGACTCATATTTAAAAAATAAAAAAAAAACTGGTTAAGGCCGGTAAAATAAGTATTCCTATCAAAAATGAGCTTTGTTTTGTAACAATAAATCAAGTGCTTGAAGTCGTCGACTGAATCACACAACTCTTAATTATAAACACAAGAAAAGTACCACCCAAAATGTGTAATTACTCATCGTACATCGTGAGGGAACCAGTTAGTGTTAATATGGATAATGGTCCAACCTGTAACGTACTTCTGCAAAAGGTGAGCATGTGTCGTTATGAATTTGGACATACTTCTGACTACCCTCATAGATAACAAAACCAAACTTTTCAACTAATCTAGAGTAGTTTGCCCTGAGAGATTATCAACCGTATCTTAAGGATACAGAACAGAAAGAGACTTTTTTTCATCTTCGAGAGAGAGTGTTGGGATATCTAGAAGGAGAGAAATGGTTGGAGGGATATGGGGGAGATCTTTGCTCAGCAGTGTCACAAAATAGGTTAAAAAAGGTGTCATCTCGTTCACATCATCTCCAAGTAATTTCTCTAGTAAGCTAGTGAAGTTATTCGGTGTGATAGTAAGCTTTCCCGTCGCTAATCAGCACTTAAAGCTGATATATATATAGGAGTAACTGGTAACTTTCAGTGGCCAAATAAGGCTATACAGTAAGTAATCAACAATTTCTGAGAGATGTTGATACAAGACCTATGAGCATTGAGGCTGTTTAAGATTTTTTTTCTATAATCATATTGAAATCACACCTTTTCATTCACGCACCCGTAATCAGTGCTACAAACATCGCCATCAGAATGTTTATGTCGCTTCTCAAATTCAAAGCCAAACTTCCAAGTATTGTTTAAGCTCGTAAGTCTGAACATAAATTTTAGTAGACACTTGACTCTCCAAAATCAAATGAGTAGTTATAGTGTTTAGATAATTAATTTATACTCAGACAATACGAGCTCTCGGTGAAGGTGAAACGAAAACGGTGAAGGAAAATATCACGACGAAACCAGTTAGTAGTCTAATAGGCAGCGATGTAGTCCTGGCCAGTAGTCTGACAGTGACTCCTACTCTGCTGAGAAGGAGAAATGCTATACTATATTACTCCCGCCGGCCATTACAGGTGAGTAATGATTTACTTAAAGCCGAACTGAACACATTTGTGCCTGCCCGTACATTTCATCAAAAATTGCTTCGATATTTGATTTATAGTACATAAACTAAATCGGGTGAGTACGGACCGGTTGAAAACGAAACCCAGACCCGGTTTAAGAACCGTAGTGTGAGTAGGACTTACAGCCAAATGGGTTACAGTAATAATAAATTATTCATTTTTATTGTTCAAATAAAATACATACTCGTAGAAAGAAGGCTTTGCTATTTCGCTGAAGATAATTATGTGTGTTTTAATTGACGTTACTTTATTTGCACATACATACCTACCTGTATTAGTAAGCCACTTCAAATTAATAGGTGTGTGAAAATGGTCAACAAGGGTTTGCACAAACATAATAAAACATTATGAACAATCGATCAATACGTTTGTGTTGGCGAATCCCTATAAGTGGCTGGCGATAAATCTCTTCCAGCACGCATGGGAATTAATTGGTCGGTGAGATACTGGAACAATACATAGCACTGGACAAAGTTACGCCAACTCTTAGTAAACCGTGAAAGCAAATATTCAATCAAATCTGTTAAACAAGGGTTTTAAAGAGTTGCAGACTGTGACAAACAGTGTTGTGGTCTCTGATTGATCGATGACATATGATGCTTTCGGCTCAAACGTTTTATTTGTTCTAAAAATTAGTAACTTTATATCATAATATTTTTATAGGAACATAGTACCCTCTATTACAGCTCTATCTCGTAATTTTTTCCGTCCCAGTGTTTAATGCAATAACACTTATAATTAAAATAAATAAACTAATAATTAAAAGATATAACAATAGATTTATTATTTCCTCCGAATCACAGCATGTGTCGCAAGACTGGTTTTAATGGTAACAAATTATTACACTAACATTTTTGGCTGGGTATTTAGCTTGAGTTGTGAGTCCGGGTGGAAGTAGTCATAGGTCGCACTCCATCGCAGTCTTTATGTGGCCAAAGGCAATTTGTCGCAGCCCGCTCCCGCACAATTGCCGGGAAAGTGCAGTACTCCAGCATTGTGTAGAAAGAAACCCACTTATGGAGTTCCTATTAAGATTATCCTGAACCATGTTGCCTAGGGATGGTACCTACCTATTTCATAGGATGTCCTTAACTTGACTAAAAAACGTTTTAATCATATTTAGCCACTATAAATTTCTCTGTGTAATACCGTGGCTGTGTGGAACAGCTCTATGCATTGTCCTAGCACCACAGCGTTGTTGATGCTTGATACATTCCTATCTCGATTTAATTATGATTATCCTACATCATTAAACCATAAGTGTATCATAGCAAACACGATATTTCAGCATCGACTATCGCCAATTTTGCGGCAGATGCGTGAAGAATTTGATCTAGGTGTCGAAATCGTGCATTTTAGTGGCTGACTTTTCTAGGGGAACAACACCACAGAGTCTTGTAAAATTATATTGATAAAATGCGACGAAAAAAAAACGCGACTCGGCAAACGTAGTATAGGACGCCCTCCGGCCAGGTGGAGTGACAATCTGCGAAAGGCTGCTGGCAGAAGCTGGATGCGTCGAGCTGAGGACAGGGCGCAATGGCGCTCATTAGGGAGGCCTATTTATAGCAGTGGACTGCTATAGGCTGATGATGATGATCATGATGATTGATAAAATGTTAAATGGTAATGAAACGTATATTTTCAAAACCCAGATTAAACATAGAGTAACTAAAACTCATTAAGACTTCTTAAAATTCTAGTACGAGTATACCGTAGTAGAAAGTCAACCGAGTTTCTACTACAGTACTCTTCAAAACTACAATAAAATTCCTATTGCGTTAATTAGAAAGTATATTTTAATTTTTTTAAGTAACGTGTTTACTCGTGGTTTAAATTTATTATTAATTAAGCCCTTTAAAGCATATTTATTCTATTTTTATTGCAAAAATAATGAGTTCGTGTATCTCTAACTAGCTAGTCAAATAACTTGGAACTGTCCATTGTGAAACTCTGTTTTATATCCAAATAGACTATCACACCGTCGTAATCCATCTAAAATTATCATAAAATTTAAATTAATAAACTATCTAGGTAACTACTTAATTAAACAGCCTTTTGTTTTAGAGATATTCACAACAGTGACTCCGGCCATTGTGAATTCTCTTTTGATACAATGATATCATTTTTATGTTTTAAGGTGTTAACAGGTACTAGCAGACTCTAGGAGACTCTTGTAAAGATAGGTATTGCTAATTCTGATGACAGTTGATCTTCAGGAAATTTTGAGCTCGAGGTTTAAATAAAACTTCATTTAAGACAGTTCAAGCAATTACCTATAATAAAGAGAATAGTTGTATTATAATAAGTAATGTAAGCAGTAACCACTTTTATGTATTTTTTATAGTCTACTTGAATTAACTAAGCACTGTAACACGTTATTAAAATTTTGTAGTTAGTTAGATACATTTTTGCGCCTCGAGTTTCACGCATTATGTAAATCTATGTACACGTACCGCGATAAGCACACACAACAAAAATATAATCAAGTCATTATGCTAAATCTCTAAACGGGTAAGTGTAGAATCAGGGCGTGAAGTTCCAATTTCATTTAGCAGCGCACTGGTTATTCGAAAGTGACCCTAAATCCCGCGTCCTCGCAGATAACTCTTAAATTTGCATATTAACGAGAAACTTTGCATCGGCAAAACGGAAAAATTGTAGAGGTCGAGTGTGAACGGACAGGTGGCCGGCGTCCCAGCGTTTCGGGATATTCCTCCAATCCACAACTCGGCTACTACGCTCCAAGCCGTTGCCGTTTCACACAACTCCTATATACTGTATACTGTACTCTAACCAGTACATCACAAATTTAATTTACACTTCCGATAACAAGTTTTATTGAATAATCAGTTAACTCTATTAACTGGGCCGCACCAGTTCCAGACGCTATCACATTAAAAGCACTACTGTGCCTTTTACTTAGTGAGTTGATTATATTTAAATAAACGACACTTTACGGTGGCTGCGACGTGGTCCACGAATGTCTTGTTGGTATTGGTAATTACGTGGATAGGGACGAATGATGAATACCATACGATATTAGAAACGGCTCATTAGGTATTTAAGTGGAGATGACAGCTCTATAAATAATGTTGGTATGGGAGTCTTTTGTGGGTACACATATTCTGTTTATTTTTAAGTTGGACGGAAAGAGAGGATATTTGTAGCGTAAAGGTGGTGCGATGACAAAACATCTGTTCGATGCGTCGCGGCCGCTATTCCGACTAAATCGTTTACCGCGTCCGCGACACCCCGTAAACGATCTTAATGCGATCCACGATGACAAATATAATCTTTGCTCTAAGACGAGCTGACTTGACACTGTTGTTATTCCAAGAAACGGAAAGATTTATTTTTACTCAAAGAGCTAAATATTCAGGTGAAAGATATCTGTGAGGGCGTTGTTTGGCTGGCTCGTTAAATCTGTCGGCGGGATGCCGTCTTCTGTGTAATCACGCCGGCGATACCAAAAATCTGCCCGGATTTCACTGCTTTGATATACGTCCTCAAAGAAAGAATAACACATTTATATTATTGCTGCTTTGGCACATCTTTGTCACTCCAAATAATCTAATTGAGACCGGATATCAAAGAGTTGTGTTAGAATGAATTATTCGTAAACATCTTTTAAAATTAAATTGAAAGCGACCACAGTGTCATGAAATGGTATTTACTTTAGCTAGTCCTGTTTGCATGACGTTAGGTCTATTAGATAGATAGATGGCAGCTCGGTAGAGCTCCAAGAAACTTCATCTCTTAAAACAAAGTAAAACCATTAAATTGACGTACGCTTACATATTTGTACGCATAACGAAATCTCTATTAAAACGATCTTGCTTACATTACTTCCTTATTATCTCGTTCTTAGACATTATATTTATTTATACAGCGCTAATTATAAACGAGTTCTTTATTACGCTGAGTGAAGACCCGTTCACAAATATCTAAGTAGAGGTTAATCGCCATTGTTGCTTTATTTCACTTTTAGGGTCCCGCATTCATTTTGAAAGTTTTATTTAGAAGTACCATGTCTATAAAGAGCGTTAAACACAAAAAACTACTGAATATTTTACACAATTATTATGATATTTTAATTTAACAGAACATGAATTGACTAGCATATACAAAATGATTTAACGCCTCGCTATGAACAGTGTTTTGGCAATTATCAAGTTGTTCGACATAACAAGTGTCGTTTGTCGGTTAATTTCGAATTATTTTAGCTGATAAATGAACAATGCCATTGATTGAGTGAATTGTTCGTTCCATACTAGGTATACGTGTTAGCTCCTATTTTGAACTCGTTGATGCTAGTGGATGACAGAATGGTGATAAGAAGGAATATCAGAGAAAGGGAAAATCAAAGGAGTCATCAGACAGTGGAAGTCTAATACTATCTGATATCGCCAACGTCGTTTTTTTACCTGCCTATGCTGTCCCACTGCCGGTCAAAGGCCTCCATCGTCACTACAGTTTTCAGGCCATCGTCAGGCGATCCCTTTTGGTCTGAAAAATTTAAATCTCAATCTGAATTTCAGTGATTGCAATTTATTTAGGACCCAAAATGACAGAATATTAGTTGATGCTTATCATTGTTGATGAATTCGAACCCACTAAGTCGAACCCACTATAACTGAGCTGAGGCCGGTCCATCGTATGGGTAATTTAATTTGAGAGGACTCAGCTAAGTTGCGGGTTCCCAATGATGTTTTCGCTTACCGTTATAAGCATGTGTTACTGCGTATATAAATTATTCGAAATTAAAACCATTGTAAGGTAATGATACAAAAGAAGTAGGTACCTACTTAACGAATCTCTTAAGTGTTAATTAGTGTTTTATTGTTCAAATAATTCTGCTTTGTGTCTCAAGTATTGTAAATTCAAATTTAAAAATACCTTAAATGTAAAACCAAATACCTTGTAAAAATATTTTGGTTCATTAAAATATCAAGAAACACTCGGTGTTTCAATAACTCATTCTTAGCCAGTCGGCTAATTTAATTAACATAAATTGTTATGCTGGATAATCGCATTCATACTTGTTATTTTTTAGTGTAGGTTAAATGACGTGTGTACTAAGTCTTGTTAAATTTTATGTGCCATACAAATACGTGAGTTTTTAGGAGTAAATTATTTTTCAGAGGAAGTTGAGGTATTTGATGTTAAATGTCACTGTCCTCTCTTGAAGTTCTGTTATAGAAAAATAAAAGTACTTATCTAGCTGTTGTTTATTTTTTTGTAGAAGTTCTTTGCAATCCCTCGATGGCGATGGCGTACTGGGTGCGTCCAGTTGACACTCAAGGACTCTAATCCCGCGACAGAACATTAGTTATTTTAAGTGAGTGTTGTATTACTTATCGTGATATTCAGTTAAGACACGGAAAATCCTAGAGTAAGAACACGACTGTTCCTTAACTAAGCTTTTAACAAATTCATTACACTATTATAATACCTACCTAGTGAACAGCAAAAGAGAGTTTTAATCGATATTTCTGTTTAAGGGTACCTAAACAAAATCTAAAATAATAGAAATAACGCCTACTTCGCTAGTGGAGCGCAGCTCAGACTACTTTAATTATTCGAAGTTCCCGTATATAGAACAGAATAGTCGGAATCAAAGTGATAATTGCTGTACGAAATCAGTTTTCATCTGGAAATGATGCTGACAATAATTTCAACTAACGGAATTAGAGAGCGTTCATTTAGATTTCTGTCAAAGTCAATCCGTCTGCTATGTCTGTGACTAGTCTAGAATACTAGACTAGAATAGCGCTCGTGCTTCGTTTCATTAAGATATAGAACTATACTAGTACAGGGTGTGGCCAAATTTTACCTCATACCTTTTCTTTTGTAGAAGGTTTTGTTTAACTAGGGAACTTTAAGTTTATAAAAAAAAACAACTGCTCATACGTAGTTTTTTGCTTCGTCCTAACTGATCAAAAACATATCATCGCAAGAGGAAAAGAGAAAGCAAATGAAGATGCCAATGTGTAACAATGTGTCACAGTTTTTTCAATTATAAACCATTTCCGGCCGTTTCAAGCTTCGATCGAAGAATTGAAGAATTGAAAGGTTTGTAGTCAAATTGATTTTTCTGCATTTTCCTCCTTAGGTATTTTACATTTTTAAAATAGATAATTATTTAGGGTGTCTTGCTCAGGTTTTTGTATGAGTTTGAAGTAATATGGAGAAAATAATCCTTATAATCAGCTGGAACTCTAGACGCCAGCCTACTGTTGCTCTGTCAACAACTGAGGCAGAGTACATGTCTTTGTCGTCTTGTGTTCAAGAAGCTATGTGGCTAAAACAGTTTCAAGAAAGTTTTTGGCAAGACTTGAAAAATGAATCAATGATCATTTACAGCGATAATCAAAGTTGTATAAAACTTTCAGGTTCAGAGAGTTATCATTCCAGGAAAATACACGTTTCACGGGTATTTTATGTCAATTTATTTATGCGGCTTAGTTGATCATCATTACTATATGAAAAATTTGTGTATATTTTGTGTAAAACTGTAAATTGTTTACTAGCCAGAAATTAGATATGTAATCTTTATTAACCTAAGATTTTGACTGGGCTAGGCAAGTAGTTAAACGTTATAGCTTCAAGTCATTTGCCTAGCTGCTTGGCCTATGGCATTTATATGCAAAACGCGATTGAACTTGTTCACAGCACATGCTGAGCTCAAGACTTTTCGCTTAGCTGTACACGTCTTGCATGTGCACACTTTTTTAATTATAAGTTTTTCTTTGTTTTTTAGTTAATCAATTATATTGTACCTAATTGCCAGTTGGCTTTTGTACTTTTCTCTTTCTTCTGTGTTCACTGTTGGTACCTTTTTTTGTAAAAATTGTTGTTGTGTACAGCTGCGAATAAACGTATGTCTATGTCTATTTAGACTGATGATCATTTAGGTTTAAGTAATAAAGATTAGCCCGAAAACGATGTAAGCTATCCGCTAAATAGATAAGACCGTCCAAGACATGAAAGCTAATATCATTTGACATTTAGACCCCTCGCAGACTACAGACTTTCTATCGGCCGATAGTTGAGACGGGCTATACTTCTCCATACTCATTACGAGCTGAAGTATATTCCGTCTCAACTATCGGCCGAAAGAAAGTCTGTAGTCTACTAGGGTCTTAGTCATAATGCGGAGTCCATGTCTTTTCCACCAACCAGTTTTGAATGATACCAAAGTAGTACTGATTTTTTTTATCGTCCAACTAAATTAAGGCAGGGCATCGTTTGGTAAAGCTGCTTTGAAAAATTTTAATAGTAGTGGCTGCATTCTCCAGTTATTCAATTTCATGTAACAATGTTTGGTTGAAATTGCTCTTTCAAGCTCGACAATCTCATTAGCCACGACAGGATTGCAAGAATAGCAAGAGATATTAATGCACCACAGTGGTTTATTGCAAAATGTAAGCCGAACACCAGATGTCAGGGCTCACAAAGAGAACGATCCCGCTAAGTCTGACCCACTTCAAGCTATTCTCCGACTCTTCCAATCAACGAAGCTCCACAGATATTCTCATTTACTTAGCTACAACACAATCTGATAACGAAATGTTTAATTCTTATTTAATTAAGTTTTTGTTCAAATTGTAAAGACGTTCCTGACGACAAGCGTAATATATTCGGCCATAACTTAAACAATACGAGCTTTATTAAAATGCGTTTTCAAACATTATATCTTGGTATGGAACAAAGGTCGTTCACACTGGCTATGAGGACGTGGTGTGCGACCGTGACCGAATGTACCCTCCGCATTTTTTTCAACTTTATTTTCCTACTGATTACTGTAACGATATAGTTTTATATGTAGTATAATTTTTGCAAAATGTAGGCATATCAAATATGTATTTGGACGTCTGGTTACCCCCGTTAGACTCCAAAGTGTCTTAGGAGATTGATCTGAAAGAATATCTATGTCTTGGAGATAAATAGTATAGCTGTGATCCTGTTTCGTTTATGAGCATAATTTAGTTTCAAATGATAAAGCAGAATATCCAAGGTAGAGGTTACTTACATTTTTCTCATGAACTCACAAAACTTATACCTAACCAACAATCAGGTAAAATCATTCACCACGCCTCCACTACAATTGCTGCCTTACCTTTGGAACGGAGTTAACTGTATCATGTGAGGTATCGTATGAAAGGGCTTCATTGGCACAACCTTTTTTAATTATTTTTGTGATGTACAGTTTTTTATTTTCCCTTCTCATTATACCTACTAACTTTGGTGTATGCAGGGTAACCCACAGTTTGCACTGTTATACGTGCCTACTAAGTCTTTTGTACGGAACCCTCGGTGGGCAAGTCCGACTCGCACTTGTCCGATTTTTTATAATAGAATGTTACTTCATAAATTATATTATTGTAACAGAATGTTGAAAACCTAAATATAGATGGTTATAGTAACAACAACAATGAATTTACCAAAGTATTTCGTTGGTGTCTTGTATTTGTTTTAATTTCCACGAACTTCAACAGTTTCCAAGCTTTCATCTTCAGTAAACAGCCCTTGATAATGAATCTCAGAAGTCAGCTATCTCTACAAATTGAATGTATATTTTGGAACAGCTCTGGCAGCTCTGGCTTGGTTCTTATCCAACGCGCGACCACATTATCCGCCTAACGGGCTGTTGTGATAAAAAATGTCTTCGTAAGTAGGTAGTTAAAGATCCAGTGTACCATTTATTTACAAAAGTGAATCCGTCTTAGAAAAACTAGCGCATTATTAATGGTTTGTTTGAATGGTGCGTCGCGCGGTTCATTGTTGGCGCGCACTCCGTCCGGATGCGTCCGCTGACACTAATTATTCCCATAGTGCTCGAATGATAGATTGCCCTGGACAAATCACTCCTAGCCTCACTCTAAAAGAGCAATAAAAAATCTCAATATTTTTTCTTTTTCAAAAGATAAAAAAGTTCAACAACTGTTTCGGAGCGTGAGCCTTATTAAAAAGATATGTCGCTGTTCTCGCTCGCTATTCTGGACTTAATTGTTTCGTAATTGAATTAGAAACTTTGTTTTATTTAGTGTAAATCTTTTAAGTTTAAAGCTAGGTAGTTAATAGTTAATGGAAATAGATAAATTTTCTTTTTCTTCGCTTTAATTTACATTTAATGCTGCAAAAAATATCAGTAAGTTTTCCACATTAACTTTACAAGAGAGATGTGTTCATCATCATAATCATCGGCAGCTCAAATGATAGCCATATGCGGAAAATAAGCTTCTTTCAAACGCTAACAAAAAAAAACAAAAGGGCTGGCTCATAGACATAGACTGTATTAACCATCCATAAAAATTATTCATTTATCAAATAATGCAAAAGCTACATTTCCTGATTTCTACTACTTAGTTGAGGCAAGTAAATGTACAGTATCAAATGTAACCGCTGTAGCCAACTTTCTCGACAATACCCGATACACCTGGTAAGATTTCCTTCAACGATACAATAAAGTTGACCTATCGACCCGTACAAAGTAACCGAGATAACATAACAAATCGGTAGTGTCTGTGATAGGGAGCGCGGTGATATCGTCTGCAGCCCGCCGCCGCCGCTTGCGCTCGCGCCGCGCCCACTGAAACATTATCTCTCGCGTGACTTAGGTACCGGCCTCCCGACCGAGCATAATGACATTTTAGTATTACAACATTTTATCTATACGAGACGAAAACTTCCAAGATAAGTTAAACGCCAACTGGTATATTGTTTCAGAAAGTTGACAGGCGACGTAATTTGTTAACGTCAAGTCTGGCCGAGGCCTCGACACGGCACGTATCTACCGCCGCCCGATCTGACGTAACCTAAAAATACTCCATTAGCTGCATCTCCTATCTGTCGTACTGATTTAAACAATCATATTCATCATCTTTACGAGCACAAACTTATAAAATCATTATCTACCATCGTTTTATTAGTTGCGTTATTTAAACTGGCTACTGAATAATTCTGTGATAATAATTCACTTGTTCATTTAAAATCCATTTTGTGTTAAGCATTAAAGTCCATTAAGGTTTACTAAAATTTTGAACGTAACATTTATAATAAGTGTCTGCGATAACCGTCAGCCTAATAGATATTGCTTCCCACACGTTTACCTATTACCTACGCACCTACCTGCCCACTATCCGTATTCTCCTTTAATGAATAACACTGTCCCACTATATTTTTCAACGTCAACTAAAGTATTCCGAAGTAAGCTGCTTCCGGTGTCGTTTTACTTTTTTTGAGAACACTGAATTGGTTTTAAATCAAATTACAACTCATATTAAGTATTACTTTTAGCTAATTTACCTATGCATATAATTCTATACACCACAGCCAGTAGATCTAGGCATTCGTGAAGATTTTGCCACTGCGCATCGAAACAGCTAACTTGAAAACTAATTTCGGCCGTACCATATATAGCTACCTAAACAGAAAATGACGACTCTTTTCTATAGGGGTCGGCAAACAGATTTCCATTTAGTACGAAATAGTTGATACTAAATGGTTTTAGAATAATCATGGTGACGCAGTAGCCGTGTAGTCTACTTAAGTACATTATCATTATATTTCTGGTCTCAACGAAATCAAATGAGTCTGAGTAATTCCCTCACATATTTTATTATAAAATATTTTCTACGACGGCAATTCAGCGGAGGTATTCATTCTTTGGAATGTAACCTTCGCTGGGGATTTATCGCCGATAAGCTACGTGTCTGAATGGGAAGCTTCCGAAACGCGGAGTGAGGAGACTACACACCAGGTACGAACTGCAGGTACGAACTGAGCATCTACTCTAAAGTGACTCCGATATTTCGACTGAGTTTTCGGACGTTGCCTTTTACGAGCTAAGCTTCTGAAAGGCGGAGTGAGGATGCTACACAGTTTGTGGGTACGAACTACAAGTACGAACTGACCTGACTACTTGGTTTATGGCTTGTGTTCCATGCGTGACAAAACGCATATTTCGAGACCAACAATTCTAGAGAAAGAAAAAATTTTTTATAGCATAGGTAATATTTTCGAATGAATGAATGAAAATACTTTATTGCACAATGCACACCTTATAACTACAAAATACAGTAGAAAACAGAACCATAATACAATGCACAATGGGCGGCCTTATCGCTGAGAAGCGATATCTTCCACACAACCTTTGGATGGAGATGAATGTAAATGCATGGAAGATTGAACGTATGCTTGTATTGAATTGAACGAAATGCTTTCATTTTTTTTTTTTTTTTTTTATGATTAATGGGTCGGCTCTTGACCTCGAAACTAACATAAGCAAGAATGAGGTCTACGATGGAGCGAGCCTACCCAGAAGGTGCCTATTAACTCTCTTCTTGAAAACAACAGGGTTACGTTTGATTGATAAGATCGTATGAACTCTGTCTGAACCTAGGACTATTCCAAACCGAATAATTGGTCCTAGGGTGACCACTAGTATCATCATCAACCGAACACTATGGTGCTTTGGATGGCGCGTTAAATTGTCGGTGTCGGCTATTACGTCGTTAAACCGTTACGGAAGCCAATAGCGTTTAAAACTTTGTCACCAGAGTTAACCACAAACTCATACGAGTATTTTTTAATAAAGAAGCGCTCGTAGTCGTGCTTGCTTAGTCGTTCTTGATAGATCGTCGAAGTTAAGCATCGTTCGAAACGGTCTGTAAGTGGATGGGTGACCGCCAGTGGCATTTCATCTGAGCGCTTCCGTGCTTCGGAGGGCACGTTAAATTGTCGGTCCCGGCTATTGAAGTCGTTAAGCCATAACGGAGGCCTTAAGGCGGCCTAAAAACTCCGTCACCAGAGTTGGCCACTGACTCATACGAGCTTACTTACTAACTTTTTTTTAATAAAAGAAAGCGCGTATTCTATTGCTTCGTAATTTTCTTGTGATCCCTAGCAAAATATGTCTCCGTGTCCCAAAATGATGCCGGCTCATCCAGCCAGGCTTGTTCGTGCCTTTAGTTTTAATGCTGTTTTAATTGGCTTAGAGGGTTATCGATGTCTTTGGTTTTAAACTATGAATGGAAGGTTATGCTTTGGGTAATTCTGTATTCAAAGGCGAAAAGACTTGATTAAAGTAAAGATGTCTTGATTTCTTTATAATCAATGGTAATATTGTGTTGTAGTTTTCAGAACCAAGTCGGTTATGTGGGCACACTGATAAATAATAATAATAATAAATAATGCTGGACTTTTTCACACAGCATCATCTAAGCCCCAAAGTAAGCAGAGCTTGAGTAACTTTTTAGCTTACACTAAAAAGGTACTATTTATTATACTAGAATATCTACCACGGCATTTCGACATAAAAGCAGCCCATGCGTTAATCCACGGTATGATCTACTCATACCTTGATAAATTTTATGCAAATCTGTTCAGCCGTTTTAGCGTGAAGTAGCTAACATTCACACACACTGACAAACTTTCGCATTTAAAACATTACTGTGAAGTGATTAAGAACCTAATTCTAGTTTGGGTCGCGATCATCGAAACCCACGAGGAGAACTATCAATATACCAAGCTAACATAATATAGGTACAGAATTATTGCAAATGTACTTAGTTTGTGTGTTTATATTTTTGGTCACTCCAAATACAAACACACAAACTACTGGTGAAAGAAAACTTAAGTGTCCGGAAACACTTAAACTTTCTTTCACCATTTGAAATATCAAAAATGAAACTTGGCAGTAAATAAGTACTCGTAGAAATGCCATAACTTTTGTCCGCAGAAGTAATATCAGTAAAAGTTTATGTAGTACATATTAATTTATTCATTTAGATATTGAAGAATGTTAACTTAATTTAAAAAAGAATTGCATAGCGGCATTTGAACCTCAAGCTCAATATTTTGCGAGCCTACCGCAAAAGTTGGAGAAATTGAAAAACCACCATTGT
Organism: Epirrhoe alternata; assembly: GCA_963565295.1. NCBI lineage: Eukaryota > Metazoa > Arthropoda > Insecta > Lepidoptera > Geometridae > Epirrhoe > Epirrhoe alternata. The sequence goes on from OY751375.1 coordinate 6,364,584, forward strand.
TTAGTTTGATACTCGTTATAAACTCGCCCTAGTTAATGCCAGCACTATGTATAATTAAACAATGGTCTGACCCTACACCCAGCGTTTAACACATTCAGATAATCTCACTAAACCGCTATAATCTCGGCCGGCCCTGCTTGATTCAATTTCACATTAATTTACTTATTTGAAAATGAGAGTGCAGAGGTATACTGATATCGCGCCCTCCAGGGATCAACGGGATAATCTTTTACGTATTAATCATGAAAGTTGATGACTCAACGTTTCTTTAGCGTTGTTTTAATTCCACTTTTATACTTTTGTTAATGTCATAATCATGCCTTTGCGAGTCGGAATTTCATCATCATTTTTATAATCAATTATGTGAATTCGTATTATTCAATGGAAAATTTTGGTGACGGAGTTTCTAGACTGCCTTAAGGCCTCTTACATGGCTTAACGACTTAATAGCCGGGACCGTCAATGTAAGGTGTCCTCCGAAGCAAGGAACTTTATAACTTCTTCTAACTGCTTACAATGACCACCTCTGTACTGTAGAAAAGAGTTCAATTAATTTTGTAGGATAAATATGATACCAGAACTGTCCAGAACCTACATTTCAAGAGAATGTTTAGGAACGAGATATACCAGAATGCAGCCTCTTGCTTCAAAGTCACTAACGGCCATGTTACTGCAGTTGCATTTCAAATGTCAGTTTATTCCATCATCCACCAAGAATCCGTCGGCTTCCGCCTCGCACTGCATAACTAATATATTTTGTCACATTAATTTACTTATTTGAAAATGAGAGTGCAGAGGTATACTGATATCGCGCCCTCCAGGGATCAACGGGATAATCTTTTACGTATTAATCATGAAAGTTGATGACTCAACGTTTCTTTAGCGTTGTTTTAATTCCACTTTTATACTTTTGTTAATGTCATAATCATGCCTTTTCGAGTCGGAATTTCATCATTATCTTTATAACTAAAAATTATGTGAATTCGTATTATTCAATGGAAAATTTTGGTGACGGTGTTTCTAGACTGCCTTAAGACATGGCTTAACGACTTAATAGCCGGGACCGTCAATTTAAGGTGTCTTCCGAAGCAAGGAACTTTATTACTTCTTCTAACTGCTTACAATGACCACCTCTACACTGTAGAAAAGAGTTAAATTAATTTTGTAGGATAAATATGATACCAGAACTGTCCAGAACCTACATTTCAAAATACATTTCAAGAGAATGTTTAGGAATGAGATATACCAGAATGCAGCCTCTTGCTTCAAAGTCACTAACGGCCATGTTACTGCAGTTGCATTTCAAATGTCAGTTTATTCCATCATCCACCAAGAATCCGTCGGCTTCCGCCTCGCACTGCATAACTAATATATTTTGTATTGTTATTGTGCGTTTTGCACGTCTATCATTCTAAATTGCTTATACCTTTGTATCCTAGGTACCTTTGTTTTTAAAGAAAATTGAACTCGTGCGGATTTTAAGAAATACCAACACCTTTTAACTCAAAAACATTAACGAATATGTTTGTTCGCGTTGTAAATGTCCTTCTTTTCCTTCTCTTTTTAATTAAAAATACATTTAAAGTTGTTGTCACGGCAGAGCCACCTACACTAAGTACACGAGGTACAATCGGAACATAAAGTTCGCTCAGTACACGCTTATCGGGCCGATCGCGAATCCGAGAGCAAAACAACGGGGGATAGGATTCTTTTAATTTATCCATCGCTTTAAATCGATGTTGAGATTCGGTCGGCGCAACGTTTTTTCAATTATCGGTGGCGATCTCTCCGCTTGCGATAGCTACTACACGCCAACACTTGGCCAAACTGGAAAAATAAACACTGACTTGGCTTCTTTCTTCAAGACTAACTTTGCGTTTGTTTGCGGTTTTTTTTCGAAAGCTAGAAAAATAGTTTGGACGGATCTCAACATGTGAGTATTATTCCCACGGAAATCAGATTTTTTAAACAGTGTGTTATTTGACTTTATTTAGTGATGCTAATGTCTTGATCAGTTGAGCTGTCTATAGATTTTTGTGACCGATAATTCAACTAGTTCTGGATGTGGTGTATATAGTAAAGTTATGTAAATATAAATGTAGTGGAACAATTTCTATAAATAAAATATCCTGTCTGAAATAAACTGGGAAATCTGAAATCGGCGTCTCTAGTTCGGACTAGAGAGATGACATTATGAATAAAAAAAAACGTATGACTCGTTTCGAAAACATGATTTTTAAAACTTTGGTTTACATTGTGTTTTTGAGATCGCCTATAGTTCTAACTAGGTTTTGTATTATGCGCCTCAAATGATCATTGACGAGAATTTTGGAATTGCAGAAAACCATTACAGCGTTCGCTCACCCCACTGGGTATGGACCCGATAAAGAAATAAAGCGAATAAAATTCCTCTGTACGACTTAACAACTTGAGCTGAGCAGTCATTTGGTAAGGGTGTTAAAAAGGCGAGGGTGTATAGCCGGAACAATAATTCACAAAAATTGTGAGCAGTTAATGTCCTCGGGAGCCTGAGCGCGACATAATCATCTGCAAAACTAAATTTAATGCTAATAGCACTTTTTAAAATAAAACCTCTGGGTTGGGCGCTTAGTGGCATTATTTAAAGTGGTTTTAATTATGTTGAAAGCAGATGACTGGGACCCTCCTCTTCATTGTCGGCTCTGGAGGTCAGAGGCGCTTGTTGAAGTCACCTTCAATGGGAGCGTGTTCACATTCTGTGTGTCATGTGAAACCAGCTCTACTGAACTTGTATTGTTTGGTTCTATTTCAAATTAAAGACGAATGTAAAAGTGACGTTGATGCTACAAAATGAGTCTATTTTACTTAAGATAATGATTCATCAACCAATAACTCAGTAGATATACCTTTATACCTTCTTTCTAGTGTAGTTTTTATTTTAAGTTTAGAATTTTTATTTTTATTGTTATTTTTTATTATGAGCCCGTGATGTCCCACTGCAGAGCAAGGCCTTCCTTTCTTTCTTCCGCTCAACTGTATTGTGAGCCAATGTTGTCCAATGTGTACATTTATTTTAATATTTTTTTACCCGACTGTCATGTTTAATTTTAGTTTTAATACGCATGTATCTGTCTTGCGATTAAATAATAAACCTCCTTTAGACCCCTCGCAGACTGCAGACTTTCTATCGGCCGATAGTTGAGACGGAATATACTTCTCCATACTCATTACGAGCCGAAGTATATTCCGTCTCAACTATCGGCCGATAGAAAGTCTGCAGTCTGCGAGGGGGCTAACTCATAACACAACTGATCCAAACCATTTATACTAAAACATGTTTTTACAATTCAATTTTTAGAATACTAATACTAATACATATAACATACATATAACATACTAATACATACAAGTTTGGTTAAAAAAGCTTACGTGATATTGCTTACCTACACTCTCAGAATAGAAAACGCCTTGTGTTATGATAGCTTGTTTAATGCAAGTCATTTGACGGTGACGAGCGATGTATGTTGATTGAGCTATGATACAGTAGTTTCATTTCACGAATGCGGGTTGGTCATAATTGTGTGTGTAGATGCACATGCACGTCGTTTCAGTGTGCGTAAGCGTCGGAACGCTCCATGGACGAATGAGCGCTCAGTATCGCTTACGCACACAGAAACAAATCTACACACACAATTAAGACCAACGTCTTCATGAGATAGAAGAACTATACAAGGGTAACGCAACACCGCAGTGTTGCGTGCCTCTAAATCCGACGAAGCCTATAAATCACACGAAGGCAAACATCATGAGGGTTTTCTATGTATATTGTTACGTAGCCGTTTGTGTTGCTTGTAGAACTAATAGAGTGAAGAAATAGCCCTGTTTTAAAAGCTCTTCCTTACTTTGTCTACTTATTATGTTGTCCCAAGTTCTCACAAACCAGTGTGGTGAGATTATATGTTAACTTAGATTTAGTTTACTTGATGATTTATAGAGTGTCATGAGGCAACCTATGCCTACTTAACGGGACTCTGTAGTGCCTCGAAATTGTGATAGAGTGTCTACTTCTTAGTAGAATTCACACAGCACATTTCACATTTCACCGACGAGCATGTATGAAGAATGTAATGAGAGTGAATGAGGCGAAAGTTGTGTGTCAGGATCGTAGCGAGTGGAGATCCGTGGTCTCTACCTACCCCTTTGGGAAAGAGGCGTGATTTTATGTATGTATTTCACACAGCATCATCTAGCCCCAAACTAAGCGAAGCTTGTACTATGGGAATCAGATAACTGATATACTACTTATATACATACATATTATACATAGAAACACCCAGACCCGAGATAAATATTTACAGATCATACAAGCATTTCTATGATCATCATAGAAGGAAAAGTGGAAGGAAGACGAGGAAGAGGCAGGCCTAGAATCAGTTTCATGAGTCAGATAAAGGCGAAGATCGCTGTCATGTCGTATAAAGAAGTAAAGGAATCCGCATTGGAAAGGGAGAGGTGGAGGAAATTGCATCATTGCACCGACAAGAGCTGAGCTCTTAAGTTTAATGATGATGACAAACATTTATCCCGCGGCGGGGATCGAACCCGCAACCTTCTGCGTAATTCAATAGTCTAGAACAGTAAGTACGAATGAGTTAGAGGCCAACTCTAGTGACGGAATTTTTAGGCCATAAGACGCCATTAGCCAGGTTATAAAACCGGGACATCGATTCTCAAAATCGCAAACGAAATCGATTATTGATCGAAATTGTGACATCCTTTATAGCTACAGCAAGCTCACGGGGCGACAGGTGATATGGCTGAATTTCAGACAAATTATTATAGGATGATGCTTGACTGGGATGCCGCAGTAGTTTGGCATACATTTGTAGAAACTAAGCTACTCGTACTACATATTTACAAATACAATAAAACCAGTCAAACCATCTAAAGATCGTTAAAAAGGATCCATAGATAGCTCAACTGATCCAGGTCAATGCCAGTTGGAAGCATGTCGAAAATACTGGCGATTTAACCACGAGTACCTATGTTCATTATTGTCTGTATTGGTCAAAAATATCTTGTAAGTACCTACAATACAAAATAATGAATCGAATATTTATTATTTTTAATTTTATTCACTATCACTATGTAATAATAATAAAACAAGCACCGCTTCTCTTGCGCTAGACACATTTACATTATTAGTTGAGTCTTTATAAAGATTCAATAAGAATCATCATCATCATCCACAGCCTGACTTCAACCACTGGTTGTCTTCAGAAAATGAGATATTTACACAAAAAACGCAGGGGATTGTCGAAGGGGATTTCTATACCTACCCCACTGCAGTGAATGGCAAGGAACTCGTAGGCTAATTTTGTAATTGAGAACCTTTCAAATTAAAACCTACGTAGGCGTTGATCCTTCTAAAAATATAGGGCGTATGTAATCCTTTGTACTTATTTGGGATAGGTGCATTTACCCTCAAACCCCGTATCATTTATTTTTGGATGCGGTCAGGATTAACCCTTTTACCTACATTTATACCGGTCCTGTGGTTTTAATGAATCAATTTATTTTATATTCACGTACATATTACGCTTATATTGAGCGTTGAAGGTGATTGGTACAGTCAGCATCAAAAGTGGATGATCATTTTCAAATTTTAGTGCACTAGAATATTACTGAATATAAATTAATGCCTAAGTAAGATAATGTCAAAATTATTGTGATATCGATGACTGTGGAATGTAAAAAAGCATCCAAAACAGCAAAAAAAGAAATGAAAAACCAAAAAAGATTTATTCTTCTTTCTTTTTGTTCTTTGATTTTTTTTTCTAGCTTTATTTGACCTATAGTTATTTTGGAGCATATTTTGTTTGATATTAGATAGAAAATTTAAGATTGATAAGAAAAAAAATCAAAATATCTAATCAAAATATATACTTAACTAAAACTTTTAGAATTTTTAAAAATGCTATTCTTAATTTTATTAAAATCGAGCCGGTGACTACTAATAACATTTTTAACTCTGTAGTTAAAAAAAAATGTTGTTAGGAGTTGCCGTCTAGATTTTCCCCTGAGAGGGCGCTCGACAATACTCACCCTGTAGATATATCACGTTAGATGAATCCATTTTGCATCAGTTATTTCCGGAGCGACTGCATCGCGTCGAATACTGCAAAGTATTAATTCACCAATTTAAGATGCTATTTTGTGTCAGCTACTTTCGAAACAATGACTGAATTTTGTAAAAGGTTGCAAAGTAGGTATTAGTTATTTGCCAATTTGAGATACCCAGAATCGTCATTTTATTGTTACATAAATTCATGAACTTTGGAAAAAAACGTTTTATAATTTACTTCTGAATAGTGTTCGATCAGCAATTTAATAGCATTTTAACTGATCACCATAGTTTTGAAATGGGATAAAAACTCTTGAAGTATGAGTTATGAAACGTGTAAGATCATCATCTATTTTTGATGCTGACTGTTCCACTGTTTTTCAGTTTTACATGCGTTTCATTTTTTTTACAAAGGGATTAAAACCTTATACTTGTACCGTGAGATAGATAGAAAAAGATAGAAAATACTTTGTTGCACACCACATAAAAAAATAAACAAAAATAGAAAACTAAACAAAAAACTTAACTATGACATACGATCGGCGGTCTTATCGCTAAAAAGCGATCTCTACCAGACCTTGAGCCATGAGCTGATTTAACTCACCGATGTAAGTACAAAATTTCATAATAGCGTTGAAACTCGGATTTCCGATCAAGTTTCTTCTATGATTTTAAAACATGGTAACGGAACTCCTCAGAAAATAGACCGATTGAATTAAAACTAGGCTTGTGTAGTTCCTGAACTAAGTACTAATAGGAATTCATTCCCACAAGTGTACTAGTTGAGCTAGTTCACATAACTCGGTCCTAATAGGACTATTAGTACTCTAGTACACTAGTTCATTCGATCGTTTCGTTAAGGAAATTATCATAACTGCGCCTTCCTGCACTGTAATAGGGTTCAAATCGGCATGCGTATCTACCCTTGTACTAGGACGGAATGAAAAGAACTACACGATCCTATTAGGACTCTAGTTCATTCGATCGTTCGGAAAAAGAACTGTTAGAAATGTATTCACATGTCAGTGTCTGATTGGTTTGTCAAGCGCAGACAGAGATAGACTCATTAGGCGAGTAAGCGGTAATAAAAGAGACAGAGATATCACGGTGGCGGGCGTTTCAATCGATCTTTAGTTTAGTACGAACATCGTTCATGTCCTACAAAACACAAAGCTAGTACGTAGTTCAGGACCGACCGACCGACCGAGCGACTCATTATAGAACCGAAGATCTACTGTACTAGATGTACTAATAGTACTAGAAGTCCGATCTAGTTCTTCACAACGATCGTACTAGTACGGAGCGCTCTCTGTACTGACCGAGCAAGCACAAGCCTAATTAAAACTCGGTACATCGGTCAACTACAATTTGAGAATAGTGAGAATGTTCTGATGATAGAGCCAGAAGCTGTTCAATAGAATTCCTCAGTAAATAATAGTAAAAAGTCCGTGTTTGGGCTCATATGAATCAGCTTACCTATAAAAAGCTTGTACTTATTGAAAATCATTTTTCAAAAAGCTTATTAGTTTTATTTGAAGAAACTACATTTTTGAAAACGTTTATTGTTCTGTAATGTTCTGCGCTCTTTTGTTTTAAAACTTACTTACCTACTTTTTTCATGTTACAAAACAAAATAATGTTCACTTAACTTTTCATTATAATGTTTCCTATCCAAAAGTTCATTTACACGTCACCAAGCAAAAAATACAATGCAATGTACGTGCCGCGCTGCTAGTAAGAGAACACTTTTAAAAACATAAAATGTCGTAAAATATTGACACAACATGTTTAATCACTGGATGACTGTGAGAGTTTGCGGCGGGCTGATCCGCGCCCGAAGATAAATCACACGAAGCCAAACAAAGAATGAGGTATCCCCTGTATTCCCAAGAGTTTCCTTCCTCTTAGTTCACTCAAATTGTAATAACGGCAAAATGTATCATTTACGTTGCTGTTACTAGAAATTGTAGGCATTTTTCAATAGGAATAGAGCCTATATGACCATTTTTTAGAGATGCTTTATGAATAAGTATGGAATTTGGAGCGTCGTAGGAATTGTCACGAAACCAATTTGCGTGCGGCTCAGAGTTCGATAATATCTTGTTTTTGATGTTTAAGATCTAGGAAAGTTGTTTTTAAGTTCATACAGACAAACAGAGTTCTATACAGACTTGTAACTATGAATAAAAAATAACCTATTTCATTGTGAGTTGTGTTCGTGTTCGTTAAATTAAACGAGACTGATTGCTAGTACGTATCCCAAAAAGCTCTCTCGCCATCAACTGTCAATTAGGTATTATCGTGCTGGATTTATTTTTATGGTATAAATAATGAAATGGGATAGATAGTAAAACAAAGGGAATAGTGAAAATTAAAAAGCTCCTAAAATTTGCTTTGAAGGTGAGCGAGGGCTTAAATCGTTAGTTGCTCATTATAACCGCAACAATGGGAGGCGGTGCGCAGTTAGGCATTAGAAAGGCAGAGCTTTCGCTAATGACATCCCGGCCCGCCTAATGTACCTACGTACTATGCAACGAACCGCATTTTACCAAATAACTCATTGTTCGTGAAAAACGTTTCAGCTTTTGTCGATAGCTCTTTGAAACGGCCCCGAATGCGTTCATAAGAGCAAATGAGGACGGTTGGATATAACTGGCCTGCTTTGTTAAATATGTGTGAAATTGTAAAAAAAAGGAAGATTTAAACAATCAAGACTAAAAGTAATGATTGCAGAAAACTTGAATTTCGCAATTCAGTCTTGTTAGCTAAGGAGAGCGCGTAGCGGTCTCGTAGCGCCATCTGTTTTGGGAGCGACGCAACACAACTTGGTGCGCTTTATCTTCCACCGGTGGGACGTGTTAAATGCAACGACTGACAAACCCGCCTCAGGTCAATATTGACACAAAATCCCATAATTTCGACCGCCGTGCACACAATAGATTTATAAGATAAACACAGAGTAAAATGTCTGTAAATAGGATTGACAACATTTTAATATATGGTCTTGTGTTTGCTTTGGGTTGGTTCACCTCTCTGTTATGCCTACATGCGTTAATGCTGTACCGTGAAATCATTGTTTTTTGTAGACGCTCCGGAGATTAAATATGAATAAAGGACAAAGCGCTTTCAACATATTGTATTTTTTCCGGCGGAGTTGACTTAGTAAGCCTGTGGGATTTTGGCATTACCTACTCGTTGCATGCGTCGTTAAGTACCGAAACTTTTTGAGATGTGGGAATTTAATTCAAGGCTTATTTTTCTCAGCGAGGTACCTTCGCTGAAATGTAGATACGGTTGGTTAACAAGATCTTTATCAAGACTTAATAATCTTGAGTGTATAGGTAATTACGCGAGTAAAATTATGTTCTCTGATCTAGAAATAATTAATTTCAACAGGTGAATCAGCTAACGTATGCAGCTGTAGTATAAAAGATGTATTTTTTTGCCATAATATTAAAAGCTGTCACCGATATAACATAAAGGATGCGATCGTAAGAAATGACACTGAAGAGGCTTATAACCTATCTGGTTATTGTAAAAGGGTACACCTGAGTAAACTCGGCCCTTTCCGTCAAAGAGAGGATTTTAACAGTTTGTGTTTACAGATTACCTATTGACAAACAGTTCAAAGCAGGTAATCCTTTATGGGATATTATTGCAAAACGGAATTCGAGCGGATGTATGGAGGCGCGTCACTTTCCATCCTTGCAGTACGAATGATTTGATATAGATATAATGCTAATGCTCTGTGACATGCAAATATTTTTTTAAGTTCAGAACCTGTGACGGATGACGGTTGAGGAGCCTCACCTTGTTCGTTATGCATCCCGCTAAAGCTTGGCTATTTAGGTACTTTACTAAAACTTATGAAGATAAGAAAGCTTCGCCCCAAATCGTGTTTTTTGCCTTGGTTCTCTACATGGTATTGATTGCGAAGGAACAGGAGTAGATCGTCACTAGGTTTTTAAGAAAAATTATTGAATACTACTTCAGCAAACTAGAAATAAATAAATAAAAAGCATTTATTCAAACCACCACTACATTATACAAGTGAAATACATACCTAAGCATTAGTAGTTCTAAAAAAACTGAACTTACAAGTAACACAAAACAAATAATAAGATAATCGTGAGTCGTAGATAAAAAATGGTGGTGGTGAATTGGCCTACAGCTCAGCGTAATGCTACTGCATGTTGCCATACAGTAGCGCTGGTCTTCCGCTGAGGCCAGCGATGACTTCACGGACATCCTTAACACTAAGTATTTGTATAAACAAAAACTTATAAGTGACTATGTAACCCATGTATAATTTAACGCAATAATGTAAGAATGTGATCATGCAATACATTCTATAGCAGAGAATAAAATAAAAACCTAACGTAACAAAACCTAAGTGTGAATACTACCTACGTAATGTTCAGCTACAGCCATGCCAGCCAAAGTTCTTGAATTTTAAAAATATTTGTTTTTAATTTGCGCCTGAAAATATTGATATTTGTAACAAGTTCAAGAGGAGGAGGTATATTGTTCCAACACTTAGTGGCAGCGTAGGTGAAAACTTGGCTCAACTACGTTCACAAAAACAAATAGTTTTGTGTTCAGTTCTCTTTTGTATTCATATCTGTTTAATTGTAGATCGTCAGTTTAACCGACAATGCTGGTATGGTATACAAACAGGAATGCTGTGACATTTACTGGTAGTTGGCGAAAGCAGGGCGTCGCCGAGCCCTTACAAATATAAGCGTTAAAAGATAACTTGAACAGCCAGTAAGCAGATTAATAACAACTGCCGAGATAAAAGAACTGGTATAATAATTTATGTCACTATGTTTGTACAATCCTGTAGCGACAATACACGGCAAAGCGAAGGGGTTATATTAAACTCAAAATCAATGCCAACACCATTGTATGCACTCCACGTCTGCCTTTGGAGGGGGGCTTTATGTCTTTTGCTTATACTAATAACACCACCCCAAAGGGTGGTTCCTTCGAGCGGGGATCTAAACTTTGTATGTTAATATAAACACTCGTGTAGGCTTCGTTGAAAACATCTCATAATTCAATGTAGGTGCTCACCGTGAGCTGTATTATTGCAATACCGGTCCTTTCGCATTGTTGCCCGCAGCTTGTGAAGAATAACGAGCTCCGCTGCCTCGTTATGCACTAATAGCGTGACATGTTGTTCTGTTTCAATGAGCATCACCATCAGATATAATGCTTATCAATAAAATAGGACAATCCACTAATGACTATGGTTCGGTCGGATGTGGGTCCAACTACTTTGAACTTTCAAAGGAACCTGAGATTGACTAGCAAGGGGATTTTGAGTAAACTGCTGAGTAGGCTGCTTGTAATTGATTACCTAATAAATTAATAGTCAAAATGTTTAGTACGTCACTTAGAATCTCCCATAAAATAGGTTTGTATGTAGGTATTCAAAGAAATAAAACTTTTTCGGAACAAAGCGTCAATTTAGACATACCAAAAGAACATAACGAAATTTCCCCGGAAAAGGGGGTTCGTTTTACACATATCGAGTGCAAAATTCTCTCTCGTTTCATGTAAATATGGAGCGGAACAAACTGGGAACGACGCCGAATTCGTAGAGAGAAGCAAGCTTTGAGCGAGGAACACGTGTCGGGCGCGGGGCAAGGAACATCTCGCGTCGCGACGCCCAGTGGAACATGTTGCCTCTCTCTCAGGCTTAGCGGCCTACAAGCCGCCGAAATAAATGCAACTGAAATTATTCACCGCAATTTTTTTGAATTTTTTTTTTTTGAATGCTAGTTAAGTCCACCAAGTTCGTGCAATCCACTGGATGTTTTTGGTAAAAATGACTTTTATTCTATAGGCTTCTAGGCTTAGGCATGATTGGCGCTGGGTGCATAAAATGAATAAATGAATTAATGAGAATTAAATACTATATTTGCTTGCCTTGTTCCTGTTATTTCAATATTATATATAAGTAAGTACTTACCTATATTGCCTAAATGGAGTGTAGTGACATCAAAATCGATATTAAACATGACCCAAACATTCTTCACCAAAATGTTTTATCCAAAAACCTAGATGAACCACGAATTCAAAATTAAAGTTTTAGGAGTAGGTTTCACTTTCAATCTTTCTGACGGCCGTTGGGGCAGAAAAGTTCTCGAGTGGAGGCCACGCACCGGAAATCGCAGCAGAGGACGGCCCCCCACGAGATGGAAAGACGATCTTGTAAAGGTTGCTGGGAGCCGTTGGGTGCTGGCTGCACAAGATCGATCGCTGTGGAAATCTATGGGGGCATCTATATCTATGTTCATCAGTGGACACTAGATGGCTGAGATGATGATGATGATGATCACTTTCAATGACATGGTAAAATGCTCATATCCCACTCCCAGACAGAATAATCTTTCAAATAAATATTTTTCCCTCAAATGCGAAATATCCAGACGCTTGTGATCCGAACCTTATCATAAGAATGTTCTGTGGAGTGAGTGTCGCGACAACCACCCTCCCCCCGCCCCTCCGCTTACTGATGCACATTATACATGAGATGAACACGTCTAGCGATAATTTTTATAAAGGTGATATTCCGAGTCGGGCTTTGATCTTTCCACCTTCCAGAATCTCTCTTTTATATTTCTAGACTTTAAAAACATGGAATTTTAACATTGGTTATTTATTTAAGTTATATACAGAAACTAAGATACATAGAGGCTTTGTCACGGAGAAGTAAGAAAAGAAGAGAGGCCATTGCCCAGCTGTGGGATCTAACGGGCTGAAAATTATATAAAATAGATCTTAGAGAATGACTACCGCACCGCGCCTTGGAAATAATACAAGTTATGATTGTATTAACTAGAATACAATATAACCAAATAATATAAGTTGAGTAAATGTAGGTATAACCGGTGTGACGCTATGAATCACCTAGCTAAAGATGTAAAAGCGTGAGTGATACCTAAATCAAAATCATCACCACCTTTTATTACATGTTATATTCCTATTGACAAGAACAGATTAGAAAATTCTAAACCTTCAATACAGAATTGGTAATAAAATACGCCAAATAATAGAAAAAGCCCATAATTAAAAGCTCTTTCGCGGCGTTTAGCATTGCCAATCCACGGCTCGTTGAATCCAAATTGGGCTCGGCTTTGCTGAATCCCATTCGCCCTTTTTCATTTTTACGAGTGTTATATTGGATTTAGGCTACTAATGAACTTAGTTTGCTCCCCTTTTCATTACGAGGTTTGTGGAACGAAACTCGCTGAAATAAATGCCTTCTATTTTAGTATGAACCCTCACTGTGTAAAGTTACAAGTACCTACTTAGGTAGGTACTTATAAGTAGTTTTATTTCAAAAAGTCCAGCTACATAGCTTGACGGAGAAGGTTACCAACGAGGAATGGCTGAGTAGAGTTGAGGAGAAAAGGGGTTTGATGAACACCGTTCCAAAAAGGAGACGAAGAGTGATTGGACATCATAAACGACATGACAGCGCGGTCGCAGCCTCAGATTTTAGGGGAGGTCACTACTGAAATTTGGGGGGGGGGGGGTCACTACACTAATATTAGACTTTATTGCACAATAAACAATATTTTACTATTAGATGTGTACGATTTTGGGGGGGGGTCCATGTACCCTGTGAAGAAGACGAAGACGAGGAAGAGGAAGGCCTAGAATGAATTTCATGAGTCAGATGAAAGAGAAGGTCGCTGTCATGTCGTATAATAGGAAGTTAAAGACCCCCGCATTGCAAAGAGAGGTGGCGGAAGTTGCATCATTTTACCGACAAGAGCTGAGCTCTTTTTACTCAGTATTAACAAATATAATCTTATAATACTTTTTACAGCAGCATTATGAATTGACAAGGATTTGGTAGGTATCTACAGGAGACCAGTGAAACCGCCAGGAGGAGTGGGGTGATAGAGAGTACACGTCATGCTGAAGGATACTTTAGGTAATATCGGTCTAAGCAGATGTTGTCCTCATTGCCCTCTCCGCGGCAGAGATGACGTTAATGGTTTCTTTAAATATCCTCTATTCCTCGACTGCACTCCAACCAACCTCAATTGACTGATTACAATTAGACTATGAAAACGCATTTAATCTAATGATGAATCCAATATTTTGCAAACTATCCAAATAATGTTATAAAGAAGATCTCGGCTGAAAACCAACGCTTCAACAGACTCATGAGCTGCTGGAGCAAATGCTGAGAGGTAGGAGAAAATAAAATGTTATTCTATACTATTCTTACTTTGGGGCTAGATGATGCTGTGTGAAAAGTCCAGCCAGCATTATCATTATTATTATATTCCAAATACATAGGTCATTTAATAAGATAAGCAGTTATGACAAAATAACAGAATCAAACAAGTCTACAAATCTTCTAAGCAATGATTTTTTTGCTTCGAAGTAGGTATAAGTTTGTGTTTAAGTAGGTGTAGATAAAAGATAAAATATCATTATACCCTCTCCAGTTTCCTCTATCCTCGTCATCTCTGTACTCTTTTCCCACACATATCCAATCAGTCCAATCGATCTTTTCTTAGGCCGGCCCCTACGTATCCATCCACATTCATGCTTATTGCTCGCCCTGAATGAAAGGAACGGTTGCTGATGTGATAACCCTCATATTGTGACAATTTATTAAAAGTTAAATCAGTATGTTGTGCTTTTTAATACAGGCAAGGATTGCTGGCGGCAATTAGAAACAGACTACAAAATATTAAAAGTTCCCCTCGCAGTGCGACTGACACTCGCCATTCGTCACGCGGACTGACAATCATACGCACACTAGCATTGTTCAACGGATTTTAATTTGTGTTGTTGTCAGTTAATTTATTGAATTGTAGTGGTAGGTGTAGGCAAGTCCCTTTGAAATAAACCATCAATAACATAGGAAGGTACCTACTTAACAACATACATAACTTTGGATTTAGGTATATTTTATTAGCAGTTTCTATGTTAATTATACCCAGACACTAAACTTCGAGAGACTCGCGTAGAATGAAGTCAAAATGATAAGCTAGAAAGTGTTTCGTTTAGGCACAAGAACGTGAACTAGATACCTACTACCACTAGTACTACTAGTATTATATTATCTGGGCTACTACTAACAAGTGAAAACATGCAAAACAATTCGCATCATCAAGACATGAAAGGAGCAGCATTCAAAGCAATAGAACTGGCCGAGCTAATGAACTTGCCATTGAGGGACAAACAAACATTTGAACAGACAATCGCCATCCCGCCCACGATCAGCTAATGGAAAATGTTAATGCAGTGATACCACGCATCCGACACAGGCTGTGTACATTCGCCTTTAATGTCCCAATGATTAAACATGAACCAGGGAGTTTATCAAATTTTGGCACGCGTTTGTTCGTCAGGGGAGGTAGATGTTTGCAGACCGCGCATGTATCGCCTGCTCCCAGATAGAGCTGTCAATACGATGGAAGCCTTGAGTGATTGCTCGATCAACATACGGATTTATTTTTAGAGTCCAACCAGCCTTGGATTTACCTAGGCTGAGTGGCTTCGGCCTAGAGCCGCAGATTTTAGAGCAACTGGAGCAACTGTTACCCCATCATTAACATAAATTGTTTTGTCCTATTTCGTACTTTTGCTGTGGTAGCCGTGGCGGCGCAGAAAGAGATTATGAAAGTCGGCTCAGCCTAGTATGTAGTTCGAAGGACAGAGAACACATAACTTTTTTTAGCTTCGCCGCAGTCGGGTAGTAAGGAGACTGGAGGTAGAGGCGGTAGATATTATTTATTAATCCGCCATTGGTTTATAGGTACATACTTATCTTCAACATAAAAATTCCCGGAGGTACTAGGTGCCTAGGCAGAAACCACTTTCTACAGTGCCAGAATCTTATCTAGACCGGTGGCCAAAAGAGGAACTAAGTAAGTAACGAATTTTACAGTATTTATTTTTCTGCCAACACCAAATGCGATATCAACGGCTCTCTCACCGGTTTAGATAAGTTTGTGGCACTGTACTTGGTACAATCCTGGCTTATGAATGACACTTTAGGGCCAAGGAATCCAAAATAAGGGTACCTACAGAAAGACTCAACCATAGAAGACACCAAACTCAACCATTTGGGTAGGCATAGTGCTACGTAAATATTCCGTAGCAAGTGCTACGACGCTACGAAATAAGTTTTTTTTAACATTGAACAATCAATTCGTTCAGGTACAGTGACAAAGAGAAGCCAAGTCCACTTCTCTCGGCTCGTAAGATGTGACCTCCCCTCGCAATCCGTCAGGCTGTCGTGCGACCGCCACTACACGGCATTGCACTTAACTTCACGCCAGTACATGTGTCTGTGAATGGGGGCCAACTTGCTACTTGTTAATAGTTATGACGGTCATCCCGCAATGAGTTCTGACAGATGAGGGGTGTTGGGCTTTTGATTGTTTTAGAAATTATTGCTACAAAGACATTGTTTGGGAAAACTGTTCGCAACAATCGTAACTTATCTCATTTTAAGTGTTCATACTATTGTACTCAGATGGTACCTACCTAATTCTATGCCAACTTACTGCAAAATGTAGGTAGGTAAGCGTGGGAATAAACGTTTTTAGGGGCAAATGAAATCGTTATCATGATCACAGGACAAGGATAAAAGATCATTGACGAGGATCCTGTAGGCAAGGTAGGCGTGCGTTTTTAGAATGAAAGGTCTATAATAAAGTTGACGCCTGTAGGTAACCTGGACTATCGATTTGTGCTATCTCTATAGATTGTGTGTAGCAATCGTTGAATGGTTCAACTGGTGTTTGTAAGTTTACTTGCGGTGGCCTTAGTCATAGCCTAGGTAATCCTAGCATTTTAAAATTATTTAATTAGAGGATTTTTGGGTATTTGATGACTGAGAAATCACGTAAGTAAATTAAAATATCTACTTAATTCATTTCTGAAATAGCCGTTAGCCACATTTCTTAGTGCCATACCTATTTTGTTTTTATGGACATGAAATATTAAAATAATAAAACAATTTTTATAGTTAACATTTTATTTAATAAAACAATACGATATAATAATAACAATAACATTTGTGTATAATAAAAATTAATAAGGAAATAAAACTCTATTTCCATTACAAAAATAGATTAAAATGTAAAATATCATATAATATTTACTAAAATAGGCCGTTTCTATTATAATAAAACATTTCATTCGATGGTTCTGTAGCAAGACAATTATATCCGATCCACAACATAAAATGTATAAAACATCTCTTATCTATTACGTATTATTTATTGTAATACTTATTACTGCAAGTCGATAGGTAACGCACCTTTATTTCCAAACCGTCACTATACAAAAAACCGAGTTTTTTTAATTAGGAGCGCCATCTAACGCGCCTTATTGTTATCTATACCATGCAAAACACCCATAATCAGGTTCCAATTTAATTCGCTAGAGGGTGCTAGTGTCAGTATGTCTTTTGGAGGAATGAGCTTGTACACAGAAAACCGAAAATTTCGTCAACTTGCGTTATGCGCCTGAGGAGAAAAGCGTAATTTTTTGGTTAAAACCGTTGTTCCGAACGCTTGATTGAAAACAAATAGTGCTCAATGACACTTTGAAGATACATTTTATGACTATTCATCAATTACCTACGCTTAAAGTTATTAGTGACATTTTTGCAAATCGTTTTGTAATTCAAAAGCTTGATTATAATTGTGATAAAAAAAAATACAGAAAAACAGTGTGTTCCCATAACTTTGAAAATAAGTTGAATTCAAGTCGATACTCACATAAAAAAATATTTTATTCAATCTTAGTTATTTTAGTGTATAATATATATGCAATATAGTTTACAACAATCTGATGAATAGTGACATTCATTAGACAATAATGACATTGTTACACGGAAAATACATTAAACGTTACACGGAAAAGTGACAATAAAACAAACTTTTTTTAAAAACTCATAAATAAATATTTTAAAAGCGTAAATATACATGAATTTCAATACCAATGATTAATTAAGTAACGAAATTAACTTAAAAAAATACCGATCTCCGGTGTTTGGAATCAGATACATTAAATGAGAATTAGAAATTTTTAAAATTTCGAACGGAAATACCCAAAAAAAACAGTTTTTTGCATTGTGACGGTTTGGAAATAAAGGTGCGATAACGCGATGAAAATCTATTTCAAGTATTGGAGTTCATTAGGATCTAAAAATATTTCCCTAAGCTTGTTGTTGTTAGCCTGTGTGTACTGTCCCACTGGGCAAAGGCCTTCCCTCGAGTTTTCCAAGCTTTCTGGTCTAACGCCATTGCCTGCCACTGATAGTCCCTAAAGGAGTCCAGCTAGTCGCGCCATCATCGCTTGCGTGGTCTGCCGGGCCCTCTCACCGTATCAGGGCTAGTGGCTATTTTGCCCGAGTTTTGCCCACAGTTCGTCCGGTATGCAGCAGACGTGCCCTGCCAAGTACCATTTGAGTTTCCCGGCTTTTTGAGCTACGTCAGCGACTTGCGTTCCTAAGCTAATGTTAAAAAAAATTATAAGTACCTATGGATGGTAAGTATATAAAAATTATAACAAATCATAACAAATAATGGTTGTTGGATACAAAATATACGTCCATATTATGACTTCCAATTACTTTGGTCTTTTTTATTTTTGATTGGTCCTTAGTTTAGTTAATAATTACACCATAGGTAGGTTCGTACGAACGTAAAACCTACCGATTCTTGTCTTATAAAATTAATTACTTACTTCATCATTTTTGCATAAACATTAACTCGGCCCTTACAATAAGATGTACATAAATATAAATAACATTATAATTCAAAGTTTCGCAGAAAAGTTAAAAACTAAGAACTGTACTATTTATTCGATTATGTAGTTACGATTCACATGCATACATCGATTTGAACAAAGTGTGAATTGCCATTTTGGAGGGGTAAGTATTTTTAATTCATTCGTTAGCATACCTACCTATCCGAATTAATAAAGACAGAAGTTTTTCTCGGTTTCGAATCCAATTCTATGTGATTTATTGATCACTATTTTATTTTGTACTAGCTCTCACCTAACTCACCTATGAATTAGAACCCTTCATTATAATAAAAATAATGGATCGTCTCAAAAAAATATATGTTACGGATTTACAGTTGTTTTTGTCACACATTTCGATTTAAAACTTTTTAAAATAATGACAACTTTAAAATACATTTTGAGCTATAGCATTCTGTGACTATGGGAAATCTATAAATATATTTCAGATAAGGCACTTTTCGTCATATTTACGGATATCTATATGAAGAAAAGTAAATTGAGTGAGAGAAACTCACAGGAATCCAATAGGGTTAGGTTTGTGAATAGAAATCAAAATATCTAACCCTCCGCTCCGCCCCCCCTCCGCTCCGCTCGGGCATAGTGATTGGTCAACATATATTCAACAAACTATACTGTATTACTCGTACAATATATATTTTTTCATATCTCATTTAGGTATTTCAACCAGTCTCATTTGAGTGTTCCCAACAAGTCTCTTAGGATATTTTCCTATCCAGTAATAAGGGTCACATCGAGTCTGTGACTGATTGGAAAATCCTCAAGTTACAAAACCTTTCGTAAAACGAATTAAAAACACCCAATATTAATTAGTTCTTTCTAATGCAAATTATTCTACACCATCACCATTACGTTGCATCAGTTATCTGGTTCCCATGGTCCAAGCTTTGCTTAGTTTGGGGCTAGATGATGCTGTGTGAAATGTCCAGCATTGATTATTATCATTCGTCCAATTAACAGAAATGTGAGCAAATAATAAGTGGGTATAAGTTAATAATAAGTAATAGATCTCACCTAGATTATCGCATTAGACTAGAAAATGTCTGTAATGATAATTTTAGTAAATAAATAACTGAAGAAATGTGAGCGTGAAGAACTGTTATTCCATTGGATAAAAAATTTAGATAAAATTTTCCCTTTCTCCATTAATAAATAATTACACTAGATTACTAAAACCCTTACAAAATAACCGTATAAATAAGTATACCGTTTTACACCGTCCCGTAAAAACCAAGACTATCAAATAAACTTTAGCGTCGGATCAACAAACACTTTATAACACCACGTCCACACCCAAGTTGTATATGTCGTCGGCAGATCGCGGAATCAGGCATATCATGATATGCCTAAGCGTATCGTTCAACACCATTTCACGATTTGCCCATCTCACACCCGCCGTATCGTTCGTTTGACGATTTGGCTAGCGATACTTGGGCATATCATGATATACCTAGGCGGATCGTGCAATAGTACAGTATTTTTTTCACAAACCTAACCAACTAATTTCGATCTAAGTAAACGTTGCTTAACGTTAAGCATTGAACGATATGGCGAGTGTAAGTTTGGCTCGTGAAATGGCATCGTTGAACGATATGCGAAATTCAACTTAATCTCAGTTTTGTTCCCATCCTAAAGACCGTTCCACTGCCATCTTCCATTGCTTGTATCGCATATCTCTCTCATCCTCAGTTATACTGGGGGTGTATTCTACGCCGTTCGACATGGGTATCGCATTCACTTGTTCGTCATTGACGCCCCAATACGCGGCGAGTGCTGCGCCTAAAGCTGTGCTTTCTGTGAAACCAGCTCGAATCACGTTGATGCCTATAAGGTCGGCTTGCATTTGCATTACTAACGCGTTTGATGTCATCCCGCCGTCTACCTGTAACACATAAGTGATAAATATCTAAGAATATGAGCGTTCGTTTCTGAAACTATTATTTAGTTCAACACTGCTGGACAAAGTACTATAACAATAGGTAAGTATCGACCCAAATACCTATATTTTACCTATATTTTACTAAATAAGTATTACTCACTTTAAAATATTACTTGAAAATAAAATAGACAATTTTGCACTGAGTAATCCTGTTTCTCAGATTGTAGAAAATAATTACCTTCAGCAACTGCAGCGGGATACCGCAATCTTCATTCATAGCGTCTAATATATCTCTCACTTGGTAGCACACAGCTTCCAACGAAGCCTTTATGATATGATTTGAGTTTGTGTCTTCGGTGATGCCGCAAATCACTCTGCAAATAAAAATCGAAAGTAAAAAATACGAGAGTAAGTACCGAAATTTCATAAATAAATAAATAATGCTGGACATTTCACACAGCATCATCTAGCCCCAAACTAAGCAAAGCTTGTACTATTGGAACCAGATAACTGATATACTACTTATAGACTTTTTGTTTGTAAATAAATACTTATTATACATAGAAACACCCAGACCCGAGATAAATATTTGCAGATCATACAAACATTTATCCCACGGCGGGGATCGAACCCGCAACCTTCTGCATCCCAAGCGGGCTTTCACCCACTGCGCCACAGAGGTCGTCTAACGTCATAAACTATTTTAAGTTTTTCCGCAGTCAAGTACATAAAGCGCCATCTATTGAACAAACAGTATATCACAACTTAAAGCGCTATCTCTTAGTGACACCGTAACACTATGTACAGCGACATCTATCCTAATATCAAGAACTACATAGCTAACTTCGGAATTTAGTTAACCTAAGAAACAAAAGATGGCGCTATGAACAGTTTCGTTTCAATTTAATTAGGGTCAATGCACATTGAATTGGAAGCGTCAGCGACGGCGCGCGCTGTCTCGCGAAGGCGCGCGTCACCTCGCGCCGCGCTAGCGTGCGCCGCCGTATTCGGGCAATGTAGCCAACTCCTCTGTAGATCGACAGTTTTTTGTAAATGTTCACAGTTTTTTTTACATAGGAAGCTACGTCGTAGGTACTTAGATACAATAATTAAAAGATCACCAGAGCGTTATGATAGACAGAATACTAAGTAAGTTATACAGAGGTACCTTACCTACCTACATATTTAGGCAAGTATGATCATACATGTGGAGTAGGTACAGTTTATGTCAGGATCTAATTAGTAACAAGTAGGTAGGTACAATAGAACTTTAGGGTGAGTATTATCTTGAGTAGTATACATTATACCATATACGTACCTACTCACATAAAATATAATTTATTAAACAGCGAAAAGTAAAGTAGGAAGGTACGGTTCTAGATTCACAGTAGGTAGATATTTTTAGGTAGGTTAGGTACCTACCTAGGTATGTTTTATGTTGGGAAAATAGTGAAAAAAGAGTTTTTTTTTAATTTAGGTTACCTACTAATTATTAACTCACTTGATGTTGCACATCCAAAATGGATACTTACCTACCTGTACCTGTAGTTAGGTAAACAAAAGATAATATGATTAATTTAAACAAATAACCTATCATTAAAGTAAAGTATGAAATCATAAAAAAATCTGTAGATTTTAGTCAGTTTTTTATAAGTTGGGGTTGGCAACACTGGTGGCGGACCGCGAGACGCCGCGCGCCGGCTCGAGCCGGCGCGCGCTAGCTCGAGCCGGCGCGCGACTCCCAGCTACCTCGCGCGCCGGCTCGCGACCGCACGAAAGAGCTCGAGACAACGCGTCCCGCTAGATGGCTTTTCAAAATCTCGTTAAGTCTACAAGCGTTTCTGTATCTTGTGCCTCTATAGATAAGGTTTATAATGGCTTGCCATAAAACATAAAAGTCGCTTCGCTTGCCAATTCAATGTGGCTTGACCCTTAGATGACGTGAAATAATTTCCATGCCCACCATTTACCAAGTTGGGCATGTGACGGGTGAAAGTGAAATGGTTTTATTGAATAAATGTTGCTTTTGAGTTGAATGATTTTATGTAAGCTCACCCTCTAGCATCCTGCCGCCAATAAGGCGCGTACAATCCACTGAATGCTGGCACGAACACCACGCTTCCATTGTCTGTGGCCTTCTCAGCCAATGATTGTGAATCCTTTGCACTCTCGAGTAACCCAATATTGTCCTTCAACCAACCCAGCGCTGCTCCTGCCACTGCCACCTAGAAAATAAAAATAATAATAATAATATATAATAATAATGCTGGGCTTTTCACACAGCATCATTTAGCCCCAAAGTAAGCAGAGCTTGTGTTATGGGTACTTAAGATGACTGATATACTACTTATATACTTTTTGTTTGTAAATACATACATATTATACATAGAAACACCCAGACCCATTGAATAGCATTTCATCTTTGTTCCTACAGTAAATACCAGAAAATATTCTAATAATTCATAAGGTTTATAATATCTTACAAATTCGGGGTACTGGTTAAGTTACTTACGGATCCTTCCAGCGCATATACAGGGGGCGCTTCGCTGCCAAGTTGATAAGCGACTGTTGTAAGCAGTCCTCTACTAGAACTGACCCTAACATCTCCCGTATTGTAGAGAACGAAACAACCTGTGCCGTAAGTAGCCTTCGCCTGCCCTTTCTGCAGACACATCTGACCGACCAGAGCAGCTTGCTGGTCGCCGAGACAGCCTGATACAGGCACGCCTTTGAGAGGACCGTTGGCTATTAATCCGTACACCTGTGGATTAGAAAGACATCATCTTGTATAGCTTGTCTTTAAACTGGAATTCCGGGTTATCACTGCAGTTTATGACATTGTAATAAGATTGTTTTTTTTATATGATGAATGGGTCGGCTCTTGACCTCGACACTAACATAGGCAAGAATGAGGTCAACGGTCGATGGAGCGATCGTACCCAGACTCTCTTATTAGCTCAGTGGAAATACAGACGCTGGAAGCTGATTCCAAATTTTTGCAGGTGCGCATAATAAAAAAACTTTGAAAGCGCTATTTTTGTCTATACTAATATTATAAAGAGGAAAGATTTGTTTGTTTGTTTGTTTGAAATGAATAGGCTCCAAAACTACTGGACCGATTTGAAAAATTCTTTCACCAATAGAATCTTACATTATCCCTCATGAACATAGGCTATATTTTATTCCCGGGAAGTGAAGTTTTCCCGAGGGATCGCGGGTAACACCCCGGCGGACGGCTAGTAATTAATAAATTTAACATGATCAATATATTGTATGAACTTTATAGGTACAATTCTAATTTGTTTTGTGATTTTCATAAATAAAATTAATTAAGTACTTACTTCGAATTAAATTCAATTTTTCAGTGATCTGAGATAATTTCTAAAGAGCTTTGAAGATACAGCCTGATGCTGATCGTATTCATTCATTTATTTGCTGTACAGTTTTATAATAGAAGATATAATCCAATATTTTTTGTAATTTTCATAATTTTGCGAAAGACCTTTGACCAGAAGTGGATCAGGATAAAACTTGTTTTTCAAATAACTATTGTATAAAACTCTTCTTACTGTGTGGATTTTAGTCATGTCTGTGACCTTCCAACCTTGAACTTACACTTTGTTTCTTACCTCAGAGCTCGACTTGATTTCTGGCAAGACAGATTTAGGCACTTCGAAGAATTTTAATAAAAGGGGGTCCCAAGTGAGCGTTTCAATATTCATGAGCATTGTCCTGGAGGCGTTGGTTACATCTGTCACATGCTTCCCGCCGTTTTTACCACCTGAAAAATTATGAAATATTCATCTACAATAAGATATTATTAGGTACCTGACGACCTCTGTGGCGCAATGGGTTCGATCCCCGCCGCGGGATAAATGTTTGTATGCTCTGCAAATATTTATCTCGGGTGTTTTATAGATTCATGGAAATCACCCAAGAAGATGCAGTTCTGAGCGTAGCGACGACGAATGGAATCACAAATCAAATCAAATCAATCATTTATTTTGACGACCTCTGTGGCGCAGTGGGTGAAAGCCCGCGTGAGACGCAGAAGGTTGCGGGTTCGATCCCCGCCGCGGGATAAATGTTTGTATGATCTGCAAATAATTATCTCGGGTCTGGGTGTTTCTATGTATAATATGTATGTATTTACAAACAAAAAGTATATAAGTAGTATATCAGTTATCTGGTCCCCATAGTACAAGCTTTGTGTTTGTGTTTATTATTTATTTATTTACCTACACATAAATTATATCAAAACTAGCTGCGTTCTGCGGTGGTAATACTTCACTGAATACTTTAGTTTTCCGGGATAAAAAGTAGTGCACATGATACTCCAAAATATTCTATTTTATTCTATCCATTATATTATATTAGTGTGGAAGGTGACGGGGGAGGCCTTTGCCCAGCAGTGGGACAGTTTAGGCTAATTAAAAAAAAAACAAAAAAATTCTATCTATTATAATACTATTCTCTTTATCATCCAAATATCTTCAGCAGTTTTTCCATCAAAGAGTAACAATTATCCACCTCAAGGACAATTTAACACACTTTTGTTAAATTGTTTATTTGTGTTTGTTATCTTTAATGTTAACCAGCATGTCTGTAAAGGTTTATAATTTATCTATATTCTGGGTATTAATACGTCTAAAGATAAGGCAATTGCAACACAGTTATTTAAGTCAATATAATGTATTCGACATGTTGGATTATGTTAGCTTAGTCCATTCAAAGATAGAAACAATAATAGTAGGCTATTTTACACCATGTAAGAAAACACATAAAAATGCATGTATACCATAGGTTTCGTTACAAGTAAACGATAAACGTCGATATTTATTCATAAAAATGCAGTAAACATTTTATAATTCAATTTTAAAAATCCTGTGAACGATTGCCAACGCACCCTGGTATGCCAGGAACGATGAAATACACCATTACCTCGGCATGCCAACCGTGGCCACTGAATTGGAAGACTAAAGGAGCGGTACATAAAACGCCTGACTCACCACCCGAATAACCTAGCAACACAACTACTAGACACTTCCCGCTCAGTGCGGCGGCTGAAGCGAGGAGACGTATTATGAGAGAGCAGAAGGGGCGCTGGCCTCTTCACTCCAAATGCCACCGGATATCGCTCAAGCAATCCGCTTATGGTAGGGGGACCGATTGCGGATGAACAGGAGGACAAAAAAACATTGCTTATATAAATGTCGCAGGCAACGTTTATCAAGGCTAGGCGTTTAATTTAACGGCTGATTAAACCAGTTGGCTGCGACATAAACAATAAGTTACTTTTTAATATTTGTCTTGGGTCTGGGTGTTTCTATGTATAATATTATATTTACAAACAAAAAGTATATAAGTAGTATATCAGTCATCTTGGTACCCATAACACAAGCTCTGCTTACTTTGGGGCTAGATGATGCTGTGTGAAAAGTCCAGCATTATTTATTTATTTATTTCAATAAATAAAAAATTAGGAATGAACTAACCTGTTAAATTCCAAATGATCCACGTATCGACAGTTCCGAAACAGCAACTGTTGTTCTTCATAGCATGCTTAACGGCATCAATGTTGTCACATAGCCATCTTAGTTTCACAGCACTGAAGTATGGTGAGAGGGGAAGACCACAGAGAGGCTGAAAAGGATTTTGAAGATAAAAAAAAATGCTGGACAATTTCACACAGCATTATCTATTTAAGATATAAATATATATTATATAAGAACTGCACAGGACCGAACAGAGTGGCGTTATATAGAGTAAAATTTGTTCTAAGACTATTCTAAGTGATTCCAGCGGTCCTACTGAATAAACGCTTTTTGACTTTGACTTTGAGTATACTCGAGCATAATTTTCAGATTCTAAAATGTTAGATTACCTTCAAATAGTTCTTATTCCGTGTCTTGTTTGGCACTGTGTCTAGAAGCTTGTCGATGGTAGAAGAGGTCCTCATATCGAGCCACACTATAGCATTATGGAGTGGCTTGCCTGTGCAGCGGTCCCATACTACTGTAGTTTCTCTCTGGTTTGTAACACCCACTGCTATGATATCCTGATTCAGTAAATGAATTATGTTTTAAGAAGAGTTTACCTTTAAAATAATTATCATTAGCACACTAGAGTTCACTGTGCATAATTTAATTGTTTGTTTTATTTCATCAAAATAATGATCTTTTCCACATATTGCATGAAAATAAAGCTTGCTTGAATATCAATTCACTGAACATAAAACATATGCAGAAGGTTGCGGGTTTGATCCCCGCCACGGGACTATGTTTGTATTGAACAAAAAGTATATGTAGTATATCAGTCATGTAGTACCCATAACACAAGCTCTGCTTACTTTGGGGCTAGATGATGCTGTGTGAAAACTCCAGCATTACTTAATTATTTGTCTGCAAAATGACAGTTTTCCATACAAAATTCTGTACAGCTAACTTCACGAATGCCTAGCTCCGTTAAACTGCAATAAGGAATTACTGACCCAAGTAATAACAAATTGAATTTTATGTGTGACAGACAGACTAAAGACTAGTTTCAACACATTTCATACTTAAAGCAACAGTGATTAGATTTGAGTTGTTTTTGTCTTTTAATCAGCTACTCTGGCTAAATCTCATTGGACGTTGGGCTAGCCACAGTCTGTGCTGAAGTTCAGTCTATTGGACTGTTATCTACATACCTACCTTAGGCGATCCTCCTTTTTCTATCAATTTTTCAACTGCCTTCTCAATGCATGTCGTTACCACCTCCAATATAGCGTATGGGTCTTGTTCTACCCAGCCTTCTTGAGGAAATTGTTGCTCCAACTCTTTTTGGTGAAAGGCAACTACTTCTGAAGAATTTGCTTTAAATATTATGAACCTTGCACTTGAAGTGCCCTCATCAATAGCTCCTACTAAAGCACCAAATTTACCGGATTCAGACATCATCAGTTTTTAAAGAATAAATTTCTGTATTACACACTGTTTCTAGAACACTTTTTTATCAATATCATTAGGAAAAAGAAAGGCAAAGGAAACAAAATTAATCTAGGAAAAGAGTTAGCCACAGAGTTAGCAAGAAACCAACCACACCGAACGAGATTACCGATTTCTGACCGACCGAATCTAGCAAAACGGAACGGATTTCGGAAGTAATGATGGGTGAAATGAAAACTGAAAGAAGTGAATGCACCCAATCCGATCCAATTTCGATTCGATTTCAATTTTAAAATCGAATCGAAAATCCAATCGATAATGGATAGAAAATAACGTGCCCGTTATATTCGATACACGGAAGCGCTCAGATGAAATATATGAAAAAGCCACTGGCGGTCATCCATCCACATAGAGACCGTTTCGAACATTACTCTAACTTCGACGATCTATCAAGAACGAATATAAGCAAGCACGACCACGAGCACGGAATGATGATGGATCGAAGATATTCGATCCGGATCTTGTTTGGATCGGATTCCACGGATCGAAACCGAATAAGATTCAGAAACTAATAATCGGATCAAACAACCACGTAGATACATCACTAAACACTTGAAAATGTTGAAGTTGAAGTTGAGAGATGTCTAGATTTGTCATTTTATAATCTAGCACAGAAATAGACGAAAGGAATAAAATTTAAACTAATGTTAATTTTATCACCAATGGAGTATAACGTCATATAGTTAAAAAAAACTAATGATAACCGTGTGAACAGATACCTAAATAATTAGTGGAATCAACCATGAATCAACAGCTGTTAGAATTTATGTAATACGGGCTAAATACTAGTTTTTTAACTTAGATTATTTGAGCTAAAACTTTTGAGGCTAACGGACCAACCAAACTAAAAAATAAGTGAAAGTCAATTTCGACGCGCTAATGGCGCTAGTAACCTATTTATGGAATGCAGACCATTTTGTTATTAACTTGTGTATTCTTATTTTGATTTGATTTTAATTTTATGCTTTTAAATTTTTGCTAGAGTGATCCAACTTTACTTCAGCGGCTGGTAGATGTCGCTAGAAGTAGTAGTCATTTTCATTTCCAAATTCGAATTTTGCACTGGTTTAACAGATCAGTGGAATTTGGTGTTTGATTTTGATTCATTCAGTGATTTCAGTTCAGTGTTAGCAACCTTATGATAATGGTCTAATCCACACTGTTTTGATTCCTTGATGTTGATCACGTACCTACCTAGTGTTCTATGATACTTCGTAGGAAATTGTGCTGTTTTCGAAATTGTGATAGCGAGTAGGAAAGTGCAGTGTTTATTGCAAGTCTATCATTATTTTATGTCTCCTTTCCCGGCCACCGAAAACCTCAACAAGCTGAGTCAAGCTTTCCATGGTAGGTACCTACATTGAGTTATAATGTACGGGTAGGTATCAAAAAATGTTCACCAATTGTGT
Source organism: Epirrhoe alternata (assembly GCA_963565295.1). Lineage (NCBI taxonomy): Eukaryota > Metazoa > Arthropoda > Insecta > Lepidoptera > Geometridae > Epirrhoe > Epirrhoe alternata. Next base: position 6,393,780 of record OY751375.1, read on the forward strand.
TTTCAAAACGAATCTTCGTTTTGAAAGCTATCTAGCTTTGATTGCCTATGAGCTAGGCGTGTTCTACTTTCCTTCCTAGTTTCTACCCGATGAGTCCAATCATACGTAGGTAGGTAGGTGCCTACACGTGCCTAAGAAAAAGATCTGAAAGAACGTCTACAATGTCTTGGGGATACCTACATCCATAGCGCACATCATCGGTAGTATGATAGGTAGGTACCTAGCTACTACCTAATTCAAGTAGGTAAGTACACGTAATAAAAATACCTACTAGGTAGGTAGATAAGTACCTACCTACCTACCTGTACCTAGGTAAGGTAGGTAAGTACCTACCCACCTACTACTTATGTATCTCTACATACCTACCTCGACGTAGGTACCAGTTAATCTCGGATCAACGAAGCTGAACTCAGTTTAAGGCTTAAACTAAGATCAAAGTTTCCATTCGGATTTCACCAACAATAATATTTCGTGGTTTCATTTTCGATATAAATTAACAAGTAGTCCTTTGACCTACAAGGCAACATTCGCACGTAGTTAAATTCGTTGACGAGGCTCAAGTACCACATGACAGTTTATCATTCATAGATACTAAAACAATGTCATAGACAATAAAACGAGTATGTATGCTTATTTCAACAATAAGGTATTAATCGATTTAAAATACTAACTCGATTTTAAATACTCTATTAAAACATTCGTTGGCATCCCTACCCTACCATAATCTCGCCATGGGGCGGCTCATTCTTTTTCCGTGCGAGGCAACGAGTGCACGCTCTCTACCCTACGTCTTAGCATCCAACACTTTTATTTTATCGTGATGCCGAAAAGAACTTACGAAGAAAAATTTAAACTCTATGCAAGGAAAATGGAAAGATTCAAAGAAAAACAGCGTCGTAAACGACCTCGACAAGAGTCGTATTCACCCTCACCTATGGATGATGAGGTTGAAAATGCAGGTTTGTATTTTAAAATTTGGTTTTCATATCGGACAAGAACTGTTCAAAATGAAAGTTCTGTTACGATATTAGGTATGCCATAGATTCTATAATGAACGCGGCAAATTATATACCTACCTGCCATAGATTCCTATAGTGAACGAGGCTTTTTGGATTCAAATTATGAACCATTTAAAACTTAGGTACCTACCTACTTACTTCCTCAGCTTGCATAATAAAGTGAGGTCATTTTCTGTCCCGTAGGAAGCGAAACTGGGTTGTGGAACCTAACTGAGCCACACCCGGATCTCGTCGAAACGTCATCGTTCCGTGAACCGGATGATCCAGAATCACCCACGTGGCTCGAACCTGACGCGATCCAACCAAATGAGCTTCCGTTGCTGCCAGCTCCAGCGTTACCAGCACCAACGGTGCAAATCGAAACAAGCCAAGCTGTGGATGACTCAAGTTTTCCGCCTTTAGACCCCGACATATTGTCAGCTCTAGGCGAAGCAACTGACACAGGACCAACATGGGGCGAAGAAATTCATGGCAATTTAACCCAACTTTGGCAACCATTGCTCAAAAAAGGTATGACCAAAGAAAGCAGAGAAAAGATTTTGAAACAATATCTTATCCCTAGTAACTGCACGTTACTTCAGGCGCCAAAATTAAACATCGATATTTCAGCGGCAGTAATCGAGGTGATAAGATCGCGCGACAAAAAAGTCGAAGCTAGTCAACAACGACTAGGCGCTGGCATAGCTGCGATTAGCAAGGCGATGACGTCACTTCTGACCAGTGACAATAAAATCGAAGCGATCAGAACTCTGAGTGATGGCTGTCGCATTTTATGCGATCTGCATTATACCGAATCTCAAGCTCGGATAAAGATGATCACACCAGGTTTAGCAAAACCATTTCTCAACGTTATCCAAGACAGCGAGCGTGACGAGACCCTGTTTGGTACAAACTTGCCCGAAAAAATTAAAGCGTCGAAGACGATAGAAAAGCAAGGTCTTCAGATTAAAAAGTTCCCTCAACCTGCCAGGGCTAACCAAGCTGCACAAAACACAATACCAGCCCGTCAGTTTCAGGGAAACTGGACTGGGCCTCCTCGTTACCCGACGAACAGAACGACGACGTCTGCTCAATCCAGAGCAAATCAAAACCGATCACGAGCCCCAGCACGGACGTAATACAGGTACACTCAGGCCGAATAAAGTTTTTCTATAATTGTTGGTTGAATATTACTAACAACTCAAGTATCCTTAATTGGGTCTTGAATGGTGTTCCCATTCCTTTTATACGCAAACCATCTCAATCGTATGTCCCTAGGATAACTTGTTCGACCAGCGAACAACACGATATGTCCTTAGCTATTGATAACCTACTCTTGCTAGGCGCTATCGCGCAAGTTGAACCATGCAACGACCAATTTGTGTCTAGTAAATTTTTAGCACCTAAGTCCAATGGGGGTAAAAGGTTTATTTTGAATTTAAAGTCACTAAACCAATTTATACCTAAAATGGAGGATTACAGAACGGCTTGTAAGATTGTTCAAAAAGACTGGTTCATGGCGACCCTAGACTTAAAAGAAGCGTATCTACTTATCCCCATTGATGTCAGATTTCGTAAATACCTTCGATTTCAATATATTGTTCCAGATTCGGACGAATTAGTTACCTACACTTTCAATGCTTTGCCTTACGGACTTTCTATAGCACCTAGGTGCTTTACCAAGATTGTCAGAGAGGTCGTAGCTTATTTACGAGGTCAGGGCTTCAAATCTGTCTGCTACCTAGATGATTTACTTTGCTTAGGTAGTTCATATGAGGAATGTTCGCGTAATGTACAGAAAACTGTTACATTACTCGAATGCTTAGGGTTTGTAATAAATTACGAGAAAAGTAACATGCTACCCCAAAAAACTTATAAGTTTTTAGGATTCATCTATGACACCTCGAAAATGACACTATCGTTACCTTTGGAAAAACGTAATAGGATTTCAACTTTAGTGAAAAAGTTTTCAAATCTACCCTCAGTTACAATCCGAGATTTTTCGCAACTGATAGGAGTTCTAGTGTCGGCATGTCCAGCGGTGCGTTATGGATGGCTATACACAAAAATATTAGAGCGACAAAAATATTTGCTTTTACAGCAACACAGTTCATTCGACTTAAAAATCAAACTTCCTGATATAATTTTAGATGATCTAAAATGGTGGGATGAAAACATTTATAAAGTGAATAATCCAATTAAAAATCCAAATTATACTATGGAAATTTACACGGATGCATCACGCACTGGCTGGGGTGCGTTTTGTGAGGGTTCAAGAGTCAATGGATCTTGGAAAGATTCTGAGCTGAGTTATCACATTAACTACCTCGAATTACTTGCCATCTTTTTAGCACTAAAATGTTTTGCTCGTGATAAATCAAGTTGCTCTATTTTGCTCCGAGTTGACAATACCACAGCTATAAGTTACGTAAACAGAATGGGTGGTATTCAGTTTCCACACCTAAACACACTTACGCGTGACATCTGGCAATGGTGCGAGTCCCGAAAGTTATGGATATTCGCTTCATACATAAACACAAAGGATAATATCGAAGCGGATGAGGAATCCCACAAGGTGAATCTAGACGCGGAGTGGGAGTTGTCCGATGATGTCTTTAATTACATTGTTAAAAAACTAGGTAAACCGTCAATAGACTTATTTGCTTCCCGCATCAATGCCAAATGTCATGAATATGTGTCTTGGAAACCAGACCCTGACGCTATAAGCGTTGACGCATTTACAATAAGCTGGAGCTCTAAATTCTTTTATGCGTTCCCACCGTTCTCTTTGTTGCTCAACTGCATTCAAAAAATCTCCCATGACAAAGCCACGGGTATTCTTGTTTTCCCTATGTGGACGGCACAGGCGTGGTATCCGCAACTAATAGATTTATTAATTACCGATATAGTTATCCTCAAACCACGTCCAAACTTAGTATTGTCCCATTTCAGACACCAACACCCGCTACACCGGACGTTTACCCTGGGAGCAGCGCTGCTCTCCGGAGTGCGTTCTTCCACCGCGGTACACCGCCAGCTGCCATACACTTAATGCTCGCGTCACTCTCAAAAAATACTGTAGAACAATATGGTGTTTGTTACAAACTGTGGTGGCAATTTTGTCAGGATAGTAATATTAATGTTTTCGAGGGCACCGTCTCTCATATCATAACATTTTTGACTGAACAATTCGAAAAGGGTGCATCCTACGGTACACTCAATAGTCACCGGTCAGCCCTTTCCTTGTTTCTCGGAAATAACTTAGGTTGCAATGACGGCGTTAAACGACTCCTAAAAGGGGCGTTCAAATTACGACCATCTTTACCCAGATATTCCAGTACTTGGGACCCGCAACTCGTATTATGTCACATATCCGATTGGTTTCCCAATGGTCAACTAACCCTAGAAAAAATTACAAAAAAGCTAGTTGTTTTACTTGCATTATGCACTGCACATAGAGTGCAAACATTTTCTTTAATAAAACTAGAAAATATAAAAATTAATACAAAAGGTATAGAAATCGTAATTAAAGATTTGATTAAAACCTCAGGGGTTGGACGAGATCAGCCAGTCTTATACTTGCCCTACTTTAATGAAAATCTCTCTATTTGCCCGGCTACAGCACTTGTTGACTATATGTCATTGACGAGGGACATAAGACCCTCAGGTACAGATCACCTCTTATTGACTTTTAAGCGCCCTCATCGGAACGCGACAGCCCAGTCAATAAGTAGGTGGATCAAACAAGTGCTGTGCGCGAGCGGCGTCGACGTTGCGGTGTTTAGTGCACACAGTGCACGACATGCTGCAACGTCGGCAGCGCGCGCGGCGGGCCTCAGTTTAGATAAGATACGAAAGACTGCCGGCTGGACTTCGTCCTCTCAGACTTTTGCTAAATATTACCATAGGCCTATTACAAATGAGTCCAACTTTGCAAAATCAGTTTGCTTACCACTAGTGGCCAACTCAGATGCAACCTAATTATAAGTTTAACTAGTTTAGCATAGTTATTACTTATCTATTGTTGATTACGAGTATAAGATCCTAATTAAGTACTTACTTAAATTATAACAATAATACTTAGTAAGCTAATATATGATCACTTTATTTCTACTCATTTCTCGTGTTTTACTTGTAGTAGGTACAATGCCTATACCTAAAACAACCAATAACAACTAAACTAAAAATCTCTGAACATCTACTTGTTAATTTATATCGAAAATGAAACCACGAAATATTATATAGGATCAAACGAACTTCTAAAGTGAAGTTCGATCGATATAATATGAGTGGTTTCATTTGAAGATATAAATGACCCACCTCTCCCAATACCCAGTTTTGTTAAACACGAGAAGATCGTTTCAGCTTTAAAGAATGAGCCGCCATGGCGAGATTAAGGTAGGGTAGGGATGCCAACGAATGTTTTAATCGAGTATTTAAAATCGAGTTAGTATTTTAAATCGATTCCCCCCTCCTCGCGTCGGTATCCTCATTGCTGAGGGTCGTGATCCCCTGAACATGGCGCAGTGCTTCTCCTGACTATGTCGCGCCACCTGTTCCTGTCTTTGGCATCGTGGAGCGCGTCGTGAAGCCTGGTGTTCAGCGTAGAGCGGATTTGATCCGACCATCTGAGTGGGCTACGACCTCTCGGACGTTTGCCATCGATGTTGCCTGTAACCAACAGCTGCTCGAGGTTATGTCCATCTTTCCTGGCTATGTGTCCGAAGAACTCCAGTACTCTGCGCAAGCAGATAGTGGAGAGTCTGATTTTGATCTTTAGTTCACGCAGGATGGACATGTTGGTGCGAAATGCAGTCCACGGAATCCGGAGCATTTTACTCCAGCACCACATCTCGAAGGCATCTATACGGTTTCGATCGGCTTTCTTCAGAGTCCACGTTTCCGAACCATAGCTAAATATGGGGAAGACCAGGGAATTTACAAGCTTTGTTTTGGTTTTCCGCGAGATGTTACGGTCTTCCCATATTTTTTGCAACTGGGTCATCGCATTTTTGGCCATACCTATACGCCTTCTCACTTCTTTTTCGCAGGATCCTGTGTTGCAGATGTTAGAGCCCAGGTATATAAAGTCCTCGACAGTTTCGAGTGTTAGGGCGCCTGTTGGCTGTAGTTGGTTGGTTCGGTCTATTACCATTATTTTGGTCTTGGAATGGTTGATACTGAGACCTAACTCAAGACTGAACTTTTCCATTAATACCTTATCAAACCGATTACCAAATCGATTAATACCTTATTTAACTACGTGCGAATGTTGCCTTGTAGGTCAAAGGACTACTTGTTAATTTATATCTTCAAATGAAACCACTCATATTATATCGATCGAACTTCACTTTAGAAGTTCGTTTGATCCTATATAATTAATCGGAGATCAACGCTAAACTCGGTTTACACTCTAAACGCCCGATTTCGGCCGTTTAGTGCCTCTAAACGGAGATTAAGGAACTGTCATTTGCATTGTCGTCATGGCGCCTTGTTTTGATTTTTATGTCTAACTTTAATTTGCGGATTATTTCATTGTTTACAATAAAATTTTGAATTTGAATTCGCCATTTTACAAGTAGGCACATATGTTGGTTTTAAAAAGTTAGGGAAAATAGGGTTTCAAATCGACAAGTACCTACCTAAACTTTTTTAGTCTAACTTAAGTAGCCTTCTGGCATTTGACATTAAAGTCGTTTGACAGTTCACACGCGTGAACTGTCAAACGACTTTAAAATATTAGATTCACAGAATTATGTTTATAGTTTACTTTGGATTCATCGGTCGTAATTTAAATTGCTAAGGACGACGTCTGCCAGGACCGCTCGTCTTTAATATTCTTGATCGAAACTGTAATTTTAAATCTCGGCTCGAGGTACAATAGATCGTCTAAAAACCACGATGACTGAAGAATACGGCCGGTTTCTCAAACGATTTGATACTACGGCTCACGGCTGAATATCATTTAGGCCGTTAATTGAATGGCTGTTTAAACCAGTTGCCTGCGAATATTCATACTTACCTACATACCTACATGTGTCCACATTTTGCTGAAGTTAGCAGTCCTAGGTGAAAGGTTGTAAGCGCATCGCTTAGACAGATAGGCGAAATCGATCCAGGGTTTTTTTTAATCAAATCACCTAATCCGGAAAACCATCGTGAATAAACCGGTTAGTATTGTAATAAGGCTTATAAACATTCTAACTATAGTTAGATCAAGGGTTTTTTTTAATCAAATCACCTAATCCGGAAAACCATCGTGAATAAACCGGTTAGTATTGTAATAAGGCTTATAAACATTCTAACTACAGAGTTAGAATGATGGTTTTCCGGCTTAGGTGATTTGATTAAAAAAAAACCCTGTATCGATTTGATACTTAGGTACATGCATTTTAAATCTATGTTGAATATAATGCATCCGTAACGTTGAGACTTCGATAAAGTTATATAAATTGATTATTTAACTTTGAAGCTACAAGGTAGCGTTATTATGGCTGCAGGAAGCAATTTGTTCCATGGAAAGAAACCTAACTCAACAAAAGATCACATTGCATTACACTAAGTATCTACTAACCTACCGGAGTACGGAACGCTCAATGAGTTATTTGAGTAGGTAGGTACGTCATAATGTCAATAATGACTCTTCATTACCTAACAACAATGGGATGCCAAGTTTTTTCGCTGTTCCAAAATAGACCGAAGGTTTTGTGTCATAAGTTCTAAAGTCGTGCCACACTGGACTGATCATAGCTGGCCATTGAATGTTCGATTCATTTATTTCTACTCGGAGTCAGTTGGGCCAGTGGCGTTGGCGCTGAGCGCGCTACAGCTAAAACTCATTCAAAGATACCACGTGTTTCTAACATAACAGTGATACTTAGTGGTTTAAATTAAGCTATTCGCCGTTGGAAATATTTCAAAATAGTGGCGCAACATGCTTCATAGTTTACTTCTATAATTAAGTGCACAAAATAATTAACCATACCTACCTGATATTAATAATAAAAAGATATAATATTGATTCGAGTTACATTGTATATATCATAAAATTTTATATGAAAGTAGGTAACTCTACATTGTCATAACTAAGGTATAACCAGTGATTTCGGTTGTGTATTTGTGTAAAGCCATCGAACAAGACGTAAATAAAGGATCGGTTTTCTTCGTGTATGAAGAACTGACGATTTAAAATAACATGCTTGCATTTTTAATAGCATTTTTGACCCTTATTATTGTCGGCTATTTGATCAACACTTTGATCAAACCAAGAAAATTTCCGCCTGGTAAGTTCTTACTTTATTTAAAATTCTAATTAGGTAATGACCAATTTAGATGGAGTCACTTTGGATATGGATTCGCTATCGATCTGCCGAAAAACGCATACAGAATTTTGAAATCCAGAAAATGTTTGATCGATTTTTGAATATTTTTTAGAAGAAACGTAAACAGAAGTACAGAAATACAAATTCCATAATTTTCAAAATCCAGATTTTCGTTTGTTTTTTTTACAAAACAGATGTATTGAAAGACATTTAACATTTTACAGCAGAAGTTTCTAGATAATTCACTCTACCGCGTGTTTGTTTGCCATATAATTTGTTCTCCAGAAAAATAATTGTTCAGAAAAATATTATAATAATGATGTATTTAATTTTTCTGATCGACTACTTACCTGTAGTGCCATCCAGTAATAATTAATAGCACATTTCTGGCGCTTCGGTGGCAGCTACCGCAGCACGCTCGCTACGCTCGCTCGCTTCGCGCGTTGTTTTTCACGATCATAACATAACCTAACCAACCGATTTCTATCTGGGTGGATAGATAAGCATCTTCATTCGCCTTTTTTGTTGATGGATTGGATAGATGGATTGAAAAATTAGAAGGATAGAAAAGTGGAAATGTAATGGTAAACGTTACTTCTGTCTTGGAGGACTTCGACTTATACCTAGATAGGTATTGCTGTCAAAAGAAAAAAAAACCTTCAGTTTATCTGTCAAATGAAACTTCTGTTATGTGAATAATGAAATGAAGTGTAAAAGATGTTACCTGGATTTTTTATTTCTTTCTATCAAACGTTTTCTGGATTTCAAAATTCAGTGTTTTTTTTTTTGAAGATCGATAGGTTACCGTCGCTTTGACTTGCTAACTATTTAGCACTTTTTAACACATTTTCTTTTGTTTTAAAACACACTTTTTCTGAAGCTTTTTCTACACGTGGAAACTTTTAATTGACTTTATGAGAACATGCACTACGTCAAGTGGGCGTGTGTTCTATTAACTTAGTACCTGTTTTGTTTTGCTTAGCTGTAAGTTTTCAAAAAATTTGTAAGTTTACTTTATGATAGCAAAATGTATAAAACATTTAAGTCTAATTTCTCACATGCCTTCATTGCTATCATTTCAGAGAAGTAGGTACACCTCTGATGCTGAATTTACAAGTAGGTACTGAGTGATGATAATAGGGATCTTTGTTCACAGGACCAAAATGGTATCCATTTGTCGGCAGCAGCAATGCGGTGCATAATGCTACTATAAAATATGGTTCCCAATTCAAAGGCTTGATAGAACTATCGAAGGAATATTCCACAGAAGTTCTAGGCCTTAAGCTAGGAAGTGAACTAGTTGTCGTCGTTTACGGAGAAAAAAATGTAAGGCAAGTTTTTTTAGAGAAAACTTTTGAAGGCCGGCCGAATAGCTTTTTTTTAAGATTGAGATGTCTTGGCAAGAAAATGGGTAAGTCTTCGGAAAACAACAGCACGCTATATAGCAATAGCTCAACTTTGTCGATTTTTCTGAACACAAAGAATTTTTAGGCATCACTTTTACCGACGGCCCGTTGTGGAAGATACACAGACAATTCACAATGACCCAATTGAGAAATGTTGGCTTTGGAAAAATACCAATGGAGAAGGAAATTCAAATCGAATTGCACGGAATTGTTGACTATTTGAAGAACTATTGCCATAAACCAATAAGTCCAAGTAATTTTGTATCACAAGCAGTTATGAACGTTCTATGGAAATTCGTAGCAGGTATGTTGTATACGATTACACAGATATATCTAACCATATTTCGATAATGTCGGTGCCTACAGATACTTGACGGTAAAATAAAAGTTAATTGCGTAGGGTGCGTTGCTCCTTGAGTTTAGTATAGAGAGCGATATTGACAAATACGCGCTCAGATACGTGCGTATGAGGGATATGTGACGCGCTTAAAAGTTAAATTCCCTAAAAGTCTTATAACCTTTGTGCCAATCATAAGTGAAGATCAAAATATCACAAGACAATTCTAAAATCGCCCTATTTTGTATTCTATATTTAAAACTTATCCAATAAATGGTCCATCTCCCGTCAAAGAAAATCCAAGAGACAAAACGAGTATTCCTAAAAGATTGAAAACCAAAGAGAATAGATGCTGCCCACTTGCGATTTGCGAATGAATCTGAAACATTGCTCAAAGTGGGTGATATCTTTAGGATCAGATTTGAACAAAAATTTAGTTCCATTTCATGTTCGAACAGTTTTAGTTATTAATTTCTATAAGTAGCACTTTTGTCCATCTAGAGTGTTCTTTGTAGGGAGAGAACACGCTATAGATGGATAAAAGTGTTGATATGACAAAATCATTGACGAATGTCTTCGCGTACGCGCGGGTCACATAACACCAAGCAGACAACCAGCTACATGGTCTGATGATATTGTGACGGGGCGGAGGGGAGGCCTTGAGCATGACGAAAGTGGCGTGAAAATGAGGAGGCCTGTCTCAGCACTGGTTGATTAGATAGATAGAAGAAGTACCTACCTACATTTCAGCGACCACGACCACCAGAGCTGAACGAGTAGAGTAACAAAGGGTTTTTCGGACTTCTGAGCATGTGTAAAAAGAAAGCTGTTGATTTATCAATTTGTTTGTTTTAGGTGAAAAAATTAAAGAAGACAAATGGAAGTATATGCAAGATTTATTCCGAAAGCGTTCTAAGGCTTTCACACTAGCTGGTGGACTGTTGAATCAGATACCGTGGTGTAGGTTTTTTATTCCCAATTTTAGTGGCTACACATTGATAACGAAGCTCAATAGACAAATTGCAGAAATAATAGAGGTCAGTAAAAAAGCCACGGATTTTTAGAAGACCTAGTAAAAATATTTGTACCTGTAATATCTTTACAAAAAACCATAATGATCTGATGAAAAAGGTTTTCTTGAATTTTGGATAAAAAAAAAACGGATACTTACCGTATAACTTATGTTAGCACACAGTTCTCCTCATGCCGTGAGGTGTTTTGGTCTCACCTAAATTATTTTTTACAGGAAGCAATAGATAAACACAAAAATTATGAAATAGACGGTAAAGATTTCATTTATTCGTTTATGCAAGAGATGTCTGATGACAAGGATAGTTTTACAGGTGAGTTTGTATGATAATATTAGGTAGGTATGTTATTATAAGTACTGGATATTTTTTTATATCATTGGTACAGTTATTTATTTATTTATTTACTTATAAAAGGTAGGTACAATTCTCGGTATAATAGTGTTTAAAAACTTAGAATAAGTTTGCCTAAACACTAGGTTCTCGTAGTAATAGTAACACAAATTATAACTAGTACGCAAACACTTGGCATGGATGAGCTTCCACCAAAATTAATTAAGCACTGTAATGAAGAACTGACAATACCTCCAACCATGTTGATAAATCAATCCTTTGCTGAAGCTGTATTTCCAGATTTACTAAAAACCTCAATTATTAAACCGATACCTAAAATCAAATCAGCGAATACCCCACAAAATTTTAGACCAATAGCATTATTATCAACATTCTCAAAAATCTTTGAAACTGCCATGGCCAACCGTTTAACCCAATTTTGTGAAAAATTTAAAATCTTTGACAATAGTCAACATGGCTTCAGAAAACATAGATCTACTACAACAGCTCTTTATAATTTAAATAGAGAAATAATTAGCTTCATAGATGACAGAAAATATGCCATTGGTATCATGTTAGACATGAGTAAGGCTTATGATAGGGTGTCCCACCACATTCTTCTTAAAAAATTAAATGGAATAGGAGTGCGCGGTCCAGCTTTAGAATGGTTTAGTTCCTACCTGGAAAACCGCAAGCAATATGTTGAAATCGATTTCTTTGATGCACTCCAAAATCGAATTAGCAATATAAAATCTCATAAACTAAATATTCAAAATTCAATACCTCAAGGAAGTGTGTTAGGCTGCATACTCTTTTTAATATATATAAATGATCTGCCAAAAATAATAAATAAAAAAACTATTCTATATGCTGATGATATATCTGTAATTTTTCCGTGTAATGAGCAACAATACCTTAATTCAGAAATAAACACAACACTAGATTTAATAATAAATTGGCTTAAAGAACATAATTTAGAACTTAATATAACCAAAACAAAAATCATGCAGTTTAAACCTTATCAAAAAATACCCCTAAATATGAATAATCTTAACTATAATAATAATAAACTAAATTCTGTAGATTCATGTAATTTACTGGGTGTAAATATAGACACCTCAGTGAATTGGAAGTGTCATATAGATAAAATAGCTAGTAAACTGTCAAGGTTTGTCTATGCATTATTTGAACTAAAAAAATGTACAAACTTGGAAATAAGTATAAATGCATACTATGCATATGCTCACTCCTGGTTAAGCTACTGTATTATCCTGTGGGGAAATAGCTCTGAGTCAAATAAGTTATTTGTCTTACAAAAAAGATGTATCAGAATCTTAGTCAATATTTCAGAAAGAGAGAGCTGTAAAATCCATTTTAGTAAATTAAAAATCCTAACCCTAACTTCAATATATATCTATGAAATCTGTAAATTTGTAAGAACACATAAAACTTTCTATACATTATCTAAAGAGCAATACACCAAACCGCACAACTTGAGAAACAAAAATAAAATAGCCCTACCTTACACAAAATTAGAAATAGTTAAATCAGGAACATAAAACATGTCAATCCAAATTTATAATAATTTACCCTCAGAACTACAAAACTTAGAAGAAAATACAATATTTAACAAAAAATTAAAATCTTACCTCATAGAAAAAAGTTATTACAATATTCAAGATTATCTAGATGACAATAAAAGATTTAATAAAAAGTAAACTCGGATTCTAAATATATATTTAATAGTACTTGAACCAAAAATATTTAAATTAAATATCTTTAAGGGCTGAGCCAATATATACCTACATAAGTTAGTTTACCTACATAAGTTAGTTTATAAGTAACCTACCAAATGTTGCAGTGCCCCAGCGGGGTTCATGTTATGAAACGCCTACCTATATTTAAGACATTGTAACTAACATGAAGCAATAAACAAATTGAATTGAATTGAATTGAACTTTCAAATAGGCGACTAAACAATTCACTGTGATTTAACCAAATTAGGTAACTTGAACTAATAATAACTACCTAGACGAAGTAACACTTAAAAAAATAGTACCTACCTACAAATAGGTAAAAAAGTTAAATTAAAAATATACACTACATAACTACGTTATTTACTTGTTGGTAGTTTAGGTTGGTAAGTTTCTTAATCTGGAGTTGGGAACTAGCGAGTTGGGAATAATTTCACATCATTTTGCGTAAATATTGACCTAACTAAAAATGTATTAAGTAATCTTAAATAATAATATTTAGTCTAAAACACATAATAAATTGTCATAGAGTTATTTCCAATAAAAAAATAATACACAATACTATTTTTACACAAAAATATTAGTTGGTTTTGTTTGGCACTTGCCGGCCGCTGCTGCGGCACGATTCGCTCGGTTCGTGCTTGGTTAGGACACTATCAAAACCATGTTCTACGCTACGCTCCTCGCACGCAACCTATCCTGAATAATAATAACAAACTGTATGGTGCTCTATAATTTTTGGTTAAATAATTATATGCCTTCTAAAATTATTCTGAAATATTGTTGTGACATGAGTAGATCGTGCTAAAATATCAATATACGAATAGATTATGACATTTCAATTTATGCCTAAAGAATGTAAATGCATCTGAGGTGCATTTATAATCCTTTTACCACACTGGTTCGTAAGAACTGTAACACGAAAAAAAGTAAATCCTAGAGCACCTACCTGTGTTTTATTATTATCACAAGAAACATTTTGAGACGTTTATAATTATAACGATGAAATAAAGTAGTTAGTTTAAATAAATAGGTAGGTTCTGCTAAAAATAACATTAGATGTTTAATGTCCTCAAATATCAAGAAGTTACTCTATTAGGGAGAGACTTATGCAATAACATTTATCAAGGGTCAGTAGAGTGGTCTATTACTCGTAATATAAATATTTTCATGAAATTATTAGGCATTATTTATGTGACATAATTACTTAACATACCGTGGCATGTAAGGTGCGTGAGAAATTTTAGAATACTTATCAAAATTTTCAGAGGCAATAAAAATATATATGTTACAGTCATAGTGATTAAATAGTTATTATACATAATGACTGGTCATTATATATAAAAGCCAAATTCACTAGAGAATGTAATTAATTAATCACTTTATCTGGACATTATTCATAATAGCGTGTCAAAGTTAGCTAAAGTAATAATACGGTCTAGCCGACTTGTTACCCCTCCCTCCCGCGTGGCGTGATCGACTGTTTAGATGAATCACCCAATATTTTTTTTCCCCAATCATTATATTCCTATTCGCCTTTTTCCCCATATTGTTTAATTTCCAGACGTCATTATCACCCTTTTTTATTATATTTATATATAATTTCTCACGCTTTTTTATTTCCTATAATATTTTTCGCTTATAAATTTATGGTGTTGCCATAACAGGCTGACAGACCTGTAGAATAGGTTGCGAGGAGCGTAGCGACGAGCATGGTATCAATAGTGACCAAACCATGCCAGAACCGACTTCTTCCTACCGTATAAATTTTGTGGCTGACGCAATAGTGTTCGTTTTCGTTTTTTTTTTTTTTTTTTTTTTTTTGTCGCTGGTTAAAATGCGTTACGCATCCCCTCCGCCGGGGGGCGAGAGGGGTATGTGGGACTCCCCGGGGACTCCCGGTATACCCACTAAACGTCCCAGCGCCTTTCCGGCGTCACCTGGAATGGAGGGGGTCCGGGAAACTGGCAGAGCCTCTACATCCAGACCCCCTCCGGCGATCCCCGCCCTAACGGCGGGCCCCGCGTCGTGGTGAGTAGTGCAAGGCGGACGAAGGTGCCCCCGCACCTAGCGTCCGCTACTCACCACCAGAGCTCTCCGCTCCCGTCGTCCACTGCGCGCTCTAATGAAAGAGCTGCGCGTGGAGAAGCCTCCGAACGGCCGCAGAGGATAGGGGGAGCGGCAACGTAACACCGACACTCCTCTTCCACTGCGGCCCCACCGCCAACGCAACAACGGTGCGCCACCGTTTGGTCGCGGAAGATAGGGCGAACGGCAACGACACACCGACACGCCTCTTCTCCCGCGACCCCTCCTGACTGCGGGGGACAGAAATTAATCCGTCCTCCGCACCCGCCTCAGACGCATCCAGAGCGGGCCCAACCGCAAGCCCGCTCGGAGCGTACCCGCCTGGGATCCCTGTTGGCTTCACCGTGGGCCTCCAAACCACGGTTACTGAGCCCCCCCATCGCGACAAGATCGGAATCCACCGGCGGGGTTCGTTTTCGTTTCTAACCTAACCTAACCTAAATATCTACTTGTTTTATTACATTATCCAAGTCTTCGAAGATATTATATAAAATAGCTAGTTAATGTGATTAATTTTGTGTCAATTATCACTTTATCTAAATTGAGTAGATATTATATATAATGGCTAGACAGTATATATAATATCCAGATTTATTACTTTGGCTGTAACATATATAACAATGATCTTGAATAAGCTAGCTCATTTTTTCTATAGGATACAGACGACATACAGTAGAATAAAGTAATTTGGGCGAATATCGTGTTTTTGGGGATTTAGCTCAGAGTATTATAATAGGAATTTAGTTCTTGACAAAACATTTGTCCCGAGAAACAAAAATAATTTTGCCTTTGAAGCAATCAGAATGAGGTCGTAACATATTTCCAAGTGAGCCCAACCAACGGTTTTAGTCTATGCTCGCGGATGATAGTATACCTGGGCCATTGAGTAATATCCAGGCTATAAATAATTTCTAAAACCAGCCTTCTTGGAATCCAATCTTGGAAAAGACAAAGTGCTCTCCGTTCTCTTTCAGTCTTCCAAAAACTATTCAGTTAGTTTAGTAGGTATGACAGCCCGACAGTCTATTCTCGATTAGGTATAGTAAATCGCCAAGAGCGAATCGCACATAAATCGGTTAGATTGTATTGCAAGATCCGGTAATATGCTACTTTTTATCCCGAAAAACCCAATAAACAAAGAATTAAATGAGAAAATATGTAGTATGAACGATGGAATCTTCGTAATGCTTCGTCAGCAGTACGCACTTGGCCGGTTTTTGGTGTAGTTTTCGATTGCCTGACTCTTGATAATTTTAGAAGTAATGCACTTTTTAGCGTAGCACACGCGTTTCTAGAACTAGAGAATTGATACAATATACCTCTGTAGCTACTGTGTCTTGTTGTTTGGTGAAGAACTTCAGTCATAAAGCTGTCTTGTTCTATCAATTGGTCAGGGAACATCGATCATGGTTAAATACTCTAGAGGCACCTAAACTCTGAACTTTTTATAGCGCTGAAGAAAATTGTAAGGTATCTAGATACTAAATACATAACGTCACGTTATGTATTTAGTATCTAGATACACATACTACACGTTACGTCATTTATTATACAGAACATAAAAGGTTATGTAAGGAGTTTTAAAGGAATGAAATGAGAAACTAACTGGTGGAACAAACATTTTACCAACTTGCAACCTGCTTTATTGGATTATGTAAGCAGTTAAGTTTGGAAACAAAAGCTTTTCGATAACTTCTATGAAGTCTTTACAGTTTGTTTTCAACTAAGTACACAATGGACCTAGTTACGCGTAAAGGAACCAACCCAATGGTAGTTTTGAGATACAGCCATTTTTAGCTAAATTGTGTATTGAAAAAAAACTAAGTATCAATATTTTTAACAAAGTTTGTGTACAATACCTACCTATTGTACAAAATACTATTTCCTATGTACCTATGTCAACTTAATTTTGGAGAATAATCTGAGGGATTGATAGTTTTCCTGTAAAACTCAAAAAACCTCATTCTCAGCCTAGCTCTAGCCTACCCAGAAGGTGCCTAATTAACTCTCTTCTTAAAAACAACAGGGTCGTAGCGTAGCTCAGCGGAAATACAGACGCTGGAAGCTGATTCCAATATTTTGCAGTGCGCATAAAAAAAGAACTTTAAAAGCGCTTAGTTATAATAAATAGAATATCAACCAAGTGAGGATGATAGTCAGCTGTGCGCCTGAAGTCCCTGTAAAATAACGGTGAAGGCAGAAGAAGGTCGTGTACTCACCGTAGTACAGTCTGTACAAAACCGACAAACTCACTGCTTCGACGATGATAGAACTAAAGTAAACTAAGAACTAACACGGTACCTACTCGCAAAGTTCGTTCAGCAACTGTTGAACATATTATGTATAACAACATAATACATTTTATGTAGTTGAATTGAAAACAAAATAAAGGTATGTACCTACTGATACTAGTCAGAACCAGTGTACACAAGGTTTACAAATAATTTAAAAAAACTACAATGTAAAGTAGGTACCTATATAATATCATAAAAGTACCTATTATTTGAATCTATACGGAATTTCGTTCATGTCATTATAATTTTTTATATAATTTTTTTTATGTACTTAAGTTTTGAAATTAATCGTACAAAGTAGGTAATTCTAATTATACAAAAGTAGTTCTGCATTATTATTTTTAATAACGTGCACCTGATTGGTAAAACCATAAAAGTTGTATACTTATTTACCAGTAGGTAATAGGTAGGTTGATTGCTAGTACCTTATTGAAAAAAGGCAAAGGAGAATGATGACAAAAAAAAAATTATCAACTTTGACCTTAGTTTAAAAACATTGTCCGTTAATTAATTAAGATTTGTGTTTATTTGAAAGCTGACATACAACGAATTAGACGTACGGCAGTATGAAGTACTTAAGTTAAGTTAATAGTATAATACTTAAGATATGGAGAAACATCAACTTTAACTTAAGTTTTTGTGTTCAAAATACGTTATTTTCCAGAGGAGCAACTGAAAATGGTGTGCCTAGACATGTTAATAGCTGGCGCTCAAACCACAAGCAATCTCCTAGAGTTTGCTTTCCTAGAGGTGTTGCGGAACAAGCGAATCCAGGAGAAGATTTACGATGAAATTGAACAGACTTTGGGTGATAACACACCTTCTTGGACGGATCTAAATAAGTGAGTCAATTGATTTCTTTGCAAAAAAATTGAAAGTCCCTCTTTAGGCTGTGTGTTTGGACTTGTATAGAGAATTAGAGATGATATGCTTACAGACTTTTTTGTGTGGTTCGGTTTTTCAAAAGAAAACTTTGTTTTATTAATCACTAATTTCAAATTAAAACTTTCAAAAACCCAAAATCCAGGCACTTTTGATTGCGTGATCTGAATTTCAATGAATGTGAAAGCATAGGAGCTTTGATGCACCGACCCATACTTTTGAATATTTGTGATCCAGCAGGTGTGCTATCCTACCTGAATCAATGGGCAGCAAAACTGTTGCGTTGCCGCGCGAGACATAGATATGAGTTTCAGCTTTACATACCAGAAAATAATTGGTTTAATATCTGTCAACAGAAGCTCTAATAATGGTACCTATCTAATGATGCCATAGATGGATAATTTTAAACTTTGGCAAAGGGCCTAATAATATTACGTTTGCTAGGCGACCCTGGCCCACCTTTTTTTCTTTTTCATTATCGTCATATAATATTATAAAAGCTAGCTAAAAGTAAGTAAGTTCGTATGAGTCAGTGGCCAACTCTGGTGACGGAGTTTTTAGGCCGCCTTAAGGCCTCCGTCGGCTTAACGACTTAAATAGCCGGGACCGACAATTTAACGTGCCCTCCGAAGCACAGAAGCGCTCAGATGAAAATGCCACTGGCGGTCACCCATCCACTAACAGACCGTTTCGAACGTTGCTTAACTTCGACGATCTATCAAGAACGACTATTTTTTAAAAGCTAGCTGTGGCCGCGACTTCGTTCGCGTTGGTTGTTCTCAAAAACAAAATGTTATTTGAATGTAACCAAAAGCATATTTTCTGCAACCGCGATAAAACTCAAAACTTCAAACTCAAAAAGACGTCTACCGAAGCCGAAAGGGGTAGGTACAGTATCCCAACCCACAACCAAATCCAAAAGGATTTTCCGAAAAAATCAATATATCCGGAGAAAACCGCGTTTGAAGATTACTATTTGCGTATTACTGGGTGCGTTTTTTTACGTAGATTGCTGGATTTTGAGTTTTAACTGTTTTTTCTTTAATAAATGAAATTATTAGGTATGTATGATCTTTTTATGTTGAAATAGTAGTAAATAAACGAAAATAACCTAAAATAACGTACAGCAAAGTCATTTTTCTTTTTGCGTTTTTTTTCGCTAAATCTGTTTAGAATCATGGTCTGATTGCAACCCCTCACTTTTCGGTAGTTGTCTTTTTACACCCTGTATATCTGTGATATTCATATTCCATTCAAAAAATATATGTGGAGTGTTCAGTTAGATTCATCATCGGTCTTTATTTTCCATTGGGATCTATTCTGGAAAAATCTGTGGGTGCTAGTTGCTTAAAAGCTTTTTAATGGTTTGTAAACATGTCTTTGATGTAGCACACGGGAGTTTTAATTCAGGATTACCTACATCCATTTGAGAAATCTTTTTTCACCACACAAACATTGTTTATGGTCATTTTCGAAATTTTTTCGATAGGTACAGTTTCATTACGATAATAATTAAGTAAATACAATGTAAGTACTAATTATGTCGAGAAAGGCCGAAATAGTGGTTCTATTATGTGAGAGATGATATAAATTTGAAAATTGTAGATGTACAGTTGACGTGTGATAGTAGGAGTGAATGAGGAATGAGGAAAAATACGTGTTGTGCCGACCCCACTTAGTGTGGAAAAAGGGTTGGCGAATAATGATGTGATAACAATGTACTTACTAATATAAATAAGTGTAGAATATATACCTTTAATTGTAACATACCCACATGACAAAGTTCAATAAAATAAAAAGAAATTACATAAACAAGTTTAAGTGTAATATCTATTTGACCAATATGCCCTGCAAACGTTATTTGGCACAATACAGTTCCTAATTTAATGAGTAGGTATTCATTATATTAAATGCCCGAGGAATATCCAATCATTTCATAACTGATGATAATTCAGAGCCAAAAACCGATAATCCTTTGTTTGTGCGATGATATTCTGATTCACTCCAAATACCTACAATATTAATTTGCCGTCGATTCAGTGCTGACTTGATAAAATGAATTTTCAGAAACCATTACGATGAGGATATTATATTGTTCCGACAAAAATGATTGTTTATATGGGAATGAAAAGTACTAGTGGAATGCCTTGCTGCTTTTGGCTTGGCACTACCATGCCCACATATATTAGTGTCATTGATGTATGTAGTGAAAATTAAACAGATTCCGTATTTCAATCCTAAAGTTAAGTGTTCATACTTTGGTCTCAATCCAGGACTTTATTTGTAGCACTTGACTGCAGTTTTCAACAAAGTCCGGAAACTTTACAAAAACAAAACTTATTTCTCTTTCAGGTTGACTTATACCTCCGCTTTTCTTTTAGAATTGCAAAGGTATCACCCTATTGCGCCGATGGCTGGACCACGACGTGTTTTACAGGATACCGTTATAGATGGATATCTAATACCTAAAGATACAACCGTGCTTATATCTTTGGGTGGTATACACTTTGACCCCGAGTTGTGGGATGATCCTCATGTGTTTAAGCCCGAAAGATTTATAGATGAGCGTGGAGTACTAAAAAATGCAGAGCATATGTATCCATTCGGATTAGGTGGGTGCTAATATTGTTAGTTTATGCTTAAAAAAAACTACTTTTACTACATAAGTTGGAAATCTGATATAATAGTAAATTTTTGGGATTTTTTTATGGAGATTTTGCGTGTTTTCTGCAATGTTCTTTTCTAAAATATTGCTTGGTCATATCTTATTTACCTTACGAATAACTCCTACTCCCCTTATTTTCAAATTAGTCATCGAATATTTTTCTACCGTCCCTATACTAAATTCATGATGGACGTAATTCTTATTTAGTCATTAGTCCTAGATGGACATTTTGTATTTTGGACATGAGTCGTGCAAAGGGTCCTCGGGTATTTAACCGTAAGCATAAAGTTTAAGATCATGGAATGTATTTAGCATATTGTTGACAGGTCGTAGGCGCTGCCCCGGTGATACTCTTGCGAAGTCCTTCATATTCATCACACTTGTGGGGATCCTCCAGCACTTCAGGATCGAATGCTGTAACGGCGTTGTACCCACAAACGAACCAGTTATAGGCCTCATCGCAGCTCCTCAGGCTTACAAGGCAGATTTTGTACCAAGAAAATAATGTACCGGGTATACTTAGATTCCGGTGGAGGGTTCATGGTGATGTGACTTAGAGGGTACTTTGATAAAACACGTATTGGCGCGCGTTGGGGTTGGGGGTAAGATCATTTTGTATGCTGTGACAGATGTCATGCGCCGTCACGACGACAGTTTTTTTTTAACAATATGTCCTACAATAGATAACTTTACTGTAGTCTCAAAAATATAATGTTTAAACATGCTTTCGCGAATTTTTACTTGAAAGCTACCTTATATATTCATTCTCACATAATATTTACAACTCTTCTGCGAATTTTCCTTAAATAATTTATTCAATGATGCTTTGTATAATATTTGTACCCTAATACATGTATGTATTAGCGATTCTATTGTAATTTAATTTGAAATAAGTATTTTTGAAAAAAAAAAACAACAAGTACCTATAAACTTTAAATAGGTTACCGTGAGCTGATTGAACTCACCGATGTAGGTAAGTACAAAATTTCATTTCAATCAACCTATTTTCTGATTTTCTGAGGAGTTTTGTTCTCCATCATCGGATCAGCTCGCAGTCATCATATTACAAAATAGTAGATGAAACTTGACTGATGTAGTGAGTTTCAACTCACTTTTTTGACACCGGTAAGTTAGTCAAATTAAGCTTGCAAGACCCGGACAAACACACAAACATTGCAAGGTAAGTTAATTAAAAGCTTTTAAAATAATACTTGTCTCGATTTCTATTACGATTTACCTGCTTACTTACTAAGATCGATAGTGGTACTCGTATGTCTAATTCCGACCACTAGTAAAACTACGCCATTTAATAAAATAGCTAGGCATTTAATTGAACGGCTGATTAAGCGGCTGCGAGATATCTTTAACATCATTATGGAAAATATTTTGTTTTCTAGATCTGCTAAATTGCTAACTCTATATAATTACAACATTGTTAATTAAAAACTTGTTTAGATCACAGTATAGTATGAGAGACTTGCTTAATTAAACCAAAATGATCCTGTTGGAGAAACACGTGAGAGGCACTATTAGTGCTCTACATCGATTAACCTTGTTCAGAGAATGACCTAGGTGTGCAAAGGCCATTAAACAGTTAGGCGGTGAGGCGTCAGCTTATGTAACTCGGTTATACCACACCTCCGCGTGTATCGTATTTGAAAACCAAATTGCTGACTGCAATTTGTAACTTCTGCCACGTATACTATGATAAAATATTTATCGCTGTAGTATATGACGCTCTTTGCGCCTTGTTTTAACTTGCATCAAGTTTCTTCTTATTGTATTTGCTGAGAACATGTTTTTGTTTAAAACAAGGACTAGATAAGACTAAGTTGGACTTTCTCTCGTCCCCGATAAAGAAGAATTTCAATGATATTCAATAATTAATTACAGACAAAAATATCTGAAATGCCGCTTTGAGTAATCCAATGCCTTAGGCCAGCTTCAGCCCCTTGGGTCCATGCTTAGACCTGTATTCATAGAGAAAGATACTATTTATCTCGTACTCTACAAAAAGCTCAAAGTCATGAATCTTTGGTTATGACACTGACAAAACAGTGACACACGAGGTTCAGCAACAAATACACAGGAATTTACAAAATAAATTGAATAAAAAGAAATTTTAATCGTCATGCTACAATATTCTATCGAACAGCACTCCCCTACTTGAATAAGTTTTGTAAATTGTGTAGAAATAGGACTCAACATAGAATATAAAAGTAAGTAATTTTGTTTATTTGCTACTAGCTGTCCGTCGCTGTGTTACCCGCGGTCCCTCGGCAAAACTTCACTTTCCCGGGATAAAATATAGTCTATGTTCATCAGGGATAACGCTGGATTCTTATGGTGAAAGAATTTTTCAAATCGGTCCAGTAGTTTCAGAGGCTATTCAATTCAAGCAAAAAAATTTCCTCTTTATATTATTTGTGCAGATGTAGACTAGCTGCTCTCTGCGGTATAAACTGCGATTCTTTTAGTACACATCTTTTTTCCTGGATAAAATGGCATATGGGCTATTCCTAACTGTAACCTATCTCTGTGCCTGCAATTTTCAGCAACCATTCAGCCGTTTCAGCGTGATTGAGTTACATCCATCGATCCAAACCTCGCATTTATTATATTAGTAGGTTTAGTATAAAATTAATAAATAATGCTGGACATTTCACACAGCATCATCTAGCCCCAAACTAAGCAAAGCTTGTTAATATGGGAACCAGATAACTGATATACTACATATATATTTTTTGTTTGTAAATATATACATATTATACATTGAAACACCCAGACCCGAGATAAATATTTGCAGATCATCCCAACATTTATCCCGCGGCGTGGATCGAACCCGCAACCTTCTGCGTCCCAAGCGGGCTTTCACCCACTGCGCCACAGAGGTCGTCATAAAGGTCGAGGAGTATGATAGGATACCAACCCTAATGTGCTCCATGTGAATGTCGTATTGCTCAGATTCTTATCCATGCATTACGTAATCTGAATATTTGCCGGTTTGATTAATATTGCCTGTGAGGCTTTCGAAAGCATGGTTGTGTAAGTTTGAAACCAATTACCTATTAGAATAACGTTTTAATAATCTCACTCAATTGAGTAATTAAGTCGGATCAAAGACTTAATACAGTCAGCATCAAAATTCAATTAAAATTTGTCGACCGATGCATGGAATAATCGATTTGAAGACCTCTGTGGCGCTTAGGGTGAAAGCCCGCTTGGGACGCAGAAGGTTGCGGGTTCGATCCCCGCCGCGGGATAAATTTTTGTATGATCTGCAAATATTTATCAAATGTTAAGCTACTTTCGTTGATGACTGTACCTTATGTTTTGTCGATACGAAAATAAACAAGCGTTAGACGAAATATCGAAATTGTGGACCCTAATAGAACGTTAATGATCATTTTACACAAATTATTGTATAAAATTAACGAAGAAATACTCTTTGTAGGCTTTTAGATTGTATAGCAGAATCAATAAACGTTTTATCTAAGAAATATCAAGATGCCGAACACGATGGTGGAAATGTCTTCAAGCATGTCCCTAACAACAACTGAAAAAAAGGTGTACAATCAAATTATTTCCACTATTCTTTCTTATAGTTTAACGAGTTTTAATCTGTTTTAAGAATAAAGTGTTTAGAGCTGAAGAAAATCTGACGAGTTAATGAAAGTGCCGTTTTTAGGGTTCCGTACCCAAAGTGTAAAACGGGATCCCATTACTAAGACTGTCTGTCTGTCAGCAACCAGGTTGTATCTCATGAACACGGATTTTCACAGATTATGTATTTCTATTGCCGCTTTAACAACAAATACAAAATAAAATAAATATTTAAGGGGCTCCCATACAACAAACGTGTTTTTTTCCGTTTAACTAGCATCGGCGCGCGGCTTCGCCCGCGAGGTATCAACATTTTGAATAGCATATAATAGCTTATAGGCTACTTATAATGTTGATACCTCTCTGCTACGCCTATTCCAAGTTTCATCCAAATCCATTCTCTAGTTTAGGCGTGATTGAAACACAAACATGCAAATATCCAAACAAACTGTAAGCTATAGGGATAGTACGGTACCCTTCGTGCTTGAGTTCGACTCGTACTTGACAGGTTATTTATTTACACTTGTTTTAACAAATTTTTCAGGACTACAGCACTAATACTCACTTCAGTTGGAGCAGTATGCGAAAGTTTGTATACACAGCCTGTACATATTCAACTGGCATTTATAATCTGGATTTGTTTTCGAAAATTGTGACAAAAGGTACATTATTTAACTACTAGCTAGTTAAATAAATAAATTAATAATGCTGGACATTTCACATAGCATCATCTAGCCCAGTGGCGTAGTTAGGTAGCCAAGGGTTTTAGCAAGTCAAAATATAAATAAGCAGGGTGCGGCAAAATTTTACATTAAGGGCAGCTATTTTTCTTTTGTAGTTAGATTTTGTTCTTAGAAAACTATAGGTTTAACTATATCTTTTTTTTCTTTCACAAACTCGAGAGTCGGAGGGCCCCTTGAGCTTGGGGGCCCCGGTGCACAGCACCGCCTAGCCCTCCGATAGCTACGCCACTAACTAGCCCCAAACTAAGCAAAGCTTGTATTAAGGCAACCAGATAACTGATTTGAGTACCTACTGGCGTCGATTCTGTTGTTCACTGACTAAACTTAATTAAAACTAAAAATGGCACGTTTTTATTTTGTTCTCACTAAAGACGAAAATGGCATGTCGTTGAAAGTGACATAACTAAAAGTATAATCAAAATGGCGCCTCTGAGCTTCTTTAGCAGCTGTTGTACACGGCAAGCAAAATGGTCTTGACTAAATCTACCCACAAATACTTCATTTTTACTAAAAATAAGAAATTTTAAGAATGCCACTGTAATAGTCATTCCATTTTGGACTTAATCGTTAACGAAATAAGAACGAAGCATTTTAGTTTAGTTAACTTTAGTCAGTGAACAACAGAATCGGGGCCACTAAGTACTTATATACTTTTTGTTTGTAAATAAATACATATTATACATAGGACACCCAACCCGAGACAAATATTTGTAGATCACACAAACATTGGTCTGGCCGCGGGGATCGAACCTGCAACCTTTTGGTTCGCAGGCGGGCTTTTGCCCACTGCGCCACAGAGGTCGTCAAGTTGAACCTTTTATTACATTCTGCGGTATTTGTTTCTGACATTCAATTAATGTAGCATTCGGATAATAAATACTACGCTTTAGCCTTTCACATCAACATTGGCTTCAAAATGTTAGAAGCTGTTAAAAATATAAATAAAGTTTGTTAAAATAAGTACCTATTTTTCTTCTTCTTGTCGTGTCGATGCTTTATTCAGATAAACTTGGAATAATGATAGGCCACTTTGATGGCTCTGAGGCAGCATTGAGGTCCTCTCTTGTGCAGATCTCAGGGCACAAGGGGCACACCAGTAGGTGCTGCATTGACTGAACTGCAGCACCACAGTCACATTGCGTTAAGCTTGGTTCCCTAAATCCCCATTCACACATTCAGTCTGCACCTACCTAAACCCCAATACCTAACCTAACCTACCTATTGAAAACAAAAACCTACCTATTGAAAACAATTAAGATGTCACTCCCCCTGTTTTTTATTTATTCAAGAATTTTATTTGCTTTGATTGCTTGCTACTTATTTATTCAACAGCGGTTTACTTATTTATGTACTAGATTATTCATGAAGGTCATCTGCGCGTGAAGTTAACCAAAACTTCAGGTAGCAGAATCATTGATTCGTTATCTTAAACATTAATTTGGTTTATAAACCAACATCGAACTGAGGCTCAATGCATATTGAATTGGCAAGCGACGCGACAATTAGTTTTATAGCAAGCCATTAATAATCTTATGAACAATATAAATAGAAACGCTTATAGAATGAACGAGGTCTGGCGAATCTTGTACCATTGTTCATACGGTTTATAAAGGCTTGCTATAAAACTTATCGCATCGCTTGCCAATTCAATATGCATTGAGCCTAAGACGCAAACTTTACTTTGTTCCCATGAAATATATGCGCTGCGATATATACCTATGGTTATAGAATAAAATTAAATTTTATTTTCTTCACCACACTATCAGTATATAATACATATAAAAGAAAGTCGCTTCCCGCTGTCTGTCTGTCTGTCCCTATCTATGCTTAGATCTTTGAAACTTCGCAACGGATTTTGATTCGATTTTTATAAATAAAGTGATTCAAGAGGAAGGTTCACATGTATAATACATGCATAATATAGTAGAGGAACACTAATAACTAGAGGTTTCTAATGTGATGTCGTAAAATAACCCTTTTTTGCGCTTACATTGCAAGCACTGGCTGAACCATCATATTTAGTAGCAGCATTGCACCCGAGTCACATATATTTAAAAAATCTGTGAATGCAGTTCAAAATATCTCAAAAGTTAGGGAAGGTCTCGTATGAACGTTTTCTGGCCCTCCGTGTCTCATCTCAAAAATCCACCCTGTAGGTACTTATGCTATATATTTATTTTATTATCTACTAAACTATTACTTACCTACTATATTACTACTTATATACAGATAAAGAGGTAAAGTTTGTTTCTATGATTCGACGAAGGTTGTGTTGCGGGTTCGGTTTTCGCCGCGGGACAAAATGTGTATGATCTTCAAATATTTGTCTTGGGTCTGGGGTTTTCTATTTATAAATAAATATGTATGTATTTACTAAAAAAAAGTAAATAGATAAGCTCTACCTGGCCTCTGCTTTCTTTGTCCAGGATTATTTATTATTATACTAAATATTAGACGATTGCCTGTAATGCACATAGCATTACTGGCATTCGTCTAATATTTAGTAAAAAAAACTAATATTTAGTAAAAACAGCCAGTAATTTTGTGTCGTTTTTGGTAGGTAGATACTTAAGTATTTTACTTACTTTCGATTGCAGTAACAATATTCGAATTTGTGCTTTGTGAAATCACATTCGGTATGGCTTACATGTTCATGGATTGCTTCATGAAACAGTACACGAGAAGACAGGATGCACATAAATACTTGAATCCACTTTTAAAAGGGATCACGTACGGTCTGTTTCTACAAACATCACTATGGGCCGTGCTGGTGAGTATAAGTATACATATTTGTAGACTAATTATTGTTAGCCATTGCTGTCCCACTGTTAGGCAAAAGTCTCTCCCCATTCCTTCCAGAGTCTCGGTCTTGTGCAAGGCTCTCCCAGTCGCGTCTCGGTCTCTCGTGGTCGTCTTCTTGCTAGGTCGGGGCGCCACTCGGTGGCTACCTTCGCCCACAGCTCACCTGGCATGTAACAGACGTGACCAGCCCAATTCCACTTTAATTTGGCAGCCTTCGTAGCTACGTCTGCGATTTGTGTCTGGGAGCGTAGTTCGGTGTTGTGGATCCTATCCACTATCTTGACAAAAAGCTGCGCTTCATCGCTCGTTGGCAAACCTTGAGTTTTGGACTTCTAATGTTGTGTCAATGACCAACTTTGCGTACCTTACTTGAGGACGGGGAGAATGCATAAATGTAATGTATCCATTAGTTTTCGCATAAGCGACAATGTAAAGTCTGGACATTTC
The DNA here is from genome assembly GCA_963565295.1 of Epirrhoe alternata. Classification (NCBI taxonomy): domain Eukaryota; kingdom Metazoa; phylum Arthropoda; class Insecta; order Lepidoptera; family Geometridae; genus Epirrhoe; species Epirrhoe alternata. The sequence continues at coordinate 6,422,482 of OY751375.1, forward strand.
ATGAGACCTCTTGGTCCAATTGGCAATCTCGATTTACCAAGTGATTTCTTTGTCTCGCCTGAAATCGAAGGAGACTATTTTTCCAAGGTAGATATAGTCCTCGACATACTGCAATTCTTCCCCGTCTACTCTAACTGCTTATACCTAACTGAATACTTTCATAGTTTTCTGTAATATATCATGAAAAATACCCCTCGAACCCATTGGAATTTGGATCTTGAATAAACTCCATGAAAGTAAACTATACAATGTCCAATACAGCATGCGAGCTATGTAGCTGACTCAATGCGTTTTCTCGTCTCAAGCCTTCAAGATGTGCCGTCCTGGTCCACGTGCCACGTAAGCACCAATCTCAGTTGTGTGCCGTCGAAGGATGTCTTACGTGGATGTCAAGATGATAAATCCACAAATTTTACCTCCACGTCGGCTCATTTCTTTTACCTGTAAGTCTATCCGTAAGTATTATTATTATAGTGAAATTAATTCGAACTGTTTGAACGACCTTTCAAATTGTTTGGGTATAAGTGTCTTCTTTCTCTACTAGGTACATCATCATTCATTTCTCTGCCCTTGTCCCACTTTTATGTGAGGTCGGCACAACAGGTTTTCCTCTTCCACTCCATCAGCCGTCATCTCAACACTCACTCCTTTCTTACCCATATCATTCTTCACACAGTTCATCCATTTTTCTTTAAGGATGGAATATAACTAAATTTATCTTTATAATATTTTTCTTATATTCTCTTAATATTTATTTATAATATTTTCTGTACATTATGTTACAAAAAAACTAAATCAAACAACGAATTTATGTACTATGATTAATTAAAATGGACTTTAAAACAAACATACGCAACCGGGTTAGATAATGATACCTCCTAGCCTATAAGTGTCCCTATGTGGATAAAGTCTTCATCCTATTTCCGTCAGTACAGTGTTGCAAATAACGGATACAGCGCAGCCGGATAATATTTGTTTATCTATCTACACTAATATTATAAAGAGGAAATATTTGTTTGAATTGAATAGGCTTCGAATGCTTGAATGTCCATTGGTAAAAAAATTATGTGCCGTGCCATGCCGTCTCGGTCTGCGTAGGCCTTAAAGATTGACTGAAACCCTTTGGGTACAAGACCCTAAAGTTCTCGCTAGTAGGTACAACATTTTTGTACGTCTCCCCATGTTTTTTTCTTTGATGCAGTGCAGTATTTTCCCAACGCGTTAATAAAATATCCAGTCATGTGTCACATCGCGCCGCCGTAATGGCCAGCCAATACCACTGGCTCGTGTAATGGAAAATTGGCTTCGAAAAATTAAACTTTACGCTGATAAAAAGCAGGAATCCTACTAGTTAATATTATTTAGCCCGCGCGCGAATTCGTCTGCGCATTATTAGACGCTGGCGCCGCTTACACAATGCCATTCTGGCATATCATTCTTGCGTCTGCTACAGAATATTAGCTCTTGCTCCGTTGAGTTTGAGAAAGCAAGAGGCAAGAATGGTATGCCAGAATAAAATCGTGTAAACGGCGTCCTATGCTTACACTCAACGGGACGTTGTTACTGTCTGGGACATTGTTTGAGATGGAATATACTTGCCCAGCACCTAAACCATCCTCTCAGCTTATTCCGCCTTATCCACAGGGAAGACAACGTCAATACGTGTGGAACTGACTAAGCTGTGGGTTTCATCACGATGTTTTCCTTCACCGCTCGCTGATATGCACTTTAACACAAAGCTCGTGTTAAAGTGCATATCAATTTTACGAAACGAAAAATCATGTGATGCACGGCCGGGATTCGAATCCACGACATTTGGATTGAAAGTCGAGGCACAACCGCATTCTGCAAACACGTCTCATTGAAGAGAGTGTTTATATATATAAAAATTTGAAATGTAGATGGTTTGTGTTCTGGAATAACTCATAGGCATAAGGCATATCCCATTTTCTAAAACCAACCCTACCAAAACCCTACCCAACTTTAACATTTATATGGAAAATGCGCAAACGAAGTCGCGCGCGGTTCCGCTAGTAGGTAGTTACAATAGAAACTGCAGCTCGGATACTAACATGCATCAAAGTACCTCTTTTACAAAAGACATGTGTTCGCCTTTGATATATTTGAATCTCTCTTAATAATTGGTTGAATGGTTTTGAATCGAAATCGCGTCGTTTGCTGTAGTACTACTAAAGGTTTCTCGTTACGAGAAACTAGCTCATACGAATGGCATATACTCGTGTAAGCAGAAGGTCTCTCGTTAGTTCAAGTTTGTTTGAACGCTAGTTTAGTATCTGATTCACATGAAGAGTCACTGGAGCGCGTAACTATTGCATGTTTCCTCGCTTCAGTTTACATACATCGTGTAAATATACACAACAGTCGCAGGTATAATTGAACTAACGAGTATCTATATACTCGTCTGAGTTTTTAAAACTCGAACTAAAATAAATTTAGATTTTCATATCTATTGATTGGCAACATTATTTTTCGATGTTATGGTGGCCTTCACCGTATATGTTCAGATTTGAGGCACCTCTGAGAAGAACGGAGTGTGTGTTTTCTTTGATAACACTTGTTGGTGCGAATAACTAATGGAGAGTGGGTTCTTGATCTATATTTTTTAATTGATTGTCGAATCTTTTTAATTGACTCAGGAGCATGAATGTACTGATAAAATAGAGTCCACACTATAGATGAGAAATATATTGATCAACCAATAAATTAACCTAATAAGTAAATTAAACTATCATATTAGATAACCAAGATTAACAAAATTGAATAAATATATCAACTCTACATTTTCTAGTACAAATATCAAAGATCAACACGATATGATATTTTTAACACTAAGTACTGCATTTAGATTTCAACTCTATCAAGTAAGGTTTAAGAAATATTTTTCTACTCGATTCGTGCGTCGCTTACTACGTTATGACCCCAGCCGGCCGGAGTCCTCCGGATTGACTGACGTAACGTGACGTCACAGTGCGCGCACAGGTTGTTCGTTCACTCATTCAACTTCATAAAACAGTCACAGCATTCAATAATAAGTTAAAATAAAGCCTAATTATGATTTTTACGCAGTATTGATAATGATATTGATATTCATACGAAGTAATCGATATTCTTGACTGGATGCAATATGTTTATTTTAGCTAGCGGTCGAGTGCGTCTGATATTCTGGCTGAGTAGGGTACCGTTTTTGTTGTTGTTTTGTATTCGGTTTGTAAGTACCTACAAACTTCACTTTTAGGCAGACTGTATGTTTAGTTCGAAAAATAAAATGTAGTTCATTATATATAAAACCGGACAAGTGCCACGGATTCCGTACAAAGGACTAAGTAGGTACGTATAACAGTGCAAACTGTTAGGTTACATGAAAGTTATAAGGTACATGAGAAGGAAAAACATTTTTTTTTAATTTTTCGTCACATGTCAAAAACTACATCCTAAAAATAATTAAAAATCTATTTAAGCTTGTGCCAATGAAGCCCTTCATACGATACCCCACAGTTAACTCACTTCCAAATTTCATCCCCCATTCCTTGCATTAGGCTCTGTTTTTTTGGGATTTACTTAATTAAAAATATGCGGTTTTCAGTCTTTTTCCTGTATTTGTAGTCTAAGTTGATAATACTTGCCAAATTTAATAGTTCTAGGTCAATGGGAAGTACCCTATGAACTTTGATTTATTGAGTGTCGAAATATATACTTTTTTTGCGGTATAAACGGCCGTATAATTTTTTTGCGTTAAATTAGTAGTTTGATTTTTTCACATCTTAAAGGGACCGTAGACCGGAGTTTAAACGGTTTCAATTTCAATTTATACCTCTACCTCTACGTGTTCCCGAGATACAGGGTCTTGACAGACAGACAGACCGACAGACAGACAGACAGACGGACGGACAACAAAGTGATCCGATAAGGGTTCCGTTTTTCCTTTTGAGGTACGGAACCCTAAAGAGATAAAAAAAACAATCACTTAACTCTTAGAGAACATCGTATCAGTCCAAAACCTGTTCACGTGTGAAGGAAATTTACCATCATCACTCAATTGAATTTATTTCTATCAGTAATATTGCATCAAATAACAGAATATTCAACTTTATCAAAACTCCTACACACCTAGTTCAATAAAAATAGCAAGTGATATTTTCAACCAAAAAAAATATTGATATAAAAAATTAACACATAGCGGATAACCAATAAATATTTTGAACTAATATTGACACCTACAGTCCACACTCGCTCTCTCAATCTCGCTCTCTGTGGGCAGACGATCTGCTCTTTCTAAGTTCCCTACTTTGGCAGGTTTGCCCACAAAGAGCAACACAGTGTATATAGGCAAGACCCAACTGGTTGTTTGAAGTGTGGACTCCATTTTTATCTGTAACTTCATGCTTAGGAGCAACATCCTTTGTAATTTAGTCGACAAAATGTATGTAAGAGAAAATAGTCGACAAAATGTACTTATTTGTTGTCTCACTAGAGGAGCGACAGGTGCCTGGATAACTAAAAATAGCTTGGGATATTTTTGGGATTAATCATTTCGTTCTTTGTTACCTACGTTTGGTTTTTTTTATTCATCGTATAAATCAAGAAACCGTGTTTTATATAAGTCTTACAATTACAATATAGTTATATTATAACTACATAGTATGAACCATAAAGCGATACGGCGCGTTATATACTCAATGGTTATATATTATGTTAAAACGCGCCGTTTCGCTTTATGATTAAAAAATCCAGTTGGATGTTTCCAACATCCATAGACGTTAGATGTTTTATTCATAAAGAAAGACTTTGTAGTGCAAAAATAATGTTATTTTATTTTTCAGCAAATCTTTTAAAAACGTCGATCGAAGTATATTGACCACGAGGTTCTTCGTTGTAGGCTTGGTGTGGGTGTTAAATTTTTTTCTCTCTACAGTCACTGACGATACTCTTCTAAAGGTAAATTTATAAAGTGATTTTTTTTTACAAATAGGAAAACTTACAGCTACGTACAACAATGTAGGTACTTACCTACTAAGCTTACAGAACATACACCCACTTGAAGTAGGTACATGTACACTTAAAGCCAATTAAAAGTTTCCACTTATAGAAAGGGTGTGTTTGAAAACAAAAGTCGTAATGTAGACGACAAAGAAATAAAATAGTAGAGTACTCGTAGTTGTTGTGTGGTTAAGTAATTAGGGGCAGCTCAAATATGTTATCTATTCTACTTCTGTTACATTGCTATAAGCTGGTTAGGTAACATTTTCATGTTTCTCTAAAATCAGACATTCGTAAAAATCATTACTTAAAAATGTAGAACTATTTAGTTCAGTATTGTACCTTCGTAATAAATTCATAATTTTGTTGCGTTTTCAGATTTTCAAGTTGGCGTTTGCGTGCAGATTCTTTTCTACGATTATCTTATCCATATTCGTACTTGTGACTACAAATAAACGAGCAATGACAGCGTTTGTTCAGATATTGAACGCGAACTCAGAAATGCATTTAGTGAGTTGATTTTCCACTATTTTAGATTCTTACTTTGTTTATAAATATATTGTTATAGAATAGATATAAATGAATTAACTTACGGAATTACTCATGTTAGAATATCGACGATATTGTTGTAAGTTTGTTATAAGTACTATAATAGGTAATTTTGGTATCGTTATTCGGTATTTGATTCATCTGAAGAATCTGAAGAATTTATCTGGATCCTTTAATGTCTAGCTAGTACAAACCACAATAGTTTTGAAAGAGAATAAATAAGAATTTAAATATTATGTTTGATGTAAACGCTATATGAAAGCTCAAATAAACCGGACTGCACTGAATTTTAACCACTAACGAAAATTCTACATTTTCTTCAATTCAGTCATTTCAGTCTGTTGAAGAAATAGTAATACTTACATCGTCATTTATATAAAATACTCGACTAGTATAAAATACTCGAGAAGTTACCCAAACTTCTTCAAAATCGCCTAACTAAGCTTAATTTAAATACGCGCTTAGAAATTTTCTCATCTACTGAGTGTATATGAGAAAATTTCTAAGCTTATGCATGCGACGTTTGACTTCTGGGTCGTGTAAGCCCCTATCTGCCGAAAAGCACACGTTACTTAAACTTGAATGATTGCCACAAGCCTAAACTTCAGGTTTTAGCTTGCGAAGTCTATGAAAAACTTATCTTTAAATCGTCGGTTGCAGGCGTAATGACATGGTACTCCGTCATTTTGAAGCACCATGTCCATACGATTCTCCAGATGGACGACTTGTAACATCTCGCTAAACTCTTTTCTTATAGCAAAAAAAAAAAAAATTTTTGCTTGCCGTTCAAGCGGGCAGGCAATTCAAATGGACCAATCAGTTTTTTTGTTGAGTATCCCGGCCCAGAGATTTACACTGAACTCTTGAAAGTTTGATGGGGGTGCTAGTTGAGGATTATGTAGACTCCACGTTTTATAATTGTGCGTATTAAAGTTGCCATTCCGACTAAAATAGTAGGTATTTATCCGTCCGCAGAATATTAAAAAAAAGTATTCATCTTCTGCTTGCCCTCTAAGCATCTCTTTACAAAATTCTACCTACGTTCTTCGGGTAATCATCCGGCTTTATTTGATGTTCTTTTTGAATATGAAATGCATGATAGATATCCCTCTGCCTGAATTATGCAATGAACTAAGATTTAGAGATTCCGGTTCAGACAATTTCTGTCCACTTCTTCGACCACGCTGCGTCTACCAAGTCAAGGTCACACATTGTTGCTATACGCCCGTTTTTGGTCCCGGGTACTTGAACCTCTCTGTAAGCATCACGGACTTCTGAAATTATCTGGGTGTTGCATCACTGGACTTGATAATAAATCCTGGACACCTGTATTTGGCTGTACTGCGCATGTATGGGGCTTATATATTTTTGGGTTGCTGCTTTGTGGAAAAAAGTATCAGTAATCGCCAAGAACTGAAATAGATAAGTATCTGTATATTTAGGACAACGTTTACCGTCACAGGATATTTAAAGCGTGTCTGGTCTAGTAAAATGTCGTCCAATTCTTCTTTTATTAGGAGTACGGAAGTTTTCTTGCGATAATGTAGGTATAGTTAAATTACATTCCGGATTTGGCTCCTGTAACCAAAGTAGACAAAAACTCTAAATCGATTCGTTTATTTTTTCATAATATTGTACCTACATTTACCGGTATAGTTCTTAAAAGTGAATATAAAAAAAAGTTTTCATCTTCTGCTTGCCCTCTAAGCATCTCTTCACAAAATTCTACCTACTTTCTTCGGGTAATCATCCGGCTTTATTTGTTGTACTTTTTGAATATGAAATGCATGATAGGTATCCCTCTGCCTGAATTATGCAATGAACTAAGATTTAGAGATTCCTGTTCAGCGTTCTATGGTCCTGACAATTTCTGCCCACTTCTTCGACCACGCTGCGTCTACCAAGTTGAAGTCACACATTGTTGCTATACGCCCGCTTTTGGTCCCGGGTACTTGAACCTCTCAAAAGCATCACGGACTGCCGAAATTATCTGGGTGTTGCATCACTGGACTTGAATCCTGGACACCGTATTTGGCTTTACTGCGCATGTATGAGGCTTATGTTTTTTTGGGTTGCTGCTTTGTGGAATGTATCAGTAATCACCAAGAACTGGAATAGATATCTGTATATTTAGGACAACGTTCGCCGTCACAGGATATTTAAAGTGTGTCTAGTCTAGTAAAATGTCGTCCAATTCTTCTTATATTAGGAGTACGGAAGTTTTGTTGCATGAATGTATAGTTCCATGACATTCCGTTTTTAGCTCCTGGAACCAAAGTAGAAAAAAAATATCAATCGATTCGTTTATTGTTTTCATTATATTGTACCTACATACCGGTAAAGTTCTTAAAAGTAAATTAAAGCTTAAACATACCAACACTCATAAAAATACAAAGTGTGTTATTCTATTACTTGGCAAAGAGCCCCTATTTATTTTTCGTGGTCCCGTGCTTATTTATTTTCAATATATTCAAACACGATTAAAGTCAAAATGTGGGCTTACGTGTTTTTTATTTGCTTGTAACACCTTGATGTCTTTAATTAAAATAATGTTGCATATCGACGGTCGTGCATGGGCATGTTTTTTTTTAAATATTGGAATCACAAACATTTTGATACAAATATAAAAACATCACGATTCGGTACCGTTTGGATCAGTGAGCATGAAAAGCCCGAGTTTTAAGCAAATAGACCAATGGAACAAATCTACAGCAGTAGACACAGAGTTTGAAAACGAAGACTGGATAAAAAACGAGGAGGTGATCCAATCAAAATTCATGGTTCAGTTTGCCTGTGAAATATTTTTATCTGAACTTCGCGATTTTTTCCACTTGTGTTTCAATTCGTTACAAACCGGATATCAAATAGGAAAATCGGATTTTTTCTCTTTGAAAAAGTATCCTTTGCAATTCGGTTAGTAAAAAATCTTTTTCAGAAACACGCTGAAGCTGAAGAGATGTTACAGGAACTACCGTAGTACTCTATTGAATACACATTTTGTTTGTACACGTAACCTACGTTTTATAAAGTGTAACTATCTATATGATATGACATTAATGATCGAAGAATAATTGAGAGACGACGCGTCAGGCATGGCTTCTCGCGGCGCGTACGGAGAGGCGGCGGCTGCTGCGTCCTACGTGCGCGGCGCGGCGCGTATTGACATTTCAATAGTAAATCGACTGTTTTTTGTTTCCGCGTCGCACCGCGCCGCTTCGCGATCGCCTACGTAAGACGCAGGGTTAGACACCGGGTAAACGAATACTATATGAATCAGGATGGTAGGGTAAGCAAAGTATCACATGACCATTTTCTAACGTTTGGTCAATTCACAGGGTCGATTACATATTTTTTTGTGCATGTCTTTACTTATTTCTTTTTATTAGCTGGTATAGCTCCGCTGCTTGTGCGTTGCTTAACTAAATTGAACCCTTGTCGCAACAAAATGGTGACTGGTTGGTTGTCAATCAAAATGATAACATTGTTACTGTTAGATTCAACCATTTTCATAATTAGAGTGACAAAATTGCGTTTGATAATAAAAAGGTTGTTTCTGAAACAATCGACTATATGCACCTGTAAAGAATTGCGGTTGTGTGGTATCAAAGTTTGGTTGTTGCTGTAACCTTATTTTTCCTAAGTGTAGTAAGCAAGCAAGTTCGTATGAGTCAGTGGCCAACTCTGGTGACGGAGTTTTTAGGCCGCCTTAAGGCCTCCGTCATGGCTTAACGACTTAAATAGCCGGGACCGACAATTTAACGTGCCCTCCGAAGCACGGAAGCGCTCAGATGAAAATGCCACTGGCGGTCACCCATCCACTTACAGACCGTTTCGAACGTTGCTTAACTTCGACGATCTATCAAGAACGACTAAGCAAGCACGACCACGAGCGCTTCTAAGTGTAGTAATGTATTATTACTGCGTGCCCTCATTTTCATACGTGGGGTCCGATTGCCATACCTGTTACCTTTTGCCATTGCGTAGGGGTCGTTTGTGGGGGTGTAATAATTCAGAAAAATAAGTAAATTAAGAATGTTTAGTTGTGTCCTTTACAATATCGCCAATGATAGTGGGCGAGCACACTATAGGATCGAACCGAACACTGAAGCGTATTATAGAGGCTTATCTGTCTGTGGGTGCAACCGTGCTGAATAGAAAGGTTTAAGTTTGGATTTCTTCAATATTTTGTTGAAATCCGTTTGTGAAAATAAACAGTGATATTTTTAAGTCTGTGTTTAGAGCTTCTTAGACCCCTCGCAGACTACAGACTTTCTATCGGCCGATAGTTGAGACGGGTTATACTTCTCCATACTCATTACGAGCCGAAGTATATTCCGTCTCAACTATCGGCCGATAGAAAGTCTGTAGTCTGCGAGGGGTCTTACAATGATTTAGTATAACCAGTAGTATAACCCAGGTTCAGAGTCGCCTACTCCATAGGCGGATCCAGGGGGATATTTTTGTGTGCCTACTAACTACGTAAAAATTAATAAATTGTGAAATTTTTGTCAGTTTTTGTTTCTTGTGCCCCCCCCCCAGAAAAAAATCCTGGATCCGACCATGCCATAGGCGGATCCAGGGGGGGGGGGCACGGGGGCACGTGCCCCCCAGACGATATTTTTGTGTACCTACTAACTACGTAAAAATTAATAAATTGTGAAATCTTTGTCAGTTTTTGTTTCTTGTGCCCCCCCAGAAAAAAATCCTGGATCCGCCCATGGCCTACTCTATATATAAGAGCGATAAAAAGGAATAGAGGAATTAATTAACTTCGTTGATTACTTTCCATTCTATTGTCAGCCACGCCACAGTGAAAATTTAAAGTATAGTTTTCATAGTTTTCGTCAGATGTTTCATTTGACGCTGAGTGCTGCCAGTCATTGGCTGCTCAGCTTAGCCATTTGCATACGTGGGAACATATGATCCGTCCAATAGGTAGACATATTATGTGTTAAACAATTCATGTGTTCTTTGAAAGCAATTTGTGAAGCCAAACATCTCATCCAGCATTTTGAAGAATGGATCTGTTGATGATGTAGGATCTGTGATCGGACCCTTGACTTCCATATAGGTAAAACATACAAAATAGTTCTCAGCCATAGCTTGTTGGAAGTGGGCTTACTGCTTTTTCCCTACACTAAAGAAATGCGAGGCGGTGTTCTATGATGTAAGCGACTTTCTCGAGCTTCCTCTAATATAATATAATTATAAATTTGATATACTTTAATAATTACTAAATAGCTTATAAAAAATTAATGACATGTAACCATGGTGTTATGAATAAATTCTGTATTTCTGTATTTGACTACTCCCCTGTAACCCGCTTTAATGAGTGAGCCGTCAGCATAAAGGAGTATTATCTTGCAGTTGCAGCTACCCAAAACGTTCGCGCTAAAAGTGAACGATCGAATATGAAAAATTACATATCGTAGTTCTTGCGGTGTATTGAATTGAAACATTACGTTGAAAATAAATATATATTTTTTTATTTTACAATTAAAATATCATATTTTGGATCATATACATACTTCGTTGTTCCATTCAATGTTTTTAATCTTTTTACGGACATTTTTGGTGGTTGGTTTTTCAAAGTCAAAGTCTCAAGCATTTATTCCGCAGGACCGCTCTGGGATCACTTTACTTAAACTCATGTTCTTTCACAACCAATACCGTGAAGAACCGTACCGTTCTTTTTCTGTTTTTGTCTTATTCTTTTCATTATTTTTTTTTCTTCTCATTTTGTATTTTGTGTGTGCTTGAGTGGCAAATAAATAAATGTCTATGTCTATGTCTAAGAATCAGAGCAACAAACACGGTTTGGGGCCTAGCATTCTTTTATGTGATCCATCTTGAAATCCATTTTATTACATATCGTCGGCTAAATTCGAAAACCCCGTACCTCCATTAACGTAAATTTTACAGGAGACTTGAAAAACCGAATTACTGGAAATAATTATACGATAGCCCTACTATAATTGTTTTGATATATATATAAGAGGGGTTAAGAAATAATATTTTAAGCTTTGATTGCCTGATATTTCACTTGAAGATTATAAAACGGGAGTTACGAGTATTACTTGATCTATCGCCCGGAGATACGAGGTCTTCGTGGAGTTAAGAGTTAAGGTTGTAGTGCAAAAGCAGAAGAATTCAGGAAGTCATTGGGTTCACGATCAAAATTTGAACAGTCTTCTCGATCAGCAGTCGCGGTAGCTTGATTAGCAGAGTAACAGTATTCATAATCAGTTGTTGATTAAGCAGTGTCATCGGGATCAGCAGAAATGGTGGCTTGTTGAGCAGAGTCCAGGTTATATCCGCGATAAGCAGAAGTGGTGGCTTTGTGAGTAGCTTCCAAGAAGTTTTCGTGATCAGCAGCAGAAGCGGTAGCTTGATGAGCAGCGTCCAGTTAGTCATCATCACGAATAGCAAAAGCAGTGGCTGAATTGGTAGCGTCCAGGTTAGGTTCGTGTGTTGAAAAAGCTGGTGTGTCGGCGGTGTTCAAGTAGTTTTCAGAAATGGTGATGTTTTTTCCTGTAAGTATTATAATGTCTTTAGGTCTGATGAATGACACTGACTGAATCTTGTTTTCTACCAGAGTCAACGATCTATCGCAATTAACTATGTAATTACTCAATTCGCAATGATTATCACTAGATAACGTTGAGTTAGGATCGGTTTATAAATTTGAGAATATTCTCTGGATTCTTTTTTTTCTTACATGATCCATTGTACCCTGCAACAGAAACGTGTTTCGTTTAAAACACTCCCTTCTTACTAATTTGCTATAGGTAGATAAGATGTTAATAAGTGAGCAGCAGATTCCAGATGATGCCGCAGTATGGTCGGACCCTGATTGCTATCTACCTGCTAATACCTAACCTACTTATTGTGACCGTTCCAACGAACCCAAACACGAAACCTTGATAAGGAGTTGGGTATCCTGAGGATTCCAGGAGATGCTGCTGCATCAGGTCAAGATACTATAAGTACTCTTGCAATGTCATTGAAGTAACAGAATACCGAATTGAGAACCGATTAGATCTGTAAAAGTCGTTTTATTTCCCTTCACCAGAAAAGAGCTGGTGGTCCTCAAATGACTGAACTGATATTTTTGAAACATAACAACGATCTAGATTAAGTAGGTCAGCTTTAAACAAAAAAGAAACGACAAAATCGTCCACTCATTTAGCTAGGCCGCTGACAGACACATAGACGCACACGTCAAACTTATAACACCTATTCATTTTTGCGTAAGGGGTTAAACATTTTTTTTTGACAATCTATTATAAAGATCGAAAATCGCACCGCCAGGTGCCTCAGTAACCCCAACGTAAGTTCCTGTAAATTTCGAATAAAAATCTTCGTATCAACCACATTAATATGAAATGAAAACCTTGTATATCCATAATGTGCATTTTTTTTACAAATCTAGGCAAAAAAACTATGACAAGTCCTAAAAAGAAAAGATAAATGTGTACAGAACATGTTAAATTCTTACCTTTTAGTAGAAACGCAGAATTTGTAGCAAAAAACACCCGCCCACTCACTGTGTCATCTCTCGCACACTCAATCTCGTACTGAAGGGGGTAGTTACGAGGTTTAACTTTAGTAAAATGGCGCGCAAAACTTACGAGGTTTACGTTTTTGCAATTTAAAATTTAACGGTTTTTTACACGGAAATACGCGTTTTACAATACGATTCGTTCAGAAATTTGCTACCAAACTACATTAAAAAGTAAATTTCGTCCAAAAACGGAGTTACGGGGTTTTCGTATTTAGCCGACGATATGTCAAAAATATCTAAATTTAGAACAACTTCTCTGTTCGGTACCAAAACCTTTTATTATTATTATTATTTATAATACACAGGCAGCTCTCAGAGCTGATGCGTGTATATCTTAGTCCTTGTCAGTGCGCTTTAAATATTTGTCCAGTCTATTCTTGAAAGAGTTCACTGAGGGGGCACTTATCACTGACTCTGGTAACCGGTTCCAGTTGTGCACGACGCGATTGGGCAATATGTGCTCTCTGGGATTGCTGGTACTTGGCCCACGATGCAGCTTTAGTGAGTGTCCTCTCAACCTTTCATTTCTGTTCATGGTATATAGTGTCTCTGATAAATTTGGTACAGTATAATGGTTGTTTAGGATTTTATATGTCTCTATAAGATCTCCGCGCTCTCTACGTTGCTGAAGGGTATCTAGTCCAAGTTCCTGAAGTCGTTCCTCATAAGTCAGTGTTTTGAGAATAGGTACCATTTTCGTAGCTCTTCGTTGTACACGCTCGATAAGGTCGATATCTTTCTTAAAGTATGGACTCCAAACCTGGAATGCGTACTCCAACAACGGCCTCAAGTATGTCTTATACAGTTTTAGGAAGAGATCCTTGTTAATGTAAGTGAAAGCCTTTCTTATAATATAGATTATAGAATTGGCTCTTTTTACAATCTCTACAATATGTACATCCCATTTAAGGTTAGTTGTGATTGTAACTCCAAGATCTCTTTGTCTGTCTACCGTTTCAAGCAAACTTCCATTTACTGAGTAGTCTAATTTTGGGTTTTTGTTTCCTATGTGTAACACTGTGCATTTCTTTTCATTTAGGGTTATAAGCCAGTCTTGGGTCCACTGGTGTATTCTGTCCAAGTCTCTCTGAATTATGTTATGAGTGAGGAGTGGGTTTCCCATGATTTTGGTGTCATCAGCAAAGAGTGATTGCCGAGATTCAATGTGCTGATCTAGATCTTTATCTTAAATTTTGTCGAAACGTTACATAATCTTAACCATCGAACAAAACGAGTAGGTATACCTGTTGATATCTGCGCTAAGCTTTTTTATTTTTGTGTGTCCAAAGCGTGAGTGCCTGTCAGGCACAGTGCAGTTCTTTATAAAATGCTCAGTATACAGAACAGAATAGATACAAAAGATGACAAAGGCATTATTGAATGCATTTCTATTGTTTATCTTCTGTTGTTGGCCAATCGTGATGTAAGCCGAGCGTTATGGTTTTGATTTTAAATAAAGTGGTCTGACGTGCAGAACCATGATTTGCTTGGATTTCGGAGTAATGGGCTATACACAGCAAAAAATAAAACTGTAGTTACAATAGTTTCAACGAATTTGTCGATAATATGTTATTTGTGTAATGCATAGCGTAGATATGTAGCGATATAATAAAAGTCGAAAAAGCAATATTTTAGTTTCGCGGTTTTTCCAAAGCCACGTTTACACTACAACAGAAACTGCGACATAGGTGTCATAGATACCTACCTAAAGTTGTATACTGTTCACACTTCAACGGATTTTGTGTCTGAATAGTGTCTGATTATAAAATTGTACGGAACTTGTGTCCGAACGAAACAGTAAGTACCTACTTGGGTCACTATGAATAAACGTCGAGCATTTTATTTTATTTTTGTGTTGTAATTAAACAATGGCGTAAACGTAAGACTTTTATTTATTGTTATTTATTCTGTCGAATGAAATAAATATGAAAACTTCAAATAGTTATTATTTCGAGTACAAGACTAGGGGGCAATGGCGCTCATTAGGGGAGGCCTATGTCCAGCAGTGGACTGCTATAGGCTGATGATGATGATGACAAGACTAACAAAAAAGTAGTTTTTATAAACCTAATCAATTACTATAATAATGTTTTAATAGATAAAAGGTCAAAATTTTGCACGGGAACTTTTGACGTAAGGTCTGATGCGTAGGAAGTTGCGGCTAGCATCTAGCTCACTATCAATTTTAGTATAGCTTTCGAGTATTATATTGATAGGAATTCTTCTATCTAAACTATTGTGCCAGTAACCTAATACAAGCCTCTTGAAACCCAGAATAATAAGACTTAAGAGACGTAGAAGTTGTTTTAAACTTCACCTTTATGTCTTGTTGCTAAAGATCAAATTATTGCTCGAGTGTTGGTTTATCGAACATTTTTGAAATGTGATTATATTGGTAGTAGTATTCAAATTAGGTATACAAATATGCCTGAACTTTGCAGAACTCGATTAATTTGTGAATTCAATAATCTCTATCAAATGCTGTCTCCAAATGCCAGTCAATTGTTAATTAAAGTAGGTTTGGCTATATTAAAAGCCGTATAAAACATAAACAGGCTCTAGACGGTATCCCCGGATATTTTAATAGTTATAAAATTTTGAATAGTTACCAAATCTAAGCCACATGGATATTCTCTAAGCGCATATCTGCGTATTAAAAGTAACTAACTGGTTGCCTCACAATTTTTCATTTCGAACGCCTGATGAGCAAAAAGCATGTCTACTGGTAGTCGTGAGCATGTTTAGGTACTTCTTTTTACTTTTGATTTTACTGGTATTAAAGACAAACAAAGATCGGACCACCGGAATCGAGGTCGTCTGAGAGCACGTTGGGTCGACGACATAGTAAAGGTCTTAGGAAATGTTTGAACGCGAGAGGCGCAAGATAGAGGAGACTGGCATAAAAGAAGGGAGGCCTATACCCAGCAGTGGGTGATACCAGTCTGAGATGATGATGACGATGATGATGAAAGACAAACAAGGTATGCGTTAAGGCGGAAAACTAATCAAGCCTCAAATTAAACGATGCCACAAATCCCCATTTTGCTAACTAGGCAAAATTATCAATCTAGCTACGATGTTTGTTTCAGGATGCATCTGTGGAACACATCACCTACACTTATGGCATCGGTTTCCTAGGCTTCTATGAGTTCACCTCCATGTCACCATACACAATGGTCGACAACGCAGTTGTGATGTTCATGCTCTTGTTCACAATATTTACATTTCTCAGGTCTTGGATTATAAGAATTCTATATGAATCGCTAACGAAGTGCGTTGTAGTCGAAATATCCTTGACGCCACATTATTTTCTGTTTGCAATCTTACCACTTAGCACGCAGTTTTTGCATGCTCACAAGTTGTACACACTTTATATTTACCTGAATGTGATTTTCTCTACTACAGCATACTTGGTAAGTTTTGATAGATCATTTTGGTACATTAGGCTGGCCGCACTTTGGATAAGTACATACCTACTTGTACCGTTATTGGACGTTCAAATCGAGCGCGAACACTCACTCGCGACATCTTCTCAATAAAATCTTCTGCTAGATCATTTTTTGCTGATTTGGCGGTGTTGTAATGTCTATTGTTCATTTGGTTCTGCAAAAAACCTAGATCGAGAAGCAGTTTTGGTGAATTCCATCTTATCACAGAATTTAGCAAATTCTCTTGCCGCGCCAAATTGTCTGGTTTGTCACGTAAGTAGATTGTATGTGCAGTCACTTTGACCCTCTTGGTTCTTTGCCCCAAATTTATATTATTTCTTATATCCATTTTGAATTTCGATTGTACGATAATCCGGAGGGGCTACATGAACTCTGAGAGATGGATCGAGCGCGTGTTCGTACGTGTATTAAATTCGTAAGAAAACGCATCCTCAGTGCGGTCAATCTTATAGTCTTGTTAAAAACCTTTAGACTGAATCACAAACTTAACAGTTTGACCAAGGTAAGTTTGTAATTCAATCTATGAATAAATATAAATACCTAGTTGCAATCTTACTTACTTTAACATTACGGGGTCAGCTTACACAGAGTCGTAGGTCTCATTGCTTTTCGGTGTTATATGAGCTGACTCTAGGGCGTTTGCTTCTTTGAGCGTACGCCTGGCAAGGGCGCTCGGGTGTTGTGCTGTTTCACGACTCCTTGACTAGCTGCGTGTCACACGCGACGCGGGACGTAACTCGCCTCGCGGGGGACGTTTCTCTTATCTATGTCATCCTTTGACTCGGTAGTAAATCATCAAATAATCCGTTACGATATCGATTATACACCAGCGTCAAGCGTAATCAAAATTGTACAACGCTACGAACAGCGGGATTTAATTTGTCCGCTACGGAGCAGGTCCACGCGGTGGGCCCGCTTCGGTAACCCGCCTAACGCAGCGGAGGCCCTCATTGAGATGTTACATTATGTTACAAGTCATTATATTATGTGATGGATGACTCAGAAATCTGGTAAATAGTATTTTTAAAGATAGTACATAATCTTGAAATTGTTTTTATCTTTTCAGACCATGCTGACATTGACTATGTCAAAATTATTGCATACAGAATTTCGTTCGCTAAAGAACATTTATATAGTGGGGCTACTTTGCTTTCTAGGATTCGGCTTCTCTTTACCAATAACAGTGGTAAGTAGAACATCATCGTCTTAAACTGCAACAAAACAATTAAGTAGGTATATCACGGATGAATTAACCTTTGAGAACTTCGTTGAATGACATGACAAGTCTGTAACGACAACACAGTGGACTGTTCTACATACTCTCCTAAAGGAAATGAGTTTAGTGTCAAACGTTTATTAAGTCCATATTTCGTAGGTAAGTCCTTAAAATAAATCTATCTATTCTGATCTCTGCTAAAAACTAAGCCCATTTATACATATTTAACGGAAAATAAAACAATTAAACCCATCAATGTCTAAATCCCAACGAGCGTTAAAGTAAAAAGTTTTGTACACCAAAAATAGATCCATCAGCTTATTTGGCTCTGTTAGGAATACTGAGAAATTAGAAACATTCCGCCTGCTGAGGTACAGATGTCTATTATAACTGAAATCTACACGAAACTGCATTTTAGCTGAAGTGTTTTCCGCGAAACACTTCAACAGGAATTTGAAATGTCTAATTAGTTATTCATCTCGCTTTGTATGATAAATAAAGTTAAGGCACGTTTTCCATAAAGCAATACGAATATGAAATAATGAATCATTCTGACAATAAATATGAAATTCTGATTGGTTAATTGTACCAGAGGACCGATTTGGATGAAACTTGGAGTTGATACAGATCGAGGCATAAAATATAGGTGCCTAATGCTAGTCCACTATCCTATCGTTGGGCAAAGGCCTCCCCCATTCGTAGTTCGTTTGTATTTTATACTAGCTTCTGCGCGCGGCTTCTTCCGCGTGGTACCATCATTTTGAATAGCATATAGCCTATATGTTAGCTGAAATAGCTTCCAGGTCACTATCTACGCCTATTCCAAGTTTCATCCAAATCGGTTCACTGGTTTAGGCGTGATTGTTACACAAACATACAAACATCCAAATATCCAAACATACTCACAAACTTTAAGATACTTATCGTTTATACTTATGAACGTTGTTTTATTGCAATCCTATGAAATCGCACCTTTACGTTTTGATTATACGAAATAGGAATACTGAATAGAATTGTACATAGCAAATAAACGTTAAAGTTCAAGTAAGTCGACGCTGAAATTCAGTCTTACTTAAAATAGAAATATTTCAGCTTTCATAACTTGTATTGTCTAAGCTTCATTGTTGCGATGTCGGAATGAACTTAATTTGGTATGAATGTTTAAGCAATGATAAACCCAAATCATTTGTATCCTTGCCACCTATAGTCACACTCTTATTTATTGACGACCTCTGTGAAGAAGGTTAAAGCGGGATAAATGTTTGTATGATCTGCAAATATTTATCTCGGGTCTGGGTGTTTCTATGTATATGTATTTACAAAACAAAAAGTATTTAAGTAGTTTAACTGGTTCCCATAGTACAAGCTATGCTTAGTTTGGGGTTAGATGATGCTGTGTGAAATTCTCCAGCATTATTATTGATCATTTCATTATTATCATTACAAATCTTTAGAACAATGTTTTGTTTAAGTCACTAGAAAAAATATTTTTTTGGTGTAGGTATCGCAACCAAATGGTTTAATCAACCGTTCAATTAAACGCCTAGCCATTTCATTCAACAGCCTAAATGATATTCAGCCGTTGAATGGCTGATTAGGCCTGCGACATAGACAGATTCATTGAGCTCAACAAAATTTTTGAACTTTATTGATCATTTTTATCGCAATGTTACCTGTAGTGGTGTCAACTTAGTTATACTTAGGGCTGGTTTCACCAAAACTCAATCTAACAGCTGGTTAGTTAATCGTGGTTAGGGAATTTTCCTTCAAACTTCGTTGTTATTTCTGTTGCTATGGTTACGGCGCGAACTTTGCAATGCTTTTGGGACGTTGTTGTGACGTATTTTTAATTTTCTACAATGTCAACTGTCAGTGAGCTAACCGGCCGCGCCGACCAGCGATTAGATTTAGCGGCTTGTTAATGAAGATTTCCTTTGTAAAGAACACAAAACATCGTAACGGTCTGTTAAAATCTTAATCCGTTGTTATTTGTCGTACTAAAATTGAGCTAACGCTCTGTTAGCCAAAGTTTGGTGAAACCAGCCCTTAACATTTTACTACACACCCAATTTTTGAGCGGTGAATATTTTGTTCACGTCAGGAGAGAGCCCCGCAACATACTTTGCAACGTCATTGCCTTTAAGGCTCGACAGCGACAAGCGACACTACCTGTCTGATCCGAGTTCACACCAACAAAAAACCTAAAGAATTTGTGGGTGTTACAGGGTGTAAAAAGACAACTACCGAAAACTGAGGGGTCGCAATAAGACCATGATTCTAAACATATTTAGCGAAAAAAATGTTTATGTTATTTGTGGTTATTTACTACTATTACAACATAATCAGGCCATAACTACCTAATAGTAATAATTACGTTTATAAAAGAATAAAGCAGAAAACTCACGATCCAGCAATCTACGTAAAACAACGCGCCCAGTACACACGCAGCAGTAGGTATAGGTACTCTTCAAACGCTGATTTCTCCGGATATAATGATTTTATCGGAAAATCCTTTTAGATTTTATTGTGTTTTGGGATGCTGTACCTACCCCTTGCGGCTTCGGTGTATCTCACGAAGGTGGTTTGGTCATAACCACTGTTTTGTTTAATAACTAACACGAGCTTATTACGGAACGCATCGACGCAACTAAATCGAAAGTGTGTTCGGTAATGTTTGGTACGTATTCGCTGTATTTGAAAGAGACGTCGATCGCCGCGGCAAGCTGATATTGTCGCGGCGACACTGTCGCTTGTCGCCGTTGCCTGCCTGTCACTGCAAACCTTAAAGGAAAGTTTACACATATCAGTGAAGTCACAGTTCCGGCAACGCGTCCGCACTGGTCCGTATCAGTGCTACAGTTTCAATAATCTATTCCAGAAATTAGGAAGTAAATTAGTAAAGAAAGATGTATACTTATTGGAGGAAGGCTATATCTGCAAGAGAGAGGCTTGGCGTCCGTGCTTCGTAAAAAAGTATGATGCTGGCGATCACGTCCGTGATTGTCGGGCTGAGACGACACTGACATGGTGTGGATGCGTTCATAGAGAATGTATGAAATAATTATTATAACTGTGGCTTCATGTGTGTGAATCGGCCTTTAAACTGCTCTACCGGCGTAAAAAATTCAGCGTCCTTACGAAAAATTCACAGCCTCCGGTCGTCGGTAGCACAGATCGAATATCTAACATGTAGAGACGCCTAAGTTACCTGCTGGAAAGTGTAACTTATTTTGTCGTGAACTAAAACATACCAAAGAAAAATATCGAAGTTTTAATAAAATACTAGCACTACTTCTGTGATTTGTGAGCGGCGATTGGAAAGAGATACTTCTTGCCTCCAATTGGCAGTGATATATCAACTATCTGTCTTTAGATATTCTGATTCATCTTACCATGACTCAAACCAAAATAGTCATTTGTATTCAACGCGAATTTTCAAATCTACTACTATATAATATTTGTTTTTAGTGTAGATACAAGTAATGTCAACTATCTTAGCAAATCCACTGACAGAATATAGAAACTGTTAAGTAGATAAAGCTAATAGGGGAGCGACATGCGCTTTTCTGTCTGGTGATTCTCAAGGACTGGCTGACGACATTTTTACTTTGTGCCTTGCAAATAGCAAAGCGTTTCCAGGTTCTCGTGATATTCTTTACAAAGTTATTTCGCGATTGGAAAATAAGGCTTTTGGAATTATGGTTTCTGTGATTTTAGCTTCGAACCGTAGCTCGCGTAGTACCAACGTTTTAAATATCCTATTAAGCTGTTTCAGGCTAAAATGCTAAAGCCATGTAGGTATTCACAGAGAAACAGGTTTCAGATACAAAGTTTCTGAGACAAAACGTAGATGTTTACAGAAACAAATGTTTTGGGGACTAGGCCGTCCACACCCCAGTTGTTTCACAGCGATCGCGAGTTGCGCAATCCCTGATATCGGCTTCTTAAATAATTCTATAATTTAAATATGATGTTGACATTCCAAACTACCGCCATGTTGTTTATAAACAACTACACACGTCCACCCTTGTATACAGCTGTTGCGAAACAGATTTGTTTCGGTGTCTCCACTTCCATCGGGGAGCACTGAAACATTCTATAAACACATAGGCGGTTGTTAATAAACTTAGTGTAAAGTTGAGCCAGATCTAAACTCCAAAAAATTTATGGTTACTCGTGGAGTTACCCGGCGTATCTTTACACCACGTTTATTTATAACGGCCGTAGTGTTTACCGCAACAATTTTAAAAGTGTCTGAAACAATTTAACTTGTTTCAGAATCTCGTACATTTTGTTTGTGGAACCGTGTTTATAAACAAATGATTCTCAGTGAATACATGGCTTAAATAATATTCCAAGTTTCATTCATATCGACCCTCTGGTTAAGTCGAGATTGAAGCACAAACATACAAAATCAGACTCACTTTATCATACACAGGATATTATTGTATTACAATTTGACTTCAATTGAATTCTTATTCCTGACTTATAAATTCTACATTTATCATTTCACGAACAGATAAAATTAAATATTATAAATACAAAATACAAATACATTAATTATAAATTCTACATTTATCATTTCACGAACAGATAAAATTAAATATTATAAATACAAAATACAAATACATTAATTGCCCGAAAAAAGAAAGGACACATACAAAAATTAACAAAAACAAACTTAAAAATATTCCGCAGTTGAAATATAGGTAATATAACGCCCATTAGTCAGTGTCTTCAAATATCTGTAACCAAAAAACACACGTTCAATTATTTCAGTTTAAAAAAAAACTGATTGTGAATTCAAAAGTGTTAGCAATTACGTTTTTTTTTCAGTTGTAAAATCCAATCGAAAAGTTAGGGCGCATGTCGGCACCGTATACGACCTATTGACTTCAACTAAAAGTCGACTTACCAAGCTAGCTTTTAAAATGTCAGTTCTCTGGCGCTGCACTAATTAACAACCACAACAGCTTATTTTAGTATAAGTACCAACTTGTCTGCAGATCGGGTTGAAGTTACGAGAATTTACAATAATTATGCAAAAACGTAATTCCATTAAAGGTTTCAAAGAAACATTAAATTGGGTGACATTTTTTACGAATAAATTGAAATGTCATAATCTAATTTCATATAACAAGTTTGGCATAATTTATTTTCGCATATTGATATTTTAGCATAACCATAACGAAGTATCAAGCATAATCTACTTATGTCCTAACAGTCTTTTAGAATAATTTTATAAGGCATATTTGCCTTATAAAATTATTCATTAACCTAAAGCACAAAACCCTTAGGCACATTAATTTAGGATAGGTTGCGAGGAGCATAGTGACGAGCGTAGTTACAATAGTGCCAAAACCAACTTATAATTTTTTTTATAATTAAAAAGTATTATTCGACTCTATGAGAATAAACTATTATGCGTTTTTCAATTATGCTTATTTAACATTATGGATACGTAGTTAGAAAAAAGCTTTATGCAAAATGGTAGTATGCAAAATAACATTATGTGAGAAAAAATTATGCGTATCCCACACATCCCATTTATTTATAAAACTGTTGATACTGATAACATTATTGGATGTATCCAGACCCTATTTTCAGCTATTCATAGAAAAGTAATACAATATTCACACAAAAAGGGCACTTAACCAAATTAACAAAGGAATCCGCACTACTTTGACTTAGAAATTTAACTAGTAAATGCCTAAATCGGTGTTCTTTGTAAGCACGTGATTAAATTATACGTGAGAGGCTTCGGACGAGAACCAGAGCATACCAGTCGAGCAACCTACAGCAATAAGCAAATTCTGTGAAGTTCCAGAAAACTAGGTCGTACGTTTTTGATGATACTGCCGAGTTAATTACTTTCGAAGAGCACTTCGGAAGCAGTTTTTACTAATTTAAACGTCCGTTTTTTACAGTCCTTGTCTACTAGTACCAGAGTACGGGGTCTGATAACTGGGCTCAATGTGACTGTTTTGTACCTCGGAGGTTTCAAAGTGGCTGTTGTGATGTGGGTGTATGGGGTCCAGAAGTTCTCGACCGATATACACTTTTGGCTCGGTTTCAAACCAACGAAATTCTGGAAACTGTCTTGGGTATTGCTGCCCGTCGTGCTTTCGGTAAGTTTGAAATAGCTACGCACAAACGAATATTTATCGTTCGACGTAATTTTTCACATTTTCGAGCTGTTACACATGCATCTATATTCTGTACTCTGTATTCTGTGCTTTTAACAGCCCGCAACCATGACGGTAGAAAAAAGAAATAAAATGACGTTTGAGTTAAGGCAAAATCATCTTTTGTACGACCGCAATAAAACACACAATCGTCTAAAGTAATATAATTATCATTTTCTCTTTATCGTAGGGATAGGATGGTCTTGGTAAGCCGGCTGACATCCACAATAGGCTTCCGATGAAAAAATTAAATCTGATGAATTTTTCTAAATGAATTTCCCTTTTAACTAGCATTTTTAAGTTATACCGTCTTAGATCGTCATTTCGTCATTTACTCTCTTTGCAGAGTAATTAGGATAATGTCTTGTAGTTTTCGTCTGCTTTGCCCGTGTTTCCTTCGCGTTGCATCAGATAAAAAGTAGCCTACATAGTAATTCAGTCGGACTCGCCCACCGAGGGCTCCGTACCAAGGACTAAGTAGGTAAGGTACGTATATGATGATGATGAGGTACGTATAACAGTGCAAACTGTTAGGTACTACCTACCTTCCACTACATACACCAAAGTTATTAGGTAGGTATACATAAGGGATTTTTTTTAATTTTTCATAATTAATCATAGACATAAAAATACCTAAAATTCATAAAAATCATCAAAAATTCTGATTAAGCGTGTTCTTTTTTTTGCGTTTATTTAGGAATTAGATTTTTTCACAGCGGTTTTAATTTCAACTCGATACCTCCACGCCTTCCCGAAATAAAGGGTCTTGACAGACAGACAGACAGACAGACAGGCCACAAACGGATCCTATAAGGGTTCAGTTTTTTCCTTTCGAGGTACGGAATCCTAAAAATGATACTGATGTTTTTGGTGTAACTTGATTGATACATACATAAAATCACGGCTCCTTCCTGAAGTGGTAGGAAGAGTTGATTGATAAATATTATAATCGCGATTGTGTATTGTTTCAGTATTTCTTAGCGAGAAAGATTTACACACTAACCTTAGAAACGGACCTAAAGATAACGATCTCTGCTGTCATATGGATTTCTCTCTCAGTTATAATTGTAATTATTTTTCAAGTAAAAGCAATCGCAAAATACTTGGTCCGGAATGTAAGTTGAGTACCTATATTTTTTTATGTACGGTCAGCGTCATCAACATAAGTACTTTATGATTGCTTGATTGCGACATAAAATGGAAAAATAAATTGTTAATATTAGTAAAGATTTCAAAATATACTCGTATATCTCTATCCAAAATCGTTTAAACCACAATGCGTTTGGCATGATTGTCATGCTGGTCCTGTTATTATTTGTGCATGAGTATTTTGATAAGAAACAACAACTCATTTGTTATTCTGTTATCAAGTTCTCATTTTCAGAATTTACCAGGCGCATTCAGTTCAAGTATAAAATATGGTCCTCCAGATCCCGAGGATCGAAGAAGACGGAGATATTTTAGTGAGACGATACATTTAAGACAATGCCAGCACAATTGTCATGTTTTGGATGTGAGTATCATGAACAAAATATATCCTAGTACTGATATGAAACTTAACTAATACTGCCGACTGGGTTCATAAGCATAAATTATAAAACTGGGTAAAAATTATAAAACTTCGTCGACCACCATGTTTCTCTAGTATCACAACATAGTGTTTTTACTAGAAAAATATCCTGTAATTCCGATCAGTAAGCTTATTTTGTTTGTAAGTTTGTATGCTCGATACTTTTCAAAACAAAACAGGCAAATAAATTAAGAAAGTACAAGAATACAAGCAAAGCAACTCCTTCAATATTAATAGTTGTTTGTCGTTCGCGGGAGTACCTGGATGCAAATAATTTAATTGAATATTAGGTTGACGAAGTTTTCCGTCGTATTTATTTGTTGCTGGCTTGTCTTTTTTAAAAACCTTCTAAACATGTAGATAAACTGAAGAAAACTATAAATACGTATTAGTAGGCGTTACTGTATTTTTATTATCATCATCATCCACAGTCTGAGCCCACTGTTGTGCATAACTCTTTGTTTTTCATCATTTGCCATCCAACACTATCCTGTGCTAATCTCATCCATCTACAAACTATGCCTTTGGTTATATCATCTGCCCATTTTGCTGTCCAATGTCTGACGTTCCAATAGCTTTCTCATGGCCACCACTCGGTTAAGGCTCTACTCCAATGATCATCACCTCACCTCGTATTTTTATATCATAATTAAAATCATTAATATTTATATGACTTTTAAGGAATAGGCAGAGTCCATTCGTACAAGTTGACCATTATCGTACGGTTGCCAACACTGGTGCTATAGGCAGCAGCTAGTAAAGAATACTTTACTTAAGATTACTTCCATCTTAGACCTCACTACTGCTTAACATCAGGCAGAGTGAGGTCAAATGCTGACCTATTTAATTTATATAGTTTGGAAGCACTAAAACATTTAGTTAACTGAAGCACTTGGTTTAGTGTTTTCAAAAGCACGTCGAACTTTGGGTCCAGAGTTGAACTCTTACCCATACCATTCTTTTATCTGTGCCCAGCCCACACCTACAGACTAACAAAACTTCCTATATACTCTTAACCTTTCTTTGTCGCAAGAACTAACCAAGTTTCGCAAATAAAATTATATTCAATTTCAGGATACGTTTGATTGCAACCATTTGCCGTTGATGCAGACAAATATATCAAAAGCGTCGTTAGTAAGTGAACCGTCAGTATTAAATATCTTCGAGGAGCGGCCGTCAAGTCGACCGCGGACGTCCATTGTATTGGATATAGAGTCGCACCACTGATTCTACGATGTGTCGATATAAGCTTTTGGTTTAG
Source organism: Epirrhoe alternata (assembly GCA_963565295.1). Lineage (NCBI taxonomy): Eukaryota > Metazoa > Arthropoda > Insecta > Lepidoptera > Geometridae > Epirrhoe > Epirrhoe alternata. The sequence continues at coordinate 6,449,274 of OY751375.1, forward strand.
GTAAAACTTTATAATATACAGATTTTATTAAACCAGTTTTATTTCGGCTTTTTTTGGGAGGTGTATACAGTTTCAGGAGGCAACATATACAAAAGGGCGCTGTAGTACCTGACTCATTGTTGTAATGAAGTAAGTTTGTACAGCATGTAAACTATCTTATGCAGCTTTTGTTAAATTAACCTGATCGCACACCTACCGCGACGTACCAGCCGTACGCACCGCAGTCATTTTTCTATACAAAACTGGACAGTGCGATCACCCTTAATCAGCCCTGTTCATGGGAAACATGTTCACGGGTTTCCTCGACTCTCGGTCAAACAAAATTTGCAAAACTAACGTCAATAAACTAATTGTAAACTAGAACTGAAACTGTTGCACAACTCGCAGAACCAGATTGGCTCCGCGAGTTTACTTTTTTGTTCACACTCAGCCGTCAACAAGTATTTCTATAAGTCTTTGTTTAGATCAAATCGTTTGGTTTAGTTTCTATATTGGTAACAAAATCAGGTTACATGTCAGTTTTATCAAAATAAAAAGAAAAAAATCGTAGATTAAAAGCAATATGCAGTGATTTGTTATACTGTTACTACTACGAGTAGTATACCAAATCACTGGTAAAAAGTAGGTAGAGTAGAGACCATAGATTTAGCATGGTAACCTTTTGATATTTATGGTAGAGACTAAGTCGTATTAATTATAATAATAATTGATAGCACAGTAAAAAAAGTTAATTAATCCAATATTAATGAAATAAAAATTAATATTTATCTATCTATCTAAGAAACTCGTCGACCCTATAGTGGGATTTCTTAATTAGCCATTTTTTAAAAGAACATTAAACCTATCGACGTCAACACTTTTGACTTAGAATTCTAAATGGTTATTTAATTGGCTTATGAACAGCACAAAATCAAGATACTCTAATACTTAAACCGATGCGTGCGATGAAAAAATATTTCTTAATAGTAGTAGTATTTTTCACACAGGATCATCTAGCTCCAAAGTAAGCAGAGCTTGTGTTATAGGTACTACATGACTAATAAACTACTTACATACTTTTTTGTTTGTAAATACATACATACGAGTACATATTATACATAGATAACACCCAGACCCGAGACATATCTGTAGATCATACAAACATTTGTCCCGCGGCTGGGACCAAAGCCACCTTTTGCGTCGCAGACGAACCTTCGCCCACTGCGCTACAGAAGTCGTCAAAGTGATGTGTATTGTATGAAAATAGAGATCGTTACAGTACCTGCCCGCCCTCCATGTCCCATCTCAAAAATCTACCCTGTATAATATGGTGGTGACGATTTTCACGTGACGGAAAAATCTTATACTTTTTTTCGTCTAGCCCTAGCCGTATCGTCCAGAAAGGCACTTCGTTCCAATAATATATGGCGCACATGATTTGAATCGTCTTCATTTGGCAGAGGGGAAATACAAGGTAAGGCGCGTCCCGTCTAAGGCTTATAGATTCGATTTGATAAATAGATCTTCGATCAAGATAATAAAATTGATTATTTTTTATTTTTTAATACCTTATTCAAAATGAGGTTAAAAACTGCGTTTAACTCACTTCAGATGGCAGCACTGTTGAGTGTTCCTTAGTTTTTGTCATTTTACCTACTTTTTACGTAAACAAATAAACTAAGAATTAATTCAGTAATATAACACTTTGTGAAGCTGCGGATTGCAAAAACATGCGAACCCTTATATTCCCCAACAATGCTAATAGAAGAAGATAATGCTTTACAAAAAATATTATATTATAGAATTATTTTATTTATTGCCGGTAGCAAAGTGTTCTTCATAAATAGATGTTAAATCTAAAATTATTTTACTGATTATACTTATTTAAATCATTTGATTGTTTAGTCAGCACTGGAAGAGTCCTGCTAGCATTGACGTCTCTGAAACTATCTAGGGCAGAAAATTCAGGAATCTCATTGTCCAGCTCTTCTCCTACTCCTATGTTGTTATTCCTGTGGTACGCTTCAAGTCCACAACATCAAAAAATGGGTTAAATAATTTGTGATGGAACTTAACCTTCAAATAATAAAATCCCTGCTTAATTAATTACCTTTCTGTGCAAACAGCTTTTTTACCAGTGGTAGATGCTTTCCTTTTTCTCAGTCCATTTTTTAGTTGGCTGAATACATTTTGTAGCTGAATTAGGCAAATTAGTTTCTCCAGAATTATTACAAACTGAAGGCGAACAGGAATTATACTCAACAGTGGCGATATCTATTACGAGCTTTCCGTGTTTAACCCCATTCAAATAATGCGTCTAAAAATACAGAAAAAAAAACCCAAACATACCGGTATACCGTTTCAATCGGTTAACCGTTATGAATGGGTTATCCAATCCCTGACCGAAGGCATCAAATAGAGAGTGTTTATTAATGTTCTAAATACTCTATGCTTGCGAATAAAATAATACAGTAACTTTCAGTTTTATACAAAATGATCTGCTGCCAGCTCTGCATAGCATTTTAAAATTCCTTACCGATGTGGAAACTGAAGCTAGACTCACTTGACATAATACGCTCTATAACTAGGTCACGCGAAATAGTCACCTCATATGAATTAGAAGTCTGTAGGTTTTACAGGTAACAAAAACATTTTAGTTAGATGGCTCAACTGATTCTATTGTGTTTTGTAATATTGTATTCCATAATATAAGATAACTTATTTGCTTTCACTAGTTTATACGACTGTATATAAACTAGTGCAGGCAAATAAGCTAAAGTTACTATTGCATGGATTTGAGGCCTTGAGTAGATAGGTACAGTCACGTTCAATAAGATGTATACACTCCATAATGTTTCAACCCATGTACCGGTCAACATGTCCAACAATGTTCTGGTATTTTTATTTATTTCGCCACTAGTTCAATGTGAAATCAATTTCCGTTTTTTGTTTTTAACCTACATCTATTAGTTTTAGTGTGATATTAATTTTAAAAGTATGGAGTGTATACATCTTATTGTCCGTGACTGTACCTATAGAGAATATTGGTTTCACGTGAGCGAAGCCGCGGGCGTGACGCTAGTAATAAAATAAATACAGTAACATTAAACATTTTTCGTTCATTAAACATCTTAAGTATAAATAAACTCAATTCGCATGATCTGCTTGTGGAAATAATTTCTGATGTCTTCCTTTAGTAGGTTGTTGGACGTAGATAGCATGAAAGCAAGTATCTACATATTAATCTTGAGTGGAAGCTTTCATTGTCGGTGTAGAAGTGATGATTATATGAAGCCCCATTTAGCTAGATTGCTTCTGCAGCTACCAACATGTGTGTGAGTTTACTAAGCTCCTTTGAATTGGCCACTGCAGGTGGTCCCCATATACCAGTTTTCCTAATTAGAATATAGCTGGGGTTGCAATATGCAAGTATGGATATCAAAACATCTCTCAGATTTACGAAGTATTGGAGTGATGTCAAAAGTTTTGTTTATTACATATACATTTTAACAGAATAGATTCAGCGTTGCTCAGAAAGAGCACAGGCAAAAACTGTTGTAAGTATAAATAAAGTACAACATTGCTGAACTTCACTTTTATTGAAGTTGAAATAAGTGTTATTCCACACATCGGTATTGACCAGGCTCACCTCTCAATTTTTCCAATCAGCCGATCCATCATTTGATACTACGCTCTTCCGCTGCATCTAACATTCTTCTCTACACATGAAATTCAGTCCCTCATGACATGCCCTTTGATACCTTCACCCGGTACTGATAAAAGGGATTTTGACAGACGTTTGACAGATAAATTGACAAGTGCGTTCTCTCACTAAAAGTGCATCTCTCAGTGATTTCTGTTGTGCTGTAGCGCAAAACACATTATGTACAGTCAGTAAAATAAGTGGTTTACCACCCTACGGTTGAGATTCATATGAACGTCATGAATCAACAAGGTTGATTTTTCCTTGCAATACTATTTACGTCAGCAAAGAATTAGAAACTATGTATGACAGTTATCATTGCCCTGTTTATAATTTAATCTATATCTATAAAAAAGCTTAACCTGACTGACTCATCATCGTGGAGCCGAAACCGCTGAAGCTAAACTGAAAGAAGGGGTAGCTTTCTTCTTAACATAACCCACTACCCATTATGGCGGTTTCGGAAATCTTCCCCAAAAGGGTTGAAAACGTTTTGTATAAAACTTTTTAGTGCGTTTATCGATTTGCTTGAACAGTGTTTCAGGGTTTTTCAACACATCCCTTAAAATGGGATTAAAACTTTAAAAGGGGTTTTAAAGTTTATATACGAACATTTTGACTGGAAACTATTGGCTTGAAACTCGGTTTGGATACATTGTATTATAAAATAAATGGACACGTGTTTCAGGGGTTTTCAAAAGAACCCCTATAAGGGATTTCCAAAAGAACCCCTAAAAGGGATTTCAAAGTTTGTGTAAGAACTTTTTGACGGGAAGCTCGTTTGACTTTTGTAATCTAGGAACACTAGGTTCTGATGACGTGTGATGCAATTGTTGATAGCCCAAACTGACGTTGACGATGCACAGTCAAGGCGATATTCGATATACACGATATATTATGTATACACTTCAATAGTGAAGTGGGGTAATTGCGACTAAAATTTTTCCTTCGCGCTACTAATGTCCAAAATCAAATGTTAAACTAGAACTAATGTCCAGCACAAACTTTGTCAAATCTGAATTTGTCCATCTATGAAAATTATCAAACTTAACATTAATTTTAGTATCTACGTTTCGAATTAGTTACAATTACCATGGAGTTCTAACTTCATCTCTTTTTAATTCTATATTTTAAAAATTTCATCTTGTTTTATATTACCGTCTTAGGTAAATGTTTTAAGCTGTAAAGTGTGTAAAGAATATAATATGTAGTATTATTTTGCACAAAATGCTTGTAACAGTGGGACGGGTAATTACAACTATTTACAACAAATAGTGGCACGTTATCGCGATTTTATAAACTCGACAAGTAAATTAATACTATTTTTCGAGACTTTAAATTTTTACTAATTTTAGCAAATAAGAGAACAATTTATTTATTTATATCAAGCCTGTTGAAAATTGTGATATTAGTTGAAATTATCCGATAGTTGCCATAACCCCACTTTACCTTAAATATTTATTGCGTTGACAGTAAGGGCCGTTCACACTCGACGGACTAACGTATCATCCGTCGGAGTGTTTTTCTATACATTTGTCAGTTCTGGCGTTCCGCGACCGATAATCCGCGACGGATCTTCGGTCAGTTGTGAATCGACCCTAACTTGTCAGAGATATTTTCTTTATCAGATGTAAAAAGTTTTTCTCAAAAAAGATCGAACTTGTGTTAATTGAATGAAGATTTTATTTATTATATAAACAAGCTATTGCGTTGATAATAGAGCTCAAAATAACCAAATTATCCAGTGACTTCAAAAATGTCAGGCATATCAGTTGGCGGATATTACGTCATACTTGTGCATCTCGTCTCCGTTAGAAAAGTAAACCGTAACGCTAGTAAGATTTCACAGAAACTTTTGTCCAAAGTGGTAAACCACTTTCTTTGCTGACTGTACCTATGTCAAAATGTGAAGTGTGTATCTATTACTATTAAAATGCGGACATACTCGTACCTACTAGATTACGGAGTTTTATTAAGAGTCATTGGCACTTTTTGAAGATGGAATCCTAAAAAATTCTGACTACTATCTACAAGTTCAGCCAAAGCCCTGTCACTGGTGATCCAGGCGAATCGAATCCAAACGGCTTTTCACGTCACGTCGGTATCGCTGCATTTACGCAGAAAGCATTATCTTCTTTGAGTGTGTGAATTACATGTTTTCCCATTTGGCACGTGTAGTAGGTATATTTTGGCAAAACAAAAAAGATTTGGTTAACTAAATAGGTTCTATACTTACTTTTGGTTTCATTGTTTCAATGGTTTTATTATGCAGTTTAATCATCCGGAACTCGCGGATACAGAGCGAGATGCAGAGTCACCTACTGAGCATAAGCCTCTTTAACTCTCGCCAAGGTTTCCAGATTTAAAACCAGCCAACGCACGATGCTTACAATGTCATCCCCCATCAGGCAGCAGAACGACGTACACGCTGCCAATTAAAAGGGTAACAAATTAAAATCATTCAACGCTAAGATGAAAACTAAGAAGTTCCGTTGGGGCCGTGACGCCCACTGGTGTCCGTCAACTTAACTTTCCGTTCAGGCCGCGCCGCTCACAATGACCCGTGCGTCAGAGCTGTTTTCGATCTTCTCTAGGAGGCCTACGGATTTAGATATGCAAATTCATATGAAAGGGGACCCAAGTGGCCCTCTAGACTACCCATTCCATTTGTTTCTGAGTTTGTATTAGAAGTCTTAGAAAAATTCAACTATAAATATTTTTAATACGTTTTTAAGTAAATGACTATTTTTGTTAGAGCACATCTTCGTAGCCGCTTATTGAACCAGGAATACACATTGCTTTTGACTTAAAGTAACAAACGTAATTAGCTTTTTTTTAAACTCATAGGTACCTCGCAAATGGTACCCCGAGGTGACCGGCGGGGTGACTGCATGGCCTACTGGAACGGAATTTCGGTATACCGGCGCACTATAACTCGGTTTATTGCAATAAAATCGGGACAGTGTTGAATAAAACATATGTTTTTATAATCATATCTATTCATTATCCTAAAAAAATCAATCGATGAAATTTGGCAAAATCGATGATTTTCACCTGGCTCCGGGGTGAATTACCCGCGCGGTCACCGTTGACCGGCATGGCGCTCAACGTGTTAAACTATCAAATGCATGAGCCAACTAGCCAGAAATCATGACTATGGGTTCAGAAGGCTTAGTGTTGAGTTCAAAATCAATACACAGAATTTATCATGTCAGAGCTCAAATCGAAGTTCTTTGTGAACTAAGCTAAGCGAAGAGGACTGCGTAGTCTGATTAGTATTATTTGTAGGTACACATTTTAAGAAAAAACTTCCTATATAACGCTTAACAAACTTCCCGCAGCTTCCTCGCCTTTTTGTCCTTTTTTTTTCATAACATTTTGTGTACAATGAAGGCTTTAGTGTGGCTTTCAAATTTGATTCAAATCTGTCAGCAAACTTCCCCCCTTTCCCCACTATTTTTTCTCGATCTCTCCAAAGCGTTTGATGTCGTGTCGTATGATGTGCTCAGCAGAAAAACGAGAGATAGACTTATACCGGCGGACATAGACATATATTCTACAATATTGATACAAGAACTAAACCATTATTGTAAAATGGTCAAATGTAGTATGGGAGTCGTACAAGTTGGAGTGTGGAGTGAGGCAGGGGGAGATCACTTCTCCCAAGCTCTTTAATTTGTACGTAAATGACCTCATAGTGGAGCTGAGCAGCTTGCGAGTAGAATATCGGATAAATGGTGTTACTCGTAGTTTAAACAACATCAGCTATGCTGACGATATGGTGTTGCTCAGCCCCACTATGAGGGGTTTCGAGGAAATGTTAAGGGTTTGTGATGGGTATGCACTGCAGCATGGCCTCACCTACAATGCTAAAAAGAGTAGGAATACTTACATGGTCTTTAAGGCCAGCGGTAAATGCCCTGACAATAAGTACCAAATTAAGTTTAATGACTTGGGGAGAGTAGGGCTCTGGCCGTTCGGGGTAATATGTTGACCCGTAGGTTTTCCAGTTGTACCGATCAAGTCAAGATAACGCTTTTTAAAGCGTTCTGTCAGAGCTTCTACACGGAAAACCTATAGGTCCGCCATACTAAGAGATCGCTAGATACCCTACGAGTCCAATAAAATAACATATTTAGGTTTGTTTTTGAGATTGCCTCGGTACTGCAGGGCATCAGGGATGTTTGCACGGAACTACACAGATGGTTTTCATGCTATCTGGAGTAAGAAAACTGTATCCTTGATAAGCAGAATCCGAGGTAGTCACAACACCCTTCTGAACACTGTTGCTGACAGTTTCACCTCTCTTTTCTGGAAGTGCCTTGTGCGGAGAGTGATCAAATAAATTTCCATATTTGTTCGCTCTCGGCATACCGCTGTGTTATTGTCTTTTTCTGTCATTTAATAGATATTACTAACCTTAAAATAAGCTTACCTGATTCTTACCTTCATCGGTTAGTTCATGTTAAATACGCTTACGAGAAACAGCTTGGACTTTTTTACAGAATGTGGTTTCTACTCGTAGTAGTGCTCTAATGAATTTTTCGTTTAAACATTTTGTTTGGTACGAGTATAAGCAAGAATATGGATTATGAAAGATAACATAGTGATTCTCACTGTTGTTAGTTATGCGGTGGCTTAACATCCATCTCAACTCAAACACATCCAAAGAAGGTAACATTCCAGGACATCTTGACGACCTCTGTAGCGCAGTGGGCGAAGGCCCACCTGCTAGGCAAAATGTTGCGGGTTCGATCCCCGTGGCGGGGCCAATGTTTGTATGATCTGCAAATGTTTGTCTCGGGTCTGGGTGTTTCTATGTATAATATATATGTATTTACAAACATATTATACATAAGTTCCTTCCTAATATTTAGCTAAAAAAATTACAAACAAAAAGTATAATAATATAAGTATATATCAGTCATCTTAGTACCCATAACATAAGCTCTGCTTACTTTGGGGCTAGATGATGCTTTGTGAAAAGTCCAGCATTATTTATTTATTTATCTAACATGTCATGGCGTATATGGCAAGTGTGTGTACCCCGCCAGTAGCTAGAATATTTTAGAGCTGGTAACTTTAGTACGAAATCAGTTCGATACATGAATACAGATACCGGATCCGCTGTCCGAAACTGGCTCAGCGAGTACTCATGCGATTGGTAACCGACGCCAATTCGTGCGAATTTCCTTCATCTGCATTCTATAGGGCTTTGCCATTTCGTATGTAGTTCGATTAAGATTTCTTGTTTACATCACCTAATCGTTATTATGGTTGGTAGTTTTTTTATTTATGTTTTTGCATTGCAATTGTGGGGGAAATTGTTTAATCAGAAACACATTCGCAAATCAAGTATCAGGCTTGTTGCAAAGAAAAGTACCTGGTATGTTACTATCACTTCTTGATTAAAATGAGATGACTAACTTAAATGAACTCAACTTTTGTTGATAAAAAATACAAATTCGTTAAAGTATATTTTTTTTATTTTCCGTTTGGTTTCAAATTGTGTATAGATTTAAACTTTGTAGAGATGATGTTATTTTTCAGTTAGTTCGCAGTACCTACCGCATAAAAGTTGTAGTGAAGTTATTTTATGAAAATATTCAACTTTTCAGATGCATTTCTCAGGGAAGACTTCTTTTTGGAACGGTTCCGGGATAGTTGGTTTTATCCGTTGATAAAATATTCAGGACGGATAACATCGGATGCTTTCAATGGCTCCGATGGCTTTCCGGGGACCGTTTTTCATCGGAAGTTCGGAAATTTAATCACGGCGGATGCCGCGCCTGCAAAATAATTACTAAATTATCGTGTTTAATATTGATTAATTCTATATAACCACAAATAAGAATAAGATAAGTGATAGTATATACTTTTTTTACTAAATTCTGATTATCGCCGTTTTTTTTGTAAGATTAAATCGCCGCCCCCAGCGAATAAAATCGTAATCGACTATTACGATAGGAGTGTTTTTATTTGAAATAATTGTTATATAGGTCCCATTACACCTTGTGAATTTTTTTCAGCTGATTCGTACGAGCCCTTTTTGATTTAGAGATTTTGTAATGGATTTTACAATAATATTCACTGAAAAATATCTCACCTTTTTATCTCGTAACAGATTAATACTTACACCGCTTTATCTTCATTTTTACAGTAAACTGTTGTTGCGTGTTTATTCCAGTAAAAAATAATGTTTTGATTTCGGTAATGTACATTACCATATTATTCGGGTAATAATGTTTCATAACTTTTCAAAGTAACAGTTGTTTGCGATTTCGCTTTGAAACATTTTAAACTGTTTGCATTTCATTCTATACCCTATATTACTACAAAAATGTCACAATCCGTTTTATTATTAGAGGTCGCAATGATTTCAATTAATTATTATATGGTTTAGCAAGTCTAGCGATATTTGATTTCATAATAACAATAGTAACACGCAAAATTATTTTTATAAAGTTCGATTGTTCATAAAATTTCATTGAGTACTTTACTTATCTAATATTTTTTTGCTGAAAAATGAATAAATTCATTTAAAAAATGAATGTATAAATCTTAGAAGGAAGACATTAACTACTAACATTATTATTATGAGATTCTATGCTCTCCCTGTTAATCTTTAGATCTTGCAGATAAAAAAATCAAAGCTAATAGGTAATATAATCTGGATAAAACAGGTTCTTAAAACACAACTATTTCAGGTACCAGTTTCTCACAAAGATATACGTAGATCTACCATTAGACTGCCACTTCAGGAATATAAAAATTCACACCTCGAGCGGGTTCAAACCATATTTCTTGATTCAAAATTACTCAGTACCAAATCCAGGAACTAAACTCAGAACTCTACTGACTAAACTAAACGGAACTAAACTAGACTCAGAAGGAAAAAAAAAAGTAATTATACCCAGGAAAGAAGTCGTGTCGGTAAATAATTTGTCTTAAACTTACTTGTGAGCACAAATCATGTTTATTTAACAGTTAGAAAACAGAATAGGCTTCACTATTTCAGTAAGGTTTTAAACTGAAAATGAGTCGTACAAATTTTAATCTTAGTCTGCTTTTAACTACGAAATGTTCATATAAACCAATTTCAACAAAAGTACCTACAACCATTGCAAAATATTTTTTGTCATCGAGGTCTTCAATTCCATAATATCTGAGGATGAATTTGTAGTAGTATCATCCGAATAAGGCGTGGTCATCAACAACCTTACATGCTTACCGCTCACCGTCTTTTACATCTTTGCTTCTGACGCTTTAGAACCATCTGGATTAAAATACGGAACCCTAAAAACATTGTCTCTTTGAGACTATTAAAAAATGAAAACATCAATCAGTATCAGTCCATTACTGTGATGGGTCGCGCGCTATACCGAATTTCAGTGATTTTACTAATATTTTTTTTACGTTGTATTGTGTTATTATGTGTTTATATTGCAAGATAAACTCAGTGAGCAGTTGTTTATGATTTAGTTTTGTGTTGACAGTGATTTAATTCAAGAAAATATCCAACATTGTTATTGTTTGTGAAATTTTGGTAAGTCTGTATTTTCACTTCAAATTTTATTGTATTTAGTATGTTGAATGCTACAATCAAACCTAAATATTGATATGAAGCAATGCCCAAACATTACCATGACTTTTACAAGTACTTTATAAGCCGTGGAAGCCAGATTGATGACATTCAGTCGAACTTATGAGTTTAGACTTAGATAAAGGTGAAATATGTGTGTAACTAAATTTGTGATAGCGTGTCGTTTCTGAAATTTTTCAATTGTGCTATTGTTAAGTTAAGTTTCATATATTTTAATTGAAACATCTGAAATTCCAGACAAGACTAGGTTTTTTCCCATATTTTGACTTTTTATTACCTCGCATTTGATTCAGGAGACTTTTCGGTAATCGATATTTACACAAACCAAAATGATCTACCTTGCCATGGAATATAAACGTAATCTAGTTTTACTATACTAGCCATACTTAATTTAACGCCGAATAATATGGTAACATTGCATTACTGTTATAGTCAAAATAGCTTGTTTACCGTTTAAAGTGTCGTATTCGACTATTACTGTATAGGCCTATGTCCATAATTTACACGAAGAAAATCGTAATGTTTATTACCATTGCAAAATATGTTTTCAATTGTGGTAATATATATTTTTAGCGATAGTTTTAATAGGGTGCACGTAGTTTTTTTTTTGAAAATACTATATTATTGCAATAAAAATTACCTATCTTTTGGTGTATAAACGATCTCGTTACGTTAACAAACAATGGAGATATTAACAAAAATCGGTTTTTTGCTTCTCCTGTAAAATTTGAATTTTGCTATTACGATTTTCTTCGGTGGGGACGGCGAAATAACAATAGATATATACCTACTAGAACAAAACGTGTTTCTGTTTTATTTTTCAATCAAAGAGACCTTTGATGGAAAACCGTTTAAAGTTTTTCAATACTTTATCACTCGGCTCATAAATAGATCCTATGCCAGCCCTGCAGAGATATACGAGGAAAATAAAAATCCTCAAAATCGTATCATTAATGCCCAAGCGAAGTCATGGCCAGGCCTTATCGTGTCTTGGCTTAAGATACAGCTTTTAGAGCGTTTGTCGTTCAATAAGGGTCCCTGTGAGGATCTGCCGCTCGCTGTGAGCGGAAAGAGTAGCCACGGTCGATAGAAGGCAAGGCGCATGCCCGGGCCAGCAGCGCCGCCGCTGGGGCTAGCCGAGCCCGAGCGAGCCAGCATCAGTATTTCAGCCAGCACGCCGCTGGTACCGCGCTCCCCGTGGGGAGTCCGCGAAAAGCGCGTGTGTAAACATGCACGCGGCCCGAACCGGCGGCCGCGGGGCCGACACCTCGGCGATGCTGATAGCTCTAGCGTTCGTTTGTTTACCCCCTGTGAACCAAGTTACGTAAGTATCTTGCACTTTTAATTCAGAAATCTCAGTTATGTTACGATGGTCGCATCGTTTGTCTTGCCGCACGCACTAGAGAAGCCATAGCGGGCGTGTAAATCTCACAAAGCTGAGAGCACGCATAGTGCGACGGTACTCTTATACATTGTCTTTAAAGTAATCATCCGTTACTAGCTTATTATAAATGTGAATATATATTTTTATAACTAACGTTTTTAAATAATTTAACATACCTATATATTTCTTATCGAATATTTTTAAATAATCTGTGTATAAATTGATTAATTTAGTTGCTATAATTACATCATAATATAAAAAAGATATGGTAACGACAATGAGTAGTTCCTTTAATCTCATCATTAAGAATAAGAAGATAAAACATTAGGTAGGTACTTACTACCTATATCAACATATTTTATGAATGAATGTGCAATCATCACATAATCTGCATAACCTGCATTACTACGGCACAAGATCAATATCAGATAAATCATAAAATAAATTGAGATCGCCATATCGGTTCCCTTGAGAACGATTTTTCCCTGTTACCCTGATTCATCTTAGTGTTATACCTACGTAACCTGAATAATAGAAATGTAGACATTAGACCTATTGTGGGCATTGTACCCCTATTTGCTATCGTAGTCAGTACCAGATTATGAGGTTGTACTTATTAAGATTTGATTTAGTAGCACATAATACATAAAAGATCTAAATGAGCGCAATACCAGGGATACGAGACAAAAGATGAAGGAGTTTGTACGCTAGAAAGGGATAGAAACAACTGACCTTTTATTTCGTGAAAATATTATGACACCTTCCATGGCATTTTATATTATTTTAAGGATTTTTCCTAAATGCTTTGAGACGTTACGTGATTTATATCACTAAGAAGAATATATTTTGAGGTTAAAAGAACTTACCCAAGTGAAGTTTCCATAATTATATGAGATTTCACATCCGAAGAGATTTAGACAACATTAAAAAGTAACAAAAACAATTCATATACCTACTTTTAGTGTTTCAATAGTCGACCTTATCGCTGAAAGCGATTTCTTTCAGGTAACCTTTGGATGGATAGTGTAGAAAATTACATAAAAAGGATGGTGGCATACAAACATGTTCAATTGACTATAATTAAAAACACTTAAGTACTCAATTAAATATATATTCATAAAACTATATACTTCAAAAATATATACTATATACCTACATTTATTTCAAATAATTTAGGATAAAAAGTTACAAAGTTGAAACTATTGATGTAATGACGACGAATGAAATTCTTCAAAATGGGCAGAGACTTGGCATATCTGATTTATCTATTTATTTACACACACATAGAATATAACATAACATCACCAATTCGTTATATCTATTTAGTACCTCTAACTATTATAATCTATGTACATATCGAAACTGGCAGTGAGATGGTAGGTAGGTATAGAAAAACAGTAAAATGAAATGAAATGAGGTAAGTATAGTTAACAGAAACATGAGATAATGTACTTACTTAATTGATCTTATTACTGATAGATACGTGAAATGAATTCCCAAGTTTAAGGCTCAACGCACATTGAATTGGTAGCGACACGACGCGACGTAACAAGACTTTACTTATGAACAATGCAGACAAATGGGATACTACTTACGTTACATAGACATACATACATACATAAAGTCACGCCTCTTTCCCAAAGGGGTAGGCAGAGACCACGGATCTCCAGTCTCTACGATCCTGACACACAACTTTCGCTTCATTCACTCTCATTACATTCTTCATACATGCTCGTCGGTTTAGGGTACTTTTGACCTGGCCCTTCTCCAAAATGTCGCCAATTTGATCCAAGAAGGTTCGCCTAGGTCTTCCCCTTCCAGCTGTCCCATGCACACTCGCCTCATACACTTGCTTTGTCAAACGATTGTCATCCATCCTCTCTACATGCCCAAACCATCTTAACATACGTTTCTCGATCCTCAACACTACATCTTCTTTCACTTCACACTGTTCCCTTATCACACAATTTCTCACTCTATCATTCAACGTTACCCCACACATACTACGCAACGCTCTCATTTCAACAGCATTCACTCTACTCTGATGTTTTAGAGTATACAGGGTGTAAAAAGACGTCTACCGAAGCCGAAAGGGGTAGGTACAGCATCCCAATAGACAACCAAATCCAAAAGGATTTTCCGAAATATGCACTAAATCCGGAGAAAATAGCGTTTGAAGAGTACTGTTTGCGTATGTTTTGGGCGCGTTTTTATACGTAGATTGCTGGATTTTGAGTTTTAAATGTTTTTTTCTTTTATAAATGAAATTATTAGGTAGGTATGGTCTTATTATGTTGTAATAGTAGTAAATAGCCGAAAATAACATAGCATGACGAAGCTAAGTAAAAAAAAAATTTGCGTTTTTTTTCGCTAAATATGTTTAGAATCATGGTCTGATTACAACCCCTCAGTTCTCGGTAGCAGTCTTTTTACACCCTGTATAAAAAAAAAGTAAGTTCGTATGAGTCAGTGGCCAACTCTGGTGACGGAGTTTTTAGGCCGCCTTAAGGCCTCCGTCATGGCTTAACGACTTAAATAGCCGGGACCGACAATTTAACGTGCCCTCCGAAGCACGGAAGCGCTCAGATGAAAATGCCACTGGCGGTCACCCATCCACTTACAGACCGTTTCGAACGTTGCTTAACTTCGACGATCTATCAAGAACGACTAAGCAAGCACGACCACGAGCGCTTCGCGTGCTCTTAGGGTCGGTTCATATCTAACGGAATATCGGTCGCGTATTATCGGTCGCGGAACGCCAGAACTGACAAATGTATAGAAAAACACTCGACCGTTCACACTCAACCGATGATACGTTAGTGCGTCGAGTGTTTTTCTGTACATTTGTCAGTTCTGGCGTTCCGCGACCGATATTCCGTTAGATATGAACCGACCCTAACGGTCGGTTCATATCTAACTACCTATATAACATCATTGGAACAATGTTACAAGAAACGCTTGATAGAATAAATGACGCGCGTCAGCTCGCGACCGCGGCATGACACCTCGTTCATTCTATATCTTGTAATATTGTTCATAAGGTTAAATTAATTCCCATAAAAATCAGAACTATGAGCAGGAGTTTTTTAACTGACGGCTTTCTGAAGAGCGATCGAGAATTGGAAAGGTGGAGGAACTCAAAGCTTGAAGTAAAGAGGTACTGTTTGTTTGTAAATACTGTTGTATTTACAAACCAACAGTATATAAGTAGTATTATACATAGAAACACCCAGACCCGAGATAAATATTTGCAGATCATACAAACAATTATCCCGTGGCGGGGATCGAACCCGCAACCTTCTGCGTTACAAGCGGGCTTTCACCCACTGCGCCACAGAGGTCGTCAGAACTAAATTTAAATAATATTATAAATAAAATACTTAAATTAGGTATAATTCGCCTTAATCCATGAAAATTTATGACCGTGATAAAATTTTCCGTTTTATTGCTATTTTTATTATTATTATTATGAACCCACTGGGTCCCACTGCTGGGCAAAGGCCTCCCTTCTTTTCTTCCATTTATCCCGATCCAAAGCCTCTCTATTACTATTCCAAAATATAATTCCAATGAAGTGGTATCATCATCTCCGAGTAAAGTATTGATTCAAGATACATCCATATATTAACTCGACAGCTAAAAGCAACCAAAATGCGCCAAAATTAGCTTTTTAAGGACCTTACTCAGTGAAATGTTAAAAAAGGGTTGTTCCTAAAATCTATTTGATAATATATCCTCAATTCCTGAGCTGGTTACCTGAGGATGTAAATCAAACAGGTAGAGCTCTTTAACAAAAAACGACAAACAATAAGTAATACACTTAAAAAAAATGTCTATCATTGATTTTTTTTTTCGATAGATAATGAAACGGTCTGAAGCTCCTGTTTGAGTTTTTGGGAGTTTTATTAACACTGAGCGTACGATACGTTGATAAACAAGACATTGTTTTCAAACCAACTCACAATGCTAGTTGGAACACTGTCGATTAACTATCAGAAAAGGAAATGTCTACTGCATTATAGCTTTGTTTGGCCAACAGTTGGAAACGAGCCCATCGTGATAATAAAGAATCTATGCAGGTTTCAATTCTATCTCATTTGGCAGAACAACTAGAGAGATAGCTAGACAACGAGCTTGAAAAACCTGAAAATAAATCAAAATTGGAAATAAACATTCATCTATGGGCACCGTCCAGAAACGTTGAAAGTGAATGAAATAGTCGAACACAGCGCAGGAGGGTAAGGAAAAAGAATTCTGAAAAAAGCTTGTTTATAAATAGGGTTATTACAAGTTAAATATTTGATCATTAGCTTTGACAAAATGAAAGCAGCTTTGAAAACTAATATTACTTTATCAAGCCAATGAAACATGAAACAGAATGAAAGAGCTTTAAGAATTTGCAATTTAATATTATTTTCTTGGGAACATGCTTCGACTTCCTGTATAAGGTGTTCGATTTTTATTAATACTAGCTACTGCGCGCGGCTTCACCCGCGTGGTACCAACATTTTGAGTAGCCTATCCTATAAGCTATTTTTCATCTCACTTTCTACGCCTATTACAAGTTTCATCTAAATCAGTTCACTGATTTAGGCGTGATTGAAAGACAAACATCTAAACAAACTTTCAGCTTTATTATATTAGTGTGATAGGTTCCTCCATTTATATATATTTAACTTATTGTACCTTTAGTTTAACTTATTGTATACTAATTGTTTTATAAATCATTTTAATCACAGAACGTTTCAATCACAATGAATAATATATTCTCTGTTTATAAAATTATTTTAACTTGATATTACTTAGGTACCTACTTGATAGCGATGATTAGTCTTGAGAGTATATCAGTTTTAAATATTTCAGTGGGGGTTGTTATTTGACATACAATTACAATAGTTTTTTTGGTCCCGATTGAAATGAGAATCGAAATTAATAAAAAACCGGACAAGTGCGAGTTGGACTCGCCCACCGAGGTTTCATAACAGTGCAAACTGCAAACGGTTAGTTACTACATACTATAGAATCAGTCAAGCTATCTAAGGATCGTCGTAAAAGCGATCTATAGATGGCTCAACTGATCCAGTTCACTGCCAGTCGGAAACGTGCCCAAAATACTGGCGGCATTGCCACGCTGAATTGCAATGCTGATTTTTTGGCACAGAGAATCAGTACTGCAGTGAATAGTCGACGAAGTATCATTTAGATTTCAGACTTTCTATCGGCCGATAGTTGAGACGGGCTCTATATACTTCCCCATACTCATTACGAGCCGAAGTATATTCCGTCTCAACTATCGGCCGATAGAAAGTCTGTAGTCTGCGAGGGGTCTAAGTGCCGTGATAGTTTGTCTGATTGATTCAGTAATCTCTTTAATAATTATTTAATGAAATTTTCTTTTTATTAAGTTTCTGTTCCATAATATTCTTTGCAAAAATCTTCTATTGATAATCGAGCAATTAATATTAACAAGCCTGCTAAGCTAAACTTGGTGGTTCAAACAATACACCTGTAAACACACACACACTGCCACTTGTAATCTCGTAACTCGATCTCCAATGACAAGGAGATTCCGATATGTCGTTCAACGAGACACTTAAATGTCACAAAAGCAAGTGCTTAGTGTTATTTAGTGTAGCTGGTACTTCGGACCTACCTATGCTTTGAATATCAATATCTGTCATAGAGAGGAAAATGAATTAAGTACCTACAGGTTGTTTGCATGTTAGGCTTAATTGGATCGTTATCCTATCATGTCGCATTCAATTCAGCTGGCCATTTGCCTATATTTTTTGTCGAGCTGCGGTTGAATGTTAATATTAGATCACAAAATAAATGTCGACATTCTGAAAGAATAATAATATATATAACACGTATGTATATAATATTTGCGACTTTCATGCTATATGATTTCATTTCGTGAATTTTATTAGTATTCTATCCATTTCAACAAATATTTTTTTATAATTAAAGCACTCGTATTTAAAATCCACGCAAAATATCAATATTTTTATTTATTACTAGCTGACCCGACAGACACTGTCCTGTCTTATCTATGGATCAAAGACAACTATGTTGAGTTGTTTGTGCTATGATTTTAACTAGAACGGTGATTTGGTATACTAGAACTAGAAATATATCGCGCCAACTATGCATCAAACGACTGACAATTATCTCAAACAAACATTATTTTATTATTATTTAGCCCGTGTCGTCCCACTGCAGGGCAAAGGCCTCCCTTCCCTCCTTCCACTCTTCGCGATTTAACGCAGCAACAGGCCAAATTCTCAGGTGAGAGTCCAGCTCGTCCCGCCATCTCATCCTAGGTCTTCCACGTCTGCGCGTCATATTTTGTGGGGTCCACTGTGTGGCTCGTTTTGCCCACAAATCGTTCGACATGCGGCAGACGTGTCCGGCCCAGTTCCACTTCAGGCTGGCGGCTTTCTCACAAACGTCAACAATTCTGGTTTTAGAGCGTAGTATACTGTTCCGCACGCGGTCTGACAGTTTTACACCTAGGATACTACGCTCCATGGCCCGTTGACAGACCCCAAGGGCGGACTTCTGACGTTTTGTCAAACGAACATTACATTAAGAAAATAAAGTCACATTGAAAAAAATATCAATTTTGGTTGTATAGTTTTCTTTAATTTTCTAATTTTCCACGCAATTTCCTTAATTTTTCTACCATAAGAGTCAGGCGAAGGATCTCCTGATAAATAAGAAAACATCCTGTATTATTAATCTAACGGATTTTGTAAAGAAATGTGGGGTATAACTGAAGTACAAATATTAATGGAAATAACAAATTTTTGCACGCCCTTTTCAAAAAACCACCCTGTATATAGATTTAATTCTATGGAAAAGTTGAGGAGCAAAATGCTAGCGTGGTATACCTAGGCATTGCGCAGAGGGATCAAAGTTATAATAATATTGTGATGGCAATCAATGTGAAGTTAAGGATAAGTGAGTAGAGAAATTAATGTAGTCTAAGATATCTGCAAAACAAAGCAATACTGCTGATATTGTCAAATATTTAGGACCCCTTGAAGATATACGGTGTATCTAGATAGCAGTAAGTATTTGGTTTACAGTTGATGTATGAACTAACAAATAAGTTGTATCCTCGACAAGGTTAAATTAAAGAAAATGTTTATCTAAAATTCACTTACAATGTTAAAAGTTTATTTACTTATTACATAAATGCGAACCGTTCGTTTCATAATATAACTTTATTTTATCTTCCTATTGCGAATAACATTTAACTGAGACCCCCTAGGGATGTTGGAGTAAACCTCTCAGCGGGGTATTTCTTTCTGTTCACGGAACAAAAGAAAAAATCCCACTACATAAATATATATATTTTTTGTATCATTTGCATATTTATTTGAACAAAATAACATTGTTATTTGAAGTGCACATTGCGTTCAAAGTACCTACATTAATTTATTTCCGCGCTTATAACTTTGTAAGTTCCATAGTAGAAACAAATGTTTTAAGCCGTGTTTTTACGAGCACCTATAAATAAAATTGAGTGTGCTCAAACGGTAGTAGCAAGTATTCTATATATTTATTTTGCGTTTCAACTACAATGTAAAACTAAACTATTTTATCTATGAAAACGAATAAAAATTAAACCCTTCGTTATAAATGTGCTGGTAATAATTAGATACGATAATTTGGTGGTTAAATATATTGGATATACAGGGGTAACATTTGATCGGTCAGTATGGGAAAGTCTGAAACTAAGACGTACGAAGATCTGTTCTTAGAAACCACGTCGTCGATTTTACTACATGCATACATTTAAAAAAAAACTAGTACTCCTCTCGGGAATCGAGCCCGGTTATTTTGAAAAATAAAACTAACACTATTTCTATTTAGATATCGATTGTGTAGGTCTTCAGTAGTAAATGTTACTGTGGAACGTATAAAACATTGTTTTAATATCCTTTACTTATTATTATTTTAATTAGACCGAGAAGAGTGGCGATATAGAGAGGAGGCCTATACTCAGCAGTGGGTGCAACCGGGCTGAATAGATAGATAAATATTTTTTTTCAAAGCGTCTGGGATCGATTCCCGAGCTGAGTAGGTACAAGTTTTTTAAATGCATGAATGCTGTTTTCCTTGTTACTAAAATCGATGACATGGTTCCTAAAAACAGATCTTCGTGTATCTTATAGTTTCAGACTTTCATATACTGACCGATCTAAATATTACACTCTGTATATTTTTTTGAAACAGTTGACGAGCGTAAGTTGTGAAGGACGATGACATTGGTCCCACATAGCATGGGATAGGGGCAGGAGATGACAAACTTTCATAAGTTATCGACGACCTAATCAGATGTATTCGAACATGGGGGTTTTGTTTGCTTAGGAGTTGCTCATAGCTCGATACTTACCTGCCGTCACCATAATTGTACTGGAAACATGTTTATTGTTTAGGGTGCAAAGTTTCAACTCTATTAAACTATTTTGTAGAGTTCCAATGAACATTTCTGCACACCATCGTCAAATTAGCTCATTAGTACCCTTCTCACATTATTGCAAGTAGAATTAAAGCAAGCTTAAAAATGGAACACAAAAATTATAGTTTATTTAAAACATGGCTTACTTTGTAAAACTAATCCAGAGTTGACTCCATCTCGACGAATTGTACCAACCAGAGTTTTTCCCATAACCGGATTTTAACAGCATCGAAAATTGATGTGAAATAGTAAGTTCTAACACATTTAATATTAGTACTTACATGAGTAAGAAAGGAGAGTGTTGAGATGACGGCTGATAAAAGAGAATGGAAGAACGCATGTTGTGCCGATCCCACATAATGTGGGAAAAGGGGAGGAAGATGATGATTAATACTTACTATAAAAAACAGTAATCAAGTTCTCGAAACAAATAAATCAAAGATAAAGATTCGACTTTTTATATTTCTAAATATTAACACAAAAATGTAACTAACACCAAAGTAAAATCTTAACTTCTATTAGCTATAGCTTGGATAATCAATGTTTCGGGGACCGAGATGTCTGGAGGGAGTGAGGGCAGGCCTTTGCCCAACAGTGGGACTGTTATAGCCGATACTAATAATAATAATCAATGTTCATAGTTAAACTAAGTTAAGTATCTGCCTAAAGCACTAAGCTCTATAGATCATGGCTCTAAACGTCGTCAGAACGAGGGCATTTAAACTCAAGAGCCCACTTATGAACTTCCTGCACTCAAGATGAGACTGGTGACCATATCTAATGTATCGTTTACGCTTTTCAAAGTAAAACTAAACTCGGGCGAGTGCAGCGCTCACACGCTTCGCTGCACTTTCTTGATTAGTTGCTCAGAGCTCTCCACTTTAATCTTCCTGATGTCACAAGAGAGAGCGTCCTAATCTTAGCTGTGTCATATCTATCATAATAATATCATATAAGGTGTCAGTGATGAGTACTGTTTGAATTTTGATGTTTTAGCGACTAGATTTTCTGAACATTTGATTTTAAATCTTCTATAACTTTTTGTAGACAAAATTACTGGCTTAAATTAGATAATTTTGAAATAATATGCAATCTTCTCATTCCCAAAATGTAGTTTACTTTCGATGCTGTTGGTTTTAATTTTAGTATTTGTCTGATTCATCATGAGTGCATTCTCAAGGCTTGCGTAGTTGAGGCCTAGCAACATTTCGACCTGAGACTATGTCAAACAGAATATATCATATTGTCGGCGAAACACAGGTTTGTTAATCTGTTTACGCCGGTAATAATCCCCTTGTTTCGCCACTACAACTTTCGGAAGACCCACTCTGGAGTTGCCGTTAACAGTTTTGGAGACAACGCCTCACCCGGTAGACTCCTTTGGAAATATGGAACCGCCACAGGTGCATATACCCAAGTACATCAAAGGGGAGTAGAAATCACTGGTAGATAGAAAATTTCAGACATAAGCTCTCTGTATTCTGTGACACAGCTACTTGTTCTGCTGGGATGAGGTATTTCCATTCCTTATGAGTTGAGAAAAGAATAGGCAGACATTAAATACTTTTAGACCGTGCATTATTTTCCTCACTAGTATACAAAATGCATGTAAATATCTCTTAAACTGCTCAAAATAAAACAGAGCCCACCTTATTAATGATTAAAAATTAAATAAAAAATAAAAAATTCTGGTGAAACACATAAAGTGGAATGGAAATGCTTCGTGAATACCTATTAATAAGGATTCTCTTTCAACCAAATTGACTGTGAATAATTATTTTAATCGTAAGCCAATATTGTGAAAGTTCATTCGACTTTTGGTTAACTCCAGAATACAGGTTATAAAATCCCATTCATATAATAAAGCTGAAAGTTTGTGAGTTTGTTTAGATGTTTGGATATTTGGATGTTTGTATGTTTGTGTATCAATCACGCCTAAACCAGTGAACCGATTTGGATGAAACTTGGAATAGGCGTAGCACCTGGACCTGGAATAGCATATAGGCCATTCAAAATGCTGGTACCACGCGGGCGAAGCCGCGCGCAGATGCTAGTATTTGAATAAAACATTATTATTTACGGACAGTGGTGTGCGGTAACCAGTAAAATTGAATAAAAACTTTAATTCAAAATTGACTTCTTTGATACAGTAAACTAAGTTTTTTGTTAGCCATCCAACTCCTACATTGATTTAATAAATCACATAATCCTAAATCAATTAAATAAATAAACATTACCTCCCGTTAAATATTTATTTGATAGTGCCGATTTCGCAACTCACTCTTTGATGGATTTCTGGCCGAGGGTTTCGTTTTCGTGGAAAGCTCGTTGACACCCACCCCTCCCACAACTTACACAAGCGCTAGGCACGTTGCCGAAAAACGTGCCTAAAAGTTATTAGGTAATAATTTTTATTTGTATGTGAGTTTGTAAGCTATATTATTATATACAGGGTTAATTGTAAAATACCGGTAACCCCTCAGGACTGTATTACAATCATCATAAACAACAACTTTTGTTTCTAAATTTTCTAAAATTCATCATTATTTTTTTTCATCAGATTGTCAACCAAAATCGTACACATCAAACAGTAAAATCTTGTGTATTGTAACAATAAAGTCTAATATTAGTGTAGTGTCCCCCCCCCCAAAATTTCAGAATGCGACCGCGCCTGCTCGGACTATGATACTAACTCATCAACAACTTTTGTTCTATGACTTTTAAAAATTCATAATTATTTTAGTTCATCAGATTTTATACAAAAATAAAAATATCTATGTTACGAAGTCTATGCAAAGCAAAAGAAAGCGAAAGTGCAATAGCGAGGAGAGCGGGGTTAGAGCGGCGGGGGCCGAAAAGCGTTACATAGGACAACGAAATCTTGAAGGTTTATTTTGGTAACGTTTCGAGTACCGGCGGGCAGTCTTCTCGTGTCTACGGTAGCTGTAATGCTACTGAAACGTCGAGGTAAATAAATGTTATACCTACGCGATTAAGTCCCTTATAAAAATTTAAATATACATGAACAAACTTCAAGACAATGCAATTTGCTACAGGTATCATAAATACATATTTCAGATATCGGATTTCATTTCCGCATTGAGTTAAGCAGTCTCTAAGTACATATTGCGTTTGTATGATAAATTATTAAATTTGTATTTGACGAGCACTTGTTTTAAAAACCTCTTTTTTCTTGAATGCAGCTAATCTAATACAATATTTTACTTGCAGAAATCAATTTTAGTTATCATACACAAAAACTAGGTCTTAAAAATGCTTTTCAAAAGAACCTAGTCGTCATTTGTTTTTTCAACTTGAATTAAAATTATGCCCCTTTCTTTAAGAAATCTTCTGTTCAACCATGATATAAATATGAGAAGAAGCAATAGTTGTATTATGACCGTTGAGCAACAAGCAATCAAGTGTCCCTCGTTTCAATTCCTCTCCACTCGTTTGTCCAATTGATATCAATCTCGTAGATTTATTTATATCAAGGTTGAATTAATCATAGTAAATGTTTCAAGATAACTGTTTCGATTTGGGATGAGTAAATCGTTTGAAGACCATACTTATTTATGTGCGAAAGTTTTTAAACAGTTTTGACTGTTCGTTATACGTAGGAACCTACCGTAGCTATGAGTTCAGTTGAAACCATAACAGTTCGTGACCTAAAAAAGCTTGCAAGCATTTATATTTAGTACTACGAGTACCGTGAAAAAGTGAAAAATTGTGGCTGAAAATTAGTATATAAGTCCAGTGACTGCAACAATACACAGTTAAGTAGTAAAAAAGTATATGGTGGGCAAGATAAAATTACTAGACGTCATGCTACTCATAAACGAAATAATAAAATTGGCACGGTCTTTGCTACCTCCTGGCACAAATTCAACCGGTGTGATAATTCACGGTTTCATAGTTAAACAAAACGGGCCTCTTGTAAGATAATATAACGTTAATTTCCTCAAAATAAGTAAGTAAATGCTATACTTTTCACACAGCATATCTAGCCCCAAAGTAAGCAGAGCTTGTGTTATGGGTACTGAGATGACTGATATACTACTTATATACTTTAAGTCCATGAACACTTTTTGTCCTCGTCAGAACAATGCTGACATGACCGTGTGCTTATTTTGTATGTTTTGGTTATATATATATATATATATGTATGTAAATGTGTAAGTACTATATTCTCATTATTTATTAAAAGTACTTACTCATAATGATACTTTTAGGGTTTTTCTATTGTTATTGTTTTTTCTACTTTTTTTTTTGATTTTTACACTTTTTGTACATCGCCGTTATTCTGTCTTACTTTTCCAGTCCATCCAAAGGTTGTCTGGAAGAGATCGCTTTTAGCGATAAGGCCGCCCATTGTACCTTCTTACTTGTCTTTGTGTATTGTATTTGTGTTATATGTCTATTTTGTGTACAATAAAGTGTTCTATTCTATTCTATATTATTTGTTTGTAAATACATAAGAGTACATACTAAACATAGAAACACCCAGACCCGTGACACATACATATTTGTAGATCATACAAACATTGGTCCCGCCGCGGGGATCGAACCCGCTACCTGTTGCGTTGCAGGCGGGCTTTCGCCCACTGCGCTACAGAGTGTGATCATTGTGCTAAAAAGTTTATATACATTAGAATTTAAAATTAAATGACAGTTATAGAACTTTACCCTCCGTGCTAGTTACAACTGTTTATTATCACTGAACAGATATAATCAAGGCATTCAATGTGATAAAACAACAGGAAATCAAAGTTTAGCTATTTTACTTTACCTACTACTACTCTGTCTCCTATCTGCCCCGCTCAAGACCACCTAAATGAGTTAGATGTCGATGTGTTCTTTGAGAAGTACATTATAATCGAGCAGATATCATTTGTATAATGCGAAAATGTAAAATAGGTAAGATTAAGTTTTCATCTATAAAGTGAGGATTATTTTATTTATCGTACTAAAGTAGGTACTCAATGATACATACTTATCTTATTATTATTATTTTTTTATATCTAACAAGCAACCCCCCACCCAATAACGGATTTTCTAAGGTTGGTAGGTATATTTTTTTAAGTTTATGACTTGTACAGGTGTTCTATGAAAGCTATTTTGGTAGTTATGCTTCTACAAGTATTACAATTTAAATCTACTTTTTATTACATCTAGATTTGCAATGGTTTCAATTGATTAAGCTGATTAGAGCTACAAAAAAGTTGTAATTTTATTCATTACTAGCTGTCCGCCGCGGTGTTACCCGCGATCACTCGGGAATAGCCTAGCCTATGTTCATCAGGAATAATGTAGGATTCTATTGGTGAAAGAATGTTTCAAATCGGTCCAGTAGTTTCGGAGCCTATTCATTTCAAACAAACAAACAAACACCTCTTTATAATGTTAGTATAGATTTCCTTTCTGTACAAGTTTTCCTAACAACAAACATTTGTTTTTTACTGTATCTACTACGAGTATAACAGTCTTACAGCGGTCAGAGTTATTAATTACCTATTTTAATTATTATGTAATTGTTTTAAACAGATTAACAGTTTTCAAGTTATAAGGCATTTTTTGCTTTTTTCTACACATAAGATATTTTACTTGCAAATATTTTTTCCACATAAGAGTTATTGATGGGATTTGGAGGAGAAGCAGCTACAATACGTAGTTAAATAGTTCACACAAATTCATAAATTTATCATCAGGTCTGTCGTATTTTATCAAAATGTTGAGCAAAAAGAAGATGCGACGTAGATTAGGATGTTGAGATGGGTTTGTGGTAAGTAATAATGAGAATGAATAAAATAAAATATGAGTATCACATCAGGGGATGTTTAAACGCTACGGATAAACTGAGGAGCACAAGGGTATGGGCAGGTCATGAGGAGGTATGAAAGTCATGCATGCCACATGACGAGAAGCGAGTGTGAATGTGGATTGATAGGGTAGGCCTAAAGAAAGAAGAATGGGATTTTATCAACGCAAGTGCGTGCAAATTGGTAAGCTCTGATATAACGGGTGGTAGAAGAAAAAAAACGAGAGAGGGAGAAAGATAATGATTGGTATGTCACCTCAAGAAAACAGTAGGTATATGTTCAAAGAAACACAAAGGCTACCTACAGGTAATCATCTAAAAATGCCAACCTTGCACTGCTAGGTGCATAGATTAAATGAAATAGCATCACAAAAGGGATGGCAGTCCTTGTCAATGACAACATCCAACAGAGGTAGGTATTTAAAGTTACTGTCTCTATTCGTGGGGGTACAAAAAATAAGAGCTGGGGCACCAATCCTCCACCAAGAACAGCTGTGGTTCGCTGTGGTAGATCGAGCCTATCTTTGTATCACTACTTGCACCTACGGCAAACGTTCCATTCCAGCCCTCCAATTACTACCACGACCGAATCTCCTCCGTTCTTGCTAAGTCCCAAAGAATCAAAGTTGGATGACAGTACCGCATTGCTATCAAAATAATCATATTGTATAGACTTTACATTACACCGTCAGGATTTCCTGGGCAAGCCTGCATTCAAGATACCTACACTGTCACTGGATGCGTGGGTCTCTTTTTATTTTAACTGTCTTTGTGAGGAATGTTGTGTACCTATTGTCTGCAGTACAGGGTGATGTGCACCACATAGATGTAACTTCCATTTACGCAAGTAGGTACTTGACTATTTATTCCAAATGCAGCAGGCTTGCCTAAGAAATATTAATGATGGGACCACATCCACTATGAATGATGTTTTTATAGTTCCTAAGTGTTTTTTATGTTGATCCAGGCAAGAATAGAGGAGACTCAGTGATGGCAGTTATTTGCCAGATGGTTCAAGTTGCGGCACAACGATGTATGACCAATCCTACCACAGCAAAGCGTTCTTTGCTGTGGTAGGTAGGTGGCCATGCTTGGTAAAAGATTGCTGCGACAGCAGCCATTTTTGCACCCTCGAAAATCATAGACAGTAACTTCAAAGACCCCCAAGAAGTTGAAAGTCTGACTAGGACAATCATCCGTTCTATGATGAGATTTCATGTAATCCTGGCACCCTTGTCATCTCAAAACGCATGGCCATCGTACACACATTCGTACTTACACATCTCATTCATTTATTTGCAGAACCACATGTACGTTCCTAGGTACCTAAATCCATCCACATTCATACTCATCACTCATCCGCCAGCAACGACTCTCATCTCTCCCCATAACTTGCAACAGTTGCAACCCTCAACCCATCCGCAACATTCAGACCATGCCTATTCATAACCTATCATAACCATGTCCTACTCCTTGTGTCCATCATCAGTGATGATGGATGATGATGAACCCAGCGTCCATCATCATCAATAGTAGGACATGGTTATGCTCCTGAAGGAGTACCTCAATAATCATCGAACATTGGCTCCCTTTAGTGGACCTTTCATCAACCTTTTAACTGGCATGGGACCTATTTCCCTTTTAATAAAGAAAACATTTAAAAATATTGTACTATTAACATCTCACTCCTATTTTCACTTTACTTTTTATTTAAAGAGCACTTTTTCTAATTAAAATTAAGATGCAAAATAGCCCAAAACTAGGGAATATTTCGCACATAAGAGTATTTGTTTACAAATTATTTCGAACAATGCCGTTACCGAAATCTCCCATGTGTTTACCAGGCACATGGGTGATTTTCATTTACAGTAAAATGTAAGCTGACACATGAGATTAATTAAATTGATGGAACAACTCACTCAAATAATAAGATATTCACTTGAGAGTCTTTGCAAACGATGGCTTTTGAATAGGGCTATCCAAAAATGTGAAAAAGTCATTTTGGCAAAAAATGTCACATAAGAGCTCTTGAATTTGCAACGACGATATAACGATTTGGTGCCAACCGTAATGTTTATGCTTTGTGTAAGTAAATAAATAATAAGTAAAATATACTACCTATTTCTATTCTATTCTTACTTGGCGTCTCAATGAAATACCTACAGACCTACCGACACGTTGCCCATGGCCCCAATATCTGATTAAATTTAAGTAATATGAATCTATAATAAATGTTTTGTTTATTATGAAACTAGTTATAGTATAATAAGAGCATTAATAAACATTAAGACATAATTTTGAAACAACAACACTTCTCAGATAAAAGTTATATTCTCTGACGACGTCATAAAACAATGGAATAAGCATGTCACAGTTATTACACGCTTCATTTTTAAATTGCCATTCTATGTTACTCACTTAGATACTATTTTGGTTACATACCTACTCATCTGTGATAGCTCATTCGTGTATTGTATTGTAGAGAAAATTAAATTTTATTCTACATAGGTACTTAGCAAAATGACTTTGATCTAAAGGGGCATACGTTTCTGTGGGTTATTGATACATGTCATTTGTATTGATTCACTATGTTCATGTTTTAGGATGGTGATAATGAAATCACGACCAGACCCTAAACTCATAATATGTTCACGTGTTCATGTATTTCGATGGTGGGAATGTCATCTCGACTAGACCCGTAAAAATTTAAGTCATTCATAAATATGGCAGGTTGCTGGCCTTTCGCTGCCTCACAAAATTAATCGTGCTGAGAGTGGTTCGATTACTTTTACCGTCGATACTACTGCATCTACGTAACGCAATGGTCAAGCCGCAGAGATGCCGCGGTTTCAAATGCGCGGCCTCAAACAGCTCTGCGGGTTACAGCTTACAGTAAACCGTTGGTTCAATACCTCTTGGATACAAGCCACTTCTTTTTAATTTGTCGAAACACAAGGTACCTTAAGTAAGTTCGTATGAGTCAGTGGCCAACTCTGGTGACGGAGATTTGGCCACCCTAAGGCTTCTGTCATGGCCTAATTCATGCAACATAAGGTACGCTTCATGGTTCAAACACTCCTAGCGTGCTAATCCAAGTTAGGAGTGTTTGTATTGAAAAATGGTATTCTTTCCCTACTCATATTTGAAATGTTATCAGTAATGTTTAACTGCGGTAGTATATTATTATCTAGATTTATGTTTTCATTTGCATTTCTTATTTAACTTTGTTATTTATTACTTTTTCGTGACATTCGAATGATCTGTCGGTTCTGAGCTGTTGGAGTCCAATTAATAAATTGTCTAGCTACCACTGTCCTGACTGTACAGCAGAATCGTGCTAAGAATGCTCGCGAGTAATAACTACTAATCACATATCTGTCCGTTATATACAGGGTGTAAAAAGACGCCGATAGGGGTAGGTACAGCATCCCAACACACAACCAAATCCAAAAGGATTTTCCGAAAAATTCATTATATCCGGAGAAAACAGCGTTTGAACAGTGCTGTTTGCGTATGTTCTGACCGCGTTGTTTTACGTAGATTGCTGGATTTTGAGTTTTAACTGTTTCTTTCTATTACAAATGAAATTATTAAGTAGTAATGATCTTATTATGTTGTAACAATAGTAAATAACCGAAAATATAAAAAAATGACTAAACTAAGTCAAAAAAATATTCGCGTTTTTTTTTCGCTAAATATGTTTAGAATCATGGTCTGATTGCCGTTTCTGTTGCAGTTTTCGGTAGTTGTCTTTTTAAACCATGTATAGGTAGGTAAGGTACTGTTCAATACTGTTCATTTCACAACATTGGAAAGGTACCTCGTAGGTCCTTACCTACGGGGCTGAGACCTGGGTTTTCACAAACGAAATAATAACCAAACCCAGAATCGCCCTGAGAGCAATCGAAAGGAGGATGGTAGGGGATGATGGGTTACACTGAGGGACGGTATAAGAAACGTTTGGCTCAGGGAGCAAAGCAAAGTTGCCGACGTTATACATCACATTGCGAAGCTCAAATGGCAATGGGCTGGTCACGTTGCGCGCAAACAAGGCTCGTGGTGCAAAGGACTTGCCGAATGGAGACCATGGGGTGAAAAACGACCACAGGGGAGACCGCAAATGCGTTGGTATAATGACCTCGAAAGAACAACTGGAGGCAAATGGATAGAAATTGCACAAGACCGCAAGAAATGGCAAATTATGAAGGAAAGCCGCTTTCGACCCTTTGGGTGTAGGCGCCAAAGAGTCGAAAGTGGCTAAAAAGAAAGAAAGAAGGAAAGGTACTAGTTACACGTAGGTACCTACTAGTTATCTGAGTTGTTATCAATCAACTGATCCCATTCCACGGCTGAGCTATCTTCGTTTCTTTAATTCGTTCGTGCCAGGGTGCCAACCTCCCCTGTACTGCGCTTATCTGACACATTTACAACCCGCAATTT
The DNA here is from genome assembly GCA_963565295.1 of Epirrhoe alternata. Classification (NCBI taxonomy): domain Eukaryota; kingdom Metazoa; phylum Arthropoda; class Insecta; order Lepidoptera; family Geometridae; genus Epirrhoe; species Epirrhoe alternata. Next base: position 6,480,671 of record OY751375.1, read on the forward strand.
AGACGGCGATGTCGATGACACTAGAGGATAAAACTAACTGGTTTTTATTAAATTGTAAACTAGTCATACAGCTAACTACATAGTCAAATTGAGAATATGTCCAAACACTCCAACCTAAAGGATAATATACTTAAACATTATGAATGTGAGTCCCTACTCACATTAGTAATGTTATATCAGTAAAAGTAAAGTGTTATCAGTTATACAGCTTGTACACGAGGGCAGGACAGTGAAGGCAACACTATTAAGGAAGCAGCAAACAGCATGTTATATTAGGCAGCTTGATGTTTGCTGCATCCCAAGCCACATTAGGGAAAGAAGACCATGTTTACCGACTTAGCGTAGGGATCGGTGCAGGGAAAAGATGATAATTTCAAAGATGTTTAACTAAGGGTGGTCGCACAGTCCAGCCGAGCCGAACGCGCCGAACTGTGAACTCAAAAAAATGCTGCTGACGTCAGTGAAGCGAGCCGCATTTTCTGACGTCATCAGTTTTTTTTTGTATAAAAAAATGCGGCGCGTATGGCACGGACAAGTGTGCGAACAGGTTAAGTTTTATGTATTATTTCGAAAGTTCGACGATATGATATTTGGAGGAAAAATGTCAATTTTCGATAGTCACGTTTATGTTTTGATTTTTGTTTTTCTTGCCTTTGAATAGATTAGCAACTTACAGACGAGTAGGCGTTCGCACTTCGCAGATGGATGGGCGGGGAATATCGAAATAAATCCCATCGTTTTTCTTTTAGCAGCTGTTTGAACGCTAATAAGATTTAACTACATAAAATATTACCTATTTGCTAAGAAACTGTTTTCTATCTTAAGTTGAATTTAAATAAGTACTAATTTGTGTGTTTATTTGTCTGAAAAACTATTGGTATTCACTTTGAATCCTCAAAATTTCTTATAGGTATTCAGATTTATCACTTTTTAATGATTGACACAATGTCCGGCCGCGGACGAGTAAACGATTACCTATCAAATATTTTTTTGTCCAAGAAAAAAACATACCTACTGTAAAATTTCTGCAATGAAACAGATCATGAGCGAATCTTCGCCATAGAGGTAATGATCGCGGTCACAAAAAGGATAGCAAACTATTATCCCATCTGATTGACTGAACAAACTTAGATTATTTGTGATATTTTAGTAATCACCCCTAAAAAGTAACCATCCAAATAAAGCCCTAATTAAAAATATTCACGTATCTCTTGTCTTAAGTGCTAAACGTTGGTTAACCACTTAAACAACGATTAGCTCTTAGGGAGCCCTCACTCAGCTCTCAATAATGACGACCCTCTCTTGACAACTTGACGCATACTGTGAGAGTCTTGACTCTCTTCTCTGCCTTTTGAGGTTTTGAACGAAACCATTTAATATTTTCAAAATAAAACAAACTTTTCTTATTGATAGACGAGTTTGTACCAAGATGTTGTGGTCTTCTTCTTCGTCGTCTCGATGTTGTGGTAAGATAGGAAATAATAATAAAAAGAGATTATTAATATAAAGATCTTAGAGAACATAAATAATAATGGTTACACATAAATAATAATAGACCTGGACATTTCACTCAGCGTCAAGGTACTATGAGAACCAGGTAACTAATATATTGAATAATTTTAACGAAAACGTGATTAAGGTTCTTTACCGTGTTTAGTTACGGAGTTCAAAACTAGATGGCGGTGATGGTGGTGTCAGTAACACTGTCAGGCTGAGTTCAATAGATTTTTCCCATCTCAAAAATGCCCAACGCGCTTAAAGAAGTTTTCACTTCAAAAGTTCATCAAGGAGCAGCTTAATTGAAATTGTATTCATTAAAAATAAACAATGAGGCCGCAGCAACGCGTAATTGCTTTTGCACCTTGTGGTAGGTTATACATAATATTATGAAGGTATATTCTAGCTTATTACAAATTCTGAAGGAAAAGAAGTAACGCTCTCATTTATACATATTATACTACATACTTAGTTGATTTGTTTTTATTTGCGTTTTATATCCGGGGCTATCAATGGGTGGGGAGATCGGGCTCATAAATATCTTTCAATTTATTCAAAACTAGCTACTGCGCGCGGTTTTGCCCGCGTGGTATCAACATTTTGAGTAGCCTATATGCTATTCCAGGTCACTTATGCCTATTCCAAGTTTCATCCAAATGGGTTCACTGAACGTGATGAAACTGACTGGAGTGATTGAAACACAAACATACAAACTCATAAACTTTCAGCTTTTTTATGTTAGCGGGAAGTGGGATTTATTGTATTTCACATCCCATAATGTATTTTTATAATAAAAGACATGAAGAGAAAATTCTGTCCTCACTTTACTGCATACGGTTCCCTGTCGCAGCTCCATTTGCCTAATAATGACTTCCATGTGTCGTATGATCTCAATGCTACACCTGCGTTTATATTCATGAATCTATCATCATCATCCTATTAATACCCACTACTGGATGTAGGCTAAAATAAAACATATGCAACTGGTTCGATGGACTAGTTAGGGAAGACACTGAAATCATAAATGAATAAAGCAAGATAAATGCATCATCCATTGAAATGCTGCGCTTTATTTCACTCAATTAGTAACTCTAAACTAGATTGTTCTTCTGTTAGAGTTGAAATTGTTTAAGCTTAATCCTTAACTCTCGGAACTTTTCAGCGGTATCTCACAAAGTTTGATATTGGATAACAGTTTTATAAAGTTTCACTGATAATTTGTATTTTTTTTTGCAGTGCACAAAAAGACGGTAACCGTCCGAACAACTCCACATATCGGAATCAGAATTACAAACAGTAAGATTTATGTCCTGTCTCTTCTTCTGTAAATACTGTTTTTCTATGAGTCCATAATCTATATTCAGAGACACTGATTGAGACATCAGCTGAAGATAGGTTCTCAAAGCACAAAATAGACGGTGCTTCTGACGCTATGCTAAAACCTGCGTTTAAAGTTGCTTGCTCGTAGTATTTGGTTTGTGATTACTGCAAAAGTCCGATTAGAATCATTCGGAAAATGTAATACTTGAATCCGTACCGTTAACTTGTTAGATTCCTTGAATTTATTTAGAAACGATAACCAAAATACTAGGTAAGCTACTCAAAACATATATTTTTTCAATTATCTTTGCTTTTTGCCGAGCGAATATGGGGGAAAACTATTAATTTGTTTGCTGTATTGCGCCTAGAAACATAATGGCGTGGCAATAAATTCCCTTAAAAGTAAGTTTGTACGAAAAAATTACCGCCGGTTGCGGAGTTTTAAGGTCGCACCGAAAATTCAGGACACTTTTCAATTGCCAAAACATGGGGTACATGGGGGTAATAGTTTCAATCCGCTCAAAATATCGTTTCGACGATCGTCAACTTCGACGTTCCTTGAACATCACAAGCGTTTCTTATGACCACTATAACGAGTAGTCTAATTGATAAATGTTGTTTAATCTAGACAAAGTCAAAGTCAAGCATTTAACAAAAACGTACCCTTTTAACGAACTTGTAGGTTTTTAATTTGAAAATACTGCAATGCCGCCTAAGACTAGCTGGACCCAGGACGGCAGACTTTGTCGTGCCTGCGTTTTCCGTGAATCAAAATTTAGTAATTAAAATATTGATCTCGGCTATGATTATATAATGCTAAAAGTGCAATTACCATAAAATCATCTTCTATCTATCGTCTTCTTCGTCTCAAGCATTCCGACGAGATCATGTTTGTCAAATTGAATTGAATTTCAGTATATAAATGCCAATATCGACTGAGAATTGCCCAGAGCTGAATATTGACTATCAATCAGTCTTTATTTTTCACCAACATGCATGTTCCTCAAAATCGATCAAGCCGAATAGAAGCTGTGGCCTGCAGGTGATTTTCTGAATGCAGGATTCTGAACGTTTACTAATGAAGGAGATTAAAATAATTTAAAAAAAATAAAATCATTTTCTAGATTGTAATTAGTTCCTTACAATTCAACTACTAACAAAATCTTTATTCCGAATTGCTCAGAAAAAATAACTTGAGACCAATAAACAAGTAAGTAAGGAATAAGGTATTTTTATATTATTTGGAACACAATGGTTAGGTTTGCAAATCTTTGTGTGTGTGAAGTTAGTTTTGTGTATAATTTTATGTATAAAAGCTTTGGTGTTTAAGTGTTATTATTGTATCGTATTTATATATTAATGTATAAACAGAAAACACACATTTAATACATATTTAAAAATAAAAATAAATAAATAATGCTTTTCACACATCACCTTCTAGCCACAAAGTAAGCAGAGCTTGTGTTATGGTTACTACATGACTAATATACTACTTATAAACCTATTGTTTGTAAATACATACATTTTATACATAGAAAACACCCAGATATTTGTAGATCATACAAACATTGGTCCCGTCGCGGTGATCAAACCCGCAACCTTCTGCTTCGCCGGCGATTTTTTAGTCTCTCATGGACAATGTAGGTAAGTATTGTGTAATAAACCATCATTATACTTACATACATAAAATCACACGTCTTTCCTATAGGTAGGCAGAGACCACGGATTTTGACTTGCTAGGATCTTGTGAAACACACCAATCGCCTCATTAATTTCTTATGCTCGCCAGTTAAGGACACTTTTGACCTGACCCTTCTCTATATGTCACTAATGTGGTTTTTTGTTTGCCCTTGTACCTGTCCTATACGAGTACACACTCGCTCAATACGACTGGGTACTTTGGTTCGACGTACATTCTGATATCATGGCTTTGAATTACTGTGTTGTTAAGCTTTGAAATTGGCATGAATAACAATGGGTGTGGTCAATGGAACTTTTCTAATTCTAGAAAAGGACAAATTTTTACATAAATATTTTTGTTGCAGGGGAGTACGTGGAGGAATGTTTGGAGATGTCAATATATCAGCGATTTTGGACTCGTTGAGCGTTAGTTATGATAAGCGGGTGCGCCCAAACTACGGAGGTTTGTCCTAGCTAACTGACATATTATAGTGTAGAAGCTTTTATGGTTTAAATGTACTAAAACTTATCGTAATTATGCTCGATCGCAGATCGAAGATCACTTTAATTGTTGATTATTCAACTATAAACTTGACTAATCTACTCGTATGTTATGTTGCATTAGAAAGAAGGTATTTGATCTCTGTAACCCAGACCCGGTTATAAACCAGAGAAAAAGTTCCATCATTTCTGAGTCTCCATGCGGTTTTATTTGCGTAGTCAAACTATTCAACATGATTAATTTATTTACAAATACAAATGTTTTATTCATCAACTTAAGTAACAAAAATTAACTATGTTGATATTTTATGTCATTATTTATTGATAATGACATAAAATATCATTTTTAGTTTACCAGTTTTATCCAAATGAAATTAGTAATTTCATTTTCAAATATATAGCACTGAGCAAGTTCATTAGTGAAATGAAATCGTGCACGTTGAGATCATTAAGCAAGTTCTCTCATATCTCTCTAATAGTATATTTCATTCATTTAGGCAGATATTCTATTTTGACTGAAGCTTGTTTCATTGTTTTTATTTGACTTTCGTAAACACTGTTTACTGCTGTGAAAAATTAGTTATTTCGTTATGATAATAAACAATATAAGGGGCCCTAGAAGGCTCTAATTAGTTCCGGTTCACTATTCGGAAACTATCAAAAATGTAAAGCTGCGTACGGACAGTGCATTCCTGTGTTACGCGTAGTCTGGGTACGCAGTCCACGAGTACATTGGATACGCGTACAGCTCCTGTACGGACCGCCGCGAACCTGAACGCGAGGTTCATCGATCCAGAGCTGCGACTGCTGCGAGCCAGTCATCGCCATGAACAGAAATAAAGCGGTTGCGTGCTGAAACTCGCTAACTTGTCCATTTTGCCGTCCAAATACAGCGTCCCTGCGAGTGCGCGTCCGCTTTGACGCGCGGCCAAGTACCGACTGATAGCGGCTCGCTGCGAGCCGAGCTCGCGCGGCACGCGTTCCCCCTGAGTGTACGCGTAGCTTCTAGTACGGACATGGCGTTCCAGGACACGCGTAACCGACTACGCGTACCAATGTACGGGCAGTCCGTACGCAGCTTAAGGTGAAAGAAACTTAACTAAACACCGTACCTGTCCTTAGAAGTATGTGTACCCGTCTATATTATCATATCTGTTTTTGAAGAAAAAGGAGACAATATTTCACAAAAAAAATATTGTTTTGTTAAATTGTTAGCATAGTTCTCCGTTCTCCATTGCAACTAGGTATACGAGTACGTTAGACTAAAATACATTTCTTGTATCACCCTTATCCTTTTCTAACGATTATTTATTTTTTTATAGCACATATTGTTTTTCGTAGGACCCCCTGTGGACGTAGGAGTCACCATGTACGTGCTATCCATTAGTTCCCTGTCTGAAGTTAAAATGGTAAGTATCTACTTAGTCTATTTATAGGTACACATAATACTATACAAGTTATAAATTGATGCATTAACTATACTCGTAATAAATGCAATATTTATCGACTATTTGATTGAACGCTATCGTGTTGGAAATAATTGTTGACGCCGCACGCCTTGTTTCACCTAACATAAATTATTGTGTTTTACATTTTAAGCCACAAGCCGAAACACTGCAGGCGAAACCGTTTGCCGAATAGCATCCATTGTCTACCGCTATTATGCCATTCAAGTGCCATTACCGTATTCCACAACAATAGCGAATGTTTCAGGATTTCACCTTGGATTTCTACTTCAGACAGTTTTGGACAGATCCACGGCTTGCCTTCAAAAAAAGACCAGGAGTCGAAACACTCTCTGTTGGATCTGAGTTTATCAGAAATATTTGGGTGCCTGATACGTTTTTTGTAAATGAAAAACAGTCTTACTTCCACATTGCTACAACAAGCAATGAGTTTATTCGAATTCACCACACAGGGTCTATTACTCGCAGTATAAGGTGAGTCAATTAGCTTTTCAAGTTCTGATGAAGACGGTGCCTATTAAAATGTCATTTTCACAACTTTCAGATTGACAATTACCGCTTCATGCCCGATGGATCTCCAATACTTCCCGATGGATCGTCAATTATGCTATATAGAAATCGAAAGCTGTAAGTAAAACTATGCTTGTGCCAGCAAGCAATTTCTTGGCATAATATTTTATTAAAAAGTCTTAACCTTGCCTTGCAGTTTTATTTAATTTTACGAATGTTTACTGATTAACGCTTTTTGCTCAATTGCCATGATACAAAAACCATGAGGATACGAGATAACACTTACTCAATTTTAGAACGCTTTGTTTTGCGTGTTCAAATAGTTCAATCGATCATTATATTGGCACTAGATTTGTTCATCAATAAACTCATTATCGCCAGAACGTATGTTATAAAAACCCAGTGAAATGGGTGCTTAATTTACCGTTCCATAACTGTGCATGGTACCCACAGTCGGCTACACGATGCGGGACATCCGTTACAAGTGGAACGAGGGGCCCAACTCTGTGGGCGTTTCCAGCGAAGTTTCACTGCCGCAATTCAAAGTGCTGGGCCATCGCCAGCGGGCCATGGAAATCTCCCTTACGACAGGTACTGACCACCGACACTACTCATTTGGCGCCCATACAAAAACGTTGATCGTAACATCATTTTTAACACGCATGTATAATGCCTCTCTTCTATTTAATTTAATGAAAAATTTATTTCTTTTTCTTTTTGCGGAAAATCAGTTCAACAACCAAAATTATTTATTTCAGGAAATTACTCACGTTTGGCTTGTGAAATCCAGTTCGTCCGTTCAATGGGCTACTACCTGATCCAAATTTATATTCCCTCTGGACTGATTGTAATTATTTCATGGGTATCTTTCTGGTTGAATCGAAATGCGACGCCAGCTCGCGTGTCCCTCGGCGTGACCACCGTGCTCACTATGACTACTCTAATGTCTTCGACGAACGCTGCTCTGCCAAAGATTTCTTATGTCAAGTCTATCGATGTTTACTTGGGAACCTGCTTCGTAATGGTCTTTGCGAGTCTCCTGGGTAAGCTTGCAAACGCCTTACTATAATGGAACAATAACATTGGTTTGTGCCAAATGTTACTTCAATTAATTTGAAACATTAATATACCTATTACTCGTAGGTTAATATGTATTTTTGTTTTGCTAACAGTTTTTCTTTTTATGTGTAGAATATGCTACTGTTGGTTATATGGCTAAAAGGATTCAACTGAGAAAACTGCGATATACTGCTGCTCTTAAGGCTGAGAAAAACAAGGCGGCTCCATCCTCTGTGACAGTGGAAATCCCAGGACCCTCCGAACCGATTCCCCCACCGCGGACCAGTACTCTTAATCGCTCTATGGTAACAACTTATTCTTACTAGTCTTTTTTCTTATTAGTTTTTAGAAGAAGAAGAAGATTCTTACTAGTAATTTTCATTAATTCACAGAAACTTAAACTAAATTAATATTAATACACCGCTATTTTATGACTACCAAAAAAAATTTAAGGACAGTTGCAGCAGATGCATAAAATGATAATGCCATGGTCAAAACTTTTTTTTATCTATCACAAAGTTATCGAGGATTCTAGTCAACTAAACGCACTTTTAGGACTTTTGATTTTACCTACACCTAGTTTAGATCATCTTCATTGTAATTGGAAATAAATAAATAAACAAACGCTTAATAAACGATTGCGATTAAATATTATACAATCGAAAGCAAGCGGACTTTTAGAGCCTTATCACACTGGCGGTTGGCTAGCGGATTCAAAGCGGAGCGGGGGCGACGCATTAAGATAACCTCAGTGACAGAATGAACTTAGCCTAAATCGTATTTTGTTGTAAAAAGTCTTCTTTATTAGGGCAGGTTGGCTTTTTACTACGAGTGTATAAAATGGAGTTCACGAGTGCTAATTCGTTGCGTGTCCGCGGCGTACCCCCCTAGCGTACTCACCAGCGGCGGATTTGCCGCGCGCCCGCTCCGCTTTGAATCCGCTCGTCGACCGCAAGTGTGATAAGGCTGTTACCCTGTGTCATAAGTGGGCGACTTGACGCAAACGCGGCGCGGCGCGGTGAGTCTGTCCTACGTGCGTGCGAATCGTCCTACATGGTTTAAGTCAAATCATACATAGTGCCAAAATTCGCAAAAAAAGGAAAACTTCTGATCGCGTTCGATTCTTTACGCGCCGCGCCGCTGCGCACCGGTCAAGTAGGACACTTCAATAGTAAATCGACTGTTTGTTGTTTCCGCGCCGCACCGCTCCGCTTCGCGTTCGCGTCCAGATTGCCCACGTAAGACACAGGGTTAGTGTGCTTTTAGTATCAAGCATTAATTTCATTTTACCAATCCTTCGGCGTGCATACATATGTATTTATTACATCTGCAAACATAACAGATGTTTTTTGAGTACCAAATTTTGTTTTTTTTATACATTTTATGCTTTAATGTGGTTTGCTCTTAAGTTCTAAAGCTCGAATACCAAAGCTCAAAACGAAGGGTGAAGGGACATTGAACATTGAAACATTGTGTTCAATAACACAAGTTTAAAACTGACGGAATCTTATCGTGACTGCTGGGCCAATGATTTTTCTGCTGACTATAATTTCTTTCTCGAATTAATTTCTTTCCTTCTAAACCATTATTCGATTTTACAAACTTGAGTGGTAACAAAATATTGTCTTGTCTGTAGGACCACCACCGCGGGAAGGGCTCACGTCACGGAACTCTCGAGAGTGGTTTCAGTGGATCCCGAAGCACTGTTGCTGCACCGCTGCCACCGCCGCCGCCGCCGCCCCACCGGGATGAGGAAACTGGCCAGATCATAATACCCAAGGTTGGTTTTACGGCCGAGGCATTCATCAAGGTAGCCGTCTCGATGAGTTTTTTCATTCGAAATGGCTAACCACACGAATGCTTAGATTGACCGTGATCTACCTACATAGCTTTTCTATGACAATTCCGCCCCGACTTCTATTTATAACACGTTAAAATAAGGGTTTGCATGAATATATATCGCACATCATCTATCGCATGTGAACGTATCTTGATGAAAAGAGTTGAATTTCTAAAAATATTTTTGTTTTTGTTAGTTAGACCGGAGACTTATTGAGTGACGTACGAGTATGTATGTATAGCACTATCACTAAATTAATGGATACAATGTTGATATAATATTTCAGTTATTTTGTTCTTACAAGTTGTATTTCTATGGTATTTAATTATACCTACTTAAATTCTTCATTATTTATTAAATTTATTTATATATTTCTCGCTCTACATGTAAATAAAACTCGTGCTACGAACGAACATAAGTATTTTAAAATTGGCTATATTTACTCGAATTATATTTTTGATATATAATTAGAACGTGATGCTTAGTTAGTTGCAGGGTTTAGAGCCGGTTTTAACTAATGAATAGTAGTCATTATTAAAATGAAGCGCTCGTGGTCGTGCTTGCTTAGTCGTTCTTGATAGATTGTCGAAGTTAAGCAACGACCTAAATGGTCCGTAGGTGGATCAGTGACCACCAGTGGTATTGCCATCTAAGTGTTTCCGTGCATCGGAGGGCACGCTAAATTGTCGGTCCCGGCTATTTTAAGTCGTTATGCCATGACGGAGGCCTTAAGGCGGCCTAAAAACTCCGTCACCAGAGTTGGCCACTAACTCATACGAACTTACTTAATTATTAAAATATTGTTACTGTTGTTCATTAATATCACGAAATTTAATTAGAACGCGATGGTTGGTTAGTTAGAAACTCATTTCCAGTTTAGTTACGCTGTCATTTTCCAACGTGTGCTAGTTAATATCGGAAATACCAGTACCTTACATTAATTAAAACTATTAACGGGATATTTACCATGATTCAATGTTTTTGGAGTTTCCCAATATTTTGGCGCAGTTGCATACGCCATGATCACGAAATTGGTCATTGCGAGTGGATAGGTATATTGACAGATGAAACGATCTACCTTCTAAGTCTGTAATTACTACGAAAGGTTTAACTTAAAGTCTAAAATTCATTAACAAAAAATTCATATGGCTAATTCAACGATCTGCCGACGACATAATTTTCCCAGCCCCCCTAACCATGTTACAAATCGCAATAGAATAGAAATCGAATCGAGAGATAACGCTGAGATTTCACCTGCGTCTTACGGCATTTAATTACCAGAACTGCATACATTTTATAAAAGTTATGGCGGCACGTGAGTTCCTGGCTCTATGTAAATCGTCAGTTTGACATTATGCTATATGATTTTGATTTCTGATCTATTTGTAACATGGCTAGGGGGAAACTTCTAGACGGAACATGATAGGTAGTTAATGTTTTGAAGTCGTTTATGTAGAATAAGCAACGCATTTGCGATTTGAGCAGCATGCGGCATTGCAGCGAAGTTATGGAAATTCTTGGTATTGTGTAACGTGTACTTTATTTATTAAAAGTAGACTCGACTCAATCTGCTTTTTTCAGGTTTGGTAGACTTTCACTCAGATTTACAGGCATTTATTGGCTGTAAGAATGAACACATAAATATACGCTCGAAATCTTTTTATAAAGTAAACTTCTAACTAAGTAGGTATGATTTTATGGTGTGTATTATGTTTGCCAAAACACAATACGAACTGGGATTGAAAACTTAGTCGTGCTAGAAACACAAAACGAAATAGTACTAACTACAGTGTTACCAAGCAAATTCACTGGTTCTAAGTAAAATAAAGCACGATTTTGAGACATTGGGTTCATTAATTCAGGCGATTTACTGTTTTGGGTCTATTTTGTGGTTTAGTCGTAGTTTTGTTCGACCCAGGGAAAAAATGGCTATCAAAACCTTGGATGGCATTTTGAGTCTTGTACATCTTAATATGCGATAATATGCTGCGAAGTTTATGCGAACGGGTTTTTAGCGACCATGCAATCAAATAATTACTAAGTTTTGTAATATATTTTTTGTATGATTTATAAGTAGTTCTTATCGACCTCTTGGCACGGAAAAGCCACTGAAGGCATTCGACATGACCTCACTTCGTTTTAGTAAAAATCTTGAAAGTAAAGTCATGTTTTTTTCACTTACATATCTTATCTTTTTGATTTATAGAGTTAATTTATCGATTATATGATTATACCAAGTGAGTTTTTTTTTCAAGGCCACTAAGGGTAAATCTGAAACCGCGAGGGTTATCGAAAAGTCATGTTATGAGTAACATGCTCGAGTTTGATAAAATGAAGAACGGCATTTAAAAAAAAAGTTCTCATTTTTCGAGAAAATTTACTTTTTTGATATTTTATTTTATTCGCAGTTTTAAATGCTTTATCTAATAACAAACAAATATTCCAAAATAGCTATGGGTCTTATGTTGCTGGAAAATAAAAAAATACATTTTAGTTTTCGTAGAAAATGTATACTACATTTTCTTCAAAATCGGAACCAATCATCACCCCTGAACTACTACTATATTCTACAATTCAAAAACAATTTCATTTCATTATTTCATGCATTTTTATTCACCCGTTTAGTTATAAAATGAGCTTTTAGAAATGTAAAAATATTGCCGTAAAAGTTTACCGAGTACAGAACTAGATGATGCTACTGGTAGGTGTCGGTTAGCAGGCGAATCCAAGAATTTATTCTCAACTCAAATATGCCCAACGCGCCTAAAGATGTTTTCAGTTCAAAAACTCACCTGTATATTTAAGCCTAGCTTTGCTTCATATGCGATAAGCGAGTGTAAAAATTAGTACCTACAGAAATATGAGTAGGAGTAGCTAGAGTTACGAAAATCTGTCTGTAATCGTCACCATCAGTTTAAAAGTATTATTGTTTCACAGGCTCTCAACAAACTGCTCGGCACATCTCCCGCAGATATCGACAAGTATTCAAGGATCGTGTTCCCGGTATGTTTCGTATGCTTCAATCTTACGTACTGGGTCATTTACTTACACGTGTCCGATGTTGTTGCCGACGACTTAGTACTTCTCGGGGGGGAGAGTTAAATGAAAACTGAACAACTCACTACTGCAATCTCGTATGGAAACTAAACAAACGACTCACTGCTACAATCTCTAAATATATGGAAACTGAACGAACGACTCACTGCTACAATTTCAAACTCTTGACTTCGACACCTGAGTGTTGAGGTGGAGAGGACGGACGTGTCTTTAATTATAATAATCTAATTAATCTGCTCACCTGTAGGTATTAAATTGTATTTAACTTTTAGAGCTTTCGAATTAAACGTATAAGTTCATAGTCAAATAACGACTGTATATAACCTATGATTTGTCAGTATCTGATCACAGCTGATCTTTATGTACTGGTAGAATTTTTATGTAAGAGATCTTTATGATTGATTTTAATTCAACCAATTATAGATGTTAGCATAAGGACACGATTATATGTAACACGATTTATATAAAAATAATCACATTCATAATTCAATAAAAATAGCAATAGTTTCAAATCGAACACAAATCAGAAAAAAATTATAAATATCAACGCCCTCGAACATGCGATGCAATGCGCGGTATGCTAGTGGAATGCTCAAAACAATCAGTAATTCAGTCAACCGTGACAATCGATACACGTTTAACAAGCTGCTAAATTGATTCTCATTTATGCTTTTCACGCGAACTCGAAACTTGATAGGTAATAGTTTCAATGTACTGTGTAGGGAAACTAATAATCTTCATAATAATTAGCTATCATTCGCAGTATATGATATGTAGTTCATTTCTAAACGTTGAGGCATTTTTTTAGTTTCTTCAACTTCAACTTTATGAAAACTCTCCACACACAAGGGATTTGTATATTACCTAGTATGGAAGAAAAAGTCTTGTATTTTAATCGCCATCACTTACTTCGATCTTAAAGCACGTGTAAACATCGTACTTCTTAGTTTCTTTAACTACACTACACTTACGGGTAAGGTATTTTAAGTCATATTAATAAATTAACTGAAATTGGATTAGCATAGTACTGTTGTTAATTAAGGTTTACGTTTTGTTATTTTTTTTTTGTATAAAATTATTTAAGTTTGTCACCGATTTAGAAACTAGGATTAGTAACTGCAAAATATTCACGAATTTCCCTTTTTTTTTCAGCATGATATATGTTATCTTAGTGTTCAAATAAACATAAAATAGTATTAATTGTTATAACGATTGTCTTGGTGGAACATTATTTTTTTTATCCAATCTTGCATTTTTTTTACTTAGATATCTTAATACACTGTTTTTTTTGTATGTAATTCATAAATTACAGAAAATTTACTATTTTACATGTTATATTGGAAGTAAAGGATATCTACTACTATCGATTGAAATTAATAAATAAATAATGTTCTAATATATTAGTTCTTCATGTTCAACCCTGAAACTGTCTAGGTATAGATTCCTAAGCTTGTAGATGTTTTCAATCAATAAAAAAATGTAGCGAAATCGGCTTTATTTCATCTCAATATAACTAAGTTTTGATAGGTTTCTTTCTACGTTTCTACCCATAATCAAACACGTCACTCCATGTTGTAATTGTACTACTTATTTTATTGTAAAAGTGAAGGTCTCGAATATTTTTGATACAAAAATCAAATCTAATTTACACCTCCATCAGATGGCTTAGCATAAACCCTTATTTCCTTGCAGTTTTTGAACGGCATGGCAATTTAAAAAAAGCCACGAATTTCAAATGGCGTCTATTAAAATGCTCTCTCGCTTGCAAATTGTGCAAGCAAGAAGACATGATAAGTTGTGACGTTTCTATAATGACCCGGGTTATACGAATTGACATTTAGTACGAAAACTGAAAATAATAACCAGGAAATAAGAATTCAAGTTAACCCTCCAGAGCACCACAATTTTTTTTGTCCTTTGCGATAAAACTGCTGCGACTGCGTTAGCTCAAATACACGCTTGTGCGTCAAACTCAAACTTGGCATCACTCTACTGCGATAAGGAGTTGTTTGCCGCTTTTGAGATTCCTAATCACGAATATCGCCATTAATAGCGCTGTCCCAAACAGCAACGGCAAAGGCGTTATAAATTAATAAATAAATAAAATAAATAAATAAATAATGCTGGACAATTTCACACAGCATCATCTAATATTTGTTTGAAGAGTAGAAACAGTAAATAACCAATCGAGATCGGTTATATTCTGGCTCATTCCGGCCGCTGATGTGGGATGCTCGCTTCGCTCACACGGCTCGTGCATGATGCCAGTAATTTAATACGCTCTTCGCTTCGCTCCTCTTTGCGCATATTTTATGTGCTCTTTTGAAAAACCTTAAGGTTACAGATTACCCTTTGTACATGAGGTATTGTATGAACTTTTTGTAGCGTAAGGTGTCGCTATGTCAGACTACCCAAGAGTCACTTATATGTATATCGAACTACTCTGATGATCGTTTCTTATACTAGATTGATATAGGTAATACTGAGTTTCACTTAGTGAGTCGCAGTTCAATTTTGTCGCACGAGTGGTTCATTGCATCTCTGTTGGCGAGCTCAGCTAGTACACTCCGGTTTTTTATGTTTTTTTCATGATTGATGATAGACAGTGCAAGCTCGATAGATACCAATCAACTATAATCTTAATCGGTAAAACTGAAAAAAGGAGACCATTTATTGCTCTCTTTGAACACTTCAATGCAAACTGTCTTTGTAAAGACTCTACTCTATTATCTCATATAGTGTGCGTCGTATAGTGATAAGAACGTATTAATTAGAAAAGCAAAATAACATACCTACGTATCGTATGCGTCTTTATGCTTATGTAAACTGCACAAATGCTGTCAGCCTTCAGTACGTTACCTTGAGGAGGCTTTTATTACAGATGACAGTTCTGTTACATCATTAGTCTTTGCATTATTTAAAACTAAGTAACCTTTATTGAAAGTGTAAAGAAGAAGATTCTATATTAGGTGTAGCAGTCACATACTCGTAATCATGGGTAAAGACCAATATACAGGGTGTAAAAAGACTGCTACCGAAAACTAAGGGGTTGCAATCAGACCATGATTCTAAACATATTTAGCGAAAAAAAAACGTTTTTTTTTTACTTAGCTTAGTCATTTTATGTTCGTTTCGGTTATTTACTACTATTACAACAAAATAAGATCATACCTACCTAATAATCTCATTTGTAAAAGAAAGAAACAGTTAAAACTCAAAATCCAGCAATCTACGTAAAACAACGCGCCCAGAACATACGCAAACAGCGCTCTTCAAACGCTGTTTTCTCGGATATAATGATTTTTTCGGAATTTCCTTTTGAATTTAGTTGTGTGTTGGGATGCTGTACCTACCCCTTTCGGCTTCGGTAGACGTCTTTTTACACCCTGTATACCTAGTTTTGCGGTGAATTCGTCCCTCTAGGGATGAGACTCTTTTGAAGCCTATTCCTAATCATTTAATTATCATTTTATTATACAGTGAGAAAACAGCGTTTGTAGAGTACTGTTTGCGTATGTACTGGGCAACGCGCCCAGTATACTTACCGTACCATTTTTACGTAGATTGCTGGATTTTGAGTTTAACTGTTTTTTGTTTGAATGAATTCTAATAAATGAAATTATTAGGTAGGTATGGTCTTATTATGTTGTTGTAATTGTAGTTATTTTCGGTTATTTCATAATCATTATCATTCATCATCATCTCTCTGCCCTTTTCCCACATTATGTGAGGTCGGCACAACATGCGTTCTTCTACCATTCTCCTCTATCACTCCTTTCTTACTCATGTCATCCTTCACACAATCCATCCATCTTTTCTTTGGCCTACCTCTACTCGTAAATCCATCAACATTCATACCAAGTACTCTTCTAGTTACATGACATTCTTCCCTTCTCATTACATGCCCATACCATGCTAGCCTGTTGCTCCTCATCTTTTCATTCACTGGCGCCACTTTCACACTTCCTCTTATGTACTCATTCCTTACTCTGTCCATTCGCGTCACTCCACTCATTATCAGTAGCAGCTCAAATGATAGCCCACTGCTGGACATAAGCCTCCTCCCTCAAACGCCACTCCAATCGGCCCTGAGCTTTATGTTATCCAAGTCTTTCCAAGGTTATTTACAAGACAAAAAAAATTGTGTTTTTTTTTCGCTTAATTATGGTCTAATTGCAACCTTCAGTTTTCAGTAGTTCTATTTTTACTACCTGTATACTTACATTAGTAACCCTCTATAACTTAAATATATATACTATAAATTGTCACTCAAACTTTTAACTCAATCAATAATCTCTACTTGAGCTTTGAATCGAGCCCCAACAATTGATATTAATAGTTAATTAAACTCACCTGTCATAATAATAATTGTAATAAGTACTATCATTGATTACATCACCAGTCTACCAATCACAGCACAGACAGTAATCTATTCTCAAGCGTGGTCTAGACCTCACTGATATCAAACTGGCAAAAACTTGAATTCAATTTAAATAGATATCAGTTCGGTTAAAAAAACATTGAACGCAACTTTAAGCTATATTTAAAATAAATGTTGAGCGACAATCTAAAGTTTATCCTCAGGGGATACAAAAATACCGAGGTAATTGTGTGAGCTGAGCTTGCGTCAGTTAGATTTCACATTAAATTAGGGGTTAAATGCGACGACTTTGTGTTGACTTTATGTTATGTGTAAATATCACTTACTATTATAGACTCACTGGTAGTGCTCATATCATTCGCGTTTATCCATGGTAGTGTCATGGTAAACCTTGGGGTTATTGACAACCTAGCTTCCAGGCGCGGTCCGAGGGGGGTGGTCACGGGGGACATGATCCCCCCCCCCAAAATCGTACACGTCCAATAGTAAAATCTTGTTTATTGTGCAATAAAGTCTATTATTAGTGTAGTGACCCCCCCAAAATTTCAGTTGTGGCCCCCGCCCAAAATTTAAGTTGTGACCCCCCCGAAATTTCACGCTGCGACCGCGCCTGCTAGCTTCTGCCTGTAATTTAAGTAGTAGGTACTTTTTTAAGTAGGTAGTATGAGCACCTACGTAATAAAAAATACTGAGAATAAATCTGATCACATTATCTTTAAATACAAATTGAGTAATGAACCTTTTGTTATACTGGCCCTTAATAACAAATTCCTCTAAAATTATCATTATTCCTTAACTATGATCATTGACCTCAAAGTTGAGCAATTTCAATAAAGGTTTGCC
Organism: Epirrhoe alternata; assembly: GCA_963565295.1. Lineage (NCBI taxonomy): Eukaryota > Metazoa > Arthropoda > Insecta > Lepidoptera > Geometridae > Epirrhoe > Epirrhoe alternata. Next base: position 6,498,825 of record OY751375.1, read on the forward strand.
AAATTAAAGTTATTACCCAGCCACTTGCTTTTTAAAATGGGGGATGAATGAAACACCAGTACAACTCATTTATTTTGAAAATGAACAGAAGTACATCATCCAACAAAACTAGACAATTGTATTATTATACAGGGTGTAAAAAGACTGCTACCGAAAACTGAGGGGTTACAATCAGACCATGATTCTAAACATATTTAGCGAAAAAAATAAAACGCGTTTTTTTACTTTGCTTAGTCATTTTATGTTATTTTCGGTTATTTACTACTATTACAACAAAATAAGATCATATCTGCCTAATAATCTCATTTGTAAAAGAAAGAAACAGTTAAAACTCAAAACCAATCTACGTAAAACAACGCGCCCAGAACATACGCAAACAGTAATCTTAAGTAGTAATGATTTTTTCGGAAAATCCTTTTGGATTTGGTTGTGTGTTGGGATGCTGTACCTACCCCTTTCGGCTTCGGTAGACGTCTTTTTACACCCTGTATAGATATTTTTATCAATTTACCTAAAAATACAATAAAATAAGTAGTGCAACATGTAGCACCACGCAGCAGTCCAATCATATCATGTAGCATTTTTGCAAATAAATGTACCTGTAGCTATAATAAAATAGACAGTACCTATTTAGATAAGCAAATAAAATAATAATTAGTATTAAAATAATTTCTGTGCCATTTTGTAGAAGCAAGTAAAATGTAAATACTTAGGCCCTTACTCATAAACTTGACATAAAGTTATGTCATGCATAAACTAAAAAATGTATGGTTAGTCAAAGGTTATGCATGGTGTAAGGGCTTTATAGTTTATTAAAAATTAGTCAGTACAAAACAAAATGTTCTAAATTAGGCTTAGACTCAAGCATATTACCTACCGAAATACAATGTTAGAATTAAAGTTTGAGTTTTTTTTAACATTTTAAGAATCGTATGTACCTGTAAAATATGATGTACAATGTTAAACATTTAAATAAGCTTTAAAATGTAAACTGAAATGCCAAAATAAAAAAATAAAGCAATTTTTAGAAATAGGTTAAGCAGATTTATAATCTAAGAAATAACGGTTAAAACATTATTAACAACTAGACCTTTACGGTATTGCCTCTTTAGTCCTTATATACACATACATATTTAGATGAAACTAAATAATGTAATAAATAAAGTAATCTTTCTTGTGCCTCTTTTCTACGGTCCGTGAATGCATATTAATAAATTATTTTTTTTATTTCATTATACACATCAAATTATTCCAATAACTCTCTTCACTATAATTTATATTAGGCACGATATTAATATCTAAGGCACAACCTTGTTGCCTTAGGGACATTTCACACGAGATATAAATATACTCCATAAAATTGTACTTTTTCTCACACAGTTCATAAAAAAAGTGAGAAGGTTGTGTCAGCGACGTTGCAAAACGTAGCGCTAAGCTTTTACTGTCATTGAACTCTGTACCGTTTTGTGTAGTAAATAAGTACTGTATTGTATTGATATTTTAAAAGATGATCTTATTATCTGCACAAATTCAAAGTGACTCAAAAGTGACTAGTAAGTACTAGAAATAAAATAATATTTATAACCACGTTTTTTGATTCAATATAACAAAAACTTATTAACCACAATAATAATTATTTACACATAATTATTATTAATACTTCAATACTTTTTACTAAAGTTGCTGATATTTATAACAGTTTTGACAAATGAACCGTTTTTATTATATTAGTCCCAATGTTTTTTTTTTATATTCGCTAACATAAAAACAATACCACGTACAAAAGACAAACAAAGATATCTTATTATTTAAATGTCTCCATGTGAACTGGTAAGCGGCTTTCTTTTGTCTTTCTTTTTGATCGATATGCGTCTTCCAGAGCAAGTATCCAGTGCGGTTGATGATATCCTGCAGTCAATAAATATTTTTTGCTCAGTACATGTTTACAATAGATATCTTCATAATTTTAGTGTTCATGGTTATTATACCTCTATCAATGGCTACATGCATCACTAGTTCTCTAGTTTCGACTGTTAGAAGATACGAATAATATAAAAATTGCCTTTATCTTAAAGCGAGGACTAATCAGAACGCGTTATTTATCTGTTACTTATTATTGGATGATTACTACAAATTAACTTTAACGATCATTGATAAATTTGCTCAACGTTTGAAACTTTTTATAAAAGATCAGTGAGGAATTGTTACAATAAATCATATCTCTAAGATAAAAAAAATATTCGGATATTATGATGTGTTACAAATCCAAACTTTCAATTTATGGTAGATAAATTATTTATTAGACACGTTCGGGTTAGTTCACAATGAGTTGCGGCGCGAAATGACGTCGCGAGTACATTTTAACATTGACATTATAAGATTTACCTAAAAATAAGACACGGTTCAGAGTCCTTAGTATGAGTGTCACTACGTTCGACTTCACCGTTACGTACCGAAGCCGTAAACGCGGATTTGTACTGGTTTTCATTAGTAATGAGCGAGTACCAAAAGATGGCGCTGCTATTTAATCATACAAATCTGCGTTTACGGCGTCGATACCGAACGCGTAAAAAACTAATACTAGGCAACTAGCTGGTTGCTGGGATTGCAACAATTGGTATCAGCTTCTTGCTATGTACTCGCTTCGTAGAACCGCGGTACAAAGTGAGTCGCGTCGCGTCTCGGTGTGAACTGACCTTAATATCGTTGTCATTTCGTTTTTTGGGACGAACAATGTTATAAAGACTGAGTTAAATTATTTTGACCCCTTGAAACGGGTGTACTTTCATAACAAAAAACGATAATAATCATGTTATTATAATATACGTTTGTATAATTAGCTACTTATTTACCAAAATGTAGATGATTATCAAGCAAATGATGAATATAAAATGTTAAGTTTTTGTTACCTTTATCCAATATTGTTATTTTTGAATTGTTGCAAATGAAATTTTGCTAGGTTATATTTTAATTATAATTAATTGATTGAAATAAAACGGACTTTTTACATGTAATAAAATATATAATTAGGTATGGATGGGAAAATTGCATTTTATTGCACCTAGTTGTAAGAAATAGCGTAGATACAGCGTACGAGGGAGTGGGCGACGCGCGTTTGAAGCTCGGATTTAGCTTAAAATACAAACGGGTAGAATTAACTCAGCTCAAAATATAAATGATAACTATATTGAACGATGTAATTGATGGGGACTGAATTGGGAATTAACTATAAATGAAACGTGCGCCGCCCACAAACCTCATACGCAAAACCAAATTCTAAATCACATTAATATAAAATGTAGAATTATAAACAAATATATAATTAAAATAAACCAACTTAGATGTAATGTAAGATTATTTATAACAATAGTATTAGTTATTATTACAAATAGTTATTATATTGACGAGAATTATTATCACATACCCGAATACCTTTGTACCTAATCGATTAAAATTCAAAAATATCTCTCGTGTATTTTATTGTAATAATACCTACTTAGGTATAACAAAAATGAGCAAAATTATGACTCATAGTGCTCTCTGGTAAAACATGATGATTCCGTACTTAAAAAGGGAATGAAGCATAAGACCTGCAAAAAGCACATTTTCAAATACTTAATAAAACTTTAAAACATGAAATTTACCTCATAATATTATATACCTAATTTAATGTTTTTATTATTAAATTCGTAATTTTTCTGGTGAAATACCTGCTTTACATAAGTATAAATTTAAAAAAGTAACGAGTTCAAGACAATATATATATATAATTGTCCGAAGTTCGTCTAAGCAAACTTGAGGGTTTCCCAGTCCCGATGTAATTTAATATTTGTCGATTTGATAAACACTAGTGCTCAGGCCTGATTTTTCCTGGTCAAATGTACATTATGTACAAATACTTGTAGTATAGGAATAGTTTTAGACAATAACCCTCCACGTAAAAACTCACAAAATTCGCACTCTATATTGTAAAAAAATTAGATATATACAAATTCACACGGAAAAATAAGTCGGTCTTATAAATTAAACCTTTCGTTTTATTATTGTCTTTGATATAGTTATAGCAAGACAATACATGTAGAGACACTTCAATCTAAGCCTTCTCTTTTTTTTTTTGCTTTCAGCGATTGTACTAAGAACTTGTAATTGTTTTAAATGTTTTGTTTTTGTTAATTTCTTGGTGTACAACAAAGTGTTCATTCATTCTTATAAATTATTTAAACGTATCACATGCATGATTTCTCGGTAGATAATATTTATCGGCTGTGCATTTCGACATACCACCGTCCGTTTCAAAGCAAAGGCTCAACTAAAATACTTCCTTTTTCATAAGTAGATGCAGAATAAAGGGATGAACACTGTGTGAAAAGACACTTTAGTGAATTTATTGTGCTGATTGCAGTGCTTTGCTTCGTTTTTATATTGGTCACACATGTATGAGTGATTTCTTAATTCACTACTGTATCTGTGAATACAAGCATTTAAATTGGTCTACACTACAACGTTCCTGTAATGCTTTGGAAATAAAGTCTTCGGTGAAATAGTAGAATCTAACGAATCTAACTAAAAATCGGTAATGTATGTGTGACCAGTCTTATTATTAATTTATACTTAATTATACAGAATTCTAATGTTTCTAATAAGTCATGTCAATATAATTAAATATGCTTAAGTATTATGTTATTATATTGTTTATATAAATAAATTAACTGTCATTTAATACTCAATTTTAGTTGAGTTGATGTTTAAAACTCGATGCTTAGCTGATTATACTTTGTTATGAAATTATTTTCAATACCTTATTTTATTTTTTATGAATTTGACTCTTATTTTCCAAAATCGTGAGGTATTGATATGGTTAATGATGTTGCTCAAACTGAATATTAACTTTAACAAGTAGATACGTTCTATGAAATTTTGTTCTGTGATCTAATAAAATGACAAAATCTATATGTCTTGTTTTAATAATAACCCTACATGATGAATCACTTAAACAATCTAAAACGACTGACACAATATAATAAAATCCAAGAAACTGATGAGACAGTGGATGGATTTTGAGTTTGGATGAATTGTGTGAAGGATGACATGAGTAAGAAAGGAGTGAGTGTTGAGATGACGGCTGATAGAGGAGAATGCAAGAAGAACAAATGTTGTGCCGACCCCACGTACCTAATGTGGGAAAAGGGCAGGAAGATGATGCAACTGATGAGGTAGTTTTTAGTAAAATAAGTAGCATAAATAAAATTAGTAGCTACGTGATAGTATATACCTAAGTAAACAAAGCTGCAAATAGATAAATCCTCATTAGACAGAATGCTTCGAAGGCGTGGCTTGTGCAAACTACAGACGAACCGGATACAATAAAAAGATAAAATACTTTTCAAAGAAACATTTCTCTATTCCGCTTTGATAAGATAGCAATTTCCTTTATGTCTATTTTTCTTTCTATTTCCATCCTATCAGCTAATAGTTTAGGTACGAGTAAGTATTTACCTATAGTCTATTACATAGAATGGGTGCTGACACTTTCACTGTTTTGTTTCACAGACCTTTTATTCGACAAAGAAATTCGATCATTTTACAAGTAAAACTTACTTATTTGGATATACAGGGCGTCCCAAACTTATGGGACATGAAGGGGAAGTACCTTAAATATCGTAGATAGTGTATTTTGCTTAAAGAAGACTTTATGTTATTTTTAAAACTTAGTAATTCCGCATTCATAGATTTTCTAAAAATTACTTGCTTCGTCTGGGAATCGAACCGACTCAAATGTCAAAAAAAAATCACCCTACTTTTATGATGCCAATCGAAAGAATAGCTAAAAAATAATAACTCTGCTTAGGTAACATTGTATTTTAAAAGAAAGGAACAACGTAAAATTACCTACGCTACCTACGTCTCTAGAAACTTAAAATGGCAAATGTGTCAGCACCATAGATTTAGCATGGTACTTCATCCTACTTATACAGGGTTATTTGTAAAATACCGGTAACCTCTCATGACTGTATTACTATCATCATAAGAAACAACTTTTATTCTATAACTTTTAAAAATTTATTATTATAGTCGGTCCATTTTAATAGGCCACATTTGACATTTCATCAAAATTTAACAACGTAACTTTGTACCGGCGGGCATAAAATACTACTATTTTATCGAAGTTAGTACTGCACAATTGCTTAACTTTTTTAATTGCGGTTAAATAATTTATTTGTCTTAACGACAAAAGAAGGTAATTTTATGATTTATTTCCTTATTACACCATCCAAACATATTATGTTTCAGAACAATTTCTGTTTTCGAGAGAACTGAACGTTGTTACAATGTTGCGTCAGTAAACCCTTGTTCTCTTTTGACACTAGGTATGCTACCCAAAATAATCGAAATTTGAGATTTAGAATCGAATGAAATGATTTCTCGTAAGGGAATATTTCACCTTTAATGATGATGATGGCGCATTAAATACTTATTGTTTTTTTTAATAAACTTATTTATCCCGAAAAACGTTACTAAATACCAAAAAGTACTTTTGTAAAAGGACAACGGGAATATCGCATAAAAACTTTTTTTCTCTGTTTGACATGACAACCATAAACTTTTGAACAATTTTTATCAAAATAAATAAGTAATGGGGTTGTGACGCAGTCTTGATCGTTGTGCAAAGTGACTTTGCGTTCTTGGTGTGCTATTTTTTTCAGACCCGGTTTTTTTTTACTGATCTTACCTACTCTTAGTTTACGGTTTACCTGGCGATAAATTTTAATTCATGTGAATGAATCGATACGGACTTCGAACATAATCGAAGTTTTTAAGAAGGTCACCTCACTAGAAAGCTCAAACTGACAAACGTCAAATGTGGCCTATTAAGTTGGACCGACTATATTTATTTTATTTCATCACAAAAATAAAAATATTTAAATTGAACGCTCTTAATGTTACAAAGTTTATGCGAAACAAAAGAAAGCGATAGTACAAAGTAAGGGTTGCGGGTTTAGCGACGGGGGCCGAAATGTGTTCGATAGGACAATGTTTTAGATAGGAAAACGAAATCTTGAATGTTTGCTTTTGGTAAATGTTACCTACATTTACCTACATTATGTTTTGTAAAAAGTCATAGAACAAAAGTTGTTGTTTATCATGATAGTAATACAGTCCTGAGAGGTTACCGGTGTTTTACAAATAACCCTATATATTCAGCACCCATGCTATGGCTATGACATGTTATGACTATACCTACCCATTACAAAATATTATGGCCCTTAGTAATGTTAGCATGTCGTTTCATTAGATTAAGAGTATGTATTTTTTATGAGAGAGCTTTGTTTCGACCTCAATGAATTAGATACCTTCTGTGAAGCATCAGCCACGTATAATCATTTAGAATTTTCAATAAAACATAATAAAAACAAGATTACATTCACAGTTAAAAACAAACTTATATAAGAACATGTTTATGTAACTGGATGTGTCCCACTAATATACTTAATAAAAGATGTGAGTTTGTTTAGATATTTGTATGTTTGTGTTTGGGCATGGTTTGGGTATGTAGAGAGGATGGATGACAGTCGTTTGACAAAGCAAGTGTATGAGGTGAGTGTGTATGGGACAGCTGGAAGGCGAAGGCTGGAATGTCGCCAATTTGATCCAAGAAGGATCGCCTAGGAACCTTCTTAAATCAAATTGGCGACATTTTGGAGAAGGGCCAGGTCAAAAGTACCCTAAACCGACGAGCATATATGAAAAATGTAATGAGAGTGAATGAGGCGAAAGTTGTGTGTCAGGATCGTAGCGAGTGGAGATCCGTAGTCTCTGTCTACCTCTTTGGGAAAGAGGCGTGCTTTTATGTATGCATGTTTGTGTTTCAATCACGCCTAAACCAGTGAACCGATTTAGATGAAACTAGGAATAGGTGTAGATAGTGACCTGGAATAGCATATAGGCTATTCAAAATGTTGGTACTACGCGCGCGAAGCCGCGTGCAAAAGCTAGTAGTTTAATACATATCCTACCTATATCTACCGTGAGTTTTCGACGCGGCGCACTAGCGAAGCGAGGAAAAAAGAAGTGGCACTCCAGGAGTGCCGGCAGAGGTGAAAACTTGAACGGTTCTAAACTTGACAAATAACCCGGTGTTGGTGAGCAGTCACGTGACTCGCACGTGACCTTTTTCTGGCAAATCCAAGAATTTTTTCTCATCTCAAATCTACCAAACGCGCCTAAAGAAGTTTTCACTTTAAAACCTGAATTCTAGCTAGATTAGGTAGAGTCCCCCGCCTCAAATTCAGACGTTTACACGTAGACACCTCTGTTTGCTGTTGACGCAGCTTTAGTTGCTTCATCAGTACACTTTAAAAAAATATGGAATAGCTACCTTACTAGTATAGTATTATTTTATCTGGGCTCATAGTGTTGGCGATTTAAAATAAAATAAGCCGTTTAATGACTTTTTTGAGGGTAACGATTGGGTAATTAAGTAACAGTTGTATACAGACTAAGTATTTCAAATTAAACTGTGTATAAAGTATTTAGGATATTTCTATTAACATAACCTGGTCCCTGCGAGGAATATTTAAAAATATTATTAACCCTCTAAGCCACGAAGTCACAAATATGCCGAAGCGCTCGTGATGTAGGTAAATAGTTTGTCGGGTCGTTTTTTTTATGGCGTGATTACAAAATTGACAGGAGATGACTGGTTTAGGTAAAGTAAGCCTAAGCACTTTAGCAGCAAAATATCCAGCATTAATATAATATTTTTTTTATTTATTAATGACAGATTTAAATTTAAGAAAAATTTCGTGAGGAAACCAGCATCATATCATCCTAAGCCACGATTATCCCGAAATTCGTATGTGTTAGTGGTCTTTTAGTTTTAAAAACGTGTAATGGCTTGACAGTAAGAAGGCCAGGTAAAAAAACCCTGAAAAGCAAGTGTTTCTAAAGCAACATAAGTACTACTCATTTTGTGTTGCTTTTGTGGAAAATATTTGTAAATATTGAAAATGTTAACGGCTGATAGAGGAGAATAGAAGAACACAATGTTGTGCGGACCCCACATACTCGTAATGTGGGAAAAGGGCAGGGAGATGATGATTGAAAAAGCTAACCTTTTAAAAAGTTTATTTAGTTCTTTGAACACATAAAAAATTTAAATTTCTTGTATATAACAAGATAAAAGATAAGTACACAAAAGAAACACAGATTAATTAAAATTTACTTACCTAAAATAATAGCAGTCGTTTGCTAAATATTTAGCCAACTCTTCGTGAACAGCCAAAAATTTTGTGAGGATAATAAAATAATAAAACTTAATTGAAAATATTAATTCACTCTTAATATTTTTTAAATTAAAGATTAAGTAATTTTAGTTTTGTGTTATACCAGAAGAACTAAACTTTTTCATGTTGCGTGCGTTATTCGCGCGAGTTTTCGATACACAGACGCGCGGTTTCTATGCAGGTCGAGTACCTAATGGCGAATGCACTTTCGTCTGGAAACTTATGGCTATGCCTAGCAGCTAGCAGCCTAGAACTCTGATCATGGCAGCCTTATGCTGCCATCTGGTGGATTCTAGTTTATATTACAACAAGCGAGGACCAGTATAGTAAATTGTTTTGTATAATATTGATAGATGGCGTTTTAAAAAGATGCTTCAAAAGAACTCCCCAGTGGCTCATGCACGGGAGATACAAGTTGGTGACGCTGACTATGTGTATCATACCTACTTGTATAATACCTGATGTTATATTAAGTAAAAGATTCTGGTAGAAAAATAAAACACAGTACTCAGTCCAAGTAATACAGAGTTTAATGCTTTACTCAAAATACGCTATGACATTTACATAATGGAAAAATAAATAACATTTAGTTTATTCCTCATTTGAGTCACAGCTTTATCAGCTTTGTTGAACATTTTTGTTCAATATAATTTTTGTTTGCTGATAAATTATTTATTAATCTTAGGACACAGCACAGGATTTTGTAGGCACCTATATTACAAACTATTGATATCAATAAAACTATTTGTATTCTATTCTACAAGTACCAATCCACGATAGTAAGCTGCATTCATTGTTTTAAACAAAATAGAGTCACTTAAAGTTCAAATAATAAGAATACCTACTTATAGTGTCCCAAGTAGGCGATACATAGTTAAGTAATGATAAAGGTAACTTACCTACCTATATTTACATGTAAAAAAATAAAGCAGATTGAAGTTATTAAGATACAGTATTGTAAAGCTACATTATTACCTACAGATTATACGTGCAACAGAAATACCTATCATATGACTATTTTCATAAGTTTACTCACAACAAATATAGTTTTTATAAAAATAGCTTAAATTCAAAATATACAAATCTAATGAAATAAGTAATAACCTATATGCAAAAACATATAACATATATATAATATATGATAAAACGAACTTACAAAACGAAGTTAGAAAACATGACATTATGAAGCGATAATATATAATTAATATAAACAGTAACTGTTATGAGCTCTCACTCTGAGAGTGATTTTTAAAAAACATAACCCTTCCTTTGGCAGTACGGGTAAAAACATAAATAGAATAGAAATAGTCAGAAGTACAATAATAATTATAATAGGTGAAGAAACTTATCTGCTTAGTACACAAAAATATACACAATTATTATACACCACTGACTTGTTTTCTTGACTTTTGTATATTGTGTAGGTACTTTTTGTGTGGTAGATTATAATACAGGGTAGTTCACTCAGTGACGTCAAAAGTAAAAAATGTAGTTCCTCACATTCAGGGCTATCCAGAAATACCCCGTGTATGTTTTACGATTGAAAACACCTCCCATATTTTTTTGGATAACTTTAATACGTACATTCTGAATAAAAAGCTTTAAATGCTTAGAACTCGAAAACTACAAAAAAAAATCGTAGAACATACATAGGGTATTTCCGGATAGCCCTGGATGTGTGGAACTTATTTTTTTCTTTTGACGTCACTGAGTGAACCACCCTGTATATTCCCCAAAATCCTCTGGAATTGAATTATCTACATTTAAATGGTGTCTATTACAACAATTCTTTATTCTTATTTATACAATCAACATTGAAGTCATACCAACTATTTGAAATCATTTTGATGAATTCGTTATTTTTTTAACATTGTTTTGTCTTTACAGTTTGTTATCAATCTTATCGCAATGGTCGACTATGTGATATATTTTTTTACTATCACATGCGGTTTTGAGGCACGAAACCAGCTTATCCTAAATATTTAATACATAGATAGCATTTAGTAAGATTGTAGATATGAATGTACATAATGCAAAGGGGTTTTTGAGTAAATAATCCTTCTGTAACATAAAAATCTTTGTTAAGTATTTCAACTTTGTAGTCTTAGTTACAAAAGTGAATATCAAAATGTTATTTCGTAAAGTTGGTGGAGGTCGTGAAATAGGTACCTTTTGAACCTTGGCCACCCCTTTTTGGACTAAATTGGGGACTTTGACATTTCATCCATAATGGTTCCCAACGCTTGTACCCCAATTTTCAGCTTTATGCGAATTATTGCAAGCTTGAATGTCTAATTTGACCGGGCTATATAACATAAGTCTAGCTGAGATTACATAATAAACTAGAACGATACCAAAATATTTTTTATTTTAAGACAAATATGTACATTCTTACATGAAAGCTTTTACATTATCTACATTAGTTTTTAAGCTGGAAATCCACTATAGGCCATTTAAGTGTTAAGAAAGCCGCAGAACTTTATAATGATAGCTTAGGGGTAAACATATTTTCAGTCTAGTGTTACCTTTCAGATTTTCCATATGCAGATTATTGAAATTAAAAAAAAAACAGTATATTATGACTGTATCTTGTAGTTGTGGTAGACATTCTCGTTATACTCGTATGTACAGAGCGGGGTAGGAAATCAATTCAAGCAATTAAATATTATGAAGAATTCCTAAGTACTGATTAATAAAATTGAACATGAATCGTTGTGAATGCTTCTTTTATTTTTAATATCGTATCTTCAACCGTTGGCCGTAAGGCCAGCCATATAAGTGGGCCAGATGGGCCGATATGGTGAGGGGAGAACCTCTTAGGATTAAATTGGGAGAATTCCTACTAAACCTCTTTATAATTTATTATCTACCTACTCCTGACGTTCATAATCATAAATATGAGATATTTGTTCGTCGAGCGAGAACAGCTGGACCATTTTCTATAATGTTCTTCATAGTTCAATGAGAAAAACAAAGGAAAAAAATGTCCGGGGAAAAATAACCGTTTTTCTTTGGCTATTTCTGATCTCGAAATTATGTTGTCTGTCGGGATTTATTTATAAATAATAAATAAATAAATAATGCTGGACAATTTCACACATCATCTAGCCCCAAACTAAGCATAGCTTGTACTATGGGAACCAGATAACAGATATACTACTTATATACTTTTTGTTCGTAAATACATACATATATACATAGAAACATCCAGACCCGAGATAAATATTTGCAGATCATACAAACATTTATCCCGCGGCGGGGATCGAACCCGCAACCTTCTGCGTCTCAAGCGGGCTTTCACCCACTGCGCCACAGAGGTCGTCGTATACATACATCTTTGCTTTACTTTTTATTTCAGTCGGCGGGAAGACTTAGGAAAAACAAAATGCAAATCAACAATCAGTTTTATCGCAATGTTATTGAAACAATGTATTAGATAAATACCGTGGCACTCCCGAGAGTGCCGACGTGAAAACGAACAGTTATGTGCCAAGTGTATTTTTGAATCGTCAGGAAATCGAAAAATATCGAAAGATAATAACTTTACCCATTTAGTCATAAAATGAGCTTTTAGAATAGTAAACATATTGCCGTAAAAGTTTACCGAGAACAGAACTATATACTAAGCGCTACTGTTAGGTGTCGGTGAGCTTGTCGAGGCGAATCCAAGAATTTATTTTCATCTCAAAAATGCCCAATCCGCCTTTAGAAGTTTTTACTTCAAAAACGTAATATAGGAGACAGTAAGTTCTTAATACGTACCTAATATGTAACGAATACTATAATTGATTTGAATTTACTTTAAATAGTGTTTCACGAACTACCTACAAAATAATTGAATACAAGTACCTATTATAACTTATATAACGTTGTATCAAAAAATATGAATATCAATAGAAAATTTAAAAAGCTCCCACCGCTACTTGGGATAAAACTGGATAAAAATGGTGCAATATTATTGTTGTGAGTATTTTATGACAAGTTTAATTAATGGAAAATTATACAGCATCATTGCCTGTGATAATCATTAAAGCTTATTTCTCATCAACATGTCCTCAAGATATTAAGATACTACATGTTAATTTACTTGATTAAATTTTAGTACAACTATTATTGCTTATTGTTTACTCGATGTAAATATCTTCAATTGGGTACGCCGTCTCTATAAACTTCTGGTAAAACCTCTGGAATGCTCTCCTGAAAAAAATAACATGAGTGTTAGGGATTAACAATAAAAAAATATGAATTTAAATATACTTAAACAAATAAATAGAGAAGAAACTGTTTTCTTTATGAATTTAGAATACTATGTAAGGTACCTATTATTCAATTTAAAATATTATTTTGAAAGGAACTCTATCTTTTCACGCCTAAACCGAACCGATTTTGATAAATTTTGGAGATTTAGATGACATCCCGGGACAGGACAGCATCATCCATTTGCCTGCTCCTATCCCTCTTATGTGGGGTCGGTACAACAGTGTTCTTCAAATTTACCCTATTACTCGTCATCTCCATATTTACTCCTTCCTTACCCATTTATTCTTTTATTCTTCTGGAACTGATAGTTCAATTGGACTACTTCTTTTGCGTTTAGTTCTTCCTTCACTAGTTCAATTTCAATCCAATCATATCTCTAGTTCCGTAGTTCCGCGCGGCGAATGAGCGAGATGAACGTTGTGAACGAGAACGATAGAAGCAGACAGGCGATCTATTGGACTGAATTGGACTACTGAACTAAACTATCTATCTAGTTCAGAAGATAAGTTATGAATGAATACCGATTGGAGCGATGAGAGTGACTTAGGCAATTGAACTAAAGTGAACTACGGAACTAAAAGATAGATATAATTCTCAGCGATCAAACGATATGTATCTATCTTTTCAGTTAGGTGATATGTTTTGCGCATGGCTAGTTCTTACCCGACTGCTTCAGCCACCGGCCTAGTTGACTCTTGCCCTCTGAAGACGTGGCATGCAAACCGCTGCAAGGTCGGATGTTTGGTTATGAAACCCAGATACCTATGGTCCCTGGGATGAAATGCGCAGAACGATACATTCTTGAGGGAATAGAAGTAATCAATGCAGGGTCCACTTCGATTTCCCTGAAAAAAAAAAAATGTATATATGTCGCAGCCAACTGGTTTAATCAGCCGTTCAATTAAACGCCTAGCCATTTGATTAAACGGCGCCGAGATATTATTGGAAAACCTTTTTTATTTTTGTGTGTCAGGTAAATCTTTACTCGTAAATAAACCATTCGAAATAATACATTATAGTAAGTATAAAAAAATCGCAAAGCACTTATTATCTTTATCACACAACAATTCAATCGTTTTCAATCTTTGCTATGAGGTTTGTGCGTCATCGACCTTTTTTACGATCACCAAATACTGTCCCATTGACAGCAGTTATAAAATCAACTGTTACAAGGCTAACGTGACTCATGGCCAAAATCTGGAAAGCCCATCTGAACTCACAAAGCAACACTATAAGAAAAAAAGTTTCTGGCTTAATATTATGATCTACGCGATCAAAATGATGTTACAATCCAATTTAAGTTCTCTACCGATGTGTACAAGATGTTTTATCCTGCAACACACGTTCATTGATTTTGTTACTCGAAGTTTATACACAAAACGTCAGACACGTTAGCCGAAACAGTGTAGTTTATATTTGTAGATTGCAACCTAGGTGTTACATGAGATATGCTTGATAGACGAGATCACAAATAAAATGTGTATGTGTGTGTTATGTATATAAACATTGATTCAGTATGAACGTACGTCTGGTTTTGAGCGATCAACCATTCGTAGACCTTGATCTGACACTTCTAGGATGCAAGGCTGCAGCGTAGGATCTTCAGTGCAATCGCCAACAATCTTCTTCACCGCTTGGCATACTACTCCTGTGCCTTTGTGTGCTAGTGTTTCTACTGAGCCCATGTACCTTAAATAAAACACGCATGAAACGTAACTTAATATGTATTACGAATACATTTTCAATTTGCAATGCAAGAATACGGGGCACACATGAAAATTATTAAGATAACGTTGTTCATGTCAACACATGAACAAAATTTGCGTTTGATTTTGGACACACTAGATTCTGGAAATACTAAAAAATGCATTTTCTTAAGTACGTCAAATAAAAAAAAATATTCAGTAGATCCATCCATATCTGAGGCGGATCTATAATACAGTGTAACGTTACTGTCAAATCTGCAGGCAATCGTTTAGGTACATCTTTTTAAATTGAGTATTACAAAATAATACTTTACTCAGCGATTTTGTAGTAAAAGTGTGATTCCATACTCACCCTAAAAGATACCGTTCTCTCTTCACTTTGGCGTTTGCAGGATCAAAGTCATTATAGTCCATGTCTACTGCGTAGGCTGATGGAAATATTCCTTGCTGTCCAGTCCTAAGATTCACTCCTGAAACAATGATGTCCTCTACTAAGTATTTCTGAAAAATATTTTAAATAGATATGACGCACTACATACCTTCACACCATAGATCATCAGCTTCCTTTTGCACGTATATAGGGTCACCGATTTCTACTTCTATTTCGTCGTGATGTCTAGGATTGAATTTGTGTAGGCCTCTATGTGTTGCTTCAAGCATCTCTAGCTGACTGTGGGGTACAGTAGTCATATTTCCACCGAAATTGAGGCCATTGATGCTACAACTTGATGATGGAGAAACTAAAAATAGTATTTCATATGTATTGTTTAAACTAGTCGCGTATGAGAGGCACATGCAAACAAGGGCACTGGATCGTAGAGACTAGAGGAAATAAGGGGAGGGCTTTGCCCAACAGTGGGATGGTGTGGGAGGATGTATTAATAGTATTTTAATCATATTTTCAGCATTTTTCATTAGAATAAATAAGAGTCAGAGTAATAAAACCACAGACATCAGAAAATGAATAAAACTAACCTAACCTACCTAAACGTTTAAAATAATTTTAATGGCAAGTGTTTTAATTAATCGTTGTTTAAATTAGTCGTTCATTAGTGCAGGACGATTATCAAATCATCATCAAAACATGATGATGATGATGATAACAACTAGTATTATTTACCATTTTGTTGTAAAGGGGTTGGTGATATGCTTTTTGGACCAGTGTCGATTGGTGAGTGTGCAGTGCTGTGCCCACTGTCAACATCTCCTAGACTTTGCATTCTCTCGGAGTCAGGGCTTGAATCCTCATCCAGCAAGTATCCACATTTGAGCACAAGGAGTGGTCTGCCTTGGCACCCTGGTCGAACGAGCAAACCTGACATTGACCCCAGTTCGTCAGCCAAAGAGGCTGGTTGAGTGCAAGCGAGGACTGTCGCTGTAAACATTCAAAATTTATTTCACTAGCGATACTAGCGATTCTTAGTAATACAGAAAATATTTGTTTGAAAAGTTTCATTGTAAATAAAATTGGTGATTATTAAGTTAAATGTTAGGTATATCGTATCCATAGTTTTATAAAATAATTTGTTTAGATTTTCTTATTCTATTATTTAGTGTAGTGAACGTATACCTCGCTTTAGTTCAAATCCGAAACAAACAAAAAGTAAGTAAGTAAGTTCGTATGAGTCAGTGGCCAACTCTGGTGACGGAGTTTTTAGGCCGCCTTATGGCCTCCGTCATGGCTTAACGACTTAAATAGCCGGGACCGACAATTTAACGTGCCCTCCGAAGCACGGAAGCGCTCAGATGAAAATGCCACTGGCGGTCACCCATCCACTTACAGACCGTTTCGAACGTTGCTTAACTTCGACGATCTATCAAGAACGACTAAGCAAGCACGACCACGAGCGCTTCATAAATAAACAAAAAGTGAGAAATATTACTAGTTTTACAAATATTTGCAATTTTTGATTAAAATGCAAACATTTGCGTTAGATGTTGCGGGAATTGAGCCCGCATTTCTCACGTCTCAGCCGAAATCTCAATCGGCACACCATAAAGCAATGATGGTTTTCATCACAAAATATATTAAAATAGATTCGCTAGGCTTTTGTTTTTCGTACAAATGGTAGAACAGGCGTTTTACAAAAAAGAAATCGCTGAGATGATACTTTTGTGAACGCTTTAAAAATGACTTTGGTACGTAACTTGATAAACATGCGAAGAAAAACTGGCGATCTAAAACGTGAAGCCAAAAAGTACTCACATTTTTTGTTCTTAGGTATTTCGGGAAGTTTTCGCCTTCGTCGTTCGCCGTTTGTAAAAGTCTGATGCCGGGGGCTTCGTGGCGTGTTCGTGATATCCCCCGGCAGTAAGGGCGACACTGCGCCCTCTTGAACCGACGATGTCTCACCATCACCCATACAGCTTATGTCCTCCTCCGGCGAACCCTCGCTTTTGGATGATGGGGAATCATCATCCAGCCCCACATTTGGCACTAGCCTATAAACATACATTCCTTTAGAAACCATTACGAACTTATCAAATCGAACGATTTCTCACTACGCCCATATTTATTATGCGACAGCATAATGTGGCATGAATGTACGCACACATGAGATCTATAATGGCGACAGAGGGGCAGGTTTTTAGCACGGATTATCAAAGAAAATTGTGTACTTACGAGTAAAAAGGCGTGGGAGCCTTTATATGTTGTGGTAATCTGTCGAAAACACGGCGAAATTCTTCAAACTCGCTATCGGCCATGTCGGTTTACACCTGATCGTAAGAAAGGGTGCAAACCGCATGCGCGTTTGTCTTCCCTCTGGTGTATCGACCGCGCGTGTTTGCATGACGGGAAAAGTTAAATGCGCATCTGCGCGCGCCTACCACGCACGCGCAAATATGTCACCCTATCCCAGCGGGGTGCAGAACACAGGGTAATGCGTCACGGGAAAACCCATTCATTACTATACAGGATAATGGAATGAAGTTCAATGAATGAATTACAAATATATCTTTTACTCTTGGAGTTCTGGATGTTTTATTGTAGAACCTAAACCTATTAAATTACCACCTCTCTGCTATCACCTGTACCTTTAAATCTTACAGTAAATCATCCATTCAGTAAAAACTGCTAAAATAAGACTTTTCATTCCAGTTTTATGGAAAGCATAATAAGTAATCTTAACACCTTAAATTAGCGTGTGGCCCTGTATTCTGTCAAATATTGCTAATTAGATGCATTAAGCGAGAGTCCCTGGCACAAAGAAACTACACCAATAAATAATCTATGTTGGAATTTGATTTTTATTCATGTTTATCCATCTTACGAAAATAACGCCATTTACTTTACAATAAGACTACAATTTTCATCAAGTACCCTAGTTTCAAAGACTTAGCGCGAGGCTATGTCAATTGACCGTCGGCAGAGCGGCTTACTGTGTTGACTTAACTCTTGGAACGTGCTCCGAGCAGCCTCACAGGGATGAGGCCTTACTGGCTTTGCAAACAGAAAACCCAGACCTTACATATTTTTTATTGGATAGAACAGTTTCAAGCAAAATATGTTGTCCATACATGACAAGTCGACATTATCTAGGAATCTTATTGAATACCACTCTCTCTGATGACTCTATGTGAAAAATGATTTAAATCTTCAAAGGCGCTTTTTTAATCAAAATTAATTGATTCATGATTTTAAAATTAATTAACTTAATTAATTAACCCCTAGTGTTACAATACTTAGTAGTGGAATAATTAGTAAATTGGGTCACTGCTGCACTGGTTCCAGATCTAATAAACTATAACATTTTCATGGTAACTGTGTGTAAATGTTCTCATCCTTATCTGAATATTCTCATACCTAGTCCCAAATCTTCACTAAGATTGTATTACGTGAATATCGTTAAGGTCACAATATCCAGACAATATTGTGTACGGAAAAAATATACGTAGATCATGGAAACATTGAACTCGCCGTAGTAATGGAAGCCACACCTTTTTTGATAATCAGACATTTTACTTTACTTTACCAACGAGATATTATTTTTATGAGACAGCGTTTTGAATTACTTTTGTGTGATACCTATATGACCTCATACAGACTTTGCTAAATACCTAACAGCCCTTAAATCTTGTAAATTACAGCAAACAGCTGTCTGGTAGCAATTTGGAGCGCAGCCAAACTTACCGCTCTCTGTATTTCCTATTTTAGGTGAGGTATACGTCTAGGTTTGCTATTCTAACGTTGCAAGTTTACATTATTACAGAAACCACAATAAAAGTAACGACTTTATTCAGAGACTGCACTGTGTTTGAATGTTTTATAAAAAAAAACATAGTATAATGTCATAAACGATATTTATAGTACTCAAATTAAGTGCATTTTGCGGTATAATAAGCACTAAAAACTTCAGTGCGCTACCTCAAAGCATTCAAATCATAGTTATATTTTTAAGTAGCTGCTTTGCTATTCCTTACATTTGTTCTCTTTTTTTTAATATACCTAAATCATCAACAATTACAAATTCTAAAAACAATTCCTTCAGGTTTATTTTACGTTTGAATGTCAGTCGCACATAAAACCAAACAAATGCCGTAGAACACGAGAACACAGCACTTAAGCTGAGTACCTTATGAAATTCAGATGCTCGCACTCAAGAAAAGCACTGTTTTAAAAGGCAATGAATACTGTCTTACGAATATTGCGTCTGTTAATATAGTCAAATAAATACTTTTGTAAAGATTTGATTGTTGAACTGGGTCAATATGTCGAGCTCCGGTGTAGAATTGGTTGCAATTAACCTATTCAGTAGTCTCTCTTCTGGGATAAGGCTGCAAAAATGTGCTTCTGTAAAACCTGCGCAGTCATGTCTTTATAAAAATATATTAAACTTATTGCAATATATTCAATAAACAGCTTCACCTTATTGAATATACCTTAACCTTACTCTACCTACTCTTTCTCTCTTGAACTGCATTAAGGATTGATGTCATAAGCCGATGGGCAACGGGCGATAGACCAAAAGTCGCCTGATATTTTTTAACATACTTAGGCTTGAACTTTTTTTATAACGTCAGAAAATCCATTATGAATGAAAATCCATAATCCCTACCGCCCGTGGAGACAGCGGAAGGGTTATGTCGGACTCTCACCGACTAAAAACTGACGCGTGGCCAAGGGGCTCCGGGATCTCCTACGGAACACACCGGTGCCCCTCTCGCATTTTGCTTAAGCACTGTTCCGGGAAACTTAGGCTTGACCTATCTTGGCATCATCATCTTAGCGACCTAGTGTCCACTGCTGAACATAGGCCTCCCCCATAGATTTCCACAGCGATCGATCTTGTGCAGCCTGCACCCAACTGCTCCCAGCAACCTTTACAAGATCGTCTTTCCATCTCGTGGGGGGCCGTCCTCTGCTGCGATTTCCGGTGCGTGGCCTCCACTCGAGAACTTTTCTGCCCCAACGGCCGTCAGCTCTACGAGCTATGTGCCCTGCCCACTGCCACTTCAGCTTGCTAATATCTTGGCTTGGCTGGCCTCTAAATAAAGTGTTGATTAGGTAGTTACTGTTTAAATAACTGATTTATCTAAATCAGCGTTTGATATGAAAGCAAATCGAAGAAAAGCAGCGTGCAGGGTATGTTACTATTGACAGCCAGCTTATTTTGGACCTTATTTGTTGGTGAAACGAGCTAACACTTAGATACATTCTTTTTCATTGTCCATTTATGCTGGCATTAGAATTTGCAAGTCCATTGTCAATTTGAAACCATATTACTTATGGGTTTGAGTTGCATTGTCCATGACCAACATAGTACCTAACTCCATTGTTTAATTAGTAACATTTGTTGTTGTTGCGGGTTCGATCCCCGCGGCGGGATAAATGTTTGTATAATCTGCAAATATTTATCTCGGGTCTGGGTGATTCTATGTACAATATGTATTATTATACATAGTATTTATAAAAAGTATATTAGTTATCTGGTTCCCATAGTACAAGCTTTGCTTAGTTTGGGGCTATGATGCTGTGTGAAATGTCCAGCATTACTTTTTTTTTATTGGCACAAGATCGCGTGTAGATTGGATAATATTCATCACCTCGACGTTCGAGGTAACGAATATTATTGACGCTCGAGGTAAAAACCTATAATTAGGAGTACTCGTGTCGTTACGAAAACAAACAAAATAAAAATATTTGTTTATTAATAATAAAAAGTGAAGTTTTAAGTCGACATTCATTGATCATCTTTTATGCTCGTAATTTACCCGACAATTCAATAAAGTCTTATTTAGATTGCTAGAACAGATGTAAATCAAAGGAGCCTCGAGCGGTCCCCGAGGAAATTGAATTAGAAGCCTCCCAACAAAAATAAACATTTACTTTTGCAAGCAGTTCCTATCTTTCATTATAAAGAAATCTTGTTGTTTGTGTTATTATATGTACTGTTTTTACTTTTAATAAAATTGTGAAATAATTTAAATTTTTATTACATTATTAAATTTTTTTATTCCATTACAAATATGTTTGAATTATTTTGGCATAAATGCCCTCATCTTACAGAAATTAGCAATCCATCATTACATGCAGCAAATTGTAAAACCATTTGCCCCTTTTATTTTAAAAACTTATTGTATCTCTACTAGGTATCTATACTCAAAATTATAGGATTCAAGATAATTGAAAAATAGATACAAAAAGGGATTAATACTTCCGCCTGACCTTCAGATTGAAAACTATCCTCCTCGGGCAACACAGCTTAATCTAGTACAACTCATGTTACATAATAAATGAAGTAATAGGCTACCATAACGTTATCTAACGAGCCGTGAACAAGACAGATAACTCGACCGCTATGAGCTTTGTCATCGTGATATACGGGCCTTATCTGGTACTATGCACGTTTCATACATGCACAATATCAAATGTAACAGACGAGCGAACTAAGCTTGCCTTGAGGATTCTGTACAAAATATTTTATAATCATGACTATCTTGAAAATAGCTATTTACGTCACTAAGGTTTTGTTTAATTTACCAGGATTCATGAGCTTTTCAACCATCAATTGTTATGTGTAACTAATTATATGTGTTTGTTTCTAATCTAAAGCTTTCATAGTCTGTTTCGTTTGTCTGTCTGTTTTTTCTCAGAAACGGGTTTTCAAGAACGGTTTCGAGTAGAGAGGTATGTGCTCGATGGGTGGAGATAACAAAATAAAATCAACTCGTATATATTTTGACACTCGCAAGTGTAATGTAATAATAATAATGACTTGAACTATCGGCAATGTTACTGGATGTGAATTCCATCTGTAAGTCATAATTAATTTACTCGTATAAATTAATCTAATATAATAAATAATGCTGGACATTTCACACAGCATCATCTAGCCCCAAACAAAGCAAAGCTTGTACTATGGGAACCAGATAACTGATATACTACTTATATACTTTTCTGTTTGTAAATACATACCTACACTACATTCTTATACATAGAAACACCCAGACCCGAGATAAATATATTCCCAGATCATACAAACATTCATCCCGCGGCGGGATTAAATTTAAATAAGTAAATTTTTTGAACAAAGAGATAATTCTATGAAACACATTTGAGGGCATTTTGAATCATATTTGCAGTAGGTAGGTAATCAGGGTCACCGATTGGTATCCCCCTTAGTAAGGTGGTTTTTCTGCTGCAGGAGCGTTACTAATTGATGACGATAACCGTACTACGTACTGAAAACTTCAGTATCCTACTTCGTTCAAAACGTAGTTTTATTTTAATATAATCAGGCGGTTTGCTATTTTATATTTAAGATTGAGTAAAGTATTTACAAGAATAAGAAAAATAATTCTTTAAAATACGAACCCGAAAACTTTGTTCACCAATATTCAATTCCAACAGTAAGCACAAAAAGGAGTTTGTCGACAGAAATACATCTATATATTTTTATTCGAGTTTCTGAAGCAGGGATCCCAGATAATGAATGATAGCAAATGCTCTTTTCGCTAAACAATGGTAATAAATACAGGGACTGGATCGCTTAACACCCTTCTGCGAGCGGCCAAGAAGGTGCCTCCACAATCTCAGTTCTCGCTTACATTGGATACTGAGATTGTGTGAGTGATTCGATTTCAGTTTACACCAAGAACAAGTCTTCCCTTATCATTTTACGTTTATCACGGTTTAAATACCTATACAGCCCATATTCAGGCTATCTCCAAACCTGACACGTAGTGTGCCAGCGACGTATCTCCTGATGTTTATGGAGGTCGGGAGGTTCCGTAAAGAGTGACAGTAACAAAAGCCTTCATCATCACCATTTCAGCCACATTGCGTCCACTGCTGAACATAGGCCTCCCCCATCTATTTCCAGAGCGGTCGATCTTGTGCAGCCTGCACCCAACGGCTCCGAGCAACCTTTACCAGATCGTCTTTCCATCTAGTCAGGGGCCGTCCTCTGTTGTGATTTCCGACATAGCCCACAGAATTAGCAAGTTGAAGTGGCAGAGGGCGGGGCACATAGCTCGTAGAGCTTAACGGCCGTTGGGGCAGAAAAGTTCTCGAGTGGAAAATAAAACAGGTAGGTATATACCGGTATAAAACAGTACCCTTATGAAATGTGTGTTAAATCTATACATGGTAATGCTTTATTTTGATATTTTTTCATTATTATTAAAAAAAAAAATTATAAATGTCTACATAAATCAGCTTACATTTTTCTTACATCAAATGAAATGACAATAAAGCAAGCGATCGCATCTTATTTTTATTTATTTAATTATCTTTTGCAATTTGAAATAAATTATGCACAGAATACATCGTGAAATTATCGAAAACACTTTCAGCTCCTTAAACCCGGGGAGATCTTTTCCTTCTATCGAGATCCTTTGGACAAATTACATTACTATATTTTTCATTAACAAAATAAAATAAAGTAGTAGGCACATTTTGTCTAGGCCTCAGTGTGCCCACTGCCCATCAGTATGAAAAGAGAACGTTTTCCAAGTAACTCCGAACACTTGATTCAGCCAATCAAATACACCCACCCTCCAGCGAGGCTCCCGCGCCTCGTTACTTTATAAGGCGGGTAGGAACTGTAGGAGGTCGCAGTATGTCCTAGCTGTTGCAGCGACGCATTTCCCAAAATAACTCAATTTACTTGCAAATCAAAATTAAATCACTCAACTGGTAACATCATTACTATATATTCACAACTCTGCGCCGAGTTCTAATTCGGTATAACTGTATTCAGGCAACGCAAAGTTAGGAAAAGTTAAAGTACATCGTGATGAGTGGGTCGGGAAAAGGTTTGTTAGGCCTGTGGCTGTACAGAAATGGCTCAGAATGGCAGGTGAAGAATGAAGCTGCTCACCACCCAAAACTTGGAGAACTGCAAATGGTAGCTCGCCAGCAGTCAGTCTCCCAACACACAGAAAACGAGAGAATATCAGTGATACTCACCCTGAAGAATCAAGTCGGTGGATTGGTCCGAGTACTTTCGGTTTTCCAGGATCTTGGTATCAACGTACTTCATATTGAATCAAGGAAGTCAATCTCTGAAATGACATCTGTAAGTTTGATAGCTAATGTTGTTTTTTTTGTATATATACCGCGCCTTTTTTTATATGATACACATAAGTTCGTGTCAAGTATGCACAACATACTTGTAGATCCTACTCCAGGGAAATAATTGACCACTCACCAATTCTTTGTCTACTCGCTATTGTCTGCTATTGTCGACATTTTGAATGTAAAAAGTTTTACGAGAAAACTATTTTATACCATCCTATCCTTCTATTTCAACGGTGACCTGCTACGTTTTACCTACCTCTGGTGCACCTCACATAAAAACAATTCCATCACTATGACAAAATCTCAACTCTTCAGTATCCCTTTTCATTAAAATCTTAGAATTAAGCAAAAATGTAACCTTTATTTAGGTCATCCCAATCAAAACCACTTAAAACTTATTTTGTCAAGGCGGATATCTTGGTAGACGTCGAATGTGACCCACGAAGGGTGGAACAGCTGAAAAGAATGCTGAAACGCGAAGTCCAAGACTTTGAGGTGGTTTCTTCACATAGCGGCGATGAGTTTCCTCCACCAACGCCCTTGTCTGCCACATCTAGCTTTGGTAAGTCAATATACGTAATAATGTTAAGTGATTAAATGTTTTTTTATAAACTACACGGTAACGTTAATTGATAGTACACTGCAATCGTAAAACTGCCTGCCTGAGTGATTTAACCAATTTACACACAAATATTTATTTTGATAGATTTTGGGGAGATGCATTGGTTCCCTAGAAAAATATCAGATGTGGACCTCGCTCAGAACGTCCTGATGTACGGGTCAGAACTCGACGCTGATCATCCTGGTTTCAAAGATCCTATTTATCGCAAACGGCGTGAACAATTTGCGGCAATCGCCAACAATTACAAATAGTAAGTCGAAACATAATTGTATGTCTACTTGTTAAACTTAATTTGATAGTTTTAAAAATAATGTTTCTTTATTATCCATTAAAATTACAAGTAAAACTAAATTTAATACTTTTAATTTAGATAACCGTTTAATAGAATCAAAAACGTTTAGAATACCAATAATAATGTAAAATTTTGAGTGTCAAGTAACACCTAGCCTAAATACTACACCTAAACTTAGAGTAGGTTAATTATATTAAACACTAGCTTCTGCGAAGCCGCGCGGCTTCGCCCGCGTACCAACATTTATATATAATATTTATATATTTATATTTATTGAATAGCCTATATGCTATTCCAGGTCACTATCTACACCTATTCCAAGTTTCATCCCAATCGGTTCACTGGTTTAGGTGTGATTGAAATACAAACATCTAAACAAACTCACAAACTTTCAGCTTTATTATATGAGTGGGGTTCTGGAAATATGCGAACAAAGTCACAGATACTACTTATTCAACAACCTTCCTATCTGATTACAAGTACCTACCTATACAATTTTGATATCATACCTTCTATTGGTTACATACATATACAAATTTCTTCTGATTAAAAATTTATATTGGTTGAAACAAAGCAGTACCTAGCTATTTATAATATTAGACAAGTTTAGTCCAGCAACCTGTTGCATGGCGAAAGCAAGTTGAGTGGTTCACCACTACGTTTATTGTTTCAAACTTTTGCAGAGCCAAATTATGATAGCAAATGAAATTTAAAACTATCCGTGCTAAAAGCGACTTTGCTATAATATTAAATTACCAACTTGGATCGTGGAATCAGAGTCAAGAAGTTAGCAAAATAAAAATTGACAGATTCAGCTGCGAGTTAAATGAGAAAATGGTGTAGAACAAGAATTTTCTTAAGAAAATAGTAGTCATCGTAACTTTTCTTCCGCTTTTTATAATGGTGTATAAAAAATGGGAGACTTACAATCCTCTAATGTTTATTACTTGTATGGAACCAATAATAAAATATTACAATTATAGATGAGCACTGGCTCATTGATTTTATCCCATAGTCAATCTATCGGATCAAGCACTGCAAAGCAAGTTAAACCCTTCATCCAAATTATTGCTGAAATACGAGTAAAATCAAACATCGTCTCAGAGAATAATTAAAACTTAAGCTTTTACTTTTAAACCTTCAGGAACTTTTGAGCAAGTCTACCCGACTTTATCAATTTATTAGAAACCTATGAGTGAGATCAAATGCTGACCTATTTAATAAAAAAAATGGTTAAGACTTTTTTATTCTATGTAGTCACAAATTTGATTCGAAAATTGGTCGTAATCGAAACGGTTATTAATTTTATATTGATTTTATTTCTTAGGAAAACAAACAGTACTTAATAACTAAATAAAAAATTCAAGTTGAATATCTAATTGAGCATTAAACAGTTTTCACATTTAAATGCTAATAAGCTTACTTGTTTACAAGAAGTTATTTTTTTTTTTAATAATAATTTTGATACTATCCAGGAAGAAACTACAGAAGAAATAATTGAAAACAAAATGTTAACAGATATTACACTTAAGAAACCAAAAACTAAAATCAGAAAGTTAGGGAAACTCATCAAACCCGCGCTTATAGAGTAATATCTTGATTGTGTGAGCTCTAGAAGCAAAGAGATCTATGAGCATTTGTATTTAGAACTGTTTCTGTTTCAGTGGTCAACCCATTCCTAAAGTGCAATATACGGAAGTTGAGATCAAAACATGGTAAGTTTTAACTTTATCGAAGGTAACACCATTTTTGGCAAAATAAGCTCATACTACGACCTCTGTGGCGCAGTGGGTGAAAGCCGTTTGGGACGCAGGTTGCGGGTTCGATCCCGGCCGCGGGATAAATGTTTGTATGATCTGCAAATATTTATTTCGGGTCTGGGTGTTTCTAACAAAAAGTATACATACATACATAAAATCACGCCTCTTTCCCAAAGGGGTAGGCAGAGACCACGGATCTTCACTCGCTACGATCTTGACACACAACTTTCGCCTCATTCACTCTCATTACATTCTTCATACATGCTCGTCGGTTTAGGGTACTTTTTACCTGGCCCTTCTCCAAAATATCGACAATTTGATACAAAAAGTAAATAAGTAATATATCAGTTATCTGGTTCCCATAGAACAAGCTTTGCTTAGTTTGGGCCTAGATAATACTGTGTGAAATGTCCAGCATTATTTATTTTATTTATTCATTTATACATATTACTGAATATTTTTTCCCTAACTTTTAACGTCTATAAAAATATGATCAAGATAAGTTCCGTTCCAATGACGATGTATCTCAATTAATTACTCATAGGTACCCAAGTATGCACTTAAGGGAGTTGGAATCTTAGTTCCGACAGCCAAAGGGGGTGAACAAGGGGACGTGAAGGAGATACTTAGGGAGATTGACGGAACTTACAGTTTAGTAAATATCTACTACAATGGATGTTTAGGTGTATGTCGACAGTCCAAGTTTTACAGTTCTTTTGTAGACACAAATAGTGGTTAGTTTGTAGTTGCGATACTTCAAGGACTTGGTTCAAAGGAATCGCTTCCAAGTATTTAAACTATTTTGTACAGGTTAAGACCGACAGTATACAAAGTATTTAGGTTTCCTTCAATAATAAAGTTAGGTACTATTATTTTTATTACACAAATTGAATGATAATAAATAAACATTTTAATCAGTATTAATTATAATTAATATAGACGCGTCCATACATTATTGTATTCGATTTCTTTGTAAGTAATCAAACTCAAACTTTATACATACATAATAATTATGTTATTTACAGAAACTAAGCTACTACAATATGTACATAAAATTACAAAATACAATAGAATAAGGCACTCCGGCTTTAGGAGGATCGTCTGATCGATGCGGGTTCGAATCCCGTCGGAATCCAAAATTTTGATTAGACTTTTCATTTCTTAATGACAATAGAATCAGTCAAGCTATTTAGGGATCGTCGTAAAAACGATCTATAGATAACTCAACTGATCCAGATCACTGCCAGTCGGAAGCTTGCCCAAAATACTGGCGGCATTGCCACGCTGAATTGCAATGCTGATTCATTATTATTGATTATGTTACCTATTGTTAACGAGAATGTAGTGTTTAGACAAATCTTTTAGGATTAGAAACACTACTAACTAAAGATTGTTAACTTTTGAGAAATAAAATATCTATCTATCTAAATGTTTATAAATACTCCTTATACTCTTTCTATATTATCATATAATTCGATTCAATAGGTAGGTGTTACTAGAACCTTGAATCGAATACGCTTCGCGTATCTAAAAGTCACGCAACCCATTTGCCCTAAATCTGTTCTGATTGATGTATGTAAATAGACATTTCCATCTGCTCGAGAGTTTGTAATCCGTCACGGTAAGGCAGTTATCCGACCGCGAGCGTTGAGCGTGAAGCAAGTATAGGTATAGTTGTTCTGTACTTTTCATCGCTCATGAGTTTTGAAAGCCGCCCGAGTACCTAGGTACGCTGAGCGATTACGCAAACGACAAAACTTTTGTCGCTGCGATAAAACTTTTACCGCCGACGCCGACGGTGTGAACGGCCGGCGTTGGACTATAAATATTTGTGTCTCTTTTATTGACACGGAATCTTATATCTTTTGTTCGTCTCTTGAGCGATAAAATCGCTGATCGCTTGCCGCTCACTCGCCCACGGTCGGACTTGAAGTATTCTAAGTAGTTTTAGGAACTACAGATTCATCATCATCATCATCATAAATCATCCGCAGCCATTTTTGATCCCACTGCTGGGCATAATCCTCTCTTCGCTTGTGGCAATCTTCCCTATCCTGCGCTTGTCTGACCCATGTACTACAGATTAGACAACAGACACAACTACAGATTAGGCTTTTCACTATAGTTTTCATAATAATTCGCTTTTGATTATGGTCCTACTTCCAAACTTAGGCAAATCTGTTGCCCAATAAAAATTCTACAAAAAGTAACTACTCCTTATCATGACATTTCGAACAAGTGTCGTGAAAGGCTTTATGTAATGAGGAATGAGGAAATGTTGGAAAAATGCAATTTGTCAATCCACCGAACATAAGAAGGCTAGAACTATGTTTTCTTCTGATTCAGCTAAACTATTGATAGGATAGACTTGAGAACCTATTCTCACAAGGCTGGCCGGGATGACGTAGTTTCAAAGTTCGTTACTTGTTGTTTGACGATGTTGTTTGGCTTTCATTACAGGGGAATTGTGTTTCTCGAACTTCATAAGCTGTACCAAAAGCACGCGTGTGAGGAGTATTTAGAGAACTGGCCGCAACTTGTAAAGTACTGTGGTTACAGGGAGGATAACGTGCCTCAGGTAATTTTATGTCGTCGTACGCTAGACTATCAGAGCCCTGGTGATATAACAGAAGACTAAGTTTATCAATACTTACATTTTTCATTCAACTGATTAGACTAATGAGAATTCATTAGATTTTTTTTCAACGAGTAAGATACACTTGAATTCTGGATCAATCGATTGAAATTGAACTCGTTGGAAAGTTTTAACGATCTATGTTTGAGACTTTATTAAAACTAAAAGTAGGTATATTTTAGCATCCAAATTAGTATTGACAGATTTTTTTAATGTGGTTCTAAGATAATATAATAACTTTACAAATTGTTGCGAAAAAAGAAAAATGAAAGAAAAACTTGTTAAATGTTTACTGCTGCGAATGGTAAAAAGGTAAAACTTTCACAACCTAATGTGGTGTTTTGATCATTTATTATTCCATTTGGGTCCAGCTCAATTCGACTTTATACATTTTTAAAAGGTATCTGACAAACGAATTGTATGTGAAATTGCAGTTGGAAGACGTGAGCGCCTTTCTTAAGCGAAAGACAGGGTTTCAGCTGCGTCCTGTAGCAGGATACCTATCTCCAAGGGACTTCCTGTCCGGTCTCGCTTTCAGAGTTTTCCACTGCACTCAGTACATTCGCCACTCATCGGATCCTTTCTACACTCCTGAACCGTAAGTTTTTAACGATAAAAATAATGCATGAATAATTCAGATACCAAAACATAATGTAAATAGGCTAGCAATTTTGTCTCTATTAGGTAGACATACACTCCTTTGTAGATATTAGATATAACTTAAGAGGTCTCTCGGTACAAATTTAAGTAATTAAATTAGTGGCACTAAGAAGTTGAAGAATGACTTCTATGTTTTTTTATTTTAGTGATTGCTGCCATGAGCTTTTGGGACATATGCCACTTCTAGCTAACCCGAGTTTTGCGCAATTCTCTCAAGAACTCGGCTTGGCATCGCTTGGCGCTTCCGATCAAGACATCGACAAATTGGCAACGGTGAGTAAAACATGTCCACAGACCGTGGCTTTCAATGTGCTTCCAATAAAACAAAGATGAGCAAAAAATTTTGATTCTACGCCGTCGATGACTGACCAAGTGATCTTAGTATGTTTTCCTTCTCATTTCAAAACAATTAGTGATTTTCATACATTCGTCTAGTTTATTTTTTATTTATAAAAATAAGTTAATTGTATAAATGTTTGTTCCATAGCTCTACTTCTTCACTGTAGAGTTCGGTCTGTGTCGTCAAGTAGATGGTACTTTCCGTGTGTACGGAGCTGGTCTGCTTTCATCCGTCGCTGAACTGAAGCACGCCCTCGCCACTCCATCCAAAATAAAACGATTCGACCCCGAAGTGACTGTCAACGAGGAATGCATCATCACATCTTACCAAAACGCTTATTATTATACAGATTCCTTTGAAGAAGCAAAGGAGAAAATGAGGTAAGTAAATAACCTAAATGCAGATCATAAAAAGCTTGTGACTTTTTGTAAGAAATTTTGCAATGCATGAATGTTATTCTTGGATGGTTTTACGTATGTAGTGACAATGCGTCACTATCCAGGTCACTCGCAGGCTATTTTGATTATTATAAATAATAATTTTCCAAATGAGGGAACAAAGAAAATTTCGTACTAAACTTACAATTATTGATACAGGGAACAGATAGACAAATTGTAAACAAAATCTTCGTGGTAAAAACTCTCAGTCTACGCATAAATAGGGCATTAACCTGAGCTGGAAATACCATACACTCAGCCGGGCGAGCTATGATGATAGTGCTTTCGTTATAAATGGATACGCTCATAAAATTAAAGTTTAATGGAAAATATGGCCTAGAATAGATGCTGTGAACTTTGATAGTTTTAGGTTTCTGGGTAAATCGTTTTCAGACAAGGCAAAGATTTGCAAGATTTTGAGGAGAGCTTTACCTTATAAGGTTTATTTAGCCTTATTTGGTAAATCGAAATCCTATGGCCTACAAGTAAGTTATATAACATCAAAAAAAGAAATTCGACTTCAATGTTTGACTCAGGGCGTTAGGTGAGGATGAGGTTTTTTGAAACTACAAAACTCTAAAATAGGGGTGTAAATTTTATAGTTTTAAAGAGACTTAATTGTTATATAACTAATATCAATATAATTAAGAAATAATTATTGATTACAGAGCATTCGCAGAGAGCATTCAACGTCCATTCGGCGTGCGTTACAACCCGTACACCCAGAGTGTAGAAGTGCTCAGCAACGCCCAAAAGATAACTGCGTTAGTCCGCGAGCTGAGAGGAGACATATGCATCGTATCATCTGCCATTAAAAAGATATCTGCTCAAGATTCCACTTTGGACGTAGAGTCGATTGCCAATATGCTACACACGGGATTACAGGTATAGATAAGACTAGCTACTGCGCCCGCGTGGTATCAACATTATAAATAGCCTATATAGGTATTCACTTCAAATTCAAAACGCTTATTGCTCAAACAACATACTAAAAAAATTATATAATAGGTACGAAGCGTTATTCAAGAAAAGATTTGACTCTGAATAATATAATCGACAGTAATAACGCAGGGCTTATATTGACATGTTCACTGTTCAGTGTGATAGTTCGACGTGATCGTGTAAACAATGTCATGGGACTTTCCGCTTTAGAAATTGTTTATCTTTGAACGTTGCAAAACCTTTGATCACGGCATCAAAGCTTTTTCTTGGATTTTATAACTTTAATGTAATTCAAACAATACACGTAGCGTACCGAATGACTGCTTGGAAAATATTGTTTGAAGATTCTAATCTTCTGGCCTGTTTGTACCATCAACGTTGAAAAGTTATTGGTGTTTGGAGGCCATTAGAAATTTTGAACGGTGAATAATTAAATCATAAATGTTTTAGAAGCAATAATATGACTATGTGTACATAGGTTTTAAAACGTTATTTTCTGTTAACATTTGGGATTATGAGACGTTTTAGTCACGTTCCAAACACATAATGTACCGGAAATGTTTAGCTAACCACGTCATTGGCTATTTTAGGTTCTGCTGTAATGTTTTTAATATTTTATTAGGTGGAGAGAAGCCCGCAGAGCACGTCCGGTGGTAGCTCTCCTAACTCTGAAAGAGCCGCCTCGCCTCGAAATGATGACTCTAAGTAAACGGCGAAAACTTTTCAAAACTAGTGATTGGATGCTAGTGGAATTAGGTAACTTTTGAATCTGGAATGATAAAATTTATAATAATTTCTTATTATTAAGTATATTGTATTTTATGTATATTGATATAGTAGTATTTTTCACGTAGGAACGTATCCCTGACACATAGAACTTTTAAATTTCACGCTATACAACTATGATTTTTTTTTAAATTCATAAAATCTAGTGAAAATACCCAAGGATAAGTTTAAAAAAATGTTTTAGTCTATTTAATATTTTCATAAATTAACACAAAGAGCCCGGAACCGTTCCTATATGAAAACGACTAGTAAATAACGAGCAGTATAATAAAATGCCCATCTATCTGCTATATGTTTCTAGTCAACTTTTAATAGTATTTATTAATAAATATAAAATAAGCGTATAAAATATTTTTTTCGAAATTTATGGTCTCGCACTATGAGTACCTATGAGTTTTTTCTCGAAATAAATGTATTTTATTTATTTATTTACTATTAAATAATGACGAGTACGTGCTTTAGTATTTCGTAATGATTACGGTCTATAGTTTAGTGATCAAAATATTGTTGTAATAATCCCAAATAATTCATTTATTTCTTAATTATAATAATTTTAATACTTATTATATATTTTATTTATTAATATTTATTATAATTTCATAATAATCAATATATGAATTTTAACTTAAAAGCGTATTGATCCCAAGTTCTGATCAATAAAATAACACATTTATGAATAATCCTTGTAATACAATATAAAATGTTTAATGTAATGTATACGATCCAATTATAACTTCCTACTAGATGTTAAAATAGAAAACTGTACTTATCCACAACAAAATATAAAATGTATTTATTGGTAATGTTTTATGGTATAATCTTTAATAGGTAATAAATGTTATGTAGCAAAACGGAGTATTTTTTTACATTTGAACCGACTACTTTATTACATATTTTTTTAAATCATTGATTACAAAATCCCAATAAAACAAAATTACTCATTATGCGCACATTTTTAGGACAAACGAAATAATTCCTATTTATGTTGACGTCATAATTCCAACACAAAAAAGATTTCATAAAAATTAAACACATGGAAAAGCTTGTCTCTCTCAGACAGTGTGGTCGTCAAAGTAACGTTTTAATATAAAAAAGTTGCTCTTGGATTGTAGCCAAAACAAGAATATGTAAATTTTAAATCTCACGAGGTACGCTACGATACCCTGAGGTATAATAAAAATTCGTCGCGACCAGTATTCCTGACAATTTTAATGATTTGGTTCAGAGCCAAGATAAAAATCCCATTTTAAACGTTACGCAATCTTTGATTCTGGTAAATGTGGTGATAAAATCATTTAAAAAAATTGTTTTGCTATTGATGCAAAAATAGTAAATAATAAATATTTTTTTTATAATCAATATACTTTACTTAATAGCTACCCATATACTAATTTAAGTACCTAATTATCTTCATAATAAAAATCTCTTCACGGTGAAGGTATATTTGAACTCAATAGTTGAAAATACTCGTAATAATCCTTGGCAATGATTCTTAAATTTAATTATAACCACTGGTATCTGTCAAAATCTCTAAGAACATGCCAAGTGCACGAACACAGCAGTTTTATTCATCAATTAATTTTATATAATTTGAGGATGTCGCAGTGGGGTTTACTTGTGGGGTTAGGCACTACAAATTAAGTATAATTCAAATGAATCTTTTGCCCTGCAGTAAGTCCGGCTATATAAAAATAATAATATCAATATCTTGTGTTTTTCAAAATTCTAGCTCTGGTTACTTTGGGATCAAATAAAGTTGTGTTAAAATATCCAACAATATTTTCTGTTTATCTATACCGTCGTAAATTGCGGAATTGGAAATACACAAAACTATATTTGAGTTTGGGAATTAGGTACACTCAATTATTGACAAATATGGTAACTGCAGCATTATTTATTATTCGTGTTAGTGTAATATTCTGAGTAAGTAAAGTTGTTTTGTTACTATTTAGAATCTATCATTTGATTGGTCTGTCTAATTGTTTGAAGGTATGTTTGATGGTTAGTCTCCAACCAAGCTTGACAGATTTTCTTCTGAGTTTTATCACTCTTCATTATTAGTCTAGAAGACGTAGGAGTATAGGTGACGCGTTATCTGGGAAAACCCTGCTGAGACCGCAGTCGCGTCGAGATGCCGGCGCGTCTCCACGCCGGCGCCAGTTCAGTTTACCTCACAATCTTAAATCAATATCTCCGTATTTAGCTGTGCTACCCCGTACACATATTAATTCAAAGTTTATAAACAGTTCCTTACTTTTCATTCAGCATCTTGGCTAATTCACCGCCTCCGCGACAGTTCAATACTGCATGTAAACAATCAACACGAAAATAGACTCACAACAGCTGATTCCGTCGCACAATAATAACGTGAAGTTAACATAGGTATAATAATACGTAAAATTCGGTATCCATGGCTGGTAAAGTAATTAGTGAATTTTTAAATAGTTGAAAGTTTTAAGGTACAGAAGATTAGCAGTTTTAGTGAACAGATTAAATTTCATATCCGTGGTAGTATATAAATGTTCAGCGTACGAAGGTCACCAGTTGCGTCGATCGACGTAGCGTCCGCGTGGGCATCGTCGCACGTCGTCGCGGGGAAGTTGGCAAGGTGCGCCGACGCACTTTTTGGTCGGGAACGCGCGTGACGCGGCCTGGCC
Source organism: Epirrhoe alternata (assembly GCA_963565295.1). NCBI lineage: Eukaryota > Metazoa > Arthropoda > Insecta > Lepidoptera > Geometridae > Epirrhoe > Epirrhoe alternata. Next base: position 6,534,729 of record OY751375.1, read on the forward strand.
GTGTCTCCCGCGTCTTGCTCAGTACAACCTTGCTCGCGCTGAGGACATGTCCGTGTTATGGATTACCAATGCATCGTCGTGTACACCGTCATCAATATCACCCCGCCAGCGGCGGTGGCGCAGGAGGTGGAATACTCTGATGGATGTGTCAATTGGTTCAAAAACAAAATTAAGAGGTAAGTCTAAAAACATTGTTTGCTTTAGTCTCAAGCTATCAAGTTTTGCGTTTACTTGTGCTTTTCTCATATGTTTTTAGCGTTTCCTATATAAATGCATTTAAAGCGACTCAAATATTTACAAAATACACAAAAACCTAACGAGACATCTAAAGGACCTCCTATTACATTCCCGCAACTGATAATTTGACGACGGCAATAATCGATCTATTGATAACTTTACTGGTTCAGATCAGTGCCAGTAAGCATTGTAAATATTTGCATTTTGTGTATCAAAAGAAGTGGCTAAAGCGATTGTATTGACTGATATTAATTTGTATTTATTCTACAAACTATTTGCTGTCTCCCATTCATCCAAATTACATGACAATTGGCTACTGAATGAAGTACCAAAAAAAAAGAAATATATTTGCTACACTACACTAATGATATCCGCTTTGTGATCAAAATTATCCTCTTCCATCTATCTATAAGTACTCTAAAGTAGAGTCTAAAGCTTTGATGCTCTTATTAAAGAAACCTATTAATTTCAGAACGGTAGCACTGTATCTTCAACCATCAAATTTGACACCGAATAGTGGCGTCTTACTTGGGACTGTAGCCTGCGAATATTACAGACAAGGTTTTATAGATCTTGCTATAGAGACCTACCATAAAGCAATAGAGTTGCAGCCTAATTTTCCAGACGCTTATTGCAACCTTGCTAATGCACTCAAAGAAAAAGGCCTTATGTCTCAAGCTGAAGAATTTTACAATGCCGCTTTGAAGTTATGCCCCTCACACGTGGATACACTGAACAACCTTGGCAATGTTAAAAGGGAACAGGGTAATATTAACGAAGCAAAGCATTTGTACTTGAAGGCTTTAGAATATTTTCCTGACTTCGCGGCAACGCATAGCAATTTGGCATCACTATTACAACAACAAGGTGAATATTAAAATTTATTTACAGAAACTAAACTACCACAATCCATATCCATACTAATATTATAAATGTGAAAGTAACTCTGTCTGTCTGTCTGTCTATCTGTCTGTCTGTCTGTCTATCTGTCTGTCTGTCTGTCTGTTTGTTACCTTTTCACGCTCAAACCACTGAACAGATTAGGCTGAAAATTGGCATGGATAAAGGTTGTATCCCAGGGACGGACATAGGCTACTTTTTATCCCGAAAAAATCCCGAGGGACCGCGGGTTACACCGCGGGAGCGCAACTAGTATGTACATAAAATTACAAAATACAATAGAATCAGTCAAGCTATCTAAGGATCGTCGTAAAAACGATCTATCGATAGCTCAACTGATCCAGGTCACTGCCAGTCGGAAGCGTGCCCAAAACACTGGCGGCATTGCCACGCTGAATGGCAATGCTGATTCTTTGAGCCAAAAAGTCGCCAGCTCTTGAATCACGCGACGCTTCGCCAGACGCCCTGAAAGATTTTTGAAGACGCGATATTTATTATATTCAAATATATAAACTTTATTTATTATATTCAAATATATAAACCCGATCAAGATTTATATATTTGCGCCTTTTGAGATCCTCAGCCGAATCTGCCGCCGCGCCAGGGCTAACGGAATTAAATAATATTAAAATGAAATTACTTATTGAAATATGTCACTAATGTAGGTATGTGGACGTCGTTGATTTTAGTACTGTCAAATACGTTTGACAAAAATAAAAACTAATAAGCCATACGTGGTAAAAGTTTTATAATCTCCGGGATTAGACGCCGTTTATACGATTCCATGATGGCATACTATTCTTGCCTCTCGCTTTCTCAAACTCAACGGAGCAAGAGCTAATATTCAATGGCAAGAGGCAAGAATGGGATGCGAGAATGGTATCGTCTAAATAGCATCTTACTCTAATCCTAGGTTCAACAACGCGCACGAAATTAGGTACCTATATTAGGTACCTATATTATGCGCTCTAATTACGCTCCTTACCAAAACATGCTTTACCTAATTTAGTCTAGTTTAGGTAGAATTTTTATTTGTGCTGTGCGTGACTGTCTATCAGTGTCAGTTAACGATTTAATTTATTAAAATGATCGTGTATCCGGCCTCTAATGGTTTTCCTTTTCTATTTTAGGCTTGCTGCAACAAGCATTGATGCATTATAAACACGCTATTCACATTCAACCAAACTTTGCTGATGCTCATAGTAATATGGGAAATGCTCTAAGGGAATTACAAGATGTAATTGGTGCAATGAACTGCTTCAAAAATGCTATCGAGATCAATCCTACTTTCGCTGACGCACATTGTAATTTAGCAAGCATATACAAGGATATGGGAAATATCAAAGAAGCAATTGACTGTTACGAAAATGCTCTTCAGCTGAAACCTAACTTTCCAGATGCATACTGCAATCTAACTCATTGCCTCCTAATAATATGTAACTGGGACGACTATGATAGCCGAATAAAGATGATCTTAGAAATAGTAGATCAACAATTGAAATACGAAAAAATAACTTCAGTACACCCGCATCATTCCATACTATACCCATTAACAAATAAAGTAAGAAGAGAAATTGCTAGCCGTCATGCTGACTTGTATACGGAAAAAGTTAGTTTACTGAACCCTATTACTTTTAACCATTACGCAACTCATCAAAATAAACTAAGAATTGGTTACGTTAGCAGTGATTTCGGAAACCATCCTACATCTCACCTGATGCAGTCAATTCCTGGATTACACGACCGTTTTAAAGTTGAAATATTTTGCTATGCTTTGAATACCGATGACGGCACTACATTCCGAAGTAAAATAATGAAAGATTCCGAACATTTTATAGATTTATCAAATATAACTTGTAGCTTAGAAGCAGCTAACGTGATATACCAAGATGGTATTAACATTTTGGTTAACATGAACGGATATACTAAAGGAGCAAGAAATGAAATATTTGCTTTACGACCTGCACCATTACAAGTTATGTGGTTAGGTTATCCAGGTACCAGTGGAGCAAACTACATGGACTACATAATAACGGATGAGATTTCATGCCCCATTACTGCTGCTATAGATTTTAGCGAGAAATTTGCATATATGCCATACACATATTTTATTGGTGATCACAAGCAAATGTTTCCGCACCTAAAACATAAATATTTAGTGCGAGTTGGATATGATGACGCGTGTTACAGAGAAACTGCAGCAGTAATTAATTCAGGCAATGCCAATATAGAACAATTGCTTCAAGTTAAGCAACGTAGTGAAATAATAAAATACGGTGACAATAAACCTATTAAATTAGATATAAGAGAAATAAACATTCCGAATTATGTGGCGGATTTGACAACAAATCCTGAACAAATACAGGTTCGTTTCAGTGTTCTTTAATGGATCGTCTTTAAGGTGCATTTCATGAAACAAGGTAACTAATGTGTTAAAATTTTCAGGTACTGGTTAAGGGAACTTCTATTTACAACGGTTTATCTATAACCAGTTATAATAAGAAAATTGCGTCCGGAGAAGAAATATTTGATAAAATTATATTTACATCAAGAAAACAGTATGGACTTTCTGATGATGCCATTGTTTTTTGTAATTTTAACCAATTGTATAAAACAGATCCAACAGTGGTTGGGATGTGGGTGCGTATATTAGAGAAAGTACCGAACAGTATTTTGTGGTTACTGGGCTTTCCTGCAGATGGAGAACCCAATTTCAAAAAGTTCGTAAACAAATTAGGTGGGCATAATACTGACTTATTACTGATTTAAATGAGAACATACAATTGTTTGAGTATAATTATTCGATGGTTTTTGCAGGTTTTCAAGAGGAACGTATAGTTTTTTCAAAGATAACCTGTAAGGAGGAACATGTTCGCCGTGGGCAACTAGCAGATATTTGCTTAGATACTCCATTATGTAACGGTCATACAACCGCTATGGATGTACTTTGGGCTGGCACACCCGTAGTCACTCTTCCTGGTGATACTCTCGCATCGAAGTAAGTTGCAAAATTATGATTATTGAACATTGGAACACGAAATGTATATTGAAAATCTTTAAAAACTTTAAGAATTTGAAAAAAATCAAGATCACTACTGTACCTTTTACGACCTCTCTGGCGCAGTAGGTGAAAGCCCGCTTGGAACGCAGAAAGTCGCGGATTCGATCCCCGCCGCGGTATTAATGTTTGTATAAACTGTCAAATATTTGTCTTGGGTCTGGGTGTTTCTAAGTACCTATAATATGTATATACAAACAAACAAAAAGTATACAGGGTGTAAAAAGACGTCTAACGAAGCCAAAAAGGGTATGTAAAGCATCTCAACACAAAACTAAATCTAAAAGCATTTTCCGAAAAAATCATTATAACCGGAGAAAAAAGTGTTTGAAGATTACTGTTTGCGTATGTTCTGGGCGCGCGTTATTTTACGTAGATTGCTGAATTTTGAGTTTTAATTGTTTTTTTTTCTTTTATAAAAGAAATTATTAGGTAGGTATGGTCTTTTTATGTTGTACTAGTAGTAAATAACCGCAATTAACATAAAATGACGTAGCTAATTCAAGATTTTTTTGCGTTTTATTTTTTCGTTAAATGTTTAGAATCATTGTCTGATTGCAACCCCTTAGTTTTCGGTAGTAGTCTTTTACACCCTGTATAAGTATTATAACAGTGACCTGGTTCCCATAGCTTATAATACAAGCTTTGCTTAGTTTGGGGCTAGATGACGCTATGTGGAATGTTATAAAAAAACTCAAAGGCACGGTAGACATTTGCTCGGATTTAGTTTTAGACCATTTCGAAGACATCTAAGGTGCATTTAGAGTTTTGTACTTATTTGTATTTGTGTGTAGTGTAAACAATATTTTTTTTAATAGAACCATGATGCAAAGAAATTGCAAGCATTTAAAGGAGCATCTAGCTGATGAACCTAATGAAACTATACTTACTTACTTACTCCTTTGGCGCAGTGACCCAAAGTGAGTCTTGGCCTCCGATACGAGAACTCGCCACTTGTTCCTGTCCAACGCAGTTTCCCTCCAATTGTCGGCTTGTAGATCCCGCAGATCAGCTTCCGTCCGGTCACTCCATCGGTACTTGGGGCGACCAACCGGCCTGCGACCGACCGGACGGCCCCGGAACGCTCTCTTGGCACTTCGCTCGTCCCCCATACGCCGAACGTGGCCAAGCCAACGGAGTCGATGTGATTTATATTCTCCAATGATGTTAGGCTCAGCCACCAGTTCTTCAATTTAAACTATCCTAAACTATCCTGGTTTTATTTAATTATTTCTCTAATTTCAGAGTTGCTGCCTCTCAGTTGAATGCTTTAGGTTGCCCTGAACTTATTGCTAAAAACAGGTGTGAATACGAAGAAATTGCAGTTAGACTTGGATTAGATACAAACTAGTAAGTTTCAATGATCTACAAAAATAGTTCCACTGAACAATTTCATCTTTCTTTCTTTGATCCCAGTAAAGTGAGATCGATGAACTCTTCTATTATTACTAAGGATAATCTCATTATTCTTATCGTCACTTTACTTGTCAGAATCTAGTGCCTAGAGGTGAACGTTTGACCTTTTATTATGGATTGGCCTTTTAACCTAACATGTCTTTTTTTGTTTTTTGTATCTCTTATTTCAGCGGTGGGCTATTATTATAGCTGCCACTGATGATGATGATCACTTATTTTGTATTTTTTTCTTATTACAGCAGGGAATATATTCGAGCTAAGGTGTGGAATGCACGATTGAGTAGCACACTTTTTGATTGTGATCATTATGCTCGTGGACTGGAAAATTTATACGAGCAAATGTGGGATCTACATAAAAACAACCTACCACCAGAACATATGAAAGTGAAAGCGTGAACGTTTAAAACAAAATACTTTGGAATTTCTCGGCTTATATCCATTTTACAGTTTTAACCTCTCTTTTAGCCGTACCTGACATGTTTTGGAAAACTATAGTACTTTTCACGTAGGAACGTATCCCTTACACAGTATTTTTACGTTTCACGCTGTAGAAATGCTAGAAATTTTGAAATAAACAAAACTTGTAAAAATACTAAAAGATACAACTTCAAAAATTATGTTTTTGTCTATTTCGTTTTAATAATTTCATAAATCAACATAAAAGAGCCCTGTCATGGAACCGTTCCTATGTGAAAACGACTATATTGAAAAATTAGCAAATTCCTAAACATTAGTTTGAAGAAGCTATCAAGACAATCTTGTCAACAACTGTATACGTAGCCACAAAATGTCCAAAGTTCTGAAGAGGTCGATTACGTAGACAAAAACACCCATTATGCTCGGGATATTTACGATCAATTACTGTTTTTATGTTTCCTTATCCAATCGTGTTTACTATATTTTTATATGAATAAACAGATGAAACCATTTCAGCTGTATTATTTTATATAGTAAGCCTTCGGCTTGGGTTTACAATCAAGCTGCACGAGTAGAGGGTTAAATAGGCAAAATCTAAAGAAGCGCAATGCTGTATTAGTATGTACTACCACGAAATTTCACTCATCGCGTTGGATGCCTATTAGCTTAGCGAGTCTTTAGACTAGGCATTACCACGGATCGGTAAGAACGTGGGTTCAAATCCCGTGTTTGTGCAAATTTTTGAGATTCATTTAAAATCTTCTAGAGATTTTTTCCATAGAAAAATTACTGCGGCGCGTACGGTGCGGATATATGTGCGATCAGATAAGTAGCTTTTTAGAAAAGAAGCCTTCGACAAATAATGTAATACGGTAATGTTAATTATTTTCACCTTTTTCTGAAAGTGTTTTTAGAAATGTTATAGATACGAATATATGACGATTCAAAAATACGAACTAGAGGCACTGCAGAGTCCCGTTAATTGTAGGCATAGGTAGGCGCTGTATAAATCATCTAGTATAGATGTAAAGGCCTAAGTTTTTTATTGTTTAACCTAATAGTATTAATTATTCCAAGTCTCTGTATTCCACTGCTGGAATGCTCTAGGCTGGACCTTAAGAATACTACTACTAGTACGGTGCATTTACACGATTTTTCGTACGATTTGCTAAGCCCCGCTCATTGAACAGGCCTACGAGGGTCGCGCTAACTATGACAAATCGCATACGATGAGCGTTTACACGTGAAAAATTTCCGTGCGATAAAATATCGTATGGGTTGAAATCGCAACGAGTAAATGGATCTTTAACCTACTCCTACAGAAGGTGTGAAGGTAAAAAAAAATAAAACAGACAAAATAAAAATCATAGATAGTACATTCAAAAATGATTTATTTTTGTATCTAACGCATACAACTTACGGAAAAGATAGTCTCATAACATATGAAATTAAACGGGACAATACTTAAAACGACATTGTTTGCTTAAAAGTAATATAAAGTATCACAATGTTCATCTTTTTTTTTAAAGTTCCATGAGTGAATCAATGCGTGATAATGAATATAAACTCTATTACAACTAGATAGAAGACATGTTTCGAGCTAGAGTGTCCGATATATTTTAAAGTATAGTACGTTCATGGTAAATATATCTAAAACAAAATTAATTAAATATTTACTTATCAATACAGTTCATATTCAAAATTAGTCTCACTGCGAGTACATAGTGCCAGCCTCTCGGTTGTTTAATATTAGACATATGGATGAAAAAAAACTGGAAAAACAATTAGGGAATTGAGCTTAAAAACTTTCTAAGATAAAACCCAACGTGACTCTGTTTTGTGAATTATCACCGAATAATTCAAAACGGCAGGTGCTCAGATACTGTTGTTAAAGCCGTTGCAACTAAATCAACTTAGTTATACCGCGATCACTAAAAAAATTATATCAAAAAACAAATGCGATAGAAAAAAATAACAACATCACGATGCAGGCACTAAACTCTAACATTGCTTTGTAATTTCACCGATAGTGTGGGTTGATCGCTAAACTCCTGAAATTGACGTGGTCATGTTATTGGTCATATTTCAGAGACTTTAATTTTAACTATTTCACCAGATTTGAAGAGGATTTATAAACTTATGAAACAAGGTATTTATAAAGTGAATATACTTTGATCGCAAGGAAATAAATCAAATATTTTATTTCCTTGAAATTAACGTTAAAATTAAATTAATATAAATTAAATTAATATAAAATGTAGAAAGAGACTTAAAAGTATTTTATATGATGTATTAACGGAACATTTTATAAGTATGAAACATAGTGAAAATATAGTACAGGTATATAAAATAGCCTTATATAAGTAATCTAATTACAATCAAAATCATATGCAGTCCGCGGCGTTTAAAATGATTAACCTAGTGCAACTGGTGATTCGTGGGTCAACTCGCTCTCAACTGACCGAAATTTCGATATTACTGAAATGTTTTTTATACTTTCTTCGTCAATGGATTAGGTCGTTTTTTTATTATGTTTAAAATTCATGAATCATAACAGCTGCGCCAGAAGGAAAACTATACTTAACAATAACATACTATACACAAGAGTTAATTAAAACAAAAAATATACACGGTTAAAGTATTTATAAAGGTTTTTAGGACTTAATCAAGATTAATTATAAAATATTATAGGGTTGTGAAGTATTATTTTTAAAGGTTCAGTCAACAATGGAAGTCGATTAACATCTAATATTTCACAAATCTGAATATTTTCGGACCCGTATTATTATGACCCTCATTTTGACAATATGTTTGAATACAAAGTGTCTCAGTCCATAATAATTCCCCCAGAAAATGTTTATTTTTTCTTAGATATTGGAAAGCAACGGAGTTAAAAAAATCGAACTGATAATCGACTTTCGTTGATGACTGTACTTATTATTATTTAGTGAACGTGTGAGAAGAATCTATCTAGTGCGATTATTATATTGTGATACAAATAAATATCTATGGCTAGTTTATAAGTGTGGAAGTTATAATTGTGGTGCAAATTTGGTTATTAAACTACAATTGAAGTCGTAGGTATCTTAATCACTATTTATTTTAAAACTAACGGATATAATGGAAATTTTATTATATAGATATAAGTACTTGCTTACCTCGGACAGAAGATAAGTATAGCCGACGAGGTAATGCCACCAGCTTTTTAGGCACATTACCTGCGGTCGGTGATTTAAACTCTGTTTTTTATCTTTAGTTTTATTAAATTAGGTACCTACTTAGGTATAAGTCACAAAGTGCAGTCACTACTATTTTCAAAATATTTGCAAACGAAACAGTAGTTTCAAATTTTTCTCAAAAATAGCGTGTTATTTCATAATTATTGTTAACTAATGTCACCACTAATGGCTACCGGGAAAACTAGTATTTCACTGTTTTATTGCATGTAAACCTTTTTGTGAATAAATACCTTTTATTTTATGTATTTTATTCCTTTTATATAAATTACAACATCATTAAGTAAAAAGAGGCACGTTCACGCTTAAATAACACTACATAATCAAATTTTAGCAAAAAAAAACAAATAATAAAGCAGTATTTTCTGTATATTATTAAAATTTTATCGGTTACAATCTAACTATAAATCACTAAGTAAAACATCTTCATTTGTGTGTTACTGACATTTATTTGTGACATAATTTTATCGCTGTATATAATAGATTTCTGTATTTATTTACTAAGTACCTACTTATTTTAAGTGGTGTTTTTGTTTACATATTTGCACTACAATATTTGTATGTAAGTAACTTCTTTGGTTCTGACATTATTTTGTCTCTCAGAAAGAAATAGATTCGTTTGGTGACGAAGATAGACTTTACATTCAGTGTGAGACGCCCATGATTCAGACAGACTAAAGCATTATTGTGCGAGTATAGTATTTACTGCATTTAATACGTTATATTATTGGTGCAAATAAATGAAATAGGCAGAGTTATCTTTTATTGTTACTTCTAAAAAAGATAAGTGTAACTATGTTTAAAAAAATTACATTTAAATAGTGTCTCTGAGAATACAACATGCAACAACAAATCATTAAAATATATTGTGCACGAAATAAAGAAGTTAAACTATAATAACTTTTTTGTTTTAAACGTATAGACAGACATTGCGTTTTAGAGCACTAATCCTAAATGAGTAATTAAAATGTAAATACTTACGACATCTAACGGTACGTTGAATGTATATGTATTTTCAAAAACTGTCTATAATTTTTCTTCTTTACTGTCGAATTAGCGAGACTAGCAAAGGAGGTCATTCATTTTGTGCTAAAAGTCAAGTGTATGGAGTCTGAATGGCCTCCTTTGTTTTTTGACAAAAAAGTATGACTTATCAATATTACAGTTGCCTTACTAATATTAGTGAAAAAAGTATACGATCTCAAAGTATATCGATACTTATCATAAAATTATAGATGAATCTTTAAATTATAATTCCATCAAAACTTAATTCCTAGTCACTAGACGATTATTTTAGAATTTCGTTTCAGATTGACGAGACGTTGCTGCGTCATCCATATTTATCTTATTGTGGTCTATCTTATGATAAGTTAGAGTAGACTAGTTTCTAGATTGCAGTATAATATCAAGACTTTACGTCGTCTTTAACTTGTAATGAGACAGACCACTTATCTACATTAACTTTCTACCGCTAAACCTTACCATCAATTTCCATTTTCTAGAGGTATATATACGATTGTTTATTGTATATTTCTAGAACCCAAACCTATCAATCATCACTTTAGTTGTATAGTTGCAACAAAAAAATAACAAGTACATATAAAACAAAATATCTACACAGAAAAGGTTATTGTGACTTGTAATATTAGTTGTATTTTTAGTTATTTACTTATGTACAAATAAGTAAAACTTCATTTAACTAATTAGTATTTACAAAACCTTTTATTGATGCAGATTCTGTTGCTCACTGACTAACTAAAGGAACGGTTTTGATGTTTGAATTTCCTTCATGCTTAACCAAAACTGAGTGGCTATTACAGCGAAATTCCTGAAATAGCCGAAAATATGCTGTTTTATTAAACTTTCTTTCACAAAGAAGAAATAAGAACGTTCGAATTTTTGTTTCATACAGTTAATCAGAAAACATCAAAATCATCAGCAACATACTCATAGAAATAATACTATAAAAACCCTTTTGAAGTACAAAATAAACGTAATTAATTAAACGTTTTTCATATTAATCAAAAGTGTTTATTTTTGTACGTATTGAATTCAAACATATAGTTTAATAAAAAATACAAAGACGAGGTATATATTATTTCTTAAAAATACTACTCTGTTAAATTGCTACTGTTCGTTGTAGTAAATAAAGCGAAACTATATAATGAAACTTATAAAAGCAAAAAAATACATTTTTTTTCTGTAATAAGTAAATACTATATATATTTTCTTGTAAGTACTGTTTGTTGGTGTTGATATTGCATTATTTTCTGCAGCAGATCTGAGTTGTCTTTTCACATGGGGCTTAATTTGTTATATATCACTAATATCATATAATTAAGAACTTTCAATTATGATATATTTCCCCAAAAAAATATTCTCAAGTAAACAAAATCGAACTATCTATTTATATTAATATAAGTAGATATATATATATTACCAATCGAAGACAATCTAATATTAGTGTACTTTTTAAGTCATTTTTAATACCTTTTCCAATAGTAAAAGGGTTTTCTAGACAATAGTAGTATCTATACATCCTACTTTGAGCTTCTGGTACTTCCAACACCTCTATCAGTTACCTTATTCCCATTAAATGTTAAACCCTATTGTATGCATAGTGTTACCTAAGACGGCAGTGGTTTAGAATTTCTATAGTTGTATAAACTGACTAATATTTTATCTTAAAAAGGTTAGACACAAAAAGATTTTTGTCAACCTGCAATCTATAACATGTTTTTCCAAAGTAACTTTTATTTTAGCATTGAGTTAGGATACTAAAGAGTTACAATCTCTAACTGACAACACTCAAAAAATGTCCGAGCACCGTTACTTGATGACATTTGCTCGACGTAGCACGACGTAGACGTTATCTCACTTGTATAAGTGTTCAATGTCGTTTGTACGCGTAAAAACAAAAACTCGCGAGTTTTGGCGCGGACATTTTATTTGTCAGATTGTAACATTCAAGTATCCTAGCTCAATGATTTCAAGTTATTGAATAACGTAGCTGACGACAGGAACCCTGCTTGTCAGATAACGGAGGGCTTAGAAACGAGTTGGCAAAACGGGAACATAGTTACGGCTAGGTAACGAGTTATCACCAAGACGGAGCATTTTTGATTATTACTTTATTCAAAAACGATCCGCACACCGCAACAACTTCCCGAAATAACAACGCAGCTCCAATGCTCAAAAAAATCTTTAAAAAGTAGCCCTTTTGGATCTACCGAGCAAACTAGGCTAATTTATCAATCTTTTTTGTTACTAATAAGCATTGCATGACTGACTACGGTGCATGTAAATAATAAATAGGAATAATTTCATAATTATTTTACATAGTTCATGAATAATTTAATTTATCTAAATCTCTATCTCGTGAGTCTATCTACTACAAGTATTAAAAGTCACCTAATAAAATATTAAGTAAACCCTAATGTTACTTACTAAACTGCAATGAGCTATTAATAATTGAAAGCAAAATTATACAAATACGACAGCAAAATCGCATTCTATTTTAAGGATAACGAATTAAATAGGTACAAACTGAAAGTTAATTTTGTATAAAAAAACAACAAAAGTGAGTTTTAAAGTTATCATAGAATAGGCATTTAATTTTGTTTCTATCTAATTACTATTTTAACGTCTCTTCCTCCTATCGACATAGCTTGCGATATTAACCTATGGCACAGAAATAAAATAGAATGTCTATGAGGTTTAAACGTGATAGACGAGAAAAAACAGTCAGGATTCCGTGGGCGAGTGGTAAGGCGCTCCGGCTTTAGGAGGATCGTCTGATCGTCGCGAGTTCGAATCCCGTCGGAATCGAAAATTTTGATAAGACTTTTAATTTTTCTGTAAGAATTTAAAAATATAGACCCAATTTTCCGTGATCGCTAGCGCCAGTTTATTGCAAAAGTAACGTAACATGAAATTGTGTCGGCCTCGCACATATACTACAATAGTATAGAAGCACCCCATGTCGCGTGGGTGGCACTGTAGGCGTTTCATTCATTGTTCAACTGAGATTGCATTCCGCCATATGATATTATTTTTTCCGTTGTTTGCACGGGCCTTACTCTCATTTCACAATCCTAATGTTGAGGCCAGACTAAAACACGACCAAAGTTGCAATTTATGGCTTCAAGGGCAAATTTTCAGTTTGGTTTTGGTCCTAGATTAGAACAGAGTTTATATGTTGATCTTATCGGTCGAATACAATGTAGATCGTAGGAAACAACCGAATATTTTTGGATTCATCGGTTGAGAGTAAAGCCCGGGTATAGTGATATCTAATTAGGAGACCCATGCAATGGTTCAAGGTATATTATTTGATGGGTGCATTAAATATTTCAACTACAGGTACCTGCATGACAAATTCACATTACAATTTCATCCTAGAAATAAAATAAATATGCAGTAAAAGTAGCTTGATAATATTAAATATTTATAATTAGGTATATTGAACGAAAAATCGAAACAGGGTCAAACGAAAACGGCAGTCAAAGCTTTAAGCATTCAAGGTATTTTGATTTATATTTATTTATACACCCCTATTTTTTAATTACCAAAAAAATTTTAACCATGGTCTCGGTGTCTGTTACTGATCATATTTCTGTAGTTAAAACTCAAAAAAAGAGAAAAAAAAATTATAACCTCAAAAGGAGACGAGATGAGTCAGACATGGATTTTTGATAGCTACTGCGGTTTTACTGACTGGGGATGATACGAGAGCATAGTTCGAATGAGATTATGTACGCAATTGTTGTCTGTAGTACTTATTTGTACATTTGATCAAAGTTTTCATAAAATTTTGATCAGTTTTGGTTGACTACAATCCTCGATAACTTTGTGATAGTTAAATAAAAAAAGTTCTGACCATGCCATTATCATTTTCTGCACCTGCTGCAACTGTCCTTAAATTTTTTTTGGTAGTCATAAAATAGCGGTGTATAGGAAAGTAGTAGATAGTAGTGAGAGGCACATCCTTTTGGCTCATGGTCACAATTTCCAGAAGTAAATTCCATAAGTGATAGGTCATCTTGTCAATACGTATAATATTTACATTCCATACTACGTAATGGATGGCGAACTAATTTTGATAGATGATTTTTAGACTTTTTCTGAAAATTCAACGCATGCAAGGCCGAGATTAAAATGCACAAAAGATTTGAAACTCTAATAATATGCAACTAAGCTAGCGCGGCTCTTAAATTTTTTTAAAGGCGAATCTAGTAGAATAATATTTAATGTAAAATAAAAAGATGATACATAATTTAATTATGTATAATATCGCGACTGTTTATTACTCGTATTACTAAGATTAGGCACTAATGTGGGAAAAAGGTAACGTAAATAAAATTATTTTTCTTATCTAGCGGCGGAAAAAGTAATTTTCGATTCATGCTCCGACTTCCATACGTATGAGCATCTAAGTGCATCAAACATTTACTGTGAAATAAAAATACGTGGTTTGACACAATGATTGGTTTAATTACATAATTAAGTCACTGGAAATATTATTATGTATGTTACAAATAAAGATTCGAATAAACCAACAAAATATTACATGCTAAACTATTATTTAATTTTGCATCTTTCGTTCTAGTCGTCACGGATTTTTTTTCAGAAGGCGTTTAGTAATTTTTTAAATATTAATTTTTTAATTTATTCGTCAGAGACAACATGCATGCCACTAATGATTGATAGCTATAATTGCTATAGGAACCAAAAAATAGCTAGATGATTTTATCAGTTTTTGTTTTGAAATCAATAATATGTGTCAGATATTCATTTCAACATCAAGTTTCTCAATATTAAATAGTTATTGTTTGATGTTGGATGTTTGGATTTTCTTTATATGGTATTGTACTTGTATGTTTTTGTATTTGTTTATTTTTAACTAGCTGTCCGTATTACCCGCGGTCCCTTGGGATAACTTCAGTTTTTCGGGATAAAATTTAGAAGCTGATTGTGACCGAAAAAGTAGAAGGGAAAAGACCTCGAGGGCAAAGTCCGATGCGCTGGTCTGGCCAAATTCGCACCACAGTTGAAACCATGGTTCCACACTTGAAACCATGGAAACAATGCTTTTCATACTGCCAGGGACAGAGGAAGATGGATAAACATCATTAGGGAGAAGGTGGTACCTAAAGTAGGTCACGACCCTCAGCATTGAGAAATACGACTCGAGGAGGAACCAAAAATTATTGTTTTTACAGTATCTAGATATAGAATCTTTTTAATTTAATTTGTACCTAATACTTCAATTCAAATAATTCAAAATTAATTCCAAACATCGTACAGATTCTTGATGTTGTAAAAAATATCCAGACAAGTAGGTATGGCGGGTTATTTAAAAATACATACATAAAATCACGCCTGTTTCCCAAAGGGGTAGGCAGAGACCACGGATCTCCACTCGCTACGATCCTGAATATATATCTTATCTGTTATTTAAACAGTTAAGATAATTTAAAGTAAAGCTTAATGTTATAATATCGTATAAAAATAAAACTGTCAAAATGTCTGATTGAAATGGTTACTACAACATCAAAAATGCCTAAATAAAATAAATATTGTAAATTATGCAGATACATAAGCATAAATCTCATTACTGAAAAAAACCATAATAAAAAATTCATTACAAACTCTACAATGTATTTTTAATTATAATTATAAGTACCTATATTCAAGCAGAATAATTTGAGCATCAGAATAATCCGTATATCAGATTATTTGTATGTAGTTTCCACTTATTTAACCACATATAACAATTTGAAACAATTGTAAATCGCCAACTGAGTAAAAATATATTTTATACTCAAAGTACCTATCACCTAATAAAGAACCTCAAACACTACATTAAAATATTACATAAGACATGGCTTATTTAATGCAACGTTTAATAAAAAGTACTAGTTCTTTTCAATTCAACGAATCAGCATTTCAATCTTAATTACAAATAAAAAGTAATATTTTATGTGTAGGTTTTATACTTGAATGAAATATTAAATAAAACATTGTGTGTCGTAACGACTTCGCATTATACTTGGCACATGGCTTGTCGGTTGTTTCAATTTGTTATTTCACTAAGTATAATGGAAGAATAAGTGGAATATATACAAGTCCCTCTATTTCTCCTCTTCCAGAAGTACCAGATCGTCAGCCACAACGTCAGAAACATGAAGATATATAATCCAGTACATTAGATTAAAGCAAACGAAGCATACAGGAAACACAATTCGAGAATACTTGTCTATGTCCGAAGGGGTCATACCCAATAATTTGCTTATGTCCTGAAATAAAGAAATTTTCCATTGGTGAAAATGTTTCATCAAAACGAGCTAAGCGAGTATAGATATACCTAGTGCATTTGCCTTTTTGTGATTGTAGGGGAAATCTGGTACCCTCCGTACAGCGGGAGCATTTGTACAGTCGCTATATCTCCGCGATTTTAAATGTTATTCAGTTGCATATTTTTGTAAGTCAATGTCCCCTTCACCCGCAAGATACCCGCGGAACGACGCAGCACGCCGCTGCGTCGTTCCGCGGGTGCGGCCGATGCGATGGCATAAACGCGTTTTACCTCGTAAAAGGAATGCCTTTTACGAGGTAAAACACAATGGTACTTGCGCTGAATATTTGGCTGTCGGATTTCCAACGCTTAGGCGCTTCGGCCTACTCTAGTTATCCGAAATCAGGCTAAACCACTTCTTCCTCATCATCATTGCTTTGCCTTTATCCCACGCTAAGTGGGGTCATAAGTGGGGGCACAGCACAACATGCTTCAGCATGCTGCATTCATCATGTGCAACAGCAAAGCAGCTTCCTCCATTCACTCCTTCCCATCAGTCGTCAACTGTTCATCCACTCCTTACACTTTGATGTCCTCTCATACATAATCCAAACATACCTTCTTCGGCCTTTCTCTACTGTTATACCCCAGCCACACTCATATTCGTAACTCTTCTGGTAACATGGAATCAGAATCAGATTTTTTTTATTGCATAACTGTTTTCATCCCTCCTCATATCATAACGTGACCATACCATGTCAATCTAGCACTCCTTACCATTTAAGAAATAGGCGCCACTTACAAACTTTCCCTAATATAAACATTCCATATCTTATCTAACCGTGTTACCTCACACATCCATCTTAACGTTCACATTCTGGTCACATGCACTTTCCTTTCATCCATCTTCTTCATTGCCCAACATTCCAATCCATGCAAAGCGACAGGTCTGATGACCGTCTAAAAAAATCTTCTCCTTAAGTTTAAGAGTCATTCGCTGGTCGTATATTGTTCCTGAGACCTGTCGCCACTTAATCCGTCCCGCATTCATCCTATTATTAACGTCACGGTCAATATTAACGTCGTCCTGAAAAAGTAAACCAAGGTATTTAAAATCTGAGCAGACTGTTAGGGTTTCACGGTCCAGAGCAATGGGTGAGAAATTGGAAGAGCCACTAAAGTTACAGAACAGGTTTTCAGTTTCAGTGCGGCTGATCTTCAGGCCTACTCTTTTCAATTTGTCTTGCCATTTTCCCAGTCTGCTTTGTACCTCGATTGCTTTCTGTCCGACGAGAACAATGTCGTCGGCGAACAATATGCACCAGGGTGCCTCCTCATATAGGTTTGATGTTAGAGCATCCATTACCAGGAGGAACAAATAAAGGCTTAAAGCCTATCCCTAGTGCAATCCCACTGCCACATTGCCAGTTGCTCCAGCATTGGACCGGACGTTTGTTCATGCACCTGCATACATCGCATTCACTAGCCTAACATACTTACCTGGCACTCCCTTTTCTTTCACGGCCCACCACATAATTTCCCAGGAGACCTTCTCTAGCTAAACCTGTTTCTATTGGTGTTTAAATTTATATTCCGCTAAAAACGATAGAAAACACAGCGTTTATTTGTTCGCAAGTGAATACATACATACATTTAACGCAAAACTGTTCAGAAGTCAGAACCTATCACGCAATCAATTTGTCACAATATTTTTTTCGAATAACCTTAGCGTTTATAGCACAACAGATCACCTAGAACCAAGGCACAATGCAAATCTCTGTCGTACGATAAAACCTACGCCAGCAAAATATTCGCAATTGCATTATTACTAGTATAGTTTTGGTACTATAATAACTTTATTACCTTTGTAGGATGCAATAAATGTCCAGCACCCGGGTTTTCTTCTTCTGCGCCACCTCGTCCTCCATTTATGGTATTCTCTAAACTTCCGCCTTTCGAATGCGCTTTCGGATCATGGACCTTGAATCGAACTTCCTGCAAGGTCAATACACTTAAAGGTTCAATGTAACATTATGTTTACATGTTTCATAATACTCCTTTACAACTCCTCATCAGATCTGCAATCATATTTTCTTGACTAATGGGAACAGATTTACTAGGGACTATTATTTAAAAGATAAAAATAACAAAACAGGATCTGTGTTACACAATATTTGTACATAATATATCTCATTATCTGTCATAATAGTGACTAATATAAACGAAACTGAATGCTTGAAAAGAGCCTTACCGATGGTCGACCGGGTGGACATCTGCCTAAAGTGCTCATTTTGGAAAGGGTATGAGGATCTACGGGCGGACAGTCCACGGGCAATTTCTTTTCTGAAGCTATTTTCTGTATAGCTACAAATCTTTGTTTCCTCATTTGTATTCTTTTGGCCATATAACCCACAGTGGCATACTCTGAAAGAATAAGGTAGCTCTAAAAAGACAGCCAAAAACCGATAACTGGATTTGGTCGATTCACATATAAACCATTTTTAAATCATTTTTCCTGGAACTACACCACCTGAATCTGTCAGGGTGCAGTATGGGGCGGCAGATGAAGGAGGTAGGGTATTTTGGGATTCCTTCATCAGTTACAACATTGTTTAACGTCTTTGCTATAAGGTTTTTAATGCCCACGTAAAACTTGTACCTATAGTCTGAAATCGGAATTGTTAAAAATATTATAAGTGATATTATTACCTAGCAAACTAGCAAACACCATGACGAAACAGGTTCCCAGGTATACATCGATGGACTTTACATAAGAAATTTTAGGCAGAGCGGCATTAGTTGATGACATTAAGGTAGTCATAGTCAACACAGTGGTCACACCTAGAGCTACACGAGCAGGAGTGGCATTTCGATTCAACCAGAATGATACCCAAGATATTATGACAATGAGTCCAGATGGAATATATATTTGAATCAAATAATAGCCCATGGAACGGACAAATTGAATTTCACATGCCAGTCTTGAGTAGTTTCCTGCAAGAAATGCAAAAAAATATTTGTAAAATACATTATACCCGCATATCTTTTCGATTTTTTATACAATCTTTTTAAAACTACGTACATACAACGTTAATGCACTTGGCAAAACATCTAGTTTATTTAGTTTATATAATTATGCTGTTACATCACACCACTCAGTGTATTAGTGCATTAATACAAAAGCAGGACGTGAAAAGATTCGTGGCTGGTCAAGTCATGTCCAGGGTACCACGTTGTGGTGTTCGTCTTACGACTCCTTTTTGACAATTATTTCTCCCAAAACCCAATGTACCTGTCGTAAGGGAGATCTCCATGGCCCGTTGGCGATGGCCCAGCACCTTGAATTGCGGCAGCGACACCTCGCTGGAAACACCCACAGAGTTGGGCCCCTCGTTCCATTTGTATCGGATGTCCCGCATCGTGTAGCCGACTGTGCGCAGCGGATATAATAAATGAAACACCCCAGGCCCATCGCAATGGGTTTTAAAAGTCGAGTCATTATTCGATCGGGGTAAGAGCGGGAAAGTCGCGAGTCCAGAAACGCGCGTCTCGTCGTGCGATTGTCATTGTCATATTAGCGTGTGTGCCAGTGTCGCGATATCGAGTCTGACGGGCAGAAGGAGACGGGTTCGGTGGCGGAGTGATGAACGAGTGCTGAGAGAGCGGCTCTGGCTGTGGGTTACCTGTCGAGAGCGTAACAACAGTGGCGCGCTGCCGATGGCCGAGAACCCGGAACTGCGGCAGCTGCACCTCATTGCTCATGCCGACGCTTGTCAGTCCATCTTTCCAAAGGTACCGAATGTCTCTCATTGTGTACCCGACTCCGGAGACATGTCAAACACACAAAATGCTATCACTTACGCTGCGAAGCATCGCGATTCCCTTACGCGTGAACCAGAACTTGCGGTTTGGAACTTACTTGGAATTTAAATGGTGAGGCAAATACCCGATTTAAATAAATCAGATTACGTTAATGATCTAAAAAATAATAAAGCTACCATACATTCCGATTTCTACCAATGAAGTGGCAAACAATTAAAGGGTATTCAACTACGAATATATCAAATAGTTATTTAGAATAGAGAAAATAAAACATGATTATTTTACCTAGCTTAAGTAGATACAAAAAGTGTTATAATGAAGGCAACGTCCAGTGCGTTTCACATGCAAATGCATTAAAAGGGATGTGAATGAAGTAAAATGAGCAAGCGGCGGTGGAGCCAAGGTTATGATGCAGGCGAGGGAGTTGAATGAGTGCAGCGGTCGGGCGCGGGCGCCTCCCTCTGCGGCACGGCCCTCGCTAGATGAGCAGAGCCCTTGGGCGCCACCGTCCCCGCCTCCGTTACCCGCGTAGCATCGATGTCACAATTATCATGTCTTTTGCTTGATGCTTGTGAGAACAAACAAAGGCTTACTATACGAGTCTGCCTTCTGCGGGTGCTGTATGCGAGAAGGAGACGTCAACTGATTAAACACACGAGAACACAGCACGTGTCGACGATTTTAGTTGTACGCTTTGTGATCACAGGATTTTCCTGAGTAGCATCTGTGATACAAGAAAGTGGACACAACACAATATCAGTAAGCCTAAAAATTTGCTTTGCGGCACAACACAAACTTATTTGAGTCTCATTATAAGTGTGCTTGCTGTCATGTTATTTATTATTAGATCATGGTGTTGAAAGCTTTGCACATTATCATAAAACATTTTTATATTTTAAAATATCATCTTATTAGTTAGTTTGTTTAACTTTAGCAATCCACCTATGCTAAGAGCTTGAGGATGACATCTTAAAATATTATAAACACAATACCATACACACCAAACTTTAAACAAAAAAATATATAATATTCCTTTCTTAGGTAAAGCAAATTAATTGAGTTTCATCGTGTGTCGTCGTTCTAGGACATTACGTTCCTATAAATAGCTTTGATACATTTTGTATAATTGAAATAAATCACATAGATATTATAGATAAATATTTTGTTATGAGGCTACGAGAGCATACCGGCAAAACTTAGATTTTAGGAAAAACGACTAAAACACTTGTACAAAAATATTTAAAATCGAATGAATAGGTAGATAATTTAATCCCCTTGGTACTAACAGTAGTACCATCGCATCGGTGTACAGGGCGTCCCACGGATATGTCACATAGAGGGAAAGTACCTTGAATATTGTAGATGGAACATTTTACTGAAAGAAGACATTATTTGAATTTCAAAAACAATTTAAACCGCATTCATAGATATTTAAATAATTACATGGTTGAACCGGAAATCAAACACGTTACATGAGGAAAATAATCACCCTGTAGCTTTATCATACCGATCGAAAGGCTTCATCATAAGGATAATTTTTTGCTAACTATTAAAGTGACAATTAAAAGGAAGACATTTTTGTACATAAACTCAACTTTTCAACAAATTGTACTCAAAGGTTTGCTAGAAGTGTTCTTCTATAGAACACTTTAATAGAACACTATTTGTAGGGTTATGCTCGCCTTTGTACATGTCCTTTTTTTATAATCTTTTATTTTGTATGTTTTTATTTTATAAGAATATAAGAATTAAGGACTAGTTATAGCCCAGCGATATAACTATACTTGATTCAACGCCCTACGCCCACGGCCCAACGCTCGCAGTGGGACAACTGCCAAGTCAGGTTTACATTATTCTAGTACAGCGATCGAATCCAGCTGAATTCAAAGTAGATCGCCAACTCGGTTTACACTTTTCTAGTAGCAATCCAGTGGCGCTGGACTGAATTAATGTAAACCTTCCGATTTACATTTTAGAACAAAATTCATAGTTTTATTATACTTATTATTTTTACGATACTTGTCATTGTAAAAAGTTCAGGTCGTTGGTTTTCATGTTAATACTGTAGTAAGTTGTGTTCTCTACATGTTTTTCCGGAACCCAGTTTTTACCGGTAGTACTTTTTTACGTACGTTACATTTACGTTTTGTATCGGGCACACTCAACCAATTATTTCATAAATTCTAATAATTATTTCAATTAATCCAGAAAAATTAAAAGCAAATTAAGTAATTATACCTACCAAGTTATTAAAACGAATTGTATTGATTGTATATAAATGAAAATAACAAGTTATCAAGATACTTACAACTCTCAATTTCAATGTGACACAGTTGACGATCCATGGGAAAATATTGAAGGTTCATTGGACATGATGCTGTTATAGTTAATCTGAAATATAAACGTATGAAATATATTCAAATTCCATTATTATTGCCAAAACCGGATGGAACTCATGAGAAATGCTCGTTACAAACCTGATACTTCTAGTAATTGAACCGGAGTAGTGAATTCGTATGAATTCGTTGCTAGTGGTTGCTATGTGGAAGTAAGATTGCTTTTCATTAACAAAGAAAGTGTCCGGTACCCATATGTTTTTTATAAATTCAGATCCAACAGATAAAGTTTCCACGCCTGTTCGCTTTTTGTACGCTAATCTCGGATCCGTCCAAAATTGTCTGAAGTAAAAGTCCAACGTAAAGTCCTGAGGAAATCAATAAAAGCATGATTTGTTACGAACGAAAATTAAAACCAAATCGAACACGAATAATAAATTATACTATTAATTATACGTTATACCTAGGTAATTGTAGGTATATCAAGGTGAAGCCGCAGCTACTCCTTTATATAACACACCCTTCAGACATTTTGTATTCTAACACCTATTCAGTTGCATGCATTTCTTGGTGACATAATTACACATGTATTTGAAAACTGCGCATTAAGTTGTGATAACGCTTTGTTTTTCTTTTAACACAAGGTCCAAAGCAAGGTTCTTGTAACTTCAGATGTAAACTGAAACACTATTTCAGAATATAGACACAGCTCTACGATACAACGAGTAAACAAACTGAGCGTTTTAAGCATGGATCGAAGAGAAAATAATGTGGTGCAACGTGATTTGTGATATGAAGCTTAAGATTATGAATGGTGGAGAAAGGAAGGTGCTACGAGCGGCGGACGGGCGAGGAGTGGGCGGCGGCGCAGGCGACCCACGTCTCGGTTGAGGCGGTAGAAGCCAAGCTTATAAACTTTGATCGCAATTTTCCGACAATGCGTTTCACTTTTTGCTCAAGTTTGTAACAGCTATTGGGTAAGTAAAAAAATCTCAAGTAAAGGGATATCAGTGGTAGGATCGATTGAAACATCTTCAGAATTATAAAATACTATTCAGCCGTGACATATTTAGATATGAGATCTTTTGAGAATAATTTCGTCCTTAATTCGTTTTTTTTTACGCAAATTATAAAGTATTTCTGTAATTACATGAACACTTTAAATTGAATTAAAGTCCAGTTCAAAATTTAGTTTTATGATTGTCAAAAAATCTCATTCTTTTTGGTATAATTTTTGGCGATAGTAAATGAACACGATTGCAAGTAGTTAGGTTAGACCTGTGGTAAAGTCACCCCCTCCCCCGGGGCTATGGGTCACGTCACATTGTGACCTTTCCCCCCTTGATTTGGTTTCCACTGTGGGGTTATTGAACGAGGCTATGCCTAGTAAGCTCACTTGTTTCGTTTGGAATTGGCTAACGAGTTTTACATAGAACACTAAATTTTCTCCCTGACCGAAATAAAATGGCGCACATAATTAAAATAATGTGAAATGCAGGGTACAGTAAGGAAAATATCGAATTAAGGCCAGACTATATCAATGCTCCACCTTAATGGAGGATTTGTAAAGATATATTTATATCGACATTCGGCAATATTCCATTAAATACACATAATACGACATAAACAACAAACTACGAATGAGTCACGAATTAAACAGTCGTCGCAAATCCAGAGCTTTAGCATTATGTTGATATGAACATAAATAAATTTGGCATCGACTTCACCATCAGGTTACTGCTACATTTTATGACTGTAAACTGTTTAGTTTTATAGGGATACAAAAGTGACGAATAACTGTTGCCTTTTCAATTTTGTTACTAAAATAATTACATAGGCATCTATTTCTTGTTACACACGTAAAATCCTATCAGATGTTACAATAAGTTTGTTGGCTGATTGTAAAGTGAATACAGGGAGGGGGCCAGTCTGCCGTCGACCAGTCGGCCTTTCCAGATATACTCGTAGGTGGAAGGTTAAAGAAAGACTTTCGTTTACTACAAATCCTTGCACCGGGCTGGGTGAAAACGGCGTGAGACTAAAAAAAACGCGTTCTATTGTGTTGGAGGCCTGGACCCACTTTGAGGTCGATGCGCCTGGACTGTAACTGTAGTAGTAGTAAAGTGAATACCGAGTTTGCAAAGCATTTCCGAACTCCTAATAAATAGGTAACTTTTTTCAACTTGTTTAATTAATTGTCGTATAATTTAAGCATTGTGTTACTGAATTTATAACAGACTTCATCACTTTTATTCATATTTGGTTAAAAAAGACAATTTTATGCAGCAACACTGTGGAGTTACGAGTACTGCAGGACATACAATTGGATATTTTCAAGGTTTGAGGAAACGGTTTGCGTTTCTTATCATGAAATCCATTTTACACAATTTAGAAAAATAATTACATGTACTATAATCAAGACACATAATAAGAAAGCAATCGGGCGGACAAAGGGCGTATCGATCCACCAAACGCGGACATGCTCGCAGCCTCGTGTCTGGGGCTGCTCGGTCGCGGCGGCGGCGGAGCGACCGAGACAAGCGGGATCTGAGTGGCGAGTACCATGAGCACTTCGGAGACGGAGCTGATAGAGAGCACATACATGGTGACGCCCACCTCCACTGGCGGACCTGCAATCAAGCCCAATCGTGAGTCGCGCGCGCGCCTCGCGCCGTGAAAACCAAACCAGAGGAAGGTGACGTGCCCCATCGCCACGGGATGCTAGAGGCGCGGGTGCGAGCGGGTGGTGCGCTGGCGGGGCCGCCGCCGACGCCTCCCGGTGCGCTATATGCGGGACGCGACGCACGCGACCGAGCGTGGGCACACCTTGTAGCCGCTATGCGATAACGATGCACGCAACTTGCAGTGCTCGGGTGCTGCCTGCCCTGATGCGATCGGACCGTGGACACGGGTGCTACGATGAACGGTTTGATGCTTGTGATAAACTAAGAACAAATTCTGCTAAAATATGCGCTGTGTTTTTAGAATTTGCTACTAAAAGGTACCATTTTCACTTCAGACAGAGAGCTGATGGAGAGCACGTACATGGTGACCCCCACTTCCACGGGTGGTCCTGAAAATGACATAATATTCAACAAAATGTTATGTTATCTAATAGTATGATACAAATTGATTGTATCAATGTATTTTCTTCGGTGGTACTAGGCTCTCTCGTGCTACATACCTAATCGTAAATAAAAAAACTAGTATGTATTAAAACCGCAAACAACCTCGTTTCATAAAGTAACAAAACCTCTTTGACAGATAAACACAAACACAAGCTGAATACTTTTTTCTCTGACATAAGATATTTTGTGACATAAGACACAATAATTCTCTTTGTTATTTAGTTGATAATAAATAAATAATTGATTCTATGGGTAGTATTACTTTACCCGTGTTATTTTGTCTTTGTTGAAAACAAAAAATGGATAGTAGGTAAGTAATAAATTGATGAAAAAACAAGATCACTTTATACTTAAGTATCCTTATTTTCTCATCAAAAAGTAGGTTCAATTAAAATCTTTGCAAAAAAATCGAAAGCTTCTTCGAATAAATAAATACAATTTAGTTTCCCTCCTTAGCTTCCTCAAATATACGAAATGTAGGTATATTCAAAATTTTGTTTGTTTTATTTCTTCGATCAAAATAGCATTTTCGAGGTGGGGCACAGTTGTTTAGGGAGACCGCGAAGTATGGAAAGCAGCGCCACCTTGAGAGAGGCAATCATAACTTTAACGTTCTACGTCATTCTATGTGTTGCTATGGTTTCCATCTAGTTTTTGCAAAACAGTCTTGTCAAAACGTCACGTGAATAAAAAATTGAAAATGAAACTATTTAAACGGTTTTTTCACTGTTTTCGGCTTGTTTTGCGCTGAAATTTCTTCAGCTTTCAGTTTTTGTTGGTTTTTTGTTACTGTTGTTGTGGTTTAAAGGGTTTGTGTTGTTTACTTCGGTTTATAAATGAATCTTCTCAAAATATGTTGTGCTTTCTTGTTCTATCATTCTTATTTACTACCTGTAATGTATAGCTATTGTCTCAAGCGCTTACGTCACGTGGTCACTGTCAACATGGCTGTTGGACAGAACGGGTGTGTGACTGTATGAGTGATGAAGTGTTGATGAGCCGATTGTTGTTATCAATAAATGATCTCCGAATATACTAAATATCTCGACATTACATGTGGCGACGAGGACAAACGTGAGTACTTGACTAAGTAGGCACATATTGAAGATTTGTATGGTTGCAGAAAAAAAACAGGGGGAAGGGAATGACGATGTTTCTCCCTATAAACATGCAATTACTTACCTGCCTGTTTTGAATGCGTGAAACTACTATAAGACCAACCAGATATTTATTTTGTAGATATTTAAGATACCTACAATATCTACATAATTGCATTCCTGCGTGAAGGAAATAATTTACTGATAAATCATTTTGCAAACCTCACAGAGATTTGACCAGGTTGCACGATTTGTATTTTATTTGGTATTGTGGGCTTAATACCACAATAGTGTTTGTATTCCTAGCCTAATTGATTGTTTACTGAAATACTTAGCTCGTTTTATTTGCTCATACCAGAGATTTTATTGATGTCATATTGCGCAAAAATGGCAAAAGAAACATGTTGTGCCGACCCCACTTAGTAGGATAAGGCCAGGAAGAAGAAGAAGAGATTGCGCAAAAATGGCGGCAAAAGGAAAATACAATTTATTTTCTTGTTAAAAAAAAAAAAAATATTCCAGACCCAGTTATACGACGAAACGTCTATTTCATTCGTTCTATTTCACTCAATACAGATAAAATAAGTATCCGACCAAAGAGTTCGTAACCTACTTCACAAACCTCAAGAAACGAAGGAGTATTCATTTACACTTTTAACCTACCGTGATTCTACCATTCTACCGGTACAATATTTACTCTGAGATTCTACCCGACGTGACTGATTGTGTTTTATAATGTAAAAAAAAAAAACAGATTTCTGGATAATGTAATAGAGGCTCTCTTTACGAATGCTCAAGCATGTACAGTCATCCACAAAGGTCGATGAACTAAAACTGTTTCTCATTTATCTAATAATTAAATACCTACTCATCTGAGTAGCGAAATATAACTTTTACTTACTTTTTAGAAATTAAGGATACCTATTGCACTTATGCAAACTACCTATATCATTACCTATGTGTGAAAGCAGGACTTGTCCTGACCATTAAATTGGAATTCATCGTTGGTAAACTGTTAGCTATGTTGTAGCTGATATGAACAGTGGTAGCAGAAAATATCTGACCATTCAATTGGATTATTAAGCAAGTACCTACCTACCTACATTAAGCAGTGGCTATGTATGCCAACTGGTTATGAAATAAATAACAAGCAGATAATTGAATCTGAACATTAAATTGTTAAAAAATGGGGTAGGAAAGGAAATACTACAGCAGATTTATTAAATCTGAATCATTAAATTGATCGTTAGCAGATTATTAAATCTGAATCATTAAATTGATTGTTAGCAGATTATTAAATCTGAATCATTAAATTGATTGTAAGCAGATTATTAAAATCTGAATCATTAAATTGATTGTTAGCAGATTATTAAATCTGAATCATTAAATTGATTGTAAGCAGATTATTAAAATCTGAATCATTAAATTGATTATTAGCAGATTATTAAATCTGAATCATTAAGTTGATTTTATGCAGATTATACAATCTGAATCATTAAATTGATTATTAGCAGATTATTAAATCTGAATCATTAAATTGATTGTAAGCAGATTATTAAAATCTGAATCATTAAATTGATTATTAGCAGATTATTAAATCTGAATCATTAAATTGATTTAAAGCAGATTATTAAATCTGAATCATTAAATTGATTGTTAGCAGATTATTAAATCTGAATCATTAAATTGATTGTAAGCAGATTATTAAAATCTGAATCATTAAATTGATTATTAGCAGATTATTAAATCTGAATCATTAAATTGATTTTAAGCAGATTATTAAATCTGAATCATTAAATTGATTGTTAGCAGGTTATTAAATCTGGATCATTAAATTGGTACGAAATACTCACAGCAGATGTATTACATCTGAATCATTAAATTGTTATGAAATAAAGCAGATTTATTAAGTCTAAATCATTAAATTGATTTGAAATACCTAAAGCAGATTTATTTAATCTGAATCATTAAATTGATCGTTTCTGGTCGCCCTAAGAAATATGTGACTAGCAGTATCACTGGACAAGTTTTACTGTGAAGGTGATCCTTCTTTAGTAGGAGTAAGGTGGGAGCGATGATGATGGGCCTAAAGGCATCTAATATTGAAAAAATGAAAAGAACAGAGCAAGCTAATATTATAGTGTAATAACACCGAAGAGTAATAACACTTCGGTGGCATGGAACTACAAGACGTGTTCTTTAACATACCTGGAGCAAACGCTACGGTATCAAATGGCAAGCTCAACGCATACTGTTCCCCAAAACAAAGTAAAGTATACGAACGACATACATATTTTCAAGCTTCTCAAACAAAAACCTAACGAGAAGTTTGAAATGTTTATTCAGCAAGCTGATAAATGCCAGTTTAAAGACTGCAATGCAAATATTATTGACCAAGTGACAGAAATGAGATAGCGAGATGATATAGCATTTGATGGAGTTAATACGTTCGAAGCAGTTTATAAACGACTAGGTGAGTTTGGAAACACCACACATGAAAATGACGTTGAGGACGTCAATAAGATTGAAGGGAAAACGAAAAAGGTGTTAAATGGAAAAACAAATGACTAAGGATGTAATAGATGTGTTAATCTGGAGCATGCCTCCCACAGTATGGAATGTCCATTGTCCAGCTAGAAACAAAGATTGTTTGAAAATGTGAGTTAATAGGACAATTCAGACAGTATTGTCGTACGAGACAAGGAAAAGAAGTTATGCCACTAAATCGAAGGTAAATCAAGTGAGTGATTTTGAAAGTTGCAAAGAGGAGAGAGAAACAGAATAGGTATTCCATATCGATGATGACGTAGAGTTTGACTGCACTATTGGAAAAAAAAAATATTGGTTGACTCAGAAAATCCGGATGTAAAATTCACGGCATACGGAAGTGACACCTTTGAAAATTATAGGCTCATTCGAGGCGAACATACAAATTGGGAACAAAACAAAGAAATCCACATTCTCACATTCATTATTGGTTTTGTCATTATTACAAAAAACCTACTGGGAAATGCTACAGCGATGACACTTGGGATACTCAGGATTGGCTTAAACCTGGAGGAAGTCTATCAAGTCGAAATGGGGAACCTTCCCTAAGCTCAAAGGAGTACTGAACAAATTTATAAAACAACAAATTGATTATTAGCCTATTGATGAGTCTGTACTTCTACCTACCTAAATTACCTAATGTAGCCTTTGCCCATTTTTGTTCTATGTACTAAGTGTTGTCTAAATAAATGTGTTTCTTTCTTTCTTTCTTTCTTTCTTACTGTACCACCCGTGTCGAAACCTTAACAGGTAATACGTAAATAAGAACTGTTATTAATAAATGTTTAACTTACTTAATTATTATTCAGCCGTTTTCGTTATTAGAAGATAGCATAATCTAACGCTTCCTTACAATATTATAATATTTAATTTATTGGTATATATTTTTGGGACACCATTAAATCATTGAACCATCAGAAGATGACGTAAAACCTCTGTATTTCAACGATACAAGGTTTTAGATCACCAAATACCATCAGGGAGCTACAGAACTTCCTGAGGCTCGTAAACTATGTGAACACATGGATCACCAACTACGCAACGGAACCTTTGAAAAAGCTACTTCGTAACAAAACCTTAACAGATTGTGAACGCCGTTACTGTCAGACAGAGATAGATGCATTGACTTTGGTGTGGGCTGTAGAACACTTCCATAATATATTTTTATATGGTAAAGAGTCCCAACTTGTCACAGACAGCATACAAGCGTTATATTTGGCATTAAATGGAAACCGTGTGTTTGGATAGAAAGATCTGCAGTCGTACAAATACCTATAATGTTATTTATCGACAGATTCCATATCGAGGATATGCGACGGTATAAGGACTTTGACTACTGAATTAACAGACAGTCATATTTGTCAAATTGTCGAACTTGCTAGACCAGTGGCGTTGTCGCTCAAAGAAAAATAGATTGTTCAAGGGAAGATAAGGAAATAATTTAAGTCAAAGAAGGCGTATGAGTTGACGGTGTAAAAATGTACAAGATCTTTCAAAGTGAACTGACGTGTTACTACGAAGGTTAATGTTACTAAGAGAAATTAAAATTGGTATTCCGTTCCGACCCAACTACGAGAACGTGTTTTAAAAGCTGCTTATGAAGGACATTCCGGCATAGTAGCAATGAAACCAAGACTACGAACGAAAGTTGTGACAAAGATGTGGCGGTGTGTGCCCAAAATGTGACAAAGATGCTGAAAATTAAGTCAAGTCGTGCAAAGAGTGCACCTTAGTATCTACGTACTCCAAATCCACCAACCCCTAAGAACCAAAAGAATTATGGGTTGACATTGCTATTGATCTGATGGGGCCATTACCAAGCGGAGATTTCCTATTTGTGGTTGTTTACCGGTTGATAGCTACAGTAGTTATAAAGAAATTAAGATAATGCCGAAGAATTACTGATGATTAATGATAAGAGATATCTCCAAAGAACCAGTGACACATACAAAGGTGAAAGACAGAGATCAAAAATGAAACAAAAAGGGAAAAGAATATGCTGACAGAAAGAGGAAAGCTGAAGACTGTGACTTAATGCCAGGAGATAAGATGTTAACAATATGAAAAAGGAAAATAAACTAAGCCTAAATTATGATACAACAACACACAGTACAGAAAAATACTGTTGGAGGTGTACAAGTACGAAACGTCGCGACGAGACTGGCCAAACACATAGAAGGAAAAATGTGGTAGATAGATAGATAGGAAAATACTTTATTGTATACCACATGGACATTTCAAAATCTGCGGTACCTACTTAGATCTAAAAGAAGATTCAAGGCGAATGGAAAGTGTGAACAGCTAATGAAGAAACAACAAAAAGTTGGCTAAAATAAATTTGTATGTATATACTTATCTACCTAAGTACCTACATCAGAACAACATGTTGGTATGTTTGGTAAGTAAGTCTTCTTCTTTTATCGAGTCGATGTATCACGATATTCAGAGCCAGCTACCAGTAGGAGGCCACATCCACAGCGTTGCTCGAGCAAGCCATGAGATCTCCCTAAGTGCATGTGTAAGTGCAGGTAAGTAAGATGACTAGAATAAACAACTGATTGAAAATTTAAGTTTACTTAAACTACAAAGTTTTATTACTAAGTATATAACCAAATAGGTAACCAGTGTTAAGGGTCTATTACGTACCTATTTAATTAAAATTATAATTAAAACAAAAAAGGGATGTAATGTATAGCTATTGTCTCAAGCGCTTACGTCACGTGGTCACTGTCAACATGGCTGTTGGACAGAACGGGTGTGTGACTGTATGAGTGATGAAGTGTTGATGAGCCGATTGTTGTTATCAATAAATGATCTCCGAATATACTAAATATCTCGACATTACACTACCCAATGTCTATTACTGTTATTATATTGGTCATTATGCGTCAGAACGCCTGATAAATACTGAACTTATTCAAGAAGGGCACCTACGGTATTTTTTTCGTGAAACTTGGCCTACTTGATTTTGCCACTGGTACATTATGTTGTAATAAGCGTAATTTACAGGGACTATGCTGCATAAGCCACGTTGCCTTCTTAATAGATTGTTGCATTGAAGTCAGTTGTGATTTGTATTTTTTGGTTCTTTGCGGATTTTTGTGTTCATCAAACAGATGAATGAGGTCAATAGTTTGGCCTTGTTTTTAAGGGAAATTCGTTCTAATGCAGTTAGGTAAAAACAATTTATTTTTATTTAAAATGTTTTTACAGGTCTATATTTTTAAGTTATGCCATCTTACTGTTCTTACTGCTTGATAAAAGTTAGTTTTTTATTGTTTGAAGATAAATATAATTTAAAGCAATGGGGTTAGTGGTTTCTATAAATTTACACTTCTTGATTTTACCTATTAATGCCAATTATTATCGAATCTGATGATAATTCTTTCATACAAGCAAAACACTGTAACTCTCTATTATGGCTCAATGCACATTGAATTGGGAAGCGACGCGTCACTTAGTTTTATAGCAAGCCATTATAAACCTTATGAACAATGGTACAAGATATAGAAACGCTTGTAGAATTAACGAGATCTGGCGAAGCCATTTAGCGGGCCGCGTTGGCTCGAGCTGTTCATTCTACAAGCGTTTTTATGACGTGTACCATTGTTCATAAGGTTTATAATGGCTTGCCATAAAATAATTGACGCGTCCCTTGCCAATCTAATGTGGCCTGAGCCTATATCGTCAACAAGTCGTCACGTTTTGGATATAAATGCAATCAGATTGAGTTTATGTTATAAACATTGATTATTTAGCTAAAGCGCTTTACAATTTTTTGAATATGGGTTATCTTATTACTATGAAGCCATTGCGAACCTACAAAGTAAGGAACCTATCTACTCAAAGGATGAACTATTTGGCATCCTGATTGAATAATACAAAAAATCATTGAAACACCTTCTAAACAAATAAGAGCTTGTCAAGCTTGTACAAGGCCGCAGTACCCTAGGTCATACGTATATTTTTTATTGAATAACATACAGTGGTTATTGAAGAATAAATGGTTTATCATTCGACTCACGCTGTCTACTAAAGGTTTATATTCCAATATTTTCATATATTTTGTTTTAAAGTTTATGTATGAACCGCTGAAATAGAAATAAATCGTATATGTAATAATAATCGTGTGTGTATTTCTTACGGTAGGTAACTGACAGTTACAATTATAATCTAGATTTTGTTTTAGGTAAGTAACCAAAAATTAATTTCTGAAATTAAATATACCTATTCTTTTTTAATTCGTCTAAACGCAATTTTACATATTTTGACTGCATCTATTATTTAAAACTAGCTGCGCTCCCGTGGTGTCATCCGTGGTCCCTCAGGATAACTTCATTTTTCCGGAATAAAAAGTAGCATATGTCCTTCCCTGTGATACAACCTTTATCCATGCCAATTTTCAGCCTAATCTGTTCAGTGGTTTGGGCGTGAAAAGGTAACAAACAGACAGAGTTACACATTTATAATATTAGTATGGAAGTATGGATTGTGTAATGAAATTTAAGTAATTTAATAATGTATAATTATTATAATATAATAAAGCTCCTAAAGTGAATGCTAGTCCGACATTGGTATCTTACAATAGTTAATATTTTCTTATGTATTTGGTTCAACTATATAGTCATATGTTTAGTTTGTTGTAAAGGAAAGGAAATACTGCTTTAAACATGCAGAACATTTAGTTATAATCCAGTAAATATTAACAACAGTCAAATTGTGGTTGCTCAAAAACAAATAAGCATGATAATATCACAACACTCACCTCCATAGTTCGGCCTTACTCTTTTGTCGTAACTGATACTGAATGAGTCTAAGATCGCAGATATATTGACATCGCCGAACATGCCACCCCCGCCAGCACCCCTATGAAAGAAACAAAATATGAATTATATAATCTAGTACAATAATAATGAAATATTGTGTATGTTTGTATACTTTTTTCCATTTTTGCAGGAGATAGATATACTGGGGGGTTAACAGGAACTCTTATTTCTTGGCAGTTTTTGAACTGCATGTAATTAATTTGTACACAAAGAAACGAATGTGAAATAGCGGCGACGTTCAAAGGGCAAGACGTTTTCACCTCTTTTCAACCCTTATAAGTTGAAAAATTCCGCCTTAGTGGGTAGTTATGTTATAAAAGATAGCTAAGCCAAATTTCAGCTTTCTAGCTTTAGCGGTTTCGGCTCGGCGATGATGAGTTAGTCAGGGTAAGCTCTTTTATAGATATACAGGGTGTTAAATGACGTCTTTTTCTTTTATAAATGAAATGATTAGGTAGGTATAGTCCTATTATGTTGTACTAGTAGTAAATAACCATACATTTTGACAGTTTACACTCCGGAATAACTTTATGTCACGTACTATGGTAAGACGCATAGAAGTTATTTTGGGTTAGGCTTGGTCATCGATGCAAACATTTCTCCTGTGTTCACTAAGTAGCTAGTAGTTCTGTGTGGTAATCTAGATTTTTTGCCACTCCATCAATCGATGGAGGATAAAATGTCATTAATCCACCAGGTGGTGGGCTGTACCACATCGTTTACCTGTCCGTGGCTGCCATTCGAGTGTCGTAATTGCATAGCCACTATCGGTTCTTCGAGCTATGTGATTACTTGATTAGCCTATTGCAATCCAACTGACTGATTCTTAAAGTTATCGATAACTTTTGATTAAAAAGGTTGTAAAAGGAACACTTGTATGAAATAAAAAGCGGATTTTCTAAAGGGCATAGATGCTAGCTATTTTTTGCCGAAGGCTCATAAAATCTATTGCTTTGACTTGTTGAACTTAATAGGCAGCCAAAATAAAAAGGCACGACCGACGGCATTATAGAGCCGTGTTAGTGACTGTGGTGCAGTATAAATCAGGTGAACTTTGAAGTTTGCCAACATAAACTACTCTAATAATAATTAGTGAACTCAGAAGTATGCCCAAAACGAAACTAGGTAGTATGATATTGAATTCGAATTACAATGATTAAATCATTTTCGTTCGTCGGAATTAGCACGTCTAAAACAACGAACAAAGAAACAAATGGCTTTTTTGGAAATGTACTTCTGTAAAAGTATTCATCGCACAGGTAGAGGCGGTGTCTATTATTCGGTTAAAAATTCGAAATTCGGCAGATTCGCTATTCGACAAATTCGTGAATTGGGCAGAATCTTGGATTTGTCAGATTAGCTATACGGTAGAAAATGAATACTTGTGCACAAAATACTGCTCTGATAGGGATGGAGGCTTGGTGTTATCGCTCTGTCGATAAGCTGGCTAGTTTCCGGCTAGTCTAGTGCCATGCCAGTAGTGCATTCGAAGTTTGTCTTCTGCTCGTTGCTTGGATTTTATTATCGTGTAATATAATAACGTAGTTGCTCAACGAAGCACTGCTATTGAGTCAGTGTTTAGGGCACTTCTGACTGGCAATGACCTGGAGCAGTTGAGTTATCTATAAATAGTTTTAAATATCACTGCTTGTCTAATTCTAAATCTTATATTTTATAAATTTATGTAAATGCTTTGTTTTGTTTCTTTAAACAAATTCTGACCATATGAAAATAAAGGGACTGGTCTATTTTCACATTACTCATTTTGTTGACTACACGATAATAATGAAAATCAATTGTATCATAGTTAATTTGCTGACGATCTGCGAAAGGTTGCTGGCAGAAGCTGGATGCGTCGAGCTGTGTCCTCAGCTCGACGCATCCAGCTTTTTATTTAGCTTGTAAAAAGTTAGACATAGAGTCGGGTTAGATTGCGTTATAATAGCTTTTTTTATATGGAATTTTGATTTTTCAAAAAGTTGTAATTAGCTAGAATAGGGAAATTATTTTAAGTAATAGAGTTAAAAATAGCCAAAATTTTTATCTCTTGTCCGTGTATGTAAATACAAACACGGACAAGAGATATAAATTTTGTCCTAACGAAATTTGGTCGTAATGCTATCTTGGACTTATTGCGATCTGGACCAAACGCGATCTAGAAAATGCGACGGAGTCATATCGAGATTTGGTCCTATAGCGAACTGGTCAATGGTCATACAGCTAACTAGTCAAATTGAGATGTGGTCCAAACGCTCCTAACCCTATCAATGGGTTACAGACATCCATAATAAATAAGTTACATTTTTTTGTATAGATCATAATAATGCGCCTGGAATATTTGTAGGCAAAATGGCAAGGCAATCTTTGATAGCTAAGTAGAAGTTCGCGTGTTGGCACCCGTTCGTGAAACTAATCTATATGAACTGGCATGCATACTTTTGCATGTTTTAAGCTTTTCAAAGAAATGCAAGTAGGTTCAAGTAGGTCTTGCAGTTTTGACTTTACCTATTTTATACAAACGTACGTCTATAGTATTTTTTGTTTCATCGTAAACAGCTAATGCGATACGATATTTTTATTGGATCACCATCCTATCAGATTGGATGTTTTTATGAACGCAATGAAATTTTATATTTAGTTGGCATGCGTTAAATGCATATATTACGTTATATATTTACTTTTTTTTATAAATATGAACCATTACTTAAAGGTGCAGGAAGGCACAGAATATGCTTAAGGGCTATCCTTAAGCATATTCTGTGGCTATGTGTTGACCTCTTTGGTGATGAAAAACGAAGAGTACATCGCCAACACACTTAATCGTTTTGTTTGTAATCCTAAAAACAGCCTAGCATATCTTGTGGTCCTTCGAACTATTCAAATATGTTAGTAGATATTCGGGTACATTAGTTATGATTAAAATAATTGTGGTCTTGAGTTGGATATGTTGGGTTGCATCGCCCGGGATGTTGAGGAGCTGGCTGTGTTCCGGGGAGCGGGCCGGATCGCCTGTTTCCAGGTCGAGGTGGAAGTAGATGTGTCCAGTGTTGATGCTGTCATTGAGCGTGTTCCATGTTGTCCTAATGGTTTCAAGGACGAATCGTGAGCATCTCTAGTTCTTTGAACTCTGGCTTTTGTCACCATCTCGAAGAGAAGATTATGTCTTACAACTGGATGCTAATATCTTTTGAAGTTGCTATCTGATATACCTGGATAGAAGACTATGCAGAGCTTGAATGACTTAAAATAGCCTCGGATAAACACTTCGATATTTGCCAAAAGTCATCTATAACCAGTTTGTTTAGCTTTATGTAGAGATGTTGTTTCCCTTGACACAAAGTTGCAGTTTGCTTTATTTCTTATTAGGTGGCAAAGCTGTTTTAGGATTAGGAACCACGCTTAAGTATATATTTAGTTTATAATAACTAGGTATGTTTAATGCAAATGGGGACGTTATGTTCTTGTACTTATATGTGCTTATTAAAACATGTGTAGTGTTTAATGAGTGTTTATATAAATAAATCATAATTTAAGACGACAGTTTGTATTCCCATGGAGCCAATGTTGTTAGATATTACTTACTTTATAGTCACACGCCATTACTTGCATTAGACGTTCAGATTTATTACCCTGCCAAGGTTTGCTTTCATCTCAGCTTATCGAGACGCGTTCAACGATTCGCTACAGCAAATGCTGATTTCTGTATGAAAAGTACTCACGCGACATGGTTGGCTTGCGGGAAAAATGCGGCAGCAAGCGCCAGCAGTATGGGCGCGCTTCGGGGGCGAGCGCCGCTCATGTCGCGCGCGGTCGCATGCGGGGCGCGGATGCGGAGCTTTGTCGCTCGCCGGCGGGTGTAGCGCGGCCGACTGTGCGAGCCCGCTCTGACGCTATGTACTCGCTCGGATCCTGTAGACGCGCCGCGCCGCTATCGATCGTAGCAGGCGTGACCCGGCCCGGGTACCGACTGCCGCTCCAGCTATCGACCGCCGCGGCCGCAGTCGATTCGACGCACTGACTCAACTCACCTCCCTATTTACCACCCGACTGCTGGCCCGAGGGGTCAATATACATAATCAAAGGTTTGACGTTGTGCGAGGCGAGGCACAAATTAATCACATTAATAATTCCACATGTAGCCGAGACATGGCGTTGTTAGAATACCTAGGCGCAGCGCCTAGTTTAGAAGACCAAATTAAAGGCAAATTTATAGAGGGCATACTCATATACAGGGTGTAAAAAGACAGCTACCGAAAACTGAGGGGTTGCAATCAGACCATGATTCTAAACATATTTAGCGAAAAAAAAAAATCAAAAAAAAATTTTACTTAGCTAAGTCATTTTATGTTATTTTCGATTATTTACTGCTAGTGCAACATAATAAGACCATACCTACCTAATAATTACATTTATAAAAGAAAAAAACAGTTTAAACTCAAAATCCAGCAACCTACGTAAAAAAATCTTCAAACGCTGTTTTCTCTGGATATAA
Source organism: Epirrhoe alternata (assembly GCA_963565295.1). Classification (NCBI taxonomy): domain Eukaryota; kingdom Metazoa; phylum Arthropoda; class Insecta; order Lepidoptera; family Geometridae; genus Epirrhoe; species Epirrhoe alternata. The sequence goes on from OY751375.1 coordinate 6,573,538, forward strand.
TGACTTTTTCGGAAAATCCTTTTGGATTTGGTTTTGTGTTGGGATGCTATACCTACCCCTTTCGGCTTCGGTAAACGTCTTTTACACCCTGTATATATCAAATAAAAAATCTTACATTTTGTTAGCCACCTACACCAGGTGAACATACGTAAAAAAAATTTTACTAGTTATTCAATAGCAGTAGATACTTATCTGTATCAGGTATTCACTTTTTAAACTCACACCATTAAAATTCAATGTTTTTAAAAAACGAAACGTTGGGGTAAGGTTATATTGTGAATATTATTGCCAGTTGTCTACCAATAAGATAAGGGTCGATTCACATCTGACCGAAGATCCGTCGCGGATTATCGGTCGCGGAACGCCAGAACTGACAAATGTATAGAAAAACACTCGACCGTTCACACTCAACCGATGATACGTTAGTCCGTCGAGTGTGAACGGTCGAGTGTTTTTCTATACATTCCGTCAGATGTGAATCGACCCTAAGTGTCTTTTCTTATATATCTGTTTCGCTGTGTGGAATGTAATAAAGAATTATCTATCTATCTATCTATTATTTATTTATTTATTTGTAGGAGATCCAACAGCGTTCTTACACTAGGGATCATAATTATTTAGCTATGGAAAGCCAATTAAAGGTTCTCGCAAGTATACTTTTAGACGGAATAACATTAATAGGTAGGTGAGACTAACGAAAATATACTTTTTCTCTGTCCTAACTTGAAATTGAAATTGATCTTGAAATTTTCGCATGCTCGCCACAAGTTATCTAAAAACCTATACGCGATCTCGTCCCGTTATTAAAAATCTTTATTATCAAATTTTTTACTGATTACAAATAATGTATTGCCCACTAATTGTTAGCGTGGTGTGCTATTGCACAATTTGCACATACTCAGTTCTGTGTAAGTTTTTCATTTAACTGAGTATGTGCAAATTGTGCAATAGCACACCACGCTAACAATTTGTGGGCAATAAATTATTTGTAATCAGTAAAATAAAACTAGACAATAAAGATTTTTAATAACGGGACAAGATAACTAAAAACCTATACGTGATCTCGTCCCGTTATTGAAAATCTTTATTATCTATTTTTATTTTACTGATTACAAATAATTTATTGTTCACGTTAGCGTGGTGTGCTATTGCACAATTTGCACATACTCAGTTCAGTGTAAGTTTTTCAAAATGGCGTGACCGCCATTTTTTACCGCTTAATTTTTTATAGAAATAGCTGAATTCAAAACAGGGGCCTTAGCCAAAATACAAGTAGACATTGAAATGGAAATGGAATAGACAGATAAGGACTATAACTCACGTGCGACGCATGACATTATTTAACGCGTTTTGTATGGCACTGCATACATTTTATGCCAAATATCGCGGCATGTGAGTTCCTGGCTTTATCAAATGTCGGATTGACACATCGAGGATGGAAAGTTGCCACAGAATTCATTGTAGTAGCAAAGTTACCATTGACATTCCGGGTTGATCATTCCACCGCACAATTAGAAGACGCTTCTAGGATAGACAGATTGTCTATAGACCACGTACACTCTAGACGATCACCCACTGTTGCGATGATGCGGCATGCCTCACGTGCCGTCATGCATGAACGTCTGGGGCCAGCTTATGGTCCGCAGAGTACAAAGAGTATACGTATTTAAAATAGCGTCTTAAGGTGGGTACACACTAGAGAATTTTATCGAGCATTTACAAATGTAACGTTTTTACAAATAACAATAATAAACAATAAATGATGCTGGATTATTAAAAAAAAAAAGTTAACATGGCATGTGTTAAGCCGGGTCCGCAGCGACTTGTTTTTGTGTTTTTGTATAAAATAAAAACATAACCGCCCGTCCTCTGCGCCTATTTGTAGTTATTGTTTTTGTTTACATTTCAAAAATGAGTTCCGACGCAAAGACATGGAAACTGTTTTATCCATATAAAAATAGGATGTATCAAAGAGGTACCTACCATGCTAAATCTATGGTTTTAGGTTTTTGGATTTAGACCACACTTGTTTAATTTCAAAAATACCTCCGACGAAGAAGACGTGGAAACTGTTCTAACAATAGTCGATTTCGTTCTCCGAAGAAGAAGAAACAGAAGTACCTAGATTCCGGGTACAACCTCACCTGGAAGCTCGTTCTTTCAATATTTACCAAGAACTTAAAATTGATGATAGATTCGGTCTAAAAAATTGTCTAAATTAAACATTTGCTATTTCCGACAGGGCATCCAGTAAATCCAGTTTTTTGTGATCTTCCAACGTTACGTCCCAAAGCAGCGGTCTTTGTCGTATCAGTTGTAGAAGAGCAACGTTTTTTCTTGAGTCCACTGCATTTCCACGCTTAGAAATAAATAAAATTTAAAAAACCAATAAATCCAAACCAAAAAAAATTTACACATTTGACATTGACTTCTTCAACACAAACCACTTCCCCTCCCCGCAGGCGAATGCGGGGGATGTTATCCATTCTTCTCGGAAAACATTTTGTTGTTATTTTTGTCTATGCCAAGCCCGAATTGACATGTTATTTTGTACAAAAACATGAAAACACGTCGCTGCGGACCCGGCTTTATGGGTATACTACGTAAATATTTTTTATGCCTGATATACTACTTAAATATTTTTTGTTTGTAAATGCTTAGGCACATTACCTATATCACCACCTTTACCTATTTTCATAGAGAAAAATCTTACTAATATTATAAATGCGAAAGTCTGTGTGTGCGAATGTTTGTCTTCACGTATCTCCATGACGACTTAACCGATTATGATGAAATTTAGAATGTAGATTGTTTACATACTGGAATAAGATATAGCCATTTAACATTTTCGAAAATCAACCCTTAAGGGCGTTATACAGGCTGTTAAAGTTTGTATGGAAAAAAAATATTCCTTGGTCCGATTTACTCCAAACTCGGTAGAAATAAACTTAAAAGTAAATAATGAAACCCGTGTTTTTTATTTTTTCAAAACATCCCTTAGGGGTCAAACTCGGTAGAAATAAACTTAAAAGTAAATAATGAAACCCGTGTTTTTTATTTTTTCAAAACATCCCTTAGGGGTGGTGTGGGGCAGTTTCAAAGTCGTAAGGTTCGAAAGTCTGTATGTGCAAATGTTTGTCTTCACGTATCTCCATGACGACTTAACCGATTGTGATGAAATTTGAAATGTAGATTGTTTGTGTTAGATTTTCTGGGTTAGATTTTCCCTCCCTCTATCTACTATGGGATTCTTGAGAGAAACATAACGCAAGTTAATCATATTATGTATTTTGAAAGTCAAAACCATACAGTTCTTGCTATAAAAAAATATATTTTTAATGTGGATTTTCGTATAGTTCTCCTCTCTTGAACCGGGAACTGCATCAAGGATTGGCGTCATTAGCCAAGGGCGTTGTGGATACCCAAAGTCTCCTGAAATCAATATCACTTTAAACCTTTTTTTTGCTTTTTAAAAAATATTATTGTTTTTAATATATTTATTAACTTTAAGAGCCGTGTTGGTCGAATGGGGTTGTGCCTCGACTTTCAATCCAGAGTTTGTGGGTTTGAATCCTGGGCCGTGCATCAATGGATTGTTCGTTTCGAAAAATTTATATGCACTTCAACACGAGCTCTTATCTGTGTAGAAAAACATTGTGAGGAAACCCGCAGCTTAGTCAGCTCCACATGTATTGACGTTGTCTTTCCTGTGGCAGGCAGATTAAGCTGAGAAGATGGTTTAGGTGCTACAAGCCTATTCCATGTCAAACAATGTCCCAGGCACTACAGCGTCCCGTTGAGTCTACACTCAACGGGACGTTGTAGTGCCTACGCATAGGTTGCCTCCAGACGCTGTATAAATCATCTAATATAGATGTAAATGCCGAAGTTGTTTTTACCTAATAACCATACTTGTTGATCATGTCTCTGATTGCATGGTACCTACCAACATTTTAAATAGCTCATTGCTATTCCAGGTTACTATCTACTCTTATTCCTAGTTTCATCCAAATCGGTTCACTAGTTTAGGCGTGATTGAAACACAAACATACAAATATCCAAACATACAAACTTTCAGATTTATTATATTAGTAGGATTATAGAAGGAAGAGTATGAAAGAGGATTGTCTGATCTAATCTTATTTAAATTAGTTTAAAGTTAATAAGAAACATACTCCTGTTTAATAATCCCTCTTTCTTCGGTAGTTTTTGGGAAATCAATCCATTTTCCCATTACAGCTTGGTGGTTCAGGGCGTCCACAACTTCTATAATGCGACTCGTTGTGCGTTGGGCTAGATGGTGATTCATCCCCACGATTCGTTGGTAGGATCCTGTGGCTAAAAAACTAAGCGTGCACAATACCTACAAACGACAAACAAAACATTATTTTAAGTACTTATACAAACATTAAGGTTATTAAGGTTATCTTAGTAATATAAAAAATAACCTACTTATTAAAGAAATCCATCAGATTCTTTCAGGGGAAAGAATTAAGTATATTATCACGATGTGAGACGGGCACGATCTTCGGAGCATGAACATATTGAACATGTTTGTGGGAGACAATTCCGTGTATCTTAAGCCGGGTCCACAGCGCCGTATTTTAATGTTTTCTAACATGTTAGCATTGTTTTTCACCAATTGTACGTGCTTATTCGGTTAATAACATGTTAAAAACTCGAAAACACGGCGCTGTGGTAGCTTTGGGTAATACACAGATTGTGCTTGTGCTATTGCCGTAGAAACAAAGAAAACGGAAACTTTTACCTTGAGTTCCAAGGAAATATCGCTCGATTCCTTCAAGGTAGATTTTTCACGTAGCTCTTCACACAAAATTTTAAATTCTTCTTTTATAATCCGAAAGTTTTGGTGAAAAAGTGTATCCGACATCTCATCGACGGGATCCAATGTTTATCTAAGAAGATACCCTTTCTGGCGTTGTAAATAACAGTCCTCATTTTGAGCGCACCATAATAAATTTAGAGCATGCATTTTACAGCTTGAAAAATTAGAAAGCTTTACAAAATCTCAGAAAACTATTACTCAATACAAAATTACACGGTGACAGATGATCGATCAAAAACAAGGCACCATTTTATTTCTACTGCGATTTCCGCTGGGTTTTTGTCAGCTTTGCCAGTTGTCTTGTCAGCGATCAAAAACGTAAACAAAGTATCTATTGCGACTATCAAAATTGCATCTTGGCTACCATTTTTTCCATTCCATTCATTATGACGCGTACTTTTCATACATACTCTTTGTAATCTATGGCAGAATCAAGTGCAAAATGAGTGCAACATCGCCAAATCAGTGTTGATAGTAGCAATTGAATGGAAACGAATCTATGTCATCTTGGCTAGCCCCCTGTATGGCGCTTAATCAATTTAGCGCTAAGAATATTCTTTGAGTAAAACTGACTATATGCGCCAGTTTCTAAATTTAATTAGTACAAGCTATGCTTAGTTTGGGGCTAGATGATGCTGTGTGATATTGTCCAGCATTATTTATTTTAAGTTGCATGGAATAGACTAGCATTTTGATCAAACTATGTTTATTGAACCGGGAAAAGATGTTTCAGTTTCATTTGAAACCAACAGAGTAAACAAAGCTTTATACTATTTTTGTTGAACTCTCAAACATCTCTAGAATGTTTCTATTCACGCAGAACTTTATGAATTTTATTCAACTTTTTTTCAACTTCATTTTTTTATGATCGAATGTTTGTCTACATGCCATCTCTTTCTTTCTTGCCTAAATGCAATTTGTTTTGTTTCGTTTTCAGCAATCAGTGTTTTCTCTGTTTTTACCTGGAATTAAAGGTGAAAATGATAATAAATAGAGCCCCTGCTCTAAGAGGAAGAAGAGGAGAAGAGGAAAACCTGTTGTGACAACCCAGTAGGATAACGTCGTCAGGAAGATGGTGGTGATGGCCATTACACGAATTACTTTTTTGATTACTTGCTTTATGGTAGGGCCACTAACTAGTAGAGTGTTGTCATCGGCGTACGTGCAGATGTTGCAGTGAGGGAGAGATAATTTTAACAAAGTCATTGATGTAAACGAGGAGAGTGGACCCTAGAACATAACTTTGAGGAACGCGAAAATGATTCCCTCTTCCTCGCTCTGTAGATTGTCGATGACAACTACCTGACAACGGCTCGTATCATTACTTAAAAATAAATTTGAAAAACGCCGTCACTCACTTTGGGCTCTATTTTTTTAATGATGGTATGGGTTGATCTTGAAACATGTAATACAGAGTAGTGTGCTGATGGTGTAAAAGTCGAGACGTTAGGATCATGGTAGCAGGAATTTTCTATGCTTATAAATTATTATAACAGAACCCATTATAAAAACTACTTGAAATACTAATTTTGAGGTGAGGAGACAGTGCAACTGTACCTACATCTAAGAAATGGCGTCGATTCGTCTCCTATAAACACAGCCTATAGTGAGTTTTCGGTATTGTAGGTATCTATCAGATATTTTTATTTATAATAAAGTAAGTAAGTCAACTTACTTTTTATTTATAATCAAATGTATTTTGAAAAGCATTATAGAATTGTGTAGATATTATTATTAAATTATATCGTCAATTTTTGACAAGTTTTATTAATGGTATGTGACAAAGAAAAGAATTTGCTAAAATTTTTGGGTATTTGAATTAAACACGTTATTATTCACGTTCTATGTTTATTATATGATTATGACAAGCAAAATATTTTCTAGTTAATCTATTACTTTATGCTACTCGACAATTATAATAATATGCCCTAAGTGAAACAATAAGTACTTTTTATTATTAAAAAAAATATTATATTAATATTTACTTACAAGAGTAAATAGGTTCATTCTAGATAAGCATGCTCCATCTTAGACCTCACTTCTGCTTAACATCAGGCAGAGTGAGGTCAAATGCTGACCTATTTTATTTAAAAAAAGTACTTACATAATAAAAAACAATTGCATTATAATTTCATATCGTGTTAAGTATACCTACCTATATTCTTATTTCTTATCTGCTCAATATTATTTTTTTACTTAAGTTGTGAACTTTTATTGTAGTTGTTGCTAGAAAAGGGCGACGAGTATAATAAATCTGTGTTATATGTACCTACGAGTATGTATGTTGATTTTATTTTACTTGTTTTGTTTTACACAATATGATTTCCGAACTTATAACCTTTATAACAAAAATCCAATAAAAGTAGGTTCACAATAACCCTAATGTTGTTTAAGAGTGTTACTTATTGTGTAACTCATCAGATTGATCAGATTTTACCTAAAAAACGATTAGGCAATCGTGGGTACTTGGGATTTCAATCATCTTCACTACGTACCTACGTAGTGAAGATGAATGAAATCCCAACTATCCCAATTATGTAAGTATATTTAAATAATATAAAAAATTTAATGATTTATTGACATTTATGATATAGACATTTTTGTATATTAGGAACAAAATAATCCCAAATACCTAGATTAAAAATACCATAAAGTACACAGACAAAACTCTATAACTAGATACACTTATTAAAAGGACGTAACTGATCTAAGAGCAAAGTACTCATTAAAACTATTACTTAAAATTATAACAACGAATCAGCGATGACTTCAACTGTCATTTGAATGCGGGTTGATCTTCATTGTGTGTGTAGATTTGTGTCTGTGTGGGTAAGCAATACTGGACGCTCATTCGTCTATGGAGAGTTCGCGATCATACGAACATAAAAAAACGTGCATGTGCGCTCATCTACACACACTCAAGAATAAACTGCCTTCGTAAGATAATTATAACACTCTTAGTGATGATTGTTGTTGCAATTTGAATGGCGATTAGTTGGCGGTTAGTCAACAGCGTAATAGCTTCGAGACTCAAGGTTTCAAGGGCTAAAGCACACGATGCGATTCGGTGTGCTAACTAGAGTTAAACTTAGCGCATGGGTTGAAATCGCATCTTGTAAATGCACCTTAACTGACGCACTCAGTCACTAACGGCTACTTAAATGCATTCCTTACTCAAGATTTTTATATAAGTAAAACCTTTATTATGGAACGGATTTAAGCACCTGCTAGCGACTCTGAGTACGGATATAAGACTAAAATTGTAGATAACATTGGCGTCGATTCTGTTGTTCACTGACTAAACTTAATTAAAACTAAAACAGGCACGTTCTTGTTTTGTTCTCACTAAAGACGAAAATGGCATGTCGTTGAAAGTGACATAACTAAAAGTATAATCAAAATGGCACCTCTGAGCTTCTTTAGCAGCTGTTTTACACGGCAAGCAAAATGGTCTTGACTAAATCTACTTACAAATACTTTATTCTTACTAAAATTAAGAAATTTTAAGAATGCCACTGTAATATTCATTCCATTTTGGACTTTATCGTTAACGAAATAAGAACGAAGCATTTTAGTTTAGTTAACTTTAGTCAGTGAACAACAGAATCGGGGCCATTGTAATCCTTAACTTAAAAACTCTAACAATTATTAAATTACTCACTATATAAAGGACGAGAACATTATCATTTACAACACCTTACAATTTTTATTTAAGTACTCTTGATATGATTATTTAAATGTATACGAGTATACCTAGTCTGTCTTATAATCATAACAAACTAGGGTCAACATAAAGTCTTTTGTTGGATTCGAATTGTAACTTAAACATTATGTCTACTCAATCCATACTCCTACTTAAATATTATAGATGTGCAAGTTGCTCTGTCTGTCTGTCCGTTTGTTACCTTTTCACGCCAAACCACTGAACAGCAGCCTTAATGTCTAACTTGAAATCCATTCCCAGTTATCATGAAAAAATGGGATGATAACTGGGAATTCAAGTTAGACATTAAGGGCTGGTTTCACCAAAAGTCTATCTAACAGCTGGTTAGTTAATCGCGGTTAGGGAATTTTCCTTCAAAACTTTGTTGTTATTTCTGTTGCTATGGTTACGGCGCGAACTTTTCGATGTTTTTGAACGTTGTTGCTACATATTTTTAATTTTCTACGATGTCAACTGTCAGTGAGCTAACCGGCCGCCGACCAGCGATTAGATTTAGCGGCTTGTCAGTGAAGATTTCCTTTGGAAGGAACACAAAACATCGTAACGGTCTGTTAAAATCTTAATCCGTTGTTATTTTTCTTACTAAATTTGAATGTCAATAAACTAACGCTCTGTTAGACAAAGTTTGGTGAAACCAGCCCTAAGGCTGCTAAAATGGGAATGGATTTCAAGTTAGACAATAATGCCCGTCGCATAATAAGCATGAATATCCTTTTTGATTATCAATAAATACGAAGTTGCTGTGGTTTAATTCCATCATAAATAGTATTTTCACACCTGAAAAGATTCGATGAACAGTTCAGTCAGTTGTAATGAACCGGAGGGATTTATTTTCACATGCGCTTAACGCTGGTTTCAATTTTTTTAAAACAATCGTTTATTAAGATTTGCGAATATCGTAACTTTAACTAAACTTTAAACTTTACGCTGGGTTAGATTATTATAACTATCCAATTTCATTTTTGTTTGTATAAACATTCATGATCTGAAGCGGACATAAAACTTCTAGGCGATTATTTTATTACATGTACGATGTGTGCATATCTAATGTTAATTATGTACGTTGTAGACATTTACATAGTTTGCGTTATCTTACATTCACATGTGCTACTATGTGCTACATACTGCAAATAACAGCCAAATGGATTTCGATTAAAAGTGTTGTTTTAATGGGCTATTTACACTTTCGCTTTTAATTTTATAACTACAATAACTTATATATTTTTTGTAATTATTTTGATTAGACTTTCGCTTTTTAATTTTATAACTACATACTTTATATATTTTTTGTAATTATTTTGATTTTTTTAATAACTAAGTTCTTAAACTAATGTATAACTATGACTATAAGTATACTTAAGGAATTTTGAGTCGGCGCCACTGATTGAACAAAGATTGCTAATTTACCATGAACTAGAACATCTGTTAGTAATATCGATATGATTATACCTCGATGAGCTTTACAGCTGCACCTATTACGAGAACATGCATATTGCATATTGGAAACCCAATGAATGGCTTTTCTAGTCGATTCAACAGGTATCTTACCTTTCAACTCTACTATGAGCTAGATTGTTTCTAAGAATTATTATCTATAGTATGAACAACCATTGCATAAAATATTTTTGAAAAAATTATGTTAAAATATTCCACACATGAATATTAATTAAGGTGATGATTTCAGTGCTTGTAATCAATTAGTTAAGTACATATTTTACTTTCAATCCGCCGTTTTTTTTTTCTATATTTTCACTACCTTTTATTTTCTTCTACAGGAGGTACATAAAATGATAGTATGGCCACGAGGACAATATTATCCTCGTAGTCATACTGGTATGACAAACTATACTGGTATGGCCATGAGGAAACAGCGATTTCTTCTTTAAAAGATATAATTTGCTAGGTACCTCATACATAGGGGTTAATGGAATATCCAAATAACTATATACTACATGGCTTTCATGAATATGACATTTACATGTCCGTTGACTTATACATGACTTTTTTTGTATGTTAATTTTTTATGACTCATAATTTTAGATTATCCTACCCGTATTTAATATTGCTTCTACGTCATTAACATTTGAATAAAATCAGAGCCGTTTACTCAAACTCGAAAGATAATTTCAGTTTGTCTGCTGATATGCCTGAGAAATTTATTTGAGTTGATACATTAGGTAGTTATGTCTTGTCTGAGGCTTTGCCCACCAGTGGGACACAAAAATAAATATACAGGTAATATGTATGTATTGTTAGATTGGAGGCCTTTGCCCTGCAGTGGGACAGTATAGGCTAATTAAAAAAAAGGTATGTATTGTATAAGTAGAAACTATTTATATATTTGTGATGACGCTATAAATTATTATCATCGTCACATCCTCGCTTAGTCCATCTTTTTATTTTTTATATAAATGTAAATGACATAAACAGGGTTGTGACCTTCTTTGCATTCAAATGAAAATAATAATTTGTAATTATTTTTTTCTATTATAAAAGATAACCAAGCATTCGACCCACTGTTGATGGTTCAGTATCAAATTCATATAATATGATGAATTGCGTTGAGGATAGAATTGCTATTATAGTCAGCTTAAGAATTTGAACGTTTCTGGTATAATATACCTACATACGTATATTTGAGATAATATATTTCTGTTTGGCTTTTTGCTTTCATTTTGGTTAGTGGTGTATTTTAATTTCCTTTCTTTATATTAAAGTTGGTAAAGGTCGTTACTAGGATGCTTGATTAAAGATGACCGCCGCACATTGACGACGGTCTTCTCCGCGGATCAGACATGCGTAAAACTGGCATGGACCGCATCCTCTTGGCAGATCTGGGTACCTGGTGCAGTGAAGTACTGGAAAAGATACAATAAGATGATTGGAATATGCTTTATTCAAAAGTTAATACATGTATCTGTAAATTTAGGGGTGAAACTTTTTAAACTATGATAGTTATCAACACTATTAACGCTTATTAAAACATTGAATCATAGTAAATATCCCGTTAATAGAGGTAATAATTTTAGAGGGTTAGAAAGTGACAATTCTTGTTTGAGGGAATGGGTGAACTGCGACGATTAACTTACTCAAAAAATAGTTCTAAAGATTCAAACACAAAATCTCTTTTATAAATTGCATGTGTTTTAAATGGGATAGGGTTATTTACCAAATATTAGGTACCTACTGTATACAATATGTTTTTGTATGCATGCTCTTGGTAAAAATAATTCAATTTTGAGGAATTGGCGGTGGTAATTTGATAAGGATAACACTTTGGAAGTGATATTATATTATTATGGAAGTGATATTATTTATGCAAACATTGCAAAAGGTGGAAGCTGTTTAAATCATTTCACATTTTTTACACAAAAATTAAAAGTTATGGAACTTACATTGTTAACAAAATGACTATTATGTCTTGCGACGATTGATCTCCAACGATTGTCTTCCTAATAGGAACTCATTTTGCTTAAACACAAAATAATAATTGATAAGTATAGTAATTTTTATTTAATAAAAGAACACAGTGAAATCTATCTAAGTACAGACACATGCACAACGATATTCACAGAAATACTAGAATAAACAATAGTTTTAATAAAATTTATCAAAGGAATACGATTATTAAAACGTTTTATTATTGGTTAACTGTCTGACAAATTTTTGAGATGCAAGTATCTACTCTCACTTTTATCGTCTATTTACGTATTTTTAAAATTATGAATTTGATGACTGATTAATAATATTTTTTAAAACATGATTAGTTGGATAAAATACATTAAAAATCATTTATATAATTTCAACATGCATATTTCTGTATAAAATAGTTCTAGACATACAATTTACACATTTTATAAGAAAGTTCTCCTCTATTAGTAAAAAAAATAGCAGACATGATAAAAAAAGTACGTATTAAAGGATGTGTAACGCTTTAAGTAATGTTATTATGCTATAAAACTGTTACTGAATCCTTACTTTCATACATTTTGGTACTAGATAAACTTGTTAACATCAGAATATCATCCATAGGATAGATCCATCCTATTTTTGAAATGCTATGCAATGATGAGAATAGAATCTTACTTTTTTATATGATACATATAAAATTAATGTTTGCATGTTATCGTATAAAAAGGTGTCTGGTGTTTTTTTTATATGAAGAATGGGTCTCTTGACCTCGAAACTTGCACAGGTAAGAATGAGGTCTACGATGGAGCGAGCCAACTCAGAAAGTCCCTAACCTTTTCTTAAAGCTCACTGGAAATACAGACGCTGAAAGTTTTTAAATGATTCAGGACATCAAAGAAGTGAATGAGTTATAATTTGGATAAATAATTTAGTGTAGTTAGTAGTGTGAAAATGTATGCTAAGATCTAAAATCAACCACACACACACACACACACACACACACACACACACACACACACACACACACACACACACACACACACACACACACACACACACACACACACACACACACACACACACACACAGTGTCATTGCACTATGCAGTTTAATTTGTTTACCTTCGTATTTCCTCCGTGTGAAAGTACTTTGTAGAAGAATATGCAAAACTTTTAAATTAAATCATACCTAATACTAATAAAAAGCAGACAATATAAGCATTATAATTACAAATTATTAAGTGAACATCTCATCAGCTCTCTAGCCGCCTCTGATTTTGACGCTCTAATTTACCTACCCAATTGTGAGTGTTCTTGGTAGATACAAAAAGTACTTTCTTCTTATCAAAATGGTGTCAGGATTTCATCTATCATGATGTAGCTAGTGGTGAAAACAGTTTCTGTTACACTTGCTTGAGAGTCAGTACGAATTCCTTACCATACTTCTTTTAAGATGGATCACCTAAAAGAATGCAAGGCCCTAAACCGTGTTTGTTGATTTTTCACGATATTGGTCGCGAAAGAACAGGAGTAAAATTTGTTTTAATATTTTAAGTGATCTGCGGTCCTACTGAAAAAATGCTTTTTGACTTTGACTTTGACTTTGCAGAAAGCTCTTCTAGGTTAACTTATAATGTTGGTATGGAATGTTAAATCAAACTAAAGTATAGAAAAAAAACCACAAAAATGAATGATTAAGGCTTTTGATTTTTGTATTTTAAAGCTTAGTTAGGTTTTCCTTTACCACACTGGTGACTGAGGCGACTATTTTATAATACTATTACAAATCGGTCTAGTAGTTTTGGAGTCTATTTGATTCAAACAGACAAACAAACGAATCTTTCCTCTTTATAATATTAGTGTATATTTGCTAGTTTCTGCTTTATCGTAACACCGTTCGTTTTATAATTTTCTATGACACTGTAATGCTGAGTTCTAAGCAAAATTTTCTCCACAGGCTTTTACTAATTTGGGAAACATTTCCTTTTTTCAGACATTTTTCACATTTGTCAAATCCATCCTAAGTTTTATTAAAGCAATATACATATCTACTTTAACAGTGATTCTGATTTTGTTCCTTCATGACTGTGTTTTGTTGTGTTGTCAGTTAGGTCTAAAGGGATTTCCAAATTTTTTTTAAGAAAGCCGTATTTTTGTTCCTGTTTAAGCAACAAATTTATAGTTGCTTTAATAATTTATTAGATGAAATATAATCTTTTGTTTGTCATGTTAATTTCTTACAATTAGTAAATAGCTGTCTAAATATGCGCATGCCGTTGCAGTTGCAAGAAAAGTATTATTACTAACAAACAACTACATAGTTTCTACCTAGCAAGCGCCTTATATTCTCAAGACAAATGCACGTCTAGCGCTTTGAAAAGCTCTACTCTAAAATTATTTGAGCATATTGTTTCGGCAATTATTGACGCATACCCCGAACGCAGCTCCGTTCCATCCCAGTCGGTCGTGGTCACGTTGGGGAGTGCGTTGAGGGGGGGTTTTGCGGTCTCGTGAAGCCATGCGAGCCTTAGCCCGCAACGCGGCCCGCAATGGCACATTCGCCCGAGCGGCTTCAGCTCGACCATGTTGGCAAAACTCTACGAATGCCACAGCAAGTGCGAGAGTCAAACCTCCGACCAGTACGTAGAAGATTCCGGCCACCTGGCTCAGCGTCATTTCAGTTAATGATTCCTGAAACATAAGTTATGCTCAATTAATTGTTGGTTTGTATTCAATATGTGACTGGTGAGAGGCCTCCGCGCCAAGATTTTATCCAATAATGGTATAGTGTGGACTGTTTATTGGACAGAGAACGTGTTAATAAGTTGGTTGAAAACTTACTTACTTAGTGAAAATAGACTCATAATGTTGATTGCCTTCATTTGTTTACATTTGTTGATTTATTTGATTGATAGTAACAGTTTAGTTAAAAATATTTATTTTCAGTCACTTAAAATATAATCACACAAAATATTATAACCTACCGACTGCAGGCAAAGTGCCTAAAAGGCTGGCGGCATTACCTCGATGAATGGCCATACTTATCTTCGGTCCGAGGTAGTAAAAAAAACACCTATAATAGTATTGTTAATTTAATTTAAGCAAAGTCTTAAATACCTACCTCTTCTCTTGGTGCTTCACAATCCGGAATCTTTGTAGTCAAAATCCATTTGCGCCATAGTTTAACTATCACACCTTCCTTTTTCAGTGATGCGATTGCAAAGTTTATTCCTTCCCTGAAATATTTATTACATTTTTGAAAATAGCCATAGTTTATTTACGATGTTTATTGTCAAAAATACAGTTGGTGCAGGTTGCAAACCCATCGTCACATAATTGAGTTCAATACTCACACCCATATCTTTAGTCGTTTTCTACAGAGGGCGGCGAAATTAGAGGAATGTCACAAAAATTTTAAATTATTCTTAAAGTAGATAAGATTTGTAATAAAAGCCTTCTAGATAATATTAAATATTAATACACTCAATCTACGTAAAAAATACTTTAAATTAAGTTAGTAGTGCTGAAACTAAGCCCACAAAAAATTAAAACGCAAAAACATACGAGATCCGCATGAATGGTGTACTCGTCTGTGAATGGTACTGGGCAAATTTTGAAAGTGCCGTCTGAAAAGAAGATTTTTTCTCGCGTAAAAAAGTTTTTGCTTCTTTACTGCAACAGATCAAAATACGGACGCCCTCGGACTCGTCGTTGTAATCGGCCAACATGAATTTTGAACATGTATTTCTACTGCATTTACAGTCTCATTTAGGTAACTCATTTTCTTAACTTTATTTAATTTATTTCTCCTCCTGTAAATCGACGACTTAATTTGATTGAAGCTAGGTAACTCTTTAATGAGGTCAAAACCGGTGTCTTTTAAAGACACCATTTTTCTTGTACACTGCTGGACGCTGGTACGGTTTAATTACTTAGCACCATTTAACACTATTGTACATTATAATAAAAAACACTGCACAATTGTGCAGTAAAATAAGCCAAAGTCACCATGAACGGTGTAACCATAGCCAAAGAGAGGACACTTTAGTAAACCAGTATCTTGATGGCTGCAATTAGCTACAACTTATGTCCTAAGAAAGTAGCGACGCCACAACTATAACCACTGCTAAAAATAATCAATCTTATTTAAAAAAATGTGGTGTTTCTTCATATTCCTCTAATTTTGCCGCCCTGCGTAGATCACGACTCATCCTCAGTTCATTTTCTCTACTTGTCAAAGAAAATGTCATAGCGAGTGGAGTGTATTTTTATGACCAAGCATACCGAAATGCGTAGCATCATTCATTTTCATTCATTACGACTAATGATAAGGGTGTAACTGGTAGCACTCGTACGTACTAACAGATAAAACAACCGGTAATACTTAAAAATACTCGTAGTCTTGGTTTAAATCTACATAAAAGTGAACCGATAAACAACTATTATATTCCTAAATTGACTGCGTTTTATTCCAAAAGTAAATATCAGTACCCGCGGGAATTTCCTCACTTCAATCTTCATAGTGCCAATTTAACTTGTCAAAAAGCACGTCAGTAAATCGCGTTCCATAAAAATGGATAAGTACTATAAATTCGAAGCGAAGAGCACTGCCTTCCCTACTGACGGGGCCCATGTAAATTTACGACTTTTCTGTATCCAACCGGGAATTGCCGAATGGAGGCGAGATTTAGCTTGATAGTGGGAACTTGGTACTGGATATTCAAGCTAGTTCCTACTTTGAAAATATAAAATTTAAACCATCTTGTCTTAAGATAAACCTTCAGACGTACCTTTTATTGTCCTAAAGCTAGTTATAAATTGTATTTATTAGAATTTAATATTACTGTCACCCGGATACAGTTTGGTTTAGCGACAAGATTCTAATAAGAAATACCTAATCTTGATTGCTTATATATTTTTATTAGAGGCTGTGGATTACGAATTGTATGCATTTTAATAAATAATCTCGCTTTGCAACGCACGCCAGGCACATCTTATCAATCAGGATACAATTGCAGAACGAAGAACTTACGTGATTTGTAATTTACTTTGCGAGAACATAATTATATTTTGACCTTATTAGAAGCTTATTTGTAATGAAGATGGCAACACTAGTTCCCGTTGTAGTTTCTCTCTCTTTCTACCTTATATAGCTAAGGATAGCCTTTCTCCCTCGCACGTTGTGTCGTCACCAGGTAGCTGAAGGTGCTGGAGTCTTCAGGATTGCTCGACATTGGCGTTGAATTTCCCGTTGAGTTCACTTGTGCTCCAAAAGACTTAAGCTTTTGCGTACCTAGTTATTTTACTTACTGATTACTGCACATTCTTATAATATAATTATAAGTTACCTGTAACATTTTTATATTTTGCTTAAAAGCAGTGTTTTAGCTGACTCCACCAGCTACATGTAAGTTGCACAAGTATTATAATATTACATAATCATTTTAACGGTGTTACCGTTCGTTATTAAACTCTAAACTTGATCATCGATCAGTTTTAGAAAATTTTCTTTCTACCCTAACTTTTTTCTTTTTTAAAGAATTTGGATCTTTTCGTGATTTTTTGTTTTTTGTTCTTGTTTAGTGTGGTGTAGCTAACTATTACACCTAGAAAATGGAAAATGAGGAGTCTATGGCCACGGCCATCCCTAATGTTAGACCACAACGTAGTAATAAATCACGAAAACGTAAATCGTCATCATCGAGTTGTAGCAGTAGTTCGACGTCTTCCTCTAGCTCCTCTGAATCTTCACGAGAGCCAAAGAAAAAGAAGCAACGTCGATCTAAAAAGAAGCGACGCGAGTTTAGTCGTCGTCGTATTGAAAAATTGACAAATGATGTGGGTGAATTGAAGAAAACGATTTCTTTTTACGAAAATTCTCGTAACTACCCTGATAATGATAGTGAATCGTGTATGTCTGATGTTAGTCGCCAACTTTACGATTGCAACGCATCGCATGTGACGCAATCCGAAGATCTGAGACCTGAAAATCCTGCCCCTGTGTCGGATTTAACCTTTGCTATTGAGACTAAACTCAAAGATCCCGCTGTGCCAAAAACGCCTCAGCAATATGTTCAAATGTTAGATGAGGTACAACGTTTTGGGAGTAGTACGTGGTCTGATATTAGATATGCTGAAACTCAAAAATTGTATAATCATACACCAGGATTTACTGAACTCGAAACAAACGAAGAGGTGAAGGCGTATGACAATATACGCCACTTAGCTTATTCTGATAAATCCTATGCAGCAATCACGTTTTGCATTCTCAAGCAAAAAGAAGTTGTTCTAAGTAGCTTACGTAGTTTGATAGGGTGGTCTAGAACCCCAGATGCTTCGCTTGCGGACATAAATGAAAAAATTGATGAACTTTTTCTCAAAGGCGATTTTCATAAGGTATCCACAGATCTATTACAAATGGCTTGTGGCCACAGAGCAGAAACTGTAGAGATGAGAAGGGATGGTATTCTCAAATCGGTTCGAGACCCGTTAGTTAAGGTAACCCTAAATAAAATCCCTCCATCGAATACACATGTCTTCAATCCTGAGGCCCTCTCATCGGCCTTAGAAAAAGCTGGTGGTGTGAGAAAGGCGTTTTGGCCAGTCAACCAATCCAGCGGTAATGGAAATGCTTCGCGAGCAAAACCTAACAATACTGCCACACGGCACCCCTCGCAGGGGCACGCCCGTCATAATGTACCATCGCATGGTCATTCCAGCTATTGCTGTGATCACTCAGGCACTCATACGCATTGCCATCACAACCAGCCCTCGCAGGGCCAATCATATCAGTACCCTTCAAAAGGGCAAAATACTGCTGGCCATGAACAGCGCAATTACTACCCTCATAATAGAGGGTCTACATTTCGATCTCGCGGATCAAAACAGTATCGACAGCCACAAAGGGGACAAAAACGAAACTTTTCGCCTTCTACCCACAAAGGCTATAAGAAAAAACAATGACTCGAAACGTTTTCGAGCCGGTCGATTAGCAAAATATGTCAATCATTGGAGAAAAATGGGAGCGCCAAAATTCATAATGAAAATAATTACCGGGTATCGCATACCCTTTTACCAAAAACCACCGTTGATAACACCGTGCTTACAAAACGATCGTTATCGCACACACGAATCAGACCAAATGTCTCTAAGCATTCGTCAAATGAAACAACAAGGGGTTTTGAAGGTAGCAGCTCGATCTCCGAGCTTTATTTCCCCAATGTTTTTAGTGCCAAAGAGCGACGGCTCGTATCGACCAATTTTCAATCTAAGATTATTGAATCAGTATGTGCTAACGGATCGGTTTCGGCTGATAAATATGTACCGCGTACCCGATTTCCTTCAAGCTCAAGATTGGATGAGCAAGGTGGACCGGACCTATCACAGGCCTATTTCAACCTTCCGATAACTCAGTCACACAGACGATTTTTACGTCTTCTATACAAAGACGAAATACTGGAAATGACATGTCTACCATTCGGGCTCAGCACGGCACCAAAAGTGTTTGCATGCCTTACGAATTGGATAGCCCAGACACTCCGAGAAAAAGGTGTGAGGATAATTGTATACCTCGACGATTTTCTCATTGCAAATCAAAATCCGACTGTATTAACTCAGCATGCAAATCTGCTATTAGAAACCCTAGAATTCCTCGGGTTTCAGGTAAATTACGAAAAGTCTGTTCTTGTTCCACAAACAGAAATCACATACCTAGGAATTGTCTGGAACACTTTGACAAATCAAAAAAAGCTAACGGTAGAAAAGACTGTCAATATTGTCAAGAATGTATCTCGAGTTTTAGAAACAAAACATATAACACTGAAAGAGCTTCAGAGTGTAATAGGAAGGCTTTCTTTTGCAAGTTTTGTGGTCCCTCGCGGTCGAGTAAATCACCGAGAAACTCTGCAGTTTTTAGGCAAACTACCAAAAAACGCAAACTCCACAAAGTACAGTCTCCCTCATGCAGTGCTGGAGGAAATGCTCTGGTGGCGTCAAAATTGTCAGTTTCCAACTCCGATACATGTACCACCACCAACACATTTTTTAACAACGGATGCGTCAGATATAGCTTGGGGGGCACAGCTCAACAACCAAGCGATTTCGGGCAGTTGGCATCAGGACGAACAGAATCTCCATTGCAATCTCAAGGAGTTACTGACTGTTTTAAAGGTCTTAGAAGCCCATGCTGCAGGGATGTCGGAAAGTTCGATTCTTATTCAGTCGGACAATCGAACAACCGTTGCTTATCTTCGAAACGAAGGAGGAACGAAGTCCCCACAACTAATGGACCTGACACGTCAAATCCTTCAGGTTTTAGACCGTTACCAGATTCAATTCAAAGTTTATTACATTCCCGGAATGTTCAACAATCATGCAGATTCCCTATCCAGACATCGTCGAACTCCAGAGTGGCACCTGATTCCAACTTGCACGGAGATGATTTTCGCAAAAATGGGAACTCCGGTGATAGACTTATTTGCGTCCAAAACAGCTCGGGTTCTAGCGAACTATGTAACCTTAGACATCAACGATCACGAAGCGATGTTTCACAATGCGTTCAGCGTGAATTGGAACTTTTCACTAGCGTGGATATTTCCACCACCATTCCTCATTCCTCGAGTACTGATGCACCTCAACAATGCTTCGGGAATATATCTAATGGTAGTCCCCAGGTGGGAGAAGGTATTTTGGCGCGCAGATCTGAAGTCCCGAGCGATCGCACCCCCGTTCACCCTGTCGAATCTAAAACGATATCTAATCGACACTACCACGGGATTACCACCTCCCAAAGTCCAGGAAATAGTTCTAGAAATTTGGAAATGTGGGGGTGGAATGAAAATCTAAAATCATGGGATTTAGATCAGATAGCCCTGCTTAGATCGTCCTGGCGAACTTCTACCTTAAAAACATATAAAGCTCCATGGGAACGCTGGATTTCATGGGCTATGCAACATAAAGTAAATCCTATTCACCCTGAAGGCTCTGAATTAGCTCGGTTCCTAGCTGACCTTTATTTAAAATTCAAATTCTCGTATAACACAGTTCTTCTTCACAAATCAGTAATTTCCACGCTCTGTAACGCAGAGTTGTCTGGCAAGTTAAGCGAAGATGTTCTTGTAAGGCATATTCTTAAATCAATATCATTGAAAACTCCAAAAGTCTCAAAACCACCTATTTGGGATATTAATATCTTAGCCAATTTCATGACTAATTATTCAGTTGACTACACGAATGTTTTCCAAACAGTCAGACATACTGCAGCTCTGTTGAGTCTATGTTCGGGTCGCAGAATTCATGATTTGACCCTTTTAAGCGTAGATAGTGATCATTGTACCATTGAAAATGATTTTATTATATTATGGCCTCAGTTCGGATCCAAAACGGACTGTAGAGAATATAGACAATCGGGATGGAAATTTTTAGCTAACACACAAAATCTGAATTTAAACCCTATATTTTGGATAAATAAAACGATCATGGTCTTAAATGATAGACGTAGTTGTTCTGGATCATCAAATTTATTTATAAATTTGCGAGGGTCGCCCTCTCCTGCCTCTCGAACAACCATTGCAGGCTGGATCAAGTCTCTAATGAAGGCAGCAGGTATCTCAGCTACTCCTGGAAGTGTACGGTCCGCAGTAGCATCTAGGAATTGGATAGATAATTTTGCTTTAGATGACATTTTAGCTAGAGGTAACTGGAGAACGGAAAAAACTTTCCAGAAGTTTTACCGTCGTGAAATTAAAAAACCGTCAACTAACGACAGTTCTATGGTCACGTCGCTTTTTAATCCAGTAAATTGAACCTAATCG
The DNA here is from genome assembly GCA_963565295.1 of Epirrhoe alternata. NCBI lineage: Eukaryota > Metazoa > Arthropoda > Insecta > Lepidoptera > Geometridae > Epirrhoe > Epirrhoe alternata. The sequence goes on from OY751375.1 coordinate 6,595,330, forward strand.
TTAGGTAAAAAAGAATTTAGTGATCTGGTGAGCTATTTTCTACCTCATGTAGATTAAACTTATTTTAATTAAGGTACTTACCTTCCTTTATCTAGTGTAGGTATTGACATTTTCTTTGTACCTACCTAATTTTCAATCACTCAGGGTGTTACGAGAAGTTTCGTATTTATGTGCTGATTAAAATTATTTTTAAGTAGTTGGATTACCTACCTGTGTTATATAATTAAAAAGACTAATCAATAGTACATTTTTAATGTCTTTTAATTCTACTCTTTCCTACTTGAATTAGGTTTCTACCTACTCATAATCTTGGTAGGTCAAAATACTTATGATTGTACCCAATACCTGGGCAATTCCTATCTCATTCATAATATTTATTATTAGTTACTAGGTATTCATATCGCCTTTCTCATAGCTATCTTGTTTATATCACATTGGCGTTTGCACCAGGCGATAACAAACAGGTCTTCATTACAAATAAGCTTCTAATAAGGTCAAAATATAATAAATGCGTTTTACCTGAAATAAAACGCTTATTATATACTTACCTTATTAGAAGCTTATATTTTTATCGCTGCCTGGTGTAATTTCGACACAATGACGAGCAATCCTGAAGACTCCAGCACCTTCAGCTACCTGGTGACGACACAACGTGCGAGGGAGAAAGGCTATCCTTAGCTATATAAGGTAGAAAGAGAGAGAAACTACAACGGGAACTAGTGTTGCCATCTTCATTACAAATAAGCTTCTAATAAGGTAAGTATATAATAAGCGTTTTATTTCAGGTAAAACGCATCTATTATAACATCACGACTATACATAATACTATGTATATTCCTATGGTACTGTAGAAATTCTCTCAGATACTTTTAATAACATATTGTGGAATTAAGCGTGTAATATATAGGTACATATATTATGCTAGTAGATATATATACCTACTGCATGTAATAGATATAGCTGTACTGAAAATTTGATAGTTTATCTTACATTTTACTTTTTAATAACATTCGAAACGCCGAGGTAAATAAGTTTTAAGTATCTGTGAGATTAAGTTCAGTATAAAAGAATTTAAAAATGTATTCAAGTTGCGAAAGTTTAAAAAGTGTTATTATTACTTTACCTCAGCGGCGATCCTTTAGCCGTGGCGATGGCAAAATTCAAGTGCTTATACTGGCAAGCTTGAGGCATCGCACCGCAATTTATCTGGCTACCACCGCTCTCTACGAAGTGTATAGGAATCTCGTCGTCGTAAAGCCCTGAATCTTTTTTCGGATCGCTGTGTGTGATGATGTGGAAATTCTGAAATTTGCGTTGTTTATAAGGTGCTTACTTTTATAAAAAAAAATATTTTTAACAGATAATATAGTTTTCCTCAATCCTTCGCTATTTTGATCCATTAATGAAAATGATAAGCATTTTGTAGAAAAGTTATTCAATTCGCTTTGGCAGGTTCATCCAAAGTTTGCGTGTTACCTGCATTTTGCAATTATCATGTCGATTCTTACTTCGGTATACGCCATGCTTGAGGTGTAGTGGCCAGCGTGTTTTGGCTCCCCGATTTTCTCCAGGATCAAGTAGGCAGCAAGATTAGCCGTGTACGAGCATACAAGAATAAGTGCAAAGAACCACCACACCGTTCCCACAATTCTTCCAGATAATGACCTAAAAAAAACGCTCACAATACAAACAAAATAAAGAAATTTTATCCTTCCAAAATGTTTAAATGCCAATAAATAATTTTATTATGGAACGTGCCTTCCACTCGCTTGAATAACAAGGTGATTATTGCCTTCATTCTCTTCCCACAGTTACCTTCTTATGTACTTTTACTATAGTACCTACATATATTTATGTACCGATTTTTTGTATCATTCGTGAATCGTTTATGTTATTACATAAACGATTCACGAATGATACAAAAAATCGGTCAAGTGCGAGTTGGACTCGCGCATAAAGGGTTCCGTACTATAATCTATAAAAATCACGATCTGTGGATCGTTGCGTTGGGCAACCAAAAAGACGGATAAAAGTCTTCTTTTATCCGCGTTGCATGTTGCGGAAATGCGAATGTTGAGATGGATGTGTGGAGTAACAAGAATGGACAAAACTAGAAATAAGTATAAGAATAAGTTTGAAAGTCGCGCCAGTGACGGATAAGTTGAGGAGTAATAAGTTATCGTGGTATGGGCATGTTATGGGGGAAGAGGGTCATGTGACGAGAAGAATGTTAGGTTTGAATGACGAAGAATGTAGCGGTCTTCCGTTGTTGGTTTTGGTCTGCCTCTTGGCAGACCAAATAAAAGATGGATGGACTTTGTGAAGGATGATATGGGTAAGAAAGGAGTGAGTGTTGAGATGACGGCTAAAAGACTGGAAAGGAAGAGAAAGTAAAAAAATAAGGACAGGGAAATAATGAGTAACTTCGCACTAACCTTGGAACGACATCACTTCCTTGTTGCATAAATGATCCGAGTGAAAACCAGAAAGAGTTCCAGATACTGAACTCGTTATGTAGTATTATCTGAAATTCAAAAATAAACGTACAATAATATTCGGAATATTTCGGTCTGTTTACAACGAATTTGACGCGACGACGCCGGCTGGCCGACGCTGTGCGCCTTTTTTATCAAAAAAAAATAAAAGCGCTACGTTTCGCGACGCTTCTAACATCACTTTCACGTTGTTACTGAACTGAGTAACTTAAGAAATTTATTATGTTATTGTTATTGCTTTTCTTAAGATTCGAAAAACAGTGACAACACTTTGGCAAAACTAAAAGACACTTTGTTTTATATCTTCAAATAATAAATTAGTTGCATTGTCTAGATAGATATTGTTTTACAAAAACACGCGAATAGAACAATTGTACGGATTCCTTCATGGGAATCATGTTAAGATGATGGAAGTGCCCATGATCTTATGATCCTAACAGTTCCATCTCTCTATATTCTAATAGTTCTTATGGATATAATGCAGCATCCGTTTAAGTACGAAACACAGCAAATAAGAATATTTAGATTAAGTACTAGAAGAGGTACCAAGTTGTCCTAGGCTAAATGTGGCAATGCATGGCTGTCGGTACCAGGCTGTTAAATTATTCAACGCTCTACCAACGGACATGAAAGCTATTGACAGTCTAAATGTATTTACGAGAAAATTAAAAACACTTCTGCTGGAGGGTTGCTTTTATTTTGTAGAAGAGTTTCGTAATAAGCTCTAATTTTGTAGTCAAATTGTAATTATATGTAATGGTAGTGTATTAGTGTTTCTTATTATTTTTATCATACGATTTTGTAAATTTTTATATCGTGATATTTTATTGAATGCTTCTCAATGTTCTTAATATGATTATTGTTTATTTTTTTTTATTTTTTTAGTTCATAAGACATTCAAATACGATTGTAAAATTGTTCTTAAATAATCGAAAAAAAAAAATAAGATTCATACTTATTTAATTGATGAGTTAATAGAATGTTATAACAATAATAGTGTAATCATTTATATTTCAAAATACCAGGTACTACACATATAGAATACACTCTTGTTAAATGTTAAATGAAGTTCTCAAGAAAATATAATGAATGCAATCATAACATTACCTCATTCGTGCTTGTTATCGGATGATCCAATTGCGTATCGGATATTGAAACTGACCGCCATTCGTTCGGAGAAAACCTCGATACGAGGAAAAGGACTATACTCACAGCAAAAAAGCTGAATATAATACACAACTGAAATGAAATTTATATGGATTATTATACAAGTAATACTGTGGTCGCAAAGACAACGCGAGCGGTATGGTGGTAGAGTGGGGAGCGAAGCACGCAGATCTGCACTGCGTTACGTTAAAGTATATAGCCCGTCACAGACTTAGGTATAATATATATTAATATACCGTACTATAATATACACCCCTATTTTTTAATTACCAAAAAAATTTTAAACAAGGTCTCAGTGTCTGTTACTGATCACATTTATGTAGTTAGACTCAAAAAAAGAGTAAAAAATTATAACCTCAAAAGGAGACGAGACGAGTCAGACATGGATTTATGATAGCTACTGCGGTTTTACTGACTGGGGACGATACGAGAACCTAGTTCGAATGAGAGTCTGTACGGGATTGTTGTCTATACTACTTATTTGTACAGTTTTCATAAAATTTTGTTCGGTTTTGGTTGACTACAATCCTCGATAACTTGGTGATAGTTCAATAAAATAAAGTTCTGACCATGCCATTATCATTTTCTGCATCTGCTATAACTACCCTTAAAATTTTTTTGGTAGTCATAAAATAGCGGTGTATAAAATAGCAAGCTACCACACACTGAGAAATATATATTTTGCCTTCATAATTGATGGTCGTCCTAGTGTTCGCACGTATTTTGTTAATTATAGTAATATGCAATAATGTATATTACGGTATCGCTTGGTGACGTCACAGAAATAGATATTATAGCGGAGTGTGCGGTCACACGAAAATTAGAATAGAAAATATGTAGTAATATGCCTAGCTATAAAAATATTAATATATATTATAGCTAAGTCTGTGACGGGCTTATTGTATGTATCTCGGTGTGTATCTGCGTTCGCCGCACCCCGCGCCGCTCCCGCTCACGCGAGACAACTCATTCAATTTTAATTATTCTAACAAGAATCTATTATTTTTCAATATACAACATTAAAGGTAATTAGTATAATTAAAGATCTCTCTCGATTAAACATTCGAATAATTCAAATACCATTCTATGAAAAAACTTAGGACCTGGCCTCATCACTACGGGTACGGTACCGTCATCGTAAAACAGTAGACGGTGTCACAATCTGTGTGCAAATTCACAACGGATCGGTCGAGTCCGAACGACCGAACCAAATACCGAATGTGGTGATGGGGCCAGACTCCAAAATCTGTGAATGCAGTTCAAAATATCTCAAAAAGTTGGGGTATAGGTCTCCTGAGAACGTGTTCGTGTAGCTACAGCGGTTACGATACCTGCCCTTCATATCCCGTCTCGAAAATCCACCTGTATATAAGAACTAAAATGCTCTGATAACATTTCTTGCATAATTTCACAACTGAATGAATAAGTATTTTCTTTGCTGTATTCGAATAATTTGTTGAATTGTGATTGAAAGCCGCTACTTGTTACTTAGAACTTTTCCAGGAAAGTAAATTAAAATATAGCGATTTTACACAGCGCAAGAAATGTTTTTGTTGACTTGTTTTAAGTTTTATGCATAAAGCGTAGTACTTAAAGAAGTTAATTTTAGAAATCTATCCATTGAAGTATATCATACCAAAATTGAACGATTGATGTTTTAATAACGGGACGAGTTCGCGTAATGGTTTTGCATAATATTCGAACTTATTACCTGAGAACTGATCCCTCGTGACCATGATCGGTGGAACTTGATCGAAACGTCGTGATAAGGTAATAGTTCGAATATTATCCAAAACCTTTACGCGATCTCGACCTATTATTAAAACAACTATGAGTTTAAATCGCGTGAGTTTAAAAAGTGGATTGATGTCGAGTTCATGCGTAAGTATACTACTAGTATACGTACGTATCAACTCGATATCCAAGAATATTTTTTTTCTTACCCAAATCTCTTTAGAGAGCGGCTTGAGGAAGCCAAAAGTATCCGTAATTTTTTTAGTGCTTTGGTTTTGCTTGACTGGGCTGACTAAAGCCATAAATGGATCTGTAAAGTCTACCAGTCGTTCTCTCTCCGGTGACACGGCCAATGGTGCTACAGCTAAGTCAGCTTCCTGTAAACATCTTTTTAATCCCAATACATCCTTATCTTTCTTCGTTGCGTAAAATAAAGTGCAGAAGCGAAAAATGTTTATAAGCAGAACGGGATTAAGGGAGAATCCCCCGCTTGATATTAGATTTGCCGTTGAATTTCTCAGAAAACTTTGGTTGGTCTGCGAAAGCGTAACAAAAATTTTTCACAGCGTCCATTATCCCACTAATGGAATAAAGCTGAAAGTTTGTGAGTATGTTTAGATGTTTGTAAGTTTGTGTCTCAATCACGCCTAAACCAGTGAACCGATTTGGATTAAACTTGATATAGGTGTAGATAGTGACCTGGGAGGCTATTCAAAATGTTGGTACCACGCGAGTCAAGCCGCGGGCATAAGCTAGTATCTAAATAAAAGCAAACTCAATCACCAAAGACTTTTCCGGGGAAACCTAACGAACAATACTTTGTTGGTCGTTTACTTTTTTGATTGAGTTCACAAAAGCAATTTTTCAACTATTGATCACCGTTTGTCTTATTCAACTCAAAAACAACTAGAACTTCCTTAGGGTCCACAAACACGAAACTCACCTTTTTAGCAAGTTCATTCACGATGCTGGACCAACTTTCTGGTGTACTTTCTCCAGCGAAACTTCCATCTCTGGCCAGCCGTATTTCATCTAATTTAACAAATAGGAGTTTAACGAAGTTTGAAGATATTATTGAAAAAAAACTACTCCATTTTATACAGTGACAAAAAATCTTACATTTGATTCCCAACTTATTGGCAACTAAATCCATCAGGTCTTTGCAAAATCCGTAAAATCTTTCTTCCTTCTCTTTTTGCACGTATTCAATAGGTTTTTGCATCATGTACGGATCGTGTAGCACAGTTGTTACAATATACGTTTTATTAGTATCAAAAGCAGCTGGAGGTGAATTACTTCTTGCAGAGACAAGCTGCAAGCCGTCTTTGTCGTTCCACGTACCGATCTGAGTAGATATTTTGTTGTGAGATCTGAGTAGATATATGTTCAGGTTATGAGTATTTTTAGTTGTTTAGACATACCTTTAACATTGCGCTTTGAACTGTCATTTCCACAACATGTAAGGTAAAATTACGACGGTGTCCTTCTTCGTTGAATGAAATATTGCCAGTGAGGCCTTCAATATCCGTCTAAAACACAAGAGATTATATCATAGGATGACGAGGGGCAAACTTGTTACATTTATGAACTAATAGTGGCCCCAAGACGGCACAGGGCGCCACATGAACACCGATATTACTTTGAAACTATTGCGTTGCTTTTTCTCTGCAAGACTTAGCTACACATAAATATGTTGTAAGAAATTTTAAGATTTCCAAAAGTCATTTGCTTAGTATTCAAAATTGTTAATGCTTTGTACTGTACCTTTTTGATAAGGCGTGAAATCTTGTCGCCGTGTTCAAAAGGCACTACCCAGCTCTTGCCAGGATTACAGTCAATAACTTTAGTAGAATTTGCAAGTCCAGCGGCTCTCCGCAGCGCATTTCTAAATGCATCTGGTTTCTTTCTCCAAAGCCTTCCGAGAGCATCTACTAATACTTGTACACCATCGTACATCAGAGCTGTTTTTGCCTGTCATATAAAAAATTGTTATTTATTTATTTAACGCCCAATAAGTTGTTAAAGTACGGCAACGAATGCCATTCATTTTGGGCCCAAAAGTCAAACATGCCGGCCTACGAAAATAAAGGTGTTACCATTATTGGGGGGATTAGTAGTAGTTCGTGCGCTGTGATTTTGTAGTACCTAAACAACCAATTATGTCGCAGTACGTGCGTTCTGCTACAGGGCGAAAAGAAAAACTTAACCTATTGTCTGCCATGCCTTGAATTGAAAACAAATTTAATTGTATAGAAATTTTACTTTGGCGTCCAGCCTTGTATGGCACGTGAGTTGCCAGTTCCAAAATTTGTTTACATATAGACGGAGATTGGTGAGTGGTGGTCCACTGACCAACTGTACAACACCCCCAGTAAGCAAAAAGAACGCTGTATCATTCTTTCATAAAATACTACTTCATTGATCTTCCTTAAAAGTTTTAACTTATCTTCGTCTATTATATCTTGCAATTTAGTTCAAGGTAAGAGTTCTTCTAAAGAAGCTTAATTAAATTGTAAGTCTCCAAGTTAAAAGTAAACTGACGGGATCCACGAGTATAATGTTGCAAATTGAAATTTAACACAATCGAAAACTCATTATCGTTGAGCTTGATTACAATATTATCTCAGACAAATTAAAAATAATGAACCAAATTATTTTGGTTAGTTTCACAGTACGGAATACAATATTTCGTAAAATATGATTGCTGCAGACTAAAAAAGTAAATTTGAACTAAGTTTATATTATAACGCAGCAAGATCATTGGTCAACATCAGGTACAAATCAACAGAAGCTTTTGAATACGGAGTAGTTATTCTACAGGATTTCAATAAGTGTTACAAAATGGAAACCACATTTTTCTTAATTCCGAAACCGAAATTAACAAGCTAAGGGTCGATTCACATCTGACGGAAGATCCGACGGACTAACGTATCATCCGTCGAGTGTGAACGGTCGAGTGTTTTTCTATACATTTGACAGTTCTGGCGTTCCGCGACCGATAATCCGCGACGGATCTTCCGTCAGATGTGAATCGACCCTAAGTCTTCAAAGCCCTTACAAATAACCATAAAGTTATGTCATGCATAACCTATGATTAACCATACAATTTTTAGTTTATGCATGACATAACTTTATTTCATGTTTATTAGTAAGGGCCCATGTGTTTATATTTTAAAACGATTTATTGAATCTATCTCAAGTAATCATTTACTTGAGATAGAAGTTAGTTAGTTGGTATAAAATAACTGTATACTCATGTATACAGTTATTTTATACCAACTAACTTCTTTTGGTATCAAGTAAGACTAAGCCCTTACTTCGATTATAATAAGTTAGTTGTTCCAGTCTTTCTTAGAAGTCTTTATTAGTTATTCCATTTACGCAGTCCAAGTACTTTTAGATAGTTAAAGGAAAATTACTAATATTGTTTCTCTTTATAATATTTTCAATGGAACTTAAGGTATGTTGTGAATTTATGTAATCGCACTTACTGATATGCTTCCTTTGAATCGTGGGTCCATTCGCCTCAAACCGTCCATGAAATCGCGGACAATCTTACGAGAGAGGTCAACGATGCGGAACCCTGTTATATTGACTGCTCCGAACTCCATTACCTCATTCTCCCAATGGTCATCCATAACCTGTTAATGTGACACGTACTTCAATGACATAAATGCATGAAACTACATGTATACTATTTTATGTACTGAAGTATAAATACACAATTTTGAAACCAATTTATTACGGTTACTGTTTTCTGCGCTCATACGTACACTTAGCTACAAGGTAAAAAGTAGAAAATGTACAAAACCACGAAACACAATAGTAACCAAACAAAATCCAGCATATTGATCCAAAGTTCATATTGCCAATAGCTTTGAATACTCACGAGGCCGCTGAGCATATAGTGATATGTCCTTCGTCCCAATTGCACTTTTCTTACATGCTCCACCAATATGCTTTTCGCGTTTTTAGCGTTGCAATCAAGCACTATTCGTTTGTTTCCCCAGCGGTCGAATTTTTCTAAAGCCATTAGAAATTCAATGGCATCAGATGCATTCATAATACGTTTTACTAGCGACACTTTGAATAATGCTCTGCCTGGTTGTATGGACTGGTAAAGCTGCTGTAGCCTCAATAAGCCTGTCGATAATATACACAACTCATTATGAAAATTCGAAAAGGATTGAATATTTTGTTATTGGTAAAATGTATCAGCCGAAATCTCATATTGGGGATAATGGATAAATTACGAGTGTAATTGTTCGAATCACTGGTATTGGTATAGCTTTTACGCTACTATTTGTAGTTGGAAATCTATTTTATTTTTCTACCCTGCCGCAACACAGTTTTAACTAGCGCTAGGTTCTTTACTGTCTTTGGTCTATTAATGATAAGTTCTTGTAAGTACCTACTTCTAAGCACTATGTAGACACATATTTTGTGCAAATAAACGTTATCTTATCTTATTTTATTTCCGCTATATATATAAAAATGCAACCGATCGGGCACTATTCGTTACTATCAAAAATATTTTTGTAATCATTGTACCCAGGTTCTTTTATTGGCGATACACAATTCAACATAAAAACAACTCTGCTGAAATGTTGGTTTACGTAAAATATTGCACTTCTGACTAAATGTAATTTTATTCAAAACCGGGCAATTTATGAAAAAATAAAACTGTCATTTCCGGATACAAAATTGATAAGCGATGACGAAGGCCTCCTAGCGGTATAAAAACTCAGTTTCCAGAGATGGTTATTAATTTCTACAAACTTGTTTATATGTAAGAAAATTACCACTAAATCGAACAACTATCAGCAAGCGCAATCATTATGATTACCACTTACTACAAATCATAGTAGGACCGCGTAGTGCAGGTATACTCCTATTTCATTTTCATGCTCAATTTGAGAGGGCCAACAATTGTTTTACTCTTCGTAAAAATCCTTACCACGCAGTGCACAAAGAATACAAAGCGTATAATAATATTATGGTACCGCTGGAAGCACATATACTCGTATATGTATGGACAGGCGTATCCCCAACTCTCCTAAACCAATTCGAGTCCGCACGAATTTTATCGAATTAAACGCTCCATATAAAACAAGTGAAACGAAAAAGGGACAAAGCGTGCTTTAAAGGGGCAAAAAATAAAAACTGTTTAACGTCGAGTACATAAAAGGAAAGGCGATGATTTGTACAACATACAAGTTTAAAATAATACTTGTAAATGTTTAATAATTTACCTTTCGTATAAAGATCAAATATGAAGATATAATAATATTACCTTTCGCATAAAAGTCAAATAAGAAGATAGTAGGTACAATATATTTTCACTGTCTCAAGACAATTAACGCGTGAACCTTTCTATTGTCAAGTTGAAGGGATTCCAAAATAGTTTAGCTTTTAAGAGATAAATGTGCGGCCAGTGTGGCCGTCGAAGTTTAGTCCCACCCGGACTGTTCTCACCATATGCCGCTAAAACCGTGACCCTCAAGGTTCTGCCGCCAGTCAACTAATGGGATTAGACTCAGATGTGCTTACCACAAAATGGTTTGAAATCGTTTTACAAACTGATAACACAAAATTACTTTTAGACATTAATTGTTCTACTCGTAGTACCCAGGTATTTTCAATCATATAAAATCGTTCAGGGTCGGAGGCATTCTCCTAAATTGTAGAACCCGTTTTTGTTACTTGACCAGCCTTATTATATGAGAATCGGAGTATTTTTCTGAAAGGAAAATATTTTCTAAGAGTCTTTTCACGGGAAGACATACTCTATTATACGTTAGTAAGTATTATAAGTTACACATTTTAAACTTTCGCGACTTGAAATCATATTAAAAATATTATATACGGGACTTAATCGCTTTCTTATTCCTCAATAACGTATTTCTTCGACGTATTCGTACTTAGGTTGATCCAAAGGAATAAAGTTTATTTAAGTACTCATGTTTTGGTGGCACATGTGCCAGCCAAAGACTCCCGATTACCATTTCCAGACGGCGAGGAGACGAGCACGCTTCACTGAGCATCTGTTTATTCCGTTCCAGTTCGCAACTTACTTACTTTTAGTTCGCAGAGCGGCTCATCTATAGTCTGAGAGGAAAAGACCTCCGGAATGTTGTCAGTGGCTACTACAGAGTAATTTTCAATTTCATTTGAACAGTTCCAAAAGAGATGCAAAGAAATCTAAGACACTGACTGGTAGTTCTATTTTGCTTAGGTATCGTTTACTTTATAGGTAGGTTATATAGGAAGTAGTAGGTTATAGGTGAACGAGTGTTAAGTTTTGTATCTTTGGAATTTAAATTGCAGCCTACATTCTACATGCTCTCAGAGTTTGAAAAGATATTCATTTACACATATCCCAGCAATTGCAAATGTTATAGTGATAGATAATAAGAAAGCTACACGCTCTCTCGGCGCATTGGAATTCAATTTATTCAATATCGCTGTCTTGAGACGTGGCTATAGCTTTCTCGAATGTAACGCATACCGCATTGTCAACTTAAAACCATTTAACCCTAAGATCTAGAGCAAAGTCTATTACTTGCTAAGTGCGTCTTTGAAAAGCTAAAGTAGAACAAAGGAATCTGTAATCAAAGCCTGGTTTGTCTTGAGTATAAAGTTTTTTGTTTAAAATGTATTTAGTAAAGCGTTCAAAGTTCCCAAAACTTTGAATATTTCAATAATTTGAAATAAATTACCCTGATACAAGTTGCGTGGATAATTCATGACAATTTTTTCACATTGTCACATTTCGAAAGCAATGTTTTATTAAATCCTGACATGTTTAATTTTGTGATAAATACACGAATTCACTTATAGATAGTTTAGTTCACTGCAATGCTTTCATTAGCGCAGCGTGAAACTATGTAGGTATGTTTAGGTGAAGTGATCGAACGAAGTTATCAAGGTTCAATAGTGTGGTTAGTGACCTATGTGAATAATAGATACGATAATTTGGTAAAATAATCTGATTCCTTAAAAAGCTTAGGAAAATTCGAGATACACGGAAAAAGATGTCTCAATTAAGAATGTTTGATTAATGTTTAATTTTTTTTCTTGTCTTTCTGATTTTCTACGATTTTATTTTTCGATTATGCGCGTGCCTTGAACACATACTAGTGTAGGTTTAATAATCATTTGAAACTTGCAGTCACTTCTACTACAAAAATTGTTATACTCATTTTTGAAATAAGTCTCGTTGGATTTCAATTCTGGACTATAGTGAGTTATATGTGAAAATGATTTTCTCTTCGCCACTGACTCATAAACTTACTTATTTTCTCTTGGCCGAGTTTCTGCTATTTGTGGCCAGATTAAAGTATTATTAAAGTGTTTTGTGAAAATAACTTTAGTTATATTGTAAAATCCAATCATGTAGAATGCAACTTTAGTAAAATGGTCATATTGTACAAAAGTTTTAGAACTTTTTACGTGCGTGGTCACCATTCATTTACCAATGATAAATCGACAATGTCATATTATGTGCCTGATTTTGTTCGCTTCACTAAAGCTTGAATATTTAGATTCAAGAAAATCGGTCGCGTCAGAGTGCTTGCTGAAGCCCTAAACCGTATTTTTTGCTCCGTGTGTTAGAATGATTGTATCGTATTTGAATACAGCTTTCCTTCATTTTCAAAATAAAGAATGTTTCCTTTGAGTTCTATTGCCTATCTCCAATATTTACCATACTTTCCCTCCAGATATGGTTAAAAAAACACTCACCTTATTATTGCGAATGGTAAAGCGTCGGTTCAGAAGTTTCTGGGTTTTGATTACAAGCAAACAAAACTTGACAAAATATAAAAAACACAACTTCAATATGACACTTGTTTATACATTCAGCGTGTTCGTTCATACTAGAAATGTGGTGCTGAGATATCTGTGTAGGTCGTTTTAAACAATCCTTCGATAGCTCACCAGCATGACATTGTATTTTGAAAATGTATCTAAAATGTAGTACGTAGTTTACTTTCTGGAAATCAATGTAATCATTTCTGTAGAATAACGGAATAATAAATAGGAATAACATTTACTTGTCGACATGTCTACGCCACAACCGATAGGGAAATGCTATCAAAAATTTACATTCACGACAACGATACGAGTGAATTTAACTGAACACGGTGAATAGAAGCCTGCATTTATTGATAGTAGAGCCGCAAGTTAACCTACTGCATTAGTCACATGCCAGTTTAAAATTTTAGATTATTTTGAGCACGGTCGAAAAGTTTTGATTCCCGTGATAAATAATAACAAATGCGATAAGCTCTGGAAGTATATAAGTAGTATATCAGTTATCTGGTTCCCATACAAGCTATGCTTAGTGTGGGGCTAGATGATGCTGTGTGAAATTGTGCAGCATTGTTTATTTAATATCTTAAGAACCATAATGGTACAAGGATGATTACAATGAATAAAAAAGGTACTTCATTTCCTTCGAGCTAAAATTTGCGTAAGCTCTGCCAAATTTTATTTATATCCTCTTTCACGTTGCTCAAATGTTCTCGTTTTTAAGAAGCTCAGGCAGGAAACATGATATAATCCTGAACTTTAGATTCAGCTAGTTGAAGTGGCAATGAGTAGGTCATGTTGCCCGTAAAACTGATAATCGTTGGGGTATTATAGTTCTCAAATGGTGGTCACGGATTGGGCAGTAGCATGACCGTTATACTTATACTATGATATTATTATGATCTCGTGAACTACTGATTCACCCATAGTTACATTTGTGAATGAGGTGATCTGAGAGTCCCTGGGGAAATGTTAGCTCCATTTGCCGCATCGGGAAACTTTGACAACGCGGCTGATTTTGTCGCACAACTACGATAGTAAAATGACGATGGTGCGACCATCACCTGCTACACGACATGGTGAACAAATGTTGCCGTAACTGGAGATAAAATTGGTATCTTTGAAATAAAAAACATAATACACAAACTAATAACATAAACTGCTGTGTGTCCAGCAGGGAAGTATGGTCGAGAATGTCCATTCTCTTTTGTTATATGTTTAATCAAACAAAATTTTATATTGTATTCACAATTACGTTTTTTATAATACGCAAATTAACTTCATCCTACCTACAATGATAACGTTAAAGTGGTCTTGCAAACGTAATAGGACGCGTAAAACTTTACGGTTAGTGCAATGGTGATAATCAAATGAAACCACTATCAAAAACCATTTCAAAGCCGGGTTATTTCCAGACAATGAATTTGTTTTGCATATTATTTAACTTAAACTGGTATAGAGGGTAGGTAATTTCTTAAATTACCCTTCTCTCTTCTTATGAATAAATAAAAAATTCCACTCGTCTATTTGTATGGATTTGCATGGAATTGAAGGTGTTTATACATATAATTAAATAATATACTTAAAAACAAATAAATTAAAGCTGAAATGTTTAACGAGTTCGGATATAAAACACATTTTTGAAAAAATTGGCACTAGTCCATCAGCTTTAGCCACCCCATTAAAGCAACTGCAACGACTATTAGCCGCAGCCACCGTTTTACCGCAATCGCTTTCGTGTCGACATTTTACTATCGGAGGAGTCAGCTCCGTTGTAATCCCCACCGAGCTACAATTTACGATTTATAAAACCGCCATTTTATGTTGTTAAGCAAAAAAATAAAAGGAACAGTAAACTTCCAAGAGCTTACGGTTTTTTAATCAAATAAAAGCTTTTTATTAGCCACTGAAACATTCGTGTAGCTTGCTTAGTCGATCTTAAAAATTGTCGATGCTAAGCGATGTTCTTTGCAGTCACAATATGGATGGGCGACCGCTTGTTTCAATAAAATCAACTATCCGTTCGAGCTATAAAATCGTAAGACACTGGAGTTGTTAAATATAAATGTATGTCTTTTATATTTACATCGTGCTCATAGAGAACCCTTAGGCATTTGTGTTGTAATATCACAATCAGCAATGCACGTCCAAAGGACTTATAATAGAAAAACATCTATTGACAACAGAAACATAATACAGTTAAGAAAAACACAAAAGGCAAAACAAGAGCGAAGGATAAAAACATGGTGGGTTGTAGTTAGGCAAAACCTTAGTTGGTGCTATAGATTTTGACATGCGGTTGCTTTTTTTTAATTTGCCTTTACTGTCCCACTGCTGGGCAAAGGCCTTCCCCGTCACCTTCCACACTTCGCGATCTTCTTTGGGGTTTCTTATAAGAGCTTTTAAATCTTTAAGCGTCAGAAGTGCCATGTCAACAAAAACTCAGCGTTGGATAGCAAACCTTTGTTAAGAAGACTCGGTGCTGACGAGTAGTAAACCATTACTTAGTAAAATTTATAAATTAATTTTGCTTAAGCTGCAGCACAAACGAGTTTAAGTATCATAATTTACGTTGCTTTGTTGTTTTAGAATACAAAAAATCGAGTATAAGTTATTTTACAATATGCAGTTTTAAACTTTACGAGTACATACGGATTTTGAATTAGGTATTAGTACAAACTTACCGTCATGCGAATCATACATGTAAATAATTTCCTTCCAGCCATAGTAGATGATAGTATCTGCGATCGCTTTGTGGTAGTCCGGCCTCATGCTGACAGCGTAGTCAATCAACCCTGATGACGGTGGTATTACCTGCATTTACAAATTACTCAAACACAATGTGAACAAGACCGCTACACATCGATTATGTGATTAAGTCAGTTATACTTTATGCGTTTGAACACGAATTAACGATAATACAAATTTACCGTTTTATACAAAATTTTGTTTAAGTATTTGTAACAAATCTCAGGCAAAAATTTTTTTGAACAGTTTTGTCATTCTCATATTTTTTTGAGTGTGAAGAACTATATTGTTTTATTTTTAGGTGATCAACCTTTAATTATAGACATTCCAAACACTATTACTGGATGAGATATTAACCTAAGCATGCGGGTCAAGTTAAACTTTCTCAAAGCTAATAAACGAGGCAAGTTTGAAACTTGAAACTAATGCTTACTCTATTAGCATTATATCCAAGGATAAATATAATATGACTTAATTTAAATTAGTTTTGGTATTCACACCGTGGACCTAGAAGGACTAGCTGGATGATTTGGGCTCTACTGAATCTGACCTTTTAGAGCGTTGGACTGAAGCGCTCGTGGTCGTGCTTGCTTAGTCGTTCTTGATAGATCGTCGAAGTTAAGCAACGTTCGAAACGGTCTGTAAGTGGATGGGTGACCGCCAGTGGCATTTTCATCTGAGCGCTTCCGTGCTTCGGAGGGCACGTTAAATTGTCGGTCCCGGCTATTTAAGTCGTTAAGCCATGACGGAGGCCTTAAGGCGGCCTAAAAACTCCAGTCACCAGATTTGGCCACTGACTCATACGAATTTACTTACAGCGTTGGACTGGACGTGCTTGGGGCTTAACATGAACTCACTTTACTTCTTGGTGTTTCCTGGCCGTTTTTGAACTCTCGCTTACACACATAGTGACTGCACTGGTGTGCGAGCGAGAGAACATGATAAGTTGCGACTTTTCCTTAATGAAGTGATGATACTGAAGCGCTTTGTTTTCGTAATAAGTGTTGACGTGCAGTTAAACTGCCAGGAAATAAGAGTTCCTGTTAACCCTCAGAAGAGAAGATAACGTGAAAAAAAAGTGTTATTGAAAGCTGTGTGACGTATCTCACCTTTTCAGGAAACCATGGCGTTACAAACGGCATTTGGAATGTGTTGGTGTAGGAATGCAAGGTATCGAACGATTCTGGTGTCACTGCTCCAAGCATAGCAAACACTCCACGTGCAAACTGATTGCAAACTGCAACAAAATTATACTTGGCAAACTTAAATCTTATACTCGTACAGTGGTGACTATATCATAATTCCATATTATGTTTGAGCTTAATGTCAAAGTGACTTTTGGATATACCTTAACATCTCTATTAATGAGCTAATGAGGTACATTATTATACTTCTGAAAATCGGAATATTTTTAAAACATAAAACTCTGCGTCAAGGTGGATTAAATAAGACAATTCCACTTTACTTTCAAGTTCATTTAATTTGGCTCCTCTGACAGGCTTTTAAAGTAATTGTGTTAGGGTGCAATTACACTGGAACACGGTACGTCATATATAGCCTAGCTCTTAGTTTGTGAGAATCCCATCAAATCTATACCTTTTACATTTCAGTACAGTGGGCTAACTGATAATGACATAAAATACTAAACTGGCTAAAAGTAAAATAAAAAGTAGGTATTTTTTTAACAACTTTGACATAGCTAAAATACACCAAAAGTAATTAATTATTTCCAAAAAACATTAGGTATACATAAAACGTCTGACATAATGTTTAACGCGCCTCGGGGATTGAGCTACAAATTTGTTTTACTTGGTATAACTATTACAAGTTCTTTTTATGAATTTCAGGATAAGATCAAGTTACCTTAAAAGATACAAACCGTCAGTAGCGCCCTATATAAAAGCAATACCTTGAGTTGAGCTTTCGTAACGAAATTTAAAATGCCCCCGGCTCTCTGCGATAGGATTACGAAGTTCAGTTTATGTTGGGGGCACTTAACCCGAAAAGAAAGCTAAGAGGTGGGGTGAGGTAGATACCTTCTTTATCTCGAAAACGACTACAAACTCGCAGACAGAAGTCTTAGGTAGACGGTCCAATAAAATAAAGCAATATTGTAAAGAGGATCTGAAAATTTGATGCAGCAACAATGTAACGTTATCGGTTAGTAAAGAATATATTTAAAAGATTGGATCACATCAGTTTCAATCACGTCAGCTCGCAATAAAGAAGAGTGGACAGCTAAACAGTGGAATGTCCGTCACACGCTCATAAAAAAGATAAATAACATCAATGCATTCCTCTCCTCGCTTTGGAACTCGATACTCAGTCCATTTAAAAAATATTGAATAAAATGTCGATGCTTCTCATGAAAGGCTTTTGTTATCTTTTGGTCCAGTGAAAATTTCTCAATAAGGCAAAAGAATAGTTAATTTTTTACAGTTTTAAAGCAGTCACCGTATAAGCTTATGTGATTGAAGTTTTTTCGTGTAAATGGAATGGTTTTAAATAACATTTAAATAAAATGAAGCGAAAAAAAACCACGGTTGTATTCTGACGTACGGAAGACTTCCAAGATCTTTTGATATAATGGTGTTAACAATTATTAGTAACACATTTTGAATAGAAAGCTAAATTTATATTTAAAAAACGGAAAAGTCAGCATAATTATATCAAACCCTAACAACACTATTTTCCTTTGCTATGACAAATAACATGCCAACATAAAAAATAATTTAAATAGGTTTTACTAACAGTAAATATAACCTTCACGTGTCGCTAACACGCCGGGTGGTCAGAAGCATAATTTTAAATATAAATTGGTTACTCACGATGTTTTCCTTCATCGCTTAGAGATCATGTTAATACGTATAATAGATTAGATCATGTTATATATAATATTTTTTTCTGAAAACCTTTGATTTAAAGTCGAGGCACTAGCCCACTATCCAACAAACGGACTATTTATAAAAAAGATATCACTTGAAATAACCGCAAGTCCGCTACGACAGTAATATTTTGTAAAATTCCTCTCGATACCTCATTATCCAATAAAAAAGCCATAATTCGATCGTTTTTTCACTGTTATTTTATTTTGTGTTTGAGCTGACGTCGCACGTAAAACTGATAATACCCAAACACAAAATGCATTGTAATGAAAAAAATTTAATTGTTAGACGAGCACTATGAAAACGTAGCTAACTTTAGTACATTTCAACAAGATTCCAAGATATATTTAGAGTCATTGAAATTTCTAAAATAACATACCATCTAACAGATCTATGAATTTATGATCGAGACAAATATCGTTTTTTATCTGGCTTCCTATGGTCGATATTGCCTAAATACTACTGAAGCCATATAATTTCATTGATGGCATGATTACACTCAGACAAGACTTGAACAAGAACTTGAAGAATGTAAAATGCATCGCAAAATAACTCCCGGCAAATCATCCGGGCTTTATTAGGAATCAAATTATTATGTAGAAAAAAAGTCATTGTTTTACCTTATACCATGTTTGTAATCTTAAAGCGATGTTACATTCAAACATCATTAAAGTGTTTTATTCAGATTTCTTTTTCAGTTTTTATGCTTCAATTTTTTATTGAATAAAAATAATGTATATGTATTACATCGGGGGATGTAGGGGATAAGTCTGCCAAGCTGAAGTGGGATTGGGCGGGCCACGTGAGCCGAATGCATCCCGATAGATGGGCTAAGATCGTGACGCAGTGGGTGCCTGACGATGGGCGGCAACGCCGAGGCAGGCCTCGAAGACGCTGGCGTGACGATCTCGATGCATTCCGAGCTGACTGGTGGGACGAAGCTGGCGACCGCAAGTCTTGGAAAATGGTGGGGGAGACCTTTGCCCAGCAGTGGGACAGCATAGGTTAGAAAAAAAAAAAAAAAATGTATTACATTTATACAGATATTGAACAATGACAATGATTCTTCCATGCGTGCAACGTGTTCAAAAAGAGGGACAAAGAGAAAGCATATTCTGTGTTACAAATGTTACAAAACACAAGTCTAGAAAAAAGAATAGAGGCAACAAAAATAGCATCTGCAATGAAACGAGCTCGCTTCTATTGTCTTGTAGGTACTGTCACAACCTCCTATACATATCCTCCTGTTTATGTTGATGTAACCATTTCTATATAACGTACATTACTATTATTACTCGTATAAGTATCGTTTTATTTACTGATGCCTCGGTGAAAAACCGGTGAGAGTAATGGTGAACACAACCGGGTGGTGCCCATGCCCATACATAATTATTCTAGTCCGCTCGCAACTACTGCTAAATAGTCAGGACGCAAATAAGGTAACGAATCCAAAAATCCTGTGTCTATGTTATTAATATCATAAACTTGTTCATTTTTCTTGCAACCATTTTCCGAACTTCATAAGAAGAGCCTCCTTCATTATTTTTTCCACAGAACCTCAAATATTGAAGCGTACTAGGTAATTTCAGTTTATTGTGTACCTATCAGTGTGGCGTTTTAGAATATTGATATAAAATAGGTACTCTTAAACAGTAATAGATACCCAGGTTTTGTACGATATATTTATAGGCTTACTGTACGATACGTGTCCATAATAATGTATGGTGCGCGATATTGTTGTGCTATAAACTATACGCTACGAGTATAAGCTATTATATTATAGCGTAGTCTGAAATCCGCTTTACGCGAATAGGCGCGGTTGTCTGCGGTTCGCGTTCATCCTCTTTCACGGGCAATTTGCTTTTGTGTTCACTTTTTAAATTTTCGCTCCGGTTTCGTATTGTTCTCATTTACCAAGAGACACGAAATATGGGCGTATTCTTATCTCATTTTTTGTTAGTCTTAATAAAATAGGACCTGATTAAAGCGTTACAATCTGTGGCATTGTGACATAATTATGTTGTTTCCCCGAAGCGCGATAGACTATTTTATTTACTTTTGTTATATGTTTTTACTTTTTTTATTCAGTCTTTGTTATATTTTTGACACCACTTTGAACACAAACAACGGGATATTTGCCATGATTTAGTGATTTCAATAATCGAATATCCCGTTATTTGTGTTCAGTGTTGATAAACATGATAGTTTAAAAAGTTATTTACTTACCTATTCAAGAGCCCAAGAGGAATCTTTTGACGATATCTAAGGCAGGGCCACATTTAAAAACATTTATCCAGTCAAGTTCTATGCTCATCACCACTTATGAAAATGCAAACTCCTCACAATGTTTCTGTATACATACTACATAGTTATTATTTATTTATTTTTTATATTGATCAACATCTAGGATTCGAACTCACAGCATTGTATCGACAGTCAAGAATAAATCCCGTTGGACTATCACAGCTCAACAAGTATTTTTTTAAGCGAGAAAAACAAAATTGGATTAAAAACTCACTGAGTCGGGATAGCTTGAAAGCGTCTGCCGTGTTGATCACGTCGACGTAGGCTTGCAGGTCAAATCGACGGCCTGTTATATTCTGATTATGTACTGTCATAGCATACTTGAACACCGTCTGAATCTCCTCGGTGTTTTGATCAAATATTGCACCTGTAAATAAAGAAAGTGATAAAACTGTGTAAATGTACGTTATCTGGTTCCCATAGTATGAAGCTGTGTGAAATGTCCAGCATTATTTATTTATTTAACATTCATCGAACTTTCTGCCATGCTTAATAGCATGAACAACTTATTCATTTCTTAAAAATGCATTTAAATTGCAACATAGACTGTCCGCATTGTCTATGCCACAGTTTACTTATTTACCCAACCAAGATCGGTAAAACGATTATGGTTAAGGTAATAAGTATCATAAATCTACTTGTTTCCTTGATTACAGGACACCTCAGTATGCAAAAAATATATATTAAACATTATCTTAGTTTGAAGTTGGTATACCTACTGAAATAAAACACAATAAAAGAGTCCTAGTTAGTTCATGAAGCAATTGAATATGTAGGTTATTTCGCGTAGATTATGGCAGATAGCTTTTTCTTTTTACATTGAAGAAGGCACAGGCACACTCCAGTAGGTATCTTTATCGCTCTAAGAGCGCTTAGACGCACATTGTGAAAGCGCTATCGACTTGATATATGAGTGCTGACCAAAGCGTTTATCTGAATCAATAGCTCACTGGCTCTTCCGCGGTTTTTGATTTATGTCTCACCGTCATCTTTCTATGCTCTTATTCAGCCCGTTGTCGGTTTGACATTCCATTTAATACCAAAACGATCTAAAGATAGCTCAACTGATCTAGGAAGCCAGGGACGACCAGTCAAAAGCATGCCCAAAACTTTAGCGGCATCGACAATACGACGCTGAATGGGAATGCTGATCTTTAGAGTCCCAAACGTTCTCAATTCATCAATCATGATGATGTGCAGAAGCACAAACACGCTTTTTTGTATTCGTATAATAATTATAATTATTTAAGTCAGTTACTTGACAGTTATGACCTTCTTCAACTGATTATGATGGGAAAAAAACGCAAGAGGCGTGTTGGTCGGAGGAAGAAGTCATGGTTGCGGAACATCAGAGAGTGGACGGGGATAGCGAGTGCTGCGGAACTGTTTCGACTCGCTAAGGACCGGGAACAATACGCCATATTGACTGCCAACCTTCGCTAGTCGGAGAGACACTAAAAGAAGAAGATCATTATTTAGTTATTAGGTATTTTTCGTAATCATTAAAGAATAGTCACGTGCGTTACTTAGTAATATTTTGTAAATAATCCTTGCACAGTTATTTAAAAATATAAAGTAGGATTTGTTTCGCTTGAAAGTGTCTCACCTGCCAGCGAGACGGTAACTTCATTAAAAAAGATAAAACTTTTTCAACGGTATAACATTTTCTAAGCCTCTGAGGGAAGAGAGCATTATAGTGCCGAGACTTTTATAACACGGTCGCAGCGATTTTTTTAATTTTGCAACGTTGATATTTAATAAAAGCGTTCTGCCTCGTGGAAGTGATAACTTGAATGATTTATTGTTATTTGTATCGTTGTCTTTATTTTCTATTCAGATAGTAAGAATTGTATTTTTATTATGAAACAGAATGACATGCTTTGGATACATTAAGGAAAGAATTGTGAGGTTCTCAATAACTATTGATCCAATTGAAATGGTTTTCGTCGATGTGAGAAAAATCCCCAGAACAGCCTCGCACCCACCTCACATTAGTTATTTGGCTTACTCCTATTTCCGAAAAAAATATATAAAATGCACGTGTAGTGTTGTTGTTTTCCGTAAGAGCGCTAAAATTTCAAATCTTCTATTATTTTTTTCAAGCAACCCAGTAGATTCGAAAAAATATGGGTGATTTGAAAA
The DNA here is from genome assembly GCA_963565295.1 of Epirrhoe alternata. Classification (NCBI taxonomy): domain Eukaryota; kingdom Metazoa; phylum Arthropoda; class Insecta; order Lepidoptera; family Geometridae; genus Epirrhoe; species Epirrhoe alternata. The sequence continues at coordinate 6,618,617 of OY751375.1, forward strand.
AAATATGGATGATTCCGTATTGCTTATTATTATTTATATTATAATACTGCATGCGGCTTCGCCCGCGTAGTACCAACATACGCCTATTCCAAGTTTCACACAAACATACAAACTTTCAGCTTTATTGTATTAGTGGTACGAGTATAGTGGGATTCTCTTTGTATTTTGTTGTTTTGATATTCGTTACTAGCAAATTGAAAGTTATGTAGTCTTTCTTAAAGTTTCGCGATCATTATTATTAATTATGTTTTATTTAAATAAGGTGATTGTACGCGATAAATCCCGTGTAAATAAAACGTAATTACAAAGTTATGTAATTATCACTACGACAAATTACGTGGATGTTGCGTTTCGTGAAAGTACTAAGCTAAACTATATTGGTTAAAAACTATTCATGTTGTGTGTTGCCTATTAAGCGGTGGTGATAAACAAGAGTACATTGTCATTGTGGTTTATGTATATTGTATTCATGTTTGATTTTCATGAGTGTTTAAATACAGAGTTATGCAATTTTAGACTGTTCAACCTCAACACTCAGGATTGCATTTCATAAACTTTAAGCAATGTTGGATTTCTGCTTAAATTTTCCGCCACTAAAGTTAAAATATGATCTAGTTTGCACAGTATGTATTACTTTTAATGTTCAAACTAAATACTGCTTTCATACCTAATTGCTAGACGCTGTAAGTAATATCTAAGGAAGTTCATTAAAACGGTGAATAACGTCTGTTGTTGGCGGTGCACTATATAAAATGGTGATAATATGAATAAACAAAACATGAAACTGGAAAAAGACTCAAATATATTTGTAAAACAACTAATTCGACATTATTCCTTTTTACGAAGACAGCGAGGTGCCAAAACTTTTTTAAAACTACTTTTTTAAAGAAGGCTGCCTTCTTTCCAATCAAACTCCTTCGCGTCGCTCACACGCCCAAAGCACGGTAGACTTTTTAAATTTCACACTCATTTTAAACCAAGTTATGAAAATATTTATAAAAATAGCATTCTGTATTGTCATAGTAGGTAGGGATACACCTATTATACGAAAGGAGGCTCTTTGTGGCGCATTTATACTCCTTTTCCCGCATTGGTTCATGAAGGCAAGAAGACACGACAAGGTGAAGATAGAGTGGTATGTTTTGTATTTTTAGGGTTCCATACTCAAAGGTTAAATCGGGACCGGGAGTGATATGTTGGTGGCACCAACCATATCACTCCCGGTCCCGTTTTACCTTGGTGCGAAAGCCGTCTAGAGGTGTGGATATTATAAACTTTGACATAATTATTCTATTCATAAGATCTAACGTAGGTAAGAAGGTAAGAAGACGTCAAAAAAAAATTTTTTTTGACGTCGTCTCTACACTATTACTAAGTTGCCGCTGTCTATCCGTCTGTCTGTCTGTCCGTCTGTCACCAGGCTGTATTTCATGAACCGTGATAGGAAATTTTCACAGATGTATATCTGTTGCCACTATAACAACGAATACTAAAAATCTGGATTAAATAAATATTTAAGGGGGCTCCCATACAACAACAAAATTTTTTTGTCGTTTTTATAGATAATGGTACGGAACCCTTCATGCGCGAGTCATACTCGCACTTGGCCGGTTTTTTTTCAGATAGCTGTAGTTAATTAATCAGATCTTTGTTTTTTATTTGCTAGTATTTTTATAGGTTTAAATGAATATCTAATATTTTGTTTAAACAGCAGGCTCCAACTAACGTGCTTGGAAATACCCTCACTAGAGATGGGCACTAGCTCATAAGAACTTATTTTTTTCGTGTCAAACGTTCCGGTCTACACTCAAGATCAAGAAACGAACCATTTCAGTCAAGTACGACAGGAGTATTATTGTTCTGTGGTCAAGTATGTATATGTATTATAACAAAGTGGTTTATTTTCATCGACATTCACCGTCTTAGTACTATAAAAACCTATTTAACTGAGCACTGACTAAAAAACTATCTGAATAGAAACGATCTCCAAATACTCGTACATGCAACGCTTTTTGTGATAAAAGTTTTTGAACTGAAAACTTCTGTAGGTGCGTTTGGCAGTTTTGAGATGAGAAAATATTCTTGGATTCGCCTAAGAGTCACTCACCGACACCTTGTTATTTGTCAAGTTTAGAACCGTTTAAGTTTTCACTTCTGTCGGCAATTTGGAGTGCTACTATTTTTTTTACATGTGTCAACATGGTGTTTCAACAGATACTTACCTACTATACTACTTTTGTAGTAAGACCGTTGGTTGCAGTCGTAGAGTAATGGAGTAAGTTCTATGAGTTAGTGGCTATCTTTGGTACGGAATATCTAGACCGCCTTAAGGCTTCCGTCATGGCTTTACAACCTGCACGTGAACAACATTTTGACGTATCCTCCAAGCACGGAGGCGCTTCATTGAAAATGCTTCTAGCATACTCATCCACTTTTGTGACCACACAGAACAGGTATGTTCGAAAGCTCTACATATAATGTATTTTATATAACTATGTATTTTTTTCTAATTTCTTCCAAACGCTTCTAACCCTAACAAGTCTGTGAATTCGAAAGAATCATATATTAATCATTTTCAAATATAAAGCATAAAATTTGGTAGCAATCCCTACACAAATAAAAAAAGTTTTTTGTTTTATTCTAATGGTTTGAAAAACGTTTTATGGATAAAAGTTTTTAAAGCTACTCGCATAATCGAAAGCTTTGGAACAGCTTTTGTTATTTGTTTTTGTAGGATTATTTACCTATAATTGTAAATCTGAAATAATTGTAATTGAAATTGGTATTGGCAAATAATATATTACGTATTCGTGAGCCTATTTTACGCTTTTTGTGTATGACTGATTTTCATTTATTCACCCAGGGTGTGTTAGTAATAGTTATTTTTATCCAAAAACATAATCACTGTACTGTATCTACTGTAACACGCTGCGGCGAAAGAAAGACAGAGATAGTTCATTGAGTTAGAAAGAGATGGACACAATAACTAAAGAGAACACAACATGGAAAGCCCATGAAGCCAAAGCGAGATGGAAATAAAAACAGGGTGATATTTATTAAGAAAAAAGCATATACTTATCTATGTATGCTTATACGAAAGTCAAGACCGATATATTAATTGTAACTGAACTATTTTATATCCTATAAATATATATTCACAACAAAATGTTTGTAATGAGATTAATTCTTTTATAAAACATAGTAAGTATGTAACGAATTTTCTAATTTATACACTTACCAACAGCTATTTTCTCGACTGGAAATGCTTGAGCTGTCAACACTTCTACCCGTAACGAAAATACGAACGAAAACAACAAAAAATATTTTTTGTTGAACACCATTTTTGAAGATATTTATTTTACTAGGGGTAATAATAAAAAATCATTCTTAAGGTGTGAAATATGTGGAAATACTAAACAATAAAGTAGCGGGATGCTGCGTGCAAACCTGAGACTTGGGGGCGACTGATGGCGAACGAACGTGGCATGGGATGCGGGGGCACCCTCCCCCCGCCACGACCGCTGAGCACCAATCTCACTTACACGTTTTTCGTTTCATTGGTAATGCTTGAATATTTAAATAATAGTATATACTGTGGTAAATTGAAAAAAAAATTGCTTTCCTACTCCTGCTTAAAATTTAATTGTATCGAATGTTTACTTAAACTTCACTTTACTATATCAATATAGCAAAGCTAGTATAAAAATTGCATTTCTACAATTTTCTGCAGGTCAGATTCATCAACTTTTTTTAAATAAAAATTTGAGTATGTTTCGCATTGAAGGTGCGCGCGTCGTTTTTCTCCAAAGTAAGGGTTGGGTCGCCAAACTCCCCCATCCCTAAAAGCCAGATCTTCCTTTAGCTTTAGCCGCAATTCTCGCACTACTTCAACATCGCACTTTAGCTATTAAGTACTATTTTATTTGATTAGAGATGTCTGAGAAAAATGAAAATGAGTCTTGAATAGATAGATAGATAGATAGATAGATAGATAGAAAGCTTTATTTGCCAACACACAGAGAGACACATACAGAGAACAGGTACAAAAAAGAAAAAATACAAAAGTAGGTAGGTATGAGGTAAGTAGGTGACAGAGCTATGAAGTTAAGAACCTCTGTGCCTATCCCTACTCACCTACATGCAATCTACAAACAATACACAAAACAAGAAAAGACCTAAACAGCACAACTAAATAAAATTAAGTACAAAAAAAAATAGATTAAAAATAGATTAAAAAAATAGATTGAATAGATTTCTCAGAAGGCGTGAGTGGTCTGTTGATCGAGGCTAATTTAGGCTGACATTTTACACAATACAATTCTCGAATTTATTATACAATTCCGTTAAGTGCAATCATTTGAAGTTAGATAAAACCAATTTAGATGAAGGTGAATTAATTACGAGTTACTTAAGATTACCAAAACCAATTACTTCAGTTGACATACTGCTTACAGTAGGTACGTATCGTCTATTACAATTTCCAAATAAGTACAAGATAATTCTTGAAACTGACGTGCCCTATTCCCTTTCGGTACATGAGTCCTAATTACTTTTATTCACAATTCCCAAAATTCTCACTTACCAAAATACCTACTCATATGTTGCCCATTATCTACAATCACTACTGCCTATAATTATCATTTCCCATAATTTCTCGTATTCATCGTTCAGTTGAACTAAGTAAACGATGAATGGGACATAACTACAAAAGATTACCAACCTCAATAATTACGCTCTTATTTAGAGCTGCCAAACCGCACAAGTAACCACAAACAACCCTAGTTTTACATTTCTATTATTAAAGATGTGTTGACGAAGCAACTGACAATCAACGCCCCTTTGTACAGAACTGGAATTTTAAGGTTTACAAAAGTCAATAGGTATATTTTAAAATAAAAATAACAGAATTTTTGGTTTTGAAGTGTGCGATCAGGTTTAATCGACGCTATTTCCCATCTGGAACACTTTTCCAAAACAAGACATTTATGCTTTTAAAATTTCCAAATGTACGTTCTATGGTGGAGCGCACACGTTTTTGGAGAAAGATATATCTTCCTTCAGGAGAACCTTCAATCGGATTATCTATAGGCCTGAATCACACATGATAATAATAAAAATTGTTTCATCTTTGAGACTCTATATGGGTTTTTATGGCGCATTGCCTCCAAATGAACGCGTACACCACCAAACGCATCTACATTGTTCATTGGCAATCACTGTCGCAAAATGAAAAAAAAAAATACATTCAAATATTATTGAGATGACGGAAAATATTGATTATTCACAATACACGGTTAAAGTAAAATTATGGCTTACAAATAAAATCTGGACATTATGTGCCAAATATATGTATATGTAACCTTAGTATGTTTTTTTCCTCTGACTCGAAGATCTCTTTAAAGGATCTTAATTATAAGTCCCTGTAAATATAAAAGGATTTCTAGTTAGACACGTTTGAAATACAGTCGTGATGATCCTGTAAAATAATAAGTGAAGCTTATGCAACTTAAGCACTCACCCTCGTTTAATAATATTCCTCTCATTCTGGTTTAGCGGGAATTTTATATACTTCCTGACAATGCTGGATGCATTGACAGCAGTCTTCAGTTCTCGCATAAATCGAGAAAATGTCTTTTGGGCAGTTGACCCGTCCATGTTTTGCCCAACCGACTTTTCATTGGAACCTTGAGCATTGAAGTTCAAGGTATCAAATATCTTAAAAAGGATTGGTAGGTATACCTATACCAATCTAGAATGAAAAAAAACACCTACTTGGTTGTGGGCTCAACTCCATGTCTTCGTAACTTAGGGGCAGTACAGTAGAGGCACAACTTCCTGGCACAGCTCTTGGAATAAATAGCTCTCGGTCTGTAGTGCCTTTGAAACTCGTAAGTCGGGAATACTACTCATAATTTGTTCGTTACGTAGTCAGCGCCGGTTCATAACTCGATCAAAGCACCTCAATCAAGAGAATCCTTGCAGCCATTTCATACACAAAACTTAGCCTTACGAATGTCAAAAGACAGCACTTTTGGCTTCGTCAATTTCCGTCTACACATTCGTCAAAATCAAATTTTCGTTTGTACTTTCGCGATATGACTTTTTTTATTTTAGGTCAAACCTTTTTCGTTCAAATGAAATAAGAACCGTAATACAAATCATGCGAAATTTCTAAAACTCATTTTTCCTGGAACGCAAATTACCTCCCTGGTTCTGTCAGCTACCTACAAGTATACTTATAAGTAGAAAAAATATCAGTTTAGACCATTACAGTGACAGTTGGTTTCACGAGACTGTCAATCACAGAAAAAATACTCGCGTAGGTATATTCATACAATACCGTGAAATATAGGGATAAATGAATTTGTTCTGAAAGATCTTTAAATGTTTTACAATCTAGAAATAATAGGGGATAAACTTAATATTATGAGTTCACGGTAAAATAAATATGATGTTTGTTGTTCTCATACATACAACAGGTGTAGAGACCTAGTTCTAGATTCTGCTATGACCATCTTGTAAATTCTTGTAAATTAACAAGCTCACGCAAAAACTTACGCTGATACTCAAACTCGTTTTCAAAACATTCAAAAATACAAAGTGCTTAGAATCATTTTCTGTGCGGATTTGTGATATGGCTACTAATAAAAAGCACTGTAATAATTATAACATTATAAAATATACAATGCAAAATATTTAGCTGGCCTTCTTTTCATGTTCATAAAATATAAAAGTAATAAATTTCGAGTAGAAACAGCTAAGTTTCACAACATAAAAACTTGTTTGCCGTTGTGGAGATGGTCTCCGAGACCAAGTGGCTATTCAGCATTTCACTGTAAAATTGTTTCTAGCTTCGTTATTAAACGTTCCTTGTTAAATATTCTTTCAATAGATGGTAAAGAAGAGATGTATTAAGCTATTCTTTTTTTTAACCTATCTCGTCCCACTGCTGGGCAAAGGTCCCCCCCAAACTCCTCCAATGGTCTCCATCCTGTGCCACGTTCCACCAATAAAAAGAACAATACCTTAATAAAATCATAACTCACATTCTTAGGATTGTTTTGATATTGTCTGACCACTCTGGCTAACAGACTTCCACTTGAACTGGAAAGAGCTTTTGGTGCCAAAATAACTTAAGCAAATGGTGTGTAGTATCAAATTCCTGAATGTTTCATAAAATATAAAGGCAAATCTGAGTTCTATTAAATTAAACTTTATTAGTGTTGGAATTTTCGAACTTTAGCCTCCATTGATATTGTAGCTAGTTGAATGAATAGAGAATACGAATCTAAGATTACCTTCAAAGGTGATTGTACGCTGCTCACAATGAAAGATGAAACACTAATGGCGCCGTTCTTAGACCGAACTTCATTCAAATAATTTGAATCGAGCAAGTCTGTAAGAAAGTTTATTTGTTTTGATTTAATGCACTCATTTCTTGTATATTTCTTGTATTATCTTGTATATTATTAAGAAGTTTGTTTTGGAGAGTATAACAATCTTTGGCTTTCATCGTACTTTACCGTATTAGAACTAGAATAGAATAGAATAGAATATTACTTTATTGTACACCAAAAAGAAAGAAACACAATAGTAACAAAAACAGTTCTTAATTAATGTGCAACAATGGGCGACCTTATCGCTGAAAGCGATTTCTTCCAGGTAACCTTTGGATGGATAGGATAGAAAATTACATGAATTAACTATCCTTTTATTGCATACCATTCTTGCCTCTTGCTTTCTCAAACTCAACGGAGCAAGAGCTAATATTCTGTGGCGAGAAGGGGATGCCAAAATAGTATCGTGTAAATGGCGTTTTAGTTTAATTCATATTACTGCACTAAAATGGAAAACTAATAAAAATTTACAATTGTAATGTATATTTTTTTAGACTTTTCTTGTTAGTCGTCATGAGCCTCGGCTTATTACCCTTGGGCGTCCTAAAACCTGTGTCACCCGAGTTAGCAGCCCATATGAACCTTTTTTTTTATAATGAATGGGTCGACTCTTGACCTCGAAACTAACATAGGCAAAAATGAGGTCTACGATGGAGCGAGCCTACCCAATAAAATACTTATCAACATTGGATTATTAAGGTTTTTTACCAGAAAGTTCGTGCCAACACTTGGTAGGTTAAATAGTTTCCGAAAGACGTTTAGATCCTTTGTAAAGGACCCTTCCTACCTATCTACACTCTCCTAAATACATATTTTATTCAAACACCAACTCTCAGGAAACTATTAAAGTTGGTAGATTGTCGCCGAAATCAATCTCAAGCCGAAACTTTTCCTAGCGGACGACAGTAGGTACACAATTTTAATGGGACTAACAGCGATGAACATGAACTTTACCGCGATCGCTTTTGGCAGTTTCACTATTAGTAATTATTACAGATGCATTAAGATTATTTTATCGTAAGTTTAATAAAGAGCTGCAGAGCTTTTTGTTGTCACCAAAAATTATGAAGGGTTTTAAATACCTACAGAACTGGGAGAATGTCTACCATGCCCGGAAGGTACAGTCGTGATCTTGTCATAGTTATATTCATGGGACATGATTTGGCTCAAAACATATGAACAAACAATAGAAAGAAGTCTATTTTAATAAAATTTATATTGTAAATGGTTTGAATTTACAATTTGACAACTCGGGGTATGATGAAAATAAACAAAGCATTTTACTCTTGGAGCCAAAGGACAACCCGTGGGCACCATACACTTAATGAATTTATGTCCACAGAAATTGCCTAATTGAGGAAAAGGCGCTTGTTTACTTACCTTTCTGCCACTGTGGGCTAGTGGACGGCCAATAAAAGCAATTTACCTAGGTTATTATTTATCTTTAATTTCCACCAGCATACAACTTTATTTTTATAAAACGGGATAAAACTCATTTGCATTATGTATCCATCAATCTACCGATTTCTTCCCGATATACCTATCTTCTCTTTCAACGCCATCGGTCCAACAAACTGTAGGCTGTCTACACTTTGATATTCATGCTAATAATTATTGTGACACTGAAAAGAAAATGAGCAAAACTGTATGGAGCTTGGACCAAGAAAAAAAAACTTCGAACCTACACAAAGCGTAATAGTTTACGTACTCGTACTACGGTATGGTAGTCGTTTATTACGTCTACTGCCTACAAAGTTAGCTGAGATTGGATTTTATCATAATATAACATTATATCATATCATTCTTTTACCTGGAAGTGATCATTTTCTCTTATAATTCTATAGATCAAAATAATATTCAATTCTTAACACAACACAAAATAATGTCAAAATTAATGAGGGATTTGCTAAAACAGCAAGCTAAATGAACTTTGTCAATGTTTTATACGATAAACATAATTTTAATAGCGACTATGGCACTGGGCATCGTTGTGTCCTCGTGTCCTTGACATCCTTTAAACTAATTGAATATGTGAGTAAGTAAGTGAGTAATACTTGCTTAATAAAGCGGATCAAATTAGTTTCGAACAAATATTTTTGCGTTTGTATGATTAAAATGATTTCTTTTGTGCTCTGATTATTCATATCACGGTTTCTTTTCAACTTTAAAAGGGAGAAAATTCTGAGCACAATCATTCTGTTACGAGGAGAGGTGTCGTAAAGAGAATTGTTCAGAACTTTATTGCAATGCTGAACTCCCAGCAGTTAGAATCGTCCACGTTGAAAAAAGTTAATGCCAACTTTATAGTAGTAAGCTTAAGGTACAGAACGGGAATAATCGATATGACACTGTTCCGTGTTTGTTTCGTTTCACTGTACGAGCGTTTTCATTGAAATAATTGAGCTTATTTCGCAGATTGGTTATTTTAAATGTACTCGTATGAGGCGATGTATCGACTGCGAGGATAGTTTTTATGCTAGTTCTAAACTATCCTCTTAGTCATATATCATCTATTACATCAGCTCACTACAGAGCAGCGTTCAGTGTGTCTACTAGACGCTGTTTATGTAATGTTCTAGGGCGATGATTCTATAATCAAGCCTAAGATTTATAATTAAAACCGCACCGTACCGGATCGTAGTATCCTTTTATCAATGTTACCAGTTTGACATGGTGGTAGGTATCCGTAAAAGCATTTGATTTGTAAATTATCTGCATCGATCAAATCGAATTTCAATTCTAATTTGACCTAATAATAAGATTTTGCTAGAACTGAACTGTTGATAAAACCTAACCTTTTTTTTACGCCGAAAAATGCCTAATTGACAAACATTATAATTTATTTAGTTTATTGAACACAACACTCCACATACCTATAGTATATTATCCTCACAGGGTCTATTGACTGACCGACGGTTTTCGACAGAATACCAGCGCCTCGCTACCTCGTTGTGGGGAGGCATTATGCTGAGTCGAAGCCCTTTTGCTGCTGTAGCACACATGAGGTACATGACAGGTTTCTTTTTTTTGTCTTATTCTTTTAATTATTTTTTTTTCTTCTCATTTTGTATTTTGTGTGTCCTTGAGTGGCAAATAAATAAATGTCTATGTCTATGTCTAATGCATCCCCCACCGCCCCGGGGGGCAGCTGATGGGGGTATGTGTTTTTTACACCATTTCCTTCAGGCACCCTTAGTAAATGTGTCAAGCGGGTATGAGCCTCGGAATAGTCCGTAAGCAGCCGATCCACCTGCGATGATATTCTGTAAAAAAAAAACACTCTTTTGAACCTAACCCTTTTTTTTTACCTAACCTAACCTAACTGCAAGAAGTAAGATCATATTTTCCAAATAGTTTTCAAATTTCAGTTACCACCAAAATATACAATGATAATGTATATTTTGGTAATAATAATAATAAGTTAGCCCCGATTTAAAAACCGAGTAGATTAAGATCTAAACAACAATAATAATAATAATAATTTTATAATAATATACATATATAAAGATAATTCCATTTTCTAGCCAAATAAACACGCATTTGGATTACCAACCAAAACTATTATCACCCTATAGAGACTAAAACTAGATAGCAGTGTTCGAAAGTTTCTAAAAATGTTAAACAATGTAAGGTTTGTATTTTATTTTAGTTTGTTCGTTCATAAAGGCGATCGTTATTGCTTCGGAGCGTGTACGAGTAGGTTGGGGGCGGTACGGGAGCGATATGTAATCTCAAGGGTCGAAAACGCTAACTTTTTCGGAACTGCGGAAAAATCCACCGTGAAGTACGGGCTTCGTAAAGTTTTATGAATTAGGGTACGGTATTGATAGGTCTATTATTCTATAGTAGGTTTATGTAAGGTAACTTTGTACATTACCAATATTGTTAATCAATACGTCGAATTTTATGGCATGGCTTAGAAGAAAGTTGTAATTTTGTGCAAGGAGATGTCGTTGTCTTTTTGTTTTTTTTTAAGTAAGATATTAAAAGTAGTACCTATGGGGCTGTGCCGCCACAGATGTATTTATACATATTGTTACAATATTCTCGTTATTCATTTTCACTGATTTTGTTGTTGAGCTACGAGCCATACGAGCTTACTTACTGACTTTGTGATATTTCATTTGTTTTTTTTAAACGCTCTGTGGGTATTTTTTTACTAACTCAAAAGACCTATTAGAGGTGAGTGATAAATAACTTCACGGTGAAAAAATCACAGTGATCTGAAGTCCACCAAGTAACGTCATTCATTCATTCACGCTCCGTTCCAATCCAAGAATAACGTTCGGAACGATTTCCAATCGCCTGCTCCTCCCCGCCGAGTCACGCGCGTCACAACTTCGGTTAATTTCGGGCGTTCTCGGGTGGGGCCTGGCGCCATCAAAATCCGTCCAGCAGATTATGCGTTGAAGCCGGACAACAGACAGACAGACAAAAATATCAAAATGTTTTTTTTTGGCTAGTAACACAAGCCAAAAAAAATTACATTTTGAAAACCCATAGGGGTATTTTTTTTAATTTTAATTCAATGTACATAATTGAATTTAAATATAATATCTTCTCTATAGTTAACTCGAATAAAAAAGCGCTGAAATTTGCGCACTGCTATTTTGGATCAAAAGACATCTCGTTTCCCGATTACTACGCGTAAGGTAAGTATGTGGGTACATAGGAACGCCAAGTATAATGCGACATAATGTGATCGACGTGACAAAGTAACGGCGATTTTTCACTGTGACTTTCTTGGAACTGGAACGACAGTCACTGCGATACGAAAGTCACGCTTTTCCTCACCTCTAAGACCTATTAAGATCATACAAATTATGTATTTCAGTCTATAAGCTTCCAAGCATGAATACGACCCCGAAACAGTTTGAAATTTCTAAATTTTCTGTATTAAAAGAACCCAAGTATTATAAATAACTCTAGGGAATGGTAATGTTGCGGGTTTCTTCTTTCGGAACCTTTATTCTATAGTAGTCGTCTGATTTTTATATTCAAGAATTTCATCATAATAGTATTTATTTATTAACCTATTTTGGACTATATTTAATAGTAAAAATAAATAAATAAAAAGAAACAGAATAATGATTACATTCCCAAAACAAGACATTCTGCCACATCTCTACTTGTAGAAGATTCAAAATTGTTTGAAAATGGCACATCTTCATACATACAAATAAATAGGTACTTGGCATATGCCTACATTTTGCAAAAGGTATCATTCCATTCAGTGACAGGTTGCAAGGCCATCGTCATTATTAGAATATATATTTGCTCATTTTCTCAAGGTGTTTCATTCGCCATATATTATTAAATGACAAATAAATAAAGTAATATAAATAAATATATTAATGTCTTGGATAAGATCAGCACAGGGCCGATTGAAGTGGCGTTTGAGCTACCAATGATGAATGTCAGTATCAAGCAAATAAACACATTGAATTAAACTTTGTTGGCTTTCAAATTGAATGTAATGCGCATCGCATATTTACCAGCGACATTGTTTACCCAGTTTGTTTTCTTAAAAGTCACCAGCAACAGCATTTTCGGAAGATTCATTACTTATTCAACGTCATGCACGACGTCTGAGCAAGCCTCGCTCTATGTAGGCTCTCGCCACTTCATTATCACATTTAACACCGAGATTTGGACTTTATTTGTTCCCACTGACATGAGAATTGGCTTGTGACTTTGCGGTAGTCATTAAGCTGTTTAAAAGTCTCGCAGAGTTCAAATTTTATGTTGAGCTGAAAACATTTAAAACTCTCTGCATAATGAACGTGCAAAATTAAATACACTGTTTATTTTATCTCGTGTCACTTTCTGCATATCCTGCTAATATTATCTGAAAGTTTGTGAGTATATCATACCGTTTTTGTTTCAATCACGTCTTAACCTGTCTATGACAAAGATAAAGACACTTCCTACCTGAATATGTATGTTACTTTTTATTGAATAAACATCTAAACATCTGTGAATAAATTGAAACAAGAACATGAATGGAACTTGGAATAAGTGTGGGTATATAGTGACCTTGCAAAGCTTATAGACTATTAAAAATGTTAGTACCACTAGCAAAGACGCCACTACTGTGCTACTATGCCAGTCTACCATGCTTCTAGCAAATAAACGATTTCATTTCATTTCATTACAAGCTGAGGCTAGATCCTAGAATATTATTTCTTATCTAAAAAACTCTTAAGACTTTTGAAGATATACGCCACGTTCTCTCTGACACGAATTTTAGGTACAGTCACGTGCAATAAGATGTATACACTCCATAATCTTTCAACCCATGTACAGGTCATCATGTCCAACAATGTTCTGGTATTTTTATTGATTTCGCCACTAGTTCAATGTGAAATCAATTTCCGCTTTTTGTTTTTAGCCTACATCTATTAGTTTTCGTGTGATATTAATTTTAAAAGTATGGAGTGTATACATCTTATTGTCCGTGACTGTACATCAAACCAAAATGGCTTCTGTGCAAAAGAGCCGAGCTGAGTTATATTTTTTCTAGGCAAGTGTCAAACATTATTTCGCTACCGCGTACCTAAAGTCTCTTACTATGGTTATCTAAACAGAATAAAATTTGCAAGTAGTTCTTTCCCGAGTGAATTGTTGCTGGCAGCCTGTGCATGGGTGCTGTCAGACTATTTCCTTTACAATCACATACAGTTTTCGAAATTCTGGTTATATTTGGCTTTAAACGTGTGATAAAAGCGATAAACTATGTTGTGCATCAACTTGTGTACGGTGTTTATGTTATTGAATGTTAACATGGCCACGGACCTACACGAACTTACTGTTAACATTCCATTGCATATTAAGATCACACAAATGTGTAATTAAAGTACAGTAATTGAAGTGTAAGATAGAGGAGACTGGCATAAAAGAAGGGAGGCCTATATCCAGCAATGTGTGATACCAGGAGATGATGATGATGATGATGATGAATTGAAGTGTATTTTATTTTATCTTTAATTAATGAAAGACCTTCAAGTATTCCAATCAGCATTATACGAGTAGGCACCATCACTCAAATGTGAATGGCAAACATGCTGTACGTGTACACTGTACAGTACAATTAAGTACCGTAGCACTAGCGTAGCACTCTCGTAGCACATTCGTAGCATATTCAGTTATTCTATCACTAACTTGTTAAAATGATGGCTTTGTTTTAGTTTTGAAATCAATAACATTATTTGAAATGAGACTGTTTATAAGTTATAATATTTATAATAATAATGAATACTTTATTATTTTTAGCTAGACCAATTAAAATTTATTTGGCCTAAATGCATGGTTAGAGCCAAATTAATTTTATTTGGAATGCATTTTATACTGCCTTGTAAACATATCAATAGCTAACATATAATATCTCAAATTCGGATTGAAAGTCGAGGAACAACCCCGTTCAGTTAACGGTTTTATTTTGAAAAAAAAAATCGATACATTTATTAATCTTACAAAAAATTTAGGATGCCTTTGCAAGTAGGATTTTGAAAGATCATAAATTAATTACTAAGCACGTTCCAGATTCAGCGTAACAGCTGTGTCATTTTTCAAATTTGAATTAAATTAAGAATACAAAAGCTAAAAGTTTTATTGAAACGGAATATTTTTCGTGACCTCGTGGTTTCATGGTACGACGTTTCAATATAAAATATTATTATCCAACGCAAAAGTAGTTACCAACATTGATTTTAACGAAAAACATATATTTAATAATGCTTTTGGCAGTATACAGTAAATAAGAACTTGAAATGTATCAATAAATATTACAAGTACAAATATTAATGTGTTTTATTAAGTGCTCGACAATTATCTAAGGTAAGATAACTAATATCATTTTTTTATATAAGTAAGATATAAAAAGTGACACTGCCGTTTATTATAAAATCCTGTAGGTAATACACTCATGTACAAAATTAAAGGAACGGAACAAATTTTATAATGATTGGCAGTGCCAAAAACTAGATAGCAAACGAAAAGATAGTTTATTTATCAGCAAATCAGATAAATATTGAGTAAGCTAGATAAGGCTAGATAAGGCCGCCCATTGTTATTCATTTTGTGCCTTTTTCTTTTTTGGTTATTGTTTGTTTTATGTTTTACTATAAAGATACGAGTATATTGTATTGTATGAAACACACTTAGTAATATAAATTAATACGTTTCTCTAAATATGGCGCTGAGTATAAATTATATTGGTCTTGAACTTTTATAAACGCCTTCTAGCCAAAAATAACGTGTTAGGAGTCAGCTTGTACAAGTAATTTCCGTTTTCATCGGGACTTTAATGAAGTAAATCGCCGTAGCGTAAAATAGATAGAAATAAAATGATTATACAACCTTCGATTGGACATAATAATATTTAACGACATAAATATATTCACTGCTAGGATTTATATTTATTCTATTTATGTTAAATACGTTTTTTAAAACCGGTTGGACAGTTTTGATCTTATGTGATGGAGACGCATACTGGCTACTATCCCTTCAACACTATAGAAATGCATTTATAATTATAATTATTATAATATATAACCTAAAATAACAATAATAATAAATAATGCTGGACATTTCACACAGCATCATCTAGCCCCAAACTAAGCAAAGCTAGGGGAACCAGATACATTACTATTGTGTTAAGGCGCGTACAGACATCGCGAGGCGTGCGACGCGAATGGTTCGTCTCGCATGCCTCGGGCTGTGTGGACGTGTGTGCTCACAGTGAGCATTCGCGTCATACGATCGTTGCGAACGCTGCCTCAGTACGAGGCGTGCGCTCCGTGTGGACGGACAGGTGTTGTTTGCGTTGCGCGCTCATGCGTCATGGACACCGATACCGAATCACTGCGTGAACTTGTTCAACTTTATGAAAATAACAGAGTGTTGTGGGACTCTAAACATTCTGATTATTACAATAAATGTAAAAGGGAAGACGCGTGGCGTCAAATATCACAGCAAGTAACAATCTGCACGTCTCGCCTTGTCGGAGCCATTTTTCTACTGACGAACACCGTGCGTGGTGGTTTGCTTGCTCAGCTTGAGCATGTGTCGTTCGGGACGCACGTATAAATGTACCGTCGTATGCCTCAGGTTGAGGCATGCGAGACGACCCATTCGCGTCGCACGCCTCGCGATGTCTGTACGCGCCTCTATACTTTTACTTATTATGACGTAACGTTTTATTGTTGTGTCACAAGTTCTTTCGAACCAGGGTGGTGAAAGGATATTAAGTGGCACTCGTGCACTTGATACATGTTTTTCTACGAATATATTAGTATTAATGTACGTTAGCTACCTGAGCGGGCTGCGGCGGGACCCCGAAGTTTCACTATGATCATAATTCCAATTTAAAAGTTTACTAACCTTGTCAAATGTTGTTTTAAATCAAGAGTGTGTAACATCCGGTGGGTTTAGGTGAATATAATAAAAAAAATGTTAATAACTTTGTTCATTAACTTAAAATAATAATATACCACGCAGAAGACCATTATCCAAAATTTTTAAAACCTTTGTTATTATTAGTCATAAATACAAGTAATTTTATTATTTGATATTTGAAAGAATTAGTGACACGGCAAGAGGAGAAAGAAAAAGAATTGATATAAGGGTCTTTTTTCGCACCGCCTATTTGCTTATACAGAACAAAAGTTGTTCCTTATGATGATAGTAATACAGTCATGAGAGGTAACCGGTGTTTTACAAATAACCCTGTAGTTTTTTTAAATAATAACACTTTGAACTCATAAACAGCCTGGTCATTGAACTTGCGAAATGAAATTGGCTAGTACTCACATCCACTTCTAAAACATAACTGAAGTCTCTACTAAATGCCATTATTTACGAGTAATAAACGGAGCCAATATACAAAGTACCTACCTAAATAACGCGTTGTAATAGATTTTGCCGTAATGCGTCAAACAACAATAATTTATGAACAGATATTTGGCAAGCATAGGAATCCGGAAAAGCGTGATAATTTCTAGTGAGTGTGGGTACAACGCTTATGGCGAGGCAACGCATGTTTTATGGAAATTATAAGATATTTGTGAAGCGAAAACTTCTTTAGGCGCATGTGGCAGATTCGAGATGAGAAAAGTCACGTGACTGAGTAGTCACGTGTCAGTCAGTGAGTACTGACACCGGGTTTCACTTCTGTTAGTACTCTTGGAGTACCACTGTTTTTTTATTTTTTTACTTTTGGTGAAATGAATCAACACAGCGATAGTTTTTTATTTTTTTAACTTTTGGTGAAATGATTCAACACAGCGATAGTCCATACGAGTGGCGCGCCCGCGGTCTCGCTCACGTGGTATCAACGAATATTAATTTATTTTACTAGTTCACTCCTCTACCTTGAAAAATGTACCCTCTGTTTCATGTTTCTAGGTTACGGTTTAGGCTGTGTAACGATCTGGAAGGCTGGTTTTTTGAGAAGGGCAGTGATGGCCAATTCTGAAACCACGAGTTTGAGAAAAGTTGTGAAAAGTCATGTCCTCCATTTATACATAAATAATATAATATACAGATTTGGTTCTTTTCTAAATCTTTTACCTTTGACGGAAATTATAAGAATTTGTTTATTAAAAAGACATATTTCTTTGCAAAGAAATGTATTACTAAAAGTATAATAGATAAGATCGTTCTATCAGTTTTATTTATCATTTTGAAAGAAAAGCTTGTAAAACCAGAGAGAGAACTATGAACTAAAGGTTCTATAGAGATGTTATTTTGAGATCGTAAAGCAATTCTTTAGGTATTCTTTTGCTTTTCTGTTTTTATCAGATGAAAATGAAATAGAATGCTCCATTTTAAATGGTGATGTTCTACAGACGAGCTTTGTAGATCTCTGTATTTTTGTTGTTTTGATGTTTACCCCGGCAACGAGGAGTCAGAGAAAAGTTGTCATATAAAAAAATCTGTATTATTTTTTACAGCCACATCGGCCGAACGACATTGAAAACTTATAACGAGCACGAGTAATATTCGTAAAGAAAAATTCAAAAGTTACATCGAACAACGAAATAGACCATTAAGCAAGATTATTAAAGAAAAATAAAAGTAATAAAACAAGTCGTGCGTATCGTGTAGAAGGTGGATGCTGAGGACGTCCGAGGGAAGGGCGGCGCGGGTGGATCGCTCGCCTCGGCGTTAGTCGCTCGCCGACACCAGTCAGGGTAGCCCGACCCAGACTTACCTCCCTGTAACTTTTACACTCGACGAGTCACTAAGAGTACGGTTTCACTAAAGTTTTATAAAAAAATGTAACTTCGCTTTCGGAAATAACAAAAATGGCGCGTTTTAAGTTCTTCTTCCAGTTTTTGAAAACTGTTTTTATTTTTAATTTCACCTTTAATTCACCGGGAAGGATGATAACAACACTGGCAGCTCTGAGACTCGGCGGTGATATCAATGAAACGGACAGAATACCAATCGGTAAGATATTTTTTTTCCTTAATTAAAATAAACTACTAGCTACTTCGTCAGCAAAATTATATACTTGAAAATCTGTAAAGATCGAAAACTCGGAGAAAAAAGGAAAATGAAACAGCATCTCGAATATAAAGATCTGAGAAAATGTCTACCGCGCCTTGGGGATACAGTCGTGACCCTGTTTACGTATCTCGACCTCCGCATATTTTCAGTGTAGTGTTTTAGATGTAGATTTAAGAACTCATAGTTTTCCAGTGAAAATTTAACGTATAATTTCAATATGGTGTTATTATGTAGAATATGTATTTACAAACAAAAAGTATATAAGTAGTTTAGCAGTTATCTGGTTCCCATAGTACACGTTAGTTTGGGGCAAGATGATGCTGTTTGAAAATGTCCAGCATTTATTAACTACTAGTATTATTTATTATACAAAAAGACGACTAAATTCTATTTTATATTTTCTTGTTAATACGTCGTAACATATTTGTTATATTTTAAGGTATCCTGTTATTATGTTAATTACTTCCGTATAAAATAAGATATTTGTTTAAATTTCACATAAGCTCGAAATTCATCTATATGAATGTTGATTGTAACCTAAAAAAGCAATAATAAATATTTGAACGAGGAAATAAGCTCATGACTATCTCTTCGCATGAAACGAATATATCCCCCCAGGGTTTTGATTCTCACACATACGAGACCAAGCGATACCGATATCAACGTTTTATAGAAATAGAAGGGCAACTCACGTACGACAATGCCTCTTTTATGTCATCTAAGAATTTCGTGATTCGATTGAAAGTGTCGCGACAAAGAATACACACGACATAAATATTGTCCTTTTTGAAAATACTTGCTTTTCTTTACAACCACAATACATTTTATTAGGATTCCGATGTCGGATAATATCTATTTTGACATTCAAACATTCAAGATAATTTTAAAGTGTAAGGTTAGCCTCCTCGCAGACTGCAGACTATCTATCGGCCGTTAGTTGAGACGGAATATACTTCGGCTCGTAATTAGTATGGAGAAGTATAGCCCGTCTCAACTATACATATATATCTATATAGAAAGTCTGTGGTCTGCGAGGGGTTTTAAAGACACTTTCAAATGTTGCATATTGTTGCAAGATATTCGTATACCATGTGACAGGTAGTAAAACGATTACCTCCTATTCGAATAATCCCTACCACACTGGTTGAAGCCAGGAAATTATTGCCTGGCCACTATTATTGTGGGTTAGCTTTGATACTAACAAACTATGATAGGATTCTTTAAACATTACGCCTACATTTTTCACAGCGTGTTGGCGTGGGTAACTTCACTTAGGAAAATAAATAGGGGGATAAGTGATTATTCTGATTGGTATAGGTAGGTATAAATATTACGAAAATACAAACTTCCAGCCGATTTTTTGTAACAAATGGACCAATATTGTTTTAATGCTAACGTCGGAAGATGCTGCTAATTCAGCATTAGTTTAGTATCATCAACTGCTACAATCGCCTTTAATTCGTCATTGTATGTACCTATAATATTTTCTCCTACTTAAATATATGTATATATATAATAAACTATTCCAACACTCACACACACACACACATACACACAACACATACACACAACACATACACCAACCACCCATGGTGTCGTATTCTTTGGCTTTTCCTTGAGTTCTCTCTGCCTTGTAAAGTGCCTTTTTGTTTTTTCGTTCTCCCGCGACACAGGCTAGCCCTCGTGCGGGAACCTCTAGTAAGAGTTTATAACTTGTAATTGTTGACTAAGTTTTCAGATGACCAAGGGGTTCACTTTTCAACTCGAAATTTCCAAAACGGAAGCAAGTAAACCAACTATACAGGGTGGTGCATTTGTTTGTAGTGTTCGCTCCGTAAACGTCGTTGATGTTGCATACCGATTGTGCCGTCTTGCGGCTTGCTCACACGACTGTACACAAATTCCAATTTTACTCGAATTTATAACGTACTAGCTGCGCTCCCGCGGTGTAACCCGCGGTCCCTAGGGATTTTTTCGGGATAAAAAGTAGCCTATGTCCGTCCCTGGGATACAACCTTTATCCATGCCAATTTTCAGCCTAATAGGTTCAGTGGTCTGGGCGTGAAAAGGTAACAAACAGACAGACAGACAGACAGACAGACAGACAGATAGACAGACAGACAGACAGAGTTACTTTCACATTTATATTATTAGTATGGATTCACGACGAAATAATGAAGACCTTTATCAATAAACAAATTACTGATTCGGAAAAAAGAATTTAATGTTTCTAATATAAAATTGATTTTAAATTAAAATTTATGGCAAAACAACAAATACGATTTGAAATGGTCAGTAACGGCAAATTAATAGGTAATGTAAAACCTATGTCAGGACTTAGGTTATTTTCTATCTGATTTTACTTACCCTTTTTTACCTGGCATCAATACAAACCTCTCCTCCGAGCTTAGTGAGTCTTATCCGCAAATAGCTGAAACCCGCAGTATAACTCGCCGTTTAATTAATTAAGAATGATCCGAATTCTTTTAAATTAAACGATAAGTAAAGAACAGAAAGGGGGGGGGGAGATTAGAAAGAAGCCCTTCCTCTAATAAAAGACTTTACTTTCATAATTATACAGGTTGTAACATTTCGAACGGTCAGTATGGGAGGTTTTTATGAACCATGTCATCGATTTTAGTAAAAAGGAAAATTGCATTAACACATTAAAAAAAAAACTTGTACTCAGCTCGGGAATCGAACCCAGACGTTTTGAAAATTAAAACTAACACATTTTCTATTTAGATGTCGATTGTGTAGGTCTTATGCTGCAAATGTTACTAATGTCTATACATTAATAAAAGCATTGTTTTAATTAGTTCCTTCCTTTGACAGTCGGGTAAAAATAGAATGCGATTTTGCAAATCTGATGGATTCGGGAAGTGCATTCCAAAGCTTTTACCGCTTTTATAGAAATACATTTCCCATTAAAGTCAGAGCAATGAGAAGGAGTAAAAACCTCTTCTTCTCATAATCGTTGACGACTGTCTAAGGATTGCAAGTAACGGGTATAGGAAAGATTAGTACCTACGTTTAAAACATAAACAACATCATAAATAACATTTTTAAATTTTATGTAGGTTTTTGTTTAAGATTAAATTAAATTATAGTGTCATTGACAGCGTAAGGATGTTTTAGAGTTCCTTTGTGTGATAATAGACACTGGAAATCAATATATAACTCGGTAAAAACAAGTTCTCTAAGTTAATCACCACATTTCCGGCATAACCATTTCGAAGATAGCTACGATTGGCTCGAAGTGTTCTCAAACTTGTTGTGCAAATAGAATCTACAAGCTTTCAGTAACACAAACGAACAAGGGCAAACTTTTTCTTTGTCATTAATCTTACGCTCATTTATCGTTTGCACGTGTCGCCGTTAGTAGAAATCTTGTACGGTCAGCAGCGCAGCTGATTACACCATCTGTCATAAGCTCTACAGCTTTTGAAACTTTATATGATATACGAGTAATAAAACATATTGTTTTTGCCGTTCCCTTGTATTTTTTGTAACTTTCTTATGTCGAATCGCTTAGACATGCATCTGAATTTGAAAGATATCAATTTTCTTATAGTGACGTGTCTCTGGCTTTTCATTGGAAAGGGTAAATCGTGAATTTTATGTTTGAATATAACTGCGGCTTTATTCAGGTAGTACTCAGATACTATTACTATGGTAAATCACTAGAGTTGGCCACTGACTCATACGAACTTTATTGGTAAATGTAAACAATAAATGATTCTGATTTGCTCAAACACGTTCCAAGTAGATTATGATCCTAAGCTGCAGTCACAACTGCACATTTAAGTTACTGAACTGATTTGAATGGGACTTTCACTGGAAGATGCTACGTTTTGTCGATACGATAGCTACGTTTTAATCCCGTTTTTTTCGCGGGAAAACGAGCCCACGAAACTAAGTCGCGGGCACAGCTAGTTTATTATATAATTTGACTATTACAAATATTAGATACATTTAACAAGTAAAAGGTGATGATGGAATTAGAAAAATATTTAATTAGTAGATAAAAATTTACCATGGAACCACCACGGAGATGGCGGGACGATTTGGATGTGTATCTACCAGACTGGCCAACTATAGCTAAAGACATAAAAGCCTGGAAATGAGGAGGGAGGCCTTTGTACTGCAATGGGACAATATAGGCTAAAAATAAAATAATAATAAAATAAGTTCGCGAACAAAATAATAATACTGAAACCATTCAGCACATAACTGGTGCATGTAAGCCAATTGCCCAGACGGACTACAAGTATAGGCACGACCAGGTGGCCAACGTAATCCACCAAAAATTAGCAACTAAGTATAATCTTATTGATACATCTGCAGGACTAACACCTTACTACTAAAATTTCATACATATTATACATAGAAACACCCAGACCCGAGATAAATATTTGCAGTTCATACAAACATTTATCGCACGGCGGGGATCGAACCCGCAATCTTCTGCGGTAAAATATTTAGGTCAGAAAGATATGGAAAAGAATGGACACGTTTGTCCACCAATGGAACTAGTATCTAGCTTACTGTTTAGATAGCTTCTAATCTAATAAACATTTTTCTCAAACAATGCCAGATAATTGAAAGCCAAGATACCAAACGTAGTATACGAGTACCACCGATCATAAAAATCTTAAAAGCCACGAGGCACTTCGTGGCTTTATAGGTAAAATACTGCATATTTGCGCTTGTCGGATTTATACTAAACTAGAACACATATTTTAATACTAGAACAAGAGGATATACGTCGTTGTTTTTAAACTATGCAGTAAAAAATAATATGAACTCTGTCTGACCTTATTTTTAATGATTTTCTCACTCATATACAAAAACTTGATATCTTGTTTACTCGTGATCCCCTCTCCCCCCGATCTCCTCTCGTTAATAAATACAATGGGCATTTTTTTTCCATATGCCACATATTAGGTTTATACCTAGTAATATCCACAACGTTGTTAACAGGCTCTACTATCTTTGTACTTGTCACTTTGTGCAGGTGGTGATCTAAGGTACAAAGTGAAGGTTATCTGAACCGAATACCTTTAATATAATATTTTGACTTGGGAATAACTAAAGATTTTAGCTATTTTAGTTAAGCATTGTAGGGGCGGTGGGAGAACAGTGGATCCGGCCGGCAAGACCACCAGGAGTGGCGTGAAAGAGAAGAGGCCTATACCCAGCAGTGGGTATTACCGGCTGGTTATATAGATATAGCATTGACATCTTCTTCTTGCTGTGTCATCTGTTCTTTGAACCAGAGTGTGATGATAGGATTTTAAGAAGGCGCATTGCGTGTGACTCATATTTCTTTCTAAGTTCTGCGACTTGCTGGTTTTCAGACTATGTTTTACTGGACCGTTTGAGAGCATTAGCATAGTGAACGTACATTTTTGTACAGAAAAGGTGCTCGACCGGATTGAAATCCTTTGGATTGGAAGACGAGATCGCTTTTAGACCACCAGCATCAGAAATAAAACTCGAAACACAAGACCTCCGACAGGAGTATTATTGTTCTGTGCACAAGACTGTACTAGTAAGCGTACGAAAGAACATATTTCCTTGATTCTTAGCTTTTTAAAAGATCCCATAGACACAGGCTGTACAAAGAAAAACTTTTAACATCCTGTTTTTTCATCAAGATTAAGGATACCTGAAAATACCGCCGCTCACTGCGGTATTGATTGTGCTAATCGAGATTAATTTAAATACGTTGAATTTGTAAACATCTTATCATCAATGCTGTACTTGGTAGTGTCTCTTGTATCTTCAGACACAAGAGACACTACCAAGTACAGCATTGACTGAACTGGATTTCCACAGTCATATTGTTTTAAGCATAAACTCGGTTCCCTAAACCCCGTTCGCACAATGTTTAGCCTGCAATAGCTTTACACGAAGACAGTTCAATGACTTCTCCAGCCACGGTAGATAGTGACGTGGTGGCAGCTTTTCTTGTGAATTGATGAAGTCAGGATCTACTTGTAGTTGAAATATGGATACAATGTAAAACATACAGGGTGTAAAAAGACGTCTACCGAAGCCGCAAGGGGTAGGTACAGCATCCCAACACACAACATAAGTTACCATAAAATGACAAAGCTAAGTCAAAAATTTTTTTTGCTTTTTTTTCGCTAAATATGTTTAGTATCATGGTCTGATTGCAACCCCTCAGTTTTCGGTAGTTGTCTTTTTACACCCTGTATAATAATTCGTATAATAATTCGTTAACTTAGAAATATGTAGGTAGATTGTAGATGCTATAAATATAAACAGACGCATGTCGACGCCAAATCATGTAACAAGTTTGTGTTGAATTATGTATACTATCCAAATAGCTACAATAGTGGATGTGCCATTGTATGTAGTTTCAAAATGTTGCCAACGTAAAGAAAGTAGGTAGGTATGCACAATTTATAACAGCAAAATGAAACTAATAGGGTGGTGTGGCGTTAGAGCACAAGCTTAATTAAATTTAATGACTCCAGGCACATAATGTATGTGGAGACAGCGAGTAGGTACAATACACGTAATCTGTAGGCTTGAGTTAGAATGGGCCCGTATGCCATTATTGTGATTTAGACTGCGGCTGTTCTCAGAATGTTAGCCAATAAATTAGATCTCAATCAGACCGTTACCGACATTTGTTATTGGAACTTCACAAATGTGTTAGACAGCACCAAATAGAACCTTCACCTAATGAGCTTAATTTCTTTCAACTAGTGAACCCGGTAAGCAGACTTTGCCTTATCTTAAAAGGTGAGAAAATAAAATGAAACATGATTACGACTGTATTCCCAAAGCGCGATAGGCATTCTCTCAGATATTAAGCATTTCAGATCCTTTGAAAGCATGGCAGCCCCCCCTTCGAAATAAGTTTCGTATCTTTGGTCGAAAATGAAACTGACCTTTATCATTTGATATATATCTTTTTAATTTAAATTTTAGTTACTACTCCGGTTGTTTATTTAATAAGTTGTTGGTTTTTTGGTGTACATTTTTTTGTGTTTGTGTCAAAAGCTAGAGCTAAGAGAGTGAATCGAGACAGTGCAAGGATACAGTCGTGATCCTGCTTCATTTCGTAAACATTTAAAGAAAAATAAATTCCAACATCACTTTCCTTTTCAGTTTCATTTTCAAGTAAATTATGGGTGTCGACGAAAGAAGGAGCTTGGCGTAGCTTAGGAGATAGCTTTCATTGTTTATGTATGAAGTTATTATTTACGGCCGAGCGGCTGGCCGCAGCGGCGGCATTTCTGTTAACGGTGGAAACTAACCCTTTCCGTCCTCAGACTGTTTTAAACTACGTTATGGATGAGTGACTATTTATCTGAGACGGATCAAATTACTTCTACATACATGACTTAACGATTCATACAGTAATTTCAATACTTTCCAATGCATGCTCCTATAATTTAAGTTCATTGGATGGAAAACAGCGTTTTGTTCATCAACTATAGGTACAGAGATAACTAAAAATGTATAATTGTTCTGCCGGATTAATTAACCATACAACCAAACTTGTTGATTTATATACTAAAGGTATTAGGTATTAAGGATTCACTGATGATATTTACTAACATTAGATTATTAGGTGCACATTATATTATGGATCTATGTTGGTCTGAAATAAATGTATTTTATTTCATATATTTATTTTAAAGCCACGCTACAATTCAACGGTCAATACGTCGTGAAGATTTTACTGTTTATTATCGCTTAATGTGCGACAAGGGCAGGGAAGATGATGAATACTTTATGGAGCTTATGATGGAGAACTAAGCTCCGAACAATTCAAATTCACCAACAAATGATCTCCCTCGAGTGCCTCGCTAACTGAATTGAAACTCTAATTGAAACTCTAAGCCACTATACCTAAGCACATTGTTTTTAGTTTTCTATACCCTTCAATTTCATTTACAGGACTTAATAAGTCCAAAATACAAAAGGTCCAACTAGGACTAATGACCAACACAAATTTGGTCCCATATCGTTTGTTAAAGGATGACAAAGAATAAGAAAAAAATGTGCGTGCTTACTATTTTTATATAAAATATTATTTTCCCCATTTTTCCATAGAACTACTAGCTTTTCGCCCGAATTGCATGCCATAAAACAACACAGAAACAGGTTTTCATAAGAAATTCCATAAGAAGCTTAATGACACGGCAACTATTTGGTCATACAATTAATCAAACACCACCATAATGGTAGGCAAAAAAAACGGTCACATAAACAGCGTAGTAATTTTAAAAAGTAACTCCACCAAAACAATTCCACCACATTAAATTAAAATTATGTTCTATAGGTCAGTACGATTAGATAACCGCAAAGAGGTTTTATTTACTTTGTTCTGTAGAAATTTTTTAAAATTTACCGAAAAATTACATGTTCCCGAAATAAGAAAAAAATATCGTATTCTTTCCGATGAAGTCAGGTTTTAACTTACTCAAAAATGTATCCGTATTTTGTGTCTAGAGCGAATTGTTTGGTTTAAGTCGATTGATCGATAAGCTTGAACGTCTTCAAAACTTCTGTCTTCATTGATGGACTACGTAAACTCGATGGTGAAGGAACTAATCGCTCTCTGTTTAAGCAGATTTTTTGTCTTTGCGGTAACTCGTACATTAACCTGATCTCAACTATCATTTCCGATTCCTTCTGTCCTGACGATTTCAGAAGTCATCAAAAAATTCTTCACTCAAAACTCCTGCTTACAGCAAGTTTTTTGTGACCAGTCCTTCACAGTCCAATCTCTGTCTCTGTCTGTGGGAAATTCTGCGTTTTTAGGCTTTTATTGATAGATATTTATTGTTGCATAGTTAACCAAGTTACCTACATATGCTTCATCTATCTATCGGTCTATCTCATCAGCCCACATGCACCCACTGCTGAGTATCGGTCTCCTCATTTTCACGCCACTTGTTCCGATCCTGCGCCAGTTGAATCCAGCCTTCCCGCTACTGCCACAATATCATCAGACCATCTGGCTGGTGGTCTGCCTGGTGTTCTATGAATCTCGCGTAACTGGCCTTTGTCCATCTTACGTCTTCCCGCATACGCTTACGCTAATTTATATATTTCTTTGTGTTTTCTTTCATATTTATTACACCTTGTCAGAATGTTGGACTATATATCGACCGGCTTACACTTGGTCGGATTTATTTCACTCAATTAAATACCTGTGTGTAGAAGGTGAACTGTGCATTAAATTGGTAGGAACTCTGGCCTTATGTTGGCACTGTTGAAAGCTTAGCTCAGGTTTATAAGTTTATCAAAGTGCATAGTTTGCACATGCTCATAGTTTCTGTTGCAATTAGGTTTTGCTTGTTTTAAATTGTAATGCTCGAACATATTTAAGCTAGCCATGTCAAATTTACTCAATGGCATACAATCATCTCTAATCGATGAATAAGACCAATAATGCGGTCAAATCTTTAAAATGCGACAATGATACAAAAGTTATTTTAAATACCTTTTTAATTCGTTTGTGCAAAAATGATGCACCAAATTTAACGTAGGTACTCTGCAAGGTTCATTGAAACACAAGGCGTATCTCCGCTTGAGTGATTGCATACAGCTAGGGATGTGAAATGTGCATCTTTTTACCCGTAGGCAGCCACACCCGCAGCAGATGAACCAAGCGCAGATAGCTCAAATCATTTTAGTGTATTTTGTAATGCTATCTTATGATGATCTTATGAATGCTAACAACATGAATTGAAAAGCTGAAAATATAATTTGAAAACTGAAAAGATCTACATCATTGTACCAAACCAAAAACGACAACCTCCCTTCTGTTCTGACAAAACATATGCCAAAATAAAAATATGAAATAAATAGGTTTTTACTACGTAAGGTTAGTTCTTACCAAGTCGCTACCACGAACTTAAAAACGGAGTGGCATAGGTAAATAGAGGTAAAATAAATAACATACCAGAATTGTGACTTAGGTGCAGTTATGGGTCACTAATTTATATTGTGACTTAAATTCGTCTATTTGGCCATTGTAAAACAATACTTTTTTTTAATTACTTTTGCAGGTTTTTTTTATGAACAATAATGGTAATGTCGATATATTTATCCATTGTTGGTGAATCTCAAATTAAATTATTTTCTCTGCATCTGACATTTGCGTCGAAAATTCGAAATCAGTAAAATCTCGTAGTAATACAATTGATTTGGTATTAACCCTGCAGTGGTCACGCGGACTACATAATTATTATGTAGTCCACTGATACAAAATCAAAAAAATCCCTCAGAGCCGCACAAGCGCCGGTGTCGACAGCGACGACGGTGACATCTTAATATGGTGTGCCGTGAACGTAATTGTGAGAGATTGCCTAGTAAAAACACCCGAAACTCGTGCAACAATCTTCGTGCCAATTTTGAGATGTTTTATTTTTTATTTATCTATATCTATGCTAATATTATAAAGAGGAAAGATTTGTTTGTTTGTATGTTTGTTTGTTTAAAATGAATAGGCACCAAAACTACTGGACCGATTTGAAAAATTCTTTCACCAATAGAATCCTACATTATCCCCGATGAACATAGGCTATATTTTATCCCGGGGAAGTGAAGTTTTCCAGAGGGATCGCGGATAACACCGCGGCGGACAGCTAGTTAGTTATAACAAATTCCACACACCAGATTCAAGTTCGACTTAAATGGAGAAAGAAGAAAGATGATCAAAACAGCAAACAGGTTTTCGACTATTGATCACATCCATACCGTGAAGCAACTGATGGAGAAGAGTTCAGAGTACAACCAGCCCTTGTGTTCGTTGACTACGAAAAATCATTCGACAGTGTTGAACACTAGGCCGTGTTTAACTCTCTCCATCGTTTCCAGATAGATTCGCGGTATGTTGATGTGATACGCGAACTCTACAGCTCAGCAAAAATGCAAATTCGGCTTCATGGCATAACCAACCATATTGACATCAACAGGGGGGTGCGACAGGGACACCATTTCACCCACGCTCTTTACTGCTGTCCTTGAAGACGTGGTTAAGACGTTTGGATGGAAAAGAACTGCTATTAACATCAATGATGTTTACCTGTCACATCTCAGGTTTGCCGATGACTTGGTTTTATTCGCCGAAAACCTAGACGATCTTCAAGAGATGATCAAAGATCTCTTTGCGAGTTGGTCTTAAGATAAATATAATCAAGAAAAAGGTCATGGCCAACTCTCTTATCTCGTCGAATTCAGCTGTAATGGTTTGAAAGGAGAAAATAGAGAAGGTCAATAAGTATTTTTATCTTGGTCATAATATACTTTCTTTTGACAAAGAGGATCAAACTCAGGAGATCGCTAGGAGGATTCAGCTTGGATGAGTGGCTTTTGGAAAGCATGAAAACATTTACTGGTCAAAAGAAATTCCACAATACCTGAAAATTCGTCTCTACAACCAATGTGTCCAACCATGGGCGCTCACTAAGGAGGCTGTGTATAAGGTACGTGTTGCAAAGAAAGCCATGGAGCGTTCCATGCTCGGTATCAACCTGCTAGACCGAGTTCCTAATGCCAAAATCCGTCGTCTGACTAAATTTCAAGACGTCGGAAACAGGGTAATGGAACTCAAATGGAATTGGGCAGGACACTTGGCCAGACGAAATGATGGCAGGTGGAGAAAGACTTTGACCGAGTGGCCTAGGACCGGGCATAGAAGTCGAGGTCGTCCAATTGCGCGATGGGTAGACGACATTAAGAGGCAGCGTAGATTTTGGATGCGTGAGGCACAAGACCGGAATGAATGCCGTAGGCCTAGACCCAGGAGTGGGATATTCTTGGCTGCGGATGATGATAACATGCAAGGTTGTGATTAAGTTTTATTGATTGTATGTTATTAATAATACTGTACGTATTATATTCTGCCTATATGCCTTTATGCTTAGCGTTTGTGGACTACGAAAAAGCCTTCGATTCGATCGAAACCTGGGCTGTGCTAAGGTCTCTCCAGCGGTGCCGTATTGACTATCGATACATCGAAGTGTTGAAGTGCTTGTACAACAACGCCACCATGTCGGTCCGAGTACAGGAGCAGTGTTCGAAGGCGATCCCTTTGAGGAGAGGCGTTAGACAGGGAGATGTTATATCTCCGAAACTGTTTACCGCCGCTCTAGAGGACGCCTTTAAGCTCCTGGAATGGCAAGGACTTGGCATTAACATCAATGGCGAGTACATCACTCACCTTCGATTTGCGGATGATATCGTAGTCATGGCAGAATCGCTTGAAGACCTAGGCATAATGCTCGATGGCCTCGATAGAGTTTCCCAGCAAGTGGGTCTTAAAATGAACATGGACAAGACGAAAGTCAGGTCGAATGTCCATGTTGTGCCCACTCCAGTTCCTGTTGGGAGCTCTTATCTCGAAGTTGTTGACGAATACGTCTACCTGGGACCAACAGTCCGATTGGGCAGGTCCAACTTTGAGAAAGAGGTCAGTTGACGAATCCAACTCGGCTGGGCAGCGTTCGGGAAACTGCGAGATGTCTTTTCGTCCAAAATACCTCAGTGCCTTAAGACGAAGGTTTTCGATCAGTGTGTGTTACCAGTGATGACATATGGAACTGAGACGTGGTCCCTCACTATGGGCCTCATAAGAAGGCTCAAGGTCGCTCAACGAGCTATGGAAAGGGTCATGCTTGGTGTCTCTCTACGAGATCGAATCAGAAATGAAGAGATCCGTAGACGCACTAAAGTCGCCGACATAGCCCACAGGATTAGCAAGTTGAAGTGGCAGTGGGCGGGGCACATAGCTCGTAGAACTGACGGCCGTTGGGGCAGTAAAGTTCTCGAGTGGAGGCCACGCACCGGAAATCGCAGCAGAGGACGGCCCCCCACGAGATGGAAAGACGATCTTGTAAGGGTTGCTGGGAGCCGTTGGGTGCAGGCTGCACAAGATCGATCGCTGTGGAAATCTATGGGGGAGGCCTATGTTCAGCAGTGGACGTAAAAAAGGTTGAGATGATGATGATGATGACGTATTATATTTTCATAAGTAAATTAAAGAAATACAAGTTTTTATTGAAATTTTAAAATCGTCTACGTATGAAGTCCACGCGACCACTTCTGTCTCATTTAGATGCGCGACCACCTGCAGGGTTAAAATAAATATCAGTTTCATTCCAATTTTATTTAATAAAATACGACTCAACAAATAATGGACGGAGGATTATAAAGTGTGGAAATAATATTTCATGCTGCAGAAATAGTTTCGATAGCATGAATTCAAAAGAGGATTCACGTAAAAAGCCTACAGATATATATAAAATTATTAAATAATAAAACACTGCTAGCTTTTAAAAACTAATAACCAAACCTTTTTTATGAAATTCCCCAGCCATATATCTAGAGGGAATTTTAGCAGAAGTTTTGTGCTAAATCAATACCAGCGGTCAATAACGTCAATTTAATTAAGGGTTAAACTTCCCCAAGGCGCGGTAGACATTCTCCCAGATCTTTTTATGTATTTCAGAAAAATAATTACCGTAAAACATTAAAATTTGTAAAACAATGGAGACAGATGGTTGGAGGGATTCGGGGGAGACATTTGCCCAGCAGTGGGACGAAATAGGTTAAATAAAAAAAATGTGTGGTTTTACTCGTAAACGCCATTTCTCCCAACCTAGGTAAGATTTGATAGATATTTAAAAAACAAAAAGGGGAAATCACCTATTACTTTGTATTGTAGCATTATACTCCTGACATTGGTAAAACACGAGCTCATTCAACGTTTGAATTCAGCCAAGTTAAAAAGACATCGGAGTTATGCTACTTTCTGTATGCGATAAGATTTACATGAATAATTTGTTATGTAAAATAAAGCGAACATATCTACAGTGTAGGTACGCAAGCAAGCAATATAGCACCAATAGCATGAAGATGGAAAAACCAAACTAAGCCCTCTTGGGTAAAAGAAGGTAGGTAATGCGAATTTACAATACGATAAAATTTTGTAAATCTTAGTGAAGGAAGTTGTACCAAACGTTTTCAGAAAACATTAGGTATAACTGTCTTTTAGGCTTCACTTTTCTCTGCATCCACAATCTGAATGGAGATTTAGGGAATTACGCTTAACGCAGTGTGACTGATTGTACTGGTGCCCTTTGTGCCCTGAGACAGCAAAAGAGGACTTCAATGCTACCACAGCTGTTATAAATAAATAAATAAATAATGCTGGACTATTCACACAGCATCATCTAGCCCCAAAGTAAGCAGAGCTTGTGTTATAGGTACTAAGATGACTGATATATTACTTGTATACTTTTTGTTTGTAAATACATACATATTATACATAGAAACAACCAGACCCGAGACAAATATTTGTAGATCATACAAACATTGGTCCCGCCGCGGGGATCGATCCCGCAACCTTTTGCGTCGCAGGCGGGCCTTCGCCCACTGCGCTACAGCTGTTGAAGGCTTATCATTACTCTAAATTTATCTGATGAAGCATTGACACGACAAAAAGAAGAAAATCAACAATCTATTCTGTCTCATGGTTTAAGCATGATTGAAACATAAACACCCATAATGAGTTTTTTTCTTTTAAAGAACTCCACAATAGATGCTTTTGATTTCGATAGTTAATATTTTTGATAAAATTTACAAAACTTGATATTTATAAATTACTAAATTAGACGATATCTACAGTTTTTCCCTAAAACAGTCCGAACCATTTTGGTGCCTGTTAGCAAAATAACACACTCGAAAAAATTGCGTTCTTGTGAAAACGCTTTCCTCTTCACGTGATATGTGTGTTTGGAAACTACCGCACGAGTAGGCTCAAGTGGTCGCAACCGCGCTTCCCATTGTATAAATATAGATTCGCTTTCCGCCAAAATGCTAGCAAATGTGACTTTGTAAATATATTTTACCAACAATAAAGTTGACGGAGTTACATACTTTTGAACTGAATAATATTGTCGTTGTATTCATATATTCGTCAATACTCCCTGTAAGCGTGACTTATCATTATTTCACATTGTGCCTTCTTCGTGATATCATAGGAAGTATTTTTTCTAGTATGTTTTTCAAATACGAGTATAGGTACTTATTTTATATAATGGAATTAAAATATCAAGTCCATTATATAAGTTACCTCTTACCAATTCCATTCAATTCTTGTGAGGAAAATAGACCAGGAAGGAAGTAGTCGAAAATTGTATTATCGTTCACAAGGAGATCCTTAATTTACAAGGAGCATCTTAACCGTCCGTTCCTATCAATATCAAGACCTTTCGAGATCCCGTTCTTTTTTAAGCTGTCATTAACCTACAAATAGTGGAATTTGTAAGACGGTCCTTTCCACCTGGATTACTGTTTTTATTGATTTTCTGATTTATTTACAGAAACTAAGCTACTACAATATGTACATAAAATTACAAAATACAAAGTCAAGGATCGTCGATAAAAACGATCTATAGATAGCTCAACTGATCTAGGTCACTGCCAGTCGTAAGCGTGCCTAAAATACTGGCGGTGCGCTGAATTGCAATGCTGATTCTCACCAGCTCTCGAATCACGCGACGCTTCGACTTTCTGATTAATCATTAAAAAGTCTTATTTATTTAGCATTTTTTAACTCTTTGGTTATGATTTAGACAAACAGAAACTAATCAAAAGCATACACTTGGTTAGGAAAACGCATTTTTTTCTAGTTTCACATGAAACGATAGTCATTGGATGTATTCATTCACGCCTTTTATTTAATATTATGACCGTGATCTGAGTCAAAAAGGACGGCATCGAGCAATCACACGTTAAAAACTTTACAAGTAATGTTCAGAGTATTCTGGAATCTAAAATCGATGAGTTTTATGTCGATTCTGTGGCAGTCAATGAAACTTTATCTGATTTTAAATCTTCATCAACAACCTAGTAGCAAAATAGATGTTTGTACGTAAATAAATATATATTTTTTTGTTTTTTGTTTTTTTTTCAATCACTTTTTTTTTGTCTAGGTGCACACCACTTGCCACTGTTTTTCTACTATAAAATAAATAAATAAATAATGACATTTTACACAGCGTCATCTAGCCTCAAACTAAGCAAAGCTTCTAGGGAACTAGGTAATTATACTACTTACTTTTTTTTTGTAAATACATACATAGAAACACCCAGACCCGGATAAATATTTGCAGATCATACAAAAATTTATCCAGAGGCGGGGATTGAACCCACAACCTCCTGCGTCATCAACTATCCTTGTTGACCACTGTCAATCGCTCAAGAAACTAGTTTTCAAAGCCAGATTTTTTTCGGTATATTAAACTCATTTTGTTTTAAATCAATCATCATATCCCAGTATGATGAGATATCGCAACGCGTATGGAGTTACTGATGCATGAGAATTTATCATTTCTGTTCCATTCATCAGCAGCTACAATATGCACGTGTTTTCAAAATCACGTTCCCAATAATTAATTTTAAGATTATCAGTCGTGTTTTACTTTTTACACTGTAAATTGGATAAATGGAACAACAAAAAAAAAATGTACTTTATTAAAGAAGCAAAGCCACTGAAAGTATTACTCGTATACCACCTTCTTCTGCTCTCAATTTGGATGAGAGTCTGCGGAAACCATAAAAGAGCAATAAAATATCGATTTTGCATAAGAAACCCGCAGCCGCGGTTACCATATCCGACGGAACCACAGAAGGCTGTAGGTAGATACCATGCCACGCTCAAAAAGCTGTATTTTATCTAAAATATTTGACTATTAAAATAAGTCACCCATATTATCTCCGAATGTCTTTGTCAGTCCAAATATTCATCAAATATGGTAATTAGGAATGATACGTTTTAGGTATGTTAGATTAAATTCTTAGTTTTATGGTTGTGTTAATTGAGTTAATAGTTCCTATTATAACTACGAGCATTAATTTCAGAATAACATTTTTAACGAAATAATAGGATAGAGTCTACGTCTTTACTTTTGAAACGGTCAAAAACACGGAGTAAGCTTAGGTCGAATGGACCGTTTGCCCATAAATCTCGCGCAAGACAGTAACAATGTGTAGCCGGCTTGTCTTCGAAAACGTATCTACAGTGAAAAAGAAAAATAACTAAGTTTTATTTCAATTACTTCTTTTTCTATTTTAAACAAGTAGGTACTGTTCCTCACATGTGATGGGACAATGCTGAACTAAGATGATATTCTTGGTGAAAGTCGTAACATATAATCAAAACTAAGATTTACGGTTCATTATTTATAGATACTTTCGATAGCTGTCTCAAAATTTTGACGGATACTTACATTTGCCGCTTTCTCGAAATCCATGAGTACAATATTTGGGTTTATTGAGATGTTATTCTCATTGCAACATTCAATCAGAAAGGGGGCAAGCGGCGAACAGACCATTCAAACATTACATCGTAAGGAGCTTTGTCCGTGTTAGTGAATAAAGTTAAATAAATATACATTTAAATACTTTTAATTGTTTTATTAACGGGACGAGATCAGACGTGGTCACGAGGGAACCGATGATCGATGCATCCCGAGCGAAACGTCGAGTTAAGGTAATACTCGTAGTTCGAATATTATCTAAAACCTTTACGCGATCTCGTCCCGTTATTAAGACATCATGATGAGTTTAAATCGTGTGACTTTAAAAGGTGAACTTTAATACTGTCGGACATTGAAGCTTGTCCTATTTCAAATTGGAAATTGCCTATTTTGACATCAAAAAGGAGGTTTTCATTTTTAGTTTGATTCGTCAGTAGTTGCAAAGCCTGATTGCTATGTGGTAGGCGCTGGAGATACGTATCACATAGCAATCAAGCTTTGTAGACCTGGGTCGACACTGCAGCAATTTTTACTAAAAATTTAGACGGATTTTTAATTTTTTACTCCAATGAAAGTCGTTATGATGATTGCAACCCCAAAAACATTCAAAATTATTTTGAAATTAACTTGACTGATTCTATTGTATTTTGTAATTTTATGTACATATTGTAGTAGCTTAGTTTTTTAAATACAAATTTTATTTACCAGAAAAAGAAATTACAAGTTATAAACTATTACTAGAGGTCCCCGCACGAGGGTTAGCCTGTATCGCGGGAAACCGAAAACAAGGCGATTTCCGAGAAAATAATATAAAAGAATGTATAACACCTAGAACTAAAGAAAAAAAAACAAAAATCCAGACTCATTATTTATAACCAGCTGTTTGCCTCGACTTCATCCGCATTGAATACATACTGTTATCTCAGTCCCCCAGCAAAATGTAATCGAAATTCGTGCATTGGTTTGGACGAGAAAATGTAGGTACCTAGAGTTGGGCGACTGAATGATACGAGTATTATTCGATTGTTGAAGTCATTTAAATTATTCGAATAACCTTACAACCTAAGAATTAAAATCCCAATTTGGTGGTGGATGAATGAATAGTTGTTTTATCCGAATTTGAAAAAGAGTGAGAAGGAAATAAAAATGTATTGCGTTGTTTCATTCTACGAGTATTTCGATTA
This sequence comes from Epirrhoe alternata, assembly GCA_963565295.1. Classification (NCBI taxonomy): domain Eukaryota; kingdom Metazoa; phylum Arthropoda; class Insecta; order Lepidoptera; family Geometridae; genus Epirrhoe; species Epirrhoe alternata. The sequence goes on from OY751375.1 coordinate 6,656,027, forward strand.
TCAATCAAAAGTAGATTTTATCGTACCAGAAAACCACTCAATTTCGTATCGCAAAAAGAATGAATGAAACTAGTTGTTTTATTCGATTATTCAAACTAGCATTCGATTGGTTTAGTATTCGATTAGTAATATTAGTGGTATCAATACATTCGATTGTTGGAACTATGTAGTAACAATCGCGCATCTCTGCATTGTTAACTGACTAAACTTAATTAAACTAAAGCTTGATGTTCTTATTTTGTTCTCACTGAAAACAAAAATGGCATGTCATTGGAAAAATATGGGGAGACCTTTGCCCAGCCGTAGGACAGTGTAGGTTAAAAAAAACTTAAGTCAGCGAACAACAGAATCGACGTCATTTTCTTTCAAAATAATATTATTACATTCACTGCTATAATATTTTCTAAAATTTACCTTATTTACATTCTACAAAACATTGAACAATTTTGCGAACGTACAAATATAAACAATTTCATTTTTTTGTTTCTTTACCAACACGTCGTTCAAGTTTTCACTTCTGATGGCACTCCCGACATGCCACAGTTTTTTATATATTTTACCAGTATAACATTTATTTACTGAAACTAAGCTACTATACTTGTACTTAGTAGCTTAATTATAATAGTAAGTTAAAAAAAATATTGTATTTTGTAAATTTATGTAAATGTAGAATTATGTAGGTTCTTACATATTTCATACATTTACAGTTTACAATATTTTTTTGAAACTCACACGATTTAAACTCATTTTTGTACCAGTTCGCGTAAAGGTTTCCTGAGTTCCCTCGTGACCACGATCGGTGCAACCCGATCGAAACATCGAGGTAAGCTAATATTCGAATGTTATCTGAAATGACCCTGTTGTTTTCAAGAAGAGAGTTAATATGCACCTTCTGGGTAGGCTCGCTCCATCGTAGACCTCATTCTTGCCTATGTTCGAGGTCAAGAGCCGAATTCATCATATAAAAAAAAACCTTTACGCGAACTCGTCCGGTCATTAATACAAAAATGCCAATCATTTTTTAACATATTTTACCAGGTACATTATTAAAAACTGATTAATTACTTATTTGTGAAAGAAATGTACACGAATAAGTTACAGTGTTGAACCAATATGTGTTTGTGAGTAATTTTGCACCAAAAGCGGCTAATATCTTTGAACAAAATGTTTGCATGTACATATTTGCGTCAAAGGCAAAACATTAGTAATGTTTCAATAGCCTTTAAGAAATCTGGATCTAAATGTTGCCTGTAACCAATACGGGATACATTCATTACGAAAGCTCATCAGTAGTTGAGGGTGATTTGTCGTCCTTAGGGACAAATAGGCCAACGGCATGGCTGACCGCGGTCGAATGAAAGCTATTTTTCAAGTGCTTTTCCCATTAGCTCTACCTTCCTACAAAAATACAAGTATGGAGGAAATGTAGACGCATTCATAATGAAACTTCTTCAAATATCAATTCGTATAACAATGCCCTTCATTATCAAAACTGTTTTCACACTGCTAGTGAAATGGTCTTCGACTTTTGCTTTCATCTTTGATGATATCATGATAACAATGCTTTTTGGTATATTTTGTATTGTACCTACTCCTGAATTTTTGCAAGGTGCGGTTTCTTGAAAGTGCTTTGGTATTTCAACTTAATATCCATCAATCGTCTTCTTCCAGAGATCAATCGGTTCCTCTTTTTTTTCAGTTCATCTTCTACGGACCACAATGTTATTTTTGAATTCGAGTTCTCAATTGCGTAGTATTTACACCACGTTCTAAACTTTTCACATTGCGAGTGTACAAAAAAAACGCTCCCATTTTTATTTCATAAAATAGCGACGAATAAATTTTTCCCCGCCACGTTTTTGTTATGTACGAGAAAACATACTTTTTTTTTAGTTACCTACGTTAATATTTTTGTATCAATGTTTTCCCAATGAAGTTAAAAAAATATAATATTTTTCATGTCATCAAAATAATGCTGAAATAGTTGGGAGGGTGAACTGATAACTACTTTACCAATGTTTTGCAAAACTATAATTTATTTACTTAGCGGACAGTGTTTATCTAGACATGTAAATTAATATAACTTCTGAAATTAAATTTATCAATTTTTGTACTTTTTCTTTCTTCACTTTTTGCAAATGCTTCACTAAAGTTTCATAATCACCGGTGCTTCTTAATGTCTTAATTGCTTGTTCCTTAGTCTTAGCATCATATGCTTTGAAAACCTTATTCCATAAAATATTTAGGACCATACCGTCCACTGTTTTTTTATCATAATGTTCAGAATTTACCTGAAATAATAGAAAATGAACTTTTAAATAAAAATATAAGTAATTAACTTATAAATAAAAAGCCTACATTGAAAAAAACCTAATAAAATTCTAGTAATCTTTGTATATTTCGGTTTAGCCAATTAGTTCATAAACGGGATCACGTCTGTATCCCTAACGCGCGGTAGACATTCTATCAGATCTTTGTATTTAAGATCCTTTGACGATGTCAAATCAATAATTAGAACTGTATGTTATGTACACTCTTAAGGTACGGTAAAGCCATAAGTAATCATATTTTATTTATGATTGAGTGAGCTTATTCCATTATTATTAGTCCATTATTAGTCCATTATTTACGTAGTAAAATAAAAAAATGAAAAAATAAACACTCAGCTAAGCTGCGGATTAACAGATAGAAGTAAAAACATGATAAAACGGTAAGTGTGCCCTGTGCCCGTGGCACACTTACCGTATTTATACATTATATGATTTGACATAAAACTACCTAAGTTAAAAGTAATCCGAATTTAGACGCATTCAACGCAACAAAAATTCCAAAAGAACGATATCTAAAATAGTACTTATCTGATATTAAAACTCACCTTTATTATAACACAACTTAATAAAATTAACAAAAAAATTGCTTCTTTATAAACCATCTTTGAATACTAATAGCGCTAGCGAAGAGATCGATATGAACTGAGGCCATTCGGTAAAAAGAGATAAAAGGAATGAAATAAACATCCTTTGCGTAATTCAAGTTTGCTTACTAACAAGACAATTGTCAATGTGAGAATCGACAAATAACTACACAGTCCAAGATTAATGACGCACGCATACCTTACCTGTTGGCGTTCGTTATACGATTCCTAACAAGTGCGCAAAATAACGAAACAAGATCACATCTTGATTCACGCGGTCGAAAGGAAATTCCCCCTAGGTGCTTAGACATTATTTAAGGTCTTCTAAGGAGATAGTTGGAGTTGAGAGGCAGGTCCAACATCATTTTGGTACAGGCCCACATTTTGCAGAAGAAAACATTGTATACGTGACTAATGGTAATCATTGTCTTGTCTGCTTATTATAGGAATCTATTAGAAATTTGCTTCCTTGTTTTTTAATTGTTGGATTTTTTTGTTAATTTGATATTTTCTGTAACAAAAAACAGTGGAGACTGGTGTGCCGGCAGAAGTGAAAATATGAACGGTTCTAAACTTATACAAATAACCCGCTGTCGGTGAGCAGCCGGCATATGAAGCCACAACCTTTGGATTTTATGTCGATGGTCTCGGTCTCTCTAGGCTAGGGGCTCAAAAGCGCAAACTAGTATATCTATCGCTATCACCTAAAAAAAAAAAAAAAAAAAGGTAGGCCTCAATAGCAACTACTCGTACTCAAAAATAAAATAATAAATAAACAAGTTGTCATCCCACGAATATAATAAAGCTGACAGTTTGTGAGTTTGTTTAGATGTTTGTGTTTCAATCACGCCGTAACCAGTGAACCGATTTGGATGAAACTTAGAATAGGCGTAGATAAGTGACCTGGAATAGCATATAGTCAAAATTTTGGAACTACGCGGGTGAAGCCGCATGCAGTAGCTAGTATAAATATAATTATTTCGACCTTATTTTTATCATTAACTTGGTAAACATAGAGTCTTTGCACGTAATTGCAAAACTCGTGAGCTCATTCGCTTATAGATTTACTGCGAAATTTCTTTGAATTCAATCTGAATCAAAGCTCTTCGTTGAACTCTATTCATCATAGGTCATCCCATGGTTATATCAGATACACATTCAGTTCGTTCACTCGTTATTACTGTTGCAATACATTTTCCTGCACATTCTGTTTTGTGGCTTGAGAGATTGGTTGTGCGTGATGTTAATACCTACTTAGTTATAATTGTAATACCTCCACATACCCAATTATGTTTGCATTCTCTGTTTGTATTTCAATGACATTCTACCTAAACATAAGATTAAATAAGGAATCTCATGTTTTGAAGATAACTTCCTACAGTTCCTACATCAATTTTACATCCAATTTTACAACGTTAGGTACTAGGTATGTAATGTTTTTATGAGAATAAATAACTTAAAATTAGACTTCTTTAATTTGTATGTTGTTAAAGTAAACAAGCCTAACACTAAGTTAAGATTATTTTTCTTTTGTATTTTATTTTAAGAAAAGAAAATATATTTAGATACTCGTACTTAGGTATATTATTCAATATAATAATCCACTTTAAGATATTGCATTCGGCGATTTTATGAAACGACCCACTTTTATATTATTTTTATTCGAGGCCTAGTATTCTCTTTATAGCGGGTTTACGAGACTGTCCTAAGAATAGTACTTAAGGTTTTGTCGGAGAAGATGTTTTTATGAACATTTCAGTAGGTGTTTTTTTTTTAAAAAAACGCACCAATACAGGGTGTAAAAAGAAGTCTACCGAAACCGAAAGGGTACAGCATCCCAACACACAACCAAATCCAAAAGGATTTTCCGAAAAAATCATTATATCCGGAGAAAACAGCGTTTGAAGAGTACTGTTTGCGTAAGTTTTGGGCGCGTTGTTTGACGTAGATTGCTGGATTTTGCGTTTTAACTGTTTTTTCCTTTATAAATGAAATTATTAGGTAGGTATGCTCTTATTCTGTTGTACTAGTAGTAAGTAACCGAAAATAACATAAAATGACTAAGCTAAGTCAAATTTCTTTTGCATTTTTTTCGCTAAATATGTTTCGAATCATGGTCTGATTGCAACCCTTCAGTTTTCGGTAGTGGTTTTTTATAAGTAATTATTTTGATCACAATAATTTAATCAAAGGTGCTATAAATAAATAGGTTTTAGGGTCGGTTCACATCTGACGGAAGATGCGTCGCGTATTATCGGTCGCGTTACGTCATAACAGACAAAATAGTAATAAAACATTCAACCTTTCACACTTGACCGATGATACGAGATGATGATAAACGAAGACCGTTGAGTACGCTCGACGCATCTTCCGTCAGGTGTGAACCGACCCTTAACTCGCAACATTCAAATTGAAAGGGTTTTTCCTACAAGGCCAACGCTACGGAAAAGTTACCATTTGTAACTAACAAGTATTACAATAAAAAAATAAAAAAACCCGACCGCAGCAAAGTCGCCTTTTGAGATGCAATGCGTAGGTAGGTTATCTTACCTAGGTATACAATGAATAAAACTATTTGCATGCATTCATTGTCAATTTGTTATTTAAAACTACGTTTAAACATATGACTTGTATATATTTTAATTTCCTTCATTTTGATACCCCACTCAATATGATTGGTTAACAAAAAATAACAAAGAAACACTTATAACTACAACAACAGTAACGAATAAAATATAACAATAACTGAAAACTGAAGGAATTTCAGCGCGAAAACCATTTCTTTTTCAACTTTTCATTTAATATGATTGGTTAACATTTTGATAATGACATTTAATAAATAATCGTCGCTTTACCGATAGGTGGCGTTGCTTTCCATACTCGTGGCCTCCCCGTGGAAGTGCCCTTTCCCCCCTTTTTGTATTTAACGCATAACTTTTGTGTATAACGCACAGTTCGTTCGTAAAAACGCGCTCTTTTCAACATTCACGTAACAAAATTGAGAGCAGCTGCAGTAAGCAGATTTCTACAGTTTTTTTCATTTAGAGCGCCAAGCATTCATTAAGAGACACTAGTTGCAAATTGTAGGTAACTACGTATTTACGTGATGCTGAAGAAAAATTACTCTTGCATAAAAAACTACGTCTGGGTATCTTCTTAGTCTTTAAACACTAATAATGTTGAGGCAAACATATTGTAATGATTGATTTATCAATTTGCTGTTTCTTTATTATCATACTTATCAAAAAGTATTTTAAAAGTGATTTTTGTAACTGTTAGCGGTGCATGAATGGTGATAATATTAAGTAACAAAACATGAAACCGGAAAAACTGAAATATATTTTTTGTAAACAAACTAGACATATCGTTCGACCATTTTCGAGTAGACCGCGAGCTGCCAAAACTTTTATTTTAAAATTACTTTACTGGCCTACATCATTTTTCAATAAAACTCCTTCGCGTCGCTAACAGGCCCCACCCCAGTGCTGCTAGCAGCACTCATCAGCTAAGACAATTCGAGCGACGCGAACAGCTGATCTAGTTAATACTCCAGTCATTGTTTTTAGTAACTTTTAATTATAGCAACCCGTGACGCGTCATGGTAACCCGGAAAGGGCCATCTAATACAGGCCTCGGTGTGCACGCAACCGGGACTCCCGCTTGCCCGCGCGTTTTGCTTCCGGCGTCCTGTTATAACCTACCCCGGTTTCCTCTCCCCAGAAGCGCAGGGCTTGATCGTGTCGCGCCACGACGAGATATGCGTGCACGCGTCGCCACGGCAACCTCGCGTGTTAAAACTATCCCTATAACTCGAAGAGGATTTTTGTCTGTGACGGTGCGGTGGTGTAATCTTTCACGGCCTCGATGATATCAATTAACACGTCGACCTCATCAATGGCTCGAAGAAACGTGCGTGCGCGTGTCAGAATAGGATTTATAGGACCCATTGAAATGGATTATGGATAGTAGGTACTTCCAAAACACAGGATGGGGGGAACAGTGTCAAGAATCGAACTTACACCACCATCCTTTGCAGACTAAGTTTTATACACATCAATAAGATTGGTTGCTTGTTGACTTTCACGTTAACGTTAGTCTTTCACAATTCATGCAAAGCTTCTTCTTTTGCCGTATTTTTGTGTAATTTTTGTCCCCCAATTTCTATTGTTTTTCTAACTACTTCAAACTATTCAAATTATTTTTATTTTTTTTAACCTATGTTAAATGTCTATATAAAATTAGTTTATTCATTTTATAATCCTCCATCTAAATCGTTTTACCGTTCTAATGACGTTCGAACCCTGATATTGGCTAAATTATGACACATTACCGTCACAAACACCAGAATAAAAAGAAGAAGAAGAAATCACTTTGGATTGTTTAGAATCGTCCTTTTTAAAATTTTATACTTATTGTGTGTACTGATAGTGGGGTACAGGCTAAAAACAACAATAAGAAGTTCAATCAGCTCACGGTAATTCAATAAAAGCTTGTAGGTACTTATTAAATAAAATAAAAACTCTTTTTGTTGACAAGTTTTGCAAGTCGCTTGGAACGTTGTTATAAAAGCGTACACATTTTCCTTTCAATGATTTCATAACTTCTAGTCTAATTGTATGAACAGCGAGTCTATTTTTATTTATAGTTTTTCTATCATGAGTATCGCTTTTTGTCTTAAATAATTTCATATTTTTACAAACATACTGATACTGATTCGACAGTCATGTGCTGCTCTGGCATCTCCAACTCTTGCTCAAAGTTTTGACTTTTAGAAGAGTTGGGTTATAATTATTCACCCATGCAGCCTCTGGTCTTCGCTTCAGTAGGTATACAAATTCTGCTTCCGATGCGGATAAGTTCGTCTAATCAATGAGACAATAATAAAATAAATTAAATAAAAAAGCCTTTATTCCTATTGCTTACCTAAATTACAAATGATTGTTACTACACTTAATTACTAGTTTACTGTTCTTCAGCAAAAGTCGCCTTTACGGTGTAGGCCTCTCCTAAATCTCTCCATATGTCCCTTTGTCTCGCCTTCCTCATCCATTCCGGACCGCTTATTTAGGTAAAAATGTCTCTCCATCTTCTTTTCGGTCTTCCTTGCTTGCGCTTACCATCCAGTGGAATCCATTCGGTTGCTCGTTTTGCCCATTTATTGTTTTCCAATCTGCAAATATGTCCTGCCCACTTCCATTTCAATTTTCGTATTTTAAATCTGTTATTTTTTGTTCGTTGCTGATTCGGTCCGATACTAACCCAACATACTCCTCCCCATTTTTCTCTGACACACAGCTAGTCTTTCTTCATCCTCTTTCCTTAGGGCCCAAGTCTGGCAGCCATATGTAAGGCATGGAAGTATGGCTATATCGAAAACTTTTTTCTTTATTTTTATTTTTATATAAAAAAAATAAAGAATGAGACCCACTGAAACTCGTATTCAGTGGATTATTTTCTTGGAAAACCAAACCTACATGTTGATTATTCAGTATTTTTATGACAAGTATGCGTGTTTTTGTGTAATTGTTTTTTTTACAAAATTATGAAAGTAATTCGGATGTCTCGGACGGTAAGTCACAACAACTTTATTAGGCTGATGCAGCTCCTCTTCCGTTTGAAAAGATGCATGATTTTCCACCCAAACCACCATATGAACGTGGGAGCTGCCTCGATTCTGGAATTCAATTCGTCACCAGTAGTCTTTTTATTCGCCCATTTAAAATATCGTTATTGTTTAACATCAACTTCATAAGGACATTGAATCGATTCATAAAGTGTCTGCTTACAATAATGGGATAGTGATCAATTAACACCTGTGTTGCGACCCTATCTGAATCATCCGGATTGTCCAGTGGCCGCTGAGCCCCTAAGATTTTTAAGATAAAGATAAACGTCTTCAACTTCGCCATGTTGTTCTTCTACTTTTTTACAGAAATCGGATATTGTTATATTTACCCGAACATTGATAACGCGTAAAACAAGTAATCATTTCGTTGGAATGAATCTATTATCGTTTCCTAGAATCCTATATTTCAATAATGCCTCCTTGTAGACTTTCTATTTTCTTGGCAAATCTGAAAAGGCCTTTCAAAAATCAGAGCTTAGAATGCTATTGTAAAACGTAATGGGAATCCAACTTAATGGTCCGAATTGTATTTTCATAGACATTATTAAAAGATGTAACTGGGTACTTTGCTATTTATTCAAAATAAAAGCCAGTAATGGCTTAGTAATGGGGCCTTTATCCTATTTAGTATAGCAGCTGTCCGACTCTAATGCCAAATCAGTAAGGTGTTTTTTCTTGTTTAGCTAGTCTAAACAATAGGCTTCGGTCTCTTAAATTCTTCATTTTCGACTTGGTTCTTCATCTACAATATTAGTATTAATATTATTATTTGTCTTTTCGGTTAATTTGTAATAAATTAAAAAACTCATAAAAAAGAGGATCTTACCGGTACTGTTTTGTGTGTTGCACATCTCCATAATTTATTATCCGTTTATGTAGTTGTATGAAATCGTGTGTATCAAAACTTTCGTAAATTAAAACATTTCAGACATAGAATATGCCAGACATCGCAAAATTCTTACTCGAAAAAAATATTTATTTATTTATGCAAAGCATTAAAATATTTTTTATTTATGCCATGTGAAATAAATAACATCAATTGATAGGCTGTAATTTTGTTTTATCACATTTATTGAAGTGGACAGTACTAAATCTACAACGGAGTTAGAGAAGTTATCAAGTCTCACGTCAATGGACAATGTCCTAATTTAATTTGGACACCAACCTTTATACGTAAAACCTGTGTATAACCCTCTCTATTTCTCATTGTTTTCTCTTTTGATGTTCATTTGTGTACCGGTAGAGGTTATTTTTTTCCTTGTTTTGCACAACCTTTAGGTTTACAAATTTAACCTTACTTTCTTGAATAATTGTTCTTTAGTCCACTGAGTGTGTGAGTTTATTGATTTGTTAACTGTTTTGGTGCCCAATAAATATAAAATAAAATATCTTGGGGCCGTATTCGCGTTCCTTTTTTCGTTCATTTGATGAATATTGGGATGCTTCCCACCACGATTTCTGACTTCAGGAGCCAATTTTTGGTTTGGAATATTCGGTCCTAGGTTAGGACCGTTTTTCAACACACAGCAAAGTTATTACCTTTCGATCGTTGCGACCTAATCTGGCGGTGTGAAGGTAGTAAGTACCTATGTATGATATTGGCTGGCACAATTCAAGCAATTATACGTCATCTGTGATTGTATTACATTATTCGTTTCGTGTCATGCATTATGTACATTTGCATTACATTAGTTTCATAAAGCCCATTACTTAACATTCAATCGACGCTAATCTCACGTCTGTCACTAATTAGGTCATGTGACAATTAGGGAAGGCCTGCATGTCTGAAAGCAAACAATATAGTTAGTTTCTGCATTGGGATTCTAGAAGCTATAGGCCAGTTAACATTAATCAAGATTGTACTCGTAATAGAAGAACATCTCAAGCGTAATGACTATCATAATAATGGTCGCCTTCGATTGTTGTTGAGCTTATCAAACATTTAATCAAATCAATCAAAATCAATCAACAAATTAATCTTAAGAACTTAAATAAATATTCATTATTGATTTCCATTGCGACGTTAAGGATTCCGTGGCCGAGCGGTAAGGCACTCCAGCTTTAGGGGTTCGTCTGATCGTTGTGGGTTCAAGACTTTTTATTTCCTAAGTTCCTATCTTAGTTTGTATTCATTGAATTTAGTGAAATACCTAAATATGTCACACGCAAACAAGTTTACTTTTGACTCCACAACCAAGAAAGAGATCCATTAGCTTTCCATATCTACAGAATTCTCTACAGGGCGTTGCGTCTGAAGCAAAATAGCAAATGCTAGTCTCTGATATCCGTATAGTGAGTAAGCTTTTCGCTGATTACTGTGCATACAGTCCATATATCTCTTTGTCCGGCTGCAATGTGTTAGATTAAGATTTATGGGATTTCCGTGGACGTTATACTTTTTGACGCGTAGGTACTAAATGGAGTCCTCGTGTTGTAAAAAATATATCTGACTCGACTTTCCTTTTATTTATGTCAACTGTCACACTCAGTTAACATAGTGGGTTTGGTCTTATCTTATGGACATTAAATGCAATCTAAAGATATTATCGCTCATTTTAATTAATGGTGGTTATTGTCTTTTAACAGTAAACACGTTACCGTAGTCAGTAAACCATTTCTAATCTATTCTACTGACTATATTCAAAGCCGTATTTTGAAGTATGCTGTACTTAGTTGTTCATTTTAGTGTTCATGAAACCCAGGAAATACACGTAAGGTTTGCAGTGGCTCTTCGGTGTTCGTAAGTATAATACTTCGGTGTTCGTAAGTATAATACTTCACATGAATGAACGAACCATCGAACAGCGAATCTATTCGTTTTTTATAAAATAGAGCCGCTTTATCAAGCTGCGTATAGACTACGCGTTCCAGTGTACGCGTTCGTTCCAAGGCTCGCGTGAGTCTAATGTATACGATTATAAATAAATAAATAAATAATAAACAATGCTGGACTTTTCACACAGCATCAAAGTAAGCAGAGCTTGTGTTATGGGTACTAAAATGACTGATATACTACTTATATACTTTTTTTTAGTAAATACATACATATTATATATAGAAACACCCAGACCCGAGACAAATATTTGTAGATCATACAAATATTGGTCCCGCCGCGGGGATCGAACCCGCAACCTTCTGCGTCGTAGGCGGGCCTTCGCCCACTGCGCTACAGAGGTCGTCGATTATGACGACTCGCGCGAGCCTGTCAAGCGTAAACGCGTAGCCTGGAACGCATAGTCCGTACAACGCTTACGATTTTACGAGTTCTGTAAGATGGGTGGCGAAACGATTCTTACGTTTTACGATATTTTCAAACCGCGCGGCGTTTGTTGGTTTAGGACTGACTTTAGCTAGGCTTATGAGAAGCAAAGTCGTAATAACAAGAGCTATCAGTTGTTCCATTTTCAATTTGATATCTCTGATTGAGACCACGCATTACACTTTTTTGTGTTATTCTTGATGTCTTTGTTTTCTGACCACTTACACTTTAAGTCTATTCCCCGGATGCAGTAGTGTTTATTTATTTATAGGAAAACCAACAGCTAAGATAACTAATAGATTACTTAGATAGAAGCAGAAAGCCAATAACAGGTTTTCACGCATAAGAAACAATTTAGGATACAGTAAAATCGTGGACGCTAACAAAGTTTAGACAAAAGTTTAGATTTAAGATGGATCACCTAAAAGAAAGCTAGGCCCCAAACCGTGTTTATTGCCCTGATTCTTCACGGTATTGGTCGCGAAGGAACAGGAGTAAAATCACCTAGTTTTAAGACTTTTCAAAGTGATCCCAGCGGTACTACTGAATAAATGATTTTTGACTTTGACTTTGACAAAAGTAACAATACATTTTGTAAACTAAAAACAGAAAAGTAACTAACACAAACCACTAATCTAAAATATCACCATCGCCAAAAAAGTCTGCTCAACTGCTGCCTAGCCGAGTTAACACTCGTACAGAATAGATCCAAGCGCTTACACAACTCATTGAAGTCATTGCTCACTCACACCATGAATGAGTTTTGCCTGTAGTTTGTGCTAACTAAAGGAATATTCAATCTTAGAAGTCTAGGTGGAACATTCAAAACTACTTTACCAAGCAAATGAGGGTTGTTGATGATATTGGAGGTAATTTTTAATAAGAATTTTAGATCGGCAGTGTTCCTGTTTTGTTTTTGTTTTACAGCTGTGATATTTTTGCATACTCAATAATATTGTAAAGTTTAATGCGTTTTGGCACATGCACTAGATTTCTGACACAAGTAGCAAACCACGAAGCAAAAGTACTTTAAACGAAACTACAGTTGCCCGACCTCCTATAAAATGGAGTTTATGCTTCATATTCTCATATCAGGTCGTTTGCTGCACACGTGACGTGGAGCTTCTGGGCAACTTTAAACTAATCATATTTTATCTTACACTGTTATTTAATTTATTGAATGTCGATAAAACTAATTATACATGTATAAACTAAAGTACTAAATTATCTTGTGCAGTATCATTAGTAAACCGAGTGCTTCCATGTTTTGAGGATATTAGTATTACGTCAAAAATCAGTCAAAGTCAAAGTCAAAGTCAAAGTCAAAGTCAAAGTCAAAGTCAAAGTCAAAGTCAAAGTCAAAGTCAAAGTCAAAGTCAAAGTCAAAGTCAAAGTCAAAAATCATTTATTCAGTAGGACCGCTGGGATCACTTTGAAACGTCTTAAAACACAGCTAAATTTTGATTCGCAGGTTTGCGGGCCCAAAAAATTTAATTTCTTTACTCTATTCATTTTGTGTCTCTAAATTGTTTTTTTTTTTTTTTGTTTTGGATTTTCATCATGCGATCAGTCGTGCCGACTATAAGCAGATGTGCTGTGTGCTTCTTCGCGTGGAGGGCGCTACTCCCAGCGGAGCCAGCCCTTTCTTTGTATTGGCGCATGGACCTTCTTACTGTTCTAGTCGAAGAGGTCTCACCGCTTTTTTAATCGACGTAATCTTTCAGGAACAGTAAGTTGTCCAGCGAGCTGGTTTGGGTGTTTTTCGAGTCTTAACTTGTATATGTGTCTCTAAATAAAAACACAAAAATTAGTATGAAATACATTCTTATGTCATACTCATTTTTGTGTTTTCTCTCGTTTGATGTTGTAGATGATTATTAATTGTATGCACAGTCGTTTACTACAATATCAAAAAGCTTTTTGTTTCAATTGTTTCTTAATGTAAGGTTTTAATTTAAAGTAAGAATTCGTTTTAATAAAAGGCTTAAACTATTGTCTTTTCGTCAACACAAAATTGTATTGCACTTGTTTTTATAGTTTTTGGCTTGAACAGCAGCTCATAAACCGATCGCACGCAGATAATACGTGATATTCGGCACCATTTACCATTATACTGGCCGTTCTTAACATAATTATGGTTATCCTACTAAAATAATAAATACCCTACCAATAAAATTTGTATGTGTTGGTAGATGTTTGTGCTTATTAAATCATGTTAAAACTATAATACAGATAACGATGAAAGTCGGTAAAATTCTAGATTATATTATATGTACCTTACTCTAAAATTGCAAAATTGACTTCTTATCACAAAAATTTACCCAAAAAGTATATAAAAGTCAGGAATATCGCATAAAACTTTTTTCAGTTTTAAGTTTGGTCATAACAACTTCTGACATTTCTTTGAAACGTAGGAACTTATGAAAGTAATCTCACACATAGCTAAGTACATAGCTAAGTAATCTCACGAATAGCTTATAATTATAACAGTTTTAATTATTATAACACGTGAATTCGTCAAACAAAAGAGATGGCTGTGTTGGGACAATGTGACTCTATTGGCCCGCACGGGCACGTGTCACTGCCTATCATTGAAACACACTCATAACATGAACACCATTGAATTATAAGAACATTAACTCAGTGACGAGCAATACAATTTACTGAACAGTGAAAATTCCAAATTGTTCTGAAATCGTGGCTTATTAACCCGGCGACGTTGAGGAGGGGTCAATATGACTCCGTGCTTTTTTATTTGGCTGCAGTTTTGTTGTCCGCGTCCACACGTGGTCCAGATGCTGATTGTTTTATTTTTAAAAGTAACTGCTAGCACAAGGGAAAGCCAATCATTGCATAATCAGGTAAAGAATTAATTTTTACTTGAATAATATTATGGTATAAGGTAGGTTCACAGAAAATCCTTGCCCAGCCTCCTGAAGTAACCAGAAGCAAGATCGCAATAAAAAGAGGTGCCAAGTGTGCCCTTACATCAAATATCACAAAAAAAATCACGTTTGTGAATCATGTAAACAATTTATATGCCCAGAACATGCAGTTAGGTACTGCCAAGAAAGCCATGATAACGAAAGACATAAAAAGTTATATAAGACTCATTATGACCGTGAATGTGATTATAAATAGGTATACTATATTATATCTCTCATCAAAAGTAATAAAAAAAGCTAATTGCACTGTCAAATGTTACTTTTTGTTGATTTTTCTTAGTGAAGTAAAAATGTCCAAAAAAGTTGATAATTTTTAGGACTTTGGGAAAAAAGTTATACTCAGTCATTTCGAGTTCAAAACGGTGTTTTTTCTTTAGAAATACGTTGGAAAATATATATATGTAACTTATACCCTTTTGGATAAAGTAAACATTGGGTCATAATGACCCCTCCTCAACGACAATGTTACATTTTTCACCACAAGATTTTTTTTTCTTCTTTTTTGTTGAATGCTTATGAACTCGTAGTGATAACCGGCACTGAAAATGATATATTATTAAGTTAAGTTTATAAAACATTTCTTTCGAGTCGAGAGATTTAAATATTTTGGGATTTCATATTACGCGAATTACAATAAAATATAGTTAACATCGCATCACGTACCTCGTTCGTTTCGCCTCTGTTTGTGTTTTCTGTTTAAAATTTGCGAAATTCAACACCGAGCTTTTGCCGTGGCAACATGTGCGATAACATTACCCTTTGATAGCTCAAATAATCCTTCTAATACGATATAATAAACGTTAGCTGCATTCGCATTGGCCGATTGAATTAATTACAAAGTTATCTCTTGTAAAAGCCAATGAATGCAGTTTCAAAGTCATTAATAGTTTTGAGCTTTTAAATAAATATTTTAAATTGTACACTTTTCTTTCTTTGACAATGGAGTAGGACCAAAGTGATTGATTTTCTGTAACCGCCTTAAAATTTCGCAAAAATGTAATATATACAGAATACGATAAAGTTAACTATCATAAAATTTTGTAGTTAAATCATCGGCCAAAACTTCGCTTAAAGCAGCGCTGCCTTGAGTTCCAAAGTAATAAGTACACACACATAATATGATGCAGTTTCACGGAACTAACCATTGACGGTTTCAGCTCATTTGCGACAACGGTTTTAACGTCAAACCATAATGTGTGCCACCAATCTGTCAAAGGAAAGATATGTTATGCATGAGTAGGTGCAGAAACGGGATAACTTCGTAATTTAGTCACTTTGAGATAACGAACTTAAAGGTTAGAATAGTAGCAGCCAATTATTTACATTATTGTCGAAAGAAACACAGGGGCACTCACAGGATGCTGACAGAAATGAAAACTTGAAACAAATAGCCAGGTGTCGGTGAGCAGTCACGTGACTAGCACGTGACCTTTTCGAGGCGAATCACAGTTTTTTTCTTATCTCAAAACTGCTGAACGCGCCTAAAGAAGTTTTCACTTCAAAAAACATTAAAGTTACTTTCATGTCTTGAAAATATATTTCTTTACAGAAACTAAGACACTGCCATATTTTACTCATCATCATCATTTTACTATCTTAACGAAATACATCACACACAGTCAAGCAATCTAAAGGCTCGTTAAAAACGATCTTAAGTTAGCTCCAGTTTGGAAGCGTGTCTAAAACATTTAAAATTACGTGTCTGTCAAAGATTATTAATTTCGGGACTAAGGACCTTCTGAAAGCCTTGCATGGGGTCGAAGCCAAGAAGCCAACATGCAGAGGCCCTTTGACAATTTTGATCTAATTATTATCATTAAGAGCCTGTAGTGTCCTACAAAGGCCTCCAATCTTTCTCTTCAGGCCCCCGTTTTTGGCCACAATTATTTAAGTGCATCCAATTCGTCTCTCCAATTGTAATTTAATTAAATGAAATTTTACCCGAAACATATTTTCCACGTCAGAGAGTGCTTATTTGCAAGCTCCACACAACAGTTTTGACATAAAACGCTTTAACACAATTGCTCTTCTTTGTTAAGCCTGAAATTATGTCACATAATTTTCAATTTTCCAGGTAAATTTACCGTCGTCCTTCACCGAAGATGGGACCTTTGTTCTTGTTTTAGGGGAAAAAATAATTTGGCAAGCATTATGTGAGCATACTCCAATCTGCTGAGAAACGGATGCTTCCGGTGAAGCAGTGCCTCCGTCTCGCTGCCGCCACCGCGCTTTGACATACGCCCCTCATTTATTTACACGACGCAGATTAATTCAGCGTCATCCGACACATACCTATCCACAGAGTTCTCCACTCTCAATCATAATGGCGTACAAAACAATGAAATATCATCGAGGTGCTCATTCACTCGCTTTGTGCTAGTTAACGTCTAATGTTTGCTGCAGTTTCACTTAGTAGAATTGTTAACCAACTTAACATGTATGAACGGCAAAATTATTCGTATTAACTTGTTTTTGTATCTATTTTTGAACGGGGTAATAGACACGGTTGGTATGCTGATGGGCCGACCTGCAGCCTTATTGTCAACTGGAAATCCATTCCCAGTTATCATCCCGCTGCCGCTGTGCTTGTCACTAACAATTTTATGGATTGATGGCTGTTATGTTTTTTTTTTAGCTTTTGTAGTTTAGTTTTAGCTGCTACATTGAAGTGGATCGGGGCTTTTACCGTATGACTTCATGAAATCTAATTAAAAAAAAATTATATAAATAAAATGTATTGTCAATTATTCTTGATTGGTTCTTGGGTTGCTAATTAATATTTTGTTGAAGTATACTTACATGCCGTCTTGTGAAATACATATTGTTTGCTTGAATGGCAGCTCACATCAGAGCTCACATTTCTTGTTTCTGAGAAAATATTCGTGAGCTTGTTAGATTTCTGTACCTAAAATGTGCCAACGGGATTATATCTTGTACTTTTTAGGGTTCTGCACCTCAAAAGGAAAAAACGGAACCCTTATAGGATCACTTTGTTGTTCGTCTTATTCTGTCTTATTAAGGATTTGCGGTCTGCATTTCCATCCGTCACAGAGCTATATCTTCTCCTCCATAATAGGGCCATAATAGTTTCACAGAGTGTTAATTACCATGACCGCCGAACAAAAAAGTAATATTAAACTTTAAATAAATTCAATAAATCCATTTATTTTTCTAGAGCCAGACCTAAAGCCATAAATTTCATAGCAGAATACTATACTCGTTCCCACGCGTATGCTTGCAAAACAATAAATTGCGAATGCCGGCCGCACACCCTAGTTATATTCATAAACCGATAGTCCAATTGGACAACTGGAGGTTTTATTCAATCATTAGTATTCCAGCTTCGATTGCGCCCCACGATCCTTATAATTATTACAGCAACCTAGTAAGCCTCCAAATACTACTATAATAATTTCAACAACATTATTAAATGAAAACGGAATGTGAGATTTCAGAGCAGCAATTATATTTTCACGATACCTATAATAATTTGATAGAAATTTACATAATTTACATTTCTTCCACACCAAAACCCTAAATGATAAATAAAAACCATTTTTAAGTATTTCGGTACAAATCAATTGTATATTATTTGAATGCATGCCTAAATCATTGTTTTAACAATGGCATTAACTTTTATCAAACATTAGCTGTCCGCCGCGGTGTTACCCGCGATCCCTCGGGAAAACTTCACTTCCTCGGGATAGCCTATGTTCATCGGGGATAATGTAGGATTCTATTGGTGAAAGAATTTTTCAAATCGATCTAGTAGTTTCGGAGCCTATTTCAAACAAACAAACAAACAAATCTTTCCTCTTTATAATATTAGTATAGACAGTATAGACAATGAAAAAAGGTGTCCGGTCGCTGTGATCTAAGGGACCGATTGGATTAAGACTTCACCAGTTTTTGTGTGTGTAGTCACTAAGAAATCGCAAACCTATTATTCTGTAGTCTGCAAATAATACCTAGTATAAATAAATTATTATTATAATAAATTATTATTGATTTTTTAATAATTAATTTTTAATTATTATTATAATAAATTTTTATTGAGGACACTATTTTAAATGAAAAATTAGCTATGTGCGGTTTCGATAGAGTACCTATGTCCTTTAATCGGCGGTCTTATCGCTCGAGGCGATTTCTTCCAGAATACCGTTTAACCATATTATGAGATAAAAACATATTTTATTTTTGTTTTGTTTGCAAAACATTGTTTAAAAAAAAAAAAAAAAAAATTATATTATAAAAATATTATTTTATTTATTTATTACTTAAAAAAATACTGTATAACTTTTTGTCTTTATTTCAGGCGTGGTTTTCGATCAGAACACAAATCAAATACAACATGCATTCAAGATCGCCATGGTCCAGCACGCGAATAACAACACCTCGGATTACCTGAACTTCCAGGTCTTCGTCGATGTGATCAATACTGCTGATTCCTTCAAGTTATCCAGATTGGGTAAGTTTATTCCCGCTATTATTCTACTTCATACAACAATCAACTCCACTTCGATTCATTTCATTCGATGGAAACGCACACACAACCAAAACCACAAAGCTAAAAATCTGAAATTTTGATATCTTCTTATTGCATTGGTATTAACACAAAAATTTCAATCTTCTCCAACAAAAGATCGATTCTCTAAAGGTTATTGGTTTGTAGGCCTATTCGAAAGAGTTTAGTATTAGTAAGCACCGCTTCGATACCAAAACTCTTAAAAAAATTTCGGCGTTAAATAGATCGCCACATATTTTTATATTCCTGTTTATGCTTAAAGTTATGCAGAACTACTATTTACGTGTGTTTGAAAACTGCTTAGTACATCGATTAACCATTTCAGTAATTATTGGAACGTAGGTTCAATTTTTAATAAGATTTCATGTTATAAATACCGCTTATATCCCAACATTTTGGCGATATGGCGTCATTAAAATCAAAAAATTGTTAGTTTTATACAAAAAAAAAATTTATGAATTCTATCTTCTCTGGCAATAATACTCACATAACATAATATGTAGTAACACGATAGATTAATCCTTATCTATTTATTCTTTATTGCACAAAGTAATTACATACACAAAATCTTAAAATGGAGAAGTAATGGCAAAGACCAGCTTAATCCTTATCAAGTAATATAGAAAATTTTAATTTGAGTAGGTTCCTCCCGCTCTATTATTACTTCAGCTGATATTATTTATATTATTATTTCTTTCTAAACAAGGCTCACATAAGCTGATAAATTTGTATTTTCCTGTCCTTCTTGACACCAACTTTAGTTTGAATGCAAGCCAGGCTTCCCCTTTTATTAAGCCTCGACACGGTAGGCTGGTCAAAACACTTTTGAGCCGAGCACCGTGAATTTTTCCAACAGCCAACGTTGGTAGGTACACTTTTTTATTTACAGCTTCCAAAACAGGGATACTGCTGTACGCTTTTTGTCTAGGTTACTTTTTAGCTTTTTGAAGGCTTACACTGGTTATCAGTAGTGTGTGGCTAGTACGATCCGAATTCTAAAAAGCGGCCTAATATACATTTCATCATAATTAACACCATTGCTACTAAATATTTGCTGACATCGCTTGGAAAGCGCTGAGCCAAAGTAAAATAAAGCCGATAGTTTATTTGCAGAGGTCGCATTACTCAGGGCAATATTGCTGTTGGTTCGAAGATTGAGCGATTAGGTCGTACGAGCCACAATCCCTATTGGCCACAATAGCCGCGAGCCACAATAGCAAATGGATACAATCA
This sequence comes from Epirrhoe alternata, assembly GCA_963565295.1. Classification (NCBI taxonomy): domain Eukaryota; kingdom Metazoa; phylum Arthropoda; class Insecta; order Lepidoptera; family Geometridae; genus Epirrhoe; species Epirrhoe alternata. The sequence goes on from OY751375.1 coordinate 6,676,529, forward strand.
CATTTCGATACAGCCAATGCTCACTGTGCATCTCGGAAAAAACGAACACTGCCTTGAAACACTTTTATAACGATAGGATGCTTGCTATTTGAGGCCCATTCACGTTGAGATATAGTTGTTGATATCGTAGCCGATTATAGTAGAGACGGCAATAGCAAATATAAATACCATCATTGATGATGATTGATGACAAAATTTAAAAATACGAGTATGTACATAAATTTTCATATAATTCCCTGACTTATACATAAAAATGAATCATCATTGAATTTTAATTAATTAATTTTAATTTTACTGACTTTATTGAATTTTAGTGAGAGAATATTAGGTACACGTTAAGTTGAAAACTGAAACAACTATTTGTCAGGTACAAACAGGTAATCAAACATAATAAATTACTTTCATCAGTTTTTTTAATAAGAGGCCACCATAGACACGTGTATACAATTTATTTTAAGTTCTTGAAAAATGAAAACTATTAGCCGCGTTCTGACTGAGCGAGCAGCCTCAGCCATTTGCCTCGCAATGCTTACCGCAAGGCCTGACGTCTGACAACGTCGTGCGCAACCAGATATGCATACCATGTTCAAGAATTTCAACCTGATTACAAGCAAAATGCATTCGTAGAATATGATTTTTTATAAGCCGAAAATAGTGTTCGCTGAAAATCTTTATTAATGATACTTTTTCGACATAAATGGGCCTTGGTACCCTAGATACGAAAACTTCAAATAGTTGTGCCAAGTTTGTTACTACATAAATGTAAAACATATAAAAAATACGTGTTTTAAGTTCTTTAGATCATGAGTGTCAACATATGTAACAGCAAGCATTGAAAACCATCAGACATTAGTTCACGATAATATGTAACAGGATATATTGCTATATTTTCATTAGAAAACGTGTCCAAAAACACTTCGTTTACATGTTTTGCCCTTAGCCGTCGCCTTTATGAAATGATTTGAGAAGCTTACTCTGGATTTAATCATGATCCTGTTTTTTTACAGTGATAAACAGTAATAGTGAACTATCGGTGATGAACTATTTGTGTACTTGTGTAGTATGATTGTGTTCTAATAGTACATTACGATATTAGTGCGTAAAGATGGTTATAACATGCGAGGCGGTATTTCAGCCCGAGCCGCAGGCGAGGGCGTAATTGAGCCGAGCATGTTATAACCAATACGCACGTATATCGTACGACGTTTTTTAACACATTTGCGAGGAAACAGAAAAAAAAAACATTTAAATAAACTCAATCTGTACAATCTGCACACTGTTACTTTCCCGCCATTTTAACAGCGCGCTAGCGCTGCCTACTGACTGGCGCCGCGCGGCGATTAGTTCTCCTTTGAATAGCAACAGCGCGCTGCTCACTAGCTGGAGGCACGACTCCAGCTCGGCGGCGATCAGTTCCATATTTGAAATGGCAAATAATGCTGTTATGGAATTTGTATGGACTATAACATAACTATTTGCTTTGATAACACACGCGTTTGTTATGACCCGCTTTACATATCTAAAACCGGTGGAATTACATCAGCTTTACGAGCAAGGGTGTTAAAAAATTATTTACAGACTCGCAGGCCTATTATGTATAACTTTGCAGTAGCGACAGCAGGAGCATACATCAAAATTTACGTTTGGACGTAGTTATGCGTAAATGAACCGACCCACTAGGCAGTTTTGAGATAAAGCCATTTTTATCTAAATTATGTGTCGAAAAATAAGTATCATTCTTTTTAACATAGTTTGTTTACAATATTGTACAAAACGCTATTTTCTCTGTACGCCAATATAAGTTTTGAAAAAAATATCAAAATTCACAATAATATTGGTACACCACAAATTTAGAAAGCATTCTGTATACTTAAATGAATTTTGATCTTTGTGTTGGTTGGTTCCTTTACGCATGGCTACGTCCGTTTGACAGCAGTGACTGCGAGATTACGCCTGTCGCGAGAGTCGTAATATGGGTGCCGCATACAGTTACAGTATTATATCCAGTAATATTGAACACTAGTCGAGTACCTAAATAGTAACATAATATAGCGTATAAAATATTTGACATTGTAGGTATACCTATAGTTTTTAAATTCAACGAAATAATTAAAATAAAACAACTATTCTAACGTGAGCTACCATTTGATAGAGTTTCGATGTTTTCGTAATTCAGGTTAGACTGGATATAAGTAAGATCTCAAAGCGCAATGTCGCTAATTCCTGGCTAAAATTTAGGTACTGGCATATTTGCCCCTTGCCACAGAATATTAGGTCTTGCTCCGCTGAGTTTAGGGAAGCAAGAGGCAAGGGTATGCCGGAATGGTAACGTGTAAACGCCGTTTTATGCGCATGCAATATTATCAACTGCTCCCAGAATATAACATTTTTGTAATTTCATCTGACAACCCATTTACAAAATTATAATATTTTAACAGATTAGTGTTAGGTTATTCCATGTTTTTGCAATGTTAAGTTGCTCTACTAGTATGACCGAAATGATTATGAAAGTTGTGCAGTTTTTTAAAAAATGCGCGAGCCTTCCTTGGGAAATCAGCAAGGCCCTTTTTCTCAGCCCTTTACCACCCATTTAAATACTATTAGGTCTTGTTATATGCCCATTGCAAATTTTCCAGGTTCCTCTTCTATCTTTGTTTTTCTATCCCATAATGAATAATCTTGCTGCAGAACACGTAGGTACATGTTTACTATTTAATGTACTCGTACTTCGCAAAAAATAGCTCACTCACAACTTTAAATAATGAAATCAACAACTAATTAGAATAATGATGTCAGCGCTCGATGGCACTTATTGAAAATTGCGTGGTTATTATAGCTCATTGACACCATATTGTACAATAATGTACATGATTTAATTAGCTAAAATCTATGTTAGAATATAGGTATAGGTAATTGTAATACTGCTGTGTAATCAGCAGTATTTCATTTGTAAATTTAGGCCATAACGTAATTTTCCAAATCGATCATCATTTTACTGCCCTTATCCCACTTTTATGTGGGGTCGGCACAACAGGTTTTCCTCATCTACTCCGCTCTATCAAGCGTCATCTCAACACTCAATCCTTTTTTACCCATATCATCCTTCACACAGTCCATCCATCTTTTCATTTGTCTGCCTCTTCTGCTACATCTCTCCACGATCAAACCTAACATTCTTCTCGGTACATAACCCACTTTCCCCCTCATAACACGCCCATACCACGACAACTATTACTCCTCCTAACTAATCCGTCACTGGCGCAACTTTCAAACTTCATCTAATACGAGTATACTCATTCCTTATAACGTAATTTTCCAAATATTTCATTTATTCTATGAAAATACAAAAGTAATTTAATTTTGCAATCTACCTTTATTCACATAGTCATGGTTTGTGTAATATTCAACCATTCAACTACAGAGTCTAAGTGTAATACATACTTACACGATAAGAACTTAATTCCATGAGTGGAACAGTCTCTGAGATGTGAACATGAAACGAGGGGAGCGGTGGAGAAGTGACCACAACGGGGCGAGCAGTACAAAGATTAAATTGAATCTGGCAACTCGCCAGGACCGTCGCGTCGACCGTACCCAAAATTACAAAATATTATGCTGATTTTATAGCCGGAGTAAAAGACTGCTTAAGCTCCAACATCGGAGTGTTCATGCACTGCTTATAATTAAGCAATGTGCCTTTTACATCATTATTATGCACAATACTACTACTTATTATCTTCAGTTTGTAGTATTCATTTACAGAAACTCTACCACTCTATTTTTAAGTAACTTTTCAAAATACACTAGAATCAGATGAGGCATCTAAGCATAGTTGAAAATGATCTATATAGATATCTCAACTGATCTAAGTCACTTCGTGGTTATGGCTAAGAAAACACCCAAAAAAACTCGATAAAAATTTTGCAGATCACACATTCCAGCTGAATTTTCAACCCACTGCGCCACAGAGGTCAAATTATTTGTAACAATAAGTAATATAGCCGCAAAAGACGAGACGACGCAAAGTTTAAGCATCATAAGGCTGTCTTGAGATCTCTATTTACGCCATTCTTCGTTGATATAGGTACATAAATTATATAACTTCGCTTAAAAAAATACCTATATTTAGAATTACCCCGATTTAAAGCGTTTGTATCTATTGTCAATTTGTTGATAAGTCTTTCTTTAGTAGTTTTTTGTGACGTTGCTGCAAATAGCCTTTATTCAAAAAATATAAATGGACTACTTGTATAAAAATGTGTAACTTTATACCTACTCTAAATTACATAAAACAGTCGATATTTTCCGTAACGATGTCACTTTTTACAGCGGGTTAACTAAATTAGCTATAAAACAGGCGATAGAAATCATCTGCGTTGGCTTTTTATTAACATAAAAAGTAAAACCGCTGTCGAAAATTGCTTTTGTATCTGCACAGTTTAGACGTTTTAACTTTTTATAGCTTCTTCAAGGGTGAAAATTCAACAGATAACTGAGTACAAATAGTAGTCCCAGAAGAACGGAAACTGCCGTAAAAATTCGCGTCGTCGTCATTAGTCTCAGACGTGTTTTGATCAGGGACCGAGCGATCTGTTGGCGCTATCATTGTTCCTATGTGTAAGTAGGACGTCGCTATACAAAGGCTGTTACAGGCTCTCTTTCTACCTTGAGATAATCGGTGACGTTTCTTGAAATCCCGGGACAGCCGCTTCTTGCCTGCCTCTTTTTTATCTTTGACTCGTAATTTTTAACTAAACTCCGCCTTGGGGAGCTATTGATTTTAAATCCCTCTAGATGTACCCTAAGCTTACAAAGTTTTATGTAAAAAAAAAGAAAGGTTTTAATAGACTTTAAAAACCGTTTTAAATTTGTAAATAAATATGGATTGTTAACTTTCACATATAAACAGCCATGGAATTTTAGAACAAACATAAAAGCGGTTCCTGAAATTCAAATAGTCTAAGATACAAGGTGCAGCCGAACGTACAAATTATTATCATGTTGTAAAGAAACCCGCTACATGTAGTTAGTATAATGTAAGTAGAACGAGCACTCACAATATTTATATAAATGCGAAAGTATGTTTATTTGTAGATTTTTTCCTAGTTTTGTTATTCGAAAACATTTGAACTTTCCATGTGAGCTAATGCAGGTAATACATTCATCTCAAATATGATTGCAATTCACTATCTGAAATTGGTACCTACCTCAACTAAAAATCGTATTTTACAGAGTCAGCAAGATTCCCTTTTCGTAGATTAGGTTTACCTACTTAACAGTAAGGTGTAAGTCTTTGTTTTATTGTTATTTACACGAATACTTATTAACAAAGTAATATTTGAAGGAAGTATATCTTTAGGTAGCTTTTAGGTTGATATATTGCACATTATTACGATTGCGCAATGTTTTTAGCCAGACATTTAATTTTTTATCCATTTAAAGACTGTAAACTATTGCCATACACGACGTGCCATACACGATGCAATTTAAAAATATATTCAATAAAAATTAAACTAGCTGCTAAACTTAACTTAAACTTTCGTTCAATCATTGCGCAATTTTCAAAATTGTACCCTACGGTCAATAATATTGCACAATTTGCAATATTATATATTGCGCAATATACAATATTATCTAGAGCCGCCCAAATATTTACTCTAATAATAAGCATTTCATATTTTTAGAAACTTCCGAAGTAAGGAGAAACTGTTTCACAATTTTGTTTCTTAACCATAAAAACCTGTAGCTTAAGTTACATGAGATGTTTATCAACTTTAGATGTCGGGCATAAACATCGTATCCCAACTTCGTAACAAGTAACTCCTTGATCCTTAACTTATTAGGTACTATCACTTCTTCTGTACCTTGTAAGTAGGAGTTAATTTGACAAGGCTCACAAATGATACTTTGAGTGTCATTTGGGAGCCTAGTTGGTATCACGTAACAGATGTTACAAGTGGTAAATAAGTAAAGCACGTCTAAAACCTTGAGTGACTTGCTCGTTAAGGTTTGGCATACAACGTACACTTTGGCATAACTTTATCCATTAGTTTTGAATGGCTGGCGTTAAATAATGCAACAAAGCATTAGTTCGATATCAAAACCAAGATGTTTCAGCTGTGTACTACCATCATTCTAGATTCCAATTTTTAGATTCAGCAATGAAACAATAAACAACCGGAAAAGTACAAGTTGGACTCGATCACCGAGAGTTTCGTACAAACTAATAGGTACTTAACAGAAGGTCGAGCAGGAGCACTCAAATCTCTTAACACAAATTGATTGACTAGTGCATTTTTCCTACATAGCACAGTGACATGAACCATCATCCCAAACTTATTCTATTTGCTGTTAAAAATAAAAATTCAAAGGACATTTTGTGGGTCATGCTTGGGTCTGAAACCGAAATATAAAGGCCCTTTTGATCTTAATTTATAGTAATGGAGATACATACCCGATTACTATCCCCTAAACACCAGAAATGCATCCAGTAACAGCCTTCTTATCAAACAGTTTAATTATAATATTGTGTTCGTCATATATGCAGATCATGTGTATCGATCTCCAAACCTATGATAGGTACCGATGCATAGGGGCAATCTGGCTTATCAAACTTCAAACTCCTACAAGCAAGCTCTAGAGCCATAGTGCAGTAAAATTATAAAAGTCAGAATATATAAAGAAATCTAAGAAGAAGAGTAAAAGCACAGTGCTTGAACCATAACCGGATTCAACGCTTATCTCGCATATGACACAGAAGCAAAGCATTCTTAGAAAATGCATAGATATTGGTACTCTGACAAGAGCCCATGCCCAGGCCCAGTTATTCGAGAGGAATGTTGGCGGCTCTTGCGATATAACAGGATACGAGTGGAATTCCGCCTCGCTATTCCGGCGCGCGCCGTCCGCACCGTGCCTGTCATTCTTTTCACTAAGATCTTTATCTGAAATGAAACGTGTCGTAGGAGAAATTATATTCCTCTATTCCTTACATTTGTCTTAATTTTCCTTATGCTATTGTTGTAGAACAAAGCTTAAAGTTGTTCGACTTCAGTTCGCTTTACTATGTATTCCCTCGAAACTAGCAAACGAATCGGTGGATGTGTCGTTTATCGACGTACGTGCCGGCGGCCGGCGGCGTGCCGATTCAATCTCGATAACGTAAGAGAGTGGCCTCGGCCACTAATCACTGAGCAATTGCCATTTTCGCCTTGTCTTAATGGCATTGTATGCTCTTCGTAAATTGAAATTCTTTAAGCATTTGTAAAAAAATCTCCAGAATTCTCGAGGTTCTTTTTTTTTATTTGCATATTTTCAGAATTTAAGCTAAATCGCATTAAATACACACACGGTGAGATAGTCGACCCAATCTGGGTCGCATATTGCTGACTAATCGGCGTGATGAGTACTCTGGTGAGCGACTAACTGTGGCTAAGCAAACTGGTATGCTTGCTGCAAACCGTCGGGTGATTTAATTAATGTTCGAACGTTTCCCAGCAAATTGCTTAGAAAGGGTTACGCGTACTGAGATCCTGATCACTCACAGTTGATCTCGATTATGTGAAAGTTTTTGTTTATTTTTGATTGGCTCCCACTTCTCCTTCTTCTTCTTTTCACGCGTTGAATCGATTACAAGTGCGCCTGAAAGAGCTTTTTTTCGTGCAATAACTTGCTTTTAGTTCGAAAGATTTAGTGACACAACAAGAAGACTAACTTGCTTTAATATTTCTGCGGATTCCTTTACGATCATCAAATACAATTTGAATAGGTAATATAAATATAATCAAAAGTTTAGTGACTTTAGCATAATGTAGCTGTCTTCCGATATTTTGCTTATCATAAGTTTCCCCAATTCAATGCACCTTTTTTATGGCGGAACTTTGTTTTGCGTATTTTATGCTTTTCGGAATCCCAAGTGTACTCGTATGCTACTTTTATTAACTTCTTAAGCTGAGCTTTGTGTTGATTCATAATAAGCATAAATGCCTCACAACAACTTCCAGCAGAAGCGGCGGCGTAGCACTCGTAGAAGACGTAGCACTCTCATGGTACGCTCGTAGCGTATCACATGTACTCGTAGCCTGTAGGTGTGAGTTAGGCAATGAACAGTTGATTTTTATTTCCTTGCCATCACCTAGGCTGTCGGCATTCGATGCTTGTAGTGAACCTAGTCGTGGACTGTATTTCTTCTTACTGTGTCGTGCTTTAAGAGCTGCCAAATTAGCTGCTAACTCTTTGTCGATTAATTCCAGTTGTAAGAGCCTTGTTTCTTGCAGCTTCCAATTCAAGTATTTCTTGAGCTAATATTGCAAATAACGATGATGACCATCTTACTTCATCGCTGATTTCCATAATGTTCTGCAATAATTATCGCTTTGTATCTTTCCTTTAGTTCCGCACGTTGCTGCGAATGTTCACCATTTTTTTTTTTTGCTTTGCGGCGGTGCGCCTCAACTGATCCGGCTCGGAGGACCAATGTTAACGGTGCGCTTAAATGGTGAGGCTAAGTAATAAAATGAATTGAAAAGCTAAGTTTATAATTTTAAAACTGAAAAATCTACATTATTGTACCAAACCAAAAACGACAACTTCCCTTCAGTTCTGATAAACATATGCCAAAATAAAAATATGAATTAAATAGGTTTTTACTACGTAAGATTACGTCTTATCTAAAATGTATTATATCAACGATTTTGATTTATCAAACATTTTATGACGACCTCTGTTGGGCGAAGGTCCGCTTGCGACGCAGGAGGTTGCGGGTTCGATCCTCGCCACGGGACAAATATTTGTAGATTTTTTCTTTGTAAATACATGCATATTATACAATATGTATGTATTTACAAACAAAAAGTATATGGAGTAGTATATCAGTTATCTGGTTCCCATAGTACAAGCTTTGCTTAGTTTGGGGCTAGATGATGCTGTGTGAAATTGTCCAGCATTGTTTATTTATTTACAGCATTATTTTTTGTCAGTAGATAGGTACACTACATAAGAAACACGAGTCCTCACAATTCTTTACAAAGGATTCTGGCAAATTCGGCTGATGCATGTTATCGGTTTATGTTTACTTAGATGAATGCATATTTGGCATAGTCTAATGTTTAGATTTCTCGACGTTTTTGTTAAACTAAGGTAGCAACGAGTTTTGCACTTTGATCGTTTATGCAAGCTAAAATCAATAGAATGGCAACGATTTTATCTGGTACGTCCACTTTAAAATCCACTTTTATACTACATAAAACATGTTAAAAAACATCTTCCATGGGTTCTGTGCCACGGCAGATTAGATAATAATACAAAAATGGAAACGTGAAAGTATCTTGACAACAGGGTACTTAATCTATCTACTCTTTTAGCATTTTATAGTAAGGTGCAAAGTCATAACACACGTTTTGTTGGCAGATATAATGTCACTTTCGCGTGCGTGAACTGTTAAGTATACCCCTCGAGGATGCTTGAGCTGACTTTCTTATTTTTTGAAACATAAAAGAAATACCTATAAAAGTTGATGTTGCGAACAACAATAAAATGTGAAACGGTATTTGCACCTATGTGTTGTGTTGTGAACTATACCTGTGACTATACTAAAGCTTGGTATTTCACTTTTTGCAGTTGGCATTTATTGTACAATTTGGAGTATTTACTTTTTTGAAATATAAAACAGATGGTCCAAACTGCAAACACAGATTGGCACTGAAAAAATAATTAAATAAAAATTATCTTATACATTTTGTTGGCATAAAGGCACTTCTTGTTAATATAATGTGAGGTATAATAAAATAAATGAATAAATAAATAATTATAAAAAACAGTACTTGAAATGCTATCAGATTTTGAGATATCAGAGATATTCCAGACCCTGTCAAAAGGTTTGGGCACCCCTGTGGTGTGTTTGGAAGTAGTATTAAATACACCCATATTGCATAACATTTTTAGTAATTAGCAACTATTAAAAATAAACAGTTCTATCTATTCATTTTAAAATTTATGAATAATCGACCTTTATAATGCAAGAAAAAAATTGGAACTTAATTATTAAAATAGACAACATAAAATTACAATACATGAAAAACATGAAAGTTTCCCATATAAACTCAGCAACGAAGCGTGGCTTGAGCATGCCCAAACCACCATTCGCAATGAGTGCCCAATGAATAATAATGCTTGAATAAAATACGTAAAGAAATGGCAGATACCTATAATTTGATTGAGCTGTGTTGTTAATCATTAAACTAAGTTACCATATTGGAAATAAACAAAACTGCCATACAATCCGAGTAACAAGGGGGTGCCCAAACCTCGCTATTGCCAAAAGCTTCCCTATCTCCCCTACTTTTGAAACTGTGAAATTTTACAAACCAACTAAAACGTTGCAGTTGAAAATACGCATCAAACATAAAATAATTTGTGGTACAAAAGTGTACTGCACTTTGTAAGCAGTCGCGTCCGTTTACGTGTTCCGAGCAGAAGCCAAGAGCATAGACGATGCTGGACAACGTGATTCGAATACAATTGTTCTCCCAGGGGCAGGCCTAAGTTCAAAAAACATTTATTTACAGAAACTAAGCTAGGTACGACTTAACATTAAAAGTTCAAAATCAACCAAGCAAGTAATTTGGCTAGCCAGTTCAGTCTGTGCGTGTTTCTCAACAGAAGATGCGGTTTCGAAGCACAACTTTGAGTCCGATTTATCTTAGAATAGCAATGTGACAATGTCTCTCGTTTATTATGTTTAAGGATATTGTTGGCGGTGCACTATATAATTGGTGATAATATCAAGAAACAAAACATGAAACCGAAAAAGACTGAAATATATTTTTGTAAACAAAACTAATTAGACATTATTGTTCGACCATTTTTATCGAAGACAGCGAGCTGCCAAAACTTTGAAAACTACTTTACTGGCAGCCTACATCACTTTCCAATAAAACTCCTTCGCGTCGCTAACAGATATTTTTATGCAAAATAGTGATGCATACTGAGTTTTTAAACAACAAAATTAGGTAGTTCTAGGTCAACGGAAGAAACCTATGAATTTTGATTCCCTTGACAGTGTCAAAATATACGTTTTTTTTTAGTTTGATTTTTACTCATATTCAAGGGACCATAGACTTAAGTATATGGTTTTAATTTCAACTCTACACGGACAACTAAGGGGAATTTTTTTTTGCTTTTGAGGCACAGAACCCTGAAAATGCAGATAATTTATAACAATCTTCATTGTTCTCTTTGAGAGCTAATAAAATAGAGCTCGAACAGCAAATCTGATACAATAGTTATTTATTAAGAGAGTGGATAAATGTATTTTTGATTCAAATCCTTTCATTTTAATTATATTATTATGAACTTTTATTTCTATGTAAAGAAGTGTTAAATCAGAACTTCTATGATAATTTAAGGCTTAATTATCCGCGAGACAGACTTTTCCGCACTAAATATTTCACTGCAGCTTGATTTCTTGAATGAAATAGTCTGCATAGTGTTTGGTTACATTACACTATTATAAGTTCTGTCTGTTTATTTGTTATTACTCACAAACGGCTGAACGTATTTAGATTTGATTTGAATATGAAGATGGAAAGAATTTTTTGTATCGTGAATGCAAGTTACCATAAAAATTCAACCAAATATTTAACAAAGGAAATAGTGAGCTCACTCATGCGAACCTACTTAACTCGTTTTAACTAGATCCCGATTGAGGATCATCTAAAAGAATTGAAGACTAAAATATTGTACCGAACTCAAAACTGAACTTATTTTAGTTAAGTCAGTAAACAACCTTCAGTAGGAAAAGAATTAAACGGAGCTACTTTTCTTGCAAACCACCCACTCTTGCCACCCAGATCTATTTTAACCCACAGAGCAGAGTTTTCCACTATCTTTTACCCGCATAGCAAAACTAGACCATTAGTTGACTTTTCAAAGTGATGTTGGGTTGTATTTTAAGCTTATTATCTTTAATACGTTAAAACAGTCTACGTGGTTAGTGTCTTACGAAAATTGGTATTTAATGATGTGTCTAATAAAGACTTATCTGGGGTCTACGATGGAGCGAGCCTACCCAGAAGATGCTTATTTCTTAAAAACATCAGGGTCATAGCTCACCGGAAATCACAGACGCTGGAAGCCGATTACAATATTCTGCAGTACGCATAATATAAGGGCTTTGGAAGCACTTAGTGGCGCTTAGCTAATAAATGGAATATAAACCAAATGGGGATGATAGTCAATGACAAGTAATCATATTTCAAAACCGAACTAAACCAAAGTTTCTAAACAGGGATTCCACGACAGGAAACGCTTAACTAAAGATAGTGCCTTGACCTTAAACATTCCGGATATTCGAGAAGGATCCTTGGTACAAAGTAAGATTTTTTATGCAAATAAGCGGTGATGCCCTGTAGAAAGTCCCTGAGTAGTTTTATGTAGAAAAGGGTGAAAAAGTTTCCTTATTATAAAACTACTATTTAGAATTAAACGTTTCGCAACTTCTGACATAATCTAAATAATCAAAAAATTCACACCTTAAGTTAGTGTTGTCTCTAATAAGTGAGATTGAAACCTATACTTCATTCAGCAGGACTATTTATAAACAGGAAAGTATACCCGGCTCTTTCTACAGTCGACTGTTTCCTCCCTGGATAATGACACTAGTGAATATATTTTTGTAACATGAAACCTTTAACTACCATGACCATGCCCCTAAGTCTTGTTTTTTTTTTAGTTCTATCATAGGAAGTAGTAGTCTTAAAAAACTGAAATACAAAAAATATTTGCTCTAGTGTCTTTAACAGTCGATTACGTTTATTATGTCGACTTCTGTAGCGTAGCGGGCGAAGGCCCGCCTGCGACTCAAAAGGTTGCAAATTCGATCCCCGCGGCGGGACTAATGTTTGTTTGTATGATTAACAAATATTTGTCTCGGGTCTGGGTGTTCCTTTATGTATAGGTAATAAGTATTTATTTACAAAACAAAAAAAGTATATAAGTAGTAGGTATAGGTTATCAGTCACCCATAACACAAGCCCTGCTTACTTTGGGGCTAGATGATGCTGTGAAAAGTCCAGCATTATTTATTTATTTATTATGGAGAAAGAGCCGGGTATGGTATCATTTCCTCTTAAGTCCCCTTGTGGTACTTGGTTAGTTATATTTTGGAATTTGAGCACCGTGCACGATGTGTAGTCATGTCATTTTATAATGACGTGATAGTACGAGTATAATGTCATGTCAACAGGGTATCGACATACCAATTTGAATAATGATTTGAAATAGCAAAGTGATTTTCAAATAATGCTAGCTAGCATTGCGGTTTGGTAACCTCGATATTGGTTAATTTGCAACCTTACGTCCCTAATGACATAAATTATTTAATGCCTGTGTTTACAGGGTGTAAAAAGACGTCTACCGAAGCCGAAAGGGGTAGGTACAGCATCCCAACACACAGCCAAATCCAAAAGGATTTTCCGAAAAAAACATTATATCCGGAGAAAACAGCGTTTGAAGACCACTGTTTGCATACGTTCTGGGCGCGTTGTTTTACGTAGATTCCTGGATTTTGAGTTCTAATTGTATTTTTCTTTTACAAGTGAAATTATTAGATAGGTATAGTCTTATTATGTTGTACTAGTAGTAAATAACCGGAAATAACATAAAATGACTAAAAAAAGTTGCATTTCTTTATAATCATGGTCTGATGGCAACCCCGCAGTTTTCGGTAGTTGTCTTTTTACACCCTGTATACATGAAACATTAGCTCTATTTGGTACGAAGTCTTACCAGTTCTACATATTTTTGTTTTTACACAACCTATCTCGTCCAATTGCTCGGCAAAAGTGTATCCCAAGTTCTTTATTATTCATCAGTTAAAACGAAACGAGTTAAATTGAAGCGTTGGTGGTCGTACTTACCTAGTCGTTCTTGGTAGATTGTCGAAGTTAAGCAACGTTCGAAACGGTCTGTAAGTGGATGGGTGACCGCCAGTGGCATTTTACTCTGAGCGCTTCCGTGCTTCGGAGGGCACGTTAAATTGTCGGTCTCGGCTATTAAAGTCGTTAAGCTATTAAAGACGGAGGCCTATGGCGGCCTAAAAACTCCGCCAGCAAAATTGGCCACTGAATTATACGAACTTACTTTATCAGATCAAAAATAGTCAGGGACACGACTGTTTCTCCGAGCCGCGGTATTATAGTCAATCTCTCAGATTTTCCTGGTATTTCATTCAAATAAATTGCGTGTCGTTACAATAGGTAGGTACATTCCCTCACATCTGTCAATTTAGCTAGTTGAAAAGCTAACCAGATATCGTTACAATAGGTAGGTACATTCCCTCACATCTGTCAATTTAGCTAGTTGAAAAGCTAACCAGATATAGGTAGGTACATTCCCTCACATCTGTCAATTTAGCTAGTTGAAAAGCTAACCAGATATTTTTTTACAGTCTGCAACCAGTTCTCTCGGGGCGTGGTCTCCATACTTGCATCCGTGCATCCAGACTCGTTTGGCACCTTCCACTCCTACGCAAACACTTTTCACATGCCTTTCGTCACTCCGTTCTTTCCCTCACATCTGTCAATTTAGCTAGTTGAAAAGCTAACCAGATATTTTTTTACAGTCTGCAACCAGTTCTCTCGGGGCGTGGTCTCCATACTTGCATCCGTGCATCCAGACTCGTTTGGCACCTTCCACTCCTACGCAAACACTTTTCACATGCCTTTCGTCACTCCGTTCTTCCCTGAAAAGGTTTGTGAGTTATAAAATACTTTGTACTAGTGCAGTATGTAGTATAGTTACCTGCAATCAGATATAAACATCTTAATTTAAGCAATACGATGGTAAAACCAACAAAATAAAATGTGCCAAAGATGCCAAGACCATGGTGTATTCCAAGCTACACTCTAAATTATGTACGTATATTATAAGTTTCATCAAACAAACTTTCAGATTGATAATTATAATCACTACATAGTATAAAACAAAGTCGCTTTCTCTGTCCCTATATCCATATGTCCCTATGTATGCTTTAATCTTTAAAACTACGCAACGGATTTTGATGCGATTTTATTCCATTCATAGAGTGATTCAAGAGAAAGGTTTATATGTATAATACATGCATAATATAGTAGAGGTACACTGATAATTTTAGAGGTATCTAATGTGATGTCGTGAATTACTAATACATTTTTTGCGCTTACATTGCAAACACTGGCTAAACCCTATTTAGCATCAGCATTACACCCGTGCGAAGCCGGGGCGGGTCGCTAGTTTTTAATAAATGTGATTGCAGGCAACTGTTCCAAATTAGTTTGCATGACCAGATTTTTTTTAAGAATATTTTTATCGTACCTACTACAGGTCCATTTTGTCAGTCTTGTTTATTTAGCAAATTTATACTTCTTACGAAATGTAGTCAACAACTAGATTCATATACATATACCTATTCTCATAAAATATGTAAAGAATCAAAATACAAATATTCTGTTAGTGTGGTCCCTCGCAATAATGCTTTAAGGTTCTATAGAGCTGAATGTTTTCATTGTTCTCAGAAAATATCTGTTTATTCAAGCTCTGGTTTTGTTCGAAGAATGTAGAAACAAACAATTTTCAATAATTATTACGAACTAGTAGACCCGCGCGCGACTTCGTCTGCGCAGTGTTTCGTCATACAAACTTTTGAACTACCTTGCACCAACTCTAGGGGTAGTTTGCAAAATAAAAAAATACGTGGTTTACAATTTTTTATTAGGTATATTTGCACCGAGTTTCGAGTGAATCTTGTTTTTTTATGCTTTTGGGGTATATGAAAATACTTTTATAATAAATAATAAAATTCAAAAACCCCTAACCTACACCAATTACTAACTATTTGAAGTTTTCAAAAGCGAAGAAATCGCTGTAAGGCGCTGCGTCATTTACAAAGAAAAAGGGAAATTGTCACTTTACAGCCGGACGCTTAGAAGGCCATTTTAGCCTCTCTTCATGCTGAACACGAATCTGCTCCGAAGCACATTGTAATGCGATAATACTATCAAAACATTATAATACTACGTGGTAACTGTTTAGATTCGCAATAGCTGAAGGATTTTGGCCTTTACTTTTTTTCCGAACAAAATATCTGTTTTTATTTGTGTCAAAAAAGTAAAACTGGGATTTTTTAAAAGCTTGCAATGTTTGTATGTTTGTCTGGGTCGAATAATGCAAGCTGAATTTAACTCATTTCCCGCTGTCCGATCATGCTGAATTTTGGTACACTTATGAATCTTACACTTATGAATGCAATAATATGGTGACATTAGCTAACTTATGTGATGATGGAGTGAGGAGCTGTGAACGGAATGTATGGGTGCAATTTTCGGGATGCATTTTAAAATCTTAAGTTTTACTCTTGGCCACGGTTTACCTACAAAAGGCAACGTTGTGAAAATAAGTGTTCTTGCAGGTTTTGAATCCGACCTCTGGACTTCCCGACTACGCCATGAGCATTCTTCCAGACTATCACAAGGCAGTTCTGGGAACAGTGACGTACTACGGGTGGAAAAATGTGATTTATCTCTATGACTCTCTTGATGGTAAGTTTTTTTTGTTTTAGGAGTCCTAAACTTAAACTGCTTACATTTGGTATATTGATAAATCTATATTTTATTGATATCATAATATCTAAGGTATACCTTACCTTAGATATTATGATAAAATTAACTTCCCAAAGTAACTTTTTTTTTATTATGCATGGGTCGGCTCTTGACAAACTTAGCAAATCAAATCGTAAGTTTATGAAAAAATTAAGATGTTACATATTATTTAATTGATACAAAGTATTCTATATCTAATATCTTTAAAAATAATAGTTGGAAGAGTTTGTGGAAGATCTCCCAGCAATGGGATGAGATAGGTTGAAAAAAAATATACTTGTTTGTAAAAATCGAAGTAAATGGTCGTTGTTCTTCGGATCCTCTATTTTATTAGTAGACGTGAATGTGACAATCACAGAACCCAAACCATTGCCAAAGTCCTTTTGAGAGACGTAGTCACCAATTCGAAGCGACAAAAATTCATTTATGTCACAGTCACAGGATCACCTCCGAGAAAGGAGCACTTTGGAAACGGAAAAGCACATTTACATATAAAATGTGGTAGGAGAGTGTAGCTTCATAGGTATAGGTGTATTGCGGCATTTACAACTTGGACAAGTAATTCTACGGTAAGGATAGAAAGATTGAATTCCAAAAAAATATTTTTACTTTTTGGTAAATGTTATGTATTTGTTCTGTGATGAAGGCAAGGTGAAAAGTCCAGCATTATTATATTATTATTGTACTTCCACACTGATTTATTAATAGTTTGTTGTGAAGGTAGCTCAAACATATTCTGTTTTTTTTTATCCTTAAAAATGGTGTAGGTACGTATTCCAGAGATAAACGCTCTCTCTGGAATACGTACTACAATATAAAATAAACTCGATTAACGTTATCAGTTTCGTAGTCGAGAAAAATACTTGAACATACTTTAAATACCGGAACGTGGAATACACAAGTGAAAAAGTGAAAAGAGAGTACGGAAGTCGTTGCAGGCGGTCGAGTCGCGAGAGCCGGTTATGATGCAGATGTAAAAATACGGAACATAGTTATTGCGTAAGTATAAAAGATACTGCAATAAAAGGAAGATAGCTTTCGTAACTGGAGCAACAGAAAAAACTAATAAAAAAATTGTATTTACAGCGAAACCGAGCAGATCATTCGAGACCCCAACCCTCCTTAGACTGACTGTCACATCAAAGTCGATCCGCAGTAGACACTAATTTGAATAGTACACTCACTCTTGTGAGCAAAATCCAAATAACTCGTGGGAATTCCTCAGAGTCCTCCACGTGCACTTCCGTTTGCAAAGCAGAAAGAGCAACATGTTCAGAACTTTACCTTGTCTTCAAATTAGTCGAAGTTACATGCTCGCCTAATCAACCGCGAAGTTATAATTTGAAACTCTCTTCTCATTACATTCCGTAATTTATGAAAGACGAGAGAAAATAATTTATTCTATGAAATATCATAGAACTTATTCATAGGTGAGTAGATATATAATTAAACTCGGCATCCAAGATTATTGTGCGATACGAAATATATTTGCACTAATCGAAACATACCTACTGATTTATAATACCGTGAGTTTTATGTCTTGATCTAGTATTCGTTATTTATTAAAACGTTCAAGTCATATTACACAGTTAGCTTTTCTGTTGCATACTAATAAAACGCGCCACGACATCACGTACATCGTATGAACGCCACACGCTGTAATAAAAAAAGTAATAAGTTTCTAATGTAGAGTAATAACAACCATTGTATTTTATCTGCAGTCATAACTTTTTTGGTATTCATATGGCCTTAATTGTAGGCTCACCAACATTGTGTTGACGATCTCTTAAAGCCTAACAAGCTAGCACGCTCAGCGAATGTAAACCTCATTTAATTTTCAAATATGCAATACCAGCTGTTCCTATTTTAGGTAGGATTATACACCAACAGTTGATGCATTAATCTAGTAATGTTTAACATTCATCATATCATTGATATCAACCATCTGTTACAACTGAACAAGCTCAATCAGCATAATTATCTGGTTTATGAAAAAAACTTTTTTTACAAGCCAACTTAACATTATTTTTTGTTTGCTAAAATTAAAAGTTGTTATACAAGTGGATTTTTGAGACGAGACAGTAAGGACAGGTACCTTAACCGTTGTAGCTACAGGACTACGCTCTTACCTTGCCTAACTTTTTGAGATATTTTGAACTGCATTCACAGATTTTGGAAAAAATGTACGAAAAAAATTATGAAATACCAAAAAAAATTAAAAGAAAAATCAAAATAAATAGAAATAGAAAGAAAAGTTTGAAATTGTCAAAACTTTCTTCATACATTTTGTACTAAAATCGATGAATGAACTCAAAAAAAGAAGTAAAAATAAGTTTAATTGGCGTTGCCATTTATAATATTCAAATCTAATCACAAAAGGGACTTGATGACGCCTGGAATCTCATTTAATCTTAACCAGATAATGCAGAAATTTTCAAAAGAATCTGTCGCAACGGATCTCTTTTTACATTTTAATATTCAGACTTCGCATTTGTCAGATGATCGCTTACTGACGTCATCGTTATCCGTGTCGATTACAGTAACCCCATTGAATATCAATCGTTTGCACTTTTTAAATTTCCATTGATGATGCTCTATGAAATCAGAATCACCAAGATTCAGTTCAGTGTAGGGAATTATTATAAAGAGAGGATGTGCTCTAGATAAAGCTTTGAATTTTAAGAATTTTTTCCATGTTTGAGACCCTTATCATAGCAAAAATTTCTTCAGCTATGTATAGTAGATTGAGACTTTGAAGAGTTTATGATATTAACTTTGGCTTAATATATTTTATTCTGGAACCACATAACTATATACTTATACATATTTTATCAGAAAATGCGTGTTTTTTTCCTTCAAAATTAACCTATTCATTCCTAAGAACAAAACCTTATCAATGAGGTAAATTTATTTTTCCAAGTATAAATCAAATATTACATATATTTGATTTACACATAAGGTTTTGCACAACATTACAATCTTTCGTTAAACATTACATTGACGGTAATGAGCCTAACGTCAAAGGAGGAGAAAATAAAAGGATGTATCAGGTTGAGTTTCGGGGATCGCGAATTATTTTGAATTGTTATATTCAAGGTATGATTACCTATTCAGCGATCAGTGGAATGCAAAACAGGCTCCGTACAACAATGCTCCCTCAGAAGGCAATAACGTCCCTGCGGCTCCTCGCCTATTTATCGTGTGCTCTTTAAATCTTTTCTCCCCAAGTAATAGCAGCTACTCCGTTGCTGTACTTGTTTCTTTGAAAATGCTGAGTAAGTATTTTTATGGAGGAAAAGCTAATTCTGAGATTTGGATACGTTTGGATTTAGGCTACGTATCCAAATCACAGAATTTGGATTTTCAATTTGTTTATTGAATGAATATTTGTGTCAATTTGGCTACTACACTTGTCCACCCCGACTTTACGTATTTTTTCAAGTAGTTGCAGTTGGGATATTTTGTCTTAGTGGGTTACTTATGATTAACATAACGTCCGTTATTATTTTTAGTTGTGTTCACAAAAATCTTCCAATAAATAATATTAAATAGCGGTGTATGTATACCCATTGTGTATATTTTAAATCAATTTGACGAGCACTGTTTTTTTATAAAAATGTATATAAGTACCTACCTACTCGAGATAACGATTTGTTATTGAAACACTAATCGTCTAACTCGATACAGACAACAATAGAGACGTGATCTCGCCTTAATGTTGCTACAGAATAGGAAGGATTTAGAGACAGGATAAAATAACCTACTATCTTGAATCGGGTATAATGCCTTTGTAATCATTGCAACGTTTTCGTTCGGGTCAAACGTGAAATAAACTGTTTGAGATGTTTGCATAGGGCTGGCACGAGTTGCTCATAATTTGGCATGCATTGTTTAGAATACAGCGGTAATTAACAAACGTAGCTTTATTCATGCCGATCTTGGGTTCGTTAAATTTAATTGTCCACGTAGTGACTATAAAATAATCCAAAGACAACAAACCCCTGGGTGCCTAACCTACCTATGTGCACGCCGCTTAAGCGTAATTTAGGAACTTTGTGCGACAGACAAGTTAAGGCAGTAAACGTGGTTTGTATATTGCTCTGAAACTGTTTTCATAATATACTAGTTATATACCACAATCCACTTCCGGACACATTCGTGAAGATAGATTAAATTCGTTGAGATAGATAAAATTCGTTTTTGTCCATGTTAACAGTTCCAGAGCCGGTCACTGATTTCCATTCGTTCTTTAAGTAAAATAATAAAAAAATTAAATAAAAAAATATTAAGTAATATAATTAATATTTCAAATATTCATTCATTAATTTCAAATATATATTATATTTATAAATATATATTAACGCCAACTGGGCCTCTCTAGCACAGGATAGGGATGAATGGAAAGAGTGGGCCTTTGCCCAGCAGTGGGACAGTGAGGGCTTTTAATAATAACTGACATTACTAGGGAAAACACATAAATCATCAATTCATCATACTGAAGTGCACTTGGCTTTGGCCCGTGTAATTCAGTCAATTCCGGTTTTGTAAAATGAACCGAGTAAAATAAATAAAAATAACAATAATAATATTAATATTTCGACCGAAAAGCATTCTCTCACTGGCTTTTCAATGTCTAGGTAGGTAAGTACTTGTATAAAATAACTGACTTTGTTTTTAATAGATGTTCCATTTACAAATACAAATACATTTATTGCACGAAAAAAGAAAGCACACATACAAAAAAATTAACAAAAGCAGACATAAAAATATTCGGCAATTGGGCTGGACTCAGCGCTAATCTACGCACATGGTACGTAGTGCTGGTTTTCAGTCCAGTCCAGTGTTCGAGCTAAGGTGGTCGTCGAACGAACGTGTATGAAGTGAGAAGCAGGTTTACAATAAACATTGAACAAATAACATCAAACAGCAATGTAATGATAGGTAGGTATGATTATACCTACCCATTAAATGAGATATTGTGTAGATAAGAAATAAGACAAAATATATATATATCCTAATAATATCAACCAGGCTTGTGTATGACTGAGCAAAAGAGAGATGTGTGTGTGTGTATGTGTGTGTGTGTGTGTGTGGGTGTGTGTAGTGTAGGTTTAGTTAGTAGGCTTTCATGTTCCTCCTAGTCTCTTAAGAGTCTAGTTATCACAGAGGAAAGCTTACAAAAGTAGTACCTACCTAAGTGCGCCTTATGGACCATTTGAAGTTATGAATGAGTGTTTCTGTGTGTGTGTGCGTGTGTGTGTGGGTGCATGGATCTTGAGTAGGCTTTTATAAGATTTCTGACTTATATAAGAATCTATAAAGAAGGGAATCTCCAGTCCTCCCACTGATATTTTTATTTATTCGCTTATAGCATATTTCAGCAAACGCCATACAAGTGCGTTGGATTTTTTCGTGCAAATAGTTCTTATACGTCATATAATAATGACTGAACTAGTTTGAATAAAGCTACTTTTGTGTTTGGCATCTCACAAACAAAGCTGCGGCCAGCTAGCTTCCACTGGCATAAAAATAGAAAATGCCCTGCACTTTTTTAATGTCGACTGAAAAATGCTCTTGGATTGATTCATTTCATGCTAAGAGCGAAGAAATCGAACATTCTTTCTTTCGGTAGGATATTAGCTCACAAAAAGCCAGTGGCTGTTATAACAAAAACCCCTAGTTCTTTTTAGTTATACTCGTAGTACAACAGTGTTTGTATTTCAGAAGACGCTTATGAATTGTAACCAACCAACTAGTTTATTTCCATACATATGTATTACATACAAATACCTGGCACCTAGACCCGAGATAAAATATTTGCAGATCATACAAACATTTTATTCCATTTATTTATAAAATGTCAGCCTTTGGTGAGTATTCGTATTTGAATCGTGCTAGTTGAACAAATTGTCAGGATCTTTTCCAGAAAGATTCTAGATATCTTAAAATTTTGACTGTATTTCAACAGTTTTATGTAATTCTAACATCGCTCTCGTTAAATTAGACTGCGAAGGCAGAAGTCAAGTTAATTGACTGCCCAATCAAATCGCATTGTGTGTGATCAATCACAGGCTAATGAACGGTATTCCGATAGGCCTCGGAGCTACTCGATTGGGTTCTCGCCTCTCAGTGCGGGCCACATTCTAAAGTAGTGAAACGAGAATATTGGAACAATAAACTATGAAGTGCTTCACGTGAAGGTAATTAGCGAAGTGGAGTTATTGGTATCTTATTAACCCTTAATTTGGCAAGCATAGTCATTGTGAAGTTTTAATGTTTTATCTTTATATCTAGGTTCTAACGACTCTAAGCGAGCTTAAAAGTGTAGAAAAAAAAATCCTATCCTTTCAGGTTTTCAGAAAATCAATGTCCCGTCGAAGGCACATTGCCAATGCTACGGAGTACTATACCAAAATTATAACGTTCCATGAGTGGGACTTTGCCAAATGGGGGTAAAGAAAAATTCCATACAAAAAATTAATAGATGTTTATTTTTTTACATGAAAATCCAAAAAACAATTGCGTGGAGATTTCCCAGTGATAAAGCACAACCTTACGTTGCATTTGATGCAATATACACTGGTTTTGCTTTGATAGTGTTTGCAACGTCCTATATCTTCTTTAGTTGAGATGAAATGTCCAACATTGTCGTAACGTATAGGACTTATAGGCCGTGCTGATCGGGGCTTTAGGATTGTAGAATTTTCCGTTCTTTCCAAATTTTGTGACCTTCCTCTCTTCAACAACGTTTTCTTGGATCTAGTCTTACGGCCTGCTGACGTCGCTATTGGTGTTACTGGTGTTGGGTCTACAGAAGCAAGAGACGGGAAGGATGAAATTGAGGGGATGTCATTTTAATCGAGTTGTTTAGGTGATATTGGGCATATTTGTTGGAAAATGGGAGTAAGTGGAACATCCTCATTCAAAAATCGGTTTTGTTCTTCTGAGTTTTCATTATTTTGATTTTCATCAGAGTCACAAACAGTTTCATCATCTGAGCCGAGTAGGTTTAGGCGTTCCAAGGAAGAATCAATAGAAGGTGCAGGGGATGAAGCAAAGCTTGAGTGCAATGAATGTAGTTCATCATCAGAGTTAGTGCAGGATTTATCGCTAGTTTCAGATGGTGCATGCTCTTTTGGAACAAGTGCTAAGATTCTTTGGGTCCGATAATGCGAGGCATGCTGTTGACAAAACCAAAACCGTAATAAGAAAAAATAAAAGAAACCTAGGTAGGCATTTCATGGAGCTAGGATATTTTCAGCGGTGGCAGTTTACGGCTAAAATGATGATGATAATGTGGTTATCTACATAATCTATGTATGCTATGACATTGGCAACGTTCCGTCAGTGGGACATCCGATTGTGGAGGTACTCTACTACTCATTTGGCAATGTCCTATGGATGGAACAACCAACTTGTGCAATGAATAAAGTTGTTGTTATCATAAAATCTTGTTATCTTTTGACATAGACATAATAAATGTACATCTATAAGTAAATGTCAGTTGTCATTTCATTACAAATCTGGATATTTCTTAAAAACAATTGAATAAATACCTTGCGAAGAAACGTTGTGTGCTGCTTCGACGACATTTTGTATTTTTTATGACAGATTCAGTGTTGCCAGTGGTGTCAAATATTTTTCTACCAAATTTCATTGTAAAAACTACCTTATAAAATAAAAATAAGCGAAATATTTAAATTAGTAAGAACATGATGATTTTTTGAATCCAATGTTCCACCGGATGAACATTGTCAAATAAAGGGTTAATTTAATTGGAATGTTTGTTTATACGGTTCCTATGGGGTTCACCAATGAATCCAATTTAACTCCATTGAGATATCGATTGAGAATAATAATCATAATGATGTAATTATTGAATATTAATAATACCGTAACATTTTCCACTATCTATTTTCCCCCATCACTATTTATCTCAACGCTCATTTCATCTCATTTATCAAAAACTAAAAACGTTA
The DNA here is from genome assembly GCA_963565295.1 of Epirrhoe alternata. Classification (NCBI taxonomy): domain Eukaryota; kingdom Metazoa; phylum Arthropoda; class Insecta; order Lepidoptera; family Geometridae; genus Epirrhoe; species Epirrhoe alternata. The sequence goes on from OY751375.1 coordinate 6,701,142, forward strand.
TGCATACCTAGGTATAATTGTTTCACTTTTCAGCTAATTTGCTTTTACAAACCTATTATGTTAGGTTTTTTTATAAAACGAATTGTAGCTAAACCAGAAATGATTCAAGTAACCCTGATTAATGCAATCGGAGTCGAGGGCTTTGCTCGGGACACAGAACTATAGTTGCTATCTGTGGAATCGGCAGAGACGCATTCTACTGCGCGAAGTCACGAACCAACGCAATTGACTTCTTGGCCGTCGCTGGAGGCTCCATTCATCTCGCACAATATAAGAAAAGACGTAATCATGTCGCGGGAGGAATCACGTCCAACGAGCTACAGCGCCGGAATTCCGCCCGGCCTGAAGCGACGTCCGCGCCCCTTGCAGTCTTGCTTGTGGATAATTTTCTCTGCAAAAAACTTTCTTTCATTAATGTGGCTCTGAATACTCTAGCTTGATTTCTCTGAGTAAAATATGAATTTATTGCAATTTTAAGGATGCATTTTAAAATCTTTAATTGTTTGTAAAAAAAAATAACTGGCACCAAACAAAAACTCATTGCATATACAAGTTTCAATCAATAAGCTTTTACTTTTGAATATTTCTAATGACTTTGTCCGGGCATATGAATATACCAACGTGTTTCATGTGTCATGGAAAATTCAATAATTTCTTCGCAGTTTTTTGAACCAGTTCCAGACGAGGCTTTCGAAGAAAACTTTACATTGATTGCATTAGTGACGCTTGCAATTGACAGGATTTATTTGAACTTGATAATATTTTCATATAAATATCGCTTCAGATTGCTTTTCTTTTGACTTGACTTTCTATTCCCCACATACTTATATTTAGGAACTATATCAAATTCTATGCTATTCAAACCTTTTGTGCAGTAAGACGCTAAAACGGAAACACCAAAGCTTATTGTTGGCAGTTTTTCTCTTCTTACCAAAACTTTGAGACTCGTGAGACAGTTACAGTCTGCTGATCATCATAATGGCGACTCCAGCTTTTAAAGTTGGACCTAATACAACTAAAGTAATTAAAATTTCCTCAGATAACATAACTTTTTTTTCTTCAACTACTTATAGGAAAAAAAAGTAACAAGGATACAATGTATGTATATTTTATTGTATATCCATGCTTAGCTTTATCGTTCTCAATGATGATGATGTTAATGAATTGTTTTTGAGGTTTTCTTCAATAATGTTTGCCTCTATTTTGAAACAAACAACTAGTAGTTACTTAAATGCTTTTCAAATCTCACGAAATATCTAAATAAAGTCATTACATACGAGTACCACAAGAGATAAAAAAATAAACTTTTCGATTTGGTTTCGGCAGATGCTGCAAAAAGACTTCCAAAAAGTTAGTAGAGCTTTTGCTTGAACTCAACTGTCCTTAAGTCTTAGCAATCCAGTTTTCAACATAAGGAATCTCTACGTTGAACAGTTTTATAGATATTTCAATGAGGATTTTCAAACGTCCTATTTCAAAATGATTTCGCTTTGACTTCATATTTATGGTTGATCTTGGTTATTTTAATATCTGTAATTTTTTGTGGTTTTAATATCGCATTATGTTAATGAGAACGTCCCGCACCTGAGCAAAACGGATAATAGCAGAAAAGAATCGCGACATTTGAAAATAAAAAATGGAGATGTGACGTGGTATGAAATTGCAATGAGGGGCCTCCGTCGAGTCTTCAGGGACACGCGAGAGCCGACAAATCCTACGATAACGCCTTCATTACCTCCACGTCGACCCTCTTCCATTCGTCACCGTCACCACTTCAATCTTTTCGCGGATATTACACTTAAATTATAACAAAGGCTCCAAATCGGCAATATGCAATGAAACTAGAAAATGATGAATGGTATTTTTATCTTCCTTTGACATTTACGATGTAAATATCACGCTTGGTCACAATACAGAAAGATTTTCTGAGAACTGTTTGCTTGTGCAGTTAAAACCATAATGCATCTACCTATCTGTGTCTCACGTCTTCGTACACGTTCGATTACTTTTAGGTAAGTACCGTACGTAGTGCAGAAGGTAAACCACACTTACCTACCTAATGGAAAATATAAAATTTACAAAATACCTATATTTCGACCACACAAGGTTCACAAGATACCAGGCAGAGAACCAGCCAGATGATCTGATGATATTGTAGGGGCGAATATTACACAAAAAAACAAATGTTTCGTTTCTAATGCAGTTTATGACTTTCATTGAAGTGATCGTTGAAAGATCGTCGAAGTTAAGCAACGTTAGAAACGGTCCGTAATTCGATGGAGACCGCCAGTGACATTTTCATCTAAGTGCTTCCATGCTTCGGAGGGCACGTCCCGGCTAGCCATGACGGACGCCTTAAGGCGGCCTAAAAACTCCGTCACCAGAGTTGGTCACTGACTCATGCGATACTCATACTCATACTTTTAGTAACGAAAAACGATGCTCAGCACGTAACTTAATTTCGCTATTAATTGTATTGCTTAAAAAACATTAAAAGTACTCGGATGTTTAAACTTTGAAAAACTCCTTATAAATGGCGAATATTCGTAATTCACCACAGTTAACACAAACTGAACCGCGTTGTTGGCAGCATCAAATCAAAGCGAGTAATCATATTATCGTTTATGTATTTATCGAATAAATTATGATTCCTGCTTATTCACTCCACATCTAAATGAATTAGGCCTTAGCTATGTGTTTTAAAGGGCACATTGAATTCTCATATAAGTTACTATTACCTACTGCTACTGTAATTACCTACTAGAAGCTAAACCGAACTTAATTTTTTTATGTAGGAATGCTGAGACTGCAACAGCTATTCAGGAGCCTCGTCCCCGGCAGAACGCCCTTCTTCAGAATCGCTAATGTGAAAAGAATTTACACTGCTAAGGAGATCATCGAATATTTGAGGCAGCTCGAGGAAAGTGACCGTTGGAGCAACAAATATGTTATTCTTGACTGCAGCACGACCATTGCTAAGGAGACTATAATCACTCACGTGCGCGATGTTCAACTTGGGCGTAGGAATTACCATTACCTATTTAGCGGATTGGTAAGTTATTTTGAGTGTAGATAGGTATATACTATCAAAATATATCAAAAGTATTCTACTTAAGATAGCTCCCGAAAGATTTCAATTCGAAATTCTCGATCTAAAAAGTTGAACATTTAACATACATATAATTATTTTATGGATTTCTATCTTTATTTAATCGTTAAAGGTCACTTTTAAATTTAATTCTACCTTCACCACTGAATTAAATTGTCTTTGAACATAATTTTGTTAATTGTAATGAATGTGACAGTACTAAATTTTAATAGGTATTGGATGACCGCTGGGACCGGGAAGTCCGTGAATATGGCACCATTAATATGACCGGATTCCGATTGGTAGATACGTCAAGGAAATTCGTAAAAGATTTTTTCTATAATTGGAAATTGGACTCAATTGCGGTAAGTATTAGAGATAATTAGATTTTACTATTACTTATGGCATCGTTAGATTATCATGATGTGATGAAATATGAATAAATACTTACTATACAGGCGCTACACATTAGGTTTAACAAAATAATATATTACTTTTCTGGTGATTAAAAAAAAACTTAGGCCTTTACATCTATATTAGATGATTTATACAGCGTCAGGAGGCAATCCATATATCCATTAATAGGCTTGCCCAGCACCTAAACCATCCTCTCAGCTTAATCGTATTGACATTGTATTGACGTTGTCTTTAAAATAGAGTGTCACAACAAAATATAACATGGAGTAAATATCGGCAAAGCCGTGTAGATAGTGCCGATTTTTAAACAAAATGTCGTGTATTAGAACTCCTGCAATGCATCGATTTATTTTGTTGTAAAAAAACGTAAAAAAAAAAACAGGGTCACGACTGTATCCCCAAGGCGCGGTAGACATTCTCTCAGATCTTTTATTATAATTTTTTTGTAGTTGACAAGAAAAAGAGAATCAGAATACATTTACCTACAGATATATTTTATCCAAGAGAAACTGACTGACTGACGTTTATGTAATATGGTAAACATTTGCCCGAATATCTAAATTATTTCTATAATAATATAATTTTCCGTAGTGGTCTTAATAAAATACAGTAGGTTTAATCCAAATTGAGACTCAATTAATATCGTAGCAGAAACTAGTTAATAGTTTGAGTGGGACTCCGATTTCTATTACCTAGCAATTATTGGATCTTGAGGTTTTTAATTACTTGTGGGTTCAATTTAACCCACACAATCTTCCCAAATTCTGCTACAAAATAAACGTGTCTAAAGATTAAAAAACTTAATTTCTACATCAATATCAGAGAGGTCAGATATTCTAATAGGACTGTGTTCAATCCCCTTAGAATGCCACTCTGAATACACTACGTCTCTACCTGCTCGCCAAAGATTAATCTAAAAATCCGAAACATCAATAGAACTCACATCTGAGAATCTTTCCAGTAAAAGTCCTCGAGGGAACTCGATCCGAAAGGATCCTATAATACCCGCAGCACTATTTTATATGTCAGGTTCAGTTTATATCAGACTCATACTGTATTTTATATAGATGTGTTACCTACTTAGTTTTGTTTTGTAGCTACAAAATAACAGTAGGATTCCTTTAATACGTGACTCTTAAAACCATTTTAACTAATTGAGTGTTCAATTTTAACAGGCTAAAGGAGCTTTGATGTACGATGCCGCACATACCGTGCTTGAAGCTTTCCAACGTATCTTGAAGCAGAAACCTCATATTATGCAAAATCTAATGAATAAAACCAATAATAAATATCGCTTTCTCAACTGCGATACCCAGGAAGCTGTCCCGCTAAAATACGGAGATGAAATTGCGCAGTTTATCAAAAAGGTATGCACTTTCTTTTTTATTTGTTTTTGACTCTCATAGCACCTAATATTCTGTTTGAATATGTCTTTAACAAACATGACGCGCGGCTCGACTACTTAAAGTCCAGACTTTTCAGTTTTGTCAAGAGCCAGCTCTTGACAAATAAAAAAAAATCTTTAAATATTACACAAAACGATGGATGGCAGCAGATTTTAGTGGAGCGCGAATCATGTTACTAAATTGTAATAATTATGATCAGGAAATCATCTGGACTTATCTCAAAATTCAATCAATTCATTAACAACTTTAATTCCCTAGCGCTATTTTGAGTTATCCGCTGCCTAGTGCGAATGATCGATGCCAATTCATTCATTCAGTGACGAGTGCGTGCGAATGTTTCGTTATTCATGCGCAGTTTTCAGAGTCGCGATGCCGCCCGGTGTGAAATGGGATTCACTGTATGAGGCAAATATCAATAATATTTGACTCGGTCTAATGGTTTCACGCTATTCAATTTCTCGTTCTAATGGCATCGTGGGGTGTATTCTCGTGGTTGCGTGGAGGTCTGTGCTAACACTGACATGATATTAAATTAATTAACCGATCCGCCCGCCCGACAGCCTACACTGTGCCCCGATCCACTTTTACCTCTTACACGTATTTGCGTTTCAATCAATCTACGATAATAAATTCATATTGATAGCGGAGTAACAGTAGCTACATATTCGGGCTCATAACCGAATTTAAATTCATTTTAAACATTGTTGGATACGACACGGAGGACGATATAACAGTAGCTAAACCAATTGGTCTTAATATCACTCTTTATTGTTTCCCGGCATCAATTAAGTCGAGTTTTTAAGAGTCCTCTTAAGCATAATCTAAACTCTAAACGGTTATTGTTATACGAATGTTCTTCGAAGTCATGGGTTCGGTTAATACTACAAAATTATTGTTTCGGAGAAAAATACCTTGTTTTGAATTTCTTGCTAAAACAAACTTAAAAAACATGCTTTATTGTTTATTCCGGATCATATATTTAATTATGTAAAATACTGAGCTCATGTTAAATCCGAAAGTTGCAAGTTAGTGTTCCGGCCGTGCATCAATGGATAAAGTAATGTACAAAAAAATACCTTGGCACTCCCGGGAGTGCCGAGAGAGGTGAAAACTTGAACTAAAAATTTTTTATGCATTTTTGTTCACACGTTTAGTAATAAAATAAATGAGCTTTTAGAAATGTAAAATTTTGCCGTAAAAGTTTACCGAGTACAGAATTGATGAACAGAAAATGACTTTTCTGTTAGATCGCGCTATCGCTACGTTTTGACTTCAAAAACGCGCGGCGTCTGATTTTATATCTCATTGCCCATTAAAAAATCTGCCAATATTGCTATTCTTTCACAAGACTTCAATAGCTATTGGGATGACTGACAATTGATTTCAAGCTAAGTAATCAGCCGGTGTCTTTTTACTCACCCAACATTGCTCTTCGCGCCTAAAGCAGCTTTCACTTCAAAAAAGTTTTCGTTTTGGAGAGAGTAACACCGTACTCTAAACTAGTTTTTTAAAGTACCTAAATAGTACCTTCATATATCAGACTTTGATATTAGTAGGTACAATATTATATTACTTACTTATTTGATTATCGAATCAGAAAATACGGATATTATAATGTAAGACAAAGTGTAATCTCAAAATGAAAATAAACAGACTTCCCTCTGAGCTAAGTACTCAGAGCAACAGAGAACATTGAGTGCTAAACCTAGTACCTCCCCTTAAGTCATTGTTGCAGCTTACATGGGCATGATGGAATCTGTGTAGCAAATGCAATCTAGGTACTAAAATATTCTCCATCAAACAAACCAGCTATTAATAATTTAACAATCCAGTAACATATAGGTACAAATGCTTTAGCATACATACCTACATACATAGAAGACAAAGAAAAAATACAGCGATTAGGGTATTTCGTTAATGCATTTTAAGCTGAGTCGTTTGCGTATAAAGTTTTTCTCCTAGAAAAAAGTGGTCTTCTCCTTAGCATGTCTGTAATCAAATCATAAACATTTTCTTTAGTAAAAGTGGAAGATACAAAAGCTAAACGAAATGACATTTCGCTCATAAGTCGAGTATCCCCTTTGTAAGAACGTATATCGTGAAAGGACGCGAAGAGCTCGTGCGCGCCGGTGGCCGACATGTGTAGTTTTACGTCGGAACGTCGAACGGGAGGACGCTGGAACGATGTTAATAGCACTTACCCCACATCAAATTCCACATTACAGCCTGCCACTGACGCGGCAACTTTTACCTAATCTACTTCAAGTGAACAAGTTCCATTGTACCGCATCAGACGCTTCACAATTCCGGTGAAAATTTAAATTAAGCTAAATTACTAGAACGCAGGTGTAAAATACGGGGTCTATCTTTTACATCGGCGAGTACAGAGGGCGACGCTTTTGAACCTCCCACCCGATTAATTAGGTGTCGCTGGGTGACGCGTAATTAACCCCCGGATCCGCTAACTGACCGGATTGCGGAGAAAATGGGAAATATGAGATTTTTTTTACGACGTCGATCGTAGCGTAGCGTGCATTCTATGCAAATTGAAATGAGGGGTTCACGTTTACACTGTTGTTGTTTGCTTCAGACCCAAGTCGAAGGACTCAGTGGAAAGATCAGGTTTACGAGCTCGGGCGTTAGGAAAAACTTTTCTTTGCTCGTTGTTCAGAATACTCCTGACGGCAATATGACAAAGGTACGCTTATTATCGTGACATCTTTGTAACACAGTTATTTTTTGTTTACACACAAAGTGGACGTCAAAACATCATTTCGTTATAATACATATTTATTGGCCAGATTCAGTTATCATTTTGTTAGTTTAGGAAAACAATTTCTTTATCAAAATACAGGGTGTAAAAAGACGTCTACCGAAGCCGAAAGGGATAGGTACAGCCAGCATCCCAACACAACCAAATCCAAAAGAATTTTCCGAAAAAAAACATTATTTCCGTTTGAAGATTACTGTTTGCGTATGTTCTGGGCGCGTTGTTTTACGTAAATTGCTGGATTTTAAGTTTTAATTGTTTGTTTTTTATACGTATTTAGGTAGGTATGGTCATATTATATTGTACTAGTTGTAAATAACCGAAAATAACACAAGGACGTAGCTAAGTCAAGTTCTTTTTGCGCTTTATTTTTCACTAAATATATTTAGAATCATGGTCTGATTGCAACCCCTCAGTTTTCGGTAGTTGTCTTTTTACACCCTGTATAATAATTTTAGTATAATGGTGGTAATTGGTTAATTTTGTTTTCAAAAGATCGCCACCTGGTACGACGACAGAGGGTTCCGCCCCATTCGAAAGAATAGTGGATTCCATGTCTCTGAAAATTACGATCGTAACAAGACTTACACTGTGGTGTCTATTCATGAGCCTCCATATTTCACATACAACAGACTACGAAAAGATTCCGATGATATGGTTTACGGTGGATTTTGCGCTGAATTAGCTGAACTGATTGCCGAAAAAATTCATATCTCAAGTAAGTTTTTAAATTAACCATAATAGTTTTGGTTTATGTTGTGCCGACCCCACATACAGTGGGACAAGGGCAAGAAGATGATGAGTTTTGGTGTTTGGAAACATCGGTAACATGCTTTAGTAATATACATTACAGGTCTTCCCCTAAACGTACCGCTGTTAACACTGGAAAGGGCAGCTAGTTTAAGATACAATATTACAATAAAAAAAATAAAAAAACCCGACTGCAAGAAAGTCAACTTTTAAGATTTTGCAATGCGTATGTAGAGTAACTATACAATGAATAAAACCATTTGCATGCATTCATTGCCAATTTGTTATTAAAAACTAAGAATAGAATAGAATACAACTTTATTGTACATCAGAAAAATAACATAAATAAGTTTAAACTTATGACTTTTATGCGCCTTAGCGCACCTATATATGCAATGCGTTAGGCGTGTCGCCTAACGCATTGCTTAAATAGGGTTAATACAAGATACGCGCGAAAAACATAACCCTTTCTTTGACAGTCAGTCGGGTAAAAATAGGATGATAACAAAACTATGCCCACATAATCTTACAACGTAGATTTTTTTTTTTTTTAAACATGCCAGAGTAGGGTGATTGGCTAAGGGTCGTTGAATTGATCTTATTTTGGTTTCTACATCGCGATCGGATAATTAATCATTTTGATTTGACAGTTCAGTTCCGCCTGTCAGCCGATGGAAAGTATGGCAATCCGAACCATAATATGATCGGAGGCTGGGACGGAATGGTTGGAGAGCTGGTTCGTAAGGTTAGTGAATTTTATATACTTGTGAAACACTTTGTATAGTTGTTTAAGTAGGTATTTATTCAAGCGAAGAGATTATTTTAGTAATCATAATTATAAAATGTAGGCCATGAGGTAGGTAACGAAATCTTTATTCGAGAGAATTGCGACCAAAATGTAACATATTTCAAAAACTGGCGAGGATTTGACTGTGGCAAGTAAATAAGTTCACTGTGATAAAATATCGTTTCAAAACATTTTTATCCTACTACTAATAAATCTAAAAGTTTGTGAGTATGTTTGTATGTTTAGAAGTTTGTATGTTTGTGTTTCAATCACGCCTAAACCAGTGAACTGATTTATATGAAACTTGGAATAGGTGTAGGTAGATAGTGACCTGGAAAAGCATAAGTACCTACCTATAAGCTATTCAAAATATTGGTAACACGCGAGCGAAGCGCAGCAGCTAATTTACTAAAAATTCAAAATTCAATAATTTATCAGGAGGTAGGTATACTCTGTTAGCACCATAATTTTAGCTATTTGAAATGTTTCGAGTTCGTGACTGTTCAAGATATTGAAATAATTACGCAGTCAATTACCTTGTTGAAAACTTTACTAAGTCGTATGAATAAATTAAACTCAAATCTTGGCGAGTTCGTTTCGCGAGAGCCAAGCTTATTCGTAAAATACGGAAACAAAATGTCGATATCCATTTCAGAATATCGAATAATGCATGAATTCGGATGGACGTCGCGTGATGATTCGCACATCCGCAGAAGCGAACTCGACTTTATATGACCACATAGATTCCCTCTACTGTACAGATTTTCCATGGCTTTTCATCTCACACATTCCATCACATCAAAACTATTGATAAATAGTGAAATTAATTTATATTATTTCTATATTAGGACTTTGAAAAGATAGGTACTCACGTACTTTATTTTATTTCTCAACTATAATTTAACTTTTGAACATAGACATCAAGTCGAAAGTTAAATTGTGGAGACAATTATGTCTGCACAATGGGAAAGTTTAGCGGTGCGGTTATTCGGTTAGGTATATTAACGTAACTTTTGTGAAATGCATATTCACTAGGAATCCAGGTTTGGTAAATATTCAGACCCAATTGATATGTTACCGGCGTATCCTGTGAAGCTGCATTGTTGACAATATTGAGCCAACAACGTGAACGGTTTTATTAAAAATAAACTCATATGTTTTAGGATTGTTGGCTTTCTATGGTGCAGTGCTAAGCTGTAAAATATGCAATATTTTGTTTTACGCGGCGCATAAAGCAAAGCACATGATTAACTTAAGGCACTCTACCCCCTATATGTCCATTGGACGATTTATCTTGATAAATTGAGGTAATTACCAAAAACAGAAACTAGTTATAAAAAAATTAAAAATAATAAAAACCTAGCAAGAAAATTCTTTAAAACGTCGTTAAAACTTGTTGTTCGATGAAGTAATAAGCCAGCTTGTAACCTAATAAACGACTTTATAGGTACCTACTTCTACTGAACTGTCGAAGTTCTTGAACAGTTGAATACGAAGACCATTTGAAACTCCGCAAAATATAATAGAAAAAAGTAAGTAAAAAGTAAAACTTACTTACTTAATAGAAACTTACTTACTTAATAGAAAAAAGTGGCACTCCCGGAGTGCCGACAGAAGTGAAAACTTGAACGAGGTTTCGGTAACGGTTTTGAACTTAAAAAAAGTACTTACAAAAAAAAAATATAGTGCAAAAAGGTACTGGTTTTAGGATTTGAACCCCAAGCTGTCTTATTCATAGGCGATGTCTGTCTCACATCGACTGAATCATAATGCGCGACGAAACTAAGATAGGTCTAATAAGAAAAAGTCACGTGACTGAGTTTGATATTTTTCTTCCATATGATAACTGCCCAACGCGCCTAAAGTAGTTTTCGCTTCAAAAATTGCGAGTCTTTATAACCTCCAAGACGATATTTTTTTATAATTATCTCATAATGTTTCAGCATTTCATTATTATGATTGTGGACATTTTAATCTCCCCAATCTATGTAATGTATTATTTGCATTCATTTTGATAGTTAACTGTGATGAATTTATAATTGCCAATAACGACTCGAAGCACAACTTTGCAATGCTAGTTAAACTCACCGAAACTTCGCGATTTATTTTGCATTAATATAGGTAGCGGATCAAAACAAAAAACATGATCTAGATAATGGATTTTAGTTTTTAGCTGTTTTAACTGACTAAAATAAAAAACAGTGGTACTCCGGGAGTGTCAACAGAAGTGAAAACTTGCACGAGGTGTCCGGAAGGCCGCGAACGCACAGGCAGGCGGCTTGCTTAGCTCCTAGAGCCTAGCGAGTCGCCTAGCGAGTAGCTTAGTAAAAAGAATGTTCTAAAATATTCGCAACCGGCCGCACTGCGCGCTTGGTATCTAGCTAGCAAGTAGCCGGGATCCACGCTACTAGGCTCTAGGCGCTAAGCAAGCCGCCTGTCTGTGCGTTCGCGGCCTAACGGTTCTAAACTTCAAAAAAATGCAAAACGTATATTTCTTTTGTAGAATAATAATACAATCTAGCCGCATGCCGCATCGTAAGCCGAGTTATGAACCGATAGGCCACCGCCTCACATGGCGATGAGGTCGAAATAGCAGATACTTATACAGTGGTAGCGGTAGCGTTCACGGTTACAGTCTCGCGAGTTCAATGGTTTCTTTCCCATATCAAAACCGCCCAACGCACCTAAGAAGTTTTCACTTCACAAAAGAGGAGATTCTATGTTCACTTTAAAGTTTAGAACCGTTACCTCATCCTCACTTAACTTAAGCAGAAAAAGAAATGTTGGACTGAAGTCTGCTTTCTTTTTGGGTTTTGAAACGCAATTGTAATAATGAATGCTTTTTACTCAATTTAGTTAAATAGTGTTTAACTAAATTGAGTAAAAAGCATTCATGCTAATGCGCGCGGCTTCGCCCGCGTGGTACCAACATTTTGAATAGCCTACATGCTATTCCAGGTCAGGTTAACGTATTTACGCCTATTCCAAGTTTCATCCTCAATCGGTTCACTGGTTTAACACGTTCAACGTCCAGTGCCCCATATATGGGTCACTATGAACTGGCTCTACACGTCCGTGTCCCACATATGGGTCACTACGGAACGACCAGGTACGCACTAAGGGTAACTTAAGGAGTAAGGGGTACTAAGGTGGTTTGGTGAAATGGTTTGCAAAACATTTCTTGTTCTTGATAGACAGGTTTCGAAATATTTTATTCAAAATGCTTGCGGTCACTTTTAACTTTTAACCCTATCTGTATGATTAATAAAACATATTTATATGTGTTTATATTATATTTTATTTCTTTATATCATCAAAAATATCGGTTAAGCCAAGGCCATACTTGGCTTGGACGTATGCCATACAATTGCAACCGTAGTGTCCACATTTAATGAAACATTCACCTGTACAAGATTTACAATAAACATCTTGTAGTTGTATGGTATAATTGAGGTATTTGCATGGCTTCATACAATTAGTGCATTTGGCTGTTAAAATAATTTCTTCGTCATCAATCATTACTTCGCAGTCCGGTAAAATTTTGAAAAATATATCACAGATAATAGTTAACGGTACATGTAACTGTTTCAATTTTCTCTTCACAGATTCAATCTATAACATAATACTTAAAATATATTTCATTTAAAAAAAAAGATTAATAATAATAACCATACATTCACACTATTTTTACTATTACCTCGAAAAGAGAAACAATTTCGTCATCCGGTAAATATTCCTCCAATTTTTTTTTCAGAATAGTTAGTACTTTATCAATACTTAAATCGTATAATTTCTGAGAATTAAGTAACATATTGATATTTTTATTTATAATATTTTGTTTCTTTACTTTTGACTTTCCCGCAACGTCAAAGATAATAGATATTGGACCATATTATTGTCATTGGAGTTGACACCAAAAAGTTGGTAATATTAAAATTAAATACTTTTTAGAACGATGTAAGAGACTGAATGTAATATTCTTATTTATGTAAATCATTAAAACATGGCAAGCATAACGCTTTCTCACATTTTTTGCATTCCGACATGACTTTTTTCGCCTTTTTTCTGGCATAAGGTACGGATTTGCCTTCTTGAAATAATTTCTTATAACAGGAGGCACATCGTCGGCGTACATCCCGGTTGCGTACTTTAGTTATATGTTCTAATCTATGTGCGGAACCTTGACCAGAAAGGTGTTGTTCCCGAACTGAATTTGTATCTATTGAAGACGATGTGTGGAGGGCTAGATCACTACGTATAATAGATCTAACTATTTCCTCTTGGGCTTTTAAAATCGTCATTTTTTTGTTGCCGCTTGGATGTAGCTCATTATAAAGTATAGTCGAATTTACCACCGCAATGGTGATAAGATCTATGGCAATTTTTTTATACCATCTTATACTTTTGCGAATGGGTCCATGGTATGACGACAATTGGTCCGCAATGTCTATACCTTTTTTTCGTAAATTATAGTCAATTACCATTTTTGGCTTAATTTTTGGTACTCTTCCTCCAGACAAAGACATCTCATGACCATGACAGGTTGATAACATTGTAACAGCTCTTTTATCTTTCCATTTTAATACCGTCATCTCATTCTGTTTTTGCATCGCAGCTATTTGTCCTAGATCTAAATTTGCATTTACAATGTCACGAGGTACATATTTTCTATTCAATTTTAAAGTAACTAACAAATCTGTATTTCTTGATAGCAGATATTCCGCTAAGGGGATACTTGTGTAATAGTTATCCGTTACTATACATCGTCCTTCATCCAGCAAGTCTTCTGCTAACTCCACGACAATGCTTCCAGGTTTGTCTAATCCATGTAAATTATTACTTTGACCACAGTAAATCTTGTATCCCCAAGTATAACCATCGACTGTGCATATTTTGTATATTTTTATGCCATATTTATGTGCTTTAGATGGTAAATACTGTCTAAATAAAAGTCGACCTCTAAAATGGACCATAGACTCGTCCACAACTATCACCTCTCCTGGTGTGTAAATAGATCGACAATTTCGTATAATGAGATTTATTAATGGACTAATCTTGTACAATCTATCATCTTCGTCTCTTGGAGTGTCGTTGTCGCAAAAATGCCAACATTTCATTAACAAAACAAATCTATTATAGGACATGCCTATCTTATGGAGTAATGGGTGATAATATATTTCGTCCATTTTCCAATATGATTCAACTGTTGGAAACTTTATCAATCCAGTCAGTATTATCACTCCAATAAATTTGAGCATTTCGGACGCGTCAACATCTTTCCAACGTTTAATTCGAGCAGACGGTAGATCATTTGCTACTTTCATACGAGAACCATATATATTTGTGTATTCTACCATTAAACACAGTACCTCGTCATTTATAATGTGACGGAATATCATAGAAATTTGTTCATCATTACCAAATAATCTTGTGTGTCGTGTAGGCTCCATACGACCCGTAAAAAGTTTCCTTGATAAGTTGGAAACATTTGATTGCCATGCGAAAGGGCTTGCAGATCGATTACGTGCACGTCGTCGTACCTGTTCACGATGGAGACTGCGGCTTCGTCGATTTCTAGGAAGACTGTTTTGAATTTCAGCTTGTATGGCTTCGATACTTTCTTCTATGTCATCCATTGCCAAAAAACAAGCTGCATCTTCGTTTTCCTCGTCAGAATCCAACAAATCGTCGTCGAAATCAGAATCTTCTAATATTCTTTGTAAACGTTCAACCATTTTCAACTTCGTGAAGTGAACAAATGTGGTAAAATAAACAAAAGAATTACCTACATTGACTTGAGTTGACGTTCTATTACCTGACACTTCAAAATCTACTAATAACAAAAAGTATTTATATATCGATAAAGTGCCAGTCCTGAGTACGGCTCTTGAAAGTTCTGTTTTTTTCATGATACTAAAAGATATGGTTTACTTCCTATTGCACTCACTAAGTATTTAGAAGTGTTTCGATTACATGTCTTATTATTTACGTCTTTAACAAGACGCATTTTAAGACTGAGGTAATATGCGGGACATACAATGAAATTCAAACATTTTGTATGGGGACTGTTATCGTGTTAAGCGTGATTGTTACACAAACATACAAACATCTAAACAAACTCACAAACTTTCAGCTTTATTTTAAGAGTGGGATTCTGACAATATAACGTGCCCTGCGAAGCCGGAGCAATTTAGATAAACATACACGAAAGAAGCCAGCCCTAGGAGACTTAGTTTGTTCTTTCAAATAGATTTTTTGCTACAAGGAAAAGGAAACTCACTGAAGCGTACATTAACTAAAACATCCATGGAAGCTTCTGTATTTGAACTCAATAAAAATGTTGAGCCTCTGTAAATATGACTTCGAGATAAAATTATTCCTTGCGTAGAAACTTACGCACAGTAAAATCTCAGGCTTGCTTACGCTATCACATTTACAAAAGATCGTAATTATAATTATTGTGTTACGTACGGAGTTGTTATGAAACAATTTTTTGTAACTATTTGTCGGTGGATCACGTGCCTTGATAATTCTCTTATTTTCTTTTGTTTATCTAGGCCGACCGAACTTTCATGGGCATTTTTTGTTGTGCTTATTATTTACGTGAAATTCGTGCTAACAATTTTTTATAAGGATATAAACGGCAAATTTCAAAATGTAGATAATTATTGTATGTACAGTTAACAACACAGTGGAACTCGCAATGTGATGGAACTTAATTAAAAAGCATGTAATGATTCAAAGAGTTGAATTTTTTCTAGGAAATCGACATGGTGGTAGCTCCCCTTATTGTGACCGCTGAGAGGGAAGCCGTGGTGGACTTTTCGAGGCCATTCCTTTCATTCAACCGCATCGGCCCTAAATACCCACAAAAAGACACAGTACCCATGTTCGGTTTTCTAAAACCACTTTCAAAGGAGACTTGGGTATGTATAATGTATGCAAAGTTATTCATGTAGAAAAATATAATAACGCAGGACTCGTAGAGTATCTTCTACGAGTACGGTAGCGCTCAACGAATAAAAGTTTGGATGCTTTTATGGATATTTTATATATAAATATACCTACTTGTATTATTCGATCGTGAAAACCGACATGTTTGAAAAGGCATAATACGTGTTTTAATTTTGTTTGAATGAAATGTGGAGTACATTAAATTTATTAAAGGTACCTACGTCGTGAAAATCTTCTACCAAGCACACGTTTTTGTTATAATCTGCTTTAATTTGTGTGAAACATGTTAACAATCATATAGCTTGTGAATATCACTCAATTCGTATGGTAGTAAATATATATAAATTCCATGATAAAACTGAATTATTTTCTAAATACATTCTTGTATTTACATGGATGTATCATTTTGTAGTACCTACTCGGATGCAGTGTCATTTTGGTCAGTGTCGTCATGTTTGTGGTGTCGCGGTTTTCGCCAATGGAATGGAAAGTCGTAGCTGTAACGGACACAGCTCAGTCAATGGACGGAAGCGAAACTCCAGTCACAAGGGTATTAACATTTTTTATTTTATTTAAAAAAATCGTATAGGTTAGTAGTCATCAAGCATAACCTTTGAATATAAGTGTTTTGTAAATATAAAAGTTAGGTATTCCTTTTTAGTTTTTATAAAGAGGAAAGATTTGTTTGTTTGTATGTTTGTTTGTTTGAACTGAATAGGCTCCGAAACTACTGGACCGATTTGAAAAATCCATTCGAATCCTACATTATCCCTGATGAAAATAGGCTATATTTTATCCCGGGAAAGTGTAGTTTTCCCGAGGGACAGCGGGTAACACCGCGACGGACAGCTAGTTCCTGATTTCATATTTTATACAGATTTATTTTAATCAATGTATAACATTTGAATGTTTTAGTCGACTGTCATCGTTAATGAGTTCAGCTTCTTCAACTCCATATGGTACTCGCTTTCTTCGATCATGCAGCAGGGTACAGAAACTGTCCCTAGGTAAGTGAACTTTTGATGTATTTAATACGGAATTGTTTTTTTTTTATTTCATGATACATTTTTGTACCTACTTCACACTTTTAGGTCTATAGCCGGAAAGATTGTCAGTATCGTGTGGTGGTTCTTTGCTCTCATTATTGTGAGTTCGTACACCGCTTTCTTGGCATCCCAACTCACGATAAATGGCATTGAGTCTCCGGTGCTGCCAGTCTACAACCGTATGACTCACTGCCCTGAGGTATTTACTTTTTTAGATTCTCTGCCAAAAAATCTACACGAGTACAGAATGAGTAGTAACATGCACTTTTGATCAAGTGTAGGAACTTAAAAATTTAATAAAAAAACTTTTAAGTTTTTCGCAAGTCTTCTGCACAGATAATCTTTAGTGTGTCCAAAGAATTGATATTTATGGGTCCAAAGTAAACCATTAATTTTCATTGAGTCAACATTTTTTTTGCGTTTTGTTTTTATGCTAAATATGTTCAAAATCATGATTTGCAACCCTTCAGTTTTGGGTAGCAATCATTTTACACCCTGTATTATTTAACAACAGTAAAGATTACGAAAATATTAATTTGGTGCAAATTGTTGTGGTGTATTATGATTTTGAGATATTATTATATTAAAATCGGTTTAGCATGTGAGGTTGGATAAAATTGACTTCTACCAGTTTTCAGCCAAGTAGGTAATATGAGTTTTGCTAGCATAAAGGCAAGTAATCCGAATTTTCGCTTTAAACCAGCCGGTTCAAAATGTAGATAATTACTAGATTATTAGACTTGCCATGAGACAAGTTTCAAGAAGGTAACCTAATCCTTCAATACAACGTTGAAATCATAGTTTAAAATATAAACAATTTGGGTTTATTGTAAAGTTAAGTTGTTCTGAGCTTATTTATTATTCCCATAAAACAGTTTGGTTTTAAACAGATCGTGCCCGTCTCCTAGCCGTCTCAAAATGGGAGTCAGGTTTGTGGCTGCAAGCACTTCCTTCACAAAATTTAGGCTCTTTAATGGATCCCGCTAGCTTCCGTATTGCAGTGTGCCTACGGTTGGGTGCGCGGTGTTGCGCCCCTCACCAATGTCAGTGTGGTAGGACGGTCGACCAGCTTGGACACCACGGATTATCGTGCACTAGGGCCGCAGGTCGGTTCTGCCGCCACGCCAGTCTTAATGACATCATCCGCCGAGCGCTTGTCAGCGCCAATGTACCGGCCGTTCTAGAACCGAGTGGTCTGATGCGTGACGATGGCAAGCGCCCCGACGGTATGACTCTTGTCCCTTGGGAGAGGGGAAGGCCTTTGGTATGGGACGCTACTTGCGTAGATACCCTTGCGCTTTCACATCTACCGGGGACATCCGTTAGGCCTGGCGCGGCGGCAGATTCAGCTGAGGATCTCAAAAGGCGCAAATATATAAATCTAGATCGGGTTTATATATTTGAACCATTTGGGGTCGAGACCCTGGGTCCGTGGGGTTCCGGGGCCCATCGCGTCTTCAAAAATCTTTCAGGGCGTCTGGTCGAAGCGTCGCGTGATTCAAGAGCTGGCGAATTTTTGGCCCAAAGAATCAGCATTGCCATTCAGCGTGGCAACGCCGCCAGTGTTTTGGGCACGCTTCCGACTGGCAGTGACCTGGATCAGTTGAGCTATCTATAGATCGTTTTTACGACGATCCTTAGATAACTTGACTGATTCTATTGTATTTTGTAATTTTATGTACATATTGTAGTAGCTTAGTTTCTGTAAATAAACTTGTTTGGTTTTAATATTGATATTTTTAGCCGGTTTTTCTAAGAAATTAATGTGTACAACAATTTACATTGGGAATCATTGGCAACACTCAAGAGAGATAAAATTACTTTTACTTTTTTTAATGATCTGTGAATATAATTATTCGTGCATAGAACTCAAACTGTGTTCGTGTAGGTTTTTTTGTCAAAAAATAATTTTCTTGTAGCTAAGTATTTTTTTTTTAAATAGATTGGTATCATTTTTGTTTGATTCCAATCCAGAAAAAAATATTTGTGCGATAAACATGGATGGTTTTTCGTGTCTAGGTTTGATAAAGTACCAGAGTACTTAAAGTATTATCATTAAGTACTCAAGTATTTACAAAAGAAAAAAAATATTTTATTTAATTAGTCATCAGGCTCTCAGAATACAAGTTTTGCTTAGTATATTTTATGTTACTAGGACATGCCCGAAGTTAGGAAAGAAAACACTATCGATGATGAAGTGCATGGAAATGCGGAGGCTTTGGCAGATTCTTATATCTCTGAGCCCAGAGACTACGAGAGGTCGGTTAGCAACTGTGAGATGATAATAACTCTAGTCAACCCTGGGATAATGGATTTCGCTGTGGCTTTTCCGAGAGGATCTAAGCTCCGGTAAGTTTTTTATCATTTTTAATAGTTCAAAGGCATTTGGCTATTTCTAGTTACCTACTAAGAAATTGTATATTGCAAACAAACTCCTAGCGTTTAAGCTTATTGCGATTTGTTTTTAAAACTAGGGTACCTTACCTTTATCCATTCAAAATAATTAATTCGTTCCAAATTTTACATCCTACCCAACGTTTATAAAAATGTATCTTAATTCATTATCTACTTACCAGTTTAAATTAAGTTTATGGACTATGGATCCATGGATGTCTAAAAGAAATGAAAAACTCATTGCACAAGAAATTTCCCATCCATTCTTGGATCAGAGTGACGTAAAATGCTGAACTATTTAATAAAAAAACAAAAAAAAACAATAGATTAATCAATTTTATAAAGAGTTGGTATTGTATAAAAAACAAAGAGTGAGATAATGGATGAGCTTTTTTCTGTTGAAAGAGATCGACAACTTGCATATTAGAGTTAATATCAAAATGGCTACAGCGATTGCAATATAAGCGCTGCGAAATAGAAAATTTAACGTAATGAAAAGTTGTGTTGCGTTGAATGATAATTTGTATTTTTTATGTTATATTTTGTTTTAGCAATGACGTGAATGTCGCTTTGATAGCCATCCGAGAAGACGGCGAAATGAATAGGCTGATTCGAAAATATTTCCATAACACAGATTGTGGTATGCCACTGGTGAGTATGATCATGCGTCGCCGCGCCGTCGGCGCATTCACTATACAGAGTGTGGCAAAATTTTACAACAGTGCAGCTACGTTTTCTTTTGTAGTTAGACGGTTTTGTTCTTAGGGAACTTTAGGTTTATTTTAAAGAAAAAAACAACTGCATTTTTTTATTTTTGAAAAAATGTACAGTCAAGAAAATTATATTTCTCAAAAAAAACAAGTAGGTCTCAATCGACGCTAATTCCCATTAGAAACACTTTTCCTAAAGTAACCTATCAAATCAAAGTTTTTGAAATAGCTCGAATAAACAATCTAACCTTTTATGCCTTTCAGCTGACCAAGGGTCCGACTGGACTGAACCTCAGTGAAATAGTTGGACTTTTTTACTTTTTGCTGTGTGCGATGGCCGTAAGCCTAGCTATAGCGCTGATCGAGTTCTGTGCCCACCACCGTTCAGATGCTGCTAAGTCTAACATATCTATAAAGACAGCTCTTAGTGCAAAGTCACAACTACCAGTGGCGGAAGCACAGGAACCACGGAATCCGCAACGTCGTCGTCGCCGCGAACAAGAGCGCGGTTGGAACGGAACTGGAACTGCTCCTGGATCATACGCTGGAGTGAGTATGCTGTATAATATTATACCATTCATTTGTTATATGCATTCTTCCTGCTTTTGAAGCGCTCGTGGTCGTGCTTGCTTAGTCGTTCTTGATAGATCGTCGAAGTTAAGCAACGTTCAAAACGGTCTGTAAGTGGATGGGTGACCGCCAGTGGCATTTTCATCTGAGCGCTTCCGTGCTTCGGAGGGCACGTTATATTGTCGGTCCCGGCTATTTAAGTCGTTAAGCCATGACGGAGGCCTAAAAACTCCGTCACCAGAGTTGGCCACTGACTCATACGAACTTACTTTTATTTTCCTGCTTTTAAATGTTCCTTGAATGATTTTCCCAGATCGGTATCTGGAATACAGTTTAAGGAAAATCATTCAAACCTGAAGAACTTGTCCTGTCAGACGGTCTGACAGGTTTTCGTCAGAGGTCTCTGAAACCCGATAAAAGCAATATTTTTCATTATAAGTATTGTGTAGTTCGTAGTTCCCTGTAGAAGTTTAACCGAACGTAAGTAACTGCTTATATTCGGTTATACACCCCTATTTTTCTATTATTAGATAAAAATTAAACATGGTCTCATTGTCTGTTACTGATCAGTGATCTCATTTATGTAGATAATTATACTAAAAAAAAAGAAAAAAAAACAATTATAACCAACAAGGAGTCAATACGAGTCAGACAGGAATTTATCCTACTGCGGTATTTCTGACTGGTGATGGAACAAGAGCATAGTTTTAATTACAGTGCGTACGCAATTGATGTCTTTTGTTTTTTTTTTGTACCTACAGTTTTCATATAATTTTCTTAGGTAGAGGTTGACAACAATCCTTGATAACTTTGTGATACTAGTGTTCAATTAAAAACATTCCTGACCATGCCATTATTATTTTCTGCATCTGCTGTAACTGTTAACTATTTTGAATTACCTAAGCACTTCGCAATTGTCTCACTCTTCGCATAAACGGTAAGATGTATCTGAGAGCGTATCTGTCAATATCGCTCTATTTAAGTACTAAACTCAAGGAGCAACACACATTACGCAGTTAACTTGTTAACGTATTTTACCGTCAAGTATCTTGTAGGCACCGACATAATATATTGAAAGATGGTCACATGTTATCTGTGTATACAATTATTAATAATATCATCATCGGCAGATAATATCTGCCGATAACATTTGGCCTGCAGATACCTACAGGTGGTTTTGCACTAGGGATAGACATATATTGCGTATATTTTATACATCGATGTATTAAAAACACTCGGTGTAAATTAGAGAAACATCGATGCAATCCGATGTTTTGTTAAAACGTCAACATCTTATTAACATCTATGCTTTTTATTCGATGCATCAAAGTGGCACCTGATGCATACTCAACTTCCTAATAAAACAGTTAAAAAATAACTAAATAGGTAGGTACTTTATTTATGACTAAACACTTTTAAGTTAAGCGGCCTTCACACTCATAATCCATCGCGCAGGGTTGAGCGTACTTGATTGCGGGCGATAAAGCCTGTACGGGCAATCGCGCGTCATAATTTTTTTGAGCTAGAAGCTACGCGTTCTTTCGCGCACGATTGTATCACTCGCGAAAGATTGTGCCTGTGAAGGCTATTATGTTGATCGAAGAAACCTCTAATAAAACATTAAAAAAACAGATTGTCAAATACAAATTATTGTTTATCTCTGTCAAATTCAACCTGCCATATAAAAGTCGACACTCAGGCTGTAAATCTTGTACGGAAGGTTTAAAAATGTTTTCGTTTCTTGTATACTTAGCCTTTTTATACGCAGATAAAATATTACCGCTGCGTAGCGTGTAACACCGGTATATTCACAAACATAACTATGAGGTCTCACAGTGCGCGCACTTGGAAACGTCAATGTGTGAATACCTGCATAACACGCTTATCAATTATGCGCTCCTGGCGCGCGCGCCATGAATGACCGCGCCGAAAGTGCGTTCCGCGGAGCGCGTGCCAAAGTTTTGAAGTATACCAACTAAGCGCGCCTGGCGCGCGCGGCAACCGTTCCAGTGTTTGACCCTTCATCATGGAAGCTTTGGTTATCCATAATGGGAGCGCACAAACACAAAAAAATACAACGTGTCCGTCTCAATTGGCGCACGCGCCGCGATTGATGCGCGGTATAAAACCGACAGCCGACGGAACGGACCGCTCCGTGTTCGGGCGCTCCAACGAACACATTGGCGCGCGTTTCAAATTGGTATCCATTTCGCGCGGCTGGAGCGCGCGCCAATGTTCGCTCTCTTGGAGCGCATAGTCGATACGCAGCTAGACTGTTATGCGTAGTAGGCACAAACTGATACAAACAAAAATTATAAATATAAAGATAACAATTTAAAACAAATATAAAGATAAAGGCAAAAAGGCGTGGCGGGGTTTTAATTTTGTAATAAGTAATACGCAGCATCCACAGGAGCTGATGATAACTGTACATTCACCTTCATCTTCATCCTTATGTACATAAATGTATACACTTGTAATGAAATTATTTTTTCATCTACCCACCAAATCATTAAGTATTCAAAATCTATGAATGTACCATAGTATAGGTAGGTTTTATATACTTATATATAATACTAGCTACGCTCCCGCGGTGTGTCCCTTGGGATTTTTATTTTTTTCGGGATAAAAAATGTCCTTCCATGGGATACAACCTTTATCCATGCCCATTTTCAGCTTATGTTCAGTGGCTTAGGCGTGAAAAGGTAACAAACAGACAGACAGACAGAGTTACTTTCACATTTATAATATTAGTATGGATACATATTTCTGCGTTCCAGCTTCCAAGTTCTACCTACGTGATGTAGGTTACGGTGTAAATACGACGTAATAATAAACTACTAGAATCCTCTATGTATCGTACCGTACTTCTCCAAAGCTTCCAGCATCTTAGCATGTCTTTATTGTGAATGCGCAGCTTTGAGTCTATCGATGTTACCTATTTCCTTAGGTTACCCTGATGTGACTGCCATAGGTAACTTGTTTTTTGTCTCCATATTTTGGAAACCAGTCTGGACCAGTGTCGACGCCGATGATGACGGACGAAATTAATACATATGACTGTGAGTGCTTCATGCAGAGCCCTTGTCTGCAAGTTATAGATGAACAACATAAATGTGAAAAACACCTGCAGACAATACGTCATCCCCTACCTATCAACAAACAAGAAAAAAGCAAGATGGTAGCCATGCAGCCTCAGGAAGATCATCAATCTACCGGAGAGTGCGTGGTTAGTACCTTATAAAGGAGGCCATTCAGGCTCCATACAAGGTCGGGCCCAAAAGTCAATAGTGCCGACCAATGAAAATAAAGGCCACACCACTAAGTATTGGAAATGTCAATCCGAGTATTTTTCGGTAGGCACTAAGTCTCTAATTTCTTAAGTTGAAAATATGGATTTTCATTGTAATTCAATTTTTTGACTTACAAAATCATTTGAAGTACTTAGTTGATTAGAGATTTTGTGCCATATTGAAAAATACTCCGATTGACTTCATAATAGTGGTGACCTTTATTTTCGTTGGCCAGCACTTTTGACTTTTGGGCCCAAAATGAATGACCTCCTTTAACAGTTTGCGTTTAAACTTGTCTACCATAATATAGGCAAAACTGTAATTTTTGAGTATTTTCTGATACTTTAATATGAAAGTAAAATAAAAAAATATAAGTAATATATTTCGAAGAGACTTACATACAGAAATGGCAAATAAACAAAAAAATAAGCCATAGTTATAACAAACAATACATGCGCTTCTAATACTCGTAAGTACAATGATATTATAAATGTACTACTATATTATAAATACAAAGCAAAAGCAACAAAACCAAACGCGATCTCGACTGTATCTCCAAGAAATGGCAGACATTCTCAAAAAAACATCAAGAAAAAACAAATTGTAAAACCATTATACGGTTGTAGTGAAAGTGAGGTAGCCTGGTAAGTAAGACTTTGGCTCGACGCCGAGTCTCTAGTCTCTTTTCGTTATAGTTACACGTCTCCTTCGAGTCACCGCCGTGCCGGGCACCGGCCATCCCGATGAAGGCTGCAGGTGGCAGACATGTAATGACGAGAAAACGCACTCGTCAAGTTTTGCAACAGGTTCAAGAACCCCGTGACGCAATTGAGCTTGCTTGCCAACCGGTTGGTATCTCTTGTTTATTCTCCTTTGTTGAATAATTCAATCCTGTGCAGTTTAAACGTCAATCAAAAGCTCAATTCTTCGGTCCCCTTTCGAAACTTCGAAAGTTATTATAGAAATCGGGTAGCAAGGTCGTTTGCCGTTTAAAGGTATCTACTAGCACCTAATAGGTAGTGGCTGTACTAAGACTTTGATGGTGGCTGATGTCAAAGATCTATAATAAATAGTTGTTGTAGTTAATGTGATCAAGCGTGTCAACAGTTGGCGAGGATTATAATCTAGACAAAAATTACTTTAATAATGGCAAGTGCCAAGAAAGCAATTCAGTGAGTTTTTGGCGTGTATACCTACCTAATAAAATTGATAAGTCGAAAAGATCTTAAGCCATGTATTTACTGAGAAACATGTTTCAAATACAAAGTTTCTGCAACAAAACTTAGATGTTTTCAGAAACAAATGTTTCGGAGACTTGGCCGTCCTCACTTCAGTTGTTTCACAGCGATCGCGTGATGAGCAATCCCATAATATCGGCTTCGTTTGAAATAATTCTATAATTTAAATGTGCTGTTCTCGTTCCAAACTGCCGACTGCTTATAAACAACTGAAACACACATTCACATTTGTATACAGCTGTTGCGAAACTGATTTGTTGCGGTGCTCCCCATTGTCACCGGGGAGCACAGGAATTTTCTAGAAACACGTGTTTACCGCAACATTTTAGCATGTTTCAGTAATGCATGAATTTGTTTCAGAAGCACGTAGATTTGTTTCTGAAACAGTGTTTATACGAGTAAACAAATGTTTCTCAGTGATTATATGGCTTTATCTATCTTTTGTACTCATCAAATTTTAGTTCGTACCTAAGTGTGTGGTGGTAAACGCTGATCCATCATGAACTGCAAATACCTACTCGTAGATTAACTAGTTTGGAAATTCATTTTTAACCAGTCATCTCATGTTGGTATGTATCTAAATGAATAAGACCATGAAATCACTTGACGCATTAACATCATGTTCACAGCCCGTCATCTAATTCAGATTACCTACTTCATCATCATGATCTGCCTGCCTTGGTTCAATCACTTTATAGAATGACTTGATATACGATCAAGTGGTGATTATTTGTAATTCTAAGCATTTATAATCAGGGACAATTGCAATTTTCTTACGTTGTATGTATATTTTTATACCTATTATGTATAAGTTTTTGTTTCGTTGCGCCATTATGCGCCATCGATCGTCGTCACGCCTTGCCAAAAGTTAAAATTTGATTGATACTTACGTATTTAAAAAAATTGTATCCTACTACCTGTTATTGATACCTACCTAGGTATCAATAACTCATCGTATGGAGAATCACACTCGCAAGTGTGACGTTGTTGACGGAGAAGGATACTAAAGTCTAACGAATACTAGGTATAATAAAATGAATAAATAAACTTTACAAAATTACTGTAAAAGCTCCAAAGTGTCTGAGAGTCGGCCGTCAGAATCGTGAGATGATAAAAAGATAGTTATATTTTGCTGAGTTGCTGATATCTGCATTGTGTAGTCTCCCTCCCTCTTATCAGATCTCGTTTTTGTCAAGAGTCTTTTTGTTTCTTTGTATTGTATTGTTTGGACGTTAAATACACTTTAGCGAGTGTCACTGCAATGCTTCTAAAATAAATACAGGATTTCTCCCATACAGTACTTCACACCCGCCAACCCGAGCGGTCAAGAGGAGTCGGCGCTGCGTAACAGTTTGACGCAAGTCTGATGCTCAGCCCGGGATGCCGCCTCCCTGCGCCGGCCATCCCAGCACCGTACATCCAGGCAGACTTCTAGTTCTTTTGATCTTTACCAACTCTGAACACGTCTGTAGACGCAGCTGACACGTGACATGTTTTTTCAATGAAACATTTTTTTGTCAAGAGATGCCTACCCCTTTGGGAAAGAGGCGTGACTTTATGTATGTATGTATGTACATTTTTTTGTTACTGTTTCTAATTACAGAAATATCTGTCTAGGTGCCCATTGACATACCTACTACAATAAATTATTAAATTAATGTAGGAGCTTTGTCATTGGGCATACAACAATTAATTAGGCTGCAGAAATTCCTACAGTAAGATACTTCACTTCAGTGGAATTAGTAGGTGCACTTAGGATCAGAAGTAGTTTGTAGTCCTTGTCCTTCGTTTTCGCCGGTTAATTTTGTCACGCTGAAGCAGCTGCAGCACATGACACAATGCAATGTATGAATAAAGATTTATAATGATCTACGGGGCCTAGTATCAGTGGTCCGATGATATGATGAGACTTTTTAGTTTCATCAGTCCGATGATGCTGATCAATACAGATCATCGGACTACTGAGCTTTTTGGTCCGATATTTACATATTTCGACTTTCCCAAAAACAGAATGCATTAACTTTGCAGTCCCAACATGCTAAATATAAAGCTATTTTATACAAAACAAATAGGTATTCCTATTTTTTCCACCAGTAAACTGCATCTGAGTTTCTTTAATAAACTTATATTTTTCTATGTTCCCCTTGCTTCTTTCAGAAATTGATTTACCAAATCTTTTCATCCGTTCGGCTTTTAAGATCGCGAGGGTGTCATCATCTTTTAAAATGTTTAAAATTGGTTTACATTCGAGTACTCGTCCACTACTGATGTGTTTTATGAAAGTATATAAGTACTTTTTTTTTATTGTACTTTTATGGAAGTACCTACATTGTTGATGTCATGTTGCAAAATATAAAACTGCTTACAGATGGCTCATACCAATAATTAGGTAGGTACGCCGGCATATCGGAGTACGACATTCCTAGAAATAGATCACGCGATCTTTTCCATAAAACAATAAAACAGACTGCGAGAAAATCGCTTCAGTAGAAGGCTTTGAACGCCAACAACTAGGTATGTTTAACTGGTACTGCGTGCTGAGCAGGTTACGAATAGCGACATGCTTAGTAATGACGAAGGCACCCAAGATAATTGATGTTAGTTCATACTTTTAAATTAAATTGATTCCTAAATGATGTAGTTACTGATTATATTCAATTTTTATTCATATCTATTACAATTATATTTCATGAAAGTAATACAGTAAGGACCTGCTGTGAATGTCTTTTTTCGGATGTACCTATAGGTGGTTATGGTTAGCACCGGGGTGGCGCGGATTGCCTAGGGTTGTTCCGTTGTAGTCCGATAATGTTAATGAAGTTCATTTAGGTAGACGAATATCAGGGTCTTAATTACGAATAGGTATATATTATATACATATTTATATAAGTAAATCATTAAATTGAAACACTAGATAGCTTATTTAAAAAAAAATGACGTGGAGACTTGATTTCGATAATATGGTGTTATTTAAATTGCATAGGCATTATTATAAGTAATATTACTTACCTGCGTCTGGTCGCTGTGTTGTTTGTTTGAATTGCGTTATAATATTATTATGGTTATTAATATTTGATCATATAGGTACTTACGGAATAAAGATTCCGTAAGTACCTATAAGATAAGTATTCGTTTTGAAATCTTTAGATTTTAGTAAAGTACTTACCTACCTATGTGAAAAATTTGTATTCGGTTCCACGTGAAGAATAATATATTGGTTTCTGCGGATAAACTCGATAATCCTGTCTTGACATTTAGCTGGTACAGTCAGCGACAGAGGTTCATTAACAATTGGAGATTTTAAAGCTTCATTTTCATCATTGTTTATGGAAAAATTGCAAATAGCAGGTACCTAATAGTGCAAGGTAAAGCATCCAATATAAGGTAAAGTTGTATCTAAAACCCAACAAACTTCGAAGATATTAAAGATTCAAAAACATTCATGTTCATCTTCTATCGCTGACTGTGCCTAAAGAAAGACGCAAGCAAGCAAACCTGTCGGTTTTTACAATAACACTTGGAACATTGTACAGAGAAGAAATAAGGCATTCATTTGCACAAAATTTAGCTTTTAATATGATGTAGTGAACTCACATTATTACTTGATATTATACGTATTGATGTTTAATGCAAGGTGTCTAATTTCAGTCAGATATTTGAGAACCTGGATCAATAATGAATATGATGAAATATGAGGTGTGCAAGAGTGTAAATGAGTTAATTTTATCTAAGTCGAAGTGTATATTTGCCTGGTTGTAACTAGACTGTAACTAGACACCCTGTTACCTAATAGGTTAATCAGAATTCTCCAGCATGTTATTCCATGTATCTTATATTTTGATCGAAATATTGATAGAAATATTAAAATAATTTTAAGGATTTAAGGCGTAGAAATGTACGGTACTATGTTTAAGGTATTTGGCGTATTATGGCAGATATAGGTACTTTAATTTCTTAACCCCCCTAAGCCTCTGGATTCCTGAATACTGGTTTAATTTTTTTTTATTTATAAAAATGACACGAACTTTATGCTTAGGTACCTACTTTGTTTTGTGAAGTTATTTAAAAGGTTATAATTTTATAAAACTTAAAGTAATTCATGTAGTAGTTATACTAATTCTATTTAAGGATGCCAAAGGCATTTATTTTATTGTTAAGAAATTCATATCAAATAGGTTTTTTTGTTGTAGTAAGGTAAATGATAGACACTATTTTACTCAATATGTAGGTAAGTAAGTACCTATAAAAATTATGATAAATCGATACATAGCCTGAGTCTAGATCTAGTTATTTCATTTATTGGTTGTATATCAGTTGAACTTAATATTTTCATTGATTCGCGGCCGTCCTGCTCGAAGTATCATTAATTATACTTAGTATTTTGCACGTATTTATTATACTTTGGAAATAAATAGGTTAAATCTAGTGAAAATACTAAAAGATACGAGTTTTATGCGACAACTTGTAGAATGGTTTTGTCAATCTTCTTTTTAATAATTTCATGAATTAACATAAAAAAAGCCTTGTAACGGAACCGTTCCTTTTTTTATGATGACTGGGTCGGCTCTTGACCTCGAAACTAACATAGGCAAGAATGAGGTCTACGATTGAGCGAGCCTACCCAGAATGTGAAAATGACTATCCAATGAATTCAATGTGAACATTATAACTCAAAGTAGAACTCATGTTTTTCTGCAAAGCCTTTTAGGTAGATAACACATTCGAATTGATTAAGAGCGGAAACTCAAGTTCACAAGTAGTACCTACCTACCTAGTCAATTTGATAAATTTCATCAACAAAATACCTAAGTTCAAACATATCACAACGCATTTGTATATACATAATACATGTATTTGTATAGTTAAACTTCTTTACTTCCATTATTTTATGTAGGTACTCTTTGTATTTTTATATTTTTACCTCTAGTAAAAAAAATACCTAACTTAATCATCATCACCCACGAATTTTTTTTATTATACTTAGATTAAAAAGTTACGATACTTTTACTCGTTATTTTTTTAAGTAATATATTTTATTATTAGTATATCATTTTATTTTTTAATTCTTTACAAATACCGTAGTTTATTAACTTAAAAAACGAGAAATGGGGGAATTACAAATAGTACATACTCTGTCATGGACCGTTACAATAAATAATCGATGAATGTTTTATCATAGCGTCTCAATATGTAAATACTTAATGTAACATATTAAATAATCTCAATAAAGCATAGAGCACAATAAGTGTTTTATTTTACTTTTTGAACTCAAATTCGTCTACTGGCAGGATGTATTTATTAATATGTAACGCTCGATGTATTTAAGTAAATGGGCTATAGTTTTTTGACTTCTTGTAGCAATGGTATAGTCGCCAAGTTTTCGAATATATGTCTCAAGTCTTAACACAGTGCAACAATTGCTGCAATATTGCTGTGTAGCCCGGCGATATTGCCAAGATATTTCATATACTTAAGGTAGGTAGGTATAGTCGCAAGTAAGTACCTTCTTTTACCCCACAGAACACAGAAAGAGGTTTCCAGAGCTCTTTCTGTGTTTTACCCCAATTTACCTACAACTAGGTAGGTACTGCCTACTTACAAAATTTAGTAGAATACTACTACCAGCAGGGAAGAGTAATACTCGTAACATAATAATATAAAGCCACCGGATTCGAAGCCACCTGCAAAATAACTTTTTGGAAATGTAGCCGCGGAATCCCCAGCAATAAAAAACAAAATCGCTTCTCACCTCGCTAAAGTATCTCTCTATCTCTATCAACCCTCATAAATTAGACAAGATACGAGCTAGAATCAGGGCGATTTCACATTTCTCCGTAAGCTTCCAGTTTCAGTGTGCTTAAAGTGTAACTTATTATCCATTGGATGGAATAACAGCAACGGCTACGCGGTCTGTGGAAATAATGTCTCCCCTGGAAATTTAATTAATTATGTAATTGTTCGTTCAACAAATATTCGGTTATTCCATCCAATGGACCAAACCTTTGGTTTTACCTATTTTAGATTTGTAGATACCTACCTAACCTACTTACTTACCTATAACTAGGTACTTAACTTTTGTTTACGCTACAAATGTGTCATAATATTTATTTTTATGTTGTAGTGTTAAAGATTATACGAGACATGGGACGCTTACTAAGGAAACTGTGCACCAAATACGAGTTGCACAAAGGCCCATGGAGCGCGCCATGCTCGGTATCATAGGTACTCCTCGACAGAATCCGGGACACGGAAATTCATCGACGGACAAAAGTGTTCGCTAAAGAGGACCGTGTTGTGGACCCCAAATAGAATTGGACAGGACACCTGACTAGACGTAGTGATGGTTGCTGGAGTAAAACCTTGACGGAGTGGTGGCCAAGAGGATGCAGTAGAAATCAGGGTCGACCAAAAGCGCGTTGGTCGATGACATTGAAAAAGTCGAGGGCAAAACCTGGATCAGGGAGGCACAGGACCGAAAAGTCTGGCAAAAGCGAAAGGAGGCCTATACCCAGTGGGTGACACCAGGCTAAGATGATGATGATGATTGTTAAAGAAACTTTGTTATGTCAAAATTGTTAAGTACCTACCTACTTAATTTGTTAGCACGCCATTTTTACCTTTCCAACAACACCTTTGGTCAGCAGGTAGAAAATGCCTTCGGCATTATGCTCGCCAATTGTGCAATTTTTATTGTAATTTTGTGCAATAAAGTATTTAAACAAAGAAAATAAACTCACAAATGCTTAAAACATTAGCATAAACTTAGGATCATATCATTATCTTACATCATAGGAACATTCATCACGAAAAACGTCAAAATGCTAATCAAAATAACGGCGCGAGCTGTTATTTACCGAGGACGGTTTTACTGCGCTGACCCTAAATCTTTAATATTGTTGATCGAATGGGTAGGTTAATAATATACATATCAGTATGTCACACATTCAAAAAATCTTTAGACAGTTTAGGTACCTATATCCATGGGCGGATCCAGGATTTAGGAATAGGCTCTTTTCTTGAACGCGCCCAAGTCGTTCGTATAGGTCTGGAAATAGGTACCTCTGGCGACAGCTGATTCTTCTTAGATGAAACTTGACCGATGTATCCTACCTACTTACCTACTGAGTTTTAACTGAATTAACCTATTTTCAGAGGGGTGCCGTTCTCCATCATTAGATAAGCTCGCGGTCACCATATTTTAAAATTGTATATCTACCTACTAACTTGATCGACTAACCGAGTTTCAACATAATCAGCTTATTTTCTGAGGAGTTCCGTTGAACAGCTCCTGACGCCATTATCAGATCAGCTGACTGTCACTGCTATCACCATGTAATTGCATTGTCACCAAAGTCTCATAAATAAGACAACCTACCAAAATTCAGTTCAATCGGACACCGGGAAGTGGGTCAAATTCAGGGTCATTGCAAGATTTGCCCGGGACAACAAACATTGCAAGTTAATAAAAATCTTGTAAAAATAGCTGCTGCCTGCATCTCGTAATTCCTATAGATAGGTAGGTAGGTACCTACCTACCTCCAGTGCCATACGTTTCAGGATTCATTCAGCATCATTACAAAGCAGAAACCTCCGTCCTCGACACAGGTAGGTAAGGTAGGATTACCTTTTTTTTACGGATAGAAAATCTGCTCACAGACATCCAATTACGTCGCGTCGAGGGAACGTAATTGGGGTGTGTGGGGTTGTCGAGCACTCGACGACCCACTAAAAACTACCCGATGGCCGGCCTCTATGCATAACGAAGGGCTCCGGGATCTCCTACAGAACGCACGCGGTGCCCTTCTCGCATTTTGCCTTGAGCGCAATCCCGGTAATGGCACCCACAGCCATGCCCGGCACCCACACACGTGCGTGAAGCTCACGACGACACCTGCCTAACAGTGTCGCCACCCTCCCAGGATCTGCATGATGAACAGCAAGAGCCCTCACTCCGACCGCCCGCAGACCCGAAAAGTCCCCTGTTGGGCAGGGGATACCAATCGCCCCCTCGCGGGGCAGGCGGTGCGTTCCCGCCTTCCATCCCGAGTGGGTTCGGCCTCGCTCCGAACCCACTCCGCGGCCTCCTCATCCAGACCATACAAGCGACTGGTGCCAAGGCAAGTCAGTCAGTGCATATCCGACCGAGTCGCCAAGGCACCCACATCCCTTGATGCGAGTAGCGAAGGTGGTGATATCGCGTACCACGCGCTCTCCAGAGCGAATCTTGGAGGTACCACCGCCTTCCACCAGCTCGTCCTAGCTTCATCCACTGCGCCATCTGTGAGTCAGAGGGACGCGCGGAGAAGCTACCTCCCGTCAGACCATTGGTTATCCGACAATAGATTCCGGTTTATTATCGGACAGGGCACACCGGCCCTTCAGCTGCCGGGCCCCCCGGTTCCTCCCCGGATCCGTAAGGGACAAGCAGCTTTGGGCGCACGAGAAGGTTGTCTGACCTGGTGCCCCGCCCCAACCTAACCTACCTAGATAGGTACCTATGGACTGGATACGATACTAGGATATCATTATCGTAAGTACCTACATATTAGGTATCTGTATGTCTTATTTAATCTAATAGAGGGGTAGTCAGAAGCAAGTCAAAATACCGAGATGCCTACATATTTGGCTAAAACTCCCATTTTAGAACATAAAAACTTATATACCTATAATGCCGTAGGTATTTTAAGCAAAATAAAAGAAGTTTGTAAAAAAAATCTTGTTTTATTTAACAAATTGTTACCTAGATACGACATAGAGACCGTTATTTATTACACACAATACTTATTTCAATGATCATGATTCAAGTGATGAAAATGAAATGTTTTTATTCTGGTATGTAACTCCATAAATCTTAAAAACTTGTTACCTACTACATAGTATACCCACTTACCTAACTAAATAATAAAAAATATATAAAAGGAATTCCTTACCAACCTACAAGTCGAGAGTTATGTAAGTACTTATTCGATTATTTTATTGAGATATATTTCCTTGATCGTTTTAACTTATTGTAAGGAGGTAGGTAATCGTATTTTATTGTACCTAGGCACACATCTAGATCAAAAAAGTTTAGTAGATTGAAAAAATGGTACTTTTTTTTTTTTTTTTTTTTTTTTAATTTGAAAAAATGGTACTTATTGTAAAAAAAAACCCGTAACCATAAAAATATTAATAAGTACTTACTTATTAAAATAATTTATGAGGTAGACAATATTATAATATTAAACTAATAGTAAAAAACGACGAGCCTGTATGAAGAATGATATGAGAGTGAATGAGGCGAAAGTTGTGTGTCAGGATCGTAGAGAGTGGAGATTCGTAGTCTCTGTCTACCCCTTTGGGAAAGAGGCGTGATTGTATGTATGTAATAGAAAAAAAATATTGATCGGAAAAAACAATAAATAAATATGAGTGTCAGAATGGCTGGTGTACCAGAGCGAATCGAGTCGTGTTTGGTGTCAAAAAATTACATCAAAAAAATGTACCTAAATTGTACCTCCATTTAAAATAAACACACACTTATTCGGTTGGATAGTTACTGAGATATTAGACATTATTTTATTTATCGACTATTATTCTACCGATTTTAGAGGGTTAACGCTTTTCTTTGGCCATCGAGACATGGTTGGGTTAACACTGTCATGCACAATCCATAGAGTTACTTTGATTTATTTTTTAAAGATTGCATATAAACATAAAATAATGCAAAAAGAACATGCTCAAAACACTGTTTATGCAGACTTAAACTGATGAACACTGAATCGACAGGCTATTGCGTCTTTTAAAGTGGGTAACACTGTAAATCGAAGATGCAATGAAAGGACAATGGGCTAAAATGTATGGAAGCTGGTACCCGCTCCAATAGCAATAATTTTTATATGACTAGAATGGTATTTCTAAGTGTAATAATATACTAAGGCTGATTAAAAATTGTTTGTCAGCTACCCGCATCACACTTTATTATGTAAGTGCATTTACGAAGCTAGTTGCTAACAATAATTATTTGAAGTGTCTTGAAAAAGATTGACAAGAATCTTGTCGACCTCTGAGTGTAAGTAGTAAGTACCTCATAAATAGTTACTTAACTAGCTTCTTTTTTTTTTCAGTAATAAACTTAATAAATAACGACCTAGACGAAAAACTACAGTCCGACCAGAAAGAGTAGAAATTATTTTTCAAGGAACTAAAATTGACTTTAAGCTGGTAACTCTTTATGAAAGGCCAGTGTGGCCGCTGTAGTGAATTTATCGCCAGATTCAGCTTTTCTTTGCAAAATTAAATAAAGCACGTATTTTTATGATAAAGTGCATCGTCATGCTTAGATTACCTGCTTTTGCTTTATATGTATTTAAAAAACATGCTTAATTTAAAGAATCAAGCGTTCAGAAGGTTTTGTTGACTTATTAATATACAATTTGTAACCACCTAAAGTTAAATCAAAAAAATATTGGTATTTATATTTTCCGCTAGCGGAAACACTGCAACTTTGTTTTGAGTCGTATTTTGTAGTGCAATCCTATAATTTTGATATTTTACTTATGTTTTGTTGCAGGAAAATCTGAAAGCACGGTTAGGAGGATTGTTAATGAAGGCAAAAAAAAATAGGTAGTCGAAAATTTGGTACTCCCGCCAAGCACAGAAAAGGTCGACCTGCGAAAGTGCTGGATGACTTTGATATCAGTGCTATTAGGCAAAAAATTCATCATTTTTATTCAGTTAAA
Source organism: Epirrhoe alternata (assembly GCA_963565295.1). Taxonomy (NCBI): domain Eukaryota; kingdom Metazoa; phylum Arthropoda; class Insecta; order Lepidoptera; family Geometridae; genus Epirrhoe; species Epirrhoe alternata. The sequence goes on from OY751375.1 coordinate 6,737,286, forward strand.
AAAGAAGTTCCTACATTGTTGAAATTGCTAGCTGTTTTAAAAGAAGATATTAATTATGATGGAGGACTGCAATGTGTTACAAATATATTTAAAGATATCAAGTATCAAAGCGTTCTGCCATACTATATGGTGATACCATGTAAACGATAGTGACGCCCTCATTTATTTTCTACTCTTTCTGATCGGACTGTAACTCCATGGATTGCATGACAGTGGTAATTCGACCATGTTTTGATGGTCAAAGAAAAGCACTAACCTTCTAAAATCGGTAGAATAATAGTCGGTAAATAAAATAATGTCTAATATCTCAGTAACTATCCAACCGAATAAGTGTGTGTTTATTTTAAATGGAGGTACAATTTAGGTACATTTTTTTGGTGTAATTATATTTTATGTGTAGTGGCTAATTATTAAAATATCAGAGGTACACCAGCCACTTTGACGTCAATATGGCTGGTGCACCTTTGAAATCGCTATAACTTTGGTTTCAGAGAGGTACAAATTTTTTAATCAGAGGTACTAAATAGTACAATTTTGGTACATTTTTTTGACACCAAACACGACTCGATTCGCTCTGGTACACCAGCCATTCTGACACTCATAAATAAATCCTTACTTAATTAGTAGAAGGTTGATGATTTCTGTAGTAATCTAACATAAAAAAACAGTGAAAAACGACATCTACATTATAAATCTGGAATACCCTTTTGAGTAAGTACCTTTAATTCAAAAACAGAGTAGTCCTGCTTAAACACTTGATCTCATAATTATAATTTAAAATCAGCCTTTGATTAAAATCTTTCAGTCTTTTTTTGTTTTTTTTTTTTTAAATAATCAAATAAGTTTAAACTAGCTCCCAGAATGGAAGAGCATTTATATACTTACAACAATACTTACCTAGTCTTGATTTATATATCAATCTTGATTTCTTATGAGGCACTCTTATAACATAAAACAAGTTCATTAATCCTATAGTACTAGTAGTTTTCAACCTTTTATACAAAATAAAAAAACAATTGTAAATAGTAACAAAGAAACTATGCTCACAAGACGTGACCCTACTAAAACGTAACAAATATAACACTAATTCATATAATTCATCTAAAAAACTCTTGTTTATCACAAGAATAACAAATGATTTTAGTGATAATCAAATAAAAATTGTTAGTGACTAAAAAACATATTTTCTGTAACAGTTAAAAATAACATTGAAAAAAGTTTCTAGACTATTCAGGGAGATCTACAAGTTGATGAAGGTATGATCAGCCTTATTCCCAGTTATCATACCAATTGAGCTCAACCAATCACACAGTACGAAAATGACGTGTTTTGTCATTTTCGTGTTGTGATTGGTTGAGCTCAATTTGGATGATAACTGGGAATGGATTTCAAGTTAGACAATAAGGCTGCTGGTCTAATAGGTATAGTAAGTAATTACTATGCCTATGGAAGTTTCATCACACGGCTATGCATTGCCTCTCTTCATTTATGTCATCTACGCTTTGAAAACTAAAATAAGTCTCTTTAAAATGAAATTACCTTCATCTAATCTTGTTTAAAAATACCCTACCTGAAAAAAAACTTTTCCTTCAACAACTTCTTAGCTGGTGGGATATCCATATCATGCTCGTCAATGCAATGTCTTTTCAACTCCGAATACTTCCTATACTGGGACCCGCAGATCAGACAGTCAGCAATCATCTTTCTCACGTTATGTGCTGACCATTCATGGTCCCATTTGTCCTTCAAAGACCTGAAGAAATCATTGCAGAATCTACAGCGAAACTTACAAGTTTCGTCCTTTCTGTGCGCGCAACGAATATGCTTATTCAACATGGATTCAAAATGAAATATTCTCTTGCAATAACTGCATTGGACAGGCGAAGTTTTCTTGTGATAATCCATGTGCTGTGCTATCATCTTTTTGGAGTTGAATTTGCGGCTGCATAGATCACATTCGAGGTAGGAAACTCCGTGGATTTTCTTGTGCTTGGAGAAGTTGCTAGAATCGCTGAAGGATTTGTCGCAGAATGTGCATTTGTAGATGGTTAGTTTGGCGTGCTCGCGTAAATGTGCTTTGTATTTATCTACTTTGCAGAACGATTCTGTTTGGCATACCTGGAAGAATTCACAAATTACTAGAATCAACATCTGATAGATGCTATTCCAACTTATACAATCTATTCGTTTCATCCAAATATGGTTCACTGGTGAAAGTGTGATTGAAGTTCAGATCAGAACATAAACATACTTATTAACTTCTTGTCTAGGCTTGTCCTGACATAAGGGAGCTTACTCCAGCGTAATATACAGTTTTTATTTCATTTTGAGTACAGAGACACGTCTTAGTCAGACGTGGCGAATGAATAGAAGGAAGCAATGATCTTTTATACTAGAGGCAGGAAGTGACACATAGTAGCTCCTTACAAAATTACAATGGCAATTAATAATTGTGTTTGCTACGATTTTTAGCCTGAACACTTCTCATAATGTAAAATTAGAAGGATAGGATATTTTGGATAAAAAAAAACTACAGATACTCAAAAGTACCTAGTAGGTAAGCGAGATTTTCCTCTGATATAAGAACTGAGTGTAAGTAAATAAAAATTACCTCGCAAGTAATGTTTAAGCTGCCAGTACGAGTGACGGGTGTCTTCGCCAATGTGGACCTTATGACGTGCTCGATAAGGTGCCTTTTGAGAACGTCGACCCGTTTGAAAGATTTAAGGCACACTTCACATGTCTGAAAAAACCACAATAAGTTGGAATATTAAAATATCTTGAAATGAAAATGTTATGTTGGTATGTGAAGCCTTAGGCGGAATGTAGGTACTAGGTATCTTCCTTTATTATGTATTTTAACAGATAGTGTAAGTAGGCGTCATCAATTGGTAGCCCCTTGGCAAGGGGCTACCAATTGAAAGGGGGCAAGGGGCCCTTGCCCCCTTAATAAGACGATTTGTACTAGTGCAATTCAGACTACCTCCGAAGAGTTCCAAAATATTATGTAAACAACACTGTGACAGACAGACAGACAGATAATAAAGATTTAGTAATAGTTTGGTACCAAGCAGTTTGAAAATAACATACCTTACGACAACGATGTCCCCCTGCTTTCTTCGAGCTAAGCAAAAATATCTTGTTCGACATCACTTTAGCGATCACAGAATCAGCCTCCCTGATCGTATTCCCCTTATTGTCCTCTAAAGTAGCTGTCAAATCCTCAGTGGATTTCTCAAAATTTGACTTAATTTGGTTCGACAAGTTGTTTGAGCTTATTACCAATGAGAGATCTTGATTTGACTTTGACAGTTCTGTTATAGACCTTGAGAGGTCGGGGTTTAACCTCACCAGCTCCTGCGCCAGTCCATCAACCTCCGATTTCTCTGTTTTTCTCTGTTCTGTCAACACAGTTTCGTTATCTGACTTTTGCCAGTGCTTATGATTATCTAGATCAGATAGTTTCCTAGTTATGAATGAGCAATTTTCATCGGAGCACACAAACAAAAAGTGAATCTTTTCTAGATGATTTTTCAATTCATCGAAGCTGCCGTAGGATTTTATGCAATAGTTGCAAGGATACTTCCTGTTGTGGATTTTCTTGTGGATTCGAAGAGAGAATTTTGATGCAAAGACTTTCCTGCATACCAAGCATTCTAAGTCTGGATCTCCGTGTCCGTGGCAGTGTATTTCAAATTGCCTTTGATTCTTAAGATTTTTACCGCAGTCAGTGCACATGAAGCTGAGTTTCTTGTCAGTTTGGCTGGACAGTCGGTAGTTGGTGTGGTTTCCAACCATATGCTGTCGGAATGTGGATATCTGGTCAAAGATCTGCTTGCATTTATCACACTGGTATGTCTTCTTTAGGGTTGATGATGTGTCTGTAATAGATTTTTATACTGATTGTAGTAGAGTGAGATGTGAGTGAATGAGGAGAAAAATGTGTCTGGATCGTAACAGGTGAGTGGTGAACTCCAAAAAATATTGGTGAGCCACACCAGATTATTCAGAAATCACTTAAATCTTATCTGAGCGAAACTTTGGGATTTAAATACCTATAATTTATTCTAATTCAATTCAATTCAAGTTTGTTTATTGCTTCATGTTAGTTACAATGTCTTAAATATAGGTAGGCGTTTCATAACATGAACCCCGCTGGGGCACTGCAACATTTGGTAGGTTACTTATAAACTAACTTATGTAGGTATAAATTGGCTCAGCCCTTAAAGATATTTCATTTAAATATTTTTGGTTCAAGTACTATTAAATATATATTTAGAAGCCGAGTTTACTTTTTATTAAATCTTTTATTGTCATCTAGATAATCTTGAATATTGTAATAACTTTTTTCTATGAGGTAAGATTTTAATTTTTTGTTAAATATTGTATTTTCTTCTAAGTTTTGTAGTTCTGAGGGTAAATTATTATAAATTTGGATTGACATGTTATATGTTCCTGATTTAACTATTTCTAATTTTGTGTAAGGTAGGGCTATTTTATTTTTGTTTCTCAAGTTATGCGGTTTAAGGTCTAAGGAATGACAACAGCTCATGTAATTATTTTGAGGTACAAGAAGAAGAAGAAGAGGTACATTTTGCTTCATCATACTCACCAAAATCACCAATAACAACTTCATGTTCCACCTCCATCTCAGCGCACCTCACCAATGGGTTGTTGTATGAAATGTTCTGTATTGTCTGTCCCGAGTGAGAGTCATGGCCCAGGAATAGGATGGTCTTCCGCTGTTTAGATGTTGATTGGATATCTGAGGACATCAGCTGTTTAAGTGCACTGTTCTCCTGTTCGTGAGGTTTTTTCTCGTCCCTGGAATAAGAAATGATTTAGAATCAGTTCCCTATCACTTGATAGTTTGGGATATCTCCACTGAACAGACAGATAGTTTAAATTAGGTTGCACTGGTTTCTAGGAGAGTAAGAAGTAAAGCTCTTATTTTATGTTAGTATTATAAGTACCTACTAGCAGCACTGTATTCTGTGCTAGCAGCAAAATACTTTATAATAGTAGGTTACCTACCTTCTTTACGATTGGCATCATCAAGATTTTCTCCAAATAAATATATTAATCCAGCCTAGCCATGAAAAATAAGAACTTCTTTAGGAAGTTTATAATTCCAAAGAAAAATTGAATTGGTAATTAATAATTTTGTCAGTAGGTATGTTTAATTTAACTTTGTGTATTTTAGAATCTAAATAGATGTCTAGCTCAATGAGATGGAGTTGTAAACCTGTTTATTTGGTTGACGCACTCACAACTCACCCAGTTCATGTATAACATACCTAGCTCTTGACTGTTTTTCATTCATGATCTCCCCGGGCAGCTGCGACAGAAACACTCCGCACTCAAACTCATCCTCTTCATAATACCCCATGTTTGTGTCCAACTGGTTCACTACTACTTCCTGCACTTTCCTCATCCTCTTACACTCGATATCCTTCACCGGAGACTGTGGTGCCTCTTTATAGTTAAAAACATTTGATTCATTGCAGTTGTACACATTCTGAGTTATGTATGTATTATGTTGTTCCACAGTTATCAATCCTCCGGATTCACGTATAGAATATTGCTCCTTCATGACTGGGTCATAGTGGTTGTATACAAACGGGCTTCTAGAAGGATCTATCCAGACCTGCGACTCGTTGTCAGGCACGGGATTCGGCTCGGAGAGGATAACTGGCATCTGATCTATATCTGGATCTCCTGTAGAATTATCAGGTGATCTCTGATTTATATTCACGTCATATGTGTCCACCAGCTTTATGTTACAGAACCCCTTGTAGATAATGGTGCTGATGCCTTCGGGATCTGGTGGGGTGATGGTCACCTCGATGTACACGTTATCCGTCAATTCCCAGTTTGTTTCAAGTGTTGTACACTTCTTCGGGATAAACAGGATTGGATAGGCCATGTCGGAGTCGATAACGAAGTTTCCAGTGTCCATTTTCTAGTGAAATCCTAGAAAAACACAAGGGAATATCAGCTGGTTCTTTTTTTCGCATGTCACTATGAATGTAGGTAAAATAAATTCGTAGGAAAATAATGACAAAAATAAACTTACCACATGCGATAAGTGTGGTGTGGAGAGAAGAGAAAAGGAAAAGGGAAGGTAGGTATGATTTGAATAAAACTGCTCATGTTTTTGTGGCTACCCTCAGAAATGCCATTTTTGTAGTCTATTTTGTTCTGTACTGCACCAGATAAACTAAACCTCGGAAACTGAACCCACTGGCTCTGTGGCGAATACTCTAGGTTGTCGTAAGTCGTTTGAGAGAGTAAATCACAGACGTACTAGGGATGGAGTAAATTTTGTACTTTTTTAAACATTGAGTTATAATGTACTAACATTTCGAATTTGTTTTTTTTTTCTCTTCTATTCTACGAGTATCTATACTAATATTAAAAAGAGAAAAGATTTGTTTGTTTGTATGTTTGTTTGAAATGAATAGGCTCCGAAACTAGGTACCTAGGTACTAGACCAATTTGAAAAATTCTTTCACCAATAGAATCCTACATATTTTTTTTTTCGGAACAGCGGACAAAATGTACCTACATTATCTGGGAAATAACGATGTTATCTGCATTAGTTATTAAAACTGTGTCGCAGACACCAACGCCCACCTCGTTAGGCTTTAAAATACAGCTTGTTCCATAATATAGTACATGATAGGCTTGTGTAGTTCCTGAACTAAGTACTAATAGGAATTCATTCCCACAAGTGTACTAGTTGAGCTAGTTCACATAACTCGGTCCTAATAGGACTATTAGTACTCTAGTACACTAGTTCATTCGATCGTTTCGTTATGGAAATTATCATAACTGCGCCTTCCTGCACTGTAATAGGGTTCAAATCGGCATGCGTATCTACCCTTGTACTAGGACGGAATGAAAAGAACTACACGATCCTATTAGGACTCTAGTTCATTCGATCGTTCGGAAAAAGAACTGTTAGAAATGTATTCACATGTCAGTGTCTGATTGGTTTGTCAAGCGCAGACAGAGATAGACTCAGTAAGCGGTAATAAAAGAGACAGAGATATCACGGTGGCGGGCGTTTCATTCGATCTTTAGTTTAGTACGAACATCGTTCATGTCCTACAAAACACAAAGCTAGTACGTAGTTCAGGACCGACCGACCGACCGAGCGACTCATTATAGAACCGAAGATCTACTGTACTAGATGTACTAATAGTACTAGAAGTCCGATCTAGTTCTTCACAACTCTCTCTGTACTGACCGAGCAAGCACAAGCCTAGTACATGACCAACATAAGCTAACATGCATAGATCAAGAATATACCAAAAAGCTTAAATTAAACTTAAACATTATCCCCGATGAACGCTATATTTTATCCCGGGGAAGTGAAGTTTTCCTGAGGGATCGCGGGTACCACCGCGGCGGCGGCGGACAGCTAGTATATAATAAAATTATTTTTGGTCTTGTCTCGCTCGTCCATTGTTTCTTTTTTTTCTTTTTGATAGGTACTTTTTCTTTCAATTGAGTTCAAATTTTAGGTACCTTTATTAGGGGGATGCTACACACTCGATACGAATCGTGATATTTGGATCGTGATCCAGGATCACGATCCATATCGAGTGTGTAGCATCTGCGTATTGCGGATCGTGATACGGATCGCTGAATAAAATCCTGTATCACGACATTGAGTTATAATGTACTAACGTACTGGCCGGCCATGTCTGTCGCATGTCGGACGACTTGTGGGCAAAGACCACAACTGAATGGGTGCCCAACGCAAGACGTCCACGCGGCAGACCACCACGGAGATGGCGGGGAATACTTAGATGTGTATCTTCCGAATTGGCCCACTGCAGCCATGGATAGGAAAAACTGGAAAAAAGGGAGGGAGGCCTTTGCCCTGCAGTGGGACAATACAGGCTGAAATAATAAATAATAATAACGTAGGTACTGGAGACGCTATTTCAAACAAAATTAGCGCGCGGACTTGATGACAGCGGGGCATGCGCGGGCTATTTTGCCTTCCACTACCGACATCTAGAGTGCATTATTAGAGGAAGGCCGTTTAGCCCGAAGCTAAATAGTCCGAAAGCAAGGTTAGATTATTTGTAGGAGATGGTGTGTATCTGTAGGTACTAGTATTATATTATCTAGGGTATTATTATTAGACCGTCGGAAAAAAAAATGCTTTAACTATGCCTTTTGCCAACGATTACCCGATCCAGGGCCAGTAGGTGGCCACAATCAACTGTCGTGACCGGTTAATAATTATGCCAATTACCGCCTGATAGCACAATAAGCGTCAATTGGTGGACGCTCAAATGTTTGAGTGTTTTTCATTTTTCGAACTATATATTTTTCGAAAAATTCATTGCAGATAGAAATAAAGGAACAATAACTTTGCATGCCCATAACCTTATTGGTCAAAAACTGTGTTTGTCTGTCGGTCAGTCTGAATGTTCTTGCCCACGGTCGCATTATTTAACCAATTTTTGCAAAAATGGACACATAAAGTTAATTGATTTATTTGACGACCTCTGTAGCGCAGTGGGTGAAGGTCCGCTTGCGACGCAAAAGGTTGCGGGCTCGATCCCCGCCGCGGGACAAATGTTCATCAAGGTCTGGGTGTTTCTATTTATAATGTATGTATTTACGAACAAAAAGTATAAAAAAAAAAACATACATACAACCGAACATAGAACCTCCTCCTTTTTTTGAAGTCGGTTAAAAAGTACAGTCATGTAGTACCCATAACACAAGCTCTGTTTACTTTGGGGCTAGATGACGCTGTGTGAAAAAGTCCAGCATTAATATAAATTGTACAGCCGCTAGCGATTTTTGCTTGCAGGTTCACTAGTATCCGACCGAAATTTCGGTTTTTTGAGATTCAGCGGCAAATCGACCGAAACTTCAGTCCTAAATTAAAAGTAGTACCTACGTACATTACTACGTACAGTACATTACATTGTTTATTGATTATGAGCGAGTTCATCCTCCGACTCGCACTTACACTTAGCCATAATAATCGATTTTAAAAATAATAGAACTTTTTTTACATCCCTACCTCAGTCAGATAAGCGCAGCGCAATACACACTGAGCCCGCCGGGCTGCCGACATTATGTCGGCAACTTTTTGTCGGCGGGCTAGTTGACGGCTTCACTTATTACAAGTCGGAAAATTTGGTCGGCGGCATGTCGGCGGCTTGAGATGAGTTGTGTGGTTGTGTCATATAATTTATGCCGCCGGGCAACTGAGCGCAGGCCACAGAGTAAGCGCAGGCAACCCAAGCCGCCAACATGTCGGCGGGTAACACGCGGGGTCGCATCGCATGTTGCCGACATGATTCTTTTCATACAGGCCGCCCGCCGGGTTGTGTCGCCGGGCTTTGTCGGCGGCCCGGCGGGCTCAGAGTGTATTGCGCTTTACTCTAACCAGCCAGCCCCAGAGTCCAGTCAGTCTATCTAGAACTAACTCACTCGCTCGAACTAATTCTAGAGTGCGTTTCATCAAATAGTTCATAAGCCGTCATGTTGGCAGTAGAATGTTTTAGGCATAATTTCCTCAAGAAATTCCAATAAAACCTTGAAAAACCTAGAGATACGTCTACAAAGACGTCTACAAAGACGTATCTCTATTTGATGAAACGCACTCTCACTCGCTTCACTCAGTCAGTCAGTCTCAGTCAGTTCAGTCCAGAGAGTGAAGTGTCAAGCAAGTCAGTCAGAGTCAAGGAGTAATATCATGGATTTAGCATTGAACCTATTTATCTTTGAGTAATATAAATATTGTTCCGTGGAGTCAAGAGTGAGTTGAGTGGAAGGCAGGCAGGCGCCAGGGGTGGTAACAGTGTGACCAAAGTTAGTAGATTTCTACTTTTTCGGTAGATTTTGAGGAACTTGCAACAGCTGCTAGTAGGAAAAAAAATATCAGTATATTTTGGTAGAATTTGCAATTTTTTGGTATATTGGTAGTATTTTTTCGAAAGAAGATGGCAACTCTCTTCTATAATCTATTCTTTTAAGGGAATTCCCCCATTATGTGAATCGGAATCAGTCTATCTCTTTCTAAACACACGTACTCAAAGAACAAACACTCAAAGCCTAGCCGGGGCTTCCCCCGAAGGTAAATAATGGTTCAATCTATTTTCATTCATTATAAATTTATTTCTGTTGTTCATTCGCTATCATAGCATCATCTGTTTCTGGTGTTGTTTGACTTCGTGATGAAACGTAGATATATTCAAGGGTATCGCGCGGAGTGGGAGCAAGATCCCTTATTCAAGCAATGGTTGAATAAATCAAAAACTAATGAAGCGAATGCACACTGTAAAGTCTGTAATTGTGACATGCTCAGTAGAGTGGCTTCTCTGAAGGAACACATGGCTACATCTAAGCATCTAAAAAATATGAAAGGATTTTCTGGAACCTCACAGGTAAGCAGCATCTGAAACCTTCATTGAGAATAAAACCTACCTATTGTGACTGAATTCCTGATGTTAAATTGATTGATAACCCAGTTAATTTTATAGTAGATTTTTAGTAGACTCCAGCTTATTATAAGTAGATTTCGGTAATTTTTCACCCTATGTTACAGTAGATTTGTCAATTCAAATCTGGTCACACTGGGTGGTAACCTAGAATCGATCGAATCGTGCGCACGTACGTTAGCGCTGTGTAAGTGACTCGTGCGTGATCGAAGTTAGTGATAATTATATTTTGTGCTAGATTTAGAAGAGTCATTCCGTAGGTAATTTAAAAAATGTTACATGCTAACTTTATCCTACCCACAGAGTAAGTATAGCATCCTATTTTTCGGTGAACAACATCCGAATGGATATGGACGCCATTTGCAACTTTCATTGTGCTTTCACCTCAGAATAAAGAACTAATTTCTGTATTCTGAGGCTTTCACCAAGAAAACTTGATGAAAACTTATTTCAAAGTTTGGGTATATGAACTCTTCTATATTGTTTTTTACATGACATTTCTCTCTGCTCTGGCACTTGTTATTTTTCGCGTTTACCGCGTACCCAAACACAATCAGTTGTAGGTAATTTGAATCTTAGTTATTTGAATAGTTGATACAGATTTTATTTGTGACGCTGTTTCCTTTGAATAGGTAATTGTTTTGTACTGGTTGGTTATTTTTAATATGAAGTAGGTATTACCTAGTACCTAGGTACCTATCTAGGTATTGTACTTAGTGAGTGCTTCCCAGTTTTTTCTTCCAAGTGATAAAGTATAGTTGGTAGGACCTAGGTACCTACCTACCTAGGTAGGTAAGTACCTTTAAATACATATAGTTTTGCTTTCGTTCACTGTTGATAATATAACCTAAATGATTTGTTACAAATAATGTAAACAAATAATTTAGGTTATATAACACAACAAAATTTAACATAGGTATAAGACTGAGACAACAATATTACCCTGCACAATCGTTCTATGCATTCTCTAGCACTGATATTTAGTTTATCAGTGCACTATTGATTATCATGTCAATTTTGATATCCTTCTCCTTCAACTTCTAACTACCAACTCCTTTTACATTTGCAACAAGTTTCTATTCTTCTTAAATTTCTGTCTTGATATTTGGCTTCTTTTATGAACCGATACAACGGTGGTTTTAAGGGGATTCTGTTCTTAGAAATTATATTATATTTTAGTGCTCTATGTATAATCTGTGTGTGTTGTGTTGTGTGTGTATAGGTATGTGCTTAGTTTATTTTGTACACCACTGTATTTCTGTTTCGACTATCCTGTCCATGCAAACGGTTGCCAGGAAGAAATCGCTTTTAGCGATATGGCCGCCCATTGTACAATGTTTTTATTTTTATGTTTTCCATGTATCATGTTCTTGTTGTGTCTCATAATATAGAGTTTATCTATCTATCTATCTATATCCATGTCATCTTTTAGTAGTAAATGCTTTTGAAGTCTTTCGTTGTGTTGTAACTGTTTTTTTCGTCTCAGTTTCTGAATTTGCGCCATTAATCTTTGTATTTCGTTCGCAGTACTTTTATTATCTTTCTTCACTTCTTCCAAAGTTTTGAAAATATTCATTTTTTTTTCAATTGAGCAGAGTATTATTAGGTATTTAAATTCTGCAAATATCTAAAAGAATGATGGTCAGTGGCGAGAGACCATAAACATAATTTGTTTAATGCTCATGTTCTAACCCTTCCGGCCAAGCGGAAATATCTCTCTTGTTTCGCACCTTCTTTCATGATAATGTTGCAAAACAAACTTACTTCGAATCAAACTCGTGTCAAAATAGGCAAAGTACACTCACCACCGCAGAGAGGATACATAAAGGATACTAATTACTTTTGATGTCTTGGTAGGTACCTACTTCAAAACATTTTATACGCTGACATCTTGGATTACGTGTTTTAAAAACGTGTCAAAAATATATATTATCTAGAAAACTTTTACCATTTGTTGAACGTTTTCTATATAGTATATTTTTTGAAAAATATATGTTTTGCACATATTTTGCTATTTATCTCAGGAATAGCACACTTTTTTTGGTGGTTTTTTTTTTGTTTCTTTACAAGTATTTCATTAGTTGTCTTTATATTTTTCGATTGGTTCATTAGTTAACTTGTAATTAGATAAAAAGGGCTTTGGCGCCGTAAATGACGTTGCGTATTTATCGCTCTGTACTTCTCACACACCGAACAAATCACACTCGCTGTCCCGCTTATAAAAGTGCGGCGTATTGCACATTCAAAACTATAACATCCAATTCTCAATCATTGAGGTAGATAAATAGGTATACCTGATGAATGACTTGAACATTGGCTTTACATATGTATAAGTATCGATAGTTTGTAAGACGGTTTGGTTTGCGATTATTTATTATCTGTCGTTTGGTTTATGACTTGCATGAAAGTATTGTTTTTTGTTTGTGTGTAGAAATCGTATGTCATCTAAAGGTAAGCAATTACCGAACTCTTATGTCTTAAAATGACTATTGATGCTGTTAACCATATTTCTTCAATCCTTGATGTTACTATTTTAGCTATATCCTAAACAAAGATTCCTTAGTGAGTACGACTTGTTCCATCCTTGACCTCTACTGAAAGCGCGTCGACTTACCAATCGACTCGACGCGACGCGACGCGACCAGTCGACGTAAGAGGGTAATGCATTCAAATTCATTTCTTGAATAATTCCAGTAGGTACATATTTTTCAGCACTGAGAGCTAAATGTATAGAATGTAGGTTAGGTACCTACTTTAAAACTAATACTCTAAACGCGATGGTTTTAAATGATCTATTTTACATAAGTGCAGACCTTGCAGCGCACTTACCTCTTTCTGATCCTTCGGTGTACCTATCTACCTACCTACATTTTTAATATGAACGTAGATAGATGGGTCTATTGTAAGAATAAATTTGGCTTTGTTTTCGCATCATCTGCGGCTTCTGGTATGACGTTAGGCTCTGGTTTTATGGTTTTATATACTTAACCATTCCTACCAGAAAATTCTTCGCTGCGAAACTCCACTCGCTTTAGATTTCGCGATCCTTTAACTTAGGGTTACCAAATGACTCGAGCCGGTAGCCATGACGATCAGTTCAAACAACAATTTTCATTTAGTACGTAGACATTGCAACTTCGGTCTTTTTGCATCATACAAGTTCCGTCTGATATATCTGGATATATCCGACAGAACTTATACATGATGCAAAAAGACCGAAGTTGGTAGTACCTACTGTAATTGTTCTTTTATCATTCTGGCTTTATGACGCGCAGGGCTTCATCTAGCTCAGCCATCTTGTTTTTGGTCACACACTACATATGTACGGTATAGGTAGTCGAAGGTATCTGTATCCGAGCTCGTATCTATCGATATCTCTGGGTTAGTCCACCTAGTTATACTATTAGTTATACGATATAATAATATGAACAAAAAACGTACGAATAGTTATACTGAGCAGTATAACTAAACGGATCCGATTATTTTGGATTGGGCTCGTCCATTTATTTATATTCAGTTATACGATATAACAAAATGAACAAAAAAAGTCTGAATAGTTATGCTGGGTAGTATAATTTAACGAATCCGATTATTTTGGATTGGGCTCGTCCATTTAGTTATATTCAGTTATACGATATAACAAAATGAACAAAAAAAGTCTGAATAGTTATACTGAGCAGTATAATTAAACGAATCCGATTATTTTGGATTGGGCTCGTCCATTTAATTATATTCGTAAATACATAACCGTCTAATGAAATTTATGGGTGTTATACGTCATTACACAAAAATTTTAATTTAAAATTAATCATTAATTAACATCAAGAATTTACATACAGTCTAGTAGGATTAATAGGTAAGTATATTACTATCGCAATGTTTCCAGAAAAGTGGCTATTGAGATATCACCGTTAATTAATTGCATTTGTGCGTCCATTATCATGAAGTCGTTGACTATACTGCTTTCTTTTCGATTTTCCTTACTTTCCTCAATGTTGATAATAGCATCTTCTCCATCCTCAACCATTGCTTTGAAAAATTGCATAAGCATAATTGCATATTTGATAAGCTCATATTTATCGGTTATGCACCGATTAGCATGAGTTCACCAGTGAAACGTGTGTGTGTGTGAGGAAAACTTCGCCCGTCTCCGGAGATTTGCTCACGGCTGGCATCGCAGGCGCCAACTAAAATTCCCATTTGTTCTGTGAACAGATCTAATGGGGAAACAAATACCAGTAGTTCTGCCGACAGAACAGGTGGGAATGACGGCTCTCTATACTAAACTCAAGAAGCAACACACGCTACGCAGTTTACTTATAATTTACCGTCAAATATCTGTAGGCACCGACATAAATATCGAAAGATGGTCAGATGTTAACTGTGTATACAAATACAGCGGATAACATCTTCCGATAATAAGATTTGACCTGTAGATTTTACACAGGTTGTTTTGCACTGGGATGGACGATATACATCCATGTATTCAAATAAAAATACTCTATGTAAATTACGAGAAACGTCAACATCGGAGTACTCAACCTGCCATACAAAAGTCGACACTCTGGCTGTAAACCTGGTATGGAAGGTCTTAAAATTTTTTTCGTTTCCTGAATATGGTTTCTTAAGGTAAGTTTTTCAGAATCATGGTCTTGTAAAGAAAGGTATTTTATTGTGTTTCTTGATCAGGTGGCATTGTGCAGTGAAACAGCTTCATGGTTAAGATACGATACGTGTTTATTGTATGGTGGTTGAATGTGAAGTCTCTTTCATTGATTTTGATATACTTACTGTTGTGTATGTGGGTAGGTTCATGTGTCAGTCTCCAATAAACGGACTTCATAAGCACACGTGTATTATTTAGCAGTGGCGACGAGGATGGGATCTTTGTTGTGATGATGTGTTTATTTCCTCAACCATTGGTTGGTTCTGATAGGGATATGTGCGAAAGATGTTTTCATGATGTTTAACTTTTCTTCTCGTTGGGAAGTGGCTAAAAATCGAGTTACTATTGTTGGATCCTCAGCTAACTGATCTCTCAGTTGCTGTAAGTCTTGGTTGAGGAGATTGGTTAAGGTCTTGGACGATAGGCCCATCTGAATGATGCACATTAATGGTTTCGCATCTGCACTAACAGGAGAGATAGTAATGTCACAATTTGCATTGAATGACACTTTAAGTAATGAACTGATGTAGTTAGAGTTGGGTTGCATCACCAAACGATCAGGAATGTTTTCCTGAGGGAGACTTGAGGAATTGGTAGTTGGTGCTGGCTTTCCAGGCTTAGGAGATCCCCGATGAGTTGGGTGGGAAGACTCTAATGTCTTCTGATCGATTTTCTCCATTAGTGTCGCAACACTTGCTCCTAAATTATTCAACTGTTTTGTCAGATCGGTGTTAAAGGTTGAATCCATCTGTGCCTGATTTTTCAGGCTCCTAGTAGCAATTTTGAGATTGTCGGTGGCTTCTCCTAATGTTGAAATACTTTGATTTATTACTTTTGCATGTTGCAGCTGATAAACCCCAATCATCCCTTGAATACACATAGAAAGGGCTGAATAACTAAATCCGGATGCTTGAACAATGACGGGTTTGATGAGATTCCAATCCTGTCCACAAACCCGAATTAACGTGTGATACTGAGTCATGAGGAGTCTTGGGTGTTCTAGATTAAATTGTGATACTTGTTGTAATAATGTCTTTAGATCATTGTCCATAGGATCCTCCTTGTTATAAAAGAGTGTACTCAGGTCATACAGGGTCTTGGGATCATTGCAGTTAAGGGGGTTACAATTGAAGGATTCACTTTCTGCGGGATCATAGCCTTCTTCATAGTTGTTTTGTTCCTCTATCTCGATGGGAGCCATAGTGTTTCTCAGGATTCCTGATTCAGCAAAGATCTGATTAGCGGTTTTCCCTTGGTAAGTAGGATTTTCTTCTTGTCCAGTCATCATTGGATTTAGTCCAGTAAGGTCTTCCACAAGTGGATTGCCCCTGGATAGGCCTGGAATTTCTTGATTTGTGCACATGTTGTAGCTTTTGAAAATTAAGAGTGCTCCTCCTGTTACCAAGACAAAGCCAACCGTGGTTGATGAATTGAAGTGAATGGTTATTTAACTGTAATTTGCTAGCAACTACCTCACAGCCTACTCTGTTATCATTATGTTATGTAGATTATATAATTTAGTTATAATGTTAATGTTAATTAAGGGTGGAGGTGTTGTGTATGTGGGTAGGTTTCATGTGTCAGTCTCCAATAAACGGACTTCATAAGCACACGTGTATTATTTAGCACTTACTTTCTATTGCTAAGCTATGGTATACTATACAAGAATGTGCTAAGCTTGCGCGCTCACACTACAGTTTAAATAATCGTCAATCCTCCCGAAGTTTTCGGTTAGTTGTCCCTTACACACTGTATAAATTTTTACCAAGCAAACAGCCAGTCGTGGGTAGAAATGCATTCTCGCATTTTCGAATATTTTTTTTAATATCCCCTTTGATTAAGTCATGATTCGCCATAAATGTTGCCCTTGGTTTTCGGAAATAGTAAAGTTATGTGATAGATCCTTGAAGGGATTAAATTCGCATCGATAATTTTTAAGTTCAATATGACTTTCCACCAAAATTTGCCTTCTTTAGTGCGTTGTAACGCAACACGTGCATCTTTATAATCAGAATCCTCTTCTGTGGAACTGTCTAATAGATAGCTGATAAAATATTGCCGTATCTGCGTTGTGTGTGACACGCGGTTCCGTACCTCAAAAGGAAAAAACGGAATCGGTTTTAAAGTCCGCCAAATACGACATGACAAACGTTGCAACGTTTCAGAACGATACAGAGCCAGCAAAATAAATTGAAGCCGCAAACACGACTGTTTGATATTGACGCTTCGCTCGGCAATTTAAAGTGGTTTTCATCTTAACATTTAAGATTTCTTTTTGAACTTTTTTGCCACCAAAACGACATGGGTTTTGAAAAAGTTTCAAATCACGTAACTTTAAACTCATTCGGCCTCGCCAATAAACGTAGCAAGTACAAAGTTATGACAGGTATGGTATAAATAAACTAAAACATGGTTATTCTTAGGTTATACCTGTTTTAACAATATACCACGTTTTTTTAGTGAGGCCGAATAATTTATTGAGAAGAACAAAAATATTTTTTGTAAGTAAAACACTTGATCGAATGAAGTCCACCATTTAGTGTAGGTACCTAAAAACCCCCTAAGTCTCATTTGATGAATAGGGGGCTGGACACGTCTGTCTTGCTTCGATGCAAGCCGGGAAACAGGCTGCGTTCGGATAGGTACTGCTTGGACGTCGTTTTCTTATAGCGCGCGTGTGAACGGCGCGAACATTCTCCCGGCCGTTGAAAGCTTAAGGGAGTCTTTCAACCTTGATGATCCTCTTCATATGCGTCGGAAGTAGGCAGTAAGGCAAGGCGATTAAGTGCCATTTGTTGTCGCTATGTGACTCTAGGTATGTGGTTGGAGCCAGAGTAGATCCGGCTGATTTGTCCTAAGCGTCAGCATGGCTTCTTTCACCAAAACCGTTCTTTGTTGGAGCTCAGCGATGTACTCTGAGGACCATTTGCTTCAGAATTGCTGCTTGACTTGCTCCAGGTGCTGGAACCGATTGTGGCCTTACATAGCGGAGTCCAGGTTGTTTGTTTGATGACTGATGATCTGCATGAACTAAGTACCACCCTGTAATGATCACGTCGAACTACAAACCATTAACGGCCTGTATTCCAGGAGAGGCCGCGCTTTTGTGATTTTTAAAATCATCTAAGACATGGAATATACGAGTTTAGAAGTCTGTAAAAAATATATATATTACTTAAGGATATAATCTAGTTACAGTCGAATTCAATTACAAGATTTAATGAACTTAACTAGCTGAAAATAAGCCCCAAAGTTACCCCCTTTTTTTAAGTATTTTCAATAGTTTGACTGAACTACTGATATTTTACGAAAAAAAAATTATACTAAACTAAAGAATATAATTTTTTCTACGGATATTCGTAGAGTTTGGCTTGATAAAATTATTTTCATAGTCACTATGTTTAAATATCTACAAAAAGCACGAGCGCGGCGACTGCCGGGCCGATCAGTACCGCGTCGGCGGCCATTGACTACTAGAGGTGTGTCATTGAGGGTTTTTAGATTAATTTAACGTAACCGTTTTTCTTCAATGGTTAACCGGTTAAATCGGTCAACGGGTTTTCAATAAATATTCGTATTATGCATTAATAGCTTCAATATTATGTCAACGTTTTCGATAGCAACTTCGCAAGCTGTTTTGAACTAAGACTTCCCTTCGTACTTTTTCCAGGCTTAGGACTGGCTGGGTCTTAATAAAATAGTAGACATCCAGGCGCACTTAGAAGTTCATTTCATTTTATGTACATGAGTAATCAATTTAGTAAATTTTAAGTTTTTTATATACAATTTTTTTCTTATTTTTTTGGTACTTTTTTTCTTTTGTTATTTTTTTTGTTATATTTTTTTGTTATATTTTTTTGATGTATTTTTTGTTATATTTTTTATTTACATATATTTTGAAAAACGACGTTCATCTAAGTTTACGTTTAGAAATAATAGTTTTTCTACTTTGCTGGATGACAGTCTTGTTCTTCTTTGATTCAAAATCAAACCTGATTTTGAAAACATCCTTTCGCAGGGTACGGACGTTGCGACAATGTTGCAATTTTCGATGTATATCTTAGCTAAATTTGGGTATAAAAATTTATGTACTTTCCACCATTCTGATGGATTGCTCCATTCTCCAGTCATGCTGACGCGTGGCAATAAATCGTCTGCCAGATATGTGTCTACTTCCTTTATGGCTTTTGAAAGGGGTGTGCCTGTCGATGTAGACGCCCCCACAATTTGGTCAAAGATACCCCAAGGACTAAATTCGTTTGTTGGTGTCCTAGGGGCATCTTCATTTTGAGTTGGGGCCCGATTCGCAGCATCACTTTTTGCAATTTCTGCTGCGACCAGGGTTCTTACTCTATCTTTTGTTTTGATGGCTTCAGTTTGATTTGCAAAACC
Source organism: Epirrhoe alternata (assembly GCA_963565295.1). Taxonomy (NCBI): domain Eukaryota; kingdom Metazoa; phylum Arthropoda; class Insecta; order Lepidoptera; family Geometridae; genus Epirrhoe; species Epirrhoe alternata. Next base: position 6,756,822 of record OY751375.1, read on the forward strand.
CTGCATTTTAAATCTAGGGTCCATAAAAGTGCATAAGCTAAATGTCCCACTTTGTTCAATGTTCCTAAATCTCTCAGCAATTCCCGATTTTAGGAACAAAACCACATCTGCGACATCTGTTGTTAAACCTCCTTTTTCAATTATTTTGTTGCAGCATTCAGTTAGACAGCGTGTCATTATTATGACGTAACTGCCTGTTAAGTATTTTTGGCCACTCATGGTCCGGGTCACTTCTTCAAAGGGCTCCAACACCTGGCATAGCTGTTCGAATGTTGTCCAATCATCAGAACTGATCGTTGGCAGGTCTCTATCTGCTAGAGCCACTGTCGAAATGACGGCCTCTTTGATTTCTACGATTCGCTTCAACATGTAGTATTTTGAATTCCACCTAGTTTCAACATCCTGAAGTGGTCGTTTTGGTTCTTTATTTTGTTGAAGCTGATATTTTGCTAATCGCTCTGACGATATTGAGCTTCTTTTTAAATGAGCAACAATTTTTTTTATGTTTTCGATTTGATATTGGCATATTTTTATTGCATCTTCAACTATTAAATTTAATGTGTGTGCAAAGCATCCAAAATGTTTCCAGCCTTGATATTCTTTCATAGCTTTAACAATATTTGCGCCATTGTCACTTACAGAAAAGTTGACTTTTTCTCTAAGGTTCCATGTGTCAATTATAGCGCCCAATTCAGATGAAATATTGGCCGCTGTGTGATGGCCCAAAAATTGGCAACATCCTAATAAAACTGTTTGCACCTCAAAATCTTCTCGGATGTAATGCCCTGTCAGTGCAATATAGGATTCACTAGTCCTTGAAGTCCACAAGTCCGCAGTTAAGCAGATGCTTTTCGCTTCCTCTTTTACTTTGGTCTTTATCGTCTGCTCTGTTTTATTGTAACATTCTTGTAGTAAGGAACCCGATAAAGTTTTTCTAGTTGGCAGATTGTAGCCAGGGATCCACCTCGAATATTTTTTAAACGATCTTTCCTCTACTATCGAGAATGGATGAAATCCGTCAATGCAAAGATCAAGCAAATCCGAATCAATTTGTTTCTTTTGATCTACGCTAATTTTTTTAGGGATATATGTTTCAATAACTCTCTGTCGTTTGGGTTGCGATGGTGCTGATACTGCTGGTGCTGGTGCTGATACTGCTGGTACTGGTGCTGATACCGCTGGTGCAGGTTCAGCTGTTAATGGCGGTGCCGGTGCACTAGCTGCGGAGGTACTAGGCAAATATTCGGGGTTTCGGGGTAGTGAAACAGATTGATTTTCTTCTTGAGACATTGACATATACACTGCTAAATGTTTTCTCTTCAGATGGCTTCTTAGATTAGATGTCGTAGATTTGTAACTTAATTTGTCTTTACACTTGTTACAAACGGCTTTATCACTAGTATCGTCTTTTTCGAAATGGTGCCATAATAAACTTGTATTTTTACGCGCCAACATTTTTACAGTCTCTATTCAATATTTACAATTTTGTGAAGTGTAGCATAATAGAGTGTATAAACACTCTATTATGCTACACTTCATAAACACTTTTAAATGAGTAAAGTACCTACATACAGTATATTTACAAAATCGCTAATTAATACGTATCTATAGTTCCCGAAGTCAAAACTTTATAATCGGATCGGACGCGATGTAAATCACTCAACTAAACACCCGCACCGCGCTTTGACCTTGACCACAGTGATTGAATTTGTTTGAGACGAGTCTAGTGAGTGTGTCACATTCACATCGAGTTCATGCAGGTCAAATGTACGAATACGCTATCAGCCAAAAATAATAACATTAATTATCCACCTGTAATCAAATTGAATGTAGATTCTAACTTGCAAGCAATAAGTGCTGTTTTCGTGCGGCACCTTGAACGCGCGGAAGAACGGATGTGCGAGTAAAAAAGGGATAGGTGCAAAAGAATCGGAACTATGCTTCCTGCTTCCGCAATTGCAAGTTTCGTGTAGGGTTACCAGATCCAAAAATAAGTTTTCCTGGCAAAATCCTTGCCGCCTCAGCAATAAATCTCCTGACATTTCGGCAAAAAGTAGGTAGGTACTTATATTTTTTTAAAAACTCGCGAGTGAGCCTGATTAAAAGTGATTTTATTATAATTAGATTATTAAATTATTAGATTTTGTTCTGTGATTATTAGTAGTTCATAATTTGATTTTATTTTAATATAGGTACCTAATTTCTTTTATTTTTCTCTTTTCATAAAAGTCTTCACAATTTCCAATTTTTCCTGTTTCCCTGCCAAACAGGTAAAATTCCTGTCATCTGGTAGCCCTAGTTGCGTGCGAAGACGTTGAAGGAATTTTATTAGCTTTTTATTTTTAACAATTTTTCGGTGCATTGCGAGATACGTTGACGTTGGCGGAATATTATTAGGTTGAAGAAAAACTGAATAAAGGACTGTTTTTCCTCAATGGTACACAGGTTAAAAAAAAGCTAATAAATCGGTCAACGGGTTTTCAAATAATCAGATTATCAAATTGAACGTAGATAGATTCTAGCTTGCAAGCAATAAGTGCTGTTTTCGTGAGGCATTCAATCTTCAATTTTATTAGCGCGGAAGTGCGAGTAAGAGAGGGATAGGTGCAAAAGGATCGGAACTATGCTTCATTACTCGCTTGCGAGTTGCGTGCGAAGACGTTGACGGAAATATTCGGTTCATATTTTCAACCGGTTATTTCGTTGAAGTAAAACAGCGCGAGTTGCGTGCGAAGACGTTGACGGAAATATTCGGTTCATATTTTCAACAGGTTATTTCGTTGAAGAGAAGCAGTTAATTCGTTGACGAGCATATAGCCGTTTATAAAAACGGTTCATTGATTTAACGACCACCTCTATTGACTACAGACGTTTGTCAAATTTTGCCGTGACAATTTCGTGCAAAATTGAAACAATTTTGACGAATAATTAGATTTGCTACAATTTATGCATAATTGGAAATAAATTATCGATGCGAAAAAAGTCGTTTACAGTCTTAAAAAGAATAAATACATAGAATGAACTCCAAAGATATGTGAAGAAAGAAGTAAATGTTTCATTTTGCAATGTCATTTTCGTCTTTAACATAATCACCTTAGATTTCATTTTACTTCAAACTTTGGTTGATAAATTCATAAACAAATCATGCCATAGTATATGAATATCAGTAAGTCGATCTATCTACTGAATATCGACTATGTCCGATGTTTGATAATTTATATTTATACCTGTACCTCTGCGTGCCGTTTGATAACGAAAAGTAAATACCTAGAAATGACAACTGTGCAAAAGCCACAAAAAATTAAAGAATAAAGAGGTTACTTCATTTATTTGCGAAACTCAAAGGAGATTGACTATTTTGGACCAACGCTGCCCAGGCATGGGAATACTTTAATTTTTTTCCTTACATGAAGATGTATACAAAAATAAAAAAAAAATAAAAAAAACATCCACGGGGTTGGTTATACAGGTTGAATTTATTTTAAGATGGGCCATGGAGGGCAGGTACCTTAACCGTTGTAGCTACAGGAAAACGCTCTTCGGAGACCATCCCTAACTTTTTGAAATATTTTGAATTGCATTCACAGATTTTGGAAAAAATGTACAGCTAGCGACAAAAATGCTAAAAGTAACAAAAAAAATTTTTGATGCCGATGGGTTCAGTTTCATGTAGGGATCAAAAGACTCTATGGGCTATTTAAGGCTTAAGTACTAGAAAAGTCAGAAATTGACAAAAACTTTCCCCATACATTTTGTACTAAAATCGATGATAGGATCTCCATGGCCCACCTAAAAAATCCAGCCTGTATAGTTGAGTCCTAAACACCTGAGTTTTGTCGAGCGCCCTCTGAGGGGAAAATATAAACGGCTATAGTTATGGAAAAACGTTGTTAGGAGTCACAAAAATATATTTATTTGTTCATATTTTTGGATGCTCTATCTGATAACAAACAAATCAAATCAATCAATCAATCAAATCAGCCCGGTTGCACCCACTGCTGGGTATAGGCCTCCTCTTTATAACGCCACTCTGTTCGGTCCTGCGCAGTCCTTTCCCAAATGCTCGAAAATAAATGGGTCTAATGTTGCTGAAAAATAAAATACCCTTCATTTTAGTTTTCAGATTCATTAATTATAGACGACCAGCAATTAATTATAGACCGGGATGTCTGGAGGGAGTGGGGGGGAGGCCTTTGCCTAGCAGTGGGACACTGAAGGCTGAAATAAATAAATAAATTATAGACAACGATAAGGATGACGATTGATTAGGTATCATAATGTTTACATGAGGCCTAACATAGAGGATCATTTATTATTATTTTATTATTTATCTTAGTTTTAGTGTTATTTATGCCATGTCTTCGTGTCTCGTATACAGGGTTATTTGTAAAACACCGGTTACCTCTCAAGACTGTATTACTGTCATTCTAGATAACAACCTTTGTTCTATGACTTTTTACAAAACATAATACATTGACTAAAAACAAACTTTTCGTTGTCCTAACTAACACATTGTCCTATTTAAAATATTCCCCAGCCGCCCTAACCCCGCTCCCCTCGCTATCTGAATCACTACCCTGAGATGTTACCGGTGTTTTACAAAACCCTGTATACTGTGAAGTTATCAATGAAAACATGTTTTTCTTCTGCTGAAAAGTTGTGTTTTTGCAGTTATCCTTTTAATCTCCGGGGACGGCTAGATATTTTTTATCTACACTAATAATTATAATGAGGAAATATTTTTTTGTTTGTTTGTTTGAATTGAATAGGCTCCGAAACTACTGGACCGATTTGAAATATTCTTTCACCATTAGAATCCTACATTATCCCTGATGAACATAGGCTATATTTTTATCTCGGGAAAGTGAAGTTTTCACGAGGGACTGCGGGTAACACCGCGACTGACAGCTAGTTATTAATAATATAATCCATTGTGTATATTAGACCATCCTTTATTTTAAAAATAAGCTGTGTGTTATGATTTTTCGTAAAATGAAAAAAAAATTTTTTTCTCAATTCTGATTCAATGATGGGCAGCACTTGGTCCAACGTCCATACAAAAATGGTCAATCTCCTTTGTTACTCTACCTACTATAAGCAATGTTTGATCATAATAAAATGCATTTTTAAAGTCAAATAAAATCACCCTGCTGCATAATTCTACTATGTCGCTGGCAATGTCATGCAAGTTCACAGCCGCTGCGTCGACGCGAAGTATTTTGCGCGCGGCCTGAAACAGCGCTAAATGTCTACTGCTGCAGTCCAACCTGCCCTTAAAGAGAATTTATGTTAGGTAAGTACCTACTACATATCAGCAGAAAAGCCACTACTAGCACACTTACGTTCAGCTGAATTGTCCCCAAATATTTTTTCGTCATTTATTAAAAGGCAAGAAACGAACCGCTGGATGTTGGAGAATTTTTTCCCCAAGATGTCATAAATCAGACGGCGGCAGATGGTGTTGACCTACACCAATATTGCCATGTTCCTAGCTAAGAATTATTATTGCCCTCACTCAGCGACGTCGTTTTCGGATCGTGAAGAATCGTGATTTTGATATTTATTTCCATCAGATTGTGGATTGATGCGGCGCGCGGCATAATAAGCTTTATGTACTACCTACATAAAAGCCACTCCTAAAAGTAACTAAAATAAATGAGTCTGTCTCTTGTACTGTGATTTCCTTTGTGTTAATTTGTGGCTACATTTTAAGGGCGCTCGGAGTGACTTCATTTTGTTGTTATCACTTTTAACTCGTTTCATAATAATGTTAAGGTGCGTATAAATTAAGCGCGGCAGCCGCGCGAGCCAATGTTCGACCAGAGCTCGAGCTTAATAATTATGGATAAAGATCAGTGTTTGAAATTAATATTCAATTAACATTCGTTTCCATTATATAATCTGTTTTTGTATAATGTCTGGATCCAATATTGTCTTCGTTTAAGTTTTTTTTGTCTTCTCTTTTTTATAATCCTATTTATAAGTATAAAAGCAACAGCTGCCACCGCAACACGTACGTGTGGTGCCATGATGTCTTAACTCTCAACTGAACGAACGAACAAATGGCTCGGGCTTGCCGCGCGCAGCAGCCTCGCGATGATACCGAGGCTGCCGCGCTCGTTCGGGGACAGTTTCCTCGCGCGGCAAATGCCTCGCGAGGCTGCTCGCTCTGTGTGGACACGCCTTTCATTTGCCGCGCGTGCCAATATGTAGATACAAATTTAGTTGGACGTGACAGCCGCGCGCGGCAGGCGATCGCTCTACGAACAGACCGCGGCGGATAGTCAGACCAGTTCAAAAGTGTAGTCATTTTCTTTTTCAAGTCAGGAATAGGTATATCCATTTTCTTACTGATTTCTACCCACGCATCATACCTCAGCGATTTATTGTGGTATTGGGAGGATTTGCTGTTCCACAAAAATTCTTTAGTGCTATACAATTGTATTAGTAAACGGCACTTTTCGTTGTACATTTTTACGTATTCGCCGCGCGAGCCAAATCGTCAAAACTACAACCGTCCCAACTGCGCGCGAGCGAACGACTGAAGCTCCTTTGATGCGGTCTCAAAAACCGACAGTGAGCGGGATCGCCCCGCGGCACGTTCGAGCGCGGCAATGTTCGCGTCGCCGCGCGCGACGATCCCGTCTACATAGAGCGCGGCCGCCGCGCGCGCCAATGTTCGATGGTTTGCCGCGCTTAATTTATACGCGGCTTTACGTGCTGGGGTTCGTCGATTCTGAAGATAAACACTAGGAATTCTCCCTCAATTTCCTGATTCCGTCAGTCGGTCTCAGTATTGGATGACCATAGTTCTTACTCAAATTAGATAAGTAGAAGGACAGTTGTATGGCAAGATCCTTATTGGATTGATATCTCCAGCATGTAATTAGCGCCTCGTAGTTAGCCACATCGATATCACTGAAGTCCTCTCTCAAGCTGATCAATAACTGTTCTCTAAGAACTGTGAACCCCAGATCTTCAGTGTTGTCAGATACTGTGTTTCCTATTACAAGGGCATCCCAATCCTTCATCAATTTGAAGAACTCCCCCCCATATTTGCTTCTCATAGATATCATGAAGGTATCGAGTTCGTGGTAATAGTCTAAGAGGTTGGGAATTCCTTCTAGCCCTTAAGAGCAATGTGTAACTGTATATAAAACTATGTTATCCAGAGTGCAAATTACCATGCTTGTTGGGAATAAATAATGTCTTCCTGTTTTCGTGGTTAGAATTGTTAATTCTTTCTCCACCCAAAGTTGATCAGTAACGTGCACAAACAGTACAAGCACTCGAACGTTCTAGAAGACTCGCGCGCAGGATAGATTCCACGAACATTCTCGCTTAGACATGCAGAATTAATGATTGGACCGTAATACCTGGACTTAAGGTTCATATTTGTTTGGCGCTACTGACAAGCGACCTTATTACAAGTGTATAAGGTTCAAGGTCGCTTGTCACGTGTTGTTGTTTATTTATAGAAGCTTCCTGTTTATTTGTAGAGAGTTCCCACGGTGAACGTTCTAGGCGTTCCGTTCGGTATATAAACGGGCGATTTGCGCATCACGTTCAGTTCTTTGTGAATTACGAGTGAGTCGACTAGTGATATAATAAAGTGAATATTCAGTGCGACTGTTCATAACTTTAAAGTGTGTTTTGAGTAAATTAGTGTGTAATAAAGTTTCGAAAGTTATACCTAGTGTTTATCTTCAGAATCGACGAACCCCAGCACGTAACAATATTAACCAATTTTTTATGTATGTTATAGAGTTCCTATGTATTTATTTGAATGAATCGGTTCATAGTAAGTATTATTATACCAATTTAGTAATAACAAACAACAGCAATTTCATAAAATTAATGCACTTTCTTAAATAACAACTAAAACATCACAGACTGGCCTGGACAACTAATTAGAAACAAAAACAAAAAAATTGTAAAAACAAACTCTAGTGAAGAAAATAGCAAATAATTTGGATAAATATTGTAAATACTTCATCAAGGACCGATTATTATTTGGTGGGATAGCATTTGTTAACAAAAACTGCCTAAAACGACGTGGCATTGATTCCATGATTTTTTCCCATGTTTCTACCGAAATTCATCTCAAAGCTTCAACAAATGCATGGCAATTTTCATTGCTATCGGTGATATTATTATAAAACAAAGAGTTCCTTACAGTATACCATAAATTTATCGATATTAAGTCCAGACAGTTAGCAAGTCACTCTCACGATGTCACCAACTGCTTTCTCAGAAACGCTTTAACACTATCATCAGTGTGTTTTGGGTCATTGTCATGCTGAAAAATCCAGCTCACCTGGCTAAATTATCTTTGGAACAAGAAGTAAGTGCCTCTTTTAATATGAATTTGTACATTTACTGAACCATCGGCCATTCAATATTTTTTTTGGGACCCACCCCGTATCCCGAGAAACTCCCATAAAGAACCTCGCACTTTAATATTTCCATTGCCATGTTTAAATGTCTTTTTTGTGTACTTTTTAGTAAAAACCTTCTTGATTGGACGTGCCCAGTATCGGCTTACGTCAGAATTCACAAAATTTATATTCGTTTTATCTTCTAAAAATAAAATCTTTTTCCATTGATGAACATCCAACTACCTACAGTAACATCTAGCGAAGGCTAGACGGTTTTCTCTATGTTGTGTGGTAAGCGGTGACATTCTCCTAGCAAATCTTCAAACTAACCGCCTACAGACTAGTCTATTAGACACGTTACGACCTTTTTCTTAAGAAAATACCTACTTTCCTTATACCATTATAAATTTTGAAGGGAAGAATCGTAGCCAAACGAATCATGTGCGGTGGTCTTTGTGTGACCTAACTATTCTAGGCACCTGGTCGGATGTTCCATGTTGTTTGTCTTAAGCAATACTTAATTATGGAATACCCTTCATGTTTTCCTATACTATTTTGGTATATTTTTGTAAAAAAAACGTTGAAATACTATGTTTTTCTTTTTGCTGCATCACAGCTCTTCTTTTAACCCATCATTACTAAAGAAATCTAATAAAAGATAACCTAACCAATGGAGTAAAGAATGATGACAAAACGCCTACTAAAATATCATTAAAAATAATGATTTGTGGGTCAAAAAAAAATTTTTGTACCAAAGTTATACTTTGTTTCTAATTAGTTGTCCAACCCCCAGTACTAATGATTATGTCGACTCCTCTTAAAATCAATATTTTTTTTAATTATTGCACTGGTGGTCTAAATGTTATAGCTCGTTATTATACTAGAGATATGGGTGTCCAATTGTGATTTACTAAATTTATCCCTGGCATTCAATTAATTTCATAAAAATGCTATTTACTTGAAAAAACTAGCAAGTGACTAAGTGTTTCTAATTATATGTCCACCACTGTATATATATCATTTTCTAATTACAGATCAGAACGACCTTAGCTTACTTCTTCTTGCCGTGCACTGCATTTACTACATCGTATTCTTAAGATAGGATATGCTGTAGTATCCGGCGTGAATAAATATATTTCATAACACATCAATGATATGATTTGAGCTGCACATAAAAGGAGCAATCTATCTAGCTAGATTATGTTCAGCTGGGTACGAAATGCGGCTATAAATTAGATGTTAATCAGAGAGCAGAGGCCGTTCGGTCACGACCAATAATGTGATTCGGCTATGGTGTTTGTTCCTCGATTTATCCTCTGAAAATATCACGTCTTGATCCTTAAATATAATTTGATATAGTGGCTATGGCAACTATTATAATATGATTTGGAGACAAATCTGGACTGCTTGAGATTCCAAATAACAACAAAAGAAACAACTTTTGAAGCCATCATTTCAGGTCTTCCTTATGGTTGAAGAATAATAATATGGGTCTTTGTCCCGTGATCATAAATATCAGATTTCATTCGCCCCTGATAACATTTAGTTTTCTCTTGTGATAGCGAGCGATATCAGAGGCGAAGAAAATTAACCCTGCTATGTACGACTTACTTAACACATTTGTATTATGGGGTCGTCGATATAATATCTAAGTGCTTTGTGAGTAGGTATCTAGGTACTCTTAATACAAGTAGCTTTCCCAGATACACATTGTAGCTACACATAAATCTGTTTTAGAGGAAGCGGATCAGCTATATGCAACAAATCTATGCGCAATGCAAATCACTACATAGTATAAAACAAAGTCGCTTTCTCTGTCCCTATATCCCATCGAGATCATTATAACTCAATGCTATATCCCTATGTATGCTAAAATCTTTAAAACTACGCGGTTTTTTTTTAAAGATAGAGTGATTCAAGAGGAAGGTTTATACGAGTATCACGAGTATGTATAATACATGCATGCCAAGAGTGTGTTAATTTTTTTTTGTTTAATACTATATCAACCCGTGCGAAGCCGGGGCGGGCCGCTAGTACATAATATGAGTAAGCACTACATGCTTGTTAGATTACGTAAGACAACTAGAACAGGGGCTTAATATTCATGATATAGGGAATGTATCAATGGAGAATAAAGTGAGCCGCCAACCTGACGTTCGTGTGGCATATAATTACATACATACATACATACATAAAGTCACGCCTCTTTCCCAAAGGGGTAGGCAGAGACCACGGATCTCCAGTCGCTACGATCCTGACACACAACTTTCGCCTCATTCACTCTCATTACATTCTTCATACATGCTCGTCGGTTTAGGGTACTTTTGACCTGGCCCTTCTCCAAAATGTCGCCAATTTGTCGCCAATCCAAGAAGGTTCGCCTAGGTCTTCCCCTTCCAGCTGTCCCATACACACTCGCCTCATACACTTGCTTTGTCAAACGATTGTCATCCATCCTCTCTACATGCCCAAACCATATAATTACCATGATGCATATAATTACCATGACGATTATTATACTTATTATACTAATTCGTAAAGAACGGATCTATTGGATATCTGTGGTATAAAGTATTTTATGCGGGCGGTTAACTGGAAGGTCGGTGGCGAAATTCTGAAATGGTTTTGGGAAAACAAATCTAATTTGATGTCAGAAATACGCCAATTGTTGATTTTATGTGAAGAGCCTAGCGTCCATTCTTACAAAAGATCTTTACATTATATTATTGTTGATATATAGGGTTATTTTTAAAACACCGGTAACCTCTCAGGACTATGTTACTAACATCATAATCAACAACTTTTGTTCTATGACTTCCCACACCGATTTTTCTATTCTAATACGACCTTCTTGATTTCTTCGTCGATTTCTGTGTAATTTTTTTTGGTTGACACTCCATCTCCTTGTAAGTATCTTGATTATTATATTTGCGGCCATTTAATTATGAATCTCTGCGTAATACGCGCATTAATCACAAAAGCGAGAGATTTGACCTGGCTTTGAAAGGAGGACCACTTAAGATAATAGTCTCACGCTAGTATTTCGATTCGATCCCCCCGTCACGGGATAAATATTTGTATGATCTACAGATATTTGTCTCGGGTCTGGGTGTTTTGTGTTTGTATAATCCCACTCTTAAAATAAAGCTGAAAGTTTGTGAGTTTGTGAGTTTGTTTAGATGTTTGGATATTTGTATGTTTGTGTATCAATCACGCCTAAACCAGCGAACCGATTTGGATGAAACTTGGAATCCGGGGAATAAACGGATAACTGCAAAAACACAACTTTACAGGAGAAAAACATGTTTTCGTTAATAACTCCACTAATACTGGACGTAGACGGATGGTTGATAGCTTTAAGCAAAGCTGATTTTTTAAGAAATCTGAATGTTATACTGACACACGCGTAATTTATGCATAAAAAGAGATATTTTAAAAACAGGAAGTTAGTCAAAATCACTCATCGTCCATTGTATTCGCCGTATTTTCTAGCGTTAACCTAATATTGTACCACTGTCCATTTATCATTTTATTCTACGCTTTTTTAGGTAAAGTAAAAGTAAAGTAAAGTAGCATTTATTGCAAGAAATACATGTTATAAAGATGTTATTTTCCATAGTATGTCCATTGTATTCTGCCATGTTATGGCGTGCAATATTTAATTGAAGTACATGGATTAGTTCATAAAAGTATGTAAATAGTACCAAATAGGTACTAAATATTGCACATGGTCCAATGTCCATATCTCAGTTGGTCTAGCCATCCTGACGGTCACCGAGAATCGTATTCGAGAGGCGAGACTCGGAAGCATTTATTTACACTAGGTGACCATATTATTGCCTAGAAGAAACTGCCGCTCGCATGCGAGAAACTCTCCTTATTTAACATCCGCTTAAGGTTGTATGTAGGTAAAATTAAAAACTTCACAAAATTAAATCATGATTATAATAATTATGATAGATATGATAAATCAGTAACTAGGTAGCTACAACTATAAGTTTGTTGTTTCATGCCCGACTAGTTGAGAAGTGCCGGGTGGAAGCAAGTTGTTTTGGAAGTTAGCGGGTAATAAGCTGGTCGGGTCATGATAGCATCCAACGAATCTCAAAGACGTTAAGCCGCACCGCTTCCGACCCTGACTGGGTTAGATAATCACTAGAATAATTTTAATTTGTTTTGACGAAAACTTAACTAGTTTTATATTTCTGTAGTGCCCAAGTGGAGGCGAACTGAAGTGTTTAACCCTAGCTGCTAGCCCCGATATGCACGCTCATGCCAACAAGTCCAACAACGCATGAATTCAAAGAGAATACGGGAACCCGGATGCATTAGGTTTAAGGTTCCGCTGTATGTACTTACTTCGTAAAGTCTGCCCCTACCAATTGTCACATCTTGTTGTTGTTATGTATTTTATTTGTTGGATAATATTAATGATTTCAACTTGATGACTTAAAAAAATTTAAACAAGTTAACATTGATTCCTTGATGATGTTAATACAGTACTAGCTTCTGCGCGCGGCTTCGCCCGCGTAGTACCAACTGTTTGAATAGCCTATATGGTATTCCAGGTCATGATCTACGCCTATTCCAAGTTTCATCCTTCTATTCAACACAAACATCTAAACAAACTCGCAAACTTTCAGCTTTATTATATGAGTGGGATGTAAAGAGTTCGTTTTGCTAACTACGGAACCATGAGCACCATTCCTGTTTATTATTCTAGTAAACAAACTGGACTTTGTAGATTAAGGCATGTACGATCTCGCAGAGTACCCCTAACGTACGAGAAAAAAATACAGGCGGATGGGGATGCGGAATCTTTTATTTTGCTCTTAATTTATACGTGAACTGTGTATCAAAACCACTCCCGTCTACCTAAATATACACGACCTCTGTAGCGCAGTGGGCGAAGGTCCGCCTGCGACGCAGCAGGTTGCGGGTTCGATTCCCGCAGTGGGACAAATTTTTGTATGAGCTACAAGTATTTCTCTCGAGTCTGGGTGTTTCTATGTATGTATAAACAAACAAAGTATATAAGTACCTAGTATATCAGTCATAACCATAACACAAGTTCTGCTTACTTTGGGGCTAGATGATGCTGTGTGGAAAGTCCAGCATGCAACAACAATGTGGCACTACAATTTAATCCGCCGTCCACGCAGCAACCCATTCCTGAAAATATATTAGTCTTGTAGGTCTTTTAATCTGTCTTCTCTACAAACTTCCATAACGTACCGTCTCGTAGGTAAGTGTTCCGATAAACAAAAACTACATAAGCAGCCCACCCAGAGAAACATCAAATAAATTTAAATGACGACCTCTGTGGCGCAGTGGGTGAAAGCCCGCTTGGGACGCAGAAGGTTGCGGGTTCGATCCCCGCGGCGGGATAAATGTTTGTATGATCTGCAAATATTTATCTCGGGTCTGGGTGTTTCTATGTATAATATGTATGTGTTTACAAACAAAAAGTAAATAAGTAGTATATCAGTTATCTGGTTCCCATAGTACAAGCTTTGCTTAGTTTGGGGCTAGATGATGCTGTGTGAAATGTCCAGCATTATTTATTCATTTATTATTTATTAAATAAGACCGACAGCGTGCTGACAATACGGACCTGCTGCAGTGTCAAATTAATTACTACGAAGCACTTCATATAACACATCCCACTCATTTCTTACAAAGTTTCAGGTTACATAAGTGCATTTTATCTGGATAAGTAGTAGTAGGTTAGCGGTCACTTTGTCCATACCATATATTTCCCTTGTTGGCATAGAGTAACAGTAAAGTACACAATAAAATAAATTAATTGAAAATACGTAGGATTTTCTATTTCTATATCGTTTAGCGTTCTTACGTTCAATCAGTAACCTTTGCGTTTGTAGTAAAATCATTGTATAATTCTCAAACCGGAGCGTAAAAACGAAAACATAGTTATTGTCGCGTCGCGCAGTCGTTCTGCCGCAAATTGTTCTTTACAAAACTTGAATTGAAAAGCCTTCAAGCCTCAATTTGAATGCAGGAAAACTTTGCAATAGCTTTTATTCCTTGTCGGAAAGTAAATGAATTTACGACTTATGATGAATTGAATGTTTTTTCTCGCAAAACGATGGAGGAAAGCACTGAAGTATGATTGTTGAAAACTTCTAAACTAAGAAAAGGCGTTAACTGAAAATTGGGTATCGGAAAATTATGTGAGAACCTATATAATATATGGGATAACCAATGCGGCATTGGGATTCAATTAAACTAAGTACTTACTAACTTCAGTAAATAACTATTGTATATTTTTATATTGAAATCCAATATATGTAAAGACAAATTGTCCTGATTTTCTGTGGTATGAATGATGTGTGTAAGATCTCGTTTTTCTAATCTTATTTTTAAATCTTATTATATCTTATTATCCCTGCATAGCTATGCCAGAATCTGACATGTGAGAAACGGTCCTCCAAAATGCAAATGAATTTATCGTATAATGGAAACCAGGGCACGTGGCTTGTACATTAGTTATTCATTGAAGCTATCCACACAAGAGAGTTATAATGATTCGTTGCTTTGCTATGTAAACAGATTCCCTTTCAATAAGCACTGGCATTAAAATTATTTTTATAAACTTGCAAGTTGAGGCCTTTTGTTATGCAGTCTATTAAAACTGATCGAACTGCAGTATTGCCGCTTAAGAAATATAAGGAGATGCAGTAATAACCTGTACATTCTTCAAGAGATTTGCGTTCGCAGCCTTTAAAAAAAGTGATGCAGTACGGGTAGGTACATACTGTATACACTTCTGCTCGGCTTATAATTGGTATTATAGTTAACTTCGAATATACAGAATGTAACATGAATGTTGTACTGAAAAAAAAATTAGTAATTTCGAAAACTTACTAAAGTAAATTAAAACAATGCTTTTATTAATTTTAGACATCATGTTTTATGCTTAGTAAATTTACTGCTTAACACCTACCTAATCGATATCTAAATAGAAATAGTGTTAGTTTCATTTTTCAAAACGTCGGTTTGATTCCCGAGCTAAGTGGGTACAAGCTTTTTTTAATGAGTTAATGCAGTTTTCCTTTCTACTAAAATCGATGACAGGGTTCCTGAGAACAGATCTTCGTATGACTTATAGTTTCATACTGACCGTTCTAAATCTTACACCCTGTTTATGATCGTCGTACTCGTATTGACTGAACTGAGCGTGAGCATCCGAAGCGTGATTAATTAAGATCATAAGCGAAATTAATTTCAGACGATAGTGTGCCTACTAGCTTAACTTATCGCCAGTCATAAATAATAATGAGTAGGTTGTTAGGTTACAAACTGGTCGTGCCTAGCATTTGCCGCAATGCATTTTAGCTTTCGCGCTTAAGTTAAGAATGAACACCGATTGTAGCGATGAGAATGACAAAGGCAATTGAACTACGGAACTAAAAGATACTAAAGATATACTTCTCAGCGATCAAAATATATGTATCCATCTTTTCAATTATGTGACACAATTTGCGTATGGCTAATGACAGTTCACGTCACGCTCTCCTTTGCTCTACTGCGCACGGCTTCGCCCGCGTGGTTCCAAAATTTTGAATAGCCTATAATATGCTATTCCAAGTTTCATCATGGTTTCACGCCAAAATGGTGGCCAAGAGCCCATTTTGGTGAAAAAGTATAAAAATATTCACTGTCTTAAATACAAGTTATTACAATATTCAGCAGACACACAAGAAACCTACTACAAGATTTACAGGCTCATGTCTTTAGTTGGCGAACAGATCCGTAAGCGAAAGTACCTATAAAATTTTAATGCAGTGTTACCGAAGTTTTCTCAAAAGGTAACAATACTAATTTTTAAGGGAGCTTACATTTACTTTGTTTCTGTGAAGCTTCACGTAACTCGCTTAATACAAAATTTGGCAAAGGCCAAAGATGGACCTTTACCTCAATTAAACAATTAGCGACGGTAAGGTAACCCCTTTGAAAATTCAATAAATGTTCACTGAGAGCAAAGGGTAAAAGGCATTTTACTATGGAAAAATAGTTTTACATGGAAGACAAAGATGTTTCCACATCGCTGCAAAGAGTTGAAAGACGTATTTCCTAGTAGGTAGGTACCTACATCCATAAATATTTCAGGATTTATAAGAATCAATGACAACTATTATTGTACTTTTACGTTCAATTCTGTCTTTCTTTGACTGAGCGAGACAACGCGTGTAGTTTTTTTTTTTTAATTTGTTTAAAGGTTTTGTCGCTTAGCGACCACATCACCCTACGCGTGTAGTTTTCACAAAGAGTACGTAAGGTGTTTTAGGGGGGATACTCATGCTGGATAAATACTGTTCTTAAATCATACCCAAAAGTATGTTATTTTTATTTACCGAAAATACTATTATCACAATGACAATAACAAAGTAAAAATTAAACTGATGAGCGGCACCAGTAACATCCACCAAGGACGCACGCACGACATCAGAGCGTAAACGTAAACAGGGTCACTACTGTACCCCCAAGGCGCGGTAGACATTCTCTCAGATCTTTTATAAATAAATAAATAATGCTGGACATTTTCACACAGCATCATCTAGCCCCAAACTAAGCATAGCTTGTACTATGGGAACCAGATAACTGATATACTACTTATATACTTTTTGTTTGTAAATACATACATATTATACAGAAACATCCAAATAAAGATAAATATTTGCAGATTATACAAACATTTATCCCGCGGCGGGGATCGAACCCGCAACCTTCTGCGTCTCAAGCGGGCTTTCACCCACTGCGCCACAGAGGTCGTCAATATTCCACAACCTTTGAAGATTTCTAAGGGGGTAGTCAGAGGCATATACAAATACATTTTGATACATGCCCACATCTTGCAGCAGTTAGTATTCCATTCGTGACTGACTTTTTTTTTATCTAAGTGGAGCTTCCTCCGGCTTCCATTCCAAAAACCGGGCTTGCAAAATGAATCCCTTTTATCGCCCATCAGGACGAAACAAGCGGTACGATACAGGTTGATCCCCCGAAACTTCCTAAATCACTATAGGTAAATAAATAAGTAATAAATAATTGATGAAATGGTTTTGGTGCACTTTTAAAGGTGCCGTCACCGAAAATATATTCCTTTGCTAATAGGAACGTACATTCAAAGATTCATTCAGGCTTTAGTATCTTATCAAACATACATGTTTGAATGAATACAGCTGGTATTTTTATAAATCAAAATATTTGTCTATTGTGTGTTGTATGAAGTATTAAACGTTACATCAAACATTATTTGACCACCTCTAGAAATCTTTGGTTGAGGAAACACATTCACCACATCATCACAATTCACTTCACACACGTCCTCCACGTAATAAGTGAAAATCTCTTTACCATACATATTATTTTAAGTTTTTCACCTTTCTAGTAAATTTTACAGTAGGACTGCTGTTTTTGTATTAAATACGCCCAACAACATGTTTTTTCTTTTTTTTTGTCGCAACTAGACGTAGACGCCCTACGAGCACCTTCTATATATTACCTACCATAAGGGTTGTATTGTTAATTGTACTAAATAAGCTCTAATTTATAGGTCCAGAATCTGTTTCCTCAAAGGAGTGGCATCACGATTTAGTTTCTTATTGGTACTAAGAGAAGGCGGCGACTTCGGTTAGCACAGTGGCAGTTGTGTTCAAACAATCTCTTTGTACGACGCAAACTTCACAAATACCTCGCTGTACCAAACGCCACCGTGCCGTGGAATTTTCAACGTAACGACAGGCGGTATCTGAAGTGCCCCTAGGCGCTAACTCGCTGAAATAGTCTAAACAATACTAGTGCAAATACAGTGGAACTCCGACAGTCTTCAATCTAAAACCTTTTATTAAATACCTAACGGAAATTTAAAACAAAATGTGACTTATAGTCCTTTTCACGTAGGAACGGTTCCGTGACAAGGCGCTTTTATGTTAACATCTGAAATAATTAAAAATGAAATAGACAAATTCCTTTTTTATTGAAGTTTTATCATTTAGTATTATCACTAGATTTCATTTATTTCAAAAATTTTCATTGTTGTACAGCGTAAAACGTAAAAGTTATATGTGTCAGGGATACCTTCCTACGTGAAAAATACTATAATCGTTGACATTAAGTGTAATAAGCATTACTTGCAAGTAATGACCCAGTTTGCGGCAACTGGTACACCAGCTACCATACATTCCGTTACGAAAAAAACAACTTAAATGAAATCTGGATCAGATATCCGAACATTAGATGGAGTACAGAGCTTTCAGCCTTTTCTGTTGATATATACAATGCCAAAATATACCCTAAATAAAACTTTCTATGACGTCCTCAGCACTTACGTTGTGGCATGGAAAGATACCCTATTTCCTGGTAGTGTGAAATTGATATTTAATTTTGAAATACCTTGCACGTATACGAGTATTACCTGGATTTACTACTTACACGCGCTGTATTTCAATCTTACTCTGCATACTGATTTCTTGGTTTTCTTATTGTCTTTGTAGATCTTAAAACGACATTGAGCCTTAGCCCCGCTACGCACTAGCGGTTGAACCGCCCCCGGATCAATTTTAGTACAATTTTGTGGCGGTTAGTGACGATTAGGTGCGTACAATGACAAGCGGTTGCAAGCAATCTGGAAAAGCGCCCCGCCCCGCGCCCGCGGTTCAACCGCTAGTGCGTAATGCTGGCCACCCACGATCAAGTTTACCGTCCAGTTTGCAGCGAACTGGATGCGGCGTCCAGTAAACTTGACGGTGTATGGGTATGGGTGTGCATGACAAGTCTACTTGAAGCGAAAATAGAATTTCGTTCTGCCGACTTGATCAAGTTTGCAGCGTCATGTAAACTTGAACATGTGTGGAAGCTTTCCAGTATTCATAACGGTAGTTGGCATCGTGAGCGACGCACGCACGCGCGTGTTTTCGAGCGCCATGTTGCAGAATACTGCGAGATATTATATTATATTTTTTATAATATAAATATACATTTATATATACATATTTTATATGCGATAATTCTGATAATCTTTTGGAGTAATACTCAATTCTTTTCCTAAATTTACATCAGATAAACATTTTCGTTTCAGTAACTACCCTTTGCACCACTCTGATCGATATTTTTTTTCTTGTGAGTACTAAGATGGCAAACTTGATTGTGTGTGTTCTATATGGACGAACTACAAACTGGACGGTAAACTTTATCGTCTGTGGCCGGCATAAGAGCGCTAAGTGTCTAAACACAATAATTAAAAACACTTTTTAGTATCACATCATCATTAAACTTAAGAGCTCAGCTCTTGTCGGTACAATGATGCAACTTCCTCCACCTCTCCCTTTCCACTGCGGATTCCTTTACTTCTTTATACGACATGACAGCGATCTTCTCCTTTATCTGACTCATGAAATTGATTCTAGGCCTGCCTCTTCCTCGTCTTCCTTTCACTTTTCCTTCTTGATGTTCTTAATAAAGCTGTCATGTCGTATAAGATGTCCAATCATTTTTCCTCTTCGATTTTGAATGGTGGTCATCAAAACCCTTTTCTCCTCAATTCTTCTGAGCACTTCCTCGTTGGTAACCTTCTCTGTCCAGCTAATCCTCTCCATCCTTCTCCAGCACCACATTTCAAAAGCCTCCAACTTCTCTCTATCCCGCTGTTAGTAGCTTTAGTAGGTATCACATGCAACATTAATATCGATTTTACAGTATGTTTAACGGATCTTGGCATTCGTGTAGTTAATAGCCATTTCGATGAGCAGTATATACAATTTTGTATGAAAAAGTGTCAACTGCGCATCGAAACGGCCTTAAAATGCCGAGATGCGTTGAACGTCTTAAACTGTACTTCTACATTCGCTTTGAAAGTGTCTAAATCTATGGCATTGGAAATACTTTACATTCTTTGCATTGCGGATAACAACGCTGAAGACTTTCTGCTGAGGTAATTCAAATTTCTCCTTTATTATTTCTTCTTTCAGTAACCCACTCATTGCCTCCTTAGAAAGAAAGTAACATAATACATTGGTATATTGTCGCCCGGCATCTCGTCCAAGTGTTCTTGCCCACCCTTCCTTGTTGATTTCGCAAAGCTTATACACAAGAGTCAGGAGTAGCTAACTTTTTTGTTTTTTAATATATTTGTTCTTATCAGAAATAAGTAATACCATTTAGTACCTATTTCTGATTAGAGCAAGAATTCCAGGGACATAAATAAAACCCCAGATAATATAATACTAGTACAGATACGCCATCTCCTACAAACAATCGAGTCAATGTTTTCGGGCTATTTTTTCGGGCTAAACGGCCTTCCTCTATTGCACTCTAGATGTCAGTAGTGGAAGGCAAAATAGCCCGCACTAAAAGTGAAGGTGTGCTGCTCACTCATAGATGGCGTTATAAGCGTTGGGTGTGCCAACCGTCGATTTATGTCGTTATATTTAAGTGAGAGGCCTGACATTTTTGAAGTCACGGGATAATCATGTTATTTTTACCTCTACTTTCAATGCAATAGTTTATTTTTTCGGAATAATAAAATCTTTCATTAAATTATTAACACTAGTTCGATCTTTTTTGAGAAAAACTTTTAGGACCTGAAAAAGAAAATATCTGACAAGCGTCATTGTATTACTGTCGACGAAATAAATATTTAAGGTAAAGTGGGGTTATGGCAACTATCGGGTAATAGCAACTAATATCACTGCTCTAGGATCACTGTTTTGAACAGGCGATATAAAATAAATAAATTGTTTTCATATTTACTAAAATTAGTAAAAATTAAATGAAATATTTTTTACAAGTCTATAGAATCGCGATAACATGTAATACCTACTATATTTGTATATGTAGGTAAATAGTTGCAATTGCCTATTCCACTGTTAAAAGCATTTTTTTAAATGAAATAGGTCAGCATTTCACCTCACTCTGCCCAATTTTAAGCTGTAGTGAGGTCTAAGATGGAGCATGCTTGCTTACCTGGGTTTACTCTTGATTTGAAGACCCAAAAATTGTACTTTTCGGGAAATACAAAGCCCGGCAATGACTTCCACAATTTCAAATTTTGTGCAAAATAATACCACTTATTATGTTTACTTTATTCTTTCCACAATTTACAGCTTTAGACATTTAAATAGGACGGTAATATAACACTAGATGAAATCTGTAAAAATATAGAATTATAAAGCGATGAAGTTAGAACTCCAATGTATAGATGGACAAAATTCAGATTAGACAAAATATGAGTAGGATGAAATACATATTGGACAAAATCCACTTATTTTGCTGAGTGTTCCTATTATAGGTACTTACATATTATATCCACCAAAATTTGAACCTTATCGTCATGGACACAAGTAGTAGGTACTCATGTATTGCTATTGAAATAAAGTTCAAATTTGCGATGGTAGATGAATAAAAACAAATTGTTGGCCCTACTATAATCTCGAGCGCCACCTATTAAAACCAAGAGAGAAACTATATAGTTGGTTGGTTCTTCAATCTGGGGTTCAATGATATTGAGTTGGTTCAAAGAGTTCATCTACTGACCGCTACAAGTTTAAAGATTTACCAATTTTTTTCAATTTACTTAGTTATTATCGGGGTTTTTACGTTCTCGTCACTACGTTTATTTAATCTAATTATAAAATATTTATTGCAGTGCATAATTTCGTGTTTTTATGATTTTTACACAATCATTAATAGAAATCTATACTTCTATCGCCATCTCATGGATTTATTTGAGAACTAGAAAACCAGATGTATTAAATGGTTACCCCCGATAAAACTAACAAAAAGAATGAAGGGCCCCTTTTTTCTCATGTTGACTTTCAGTTCAGTAGTTGGCGTAAATTCCACATTCTTGGTATTGTAAAATTTTATGACTTTGTAATTATATTTTTCCTAGGGGAAGGGTTAGGTAGGACAGGCTAGGATGTACACAGAAAAATAATAATGTTTACAACAACAGAATCCTATCTTTATTTTAGTAAACAAGTACATACAGAAAGTAAATAAGTACTAAGCCTCTATTTTAAATTGGAAATGAGTATTAGTCAGTAATTTACATAACCTAGGACAATGGTAAATTGTACCACAACACAGGAAAATATTTTTTTGCGAGTGCTGAGTTTGAATCCCGAACAAGCGAAGGATTCTAAGTTAGAACAAGAAAGTGCATTTATAGAGATTCCTAAAACTTAAAAGTATAATTACTAAAATTTTGTAGAACGTGACAGTTTTGTTGTGGGGACTGAGATTTTGGGTTTGTTACTTGTGTATTTGTGGTTTCTGCTTCTTTTATTAGCATTTCTGAGGAGAAGGGGTAGGTGATGCGGAACGGCTTTCTATTTTTCTTTCTTTCAATAAAGATGGGCATGACAAAAGATCTAGTCTTAAGAATACGCTTGCTGATTTTGGAATTATTTTCTATTGAATCTTCTATTATCCGCTTCTGTGTTTGACTTCCATCCACCATGGCGCATTAGGGTAGTTAAGTTGGCTCCGGAGTCAGCCAAAAGAGTAACAGAAGTCCGCCTGAAACTATGCCTATAGCTGAGGTTCTTGTAGTTTTAGAAAAGTGGCAATTTTACGGTGCATCCCGCCAATTTTATTTACGCCCAAAGGCTGATTCAGACATTTTCCATTTCGATATTGCAGGAAGAATCGGTTGGTACTTGTCTTACCTACTAGGACGTAGTGCTTTATATTTTTCTACAATTCTTACATGTTCTATTCTTACTATTCTTGAATTTTTGTCTTCGTGTTTGGCAAGGTTTTTGATATCATTTACAGTGAGACGTAAAAGTTCACCAGTGCGAGATGCTCCGTCCTCCGTTTATTCCAATAACAAGGGCTACCTTCGACAAAAATGTTGTGAGTAGGTTTGTTTTAATGATACACATTTATTTACTCATTATAAATAATAAATAAATAAATAATGCTGGACATCACACAGCATAATCTAGCCCCAAACTAAGCAAAGCTAACTGATATACTTATATACTTTTTGTTTGTAAATACATACATATTATACATAGTAACCCCAGACCCAGATCATACAAACATTTATCCCGCGGCGGGGATCGACCCCCAAACCTTCTGCGTCCCAAGCGGGCTTTTACCCACTGCGCCACAGAGGTCGTCATTGTTGTTTTATTAACGGGACGAGATCGCGTAAAGGTTTTAGATAATATTCGAAATTACCTTTCCTCGACGTTTCGATCGGGTTGCACCGATCGTGGTCACACGAGGGAACTGGAGAAGCGAGCATCGTCTTCGTTCGTTTGTGAAGGAAACTTAAAGTACTCTCACAAAGTTGTTAAACAGTCGTCAGCACACCACGCTCACAGTATCCGAAGATATGTCTGAACGCGGCTTACACTTATTTACGAATATTACTGGATTCCATACTTGTAACCACTTTTCCGCCTGAAATTGCTGTACTTTTTTACATCCACCGCTTCACGGACAAATGTTCTTTGACTCTTTTAGCTATAGTAGGTACGCTTCATCTGTACTACGAGTATATACGAACTACCGCAACTACATTCAATTTTATAAACGCCAGGTGTTTGGTAAGGGACAATGTCTTTCGGCGATGTTGTGACATTTTTGTTAAAGGATAAGATGGTTTTAATCTAAAATGTTCTTAAAATCGTACCAATTTTATCCGTAACTCCTATAATATAAATGCGGTTGTCTAGCAACATCAGGTTTTCTTTCCTTACTTCTCAGAGAGGCTATATACCTACCCATTGTTCTTAAAAACCGACGTGTAACAGTTCTACGTCTAAAAACTTCAAGTCTCATAATGCGTGAGCCCTGTTTATCAGCGACGCGACGTCTGTACTGAACGAAGGTGTCGGGGGTGATGATGCAAATTAGCGTTAAGGTACTTATCTCTGTGTGTGGGTTTTCTGAAAAAAGTGTGTTTCAGGGAACCATCAAGTCTCGCCATAAATTTCTCACCCAAAAAAGGCAATGCCCCTTACTTTTCTAATTCGTCCGTATATTTAAGATTAGGATGTATTTAGTTAGTGTAATAAAAACTGGTCAATTTCCAATATACCACCTTTCATAATACAAAACACATCATCGACATACCTCTTCCATAGCTGCACTTTATACGATTGGATGTCAATGAGTGTTTCAACGTGCTCCATCCAAATGTTGGCCATAACTGGACTTCCCAATTCCCATAGCGACACCATCGAGACAGTTTCTTATAAGAGTCATGTACCTTTCTGATATTGTATTCCGTTTAAGCTGCGTCTTGATAACCTCAAGGCAGTATTTTACCGAAACATTAATAAATAAAGACTCAACGTCAAAACTCACCATAACACTATCTGGTTCCAGTTTTATACTGCTCAGGATTTCCACAAAATGACGAGAATCTTACACAAACTACTAATGACACTTTCATATTTTTTAGGGGTAATTGCAAAATGTAACCCTTTCCCTAGAACACTGCGAGTTTATTTATTTATCAGGCAACACCAACAGCATGCATAATACACACATAGGTATAAAGGAACATTTTAAAAAGTCATTCTGTAGAATGTACACCAATTACAGGCATGCTCAAAATTTTCAATCAGTAATAGGAACTAGCAGCTAAAAAGCTAATAAAAGTTAAAGATTGATTAAAATCAAAACAAAACATAAAATCAATTAGAAACAAAACAAAAACAATTCTTAAGTTGAACTAAAAATAATACTAGGTACTTATTTGTCATCCTTGAGTTGGTTTTCATAACCAATCATAAAATGTTTGTACAATTTTCTCTTAAAAGTAAATACGGAGTCACCAAACAGATCCACATCTGTAACTTTATTACTAATCAGATCGTAGTCTTTACAAATACGGGTAAGAGACCGACGTTTGAATATGAAAAAGGGGCGTTAAAGATACTATTAATGGGTTTTCTAGGAAGAAGGAGCAGCCAGAGAAATGCGGTTAATCAAGCTACTGTATTCAGATTGGCAATTTATAATTTTGTGCAAGAAACTTAAATCAAGTACCTATTCTACGTCGATTTCTAAGTGTCTTCACTCTTTTTTTTATAGCACAGAGTAAAACGAACGATGCACTTGCATGAACCAAGTTCAAATTGGTAACGGCTATTTCTTCTTGAGACATGATCACATGACTGTAGGTTTCAAAAGGTACAGATTTTTTATTAGAACAATGGACTGCTGTGGTATAAAAAAAAGTATGGTCGCGTGCGTGCCCAACTAATAAATAACTTGCACACTTCATTGAGATTCTAGAATGGTTTTTTCAACTTTTGATGCAAAGCTTTGTCCTGTTAAGTTGAGTAAGAGCTATTTTTTCGAATTACAAATTGGACTGAAATTCACTCATTGAGTTGGAATTTTGCAAGGGAACTTACTAAAACCAGAAGATAAGGCATATCAGACATTAAAACAAATGTATTGCATAAGAATGTCCGACAATAAATGGCATACACCAGCTCTTACGCACACCCTGCAACTTCAAAGAGTTATTTTTTTACAGAATATCATCGGAGGTGGATCGCGTGCTTAGGGACTATTCTGAGGCTATCACCCGCTTTATTTGTGATCTTGGCATCGAAAAGAATGGACCAGGGAAGAAAAAATTTAAAATTTCTTAAATGTCCAATAACTCGAAAACCGTGAGACTTTTACTGGACACAAGTTTTGATTTTCTGGTTCGTTATGATGCCCTCTACCCGTAGTTAAAGGATTATTGACTCATTACGGGATAATATTCTAAACTACATATAAGCAAGCAAACATCTGATTATAAAAAAACTAATAAATGTTAAAAATAATTAATAAATAAAATAAATGTTACACCTGCTATGATGCGCCTCCTGGATCATTAATCCTTAAGGCCGTTATTATAAACGTGGTGTAAAGTTACGCCGGGTGTACTCGTCGTGTAACTCGGTTTCCTGCGACACAGGTTTACACCTCGTGCGGGGACCATCAGTAAGTTAAATGTATCTAGTATAAGTTCGTTGGCAAATAAAGTTATTTGTATTTGTATTTGTGTAACTTACACACACTTACAATTTTGGGAGTTTAGACTTTTTTTTTTATAGCTGGTAAATGCCTAACGCATTCCCTCCGCCGCGGGGGCAGCGGATGGGATATGTGGGGATTGCACCCACTAAAACCCCAGCTGTGTTCTCCAATTCACCATGACGGGGCTAAGGGAACGCAAATCATTCTTCCATAGCCCCGTCGGCGTTGGCTCTCTTGGAGCCCCTCCGACGGGCGAGGCTGCTGCCTCCCAACCACATCTCTTCCGAGAGGCGCGCGGGAACCACGCGCGCCACCTCTGGGCCTTTCATACGACGACGACACCCCCCGGCGCCGCCGTCATGGCCACACTACGGAGGACGTGAATTTTGGGCGAAGATTCGCCTCCTTCGCCCAGCCCTCCGTCTGCGGATCGGGTCAGTGAACAGGGCCTCCCTCACCCGCTCCGCATCCTCCTTGCGCGTCATGACCTCCTCGCAGAAGACTGCTAACGCCCTCCACGAATGCTCGCTGCCGACCATGGCGCTAACCACGGCCGGGAGCGAGAGATCGCCGCCAACAATCTGCGAGAGATCCCGCCGCTGGGTAGTCCAGGCTGGGCAGTCCTGCAGCGTGTGCTGCGCTGTGTCCTCTTGTACACCATCACAGTGGGAGCACTGAGTGGTCGCTTCTCTCCTTGTACACAGGTACTTGCCAAAACTGCCATGACCTGTAAGCACCTGCGTCAGCCGGAAGGTCAGCGACCCATGCTCCCTCGTGAGCCACTCTTTTAGGACAAGGCGGATGGCTCCCACCGTCCTCAAACCGGCACTGCGCAGTAGGTTGCGGGTTCGATCCCCGCCGTGGGACAAATGTTTGTATGATCTACAGATTTTTGTCTCGGGTCTGGGAGTTTCTATGTATAATATGTATGTATTTACAAACAAAAAGTATATAAGTAGTATATCAGTTATCTGGTTCCCATAGTACAAGCTTTGCTTAGTTTGGGGCTAGATGATGCTGTGTGAAATTGTCCAGCATTATTTATTACTGGGCTGGGCTAAACGGCCGAGCCACTCCTCTACGAGGATTTCGTGGTCCTCAAGCCGCTTGCAACCTCGCGTTGCGCCGGCCGCTGGCCACCTGCAATTTCTCCCTCCTTCCAGAAATACACCTGCGCAAGGCCTTTGGCGTCCAAGTCCCAAGGTAGGGAGCCAGCCAGAGCACACGCCGCCTCGTAAGAAACCGTGCGGTATCCCCGTATCACCCTCAACGCCATCGCCCTCTGCGGAGATCGCAACAGAGCGATGTTCCGGCTGTTAAGGGTGCCGGCCCACACGGGAGCTCCGTACAATGCCATACACTTCACTACGCCCATGTATAGTTTCCGGCTGCTCACCGCCGCGCCCTGTAGATTGGGTAGCAGGCTTCCCAAGGCAGCCGCTGACTTCATCAGTTTTGGCGCCAGGCGCGTGAAGTGGGCGTTGAAGTTCCACCGGCTGTCGAGGACAAGTCCGAGATATTTCATCGTCGACTCGACGCCGATGCGGACCCCACCCACTAAAATGTGCGCCTGCGCAGGAAGCTTCGTCTGGGGCCCATGAAAGCAAACTGCCACTTCCAAGCCCAACCGTCTAATTCTGTTCACCACCTGGGCCACCCCTGCCGTGGCAAGTATGGCGGCCTCTCGAAACGTCTTCGCCCTCGCAGTGACAAGGGTGTCGTCAGCGTAACAGGTCACGCTCACTCCCCAAAGTGTAGCTCCACGCAGCAACCAGTCGTACCCGATGTTCCACGGGAGCGGACCAAGAACCGAGCCCTGTGGAACACCGCACGACATCGCATGGCTTCTCGACGTTCCACTAGCGTCATTAAAAGACACAGCTCTTTCGTGAAGATAGTCTCCAATCACTTGGCGGAGGTAGTAAGGCGCATCATGGAACTTCAGCACCTCACGTATACAACTCCAGGGAACGGTGTTAAAGGCATTGGCGATGTCGAGTGACACCGCCAAGACTACCTCGCCTCTAGATACAGCTTCCTCTGCCATGCTCTTTACCCTCAGAATAGCGCCAACTGTAGATCTCCCCCTGCGAAATCCGAACTGGTTGTCAGCAAGGTCGGGTCCAACAACGCTAAGGTGCCCGTTGAGGCGATCGGCGATTATCCTCTCAAACAGCTGTTAGTTTAGACCTGGCGTAACTTTACAACACGTTTATTAATAACGGCCTAATGGTTTTGATTAGTGGATCAGAGTGGAATAGAGCATCCTGTTTATGTTAATGACACGTAAATATGTGAAACTCTAAGGAGATGTTTGTAGATACAGGCTCTTCATAGCGACGACCATGTTTTATACTTGTCTGAGTATGCCTCTGTGGCGAAGTGTTTGGGTGTTTCTATGTATAATATGTAAGTATATAAGTAGTATATCAGTTACCTGGTTCCCATGGTACAAGAATGAATGAGAATGAATTTTATTTAAACCTAGCCCCTGGTATTGCTATTATAATCCCTCGTGATCTTTATGAGCATTCAAGACCGTTTGAAAAAGTCTGAATATAGGAACTTTTAATTAATTACATACAAAGTTTGTGAATAAATTACTTAGTATTTATTAAAAATATAGTAGAGATAAAAGGTCATTCTAACCTATAGAAATGGCAGTAATATCAGCCTCTATAGAATTCTATTTTCTATGGAATTCTATAACAGACTATTTAGATCTTTATCAAGTGCTTCACATGGTAAAAGCCATATCGGTGGAAGCAATCAATGAGACAAGACCGAGACTTGAATACCTAGGTATCTTATTTTCAGGAAAATGTTTAAGTACTTTAGTTTCAGTGTATAGTTAGTCTTATCTAATATGAATATTTGAGGAATAGAAACGTACAATACAAAGTAAGAAACCCGTGAGCCCTGTAACTCAATAAGAGTCAATTACATTACGTTCGACTGTATCGCTCTTCCCGGATTAGTTCTGTGTAATCGCCATAAAGCTAAGGACCTGCGCGCAGGTGCCGCGATTCTAAATTACCTATTCACTCAAAACTCTCTCCATGGAAATAAGTCATATGTTCACGCGCGACACATCGCTGTGTTTTATGATGATGTACCTACTACCTAATCCAACATGTCTACGAGTTTTGTATATTTTTTGTGCAGTACACCCTTGGAGATAATATACTTGTAGTAAGCTGTTTGTGCGATGTGAGAGATGCCGTTTTGCGAGGGTAGAATATTGGATGAAAGATCAATCGCGATTATAATAGAAAGAACTCAGTTCTTATCTTATAGAATATTAACCGTAAGCTGCTATAAAATAATAAAGTGAAACAGGAGTTCGTGTTAATGTTAATAAACAAAAAATGCACTGATGTGCCGAGATTCGATCTCAGAACTTTCAAAAATTTAAATTAGGAGGCAATTTTTACACCGCCATATGCTTTGATCATATTTAGGGTTCCGTACCCAAAGGGTAAAACAGGACCATATTACTAAGACTTGTTGTCTGTCTGTCCGTCTGTCACCAGGCTGTAACTCATGAACCGTGATAGACAGTTGACATTTTCACAGATGATGTATTTCTGTTGCCGCTTTTATAACAAATACTAAAAAACAGAACAAAATAAATATTTAAGGGGGCTCCCATACAACAAACGTGATTTTTTGCTGTTTTTATAGATGATGGTACGGATCTTCTTGCGCGAGTCCGACTCGCACTCGCCCGATTTTTGTATTTCATTAGAGATTCGCTCTTGTCGGTGCAAGCAATGACGCACCTCTATTTCTCTCCTTCCAATGCGGTCTCTTTTACTTCGTTATACGACATGATATCGACGTTCTCTTTTATCTGTCTCATAAAATTGATTCTAGACCTTCCGTCAATAATACCGGGTGTCTTTTTTTTTCTTGATGTTTTTATCGAGGATGAATCTTCTGGTATGAAATGTCTTTAGAGAGACGTCTAAACATATGCATTGGAGTCAATGGAAACCATTTGGGCAACTGCTATTTGCTTTTATTTTTAGTTTTACATTTGTTTGCAAAGAGTGGTCCTCATCAACAATAAAACCCAATAATTCAATAATCATCATCATTACCACTCAAATGATAGTCCACTGCTGGACATAAGCCTCCTCCCTCAAACGCCACTCCAATCAGCGCTGTGCTGATCTTATCCAAGTCATTCCCTCTATGGCCTCTATGTCGTCCACTCATCTGGCTGCTAGTCTGCCCAGGATCTAAAAAACAACAGGGTCGTAGCTCAGCGGAAATACAGACGCTGGAAGCTGATTTCAAATTTTTGCAGTGCGCATAATAAAAGAACTTTGAAAGCGCTTGGTTCTAAGAAGTGGAATATCAACCAAGTGAGGTTGATAGTATCTGTGCGTCTAAAGTTCATGTAAAAGAACAGTTAAGATGGAATAAGGTCGTGTAGCTCCTAGGCACCACTCACCGTTAGTATACCTAGTCTGTAAAGACCGACACACTCGCTACCACACGACGATGGCTCAGACTGTCGAGTCTTGCTTTGGCAATATAGTCTTCACCTATGAGCCTCTTGGCTCTGCGTTCCAACGAGTCAAGTTCAGCAAGTTGATACTTAGCAGATCCATTCCATAAGTGGCTGCAATACTGCATACAAAATCGAGCTTTATATAAGGTCAAAAGTTGACTAGGTATGAAATATCGATTGAAAACAATTCTCTTTGTTTTATTTAGTAGATAGATAGTGTTTATTGTTAAAATGACCACATTTGTTCTGGTTATTAGTGTCTTAAATCCTATATTAGGTTTATCTTGACATTACGCACACACAGGCACAGCGGTGTCACCGTTTTGTGTTCTAGCTATGGCGCGGTATGCAGTTGCATACGCGCCAGAAAGGTTGGAAAAATATTTGAACAGATTTCCGCGCTTTTACTCCGAGTAAATTGTATTATACCTAAGTGTCGCAGTCAGATCAATGAATTAGCCATATCATGATATGCCTAGCTATACATATCGTTCAACGACACCATTTGACGGTCTGCCTAGGTATATCATGATATGGCTAATTCAACACCCGCTATATCGTTCAATGCTCAACGTTAAGGAACATTTATTTAGATCGGAATTAGTTGGTTAATTTAGTGAAATAATACGCGCGAGGCGAGCGAGCAAAGCGAGCGTGTCGCGCCAGCGGCCGCCGAAACGCCAGAAATTAAGTATTCCGTTATAGATATTTATTTCCCATAAATAATATTATATTCACTTACATGAGAACAAGAGCTTAAATATTCTGCTATAAATCTGTTCTATTTCACGATCTGCCTAGGCATATCATGAAATGCCTAAGTATCGCTAGCCAAATCGTTAAAAGAACGATATGGCGGGTGTAAGTTAGGCAGATCGTGAAATGGTGTCGTTGAACGATATGCCTAGGCATATCATGAAATGGCTAATTCATAGATATGCCGGCGACATATGCAGGTACCTACACGCTATTCCAGGTCATGGAGCCGTATTTGTATAAAGTTTCATCCGAGGTTTGGCTATTGTGTTGTTTTTGAATCAAAACTCGCGCTAACTAGGTTAATCCAGCGGCCACACGTGCATAACATAGCACAAACTTAGTACAATTAATTAATTAAGCGATAACGATAATACTTTGATCGTGAGTGTTAATGCATGGGTGTAATTTTTAGGATGTATTTCATGCTTTTTCATTAATTAAGGTCCATTTTTTTCATAGTCCCAGATTACATTAGTTACTCCTACACCTTCAATTAGTCCTCAGGTATACTCAAAGTTGAACCATACATGCGATACGCAACAAATATACTTACTTAATAAAAGAAATAAAAAACAAAGAATAAAAACATAAATGTTTTTAAAATAGTAACAGCAAAAATGGTCGTCACTCAGCATTTTGCAACAGTATAATACTATTGCGCTGGTATTCTGTGACGCCAGAGTGTGCATATCTAACGCTGCCACGAAAGGCAGTCGTGCTGTGCTGAGGACACTAATCTTATTCTAATACTAAACTTATTCTGTTCTAATAAGGCGGTCTGAAAAGCCGAGTTTTTCATAGAGGTAAACAGGGCGCTGATTCTTAATAATGCCAAAGAGCAGAGTGCGTGACGACATATTCAGCAGATTGTTATTGTTAATGTACGGAGAAATATGGGTGCGGCGCGGGAGTTTAGTTTTGAAAGAATCAGTGCAGTGAGTCGCAAAGCTTTAAACGTTAATCGATGCATAAATAGTCGCGCATTCGGTATACGAGTAGAACAGAAAGGCGATAAAAGCAGTTGTGAACAGTTTTTAGAACATGATTTTCAAATCGTAATTGGCCATCAATAATTAAACCCAAGTTTCTTGCTTCCGTAACACGATCTACGGAAACCCCATCCACAGTCACCTGGGGATTTAGTGAGACTATATCATCAATTTGTTTTTTTTTTATCTAAAAACCAAAAACTTAGACTTATCTGGATTCAGAATTGATCCATTGGTTTTACACCAATCAACTATAATATCCAGGTCAAAATTCAATTTACATATTGCAACATTTATCTCAGCCGGTTTAGAAGATAAATAAAGTTGAATGTCGTTCGCGTAAAGATTCTTGAAAGGCAATTATTGACGCAATTCTTGAAGCAAGAAACTGGTATAATCTAAACCAGGCTTTATGATGCTCCCCAAATTAACTACTAGGTGGTAATAGAATCGCATAGGTGATACGGTTCTCAACAATCTTGCTGAAGTTATTACCAACATATCTAGATGCTTTTCCTGACGATTTAAAAACAGGTCTTGATTACGAGCACTCCATAACATATTTAATGAATACGTTATAAATATCAAAGAATTGATAAATTTGCTTTTTTTTAAAACCATACATTCTTTATTATAAATAAAGTACATAAATTGGCTAGATTTGAAGGTCGTGGTTTCCAATCTCCCTGAGCTCTGCATAAGATTATTCAGGATTTTGAAATTCCGAGAACTGCAATCAATAACAACATGCAAATAAGAGCACCGTTTCCGTACCTAGAGACCGAGACCAGCCAAACTGTGATCCGCAGTGTGAAGGCAGAACCCTCTGTTCCACTCAATTACCCCCGAAGTGCCTAAGGTAGACCTGTGATAAATTCATGTCGTGACCTGCATCAACAAACCCGAATAAGCTCTGCGAATTTTATCTCTTTTATCTTATTTTCTAACGCCCTGTACAGAAATTTTCAGAAGCTAAGCTACACGTAGTAAAAATATCAAGAGGCTGTTAAGAGGTAAATTTAAAAAACGTGGTTGAAATTATAATCTGTCTTCTTTGGGTATGGGGACTTTGATATTAGCATATCGCCTCGGGGAGGGCGTTTCATATTGGATCGTGCCCGGAACCCTATAATTCACATAAATAGTTATGTGTATGCCAGACGCGATTATAGGGTAAATTGTATGGTACCGGTAATAAGCATCATTAAAAATTTAGGTAGATATTGTGTTGTGGTCAATTGATTTCACTAGTTGCTGGACAACAATCCAGCAACCTCTTCTACCTTCCAGTGAAAGTCCCATTATAATAGGTTCAGCCGTTCCAGAGAATAGAAAAAAAATTTACTCAAAGACAATTTTTTTATTAGAGTGGGTTTTTGTATTGTGTTAATAACTACATACCTACTCGTATAATCCGATTTATACATACATATAAATGTATCGATTTTACCCAATAGATACGTTAGGTGTATACGAGTACTCGTATACGCAACTTGATGAATTCAACAATTCTTTCATATTAGTTCATTATTAAAGAATTACTTATTCAGGATTTCCATAAGTATCTTCCATTAAAATGTCAAAGTAATTTGGATAGGAATAATTCGGGGCGCAGATGTCACAACTTAAAGGTTTCCGCAAAAATTTAATTGAGATGGAATAGGCTTTCCCAGTGGCCAACACCAAAACCATCCTTTCAGCTTAATCGGAATCACAACAGGAAAGACAAAGGCATAAGTATTATCTATCCACTCGGAATAAAACTACCGAT
Source organism: Epirrhoe alternata (assembly GCA_963565295.1). Taxonomy (NCBI): domain Eukaryota; kingdom Metazoa; phylum Arthropoda; class Insecta; order Lepidoptera; family Geometridae; genus Epirrhoe; species Epirrhoe alternata. The sequence continues at coordinate 6,791,259 of OY751375.1, forward strand.
GTTTTTTCTTTACTTAGAATAAGCAGCAACACAAAGTTCGCAGATTTTGAGATTCACGGTGCCGAGTTTCTCGATTAAGGCTCAGAATCTGACAACTTTATCCTGCCGCTAGAATATCAGTATTGGGCTCCACTTCGATGAGGCCTATGCAGAGAAGTTTGCATTCCAGAAGAAAAAAACACAAAAAAAAGAGAGGTCAAAGGTTGGAATAAATTGGCAACCTCAATGTATATCTGATATCTTCGAAGTTTTTGCTGAAAATCGATGAGCTTATAGAAATTGTTGAAGCCAATGGCGCGATAAAGCATTTGATACTACCAGAACAGTTTGTAAATAGAAATTGCTCTTTTCTCCAAAGCCAATAAAATGTAATAACGCGTCAAAACGATTAGCTTTCAGTGAGTCGACAGGACTGGTAACAATATTACAGATAGATACTGTGACCAATAACGTCGCCTTTCCAGAGAAGACTTAACGTAAAACCAATTCTCTTTTATAGGTCTAATCTACGTTATTATACAAAATTGTGCTAGCACTGCTGGTTACCTTTTTTCTGCTTATTATTTTTACACAATCTGTAAAACAGCTTCTAAACGACTTTTACATTGGGCTTTAGGGGGTTTCTCAGGTTTGACGTTTCGATTCACTAGTAGTCGACGTAATGTGTTGACGTTTACACCTAAAACTAAATCAACATTAAAATAAGCAAACACGAAGACACGTCTCGGTCTAGATAACTTTTATCTATCTAAGTCTGAAACACTAATAGTAAATCTCCAAAGAAGCATGCTTACATTGCATAATAGAGGTAGTTTACTTATTTTACTACACTTTTGCAGATATTTAATTGATTCAGGCGTTACTTTGCGGAAGTCCATTGTAAGATATTGAGAATGGTAAGTAAATATCTAGTACTAATCCGCCTCCGCTAATCTATTCTTATCTTAATCAAAGGTTTCTTAAAACTAGTACTCACCCTAAAACCACCCAACCACCCACTAACCTCAGCCAAGCCTCCTACAATTTAGGCTAGCAATCTGGAACCGTGAGCAGCACCGGCGCGCAAGCAAATGCAGGCCTTTTGCTTGCGCGCCGCTTTGTTATTTCGTATTCTAAGAGTGTTTTCAGACTCATGTCCAAATAAATAAGGGAGGTCAGCTCAGAGCCATCCTTAATTTCTCAGTCATGCTAAATACTACCGTGACGTTGCTGCTCTGGGTGCGTAGGCGATCCCGTCCATACTTAGGCAAACATTTGAATAGAGATCAAAAAGTTTTTATATTTCACGGGCCTTTGAACGTAAAATACGATTTTGCGATAGACATTATCAAAGCGTGCTGTGTATGAATGAATGAACACTTAATTGTACATCAAGAAATTAACAAAAATGAAACATTTAAAACAATTACAAGTTCAGTTCAGTTTACGAATTCGCCACCATTACCAGAATGAGTAATTTCTTATTAGTTTTGTTTTGATCGGATATGTAAAAGTTACTAAGGAAAATCGTCCGTAAAAGTTACGAAATACAAAGCACACCTCCAAGAGATATGGTACTTATAGGTCCTCAAACGTCACTGTGTATTAACTCCAAAATGTCTGACGTATTTGAATTTGAAGATTTTTCCTTCAATACAAGGTACACAACTGTCTTTTAACGAAATCATTGGTTTCGTATAGTTCACTTCAAGAGCTAAATGTAATTTCAGTAGTTCCATAGATCTCTTCAGAGTCCGATGGTCCTTTCTACTACGTTGCATGTTTTCATTGCAACGTATTGTAGTGCGCTTCGGGTACCCGGAGTTGTGTTTAGAAATGGAGTCAACAAAAACTTGCTCAACGGGTACCCAGAATCACCTGTAATTAATTGATGAAATATTTTATCAACGTACCTACTACCTGGGTACAGTCAGCGTCGTATACTAATTGGTGACGCTGACTGTCCCTATCACAACAAAGTAGCAATTACCTAAGTATAAACTCTTTTGTGGGTACCTATTAAAAACAAATCTCATCAAGCAACCAAACAGACTCGTTTCTGGAAAACCCTTCCAAGTGCTGCTTTATTGGATGATTCCCCCAAATGTAGGAATCATGGTTTGCTCCACCAAAGTTAGGTAATAGGTAGTACCTACATATAAATACAAAATGCAATGGACAGAAATTGGTTGGTATTAGCGTGTGGGTAGGTACCTACTTGACGTAGCGTGTCATAGAACTTAGGTATGTATAGTATAGTAATATCTTTGTCCATAGACTCAAATCCGTAGATTTCTTAGGGACTGGCACGTGAGGCCTATTGTCGAAGTTTCAACCATGTCTTGGGAAAGCCGATATCTTTTTATGAATTGTTCCCGCTCTCGTCCGAAGGATCACTTTCGTCTCTCCGTCGTTTTCTCTGGAGTTTCTTCTCATTTTTGTAATGCGAAGCATCGCTTTCCATGAACTCCGACATTTCCAATTCGTCACACTTTATTTTTTTAGATTGAATTTCTATAAATTAGTGTAGAGACATACCTAGTTTCGAAAAAATTGTAGGTAAGTATTAAAAAGATGCACGCGAAGTGGACTATGGTGGATGGACCAAGAGTTAAAAAACCGCGCCTTTTTATTTTATAAATTCGTCGTGCGTGTGTGTGTGGCTACAATCAAATACCCTTCCTTTTTTTATTATTTTCCATCGGCTGTATAACCATAATCAGATCTTTTCATTGGATTCGTTGTTTTGAGGCGCCCTTATGCTTATTTATCTAATTTATGTATTAGGTGCTTATTTAATAATGTTTTACCTCGTTAGTTTGGCCCTTCGGTCTTAAGTTGTTCGTTGAAATCGAATATATTTAAATCTCTGATTTCGGGAAAGTTTAGCAGCATCGATACTTGATTGATAGCGGCGGAGACGGTGGTTTGGGTTAAGGAATGAGAGCCAATATCACCAATGGGGCATTGGTATGACCCAGTGGCAGAGAAAGATAAAGCCACTAGAACCTATAAATTAGAGATGGTTAAACAATTAGGTAAGTTAGGTAGAAGGTAAGTACATTATAAGTAAATACAAAATGCAATGGACAGAAATTGTTAGTTATTAACGTGTGGGTAGGTGACCTAGCGTGTCATTGAAGTTAGTTATGTATAGTAATACTTTTGTCCATAGACTTAAATCCGTAGATTTCTTAGGGACTGGCACGTGAGGCCTAAGGCCAAAGCTTCAATCATGTCTTGGGAAAGCCGATATCGTTTTATGAATTGTTCCTGCTCTTCCTCCGAAGGATCACTTTCGTCTCTCCGTCGTTTTCTCTGGAGTTTCTTCTCATTTTTGTAATGCGAAGTTTCGCTTTCCATAAACTCCAACATTTCCAATTCGTCACATATTATTTTTGAGATTTAATTTGTATAAATATACTGTGGATGGACCAAGAGTTCCAAGAAACCGCGCCTTTTTTATTTTTTAGGTTCGCGTGCGTGCTGGGCTAGAATCAAACAACTTTCTTGCTTCAATCATGTCTTGGGAAAGCCGATTTCGTTTAATGAATTGTTCCTGCTCTTCCTCCGAAGGATCACTTTCGTCTCTCCGTCGTTTTCTCTGGAATTTCTTCTCATTTTTGTAATGCGAAGTTTCACTTTCCATAAACTCCAACATTTCCAATTCGTCACATATTATTTTTGAGATTGAATTTCTATAAATATACTGTGGATGGACCAAGAGTTCAAAGAAACCGCGCCTTTTTATTTTTTAAGTTCGCGTGCGTGCTGGGCTAGAATCAAACAACTTTTCTTGCCACAATCATGTCTTGGGAAAGCCGATATCGTTTTATGAATTGTTCCTGCTCTTCCTCCGAAAGATCACTTTCGTCTCTCCGTCGTTTTCTCTGGAGTTTCTTCTCATTTTTGTAATGCGAAGTTTCGCTTTCCATAAACTCCAACATTTCCAATTCGTCACACATTATTTTTGAGATTGAATTTTTATAAATATACTGTCGATGGACCAAGAGTTCAAAGAAACCGCGCCTTTTTATTTTTTAAGTTCGCGTGCGTGCTGGGCTAGAATCAAACAACTTTTCTTTTTTTGTTTTTTATTATTTGTCATCGGCTGTATTGTATAGCCATAGTCAGATCTTTTCATTGGAATCGTTGTTTTGAGGCGCCCTTCCATTGAGTGGCCCCGCACTGACTATTACATGAGGTAGCTTCGCATGTCCAGGTTTGACACCTGCCATCTCTGAGACGTTTGGGCTAATGTGTGTGTCCTTAGTCTTTCCTTGTACTTTATGGCATATTTACAGACGTCTTCTTTGACGGTTGGTATTTCCAGGTATTCATGTATTTCGGTGTTTCTTACGAACCAGTGTGCTTTGGAGATGGTTCTTAGGGTTAGGTTTTGGAACCTTTGGAGGATCTCAACTCTTGAGTTACTGCTCCCCAGAGTTCAATGCCATAATTGCCATATTATGTCCATATTGGCTTTATTATTCCATATTGGCCTTGTAGAATCAGTTTGTTGCTGATTGAAAGTTGGGATTGGCGGCCAAGTAGCCAGGAGAATCTCTTGAGTTGCATGTTGGCTTCGATTCTTTTGGCTTTTATATGGTTAGCCTAAGTTAATCTTCTGTCCATCCAGGTGTAATCCCAGGTATTTGACGGTGTTATTGCTTGGTAGCGTTTTGTTTTCCATACAAACTGGTTGACAGTCCCCTTTCTGGAGTATCTACCTATGTAACTTGTGTTAATTTTGTGCACATTAGGTTTGATGCTCCACTTTTTTGCGCACATTTTTGCGCTTTTTGCACACATTTTTGCGCACTTTGCGCACATTATCCTTCTAGCCCCTATCCTCCATACTGAACTTCGTTGCTAAAATTATTTTATTTATATGCAGTTTTTAATTTTATCAAACTAAAAACCGTTTCAATTTCCCCCCACAGCTCTCAAAAACTCACACTGTATACCTACTACCCAAACCTCCTTTGTGGATATTATGTACGATCTTTGTTCAACGCTAGACGGAACACGTCACGGCGCCGCCGTGCCGGCCGTGCTGTGCACATGGGGCCACGCTCTAACTCAGCCCATGGTTCGAAATGTCCACTACGAATTTATTTTTAATTTGCACAGACGAATTAGCCTAATTATATTTAGGCTAATTCGTCCTTGATAATTTGTTATAGTCCACTCAGCCCGCGGGCTATATCGACCTCTTTAAAAATCATAACTTAGCCCAAACCTAACTCAGGCCCCGGGCTAAATGACCACTTCTGTTGTGTTGCAAACGTAACCTAACCTTTATGTAAGTTCCTACCTACTTACCTATGTAATAAAAATGTTTGCAGATACATCTAGGTACTGAGTGAAGAAAATAAATACCTTGGTACTACTAGGAAGCTAGGCTCTCCAAAGTTAAAATAGAAAGAGAGTTATTGATTATGGACATGATTCAATTATTTACCTACCTAGACACCCATTGCATGCACATTTTGTTTCAAAGTTATATATAACCTACCTTGGTTTTATGTTTATATTTTTTGTAACTGTTGAAACTATAAATTCGGAATATTAAGTAATCTTTTAAATTATAGACATCTTAATGTAAGAAGTTTTTTTTTTTTTTTTTTTTTTTTTTTTCTAACCTATCCTGTCCCACTGCTGGGCAAAGGTCTCCCCCATCATTTTCCAAGACTTTCGGTCGCCAGAATGATGTAAGAATGTAAGAAGTTTAGAGAATAATAATGTTGCGCCGTTATCGCCGTAGCCTGAAGCAAATTATCTACTGGGAGCTTTTGCGTAGTTGTTAAATGATATTTACTGTTCTGTTCATTCGAAATAACAATTAAGTAGGTACCTACCTACTTTGGAACCTTCAATCTTTTTGTCTCTGTTTATTATTGAACTAGATAACTCCTGGTTTAGCTGTGGTGCTTTAAGAAGTGTACAGTTTTCTGATACTACATTTTCTAGTAATTTAAGTTTTACTTCCTTCTGAAGACCATCTTTCAAAATTATTGATTAGTTAAAGGCCACATCATTGTTTATGGGAGGTCCAAATGTTGACTTGTCCGGCATTAGATCGCCCAAAGCATTTAGAAGATCCAGGTCAGTCGTGGGAATAATTTCAGTGCTGTCGACTGGCAGTTTAGAGACTAGATCCTTCTAAAACTAAAGTTTCCTCTGTTGCAAGATCTCTTGGTGTTTCACCTTGAGGAGACGTAACTGTCTTTGTTTCATCTTTGACTGTAAGTTCGTATGAGTCAGTGGCGAACTCTGGTGACGGAGTTTTTAGGCCGCCTTAAAGGCCTTAAGCCCATTATGGCTTTAAGACTTAAATAGCCGGGACCGACAATTTAACGTGCCTTCCAAAGCATGAAAGCGCTCAGATGAAAATGCCACTGGCGGTCACCCATCCACTTAGGTACAGACCGTTTCGAACGTTGCCTTCGATGATCTATCAAGAACGACTAGGCAAAAGGCAAAGTTATCATCCCCATATTTGAAGACGCCGATGGCATTCAAGATGCATATTCGGTGTTCCGTTCGTCCATTTTTATGACATTTTCTCTTCTTCTTGCTAGGTTGTAGCCTGATCAATTTAATCATCTTTAAAATTGCCTTTAAATAAGCCCGCCTTTGAGCTTGCTGGGCCGAACCGGGTTGCCTCGACTTTCAATCTGAAGACATCTTAGATACACACACACCGGTAGGTATTCACAACATTACTTTGAAGTTTCACAGTGCGCGCGGACGCACAGGGTCCCAAAATCAGTAGGTTTTTAAGACCCTGTGCATCCGCGCGCACTGTGAATTGTGAGACCTCATAGTAATGTTTGTGAATACCGGTGACAGTTTTCTATGATTCGCTTAGTGTCATGTCAAAATTTGACAGCGTAGCTTACGTCAAAAAATTTATCGTCGGTACTCAGTCACTAACGTCTACTTAATATCCGCGGTTTTTTATGGAATACCTTTACTAAGGACGGATTTAAGTAGGCGTTAGTGACTCTGAATGCGGCTGTATAATGAAATGTCAGTCAACAAATTACGACGTAACACAAACGAACCAATCACAGAGCTCTATTCAACGTAGTGCATTTACATAGCTAAGAGTAGTTTGAGTACCTACAAGTACATATTGTTTATGAATTCAAAGACATGCCATCTGAAACACACTGAGAAATGCTTTAGGTAGGTAGGTAAATGTATTCCTCGGGGGTGCCGCAATTGCGCAGGTCAAGCATAGGTACTCTTTTCTTGGGATTTACGTTAGATGAGGGCTTAAAGTGGGATTTGCATATTGATACTCTGCGAGAGGGTAGGCAGGGCCTGCTTCAACCTATGGCGTCTATCGGCGACTCTTGAAGCGGGGATGAACAGAAGCTGCTACTTTGCATCCGTTCACTCGCTCCTTCAATACGGCGTAGAGCTGTGGGGTGGAGCTGCCGATTGGGAGCGAGCTTTCAGGATGCAAAACAGGGCTATTCGAGCTATTGTGAGGGTACCCCGGGACACATCTGCTCGTCCCTTTTTTAAGGAACTCAAAATAATGACAGTACCCGCCCTTGTCATCTTTAACGCAGCTGTGTATGCTCGTCTTCACTTGGGCGAGTTCGCAAGGCCCGAGCCTTGCGAACTTCGTCGAACTTGCGCCTTAGATACCCGACCAGTCACGCCCAAAGACTACGTGTGGAACGGCAGCGGCTCGTAAAGTCGACTAAGCTTGTTCACGTGATGGGCCCGGCCACCTAGAACCGCCTCCCGGTCTATGTTACAGCTACAAAATCAACGCAAGCCTTTAATTTAAAGCTAAAAAAATGGCTTATCGAGCGAGCCTTTTATAGATTGGACGAATTTATATACATATTTACTTAATTTAATTCAATTGATTTTTACTATGTATTTACATTAGAAAATAATTTACCATTTAATTTATGACATGTCACCATTGACGTTATCAATAAAATCTGAATCTTTAGGTAAATCGGCCGACGTTCGGATTTTCTTGAAAGAAAGAAACACGTTATGTAGGTACCTCCTTATCTCACGAACTACATATTAGTTATAGCCCGGTCAAATTAGACATTCAAGCTTGCAATCATTCGCATAAAGCTAAAAATTGGTACGAACGTTGGGAACACCATTATGAATGAAAAATAATAAAAAGTATCTTTCTCTATGGGTTTGGGTAATGTAATGCCTAATGGTAGGTAGTACCTACCTTTAGATATGGCATTAGATAATCCTACTTCCTATCCTTTCTAGGTACCATCAGAGCCATCTATAATTTTATAATAGTTTTAGACTAGCAGAAACAGGAATAAGATGGAACCCTGTTGGCGTTGACAGGATCAAGATTGGTTTACTACGGGTAGGTCAGGTCAGATTTTAATTTAATTCTTTGCCGCTAGGTGGCGCTCATAGAAAACTAATTACTCTCACGAGATGGCGCTGTTTCGAGAACCAAATCATCCCGTTGCCATGCCATCTCATGGAAATCTGATACTTATAATAAGTATAAATACCTTTTTGTTATCTCACTCAGCTTCAACGTCCATTTAGAGCTTTCAAGACGTTTGTCCTTACAGCCCAGACTTGCGTGGGTAAAAATTTCTACCCACGCAGAAACAAAAGTGATTTTCAGCTGATTTAGCGTCTGTGGACGGTTTGGGTTCTCTCTGGCCCGTCTTTTAAGCATGTCCCAAACATGCTTAATTGGGTTTAAGTCAGAGCTTCGAGATGGCTATTGCATTTTGCGAATGCCATCCTGCGCTAGATACGCATCAACACAACGAGCGGTGTGAGGGCGGGCGATATCTTGCATAGCCAAAAATTCTCATGGCCAATGAATCCTGCATTAGGCACAACATGTACCTGAAGAACCTCTCCAATGTACCGTTCTGGTGTATGGCTTCCGTTGATGTTTGTTAGCTCTGTAAGGGCTTCAGAACTTGTGCCTCCTCATACCATTAGTAAAATTTACTCCATTGGTCAGTCGTCCAGGTAGCATGTTCACGGGCAAATTTCAATCGAGCATCACGATGCTTCTTGAGAATCGAGCATCACGATGGTCTTTTAGCATGTAAATTTATTTCCGGTATCTTTCTTCTTATTGTCCACTTGCATTGACACCACGAATTGATTGGAGACACTGATAACTTTAATTGCGATGAAGAACCGGTTCCCTATAAGACTTCTAAGATGAAAAAACGATCATTACGAGCCGTTGTGTATCTTTGAAAACCTCTTCCAGGTGTAATTGCGTAGATACCAGTCGATTGAAGTCGTTTTAAGGCATATCGAAGTGTTGTACGAGTATGAGGTACATCAAGGATGGCAGCTACTTCACACAGAGTTCGACCTTTTTCAATAAGCAACACTGCCTGTATGTCGTGTGCTGCTAAAATTGACTTCTTTTTAAGCTTTATGTAATACAAAATCACTGCGCTTTACAAAAACAAACAATAATGCGAAAGTTTAAAGAAAAACTGCAAATAATCCACATTTAACCCACCCTATTCGTAACGCGCTAACGCCGTTATTAACATTTATGATGTACAGCTGCCAAAAACTGCCCGGTATTTATCGATTATCCACGTAAAATTAACAAACATAAGTTTTTTCATCTTCACTCTTCTAAAAATACAGGAAAATAAAGATATAAGCTGCTTTATATCTCTAAATTTTGTTGGGCCACATTCCGTGCCTCAGAGTGTATTTTGCGTGAGTGACAAGGGTAGACGAATACTTTTGCGTTATGTTTTTTAGAACATTTTTTTAAATTTTTTATGTTATGTAAAGTCATGAAAGAATTTCAGTTATGTTAAAATAAACTTTCAAGCCAGGAAAAGCGTTAGGCTGGGTTTCATTCTGTCACCCATCCTCTTTAACATATACGGCGAATACATCATGAGAAAGGCCTTAGAAGAATGGGAGGGCGGCATATCTGTTACGTTTGGAATCCTTTGCAACTATCCCTGCCTTCACTAACACCAAGATGCGACGAGGGTCGTTGATCAAGCTGCCATTCATTGCTGCTTCGACATACATAGCAGACTGTTCTATTAAATCCTCCAGAGGTCTAACAGCCATCTTCCTCTTTTCTTTTGCATCTGCCAGCATCGCGGACATCTCAAACGTTGATCAAAACCGCCATGTCCTTCAAGACTTCCGTTACTCCAGGAACGTTCACAGGAATTAAGGCTGGGAAGATGGTGTGAGACATGAGTAAAGGAAGCTTCGGGAACAGCTTTGAGTTTAGCTTGCTTTTAATTTTATCTTTTAGTATCAACCCTGCTGTGCAGTGGGCAAATGCTTGAGCCAATCTAGCCAACGTGAGGTGCCTGGTTCCCAAAATAGTCTTGTTCTGAGTTTTGTCCAGGCTAATGCCATAAGCACTAGCCTTCCTACGTAGCACAGGAGCCACAGTGTCATCACACCTCATTAATGCTTTACTGAGATTATTGCCTCTCTCAAGAAATATGTTCAAGAAGAACATAAGGTCAGTCCTGGCATCATTCCTCTCGTACAGCAAGAATCCTCCATGGTCAGAGGGTTGGTCAGCTGCCCCAATAGGAGACTCTTCAGCTTTCTTGAAGAACTGATCGACGATTTTCTTAGCGTCAAATCCTATATACGCTACGGCTTCACGAATTTTGCTATTGTTCTTCCACTCTACCTCTGTGAACCTCATGCTGATGGATTCAGCCCTATCCCCCTCCAAACCCAAAGCTGCAGCCATTTCTGCCACATCTCTGCCACATTGTTGGAGGCGTAAAGATCAGTAAGGTCCCCAATGCAACTAAAATGAGACTAGTCCGTACATTGGTCTTTTCGATTTTTCTGTATGGCTCAGAGTCTTAGACTATCCGGGCAATAGATCGAAAGAAGATAGGCCTTTGAGATGACCACATCTCAAAGGTCCAAGGTATTCGCAGCATACTTCTCCACCACCAGTTGGAGAAGTATGCTTCGAATACCTTGGACCGCCAAGCGAACAAATAAATCCGTCATTGAGCAGCTTCCGATTAAAACCAGACTCTCGACTTCATGCTACCAGAGAATCCTCGGGTATTTTGGTCACATTGCCCGCCGCCAACCAGATAATCTGGATAAGTTGGTTGTGGTAGGCAAAGTAGATGGGAAAAGACCCCGAGGTCGATCACCAAGTCGTTGGTGTGACCAGGTTACCGCCCTTACTGGTCTCCCTGTTGTTACCGCTCTAAGAGAAGCCAAAAACCGGACTAAGTGGAAGCAGCTTATTCACAAGGCTACTAAAGCCTTTCAAGGACCTTCAGCAATGAAGAACACGACCAGTAAGAAGAAGAAGAAGAAGAAAATAAACTTTAAAATGTTCCTCAAATTGTGGTTTACTTTTTAATAGACGTTCTTAATTATTTTACCAATATTTACTTTCTATATTTTACGCTTTGCACTACTTTCCATACTAGACGAACTATTTTGCATCGGGGCTCGTAATAGCTTATAGTATGGGATCCGTCTGCAAATCAGTGCGCTCATCGAGCTAAAAGTACCTACTTAATGACATTGCATTATTATTTGATAATTTGTTACCGACCTTCTAGTTAGACGCTAAAATACTTGGATTGTTCAGATGGATTAGGTATTATATTAATAAAACTACAATTTTTTTTTTACTATTTTGTTTACTATCTTAAATCGATACAGTAATTTCCACGAGGGATTACGCATTGAATACATTAAAGTCGATTACATATACATCATAGTACTTTCTATCACTAAATAAATACAATCGCATGCGACTATTTGCGTAATTTTAATTTAATATGAGTACAAGTTACATAAAAAGTTTTGGGCTTTTTTTAGATCTGGCAAAACAAAATATCTAAAAACATTTGCCTTGCCCCTTTTAATTATTAAAACCCCTTCAGCATGAAATTCATAGCGTTTACTTGAAAATTGTTAGAATATCAAAATCTCGTAAAATATGAATTTCAAAGAGCCTTGCGAACTTCGTCGAACTTGCGCCTTAGATACCCGACCAGTCACGCCCAAAGACTACGTGTGGAACGGCAGCGGCTCGTAAAGTCGACTAAGCTTGTTCACGTGATGGGCCCGGCCACCTAGAACCGCCTCCCGGTCTATGTTACAGCTACAAAATCAACGCAAGCCTTTAATTTAAAGCTAAAAAAATGGCTTATCGAGCGAGCCTTTTATAGATTGGACGAATTTATATACATATTTACTTAATTTAATTCAATTGATTTTTACTATGTATTTACATTAGAAAATAATTTACCATTTAATTTATGACATGTCACCATTGACGTTATCAATAAAATCTGAATCTTTAGGTAAATCGGCCGACGTTCGGATTTTCTTGAAAGAAAGAAACACGTTATGTAGGTACCTCCTTATCTCACGAACTACATATTAGTTATAGCCCGGTCAAATTAGACATTCAAGCTTGCAATCATTCGCATAAAGCTAAAAATTGGTACGAACGTTGGGAACACCATTATGAATGAAAAATAATAAAAAGTATCTTTCTCTATGGGTTTGGGTAATGTAATGCCTAATGGTAGGTAGTACCTACCTTTAGATATGGCATTAGATAATCCTACTTCCTATCCTTTCTAGGTACCATCAGAGCCATCTATAATTTTATAATAGTTTTAGACTAGCAGAAACAGGAATAAGATGGAACCCTGTTGGCGTTGACAGGATCAAGATTGGTTTACTACGGGTAGGTCAGGTCAGATTTTAATTTAATTCTTTGCCGCTAGGTGGCGCTCATAGAAAACTAATTACTCTCACGAGATGGCGCTGTTTCGAGAACCAAATCATCCCGTTGCCATGCCATCTCATGGAAATCTGATACTTATAATAAGTATAAATACCTTTTTGTTATCTCACTCAGCTTCAACGTCCATTTAGAGCTTTCAAGACGTTTGTCCTTACAGCCCAGACTTGCGTGGGTAAAAATTTCTACCCACGCAGAAACAAAAGTGATTTTCAGCTGATTTAGCGTCTGTGGACGGTTTGGGTTCTCTCTGGCCCGTCTTTTAAGCATGTCCCAAACATGCTTAATTGGGTTTAAGTCAGAGCTTCGAGATGGCTATTGCATTTTGCGAATGCCATCCTGCGCTAGATACGCATTAACACAACGAGCGGTGTGAGGGCGGGCGATATCTTGCATAGCCAAAAATTCTCATGGCCAATGAATCCTGCATTAGGCACAACATGTACCTGAAGAACCTCTCCAATGTACCGTTCTGGTGTATGGCTTCCGTTGATGTTTGTTAGCTCTGTAAGGGCTTCAGAACTTGTGCCTCCTCATACCATTAGTAAAATTTACTCCATTGGTCAGTCGTCCAGCCCCCTTACCATGGCGTTTGTCTAGGTACCAGAGAATAGAAATAAATGACAGTAATGACATTATAGTGTGGATAAAACGGGTAGAAAAGTAACTTTTTGCCACTTTCTACGCGTTTTATCCACACTTTAATGTCATTACTGTCATTTCTTTCTATTCTCTGGTACCTAGACAAACGCCATGGTACGGGGGCTGGTAGCATGTTCACGGGCAAATTTCAATCGAGCATCACGATGCTTCTTGAGAAGCTGGTCTTTTAGCATGTAAATTTATTTCCGGTATCTTTCTTCTTATTGTCCACTTGCATTGACACCACGAATTGATTGGAGACACTGATAACTTTAATTGCGATGAAGAACCGGTTCCCTATAAGACTTCTAAGATGAAAAAACGATCATTACGAGCCGTTGTGTATCTTTGAAAACCTCTTCCAGGTGTAATTGCGTAGTCGATTGAAGTCGTTTTAAGGCATATCGAAGTGTTGTACGAGTATGAGGTACATCAAGGATGGCAGCTACTTCACACAGAGTTCGACCTTTTTCAATAAGCAACACTGCCTGTATGTCGTGTGCTGCTAAAATTGACTTCTTTTTAAGCTTTATGTAATACAAAATCACTGCGCTTTACAAAAACAAACAATAATGCGAAAGTTTAAAGAAAAACTGCAAATAATCCACATTTAACCCACCCTATTCGTAACGCGCTAACGCCGTTATTAACATTTATGATGTACAGCTGCCAAAAACTGCCCGGTATTTATCGATTATCCACGTAAAATTAACAAACATAAGTTTTTTCATCTTCACTCTTCTAAAAATACAGGAAAATAAAGATATAAGCTGCTTTATATCTCTAAATTTTGTTGGGCCACATTCCGTGCCTCAGAGTGTATTTTGCGTGAGTGACAAGGGTAGACGAATACTTTTGCGTTATGTTTTTTAGAACATTTTTTTAAATTTTTTATGTTATGTAAAGTCATGAAAGAATTTCAGTTATGTTAAAATAAACTTTCAAGCCAGGAAAAGCGTTAGGCTGGGTTTCATTCTGTCACCCATCCTCTTTAACATATACGGCGAATACATCATGAGAAAGGCCTTAGAAGAATGGGAGGGCGGCATATCTGTTACGTTTGGAATCCTTTGCAACTATCCCTGCCTTCACTAACACCAAGATGCGACGAGGGTCGTTGATCAAGCTGCCATTCATTGCTGCTTCGACATACATAGCAGACTGTTCTATTAAATCCTCCAGAGGTCTAACAGCCATCTTCCTCTTTTCTTTTGCATCTGCCAGCATCGCGGACATCTCAAACGTTGATCAAAACCGCCATGTCCTTCAAGACTTCCGTTACTCCAGGAACGTTCACAGGAATTAAGGCTGGGAAGATGGTGTGAGACATGAGTAAAGGAAGCTTCGGGAACAGCTTTGAGTTTAGCTTGCTTTTAATTTTATCTTTTAGTATCAACCCTGCTGTGCAGTGGGCAAATGCTTGAGCCAATCTAGCCAACGTGAGGTGCCTGGTTCCCAAAATAGTCTTGTTCTGAGTTTTGTCCAGGCTAATGCCATAAGCACTAGCCTTCCTACGTAGCACAGGAGCCACAGTGTCATCACACCTCATTAATGCTTTACTGAGTGTAACGTTGTTATTCCAACTATTACAGAAACATCATAATTGACCAGTGCTCAGAGTGGAAGCGATCTGTCTTGCTTGACGTTCAAGTGACAGTAGCATTTTTGACAGCCAGGCATCTGAAGTTTGATTTGTTTGACAGTTTTTCTTAACCTCAATTTCTGCAAAAGAAGGAGAAGTCACTTTCTTCCCGGCGTTCTAATCGAATGCTTTTCTTGTATTCTAAATCTCAATTTATTTGATCGATTTGGTGTTCATCTAAACAATGGTTTGCTGATTTTGGGTCTATAATCGCCTAAAGGCGATAGACTATTTAGATTTTGGAGCGATGATTTATTGGTGAGTGAATTTTTCGATGACATGCAAACATGTCGTGTTTGTGTGGAAAATGGCGGATTCAAATAGTTTGTTTTTTCGTTAACAGAAGCTTGAGTCGGATGCAATACTGTTTGGAGCTGTTTTAAAAGTCTGGCCCGGGTAAGTTATCTCAACATCTTTCAGTTAGGGGCAAATAAATTGGTTTCCACTTTTGTATTCTGAACGGAGTTTGTTTGTTTCAGACAAACGGGTGTTTATTTTACTTTGGAATTAATTTTGGGTTAAAATTTATGGAATTTAAAATTATGGAGACACTTCCGACGCAGCAGAATTTGTTCGACCTATGGTGAATTATAAAATTTGAATAAAAATAAATTTAATTAGGCCGTCTTAAACGGATAACCTTTCCTTTAAAATTTTACAAGATTGCAATAGCTTCAGCTTCAGCTTCAGCTTCGGTTTTTCTTTCAAATGTAACTTCAGTTTTTCTTTTAAATTGGTTCAGTTTTACTTTTAGATATAATTTCAGTTCTGTTTTTCTTTTAGATGTAATTTCCGTTTAATTAAATTGATATAATTATTGCCAACCCCCTGAACATATCATAAAATCTATGGAACTATCTATGCATTAAAAGACTCGTACAATAACAACATCAGATTGTATCATTTCCCCCGCCCTAAGATTAGAAGTTCATCTGGCGCAGAGCTTTATCCAGGTATTCTTATTTTTATTTCTATTTATTTATATATTATCGGTCTGGTGTCTGGCGCCCGAGAGTTTTTGTTCCTTTAGCTTTTTTAGAATTTGTGACACCAACCGACCTATTTAAATTGGTTCAGTTAAACACTTTTTAGTATATTTACATTTTTATTTATCCGTATTATAGTAACATTCACATATTATTATTATAATTTTTTTATTTTTTTATATTACAATTTGGCGCCCGAACAGGGACTTGAAATGGATTCTATGTGTTATTCAGGGGAACTGTAAGTTATTGCAACCTTATATTTGTTAGACCTAAGTACAGTTTTGTTTACAACTTTTGTAACTTTGGTCCGGAACTTTTTTGAATCCTTGTGACTTTCATCACAGGAGGTTAATTTTCTTGACAAACGAATAACAATACAGTGTCTTAGTGTATTGTGCACTCATTTATGGATATTTGTGGAAAACTTATTTTGAAAAACAATTTAATATGTTGTAGTGATAATTTAGTTTAGATAAAACTTTTGTGAAGCAGTTTATTCCATGCCAACATGTGTAAAACTTGTGTAACCTTGAAAACATCTTATACATTAATCGTTTAACCTTTGATTTTTGTGAACTTGAAAATAACTTATTGTACATGGGTTCATTGTTGAACGGGTAACCTAAAAGTTTTCAAGTAACTTTTTTATTAGAACACTTTGTATTTGGAATTTACTTGTAATATTTTGTCGTTTAAAAATTAACATAAACATAATTAGTTCTTTTAACTTTGTAAACTAAAACTAACTTTTATGAATTTAAAATTAACTTGTGTAAATTTAAAAGTAGTTCAACTTATAAATTATTTAACTTTCAATGATAGTGAACTTAATGAATGTTTCACACACTTCTTTTTGAAGGTTCAAACTTTGACCAGGTAAGAATATTTTTGTGAGTGGTTATTGCAATCTCGGTTAGAAACCTTAACGAACACCTGACTTTGATAACATTTTGAATCGAAACTTTTGAACTTAAACCTTTTTCAGAATTATTTTGGGAATTTTTGGGAATTATTTTAGGAATTTCTTCGGAATTATTTTGGGAATTTTTGGGAATTATTTTAGGAATTTCTTCGGAATTATTTTGGGAATTTTTGGGAATTATTTTAGGAATTTCTTCGGAATTATTTTGGGAATTTTTGGGAATTATTTTAGGAATTTCTTCGGAATTATTTTGGGAATTTTTGGGAATTATTTTAGGAATTTCTTCGGAATTATTTTGGGAATTTTTGGGAATTATTTTAGGGAATTGTTTCGGAATTTTTGAAAACTTTTGAGGGTTTTGCTTCGAAGTCTTGAACTTTTGTTTGCGGTTGTTTTTGGTTGGTTCTCATTATGGATGAAAGAGTTCAATTTCGCCTGCTCTGTTTTCTTCTGCCTTTTCTGTTGAAAAGGAAGGTGAATCTGAGAGGACTTGTTGTGCTGTTCTTAAATTGGCCGTTCACACTTCTTCAGCTTGTGTGCCTACTTTGTTGCATTCTTTCGACACAATGATCGAGCAGATTAAGGGGAATTTGCTTTCAGCTAATTCTAAGCTTTCTTGGCTTGTGTTCTTATTATCGTAGATTCATTTATAAATTCGCTGATATTGCTTCGCCACTTACTAAGTTAACTGCTGGTAGTAAAAACTCGAAGAAATCTCTTGTTTGGAACGATGACGCAGAAATTGCTTTTCAAAATCTTAAAGAAGTTTTAATTTCTTCGCCTGTTTTGAGTTGCCCTGATTTTAGTAAACCTTTCTTTCTACATTGTGATGCTAGTTCTGTTGGAATTGGTAGTGTTTTGAGTCAAGAGGATGATAATAGTGAACAACATCCTATCGCATTTTATTCTAGATCTCTTAATAAATGTGAACAAAACTATAGTACCACAGAACGAGAATTGTTAGCAATTTTAGATTCAATAGAACATTTTAGACCTTATGTGGAGGGAATGGAATTTACTGTTATTACAGATCATGCGTGTTTGAAATGGCTTTTGAAATTAAATAATCCTAGTGGACGCCTTGCTAGATGGGCTGCTAGAATTTCTCAGTTTACTTTTCATATAATTCATAGGAAGGGTTCTTTACATTTAGTTCCTGATGCTTTGTCAAGGATTTCGGTTGCCACAATCTTAGTTTCTTCTATTCAAATCGTTTCACCGAATGATGATATTGATGATCCTTGGTATAAGAAGATATTTGTTAATTGTCAAAAGTTTCCTTGTAGATATAAAAATTACAGAGTTGATGATAAAACTTTATACAAATTCTGTAAGAATAAATTCAATCCTGATAGTAGATTAAATTGGAAAATTGTTATTCCTAAAGAACATATTTTGGATACAATTAGGTCAAACCATGATGATATTAATTCAGGTCATCTTGGAATTCACAAAACTTTGAAAAAATTAAAACAACATTATGTTTGGAACGGAATGTTTAATGATGTTCAAAATTATATTAAGTCTTGTGACATTTGTAAAGCTTACAAACACTCGACATCTCCACCGTTTGGTTTAATGATTAATCCTAAAAAAGTAGATCGGCCCATGGTTATGTTATCGGTGGATATAATTGGAATTTTGCCTAAAAGTTATTCTGGTCATAAATACATTCTTTCGGTTGTGGACGTTTTCACTAAGTATTGTTGGATATTTCCTATGATAAAAGCAACAACTTTAACTATTTGTAGATTATTCGAAAAAGAGATATTTCTTAAATTTGGTTGTCCTAAAATTATAGTTTGTGATAATGGTACTCAATTTACTGCCAAATATTTTGTAGATTTCATGAAAAGTTATAATATAACCAAAATATTTTATAATACATTGTATACTCCACAAAATAATCCTGTTGAGAGGTACAATAAAACTGTAGAAACTTGTATTTCATGTTTTGTCATGAACGATCAACGAACTTGGTCTAAATTTTTGCCCCATGTTCAATTAGCTTTAAATAATAGTGAAAATCTTGCTACAGATTTCACACCTAATTTTCTCATGTTTGGGAGAGAATTAATTTTTGATGCTTCTTTACACCGTTTTAGTAATTCGTTGGATAATTTAAGTCAACTTGGTTTTGGTGAAAGAAATTCGTTTGCATTTTCTCTTAAATCACTTAGTGATATTTTTGTTAAAGTTCAAGCTAACTTATTAAAAGCTTATAAGCGTAACGCTCGGTATTATAATATAGGGAGGAAAGTCATTTCTTTTGATGTAGGTGATATAGTTTGGAGGAGAAGTTTTGTTCAGTCTAATGCTCCTTTATATTTTTCGGCAAAATTTGCGCCTAAGTTTGTTAAATGCGAAATTATTGAAAAAATTTCTAATAATGTTTACCTTTTGAAAGACCTCAATAAAAACACCTCTGGTCGTTATCACATTAAAGATATTATTAAATATTAAAATTTAAACTTTTTGGCCTTTAAACTTTTTAACTTTGTTTTGATGTGTTTGTTTGATTCGGCGTTTGTAGATGATGATTGTAGATTGATGTATGTTTGGATATAGCCGTTTGTGTGAGGATGAATGAGAGGAAATTCTTATGAATATATCAAACTTTGCAATTAAGTTTCAAAAAATAACTTAGGTAATTTTTGGTTTAAATAACTTTTAGCTTCATTCATTATTGTCAACATCGAAAGATCTTATTGTATATTTTGTATATTCTGTATATTTTGTATATTTTTAGAGAACTTTGTTCGGTTGTTCTCAAACTAATTTTAGAGGAGTCTGTTTGACTTATATTTGTTAGGATAGTTTTTGTCGTTTGTTTGTGATAGTCTGAATTTTAGATTAGTTTTCTCGGACTTGACATTTTGATATAACCCTGATTAGACATTTTTTGGAATAATATTCCATAACATTTTTGGACACGGTTCTCAGATTTTTCCCTCTGGTTCTGTCTATTTTGCGTGTTATTGTGCCCGGAAAATTGGTAGGGTTGAGCCGATCACAATATTCACAATCAATTTTTCCCAAGTGCTGCTGTGCCCGGAATGTTGGTAGAGTTGAGCCGATCACAGTACTCTTGTTGTTTTTTTGGCGTGTTCATTCTTTTCCGTTTGAATATCGCAACCTTTTGTTGTATTGTGCCCGGAAAATTGGTAGAGTTGAGCCGATCACAATACACAAATTTTTTCGTGTTTGCACACTTTCGTGTGTCGGACAAAAAATTTTGAAATCACATTTTTCCCATGTGAGAATTTACTGACTTTGGTTTGGTAATTTGGTAACTTTCTGTACCGAGTCGGTGACGTAGGTGTCCAACCGCACTTCATATTATGGTCAGAATGTAATTTTATTTATTTGCATGTTTTGGTTTAAATTTAAATTAAATGAATTGTATCACTTTAAGTCGGTGACTAGGAAGTCTAACCGCACTTTAAGATTCTTTTGGGATCATTTGTTGCAATTTAATTTTTGTGACCTTTACATTAAAATTGTCCGAGTCGACGACAAAGTTGTCTAGTCGCACTTTTGAAACGTTTTGTTGTGATTGTCAGTTTAGGTTTGAAATTCTTTGATAGAGTTTTCTATTGGTTGCATGTGTTTAAGAGTTTTGTCTTTCTAGCTAGTTTAGATTTGATAAGATTTGGTGTTTTTGGAATCTTCTGTGTTCTTGTCT
Organism: Epirrhoe alternata; assembly: GCA_963565295.1. Classification (NCBI taxonomy): domain Eukaryota; kingdom Metazoa; phylum Arthropoda; class Insecta; order Lepidoptera; family Geometridae; genus Epirrhoe; species Epirrhoe alternata. The sequence continues at coordinate 6,811,905 of OY751375.1, forward strand.
CTCTAGCACTTCCTTGTTCAGAGCGTGCAAGTCCACATTAGTAGAGTTTTTAGTATAGTTTTGTAGAGTCATTTGTAGAGTTTTTGATAGAGTTTTGTAGAGTTTTTGACAAAGTTTTGTAGAGTCATTTGTAGAGTTTTTGATAAAGTTTTGTAGAGTCATTTAGAGAGTTTTTTTATAGTCTTTTTTGTAGAGTTTTGTAGAATCTTTTATGAGTCTTTTTGGCATAAAAGAAAGTAGTCCTTTCTTTTATTTTTTTTGGGATGGTATGTAATGTAACGTTGTTATTCCAACTATTACAGAAACATCATAATTGACCAGTGCTCAGAGTGGAAGCGATCTGTCTTGCTTGACGTTCAAGTGACAGTAGCATTTTTGACAGCCAGGCATCTGAAGTTTGATTTGTTTGACAGTTTTTCTTAACCTCAATTTCTGCAAAAGAAGGAGAAGTCACTTTCTTCCCGGCGTTCTAATCGAATGCTTTTCTTGTATTCTAAATCTCAATTTATTTGATCGATTTGGTGTTCATCTAAACAATGGTTTGCTGATTTTGGGTCTATAATCGCCTAAAGGCGATAGACTATTTAGATTTTGGAGCGATGATTTATTGGTGAGTGAATTTTTCGATGACATGCAAACATGTCGTGTTTGTGTGGAAAATGGCGGATTCAAATAGTTTGTTTTTTCGTTAACAGAAGCTTGAGTCGGATGCAATACTGTTTGGAGCTGTTTTAAAAGTCTGGCCCGGGTAAGTTATCTCAACATCTTTCAGTTAGGGGCAAATAAATTGGTTTCCACTTTTGTATTCTGAACGGAGTTTGTTTGTTTCAGACAAACGGGTGTTTATTTTACTTTGGAATTAATTTTGGGTTAAAATTTATGGAATTTAAAATTATGGAGACACTTCCGACGCAGCAGAATTTGTTCGACCTATGGTGAATTATAAAATTTGAATAAAAATAAATTTAATTAGGCCGTCTTAAACGGATAACCTTTCCTTTAAAATTTTACAAGATTGCAATAGCTTCAGCTTCAGCTTCAGCTTCGGTTTTTCTTTCAAATGTAACTTCAGTTTTTCTTTTAAATTGGTTCAGTTTTACTTTTAGATATAATTTCAGTTCTGTTTTTCTTTTAGATGTAATTTCCGTTTAATTAAATTGATATAATTATTGCCAACCCCCTGAACATATCATAAAATCTATGGAACTATCTATGCATTAAAAGACTCGTACAATAACAACATCAGATTGTATCATTTCCCCCGCCCTAAGATTAGAAGTTCATCTGGCGCAGAGCTTTATCCAGGTATTCTTATTTTTATTTCTATTTATTTATATATTATCGGTCTGGTGTCTGGCGCCCGAGAGTTTTTGTTCCTTTAGCTTTTTTAGAATTTGTGACACCAACCGACCTATTTAAATTGGTTCAGTTAAACACTTTTTAGTATATTTACATTTTTATTTATCCGTATTATAGTAACATTCACATATTATTATTATAATTTTTTTATTTTTTTATATTACATGAGATTATTGCCTCTCTCAAGAAATATGTTCAAGAAGAACATAAGGTCAGTCCTGGCATCATTCCTCTCGTACAGCAAGAATCCTCCATGGTCAGAGGGTTGGTCAGCTGCCCCAATAGGAGACTCTTCAGCTTTCTTGAAGAACTGATCGACGATTTTCTTAGCGTCAAATCCTATATACGCTACGGCTTCACGAATTTTGCTATTGTTCTTCCACTCTACCTCTGTGAACCTCATGCTGATGGATTCAGCCCTATCCCCCTCCAAACCCAAAGCTGCAGCCATTTCTGCCACATCTCTGCCACATTGTTGGAGGCGTAAAGATCAGTAAGGTCCCCAATGCAACTAAAATGAGACTAGTCCGTACATTGGTCTTTTCGATTTTTCTGTATGGCTCAGAGTCTTAGACTATCCGGGCAATAGATCGAAAGAAGATAGGCCTTTGAGATGACCACATCTCAAAGGTCCAAGGTATTCGCAGCATACTTCTCCACCACCAGTTGGAGAAGTATGCTTCGAATACCTTGGACCGCCAAGCGAACAAATAAATCCGTCATTGAGCAGCTTCCGATTAAAACCAGACTCTCGACTTCATGCTACCAGAGAATCCTCGGGTATTTTGGTCACATTGCCCGCCGCCAACCAGATAATCTGGATAAGTTGGTTGTGGTAGGCAAAGTAGATGGGAAAAGACCCCGAGGTCGATCACCAAGTCGTTGGTGTGACCAGGTTACCGCCCTTACTGGTCTCCCTGTTGTTACCGCTCTAAGAGAAGCCAAAAACCGGACTAAGTGGAAGCAGCTTATTCACAAGGCTACTAAAGCCTTTCAAGGACCTTCAGCAATGAAGAACACGACCAGTAAGAAGAAGAAGAAGAAGAAAATAAACTTTAAAATGTTCCTCAAATTGTGGTTTACTTTTTAATAGACGTTCTTAATTATTTTACCAATATTTACTTTCTATATTTTACGCTTTGCACTACTTTCCATACTAGACGAACTATTTTGCATCGGGGCTCGTAATAGCTTATAGTATGGGATCCGTCTGCAAATCAGTGCGCTCATCGAGCTAAAAGTACCTACTTAATGACATTGCATTATTATTTGATAATTTGTTACCGACCTTCTAGTTAGACGCTAAAATACTTGGATTGTTCAGATGGATTAGGTATTATATTAATAAAACTACAATTTTTTTTTTACTATTTTGTTTACTATCTTAAATCGATACAGTAATTTCCACGAGGGATTACGCATTGAATACATTAAAGTCGATTACATATACATCATAGTACTTTCTATCACTAAATAAATACAATCGCATGCGACTATTTGCGTAATTTTAATTTAATATGAGTACAAGTTACATAAAAAGTTTTGGGCTTTTTTTAGATCTGGCAAAACAAAATATCTAAAAACATTTGCCTTGCCCCTTTTAATTATTAAAACCCCTTCAGCATGAAATTCATAGCGTTTACTTGAAAATTGTTAGAATATCAAAATCTCGTAAAATATGAATTTCAAAGAGCCTTGCGAACTTCGTCGAACTTGCGCCTTAGATACCCGACCAGTCACGCCCAAAGACTACGTGTGGAACGGCAGCGGCTCGTAAAGTCGACTAAGCTTGTTCACGTGATGGGCCCGGCCACCTAGAACCGCCTCCCGGTCTATGTTACAGCTACAAAATCAACGCAAGCCTTTAATTTAAAGCTAAAAAAATGGCTTATCGAGCGAGCCTTTTATAGATTGGACGAATTTATATACATATTTACTTAATTTAATTCAATTGATTTTTACTATGTATTTACATTAGAAAATAATTTACCATTTAATTTATGACATGTCACCATTGACGTTATCAATAAAATCTGAATCTTTAGGTAAATCGGCCGACGTTCGGATTTTCTTGAAAGAAAGAAACACGTTATGTAGGTACCTCCTTATCTCACGAACTACATATTAGTTATAGCCCGGTCAAATTAGACATTCAAGCTTGCAATCATTCGCATAAAGCTAAAAATTGGTACGAACGTTGGGAACACCATTATGAATGAAAAATAATAAAAAGTATCTTTCTCTATGGGTTTGGGTAATGTAATGCCTAATGGTAGGTAGTACCTACCTTTAGATATGGCATTAGATAATCCTACTTCCTATCCTTTCTAGGTACCATCAGAGCCATCTATAATTTTATAATAGTTTTAGACTAGCAGAAACAGGAATAAGATGGAACCCTGTTGGCGTTGACAGGATCAAGATTGGTTTACTACGGGTAGGTCAGGTCAGATTTTAATTTAATTCTTTGCCGCTAGGTGGCGCTCATAGAAAACTAATTACTCTCACGAGATGGCGCTGTTTCGAGAACCAAATCATCCCGTTGCCATGCCATCTCATGGAAATCTGATACTTATAATAAGTATAAATACCTTTTTGTTATCTCACTCAGCTTCAACGTCCATTTAGAGCTTTCAAGACGTTTGTCCTTACAGCCCAGACTTGCGTGGGTAAAAATTTCTACCCACGCAGAAACAAAAGTGATTTTCAGCTGATTTAGCGTCTGTGGACGGTTTGGGTTCTCTCTGGCCCGTCTTTTAAGCATGTCCCAAACATGCTTAATTGGGTTTAAGTCAGAGCTTCGAGATGGCTATTGCATTTTGCGAATGCCATCCTGCGCTAGATACGCATCAACACAACGAGCGGTGTGAGGGCGGGCGATATCTTGCATAGCCAAAAATTCTCATGGCCAATGAATCCTGCATTAGGCACAACATGTACCTGAAGAACCTCTCCAATGTACCGTTCTGGTGTATGGCTTCCGTTGATGTTTGTTAGCTCTGTAAGGGCTTCAGAACTTGTGCCTCCTCATACCATTAGTAAAATTTACTCCATTGGTCAGTCGTCCAGGTAGCATGTTCACGGGCAAATTTCAATCGAGCATCACGATGCTTCTTGAGAATCGAGCATCACGATGGTCTTTTAGCATGTAAATTTATTTCCGGTATCTTTCTTCTTATTGTCCACTTGCATTGACACCACGAATTGATTGGAGACACTGATAACTTTAATTGCGATGAAGAACCGGTTCCCTATAAGACTTCTAAGATGAAAAAACGATCATTACGAGCCGTTGTGTATCTTTGAAAACCTCTTCCAGGTGTAATTGCGTAGTCGATTGAAGTCGTTTTAAGGCATATCGAAGTGTTGTACGAGTATGAGGTACATCAAGGATGGCAGCTACTTCACACAGAGTTCGACCTTTTTCAATAAGCAACACTGCCTGTATGTCGTGTGCTGCTAAAATTGACTTCTTTTTAAGCTTTATGTAATACAAAATCACTGCGCTTTACAAAAACAAACAATAATGCGAAAGTTTAAAGAAAAACTGCAAATAATCCACATAACCCACCCTATTCGTAACGCGCTAACGCCGTTATTAACATTTATGATGTACAGCTGCCAAAAACTGCCCGGTATTTATCGATTATCCACGTAAAATTAACAAACATAAGTTTTTTCATCTTCACTCTTCTAAAAATACAGGAAAATAAAGATATAAGCTGCTTTATATCTCTAAATTTTGTTGGGCCACATTCCGTGCCTCAGAGTGTATTTTGCGTGAGTGACAAGGGTAGACGAATACTTTTGCGTTATGTTTTTTAGAACATTTTTTTAAATTTTTTATGTTATGTAAAGTCATGAAAGAATTTCAGTTATGTTAAAATAAACTTTCAAGCCAGGAAAAGCGTTAGGCTGGGTTTCATTCTGTCACCCATCCTCTTTAACATATACGGCGAATACATCATGAGAAAGGCCTTAGAAGAATGGGAGGGCGGCATATCTGTTACGTTTGGAATCCTTTGCAACTATCCCTGCCTTCACTAACACCAAGATGCGACGAGGGTCGTTGATCAAGCTGCCATTCATTGCTGCTTCGACATACATAGCAGACTGTTCTATTAAATCCTCCAGAGGTCTAACAGCCATCTTCCTCTTTTCTTTTGCATCTGCCAGCATCGCGGACATCTCAAACGTTGATCAAAACCGCCATGTCCTTCAAGACTTCCGTTACTCCAGGAACGTTCACAGGAATTAAGGCTGGGAAGATGGTGTGAGACATGAGTAAAGGAAGCTTCGGGAACAGCTTTGAGTTTAGCTTGCTTTTAATTTTATCTTTTAGTATCAACCCTGCTGTGCAGTGGGCAAATGCTTGAGCCAATCTAGCCAACGTGAGGTGCCTGGTTCCCAAAATAGTCTTGTTCTGAGTTTTGTCCAGGCTAATGCCATAAGCACTAGCCTTCCTACGTAGCACAGGAGCCACAGTGTCATCACACCTCATTAATGCTTTACTGAGATTATTGCCTCTCTCAAGAAATATGTTCAAGAAGAACATAAGGTCAGTCCTGGCATCATTCCTCTCGTACAGCAAGAATCCTCCATGGTCAGAGGGTTGGTCAGCTGCCCCAATAGGAGACTCTTCAGCTTTCTTGAAGAACTGATCGACGATTTTCTTAGCGTCAAATCCTATATACGCTACGGCTTCACGAATTTTGCTATTGTTCTTCCACTCTACCTCTGTGAACCTCATGCTGATGGATTCAGCCCTATCCCCCTCCAAACCCAAAGCTGCAGCCATTTCTGCCACATCTCTGCCACATTGTTCGAGGCGTAAAGATCAGTAAGGTCCCCAATGCAACTAAAATGAGACTAGTCCGTACATTGGTCTTTTCGATTTTTCTGTATGGCTCAGAGTCTTAGACTATCCGGGCAATAGATCGAAAGAAGATAGGCCTTTGAGATGACCACATCTCAAAGGTCCAAGGTATTCGCAGCATACTTCTCCACCACCAGTTGGAGAAGTATGCTTCGAATACCTTGGACCGCCAAGCGAACAAATAAATCCGTCATTGAGCAGCTTCCGATTAAAACCAGACTCTCGACTTCATGCTACCAGAGAATCCTCGGGTATTTTGGTCACATTGCCCGCCGCCAACCAGATAATCTGGATAAGTTGGTTGTGGTAGGCAAAGTAGATGGGAAAAGACCCCGAGGTCGATCACCAAGTCGTTGGTGTGACCAGGTTACCGCCCTTACTGGTCTCCCTGTTGTTACCGCTCTAAGAGAAGCCAAAAACCGGACTAAGTGGAAGCAGCTTATTCACAAGGCTACTAAAGCCTTTCAAGGACCTTCAGCAATGAAGAACACGACCAGTAAGAAGAAGAAGAAGAAGAAAATAAACTTTAAAATGTTCCTCAAATTGTGGTTTACTTTTTAATAGACGTTCTTAATTATTTTACCAATATTTACTTTCTATATTTTACGCTTTGCACTACTTTCCATACTAGACGAACTATTTTGCATCGGGGCTCGTAATAGCTTATAGTATGGGATCCGTCTGCAAATCAGTGCGCTCATCGAGCTAAAAGTACCTACTTAATGACATTGCATTATTATTTGATAATTTGTTACCGACCTTCTAGTTAGACGCTAAAATACTTGGATTGTTCAGATGGATTAGGTATTATATTAATAAAACTACAATTTTTTTTTTACTATTTTGTTTACTATCTTAAATCGATACAGTAATTTCCACGAGGGATTACGCATTGAATACATTAAAGTCGATTACATATACATCATAGTACTTTCTATCACTAAATAAATACAATCGCATGCGACTATTTGCGTAATTTTAATTTAATATGAGTACAAGTTACATAAAAAGTTTTGGGCTTTTTTTAGATCTGGCAAAACAAAATATCTAAAAACATTTGCCTTGCCCCTTTTAATTATTAAAACCCCTTCAGCATGAAATTCATAGCGTTTACTTGAAAATTGTTAGAATATCAAAATCTCGTAAAATATGAATTTCAAAGAGCCTTGCGAACTTCGTCGAACTTGCGCCTTAGATACCCGACCAGTCACGCCCAAAGACTACGTGTGGAACGGCAGCGGCTCGTAAAGTCGACTAAGCTTGTTCACGTGATGGGCCCGGCCACCTAGAACCGCCTCCCGGTCTATGTTACAGCTACAAAATCAACGCAAGCCTTTAATTTAAAGCTAAAAAAATGGCTTATCGAGCGAGCCTTTTATAGATTGGACGAATTTATATACATATTTACTTAATTTAATTCAATTGATTTTTACTATGTATTTACATTAGAAAATAATTTACCATTTAATTTATGACATGTCACCATTGACGTTATCAATAAAATCTGAATCTTTAGGTAAATCGGCCGACGTTCGGATTTTCTTGAAAGAAAGAAACACGTTATGTAGGTACCTCCTTATCTCACGAACTACATATTAGTTATAGCCCGGTCAAATTAGACATTCAAGCTTGCAATCATTCGCATAAAGCTAAAAATTGGTACGAACGTTGGGAACACCATTATGAATGAAAAATAATAAAAAGTATCTTTCTCTATGGGTTTGGGTAATGTAATGCCTAATGGTAGGTAGTACCTACCTTTAGATATGGCATTAGATAATCCTACTTCCTATCCTTTCTAGGTACCATCAGAGCCATCTATAATTTTATAATAGTTTTAGACTAGCAGAAACAGGAATAAGATGGAACCCTGTTGGCGTTGACAGGATCAAGATTGGTTTACTACGGGTAGGTCAGGTCAGATTTTAATTTAATTCTTTGCCGCTAGGTGGCGCTCATAGAAAACTAATTACTCTCACGAGATGGCGCTGTTTCGAGAACCAAATCATCCCGTTGCCATGCCATCTCATGGAAATCTGATACTTATAATAAGTATAAATACCTTTTTGTTATCTCACTCAGCTTCAACGTCCATTTAGAGCTTTCAAGACGTTTGTCCTTACAGCCCAGACTTGCGTGGGTAAAAATTTCTACCCACGCAGAAACAAAAGTGATTTTCAGCTGATTTAGCGTCTGTGGACGGTTTGGGTTCTCTCTGGCCCGTCTTTTAAGCATGTCCCAAACATGCTTAATTGGGTTTAAGTCAGAGCTTCGAGATGGCTATTGCATTTTGCGAATGCCATCCTGCGCTAGATACGCATTAACACAACGAGCGGTGTGAGGGCGGGCGATATCTTGCATAGCCAAAAATTCTCATGGCCAATGAATCCTGCATTAGGCACAACATGTACCTGAAGAACCTCTCCAATGTACCGTTCTGGTGTATGGCTTCCGTTGATGTTTGTTAGCTCTGTAAGGGCTTCAGAACTTGTGCCTCCTCATACCATTAGTAAAATTTACTCCATTGGTCAGTCGTCCAGCCCCCTTACCATGGCGTTTGTCTAGGTACCAGAGAATAGAAATAAATGACAGTAATGACATTATAGTGTGGATAAAACGGGTAGAAAAGTAACTTTTTGCCACTTTCTACGCGTTTTATCCACACTTTAATGTCATTACTGTCATTTCTTTCTATTCTCTGGTACCTAGACAAACGCCATGGTACGGGGGCTGGTAGCATGTTCACGGGCAAATTTCAATCGAGCATCACGATGCTTCTTGAGAAGCTGGTCTTTTAGCATGTAAATTTATTTCCGGTATCTTTCTTCTTATTGTCCACTTGCATTGACACCACGAATTGATTGGAGACACTGATAACTTTAATTGCGATGAAGAACCGGTTCCCTATAAGACTTCTAAGATGAAAAAACGATCATTACGAGCCGTTGTGTATCTTTGAAAACCTCTTCCAGGTGTAATTGCGTAGTCGATTGAAGTCGTTTTAAGGCATATCGAAGTGTTGTACGAGTATGAGGTACATCAAGGATGGCAGCTACTTCACACAGAGTTCGACCTTTTTCAATAAGCAACACTGCCTGTATGTCGTGTGCTGCTAAAATTGACTTCTTTTTAAGCTTTATGTAATACAAAATCACTGCGCTTTACAAAAACAAACAATAATGCGAAAGTTTAAAGAAAAACTGCAAATAATCCACATTTAACCCACCCTATTCGTAACGCGCTAACGCCGTTATTAACATTTATGATGTACAGCTGCCAAAAACTGCCCGGTATTTATCGATTATCCACGTAAAATTAACAAACATAAGTTTTTTCATCTTCACTCTTCTAAAAATACAGGAAAATAAAGATATAAGCTGCTTTATATCTCTAAATTTTGTTGGGCCACATTCCGTGCCTCAGAGTGTATTTTGCGTGAGTGACAAGGGTAGACGAATACTTTTGCGTTATGTTTTTTAGAACATTTTTTTAAATTTTTTATGTTATGTAAAGTCATGAAAGAATTTCAGTTATGTTAAAATAAACTTTCAAGCCAGGAAAAGCGTTAGGCTGGGTTTCATTCTGTCACCCATCCTCTTTAACATATACGGCGAATACATCATGAGAAAGGCCTTAGAAGAATGGGAGGGCGGCATATCTGTTACGTTTGGAATCCTTTGCAACTATCCCTGCCTTCACTAACACCAAGATGCGACGAGGGTCGTTGATCAAGCTGCCATTCATTGCTGCTTCGACATACATAGCAGACTGTTCTATTAAATCCTCCAGAGGTCTAACAGCCATCTTCCTCTTTTCTTTTGCATCTGCCAGCATCGCGGACATCTCAAACGTTGATCAAAACCGCCATGTCCTTCAAGACTTCCGTTACTCCAGGAACGTTCACAGGAATTAAGGCTGGGAAGATGGTGTGAGACATGAGTAAAGGAAGCTTCGGGAACAGCTTTGAGTTTAGCTTGCTTTTAATTTTATCTTTTAGTATCAACCCTGCTGTGCAGTGGGCAAATGCTTGAGCCAATCTAGCCAACGTGAGGTGCCTGGTTCCCAAAATAGTCTTGTTCTGAGTTTTGTCCAGGCTAATGCCATAAGCACTAGCCTTCCTACGTAGCACAGGAGCCACAGTGTCATCACACCTCATTAATGCTTTACTGAGATTATTGCCTCTCTCAAGAAATATGTTCAAGAAGAACATAAGGTCAGTCCTGGCATCATTCCTCTCGTACAGCAAGAATCCTCCATGGTCAGAGGGTTGGTCAGCTGCCCCAATAGGAGACTCTTCAGCTTTCTTGAAGAACTGATCGACGATTTTCTTAGCGTCAAATCCTATATACGCTACGGCTTCACGAATTTTGCTATTGTTCTTCCACTCTACCTCTGTGAACCTCATGCTGATGGATTCAGCCCTATCCCCCTCCAAACCCAAAGCTGCAGCCATTTCTGCCACATCTCTGCCACATTGTTGGAGGCGTAAAGATCAGTAAGGTCCCCAATGCAACTAAAATGAGACTAGTCCGTACATTGGTCTTTTCGATTTTTCTGTATGGCTCAGAGTCTTAGACTATCCGGGCAATAGATCGAAAGAAGATAGGCCTTTGAGATGACCACATCTCAAAGGTCCAAGGTATTCGCAGCATACTTCTCCACCACCAGTTGGAGAAGTATGCTTCGAATACCTTGGACCGCCAAGCGAACAAATAAATCCGTCATTGAGCAGCTTCCGATTAAAACCAGACTCTCGACTTCATGCTACCAGAGAATCCTCGGGTATTTTGGTCACATTGCCCGCCGCCAACCAGATAATCTGGATAAGTTGGTTGTGGTAGGCAAAGTAGATGGGAAAAGACCCCGAGGTCGATCACCAAGTCGTTGGTGTGACCAGGTTACCGCCCTTACTGGTCTCCCTGTTGTTACCGCTCTAAGAGAAGCCAAAAACCGGACTAAGTGGAAGCAGCTTATTCACAAGGCTACTAAAGCCTTTCAAGGACCTTCAGCAATGAAGAACACGACCAGTAAGAAGAAGAAGAAGAAGAAAATAAACTTTAAAATGTTCCTCAAATTGTGGTTTACTTTTTAATAGACGTTCTTAATTATTTTACCAATATTTACTTTCTATATTTTACGCTTTGCACTACTTTCCATACTAGACGAACTATTTTGCATCGGGGCTCGTAATAGCTTATAGTATGGGATCCGTCTGCAAATCAGTGCGCTCATCGAGCTAAAAGTACCTACTTAATGACATTGCATTATTATTTGATAATTTGTTACCGACCTTCTAGTTAGACGCTAAAATACTTGGATTGTTCAGATGGATTAGGTATTATATTAATAAAACTACAATTTTTTTTTTACTATTTTGTTTACTATCTTAAATCGATACAGTAATTTCCACGAGGGATTACGCATTGAATACATTAAAGTCGATTACATATACATCATAGTACTTTCTATCACTAAATAAATACAATCGCATGCGACTATTTGCGTAATTTTAATTTAATATGAGTACAAGTTACATAAAAAGTTTTGGGCTTTTTTTAGATCTGGCAAAACAAAATATCTAAAAACATTTGCCTTGCCCCTTTTAATTATTAAAACCCCTTCAGCATGAAATTCATAGCGTTTACTTGAAAATTGTTAGAATATCAAAATCTCGTAAAATATGAATTTCAAAGAGCCTTGCGAACTTCGTCGAACTTGCGCCTTAGATACCCGACCAGTCACGCCCAAAGACTACGTGTGGAACGGCAGCGGCTCGTAAAGTCGACTAAGCTTGTTCACGTGATGGGCCCGGCCACCTAGAACCGCCTCCCGGTCTATGTTACAGCTACAAAATCAACGCAAGCCTTTAATTTAAAGCTAAAAAAATGGCTTATCGAGCGAGCCTTTTATAGATTGGACGAATTTATATACATATTTACTTAATTTAATTCAATTGATTTTTACTATGTATTTACATTAGAAAATAATTTACCATTTAATTTATGACATGTCACCATTGACGTTATCAATAAAATCTGAATCTTTAGGTAAATCGGCCGACGTTCGGATTTTCTTGAAAGAAAGAAACACGTTATGTAGGTACCTCCTTATCTCACGAACTACATATTAGTTATAGCCCGGTCAAATTAGACATTCAAGCTTGCAATCATTCGCATAAAGCTAAAAATTGGTACGAACGTTGGGAACACCATTATGAATGAAAAATAATAAAAAGTATCTTTCTCTATGGGTTTGGGTAATGTAATGCCTAATGGTAGGTAGTACCTACCTTTAGATATGGCATTAGATAATCCTACTTCCTATCCTTTCTAGGTACCATCAGAGCCATCTATAATTTTATAATAGTTTTAGACTAGCAGAAACAGGAATAAGATGGAACCCTGTTGGCGTTGACAGGATCAAGATTGGTTTACTACGGGTAGGTCAGGTCAGATTTTAATTTAATTCTTTGCCGCTAGGTGGCGCTCATAGAAAACTAATTACTCTCACGAGATGGCGCTGTTTCGAGAACCAAATCATCCCGTTGCCATGCCATCTCATGGAAATCTGATACTTATAATAAGTATAAATACCTTTTTGTTATCTCACTCAGCTTCAACGTCCATTTAGAGCTTTCAAGACGTTTGTCCTTACAGCCCAGACTTGCGTGGGTAAAAATTTCTACCCACGCAGAAACAAAAGTGATTTTCAGCTGATTTAGCGTCTGTGGACGGTTTGGGTTCTCTCTGGCCCGTCTTTTAAGCATGTCCCAAACATGCTTAATTGGGTTTAAGTCAGAGCTTCGAGATGGCTATTGCATTTTGCGAATGCCATCCTGCGCTAGATACGCATTAACACAACGAGCGGTGTGAGGGCGGGCGATATCTTGCATAGCCAAAAATTCTCATGGCCAATGAATCCTGCATTAGGCACAACATGTACCTGAAGAACCTCTCCAATGTACCGTTCTGGTGTATGGCTTCCGTTGATGTTTGTTAGCTCTGTAAGGGCTTCAGAACTTGTGCCTCCTCATACCATTAGTAAAATTTACTCCATTGGTCAGTCGTCCAGCCCCCTTACCATGGCGTTTGTCTAGGTACCAGAGAATAGAAATAAATGACAGTAATGACATTATAGTGTGGATAAAACGGGTAGAAAAGTAACTTTTTGCCACTTTCTACGCGTTTTATCCACACTTTAATGTCATTACTGTCATTTCTTTCTATTCTCTGGTACCTAGACAAACGCCATGGTACGGGGGCTGGTAGCATGTTCACGGGCAAATTTCAATCGAGCATCACGATGCTTCTTGAGAAGCTGGTCTTTTAGCATGTAAATTTATTTCCGGTATCTTTCTTCTTATTGTCCACTTGCATTGACACCACGAATTGATTGGAGACACTGATAACTTTAATTGCGATGAAGAACCGGTTCCCTATAAGACTTCTAAGATGAAAAAACGATCATTACGAGCCGTTGTGTATCTTTGAAAACCTCTTCCAGGTGTAATTGCGTAGTCGATTGAAGTCGTTTTAAGGCATATCGAAGTGTTGTACGAGTATGAGGTACATCAAGGATGGCAGCTACTTCACACAGAGTTCGACCTTTTTCAATAAGCAACACTGCCTGTATGTCGTGTGCTGCTAAAATTGACTTCTTTTTAAGCTTTATGTAATACAAAATCACTGCGCTTTACAAAAACAAACAATAATGCGAAAGTTTAAAGAAAAACTGCAAATAATCCACATTTAACCCACCCTATTCGTAACGCGCTAACGCCGTTATTAACATTTATGATGTACAGCTGCCAAAAACTGCCCGGTATTTATCGATTATCCACGTAAAATTAACAAACATAAGTTTTTTCATCTTCACTCTTCTAAAAATACAGGAAAATAAAGATATAAGCTGCTTTATATCTCTAAATTTTGTTGGGCCACATTCCGTGCCTCAGAGTGTATTTTGCGTGAGTGACAAGGGTAGACGAATACTTTTGCGTTATGTTTTTTAGAACATTTTTTTAAAATTTTTATGTTATGTAAAGTCATGAAAGAATTTCAGTTATGTTAAAATAAACTTTCAAGCCAGGAAAAGCGTTAGGCTGGGTTTCATTCTGTCACCCATCCTCTTTAACATATACGGCGAATACATCATGAGAAAGGCCTTAGAAGAATGGGAGGGCGGCATATCTGTTACGTTTGGAATCCTTTGCAACTATCCCTGCCTTCACTAACACCAAGATGCGACGAGGGTCGTTGATCAAGCTGCCATTCATTGCTGCTTCGACATACATAGCAGACTGTTCTATTAAATCCTCCAGAGGTCTAACAGCCATCTTCCTCTTTTCTTTTGCATCTGCCAGCATCGCGGACATCTCAAACGTTGATCAAAACCGCCATGTCCTTCAAGACTTCCGTTACTCCAGGAACGTTCACAGGAATTAAGGCTGGGAAGATGGTGTGAGACATGAGTAAAGGAAGCTTCGGGAACAGCTTTGAGTTTAGCTTGCTTTTAATTTTATCTTTTAGTATCAACCCTGCTGTGCAGTGGGCAAATGCTTGAGCCAATCTAGCCAACGTGAGGTGCCTGGTTCCCAAAATAGTCTTGTTCTGAGTTTTCTCCAGGCTAATGCCATAAGCACTAGCCTTCCTACGTAGCACAGGAGCCACAGTGTCATCACACCTCATTAATGCTTTACTGAGATTATTGCCTCTCTCAAGAAATATGTTCAAGAAGAACATAAGGTCAGTCCTGGCATCATTCCTCTCGTACAGCAAGAATCCTCCATGGTCAGAGGGTTGGTCAGCTGCCCCAATAGGAGACTCTTCAGCTTTCTTGAAGAACTGATCGACGATTTTCTTAGCGTCAAATCCTATATACGCTACGGCTTCACGAATTTTGCTATTGTTCTTCCACTCTACCTCTGTGAACCTCATGCTGATGGATTCAGCCCTATCCCCCTCCAAACCCAAAGCTGCAGCCATTTCTGCCACATCTCTGCCACATTGTTGGAGGCGTAAAGATCAGTAAGGTCCCCAATGCAACTAAAATGAGACTAGTCCGTACATTGGTCTTTTCGATTTTTCTGTATGGCTCAGAGTCTTAGACTATCCGGGCAATAGATCGAAAGAAGATAGGCCTTTGAGATGACCACATCTCAAAGGTCCAAGGTATTCGCAGCATACTTCTCCACCACCAGTTGGAGAAGTATGCTTCGAATACCTTGGACCGCCAAGCGAACAAATAAATCCGTCATTGAGCAGCTTCCGATTAAAACCAGACTCTCGACTTCATGCTACCAGAGAATCCTCGGGTATTTTGGTCACATTGCCCGCCGCCAACCAGATAATCTGGATAAGTTGGTTGTGGTAGGCAAAGTAGATGGGAAAAGACCCCGAGGTCGATCACCAAGTCGTTGGTGTGACCAGGTTACCGCCCTTACTGGTCTCCCTGTTGTTACCGCTCTAAGAGAAGCCAAAAACCGGACTAAGTGGAAGCAGCTTATTCACAAGGCTACTAAAGCCTTTCAAGGACCTTCAGCAATGAAGAACACGACCAGTAAGAAGAAGAAGAAGAAGAAAATAAACTTTAAAATGTTCCTCAAATTGTGGTTTACTTTTTAATAGACGTTCTTAATTATTTTACCAATATTTACTTTCTATATTTTACGCTTTGCACTACTTTCCATACTAGACGAACTATTTTGCATCGGGGCTCGTAATAGCTTATAGTATGGGATCCGTCTGCAAATCAGTGCGCTCATCGAGCTAAAAGTACCTACTTAATGACATTGCATTATTATTTGATAATTTGTTACCGACCTTCTAGTTAGACGCTAAAATACTTGGATTGTTCAGATGGATTAGGTATTATATTAATAAAACTACAATTTTTTTTTTACTATTTTGTTTACTATCTTAAATCGATACAGTAATTTCCACGAGGGATTACGCATTGAATACATTAAAGTCGATTACATATACATCATAGTACTTTCTATCACTAAATAAATACAATCGCATGCGACTATTTGCGTAATTTTAATTTAATATGAGTACAAGTTACATAAAAAGTTTTGGGCTTTTTTTAGATCTGGCAAAACAAAATATCTAAAAACATTTGCCTTGCCCCTTTTAATTATTAAAACCCCTTCAGCATGAAATTCATAGCGTTTACTTGAAAATTGTTAGAATATCAAAATCTCGTAAAATATGAATTTCAAAGAGCCTTGCGAACTTCGTCGAACTTGCGCCTTAGATACCCGACCAGTCACGCCCAAAGACTACGTGTGGAACGGCAGCGGCTCGTAAAGTCGACTAAGCTTGTTCACGTGATGGGCCCGGCCACCTAGAACCGCCTCCCGGTCTATGTTACAGCTACAAAATCAACGCAAGCCTTTAATTTAAAGCTAAAAAAATGGCTTATCGAGCGAGCCTTTTATAGATTGGACGAATTTATATACATATTTACTTAATTTAATTCAATTGATTTTTACTATGTATTTACATTAGAAAATAATTTACCATTTAATTTATGACATGTCACCATTGACGTTATCAATAAAATCTGAATCTTTAGGTAAATCGGCCGACGTTCGGATTTTCTTGAAAGAAAGAAACACGTTATGTAGGTACCTCCTTATCTCACGAACTACATATTAGTTATAGCCCGGTCAAATTAGACATTCAAGCTTGCAATCATTCGCATAAAGCTAAAAATTGGTACGAACGTTGGGAACACCATTATGAATGAAAAATAATAAAAAGTATCTTTCTCTATGGGTTTGGGTAATGTAATGCCTAATGGTAGGTAGTACCTACCTTTAGATATGGCATTAGATAATCCTACTTCCTATCCTTTCTAGGTACCATCAGAGCCATCTATAATTTTATAATAGTTTTAGACTAGCAGAAACAGGAATAAGATGGAACCCTGTTGGCGTTGACAGGATCAAGATTGGTTTACTACGGGTAGGTCAGGTCAGATTTTAATTTAATTCTTTGCCGCTAGGTGGCGCTCATAGAAAACTAATTACTCTCACGAGATGGCGCTGTTTCGAGAACCAAATCATCCCGTTGCCATGCCATCTCATGGAAATCTGATACTTATAATAAGTATAAATACCTTTTTGTTATCTCACTCAGCTTCAACGTCCATTTAGAGCTTTCAAGACGTTTGTCCTTACAGCCCAGACTTGCGTGGGTAAAAATTTCTACCCACGCAGAAACAAAAGTGATTTTCAGCTGATTTAGCGTCTGTGGACGGTTTGGGTTCTCTCTGGCCCGTCTTTTAAGCATGTCCCAAACATGCTTAATTGGGTTTAAGTCAGAGCTTCGAGATGGCTATTGCATTTTGCGAATGCCATCCTGCGCTAGATACGCATCAACACAACGAGCGGTGTGAGGGCGGGCGATATCTTGCATAGCCAAAAATTCTCATGGCCAATGAATCCTGCATTAGGCACAACATGTACCTGAAGAACCTCTCCAATGTACCGTTCTGGTGTATGGCTTCCGTTGATGTTTGTTAGCTCTGTAAGGGCTTCAGAACTTGTGCCTCCTCATACCATTAGTAAAATTTACTCCATTGGTCAGTCGTCCAGGTAGCATGTTCACGGGCAAATTTCAATCGAGC
The DNA here is from genome assembly GCA_963565295.1 of Epirrhoe alternata. Taxonomy (NCBI): domain Eukaryota; kingdom Metazoa; phylum Arthropoda; class Insecta; order Lepidoptera; family Geometridae; genus Epirrhoe; species Epirrhoe alternata. The sequence continues at coordinate 6,829,774 of OY751375.1, forward strand.
ATCACGATGCTTCTTGAGAATCGAGCATCACGATGGTCTTTTAGCATGTAAATTTATTTCCGGTATCTTTCTTCTTATTGTCCACTTGCATTGACACCACGAATTGATTGGAGACACTGATAACTTTAATTGCGATGAAGAACCGGTTCCCTATAAGACTTCTAAGATGAAAAAACGATCATTACGAGCCGTTGTGTATCTTTGAAAACCTCTTCCAGGTGTAATTGCGTAGTCGATTGAAGTCGTTTTAAGGCATATCGAAGTGTTGTACGAGTATGAGGTACATCAAGGATGGCAGCTACTTCACACAGAGTTCGACCTTTTTCAATAAGCAACACTGCCTGTATGTCGTGTGCTGCTAAAATTGACTTCTTTTTAAGCTTTATGTAATACAAAATCACTGCGCTTTACAAAAACAAACAATAATGCGAAAGTTTAAAGAAAAACTGCAAATAATCCACATTTAACCCACCCTATTCGTAACGCGCTAACGCCGTTATTAACATTTATGATGTACAGCTGCCAAAAACTGCCCGGTATTTATCGATTATCCACGTAAAATTAACAAACATAAGTTTTTTCATCTTCACTCTTCTAAAAATACAGGAAAATAAAGATATAAGCTGCTTTATATCTCTAAATTTTGTTGGGCCACATTCCGTGCCTCTAGAGTGTATTTTGCGTGAGTGACAAGGGTAGACGAATACTTTTGCGTTATGTTTTTTAGAACATTTTTTTAAATTTTTTATGTTATGTAAAGTCATGAAAGAATTTCAGTTATGTTAAAATAAACTTTCAAGCCAGGAAAAGCGTTAGGCTGGGTTTCATTCTGTCACCCATCCTCTTTAACATATACGGCGAATACATCATGAGAAAGGCCTTAGAAGAATGGGAGGGCGGCATATCTGTTACGTTTGGAATCCTTTGCAACTATCCCTGCCTTCACTAACACCAAGATGCGACGAGGGTCGTTGATCAAGCTGCCATTCATTGCTGCTTCGACATACATAGCAGACTGTTCTATTAAATCCTCCAGAGGTCTAACAGCCATCTTCCTCTTTTCTTTTGCATCTGCCAGCATCGCGGACATCTCAAACGTTGATCAAAACCGCCATGTCCTTCAAGACTTCCGTTACTCCAGGAACGTTCACAGGAATTAAGGCTGGGAAGATGGTGTGAGACATGAGTAAAGGAAGCTTCGGGAACAGCTTTGAGTTTAGCTTGCTTTTAATTTTATCTTTTAGTATCAACCCTGCTGTGCAGTGGGCAAATGCTTGAGCCAATCTAGCCAACGTGAGGTGCCTGGTTCCCAAAATAGTCTTGTTCTGAGTTTTCTCCAGGCTAATGCCATAAGCACTAGCCTTCCTACGTAGCACAGGAGCCACAGTGTCATCACACCTCATTAATGCTTTACTGAGATTATTGCCTCTCTCAAGAAATATGTTCAAGAAGAACATAAGGTCAGTCCTGGCATCATTCCTCTCGTACAGCAAGAATCCTCCATGGTCAGAGGGTTGGTCAGCTGCCCCAATAGGAGACTCTTCAGCTTTCTTGAAGAACTGATCGACGATTTTCTTAGCGTCAAATCCTATATACGCTACGGCTTCACGAATTTTGCTATTGTTCTTCCACTCTACCTCTGTGAACCTCATGCTGATGGATTCAGCCCTATCCCCCTCCAAACCCAAAGCTGCAGCCATTTCTGCCACATCTCTGCCACATTGTTGGAGGCGTAAAGATCAGTAAGGTCCCCAATGCAACTAAAATGAGACTAGTCCGTACATTGGTCTTTTCGATTTTTCTGTATGGCTCAGAGTCTTAGACTATCCGGGCAATAGATCGAAAGAAGATAGGCCTTTGAGATGACCACATCTCAAAGGTCCAAGGTATTCGCAGCATACTTCTCCACCACCAGTTGGAGAAGTATGCTTCGAATACCTTGGACCGCCAAGCGAACAAATAAATCCGTCATTGAGCAGCTTCCGATTAAAACCAGACTCTCGACTTCATGCTACCAGAGAATCCTCGGGTATTTTGGTCACATTGCCCGCCGCCAACCAGATAATCTGGATAAGTTGGTTGTGGTAGGCAAAGTAGATGGGAAAAGACCCCGAGGTCGATCACCAAGTCGTTGGTGTGACCAGGTTACCGCCCTTACTGGTCTCCCTGTTGTTACCGCTCTAAGAGAAGCCAAAAACCGGACTAAGTGGAAGCAGCTTATTCACAAGGCTACTAAAGCCTTTCAAGGACCTTCAGCAATGAAGAACACGACCAGTAAGAAGAAGAAGAAGAAGAAAATAAACTTTAAAATGTTCCTCAAATTGTGGTTTACTTTTTAATAGACGTTCTTAATTATTTTACCAATATTTACTTTCTATATTTTACGCTTTGCACTACTTTCCATACTAGACGAACTATTTTGCATCGGGGCTCGTAATAGCTTATAGTATGGGATCCGTCTGCAAATCAGTGCGCTCATCGAGCTAAAAGTACCTACTTAATGACATTGCATTATTATTTGATAATTTGTTACCGACCTTCTAGTTAGACGCTAAAATACTTGGATTGTTCAGATGGATTAGGTATTATATTAATAAAACTACAATTTTTTTTTTACTATTTTGTTTACTATCTTAAATCGATACAGTAATTTCCACGAGGGATTACGCATTGAATACATTAAAGTCGATTACATATACATCATAGTACTTTCTATCACTAAATAAATACAATCGCATGCGACTATTTGCGTAATTTTAATTTAATATGAGTACAAGTTACATAAAAAGTTTTGGGCTTTTTTTAGATCTGGCAAAACAAAATATCTAAAAACATTTGCCTTGCCCCTTTTAATTATTAAAACCCCTTCAGCATGAAATTCATAGCGTTTACTTGAAAATTGTTAGAATATCAAAATCTCGTAAAATATGAATTTCAAAGAGCCTTGCGAACTTCGTCGAACTTGCGCCTTAGATACCCGACCAGTCACGCCCAAAGACTACGTGTGGAACGGCAGCGGCTCGTAAAGTCGACTAAGCTTGTTCACGTGATGGGCCCGGCCACCTAGAACCGCCTCCCGGTCTATGTTACAGCTACAAAATCAACGCAAGCCTTTAATTTAAAGCTAAAAAAATGGCTTATCGAGCGAGCCTTTTATAGATTGGACGAATTTATATACATATTTACTTAATTTAATTCAATTGATTTTTACTATGTATTTACATTAGAAAATAATTTACCATTTAATTTATGACATGTCACCATTGACGTTATCAATAAAATCTGAATCTTTAGGTAAATCGGCCGACGTTCGGATTTTCTTGAAAGAAAGAAACACGTTATGTAGGTACCTCCTTATCTCACGAACTACATATTAGTTATAGCCCGGTCAAATTAGACATTCAAGCTTGCAATCATTCGCATAAAGCTAAAAATTGGTACGAACGTTGGGAACACCATTATGAATGAAAAATAATAAAAAGTATCTTTCTCTATGGGTTTGGGTAATGTAATGCCTAATGGTAGGTAGTACCTACCTTTAGATATGGCATTAGATAATCCTACTTCCTATCCTTTCTAGGTACCATCAGAGCCATCTATAATTTTATAATAGTTTTAGACTAGCAGAAACAGGAATAAGATGGAACCCTGTTGGCGTTGACAGGATCAAGATTGGTTTACTACGGGTAGGTCAGGTCAGATTTTAATTTAATTCTTTGCCGCTAGGTGGCGCTCATAGAAAACTAATTACTCTCACGAGATGGCGCTGTTTCGAGAACCAAATCATCCCGTTGCCATGCCATCTCATGGAAATCTGATACTTATAATAAGTATAAATACCTTTTTGTTATCTCACTCAGCTTCAACGTCCATTTAGAGCTTTCAAGACGTTTGTCCTTACAGCCCAGACTTGCGTGGGTAAAAATTTCTACCCACGCAGAAACAAAAGTGATTTTCAGCTGATTTAGCGTCTGTGGACGGTTTGGGTTCTCTCTGGCCCGTCTTTTAAGCATGTCCCAAACATGCTTAATTGGGTTTAAGTCAGAGCTTCGAGATGGCTATTGCATTTTGCGAATGCCATCCTGCGCTAGATACGCATTAACACAACGAGCGGTGTGAGGGCGGGCGATATCTTGCATAGCCAAAAATTCTCATGGCCAATGAATCCTGCATTAGGCACAACATGTACCTGAAGAACCTCTCCAATGTACCGTTCTGGTGTATGGCTTCCGTTGATGTTTGTTAGCTCTGTAAGGGCTTCAGAACTTGTGCCTCCTCATACCATTAGTAAAATTTACTCCATTGGTCAGTCGTCCAGCCCCCTTACCATGGCGTTTGTCTAGGTACCAGAGAATAGAAATAAATGACAGTAATGACATTATAGTGTGGATAAAACGGGTAGAAAAGTAACTTTTTGCCACTTTCTACGCGTTTTATCCACACTTTAATGTCATTACTGTCATTTCTTTCTATTCTCTGGTACCTAGACAAACGCCATGGTACGGGGGCTGGTAGCATGTTCACGGGCAAATTTCAATCGAGCATCACGATGCTTCTTGAGAAGCTGGTCTTTTAGCATGTAAATTTATTTCCGGTATCTTTCTTCTTATTGTCCACTTGCATTGACACCACGAATTGATTGGAGACACTGATAACTTTAATTGCGATGAAGAACCGGTTCCCTATAAGACTTCTAAGATGAAAAAACGATCATTACGAGCCGTTGTGTATCTTTGAAAACCTCTTCCAGGTGTAATTGCGTAGTCGATTGAAGTCGTTTTAAGGCATATCGAAGTGTTGTACGAGTATGAGGTACATCAAGGATGGCAGCTACTTCACACAGAGTTCGACCTTTTTCAATAAGCAACACTGCCTGTATGTCGTGTGCTGCTAAAATTGACTTCTTTTTAAGCTTTATGTAATACAAAATCACTGCGCTTTACAAAAACAAACAATAATGCGAAAGTTTAAAGAAAAACTGCAAATAATCCACATTTAACCCACCCTATTCGTAACGCGCTAACGCCGTTATTAACATTTATGATGTACAGCTGCCAAAAACTGCCCGGTATTTATCGATTATCCACGTAAAATTAACAAACATAAGTTTTTTCATCTTCACTCTTCTAAAAATACAGGAAAATAAAGATATAAGCTGCTTTATATCTCTAAATTTTGTTGGGCCACATTCCGTGCCTCAGAGTGTATTTTGCGTGAGTGACAAGGGTAGACGAATACTTTTGCGTTATGTTTTTTAGAACATTTTTTTAAAATTTTTATGTTATGTAAAGTCATGAAAGAATTTCAGTTATGTTAAAATAAACTTTCAAGCCAGGAAAAGCGTTAGGCTGGGTTTCATTCTGTCACCCATCCTCTTTAACATATACGGCGAATACATCATGAGAAAGGCCTTAGAAGAATGGGAGGGCGGCATATCTGTTACGTTTGGAATCCTTTGCAACTATCCCTGCCTTCACTAACACCAAGATGCGACGAGGGTCGTTGATCAAGCTGCCATTCATTGCTGCTTCGACATACATAGCAGACTGTTCTATTAAATCCTCCAGAGGTCTAACAGCCATCTTCCTCTTTTCTTTTGCATCTGCCAGCATCGCGGACATCTCAAACGTTGATCAAAACCGCCATGTCCTTCAAGACTTCCGTTACTCCAGGAACGTTCACAGGAATTAAGGCTGGGAAGATGGTGTGAGACATGAGTAAAGGAAGCTTCGGGAACAGCTTTGAGTTTAGCTTGCTTTTAATTTTATCTTTTAGTATCAACCCTGCTGTGCAGTGGGCAAATGCTTGAGCCAATCTAGCCAACGTGAGGTGCCTGGTTCCCAAAATAGTCTTGTTCTGAGTTTTCTCCAGGCTAATGCCATAAGCACTAGCCTTCCTACGTAGCACAGGAGCCACAGTGTCATCACACCTCATTAATGCTTTACTGAGATTATTGCCTCTCTCAAGAAATATGTTCAAGAAGAACATAAGGTCAGTCCTGGCATCATTCCTCTCGTACAGCAAGAATCCTCCATGGTCAGAGGGTTGGTCAGCTGCCCCAATAGGAGACTCTTCAGCTTTCTTGAAGAACTGATCGACGATTTTCTTAGCGTCAAATCCTATATACGCTACGGCTTCACGAATTTTGCTATTGTTCTTCCACTCTACCTCTGTGAACCTCATGCTGATGGATTCAGCCCTATCCCCCTCCAAACCCAAAGCTGCAGCCATTTCTGCCACATCTCTGCCACATTGTTGGAGGCGTAAAGATCAGTAAGGTCCCCAATGCAACTAAAATGAGACTAGTCCGTACATTGGTCTTTTCGATTTTTCTGTATGGCTCAGAGTCTTAGACTATCCGGGCAATAGATCGAAAGAAGATAGGCCTTTGAGATGACCACATCTCAAAGGTCCAAGGTATTCGCAGCATACTTCTCCACCACCAGTTGGAGAAGTATGCTTCGAATACCTTGGACCGCCAAGCGAACAAATAAATCCGTCATTGAGCAGCTTCCGATTAAAACCAGACTCTCGACTTCATGCTACCAGAGAATCCTCGGGTATTTTGGTCACATTGCCCGCCGCCAACCAGATAATCTGGATAAGTTGGTTGTGGTAGGCAAAGTAGATGGGAAAAGACCCCGAGGTCGATCACCAAGTCGTTGGTGTGACCAGGTTACCGCCCTTACTGGTCTCCCTGTTGTTACCGCTCTAAGAGAAGCCAAAAACCGGACTAAGTGGAAGCAGCTTATTCACAAGGCTACTAAAGCCTTTCAAGGACCTTCAGCAATGAAGAACACGACCAGTAAGAAGAAGAAGAAGAAGAAAATAAACTTTAAAATGTTCCTCAAATTGTGGTTTACTTTTTAATAGACGTTCTTAATTATTTTACCAATATTTACTTTCTATATTTTACGCTTTGCACTACTTTCCATACTAGACGAACTATTTTGCATCGGGGCTCGTAATAGCTTATACGAGCCCCGATGCAAAATACTTCGTCTAGTATGGAAAGCAGTGCAAAGCGTAAAATATAGAAAGTAAATATTGGTAAAATAATTAAGAACGTTTAGTAAAAAGTAAACCACAATTTGAGGAACATTTTAAAGTTTATTTTAACATAACTGAAATTCTTTTTGACTTTACATAACGTAAAAAAAATTCAAAAATATTCTAAAAAACACAACGCAAAAGTATTCGTCTACCCTTGTCACTCACGCAAAATAGTTCGTCTACTACTTAGTTGTGTCGCCTTTGCTCTCAATGACAGCTTTAATGCGAAGAGGCATGGTTGCATCCAACGCTGCACACTCCTCAGGCGTAATTGACTCCAAGATAGCCAAGAGTTTAGCCTTTAAGCCGCTCTTCGATCTTGATGGATTTTTACGCCGAACTTTTTTCATTTTCCACCAAAGGGTTTTGATCGGCGACAAGTCCGGGCTGTTAGATGGCCATTCGATTGTAGGGATGCTTTTCGCCAGTAGCCACGTCTTTGTTGTCCTTGCAGTATGGCAGGAAGCACCATCCTGTTGATAAACGAAGGAATCTTGATGCTAAAGTGACGTTGTAGAGGGCAGTCAATTCTCTTCCTAAAGGTTTTGATACCTTGCAGCATTGATAGAACCATCCACAAACTGCATACCACCAACACCTTGTGCAGACATGTAGCCCCATAACTTATGAGACGCCGGAAACTTCACTTTGCGTTTGAGACAATCAGTATGAAATGCCTCATTTTTGTTCCGAATCCCTTTTTTCCTTTCATCGACGACTATCACTTCAAATTTGGACTCATCACTGCAAATGATACTACGCCACTGATCGGAAGTCCAATTTAAATGATCACGAGCAAACTTCAACCTCTTTTTCTTTTGTACAGCAGTCAACAGTGGTTTCTCCTTAGCGGTGTAAAATCCGTAACCCATTATTTTTAAGACTCTTTGGCAAGTATCAACTTAGACGTCTTTGTGAATCCTTCCATTGCACCGTGAGTTCTCCAGCTCAAGCACGACGATTATTTTTGATAATTTTCTTCAGAATTCTGTTTTCTCCTGCACTTGTGATGCGTGGTCGACCAGTTTTCTTCAAACAAGAAGTCGTTCTATTCTTTTTATAGTGCTGAATGATAGATTGAACTGTAGACCTGGGAAGTATCAAGTCTTTAGATATTTGGTAACTTGATTTGCCAGCATCGACCCCACAAACTATTCACTTTCGAAGCTTTTCACACACGGGTTTGCCACGACTCATTGTTATTTAAAAACTAATGAAAAAAGCTGAAATTTTCAGATTTATACTGTCTCACTTGACGAATGACACAGAATTACTTTTACAAATTTAAATTATGCAACATAATTGTACAAAGAAGGAATAATCTTATTTAACTCACCGATAGACGAATTCTTTTGCATCGATTAACAATTAGACGAACTATTTTGCTTATAACTTCTTCGAATTTAAAACAGGATATGTATAAATTTAAAAAGCTAAAATAGATTATTGGTTCATAATTAAAAAATGGCATAAGTAACGCGACATGTGATAGTAGAACAGCTTAATATTTTATATAGATATACAAAATAATGAAGTTAGAAAAAATCTCACACAGAAAATTTCACACTAGACGAACTATTTTGCATTGGGGCTCGTAGTATGGGATCCGTCTGCAAATCAGTGCGCTCATCGAGCTAAAAGTACCTACTTAATGACATTGCATTATTATTTGATAATTTGTTACCGACCTTCTAGTTAGACGCTAAAATACTTGGATTGTTCAGATGGATTAGGTATTATATTAATAAAACTACAATTTTTTTTTTACTATTTTGTTTACTATCTTAAATCGATACAGTAATTTCCACGAGGGATTACGCATTGAATACATTAAAGTCGATTACATATACATCATAGTACTTTCTATCACTAAATAAATACAATCGCATGCGACTATTTGCGTAATTTTAATTTAATATGAGTACAAGTTACATAAAAAGTTTTGGGCTTTTTTTAGATCTGGCAAAACAAAATATCTAAAAACATTTGCCTTGCCCCTTTTAATTATTAAAACCCCTTCAGCATGAAATTCATAGCGTTTACTTGAAAATTGTTAGAATATCAAAATCTCGTAAAATATGAATTTCAAAGAGCCTTGCGAACTTCGTCGAACTTGCGCCTTAGATACCCGACCAGTCACGCCCAAAGACTACGTGTGGAACGGCAGCGGCTCGTAAAGTCGACTAAGCTTGTTCACGTGATGGGCCCGGCCACCTAGAACCGCCTCCCGGTCTATGTTACAGCTACAAAATCAACGCAAGCCTTTAATTTAAAGCTAAAAAAATGGCTTATCGAGCGAGCCTTTTATAGATTGGACGAATTTATATACATATTTACTTAATTTAATTCAATTGATTTTTACTATGTATTTACATTAGAAAATAATTTACCATTTAATTTATGACATGTCACCATTGACGTTATCAATAAAATCTGAATCTTTAGGTAAATCGGCCGACGTTCGGATTTTCTTGAAAGAAAGAAACACGTTATGTAGGTACCTCCTTATCTCACGAACTACATATTAGTTATAGCCCGGTCAAATTAGACATTCAAGCTTGCAATCATTCGCATAAAGCTAAAAATTGGTACGAACGTTGGGAACACCATTATGAATGAAAAATAATAAAAAGTATCTTTCTCTATGGGTTTGGGTAATGTAATGCCTAATGGTAGGTAGTACCTACCTTTAGATATGGCATTAGATAATCCTACTTCCTATCCTTTCTAGGTACCATCAGAGCCATCTATAATTTTATAATAGTTTTAGACTAGCAGAAACAGGAATAAGATGGAACCCTGTTGGCGTTGACAGGATCAAGATTGGTTTACTACGGGTAGGTCAGGTCAGATTTTAATTTAATTCTTTGCCGCTAGGTGGCGCTCATAGAAAACTAATTACTCTCACGAGATGGCGCTGTTTCGAGAACCAAATCATCCCGTTGCCATGCCATCTCATGGAAATCTGATACTTATAATAAGTATAAATACCTTTTTGTTATCTCACTCAGCTTCAACGTCCATTTAGAGCTTTCAAGACGTTTGTCCTTACAGCCCAGACTTGCGTGGGTAAAAATTTCTACCCACGCAGAAACAAAAGTGATTTTCAGCTGATTTAGCGTCTGTGGACGGTTTGGGTTCTCTCTGGCCCGTCTTTTAAGCATGTCCCAAACATGCTTAATTGGGTTTAAGTCAGAGCTTCGAGATGGCTATTGCATTTTGCGAATGCCATCCTGCGCTAGATACGCATCAACACAACGAGCGGTGTGAGGGCGGGCGATATCTTGCATAGCCAAAAATTCTCATGGCCAATGAATCCTGCATTAGGCACAACATGTACCTGAAGAACCTCTCCAATGTACCGTTCTGGTGTATGGCTTCCGTTGATGTTTGTTAGCTCTGTAAGGGCTTCAGAACTTGTGCCTCCTCATACCATTAGTAAAATTTACTCCATTGGTCAGTCGTCCAGCCCCCTTACCATGGCGTTTGTCTAGGTACCAGAGAATAGAAATAAATGACAGTAATGACATTATAGTGTGGATAAAACGGGTAGAAAAGTAACTTTTTGCCACTTTCTACGCGTTTTATCCACACTTTAATGTCATTACTGTCATTTCTTTCTATTCTCTGGTACCTAGACAAACGCCATGGTACGGGGGCTGGTAGCATGTTCACGGGCAAATTTCAATCGAGCATCACGATGCTTCTTGAGAAGCTGGTCTTTTAGCATGTAAATTTATTTCCGGTATCTTTCTTCTTATTGTCCACTTGCATTGACACCACGAATTGATTGGAGACACTGATAACTTTAATTGCGATGAAGAACCGGTTCCCTATAAGACTTCTAAGATGAAAAAACGATCATTACGAGCCGTTGTGTATCTTTGAAAACCTCTTCCAGGTGTAATTGCGTAGTCGATTGAAGTCGTTTTAAGGCATATCGAAGTGTTGTACGAGTATGAGGTACATCAAGGATGGCAGCTACTTCACACAGAGTTCGACCTTTTTCAATAAGCAACACTGCCTGTATGTCGTGTGCTGCTAAAATTGACTTCTTTTTAAGCTTTATGTAATACAAAATCACTGCGCTTTACAAAAACAAACAATAATGCGAAAGTTTAAAGAAAAACTGCAAATAATCCACATTTAACCCACCCTATTCGTAACGCGCTAACGCCGTTATTAACATTTATGATGTACAGCTGCCAAAAACTGCCCGGTATTTATCGATTATCCACGTAAAATTAACAAACATAAGTTTTTTCATCTTCACTCTTCTAAAAATACAGGAAAATAAAGATATAAGCTGCTTTATATCTCTAAATTTTGTTGGGCCACATTCCGTGCCTCAGAGTGTATTTTGCGTGAGTGACAAGGGTAGACGAATACTTTTGCGTTATGTTTTTTAGAACATTTTTTTAAATTTTTTATGTTATGTAAAGTCATGAAAGAATTTCAGTTATGTTAAAATAAACTTTCAAGCCAGGAAAAGCGTTAGGCTGGGTTTCATTCTGTCACCCATCCTCTTTAACATATACGGCGAATACATCATGAGAAAGGCCTTAGAAGAATGGGAGGGCGGCATATCTGTTACGTTTGGAATCCTTTGCAACTATCCCTGCCTTCACTAACACCAAGATGCGACGAGGGTCGTTGATCAAGCTGCCATTCATTGCTGCTTCGACATACATAGCAGACTGTTCTATTAAATCCTCCAGAGGTCTAACAGCCATCTTCCTCTTTTCTTTTGCATCTGCCAGCATCGCGGACATCTCAAACGTTGATCAAAACCGCCATGTCCTTCAAGACTTCCGTTACTCCAGGAACGTTCACAGGAATTAAGGCTGGGAAGATGGTGTGAGACATGAGTAAAGGAAGCTTCGGGAACAGCTTTGAGTTTAGCTTGCTTTTAATTTTATCTTTTAGTATCAACCCTGCTGTGCAGTGGGCAAATGCTTGAGCCAATCTAGCCAACGTGAGGTGCCTGGTTCCCAAAATAGTCTTGTTCTGAGTTTTGTCCAGGCTAATGCCATAAGCACTAGCCTTCCTACGTAGCACAGGAGCCACAGTGTCATCACACCTCATTAATGCTTTACTGAGATTATTGCCTCTCTCAAGAAATATGTTCAAGAAGAACATAAGGTCAGTCCTGGCATCATTCCTCTCGTACAGCAAGAATCCTCCATGGTCAGAGGGTTGGTCAGCTGCCCCAATAGGAGACTCTTCAGCTTTCTTGAAGAACTGATCGACGATTTTCTTAGCGTCAAATCCTATATACGCTACGGCTTCACGAATTTTGCTATTGTTCTTCCACTCTACCTCTGTGAACCTCATGCTGATGGATTCAGCCCTATCCCCCTCCAAACCCAAAGCTGCAGCCATTTCTGCCACATCTCTGCCACATTGTTGGAGGCGTAAAGATCAGTAAGGTCCCCAATGCAACTAAAATGAGACTAGTCCGTACATTGGTCTTTTCGATTTTTCTGTATGGCTCAGAGTCTTAGACTATCCGGGCAATAGATCGAAAGAAGATAGGCCTTTGAGATGCCGCTCAGCACACGTTGGAGCACTGCTCGGCGTGGTGCGAGGAGCGTGGAGTCTTGGTCAACAGGATCGGGCAGGATCTCAGTCTGCCAAGCGTAGTTGCAGCTATGCTGGCAGACGACACGGCCTGGAGGGCCGTGGCCTCTTTCTGTGAAGCCGTTCTGGTCCAGAAAGAGGCGGCTGAGCGGGATCGTGAGAGGGCCGATCCCGCTCGGAGAAGGAGGCGGAGGCGGGGCGCTAACGGCCGTCCCGCACCGCCTGCCCCCCCGTGAGGGGGGCGGAGTGGTATCCCCTGCCAAACAGGGGACTTTCCGGGTCCGCGGGTGGCTGAAGTGGGGACTTCGACTGTCCACGATGCGGACCCCGGGAGGGCGGCGGCGCTCTGTGGCGAGCGCCGCCGTAAGCACCGCGAGGGTGCCGGGCGTGGCTGTGGGTGCCATTCCCGGGACAGTGCTTAGGCAAAATGCGAGAGGGGCACCGCTGTGTTCCGTAGGAGATCGCGGAGCCCCTTGACAGGCATGGAGGCCGGCCACGCGTCAGTTTTTAGTCGGTGAGAGTCCGACATAACCCTTCCGCTGTCCCCACGGCGGTCGGGTATCCATAATGGATTTTCTGACGTTATAAAAAAAAAAAAAAAAAAAAAAAAAAAAAAAAAGGCCTTTGAGATGACCACATCTCAAAGGTCCAAGGTATTCGCAGCATACTTCTCCACCACCAGTTGGAGAAGTATGCTTCGAATACCTTGGACCGCCAAGCGAACAAATAAATCCGTCATTGAGCAGCTTCCGATTAAAACCAGACTCTCGACTTCATGCTACCAGAGAATCCTCGGGTATTTTGGTCACATTGCCCGCCGCCAACCAGATAATCTGGATAAGTTGGTTGTGGTAGGCAAAGTAGATGGGAAAAGACCCCGAGGTCGATCACCAAGTCGTTGGTGTGACCAGGTTACCGCCCTTACTGGTCTCCCTGTTGTTACCGCTCTAAGAGAAGCCAAAAACCGGACTAAGTGGAAGCAGCTTATTCACAAGGCTACTAAAGCCTTTCAAGGACCTTCAGCAATGAAGAACACGACCAGTAAGAAGAAGAAGAAGAAGAAAATAAACTTTAAAATGTTCCTCAAATTGTGGTTTACTTTTTAATAGACGTTCTTAATTATTTTACCAATATTTACTTTCTATATTTTACGCTTTGCACTACTTTCCATACTAGACGAACTATTTTGCATCGGGGCTCGTAATAGCTTATAGTATGGGATCCGTCTGCAAATCAGTGCGCTCATCGAGCTAAAAGTACCTACTTAATGACATTGCATTATTATTTGATAATTTGTTACCGACCTTCTAGTTAGACGCTAAAATACTTGGATTGTTCAGATGGATTAGGTATTATATTAATAAAACTACAATCTTTTTTTTACTATTTTGTTTACTATCTTAAATCGATACAGTCATTTCCACGAGGGATTACGCATTGAATACATTAAAAAACATGAATACATTAAAGTCGATTACATATACATCATAGTACTTTCTATCACTAAATAAATACAATCGCATGCGACTATTTGCGTAATTTTAATTTAATATGAGTACAAGTTACATAAAAAGTTTTGGGCTTTTTTTAGATCTGGCAAAACAAAATATCTAAAAACATTTGCCTTGCCCCTTTTAATTATTAAAACCCCTTCAGCATGAAATTCATAGCGTTTACTTGAAAATTGTTAGAATATCAAAATCTCGTAAAATATGAATTTCAAAAAGTGACATTCTGGTACAAAATGGTTTCTATGGCTATCATGCTAAAGGGTTTATATCAATTTATTTTTTTAACCTACTAAAGTTGTATCGAATAGAATAAATAAAATAATACTAATGTGCCAAGTGCGCCAATAAATACGTGAAATGTTTTGCTTAGAGCATTTCAAAATACCAACAAATTGTGCTTACAAAACTATATAAGTACGTGCAATAAACGCATTAAAATGTCTTTATAAAATAAATGCAAAGAAATTAAACCCCGAACATCAAGTTCCATACACATCTACTTTAGGTACTTGTCCGACCGCGGGCGAGTGAGGGGCAAGCGATCAACGATTTTATCGCTCAGGAAACGAACAAAAGATATAATTTTCTATTGAAAGATTTAATATTCCGTGTCAATAAAAGAGACACAAATATTTATAGTCCAACGCCGGCCGTTCACACCGCCGCCGGTGGTAAAAGTTTTATCGCGGCGACAAAATTCGCTCGGCGTAATCGCTCAGCGATACTCGCACAGCTTTCAAAACTCATGCCGAGCGATGAAAAAGTCATAGCCCAGCGACAAAACTATACTCGTTTCAACGCTCATCGCCCAACGCTTTACGCTCGCGGTCGGACAACTGCCTTAAATTGCCTATAAATAAACATTATAAATAGCTATTGGAGTTTGAGGTATCCGAGGACGAATGCAAATTAATTCTTATTTTCTAACAGATGTAGATATTATGAAGATAAAGAACTATTACAATGAGATTCTACGGATTATGCTAAGGACACTACTTAGTCCGTTTCCTTAATATCCAGTGAAAATAATATTATGAATATTTATGGATCTATATCATCGGGACTTGCGTAAGTACAGATTAAAGAATGTTATTTTCTGTCTTATGATAAATATGACTTATAAGTAATAACCAACGCAAATATTTATCCAAATTCCATCCCAATACTATAACTTCTGAAATATCATAAGTAACATTGATCGCCTTAATGAGAAAGAAAATATGAATAGTTCTAATACAGTCAAACATCTTACACGGTAACTACTCACGGATTATTTTTACCTATGGTACCTACCTAAAAAATATTATGTATGAGTGAAAATATAAGTATTTTTTTAACATTAGGACAAGTAATAATGCTATAATGCCGTCGACGCCATCATCGATCGTCAGTGAACAAAATAAGAACGTGCAAGTTTTAGTTTAATTGAGTTTACTATTAAACTAAAACTTGCACGTTCTTATTTTGTTCTCACTAAAGACTAAAACGGCATGTCGTTGAAAGTGACATAACTAAAATTATAATCAAAATGGCGCCACTGAGCTTCCATAACAGCTGTTTTACACGGCAAGCAAAATGGTCTTAACTAAATCTACCCACAAATGCTTAATTTTTACTAAAATTAAGATATTTTAAGAAGGCCACTGTAATATTTATTTCATTTTGGACTTTATCGTTAACGAAATAAGAACGAAGCATTTTAGTTTAGTTAACTTTAGTCAGTGAACAACAGAACCGACGCCAATATCTTCTTAGCAGTATTACTTGTCCTTTGGTGATCAGATTGACTATGCTTTAAAATACCATTGACTGAATAATGTATGACATATCTCATAAATAAATAATATCACTTACAAACACATAAAAGCGTCATAACCGACTGAAAAGTCAGCCGGGTAAAATTATCTTAAAACTAGTAAAATAAATGGTTTTTCAACATATCAAACACAACAAACATAAACAACACAAGTAATACAATAACAGGGAATGCATTTTTAAAAGGAAGCTTGTGATAGCTGCATTTATTTTGGTAAATAAAATGTGCTAACAGCGTTCGCACAAAATAGACGCGATAAACTCAGGCATAAGTCATAATATAATATACGGGATTGATAATTTAACTAAAACAAAGAAACGCTCAGTTGAAAATGCTACTAGCGATCGCAGAAAGTCTTCTGTCAATCAAACTTGGGTGTTGTAATTCAATGTTTAAGACTGGTGTTGGGTGTTATTATTATTGGGTGTTATGTCTGTCGAGGTCTGTTCGGTTGAACCCGTTTCTATAAACGATTTGAATTAACTACTACCTGTGATGAAGCATTATAGGAATTTAAATTCATTAAACCCGTCTGTGATTTCTTTCAAATCAGTCTTGAATGGGAATGACTAAAATGAGGTAAATTTCTGAAATAATTATTGTTCTTTAACATAAAATGAAACAATATAAACTGAAGACGGCAGATTCCGTTCAGATCTTCAGGTCAGGCAAGATATTTTGTCCAACATGAGTCAGTTTCGAAAAGAGATTCAAAGATATAACATAATTAGAATTAAGCATACGGCAAATTAAACGATTTTACGAAGAAGTGAACTACAAAGCAATGATGCAACTTTTATGAAAATTTAAAACAATATCAGTGGTGTCGTTTTGTAGCTAATCGTATTAAAGGATGATTACATTTATGACAACGGAATCAATGTTGTATTTTCTTCACTCGGTACTCGGAATAAGTCGAATGCTTATTAGAATCGACACAATAGACGAAATCAAGTTAAAACCGTTTAACACCTAATTAAGCTCTGGTAATTTGTTAAAATATGATTCCCAATAGCCAGAGTATAATTAATACCTAGTTTAGGTAAAAAATATCAACACAAGAAATAAAATATGTAAAAATATAAAAGTGGCTAGATTGCCTGAATTAAAATGCAGGTAAAAAGTAGTAGCTGGATTCACACTAACCGCTATCTACAGAAAATTGTGCCCCAATGGAAGCGCTGGTGGTTTGTTTAAGTCCCTGAAAAGAAATATACAATTGTATTTTCCAATCGCGACGGACGAATTTATAGAATAATCAGAATAATGGAAACAATTATACTTATTCATACTTTTACTCTTTAAGAACCATTTCACTGAGACAGAATGATAATGTTAGAAATATCCACAGGAATTAGATTTTAGAAAACGTTTCAGTCGCAAACAGTAATTGCAGCGGATTGTGTCAAATAATACATTCTAGTGTGTACAGTTTCGAGTGTAAATCCAGCTTTACAATATTAAATTGGCACGAATTATGAGTGCGAGTCAGAGGTAAGCTTTTGCCCCTAAAATGCCTAATTTTCCTAAACTCAACTTTCGTTTTATTATTTTTCTCAAGGCTTTCGCCCAGGACAAGAACGAAAGAGCAGCGTGAATAAAGTAGCATTGCTAGAATTTCACCATCTACATCATCGCTTGTTCTGCCTGTTTTGTATTCAACTTTGTTGCTATAAATAGATACGCAGTGAATCGTTTCGATTTATAAAGACGCCACTGTTCCATTTCGATCACACAATTGTTAGGTTGTAAGGTGTTAGAAACATCTCGTCTTAATTACGTCTGTATCGATGCTATTTCGTCGTAACATCGCGATACTCTAACGTGGTGTGTTTACTCTGAGAAGTGATGAATAACGCAAGAATAAGCAAAATTTCTAGAGATACATTCAAAACCAATATGAAAAAAAATATCTTGGCATTCGTGAAGTTAGCGGTTTGTCTGCGCAGTGACCGCTTTGTCATACAAAATTGTGTTCTGCTTCACTTCACTTCACAAATGCCTAAATCCCTTGGACGAAGCGTAGATGTGTGCAACTATGACTGTTATTCTGAGTGTTATAATTATAGAAACAAACTCAAACTAGCACTTTCAGGAGAATTTACCAGATTTATGCTAGGTGCTTAAGTTCGGCAAGCTTATTCCATCTCAAACTATGTCCCAGGCACTACAGCATCCTGGGTTGCCTGCTGATGCTGTAAATCATTGGATATAAGGCCTAAGTTTGTTTTATATACTAGGTAGATCGACCCGTGGAATAACATCGTCAGAAGTAATGAGTTATCTTCAGTTTATGATTATATATTTTGCTTATTCTTGGTACACTCTACCTCAGAAAGTAAGACTGCACTCAAGATTCGTGCCTGTAAATATTTGCTTACTGGAACTTCCTAACAAGCAAGCAGACAGAAGAGAGGCCGGCGTTCAACTTGTCGAATTCAGAGAAGCAGATCGAGCGGCGGGAGCAGACAGTTTTCTCGCAGAAAATCTGAAAAGTGATACCTTTATTGATATATTTAAGAACTATGTGAAGAACTAATGTATTTTAGCAAGTTGAAGTGGCAGTGGGCGGGACACAGCTCGTAGAACATGCCGGCCGTTGGGGCAGAAAAGTTCACGAGTGGAGGCCACGCACCGGGGCGGCCTGCGAGGACGGCCCCCATTAGATGGAAAGACGTTCTTGTCAAGGTTGCTGGGCCGTTGGGTGCAGGCTGCAAAAGATCGATCGCTGTGGAAATCGATGGGGGAGGCCTATTTTCAGCAGTGGTCGCTAGATAGCTGAGATGATGATGATGATGATTTATTTTATGTTGCTGTGGTGCGATAAGTACATAAAAACTTATGAGTACCGCCACGCGAATGAAGTCACAGGCACAGCTGGCTTAGCAATGTAAACAATCATTTTTGAATAACGATACAGGTAAGTAAGTCTCTTTTGCATGAGAAAAAAACTCAAGAAAATTTTGTCATAGCGCATGCTAGGCCTACTAGTGAGGTCATGGTCCTGTTTCATTTTAGAATCATTAAAGCCTTACCCTAAAAGACTCTGGGATCTCCTCAATTGCTCGATGAATGAGTGTCTTGTTCAGGTAGAGGCAGTTAGCAGCTATTGCCTCAGGCACATGCAGCTTCACGAAGAACCCCTCAGCTTCCCTCTCTAGCAGAGTCAGAATTTCTTGGGCGTCGCTGGTTGGCCCAACCACTAGCATTCCCTTCCCGCCGTTTGTGATGTAGTCTTTCAAATGGGTGGTGCCGCGAGGCATCTGAAATAATACAGTAGGTAAAGGAGAACGGGCAGGCATGTATGAAGCGCCGCCCAAGTCAAAAACGATCGCCCGCAGAGTGGACGTATAGTGGAATGGGTAGACCTTCTAAAACACTACATTTGATTGTATGACAGCAAAAAAATCCATCCTACAGAAATCGAGATATTTGCAGTTAAAGGTGGTGACTTTTACAATCATATTTATTGACTTACAGGCTTCCCGCAGACAAGCCACTATGGGCATTCGATAGAACTTTAGAAGCACTACATTTCATTTTATGACAGCTAAAAAATCCATCCTGCAGAAGTCGAGATATTTGCAGTTAAAGGTGGTGACTTTTACCATCATCTTTTTTAACTTACAGGCTTCCCGCAGATAAGCCATTATGGGCATTCGATAGAACTTTAAAAGCACTACATTCGATTGTATGACAGCTAAAAAATCCATCCTGCAGAAGTCGAGATATTTGCAGTTAAAGGTGGGACTTTTACAATCATATTTATTGACTTACAGGCTTCCCGCAGACAAGCCATTATGGGCATTCGATAGAACTTTAGAAGCACTACATTTCATTTTATGACAGCTAAAAAATCCATCCTGCAGAAGTCGAGATATTTGCAGTTAAAGGTGGTGACTTTTACCATCATCTTTTTTAACTTACAGGCTTCCCGCAGATAAGCCATTATGGGCATTCGATAGAACTTTAAAAGCACTACATTCGATTGTATGACAGCTAAAAAATCCATCCTGCAGAAGTCGAGATATTTGCAGTTAAATGTGGTGACCATCATGTTTTTTGACTTACAGGCTTCCCGCAGATAAGCCACTATGGGCATTCGATAGAACTTTAGAAGCACTACATTTCATTGTATGACAGCTAAAAAATCCATCCTGCAGAAGTCGAGATATTTGCAGTCAAAGGTGGTGACTTTTACCATCATACGAGTATTTTTTGACTTACAGGCTTCCCGCAGACAAGCTACTATGGGCATTCAATAGAACTTTAGAAGCACTACATTTGATTGTAAGATATCTCGATTTCTGCAGGATGGATTTTTTAGCTGTCATACAATGAAATGTAGTGCTTCTAAAGTTCTATCGAATGCCCATAGTGGCTTATCTGCGGGAAGCCTGTAAGTCAAAAAACATGATGGTAAGAGTCACCACATTTAACTGCAAATATCTCGATTTCTGTAGGATGGATTTTTTAGCTGTGATACAATGAAATGGAGTGTTTTTGAAGGTCTACCCATTCCACCATACGCCTACTCTGCGGGCGATAGTTTTTTGATTTGGGCGGGGATGCCCATTCTCCTTTCGGTAGGTAGGTTCGTAAATTTTGCAATTCCACAGACAAAAAACATTTTTACATTTGTTAGTAAATTTTTCAATTCCGTCAGACACAGGCTCAATGCACACTGAATTGGCCGCGACGAGACGTAACAAGACATTATCAAACTTAAGAACAGTGTAACAAGATATAGAATGCAAGTGGTGTGGCAAAGCCTCGCGCCGGCTCGAGCAGACTCGCGCGGTCGCAGGCTATCAAGCGTTTCTGTATCTTGTAACATTGTTTATAAGGTTTATAATGCCTTGTTATTGAAACAATGTGCATTGAGCCTCAAAGAGAGGATCGTATGGAATCGGGAAGAGCATGTTGTGATGAGATGTGATCTGAAGCACCCATGACATTGTGTAGTTAAAGATGGCTTATGTGTTGTTCTAAGGTTTATGAGATCATTCAAATTCATTCAGGATTCAGTCAACTGAAGTGTGAAGAAATAACAAAATACTACATAAAACTTTTGTAATTAATAATTTGTAAACTATAAGTTTAGAGAGAAGAAAATGGCGGGACAATCTCGACAGTCATGCAGATGACTGGCACTCTTTGGTTTAAGATCGAGTGGTGTGGAGAAAGGGGAGGGAGGCCTTTGACCTGCAGTGGAACAATGCAGGCTAAAAATAAATAAATAATTATCATAAGTTACCCGAATAGCAGTCACTGGGAAGTCCTTAAAAGCTTCAGCCAACTCCACAGCTCCTGCCTCATTGGTGGTTTCCGAAATGCCCACAAAAATCTCACGACCTGAAATGGTTTGCTATTATAATAAGTCATTTTTATCAGATGTTTCTTGGATTTTTAGCACTATGCAACTTAAATTAAGTGTAAATTCTGTTCCTACAATTCCTAGGTAGTACAAATCAAGTTATTTTATGTATTTCTTGTGTGTAGCGTAGGTAACATGCATTTAGTTATGCCAATTGTTATTGTTGCCCTTAGGGGCACATTCCCTTTGATGAACAGCATCTAACCCAAACCATGCAGCCTCATATCATGGCGGAGGCTGGAAACTTTACGTTTCTTTTCAAGCAGTCGCAGCCTATGCCTCGTTTTTTTTTGTTTATCCCTGACGATGGAATGAGGAACCTGGAATGAAGATTCATGGCCCCATACGATTTTCTGCCACTGATCGGCGGTTCTGATGTTCGCTATTCGGAAAGTTTTTTTGCTTCGTAGATCACATAATTATCCCATTTTTTTTATTATTAGTTATTTTTAAGTTAATAGTTTATTTTTAATCATGTCTCACCATTGTATGGTTAATTCTTCTCGGGCTCAGCGGTTCTGCTTGATTATTTTCACTAGGAGTCTTTGTTTGCTGAACTGGTGGAAGGGGGATGATAACTTCTCGTCAAACATTAAACTTATTCAGTTTTACGTAATGTTGGATAATTGTTTGAATGGTAGGTTTTAACTGGCAAAGTCGCGAGAACCGCTTTGAATTACCGGTATTTTGGAGCAAAGTATCCATACTACGAAAGTATCAATTCAAATTTATAGGAATAAAAGTACCGTTATTACCGCTATAATATCGATATTATTGGTACAGATTCAATCTCACACTGGAAAACCTTAAATACCTTGGATCAAAACATCAGCTCCACAGACTCTGGCATCCGGGTTGCTCTGTTCAATTACCACTTGATGGAGCTCTTGTTGTAATATAACCTTCAGATTTGTAAGCTGAAATAGATAGAAGCTTCAATTATCCAACTGTTGGGATCAGCTAGTGGCTCTAATAGTCTAATGCTTTAAAATTGACCATCTAAACTAATGGCGGCGATGGGCTTGCAACCTGTCACGTATGGAATACTAACTTCTGCAAAATGTGGGCATGTATCAAATATGTATTTGAACATGCCTCTGACTACCCCCTTAGGCATCTTCAAAGGATCTGGAATACATAAAAGATCTGAGAGAATGTCTACCGTGCCTTGAGGATACAGTCGTGACCCTGTTTTTTACTAATAATGTATAAAGAGGAAAGAATTGCTTGTTTGTTTGTATGTTTGTTTGAATTGAATAGGCTCCGAAACTACTGTACCGATTCGAAAAATTCTTTCACGATTAGAATCCTACTTTATCCCTGATGAACATAGGCTATATTTTATCCCGGGAAAGTCATGTTTTCCCGAGCGACCATGGGTAACTCCACGACGGACAGCTAGTGATTGTCTGTCCCTGATTTATTAGAGACACTCAAGTTTAACATTTCACATACTTGGACCTTTTAACACAAAGCTAAGAAAACCTGTAACCCTCATTCTTATCCTACTCACTAAAGCTCTAAGTTTATAAGTTTTTTTAGATGATTGTGTTTCAATCATGCCGAAACCAGTGAACCGACTTGGAATAGGCGTAGATAGTTACCTGGAATAGCATTTAGGCTATTAAAAATCAAGACTTCAAGAAATTGAGCTGTTGAATACACATAGTTAGTGCATAGATAATAATGGATTATGAAACATCTCCAGTTTGAGCAAACTCAAATTAGCTAATGAAGCATTTCATCACATCTGCCGGTCATTGACCGGTGTCTTTTTTTTTTGACACAAAACTTTCATTTGATTATGAATGTTCCTGCATACTTAAGCTATCAGCGCGATAACTATTGTGGTTTATGAAACCAAATAAGTGAGTCTCGAGATTAGCAAGTCCTAAGGTATGCTCAACTTTTTTAAAAGAATAAGGGTAAGTATTTATTTACTATGGCTTTACGGACCATCGATGAGGCTGTACAAAGTGTACAATGCAGATCTCTGAAGTTGTAACTTAGATAAATCTATGTTCATGCAGTGTGGTTAGATCTCACTTATAATATCAAACTGACAATAAATAAAGTTCAGTTTTAACTGAGATCAGTTCAGCCTAGAACTCTACAGTGCCACAAACTTATCAGAACTGGTGAGCGAGCCGCTGTTATCACATTTGGTGTTGGCAGAAAAACAAATATACAGTGAAATTCGTTAGTTTCTCGTTTGGCCACCTGTCCAGATAATTTTGTGGCACGTACATAGATCTCAAGCAAAGTTCCAAATTTAAAAATATCAATGCTTGCATCTTCATTACTTTGAGTTTCACTTACATTGAACTCTTCGATAGCAGACTTGGGCGCTGGCAGGTAAACAACTCCGTTCACAGAAACAGCAACTCTATCTAGCAGCAGACTTCCAGTGAAGGGTCCTTGAAAATCCACTTCAACAACATCAATGTTCATATCTCGAAGGATCCGCAGCAAGTAGTCGTGCTGGTATTTCAACGCATAAGTCTCGACGTCGGCTTCCGCAGCTACAGTCGATTTGACTACGCCGACTATAGCGTGCGTATAGAAGTTTTCTTTGAACACCGATCCGCTAGCCATTATCGCGGTTTACGATTTCGGTACTTGGAGACGATTATTACTGGAACAAAAGGCGTTGTCCGTTCCAAGCTCGTTCGTTCGTAATGACTGATTCTTTAGTAGAGCGAACGCGAATTTAGCTAATTTGAAACTTGGAATTTCGAGTTTGGCTAGTAGAGGCCCACTCGTGTAACTCAGGAAGGTTTATAGGTACTTACACACTATCAATACCGACCGGCGCCGGCGTGTTAACCAGGCGGCAGGCAAACAAGCAAAATGCCTGATTTCTTGAGTCGAACGAAACTACCATAAAGGGCGCAAAAGAAGGACTTTAGATTTTTTATTGATGGCGAACAACGAAGATTTCAATTGACGCGGCCAAACGAAATTATTTCACCAATACACCAAATAACTTCCAGACGACAACCTATAATATTAAATAGTATCTTGCGACAACCACTAAATAATTTGTGCAGGCAGGGGCCAGGGCTAGCTATCTTTCTCTCTGGGCCAGGGCGAGCAGGCAGGCCACAGCGTAGGTAGGTTGGTAGGTAGGTGGTACAGGTACTTGTACGCAGGCTAGTTGCAGGCCAGTCAGTTCCCAGTGTTTAAAAGTACTTTGTGAGGCCAGTGCAGGCCGGGCGGTATGATCCGTAACCTCGGACCAATAAAATAATTGGTCCTAGTCCGTAACCGTTTTCTTCTTCTTTTATTTAATGGCTTTCTACACAATTAAGTATAATTCTGCCAATGTCAAGTATTCTATTCTTCTGATCTGACGTTTGATTGATTTGACTTTCCGTTCAGACTCGACAGTTGGTTGACTCCGAGCGACACCAGCCACCAGCCCTCAGAGTAACTGGCAATGATATTGTATACTTTGTAACTGGCAATGATGTAGTATACTTCTTTATGTACTATCCCATTTTTCTGGTAGAGTGCGTTTCATCCTCGGACCAAGAAATTGGTCCTAAGTTTCATCAAATAGTTCCTATGCCGTCATGTTGGCAGTAGAATGTTTTAGTTTAACAAACCTAGAGATACGTCTACAAAGACGTATCTCTAGGTTTTTCAAGGTTTTATTGGAATTTCTTGAGGAAATTATGCCTAAAACATTCTACTGCCAACATGACGGCATAGGAACTATTTGATGAAACGCACTCTAACTGGACCTGGAGGAGCTCAGAGTAACTTTAATAGAGTAACGCACGGTTTCTAACTGTCAAACTTTTGTATGTGGAAACCACGTGGAAACGTTCGTAGCTCTTACCTACGAATGTCCGTTGATTATAGAAACCGGGGGTTGTGTGAACTGACACTGAACTGAACTATGAACCACCTCGGACGGAAAAATGCGCTAACAGCGCCCCCCTCATCGGTTCAGTTAAGTTTATGGAACTCTACCTTGTATTTCGTATTCAGCCAAAATAAAATGTACATGATCCGAATCATGTACGTCGTATTACGTGCGTCTTAACGAAGCAAGAGTGTGCGTTCCTTAAGCACCTGTTCGCACGACGACGTAATTTTTACGCGACGTAGTTTTATCGCGCAGTGCTCTATTCTCAACTCTCAACTCTATGCCCAACGCACAACGCTGAGAATAGAGCACTGCGCGATAAAATTACGTCGTCGTGCGAACAGGTACATGGAATTTCATTTGTTCTATTTGGACGGAAATTTTACGTCCGATAAAATTACGCTCGTGCGAACGAGGGCTTACGCATATCTACGTCCATTTACTCAAGTTTGACAGCGGTGACTGCGAGCTTAGCCTGTCGCGAGATTCATGGGCGGATGCTACACACTCGATACGGATATTTGGATCGTGATCCAGGATTTTATTCAGCGATCCGTATCACGATCCAGCCTCTGTTGATCGGGCACGGGGCAGGTACCACAGACCATAAATCATTATGACAGTGACAATCATGACTGTCTTATTGATTCTCCTACTAAACTCTTCTTTGTTTTCTTTCTGTGGGACTAATAAAACCACCACGGTTATTTTTGCTTTGAAAGAAACATGGCGTGTATTTTTTACAAGAGAACAGCTGATCATGCCCGTGGCGGATCTGAGTCTCGCCTGGCGCGGGGTATACCCGTGCATGATGCGAAATTACTTACGAGGAAATCACAGATTTAGCATGGTACATTCTATAGTATTATGCCTCAGAGTAATATCTGACGTACCAAAAAGGTTCAATGCTAAATCCATGGACAGCCCTGACCACGGATATTTAGGTGGCCCTGACTGTTCATGGATTTGCTTGCTTTGATTGATTCTCAGCTCAAGCTTCGATCAGAGGATCGAAGTCGACAACAGACAACTTATTTTAGTTAGGGAGGCGAATAGGGGAATTTTCGGTAATACTCGAGCGTGGCAGTTTAAGATATGAGAGATACCTTAGACCTAATAGAACAACCTTGTAAAGTATTTAGCTCTTTATGTAGTGACGCTAACCTAGGATAGACGATCAGATTAGTAAAAAAAAATCGATAGTCTGAAATACTGGACCGCGTCAGATTAAGATATTGGGGGTTGATTTTAGTGTTTTAAGACTAAATTTAACTAATCTGACGATAAGTCCTTGACGACGCCGAGTTATAGGGTCGCGAACTTGTAAAAAAAAAACGTTAATCCGGCATTCTCGAACGCGATTTTTTTATTTTTTATTTTGAAGAATATAATCTAAAACTTACTAAAAATACAAAATCTGCCGGTTTCCGCATGACCGGAAGTGTGGAGGAGCCATTTCGTCTTCCGAAAAACGCGTTGCGGCCTAGAAGTCGCGAACGATACATTTTACAAAAAAAAAGTTTGAATAAACAAAAACGGTAATTTATTTTACACAAAAAAGGTCTTGTTACATTTTTGTCCAAAGTTAAAACTTTTTGACTTAAAGCATCATAAAAACTCAAACTCCCGGTTTTTTGAGTATATCTCGAAAACTGAGGGAGTTGAAAAAAATTGATATGAAATAACGATGAATAAATTATGTGACTTGTATTGAGCAAAAATGTAAATGTCATACATAACAATACAATTATGATACAGTTTTTATATCATTTCATTTTTGTATACAATAAATAATACAATTCGTACTACATTTCATCTACATTTACGTTGGTTGTATCTATCACTTTATTGTCATTCTTAAATTCCCCGTTTTATCAAGGAGAAAGAAAGGAAAAAAAAAACCAAAAAACATTTTTCGGTCAGATTAAGAGAACCCACCAACATTTTTGTCAGATTAAGAAAATATGCTTTCAGTATACCGAGATAAACCTCCCCTATGAAAATCTGACGCGCTCGAGTATTTCAAAAAAACTTTTTTTTTTGCATTTTCAAAAATTATATTTATTTATCGTCACGCCGAAATCGTCAGTTTTTTTAAAGGTAGCTTCCTTGGGGCCTACTTAACACCCCTTCCGAAAATCTGACGCGCACGAGTAAACTTTTTTTTTTTGCATTTTTGACTACTTTATATGCTTAACCCCACCACGCAAACCGGCAGATTAGTATACCGTTGTTAACAGAGGCACTTGTAGTATGAATATCTGACGCGCTCGAGAATGCCCAAGTAACTGTTTTTTTTTAACATTTTTGAAAAACCGTACACGCCAAACCCACCGCTAAAATGGTTTTTACTATACGAGCTTTTTTTTTTCGAAATTATTTTATCTTTCGATTTTGATAGGTCTCGACGGCGCCGTTGAATTACGCCATTTAGCTACCTCGCCTCCCTAACTATTTGTCTGTCTGTGGATTGGTTCGTCCGAGGTGGATTGTCTGGATTGATTGATATACTTACTCTGTGGGATTGATTGAGTTGTGGATTGACTATGCCGCCGATCGATCGATACACAAAACAGAACAGTCAACTCAACTCAATTTTATCGATCGATTTGGATTTTTCTTTCAATTCAAATACCTGCCAATTTTTGCCCACTTTTAGCCAAGTGATTAAAAGTGTACGTTTTACTACGATTAGATTCGGTTAGTTTCTTTGCGCCTGGAATAAGCATTTGAAACATGAGTAAAGATAGGCGAGAACCGGAATACCCGGCTGAACTCGAGTCGCAATTTATTCTGAGACTTCCAGAGGAACCAGCAAAAGAACTGAAAAACTTGCTTCGAAATGGAGACAACATGAAAAATCGTCTCTCAATTCAATTTGATCCCGATATGCGGAAAGGCGAGGTGAAGTTTGATCACAGAACTATGCATGGAAAAATCGTAGATCTGCCGACCATTGTGGAATCAATGAAAACCATTGATAACAAAAGCCTCTACAAGACTGCTGATATTTGTCAAATGATGATATGCAAAGAAGAGCCAGACCAAACAACTGAAGACGAATTACCGTCTAAAAACAAGAAGAAGGATCCTTACAAAGTGGACAAGAAGTACCTGTATCCTCATGGCATCACACCGCCTACGAAAAATGTTCGCAAGCGACGTTTCCGAAAAACGTTGAAAAAGAAATGCGCTGAAGCACCTGAGATTGAGAAGGAGGTGAAAAGACTACTGAGGGCTGACAATGAGGCAGAGAGTGTCACCTTTGAAATCATCAATGAAGATGACGAGCAATTGTTGCATCCAAAATCAGATGCCTCAACGAGTAAGGCCCACAAATCTGAAAAAAAAGGGAAAGGCAGCCGTAGTTCCAAGCGGGAAACTGCTGCAGCAGCAAAGCGTGAGGCTGCTTCTGCTTCAAAGAAAATAAATACTACTACTTCTAATGTTGTGGATATATTTGGAGGAGCAGTGAGTGACAGTGATTTGGAAGATGAGACCAATATACCAGCACACCATGAGGAGAGCCAAGCTGCAGGATATGCTATTCATATTGCTGAGGCAGGAATAGGTGGTGCCCAACCTGCAGAATCATTGGAGTTTGATCCACAGATATTTGATCTCTCTCATGAGCTGGAGAACAAAGTATATACTAGTGACAGGAACTATGAGAACCCTGGGACATCAGGTGGCACATATGAGCTATCTTTTGAAGATGAGCAATCTCAAGATTCTAAAGATAGTATGACTGTTAGGATTGAACAGGTGAAAGCTGAGCTAGAAGGGCTTAAAGAGAGGAAGCGACGGACTCAACAAGAGATTGCTGGAATGGAAAATGTGACGCTGCGTCAAAGGTTCCAAAATACACTGCACACTCTTAATCAGGAAGTTATGTACAAAGAAATGGAGTATCAGGGATTATTGACTTTGCAGAATTCTGAAGACATTTAAAATGATGCTCGGAACAAACAAATAACACAAACAGGTTCAAGAATACATATAAATTAATTTATTTCAAATCAAGATATGATAAAATTGATTTTTATGGCAAATGTTAAAAATTATTATCTTGAAGTAAGATTTTTTTTAATTATTTATAATTTAGTGATACTTTTTATGTACTGGTAACCTTAGGTTGCCAAAGAAATTCGAATTTGGACACTATGTATTTTGTAAGCATTTATCAAAACACAAACACTTGTTTTATAGATTTTTATCTCAACTGATCTGCTCTTGTAACTGGCTTTTTTAGGCTATGATTCCAAAGGTATTTTTAGAATAAGTTTAGCTATAGACAAGCTAAAACAGCTTTTGTGTAGGTATACTACAAGTCACCCATATCTTTAGTTGTTTTTTAGATCTCAACTCATCCTCCACTCCACTGTCATGTCATCTCAAGGTCGCAACCTACCTTGAGATGAAAGTTCATTTCTGTACTTGTCTAAGAAAATGTCATAAATGCAACATGGAATGCAACTTGAGTTAAGGTCGAGATTATGACTAAAGATATGGATGTGTCTATTATTAAGTGTATTAGAGGCCAATTATAAATGTTGCTTGCTTGTTGGAAAACTAAAATAGTCATAGTAATTACTATTGATGTTGATATAATAAATAGATCACCAGTTGTCAAGTTATAATACAAGATAAAAATAAGCCCAGTTTCCACAGCTAAAGGGTAATGAATGAGCGATAAATAGCTAAGCAGAGTCCTTTTCTATAAAAAAAGTTGTTTATTTCCACCACAAAGAGTTTTGTTTTTTGTATCCACATTTTTTAATTTAGAACTAAGCAAGTTCATTTCAACTCTTTCTGCTGGCTTAGTCCTTTCCACTCAACTATTTGTTGGTGGAAACAAGTATACAATTTATTCTTGTATGCTCAACATAGACGAATGTGCACACGAATCGGTGTATTTCTCCCACACTTTCTGTCTGTCTACTGAAGATGTAGTTAAGTGGTTAATTTTGAAAGATTTTTTATTGAGTGGCAGTTGATGACAGGTTTTTATAGAATTCGTGGATTTCATATTAAGGTAAAAATACAATTAGGTACTAATTACTTAATAACTGTAAGATTTTAAATCTTTAGTTTTATTATGTGCAGAATCAAAAAATTTTTTGATATGAGTTTACTTGATTTACATTACCTACTTATTAATTATCATTACCTACTTAACAATTTGCCTTTATAATAGTACATTGTTCCACAAGAGAGCAAAATTCGTTTTTGTTGCGAGTGCTGAGTTTGAATCTCGAACAAACGAAGGATTCTATATTTGAATCACGAGCGTAGCGAGTGATTCTATGTTAGAATCCTGAGTGTAGTGAGAGATTCAAAAGCATAAGCAACAAAATATTTTGCTCTCGTGTGATACATACAACTTTTCACCTTACTAGCGAAAAAATACTAGATTTTTTGTAATTTAATAGGGCTACACACTTGGTATTTCATTTAGAAATGAAAAGTCTTATTCAAAATTTTCGATTCCGACGAGATTCGAACCCGCGATGATATTAACCGATAAATATGAGCTTATCAAGAATTGCTAAATCGATGCATGTAGTTCTGTGGCCGAGCGGTCGAAGGCACTCCGGCTTTAGGAGGATCGTCTAATCATCGCGGGTTCGAATCCCGTCGGAATCGAAAATTTTGATAAGACTTTTCATTTCTAAAATACAAGATGTAAGCAAAACCAATTCCCGCTATTTTTTTGTCCCTCAAGTGGCAGGCTACAGTCCTGCCACCAGCCCCCCTGGCCGCCGCCACTTGGCCAGTGCGCACGCTGCGGCCAGTAATATTCGATTCTCATTGGTTGCTCGCAGCATTCTAAATTCAAATCACTTTTCCTCATAGTGTGAGCAAAGTAGAGTTTTGCTCACTGTTTTTACGCGGCAAAAGCGCCCTTTTTGAGCTAGTAAGGTGAAAATATACATATATCGTGACTTCTAACAGCGCAATTGGATACAATCAACCTTAAAGAAAATATCCAGTCAACTCAATCCAATTCAGTTTTGTTTGCAACTTAAGAAAAAAAGTATGATTAATTATCTGTTTGTTTGATAACATGAGTTCGAATCTAATAGGTATTTTTGTTTTGGATTTTATAACTTTTTAATAATAGGCAAGTATTCAATATTATTATTTATCTCTTTAGATGCATTTATTAGTTGTAAAAATACATACCCATTTAGTAAGTTAAGTCTAAAGATGTTTGAAGATATTGTTGTACCCGTAGTACCTAAATAATAAACTAATCTAAATTTTGTAGATGTTTATAAGTGCTAAGATACGATTTTATGTACCTACGATAGCAACTACAGCAAGTAGAAGTGTTTTGGAATTTTATCCACTCAAACCATGATTGTTCTTAAATATTAAAATACAATATTGTACTCGTACCAAAATTCTCTTTATTTACCACTGCTACCTAATAACTGTGCTGAATTAGGTAGTATATTTATTATGTGTAGGTACTTAATTGTTTTTAAGTAAGTAGGTAAATGAAATGATTTGGTAGGTATACCTAGGTATGGTCTTAATAAGTTGTACTAGACCGAAAATAACATACAAGTAATGCCGTAGCTAACAGTCAACATTTTTTTTTTATATGTATGGTCTGATTGCAACCCCTCAGTTTTCGGTAGTATACCTAGGTAGGTAGTACATAGAAACACCCAGACCCGATATAAATATTTGCAGATCATACAAATATTTATCCCACGGTGGGGATCGAACCCGCAACCTTCAGCGTCACCAGGGGGGGGGGGGGGGGGTCGTCAAATATATCTACTTACATCTTCGATCATGAGACTTACATTACTTATTTATTTTATTTACAGAAACTAAGCTACCTACTACAATATTATAAGTAAGTACATAAAATTACAAAATACAATAGAATTAGTCAAGCTATCTAAGGATCGTCGTAAAAACGATCTATAGATAGCTTAACTAATCCAGGTCACTGCCAGTGAAGAAGCGTGAAATAGAAAAATAACTTAAAAAAAAAAAATTTGCAGCAATCTACCTGAGACCTCTGCCTAAAGCTAGCTTAAGAAACAGCTGAGGACTACCTCGTTCGTAGTTTTTGAACGCACTCTAAATTTGGCCAATCATGTGCTGTGTCGTGTCCACAGACTACGCCAGCTCGTCTAGGGTAGGGGCGAAGGCGTAGCAAGTAACTTTATGCTTAGATCGTAATCGAATCGATACTCTTTTCGGTGTCTCACTTCACTTCTGGGTTTATGGCTTCTGCGACTTGTTGTCACAATTCTGCCAGTGCCCGTGTCAAGATAGTTTCATAAATGGCGGGTAAAAATTTAATGCTACTAAGTGGTGCTACGAGAATTGAGTTAAAAGAGAGTGCCAGCAGAGTGATTTTCCTAAAACAAAAGAGAAAACACAACATAAATAAAGGACAACACAGTTTGATAAACTACTCTTTTATTATTGTCTGGGGTTAAACTATCAACAAAATAGGTACTTAAGTTATTAGATTAATTCATAGTAGGTAGGTACATTAGTAATATTGGTAATAATATACATACAGTTTATTGTCTCCAATTAATATAGATAAATAAATAATTAATAAATAATGCTAATGATGAAACCGTCAGCTGCCATCAAGGCATGACAAGGGCAGGAAGAATAAGAATTAAACACTAGTCTAGCTAGAACGTGTTTAGCTAAACACCTAATATACTACTATCTGTCTTGTACATACATAACATACATTGGCCTCCTCCATCTACTAAAGATGATTGATGGGCCACTCGCCATCAACGAGCCGCAAACCCTACAACATCCCCGGGATCATTAATTATTTGCACAAAATGTGGTCATGGCTGCTACTCCCTTATAGGCCTTTTCAGCCATGAACGAAAATGTTCTGTCGAATAAATCTATAAATACTCATGAAACGCTTTTTTTGTGGTACTAGTTTCAACAGGTTGACCTTCTGTGTAGTCCGGCCGATTATGTTTTATCGATGCAATTTTATTTTTGGTATCGATGTTCAGAATTGATTAGTAACACAAGTAATATCGAAGCACATTGAAATCCCTAAAGTTGACGTGTTTTTGACAGATGATTTGAAGATTAAAAAAAAACATCAGCAAGCGAATGAAAATGAAATGAATCATTGATTGGTTTCATCTTGATTTGATCAAGTTTGGCTGTTTTTGCTTATAATTTTGTGTAGTATAACTAAAACTTGAGGTGAGAGGAGTAATCAGAGAAAAATACTATTTATATTAGATAGGAGTAATCGTAAAGCGGAGTTTGTATCAAAGTGCTGTTTTTCTAAGTATTTAGCTGTAAAACCATTGATTTATTTTTGGTTTGAGTGAAAGGAAACTTGAATTTCTGCTGGTAGGTACGTGAATGCTACAACAATGTTCTCGTGTCTAGTCCATTTGGCTAAACGTATAGTTCACTAAAGATTGACCATACATTAGCCTAGATAAGTACGGTAACCTACTTATCCTACCTAAGGCCATAAGTAATCGATTATAAAGCAAAGGAGTTTTACTTTATTATATTCGTTTTGCACTAAACTCCTTTAGAATACTATTTTTAGTTTGAACATCAACATCTAGAAGCAAAAATATAAAATAGCTGGTAAATTATCTGTTTTCTTCGTCACTAAAATCTGATAGGTATAATTATTAATGCTAATATCTATCTAAGAATATCATAATTACTCAGGTACCGATTAGATTAAGAATAGTAGAATGTTAACCACAAATTACTTATGTAGTCATCAAAAGCCAGTTTTATATTTATTTCTACAGGTTTTTGACCGATAAGTTTAAGTTCATTAATGGTTTCTATATTCATCTCTTATCAGTATAGTAAAATGGAAAACAGTAGGTACTTAACTTATGTATGTAAACTGTGAAGGCTTTTGTTCCAAACACTTGCTCAGAAGTGGAGGTAAAATATAGACCTCAAAAAATATTTTTCTATAGTAAATACTTCTTGCAGGTGAAAATGAGGCTATTTCCAAGTATATTCTGCATCACGATCCTACTCCACTGCTCATATGCACCCCCTGTGACTCAGAAAAATGATACTAAAGAAGGCCATGCTGGGGAAGAGGCTGCTGATTGGGTAATTATTAATTTTTTTTTATTGTACAGAACTCATAGAATGCTTGCATTGAAAGCCAAAATGTGGGCTTGTGCCTTTATTTGTGTGTGCATCTGACTATTCCATAAGAAGTACTTCTTGTAAGCTGCGCTCCCGCGGTGTAACCCGCGGTCCCTCAGGATTTTTTCGGGATAAAAAGTAGCCTATGTCCTTCCCTGGGATACAACCTTTATCCTTGCCAATTTTCAGCCCAATCTGTGCAGTGGCTTGGGTGTGAAAAGGTAACAAACAGACAGACAGACAGATTTTCACATTTTCAATTATAAGTATGGATTAAGAAAATCAGCAAGAAAAAACAGTGGCACTCCAGTAGTGGCGGCAGAAGTGATAACTTGAACGGTTCTAAACTTGAAAAATAACCCTGTGTCTATGAGCAGTCATGTGAGGCGAATCCAAGAATTTTTTCTCATCTCAAAACTGCCAGACGCGCCTAAAGAAGTTTTCACTTCAAAATCAAATATTTTATGTAATATGGTATATTTCCTAACAAGTTAGAGACTATCTCAGTCTTGATTTTGAAGTGTAATTAAGACTCGTCTACTCCAGCTTTATATGCAACTTATCTAAATATTTTAACTGTAATGTTTTTTCTGTAACAGCGTTGGATCGCGAAGAGTGGAAAAAAGGAAGGGAGGCCTTTGCCCTGCAGTGGGACGATAATGGCTAAATAATAATAATATCTAAATGTTTTAATGTAACTTCTGCTAAGCCCTGAGCCTAAGCAAAGTATGTACTACTCTTAATGATTGTCTTCTTTAAACACATGATGTCTTAATAAATTATAGTGAGAGGCTTCATATTGCTCTTGGACTCTTGATTTATTTTCATTATAATGAGAGAACTTGTGTATATGTTAGGTTTTTATAAGACAGACCCTGATTGATATACATACTGATTTGTGTAAATTTTCATATCTTTTGTTACAGCATTGTTATCTTGCAAGGCCTATGCTATTGTTTATTTAATTATAATACTTTAGAAACATTCTTAACATGTTTTGACAATGTCAGTTATAGAAATCTTATGTTCACCAGCTGTCAAACTTTTGTATGTGGAAACGAGTCGTAGCTCTTACCTACGAATGTCCGTTGAATATAGAAACCGGGCATAAGAGGTGCAAATATGGTTGTTTTACATTATAACAGGTGTCAATCACTTCCAAGAAGTTGTAATGTGAGATGAATGCATATAGATTCTTAAAATCATACATTCGTATTGATGGCAGAGCTTACAATTTATACTTTGTTTAAACCTGAAGGTTTGAACAAAGTATCATTCATCTCTTGCCTCATTCACCCTCATTTCCTTACGAGTTCGTTGGTTTAGGGTAAAAGTACCCTTACCTGGACCTTCTCTAAAGCATTACCTATTTGATTGTATGATATGCATGTAGATACTTGTAGTCCAAAAATGTAAAAGATGATGGCTAATTCACAGGAGGAGCAGTTGGAGTATCACAGATATTTGAAGGAAGTAGTTCAAGCCTTAGAGAGTGATCCAGATTTTAAAGCCCAGCTCGAGAAAGCAGATGAAGACGACATCCGGGTAAATAGCTTTTATTTTATACATAGTTCTAACCCCACATTCTGTGTGACACTGTGACGCAGTGGGTGTGCGCAGTGGGTGTGCAGCCTTATTGTCTAACTTGAAATCCATTCCCAGTTCTCATCCCAATAGAGCTCAACCAATCTGAATCAAACCAAATGACGGTTCAAGTCCAGGCT
Organism: Epirrhoe alternata; assembly: GCA_963565295.1. Taxonomy (NCBI): domain Eukaryota; kingdom Metazoa; phylum Arthropoda; class Insecta; order Lepidoptera; family Geometridae; genus Epirrhoe; species Epirrhoe alternata. The sequence goes on from OY751375.1 coordinate 6,865,862, forward strand.
AGGTTTCAAATGTCAAAATGAAGCCGATGTCCATTGCCAGTTGAGTTACACAATAGTGCCCCTGGTCAGCTGAGGAAAGTTGCTTCCTCAGCTGACCACATTCTCACTGGCAGAGATGTATTTTTGAATGATCTGCAAAAAAAAATCTTGGGTCTGGGCTTAATGTACATTACTAGTTCGATTACTGGGTTACAGCTATTTTAGGTTTAAGGAAACATATCATCAAAACTATGAGGTACCCTCAGGCGCGGTCCGAGGTTCACGAGGGACATGACCCCCCCCCCCCCCCCCCCCCGCAAATCGTATACGTCCAATAGTAAAATCTTGTTTATTGTGCAATAAAGTCTATTATTAGTGTAGCGACCCCCCCAAAATTTCAGGCTGCGACCGCACCTGGGTACCCTACCTGCATTTGATGTCCTTATTGTTCGAAAAGCCACATAGATAGGCTATTTAGTTGTCCCAGTGGTTTTCAATAAATTCCTATTGAATTATTGACTTTATTCATTGCAGTCTGGCAAAATAGCAGAGCAATTGGACCTCGTGAATCATAATGTGAGAACCAGACTGGACGAGATAAAACGACGTGAGCTGTCGAGATTGCGTCATTTGGCGACTAAGGTGAGTACTTGGCAAACACAATAAACTTTTATTGACTAAGAATGGGATATTTCATTAACCAAGGAAGAGTTCTTCCGGGATCATGGCGTATGCAACTGCGCCGAAATAACTGCAAAACATTGAGTCATGGTAAATATCCCGTTATTAGTGAATAGTACGGTTATGTATAGTAATTTTACACAAATTGAACGGCATTACACATTATACTTTTTATATAAATAATAAATGCAGTTAATTACTTGCTTAAATTGATAAAACGGGTTAACCAAAGCTAGTTTATTTTTTTGTTCTGTTCGTATTCGTAATGTCAGGCCAAGGTTTGCATTGGACGTGGAATGCATGACGCTGTCACGCGAAACCTGGATGTTTCTTAGGTATTTAATAAAATGGAATTTTGTTAAACACTGCACGTGTAGTATGGCGTGTAAGTCGTATATAGTTTCAATTTTTTGTAAAAACATTCGCTTACTTTCTCGTTATACTCGTAATTACATACGTATGTATACTTACTTACTTCTAATTTTAGTTTTATGTTTGTGTTTCACTACATAGTATAAAACAAAGTCGCTTTCTCTGTCCCTATATCCATACGTCCCTATGTATGCTTAAATCTTTAAAACTACGCAACGGGTTTTGATGCGGTTTTTTTTTCCATAGATAGTGATTCAAGAGGAAGGTTTATTATGTATAATACATGCCTAATATACTCGTAGTAGAGGAACACTAATAATTTTAGAGGTATCTAATGTGATGTTGTGAATTACTAATACATTTTTTGGACTTGCATTGCAAACACTGGCTAAACCCTAATATTTAGCATCAGCATTAAACGCATGCGAAGCCGGGGCGGGTTGCTTGTTTATAAATAAAAACGACTAAATCTGGGTTTTATTTCGACTTCGCTGTAAGTTGAATCTCGACCAAGGTCTCTTCATTTTGCATTTATATGTAATAAGTTCTTAAAGATCAAGAAAAACAAGTTATAATTCTTGGCGATGGGCTTGTGCAACCTGATAAAAAACTAAAATGTGGGCAAGGGCCAAATATGTCTTTGGACGTGATTTTCAAATCCTGATCTTCGAATGTGATAATCATTTCTCATATCCTGTCTAACGAATGACGTCAATGAAGTCAGTTGATGCACTTGTCTCATTAACGGCAAAAACCATTTGGTTAATGGCTTGGAATAGATGTAAATCATGATCTGGTATACTCGCGTAGCATTTTATGTTAATACTATTTGTACTAGAAAAGATGTGGGCGGAAGTTTTTTTCTGGATTGATGCCAATATAGCTCAACAGATGCCAAACTGTAAAAATAATTATGGATCCCTAATAGGAAAAATATTTTCCTTATAGAACAAAATACTTATATTACCGGCGTATGTAATTGGTATGTAATATGTAATGTATGCATGTAGGTAATTGGGAAATGTAAAAGAAAGGAAAATGTTCGAGTTTTTGTAATAGACAAACAGCGATGGAAAACATCGTGAGGCAAACTTACGTTTGTACAAACTGGGCTCGTAATAACCGGAAGATGGAACACTCATGTGTATGAAACTCTCGTGTTTAGAAAAGTGTAGCTTGCTTACCCCCGGTTTCTATATTCAACGGACAGTCGTAGGTAAGAGCTACGACTCGTTTCCACATACAAAAGTTTGACAGCTAGGAAACAGGGGGTAAGTTAGCTTTAGTTGTTTTTGATTTCCTGATACATCGTCGAAAGCAACGATGGATTACCGCTATTGGTATTATCAACCGAGCATTCCCGTGCTTCGGAGGGCACATTAAGACGGCACATAAGCCATGACGGAGGCTTTAAAGGTGGCCGCACAGTACAGCCGAGAACGCGCCGAAATGTCAATTCAATAGAGAAAATGCTGCCAACGTCAGAAACGAGCCGCATTTTCTGACGTCATCAGCATTATTTGTATAGAAATGACTGCGGCGCGTACGGCGTGGATGAGTGTGCGATCAGGTTAAGGCGGCCTAAAATCTCCATCACTGTTATAGAGTTGGCCAATAACTCATACGAACTTACTATAGGATCTATGAGAAGTGATTGCAAACGGTTGAGCTAAAAGGAAGCCTAGAATTCTATGTTGACAAGGTAATTTCAAAATGTGATTTGTTTTCAGCAATTCGAGCTGACGAATGATATAGATGACAATCCAAAGGATGAATCTCCGGATCACTTGGACCACGGCAACTCCAATACGTTTGAGATTGAGGACTTGAAGAAGCTCATTAAGAAGGTCTCCAACGACTTGGAAATCGCCGATCAGAAGCGTAAAGAGGAATTCAAGGTAACTAATTTTACATTGTTTTACGCGTGAGCTGGGCTATTATGATTGAATCGGCGAACTATATTATGTACATGTCTATATTATGCTTGCGTTTGAAAATAAAAGATATGACTCGCCATAGGAAAGACAGGCACAAAATATTCACTGAACCGGCCGCTAGATTATGTAAAATTTGGGATAAGTTTGCAATTGATCGCTCATCGCGCTTTAAGATTGTAAAACATAATTTAGACGAATGTGAGTGCCTACTCAAACCTAATATGGTTTTCAGGCACAATATCAAGTAAATAATGTAGTCTGTATACTGAATAAAATGAATAAATGAATAAAATAAAAATTGGTTGTTGAAGCGAAACCGAATGACTGGATTCGATTTTCTTCTTTCTTCTTTATCTCTATCTCTGTAAAAGAGAGAAATATTATTATCTTAACCACATATTAAATAAACCTATTTTGTGTATTATCAGATTACTAAATCTTATTTCAGAAATATGAAATGGAAAAGGAATTCCAAAAACATCAGGAAATGGAAAAAATGGACGAGCCCCACAAAAAGGAATATATGGAGAAACTGAAACAAGAAGAGGAGGCTAAAAAACATCACCAACCGGTAAACTTATATATTTACTTACTGTGGGAGTCTTATTGAACTTGGCATTTTACGCGAACAATTCATGTTTTACTAACCAAAAATATAATCGCGAAAGCTTTAAGAAATTCTATTGTTGGCCATTGATAAATTTAAGTATCGCTAAATACCATGAAGACTGAAGAATGTGGCAATTTTTTAATTGTTACAGTCAACTAAACAATATCCTTTTCTATTTCTTCCACATCACTTGCAATACTTACTTTATTGAAGTGAAAACTTCTTTAGGCGCGCTCGGCATTTTTGAGATGGGAAAAATCGATTGAACTTAGACTGACAGTGTTACTGACACCACCGTCAGCGCCATCTAGTTTTCAACTCCGTAAGAACCTTTATCACGGCGTTTCCCGCCACGCGCCCGGTGACAAAAATGTTTCCTGACGATTCTAAAAATACACACGTAATTGTTTAAGTTTTCAGTTCGAGCACTTATTTACTAACTTCTGCGAAATGTGATCAGCAATCTCAAATATTTATTTGGACCTGTGACCTGCCGATTACCCACTTCGAAGGATCTCAGATGCCCAAAATATCGAAGCATAAGGGTGGTCGCATAGTCCAGCCGAGCCGAACGCGTTGAACTGCCAATTCAATAGAGAAGAAGCTGCTGATTTCAGAGGCTAGCCGCATTTTCTGACGTTATCAGCATTTTTTGTATAGAAAAATGACTGCGGCGCGTACGGCGCGGATAGTGTGCGATTAGGTTAAAATGGTCTGACAATGTATCAATGCCCTGGGGAATACAGCTCCTGTATTTTTCGAGCTAATTCTAACACGACGTCGCTCAAAGCTAACGGTCAGCTCATAAAATGTATATATCCTGTTAAATCTGTTGTCATAATAATTATATACTTTCATTGACCCGGTAAAAACCATTCTCCAGCGTTGTTAAATTGACTGGTATGGATGAAAAAGCCATAATAATAACGTGTCGATGCTAAAAAGTAAAATGTTTGATAAACGTATCCGCGATTTCAATACATTTTCTGATTAAAATAAAATAATTCCTGGGTGCTTGGTCGATATATTTTTTTTGGCGATTCTTTTATTATACAAGACATTTACGCCTGCCGTTTCGGAAGAGTATTTTAGTTGGTAATTTGCTTATTCTTAGGCTATTCTTAAAATACAATGCGTGGAACTAGTTTTTTCAAGTTTTATAAAGTTTTACAAGGCTGCAACAATGCTTTGTCCTAACGTTGTGTATATTCTTTTCTTTTACATAAAAATCTGTTTGAACTTATACAGACAATAAAAGTTATCAAAACGTCAGTTAGCAAGCACCTATGAATTACTCATTTTATGAGTACCACAGCAAGATGTTAATTTATTGTTGTATTTGGCCAAACCATCGCTGGAAGCCAGACTAGAATTGACAAGTTTGTATGTTTCAATGTGTTGTATTAATTACCCATATTGATTCAAGGCTCAACGCATGTACACGAGCTCTAAACGGTAAACAATTACATCGTGAGGAAATCAATTAGTTCTCCACTAGCCAGCAAGTTACTTTTAACCCGTAAAACTAAAATAATTGAAATGCCGTACTTATAATCCTTACACCACACTGGTTCGATAGAACTGATAGAACTCTTCTTCACGAAGAAGAATGTCAACTTATGCATAATGTGAGGGTGGGGGTCACTAATATATCCTGCTTTACTCTATTGAAACTACTTTTTTAATTTGACGTGTACGATTTGGAGGAGTTGGGGGGTCATGTCCCCCCCCCCCCTGTGCCCCCTCCCGCTTCGGACCGCGCCTGGTATTTAAAGGCACGTCCTGTGACTACCCTCTATATCTTTGTAGGATCTTAAATATTAAAAGATCTGAGGTTGTCTAGCGTGTCTTGGGAATACAATCGCCATCTTGTTTTTCAAAGCATGAATATAAAAACCAAAATTATTATCCTACTAATATTATAAATGCGAAAGTTTGTAATGTATGGATGTATTGGCATAGAGATAGATTATCTGGAATAGCACATACTACTTTTATCCCGGAAAACATTCCCAGGGTCCACGGGTAACACCGCGGGGCGCTGCTAGTTCTGAATAACTGGTTAAAATGTTGTAAACAGTTGAAATCAGCGAATTCGAACCTTGATAAGTATTGACCTTTGTAATCTGAGTCATGCTATCGACTTGCCCTTCGTTTACATTGCAGATTGTAAAACCGCTTTTGTCTTGGAATAATAAAACTTCTTTCCTAAATATTTTGTGCCTAAAGGGTTTTTTAAATGTTATGCATAAAAAAAAGTAGAAAAGTACAGTTGAATCTCCTTCTTTATAATTGACTGTATTTTTCTGATGAATTTAATGTCTTTAGCCATATAATTAATAAATCTTGTGTGTATTCGGACGCATTCATCTATAATATCAATGATATCATTATCAATCACGACAGCTTTCATAAAGAACAGCCAAAAAGAAGTTTGCAGTGTAAACATGGGCCTATTGAATGTAAATGTTTACAAAAGCGACGTCGTAAATCTGTTATGAACGTTATAGTCGAGAGAGCGATAACAAAATGTACCCATTGTGCATACTATTACGATAGAATTTTCTGGAATGTCTTCCGAGCCCTTCCTTATTTCCCTTCCGTGGTGTTGTTCGAGCAATGCTATATTATGGCAATTTGAAACGCAGCTCCATCACCCCGGTTCTAAACAACAGTACGAGGAGGTCTGGGAGAAACAGGACCATATGGACCAGGAGTTTGATCCTAAAGTATTCTTCATGATGCATGGTGAGTTCTAACGATTTATTAATACGATTATTATTTAACAGCTTCTTCACCCCGTGACAAGAGAACAGTTGTTGTCGATATGGACCACTGGTGGTATGGACCCAAAAGATTTCGACCCTAAGGTGTTTTTCATGATGCATGGTAAGATGCATTGTGTGTCGCTGTAGCGTCACTAACAAGCGAGTTTTTGATTTGAGTAAACACTCATTCCCTTCCTTGTACGCAATGTATGCTGGCTTGCACGCATTGAATTTACTTATTCAGCATGTAGTCAACTTTGAAGTTGTTTGGGACAATAACAGCATGCTTCAGCAATTCGCGATTCACTTGAACACTGTGTTCTCCTGGTGAATATAATTACACAAATAGTAATTGAATATTATCAAGTTTTTGTTTCCAATTAAAGGTAACTCCAGTTGGTTATAAGAAGCATCCAAATTATCAGTTTTATATAAACTGTTTACCTACTGTTTTTAACTATAAACTGATTGCTGAAACGTGATGATGTATGGTTCTGTATTCATCGTTTTTGTTTGTTAAGGTCGACAATAAAATGAATATGACAAGAATCATCAATGTTTGCCTGTTTTCGTACAATGTAAAAAAAACAGTGCGAACTTGGCTTGTTGACATTAACTTGGTCAGTTTTGTTTGATTCATTTAAATGCTTAATTTGCGTGTTTTGTATGGAATATCCCGATACACTGACTGCTGATAAATTTTTATATAAAACTTGCTTTGAGTGTTGTTTATGCATGCTTCAAATGTAGCCAGTTTTTCGTGTAGGCGTAGACTTGAATAATATTTTATTTTCGTAGTTGTCGTAAAAAATAAGCATGTCAGAATAAAGACATACTTATTAATAGTTTTAACTACATGTATTACCTAGCTAGAATATTCGCAATTCGCAAATGTAATATTTTACTGATCGTCTACAATTAATCAAATTTAACTGAGCTACATGGCTTTCTACAACCGACTCTTATTCGACACTCTCTATTAAAATTGAAAGTACTTATGAGTCCATCTACTGAAACTAGTTTGGAGCCCTTCAAGTTCAAGTCCTCGGTTTTCACTCTTAGAAAGTGGAAGGCTGCAATTGGTTACAACTGAAATAAAAGAGTTTATGAGCTAATGCATCAATAGTATTTTACGAGACGTCATCGCGGCACTGCGCATAATACTTTGGCCAGCCAGATGATGACCGCTGACTTTTGAAACATTGTAGCGAACTGAAACTGGCAAGTCTTGTTTCAAAATATTAATTTTCTTGAAACTTATGATTTTGTGTGACCTTGGGGAAGTCTAAGATATTTTTAAGAGGCAGATGATTTTTAAACATAATCTTTCGCTAAAAAGATAATCCACGATACATTCTAACAATTTGTAAACACAGATGTCGACGGCAACGGTGTATGGGACGCTGACGAAGTTAAGGCTCTTTTCATAAAAGAGCTTAACAAAATGTATGGACCCGATGCACCAGTACACGATATGCATGAGAGATACGAAGAGATGGAGAGAATGAGGGAACACGTGTTTAAAGAGAACGATACGAATGGAGACGGGCTTATCGACTTCCACGAATTCATGATAGGCACGAAGAAACAGGACTTCAATGAGGATAAAGGTAACACGATTTAAATCTCATGCTTTAGCAAAAACATTTTTGTGTGTGTAAGTGCACACTTGATCCGAAAGCTGTGAGCTCAAATCCCGGCTGTATGGATCTTTTCGAAAAGATACGCATTCACACAAGTTTTACGAAGGAAATTATTGTGAGGAAACTTTAACTGATGAATTATGTTGAAACTTATAAGCGCAGAAGGCAAAAGAAACAATTTAATTTAAGATGTAATTTCAGGTTGGCAACCCATTGATCATAACCAGGTGTATACCCAGACTGAATATCAGGAGTTTGAAAAGATGAGGCTTGAAGAACTGAGATACCTGCAGCAACGGGGCTTGGTAATTATTATTAGCTAACTTCCTAAGCAGGTCAAATTAGAGTTTCTTTTAAAAATATTGAACGAGTCTCCATCACACCATGTTTTATGACTGTAAGTACCTACATACAGTACAGTAGTAGGTACAGTTGTCCTATTTCACGTTATTTGTGTGTGTAGATTTGTTTCTGTGTGCGTAAGCGATACTGAGCGTTCATTCGTCTATGGACCGATGAGCTTACGCACACAAAAACTACGTGCATGTGCATCTACACAATTAAGACAATAAAGAGTAGCCCGTCTTCGTAAGATGAAACAACAATAACACATATAAAATTTTGTTTATGATGCTATGCTAAAACGGCAAGTAATATTTCCTTTTATTTCAGGTTGACGCTTATGGCAACCCAGTGCCCGGCGCCCAACATCAAATCCACCAAGCACGTCAACAGTTCCAGGCCTACTACCTCCAACAGAAGACAATCCAACATATCAACCAATTCCCAGGTCAAGCACCGGTTCCCGGTCAACAACTACCTGTCCAGAACCAAGGCTTCCAGCAACAACAACAAGGCTACCCGCAGGGTAACCAATACCAGCAGCCACAGGGCAATCAACAATACCAACAACCACAGGGCAACCAACAACCACCGCAGGGTAATCAACAATATCAGCAGCCACCACAGGGCAACCAACAATACCAGCAACCACAACAAGGCAACCAACAGTACCAACAACCGCCACAGGGCAATCAACAACCACCTCAGGGTAATCAACAATATCAGCAGCCACCTCAGGGCAACCAACAATACCAGCAACCACAACAAGGCAACCAACAATACCAGCAACCACCACAGGGTAACCAACAAGGTCAAGCCCCTCCCCAAGCTCAACAAGTACCTGTAAGTCAACAGATGTCACAAAATCAACCTCAAAGCCAACATGCGCCACAAGGTCAAGCCTCTCAGGGTCAATCACCCCCTGTACAACAGCCAGCTCAAACCGTGGAACAGAACCAAGGCCAAGCCCAGAACCAAATCCCATCTGCGAGCGTCGGAAAACCCTAATTCCAACACGTTTTGCACTCTAGCAATAGTTTTTAAATGTTTTTATACATCTGATTTGCTCCTTAAAAGTGATGGTGCCAAAATTTTCTCACGCTTATTTCCTGATTTCGTACTCATTGTATCCTATCTTTATTTAATTAATAGCAGAATATATTCAAATGTTATTGCTTTATCGGAACCCACTAAAGCGGAAACATGCATGGCATAGGCATGTATGACATGTCTTCACTTGGGTTGCTGCCGACACTCGACGGATTCCAATTCTTGTATCTTCTCTCTAGAACTCTGTAAAATTGCTTTTTGATCCTAATGACTATATTCCGAATAAAGAACACCAAGTGTGTGGTGGGTTGGTTTGGAATCGTGCCAAGTTCCTCGGGAATTAGCCCCCTAATCCGCTTTAGTCGACACCCGATCTAAATCGGGTTTAAATGTTTTTAAAATTAAGATACTTAGCTAAATTATCTAGTGAGAAAGTATTTGGTCTATTAAAAAACTATGCATTTTTTTATTGTATTTCATTTTAGGATACATAGCGTGGTAGAGGGTATTCAACAATGTCCAGTTCAGTCTAAAATAATAGTCAGGCCGTTGCTAGTTGAACTGGGCTGTTAATTGTACAGCTTATTAAGCTAGATGGCTGCGAAATAGACATAAAAAGGCGAGCATCGGTGACTATTAAAATTTGTTTTTGTCACACTAGAGAAAACCAGTAGGTTTTCTCACAATGTTTTCCTTGAATTATAAAACAATAAAATCAGCAGTAATCAAAGCAGTAGGTATTAACACTATTGGAATGATATGGGATAGGGATAATCCCGGGCGGGTACCTACAGATATAAACATTAATCTCTACCGGGAATACCCAGTCATTATATCAGATAAAAGGAGAAGTAAACAGATGCTGGTACCTACTGTTACTGTAGTCTGTAAGTACCTTCCACCTACACACATAAAGGAAGATGATCTCATTCTCTTTGTAGCCTATATTACCTAGATACTGATTGGAAGTAGTACCTACTATGTATGATCTAATAAAGCATGAGCCATGCCCATTGTGACAAAAACTGCGCCAGATCAAGCTACCGGCTGACGCATCTTGACGCAGACGCAGCATACTAAAATCCTCACGTTTGTAGAGTTGCCATTGTGCTCTATCGTTGTTTTTAGAGGTAGGTACTTAATATAAGTACCTCTTTTTTTTTTTTTATAACGTCAGAAAATCCATTATGGATACCCGACCGCCGTGGGGACGGCGGAAGGGTTATGTCGGACTCTCACCGACTAAAAACTGACGCGTGGCCTGCCTCCATGCATGTCAAGGGGCTCCGGGACCTCCTACGGAACACGCCGGGGCCCCTCTCGCATTTTGCCTAAGCACTGTCCCGGGAATAGCACCCACAGCCACGCCCGGCACCCTCGCGGTGCTTACGGCGGCGCTCGCCACAGAGCGCCCGGGGTCCGCATTGTGGACAGTCGAAGTCCCCACTTCAACCACCCGCGGACCCGGAAAGTCCCCTGTTTGGCAGGGGATACCACTCCGCCCCCCTCACGGGGGGGCAGGCGGTGCGCGACGGCCGTTAGCGCCCCGCCTCCGCCTCCTTCTCCGAGCGGGATCGGCCCTCTCACGATCCCGCTCAGCCGCCTCTTTCTGGACCAGAACGGCTTCACAGAAAGAGGCCATGGCCCTCCAGTAATATAAGTACCTACCTCTCAAAACAACGATACACCTTAGGGTCGGTTCATATCTAACGGAACATCCGTCGCGTATTATCGGTCGCGGAACGCCAGAACTGATAAATGTATAGAAAAACACTCGACCGTTCACACTCAACCGATGATTTTTCTATACATTTGTCAGTTCTGGCGTTCCGCGACCGATATTCCGTTAGATATGAACCGACCCTTAATCGCCTTGCGTACCTTGTATGCTGTGCCTTGGGTGGTAGGTACTTAAAGGCTCAATGCACATTGAATTGGTAAGCGACGCGTCAATTAGTTTTATAGCAAGCCATTATAAGCCTTATGATTAATGTAACGTATAAAATGTAATAACGTAATAATTTAACATATAGAGAAACGCTTGTAGAATGAACCGCACGAAAGTGCTCGAGCCAGCGCGGCCCGCTAGATTGCTTCGCCAGATCTCGTTCATTCTACAAGCGTTTCTATATCTTGTACCATTGTCCATAAGGTTTATAATGGCTTACTATAAAATTAACTGTCGCGTCGCTTGCCAGTTCAATGTGTCTTGAGCCCACAGACGAGAACCGTGCTTGAGCCATACATGTCGCAGCCAACGGGTTTAATCAGCTATTCAACTAAACGCCTAGCCATTTCATTTAAACGGCGCTGTTCAACTAACGGCTTGAATGATGTTAGACAAAAATGGCTTGTGTTAGGTACTTATGTTACTTAGGTAATGTATAATTATCTAGGTACCTACCTACCTGCATCTCTAGCAGTTACATAGGTGGGTAGGTAGTAGTGTGTGTATCTACGTAAGCATTGAACAATGAAATCAGTATTCTCGGTGTGACTAAAAGCAAACAAATGAAACGTGAGTCAAGTGGTTGCAATTACCTACCTAGGTACCTACTAGGTTGGTAGGAAGGTACAGTCACGTTCAATAAGATGTATACACTCCATAATGTTTCAACCCATGTACAGGTCAACATGTCCAACAATGTTCTGGTATTTTTATTGATTTCGCCACTAGTTCAATGTGAAATCAATTTCCGCTTTTTGTTTTTAACCTACATCTATTAGTTTTAGTGTGATATTAATTTTAAAAGTATGGAGTGTATACATCTTATTGTCCGTGACTGTACTACGTATTTCCTTAGTTCAACTAAATGCGATAAGGTTTTCTTGACTATATCCCAGATTATATAATAGAAACTGTATCTACCTACCTATCTGCCTATCTACGATGTAGCAACTTGGTAGGTAGGTATCTATTATATATACTTATTATGAAAATATTGGCTACTTGCTTTGCTAAGCAAATAGGTAGCCAATATTTTCAGCTATTTGTTCAACGAGTTGAACATATTGGACAACTTTCTTCCAATTTGTTCCAAACTGAGTTGAATAAAAAAACGATTGCTAGCTAGCATAAAAGGAGAACGGGCAGGCATGTATGAAGCGCCGCCCAAGTCAAAAAACGATCGCCCGCAGAGTGGACGTATAGTGGAATGGGTAGACCTTCTAAAACACTACATTTGATTGTATGACAGCAAAAAAATCCATCCTACAGAAATCGAGATATTTGCAGTTAAAGGTGGTGACTTTTACCATCATGTTTTTTGACTAACAGGCTTCCCGCAGACAAGCCACTATGGGCATTCGATAGAACTTTAGAAGCACTACATTTCATTGTATGACAGCTAAAAAATCCATCCTGCAGAAATCGAGATATTTGCAGTTAAAGGTGGTGACTTTTACCATCATGTTTTTTGACTTACAGGCTTCCCGCAGACAAGCCACTATGGGCAATCGATAGAACTTTAGAAGCACTACATTTCATTGTATAACAGCTAAAAAATCCATCCTGCAGAAGTCGAGATATTTGCAGTTAAAGGTGGTGACTTTTACCATCATGTTTTTTGACTTACAGGCTTCCCGCAGACAAGCCACTATGGGCAATCGATAGAACTTTAGAAGCACTACATTTCATTGTATAACAGCTAAAAAATCCATCCTGCAGAAGTCGAGATATTTGCAGTTAAAGGTGGTGACTTTTACCATCATGTTTTTTGACTTACAGGCTTCCCGCAGACAAGCCACTATGGGCAATCGATAGAACTTTAGAAGCACTACATTTCATTGTATGACAGCTAAAAAATCCATCCTGCAGAAGTCGAGATATTTGCAGTTAAAGGTGGTGACTTTTACCATCAATGTTTTTTGACTTATAGCCTTCCCGCAGACAAGCCACTATGGGCATTCGATAGAACTTTAGAAGCACTACATTTCATTGTATGACAGCTAAAAAATCTATCCTGTAGAAATCGAGATATTTGCAGTTAAAGGTCGTGACTTTAACCATCATGTTTTTTGACTTATAGGGTGAGAGCCAGCAACCAGCAGACCTTCGTCATTTAATAAAGGCTGAGACTTTGTCTGTGTGTAGTCCCAATACCCCGACCTTATTGTTTTTTTTTTTTATAATAATTATATATTTTTTTTGTTGACGTTTCCTTGTTTCATTAAGTTAATCTACCACTTAAAACAATTAAACGCCACACGGTTATGTACGATTCCCAAATATGAAGTTTGGGTCCGGGTGGCTTTGGGAGATATGAGGCATCAAAGGTGCCCAAAATAGCACCCAAGATTCGTCATTTTACCAAGGCTGAATTTTATATATGTTACTTAGGGAGCTATAAAAAGAGGTTTCCCAAGTGGGCAGACACCTGCGGTGGTTCCTTCATCATGTCGGTCAGCCGCAAAGTTTACCGTAGGATCGAGCTCGGGTGATTTTAATAAGGAAATCTTTAAGGTATAAAGCTCATTTTGATATATTTGGCTTGAAACAGTATTAGAAATCACGTCTTCCTTTGTCAGATCCCTAGTACAGTTCCAACCCCCTGAAAGTCACCCTTAAACAAAAGTAATTGTAAGTATTTCGTAGTAGTATAAGACCTGAACTTTGTGTATGTTACTTGAGGAGCTATAAAAAGATGTTTGCCAAGCAGGCAGACACCTGCGGTGGTTCCTTCATCATGTCGGTCAGCCTCAAAGTCTGCCGTATAAAACATGTATGCAACATGTATGCAACAAGTATAAAACATGTATGCAACATGTATCAAACAAGTATGCAACAAGTATAAAACATGTATGCAACAAGTATAAAACATGTATGCAACAAGTATAAAACATGTATGCAACAAGTATAAAACATGTATACAACATGAATGCAACAAGTATAAAACATGTATGCAACATGTATCAAACAAGTATGCAACATGTATCAAACAAGTATGCAACAAGTATAAAACATATATGCAACAAGTATAAAACATGTATGCAACAAGTATAAAACATGTATGCAAAAAGTATAAAACATGTATGGAACAAGTATCAAACATGTAGGCAACAAGTATGCAACAAGTATAAAACATGTATGCAACATGTATCAAACATGTATGCAACAAGTATCAAACATGTATGCAACAAGTATAAAACATGTATGCAACGAGTATAAAACATGGATGCAACAGGTATAAAACAAGTATACAACAAGTATCAAGCATGTATGCAACAAGTATCAAACATGTATGCAACAAGTATAAAACATGTATGCAACATGTATGCAACAAGTATAAAACATGTATGCAACATGTATCAAATAAGTATGCAACATGTATCAAACAAGTATGCAACAAGTATAAAACATGTATGCAACAAGTATAAAACATGTATGCAACAAGTATAAAACATGTATGCAACAAGTATAAAACATGTATGCAACAAGTATAAAACATGTATGCAACAAGTATCAAACATGTATGCAACAAGTATAAAACAAGTAGATATAAAACATGTATGCAACAAGTATCAAACATGTATGCAACAAGTATCAAAGTTGTATGCAACAAGTATCAAACATGTATGCAACAAGTATAAAACATGTATGCAACATGTATCTAACAAGTATGCAACATGTATAAAACATGTATCTCAGCTTTGTGTTGCTCTGCACCGGGGAGGTAGAGCAACGCTGGTTTTCAGACTGCTCCTAGTTGGGTGACATCACGTTATTAAAAAAAAGACAATTAAAAAAAGAGCTGTTAGTTCATAAACACTTAAATAATTACAGAATAAGGTATGGTTACAGATTAGATTATTATTATAATTATTATTAGATATTAGATTTCTGCAGGATGGATTTTTTAGCTGTCATACAATGAAATGTAGTGCTTCTAAAGTTCTATCGAATGCCCATAGTGGCTTGTCTGCGGGAAGCCTGTAAGTCAAAAAACATGATAGTTAAAGTCACCACCTTTAACTGCAAATATCTCGATTTCTGCAGGATGGATTTTTTAGCTGTCGTACAATGAAATGTAGTGCTTCTAAAGTTCTATCGAATGCCCATACTGGCTTATCTGCGGAAGTCAAAAAACATGATGGTAAAAGTCACCACCTTTAACTGCAAATATCTCGATTTCTGCAGGATGGATTTTTTAGCTGTCATACAATGAAATGTAGTGCTTCTAAAGTTCTATCGAATGCCTATAGTGGCTTGTCTGCGGGAAGCCTGTAAGTCAAAAAACATGATGGTAAAAGTCACCACTTTTAACTGCAAATATCTCGATTTCTGTAGGATGGATTTTTTAGCTGTCATACAATGAAATGGAGTGTTTTTGAAGGTCTACCCATTCCACCATACGCCTACTCTGCGGGCGATAGTTTTTTGATTTGGGCGGGAATGCCCATTCTCCTTTGAAATAAGCACATTGAGTTATTTGAATTAATTGAACAGGCATGACGTTATGGTCGATGGTCGATACTACAAGATATGAAGATACCTAGGTAGGATAGCAGAAACGATTAGTGTCACAAAGTGTCAGAGATCATGGGTCGCGAAAACCTCTTAGTGATTATTTTTTTATTTTTGTACTATAGGTACCTACTATCTACCTAGGTTCCTATTCCTACTTACCTACCTACCGGAAGATACTTATTCCCATAGATAAACGGTAAGTAGGTAAAGTTAAATATGAACCTACATACCCACGACAGATGGCCTGATGTGTTAAAAAATCAGCTCGGATTTTTTTTATGTTTATCCTTATATAAATCTCACGATGACATCATGGTTTATGTTCTCGCATACAAAACAACTAGGTTCGGCTCATCTAAAGGATTTTTTTTGACAGAAGAGGTGTCTACCTATCAAGGATATTAATGTAGGTAGGTAGTGCCTAGTGTGCAGACACCTATCACGACTAGTTAGGTACCTACCTAGTTAGGCACTAGGTGTCCGATACAATAGGTAGGTAATACCTCCTAATACCTAGTATGTAAGTTAAGTACCTACTGCGACGAATTTTAAGAACCTCCTTTTTTTGAAGACGGTGGCCACAGACTTTAAAAATGGAGAAGGTTCAATTCGCCTACATGAAGACGCGGCGGGCGGCGGTTTATATACGCTTTTCGTTGGTTTGATGAATATTCGGATGCTTCCCATCACGATTTCTAACTTCAAGGGCTATCTTTTCAAACGTTAAAACACGGTCCTAACATAGGACCAAATATTCCAAACCGAAAAATTGGCCCTTGAAGTCAGAAATCATGCTGAGAAGTTCTCACCATGAAACGCGAATACGGCCCCTGTATTCTGAGGTCGTGTATAATGGGCCTTTAGAGTTGGCAGCACGTGCTAGCTTGTTCATTTTTTTTTGTGTAAGTAGGTAATTTTCAAACTCAAATAATTCAAATTATCAGAAAGTATATAGAACAACCTTTTTTTACCTATCTATTCTATGCTTTTACGTGCTTTTACCCCTAAATAGGTAAGTACTTACTTTTTATTTGAAATCATTTTTTAATTTGATTGGCATAGGTTTGATTCTGATGTTCTGATGGTTTATAATTCTTGGTCCGAGGTTTTATCCCTTACCACCAAAACGTGATTTTCTCAAAATGGCGGACAGAGGTATTTCAGGCTCCATACAAAAATGTTCATTCATTTACCACATCACCCTGTCTTTTTTTGTTTGAAAGTTGACCGGTGGTCCCCTAAAAATGTAATTCTTCATAGTTTCTCGCAAAACTCGAAAAACCTCACCTCATTGATATTTTCGACCCTAGTCCAACATTGAAGTCAGTTTTTGGTTTTTAAAGCTTTAGACCAACGTAGTTAAGTTTACAGAACTCAATGTAATGATTAACCTACACTAAGTAAAACATTTGTTATCTCTATTTTCTCATAGAAGCGGTCAATTAGCTAGTCACTTGGAAAAATCAACAACAACTGATAAGATTCGGCGAAGCGAGTCGATGTGGACATCTTTACTCTTTGACCTCCGAGGCGCGGTCATGTGGTGAGGCGGGTGGTGTTCGCTTCTCATTCGGCACACACGCACCGTGCGGATCAGTCAAGTCACGATGATGAATAGTCTGGTTGCCTTCGCCGGGCTGTTGGCCCTGGCGGCTGCTGCCCCCCCTGCCCTGAGCAATTCCAAGGTGGTCTGCTACTACGACAGCAAGAGTTACGTAAGAGAATGTAAGTATTGTCTTTTCCTTGCGAATTTTGGCGAGAATTTTTAAAATTTAAATTGATGTAGCATTCTCACTTTCAACTATGGATAGGCACAATCTACTTCTGCTGTATAAATGGATCGCAGCTGCAGGTATATCACCCTATAGCAGCTTCGAACTGCCAAGCCAATGGATCTAAGGCTGAAGGCATTCGTCAAGTTAGGTTAGCCGTTTTGATGCGCAGGAGACGCTTTTTCATAATGTTGTACAGTGTTTCTAGATCCGTTGATCGTATTTTATGTACCTACATATATAGGTAAATGCTGTAGGATGATTAAACTTCCATTTTGTGTTTCGTTGTGCCGCTATGGTAGCGTTTATGAAGGTCCTGTTTTATTCTGCCTGTATGTGAAAGTAGCAAACAAAAAAAAAAAAAAATTAAAAGTAAACGTACGATATGAAATTTCTGAATAAATGATTTGATTTGAATTATAGACAAACCAACAGCAAAAGCAGCTTTAGTAAGCCTTAAGTTCGCAGTTTCCTTGTAACAATATTTTAGTGAGCTTGGCATATTGATATCCCGAGGCTCAAGGTACTAGAATACCTAACCGGCAATTAATATTTTTTTAAGGTCAAATGTTTACTTGCTGGCTATTATAGGCTGCTTAGAAAAATGACGTCAGTATCCGGATCAATTATCGAATAGCCGGTGCAAGTTTATCTGGCGTTGGCCCTGACCTTGCTATTCTCGGTCGAGCGAGACTCGAGACGAGAGATGTAAAATATTCACGACAAATACCTATCGACTAGCCGACACTGGCTTGGAAATTATTTTGAAATCCGATCAAGCTAGCTATTGTGCTATTCAAGCAGTGCTTTGTTCGAATCGTGGTAAATATAGGTAGTACAAAAATAGGTTCTATTATGCCCGGGGCACAAGAGGCTATATTTTTATCTAGGTATTATTATTATTTTATTTATTTATTAAGGAAAACCAACAGCTAAAAGTAACATAATTGAGTGAATTTATACAAACAGAAAACCAATTACACATTAATTATTATTAAACTACATGAAACGAATTATTACCGTGTGCCCCCACAAACCACCCCACGCAGTGGCGGACGGTAAGTAAAGATGAACCATGGTTTATCTGGTTTTAGAAGTTTAAATAAAGTGACTACTGTAGGTAGGTCGTTATTATTTTGCACGCCATATCCCATCAGGATTCCGGCGCGAATCCAACCCCTGAAAATCGACCACGTGACCTTTTCGAGGTGAATCCAAGAATTTTTTCTCATCTCAAAACTGCCAAACGCGCCTAAAGAAGTTTTCACTTCAAAAATGTGGAACCTTTAACTGAATTGTCGAGTAGGGCGGTGATCGTTGTATTCTAAGCACGAGCTATGCTAAGAGAAATTGTATTAGTGTGTTCCCTTTTCCATTTCAACTTGCATCGTTACGTTCGGGGTAGGTAGGTAGGCTTGGTACGTATACGTACTATCGGTTTGCAGCAATTTGTAACAGTCGATCGCGCTATCGACATGTAATATTTCATGAGCAATAGGTATGCTAGAAGAATGAAAGAGCAATTTTATACGACCACCAACATAAGTGAATTTATAACCTTCTCTACTACCTACCTTCATTAATTTCTGGAATGATTTGGTAGGATTAGAAACAGATCGTAGGTACCTAAGTACCTAATAGAAAAAAGCTGACTAAGTTGGTAGGCACACCATTTATTTAAAATTACCTACCAAATAAAGGAAATCACAAAAGAGAATACTTACCCATATCTCTGTTTGTATTTTGTAATGTCCATGTGGTATACAATAAAGTATTTTCTATCTATCTTGCCCGCATACTATCATAAATCTTAATGTCTTTGTTTTTTGTAACAACCTTCAATTTAGATGCACAAATTGGGCAGATTTGAGGCCATAGGGGTTACCTATAGGTACCTACGTGTTGTGTTGACGCTAATGTTATGTGCCGTCTCCATCCGTCCTCGTATCGTATCTCAGCTTGCCACTCTTCCGTTGTTAGGATAAGTAGGTAAGATGGACCAGCGAGTAGAATAATATGTATGCATGTCATTTATTACTTACTAGCTGTCCGTCGCGGTGTTACCGGCGTTCCCTCGGGAAAACATCACTTTCCTGGGATAAAATATAGCCTAAGTTCATCAGGGATAATGTAGGATTCTAATGGTGAAGAATTTTTCAAATCGGTCCAGTAGTTTCGGAGCCTATTCATTTCAAACAAACATACAAACAAACAAACAAATCTTTCCTCTTTATAATATTATAAGTATATAAGTATAGATAACTTACAACAGTTTGATTCAGGGAGGACAGTTCTATTACATTATTTATTCTTTGGTTCTATTGACTGCCAGAGTAGGTACATACCTACCAACTCAAGAGTTAAAAGAAAACTTCGTTTGCTGTAATACATACATACATACATACATAAAGTCACGCCTCTTTCCTAAAGGGGTAGGCAGAGACCACGGATCTCCAGTCGCTACGATCCTGACACACAACTTTCGCCTCATTCACTCTCATTACATTCTTCATACATGCTCGTCGGTTTAGGGTACTTTTGACCTGGCCCTTCTCCAAAATGTCGCCAATTTGATCCAAGAAGGTTCGCCTAGGTCTTCCCCTTCCAGCTGTCCCATGCACACTCGCCTCATACACTTGCTTTGTCAAACGACTGTCATCCATCCTCTCTACATGCCCAAACCATCTTAACATACCTTTCTCGATCCTCAACACTACATCTTCTTTCACTCCACATTGTTCCCTTATCACACTATTTCTCACTCTATCATTCAACGTTACCCCACACATACTACGCAACGCTCTCATTTCAACAGCATTCACTCTACTCTGATGTTTTTTCTGCCACACCCAACTTTCACTTCCATACATCAATGTTGGTACCAACACTCCTCTATGAACTGCCAGTCGTGCCTTATCGGACACTTTCCGGCTGCTCATAAAATCATGGAGAGCCCCATTCACTCGGTTTCCAGCATTCACTCTCCTTTCGATATCCTCATCGTACTTCCCATCTCTTGTAAACAATGTCCCCAGATACACAAACTCTTTCACTTGTTCCACTCTTTCATCGTCAATCAGAATATTGCATGCTGTCATACATTCATCTTTATCAAAAACCACATTTACTTTCATTCCCTTTCGCTTAAAAGCTTCATGCTTAACTGTTACCATCTCCTGCAACTCATTCTCCGACGACGCAAGTATAACCTGGTCATCGGCATAGAGAAGACATTTGACGAGTAACTCATTCATTCTTAAACCATTTGCACCATCTTTCAAATCTTTCAAGCAACTGTCCATGAAAAGATTAAACAGCCATGGTGACGCTACACATCCCTGCCTAACGCCCTTTTGGATGTTAAACCATTCAGTGTATGACCCATGTATCCTCACGCAAGCACTAGAATCCTCATAGAGAGATTTCAGAGCTCGTACGAGGTTGCTGTTCACTCCATACATCGACAGTACCGACCAAAGCTCATTCCTCATCACTTTATCATAGGCCTTTTCCAAATCCACGAATGCGCAATAGACTTTTTGACCTTGGGCCAAAAACTTTTCGGCTATGCTTCGCAAGGAAAAGACCTGATCCGTACATCCCATTCCCTTTCGAAAACCCGCTTGTGCATCCCATATTCTCTTGTCGGTTTCTTTTACAACCCTTTCAATCAAAATCTTTGCATACAGTTTGCCGACGATGCTAAGGAGGCTAATGCCTCGGTAATTTTTGCAGTCTTGGTGTGAGCCTTTTCCTTTATAAAGGGGAACTATAACCGCCTTGCACCAGTCATTCGGTACTCTGCCAGAGTTCCAGCACAAATTAAAAAGGCGGTATAGCTGACTAGCTACTACACCATGTCCAGCCTTTAGCATCTCGGCTGTAATCCTATCACACCCAGCAGCCTTTCCCGATTTCATACTCTTTAATGCATTCACAATTTCACCCATTCCGATACTACTGTCACTGCTCACTTCTTCACACGAAGACGTTGATGTAGGTTCCAGCGTATCTTCTCTCTCAAACAAACTCTCAAAATACTCTTTCCACCTCTTTAATATACACTCTTCACCTTTCACTATACTTCCATTCTGATCTCTGATTGCGTCCAACTCTGAGTTTTGAGCTTTCCCTCTGGCGGAACGAATGGATTTCCAGAAAAATTTAATATTTCTTTGGAAATCTGCAGATAATCATTGATCAAAGATCCTTTTGTTCTTCTTTCTTTCTTGCAACAATTTCTTTTACTAAACTTTTCACTTTCTTATATTCATTCTTAGCTTCATCCACATCCTCAATCGTAGCTTTTTTCATTCTCTCATTAGCTCTGACAGCTAACCAATCTAACCACGCTTTCTTCTTTTCACATACCACCTTTTGCACATCCTTATCCCACCACACATTCTTCTCTGTCATAACTTTCTTTCTCTTACTTACTCCACACACTGTAGAAGCCACACTCACGACTTTGCTGTAATAATATAGGTATTACTTAAAAATTGCAAAAATATTGGGAATAAAATAATATATGGGTACTTACTTATTTAATTTAAGTTAAATACTTAAGTATTTGTAAAAGTTTATAAAACTATTCAAACGACAAGCAATAAACAAGTACTTATTTAAATAGTATAAGTAGGTAATTAAAAACAATACTACCATACTTTCTTAAAAAATTACAGAGATATTTACTAACTTACATATTTTTTTTATTTTATCCCCAATATTTTTTAAAACTAGCCGATCGACGACCCGGGGCGGCGGATACCGTTGAGAGTCAACACTGGCCTTGTTATCGACGTATGAACAGCAAAATAAGCACATTAATGTTGTTCTAGTCTAGAACTTTGTTGTAAGTACCTTCTAGTTATCTTACAAGTTTGACCTACACTATATTGTGGACATTAGCAGATTATTAGTAGGTACCTTGTCCAACTTTGCATACGCACACTAGTAACTTATACTTACTGTGACTACAGATCACCTTGTAGGTAGGTACTAGGTAAATATTCCTTCAAATATAGATACATACCCTTCTGATATTATGAAAGTACAGTAGGTTTGAGTCCCCAAAGGGGCAAAGTAGACACGGTAAGTCGATTGCCTGCCAAACATGTCGTCACACTTCGGTAATCTCCAATTTCGTGGATTGGCATCTTTATTTAGTTTTCTTCGTTGGCGTGTTCATAGTAGAAAAATTTAGGTTACATGGGGTGAGTATACGCAGGAATAAGTATATAATATACTTACCTACGTATATATACGTATATATATAACACATTTCCTTTTTAAGTACCTACTAACCTACTATACCTATTGGATTTTCTCTCGTAAAGCGTAATGAAATTATTAAATAAACTTGACTAAGTATTGTTTGAGGTTCAAACAAGATAAATGAAGATTACATTTTTATACCAACGAAAAAAGTTCGTTTAATCTGATTCGGGGTAGGTAAGAAAATAAAAACATGTTAAAGTTGAATAAAAATTTGCAATTTACGATGGAAAAATAATATTCTCCAACGTAACCTAACTTTGTTTGATGAAGTTAGGGCTTTTTATAAAACCGGTTTTGAATAACAGTTGACCAGCTTTTTCTATATCGTTTTAATATTTGTTTTCAAAGTTTCTTCGAAGAAGGTTCGTAGGGAAACACAGCTTAGGCAGAGTCTGCTCCGAATGTATTTATCGATGCTTTTGTAACCAGGGCCAGTATTCCATTATTATTGTCTCAAGCAATAGGTATGCTTCGTTTCGTATAGACATCTTAAACGTCCGGACGTTAAATGATATAACGTTTAATGATATTAAAAAAATATCATTGCTGTTATAGGTTCATAGGTACATCATACTATAGGTATACTTATGTCTGCATGTTCTAGACATCTCGAATAATAAGTTCCTATTGTGAATCTAAAAGTATGAGTCATCATTCGCGCCTGAAATAGTTTATTTATTTATTTATTAGGCAACACCAACAGCATACATAATATACATTTTGTAGGAACATTTTAAATCAGTCACTCTATAGAATGTACACCCTTTACAGGCATGCACAACATTTACAATAAGTATTAGGAACTGACAACAGCTAATAGTGAACCAATTTGAATGATTTTACCAGTGCCTAATACATAAATTGATGTCCAAACTAGGGCGTTTATTATTAGTTATAAAACTAAAGCATACATTCTGTATAAATTGTAGCTTGTCCAATTGCAAAAAAGTAGTGTTTTATTATAGGATTTATAACCTTATCCATTATCCTTAGATTACGTCATTCAGTGGAACTCATTGGCTAACGAGATGAACAATAGAGCGTTTAGTTCAAACAAGACCCACTTTATACACCTACTCAATACTGCGTCTCAGTGGCGTAGCAAGGTAGCCAAGGGCCCTGGTGCAAAATAAACTGGGGCCCTAAGTTTTATCAAGTCAACAGATGCGGGTGTGGCAAAATGTAAACGTATTTTGAATGTTTTTGCAATAAGTTACGATTTGATTCGTCATTTTCTGTCTGGGCTGACTGTAGTTACATAAGTATATTTTTCAAAAATCTCAAATGCAGTTGTTTTTATTTTCAAAATAATCATACCTATTTGGTTTTGTTAAAGTAGGTAAGTACCTACTTGTCCATGTCAACTCCCACAAAAGAGTCATCAATCATATTTTCCGTTCGAGCATCTTTTATTTTTCCAATGCAAAATACTTACAATCAAACAAGCCATCCCATCTGAGGATCGTTCTAGCATTAGTAATTTATTTACTTTCTTACCTAGGCCTATGCTACAAAATTGAAACGTCTGCATTTATGTAGGCAGCAGACTCAGCAAGTTATGATGACATTCAGGCCAGTCAGTTCCATTCAAATAATTTACTTTTTATGAGCAGCACTTTAGTAGTCTTCGCATTTTATTACCTACGTTTTATTTTATAAACTCATACGCAATATCTTGAAGGTATAGGTATAACATTTAGACTAGGTACTTACAAACAAAAAATTGGCCAACATCGATCTTGAATCAGCTTGTAATTTCGCAGCCGCAAATTGGTGACGGGCTGTAATGAAAGACATCGGTCCAATCGTTACTTCTAATTGGTTTCAGTAATCGATACCTACAATTGCTTAAGAGGAATGGGTACCCGGCTCTTTCTCCATACAAACCTAGTCGACCTGTTTCCTCTAAAGACACTAGAGCAAATATTTTTGTACCATAAAACCTTTAACGACCAATATGACCATGCCCCTGCCCCTGTCTTGTTTTTTTATATTCTTATTATCATAGAAAGTAGGAGTCTTCAAAAACTATAATATTGCCTAATTTTTAACCGACATCAAAAAAAGGAGGAGGTTCTCATTTCGCCTGTATGTTTTTTTTTGTATCTTGTTACGCAATTACTCCGCCAATTGTGGACCGATTTTCAATTTTTGTTTTGTTTGATAGGGTTTTTACTCCGGAGGTGGTCCCATATAAATTTTATTCCTGAGGGTTTGATAGTTTTCCGTAAAACTCTAAAAACCTTCCCTCCTAGCCATTGTAAATTGAATCGACTACAAACGTATTTTTTTTGCAGTTTTTATAGATAACGGTACAGAACCCTTCGTGCGCGAGTCCTACTCGCATTTGACCGGCTTTTTTTTTATATTTTCTGATACCTTAAAATTACCTACTAGGTACCTACGCATATTACAAAAAAATGAGAACAAAGGGGAATAATTGAAGGTTTTGTTTATGTAAACAAGCAATTACTTATACAAAAAAAAAACAGTTGGCCATGTTTTGGGGGAGTAAATAGTCGACTATGAAATGCTGTTTTGGTCAATAATGGTGTACCTAAAACAGACCAATTCAGAGCCTTTTGAATTGCAGAACATTGTCTCCAAACGTTTAATTTCATTGCTGATTGCTTTTACCATTTGTGACTAGGTTTAATGGTTTTAATTCGGTACACATTATAATCTTTGTTTTACATTTTAGTAGACGTAACTGTACGTTATAGTTTAATTAGACCTAGGTACAGTGTGTAAGTGTGTAGGCAAATACTTAGGTACTAAAAACTTACATTTAATATTATTAGCAGATAGAGATTACCTATGTAAATAGGTAGCGCGTGACAACATTTCTGCTCGGTTGAATACCTAACCTACATAGCTAAATAGCTTTTGGCAATCATCTCGTACCGAATCTATTAGGTAGGTAGTTCGCTAATGAAGTGTGATTTGATCTACGGATTATGCTTACACGTCATGTTTAATGAACTAGGCACATTTTTACATGAATTTACATATTACAATGAAATCAGTCGAAATAACTAAGGATCGTTAAAAACGATCTTTAGATTGCTAAACTGCTCAAAGTCACTGCCAGTCAGAAGCTGGTCTAAAACACTGGCGGCGGTATTACCACGCTGAATAGCAAAGTATTTGTAAACTTGATAAACATTTTGCTAAAGTAACTATCGACCTATACCTATATAGGTAGTTCCAATATATGACTGGTTACAAAATCAAATTAATTGATTTCTCAAAGCTCTAGATTAGTGCTTGTTACCGTCTAAGACCGACTGATATTTCATGTTAACTCAATTGGGGCCTTGGTGAGACCGAGGACCGATTCGAATCTCGTATGGGTATAATTTAGGAAGTCTATGATTTAGATTAGCACTATAAAAATAAAATAGATATTAGTTTCCTACATTGAGGCTCATCTCATCCTAATAATTTTCAGTTGTTTTCAAAGCCATCTCTCGACAGTTCTCGATAGTAACAGAGTATATAGATAGATTCCAAGTAGAAGCGTACTGGCGTTGACCATTATCTCTAGAATAGAATATGTGTTACATCGTAATTCAGTTGAAGGATGTATTTACCCAGCACAAGCCCGTATGCTGCCCATGGATCTGGACCCAGCACTCAGTTTCTGTACCCACCTGGTCTACGGATTTGCTGGAGTGCAGCCCGATACCTACAAGATGGTACCACTTAACGAGAACCTGGATGTGGACCGCTCTCATGCCAACTACCAGACTATCACCAACTTCAAGTCCAAGTACCCTGGGCTTAAAGTCCTGCTCGCAGTGGGAGGTGATGTTGATACTGAAGAACCTCAAAAGTACAACCTTCTGGTAAGCATTACTTACCAACATTATTTTTATACCTTTTACCAAAAATGTATGTGTGCGCTGCCAGTCTCAAATGATAAAGGAAGACATCGTGAGGTTTACAAGGGCGATTCGTCTTTGGGTTCTTCTTTTGAAAACATTGTATTGTGTCCAGTGCCCGAACAACACCACACTGTTGCATTGTTTCGAAAGATCGAACACTTCTTAGCAAATGAAATGAGTTAGGTGGGTTATACCCTTCACCTTAGAACGACCTTTTTAATGCTACTGTAAACTTTTTTTACAAGTAATTGACAATTGTCTTTTTGTGAATAAATGATATTAAACCTTAAACCTTTAAGAACTAGTGACACGACCGCGACAGCAAGCAAGCAATACCTACCTGAAGGTACCACATTTCCGAATCTCCCACATAGGGTTCGTGTAACTGTGAAACTTTTGACCAGTGTTTAGTCCTAGATAAATAAGTTTAGTTCGGACATTTATTTAAAAAAAATTGGACTTTTCACACAGCATCATCTAGCCCCAAAGTAAGCAGAGCTTTTTTTATGGGTACCTAGACCTACTAGATGACTGTTATGTAAACCTACTACTTGTATACCTACTGTTTTTGGTTTGTAAATACATACTTACATATTAGGTATGCTTAAAAAACACCAGGACCCGAGACAAATATTAGTAGATCATACAAACATTGGTCATGCCGTGGGGATCGAACCCGCAACCTTAAGGTCGTCCAATCTCCAATTATCTTTGTTGCAATACAATCCAAGTGCTATCAGCTACGTTCAAGCGTTTTACTCATGTCACATGTCACTCATATAATCACATAATAATAATTAATAATATCATAGTCCTGACTAGCATGGGGAACCATGCTTTCCACTTGGGATTGTCGAAGGGGATTTCTATACCTACCTTATCTTAGCTTTTCCTCAGACGTAAAAAAACACGAGTAGGTAGTGGCTGGTACCCAGATATGGTTACAGGTGGTATAGGTGTTTTAGTATTGATACAAGGATAGTAGCCCGCATGTGTCTCTGCCATGAGATTAAAATTTCACTTCATTTTCATATACACACATGTATGTGTTACACGGTTTTCATTTAAAACACGACTGAAATAGAAATCGAGTGGTTTCTTTGTTTAGAGCGAACGAACAGATTTCAAACTTCCAATTTCATAGATGGAATTGCAGTCCGTGTGCATAAAGCTTTGATCACGTAGCTTTTGATTAGCGTCCAGTATTTACGACGATGTAATGAGAAAATTGCGATGCACAGTAGGGAAGGAACAATAAATAAATAATGCTGGACTATTCACACAGCATCATCTAGCCCCAAAGTAAGCAGAGCTTGTGTTATGGGTACTAAGATGACTGATATATTACTTATATACTTTTTGTTCGTAAATACATACATATTATACATAGAACAATGTGCATATAATGTTGACTATTCCGGGAACTATTCAGCCGGTGCCCTATTTCACACTAAACTTAGGTAGGTACATAATACCTACCTTGGACTTACATTAACGTAACTAAGAAACACCATAAGAGGTCTATAATAATTTTGTTCTTTAGAGGCAACTAACTCATATTTCGCATGCCCCTACAAACGCATTTTTATGTTGGTAGCTGGTAGTACCTATGACTTTTTGCATGACCGGATGCAATTGCAGGGTGTTGTAGGTAGGTAAATCGTATTAGTAAACAGCTATTTTTTTTAATAAAAATTACGTCTCTGCAATATACCTATCTACAAATATTTACAACTAAAATATTCATATAAAATGTGAAACAAATGTTATTCGACTCCGTAAAAAAATACATGAAGGTGAAGAAGTCCACTTACACTTACTGCCAAAAATGTAACATCCCGAAACACTTAGGGAACACTCAGAGAACACTCGTTTTCCTCTTTCGGAATGATTACCACTTAAATGTAGGCACCTATAAGAGGGACTAGGTTAATTCATTGAGTTCTATGGTTAATTCAGTAGTTTTTGCTTGAAAGAGATAAACATCCATCTTTAAAAACTTTCGCATTTCTAACATAGGTACATTAGTAAGGAAGCTGGTTTAAAACGAATTATAAAAATTACAAAAAAATGCGGTAAAAAAAATAATAAATACCGATGTACCTGGACATCCACCATAACTAACTAAACTGACCAACTGAAACGGATCAACTAGGTATTTTTATGACGATGACGACTTTATGACGATCTCTGTAGCGCAGTGGGCGAAGGCCCGCCTGCGACGCAAAAGGTTGCGGGTTCGATCTCCGCGGCGGGACCAATGTATGTATGATCTAAAAATATTTGTCTCGGGTCTGGGTGTTTCTATGTATAATATGTATGTATTTGCAAACAAAAAGTATATAAGTCATCTTAGTACCCATAATACAAGCTCTGCTTACCTTGGGGCTACTGTTCAGTTAAAACGTATCGGGTGTAGGCAAAACTGCAAACTGATAGTTGAACTGAATCTTCAAAATATCATTATAATAAAACTGTCAGTTAAAACTAATGGTCTTAGCCCGCATAAAAGCTGTTTGGTTTGACAGCTGGAGTCACCGCAAGCGCGGACTGCGTTCGTGAACTCAGCCGTTCTCCTGGCGAATCAGCACGGCTTCGACGGCGTCGACCTCGCCTGGCAGTTCGCCAAGTTCAAGCCAAAGAAGATCCGCTCCACCTGGGGTCAGTATTCATACTATCAAATAAAATCATCCATAAATCAATCTAGCGTTCAAAATCTTTTCAACATGTGTAAGAGAGTATCGTACTCTTAATGCTACAAATCAGGAGGTAGTGATTCATTCCGTGGAATTGATCTAAAACTGACGTTTCCTGCACTGTGATTGGTTGCAGTCGGTTGAACGGCTGACCGATTCCGACCCGAATGCGTTCCGCTGAAGTCTGAATTACTACCCTGGAATCTATATCAATACATATTAATGTAAATGATAAATAGACAGTTTAACTTAAAAACGGTAATTCTAGGTTCTATCTGGCACGGCATCAAGAAGACCTTCGGCACCACCCTCGTGGACGAGAAGGAGGCAGAGCACCGTGAAGGTTACACCGCTCTGGTCCGCGAGCTGAAACAGGCTCTCAACGTGAAACCCAACATGCATCTTTCCATCACCGTTCTGCCCAACGTCAACTCTAGCAGTGAGTGTTTTTAGGACTCTGTACCTCAAAAGGAAAAGACGGACCCTTATAGGATCATTTTGTAGTCCGTCTGTCTGTCTGTCAAGATCCTTTATGTCGGGAACGCGTGGAGTTATCGAGTTGAACAACATCTCTCCTGTTAGAGCAATTGGGTAAATCAGTTAATGACCATTTACCTGAGTGCTTGTTCCTACAAGGTTCCTACTAACGTATGTGTGTAATGTAGATACATTTTTGCACTTAGATTTTTCGAATCAAGGTCAAGGAGCAAAGGACTTTTCCTTTATGTACCTTAGTTTTTTTTTATTTTGGTGTAGTTTATATGCAAGTCTTGCTCAAGCCAACTCCAAATTGTTTATAGGTACTTACACAGCGAATGTTATACCTACAGTATTAACTTCGACCATGAATAAAAATAAAAAATTTTGAAAAAAAAATTGAACTAACTTGGAAATTGGTTCACAACTGACGGAGATATCGGTGAACATACATAAAAAAAAAACATACAGCCGAACATAGAACCTCCTCCTTTTTTTGAAGTCGGTTAAAAAGGCACTCACTTTAGCTCATGATCCGTTGATACATGCATACATAGGTACATACCTATGCATGTATATTGACACTGTTAGAGGTCTCTATTTTTTTTATTATTGAGTACAGAACACGAAAAATAGTTTACACATGTTCATTTCAAGACGAAAAATATAAAGGTGCGTTTACACGATGCGTTTTCTCGTACGTTTTGCTAAGCCGCGCTAGGCCACGCCCATTCGGTGAGCTAAATCTAGTTAGTAGTCAGCGCATTCACACGCAAAACGCAAAACGCATGACCAGGTAACTTATCTGTATGCTATGGTTCTGTATGGCAGGTCCCGCCCCTTTTTTTTGCTATAAAAATACATTTATAAATTTCAACTTCATTGACTAAGGATTATTGGTGTAGTGGTCTTGTACAATGACTTTTAACTGAGATGATCATGATGTTCAAGTTCGATTCCTTCTAATGGATAATTACTTTTTGCATTTTTTCAAGTTTGCTTCATTTTATATGATGAAATTTTTATAATGGCGAACATTGCCTACAGTTTTATTCCTACTTTTAAATGATGGCCAAAAAAAAACATTTGGTTACGATGTGAACCTACAACTCGATTTCGATCGCAAGGTGGTGCCTTCGAGACCTCGCCGTATCTTACTTAGATCAATAAGTACCTACCTACCTACCACTATCCTACGATCTGTCATCGGCAGATCCTTGAATCAAGAATAATATTATATAAATAAATAAATAATGCTGGACATTTCACACAGCATCATCTAGCCCCAAACTAATCATGTTTTATTATGCATGTATGTAAGTAAGTAGGTAGGTACTTACCAACTTACCTAATTTTGGAACCTACACCTGGTTGGTGGATCTTTATCCCTAAGGTGCACCTATGGGTAAAATTGTCGGTCCGTCGTTAAGCCATGACGGAGGCCTTAAGGCGGCCTAAAAGCTCCGTCGTCAGAGTTGGCCACTTACTCATACGAACTTACTTACTTACTTATGGGTAGGTAGGTATAGGTACCTACCTACTACACCTAAGTTACTTAGGTAACTACCTACCTACCTATTTCTCCAAGTCACACGCATCACAGATATCGCTCGCAGTAGGTAGTAGCACAGTAGTAGGTAGGTACCTTCTCGCAATAGTGACCTACATACCTACTTGGTTTTAGGTAAGTACCTACCAACATTAATATAGGTACTTAGGTAGGTAAGGTAGGTAATAAATAAATGTAGACTCCTACCTCTCTGTATTCTGTGCTCCTACCTAGGTAGGTAGAAACTGTCACAACGAAATAAGAAGCTTGTAGGTAACTGTGTATGTAATGTCAAATGTGGCCCTGTGACAAATAGGTACCTACCTACCTACCTTCCCCTTTGATAATCAATCTAATCTAAGTGTCTTCTGAAATCTTTGATATCTATCTAATCTAAGTTTCACCATTAGAATCTAAGTTACCGTGTTTTGGCATAACACGGTAGAGTGGTTGTATACTATACATATATAGGTGGTGTATAGGTGGTTTAGGTGTCTACCTATGTAAATAAAACAAGTGTAGGAAGGTTAGGTACCTACCTATGAGAAGCCTACCTACTTTTTTCTAGGTGAGTCTAGTTGCATGCATACCTAATAAATGTTTCCCAAATAGTAGGTAGGTCGTAGTCGTTCTTGCTAGATAGATCTTCGAATAAATGGATGGGTGACCGCTAGTGGCATTTCCATCTGAAAGTTTCCGTGCTTCGGAGGCTAAGTTTAACTGTCGAACTCGGCTTCGGACTCAGCCTAAAAACTCCATCACCAGAGTTTGCCACTGACTCATACCCACGAACTTAGTCAGGTACCTACCTCCCTACTACCTACTTTTTATTAGGTACATAAGTAAGTGCCTACCTACTTAAGTACGTAAGTCTTTGAGTTTTTGCTTCATTTATTTTTTGTTATTATACTATATACATACCTATGTATAGGTACATAGGTATGTATGTATAGTATAAAAACATATACAAATACCTAGGTATGCCTAGGTACCATTATGTAAACCTACCATAGGTAGGTAGTATCATAGAAACCTACCAACCATCCCAAATAAATATAATAGCTACCATGTAGGTAGGTAGGTAGTAGGTACGTAGGTAGAGGTACGTTATCCTTAAAATAAAAAAAATCTTTATTTCAGACATTTTTGATGTTATTAGATACCTAAGTATTATAATAATAAATGGCCAGCTTTTAATAGGTAAAATTACCATCTAGTTAATAGTACTTAGGTATCTGTGTTCGGACCTTGAGTTTTTATTAAAAAGTTTATGAAACTGAGATGTTCGCCATTAACATAAAAAATGCAAATTTCTAATGAAGCAAAAATAAAAAATAAAAATAAAGTGCAAAGAATCGAAACAGCATACCCCATCTTTGTAACCGCACTCAAGACCACTTGACCAAAGATTCCTTGACTCAAGCGACGAAATTTAGGTAAGATTCATACTACCAAAAAACGTATGGTCTCACCGCAGAACGTACGCGAAAACGCATGACTATGTAACTCTTCCTGTATCAATGGCAAATATCCACCAATTTTACAGTAACCATACGTTAAGATTTCTCCAGACCGGTCGTTTTATTTTAGAATTATTTGGAATTTTCTAAGATACAAAACAAGTTCAAGATTATTTTTTATGTAGGAAAATAATCAAA
Organism: Epirrhoe alternata; assembly: GCA_963565295.1. Lineage (NCBI taxonomy): Eukaryota > Metazoa > Arthropoda > Insecta > Lepidoptera > Geometridae > Epirrhoe > Epirrhoe alternata. The sequence continues at coordinate 6,899,026 of OY751375.1, forward strand.
TTCACGTAATTTAGACTATTATATTAAAGATAAAAATATCAATGTGTACATTTAAGTTTGTGAGCTACTTGTGTACCAATATAATATCTCTTGTCATGGAAGAAACTCCGAGCCCACGCCCACGTATCTTTTCCATTAAAATTGTATTTTTTGTCTGGCATTTGTCCGGGTTTTCAATTGTTCGTGTGGTAACCCGGCCGCATGCTACTTAGTTAGTACCCGGCGCGCCGGCTACTTACTAAGACAAAACGCATGCGATGAGCGTTTACACGTGAAAAATTGCCGTGCGATGCGATATCGCATGGGTTGAAAACGCATCGTCTAAATGCACCTTAACTAAAGGTTCAAAATGATGAACGGTTTTTTGTTCATTTGTTTGCTTTTTTGAACATGCATCAAAAACTCATTAATTTCTTTTAGGCTTTATGATTGTTATCTCTATTTTCAATAGTAGGTATGTACCTACAGTTATTTTAGTTTAGTTAGTGTGGGCGTAGGTATTGTATACTACTGTTTATCAACTATATTGGGGAGGATATCAGTTTAACCTTGTATCGTACGAGTGTAATCTTTGAACCCACAGAACCTAATACCTAGTCGTCATTTGATTGTAAGTACCTATGATAGCCATTCTTCGAGTTTAGGTGTTGATTTATTTTTGTGTTACTATTATGTACCATTGATTTGTACCATCAATGATACTATGATATTAGCAATGAAAATAAAATTCAAGATTAGAACTACACATCTCACGCGCAATCCTACTAATTTAGTAAAGCTGAAAGTTTATGTACCTATGTTTGTGTTTCAACAACGTGTAAACAAGTGAACCGATTTGGACAAAACCTGGGATAGATTATGTGACCTAGAATAGCGTATAGACTATTCAAAGGGGTAATATCACGCGAGCGAAGCTTATACAACAGAATACAGAGAGCTTATACTAAAATAATAATTGTTTTGCAGTCTACTACGACGTGCCAGCTATCATAAACCTTGTGGACATTGTGAATCTGGCTACCTATGACTACTACAACGCTGAACGCAATCCCAAGGAGGCCGACTATGCTGCACCTATCTACGTGCCTCAGAACCGCAACCCAGAGCTGAACACTGATGCCGAAGTTAACTACTGGTTAGTACTTTTTAATGGACATAAAAATAGATCGCACTGTATGTTGCCGAATTTCAGATTCTGATTATTCAATTTTCCCCGAAGTAGTGGCATACAAAATGTTTTTAATATTATTCCATGTACAGTACAGTCAGCGTCACAAGTTAGTAGCGTTATTATGGCATTTTGAACTGAAACGTAACTGAGCGTCAAATAATCGGCTGAAAAGATAACCCCACGCGAGTACACCCTCCCTGTACCACATTATTTAAACGTTTCATTAATTATCTTTACGGCCGCATGTGTTACCCATTAACCCTTCTCTTTTTGTACTCTCATTAAATACTTAATCGTTTAGAGTTAATAGCTAGGTATTATTACAGCACAGCTATGTAGAGAAATGTGAGTGAATTAAATTATTTACCTACCACATAACAAATTCAGTAAAACGTCTGCAAACGGGCATATACAATGATGCCTATTATACCCACAGGGATATCGGACTTAAATGATGATGATAAGACTACTTACGTAGGTAATCATAAGTTAGAAGCCCGATGCGTTGGTCTGACCAGATCCACAGCACACTCGATCTCAGTATGCCGGAAGCTGTGCATGTGGCTGAAAACCGGAACAAATGGCGCAACATCGTACGGGAGAAGATACTTCCGTGATGGGTCACGACCACACGACCCCCAGCATTAGGAAAACGACGAGTTATAATTATTGCCTAGGAATGTCATTAGGTAGGTACGAGTATATACATACTTAGATGATTTACTTTCCTCCTCATCATGAAATGATACGAAAATAAAATAATAAATACATTTTGTTCCCGTTTCGTCATAAAAGCATTTATATTAAGTAAGTACAGCAAGATACCTACAATTTTTTTTTATATTATTAAATTATGTTATTTTTAGGCGAGTTTATTATGGGGGGCTTGAAAGTAATTTTGAATGAGATATTGAAGCGTGCGCTCGGTAAAGCGTAATTCCTGGGTGATGGTAACTCACCTTAATTTTCTTCTTCTTCTTCTTCTTCTTCCTGCCCTTATCTACTACCTAATGTTACTTGTTTAATTTTTAATAATTTTATGAGGCGAAAAATCGACTGATGCAGATCAAGGAAGTCATCGTGTTTCTACCTGGTTTGTAACCATTGGTTTATTCATCTCATCACGCACTAAATGCTAATACTTAGTTTAAACTAGCATCTATCTTGCATCATATTTTCACATTATCAAGTACCTACAGCGTTTCGGAGAAAGTAGTTCCTAGACACGGGCCCTAATTTATCGGACATTCGGTTTCCTAATTCTGAGAATAAAATGCACCTAATAATAAAATAAAAACTGCTTGGTTGTTGATAGCCTTTATTTTGATCACGCAATTGTTATTATAATATGACCACGCATGAACGGTAGAGTGACTCGATTTGTCCACTCAGTGACAATTTTACTGGAACAGCGATTTCACAAAACCGTCGTTTCATATTCACATAAAGTAAGCAAATCAAGCTTAAGTAGGTACATATTATTTTGCAATGCATCTACTATACCTACTCGTAGTAGGTACCTTCATTACGTCTACTAATACTAGATGCTAATACTAATAAACCACTTGGAGGAACACCCACCTGTGTAATAGACAATAAGAATTCAAAATCATAGTTTAAGTAAAAAAAAAAAACGTGTTTTTTTATGTGTAGAGTAGTTAAAGGAGGCCATTTACGCTCCATCAAGAGTGGGCCCAAAATTCAAAAATGCCGGCCAATGAAACTAAAGGCCTCACCACTATTGGGAATGTCAATCCGAGTATTTTTCAGTATGGCACAAGTCCCTAAGTCCACTACTTCAAAAGATTTCTTAAGTTGAAAAATCTGGATTTCTATACTTACAGTTAAATTTTTTGACTTAAAAAATCAGTTAAATTTTTTGACTTAAAAAATCATTTGGGCCCTAAATGAATAGCTTACGTTTTTTTTACTTACAATTCTTCCAATAATTTTCAAACGGTGAGATGATTCTGTCAGAGAGCATTATACGAGTAGGTGTAAATAAGTATACTCAATATTGAACAGGCTAGGCTTCATTTAATCAAACAAAAATTTAGTTAAGTTATCATCAACAGGTTAAAGTCCGGAGCTCCCGCCCAGAAGATAGTAGTTGCCATCCCAACATTCGCGCGCACCTGGAAGCTTGATGGTGACAGTGAGATCGCCGGAGTACCTCCTATTCATGTCGATGGGCCTGGCGAAGCTGGTAAGAACTTTATCACTAGTTATACAGCTGTTGACAAAAATTGAATAGAAAAAGGTACCTGCCTGACTAGCTTTCGGGTTTGGGCTAGCTATCAGCTAATACTAGAGCTAGGGTACTATAGAGTTACAATCTGACAAATAAAATGTGCGCGCTAAAACTCGGCAAGTTTTTGTTTTGCGTACAAGCGACATTGAACACATACACAATTGAGATAACGTCTACATTCGAGTAAATGCCATCAAAGAACGGTCCTCGGACATTTTTTGAGTGTTGTCAGTTAGAGATTGTGAGTCTTTAGTATCGTAGCTCAATGCCAATATATTATAATGAAGTACTTTTTCAAAGAATCAGAGATCGTTGCGCCTACTTGTTTAATTTTTAATAGTTTAATAACTTTCTTAATGTAAACCCAGCGCATAATCCTGGAGAAAGTACAAATGGTTGGGGTTTGGTCATTTTACTGAAGCTTGTGAATGTTCAACAGGTCCTTACACAAAAACCGAAGGTATTCTGAGTTACCCCGAAGTCTGCGCCAAGCTGATCAACCCTAATCACCAGAAGGGCATGAAGCCACACCTTAGGAAGGTCACTGACCCTAGCAAGCGTTTTGGTACGTCATTTTACGGATACAATGTATTAGGTAGACACTACATTCACGTGCGATGAGATGTATACAATACACTCCACAATGTTTCAACCCATGTACAACAATAAGGTGAACATGTCCGACAATTTTTTGAAATTTTTATTAATTTCGCCTCTAGTTCAATGTGAAATCAATTTCCACCACTTGTTTTTAACCTTTTATTAGTTTTAGTGTGACATACATTTTAAAAGTATGGAGTGTATTCATCTTATTGCACGTGACTGTACTAGGTCACCAAGCCTTAAAACGCTAAAAATCTGTATTTTAATTTTATTATAGTACCTACCTACTTATAGATTAATTATATGTTTGCGGAAATTTTTCAAAAGGTAAGCCTTTGTCCAAATCTATTGCAACTTTGATATTTTAGAATTTGGCTAATCCGGTAGGTAAATGCCCGTTAAATCTATACTTAATATTATAAGGAGGAAAGATTTGTTTGTTTGTTTGTATGTTTGTTTGAAATTGATCCGAGGTTGAAAGGCTCCGAAACTAATGGACCGATTTGAGAAAATCTTTCTCCAATAGAATCCTACATTATTCCCGATGAACATAGGCTATATTTTATCCCGGGGAAGTGAAGTTTTCCCGAAGGATCGCGGGTAACACCGCGGCGGACAGCTAGTACCAAATAAACTTGCTTCAATTCTTTTCGGGAATCAGTGGTTTTTAATTTTCAGAATTGGGCTTATGGAAGGATCCAGAACTGTCTCTTATGTTTGGTTGGTACAAATTCAAACTTTGCTTAGTTTGGGGCTACTGATATGATGAAATGTCCAGCATTAATTATTTATTTATAGCGTAGCTTCTTATGCACTGGTGTCGGAGTCCTAAAGCTCCACTCAGGATGTGAATGTGACGTCACTGTGTCTATGCCTCTCTGAGTATACTAATAAGATAAGGTAATAGTTTATTACCACAAAAATTTGACAATCGTACAGATAAGACAATAGGCTATTTTACACTTTTTTGAAAACTGTTCTAAATCAATCCTGAGGTCATAATAAACCAGTAGAATTCTTTTTTTTTTTTTATAAACCGCAAAATGCCTTAAAAATGCATTTTAATTTATGATGTTTAGTTGTCTCCCGAAAACGCGAGCCGCCATGTTGTGACGTCATGTGGTTTGTTTTGTGAACAAAACGACTGTAAAAGATAAACTTTTTGTTCCTAACTTAACATAGTGACGTCACAAAATGGCAGACGGCGTTTTTGGTGGCTTGAAGATAGAAGAAAAATTACGACTTTTAAAATTGAATTATAAAATGTTTAGTGCATTTTTATGAATAAATATCGACGTTTATCGTTTACTTGTAACGAAACCTATGGTATACATGCATTTTTATGTGTTTTCTTACATGGTGTAAAATAGCCTATTAGGTATGGTTTTTACAAAACGTATGTAGATGCAGGTTACAATTGGTTTTCATTGTATCGTAAATGTGAGTGAGGTGCAGAGACCTGGACTATCGCAGGTGGCTGCGTTTCCTTTCCGTCATAGGTGACAAAACCAAGTCGAGCATTTATTGGTAATATTATGAGATGAACTGATCGAAAATTTTAAATATTACCTAATTTAACAGTACTATAATTAAAATATATGAAATTTACCATGCGAATGTGTTTATGTGCGTTGTGTTATGTATGTAACTTTTTGTGTACGTTTGTGTGTGTGTGTGCGTTCGTTTATGTGTGCCTGTGTGTGTTTGTGTGAGTGATATGGATGAAGGAATTACTTAGATTTGGCGTTCGAACTATTACCTTTTTTAGCCACATTAAGCAAAGCTTCTGTTTCGATATAATTGAATTTTATTAGCCACTCATTTATAGCAGTTTTGACTTCCATTTTGCTTAGCGTTACCAGTTGAGTTATTAATTTATATGCGTGATTATAAATAAGTGGACCTAGAAAAGACTGATGTCGCTGTGCAAGAGCTGTTTTAAATCTCTTTATATAAAACATTCTGTAGTTACGTCTCCTGTTCGCAATCTAACCGATTAGATCAGGTGTTACATGTCCATGCTGTAGTAACCGTAGGAGTTGTCGGATCGATAGTAGTTCGCATTCTTTTTAAAGTTCCGATGTCGGAAGCTGCAGCATGTGAGTACTAGGTACAAGCTCCTCCCCACGATGTGTTGCAGTAACATAAAATAGATCTACAGAGAGCATTGTATACGGATCTGGTTAAATTTTTGTCAGCGGCATTCCGTAGGTTCTTGAAAACGTAAATTAGTTTACGAACTCTCTTGCTTAAAATTGTAATGTGTTGTTTCCAGTTAAGATGGCTATCAAGAGTCACATCTTAATATTTGATAAACGGAACACTTTGTAAGTTCGGACCGGACATGTGCAGCTGGTTGTTTGGCAGTTACACTCAACTTTTATATTCTTAGGCATTCTACCCCTGGCATTAGTAAATGCGATTTAGTTTTCACATTTAGAGTAAGTAAATTATCGCAAAGGTATTCAGTAACCTCTTTACTTCTGTCCGCTTAAGAAAGTTCCAAACAAAGAAGATAGCGCCAATGTTCATAATAAATTTTAAAGGACAACTATTACAGACCAATTATCACCAAAACCAATTTAATTAGTCCCCTGTAAGAAATATTTTGATATAAATCGATGCACAATGTACTATGAGGAGTTTGAGATGTACTTATATGAAGTCGGTTAAATAAAACGCTGCGGGTGCTTATATTCATTGAATATTATTTCTGGGCCATCCCATAAAAAAATGTAATTGTTACTAAGTATGTTTTATTATACAAATCTTTAGAAACGTAGGCTAAAGTCAACAAGTACAAAGTAAACCTCAGTACAGAATACGTGTTACTTGTTAATTAAAGTGTCAACATTAGTATGTTGATAGTCATGCGAACATGGACCTTGTTAAACGCCCAAGCTTGTCGTTTGTGGGATTGTAGGTAGAGAATTAGAATAGAGATTATATCAAAAACCCACACATTCTTACATAAAAAGCCTCTAGCGTTACTGAGTTATTTTCCTTTCACATGTCTGTAAGTTATTACATATTATTTATTTACAGACATAGATCACGTACAGAAGTCGAATCGAATTCTATTAGAAATAAAAATTGAGCTAGGTTAATATATTTACTATGAGTCATGTTCATTATTACAACTTCCATACTTATGTTGTGAAAAAATTGCCAAGTTTATTAAAAGCAATATCTAGAGCAATTCATGTGCCGTATATACGAGTAAATTAGAATAAAACGCATGGGTTATTCGCTTTCTTTTTTTTATTCGTCAGATGATTATTCGAATGTTTCTTGTTACGAGCTACATTCTATTCGGCCGATATAATCAACGTTAAAACACGGTCCTAACCTAGGACCAAATATTCCAAAGCGAAAAATGGGACCTTGAAGTAGATTCATCAAACGAATGAAAAAAAAAGAACGGGAATATGGGCCCTGAGCAGAATATTGATCTTATTATTTCGGAGCTAATAGGTACACAGTTCAAGTAAAAATTTATAGTACCTACGTACTACGAGAGTTTATTTGTTTATTCCAGAGAAATGCAATGTATAAAAGATTTCTATTGCATGGAATCATAGGTTGTGCTTCACTCTCAAGCTGGAGCATGAATGGAGCATGATATTGTTGTTTTAAACTCTAATTGCACACTCGATGCATTTATTTAGCTTATAATCTGCAACATCAAATGTATTCTGAGTTATAAGTTTTATACAACTCAGATTACATTTTGATGCACCGCTATAGCAAACCTTACGATTACAAAACTTTTTAATGAAACTTTTTCAATGAAACTAAAATGAAATAAATTGCTAACAAGGCAATTTATCTAGACCGGTCAGAGAGGAGCTGTTAACACGTGCTTGGCAGTAAAATAAAGTTTAATATTAACCTCAAGAACAAAGCTGTCATTATCATGCTGTCTCAGGACACATAACTCACGACTCTCACGACTTAACTCAAAACTCACTCGCTACGCTCGGAAGTTAACTTTAGAATCATTCAACGCGCTCAGGATTCCATGTAGCTCCTGTTTTATACCTTCGGTTAATTATTTACTATTTTGAACCCTATTTATTTCGTTGGAAAACAACAAAATGGTCACCGATGTTCATAGTGAAGTCTAAATGTTGATGATGTTTTCAGGAACCTACGCTTTCCGTCTTCCCGATGACAACGGCGAGGGTGGTATCTGGGTATCGTACGAGGACCCCGACACAGCAGGGCAAAAGGCACTATACGCCAAGTGAGTACTTTCGTCAATGGTAACTGAATAAAATAATACAAATCGTTTACGTGACCTACGAGTATTGTGACTCGACCACGTTCTGAAGTTGACGTAGGTAGGTACATACGAGTCTGAATTTATTCCCATTTAGTTACATCATGACATTAAGGGTGTGATCCAACGGGAATAATCAAAGCTATTAAGTCATAGGTACTCTCTGAATAAAATCAACTATAACGCTTAAGTACCTACACTTGAGTAAACTACCAATTCAAAATGTTTCGTATTTTATGCGAATATTTTGCGAATAAACGACCTACTTTCCAACGTTGATTAACATTAAACACACATGCAAAAAACATTGAATTGCAATTCTGAAACGGCTTAAATTCAGGATGATGAGTGATTGCGCAATCGCTTGCGGATCGCTCGCCGCGTCACGAGGATCGGCATATTTAGGACAGCTTATGGATGGTTTCACTTACCAGCTATTATTCGTATATCAAGAAGCAGAAGTATTAGATTCTTTTAGTCTTTTTAAAAACTATTTTAGGTGCCTACCGTATCCTGCAGATATTTTTGTATAAGAATATCTAATCAAGAACTTTTACAAAATACACAAGGACGTGCAATGATCTTCTTTGAGGACATGTAGATTTATATATACATAAAAATTATAAAGTATTATATATTATAGTAATAAAGTATTATAGTCGTGATTCTATTTCGTTATTTTACCTGATCACTATCATATCAGTTAGGAAAAGAATGTACTTAGGTACTAGGTGCTGGCGAAAATACTGTATAGCAGAGTATAATCAAGGGTATTATACAATATACTGAAATAATATATTTTTTTGTTCTAGGTCTAAGAACCTGGGTGGTATTTCCATAATTGACCTGTCTATGGACGATTTCCGCGGTCTCTGCACTGGTGACAAGTACCCAATCCTGCGAGCAGCCAAATACCGACTTTAAGCCTTATGGCCTGTATCGAATAACAAAAACTGTTATCTTTAGTTTAAGTTACCTTTTTAGAATCATTTTATAGCATTAAACAATAGCTTCCAACAATAAATTTTATTTGTATTAAATATGGTTTTATTGTGTTCTAGCGGTTCCGGCAGACGTGGTCACTGCCCAAAAGCAACGCTACTTTCTAGGTCCAATTTTAGCAATTTCAAATCCGACCGATGAATCCAAAGAAATAAACTATGACTAAAGAATTCTTCTTCTTTTATTAAATGGCAACTACACAATAACAGTATAGTTCTGCCAATGTCAAGTTTTATTATTTGAGGAAAGCTCATTGAACTACCGTAGTCGAGCCGAGTCGAAAAAAAACGCATTAAATTTGTGGACTTAGCTTCGTCATGCTATGTTATTTTCGGTTATTTACTACCAAGTACAGCATAATTTCATTTAAAAAAGAAACAAACAGTTTAAACACAAAATCCAGCAATCTACGTAAAAGAACTAGTACTCCTAGAACGCCCAGAACATACGCAAACAGTACTCTTCAAACGCTGTTTGCTCCGGATATAATGTTTTTTTCGAAAAATCTTTTTGGATTTGGTTGTTTGTTGGGATGCTGTGCCTTTTTTTTTTTACGGATAGAAAATCTGCTCACAGACATCCAATTACGTCGAGGGAACGTAATTGGGGTGTGTGGGGTTGTCGAGCACTCGACGAACCACTAAAAACTACCCGATGGCCGGCCTCTATGCATAACGAAGGGCTCCGGGATCTCCTACAGAACGCACACAGTGCCCTTCTCGCATTTTGCCTTGAGCACAATCCCGGTAATGGCACCCACAGCTTCGCCCGGCACCCACACACGCGGCTGTTAAACCACGTGCGTGGAGCTCACGACGACATCTCTCCGCGGCCTCCTCATCCAGACCATACAAGCGACTGGTGCCAAGGCAAGTCAGTCAGTGCGTATCCGACCGAGTCGCCAAGGCACCCACATCCCTTGATGCCGGGCAAGAGTAGTGAAGGCGGCGAGGTATCACCGCCTTCCAACTCTTGGGTGTTCCGCCGCCTACGAGTCTACCAGTTCTTCCAAGCCTCATCCACTGCGCCCTCTGCGAGTCAGAGGGACGCTCGGAGAAGCTACTCCTCAAAACGGCCGCAGAGGACAAGGAGATCGGCAACGAAATACCCACACTCCTCTTCCACCGCGGCCCCGCCGCCAACGCATCAAACGGTGCGCCCCCGTTTGGTCGCGGAAGATAGGGCGAGCGGCAACGACACACCGACACGCCTCTTCTCCCGCGACCCCACCCTCCTCGGACGCATCCAGGGCGTCCCCGCCTGGGATTCCTTTTAGCTTCACCGTGGCTCTCCCAATCCACGGCAACAGAGGGCCTAGACAATGTAACAATCGAATGTCGACTTCGATAGTAGCTAAGTCCAAAAATGTATGGGATTGACATAAGCCTTAGCTAGGTCACGTGATCTGTTGTTAGCGAATCGATTATTGGTAGACAATGTACACACATTTCGATTCCATCAAACGAATCGACAACATCGAACGATGACTTCCATACAAATGCCTAGCCAAGTGGATCATTTGACAAGCGTTTTCGCTTAGTTGTCGATTCTCTTGATGGTAAGGCTAGCGAACGCTAAAATGCTGTAGATATCGAAACAAAATGGCGATTTCATAAACAGCTGTTGTAAAAAGTAATTGTATTTCGTTGTTTGTTTTATGATTGTTAAAATAATTTTGGCCCTTAGACGTCTCTGCGCACTAAACTGAGCCATATCAAGGTCACCGTGGCTGTAATCCATACTTATCCATACTTATATTATAAATGTGAAAGTAACTCTGTCTGTCTGTTTGTTACCTTTTCACGCCCAAACCACTGAACAGATTAGGCTGAAAATTGGCATGGATAAAGGTTGTATCCCAGAGACGGACATAGGCTACTTTTTATCCCGAAAAAATCCCGAGGGACCGCGGGTTACACCGCGGGAGCGCAGCTAGTATAACATAAAATAAACTAAAGCGCTCTCGTTCTAAGTAGGCATCTTTGTGAAACGCGTCATTGTTTACAATATTGCCTTCCGGCTCGAAACTTACTATGTGATATAAGATTATGCTACTGTATAGGTACATTAGCCTAGGCCTAGTTAATACTAGGCCTAGGCTAAATTTCTTGTTATTACAAAGAAAGGTAAGTAGGTGGGTAAGGCACCTACTAAATTATTATTTTATGAACTCCATAGTCCATAAACTTAAAATAGGCACAAAGATTTAACTTTCCGTAATTGTATCTACGTAAAATAATTGCAACACATTATTGACAAAGTGTATTAAAAATTATTACATAAAGCAATTTGTTTCTATAAACATTATAGTCGGTCCAACTCAATAGGCCACATTTGACGTTTGTCAGTTTGAGCTTTATAGTGAGGTGACCTTTTTAAAAACTTCGATTATAGGTACTTGGAGTCCATATCGATTCATTTATGAATGAATCTATACTTATTATGAATTATGTGAGTAGGTACTTATAGCTACCCATAAGTACTCATAAAACTAGTGGTTCTGTGAGAACAGGAGACCTCGCGAACAAAATTTAAATTTAGGTGCTTTGTATTATCCTATAGGCTTACCTATGCCTATGTACACTTTTAAGCAAAAGATAGGATTTTTTTTGAAGAAATTGACTCATAATTTTTTTAAATAAACCTAATTTTTTTTAATATCAAGTATTGCATGGTTTTTAATTTCGAAATAAAATGATTAACTAATATAGCGTTATGTTGATCTCTATTATTCCTTATTTCGCCAACACGGACTTTCGAATCTTAAGACCTTAAAACTACCTTGCACTACACCAAGGGATTGTTTTGAAAGAAAAAAAATATGAGCTTCATTAATTTACTATAAAGTTTTTTTCATACCGAGTTTGGATTTAATCAGACCAAGTAATATTTTTTTTACATAGAAACTTTAACACCACTTTTAAACCCAGTATAACACTCTAAGGGCTGGTTTCATCAAAAGTCCATCTAACGGCTGGTTAGTTAATCACGGTTAGGGATTTTTCCTTCAAACTTCGATGTTATTTCTGTTGCTATGGTTACGGCGCGAACTTTTCAATGCTTTTGGACGTTGTTATGACATATTTTTAATTTTCTACGATGTCTACTGTCAGTGAGCTAGCCGGCCGCCGACCAGCGATTAGATTTAGCGGCTTGTTAGTGAAGATTTCCTTTGGAAAGAACACACAACATCGTAACGGTCTGTTAAAATCTTAATCCGTTGTTATTTGTCGTACTAAATTGGAACTAACGCTCTGTTAGCCAAAGTTTGGTGAAACCAGCCCTAAGGGGTTGATTTTCGAAAAGCTTATACGCTTATATGCTATTCCAGTGTTTAATCAATCATCATCATCATCATCAGCCTATATCAGTCCACTGCTGGACATAGGCCTCCCCTAATGAGCTTTATTATTATAGTGTGATTTTCATAGTTATTTAAAAGAAATACGTTTTGTTTTAATCACAATGTGGTTATTCATATAAGATGAAATATTCCTTCACGAGTAATCAATGCATCCGATTCTACTTCTCAACTTTCGATTATTTTAGGTAACATCCCTAGTGTCAAAAAAGAAAAGGGGTCTACTGACGCAACATTGTAACGACGTTCAGTTCTCTCTAAAATATAAATTGTTGTGAAACATAATATGTTTAAAATGGTTTATTAGGGAGAGTAAATCATAAAATTACATTATTTTGTCGCTATTATAATAAATTATTACTTGTAATTGAAAAAAGTTAAGTAATTGTGCAGTTCTAATTTTGTTAAATTAAATAGTATTTTATGCCCGCTGGTACAAAGTTACGTTGTTGAATTTTGATGAAACTTCAAAAATGGCCTATTAATTTGGACCGACTATAACTCACTTTTTAATATTCTAATCCAATCTCAATTTTAAATCTTCGCGCTCTTTCCGGGCGAACATTCAGAGTTCAATGACACATTTCACGTTTGAAGACGAAAACCATAGACTAAGCGCGGTTTTTAGCGATCAGTCGATTAGACAAGGCGATCGCTTTATGAAGGTTACTTTGGCTAGCAATCGAACTTCGCTATCGTCTAAGCGTTGACGATTGTAGAAGTCGATTCGATTCATAGCTACTGCCGGTTGTCTAAGCCCTCTGAGCCCCCCGTCGCGACAAGATTGGAATCCTTCGGGGGGGGGATGCTGTAAACAAACGAAAAAACTAACGGGAATAACCCCAAAGGGGATCCACCATGTTAGTTTTATGGTGTGTTGCTCTCCTTGACTAAGGTTATTTAAATGTACATTCAAACGTAGTGAAATCAAAGAAAATGAACGAAAAAAAAACGTTTACTGTATTGTAAAACGATATTTACATAATATATTAAACTTTCGTGATTTGGTGACATAATTATTATTTCTAATTTTTTTTATAATAACAATAGGTACGTGATAAAAATAATAATTATAGATAATATATGTATAGTGAACATGGTGCTAGCCCAGGCTCCATACATTTCTGGAACATCTCCTTTACAGTAACATTCATATGGTTCCTCTTTTAGCCAGCGGACGGACAGTTAAGTTTGTGGCACTGTACTTAACTAAAGACAACCTTTAACCAAGCTATCGAGAAAGTGAACCTCTAATTGAATAGACCTCTTTTTCTAATAAACCTCAGAATATTATTTTGACGGATATTAATTTGTAGACTTGATAAATCAAATTTCAAATCAAAATTTATAAATAATATTTAAAATCACAACGTTTATAGAACCTGAGTTTTTATGGAAAAGTGTGTAATATTTAACGCTTAAGATGCTTATTCGTTGTTTAACAGAACTAGGATTTAAAAAGGGACATCTGCTACCTCATCGTGCAGTGATTTTTGCGCATACTGCGACTTGTCCAGGGTCTAAGGGGGCTAAGGGAGGGGGAGACAAGGGCAAAAGCGGCGGATCCTCCAAAATACCAGACTTCAAAAGAGCCGAAAGATCTGCTCCTGTACGGTTCGGGTTCTTACCTGATGAGTGGTTCACCTTCTTCCACTGTAAAACTGGAGTCTCTGGTCCGTACATTTTTGGTTTTCTACTTTGCAACTACATGCTCAGCAAAGAAGTATACGTGTTGGAACACGAATACTACAGCGGTCTCTCTATAGCACTTATCATTTATCTTGTGACGGTCAAATTAGGGCCTGCTGGTGGAGCCGCTTTGGATAAGGAGGTCGACGATTTAGTAGAGAGCTGGAAGAAGGGCAGGAACGACGAAATAGCAGCTTACAATGATCAGATAAAGGCAGCCAAAGACTCCCAGTGGAGAGCCGAGGGACAAAAATTACTTATGGACGCCAAGAAAGAGAACATCATGATGCAGATCGAAGCTATATATAGAGAAAGAATGATGCATGTCTACCAAAGCGTTAAGGGTAGGATGGATTACCAAGTGAAAAAGTACAGGGGCGAAGCACGGATTCATCAAAAGTGGATGATCGCTTGGATTCTGGAGAATGTAAAGAAATCCATCACTCCCGATTTTGAGAAGCAAGCCCTAGAGAGCGCTATTCGAGATCTAGCTTCTGCCTCAGGACGTTCTTAGATATATTATTACCTATATTATCAAACTATCGTCAAAATGATTGCGTAACATCCAATACTAAAGAAATAAAATGTTTTATTTTATTTTCTATGAAAGTACTATATTGCTAGTCAAACACAATTGAAAAAGTCAAATTTCAGTTCAGAATGTTTTATGTTTTTGTTGTAATTTTATGTATTTTAAATCATTATAATCTTGTTCTTGGAGGCAACACAACTACGAGTACTACTACAACTACTAGTACTACTGCGAATGGAAAAGAGAAAGAAAAAGGTGTAGTAAGTTAGAAATAAAGTCCTAATAAGTATTGATTGTTTCTGTAACACGGTAATTGTTTATAATTTTGTTCAATTCCAATGTTCAAATTCAATAGGTATAAAGGATTATGGTTGGGATGTTTGGTGCAAGTTTCAACCGAATGGGTACGACTGCGCTAGGCAAGGAGGATCAAGGTAAGATTCCCTAAGGGGTAGGTACGGGATAGATCAAAGGGTTCCTACTGAACTCTGTATTGTCCGTCGTTTTCTCAGATTTTATTATGATGTCAAGATGGATGGTTGCAAAACATATTCATACGGAGGTTGTCCAACTACTTATAACAGCTTTACTTCATCAGCTGCCTGCCATGAAAGTTGCAGGGGTAAGTGTACAGAATAAGGTTTTTTTCACTATTTCTTCGTGATCATACTAGTTTGTCATACCAGTATAACTACAATAATATACAACATATGAAATATACGTTTTTTTACGTTTACGTTTTATAAAATATTAAGGTTAGTTACAACTATCCGATGCTGTGCAGAGAAGAAAGGGGCTTTGCTTTGCAGTTGGACATTATAGACCTTATATTAATAATAATATATTAATAATAATATAAAGTAATCTTAATTAACTTAACTTGTTTTTACTTTAACATTATTAATCTCATAAAACCTATTTTTAGATCCTGGTGAACACGCGATAAAATACAATTTATCTGACAACATTTCTTGTCGATTGCAACCAGATTTTGGACAATGCAATGATTATTATCCTATGTAAGACATACACACATATTTTTTCCTTAAAACTATATCATAGCAGCTACTGAATGTCTTTACTCGTAGTTGCAACTAATTTTATAAGTATTTATTATGTTGTAACAAGTGCCTACTGATAATAAAGGCAATGTCTCTGTGGTGACTTAGCCTATTAAGCACAAGCATTGCTCCCTTACCTTATTTATGTGCAATCCATTGATAACGTTCCAAACTACCGCCATGTTATTTATAAACAAATGTTTCTCAGTGAATACATGGCTTTATTTTCTTTGGCCGGAACTTTTGACTATTGGGCCCTACCTTGTAAGGAGCCTGAATTCGCCTCCTTTACAAAAGTAGGTTAACAGAGGACAAATTTGGGGGAAAATAGCCCATCGGGACGCAACAGGTTCTTAAAATAGTGCTTACCTAAGCACGAATGAGTTTGTGGAAAGATCTAAAAAGACACGCAAATGGAGGATTCCGTCTCTCAATGGAGACGGTCATGTTTGCTTGTTGAAAAACTGCAAAAACCGCTAAACTTGCTACATAATGCGCATAGCTCGATCAATTAGTCATAAAGACGTATTATAGTAATAGTAATAAATAAATAACAGGTTCTACTTCGACATAACGCTACGAGTTTGCAGAGGTTTCTCCTACAGCGGCTGTGGAGGAAACAACAACAGGTTCCTCAACGCACAGGTGTGCACCGCTGTTTGTTCTGCAGTCACAGCGTTTTGATTAAATTGAACATACGTATTACATAATGTATGGTTTTATTTTTTCTTTCATTTGTTCTGAAATGTATCCCATCCCACTCATATCCCACTCATAGAAAAAGGATAAAGCTTGTGAGTTTGTTTAGATGTTTGGATAATTAGATATTTGGATGTTTGTTTCAATCACACCTATAAACTAGAGAACCGATCAGGATGAAACTTGTCGGGGTAGATACTGACCTGGAATAGCTTAAAGGCTGATAATGTTGGTACCACGTAATAAATAAGACTGAATGAACCTGTATGATCGATAGTGAGTCAGCAGGGCGTTTTCTTATTGAAACAAATCGACAATCCATAATTGTGCAATTATGGCTCAGCCGTGCCGGGTGGTAGTATTATTTCATCTATATCTAAGATAACGAACGAATGAATACTGTGATCGATATTGAGAGTCGGCAAGGTCTTATCATATTGAAACTCCTCATGTCTTCATACAAGTGAAAACTTAGATGTTTCAGACTACGAGTACAAAGTTTATAAATTCAAATCAAAAATGATGTTTTTAGTTTATTAATTTTCTTGTACATATCTTTTTGAAAATAAATATTATATGATTATATAGGTATTATTATAAACAAAGTGACAATCAAACTGTGCAATGATCGTGGCTCAAAATGTGTTAGGGCACGTGTAGGTTCACGGTGCGGCGTCGCAGATAGGTACCTACTTCTGCGCTTATCATTGCATTTGTTAGTGAAAACTCAGGGGCATAAAACATCTCATCAATATCCTACAAACAGCTATGTAGCATGATGGCTCTACAACAAAAAAAAACACAACTTAAGTAGTTTTTTAAACATAGGTATACTTTTTGTTGTAACTGGGAGTTGCAGAGTTTTTACCCAATTGTTAATTAACATGTTTTGTTCCCTAGCATACAGTCTACCTACCATCCCACTGTCATAGCTGACCAAGCGGGTTCCCTCACGGTGTTTTTCTTGCCCGAGTAAAGCCCGAAACGATAAAACCATTGAAGCACGGCCTAAATTTAGCCCGGTAGTAGTTTTCTTATGACACAGTAATAGCAGTGCACAAACCTGTACCTGGATGTATTTCCATTGTGTTATAGGGTTTGTAGCCGTTATTCGTCTCCATCATGATCAAATATCGCAAAAGAATCTTTGTTTGTTATCTTTTGGTCCATGCATGCCTATCAAAAGTAACTCTATAATCTATATTCCCCAGATGTTCATATCCGACCAACAATTAGATAAGTGATGTATTTTAGGTCTAACTTTACCGTAATTATACGAAATTCTAGAATAATTTACCTCCCTTAGTTAGAAACTCCAAAAGCATTTACTCTTTTAAAAGAACTGGACAAGTGCGAGTCGGGCTCGCCAACTGAGAGTTCCATACAAAGGCCTATATAGTAGGTACGTGCAAACTGTTAGGTAAATATGTACATCAAGGATATAAGGTACTCGTACATGAGAAGCATACACATAAATATTATAATAATTAACTAATTATTAACTAAATCTACACTAGAGGGACTTTGCTTTCGCGCTGCCTCCCTAATTAAAGGATAAATTACACAAAACGCTTAAAATTCATCTCTACGAAACTGCTACGAATCGGTACGCACGTAATGCACTGACTATGCAAGAATGCACTCTCGAAAAATCCATTCAAGTAGCTAAACTATTGAAGCGTCCCACTTTTGTGTTCATACAAACTTATTATTTATTTAATACAAATCATAAAAAAACTTTTTCTATACATAGGTAGTTTTCCAGTACCTAAAGGCAAACTTTATTTTGTTCTTAAGATATAAGAACTTACTTAGGTAAATCACAAAAAAGAAATATTGTTCTCGTCCAAAGTGATTATGAAAGAAAATAACACAAAATAATCTCCAACCAAGCTAAGTATTGTGGGGTATTATCATTACTTCCATTGCAAATTGGCTGCTTCGTAACAGAATAAACATGAACGCGATAGACGAACGCTCTGGGGAATCACTGGTAAAATAGCATTTGGTATTTGCGTTAGTAATAAAGCTTACTTTTTCTTTATTCCATCGATATTCAGGCTCGGGAACCATTTATGATAATGTAACCTCACACGAGCTCAATTCATATTACTAGACTGAGCGAAAGTAAGCGAGAACCAATTTGAATTTTATTCGCATTTCCGTGTAAAGCACTTTTTGCGTTAAAAAACCTTTGAACATTTTAGTATCTACATACCTATGCGACATGACATGTATCTAAGTATTATAATTATCGTTATAATATGTACAATATGTATGTATTTACAAACAAAAAGTATATAAGTAGTAGGTATATCAGTCATCTTAGTACCCATAAGACAAGCTCTGCTTACTCTGGGGCTAGATGATGCTGTGTGAAAAGTCCAGCATTTTATTTATCGTTTGCCATATTTACCTGCTTTCGGAAGTATGAGTATTATCAATTTTAAGTTAGAAGATTGCACAGATATTATTACCTATTCCAATTAAAAAATCAAAACACCCGACTGCAAATTTTGCAATGCGTATGGGTAGGCTACCTAAACTATGATTAAAACCATTTGCATGTATTCATTGCCAATATGACTTATTTATATTTTTGTAATC
Source organism: Epirrhoe alternata (assembly GCA_963565295.1). Classification (NCBI taxonomy): domain Eukaryota; kingdom Metazoa; phylum Arthropoda; class Insecta; order Lepidoptera; family Geometridae; genus Epirrhoe; species Epirrhoe alternata. Next base: position 6,918,284 of record OY751375.1, read on the forward strand.
TTCTTTTAATTTTGATACCCTACTCGATATTGTCGAGTTTTTTTCTTAACGTGTTAACAGTTCGCGCATAACATCCGCCATTTTGTTTTTTTTCAAAACACCTATCCTTGGGTTATTAAGATAAAACTAACGATACCCTAATTGTCGAAATCCGTCTGGTCGTTTGGAAGTTATGAGGGTACAAAGAAATTTAACGCATTGCATGCATACATACATACAAGATACGCGCGAAAAACTTAACCCTTCCTTTGACAGTCGGGTAAAAATACTCTATGACTCGTAACTAAACCCATCCTCCGTATCGTCCAAAAAGGAACTTCGTTCCAAAAAAATAAATCATTTTGGTGAACATCGTGAAGGGAACATGTGCAAAATCGCAATTTTAAATCTGAGCATGCATTTGACAACGTAAAAGCATATCAGAAATATCTGACTTGTGTGGATGTCTTATCTCTTCAGAGGCAGTCATACGTCACTACTAAAGTTTTGGGGAACTCACACGAACATCAGCCACTAAAGAAATCTAAAAATGACATCTTATTTATTTTTCACTTTATCTGGAATGAAAGGAACGTAAAAGGCAAAATCTTAATTAACTTTTACAAGGAATCCAAGCTATGGATCTTTATCTCTGTCTTCTGAGTGCCTTATTGCACTCGCAAAACGTCTCGTAGAGCCAGAACCTTTTAATCTTGTTAGTAGTTAGTACCTACTTTATGAACACCTTATATTTGGAATCAAGAAGTGTTTACCATTTTATGCTAGAATTCATGCACACATTCTCTTTCCCAATCTTTCCTCCATAGGTTCCTCTTTATGGCCTTCTTCTGTATTGCTCCAATCATTCTTGAAGGCGTCCAGAGGCCTTATTGTCTAAGTTCCCATTCCAACCAATCACACAATACGAAAATGACGTATCACGACAAAATACGTCATTTTCGTATTGTGTGATTGGTTGGAGTGTTAAATGGGAATGGATTTCAAGTTAGACAATAAGGCCTCAGGTATGCATCATGGCTTTCTTTTTTTGGCCTCGGAGTCGCCTGCCATCTGCTGGAGTTCAACTGTACACTATATTGTGGCATGTCATATTAAAATTGCTCATCATCATCATCATCTCAGCCCGGAATCACCCACTGCTGTGTAATGGCTTAAATTGCGCACACGGGTTATTAAGAATTTTATTCGCATTTTGCCACAGCCAAAGAAATTATAAACAACAGAGTACTCGTAGTAACACAACATTTTGCTGACTTGCTGTGTTTGTAAAACTGTAAAATAAAAAGTTTAAGTACGATTATGCTTTTTACCTTCTTTTAGGTTATACCTAATCTCTTTTTTCCCTTATTTTATTTTAAATTTTTAAAATCAGAACATCAAAATTGACATAATCATAATAAATGGTGGGTGACGCATGTCATGGACCTGATAAATTTACAATAACAATTTCTAATAATTTCTTATTTTTATTTTGCTATATAACATTATTATTTAGTTTTGGAAAAAAAGTAAGTATTCCTATCCTAGATGAGTTTTCTTTGCATCAATACAAACAAATGTAATGAATACATATTTTCTGTTCTATTCACAGTTTTAATTTTCAACTTGCTGGCGAAATGATTGACCCCGGCGGCGTTGAAACTGCACCAACGCTTCAAACAAATCATTCTGTAAGTGCGAACAAAATACTTACCTACCTAAGCGAGCTTACAAAAGTTCAAGCACTAGAGAAAACTCACAAACACAACGTTTACCAACAATTTACTATCTAAAATGTTATTACCATTCGGGCCTTTTGGATTCATCATCATCATCCACAGCCTGACTTCAACCACTGCTGGGTATAAGCCTCTAAGATTTTGGATTATTCTCTGATAATTTATGACCTCGCTATTGCAGACTAAGATCCAAGAAGATGACGACATTGCCCGTGCAGAAGCATCATTCTCCTTCACTGTTCAAAACATCAGTGAGCTGACAGAGCAAGTGCTATCGCCGTCCTGCTACGTGAGGTGTCTGCCGTGGAGGATACTCGTGCTGATCCGCCAGACTTGCACGCCAGAGCGACGGCAGCAGAAGGCTCTGGGCATATTTCTGCAGTGCAATGCAGAATGTGATTCGCCCGGGTGGTCGTGCTACGGTTTGGGCGAATTAAAGCTAGTGACGCACAAAAATGGCGGAGAAAATTTATGTAGGAAACTTCATCATATGTACCACAGGTGAGGATTACGATTTATCATCCACAAGTGACTTCGCACTCCTAATTTCGGTGGATAAGTAGACAAATTGTATTCCCAATTTCATGCAAATAGTGTTAACGGCGAGATGGAAAGACGATCTTGTAAGGGTTGCTGGGAGCCGTTGGGTGCAGGCTGCACAAGATCGATCGCTGTGGAAATCTATGGGGGAGGCCTATGTTCAGCAGTGGACGTAAAAAAGGCTGAGATGATGATGATGATGAGTGTTAACGTCATTGTTGAATCAAAGCCATTCGAGTCAACGTATTAGGTACACTTCTAATTAAAAAAATAATTTATTTTCCAGCAAGGAAAATGATTGGGGCTTCGCACATTTTATATCATGGGAAAACTTGATGAACTCTGACAGTGGGTTTGTGAGCAATGACAGTATCACGATCGAAGCTCACGTTATGGCTGAAGCTCCCCATGGTGTGTGTTGGGACTCCAAGAAGCATACTGGATATGTAGGTAAGACAGTGTACGAGGAATAGATTGAGTTCACGTAACTGTTTGTTTGTTTAGTTTTTCACTTTGTCATTTTAAATTTCAGGCCTCAAAAATCAAGGAGCAACTTGCTACATGAATTCACTGCTACAAACATTATTCTTCACAAATGTTCTTAGGAAAGCTGTTTATAAGATTCCCACAGTAGGTGTGGATAGTTCTCGATCCGTGGCCTTTGCACTTCAGAGAGTATTTTACGACCTTGAGTTTTCTGATAAACCTGTAGCCACAAAGAAACTAACAAAAAGCTTCGGTTGGGAGACTCTAGACTCATTCATGCAACACGATGTCCAAGAGTTCTTACGTGTAAGTAATTTTACCATCTTATTAACCTCAACAACGTTTTTATGCTTTACTTTTACCCAGAAACAGAGAAAGTATTATGCATTTTGGGGTTGTTTGTGCAAACTTAAGTCTTAATAGAGGGAACCATTATCTTGCCGTAACACAGTTTTCAACTAGCACGGAAGGTAAAGTTATTTTAACTGTTTAAGTACCGTCATTTTTGCGTAAGTTTACTTGTTGATTGTATTTTATAATCAAACATTACCTACAATGTTGTTAGATAGCATTAGTTCGTTTAGTAGATACCTAAACAAATGTTTTGTCAGTATGATGAAATAAAATTCTATTCTATAGATATTGATTAAAGTGTTATGGTCGAGCAGGAAAATCCAACACTCTTCGTTGGATTTTTCTAAATTTAAGTTTTTAATTTTTGTTGCAGGTGCTTTTAGAAAAACTTGACAATAAAATGAAGGGAACTGTAGTCGAAAGCACAGTGCCGAATTTGTTCGAGGGCAAAATGACATCGTTTATTAAATGCAAGAATGTCAATTGCACTAGCTCACGAAGTGAAACTTTCTATGATATCCAACTAAGTGTGAAAGGGAAAAAGGATAGTAAGTTGCGGAACATTTGCTTGTATTGGTTCATCATCATCTTCTTCGGGTCGGCACAACATGTGTTCTTCTTCCATTCTCCCAAGACTCGTTATTGACTAAAGCGACAAAGAGGCAGATCACGAGCCTATTGGTCAAATAATATAGTCCGTGTAGCTAGAAACCACAGGATCGCCCTCAAAATGTCTTTAAAAGAGGAGGCATATAATCCAACAGTGGGTGCAAACAGATAATGTTTTTTTCCACCAGTTTTCGAGTCGTTCGAAGACTACATCAGCACAGAGTTGCTAGACGGAGAGAACAAATACGACGCGGGCGAGCACGGCCTGCAGGAAGCTGAGAAGGGAGTCCGCTTCGACCAGTTTCCACCGGTGCTGCACTTGCACCTCATGCGCTTCCAGTACGACCCGCAAAGTGATGCCTCCGTCAAGTTTAACGACAGGTATATGACGGGAAAAATGTGCACTTAAACTTTCAATGTTACTATGTCATATCAAACAGAGATTTTCTTTCACACGATATTGCATTTGAAACCATTGAAATTTTAAATATCATGTATTTTTGCAGGTTTGAGTTCTACGAAGAGATTAACCTGGACCCGTACCTTCAAGAGATACCCTCATCTCCCTCACACTACACGCTGCACGCGGTGCTGGTCCACTCGGGAGACAACCACGGAGGTCACTATGTGGTCTTCATCAATCCCAAGGGAGATGGAAAGGTTATTAAAAAAAAATAGTTTATAATCTTTAATTGTAAGTTAGTTCAGTTATTTGTATTAAGTTTGGTAGGTAATCACGATTTTTTTTAATATCAAAGCAAATATCTTCGATTTGTAAACTGTTGCTACATTCAAAAGCTAAATTTAAAAATTTAAGTGAATTTCTAAGGCACATTAACATAGCCCTGGGTCTGAATACTGACTATATATTGAGTAACGATAGACGACCTCTGTAGCGCAGTGGGCGAAGGTTTGCCGGCGACGCCGAGTCTGGTTGTTTTCTGTATTTAAAAATGCCGTAGTATATCAGTCCTGTGGTAAGCTGTACTTTGGGACAAGTAGATGCTGTATGAAATGTCCAGTATTACCTATTTATTTATAATGTTTTTTCAGTGGTGCAAGTTCGATGATGACGTAGTGTCCCGCTGCAGCAAGCAAGAGGCCATCGAATACAACTATGGTGGCGAGGAGCATGCGCCACACCTCGCTCGGAGGGCCACCAGCGCTTACATGCTTATTTATATACAGTTAGTAGATTATTTACGTATTCGCTTCCAAATTATCCAAACGAGACATCGTTAGCTTCAGCCGAGACACTAGTAGGTACAGTCGCCTGCAATAAGAATTCCAGAATTTTTAAAAGCATGTGGCGGTGACAATATCCCTCATTTTTTCTAATATTTTTTTAGATATTGTTACACGTTCGATGTAAAATAATTTTTCAGTTTTTGTTGTGAACCGTTTTATTGCAGGTGACTGTACCAAATTAGGTACGTAGGTACTCATTAGGTAGTACCGTTCAATATTAGTAGCGGTGGGCTTGTGGCAGTTGGTTTGTGGCGACGGGCTTGTGTTTACGTCAAATGCTATTTAAGTTTATACTCGTGATATTTGAAGATGTGCCAAATGTGTATTTGGACTTGCGTCTGGCTACTTCCCTAGATAGCTGCAAAAAATCGGGCTTTAAACTCCGGTTTTGATTAGCCCGTACAGCGAGTATGAAGACAAAATAAAAGTCTTAAAAAAAGACAAAATAAACACAAATTTTGAGTGGCCAGGGCCTGTAGCCAATTCAGTAATTGATTTAGCGCAAGCGAATATAGATATGGATTCGACAGATAACGCTAAGACTCCACCTGTGTCTATGCATTAATTGCTAACACTGCATACATTATATGTCGAGTATCGCGACACGCGAGTACATTTTTTTTTTAACGGATAGAAAATCTGCTCACAGACATCCAATTACGTCGAGGGAACGTAATTGGGTTGTGTGGGGTTGTCGAGCACTCGACAACCCACTAAAAACTACCCGATGGCCGGCCTCTATGCATAACGAAGAGCACCGGGATCTCCTACGGAACGCACGCGGTGCCCTTCTCGCATTTTGCCTTGAGCACAATCCCGGTAATGGCACCCATAGCCACGCCCGGCACCCACACACGCGGCTGTAAAACCACGTGCGCGGAGCTCACGACGACACCTGCCTAACAGTGTCGCCGCCCTCCCGGGATCTGCATGATGAGCAGCAAGAGCCCTCACTCTGACCACCCGCAAACCCGAAAAGTCCCCTGTTGGGCAGGGGATACATCCGTGAGGGGATACCACTCGCCCCCTGCGATGGAAGGCGGTGCGTTCCCGCCTTCCATCCCGAGTGGGTTCGGCCTCGCTCCGAACCCACTCTGCGGCCTCCTCATCCAGACCATACAAGTGATTGGTGCCAAGACAAGTCAGTCAGTGTATATCCGACCGAGTCGCCAAGGCACCCACATCCCTTGATGCCGGGCAAGAGTAGTGAAGGCGGCGATATTGCGTACCACGCACTCTCCAGAGGAGGTGTTCCGCCGCCTACGAGCCTACCAGCTCGTCCTAGACTCATCCACTGCGCCCTCTGCGAGTCAGAGGGACGCGCGGAGAAGCTACTCCTCAAAACGACCGCAGAGGACAGGGAGATCGGCAACGAAATACCGACACTCCTCTTCCACTGCGGCCCCGCCGCCAACGCATCAAACGGTGCGCCCCCGTTTGGTCGCGGAAGATAGGGCGAGCGGCAACGACACAACGACACGCCTCTTCTCCCGCGACCCCACCCTCCTCGGACGCATCCAGGGCGTCCCCGCCTGGGATTCCTTTTAGCTTCACCGTGGCTCTCCCCCACGGTTACTGAGCCCCCCCATCGCGACAAGATTGGAATCCTTCGAGGGGGACACGCGAGTACCTGGCATTAGCAAATCGTCAGTTTGACATAATGCCAGAAACTCACGTGCCGCGCGTACATTTGCATGGATAAATCCCCGAAAAAATCCCCAGGGGCTGCGGGTCAATTTAACGGCCTGTATTCCAGGAGAGGCCGCGCTTTTGTGATTTTTAAAATCATCTAAGACATGGAATATACGAGTTTAGAAGTCTGTAAAAAATATATATATTACTTGGATATAATCTAGTTACAGTCGAATTCAATTACAAGATTTAATGAACTTAACTTGCTGAAAATAAGCCCCAAACTTACCCCTTTTTTTAAGTATTTTCAATAGTTTGACTGAACTACTGATATTTTACGAAAAAAAAATTATTCTAAACTAAAGAATAGAATTTTTTCTACAGATATTCGTAGAGTTTGGCTTGATAAAATTATTTTCATAGTCACTATGTTTAAATATCTACAAAAAGCACGAGCGCGGCGACTGCCGGGCCGATCAGTACCGCGTCTGCGGCCATTGACTACAGACGTTTGTCTAATTTTGCCGTGACAATTTCGTGCAAAATTGAAACAATTTTGACGAATAATTAGATTTTCTACAATTTATGCATAATGGGAAATAAATAACCGATGCGAAAAAAGTCGTTTACAGTCATAAAAAGAATAAATACATAGAATGAACTCCAAAGATATGTGAAGAAAGAAGTAAATGTTTCATTTTGCAATGTCATTTTCGTCTTTGACATAATCACCTTAGATTTCATTTTACTTCAAACTTTGGTTGATAAATTCATAAACAAATCATGCCATAGTATATGAATATCAGTAAGTCGATCTATCTACTGAATATCGACTATGTCCGATGTTTGATAATTTATACTTATACCTGTACCTCTGCGTGCCGTTTGATAACGAAAAGTAAATACCTAGAAATGACAACTGTGCAAAAGCCACAAAAAATTTAAGAAAAAAGAGGTTACTTCATTTATTTGCGAAACTCAAAGGAGATTGACTATTTTGGACCAACGCTGCCCAGGCATGGGAATACTTTCATTTTTTTCCTTACATGAAGATGTATAAAAAGATATAAAAAAATAAAAAAAACATCCACGGGGTTGGTTATACAGGTTGAATTTATTTTAAGATGGGCCATGGAGGGCAGGTACCTTAACCGTTGTAGCTACAGGAAAACGCTCTTCGGAGACCATCCCTAACTTTTTGAAATATTTTGAATTGCATTCACAGATTTTGGAAAAAATGTACAGCTAGCGACAAAAATGCTAAAAGTAACAAAAAAAAATGTTTGATGCCGATGGGTTCAGTTTCATGTAGGGATCAAAAGACTCTATGGGCTATTTAAGGCTTAAGTACTAGAAAAGTCAGAAATTGACAAAAACTTTCCCCATACATTTTGTACTAAAATCGATGATAGGATCTCCATGGCCCACCTAAAAAATCCAGCCTGTATAGTTGAGTCCTAAACACCTGAGTTTTGTCGAGCGCCCTCTGAGGGGATAATATAAACGGCTATAGTTATGGAAAAACGTTGTTAGGAGTCACAAAAATATATTTATTTGTTCATATTTTTGGATGCTCTATCTGATAACAAACAAATCAAATCAATCAATCAATCAAAAGCCTCCTCTTTATAACGCCACTCTGTTGGGTCCTGCGCAGTCCTTTCCCAAATGCTCGAAAATAAATGGGTCTAATGTTGCTGAAAAATAAAATACCCTTCATTTTAGTTTTTAGATTAATTAATTATAGACGACCAGCAATTAATTATAGACCGGGATGTCTGGAGGGAGTGGGGGGAGGCCTTTGCCTAGCAGTGGGACACTGAAGGCTGAAATAAATAAATAAATTATAGACAACGATAAGGATGACGATTGATTAGGTATCATAATGTTTACATGAGGCCTAACATAGAGGATCATTTATTATTATTTTATTATTTATCTTAGTTTTAGTGTTATTTATGCCATGTCTTCGTGTCTCGTATACAGGGTTATTTGTAAAACACCGGTTACCTCTCAAGACTGTATTACTGTCATTCTAGATAACAACCTTTGTTCTATGACTTTTTACAAAACATAATACATTGACTAAAAACAAACTTTTCGTTGTCCTAACTAACACATTGTCCTATTCAAAATATTCCCCCGCCGCCCTAACCCCGCTCCCCTCGCTATCTGAATCACTACCCTGAGATGTTACCGGTGTTTTACAAATAACCCTGTATACTGTGAAGTTATCAATGAAAACATGTTTTTCTTCTGCTGAAAAGTTGTGTTTTTGCAGTTATCCTTTTAATCTCCGGGGACGGCTAGTTATTTTTTATCTACACTAATAATTATAATGAGGAAATATTTTTTTGTTTGTTTGTATGTTTGTTTGAATTGAATAGGCTCCGAAACTACTGGACCGATTTGAAAAATTCTTTCACCATTAGAATCCTACATTATCCCTGATGAACATAGGCTATATTTTTATCTCGGGGAAGTGAAGTTTTCACGAGGGACTGCGGGTAACACCGCGACTGACAGCTAGTTATTAATAATATAATCCATTGTGTATATTAGACCATCCTTTATTTTAAAAATAAGCTGTGTGTTATGATTTTTCGTAAAATGAAAAAAATCAAAACAATATTTTTTTCTCAATTCTCCTCGGATAGATTTTATAGCGCTTTGGGTTACAAACTTGTACAAGTCTAAGGAACATTATGCACTATGATTCAATGATGGGCAGCACTTGGTCCAACGTCCATACAAAAATGGTCAATCTCCTTTGTTACTCTACCTACTATAAGCAATGTTTGATCATAATAAAATGCATTTTTAAAGTCAAATAAAATCACCCTGCTGCATAATTCTACTATGTCGCTGGCAATGTCATGCAAGTTCACAGCCGCTGCGTCGACGCGAAGTATTTTGCGCTCGGCCTGAAACAGCGCTAAATGTCTACTGCTGCAGTCCAACCTGCCCTTAACATAAATAAAAATGTATGCAGTTTTGCTAAGTAGAGCTTTATCACACTGACAGTTGACGAGCGAATTCAAAGCGGAACGGGCACGCGGGGGCACGCCGCGGTCGCGCGTCTTCTCCACTTTGAATCCGCTCGTCAACCACCAGTGTGATAGGGCTCTTAATGTCATTAGAAGCAGGTGGGCGTTATCTATCGATGCCATTTCTACTATCGCTTTCGCTAAATCAATTTTTACATTGTCTAGGTCCTCTTTGCTAGCTTCAACGTTCGGATCGCTTTGTTCATGTCATGTTCGCAAAACTTTGTGAGCGAGTGTCGTGAATTTTCTTCGGGTAGAGAGGTGAGCGAGCTCCACGCCATTTTGATGTTAGACTCGGCTTCCGCTTATACATTGACCGATGCAACCAGATTTTAGGGTACCTACACTACACTTGCAAATGTTCAGCATTACAATTACTGAAGTACGATATTTTTTTTAAAGTTTAAAAGAAAAAAAAAAGAACTAAGCTGCGCACGATTGTGTGCTCAAGTTTTGGAAAAAACCTTCACCTTCCTGTATTTAAAGCCGGGTACTCACTTAGCAGTGTAGCACGTAACGTATCAGATACGGTATCAAGTGAGTACGTAGGCACGAGCCCGCTGCGAGCGGCTCGCGCGTGGAGCGCTGTAAGCTCGCGGTGACCCGCCGAGTGGCGGTTTCACTGCGAACACAAAGGCGGCTCGCCGTGTGCTCGTGGACGGCGTCACGACCGCTTGTGTAGTGTAAGAAGGCACACACACACTACAAATTGATTTTTACGGTGAGGTTAGTACGGTACAGTCAGAGCCATATTTGTACGATCTAATATTTTCTGTGTTACATAAACACGCTACGAAGTCAATACATTAAACATAGATTAACTTAGATTAAGATCTGGGTGATTCAACTGCATTTCATCATCATCATTCTCAATTTCTACAATACATGTTGTGTTGTGGCAGGAAATCGCAGCTAAACTACGTGCTGCAAGACATGGCGGAGAGTGACATCCCAGCCGAGCTGTGCGAGCGGATCACCGAAGAGATGCGGCACGAGATGGTAAGAACATGTAAATATCAATCCCATACTAGACATTTTTTTTTTGCTTTATTTATTTTTATTTTTTAAAAGCAAAAGGATGTTGCCATTTTCAGGCGGCAGAAAAATAAGGTGCAGGAAATTGAAATCTGACACATCTGTGAGCTCAGCCAAGTACTACTCGAAGATATTCAGCGCACTAAAACAGTTCTTCACTTTGCAGGCGCTAACCGGCTCTAAATATAAAGGAAGATCTTAACTAAAAACAAGCAATTTGCGAATACAAAGATAATTTTAGTAACTGCATGAAGAATTTACATTTACCTATCGTTTTGTTTTTGGTTTTTGTTTATTCTCATAAGACACGGTCAACCGCTAAGTATAAGTATACACGTGTAGAACTTATTTATTTTTACCGTACCGTAATAAAAGTTATAAACCGTTTGTGTTAATTTCTTCTTCTTATTTAAGGATTAATCTTTGTCGGCATAATTGATGCATCCCTCTCCACGTACCTCTTTTCAAGGCTCCTTCCTTACCCTTATGCATGTTAATTATTACGTAAGCATAAATAAGGCTCAAGGATCTACGAGAGCGACAACTATAACATCCATCGATGCAGAAATACTATATCTATCATTATATTCTCTGGGGCACTAGGTACGCGAAATATTAAGTACCTATTTTGTTTGTGAAAGCTGAACATCTCGGGAATATGAAATCCCGGACCTTTGACAGGCATGCAGGGGGCCGAAGACAACACAAATAGAGGCCTTTTGATTTTGTGATGGAGACATAACTAAATAATATTATTATTATTATTATAATGAATAGGTACGCTCAGCAAAAAATGTGGTCTACCACCCTACGGTTGAGGTTCATTTGAACGTTATGAAACAACAAGGTTTAAATTACTATTATGACAGTTAGAAAAGTAAACCTTAGCAGTAGTTCGATTTCATAGAAACTGTTGTCAAAAGTGGTAAACCACTTTCTTTGCTGACCGTACCTAAAACAAAACTAGAAATAAAATATTTGTATATGAGAGTAGAAGATACCTTTCTGTCGCAAGCGCTAACCTACAAGTTTAGAAAAATTAGCCGTCATACAGGAAAATAAAATTATGCATAAGTAGGTAGGTAGATACTTACCTTAGTACTTTCAAAGACCTTTCAAAGAAACAAACAACAATGGCAGTGGCGAATAGGACCCGTTAACTCTGGCTAGTCTATTTATTTAATAGCAAAGGGCTGGTCGACCAGCCGACTAGCCTTCAAAATTATGATCGTGCTCTCTACATAATAAAGCCGGTGCCTTGAAGTTTGTGAATAAATTGTGCCCAAGACTTTTTGCTACAGCCATTATACCAGGCGTTCGTGAAGAAAGGGACGCATTCCAAACAAAAGGAATTTTAGGGACACCTTCCACTAGCTAGATGTTCCAATTGTGTTCTGAACCGCATTTAGGCTGGCTTTTTACGTATTTTGGATGCCAGTGTGATAATTATATGAAAGGGAGGGTGTTGTAGGCTTATGTTGGTACCTACTTATGAATAGTATTAGTATTTGGTTTGGTGAAGAGTAGTAGAGTAGTTACAAATCCGGAGACAGCGAGGGGTTCAAGTCATTGTGCGTCGACAATTACAGCTTTATCCCTAAGGTGGATAAGAACTCTTCTTTTCACACACATACTGCGAGATAAATGAAATATAGCAAGTCTAATGAGTAGGTTATTTATAATAAATAGGTTATTGACAATACCTTTGGTAGAGTTAATGCTAAATGAAATAGTTGTAAGCTGGGGTGCATTAAGGCGCCGCCGTACCACTTGTACCATTAGGTAGTACCATTGATGGTACAGTTGCCACTGATTTTTCCCACTAGTACCATGATAAATAAAGTGAAGTGATTAGTTTGTGCACTCCTTATAAAATATATAGAGAGGCGAACTGGAGGCAAACAGACAGAGCAAACGTTGCTAATTCATGATAGACAATAAAGGTCGGTTGTATATCGTAGACTCGCCATGTAATTTTACAAAGCTTCGGGTATTTTTTTTCTCTGGAAGGTTCAAGGGAATAAGAGCAAAAGCGTGTACACTTCAGTCGATTTCACTTCAGTTGAAATTAAAGCTCAGAGGGATCAGCTTTTTGAGATTTTGGTATTTCTTTGTTGGTGCCAGCTACTATAAAAACGAATAAAAGATCCTTTTGGAATAGGCCAATGTTATCCCTTGACCTTTTTTGCTGTAGGTACAGATTATTGAGTAGTAGTACTCGTTTATAAGCAGTCTATAAATCTGTGAAGTGTGCATAACTGCATATTCCATCATATTTTCACTACGCTTTAAATTAATTCTAAAACTAAAAATAATTTAGGTGTAGTAAGGAAGAATGGATAGAGCTAGCTAAAAATAGAGAGCAATGGAAATTTCTGGAGGAGGCCTTCACCTTAAAAGGGGTTCTTGAAGAGCACTAACAAAGAAAAAAAAAATATACCTACCTAAGAAGAGGAGGGAGACTATAATTAAAATAATATGTTAATGTTTTGCATGAAATTAGTATGAAAATTATTATTAATAACTATTAAGATTTTGAAGTGAATTAATTAATTAATGCATGAAATGCTAGGTAAAGAATGTATATTACTCAAGAAATAAAAGGCTTCTTATTTTTATTTTATTTTATTTTATTATTATTTTAAGGAAGAATGTAATAAAAGCCATGAATTTATTGAAAAAAAAAAAACTTCTTGATCGAAGAAAAAACGCTGTTAGGTACCTTCACTTTGTACCGTGCCTTACAAGCGTGTTGCTTTTTAATTTCAATAAACATTATTATGATTGGACATGATTATGAATGGACATTTTAGACTATTCGTCATTTTTCATAATTGGGCATTAGTCGTGCAAAGGTTAATGTTTAACTAAAATCCATTTGAAATGGAATGCGTTGACACATAAAACGTAATCACAAAGGTATCTCGTAGAAATCCGTTGAATAGATTTGCAGCTGTGGCCGTTATCCTTGATAGGCTCTGCTGAGTAGGTACCTAGGTACCTAACTACCTATCCATAATTCAACCAATGAATAAAATGTAAAACCCTATTTTAGCACTGACAAGCGTTTTATCATAATATATAACGTGAATAATCTGTCTTTATTATTGTAATTATTCTTGGTAAACAATTGTATTAGATTATTATAATTGTAACCAAAAGATGATCATTTTCATTATTTACTGCACTTGGACACTGATTTGTACCCATGGTTATATCAATTGGTTATATCATCAAAACAAAGACTATACCAGACAAAAAAAATGTTAAAACATATTTTTCAAAAAAAGCTTTAATACGTTGTGCGCTTATTTTAATGAGCTTACAGGGGTCATTTTCTTCCTCATATTGTTCACAAGGCGATAATGCTCGCTAAATAAACATAATACACTGCAAGATAAATAAAAGCTTCTAATACAATTAGGGATCCGCGCAAAAAAAAATCCGATGAAATTGTGAATTTTCTACTATATTGAAAAGTTAATCCAATAATGTAACAAAAAAAGTTAATTATTGACTTAATGGTAGGTACCTAGGTACTCTGTGCTTTTTCACAACATACTTAACATAATTTATTTACAGAAACTAAGCTACTTACAATAAGTACATAAAATTACAAAATACAATAGGATCAGTCAAACTAAGGTTCGTCGTAAAAACGATCTATAGATAGCTCAAATGGTTCAAATATATAAACCCGATCAAGATTTATATATTTGCGCCCTTATAATAAATAATGCTGGAATAGACTTCAATAGATTAAGCCCACACATAAGCTGGCTAACTAATTATTGGTTTCTCTTGATGAAGTCGCATGATAGGTCCGCCATGGGGTGATAAGTCGGTGGGCGAAAGCTCCGGGAGAGTTTTTACGGGATTCATTTCTGATGAATTCCTTTGCAGCAAGGTAATGTTCACAGATCCTAATTAATTGCCCTACTTTTTTATGAAAGATTGAAACCCACACCCAGTTAGTAAAACGAATCTAATATTTTTGGTATACCTAGGTGACTTATTTTAAGAGAAAATAAACCTGTGATATTATGATGATAAATAAGGTTATATGGACAACTTCTTCTTCTTCTTTTATTTAATGGCAATCTACACAACTAGGTGTAATTCTGCCAATGTCAAGTTTTAAATATTGATATAAAGTCATGTCAGTCAGTCATGTCGATGGTTTGAAAAAAACATGGCGGCTTGTTTGTTCAAAACTCGTAACGGAAATTTTTCGTCAAATGAGAAATCTGCTTCAATACTCTCCCATTCCATTTTCCAGATCTCCTGCTTCAAATCCAAGGCTTCATTAGTAAAATGCCACCGAAATTACATAATAAAACTTAGTAAAACACAAGAAAAAGAAAATAAAATAGCGGAGCAGTGCTTCTTCCTAAAATGGCGAAAAACAACCTATGGACAACTTGTATCTATGCAAATAAACTTACTTAATAAAACAGCGGTCAAAAAGAGCTTTTATGTAAGCCTTTGAATTACGGTGTATTTTAATTTTAATTTAATTCAAATATAGCTAAATGTATAGCGTAGGTTATAATGACGGTAAGTTGAGGCTACAGTCATCACCTGACGATTCCAACTGGCTCGAACGATGGCCAATGGGCATGCACTGATCAGTATGCACGCGTGACTCACCGGAACTTGGGCGATAGGCATGCGTACGCCTCGTGGGCACGCTTAGTGTCGTCGTGAATTTGTTTAGAGCTTACGAAATAAGGTTAAGTGCTTTGGAGTTGGCTAAAGTGTGGCCTGCGTTAAAGGTATAAGGTACCGCTTACTGATCCAAAATGTACCTACACGCCTACCGAAAACAAAAAAAAACTTTGAATGCATGCGAACCTGTTTATTGGCTTTTTGCTAAAGGTCTATTCATAAAAATCTGAGGAGAGTACCTATAGGTAAAATTAAATGGAATCGAAATGAATTAACTAACTTTGAATATTGTAAATTCTACGTTTCAAAGTCCTCAAACAGCAAACTGAAACTACGTTTGGGTCGCCTGATTTGATATTCCCTATCGTAAACTTATGCTAAAATTCCATTAACTTTGAAAAGTTTCAAGCACTTAAAGCTCTTAAGTTCAAAGTTAGGGAACGAGCTTCCGCGGTGCGTAAGGCACCTGTAGCCTTCGCGGGCAGAGTCGAGTCGAGATCCTTCGGGAGCTGGCGGAACGAAAGATGAAGCGATATCGGGTCCATGGTGCGGGGTTAGGGTGGTGCGGGGATGGTGCGGGGGGCGGGCGCGCTCTCGGCGCGGCGCGGCGCGGGTTGCAGCGAGCGGCGACACGGCGCGGCGCGGCTCATACCGTGCGGGACCTTGCGCCGAACGTCCGCGCGACTCCCCCGCTCGCTCCGCGCGCACCTTCTCCGACAAACTTACAAACTAGCATTCCACCGACGGAAACCTGTTCCGACAACAAAAAAACTTTTATTACAACATATCAGGCAGGAGATTTACTCCCGAATCCCACGCATGAACTCTGTAATACTTTAGTGAACTTTACAAATTATAAAGTTTTTACTTAGTTTGTTTATAAGCTCGTGGTCTGCGGTTCGTATGTGTACAGTTCCGTAGAATTATGGCTGGACGGAGTCCTCACTAAACCGGTAAGTAAAACGGACTTTACTGGAAAATTATTTGAATCTAAAGGTTGCGCTCGTTGATTCATTGTGTGCATAAAGTGCGTTTGTGACTATAAGCTTCACATGGTCTTATTGGTGAATGGCCATAAACAGAGTGCTCGATTTGGTCTTCGATTGAGTCAGCTTGCAGAGGGTACAAAGGCTGTGAGTGCGGTAATTACAAGAGGCGCATGTTTATGTGCGCTCAATTTCTTCGAAGTGTGTTGTGTTCGTGTTTAGCTTAGTGAGACGGTATTGTCTGTTGTTATCGCTTTCTTGGTATCGTTCCAATCCGAATGCTATCCTGTTGCGTTAACAATGCTGGATGAAATACTTTTTTTATCTCTCTTCTTCGCGTTGTGTCTCTCTATAGTTCTCTAGAACCAACGAGGTGAAAAGAAGAGGTGAAAAAAAAGTATCATTATGTTTTGAATATCAAATTCTTCAATTTAGACATTCTATCCAAATTAGGTACCTATTCCTCATTGTGTTGTGTAGGCAATAAATATTTCAGAACCTAAAAGTTTTGCTTATCTACCTAATTGATTTCTATGAATGTCAATACCTACTTATCTATGTCAGTGTCTTACAATATTAAGTACCTACTTACATACCTACGTCAATTCACTGGTTCTTTGTTAGTTCAATCAATGACGAAGCTGCGGTGCGGTTTGAATTTGATTTTAACCAAAGATTCGATTGAAACCAAATCTGCCTGAACTTGGAATCTAGCCCCTAAAGTCAGCTTAGGTAATTATTTTTAGTTACTTTGACTTCAGGGTGGGTGACTTAGGGTTTCTTTCCTGATTGTAATTTGTAAAGTAGGTACCAAATATTAACATGTGCCCTTACTCAAACGTAACCTATGAAAAGCTAAAGAAAACTTAAAAATAAAAGAAAGCCCATTCTTTCGGCAATTTTTGTTATTTCCCAAATCTGTCGACTGGCCAAGAAGTGATATAAAACACCAACATACTATCATCCAAAAATCCATACACAGAAACTTTCGGATTTATAATATTAGTAGGATAGGTTAAGATGACAAACACGCATCAATCATATTATTAGGTATAAAAGTTGCTTTCATAGCATGACGTAGTAATATTCATCTACTTACAAATTTTATAGGAAAGTCGTAGTATCTACGTAGGTGTAATACCGGTGTAAATTCCTATATTCTACCAGCCACCACAAATACGCAGAAACAAGCTAGATATATTATGTAGGTATTAGGTATCCTAATTATAGGCACAATCATAATGCAGATACCATACCAATCTTTGCACTAAATACCTACAATATTACATCTATGTTTTCAACGTTTCAAACCTGGGAGTTAGTCATCAATCAAGTTTCAAGTTTCGTTGTTTCGTAAGTTCCAACAAACCGCTTTTGTTAGGAGATCGAATGGCAAAACAATGATGAATGAGCCAGATCTTAGCTATTTCTCGGGTAACAAGAAGATACAAAACAAAATAGTAGGCGTATTGAATCTGTTATTGGCTTTTACTGCCGACTTCGATCGTGTCGCGAGATAAAAAGTAGCCAGCCCTCGTGCTTTGCAGTAGGTAAACTATAAAAAATACTACACGTATACACAAGTGAACCGGCATTACAGGTACTATAATTCAAATCTATTTCATAAAGAGGTTGTTTGCGAGTTTTTATACAATAGGTAATCACTGGAACTGATCCGATTTCAGCCTACAGTATCCCAGAGTAAACAAGTACTTTTTTACTTAGTCAAAGTTGGTGCTGGTACAAGTACCTACAAGGGTCACTAGCTTACTAGCGAATCTATAATAGTACATTACTGTACTTACTATATTATGGACTAATAAGTACCTACACTTATTTATTAGGTAAATAAAATCCGGTTTCGTCAAACTTGGAGTGCCGCAAGGGAGTGTTCTTGGGCTTTTACTATTAAAAATTAATATTGATAATTTTATTACAAAACACAAATACAAAATCGTTTATTTCTTAATAAAATATGTTTACAAAGTAGAGTTGTGACTCTTTTTTATGTTTTAATTTAAGTATTAACTGTATTACAGTTAAACAGTGCTCTTCGCAGTACTATGCTTACATTATTTATCTAAAAGAAGATTTGTTAGAAAAACTTAACTAAAAAAACATAAAAATAAAAGTTTAAGTTAAATTAAAATAAGTATAGAAGTACGGTTAAGGATAGAATTCATATTATATTACAATAAAAAAATACAATATTAAAATATTGTAATATAAAAAAAATATATTTTTATTACAATAGAAGTAATATACATGTTTTCCCGGAGTGTGATGCTGTACTTGGAGGCACATGTGCATGTGTGTTATATGTGTAGCAGCAAATTAGTTGTATGTAAGTCATTGTATGTATGTAGAATCTAGTCAGTTTTTTTTTTTATTAATATCATACCACTACCTCAAATAAATCTGGTGACGGAATATTTTAGTACCTACTAAAACAAACAGAGTACCTACTTACTGCTACCCCGTCTACACTAAACTAAGCGTGTGCGATCTTTGTATGTTATCATTTATACAAATGTGGAGGCTAATAGGTCGCATTCAGTTTTTTTACTAAAATAATTTTATGAAACAATACAAAATATCAAACCCTGTTATTTGTTTAGCAATTTAAATTATTCGGGACACTTCATTCGGAATCGTTGTAGAAGAAATTCGAGAAGCCCCTACTTCTTTGTCAATTAATTATTTCGTTAAATGAGTTTCCAGAAATGTTTCGTGAATTG
Source organism: Epirrhoe alternata (assembly GCA_963565295.1). NCBI lineage: Eukaryota > Metazoa > Arthropoda > Insecta > Lepidoptera > Geometridae > Epirrhoe > Epirrhoe alternata. The sequence goes on from OY751375.1 coordinate 6,937,345, forward strand.
TAAACCGATTTGTTTTATTTGATATTTTTTCGTTTCAGACGGTACCGTTCCAAAAAAGGCTAATCAGATTTTTGTTTATTGACTTTTTGATTTCCGATTCCGTCGCAATTAGGTGCTTTCACCCTCGAGAGCGACTCGCGACTCCGTCAATTTGCTTTATTGATCTCATATCCCTTAGATTTTTGTATGTTTTTCTAAGGTATGAGCAATTTTTATCATGCATGTCTTTAGGTATTTACCTACCTAATTTTGAAATAATCAAGGACGAAGAATGTGTGCTTGATTATTTAAACCAATTCATATTATAAATGTGAAAGTAACTCTGTCTGTTTGTTACCTTTTCACGACCAAATCACTGAATAGATTAGGCTGAAAATTGACATGGATAAAGGTTGTATCCCAAGGAAGGCTACTAAAATGATAAAATCCCGAGAGACCGCGGGTCACACCGCGGTCACGCGCAGCTAGTGTTTTATAAAATTATTTTTTGGTGTAAATGTATAATTAATATTTGCATTTTAAACATAGAACGGCACATTTATATAAACTAGTGGCTCGCTCGCGGCTTCACTCACGCGATAAGATAAGTATCATTTGGTTGTCACTATTTCATAGAGCAACCAAAGTTTCAGACAAAGGACCTTAATGTACAGACGGGATTATTTAAGGAGCGCTTATGAGTTGGCCGATAATTTGTTTTTATTACTTAACTGATACAATAAAGTATTGATTTCCTCCAAACTGTCTCCTGACATAATGGGTGTTATAACGATAAATGTAGCCTAACGGTGAATTTTAAAACGAAACGTCTAATACCGTAGGTACCCAATTAAATTTATGGCATGGCCAGCCCTCGATTTATTAGCGGGGTGCGCGAGTCGACCCTGGCTACAGTAATAATTAATCGACCCACCATGAATAGATAACAATAGAATGAGAGTGTAGTTTTTGCGTGTAAATTGTGCACAAACGCCTTCCCAGTCGCACTTGGGCTCTTTTAAACTCGGCTATTTGACCCTTTCTATTGAGCTCTCTATTAATGTCATGAAAGTATATGGCCAAAAATGAAGTAATCCGGTACTTGAGCCGGCGAGCGTCGCATACGTGAGCGTTTACACGTGAAAAATTGCCATGCGATGCTAAATTGTATCTATTGATATTGCTTCGTGTAAACGCACCTTTATACCTGAGCTCTCACTTGTTGAAATTTGATGATCTTGTCATATAATAAGATATTTCGCTAACACTTTAGATTAGATCGCGCTAATTTTATGAATCTCAAAGTATTCTTGGGTGTAAGCGCAGATAAATCATTTTTTATTCCTGAAATGATACCAAGAATGCATGAAAATTTTACTACAACAACGTTTGTAATAAGTACCTATAAGTGATATTGTACCTAAACAAGTCCGTTAAGCCAATTGACGATCCTTCTCCAAACACGAGCCTGTGTCGAAGCTTTTTATGGTGGGTTGTTACATATCTACAAGGATACATATCTACGAGGCCAAGGTACCTCAGTTTACTTTGTGTATCTATATCAAATAACATAAATTTACTGTCGTGAAAGTTTCCCGAATCTGACCCCAAAATAGCCTGGATAATGTACCTACACGATAAGTGCAAATGAAAAAACTATTAAATTTTCACATTATTCTCTGATTTTTCATTTCAAAGATAGGTAATAATCATTAGGAGAAATCGACTTAGCAATAATAGTTATAAGACTAGACGGAGCATTCCATTACCAGATTGCTCTGCGTCAATGGGACGATAGACAATTATTTCGAAGAACTGGGCAAGGTCTTTAATTGAGCTTCGACTATAGAGTTTGATGAGACCTATAGCTAATTACATTAATTGATTCTGTAATACAAAGAATAATTCAAAATGCCTGTTGAGAATATAAAACCTAAATTAAATACTGTTTATAAAGTAACTAATTTTATATTTAACGACAAAATACCCGACAAAAAGGAAAAGAAAAGGCAATTTTGTAATTTGACGGAGAAAATAATAAGATTGATGGAGGAATACAACTTTTTAATGACGCAAAATAAATTGGTGAGTACTTAATTTTTTGTTCAATTCATCTGTTACGTTTTTGGGTCACATTTGACAAAAAGCTGTCGGCTACAAAGATATAAAACACATTGATTTATAGTACCTATAGGTCGGTTTGATATTTATGAGGTTTTCCATTTATTGAACTGGAATGGGCTTAAGAATTCGGTTCCAGTGAGCTCAAATGCTCTCTGTGGAGAAATGGAAGATCAATGTTCGCCAAAATATGACGTCCATCTGACGTACATAAACTCTACTCAGAAAAGGGTATTCTGTAAATAGTTTTACATAATATAAAATACCTACAAAAACTTTAAAAATTAGTTCAGATTGCAACGGGTCTGCGTCAGCTCATCTTTATTCTATAACCATCTAACTTAGGCCTTTTATATCTATATTAGGATGATTTATACAGCGTCAGGAGGCAATCCATGCCTACACTTAACGGGACGCTGTAGTATGTACCTAGGAAATTGTTTGAGATGGAATAGGCTTGCCCAGCACCTAAATCACCCGGTTTGATGAAGAAGCTCTTTACCTTCCATTTCCATTCCTTAATGTCAGAAGTGGGCATACTAAAAAATAAAGGTGGCCATACAGTTTAAAATTAGATAATTTTAGGTATGTTTTTGGGAATTGTGATTAGGGTTCTTATCCTTTCGTATCGGACAAAGATTTCATTGTACATTGCAGATTTTTTAACTGAACCTTATTAGCTGTCTATCATTTAAAATTTACAGAACAGTATACTTAATATATTTTATACATTTCCTTTGAGGAGAACTATTCGTGTCTAGTCTATCATATTTTATGAAGTTGTAATTAAACTTAGAAACAAGTTCAAAGCAGTAAAACGTTGCAACGAATTAAGTAGGTAGAAACAAGAATTGATTTGACATACTTTCTGAACAAAACTGTAAGCTCTTAAAACTTTCACCAAAACAGGGGCGCAAACTTAGCTCGTTTGGCCAGTACCTACAAATTCATAATATTCAAACAAATACAGATTCTTCGGCCAGAGGTGTTATGTTTGCCGTGACAGTTTGCGAAGATCTGCCTGTTTTTGGACGGCCTGATCGATCATAGTTGTACATGTACGTATGCATCATGATCAATCAACTGCTTAGCTACTAATATTGATGGATGCAAAAAATTTCTTTATATTTTAAAAATATTCCTTGGCAACTTTCAATGCGACGTAATTTATGTTTGGTTTTACATGTGCACAGAAACATCAAACATTCTTTGAAATATATCTAAATGATACGCATCTAATAACTGGTATATAAATTACATTTTAACCTACCTGCGTGGCTAACTGCGTTGGTATAAACCTATACATGTTTTGTCCTCTTGGTTTATTTTGATTTCATCATATTTTAGTAAGGTACTCAACATTTTTTGTATTAGTTCCATTCATGGTTTGATGATTAAAACCAATGTTTTTTAGATCTAGGTACAAACGTTTAACCACGATAATATTATGATATGATGATGTTGGTAAACTAAACGTTTTTCAAACAGTTTTCTTGTTCAACAAAGTTTAATATGGTCTATTAAAAAGCTGTTAGTAATGCTTGAAACAATATGAGATTTCTTCGAGGCGAGGAATCACTTTGCATATAGAGTGGCAAGCCGTAGTTCAGTATAAAGGCTGAGTGCAGCGTATCTGATATCCATACAATATCACTAAACTTAAATTGTAATGTGATTTTTAGATGGTGACAATGATAATTAAAACGTCGAGTGCATCCTTCCATGCTAACAAATTAATTTCCTTTCTTATAAACTCACAAATGTTTTATTTATTTTTAAAATTCTCAATTGCTTCTTTTTTTTGAAGCTGATCTATTCATACCCGTCGACTTTCAACTAAAAGTATCCCAAAATACTTTAATATAATATTGGATGATGCGTTTTTAAAGCAATATAACAATTATTATTGGGCCTACGAGCAGTTCCCCCATAGTTTTGGGGATCGATATGTTCAGGTCGAGAGCACACAGTCGTAGCGCATCGCATGAGTCAGCTGACAGCTTTCTATTTACTCACTAATAATAAAGGGCTAAGTTGTGAACAATGCATTCATGCGTTATGAGCCTGCCCGCATGCCCGTTAAATTAGAGAGAAACAAGAATCGATAAATCTTACATTCTTTATGACCTTTAACTAGTACCTACAGCATTTGTGTGCAGGTTTCTTTCAGATAGCGACGCTTACTATGCATGCAAAATGTAACGGGTGAGGTTGCTCTCACTAATACTTTGTATGTTTTATTTTACCGCCGAACGAAGCCGAAAACAAAGAGCATATCACATAATAGATACTATCTATATCCTAGTCATCCTAGACATTTCGTGTAGCTACAGTTCATAATAGGCATTCCAAGGCGCCGTGTGAAGGGCGGCTGGATCGGGTATAAGTCTTCGTATAACGTATGATCTATAATGCAATCTGTGGTAGAGTAGCCGCTCACTGCGTCATCTCTCATTACTTCCCTTAACAGCGACAGGACGAGATATAAAAAATCTTGTACAACAACTGTTCCCCGGTCGTCGCCGCCAAATGAGTCTGTATTTAATGATAGCAGCAGCGTTCATGTCTTTTATATGAAGGAAGACTGATTTTTTATTACAAAGTTATTTTATGGGATGAATGAATGTATTGCGGATATTAAAATATTTCGATGCATGTGGTTACTTCTATTAGAGGAATTATGAAAGCGACGCCATCGCCAGTGACAGTGTTGATTAATATGGTTTTAGCATGTCTTTTTCTGTAAGAGACTTGCATGGCATTTAAGTGGGACAAATATCATCTCACGAGAATTATGTTAGAGCCGTATTTCAGGTGTGGCAGTGCCTTGATTATGAGGAAACCAGTTATTATTGGTGACCCTGGACTTGTAACTACATATGGAATGGTAACTTCTGTGAATTATGGGCAAGTGCTATAGTATGTATATATCGCAGTTGGGTAAAAATCTGCAATGAAGCCCTTTCATACTATACCCCCCCACATGACACGGTAAACTCATTTCGAAATTTTAACCCCATTCTTTGCACTTTATACAGGAATGGTTTTTTTGGGATTTAACTAAAAATATACGGTTTTCAGATTCGAAATGAGTTAACCGTGTCATGTGGGAGGGTATCGTCTATGACGATACTACTTGCTAAACATAGTTCTGCATTTTGATTCCCTTGAGAGTGTCGAAATATACCTACGTTTTTTGCGGCATAAACGGCCGTATCTTTTTTGCGTTATCTTAGAAGTTTGATTTTTCACAGGTTCAAGGGAGGGACTGTGTAGGTCTGAGTACCTACGAGTATATGGTATTAATTTCAACTCGATACCTCCACGCATTCCCGAGATAAAGGGTCTTGACAGACAGACGGACAGACAGACAGACAGATAAACAATGTGATCTTATAAGGGTTCCGTTTTTTTTTCTTTTGAGATACGGAACCCTAAAAATGGAATTTATTATTTTTGTTGACTCATGGGAGCAGCGGTCTCTAATACCAGGTAATGTAATGTGACTACGATACGAGCATTTGTATTATAGGTATACATTTGTATATCTCTTACCCTTATTCACAAGAGATTTCTCATGTTTGCTCCGAATACATTTAGCTAGTTCACCGTCTTCGGTTCACTTCACGGGTAAAGGAAAAAATCAATGAGCATTCCTTAAAAAACCGCAAATGGAATTCTAAGCGCATTGAATCCGAACCCGCTTAGTCACCAGACGTAGGTTCGCTTAGCTGTTATATCAGCTGTGGGTCCATGCTTTTATCAACCCTCATATTCTACTCGTAGTATGTCACGTATTTAAAAAGTTGCTTATCAGAGGTGATTGAATTATTTTTTTTGCACATTTTGATATTCTTACCCAACTATTAACGTTTATAATTTTGTGGTAAGAGTTTGGCTTGTGGATCCTGGCTTGACCGTAGAACGTATGCCGCACATGGTGCATATCACTCCTTCGCCTTCTCCTTCACTCAGTCTAAATCTGCTATGGTGTAGACAGCATTTTATCTGCTTCCGTATAAAAGGCCTGTTATTTTGTCTGGATCGAGAGTCGGATCAGTTAAACTCTTAAAGGACGCGTATCAAGTCGACTCCAGTGGAGTTGTGGAACCGGTTTGCGAGTGCACGTGCACCAAGGCACAAGGCAGAGTATTAAGTCACGACGCACGAGCGGGTAATGCCAGCCAGAAAGCTGCTAGCTAGTCACTTGAACGTGAGCGGCACTAATTGCGGCCGTCGCCCGAAGGTAATTGCTCTCAGGCAGAACCCCCTTGTCTTGCACCGTCATCAGTCTGCTACCAGCCTACCCTTCAATAACGGAACGTAATGACGCCTAAATGATTTTATCGTACTTCGAGGAACTGTGGATGAATTATTATACTTTTATGTTTGTAATTATTAAATAGGCAACCAAAGAATTTTATAGGAAATGTTTCATTTCGAATATAATTTTAAAACTCCAATAAAATTATTGAAAGAAGCTTTTGATTGATTGGTTTATTTGACGCAGCAACTCGAACCAATCTTTTACTATAAAATGTTACTAACTGTGTCACTACGTTCATTATGTGTAAAAGACCGTGGTAGATTCAGCACAGATTATTTTGTCAAAATTACTCTATCTTAAAATAATATGTTGAAAGCAATTGGTTTCTAGATAATTGGATAAAGCTTTCATTGATCGTAGCTTGTTGGACTAGTCTCTGGGTCACAATGCTGACCTCAGTTGATAATTCACTCGCTTTTCATCTAAGTGCTTTCAATTTCCTTTGGTTTTCTGCAGAACGCGATCACATCTCGCCATTTATATTCGGGATGGACTGGACAGTGATGCATTTGGAGTTTGATGAATGCTGGCCGTATGGTTCCAGTTGTTGAATTATAGAGCAGAGTGCCTATAACTTATAGCAAGGTTACTCTTATAAATATGAGTTTTGAGTAATATTTTACTGAATAATTTATGTAAAATACCTATTTAAGGCACTTTTATAATACTTTAATTATTATAAACCTTTTTATTTCCCAAAAAAGTTATAAAATTACATTATACTTTACTTACTAATCAATTTAAATTAATTATTAGGTACACAAAAAATATTCTTTAAATAAATATTGTTTTAAGCACTTAAATATTATTATTAGTATATATTTTTTTTTAAATTAATATTAATGATTAGGTATTTTATTTTATATTTGGGACCACCCATGTGCGGGTGAAGGTCTCCTCCAATCGTTTCCAATGGTAAGTTTGTACATATAATCTTCTTTCTATCTATTTATTTTTCTTTGTACGTAGGTGTTATTTTCTGTTAGATTGGAGGGTTTTGGTCTACTCTTCCCGTGGGAACCAGCCATATTGGGAGAGGTGGATTTTTCGTTTATATATTTTTTTTTTTTTTCATTTTTCAGGAGGTGGTGGCACTACTTGTTATATTTCTTTATTCACGTTCTCTTGTATGCTTTTCTGTGGTGTGTTTTTATTTTGATATGATAGGTATTGGGTTATGTTTCTGTTTTCAGTTGCAGGTTTGTTTTTCTTTGGTGCTCTTCTATATTCTCCTTTGTTGTTAATTGGGCTAGATTCTTTAGGTAAAGTGCGCTTTTTATTTCTGTAGGTTTCGTTGTTATCCTTGGGAAGCTCGCTTGTTTCTTGCACCACCACTAGCTTGTTATAACTAATGAAAGCATTTTTTCCTCCTTCAATTTCCAATTTGAGCTGCTCCTGCAGAGATTTTCTTTCTTTCAAAATTTTGGGTGGGTAGTCTTCTTTAATATAACAGCCAGTTTCAGCCAGCTTGCTTTTGTTCTTCATTATCTGTAACTTTTTTCCATAGGTACTAAGTCCCACAACGATAGGTCTGGGTTTATCGATTTTTCGCCCAATTCTTCTTGCGTGTTGGATCTCATTTTTGTGACACTCTAGTTGTAGGTTTTCATTAATCGTTTTTAGTATAGTATTTTCAAGTTCGAAATATGTCTTTTCTTGTTCTGGTAATCCAAAGAAAACGACATTGCGTATTCTTATTTTTCTCTCTAAATAATCCAGACGCTCTTCCTGCTTATCATAGCCTATCTTCAATTCATCGAGTTGAGCCTTAAAGTTTCCTAACTTTTCATCAATTGTATCTATTTTGGCCAAGAGCTTATTTTCAGTATTATTTATTTGTTTACCAATTTCTTGTATGGCTTTTAATAGCTGCTCCTCCATCTTTATTTATCAATATTATCAATAGGATTCGTAGCTCGATAAATTTCTTTATAAAAACTCGTGGTCTTCGCCGGAAATTTACTTGGAAAAAAATTAAAATATTTTTTTGTGCAAAAAGAGTAATGTCTCAGGAAATGAACACGGAGATCCGTCGCAGTCGGTAACACCAACCAACTGGCCACTTCGTTCAGTGAACTGTACGTCGAAATTAGTGATCTGATAAAAGTTGCAAACGTATTTTGTTTGGAGAAGTTTTTTATTTCAACCCTCAGTTTTTATTATTGTTTTAGTTAATGTTTCAAACACTTTCACTGTTATTATTGTAGTTATTTATTTGTTCGATAATTGGATAATGTTCACACACTAAGGTAGGAAAGTCACTGATTTATTTGTTGTTGTTTTTGTCCTTTTTTTTTATTCCGAGTGTAGCCGCTCACGAAACTTTTATTTCACTGTTATGTCTTTAGTTCTTAGTTTTTCGATTGGATAACGTTCACACACTTGAGTCACTGATTTATTTATAGGTTCGATTAATAATAACACTGGTTAAACACAGTAATGTGTTTAACAATTTTTAAAATCAACTTTTTCACGGAGCTCAACTACACTTTGCGACTGCAGCGCCACCACCTGTAATACTACAATGATAAAATTCCATTGCATCCAGAGTAGGTAGTGTGCTTTAAGACAAAGTTGAACTTTTGTGTTTGTTCCTATAACAAGATGGCTCCCTCTCTCGCGGTTTTAGATAAAGTTTAAGATTACATTACAAAGAGAAGATTGTTAACTGGAAAATAAATAATTAATTTTAATTTACCTAGACACTTTATGTTACGCGAAGACCTGTGTCACAGAATGAAGCAGGTTTGATTCTCGCCGCGTGACAAAGGTTTAATGATCTGCGAATATTGTCACAAGCTTTACTTACTTTTGGGGCCCGATGATGAACTGCTGAGATAAGAAAGGACGGTTCAGATGCTGGGCAAGCCTATTCCCATCAGAGATTTAAATTCTTTAATTCCCATCTCAAACAGTGACCCAGGCACTCAACGCCCCGGCAAGAGTAGGCATAAGTTTCCTCCTGACTGTTTATATCATTAGTGAATATGTAAAGGCCTAAGTTTTATCCAGCATAAATTTTTGAAGTGAAAACTGCTTTATGTGCGTTTGTCAGTTTTGATATTAGAATAAATTCTTGGATTCGCCTCGAAAAGGCTGCCCACCGACACCTACCAGTAGCGCCATCTAGTTCTGTACTCGGTAAACGTTTACGGCAATATACATATCTAAATATATATAATAAAAGCTCATTTTATAACTAAACGGCTAAAGTTATTATTATCTTTCGATGTTTTTTGATTTCCTGACGATTAAAAAAATACACCTAATTGCTTAAATTTTCACTTCTCTCGGCACTTCCTCCACGGTTTTTTTATTTGTTTATAAATACTCAGGAACTATTGGTTCCTGAGAAAAAGAGTCTTAGTGGACGCACAATCACGTTATTCTAGAAGGTAGAGTATGTTCGGAAGCATAACAACGTTAAAAAGCAAAGTTAGTTTTCTACTTAGTGCTCGCACAGGTTAAATAATAGTTCGTAGGGAGTACTCTTATGTGCACCTATGAAAGTTAGTACCTGTAATACGAATTTAGTAAACACTTTACTACAGATTGTTGCACTTAATTTTATATAGTGGGTCCGGAAAATTTTCCAGTTGATCCATGCCTAGCCTTATAGCCTTTGGGTGTTACTAGCGGTACTTATAAATAGATAACTTAAAATTCAATAAGGCTTTCTTTTTTTGCTCGCGACGTCATTATTATTATTATTTTTATAGTATTTTTTTTTCTCTATTAATAGCCTGTGGTGTCCCACTGCAGGGCAAAGGCCTCCCTTCGTTTCTTCCACTCCTCTCTATCGTGAGCTAATGTGGTCCAATCAGGAGAGTGGGAGTCAAGTTCGTCTCTCCACCGCCGCCGCGGTCTGCCGCGTAGTCGTTTCCTGTTCCGTGGGATCCACTCTGTGGTGGTTCGTGCCCACAATTCATCCGACATGCGACAGACGTGGCCTGCCCAGTCCCATTTCAATTTGCCAACTTGTTGCCCAACGTCTGCGATTTGTGTTTTGGAGCGCAGATCACTATTCCTGAAACGATCGGTTAATTTTACGCCTAGGATGCTGCGCTCCATAGCTCGCTGGCAAATCCCGAGTTTGGACTTTTGCAGATTTGTCATTGACCAGGTTTGTGAGCCGTAAGTGAGGATGGGGAGACGCGACGTCATACACCCCAAAAAAAATTAAAAATGGTCTCGGTGTCTGTTGCTAATCACATTTAGGTATGAAGGTAAAACTCAAAAAAAGAGGAAATAAAATTATAATCTCAAAAGGAAACGAGACGAGTCTGACATGGATTTATGATAGCTACTGCGGTTTTACTAACTTATGATACGAGAGCATAGTTAAAATGTCTGTAAGTAGGACAGTTTTCATAAAATTTTGTTGACAACAAACCTCGATAACTTTGTTATAGTTCAATATAAAATAAGTTTATTTGAAAAAAAATCAACAAGTACGAGTATAACCTTTTAATGGGTTACCGTGAGCTGATTGAACTCACCGATGTAAGCACAAAATTTTTCCGAGGAGTTCCGTTCTCCATCATCAGATCAGCTCGCAGTCATCATATTTCAAAATAGTAGCTGAAACTTGACCGATGTAATGAGTTTCACCAGAAGAAATTAAATCCATGGTTTCAACTCAATCGGCCTATTTTCCGTTGAACAGCTCCTGAATCCATCATCCCATCAGCTAACTGTCACCATAATAGTGCATTGTCACCGAAGAATCTTGAGTGTACCAAAATTCAGCTCAATCGGACACCGGGAAGTGGGTCACATTCAGCTTGCAAGATTTGACCCGGACAAACATACATACAAACATCCAAACACATCAAAACACTTGACATTATTGCATGTTCTTAAACTGGTATACCAGTATTGCTTCAAAACTTTCCTACGTGTAAACAGCTCATAGGACATTTTACAATGATTTTAAGTTTTGTGATAACCCGGAACTTTCATCAAACGATCAAACATAGGTTTGCCGCAGGGTCATTTGTATGGTTTTTTTCAAAGAAATTGTTTTGTATGTGCGCTGAAACTGTACCTAAATAGACAATGGTACAATTATCTGTCATACATATATCAGCTTTGGTGGTAATTCGTGGTACTAAAATTAATTATACTCTACTAGGATAAAATATTAAGTCTTTTGATGTAAGATTAAATCTGTAAGGAAGTACCTAATCCATAAAAAAGTATCTAGTCCAGTGCTTTTTAATAAACTTAACCGTCTGAAACTTTTCCAATTTTATGCCTTAATTCACTAAAGCTAGAGACTTGAGCAATATCAATTTACACAGTTTCTTATTTCTTTTTTGTTCTCAAATTCAAAGGATGACTGAAAAGTTTGTGATGAAAAATTCTAGGTATATTATATGCGTACCCCAATGCGTACTTACATGCATTAGGTAAATATATTCTTATATTACGCTCCTTTTAAAAATGTTTAAAAATTGCATCTAGGTAATGAACACTCGTACGTTATATTAGGTTATTGTGGGATACTAAGTTATTCGGTGAAGAATCCTGATAGATTCGTGGTTACTTCAGAATATAGTCACGTAATACATGAGATCGTCGTCACTAGAAGATAAGTGACGAGAAATCATGCTGAGGCGTGGGTTTCTGTCATGACAAGCACATCTTAAGGCTCATGTTTATGGAATCGTAAGGGACAGAGTCATCAAACATTTGCAGCCCTTACCTTCTCTTATCGTTACTGTACGTTATACTCGTATTGAAATGAAAATCAAAGAAACAGAGATCAAAACATGAATTCATTCCTAAAAATTAAATTCCCTGCCTGAATCATCCAAAATGCCAGAGCTTACAAGAAGTCAAGTCGATGCATATTGGAGGCATTCCACATACTTCGTTGGAGACGGTATGTAATGTATGTAACATAATATGTTATGGTATATTATACCTAGTTTGAACTGAGATCACGAAATTACAATCTTCCTCATCATACTGGATCTCCAAGTGATTATCGCAACGCATCGATGGCACCGCAATATTATTTATTTCCTATAATGGAAAGTAACAAAAAACTGTTTTTATAATAAAAACTGTTTTTTGTTGCTGAAATATGCACTCACTTCACTCAATGAATAAACGTAGTACCTAAAGCGAAATTTCAATGATACTCAAAACGCTCTCATCTTATTGAGAAAAAAACCGAAGATTCCAAAAAACTTTCACCAACTCTCTGCTCACGCTGTTAGCAAAAAGCGCTGTTAGTTCAAAGTAGATCCGATCAAGCATAAAATGTGCGTAGTGTTAAATCATCTTTATGATTTTTTCCTCAACGGCACCGTGTCCCTAAATATTTTTCCTTCATTTTCTTTCAGGATAATCCTTGGAAGGGGCGAAATCGTAAACGACATTTTATCGTTAAGCCAGAGTGCGTAATAAAACTACATAGGAGGTACTATACCAAAGGGTTATTCCTGCCACATCCTTAGTGTTGCTCTAGCTTGTGCTTGCTGACTTTTGTTTTAAAGACAATGAACCGTTATGTATAGAAAAGTTCGTAAAAAGTCTTAGGTATCGATTAAACTGCCATGTTAGCTTAATACCTACCAATAAAAGGATCAAGTTCGCACCAAAATGGCGTCCTAAAGGTTCTAAACCATAAACTTTGATAAACTAAACAAAAAGAAAAACTAGATTTTTTACGTGAAAAGTCAACAGAGAAAGATTGTATTGCGGCCTCTATGCATTTTGAGATATTCGAGGTCAATGCAGTAAATTAGTAATTTATAGGCATAAGCTCCCACGCTTTTGTATCAGAGTAGGTATCCATATTAGTTTTCGAGCAACGGTTCTTATTGGTATCGGTTGGCAAGTTGTCCCAGTTGATGTACGTCAAAAAACACTTTGTATTAAGTTTTATTCAATTCGGTTTAGCAGTTGAGTGTCGGTCACCAAACGCTGCAAAACTCAAAAGTTGACAAATACCAAAAATATATAATGTGATAGTGTAAAACATACTGCACTCTACACCATACATTTCATAACAAAAACCCCGATTATTACATTTACACCCAAAACAAATAACACTCAAAACAGCCACATACGTAGACCTAATCCCACACAAGGACTCTGTACCGTAGGTGTCACGAATACCATGGTATCACAATACCCATTACCCACACCCGGAACTAATATCTGCAAATCATGAAGACATGGCGCCTCTCCGAGAACCGAACTTGCACATGCACCTCCTGTCAGCCGTAAAAGTGTCCGCCATGCCACTCAGGTCGTCAACGAGGCCGTCAACGAGGCCGTCATTTCCATAGATACAGGGTTCAATGGCAGGGCTTAAAGAGACCTATTGGAGACGCCTCCACTAAAACTGAATACTCACAAAGCAGGTAGACGCTGATTGCCCGCCTACGGACTGGCTCACTTGGTACCAGCATAGCCTATCTAGTCTGTCTGTCCGATCGTAATCCATATGTAGTAGCTAAATTATGTCTGTGTGTTACCTTTTCATGCTCAAACCGCTGAACATATTTTGATATAATTTGGCATAAAGATCGCATCCCCAGAAAGAACATAGGCTACTTCGTCAAACTTGATGACATACAGTCATAATTTTTCTGTTCGTTGAAAAATGTTTTAGTTTTAGATTTTTTTTAATTAAAAGAAAATTGTCGTGGGTTAGCTGGTAGCCAGTTTCTTATGTGAAACCGGCACCACGTGCTTTATCGCTCTGACCAGCGACGACGGTGCTAACCACGCTTCTATTATGCAACGGCTTATGTCGTTCGTTGTGAGGAAGTCGCCGTCTTACGGCTTATGCGGTCAGCTATGGGGTCATTGGGGGTAATGAACAGGCGAACTGTGTCATAAACTCATAATTAAAACTCAACCGGCCTTACAAATAAACGTATTAAAAAGTAATTCCAGGTATAAACTAAGATTTTGTGTGATTTTTCTTAGTATATCTGGAAAAACATTAAACCAAATTTATTTGTAAGGTCGAAAGAGATTTTATGCATAAAATCTTATCTTATCTTCTTACTTCTTACTAATATTATAAATGCGAAAGTCTGTGTGTGCGAATGTTTGTTGCCACGTATCTCAGTGACGACTAAACCGATTTTGATGAAATTTGGAATGTAAATTTTTTGAGAGTTCTAGAATAACATTTAGGCGTATCAAATTTTAGAAAATCAACCCCTAAGGGGGGTTATACAGGGTGTTAAACTTTGTATGGAAAAAAGATTTTTTTGTCTTATTTACTCCAAACTCGGAACAAATAAATTATAAAATAAATAATGAAACACATGTTTTTTATTTTTTCAAACAATCCCTAGGGGTGGTTTAAGGCAGTTTAAAAGCCGTAAGATTCGAAAGTCTGTATATGTGAAAATTGTGCAAAGTTTGTTGCCACGTATCTCCGTGACGACTTAACCGATTGTGATGAAATTTGGAATGTAGATGGTCTACGTTCTGGAATAACATAAAAGCGTAACATTTTAAAATTCGAAAGTTTGTGTGGGCGAATTAAATTTAAAGCTCGCTGCGTTCGCATCGGCAAATCTTACACCAGTTGCCGCTATCGTTTTGTTCTTAGCATTGCAAGATCTGGGTAAGATTTTCCCTACCTCTATCTTTTATGGAATTCTTGAGAGAAACATAACGCAATATTAGTTAATAATTTTATTTTGAAATTCAAAACAATACAGTTCTTGCTAGTTCTTGCTAATCAAAAGAATTAATGTTAAAATTATTATTGTATCAAGCGAGGGATTTCAATAGTTTATATATTTTTTCGAGAACACTCAAAGCTCCTGCACTTTGTTCTTAATAATGCGCAGACGAAGTCGCGCGGGTCAGCTAGTCTTTCATAAAAATCGCCGTGAAAAAGCATTCATACTAACGCCAATTATAGTGTCTAAGTATTTTATTTCGGAATTTCTTTGTGTTACTGAGTACTTGGTAGCTCTACTTATGCAAATATCTAATGCTCTGGCACACAGCTGGGGTTAACTGTTGGTTTGATCTTGTTATACGACCAATGTTCTTTTGTGCTTTTACGAGTAGCACTAATAGCAGTTACCCGCGACTTCGTACGCTTGAGATTACTAGTGTGTGAATCTATTTTATTACTTACTGTAGCTGTCTTTACCCTGCATGCATTGCAATACCACATAAAGCATAAGGATGAAATACATTTATGGCACGTACATAGATTTTTGAGCCAGGAAACTCTTGTCTTCAGAAAATCCTACCAAAATTCCAATCAAAAAATAACAATCTGTTCAAAGGTTTCGCAACGCATATATGACAAACATTGATTTTTATTCCTTAATGTAGATAGATATAGATTTAAAATAACGATTTAGAATATTATTATTACTTAGGCCAGTCGACTAACATTTTTCCCGCAGGCTGTTGTCTACAAAAACTAATTAATTTTGATCCTCTGAAAGTTGTACTAACAAAGGAAACAAAGAATACTTAATTATATTCCTAGAATGATTTTGAGCCTCATTACGGACTCCATGGCTTATCACATTGTTCCAGAATCGGCCCTAATTGACGCGGGAAAACTCACACCCGAGAAATCCCGAGATATTTTTATGCCACGTACGTGCTCACAATCTTACAAGCAGAGCTCCAATCTGGATGATGTACCTACTTGTAGCTATTCGCACATGATGGATTTTCATTTGTCTTTATCCATTACTAGGTACAGTGATTTGTTACATTATGATCCTGGCTTTTTAATAAATAATACTGGACTTTTCACACAGCATCATCTAGCCACAAAGTAAGCAGAGCTTTTGTTATGGGTACTACGAGTAAGATGACTGATATACTACTTATATACTTTTTTTTGTAAATACATACATACTATACATAGAAACACCAAGACCCGAGACAAATATTTGTAGATCATACAAACATTGGTACTGCCGCGGGGATCGAACCCCCAACCTTTTGCCTCGCAGGCGGGCCTTCGCCCACTGCGCTACAGAGGTCGTCGGAGGATGTTGATACATCCGAATTATTTGCATAAAATACCTATAACATTTTTGTAAATTTCATTAGAAATAGGTGAGGAAGATTTTCGGCTTCGTTGATGTTATGAATAGATATAATAGAATAGATGAATAGAGTCTCGTACATTATAAGTTTTTTTCAAAAAAGTTGTACTTTTTGAAAGCTTCTTGTCAGTTTGTTACTGCATTTAGGCAGAAAATCAAACCATTATTTAATTCCAATGGTTTGTCTGTTGACCTGTTGTATTTCCTTTACAAGGTGCCCTTTGAGTACTTTCGACGAGAAACTGCCGGCTGTCGACGGACTATAACCGTCGTTAATCGGCTAACTTGCCTCCACTGTCTCACTAGTACGACCTTGAAATTTTCTTCTTAAGATTCATGTTCCGTATTCATTTGTAGCTCATTTTAATTTTGGTGTCGCTTTCGTAATTTGGTTTCGCAGTTATAAAAGGTTCGTCTCTGGCCACAAAATAATGCCTAGAATTATGATTTAGAGTGTTTGTTTTAATTAAAAAGCTTACCTATTTCATTCTCATCACTATAATACAACTAGCTACTGCGCGCAGCTTGACCGCGTGGTACCAACATTTTGAATAGCCTTTATTCCAGGTCACTATCTACACCTATTCCAAGTTTCATCCAAATCGGTCCACGGGTTCAGGCGTGATTGAAACACAAACATCCAAATATCCAAACATCTACATGTAAACAAACTCACAAACTTTCAGCTTTAGGTATTATATTAGTGGGATTATTAAGTAAATAAAAATAATATAGAACTATTATATGACTCGTATTATAGAATCACAGAAAGTAGACAACAAGTAATATTTAACAAGACTGTATTTTGAGCCAAAGAAATCCGGCTCTAATACGAGTAGGTAAAACTGAAGGTACTCGAATGGTAAACCACTGTACTTTTATGTTTGACCTTCAGTTGTCCAGTACTATCATTTTATTCTGTGATCAAGGTCGTTGAACCTGATGCACACCTGCCGTAACTGCCCCGCTTTTTAGAGTTCCGTGGGTGTGACATATAAAAAGTTATTAAGTAAGTTGGAAAGCCAAGCCCAATGTTAATAAGTTAGTGTTCGGTCATTTTCTAGTTATAGAGATGTTTTATTTGCCTCCACCTGAGCCAAACCCTATGTGATCTCTGACCTCTGACTTTCTACCAAGAAACTTCTGTTTGAACAATTTAATGAATTGATCCATCATCGTATTGTATGTCCTGTCAAACATCGTAAAGTTCTAGGTCAGGAAGCTTGCTCGTGCTCGTATACACACGAGCAAGCAGTAATAACTTGACATGAAATTGAGAAATTGATAATTAGTAAGTAAAGTGCCACAAACTTATCTGGACCGGTGGCCAAAAGAGGAACTAACGAATTTTAGTTCAAAATTTCAAGATTTATTTTTCTTCCAACCAACACCAAATGCGATAACAGCCGGTACAGATAAGTTTGTGGCACTCTACTTAGCTGTAATAGGTATTTCTAAAACAATCCTTTAGCCTAAAAATGCTCTGAGTTTAGCCTTTATTATAACTTAACTATCATTTTAAAAGAAAATAAAAATTGGATTATAAATAATAATAAAATGTTTTTATTGAAAAAGAGCAGTTACATAGTTAATAAGACGGTAATGGTCTCCAAACTAGGTTAGCCTGTATCACCCCTGATGAATATATGCTATATTTTATCCCGGGAAAGTAAAATTTTCAAAACACCGCGACGGACATTATAAAGTTGATTTCGATTAAATAAATAAAAGAAGAGTGTAAGAATAACTCATAATCAAATCATGTCAATCTCGTAGAAAAAGTTTAAAATGTGATAACTAAAAAAAAGCCGATTTGAAAGCTCCAAAACATTGAATTTATTTACAGCCCTCAAAAAGTCACTTACAGACAGAAACCCATGTCCTCACTTGAGCAAGCATCCATTCATGCAGCAGCGCGTCCGTGCCCCTACGCCACTTTCATATTATTTTCCCCGTTATTTTGTTGGACGATGGAAATTTTGATTTGTGTTTCCAATACATAGAAGTTCTAACATATTGCCAAACTGGGAGCTTGCAAAATTGCTGTGTTATTGCTATCATTTTTAGAGCTTGGTAATCATTTCTGAAGAAACCCTGGGGTGCTATAAGGGGTGTGAATTAACAATAACTAGGAACTATTAATTGTTAAGAAATAAAAAATGAAATATATCAGAAAAAAAGTTAAATGTTTGACAAATTGTAGTAATCACGTAAAGTTTTTATTACGAGCCTCTTCGGTCTCAACGGTCGCGTTGTCGTCGTCGCGACTCGGTTGGTTTGCTGACCGAAATATATGATATTACATAACGGAGGCATTAGACTCCGTCTGGTTTTGTAACAACCGAAATAGACAAGTTGAAGGTCATCCGTATTACCTTGAGCTTGAAATGACTTACGGAGTACAGCTTATAGAAAAGTGCGTGCATGATGCTCAATTGTACTATTACATATGAAATTGGTGTTTTGTCGCATTGTGTTTTAAAATAAGTGATTCATTATATTTCGGGGCATTTGTTTTCTCTGACATCGTTTTGTTCACAATATGGAAAACTTGCATTATAGCGTTATTTGCGAATACGAGTTCCACTGTGTCCCCAGCTCTGCAGAAACAGCTGGAAGGTTGAATGGTGTGTATGTGGAAACTACTGTGAAATATAGATCCTGAACGACAATTTTATTGGAAATGCACACCACAATGATTGAAGCCCGAGGAACCAGCCAAATCATGCCCAAAGCGAAGGTTGACCCAGAAAAGGGACTGGTAATTGTCTGTTGGTCAAGCAGCTGGTGTCATCCATTTTAGTTTCCGAAGATTTGGCTAGATGATTACGGAAGATCTGTTTTGTCAATAATTGTAAACCATGATGAAAAAATTTAAACAACCGAAACTGGTCTAGCCAACCGTCAAAACAACGCTAGACCACATACTGCACAACAGACGGTCGCGTAATTAGAGGAGTTGCGATGGGAATGTCTGCAATACCCACCATGCTCTCTGGACCTTGCCCCAACAGATTACCACTTTTCCCGGAATTAAGACAAAGACAATGGGCCCTGGAAGGTAACTACTTTAAATCCTTAGGATAGAACGCCAATTTTATATGAAAGGACCTAAGGCGCCAGAGGTTCTCTCTGGCGCCTCTCTCACTTTGATTTCTATGTGGAAAATAACAAATTAGAACCGCATTTAATATTATTTCCCTTTAGTATCTGTTTGCATTGAATTATAAATAAATAAATAATAATTCAATAATGCTGGACTTTTCACACAGCATCATCTAGCCCCAAAGTAAGCAGAGCTTGTGTTATGGGTACTAAGATGACTGATATACTTCTTATATAATTCGTTAATTTTATAAGGTTTTAATAAGAAAAAATTAAAAGTTTTGCCAAAATATAATTTCAGAGCCGTTCAACTACGTTTAACAAAGTCTTACGGTTTACGAGTATTCAACCTAAGTTTTCAAAAAACACACGATGTTATTTTGTTTCAAAGACAAACGTCAACAAAGAAAGCAATCTGGATATGACTAAATTGCCTGAAACTTGTTATCTTGCCTTGTTATAACTTTTGCATAGTATTCATCCATTGTTCATTACAGTGAGTTGTGTTGCGATTAAGTTCGTACACTTGCTGTCTAATGTTACTTGCAGGCTCGTTAAAAGTTGAAACAATTTCAGTTTAGCGAGGTTTCCGTTCTTCTGTTTTCTTTATCTTTACATATAAAATCATTCTTATAGTTTGTAGATCTTTATGATTTTTTAAGAAAATAAAGCGCAGATAGTACATTATTATAAAGTTCGCTTCTTTCGTTTTCAGCTGAAGGGAACGTAAAGTTGGTGCCTGCTTCTGGCACTCGCTAAACCAGTTTTTATTATTTACGTTAAGTTAGTTCACACGCCCACCATGCGGCTACCCAACTCGTGGTTCAACTGCTAGTGTGTAAGAGCGCTAAAGCTTCAGGTTTTCATTTCTGAATACCTACCTAGTAGGTATCAAAACGTAAAGACTGCTGGTTTCAATCACTGACGGAATGGTGGTCGATTATTTGGCAGGATTGTGCCTTTGCAATGGAGAAAGCCGTGTGTCGAAGCTGCTGATGGTGCTATGCATTTCAAGTTACCATGAAATAATTAAATGCTATATTTTATACAATGAAATGCTCACTGAATATTTGCAAATAAGGTCTTAGCCCACTAGGATTCCATTTATACTTAATAAGCAACAAAACAGGTAACTAAACTGTTTCTAGTGTGTTTTTATAAATCTATAACTAATTACTTATAGCAGTGCATTAAGTTTCAACCGGGAGAAATAGTTGCAAATCATCAAAAGCGTGTCCCACCGCATGTACGGAACATGCGTAATTCGTAATTCGTAAGGGTCGCGTGATTCGAGAGCTGGCGATTTTTTGGCACAAAGAATCAGCATTGCCATTCAGCGTGGCAATGCCGCCAGTGTTTTGGGCACGCTTCCGACTGGCAGTGACCTGGATCCGTTGAGCTATCTATAGATCGTTTTTACGACGATCCTTAGATAGCTTGACTGATTCTATCGTATTTTGTAATTTTATGTACATATTGTAGTAGCTTACTTTCTGTAAATAAAATCATTTTATAACCATTACAGAAATATTCCAATGCGATATTAAACTTAAACAAGAGAACATACCGATTTTTTTAAATATAATTATTACAAAATAAACAAGTCTATCATTATGACTCCAGCTTGTTGAGACAATCGATTAAATTGGCAACAACAGACGTCACAGCATCACTTCTTGGAAGAAAAGAGCCTTTTCCCTTTGTGCAAGTTTTTTGCTATTTTCATATAAGATTTCAAAGGAATAGAACTTGATTAAATCTTGGATTTCAATCTATTCTCCCCTCGAAGCTATTGCGCCTTGCTCCATTAAACTATCATACAAGATCTACGTTATTGTATTCTGGAATTGTTTTGGAAGGAACAGGAAAAACATATTTGTGTTTCTTGATCTCGTATCGTATGGTTTCATCTTTGGTTAACTACAATTTGCCTCTTATGCAGGCATTATGTTATTATGTTTGTGAGTTTGTTTGGATATTTGTATTTTTGTGTTTCTATCACGCCTAAACCAGTGAACCGATTTGGATGAAACTTGGAATAGCATATAGGCTATTCAAAATGTTGGTACCGCGTCCACGCGGGGGAAACCGCACGCATAAGCCAGTATACTCTACAGGGTGTGGCAAAATTTTACATAAATTTACAAAATACAATAGAATCAGTCAAACTATCCAAGGATTGTCTTAAAATAAATAAAAATAAAAAAAACAAAAACTATCTATATGTTGGTCAACTGATCCAGATCACTGCCAGTCGGAAGCGTGCCCAATAATTAGTTATTAGTTGCCAGAAATAATTAAATAAATACTTATATAAAATAAAAATAACATTCCGTTAGGTAGGCACTTGGTTCTTATTACAATATAAATATCAAACCAAATTGGCTTCCATGTTTCATGTTTTTTCTACTCCAATCACAGCCCCAATGCGACGCGGAAAACATGAAAGCAAAAAGTCGGGATTGCTTGTCCAAATGGAAGGGCACAGTGACCTTTCTTTGATGGTTGTGTACCAAACAATCGCACTCTTTTTTGATGTTGCTTTCTTTGAATTTAGTTTATTGGAATGTTTCTTTAAATAATATCTACCCAAGTGGAACTAACTTTGTTAATAACCTATCAATTCACGCATTACGAAACAGTTTATCGGGAATCTTTAGAAGTTTATTACATTCTAAAACAAGTATTAACTGATACAGCAATCACTTGTTAATCTTATAGAAGCCAGCCAAAGAGAAACTAATTAATATTCATGGATGTTGATTACTTATCAATCGGTGTAGTTAGTCGGAAGTTCTCGCGCTGAGAAGTTTATCCTTTCTCAGAGTAAGCATGGCTGGCTTGGGTTATAAGGTACTTTAAGAAGCTAAAGCGAGAAACCTCATACATCCAAAATGTGTAAGAAATACTTGGATAAAAATATTATTTAAAATGAATTAAAATAGGCTGTTAATCTACCCTTATATTATAAAGAGGAAAGATTTGTTTGTTTGAATTAAATAGGCTCCGAAACTACTGGACCGAGATGAAAATTTCACCATTATAATCCTGCATCATCCCTGATGAACATAGGCTATATTTTATCCCGGGATAGTGAAGTTTTCCCGAGGGACCGCGGGTAACACTGCGACGGAGAGCTTCTTATAAAAAAGAATATTATTATAAAAGAGTTCGTTATTATTAGTTAATTCGTTTGTGTTGCCTACTGAATTAGGTTCACAACATGATAAAACCTACTATATACATGACACAAACGAATAAACTCGAGTGAAAGTCCCGTCAGTGTAGCCGTATAAACCATAGACTGCAATGTATTGGTATAGACCACGGCGTATTTTTTTCATGATGCACATAGGTTTCGTGTTGCGATTTTCTCCAAGGCCTTGTAGCAAATGCTCACGCTGGAAATAGCCATAGATCATAGAACTAATGAGGGACGTGGCTTACCCAGCACCACTACCCGTATTAACATTCATGTTTACTGTGTCAATACAAGTTGGTAATTTGAAATTGAAGATACTTGGCTTATAAGTAACCCAAAGTAATATTGTGCTTGAATTGATCTTCCTTGGATCTATATCGTAAGGCAAATTTACGGCATCATCGGGATAGTACTTATGCAATGAAATTTTACTATCATTGTTATAATGAGATAAATTATTTCAGGATAATTATAGAGACAGTCATGTACCTACTGTATTTACATAGCATCAATGATATTTTTATTGAAAGGTCTAGATACTTTTGTACTGGGTCTTTAAATTATCATTGTTTTGTTTTTATTTTAACATCTCAGCGTTATCTAAACCCTTCTAAACGTATGTTTTCTAAGGACCAAAGTCGTCTGCAATAGTAAAGACAATAGAATAGGGGAAACGTCAACAGTGGCAAACGCTTCGCAAAAATTGGTTTTGAAAAACAGCTAAGTGTAGTTTGAGGGCCTTCCTTTTTAAATAAATTCACTGCGTGAGACTAGATATTCAAACTCAAGCAGAGAGAGATCAAGTGATTAAACTGTAAGACGCAGACTGTAGACTTTCTATCGGCCGATAGTTGAGACGAAAGATACTTCGGCTTACTTCTCCATACTCATTACAAGTCTAAGTATGTTCCGTCTCACTCAACTATCGACCGATAGAAAGTCTGCAGTCTGCAAGGGGTCTTACTCTTCGAAGCAATCTTTAAATGTTACTTGGAAAATTTAAGCAAATATTTTATTATATGTGATGTTTAATTTGTCGTCGCCCTCATAAAAAATAATTGATTCCTTGATGTCTCTGCTTACCTGACATGGCTTAGCTATGTTGAAGTTTATTGGAACAGTTCAAATGTATGAATTTTTAATGCGTCTCGGACAATTTGTTGTGGCCCTCATTCGAAATAATTGATTCCTTGATGTCTCTTGTTCACCTGACATAGCTATGTTGTTGGAACAGTTCATATGTTTGAATCTTCGACTTTACTAAAGAAATTTTATACTATGTAGCTTTAGTTCTGTAAACGCTAGTGAACCTTTGATTTGAAAAACTATTTGAATCTTGTTTTCTCTCGGGTTTTTCATATAAATGGAATGATTGAACTCAAAACAATTCACCCACACAATCACGTACTGTCAATTTCAATTACGCGGAAGGTCACGTATACCGCTGCCGAGCACTAATTGGTAAGGGAAGTGTAGTGTGACACGTCATACACAATTACACATCATCTACGAGTATTGGAGTGTTCCCGACCACCATCGATTAGCATTGATTGGCTGCTCGCTGCACTATTGACTCATTGACCTCAATAAAATATATATCTGGATGGGAAAACGTTCGAGTAACACTCTTCAAACGGAATCGAAATCTGAATTTTATTTAGTATCTCTTTTAATTTACCGTGTTATTTGTATTTTTACTAACTAACTTTCACTCACCATAAGGAGCAAGTGACAGGATATTAATAAATTGAATAACTGCTCTAATAGAATTTCCGGCATTTTGAAAAAATGTTCAGTAAAATCTGTTGAAACCGTACCAAAGACATTTTTCTAACTGATTTATAAAAAGTACTAAATGTTAATTTGTTCTGTTGAATTAAAATACTTGGAACACAAAATAAGAACGTTTGCCTATGCAAGAATCAGATCAAAATCAGCTACGTGTCGGAAATTGGACTAAATGCAATTGGGCCAGGAATTGCGACTCGCTGTGGCTTTACCTGTGGGAAGAGGTTCGGAAAAAATACGACACACGTCTGAAAGCGAACAAATGCAATTGGGACTGTTCATTGGGGTATTGAGGTTCTGCCTGTGAGAAAGTTCGTATACGCGAGCGCCCAAGTGATTTTTAAGTCGGGTAAACTGAGGCGCGATGCGTCCTATATTAATGCTACTATACTAGCGGCCACTTATCCATTTTCTAGTACACAGAACTATGTATAAGTATTCTACACAAAGCCGGTCTGCGTAATTATCAAGAAATGTACCTTAATTTTTACCGATAACTCTGTTATAAAAATTAATGCAGTTAAGGCTCAATGCACATTGGCAACGACGCGACGATCAGTTTCAGCAACAACATACAATGATATAAGATAATATTATAGAAACGCTTGATAGCTCGCGACCGCGCGAGACTGCTCGAGCCGGCGCGAGGCTTCACCACACCTCCTGCATTCTATATCTTGTTACATTGATCTTAAGGTTTATTATGTCTTGTTACGTCTCATCGCTGCCCATTCAGTGAGCATTGAGCCTAAAGCTTCTACACACATTCTCATAGTGTTTTTTTTCCGCAGGTACATTTTGAAGTCCGGGTAAATTTTGAGCACGTTGTACGGATAATGAGTGCCAATGTTTAAGAAAACATACAAGACTCGTTACATTCGGGTGATTCTAAAGGCAAGAGCGTGGAAGAAGGCGCCGATGAAGTTGCTAAAGTGGAAGAAAAAGATGTCATCGAAAGACCAGGAGTACGATCTGGTGACCAACGACGAGTATGACACGAGGATCCCGCTGCATCCTGATGAGGCCTTCACCTATGGCATTACGTTCGAGGCTAAGGTAAGTCACTCATTTAAAACTACAGCATACGCGAATTCTTATACAGCATACGCTCTTTTTATATTGCTAAGCACTAGGGCTCCATATTTCATTTTTGATATGTAGTGTATAAAATACAAATTATTTTAATTTAGAGTTAGTACGCCTTTAAGTGGAAGAAATTCAGCATTTAATTAGGTTGGTTAAAACTCCTTTATTATATCAATGAACAAGAAAATCTTTAAACAATAACCCAAAATTTAGAAATAAGACTCATAAAATTCAGACACCTTAATTATAAAGAATAGAAATACGCACTGCCAAATTGTGGAACTCATTGCTGGGCTCTGTACTTCCCGAAGTACAATACATATAGAGGTCAAATCAAGAGTAAATAGGTTTCTTCTAAAAAAGCATGCTTCATCTTAGACCTCACTATTGCTCAGCATCAGGCAGAGTGAGGGCTAATGCTGACCTGAACGAAAAATAAAATATAATAAACTTTTATTTTGAGCCATAGAACAATTATACAGGATGCAGGTAAGTATGTGCATTATCTTCTAAGGACTTTAGTTCCTGCGATAAAGCGGTATCTACTAAGAGGTAAAAAGAGTAAGCACATCGGTCATTCTATTGTTTTGTTGCTACTGTAATGATTTTGAAGGTGGCTATACGTTTTGTAGAAAGTTAACAGTTGAGAGGTGTACTTACTTTAAATGAATATAAGTTTTCATGAAAATGTAGGGGTGTGCGATCTCTATGTTCTCGAATGTAGGTGAGTCAACGTTATATTTTATCAGCCGTTCTTCCGGAAAGGCTTCTAAGCCTGGATTACACAGGCTCAATAGTTCGTGCTACGTGCTCCCGACAAAGGTTATCTTCTTGGAGTATCGTTTCGACCTTAGCAAATTTTCCATTGAAAATCCGTAATTTAATAAAAAGGTAGTAGTTTGTGTAGATATTTATAACTTTTTAGCCGGGTTGACTGTTTGGTAACTTAACTGTTTGGTGCAAAAATAAAAGCTTAGATTATCGACCGCCGCCTTGCTAGGATAAAAGAGACAAGAAAAACACTGTCATGGTGAATGACAACCACAGCTGTTTTCTCAGGTTTTCCCAAAAAAACAGAACATTCCCTTGTTTTTTCTATCATACTCCATTACCTACACTCAGGGACTAATTTAAAGGAACGTATTAAATTATATTACTTATTTCAATGTGTGTTTAATGCGTTTTTGTTATTTGTGAGCTAATTATAGCACTATTAACTTATTTTTATGTGGATCTAAGTGTATACTTACCTGTTTTATAACAAAGTCCTTCCAACAGAACTTCGATCAAGCTACATAATTACACTTACAGCCAAGCACCCAAAGAAGCCTGTAAACATCAACTTTATTAGCAGTGTTAACATCTCGTTACAATAAGAACTCAGCGAGAGGCGTTCCTATTTATGCTTTTCTTTCCGCTTTCACCCAATTACTTTTCACACTCTCTCGCTCGGTAAGTAATAAAAATTGGTCCTGTATAAAGAGGATCTGGGGCCGGGGTCCATTGAAGTGACGGCACACAATAACGCGGTCACAAAGAGCCTATTCATAGATTTGGGCCTCCACGCATCGGGCGGGCTGGAAAACTGTTCCCCGAGCGCTTGGACTTAACACCTTTATGAATGTTTTACTTCGGGATTTCACTTGTTCTCTATGGTTCTCCCACGGGTCCATTATAAATGCTTTTATATTATTAGGCAGTGGATGTTGAATGTATGTAGTTTACGTGATGTTCCTTTCGGAAAATACTTTAAAGCATCTGTAAGTAATAATTTGTACGCTCGTACAGACCTCAAAGTTTCTAATTTAGGTAATGAGCATAAGCTGAATGAAATATTCTTTATTCAGATTTGCTGATAAAGAATAAAACCAATTTAAATTGATTTGCTCGGCACCCACAACGCTGTGCTACAGTGTTCGTAGGTTGCTGCAACGTTTCGCACAACACCACACACGGCATCGCACGAGCGCTCGCTAACCATCGCAAAATGGAAAATGCCCAGTGACGGATGAGGCAATTTGTCGGACATGATCGAAAAGATTGATCTCAAATCTCGCTATATGTTAGCGTCTACAACGTGACTGCAAAAACATTATCGATAAACGATTTACCGAAGCTATTTTTGTCCTTGGCGCTAGCTTGTTTCATCTTGTGGTATCTACTCATTTCGTAACTTGACATGAATTAAATTTCTTCGCGACTCGTGTTCGCGGTGCGGCGCGTGTGGTATCGAACACTTAAGAGTTTGAGCATTCACGGCAGTTAATTAATTTGTTGAAGTTCAAGTACCTACATTGTAAGCTCACTGATGGTTAAACAGAAGGTTGAAATTAATAATGTATTACACAGGCTTCACAAACATAACAAGCGTAGGTTTTTGTATGATTTTATAGGGTAAGTATGCTTAACGCAGATGGATATCCACAATTAATCTTATAGTTTACACAGTTCTTACTAAAGCGCATAATTTGCCGTAAAAATGCAGTCAATGTCCCTATCGTAGCGGCATCGGCAACGCAGCACCGTTGGGTTTGCGTCATTACCGCATTTTAGATAAAAACTCAGACGAGTCTGACTCAGTGCTGTGACTCAAGCTCATTAAAATAAATAAGTATTAAGTTAGTAGTCAAATCATCTTGAGTTCTTAGGTCGTGTCATGGATTGACGAAGAAAAAACAGAAACTTTGCCCTAAGACTTTTTCTATTTCTTTTCAGGGTTCCGTACCTAAAAAAGAAAATCACTTTGTTGTCCGTCTGTCTGTCTGTCCGTCCGTCTGTCTTTCAATACTCTTAATCTCGGGAGTGCGTGTAGGTATCATGTTGGATTTAAAACCGCATACTCAGGTCTACGGTCCCTTAACGGTGAAAATCAAATAAAAGATACGGTCGTTTATGCCGCAAAAAACGTATACTTCGAGGCTCAAGGAAATTAAAATTCATAGAGTACTTCCCGTTGCAGGCCTAGATATAACTATGAAATTTGGCAAGTACCTACCTAGTATCGTCTTAGTACCGCATATTTTTTGTTAAATCATAAAAAAACAGGGCCAATGCAAGCAATGGGGGTCGAATTTTGGCAGTGGTCTGTGAGCTAGACTGGTCTATGTATAATGGTATTGGTTTGTTCTTTTAGTTGTTAATTCTGTGAAAATATAGTCAAACAACTTATTATTAATATGGTAAGATAATTCTTAACACCTACACCACTTGCGCCACCGGTGTTTATTTTGTATAAGTTTTATACGTTCACCAAATTCTGGACAAGCTATATTTTAAACAAACAATTTTATAAAAAATCATCCTCTAAAGTCACTTTAGTGTGCCTAGCTAATGCAACTAATTAGCATTAAAAAGTTACGAATGTGAAAACAAGCTTTTATCTCCTGTTTGACTGCCTCAGGAAATATTTATCGAATAAAGATCTGCCACTCATTTTTATTGGAAGAATTAGATTAGAGCCTCAAAAAAGATACACAATTGTTATAAGAAAATACGATTTCCTTACTCAAAATCGGACCAAGCAGGGCGCCGCTAGCGGCTAAACGCAATTCGTCTTGATTTAATAATGCGATAGGACTTTTCGGAAGACAGCTTTACGGGGTACAAAGATCGTGTACCTACCTTCCTTTTGTTCCCTTATTGATGGGTTTCTAGTTGAAGTCAAGATGCTCGTTTTCACGCAGTATTTAATTTGGGTTGGTACTTTAACTTCTAAATGTGATTCCGATAGCGAGATTCTGAAACTGTGAGTTATGTCTCATACCTTGGCCAACATTAATTTTTCACCACCACTTGTGCGACAAACGAATTTAAAATAGAATTTAGGTACTCGTCATAATGAATTAAGAATGATCCGCCTAATGTAGGTATCATTTTCCTGATCCAAACGCTGTATCCTTTACTTGGTACATGTATACTATCACATGCTCAAGCTCTGCAATTTGTGAACAACAACTTTCATATATTCAAAATTGTCAAGATCGCGACTAAAGTTGCTGACAGTTCTATGTTAACCCTCAACTGAACATGTGTTGTAGTTTACAAAAAAATATTTTCTCGCACACTATTAATAAGGTCAAAACTCAAAACCTAGACCGAGTATTATGATTGCATCACCTGTCAACGGCTATCATAATAATCATCGGCGACACAAATACTTATGGTATTCGAATCGGGCAAATTATACAATAGGCCGAGCGCCCGTTTTTAACTTGGTACAAATTTTCTTTGAAAATTATTCGACCAAAAATAAAAGAACAGTTACTCCGACGCCCAAATTAAAAATCTTGTGGTACGTAATTTATTCACGAAATGGTGCAAGGGACCACGGGCATACATAACGGGTTGCCACTGATATACGTAATTTATAAAGTTAAGAAAATAAATATGTAAGATAAAACTGTTTGTTATGTAAAGAAACATTTCAAATAAGATCAAATAAGGAATATACCTGTGTAGGAACATTTCTTTATAGATTAGTACTCAACAAGAAAATAGAACAGTTTTGCAAACGGTGAGTTTTACAATAGGTAAATTGACAAGAAATAAATATATTATACACTATAAACTAATAAAAAATTACAACATTTCATAGAATAGCGGTTGCAAGCCCATCATCAGATTTCATTATTCTAAACGGCGTGTTGATTTACTGACGAAGGCATTTAATACAGGAAATGCATTACATAGACATTATTCGTATAGTATTATACTAACATTTAATGACTAACAATGAACATTACAAAACGTCAAACATTATCGTCAAACTATGGTACATATTTCCTGAACACCTGTTTGAAAAATGCACGTATAAAAATTTTTGAAAAAAAAAATTGAACCGACTTCACAAAACACAAACAGACACTAAGAACCTACACTAAAAAGAGAAAAATAAGAATATACACATGCAATTATTATTTACAGTATTCAATTAATAAATTATTATGTTACCTATATTATATTTGAAGTCGGTGCCAACTATGCATTTACAACTATCTAAGAAGAAATTATGAGTACAATTAGAACTTGGGTGCAAAATTGTATCGAGTAGTTAGAATAGAATAGTTGTCACCGACTTCAAATATAATATAGGTAACATAATAATTTATTAATTGAATACTGTAAATAATAATTGCATGTGTATATTCTTATTTTTCTCTTTTTAGTGTAGGTTCTTAGTGTCTGTTTGTGTTTTGTGAAGTCGGTTCAATTTTTTTTTTCAAAAATTTTTATTTTTCCATTTTTAGTGTAAAGTGTAAGTGTAAATAATATAGTAGGTTAGGTTAGTAAGTAATTACTTACTTAGTAGGTTAGGTTAGATATTACAATAGTCAAGATTAAAGAAGTTAGAGTGAGGATGAGGTTTTTTGAGTTTTACGGGAAAACTATCAATCCCTCAGGAATAAAATTTATATGGGACCACCTCGAGAGTCTAAATATGTCAAACTAATCAATGTTTGACTCAGATTGTGTAGTGAGAATAATGTTTTTTGAGTTTTACAGGAAAACTATCAATTCCTCAGGAAAAAAAAGTATAAGGACCACCTCGAGATGGACAACCTTTCAAGCTAAAAAAAAAATTTTGGAAATCGGTCCACATTTTTCGGAAAGATCGGTGATTTTTTGAGTTTTACGGGAAAACTATCAATCCCTCAGGAGTAAAATTTTTATGGGACCACTATGGTAGCATACCCTTTCAAACAAAAAAATAATTTTGGAAATCGGTTCACAACTGACGGAGATATCGATGAACATACATCTAAAAAAAAAAAAAAAAAAAAAAAAAAACATACATACAACCGAACATAGAACCTCCTCCTTTTTTTGAAGTCGGTTAAAAATGGTAAATCTATTACGAGAAATAATAAAGAAATATAGTCATAATAGCGTAATCATGTCCACCTGTGGCGTTCTTTTGCGACTGTGTTGATAACCATGTTTGTCGGATTCACGAAACAAATTAATAGATGATTTTGATTATTGATAGTATTAGTCTATTCATTATTCGTTTTAGTGCAAACATCGTTCGTATTGTGATTTTTTTTGTCAAAACTAATGTAAATTCGGCATTATATGTACTTCGATTTTATTCTGTCACAGGAACAAACACACTTCTTATTGACTGCTTTTTGAGAATGACTAAAACATTTATAAACCATTGAATGCAGCTACATTATATAGGCAGCTGCTTACTAAACCTTTTTGAACTACTACGAATGATAAGTCGTTATCCAAACTTTGAAAAGCAATGTTCGAGATATTAACGCGTCAAGTTTGTTTGGGAACTGATCTCGAGGATTTGGGATACAATTCTCGTAGCGGAGATATTTTTTTCTTTATTTTTATTCAGTTTGTAAGGCATAAAATAGTCAATTTATTCCGAAAACGAGCGTACACAAAAGAAATGTCTTATCATATAAAAATATGGATGAAAATTGTAAACCAACATGACTCTATAAGTTGTTTTTTTTAGTAAGTATCACAAATGTATATGACTCACTAAATAAAATAACATGCAATAGGTAGCACTACCCAAAAAATGCTAATGAGATTCAGCTTATGTTACTGTAACAAGACACAAAAGGGTTTATCGAATCAACCAACTATAAGACTTCGCGGAAACTTAAGATCCCTCAAGCTTTAAGGAAAATACCTATTCGCAATCATTCAAGATGTGTACTTATTTTTATTATTCGGTATAGGCATGCTATTGGCAACACGAAGTCCTGATTTGATAGGAAGGCCATTGGAATGCCTCGCGATCCTTGTATTTTAATGCCATGCCACGTTCTTACGATCGTGCCGCATTACAAATAGGTAGATACTCCTTGTCTGGTAGGTACTACCTAACAATACATACCAAGAGCTAGTAATGATTCTCATAATCCCATTTGCAAAACATTTTCCAAAAACTTTTTCGTACTTTGTTCTTTTGTAATTGACATAATTTCTTGATAATTTACTATGAGTATAATTTACTATGAAAAGAAATAAATATTATTTGATACACGGTCAGGAACACACGAAGGGAACACACGACCTACTATGGTTCCAAAGTTTAGGGATCGTAACATTCGGCCAATACGGATAAAATGAAATGCTAAGCTGTTGAAATGTTGAGAGGACGAATGAAAGAAGAGTGGAATGTGCCGACTTCAATTAGTCGGGATTAAAAGTAAATTATGTTGATTCTCTCAGCTTGCCAAGGTATAAACCGACGCTGAAGACGGGATTATCATCTTAACTAGAAGACTATTCATTTCTCATTTTGAAATCGTAACTCCTTTAAAATAACTTGTGTAGGTAACCCGTTAAAATATATCTGTTTGTTGAAGAAGAAAATTGAACTGTAGAAATTGTAAATATACAAACACTGTACAAAAAGTATCTTTGCGTGATATTTTTTTGTCACTGGCTCCTAAAGTCGAGCCAACGCCGATGCCGCGCCGACAATAGATGCCTATATCCGATTGATGTTCGCTACAAGACTTAAAACGTGCCTGTATGACTATGTCGACGTCTATACCCCATACATATTTTACATGGCACAGTGGCACTTGTACACATGCTTTGCACTTTGCGTCACGTACTAACGAGAAAGGCAGTGTTGTAATTTTATATACATATTGTTTTTTATTTGGAGGCGACCATTGCCCAGCAGTGGGACAAAATAGGTTAATTTAAAAAAAAACTTTTAATTTATATAATCTTTAGGTATTTTTATTCAGTTTTGTGTCGGCCTATTATGTTATGTAATAAATTAGTTAATTATGAAATATTTTTCTGACTTTATAGTCCAGACTTAGATTATGTATTCCTTTTACATATAGATAATGTCAGAAATTGTGAAGAGCGTTGCTAAATAATGAAGAAAATGAAAATAAGACTCCACTCATTGCTTTCTTTTCCTGTTAATTATCATTACAAAGTTATTTTACGTGTATACATATATTAAACTGAATATTTGACGTTGTTCTATCTGTAAGTCTAATATAAGCCCTAAGCGCTATATTTCATATTATATTAACTGTTTGTCATGCAAAATGTGGGTTTAGGGTGATAATAATTGTCCTCAAATATATTTCACAATAACATTTTAAGCTCAGTTTGAACTTTCTCACTTTTATTCCACTCATAATAAAGCTGAAAGTTTGTGAGTATTAGTATGTTTGTGTTTCAATCACGCCTAAACCTGTGAACCGATTTGGATTAAACTTGGAATAGGCGTAGATAGTGACCTGGAATAGCATATACGTTACTCAAAATACCACGAGGGCGAAGCTAGTATCTAACTAAATAAAAAAACTTAAACGGTGGGACGAAGCTGGCGACCGCAAGTCTTGTAAAATAATGGGGTAGACCTTTGCCCAGCAGTGACTGGCACTGCATAGTGAAACTTAGAAAAACCTAATTCGTAAGTGATCTATGGCTCAAAGTCAGTTAAGTTACCCTCTGCTATACTTTTAATATTTTTCTGTAACTCAGTCAGCTCCTGACTAAATGAATTTTATGCAAATTCGGATCCACGTCTCCAAGTACATAATCCTTGTTACAAGCAGTTAATCCCAGCTTCTGAGATTTATAAGGCGTGATGGTTTGATTTATGCATGCTCTCGAATTGCCGACATAAAAAGTTTGATTAAAGTTTTGGCACAAATTAACATTTTGACATTTCATGATATTCATTACTAAATTACGTCATAAGTTTGTAATTTAGTAATGAATATCATGAAATGCCAAAATGTTCGTTAAGCATCGGTAAGCACCGATAAAATATGAGCTTATCAAAAATTTGGATTGCGACGACTAGAGTTCTGTGACCGCGCGGTAAGGCACTCCGGCTTTAGGAGGAAGACGATCCTCCTAAAGCCGGAGTGCCGATCGTTGCGGGTTTGAATCCCGTCGGTATCCAAAATTTAGATAAAACTTTTCATTTCTTAATGAAATACCAAGTGTGGATCAGCACTATAAAAATTACAAAACTATAAACTTATGAAGCTTTTTAAAATGTAATCTTGTCCGTCCTGAAAATATGTCTATTAAAACAAACAACGAACGAATATTGATGCGTGTCTTTCACGTTATAAGTTAATAATATGAACATGAGGGTCGCACTTATTTCTATAGGGCTAGGCTACACAGCTAAAGGGATCCTTACTCTTCATCATCCTGTCACTCCGATTTAAAATCCAATCCTCGTGAAGCTATCTAAGCTATCAGACATCAGGCCTATCTTTTACTTTTATCAAATAACTAAAAAGGTAATATTATCTTTTAGATAACATTATTTACATAAGGCTAGTTCCTTTATTTACCCGTCTTGTCTGTTATGGCTTTGACTGTTTTTTCAATTCAATTTAATCTATACATATAAATTAATTTATACATGACAAAACCAAGTGTGCCATGAGCTCCTACGGCGAATAAATGAGTATGAGTATGAGTATCTCTTAACTTAATTATCTATTTCTACATTTTACTTACTATAAGTCGATTATCTTTTTAAATGTCAAAATAAATAAATATACTGCATTGAGTAGGGGATTTGTAGTCATAAGATAAAATCTCAAATCAATTGGGAAGGATGGGGAAGGCTTCCGACAGGCTTCAATAAGATGAATTGTGCCTTCTAAGGGGAGAGGTAATGCAGGTTTATACATATAAGTGCAATCTGTATCATTAAATAATCATGTAGATTTACAACATTGCTAAGGCGGCGCGGTGTGCTCTACTTAGTTAAAACATAAAGCTAGGAGAATATGGTCTGAAAATGAGTTAGTTTTCAAAAGCAAGCTAACTCAGCTTGCTGGAAATTATTGTGCAGCAATCACGGCCAAACCACAACCCGGAAATACCGCCCGCTTTCAATGTGAAGGAACTTTGGATAAGTTATAAATATCCAATGAAGCCAATATCGGTGGTCGAGAGTTTAGGACCTGCACCGACCTATTACATAATATGTGTCTGAGAACATTTCAATTACGCATCAGCTCTCATACGGTACATTTCAGAAGTTGACTCTGGGTATCTGTTATTTTTGACTTTGGTAAAAAGGTTTTTCCTGTTGCGTAAACATACCTAAACACTGTTTATGTTTACGCAACAAGAAAAATAATTATATTTATCTAGTTAGAAACTTCTCCTGTTATTTAGATGAATTAATTCCAATCTCATTCTTGTTCCTGTGACTTTTATGGACTGGTTAGTTTGAGATTATTTATAGAATGATTCGTATAATAAAGTAAAAATTTATATAGGCACCACATTTTACTTTTTAAAATAACATTTAAATTCAATTAAGTATAATAAAATACCATAAAAGTGCTCTGTCTCTACTTTGACAGCCATTAGGATCACAGTCAACACTTTGATTTTAACAAAGGGGTCCAGAAACCCTTTGTAATCCGTTTACGCTCCAAGAGAGCCCTTGTGGCCTGACTGATGACGTTTTGTCAAACGCCTCACCTACTTAGCTTTCTCCTTGTCTCAATATTAACTTTCTATACATTAGCGAATCCTCTTGATGAAACTCTATTCACATTTTAATTGACCCTTAACTACATTTGTCTGATGATGAGTAGAAAACATTAATTTAGAAAGTACTAAGATACAAAAAAGTACTAATCTTTATTACTTATATTTATTAAACGGAACTTTAACCGAGTGTTTCAATATTTGTTTGGTAATCAGCATTCAAAACTAAATTTAAACTAAATTTGACTGGAAACCGTTGCCCAAAGGCAATTAATTAACATGCAATGTTTGTAAGTTTGTATGTTTGTCCGGGTCAAATCTTGCAAGCTGAATTTGACGCACTTCCCGGTGTCCGATTGAGCTGAATTTTGGTATACTTATGAGTCCTCGGTAACAATCAAAAAAACCTATTTTTACTGAACTCTCAATGTCAAGCTCATGTCGCGCATATCCTTCGGTCAATTATTTCTTGATCGAAGCGCATAATTATCGTCTTTAATTACAATGTATGTAAAAGGATCAATAGGGTGTCGCATGCTTTTCTCTACCATTCTTGCAAACATCTTACACCACAAGTCCCCGTCCTTATCTAAACACTTTTTTTTCTCCAGGTAATAAACGCAGTCATTTACGAGTTTCCCTTTAAAAGGTATACCTATTGTTATTCACAAAATTATACATTTATGCAGCTTTGCGAGTTCCATGTCTGTTCACAGTGGTGGTTTTTGCGTTGCCCAGTGCGAATTTCTATTATACACCGTTTCTTCCATTTTCCCATTTATTAATTTATTTTGTAACTACCAGAAACATTTAAGGACAGTTGCAGCAGATGCAAAAAATGATAATGGCGTGTCAGGATTTTTTTTGTGGATCTTAACGGTGAAGGAAAACATCGTGAGGAAACCCGCAGCTTAGTCAGCTCCACACGTATTGACGTCATCTTTCCTGTGGGTAAGGCCGATTAAGCTGAGAGGATGGTTTAGGTGCTGGGCAAGCCTATTCCATCTCAACATTGTCCCAGGCACTACAGCGTCCCGTTAAGTGTAGGCATATGTTGCTTCCAGACGCAATATAAATCATCTATTAAAGATGTAAAGGCCAAGATTTTTTTGTCAAGATTTTTTAAAACTATGACAAAGTTATCGAGGATTGTCGTTAACCTAATTGTAATTGAGAAAACTCCGAAATTAAAACAGTATTGAAATGTACATAATATTATGTTAGTTTAGTACCTATTTGAAAATTATTTAACCTTGTCAGTTCCTAATACTTATTGTAAATGTTGTGCATGCCGGTAATGGGTGTACATTCTATAGAGTGACTGTTTTTAAAATGTTCCTACAAATGTGAATTATGTATGCTGTTGGGGTTGCCTAATAAATAAATAAAAATAAAAAATAAAATAAAATACCAGAATTGCATAGGTTTTTTATTAATTCGGGTGAAGTCGGGGCGGGCATGTTCTAATTTGGACTCACCTTAACATTACTCTCTTGTATTATACAATAGGTATAATCAAGCTTAGGCGTACGATAGAGTTCAATAAATTCAAATAAGTATTTAATTTCAGTCTCAGAGAAGGAATTGAACTGAAAAATCGTTTTTGTAAATTGAGGCAATGACTATTCTATTGGACTTGAGTTGTTATTTTTATGAAAACTGAAGCGGGCTAATGGTTTTCCTTTTCCTTTTTATTTACTTACGGGTCCATCCCACGATGTACTTAGCTTCATTTTAATTGACTTTAGAAAAAGAGGAAATTCCTTTTATATTTCCTGGAAAACTACTTTGTGTACTTACAACGAATGGAGAGTACGAAATTCAGTGAAATAAATAAACATTAAACATTTATTATATAATAAGAGTAATTTAATTCTGAAAGACCTGTTTATTTTTAGCTAAAATCTACATTAATTTTATATAGGTACTAAAGAAAAAGTCTATCGAAATTAATACACCACTTTACTGAGATGAAATCAACTGAATAATGTAGGTAATGTAATTTATTTCCGTCGGATCTTAAGAACCTCAAGGGAAATATTTAAACAGTAATTAAGAACCTATTTTAAAATTGCCTTTATATTTATAATGCTTTTTTTTTATGAAAAGCATGTTACTTTCATTCGAATGAAGCTATGGCACCTACTATTATATTAGAGCGGTATTTTCTCACTATGACTCGCAATACAAACTACTAATACGATTAGCTTCCTTTTTTATTATTATTATTTAACCAGTGTTGTCCCACGGCCGGGCGAAGGCCTTCCTTCCCATCTTCTACTCTTCGCGATTTAACTTCCCAAATAGTCTACAGCGTGACTGTGACACAAACAAACTTATAGGATTTATTTTACTTAATTTATGATTTACTCGTTTAGTTTATGATTAACTAGCTTCTGCGCGCGGCTTTGCCCGCGTGGTACCAACATTTTGAATAGCCTATATGCTATTCCAGGTCACTATCTTCGTCTATTTCAAGTTTCATCCAAATCTGTTCACTGGTTTAGGCGTGATTGAAACACAAACATCTAAACAAACTCACAACTTTCAGCTTTATTATATGAGTGAAGTGATCATCATCAAAGTAAAAATAAAAACTATACGTCTTTCAAACCCTAGATTTTAGTAGGTTAATCAAAATATTTTTGGATATGCCTCTGACTACCCCCCTAAATCTTCAAAGGATCTGTGGAATACACAAAAAAGATCTGCGAGAATGACTACTGCGCCTTGGGGATATAGTCGTGACCCTGTTTATAAATCTGGTTCATGTGAGGTTGCATTGTAAACAAATCACCGCCTAAATAAATACCTGGTAAGTATAAGTATGTAAATGTACCTACGTATAAAGGAGCTTAGGATTCTAAGCTCATATTTATTTCAAGGACATATTAATATCCATTCGCTGTTGCTTAGTACGGAAATAAAAATGATCCGCATAAGAATAAACCGTTTGCATAAATACTATCAAGGAACTGTCCAGCGTCGTCGTTATGAAGACGCGGTTTGAATATGAATGAACTGTGGATCATACATGGCACTCATAAAACAACTACTTAGTTGTTTTGGTACTTACCTAGATTTGTTTGCCACAGACAAATGAGCTTAACTCTCACTAGCGTGCCAAGGGATGCGAACTCGATTCCCGCGTTGGGGCTATGACTGTGTTCCTGGTATGGGTGTTTTAGTACCATGACACTTGCAGTTTCAGATCCCAGGACACAAGAAATCCTAAGTCATGAATATCACAGGGATCACCTAAAATCGTCTTAAGAGCTAAGTGAGTCCTACTCCTGGTTGTTTCACTAATACCGTGAACAATAAAGGCGACACGTTTTGGGGCCTAGCATTCCATTCGTTGAACTAAATTGTTAGGTAAGCTTCCGCGGTAAGGACAGGGAGGTAGGAGCATATTTTTGATATGAGCATCACATGAGGCTTGTGAAAGACGTATTAGAATCGAAAGATTTTAAACGTAATAATAGGTCATTATTAGACATTATTAATGCAACTTATGTACCAATCTGAGTGCAGCATATCTCACTGTAACCAAGGATAGGAAAAACTGTAAAAATGAGGGGGAGGCAGTGGGAAAATTGTATATATGTTAAAAAAAATAAGGTTAATACAGTTTTTATTTTAGCTTTCCATAACATATTTTCAAAGCACTAGCATTTTGTCACGACGCATAATGCTGTGATTGTTCAAATAGGAAAGCTATAGCTTGCTTGAACAATCACAGAACTGTTAATTTACTCTTAAGTGCAATATGCAAGTACTTGGCAGGCTGATGTGCTGATATGTGTGGTTGAACTAAACAGAAAACAAAATTATAAAATCAGTCGGAGAATCATGCCATTTAAAGTTCAGGAACAAAGTTAGCTACTTCATAATTCTAACATAGTCCCAACATACGCAAGTTGGTGATGTAATTATACCCACAAGCAATATTCTGGTAGTAAACTCAAGATTAGTTGGTTTAACTTTATAGGATCGACCAAAACCAATTAGCTAATCACATTAAATTCTAATTAAAACCGGAAATTATTTGGTGCGTAGCAGAGTAGGTAGGTATATTGATTGGTTGAAAACTGAATTAAAATTATGAACATTGTGTTCAGGATGATATTTCTGTAGATTTTTTTCCATCACTTTTTAGCCGATTGTCGAGTTGTGATATCTTTTTGTGTTACCTACCATTCCTATGATAACACATAATGTCCGCGTCGTACGCGCTGCAGTCATTTTTCTATAGAAAAAATACTGATGACGTCAGAAATGTGGCTCGCTTCAGACTGCAGACAACTGGTATTGAATTGACAGTTCGGGCGTTCGGCACGGATGGGGCGTGCGACCACCTTTTGGCTTTTGGTTCCTGTAATGTCCTGTCGGAAATTGATTAAGATTAAAAAAAAATCATCTCAAAAACACTTAAACTAACAAACTTATAATTAATTTGGCGATGATTTATTTATATGTTTACCTACTCATTACATGTATATGTAAGTGCCTACTAAAAACAGGCTTATCTTTATCATAATCAAAAGTTTTAATTAACATACAATTGAAGGGACGACAACAGTGACATCAGATAAATTAATTAAGTTTGAATTCCAGTCCAGCACCCTTTTATATAAAGCTTTACTTTAAGACTCCTGGCCCAACTAGCTACTTCAAATATTAGGGTAAATTCTATCTATCTCTGGTGTTGACGCGTCTTGTCCACAACGTAGATCCTACTCGCAGTAAGTATTGAAAATTGCACCTGCCAAATTAACAATAACCTTTGCCGGTTGCTTCAACTTGTCACAGAATAAACATCTGTTACTAGGAAAACTCTGAGGCTGACATAATATGAGTAAAATTCTTCCCAATCGGGAGTGGGTTGGTACGGTTTTATAATAGCTACGTTATTAAAATGCACTTGTTGTTTATTTTTGTAGATAACGAGTTGCATAGTTTGGAGCTTTGGAGAAAATGACAATG
Organism: Epirrhoe alternata; assembly: GCA_963565295.1. Classification (NCBI taxonomy): domain Eukaryota; kingdom Metazoa; phylum Arthropoda; class Insecta; order Lepidoptera; family Geometridae; genus Epirrhoe; species Epirrhoe alternata. The sequence continues at coordinate 6,978,476 of OY751375.1, forward strand.
ATTTTTATACCATTTGATACCTTGTTTGATTTCTACTCACAAAAGCTAACAACAAAAGAGTTGCTGGCGTAAACAAAGTAGTTGTACCCTGACACTATTAAAAATGTATATCTTTCATTGAAGAGAATCCGATTGTTTTTATTACCATACCTACATACGAGTGCTTATGTGACATTATCTCTAATGCAATAATTTTATATGCTTCTCAGGATAGAAGCTAATCTTTAATATCTGAATTAAGATAATTTAGGTACAGGCTACAAGTTCACATAAAACTAAATTTATTTATGATGTTATATTAAAACAACAAACTCTTGTTGGGCCTTGAGAAACGCTGACTTGACACAATCTCAAATTCTTGAGCTACCATTTAATTTGAGGATTTACAATCGCTCAATGTTGCTCATCTGTTTACATTGGCGCAAAACAATCAAGGGACTGATTGGAAATTGAACCGCGCTTTGTGGCTGAATTGTTAGGTGCCTTTTGATCCTCTATCGATGCCGTAAACCACAATAATACGACTGAATACCTGGCCCTTCATGCCCTTATTTAACTTTCGGATGAGGTTTCACTATTAGGAAAACCTTTAAAGCACTTTGATTTAGATGTTTTGATATAGAATCTACTTAAAGGCACTTACGAAGATTTTTGTAGATAATTTTTACGAATTCCTAAGTAAGTACCTAGGTATTATGATTGGGTTAGGAGCGTTTGGACCCCATCGTAATTTGACTGTACGACCCATTCGCTATAGGACCAAATCTCGATAATATGACTACATCGCACTGTTCCATTTGTTTTTTGACTTTTTAATATAGTTCTTCTATTTTGCCCGCTATCTATGTTTTAAAAATATTTATTATAAAAACACGCTGTCAGTACTTGACAAATAGGTATTTGCATAAGCAATAAGATATCCATATCCATAAATAAGTAAATATTATTACAAAATAAGCTGTATTGGCTACTACGAGCTTTATTCAAAAGTAGAGTTTAAACGTTTACTTCTGTGTTTTTCATTTAGCTCTTTATCATAAGTAGTTAAAGCTCAGACAGTAAAAACGAATAAAGGGAACGTCAGACATTTAAGCTGCTTTGCAAGAGCTCATATAACGTAATTATTGGGACGTGTCTCAAGCAAGCAGCAGCATTCGTGGCCTCGTTAATTAGGAAGGTTTACTGGAATACTGACTTTGCTGAAATCTGCCGCTCCCACAAAGTGCTGGGTAGGCACTTCATGAAGTTAACAAGTCTACCACTATCGCAGCGAATATGTTCTACACGACAGATAGCATCAAAAGTGATGTAACCCTACTTTTAAGCAGCGGAATTTAGATTAATTTATTCTTCATGTTCTTTGGTATTCATACGAGACTATTTTATATTATGTTTTGCAAATGCACTTATGCAGTTACACTTCTCATGACGTTTTCGGCAGTTTTAATATAATTCACGATCACGTACATATTTTTACTTAAGACTGGAAGTTTTCCTATGTAGGTTTATAATTCACCATCAGGAATTTTTACTAAAGACTTTAATTTTCAATCGACTTACAAACTGAGAATGAGATTTTGCTGTCAGAAGCGCCTAAAACACTATTTAGACTAAAACACTATTTAGACTAAACACTATTAAGTACTAGTAGCTCTAGGTTGTAGCGATTATTTAAAGATTTTTTTTTTTCAAATGCATCTTTCTATGTTACAGCAATAATTATTGTTATTTCCGAGTGAAACCTTTTATGAGTAGCCAAAGCTACTACTCTGAATAATACATGGAGCTTTTGAACCTTTTCAGAGACGTTACTGTGTGAAAAGAGAGCTTGTGTACAATGTGGACGGGCTTACTTATTTGTGTTGATATTATTAGAGTGCCTTTTCGTTTTTCATGAAAGTTTGGTGAATGGTCATTACTTACCTATCACGGTATAATAATTTGCTGTAGTTTTACTTATTGTAAGTCTTTGATCAAATATGTAGATATAAAGCTTCGGATATTTTTTTTTCAGTGATTTGTTTACGCAAGTTCGTTTAAACTGTAATCAAAAATCCAGATTAGAGCACTGCAGTCTGCAAAATGTGAGCATGTCTGAAATACAATCATAGACGTGCTTCTATTGTTCATTAGTCTTTTAAGTTTTATTTTCTGGATTTCTAATCATAAGCATAATTTAATGCATGCCTTGACAAAATCATACAAAGAGTTCATACATAACGTGAGATTTTACACCCAAACATCTTTTTTAGGCACAAAATACATGCATTATTATCCAGAATGATCGCAGCCACATTCTTTTTAGATCGATACGTTAAAAGTTTTCCAATAATTTCCACCCCACGTTGTATATCTTGTACTGGGCTGGCTTCACGCTTTTGTTCGCAAAACTTTTCCTGGGAAAATCAAGAAGAGCGTTCTAGAAGCGCTGAGTTTGTTCCACATTGGTTTGATACAATTTCACCGTCGGTTACGTCGGCATCGAGTCTGGGCAGTCGTGACTAGCTTGTCCTTGTCGTAAAACCAGTTTTGTTTGCAAATCTTTCAGCAACAATACTGCATTTGAAACATAAATATTTAGTTTTAGATTCAGTGATCTAACTTTTTTCTTAATGCCATTCAAAATCGTGCAATGCAGATAGTTACTAGACTATTCCGTTTCTGAGCATGTACCAAAAGTGCCGTATTTCTGCGGTGTGACACTCGGACTCTGTGTTTTACTGCTTTAATTTCCCGTGGGCCAGAAGGTGAATCAGTCTGAGTGTTTCTCAGTAAACACTAAGCATGCGTTCCAAAGTAGCTTAGTACGGACTAGATTCTGTCTGAATGATCTTAGAGCTTTAGGCAAGCTAAGGCGATTGTGTGTGTTATACACCACTATTTTATGACTACCAAAAAAAATTCAAGGACAGTTGCAGCAGATGCAGAAAATGATAATGGCATGGTCAGAACTTTTTTTTATTTAAATATCACAAAGTTATCAACGATTGTAGTCAGCCAAAACCAAACAATATTTTATGAAAACTGTACAAATAAGTACTATAGACAACAATTACGTATAGACTCTCATTCGAACTATGTTCTCGTATCATCCCCAGTCAGTAAAACCGCAGTAGCTATCATAAATCCACGTTTGACTCGTCTCGTCTCCTTTTGAGGTTATAATTTTTTTTTCTCTTTTTTTGAGTTTTAACTACAGAAATGTGATCAGTAACAGACACCGAGACCATAAAATTTTTTTGGTAATTAAAAAATAGGGGTGTATACAAGATCAAGCTAGTCATATATTTAATTTATACTATAAACATGGGTTGTGATGTTTATGTATCTCCTCGATTCGAAATTACTGACTATTGTGTGTATTTAATGTTGAGTGCTGATCGTCGTGGGTTCGAATCCCGTCGGAATTGAAAATTTTGATAAGATATTTCATTTCTCTATGTAGTAGTCACTTTAAGCTCCAGGCAAATATCAAATGACCCCTGTATCTGATCTCTGAAGTTATTATTAAGTACTTTTTTGTTCAACCTAACGTGCCTTTGCTGGACACAACTACTTGTCCTCAAATTGTATTAACTTTAATTCTTCCTTAGCGATGTCTTATCAACAGCTTCAATCTGTTGGAACATAGCAGAGTTTTACCCTTTACCTAAGCAAGCGGTAATGACGGTGACATTTGCCTGTGGTTTTGTGGCCGAGCATGTCACGACATGGCAATGCAGAAATCATGTCAAAATAACAATTGTAGCATTGGTTGTCTTCCATCAACCATAGTATCTTAATTTTCTCTGTGATCATAATCGGTGAACCTGTATGGAATGCATTCGGATGTGGGCATGTGGCAAATATTTATTTTGACGTGCATCGCATCTGACTACCATCTACATCTTCAGAGAATCTTAAATGACTTGATCTGAGAGAACTTCACTAAAGTGAGTCTGAGGCAGTTGGGGTCGTGATCAATCATTCATCGTTTTTTATTGCCAACTGATGTTGTTATCTCTTAGGCGACATGAAACTGAAGGCGAGTATTTATCATCATGTGTATTGAACTTGTATATTCCACATCACGCACAACACTCCAAAATTCAACTGAAGCGGAATAAGTTTTTGATATTGCTCTTCCACTAAAAAAGTTTGCGAGCTGAAGGCGGAAAACAAATTTAATTACGTCACATTTTCTAGGACAAACTAACTCAAACAGTTGAGAAATTAGATGGACAAAGCATTGTTGACTGTTCCCTTTGACGGTGGATATGAGAACAAGACTTAGCTCATATTGGAAATAATATTTTGACGGTCTACGAAGTCTTTATTATTTGTTGGCTTTAATCCATCTGCTATTGAAAGTACTAGTGATTAAGTTTACCGGTGAAGATAAATTCCGTCTGCGACATACTCGTATTATGTTTAAAATATTTAAAATTTTAGATTTATCTGGAGATGAAAAGAGCAACTAAGCCTGGCAGCGAATATAACTCCATTGGTGAGGGTGCATTCATTCGTCCCGGCGTCAAATCTCCATTCCATTATGCTGTCTTCCTCCCAAAAAATGCGAAAATCGAGAAATTGCTTACGCCACGTGTTGACAGGAGATCAATTTTGTCGTGCCCTTGGAATGAGAGGCTTTTGATTGTCTGAAGTGATTCGTTTAGTTTAGCCGATAAAGAGCACATTCCCCTTGCTCTTTTACACTCACTTTGACATTCCCAAACCCCTAGTCATGTTACAAATCGAAATAAAATAGAAATCGAATCGACAGGTAACGCTAACCTGCGCGCTGCGTCTAATGGCATTCATTGTCAAAACTGGATTTTATTGTAGTCATCCAAATCTACCATTCAAAAACCGTTTAGATTGTGTACTAGTAATCAATGGAATTTGTGCTTTTGTCTGAAATAAATGTCATTTATTTGTTTTATTTATTGTAATTAACACTACACTCATAAAATACCTACTTTACAGATAGATATCTGTATATCCAAACCGGCGTAACACAGGCGTGACTGGCCTTTGAAAGTTTATGGTATGAAAATTTTCAAAAAACCCTTCTTGGTAGTCGGATAAAAATGTAGTCCTACTTTTATCTATTTGTGTGATTTGAAATGTAGGTTTCAAGACAAAAATAGGTAAAATGAAATGGCATAGCGAACTCCAACAATGTGTGCGTTGTAAACGAAACGTGTCTGAAACAAGCGCCTGATGGGGCTCTAACAGCAGTGTCTGCGTAGAGTAGGCTACATTGCTGTGAAGGTTTCACAGGTCCACTTTTATTTTTGAACAACTTGTAATTATATTCATTTTCATTCTTGTAATTTATATTCATGAAACAATTATGGTTATTATATAATTAAAAAAAATATGGTATGTAATTATCCCGTTAAAAAATTTACATCAATGCTTGATAAGAATTAAATTTTTAAATACATATATTTAAAAATTTAATTCTTCTAAGGGAGTTTGAAATTGTATACGAATCATTATCCTAAGCGAAATACGACGCCAAAACTTTAAATTGGGTTTGATAGCAAAGGACAATCAAACAACGTACAATACGCACAACCGATCTTTAGTTCTCTGAAGTAGCTGCGCAGAACCCATTTTTGATGTCGCCTAAAAGATGAAGACAGCGTTGTCGCTCATTTGCTTAATTTGTTGCATCGTCATATCTCGCCCACTCTACCAAACCTACGCAATCGTTTAGTGCACCTATCTTCAGAGAGCTTTGCAGAAAGATTGGTTGGGCGTACTGTACAAGTGTACATGTTGCCTTTGCGCTATTTCTGGCTCTTTTAATCTACTAGGCTTTGTACTTAGGATATCTAGAGGTAGAAACCTTTATGTAGGTGTTATAAGTAGTTTTGGTTTCCATCCTATAATGGGGACTGTTTAAAAACTAGGTTAGGGAAGGTCTCCTTAGAACCGAGAACGTTTCCTGTAACTATGACGGTTAAGGTAGGTACCTGCCCTTACTACCGCTTCTAAAAAATCCACCCTGTTTAAAACGTAAAACCAGAAGAATGAAAAACATTTATAAGTTTTCAAAGGTAGTTCATTAGTTTCTTTATTCTCGTTTAACTTCAGTTAGAAAAATAACTTTGCAATAATGAACACCTGCGTTATATTAAATTGTGGCCATTGAAATAATTTACTTCGCAGATGAATATGGCAAACGAAAGGAACACTAATGGCCCTAATTACGTTACCTGCCACAAAGCAAAACTTCCAACTTAGCTCGTTGACACTTTGGCGTTTGTAAGATGAAGCCCATTCGAAGCGCCTTTTGATAAAGCTGTGCTTACTTTCGTTAAGAATTCCAATAGGCGTGTAGTCAAGAGGTACTAATATTAGAAATAATAATGCTGGACATTTCACACAGCATCATCTAGCCCCAAACTAAGCAAAGCTTGTACTATGGGAACCAGATAACTGATATACTACTTATATACTTTTTTTGTTTGTAAATACATACATATTATACATAGGAACACCCAGACCCGAGATAAATATTTGCAGATCATACAAACATTTATCCCGCCGCGGGGATCGAACCCGCAACCTTCTGCGTCTCAAGCGGGCTTTCACCCACTGCGCCACAGAGGTCGTCAAATATTGGAATATTACACATTTTAAACTTTCGCGACTTGAAGATATTTTAAATTTTATAACGGGACTTAATCGCATAGGTATAACATTTGTTTATTTACCTCGACGTTTCAGTAGCGTTACAGCTACCGTGGTCACGAGAAGACTGCCCGCCGGTACTCGTTCGCCTCTTTGACCGATGAGACACTACCCTCGTTCGGTCAACACAAAATAACATTAGGGTTATTGGAATATTGCTTGGTCATGAGATCATGTGTTTTAAGTGATCTTGGATTTTAGAGACTAACCGATAAACAAAGTCGCGAGACGATGGAAACTGCTCCTCCTATATATAGCGTATAAATTGTGAGATGTAAGGTTTTTCTTTTTATATGTGAGAAAAAAATAAATAAATATATTATTATTTTATTCTTTCCTGTTTTTTGGAGGAAGGATCAGTAAACATTTTTGTGTTAACTCTAGTTTACGTACTGACCTAAAATTATTTTTACTCTCTTTTTAGTAAACGTCAATGAAAGTATAATTAGGTATGGCTAAAGAGAATTATTTGGACTTCAGAACATCAAATAAGACATATGATTATTTAATAATTATGTTTTAAAACTAAAAGAAAAACCGAGTTCAATGTTCGACTCTACACACGGAGTGACTCAGGGAATCAATAAGCCATCCATATAAATCGAAATAAGAATAATTACGTTTTAAAACTTAAAGAAAAACCGACTTCAATGTTCGACTCTACACACGGAGTGACTCAGGGAATCAATAAGCCATCCATAAAAGTCGAAATAAGAAAAAGAAATCAAATCGACAGATAATGCTTAGGCTCCACCGGCGTTTAAGGGCATTCATTACCAAAACTGCATACTTACATTTTATATCAAGTTTCGCGGCACGTGAGTCCCTGGCATTAGTAAATCGTCAATTTGACATAATGCATAAAGAGTCTTAGACTTATCTGTCGATTCGATTTACAATGGCTAGGCGGGAAGGTTTTTAGAGATTTACAGGAAAAGTATCAAACCCTCAGGAATAAAATTTATATGGGACCACGTCTGGAGTATACCCTTTCAAAAAAAAATCTTATGAAAGTCGGTCCACAATTGGCGCAGTAATCGCGTAACAAGATACAAAAAAAAAAAAAAAAAAACATACAGGCAAATTGAGAACCTCCTCCTTTTTTTGAAGTCGATTAAAAACAAAGCTTAATTTGACTTACTCGTAATCTCAAGGTAAGACGTTTAAGCAATCTAAAGTTTACTCATTTGATTAAGTTAGCAGTTGGTAGCATGACGTTGATGCGTACCTAATATATTACACACCCACGTCACTTCTGCCACAATATAATATCTATTACGAGTATATGTATTAATATTATATTATTATAAACGTGTCTATGTGTATATTTAAACAGGCCGCCCTAATTTTGTCGCTATCGCAATAGAACTAAAGATGAATAGAATCTGTTGATCCAGGCATAAATAACTTTATCGTATGCAATTGTATCGCTATAAGCAGTTTAAAAATAAATTTTTGGGGAACTTTGGGGAACATAAAACGTGGAGATATTGTTTGAACAGGCAACATTGACAACGCGCCCGATGTAGTCGCTGCCAAATCCAATAAACTGCCGGTCACGTCGAAAATCCGGTGATTGCGGAATAAAATCTGGACCAATTGATCGCTGAATGAACACCGTTTATTTTTATTTGATCTTCGATGTGAATTCGCGATTTCAACGATGAATTAGCAATGAAATTACACTGACGCACTTGGCGAGTTCTGCGGCTGGCGCATAGTTTCAAACAGATGTTTATTATTAAAAAAAAAAACATTTAAGTATTTCCTAAATAATACATAATTTAATATCACTGATATCCCTGAATTCGATTTTATGGGTACTTACTTAATAATTGTGTAAAGTATTTGCATTTTCATATAACGTTCTGTGCTCTAAACTTGGAGGTATTTATTACCTACAGATTAGATAAAAACCTACATAAATTTTAATCAGATTGAAAGCCTTGATCCTACTTCTGATTAATTATGGAGGGTAAACATGTAAAGTACTCCTTTAAATATTTTATGCGTTACGTGAAAATCGTATTAATGGTCCCAATCCGATCCAGAGTGCCTTAAAAGTTTTTTTTATTGAAAATATGCTATACAATCTTACTTGTTTATATTATCGTATAGTCTGATAATAAATTAGCAATCAATATATTCAAATGGTTGTATTTATATTTGACTTTTTTGCAGTCGTTTTTTTTCAATGAAGTATACAGGGTTATTTTATCATCATAAACAACAACTTTTGTTCTATGACTTTTTACAAAACAGGAATACATTTACCAAAAACAAACATTCAAGATTTCGTTTTCCTATCTAAAACATTGTCATATTGAACATGTTTCGCCCCCCGCCGCTCTAACCCCGCTTTGTACTAACGCTTTCTTTTGTTTCGCATAGACTTCGTAACATTTAGAGCGTTCAATTTAAACATTTTTATTTTTGTATGACAATCTGATGAAAACAAATAATGATGAATTTTTAAAAGTCATAGAACAAAAAGTTGTTGTTTAATGATGATAGTATTACTATAGTCCTGGGAGGTTACCGGTGTTTCACAAATAACCCTGTATATTACTTATTGTTTTCGTTCGTGGTGTTGGTTAGGCATAGGCACTTATGAGCTACCATAATTGTGAAAGCCACAAATAAAGTACAGGGTTTGATTATTAACTACAAGCCCAGAAGCAAGTGCGGTCGGTTCCTTCTATCGTGAAAACGTGCCGTTGTAAAATGCGAAGCTATTTCCAACACAACAAAATTGAATCTTTATTACTTCCATATTGCGTAATAATGTAACGCTCTTCCTCTGCTTTAAATATATTACCTTGGGTCTTTGACATTGATATAATCTTATTATCATGCTTGAAGCACACGGGTGCTTCTGGTACGTGATAAGAATGCAGAGACAAAAGGTTTAAGCGATTTTCCGACAAGCTTACCAGGTGATACGCAACGTGTTAGCTATCTCTTTAAGGATTATTCAGAGAACTTGCGTTGCTCAAGTATTTTTTCCGGTTTCTGTCTAAACACACAAAAAATAACATGGTAGGTACGTAGGCACTTACCTTGAAAGCTATTGCATGATTGCGAAAATAAAATAAACAGATGTACCTATAGCTTTTGACCTAATTCAAAAGACCTAATAAAATTGAAATAGACTCGTATCATTATCGGAAGACGACCTCTGTAGCGCAGTGGGCAAAGACTCGCCAGCGACGTAGAAGGTTGCGGGTTCGATCCCCGCCGCGGGACAAATGTTTGTTTGATCTACAAACATTTGTCTCGGGTCTGAGTGTATTCTATGTAGGTATAAAATGTATGTATTTACAACCAAAAAGTATTATAAGTAGCATATCAGTCATGTAGTCCCCTAACACAAGCTCGTCGTCTAGTATCCATAAAAAAAGCTCTTGGCTCTTCTTACTTTGGGGCTAGATGATGCTGTGTGAAAAGTCCAGCATTATTTATTATGCTGTCAAATACAAAAAGCTAAACTGCAGCACATACACAATTCACTAGTAGTTTTCACCAACTTTGTCCGTTTGTTTCAGTACATCGGTACAATGGACGTACCGCGTCCCACGAGCCGGGTTGAAATCGTCGCTGCGATGCGTCGTGTTCGTGTAAGTACCTACTTTGTACAACCACAGAATAAGTACTCGTAGAACTTATCCGCAATCTCGATCATTATAATCATTACATTCACCATATTAGGCTGAGATGAAACCCATACGAAGTGGAAGATGTCACACGTGATTTTGGGTACTGGGGATTTTTCCAGATTTCTATGTGTGAATCTTTAAATAAGCTGGTTTAAAGTATTCTTTTTCTGGATTACTTCCTGAATTTCATATTTCAGTTTTGTGTCTTATGAAATGTTGAAAACAATCGATGTAAATTTTATCCTGACTTACCTATACGCGAAATCGATGAGGTATGGGCTAGTCGCTTTGACTACGCACGCGGCAATAATGATAAACCGCTCCTGTGAGCTCTTATAAATATTGTAATATTATGTATCCCATCAAAAACATTTCATGTAAAATTGGTTGTCAAGACTCTACACTACGGTTTGTGCTGCGGGTCTTAGCCTTAGATCTGGGCCCTTCCCAAGCCTATAATATTTCTACAGCCCTAACTCTACAACGGCTCCGAGGGATAAGACCCGAACCAAACCTATAACAGCTCAAAAATAGCACTCCCATTATTGCTATGAAAGAGTTCGTACATACCTCAGTGATATAAGCAAATACCCAGTATTGCAAAATACAGCTTTTACATTACCCTATTAAAAATTACATAGAGCTTTATTACAAAACGTTAGAAGTTAGAAAATACAGTAGGCTACTGTATAAGTTAAAACAAATATTTCATGAAAAGGTAACTCGTTTAGTTTTCACCTAATCCCTCAATTTTCTACACACAGTCACAGTACAAAGGTACCTAGTATTAAAAGCCTTGATTCTGTATACATTTTCACCCGACTGTCACCTGGAGGGTTTTGTATTTCTCGCGTACCTTGTATACAATGTATGTATATTTGTAAACTTTATTACCTCGTAATGCCTCATATTTTCCATACGACTGGATGGATAAGGACATGTAAGGTTTAGTTAGATTCGTTTTTTTTTTTGCATAAAATATAATGGCGAGAAATAGTAACACGAGAAAAAAATTAACCAATTCTATCGAGTATCAAAATGAAGAAAGTTAAAATAAAAGGAGATAAAAATATATTATTATTATACTTAAGTCATATTATGTAATACAAAATAGCGGATTTTAGGCGCAAAATAGACATACGTTAATAATTTTATCTGGGTCATTAGTAAAAACAACAAATTGTCTCTTATTAACCTAGTATTATATTATCTGGGTTATAACTAACATGCAGCAATAAACGTTTTGAATTGAATTAAAACAATAGATGCGAGTACCTAAGTTGGGTCACACAAGGATAAGTCACAAATTGCCAAGTCAAAGAATGCTAAAAGATTGTCTGCTCCCAAATAATAAAGAAATATGCCAATTTTCTACTTTGGCTGTCTGGGTCGGCGCAATCTACAGTTACTTTATATTTTTATGTTCTAGACAAGTTTCTTTCAATAAAACATTTTACAAACCAGGCATTATGTCAAACTGACGATTTTTAAAGAGCCAGGTACTCACGTGCCGCGATACTTGACATAAAATGTATGAATTTGCAGGTGGAGTCTCAGCGTTATCTGTCAATTCGATTTCTATTCTATTGCGATTTGTGTCATGGCTAGGGGGGAAGTAGTGATACCCCATATTATAATTGACAGCTGTGCAACAAATTTTCACGACACAAGTGAAAATAGCGTTCTTTTCAATTCGAATTCTTTCGTTCTTGTCTGATTTGATTTCGCGAAGCGCTGTTGACGGCGCAGATCGTGTTGCAAAATTGAGTTACAAATTATGAATATGGACTCGCTTCGTGACAGCCACCGGCTGAATGAATACATATGAATCGCATTACCCTATATTCGATAAATAAGGAGAATTTATTTTCAAATGTGACGTAGATATTGAAATAAATAAAATACGTAATGTACCCAAAGTAATTGCTGTATTCATTCATGTTTATGAAAAGTGAATAAGGAAAACTTTACTTACCATTAACTTTTCACCATCTTAAAGATGGTTCATGTAGATCGTGTTCATAATGTACCTAAATATTACCTTTTTAGGGTGCTGTACCTCAAGACGAAAAAAAACGGAACCCTTATAAGATCGAGATGATATTTAAAGCATATAACGTTAACTTACAAGTTTAGTTTTTTCACGCAAAAAAAAAGATACGTTGTACATACCACCGGTTAAAGATAGAGATTATATTTTTATAGTGTTAACCGCGCACTCTGAGTGCGCGCGTGAGTTCAAATCCCGCATGGTGCAAATTTTTGAAGATAAATAAATAAAAAAAAAGCTTTGAGATTTTCTTCACTATTGTACCTATTCTTATATTGGCAACAAGGCACTATGAAACAGTCTAGTTCTGTTGTGAGCACAGGTTGTGACAGTAAGAAAGTGGATATGAAGGCTGCTTTCGCGAATGTTGCTTCTGAAATTTGCAAGTCTATACAAAGGGACAAAATTCGTTTTGATGTCACACTTTGAATACAATTGTGCCTTTCGCATTTCCATAAAGTTCCAAATACTTACACAATTTACTTTACACTTACCTACATAAATATCCGTTTTCATTATCAAGGTATTTTAATAGAGATTGACCCTTTTCTTTTTGTTTTGTCTAACGAAAAATGGAAACAATTAGGCGATTTTTTTACGTAATTTATTTGACTATTATTGTACTATAATACTTTTAGTCAACTATCTTTATCTGGGTGTATTAACCTATGATATTAAATATCTGAGACAGTTTCGATGCTGAAGAGCGAATCACTAAAGGTTCCGGGTGTTATGAAATTGTATTCTGTTAATAATAGCCCCTTTTATTATAATTGCCCGTTAACTTAAACAGCCATCTTCTGTTTAAATGCTTTTCCTTTTATAGCCTTATGAGTTGGCCCTTAATGGTTATGATGTTCTTTTACGTTTCACTTTCAAATAACCCATTTAGAAGATATTATTTACAAAAAAAAAAAAAACGATTTTGAATATTATTTTCTTTCAGCTACTTTACGGATTCGTCTTTGAGTTGTCTTTTTCATGATTTTTCAATTCAAATCTTCTAGAACGTGTAATGCATCTATTTTTCGCATCGCTTTTACTATTTCTTTTTTTAGTGTTCAATATGGTGTGTATGAACTTGCTCATACTACATACGCAACATCAATATTACCTTAGGCATGTATGAGATCGAGAAAGCTGCTGTACCCACGGTCTACTTCCTCTCTGTATTCTTTACCTACGGCTCAAACTCAACGATTGATTACCAGATTATAAGTAGTTAGGTAGTGTTGGCTAAGTTCACCAAATCTACTTTTTACCAAATGCAATAGGTAACATGTTTATAATTTTACAGTACGAGTTCAAAGCGAGAGGTGTGAAGAAGCGCAAAGTGACCGTTGATGTGTCGATAGACGGCGTCCGCGTTTCCACCAGGAGCAAAGCTGTGGGCAAGGTTAGTAGTTTCGCAACCAGACAGGTCCAAAGATATATTATTGTGGCTGAGAGCTTCAAAGGTTTTCAGTTAGATTGTTAGAACATTTATTGTTTTGGGTTTATCTCTGATGAAAGAATAATTGTATATGCGAGTATAATGATAATTTTACAATGCTTTTATTCAAATAAAAACAACAAAAGGTTAAAAAAATCTGCTTATTACAACATTGCATGTAAAAATATATAACTAAAGAAGGTAGGTACCACATAAAAAGTTATTAATACATTGTACAGAATATCTACGTGAAATATTCTTACTTTACCTACCTAATTTGTTTAAAATTGTTCTGTTGAATATCAACTTTTTTGCGTTGCAATACAAGCCATCGCTATCGCAAAAACCATTTCCAGAACAAATATACAATTCCAATTATTTAGTGTGTTCATATCTACTATACCATAGGCAAAAGTACGCTGCTGCCATCACTTAGATTTAAAATATATATTTTTTTTCATTTCATAAGTAAAAGTAAGTCATTGGCCAACTCTGGTGACAGGGGTTTTATAACTCATATTGTATTTCTATTATTCATAAAAGTATGTTAAAAATTACACGAGCACGTCTCCAACCCAATTCCAAGTTAAATTGAAAACTTCGGCATAATTCCTCTGAGTTCCATTCGTATTCACATTGGAGCCGAGCGTCTCTGTCATCTACCTACGAATAAAACTCTGATATACAAAATACATGAACAAAACACAATAATGGTAACATTATATATTAAATAACCTACAAGAAGATCCTACTCAGTCAGTCCTAGATGTGCCAGCACGAGGACGAGCAAGTATTTTTGAACACTATATAATCATCTCAAACTACTGCACAGTAGTTGTTAGAATGATCTTCCATAGATTTTATACATAGAGAGTTGAAACAAAGAAAACCAGATAAAACAGATATTTCATAAAAAAAATTAAAGGTCAAATTAACGCTTTAACGACAAATCACATTATTTTTGCTATGTAGGTGTTTATTTGTAGTATATAAGTAGTATATCAGTTATCTGGTTCCCATAGTACAAAGCTCTTTATCTATTATTTGTTTTCTGTAATAAGATTTCCCAAATATTGCCATCTTCTTTTTCATTTAAACGGAAGTTGATCCTCAAAGAATTTTTTGTAAAAGCAGTATGAACAGAGAAGATTGCTTGAAGATGCTTGAGTTCTAGAAAAGTCATAAGCTCGGTTTATTTCTTTTGTGAGTGATACTAAAACCCAGGTACCGACAATTTTATTGTTCGCGGCGTTTGAGAAGTTCTTTGTTTGTCTGTTTCTAATATTCATCAAATAGATCGTAAGTTGTACTACTTATTCTCTTCATGCCGATTGTTCTTACCTTGATGTTTGTGGACGCTGTTGATGCCAAAAATCAATTTATTTTATTTTGCTCTGCACCTAAAATATTTTATCATTTATTTCACTCTTATCTTAGACACTTTATTACCTCTTAGACTCCTCGCAGACTGCAGACTTTCTATCGGCCGATAGTTGAGACGGAACATACTTCGGCTCGTAATGAGTATGGAGAAGTAAGCCGAAGTATGTTCCGTCTCAACTATCGGCCGATAGAAAGTCTGCAGTCTGCGAGAGGTCTTAGACCTTTGAACAGGTTGACTCTATCTTCAAATAATTGCCATATAAAATGTACCTACAAACCTGCTGGACTCCGAAAAAATAAAAAATGACTGTAGGTAAGGAAACAGACTGAACATTTGACTTATATGATAGATCGTACGACGATTCTTAGATAGCTTGACTGATCCTATTGTATTTTGTAATTTTATGTAGGTACATATTGTAGTAGCTTAGGTTCTGCAAATAAATGTTTTTATTTGACAAAACACAGTGTACCTAGAATATTGAGGAAAGAGCTTCTTTGGTAGGTACTTACTTATTTATTAATTTTTTCCCACACACTCTCCTAATTTCGCACATTTACCAATCGCCGTGTTAAATCTCTTGCCATTATAGGCGGGACTATTTCCCAAAAAAATAAGGAGATAGGCGCCGGCGAAGTCAATTTTTCCTCAGGCTCGTTAATCATGTCGCCGTTATAATGGGTGGCTGTCAACCTGCTGTCTCCTGGAGACGAGAGAAGGCTATTGTTGTGTTCTCTTTTGTTGCCCGCTGCGGCCGAATAATTATCCCGTACACATTGGCATTGGTTAGACTAGCTTCGCAAGCGACTCACCTCTGACATTGTTGAGCTTGTTGCCCAAAGACAAGTGGGATTGTTGTAGCTTTACATTTCCTTACGTTGCGTTGTCATGGTTTACTTTAGTTAATTATTATTTTTATCGCAAATATTATTTAGAAATCATTTGGAGTAGGTACCCAGTACCTACTGCAGTTAGTCCTTTGTTAACCTGATATTGTACCGCATCCAAATATTAAGCCAGTAAACAGTTAAGCTAAGCTGAACAATACCGCGACTGTGAAACACTCAGCTTGTGGCATTAATTTTGAATCTTCAGAGAATTACCCATGAAAATGGCTTGTTAATTACGTTACGGATGAGCTCAGACTAATTAGAGCTGTTTCTTATCCACAATACGCGTTTATTTCTTCGTTTAGCGCCATGTGTTCCGCTGGAGCAAAGAATATGACAATCGAATAATAAATATACAGAATAGTAGCTGTTTATAAACAATTTATTTTGCTCATTCAAAATAATCAGATATGTTCAATAGTGGTGAAATAAACAAACTTACTGTTTAGACCTCTTCAGATAGCACACATATACCTATTATATAGCACACTGCCAACAGATAACATTTTGATTCCAATTGAGATAAACTTTGGCTAATATTAGGCTTTACTATACTTGAGTTTGATGTCTTTGCCTTTTTTGTTGATGCTTTTTGCCCAAAAAATACTGAAACTAGCTGTATTCAACAGAGGAAAAAGAAGACTACGTTCTTCGGGCGCAAGACCACTACAATCATTGAGAGCGCAGAGGTGATGCACCATCCTATCTACCGCATCTTCTACGTGTCCCACGACAGTTCCGATCTGAAGATATTCTCTTACATCGCCAGAGATGGAGCAACTAACGGCTTCAAGTGCAATGTCTTTAAAAGCAACAGGAAGGTACGTATCTCATCAGAAAAACAACTCAAATATAAAAATGTCCACAATAAACCTTTTATTCAGGTTGATATTTCGAAAGATTTCAATCAAGCCTTTCAATACTCAGAACATTCCAAGAGAGACAGGCAGGATGTTATCACTTGTCTCACTAGTCACCATAGCTTTCTCTTTGATTAATTAAAAAGAATTTGAGAAGATAATAAGTTTCTAACTAAGTTTTAATTTTCATCAAAGCTGCTAACGCGTTGCGGTGTGATTGAATCAAGACCACCCAAACAATCTCACAAACTTTCCCATTTATGATATTAACCGAATGTGCCACTTTTTGGAGTAGACGACCGTTCTCACTGTGACAGTTTGTATATTCCCGTTGAGAATGTGTCAACACTATTTGACAACAGGAAATAAGGGTCTCAGATTACCGGTTTTCATATTAAAATGGACTCTCCAAATTAAGTTTACGTCTATGTATTCATTTGTTTAAAAAACATTCTTCAATATGTCGGTAAAATAACAAAATTAAAAAACAGATGAAAGTATACTCTTTGAAGCAAAAAATAATAATAAAAAATCTGATCCACAATATTGACAGAATTACATTTTAAAAAACATACATACAGCTAAACAAACCTACTAAAAATAATTGAGTACGTATTATGTCGCTAGACCAGAAGGACAATTTCTTCAATTCAGTACGGAAACTGCAGAGGACGCGAGTCTAACTAAGTTATTAAAGATATTGAACTCAAACATAAATGGGTTTCTTTTAATACGCTTATTATTTTGCCTGTCGTTCCGTCAGCTTTCATCAACAAACAAACTTGGATAAAAAAATATATAAATAGAGCACAATGAACAGCGAAAACATAAACTAAGCCTGCAGATCATTTTTGATGCCAACACATAATCCACCTCGATTTTCGCGAGTGCTTCTCTAAATAAAAGACGAGAATTTGGTAGGCGAGATAATTCGTATCTTTTGAAAAGAGAGAAAAAGTAAATGCCTTTATTTTATCCTCTTGCTTTTTGGCGTCGACCTCGCTTCGTTTGCTTTGCCTACTACTGTTGTCAGTATAAACAGGACTTTGTTGTTCTTATCTTACTTTAATCGTATAGCACCGACCTCTTATCGGCCAGATGTGTCGTTGACTGTAAAGTTGCATAATCTTTTCTCTGCAAGACTGAATGTCAGCGGTCGTCATCCTTTTACCCGTACCAAGTTCTCAAAGATCTTCCAATCATTAGACAGTACGTAAACGATTCTCAAACTATAAAATTTTTGCTCACGACGCGAAGGGATGAAAGTCACGTAACTAAAAAGGTGATAGAAATGAAGGTGGCTGGATATGTGAGTAGAGTAGAGTTTAAAAGGATCGTCTGATCGTTGTTCGGTTCGAATCCCGTCGGAATCGAAAATTTTGATATGACTTTTCATTTCTTAATGTGAGCAGAGGTTGACCTAAGAAAAGATGGATAGATTGTGTGAAAGAAGGTATGGGTAAGAAAGGAGTGGATATGGAGATGACGAGTGATAAGGGGAGAGTGGAAGAGGAGAATATGTTGTGCCGACCCCGCATCATTGGGATAAGGGTAGGCAAATGATAATGAAAATGATGATGATGACCCGTCTCTATTAGCTCTATGTAATAAGGCTAATACAAAATGCTGCTAATTAATGAGTTCTGTAAATCTCAGAAGATGGATAAACATACAATTTGTTCACAAAGCGGTGCTTGGGCTGGTAGTACCCGCGGTAATCACAAGAGATTTATGACTCAGCATTTTTACTCAGTATTTTGTTCCTTAGAAGTCACTTTATAAATATCTCATTGGGAATCATAATAAATAAATAAATTCACGAAATAGAATTGGCTTTTAGTAAGAATAACAGCAATTATTATATCTAGAATATTGCGATGGTTGAAAGAGATTCCTTATCGACTTTTCAGGTAGGTACTATTATGATTGTGGCAAGGGTAGGACTTATTCCAGCTGGATTATTCCAGTGAGCAAACTCCATTTCATAAAACCAGAGCATCTGTCGGCATATTTTACTAAATACATATAAATAATTTTATTTGAACATGAATGTATAAATAAACCCCGTTAAGCGGTGCTTAAAATCTATAAGCAGCTTTTCGCTTAGAGGTCTAAAAACCATGTGTTGCCGAGCCAGCACCGTATTACTCCGCAAATCCATTCCGTACTCTTGCTTATGTAAATAAACATCCGAACCCTAATATAAGCACAAAATAATACCTACTTACTTGTGAAAAGTTAGTGTAAGAGTGTCACTGGCTGAATAAAACAAATGGCAGAAGCTGAATAAAGCAATTGTAGAAAGTTATATTCATTCGGGTGAAAAGGTTTTTAGGGCTCTCCATAATACGAGGACCTATCATATTTTTACTTCTTTGGACTCGCCCGCAGAAACCCTGACTAAACTCGAGTACATCTAGGTCATCAATGACCTGCCCGTTGGCCTGATCTAGTAATATCCGGCCTGTCAATACCTCGGAAGATAAAAAAACATGAGTGAGAAGTGCAATGAGTGATCAATCCATATTCAGTCGACTATAAATACAAATATGTTTTTTCTCTCTAGTTCAATAAGAATATAACCGGAAAAGTTTTTTTCACATTATTCTTGCGCTTGTGCTTCGTTAGAAATTTCAATATTCCATGTCAGTAAATATCGTCCGTAACATTATTAGGTTTTGAAGCGTGTTGCAATCTACAGACGCGAGTGGATGGGAGGGTGGTCAAGCAGGTCAACCAGATAGATTCACACATTTATCTACTCACCAGGGTATGAAAAATGATTTAAAATAGGTTTTTTACAGACCCCGCAGACTGCAGACTTTCTATCGGCCGATAGTTGAGACGGAACATACTTCGGCTCGTAATGAGTATGGAGAAGTAAGCCGAAGTATGTTCCGTCTCAACTATCAGCCGATAGAAAGTCTGCAGTCTGCGAGGGGTCTTATTGTTTACTAAAAATAAAAAACCTATTCTAAATCATACCTAATCGTATTTTGATATATTACAACGCTTCGCAATGTTATCTTTTTAATTTTTATCGCTTGTATTATTGCCAACACCTTTATATAAAGTAATAATAGGAATAAGCTTAGCGCCTTACTCAAAATTACAGAATAAGTATAAAAATAAAGCCGGCAGGGCTTAAGACAGATTTACAAGGCGTGGCAACGAGCCTACAAGTCAATTAGTTCTAAGTAAACCGACTAAAGAAACTTATTCCAGATGAAGGTATTTTCACCACTTCAGGATTTCGATCTAGATAAAGAATCTGTTAACCTGATACAATGACCTATTTTTTAATACTTATTGCTCACTTTTGAGCTCTACATTGAGAATCACTTATAATTCATGAATAATTACTCATCTTTAAACATTTCATCAAATCCTTTTATAATTTAATAATTAATCACCTAAAGCGACTACAGTGGGCATGTATTTTAAGAAAAAGCTAAGGTTTGTTTATTTTTCGGATTTTTCGAGAGAGAAACTCTTTTGGAATCATGAATAAATGATGATGAAGAAGAGACGCAAGTCGGCGGCTATATTCACGAATATGAAATACTCCGAGGATAAGCTATTGAAGCGTTTATAAAATTATTTTCCCGCAGAGCCTACCTACTCAGCTACAAAGGCTGAGACTGGCATTATCAATTTAATTGTGGTTTGATCTTCATTAAGCCAAATCTAATAACAACTACACACATATTAGCTATGTGTATTTCAAAATGAATTAATCTCTTGTTATTGAAGTATAATTCAAGCAAAATATTAACAGAACAACAAATTATTAACTTTTAATTTTCTGTAACAAAAATTCTGTCAGAATTCTAATCTAAGCTTTTAATATTTCTTTTTAAATTAGTAAGACGGCTGATAGAGGGAAATGAAAGAGGATTACATGTTGTGCCTACCCCACTTAAAGTGGTAGGAAGATGATGATGTTGGACGCCAAAATACTATGCAACTAGAATCTGAATTGTGCAAATATTCCGATGGGGAGCTTTGGGGATACAGTCACGATCTTGTTCTCTTATTTTTTTTCAATAATTTTCTAACGTGTTCGAGCCATTAAAAAGTAGTACTGAGGTATCGAACCGGGTGTCCTTATAAGAACCTACCCAGTAAACAAGGAAAACTGGGGGCCCACTTTGAAAGTTTACATCGGGTCGGTCGGGCCCGACCGAGACACGGCTGATGTAACGATATACGTCGTACTCTGAAATGCATTCTATTGGTTTTTTCTATAGGCTTAGCCCGCACGAACTTTCTTTTGAAGTTTAGCCTTACCATGAATGTAAAAACTCCGACCGATAGTCTGAGTTTGACACGAGCTCGATCGCTGATTTTATATCAAAATTCACGATAGCAAAATGGCTATCGGCGAGCGTCGTAGTCGTAGGTATTTATTATGAGATGAATGAAAATGTTTTTTTGTTCATAGTGGAGAGCACACAAAATTTAAGAGAATGCTAACACGTACATTTCATGATTATTCTGTCGGAGACGCCTTGGCGACTCATAAAATCAATCTAGTGCTCAAAGTAGCTACTCAAACATGTTTGAGTATTTAAATGACCCTTTATTTTTATGAAACGCAGACTGCTACTACAACAGACTAATGAACAATGGTCCAGCAAAGCGTTTTCCAAATGTTTCGGCCCGACGCGAAGCACGACCGATGTTGCGATATCCGTCGTACTATGAACATAGATCGTATTTCAAATCGGTCAGGAACATAGCCAATCCACAAAAGAGGTTTGGATAGTAAGTACCAACGCGTACTCTTTGTTCGGACAGAATACAATTTTAGATATAAAGATAAAGGAACTTCTCATAAACAATTAGCCATTTGCTCAATCGATGTAATTTATCTGTAAGATTACAGAAGTTTATTATTTTGAACAGTAAAATAACATTTCACAAATAAAATAAATCTTTCCAAAAGAGAAATAATAACTTCTTTCTAAATACTGCCTTTGCTGGTTGAGGAATTAAAAATAAAACGCAGAAATCAATTTTGACATAAAAATTGACACATTACTTTGAAACTTTTTAAGCGGGCTGTACACTCGCGCGCGAATCGCGGCGGGAATTTACACCGCGATTTGCGCTGTGAACTTCACGTGATAAACATGTGCACTATGTATCTCACTCGCAAAGTTTCGCAGTCTCGTTCACAAATCACGATATCAAAGAAAATGGATGACGAAGTGTATTTTGCTGCTGCTGTGACACTATATGCGCTCTTTGTGATAATTAGACATAACAACAACAAAAAAAGGAGATGGGGGAAAAGACGATGATTAGGTGCTATGTTATTTTGATAGGTCAAGTTCTTTATTATAGGTAAAACCGTAGGCCTACTTATTTTTTCAAAAAGGTTTATTTCAGTACACAAGACAATGACTGCGTTTCCTGCGCTACTGCGAATGTTGCGAGTGTAATACGTCGCGTTCGCGCGTCGCAAGTGTAGAGCGTGCTTTATAAAATTTAAAATAACGTGCGGTGTGGACTTTAGTTTTAATCAAGTCGTAAAATTTTATTTTATTTAAAAACTATGGTGTCTTGTGCAGTGAATGAATATGAAGTACGTATCTAGAATACCCATCAAGAATAATCCTTATTAATACACATTTCACAGGTATTTTATGTAAATATTTACTGCATTGTTCATCATCACTATTTGGTCATTTTTTGTATGAAAATGGTAAAATAATTATTAGAATCATAAATAATAGGTGTCTCTTCAAACGTATCATGAAATTACATTGCATATAGAAGAATTTAGTAGTATTTTATGTAAAATTGTATAATGATTGTTTACGCTAGGGCTTGACACAGTGCTGACGTCATAATGTATCGATGAAATCTTCGAGTCAAAAGCAGTCAATAATTAGGTATACATAACATAAAGTATATTTCATGTTTTATTTTTCAGATCAAATTGAAAACAAGATGGGCTTGTTCATACGTACCTACTCTCAGGAACCTAATTATAGGAATGGAACCAAAATACCTAGAGAATTTTCTTATTGGAGATCAAAAAGCCTTCTAGATCATATCATTCTACACAATCTTTTTTCAGTGGTGTTTAGTGTAGTTATTATAATAAACGTAATAGGTACCCACTGTCTACTTATTTAATTGTCCTACATAAAATTTCGCTAGTAAAAGTATCGATAAAATTTTATATTCAAGAGTCTTGACAACACTATAAACGAACACTGACATTTCAATTTTTATAAAGCCGTTCACCTGTCACTGTTCGTCTATACATTCAAAGTCTATGGTTTTAATAGTGCATAACAAGGAGTAGTTTTGGCCGAAATTCGGTACCTACCTAGTTAGATAGTTTCTCGAGTAAACGCACGTCAAGTCTTGTTGACGCGGCATGAATATTTTAATCATCTCCTGGAAGCTTAACATTATTCTGAGCGACTCAAAGGAAAGAAATATTTACTAAAATGTATCTACCATAAGCAACCGTACCTAACAAAATTTTACCATACCCTTTCGATTGCGCATTTGCTCAGTTGGTAAAGCATCACTCTGCCTTCGATGTTTTATTTTATTCAAGCAGTTCCGTTAATATTATTATGTTATTGTATAGTTACTTTCGAATATTCGGCATTTAAACCAAATTTAGGCCGAATGCCGCATTTCGGTTCTAGTCAGCGCGCATCGACCCATCCCTAGTAATGATAATATCAAAGAGGTACCATGCTAAATCTATAATCTAACCTGAGGATCTAATAAACTAAACGTCAAAATTAAAGTCGGTCGGTGCGGGTCCCGAACGACCCGAAAGACCCGAAATACGATGCGGTTGGGAGTACCAAATGGCCAAAAATCGGCCGATACTGTCGGATTTGTACTTTCATGGTAAGGGCCCTGGATCGAATTCCCAAACATTGAAAATCTCAAATTCTTAACTTCAGAAGTTTTTATGACTTCTCTTTTTATTCCTGTTTCAAGTTACAATAGGCAGCAAATACGCGTCGTTTGGTGAAGTTCAACGGAATAAAAAAGTTTATTTTCTTCATCACGTTTCTGTTTGCAAATTGTTGTACTGAGTTGAGAGATCTCTACAATATGATTCGAGATTCAAAAGTTCGTCTTGATCACAGAATGTGAGGTACCCATTACATTACAGCACGTGAGTATTTGGCGCTTGAGTATTTATCTTCAGCTCATACTATTTTTCCACTGGAGGTTTAAAGAAGGCTACTTGAAAGCTACTACTTTCCCTAACTTTTACTGTCTACTGTTTTGTGTGTTTTAGGGTAAGAGCTGGAAGCCCCATTCATCCAGCTCTTACGGCCGTATTGGATTGCCCAGCGTGATTTTAAAATTCAAAAATGAAATTTTAACGATAAATTAGGTAACTAACCAAAACCAAAGTACTTACATCATTATTATAGGTAGTTTCTATGCTTAGGGACTTAGGTATATACTATACTTATACCACCCCTATGTTTTGGCTATCAATACCATTAATTAGCACGTTTTTTTTATAAACTCAATGTTTCAAAGCTTTTTAAATAATTAGAATCTTTATTTTATCTAAAACATAATCACATCAACTTAGCTCTTTCTTATGCCAGGCAGCCGCGAAATATCTTGGGGGAAATGGGAACCAATTTGTTGGTATTGCCTTCCTGCTTTGTTTGTTATGGTTACGAGTAAAATGTTTTATCGGTTGAAAAGAAAGAGTTTCAAGACATTTTTAATTTTTATATCGATTATTCCTACCTAATCTGTTGTGGTTGTCTGTTTTGTAGAGTTTCTTACACTTCTAAATATCTTCATATTTAATACGTAGATACCTACGTGAGTAACAATACATAATATGGTAGGTATCTTATCTATAAGTTAATTCTATACTATATATACATATTTATAAAATATGTAAGAAGCAGCTTTGCAATTTTCGTCTAAACTTGTCACATGCACACATCTATCTTTTGTAATTTCTTGACTGCATATTTTTAAATTATCTTGAACGTAATCAAATAATAAAACAGTCAATTACATTATTTGATAGATAATTTAAAAAAACCGTTTCGTCAGCCACAAAAAAAGTAAAAAAACTGGAAAAGTCAGCCACTGGAAAAGTAACATTAATAGCCACTTGAATCATTCCGGTAAGTTTACATTACAGTAGGTAGGTAGTTCTACAATTTGTATTTTGAATAGCTGAGTTAGCTCCCAGGGCGACATGTGACCTAGTAGGTACTGTTATTATACTGTGGTTCGCCTGTAAATCCTCTACGATTCCGTTTGACACGAATTCCTGGGAACTTTGTACTTGTATAATAGTCCTATATACCCAAATACTGTTTTGCACAAAGCTGAACAACCTCTAAGGGATTTACTTGACTGCGAGCGTCCGGGCAGCTTTTCAAGCTTGTTCCAACAAATCCCTTGATTGCTGTGCAAGAACAAACTCAGGTCTCGCATTACAATAAATTCGTAATCGAGTTTAATAGTATCCACTTATACCTGAAATATTGAAATAACATTTTAACCTTATGTTTTATTTCTTCACTACCTATATTTTGAATCTCTAAAAATATTTATTAGTTCAGAACATTGGCAATCGACATTATGATATAGTAAACTTACTACCCTGAGGCAGAGGTGCGGAAGGAGACATGACGACGTCCATCGTATTAGGTACCTACGCATTTTGAAATAATATCAGTCTGTGCATTTTGTTCTCTATGAGGTAAAGGGAGAGCCGCAAACACACCTCCTGTTTACAGTGTTCATAAATCTCCCCATCCGCAACCTACTCGACTTTTATAATCAATTACAGTCGCCGATCACTCGTTTCTGTTCGCCATAAATATTCAAGAAGTAGCGAAGTTGTTTGCGTTGAATCGTTTGCGGTACCATTTTAATTACACCAATTGATCGACGAGCATTTTACTATGGCCAGGATTACGATTATAGCCCCATTATACAGTTAGCCAGAGAATCGTAGACGCACGTGTTTCTGGGTTCGCCCAATTTTATTATGCATTTCTTAGACACCATCAACCCCAAAAGATGTTCACATTTTTACGTTACGCTTTAATCTCATACTAATTAATGGCTTCAGAACTTTTACGGACATATTAATACTTTTATTTGTAACTAATATTGTTTCTACGTTATTACAATTTTATATTAACAAATATTTACCTCGGGTCTTGTTGAAATTGGTTCAGCCGTTCCAGGGATTAATAACCCGGACAAAGAGATAGATAATATAAAAAAACTTATTCGTGTTTTAGTATCATGTAATCTAGAGAAAACACAGTTATTTTGAAATCACAGACTTTCAATTTTATTTACATGTATGTAGTATGTATTGATCATGATCAACAAACGCTGATTGAGTCCTTTAGAAATGTATTTTGAAAGATACCAAAGATATTGTAGTACTGTGCAATAAAAAAAATCATTATGCTTTATAAAAAAATACTTTCAGTCTAAGAATGCTTTAAACCAAACTTTCTTGTGAAAAGGTACTTTAGGTACATCAAACAAAAACATTACGAAACTTCCAAGATGTTGACGTTTCTTTGCCAAAGTTTGTACCTAATCTTCTTGTCTCATTCTGAATGTTGTACAATGTCTCTACATTTGTCTTGGTTATACATTAATTATCAACGCAACTTTGTTGAATAAGCACAAATTAATGATTAAAGTTATGTGGGTAACTAATTAAAATGGAACACATTTTACTATCCATAATATATTTAAAAGCGTTTGTCCTTTAATTGAACTGTAAGGACGTAGACTGCGTCGTGGTTAACATATATGTAGGTAGTCAAATTTTTTTACAGAAACTAAGCTACTACAATATGTACATAAAATTACAAAATACAATAGAATCAGTCAAGTTATCTAAGGATCGTCGTAAAAACGATCTATAGATAGCTCAACTGATCCAGGTCAAATTTTGTTTTTAATAATAATTAATCAATATCGCTAGATACAGAGAGACATCATGTAACAAAACCTGCTCTATGTTATGTTATAGAATAAACTACACTGGATCCAATCCCACAAATAATTCAAAACAACCCAGCTCCAAATATGCCATTCATAAATCATCAGCTACTCCAACACACAGACGTGAGCTGTTATCACTTACAATGTTGTCTTGATCAGTCTACACAAAGAAGTAATGCCGCTTAGGAACATGTGTGTTTATTTGCGGTAGTTGGGGAAACGCGCGACGCACGCGCAGACCATGCCGCCACTTCAGTTGTTTGAGAAACAGACCGCAAGCGCGCGTCCGCTCGCCGCTCTGCATTTCGCGGTTGAATACATGTTCTCGAAAACTCCAACATGTCGCGGGAGCATAGCAAACAGAGACGCAGCGAACACCATTCGCTGAAGAACTTACCCAGCGAGGTACTGCTGAAGGCACGAAGCACCCTAGTGTCGCTAGGTGGAGCACTCAAAAACAAACATGATCACCATGATAGAGGGAAAACATCGAAACAAGAAAAAGCTAAGGACAAAAAAAATCAAGAGAGGTTAAAAAGCAGCCGTTCCGAGCCTGAGTTTAGTGAATTGCGAAAAAAACATAGAAGTAGAATAGAAGAAAGCACGACACGTGAGTATGGTGCAATAAGACAGAGACCGATGTCTG
The DNA here is from genome assembly GCA_963565295.1 of Epirrhoe alternata. Classification (NCBI taxonomy): domain Eukaryota; kingdom Metazoa; phylum Arthropoda; class Insecta; order Lepidoptera; family Geometridae; genus Epirrhoe; species Epirrhoe alternata. The sequence continues at coordinate 7,006,083 of OY751375.1, forward strand.
TTGGCGGCGCCAAGCATTACGATAAAGAATTGGATTATCGATGTGGTAGTTTACCAAGGGATACCTCACCTCTGCCCAAACATGCTGATTCCATGGAAAAGGTCTGTGTGCAGTCCCGCCTGTATATTCCTGTCGCTGAAAGACTGAGTAATCAAGACGTTCAAATGCAAGATGCTAATGAAAGACCTCGAAAAAAACTGTCATTTAGAGAACCTGAAATAATATTAACAAACGATCGCGGTGGTAGTGCTACTTTAGGACGGTCGAATAAACACATGGGTGTCAATAGTTTATCTAGAAGATCGAATAGGACATCGTTAAGAAGTGAACCATTCATTTCCAGTATGGAATGCTTAGAGTCAGATTTGGAAGTAAGTTATTTACCTTTATTTCTTAGTGTTTACTATTTCAATCACACTACATCTGAGGTTGGTTTCAGCAGTTTACAAAATGTTTAAAATGCCTGATTTCAGTTGTACGAGTAAATGTAATGATTTATATATATAACTAGCTATTGCGCGGGGTTTTGCCCGCGCGGGTACCAACATTTTGAATAGCCTATATGCTATTCCAGGTCACTATCTACGCCTATTCCAAGTTTCATCCAAATCGGTACACTGGTTTAGGCGTGATTGAAACACAAACATACAAACATCTAAACAAACAGTGTGCTTTATTACATTAGTGGGATATATACATACATAATCATTTATATATCAAATTTAAGCTGTAAGTAGGTATATCATAATTCAGTGTTGGACAAAGTAATACATCGTAGGGCTCTAAATCAAACATATTTTATATTCACACCCCTTTCAGTGTAACAATTTAATTTTCATTTTTTAATTAGACTATACTAACGAGTATTAAAAAGCAATAATAACTACATCTAGGCGTTATAACTGTTAGCCGCATGATGAATTCACTAATTTAATAATGGCTTTGCAATGTTTAGAATACCTAGGATTAGCAGGATCTAGATGGCTTTACCAAAAGATGTTGTAAGCTTACGTCAATATGAAGTAGTTCCAGTTCGAACTCGTATACATGAAAGCCAAAAGCTAATAAGAAATCTCGGTGAAGTGATGTGGTAAAGGTGATATATGACCAATGACCGAGCGTGGCCAGCGGCATATCTGGCAGCATGGTTTCGTGTTTATTTTGATTTACCACGGCCTCATCCAAGGGCCTACGTACGCGGAAACGATTTTTTATCAGACTCTCCAGTGACATACCTACTTGCGTTATTATTTTGCCGCAGTTTTGCGTCAAGGGCGATACTTCCGTCGTCAAAGCCATTTATTATTTAGAAAACTTTCGTAAACTGGCTATGTTTGTGCGCGGTATTTTGGAACCGCCGCGCCGCCAACCAACCAACGTGTGAATTACGCAGTAGCTAGAGTAATTACCAAAACATAGTCTTGCTATCATTAATTCACTGGAGTTTACGTCTTAAATCAACAATCGACTGCTAATGGAGTGAAATTAAGTGTACACATATCGCGAGCGCGGTACATAAACTGAAGAAATCAAATTACTTTTACTATGATACGAAACGAATGAAATTTTTTGATGTATGGTTTATTTACCTAGTAAAACACTCAAGCAGACTTCTTTGTAACGGAACTCTGTAAAAGAGAAAAATAAAAGCAAGAAAGTAGCTCGAATAAATAAGCGCTAAGTGAAACTAAGCACCTTAAAGTAACCGCTGTAAATTGTGCAACCATTAAACTTAGTTTTCTAAGATTTAGTATAGCTTCCTTATTTTTCTTGACAGAAAAAGAATAGATTAGTTATGGCTTCAGATTCTAGGCTCCACCAGAATTTCTGGCTTCATTGTTTTAAAATTATGTAGGTTTCAGTGTTGCAGTAGTTATAGTGTTATAGTACACTAAGGTATAGAAAAAAAACCGGACAAGTGCGAGTCGGACTCGCCCACCGAGGGTTCCGTACAAATGGCTAAGTATGTACGTACGTAGGTGCAAACTGTTAGGTTCTCCGACCTACATACCTACACCAAAGTAATTAGGTAGAGAGACTGACTCGTACATGAGAAGGGATTTTTTTTTAATTTTTGGTCATAAATTGAAAATTACATCATAAAAATAATTTTAAATCTGGTTAAGCTTGTGCATGAATTTCGATTTCTATGAGTGCCGAAATATACGTTTATTGCGGCATAAACGGTCGTATCGTTTTTTTTGCGTAACTTACAAGTCTGATTTTTCACAACCTAAAGGGCCCGTAGACCTGAGTACCTATATGGTTTTAATTTCAACTCGATACCTGCACGCGTTCCTGAGATAAAGGGTCTTAACAGACAGACATACAGACGCACTACAAAGTGATCCTATAAGGGTTCCGTTTTTTTTCCTTTTGAGGTACGGAAGCCCAAAAATACATGGGAAAATTATTTCTGTACTACGAGTAGTAAACGTTTTCTGTAACAACGTAGTAATGCTAAGAAGTGAAATTGCGTTACTTTAAGAGACTAATAAAAAATAAAAAGTATAAATAATTACTGGTATAATCAAGCACAATCCACCTGTTCAAAGACAAGAGATAGACAGGAAAATCAAACACAATATCTGGGTTTTCTGTTTACCATTAAATATTCCAGCAGTCACGTACAAAAGCTTTTATCTAAACTCAACCGCATTTCTTTGACCTCACTCTGAATAGTGACGATGCCAACTAAAATAGATATTGGCGTGCACACGGCTATAAGGTATCCCAAAAAATTATGTTCGACGTAAAGGTCATTGTCTCTTGACCAACTTTTCTCGTCGCACTCTCTTATTTACTTTGAACTTTTATTCCGAGGAAATTATTTTCAGGATAGTAGAAAATCGGATTATTAAACAACAAAGTACAAGTTATAGAGTACACTGGTCCTATTCATTCAGTCCTATACATTTGCTAAAATGTATAATAAATAATAATACACTTAAACAATACCTACATTTGACCTACATATTATGAACCAAATTGTAATAGGATCACCAGCACCACTGTATCTTTGTGCTAGAGGACCCACGCTAGTGTCATATTAGTGTCAGTAAATGACATCTTGACAAGTTGTGTCGTGTCTTTTTCTCTAAATGCACAAACTACGTAATAATATCTTTTCAATCTCTGGCTGTCGTCCAACCCACCACTGAACTCGATGATCCACTCTACCAAATTATAGTGATATGCCAGATTCTATTTATTGGATGATTTATATGTTTATTTTCCATAATCTTGGACCACCTCCTAAAATCCGTTACAAAAGTAATCGTAATGTAGATGATTCTAAAGTCTTTGACTAACAGTTTTATAGGCAAGAGCGTAGAATTTCTAATTTGAGTTCTACATGTAGCTGATACCGCAGACTGCGCAAGAACTCACGTGGAACGTAAAAAAATGATCTCGGTTTAAAACAAACGCATTTCGTTCCAGCTCAAATGTGAGGAGCATTAATTAAACATATGTCATCTCCCACGCTCGCTAGAGACCCTTTTGAAACCCTTATTCCATTGTCTGTTGCTTTAAATGAGGGTAATCACCGTTCAAGAGCACTTTTCACTAGTTTAACCGATAAGGGTCACGGATCCAATGCGCTTCAGTGCACATTTCAGAGTAAACATACCTATTCATGTGACATTGATCACGATAGCGCGTACGTTCAATGTTACAACATGAAACAAGCAGCCAGAATGCTCCTCAAAGTAATTATTTTATTTATTTATTATTTATTTATACAAAAAAGTTACCTGCAATAGATACCTAGTAGTTTCTGTCAACTTCGCGCCCGTTACGATGAGATTTCAAGTGCTTCTTCTTGAAACATTGTGGTTAGTAGATACTTTCCAAACCTCCTCACAGCTACCAAGACTAAACTTTTATATTGATATCCTTCGGACGACTAAAACTTTTGAACGAGTCTGAAGAAACTAACTAAAGTTCTTTTTAAAAAATCGCATCGGCAGCTATTCCGCATGTATTTAAGATCACAGACAAACATACAGACATCAAACACGCTAAACGGTGGTTAAAAATGATAACAAAGCACAGATTAGCTATTTTAGTGGATATAAATGGGTTGGAAAACGTTTGTGCTCCATTAAGCGTTAACTTAATCTAGTCTATTATTGCTACAAGAGAATCCATATTCTTGTCTAACTGTTTCTTTTAACATATTGAATATTTCTTCTAACAACTGTTAATAATTTTAATTTGTTTGTTAAATAAAGAAGAAAACATACTTTACTACGCTATTAATCATTAATATTTTCTCTTATCATGTTATTTTACAGAGCCAGGCCATGCGTATCGTGCGTACTGTTGGGCAGGCTTTTGAAGTGTGCCACAAGATGCAGGTGAACTCTCCGGGCGAGCCAGCAGCGTCCGCCTCGTCCGTCGTGGACGAGCCCGCTCCGAGCTGCAGCGACGTCGCAGCTTCCAAAGGTTTGTACAGCCGGCGTTTACCACACGAAGGCAATAAAGTATTCCAAAAACTGAATTGCCTTGCAGAGAATATTATTGCTTTCGACTATGGTTTTTTAAAATTCATTAATAGTGGTGTTTTCAATAAAGTTTTCAAAAAATCCGGCCAATTGCGAGTCTTGACTCTTGTGCATCTAGGGTACCGTAAGTCGAATCAAAGTACATTTACATACTTACTTTAAACTCAAACAAAGGATTTGTAAAATATTCGAAGAAATTTGTAATTGTATTTGTAAAAACAGTTTGTAATTGTATTCTTTAAAGATTGAATTAAAAACTTAAAATTTTTTTATTTTACCTTTATGTGCTGCGATTCACATACAAAGTGTAGGATCGCTTCGTATCAATAGTTGATTTTTAGGTACGAAACACAAAAACGAAGATTCAATTATGGTACTAAATCTGTGGAAAATTAAAAAAAAAAACATATTAGAGCTTTTGTAACTAATAGTTTAATTAAAGAATCGGTATTATACAGGGTGTAAAAAGACAACTACCGAAAACTGAGGGGTTGCAATCAAACCATGATTCTAAATATATTTAGCGAAAAAAAAACGCATTTTATGTTATTTTCGGTTTTTTGCCCCTAGTAGTAATAAGACCATACCTACCTAATTATTTCATTTATGAAAGAAAAAAACAGTTAAAACTCAAAATCCAGCTATCTACGTAAAAAAATCGCACTCAGAACATATGCAAACAGTAATCTTCAAACGCTGTTTTTTTCGGATATAATGATTTTTTCGGAAAATCGTTTTGGATTTGGTTGTGTGTTGGGATGCTGTACCCCTTTCGGCTTCGATAGACGTCTTTTTACACCCTGTATATAACGTCTAAATCTACTGCCAAATTTAAATTTCCTCTGTAATATCAACATACGAACCAACTAACTATGTTTCGGAAACTATATGAGCCCGTACAATGTACCTAATCCCCCTTTATAGCAGATGTATGCAACATGCTTAGCCAGCTAGATACACATCGGGGATTATTTACAAAGAGCACACAATAATTGGATAGAAGAGATAATAAAAGCAACTAATCCTTAAAAAAAATGTAATTTCAAACAGTAGCAAGGAAAAAGCATATAAACATGCTCTATTTTCTGTGAGAGGTGTTAAAAACCATAATTTTCTGTCTAGGTTATTTGCAGAATTTTGAATTATCAGAAGTAAAACTTCATGCACTCTCTCCAGTCACTAGCAGTAGCTTATCGAGAGGCAGATAAGTCTACTGCGAAACAAGTCTTCGGCACTACTGACAGCAATTTCAATAATCAACGAAAAACCAACAAAGGTATAGAACTCCGCCAGCTTCTGAAGTTGAAATTCCTGAATCGCAGTCGCTTTGTTCGTCGTTTCGGTCGAAGTTTTAATCTAGGCTTGTCGTGAGACTTTGTCCGATTTTCTAGTATTTCACCGCTGCCTGGCCAAACGACTTTTTGTGCTTTGCGAAATTAAAACACCCAACTGAATTAGCAACATCTGGCTACGCGATAACTATTTCATCTCAGCCCAGCGAATTAAACCTCAGAGTTTTACTTGTGTACAAAAATTAAGTATTTTTTACATTTTACGAGAGTCGTAAATTTTACAGCGACGACAAGGCAGACGAGCTCGTGTTCGTATTTTAATTGACATATCCAGATTAATGTATGTGCCTACTAATGTGCCTTCGTCTCTGTAGATAAATTAACTCGTGGTCTAAATAAACTTATCTTGACATTGACTTTGAACTGCCTCTGAATCCGATTTAGAATTGAAAATAAACATATAATTTATGTAGATAGTAAAAAATCACCGCTTGATATAAATCGCATGTGTCAGAAGCCGCACGTAACATGGAACAGGAGATGCCTACGCTTCGGCTAATCTTTTACGTCATAATGATGGCATCGATTATTTACCTGCTGGAGCTGGCAAAGTTCTCGTTAAAACTACGATAGACAGCAGATAAAATCGACTCGCTATGTTCCTATCTCTATATATTCCATTGGTATAAATACGGAATAGAAACAGCCACACTGTTCTAGCGGTACAGTATGTGTTGAAGTGCGGCAAAGATACGGAGGCTTAGTACTAGTGAAACAGAAACAGATTGACACCTAGGTAGTCATTGTTTACATAAAACTAATTCTACCAGGTCACCGTCAGTGCAAACATTAAAGATATCACGAGACATTTAAAAAAAATCTGTTGAGCTGAAATGTGCTGAAATATTTATGATAATGGGCCGGTACCAAATCATTTTGCATAACTTTGTACGCCTAGTCTCGCTTTGCAATATGATTTTTTTTATCTAATACCAAATACTTTACGTGGAGGTAAAATTGCAAACATAATTTATATATATATAAGTTAATGTATAAGTTTCTTGAAAATAAATACTTTTGAATTGAATTGAATTGAATTTAGGTTGGTTAGCCGTGTGCATAGTAAGGCTGCAATATTTTGTATATAAAAATAATATACGCTCGCTTAATGTGTCTGATCCAGTAGAGGAAAGTTTAGCGGACTGCAGATTATTATGAGCATGGTTCTGAGGTCTCGTGAGGCTCATTCATTCGCGCTGATTTCTGCTCACTGCGCACTAATACCCTAGGGACATTGTTACTGGTTGGCTAGAGTTTATCTAGGTTACGGTGCCATAGTTTAGTTAAAAGGTGTATATTTAGTTAAATAATCGTTTACACATGATAGAACAATTAGGTACCTACGTGTGTATTTTTTGAATCGTCAGGAAATATTACCTGCTTAGATTAGTAGGCTATTATACATATATTTAAAATAGGTATTACATTTCAAGCATCTATCGTTCACCCATACAGCTTTGTTGCTGGCCAACTTGATAATTGATGTATTCTTATACAATCTAGGTAAATAGCTCTCTTACACAGCGACATAAGTCCATCAACAGTTTGTGAATTTAGAGTTCCTTTTTTATTTTGCTATGTGGGTGTGTGGTGAGGAATATCGCGATATAGTCTCACTATGAATTAGGTGTACTAACAAAGATGAAGCGCCTACATGTTGAAAGATTATGTGGTAGTGCTTGGGTGGCTCTGTAGGTACGTTTATATAGTAGAAACTGTTTCGCACGTTCAGTTTAGTACTGTTCACGGTGACGATGTTAACGACTCTCGTTGGCTACTAGCTGCTCTATCGCAAACGTTTTTACTACTGGACTCGAAAGTGACTCTTACTAAAACACCATTTACACCATACCATTCTTGCATCGTCTTGCTTTCTCAAACTCAACGGAGCAAGAGCTAATATTATGTGGCAAGAGACAAGAATAGTATGCCAGAATAGTATCGTGTAATTCTGTGATTTTTTACCACAAATCATAAAACGCCGACGCGTAGGTTACTTCACGTAGGTATTAGTAAAAGAATTAGGAACAAGTTAATTAATCTTGTAAAAATATAAGTTAAGCTACTATGCTACTACATAGTTTAAACATTTGGTTAAACGTCTGTGGATTTCAAGTTTAGGGCAATGTAAGTGTGCTCACCGAAAAGAAAACATTGTAAGGCAATCCTAAACTAACTGAGAATTACGAAACATTTTTGTGAAAAGATCAACCTTCGGGCGAACCTTCCAAATCTATGCATCACTGACCTTTATTATTGGTCATATTTTATGGTAGACTATTTATACAGTGAAAAGAATCGGAGCCTAACAAGATTTCTCTGTTCCTAGCACGGTAGATATTCTAGAACGAATTTTTATAGCCTAAGCATATAGCAGACTAAACATAAGTATTTCTCTAATTTAGAATCAAAATCACCCAGACGACTGGCTTACAATTTTGTAAAATAGACCAATGATCAATCACTAAAAGATTAGCTAGTGTCAGTGCTATTTCTTCGGTGTCTTTAACTTATGTATACGACATGACAGCGACCTCTTTTTCCTGTGTGTCTTTAACCACAAAAACTGCCTAATTATTTCCTTGTCTTCCCCTTCCTCATCTTGCTTCTACTCTGCGAATGACACTGTACTCTCAAATAATTCGTGAAAATGTCGCCTCCAGCATCAGCAAGTCTCCAAGCTGAAATGAAGCTATCGTTCTACAGTTGCTTCTGCATATCATTGAGCGGAAGCTCGTAAACTTGGAAAGTACTGTGTGCCAAATAGGTGTTACGCATTGACTCAGTATAGACTTTGAACCAATCTTGTCAACTATATTTGCTGTAACAATAATGCTGAGGTTATTTTTGAAATATTTTCTCCTCATAATCCGGTATTAGATCAAGCCCAAATTCGACCTATGTAGTTAGTCTAATATTGCAATATTATAGTTAAAATGTCTCAAAATAACCAGTACATTAATAACGATTTTAATTTAACAAATTATAAATTAATATTAATTTAACATTTAGCGAAATTCACTATAGTAACACCCACATACCCACCCATACTTCAACAAAGAACACCACTGTACCGTCAACTTGACGAAAATAACAATGAAATAGCTCTCAGCTCGAAGTATCCTCGCCGGGCCTTGCTCATGAATTTCAGAGCATGTAATCTTGTCCCTACAACGGTATGAGAGATGGCACAACGTATGAGACTTGACAGATGAGCCAGTGAGTTCTTGAAAGGACGGATCTTTAATGAGGCCACTAGTTCGTCTCGTATTTACAACATTTGAATTAAAAATTTAAAAAATTTTAGTACGTCTTTGATAACACTTGGCTACTTACACAACGAGTAGCCAAGAGACGCGGTATCTCATATAGAACCTATATTTTACACAAAAATGTACATTGTTGGTTCAGTGATAACGTGAAAGTGTCAGCGGTATCGCGAAACGCACCGCGAAGCCGGGGGCGGATGTCGCGTCGCGAGGTCTCCATGTGACCTCTCCTACAAAAAAGTGTATTACAACAAAAAACAACTGCACATATTATTAAACTGAAGATTTTTAGATTATTGTTGCAAAAACACTGTTACGTTATCAACGGGATAATTACCATGATTGTTATGTTCGCCATGATAGTTTCAAAAACTATATTGTTGCAAAGTTTGTAAGGATTTCTGAAGGAATTGTTAATACCACGTTTGTTATAAAAACGATTGGAAAAAATAATTTAAAACTATGTAGGTTAGGTTATTATTGTTTGGTATAATTTTGTGCGCTACTAATCTACGCGATTACGAATCTTAGTATGTAGCCGGAAGTGTAAAAACAAAGCCGGCAGGTATTCAAACTCTACAGTGTTAACAAAGTCTTGACGACTAGACCAGTGTATAATTTATGGTGAATGATAATCAACTCACGTCATTCATTATGAAGGTTTATAGGTACTACGTACCTATTTATAATTAGCTTGCTGTTTTATGACATCCGACGATATAGTAATAAGAAACGTCATAGTTTTGATGCGATTACCCTCATCATGAATGTTTACGTCTGAAGTTTACTTATGGTTGAAATATAGGGTTTGTTATAGTAGTTTCCAAGAAGTGATGGCCACAGAATGCTTAGTGGGGTGTACTGTCGACTTTCAAAGAATGTATTCGTATTCGGACGAGCATATTGATGCAAATTTTTTATTACTAATACAATTAGCATGTATTATGTATGTACAATTAGCATCGAAAAATTAATATACGTTTGGAATTATATTTTCTGCAAAGTAAGCTAATGTCAAATATGCACATATTTGGACGTGCCTATAACTACCTCAAAAGATACCTCTCCATCTTTAGATCTGAGAGAATGACTACCGCGCTTCGGGGATACATGCAGTTTCCGTACCTATGAAATAAATTGACATTACATCAAAGTAAAAATTGCCTAATTAACAAAAAGTCAACTGTGAAAAACAATAGCTTTTGATCTAGGCCATGATTCTCGGAAGCGTTTGAAACTAGTCATAAAAAATAAATTTACAGCCAAAGTCATTGCCAAGGTACATAGCTCGGACCGTAAATAATCATAAATGGCAAATTGGTAAATTATGTGACGGTTCTTGGAACCGTGGAGCTAATGCAATGACGCGAATAATCACGTCTACTCAAAAACCGTTTCATGAAAACGAATAAGTCGACAGGTTGCGCCCATTTCCGCATAATCTTCGGTCGAGACGTTCGTTTATTAGAATGCTGGTTTCCTCACGATGTTTTTAGAATTTAAACGGTGAAAACATTAGTAAATACCTATTTCCGGTATGAAAATTAATAGATGCATAGCCGGCTATGCATCTAATCGTAAGTTCGAAGTGCAGTGCACCCGGGTGCACTGCACTTCGAACTTACGACCTTTAGTACTTACGAAGGCCACCCCCAAAAACACAAATTCGATTCAAAAAGCTTCGGCCAGAATCTAATTTGCGGGACCCACGCGCGTTTTTTGAATCGGTACTTTTAGTTCCTCTAAAGCTAAAACGTAGGGGAAGGTTGCCATCATTGGACCAGCGCTTTCATTGGACCACCGACGTATTTGCAAAACTATGATAGCTAGCGACAGCAAAACCAATAGAAACGAGTCTTTAACAACTCAGATGCACCCCACTTTAGTCTCAGCGACGTTGCAAGACGTGGCGATTAGTGACGTATGTGAGTCTGTTTTCGGAAGGCAAAATCTAAAATTGTAACTCTGAACAAGTTGGTGTTGGTCATTGTATTCATGTTTAACTGCATGTGTTGCTATGAAATATTAGACAATTTTATTGTGAGTCTATGTGCGTTTTTAAATTTTGTCTATTCGTGTTAGTTTAGATTTAACATGGTTTCTTCTCCATGAGTACCTAGTTCCTATCAATGGACCACTTGAGAGTTCCACCATTGGACCAGTCCAATCATAGCAACTTATTGTCTTTTAAAAAAATGTAGATAATGGGAATAGTTTCCGTGAATTTCACTTAATTATGCATTAAACTGTTATTTTTCATTAATATTTAAATATTATATTTTGAAATATTCAGAATGTCGATGACAAAAAGGAAGCCTTTGGCATGGACCAAAACAAGTTAAAATCTTGTTCTAAAAAAACAAAGCATATGTTTTAATGAGGTAAGCAGAACAAAATAGAGGCCTAAAAGAAACACATCAAAATACATTACATGGAGCGAAAAAAAAAGCCAAAAACATGCTAAAATTCTGAAAAAGTCCCCGCGCAGACTTATAAAATAACTTTGTGTGTAATGATCTCATTCCTATAATCGTTAGACAACTGGCATTTGAGATAGAAAGCAAAATGATGTGAATATACTCATGACAGTTCTGTAAAAATGGAATAATATTGACAGCTACAATAAGTTGCCATGATTGGACCTCTCGAACATTTTCTCGAAGTCCAATGATAGCAACCTGGTGGTCCAATGAAGGTGCCCATGGTCCAATGAAGGCAACAGTCCAAAATTTAGATTTCTTCGTATAAATCAAAAACTACAAGTCTGAACTGTTTGTGTTTTTGGTTATTATAAATGTAGGTCTTACTAATCAAAAATGATGCATTGGTTTTATTTTATCACGAATACTTTTTTAGTTATAAGGTCGTAAAGTTAGATGCCATTGATGGCAACCTTCCCCTATGACCTCTTGCTAAAAACTAGCGAAATCCTTTGAACATAATATTTGCTATGTACAAAGTATTTCGCTGTACCTTTGATATGAATTATACGTTTTAGGGTTTGGACATTTTTATGAATGGTCATTTTTCATTTGACATTTTCCATAATTGGACATTAGTCGTGCAAAGGTGTCGTTTCGAATATTATCGTAGCCGATTCTTAATTTAGTTGAACGACTGAAGATTTATTTTACGAAATATTTTACAGAAGCAGCATCCGAGTGTGGAGGTTCCGATGCTGCATCAGCAGCGCCAGTCATTGAGGAAGTGGCTGCAGTCAAGGAGGAACTGGTACGGCCCTCGCATCTAGACCTGCTCCCTCCGCCGCCTAAAAAAGAAGGCAAACGAACGGTAAGACAAGCTTTTGTGTATGTACCATGTTATATTGTACTAGCTGTCCGCCGCGGTGTTACCTGCGATCCCTCGGGAAAAACTTCACTTCCCCGGGATAAAATATAGCCTATGTTCATCGGGGATAATGTAGGATTCTATTGGTAAAATAATTTTTCAAATCGGTTCCTATTCATCCTAGTTTCGGAGCCTATTCATTTCAAACAAACAAATATTTCCTCTTTATAATACTAGTATAGAAGTATAGATTTATTGACTAACAATTTCTGACTAGGTAGTTCGGTGATGGATAAACTACCAGCCAAGCCTAAAACTGTAAACCCTAAGTGCGTAGTGCTAGTTATCATTATTTAGTATTCTTTATTTTAGAGAAAGGTAATTATAATAATAATTTCACCAAGCGTTATTTATTACAGAGAGACAAGTATATATTATAGCACAGTAAACCTAAAAATAATATTACTTATCTTAGTAAGGCTACGTCTGATGTGATTTTTAATTATCTCTAAATATCTTTTAAATTGTATATTTCGTGTATATTTTGTATTATTTCGTGTATTTTATTTCAACTGCACACTTTTATTTTCGCCCTCAGATAATTTAAAATAAAACACAATTAACCAACCCTTATACAGGGTGTAAAAATACAACTACCGAAAACTGAGGGGTTGCAATCAGACCATGATTCTAAACATATTAAGCGAAAAAAAAAATGCAAAAAAATATTTTGACTTAGATTAGTCATTTTATATTATTTTCGGTAAGTAAGTAAGTTCGGTTATTTACTACTAGTACAACATATTAAGACTATACGTACCTAATAATTTAATTTATAAAAGAAAAAAAACACTTAAAACTCAAAATCCAGCAATCTACGTAAAAAACGCGCCCAGAACATACACAAATAGCACTCTTCAAACGCTGTTTTCTCCGGATATAACGATTTTTTCGGAAAATCCTTTTGGATTAGGTTGTGTGTTGGGATGCTGTACCTACCCCTTTCGTCTTCTGTAGACGTCTTTTTACACCCTGTATAAAGAAACAAGAATCAATGTTTGATTCCATTTCATTGAATGTTTGGCTTTAATTGGGTAGAACGGTAGAATTCTCTTTTTATCGACTGGGAAAAATAATATTCTTTGTTTTTAAAACTAGTTGCATTCTGTACAATGTTTTTTGCTGAACATTTCAAACAACTCAGAAAAAGGCGAACATACAGTGAAAATGAAAATGTAGGTATGTACACACACATGTTCAATGTTCATCACGTTTACATTTTAACTTTATTCTGTTGCTACAAGAAAAGAAGTAACTTTTATCTAGAAATATGTGTTAGGTTTTAGCAAGTTAGTAATTGAACAGGTATAAAACAAAATAATAATAATAAAGCTGGACTTTACACAGCATCATCTAGCCCCAAAATAACTAGAGCTTGTGTTATGGGTATCATGACAGATATTCTAATTATATAATTACTTTTTGTTTGTAAAAATATAAGTACTTACATATTTTATATAGAAAATACCCAGACCCGAGACAAATATTTGTAGATCATAAATCATACAAAACGTTTAATCTTGTCCCGTGACGGGGGTCGAATCCGCAACCTGCATCACAGGCCTTCGCCCACTGCGCTACATAGGTCGTCGTACCACACTAACACCATTCTTATATTATTGTTCTCCTCGTATTTAATATCTAATTAGCGAAAGATTTTTTAGGTCCATGGTTTTAATAATTTAAATATTTTGTTACATTAACAGAAATTGATAAAACATATACGTAGACCATCGTTTGTAAAGGAAACTTAAAATGTTTGTACCTACAACAGCTGGTCTAAAATTAAGAAAATGTATTAAGTACTTAGATAATCCCACGTAGATATCTGTTGAAAACTAAACAGTGTTACTGGAATATTTAATTAAGATGAAGCGTGAAGCAAATTATGATTTCCTTACTAATTCTTGGCACTACGTTTTAGAAATAAAAATATTTCTCATTCATTAAAGTGATCTAGTACCCACATCCTCCAACGATATGATCACAGTACCTACTTGTAGCTTTACAAAGTTAAATTATACAATAAACCCTTGCCTTTAACCTACCTGTATTAATTTTACCCAATAAAAATAACCCAAACATGCTATTGACCTCTGACCACGGTTTGTACCTCTATGTAATATCTGTCTCGGGGGTAAACCTTGCTCATCGTAAAATGTATATTTTATTTGCTCAATTTTCTTTATCTTGTATGTTCTATTATTATTTTTTATTTCCGTTGAGTTAAATACATTTTATGGCAGACCTAGGTTAGTATACCTAGTAAATTTTATTGACTAATAAATGAAAATGACTACCAATCAGACATCTTCAGGCCTTTCAATGATAGTTAAATTCTTCGACTGTTGATCGTTAAATCAAATACCTATTATTACCTACCTAGTCTTTATTTATTTATTAGGCAACACCAACAGCATACATAATACACATTTATGGGAACATTTTCAAACAGTCATTCTATAGAATGTTGGTACACATTGGTACAGGCATGCACAACATTTACAATAAGTAATAGGAACTGACAACAGCTAAAAAGCGAATAAGTTAGTAAGTTCGTATGAGTCAGTGGCCAACTCTGGTGACGGAGTTTTTAGGCCGCCTTAAGGCCTCCGTCATGGCTTAACGACTTAAATAGCCGGGACCGACAATTTAACGTGCCCTCCGAAGCACGGAAGCGCTCAGATGAAAATGCCACTGGCGGTCACCCATCCACTTACAGACCGTTTCAAACGTTGCTTAACTTCGACGATCTATCAAGAACGACTAAGCAAGCACGACCACGAGCGCTTCAAGCTAATAAAAGCTAAAGATTAATTAAAATCAAAACAAAAAATAAAATCAATTAGAAGCCTTAAACTTTTGTATATTTATATTAAAATACTTACACATGTTTTTTTATTCTTCTTCTTGTCTAATCACTAGTTTTTTCGATTATTAGCAATGTGTGATTAGTGTCATCAATAATTGCAAGAGCCTACTCCTATCGGTGTGGATTTGGATCAGAAAAAATGGATAGAATGTTGGAATGTGGATACCTACCATGCGTGTGACAGGAGTGAGAAACATGTTTCCGACCTTACTTAATGTCAGGAAGATGACTTGGTTGGTATCTTACCTACTAGCAATTTTTTTCTTCGTCGAATTTTTGTTCAATTTGGACATTCGTTCAATCCTAAATCATGCGCGGCAGTATAGCCGCCCCTCATTTGCACTTTATTAATTGAATTAGAAGATATTTCGCAAATCTTCAGTTTTTTTTTATATCTCCAATACTTTCTCCATTCAATTCTTTGTTGGATTTATTTTTCCGGACAGTTCTCAAATACGGTGCGCTATGTTTTCCTATAAACCCACTTTTACTAATTGCGTTTGCTATAACTTCAGCAGCTATAACCGAATATAGATATAACGGTTCAATTCTTATACACTCATTTTGTTATAAAACCACTTTTACTAATTTGTGATTTATATAACTATACCATATTCTATAATCGTAAAATACATAATTATTTTTATTATGACGACCATTTTTTTATTTTTTATTAACCTATACTTTCCCACTGCTGGGCAAAGGTCTCCCCCAATTGTTTCCATCTATTACGGTCTTCTGCCACGTCCCACCAGTCCTCTTGAAAGGCATCCAGGTCGTCACGCCAACGTTTCCTTGGCCTGCCCCGGCTTCGTCGCCCATCTGCAGGCATCTATGGCGTGACAATCCCTGCCCACCTTTCGCCATCCATGACTCACGTGCCCCGCCCAGCTCCATTTTAAGTTTGCAGTTTTTTCTCCCACATCTGCAATCCCAGTTTTTGCCCGAAGAGTGGAGTTTCTGACTCTGTCGGTTCTCTTCACACCTAACACGCTGCGTTCCATAGCTCTTTGAGTTTGGACTTCTGCACCTCGGTTAAAGACCATGTTTGGGCACCATAGGTAAGGACAGGCAGAATACACATATCGATGAGTTTTCGCTTAAGGCACAGTGGAAGGTTTCCCTTCATTAGCGTTTTCATGGACCAGAAGCTCCTCCAGGCGTTTTCAACGCGACGGTCTATTTCTTTGTCTTGCCTGTTATTGAAGGAGACTATCTGACCCAGATAGATATACTCATCGACATATCGTAATTCTTGCCCATCCACCTCGATCTTATATTTGGTGCTGTTAGTCATGGTCTGTGTCTTTAACCGATTCATCTGAAGTCCAAAGCAATACATTTAATATGTTATAAAGTTTATCACGTCTAATAATAATAATAATAATTGCAATATTACTAATAGTATTATGCCATAATCATATTAAATTGAGAGTATACTTAATGGAGAATCGCCACCAAAAAAATTCGTATCATCATCATCGCCCTGCCCTTTTCCCACCCCATTATGTGGGGTCAGCACAACATGTGTTCTTCTTCCATTCTCCTCTATCAGCCGTCATCTCAACACTCACTCCTTTCTTTCGTATACACGTACGAAAAAACGAGTGTATAAATAAAATACTACAGAACAAAGACCGATACAAACCAGGTGATTTTTTTCTACCTATAACGATAAGGTATAAGAGGAACAAGTCGGTTCTGGCACTCGCCGGCCGCTACCGCGACATGCTTTGCTCGGCTTGTGCACGGTTTTGTCACTATTTAAACCATGCTCGTCGCTACGCTCCTCGCAACCTATTCTACAGGTCTGTCAGCTTGTTATGGTAACACCATAAATTTATAGAAATTTCCTATTTAGAGATATTATTATTTAATTTTATGTAATATTTCCGGTATACATATTTATAATAATTATACAAACTGCACGATATAGCAATATTAAACTATATAAATTAATACAGTTATAACAAAATAATTTTATAGAATATGGAACTATAGTAAAAAGGTGTTCGAACTAATACAACAATTATAGCCAATAATATTTAGAACAACTGCACTTAAATCAAATATACGTTATGTCTATACTTATGTATAGCAAACACTATTAGTACAAGTGGGTTTATAGGAAAAGTATGATCACCCTCAAATACATCTCGTCCTACCTATGCACTGGTTCAATTTTCTATTTTTCGTGACCTCAGCGACTTGTTGCTTTCCTACCTTTAGTCCATATTTTCGTCTTGGATGCCTCAAGTGTAATTCCAGCTTTTTACTCTCCCTTGTTGAATTGTTTATCATGATTTTGAGATTATTTATGTAAATAATAAATAATAATAAATAAATAATGCTGGACAATTTCACACAGCATCATCTAGCCCCAAACTAAGCATAGCTTGTACTATGGGAACCAGATAACTGATATACTACTTAAATACCTAATTAATGAAAATTACAATTCGCCTGTAATGCGAGTGACCCATTATTTCTATTGGCAACTGTAGCGTCCTGGTATTCAGGGCTATAATCACAGTATAATGATACAATGGAAACCACTTATCAATGCACACTGTCAGGTGCTTATGGACGTCCGTCCCGTTCGAGTGCCAACGCACAACTGAGTCAACTGAGCAACTCATGCTACGCTTTAATCAAAACATCACATCATTCCTTTTTTTTTTTTTTAATTAAAGTAGCCATTATTTAATTACATAATCATAAAGTTTATCGCTAGAATAAACAATCATTATGTTATACAATTTAAAGATTCTGATTACACATTATCATTACCAAAATTAAATACTTTGCTTGTGAGGCATTACGCGTATTAATTAGCCTTGTTTTCACTTGCTCCGCTTATTTGTTTATTTCTACATCTATCGCTTGCCAATTATTCTGTTGTATATCTATCTATCTATTGTCTTCCTTTTTTTCATAGTTTTTTTTTTTTTATAAATTGTTAATCTCTTTATTTTTAACTTGTATAGAATGGTTTTAATTCACAATGTTGAATAACACCACAATTTTGTTTTTACATACACAATAGTTTATTAACACAATCTGGACATTGAGAGTATTGACCATCTGTATGGTATGATACCTATATGATTTATTTACAAATACTTTCGAATTTATCATTATATAGCACATCACAATTGAGGCTAACTAAAAAGTCCAATCTGAAAAACCTGAGGGGCTATTGCGTAACTCAACTGACAATAAACATCAGCTTCATTCTGACTTTTGAAACCTAGACTGGATTTCAATTGTCATATTTCGTATTGAGTGATTGCTTGAGCTCTATTTAGATGACAACCGGCAACGGATTTCAAGTTAGACAATAAGGCTGCTGATCCGATTGCCTAGGTATAGGTAGGTTCTAACATCTCATTACTATGTAGGATATTATTATAGTGGACTTAACGAAGTACCTAGGTATTGGCATACCTAAATCATTTAAAAACTATTAGATACCTAGTACCTACTTCGTAATTTATTTATTTTTAATTTGTCTAACTAATTTTAATGCTGTGACTTCTAATGAGTCTTCAACAAAATCGTTTAACGGTATAATTTCTATTATCTACTATTTGATTTAGATATAGATATCCATCATCAAGAGAATGAGCAACCGAAATGGCGCCAACCGTATTAACTATCAGCTATGTTATGTATCCGACGATGCGAAACGTTCTAACCGTAGAACCCATCTTTCAATTCTCGACCCATCAATAACTAAAAGGAAATTGATTTTTATCGTCACTGTACATTTGTACACCACAGCGTGAATAAAAAGTGACTTCTACTCAATATAAGTAGTTATAAGCTTACTAGCTGACCCGACAGACGTTGTCCTGTCTTAACAATGACTTTTTATATAGAGAATTTTCTGAATTTTCTTTGCTATAAACCTCACGGAGCCCGAGACCTTTCCAACGAATGCAAAACCGTGGAAATCGGTTCGTGCGTTCTGGAGTTATAGCGTCAGGAAGGAAAACCCGACTTATTTTTATATAGTAGAGATAATATAATATATTATGTTTTTGTTAGGTCTCTGGCTATTACTAGTACTGTACCAATGACTGTACCTAATGATATGAAACTTTGTATTCTGAAATAAATAATTAATTATTTATTTAATAACAGCGGCTTGTACTTGAACCCTCGGTTTCATAAAAAGTTAGAGCATACAATAAGACTTGCTACTCTTGAGAAGCACTTTTTTGGTTTCTTAACGAACTTTAGTCTAATCTGAAAATTACCTACAATAGTTATTGCATATTAGATTATAAAACACCTCGAGTTTTATCAATCTCAAATAAGATATTTGAGGTATTAAGTTAACAACACCTTTGACGTTCAATAGAGAGAGATTTTTATGTTTGGGGGACTAGGTGGTACTTCCCCACCGAGTTGCAAAGGAAGATCTCACCTCTATCAAGGCTGTCCCATCTGGACCACTTGCCTTGGTGGTCTGTCGACCAATAGTTGATATCGGATGTTCATTATAAATATATAAAGGTTAGTTGTAACCGAATACCGTACTTGCGTGATCTAAAACTATGATGCAATCTAATGCTATGACTTTTGTCTGATCATTAGGGTCATCAGATCTTAATGTGCTAACATTATCCAAAAACTGTTCAAACCGATCAAAACGTATTCCTGCCCTACAATTTCAACTTTGACAAAATAAACTATTCCAAGGAAGCTTCCGACCTCTTCGACAGTTTTAGGTCTCTGAATGTGAAGGTATTTAAATAATATTATCTTTAGCTATGGACCTCCTTGTTGACAGAGACTTTCTGAAAACAGCTCGTGTCTAGAAAATTTCATGTTTCTTATTACTGCCAAAACACACTTCTCATTGTTTAACAAAACATTGTTACCTTTTAGAACATTATAAAATCTCTTTTGTACTATTTATCATCCGTACCGAAAGTACTATAATATCACCCATAAAGTTAAAGACACCGTCACCTGGTAGGTAAAAAAAACGTTACTTACTTACCTGGTAGGTGTCGGAAAGAATGTGTTTAAGGACGTAAGTACTTAATAAAAGTTATGCTTAAGAAATTATAATTTTCTTTTGATGGACTAATCTCTAATAAAACATTTTTGTTTTTACTGCCTACCTACTTTTGAATATTATAATAATTATAGTAGTAGTAGGTAGGTAATTCTTTTGCTATGTCGAAGAAGTCACAGTAGGTGATTTTCTTGGTTTATGGCTATGCTCGCACATTGCATGTTGACGCGACACATATTCTAGTCCCCAGTTACTTGGTGCAACCTATGAAGAGGTTTTATTTTTTTCCAATACTACAATAAAATCGGTGATGGTTCTTAACTAACTGTAGGTAACTCCAATATCAATTTACCAGTTATGTACCAACACCAACGCGGGCTATATTCTTATTTGAAAACTTTCTTGTTTATTTGACGACCAAGTGGTCGTCTCCTCCATTTTCCTTTTGGTAGTTTCAAGTTTCATCAATAGATATAATATTCACAAAGCCTATTTATGCTTCGATTAAAACTTCACCTACTTGCCATTTTATATGACGCGTCATCTTCGTTAGTGTGAAATAGTAAAATTATTTATTTTGCTTGGTTTAGACTACCTTTTGTGTTTGCTCACTGCATGAGTTCGACATTTCACTCAAAATGTTTCACAAATTGTGTTCTCGTATTCATATTTTTAGGTTATTTATTGGTTTTATATTATTGTGCTATAGTGACTGTATCACCTATCACCTTTTATAGTGGGAGGGTATTTTATCTGAAACCTAATGACATGCATTTCTCGGTAATATTCAAATTACTCATCAAAGGCCGTTTGCCCAACTTTTACACTTTGCACTTTGGTAGCAAAATCTTACAATACATTTTAAACTGATAAGACTGAAAACATTTCTTGCTATCAGGACCAAACCACTGGATTGAGTCCCATTCTCCAAAATTCCTTTCCACTGAAAGGCGTTAGGACTACTACCCTAGAATTGTCCGTGAAGCGGTGGAAATCAAAAGGTAAATCAATTTCAACCGGAAAAGTGGATAAAAGCTCTCATTGACGTGGAATCCAGTACCTAATTAATAAATCATCGCATCTCCGAACATATTTTCGGATACTGTGAGCGTGATGTGCACATAACAATAATTATCCTGTCGGTGGTGTGCCGACGACTTTTAAACACGTTGTGAGGGTACTTTGAGTTTCCTTCACAACAGATGAAAACGATGTGCCTGCCTCTCCAGTAACCTTGTGACCACGATCAGTGCAACCCGATCGAAATGACGAGGTAAAGGTTATATTCGAATATTAGGTATCTAAACCTTTACACGATCTCGTCCTGTCATTAATACAATGATAAGACTGAAAGCTTCCCAATCGAAAGTTTCACAGTTTTAACACTAACATAGACATAAGCCTACTAAACTAAACACTAACACTAAAAGAACTTACAATTTATCTGATTTGATAAATCGATTGATCTGAGTGGGAGTGTTTGTTGGTTTGTCATTTTAAATCTGATCAGTAAAGATAGTCAAGAAAAACAACCCCTTTGATATTCATATGAAGTTTTATAATGTTGTAAGTATTCATTTATTTTTTACCGACTTCATTATATTCTGCGACACAGTTTCAAACTTCTGCAGATGTCATCGACTTTTAGAAATCTGTACCCTTGTTTTATGTTCCTAATAAGGACGGTAAGGTAATG
Source organism: Epirrhoe alternata (assembly GCA_963565295.1). Taxonomy (NCBI): domain Eukaryota; kingdom Metazoa; phylum Arthropoda; class Insecta; order Lepidoptera; family Geometridae; genus Epirrhoe; species Epirrhoe alternata. The sequence goes on from OY751375.1 coordinate 7,028,157, forward strand.
ATTATTATTATTTATCCTCAAAATCTTTTATCCATAAGTATATTTATTTTGATTACCAAATTCGACACTATGTGTAACTCATGTAAGAATTACCCGAGAAATGCATTCACTAGTATCGCTAAAATTTCAATTCAAGTTCAAATAATTCAATTCGATCTCAATTCCAATCTCGATTCTGATCTCGATTCCGATCTCAATCCTGATCTCGATCTCTCTATCTCAATTTCTATTGATATACTTAGCATTGGACAATTTATTTTAATAACTGTATTGCACCTACTACTTAGGTATTTAATTGATCTAGTACCAATTGGCTTTGCCAATCCACTACTACTTGTTTAGTACCGGCCAATAATATTCCAATTATTGCCCCTACTACTTACATTATTAGTACCGAATGGCGTTGCCAATCCCTACTACTTGTTTTTAGTACCGGCCAATAATATTCCAATTATTGCCTCTACTACTTGTTTTTAGTACCGAATTGTTGCCAATTCCCTACTACTTGTTTTTAGTACCAAACTGATGATCCTTCTCCCATCAGTTACTACTACTGTGGTTTCGATTACCTCTTGTTAGCACTGACAAACGCTTTAATATCAATAGCATGTCTGTTTGCTAGTATGTATTTGTTTTGTTATCATTTTATGAGGTTAGCGCTTGCAATAATGCTTTATTGCATCGCTTGTAATCGAAACCTTTCTTACTTACATGTAGGTAGGTTCAGTAACTTCGTGCAGTGTGGTAAAATTGAGCTTAAATAATTTAGCACTTTAACTACCTATTGGTCTTAAAGTCCTAATTCGATAAGATAAAAATATCACTGATCATTCCACTTAAGTATTACTTTGTGTTAAGTTGTAATACAATGTAGGTACCCTATAATACTTATTCAATTTACCTTTATAAGGTACTGATAGAATATACTTTAGATATGTACAAAGAATTTTACTAGCAATGAAAAGAATAAACTTTTAAATTATTTATGTAGGTAGGTTAAGTTTCTTAAAAACAATATTTATAATTATTTTCATAATCGATTCAAACACACCACACAAATAGTCGATTAATGCGTGATATTCTATTCCTTTTATCGTATCTAAAACTCACAAGTCATAAACCAACACTGCACTTGGTTATCCTAACCTTTTTTTTTTTTTCAGCAAGTATTTTTGTATAGATATTTTACTCACGTTTTTATACTCGTCGCCAATGTAGCGTCCTGGTATTCAGGGCTATAATCACAGTATAATGATACAATGGAAACCACTTATCAATGCACACTGTCAGGTGCTTATGGACGTCCGTCCCGTTCGAGTGCCAACGCACAACTGAGTCAACTGAGCAACTCATGCTACGCTTTAATCAAAACATCACAGCAACCACAAACAATAAATAAAATATACCTACGACAGCTCAAATCATATCCATCTGTACGTACTCGGCCAAGTAATAAAGATGTTTTATGAGTTTCCTTTTATTTTCTCTAGAATCCACTTGTTCCAATAATTCCATTGTTATCTGAACAATTTCCGAAATAATATTGATACAGGGATGACGGTAACAAAATAAATAGACTAGTATAAATATAGACGTACGTTATTATCCGAACTGAAATAGTCAGAACCTACTCATGATAATCGCTCTCCCATATCGAAATCGAGAAGATCCTACATAAATCATAACCATAATAATATCATCGGCATGTGAATGTATCGATAGATTGTTTTACAGTTTGTGCAAACAACGATAGTAGCTATTATAATATTACTATTATATGTATAGTTCAGGCTTGATGCTTGGTGAATGAGAAGCACATCGCTGTCTATTAAAATAATAACTGGTTCATTCTATCTAACATATTAGAAATATTATAGTTTATTTCCAAACGCTTCTATTTTCAGATTTATTCCTAATTATCATTCTGATTCAAAGCACAACTCTTGGAAGGTAGGTATAATAAAATCAATGAAACAAAACTAAAACCAGAACGATCAATTTGTAGAACTCCTAACAAGTAAAGTAACAGCCGGTAACTAGGTCTTGCTTGTCTGTCTAGCGGGCCAATAGAGATTGTAATACTGGCACAAAATGCACCATAGCGAGTGTATTGATTACCTAATATTTAATGAAACCTGCAAAGTTATCAGTTTTATCTATACTAATATTATAAAGAGGAAAGATTTGTTTATTTGTTTGTTTGTTTGAAATGAATAGGCTCCGAAACTACTGGACCGATTTGAAAAATTCTTTCACCAATAGAATCCTACATTATCCCCGGTAAACATAGGCATATATTATATCCCGGGGATGTGAAGTTTTCCCGAGGGATCGCGGGTAAAGCCGCGGCGGACAGCTAGTACTACATAAATGTATAATAGAAGATAGAAGTAATAGAAGTATTCAAGATGTTAACACTTTCAAGAATTACATAGACAATTCCTTACCGCATTGTGCTCAAATTTCGATCTCGCAGCGTTGAGGTAAGAAGAAAACGAAGACAAAAGATTCCATATAAATTCAATGTTACAAAACGCCGAGTTCCGAATTCACGTAAAAGTCATTATGCAAAGATCTTACGGAGCCTCGCTAAGTTCTAAATCGTGCCACATTCCGTAGTGGTTCCGAGAAATTCTAAGTGTCTGCAGTCGGTACCTGCCTTCAGAACAAATGAAATGAAACGTACATTCAGCCAAGTCTTATATTTTGATTATATTTTTAACTGAAATAAAAAATTCCAGTTGTCCCAGATGAACCCTTTAGCAAGCAGGGGGTTGATACGCTTGACTCTATCCCACTTCCCACTCATATAATAAAGCTGAAAGTTTGTGAGTTTGTTTAGATGTTTGTATGTTTGTGTTTCAATCACGCCTAAACCAGTGAACCGGCTATTCAAAATGTTGGCACCACGCGGGCGAAGCCGTGCGCAGAAGCTAGTTATAAATAATTCATAAACGAATCACTGAAATTATTTTCAGGCACAGTCCCAGCTATATTTTTAAAGACCCTATTCAACTAAATAGAGAGGAGGCCTATACCCAGCAGTGGGTGCAACCAAATTAGATAAATAGATTCAATTAGGTACAACAAAACACCGTAGTATAGACGCGGAAAAAAATACTAACTTGTAAAAAGGAAATAAAAACTGCATGTATCGGTTTAGAAACATTGCGAACCCCGTTTCGAGTGCAAGTCACGCTCCTAGTTTCCAGTCAGAGCACAGAACCGCATAATATCTTCAATTCGCCGTACACTCAACCCCTACCCACGCTGTTCATCCCATTCACAGTTCATTTATATAATCCTATAGCGAACAGCTTCGCAAATAACCTAAAAATGAATTTTCTAATTAAAACGTCCTCTAATAGTCGTGGGATTCGTTGAATAAGATCGGTAAACGTTTTACGGAGTAGGGTTGGAAATTGCCTGTCACATCCATACTAATATTATAAATGTGAAAGTAACTCTGTCTGTCTGTCTGTCTGTCTGTCTGTCTGTCTGTTTGTTACCTTTTCACGCCCAAACCACTGAACAGATTAGGCTGAAAATTGGCATGGATAAAGGTTGTATCCCAGGGACGGACATAGGCTACTTTTTATCCCGAAAAAATCCCGAGGGACCGCGGGTTACACCGCGGGAGCGCAGCTAGTACCTTATAAATATTGCTGTAATGAACTTACGCCTTTACATCTATACTACATTTATGATTTATACAGCGCGTGCAGCGTCAGGAGGCAATCTGTGCCTGGGACATTGTTAAGGATGGAATAGGTTTGCCCAGCACATAAACTATCCTTTCAGCTGAATCGGCCTTATAAAAAAAAAGTCTTTGGAAAGACGGCTTTAATACGTGAGGAGCTGACTAAGCTGCGGATTTCCTCACGATTTTTTCCTTCGCCGTTAAAAGCTCGTGTAACGCGCATAAAATATAAATTTTACAAAACGTAAAAGCCATTGATGCACTGCCGGATTCGAACCCTTTCGGATTGGAAATCGAGGTAAAACCCCACACAGCGAACACAACTACATCAACTACAGTTGTAATAAACTAGGTAGGTATACTTAATGATATTAGTCCATTTTAATTTAGATTTTATCAATATTTGGCTGTGTGGCTGAGTGGCTGCCACTCCCGGATAGGCTTATTTATTTAGTCACGAACAAATCTTAATAACTGTAGTGTGACCGCTGACGCCGCCTAAATCATCTGTAATAGATGGATAAAGAGGCCAATGATGCCTTCAGAAAACGAAATACTGTAAAGCCTTGTATGTAGGTATGGACTGACTACGCGTACCAGGCAACGCGTTCACGCGTTCCAGGCCCGCGCGAGTCGTCAAAGTCGTATACATTTTGACATTTTACATCGACTCGCGCGAGCCTCGAAACGAGTAGTCCGTACGAAGCTATTCATCCTATGCTATCCATCCTATTTTCGATTGAACAGACTTGTCCAACAAAAAACCATTTAACAGATTCACAGTACACTACTAAAGTTTTCAATTTAATTTTCAGCGCATGATCCCAACTCCGAGCATCAATCTCCCCGATCTCCCAGAGTGTATTACCAAAGTTGAAGTGGCAGCTGAGGCAACAGCGGACACCAGCACGCCACTAAGTGCCCAGCATCAATTGCAGCTGTTACGGGAAAGACTCGACCAGCAGGCGCAGCAAACGCGCGCGGCTGTGGCACAGCTACTGCTGTTACGTGATCAGCTGGCTGCTGAGCAGGCAGCGCGCTGTGAAGCACAGGTACCTACTAATAGCTACCGAAGCGCAAACCAGGAGTGGTTTTTACGCAATGATGGCACAGAATACAGAATCATTTGTGCTAACCGTTCACAGTTTTCCATGAGGTTAATTAATTAAATTCTTCCATAAGACTGACCATAAAATGTTTGATATTATTTCTTAGTTTCTCCAGTTACCTAGATGGTATTCAATGCGTTTACTTACTCATTAAAATTCTATCGACTGTACCATAATTTCATGGTCGTCTCCATCCTGCACCATAATTTCTGGTAGCTTTTAAGCTGTCACTTTTAATTGTGTAATTTTCGTTTCAGGCACGCACCCATCAACTCCTGGTACATAACAAGGAATTACTGGAACACATTGCTGCACTCGTCGCACATTTACAAGATCGCGAGTGCGGCTCCCCTCGACCAATCAACGCCCAGCAGCTCACTCTCTTGCCCCAGGTATAAAGACCGTATAATTTCTTCATGCACTCTCATATTATCGTGTAAATATTGCACTTGCATGAACATGAAAGTGCACTAGAGATCGTCTCCTTCATGAACTCATTTAACTTTTTTTAATAGCGATTTTGGCAAGGGCGGATTCAGCTTTTGAGTCAGACTATCTCATGTCTTGTGTCATCATCGAGGTTAAACCGAAATAAATACAAACGGCTCAATGTGTGTTGGACATGCATAAGAATGTCCTATACCTACACAGAAAACACAGACGACCTCTGTGGCGCAGTGGGTGCAAGACCGCTTGGGACGCAGAAGGTTGCGGGTTCGATCCCCGCCGCGGGATAAATGTTTGTATGATCTGCAAATATTTATTTCGGGTCTGGGTGTTTCATTGTATAATATGTATGTATTTACAAAACAAAAAGTATATAAGTAGTATATCAGTTATCTGGTTCCCATAGTACAAGCTTTGCTTAGTTTGGGGCTAGATGATGCTGTGTGAAAAAGTCCAGCATTATTTATTTATTTATTAATTTATGAGTGGTCATGACCCCTTCAGGCTGTTAGCACATGTGCTCAAAGACATCCTGAATCCGCCCTTTGACTTCACTAGTTTAGTTGACATAATTATTACTATTTGCTAGGCTTAATATAAGAATTATCACCATTTAAAAAAATCTACAATTCTATAACATTGCACTACAATCGTGACGTATCTAGGTAATTTTGAGACCAAATTCTTGGTGGAACTTATTATAATTATATTAAAGTCACGTGTTCAATGTTATGTTAATTATACCTTAGCAGTCGTATCATGGTGTTATTTCCCATTTCATTGTTCATGTTTTGGTTTTCGTAATGTTATGAATTTGTTTATCTTGCGTTGCTTGCTCATTTGCCTTGTTGTTTCGTGGCGTGATCATTCATTAGATGTTTATTAGATCCTAAAAAAATATCGATGTCATCGTAGTGTGAACTTATACTTTTTGTTCGAAAATGCCTGCGACAAAAATAATTGTCAAGCTGCATGAAATTCATGGTAAGTAACAACATTTTAAAATTGCACCAGTAATTTGCTTTTGTAAATGTGAGTTTCCGCTCGAACGCTCATTTTGATTGCCAATTAGTTTTTAATTGATAGTTCAGCAATAAGCCCCCTATTTTACAATACTCTCTTGTTACAACTGTCGTGAATTATCACGAAATAATACTTTATTAAAAATATTTAATACAGACGGAGAATTTCGCGTCGTGGAATGGTAATCTGACAACCAACGAGGAGCTCATCGATCTGTTTTCACCAAACAACAACTCCAAGCCTACAGAAAACCACAATGGAACAAGCTCTCCGTTTCGCGCCACCCCCAGCCCGGCCGGAGCCGCCTCGGCCCCTTGCTTCGGAGACATGTCCAACGAACAGATCCAAGACTATCTCATAACCAGGTTTGAAGAGATGGGCGGCTTCCCCAACAAACCCCCTGCAAAAAGCACGTTCAACGCAAACCAGCAGTATTTCCAGAACTGCCAGGCGTTCCCAAACATCCCGCCGCTTGTCAGCCACTACAGCAACGCTGATCTGCAAAGCCTGCTCAATCACACTGTTTTCAATGGGGTATCAAATTCTGGGAACATGGCTATGAGTCAGGCTCAATCTGACGCGTCGTTGTTCAGCCCGGATACTCCAGACAGCCCGGACTCATCTGGGGAATCGAGCGATACTAGTTCAGAGGAAGGGATTCCATTTATAAAGCCGCTATCGCACAACGGAACGTTGACAGCGACAGGAGAGGACGGACGTGTTAGGTTGATAGTCCCGGTGAGTCCTTCTGAGAGCGCTTCGGAAATGGGAGGACCAAGCGAGGGAGGGCTTCAGGCGGGATGCGCGGGCGGGTCAGGAAATACTCTGAAGGTGCCGGGAAGTGTCGCTCCTAATGCTCCGATCACCCGCACGACCAGCGAGAAGGTGCCCAATCGCAGCGAGATGATGACGGCGATGCGTCAACAATGGACGCGTCACACCACCAAGTAAACTGAATCGTTCATTTGATCAAAACTTAGTCCTTGAGTCGAGTTACCTTTATCATTATCGTCATGATGCAAAGAAACGCGTTAATTGCAAACCCGTTAATAAAATGTCATAATGTTTACTAGTCCTGCCAAGCAATGGCAAGATTATGTTTATCGCAGTCGGATTACGGGATTTAATAACAGAAAAGCATAACATAACATGCTCAAACATTCACTCACCCAAAGTCATCCTCATCGGCATGGTTAATGTGTCATAAACTTCGATATCAACTTGTATGGTATACTGACATATCCTTTATCATATCGGCATTAAAATAGGGTTTAGTTTTATGATCCCATGTAATGGTTATAAAGAGCGTAGGCAACTGATAAATGTATGCTTTTGGATAAGCCACAAAATTCTAATAATATCATGTTATGTACCTTTGTATTATGTAGGTAAAAGGTAAAATGTGCTTTTGTGCGAATTTTACGTTCTAGTCATTGTGATAATAACCGTATTTTCAAAAAAAAAGCTTATTCGATGGTATGCTTAGTAGATAATGGCAGTGTTATACTTTAGTGTTAAGTATCCTCTTAGTTTTTCTTCGATTTGATCGAATTTAGACCTAATAACTCCCATCGATAAAGTAAAAAGTAAAGCATGTTTTTCTGTATGAGTGTTCGATCGTGCACCTGTTACCGAACCCTTACAAATAGTTAGACTTTGCTCTTAGACGTCTGAGAATAGGTATTATTTTTACATCTAAGTAATTATTATATTATAAAAGTTTCTATTAGGAGATATTATATCAATTTATAGTTATTTTTGGAAGCAAATGCCTATAATTATCTACTTACCTATATTATGAGTAGGTTTATCCAAATATATATATATATATATATGTAGGTATGGGTTTAACAAAACTACCGTATAGACGAAATAATAGAATATAATATAAGTATTATAATAAGTTATAGTAGACATTTATTTGGCACAAACATACACAAAAAAACACAAGAACAGAAAAAAAAGAGAAACATAGGTACAAAAAAAACAAACAACATAGGAAAATATATAAAAGAAAAAAACAAACGGAATGGAGTTTAATAATCATATTACCTATGTGCCAAATCATCATCATAAAATTTGAATTGTGCCAAATATTTTATGAAGTTATGTGGACCAGTGGCACACTTGAAAACACCTTGTTTTTTTTAATAATTTGTAGTACCTACATGTAGGCCTCTCACAAATGAGCACATGCACGCTGTTGGTATAGGTTGCTCCAAAAGTCATGCATGGAGCGGGGTCTTTCGTGTAGCCTAAACATACAAGAAAAATAATAATAAATAATTCTGGACATTTCACACAGCATCATCTAGCCCCAAACTAAGCAAAGCTTGTACTATGGGAACCAGATAACTGAATATACTACTTATATACTTTTGTTTGTAAATACATGACCCGAGATAAATATTTGCAGATCATACAAACATTTATCCCGCGGCGGGGATCGAACCCGCATCCTTCTGCGCCCCAAGCGGGCTAAAAATATTAATTTGTTACAATATTCGTCTTAGTATTAGACCTTATACTTAACTTTTTCTATTAGTCAATATGCGATAAGTAAGAACTTGAAATAATTGTGTGTAGGTTTAGTTAGATTTCAATAATAAATATTTACTGACTCCATTGCTCCTTAAAATTGAATAAAGGATCTATATTTATAAAATAAATTGAATAAAATATATTCACTATGTGTAGCTAATTTTTTGCGAAATACATAATTTATTTACTTACCTACACTACGTTCTTATAACAATCCACTTATATTATAAAGCTTACATATTGTTTTACGAGAAATTAAATGTTGCCCTCTTGTAGATGGTTGAGTGAATTATAAAACAACTACCGAAAACTGAATCAGTTACTAAAGTCAATCCGTAGTATTATGATGTATCTGTCGCAGGCAACTGGTTTAATCAGCCGTTCAATTAAACGCCTAGCCATTTGATTAAACGGCACTGTTCAACAACCTGAATGATAATAGGCAAATGGCTTGGATCTATTACGTTTTACTACTTGCCTAGCCAAGTCATTTCTTAGGTAATAAATCCGGCGACAGTTGGCTGCGACATATCCATCAGCTATAGGTTCCTACCGTGACAAAATCGTTTCCAGTTTATGACTAGTATAACTATTGGCGCAATATCTTGTTCAGAATTACTCAGGAATTTAAACAAGCCTGGAGCTAAATCATAAAATAACTTGTTGTGTTTTGACTTGAGTTTTCGGGAGTTGTCTCAACACATAGACATAGGTTGGACTCTCTAGTCAGTAAGTAGGTACTCAAAGCAAGCACATAAATAATCTGTTCCGGTGTTAAACTTAAGTGTTTTGCAGTAGAAGTAAAATATATAATTACTTGATAAATATTATGTAACCACTATGTAGTTGATTGTTTACATACGAATTGTGTTTAGATGATAATAATCCACTGAGCAATAGCAAATAAACGTGAATAAAAAAATAATTATTTTATCATATGCACCCAAACACACCTGTTAGCTTGTACTTATTATAAAATGTAAAGTAGGTAGGTACAGTTAGCGATAAAAGTCCATAGTTCATGCAAACTGTCACTCAGGGTTTTTTTGTGAAATAATTTTTGAAATTATATGTTACCTAATACCTACTACGTTAATAAAGTTTTTCAATAATTAGTATCCTAACGTCTTCTTAAAATAGTTCGTTAGTTTTTTTTTTCAAACTTTTTGTAAGGAATACATACCTAGTACCTACCTTCCTATACCTTATTTGATTTTTAACCCTGGATATCTTGAAATAGACTGATTAAATTTGTCGTGTCGGTGAACCTACGTCGGAAATCTGTAAAATATTTTATCACTAATTTATTTCAAGAACACTAACGTTCAGTCATTATTGAGCTCTATGTTTTAACCTACCTATGTTATGCGCTAGCCTTGAAATTATTTTCAAATGAGATGATGTCATTTCGGTCTATACTCGTAGTACCTACTAGATAACATTTTGAAGACAACACAATAGATTTTCAATAACTTAATTTAAATATTAGTCTCCGGCTTCGAACACTTTACCAATGTTTAAACAGCTTAGACAGGTAGGTAAGCAGCAAAATAAAAAACTTATTAAGGTATTTTAATCTAAAGCGTTAACCAGTGACTAGTGAGATCATTTCGAACCAACTTAAACTAAGATCAAACCAATTTATTTTTTTATTTTTTTTTTAACCTATATTTTCCCACTGCTGGGCAAAGGTCTCCCTCACCAAACCAATTTTAACCTACCAAAATCAAGAAATGTTAAAAATGAATGGGAAATAACGAACAATATATTGCTATATAACGGTAAGTTTATGGTGGTGGTATTCTTAATTATTTATCGATTATTTATCATGTTTGAAACGTGTTCTTCTATAACAGTTGTCTTCGAGTGCGAAGATAGACCGGTGGTTTTCCCTCCTTCCCGCCACGCCGGCCATGTCCCGCCCCGAGAGTGGATTCGTCTCAGGAGTGGAGGACACTGACGCTGCCACTTTAGCTGAAGCCAAGCATCTGCTCCTGCAACTGGGCGCAAAGAAGAAACGACGGTTTATACCCTTCCGATTCAGAAGAAAGACATTAGTAAACAAACATACCTTACTCTAAAGTTTTATCAAGCAATCTTTTAATAATGTGGTGTACCTAAATGCTAAATGTTTTGAATTATAATGTTGGACGTTAAATTTTTTGAATGAGGGTATTTATCTAGATAAAGTTTAACAATTATTGAAACCGAAGAGTGTTCAACTTTTGACGATCCATGGTCTGTAGTGGTGCCATAAAGCCCATAAAACCACTTCACCTGGAAACTGTCATAGGTACGCGATAGACGCGTAGACCATGATTTTATGACCATAAAAATGATGTCCTAAGCTCTTAGGAGTGCTCTATATGGTGCTCTATCTACGTGCGTCCTACGGCTACGAAGCTACGAAGTATCGTAGAGGCCCTGACAACTTTCCTACGACTTTACTAATGGTGCATTTACACGATGCGATTTCAACGTAGACGATATCGTATCGCACGGCATTTTTCACGTGTAAACGCTCATCGTATGTGATTTGTCATAGTTAGCGCGACGCACTTCAGCACATTCAATGGGCGGGGCTTATCAAATCGTACGAACAATCGCATTGTGTAAATGCACCTTAATACCTAAACGTGCGTGTAAGAGTATAATTATGTAAAACGTAAAGTAAACATGACTGACCATAATATTTTTTGTTTAGGTGCACCTGCCATAACGTTATACCTACTTACCACGTTTATATTAGTAAGGACGTTAACTTACAATACAAAATTTTACAATGAATGTTGTCATCATCAGAAAAAATACTTGCATCCATTCAAAAATTGTCTTTTAAGAAAAACTTTTTTTACGCTATGGGATTCGATCAAAAAATAGTTACGATCTGAGGCTCCACTTGCGTTTTCAGAAAAATATTTATTTCACTCAATTGATATAACTCAATTATAACGGTCGTAATTACTGAAAAAGTATGAGTTATGAAATGTATTTTTGTGGCATTTATTATTGAATGCATTAAAAATTAAATTATTAGACTGATTGTGGATTTAAGGTATTTAGAAAGCTAGTATAGGAAATTATCTGCAGTAGGTACAGTCAACTTAAATAATAAGACATATTTACGATAAGATACATTATCTTATCGTAAGTATTACCACCGAATGAGATGGTTTTTCTTCAAACGTATAAACTTTTTATAAGTTGACTGGACCTATGAAACAGATAGGTATTGTTTAATATCTCTGATAGGTAAAACTTGGGTATCAAAGTGAGATCAAAATGGTGAGCCATGTTCTAATAGATTTGAGTTTTGAATCTTTAGAATGTTGAATATTAGGTATTACCTAGTAGGTTTAAAGGTAAGTAATTAATAAACATAACTTGTGTTATCAGTAACGCTAGAGCCATTCTCGAACGCTATTCAAATTAACAAACCGATTAAACTTGGATTACTTTGGTCCCCTAGATCATAAGTAATAATAGCATGAAGCAGTTGAAATAAAAAAAACACAAAAATTTCAACCGGGAATGTGGCTACAAACAAACTCTCCAACATGGGGATCCAGTGATAAAAAAGTGTTCGGGGAAAAAAAAGACAAACGCTGAGGGGGCAGATTGATTTTAATACTTCCTTCTCCTTAGGTATTTTATTCATTGAAGTAGGTACCAACCTAAATACGTTTTTCTCCTCTTAATGCTGTAAAATTCATCTAACTAATGTATTATTAGTGATAAGATTAGCCATAACTGTGGGTAGGTAATTTTTTTCCGCATTTTTTTTTCAACTGATGTGACAATTAACTGCATTTTTTTATCAAAAATTTAAGTGATAGGGTATAAGGGGGTACCTACCTAACCTACTACCTACGTAGGTATTTTAAGTTGTAATTTGTTCATACCTACTTATTGTAAGTTAGCATTATTTAGATAGGTACCTACATACAGCAACCAAATAGCCTCGATAATCATGACAAGGTTTCCACTCGTTTTTTTAGCTAAGATAATTTTCCGAATACCTATCTACCATTTTTAATAAAAAAAAAAAATATATTTTTTATTTAAGGGTTTTGTCGCTTAGCGACCACATCACCCTGATACAACAGAAAATAATTATAAACAATATTAGAAGAAACTTAAAACTTAACTACTTATGTAAACCTAACTCTAATAACTTAACTAAAAACTCTACTTTTTCACAAAAAGGGTCCGCAAGAATTGAATTTATAAAACCTATATGTATAAAACTATTTAGATCAAAACACATTCCTCTATAGGCTGCATTTCGAACGCATTCTAGTAAAACATGCTGAATATCCTCCAACACACCACAATCATCACAATTTGGCGATGTTACCTTTTTCATGAGAAACGCAAATTTATTAGAAGGGATATGTCCGGAACGTAATCTAAGAATAGATTTTAAATGGTTTCTTTTAGACATGGTGGTATCAATCCAAGGGAATTGTGATATTAGAGGTTGGATAGTTTTAAACCAAATTCCCTTCTCCCGAGATCTTACATCAAAATATTCCTGCCATACAATCGAACATTGCTTTTTAACATATACGATAAAGTCTGAAAAAAGAGGTAACTGGTTTAATGGAATACCATCTCCGATCGCCTGCCTTGCGAGTAGATCAACATCATCATTTTCTTTCAACTATTTTTAATAATAAAAAATACATTGATAACTGAAAAATATGTATTAAATCCGCTTAGCTTTTGTTTATTACCTACAATTTTATTATCATTTCATCAATAAAATATATACTTAGATTAGATAAAGTAAATTGGCTCACGAATGGCTCAGGCACGAGAGTATTAAACAGTCCTTAGATCATTTACATTTACTTTTTGTCTGATGACAGACATAGCCCGTAGCAAAACAATCCTACAGTCTATCTCTAGGTCTGGTGTGTATAATTTGTAGAGCTCTTATCAGTGATTGTGGTGAGGCTTAGTTTTAATAATCATTTGTAAAAGGTACCTACAATCAAATCCAAAAATTTTTACGTGTATATTTTTTCCATAATTACGTTTAAAACTAAAAGAAAAAATGACATACAGGCGAACTTCCTCCTTTTTTGAAGTCGGTTAAAAACTAAATTAATGAAATTTTTCAATAAAATGTTTACCATCCCAACAAATTAATTTTACACTACTGTAGGTCTAAAATGCCTAATAGGTATGTCTACACTGCCCACCTACTGAAAAATCAACATGGCGATTCACACTTCTTCGGAAGGATCGATTCGATAATCATCTTCGAAAAGTGACGTTTCTTCATCTTCGTAATGTTTTTGGGTCTGAATGTACCTACCTCTACCTGTTACTTGGTTCTACTGGTTTTACTCCTAAGTTATTCTTAAGTAGGTATAGGTATGAAGTGAAGTAGGTAGGTATACTGTGTGAATTTTGACTGATAAATACCTACATACTTAATTGATTCATAAAATAAGTACGTACTTACATTAAATACATAGGTAGGTAATTAAATTAACATTGTGTTCTGATTTATTTTATCTAACTAGATTAACTATTATAAGAACCTAGATACCCTAGATAATTACCCTAGATAAGTTAATAACAAAATGACATCTCAATATATGCACAATAAATATCAATTTGATAAAAATAAGGTATTAGTCACTTACCTACTCAGTTTTCTTTCCCTTCCAAACTTTACTTACCTATCTCATAAGGTAGGTAGGTAAGGTAGGTGGTGTACGTACCTCAGGTTAGATCTAACCATAGGCATCTGTATTCTGTGCCTACCGTAGTATACCATATCTTAGGTAGGTAAACTACCCCGGCGACACTGTTAGGCAGGTGTCGATGTTAGCTCCGTGCACGTGGTTTAACAGCCGCGTGTGTGGGTACCGGGCGTGGCTGTGGGTGCCATTACTGGGATTGTGCTCAAGGCAAAATGCGAGAGGGGCACCGCGAGCGTTTCGTAGGAGATCATTGAGATAAAATGTACATGTAGGAGATCCCGGAGCATCGTTATGCATAGAGGCTGGCCATCGGGTAGTTTTTAGTGGGTCGTCGAGTGTTCGACAACCCCACACACCCCAGTTACGTTCCCTCGACACGTCTGTCGGTACCTTATTGGATGTCTGTAAGCAGATTTTTTATCCGTAAAAAAAAGGTAGGTAACCTACCATTTTATTTAGGTAAGTATCGAAGAAATGCAAAAATTTATCCCACCAAAAACATTTTATATAAAATTGGTTGCCAAGACTCACAAGTTAATATTATTGCTTTCACTGTAGGTACCTAAAAAGTTATGAGATCTCTTCTAGTAGAGCCAAGCTCGTATCCCCAGATAATAATTATAATCCATAATTGAGCTCTATGCTTTATGCTGCGCGATTTTACCTGAATACTCGTAGTAAGTAATTTGGGATAGTAAGTTTGTAGTTAGTCAAGTAGGTACTTACCTAGTACCTACTTAACCTAATTGTGCATTTCGTATGAGTGTCACCACGTTCGACTTCACCGTTACGTACCGAAGCCGTAAACGCGGATTTGTATTGGTTTTCATTAGTAATCAGCGAGTACCAAAAGATGGCGCTGCTATTTTCCCATACAAATATGCGTTTACGGCATCGATACCGAACGCGTAAATAACTAATACTAGGCACCCTGATTGTCTGTGGTGCTTGCCATGATTACTAGAGACGGGACTTTTTTTAGGGTTCTACGGGTAAAACGGGACCCTATTACTAAGACTTCGCTGCCTGTCTTTCCATGTCTGTCAGTCTGTCCGTCTGTCACCAGGAATATCGTGTAGGACGAAAGAAGACTTTTTAACGCGTGGGCCGAAACACCGGGACGAATGGCATAAATCCATGAACCGGGTAGTTAGTTGAAATTTTCACAGATGATGTATTTCTGTTGCCGCTTTATCAACAAATATTAAAAAACAGAATTATACCTCGCGTCTGTTCCGAATAGATTATAAGAGTATTATGTATATAAACTACTTGTAGTCTCGCGGATTAGTGAGCCAAATCAACACTGAAGTTAGGAAAATGCTTTGCTTTGGATGTCATTGTCATCCTTTTAAAAAATTTTAGGGTATCTGTGTATCTGTAGGCCAATGTCATTCGTTTTTTAGTGCTCAACTCAACACTTTACTTTCTTGTGTTTCTTTCTTCGCAGTGTGCTGGAATGCGTGAAAACATTCCAAAATAGTCTTATTATAGTGGAAATGTTTTGCAGTGCAAAGTATGTGAATGTGAAAAAAGTGTCGATAATTTCTTGAAGTGTGCTGGACGTATCCAACGTCACCTCAACCCGGCTGGACCGACTCTAAAGCCTATTATGCATTAGGCATATGAAATTATAAAACATGATGTTAAACAAATAATAAGGTTCACTATCGAGTGATTGAATAGCCTCTGTGTCTTGAAGCACCCTTCTTCAAAATGGTCGTATTTAAGACTACATTTTATTGAGAGACTTGAAGGTGGGTTTAATATTTATGAGTATGATGTATCGACATGTATTGATGAGGTTTCTACAACGTATGGAAAATCGTGTCCAGGTATTTTACCTACATACATTTATGCATGTCTTGATGCAATAAAACAGGTTTGCGTTTCTACCATTGGGGTCTGTAACCAAACCTTTCATACCAACATTCTATATAGAATACTATGTGAATATTCCGCGTAGGTATTACCTACAATTTTTAATTGCAACCTGAGCTACCACTGGGGCTGTCTCGAAGCACCGAAGTTACGGTTGGCGTCTTTTTCATTGGGAACTATGACCTAACCTTTTCAAGTTAACATTTTTAGGTACTTCTTGTACCTTATTAGGTAGGTGCATAAGCGGCAAATTCGCTAGCCGACTAAACCTACATACCTACCTTACCTACGACCGTTACATCGTTACAGAAGAGCCAATGAATTAGGCGAGTTTTGTACTTTCAAAATACCTACCTTCGAATTTTTTTTTTTTTTTTTTTTTTTTAACCTTTGTAGGTATTATTTATGATAACAGCATATCCTAGGAGACTGCTGTAATGAAATAAATTGGACCGTCTACTATACTTGGAGGAATTGATCAAAAGGGCAAATTCGGCTAATAAATGGCTGATTATGACAAGGCCGATCGGCGCAATAGCCGCGGCGCCGGCTCACCGCGCCGCGCCGCCACCACGCCGCCGCCGCGCCAAGGAACGCGAAGCAACCCAACGCCCTACCCTACGCGCCCGCGCGAAGGACGAAGCGCGCGCACGTACTTCCGCCACTATTCTCGTCGAGCCCACAGGACGTCTTCCTCGCTAATAGCACCTCTAGATGAGTACAGATATTTGCCTCCATATTTTGATCAATGTCAGTATTATGATTTATGTAGTATGATGTACTGCATCGAACCTATAGTTTGTGCCCGGCTCTGGTGACGGTGTTTTTTGAGCCGCCTTTGTAGCCTCCGTCATGGCTTGACGGTTTGGAGGGCCGGGACCGACGTTTTGACGGGCCCCCCGAAGCGCGGAAGCGCTCAGCTGACAATCTTATTTCATAAATGAAAGTGCCAATGGCGGTCACCCATCCAAATACTGACAGGCCGGAACGTTGCTTAATTTCGATTAAGCAAGCTACACGAGCGCTTTTTATTACGGGAGACAGTACCTAGTACGCTTGTTCTTGCGTACATTCTTTTTTGAATAAGAAATATGTAAAATTACTTACATTTCTTTATGACCGGTGTATTAACACTCTACACCCGATAATAAGTCTTATTCAGATACAGATAAAGTTTGTTTACGATATTAAGGAGAAACGTGCTTCTTCCCTAAACCCTTATATATTTAATTATAAGTGATTGATAATTTTAAGTTGTATACAACTTAAATAAGTGTATATACAACTTAAATAATTATCTACATGCCTTGACTTCGACATCCGACCGTCAATTCGTCATGCGTCGTTTTCTCGTAATTTATTTAAAATATCATCTCATCTCGTTTACATACCTACCGAGGTCACAGAATACAGCCTAGGTTGGGGTTATTATACAAAGGTGGAAAAAATATTTAAATGTTTATAATATGATATACGAATTTTTCCATTTTAGTAAAATGGTGTGAAACGAGGGTACCTACCCTCAAAAATCATGATGTTCGAGAGCTCGTAATTATAATAATTAACCAATACAGCAATTTACCTGATTCATATAATGCCTTTGTTATGAGTTTATGGATAATTTTAACATACAGCATCATTAAAATTTTGCTGACGCTCAACTATTTATTTATTTATTTATTTATTTATTTATTTATAGGAAAACCAACAGCTACAATAACTGATAGATTACTTAGATAGAAGCAGAAAGCCAATAACAGGTTTTCACGTATAAGAAACAATTTAGGATACAGTAAGGTCGTGGACGCTAACAAAAACAACTAAGTAACAATACTAAAACTAAAAACAGAAAAGTAACTAACACTAACCACTAATCTAAAACATCACCAACGCCAAAAAAGTCTCTGCTCAACTGCTGCCTAGCCGAATTAACACTCGTGCAGAATAGATCAAGATCCAAACGCTTACACAACTCATTGAAGTCATTGCTCACCCGCACCATAAATGAGTTTTGCCTGTAGTTTGTACTAACTAAAGGAATGTAAATAGGGGGATTCAATCTGAGAAGTCTAGGTGGAACATTCAAAACTACTTTACCAAGCAAATCAGGGCTATTGATGGTATTAGAGGTAATTTTTAATAAGAATAATAAATCGCCAATTTGGCGCCTATTAATAAGAGGAAGAAAGTGAAATTTTTTACAAAGGTTAAGGTAGTCATAAGATGAGTACGGAATTCTTAAGCGAAAACAT
This sequence comes from Epirrhoe alternata, assembly GCA_963565295.1. Taxonomy (NCBI): domain Eukaryota; kingdom Metazoa; phylum Arthropoda; class Insecta; order Lepidoptera; family Geometridae; genus Epirrhoe; species Epirrhoe alternata. The sequence goes on from OY751375.1 coordinate 7,046,827, forward strand.
AGATATTTCAGAAATTTAATTTGGATACGTTCCAGCCTACTGATATAGACATCATATTGAGGATTCCATATTTGTGATGCATACTCAAGTATACTACGAACAAAAGTACAATAAAGAATCTTAAACGTTTTGGCTCTATTAAAGTTAGCTGAGCTCCTCATAACAAACCCTAAGGCCCTAGAAGCTTTGGAAATGATTGCATCAATATGATCTTTGAATAATAGTTTAGAATCATGAAGTACACCAAGGTCCCTTACGACACTGCACTTTACCAGTGCATGGTTTTTGAGTGAGTATGAAGAGTGAACTATATTCGTTTTACGAGTAAAAGTAACAAATGAGCATTTCGAAGGGTTAAGGTCTAATTTATTGAGGGAGCAGTAGGTATCTAGTCTCATCAAATCAGCTTGCAACTGGGAAACATCTTCAAGGGAATCAATAATTTTAAAAATTTTCATATCGTCTGCAAAACATAATAAGTGGCTATTGAGAAAGCAATTAGGGATATCATTGATAAAAATTAAGAAGAGCAGGGGTCCGAGTAGCGATCCCTGGGGTACACCACTAGGAATAGTAACCCAGCTAGAAATGTAGTTATGCACCACAACAGCCTGAGATCTGTTCTCAATGTATGATGTAAGCCACCTCAACAGGTCTCCCCGTATACCAATAAAGCGGAGTTTGGTGATTAGCAGATTATGGTCAATCCTGTCAAAAGCTTTACTGTAGTCAGTGTAAATGACGTCTACCTGATGTCCACTGTCCATAGCTTGTGTAAGGAAGTCATTAAACAAAATAAGATTAGAAGTCGTGGAGCGACCTTTAAGGAAACCGTGTTGGGATGGGTTAAAAGAGTGTTTCAGCGCTGCATAAATTTGATTATATGCAATTCTCTCAAATAATTTAGCAATAATGCAAAGCTTGGAGATTGGCCTGTAATTGGTGACCTCTGATTTAGAGCCTTTCTTATGAATGGGTGAGACAAAAGCGGATTTCCAAATGGATGGAACCGTATTATCACAGATAGATTTTTTGAAAAGAAGGGCTATCGGGACGCATATTGTTTTAGCACAACCTTTGAGAAAGAATGGACTAACATGGTCAGGACCAGCAGACTTAGACGTATCTAGATTAGTAAGCAATTTAAGAACCTCATCCTTACTTATCTCAAGTGAACTGATATCATAAGCAGAATCTTCATCATACAGATCAATTAATCGATCTGATGGTTGGTTGCCCGTACACAAAAACATGGAATGGAAGTATTCGGCAAACAAGTCACAAATGGACTCCCCTGTGGTTGCTTGAGAATCTAGGTATTTAAGGCAAGTAGGAATATTGTTAGATTTGGAGCGACTTTTGATATATGACCAAAATAGCTTTGGCTGCTTCTCTATACCAGTTTCTATCAGGGAAATATAGTTCTGATAACAGCTACTCTCGAGTAAGTGAACTCTGTCCCGGAGCAGCTTGAATGTATTTAGATCCGAGGTCATTCCGTAAGTTTTAAATTTTTTAAGGTATTTGGTTTTTTCTTTAATAAGTTTAATAAGAGCTGCCGAATACCACTTAGGATAGGAAAGCGGAGAAACAGATTTAGTAGGTATAAATTGACTTTTAAGTTGATTAATAATAGAATAAAAATAATCAGTTGCTTCATCAATTGAACGAGACGAAAATTCCATGAGCCAGTCTATTTCCGATAATTTTAAATTTATAGAATCATAGTTGCCTTTAGCATAAATATATTTGACAAACGGCCTCGATAATAAATATGAAATATTTACGAAATCGACATCAACAGTTATGGCCTTATGGTGGGGATCAATAGGTACCAGGGGATCATGACATTCCATGACAGATAACTTTTCATTAGACCATACTAAGTCAAGGAATCGGCCATATTTATTACATACCCCATTATATTGACGAAAATCATGTGTATTCATATCATCGATAACTTGGGTTTCGATTGAACTAGAATATGCGGGTAGGTAATGGGAATCGGAACCTAGTGACCAATTTATATTGGTTAGGTTAAAGTCACCCAGTAAAATGAATTTATCAGATGGGTAGGAGATAACTAGGTCATTGAGTTTATTTAAATAGTTTTCTAGTTGCTGATTAAATGAAAATCCTAGGTTCTGATCACAAAGATAGAGGCAGCATATGTGAATAATGTTTTGATTTAATGAGATGGTCACCCATAAGTCCTCAGCCATAGATTGAAAAGTTGACAAAGATTTTGCATTCAATTCTTTACGTACAGCAATAAGTACACCTCCTCCAAATTTTTGCATAGTCAAGTCATAATCACGATCTCGGCGCCACACTACGTACCTATCGTCGAAGAGCTCAGATGAGGATATGCTATCCAGTAGCCAAGACTCCGTCAATACAACTACATCGTACGAACTCAACCCCAAATTGCGACGGAAAATTGATGTTTTAGTACGAAGGCCCCTGACGTTTTGGTAGTAGATATTCAATTTTTTTATATTTGTACTATCCATAGTTGTACCTACCACATAGCATTACCATAAGCTGAAAATAAACAAATCCTATCGTAAATAAATTCCTCTCAATAAACCTCCCAGGGTACGTTCTCATGCTGAACAATGAATGTACTAATACGATGTAGTCAGGGGCAGGCCCAAGCACTATGGGGCTATGGGGTGTAATCATGTGTATGGGTAGCGGTCAGTGGTTAATCTATAATGTAATATTATCAATAAATGACTATTATGACTATTATTATTATTATTATGACTATTAATCCTTTACAACATTAGAAATCCTGACATCATTTTAAGGTTCTTGAAAACTTTCAGGCATTCGCATCTATTGACAGCTCCTCGGAATTTTTTCTACACGAATAGAATGATTGGTATCAAATATATTTATTATACCTAGGTACATAAGCAGGTGGTAGAAGTACTAGGTGTTATTCAATACCTCACCCAAGTACCTATTATGAAACGACCCTTTTGAGGCTTTTCTATTATAGGTATTTAAGTTTATTATCCATTCGTGTAATATTTTTTCAACATATTTATTTACATTACATTTCAATCAGCTAGGACACAATTTACCAGTCGCGTAAATATGATGTGGACACCTATTAAGTCATTTATATAATTACTTAGAGAAGCGTTTGCCATAGATCCATTCAGAGTCATAGATTGCCATAGATCTATCTATTTTTCTATTACCTACCTTTTTTTTGCCATTAAGTATTTTGAATGATAAATCATTTAGGAAATATAATCGCAGATTAAGCTTGAGGAATCTCGGTTGGTTTGCCGGGGCGGCGCGCCCTATGGCCAACAAAACTATCAAGATTAAGCATCCCAATTCTCTTTGAATAATATTTTATTGACACCACTATCAGCCAGTTCAATGAAACAATATGTTATTATTAACATATTAAAGTGGTGAGGTTATTTTGTGAAAGTCTTATTATTATTATTTTTTAAGTAGGTACTTACCTACTTAAATGAAAATCATATAATTGTGTCCTACAATTAAGGTGCATTCACACGGGATACGCCCTTGACGATTCGTCAAAAGTCATCGTCAATGTTTTATGATTATGACAAACAAAATAGATCGACACGAATCGTAAAAAACACGATTCAGTATTCAATGTGAACAAGCTCTAAGATACTTTTTAAGGACGTATTTTAATAGTTTAGGTAACCAACTACCTCAAATTCGAGTCAATCTCGCATTATTATAACCTTAGAGTTCTGTCTTAGGGCCAATATTAAATGTTTAGATATTTACCTAATGACTAATATTTTCATAAAAAATTAAAGTGTGTTTCGTCAAAAATGCAACATTAGAAATTACGATTTTGTATAAGTACTCACTCTTTACGATACCTTTTTGATATTATATTATAATCCTGTCTTGGAGCTTTAGCCTTTGTGGTAGGTATTCTATCTAAAATTAAATTTCCTAAGAAAGTCTTGACAGAACGACGAACCTAAATGCTACTAGTACTCGCAAGGGTTTTTAGTCCAAACAATACGTTCAGATTTATTTATTTTAAAATAAGATCCGAAATAGTAATATGGTAAAAAAAAAAAAGCTTTTTATCCAAGAACCAAGCTTTACTCAAACCTTGATTATTAAATCTTGATTATAACTACGTCAAAAGAACCAACTTATTGGACTTCAATTTAATTTATTACGATTAAATATTATAAATAATTCACCGCGAGCCCCGCACGGGGCTGGTCCTGCATCGTGGCAGTTCAGTTAAAATTAATAACTTTACCTAATAAAGTAAAGTTACCTATTCATTTTTAGTTATAAGTACAGATTTTTTATGGCGTTTTCACCATTTTTTTTTTTCGACATTTCGGCTGTGTTAGTACATACAACAGCCGTGGTCGCGCGCGTCACGAGTTGCACGCGCACTCACTCGGCATCACTGTTGTTCGATAGGTACCTAAATCCGTGGGTACCTACCATCCACCAATAGAAGAGTTACTGAAGGCTGGATCGACTGCTTCTCCACCTTTGCTCGCCCGTATCATAGACCTTTATCTATTACTCATTGGGACGTGTTAGTTTAAGGGCTAATAATGTTATTTACTTACTTACTAATAATCCTACATACTTATATAAGTAGGTACATATAGGTATCTAAATTTGATTCATAATCAATTTGCCAAGTTTATTAAATACTCTGCGTATCTTCGACACGTTATCCTCCTATAATAGTATCATTGAAAACTATTATAAGTAGTATCTAGTAATAATTTTTACTAGCTGAAAATTATTATTAACGTTTGAATTATTGATAACAATTTATTATTGTGGTCAATCTTGACAATAGAAACTCATTAAATTAAATACACATTAGATGACGAAGTATGTATATAGTTAAGGTATATCCTTATTCCAAGCCTGGTAGGTAGGTATCTTATAAATGGTCGAAATATAAACATTGTTATTTCGCAAGACTGCATGGGTTGAATTCCTCATTGATGTTATTCCCGTAAAAACTCTCAAGGTCTACAAGTAGTTTATATACATAATACTCTTATAATCTATTCGGAACAGACGCGAGGTATAATTAATGATTAAACGAACTTACCTGTGAGTGAAGTTCTATCATAATTATACGAGCGTCTGGTCCGAATAGATTTTATGAGTATTATGTATATAAACTACTTGTAGTCTCGCGGATTAGAGAGCCAAATCAACACTGAAGTTAGGAAAATGCTTCACTCACAGGTAAGTTCGTTTAATCATTAATAAAATAGGTTAAATTTTTAAGGGGAATCCCATACAACAAACGGTATTTTTTTGCCTTTTTTATAGAAAATAGTACGGAACCCTTCGTGCGCGAGTCCGACTCGCACTTGGCCGGTTTTTTTTGTTAGAATCCGTGGGTACTAGCAGTAGATGTCTCTGCATAATATAGTAGTACCTACAAGTAGGTATCTACCTACTACCTACATTCTCCAAAGTTATTAGGTAGGTAAATACCTATATACCTAACCTACCTACATGAGACCGAGTAAATTGAGATGAGGCACGAGGGTCGTGTTCCGAAGTAGTGCGTGACATGCTTTGAAAACACCCTTGGTACCTATGTCTGGTGGAGTTGATTCCAACATAAGTAAGTAGGTAAATGGTTTATTTATTTATTAGGCAACACCAACAGCATACTTAATACACATTTGTAGGAACATTTTAAAAAGAGTCACTCTATAGAATGTAGGTAGGTACACCCATTACAGGCATGCACAACATTTACAATAAGTATTAGGAACTGACAACAGCTAAAAGCTATTATAAGTTAAAGATTAATTAAAATCAAAACACTATGGTTACTAATGGCTACTATAGCTGAAGTGGCAGTGGGCGGGGCACATAGCTCGTAGAGCTGACGGCCGTTGGGGCAGAAAAGTTCTCGAGTGGAGGCCACGCACCGGAAATCGCAGCAGAGGACGGCCCCCCACGAGATGGAAAGACGATCTTGTAAAGGTTGCTGGGAGCCGTTGGGTGCAGGCTGCACAAGATCAATCGCTGTGGAAATCTATGGGGGAGGCCTATGTTCAGCAGTGGACACTAGATGGCTGAGATGATGATGATGATGATGGTTACTAATGGTTCACACTAACATAATAGTAGCTTCCTATGTAAATCAGGCGTTAGTAAGTAGTACCTCGCATTTCCCTCGGCGGCCACCTCCTCTGTAACAGTAGGTGGGGCGGCGGCAGCGGCAGTTCGGCTGGGCGTCTGCGGCTTGCCCTTCTTAGGGGGATGTCTGCAATTCCTCACCTTCATAACGTGGTCGGCAGGGCGACCACTAGCGGCACACGCCGCGCAGTGCGGCTTGGCGGCTCTGCAGGAGGCCGCCATGTGCCCCTTTTCCCCACAGCGGTAACAAGTGTCCGCCCTGTCCACCGAGGATGGACACATTGCTCGGGTGTGGCCGATCCCGAAGCATCGGACCACAGCTGAGCTAAAACCTACGCCTTTAATAATGATGTAACTTACTAAAAGGAGACTGTTCAAAAGCGGTCTATGAAGCTAGAGCGATACTGTCTTGGTATTTCAGTAGAGATGCCTCATCTACATCCTTGTGCAAAGCAAAAATCTGACTGGCCAGTTTTGAGATATGAGGGGATTTTTGAAGCGGGGTAGTAAGGGCGGTTTCTTAACTTAGTTACACGAAAACGTTCCTAGGAGACCATCCATAATTTTTTGAGATATTTTAAACTGCATCCACAGATTTTGGAAAAAGTGTACCTATTCAGCGAAAAAATTGCAAAAATGTTTCAAAGAAGTCTGGGACGCAGTCTTTGAACCAATAGCGATACTGTAATGGTATTTCAGTAGAGATACCTCAACTACATCCTTGTGCAAACGGGCATCAAAATCTGTCCCTGCAGTTTTGAGAAATATACGGGCTTGAGTTTTGAGACTGGGTCGTAAGGGCAGGTACCTTGACCGTTCTAGTTACAGGAAAACGTTCCTAGAAGACCATCCATAACTTTTTGAGATATTCTAAACTGCATTCAATAAACATTCCATATGTTAGGTAAGATTGTGTAATTATTCAAGAAATAAAAGGCTTTTTATTTTTATTTATTATTTATAAATAAAAACTTTATTGAGCAAACATTGTTACAGAGGTATTCCTACTTACCTAATTCGAGACTTGAGAATGAGAATGTGCTTTGTACTGTTATTTTACATAAGTATTCAATAGCCTCTAAGTTACATAAGCAATGTAAATAATCATGCAGAAGTTGGATATTGTGCTCTAATTTGGTACCTATATATATACTTACATCATCATCATCATCTACAGCCCGATCTAGCCCACAGCTGGGCATAGGCCTCCCTTTGCCCGTGCCATCCAACACGATCTCGCGCCAATCCCATCCATCTACGACCCACGGCAATGTGATTATACCTGTAGTACCGGTATAATCACATTGGATCACATAGGGATCAAGTGGAGGACCAGAATGAATCCCAGATGTCAAAATGGCAGTCAACAACTGGGATTATAGAACATAGCTCTGCATCACTATTTATTTTTATTGGGTGATACTGATACTTACTGTGTAGTTCTTATGATCCTTAGTATATGTATTTTTGACGGCCACCTACACCACACCTGCTTAAAGTCTTGCGACAGATCGCAGATGCAAACGGAACACAAAATAAAAAATAAAAAAAGTATATGTATTTTAATGACAGTCTAATGTTTATTCTTGTGTTGTTTATATCTACTGTGTAATGTCATCTTATTATGTACCTACTTATATATCTACAAGTACATTGATCTAAAATAGAATAGTGGGCAAGTAAAAAAACAATTTTTTTGACATTACGTCACATAATTTATTGAACATTATACTTGGCTCGTGCACAGCCTTTGCAATAGAGAGATGCCTCCGCCTGCATTCGCACCTTCTGTTAATATAATGGCGGCATCAGCTGCTTGCACTCTGCTCTAATTCAGTGACCTACAATAGATTCATTCTTTGGCCTGTAAAATGTTAAAATAAATTAGGATAACTGTCGATGACATTATAATAATTAAGTAATAGTCTAGTCTTGTATTCTGACCTTATCTAGATACAGTTTTGACTTTTTTAAACATTAAAATTAAGCATAATATGAGATTTTTTTTATTTTTAAATGTGTCGATGACATTTAGTCATCAATAAAAAAAATAGAAAATAGACTTACCAGTCAAAACAGCTGCCTCCGTGACACTGTTGTTTTGGTTTCTGGACCCTCACGGTTGTCTATAAACTGGGCTTTCTGAAACAACAAAGCAATATAAATAGTATAATGTTACACTTTTACATAGTAAGTACGGTACCAATTCAACTTTCTGCCTTAGTAATTTGAAAAATGTGCTTTGCATTAGTCTTGGGAACCAGGCTTCCCGTTTCCTTGAGGCGGCCGTACTTTAGTTTTGAACTTCAAGTCCGCCCAGTACTAGGAATATAAGAAAACGTAAAGAAAACCGCTATTGTTACCTAAGGTAACCCAAGCCTCTGTATTCTGTGCCCAAGCATGATGAGCTTGAGATCTAAATGTAAAACAAGAATTCATACACGTTTCCACCGCTGCCCAGTTTTAGTGGCACCTCTTCCGTGAGCGTTGAGCCTGGCAGCGAGAGAGATCATTCCACCCACGATCTATGGTCTTGTTTTGTTCCTTTGATCTAGCTCCCAGACCAACGCCTGTGGCAAGGTTCGAGAGCATCATGAGGTGCTGCAGCAACTCGTCCATTTGTTAGGCGGAAACTTGATGTTCCACTGAAATTACAAGAACATGATAGAGACAGAAAGAAAACAAAACTGCGCATTAAAAGTACTTTATTGATAACTTACTTTTCCAAATTATTCAAAAACTCTTGGTAAAAAACTCGTCAACAAAGCAAAGCAATAACTAGTCATAGCAAGTAAATAGTCATTGGATTGAAGAGACCTAACTTTAAGCTAATTACCAGAAAAAAAATGATGAGCTTATCTTAATTATTCACCTCAAAATAAACAAAATGGTCTTGCAACTGCTTAATAAATAAAATGTCACAAAAACGTGAATAACGTCTAAACTACAAAAAAATCACTGAACATACATGGGGGTGATTCGGGTAGCCCTTGGGGTGCTGCATCACTGGACTTTCGCTCAACAGTCGTTCCTGGGACACCCTGTATACTATATTCATTCTGGTCTTCAACTTGATCCCTGTGATTCTTGCTGATTTATTTCAGCTTGGGTGTCTGTGGGTGACAGCTCAGGCACAGGACGCCTCTCGCTATTGGCCATGTGATGTAGGACACAGCATACATTTATTATTTTCGCTACAGTATAGTGGTCTTAAGGCACTCTATGAACCAGTAAACTATGCCAACGGGCCTTTTAGTACTTCTATGCATCGTTCAATAGTGTTCCTGACCTTGCAGTGAACATTTATGTAATGCTCCTCAGGAGTCTCACATACTAAAAGTACTGATGTCTAGGAGGTGAGCCGGAGTGGGGAGGGGAGGGAGTTGACTAATATATCAGAAACGGTGCGTTGCAATGCAATTATTATGCCAAATTAATTTACTTATGCTAAATGAAAGATCATAAAATTTTCTTCCACTTTTATTCCATACCCTTTTCCAGAATTTCCAACCGTTTGCAAGCTCCGTAAAAATGTTCTTTTTTATCTTTAAGTTTCACCTTTGTAGCTTAACATGACTGGTTCTGAAGTTATAAAGCTGAAAAGGAAGGTAGCTTCCTTTTATTCTTCCGGAGCGTGTAGCTTACCTTTTTCCGGAGCGTGTGGCTCAAAACCGCAAAACCTGATGAAAATTCGGAATAGTATATTACAAAAGTCGTAGATAATTAATTATATGATCTTTCATTTAATTTACAAACTTTTTGTCATACGACGCACCGCTATCGGAATATAAGCGAAAAGCCCAAAAGTGGGAACTTTGATCCCCCCTCCCCCAATCCGACTTATTAACTATGAATATATTGTGAATTAAAAATAAAATGAAACCACGCAAAATAATTATAGGTAATTTATTTTAAAACATAATAATAATTATTTCAAATTGATGACAACCCTAACTTGACTAGTTGAAATGTTCTATAGTGCAGTGGTATTGATATCGATGATTTAAATGAATGAACGATAGATGAACATTTTTAAAAGTTTTGTATGTACCTACTTTTCTGTGCTTGTTGATTTTATGTTCCCAAGAGATTATTAAAGAAAAATGCAAACAAGTATGCAATAGACATCCATCCTGGACGCCTACTCGGACTATACAGGTGGATTTTTGAGATGGGCCATGGAGGGCAGGTACCTTAACCATTGTAGCTACAAGAAAATGCTCTTAGAAGACCCTCCCTATCTTTTTGAAATATTTTAAACAGCGTTCGTAGATTTTGAAAAAATGTACAGACAGCGACAAAAATGGCAAAAGGAAAAAAAATTGATGCCAATCTATTCAGTTTCAGGTAAACATCAAACTTTATGGGGTAGTTAGAGTTCTAGATAATTCAGAAATTGTCACAAACTTTTCCCATACATTTTGTACTAAAATCGATTCAGTTTCATGTAGGGATCGAAAAAGCCTATGGGACCATTTGAGGTTTAAGTACTACAAAAGCAACAAACATCCCTACAGAAACGACTGTCAAGCAAAAGTCTAGTGATGCAACACCCCAAGGGCTACCCAAATCACCCCCATGTATGTTCAACGATTTTTTGTAGTTTAGATGTTATTCATGTTTTTGTGACATTGCAGCAACAGTGGTCCTGCATCACTGGACTTCCGCTTGACTGTCGTTCCTATGACATCCTGTCATCATCATCATCATCTCAGCCTTTTTTACGTCCACTGCTGAACATAGGCCTCCCCCATAGATTTCCACAGCGATCGATCTTGTGCAGCCTGCACCCAACGGCTCCCAGCAACCCTTACAAGATCGTCTTTCCATCTCGTGGGGGGCCGTCCTCTGCTGCGATTTCCGGTGCGTGGCCTCCACTCGAGAACTTTACTGCCCCAACGGCCGTCAGTTCTACGAGCTATGTGCCCCGCCCACTGCCACTTCAACTTGCTAATCCTGTGGGCTATGTCGGCGACTTTAGTCTGAGGGCTTGCGTCTACGGATCTCTTCATTTCTGATTTGATCTCGTAGAGAGACACCAAGCATAGCCCTTTCCATAGCTCGTTGAGCGACCTTGAGCCTTCTTATGAGGCCCATAGTGAGGGACCACGTCTCAGTTCCATATGTCATCACTGGTAACACACACTGATCGAAAACCTTCGTCTTAAGGCACTGAGGTATTTTGGACGAAAAGACATCTCGCAGTTTCCCGAACGCTGCCCAGCCGAGTTGGATTCGTCGACTGACCTCTTTCTCAAAGTTGGACCTGCCCAATCGGACTGTTTGTCCCAGGTAGACGTATTCGTCAACAACTTCGAGATAAGAGCTCCCAACAGGAACTGGAGTGGGCACAACATGGACATTCGACATGACTTTCGTCTTGTCCATGTTCATTTTAAGACCCACTTGCTGGGAAACTCTATCGAGGCCATCGAGCATTATGCCTAGGTCTTCAAGCGATTCTGCCATGACTACGATATCATCCGCAAATCGAAGGTGAGTGATGTACTCGCCATTGATGTTAATGCCAAGTCCTTGCCATTCCAGGAGCTTAAAGGCGTCCTCTAGAGCGGCGGTAAACAATTTCGGAGATATAACATCTCCCTGTCTAACGCCTCTCCTCAAAGGGATCGCCTTCGAACACTGCTCCTGTACTCGGACCGACATGGTGGCGTTGTTGTACAAGCACTTCAACACTTCGATGTATCGATAGTCAATACGGCACCGCTGGAGAGACCTTAGCACAACCCAGGTTTCGATCGAATCGAAGGCTTTTTCGTAGTCCACAAACGCTAAGCATAAAGGCAGATTATACTCTTCGGTCTTCTGTATAATCTGTCGGAGCGTAAATATGTGGTCTACGGTACTAAAGCCTTTTCGGAAACCGGCTTGTTCGGGAGGCTGGAAGTCATCAAACCTGCGTTCGAGACGATTTGTGATGACCCTTGAAAACAACTTATAAACATGGCTCAGCAGCGAGATGGGCCTGTAATTTTTCAAAAGGCTTTTATCACCTTTCTTGAAAAACAGTACCACCACGCCTCCGTTCCATGCTTCCGGCGTTTTGCCCTCGAGTATGACGGAATTAAAGAGCTTCTGAAGGACCTTGAGTACCGGTGTTCCACCCGCTTTCAGAAGCTCAGATGTGATTCCGTCTTCACCCGGTGCCTTGTTGTTCTTGAGCTGCTTCAGGGCCATCCTAATCTCGTACAAGCTGATGTCCGGGATATCTTCAGTGTAGTGTCGTGTCAGCCTGGCTCGTGGGTCTTTTGTCGGGATAGTAACAGGCTCTGTTGTCGAGGTATATAACTGTCCATAGAACCTTTCGATCTCCCTTAACACCTCTGGCTTGGTTGACGCTACGCTACCATCCTCCGTTTTCAGCTTTGTCAACTGGCTTTGCCCAATAGACGCATTCCTTGCGAACACTTTCGAGCCTTTGTTCCGCTCTATCGTCTCTTTAATACTTTATACATCCTGTATATACTTACATATGGCAGAAGTAGCTATAATTGTAATGAAGGTTCAAGGCTATTAGATTTAAATAAACTAGTTTTACAGTACCTAAGTATTCAGAAAATGTAAGTTCCTACCTATGTAAACTCGTCATCGTCAACGTATAAAGACGCCTCTTTGAGGCGCACTTGAAATCCTTTCGCCACACTGGTTCGAAAGAACTAGTGGGACGACATCAATAGACCGATAGCTTACACACATTAATAGTTTCGAAATTCGATATTTTGGTGGCACTGTACAATTAAATTTTACGCTCTAACCGATTTTTACTTGTTATTAACTTATCTACTACATTGTAAAGCATTGTTAAGTTAATTTTATTCACAATGCAAAATATACGATTAATAGAAACTGAGAAATGGAAGAAATAATTTGTCATCATTCACTAAAAGTAAGTTTTATTCACTCATTCACTCATTCACGCATATAATCGATAACGATAATATTATTGACGTTCTCTTCCCTAATTTTCTTGATGTGTGATTCTTTCTGTTTTACGTCGCTACATTAAGTTTATACTAAATTTGCAATAGTGTGTGTAAAAATGAGAGTGTGTTGTAATTTTATGTAGTGTGCTTGTGTAGCGATACAAAAACGAAATGCGTATGTGTGTGTAAAATGCGTTAGTGTGCTACCTCGTCCCCCGCAAAAATTGGCAGAAAATTTTGTATGAGGACTTCCTTCAATCAGATGTCCCCTTCTAGTTCGTCCGAGGCGACACATGACTTTGCCACCTCCTATTTTTTGAGACAAAATGATAAATTACGGATTTCTAGTCTACTATTTCCGTGTGTAGATACCCTTTTGGCAAAGTTAAATTATTTGATGGCTACACTAAATGGGAAAATGGGATAACGACGAATGAAGCGCTAAAAATTGGTTCACATATACTTCTTCCACACCTCACAAATTTTTTCAATACTATTTTAGATTCTGGTCAGCTCCCAAAACAGATGTGTCACTCAAATATTATTCTTCTTCACAAGAAAGGTGATAAAACAGACATTGGCAATTATAGACCCATAAGCCTAGTGTCACATCTGTACAAAGCTCTAATAAAAACTATACAAAACCGTATTGCTGGCTTACTGGACCACCACCAACCCCCAGAACAAGCTGGTTTTCGCCCTTGCTATTCCACCTCAGACCACCTACACACGTTAAATCAAGTGATCGAAAAGTTTACAGAATTCCGAAAGCCACTTTATGTAGCTTTTGTCGACTACACAAAAGCTTTCGACAGTGTGAAACACTCGGCAATATTTACCGCCCTGGAAAACCAAAACATAGATCCTACATACATAAAACTCCTCAAAATAATTTATAACAATAGCTCAGCCAATATCAAAATAAATTCAACCGGTCCCACATTCCCAATAAAAAAAGGAGTCAAGCAGGGCGATCCACTCTCACCCCTCTTGTTTACTGCAACTCTCCAAGAAGTGTTTAAAACACTTTCGGTCCCATGGGCATCGAAGGGCATCGACGTCGATGGCAAACGCCTAAGCAACTTGCGTTTTGCGGACGATATTGTCCTTTTTGCCCCTTCAGCATGCGAACTACAGGAAATGCTCCAAGAACTGAGCTTGGCAAGTCTTGAGATTGGACTTCAAATGAATCGATCTAAAACCAAAGTGATGACAAACAGCACGAAACGTAGGGTCGTGGTAGACGGGCAAGTAATACAATATGTCGATGAGTACATCTACTTGGGCCAGATAGCGAGCTTCGACAACAGGCAGGATAAGGAAATCGGTCGCCGGATCGAGAACGCCTGGAAGAGCTTCTGGTCCATGAAGGAGCACATGAAGGGCAACCTTCCACTGACACTTAAGCGCAAACTCATCGACAGTTGTATTCTTCCCGTCCTAACCTACGGTGCCCAGACCTGGTCGTTAACCGAGGCACAGAAGTCCAAACTCAAGATTTGTCAAAGAGCAATGGAACGCAGCATTCTCGGCTTTAAGCGTATTGACCGAATACGGAATACCACGCTGCGTTCAACGACTGGCATTGCCGACGTAGGGCGCAAAACAGCGAAGCTCAAGTGGGACTGGGCAGGTCACGTGAGCCGGATGCACAACGAAAAGTGGGCCAACATTGTTACTACCTGGCAGCCTGAGGAGAGGCGACGCCGCGGACGGCCAAGGAAGCGCTGGAGAGACGACCTCGACTCCTTTGATAGTGGGTGGTGGAACCTATCAAAGGAGAGGGACGGTTGGAGAGAGTTGGGGGAGACCTTTGCCCAGCAGTGGGACAACATAGGTGAAAGAAAAAGAAAAAAAAAACACTAAATATTAAATGTCAGCCTTCAAAGTGTTTATGATGTCATTTTTGCCGGAACTTTTTTCGTGTGATGGCGGTCAACAATTTGGTGCTCCGGAACTTCATTACATTTACCCGGGAAATACATTGTCTACGTAAGTGAATCATTGATATTTCGTTAGTCTACTGTTCTTTTAGTAAATAATTGTTGTTTTACTGTGATGAAAGCTCTATAATAATCGCAAATTGATTTGGTAAAGTCACCATACCCAACCCAAGTTTTGTGATGTCAACTTTGCCATGTTTTGGTTGGAGTTAGGGTTGTCACAAATGGATCCGCGGCTATGTGACGTCACATGAACCTGACATGTTTTGATGACAATAGGTACAATATTATGATAGATCTCATTTTAATTCTGTTTAAAGTCCAGCAATATTTAATTATTTGATTTTGTTTGCTCAAAATTATATAGGTACTTAATTATATAGGTACCTAATATATGTTTGATAAATAAAAAAGTGTTAGGTATTATAAAAAAAAAGTATGTAAGTAAGTAACTTACTTTTTAATTGTTTTAGGAGATGGAAAAACGATGCAGGCGTTTGTTAGGAAGCAGAGCCTACAAAAACTACTCTGCGGAAATGTTGGGAGGTCGCAGTGGGCTTAGTAGAAAGAAATGAAATTTCATCACTTGAAGCTGAAAAGCGTTTTTACATACCGAGGAGAACCATTGAAAATAAAGTAAAAAATAAACACAATAAGCAGCCGGGTGGACAGCTGAAGCTATCAGCATTGGAAGAAAAAAAAATTGTTGATGTTCTGATTGCAGCAGGTGATTTTGGTTCGCCTTTATCGCGTTTTGACCTAAGCCTTGTGGTTTACAATTACTTAAAAGGCAATAACAGACAACATGTATTTAACAACAAACCACCAGGTGTGGTGGGTTAAAAACTTTTTGGCCCGCCAGAAAGCCCAAATCACCACGAGAACAGCACAAAACATTAAAAAAGTACGAGCAGCGAAGACGATTGAAGAATTTGAAATGTACTTCGAAAACTTAAAAAATACTATGCATGAAATTCCTAAAAGTAATATATTATACTACGATGAAACAAACCTCTCCGATAATCCTGGATCTTCAAAATGCATCTTTAAGCGTGCGATAAAGTATCCCGAGAGAGTTATGGACCAGACAAAGGGTAATATTTCAATAATGTTTGCGGCAGCGGCGGATGGCACACTATTGTCTACATATACCGTTTATAAAGCGGAGCATTTGTGGGCAACATGGTGCCAAAATGGACCTCGTGATGCCCGATACAATCGGACTAAGTCAGGCTGGTTTGACGCCACAGTATTTGAAGATTGGTTTCAAAAAGTGGTCATACCATGGGCTGAAAAGCTTGAAGGCGAAAAACTGGTAATTGGTGATAACCTTTCGAGTCACTTAAACGTGAATATAGTTCGCCTATGTGAAGAAAAAAATATTCGATTTACGTTTTTGCCACCTAACTCGACACACATTTAACAGCCACTAGATGTGGCATTCTTTGGCCCATTAAAGAAGAAATGGCGTCAGATATTGACCACGTACAAATACGAAAATCCAGGTGAAACTCAACTAAACAAAGCTCATTTTCCTATGTTGCTTAAGTCTCTACTAGAGGGTATCGAAATGACTTGCAAAGAAAATATTATTTCTGGATTCAGGGCTACAGGCATTGTACCCTTCAACCCACAAGAAATATAAAAAAAACTGCCAGACAATGACCCAGAAACCCGATATTCCATTGACAGCTCACTTCTGGACTATTTGAAAGAAACTCGGTCAGCAAAGCCTGTTAAACGAATAATGAACAAGAAAATTAATATTGCACCTGGTGCATCAGTTTCTACTGAAGAACTAGAGATGTTAGCAACGAAGAAAACTAGTGATTTGAAAAAGAGAACGCCTGTCGATAAGCATTCAAGCCGAAAAGCTCTTACTCATCCTAGTGGGACACGTAAACCTGAAATGCCAATTGCTCTGATGGATAAAAAAGATAATTTAATATCTACCCCAGGACCGCAAATGGAAGTTGATGATCCTGTACAAAGACCTGATATTCCCTATGCACCAAAACCTAGGAATGAATCCCAAATTAATGATAATTCCTCGTTCTGTCCTCTTGAACATGAAATGACAGATACAGAGGAATCAGAAACAGTGCAGCCAGAAAATCAAATGCCAGCCACAAGACTCGAAACTACTGAAAAGCTGTGTAGATCAAAAGTGACCATATTATCTGAAGTTAAGTTGAGTCCATTCAATAGAGCATACCCTGATTTGACAAAAAGTATGTTAAATTTTACTAAAAAAGATACATCACACGATTTATTTTCTCTTCACACCTTGCCAAGACAGCTTGATCTCAAACCTAAAGTTAGTCCGAGGGTACAAATAATTGATTACGAAAACCCCATACCCTCGACATCTAAGGCAAATCTTGATGAGACTTTAGATAATGCTATAAAAAGAAAACTGTCTCAAGAATCTCAGAAGAACAAGCCTAAAAAACGAAAACAACTAATAGGAGAAGACACTGATGAAAGTAGCGATGATTATTCATTGAACGATTCTTCTGGCGATGAAGGGACTTTTGTTTCGGAAGCTTCTACTTATGAAATGAAAGATTCTGCAAGTGATTTGGATACGGACGTAGAAAAAACTGGACAACACAACCTTGGCAATTTTTATAACTCTGAGAATGAGGAGACACTAATTGGCAATTTCCTGTTAGTAAAGTTTTGTGGTCAAAAGATTAACAAATTTTATGTAGAAAAAATCATAGAATTGACAGAAGGATCAGGAATGCTAGTCAAGTTTATGAGAAAAAGAAAAGGGGATCTTTTTTACTGGCCCGACGTTGATGACGTTGGTTTTGTACTGAACAAAGATGTGGAAATTATATTGAAAAACCCTCGGGAGGGACGTCGTGGAACTTTTAAATTTGATATTAATTTTGATAAGTACAATGTCCAGTAATTAGAAATTGTACTTTCGTTTTATCCCAGTCCAAAACGAATTTAGCATTCGTGAAGTTAGCCGTTTGTCTTGCGCAGTAAAGCTTTTCCATACTAAAATTATCTCCTATGCCTTGTTAACGGCTAACTTTACACTTTCACACTATACATATAACGTAAGTACATTTGTATCTTTGAGGCGTTCAGACTGAGACAAAAAACCAGAGCACATAAAAAAAAATATTAGAGTTTAATGATATTGTATTGTAAATTGTAATGCTCAATATATCTATACTTGGTGTCAAGTTAAAACGAAACTAAGCTACTACAATATGTACATAAAATTACAAAATACAATAGAATCAGTCAAGTTATCTAAGGATCGTCGTAAAAACGATCTATAGATAGCTCAACTGATCCAGGTCACTGCCAGTTGTAATTGTACTAAGTACTAATTATTGTGATTCAAGTGTGTGCTCAAATATTTGTTATTCCTACTAATAGATACCTACAGTATTAAAATTTAGTTTAGCAACTTGATCTCACTAAATGTTTAATTAAATATAATTTGATGAAAAAAAAAAAATGTTTTGTGACAACCCTGACATACTTTTCTGTTTTGTATGGAGAAATTTAAAAAAAATGGCAAGTTTGCCATTTCTTTGGAAAAATTTGTTATCAGTGCAAAAATACGTAATTTTTGGTATTGTTTTTACTGGATAGAAGTAGCACAGCGAGGTTGCTGATTTCAACAGACCTGTAACTATAATATTCCATTTATTTTTCGTTTGGCAATCTTACCAGTAGCGGCAGTTAACTTTACCACTTTTGTTTATTGGTCTTAAATAATCGGAAATATTAAAATAGGGCAAATGTATGACTATCTAGGCAATACCAATGAAATTTGCAAGACATAGGAATAGACTTTAGGCAGTACCGTCATCCATTTTTTTTTAAATTCTCTATCTGAAAAAAGTGGCAAAGTTAGCAACTTTCACGGTATTATAATATTAGGTACTAATAAGCATACAGTAGGTACCTACTACAATAAACATTTATTGATGTAAGTATATGTAGGTACCAAATTAGAGCACAATATCCAACTTCTTCATGATTATTTACATTGAATTCCATTTTTGAATTGAATCCATTGAACCAACAGACAGAATTCCTTTCTGTCTGTTGGTTCAATCTGTTCAATGAAATTAATTAATTCAATATAGATGATTTTACCTGTTTTGATAAGTGAAAGTTTCACTATGTTCAGGCATTACCTTTGATTTCCAATCGTGTAATTTACGACCTAACCATATAGCCAGAACGCGCTCTGAAGAACCCGTAACGCCATCTATCCCAAACTGCATGGCAACCGCTGGATTGTGTCAAGTCGTTCAATAACTCTATGTTCGGGAGATTTTCGAAAGGACGCCATTATTACCACTTCTCTCCACGGAACAATATTACTCTAACGAGCTCTAACTCTAACTCTCATCGTCGTCCAGGTAATTTTCTAGTATTGTTTTTCAACTGGCTTTGCATTAATAGGTAATATGGACTACTCAATTTGCTTTTAATTGTGTCGTTCACAGCACTGTTTGAGTCCAAGGACTGCAATATATCTCTCTTGCACTTCTTTATTTTCTTGAATTTTCTTCTAAGTCTCAAGATTTCTACAAGATTTTGTCTGCATCTTTTGTACAAATTCTTTTCTTTGGGAGTTAATTCCGACAAGGATTTTAAATCAATTGCCTTCAGCAAGCCTTGGCTTTTACAAGATTCCTGTAAACCAAAAAAGTATTATTAATGTAAATTATACTCGCCTCATTTCTGTAATTTTGCTGATCTCTAAGCTGTGCTAATATGCCACGAGCTTCAGTTGGTATGGCAAATTTGTTAAGGCGTTTTCTTTCTCCACAAGTATATGCTGATTGATTTAGACCGCTACAGATCAAAATGTTTGCCACATATCATTTTATGGGACTTAAACAGCTTGTATAGAGATCGATCTTCAGTCCAATCCTCGTTTGGGAAGCAAAACTTCGCCCATACTTTGGCCCTGAAATTAAATATAGGTACTTATTATGATTTTTTTTCAGTTTCAGTAAGGCAAATAATAATAGTAGAAAAAGTAGATGAGATTGTATTATTT
The DNA here is from genome assembly GCA_963565295.1 of Epirrhoe alternata. Taxonomy (NCBI): domain Eukaryota; kingdom Metazoa; phylum Arthropoda; class Insecta; order Lepidoptera; family Geometridae; genus Epirrhoe; species Epirrhoe alternata. The sequence goes on from OY751375.1 coordinate 7,066,920, forward strand.
TGGTAGTCAGTTAAAAATATACTTACTTTAGAGGGCAGTGTACAGACGGGAGAGGGAATCTGTGGAAGGTTATCGACGTATCGTCCTGTGATTTAGAGCCGCATTATGCACACGTATAATTGCTTTTACCCGCCATAAGGGTAAATCTCTGATGAAGCGTCCGTGTCGCACAAAGTTTAGCTCAAAAGTAGGTAGGTATCTCACACAAAACACAAAAAACGTCGATTTCAGAGTCTCTGTCTCACAATAAAGCGTCTTTAACACTGTAAGGAGTCTCTGTCTCAGATAAAGCGTCTATATCGCACTTGGAGTCTATTTCTCAACGTTAAATGAAGATTTCACAACACATCACAAAAAGCGTCTGTATCGCAATCAATGGAGTCTCTATCTCAAAATTAAGAGCACGAGCACAATCGCGACACTTTCAGCTACGGTACAGTTTAAATTTCAGTTCTTTACAGTATTTCACCAAATCTGCGAAAATACCGGCCTAAGAAACTGAAACGAAACGGTACACAAAATAAATGTCAGTCGGTCCGCCATTATTTTTTCTCAGACAGAGTTGCCACTGAATCCTACCGATCCTACCAATCAATCGATTAAATTAGTATTAAAATGTCACGTAGGGGATTTTATTTCATATATTAAGATCTACTCTAAATTATGTTTATTTTTATTTACTAAATACTACTTATTTCATTTTTATTTCAATAAGTAATTGTTCATCGTTTTAGCAAAATCTTCCAACTTGGTAATATTTCATCCATCTGGCAAATAGTATTGTTTTCTCGTTCTTTTGTAGAGCTCTGTCTTCTTTTTGCAAATCCAACCTGTGCTGGCATAGGTTGGTTCAGAAGCTACCTAGCCCTGCTTCTCTCACGGCTCGGCGGCGGCAAGTCACGGCGGTTATAATATTACGCCTTCTCGGTTCTGAACTGTGGACTCCTGTGTTGTGTGTGCTTACAAACGAAGCGTTATCGTGGGATTGCAGTGATTGAATGGAGCAAGCGTCGTCAGTGCATTTGGAAACAGGTACGAGATTGCATTGTTGAGGAATCTTTGGGATACCTGAACATTTTGGGCCTTTGGGGTTTGATCTAGCGTTAGGTAATGTAACATTAAACACTCTATAAGTATTACACCCTACTGAATATCTATTATTATCTGGTATAGGTACTATGGAATGGTGTAACCAACAAAGTGTATAAGAAGATTAAATAGCAAAAATTTATTTTCAGATGAACCAACAGTAAGCGAAGAGAATCTTACGATTTTAGAAAGTCCAGACCCAGGGCCATGGCAACACGTGAAAAGGTGTTGGAACAGCACCGTGTGTGCCCGTCTTTGCTATCTATATTATGAGAAGGGAACGCTAACTGACTACCTAAACTGATTTCCAATTTTGAAATCACCCTCAGGATTTACACTTCTACTTCAAGATTATGAAAATTTATATCCGAATAATACTGCTGGCCTGACAAATTTGCTGAGTGTGTGTAAAAACATTATAAAAATTGCTGCAGCTAAAGCAAACACAACCACAGATGCTACCATCAAGAAAGCTATCCAGGGCTATATAAACGCTATTGATGGTGAGTACTCAACTTGCTTATTGGTTTACTTGGGTAAACTTGATATCATCATCGATAACCTATTAATACCCACTGCTGGGCGTAGGCCTCCTCTCTAACCCGCTACTCTTCTCGGTTCCGTGCTATGTTCATCCATTGTCGTCCAACCACGCCGACTATGTCGTCCGACCAAAACTTGACTGAATTAAACTTATCAGCTAAAGGTCAATTTTTTTTAAATAACAATCGCATGTATATGCGCATCTGTGACAAAACAATGTGTATTCTTTATTTAATAAGTACCTTTATTTTGTTTCAGAAAATAATGAAGAAGATGTAAGCCTGCTTGTGCTCCCTTACATCATAAACATTCCACCTGTACGGAGAAAAGGCGCTTGGAAGCCATCTCGAGCTGAGTTCAGGGATGGATTTGTTATGAACGCACCCACCGACGCAGAAGTCCGGCCCATACTGGCAGAGCGTCGCAACAAACTCTTAAATCTTGGGGTAACTTTTCAACCAGTTGTTATATACTGCGGCGACACTGTTGGTAACATCACAAAGGCTTACGCAGTGTGTGACGATGTTTTGTACGAATTTCGCTCCTTGACCAAGGCAGTAGACGTAGCATTCAAACTGTTTCACGCTACAGGAGCGCAGTACCCGCAAGAATCTTATGACGTATGGCTTTTGCTGCAAATAGCATTGTACGATTTACACACACAATTTGATCGTCAATCTGCATCTCTGAAACAAGTCCTGACGTGAAGACTTAGGATTTAAAAATAAAATTAAGTAAGCTCATTTTGCCTTAAAATGCTAACGTGCTATAAATGTAAGGAACAGTTCCCAGTTTTCAAAGAGCTTCTTAATCATATCAAAAATAACTGTATTCTGTACTCAGTTCTATCCTTGGGCTATAAATGTGGTGAAGTAGGATGTTTCAGAAACTTCGATAATCTTAATCTTAAGTCATTGCAGTAGTGTGGAAATACAGGCATTTGCGAAATGAGCTCAGGATTATCTAGAAAGATGATAAAAAATATAGGAATTTGTTTTTTTATAACTTTAGCAGTTGCATACTACATAATTATGGTACTTATTGAATCAATCGGTTGTTTGTCCGAAAGTAGGTAGGTACTACATATTATAAGTATGTTATAAAAATTAAAAAAACATGTAGGTACTTACTCTTTTCTAAAATTTTATTATATTTATACTTAGTAGTAGTAGTAGTAGTAATAGTCGTATGATGTAATAAAGACTATAAGAATAGTATTTGCTATAAGCATGATAATAAGGTAGGTAGGTACTATGAATAATTTACTTAATGTATTTAATTAAATGTTACGATATGGACCAGAGTCTGAAATAAAATCTTTTTATTTTATTTTATTATTATAATAATAAAAAACATGTACTCTTTTATTATTATTTAGTAGTAGTAGATAGTCACATGATGTAATAAAGACATTAGGGGAAAGGTGTACAAGTTGATCCCACGGGGTATGTTGATCCCAGGCCGTTTCGGCGAAACTATGAACGCTATCTATTTATTTTCTTTAGTAGATTGTAGCCCCCAATCCCCCTTTGCATCAGTCAAATCGTAATGGCGGTGTGAGTGGCGAGTGCGCGTGAAAAGGAAAAAATAAAAATTGTGTGGCTCTGATCTAAGGTAAGGTTGACTTAGAGACGTATGGTACTTTTGTATGGTACTTTTGTTGTATACAATCAATTGGAAACATTGTTGTGTTTGTAGCTTTGTATAATGCTCAATTACGGTTTTCGCATGGCACCACAATGGTAGAAGCGTTATAGGTTAAGTTATAAAACAAAGACTAAAAAGTTGTGTTCGGGGTGAGATGATCCGTCGGTGGGTGTACTAGTTGATCCAGATTGAGAGTTCTGATTTTTTGTTTTAATTTTTATGCGTAAGTAGATAGGCCTACCTATATTTTCTATTGCAAGCTCATAAATAGGCTAAAGTATAGATAAAATACCATTGTCGAGGTTAGTATTTTTTTGTACTTACTAAAGTACCTACAAGATTTTATTTCACTTGATTTTATAAGTGTATGTTGGTATGTTAAAAGCTTTTCATTAACTAGCAATGTTTGTATGTTTGTCCGGGTCAAATCTTGCAAGCTGAATTTGAGCCACTTCCTGGTGACCGATTGAACTGAATTTTGGTACACTTATGAGTCCTCGGTGACAATGCAATAATATGGTAACAGCGAGCTGATCTGATGATGGAGTCATGAGCTGTTCAAATTTAAGGACAGTTGCAGCAGATGTAGAAAATGATAATAGCATGGTCAGAACTTTTTTTTATTTAACTATCACAAAGTTATCGAGGATTCTAGTCAACCAACACCGAACAAAATTTTATGAAAACTGTACAAATAAGTACTATAGACAACAATCGCGTACAGACTCTCATTCGAACTATGTTCTCGTGAATCGTCTATGATACGATGTACTGACTGGGGATGCCCAGTCAGTACAACCGCAGTAGCTATCATAAATCCATCTCTGACTCGGCTAGTCTCCTTTGAGGTTTCTCTTTTGAGTTTGAACTACAGGAATATGATCAGTAACAGACACCGTTCAAATCATTTACTTCAAAGTAACTATAGGCCTCATGTAGTTCTTCTTCTTCCTGCCCTTATCCCACTAAGTGGTGTCGGCACAACATGTTTCTTTCTTCCATTTCCATCTATCACTCGTCATATCAGAGCTCACTCCTTTCATTAACATATCCGCATTCACACAGTTCATCCATCTTTTCTTAGGCCTACCCCTACCGGTATATCCATCCACCTTCATACTCATCACTCGTCGTGTTATATGACTTTTATCCCTCCTCATGACATGCCCATACAGGGCCTGTTTAACCCTTAGGCTAATTAGGCTGCAGCCTAGGGCGCGAGGATCAGGGGGGGCGCGATGAAATCGTATCTTCGCAAGCACTATAAATCTAGTTTTCACACCCGGTCCAAGAAAACCATACATTTTTTCGTCTCACATTCATAACAGAAAGTAAACCATTTCTCCCTCCTAAAAAACAAAATGGCCGGCGGGAGGTAAAGTTGTATGGGATTTCATTTCTCCCTCTGAACCTCATGTGAACAAATAAGTAATAAGATTTGAATCTTTTTCTTCCGAATTTATTTTTGATGTTTCTATGAAAATGACCTGCACCAAGTAGAATTTATTCAAACTTAAGGAAAAAGTGTGGCTAATGCCTCCAAACTATAGATGATCTAATGTTGTTGCATATTAATGCTAATATATTTTTTGAGAACGAAAGGACGACCTCAATAAAATATTTTTTGAGAATAAACGGACGACCTCGACTCCGTCGATAGCGGGTGGTGGGAGCTATCGAAGGAGAGAGATGGTTGGAAAGAATTGGGGGAGACCTTTGCCCAGCAGTGGGACAGTATAGGTTGAATAAAAAAAACGAATTGATTATTATTATTCTACCTATAAAACCTGACTTGCTTGCTATTTTCTGGGTGTAAGTATTCACTATTTTTCTCGCAGTACCTATGTGTGAAAAGCAGAGTATTCACCTCGGGGTTAAAGCTGTCTTAGTCTTGGGCGCTCTTAAATCCCTCGCTGTCTCAGGATTCTAGTCATTAACTCCCTCGTTGCACTCGGGAGTTAACTATAAACACCCTCGCTGTCGCTCGGGAGTTAACTAAAGAATCCTTCGATGCGCTTGGGATTCAATATGGCGCCCGTGACATAATACACTGCTTTATCCCCTTGGTGAATAATCTACTATTAATCAAGGGACGCGGCAGCGCGGCTCAACGCCAAGTATTAATAGAAAAGCGTACCGCGTATTGTCTTAACCATGCACGCCATATTTTTGCATCGACTATGTGGTGCGTTTCCGAAGTAGTTAATTGTCGATACATACAATCTTGGCTACAATTTTAACTTGCGCTCCACGCTCCGTCAGCAAAAACTTACAGCGCTCTCGCTAATGTACATAGAAAGTGGTTTTTTACAAACTATTAAATTTGAAAAAATTGTAGAAAGATTTGCAAACGCTAAAGCACGAAAAAAGACTTTTGTATAAGCTAATTTTCAAATAAATCATTAAACAGTTGCAAAAATTTTTCACTTGTATGATGCCTGCCTCTCGTCTTTTTTTACATATAACAACAGAAGTATAAATATTTAAAAAATACTTAAAGTCGAAGCCACTTCACATACTAGATGACCACGCTCATGCATCGCCGCAGCGCAACAACTAAGTAGTCTACATAAACTGAGCCAATACAAGTCATGCGGCCAAATACGACATGGATTTGGTTTTCTACAAGATAGCCTGCAGGGTGCACTATGTTTTTCTATAAACCCACTTCTACTAATTGCGTTTGCTATAACTTCAGCAGCTATAACCGAATATAGATATAACGGTTCAATTCTTATACACTAGTTTCGATAGAAAACCACTTTTACTAATTTGTGATTTATATAACTGTACTATATTAACTTAGTAAAATACATAATTGTTTTTATTATAACGACCATTAGCGATACATTTAATGAGTTATAAAGTTTATCACATCTAATTGCATTATTACTAATAGTATTTTGCTATAATAATATTCAATAAGTAAACTGTACCTATCTACACCATGAATAGCGCCTTAGACCAATACCAACCAGGTGAATTTTTAAGAGCGATTGCTTCAAACCTTTATTTAAAATAGTATTAAGGACTACCTATAGATCTAAATAAAATAATTCTATTAATTTTGCATGCATACCTACGTTTGTTTTATTTTTTCTACCTATAACGATAAGGTTATAATAGGGACAAGTCGGTTCTGGCACTCGCCGGCCGCTACCGCGGCACGCTTCGCTCGGCTCGTGCATCATTTGGTCACTATTGAAACCATGCTCGTCGCTACGCTCCTCGCAACCTATTCTACAGGTCTGTTATCCTGTTATGGCAACACTAAATTTATAGAAAGTTCCTATTTAGAGCAATTATCATTTTATGTCATATTTTAGTTATATTTATAATAATTATATAAACTGCACGATATAGCAATATTAAAGTATATTATATGATACAGTTATAACAAAAAAACTTTATAGAATATGGACCTATAGTAAATAAGTGTTCGAACTAATACAACAATTATAGCCAATAATATTTAGAACAACTGCACTTAGATCAAATATACGTTATGTCTATACTTATGTATAGCAAACACTATTAGTACAAGTGGGTTTATAGAAAAAGTATGAACACCAGCCTGCAGTCATGTGTCATGATTTTGGTCATTTTGGACGCGCAGATTAAAAGACAACGTCAGTTTCGTTTGCAGATCGATCTGCAAACTTACAATAAGTAGTATGACTACGAATCATGTTAACTTTTTTACAAACAAAGACAAAAGTAAGTAATATACTACTGTTGCCGACCGTAACACACGCGGTGGGGGCGCGTCCTGATTATTAGCCTAAGGCGGTCAGAACTCTTGATCAGCCGCTGTGCCCATACCACGCCAACCTTACGCTGCGCTACTTTCAAACTTCCTCATTTCTTATCTTGTCCATTCTAGTTACTCCACACATCCATCTCAGCATTCTCATCTCTGTCGCATGCACTCTTCTTTCATCAAAAGGTAAAAAATAGTGTGCTTTACCCTAGTAAACTTTGAAACTTATCCTTTAATTTTTGTTAATTTGGATTATGTGATCTCATAGCCTTGTTAAAGCTATTTTTATACTTAAATGATTAAATTTAGACCTTGTAAGCACCTCCAGAGTTTATTTTCAATAAAATTATAACAACACCTATAATTTTCCTTGAAAAGGGGGCGAGATGATCCCCGGATCATCTTGTCCATACCCCAGGGATCATCTTGGACACCGGGGTGTACAAGATGATCCTTTGGTAGGGTTTTAGAAAAAGTGAAATCTAGGTATCAAAAAAAATCAAATTAAATATTTTGAGTATGAGGAAAGTTAGCTGGATAAATTTGCTAACTACGTAAGCTTAAACTTTTGAATTAACTTGATCACTCTTCAATAATATTAAATTCGCTAATATTTATTTTGTTTTCTTTATCGATCCAACTAGTTGAATTTAAACCATACCATTTCACTAGAACTTTATCACCTTTTCTTTTCAACACCTTTTCCACTAGGTAGACATCAGGGTACATTACCCCGGGAGATGGGCCTAGCTGGCATTGGACTGCAACCTATCTAGGAGATGGTAAACTCTGAATTCAAACCAACTATCAGGGAGCGTACCCGGAATAAAACCGCGATCCGAAGTGTAAGCCGACCCGTGCGTGGGATTCGTGGCCAGAGGGGCAGTCTGGTCTCTAACGGAGTGTCTGTGTTGTTTCATTACCCGGGGAGATGGGCCTAGCTAGCATTGGACTGCAACCTATCTAGGAGATGAAAAACTCTGAATTCATACCAACTTTCAGGGAGCGTACCCGGAATAGTATTCAGTTATCTGGTTCCCATAGTAGGTACAAGCTTTGCTTAGTTTGGGGCTAGATGATGCTGTGTGAAATGTCCAGCATTATTTAAGTTTAATTTACTTAAGCTTACTTAGTTATTTACCTTAATTATTAACTATGTACCTACCTATTAGGTCGATGAGGGTGCAGGTAGCCTGTATAGCATTAGATACATACTTACCTAGGTAGGTACCTATGTAAGCAATAGATTTAGTTGAGGTACCTAAATCTGAATTGCAATCAATAAACACATATCAAACATGGTAATAAAACCGCGATCCGAAGTGTAAACCGACCCGTGCGTAGTATTCATGGTCACAGTTCACGCTCAAAATTTCGCCTTATGTAGTTAGTGCTCCATACGTTATAAATGAAGAACAACGAAAACAATTGTTCACAACATTCTGGAAGACCATGAGTTGGGAACAACGAAGATCATTTATATGTTCTCATGTTATGGCAGTTGAAAAGAAGATTACTAAAAATCCTGAATCAAAGAATACTGAAAGCCGCGCTTATATTTTTACGATTGAAAACAAACGTTACCAAGTATGCAAGAGTATGTTCTTAGGTACTCTTGGAATCAAAGACTGGTTCGTATGATATTGGTTATAGAAAACTGATTGTGCGATGCCGCCAGATAGGGCCACATCATCTGTAAATAGAAATGTGCCAACGAAAACTGGTGGACACGAACATGTCGAGAAATTCTTAGCTGATCTTCCAAAGATGCCGTCACATTACTGCCGTGCTTCAACATCACGAGAATATCTGGAACCGGTTTTCCAAAACATGACAGATTTGTATAACAAATACAAAGAAGATTGCGAGTTCGCGTCTAAAGAATGTGTTGGCCGAAGACTATTCGATGAAATATTTATGAAACTCAATCTGAGTCTATTTCATCCTAAAAAAGATCAATGTGATGTTTGCTGTAGTCATAAGACTGGAAACTTAACGGATGAAAAGTATGCTGAACATATAATGAAGAAGAATCGAGCTCTGAATGAAAAAGAGACTGACAAACGTGATGCACAGTCAGGTTTATGTCATGTATTCACACAGGATGTTCAGGCCGTAAAGTTGGCTCCATATCTGCAAGCTAGTGCAATTTACTACAAAACCAAGCTGTGTGTACACAATTTCACTTAGTACAACCTAGCAACCAAAGAAGTAATGTGCTATTGGTTTGATGAATCGAATTGCACGCTTGAGGCCTCTGCTTTTGCTTCATGTATAATTGATCACTTAGAAAAAGCTTTGAATGAGAAATTGTTGCCAGTCATTTTATATTCTGATGGATGCTGTGCTCAGTATCGAAACGCCACGTTAAGCAATGCCCCTGTTACGCTTATCGATAGAGAAAAATATTGTTATTACCCAAAAGTACCCGGAGAAAGGTCACACACACATGGAGTGCGATTCAGTGCACAGCGCTATCGAATGCAAACTAAAGCGTAAAGAAATTTACCTTCCAAAGCAGTACGTATCGATAACAAAGACAGCTAGGAAAGATCCGATGCCATACGAGGCACGACTTTTGGATTACACCTTTTTTACTGATTTTAATAAAGATTTAGTGTACAAATCTATACGCCCGGGGAAAAAGTCAGGTGACCCAGTTGTGACAGATTTACGTGTCCTAGAATACAGACCTAACGGTACGATATGGTACAAAAATGATTTCGATCTTGAACAGCCTTTACCACAACGTCCTACGCCACTGTATCGCATCAAACCAATAAACCAACTGGCGAAATTGAATAAGGCCAAAATACCGATTACCAGGCGTAAGTACCAGGATTTGCAAGACCTGAAAAGCGTCTTACCGCAAACGTGCCATTCATTCTACGATGAATTACCGTATAGTGAGTAAGAATATAATTATTAAGGTTAATGTACCTGTTTAGATTCATTAGAAGATGATTATACTATTTTTTCGTTTTTGTGAAAACATTTCATTGTATAACTCAAAACAATGAGTTGATCTCTCTCGTTATAATGTGATTCAAGGGCTCCAATACCAATTTACCTACCTAAGTAAAGTTCATAATTATTAATTAATACGTTTATAGTTTAATAAATAAAAAATATTGTATAAAATTTAATCGTTTTTAAATTATTACAAATAACATTTTCTCATACATTTTCTTATTATTACCGCCTAAGTCTCGTAAAATTATCACGTAACACCGCGTAAGTCAATTTAAACTGTGTACGTCAATAAAAATGATTTAATAGGCATAAGAAACATTTTATAGAAATATTAAAGCACATGATATAATAATTACAGCCTTACAACTTTTAAATTGAGTAAAATACACAGTTTTTCGTGTCTCCTGAAAAGTGTTTAGGAATGACTTGAGCGGTGTTGTTAGATAAGACACGATTGCTTAGTGCATCAGAAAAAGACCAAAGAAATGCCTTCATCAGAGCAAAAGAATATGCGGGTAAAATATGGCTTTGCTATCCTAACGATACTGTAACAAGTTGCTTTTATGAAGTGCAAAAAATCACACTCATTTCTGAAACAAAATGTACCCAAAAAAAATCTGAAAAATACAATAACTGCCTATTGCGATCTTTTAATAAAAAAAAAAATTTGGTTGCTAAGAAGGAATGTAGGTTACCACGCCGTACTGTAAATTATTGTACAAAAGTCCACGGCTTGCCGTATACAAATCACCACATGCAGAATGAGGATTTGCTACCTCAGAGTGAGGTGTCAGTAATATTTTGTGAGTTGGTCGATAAAGCTAGATCCACCGAGCAAATAATCGCATTTAACACGATAACAGTCCCCATACAAAATGTTTGAATTTCATTGTATGTCCCGCATATTACCTCAGTCTTAAAATGCGTCTTGTTAAAGACGTAAATAATAAGACATGTAATCGAAACACTTCTAAATACTTAGTGAGTGCAATAGGAAGTAAACCATATCTTTTAGTATCATGAAAAAAACAGAACTTTCAAGAGCCGTACTCAGGACTGGCACTTTATCGATATATAAATACTTTTTGTTATTAGTAGATTTTGAAGTGTCAGGTAATAGAACGTCAACTCAAGTCAATGTAGGTAATTCTTTTGTTTATTTTACCACATTTGTTCACTTCACGAAGTTGAAAATGGTTGAACGTTTACAAAGAATATTAGAAGATTCTGATTTCGACGACGATTTGTTGGATTCTGACGAGGAAAACGAAGATGCAGCTTGTTTTTTGGCAATGGATGACATAGAAGAAAGTATCGAAGCCATACAAGCTGAAATTCAAAACAGTCTTCCTAGAAATCGACGAAGCCGCAGTCTCCATCGTGAACAGGTACGACGACGTGCACGTAATCGATCTGCAAGCCCTTTCGCATGGCAATCAAATGTTTCCAACTTATCAAGGAAACTTTTTACGGGTCGTATGGAGCCTACACGACACACAAGATTATTTGGTAATGATGAACAAATTTCTATGATATTCCGTCACATTATAAATGACGAGGTACTGTGTTTAATGGTAGAATACACAAATATATATGGTTCTCGTATGAAAGTAGCAAATGATCTACCGTCTGCTCGAATTAAACGTTGGAAAGATGTTGACGCGTCCGAAATGCTCAAATTTATTGGAGTGATAATACTGACTGGATTGATAAAGTTTCCAACAGTTGAATCATATTGGAAAATGGACGAAATATATTATCACCCATTACTCCATAAGATAGGCATGTCCTATAATAGATTTGTTTTGTTAATGAAATGTTGGCATTTTTGCGACAACGACACTCCAAGAGACGAAGATGATAGATTGTACAAGATTAGTCCATTAATAAATCTCATTATACGAAATTGTCGATCTATTTACACACCAGGAGAGGTGATAGTTGTGGACGAGTCTATGGTCCATTTTAGAGGTCGACTTTTATTTAGACAGTATTTACCATCTAAAGCACATAAATATGGCATAAAAATATACAAAATATGCACAGTCGATGGTTATACTTGGGGATACAAGATTTACTGTGGTCAAAGTAATAATTTACATGGATTAGACAAACCTGGAAGCATTGTCGTGGAGTTAGCAGAAGACTTGCTGGATGAAGGACGATGTATAGTAACGGATAACTATTACACAAGTATCCCCTTAGCGGAATATCTGCTATCAAGAAATACAGATTTGTTAGGCACTTTAAAATTGAATAGAAAATATGTACCTCGTGACATTGTAAATGCAAATTTAGATCTAGGACAAATAGCTGCGATGCAAAAACAGAATGAGATGACGGTATTAAAATGGAAAGATAAAAGAGCTGTTACAATGTTATCAACCTGTCATGGTCATGAGATGTCTTTGTCTGGAGGAAGAGTACCAAAAATTAAGCCAAAAATGGTAATTGACTATAATTTACGAAAAAAAGGTATAGACATTGCGGACCAATTGTCGTCATACCATGGACCCATTCGCAAAAGTATAAGATGGTATAAAAAAATTGCCATAGATCTTATCACCATTGCGGTGGTAAATTCGACTATACTTTATAATGAGCTACATCCAAGCGGCAACAAAAAAATGACGATTTTAAAAGCCCAAGAGGAAATAGTTAGATCTATTATACGTAGTGATCTAGCCCTCCACACATCGTCTTCAATAGATACAAATTCAGTTCGGGAACAACACCTTTCTGGTCAAGGTTCCGCACATAGATTAGAACATATAACTAAAGTACGCAACCGGGATGTACGCCGACGATGTGCCTCCTGTTATAAGAAATTATTTCAAGAAGGCAAATCCGTACCTTATGCCAGAAAAAAGGCGAAAAAAGTCATGTCGGAATGCAAAAAATGTGAGAAAGCGTTATGCTTGCCATGTTTTAATGATTTACATAAATAAGAATATTACATTCAGTCTCTTACATCGTTCTAAAAAGTATTTAATTTTAATATTACCAACTTTTTGGTGTCAACTCCAATGACAATAATATGGTCCAATATCTATTATCTTTGACGTTGCGGGAAAGTCAAAAGTAAAGAAACAAAATATTATAAATAAAAATATCAATATGTTACTTAATTCTCAGAAATTATACGATTTAAGTATTGATAAAGTACTAACTATTCTGAAAAAAAAATTGGAGGAATATTTACCGGATGACGAAATTGTTTCTCTTTTCGAGGTAATAGTAAAAATAGTGTGAATGTATGGTTATTATTATTAATCTTTTTTTTTAAATGAAATATATTTTAAGTATTATGTTATAGATTGAATCTGTGAAGAGAAAATTGAAACAGTTACATGTACCGTTAACTATTATCTGTGATATATTTTTCAAAATTTTACCGGACTGCGAAGTAATGATTGATGACGAAGAAATTATTTTAACAGCCAAATGCACTAATTGTATGAAGCCATGCAAATACCTCAATTATACCATACAACTACAAGATGTTTATTGTAAATCTTGTACAGGTGAATGTTTCATTAAATGTGGACACTACGGTTGCAATTGTATGGCATACGTCCAAGCCAAGTATGGCCTTGGCTTAACCGATATTTTTGATGATATAAAGAAATAAAATATAATATAAACACATATAAATATGTTTTATTAATCATACAGATAGGGTTAAAAGTTAAAAGTGACCGCAAGCATTTTGAATAAAATATTTCGAAACCTGTCTATCAAGAACAAGAAATGTTTTGCAAACCATTTCACCAAACCACCTTAGTACCCCTTACTCCTTAAGTTACCCTTAGTGCGTACCTGGTCGTTCCGTAGTGACCCATATGTGGGACACGGACGTGTAGAGCCAGTTCATAGTGACCCATATATGGGGCACTGGACGTTGAACGTGTTAAAGGTGGATCATGCGAATTGAATGTTGTAGCATGGATTATTTACGCGCGCGCATCGCTCGTGCATACTCGCGATGCCTCGGGAACCGTCGGCTCTGCGCCCCACCACGGCCATCAGTGTTGCCACCTTGGTGGTTTTCCCACCAGAACTGGTGCTTTTTCAAGGCTTCTAGTGGTATTTTTTCATTATATAGCGCTTTTATTTTTTTTAGTGGTTTTTAGCGGTTTTTCAATATGGAATCTGGCAACACATTTTTGAGAGGGATACAATTATGAATTACCAAACGATGTCATTGCAGCTATTGGCAAAAACACAAAGTACTCTTACAAAAATCAATCACAACCAACAACATCTTCAGCATTGGCGTCGTCGTCGGCGACTGTAACGTCGGCGTCTGTGAATGATGATGAAGTTATAGAAGATATAACATATTTGGATAATATTGAATTTTAACTTTCTCATTTTTAACTTGTGTCTTTTTTTTGTTAACTTGTTTCATAACAAATGAATATAATTATATAAGTGGTTTTATTTCACTGCCTATAGATTACTAAACGTTTTGTCAAGTTAGACCGAATATAATGTTTATGTTTGGTAAATTGTAAGTTAGTTAAAGCTCTTCATTGCACTCTGGTTAAAATAGACAAAATTTTAAAAATACTTATTTTAGCGGTATTTGGTGGTTTTTTTAATCCAAATTTCTGAAATTTCTGGCGACATTCTACTCTTGACCTAGCGCCTTAAAAAAATCCAAGGTGGCAACACTGACGGCCATCTTGTGCCGCGCGTCCGCGCAAATCGTATTAAGGCGCTCCGGCCGGCCATTTCATCAGTGTCGTTTTTAGACACGTTTTTAAAACTCTTTACTGCAATATTGCATCCAGGATGGATTCCCGTAATGACGGAAGATAGTTTCAACCAGTGCAGCGTGGACAGCCCGCTCGTGGTGAAAATCAAGGCACCCGCAACCAGCGTCGAGCCTATGAATATCAACAAAAGCCAAACTTCAATACGGATTGGAATGCCATCCGTGAATTTGAAGAAAGACCAGCAAAACCTAGGGGCCAGTCTGCCCGTAGTTCAGCTTGGAAAGCCAAACAAACGGCTAAGAAAACAGAAAAGCAAGAAGCGAAGACTGATGCCGCATCCGCTTATGATTTTAGAGCAAAGGAGGAAACTGCGCCAGTGGATGAGCCACTTTATGACCTCGGTCCACATACAAGCTCAATCCCTATGCAGGAGATGTACTCTCAAAACTTTGAGTTTGGAGGATATATTGACCAGGTGGAGCAGACAGATGAGGCTCTAAGAGGCATCGATCCCAGAGGCATTTCATCAGTCCAGTTTTTGGTTAACTGATTGCAGACCAGCCACTGCTCTCCAAGCATGGATAACTTTACCGATTATGATACTTCAACCAACCAGCGCGGTGGTGGCCGAGGCCGGCAATCGAGAGGACGCAAACTCTACCAGAGGGGGCGCGTAACAACGATGCGCAAAATTTGCGAGACGGAATTCGCAACACCCTGTTTGTCGGATCGCACGAGGATGATGCCCTGGCAAGACTGTCAGAGCAGCAGACGTTGAAAGCGATAACGCTTTCAATTACTACACGTGGTATAGGACTATAGAGAATGGAAGATGTTTTGCGAAGTCTTAGTAATGCGTATTTATTTTGTTTGAGTAAGGACATCTATAGTAAACTCGATCGTGAAGAGATAGTAGAACTTTTACTATCCACAGAGTATTCTAATTTAGTTTCTATCGATAATATTACTTGTGTTTTATTGTTATTAAATTCGGCCGTTCATATTGATTCTCCTGAATCTAGAGTTGATCACTTACAAGCGTTTGTTAGTGCTCAAAAGATTCTGTTTCGTCAAATTTGATCCAAACGATCAGCCTCGTAAACCCGAAACGGAGCTGCGTAAGATTGATCTGTGCCATTTCTAAGTATTTAAGTTTAAGACTAATTGCATTTAAAAAGATCTCTATTTACTTCTTATAATTTTGATAAAACTGTGCCTTATTTGTAAGTAATTTCATAAATTTTGAAGACTTTAATAAACGTTAAGTAATGGGTGATTTTTTTGTGGTTAGGATTTTCATGCATTAGTATTTGCTCAGATTTTTTGAGGTTATGATTTTCATGCATTATTATTTGCTCAGTATGCTTTGACATTTCAAGAACTGAAGCCGAACGATCTGCCACAACGTCGAATTTTCAGTGAATGGGCCCTAGAAAAGTTGGCAGAAAATCCGCTTTTTTATCGACAAATTTTGTTCAGCGATGAGGCTCATTTCTGGTTGAATGGCTACGTAAATAAGCAAAATTGCCGCATTTGGAGTGAAGAGCAACCAGAAGCCGTTCAAGAACTGCCCATGCATCCCGAAAAATGCACTGTTTGGTGTGGTTTGTACGCTGGTGGAATCATTGGACCGTATTTTTTCAAAGATGCTGTTGGACGCAACGTTACAGTGAATGGCGATCGCTATCGTTCGATGCTAACAAACTTTTTGTTGCCAAAAATGGAAGAACTGAACTTGGTTGACATGTGGTTTCAACAAGATGGCGCTACATGCCACACAGCTCGCGATTCTATGGCCATTTTGAGGGAAAACTTCGGAGAACAATTCATCTCAAGAAATGGACCGGTAAGTTGGCCACCAAGATCATGCGATTTGACGCCTTTAGACTATTTTTTGTGGGGCTACGTCAAGTCTAAAGTCTACAGAAATAAGCCAGTAACTATTCCAGCTTTGGAAGACAACATTTCCGAAGAAATTCGGGCTATTCCGGCCGAAATGCTCGAAAAAGTTGCCCAAAATTGGACTTTCCGAATGGACCACCTAAGACGCAGCCGCGGTCAACATTTAAATGAAATTATCTTCAAAAAGTAAATGTCATGTACCAATCTAACGTTTAAAATAAAGAACCGATGAGATTTTGCAAATTTTATGCGTTTTATTGTTTAAAAAAGTTCTCAAGCTCTTAAAAAATCACCCGTTATTTTTCTAAAACTTGTAGGTATTCATTTCCACCATACATAGGTATTTTAATGCAGGATATAACTGGACTTGTATCATTTAACACATTTTTATAAAGACTAGAATTTTAGCAAACTGATACAATTCAGGTAAAATATGAAAATAGAGGACTGATAAGTAAAAAATTCGAATCTTTGGAGTATTATTTTTATCATTTGTTTGAGCTACATTGTGTTTTGAACATATTCTTATTAGTTATTGGATTTTTTCACTTCTTGTATATCACTTTACACAAAGACAACATAAATATGCAACATGATTTAACTGTACTTGTATCATTTATCACGTAATTTTATCACATATTAGAAATTAAAAAGGGTACAACTGCGAGTTTTTCATGAATTACTTCAAAATTATAATATTTACCACAAAAATATAAAAACACAATGAAAGTGGATGTTTCGATCTACAAAAGAAGGTACTTAAATGTAATCTAACCCACTTCGTTCATGGACTAAATTTTTTTAAATATTGTTTGGGCTGTCCTGTAAAGTAGTGATTTTTCAATTGTATCACCGGTCACAGGAGGCACAGAAATAGAAGAGGTTTTTATAGATGGTACATTCAAGTCAGTCCCATCTCCATTTTTAACCGACTTCAAAAAAAGGAGGAGGTTCTATGTTCGGGTGTATGTATGTTTTTTTTTTTTTTTTTTTATGTATGTTCATCGATATCTCCGTCAGTTGTAAACCGATTTCCAAAATTATTTTTTTGTTTGAAAGGGTATGCTACCATAGTGGTCCCATAAAAATTTTACTCCTGAGGGATTGATAGTTTTCCCGTAAAACTCAAAAAATCACCGATCTTTCCGAAAAATGTGGACCGATTTCCAAAATTTTTTTTTGCTTGAAGGGGTATCCATATCTAGGTGGTCCTCATACTTTTTTTTCCTGAGGGATTGACAGTTTTCCTGTAAAACTCAAAAAACCTCATTCTCACTACACAATCTGAGTCAAACATTGAATAGTTTGACATGTTTAAATACGCTCGAAGTGATCCCATATAAATTTTATTCCTGAGGGATTAACTTCTTTAATCTTGACTATTCCAATATCTAACATAGTCTACTATATTATTTACACTAAAAATTGAAAAATAAAAATTTTTGAAAAAAAAATTGAACCGACTTCACATAACACAAACAGACACTAAGAACCTTCTATGTACCTACACTAAAAAGAGAAAAATAAGACTATACACATGCAATTATTACTTACAGTATTCAAATAATAAATTATTATGTTATATTATATTTGAAGTCGGTGCCAACTATTCTACTCTAACTACTCGATACAATTTTGCACCCAACTTCTATTGTACTCGTAATTTCTTCTTAGATGTAAATGCATAGGTAGTTAGCACCGACTTCAAATATAATATAACATAATAATTTATTATTTGAATACTGTAAGTAATAATTGCATGTGTATAGTCTTATTTTTCTCTTTTTAGTGTAGGTACATAGAAGGTTCTTAGTGTCTGTTTGTGTTATGTGAAGTCGGTTCAATTTTTTTTTCAAAATTTTTTATATCAGTTGGTCGTCATACATGCCGAAAATGGAAGCAACTCTACGTCAACTAAAGTCGATCCTTTGTTTTTTATGCTACTTCCCAACAAAAATGAGAAGACATATAGAGTAATGTTTGATTTGATAACTACAGTCGTTCCATATTTCACTACGTCGTTGCCAAAAATAGTTCACGCCGATTTCGAATTTGCTATAACAAACGCACTTAAAACATTCTTTCCAAAAATTATTGTTGTTCGATGCTACTACCATTTTACAAATACGAGCCCCAATGCAAAAGAGTTCGTCTAGTCATATAATTGCAAAAGTTGTCTGTTTTCAACTTCACTATATTTATATAAAAAAGGCCTATGAAAAAAAATTGTATGGGGTGAAGTTCTCCATTCTATTGTTGTTAATCAGGCAATTTTAAATAAAAACATATTTTACCTAAATTATGTATTTAGGGCACTTTGATTTGCTTCGTCTAACTCAAAATAGTTCGTCTAGTTCTTAATCGATGCAAAATTGTTCGTTTATGTCTCAATACTGTGTGTTTTAATTGAAAATTAAGTTAAATTTGAATTGAAAATAGAAATCATCCGACACATGATGCGTCACTGTCATTTTAAAACATATAAAAAACCGTATTTCATAGAATTTTATTATCATTTTCAAACAAAATGGCTTGCGGGAAACCTATCGCTGACGAAGTACGAAAAATAATTATTCATAGCAACAATAATGGCAAATCTGCTTACTAAATAGCCAAGGACTTATCCCTACCAAAGATCGACAGTTCAGACCATTATCGAACATTACAGGAAAAATGGCACGGTTCAATGTTTGAAAAAATCTGGTCGGCCGCGAATCACAAGTGAAACTGAAAATCGAGTTTTAAAGAAAATCATTAAAAATAATCGTCGTACCCGCGCAGGAGGACTGACTTTGAAGTGGAGAGACATGATTCACAATGATGTATCCGTCGATACCTGCAAGAGGGTCGTAAAACGATTGGGCTATGGATTTTATACTGCTAAAGAAAAACCTTTACTCACGCGTCTCCAGAAAAAGAAAAGGCTGAAATTCTCTCAAGATCATAAAAATTGGACGGCAGACCAGTGGCGTGAAATAATATGGAGTGATGAATCCAAATTTGAGGTGACGATCGGTGATGTACGGAAAAAAGTTATCAGAAATAAAGATGAAGCATTCCATACCGATTGTATCAAAAGAAAAGTGAAGTTTCCTGGATCGGTGATGATATGGGGCTGCATGTCAGCACAAGGTCTGGGTCATCTACATTTTGTAGAAGGCACTGTTAATGCAGTAAAGTACCAAAACATTCTGGAAACAAGTCTCATGCCCTCGATTCCATCGTTGAAACATCGTAATGCCTACACCTTTCAACAAGATGGTGCATCCTGTCACACTGCGAGGACAACGAAGGCTTGGTTTAACCGGAATCAGATCCAAATCTGGACTACTGGACGGCCACTCCATTGTAGGAGTGGCCGTCCAGTAGTCCAGATTTGTCACCGATTGAGACCTTGTGGTGGAAAATGAAGAAAATGCTGCGTAAGTATCCAGCAAGGTCTAAAAGTGATCTGAAAGAGAAAATTAAATCTGCCTTGCACTCAATAACTCCTCAAGAATGTGAAGAATTGGTAGCAACGATGCCACGAAGAATTAAGGCCGTGATCGATGCTAAAGGTGACACCACTAAGTGGTAGACGAACTATTTTGCGCCGTTGAATGTGATGGACGAAGTTTAATGCGTAGATGGTTCCCGAAGAATTAATTATATTTTATTTAAATAGAAAAATATTTTGTTACTTTTTTTAATTATAAATAAACTGCATTAAGTGTTCAAAACCACTGTATATTTTTTTAACTAATAAAGTTAAATTTAATAATCAAAATTTTACTTTTACTTTTAGGCACTTGTAATATTTGGTACCAGACGAACTCTTTTGCATTGGGGCTCGTAGTCTTTGGGAAAAAGGCAAAAACTCGTATGCATTAAATGTAAAACTTTACGACGCATCGTGGGGTTTTTTTTTTTATTTGTTAGGTTTATGTTGCAATTTATCTCTTTTACCGAATGATATGATTTTTGAGGGCTGGAATGACATAACTAAAGAATGTAATGACATTAATAATAAAAAAATAGAAAATTTTCTTTCATACTTCAAAAAATGTTATCTAAAAAAAAATATCATCGACGAATGGTGCGTGTATAACAAACGTCACAGAACTAACAATGTTAGCAAAAGCTGGAATTCGGGGATTAATAAAAATATTAATAAAAATTATAAGACGTTTGCAAAGTTGTTATCCAAAATACTTGCACCAAACAAGAAATTAACTAATAGACGCGATGAAATGTATCAAATTCGAGATAATCAGATAATTAATGCACAAATGCAACTATGTATTAACAAATGAGATAAGCGTTGGTCATTTTTTAGACAAATTATGTTCATTATTATATATTAGTTGGTTCCTGTTAAATGTAATCCAGTCTCCTTTAGTTTCTTAGTTTAGTATAGAATAGAATAATATTATGGTGACTACTCTATTGCATTAGGTCATACCTGTAATAATAGATGTAATGTTTTAAATAAATACTAATACAAATACAAAATTGACTTATCATATTATTTTTATATTTTTTTGATCGATAATTAATTCCTACCATATCGCAGTGGGTACATGGGTAAACAGGAATTACAACTACACCCACCGGTGGATGAAGCCAGTGGGTGCACGGGTCGCGGGTTTAAAAATGTATATATATTGGTAGTAAAGAGGTTCGAACATTTTGTATGGAACCTGGCATACCTACTAGTCCGCCATTTTGAAAAAAACATGTTTCGGCGGCCAGTGATGAAACGCATCTAAATCGACAGAATAAATGATTACAAACAAAAAGTATTCAATGAGCAAATCTCCTAAGTGATACGGTTTTTGAGATAATTGGGTCCGAAAAAAGAAAAATAAAGTTAAACGATTCGTATTATCATATAATCACTGTATAAAGTAAATAAGGAGTCAAAAAATTCGTCCGTGCTGCAAGAAACCGACTCCGCCCGGCCCTGTGCACCGGAAGACTCACCGCCCCGTACCGCACCACGCCAGCCGCCATTTTGTTTAACGTTTATCATTCTTTTCATTCATTCGGCTTCTAACCTCTGGTCTGAATGCACAAATAATTATTTTCCTCACGAGCAGTTATTTTGTTACGTTGTGTTTGTTGTTAAGTTTTGTTACTTTGCTTTTATTGTTGTTGTTATTTGCGTTACCATGTCAAGAAATGCCACCGGTCCACCAGGATCACAGTGTTTGTTTTGTGAACGCAGTACAGCCCCCCGTATGGGAGGATGCCGTCCTAGGCCGCAGCTACGAAGCTATGAGCTGACCGAGGAATATCTGACTGATAATCCACATGTGCAAGCTTATTCCCACCATCAACTCGGCGCACGGGAGGTTAGTACAAAATATTTTTTACGGTGTTCAATGATCTTAATACGATATTGTAATGAATATATGTATTGGAAATGAAAAATACGATTTATGTCCTATGTGTTTGGCCTTTATAACGCAACATTATTATGATTCCCATTATTCTTTGGGTAGATCCATGAGTCAGTCAGATCATCATGTCTAATTCCATTTATAAATCAGATTTTATTTATTGTTCCAGATAACATCATCTGATCGGATTTGTCGTCCATGTGTTCAGCGTGCTAACCGCTATTATACAAGGGAACGACAGAACTTAGCCCGTATAGCAGATGCTGTAAGCTCCGTGCACGAACCGTCTTCAGGTGAATCGGCTGAAGGGCCAATGAGCGATCCACTAAGAGACGTATCTCCACCCATTCCGCAAGGGATGCCTGATGAAGTTCCAATAAGAGCTCCCGATGAAATTGTTATGCAAGTTTCCGACGAAGACCTGGAAGAAAACGTTCCGCAAGTCGAACTTCAAGGTGCCGCAAACCCTCATACTTCGAGAATTTCAGTCCCAGGCTTTTCAAGAGCTTCGTGCACTTCGTCATATTGCGTTGTAGCACAATGTAATGTCCGTGATGGTTTACATAGAATAAACATCGCAATTAGATCAGATGTTTTGCGTAGACAGAATATTTACATTCCTGCTGCAGTACGAGTCTGCAATGAACACTTACATTCAAATGTTATCTGGCGGGATTTAGAAGATTATATCCGTTCTAGACACGAGACTTTTAACTCAGTGCAAGTAGCCGATATGTTAAAACTCTCACTAAGGCCAATTGACTATTTAGATTTTGAAAAAATCGAGACTATAGACGCGGCAACATTTCAATATTATATAGGATTCAGTAAAACTGCTTTTTTAAGTATTTTAGATAACACTCCATCATTGCAACAACTTAAACAACCCAAAAGGGCTTTAGCAATGGTGCTAAGCAAACTGCATACAGGCGACTCTAACGAAAGGTTGTCCTCTTTATTTCGGCTAAGCCCTGTACACTTTGGTCGTGTAATGAAAAAGGTTCGGATTCATTTATTGAAAGAATTTGTTCCACTGCATCTGGGTCTATCGCGTAATACAGAAACTGAAGAATATCGTGAAGAATTACGTCGAAGAACTTTGTCCATACCGAATTTTTTATATGGAAGTCCTGAACAACCAAACCGCGTCATTGCTATCTGCGACGGAACTTATATATACGTTCAAAAAAGTTCTAACTATTTGTTTCAAAAAAAGACGTATAGCCTTCATAAATATCGGAATTTGTTGAAGATGTTTATGATTGTGTCACCAGATGGATATGTCATTGAAGCGTTTGGTCCATATGGGGCCGATAAATCTGATGCAATTATTATGGGTGAATTAATTGAAAATGAAGAATTCCGGAGAGTTTTCCAGCCTGGCGATGTATTTATTCTTGATCGCGGTTTTCGGGACGTTATTGGAGCACTGGAAGCGTTAGGATATCGTGCTTATATGCCCAAAACGAAAAGTAGACATGAGAGGCAGCTGACTACCCAAGATGCCAATGAATCACGCAAAGTAACAATATGCCGGTGGGTAGTCGAGACAGTTAATGGGCACATTAAAAATCAGTTTCGCCAATTGAGAAATCAATATTCAAACGTAGCTGCAAGAAAAATGTACGAAGAGTTTCGCATTGCATGCGCTTTACTGAATGCTTTTGGTGCTCGATACAACGATCACAACTTAGTGAACGAAATTATGAACCAAATTAATTTAAAACAGAACGACCCCAACACCTTGAGCGAAATAGTGATACAAAATAATTTAAATCACCACAGGGTGGATTTCCAAACAATGGAAGCAAATGTCGGTCTAGAAGATTTCCCTGTTTTAACCAAAAACGATCTTATAATAATTGCGTTAGGAACCTACCAAATCGCGCAAGCCAGGAGTTATTATGGCGAGCACATAAAAACAAATGGTGCATATGTAGTGCAAGTATGTAGAGGAAGTGATGCTAATCTGTTTCCAGATGACTCATGGCTATTACGTGCCAAAATTCAATCACGTCATTCGGGGAACCGTACCTATTTTGTATATATTTTAATAAATAACCTGATGGAGGGCAGAGATAAAGTCGCGGGATGGTATTGCTCGTGCATAGTCGGGAAAAGAACCCTGGGCTGTTGTTCCCATATAATGTGCGTCATATGGTTCATGGCATGGGGTCGACACCAGGAAACATTGCTTTCGTCACCAGCGGCATTTTTGGATTCAATAATTGTTAGACATGATATAGAGAATGAAGCGAATGACGAATTTTAAAACAAAAGATGCCACTGGTGGCAAAATAATATTTGTAGATACCAAGTTAACATAGCTACTGCTATAATAAAATGTGTTCAAGGAAAAGAACTAGTTGGATTTTATTTCCCATACCCTACCTACCTATTCAATAAACATCGAGTAAGGTAGAACATCAGGAAGCTCAGAACGAATTTTTTTTATAGTTTTTAGACCCAAATATTTCGTAAACCGTATCATTTAGATATTTGATTACTTAACATTTTTTGTTTGTAAATATTTACTCTGTC
Source organism: Epirrhoe alternata (assembly GCA_963565295.1). NCBI lineage: Eukaryota > Metazoa > Arthropoda > Insecta > Lepidoptera > Geometridae > Epirrhoe > Epirrhoe alternata. Next base: position 7,091,477 of record OY751375.1, read on the forward strand.
GATTGACATGCTTTTCATCCCTGGCCGCCGAATAACGTTTTTTTCAAAATGGCGGACTAGTAGGTATGCCAACGATGTTCGATGTTCTTTGTTTTTTCTTATTGATATATTAAAAACACTAAACTTAATAATACATACTGGAACAAAAATGTCCATAAAGAATATTCAACAAGCTTTTCATGCCGGACTCCAAATGACCGTAAACACCCATAAAAGGCTGAAGGTAAAAATTCACCAAAACAAGGAACAAGACTCCTACCTGACCTTCATCTTTCAATACAGTACGGTGCAAGCAATTATCATGTAGATATAATTGAAAACAGTTATAAAGACCTGTTCTCAATTATATCTTATAGATTCACAATAAATTGAGCTCAGAACCCAAATTACCAACAATTTTACAACCTTTAAAGGTTACCAAGACTGATGTACCTAATTTTCACATTGAAATAAGTTATATATATTTCTAATATATAAATATAATAATTAGTTATTTCAATGTAATAAAAATTGCTTATATGTGATAACAATGTGAACAACAGTCAAAATAAGTCATTGGAACGATAACCACATCCTTTTGATACTCATTATCAAAATGATGTCCGCCAAAGGTTATCATTCCAATGACTCCATGTACCACTTGTACAGACAACAAGCTTAAATTTTATTACAAAAATGTACTAATTGAATGCGCTTCCAGACATAAAGGGCCGTAGATAGAGTTAATTTAAGATGTTTTGTAACTTTTTCTTTATTTTGCCTGAAATAAATTATTTGTATAACATTGCCGATTCGAGCAAGAACACATTCACCATGTGCGGAATAGACAAAGCCGCACTTGATTATCCACGTTCACACTCAAATAAACACTACCACAGCCAATGGATCTGGTCATACATCAAGTGTCATTTTGAAGCATAGTAGATACTCTTCAAAATGGCTAACTTCACATATGCCTAGGTCAATTGACCGTGTTTTAATTGCTAATCAAGTTTGAGCGCCCAGTACTTCTTAAAAATCATCATTAAATCTTTTCACAAGTTTCTACCCGACAAAACCTTGGCTTCATATTTATTTTTTAGAACCAACAAACTCCAACAACCAAGTACATTATACTTGTAAGTAGGTATACACATTTAGAAGTAAATGCAAAGAATAAAAATAATGTAGTCCACGACATATCCACATTTTTTATCAATAGGCCAGTAGCTCCGTTTATCTGAAAATTGTAATACCAGACCATTGATGTGGTCAGTGGAAGAAAATGGCTTCGAATCCCATCAAGTCATTTAGACAGGATTGTAAGCCTATTTTTTGGTCTTGGAACAACCATAAAGCTTTATTTAGAGTAATAAGAATTACATATTTCAAACAAACAACAGTTTCAATGGAAGCAATAACAATGTGAACGACAATTATAACGAGGTCATCGGAACGAATGATCGTATTATGTAGGCAAGTACCTAAAAACTTCAATTTTATTCCCATATTTTCGTTTTGGTTAACTTTTCAATCAGTTCAACAGTGAGTTCAACCTTTTAACGTATTTACAGGCGCGACTTCGCCGATGCGTAGGGAAAACTAGCGATGGAAATCGCCCTTAAAAGAAATCCCACGCGCATTTTGAAAACCACGACTGGCGAGTGCCCATTTTATGACAATGCAAAAGCACTTTCATAGCGAACCAAAAATTATTTACAAAGATGTCGATACGACAATGTGAATCAAAAACTTTGATGATTTTTTTAAACAAAATTTCACAGCTTACAACAGGAGAGGTGCAGAATTATTTAAGCACAATACCTACTGAACATCAAGATCTATTTTTATATATTTCAAGCAACGAAGAGACACAAAAACCACACAACTTCACACAAGATAAATTCTAGCACAATTAATGAACTACGTTTATCTTCACTAGGACTAGGAGGAACATAACTGGAATGTATTAATGAGTGAGAACTGAGATGAGATGAGGCCATTTTATTGAATGAAAACCATGCCGCGTACGTACACACGGAGGCGACACGAGGCAACGCGAGTACGAGAGTGTGGACGGTGCGCTCGTGTCGCCTCGTGTTCCCTCGCCTCGCCTCGCGGTCGCTCCGTTTTGTGTCGGTTTTTCGGACGCGAGTCAAAGGAGGCGAGGGAACCAACCACACTCTCGTGCTCGCTCACTTTGTTACAGCATAATTTTTTTCTAATAAGCCTAGCAACTTGTCTAAAATAGGGTAAAATCGGTACCCTGTCTGTATTTTTTACTTTCTTTTTTATTTAGGTGATAATAGACGCAAGACATTAAATTTGGTTGGCATATAAAGTAGCTAACCCAGTCACTTCTCGTACATCTTGCAGATACCTACGTAGCCGGCAACTGAACAAATCGAGAGTGTGGATGACTAGCACTCCTGCAGCCTCCACTCGCTAAGACTCGTGCGAGGGCCTCTCGGAGGCGCCTCCTGGAGTGTGTAAGCGGCATATGAACCAGTAAACTATGCCAACGGGCCTTTTAGTATTTCTATGCATCGTTCAACAGTGTTCCTGACCTTGCAGTGAACATTTATGTAATGCTTCTCAGGAGTCTCAGGGCCAGTATTGACAATACCTTGAGTAACCTGCAAAAAAATCATTTAAATAAATAAGTAAGCATAAATATATCGTCCGATATAAATATATCGGAGAGTGTGTACGTACTCTCCTGGAGGCGACACGAGGCAACGCGAGTACGAGAGTGTGGACGGTGCGCTCGTGTCGCCTCGTGTTCCCTCGCCTCGCCTCGCGGTCGCTCCGTTTTGTGTCAGTTTTTCGGACGCGAGTCAAAGGACGCGAGGACGCGAGGCGAGGGAACCGTCCACACTCTCGTGCGCACTTAAAGTGAGTTTTTGGCTGCTGCGAAGTAAGGACGCGAGCGTTGAATTATTTAAGAGCTATAATGGTGGAGTGGAATAATGAGTTATGTTATGTACCACTTTTATGGAACTTTATCAAATGGAACCCATTATTTGGGATCCGAAAAATCCCTACCACAAAGATAGAAATAAAGTAAATGACACGTGGGATCGACTAAGCAAAGGTTTAGATATACCTTTATAAGAGTTGAAAATGAAATGAAAATTGAAATGCATGCATTCTGCTTCTGCTGAGGTTCTTCTTTTACTTTTTTTCGATTATGGCAACTAGGTAACAGTTTAATTCTACCAGAGTATCTAAATTTATGTAATGTCAAGTCAAGTTCTGTCAATTTGGCAAAACATTAGCATGAAATGACATTGGCATGTCAACGCTGCTAGACGTAGCAGTAACTGATCGATTGCTGCGAGATCGAGAGTGTGGATGGCTATACTCGTGCCCCCTCCACTCGCCAAGTCTCGTGCGAGGGCCTCGCGGAGGCGCCTCCAGGAGTGTGTACGCGGCATAAGACTCGTGCGAGGGCCTCTCGGAGGCGCCTCCTGGAGAGTGTGTAAGCGGAAATCGAAGCCAAGCCGGGGGGGGGGATGCCATGCCACTTGCCAGTAGCAAAAAATATATTAGGCTCGGTACACACAAGGTACTCTGAACAAAGCGGTACTGTACCTCAAAATACCGTCATCTCTTAGCAAAAAGAAGTACTAACTTGTCGTATAAATAACTTCCACAACCCAATTGAAAGGTGTAAATAACCAAAAAGGAACCGTTCGTTGCTTTGCTAGGACCACTTGGTCCGAGGTTCGTTTCGTTGTTTGTTTTGTGATTCCACTTGGATTCCACCAACAAAGAAAGAGCACAGATCTTAGCTCTCCGTCGCGGTGTTACCCGCGGTCCCGCGGGAAAACTTCACTTTCCCGGGATAAGATATATCTTATGTTCATCAGGGATAGTGCAGGATTCTAATGGTAAAAGAATTTTTCAAATCGGTCCCTGTTTATTTACCAAAATAACTAAAAAGGATCACTTGTAAGGCCAGTAGACTACGCGAGGATCCCACAGCGCGTCAGTATGGCTGTATCAACACCGGTAGGTTGCGGTTGCGGGTGATGGATCAGATGAAGCAATATCCCGCGCGTGGAGCCGCCTCGCCAGCTGCACATAGAGCACTCGAACCTGACAAACAAATATCTATCAATCAATATCTACATCCCACTCATATAAAAAAGCGCCACGTCCGCACAGGCAGGCGGCTTGCTTAGCGCCTAGAGCCTACCGAGTCACTTAGCGAGTAGCTTAGTAAAACGAATGTTCTAGAATGTTCGCGACCGGCCGCACTGCGCGCGCGCAATATTTTATACTAGCTTAGCTTCTGCGAGCGGCTTCGCCCACGTGGTATTCCAGATCACTATCTACATCTATTCCATGTTTCATCCAAATCGGTTTACTGGTTTAGGCGTGATTGAAACACAAACATCTAAATATTATTTATATTATATTAATAGGATTAGGGTAATTAGTCATATAATAGTATGGATATACGTACGGCGTCCGTTCGTTGCGTGTTGTGACGTCATGTTGCCGCGTCATGTTGCCGCGCAGCGAGCCCGCGCACTCGCGCGCCTCGCACAGCGGACACTGCACCGAGCGCGCACTGATGCATACTAATTAGGTTTAAATTTACTAACGAAACACACGTTATGTACAATATACAGGTAAAAAAATTGGTTGTCTGTAAAGTCGGTTTACTGACGATAGTTGAACGTGACAACGTTTGTGCTTCTTTGTCGCTCGTTCCGCGCTCTCGCTTGCACTTCAAGCCTTACATGGAACGCCTCAGAGCGAGGTAACGCCGTGGTAACGCCGCATTTTTTCGTGCGTGCAGCCGGCTCTATCGAATTATAAGACGTTGTCACGTCAAAAGACTACTACCGAAAACTGAGGGAATACAATTAGACCATGATTCTAAATATCATCATTTCCCTGCCCTTATCCCACTTTTATGTGGGGTCGGCACAACAGGTTTTCCTCTTCCACTCCGCTCTATCAGCCGTCATCTCAACACACTCCTTTCTTACCCATATCATCCTTCACACAGTCCGTCCATCTTTTCTTTGATTGATTTGACGCCACGGACGCTGGAGTGATGGTGGCGGGGTTTTACTCTAATTTTATTTAACTAGCGTATGTACCATTGACACGCAAGAAGAAGAAGACCATGATTCTAAACATATTTTAAAAAACGGTTAAAAAATCTTGTTTTTTTTTTACTTTATAACTTTATTTATTTAACATCAAATAGTTTACAGTGTAAATTAAGACTAAAGAAAAATTATGATTAAGTACACACAAATTACACTGTAGGACTTGGTGCCCTGAGCTTCGGACAAGATTTTCTGTTTCCCGCCCCTTGATTACGTATCTCGCGACAGGCGAAATCTCGTAATTACTGCTGTCAAACTTGTGTTAAATGGACGTAGATAAGCGTAAAGGAAGCAATCCAAACTCATGTCGAGTTTGAAATATATTTAACTCAATTTCGACATGAGTGTGGATTGGTTCCTTTGCGCATAACTACGCCCGTTTAACACAAGTTTGACAACGGTGACTGCGAGATTAACCTGTCGCGACATTTGTAATCAAGGGGCCGATCCTCAGTGCCCGGTGCCCGCCCCCGAAAAAACAAAACCATATCAGTACGTGTGAATGAAACCTATCTCCATGAACAAAAATATAAAACGGTTTTAAAAAACGGTTAAAAAAATCTTGATGTTCTTTTTGGTTATTTACTACTAGCACAACATAATAAGACCATACTACCTAATGATTTCATTTAAAAAAGAAAATAACAGTTAAAACTCAAAATCCAGCAATCTACGTAAAACAACGCGCCCAGTACATACGCAAACAGTACTCTTCAAACGCTGTTTTCTCCGGTTATAATGACTTTTTCTGATAATCCTTTTGGATTTGGTTGTGTGTTGGGATGCTGTACCTACCTATTACCAACTCTTTTCAGATTCGGTAGACGTCTTTTTACACCCCGTATAAGCTGGTGGTCCCCGCACGAGGCGAGCCAGCCGAGATCATAGGTGCATTTATCCCACGGCGGGGATCGAACCCGCAACCTTCTGAGTCACAAGTGGGCTTTCACCCACTGCGCCACAGGTCGTCGAAATCTGAAATCTAACCTGGACTTCAATAGTAATTTTCGTATTGTGTGATTGGTTGAGCTCTATTGGAATAAAAAGTAAGTTCGAATGCGTCAGTGGCCAACTCTAGTGACGGAGTTTTTAGGCCGCCTTAAGGCCTCCGTCATGGCTTAACGACTTAAAAAACCGGGATTGACAATTTAACGTGCCCTCCGAAGCACGGAAGCGCTCAGATGAAAATGCCACTGGCGGTCACCCATACACTTACGGACCGTTTAGAACGTTGCTTAACTTCGACGATCTATCAAATCAAGAACTATTAAACAAGCACGACCACGAGCGCTTCTACTGGAATGACAACTGGGAATGGATTTCAAGTGTCAATAAGGCTGTTGGTTAGATTTCAAATTCGAAGGAACAGGAATAAAATCACCTAGTTTTAAGACGATTCAAAGAGATCCCAGCGGTCATACTGAATAAATGCTTTTTGGCTTTGACTTTGAAATGTCAAAATAAAGCCAATGTCCATTGCCAGTCGAGGTACACAATAGGGCCCCTGCAGCCTTCTTGTCTTACTTGAAATCCATTCCCAGATATTATCCCAATTATAGATGTAATTTTTTTTCCGGAGAGCCTAATACTAATGGCCTATGATGGCCGTTTTAGTGTTACCGGACTATGGCGGGCACTGAAGGTGCCGAGGCGCCTAGAGAGAAGTTACGACAACATGCGCAAGGGCACCTCTAATAGGTACGAGCCTCGGCTTGGGCTGTTGCCGGAGTGAAGTTACCTACCTAACTCTGATTCTGACGGCCCCTGATTCGTCGAACGTGAGTTACATACATATCACCTCACCTGTGTTTAGCGAGCGCCTTCTCATCGACATAGTCCCGTCGACACTTGGGGCAGGTGTGCGCCACATCCGGCCTGCGCGCGCCACATGTGGCGAGATGGCGCCGCATCAGCTTGTTGTTCCCGGCCACGTGGCCGCACGCGCACGCGCGGTGCCGCGCCTGGTGCTGCTTCACGTACTTCTTGGATACACTCGAGTACGGACATAACTCACATTTGTACGGTTTTATACCTGTAACATTCTATTTTATGCAACTTATGATTTGGGCTCAATGCACATTGAATTGGCAAGCGACGCGACAATTAGTTTTATAGCGCACCAATATAAACCTTATGAACAATGGTACAAGATATAGAAACGCTTGTAGAATGAACGAGGTCTGGCGAAGCCATCTAGCAGGCCGCGCTGGCTCGAGCACTTTCGAGCGGTTCATTCTACAAGCGACATCTCTTCGGGTTCGATCCCCGCCGCGGGTTAAATGTTTGTATGAACTGCAAATATTTATCTCGGGTCTGAGTGTTTCTATGTATAATATGTATGTATTAATGTATTTACAAACAAAAAGTATATAAGTAGTATATCAGTTATCTGGTTCCCATAGTACAAGCTTTGCTTAGTTTGGGGCTAGATGATGCTGTGTGAAAATGTCCAGCATTATTATTATTTGATTCCGAATGTACAATGAGCATGAGTTCACTAGTGCAACGTGTAGATGGCGCTAACCGGTTCTTAACCGATAAATATGAGTTTATTAAAAATTTCTGATCTGACGTCAGTGTTCCGTGGCCGAGCGATTGAAGGCACTCCGGCTCTAGGAGGATCGTTTGATCGTCGCGGGTTCGAATCCCGTCGGTATCGAAAATTTTTAGAAGACTTTTCATTTCTCAATGAAATAGTAGGTATGAATAGTATGTAGGATAGTAATGTAGGATGAATCGTATTATCTATATCCCACCTTCATGTCGATTCTTATGTTCTCTAAAGAGAGCTCGGTGGTACGTCACGTAGGAGCACGTGTTACACTTGAAGCGTAGCTCTGGAGTAGACCGCACTCGCTTCGCTCGACGCGTACCTCTGTTTTTACAAAAATAATAGATAAGTACCTACCTACTAGCTTTAATTAAACAAACATAATAGGTAGGCCAAGGCAGCGCTGGAGAGACGACCTCGACTCCTTTGATAGTGGGTGGTGGAACCTATCAACGCTTGGAGAGAGTTGGGGGAGACCTTTGCCCAGCAGTGGGACAGCATAGGATAAAGAAAAAAAGGTAGGTACTATATTCATTTATTTAGTACAAGCTTCTGCGCGCGACTTCGCCCGCGTGGTACCAACATTTTCAATAGCCTCAATGCTATTCCAGGTCAGTATTTACGCCTATACCAAGTTTCATCCAGATCGGTTCACTGGTTTAGGCGTGATTGATACACAAACATATAAACATCTAAACAAAGTCCCAAACTTTCAGCTTTATTATATGAGTGGGATTCCAAATCCTTTAAAAATGTCGTCGGTAACAGAGCGAAGTTTTAGTCAGTAACATAACAACCGGATTTTTAAAGTCGGTTTCTATGACCGTATACCTTGTACTCTATGTAACGTATACCTTGTACAATAATATCATTTGATTGTATGAACTTGTTGAAGTTGAGTTTCGGTATTTTATTGACAAGACAAAAATAAAACACAAAACTATTTAGTTTTCTTTATTACATTACTTAAAGCTATCAATCCTTCGCCCAAAACTTTCAACGCTCCCGCCATTTCCTTATCCCGCTCGTTCCGTTCACTCAGTCGGTCGTTCAATGATCTGACAGCGGAAAGTATCGTTCGTTCTTTCTCCGCTGACTGTTGTAGAATGGTTCTCATAAGTTGTGCGTTTGTTTGTTCCACAGACAATCTTCGTTCTTCTATTTTTAAAATTCTGTCAAATGTGCTTTGACCTTGTTCGTGTGTTCGACTTTTGGAATCTGAAACAATTTTGAACTTATATTAAACTAGCTGTCCGTCGGTTCCCTCGGGAAAACTTCACTTTCCCGGGATAAAACATAGCCTATGTTCATCAGGGATAATCTAGGAATGGTGAAAGAATTTTTCAAATCGGTGCAGTAGTTTCGAAGCCTATTCAATTCAAACAAACAAATATTTCCTCTTTATAATATTATATTAGTATAAGTTGCTCGCGTGGCATCAACATTTTGAATGGCTTATATGCTCCAGGTCTACGCCTATTCAAAGTTTCATCCAAATCGGTTCTCTGGTTTAGGCGTGATTGAAACACAAACATACAAACATCTAAAAAATCTCACAAACTTTAGTAGAAGTAGGATTTTAAACAAAGTTTTCGTTCAGACTACACTTACCTATGGGTTTACTTTCGCCAGTTGGAGCGCTCACTGCAGAGAGATTCTGAAAATACAATATAAGTATTATGATTAAACACTCTAAGTACTCACAATAATAATACAGGTTGGTCTTCTTTTTAGGGTTCCGTACCGAAAGGGCCCTATTACTAAGACTTCGCTGTCTGTCCGTCTGTCAGCAGGCTGTATCTCATTAACCGTGATAGTTCACAGATGATGTATTTCTGTTGCCGCTATAACAACAAATACTAAAAACAGAATAAAATGAATATTTAAGGGGCTCCCATACAACAAACGTGATTTTTTTTTTACCGTTTTTTAATTGAAAAATAATTGAGATAGATTTCAGTCAAAAGTAAAAGATTTAACAAAAAACTCAGTATGCAGTAATTGTTTTCTTATAAATCGAGAGCATGCCTTCTTTGACGACTTTCATCTAACTCTCATTAGGACGTAGCCATCACCGCCCTTCTCAAAACAAAGCACCTGTATAAACATATAAATCACCGGGGTGTGAGAGCACCCTGTATAAATAGATAACTCACGGGGGTGTGAGAGCACCCTGTATAAACATATAAATCACCGGGGTGTGAGAGCACCCTGTATAAACAGATAACTCACCGGGGTGTGAGAGCAACCTGTATAAACATATAAATCACCGGGGTGTGAGAGCACCCTGTATAAACAGATAACTCCCCGGGGTGTGAGAGCAACCTGTATAAACATATAAATCACCGGGGATAACTCACGGGGGTGTGAGAGCTCCCTGTATAAACAGATAACTCACCGGGGTGTGAGAGCACCCTGTATAAACAGATAACTCCGGTGAGTTATCTGTTCTCACACCCCGGTGGGTGTGAAAGCACCCTGTATAAACATATAAATCACCGGGGATAACTCACCGGGGTGTGAGAGCACCCTGTATAAACATATAAATCACCGGGGTGTGAGAGCACCCTGTATAAACAGATAACTCACCAGGGTGTGAGAGCAACCTGTATAAACATATAAATCACCGGGGTGTGAGAGCACCCTGTATAAACAGATAACTCACCGGGGTGTGAGAGCAACCTGTATAAACATATAAATCACCGGGGTGTGAGAGCACCCTGTATAAACAGATAACTCACCGGGGTGTGAGAGCAACCTGTATAAACATATAAATCACCGGGGATAACTCACGGGGGTGTGAGAGCTCCCTGTATAAACAGATAACTCACCGGGGTGTGAGAGCACCCTGTATAAACAGATAACTCCGGTGAGTTATCTGTTCTCACACCCCGGTGGGTGTGAAAGCACCCTGTATAAACATATAAATCACCGGGGATAACTCACCGGGGTGTGAGAGCTCCCTGTATAAACAGATAACTCACCAGGGTGCGAGAGCTCCCTGTATAAACATATAACTCACCGGGGTATGAGAGCCCTCGTTGTCGGATATGTCGGAGTGAGCGAGAGGGCTGCTGTCCAACTCTTCTGTCCTCTTCACTTTCTGAAACAATCGATACCAAATATGCAATACATATTTCTGTATCTCTCAGTGTACTGTCAATCGGATACTATTTCTCTTCAGAGTGCCTGGCCTAGTACGAGTTTTTCTAAGAATACAAATAATTTAACACCTTTTTGCGTTAAGATCCAATAAATTTAATGCTTATAGTTTGTCTAATAAATAAATAAATAATGCTGGACATTTCACAGCATCATCTAGCCCCAAACTAAGCAAAGCTTGTACTATGGGAACCGACACTCTCGTCTGTGGGAACCGATAACTGATATACTACTTATATACTTTTTGTTTGTAAATACATACATATTATACATATATTAAACACCCAGACCCGAGATAAATATTTGCAGATCATACAAACATTTAACCCGCGGGGATCGATCCCGCAACATTCTGCGTTCCAAGCGGGCTTTCACCCATTGCGCCACAGAGGTCGTCTGAGTTTTTATGACACTTACAGGCAATCACTTTTCAAATAATGCGATACAAGTTGCGTCAAATAGTTAAATGTGGTCGACACCAACTCACCGTAGGCTCCGCGACCCCGACGCACAGGTAGAGTATCTTCTCTTCGAGTGCGCTTAACTCCACTTCTCCCTCCGCGGCCTTCTTCTTAACAGACGTCTTCTTGTCTGTCCAATACTGAAACATTTTAATAACTTCAAAATTAGAACATTACATTTTAAAATTGCAGCTTAATGCATTTTTGGGCGGTTGAACGAATGATTGACTGAGATTGATAAGAAATCAGTTCGGTGAAGTTCAGTGTGATGCAGAAATCAGTTGAACGAATGATTGGTTCAAGAAATGAATGAACGGTTTATAGAAGATCATACAAACATTTGCCCCGCAGCGGGGATTGAACGAGATCTTTAGTGTCACAGGCGAGCTTTCACCCACTGCGCCACAGAGATCGTCGAATGACCGACTGAATGATTGTCTGAACGAATAGATTTACTAAACTGAATCCCACTCATATAATAATGCTGAAAGTTTGTGATTTTGTTAAGATGTTTGTATGTTTGTGTTTCAACCACGCCTAAACCAGAGAACCGATTCGGATGAAACTTGGAATAGGCGTAGATAGTGACCTGGAATAGCATATAGACTATTCAAAATGGTGGTACCACGCGGGCGAAGCCGCGCGCAGAAGCTAGTGAAGGAATAGCTAGAAGCCAAGAGTATCACCTTCATCCACTGGCTACAGTTCTTGCGCACGCCTCCATGTACTGCGTTGAGTCGCACGCGCATTTGTTCCCAAACGCGACGCGCGCGCGCGCGCCCCGCTGACGATCTGTCAATGTCAATAGTGACAGCGTTATAAGCTAGAAACATAATATAAATGTGGTTTTCTTTAAACGCCTCTGTTGAGTCCGCGTTTAGTAAGGGCTCCGAGGATTTTCCTCTCTACCCTGGCTTCAACTCGCAGCGGTAGCAACCTCTGGGTCATTTGGTGAAAGAAGTAGTGTCCAGTGAGCCGTCAATTACTTCCTTCCAAGGTTTCCTTCTTTCCTGTTTCCTTTTCTTTTGGTTTTCTTTCTTTTCTCGTTTTTTTTTTTTTATTGGTAATGGTTGGGGTTAGTTAAACATAATAACGGACACGGCTTACGGACGCGGCTGACAGCCGTGACAGCTAGGTATGCTCAGTACAAAAACATCCAGCGCGCCAGATCGTTGTCGGACGTCCGAAAGCTCAAGGACACGTCCGCGACTTACGTCCGATAGTTTGCACAGCTCAGTGAACAATCATTATCCAGATCGCGGCTGTCAACCGCGTCCGTAAGCCGCGTCCGATAGTATGTTTCTAGCTTTAAAGCCGATAGGTACAATCTCAGAGTAGCTGTAAGGTACAATGTGGGACTCAGACAATGCTAGAACAATCGTACCTAATACAGCCACGAGCGAGTTCGGGGTACTTCTCCATACAGTCGACGAGATACGAGACTTGTGCCTCGATCGGCATCCGCCGGGCGTGGCTCGGTCTGCAACAAAACTACACAGTAGATATAAAGTGCCTGCAGCCTTATTGTCTAACTTGAAATCCATTCCCAGTTATCATCCCATTTGAGCTCAACCAATCACACAATACGAAAATAACGTGTTTTGTCATTTTCGTGTTATGTGATTGGTCGCGCTATATTGGGATGATAACTGGGAATTGATTTCAAGTTAGACAATAAGGTTGCAGGCCTAACATTTAGAATACTTACTATAATTTTATGGGGCAAAGATTATGCTAGGTACACTCTATTATCTTTCTGGGATAAAATTTATTTTATTTATTTATTACTGTCCGTCGCGGTGTTACCCGCGCTCCCTCGGGAAAACTTCACTTTCCCGGAATAAAATAGGTATAGCTATGTTCATCAGGGATAATGCAGGATTCTAATGGTCCCCCCCGTGGATTCCGATCTTGTCGCGATGGGGGGGGCTCATTAACCGTGGTTTGAACGCCCACGGTGAAGCTAACAGGAATCCCAGGCGGGGACGCTCCGAGTGGGCTTGCGGTTGGGCCCGCTCTGGATGCGTCTGAGGCGGGTGCGGAGGACGGAGTAATTTCTGTCCCCCGCAGTCAGGAGGGATCGCGGGAGAAGAGGCGTGTCGGTTTTTCGTTGCCGTTCGCCCTATCTTCCGCGACCAAACGGTGGCGCACCGTTGATGCTTTGGCGGTGGGGCCGCAGTGGAAGAGGAGTGTCGGTGTTACGTTGCCGCTCTCCCTGTCCTCTGCGGCCGTTTGGAGGCTTCTCCACGCGCACTCTTTAATTAGAGTGCGCAGTGGACGAAGGGAGCTGAGAGCTCTGGTGGTGAGTAGCGGACGCTAGGTGCGGGGGCACCTTCGTCCGCCTTGCACTGCTCACTACGACGCGGGGCCCGCCGTAAGGGCGGGGATCGCCGGAGGGGGTCTGGATGTAGAGGCTCTGCCAGTTTCCCGGACCCCCTCCATTCCAGGCGAAAAGGCGCTGGGACGTTTAGTGGGTATACCGGGAGTCCCACATACCCCTCTCGCCCCCCGGCGGAGGGGATGCGTAACGCATTTTACCCAGCGACAAAAAAAAAAGGATTCTAATGGTGAAAGAATTTCTCAAATCGATCCAGTAGTTTCGGAGCCTATTCAATTCAAACAAACAAACAAATCTTTTCTCTTTATAATATCAGTGTAGATAGTGTTTTTGAGCATTGCCGATTACTTTCTATTGTATTGTAGAAAATAAAAGAGCTAATTTTAGTTTATGATCTAAGATACTCTCCGAGCATGGCGAATGAGGCAGACAGGTCTAGACTAGACTGCTGAGGGATCGCAAGTAAAACCGAGGGGCGCAGCTAGTTCAGCATTATTCTGAATACTTAAGATAGGGGTAAAATATCGTTTTTGGTAATAGTTTGTAAATGTTTTTGTGTTTTTTATGACCCCTCAAACTTATATCACAAAAATTAACTTAAAAAATATATATCACAGCATAAAAACTTAGTATGTTGTGGAAGCAAAAAAAAAAGCATAACTGATATATGTAGTTCGGGTGGATTTGAACTCGACACCTCTTGGATCACAGTTAATTCTACTATAGAAACCACTGAACCAACGGCTTCTGTGATATTGATGTGAAATTAGATATTCGTAACTAAGCAACTGAACTAATTTTTTGATACAAAAAGAAGTTCAGGGACATAGAGATTCGAACTAGGTTCCGTTGGCATGGGGGATACCAATTGATTATGCTAACTGTACATTCTCTAAGATCTATAAGGATTTTAAGATTCACTGCAGATATCTAAAATTCAAACCAGCAGCCTTATTGTCTAACTTGAAATCCATTCACAGTTATCATCCCAATTCAGCTCGACCAATCACATAACACGAAAATGACAAAACACGTCATTTCCGTATTGTGTGATTGGTTGAGCTCAATTGGGATGATAACTGGGATGGGAACTGCAGCACATATAGGTTCAATGCACATTGAATTGTTAAGCGACGCGTCAATTAGTTTTATCGCAAGCCATTATAAACTTTATGAACAATGGTACAAGATATAGAAACGCTTGTAGAATTAACGAGATCTGGCGAAGCCATCTAGCGGGCCGCGCTGGCTCGAGCACTTTCGTGCGGTTCATTCTATAAGCGTTTCTATGAAGTGAAATGATTTATTAAAATAGATAGAAGCTTACAGAAAAATCCAAAGCGCTTAACTATCTTAAATGAACATAACTTAAATATACTCTTAAATTTTTATATATGGAGCATAGACTGTCACTGAAAATATCGATATGCTGGAACTCATGAAGAAAATTATTCAATAGGTTTAACGCCCGCATTACTTGCGTGAAAGGTACCTATATCTTGGTAGGCTATATCTTGTTCCATTGTTCATAAGGTTTATAATGGCTTATAATTGACGCGCGCTTGCCAATTCCATGTGGCTTGAGCCATAATTTCAGCCCGTTGTAGCTACACCCCTGGTTAAATATTGCAAGTATGTTTGTATGTACTATTATGTATAACAAATTAAGAACTTCACTCACCAAATGGGTTTTTCTTGATCAATAACTCATTATTCAAACTAGTTGCTGCCACACGGTTTCACTTGCACACAAACTTGAGTAAATGTTTTTGTGATTTTTATTACCGACCACATTGACTTGAGCAGAGGGGTTGTTGAGGCTTAATTCCCAACTACCCCACAAGTGGGAAGGTTAGTGGGGTCGTTGGACATATTGATTTAAGTGTTTCAAAAATAAGGTACTAAGGTACCTACTTACATTACTAATATCATACAATCTGAAAGTCTGTTTGTTAGGATTACGATTGATCGGCTCATGGGATAACTGTGGATAAACCTGATCTCACACTTAGCCGCGCCGTACGCGCCGCAGTCATTTTTCTATACAAAAAATGCTGATGCCGTCAGAAAATGCAACTCGCTTCTGACATCAGCAGCATTTTCACTATTGAATTGACAGTTCCTGTGTTGCCGAATGGATAACCACTTGAGCTTTGCGCGATATTCGGAAACATAAATAAATAATCCTAATCCTAATAATATAATAAATCTGAAAGTGAGTATGTTTGGATGTTTGGATGTTTGTATGTTTGTGTAACAATCACACCCAAACCAGTGAACCGATTTGGATGAAACTTGGAATAGGCATAGATAATGAGTTGGAATAGCATGTAGGCTATTCAAAATGTTGGTACCACGCGCATTAGCTAGTAAATAAATAATGCTGGACTATTCACACAACATCATCTGGCCCCAAAGTAAGCAGAGCTTGTGTTGTGGGTACTACTACATGACTTATATACTTTTTGTTTGTAAATACATACATATTAAATATAGAAACACCCAGACCCGAGACAGATATCTGTAGATCATACAAACATTTGTCCCGCGGCGGGGATCGAACCCACAACCTTTTACAGTGGGATTTTGCCCACTGCGCCACAGAGGTCGTCAAACATGAAATGAAACATGAATGTGTGATGTAGAACTCACACGGGTGTTTCGTCTTGTTCTTGCTTCACGGCCGGCGTGGAGGCGTCCACGTCAATGAATAACAGGTCACTGTCAGCCATCTCCATTACATCTGGAAATCACGGATTAGAGCTATGATGTCTATCAAGGAGCTTCTGTACATGTCCTAACTTTGCTTGTACAAATTAGGAATGTTCAAACAGCAAATATTAAAAATATAATCGCTGTTGATTTCCATTCAGAAATACTTACTTGATTCTAAGGTACTTAGAAATAAACTTTATCCTCACAGTTTTGTTTACTTTATGAATATGTAAACAAAATTCACAACACAGGCACAAAAGGTTTAGACAATGTCATTACGATGATGCTCTTTCTTTTGGCTGCGGATTTATTAGCATGGGCAAAACAAAATTAACATAAAACCAAGAGATCCAAGTATTATATAAACTATTATAACAATCACATCCTATTGTTCTTTGTTCGATAATCTAAATTTTTTAAGAATTAGATAATTCGTTAACGTTTCGGTACTTCTGCGTTTTCTTGTTCCTATTTTTTTTTTGAATGAATTTAAAGTACTCTGTGAATGAATGGCTGATGTTATTTCACCGTTGTCAGTCAGTGCAAAAAGGTATAGTTCGTCAAAGATAAATAATGTACTAGATAGAACCATAGAGTAATTTGAGTGTCTCCACTTTTCAATCCATTCATAGACAACTATAGATATGTTTTTAAGGTGGAATAGTGTTGTGCATTTCTTATCGATAATTACATGAAAATGGATTTAATGAATTTTTAGAATTGTCTATGCTATAAAGGTATTATTTTATTGCTGTAGAACGAATTATTTTATTGCTGTAGAACGAAATAAAATTGTAGTTGGCTTATTATTCATCATTCATTGGCCTGCCCTTATCCCGCTTATGCGGGGTCGGCACAAAATGTTCTCTGTATCAACTCTCCTCTATCACTTGTCATCTCCATATCCACTCCTTTTTTACCCATATCTTCTTTCACACAATTCATCCTTCTTTTCTTAGGTCTACCTCTACTCTACTTACATATCCATCATTCATTTCCGTCACCCTTTTAGTTACATGAGTTTCATCCCTCCGCATTACGTGCTAACCTATTACTCCTCAACTTTTCAGTCACCGGCGCTACTTTCAGACTTCTTCAGTTACCTAATTATTAAAATAAAACAATATCAAATTCAAAACATGTAATTCCAGATAAAGTCCTCAAAATAAAACAAGTATTAATATACTTGTTATCTGTTAATTATTGGTTAAATAGTTTTAACCAATAATTAACAGACTGCTTAGATGGTATTCCTCGATATCTAAAGCAGTAGATGAAGACGCCCCATAGCCAGAATGTCTAGCTACGAGCTTTCGTTTTCTGGGTAATTTCAGAAAATAAAGAATACGTTATTGAGGGTAGGATCCGTATTCCGTAGCTACCTTCAAACGAACCATTGAATTGTACCGGGCACGAGACTCGTGCAGTGAATCCAAAGATTTATCCCTATCTCAAAAATTCCCAAAGCGCCTAAAGAAGTTTTCACGTCAAAAAATGAGTTGACATTTTCTTCGTTCTTACAGGTTTGCACGACAAAAGTTGGTTTGGAAATATTTTTGGCACTGCATAAAAATGCAAAATTTTTCATCCGTATAACATGATTTTTCAAAGTGAAACATATTCTTGTAGTTGTGTAGGACTCCATTCTTCGCCTTTCTCGATATTTCTAATCCACGATTATTTCAAATCTAGGTCAGCTGGAATCCAGAATGTAAAATAGACCAAGTTAATAGTTATTTTCGTACCTTCCTAGTATCGATACAAAAAAAATGCATGAAATATCGATAAATATGTCGATACAACTACAACACTATGGCGCAGCGATGGAGTCATTGAGTTATAATGTAGTACTAGAGAGGTCACCTCTACTCGACTGTTTGTTACACTTAGTCAGAGTGTTCGCACTCCGACTCACTTAGTCTGTGCCGAGCGCTTGCTGCAGCGAGACATGTGTCATGATGTGGGTGAAGTTTTTTTCTATGAAATATGCCTTCGTGTGTATTGCGATACTGCACAAACAACTCGAGAAATACAAGTAAAAGGCAAGGAGTGACTTTTCACCAGTAAGTTCAACATAATTACGCGTATTTTAATTATATTTTTTCAATTGCAACGCGTCACCGTGACTGCGGCGGCAGCCATGTTTACGTGAATGTCAAAGAGTATAGAAATGTTCATGCACAGATCAGACACTATCGACGTACAATTTTAAATAAGTATTTTGGCTGTTTTTTACCATACTAATTTGTAATTCTTTGTAGCTGTTGGTCTTTTCAATAAATAAAAGAAAATAAATAAGGGCAATAAAATATTAATATTTAATCACGTTAATAATTATTAGTTTTAAATAATTATGGGCTATAAAATATTAATAAACTAACTAAACTTAAATTATATAAAGGAAATTTAAATATTGTTACAGTTTCAATACTTTTATTTATTCTCTGAGTAAGTACCTACCTACCTACACACACACGATCAATATTAAGTAGGCAGAATAATAAAATTATGTCGCATCTGCGCGTATTGATTGTTATCTATGACAACATAACACCTCCCCGCTTGCCCCGCGCATGCCCCGCTGCCATCAGTCCGCGCGCTAATTTTGTTTGAGATGGCGTCTCTAGTACGTAGTACATTATAACTCGATGGATGGAGTACAAGAAATGTCAAAAATGGCATGTAAATTTCGCTAGAATGAAAATTCTAAATGAGATTACCCAAATACACGCATGAAATCGAAGTAAAACGATGTTAAATGATGCAATGATTAACTTTTTATAAAATAGCTTCCGTAACTCTAAACATAAACGTATTTTTCACTGGTATGACTTACCGATAAAAATAAATATTTGTTTCATTCTCCGTAAGCATACCGATTCTGCTTGGAAATTGTGAAACAGCACAGGACATAATTGCCAAACCAGCACCAAAGAAAACCAGCACCTTATCACAAACATAGTCCAAAAAAGTCATTTATTATGAGAAAATTCGTAATTTAAAGAAACTAAGCTACTACAATATGTACATTAAATTACAAAATACAATAGAATCAGTCAAGTTATCTAAGGATCGTCGTAAAAACGATCTATAGATAGATCTGTAATTTTACATCTCGAACTTGCACACCAGCTGGTGTGTAAACAAAAAATCTATGGTGTAGAGGTGGCGCGCTACGTCACAGGCCGGTACGCGGTACGCAAGTGTCATTGCGACCTCTCTTTCTAACACAGGCAAAATGGGCCATAGAGTGACAAATATGACGGACAATTTCCTAGTTCAACTTGAAATGCGGAATCCAGTGTACCAAAAAAGGTTCAATGCTAAATCCATGGTTCGCGTCACGTAAAAAGAACGCTGGCTGTCAAGCTGCGCCATGGTCGCTTTCTTCTTCTTCTTTTTTAATTAGTGGCAATCTACACAACTTGGTGTAATTCTGCCAATGTCAAGTTTAAAATATTGATTTAAAGTCATGTCAGTTAGTCAAGTCATGTCGATGGTTTGAACAAAACATGGTGGCTTGTTTTTTTCAAAACTAACGGAAATTTTTCGTTTAATATGACGAAAAATTTCCGTCCATTTGACGGTACGAGGGAGTATAATTTTCTTTGGTACGAGGTGAGGCGCGGGGCGGGATGGTCGCACGCAAAGATAAATCCAAAAAGGTTCCATGCTAAATCCATGGTCGCACGCTTAGATGATCGAATCCACTCCGCGTCGCACGCCACCAATGATGTTGTATACTCTGTAAGTAGTATCCCATTTCTCTGGTAGTATCTTACCTACAAGGTGTTGGCTCTCCACTGGAACGTATTGGAACTTGACTAGATTAGGTATTTCGTGGATGATAAGTATGCCCGTCTCTATAGTTACTCTGAGGTATGTATGCCCCAAACCTTATTTGTTGTTTGTACTGTACAAACAACAAAATAAGGTTTGTGTGAACGCATTCCATTAAACTGCGTTTTGATTATGCATGATGACAGTAATCAAGTTTCGCCAAAATATTTAATTGGTTTAATTAAATAGGATTCAAGGATTGAGAAAAATGCATTTATTAAATAAATAAATAAAATAAATAATGCTGGATTTTTCACACTGCATCATCTAGCCCCAAAGTAAGCAGAGCTTGTGTTATGGGTACTAAGATGACTGATATACTACTTATATACTTTTTTTTTTGTAAATACATACATATTATACATAGAAACACCCAGACACGAGACAAATATTTGTAGACATACAAACATTGGTCCCGCCGCGGGGATCGAACCCGCAACCTTTTGCGTCGCAGGCGGGCCTTCGCCCACTGCGCTACAAAGGTCGTCAATAATAATGTCGAGATTATTAAATTAATAAAAAAATCTACAAAATACAACAATCCGCCACGATAGCTGTACACCAAGCGCGTGACGTCATTACTCCAAAACTGCGCCTTTTGTTTCCTTTGGAAACGCCTACCTAAGAGCCTGTCCAGAAAGCGCGATTTACGCGCGTGTCAACTCGCGCGTAAGCACTCGCGCGTTCTCGAGATACTAGAGCTACATACATCCCGTCCAGATGCCCTCGCGCGTTACCTCACACGCGCGTAAAACGCTTGCAATGAGTGGGACTCTCGACTCGCGCGTTTTACGCGCGTGCGCCGCGCGAGTCGAGATACTCCGGCGCCATTGCTGCGTCCAGTACTACGCACAGATTAGGTAGGTACTACGCGCGAGTCCGTTGCGAGTGGACGTACTCAGTGCGGAATGGAGTGATAACTTCGATACGGAACATGTTATTGACTAAGTTGAAAAAAGAGTAGACATAATGGAATATGGAATCTGATTGTTCTAATGCTAATCCAAACTATAATATTATAAATGTGAAAGTAACTTTGTCTGTCTGTCTGTTTGTTACCTTTTCACGCCCAAACCACTGAACAGATTAGGCCAAAAAATTGGCATGGATAAAGGTTGTATCCCAGAGACGGACATAGGCTACTTTTTATCCCGGAAAAATCCCGAGGGACCACGGGTTACACCGCGGGAGCGCAGCTAGTAGAGTCATAAAACGTAGGAACTGGGAAGAAATAGTTGATTTTTTTTGTGTCACGTTGAATTGGATGCTCGAAATTGTCGCCATTTTCTTTTTTTACGACGTTTCCATCGACAATATGCATGCCATAGCACAACCGTCCTTTATCTGGCTCCATGTCCCTGAGTCCCTCCCAAACACAACGCGTAGGAACGCACGTAAAACGCGGCATCTGGACGCAATATAAATTGTTACGCGCGTAAGCACTCGCGCGTGAAACGCTCCATCTGGACAGGCTCTAAGACCTTGTAACTAACATGAAGCAATAAACGAATTTGAATTGAATTGGAGGTGTTCGAGTTTAGGCCACAGAGTAAGGTTTAGGCACATTTTGCCATTGGAGTGGTGAGCTGTGACGTCAAAACAGCCGCCATGACACCGACGAGCGTTTTGGCGTGAATTTCACATTTTAATTTCAAAATTTTACGTTTGAAAAACCTTTATTTTATGATATTTTTTTCACTTAACAAATCATTCTGAACAACTACGAACAGATTTTGAAAAATAGTCATCATGCCCTTTAAACCACTAAGTAAGTTTTACTTCATTAAACCACTGTGTTCTACGTACTTCTAGTAGATCCTCCTATTCAGTTTTTAGAAAAAAAAACAACCAAATCATCAAGATTCATTTTCATTTGCATTATTTTTGGCGGCAGTTTTCCTGCGGCAACTTGCAGACAATTTATGCTGTTGCAAATATCGCAGGATCTTGAAGGTCTTATTACAAACACGGCAAGCGTACGGCTTATCAGAACTATGAACGGCCACATGCTTTTTCAAATTATCTCGCGATCCGTAACTTTTGTGACAGGTGGGACAACTGTGCGAACGAGGTGAGCTGTGTCTCCGTGTGTG
This sequence comes from Epirrhoe alternata, assembly GCA_963565295.1. Taxonomy (NCBI): domain Eukaryota; kingdom Metazoa; phylum Arthropoda; class Insecta; order Lepidoptera; family Geometridae; genus Epirrhoe; species Epirrhoe alternata. The sequence continues at coordinate 7,113,745 of OY751375.1, forward strand.
AGCCGCCAAGCTGGCAGGATGATCGAAGGAACGACCGCACAGGTTGCACGGGTACGGCTTTACCTGCGGATATAGTCTGAGGTTAGCATCGGGTAGGGGTACAATCTCAGAGTAACTATGGTAGAATAGAATGTATCCAACCATAGCCAAGGAGACAGAAAAATAAGATATGTCAGGATGTTTTTTCCTTTTGGAGGGAAATTTTAATTGTGCCTTGGGCATATTATTTTATTTTGAATTTTGTTTCTTTCTTTACTGCACAGGTTCGACACGACAACAAATAAATAAATAAAATAAAATTTATAAGTACAGTGCCACAAACTTATCTGGGGTGCTAAGAACTTGTTTTTACTGTTTTCTTGGTATATATTCATGCAAATGCGATAACTGGGACCGTATTTTTCGTTCGTTTGATGAATATTCAAACGTTGAAACGTCTTAACCTAGGATCAAATATTCCAAACCGAAAAATTGGCCCTTGAAGTCAGAAATCGTGGTGGGAAGCATCCGAGCATTATATATCAAACGAACGATAAAAGGAACGCGAATACGGCCCCAGGGCCCCTCTCACCGGTTCAGATAAGTTTGTGGCACTGTAAGTGGGTGAAAAATACTGAAAAACAAGTACAACTTGAACGCAAGGAACCTCAGTATGCATTCTCTTGAGATGTTCCTTGAGCGCGCTCGGGAAGCGGAAGGTGCGCAGACAGCGGTGACAGCTGTGACTGTGACAGGCGAGCGCGTGCGTCGACATGTGCACTTGAAGTTGATAGTTCAGACGGAACGTCTTGCCGCATTTCTCGCAGGCGAAACATTTCTGTAAATTAGGAAATCTTAGATCAGTCAAAAGTTTCCCCTCTGCCAAAATGTACACGATTCCGAATCATATAAGTCTTTACGTACGTCATATACAAAATTTGCAAGAGTGTGCGTGAAAATGAGGGTGTGTTGTCGTTTTTTATGCATAGTGTGTGTAAAATGCGTTCGTGTGCTACCTCGTCCCCTGCGAAAACCGACAGAAAATGTTGAAGGAGGAATTCTGTCAATAACTAGTCCATTGAAATGGAAGTAGATGGAATAGAAGGAATGTTATTTTTATTACTTATGAAATGACTTGACTAGGCAAGTAGTTAAACGTAATAGCTCCAAGTCATTTGCTTATTATATAATTCAGGCCGTTGGTTGAACGGCGCCGTTTAATCAAATGACTAGACATTTAATTGAATGGCTGATTAAACCAGTTGGCTGCGACAGAAACATAACATTTTTGTGGTTATTCTAAATAATGCTGGACTTTTCACACAGCATCATCTAGCCCTAAAGTAAGCAGAGCTTGTGTTATGGGTACTAAGATGACTGATATACTTTTTGTTTGTAAATACATACATATTATACATAGAAACACCCAGACCCTGAGACAAATATTTGTAGATCATACAAATATTGGTCCCGCCGCGGGGATGGAACCCGCATCCTTTTGCATCGCAGGCGGGCCTTCGCCCACTGCGCTACAGAGGTCGTCTATATCTGTCAGTTATATCTGTCGTTATATCTGTCATAACTTCATACTATTATTTAGTTAGGCCGTTTGTAAATAACAAACAGTTAATAACGATAATAGACTGCTCACCTGTCCGCTGTGTATCTTAAGATGCAGCCATAAGTTTCCTCTCTGACTAAATGCCTTTCCGCAAGTCTCGCACTTAAACGGTTTCTCGCCTGTGTGCATGCGCATATGCGCTTTTAAGTCTGCTTTGGAACGGAACTTCTTACTACACCTGGACAAAATAAAAAAAATTAAGTAAAAAAACGTTAACAGGGTCACTATGGTATCCCCAAGGCGCGGTAGACATTCTCTCAGATCTTTTAAGTATTCCAGATCCTTTGAAGATGTCTAAGGTAGTCAGAGGCATGTCCAAATATTAGATAAATGCCCGCATCTTGCAGAAGTTAGTATTCCATACGTGACAGGTTGCAAGCCCATCGCCGCCTATAATACTAACTAGTTTCCTCACTGTTTTCCTTCACCGTTCAGAGCTCGTGTTAAAGCGCTTATAAATTTTACGAAACGCAAAATCCATTGATGCACGGCCGGGATTCGATCCCACGACCTTCGGATTGAAAGTCGAGGTACAACCCCATTCGGCCAACACGGCTTTTCTAACCTATTGCTTCAACATATTTCAATATTTACCTACCTATCACAGCAGAACTTTAGATCTCTTTTAACACCAGCATGCAGCAGCATATGCTCTTTATATGATGAACTATATGCAAACGTCTTGTTGCAAGTATCACAAGTAAACAACTTTTGCTTGCTATGTACCTGCATATGTGTTCTTAATGTACTCAAATGCTTAAATTTTTTTCCGCATTCATTACAAGTGCAGTCATAACAGTTTAAATGCACTTTAGATAAATGTCGTTTCAGATACGCTTTCTTAATAAATGCTTTGTCGCATCGATCACACCCATACTTCCGTTCTCCGATATGAGATACCTTATGTTCTTTTAAGTCTTTATTACAACTAAACTTTAAATCACAATCTTCGCACTTATACTGCACACTGCATTTAAGAGATTCCTTGTGATAGATCAAACCCTTTTTAAGGAAGAAAGCTTTATTGCATGTTTCACACTTGAATTTCTTTTCTTTTGTATGGTGTACAGTGATGTGATTCCGTAGGCTCACTCTGATGCGGAAGGAAAGGCCGCAGTCACTACAAATGTAGGGCTTCGCCCCCGTGTGGACGCTCGCATGGAACTTCAAAGCTTTGGCGTTTGAGAATACTTTATCACAAACTTGGCATTTTGCACTTGTTTGTTCTTTTTTTATACTCGCCTTGACTTCATTTATTTTTGATTCATTTGTTTCTACTTCATTTATTGACACTTTCCATTTTTTCTTACTATCTGCATTTATTTTCGAGACTTTTATTATGCTTGTATTGTTTCCTCCATTTATTGTTTCCACTTGTATTCTTTTAGCTCCAATTGTTTTTCTTAAATTTCTATCTTCATTTTTTTTCTTAGTTGTTGTTTCTTCTTCATATATTTTAGTTACTTTTGTCTCTTCATCACTTTGTAACTCTGTGTGGGTGTTTAAATGTACTTCAAGTTCGTTCTTCGTCAGAGATGTCTGTTCACAAATGCTACAATAGTAATAACACTCTACATCTTCCTCACTCTTAATATCATCTGTGGAGATAGTTCTCTCAATTTTAATAGCATTTGACGTTTCATTGTTAGAGTCTGTTATGTGACCATAATAGGATGTTGAGTTTAATATTGAGATCGTTAAGTTTTGAGGGCATCCTAATTTCAGTGAAGACACTGTCTCGTGTGTTACCTGAAATACATTTTTAAATGTTTATTTGAGTCAAACAAAGTCAAAAAAGGATCGTTTTGATCACTTAGAACAGTCTTATAACTCGTCGTGAACTCCACGCACGTGATTTAACAGCCGCGTGTGTGGGTGCCGGGCGTGGCTGTGGGTGTGGATTGTGCTCAAGGCAAAATGCGATCCTGGAGCCCCTCGTTATGCATAGAGGCTGGCCATCGGATAGTTTTTAGTGGTAGAGTGTTCGACAACCCCACACACCCCAATTACTTTCCCTCTACGTAATTGGATGACTGTGAGCAGATTTTCTATCCGCAAAAAAAAAAGGCTATTCTACCTGACCTATACCGTGAATGAATGAATGAGAATTCTTTATTGTACACCTTAAACAATGTAATAAAATAATGGCTTAAATATAACACCTAGATAACAATGTACAATGGGCGGCCTTATCGCTTAACAGCGATCTCTTCCAGGCAACCTTTGGATGGAGAGGAACTTAGTGAAAGAAAGATGGGTCAGGTGTATAATAAAAAGAAAATGAATACAAAGCTGATATACGCTAAATAATATATGAATAAACTAACAAATTGCATACTAATAGGTACATAACATTTATAAAATAAAGTAAACATACATAGATCTAAACACTAACGATAAATTTAATAAATATTATAGACTACATATACCTACATATAAACACAAACTATAGATACAAACGAGTCAATTCAAATAGAAAGGAGATACATTTTAATTCTATTTTTTAAAATAGCAGGAGAAGAAGACATTTTAACAGTTAGAGGGAGAGAGTTCCAAAGATGCACAGCTTGGACGGAAAAGGAACTTGCAAAGAAGTTTGTCCTATGTGAAGGGTTTTTAAGAAGAAGGTACTCTGAGGAGCGAAGACTATGAGGATTCTGATTGTGTACTCAAAGCGAAGAACCTTTTAAGAATTTTTATGTGAAGTAAGTGAGAGCCCCAGAGCTTAGGCATTATAATATGTTAACTGCTTTTTATGAATAAATGATCTATCTATCTGTCTAACCAGGCCATAAAATAGTTTGGAGCCTAGCTTTTAGAGTAAAATAAAATGGCCATACTTAACATATTTACACACTATGATTTGGTCATCAGGCAATTCAGGTTTGTATTTTTGTAGTGTACATTAAAGTTATGCTAATAAGTAGATGCCATCTGTGTCAAGCTTACGTTTACATGTGGATGCTGTTATTGCTCCCTGTTCAAACCCAGTTAAAAACATGTATAATTGTACACTGTGTATTCATTTTAGTTCCTTTTGTTTATTTCGTTTTTATCACTAAGTTTATAGATTATCCTGTTTATTGACCTACCTAATGAGTATTGTTAGCCTTCTCCAGCCTGAGATACAGGTTCGCCTAGTTCAGGCACATTGTATTCTGTTACCTATGTTTAATTGTCATAAGTATTATACATAGTTTAGTAATAATTATATTTTTCTGTAACATGTAGCCCTAAGGTGTTGAATAAAGATTTATTTATTTATTTACCTGCAAAGTACATGAGTACCTACATAGATATTTTTCTTGGGAATAGTACCTATTACATGTTATTTGCAGAAAAACTTGTTAAAAATGTTGACTTGTTTGTTTAAATTTCTAAGATATTCAATTTGTTGATGTGAATATGGAACTATAAGTACCTACCTCAATATAATTCAGAAGTAGATCTGAAAGGAACTTGTTGGAGCGCTGTGCTTGCTCGGAGAAACGACGGCAGCCAAGCAACTGTGCCGTGCAGATGTAGCACAGAGTGCTCGGGTGGCCAAGATCTGTATGCAGCTGCAATTACAGTAAGTTCCTATTAGCCAGTGACCAACTCTAGTGGCGGAGTTTTCAGGCTGCCTTAAGGCCTCCGTCATGGCTTAGCAACTTAAATATCCGGGACCGACAATTTAATGTGCCCTCCGAAGCACTCAGTTGAAAATGCCACTGGCGGTCAACCATCCACTTACGGACAGTTTAGAATGTTACCTTCTTAACTTTGACAAGCCATCAAAAACGACTAAGCAAGCATGACCATGAGTGCTTACAATTAGACATTATCAGGATCACAACATTGTTATGAACACACACACACAGAAGAAGTGAAGTTCTGTCAGATCTTTTATTTATATAAACAGTTATGATAGAAAGCTTACAGTTGGAACCAAAACTATCTAAGGCTAAAACTTAAGTACATACACTCTCAAGGAGTTAAAATAGTAGGACTGTCATTAAAAATTTCAACATGTTGGACCTCACACAATTTTGTGTTTTAATTGTTTTGAAGACAATGGGTAGGCAGAGGTACCTAGTTATTTATAAAATTAAGTGAATTATTTATAGTAAAATTTCTTTAGAATACTTTCCTAATTTTCAAGCAATGGACAGACACTAGGGCTCACCATAGCATTTGTAAGTTTCTCATACAACTCAAGAAGCTCGGTATCCTCGATTCTTCGCATTCGGACTCCGCCTCCGAGGCACACCCGGCAAACGGAATTATTCATCATTTAGTTAGTTGCTTTCTCCATTCCTCAAGATAAAATAACTTGTAATAAAGCAAGAACACAGAAAGAAGAACAACAACGTTAAACTAATTCTGTGACAACAACAGAGAAAAACGGCCATTTGCACGCCAGTTGCTTTGACATTGACTGACTGACAATGACAAGGTTATTTATTTAGTCGACAACCGGACAAACTAGTATAGTATAGATGGCGCTCTTTAGTCTAACAATCAGGTACAGTACCGCTTTCACAAGAGCCCTTTCAAAATTATTTGTATTGGCAACCCTATATACAAAGAGTAGCTCGAATGAATAGATTCAAGACAAAAATCGAGCAAGACAAGAAGTATGATTCTTCTTTCTTGGTCCGAGCCGAGAGCGAGACGAACTAAGACCAATGATCATGGTCCGAGGAGACGAACATCAATATTCTGCGTGGTCTGCAAATAACCCAGAATTTCGCTTGTTTTGTTTAATTTTTGTTGTAAAGTGAATGAAAAGGGTCACTTCACTAAGCCCTCTTTCGCACGAGCGTAATTTTATCCGACGTAAAAATTACGTCCAAATAGAACAAAATGTAATTCCATGTACCTGTTCGCACGAGGGCGTAATTTTTACGCGTCGTATCGTAATTTTATCGCGCAGTGCTCTATTCTCAGCGTTGAGCGTTGGGCGGTGAAAATAATAGAGCATACGAATCTTCGCGTTGCTGTTCGCACGGGCGTAAAAATTACGTCGGCGCAGCGTTCAGTGTGCCGCGTGCTCCCTCGGCGGCCGGATGTGTTTTCATTTAAGTCATTTAAGTTGTAAGTGTTGCTTGTGTTGCGTGCCTAAAAGAACGTCTCGCCGCGAGACGTTCTTTTAGGCACGACGCGAGACTCTAGCGTCGATACTTTCGACTTTCGATGTTGTGGGTCGTAGATTCTGAAATGCTCGTCATAGAAATGGAGTCTCGTCCATTCCTATATGCTAAATCAATGCTCTAGTGCTCTAGTTGACTAGGATTATTTCTAGCCTTGTATTATTTAATTAAAAATTATAATAGATAATTCTCGAAAAAAAAATGGGATACTGCCTCAAGTTTTCGTACAGTATCACAAATTTAACACGAAAGAAGAAGTATCACAAATTGCCCTTTCATGTATCACTGTTCATTCAGAGGATGAACCCATGCCTTTTGTTTCCTTTTTTTCCTTCTAGCGATACAAACCGCTCTGCTAGTAATTTAGCTCTATTCATTTTTCAACGTCTTACTCAGGCGAGAGACGAAACAAAAGTGATAAAAACGCGTTCGTATGAACACTCAAATCGCCGACGTAAAAACTCCGCCAACGACGAGTTTTACCGCGACGTAATTTTTACGTCCATGCGAACGGGCTCGTTTAGTGACACCTCCCAAAATTTCAGTATTTCAGTAGTGAGCAGAGAAATGGGATACTAAAGTATAGTATACAACATCATTGGTAGTGAATTTCAGGCTGCAACCGCGCCTGGATGTGATAAAAAGTGCCTGTCAAATTGGGTAACACTAAAACGGCCTCATAGACTAGCTACTAGTATTAGGCCGTCCGTAAAAAAAATGCTTTAACTATGCCTTTTGCCAACGATTACCCGATCCAGGGCCGTAGGTGGCCACAACACAATCAACTGTCGTGACCGGTTAATAAATGCCAATTACCGCCTGATAGCACAATCAGCGTCAATTGGTGGACGCACTGCGCAGATTCAATGACAAAATGTTTGTGTTTTTCATTTTTCGAAAAATTCATTGGAGATAGAAATAAAGGTTTGTTATATAGTGCATATGTACTATCTATTTTCTATACTATCTATCTTCCGACGATGTAAGGCCGGGGAGTCGGGGTTCGAACTAACTAATGCACTTCGGTCGGATCGTTAGTAGAGTCTCTAACTGTCTACGCAATGTTTTAGAATCTGTAAATTTAAGAACATACATTGTACCTACCTAACTATATTCAATGAGAATTGGTAGAGGTTGAATTGGGTCCACGTACCTCTGTAGGTAGGTAGCTATAGGTACCCTTTACTGGAATAAAATGACATCACCTTCATAAATGGTAGTATCAGAGTCATCAGTATTTATGAAGGTGAATGACTAGGTATTTATTGCATTATTACACAGCCGTTGACATTCGTTATTATAAGTAAAGTAAAGTAAGTTGTACCTAAGTAGGTAATAAGTATAACTACCTAAACAATTGGTAGAGCTACGGCATCTGCTATAATCTACCACATATCTACCTATGAAGAAACTTCAAAAGAAAATATTTTATATACCTACTTCGATCAAAGCTTATATGTAGCATACAAAAGTAGGTACCTACCTACCTACTTATTCAACAGTAGGTAGGTACGTTACCATAACGAGACCTCGATGAACTCGCAAAACTGACCGATCAACAGAAAGAAACGCGTGCAATGTCCGTTGATTTGAAAGGTCCTTTGTCTGCCGGATTCAGCCATGGATAGAACTCAATGAGATTTATGGATTCAACGGACATAACTCAAGATAAACTGCATTAAGTTGCTCTGCACAGGAGAGCAGAAACTGTTAGCTTGACCTTTGGGTCGTTCTCCTTCATGAGTCAAGTTAATGCGAATGCGAATGACGTAAGAAATACTGATGTGTTGTGAAAGTGTGGCAGTGGGCTGAATAGGGCTGAATCTAATCGAAACTCATTTGTGTGTGTTCTGATGACAGTGTGCGACTGTGCGCATTCCATTAGCCGACGTTACCACCAAATTGAAATCGCACATTATGTAGGTAGGTATAATACAATTGCTCCCAATTTTTTCCAATTGTTCCAATTAGATCTGCAGTGTCAGATAGTTAACAGTTGTTATTGGAAGTTGACAAAAGGGTCTGTTCGCCGCTTGCCCCTTTCTGATTTACATAGATAGGTAGGTAGGCACTCTACTAACTCTATTAGGTAAGTAGATAGATACGGATAGATACCTAATTTAAACAAATATGTAGGTAAAATAACTACTTACGTTAAAGTTACCTATATAGATAGGTACCTAACCTACCTCTACCTATCTACAGGACAAAATAGAAAGGTACAGCCTATAGATAGGTAAGTAGGTAGATACACCCGTTTTAGCCTTAGATTCTATTTTATCTCAGGTTTTAGCGGAAGTGTAGTGGGTAGGTATGTACCTACGTACCTACCTACCTAGATTGGGAGTAGGTACCTAGACACTTAGGTAAGGTTGAAATGAAAAAATGCATTCTCAATTTCTCACAAACTTTCGTGCTTTGGTAGGTAGGTACAATACCTACATATAGGTAGTTGATGGCTAATGGCGGTTGGTGTGTGGCAACCCAGACCAGTCCACATCGCGGTCGGCTGCGCTTGTGCCATCGCGTGTGTGCCACGCACGATCGAGAGAGCTATACCGTTAGCCTAAAAATAATAACTTTGCCCCCCGGAACTTTATTTGTTTTACTACCACAGGAATCACAATAATTTTGAGTGGTAAGTGGCTATTATCTACAGACCTATTTCAAATAACTACCTACCTACATAGTTTAGAAGAAGTTATTAGCCCAGCTATTAGTCTATGTAGGTAGTACCTACCTACCTAGGGTACCTATTTAACTTAGGTACCTAATCATTTACATAATTATTGCCCCTAGACCGTCACGGACCAATAGCTCTGCTGGCTCTGCATCCATAAAACGCACAATGTGCAAATCAGTACCTATTAGTGTACCTACTTAGGTAATTAAAATAATCTGTATGTAATTTCATTTTATCGTTTGCCATAGAAACACTATAACACAAGTTTTTATTAGTAGATATCAACCTACCTAGATACCTCTGTGTAGGTCAGCACAGAAATGCTATTAATAATTTAAGTACCTACGATAACATTACAATATTTTATCGTAGCCTATTCACAATAGGATAGGTAGGGCTTAAGTGCTAAGATCCTTTCATTTACCACATACCTACCTTTAAGTTGTTACTAAATTTTCAGATCGTCATACTGGCGCCGATTTCAAAAGGGTCGGCTGGCCCCACTGGGAAGAGTGGGGCTGTGCTCAGCCAAGGCGGCAAATCACAGGCGAAATCCTATGGGTCCAAGAGCAGCACCAGTTCCTTTGGTTCTACTAGTAAAAGCTCTAGTTCAAAGGGTTCTGGAAAGCTTCCTACCTTTGGCACAAGTAAACCAAGTTCATACGCGCCTAGCACATCAAAAAAAAGTTATGACATCAATCCCTCATTTGCACCAAAAAGTGGAAAATCAAGCTTTGGGATAATATGGATACCTACAAAAAAACGAAGCAAGCAAAAGGATTTGGTTTACAGTTCCATTTATGATGACAGAAAAAGAGAGAGGTCGCCATCTATGTACAACTTGTGAGTATGAATGAGTGGACATGATAGTTAAAACTCTTCGATCAATAATTATTGATCAAGAGTACCAATAGTAAATAGTATCAATAGTTTTCTCTACGAATTGATCATTATATATATAGATTTATTTATATATTTTTATGTAGTTAGAACTATTTGTTTCAAATTAGACGTTTTAAATTTACCGCGCCCAATACGTCCAATAGAAAGAGAGCTTTGTTTCTTTGACAGTGACATTTTGAGCCTTTTGAGCTCAGTTTTGAGCTTTTGACAATGTCAAGTTGTGTGGTTGTGGGTAGAGATGGGTAATCACCCGGGTTAAAACCATGAGGTGGGTAGAAACCAAAATATCACCCACTGGGTGGATTGATCCTTCTGGTCCTTCTTTACCCAATTGACCTTGGCTTACCCATACAGACAACGATTTGCTTTTGAACTGGATTTTTAGAGGAAATGTGCAACGAGTAGGTACATTAATTATTTACATATTTTATTACAAAACTCATTTTCCCCCAGCAAAATGGGTGATAAAGGGTTAAAATCGGGTTAAAACCCAAACAATCCGGATAAAACCTGAATGGGAAGAATGGGTTTTTATTTTTCCCTTTTAACCCTTAAATGATAATGATAATGATAATGATAATGCTGGACAATTTCACACAGCATCATCTAGCCCCAAACTAAGCATAGCTTGTACTATGGGAACCAGATAACTGATATACTACTTATATACTTTTTGTTTGTAAATACATACATATTATACATAGAAACACCCAGACCCGAGATAAATATTTGCAAATACAAACATTTATCCCGCGGCGGGGATCGAACCCGCAACCTTCTGCGTCTCAAGCAAAAAATAAAAAAAAATTAAATAAATTAAAAAAAAAAAAAAAAACCCTTTATCATTACCATCTCTATTTAGATTAGTTGTGGATGGGTGGTTGGTTGGTTGGTTTGGTTGTGTTGTTTTGTTTTCCTTTCATACTCTATTCTCTCTTTAGCATTTTTAAAACATTGTGTTAGATTGAATTGATACCTAAATGATTAGAACGTATAAAATTAGTTCCTAGGATTTTTATACATAACTGTAAGCAAGTAAATAACCGCGAAGTACCGTTGATTATTGTCAATCACATTGTCATTGAAAGGAAAGGAAACTTTTTTGTTTACATTTTGTCACTGCACGTTCAATCAAAATGATGCAAGAAAACAACAATTTTGATGCAATCATCAACACTTGGCGTCGAATGTCGGGGGAACAGACGGAGAGCGTTACTGTGAGGTGAAAATTATTCAATTAAATTCTGGTCAGCAGTAATTTGAGGTTTCATCTTCGTGAACTACCTATTGTGTGATTGTCGAGTGAAGAAGGGCCGCGTAACCGGTGTCATGGAATGGAATTTGATACTTTCATGCATTCTATGAGTGCTTTGGCTTCAGTTTTATTTCAGTAAGTACCTACCTACATGCATTGTTTGACGAACTTTACTACTTACAGCATGTCAGGTGATTCTTCGGACTTACAAAAGAAGAAAGATGAGGAAGCCACCCTCCTGGTACCAGAGCGTTTGAAGGGTCCCATTGCCACTGTGGCCAGCGCAGGCACAGCTGCTACTATTGCTGAAGTGCCTTCAGAAAATGCAGACGCAGAAGAGAAACTTATAAAACGTGACAATGAAGAAAACAAATTGTATCAAAAGGTTTGCTGCATTATCTAGTTCCTAGTCATTTCATAATGTTATACAAGAAAACAAACAGTACTTTAATAACTAAATAAAAATTCAAGTTCTATATCTAATTGACCATTAAACAGTTTTCACAACTGCAGTAGTTCACCACCAGCATTACATTTACTTACCCATATAGTAGTAGGTAGCTTGCTTAAGTAGTTTTAGAACAATGCATATGATAGATTGATGAAGTTAAGCGGTCAGTAAGTTGGTGGGCATTAACAATTTAGCGGTTCCGTGCTTCAGAGTGCACGTAAAATGGTCCTTGTGTTAAGCCATGATGGAGGTCTTAAGGCGCCCACCAACTCATACGAACTTACTTATTACAGGAAGCAGCTGGTGATGCCAATGACAAAGACAATGATTACCTGGAAAATAAGGAACCCATTGCCAGTAACCCAACCGCAAATCTCGAGGAGAAGAAAAAACAGTCTGTGGATAAAGTTGACAGTGTGTATGTGACTCCAACAGCCATCAAACTTCCCCCTCAGTCTACAGTATCCTCTCCTGAAGAAGAAGATTGTGGTATCAAATGCCTGTACTATACTCTACAGTGTTGTGACTGCGTACTCATGTAAGAGAAAACAGTGATTTGTAAAATCAGACAGGGTTCCAAATAAAGGTAAAGTACTGGTGACTATTTGGTTGTTTCGTAAATACCATGTGTTTGACATGCTAAGGGTTATACTGAGCTCATTATTTTAGAAACGGTTTGTAAAATGCTAGCGCACCAAAATTCCTTCTGTCTAGCTATACAATGTTTTCATTCCATTTCTTTTTTACGTACATTAATGATGCGTAACAGACATTGAGTTAGGATACTAAAGAGTCACAATCTCTAACTGGCAACACTCAAAAAATGTCTGAGCGCCATTCTTTGATGACATTTGCTCGAACGTAAACGTTATTGCACTTGTATAATGTCGCTTGTACGCAAAAACAAAAACCCAGCGGACTGCGTAGCGTGCGCCGAGTTTTGGCGCGGACATCTTATTTGTCAGATTGTAACTATAGTATCCTAGCGCAATGGTAACAGATGACCTTTTGTGTAGTCATGTAAATATCTGTATTAATTAAAATAAGCTTGCCTCCTATTACAGACTGATAAATCAGCATATAGAATCTATTTATTATCTAAAGGTTACATAAATAATCTCAGGAAAGTTAAATGAAGTGATTGATAAACTATTCGATAAGTATGTCACTAGGTAGATGAAGAAAAAATATTTTTACATGTGCCCTGTCTGAATCAACTGAAATCAATTATTTTCTATGATCTCTGTACATGGATGGTAAAATACTCTTCAATATTCTATAAATTTTACAAGACTGTATTTTTTATAGAAACAAGTGCCACAATCTTTGTATGAAACTCGTAATTTCATGTTTTAAAATATATTAGGATTTAGGTGTGATTCATAAGCTGTTTTTAAACATGTTTTAAACTACTTCCATGTTTTCATGTTCACAAGGAAATTTAAACAGCAAGCCATTTAACTGATTATAGGATTGACAGTAACGAGTAAGGCTGTTAGTTTTTTATTAAAGAACTATTATTTATTATTATTAATAGCCCATGGTGTCCCACTGCAGGGCAAGGTTTATTCCACTTTTGAATAACTATGACAATGGGAAATCCAAATTAATGTTATTGAGTATTTGCAGTCTGTGTAACTTATTAATTATAGTTTAAATAATTCAACATAAGGGTTCTTGAATAAATTAGTTTGAACATGTTTCTTGATCACATATTCAACAATTTTGATACATTGAATATCAATTTTATATTTTTTGACTATCGTCATTGTACAAGGAAATCTTAAACCTCCTTAACAAACAACTGATTAACTACAAAAAAGTATTTAACAGCATGGCCCTTTTTGTATGTGCCAGTGTGACTAGCAATGGTTTAAATATGGAATATGTTCATACCTATAAGATTCGGTACATTCCTATTATATTCCATACATGTTATTGATATCCCATGTGATAGAATTAGTAGATATTATATTTTTTTATATCAAGTTTGATGTATTTTTATAAGTATACTTATGTGAATGGATTTTAGTATGTACTTTTGAGACGTTATCTACAATACTGTATGTATGATAAGTATGTAATTATTTTAACTGGTAGCTTTGGAACATATCAGTGAGACAAACTGGCCAATGGATAAACTGAGTTATGTATTGACATTGTCTCGATCTAAGTTTATTATAGCTGCATTATTATTATAATATGACATGTATATGTCGCAGGCAACTGGGTTAATCAGCTGTTCAATTAAAGGGCTACCTAACCATTTGATTAAACGGCACGGTTCAACTAGCGGCCTGAATAATATAAGGCAAATGGCTTGGAGCTATTACGCTTAACTACTTGCTTAACCAAGTAATTTCTTTGGTCATAAAGATAACATTATTCAATTACTAGCGCATCGGCGGCCGCCCCGGCCGGCCAGTTGATTGATTCGGTAGCATAATAACAAAACCTAACTGATTTTGATGTAAGTAAAAGATAATATAATCTCAGATCAAAGTCAGTTGGTTAGGTTAGGATAGTGAAAAACTACGAGCGAGGCGAGCGAGCGCAGCGAGCGTGCCGCGGCAGCTGCCGGCGTCGATGCGCCGGTATCTCATCGGCATCAGTCTTAAAACTATTTAAAATGCCCTACTAAATGAAAAGCCGAAGCATCTAGCCAGCCAGTTCATTAAATGTTTGTATTTAAACAGTCGGCTGATATAATTCAGGCCGTGAGTTGAACACCGTGAGTGCGCCGTTTAATGAAATGGCTAGGCGTTTAGTTGAATAGCTGATAACCAGTTGCCTGTGACATATACATGTCATATTTTAATAATAATGCAGCTTTAATAAACTTAGATCGATTTAATTATTACGATCTTAGTAAATTAATTATTATTAATTAACTATTAGAATAGTCAACTGATACTTTACGCATAACTGAAATGATTGTTATAATGTTCATACCGAATAGCGCACACAACACAACCGATTTTTTAGTTTTTGACTCAAATAAAAAACGAATTGTAGTAAGAGTGTAAAAAATACTACGTAATATTAGAAAAGAATCTATGTAATATAAAAAGTAACTATTGAAAAAACCTATTGTTATAATCAAAGTCTGATAAGAATAGCGTCCATTATTTATTAGACAAAAAAGTCTTGGAGAACAAATTAAAACACGGGCAATTTAGGCGTGACTAAAGCTTAAAGTGGGGTCTCTGTATCATTTGCCCGATCCGATTATCCTATTCAATTTGGGAAAAAAAATTGCATACAGATACGCTATAAAATGATACGACATGAACTGAGGCGGTCACGAGATAGGTGATACAGATACGGACGATTGGATCGGCCGAACGATAGATACTGTGGTCTTTATGAATCGATTAACTCTGTGCTTCCTGATAAGACCTTGTTATAAGCTATTGAGTATTAAATTTTACATATTATCATCATAACTAGTTTATACCGCATAATCTTTACGGTAGAATAAATTAAAAATATATTTGAGTTTAGACGATTTTGAGTTTTATCGTGATTGTAGGAAAGATACATTTGCCGAAACTCAAATGTAATTTTGCTGTGGTCATGGTAAGCAGGCAGCTGGTGTATCAAACCCCAATAGTTACTCTGAGCCCCATTTTGAGACATAGGTTGCAGTTGAAGCTCTATTGACAGTTGACAGCTATATTCTATTGAACTGTTTAACATACGCCAGTTATTTATAATTAAATTATATACCTACTTATTAACAAGATTTATAGCGGTAGTTTATTTTAGTATTTAGTTTGTAATGTATGTACCTCAGAAATAAAAAGTATTACAAATTATTTGGTTTGTATTTGTCTTTATGAAATTGGAGAATTTCAAGAAAAAAAATATTTCTTGAAATTTTCCAATTTCATGAAAAGAGTTTAAGCTATTGGAGGTCATGTGTGGGTACATTATGAACAGGTAGGATATACACAGACCAGAATTCTATCCGTGTATGCATGGCAAAGGAAACAACTAAGATAATTCGGTAAATGGTATATTTCTTACAATCAGTACAACTTGAGTCTGTATTACTAACAAAGTATGTACCACTATAAATGCAGATAATGTCACTAGTAAACAGGGCTACTTGCAAAATTCAACTTTACCCTTAAAACTAGCATTATTAAAATAATATTAAACTTGCAAATGTATTTAAATTCTTTACTAATCAATGTCGAAACAAAGTTAACAATTAATAAGATCCTGGCTTTAATAATATTAAATAACCTATTCTTCAGAGTAGCCCCGTAGTACCTAAACAATGCATAACAGCAAATAATATTTGTAAATATGGAAATGTCTAGAAAAAAAAAACAATGTACTTGCAATTTAAAATATAAAAGTGAAAAATAAAGCCAAACTAGTTTCTTGGTAACTTACAATGTAGTCTAAATATTTGCATCAATATTAATCAGATTATTTCAATAATAATAAAAAATAAATTACAAAAATAACGCAAAACATAAACTTATTTTTGGCATGAACTGTAACTCCTTCAAGGATATCTAATTTATTAACACTACACAGTTAAAACATTTCTACAAAATGTGTTTCAGCCAATTTGATTTTGCTAATAGAAAGGGTATAATGACTAATATGCACCCTGTAGTAACTTTGTTCCCCAAAGATTACAAAAGATCGAAACTCAGCAGTGTTGCGTATAATTGCGGTTAAAAACATCACTACGCCAGATATTTAATTTTGGAACCATGTACCAGCATGAATTCGTACTTAATAAAAAGTGTAGTATACAGGGCGTCCCAAACTTATGGGACATGAAGGGGAAGTACCTTAAATATCGTAGATAGTGTATTTTGCTTAAAGAAGACTTTATGTTATTTTTAAAACTTAGTAATTCCGCATTCATAGATTTTCTAAAAATTACTTGCTTCGTCTGGGAATCGAACCGACTCAAATGTCAAAAAAAAATCACCCTACTTTTATGATGCCAATCGAAAGAATAGCTAAAAAATAATAACTCTGCTTAGGTAACATTGTATTTTAAAAGAAAGGAACAACGTAAAATGAGTTTTGAATGAGTCAAATTTCAAAAAAGTTATTTATTGCCGTCGACGACGTTCAAACTGAATTGCCATATCACATCGAGTGTTCACCATAAAATGATAAGAAAATCAACAGGTAGCGGACTCATTAAAAGATTGGCGATTTGCGTAAGACAAGAGGGATCACATATTGAGCATTTAATTAATTAATTTACAAAAAAATACCCACTTAATTGACTACGGCAGTTACATGTATGTTTTTATGTTGATTAAAATGATTAATTTTACGTTGTTCCTTTCTTTTAAAATACAATGTTACCTAAGCAGAGTTATTATTATTAGCGATTGGCATCATAAAAGTAGGGTGATTTTTTTTTTGACATTTGAGTCGGTTCGATTCCCAGACGAAGCAAGTAATTTTTAGAAAATCTATGAATACGGAATTACTAAGTTTTAAAAATAACATAAAGTCTTCTTTAAGCAAAATACACTATCTACGATATTTAAGGTACTTCCCCTTCATGTCCCATAAGTTTGGGACGCCCTGTATATCAATCAGTATAATTCTGCCTATGTCAAGTTTTAATGTATTTTAATCATAGATCAACATTGATCGAAGATTTAAATGCGTAACATACGGCACTGCGCAAATGTGGTCACTTTTTGTCATTGTCAAGGGACAACTTCAAAACTATAGCTGGTTGGTTCCTCTGTGGTTGGTTCCACAGTTGGTTCGAAAACCGGACATAGCATCCGGCCTCTGAACGTGTCGTGGTATCGGTTAAAAAAGGCTCTAATAATCTAGGCTTGTGCAGCGCTAAGTTGCCCAGCTCTGATAAAAGAAAAATAAAATAGTTGTCATATGCAAAACAAGAAAAGCTAATCATAGTATTGCTAGGTGGAAGAAATTTATAATAAAGTAGGTATACAATTAAGTTGCAGTAGGTACTAGTATACGGCCAACCTGATGTTTGCGCGATTAGGTGCGCAGACATTTAAAAACAATCGAAATATTTATTAAAAACAATCTGCATCGGCCAAGAACAGTCTCATCAGCAGCATTGGGCATATTAACCCTTCTGTAGAATAACAGTAAAGTGACAAGTCTAAAATAGTGCAATATACCGGAGTATACAAAATATTGCACATTATTTCTTTAAAAAAGGATTTTAAGAAATGATAGTCCATATAAATAACATAAAATATTTAGAAAAACCAATCTTATCAAGTTATCACCAACATTATTATCATGTATTTTGATAAAATAAAGTCTCACTCAACTAAATTACACTATTTTTTTGCCATATTTTCATTAACTTCCTTTTTAATAAAAGATTTATCTACAGGAATAAGAATAGACAGACGTACGTAAATATTTATAAACATTTAGAAAATAGAGTCCATAAACATTTTACTTTTCTATGATTAAATACTGTAAGTAATCCTAGGATCATGTAATTCACCTTAACTATTCAGTAAGTACTGCATTTAATGTAATATTCTTAATGTAACAAATAGTGGAGATTATATTTTCACTACTGTAACAATGCCCACACTCAGCCCGGAATATAAAAAAACATTTCTTCAGGCAAAAATAATTAATTTGTTTTTCTCTGAAAAACAAACCTAACAGACTGGAATGACAATAAAGTAAATGTAGATCTTTATCATTGTTTGACTTTTATAATAATTCGCATTACTTCAATATTTAAGTAGCATCATAGGCCATTGTAATCAGTGTATCTCACTGGTATTTCGGCTTAGTATCATCGCTACATTGTATTTACATTGTGGATAATAATTTTACAATTTATCTATTACATCTATAAAACGCACATGCGTTAAGCTCCTAAAATGGGACTAATATAAATCGACAAAAGTGTCAAGTAATATCATAAACCCACCCAGTTGTGCAGTTGGTGCGTTATCTGGGCCTCAGAATTACCGTGTAATGGCTGAATTGATTCGACTGCCCAACTTTAGTTGAGATGGACAGGTAAAGGATGTGCCTCGGTGTTTATCACATACTTGCCGAGATCGATGAGATGCCTATCGTCACTGAACAGTAGGTACAGATATTTGAGTGTCTCGGAGAGGAAGAAAGATTCCATTTGATCGCGCTGTACCGGCTTCTCCGTCTTCACGTTGGCGAGCGATGAGTACCCATGAGCTGCTTTGGCGTACTTTTCGAAGCCCTTTTAGTATGAAAAAGGTGAGATTATTATTACTATTAGTTTTTGATCTAGGTTAAGTCTGCTCTACAAAAGCTTGTAAGTTATCCACAACACACACGCTTAGGCCAAGTATGCGCTAGTAGTTGGTTTTTCATAATTATTATACATATAAATAGCAATTCCAGACTACGATCCAAGTTTCACCCAAATCGATCCACTGGATAAGGCGTGATTAAAGTACAAAACTCACTAACTTTCAGATTTAAACGTAAATATTAGTATGATGACTTTTAATTGTGTTAATAAACATAATCACGACTGTATCCCCAAGGCGCGGTGGACTCTCTCAGATCTTTTTATACATTAAAAAGATCTGAGAGAGTCAGATCCTTTGAAGATGTCTAAAGGTCATCGCACATTTAGCGACACCGTACGCGCTGTACGCATTTGTCTATAGAAACAATGCTGCTGACGTCAAAAGCGCGCCGCATTTTCTAGATGTGC
The DNA here is from genome assembly GCA_963565295.1 of Epirrhoe alternata. NCBI lineage: Eukaryota > Metazoa > Arthropoda > Insecta > Lepidoptera > Geometridae > Epirrhoe > Epirrhoe alternata. The sequence continues at coordinate 7,133,474 of OY751375.1, forward strand.
GATATCCATAAGGGGGTAGTGTTAATGTAAAATATACCTGGAAAATTTGCCATCCCCAATCCTGGAAGGTAGTGTTGCCAGTTATCTGATACATATACCACAGGCTTTCTACGAACTCCGGCCGAAGCAGGCTGTGGGCGTCTGCCGCTTTTGTGTACATATCCTCCGTTGGACTAACCTGGAACAAAGATTATGATTATGATTTTTAACAGCTTTTACAGTATAGGCAGGTAAGTATTGGCTGTACTTGAAGGAACAGCAACAAAGGTAGAATTAAACTACCACTAATGATAATTTACCCATCCCCATATATCAGATACAACTGGCATGGTCGAGCGAAATAGGGCAATAGTTTCAATAAAAAAAACTAATTCACTACAGTTGGCCACTGGCTCATACGAATTTATAAAGAAACACAAGCTATTGCGCAGCACTGCAGTGGTGCGCAATGCACTGTGACGATTCGACCTATGTATGTGTCGTCACGGTAAAATCGAACTCTTTTTTTCTTCTAGCCCCCATCCTCCATACCGTCCGAACGGAACTTTGTGCCAAAAATAAAGGCTCCTTTCATGCACTTGACACCTGTTTTCGAACTTTTTAGGTTCAACGACATGCCGATTTCCTCACGATGTTTTCCTTCTCTGTTTAAGATAAATAAGAAACATAACTTACCAGATTGAAGTGAGTGATCTCAGGTGCCAAGAAAGTGGGGTGCGCGGCGTATGTAAGGTAGCATGTGTATAGCAACTCCTCTGCCATTCGCATATGCCAGTCTGGCAGTCCGTTGGCATGGCCCAAAGCTAGAGTACCGGGTAGGAAGCATGTCAGATGGTCCATCTTTGGACTGAACGCCTGAAATACGAGAATATAAAAAATACGTTTAATAAACTAAAAGAATGGAGAGAGTGGGGGGAAGCCTTTGCCCAGCAGTGGGCTCTTAATAATAATAAAGAAACCGACTTCGATGTTGGACTCAGGAAAATTACATGAGGGTTAGTTTTTAATTGAACACTGCTGAAAACTACTCGTTTGTGTTTTGAGTGAAGTTAACGGGAATAGTATCAATAACTCAGGAATAAAATTGCCAGCACCTCTGAACAGAATTCAGCAAAAATACTTTGTGTGAGGGTTGTGTTGCACATGTTATACCGATACCGACCAAACAGGTGGGCTAAGGAAACCTACTTTCCTACTAATAGTATAAATGTGAAAGTTTGTAAATGTTTGGTATGGTTGTGTCACGCCGTAACCAGTGGGCCGATTTGGATGACAAGAATGGTAGCCTGGAATAGCAATACTTAGGCTATTTTAAATATGATGCGGGCGGAAGTCATCATTATGTTCCCCTATCAGCCGTTATCTCAACACTTATTCCTATATGATGTTACCTCAGAGCCAGCTGCTAATTCTCCAATGAAAAGTCGCTTGTTCGGGGAAGACCGTCTGGCAAGGAACTCTCTAACGCCCTCTATGGCCGTCAGGTAGTCGTCAAGCAAACTGTGGGCGAAACAACGTGAATGTTCTGTAAGATCGTATGAGCTTAGTCGAAACGCATTTATTCAGTAGGACCGGTGGTATCTAGGTGAATCTACTCTTGTTCCTTTGTGATTAGTCGTTACAAGAGCACACATTTGGTTCTAATTTTATTTTAGGTGACTCATCATAAGAGGAGATAAGAAGTTCTTGATATTTCTTATTATTACTTTTTGCATTTTCTTTACGCCTTTGTAGTTTTCTGCTCTTTTTGAAAATTTTCGTTATAAAAATATACTCACTAGTTGATAGTCTTGCCGGTTTGGAGCCACTGTTTAAGCAGATACTCATAATAGCTGTCTCCGCGCGCTCCAAGCGTTATGGTAGCGTACGGTAAGAAGTGGCCAGTGTTCGGGTTTATGAATATAGGCACCAGGCCGTGCTTCTTTGGCAGAAGGTGGATCTTCTCAGAAACCGCGGCGGCTGCGTCCTGTAATATAAAAAAGTATATAAGTACTAGTTAAAAAGCCATAACACAATGCTTACTTTGGGACTTACTTGTGTGAAATGTCTAGCAATATTTATAGATACAGTCTATACTAGAGAAAGTTAGACTAGAGTCGAGGCGGCGGGCGTCACGTCGAGGCACAGGCTCACAAGCAGCGTTTTCAAGTAATAAATGGTAGTGCGCTCAACTGCGCTCACATAATAGAGTCGCGGCACGGGCGGGGTGTAGGCGCTGAGTCGAGGCGGAGAAGCGCCATGCCGGACCGCGCCGCGACTCTACCACCCACCATTCTGTCAATCCGTTTCGTGCGTAGCAACGTTTTGACTTGAGAGGAAGCATTGCCGCCTGCGCCTCGACTCTACATAGTGACAACGCTTCGATCGTGCCGTGCCCATGCCACTTACCAGTGTGCGACACGGGCCTAAGAGTGGGAAACTAATTAATTATACGATTTAAAATTATCCACCTATGTGTGTGGGTGGGTGTTTGCTCTTTCACGTTAATACTGAATGGAGTTGAATGAAAATTGGATTATACTCTGGAAAAACACATACTCAATTTTTTATCCCGGAAAATGAGCATTTCCGAGGGACCGCGGGTAGGTAATACCGTGGAGTGCGCTTCTGACAGGTAAGTTCTTTTACTTCAAACGCTCGTGGTCGTGTATGCTCTTGATAGTCGTTCTTGATAGCAACGTTCGAAACGGTCCGTAAATGGATGGGTGACCGCCAGTGGCATTTTCATCTGAGCGCTTCCGTGCTTCGGTGGGCACGTTAAATTGTTGGTTCCGGCTATTTAAGTCGTTAAAGGCCATAAGGCGGCCTAAAAACTCCGTCACCAGAGTTGGCCACTGACTGACGCACGAACTACTAACCTCAAACGCTGGATTGTGACTGGCGCGTGATAGCTCCCTGAACTCTAACTGGACTGTAGTGACTTCAGCCGTGGTGCTATAGTGCGACCATTCGGGCGCATGCGCAGTCTTCAGCCCCAAGTTCACATCCGAGTACGGGATGCCGGAGGGAGATGAAAATGCGGACATCAAACGCTCGCCCAGGTCCAACTGTAATGATTAATCGGTCAGAACCGAAAAGAAGCCAAAACGAGTTTTTCTTTCAAACGAATTAAAAAACGCCCCTCCTGAGCAGATCAGCTATGCAGCTACAGTACAGAGTAATCAAGCATGTGCTTATAACAGCTTAGCATATTAAGGAATACTCACAGCTTTATTAAGAAACATCTCATCGATAGTGAAATGGTAGAGACTCAGCAAACCCCCCAGCACACGAATTGTGACTTCAAAGAAATTCACATCCTTATTCTTCGTGAAAATAAGCTCGTTTTCAACCCATTCCTTCCCTTCTTCATATTCTAAAAAAATACACAATTACATTTAAAAATCTATAAGTAGATAGATAATGGACTAAGTAACGGACTTCTTTTTATATTGGACTAGGCAAAAATTAAAAGCGAGGACGAGTTTGTTTACGTTTTACGGGACAATTAGGAATCAAATGTATAAACATAAGGGACGGTTAAAAATATATTGATTTACCTTCTTTTAGTCCCATAATATAAGCGGTATCCAGGCCATCAACAATAGTGAGGCCGAGCGAGAACCAATCGTAGGCCATGCCAGAAACTGGCTTCAAGTTGTCATGGCCCCAGGCGTGTTCCTTATAGCCTTTCCAGGCGAACTTAAAACTATTTACGACAGCACGTTGGCGATCATTGGTTGGTCCTGCCGACAAAATAATACGTGTAATTCATAAGTTGAACGACACAGACCTTTAGTAATTGAAAACAATTAATCTGATGAGATTGCTCTGGTGGTGTAATCTTGTTTAGTCGTTATAGTTAGATCGAAGCTAAGCAGCACAAAATGTATGGGTGATCGCTATTGCCAATTACAACTGAGCGCTCCATGCTTCGAGGGCACGTTCAATGTCGGTCGCGGCTACAAAGTCGTTATTAGGGCCTACAAACTTTTGGAATCTTGGAATCAACACGGAACGTACCCTCAGAAGCGCGGAAGCGGCTTGTTGCTAAACGCGACTTGTCGTCTATCTAAATGATCATATAAAAAATGTATCGGTTGCACACAGACAATGATAAAACTCGCCAATTAGTCAATAAACTACGCTGCTCACGCATGATAGTCGCACACACATTAGTAACATTTACAGATTAAATTACACGATCTGAGCAAAGTCTTTCTTAAGATGATTTATTGTGTTGATGATTTTTGTGATTTATAATATAGTGTTCTAGTTTATAATATTAAAATGCGCTTCAAGTCAGAACAAATCTTTCGCCGGTAGCATATGGGGAAACTCTTAGGCGGATACTACACGTTCGGCATAATACTTGGGATGATCAAGATATTTTTCAAGCGTGTAGCGACTTGCGATCCACAATATTATCCTAAAATAACAAGCTTAAAGCATTCGTCTTACAAAGTGAATACACGACCATAATAACGAGTAATCATCAATAGTACAGTGATACATTGTAGTAGCATTATTAACATTGATAGTACAAATATTTACGCAAGTAGTACAGGGTTATTCAAATAATAACCCTTGCAAACTTTCGCATTTATTAATCAGTCATTCGCAGAATTCAGATAAAAAAAAGTGCAATTAGATTTTTTATAATTACTTACCTGTAAATGTAACAGGTTTTTTTGGTTCATTCTCAATCTCCACTTCAAATACAGTCTTAGGTACAGTTTCAGCAACCGGTTCATTGACTAGAGACACATTCTTTAATATTTCCTGGAACAAGAACAGACAAAAGCATAAGACTTAATAACTTTTATATAAATCTAATCACTGGTATTGCATTTCCACATCTAGGGGGTGGAGGGGTATTTTAATTCGTCCGAAAGGCATGTATCGATTCCGACCGACGGCTTTCAATCCCCCCCTCCCCCCCATAGTAACAATTCGAAACATCTGTACAAACCTACAGTACAAACACAGCAATCCAAAACTACAAATTTTACTTATGGAAATAACAAATATACTGACAAATGACGATCAAGAATTTGAATGACAAAACACTATTTAGAAGATTCCAAGGGCGGTCACTATTAGCATAGTAATAACACAATAGATTACTAGCTAGCGATGCGATGGTGATTGTGTGATTATACGATGACAGGCAAATTGGCCGTATTCACAAATACACGAGGTAATACACTGATGTCATTATAACCTACACTTGTTGCGACCTATTGACACTTCATGACATCCTCAGGCGCTTATACCTACCTGAGAGAAGCAGACGAGCTATGATACCCATTGAGATAAAATGTATAGAGACGCTATTTCAAACAAAATTAGGGCGCGGACTTGATGGCAGCGGGGCATGCGCGGGGCAAACTGTATGTACAGTGAAGTGTGTGGAACTAATTATAATATCAATTTTAATTATTAACTACCTATTATGACCATGCTTCTGGCAAATAAATTTCGTTTCATTTCATTTAATGATCAACTAAGCGAGTGAGCGAGGCAGCTATACAACGCTGACTACTGTACGTCGATAGTGTCTAGTCTGTGCATAAATGTTTAATTATGGTTTACTCTTTGACATTCACGTAAACATGGCCACCGCGGTGACGCGTTGCAATTGAAAAAATATAATTAAAATAAACGTAATTAAGTTGAATTTACTGGTGAAAAGTCACTGATTGACTTTTACTTATGTTTCTGGAGTTGTTTGTGCAGTATCTCAATGCACACGAAGGCATATTCTAAGGAACAAAACTTCACACACATCATCACACATGTCACGCTGCAGCAAGCGCTTGGCACAGACTAAGTGAGTCGGAGTGCGTACACTCTAACTAGTGTTACAAACAATCGAGTAGAGGTGCGTTCTCTAGTACGTTAGTACATTATAACTCAATGGTGATACCTACGCTCCCTTTCTGCAACCTCAGATTAGTGGGTCAGGAGGACCAGCTAAGTTCAGATCTTCTAGCATTTAGTATTCATTGACACCAATTATAGACAACCTCTTTTGCGGAGTGGGTGAAAGCTCGCTTGGGAAGCAGGTTGCGGGTTCGATCTCCGCCGCTGGATAAATATTTGAGAAACACCCAGGTGTTTCTATGTATAATATGTATGTATTTACAAACATAAAGTATCAGTTACCTGGTTCCCAAGCGCTATATAGAACAAGCTTCGCTTAGTTTGGGGCTAGATGACGCTGTGTGTGATATGTCCAGCATTATTTATTTTAATTCATAAACTATTGTCACAGCTATTGTTTGTGAATATGGAGGCTGTAATAACACAGTGGATTTGACGGGAATAGTATTCGATTAGAACCTTGACAGAGAGACCTATGAGAGACATGCAATAACATCAATCATAGCCAAAGCTTTGTTGATGAATCTAACCTGTATAAAATTATAAATACAAACCTACATAACTGCTTAAATTATAACCCCTTCGCCTTTGCTATAAAATGAATATCTCGCGAATTTGCCAAGAAATTTCTTATTTACTTAGTATTTTAGTGTTATCTCATAAGCATACTTAAATTCTGACTAACCACTTACTAGTCTGAAATGCCTACTTATATAATTAGTTGAGATATCTTATCTGACTTGACAACAGATATTCTCTAGCTTGCAAATGACTACCAGTTACTTCTAGAGTACAATATAGTAACTCACTATATTTCACTGGTTCTTACTCTGTAATGAATAAATTGAATATACAAATGATGAAAGCTAAACTTTTCATTTCAACTGATGCTTCACAATTTCATAATGAGATTCCATCTCAGATCACAATGGAAAAAGTACCTTTGTTATAGAAAGTGGAATGAACAAACAAGTAAATGCAGTGTAATTTTCCTGTTTGAATAAACATTGTATTGGAATCTTTTGCTTTTGTAGCATGAGCATCCTAGATATAATTATTACAAAAAAGCAATTAAAAATGCAAACTCAGTAATCTGAATTTCCTGAACCATTTTGAACTTAAATATTCATGTTGCATGAAGGATTCATCAAAATCTAACCAAAAATATTGATGGATTGTGAAATTGTGGAAAGAAATATGAAGCAAATTTTCCTGATTGTACATTCCTTAGGTTATGGGTAGAGATAATTTTTTCTTCCTTATCTCTGTGAAAGCTTCCACCTCAGATGTTCTAAATTGAAGACATTTGGTGGTATAATTCTCTTGCTTAATACTTCTTAAAAGATATTTTGGATGATGAATAGAATAAAACTCTTACCTGTGCCAGCTCACTCTTCTTTGCCATATTATTATCTACAGGGTGTTCAGTTTCTGTCTTTGCTGAATACATGATTACCAGCACAGTCACTGTCACTAAAATCAGCGCGTAAATAATTGAGCGCTGAAGTCGGGACAGGCGATTCCATCTCTGTAAGATTTGTAATGTATTACTATCTAAAAATCTGCAATTTTATTCCACTAGTCGATACAGTCAATGTTAAACATTATATTTCTCTAACACTTAAGGTCTTACACTCATCTATTGTATCAAGATATCCATTTCATCAATTAATCAGTACTCATACAATGGAGCCTAATCTTCATTACCTAGGAACTGTTCATTTTCAACAAGTCTTTTTCTTGTTGTGTCACTAGATCTTTCTAACCTGTGTGGTGAAAGGGTATCTCTGAGTATCTAACTTGAAGACTCAAACCCATTTTGTTGTTTGTAATTCCACATCACACATTACCTTCTAAGATGAGACTAACATGAATTTAGGTATGATAGACGAGTGTGAAAAAGCATGTTTTTTGGAAAATTGTTATCTTTAGAATTGACTGTATTGATTACTGGAGTACAAATTTCTCGACAAATTTTAGAAAATCTTTGAATGAAGTTGTGTTTGTTTTTAGAAATAAAGGAATGTTTCCTGTAAAATAATATCTTAGGGATTTGAAGTAGTTTTCTTCCAAGGCCTATTGATTGTGTCCCTGTTGAAGCTAAGTAATATTATATCAATCATCTTAGTACCCATAACAGTACATAGCTATAGAAATAAAATATTATGTATTGTTTTTTTTTTGTATAACACAAGCTCTGCTTACTTTGGGGCTAGATGATGCCGTGTGAAAAGTCCAGCATTATTTATATACTTACCCTGATGAATTTTCTGTGTGAGGCTCCTAGATCTGGAATGTCCAGAGTGGGACCAGTTTTTCGGCTCCATTTGTTAAGAATACTTTCTGGAACAGTGGTATCACTCTCATCCTCACTAAGCTCAAGTTGAGCTTCCAGATTAGATAGTTTCATCTTTGTTTTGATATCTTACAGGTACATTTTAGATTCTGAAAGGAGTAGCCACTTTAGATCCTTAGTTTGCAAGTGCTATTAATGACGAATAGCTGAGCTGACGAGCCAAGTGTTTTTCATTGAGTTAAGCAAACAAGATATCAATATGAAAAGCAAATATTGCGTTAAAAATATCACATACATCCACGTCTGCAAGATAAAATTGGGATTGTGTACCAATACTTAGGTCGTGACCACGGTCGTGACGGCTAAATTCATTGTAATAGCTACTTTAGAGTAGAAAATTAGAAATGTTAGTCTAATAAACTGACTGACTGAAATAATAATTAGACCATGGCACAGCACAATACGAAAGGGCAATAGATCAATTCAATCACAGACGTATAAATATTGCGAGATCAATCTGTAGATTCTTGGTTGGAAAACTTGAATTGAAATGACAGACAAGACAACCAACCAACAGCCGTGAAGTGAAACGTGAACGCGTGAAAGGTGAAAATCGTTAATCGAACCTCTTCGTTAATGTTCACCCCTCACTAACCTACGTCCTACGTGCTTTCTTTGTTCTTGTTCACATTGTTCACCCACCGCTACCCTACCTCAGAGCAGTTACTCTGATGCCGCGTACACACTCTCACGAGGGAACGCGAGTACGAGACTGAGGACGGTGCGCTCGTGTCTCCTCGTCTTCCCTCGCCTCGCCTCGCGGTCGCTCCGCTTTGTGTCGGTTTTTCGAGAACGCGAGGCGAGGGAAACAAACACACTCTCGCTCGTGCTCGCTCACTTAGTTACTGTATAATTTTTTTTTAAATTAGCCTTGCCACTAGTCTAAATAAAAATAATAGTCTAAATAATAAATGGTGCAATATTAGAGATATTATTAGATTTAGTGCAGAAGAGAGTTTACAGAATGAAATCATTAAACCTAGAAAGAAATGGTTAAATACAGAAATAATTGATTTCATGAAAGAAAGAAGACTAATACGGAGTAAAACTGATGCAGATAGTATTAGAGAATATAGAAAAATTACCAATAAAATAACACTTAAATGCAAGGAATGCAAAGAAAAAGATGTCGAGAAAGACTGTGAAACTATAGATTATTATATGAACATAGGTAAAATAGATGTAGCATACAACATTATTAGAAATATAAGCAAGATACCAAAAACAAAATCGACGGCAATATTTGATGAACAGAACAATTTAGTGATAGATAATGGGGAAGTAGTAAATAGATGGAAAAGATATATAGAAGATTTATATAAGGGTAACGGACTAACAGAAAACGACATTGAAAATGAAAGGGATGTAGAAGAAGACAACTTAGGTCCAGAAATATTAAGAAACGAATTTGACGTAGCTCTAGCATCCATAAAGAATGGTAAAGCAGCAGGAGATGACGGAATCTTCATTGAAATGATTAAATATTCAGATAATGACCTTCTGCTGAATGAAGTTTTTGAAATTATCAAATACATTTACAAATTAGGTCAAATACCAGAAGACTTCAAAATTACTAAAACCGTTACACTACCGAAAAAAGCAAACACCTTTAAATGCGAAGAACATAGAACGCTTAGCTTGATTTCTCAAGCATCAAAAATTCTACTTAAAATTATACAAAACAGAATGAGAACAAAAATAGAAGAAAATTTAAGTGAAGACCAATACGGGTTTAGAAGAAATAAGGGAACCAGAGAAGCAATTTTGGCCTTAAGACTTATAATAGATAGACGAATGGACCTAAGTTTAAATACTCACATAGCTTTCATCGACTTAGAAAAGGCATTCGATAAAGTAGATTGGAATAAAATGATGACAGCCTTAAAAAACATCGGAATCGATTACAGAAATAGAAAAATAATATATGAGCTGTATAAAAGTCAAGAAACCATAATAGAAGTTGGTAACGAAAGAGTTAAAGCTAAGATCAGACAAGGAGTAAGACAGGGGTGCTCACTTTCACCATTGATATTTAACATCTTCATAGAAGCAGCTATAAGGAAAATATCGGAAACTTCAAATATCGGTGTTAAGTTCAACGGGGACACGATCAAGTTTATAAGATTCGCAGATGATATAGCGGCAATTGCAGAAACACAAAAGGACCTGCAAGATTTGATTACCATTATGGATACAATTTTCAAGGAATTTTCATTAAAAATAAATATTAATAAGACTAAAATACTAATAACTTCTAAAATGCAAATACCTTCAGTACAACCAATAACATTAGAAAATATAACACTTCAAAATGTAGACAGTTTTAAATATCTTGGGAGCATTATCACAGTGACTCCAGATGTACGCCCGATATAAAAGCTAGAATAGCTATGGCAAAACAGGCATTCCATAACAAAAGAAATATACTTACTTCGAAAATAGCAAAACGAGTAAAGAAAAAGTTCATTAAAACATATGTGTGGAGCATAGCTCTCTATGGATGCGAAACTTGGACTCTGACACAGCGGGATAGAGAGAAGTTGGAGGCTTTTGAAATGTGGTGCTGGAGAAGGATGGAGAGGATTAGCTGGACAGAGAAGGTTACCAACGAGGAAGTGCTGAGAAGAATTGCGGAGAAAAGGGTTTTGATGAACACCATTCAAAATCGAAGAGGAAAAATGATTGGACATCTTATACGAACATCATAGAAGGAAAAGTGGAAGGAAGACGAGGAAGAGGCAGGCCTAATCCTCCCTGATTCTTCACGGTATTGGTCGCGAAGGAACAGGAGTAAAATCACCTAGTTTTAAGACGTTTCAAAGTGATCCCAGCGGTCCTACTGAATAAATGCTTTTTGACTTTGACTTTTTGACTTTGACCTAGAATCAATTTCATGAGTCAGATAAAGGAGAAGATCGCTGTCATGTCGTATAAAGAAGTAAAGGAATCCGCATTGGAAAGGGAGAGGTGGAGGAAGTTGCATCATTGCACCGACAAGAGCTGAGCTCTTAAGTTTAATGATGATGATGACTAGTCTAAAATAGGGTAAAATCGGTATCCTGTCTATACTTTTTACTTTCTTTTTTTATTTAGGTGATAATAGACGCAAGACATTGGTTTTGGTAGGCACTTATAGTAGCTAACGCTGTCACTTTTCGTCCATCTTGCAGATACCTACGTAGACGGCAACTGAACAAATCGAGAGTGTGGATGACTAGCACTCCTGCAGCCTCCACTCAATAAGACTCGGCGAAGGCCTCTCGGCCTCTCGGCGCCTCCTGGAGAGTGTGTACGCGGCATTATGAGTAACTCACTTGAGCTTTAGCCAGAGTTTTATGACTGTCTTGTCAATGTCAAATGTCAAAAAAGTTATTGTCTGTCAAAATAGCCGGCAAACCACAGCGGCATGAGCGGCAAACAAAACAAAAAAAATAAAATAATAAAATTCGTTTAATAAATAAAGGAAGAGAAAACGGTACAGTTTTAGTCTAGGTACGATGATGTCTGCAGTAGTTCAGAATCACTTCAGAATGTCGCAGATACCAGCGCCAACCTCCTTCACAGCGAGTACTTAGTTCCTGCATAGACAAATAAAGTAGGTTATTATTATGTGAGATTAAATGCCTGTGATACGATGTGGATTATGGAGGGGGAGTGAGGAATAACCACTCCATAACTCCCCTTCAATATCCTCCCTCCTCTTTAGAATCAAAATCCTTTTCAAAATCAAACAAAGCCTGTTTGATTTTGAGAAGGATTTTGATCAAAATTTAGAACTCTTAAACAACTGGCAATTCCATGATAGTTTTCTCACAATACTTTGCAACATCAAACAAAAAGTCTTTCACACAAAGACAAAATATATAATTACTTATACTTGAGGTCTCAGGAGCAGACAGAGATGAAATAAGTGGAATAATCAACTGGCTTGGAGCTGCCACGAAGAGCAGCTAATTATGTTAGAAGCATTAATAACACAATAACATTAATATCATTGATTTTGTGCCAATCAATTTCTCAGTCAGGGGGTTAACATGAACTCTTATTTCCTTGCAGTTTTTGAAGTTGACAATTTGGACAGAGACAAATATGAAATGGCTTCGCTTAACATTCTCTCTCATTGCACATCATCAGCCTATAGTAGTCCACTGCTGGACATAGGCCTCCCATAATGAGTGCCATTGCGCCCTGTCCTCAGCTCGACGCATCCAGCTTCTGCCAGCAGCCTTTCGCAGATCGTCACTCCACCTGGCGGGAGGCCATCTACACTATGTTTGTCGTCTCGTTGCACACTGGTCTGCAAGAGAGAAAACATTATAAGTGGCCTAGTTTCTTTAATGAGCCATGTTATGTGAAATTGACTTGCAGTTCAAAAATTGCCAGGAAATAAAGAGTGTTAACCCATGGTATCTACTCATGTGATTCTTTACTCTAAGCTACTCATAGTATTTTTATTCTTTTTGCTACTCATAAAAATGCTCACTAACCATTGAGTAAGTATCACTAACTTTTTCATAGTTTAAAATTTAGTTTTATATAGGAGGCATGTTGGTTCTCTTTGGATGTGTCTCTAAGTTTTAATCATACTTTATTTAGAACAAATTTGTCAGAAACATAATGTCATTAGTTGACATAAATGCTATCATTGATTTTATTGATATTTTTTATTTCTTAAATACAAAAAAAATATTTTTACAGGTCACAAAAGGCATAAGCCTAGCACATTGATGCCTCAATCAGAGTTTTGGCCATTTATGAAGAACAAACCAATTGAACCAGAAGATGTTGATTTTACAGGACAGGCACTATTATTGGTGAGTATGTCAATGTTAGAGAAAAAGAAAAGTGGAAGAACAAAGGACCTGACCTGAGTGGTGCTATAAAGAGGAAGCCATACCCAGCCTTGGGTGTAACTGGGTTGATTAGAATGATTCAAGTTGGATTAAGACTTTTTTTTTGTGTTCCATTTTGTATCTGCAATCAATTGCATGACTCAGCAGATTTGGTATATGTGGTGGTTTTTTACAAGAAGAGCTCCAGCAAGCAATTCTTGTTTTTATTTTCATCACATTTAATTTACAATCTGGATCTAGAAAAGCTTAAACGTGACCACAGTTGGTGTAAGTTACTAGAACACAAGCCTATACTAGCTTTATATACATTTCTGACCCTACCACTGAGCTTTCTCTGGAATTCAGTCAAGAGGTTTATGAATGTTTTAAAATGTTTCAGCAAAAGCAGTTGGGAGATATGGAAGGTGAAGTGAAGGAGATTCAAATGGAGCTGGCAACAATGCGGCGCGGCCGGCATGACATCAGAAAAGATAAAGTCGACCGTGCAATGGTAATTAAAAAAACTAACAGTATCACTCTGTATCGCCAAGGTATAAATCCATACTAATATTATAATAAGGATAAAAATCCGAGCGACGGCGGGTCACACCGCGGGAGCGCAGCTTGTCATCTAATATAGATATCAAGTTTTTTTTTTTAAATTTTAACTGTGGCGATAGACTTTCTCATTGCAATGTTTTTAAGATCTCTTTATAATCTTGTGGATTAGGCCGATTAAGCTGAGAGGATGGTGTAGGTGCAGGTGCTGGGAAAGCCTATTCCACCTCAGTGTCCCAGTCACTACAGGGTCCCGTCAATTGTAGGCAAAGGTTACCTCTTGATCATCTCTTGGTACTAGATTCTAGTACTTAGGTATAGGTGTAGATTAGTCAGTGGCTCTGTCAGTTGCTTTTAAATAAAATTTATTTAATTATTTACATTGTATTACAGGAATCAGATTCATTGGTCAAAGATTCAAAGAATTTTGATGAAAATTATAGTCATGATGATGTTGAGGTAAGTTTATAATAAATTTAAAATTTGTATCTTCAATTGTGAAACTAAAAGAACTATCTCGACTGTAGATATTATCTCATATCAAGATCGTTTCTAAAGAGATAGTCATGTCCAATACATATTTGAGACATGCCCACCATTCAGAAGTTGCATTCTGTATGTGACAGACTGTATGCTCATCGCCGCTTAGACATACATATATAATAGTAAGTACCTATTTGATCTGTGATAGCACTAACTGGTTTCTTTACGTATTTGTTGTCTGCTACAGCTTAGACTGTTTTTTGAATTCAATTTAATCTGTATAATTTAATTTATTTAAGTTGTTCCTACTACATGACAAAACCAAGTGTGCCTTGAGCTCCTACGGCGAATAAATGAGTATGAGTATTTAAATTTTATACGGTACTTAATCGCAAAAAATCTTATAAGATTTAAATATGTCTTCAAGTTGCGAAGGTTTAAAATGGTTTCCTTGAGATGTTTTCCTTCACAGTTTAGAGCTCATGTTTACACAATACATTTTCCCAAACCAAAAATCTAACCGAGATAATGTCTTTCAGCTCTTTTACGATCCAACAATTATTATAGTGAAAAGGATAATAATTTCACCAGAAGATTTACTTTGCAGATGTCTAGGCTACGAGATGAGTTGCATCGAGCTAAAGGTGCGGCTGATGACGAACGATTGCAAAGACTGAAGTACGAAGCCAAATTAAAAGACTTGGAATTAAAGATAAATGACATCTGCAGTGTTGGTAGAGCATATGATACGAAGGTGCGTTGAAACTAGTTAAATCAAATTTTTCCTCACACTCAAGCGTCATTTCAGATTTTAAATTGTGGTTTAAAGCCTTCATCGGTGTATTTTATGGATGCATTTTAAAATCTTGATGTGTTCGTGAAGTCAGCCGTTTCACATGCGTACTGGCGATTTTTATACTAAATTGTCTGCTGTGACCAGCTAACTTCACGAATGTCTGGAGATCAATAAGTTGTTGTAGTGTAGGTACAGGGGTAACCTATAAGGCGACCAGTAGATGGCGCTGTTTTCTTATAATTGTGCTGATTAATTATAAGAAATAATTTGATTGTAGCACTTAATAAAACTTAATTTAACAATAGGAATCTCGTAAAGTCTCCGAAGAGGTTGCTTCCTTGAAGATCCAACTGAGGGATGTGAAAGAGGAATCTGAAGAGCTGAGGATGACGGTAGACGAGAAGACTGAACAACTTCAGGAATACCGGGTGAAGGTACAATGTGAATTATTCTATTAATTATTGTATTATTTAATAAAGAGACGCGTTGTGTGGAATAGTATCTTGAAATTAGGCTTGGATTCTGTACTGCATTTATCGGTTTATAGAAAACTAGCTACGCTCCCGCGGTGTGACCCGCGATCCATCGGGATTTTTTCGGGATATAAAGTAGCCTATGTCCCTGGGATACAACCTTTATCCATGCCAATTTTCAACCTATTCTGTTTAGTGGTTGGGGCGTGAAAAGGTAACAAACAGACATACAGACAGAGTTACTTTCACATTTATAATATTTGTATGGATGTACCAAGGTACCTAAATACCAAGTACCAATATTTTGAATAGCCTAAAAGCTATTTT
This sequence comes from Epirrhoe alternata, assembly GCA_963565295.1. NCBI lineage: Eukaryota > Metazoa > Arthropoda > Insecta > Lepidoptera > Geometridae > Epirrhoe > Epirrhoe alternata. The sequence goes on from OY751375.1 coordinate 7,149,164, forward strand.
ATAACTATTTACTGAATAATACCTACCCCCATTGCCGGCGACACATGTTTTTTTCCACCATGTTTTTTATTAAAAGTGTATTGTGCCAAATAAAGTTGTTATCTATCTATCTATCTATAAATAAGTAACATAATTGAATACGTTCCTCTAAATCAGTCCCTGAGTGTATTTACCTGTTTTGAAACTGTTTGTATTTCTCGTCCGCACAGTATTTACAAGCACAGCAACAAGTTGAGGAACTGAAACGACAGCTGGACATCATGGAGTTTGATAACAAGCAAGCTTCAGATCAAATACAAATTGAGTTGCAGAAAATGAAGGTATTCAGACCATATGATTTTGTTTCTATCTTACATATTATTCAATCAATCGTTAAAGGTTTCCATCATGTAATGTAAACCTATTATAATATTGGCTTGTCCTTTTACAATCATTTTAGCTTAGCCGGCCTTATATAAAGGCATGACATGGTCAAAGCGTTTAAGTCTAAGCCTAAGTTCACGATTTACTTTACGTAACGAAGCGAACTAAGCCTTTAATTACGTAATCATTAAATATCTAGACTCGTCTAGAAACTAATGATAGTGTGTGGAATCTACCAGAGGTCGTGGGAAAACAATACAATAGCTAAGGAGAAAAGTTCCATCTGTCTATGTTAATTGTAAACAATGCTATTTGTACAGTCAATGTGTGACTGTTGGGCGTTAAGATAAATATAATCAATTGAAGCCTTGTATGTAACATTCTCATCACCCATGTAGTTGTTAGTTGCGCTTAATCATCATAGATGGCGTTAGAAGTGAATGAAATCTATTTGGAGTTTTTTAAATCTTAAATTCAAGTTATTCATTACCCCCTAGTGCCCCTAGGCTGATTTTATGTATGTATGTTGTTTATTAATTGAGGTCTAGGTACAATTTCGTTCTAGATTCAAACGAGTAGGCGTAAAATGTATTTGAATAATATTATAATCCTTGATGATTGACAATCAACGCACCGCTTAACTAATCCTCTAAATGTATATAGAGGAAAAATTTACTAGTTGACTGACCATGTGAAGTGATTGGAGCACCAAAAAATTATATCTTGTTGTTGGTTCTTTCGAACTAGTGTGGCGAAAGCATTTTATGTGGTAAGAGGCACCTTTCTTGAACTTACCTACGTACACCAACAAATAGGAGCTGCTGTTTTTTTCGATGTATATGGTTCATAATCTCATTTGACGTGTGGCAAGCTCGTCGCCGTTTCATATAAATGTTTATCAACAGATGCAGTTCCAAGAGAAACTTATGGAGCTGGCTCCATTACCTGATTTATTGAAGGGAGCGCAAATCCAACTACAGGAGGCGAAGCAGCTGCAGAAACTCGCTGAAGATAGTGCCAATCAAATATCCACAGAATTGCATCGGGTCAAAGAAAAGGTTAATTTCTTTTATCGGGAAGAAACTGATCCTGAAAATTTCAGCTTAGCGATTCAACCAATCGCAGTGCAGAAAACGTCAATTTTGGACGAATTCAACAACGGTTTCGTCGCGGATGCGTTCCGCTAAAATATGAATCGCTATGCAGGTTACAAGCAGAATCCGGACTAAAGCTATGAGGGTTCAAAATTTGGACGGTTTAAAAAAAGGTGATAGTGCCTCGCTTCTTTTGGCGGTTGTTTTCAGAGTTGTTGTGTTTTTTTTGACATAGTTCATTTGGCTATGTTTTTGCATTTGTTTGTTTTGCTACAACGGTTAAGGTATCTTAACGGTTAAGGTAAGGTTAAGGTTAACGGTTAAGGTATCTTAACCGTTGTACTCAGCGTCACCAATGACACGTCACCCCCTGAGAAAGGCGGTTTGTACTGCAGGGGGGCTTACCAGTTGGTAACACTGACCGTACCTGCCCTCCATGTCCCATCTCAAAAATCCAGTCTGTAGATTCTGATATAATATTCTATTAAGATTGATATTCAATATGCATTATTAGGCTAAATATTCTTGTTTTCACGTATTTAGTGATGTTATTAAATTCAGATATTTAATTTTATTATGCTAATTAATGTGCTTATAAATTATGGTAACAAAACTATTCTTATTTTGAATATTATGTCACAGTTGAAGTCTCAACTTCAAATCTCCCTTTCTAAATCACGCTAGCGATTGTATCACCTTTTCGGTACCTAAATTAAGTTACCCGTGGCAGATCTAGGTCACAACTAGTCTATACGTTTATTGGTATTCAAATCGTGGAACTAATTTAAAGTGTTTCGTCTCAAACAATTTTAAGCAAACCCATTCGCGTCCATATATTTTATTAGCATTATTATGACAGTTGCGTAATTTCAAACTAAGTAATTACGTATTTCTTGCAGCTCGTTGGAGCAGTGAATAATTTAAACCAAGAAAAAATTGAAAACACGAAATTACTAGAGGAGAATAACTCACAAAAAGTTGAAATAGATGAGAAGCAACGAGAAATAGAGGATCTCTTTAAAGACGTTGATGATTATAAGTATGAACAATTTATTTATTTTTCTGTAGGTATCTTATCTGCTTTGTATTATACTCGTATCTAGCAGAAAATTTATTGCGTGCTATTTAATTACATTTCTAAATAATATCACACCAGTTTTTAGGTAATTTAAATTTTATGCACACCTGCTTATATTTAAATGTATATAAATTGGCATCATAGTTCCATGATAAAACATTAAGTAATTTTATGTTAAACTCAAACAATTTTTCTACATTCAATTCACACTTTAAAGACAAATTTGTTTATTTATAGGTTCAACTGTAAGTTGAATATTAGAATTTCGTTGATAATAATTATTTTCAATTAGCTAGCATGTGATTGGTGAAAATGTTTAAAATAGCCCGGCTTTGTGATTTCCACCGCTAAAGTAGTCACTTTGTGCGAGTTCATTTCAATTCTTTCTACTTCCTATAGTCCGGTTTACACCGCGAAAGGGTAATGATCGAGAAATGGCTAAGCGGAACGGACTTCTTTTCTATAAAGTAGGTTTTAATTTCCACCAACGAAGAGTTTTGTGTTTTGATTTCCACCACAAAAGGAATGTATTACTGAGTGAGTTCATTTCGACTCTTTCTGCTCGCCTAGTCCTTCGCTCGAATTAAACAACAAATAGTCGAATGCCAACTAGTCGAGACCACTTCATTGGGGATATGTTTCCTATTTTCTCCCTAGGTCCCAACAAGGTGAGTCTCTTTATTCAAAAGCTCTTGCATCAAAGTCACTGGTGTACCAATTGTCTCTGTACAAAGGATGTCCTTTGTCTTGTAAGTATTGTAAGTTTTTATGACATTAGATCATCATTTCCCACTTTTATGTGGGGTCGGCACAACAGGTTTTCCTCTTCCAATCCGATCTATCAGCCGTCATCTCAACATACACTCCTTTCTTACCCATATCATCCTTCACACAGTCAGTCCATCCATCTTTTCTTTGGTCCGCCTCTTATGTTACATCCCTCCACATTCAAACCTAACATTCTTCTCGTTAGATGACCCTCTTCCCTCCTCATAATATGCCCTTACCACGACAACATATTACTCCTCAACTTATCCGTCACTGGCGCAACTTTCAAACTTCCTGTAATATACTCATTCCTGATTTTGTCCATTCTCGTAACTCCACACATCTATCTCAAAATTCGCATTTCCGCAACATGTACTCTTCTTTCATCCGTCTCTTTGGTTGCCCAACACTCTGATCCATACGTTACGCCAGGTCTAATGATCGTCTTGTAAATTTTCCCCTTAATTTTAAGGGGCATATGTGGATCGCACGTTGTTCCTGTGACCTGTCGCCATTTCATCCATCCCGTATTTATTCTGTTTTTCACGTCCCGGTCAATATTGCCATCGTTCTGGATTAATGAACCAAGGTACCGGAAGTCGGAGCAGACTGGCAGGGATACACCGTCTAAAGCAATAGGGGAGAAACTGGATGGATCACCGAAGTCGCAGAACAAGTGCTCGGTTTTTGTTCTGCTCTGGACCTCAATTGCATTATCTCCGACAAGTACGATGTCGTCGGCGAACTGCATGCATCAGGGTGCCTCCTCCTGTATGTCCGATGTGTGTCCATTACCAGGAGGAACAAATAAGGGCGCAAAGCCGATCCCTGGTGCAAACCCACTGCCACATCGAATTTATCGCTGACTCCTGCTTCGGACCGGACGTGTGTGTTAGCTCTCTCATACATCGCACTCACAAGCTGCACGTACTTTCCAGGCATTCTTTTCTCATTCATAGCCCACCACAGAACCTTACGGGGTAGCCTATCGTATGCTTTCTCCAGGCCAAAAAACACCATGTGTAAATTTTTATGTGCGCGTCTATATTTTTCGCAAAGCTGCCGTAGTGCGAATATGGCGTCTGTTGTCCCTCGTCCCGGCATAAACCCGAATTGGTTCAATGTTATTTCATTCTCATCTCTTATTTTACTTTCTCGCTAATACTTTCTCCCAAATCTTCATACTGTGTGACATTAGCTTGTACGACATTAGATGACGAAGTATTAGTTGAGTCGTTCTATTTTCCAGCATAAATACTGATTTTATAGTGTAATCGGGTAATCTGCACAATTTTAAAAGTTTGATACCATACTTTGCTATTACCATGGCGCTTCTGTTATATTGTAGAAATACTAAACGTCCTCGAAACGGCACAAGACTTTCGTTGATACATAAATCCTCACTAGGAACTTAGTTTTTTTGAAAGTTATTGTTCAATACATCTAACAATTTTCTAACTCTGTGAAGTCGATCAGTTTTATTGTCTTCGTCTCTCTGCGTAAAATGCAGCATTTGCAAGAGCTATTCGAAACAGATCGGTTACGAGGCATTATGGTGCGGTACCACAGCGGTACGCGGAAAGTTTTGGCTACTATTTTCATTCCGTCACCAATAATCGGATATTTTGGTAATCCGTTGAAGATAAAATGAAAACTTTGAAGCCAATGATGTGTCTAATTATGTGTATGAGAAGAAGCTACAGTAAAAGGTAGCTTCTTCCCATACACATCAAACATCATTAAACCTTCCAGCTGTTTCTGCTGCGGCGGTACCGTGGTGGAACCCATATTCGCAAAAAACGCGATATTTTAAGTTTTCCATATTGTAAAAAAAATCAATGTCAGAGAAAAATAAAATGCCGCGATAACGAATGAATCACATTTTACTTTCAATCTGAATTTTATAATTAATGTCTGTATTGATTTCACAGGATTCGTCATCACTGCTGTCAGCACTCAAAGATTATAAATTCATTTTCTATAATATTGTCCATTTTCACAAAATCTATCCATCTTGCATGATGTTTTTTTTCTGTTTTTTTTTCTTCGACTTTCCAGTCCTCTGTAGTGACTTCTGCACACGCAGTGTGTGGAAGAGTCAGCTTTGTAGCAGTACTGAAGGGTGGTTCAGTATTGTTCCGCGCTGCATTAACTTTTATTGCTGCCCAAATAAGCTCCATGCTTGTTCATCAATTACATAGCGGGGCTTGAACGGTTTAGTTTACTTTTACCAGTTTTAATAACTCAACTTTTAATGGACTTGCTTTCACGCCATTTCTTGTCAGCCACGAGATTTTTTATTGGCTTGAGTTGGTGGTTCATCAACTTGTGCAAACTGATACGGTACATTGTCCATTATAATTTTCGATGGGTTTTCTAAGCTGACTAGCAGCTTCTCAAACCACTCTTTAAAAACATCAAAGCTCATTTCCTCATGGACTTTCAATTTCAATTTCATTTATTAAATCAGACAAAAATGCATAAATTGTTAGTAATGTTACCTATTTATTACAAATAAAATAAAATAAGTACTTTCACTTGTAGTTTTAGACGTGAATGCTAAGAGGCAGTCTGGAATAAAACCTTGAAAAGCTGACTCCGCGTGACATAATAATAAAATAAGGCGGTCACCTTTTCTCGATAGAACTTTTGAGGTGGAGGCCGCTGTTTCATCGGTCCATGTCCGCGAAACCGTATGGTTCGCATTCAACCATGTTTTATTAATGAACACAACATTGTCCTAATCTGTAATTTCTCTTCAAAATAATATCCTAGCATTCCATCAGGATTTCATCTTGTCAGATTTATTAAATCTAAACCCCAATCGATTTCAAAACCTTTGATAGAGACGAATTACCGCCGGAAAATAAGCCTGCCTCTTTTAACGAACCCATTAGCTTTTTCAGTATGGGATATAAAATCAGTATTAAAATGCATGCCGTCGCCGCAGATACCTTTTCAGATATTTAAGCTTTCAAAATTCTTGCGGCATATGCCCACATTTTGCTGAAGGAAACGTTTGATATGTACATCACAGGTTTCAAGCCCATTTAGAATACTAACTGGTATAAAAGTTAAAGTACAGGTTAAAGAACGCTGTAAAACAAAAACAAATTGAAGGATGTGGCTCTCGAAGTAGCTTCGGTCTTAGATGTGCATCAGCAGGGTTTTACTATGTTTTTCCCGTATGCGTAATTTCCGAGCTGGTTTTTTGGTGTGGTCAAAGGTGATTTGTTATTTGGTTAGATTTAATTACTTAAATGTTTTACCTTGGGGTTATTTGGTACATTTTCCGGGCTATGCAAATGCAAGTGTGATCACCTAGTTTTTGAATGTGCGGGGGGAACACCTACTCGTCGTTTAAACCTGTCTTAGAACCGGCTTTGAGTTTGTAGTATAGCCGGTTTCTATCAAGAATCCCACTACGCTGTTTGTGAGGATGTCTGGATTTTTGTGTTTCAATCAAGTAGCAGTTGCAATGCAGTATGGAACAAGTAGGCAAAATATTGTATAAAATGTAATATGATTATATCTTTACCAAAGTATAATCATGAAAATATATGAAATAAGTGCAAAGTTTGCACTTATTTTTATGCCTTTCATTATTTGGAGGGCACATCGAATTTGCCCTATGAACTCCGTCGCTAGAGGTGGCCATTGGTCCAATCTTTATTAAAATTGCAGCGTGGCATACCGTCAATTCCTCAACCAATAGCCGCGTTTGTTGTCGGGCATGAGTCGGTCCAGCCTTGCCCTAAATTAAGGGATTAGTATGAGTTAGTGGCCTTGTTCGCTGATGGAGGTTTGAAGGCCTTCGCAGCTTATACTTTTAGCTAAGATGATCTAATTCAAAAGCTTCCGTCTCAACCTTGTTGCTTTTTCCTTTTTTCATTAAGATATTTATATATTCCCTCGGACAATGCTCTCTTAAGCATTTCAACAAATTTTGATCATTTAAAGAATGATTGAGGTGAAGTACCAATTTCTTAGCATTTTGTAAAGAAAAAATTTTCAATTTCCATCACTGATCGTACACATAAGCTGGGTGTGCTGGGTGCGTAGCTGATGATTAGTAGTTTGCATCAGTAAAATTGGCTATATGCATAGTGGATCCTCTGTCGCGTAAAATTCAGTGGACTGATTCCTTGCTTATGCTCCAGCCGCTTTTATTTCGGTTCTTCCACGTCGTCGAAACTATTTAGTCCAACTGGTTTGACCAAGAGGAATTATGTTTCCTCTCCCTGTGTCAATGTCAAGTTAAAAATGTGTACAGTCAATCTTACGTGTAACTATTCTCACAATTTAGTCCAGTCGTATCTCGGAAACTATCTCACTTTATTTAAAATAATAACCCACATCTATTTCGTTGTGTATTAACTCCATTTGACATTTTGTAATGAAATCATCTCCATAAATAACATATTTATGGACACTCCGAGGAGGAGATGGCTCTTCACAAAAATGCGTTTCTTTTTCTCATGTTTTGATCAAGCGAGCAACTGTTATTGGACGATGTCTCTTCATCTTTCTTTTAAGCATCGCGTCCATTAGGCGGACGGACGGGCCGGGCCGCATCGGAGAAAAATCCGCCTGCTATACATTTTGTATGAAACTGCGTCCACTACAGGCGGATCGGGCCGGGCCGCATCGAAATCCGTCGGCAGATCGCTCGGCGAGCGTATTTTTCCGCCGATGCGGCCCGGTCCGCCCCGCCCCGCCTCTAGTGGACGCAATGCGCGCCGCATTTTTTGGAGATCATTGCTGCGAGCGGACGCATAGAGGAAAAATGAACGAGGAACTACTGATATCGATGGTACAGCAGTATTCGGAATTGTACGATACTGGTGATAGAAGGTATCATGACGAATTACGGAGGAGTAATATATGGGCTGAAATAGGCAGTGTTATGAAAGAAACTTAAAAAATTTCACCGGACTATTCTTTAGATCATAGAATAAGTGGTGAAATTCTCCACAACATCTTCTTTTCTTGCAAATATCGTGAACCCACACTGTATGTTTGCGTTTCTTCTTTTGCTCCTCATCCTCCTCATCCAACATCATAAATAAAAATAACTCCTCGTCAGAACTATCCATGATATCCATCGTCCGCTTGCTAGCTTGTCTTACGTATGAATGGCTGTAAAAATCCGCCGATGCGGCCCGGCCCGTCTCCTATAATGGACGCAGTACGCAAAAATGCTCGCCGATGCGGCCCGGCCCGGCCCGTCGACAATGGACGCTTAGCATAAGGGTGCAATATCAATGAAGAGTTGGACTAAATAGTTTGATTATGTAGAATAACCTTTTTATTTCACCTGGCGGTTTTCCAATTTTTCACACTTGAGTTTTATAGTCACTCTTTCAAATGTGTTTGTGATACCATGGGCAGTAAGTCTTAGTAATGAAACATTGGCACTAGGCTCTGTCCAAACATATGTGATAAATGATATATTTTCAAATTCACGCTGATCTCCAACTTCTATGGCTCTGTTCTGGTTCTTGCTGCACTGCGTTGCTTCATTGGTGCGAACTGTAACGCGGACTGCGACACTCCTATAAAAGATGCCATCCGGCTCGAAGGACCATATTTAATTATGGAGTAAAAAAAACCATTGTGAAATTGAAAGACATTTATTTATATAAACTGATTTGGCCGGTCGTATTGCCAAAACGCAACGATATCGCAATGTTAAATGTGGTACAAATACTTCTGACATCTATTATCCAAACGTAGAACATAACATCAAACACCCTAAACAGCTTAATTCCACAACTTTTTATTTCATTTCATCGTAGCTATGTCCGGTAAAATACAGTATTTTATTTATTTATTTCAGGCAACTATAGATATGTAACAAGATGTAAAATACTAAATCTGAGGCCTCAGAATAACATACACAAATAATATTTTTAAAACTAGGAGGAACACGTTTGTCCAGTGACGTGAGACGCAACTGCGGTGTCAGCACGACGAATCATGGGCAGGTGTCCGATGAACCGTCGATATTTGACTCCGACAGGCTAGTGCTACTCTTGACTATATGAGTCAAGAGAAATGTTGTGTTGGAACTCGCACCATAAAGGAACCTAAGCTCACTTATGACGAGAAACTAATTTCTCGACCTTGAGCGTACAGTGGACTGATCCCTTGATTTTTGGATACCTAGCCCTATTCAAAAGCCATCGTTTGCAAAGAATCGGCACTCAGAGTAAAATCCGTTCCCTAGTAAAGGCAGCCGCACTCAGAGTCACTAACGGCACTTACGGCCTTTACTAAGGAACGGATTTACCTAGACGTTAATGACTCTGAGTACCGACATCAATTGAATTGTATCTTATTGAGTGAGATTTCTTCCACAATAATGGCAAGTTTTGTAATGCAACCATTTCAGCCACTAATTAATCAATTTCTATTTAGTACGTAATATGTACTGTATTGTGCGTCGAGCCGAGGACAGGGCGCAATGGCGCTCCTTAGGTGAGGCCTATGTCCAGCAGTGGACTGCTATAGGCTGATGATGATGATGATGATGTACTGTACTATCGGGCACTATCGGGGCTAAAGAATCTGTTTTTGTACTCTTGTTAAGGCTGTTGAGAATTTTGTCGTTTTGGTTGGTTATCCTTTTTCGATAACACAAGCTCTATACTTTTCACTGTGTTGTGATTCGAGATGAAATTTCAGCGATGTTGTGCCGACAGCAGCGAGTGGCAGAGACTGCTTGATAGCAGTACCTATGTTGTGAGTGAAATAAAAACTATCCACGGAGATGTGATCTTTTCCGTAGAAAGTTTATATTTCACTGTGACATTTATTATTAGCCGCGAACTGACTGAGTGAGGAGCCGCGCCAGGCAAATCCTCGGTCAGTCAGGACGTACCTTGCCCGCGGCCAGAGCCAAACGTTGTCGGTTTTTGTCAATGCTTAAAACCCAAAGGCTCAATAGGTTTGCCGCGCGCAATCAACACGGTTGTGTTTGCCTTGCTTGTTTTGCATCTATTACAAATGATTTAGATGGCGTCAGTCAGGTTTGCATAACAACTGGTGTTTGAACATTTTCGTTCCTGCCTGAAAAGGCATATACGGGAGATTATATCCATAAAATTTCTGGTGCATTACATAGTGCCTGTTATTTTCTTTCTGCGTTCGCCATAATACTCTTCTAAATTTGTAATAACTTATTCATCCATGGTGATTGGTGGATCGCACTGAATTTTTTCTTAAACTTTTCGGTTGGTAATCTATTCTTCTACTAGGTATCTTCACTTTAAGCGCTTCGCTGCGTGGTTATAATGAATCATTCCGTAATTATCTTTTTACTAGGTGTGCGTTATATTTTCTGATGTTCAAAAAATATCTTATCTATAATTTTATTAACATACTGACAGCCTAAATGGGTAATAATGAGCGCTTGGACCATTAACCTAAAAAAATTAGCACAACATATCATTTTGATATTGAGTAAATTTACTGCAGCAAAATATGCCTTAGGTATATGACCTAAAGCATATTTTAACACGAGATTTAAACAATAAGGAAAACATTACGAAACCTGTAAGTATTCTAATAGGCTTGCAGTTGCAATATGTCACGTATGGAATGCTAACTTCTGCAAAATGTAGGCATACGCCAATATTTGGACATGACTATGGTTAGTGACTTGATTTGAGACAATGTCTACCGTAACTTGGTGATACAGTAGTGAGCGGTTTTCGTTTTGGGATCTACTAATCAGTTTTTATAAATGGTTTTCGGGAATTTGTTGCGTAATTGACCTAATTGTAAATGTGTCGGGCATGCGAGACATAATAGTTCAAAATAAACTACGGGAATAACCTGCGTCCTATTGCGTCTAAAAATTTGTTTTAATTTCGAAATATACGTTTTCCGGATTATAACACGGGTGGAACCGCGCGCTTCAGCTGGTCTCGTACATAAATTTACTTGGTATTGAGTAAGGTCGATGTCAATATTGTTACCGACGGATAATTTATTTTATAACTTTTTCCTCATAATGGTCCGGGTGAAGAAACTAAAGAGGTAAATCGGTACTTCCCCATATACATACTTATTACAAAATAATGTTTATAACTGAATGCTCTTATACAACTTTTGACATAGGTTAAGGGGTCGGACGCTGAGGCTGCTACACAGTTTTATAACTTTTGTAGTCTCTTCGTTATATTTTTGTAAACAAACACACTGTAATAAGTTCTGAATAAATATATCTTTATCTTTTTTTTTAATAGTTATTGCAATAACCGTGTATTATTACTATTACTTGTATATTACGAAAACAAAAAAAAAGTACAAATAATGATTAACGTAGACTCGGAAAGCCAATTAAAAGCGTAGACTACTTATAAAACTGAAAAAAAACACAAAATTGTAGTACTTATAACAGAAATTGCACAATTTTTTTTGTGACCTTTGACCGTGAATAACTTATTTTGCAGAGGTGGGATTATTGAGGACTTTTGACATTTCATTCATAATGGTGTTTACCACGTTCGCACCAATTTTCAGCTTTATGCGAATTATTGCAAGCTTGTCTAATATTATGGATTAGTACCTACCCCCATTAACATCATTAGTAACATCAAAAAAATTACCGCACCTACCATTACCGCTTAGGTGGCACTTGTGTTATTTTAATATCTGTGATTAAGCTAGCCTATAAATTTAACTGCCTGGGTCTGCATAAATTTTCGATAAATCTGTGATCTTTACTCCAAATTTTTAGTTCTCAGTCACAGTTGTGAACTGCAAAACATACGTAGGTATACACCACTATTTTATGACTACCAAAAAAAATTTAAGGACAGTTGCAGCAAATGCAGAAAATGGTAATGGCATGGTCAGAACTTTTTTTTATTTAACTATCACAAAGTTATCGAGGATTGTAGTGGACCAAAACCGAACAAAATTTTATGAAAACTGTACAAATAAGTACTATAGACGACAATCGCGTACAGACTCTCATTCGAACTATGTTCTTGTATCATCCCCAGTCAGTAAAACCGCAGTAGCTATCATAAATCCATGTTTGACTCGTCTCGTCTCCTTTTGAGGTTATAATTTTTATTATAACCTTTTCTTCCTTTTCTCTTTTTTTGAGTTTTAACTACAGAAATGTGATCAGTAACAAACACCGAGACCATGTTTAAAATTTTTTTAGTAATTAAAAAATAGGGGTGTATAGTTTCCATTTTATGGTGAAGATAACATGGGATCCATCCATCTAACCTAATACATACGTACCTAAGTACTATTATTATAGTACTACCTACATGAATTTCTGTCTAATCGTAGAATCGTATTTTTAATTCGTTTAAATATTTTACCACAACTAAACACTTCAATCGTGGTTGTGGTTGGCCAATTCAAATACATGTCCTCAACTACATATGACTGTATCATTTCTGATATAGGAACCTTATATATCATATTTACAGCCTTATATCAGAGCTGATCTCTATTACAGAAATGGAGAATTTTTTAGAGAATGGTGTACCTACCTAAATCATTCTCTAAAAAATTATCCATTTCTGTAAATGCTATTTTAAAATAACTTTATCTGCATTAATAAGGATTATTACCTAATTGGTTTATGTTGTGTGACCTTTAAAGCTTGCATTCAGTGCAATGTTTTGCCCATATTCCTTCACTCACCTTCTATGGACGTTCACGTAGGATTTTCTCAATAAATATGTTATGAAAATAAAAGGTTTTCTAGTTTGTGTATGTCATCATTTCTCTGCCCATATCCCACTTTTATGTGGGGTCGGCACAACAGGTTTTCCGTTTCCTCTTCCACTCCGCTCTATCAGCCGTCATCTCAACACTCACTCCTTTCTTACCCATATCATCCTTCACACAGTCCATCCATCTTTTCTTTGGTCTGAATGTGTTTTAATTATTATTTTTAAAACCGGGTATTTATTATGTACCTATTTTTATTATTTCTTTTTTTAAATACGTGATAAATACCCGGTTTTAAAAATAATAATTCAAATCACGAAAGTTTAAAATGAATGTGTTTTGTCTTGTCAGTATGTGTGAATAGTTATACTATTTTTTGACCCGTCATTTCGTCAAAATGACGGGTAATTATTAATTTATCCAAATTACATAGCGTCAGATAACGCTTATACTCGTAGTAACGCGTTATTGTACCATAACTTCACAGGTCCAATTTCAAAGGTAGTCGTTCTGGCGTTATTCACAGGTCCAATTTCAAAGGTAGTCGTTCTGGCGTTTATATTATTAATATTTTAATTACACTTACTTAGTAACTGAAAAATAGTTTACCTACCTAGATTAAGGAATTGTTATATGTACCTACTTACCTATATTTAGTTATTATATATTTTAGAAAAGTTATTAATTCAAACTATGTGTATACGTGTGCAGCTGCTGCCACACACGAACTAACCGGCACCACAGAAAACCAGCGCTGCAGCACCTTCAAGTTGCTGCAGCACACGCTGAGTGGTGGCCAATTTTGTGTTTAAATAGCTTATGTACTTAGTTTTTAAATTTAATGTAAGCTTTTTGTGGCACAAAATAAACTTTTTTCTATTCTATTCTATTCTATTCTATTCTATTCTAAGATAATTGGTGATAATGAGGAGTTTGTCTAAAACGCTCTTCACCATCTTCGAGGTGTGAACTGCACATAGGTCTCACGTCTAAGGACCTTCAGAATAATGCACATTCTCTAGCATAAAGAAACTGGCTCATTTAAACAAGGGTTTAAATTAGCCAGTTTCTACATCTTAGCCAGAACTTCAGCCTCATTGGTACTGGTCTGGAAAATCCTCCGCTCCAGAGACTGGACCACAACTGAATTAACCGTTGACGAACGTCCGGGACTTGAAGTCAATAACCGAACGCCTTTCGATCCAAAGTCAATGCACTATTCCTCAAAAGCAAAATAATTAAACAATTAGGTACATTATAAAGATCATCGGTTTTGTTTGTGTTGTAGCTCGAGTATGTACTAATTTCAACCTAAAACTTTTTAACTACCTATTCTTAAAGAGTTTCGGTTCGTAAACAGGAACCAAAAAAATATTTATTGAGTATTAAAGAGCTAGGTACTCTTTAATTCTAAAATTTATTTCAATTTGAAATGCGGAAATTGTTAGTAAATATTCCAACAGATAACAGACATTGTATCTCTGTTAAATCATTTTCATCTGTCATCCAAATAGTGTACGCTACTTTATCAGAAATAGAAAGTAGATATAATTAGTGGATTTGATGTAGCCTATTTTTACTAAAACCACTTTATAAGTAAAAGAAACTCCTCTTCATCAGGTGTCAGGTTCTAAGACTCGAAGAGAAGCTATCCCAGCAGGAGTCGAGGTACAACGACAAGGCGATTGAATACTCCCAGCTGGTGAAGGATTTGGAAGAACTGAGAGAGGAGAGCAACAGATCTTTAAATCGAGTGAAAGATAGATCGGAGTCGACCCGACACTACCTGCAGACGCAGATAGCTGGGTTGGAGAGGCAAATGATCGCGTGTCGCGCACAGTGCAGAGCATACCAGAAGGAAAGAGATGAGGTTAGTTAGACTTCTCTCTCTAATATACAAGACTTTTTCCTTTTTCTTAGATTTATATAGCATGTAGTCTACACTTTACGGGGAACTTGCTATCTACGGTGGTTTTTAGTGGGTCACATCGACAACCTCAAACTACGTTGCGGGAACGTTGGGGGAATGTTGGATGTTGGGATCTGATTTTCCCACCCGTACCAAATAATGGCCTGAACCTAAACCATCCTATAAGCTTGATCAGCCTAATCCACAGGAAATACATCGTCAAAACGTCTTTCTAATTATAAATCGACCGATAAAAGACCTTTATTCACAATGTGCTTTTGGCTTTATATAAATCAAACATCTTTTGCCAACTCCTTTATTTCGCATGAGTAAAACATTGTCTAAAGCCTTTCAGGAATAATTATTATTCATATCATTTCCACAGATAATATAATAGTTTCCACAGATAATTAAAAACACCTATTAGAAAACAATCGTTGTTAATAAGGGATTAGTATTATATTTATTGAAGACTAGTAGAGCCTATAAGCTATATCTTTCAACTCACCAAATTTCATCGCAACTGTTTCGTCGTTTGAGCCTGATCCTAACACAAACATACAAAACATCTAAACAAACACACAAACTTTCAGCTTTATTATAAGTGGGATATTAGTGGGAAGTCACATTACAAAAGATTTTAATGTGTTCCTAGCGTATTTATTTAAGTGACCACAGTTGTCTAACATACAAGTTAATATTAAGTAGAAACGTGCTGTTTATGTTGTTTCTTTTGTCTATGATGGCATAATTATGATTTACCTCATTTTCCTGTCTGTCGAGATATGCCTATTATCTCTGTGCTACATGCCACGGGAATCATCTGATTGAGTTCAGGGTTGGGAAATTATGTCGTTTCTGACTTGGCATGGTAATTTGCCCATTGTTATGTACTGATTTGTGAGATTACGATTACTAGAATTGCAGGTATTATGTAGTTTGTCGCTCAACTTGACTTAGGTCATGGCCGCGAAATGTCTGATGAGATTAGCCATTTTACTCTTTGGCTGTATGCCATTTATAGTGAAAGATTTTTTGTATAGGAAAGCTGTCTCTTTGTGTATCACCACCATGTGTGTGTACCATTACTGCTGAGCCGACTCATCCAGTCAGACAACCTTTAAAACTCGTTTTTCATAAGATAGTAGAGAATGGAGTACATTATTGAGATTAAAAATATTGTTCTAGATACGTCAACGAATGCAGATACAAATTCACAGTCTTAAGGAGAATTTTGAGTTGGTGGAAGCCCGGCTGCGAGGCTTGCAGGGCCAGGTGGCTCTGCTTAAGCATTGCTACTCCGTCACTCTGCCCGGCGATATCGAAGATAATCCAGATCAAGAATATACATAATGCAGATACGTACCCAAACAATTATTTTATTATAGTTGAATTTTTTGGTAAATTTTACGTGTAATAAAGTTTACTTGTTATTGGGCTAAAGAGTTTTTATACCCAATCTAGTCGCCCCGGGAATATTCTGGACACGAGCAGTATGCCCCTGTGAAGTTGGAATATTATTTGTATATTGATGTTGGAATACTAAACAGGGTCACGACTGTATCCCCAAGGCGCGGTAGACATTCTCTCAGATCTTTTTATATTCCAGATGTTGGAATATTGATGATGCCAATATGGCTGTTATCTATATGTGTTGAAAGTGCCTCAGACTAACTGTTATAAGTTATTTTTAGTAGACTTTTACAGGCTTTTCTTAATAAATATCTTGTGTTGTCGAGTCTGGCACCAGTCGTAATAAAAAGAGACCCTTAGGGCCCTGACTGACGAGCGAGTAACACCGTGGTCATAAGGCTCGTCGGTAAAGCTTGCCGGTGTATCATTGCAATACCGTGTTTTTGTGAGTTGACGAGCCTGAGGAGCGTAATGTTTGCGTAATTAACTTGGCTCGTCGTTCAAAACCGCGTGTCTGTCATGGCCGGCGACCCAAGCCTAAGCTATCTCATTGTATGAGGAGAAATAGCTTCTCGCATTGTAGTGTTTTGCTTTTGTATCATAGGTAAAAACAATAATTCGTTGTACAATTCTTCAGACATTTTCAGATAATTTCTCTAATCGAGTGGTTCTGCTGACAATAATAATTCTCGAACTGTGTATGCGATAACGTTTGACTTTTCTCAATCCAAATTTTATCCGAAACTCTCGGGCTTTTTCGCTTATTTTTCTTAATTTCGTGGTATGCTATAATACCTAGATAACACAAAGCTTCAGACTCCGAACAAGACATGTTAACCTTAATTGGACTACGATACGACTGTTTTACTCGCTAGTCGAACAGCACCAACGAGCCGCGAGTAAAATCGACTTTCTTTAAAACCGCGGTATAGGCTCATACGTCGATCACCCACTTTAAAGATCAAGTAAAGGGGGTGAAAGACGTGCGAGTAAGTTCGTGAACTTGTTTGTGGCTCGAAGACTTTTTTCGCTGGTGTGTCACCCCCTAAGTACGCGTACTTTAAAAACGCCTAGTAAGTTCGTTGGCGATCCGACAATTTTGATATTTTGCTCGTAACCCGCCTCCGCTTGTACGTCGATTGGTGTAACTAAGCGCAAAAGTTATTCATACTCTGGCTTAGGTATTCTGAAATAATTATGAAAATCTTCCTTTTCTTCACGTAACTCTCTTACTAAATTCCCATGACCAACGATATAATTCCTAAATAACACAAAGCTTCTTCTGTCGACGAAATCGCAATACAGAGTGAGTTAGCTTCACGTATGTCACCGTCGTCGAGCCGAGTAAGTTTGCGATCTTAAAAACCGTGTATTTTAAGTTCGTACGTCTATCACCCACTTTACCACACCGACCTTTATTTACATGAACCACGCTTGTTGCATAATTCGCTATACCTGTTTTGTGTTCACACCTTCGTTCACACGCAAGATGCCAAAATTATTGTTTAATAAAACACCATACCATTTTGTTGATATGCTGATTGCTGGTGTAGAATATTAACTGTACAACTTATTACTGTATTACTCTACATCAAAATTAAAAATACAGGTGTGGCAAAGTTTTACCGCATTAAGGGTAGCTACATTTTTTTGTAGTTAGAAGGTTTTATTATTAAGAAACTAACATTCGCATTTCCGCAACATGCACCCTTCTTTCATCCGTCTCTTTGGTTGCCCAACACTCTGATCCATACAATACGACAGTTCTTATGATCGTCTTGTAAATTTTCCCCTTAATTTTAAGGGGCATATGTGGATCGCACGTTGTTCCTGTGACCTGTCGCCATTTCATCCATCCCGCATTTATTCTGTTTTTCACGTCCCGGTCAATATTGCCATCGTTCTGGATTAATGAACCAAGGTACCGGAAGTCGGAGCAGACTGGCAGGGATACACCGTCTAAGGCAATAGGGGAGAAACTGGATGGACCACCGAAGTCGCAGAACAAGTGCTCGGTTTTTGTTCTGCTGATCTTCAGTCCGACACTCTCCAATCTCTCTTGCCATTTTGCCAGTCTGCTCTGGACCTCAGTTGCATTATTTCCGACAAGTACGATGTCGTCGGCGAACAGCATGCACCAGGGTGCCTCCTCCTGTATGTCCGATGTCAGTGCATCCATTACTAGGAGGAACAAATAAGGGCTCAAAGCCGATCCCTGGTGCAAACCCACTGCCACATCGAATTTATCGCTGACTCCTGCTTCGGACCGGACGTGTGTGTTAGCTCTCTCATACATCGCACTCACAAGCTGCACGTACTTTCCAGGCATTCTTTTCTCATACATAGCCCACCACAGAACCTTACGGGGTACCCTATCGTATGCTTTCTCCAGGTCAACAAACACCATATGCAAATTTTTATGCGCGCGTCTATATTTTTCGCAAAGCTGCCGTAGTGCGAATATGGCGTCTGTTGTCCCTCGTCCCGGCATAAACCCGAATTGGTTCTGTGTTATTTCACTCTCGTCTCTCATACGTCGCGCTAATACTTTCTCTCAAATTTTCATACTGTGTGACATTAGCTTTATTCCTCGATAGTTGTTGCAGTTTTGTACATCACCCTTGTTTTTAAAGATGGGCACCAGTGAATTGGTGCACCATTCGTCCGGGATCGCCTCCTCTTGCAACAACTTATTGAAGAATAAAGCCAACCACTTCCATCCATCCACTTTCAGAAACTTCCATACTTCAGCTGGTATGCCATCAGGCCCCACAGCTTTTCCGTTTTTCATACTTTGTACAGCTATTTTAACTTCATCCATGCTTATTTCATTCACGACTCCCATATTTACTGGTGCTTCTGCTAAAACACCACTCCAGTCATTCTCTTCATTCATTAACTTTTTAAAATAATCCTTCCAGCGATCTTTTATATCTTCGTCTTTCGTCAATACCTTCCCTCCATCATCTTTTATACATTTTATATGAATAATGTCCCTCGCATTCTTCTCTCTTGCTTTTGCTAGTCTGTATAGGTCTTTTTGTCCGTGGGGGCTATCTAGTGTCTGGTACAGTTTATGCTGTGCTCTTGCCCTTGCAACAGCTACAGACTTTTTAGCAACCCTTTTACATTCTAAATATAATAATCTTTTACCCTCTCTCACATTCACATCACTGCTTTCTACGCTTTTCCAGTCCTTAAAAGCATTCTTCTTTTCTTTCAAACTCTTTTGTACCTCCTCATTCCACCACCACGTTTCTCTATCTATCTTTCCTTTCCCTTTCGTTTCACCAAAAACATCCTTCGCCGTCCTTCTCATGCATATCGCCATTTCATTCCAACATTCATTCACTGATTTTCCTGCCATATCCTTCATTTCAATCATCTTATCTACCACGCGCTTTTGAAACTCCCGTGCATACTCAACCTTTTCAATTAAATGCCACTTAGTTTTTGGTGGGGGCTTTGGTGTGGGAACAGCTTGGGTCTTCCATCTCATTTCCAAAATAAGGAGACGATGTTGGGAGACCAGTGCTTCTCCTGGCACCACAGGTCACCACAGGCACCACCCAGGTCTGCATTACTAATATACACTAATATATATGCCGTTGTTGAACTACATAAGATCATTTTATTTATAGTCCTATCTTCGCATATGACGAAATCTTTTCCCAACTTTTTTGGAATATGGACATCAGCGACCTTATAATTTAAGCTTTTTGTTTCCAAAAACTTTTTTCGTGCTGCATACAAGCTATGTTTGTCGACGAAAAATATTTTTTAAAGGTGTTTTACTGAAAACTTTGTAATATTTGAAAATCTTAAGAATTGATTTGTTACTTTGGGAAAAGTGTTCCTGATGGGATATAGCGTCGATTGAGATCAACTTGTTTGTAAGTTTTGAAAGTAGGTTGTTTTTATCAATACATAAAAATATCTATAATAAAAACCGTTTTTCATGCTCCGTATCCATTTGTTAGGGTAAGTTTATCCGCTCTACCAACCAAACCGAATTCGGCTCTGTCTTATTTCTGGGGGTTGGATTCTTCTTCCAATATTTTCCCAAAAAATTTCTATTGGATTCATGTCAGGAGAACGCGCTAATCTAATCTATTCGCGTGATATTGACTTCATTATGGTAGTCGAGTAGTCTGCTGCCGAGCGTTATAGTGCATAATTATAAAATTATCTGTGATGAACAGGCTGAAAGGCGTTACATAGGCTTCCCAGATCTCTGAGGCTCTGTAGTGCTGTAAAATACCCATTTTCAACAACGGATAAGTCTGTGCAAGCTTCCAACACATTTACCAACCCTCACCAAAACAAAGCCTCTACCAAAAACCATGGTTGAGGTGAAACTGGCTGGATAGATGCGTTTTCTTCGGCATTTCTGCATCTTCTCACTTCCATCTACGAAATAAACGCTACCATCTGACAATAAAACTCAGTTATACTAAAAAGTTCAATCAGGGTGCCTACAAGCAAACACTTGACCTCTGGCATGATTCGGTGACCGCACGTTCTAAGCCCTTTTGAGGCTTAACAGCAGCCTTATGCCGATTTTTGTGTGTATCGCTTTTCAGAACGATAGATTACTGATACCGACACTCCTAGCGTCTGACTTACTGAACGGTACCAATGAGTTTCTTCGATCATTGTGACTGTTTTGGCGACATCAGTCGCAGGTGAATTGCTCAATTCCTTTCAAAAGAATGTCTTTTCATCATACAATAACAGTAAAATAAGCCAAAGTCACCATGAACGGTGTAAACCATAGTCAAAGAGAGAACACTTTAGAGAGCAAAATGTCAACAAACACTCGAAGTCGTAAAAATCAGTTGAAACCAGTAAACTGATGGCTGCAATTAGTTACAACTTATGTCTTATGAAGGTAGCGATGCCACAACTATAACCACTCATAAAAATAATCAACCTAATTAAAAAAAATGGTTTTTCTTCATATTCCTGTAATTTTGCCGCCCTGTGTAGATGGAAAGACGATCTGGTAAAGGTTGCTGGGAGCCGTTAGGTGCACAAGATCAATCGCTGGGAAAATCGATGAGAGAGGCCTATTTTCAGCAGTGGACGCTAGATGGCCGAGATGATAATGAGTCAACTTTATCAAAAGTAAGTTTGTATACCTACCTAATGATAGTTCTCGGTGATTTTATACGACAAGTACGTAGAGTATGGGCATATTTTTCCTTTTCCAGCAGTTAAAGTCTTGTATGGTATTGACTAGCCTAAGGATCTTTGTTTTACTTTGCGGTTGGTATAACTACGTACCCGTACAGGTGTGCTCTGATGCTAAGATCTGGTTTATATGTGATAATTTGTTCTTGATCGAGGCATGCCTAGTTCTTATGCACATAATGCTGTGTTCTTTGTTTAAAAGACGCCCTTGTCCGACTAAGGCCATACCTCTCAATTTTATTACAGTGTATAGTAGGCCTAGTATCGCAACTCCGCATTTCCTCTTTTTGCCTAGTCGTTCAAGTTTTGGTTTTGAAATTTGAATCCAACATAAACTAAAGCATAAAAGAATACACTTTCAGTTTATGTAGGGGAGGTCAGCTCAAAGCGGCCACCTTAACTTTGACTGTCGAAAAAGATGACATAACGAATTAAATCCTAGGAGAATTTAAGAGCGATGGATAGAGAATTTATTATATTTTCATAATATGTTTGTCAAATTCTCATTAAATATATTATTGCAAACATGAATTAAAAATAATGAAAAAGTAGAAAAAACCGCTTTGCCCGAGTGGTCGCCTAAAGCGGCCATGGCTCGGGCACAGCGGCGAGCACTTTTTTGGTCTATAAAAATGGGATCTACAATGACTTTCATACAAATAAAAACCAAAAATATCCAAAATTCAAATTATATTTTTCATTTACTTAATCTTACAAGAAAATTAACATTTTCATATCAATCTCACACATTAACAGTCTCATTTTACAGTCTCGACGTGAAATTGTTTAAATTATCATAATCTACCCCGCCAAGTTCTTGTTTATTTTTTAAGTTTTAAATATAATACTTAGATATGACGAGTAAATCTCTTCCTTTACTTATACCTACTCAGTTCTTTCACAAAATATGATTATCCATTCAAAGGGGATTTTGTGTCAAATTTTTTGTGTCAGAATCCCCTTCCTTCAGATTTCAAGCTCTAAAGGGGATTTTGACACTAAAGTTCCCAAAATCCCCTTTGAGGGGTATTTCTAAAAGGGATTTTGACACCAATTGTATTCAACCTGCATACAAATATCGGAAATTATAATCAACTCTCACTAACTCTATAATAGTTTAACTTAACTTTGTTTCAATTATTTTAACAATCAACTCTTTAAGATATTTATCAACCTCACATTATAATAACAGTCTCATTTCACAGTATTAATTTAACATTGTTATAATTATCTTAGCAATCAACTCTTTAAGATATATCAAATTGACATTATTACTATCAGTCTCATTTCACAGTTTTAACTCATCATTGTTTCAACTACCTTAACAATCAAGTCTTTTATATTATATCAACCTCACATTATAATAACAGTCTCTTTCACAGTTTTAACTTAGCATTGTTTTAAAGTATCTTAACAATCAACTCTTTAAGTTCCGTAGTTGTCCTTCCTCGCGCAGTACTAGCAATGTGACCCACTTGTTTTTTTGCCCAATTTTGTTATAACTCTTGGAGGTCTGTTGGATGTGGTCTGTATCCCAGTTTCGTCCATGTTAGAAAGTCTTGCTTCTCAATATCTTGCTCCAGTAAATCAAAAAACCTATATACTTGAGGTCTATTAGAGCCCCTGGCTCTGGTAATTGATGTAGGTTCAGGTCTTCTCAAGGTTAATTCAGGGTGAAGCAGAATAAAACCTTTGTAAAAGTCGTGTCCTGCTGTTTCATTTTTGAAAGGATGATTAATATTATTTGCTATTGGTACACGAGCTCCAGGAAATCCTTTTTTGTGAGGTCGAAGAACAGATTGTCCATATGAAAGACATATTCGATGAGTTTTTCTTCCTGCTGTAATGTGAATACTGTTGTATATATGCCGAGTTTTTTTTTTATGATAGAACCTGTTTCAATATGTCTTCTTAACGTGGTGCGAGGAATACTGTATTTAAAGGGAATGGATTTTATTGATCCTTTCTTTTGGCGTACTTCGTCTATTACCGTGTGGAACCGTTGTGCATTCTACCATCTCCTCTGAAGAGAGGTCAGTAGGCACTCTTCTAAAAACACCCATACGAGATACACTGTAGGTGGGAATGAAGCTTTCAATTTGTTGACAGACAGACTTTCATGACTGATGAAACCTGGCTATTAGAGTGCCACAAACATATCTGGACCGGTGGTCAAAAGAGGAACTAACGACGTCATTTTGAAATGTCAATCTGTCTGCCATACGTTTTCAGTTGCCTTATCCGCCATTGCTTGTTGGCTCAGTGTGTTTATTTTTCTTAAAATTTGTTTTTTTTTTATTGATATAAAAATTCTGCTATTTTATTACGACCTCAGGATTGTTGTTGTGCCGACCCCGCATGAACGGGATAAGGGCAGGCCAATGATGATATTACGGCCTCAGGATTCATTTAAGAGTATTCAAAAAATGTCAAAATATAAATTAACCACCTTCAAAAAAGGAGGCTATGAATCTACCTGTGTATTATTATTATGCTCTACTATTGGAACTGCAATCACAGAATCTTGTTTATGTTTAATTCCTTGCTTATTCACTTTACAGTAAGATTTAATTTTTTGGCAACACCAAATGCCATAGTAATTTAGGATATAACATTACGGTTGACACCATAACTATTTAAAACAATTACTTAATAATATTCTCAGTAATATAGGTAATAACTCTGACAGCTGTAAGATTGTAGTACAAAACTATGAACCATAATCTAAACCTATTTTACATTTTCGCAGTATACAAATGATATCTACTCGATTTTATTGTACTTGTCAACGAACACATCGACATCCGGGTACAACTTCACTAACTCATTTAGGTGGTATTGAGCGCGGCAGATAGGAGACTTTTGTCGGACCATAGTACGCGCGGGGGTTGGTGCGAAAAGCGGCACTCTACCAGGGCGAAATCTGACTAGCTGCTCAGGCACGCTGAGTCGGCTCGCTTCTCTGTGTAGGTCGGGGCAGTCCATCACTCTTCTCAAAATGCGACATGTACACATGAGCTGATTAGACAGCCTACGTGCTTCGAGGGAGTTGTACCACAGTGTGCCAAGTATTTAGTTGGATACATATAAGGATAATATCCAAGAAACTTTTTAAACAGGAAGCGATGGAATTGTTTTTGTACTTTTTCAAGCATGAGGGCATACGTTGATTCGTGGAGGTTCCATACGCATGAGCTGTTCTCAATTTTGGTGCGTACGAGGGCTGAATATAATAATCTGATAGCATTGATTTCAGTGAGTTTCCTACAGCTTCGAGTTACGAATCCCAAACGTTTGAAACATTCTACTGTAATAAGTGAACGAATGTGCTCGTGGAAGTTCAGTTTAGTGTCAAATAAAACACCTTGGTCTTTTACTGTGTTGCATTTAGTGATTGTCAAATTTTGTAGATTGTAGTTGTTGTTTATTGAACTATTAGACCGTGTGTAACTCATGACTTGGCAATTGGCTACGTTGAGGTACAACAGATTTTCTTCACACCAGTTCTGTAACAAAGCTGTAACAAATTGCAGTCTTCGAACGATTGGATATTTTTAATTATGTTGAGGTCATCTGCATACATTAAGCACTGACTGTACTCTAGAAGATTTGGTAGGTCATTGACCATGATGTAGAATAATAATGGGCCTAGAGATGATCCCTGGCTAACTCCGGATCGTGTATGGTAAGGTTTAGAGTCATAGCAGCCAAGTCGCACGAACTGGCTACGATCACGGAGATAGCCAGCAAACAACTTGACCAATTTAGGGGCAAATCCAATAATTCCCAGCTTTTTTAAAAGGATATTATTATTAACATGATCGAAGGCTTTCCTAAAGTCCAGGTATAATTACATCTACTTGAATGTTTTGATCTAGTTGTAGCGAGATATTTTCAACCAAAGTAAGAAGATTTGTATTCACTGAATTGCCAAATGCGACAGCAGCGCCTCCCTCACCGGAACAGATAAGTTTGTGGGACTATAAATGCTAATGAGACTGTTTGGTGACATGAAAATTTATTTTCACTAGTGTCATCAGTTGTAAGAAGTGTCTACCTAGGTAAGTAAATAAAGAGGTACTAAATTGGTACAGAGGTTCTATGTCATTTTTATAAATGCATAGTAAGTTAAGTTGGTTCCTGATTCCTGATTAATAATGGAATCTGACGAACGAGGAATCATCGTTTCGTTAGAGGTAAAAAAATC
Organism: Epirrhoe alternata; assembly: GCA_963565295.1. Classification (NCBI taxonomy): domain Eukaryota; kingdom Metazoa; phylum Arthropoda; class Insecta; order Lepidoptera; family Geometridae; genus Epirrhoe; species Epirrhoe alternata. The sequence continues at coordinate 7,174,894 of OY751375.1, forward strand.
TGACGAATGTGGCATGAATATATATATGATCTGACGAATGTGGAATCTGGCGGATGTGTCCTAATTAAATAAAAAATCATGCATTTTTTTATTGGATTCCTTTAAAGTTTTCTGCCTCAAAAAGTTCGTCTGGCGTGCGAGCCAGATTAATCCTCCCTACGAGCAGAAGAGTATTGACTCATAGAATCTAGTCGGTATTATAGACTTAGTACGCTCCTAATAATAAATAATAAATAGGTAGTTCACGTTGTAATTTGTTGTTATAAAATTTTTGTAAGGTTTTGTTTGCGGGGAACTTATGTTTTTTTTAACCTACACTTTCTCACTGCTGGGCAAAGGTATTAATGCAAAATATTTCGATGTGTTTCTGTCACACTTCATTCTCTCTTTATTTTACAACGCTAGTATCTAAAGCCGACGACGGTAGAATATAGTCTAAAGCTTAAAAATTTAATATTTCTTCGAAGAGAATTTATGGAACAATATACTAAATAAAAGACTCAATGTAGCGGCAGGATCCCAGAGGCAATTGATAAAGTAATTTGCACAATCGGATTACGTTCAAAGCGATCTCAATACCCGTGAGACTAGACGAAATCATTTTACCTTCAGGTGCCACCTGAGTGAATCAATTTTGCACTGACATGGATTTTACATTCTATCGTCCGCTGACTATGGGTACATACTTCAATGATCAGATTTCAAACTTATAGTAAGTAACTTACTTAAAGGTATGGTATCCCTCAGTGCTCCTGTTTTTTTGCTACTTAGAGTAAAACCCATACGATTTTGCCTTTTCTACTTATGAGTTATGTATTTATATTTAATTAATTAATAATTTCATTATATTACTTTTGTATGCTTTTTATTTAAACCTACACACACAGCTTTATAAATATCGATGATTATTCAAAGGGCATGCAGTAGGTATGCATATTATAAGACACATACTAAACATAAGACAATTTTTTATTATGTAAATAAATAAATCATCCCCCTATATAGATGATACTGACTTCCTAAAGATCTAGCAGAAATACTTGGTAAATATCATTGTGATATAAATACCTACCTGGCCAATTTGCGTAGTACCTTCTTTTTTTTTCTTTTTTTTTTTAATGAAATGAAAATATTTATTCAAAAAAGGTCTTATATGGTAAAAGTGTTAACAATGTTTTAGCTTCCTATTTATAAGTTTGGGTAGTGTAATACAAATAGGCACTGAAGGTAGCCTCAACCTACCGCAATCTTTTTTGAGTACCTAAGTAACTCAACTACCTGCCTGATAACCTCGCATAACGAATTTTACCTACTTATGATAAGTTGTTATCATTCTGAAATCGGTTAGGATATCAATGATGTAGGTAAATCGAATTATCAACAAAGTGATCCTACGCTGTATTCGGTCAATGTTATGTAAATTGATATGAGCAAAGTAACAATAAATGCTATGTAACTACTTAAACTTTTGATTAAAGCGACCTGACATAATACATAAATAATAAAAACACAGTGTTCTCTCAAACGCATATATTTATTGTTTGTATTTTTTAATATTTTTGGTGCTCCATTTTTTATTTGTGTATGTTTAAATTATAAATTATTACTATAATAGTTTCGGACTCGTGAACACACACGGCCTTCTTTAATGGGCAATGAGAAGCTCCGTGCGGCTCCCGAGGCCCGGGCAATGAGCTCGGCATAATAAATAATACAAAAAGAATTTAACGAAGGACCATCGGATGGTTTTCACACACTCATACGCTCCACACACGCTAACAGTCTTACGTCTACACAATATCACTAGCTATACAGAATGCGGCGAGGCCGCGTGCACTGAACCATTGATGTGTGCTGTGGGGGAAGGGTAATCACTCGAAGTGAGAGCCCTTGAGCTTCTTTAGGGCGTTAGTGAGATGTAGCATCTCGGTGTTGAGCTGCCAGACGAGGGTCTCCAACTTGTCCACGGAGTCGAGCACTTCCACGCGCTCCGTGTGCGGGTTGAATCGCACCTCGAACGGACGCGACATGGTTGAAACCCAACGTCTAAGGACAAATACCAACATTAATACCAAAACTCTTTCTTAAACTTTTTTTTAAAAGGTATTTAACGCTATAAAATCTGTGTAAGCTTTTCGAAATATTAATACCAAAGTCCAAATTTTCTATATTTAAAAATTTGTTGTACCTGAATTTTTCTTTGGCATCTTCGAAGCTCTCAGCAACATAGTAAATTGGCTGATACTCCTGGTCTTGGTAAGGCTGCACCGACGTGCTTGCGGGTTCGAATGGTCGTAGTTCAGGCTTATCACTGAGGGCGTGCAGGAGTTCCCCAATGGAAGACAAAACTGCAGCGCCATATACCTTCACTTGATTGTTCTCCTTGCACAAGCCGAATTCTACGGTGAACCAGTAAACCTGCGCAAACAAAACCGTTCTCAAATTCAGTGCACGAAATAGCAATTATATCATATTAAGGTAGTAAGTAGGTAATTTTATTTCATCTCTCCACGGCATGGGCCCAAAATTAACAAAATGAAAAGTCGCAATAAAGTAAGAAAATTATAGAAAACTTACAGTAGATAGCTTTTCGATTTCCGCATCGGATGCACCAAGAGAAGCCAAGCCGATCTCCTGGGAGAATTGCGCAAAGCTCGGATCAGCCAACAACGGTATGTGTCCGAGAAGCTCATGGATGCAGTCACTAAAAAGGAATTGTATGATCAGTATTCGTTTGCTGGCTTCAATCCAGAAAACTGTATTGGGACAGGATATTAAACTAATAACTACTAGTAACTTTTGAAGTGAACTTTCCTGTCATCTAGCGGGGCGATACTAATAGTCCACTACGAGAGAGTAATTCAGTAAACGTTGCCTTTGAAGCTATAAGCTGCTCTATGAAGTTGCTTCGAGTAAAACTCAATTAGGAGGGAAGCATTTAACGATGTTAAAGTTCCATCACTGCGCTCCGTCCTCTTTCAGAGACCGGAAAATCATTTTATCTGTGACTTTATCAAGTATACGAACAACCTAAGTGCCGAGGTTACTTGAATATTGAACAAAAGTATCATTGAATTATTTGTAGTAAATGAACGTGTCCGGTCTATGTAATACCTAAAGTTTGAGCTAATTAACATGAAATAAACATGGTAACTGTTGCGTAACAATATAAAAAAGATACAAGGTAAACTAAACCGCCTGCTTATTGATTTCTGTAACTGAGTATTATCAAACAGATTTTATAGAGCTATTCACTAGCGGCCCGTCCGCGGCTTCGCTCACGAGGACTGTACATTTCCGCCCGTGGTCGACTTTAGTTCCAATTTCTTTATACAATGTTGTAATTCACAAAATTAACACTTGTAGGAGACAATTATTAACTTAAACTACTGAAATCAATTCTGGTTCGATTAACCGTGGTGCTATGCCGCTATCCCTAGTCGTAATAATCAAAGGAGGTTCTTCTGCCCGCTACCCTCGACAGGACGCTCTGCTCGAGTGACTTTGACCCTCAGATAAAAAAAAACCTAGCTTTAACCATACTTTGACAATCACTTTTCTTGATGTTGATAATAACAAATTCAGCTGCGTGCGCGAAGCCATGACCTAATTTATTTATTTAATTAAAAATGTATATAAATTTCAACCAATTTACACACAACCTTGACAAATTATACACTTAAACCTTCCTCATGAATCACCTCCATATCTATAGGTAAAACCGCATGAAAATACGTTCCGTAGTTTTTGAGTTCGTCGCGAACAGACAGACAGATAAACAGACGCGGCGGAGGACTTTGTTTTATTGTATGTTTTATATGTAATGATAGTGATGATAGAAATTATACTTACGGTTCAGGTGTGTGGAAGGGAGAGTTAGCGTGACGAACGTATTGTGTAGATTGGAAGACACGGAAGGCGAGAGAAGCGAGGAAGTCCCGGGCGGTGAGCAGGCCGGCGGCTGGGCGCAGCGTAAAGCCAGTGTGCTTGCGAAGGAAGTTGCTGACGTCATCCAGCTGCGGGATGCGGTGTGGCACGAAGATGTCAGCTGCTTGCAGCTTGCCAAATGCATCCTTGTACTCCTTGCAAGCGTGCTTCGGCATGAGGTCCACCACAGAGTTGAACACTCGCTGCCAAGTCGCGTTCTCGCTCTCCGTGTACGACGTACTCGGAATCAAGTCTCCGTACTTGTAAGCGAACGCGATCTCGGCGATCTGTTTCCTTCGCTCTCGGTAAGCCTTGTCGGCGAAGCCGGGATGGTTCATATCCAATTCCGGCTCATACTTGGTCATCAGGTGGTTACAGTTATCGAGATCGGAAGCGTGACGAGGGAACCAGGGGGTCTTGCTGGAGATGTTGTTTTCGGTGACAAGGTTAACTCCGGCGAAGGAGGTCGATTGACGGAGAGATCGAATGAGTTGAAGGAGGTTAACGCGAGCCATGCTCACTTTAACAAGAGCGTCAAACTGGACGCCCTCGACCTGCGAGGGGCGAGTTTCGAGGTGCAATACGCATCCCTTGTAGTTCTCAATGGTCTTGAGAATGCGGGCGAGGGATCCCATGCCATCGCGCATACGGAGAAGTATCACCGCTTGCTGAATCGTCTGCTCGGCTTCGGCCGATTCGGCGGCAGCATTTTGCAGGATCACCTCCTCCTCCGTCAGAGTGTAGTCTGTAATTATTTTATAAAATAAACATTTTGCCAAATTACAGCAAGTTTTCGTACAGTGTCATAAATATTACGACGAAGTTACCAAAAGTAAAATTGGTAAAATACTGACCATCATTAGTTTTCGCGACGTCGTCTCCTATGTCTGCATCGGCTAAAATGAAAATAATAAAAACATAAAGAACCAAATAAAAAACAACCTAATATAAATAATAAAAAAAACTAAAATATTAAACAAATAAAAAACAGCAAAATAAAATATTACCGAGGTGCCCATTCTTGGTTTCATCTTGTTGGGTGCCATCTTCCACAGTCGGGGATTTGTCGGCGTTGCCAATGTGATCATCTTGAATGTAATCGGATTCCAGACCAGAGTCTAAATAAATAAATAAAAAAACAAAACGTAAAGTAACGAAATAAAAAATATGATAAATACAGATTACTACGCCATAACGGGTTTTTTGTTAATACATAATAGGTTTGCAGATTACTGAAGTTTTACACACTTTCTAATTTGGTTATAATCCTTAAGCCATGAAATACTTACCCACGCTGCGGCAAATTTTCTTACATTGTGCCCTTAAGAAAAATGTGTGTTTATCCTTACCATTAGCACGAGCGCGAGCTTCTTCTAGCACACTTTGCTTGGTCTGTTTGACAACAAGGGTTTCGAAGCGGGCGTCATCTACAAGTGAACGGCGGCGAGATGGGTAGCCGTTCTGCAATAAATAAAATATTATAAGTATACCTAACTCAAAACACCTTTAATTTCGTAGATGATGACTGAAAACTTCCGAATGATGTTTTTGAAAATTGTTAGTCGGTTAAACAGCGTGAACTATCTAAAGCACAACAAGTGCTGAATTAGCTGATATTAGTAGCAAGACAGAAATCAAACATATTTTCTATTTCATTTATGTTTTGACATTTAATAAATGAAGTAGGTATTTGTTGTAATTTTTGTTATTTTCATAAAACTAAGAGATTATTTATTACGTGTCACCGTTACTATAAAATTACCTATCTTAAAATGTCTGCAAATAAGAAGGTACGAGTATACTCGTATACTCAAAATAAATAAAAACGATAAATAATTCATTGCAGAAATAAGTGTTTCGTTTTCCCGAACGTGTCTAATGTATGAATTCTCGAGCTAGCACAAAGAAACGCTAAAATAGTTTCAAGTCTTCTAAATCCTTATAAATATAAAGCGGTCAAATCGCATTATATTTCATGTGAGAGCAGAAATTGCTTTTACGGTGTTCCTAAGCTTATTTCCTGCGCGTGTCTGGGGGTAAAGTGCTACCATTATATTCCCGCCTTCACACCCGCCGCGCCGGATGCTACGTCACACAATTGAAATCCCTTAAAAGGAACTGAACTTTCTGGACCGCTGAACTCGAATGGAGCCAATTACTGACGCGCACTTTGAGAACATTCGTACTACTGCGCGTTAAAATCCTTTGTTGATGACATTCAAAAATGGTACTTACTTTAAAATTACCTACTGTTGGAAAAATTATTGCATTAATGCGCATAAATCTCTTTATATATCTTGTGATAATTATGCGTAGAACAATGGTGTTATGGCAATTTTATCACGAGAAATTATAATGTTTTACGTTTTTCGTTGACTAACTAATAATAATAACGTGGGCACTTGGGCAGGATTGTGTGGCTATAGCCAACCACTCGCCTTCGATCTAATTGAGAATACGTATTTTATTTTGTGGAATGTGTCAAAATAAAGTTAGTCGAGTTTTTAGTTCTTATGTTCGCCGAATCAAAACAGGTTTTGATTATTTATTTCTTCAACTATTGATTTATTCATCAGATATTCCAAGTGTTTTTAAATGTTATAATTTTTTTAAACGTTTCTGCTTCGTTGGAAAATCCAACCATGCAGAAATGCGGGTAAAGCAAATTTGAAGTTTTACAAGTAGAAGTGGATAATTGCGGGGCTTACCACTGTCGTATGTGAGTTTGACAGGTTTGTGCCAGCGGCACCATAATTTCCGTCGCGTAGCGCAAAGGAGCGCGCGCGGCGAGCCCTAGCATTTTCCACTAGAGTGGCCGTGCGGGCTAACTATGTGTGTCAAGGGTTCAGCTAATCGCACTCTATTGTTACCGAGCCCCTGAAATGCACTAAGACGGTAATCGTTCGACCTAAAACTGCCTCAAGATCTCGGATAATAGCTCTTGATCGTAGGTACTCAGAAATTTAATTTAATTCCATTTTACGACTTAACTTATTGTCTTTGAAATGCATCTGTTATGCATTATGCATTAATGGATATACCTAGTTATGCCGACAAGATTGCGGAAACTGGAGTTAAAGGTCCGCCTAACTGGAGCGGGTAGATTCGGAATCCGGTTAGTATAGCCTTGGTGAGCACAAGTGGCCACTTTACCATTCCAATCGGTCGGCGGGCAATTAACGCTGACCGGCGTGTCTACCCTCCATAACAGCTCTATTGTCTTTTCATCAAACTGTGATTGATGACGCATGGAACGACTATTTTTAAATCTCTAAAATTCTGCTTTGAAATGGCGATCCAGCGAGTCACTTTTTTGTTTTTATTTCCATGATAATCAATTAGAGTATCTTTTCTTTACATAAAGCTATAAAGGTATCTAATGCGTGCTGATTTAGGTACGCTTCTAGATGTAATAAAATGGAATTGGTCAAGCCGTCTTTATTCTTAACGTTTGTAAAAAAATAATGACTGGTTGCCGGTCTCCTAAACATTACCCACCTACGTAATTTGACCGTCATAAGAAGAACTTCAACTAGTCAAGGGCATCTTTGTGGCCCTGAATTGGTTTTGTGCAGATTGAATTTACTTACTTGCGTGACGATGTTTAATTGATTATAACAAAACAGCTACGTAATGCTAATAAGGCCAATTCTTGAAACAAGGCCAAAATTTCAGTTGTAGGTGCATACTTAATTTGTTGCAGTTGATTAGGTAAATGACAAAAGGGCCATCCTATAACATGACAAGATCTTTGGAACTGCATTGGACGCGGTGAGCGTTGCACCGCCTTGCATTCCGACCTTCGATGGTCAAGGAAATACAATCATTCAGATTCCAATTATAAAACACACGTTAATTACAACTGTTTGTTGTAGGCCCAGTTATCGCACAGCGCATTAAGAGCTAACTTAACGTAAACAAGATCGCATCGCTAAGTTAGTTATCTGGTCATCTGGGTTAGTACGTTTATAACATTTTCTCATTTTGCTATCTTTATCTCATCAATGTTTTTTTTTGCTTCTGCATAATGGGAAAATGTTGTGAGAGCATGGGCTAAGAGGCTGAATTTAAATAAATTTGATTGTCTGAACTACCAAATTTAGCCTCTTACCTGTGTTAAAGCTGTAAGTACCTACCTCGGTTAAAGCTACAATCCAGTTTAAAATGTAAACATTTCGCAAAGCTATAGAATACAGCTGCATCTGCCTGCTTACCATGGCCACTCTATCTCTACAGTAAAATAGAGTTAAATGACATTAGAGTTCAGACGATTTAAGTTTTACCCAGTTGTTGAAAAGACTTGTCTAAACTCAAAAATGTAATTTTGCTATTTCTACCGAAGAGAGGGTGCCCATGGCCATGGTATGCAGGCTAGTTGATAAATAATATTTCGGATCACAACAAAGCTATCCGATGAGTTTGCTAAAGCTGCACTTGCAACAGAATTGGAAACACTAAGTACCTAACGATTACGACTGACACTGACGCCTTGAATATTAACAATGCTAATTAATCTTCCTTTGGACAATGATGAGACACCTTTTTTCTGCTGAGTGTCGCGGTAGGCAGTTACCGAGAGGTCACTATGTACCTACGGGAATCGTGCTATGATTTCTTAATCGGCCGTAATATTCCCTTACAATAGACAATTTAATTGTCATTGTTCATTGAAATTGTTATATAATAATATGTCACACGTTATAGTGCGATTTCATTAAGAAAGTAACCTACTTCTGCTGTCTAATGGTGAGATTAAAATAATTATACCTAGTGTTAAATAACAAGCCTGAATTCTTAAATGCAAGTCATTAATTGAAATGACAAGAAATTCTGGGCTTTTGCATTTATTATTTTACCGAAAAAGCGTTCTTTAATTAGTCCTACGTACTTGTTAATAAATTAAGTATTTTATTAGTCTCCTTAAGAATTTTACTTTCACGCGATCTCTTTTACATTCTTTCCCATATTACTGATTTCAAGTATTTTTCAAGTTATCTTTTAAACTTAATTAATTCAAAGATTTAGGTATGTCGCATTTGGAATGAATTACACTTTTGTTAAATTGAATCACATAATGGCTACGAAATGTTCCAAAATTTATACTGAGATATGCAAAGTGTTTTTTTATGGACATAATTGGCGTGAAGGTGAAAAGTGTGGTTAGTTGCTTTGACAACGAATCATAAAAACTAAAGCTATTTTTGATTTAATCGTTTTAAAAATTATCTGTCATGTTTTATTGCAATTTGTAAATAGAAGATAGACCGGTTTAAATAACTTTAGACGAAGTTTACCTACTTTGTTATTTGAGTTATTTATTAAATACTTACAATCGAACAGCCTAAGCCAAAACGTTTGTAAGCCACTTACAGAACAGGTCTTATTGAACAGATCTCTAAATTTTTGTTTATTTTTGTTAAAAATAAGTATTTGTTTTGATTGGACTTGAGATACTTACAAACGGAGTTATTTTTTTAAGAAAAATAATCATATTATTCTGTTTCATTTAGTGGTGTTGATAACTGTGTAATTATTACTTCTTCGTAGCGGCTGATAACACATGGATAAAACTTTTTGTTGTACCTACTGGTAATTTTAAAATTACGGTGACTGATAGAATTATTGGCAACTTAAATTAGTTAATGTTATAAATGAATTCAGTTCAAACTAGGCATATTTTGCTATATATGAAATTATTTATGAACCTATTACCGGACTGAAAGCACATAAACTTAAACGTTTGTTTTTATGGTCGGTCACTTTGTTTCTTCTTTAAATTACTATTAAATAGTAAGGTTTAAAATAAATTTTAAAATTAAACGATTCACTTAGCAATGTAGACGATAGTATTCCAAATGACCGGCCACAAAAACTGATGTGATGATGATAATCCTGAACAGATGATGGAGGCGTCAGGGCGCGGGACGCCCTGAGCCCTGCCGGTGTGGGTGAGCTCCTCACCTCGATGCTGTAGGACTTCTTGATGGCGAACATTTCGCGGTTCTTCTGAGCTGCTGCGACGGCCATTGATTCTCAAAACACTCCACTGGTTTACGATAGGGCCTGAACGAGGGTTCACTGCGCGTTAAGCTAGCGTATTGTCTGCGAGAGCTTTCGGTCACGACCACGGGCTTGTGCCTGTCTGTCTGCGACTCGAGCAGTCGGATTACTATAGCAAACTTAACTTTGGATTGCAAACAGACCAATGCATGATGACCGTTCGCAAGAACAGTTTAAATAGTGTTAGGCGCGCGCCTCCCACCCCACAGCGCCTTTCGTCGCGCATGCGTCACTGCCCTCGCCGCGCGCGCCCCTCTAGCCCTCTTCGCCTCCGAGAGTGCGCTTCCTAACCCTCAACCCCTTCATCTGTCAGTTAAAGTACCCTCATCCATTACTAAAATGTCATATTATGCTTTTCCTATTTTTACCACCTACTAAAAAAACAGGAACATGGCACTGTTTTCCCACGGCGCGGTAGACAGACAATATCTCGAACCTTCAATATACTTTGAAAATATTTAAGGGGCTTGTCAGCGGCGAATCCATAAACATATTTGAAACATTTTGCAGCTGTTCACATTTCAAGACATGTGACAAACTGGTTTCTTCACGATGTTTTCCTTCACCATTTTTAGAAATCGAATGACCAAAATAACCACCTAAAGCCAAAATGTAAATGACGGCTATGTCTTAATTACTTTATGTTTCCCTTAGTTATAGTTCTCGGCTCAGTAGTTGACTGATCTTATAGATAACGCCAGAACCTTGTAAAAAACAAAAGTGTCTTGGTAGGGATTTTTTTTATTTATCATTTATTGTTAACAAATTAGCTTATCGTTGAAAAATAGCCAAGATGATTGAATCTTCTATATTCGTTTCAAACAGTTGTAATTTTCAACTGATTTGAACTAATGTTTTAGATGATTTGGTTAATTAATTTAGTGAGATTTACCAATTATTGGTTCTAGTAAATTGCTTCTCGTTCTATCGGAATTGGATATTGTGGTTTTCCATATTACAGTTTTACGATTTTTCAATGGGTCGCGTGAGCATTGCAGCGTCGCGGCGTAGATAAATAAAATAAATATCATAATGCTCTTATATCCGATATATAAATGAGAACTTGTATTTCTTATACAAATGGTAAATATAAAGTTGTACATACATACATAAAATCACGCCTCTTCACTGTAGAGGTACGCCGAGACCACGGATGTTAACCTACTTGCTACGATCATTATATACTTACATATTTCGCCTCATTCACTTATGTATAAAGAATGTAATGAGATCTCATTACATTCAATAATATAATAACGCCGGTTTAGAGCGCTTTTGACCTGCCCCAATACAAATTTATGTTATAAGTACACATTTTAAGATTATTTCAGATAACAAACCACGCAAACGAAGTCGCGGGCACATCTAGTATGTCTAGTATAACCTCCATAGTATTTTATGCATGCAATATTATGTACCTAGGTTAGATTAATTTCTGTAATACTCGAACTTACTATTGTCTATGCTTAGTACAAACTTACAGAAGTTTATACAGGTGTAACATTTAGATCGGTCAGTATGAGAAAGTCTAATAGACCGATCTAATTGTTACACAAATAATATAGTATATACAGGTACTATATTATTTGTTTATATTGGTTACAGTTTAGTTGGTACAAAAATTAAGACATTGCAAGCCACATTCGGGCACATAACCGAATATAATTTAAGCCAAGTTCGCCATTGTCGGATATTACAAGGAGAACTAGGATTAGTCGTCCTTGTAGGGTATCCGACAATGGCCATCTATATTCCATTCACCACACTGGTTCGAAGAACTAGTCACACGACAGAAGAAGAAGGCAAGGAGGACAATTCATAATAATTGTATTTGGTAAATATACGGATTATACGTACGCATTGTTATAACTACTACGAGTATAATAGGTCTTATCTACAGTGCCGTAGCCAAGGGCCGTGGTGCAAAAAAAAACGGTTTAGATTTTATCCAGTCAAAATATAAATATGCAGAGTGTGCCAAATTTTGCAGCAACAGTTAGATAATTTTGTTCTTAGAAAACTATAGGTTTAAATATACCTTTTTTCAATTTTTTTCATAAAACTCAGAGTCTGAGGGCCCCTTGAGCTTGGGGGCTCCGATGCACCGCCTATCCCTCCGATAGCTACGCCACTGCTTATCTCTACTTCCTGTGTTTTTATCGCAACGGTTATTTTTAAGTAACCTATTTTGCTGAAATCTGTGCTATGCTAACTGGTTTTATATGAATAGTAATTAAATTGGTAATCACACGTGTGGGTATGGGTAGGTTAGTTAGTCTTAGCCAAGTTTTGACTTTTAATTGTACTACTAATTAATTACACATTTTTAAAAGGATGTGCTGATTGAAATGACCGGATATTTTAATTTATTTCATTATAAGTATTTATTTAGCTGTAAATAAACTTAATAAATAAATTATGCTGGGCATTTCACATGTCATCTAGCAGCCGTTTTCTCGTGGTCCCATTAATGGGACCAGGAGGGAAAACTGTTTCTCGTAGTCCCATTAGTATGTGCTGTTGTGGAAGAAGATAATATCTTGATCAAAGTCAGTTGGTTAGGTTTTGTTAAGATAGTAACAAACCACGCGCAAGGCGAGCGAGTGTAGCGAATTCGCCGCGGCCGTGGCCGCTGATGCGCCAGATATCATCATTCTTTCCACCAAGTTAGAAAAATGGGACTACGAGAAACAGTCCTCCCTCGTGGTCCCATTAATGGGACAAAATAATGGTACCATGAGAAATCGGCCCATCTAGCCCTGTTAAATATCTAGCTTATAATAAAATATATACGAGTGTCATACGCTTCAATGCTTTATCTGCTACGCGTTTATAAATAAAACATTGTAAATACAAAACGTCTGTTGGTTTTTGCAATCAGTTCTGGAAAAGCCTAAGGGTTGGTTTTACCTTTTCAGATTAAGGTTCCAACTAATTTAACTGTCATATCGCTGAGTAAAAATAACCAGCAGACATTTCTAGCCGTCTTTCGGAAATAGTGAATCAATCAATTTGGAGCTAGATGATGCTGTGTGAAAAGGTTCAGCATTATTTATTTTTTATTTAAGCCTTTAGTCTTAAAAAAGTAAAAAAACATGGTGTAAATATCTTAAGTACCAGATTATACTCATGTGCTGAGCTGAGCTACTGATGTCTCTATATTTCCTGACATTTTTTTCAAAAAAAGACATAGACAATTAATCAGATACAATAGACATTTAATCAGATCTTTGAAAATGTCTAAGTGCGTAATCAGACGCACTTCTACGCGCATATTAGGTACATTTTGCAGAATTACGTTATTTCTTTCCTCATAATGAGAAAAATAAGGATAGGAAGATGTTCATTGGTGGGCAAAGCCAATGACGGAATCACTAACGTTTAAAGTGTGTGTAGGTGTAGTAAATTGTAAAATAATTAAATATTTCAGGATATTAAACAAAATAAACAATGCTTGTATTATGAGGCCTACATACCTATGTATCCTTCATAATACAAGCATTGTTTACCTACGTAAGAACAAAATTTAGAACCAGTTAACTAAATAAATAAATACCTACTACTATTTTTTCTGGACGGGAATCAGAGGTGATTTAAATCTCATACATAAAGAAAGAGGTATCTACTACATACCTTTTCCTTCATAACTTGCTTTTCATATATCTAACATAGTCGTAACAGGACTATAGGAAATTTTGAAACTCATACGTCATCAAATCACTTCACGACAGTTACAATAACCGCATGAATCAACCATCAGTGTAGAGTCGACAGGTAAATAACATAAACCGCCTTTTAAATAAATAAACAAATGAAACATCGTTTAGTTAGTGAGTAAAAAACTCAAAATCCCTTTACGTCACATAAGGTTGTCATAGCTGCTAATGTGACCCCAGACTAATCAGCACAAAGGTATAAGGTGGCAAAATTTTACTACATTTAGAACAAGTATCTTTTGTTTTCTACATTATTATTATATCCTTTAAACTTAGGTTAATTCTAAAGAATAAGATATCTGCATTTTTGGATGTTTGAAAAAAAAAAAATACAGTAAGCCTAGAAAATTACATTTGTCCAAAAAAATATGGCCTACGCAGACGGAAGAACAGTGAAAATTGGCAAGTAGTATCGTCTTACCCCCGGTCGTAGGTAATAGCTACGACTCGTTTCCACATACAAAAGTTTGACAGCTAGAAACCGGCGGTAAGTTAGCTGTCAAAATTTGTATGTGAAAACGAGTCGTAGCTCTTACCTACGAATGTCCGTTGAATATAGAAACCGGGCATTAAACTACCGGTGTTACTATTAAACGTGACATAAAGTTTTTCCTTAGTTCAACTTAAGATTAAGCAAAATGGCTACCAATAAACCAATTAGAAAGTTACACCTTGCATAACTTTGTCAATTCTTTCATACAAACGCTATTCCGAAGTTACACCAGCTTGCACCCTTGTTTAAATCTAGTGTAACCACAGAATACATGTTAGTAGGTACTGTAAAAATATTTTCATAGTTACCACCAAAGAGTACGTATATATTTTACTCACACCAAGGAGTTTTTGTCTAAGTACTTCCAGATAAATTTACATACACTTTCCTCGTTCTCCCAGTTGACACAGCGCTCTCTCCTAGCCATTTTTGCTATGAGTAGGTATTCAAGATAAATTCAAAATATTAAAATAAATTCGCAAAAATCTCTAGATAATTGAAATATGCAACACAATACGGATGCCCGCCAAAATCAAGAAGTGTCAAATTTGACAAATATACACAGCTGTCATAGACAAAATGATTATTTTGAGGTTTCTCGTTGGATGCGATGTTGCCGATTTGTGCATCTTCACGTATCAGAAGGATAGTTACATCAGAGTTCCACCTTGTTTAATGGTAAGAAATGATTTCTGACATATTCTGAATTTACGCATGGTAAAGCTATGCAATGCGTAAATCTGATAGAACTTCGGAATAAATAGTTTTTATTGGTGAGACAGTACAAGTATATGGAAAAATCTGAAAACCGTAAGTATATTTTTAGTTGAATTACTAAATAAGTTTTTTGAAAAAAAATTCAACAAGGACAAGCTTTTAATAGGTTACCGTGAGCTGATTGAACTCACCAATGTAAGTAAAAAAATTCATTTCAATCAACCTATTTTATGAGGAGTTCCGTTCTCCATCATCGAACCAGCTCGCAGTCATCATATTTCAAAATAGTAGATGAAACTTGACCGATGTAGTGATTTTCAACTTAATCAACCTAATATCAGAGTTCCGTTCTCCATCATCAGATCTGCTCGCTGTCGCCATATTTAAAAATGTTAAATTATACTTGATCTACAAACCGTGTTTCAATTCAATCGGCCTATTTTCTGAGGAGTTCCGTTGAACAGCTCATAACTCCATCATCACATCGGCTAATTGTCACCATAATAATGCATTATTATTTATTTATTTATTTTATTATTTATAACTTACAAACATTGCAAGTTAATTCATAGCTTTTAAAAAACGGCCTAAGGGAAGGAGTGCAAGGAATGGGGGTCGAAATTTTGAAGGGAGTGAAAAGTGTCATATGAAATGGCTTCATTGGCACAAGTTTAAATAATATTATGATGTATATAGTTTTTGATTTAAGACGAAGAATAAAATAAAAAAATCCTTCTCATGTACTTACCTAACAACTTTGCTGTATGTAGGTAGTACCTAACAGTTTGCTCTGTTATACGCACAAACTAAGGCCTTTGTACGGAACCCTCGGTGGGCGAGTCCGTCTTGCACTTGTCCGGTTTTTTAAGGTATGATACCACTTCACACATTATTTATTATTTATTTATTTATTATTTCAATAGCGTTTTGGTATTTTCTGTACTCATTAGTGTTTTCGAAGTGTCTTTTTGATCGTTCTGTGTCTTACTTACTACGCAGACGCTGGTGCGGGTTTCATCTGCCTACTTACCGTAATCACTATCTCTAATTAATCTTCTGACAATTTCTGATTTTATCAAGCTAAGATAAAAAGTTTATAGTTGCCGGTAGGGCCATTCCATTTCATCGTATCGTTACGATCATTTTGCGATATTTTGCCGACCCCGGTAGCGTGGCGAGTGCTCGGCTGAGACACAAGTAAAGTTCTCGCGGGGGGTCGTTGTGGCACCATGTTTCTGTGAAATAGTTCGAAATGTGACGTTTCGTCGAATCAAATAGGTTTTATTCTAAACTTAAGAGATAAAAACAAAATGGCTGATATTAAAATTTCACGGATAGATCATCGTCACGGTAGCTATGAAAGATCAGCTGAATCGCCTTTCTTTTTTCCCGTTTTACCCGGGCTACGGAACCCTAAAAACTTAGAGAAAAGGAGGACTCATGAGCGAGATATCTCAAGCGGAAAGGATCAGTCATTTCTCGCTCATTTCCCCGGGCTTAAAAAGTCCGTCACCAGAGTTGGCCAACTCATACGATTTAACTGACTTTTCCTCCTTATTTGATTGCCGGCTTCGTTGGCACGCGTTACTGCAAAAACTAATACTTGTTAGCGATATAATTACGTTAAGGAAAGTCAAACCTGGAGGAAAATGAAATCTTGCACCATTCGCTTATCTCTATTAGCATTTGTCTAGTTAAGTATTCGTAACTTAAAGCGGGAATATACCGAAGACTCAGGTTTTACCTCGTACATTTAATTAGCGTTCACCGGCGGCGCTTTCCGCTTGCAGTGTCATAAGAAATCGGAAAGTAACGACGAGTGAACGGTCGGGGATTTCCTCCGGGCCCGAACCGGTGCCTTACGCACGTCACGACATGACTCAGTCATTTAGATCAAGATACTTACAAGCTTATGATCAGCCTATTGTCTTACTTGAAATCCATTCCCATTTTACATTCCAACCAATCACACAATATAAAAATGATGTATTTTGTCTGCAGCGCGGCTGCAGCGCGGCCGCAGCGCTGCAGCCGCGCTGCCTCCGCGCGACAATTTGCGGCTAATTTGAAGGCGCCCTAAGGCCTCTGGTCGTGATCTTTTTTCCAAGTACCTAATATTAATATTATTTCGTAGTCAATCTACTACTATTAATTCTATGTGTAGAATTCCATCTTAGATTACATTTTTAGGGTTCTGTAAGGTCTCTCTCTGTCTCCGTCTGTGTGTCAAGACCCTTTTTCTCGGGAACGCGTCGAAAGATCGTGTTCAAATTAAAACCATATACGCAGGTGCCTTGAAGCGTGTCCTGTGGGCTTTATTGGCAAGTTTTGCAAAAAAATTCAAATAAAATAAGTCAAGCCTTAACAAATTTTTTAAATTATTTTTATGTTTTCGATTTATGACGAAAAATGAAAAAAAACCTTTTTCCTAATAAGTTAGGTGTAAGTGTAAGTGCTTATGTATGTAGTACTTAACTGTTTGCCCTATTATGCGTACCTACTTAGTACTTTGTACGGAACCCTCGATGTGCGAGTCCGACTCGCACTTGTCCGGTTTTGTTTGTTTTCTTTATCTCTAGATGATTCAAATCCTATAAGTATTTATTTGTGGAATATGTATGCTGAAAATTATTTTAAGGGAATATTACACCCTCATTATTTCAAGAGCACTTCCAAACTGAAGTGTGTGACGATAAGGGCATCATTGTAAAGTGCTCTCATGAATTAAAAGTAAAATGTGAGCTGATTCTGACCTAGGTAGGTATGTTAGCTCATTTGCAAAGTTCACTAAGGCTCAATGTTCACGACAGCTGTATTTTTATTTTGTAAAGCTTGTAAGATGCAAATGTAGCTAAAACGTGGGTACCTGTGTTTGTAACTTTACTTTTAGGCTTGTATATTACTTGTGTCTAAATAAACATTATCTTATCTTAAGGCGCGTACAGACATCGCGAGGCGTGCGACGCGAATGGTTCGTCTCGCATGCCTCAACCTGAGGCATACGACGGTACATTTATACGTGCGTCCCGAACGACACATGCTCAAGCTGAGCAAGCAAACCACCACGCACGGTGTTCGTCAGTAGAAAAATGGCTCCGACAAGGCGAGACGTGTAGATTGCAGCTGCGGCCTTTATAGTGGTTCATTCAATATTAAAAGAAAGAGAAAAGACGCTGGTGGACAAAACGATTTTTTATGAACCGATTACACTACCGCAGTGATTCGGTATCGGCCTCCATGACGCATGAGCGCGCAACGCAAACAACACCTGTCCGTCCACACGGAGCGCACGGCTCGTACTGAGGCGGCGTTCGCAACGATCGTATGACGTGAATGCTCACTGTGAGCACACACGTCCACACAGCCCGAGGCATGCGAGACAAACCATTCGCGTCGCACGCCTCGCGATGTCTGTACGCGCCTTTACCTATTTTCCAACTCAATCCTATCCACGTAACACAAGTCCCTCTACAGTTTCATCGATGCTTAGTACCTCTACAGTTTTATCGATACTTAGTACCTCTACAGTAAATATCGTGAGGAAACCCATGGTTCAATCATTTCCGTCTGTAACAATCGTTATGGCTTACTAGACTTAGAGCTGTACTGGATAAGACTACTTGATTTAAAATGGAGGAACAGCGCCCTATTATTTTGTTTACAATCTCTAAGCATGGTCCCAAAGTCCCAATTGAAATGGGTTTGACCAAATAAACACATGCAAACATTACAGTAAGGACCATTTATTCAGGCGCGGATCCAGCTCTCAAAAAAAGTGGTGGGCACATCTGAAAATCGGCCAAGTGAGAGTCGTAATATGAATTCGCTATGCATTCCTACAAATGAGATGTAAATTACAAATAGATGATCGAAATTTGAAAGACATCACACTACAGTAAAATTCCCCTTAATTTTTTCCCCATGCAAAAATCGCGATCAAAAATTTTTTTCATAAATCAAAGAACTCGTGGAGACGCTTCGCTCGCTCGGTCAATAAGGGTTGTGGGCATGCCCGTAGTGCCCACATAGTAGATCCGCGCCTGCATTTATTAACGTTTATCGTTGGATTGCAAAAATGTATGGCATCAGTAAAACGTAAATTATGTTCCAATAATAAAACAATTTTAACTAACAAGTTTTTCCCTTTTGTTATTTATCAATGATATTTACTCTATATTTTATACTAAGGCATTCTTAATAGACGATCATGCATTATTGATTTAGTTACTATAGCTAGGGGACATAGTACAGGTATTGTATACAGATGTCTGTCACATAGTACTGAATAGAAAATTAATTGTAAAAACTTCCCAAACACTTGGTTCCGTACATCAACCCTTATAGGATCATGTATGTCTTAGAAGTTTCAGGTCCTGCTAAGTTCCTTGTGGTTGAAAGAAGTAGAATAAAGCATTACAAAATAAGAAAAAAATCTGGCGAAAACGTATAACTTTATGATCATGGAGGAACTGAATCCGAGCAACAATTTAAAAGACTGTAGTGATAATAAATGAACTGTGAATTTAATTCTTTAAATTCCGATTCACAAAAACGTCATGATGTAGCTTTCTCCCGTTTTGTCGGTTAATTCACAAAACATTCTCGAGAACAATCCTATTAGTGTGTTGTAAAGTATCAATCAATTTGCAATATAGGCATGGGAGATAGAGGAGCATTAGGCACTTTTTTACATAAATTAATATAAAAAGTAAGTTCGTATGAGTCAGTGGCCAACTCTGGCGACGGAGTTTTAAGGCCGCCTTAAGGCCTCCTTCATGGCTTAACGACTTAAATAACCGGGACCGACAATTTAACGTGCTCTCCGAAGCACGGAAGCGCTCAGATAAAAATGCCACTGGCGGTCACCCATCCACTTACAGACCGTTTCGAACGTTGCTTAACTTCGACTATCTATCAAGAACGACTATGCAAGCACGACCACGAGCGCTTCAACTATAAAACGGTTGTTTATACAATCCCATTGTTGTTATTTATATAGAAGAGCATATATTTAGCTCAAATGATTATAAAGAACTGTCTCTCAAATGCTGTGCTACCAGTTTTTAAGATAAAATAGATATTCCAGACCCTGTCAAAAGTGCTGAAACCTCCCTGTGGTAGAAAGGTTTGGGCACCCCTGAGGGGATTTGGAAACTGTATCAAATGCTTCACTATACAATGCACAAATCAGTAACTTCACTATACAATTTTGCTATAAAGAATGAACTATATATCTACCGTATCTATTTAATGACAACCTCTGTGGCGCAGTGGGTGAAAGCCCGCTTGGGACGCAGAAGGTTGCGGGTTCGATCCCCGCCACGGGATAAATGTTTGTATAATCTGCAAATATTTACGGGCTTGGGTGTTTCTATGTATAATATGTATTATTTACATACATAAAGTATACATATAAGTAGTATATCAGATTATCTGGTTTCAATAAAACCATTTGTATGCATTCATTACCAATTTGTTATTCAAAACTAAGTTTTAGCATATGACGTATATTTTTTGACAATGTTTGTATGATCTACAAATGTTTGTTTTGGGTCTAGGAGTTTTCTATGTATAGGTAATATGTATGAATTTACAAACAAAAAAGTTACAGGCTTACCATAGAACGTGTCATAAAGTTATTCCACCGAATAAATCAAGAATAACCATACATTTTGACAGTTTACACTCCGGAATAACTTTATGTCACGTTCTATGGTAAGCCTGTAAGTATATAAGTATTACGAGTATATCAGTCATGTAGTAGGTACCCATAACACAAGCTTTGCTTACTGCTTATGCTGTGTGAAAAGTCCAGCATTATTTATTTATCTAAGTTTCGTAATCAAGTAGGCCTCTTTACGAAATAACGCTAAAACGCCCTTCAAACATCTTCTAACTAGAGCGATCTTTATTATTTCACAAACAATGGAACAAAAACCACTTCCATCTTCTTTCAAACGTTAAAAGAATTTTTAAATTAGTTAATCTCCGAATGATTATGCATTTTCTTAGTAATCGAATAATTTTACTTCCATTTATGGATCGAGCACGTGCGTGACCAAACTGATCTATATTATTGTTGTAAACGCGAAGTTCATCTCTAGAATCCTGTTGATTAAAACAATTTAGTGACCAATTAGGTATATCGGATTCATAAAACAAAAGCTATCGTGAGGATCGCCATCACCGCACCTTCAAGGTAACTATTGTGTCACGAACAGGATAAAATAGAAATCATTGGATGAACTTCGATTTAATATAAGAATATATTAAAAGATTTTCCGTCTAGACTTGTGAACTTTAAAGTGTCTTAATGAGGGACTAGAAAATTGTCACATTTTGTGCACATAATAGTTAGTACCTAAGTATATTAAAAAAAGGTATATACTTAGGTACTAACTGTAGATAGGTATCTACCTTTTTGTAATATACTTAGGTACTGGCTCGATGTCAATAACTCATATAAAACACTTATTTTGAATGATTTATTGACATCGAGCCAGGTTATTCATATTTTGCTTGCCAAAACATTTATTTACAGAAACTAAGCTAAGTACTATATATTAACATAAATTACGGCCATAACTAGATAAACAAATGTGTGTAGGTACCTAATGTTATTATATAGGTACCTATTACACTATTACACAATAGCTGTAAATCTGAGGCAATCCTAAGTTTTATAGCTATTTTGATTATTTATTTTAGACGTTTCATAAACCTTGCCTTATTTTCGTACAGTTAAAAGCGAAATTAATAAAGATATGCGAAAACATTTTGTTTCAAAGTCAAAAAGCATTTATTCAAAAGGACCGCTGGGATCACTTAGAATAGTCTTAGAACTAATTTTAATCCTGTTCTTTCGCGACTAATACCGTAAATAATCAGGGCAACAAACAGTTTCGGGCCCATCATTCTTTTAGGTTTACTTACTACTACTGGGTACTACTTTAATTGAAGTACATAATTAATTATAATAATTGAAATAAAAATATCAATTGCTTATCTAATTTATCGCAATCATCATCTTCATTATTATAAAAAAATCGGACGGGTTTTGGGCGTCATCGAAGTTTTTTTGTAAATGTTAAATACCGGACGTTTCGCTAGTTTATTTTGTTTTGCTTTGTGTCTACGTAAGTTTTTTTGTGACAACACTTTGGTTGGTTTTGTTAATTAGCGCATAGAGGCAGAAGGCCACCAGGAAATTAGATCAAGGAAATTTCTTCAATCGATGATTCATATTAATCTAACAACAGCTTTTGTTTTTACAATTGTTAAGATAAACAATACTAAACAATTTTACTGTGGTTGTTGTCACTTTGTCTCGTCTACCTATACGTCTTTCACAGGCAATTTGATCCGAATCTAGGTTCCTACTTGGTCAATTTAGTTAAAATTTGGTATAAGTAATAATAATAATAATGATAGCACCTATGATTTAATTGTTGTTTGTAAGAATGAGGTAGATATTTCATAACTCTCTTATGTAGGAAGCTACAATGTTAATCATTGCTTCAGGATCCATTGGTTGTCTCGATCCGGGATGTCCCCAAATTTGGATTCTAGTCAATCAATTTTAGTTGTTCTATCTTTCAGGCTATTGAACACATTATCCATGGAAGGATTGATCCTTATCCTACATATTGAATTGATTCAGGCGTGACTTTGCGGAAGTCCATTGTAAGATATTAAAAATGGTAAGGAAATATATAGTGTGTATTGGCGGATTGTTACTATATATTTCCTTACCATTTTTAATACCTTATCCTACAAATAAGGAGAGCCACGTCCTGATTTAAAAGATTGATGAGAACTTGAGGTCCCACATTCAGCTTTGCTAGTTCCATGAGTGGCTGAGAGTTTCCTGATTCAGGGATTATTGATAAATTTCCCTGTGTGTCAACCGCCACTGTAGCAAAGGTGGATTTGTACACAGTATTTGGCTCCCAGGAGATTTTTCGAGGTAGTTGTTGCTGAGGTGAACTCACAGAATCAGTTGTGGGGGGCCGCATAGGTGTTAGAGACTTTATTTGATTTGGGCGTGATAGTTCCAAGGTTTTGGTATCAAGAGTTTCCATTACTGTTGCGAGTGATAATGAGAGGTTATTCAACTGCTGGGTTAGGTTTTCTTGATACGAATGGTCCATTATTACCTGTTTCTTTAGACCGTGGGAAACTATTTTGAGGGAGTCTGACACCTCACCTAGATTTTTTAGATTTGAGTTTAGAGCCTTTGCGTGTTGTAGGCCGTAAACTGACTTCATACCCAGAAGACAATAATAAAAGGAGGAAAAACTTGACCTGGCAGCGGATGTTAGCTCGCTCTTGATCGCAATCCAGTCTGGGCCAGCAACCTTTGCTACATAATGGAAAAATCCTATCAGTTCGTGTTAGTTTGTGTTGAGGGATATTGGGTTCTTAAATGACCAATACGTGTAATTTTGGTAGTTGACTTATATTCTGATTTCTACGTTACAAAAATATAAAAATGTGATAGCGGAAAATGATCTTGCTTGTCCGCCATCGAAGTAAAGAAGAAGAAGAAAAATTCGTTCTGAAATGTCACCGGCGGCGGCGGGCGTTCGGAAATGGTTGTTTGTGGCCCAAACAGTTTGTGAGATTCATCTCGCTTACATTTTTCAAGGCCTTGGAGATCTCCGGACTCCAGGGATCATCTGAGGCTTTAATGAGATCTGCCAAAAAGCCTCTTAAAAGGACTGTAGATCGTGGCAGGTTAGAGTGCCGCAAGGTCCTGTTATGTTGTGAGGCTCCTCGTCGTATCCTTCTGTCCAGTCCTCATTGATAGTGTTTGTGTTGTCCTGTGGATCTGAGGCCCTAGAGTTGTCTCTTAGTTTGAGTTTGTTTAGCAGGGATTCGGCATCGTCCCCCTGAAATTTGGGGTCTTGGGGTTGCTCCCCTAGAAACACATTCAACCCGGTGATGGAGGGCATGTGTTGTTGCCAATCCTCCTGTAATTGGCCTTCATCATTAATGTCTTGTAACAATGAGTCCATGATCAGTCCTGCACTTACTAATACTGTTCCCAATGCAAACAAGAAAATACTCAAATAGCATATTATTTGAGTATTTTCTTGTTAGGAGAAAAATTAGGAGAATGCTGAGAGTCGTGCCTTGACAAAGAAATGAGTTAAGAATTGAATCAAGCAATGAATCTGAACTTTGGTTGTAAGTAGAGTTAGCCCAATGTTGAGACATACATAGATGGGATGAAGAGGATTTTTCTCATATGGGTGATAATTGTATTATTTTTTTGTGTATATAGGGTATAAATATGTAGTATAAATAAGTATATTATGTAGGGTATAAATCCTGTATGAACCTTATACGAAACCAGTTGCCTGCGACATGTATACAAAATTTCAACTAAATTTACTGAGTCATCATAACATAAAATATTGTGAAAATCAATTCAGAAAATAAAATATTGTACCTAGTAAAAGTCTTACTGTCGAATTTTCCCAATCTGTTTTATATTTTGGATAACTGCTATCAAATGCTATGTTTCCTGAGGATATTTTTCCTCATTTATCTTCCTTCCGATCCACTCTGTGCCAAATAAATAAACTTAACTTTTTAGAGATTGCAGGAAAATATACCAAATCGAAGCTTACATATACATAACCCTTTCCATGCGAGTTCAACTAGCACTTGACCGGTGCTATTTTTACCTATAGACCGATGTTCTCGAACTAACTGCACACAAGAAAGGCAAAGCAATAATCGAATATATTTTATTTTCCTAAAGGGACAAAAAAAATACATAAACACTTAGATTAATATTTTCATCAAAGTCAAAAGTAATCGAACGACACCTCAACTCACCATAATGTTTACATTTATCAAGGCTGTAGTTTGCTAAACTATAAACTCGAGAAACATAAGCCTCCGTCTGATGCAGACGGGTAAAAAAGGGTTTACAAATTGCGAATGTCAACTGTCAAGGCGACCAACTAATTGTTGAAAGTGGTTTCAGTAGATAGGCAGTAGGCAGGTAAGTTTTCTTCAAGAACAAATTTTACACCTTGAAAGTAGGTGTTGTTGACCCCCTACAATATTTTGATCATGCTATCTACGAAATCGGGCAATAAGGTAAGGCGTGTACTTATGTGTGTTTTTTTTATCTACATAAATAATATTATAAAGAGGAACGATTTGTCTGTTTGTTTGAATTTAATAGGCTCCGAACCGAAACTACTGGACCGTTTTGAAATATTCTTTCACCATTAGAATCTTGCATTATCCCTGATGAACATAGGCTATATTTTATCTCGGGAAAGTGAAATTTTCACGAGGGAATGCGGGTAACGCGACGGACAGCTAGTTGTTTATAATCAGCGGCCTATATATTTAAAACCTACGCCGTTAAATCTGTATACAAAAAACTTATTAAACAAAAATAATATTTATTTATTTATAAACTTTAAACTTCCATTATATTGGCTTTTCAGTGTTTCTAGATAATACCCAACCCCAAATTAATTTAAAACCATTTAATTGATCCTCATGTGTAATTGTTCTAAAAGTACCTACACTCATTTTTTGTGAGCTAAGTCAAAGCTACCAATTCAAGGTTAATATAATAACTAGATACCGTTACGTATTTATGATTAAGTAATTCACAGAGATAATTACCTAAGTCATGTTACAGATCTGATGATTGCCGTGACGATGATTTCGCTACAAAAAAGTGGCAAGTTTTGTGCCGATTACGCATAGCTTAAAGTATCCCTACCGAAGTGATAGATAAAAATTCAAAGTAGCAATAAAACTTTATCGCAGCATTATGCAGATATATCTGTGGTTCTTATTGCTTATTCAGTTATATTTCCTTATTGTTGTTATATACTTACATTAAAATAATTACGTAGATGCTGTAATCAAACATATTTTTCATAAAATGTTACTAGGTATTACTGTTCCTTTTTTACTGGATTTAAAATAATTTGTAAAATAGATCTTCTGAAAAATAGTTGTCTAAAGAGCAAAATAACTAGAGCGAAGTACCTGTAAATTAATTTGGAGAGCGACTGCAGCTATATAGTTAATTGCATTAATATTACAACCGTTTGTTTAACAATCAAATCCTCTTTTAATAAGTCCGATGGCATTATTGATTATAAAACAAACTAGACTGGAACCCACGTCGAAGTTTTGGTTTATGCGTTGTTTATCCTGGACACAGTACAGTGTCAGCTTTAGTTAAGATAACTGATAACATACGGGCTGGCAAAAAGTAAGTAAGTTCGTATGAGTCAGTGGCTAACTCTGGTGACGGAGTTTTTAGGCCGCCTAAAGGCCTCCGTCATGGCTTAACGACTTAAATAGCCGGGACCGACAATTTAACGTGCCCTCCGAAGCACAGGCTGGCATGGAAACAGGACAAATGACTGTACTGGCAGACATAATTAGATTTTAGTAATGATTTTAATAATGTCGACTTTGATATCCTCCTAGGTATCCTTCGCTCTCTTAACATATCTCCAACGGTGATTGATTGGTTTCATAGTTACCCGCACGGGCGCAGTCAGCGTATACACACTGACGATGTTTTTTCATCATGGTGCAATATATCTTCTGGCGTACCACAGGGCGGCGTGCTATCTCCTCTCCTTTTCTCAATTTTCATAAATTCTATCTCTAAATAGGATCGTACCACCTCTATGCAGATGATCTCTAGATTTACACGCATGCTACTGTTGATGAACTACCACAAGCTTTTAACTTAATAATGATGATCTGGGTCGTATTTTAGAATGGAGCAAATCTTACGGCATACGTGTTAATCCTTTGAAAACTCAGGTCATTGTTATTGGAAGCTCTCATAAGCTAACTAAAATTGACTGGAATAGCATATTAGATCGCTTATTAGCGATAAGACCGCCGATTGTATATCATAGTTAAGTTTTTTTGTTTTTCTATCTATCTATCTTTTTTCTATACATCGTGGTCGTGCTTGCTTAGTCGTTCTTGATAGATCGTCGAAGTTAAGCAACGTTCGAAACGGTCTGTAAGTGGATGGGTGACCGCCAGTGGCATTTTCATCTAAGCGCTTCCGTGCTTCGGAGGGCACGTTAAATTGTCGGTCCCGGCTATTTAAATCGTTAAGCCATGACGGAGGCCTTAAGGCGGCCTAAAAACTCGCCACCAGAGTTGGCCACTGACTCATACGAACTTACTTACTTACACATCGTAAAAGGATAATAATTTTAAAATATTTATATTTAAGTCTAAACAATGCTGCTCTTTTGCTCTTCTCTTTCTCATCTATGACAAGTGTTATATAAAAAACCTGTGGGCAAATTCAAAAGACTTGCTGGCAACTGCAGTACTGACAATGCCTTTACAGCAAGCGCTCAAAGATGAGTGCCTCATTTCATCCCAACTACTTTTTATTGTCCAGCTGTGCTGCAAACATAACTCTATCTGTTCTGTGGTAGAGTACCATTGGACTTGATACGGCACCAGCTGAAGTCCAGGTAGTGGTAATGGCCTCATTCACCAGTATCAGAATAAATGACCTACATTAGTAACAGTCCACCTGGCCTTTCGAATTCTCTCTTTTCTCATGCATCTCCTGAGGTCATTGCGTATCATTACATTATCCGAACTGTTTCTTGAGTAGTACCTCGGCCCGGTTCTTACTATCGAGTTCCTTTTCACACGACCCAATCTTAAGTTCTAGGATTATTATTATCCTAATATATTCTGTATAACTTGACCTTGAGATTTTGAAAACAACCCAAAACTGGTTAGAATGTCTAGATACGACTTTTCAAAATATGTACAGCTAGCTCACCTTGTCATTTTAGAAACGCTAATCAAGTAATCATAATGTGGAGGTTGCCGTACTCACAGGTAGTACCTATACATATAGGTACATCCACGGGCTTTTCCCTTTCGTGTAGGTTTCTGCATGAAATGGCTATATGAATGGATACCTAATAAAGATATAACCTGATAAACTTAAACCTAAATACTTAGTTAACCATAATTACTATGACTTCAATTTAAAAAGTGTCATAAATGACCGTCTGAATAAAACACGAAATATATTATTCATAAAGCTTCAATTCCTATTGGTATTACCCGATTGACACATACACTATTGTAACCTTTGAGATTGGTTACTTTAGGAAAATCGATCTACAATACGGCTGAGTATGACCGCAAATGTTGTAAAACAGTCATTTAGGGAATACCAACTTAACAAAATGCATTTTTGAAGCTGAATTCAAAATACGCTATTAAGACATTGGCCCAAAATATCATATAACATATGTCTGAATTATGTATTTTTAATCAATATTCGTCCCGGATATACAATTTAAAACGATTGTACAATTCTCAAAATGAGTATTTTGTGACTAAATTCTAGCCAAATAGCTTATTATTTGAACTATATTAGCTACGGCTAAAAGTAACGCCTTGAGGGTAACCTTGTGCGTTGGCAGGTGTTGGTCGGTTTAATTGCCGGATGCTATTTTTGACTTTTGTCAAAATTGAAAATATGTTGGTACGTGCAATCAGTGTCATTTAGGCATTTTCTACAATGCCTAGGTAATTTATAGAATGCTTGTGTCCTATAGTATTTTATTTCGATAGTCTTTTTTCGTGTTATAATTTGATTGTAAATAATAAGTAAAAGTAGGTAAGTTCGTATGAGTCAGTGGCCAACTCTGGTGATGGAGTTTTTAGGCCGCCTTCATCATCATCATCATCAGCCTATAGCAGTCCACTGCTGGACATAGGCCTCCCCTAATGTGCCCCATTGCGCCCTGTCCTCCGCTCGACGCATCCAGCTTCAGCCAGCAGCCTTTCGCAGATCGTCACTCCACCTGGCCGGAGGGCGTCCTAGGCCCGGCGCCCATTATCGGCATCGGCAAGGAAAAGGATCCTTCGGCATCCTACATGCAAGCGCACACTATCGGCAATTATGCTTTGGCATGCTGCAACGTTCTTAGGGATGACGAGGCGTCCTTAAGGATGCCGCACCGTCCTGTAGCTTGCCGAAGCGTCTCAATATCGTATTTCTCATCATAACAGTCTCAGAGTTGTTACAAGCTAGTTGTCTGAATTGTATTTAATATGGTGGACTGGGATCTAGACGAAGACGAGAAGAACTCTTGCTGAAGAAGAAGATAAATCTAATCAATCAAGAAGATTTTGGGTGAACAACCTTTGGAAGCAACGATATAATATGTCCGGTGAATTCGCCGGACATATATTGTTAGGCGCCGGCGGCGTACCGAAGGATGCCGAAGCATCCCGAAGCATTCTCAAGGCTGCCGATACAGCAGCCTCAAGCATACCGAAGCGGTATTTTTGTTATTACGACCACATGACGACCTCTGTGGCGCAGTGGGTGAAAGCCCGCTTAGGACGCAGAAGGTTACGGGTTCGATCCCCGCCGCGGGATAAAATGTTTGTATGATCTGCAAATATTAATCTCGGGTCTGGGTGTTTCTATGTATAATATGTATGTATTTACAAACAAAAAGTATATACGTAGTATATCAGTTATCTGGTTCCCATAGTACAAGCTTGGCTTAGTTTGGGGCTAGATGATGCTGTGTGAAATGTCCAGCATTATTTATTATTTATTATTACATATCACGGAAATTTCTACTTTATTGCTATTATGTTATAGTATATTGCTATTTGCCACCTAAAATCCTCAGTCGTACCGATGCCGATAATGGGCGCCGGGCCCTACACTACGTTTGCCGAGTCGCGGCGGTAGGCCGCCTTATGTTCTCCTTTAAGTAATAGCCGGGACCGACAATTTAACGTGCCCTCCGAAGCACGGAAACGCTCCATTGATAATGCCACTGGTCATACATCTACTTAGGTACTGACCGTTTCGAACGACTATCTATCAAGAACGTCTAGCAAGCACGACCAAGAGCGCTTCAGTAGGAAATAAATCAACAAATAAAATTTATAAAATTACTGCTCAACTAAATTAGTGGGCCTAGTGATAAACATTCTCCTTTCGAGTCTTAATGAAACTAGCCGTAAAATAGAAAGCAGTTTTTTCCTTAAAAGTACCGACTTATTGAGTTTTATTATCGAAGTAAAGGCCAAGAGAACATTGCATTATAATGTTTAGCATTCAATTAATATCCTCGTTTTAAGTTGACCATGTGTGTAAACTAGTGTAAGGTGGACTAGTAATAAAAACCTTATGTAACTGAATTAAAAGTGTATTTGCAAAAAGCTAACTACCAAGTAATTGTCATTGTCTCTATTAATGTTCGTTCACGGAATACATTGTGCATTTCCAACTAAAAAGGCGATAGAAATATGATCTGCGAGTGCGTTTACCATGACTGCAGACTCACTTGCGTATAATTGTGTGAAAGTTTGTAGTTTTAAAAATATCAATTATCATTAAGAAATGAAGTCTTATTAACATTTTGGATTCCGACGGGATTCGAACCCGCAACGATCAGACGATCCTCCTAAAGCCGGAGTGCCTTACCGTTCGGCCACGGAACCCTTAGTCAATTATTATTATCAATCAATAACCAGGAGGAAATTGGGTGTGCCTTTAAAATAATTGTATATATACAGTAAGAGCTTTCTCTCTGAGTAGATTAGATACAAAAGCCTATAAACTTGGTGCATTATAATATGCATAGGTTATGCATGCATAACGCTCTTTTTCCGGTGAACCTAATGCCTCCCCAATATATTATATTATAAAGTAACTTATCCATAGTAAAGATGGTGTAAAGTCCTTACACCTGCGACAAATGTCTTGACTGACGAATGCCTCAACTTCTGACTATCCTTGTTTTCTGAAAGACATTGTCAATAAGCTGCTGGTTTCCTCATAAAATGTTCCTTAACGAACTTACTTTTTTCTATCATCGTAAAACATAAAGTACCCTACTAAAGTTGGATAGATGCAAGGACGTTTTCAAACCGGTTTTAGTTTACTTTTCCGAGCTTCTTGTTATACTTATACAAAATTACAAACAACTTTATGCTGATCAGAGGCCTTATTGTCTAACTTGAAATCCATTCCCATTTCAACCAATCACACAATACGAAAATGACGTATTTTGTCATGATACGTCATTTTCGTATTGTGTGATTGGTTGGATTGGGTCAACTAACAGACGTCACATAAATTGGGTAAATAAGTTTGAACATTAGTACCCAGATTAGGAAAAAATCCCCAGTATTTCGGAACGCGGAAAAAGCAAAGATGTTATGAAATCAACATGACTTCACTAAACTTATTTTGTTTTTCGTTTAAGGCCAGGTACTCCTGCAGCGAAAAGGTGATCGTAGACTGCAGCCGCGCCGTACAGCCGAGCCGCACAGACGAGCCGCACAGCCGTACGCGCCGAATTTTTAACCTAGAAAGATAACCTATGTCGATTCGACGCAGACAATTTTGAAAAATCAATGAAACGTTTTTCTTTTTTGCGCAACGGCCGTTTTGGCTAACTCAGTAGACAAACAGGGATTGCCGAGGGTACCCCATTTACTCAGTTAGATGCAATACTTTCGCCAATATTTACCTTCCATGCGTCGAAGTGACGTATGGTTATCTTTAGTTCAAGTTCTTGGATTTCTGTGTAAATGAATATTGCTATTTCAATATTGGATGCATTATTTTTTATTATTTCTGTCTTATATTTAGGCCTTAGTATAATAACATAAAGGCATCCCATAAAATAGTCAAATATGTCAAAATAGGTCAAAATATAGGTGGTGAATATCTAATTTAGGAGAATTTATATTTCATCAAAGTGATGTGAATTGAGTGCAACACTACTAGAACTTCCTATGAATACTGAAAACACTCCTGAAACTGTAGAAAGTGCTCCTTCCACTTTGCAAAATAGCATTTAAGGGCTATTTTACAAAATTATAATAACCTCAAAAAAGTAAAAGCTAAGTCAATGGACGACCACTGAAATATATCCTATTTTTAATTCATTATTGATTGATTCACAAACATACAAACATCTAAACAAACTCACAAACTTTCAGCTTTATTTTACATACATACATACATAAATAAAATCACGCCTTTTTCCCAAAGGGGTAGGCAGAGACCACGGATCTCCACTCGCTACGATCCTGACAAACAACTAGCTTTATTTTATGAGTGGGATGGGATATTACAACCATGGTGACCTTGCTTTGTAGTCTCATCACTCTATTAAAAAATCTATTAAAGGATCTTGGTTGATATTATTCTGTGCAGAAGTTTGTGGCAGGTCTTTTTGTTCGGTCAAATACTCTTTTAGCACTGTTGCTACACTCGTGCTAGAAATGTCTGTGGATTTATGGGATGAAGAACGACTATAGGAGCGTGTAGGAGTGCACCTCCGTGGCGTTTCTGAATGTCGGGAATCTCTTGGAGAATCTATATTTGAATAAGAAACCTGTGACTGTGTTTCTCGTGTTATATCTAGAGGTGGTGCTAATATATTTGAAATTCTATGCTCTTCATCCTCAATATAGGGCATGAGGAAGCTTAACTCATGGTAATATTTTGGTGGTTTTATTTTACATGCTGCTTGACCACTTCTGTTTTTTCTTAAGCTCAGTGCCTTTCTGTAATTTTCTCTTATTCTGGTCCATCTGTCTTTGCACACTGACCCTGGGAACAAATTGTGTTTAAATTAATAAAGAAAATGAATTTTAGTTTCAGGTTGAATTTCGAATTTTTAGGTTGATATAAATGAAATTTTGTACTTAGGTACATCGGTGAGTTCAATCAGCTCACGGTATTAAAAGCTTACTTGTTGATTTAAAAAAAAAACTTATTTAATTCATGATTTAATTTATTGGTTATATCAAAGTTAACATACACAAATATAATCATAAAATATATAGATTCCAATTAATGTGCCCTCCAACAATTGCATCGAAATGACGTATGGGTTATCTTTATAGTATAAAAAAATATGGTTATCTTTCTAGGGTTAGGCCTGTTATTCCTGCAGCGGGCAGAAATGATTACCTATTTTTTCGCATAATTCTTGTAAGTTATCATTGTTTTGAACATCTTACTGTTTTACGACCTTTTATTGCAGCGCTTCGGTGATCATTATATAATTACCTTCTTAGGTCGATTTTTTTCATCTAAGTATGTATTTTAAGTATTTATTGTAAATCGCTGTCATTATGACATACATTATTTATAAAAAATATGTATTATTTATAAATATTTATGTTTAATTGGGCAATAGTTTGATACAAAAAAACAACCATATTAATAGGTCACCGGCAGAACTAAATTAAGAGTGACAGCCGCATTTTTTGACGTCTCAGCATCGGCCGCATCAACCGCGCCGCATTTTCTGACGTCATCAGCATCGGCCGCATCAACCGCTCCGAATTTTCTGACGTCATTAGCACCAGCATTTTCAAAAATGCAGCCGCATTTTAAATATGCGGCGCGGATGGTGCGGCTGTCAGAATTAACCCATGACCACCTAACCCATGTTTTAGTGACACAGCCACCTACCTCTGGTCAGACGGACCGCTATTATGTGCTTGGCTTTTTACGTACTAATTTATAGGTAAGTGGATTGTAAAAAACAGGGTCACGACTGTATCCCCAAGGCGCGGTAGACATTCTCTCTGATCTTTATATTCCAGATCCTTTGAATATGTCTAAGGGGGTAGTCAGAGGATTGTAAAATTAAGAGAAAACACAAATAGAGGGTTTTAGCTGTTATATTATCACAAAAATCAACTCGTAACTTAATAATTTTGTAGCGAAAATATAATTAGGTGGCTTCTACATGAAAGTTAGAGAATTATACTTATCTAAATATAATGAGATCAATCACAGAAATAACGGAATAAACTTATACTTATTTCGACTAATTTTAGTAATTTACACACGACTTGTTGATCGCAGACGCAATAGTTTCAAGAGCGCGGAACAGGTACATGGACGCACACAAGCATAGTTCTATAGTTAGCGAGAAATATCCATTAAAAAAATAATTCTGACTCCCAGACCGCTATCAGGTGGTTAAAGGTTAAAAATTGGGCGCGTGCTGCTCGTCTCTGATGTGCGACCACCTTTAGGCTTTTAGCGCTGTCCGCCGCCGCGCTCGTGCATTTCGTAGATATTAAACATAGTGATTATAAAAATAATTTAAAATTAAATGAATAATGCTAAACATTTCACAGAGCATCTTGCCCCAAACTAAGCAAAGCTTGTAATACTGTGGTAATACTAAGGGAACCAGGTAACTGATACTACTTATATACTTGTTAATTATGTTATGTGCTGTTAATTTTCCATAAATAAATACTTTTTGTTTGTAAATACATACATATTATACATAGAAACACCCAGACCCAAGATAAATATTTGCAGATCATACAAACATTTAACCCGCGGCAGGGATCGTACCCCCAACCTTCTGTGTCCCCACTGCGCCACAGCAGTCGTCTCATTACTAGCAGGTTATGTGATAATTGGTGAAAATGTGGCCTGTTACGAAATTTTAGCTAGACAATTTCTTTGTAATGACGTATTGTTTTATTATACACATACAAAGCCGTGGAATTAACAGAAATTAAAATACAACGATTTCAA
Organism: Epirrhoe alternata; assembly: GCA_963565295.1. Classification (NCBI taxonomy): domain Eukaryota; kingdom Metazoa; phylum Arthropoda; class Insecta; order Lepidoptera; family Geometridae; genus Epirrhoe; species Epirrhoe alternata. Next base: position 7,209,413 of record OY751375.1, read on the forward strand.
AAACAAACTATAATATTATATTATTTTTAGTATGTAGGTAGGTACATGTATTTTATTGCTTATTATTTCAAATCTTCACATCAAACTGGAAATGGTTAAATTGCTTTCTGTTTTAGGATGCCTAGCCAAAGCGACCCAATTAGTAATTCTCCACTATCTGGCCGTCCGTCCCTGAAATCGCAGAGTTTATAACGTCAAACAGTTATAAAACAGGTGTAAATAAGACATAAGAACACAAAGAAACATACACATTTAGTTATACATTTTTTCTGCGTTTTTTGCTGGTGATTTCGTATGTGAGTCCGACTAGCACTTCACCGGTTAGTTTTATTTTAATATTTGGTTTGTCCCTGTACAAAGCTCTTACTCGGTTAGTGCCATGTTTTAAAGGTATTTTGTTCAAGGAAATGGATTTAAAAGCAATTGTAATTGTTACAATATTTTATAGACGGATACGGAACTGCTTTTATAAGTAAAGTTAATATAACCATACAGGATGCATTTGTTAATATGAACAATATTAATTCTGCAGGTTGCTGATTACGTGTAGGTAGAGTCACGCCCTTCGTGCTTACATGTATGTGCTGTTGCTATGACTTGATAATGTAATCTAAGATACAGCATAGTACAATTCAAGCAATTTAATAGGTTATAAATGGATAATTACAAGTTGCATACCGACAGACAAGAATAAAATATGACCGCTATTATGAGTATTATGAGCAGGTAGTAAATTAAATTATGAAGAGAACAGATGCAGCTGGGAAGATGGTTTAGGTGCTGAGCAAAGCATGGATTTCTAACACGCTGATAAATCTACTAATGATGTACAGAAGGCCTAGATTTAAGTAAATAAGATTTAAATTCGACTTAACATTTATTTGATGGTAGATAATAAATAAATAAATAATCCTCGACATTTCACACAGCATCATTTAGCCCCAAACTAAGCAAAGCTTGTACTATGGGAACCAGTTATCTGATATACTATTAATATACTTTTTGTTTTTAAATACATACATATTATACATAGAAACACCCAGATTGATTTTTGTAGAGCCGTTGACCCGAAAAGAAGAAGAAGATAGACCCGAGATAAATATTTGCAGATCATAGAAACATTTATCCCGCCGCGGGGATCGAATCCGCAACCTTCTGCGTCCCAAGCTGGCTTTCACCCACTGCGCCACAGAGGTCGTACAAGTTGATACTTGGGAAAGTTCAAAAGATATCTATTTATTTTACTCTAATGCATAGTCGTAATAAAATACCGCTTTGTATCCGATAATCCGGTGCAACTGACTCTATGATTTGAATCTTAATCGCACTGGTTGATATTAATATCATACTGGTTAATTATAATGAATTCATGCGTGCTGTAAACTTATAATCAGCATTGATTTTAATTCTGTTAAACTCTTGTCACTATTTAATTGATTATAATTACATTACATTTATTAATTACATTACCGATTTAATATTTATTTAATGAGTTATTCATTTCATTATTGAAGATGATTTAAGTAATTTATGATCTGGTGTTTTTTTATAAGTCGTGCAAACTGAAGGTATTAGTTTATTTAATAAATAATAATAGGGCTGACTGGTGGGACGAAGCTGGCGACCGCAAGTCTTGGAAAATTATGGGGGAGACCCTTGCCCGGCAGTGGGAAATCATAAGTTAGAAAAAAAGCATAAAAATTCAAACTTGATTTAAACAAACTTGACTTGGTATGCTAAATGTACAATCAAATATAAAGCACAATATATGACCTACATACCTGAATCGTAATTTTCTTTATGCTTTAGAAAATCCTAATTTTTTTCTAACATTATAATGTATGAGAATTGTTGAATTTGAGACCGTGAGTTTCCGTGACTGTGAGACTGCAAAATGCGAGAAAAAATTGTGAAAGTAGAGTCTGGAATATTGTACAATGTACATACTAAGTATATAAAAATATTTATAATATTATTAGGATTTTAATCATAATTTTTAATGTTGTACTAACTCTTTCAAATGTAGATACCAGTTTGACTGCTCCACCTACTTCCAATAAAGGTAAAATGTTCAACTACAAGCCTTAGTCGTGCTATCTCAGTAGTAATTGATAACCATAAAAAACAAGGAAATCGGTTTTTATAATACTTGCTTAGCGGGCCGTACCAAAATGAACCTTATAATTAATTCGTAATTAAAGTACTTAAATAAGGATGTAAGTAATTAAGTGTTAGCTACCTGATATTAGTACGAATATACTAGCTAACTTCTTCAAATAATCATGACAATCCGTCTTAGATTTTAATTTACGTTATGCATCAGCTTTCAAAAAGAGTTTTTTGTTATCCTCTCGTGTCTCACTCCAAAGGTACCCTTGTCAATATCCCTTGTTTTTCAAGACTCGCTCTGATGCTTGAGTTGGCCACCGTTCCTTATGCCTTCGTCAAACTATCATTTTCTAGGCCGGGGAAAAGAAATCTGTTGATTTAAAAACGTTTTATGGTTTACGGAAATATTGTAGCTTTGTTTATGACAGGCAGTATCGAGTGTTGGTGTGAAGTAGGATATTGCCGATATCGAGCTGGGGTTATTGAAGCAAGGACTTTTACCTTCCGGTCACGACGCAGTATTGCCAATTTATTTCCGACAGAAACTGAGACAGATTTATTACAAATCGGTCGACGATAAAGAGATTTGTTTAGCAGATAAGCTTCGGTGGTTGTATTGGTTACAAAAGGAAATGTTTGTTTGAGAGAATACTGTTGTTGGATTCATTCTACAAACGGCCAGTTTCTAACACCCTTTAAAATATCTATTTGTTGTTTTGCGTAATGTGATTATATTACTTTTATATAAAAAAATGACGAATATCTGACCACAGTAAGGCAAATTACAGATAAAATATGGCCCACCTGCAAAAAGAACAAAAATTATGTAACAAAGTTAATTTTAGCACGTTGATCAATGAACCATGTTTTTCTGTCTGCCAGCGTTACAAATAGCTTCTTATCGTCGTTTAGTTAAGTAATTATATTGCTCTTATTCAAGGTCTTGACCTTGATCTCAAGTAATTAGGTATGGAAGTTTCGATACCTGGCTGGACTAAGTTAAGATATTAGTACGTAACTAATCCGTTTTGAACGGTACGTGACCACGATCACGCAGCCTTAAAGCATTGAAAATCATAACTATAAGATAGTATTATGTTTAATTTACTTATCATGCTGTGTGAAATGTCCAGCATTATTTTTTATTATTAGCTTCCGCTTGGCTACGATGCGTTTCAACTTTTAAAATAATCGAAAAATATTTGTTTGGACTCCTGGACTTTTATCTATCAAGCCTGTTACATCTTAAAACAATGTCCCTAGCACTACAGCGTCCAGTGTTAGCCCACTGGACGACTTATGAACTCTTTTTTCCAGGCACTTTACGACATCTTAGCCTGCAATGATGCCGGAAATTCCCTGGAAAAAAGGACCCCCCCGACGAGCGCCACCATAGGTTGCCTCCTGACTAAAAACATCTAGTAAAAAGATTGTTGGCAGTGTGGAGCTTCTTTCTTCTTAGGAGACTGGGAGACAAGTAAAAGTCTAGAGTGCGATTTAAACTGTCTTTATTTTGGATTTTTACCTACTTTTATACAAATGCTGATGGACCACGTGACCAGAAAAAAAAGGAAAAGAGAAGGAATGAGAGCGCTGGGTGAGGTAGCGCGGACCCTTGGTTAGCCAATACTTAGGATTTATTTAGAAAGGAGAACGGCACTTGCATCTTCGCTTATTCTAATTTTGTCTAGCCTACCTATTTACAACTTATTACCTAATGTGATAAATAAACGACAATACTATAAACATTTATTAAATTTCAACTTATTCTATACTATTATCATTATTCTATACTACAAGATTGAAGGAATCGAAAGGCCGAAGTTTGATTAGTTTTGAGGAGCCTACATTTTCTTCAAAACCAACTGATATGACCAGAATTTTGACCAGACAAGATACTTTTTGAGATTAAAACTTGATACTGGTATAATTAAACTGATATTACAGATTACAGTACCAAAGTAGCCTTTATAAAAGAAGAAGATTGTACTTCGTGATAAAATGTGTCTAATTGTTTTAACTCTATAAGTAAAAAAAAAATTGTCGTCCATAATTCCCTTCCTTTCTCTAGTAGAGTATGTATAGTTATTTAATTATCATTGTTGTTTCCTCATTTTTGTTTAGATTTACAAGTACCTATACCTATATTAATTAAAAAAATATATATTTAGGTATGTGCTTAAAACAATATTTATTTAAAGAATATTTTTTGTGTGCCTAATAATTAATTTAAATTTATTAGTTAAGTAAAGTATAATGTAATTTAATAACTTTTTGGGAAATAAAAGGTTTATAATATAATATAATATAATAATACCTAGTTGAAGAAGGTAGCCTATGTAACTTAAGTAAGTTTTTACCTCCTCCTCTCTGTTCACGCTTGCCCGTTACTTGTGTCAAGGCAACGCGACGCTCAACTTCATACTTAGTTAAATTGCAGTAATTTGTACCATTTGCTTTTTCAGACCGCAAATTATGCTAGTTAAGTCTGCAGCTACATAATGGATCTCACCTAGACGCTTCTAAACTCTGTACACGATTGTACAGATCCATAATAATCGTCTGGTTTCCACAACACCAGCTTCGCAGCTTGGTAAGCTCATCTCCGTGGTTTGTCCCCAATAGGGACAAAGTTTGTGGACGAGCGGTAATAATCTGTACAACTGGCTTGCTTTTCCTTTCATTCTCTACAGGCGGATTCGCATGTCCCTATTGGCTCTCATCTAATCAGTCATCGATAAGATCATAGTGAATATGTCGCAGAAAACTAGCCGTTCAATTAAACACCTAGACTGTTTATCAAACGGCGCCGTTCAACTAGCAGCCTGAATGATATGTAGCCGTAATACAAAAATTTTATGAACTAGCTGGCTGATGCTTAGGCTATTCATATAATGTGTTTTAAATTTTAATAGATTTTGGGCACTTAAACTCCATTGGCCAATTTGTAAGTCGCTTAACAGACTGTTCACTAGCTGAAAGATGTAAAACATATAGGACATCTATCCCAGGCATCATGTGAGTGCGAAACCCCAACATAACCATCATTTTTTCAAAAACAATTGGTTTATTTGAACGTAGCGAACGTTTTTTAGGTCTGTGGTGAAAACCGAATATTAAATTTGAATTCAGTTAAACAAGATTAATCGCGTTCAATTTCAACGGTGAAATCCATCTTAATCAATTAAATACTAATACACGTGCTTACATAATATAATTTTATCTTTAACCTTTTAATTGGTATATAAAAAAAATATCTCATACGTTATTGATATTTAATGGTTCGCGTGGCCTCTGGCATTCCCGATTTTTGTTTTAGGTAATACCTGTAGGTACATATACAATTTTTAAATATTGATAAGAGTGACTACTTTACGATGCCTAAATGTGTATTACCGATAAAAGTGATGAAGTTCATAACGCTATGTTTCTTCACTCATTATCATTGTCAAATATTACTGTTTGGTTACGATGTTTTTTTCTGTAGCGAAAAATGCATTGATGCATGGCCAGCCGAATCGTGGTAAAAAAGTCATAATTATTTACTTAGTCATCATTATGGAGGGGCAGGCGTGTTAAGGTAGGTACGTCTTCATCTGAAAATGCAGTTATTTATTTCTTCTAAATTCTATTCTTCTTCTTTCTGCTAAATTCTAGAAGTTCCTGAAGAGACTCTCTTGTTGCCTCTGTTACTTATTACACTTATTCGGTTCTGCGTCATTTATTTCATCGTCTACACAAGAACCAAATATAATTATAACTTTTTAAACTACCATGGTTAACACTATAAACACAATTAACGGGATATTTACCATGATTACATATTGTTTGAGTTTCCCGATATTTCGACGTGGTTGCACACGCCATGATCACGGAGGAACTGGTCATTGCGAGTTGTTTGATGTTTATTGGCAGACGAAACGATCTACCCTCCTTCTAAGTCTTTTATTATTGCGAGATGTTTCGTTAGCACCAGTTTGACCCGGTTGAGAGTGAGTCGCTTAATAAATGATTTTAAAATTAATTATAAACATGTAACATGTGTGTTCCCACCCATCAATATATCTGAACTCCGAAGTTATGCTTTTTTGATATTAAAATATTTTTTCCTTGGCTTTAGTTAGAACGCCATCTATATCACCGAGGGTAAACTGATTTATACTTTGCTCCTAGGTGGCGTTTCTATTAAGATACGATCATTTTGAGTTTTGAAAAGTAAATGGAGATTTTTGCTTAGAGTTTCCGATCTTTTTGTTTGTTTTCAAATTTCAAGTACCTACTTATGTTTTTTTGCTCACGAATTTGCAGGTAGGTAATATTAGTTACCTAATCGTTTTATTTCGAAACTCAAAACCAAACAGTACTTGCTATTATAAAAAAAATACGTTTCGAGTCAATTTCTTCAAAAAAATTGCCGCTCGCTTCGACAAGTTTCACACCAGTTGCCACTATCGTTTTGAAGCGCTCTTGGTAGTGCTTGCTTAGTCGTTCTTGATAGATCGTCGAAGTTAAGCAACGTTCGAAACGGTCTGTAAGTGGATGGATGACCGCCAGTGGCATTTTCATCTGAGCGCTTCCGTGCTTCGGAGGGCACGTTAAATGGTCGGTCCCGGCTATTTAAGTCATGACGGAAGCCTTAAGGCGGCCTAAAAACTCCGTCACCAGAGTTGGCCACTGACTCATACGAACTTAGGTACCTACTTACTATCGTTTTGTTCTAAGCATTGCAAGATTACCTCTTGAAATTCTTGAGAGGAGAGGAACATAACGCAAAATTAGTTATTTATTCGATCGAAATTCAAAACAATTCATAAAGCTTAACGTTAAAATGATTATTGTATCAAGCGAAAGAGTTTAATAGTTTGTATATTTTTTCGATTCACTCAAGACTCCTGCATTTTGTTCCTAATAATGCGCAGACGAAGTCGCGCGGGTCAGCTAGTTACTTATATTTTGACTATAGCACCCTTATTTCTGTAACCGCTCATCTAGTTAATAACTCATCAACCGTTGGACATGCAGGTTGGCTTGGCTCACATAGAAAAAAATATTGGTAATTACTAGAATAATTACACATACTAGGTAATAATTACACATATTTACGTACCAAATATTTATGTTATTTTATGTTAGACATAAAACAACATAAATATTTTTCTGGCCGGCACTTTTAAATTCTTGGTTCAGAAATGTATGAACGCAGAATGATGTCCTCTAGCATAGAAAAAAATATTGGTAATTACTAGAATAATTACACATACTAGGTAATAATTACACATATTTACGTACCAAATATTTATGTTATTTTATGTTAGACATAAAACAACATAAATATTTTTCTGGCCGGCACTTTTAAATTTTTGGTTCAGAAATGTATGAACGCAGAATGATGTCCTCTAGATTATTTTAACAAATTTACCTACATAATCATTGCCAAAATTTGTTTAAAAGGTTTTTAAAAAGCATATACAGGATGCATGGTCGGCGGTTTGATGGACGTCCGCGCCTACTGCAGTGCTAGTCGAGGTTGAAGTCAAGGCTCAATCTTAACCTCTCGAAGCATGTCTGGTGGTCAACGTTTCGTTCTGTCTACGAATGTTGAAGGTGAAAGTCAAGGCCGCACGTAACACTAACCAACACACCATGCGTTATGTAAATCTCGTTGCATAGATAAACAGATTGATGAAGAATATTTTATTTTTGTAGTTTTTAATGCAAACAAAACAAACAAATAGGATCACGACTGTATCCTATCCTATTCTGTGTTGCTAGATGGGCTGGCAGCATGCATGACTCCAGAATATTCCAAATGTCTACGGTGTACATGAAATATACCCAGGGTATCTTGGATGGAAGACTTGTAGGTGATAGTGGATATCCTACGCTACCATTTATACTTACGCCTATAAGGCCTACTCCTGAAGATCCCCCTTCAATACGCTATAACAGAGCTCAAATAAAAACAAGAAATATTGTTGAGAGAACTTTTGGAATTTGGAAACGTGGGTTCCCTTGTCTTTCACGGGGGTTAGGAAATAAACTTTTTAATACAGTTGCTCAAAAAGTGGCGTATTGCAGGGACTTAGAGCGTTCGGGATGTGGGCTATTACATACTCGTGCTTTTTTTTTACCTTTCCCGCACTCGTGCGTTCTCTTTCCCAACTGTCAAAATAATGTCTATTAAAAAGAAAAACCGACTATGAAGTTTTTATGATTCATGCAAATACGTATATTTCTAAAAAGAACCTACTAATTTGTTTCAATATCAGATTTAATGATTTGATTGAATGAGTTAGGTTAGGTTTCATTTCATTTCATATCAATTAAAAAATTCTACTGAAGACTTGGCTGTATGGGCATAGTTCCCTTTGCCTACCAGAATGGGTGAAGAAAAAAAAACTGCTTATATTCTACGGTTGGCGCCATTTTTCAGAAATTTTCTTTATTTTATAGCCATGGGTAACTCAGATAAAAATCGTGAACTGCAGGTTTCAGGTATTTTTCAAACCTGAAGTAGAGTTAAATCGCAGCTCAAACAGCTCAACTATACCTACATACAAAAAAAAAAAAAAAAAAAGTTCAACGGAATCATACTTAGTTAAAAATAAAAATTCTTTTTACAGACATTTTTGTGTTTATTACCTATAACGTCATCTATGATTTTACGTAAGTACTAAGTATAGGATGAAAAGTTCCATCAACAGTATCGGAGTTTGCTTAATGGTTTAACAATTTATGTCACTAGATGGCACTTTTTCGCAATTTTCAGAAAAATACCTGTAAATATTGTAGCTTGTAGATAAAGCTTGTAGATATTTATTATTCCAAAATATTTTTCTAGGTAATTTCATTCTGCTATTAAAATTATGTTAATTCCCAAAACTTAAATATCCGACAAAAAAAAAACCCAAAGACAGGATCTCGAGACTATGCAGTAGACAGGTCAAGTCAAGCTTTGGTCTTATTTTAATAAACACTAAATTACATTGGCCTGTTTATACATTACATTAATTTATATTAATACTATCATTTAATAAAAGAAATAAACTAATGTTATTTTATTTAACGCTCATACATTACGCTTTACTATAAAATAAATAAAACGGAAGTTGTATCAGCCGTTTGTCCCGGAAGCTACACACAGCGCCACGCAGTACGATAGATGGACGCGGCAGCGGTCGTAAACTCAAAATCGGTGACCTGATTTTCAATAATAAACCTTATTCCTATGTAGTTAAAATCCAAATTACTAGTTGATATTAGTCAGGCTATCAGTCAAACAAGTACGTCGTACATCAGATCAATCAGTCTAGCTCTGCTTTTCGAATAATGACCTTAACTGTATTGAAATAAAACACAATATAATATTGCATGATCTTGAGTTTCGTTAGACTTTAATGACTTTTTGGATCTGAGCATCGATCAATTCAGCTCCTAACGGATTTGATCTGTTTACGTCAGCTTTTCGAATAAAGACTTTAGTGTCAACGAAATAGAACACAAAATAATATTGCTTAATCTTGAATTTCCTATGCTTGTATGACTTTTTGGTTCGGAGCATCGATCAATTCAGCTCCTGACGGATTTGATCTGTTTACGTCAGCTTTTCGAATAAAGACTTTAGCACCAACGAAATAGAACACAAAATAATATTGCTTAATCTTGAATTTCCTATGCTTGTATGACTTTTTGGTTCGGAGCATCGATCAATTCAGCTCCTGACGGATTTGATCTGTTTACGTCAGCTTTTCGAATAAAGACTTTAGCACCAACGAAATAGAACACAAAATAATATTGCTCAATCTTGAATTTTCCTATGCTTGTATGACTTTTTGGTTCGGAGCATCGATCGACATGATGGAGACTGACGGACTTGATGTAAAGTATGTATTTGTCACATCTTCGCTTTTCAAATAAAGACTTTAGGGCTATTGTAATAAAGTACAATACAATATTGATTGGTCTCGGATTGGGACGGAAAACGAGCTGTTAGGAAGTGTTTGAGCTGTCGTATTCTGTCAATACCTGAAAGACGTATATTGATTTGAGCTGCAGGTTTTCCGTACATATCCATCCTTCTACCCACGGCTATTATTTTATTAAATTGCTTAATTTTTTTCGCAGCTGTATTAAAAATAGTCGTTCAGTACACGTGCGGAACCGTCATTGCAACTTGTTCTGACTGTCAACCCTCACCTTCGGCACCAAAATGGTGTCGTAGATGAACCAAATACTAATAATATGTCTGGCACGAGCTCTCAGGGTTCAAGTAAGAAATACGAGTACAATTATAGAAAATTTCTACCAATAATTTACAGTTTCTACTTACTACCTACCTATCTATGAGTAATTTCTGTAATAAATGTTTATTTTAGTTGTCACTTAAATTAATTCAAGATATGTTTATTTAATTATAGGTAACTTTTTAAGTGTTAAAGAGTTCAACATTATAGAAAGACTGAAATTAAACAAATGTTAAAGTAAGATAAGGCTTGTTTATTGAAATAAAAATAAAATAGAGTACCACAGTAAACTTCTAATATTGTTAATAAAGTAGTGGTTATTTTATTATATAGGTACATGCATTCTATGACATCAAATCTGTAACAAAAGAAAAAAGCTTGTACATATAAGCATGTAAACCACAAGAAACAATCAATCCATTATCACTCAAACCTGCAAGTTAGCATTGTAATTACAGTAATAGGTACCTGGGGAAAATTGTTGTCTTTGCCGAAGAATCAGCTCAGCTAGCTCAGCTTTTGCTTTGGCTTCTCTAAGTTGCTCTTGAAGTATTTTTATCTCTACTTCGTGCTTTTCATTTGCCCTCATTTGGCGATCATTGTATTCTCTCTCCAAAATAGAGTCCTTATTACGCTGACCTGTCAGCGCTGTTGGTCTTCTTTCAGGTGGTCCAGTTGGAGCGGTTTCTAACACAGAGGTAAGTGTGAATGTCTGCGGAGGAGTTTCTGTGACCACTTTAACTGGGTCAACAGGTGCAGCCACAGTCACTTCCTCTTTATAGACGGTTTGCACCATGTCATACTCTGTAATATCTGAAAAGCATAATAGTTTAAAAATAATTTATTAATCTCAGATGCATTATGTAATAAAAGCTGTAAGTATAAATGTTTTTCTTTGTTTACCAGGTTTATAACAAAGTACTTAAATTTATATAAGTATTATATTACATAATAATAAATACTTAGATGTTAATTTACTTTTGTAGGTAGGTACAGTATTTACCAAGAACTGCATACGAATCAATTGCAGTATCTATCCCAACTATAAGCGCTGGGACCACTTCAGATACATCAGGGTCAATGTCGGCATCGCTTATTGATGGCCTTCCCCCAGTGGCCAAGCGATGTTGGCGTTCTCTGGTCAACGCCTCCCTTTGTCTTTGTTTAATATTCAGCCATAGCCGCCGCAGTTGTTTAGTTGTTGCCTAAAACAGTGAATGTAAATAGTGCAACAAAAAAAACAAGCCAAAATTTTTCACTAACCAATTTCATGGAAATTAAGGTCAAAATCTCAGACAATAAGGTTCCTTTTTTTCTGTTACCTGATGTCACAATATTAAATAGTAAATAATGTACCTAATTATTTACCTACCTGGTTAGATGAGTGCGGACTAGCGTTGTATTCAGCAGCTATTTTGCACCAGGTCTCAGTTTTATTACGTAGTGACGCACCATCGGTTTCTTTGTTTTCCACTACAGCCTTATATTTTTTTAAAATTTCTACAAAGTATTTTTTTCCATTGGAGTAAAAATATGTTTTTTACTTTCCATTTTATAAAATTAAATGAGATCGAGCAATTCTAGTTTGGCGCCAACCTAATCTGTGTTTGGCACACTGACGACACATTGCGTTTTGTTGTACCTAGTTTTATGCTTACTGAGATAAGTAGGAAACAGTTATGTCGTATTGGGAAATAAATACACAACCTTTTTAACAATTCAACGCTTTTTTGGGTAGCAACCAACTTTTTAACGTGTATTAGCGCTATTTGTAAAAGTTTTAATAAAATAAAAAGTATTTCAATCAAACGTTTTATTATATCTTTTGACATAGCAATAATGAAACGCAAAAGTCTCATTCAAAACTTCGGTCAATGTGACGTCATCGTTCACGAGATCAAGCTCTCAACTCGGAGTACCTGCTCTCAAGTACAGCTAGGTGAGGAGCTGATCTTGAGTACTGAGATACTGTATTTATATGTCTATTAATTAGCAACAATCTTGAGATGCTGATGACGTCATAATGGCGTATCAAATGATATCGCACTTGAGGACGTGATTGAGTAACGATTATTAATACGGGCCTTAGACTTGAGTTAGCGCATGCTCATGCATTTATTTTAAAAAGCTTGTTTTTGAGTTGAGTAAAAAAATATTGCTCGAATTCACATTTACGTTCGACTGCGGACTAGAACCTGAGCAAAGAATCGTTTTAAGAATTTACAGTATTTGTCTATTCCGTTACCGTATATACCGTAGTTCCGCATTTATTTAAATAATTTATTCCTTTTCGCTTGGCGATATGGGGAAATAAATAATCGTATACATAACAAAACTATAAAACACTTTGGATTGGAATACAATTGGCTCAAATTTTGTTGAGATTAAGTTCTGTATTATGATTCTCAATTCAATTTATTCATAAAACACATAAATATTACAATTATTATAAATAATTTACCACGAACCCCGCACTAGGCTAAGCCTGTATCGCGGTAGCGTAATTATTTATAAGTAAGTATATAAAATAAATATCTTATGAAACATAATACTCTGGGATAATACCTAATATATAACACATAAAAAATATTTAAATAATTACTACACTAAAATTGTCTAAGTCTATGAGCTGTACGCACTATCCGAACCGTCTGTACCTACACAACACCCTTCGGCCAAAATGCTGCATCCATGTAGGTCGATAGACTAGCAGTCGGCACTCTCACCATATATGAGTTGAAGCTCATGTTACGATGAGATGCCAACTGCACAACCCTCACGGTGAGCTGGGTCTTCCGCTTCACATTCTCTGCGACGTCCTACGTTCTCAGGCTTCACGTCGAAGTGAACTCGGGAAACGTAGAGCTGAGTCGTTGGAATCTCAGCACGCAGCAAGTGTAGAGTTTCGGTCGTCAGTGCGGCGGTCTCGCATTGATTACGAGACGAGGGCTTCTTTTTCTTCCGTTCCACCTTGATGAATCCCTCATCGTCACATTGTGCCTTCCGAGATACCGGAAGTACTGACGGAAAATTTCTGACTAAGGGCCAATTTCACCGGAGTTCAACTAAACTGCGTTTAGTTGATCTTGAGTTATTCTTATAGTTAACCTGGTGATTCCGCGAACTTAACATGAGTGCAATCTATGGCATTATTACAAATGGAAATTTAATTTTTAAATTTTTGTAAAATGCAGTTTGAGTCTGGTGGATCTCTTTTTATGACTCAGGTAAGTAAATTTGAAGTGGTCGGAGTGAAGCTATAGCAACGCTCACTCTGCGCACAATTCTGTGTGCAGTGGAAGTGCTAAATCCACATAAATCAGCAGCAGTCATTTGGTAGCACCCCGTTGCGTAAAAACGAAGAGCACATACATAATAGCTGATTTATGGGAGATACACTTGTTCCTGAAATAAACATTGTTGGTGTTCAGCGACTATATGCAGTAGGTACCCACACAATACGAATTACTATATGCGTAGGTAGTAGGTAGGTTCTTGTAACTCACATGTTTGATGGAAATTCTAGTTTATCTTCGATAGACTCCAATAAAGATGACTGTTGGTTTTGAGAGACGAAATCTTGTTACGAAGTCCGTCTCATCCAAAGTGTCTCTTTCCATTGAACAATAAAATATTCCGCCAATTAAAGTTAGATATAAAAATCAAAACAAGGAGCCATGACAACAATGCAAATGACAGTTCCTTGAATTGTTCCTCTTATCGGAGACGATTAGAGGCACTAAACGGCCGAAAGAGTGTGAACCGAGTTTAGCGTTGATCTCCGATCAATTTTTGTTGGTGAAACCCGAATGGAAACTTTAATCTTAGTCTAAGCCTGGAACTGAGTTCAACTTCGTTGATCGGTGAAATTGGCCCTTAGTGTGCGGAAATTATGACAATAGATTTCTCTGTTCTAGGAGTAGGTATATACCACGTACATTTTGAGAACACTGGCCTACTAACATTGAATTTAAATTGACATTGAAGTTGACTTTTGAATTGATTGGTTGAATTAAGTAGGTATAAGTGGGACTACCACCGGTATCAGTTTATTTGTACCTATTGGACAGTTAAAACTTCAACAAATAATTTTATCATTAAGTACTTAATTAATTTAATAAAGTCAGTAGTCTTTGGCGGTAAAACTAATTACGAAAATTATTTAATAACACGGCTGCTACAAATAAAGTTAGATTGTGATCGTAGCTTGGGCTGAAAAAGTATAGCCTTGTCCTCTTTGTCTCCATTCAGGCCAAACGGATCAAGGCGAATATGTGCAGTTTATGCACTTTGTGCGACGGACATCTTCCATCACGCAACCTGTATTTGCATTGTCCATTATCAACTTGATTACTTGATTACCTGTTAGGCAATAGAGACACGAAATCCATGCTTTACGTTGTGATGATAATTGCCAGCAAAGTACTGCGATTAAAGAGGACAGCTTTGTTTGATGTAATTTGCATAGATAATCTGGTGATAAGCATCATCTCAGAAACGATGGTAAAATCTGCGTCAAACCGTTAATTTTGTTTTTTTCAACAATCACATAGGTAGCTTATCTACACTACTACCACTGTAGTAGTGATAACTACTGTTGATATCATCAATTATAAGTTACTTGGAAACTACATAATCTGAGGATGATGCAAACATTTGTCGCCGCGGAAATCACGACCAGCATCTACTCGTATTTTGTCCCTGCTGGCTACTTGCATTATTTTACACCAGAGCCAATCGAATGCGTTTATTTCCATCATTAAATAAAGATTCCGGCTCTCTGATGCCGGTTACTGCATCGGTAACGTAATGACGACGAAATCTGAATAGTTTCAATGTCAAGGGCGCGACAGTCGTGATCGGCACTAGGGCTGGCCGTCGGAGGACGAGTCGTGTTCACGTGAAACATTACTGGGGCGAGGTTTTATCTCATAAAAAAACGAGTCATGCTCGTTGTAACATTGTGATGCACATCCAGGCTAAGGCTAAGTAGAGGGAATATGGGCCATTTTCAATATTTCATCATATTTTTTTATGATTCCAAGCATAAGATAACTTTTTTGTTCTTCTTTCTAATCCTGTCCTGTTAACTTTCAGGACAACAAGCCTTTCTTCTTAGCTATCTAATCTAATAGCTTTCTAATCTAATAGTGTCTTCATTGTTTTTTTACTGCCATGATACCTACCTACGTTAACGTCATGTCTTTCGCACTTATTTACACTAAGTATCTACCTACTTACATCAATCAATTATAATTATTACAAACTGGTTTCAATTTCATGTATGTAGTTAAGTATGTATAAAAATACTTAGATATTGTTATAATTATAAATCTCATCTATAACATTATTTTTTACTCTTTTAGTTCATTGGGTCCCGTCGTATCAACGCAAATCAGCTTTTGGTTCTCGTTTTGATAAGGGTTCTCGAGTAAGTGTGTTTCAAGATTTTCCGACACATCCATCATGTTCGGTCAGAGGTGGAGTACTTAGGTACCTCTCGGATGTCACAAAGCATGTGTTGCGAGAAAGAACCCTAACCCTACTAGCACTCTAGGCACAGAATACAGCCAGGTGAAACTCTCAATAAAATTTTGCTATAATTAATAGCGAAGAAAAATAAAACCAAAGCCTGTCTTTTTTGCTTATCCATAATATCCATAATCATATTATAAATGTGAAAGTAACTCTGTCTGTCTGCCTGTCTGTCTGTTTGTTACCTTTTCACGCCCAAATCACTGAACAGATTAGGCTAAAAATTGGCACGGATAAAGGTTGAATCCCAAGGAAGGACATAGGCTACTTTTTATCCTGAAAAAATCTCGAGGGACCGCGAGTCACACCGCGGGAGCGCAGCTAATAAAAATAATAAAAGGTAAAAGATATAAAAAATATGCATTATTTCTGCAACTAGTTATCTATTTATTATCTTATATCGATTGCATATAACACGAGCTGCCAGCGTATGTTTTGCTCAAGGCGATACAATTTGCTGTCACTTAGGATATGACGGTGCCACTGTGCAGATTTATTGTGTCAGGGTCCCTAGCTTCTGTGCCTACGGCCAAAGCCTAACGACCTCGTTGACCACCGGCGGTCGTGGGCGAGCGACCTCTTCCCTGCCAGCTCGTAGATAAAACTTTTCATAAAAAACGATTACAATTGGTTGCAAACTTTTATTAAGGTCAATATTAAATATTTCCTGATCTGTCGACACCTCCGTTAATTATTGCGCCAGAACTAAATGGCATACTCTGGAACTGTAAGATCTGTATGAAGGTCGACCGTCTCACTCAACTGCTAAGTTCCTGGAAACCTTTGATCGATCACCGAGATAGGTAATTGTTTTTCATTTGAAAATGACAATTATTGTAACCATTAAATCCTCAAGATCGGTTTACAATTGACGTAATATCATTGATCTTTCGTGTTTTTATGTTCCATGTGCGTGTCATTCGCATTATTTTATTTTTTATTACAAATTAGGAACTTCTAAGAGTTCCCAACAGGCGAAAACGCCTAAAAACACCTTTGTTCTATAATAACGGCCATAATACACATTCCGGGATTTTGCCCAGCAACGGTTTAAACAAAGCAGAATAGTATCCCGTTTAAATGGTCGAATCTGATGATTAATCATGATTGATTGAATTGTTTCAGATTGATCATGATGTAATCTGAAACAATAACAAATCATAGACAAATTATTCATGAAACAGGTCTACTACACCTGTTTCTGATTATTTTTGTCTACCTGATCAGATAGTAGGTATATGTAGGTATTCATTGCTTCGCGCCACAGAGAAATAAGTATAAGTAAACTAAAATCCTAAATTACTTGACCAAATGTGACTCATTATTCTTTAATAGTTCCTGTTTAATGCCTGCTACTAAGTTCCGTATTACAATATCCTATACGACAACTTGTAGCAAAAACTGACTCATTATTTCACAGACAGGATACTATTATGGCCGCGGATTTACTAAGTACACATGTTGGCTAATAAATCACGCTAAGGTCATGAACAATGTCAGTCATTGTTTCTATACGTCCACATGCATTCGAAATGCTAGTAAAATTTACCTTTTTAACTAGCATTTCGTCGGTTACGTATTTATACTATACTAGCTGCGCCCCGCGGTTTCACCCGCGTAAGTCCCGTTCCCGCGGGAATATCGGGATAAAAAGTAGCCTATGTGTTAATCCAGGGTATCACCTATCTACATACCAAATTTCAACCAAATCGGTCCAGCCGTTTTTGCGTGAAAGAGTAACAAACATCCATACATCCATACATCCATACTTACAAACTTTCGCCTTTATAATATTTATAGGATTTTCGCCACAAATTCCTGTACCTACACATTCGGTTGATTTAATTTTGTTATTTGAAACATGTCAGCTCACAGCGTGTAGGAAAATATTGATATCTTGTCCACTCGCTGTAAAGCTTGAGTGAGCTTTCAATCATCCGCATTTTAAATTTCACTCTGAAGAACTTATCTCCGCAATTTTATTTACATAATTGAATGTTTTAACTTTTGTAAAGTAGTAGCTTACACTCATATCTTTAGTCGTTTGTTACCTCGACCAGTGGACTCCCTTCAGTCATCCTCATTTTACTACGCGAAAAATCCGTTATATTTATCTCTGTGTTGGGATGTTTTCTAAAGACAATAAATAAGTAATAACAAAATATAACTATGTTAAAAATTACATTTATTTTAATCTTTAGTTCGTATTCCGCTAACTCTCTTTTTGCGCCTATTGCAATTTAGTACCTAGGTACTTCCTCCCCGCTGCATTTATTATGTTCTCCCGTACATGCAGTTTTCCTTAAAATCGATGACATAGTTCATAAGAACAGATCTTCGTACGTTTCAGACTTTCCCATAGGTACCTACCTACTGACCACGGACCAGATTTCTTAAATCCGTGGTAGGTAGGTTACCTTACCTATGTCTCAATGATAATAATGTTGAAATTTCAAATTCAAATCACATTATTGATGGTCAGAGGGAATAATGAAATTCAGTAGGTAGTACTTTCCCTACAGCATTATTACTGGTTAGGTTTGCAAGATAATACTGATAATGAATACTACGTAATTAGATTTTTCGAGCAGAATGGTGTAAAAACCCGTTTATTGATTCTAAAATGGTGTAAGTGAATACTTAAATTCAATGTATATGTAGCCAACTTTCTGCGATATAAGCTATTTAGTGGCGCCACCTATTGAAATATAAGTGTACCATTTCATAGTACCCATACATTACCACTAGGTAAGCGAGAAAATTAATGTGTTCACGCAGCCACAGTAGGGGCAACAGGCAAGCTCTACATTTAGTTATAACTATTATAACTAGGTGGCGTTATGAAGCTTGTTTATGTTGCTTCTAACCCAAACATTTCCTAATTCATTCATTCGGCAACAATGCTACTTTGATTAACTTCGGGACTTCACATACTATTGTGATGTCTTGTAAAATGTGAAAAGTATTAAACAATGTTATTATTATGAATAAGACTAAGTGATAATGTGATTGTGCTTTATTAATAAAAAAGACAAAATGTATCGGTGTAATGTAAATACGTCTAGAAGATATTTTGGAGTTTCCAATAAAACTGTTTTGTAGGTAGGTAGTTTACTTACTTATTTTATTAAATTGTTATGCACCTAGTTGTTATAGATCTCAGCATGCTAATTGCGCTTTTAATATAAGTTTCATTTCCTATTAAGTTTATTAAAGATTACTGGTAATTCAGTCAATCTCCGTAGTTTAGATTCGGGTGCATTGGAGAGGTGAATGACCTCGGTCTGTCTAAGTGTAGGTTTTTAGGGCGCGCACGCTGCACTCAGTCAACGCGTTGCCATGGCGACACCGGGGGATCCGCCGTTTTGGTCCGGGAGATTGTACTTATAGGTACATTTTTGATATAGGGTAGGTTCCTTAGCTAGGTTTGTATTGCTACTGATTAGGTATGTATACCTACTACTGCCTAATTTACCTAGTACCTACCTACTCAATTACTTATTAGATACTTAAGTTTATTTTGCAAAATAGAATGTTCAATTTTATCCTACGTAGATATTTCCAGGAATCGAACTTTCCTGTGAGTAGGTAAGAGCCTTATTGCCTTTATCAGTATAAGAATAATCAGAATCGAATCAGTTGCCTACAGAAATTACCTCCTGTAGGAGGTTAATGCGGCAAATCAGTTTATTACTGTGTATTGTAATACAAGTCAAAAACAACATTAAGTATTTTTACCTTGTCTACTAATAAGTTACAGGCTTACAATATATCAGGTATATTTAAGCTATATAATTTATAGACTCCTTTATTATAAAAAAAACCGGACTGCACGTGTTATCCCTTTTTAATTATTTTTAGAAGTAAGTAGGTATCTAAATAACCCTTTGTGCTTTTTTATACTCGTACGTATCTATAAGTAGTTTGATATTTCAACATTTTTCTGATTGAATATAAGCAAAATTAACTGAAATTCGATTTAAAAGAATGTAGGTATATTTTATAATGTTTCGAAATAAAATATTAATAAACAATCGAATTGATGCCAAATATGTATGCATGCGGGGACCGCTAGTGATCTAGAATGTTCTAAAGGTATGGTGAGGATGACCGAGGGCCAATGCCGACAACCTGGCGTGATACGCAGCACCCGAGACTACATACACGCGCTTAGATCGGTACCAGAATCCCCAGGGTCGGAAGCACGTGCCACATCTCCTGTCTCCACTGTGTCTGGGGACGATGATTCAACCACTAAATCGAGGTTAGTGCTTCAAGAAATATTAAAGAGTCTGGGCTATGCCAGCTTAAATTCAGTTTTTGCTCCCGCTCCGTTTTACCAGCCCCACTTGTTGCACAGTGTCAATGGATTATTATTATTCAATAGGGGATTCATTCGTTTTAATTTTAAACTAAGGGCCGCACCAATCATAAGTTTTTTACTGTTCAGTGTTAATAAGTATATACGTGTTAATAAGTGTGTGAGAGCTCATAGGTGAAGACTATCTTGCCGAAGCAAAACTCGAAAGTCTGAGCCATCGTCGCGAGGTAGCGAGTTTGTCGGTCTTCTATAGATTGTACTACGGTGAGTGTGCCCAGGAGCTATACGACCTTATTCCGCCTTCACCGTTCTTTTACGGGGATAGACACCAGATTCGACCCTCTAAGACCAAAGGAACGCGAGTAAACGAGGTAAGCTTATCGGAAAATACAAAGCACCTGAAATTCAATTTTGTTTTCGAGGTCTACGGTCCTTATTTTTACCTACCCCTGGGTAAGGAAAAAAATCAAGAGATAAAAACCTTTAGACCAACCTGTATTAGGCTCTAACATTGAATGACATTACTAGCACTGGCTAGGGTTACAATGTGCTTAGAGAAGCACACTGTAAGCCTAGCTAGTGTACATATTATTATGTAAGTCTCATTTACGGAGTCGCGTGTTGCGTTGGACGGCGCGGCCCGCACTAAATTCAAACATTGGCGTTGTAGAGTGGCGTTTACGGCGAAACGCCAGACGAGACGCGCGAGACCCATGTCTCCATAAACGAGGCCTCAGGCCTGAGTATATTTTGTGCAGCGTAGTGCGTGGACTCAGCTTAATACTGGCTAGGTATAATGTACAAGACGTGTTTTCATTTCGCAACTTTGTAATAATTTTATGTCGTATCTGTTTACCTTAAACTAAAAACAAGTCACCTTGCTTCCGTCAGGGTCATTTTTGCTTGCATCCTTATCACGCTATCACGAGGTTATCAGCAACTATATAATAGGGCAAATGTTACTTCAACGTGCCTTTAACTTATAGCTACTGGCTAGCTACGAGTACTTACGACGAATAAATATTTGCATTTGAACTATAACTTTTCGTGCAAACTTTTCCACTTTTCATCTCTAATAAGAAGCACGTTTTTTGATATATTTTATACAAATAACTCTGTATTTGTCGCAGGCAACTGGTTTAATCAGTCATTCAACTAAACGCCTAGCCATTTCATTAAGCGGCGCCGTTTCACTAACGGCCTGAATGATATTGAGCCGTCTGGTTAAATACAAACATTGAATGAACTGACTGGCTGGATGCTTAGGCTATTAATTTATAAGATTTCGTTTTATTACATTTCTGGTGCATCGGTGGCCGCTGCCGCTTTTTTTTATCATTAAATCAGTTGGTTAGTTTATGTTAGGCTATGCGCAAGGTGAGAGTGCCGCGGTAGCGGCCGCCGATGCGCCAGAAATTGAATAATATTTATCTTTATTACCTAAGAAACGACTTGGCTAGGGAAGTAGTTTAACATAATAGGTCCAAGCCATTTGTCTAATATCGTTCAGGCCGCTAGTTGAACGGCTGATTAAACCAGTTGGCTGCGACATATACGAGTATATCTCAATGATAATTTTAGGAAAAGGAAACTAATAGAGACTTGTAGAGACACAAATAACCAAAAACTCACTATGTCGTTTACCCTTTTAGTAAAGTGATAGCACATTGACTCATGTTTTAGCTGTATTTGCTAAAAATCTAAACTAGGAGTATTTTAATAATATTTGTATTGATTTAGTGGCAAAACTTGGTGACAAAATTTTGCCTTTTGAGATGGCATAAAGGCTGTCATGTCCGACAGTTTAATTTCTCACCGAAGCCCGGAAAGCAACCGGAAAGGCTCTATTTTCTTTGGCGCTGTCTTTCTCTTCCTAGACCCAGGTACAAATTTAATGAAAAATGGGATCCTCCTTTCATTCCATGATTTTTCATCACAATAGGTATTTATCTCCGTTCGATCCAAATTTTTGATACCTATATATTTCCCGTTTCATCCCAAACCTTTTTATTTGTTATTGCTATTATTGGAAGTTGGTGAATCAACTTATAAACTACTCCTTTCGTGTCCCAGGCATAGAAATTGACATAAATTCAGTTTTTCATCTAAAAAATTGTGGTTTTGATGTTAATGGAATATTATAGATATTTTGCCGACATGGTAGTTTCTTAGTTTTTAATAGTTTGGTGCAGTTTTTATGTTTGAGATATCGTAACATGCAGAACTTCAGCACTCTCCATACAAAAAATATATGATGCCAGGGACTGATTTTTTGTATGGAGAGAGCTTAAGTTCTACTGAGTTACCATAATAAAATCCTAAAAATTGCAACAAACTATTTAAAACTATGAAACTAATAAAAATTATTCAAAATTAGTCTTTATCAAGGCAGTGTTCAATTAATTAATTATTATTATTATATTAGCCCTTCATGTCCCACTGCTGGGCAAAGGCCTCCCCCCATTCACTCCATTCGTCCCTCGCCCGTGCTAATAGTGTCCAGTCGGCACGGAATTTGGCGAGCTCGTCCCTCCATCTTGTTCGTGGTCTGCCTCGACGTCGTCGCAACGTATCCGGGTACCACTCCGTGGTCAATTTGGCCCACTGGTCTCCGACATGCGGCAAACATCCAGGCCCGCCCAGTCCCATTTAAGCTTTGCGGCTTTTGTGGCTACATCGGCGATCTGTGTTCTTGAGCGCAGCTCGGTGTTGCGAATACGGTCGATCCGCTTTACTCCGAGTATGCTGCGCTCCATCGCGCGTTGGCAAACCTTGAGCTTATACTTTTTGATGTTGGTCAAAGACCAGGTCTGCGCACCATACGTAAGCTATTTTTTGTATAGGAAAAACTTGTAGTATGTACATAAGTAACAAGTTTTTCTTTATCCCTTTTGAGAATATTTGCGCATAATAAACTTTTTGAATCAAAAAGCAGTTTTGCAAAGCTGAGATGCAGATCCTCATCAAATCGAAATACATTCCACTAAACTAACACGACTCTGTGTTGGTTCTGTTCTCATGTGTTAATTATTAATAGTTTACAACATGTGATGATGTGTGTGAGCTATGAAAGAATAGGTAGATCATAGGTACGTGGAACACTCTACATTAAACGTATCTACTATGAATACAATAAAAACCTACCCACCGCAGCGATTTATGCCATGTTCGTCTCGCAAAACACTTGGTTATAATTATTAAAAGACACTTGTTATTAAACAATGTATTTTGTTCTAAATTTAATTTTGCTTAATACGATAACAAAACACTAGTGTTTTATAAATCTCTAAAACTCATGATGTATTTTTTCTCGAATTCAACACCCATCTTCACTAAAGTGTATACTTAGTTATCAACGAATCAACCAATTAGTTAAGTGTGAACGTGGCAAGACTGCCCTTTATCAGTCGCCAGCTAACTACGTATATCGACGAGTGCACCGCAGATAAAGAATTTTGCAGTTTGTTTATGCGTTGCACCGGCATCAAGCGGTGGGCAGCGCGGCGGGCGGGGCGTCAGTCAGCAGTGCGCGCGCGATGCGTCCACTGATGCACGCGTCCAGCACGCTCGCTGCGCAGTAGTCCTCCGTTTACCATGGCCGACTGGTCGCTCCTCGAGCGCGAGTGGTTGCTCGCGCCGCCGCCGGTTGCCTACGATCCCTACCAGTACGCGGACTACGACCCCTACTACCAGGAGAAACTGCCGCAGCCGCCGCCGCCACCGCCGCCGCCGCCTCGGCCGCCGGTCACGCAGCCGCGCCAACCATACTTCTCACCGCCGTCGCCGACGCTGACCCTCCTGCTGGCCTCGCCACGACAATCGACGCCGGCTAACATGCGCCTGCCGCTGCCGCCGGCTCCGCTGCCCGTGCCCTACATGCCTCCAATTCCAAGAGGGTATGCACTTATAAATATTTACATGCAGTGACCTTCGCGCGTGAGCGACGTGTTTATATCGTCACATCACATTTCAGTGTCATTCACCGTTACCTTGCATTATATTTGGCTTTAATTTGTCAATAAAGCTCTCTCATTTGGTGCTCGTAGACCGGCGAAAGTATCAAGTTTGTTTATACAGCAACGTGATCTTAAATGACCAATAAACGGCTCTGTTAAAATATTGAATACTAGCTGAGCTCCCGCGGCGTGACCCGCGGTACCTCGGGACAAAAAGTAGCCTATGTCCGTCTCTGGGGTATATGTATACTTTTAGTTCAATCTGTTCAGCCGGTTTGGGCGTGAAAAGTTAACAACAGACAGACAGAGTTACTTTCACATTTATAATATTACTAGTATTAGTATGTATTAATAATAAGTATATTAGTATAGTATGGATTCTAAGCACAATAGAAAATAAACTAGTGTGACATGTTGAGTAATCACACTGCTATATTATTCCCGTGCACATTCATTTTCTATATTTCATTGAATTGTATTTATTTGATTATATATATTTCTATTAAAATTAAACGCCTACGCTGCATATTATCTGGTAATATTACTACGAGAGTAAACGTTTGAAACTAGATTTAGAATTAATTTCTTTAATATTTTTGGGCAGTTTTGCACCTTCGTATAGAATGTTCTTTTTTCCATAGTTTGTCCGGGGAGCTCTAAGAATAATATTGTTAGCTTGCCTATATAATAACATAAAGTAGTTTTATTTTATTGTCAAAATTAAAAATTTTATAAATCCATTATTGGCTGTAGGTTAAATCTTTAAGTTTGTAAATTAATCATAAGAGCTGTGGATTTTGTTAACAAATAAATAAATAAATAAATATCTTGATTTCGACCTAAAAATAAAACTGATCAGTTCCTGACTAAAACTTGTGCTGATAAAATTTATTTTTATGTAGAAAAACTTACTAAATGTACCTAAATACGTTATTAGAAACTAAAATACTATCTTTAATTAATATTGTTTTACCAAGACTACTTAAAATTAATCTATCGACCGAGATAGAACGAAACCATGTTTGCCTGAGCTCGCATTGCATTATTATATCTCATGTTAGAATAAAAACCGGCCAAGTGCGTGTTGGACTCGCGCACGAAGGGTTCCGTACCATTATCTATAAAAAAGGCAAAATTATCATCCCTTAAATATTTATTTTCTCTATTTTTTAGTATTTGTTGTTATTTATAGCGGCAACAGAAATACATCATCTGTGAAAATTTCAACTATAACTATCACGGTTCATGAGATACAGCCTCGTAACAGGCGGACAGACAGACAGACAGCGGAGTATTAGTAATAGGGTCCCGTTTTACCCTTTGGGCAGGGAACTCTAACAAAAAACGGCTTCAATTTCTTCGTGGATAATTTTAGGCGATAAGATCCTATTACCATACCATTTAGTAGCTATATTACGAATAAACATCCACTCACTGTTGAGTTTAAAATCTAGACCGCATTCTCAGGTACTCGTATATTATTATTTGAATTTCTTGAAATACTTGCATAAGTATCTTTATTAACGGATATTACACAACAATGACATTTATGTACAGAAATTAATCTACTACATAACACACATCGATTTTACAATACTTATAGAGGTAGTCTACAATAGTGATCCAGGATTCTGCCAATCGGAAGCTTGCCCATTAATACGCCGGCCAGCGGCACTACCACGCTGTATGACAAATTATGGTATTGGTGATGTCCCGACGCCAGAAATATTTTAGAGCTAATCAATTTAATTAGTATATAAAATTACTAATTGAATCAATGCGACATCACTTTCCTGCAGTAAAAACCTATAGCTGTGTGAAATAGTACATTTGCGAATTTTTTATTTAGACTTGCTAATAAACAGAACGATGACTGCCTTTTCACATGTACTCAGCTGCCTTAAGTTCTAAACATACATTTTTAAAAGCCATTACGAACAGTTTTATTTAACGGATATTGTGTTGTATGTGTCGCAGGCGGCGTTGAATTAGCCATTTCATGATATGCCTAACTTACATCCGCCATATCGCTTAATGCTTAACGTTAAGCACTTTACTTAGATCGAAATTAGTTGGTTTCGTTAGCTGGTTACGTTGCCAGTTCTTGTTAATTAGTTGGTTACGTTGGCGTAGTTGAACGATATGCCAAGGCATATCATGAAATGGCTAATTCATCGATCTGCCGGAGACATGTGCGTTTTGTAGCTGTTATTTGAAAAGTTGTTTTTCGTATGTTTCGCGTGACAAAATCTATGACAAAATTTTATTTATATTTGTATTATCAATAAATTGTCCTTTTTAAAAGCTTTTTATTAACTTGCTTTTTATGTATGTTTGTCCGGGTCAAAGCATGCAAGCTGAATTTTACCCACGTCCCAGCTTCCGATTGAGCTGTATTTTAATTATGAGTCGTCGGGTTCATTGCAATAATATGGTGACAACGAGCTGATTTGATAATGGAAAACGGAACTTCTTAAAGAATAGTTCGATTGAGTTGAAACAACTCAGCACACCGGTCAAGTTCCATCTAATATTGAACATTATTAAGATTGTATTTTTTTATGAATATACATTTTTAGACCGTTTGTAATTTTTCTTAATTGGACATAAGTCTCTCGTACCGTATAGACGACACAGCTCACCGTCACTTATAAGAAGCTTGTACCTTTTTAAGATATTATTTATGACTCAGGTTCACATAATTTATGGTAATAGTTTTTATTTCTATTAATTGAATTAATGACCCATTATGCAATCGATGCATTTTCGCCAACGCAGTGGCAGTTTATTGCTGTTTTTCTTGAAGAAATCACCTTTACTTGACGCAAAAAACTCTTCATAGGCATTTCTCGCGGCAATACCCGAGAGGCACGTACCTACTTAGTCCTTTGGACCTACTGAACCCTCGGTGGGCGATTTCGGACGGTTTATTTTTTAAATGAGCTTGTACAAAAGACAATATAATATTCATGAAATTGAAAGTATATTATTTTCTTAAATTTTTTATGTTAATTCTTACTGAATTACTGAACTGATTGTAAAAAACGTAAACAGGGTTACGACTGTATCCCTAAGGCGTGGTAGACATTCTCTCTGATCTTTTATGTATTCCAGATCCTTTGAAGATGTCTAAGAGAATTGATTGAATTCCCTTAAAAAATCTAAAAGATACAGTCGTGATTCTTTTGATGTAAGTACTTATTTCTTTTTCAATCCATATCACCACATAGTTTTAACCATAATTATATTTAATTTCTGTTTTACCGTTTTACCAATATACTCGTTAACGTTAAATTTCACCAAAAATTTAATAATTTTTTATTCCTTTTCGACATATCTTCTACTATATAAAAGTAAGTCGGGTTTTCCTTCCTGACGCTATAACTCCAGAACGCACGAACCGATTTCCACGGTTTTGCATTCGTTGGAAAGGTCTCGGGCTCCGTGAGGTTTATAGCAAAGAAAATTCAGGAAAAATCTGGTGGCATCTGGTGGCGAAACGGAGTTCGCTAGGTTTGCTAGTATTATTATATTTTATGATTCAAGTAATAGATTTTGTACTGTCGTCTACGAAATACAGTTTAATTTCTCTCATTCGCAGTCTAGTCTCCTCTGCAGCAATTTTTTTTCGGCTCTTGACCTCGAAACTTCCACAGGCAAGAATGAGGTCTACGAGGAAATTATCCTGTCCCTGACGTCCTCATAATCAAACAAAATGTTTTTTTTTGGACCAAGTTTCGGATAATGCTTTGAATCCACTTGTTTTTCTGTTTGGCTTCAGTCAGTTGCGTAAAGGGTAATCGCATTATAAAATTGCTCAAAACAGATAGTTGTGACAGTTTGGTTCAGTAAACTTAATATATAAATGTAAATTTCTAATTCAAACTACAACGTTGAGAGCTCTGCGCGGCATGTAGCTAGTGTATTTTGCTCCTTCCGCTAGGGTTAGTGCTGCAAATACAATGTTGTACCAATTTAAGCTTGATACGAATTTGTTACTGAAGAGAACACATTCGCTGGTTGATGCGGATCGTTTGTTTAGATAGGAATCCAGATGTGACTGTCCTAATATAAAAATGCTGTTTTAATGTCACTGAGTGTGACGAGCTCCTAAATAAAAACCTAGCAATATAGAAACTTGGGGACAGGGATACAGTCATGACCAATGCAAAATTATATTATGTTTACACAAACATGTTTGTTTGTTTTTAGAAACTCGTCTACCTATAGTGATTTTTACTACTGACTCATAAATGAACTAAAGCTATTCTCAAACATTACTATGAGGACGCACAGGGTCTCAAATTCAGTAGGTTTTTGGGACCCTGTGCGTCCGCGCGCGCTGTGAAACGTCAAAGTAATGTTTGTGAATACCGGTGTAACTGTCTTGAAAAACCACTTGGATTCCACGCGGATTTTGACTTTAATTTTACACATGATTAAAATTGTATTAGTTTATATTTCAAACGCGATTCACGTATTATTAAAAACAGTGTGATAATAGCCTCACCTGTCGGCAACATCCAGGATGGCTGTTGCGGCGGCGTCAGCAGAAATTAATAAAAGGCGGAAATACAATATACAGCGCTATTTTGAAACTACACGAAAAAGGGCCGTAAGGACCGTTGCAGCAGATTTGGAAAATGATTACGGCATGGTCAGACTTTTTACAAGGTTTTCGAGGATTGTTGTCAACCAAAACCAAACAAAATTTTATGAACACAATAAAAAAATGCTGCAGACATCAATCGCGTACGCACTCTCATTACCATTTATTTAAGCGTTTGAAAAATAAAGAAAACTTAAGTACATCAGGATAGTCATCAAAATCTTCAGTTATCCTGTCAAAAATTTGCTACACTGCCATCTCAATACAACATCTGCGAAAATACATAGTACCTAAGGCTCGTGCCGTCCATTTTGCAATATTATCGTTGCTAATTTATTCTGTGGGAAATGTATTCTGATTAATGTGTACACTGTACAGCGCGCTGGTGTAATAAGAGCTCTTGATGAAGCATCGTATCTCCTTCGTCGTAAAAAATCAACAACCCCCACGCGTGCTACCACTAATTGGTTCGGAAATTGTTTCTACTAAACGCAATAGAATAGTATTGAAAAATACTTTATTATACACAGAAGAAACACATAACAAGAAATACACAAAATCAAGTAAGTAATGGGTGGCCTTATCGCTAAAAGCGATCTCTTCCAGACAACCTTTGACTGTAAAGTAATATAGAAAAACGGCGGTGTACAAAATGTTGAAACACATATAATAATATAAAGACACGTGGATACTTTTACATAATAAAATAATGAGAATATAGTATACTTACATGAACCACAACATACAAAATAAGCAAGTTAGCATATACTGACACAAGGACAAAAAGTGTTCATAGACTTTAGATTCGAAGATGTGAATGGATTTAGATGAATGAATAGAAGACGGCAATGAGTTCCACAGCGATACATATTGTACCGTATAGGACTCGCCGTACTTGGCAGTATGTACAGGAGTAGCCAGGTGCAGAGTATCAGAGGATCTTAGATAACGATCATTTGCCTGATGTAGGTTCTCAAAACGCTCTTTAAGATAAAGAGGAGAGGAAGAGAGAAAAATAATACCTACTTATTATTATTTATTTATTTCAGACAACTATACATAGGTAACAAAATGTAAAATACTAAATCCAAGGCCCATAGAATTAAAGACATTATAATAAAATTATAAAGAAGGGCCAAGATATGAGCATTCCGACGCAAACGAATGGGAAGCAACTTGAGTTACGCATTGTATGCAGTGTCTCGATGTAAACTCACATTCCATTCACCCACGGTTTTTCCTTACTTGGACATATCACGTCTTAATGAAGGTGTCATTCATAAGGTATCATAACTCCAATATCGCAAAACTTTTCTTTACGCCAGTGTTGGCCAAAAGAGTTGGAATCTTGGTACGAATCCCGGCCGTGCATCAATAGATATTTCTATTTGAAATAAATACTTGCGTGTGCATTATCCCGAGCTATTAACGGTGAAGGAAAATATCGCGAGGAAATCAATGAGCATTTTAATAGGCATCGATGGGCTTACGAACTGTTATCTACGACCAGTATTCCCTTTATAGTAAGAAGTTAGGCAATATTTAATCAAAAACATCCCATATAAAATTGGTTGCAGTGCATAATAGTTTCACTGTACAAAAGTTATGAGGTCTCTACCAGTAGAGTTAGGCTCCAGATACCGCTGCTTATCAAGGGGCACTACCGTGTCTTTAGATAAAATAATCGCGAAAATTACTGTTGACTAATAAATCGGTCTAAAACCAAAGTGACGACGAACAGCACGAAATGTAGGGTCGTGGTAGACAGGCAAGTAATACAATATGTCGATAAGTACATTCACTTGGGCCAGATAGCGAGAAGGAAATCGGTCGCCGGATCTAGAATGCCTGGAAGAGCTTTTAGTCCATGAAGAGGCACATGAAGGATAACCTTCCACTGTTACTTAGCGCAAACTCATCGACAGTTGTATACTGCCCATCCTAACTTACGGTGCTCACACCTGGTCGTTAACCGAGACTCATAAGGCATTCGCCAAAGAGCAATGGAACGCAGAATTCTCGGCTTTAAGCGGATTGTCAGAGTACGGAATACCACGCTGTATTCAACGACTAGCACTGCCGACGCAGGGCGCAAAATAGCCAAGCTCAAGTGGGATTGGGCAGGTCATGTGAGCTAGATACACAGCGAAAGATGGGCCACTATACTGACCACCTGGCAGCCTGAATCGCGGACGGCTAAGGAAGCGCTGGAGAGATAACCTCGTCTACTTTGATAGTGGGTGGTGGAACCAATCGAAGGAGAGAGAAATCGTTCTAGGGAATTGGGGAAGGGAAGACCTTTGCCCAGCAGAGGAACAGCATAGAAAAAAATTTGATTGAATTTTGAAGGGTGTTCTATTAAAAGACGCAACCAGAGTTTTTTTTAATTACTTTTGAAGACGACAAAGGATATGCAGCGCAAGTTTCTTTAACAATGTGAAGTGATTATCAAGCTTCAACGCCCAATGTCAAAGCAACTGAATAAGTATTGAATAATTTCCTCATTTTATTCCAAGGAACAACCTGCGATTTATAGAAAGACGCCCTATTAAATGAATAGCTTAAGCATTCTGGCAGCCAGTTCATTAAATGTTAGTATTTAACCAACTGGCTGAATATCATTCAGGCCGTTAGTTGAACGGCGCCGTTTAATGAACTACGAGTAATATACCGTCACATTCACAAAGGCAGTTAGATAGATAAAAGTTTTATTTGACACAACATTACAAAGACACAAAATAACTGCTTCTTTCCCTTGTCCTGCTTCAAATAAAACAGAACTAAATTAAACAAACGGTACGAAAAACAAGAGAAAATAAACAAACAAAAATAATAAAAAAAAACAACGATCTGACGCAGAAGGTGCCTAACCTATAATAACCTACCTACATACAAAGGTGGATGCATAGGTCCGTGCTGTGGTGGGTCTAAAAGGTCCAGTTGCCAGTTCTTGACTATTGACGATTGTGGTAGCTTACATGCATTACATTGACATAAATATTAATAATAAGGTGTCATTGGCTTTAGAAGTTTTAATTTGACTAGGCAATGCTCAAAAATATTCCACATTTTTTCATAAGTGACAAACTACGAGTATTATCAAGACTTCTTGGTAAAAAATTGCTCCAATTACCGCACTTGTCTACCATAACTAGAAGTAATTATCTGTTTATTCTTTCTATAACAAGGCTATTCAATGATAATTCAAACGATTAAATATAAAGATGCTTATTTGCTTTATTAGTACAAGGTATTTTGCTTTGTAAAACTAAAATAAAAAACCGGACAAGTGCGAGTCAAAGGAAATAAGGAGTAAGTAGACTTTGATCGAAGAAGCAGACAAAGGACTAAGCAGCCTAACCTACATAATACATACAGGTATATATAGGTAGGTAATACGTATACATGAGAAAGGGAAAGAGCAAAAGGTTTTTTTTTCATCTATAAATATAAAACAGCTTAACCTGACTGACAGACTTATCATCGCCGAGCCAAAACCGCTGAAGCTAGAAAGCGAAAATTTGTAGAGTAACTTTATAACATAGGTACTAGCTGTCCGTCGCGGTCCCTCGGGAAAACATCACTTCCCCGGGATAAAATATAGCCTATATTCATTAAGGATAATGTAGGATTCTAATGGTGAAAGAATGTTTCAAATCGATCCAGTAGTTTCGGGGCCTATTCAATTTAAACAAACAAACATACTACAAACAAACAAACAAATCTTTTCTCTTTATAATATTAGTATAGACAGCATTTTTTGTGGAAAACAGAAACCCTCGCGGACAGCTACAAGTATACAATATTTCTGTTACTGTTTTAGGAAGAAGTACTTACAAAATCGAAAAAAATAAGGTTAGTTTTAATAAAATCGAGTATTCTCGTAGTGAGTCACTTGTTTGAACAGGGAAAATCAACCCTCATTATTGTAAAATAAAAATATAAGTACTGTATTTTTTCCATGTGACTTGGCGATCGGTTGTATTAACACTGTAATGGCCAGCGAGAGGTGGGCTATATTTAAAACTTGGCATGACTTTCTACGATGCGCTCTACGTAATATAATTGTTAGTGTACTTTTATTTTACCTAGAGTGCAAAATAATATCGATGTTTTGACAATCAAAATAACATAAAAAAATCGATTCAGATCCTTAGGCGCAGGCACTTATCGGACGTCGGCGTAGGGCTCGGACACGGCGTGGTTATGGCGCGGACATGGCTCGGACATGATTTCGGCGTGGCGCGGACGCGGGAGAAAGTTTAGTGAAGTCTGTCGGCATCGATATTAAAAGCTTTTAATTAACTTGCAATGTTTGTAAGTTTGTATGTTTGTCCGGGTCAAATCTTGCAAGCTAAATTTGAGCCACTTCCTGGTGTCTGATTGAGCTAAATTTTGATACACATATGAGTCGTAGGTGACAATGCAATAATATGGTAACAGCGAGCTGTTCTGATGATGAAGTCTGATAGCTGTTCCACGGAACTCCTCAGTTAATAGGCTGATTGAGTTAAAACTCGGTTTATAGATTAAGTATCATCAAAAATTTTAAAATATGGTGACAGCGAGCTGATCTGATGATGGAGAACGGAACTCCTCAGTTAATAGGCCGATTGAGTTGAGACTCGGTTTGTAGATCAAGTATCATCAAAAATTTTAAAATATGGTGACAGCGAGCTGACCTGATGATGGAGAACGTAACTCCTCAGTTAATAGGCCGATTGAGTTGAGACTCGGTTTGAAGATCAAGTATCATCAAAAATTTTAAAATATGGTGACAGCGAGCTGACCTGATGATGGAGAACGGAACTCCTCAGATAATAGGTTGATTGAGTTAAAAAATCACTATATCGGTCAAATTTCATCTACTATTTTGAAATATCATGACTGCGAGCTGAATGATGGAGAACGCAATTCCTAGAAAATAGGTTGATCGAAATTAAATTTTGTACTTACATCGGCGAGTTCGATCTTATGCGCGAAGAAAAAACAATAATATCGATCAAAATGAAGGAAATTAAAAATATTATATAATAATAACAAATTGGCAATGAACGCATGCAAGTAAAAAATAAATTAATTAAAATAAAATGATTGTTTATTTTCTCTCACAAGGTATAGATGACATACATAGATCATATTATAGCGAATGCAAAAATTATGTCAAACCTACATGGTTTTATTCATAGTGTAGGTACCCTACCTACGCATTGCAAAATCTCACCTTCTTCCGGTCGGGTTGTTTTTTTTTTTTTAATAAGGTTGATGGTCTTGGTCTTGTTATTAATAAGGTTTCAGGGGAAAACAATTTCAATGCTACGATGGCAGCCTGTGCCCTAACTAAGTAACGTTCTTATGACTAAGAGTACCTACCTACTACTTTTATTTTGGGTTTTTAATCTATGCCTCTAGAAATACTTTGCCTTTACATCTATATACATATTTATACAAGCGTCGGGAGGCAACCTATAATCTATACTCAACGGGACGCTCTTGAAATAAAAACTTGAAAAATTCCATGTGTTAAAGCAAGTATTAATCATGCAGCTCTTTGCATATGTATCAATAGATTGTAAGATTTTCTATAGTGTCTGTCAGCTGAACTGTCTGGCGCGTTTTGAATTGTTCGCCTCACCCAAAGGCTTCTCTGAGTAACAATCAAACTATTGTTGTAATGTGGAATAAATTTTAGTCTACGACAATACCCAGACGAGGCTAGACTGCTGTCTTTTTAAACCTTGACTGTCATGACGGATTTAAGATTTCTGATGTCTGTGGTTGACATCATAATATAAAACTGTATTTTTTATAACTTACTTCTTCTATTGTTGCGAGTTTACATAAATAATGGAACTAAAGATTACGCAGGTAGGAAATATGTAAGTAATTGACCGAGCGAGCGAAATGTCTCAATTTCGAGATTGGCTAAAAAATATTTTATCCGTTCGGTCGGATGTCTGTTCTTGCCTCAACCGATTTTGACGCAAATTGGCACAAAGTCGCGATTTTTGATACCGCGTGTTTGTTTTCCATATATTTCGTTATCCAGAAACATCATTGTTCTGAAAAATCGACTACTATTAGTGTAGTAATACATTTAGTAATAATCAATTGCAGATTTTTGGCGCTACCGTGGCACGCTCGATGCGCTCGCTCGCCTCGCGCGTAAGCTTTCACTAGTCTAACATAACCTAACCAACTGATTTCGATCTCGGTGGATAAGTAACTCCTTTCCCAGTTTTTGGTGATGGAATAAATAAAATCGACAAAGCATCACATAGCCCCAAAGTAAGCAGAGCTTGAGATGGATGAAAAAATTAGAAGGATGGAAAATTGTATTCTCTAAACTAGAAGTGTTATGTAAACGTAGCTTTTGTCTTTGAAGACTTCGATTTAAATATTGCTGTTAAAACGAACAGATATCATTCTTCAGGTTTATCTGTCAAATGGAACTCCTGTTATGTGTAATGTCGAAATAGTAAAATGTAAAACATTTTATCTGGATTTTGAAATTCTATCAAACATTTTCTAATTCGGTGTTCCATTTTTCAAAAGATCGATAGGTTACCGTTGCTAGTACTCCTAATTGGACATTTTCAGTCTCACCAATAAAAACTATTTATTCCGAAGTTCTATCAGATTTACGCATTGCATAGCTTTACCTTGCGTAAATTCAGAATATGTCAGGAATAATTTCTTACCATTAAACAAGGTGGAACTCTGATGTAACTATCCTTCTGATACGTGAAGATGCACAAATCGGCAACATCGCATCCAACGAGAAACCTCAAAATAAGTATCAATTTGTCTATGACAGCTGTATATATTTGTCAAATTAGACACTTCTTTTTGATTTTGAATTTATTTTTTATTTTGGCGGGCATCCGTACTTAGACAAAAACTCCTTGGTGTGAGTAAAATATATACGTACTCTTTGGTGGTAACTATGAAAATATTTTTAAAGTACCTACTAACATGTATTCTGTGGTTACACTAGATTTAAACAAGGGTGCAAGCTGGTGGAACTTCGGAATAGCGTTTGTTTCATACAAACGCTATTCCGAGAAATGTCAAAGTTATGCAAGGTATAACTTTCTAATTGGTTTATTGGTAGCCATTTTGCTTATTCTTAAGTTGAACTATGGAAAAACTTTATGTCACGTTTAATAGTAACACCGTTTGTATTTTGGACATATTTAGTCGTGCAAAGAAGTAGGTCTAACGTCCGGAATGATGTTGAATGTAGGTACGTAGGTGTTGCCTTCTGATACTAAATCATCAAATAAAATCGTCTAGTGAAGATATGTCAATAGTTTATAATTGTCGGATTGAAAGTGGAGGCACCTCCTACACTCAGCTCATTAAATATTACATAAATAAGTTATTCATTTGAAAAAAAAAACAATAAGTAAGCCTAAGTACAAGTTATCACCATATTTAAAAATTGTAGGTGAAACTTAATCGACATGCCGAGTTCTATTTTCTGAGGAGTTGCGTTCTCCATCATCAGATCAGCTAACTGTCAACATATTATTACATTGTCATCAAAGATTCATAATAAGTGTTCTGACGATTCGATTTATATGGTGGGATTATACTCACTTGACGCCCTGAGTCACGCCGCGTCCTGAGTCAAACATCGAGACGTTTTTCTTTTTAGTTTTTAAAACATAATTATATCTTCTTCGTGTTCGTTTGAAGTTCTTAGTTTGGACTGAGCGCAGTTGGTTCGCTAACTCGAATTAGATTAAGTCTGGAAGTTTCAAATATCTAAGGTTTTCAAATTCTCAAAACTCACCTATAGGTTTGACCAACTTGATAAGTTTCGTTTCTATCATTAACGAAACATTGTAACTAGTGCACAGGATATTTGGAGGAAATATTTATAAACGGGCAATCACCAAATAAACCAAATTAATATCTGAAGTGCTTTTTTTTTATCCATTTGAAACTGCGTTGGGGAACATTGTATGGTATTGACATTTGACACGTACTCGTATTTGAAAATTGCTAACAACTCGTTGAAAATGTTGCGAACTTTTGTTACGAACGAAACGCATCCAATTTTCTCGTTTATTTACGTACCTATTGTAATGTGTTTTTTTTAACGAAATACAATCAGTCGCAGTAGAATCAGTACGCAAAAGCGTGCCAGTTATGACAGCAAGACACTTTTGATTGAACAAAATAATAATTGTTTTCTTTGTTTCAGGGGAATTAATCCTAGAGAAATGCGTAATAAAGCGGAGAAGGAGAGGCGTGATAAGCTCAACCATTCCATAGCGGAGCTGGCGTCGATGGTCCCGCCGGTGGTGGCCGCCAGCCGCAAGATCGACAAGACAGGAGTTCTTAGACTCACGGCCCACTACCTGCGAGCACATCAGTACGGTGAGCTTCAAATCCACTTTCATTATAATACAACCACTGCGCTTTATCACACTTACCTACTCGTATAAGGTTATCACTTATAAATGCGTAAGTTTGTATGAATATAATGGATGTTTGTTTATTGCTGAACGGATTTGGATGTAATTTGTTATGGCGGTAGCTTACACTCTGGCTGGATTGATGTATAGACTATTTTTTATCCCGGAAGTGAAGTATTCCCGAGCTCTGTAAACACCGCAGTGCGCAGATAACTAAGTTTTATAACTTACACAATTGTTGTTTGAATCTTTTCAAAAAGGTATTAATATGGTTACTACCTACGATGTTTTCATTGAAATAGATACAATTTTCATTTAGTATAAAGCGTCTTTGTGTACAGTACAATGTTATTTTACGGCGCTACTTGGAAAGCTTTCACAAAGGTTGCGCGGCTCGCAGAGTGTGGTGACGTACACTTTTCCGCGGCGCAGTTGATCAACAGTGATCCAGTTTTACGTTTTAATTTGCAAATGTTTTCTAGTTTCAACACATTCCGATCGGTAATTGTTATATTGTGCTGGAATGCAAGCTCCACCCAAACCAATTACGTATGAATGAATATACGACAGAATTGTAACCCCCCGTTCACACCAAGCTACAAAACATGTTAAATATGTTTTTCTAATGTATATACTTTTTTCGTTCTTAGTTTACTTTACACAGCAATACTTACCCGTTCGTAGGTAAAATTTTGTGGAAATAGTTTTATACTAATCTTGCAGAAAACTTCTCAAAAACAAGTTGAAGTTCGAAAGTATGTAGCTTGTTTGTTGGTGTAGACGTGGGGTAACGTACGCGCGTCCGAGAGCTGCGCTTGGAGAAGGCGCAATGCGAGCATGCAGTGTATGACGAATCGTCGTACACCTGCACATTCAGTATCATGTTAATAATGGCTATACAATTTTCAATGCAATAAGAACAATCGCTACTTTGATACACATAGTAAGGAGATAGCAATAGAATCGACTTACGAGAATCTACCTACTTTACAAGGTGCTACTCAAATTATACTCTGACTGAATGTAAACTGAATTTCTAAATTTCTTCTAGCTGCTGGCTAATTTTAGCATTAAATAACACAATATCGACACTGTAACCCGATTATGCGAAGTCGATAATTGTGTTGTGGTATCTAATAATTGCGCACTTAGATGTCTTAAACATTTGCATTATTGATACCTGGGGCGTGATGTGATGAGTCATGAATGTAACTAGAATATACATTTCATTTCATAAATTACATTGTGCATACTCAACTAACCTAGGTAGGCGTATTTTACTTTAAGAATTATTTATTTTTAGTTTTAGGTATTTACAATTGTTTTAGTTACTAGCTGCACTGTCTACCGGTCGTTTTATTGGTATAAATCGACCATAAATCGACCGGTAAAGTTGCAGCAATGTAATAACTATATACCATTTCATAGTAAGGTACCTACTAACTGTTTTATTTTTTCGGAAAAAAAACAGGGTCACAGAACAGGGTCAGTCGTGACCCTGTTCTGTGACCCTGTTTTTAACCCCAAGGTGCGGTAGATATTCTCTCAAATCTTTTATAAATTCCAAAGCCTTTGAAGATGTCTAAAGGGGTAGTCAGAGGCATGTACAAATACATATTTTATAGATGCCCACAGATGTGGGCATCTATAAAATATGGAACGTATGGAATACTAACTTCTGCTAGATAGCAGAAGTTAGTATTCCATACGTGACAGGTTGCAACCCCATCGCCGCCTGTAAGAATACCAACTTGTTTTCTCACGATGTTTTTCGGAAAATCAGTTGTTTTTCTTATTACTACAAACTACAAAAGGTGTGGTAAAATTTAAATACAAAAGGTGGTGTGGAGAACGGGCAGGCATGTATGAAGCGCCGCCCAAGTCAAAAAACGATCGCCCGCAGAGTGGACGTATAGTGAAATGGGTAGACCTTCTAAAACACTACATTTGATTGTATGACAGCTAAAAAATCCATCCTGCAGAAATCGAGATATTTGCAGTTCAAGGTGGTGACTTTTACCATCATGTTTTTTGACTTACAGGCTTCCCGCAGACAAGCCACTATGGGCATTCGATAGAACTTTAGAAGCACTACATTTCATTGTATGACAGCTAAAAAATCCATCCTGCAGAAATCAAGATATTTGCAGTTAAATGTGGTGACTTTTACCATCAATGTTTTTTGACTTATACCATATTATACTAGACTTATGCCTTCCCGCAGACAAGCCACTATGGGCATTCGATAGAACTTTAGAAGCACTACATTTCATTGTATGACAGCTAAAAAATCTATCCTGCAGAAATCGAGATATTTGCAGTTAAAGATGGTGACTTTAACCATCATGTTTTTTGACTTATAGGGTGAGAGCCAGCGACCGGCAGACCTTCGTCATTTTATAAAGGCTGAGACTTTGTCTGTGTGTAGTCCCAGTATGGTTATGTACGATCCCCAAATATGAAGTTTGGATCCGGGTGGCTTTGGGAGATATGAGGCATCAAAGGTGCCCAAAATAGCACCCAAGATTCGTCATTTTACCAAGGCTGAATTTGATATTACTTTGATTGTTACTTAGGGAGCTATAAAAAGAGGTTTCCCAAGCGGGCAGACACCTGCGGTGGTTCCTTCATCATGTCGGTCAGCCTCAAAGTTTACCGTAGGATCGAGCTCGGGTGATTTTAATAAGGAAATCTTTAAGGTATAAAGCTCATTTTGATATATTTGGCTTGAAACAGTATTAGAAATCACGTCGTCCTTTGTCAGATCCCTAGTACAGTTCCAACCCCCTGATAGTCACCCTTAAACAAAAGTAATTGTAAGTATGCTTTCGTAGTGTGTTTCGTATAAAACCTGAACTTTGTGTATGTTACTTGAGGAGCTATGAAAAGATGTTTGCCAAGCAGGCAGACACCTGCGGTGGTTCCTTCATCATGTCGGTCAGCCTCAAAGTCTGCCGTATAAAACAAGTATAAAACATGTATGCTACAAGTATAAAACATGTATGCAACAAGTATAAAACATGTATGCAACATGAATGCAACAAGTATAAAACATGTATGCAACATGTATCAAACAAGTATGCAACATGTATCAAACAAGTATGCATCAAGTATAAAACATGTATGCTACAAGTATAAAACATGTATGCAACAAGTATAAAACATGTATGCAACAAGTATAAAACAATGTATGCAACAAGTATAAAACATGTATGCAAAAAGTATCAAACATGTATGCAACAAGTATCAAACATGTAGGCAACAAGTATGCAACAAGTATAAAACATGTATGCAACATGTATCAAATATGTATGCAACAAGTATAAAACATGTATGCAACAAGTATAAAACAAGTATCAAACATATTGTATGCAACAAGTATAAAACATGTATGCAACACGTATAAAACATGTATGCAACAAGTATCAAACATGTATGCAACAAGTATACATGTGCTTGTTGCATACATGTGTATGCAACAAGTATCAAACATGTATACAACAAGTATCAAACATGTATGCAACATGTATGCAACAAGTATAAAACATGTATGCAACGAGTATAAAACATGTATGCAACAAGTATAAAACAAGTATACGAGCCCCAATGCAAAATAGTTCGTCTAGTGTGAAATTTTCTGTGTGAGATTTTTTCTAACTTCATTATTTTGTATATCTATATAAAATATTAAGCTGTTCTACTATCACATGTCGCGTTACTTATGCCATTTTTTAATTATGAACCAATAATCTATTTTAGCTTTTTAAATTTATACATATCCTGTTTTAAATTCGAAGAAGTTATAAGCAAAATAGTTCGTCTAATTGTTAATCGATGCAAAAGAATTCGTCTATCGGTGAGTTAAATAAGATTATTCCTTCTTTGTACAATTATGTTGCATAATTTAAATTTGTAAAAGTAATTCTGTGTCATTCGTCAAGTGAGACAGTATAAATCTGAAAATTTCAGCTTTTTTCATTCGTTTTTAAATAACAATGGGTCGTGGCAAACCCGTGTGTGAAAAGCTTCGAAAGTGAATAGTTTGTGGGGTCGATTCTGGCAAATCAAGTTACCAAATATCTAAAGACTTGATACTTCCCAGGTCTACAGTTCAATCTATCATTCAGCACTATAAAAAGAATAGAACGACTTCTTGTTTGAAGAAAACTGGTCGACCACGCATCACAAGTGCAGGAGAAAACAGAATTCTGAAGAAAATTATCAAAAATAATCGTCGTGCTTGAGCTGGAGAACTCACGGTGCAATGGAAGGATTCACAAAGACGTCTAAGTTGATACTTGCCAAAGAGTCTTAAAAATAATGGGTTACGGATTTTACACCGCTAAGGAGAAACCACTGTTGACTGCTGTACAAAAGAAAAAGAGGTTGAAGTTTGCTCGTGATCATTTAAATTGGACTTCCGATCAGTGGCGTAGTATCATTTGCAGTGATGAGTCCAAATTTGAAGTGACAGTCGTCGATGAAAGGAAAAAAGGGATTCGGAACAAAAATGAGGCATTTCATACTGATTGTCTCAAACGCAAAGTGAAGTTTCCGGCGTCTCATAAGATATGGGGCTACATGTCTGCACAAGGTGTTGGTGGTATGCAGTTTGTGGATGGTTCTATCAATGCTGCAAGGTATCAAAACCTTTAGGAAGAGAATTGACTGCCCTCTACAACGTCACTTTAGCATCAAGATTCCTTCGTTTAT
This sequence comes from Epirrhoe alternata, assembly GCA_963565295.1. Lineage (NCBI taxonomy): Eukaryota > Metazoa > Arthropoda > Insecta > Lepidoptera > Geometridae > Epirrhoe > Epirrhoe alternata. The sequence goes on from OY751375.1 coordinate 7,251,325, forward strand.
CAACAGGATGGTGCTTCCTGCCATACTACAAGGACAACAAAGACGTGGCTACTGGCGAAAAGCATCCCTACAATCGAATGGCCATTTAACAGCCCGGACTTGTCGCCGATCAAAACCCTATGGTGGAAAATGAAAAAAGTTCGGCGTAAAAATCCATCAAGATCGAAGAGCGACTTAAAGGCTAAACTCTTGGCTATCTTGGAGTCAATTACGCCTGAGGAGTGTGCAGCGTTGGATGCAACCATGCCTCTTCGCATTAAAGCTGTCATTGAGAGCAAAGGCGACACAACTAAGTAGTAGACGAACTATTTTGCGTGAGTGACAAGGGTAGACGAATACTTTTGCGTTATGTTTTTTAGAATATTTTTGATTTTTTTTTACGTTATGTAAAGTCAAAAAGAATTTCAGTTATGTTAAAATAAACTTTAAAATGTTCCTCAAATTGTGGTTTACTTTTTACTAAACGTTCTTAATTATTTTACCAATATTTACTTTCTATATTTTACGCTTTGCACTGCTTTCCATACTAGACGAAGTATTTTGCATCGGGGCTCGTACAACAAGTATGCAAAATGTATCAAACAAGTATGCAACATGTATAAAACAAGTATGCAACAAGTATAAAACATGTATGCAACATGTATAAAACAAGTATGCAACAAGTATAAAACATGTATGCAACATGTATCAAACATGTATGCAACAAGTATAAAACATGTATGCAACGAGTATAAAACATGTATGCAACAAGTATAAAACAAGTAAACAACAAGTATCAAACATGTATGCAACAAGTATCAAACATGTATGCAACAAGTATAATACATGTATGCAACAAGTATAAAACATGTATGCAACCAGTAAAAAACATGTATGCAACAAGTATCAAACATGTATGCAACAAGTATAAAACATGTATGCAACATGAATGCAACATGTATAAAACATGTATAAAACATGTATGCAACATGTGTAAAACATGTATGCAACAAGTATAAAACATGTATGCAACAAGTATAAAACATGTAGGCAACAAGTATCAAACATGTAGGCAACAAGTATCAAACATGTAGGCAAGAAGTATCAAACAAGTATCAAACATGTAGGCAACAAGTATGCAACAAGTATAAAACATGTATGCAACAAGTATAAAACATGTATGCAACAAGTATCAAACATGTATGCAACAAGTATCAAACATGTAGGCAACAAGTATCAAACATGTATGCAACAAGTATAAAACATGTATGCAACAAGTAAAACAAATGACGAAAGTTGACTCGTAATTTTCCATACTTTGAGGCTGACCGACATGACGAAGGAACCATCGCAGGTGTCTGCCCGGTTGGGAAACCTCTTTTTATAGCTCCCTAAGTAAAATATATCAAATTCAGCCTTGGTAAAATGACGAATCTTGGGTGCTATTTTGGGCACCTTTGATGCCTCATATCTCCCAAAGCCACCCGGACCCAAACTTCATATTTGGGGATCGTACATAACCATACTGGGACTACACACAGACAAAGTCTCAGCCTTTATAAAATGACGAAGGTCTGCCGGTCGCTGGCTCTCACCCTATAAGTCAAAAAACATGATGGTTAAAGTCACCACCTTTAACTGCAAATATCTCGATTTCTGCATTTTACCAAAATAGCACCCAAGGGATGCTAGGATGGATTTTTTAGCTGTCATACAATGAAATGTAGTGCTTCTAAAGTTATATCGAATGCCCATAGTGGCTTGTCTGCGGGAAGGCTATAAGTCAAAAAACATTGATGGTAAAAGTCACCACATTTAACTGCAAATATCTTGATTTCTGCAGGATGGATTTTTTAGCTGCCATACAATGAAATGTAGTGCTTCTAAAGTTCTATCGAATGCCCATAGTGGCTTGTCTGCGGGAAGCCTGTAAGTTAAAAAAGATGATGGTAAATGTCAAAACCTTTAACTGCAAATATCTCGATTTCTGTAGGATGGATTTTTTAGCTGTCATACAATGAAATGGAGTGTTTTTCAAGGTCTACCCATTCCACCATACGCCTTTTTTGATTTGGGCGGGAATGCCCATTCTCCTTTCTAACTACAAAAGGTGTGGTATTAGCCCCACTCCGATATTACGAATCTACCATACACGACAATACGTTTCTATTACCCCTTTACGATGAAAATGCTAAAGTTTGACAGATTACAGTGGAAGGGGACAAAATCTATGTAAGTATTTTTTAAAACAGAGTTCAGTTTTAAGCGGGCCGCTATAACCAGCTTTAAGCGGGCTACAGGTCTTAGCTCACTGTTCAGTTTAAGCACGTTTAAATGATTATTTTGTTACTTTAATCGCTTAGATATAAGTAGCACGAATGAAGCATTTTTCAGGCGCACTTAATTTTTTACCACACGGATTGAAAGAACAAGAAGAAGGCCACACTGGATTCGTTCTTTTATTTATGAAAGATAAAGTTGACCCATAAGGCCTGCAGTTGCCGTTTTGTTAGCACCACCAGTGATCATAACTATACAAGATAGGAGGTCGCCTATACGAGTACCTAACAATTGGTACTCCTGTAATTGAGTAGGTCACCGCGTTTTTTATTGCTGTCTAGACGCCTCCTATTGATCACACCTTCATTTTTTGAAAGAAACTGCTTTTGTGACAGATTTATGAATAAGTATATTCCTTATGGCACGGTAGACAATAGTATGTATATACATTATTGTGTATGAAATTATTGTATATACAATAATTTCAGATCTTTAGACATTCACGATCATTCCATTATTTAAGCAAAACATTATTTTATTTGATGATATAAAATAAAAATATTAAACAGTCTTATTAAAACGTACACTTTTTTAAAAAGGGACTGATAGCGCATTGTAAAATAGTGCCTAACTCTTTGTCCGATTATTGATACTACCTTTTCTAGAACCATTTATTTACCAGTTAGAGGGGCATGTTAAGAAAAATTCACCAGCAATGTTCGGGCAGTAAACTGGTGCAAAGTGCAAATCTATTCTTAACTGAGACCGATTCGTGTCTCTCCGAGCTCAACGCATACACTGTTGAACTCAAATCAAACCATATTAAGACTCGGCCATTTCAACAATTGAAAGCGCCTGCATTCAAAAGACTAATCATAACTTTGTATAGTTACGTTAGGTTAGAGTAAGTATAACAGAATTTTAATTATAATAAAATGAAATTTTATAATGAACAGTCATGCAGTGACGTTATGTTCGCTTATCGGTAAAATTACTTATGTGAAACTAAATGTTACACACAGTATTCGTTGAGCAGTTGGTAGGACGGTACTGTGTTTTTTAAGTGTCTAAGTCTATCTCTACTAGCTAGGACATCGGGATATGGTGAGATGAGATCTACTTTGTGCCTACTTCAAAATAAACTATATCAACCTAATTATCTGCTGTCCGCGCTTAGACTAAACTATCGTATGAGTCAGAAGTCAAGCCAATAAAACCGCCAGTTCGAGCTAACTTCATGCACGAAGCGTCAACAAACAACTACGTACCTATACTCATAATACTTAGTATTAAATTTCTCTTGCTTGTAGTCTAATATTTTTAAAGGGTAAAACGGGACCCTTAGCTTCCGCCTGCGGCATCGGTCGCATAGTTTGAACTTTTTTAATAAGAAGTATATTTTAGGGCACAGCTTCTGTTTTATCCTAATCGATACACAGGGGAGTGATTGAAAATCTATCTAATATACATACATTCATAACACATAATATCTATCTCTATCTATTTAGATAGATAGCATAGGATTAAAGACTTATAGGAAATAAAGTAATAGGGCTATTCAGTTTTTTGACGAAAGACTTCGATCAAAGGAAGAATGGTTCTAGAATAAAATAGGGTAATTGAACTCACGGAACCTTGAATGGAGAATGCCAAACATTTTAGTCATCAGATTTATAATGAGCATAGGTCGTGTAAATAGGAATTATTTTTCTGCCAACACCAAATGCGATAACAGCGCCTCTCACCGGTTCAGATAAGTTTGTGGCACATTGAGGCTCAATGCACACTGAATTGGAAGCGCCAGCAACGCCGCCGCCGCCTCGCGACTGCTAGCGACCACGCGCGCTGCGCCGGCTCGCGACCGCACGAAAGTGCTCGAGCCGGCACGGCTCGCTATATGGCTTTTCAAGACCTCGTTGATTCTACAAGCGTTTCTATTTTCGCGCTTCTATTTCTGAGTCCGTAAGGCTCTAGACTACTCCAAAGGTACAAAGCAACGCCCATGCAAGTTTGATGGAACAATTAGAAGTGATCCCTATAATGCATACAGGGTGTAAAAAGACAACTACCGAAAACTAAGGGGTTGCAGTCAGACCATGATTCTAAACATATTTAGCGAAAAAAAAAGCAAAAATTTTTTTTACTGAGCTTAGTCATTTTATGTTATTTTCGGTTATTTACTACAAGTACAACATAATAAGACCATACCTACCAAATAATTTCATTTAAAAATGAAAAAAACTGTTAAAACTCATAATCCAGCAATCTACGTAAAACAACGCGCCCAAAACATACGCAAACAGTACTCTTCAAACGCTGTTTTCTCTGGATATAATGTTTTTTTCGGAAAATCATTTTGAATTTGGTTGTGTGTTGGGATGCTGTACCTACCCCTTTCGGCTTCGGTAGACGTCTTTTTACACCCTGTATATACAGTGTGAAAGGGAACCGCTCCCGAAAACCCAAACGGGGGCATCATCGGACTATTTATCGAGTCCAGCATAATACTAGTAAAAATATGCGTAGAATTCGTTTAGGTATTCTATGCCAATATCTTTTTGTCAGCATTTAAACAGCCATAGTTAGGTATATTAAAACGATTTTGTCCTGGTACAGGCATAAAGAATTATAGTTTGAATTCACTGTTTCAGTTTAAAGTCCCCTTACACTGTGTATGAAAAATGAATTTTATTATTATTATAGCTTTATTTCCAAACAATAAATTCATAAATATAAAAATCACTTGGTTTCCTTCCGTTCTATGCTAGGTGGCCCCCGTTGGGGTAAAAGCCTCCTCCATCATTTTCCACCTTTCCCTGTCTTTGGCTGTTTGCATCCAGCTCTTTCCTGCTGTCTTTATTATGTCATCGGCCCATCTTTTTCTCTGTCTTCATGCATGCCATGAAAAATGAATAGCCATTAACAAATAGCTGATGTGAAACCGTGATAAGCCGAGGATAGATTATGCATAGAGGCACATGTCGTTTATGTAAATTTCTTTTTGCTTACAATTTACAATTTTATTGCTCATTTGTCATCATCAATATATCGTTTCGACCCAAAAGATAACGATGGCAAAATATTAGTTCATTTGATACCATGATCTCCAATTTTAAAGTAATGTTTTTCCACATATTATTATTATTATTTTCAGCCGTTAGTGTCCCACTGCTGGGCAAAGGCCTCCCCCCACTCCCTCCAGACATCTCGGTCCCCAGCAACATCCCTCCATTCCGTCAGAAACTGGTCGAGCTCGTCTCGCCATCTCCGTTTTGGTCTGCCGCGTCGCCTTCTCGCTGGGTCGAGAAGGTTGGTTTTCCACATAAACCAAATATAATTATTATTATGTTTTCCAGTACACGATTTAGATAAACTATTGTTTATCTAAATCGTGTACTGGAAAACATACTTAGATCAGACACTTCAGATTGATATTTTTGCTCTGAAATAGGTTTATTCCTAATGACCCCGCTAACCTCCCCACTAGTGGGGTCGTTGGGAATAAAAACCCCCAACCACCCCATTGCTTACGTCAGTGGGGCCGTTGGGAATAAAAATTCCTAACGACCACCTAGCCTCCCCATTAGTGCGGTCGTTGAGAATAAAAATTACCAACGACCCCGCTAACTTTTTTTTGTGATTAGTGAAGTCGATGAGATTGAATATTTTTATACTTTAGTATAAGAATGTTCAATTTATTTGAATATTCAAGTTATTGGTACGCGCTAAACTACCTAAACTGACAGCTGTCAAATCTGAGTATTTGCGGAGTATTCATTCAATCAGAAATAAAAAACAAACTTATTTTAGGAAGTCTAGCTCTGGTTTATTGTGAACCGTTTTCTACTTTGTAATATAAACAAAAAAATACATTTAATTAATTGTCAAGCAACCTAAAAAAATTTTTTCTTATTCTATTCTCAAATAAAATACGTACTTATTTATTAAGAGTGTGCCTAAGGCAGCCATTTTGTAAGCGGGACAGCGAGTGCCGTTTGTTTGGTTGGTGTATGAGAAGTACAGAGCAATAGATACGCGACATCATTAAGGTACAGCGCATTATATTACAGTGGTTGGTGACCACTCAGGAATTTGTGCTTTTATCATCTCGAACAATACTTGGTAGGTTTTTTCTGTTTTGTCACTCAAGAGAGCATAAACTAATGGTACAATATTTGAGTGCTGCTCAGTAGAACCTAGGTCCCCATGCACCGTGTAGACCTGAACAAAAGGAACCGGGCATGACTGACTTAAACGTTCCATCTGCAAAGAAACTTTTACATTCAGCCATCATTTGTCTGCCTCGGTCTGTTGCAAATAGTAGCACACGTGTTCCAGAATCTGAATAGTCCCCTAGCAAACTCTTCAGGCTTTGGTGGAACTGGTACGTCCATAACATTTGTGTAACATGTTTTGTTCATTCCGATTGATTTATTTCTGTGTCTGTACAAAGAACTCTTTTTGAAAAATGAAAATGGAAAAATATTTATTTCAGCAAACACAGTTTTTTGCGGTATTTTACTTATTAAATCCATTCCGGAGTCTTTTAATGTCGCTATTGTTTTGTTGTAGGTTTCAGGTACACTCGGTAAATTTTCTGAACATACTTCTGCTTTGCATTGCTTTATTTTTCTTTCCATTTCATACATAAAAGGCAGTCTTGAGTGCACAGATGAGAATTTTCTTTAACAATTTTATTTGCCTGTAAATCAATAATACCCCCGGGTATTATTGATATTTATAATATTATATATAAATTTATACCCCCGGGTATTTATAATACTAACTATAATAATAACGGGAAGGCTAGGAATTTTATTCCCAACGACGCCACTGATGGGGAAGCTAGGTGGTCGTTGGGAATTTTCATTCCCATTTTGAATTATTATCTTGAAAACGGCTGAACTATAAACTTAGATGACTACTGCAGCTTACTACGTAGTTTTTGCGAGGAGTTAAAGAAAAACGCCCTGGAAATCGTTGGAAGATTTTTTTTATCAGGATAATGCTCTGTTCACACATCTACGTAACCGATGGCTGAAATTCACAACTGTGGCTAGGAATTATTACCAAATCGACCTTATTTGCTATTGTCTATGTTTTATTTTGTTTCCTAACTAAAAAACCCATGCTCTTAAAATTTTTTTTTAAACTTTATAGCCATGCAGCCAAGGGAGCTTATTTTGACTTTAAAGAACAGAAAATTTTTTCAAGGTTGAAACACTTTGCAGGGTTTGTGGCAAAAGTGTTTTGAACTTAGTACCTAGTGATAGAGCATAAAATCTAAAGCATACTTAATTTCATAGGAGTTTGATTTCTTGGTCAGGCCGATTACTTTTCAATCCACCCTCGAAATAATGCTGGACATTTCACACAGCATCAAGTATAAAATTTATGCTTGGCTTGGCTGCGGATGATGATTGTAAGATTTATACAGCGAATAACTAGTTTGGTGGAATCCGGCCTTTTATAGAGATTTCAAGCATTGGGATTGGTCAATTCATGCACTGCTAAGCTCTGAACGACCAAACTGAATGTCAATGCCCGAAGCATGCCGAAAGCCTAGATACCTAGCCGACGACGTCCTAAAATTCTAGAGCGCCAAGCATAACCACAAAAGAATTAGAAATACGAAAATCCAATGTCGGATCAAGTCCAGTATGGTAGTATTATTATTATTAGGAGCCTGTAGTGTCCCACTGCAGGGCAAAGGCCTCCCTTCACTCTCTCCATTCATCTCTATTTTGGGCTACCGTGGTCGGTAGTAACCCATTATCAAATCAAATATTTTATTTCAGTAACTTAATCAACTTTAGTTACCTACATGTGTTTGGGGTATGAACATACGAGAATCTATTATTAGTATTAGGAGGTCTCGCTCTTCCGTTACAGAATTTATTTATTAATTAAGTATAGAAAAACAAGGACAAAGTAAAATAAAAAGAAAATTATAACAACAAAAGCTATGAGTATGTGCAGTTAGAATGTGTGGGTGTGTGAGAGATTTCCATAATAGAAACAAAAATAAACAACGATTTAAAATAAAGCGATGAGTAACAGCAATATGTAGTTAGAGTGCGTCTTTGTTTGTGTTTGTGTGTTTATGTTAGGCTTTTATTGGATAAGATACCTATGGATACTTGCTGATACTTGAGACTTGATTTAGGTATAATTTCTCTCCCCCCCGGTGGATTCCGATCTTGTCGCGATGGGGGGGCTCAGTAACCGTGGTTTGGAGGCCCACGGTGAAGCCAACAGGGATCCCAGGCGGGGACGCTCCGAGTGGGCTTGCGGTTGGGCCCGCTCTGGATGCGTCTGAGGCGGGTGCGGAGGACGGAGTAATTTCTGTCCCCCGCAGTCAGGAGGGGTCGCGGGAGAAGAGGCGTGTCGGTGTTTCGTTGCCGTTCGCCCTATCTTCCGCGACCAAACGGTGGCGCACCGTTGTTGCGTTGGCGGTGGGGCCGCAGTGGAAGAGGAGTGTCGGTGTTACGTTGCCGCTCTCCCTGTCCTCTGCGGCCGTTTGGAGGCTTCTCCACGCGCAGCTCTTTAATTAGAGCGCGCAGTGGACGAAGGGAGCGGAGAGCTCTAGTGGTGAGTAGCGGACGCTAGGTGCGGGGGCACCTTCGTCCGCCTTGCACTGCTCACCACGACGCGGGGCCCGCCGTAAGGGCGGGGATCGCCGGAGGGGGACTGGATGTAGAGGCTCTGCCGGTTGCCCGGGCCCCCTCCATTCCAGGCGACGCCGGAAAGGCGCTGGGATGTTTAGTGGGTATACCGGGAGTCCCCGGGAGTCCCACATACCCCTCTCGCCCCCCGGCGGAGGGGATGCGTAACGCATTTTACCCAGCGACAAAAAAAAAAAAAAAAAAAGGTATAATTTCTCTCCAACTAGGTACCTACTTGTAGTTTTTCACGATATTGATAATGGGCGGTAATTTCACTTAATTATTATTATTTTTTGCACCACCATTAATATATCAAGCCCATACTATCATTGCTTGATATATTTTTTCCCCGCTTTTGCGTGTAAACAACAAATAGCTCGAGTATGTAGAGCGTTTCCTTTACGATACTTTCACTGTCTCCCGTCCATTGTCTAGCGTAGGTAAACGAGGTATAAACACAAGTAAAGAAGGTGATTGTTTCAACCAACTGGCGTTCTATAGCAAATATGTTATACGTGGTATTTATTAAAGTTTAAAACCATAAAAATTTTTGAAAAAAAAATTGAACCGACTTCACATAACACAAACAGACACTAAAAACCTTCTATGTACCTACACTAAAAAGAGAAAAATAAGAATATACACATGCAATTATTACTTACAGTATTCAAATAATAAATTATTATGTTATATTATATTTGAAGTCAGTGCCAACTACCTATGCATTTACATCTAAGAAGAAATTACGAGTACAAGAACTTGGGTGCAAAATTGTATCGAGTAGTTAGAGTAGAATAGTTGGCACCGACTTCAAATATAATATAACATAATAATTTATTATTTGATTACTGTAAGTAATAATTGCATGTGTATATTCTTATTTTTCTCTTTTTAGTGTAGGTACATAGAAGGTTCTTAGTGTCTGTTTGTGTTATGTGAAGTCGGTTCAATTTTTTTTTCAAAAATTTTATTTTTCAATTTTTAGTGTAAATAATATAGTAGGTTAGGTTAGATATTGGAATAGTCAAGATTAAAGAAGTTAGAGTGAGAATCCCTCAGGAATAAAATTTATATGGGATCACCTCGAGCGTATTTAAACATGTCAAACTATTCAATGTTTGACTCAGATTGTGTAGTGAGAATGAGGTTTTTTGAGATTTACAGGAAAACTATCAATCCCTCAGGAAAAAAAAGTATAAGGACCACCTAGATATGGATACCCTTTCAAGCAAAAAAAAATTTTGGAAATCGGTCTACATTTTTCGGAAAGATCGGTGATTTTTTGAGTTTTACGGGAAAACTATCAATCCCTCAGGAGTAAAATTTTTATGGGACCACTATGGTAGCATACCCTTTCAAACAAAAAAATAATTTTGGAAATCGGAGATTTTTGGAATTTTGGAATAATTTTGGAATCAACTAACGGAGATATCGATGAACATACATACAAAAAAAAAAAAACATACATACACCCGAACATAGAACCTCCTCCTTTTTTTGAAGTCGGTTAAAAAGTAACGTAAACGTAAACAGGGTCACGACTGTATCCCCAAGGCGCGGTAGACATTCTCTCAGATCTTTATATTCCAGATCCTTTTAAGATGTCAAAGGGGGTAGTCAGAGGCATGTACAAATACATATTTGATACATGCCCACATCTTGCAGAAGTTAGTATTCCATACGTGACAGGTTGCAAGCCCATCGCCGCCTATAAGAATACTAACTGGTTTCCTCACGATGTTTTCCTTCACCGTTCAGAGCTCGTGTTAAAGCGCATATACATTTTACGAAACGCAAAATCCATTGATGCACGGCCGGGATTCGATCCCACGACCTTCGGATTGAAAGTCGAGGTACAACCCCATTCAGCCAACACGGCTCTAAAACGCGGCGGTTAAAAAGTGATACTGTGATATACTGTATATTACAATGACAATAATTACCCCTAGATAAAGCATGGCACTCGTGCTATGTTTCCCATATTATGTTTTTTAACGATTTGATAATCAAATCGTCATGATAGAAAACACGGTGGTTGAGTTTATTTACTTAATTGTTTTTGAAGTGAGAACTTTAGGCGCGTTTGGCAATTTTGAGATGAGAAAAAATTCTTGGATTCACCTCGAAAGGTCACGTGCAATTCTGTGGTGCAAGTCACTTGACTGCTCACCGACACCGGGTATTTGTCAAGTTTAGAACCGTTCAAGTTTTCAATTCTGCGGACACTAGCGGACAGCGACGAAAAGTATGCTTCTGAATTTTAATGCCAAAACAATCAACAAGACAAGGAAATAACATTACCTTAAAGTCCTGTAAAGTACGTTTTCACTCTAAAGTCCATCGCAGTTGACAATTAGCTGAAACAAACTTTGTTTCTCTTTCATAATAATAACACTTGCTGATGTTTCTGTGCTTATTCTGTATAAATATTAAAAAATGTATGAACGTAGTGACTTTAAATATGTAGGTGTAAACCTACTTTCTTTGCTGTTATGAAATGATGCCTAAGGGTCGATTCACATCTGACCGAAGATCCGTCGCGGAACGCCAGAACTGACAAATGTATAGAAAAACACTCCGACGGATGATACGTTAGTCCGTCGAGTGTGAACGGTCGAGTGTTTTTCTATACATTTGTCAGTTCTGGCGTTCCGCGACCGATAATCCGCGACGGATCTTCGGTCAGATGTGAATCGACCCTAATACTGCCTGAAACCCTGCCTGATACCTATCTAGGCATAGCAGGGTTGCTACCTAGATAGGTAGCAACCCTGCTATGCCTAGTTAAGATTAAATTAAAAAGTACGAACAGCACGGTTATCGAGTTAGTCATTGTGAATAGATATTTAGATGGACTTTTAGGCAATTTTATTTTGTTTGAAGAAGCGTCTACATGAACAGTACCTATGTCTCACAACGTTTCAAGAGTGCCTAAATCCATGGACCGTTGTATAATCATGATACTCTGAGACTACTTTTCTTTTTTATTTGTTCGAGGAGCACTTCAATGTATTTTTATATTTGTTTTTCACGGAAGTGAACAGAATCCTTGATCAGTTTTATCTGCACGTGTCTTTAATTTTATAAGGCTTGTTGTGACCTTCTTTGCTTGTGTAAATATAAATAGTCATATTTTATAAACCAAGGTAGGTAATGTATCTAAGGTTTTTTTGAACCTATACTGTCCCACTTCTGGGTCTCCCTCAATTCTATCTAAGTTTATTTATATATACGAGGGGTGGCTGATAAGTTCGCGACCTAAGATACATATTGAAAGAAAAGTTTAATTCTTTATTTTATATTTTTTAATAAAGTCTCCCTTATTCGCATAATTAAAATAACGCTTTTATCCCTACGAAAAAGTATTCCTTAGATTTCGCTTCAAAATGGCTTTCTACGGCCGCCTTCATTGTCGTCCGAAAAACTTATTCCCCGTAACTCCTTTTTTAAATTTGTAAAAGTAGCTGGGATTCAGGTCTGGACTATAGGGTAGGTGGTCAATTTCAGTGAATCCTGTAGCTTACAGAGCATCCCTCGTAACCCGAGCGTTGTGAACTAGCACGTTGTCTTGCAAAAACAGTCGTGTGCAAATGCTCATGTAAAATTTTTTCAACGTGTTTTTACTAATCTGTAGTTCTTCGTCTATCTGCCACAATTAATTCTTCGATCAGCTAGTACTAATTTTTTGACTTTTTTGGACATTTTCTTCGTCGCGACTGTCACTGGGCGGCCTGGGCGGGGGTCGTCTTCAAAGGTCTCTCTTCCTTGTTGAAATAGCCGAGCCCATTTTTTTAACATCGTGTATGAAGGTGTAGAATCTTGAAGAGCCGATGACATCTCTTTTCAAATTTATTTTGGCGTATTTCCTTTTTTAATAAGATATTTAGCTACAGGGCGGTGCTCCATATTGAAATTCCATATCGAAAATTTCCAGTTTCCGTTGACTGGTGTTGTTGATTGTTCCAGGAATTTCGTTTTAATGAACCAAATAAAACAAAAAAGTTTTATTTTTGATAACAATGAGTTGCTCAATTAGTGATATAGGTAACGAGGTGATGAGTAATCTCCAAGTGCCTTAGGTCGCGAATTTATCAGCCGCCCTGGTATTTATGTACATCCCTGGCATTGGTGGATTCTCTATAGTAACAGTTGCGCGTGCAACTGCTTGGAAGCTCTTTGACATACCTACGGTTACCAATCCAATATACATTTTCAATACAAGGAAATAGCTGGTGATGACTTCACTTTTTCGGGATAAAAGTAACATATGTGCTTTTCCAGACCACAATCTCTATCGCATAGCAATATTCCATTTCGCGTAAGAGTAAAAAACATTCATATATCCACACATCCTTACTACATACACCCTCGCAAACATTTCGCATTTTTAATGTGTTGGCTAAACAAAATTTCAAAAACGTACCTATCATTTTAGAAAATAGGACACTTCTATACAAGAACTTTTAGGTACACAAAGTTCAACCATACATAAAATTGTTTATTTTTCCAAATAAGCTTGTATCCTCATTTCTCTATTTTTAATGTTAACCCGTCTATTCAAACTGTATTTCATTCATTTGTTAGTTTTTGGTGATTCTCTTGGACATCCCGAGGAGTTTACGTCGTCATCCACCAAGGCGCTGCTGAATCTCCTCAATGGATTTTTGCTGACCACCACCTACAAGGGCCTCATAGTCGTCGTCTCGCAAAATGTCAACGAGTACCTTGGATATACTGAGGTAAGCCGGTAAAAGTAAGACTAAGCTAAGAATAAACAAAACACTCGTGTTGGATGTCCTAAATAAATAAAGACCATTATTCAGAATGTGTATTTGTCTTGATTAAATAAAAAAAGATATTTCACTGGCGCTGAAATAAAATGGGACCATTCATAGTGTATATTCAGATATAGTTATACCATAAAAATTGTATAGATGATTCAATATAACCTGATTAGAGAATAGGGTCAACATTTACCAACCTGGAACGTGCTTATTAAAGGAATATTCTAATTTATAAAAAATAATCGTTTCAGCTTTAGAACCTGTTGATAAGCACGCAGCTTGATTCTACTGACCTAATCTTCAGTGAGTCAAACAAATTAAAAAGTAAAATAATTATTATCCTGAAATCTGAGTATGAATTACGAGTCATTAGTCAAATTAGTATTAGATCAGTAGGGCTCTTTATCATAATTATAGGCGTTAATAATGGAACCAAAATATTTGTTGCAAATTAATTCAGTACAGAGACATTGTGATTTGTTTCGCAGTTGGATCTTCTTGGACAAAATATTTTCAATCTCACTCACGAAGACGACCGCCAGATGCTGAGAGATCAGCTTATGCCGCGGAGCCAGAAACTCGGGACTAATGGTGAACTGCTTTTGCCGGATGAGGTTGAGGGGAGGCTGAAAGTAGCCCAGGCTTTGGCAAATGAGAAGAGACGGTTTATTGTCAGGTATGTTTGAGATAGCATAGACGATAACTAAATGAAACAGATGCGCTAGTTTCATGGCCAATCGGCCATGAAACTAGCGCACCAGTTGCAATCGCAACTGGACACAAGTCACGGTTGAACTTTAGACATTCAAGGTATCAAGGTATCTTCGGGGTTATTTAGAAGTTGTTTTGTTTGATTTCGATCTCGTATTTGTTATTTGTTGCAATGGCTTAACAACTTTTAATTGTTGCAATGCTCAAAACAAGCTAGCAGTTGTAAGCTAGTGTTCAACAATACAAATTGAATAGGAATCATCTTCATCATCCTCCATAAACTCTTTTCATTTACTTTTTGAGCGTGGAAGGTCTCTCTTTTATAAGCCACTGCTTACGGTGCTGCGTTTGCAGCCTGCGAGAAACCTTTCGCGAGAAATGTCAAAAGGATACCTACAGATTCTGTCACGACATTTTTGTAACAGCACTCGCTACGGAGTTTACGTTTGCAATCTGCTGTTGGACTGACTGTCGAAGAATTCTCGCAGTTGGACAAAAATGTCCAACTAAAACTAATATACCAACACGAATATTGTCCAATATGAATTTCGTCCAACACGAATTTTGTCCATCAATGAAAATTGTCTTACTTAAAATTTATTTTAGTATCTACGTTAAAATCTTAGTTAATAAGGATAACATAATTCAATTTATTCAATTTCTGGCGCATCGGCGCCAGGGATTCAAGTCAGAAATCGTGGTGATTCGAATATTCATCAAACGAACAAAATAAGGAACGCGAATACGGCCCCAGGGCACTTCCCTTTATTGCTTCGTGTAACTTTTTAATAAAGTTCGCAGTTGCGCTCAATAAAATGTAGTAGGTATATGAAACACCGTTTTCCATAGCCTCTGAACTCGACTATCGCTGGACCATATGGTAATAACAGCTGCCCGAGAATGTAATGAAACTTTTTCCTCTTTGGTAGGTACTTTAATTTCCACATTTCTACAACTAATATGTTTTTACTTTGAGTTTTTTTTTTCATTTTATTCGATGAGGTTTTGGCCTGCGGGCTGAGTTGACTATAAAAAAATGTAAATCGTAGTGGACGTTTCGCCCGAGGGCTGAGTGAGGTGTGGTCTGAGTTGACCAAAGGATCTTTTTTTAAATGTCCCACTCATATAATAAAGCTGAAAGTTTGTGAGTTTGTTTGGATATTTGGATGTTTTTGTTTCAATCACGCCTAAACCAGTGAACTGATTTGGATGAAACTTGGTATAGGCGTAGATACCTAGCGTAGTGACCTGGAATAGCTTATCGCTACCGGAAGTATCATATACAGGCTGTAAAAAGACGTCTACCGAAGCCCTAGCATCCTAACACACAACCAAATCCAAAAGGATTTTCCGAAAAAATTAATATAACCGGAGTACTGTTTGCGTATGTTCTGGGCGCGTTGTTTTACGTAGATTGCTGGATTTTGAGTTTTAACTGTTTTTTTCTTTAATTAATGAAATTATTAGGTATGTATTGTCTTATTAAGTTGTACTAGTAGTAAATAACCGAAAATTGCATAAAATGACTAAGCTAAGTCAAAATTTTTTTTTCGCTTAATAAGTTTAGAATCATGGTCTGATTGCAACCTCTCAGTTTTCGGTAGTTGTCTTTTACACCCTGTATATTATTATAGGCTTTTGAAAATGATAGTACCACGACTGCGGAGCCGCGTGCAGAAGCTAGTGAATCATAATTAAAAAAAATATGTTTCGTTTTGTTTATTGCAATATAAAATCACAGTTTCCAAAGTAAAGTTCTTTGGCGCATATAAGTACACCTATTTAAAATGTTAAATTATTCATTTATATTTGCATGCAAGTTTTGTTTCAAACGCTAAATGTATGTTCATAGTATGGAGAACTGGTAGTAAGCACATGTTTAGCTGTCACATATATACCTATTGTATCTACATACAACGCGTCTTCTATAAAGTTTCTCACATACCTAATTCAGTAACGTAAAATAATATTTTTCGAAATAATAGGTTCGATCAATAAACGTTATTAAGATGTTAAGTTAAGTAAAATTAGTTCTCAGACTATTTTAAGTGATCCCAGCGGTCTTCTTCTTCGTTTATTAAATGGCAACTAACTGTATTAACCAAAGATAAATAATGTACTAGATAGAACCATAGAGTAATTTGAGTGTCTCCACTTTTCAATCCATTCAGAGACAACTATAGATATGTTTTTAAGGTGGAATAGTGTTGTGCATTTCTTATCGATAATTACATGAAATAGGATTTAATGAATTTTAAGAATTGTCTATTCTATAAAGGTATTATTTTATTGCTGTAGAACGAATTATTTTATTACTGTAGAACGAAATAAAATTGTAGTTGCCTTATTATTCATCATTCATTGGCCTGCCCTTATCCCGCTTATGCGGGGTCGGCACAAAATGTTCTCTGTCTCAACTCTCCTCTATCACTCGTCATCTCCATATCCACTCCTTTTTTACCCATATCTTCTTTCACACAATTCATCCATCTTTTCTTAGGTCTACCTCTACTCTACTCACATATCCATCATTCATTTCCGTCACCCTTTTAGTTACATGAGTTTCATCCATCCGCATTACGTGCTAACCTATTACTCCTCAACTTTTCAGTCACCGGCGCTACTTTCAGACTTCTTCAGTTACCTAATTATTAAAATAAAACAATATCAAATTCAAAACATGTAATTCCAGTTAAAGTCCTCAAAATAAAACAAGTATTAATATACTTGTTATCTGTTAATTATTGGTTAAATAGTTTTAACCAATAATTAACAGACTGCTTAGATGGTATTCCTCGATATCTAAAGCAGTAGATGAAGACGCCCCATAGCCAGAATGTCTAGCTACGAGCTTTCGTTTTCTGGGTAATTTCAGAAAATAAAGAATACGTTATTGAGGGTAGGATCCGTATTCCGTAGCTACCTTCAAACGAACCATTGAATTGTACCGGGCACGAGACTCGTGCAGTGAATCTAAAGATTTATCCCTATCTCAAAAATTCCCAAAGCGCCTGTTGTAAATGAGAAGGCGAGACAACTTTTAAAGTACTGTATTGATAATTTGGCTTATAAAACAACTCTGATTTTGAGTAAAAGCTTATGATTCTACAGTGACGTGTGCTCGCACCGGCGGTAAGAGATGAATGAAGTTGCGTGCGAGCCGTACAGAGACAGCTTGCACTGTTTCGTTGCTCCGATGTCATCGGCAGGCGTCGTGAAGTTTAAGTAGGTAGGAAGTAGGTACGAGTTGGCGTTAACAAGGTCCCGGCGTTGGAACATCCTGTTCCAAGTTTGGTAGTGGTACTAGGCGATTGTATGCTCTTCGAATGGTCCCGGTTGATGTCCTCAAGTCTGCGATGCGAGCGACTCCATCCTTGCCCTTGTGAAGGTTGGTGATGCGTCCAATCATCCAACGGTTCGGTGGCAGCCGGTCGTCCTTCACAATCATCATCTCGCCCTCACGTAGCTCTGCATTGCTCCTGTGCCACTTTACTCTCTTTTGCAGCTCTGAAATATATTCATGATAAAATCTGTTCCAGAAGTGAGTTTTCAGCAGCTGTACTCTCTGGTATCGTGGCAGTAAATGCAGTGAGTGATCCTGATTCTGTGGAGAGGGAAGCAGAGTTAAAGTTCGTCCAATTAGGAAATGTGAAGGAGTGAGTGGGACTAAGTCAGACGGGTCAGAGGATAACGGGGTGATAGGTCTCGAATTTAATATAGCCTCTATTTGCACTAGCAAGGTATTCATTTCCTCGTAGGTTAGATACGCCATTGAAAGAACTCTTTTTAAATGATGTTTTGTCGATTTGACTGCACTCTCAGCCATTGAATTAAAATGGGGGCTATATGCCGGAGAAAATTTGAAAACTATAGAATTCTGAGCGGCGTACGAACTGACTTCTTGATTATTTTGTTTTAAAAATCTAGCTAGATCATTACATGCACCTACGAAGTTGGTACCGTTATCCGAGAAGAGATAAGCAGGGCGCCCCCTGCGTGCGATAAATCGATTAAGTGCTGCGAGAAAACATTCTTTTGTTAGATCGGTGACCAATTCGATATGTACAGCTTTCACAGTTAGACACACAAATACACATATGTATGCCTTGATGAGTTTACATCCTCTGCCTTTTCTGTTCGCTATCATAATGGGTCCCGCGTAATCAACTGCTGTGTTGACAAAAGGAAACTCGCCTTGTACGCGTTCTTTGGGAAGATTTCCCATGATAGGCTGAATTGATCTACCTGAGAATCGTACACAAGTAATACAGTTATGAACGGTTTTTCTTGCAAGGTTACGTCCACCTATAGCCCAATACTTGTGACGAATGGATGCTAGTAAAAGCTGCGGTCCAGCATGTAGTAAGCTAGTATGATAGTGTTTGAATAATAACTGTGTTATGTGATGAGATTCATGAAGAAGTATTGGATGTTTAGTATCGTAATCGTAGTTAGAATTAGATAATCGACCGCCAACCCTTATCAGGTCGTTATCTTCGTGAAAGAATGGATTAAATTTTACAAGTTGATTTTTTATTTTTAACTGACCTTTGTTTGATAAAATATGATATTCATCTTGAAACGAATCCATTTGTGATAATTTACATAATACATACATAGCTGATTTTAGTTCGGTGATTTTTAAATAACCCATAGATTTGTTTTGTGGGTTACGACAGTTACCTATAAACCTAAGTAGATACGCTGATATGCGTTGTAATTTGTTTATATCTGAATATTTTTGAATGAACGATGTGTTTGGTTGTGATTCATTGTGTGTTTGGTTTTGCGAAGTTAAATGACATTGTGTTTTAAATTCAGGTAATTCGGTTTCTTTAATTTGTGACGAATGTTGCGGCCAATAACACTGTGATTGCAAAAGGAAGGAAGGACCGTGCCACCAAAGCGAATTACCTTGTAGTTTTAAAGGCTCGAGCCCTCTCGAGCCGATGTCAGCAGGGTTCATGCTAGTAGGTATATATCGCCATGATTTCGGTTCAGTACTTTCAGTGATCTCATTGATTCTATTGTGAACAAACATTTTTAGTAAATGTGTATTAGAGGATTTTATCCATCCTAGAACAATGGTAGAATCGCACCAGTAAGTGCTAGATGTTATAGTGAGTCGGACCGAGTCACTGACCTTTTTTGCTAGGCGAGTAGCTAATAGTGCGCCGCAAAGCTCTAAACGAGGCATAGTCATTGTTTTGATCGGCGCAACTCTGCTCTTGGCCGTTACCAAGTGTACTGTTATTTTACTATCAGCTGTTATGGAACGAAAATATACACAAGCGCTGTAAGCATGTATAGACGCATCTGAAAAGGCATGTAGTTCTATGCTGATAGGTTCATCGCAAACTACGTGTCTAGGTATTTTAATGTCATTTAAATGGGGCAGTGAGATTATGAAATCTGACCATTGTTTTGACACATCGTTAGGAAGTGGGTCATCCCACGATAATTTTGAGGCCCAAAGCTTCTGAAGTATAAGTTTGGCCAACAAAACTGATGGATTGATGAGACCTAGTGGGTCAAATATTTGAGAGATCACTGATAATACTGTTCTTTTATTATTTACCTTGGGGAATTCGATATTTTTTACTGAATAAATAAAGCAATCAGTGTTACATGTCCATAGCAGACCTAATGTTCTAGATTGTTCATCTTTGCTCAGGTTAAGTAATGAATCAGCTGTGTTATCGTTGCCGTGTAGTTGTTCTAGAATGTGTGTGTTATTTGAATGCCACTTACGGAGGTGAAACTGTGCTCCCTTTAATTGATTTAATACACCTTTGCATATTTGTACGAGATCTGTAACATTGTTATATCCCGATATGAAATCGTCGACATAGAAGTCGTTGATAAGAGCTGTACTTACTGCAGGGTCATCACATTGTTTACCCAGTTCATTAATACATCTTGTTGTTAACCAGGGCGCAGAAGCAGTTCCGTAAGTTGCAGTGTGGAGTTTGTATGATTTTATTTTTTGTGTTGGATCAAATCTCCACAGTATTTGTTGTAAGTTATGTTGGTTTTGATTTATGTTTACCATTCTAAACATTTTTTCAATGTCAGCGGTTACGACGTATTTATGCTGACGGAATCGAATTAAAATGCTGATGAGATCATTCTGTACTATAGGACCTACAAGTTGAATGTCGTTGAATGAAAGTCCCGACGTCGTAACAGCTGACGCGTCAAAAACTACACGTAATTTTGTCGTAAGGCTTGATTCGCGCATTACCCCATGATGTGGAAAATAGTTTTGTATAGTGTTATGATTGTGTGCATCTTTGTTTTCAGACATGTGTCCAAGATCGATATATTCCTGAATGAAATTATCGTATAATTGTTTAAACTTCGGTTCCCTCTTGAATCTACGTTCAAGTGATAAGAACCGGCTTGTAGCTTGCTCTAAAGAATCGCCTAAGTCATTAGGGGATTGTTTTAGTGGTATGTTTACCACAAATCGACCGTCTGATTGACGAGTCGTTGTTTGATTAAATATCTGTTCGCATTTAAGATGCTCCTTTGACATATTGTTACTGATTGGTGTAACTGATTCGAGCTCAAAAAATCTAGTGAGTTGATCGTCAAGACTGATGTCATGACAGTGATGGCAGTGGACTGTATGTGATTTGTTATGATGTTGTGCATAGATGACACCCGAAACCAGCCAACCTAATTTTGTTTCGGTTAGAGTTGGTTTGAATTTTCCGAGTGGAATGCGTTTGCTACCTAGTATGTCCCAGAAAATGTCTGCTCCTAATAACATGTCTACCTGCGATGGTGTGTTAAATGTGGGGTCAGCTAACTGGATGTGACTAGGTATGTTGAGTGTAATGCAATCGATCTGTGTGATCGGCAATGATTGTGTGATTTGCGGGACAACAAAACAGCTGATATTTGCGTTATAAGTGTCGTCATAGCATGATGAGATTGTGACATCACAACGTTTAGTTATTTGTGACGTTTGATGATTTAAGCCCTCGACAGAAGTGCGAGTTGATATTTGTTTTAAATTAAGCTGCTTGGCTAATGATTCTGTAATGAAACTAGACGTACTACCGTTATCCAGTAGAACTCGCACTGATTGTGTGCTATTAGTTTCTTGATTACAAGCATTGATGACGGCTGTTGATAACAGCACAAGATTATTGCTTGTTGATGAGAGTGATATGTTTTTATCAGTGATATCTGATTGATGCGATTCATCTTTAGACTGTGTGAGAGAAGATAATACAACGCTGTTTGGTTGAGGAGTGATTGTGTCATGTGTTCCTGTTTGATGTAGAAGTGAATTGTGTTTTTTAGAGCAAATAGTGCAAGGACCCGAAATGCATTCCCTACCACTGTGACTACGCAAGCAATTTAAACAGAGCTCTAATGATTTTGCTCGTTCTAGACGTGTTTGAACAGGCATAGCTTTGAACTTGTAACATCTGTAAATGGAGTGTTTGTGGTTGCATATCGGGCATGTAGGTTTTGTAGTTTCCTGCTGTGTGCCTGATGAGTGTGACGAACTTGTAATGAATGCCCTATTGCGTATGAGTGAAGTGTCGCTATGTCTACGTTTATTTTTATTTTGCTCATCAACCGTCTCCAACAAATCAGCACGACCCTTGAGGTATTCATTAAAATCTTTTAGTGTGGGAATAGTATCCTCTGATCTGCTACGATGAACCTCCCATTCGCGACAAGTTACTGGGTCTAATTTGTTTGATACGATGTGAATGATGAGTACATCCCAATGCTCAGTAGGTAGTTTCAATGACTTTAAGGCCCTGAGATTTTTATTAATGGTATCAATAACGTTACGCAAAGCTTTAGCAGACTCCTTACTAATCGATTCTATGTTGAAAATTGATTGAATGTGGTTATTGATCAAAAGCCTATTATTATGATAGCGATCACAAAGTAGCTGCCATGCGATTGCATAGTTATCAGCTGAGAAATCGAGAGATTGAATGATGCATGCTGCACTATCTTTCAACGCTGCGCGTAAGTAATGAAACTTGTTAACATTAGGTATCGAACTATTATTGTGTATCAGTGAGGTGTACGTATCGTGAAACTCTAACCATTCCTGATAGCGACCAGAAAAGCTTGGCAAGTGTATTACAGGTAATTTGAGTGTGGTCCTACCTGCTACGGCTGTACCCGAACCTGTCACCGATGCGTTGCTGCTAGCGCTTGCTTCCGCGGCGCACGCAGTGGCGGCGTGCTTATCTAGGGCGTCTCGGGCAACGGCGATGGTACCATAGTACTGAGTCTCGAATATCTCTCGCTCTTTGTACTGATCATCTGGAATTTCAGAAAGGTTTTCTATGTCAGTTTGCACGGAATCATATTCAGCATAAAGGGAATCTAGCTTGGACAAACGAATATTTAATTCATTTATTTGAATGCTGCTGAGCGACGTGCAACAGCTTAGCAATGAGTCTAGGTATGACTTGAACTGAGTAAGCTTTGATTTGTAGCTTGCTCTTCGCCTTGTTAATGATTTTAAATCCATTTTAATGAAGAAATTAATTTAATTTAGTGTAAGAAGGGTGATAATTAACAAAGCTTGAAAAAGAATGGAAGTAAGAAAATGTAGGCATGAAAGTATGAAGTTAAATTAAAATGTTTGAATAAATCTGCAAAAAAACTACGTTAAAAAATAATAAATGCAAGATAGAACAATACTTAAATTATGAAAGCGGTGAATAAAGCACGGCTGAGAGCTTTGAATGACCGTTAGAATGCGGTCGACGCAAGGTCAAGCTAAGGTTATGCGCCTGCGCACGAACCCCTTTGTTTGCTGGAATGTAAGGAAAAACACAATAATTAATAGCTAATAATGACGATTTCACCTACTGGGATGGATGAAACACTTGCAAGTATGCAATAAAGGCTTTATTGAAGTTTGGATAGGAAATATTTGAATATAAATTGACTTTGAATTTGAATATTTCAATTTGATAAAAGGATATTTTGGCACAGGAAATAAATTGGAACGAACTCACGACATGCTTTACCCTTCCAAGGATATCACTTCTCTTTGTCTTTGTCTTTCTCTTGATTTGATGTCCACCGGGCGCTGTGGAATTTTCCGTTGTCTTCTGCTGGTCGCGAAATGGCGGACTTGCTTGGGTCGTAAATCCTCGCAAATTCCCGTATTTGGCTCGATTGGACCAAATTGTTGTAAATGAGAAGGCGAGACAACTTTTAAAGTACTGTATTGATAATTTGGCTTATAAAACAACTCTGATTTTGAGTAAAAGCTTATGATTCTACAGTGACGTGTGCTCGCACCGGCGGTAAGAGATGAATGAAGTTGCGTGCGAGCCGTACAGAGACAGCTTGCACTGTTTCGTTGCTCCGATGTCATCGGCAGGCGTCGTGAAGTTTAAGTAGGTAGGAAGTAGGTACGAGTTGGCGTTAACAGCGCCTAAAGAAGTTTTCACGTCAAAAAATGAGTTGACATATTCTTCGTTCTTACAGGTTTGCACGACAAAAGTTGGTTTGGAAATATTGTTGGCACTGCAAAAGAATGCAAAATTTTTCATCCGTAGACCATGATTTTTCAAAGTGGAACATATTCTTGTAGTTGTGTAGGACTCCATTCTTCGCCTTTCTCGATATTTCTAATCCACGATTATTTCAAATCTAGGTCAGCTGGAATCCAGAATGTAAAATAGACCAAGTTAATAGTTATGTTTGTTCATTAAATATCGATAAATATGTCGATACAACTACAACACTATTGCGCAGCGATGGAGTACAAGAAATGTCAAAAATGGAATGTAAATTTCGCTAGAATGAAAATTCTAAATGAGATTACCCAAATACACGCATGAAATCGAAGTAAAACGATGTTAAATGATGCAATGATTAACTTTTTATAAAATAGCTTCCGTAACTCTAAACATAAACGTATTTTTCACTGGTATGACTTACCGACAAAAAGAAATATTTGTTTCATTCTCCGTAAGCATACCGATTCTGCTTGGAAATTGTGAAACAGCACAGGACATAATTGCCAAACCAGCACCTTATCACAAACATAGTCCAAAAAAGCCATTTATTTATGAGAAAATTCGTAATTTTACATCTCGAACTTGCACACAAGCTGGTGTGTAAACAAAAAATCTATGGTGTAGAGGTGGCGCGCTACGTCACAGGCCGGTACGCAAGTGTCATTGCGACCTCTCTTTCTAACACAGGCAAAATGGGCCATAGAGTGACAAATATGACGGACAATTTCCTAGTTCAACTTGAAATGCGGAATCCAGTGTACCAAGAAGGTTCAATGCTAAATCCATGGTATTAACAGTATAATTCTGCCTATGTCAAGTTTTGATATTTACAAAATTCATATCATGTCAGTCAGTCAGTCCTGTCAATTTGGTTTTGAACAAAACACGGCGGCTTGTTTCCTAGCGGTATTTCTGAATAAATGCTTTTTAACTTTGACTTTGACTGACGTTTCAGTGAATGCGAAACTTAGGCAAAATACATCCGAATCTGATATTGTTCTCAAATGCCATGCGGGCAAAGCCGCCGGGCGCAGCATCTATAAATCACAATCCTTATTCATTGCAATCATCATCATCTCCCTGCCCTTTTCCCACATTATGTGGGGTCGGCACAACATGTGTTCTTCTTCCATTCTCCTCTATCAGCCGTCATCTCAACCCTCACTCCTTTCTTACTCATGTCATCCTTCACACAATCCATCAATCTTTTCTTTGGCCTACCTCTACTCGTAAATCCATCAACATTAATTTCTTGCAATATTGCTGAAATTCAATATTTTGTAACGTGAGCAAGTAACTAATGTAGTTTTGATTACGTTTTACTTAGGTATTTACATTTTAACAAACAAAACTGCTTGTTTTAGAAAATATTGGTGCGTAATAACGATGGAGCATGCAAAGGAAAGCCTGCGGCTGAAAATAAATAACGCTGTCTGAACTGAAGCTTAGTTTCTTCTAGCTTTGTAAATAAATGAGTTCTTTATACATTATATATTTAACAATGTTGTTTTCTAAAGTTATTCTTACGAAGAGGGGAAAGAAGTTTTTTAGAGACCTAATCCAATGACTTAATTTAATAAAAACATTTTTTATAATTTATTTCTGTATACAATATTTCATGATATACCTACACATATCGTTCAACGACGCCATTTCCCGATCTGCCTAACTTACACCCGCCATATCTGAATCAATGTACCGAGCGGCCATCGTT
Organism: Epirrhoe alternata; assembly: GCA_963565295.1. NCBI lineage: Eukaryota > Metazoa > Arthropoda > Insecta > Lepidoptera > Geometridae > Epirrhoe > Epirrhoe alternata. Next base: position 7,276,979 of record OY751375.1, read on the forward strand.
TGCCTCACTCAGCTCTAGACTTATTGGCGTCATCCAATAATTTAACACACACACATCTTCTATTTAAATAAATAATAAATAAATAGTGCTAGACTTTTCACACTGCATCATCTAGCCCCAAGTAAGCAGAGCTTGTGTTATACATGACTTGGGTACTAGATGACTACTACTTAAATACCCTTATTAAACTTTCGTGATTTGGTGACATAATTATTATTTTAAAACCGGGTATTTATCACGTACCTATTTTTATTATTTGTTTGTTCCGACGTTTCGGACGCATTGCAGCGCCCGTGGTCACGGATGAACTCACGTGATAAATACCCGGTTTTAAAATAATAATTAAATACTCTTTGTTTGTAAATAAATAAATAAATAATGCTGGACATTTCACACAGCATCATCTAGCCCCAAACTAAGCAAAGCTTGTACTATGGGAATACATACATATTATACATAGAAAACACCTAGACCTGAGAAAAATACTTGTAGATCGTACAAACATTTGTCCCGCGGCGGGGATTGAACCCGCATTTCCCTTCATACATTCGATAGCAGAAATTGTTTATTTCGGTCGATTTATCTATTTTTCTTCAACTTCAAACAAACAAAAAGTACGGCACATTTGAACTATGAAATTATCTTCAGAAACTCTCTTAATTACGACCACAGTTCAGTATACCTGCAAGGTACCTAAAAATTTCCTATACTTACATCCAATGCACCCTAGCGAGTCATTTTACCGCTTCACAGGTTTAAGAAGCTCGGCCAGCGATCGGAGCCGAGCAAATATGTCACTTGTCACGTGGAAGGCTCACTTAGGAAGTCGGATCGGGCGTGTCGTGGCTACAACCGCTGTTGTCAGATGGTGAGACGGGCGCGCGCACGTGGAGACAACCCTTGCTCCAGCGGAAACGATGTGGTGAGTCACTTTTGATAGATTATATTTTTAAGCTCAGACTTGGGGTGATAGAGATTTGGTGATTTACTGTGTTGTGTTGTTTGTTTTAAAATGCATCACGAAAAATTTACTTAAGACTTGAAACCGCAACCTTCACCGATCCCTGGTGAACTTTGTGAGTAACGTTTACTTATTAGTTGCTTTTAGCTCCGCGGTCCCTTTTCCAAGACGAAAGCAGCCTCTACACAACAATCTAGATAGACTTTATCTTTGTGCAAAGTTATAAGTTTAATTAAGAGAAAGAGTAACAAGTATTAACAATACTTCCTCACAAACTTCCGCCAATTTATAATACGTTTTTCTTACGCTATACGCTATAGCTTTCTTACTTCTTACTTCACTTGTGTCAGAGAATATCTAATAATACTACGTATAGAGTGGACACCCCTCTGCCCCTCGGGTTCTCGGTTGTTCGTACTTTCTAGACGTTATCAGGTGCACGTACTGTACCTACTACCTACCTACTGCATGGAGTTTTTTCGAGTGTCAGCAGTATGCTAGCATGCAATAGCCCAATAGATAAGCAAATGTGCGAATAAATACCATTATAAATCTCGTCAGGAACACTGTTTACTCACCTAGGTAATTGAAATCCGTTCGAAATAACATACAGTACTACTACGAGTATAACAACAAAATCATCTACACGTTCAAACATTGTAAGACCTGCCAAATATCTCAATGTTGGCAATGCATCTCTTCAGCTGAATAATTGATACAGATTTCATAATATCGTATGATGCTTGAGCAAACACATTGCAGTAGGTAAGTACCTGCAGTTTAGACTAAGGTCTTAGAGAAATACACACTAACACTTACAAATTTCTCCCCGATCATTGTAAGTGTGGCCAATGCACGTCATTTGTACGTTTGACATTCCATCTGTACCTACGCACCAAACGCTTCACGTCCTCATAAATTTATAAAGAATGGGACAGTCTGCCAGTTTTGTCCCAGTCCATGCTAGGTATATGTATGCCTGTGACCATACTTAATTGTGCCTACCTATACTCTGATACTATGCTTATCGGAGCATAGTATCAGTGGCCAGTCGATCCATACTATTGTATGTACGTATACAATGCATGAAGTGTTTTAATTATACTCGTAGTTTGAGCACCATATTATCCACCAATTTTCACATCAGGTGTAGTACGTTTGATATGAAAGTGATCTTGTTGATGCTGGTAAATATTGTATAGTTTCCAAGTCAGCCTTATTACAATGGAAATCATTGATATGAGTTTGACTGACTCAATCACTTGTAAATTGGAATTGTATGTAGTGATGTGATGATAAATGGCTCATGCTCTGACATAAACATATTTCAGGGTGATTATTTGAAGGGCGACCTATTTGATTAATACGTGTACCAGACAACGTTTTATAAATCCAAAATGTACAGAGCCCACTTTATAAATATAAATATGGCACAGTGGTGCCTGTGGCATACATTTTTTTATTAGGCACATACGTGATATTATTGCAGTTTTACATCAACTGACTTACATGAACCTTGACCGACCGGAAAATATGACGTTGTATTCAAATTTGTTGTTCCATTATTAATGGGTAGACGTAATTCAATATGATACCTAACCAACATTGACCGAGAATGTGCAATTTACTGAAAAATTTATATCAGATAGGTCTAGCCAGAGGCACATTTGACAGGGTACTTGTAGATGACCTATGCATTTCTGGTTAGATAATAGCTATTCGCATGAGCGTACTGCGTGTAAATAAAATAAATAATACTGGACTTTTCACACAGCATCCTCCAGTCCCAAAGTAAGCAGAGCTTGTGTTATGGATAGTAAGGGCCCATGTCGTAATTTTGATTGTTATTCTCAATGATATGGTTATTCTGACATTAAGAACTAAGTATAAATTGGACTTAGTCATATATAAAGTCCCCAACGAAATGTATTTTCATGGAACAAAGTTTCATCGGCGAGATTAGTTATATAAAAAAAGTGCCGGATACTTAGTCGATACTCGCTTTTTTGATTATCCAAATCATTTCAACCGTTAGCGTGATTGAATCACAAATCATACCAGTATTTGTATTTACAATGCTTAGTAGAATATTTGTCTTCTTGTCTATTTGTCTTGTTAATAAGTCTTTTCAAAAGTAAACATTAGGTTGAGGACGCGAAGTCATCTTTCTAGCACATGTGATTACACGTGATCTAGCTGTTTTGGTCAGTTACAATAGTAAACCCGAGTTTGCATTTATTGTTTTTCTTTCTCTTAGATATTCAGTAGAAAAGTACTTCGATATTTACTTGATTTTTATGAAAAAAATTCATGCGAAACACTTTAAATCGTCCGAGGTGAAGCTGACAAAATAATCTACGAACCTTTTATACGTCTACAACTTCGTCCATTTCAGTATTCGTGTAACATCATAACGTATAAATAAACGTTTTCTTGTTGCTCTGTCAGTCTGTCAAGCTCAGGACACTTTGAACAATTGCTTCCAGGTTTTTATAGGCGTCGTGCGTCCAACTACGGAGACTTTCATCAATGAGAGTGCGCTGGAATCTTACAAGATGGAGTATCGTACAAGGCACTCCATCGACGGCGAGATCATCCAATGTGAGCAGCGCATCGCTCTTGTCACTGGTTATATGACGCATGAAGTTCACGGCGTCAACGCAATGAACTTCATACATAGAGACGAAGTCCGCTGGGTCGTTGTAGCACTGCGAGAGAGTAAGTCCTTTAACGTGTTTGAGATGCTAAGCGAAAACTGGGTAATTTACAAGATTTTCAGCGTGGATAATGGGATCACTTGAACTAAATATATGTACCTACGTGAAGTTTGTCTGAACATGCTTAAATTAAGTTATTAGAACATTCGAGTGAATCCATTGATTCACCAATAAAGGGCAATTTTTGTCCGTAATTATTACCCTTTTATTCTTTTCTACCTGAAGGTATGCAAAGACATTTATTTGCATTATACGTAGGTACATAGGTAAAGGAAAGGATGAAACATAAACGGAGTTTGCTCTTTGATAACTTGGTGTCAGCTTGATTCTAATAGTTATAATTACTGTACCATAGTAGTAATTATTTAAAGGTATACCTACCTGTAAAGTTATCGTCTGTCTGACAACAACAGCGTGTTCTGAAAATCTATTAATTGCTCTCTAAGAAAAGTATTGCGTAAGTTATTAATACCTACTAATTGGCTGATAATTGGTTCTTTACATTTACGTATTTGGAAAATGGATTTGTTGTTTTTTGTTTGTATATTGAACACGGATAGGGTAATTCTATTTATATCGACCAATTTAAGTACTAATTTGCCTGAATGCGAATTTTTATTTTATGGTTTCGTAACCGAACGTTTAGAGAATAAACCTTGTTATAGTATTTATGTGCATATATCAGTCGGTCTTGGATGGTCTCGAATACAATTTGACTACATTATGATATTTGTTCAAAAATTAAACGCGTTTTCTTCAGTCTTCTGTTGAATGACTCTAATCCGTCCTGACAAACAGACGTTTATTTTCATAATGTTACTGGTCTTAAGGTCTTAGTCCACTTAGACGACTCTGCTCCAACACCGCCCTAAACTAAGACGACAACTACTGAGCAGTCTGACGGCAGCAAGCTCGCTGACAGCGAACTGTCGGCTAATTTATGTTGCCAATGTAAAGTATACAATAAAGAGCCCATATTTGAATTATGTTATTTTTGCCGGGTGGTAGCAGAGTCGTCTATGTGAGCTAAGACATCTGTATTATGTGCTAAGACCATAATAGGTTATACCAGTAACATTATGAAAAACAATGAATAAGAACTTACCCGGTTTATTTATAATCAACGGGGCCATTCTGTATGTATACATTTTTAATTTATTTACGGTATTTCTTTCTATGCTTAGAGAGTGTATCGCTGAAGAAGTATTTAAATAGGGACATGTGTTAAGGAGTGAAATCGATTGCAACTTGTGATTGTCTTTAAGTAAACATCCATCTACGTCAAGTGGGTGTGTGTTCTATAATCTTAATACGTTATTTTTCCTAACTGTACGTTTTCCAAAAATTTGTAAAAACAAAATAAAAGTAATTTCGCTGTAAAAGGTTTCAGCCCGCTCTTTATACATAAGTATAAGTAAGACAGGTACAGGTAATGATCGGACTCTAAAATCGCCTTAAGCTCGCGCTCGTCAGTTTTTTTCATTTGTATAGCATTTAATGCCTTGCGATCTTCCTATGACAACTGTAAATAAATATTGTACACAGGAGCACAGACACGTCGTTATTTACATTTACCCAGTTACAATAGGTGAGTGGTCAAATCTAATCATACTATTTAAGTATTAACAATCAATATAAATAACTCATACCATACAAATAATTACTAAAGTAGGATGTATTGCACTTATAGTTATTGCTTCTAGAAAATTGGGTGGAGGTGGTAAAAAATTTAGTAATATTTATATTAACGCGAATAATATAATTACTTATATCCATTGCTCATCTAGAAATGAATAGTAGTAATAAAGTAAGTTTTTTTTTATATTTGTAGCAACATTAAATCCGTCTGCATCTCAGCCGGAAAATTCCGCCAAACCAAACCCGTCATTTCTAATTTTGTTGTAAAGCCACTTGTTTACCGACTCTATCGTTCTCTGATTATTGTTATGTTATTACATGCGATAAGTACCTACTTTCTATACAGGGTGTAAAAAGACGTCTACCGATGCCGAATGGCTACCCCATTCGGCTTCGGTAGACGTCTTTTTACACCATCCCACACACAACCAAATCCAAAAGTATTGTCCGAAAAAATCATGATATCCGGAGAAAACCGCGTTTGAAGATTACTATTTGCGTATTACTGGGAGCGTTCTTTTTACCTATATTGCTGTATTTTGAGTTTTAACTGTTTTTTTCTTTTATAAATGAAATTATTAGGTATGTATGATCTTATTATGTTGAAATAGTAGTAAATAACCGAAAATAACATAAAATGTTTATTTTGCGTTTTTTTTTCGCTAGATATGTTTAGAATCATAGGCTGATTGCAACCCCTCAGTTTTCGGTAGTTGTCTTTTTACATTCTGTATAACCATAGCTCTGCATAACGACAATCTCTCAGATACATTATCAGTTGACATTAGAAGTGAGAACATACATAGTGTCCTCACGTGTGCGGGTCGCTGGTTACAAAATTGCACAAGTCATTATGATTGATACTTTATTGCAAGATTGAGGACGGTAAACATGTTTAGCTAAACTTTATCGAATTACTTATTGCGAGTTGATAGGTTGTTTACTGAAACTGCCTTGTAAGAAAGTAAGCAGGTAGGTATTTTGTGAATCTATTTTGCTAATATGTTAGCTTAGCCAAATAGTGTCCCTAGATTTTTTGCTATGGATACTAAACACTATTGGTAGGTACTTATGGATCTAGTATCATTATGTAGAATAGCTTGATATTTAGAATTAAGCATAAGTTTCATTAATTTATTCAGTATTTTTATAGCCCTAAGTATACGTTTATTTTTCATATTCTGATCTGACCCGAGACCCAATTGCGTTGACACTATACTTCTATGATTGTACTACAGGGTGGATTTTTGAGATGAAGGGCATACCTTAAGCGTTGTAGCTACAGGAAAACGCTCTTAGGAGACATTCCCTTACTTTTTGAGATATTTTGAACTGTTTTCACAGATTTTGAAAAATATTTACAGTCATCGACAAATATGCCAAAAGTAATAAAAAAATTAGTGTCAATAGATTCAGTTTTAGGTAGGGATCAAGATACTCTATGGGGCCATTTAAAGATTGACTTTTTTTTATTTTACTTACATTTTTTCAAAATCTGTGAATGCAGTTCTTAATAACTCAAAAAGTTAGGGAGCTAAGAGCGTTTTCCTGTAGCTGTTCAACGGTTAAGGTACCAGCCCTCCGTGGCTCATCTCAAAAATCCAAGCATATGTACCTAGTTTATTATATCACCTCATGTGTATCTCCTCAATGTACGATTGTTATGCCTTTCTACCCGGCATAGCCATGGTGCATAGCTATTGCTATCGCTACATTGTATACATTTTATGCGAAAGTTATTTGCGAATTGTTGTTTCATTGATTTCTCATTATCTCATATCGACTGCACCATTTAGTTAAACAAGTCTCAAGACAAGTAATATATTGCTTTAATTATGCAAATAAAAAGTATTCAAACGATATTCGGATTTCTGTGATGAGGCATATTACAAATACTAAAATATGATACACCTATTGTCTCAATATTCATAGAAACATGTGATACTTTTGAGTACCTACCTATAATAATCAGCAACGACTGTGTCTACACACAGATACCATACTAATTATAATGAAATCGAATAAAAATAGGATTGAGTCTCATGTAATTTTTTTTGTAAAAAAATAAAAAACGGAGCTCAAATTTTGAAAAAAAAAACAAAAATACACAAGTGCTAATATTATACAGAGGAAAGATTTGTTTGTTTGTTTGTATGTTTGTTTGAATTGAATAGACTCCGAAACTACAGGACCGATTGGAAAAATTCGTTCACCATTAGAATCCTACATTATCCCTGATGAACATAGGCTATATTTTATCCCGGGAAAGTGATGTTTTCCCCAGGGACCGCAGGTAAAACCGCGACGGACAGCTAGTTAACAATTTATGGAATATCAGTGTTTCAAACGTTCAAAATAAGTATTCACATAATTTCCTTTAGACACTTTATTTATTTATTATTATTTTTATTATTTCCAGTGTACGCTCGCAATATCTTGTTCGGCGAGTCTTGCTACCGTCTCATGACTAAGAACGGGCAGCTGATATACATGAGCACCCGCGGTCGACTCGATGTGGACAAAGATTCGCGAGCGGTAACTTCGTTCGTCTGCACAAATACCGTCGTCGACGAGGCAGAAGGCAAGCAACTGATTAAGATGATGAAGGAAAGATTTAAGCTCTCTGACAGTGACAATGAAGCTCCCTTGCCCATTGAGGATACCAAAGATGTAAGTATACCAAAATTTCACCCCTAGCAGAATTTCACCTCATTGAGTAGAGAGTAAGTACTCCTTTTCTTTGTAGTCAGGTTAAATAAATAATGCTGGACTTTTTACCCAGCATCATCTAGCCCCAAAGTTAGCAGAGCTTGTGTTATGGATACTAAATGACTGATATACTTCTTAAATACTTTTTGTTTGTAATGTAAAATGCATACACATTATACATAGAAACACACACCTGAGACAAATACTTGTAGATCATACAAACGTTTCTCCCGTGGCGGGGATCGAACCCGCAACTTTCTGCGACCTTCGTTCACGCTTTGTCAGATTTTTACTTTGAAGATAAAAATTGTTGTGGGTTTATTTTTCCCGCGTAAATTCCGATCCCGCGGGAATCCCTATATGCTGTCCGACAACCTCTTTATTCTCCAGTGAAAGTCACATTTAAATCGGTTTAGCCGTTCCAGAGCAGTAGCTCGGACAAACAGACAAAATTTTTAAAAAAGGTTGATTGTGTTTTAGTTTCGTGTAAATAACTATGCACTTAAGAAAAACACACTTGTTTTAAAATAGATAGACACTTAAATTGTATTCATATGTAGTATATTTAATGATTTTATTTTTATTTTCCAGTTATCAGACAGCCAAGTCGTTCCAGTGGAAGACCCCCGTCAGCTCGAGAAAGTGATCCTCCGCCTTGTGACCAACCTGCCCTCCCCTGAGGCAGATGACAACCCCTCCCCCTGTCCCTCACCCCGCCTCTCCATCATCCCCCCCAAAAAAGAGCGCATCCTAAGCGCCATCGAAAAAATATACACCGTCATCAAAACCATACCGAAACAACCAAGCTCCATCACCATTGCACCAACTCCAGATCCACTGGCTCCTCCATTACCTCCACTTCCGATTGATAATTCCTACCTTGAACAAGGTGAAGACTTCACTTCTAACTTCGACTATCTCCCTGATAACAACAATCAGTCTAAGTTTCACTTCCCTGATTTCCAAGAGATGGAACCCATGCCGGGGCCCAGTGCGGGCGTGAAACGCCCCAAGAATACCGAGCCAGATGAACATGGGACGATGAAGAAGAAAGTTATGATCAATGAAATCAACGCTGAGGAGAACGCATGCAACTCTCCCAGTCTTGAGACGTTCTTCGATGAAGCGAGTAAGTTTTTCGTTTTGCAACTTATGTAAAACGTGTTGATCTGAGAGAATGTCTACCGCAGTTTGGGATACCAGCCGTGATCATGTTTGTTTTTGGAAGTGAAAACTTCTTTAGGCGCGAATGGACGCGAAGGTCTTAGCCCACTTAGACGACTCTGCTCCAACACCGCCGTAAACTAAGACGACAAATACTGAGCTGTCTTACGGCAGCAAGCTCTGAATTTGGCAAATTTATGTTGCCAATGTAAAGTATATCTAAAGAGCAATACTTAAAGCCCATATTTGAATTATATTCTCTTTGCCGTGCGACATTTTTGAGATGGGATAAAATCATTGAACTCGCGAAACTGTAATGTAACCATTCGGCAAACTTCGCGAAAAGTCAGGGTCTGTCAGCGTTTCCCGCCGCGCGCCACATCGCGTCCGCCCGCAGACAGCAAAACAGCGTTTGCGTTTTTAATTGTTTTTAACCTCATTGTAAAAATGAGGTTGAGGTGAGCAAAAGACAAACCTATTTGATAGAAAAGGAGTCCGTTCCGCTTAGCCATTTCTCGCTCATTACCCTTTCGCGGTGGAAACCTGGATTTAGACACTCGACGGCTTTAGGCTTTAGAAAATACCTTACTTGAGTGATCTCAAGTCATCCATTGTTTTTTGTTTTTTAATTTAAGTTTGTTGTTGCAGTTCTGAACACGCAAATAGAGTACGCTATTGATTCATTGGAGCATACAATTGATCCCAGCTTCCCAGATCTGCTGGTAAGGATATTTAGTTTTTTTTTGCTTTTAATAGAATGTTACAAAAAAATACGAATTGTTCGCTCTCTGAAGAAGCTGAGCAGAATTCATTTTTGATGACGCTTAGAATACGAAGACAGCGCTGCCTCGCTCGCTTAGTTTGTCCTATCTCGCCTACCTTATGTACAGGGTTATTTGTAAAACACCGGTAACCTCTCAGGCCTGTATTACTATCATCATAAACAAAAAAAATTGTTCTATGACTTTTTCCTATCTAAAACATTGTCCTATCGAACATATTTCGGCCCCCGCCGCCCTAACCCCGATCCCTTCGCTTTTTTTGTTTCGCACAGACTTCGTAACATTTAGAGCGTTAAATTTAAATATTTTTATTTCTGTTGACAATCTGGTGAAAAAAAAAAGATGAATTTTTAAAAGTCATAGAACAAAAGTTGTTCCTTATGATGATAGTAATACAGTCTTGAGAGGTTCCCGGTGTTTTACAAATAACCCTGTATACACAATGTGCAAACCTGTTCAAATTTTTTGATTCATCTGCTGCATTCTGCAAGACAACGAAGTTATTTCCGATGTAAAGTGTATCTTATTTGTTTTCAAAAGTATTTTTTTCGTATTCCACAGATCTCTAACGAAGTACAGGAGATATTGGGGAACATCGATTTACCGGATGAAGACCTCATCTAATTCTTTAAAGCAATATACGAGTAGCATCGAGCCAGATTCGATGTTTGATTAAAGAAGCATTATGAAAGTGCGATCATATTTTTACCCGCTTTTTATAGAGCACATTGTCTTTGATTAAATATTCCAAAAGATTTGTTTATTTAAAGACAAAAAGAAGGCTCAATCATATATTATTTGCATAAGTAATATTATTGTTTTGAAAAATACTTAAAATACAGGAACAAATAATATAAGAAACTGTGCCATCTGAATGTGAATCCAAATATTAATCAGAAATATCGCTTTTGTTGGGAAGCGATGTTTTAATATGTTATTTAGGATAGTTATTTTATATTTTTGTAAGTGTGGGTCGCTCTGTAGCTTCACCTAGCTTATAAATTACTTAGTAAGTAATTAATTTTTTCGTTTTTAGTCACTTAAGATTTTAGTGATAACGTGACCCTGTGAAATATAACCCAAATATTTGGTGATCTCTATTAAAATTCGACATTGTATGTTTTTTCGAAGATCTCTGAAATTTAAATAAAAATTAATGTAAAATTAGACTTAAGAAAATAAGTGTCGTTAGAAATTATGTAGTGTCATCATTTTAATAACATATTTTTCTGCTTTTTAATCCAAAATTACGGGTTCTGTAGTCTAGCTATGATTAGACAATGTCGTTATCAACAGTAGTAGGAAAGTAGATTTTAATAATTTGATACAATTTATCATAATTTCGTCCGATTTGTGATAACTCAAAATACATAAGTATAGCTGTTTCTTTGAAGAGAAGTCATGTAGCTTAGGTATTTTATTTTTCGCCGAGGGCAGAGTGTACGTACACTCGGCCGTTGTAGCTTAGGTTATTTAAATTAATACCTACATTATTTCCTATTTGATATTGTTTGTACAATGTAGCATGGAAATCTAAGTTACGGATTACTTTTGCCATCAAAAATACTTGTTCTTATTGCCAAAGCCATGTTGTTGACAAATGCATAGTTGTCGAAATCAATCCTAGTCACAAAAGCCTGTTTAAGTTTTTTTTAATGAAAAATAAAACTTCATAAAATATAATTTACGCTAAATGACTTCTGTTTTTGAATTTAGAATGTTTAGAAATTATGTTATTGAAATACTGCAAGTCTGAGTATATTTATAATTGTTGGTTTTCTATTTTTTATTAATTTTAAGTGTTGGTCTTTAAGGAGAGGGGGTAAAATTATCCAGCACTAAAGCACGGTTTACTTACATAATAGGTACTGATTTTACGTCTGAATAGATGTAGACATACACTTTACATATAACATGACATTTATTTTTATAGTTAAATTCATTTGTAAAATGTTTTAGAAAAATTTTTACTTACAACCAAAAATGGGAATACCTACATTATTACCTACATCCACTTAATAATACTTACTCGTATTATTGTTCTTTGTTATAGTTTTACCTAGTTGGAAAATAAAATTTGATATTGTTTTTTTTCTGTCACTAGAAAGAGTGTTATCTTATCATTAATAAGATTTGACGTGGTAGATACCTTGGTACCTACTAAAGAAACACGTCTTGTGTTACATACCTACTAAAGTAATACTTGTGTTACGGTGCTGGATTGAAGTACTTCTAAGATACTACATACTTTTCCCAGTTTTCGAAAAAATACTGACGTTCATAAATAATTTATTTATGGGTTGCTATTTAGACATATTATAAATGAATAAGTTCGAATCAAGGTACATTTGACAAAATACTAAGTCTTTTAAATAATAGAATGACTTGCACGTGATAACTGATAAAACTTAGAACAATAATAAAATGTAAGTAAGTAATTTTTCCATAAAATCTTAGCTGTGCCAAGGAAAATCGTATCATGTAAGACTTACGCGCATAACGCAAATATATACGTAGGTTATAAAAAACCATTTTGTCATCTGACTCCTGCAGGATTAACATGAACTCTTACAACAAACTGTTCTTCGAACCGATATCTCCTATTACAAGCTCACTCATTCATCGTAATTACAATTTCAACGTAGAGAAACAAGTCCCATCTAACAAAGGAAAATAATGACTTCTGATTAATAATTGAGTAATTTCCCGGCAGTTTTCTAACTGCATGTCAATTTCGAATAACCCGGTTCATTAAAGAAACGTCTCAACTTATCATGTTATCTCTCTTGCACACTAGTGCAGTTACTAATGCGCAAGCGAGAGAGCATGATAAGCGCCGCCATTGCAGATTCCGTTCTTTATTGCCGTGCCGTCCAAAAACTGGTAATCCCCCTGAAGAGCCTTCTAAAGCTCAAGTGGCCCCAAAATCTGTTTTCATTTCTTTTCATTGACACCCATGTCAGTGAAAAGAGATGGCAATAAACTGACAGTTGCTATTTTTGAACCAATTTGAAATGTTATCATGTCCATCTTTACTTACAGTGTAGCTGTATCATAACTCAATAATTCGTTTGGTCATCTTCTTATTCTGTCATTTCAATGTTTTCGAGTTTTTCCACTATCTACCTATCTGCTCACAATTATTGGTATTTTTAATAAGTCGAGCAGGTTAGGTACTTACATTATTTTGTATTTTCATATTATATCGATGTATTGATTCAGTAAATATAATGTAGCTGCAAATCTTTGTAAAGCGTTCGTGGGTTTACGTAGAAAATAAAATTATTTGAAACATTGCTGTTTTATTTGCCAATTTGTCTAATTGAATAACTATTAATTTAGTTACTATAGTCTTTGTCCGTGTTGGACGTTGGGTCAGTAGGTAGGTAGGTACTACATGTATACTTACTTTCAGATTCAATGTCAAAATGCATAAAATAATCAAAGTTATGTGATCAGCTGATCACATAGTAAACTTACTTTGATAGGTATAATAAAATTGTATACCTATAACTATTAAGCTTATTTGTAGGGGTAGGTACCTAACTCTATTGAAATTAAATGTTACAGATTGTTTTTATTTATAATTTTTTATTAAGTACAAAAAACTCGCAATGGTAGATAGATACAATATATGTTATGTAACTGATGATCTTAGAATCATCAGTTACAAAACATATTCTGTTTCATAATAAGTGAGAGTCGAGATAAATTCCTGATTTTAAATGTCAACTCTAACTTTTAATGAAATCGTGAGTAAAGCATAGCTACTAGTAGAATATCCTATCTTTATTTTCTGGTCTTTGCAAGTTCTTATTCTATAATAACTTAAACTCTAAAGTATCGGTTGCCTATCTCTGTACTGATTAAAGGCATAATGTAGTTTATTAGCCGACCCGCACAGCCTCTGTTTGTATCGGTTAGTATTCTTTAAACGTTCTTCTATAGGTACCTACTTCTATTGATTTTTATGTCCTCACTTCATCAACTTTCGTGGTAAATAATTTATAATAATTGTAATATTATTATTGTAAAGCTGTCTACAATGTATTTAGGCATTCGTGAAATTAGCCGTGTCGATGCGCAGTAGATCCTTTTTCATACATAATTGTCAACTGCTCATCGCAACATCTAATTTCACAAATAGATCCATTGTAGAAAGCTTTCGAGCGAGACGATCCGGTGGACTCTACCGAGTTGATGATGTGAGGACGTAAAAATACTGCTAACTTCAACAAACGGTGTACCTTTTTGTGTAAGCATAAAGACATTAAATACCTACATTGTAGTAGGTCTGCTCCATTAAAAGTTGAACATCTGCCTGAAAAAATCCTCGAGAAATATCCGACAAGTGTGTCCGACTGCAAGTGTATACTTCGTAGCAATTGCTGTAGCGACAGCAATTGCTACTTGCAGGAAATTTGCTTGAAGGTGGAAAAGAGGACTTAGTATTCCATTACAATGCAAATTGCACATTGCACATTTCGGCACCTAAATGGATCTGTAAATCTAAATACCTATATGAGAACACTATACTTGTTAGAACTACAGAGGTAGACAACTAACGTTACACAATCTACATTTCGTACGCTAGGGTACCTAAAACCTTATAACGAATCTTTGAAACAGTAACTAACAAATTCGACTATCAACAATTTGACATACTCTTTCTAACACTTTATAAATCAACATAAGCTTAAAATAATTCAAAATTACCATCGAATGCTACATCCAAATTCTTTACTTCTTTTTTTAACAAGTAGTATTCTTTACTTCTTCTAAATCACTGAAAGTAGCAGTTTTATAAGGTTCAATAAGACAGCTAATAAACAACATAGAATACGAGAACCTACATTGGTACACAATGTACTAGATATTTGAGTAAAAATAAGTCTTTCCTCTTTCAAAAGTATGTGGATCTGGTCCTGGGGAAATTGCACTCCAATAGTCGCTTCTGGTCCCCATCACACTGTTTGTAGAACAACACTGAAAAGAAATAAAAGTCTCAGCATGGCTGACATGACGTCGGCAACTTTTAACCGACTTCGAAAAAAAGAAATTTTATCAATTCAGTTTTGTATGTTCCCCAAAAATCTCTTCCAAAGTTACTTTTCTCTTATGCTTAAAAATAGACTATCAAAAGTACCCTGAACCTTCAAAGTTTACTAAAAGTAGGTTACCTAATGCACCTAGGTTAAAACTCAGGTGGTTATTTACCAACCTATTGTTCTTTATTTTTTTTGTTTACTTTGTTTGATATTTTCGTTTGCTTAGTTCAACATTATTGTAATAGGTGTGCGCACATATCATATTTGTAATTACAATTTTTTTTTGTGTTGTAATGTGTTCTGTGTGCCAAATAAATAAAATAAATAAATTTTTAACACCCTTGCTCGTAAAGCTGATGTTATTCCACCGGTTTTAAATATGTAAAGCGGGTCATAACAAACGCGTGTGTTATCAAAGCAAATAGTTATGAAGTCCATACAATAGTACATTACGATATTAGTGCGTAAAGATGGTTATAACATGCGAGGCGGAATTTCAGCCCGAGCCGCAGGCGAGGGCGTAATTGAGCCGAGCATGTTATAACCAATACGCACGTATATCGTACGACGTTTTTTAACACATTTGCGAGGAAACAGAAAAAAAAACATTTAAATAAACTCAATCTGTGAATGCACACTGTTGCTTTCCCGCCATTTTAACAGCGCGCTAGCGCCGCCTACTGGCGCCGCGCGGCGATTAGTTCTCCTTTGAATAGCAACAGCGCGCTGCTCACTAGCTGGAGGCACGACTCCAGCTCGGCGGCGATCAGTTCCATATTTGAAATGGCAAATAATGCTGTTATGGAATTTGTATGGACTATAACATAACTATTTGCTTTGATAACACACGCGTTTGTTATGACCCGCTTTACATATCTAAAACCGGTGGAATTACATCAGCTTTACGAGCAAGGGTGTTAAAAATTCCATAACAGCATTATTTGCCATTTCAAATATGGAACTGATCGTCGCCGAGCTGGAGTCGTGCCTCCAGCTAGTGAGCAGCGCGCTGTTGCTATTCAAAGGAGAACTAATCGCCGCGCGGCGCCAGTAGGCAGCGCTAGCGCGCTGTTAAAATGGCGGGAAAGCAACAGTGTGCATTCACAGATTGAGTTTATTTAAATGTTTTTTTTTTCTGTTTCCTCGCAAATGTGTTAAAAAACGTCGTACGATATACGTGCGTATTGGTTATAACATGCTCGGCTCAATTACGCCCTCGCCTGCGGCTCGGGCTGAAATTCCGCCTCGCATGTTATAACCATCTTTACGCACTAATATCGTAATGTACTATAAGTTAACGTCACCGAACCAACGAGTATATAAAGCGAATTTGTGTTTCAATATCGTAACTAGTGGAAATCTCTCTCCCTGGCCCCGACGGGAAAATGGCGTGAATTTGTGAAGAACTAGTGGCGCGCCCGCGTTTCGCTCACCAAAGTTTGTGGCCGTTTCACCACCTGATGGGTATAATTTTTTTTATTAGTTCTCCCTACTTAAGAGGAATGCACCCTCTAAGTTCCATGTTTCTAGGACTTATGATTTAAGCTGTGTAACGACCTGCACTATAGCGCGCGTGGTACCAGCATCTTGAATAGCCTTTATGCTATTCCAGGTCACTATATACGTCCAAGTATTCCAATTTTTATCCAAATCAGTTCACTGGTTTAGGCATGATTGAAACACAAACATACGACCTCTGTGGCGCAGTGGGTGAAAGGCCACTTGGGACGCAGAAGGTTGCGGATTCGATCCCCGCAGCGGGATAAATGTTTGTATGATCTGCAAATATTTATCTCGGGTCTGGGTGTTTCTATGTATAAAATGTATGTATTTACAAACAAAAAGTGTATAAGTAGTAGTATATCCGTTATCTGGTTTTTTTTCTTTGCTTAGTTTGGGGCTAGATGATGCTGCATTATTTATTTATTTATTTAATATCCAAACATCTAAACAAACTCACAAACTTTCAGCATTATTAAATTAGTGGGATGTATAATGTTACCTAGTTTACATCCACTGCTCCCGGAGACGATCGCGCTCTTGTATGAGGTGGTCAGTTTCCGTGCTGAGGCGGTCCGACTCCTGCTTGATCCAGCGGCCGCCGTTCTCGCGGTCGTGGCGCAGCTGGATGATTGCCAACACCATTTCTGGAAGCACATACCTTCTTCAGGCTTCTAGAAACTAGTAGAACAAAACACGTTTATGTGTCACACAATATGTGACCCCTCGTGACCACGATCGGTGCAACCCGATCAAAACGTCGAGGTAAGGAATATTATCCAAAACCTTTATGCGATCTCGTCCCGTTATTAAAACAACAATGAGTTGAAATCGTGCGAGTTTAAAAAAGTGAATCACAATATGTGTCTTATATGGGAATCGAACTCACAACCATCAGTGCGGAAAGTAGGTAGAGCTGTACCAATTAAGCGCGGTAAGGTGAGTCTAAGCAATGGCTCTAATGTCCATGCCAATCACAAGGGTAAACAAAACAAGTGTTAACGACCTGAGCAAATAATCGGTACGTAACCAAAATAAAAGGACTTATTACAATAAACAATGACAACAGCTCATAATATAACTTATGACATTTTTTTCCACCCTTTATACATACTCATAAAGTCCCAAATAGGTAACCACAAACTGATAATAGTTTTGAAAGTCAATATTGAACCTAAACAGAACAAATATCAATATTGATCACACTCCTGTCCTTGATTGCAGTTGTGAACATTTTAGTTTGAAAAGCTGATAGCAGCAGCTATTTATTTATGCACTTTGATGTTCGAAATTGCTTTCAGCTAGCATACAGAACGTCGGGACTTTTAAATAAATATGAATAAAAAAAATGCTGGACATTTCACACAGCGTCATCTAGCCCCAAATTAAGCAAAGCTTGTATTATGGGAATTAGGTAACTGATATACTTACTACTTATACTATTTGTTTGTAAATACATAAATATTATGCATAGAAACACGCTTTTTGTGTGTTCTTTAATATAGTTTTTTTTAATACCTTAATAAAAATTAAATTCAGTACAGCTACACAGTACAGTACCTAGGTATATCCAGGCTTGATAAACTTCTAACTTCTTATGATATAAACAGCTTTTGCAGGGGTTTGCCTATGCAATGCGAACTTTATAGTAGGCGCGCTCAATGGATTTAGGCATTCGTGAAGTTAATCGTTTCGACTACGATTGCCTGCCTATACTTCACATAAGCCGAGATCCGTTGAGCGAAAGTACGGTCAGCGTCACCAACTGGTAACCCCCATAATAGGCAATTTGTTCCCGCGAAACTCGAACGAGGGGGTTGCCAGATGGTGGACGCTGACTGACCTAGAAACTCCACTTACGATTAAGTTCGAAGTAATGCGCCTCATAGAACAGCAGATCAAAGTGGTTGAAGTCGTCGGGCAGCGTCAGTGCCTTGTTGCGGAGGAAGTTGAGGATGTGCCGGAACATGGGACCGTCGCGGTCGATGAAGTAGTGCTGCTTGAGAGAGTCCAGAACGATCGGGTACGTTCCATTGAACATCTTGCAAAGCCGAGAATCCGGATCTCTGTGACAAAAATAGGTTCAGTTTGTATTTGTGCTTGAATCACGTGGATACATTTCCTGGGCTCTGGCCCTGATTTAGGCACCAATCTACTAAAGTCTGTCTTAGTAGACTTGGAGTGGTATGATAATTCGTCGGAAAGGCTATTGTAAACTACTATCGTAACAACTTTATGCATATCTACAAACATACGTTTTCAATGTTTATTTGTGAAATAAATAAGTACAATGTTTGTTAGGAAATATGATAAACTTTGTCCTAAGAAACACTATTTTTTTAAGTAAAGGCTACAGTAGAAATTTATTTTATTGTATTTATTTTAAATCACAAACACAGAGCATCAGTTAGTCCGATCAGTTGACCACAATTGGAGATAAGTACATTATTTGCCCTCCAGCGATTATAAGAGCTAACGGAGTGGTAGAGGGGTTAGTGGGAGGGTGTGGGCTGTGGAGGTAAGCTATGGCGCGATTCGCAGGCCCCGCGGCGGGCCCCACGGCGTAGTCCGCTCAAAAATAACCCAGCGCAGATAAAACGTAGCCTTGTTTACTGTTGCCTCATATACCAGCGGAAGATATAATATGTTCATAAACAAATCGAAACTTTATTTAAACATCATTAAATACACATTTTATTGAAAATAATGGCACAGTATTTTAATTCTGTCTTTTGCATTTCATGTTTGTTGATTGCAATGATGGGGCCGAGCGTTAATGTTTTTACTTTTCAAAATACAACACTGTAAACACGGCAATGCAACCCGCATTGCTAGTTGCAACCTGTCACATTATTTGCAAAATATCATTTCAGCAAGGCTGGAGATAAATAGAGAAATTATTATAGGAAACTTTTGACCATTTAATCATTTGGGGTCAATTTATCGGCATATTCCACTAATCCGTTGACAGAAAAAGTTAACTTCTTTTTCCTTCGATCATATATATTATTTTGGAGTCTATTATATTATCTGTCGATTCTATTTCGATTTGTATGGTGGCCTCGCTTACCGCCCTGAGTCACGCCTGAGTTTTGACTCAGGACGCGACTCAGAACAATGTTTGCTTTGCATTGAAGTCGGTTTTCTTTTTAGTTTTTACAAAATGTACTTAATTATCCAGTTGAACGTCATTGTTGTAATTGTCTGTAGTTTTATTTTAGTTTTAGATGGAAACGTAATTAAGAATTTTATTGCGTAGAGGTCAATCACTCACGAGGTCAGTGTCTCTAGTGACGATGTGTAGATAGTCCCACCGACGTCGATATGCACCGGTGCGTTGTAGTTAGTGGTGGGTGCCACCCTCGGGAACCCTATGATGGCAGGCTCAATCTTCACTGGCAGCTTCGCGGTCAGTTCCGGCTTGGGGCTGCTCGAAAACATCTCCAAAGCCTTCTTCTTGATCTAAGGAAAAAAATAAACTTTTGTTTTAAATACTACACAGATAAAATCATAAATAAATAGGTACCTATTATTTTTTTTTATATTCTCAAAATGAAAAATTTCCCTTTAGAATATATTCTCATATAAAAGACTTCAACGCGGTGAAGATCATTCAAACTTACACAAAAGCGTCTACAAGAATAGTTTATTTAAAGCTGCTATATTCATATAACGCTTCTACATAGAAGTAAAAACTTAAACGGTCAACAGAATAATAGAGCAAGATGTTTTGTAGGTAGGTACTCGATGCTGCAGGCGGTATAACATTATTTTAAAAACCTCGAAAACCCAACCTTCATGCTTCAACCTTCATAATTCACAAGTAAGCATTACCTACTGTAGAAGATGCTTGCAAAATGTAAAAGTGCGCTAAAGACGTGAGGTGAGGTACTGCCTTCGGCGTGGAACCGACCCGAGAGCAACCTACTGCCGCCGCTCTCACGGCATCCCCTTCGACCCGACGAATTATACAAAAATTTCTGGAATTCTTATAGGCCACACCGAATGAAGCAGCTAGCACGTCGTCCAAGAAGACAAAACATCTCGATTCCTTGTCTACTCTTTGACTCGCTCAATGGGCTCGAAGGGGTTTTACATTGAGTTAATATTTTTGATTTTGTAGTACCTAAGCAGATAATTTAAAACCTAAAAAAATCCCGCAACTATACTATGAAAGACACACATATTGTTTTTTGAATAAGTATTTTGTTTAACGCTATCTTTCTTCTAATATGTAGCTCCGTTCACGAGGTATCTAAGTAGAAAAGTAGTCCCTGAAGCTTCATCTACCCAAGTCAAGTCAATTGTTACGGAAGATAAAAAAAAATTGTAACTTCGATGGCTCAGTGGCCATAGTGGCGATGTTTAGAACTTTGTCATGGCCAACGAGACTTTTTGTAAGTAGTACAATGATAGAACTCAATTTTGATTTGAAATATTTTGTAATGTGGTGCTACCAGTGAAACTTCAGATCAGTAGGTAGACAAGATCTAGTCCACAAGGTGCTAGAAGCTAGTTGTAGCCGCAATGAAATCTTGTCATTGGCGACATCCGGCGTGGCGAGTCGCACTCATCGCCCGGGGCTCGTCGTCGTCGAGTGTGCGCTGGACCTAGTCCGACTTCAATTATTTTTATCGCTTGAATGCATCTCTGACTCAGCAAATCTCGGCGATGGTTTCACACCTAGCTCTTCATTCATGTGAGCGTTTACGCTTTCGTGAAAGGCTCTACTGAATAAAGGCAAGAGATGAACGTGGTTTGACGGTATTTCCAACTGTTTTTTAGGGTTCCGTACCCAAAGGGTAAAACTGTTCTCTATTACTAGAATCCGCTGTCTGTCCGTCTGTATGTCACCAGGCTATATCTCATAAACCGTGATAGTTAGACAGTTGAAATTTTCACAGATTATGTATTTCTGTTACCGCTATAACAACAAATGCTAAAAAACAGATTGGAATACAATAAATATATAAGGAGCTCCCAAAGATGATGGTGATGTGATGACACAATTGGCCAGATCATTTAAAATGCTTGATAGTGGCTTCGAAGTCTAGATATTTAACGAACAAACGGGCACACATACCAAAATACTCGTAATGTCCCAGTAGGAACAACTGAACAAGCAAGGAAACTTGACAGTGAAGTATGAGAAGCGTGTACACAGTACCCAGTAGCCCGTGAGAGGCGCTAACGCTGCGTCTCGCGAGCCACTCTAGATTGCCAGTGGTGCCAACGCGTTCCGAAATATTATGCACTTTATTTACCGACGAACCGAGAACTTCGAAACGAAAATCTATAATCATCATTCTATGTTTCCCGAAATTTTATCATAGGTACAGTTTTGTTATACTCGTAAGTACTTAACTAAAAAAATTGGAATAATAAAAATTGTGTGGGTACAGTATAGTTTTAGGCAATATGATAATGATCTTTTAGTTTTAGGCACTACGTCATAGCGTGAGGGTTTTTAATTTAAATTATTTTTATGTACTATTTAAAATTGACAATTTTCTGTGTGTAGGTTAGGTACTTATGAGTACCTATGAGTTTGTGCTCGAAATAAATGTGTTTTTAATTATTATTATACCCTAGGTTAGCTCGTTTGATCAATTTTGTTTGTCTGACTCGCAAAATACATTTATGGTGACAGCTTTAAATTTTTCATATTTTGAAAATATTGATTTTTTAAAAGAATTGCACTTATGGGACCGCTTCGGCCCCCTTATCTCCATATTTTATAACAATGCTTCACGAGCCTGGCAACACCGCCAGACGCTATTATAAGTTTGCTCGCGGCTGAAAGCCGACTTCAACCAAATACCTAATCACGGGATACCCTTCGAAGCAATCAACTCGACAGATGACAATCTCATACATTTCAGCGGGCTTCATTAGCATTCCCTTATTATGTACGTACCTATTTACATGTAGGTAAAAATAATCCATACTATATAATATTATAAATGTAAAAGTAAGTTCTCTGTCTGTCTGTTTGTTACCTTTTCCCACCCAAACCACTGAACAGATTAGGCTGAAAATTGGCATGGATAATGGTTGTATCCCAGGGAAGAACATAGGCTACTTTTTATCCCGAAAAAATCCCGAGGGATCGCGGGTTACACCGCGGGAGCGCAGCTAGTAAAAAAAAATCCCATCCCACTCATAATAAAGTTGAAAGTTTGTGAGTTTGTTTAGATATTTGTATGATTGTAATTTCAATCACACCTAGATCAGAGAACCGATTTGGATGAAACTTAGAATACTTAGACGTAGATAGTCCTGCAATAGCATAAATGCTATTCAAAATGTTGGTATCAACCGGGCGAAGCCGCGCGCTGTAGCTAGTTTTTAATAAAATAAAGACAAATAAGGTTTTCAGGTCGAAGTTTGCAGGCATAAAAAATTTAAAAAGTAGCTTTGAAGTTATCTGAGAAAATGTCTACCGCACTGAGGATAGGCAGGTATAGGTAGTCAGGCGCGGTCGCAGCCTGAAATTTTATCGTCGGAAACCAATACTAAATAATAGAATAATAATATATATAAATATAATAATATTAAATTATTCGCTAAAAATGAAAAAGAAATAAAGAACCTAATTAAAATAACGGCAGAATTTAGTAATGATATTAACATGAAATTTGGACTAGATAAGTGCAAAACCTTGAACTTACATAGAGGTAAAATAAAAAATAATGATATTATTGAACAACATGAATTTGAAATAATGGAAGAAAATGACACTTACAAATACTTAGGGTTACACCAAGGTAGGGTTATCAATCATATTCAAATAAAATCAGACATTCAAAAAGAGTATTCTCACAGATTAAACTTGCTATGTAAAAATCCACTTTCTTCTAAAAATCTCTTTAAGGCTATAAATACCTACGCCATTCCAGTTCTTACCTACTCCTTTGGGATAGTCAAATGGTCAGCTACTGATATCAAAAAGTTAGAAGTTAAAACTAGAACAACTCTCACCAAGCACAATTATTTACATCCGAAATCCCTTAAAGGAGAATGGGCATCCCCGCCCAAATCAAAAAACTATCGCCCGCAGAGTGGGCGTATGGTGGAATGGGTAGACCTTCAAAAACACTCCATTTCATTGTATGCCAGCTAAAAAATCCATCCTACAGAAATCGAGATATTTGCAGTTAAATGTGGTGACTCTTACCATCATGTTTTTTGACTTACAGGATTCCCGCAGATAAGCCACTATGGGCATTCGATAGAACTTTAGAAGCACTACATTTCATTGTATGACAGCTAAAAAATCCATCCTGCAGAAATCGAGTTATTTGCAGTTAAAGGTGGTGACCATCATGTTTTTTGACTTACAGGCTTCCCGCAGATAAGCCACTATGGGCATTCGATAGAACTTTAGAAGCACTACATTTCATTGTATGACAGCTAAAAAATCCATCCTGCAGAAATCGAGTTATTTGCAGTTAAAGGTGGTGACCATCATGTTTTTTGACTTACAGGCTTCCCGCAGATAAGGCCACTATAGGCATTCGATAGAACTTTAGAAGCACTACATTTCATTGTATAACAGCTAAAAAATCCATCCTGCAGAAGTCGAGATATTTGCAGTTAAAGGTGGTGACTTTTACCATCATCTTTTTTAACTAACAGGCTTCCCGCAGATAAGCCACTATGGGCATTCGATAGAACTTTAAAAGCACTACATTCGATTGTATGACAGTTAAGAAATCCATCCTGCAGAAATCGAGATATTTGCAGTTAAAGGTGGTGACTTTTACCATCATCTTCTTTAACTTACAGGCTTTCCGCAGATAAGCCACTATGGGCATTCGATAGAACTTTAAAAGCACTACATTTCATTGTATGACAGCTAAAACATCCATCCAGCAGAAATCGAGTTATTTGCAGCTAAAGGTGGTGACCATCATGTTTTTTGACTAACAGACTTCCCGCAGATAAGCCACTATGGGCATTCGATAGAACTTTAAAAGCACTACATTTCATTGTATGACAGCTAAAAAATCCATCCTGCAGAAATCGAGTTATTTGCAGTTAAAGGTGGTGACCATCATGTTTTTTGACTTACAGGCTTCCCGCAGATAAGCCACTATAGGCATTCGATAGAACTTTAGAAGCACTACATTTCATTGTATGACAGCTAAAAAATCCATCCTGCAGAAGTCGAGATATTTGCAGTTAAAGGTGGTGACTTTAACCATCCTCTTTTTTAACTTACAGGCTTCCCGCAGATAAGCCACTATGGGCATTCGATAGAACTTTAAAAGCACTACATTCGATTGTATGACAGCTAAGAAATCCATCCTGCAGAAATCGAGATATTTGCAGTTAAAGGTGGTGACCATCATGTTTTTTGACTTACAGGCTTCCCGCAGATAAGCCACTATGGGCATTCGATAGAACTTTAGAAGCACTACATTTCATTGTATGACAGCTAAAAAATCCATCCTGCAGAAATCAAGTTATTTGCAGTTAAAGGTGGTGACCATCATGTTTTTTGACTTACAGGCTTCCCGCAGATAAGGCCACTATAGGCATTCGATAGAACTTTAGAAGCACTACATTTCATTGTATGACAGCTAAAAAATCCATCCTGCAGAAGTCGAGATATTTGCAGTTAAAGGTGGTGACTTTTACCATCATTTTTTTTGACTTACAGCCTTCCCGCAGATAAGCCACTATGGGCATTCGATACAACTTTAAAAGCACTACATTCGATTGTATGACAGCTAAGAAATCCATCCTGCAGAAATCGAGATATTTGCAGTTAAAGGTGGTGACTTTTACCATCATCTTCTTTAACTTACAGGCTTCCCGCAGATAAGCCACTATGGGCATTCGATACAACTTTAAAAGCACTACATTCGATTGTATGACAGCTAAGAAATCCATCCTGCAGAAATCGAGATATTTGCAGTTAAAGGTGGTGACTTTTACCATCATCTTCTTTAACTTACAGGCTTCCCGCAGATAAGCCACTATGGGCATTCGATAGAACTTTAAAAGCACTACATTTCATTGTATGACAGCTAAAAAATCCATCCAGCAGAAATCGAGTTATTTGCAGCTAAAGGTGGTGACCATCATGTTTTTTGACTAACAGACTTCCCGCAGATAAGCCACTATAGGCATTCGATAGAACTTTAGAAGCACTACATTTCATTGTATGACAGCTAAAAAATCCATCCTGCAGAAATCGAGTTATTTGCAGTTAAAGGTGGTTATTTATTTATTTATTATTGCCTGTAAGTCAATAAATATGATTGTAAAAGTCACCACCTTTAACTGCAAATATCTCGATTTCTGTAGGATGGATTTTTTTGCTGTCATACAATCAAATGTAGTGTTTTAGAAGGTCTACCCATTCCACTATACGTCCACTCTGCGGGCGATCGTTTTTTGACTTGGGCGGCGCTTCATACATGCCTGCCCGTTCTCCTTTAAATGATAAAGAAATTCAATTTAAATCCAGAAATGAAAATGTTAACGAAAAGCTCTCTAGATGGCGAGAAAAAGAACTACATGGAAGACACATTCAAGATTTAGAAAAACCACATATTGATAAGCAGGCCTCAATTAAATGGCTTAAATTCGGCTCGCTTTTCCCAGAAACAGAGGGTTTTATGATTGCGATTCAAGACCAAGTCATTAACACACGAAATTACAAAAAGTTTATATTAAAAAGCCCTAATAGCCAAAACGATAGCTGCAGGAAATGCCACCGTCAATCAGAGACCATTCAACACATTACTAGTGCATGCCCTAGCCTCACACAATCAGACTACACACATAGACACAACCAAGTAACACACATAATTCACCAAAAACTTGCAATAAAACACAAATTAATTTTAGGAAAACTCACCATATTACCAGTAGGTACACTCCAAAGCCCGTGCTGGAGAATGTAAACTTCAAAATGTATTTTGATCGTGCAATATTAACTGACAGGACAGTTCATTACAACTTTACAACAGACCGGATTTATCACTAATAGATAAAACAAATAAAATTGCGTACTTAATAGATATTGCTATACCAAACACACATAATATTCAAAAGACCGTAACTGAAAAAATACATAAATTATATTAAACGTAAACAGGGTCACGACTGTATCCCCAAGGCGCGGTAGACATTCTCTCAGATCTTTATATTCCAGATCCTTTGAAGATGTCTAAGGGGGTAGTCAGAGGCATGTACAAATACATATTTGATACATGCCCACATCTTGCAGAAGTTAGTATTCCATACGTGACAGGTTGCAAGCCCATCGCCGCCTGTAAGAATACTAACTGGTTTCCTCACGATGTTTTCCTTCACCGTTCAGAGCTCGTGTTAAAGCGCATATAAATTTTACGAAACGCAAAATCCATTGATGCACGGCCGGGATTCGATCCCACGACCTTCGGATTGAAAGTCGAGGTACAACCCCATTCGGTCAACACGGCTTAAATTATATTAATTATATAATTTATGTATTTTATATTAATTATAATTAAAAGAAGAAATAATAAGAATGTGGAAGATAAACAAAGTCTATATTGTCCCATTGGTGCTCTCCTGTACGGGAGTAGTACCAAAAAATCTATTTCACTATCTCAAAATTATAGATTTACAAGATAGCATTTTCGTAACTATGCAGGAAGCTGCAATACTTAATACTTGTAGAACCGTGAGAAAATTCTTACAGGACGACCCAAATATAATACAAATTACAAGTGATACTCACTTGGCCTAGGCCCGTGAGCTTCATTTAATACCGAGGTGTCCTCCATCTCGAGAAGAAAAAAAAACGAAAAATAATAATAATAAATAATAATAACCAGTTGCGTAATTTTTTTTATTGATAACCTGTATGATGGCTGCTTTTTTGGTGGGTTGTATCGGCCAATGCCCTTTGAACATTTTTCAATATTTAATTAGGGCTCCTATACTCCGTTGCCTCCGGTCTTACCGCCAGCTTATCATGACTTCGTGGGCCCGCTGCGCTGCATGCCGCCAGCGCTTGCCCGCCGGCAACGGCATTATGGCAGTCTACATTTCATTTAGTTGACTATTATATTCATCACAAGCTCCCGCCCTCGGTTTCACTCGCGTGGGACTAACATTTTAAAATTAAATAGCTCATATCATTCCAAGCCACATTATTAATTACATCTAAGTTCTAAGTTTCATTCTTAGTATATTTGAAACACAAAACACACAATCTTGAACAAACGACTTCAATGTTTGACTCAGAACGCGGCGTGACTTAGGGCGTCGAGTGAGGTTATGTTATGCCCTAATTAGAAATGCATGAAAGTTGTGTCGGGTATTTTCTTTTTCTCCATTATCGCTGAAGCACTTCAATTTATTCATTTTAGAAAACTCTCATCTCAAAATTGGACTCCTACAATACCTTAATTATAAGTGTTTTTTGTATTTCATTTACATAAAAATATAATAATAAATATATAATAATAATGATAAATGTTCATACCTACGCTTCGATGATCGAAGCTAATACGATTCACTTGTAATTTCTCTATGATTTTATGATATGATATCATATATCATCAGAGCATGATAATAATTTAACCTGATTATAGGTACTCTTACTATGGAAAAGCAAGGTTGTGGTGGGTAGAAGTACAAAGAGCCGCAAATTGCGCTGTGAGCGAGGCCCCAGGCCAGGGGACTTACTCTTGTGTAATGAATCCTATTTTCGGCTGATATTCGGACGATTCTTACTAAGAGCTTTATTATTTTCGGTCGATAAGATCAACCTCAAATGAACTCGTTCCAACCAAACCTAAGACCAACCGAACTCAAAAATTGGTCCTTGAAGTCTGAAATCGCAACTTCGGTCGTGTTTTTGTCTGATCGGACGGAACATTCGGCTATGTTTCACAGAGTAAAGCCCCAGGTTGGTCCTTCTATTCCGATTGTAATTATGCGCCGCGAGCGGGTCATCTGAGCGTGAACGGAACCAACGAACAACGTTATTGGCTGAAAGGGTTAGGATACAATCAAAAGAAAAGAATGGTGGGAAAATTATACTACCTATCGACCTCTTTAAGTATAAAGAAAAATGCGTTTGAAATATTCATGTTGGTAACGTTATACCTACGTATTAACTACCTAAATAAGGTTGGAAAGTTTGGTTTTTGCCTCGCTTTGGATTTATAGCCTCCCTCGTTTCACGTGGGAGCTAACTATAAAAACCCTCGCTTCCTCTCGGGCGGTAACTCAAGAATCCTTCGATCCGCTTGGGGTTCAATATGGTGCCCGTGACATAATACACTGCTTTATTCCCTTGGTGAATAATCTACTATTATTATAATATACTTAGGTAAGTATATGAATTATTTTCAGGGTTTCATTTAAAGCCCGAGTGCATATTAATCTTGGAAGCTCTTGGTAAGATTTAGGTACAGTCAGAAGGAAAGTAGATTATGAATCTGATTTCTTATAACGCCATTTGTTT
This sequence comes from Epirrhoe alternata, assembly GCA_963565295.1. Lineage (NCBI taxonomy): Eukaryota > Metazoa > Arthropoda > Insecta > Lepidoptera > Geometridae > Epirrhoe > Epirrhoe alternata. Next base: position 7,305,973 of record OY751375.1, read on the forward strand.
TCGATTTCTAAGAAAATATAAACTTTTCCTGGGAAATTACCATGGCCTGACACTTATTCTTCAAATATTTGTCAAAATATTGGTCATAATGTTACAGATTTTGGAGATATTGATTACTAGCTGCGCTCCCGCGTTCCCTCAGGATAAAAAATAGCCTATGTTCTTCCCTGGGTGGGATACAACCCTTATCCAATTTTCAGCGTAATCTGTTTAGCGGTTTGGGCGTGAAAAGGTAACAAACAGACAGACAGAACAGAGTTACTTTCACATTTATAATATTAGTATGGATAGTTTGGATGTGAAACGTCAAATTTTCAGCAATCTTCGTTGCTGACTGTACAACTGTCTAGTTAATCTCACCGATGAACGAGAAAACGAAAGAGACGTCAAGTTGTTCCTGACTGGCAGTATTCGTTGTAAAATCGTTTAGGTTCGAAACTATTGATTGAGGTCAGACGCGTTATAACGTAGGTATGACAACGGCATAGAATGTAGCTATTTGTAGTCAGCGCCTACGGCCCCTTGCCGGGGTGTAGCACGCACAGGCCCCACGAAAAAAGCGGTCAAGAGAGTGTATCGCAAAGTTTATGGAAAAAAAATCGCACTAAACTATGAAATCAAACATATTCCGTAAACATAAAAGTTTCTGGGAAAATTAATGCTGTTGATAAGTCGAGGAAAGTCTCATCATGTGTGTGCAGTGGAAAGGCTGCGCCACAATGGAGGCAGCGAGCGTCGCGCCCTCTGGCGGTTGCGGCGTGGCGCTGCAGTCGCCCTTCCCGGTTTATCAATAGTTTATGTTTTGGCCCCGAGCGGTGGACGAAAGCACAGGCAAAGTTTAAAACTTGAAACCTAAAACAACATAAACATTCAGTCCTGTTCGGAAGCTTACGAAATACAGTCATCATCATCATCATGGCAGCTCAAATGATAGCCCACTGCTGGACGTAAGCCTCCCCCTACAGCAAAATACCTACATCAAACCAGTAAAATAAATACATAAAGTCCTCGAAATACATTAGGTAACTATGTATATTTTTTCGATAAAACTTTACGAAAAGGCAGGTGGCAGGTGTTACATAATCAAAACAACTTGAGGATGCTAACAACAATCTCATCGACCCATTGGGAGTTCATGTATTATTATTATTATTATTATATTAGCCCTTCATGTCCCACTGCTGGGCAAAGGCCTCTCCCCATTCTCTCCATTCGTCCCTCTCCCGTGCTAATATTGTCCAGTCGGCACGGAATTTGGCGAGCTCGTCTCTCCATCTTGTTCGTGGTCTGCCGCGACGTCGTCGCAACGTATCAGGGCACCACTCCGTGGTCAATTTATAAACAAGTTCATGTATAAACATTTAAAATTATAGTTATATTTTTCATTGACCACCTCTGAAATATAGAATCATGGACCTCTGGGAATAAGCCAACGTAAACACTAGCAATACCGCAGCGATAAACATACCTAAACCTGTGAAATTATAAATCTTTGTACTTTGAGTAAAACCTTGTTAGATTTACCTAGCCCCTCATAATTACATGCTTATAGGTCGAAAAGGCAGATAGGTGAGTAAAATGTCGCGTCGCAGTTCATGTTTTTGTATAGGATGAATGAATGAATGAATGAAAAACGCTAATTTATTGTACACAAATAAAGAAACATCAAAATTATAACGAACCTATTATGTAGGATGTCCTCTGTGGCGCAGTGGGTGAAAGCCCGCTAGTGACGCAGAATGTTGCGGGTTCGATTCCCGTCGTGTCGGGTCTGGGTGTTCTCAGTACAAGCTTTGCTTAGTTTGGGGCTAGATGACGCTGTGTGAAATGCCCAGCATTATGTATTAGAGCGGAGGCCGCGCTTTTGTGATTTTTAAAATCATCTGAGACATGGAAAATAGAGTTTAGAATTCTGAAAAAAATATATACATATATTACTTAAGGATATAATCTAGTCAGAATCGCAGTCAGTTACAAGATTTAATGAACTTAAGTAGCTAAAAAAAGCCCCAAAGTTTTTTTACGTCTTTTCAATATTGTAACTGAACTACTGATATTTTACATTTGTTTTTTGTACTAACAGCGCTAACAGTCTATGGAGTACCTGTCCTTAACTTTTGTTCCTGAACTTCTGAAATAAAAAAACAATGATACGAAAAAAATTTAGGTACTTATAATAATTATTTCCGGTACAAAATATTCGATGAACGTTTGGTACTTTTTGTAAGAGACTGGTTCCTATTAACCCGTCTCTTACAAAAAGTATCAAATTCAGAACTTTTGATAAAAATTGCCATTTCTCGAACATGAGGTCGGAGTATACCACATCACGATCGCGCGGCGCCTGCAGCTATTTGAATGAAACGCATTGAGGTCATAAATAATTAAGCCACATTGGTCGGGAACAATGCATTATTTGAGGGGCAGGAGTTGCCAGTACCGTACTACGGTACCTACCTATTGTACTTGTACCCGCTTAGTTATAGTAACCGCTTTTGATGAAATGACATTTTCTTTCATAAAATCTACTAAGTACCTACCTTACAAAAAAAAACTTTGAACATTAACGTAGAAATAGAACAAGCTTAACGACTCTTAATAAACTCATAAGCGGTTTGCATCAATATACCGAGCCGTGGCGATTAGGTAGGTTTGCGTTTCGCAAAAAAATATATGTGCGTTAAGACGAGCTCCTATCTGTGAAGGAAAACATAGTGAGAAAACCCGCAGCTTAGCTCTACGGGTATTGACGTTGTCTTTCCTGCGGGAGGATGGGTTAGGTGCTGGGCAAGCCTATAATGTCTCAGGCACTATTGACCCAGGTATGGAGTGTAGTAGAATTGGTTGCCTGGCCTTCTGTCACTGTCATCTAACAAAGACCTAAGCTTTTTGCATCTGGTAAAGGCTACGTTTTTTTGCATCACAGCGCCATAATACTTGCAAAATAAAGCACATACCCTCTGTATGTGCTTTAAAGTTTGGACGTATCAAAATCTTCAGAGATTCATATCCCATTTTATCCGAAAATGAAATATTTGAGGCCGATCTCAGAACGGCCCTGTAGATGGCCAGAGTTATAGTGCCGAGATGCTGTCGAGAGCCAGCCTGCCCCGAGGCCCCAACGTCGGCCCCAGGCCTCCAGTATTGTAGCTGAGGATGGCAAGGCTGCTAAAATGGGTCAACTGTAATGAGCTCACTTCACTTGTGTATTTGAACCCCGAGACCATGCCTCATAATATGCCAATAAGAACAAAGACGTATTTTCCAATATGGCTACATTTATATTGTAGCCATATTTTAATTTAATTGAGGCCTTTAATTTTTTTAAATATAATCTAATAAAAAAAAATGAAGTTATATTTATGTTATTACGTTTTTCCAAATTCAATTTACGAAGTGCGGCCATTTGTTTTTGTTAATACATTATACACATTAGGTACCTACCTGCTCAGTTGTAATCGTACATACTACCTATGCATTTATTTATTTATTGAAAATAATTAGAACGGTTTACAACCAATTACACTAATTATAAGTAATGTCAATTTAAAATATTAGAAACAAAATACCTAAATAAATAAAATTCACATTAAACTAGACACAATACCTTTTTACAAAATTACTACAATAAAAATACGTAAATGCATGTTATGTAAGAGAATAACATGTTATGTTACTGTCTAACTATCAAACTCTACAACGCACATTATATTATTACTTGCATTTTTTTATCATATATATATATATTATGCATATATTATATCACGCCTTTTTCCTAGAACCATATATCTAACCGAATTATACAATATTTTTTATTTGAAAATTTCAACTTCCTAGCAGCATTAGCTATGAGGGTTAAAAAATAACACGAAAAACTTCAAGAAAAGCGCCTTGTTTCTTTTGGCTTGTCTGTTTCAATGTTGAAATGATTTTGTCACATAGCATTTAGTCATTTTTCATTGCAGTATTTTCATAATAAGAATTAAGCCTCAATCCGTCCCTATTTTCGTCGATAAAGAAACGCCTAGCGTGGCTGGATGGCTCGCGGCGACGCTCGCGGGGTTCATATAGAACAATCATTTGGAAATTATTTCGAAACCGCCGCGGGCCACCCCGGCCCGCTTTGCTGAAGGCGCCCGCGGCGACGTACTCAGAAAACCCAAGTACACTCACCGATATAAGCGCTTATTTATTCATTTGGCTTTTATGAAGAATGCTCCGATTTTTTATGGGAAAAGCGATTTGGCCCGGACAAACGTACATAAATACTTACAAACATTGCAAGTTAATAAAAGCTTTTATAGTTTTGAAACTATCATGGTAATTATCCTGTTGATAACAATAATTATGAAAAAGCTTTTGCCTGTAGGAAGGTAATCGAAATAAATGTCTTACTTTATTGCACTGTAGAGATGGGAAGTCATGGTTAGCAGGCAGGAAGTAAAGAAAAAACATTGTACAATGGGCGGCCATATCGCTAAAAGCACTTTCTTCCTGGTAACCATTTGAATGAAAAGGATAGACAGAAATACAGTGGTGTACAAAAGTAAATCTTAAAAAAGAACAATAATAAACTAAGTGTAAGTACCTAGCAATAAACACAAACTGATTAATTAATAAAACAAGTAACTAAATATTACAATTTAAATAAATCAAAAAACCCGACTGCAAGTAAGTCAACTTTTGAGATTTTGCAATGCGAAGTTGGGTTTTATAATATAAACCTAAATTATGAATAACTACTTTGCTATGTAAAACCATTTTCATGCATTCATTGCCAATTTGTTATTCAAACTTAGTTTAAACATATGACTTCTACTTATAATTTATTTTAATCTCTTTTTTATTTCCTTAATTTTGGTACATTTCCTTACGCGATTGCATTAAACGTGACGCGCAGCGCGGTGTCACCCGATGCCAGACTTCTCCGGTTGTCAGCGATTGCTTTACATATTGTTTACATGCAACATAATGACACCGATTCGCAGGTAAATGACCTCCTAGCTCTAATGACCTCGGCCCCTAAGACGTCTGCAACGCAACCTGCGATGTTGGCTGCGTCTTATCCTGCTCCACGTTTTCCACAGAGGAAGAGTTACGCAAAGTGTCCCGACAGCTTCAACGCGCCGCCGCTAGCAAAATACGTCGAGACGCGTAGAAGGAGCTAGGCAATACCGACAGGATATGAACATTCCGACGAATTGGAAGCCATTTGAGCTTAGAACAAAATTCGGAAACATGGTCATTGGTCGAATGCAGAGATTTTAAAGGCACTAAGTTAAACAAGACTGTTCAAAGTTGTATGGGACGTGGTCTCAAAACTGGCCAGTCAGATTTTAATGCCCCTTTGCACAAGGATGTAGATGAGGCATCTTTACTAAAATGCCAAGACAGAATCGCTATAGCTTCATAGACCGCTTTTGAACAGTCACCTTTAGTAGAACTTCTGATAAATCTTGATAACTGGCATCTGCATAGTCTAAAATTGGAAGAAGAGGGGAAAAATAATTATCATCAATAAAAATTAAAATCATACTAAATTTTGTTAATAGACAACAACTTTCTTCGTTACTGTACCTCTCTTGACGCACAATAGAGCTTTCATGATGTTGTGTACGAAAAGAAAACCTTGCGAACTCATTATAAAACTCGTCATTATCACTCAATTAGGTACACCTACCTATATCATCATCATAATATGACTGATCATGATGAGTGAGTCATGTGGATCCCATAACACAAGCTTTAGGGCCCGATGATGTTATGTGAAATGTGCAGCATTATTTACAATTTAGGTACTTACCTTTTTCTATCAATCGTAAAATGTAGAGAACCAAGATAATTTCATGATATGCCTAGGCATATAGTTCAACAACGCCATTTCACGATCTGCTTACAATGTTAAGTTGATTATGATATTATTATTATTAATTTATTTCATGAACATTTTCATTGTTACTAATAAGTACATACCTACTTACCAAATAATAAGTTCGTAAAGTAGTGAGTAGTTTTACCAAGCTCACAAAATACACAATGGCACTATACCTATTATGATAATACAATGCTCCTGGCATAGCTCGCGGTCAGCTCAGCACACTTTGGGGCAAAATGAAATAACAGAATTTACGTAGCTATAAAAGATACAACTATTCAAACTGTATTTTTCAACACAAAATGCTTTACCTACTTACATCAAAATGCAAATGCGTTTTAACGCAAACAGTATTTTATATTATTCATCATTATGCGCCAGAACCAGATATGATGAACCTACCTTCTGACTTCCGCATGGTTCCTATCCTACTTTTTATATACATATGTAGCTTAAAGGTAGGTACTTGTGCTGTTTGAAACCACTATAAACCTGTTCTAAGTTTCATCAAAATCGGTCTTTCGGTGTTCTAGAAAAACGCGATATTTCAACCATGACCCCATTCAATTATCCCCGGTCTACCTTCGTTATTTTTATGGAAAATGTTATTTGGCCTCCCCACTAACCGAGGCTCGCGGCTTCCGCCTGAGGGCAGCAAAACTCAATATTGCAATAACTATAGATACCTAGGTATATTCTTATATAAAGGACAAGCTCGACTCTGCCTCTACTATCAGGTATATTTTACACATTCTAGCTCTAGTAAGTACCTAAGTGACCTAAGTTCGTATGAGTCGGTGGCCAACTCTGGTGACGGAGTTTTTAGGCCATCATTGCTTAAATAGCCGGAACCGATAATTTAACTTACCCTTACGAAAATGCCACTGGCGGTCACCCATCCACTTACAGGCCGTTTCGATCGTTGTTTAACTTCGACGATCTTCCAAAAAGACTAAGCAAGCACGACCACGAGCGCTAGCTTGTACCTATTTAATTGCAACACATTTTTTAAACAGTCCTGCGCTATACTACCTAGTAAACCATTAAAAATTACTTGCCTATCTTGTAACGAAAAAGAAGAACATACCTTTATGTGATAAAACCTAAGTAATAAGTTTAAAATAATACAATGTATTGACGACACTGCGTAACTTATATAGTTTTCTTTTAATTATCATTATTAAGCACTTAGATTTAAAACTATTTTAAGTGCCTGCCTCAGTTACTTTACCAAGTTTAAGCACGGCCTGATAAAATACGATTGTTACTCCTACATAGCCGAGTTACACCAGCAATGTACAAGGAAAAAATAATTCTTTGTATTTGTTCTTTGCACATTACCGGCAAAAGATAGTTCTGGTAAGAAAACGTTTAAGTTCATGAAATGTTTCTATACCAATCAATGGTGTTAAAAATTTATATAATCATTGATTCCAATACAAAAACACGAACAAAAGAGTGCAAAGACATACTGAAAAAGTTATTTCGCCAAGGAATTTATAAAAAAAATTATGATGAAAGAAACTAACCTTTCTTTTCGGCGGAATCGCGAAGACAATGAAAGCACAGTTACCCGCGAAACGATTCCCTGCGAGAACACAGACGAGACGCGCACTTACGTAGGGCACCAGACCGGGACTGACGACTTGACGAGTTGATTTATCCGACCGACGAACGAATGAGAACGAATACGGGATCATTCGATTCGTTCCGTAGTCTAAGTACCATCAACCCCAACCCTCTAATTTTTCAGAGGCCTGCGGTGCGCAGCGAAAAAACCGGAGGGAAAATATGGTAACTGTGGTAATAAGTTCATAAGTCGTAATACGTATAGTTCTTCCAATGGATCTAAGCATTTGTGAAGTAAGCTGTTTGTTGTTATGTAGGTAGTTAAATAGCATTAGTTTTGAGTGTACCCTCAATTGCCAGTCTGGAAATAAACCCCTTTCATTCACGTCGTATTTTACTGTAAATTAATTAAGTACCTAAATACAAACTAGCTGGCGCCGAGGATAAAATGTTCGTCATGTCGATCGGTAAAATCGGTCAATTTGATGTGAATAGTGGAAACTGGACACTTTATTGCGAGCGGGTTGACCTATATTTCAAGGCCAACAGCATCAAGGATGAACTGAAGCTGCCGACGCTAATTACCCTAGCGGGTGATCGAACATACGAGCTCATGGTGAACCTGGCAAGTCCGAAGAAAGCAAGCGATCTTATGTATGCAGAATTCGTGAAATTAGTGCGCGACCATTTGCAGCCTCGTCCATCTGAAATGGCGGAACGTTATCGGGTTTAGACAGCGTCGGCAGGGCACAAACGAGAACGTCATACAGTATATTGCAGCTTTGAAGCAACTGTCTTGTTATTGTGAGTTCAAGAATACCTTGGAGGAGAACTTGCGTGATCAATTTGTGTGTGGCGTAGCGAGTGACCTTATTCGTTAAAGGTTATTTGCCGAGGAAACTTTATCGTTTGCTAAAGCGATGAGCTTAGCGAGTAGGTACTCTAGAAGCTGCGGAAAGAGATGCTGCGTCAGTCGAGTCATCGGCCATCAAAAGTACGGGAAAAACAGAAGAATCGGGTATCCAGACTCAAAGAATAAACATGGTGAAATCAGGTCGTGGAAAGCGCTATGGAGCTACCAAAAAGTCGTGCTCAGCGTGTGGGAACACAGGGCATGAAGCTTTTAAGTGTCGGTATTGTAATTTTGTGTGGTAACTGTATAAGAAAGGACACTTGAAGCGCGTGTGCACGAGCACATCATTCAGAGCTTGATCGGGAGCGTGATCACGGGAGCAGCCAATGCAACTTCTTCGCGAGTGAGACAGCGGAAGAAGTCCAGTCCGAGCCTGAAGTGGAAGAAGAGGCAATATTTCAAATGTCTCTCAGCGAGTACAGACCGGTGAGTCTTACTGTGCTAGTGAACGGAAAACCGTTAGTTATGGAGGTGGGCACGGGAACACGGGAGTTTCGTGATAACTTGTTTTAATTCTTACACGGGTGATAAAATTTACCCGATAGGCATAATTTCACCTATAGTTCAGTATAAAAATGGATGTAAACGTTTAGATTTATACGTAGTTGAAAGAGGTATAACCACATTGATAGGTAGGCAGTGGCTGTCCCAATTCAACATTCAAGTGCCTAGGTTCCAAGTCGAAAAGAAGATTGATGTAAATAATTTAACGAGTAATAATAATAATAATGTATCTCATTGTGTGAAAATGTTGATTTGCTCGATATAAGTGTATTTGAAGCAAAATATTTATTTAGGTACATAAAGGTATATAAACTAATACAACTTTTATTAGTTTATAATGCTAATGTTCTTTAGAATTACAAATATTTTCCCCATCCAAATCATCCAATACCATTTTTCCTTCACGCTATCATATCTCCATTCCTTCTTCTTTAATCCAATTCCAACCCTTCAACCTTTGTTTCTTGTCGTTGCGTCATGGCATTAATGCACACTGCATTATTCTGCTTATGTCAATGTCATCAGCTGCTCACGGATATCCGTCGCTTCCTCAGAGGTCGCTTCAGGCGTAAAAACAAATTGGCAAGAAGAGTTTCAGATAAACTAATCATTATTATAAGTCCTGTCTCAGCTATCATAATCAGCCAGGTTGCACCCACTGCTGGGTATAGGACTCCACTCCAAAACGGCACTCTGTTCGGTCCTGTGCAGTCCTTTCACGCTTTCCCAGCCGCTTTGGGGGTGATCTGCCTGCATAAGTAGGCGCTATTTCAAGACAGTTCAAATCGCAAAGAATGGAAGGAGACAGGTCTTGGGTGGGACTGGTGTTGAAATGAGTATAACATGCGTTATTTTACTTTATCTTTATTCAATTCTTATGGAACCTATCATAAATAACTAGAATTATTGCTAGTTACATCCGTAATAATAAATAAATCTTACAAGAGCTTATCTACACTTATATACTTACTACTTAGAGAGACATAAAGCTATTGGGCCAACCGATCGTCACTGGCTAAGCATGATTTGAAGTTATAATAAATATGTGCGCGGATTCCCTGAGACTTTATTGTTTTCCGACGATAGAGTAAGCGGTGGGTGACATATTTGAAAATTCGCGCGAATAGAATTGTGAGTTTGTGTCTAGGTTTTGTAACAGACGGGACAGACAAGTCTGGGATACGGCTAGACTGCTTTTGCAATACCACGCGAATATCGCCTAATCCCGTGTGTAGCCAGTAGCCAGCCACAGAATACGTGTAGCCCCAACTAATGAATCCTACCTAGTATTGCATGATTGAACTGCGCGGTTAATGTCTGGATCGGACGTATAGGTTAGGTACTGTCTGTCGTGTCTGAATTTTACAAAGCGGAGCGAGTGATTACTAGATATCCACTGAATTTATTAGAAAATAATAACGCCCGGCTAAGCCGTGAAGCCTACATTACTTTGACACTGGGTTTTGTACCTACCATTTATATTTGGACTTATCCTAGGTAACTCTGTGTAATAATAAAATAGTTTAAATTAATTACGTTAATTTCAAACGAAAAAATATTTTTTTCTCGATCGGTGCAACCCGATCGAAACGTCGAGGTAAGATAATAGTGATAATAGCTCTCTGTATTCTGTGATAATAGTTCGAATATTATCCAAAACTTTTACGCGATCTCGTCCCGTTATTAAAACAAAAAAAAACAAATAGGTCCAGGCGTCTTCGAGTATAGGGGGCATAGATAAAAAAAATTCTGACGAATTGGGAACTTCCTCCTTATTTTTAAGTCGGTTAAAAAGCGGTTACTGGTAGTATGTTTATCGCAGGGGCAATACCTTTCGTGCTTGTAGGGGCAATTCGAATTTTTCGACACATAGGTACGCAATCCTTGCAGTGTGGCAGGCTCAATCTAGGATGCAGGAATCTCTCTAACTCTCCTGGCAGAAACAATGAGTTACTTGCAACGGCTTTTGATAACCTTTTTTTTCACGATTTTAAGAGTTTTAAAATATGGTGACATCATAATAAACCATGCTTAGCAATACAGTTTTTTGAGAGCATTAAGTTTAGCTTAGACTAATTTACTTCCTCCTTTTTTGCCTCAGAAGACACAGTCCATCAAGTTCTATTCTCGTGCTGTCATTGCTGAAACAGAATACATTTTATTAATAAACTAGTAAAGATACTTATATTTTTCTTGGGATTGACTCTTTCTATCAAAACTAATCGGGGTCACAACTTCACAACCACCAAAATAAATGATTCCTAAAATTATTTAGGAATCATTTATTAGAAGGAACAAAAGCGACCAAATTAATATCCCAAATATTTTCTCGCTCCAGAAACTAACTAAATCCGTGTCAATATTGTCAAGCTAAACCTACTCGTGGTCTAATAGGGTGCTCGCTTGGCGGAGGCCTCAAGTTTACATAGAGATCACCGGGCGGAGGTAACTTTTTTCGTAGGGAACACTGACAGCTGAGTGAGTGGCGAGTGATCGCCTATCACACTTGCTTTAAAGCCCAGCCAGACAATTATAGGAACTACCTACTCGCTTCTAGCTGTTCGTCAACTCAAATCTAGTTTTAGGTCCGCTTCTCGCATGAGAAATGTCGACCGATGCGGTCGTCTAAGTGGCTAACATCATAACATCGTGTTGCGGAATTGCTGTTACTAATGCTATTTCCGACGCTGGCTGCCATTCCCGTAACCCCTGGACGAATATTCGTCCTGCCCCGTAACCGAATCATAGATCAGAGCCTATAAATTGGTATGGCATTTCATGACATATCAAAGAGTAGTACCTACATAGTTGGTATTATCAAAGAGTAGTACATAGTTGGAATAATTACAAAATTTAAATTTTCCAATAAATCATAATAAAAACTACTTTAGGAAACTACCTAAAGGAAATTGCCTATTTTTGTATGGGGAGTATTGGGGAGTAGTATTTTTCTCTATGAGCCAGCCGTATGTAAGTACCAACGTGGTACCAACTTACGTCAAAGCCAAATAACGTTCAAAAGTCTTGCTTTTATTTATCTTTTCATAACCAATAAGAATTTTGAAAATATTCATCTTAATTTTTAGGGTTCCGTAACTCAAAAAGAAAAAACGGACCCCTTGTAAGATCACTATCTTGGGCACGCGTGGAGGGTATCGAGTTGAAATTAAAACCGTTTAAACCGTTAAGTAAAGTTAACAAAAAGTTAAGTAAAGTCACCTAAAAACGGTTTCCTGTAGCGTTCTTAGGTGCTGCGGTTCAGAAAATGCTTACCTATTTTCATCAGTAAGTTATTGACATAAGTATAAAAAAATACTATTGGCTCCCTGTCTACCTGTCCGTATAATATCAGATGTAGGTGTAGGTACTCACGAAGTAGCAGCAGACGACGCCGATGTGGCTTTGCTTGGGGCACAGGTCCGCGAGCCGCACTATATAGTTGGGGTTGCAGTCCTCCTCACGCATGCACATGCCTCCCTGAACTACGCAGGGCTCCTCCAGCGCGATCACTGTTGAACAGAACAAATTCACGACTGTACCACGGTAGATATTCTCTCAGATCTTCTATTCAAGAGGTTTTTTGCAGGTATCTAAGAGATAGTCAGAGGCGCCTACTATCGCACTATTATTACCAACTTGGAATTTAACGGTTTAAATGATTTTTTTTAAATATAATTTTAGGTTTTTATGTTTTAGCGAGAAGTCGACGCGGCAGACCGAGAAGAAGATGGCGGGACAACCTTGATTTTATGGTCGATTGGGAGAGCCTTACCTACACAAGATCGCGACGTCTGGAGAGAATGTGGGAAGGCCTTGCCCAGCAGTGGGACAGCAGCGGCTCATAATATATAAATAATAATAATGTGGGTTTATTTAATCCATATTTTGCGCTGGTTATACCTACTCAGTGCAATTCTCCTTTTTGTGCATTACAATATACCTAATAATAATAATGTTGGAACACACAGCATCATCTAGCCCCAAACTAAGCAAAGCTTGTACTATTGGAACTGATATCCTACTAACTGATATACTTTTACTTATACTTTTTGTTTGTAAATTCATAGGTACATATTATAAGTACATAGAAACACCCAGACCCGAAATAAATATCTGCAGAGGGCAGGCATAAATGATGACAAACATTTATCCCGCGGCGGGGATCGAACCCGCAACCTTCTGCGTCCCAAACGGGCTTTTACAGTGGGTACTGCGCCACAGAGGTCGTCAGCATTGATCTCTATGTTTTTGTGCAAGATTGTCTTGAAGGAATCCACACTCCACATTAGTCTAGATAGATAAAGGTAGGTAAATAAAAAGGTACCGATTTCATTACTAGGTACTCATTGCAATGAGTAGATTGGGTAGGTACCAACATTCTTATTCAACTATCATTAGGTAGATATATTTCATTTATCCCATTTTATATCAATTACTAATCAGGTCAATGTCAGTCTGACGCATTGATGAGTTTACCCAAACGCATTTGGCCGACAATGACCCCCTTTAGAGTTATAAAAACGTTATGGATTTACCGCGTGCTCCATTTCAATTCGCTATCTCAAATAAACAGGATACTAGGAAGGTATAAACTAGAAATTAGCTGGAGTAAACCGGATACATCTAGAAATGTTAGTTGGTTTGTTATTGGTCGAAAATATTCAGAAAGTTTTGTTGGGATTCACATTAACTAAAGACTCTCAAGCAAGATTCGCCGTTGACGGACACGTCAAGGAGGTCATCATCATCATCATTATACATAGAAACCTACACAGAGACCCGAGATAAATATTTGCAAATCATCAAACATTTATCCCGCGGCGGGGACCGAACCCGCAAACCTTCTTACACCCACTGCGCCACAGTGGTCGTCCGTAACTAGTTAAAAGTTCTAACGAAAAAAAGTAGAGTTGTTTTATAAGAGGGAAATCTACTATATAAAAATAAGTCGGGTTTTCCTTCCTGACGCTATAACTCCAGAACGCACGAACCGATTTCCACGGTTTTGCATTCGTTGGAAAGGTCTCGGGCTCCGTGAGGTTTATAGCAAAGAAAATTCAGGAAAAATCTGGTGGCATCTGGTGGCGACACGGAGTTCGCTGGGTTTGCTAGTCATTTATATAATTGTATCAGTCAGTGCTCCAGAGATACAGCCGCACATACGTCCAATAAATTTAAGTACTTACCTAATACCAATCCCAAAGTACCTATCTTCATTCATGTTTAGATAATAAATAAATAAGTAGGTACTAATAAGTTAAGTAAAAAAAATAGGTAAGTACTTATCTATCAAAATAAATACCTACGCAAAGCAGCTCTGTTTATTTGAGACTGCATCCACGTGACTGTGATTATATTAATCATCGGAAATTATGTGCTTGTGCCCCGATAGAATGTAACGAATTGTTGGTATTTACATTATATTACATTGATACGAGTAGGTATCAGGTGCCTAGCTGATTGGCACAATATCCATTTTACTTTTTACTATAAAACTGTAAGTAGGTAAGTATACAAAAATGATTTCTAGTGCACCAAGCGTCGCGCAAATGAAATTCAGGCGAGATCGCGAATTATGGGTTGGGTAGGGACCTATTTCTTTTATAAGAACTATTGGCGTCGGTCGCGCATGTTTTCAAATTCATGCAAGATGGATGCATGTCCAATATCTATTTGAATTTTAAAGTACCATAAACACCAGGGTTCTTATGAGGTTCAAAAATTTACAATCAAACTTAAATTCAATCTGTCGACTAACTGTCGAAACTTAAATTCAATCTGTCTGTTAGTTAATGCTCGAAGAAACAATTAATCTTATCACAATTTTTTTGGGGATAACCGTTATCCCAAAAAAAAGATAATTTTAAATGAAAATATAAAGATAAAAAATGATCCCTAGTAGGTATAAACTTTATCAGAAAGAAACTAAAGAAGTATTTCAGAGTGAGATTATGGATATGGATTATATCGGAGGCTGTCTTTGCTAAAACTAAACCAAATAATGTTGCGCTTCAATATCTTATAATTTGTTTAAGTAGCCATATTGTGTGCTATTCTTGACCACTACCTACATCTATTCAAAGTTGCATCCAAATCGGACAACTTTGAAGACGTGATTGAAACACAAACATCCAAACCAAACCGACTCGCAAACATTCAGATTTACCTACCTATAATATTAGTAGGAAACTTATTATTTAGTAGGTAGGTATTACCTATATGTATAAATCCCATAAATGTAATAAGTAGACTAAAGCACACAGACATTAGCAATCTATCCAAGAATGCGTCCAGCAATCCGCAAGCTTTCATACAATAGGCGGCTGTTCCTGAGAATGCCTGAATCATAGCCTGCTCGGTAATATTAACACAATAGACTTGTTGATGCCGGCCGCTTTCCGGCGCCTACTCAATAAATTGTCTACGTATTTGTATCTTTACTAAGTACCTAAACTTCCAAAGCTCACTTGTTGTCTAAGTAACCAAATAAGTGAGGTTGTTAGTACCACTGTCACAACCTCACTTATACATATAATTTTAGGTCTTATTAAGACTCCCAACTAGTTATTTTGAAGATTTAACTGTATTTTTTACTATGTAGTAGATACTTAGCTAAGTATAGTATATGGCCAACTTCTAAAGCTCTTAACCGACTCCGGACCAAAGTTGGACGCTGCAGAGAAAATCTAGCTAGGTGGGGATTCCGGGACCCTGCACTTATCCAGTGCGATTGAGGGGCTCCCGTTCAGGATATGGAACATCTGCTCTCATGCCCTACAACCTGCACCCAAGAGGACCTGCTCAACGCCAGAGAGAAAGCAGTTGGGGTGGCCTCATACTGGCAAAACGAAAGAAGATGAAGCTAAGTATATTAAAACGAATAGGCCTCTGAAGATAAAATATTAAGTAAGTTCCAAAAATAAATCCATCGGTGCTTTATGATCAGTTAGGTATATGAAAGCCTCCAAATCTAGGTACCTACCTATCCTACTTATTCAATAAAAGTTTGTGAGTTTGTTTAGATGTTTGTGTTTCAATCACACCTAAACTAGTGAACCGATTTGGATGAAACATAGAATAGGCGTAGATAGTGACCTGGAATAGCAGGCTGTTCAAAATGTTGGTACCACGCAGGCGAAGCCGCGCGCATAAACTAGTACCTACTAAAGTTAAAAGCTTCGGTATAAGATTAGGTATAAAGTACTTATACATTTGTTAAATTGTCGAATCAGGGTCGTAAAACAGGGTCACGACTGTATCCCCAAGGCGCGCTAGACATTGCCTCAGATCTTTTATGTATTCCAGATCCTTTGAAGATGCCTAAGGGGTTAGTCAGCTATCGTAACGTTAATCAATAGGTAACTGCGTTTAATATAAGTACCACTATTAAACAAGTTTTCAGAGCTAAGTACCTAAGGTGAGAATAAAAGATTGGTACCTACCTAGCAATATGTTACAATAAGATAATAAATCGATAAATGTTTATTTATTAAGTAGGTACATACATACTTACCTACTTATATACAAATATTTATCTCGGGTCTGGGTGTTTTTCTATGTATAATATGTACCTATGTAAGTATTTAAAAACAAAAAGTATTTAAGTAGTATATCAGTTATCTGGTTCCCATAGAACAAGCTTTGCTTAGTTTGGGGCTAGATGATGCTGTGTGAAATGTCCAGCATTATTTATTTATGTTATCAAAAACAAATTACTTAAACTTTTGTTCAATAAATTATTATCATTTATTATACACATTATCATCTTACCTTCAAAAGGCCCGTATGGTCCCAGCCTGCTATTTAGAGGTGTGGCCAAAACTTTCACGACCAACAACACAGCAATCACAAACACCGATTTAAACATTTTAATTTGCATTTTTGTAAAGTTCGCCAAATTGTTCACAGGAGCGTAGTTCTAGTGGGAATGAGTGGATACTTATTGCGATCACGCTGGCCGGCCGCGCGTTATATACTTACACGCAAAGATAAACATCCAGACGCCACCAGTATTTACGCATCTCTCTCTACGTCTTAGACATTCAAGACTCATCGACTTGCGAATTAATTCTGATAAGCATCATACCTCCATAACAGAATACAGAGAGGCCTCTGCGAAAGCCAAAATGCTGCCTATGTTGTCAAAAGAAAGAAAATGAAAAATATGAAGCACCAGTGCTTTTGCTGTAGCTTGCTCGTTCTTGATAGGTCATCGTAGTAATGCAACGTTCTGTACGGTCACAAAGTGGATGAGTGACCGCTAGTAGTATTATCAACTGAGCGCTTCCGTGCTTCGGAGGGCGCGTTAAATCATCGATCTTGGCTATAAAGTTAAGCCATGACGAAGAGGCCTTTAGTCAGCGTTTCAGCCAAAGCTCTCATGTCACGCACATTGAATAATCTTCCCTAGGGATGTTCCTGGTATGTGTAAAATAAAATAAATATTATATGTACTACCTAATTTTTGTTAGAAAGTGATAAATAAAAGTACTTTAATGATTTTCAACGACCGCCTGCAGTTCCTTTGTTTATAGTTCCAAACTTTGCCCGGATATCGTCTCTGCCAATTACAGTGGAGACAAAAAACGTAGCAAAAAAAATCCTGAAAAATTCAGGACTATTATAAAAGAATTTTCTATTACTTACATATTCCATTTCCTATTGAAAAATGTTGTAGAAAATCAATTTTTCTACATCTCTTTGCGGTCTGTAGGTCATTGAGTCATAAATAAGCCACAAAGCAGAAAAAATGTGATAATGACGAAGCCAAGACGAAACTCAATTACTTAGCCTTTTTCGATTGAAACCTTATTTATCATAGTTTAAAAGATATAGGAATTACCCCAGTGCTCTTTTATATTAAAAAGATAATTGAATTACTTACCCCTTAGACATCTTCAAAGGATCTGGAATAAAGCTGGAATAGGTTAATCTACATAAAAAGATCTAAGAGAATGTCTACGTAGGCACCTACCTCGCCTTGGTTGGGAATACATTCGTGATCCTGTTTTTTACAAATAACACAAGTCGATATACTTATGCCTACTGCTACAATAATAACAATTCCTTTTGGCTTGGCTGTAGGCAGTTAATAATAGGAACTACAGAAGTGTTCAAAACAACTCCCAGATAAAACGCAATTAGGGAAAGGCCGCCTGCTATCGGGAAGTGGGTAAAATAATCAGTGCGCATTACGTAATTGCCATTATTTAGGATACGATCTTGGCCTCGAAAACTGTTTGTCTCGGTGATCTGTGAACTCGTCATGTGACAGTTTTAGTGATCTGCTTTTGTCGCGAATTTCCAGATTTTCAGCTGTTCAGGGGTACCTACCTAAGGGCTTGTTCACACAGCGACGGGTGTACCTACCTTGGGCGAATCGTCCTTGGTACACACATTATTCCGGTTCCAGTAAATAATCAACCCGATGCGTATAATTTCAACGGAAATAAATTAGTATTTATTATGAATGTAGGTACAGTCGGCGTCATCAATATGGAAACCCCCCTGAAAAGGGCACGCAGGTTCAATCCTGCTTACGCTGATACACTGCTGCAACTAAACAGTTGAGTAGTTTTTGTTCTTTTAAAAATTCACAAGTTGTATTTCTTTTGATCTTTAAACACTTCTGTAAAATGTAAACAAACAGACGCTTAGCATTAAAATTGGGTCATGGTTTTTAGTAAATAACGATCGTGTGCGATTTATTAATAGAATCTACTGTAGATATATATATGGCTTTGGCACAGCGTTTTGCGACGTGGACGTAAAAACCTAAAGCCCTAATAAATTTTTCTTCACTTAGATCGTATGAAAATATAAGAATATTAGTTAACTTACCTACCAATTTTCGCAGAAAATTATACTTACTTACGTCATAGGTCAAACATAACATAATTTTAAACCAATTTTACTAGTGTACCTTGTGTGTCATGTTACTTTTGCCCTCTGAAGCAATGAATAAATAAATAATGCTGGACTTTTCACACAGCATCATCTAGCCCCAAAGTAAGTAGAGCTCGTGTTATGGGTAGATACTACATGACTGATATTCTACTTGTCCTGCGGCGGGGATCGAACCCGCAGTTTTCTGCGTCGCAAGCGGACTTTCGCCCACTGCGCTACAGAGGTCGCTATATGGAGAAGCAATAAAAGAAAAACAGGAATTTTTCAGAAGCATTTATTTTAAAAACCAGTTTGGTGAATTCATCGGAAAAATAAACGTTAAGAAATCAAAACCGAATTCAATTTTACTTATAGGTGGACAAATGCTAGTTTTTAGGAGAATTTTTAAAATAAGTTTGGCTTGTTTGATAAGGAACATGTTCCATTATCACAATATTGGTGAGTAATTATTTTAAAGCAGAACTGATGTAACATTCAAAATTTTGTTAAAACATTAAAAAAGTACCTGTCATTTTAAGTATTCGATATTAAGTAAAGAAAATAATGATAGGTGCATTTTCATTGTAATTTTTACATTGACGCCCTTAACAATTTACACGTATCTTATTACATAACCAGTTTCATATTTCATCAACATCGAGCGGAAACATAAAAAGATGAGTGAGGGGGAATCCCCCTATAAAATTGTTATTGTAAGGATTATCATGACACACGATACCAAGACATTTAATTGGTACGTCAATTAGTCCGCTTCCAGAAGAGATCGGGAATAATAATGATAAACTGAGCTGAGGAATATAAAGGTAACCTACCATTGTTAGGTTTAAGTTTTGCGTATAAACTACGCGTCAAACACGTGCGTCAACAACGCGAAACTATGAGGACGAAGAAACTAGAGGTCACTATTGCAGCAAACGCCGCAAGGCTGACGCTCCCGAGTACAGTATACCGCGTGTAAGACGCGAATGCTTGCCCGAAACTTCAAGCACAGATCAAACGTATCTTGATCGTACATTTTCGGAAACGCACCCTACCGGTCCAAAGGAATGTTATCACAAGGGCTAAATTATTTAACGTGTCAGCTATATTTATTTGAAAATAGCTAAAACTCAAAAAGCCGATCGAGAGTTTTTCTCATCAATGTAGCATCTAAATGTCATGTCACCTCCTTGTTGTAGGTACCGATAAATAACCGTAGTTTTAGTCCAAAGTGTGCTTGCTGGTTCTAAGATTGCAGGATTGGGTCTTTGGATGAACGTTCACAAGAAATCTTAAGAGTTTGGGAGCACAAGCGACACGAAATGTGCGTAGACACGAAATATGCGCGCGCGGCCGTCCCGTAGGATGTCAACAACCGTTGTGGCTGCCCTGTCACCGTTCGAATGACAAAATTAGGCGTCACTCCACAGCAGCCAATAGAATTAGAAAAAGATAGGTTTGATCTACCCTCAAGATTGTGTATTCTGCATTATGCCACCCACATAAGAAAATAAAAACGAAAGAATTATGAAATCATACATCTTGAAGTTCCTATGCGTTATTCAACGTTTTGTACAATGGTATAAAATGACTAAATTACTAATTACATTGACAAGGAAAACTTGTCATATCATACGAGTTATAATATAATTGAATGTTACCCATTCAATTATATTATAATTCGTATGATAGTACGTCGCTAAAACTGTATAAAGTTAATTTGATAAATTAAAAACAACATTATCGATCTCCAGGAATGATTATTATAATTAATACTATTTTAATACTTCACACGAGCTTTTTAAGGTTTTGTGATAACCAAGGTGCATACATTTTTTAGTATGTCAGTTACTGATTTTGTGGAAATCGTTGACTACGAGTATACCTGACAGGAAGACATAGTTAGCTATATAAACCGTTTCAATAAAGAAAAGAATGCGCATGCACATAGTGACTGCACTTAGTGTGCGAGCGAGAGAACATGAGAGATCAGATTCGTTTCTTTAATGAACCGGGTTATACTGATTACAGGAAGATAAACCATCTCTTTGGAGGTAAGTTATGGATTTTTGTTGTCCGCTGTTTTTTAAAAATTCCTCTCCATTAATACAGATCACTGTTTATAATGCAATTTAAATACACCTACTAAAGAGATTATGCGGGAACTGCTTGGTCATTTAAAATTTGACTCAGATCAAAAAACTAACTTGATAGTTTCGATGTAGGTACTTATTTCAATTAATTACAGATTCAGAACTTGCGATATTTAAAACCTACATTTTTCCTACAGATCATTATCATAGGCAAATAATAAGCAACAATCAATGGGCCTCATTCATTAAACAGCGGATGCAAAAATTAGTGATTAATGGGTCAATAACTATTTTACCCACACAATTCTGTCATCTAGCGCCTTTATGAGATCGTTCTTCGCGGGCTGGCAACTTGAAGACACAATCAATGGATACCACCGCGCCATGCGAGCGAAAGCAAAGACAAAAGAAGCTAATTATCGTAAAAGGTGCCATTTAAGTGTTTCCAGTCGATATTTAGGATGGTAACTCAGCATACACATTTTGATAGGACATACTAGAATTTTTATGCTGAGTTACCCACATAAATTGCAACTGGAAACATTTCGATGCAACTGGAAACTTTTTTACCGTAATTAGCTTCTTTTATGTTTACTTTCGCATGACTCACATGACGCAGTGGTGGTGTCCTCTGGTCTGGTTGTGTCATCAAGTTGCCATTCCACCAAGAACGTTCTAAAGATGTTCGGGGACAGAATAGTGTGGGTAAATAGTTGATTGACCCAAATTACAGTATAACCTGTTTTATAAAGCTATCCAAACAATCTGATCATAGAAGTTAACCTGGGTAGCGATTCAGACTTCAGCGGAATGCATTCGGTTCGGAATAGGTCAGCTGTCAACCGACCGCAACCAATCAAAGTGCAAGAAACGTCAGTTCTGTATCAACTCCTGCACTGTGATTGGTTGCGGCGGTTGAACAGCTGACCGATTCCGACCCGAAAGAAGTCTGAATCACTAGGATCTGTGTAAAAGTAGGCCAAAATAAGACACTTGATTATCGACGAGTAATACGAGTATGTTTTGTACTGATATAGGTGGGTTACATCTATATAATGTTAAATACTTCTACGTGAAAAGTTACCTACAAATATTCCCTAATAGATATCAAAAGTTACTATTGGGGCACAACCCTAAAAACAATTCAAAAAGTAGTGATATGTCATCACCACAGAACGTCATCACATCACTCAAGTTACTTTTTATCTATTTCGTAAAGCATGAGTTCTGACAGTTTAAGTTTCATTTCATATCCCTTTAAAATACCTACTAATAAAATTGTGATCGATATTTTGTCAAGAAACTTAAGATGGCAGATCTGTCAGCGCTCATTTAAATGGACTTTATGTTACAAAATTTCTACCACTACACGTGTAAATGCATCGCAAAGGAGATACCTACTTTGCGATACTCGATAGTTTGAGATAGTGATGGTAGGTACGCCAAACCACATTACAAAAATATTGGCATTTCAAGAGCCAGTGACGTGTGGATGTGGTATACGAGTATAAGTCGTGTACTTATTCGAAGCATTGAATAATATAATTGTGATAATATCCATTTTTGTAAGGAATATATTGGAAATACAAGGATGTAAGGTAAACGATTCTGAAAACTCAAACGAAAGCTTGACCGCGCTTAATGATCGATTCCAACCTATTCTAACTCAAAATAGTTAAAAATATATTGGCGTCGATTCTGTTGTTCACTGACTAAACTTAATTAAAACTAAAACTGGCACGTTCTTATTTTGTTCTCAATAAAGACGAAAACGGCATGTCGTTGAAAGTGACATAACTAAAAGTATAATCCAAATGGCGCCTCTGAGCTTCTTTAGCAGCTGTTTTACACGGCAAGCAAAATGGTCTTGACTAAATCTACCCACAAATACTTCATTTTTACTAAAATTAAGAAATTTTAAAAATGCCACTGTAATAGTCATTCCATTTTGGACTTTATCGTTAACGAAATAAGAACGAAGCATTTTAGTTTAGTTAACTTTAGTCAGTGAACAACAGAATCGGGGCCATTGGCTATTTTTTATGCATTTTTTATGCATAACTACGAACTTTTGTTGTATTTGTTTAGTTCATGGACAAGAACTTAGATATAGAACTGTCAAGTGCTTTTAAATATTAAGATAATTCGGGTAGCGGGACCCACAGTTAAATAGTTATACAATGGATATGCTTTGATATAAAACGATTTTGTCTACGCAAGTGTTTATCGGGCAACGATTTGAGTTGATTAGAATCACAGAATGAATGTTCCGGTTTTAGGATGCGGTTAGCTTAAATCCTGTATTCGACAAATAAAAACTAAAAACGACTTAAATGGTAAATGAAAATTTTCAATAAATAAACCCTGTCAGTGATGATGAAACTTTAAATAATAATTGACTAAAACTAAATTTACGTAATAATGTACGAAAATTAAAACATATTAGACCAAAAATTTAAAAATAATTGAGTATGGTACGTTAATTTTTGTACCTACAATAAAAGCACTCATCACATTCTTAAAAAATATTTAAATTTAAATAGTAAGTACAAAACGCAGATAATTATGGCCTACGAAAGTATTGTGTTACATTTTGCTAGTAAAAATCCAGCATTTCAGGTATCTGGAACGGTGCGCATGCGCAACGCGTCATGTCATGGTCAAAAGATCCTATTGGTGAAGCCAGATTTTATAGGTTATTAGCAAAGGACGACTGGTGTCATCTACCGACCAAAGACACATTAAGAACTTACAATGTATGAAGGTTTGCGCGCTAAATGCGCGCACAGAACCGGGGTATGAATTCTAGGTTGATATTTTGACCTTATTATAATGCGATACTAAAATACTGTTTTAAAAATGCAACACCATAACTTAGGCAACCAAGGTAAGCACAGCTCATTTTTATCAATTAACAATTAAAAAAAATACCTAAAGTAATTAAATACTTAATTGAAATTCATTTATAAGAACAACGATCGAACTTTTTTGTACTTTTGTAAAACTAATGAACAACTAATATAAAAATAAATAAAAAAAACATCAACAAAAACCTTAGGGACTACAGATTAAGTTTACGCTAAATGAGTTTACAGGACTATCTTTCTTTGGCTTTGGTTCAGTTCAATGGCCAAAATTGTGATTTCGATGAAATGACTTTCGAAATACGAGTACAAATTTCCAAAAATTCCAACCATAGCACCTTACTTATACATCACAAATACATTAATTTCGTCATGTCTTTTCATCATCAGTCATCACGTTACTAAAATTGTATTTCTGTGATTCTTTACCGTTGCGAAACTTTGATTAGATCGAAATAATAATTAGTTTGAAAAGTCAAGCATCCCAGATTGCATGTCTGTGACAACTTTTACTCAAACTATTCGAAATTCGTCCATATCAAAGTCGCGTACTGTAGTATACAGGGCCTTTCATTTTAAACTACACAAACTGACAGGGCTTCATTTTTGGGTTGTAAATAGACGTTTGACCGTATCAATTTAATTCCTAAGCCGATTTTAGTTTTCACTTCAAAAAGTATCTTTTATCACATTATGAAATGAAAAGTCTTATCAAAATTTTGGATTAATGCTTTTATCACATGTTGCGTAACATTTTTAAGGAGAACAGACGTTGACCAATCACAGCGCAGCTACATTACGTCGCACGCTCGAATGGACTAAGTTATACAAGAAGCAACAATCAATCAAAGGATAGTCTTTATCGATTTTCTCGAGATGTTCATAACAAAACAAAAAAAACATTACATAAATATTTTTTAATTTATTTGTTGAACCAAATTCCTGAATATAGTTAGTTTAAAATGAAAGACCCTATATAATAAGAAATTTTTTATCAGCATTTCCGTAAATTAATTTTCATGATGTGAAAGTGATTTTTAACTATGCTGAATATTCTAATTGGAAAATAACACAGTGCCGTTATGGAGTTACAAACTAATCTACAATCGTCAGCTGCGCAAATCCGACAAGTGTTTTGTCATCAAACAGCTCGTTGGGTCCAGTTGAATTCTGAAAAGAATTATTACACTTACAATAACAAATAAAAACGCACGTCAAATGGCCTTGTATAATAATTATGAACATTGCTCACTAGTGGATGAGATATTAATGGGATTTTATAAGATTTAAGCTAACTTATAACTCCTTTCTTTATGTCTACATTCAGGCCTATTCCATCTTACAATGTCCCCAGGCACTAGAGCGTAGCGTCCCGTTAAGTGTAGGCATAGGTTGCCTCCTAACGCTGTATCATCTAAAAAGATGTAGAATTGTGTGTTAAGAAATTTTATTATAGCAGTATAATATTTATTTTCTCATATTATAAGGCTCAATGCGTACAGAATTGGCAGCGACGCGACGCGACGAGACGTTTCTATATCTTGTAACATAGTTCCTAAGGTTTATAATGTCTAGTTACGTCTGGTCGCGTCGCTGCCCGCTGTCAATTCTGTTTGCATTGAGCCTAAGATAACCTTTTATCGTGGACGATAAACAATTCTATTACTGTGATGGATGACTCATCATCACGTGACAGTAAAACGGTTGGTGACGATTACGTTGGTACGAGAAACTGGTTTAATCTTGTCAGTCCACATGCGGGCGAAATCGCCTTACCCCCTAGCGATATTAAAGTCATTCAATGATTTTTCAGCTCGATAACTATTTTTTTGTATTGTAACATTACTTTCGCATTCATTCAATCGCATATTGAACAAAGTGAATTATTTACAAGGTTTAAATAATTACGTTCGGATTGAAAGTCGGATGTAAAGGCCTAAGTTTTTTAAATAATTACCTTTTGCTCTTGGAGTTTCGGCTGATCCTTGTTATGTAATGCAGGGAATAGAAATACTTTAAAACATTTGATTTTAGTACAGATTTTTCCTTTCACGCAAAACTATAATTTGAATTAAAGATTTTGTAATGATAACGTTTTAAGCTATAATAAAAATAAAGACATCTTGACCTCTTTAGCTCCATAAGATTTTTGATATCTTGCATAGCAGCCCCCTTACCATGGCGATTGTCTAGGTACCGGAGAATAGATAAAAATCACAGGAATGACATTAAAGTGTGGATAAAACACGTAGAATGTGGAAAAAAATTACTTTTCTACCTGTTTTATCCACACTCTAATGTCAGTACTGTCATTTTTATCTATTCGCCGGTACCTAGACAATCGCCATGGTAAGGGGGCTGGTGTAAATTGTTTCGAATTGTGTTATTGGCAGAAATGAACTTAACAGCTGAGTTCAAGGAAAAGTGTTATTAGGTACCTGTTGGTTTCGTGGCGGCTCCTTCTTTTATGCAGGAAATAAATAATATTACTGTTATTAAAGAGTGGTATTAAGTATTTGAGTTATGATTAAGTATTCTCATTTTTGTCACCATTATAAAACACTAGCTGTCCGCCGCGGTGTTACCCGCGATCCCTCGGGAAAACTTCACTTCCCTGGGATAAAATATAGCCTATGTTCATCGGGGATTCTATTGGTGAAAGAATTTTTCAAATCGGTCCAGTAGTTTCGGAGCCTATTCATTTCAAACAAACAAACAAACATACATAATCTAATCTTTCCTCTTTATAATATTAGTATGATAGTATAGACTAGATGGCGACACTGAACAGCTAAGGCTGCTCCATTATTACATTTTTCGCTAGTAACATAAACATTCACTCAGATTTATCTTCTTTCAGATCGGACAGATTTCTTTACCTGCATGAACATATTAGCCTCCACCTTCGCTGGCATGTTACCAACATTATCTGAAATGTCTAGGTATTCCAAGTTTCACTTAAAACGGCCTACTGGGGCGTGATTGAAACATAGACATATAAATTTATAATATTAGTAGGATTGGTTGAACCTTGGGGTAAAGCACTTACCAAATGGAATGTAACAGTTTTAGGCGCGTTCGGATCGACTATCTGACTGTCCAGCAGTTTGGATAGATTAACGCCGACTTCCACGGCATCGGTCGGATCGACTAATCCAGCCGCCACCAGCTCCGAAGCAATCCCATCTACTGTGTCCTGCCCGAACACGAACTCGAAGCGTATGTCGTTCAGCTCCCGACGATTGTTCCTGAAATATCCGTTCCTATCCAGTGATTATTTTTTTCTGCTCCGGTACAGTATAAACGTGGATGGGAGGAATTATCTTCTTGACGTGTCAAATGGTTTGAACTTTCAACATACTAATACGAAAGAGCTGAAGGATTAAGTGAGCCTCAAAAAGGCTGCTTTCGTGCACTTGACACAACCATGTCGCCGAATTGTTAAGTTCTACGACATGTCGGTTTCCTCACGATGTTTTGTGTGCACTTGACGCGAGTAATAGACATTCTTGTTAGGTTCCACGACAAGACGCCACCCGATGTTTTTGAAACTGTTCGAGAATATTTTCATAGTGCATATTCATTTCTAAATAGAAAAACACACGGGGAGGGGCACCACGACTATAATGAACACCTTCCATTTTCCCGACAAAAAGTGTAATACTTTCCAGCTGTTACCAGGGTTCACTCGGCATACTAATTCTATATGGTATGTAAAATTTGGGTAAAAGTTGGGCTTATGCCCAGCGGGTCACAACAAGCTGTAGATGATGATGATGTCAAATTTAAATAACTCGATCAATTTTAATGTTCGAAAGGTCATCCGAATCGATTTTGGAAATTTTGCAATGGGTTGGATAGTTTGCATAAGCGAATCCGCCGGCATATCAAACAAATTAAAATATAGGGGACTATATAGAGATTCAATACTTCAGCGGTACACATCCGCAATCGCAGTTCGCATCGCGTTCAATAGCAGTGTAGGGAACGTCAGTTTTTCCACGGAGCGGTTTCATCGCCGATGTGTTCCGCTAAAGTTTAAACCGCTATCCTGGAAAAGTTTGGAGACTAACCTCACGCGTAGCACAAGATTCACGGTGCCTTTTTGTGGCTCTGGTTTGACAGCCTGCGCCGGCGGCGTGACTGCCGGAGAGTCGGCTTCCTTCTCGGGCGGTACCGACACTTCGTCTGTTTCCTTTGTCGTCACTTTGTCATCGACCGTGACTGACTGCACCTATTGAAATATACATTACTAGCTGTCCGTCGCGGTGTTACCCGCGGTCCCTCGGAAAAACTTCAATTTCCCTGGATAAAATTTAGCCTATGTTCATCAGGGATAATGTAGGATTCTAATGGTAAAAGAATTTTCCAGAATCAAATCAGTCCAGTAGTTTCGGAGCCTATTCAATTCAAACAAACAAACAAATCTTTCCTCTTTATAATATTAAATATAGACTAGCTGCTGTCCGCGGCTTCGCTCGCATGGTATCAGCTTTCTTATGAACACTATAGTTCCAGTGCTACACAGCCGCAATGGCGCTAGCCCTTTGTCCAATAATCAACATGCGATTAGCAATCGGTCGCAAATTTTACGTAATAACCGTACGGGCTCGGCTGTTAGTGCGTATTATACAGTTATTGGCCGATAGAGAAACGTAGTTGTAGTGCGCATTTGCATACATCTGCAAGTGACCAAACTATTGGCCAATAGGCAGTCTGCGATGGCTCATAGTTATTCCCACTCGTATTAATCTGTTTTTGGATATACTGACACGTGACGCATCCACACATCTGTTAATCTGCTGTGATTTGAGCACAATATTTACTACGACTATCACTGTATCAATTTCGAAGGTTTCTGTTTATTTGGCTTGATGTCGAGTAATGTTTTATTATACTGTGAAGTATAATAAACAAAGTAATCCCCTCGTATTGCTCGTTAAGCTATGACGGAGGGCTTAAGGTGGTATAATAAAGCTGAAAGTTTGTGAGTTTGTTTAGATGTTTAATTGTTTAGATGTTTGTATGTTTCTGTTTCAATCACGCCTAGCCAGTGAACCGATTTGGCTGAAACTTGGAATAGGCGTAGACCAGCCCCTTGATTACTATGTTGTACGGACGTAGTCAGGCGTAAAGGAACCAATCCACGCACATGTCGAAATAGAGTTAAATATAACTCAAACTCGACATGAGTGTGGATTGCTTCCTTTACGCATATCTACAAGTTTGACAGCGGTGACTGCGAGATTACGCCTATCGCTGGAATAGCGTATAGGCTATTCAAAATGTTGGTACCTCGCGGGCGAAGCCGCACGCAGTAGTTTTTAATTATATTTTTTTTATAATGTATGGTCGGCTCTTGACCTCGAAACTTACATCTGGCAAGAATGAGGTCTACGATGGAGCGAGCCTACCCAAAAGGTGGCTATTAACTCTCTTCTTGAAAACAACAGGGTCGTAGCTCAGCGGAAATAAAGACGTTGGAAGCTGATTCCAAATTTTTGCAAAATAATTTAATATAAGTAAATAATTTATGTAAACAAATGGACCGGAAGGCGTGGAGGGAGGGAAGGGAGGCATTTTGCCCTGCGAAACTTCAGGCTTATAATAATATTAATAATAAATAATCTAATCTAACCTCTTCATCGCTGCCGCTGGAATCAGCCCGTTGCAATTGGTTCATAGGACGTGTATCGTCGACTTGCTCCTGACTGGCCAGGTCATCGTCTTCCTCTTCGCTCCACACCCACTCGCCCGTGTTAGAACGATGAAGGCGACCTGATGAACCAGGCTGACGCTTATTCGCCTGCAATTTTTCACGTAAAATGTTATCCATCACTACATAGTATAAAACAAAGTCGCTTTCTCTGTCCCTATGTATGCTTAAATCTTTAAAACTACGCAACGGATTTTGATGCGGTTTTTTTTAATAGATAGAGTGATTCAAGAGGAAGGTTTATATGTATGCATGCATAATATAGTAGAGAAATGTAGTATCAGCATTGCACCTGTGCGAAGCCGGGGCGGGTCGCTAGTAACTAATATTATAAATGTGAAAGTAGGTCTGTCTGTCTGTTTGTTACCGTTTCACGCCCAAACCACTGAATAGGTTAAGCTGAAAGGACAATGCTTATACCCCGTACCATACTGTGTCACAGATATTATTATTATTATTTATTTATTATTTATTTATTTACTTATAAAAGGTAGGTACAAGTCTCGGTATAATAGTGTTATATATTAAACCGATATTATTTCTTTGTTTTTTATATAATTTACTGATGAAAATAAGTATTTTTATACCGCACTTTCGGGAAGTAGGGATCAAAAGACTATCGGATCATTTAAGGATTGAGCACTAGAAATGTCAGAAATCGTCAAAAACATTTTTTACTATAAAAATCTATTTCAAAAATGAGGATGAATATTATTGGTAAGGAAAAGATAAATAAAAGCGAGACTTTAAAACGTTAATTGGCATTGACGCAAGCTGATACGGCTCCCCATACAAAAATGAGTATTGTCCTTTGGCATGGATAAAGGTATTGATAATGAACAAAGATATATAATCTGGAATAGCACATAAACTACTTTTTTATAGATATAGGTACTTTCACCGTAGGAAGAGTAACACCGCGGAGCACAGCTAGTAAAATCTATAAAGGAATGACAAAAGTTACCGGTGACTTAGAACCGCAAAAGCCAATCGATAAAGCGAAACGTCACTTTCCAAAAAACAAAAGACAAACAAACATGATCATGCATCCCAGGGTGCGTACACACTCAATTTTACCTTATTCACTCTAGTCTCCATACTCGGTCCAATCGCCACAAGGGTTTGGGTGAGATATTTGCGATCCTTGGCCTTTTTGAAGAAGGAATGCTTCAGCAATTCGGCGGCAGTCGGCCGCTTGGCAGGGTCCTTCTGCAGGCACTCCACTATCATCTTACGGAATGTCTTGCCGTACGCTTTATATGTATCTTTATCATCAGAACCTGGTAAAGTATGTACGTTTAGTTCCCTGTGTAGGAGTGAGTAAATAAGACTAACAAAACTGTTGAATTCAACCGATTTTGTTGCAACTCAACAGAAGTAACTTGATTTATGGCCCCAAACGAAGCAAAGCTTGTACTATGGGAACCAGGTAACTGATATACTAAGTCCTTATACTTTTTGTTTGTAAATACATTACATTACATACAATGTCGCTATTCCGACTTCATCCACTGCTGCGTTAGACCGGTATTTACTTTTTTGTCAAAGTAAGTAACAATGCGAATCAAAATTAAATAAATAATATTTGAACTGTTCATCTAATGGCATAATCACCTCCTCGATAAATGTTTTTCGTAATTTTTTTTCATTTAATAAAAATTCTGCTAGTTTATTACAACGATTTAAAACAGTTTTCAAAAAATGATAAAATACCCTATTCTGTGTTATTAATTAACCACCTTCAAAAACTATGAATTTGACTCATGTACCTGTGTATTATTATGCTACTATTGGAACTGCAATCACAGAATCTTGTTTAAACTTTTGCTTGTTTACCTACTTTCCTGTAAAATTTATTTTTTCGGCAACACCAAATGCCATGGTAATTTACTTTCTCTATGTGAAATGCGATAGCAGCGCCTCCCTCGCCGGAACAAATAAGCTTGTGGGACTATACTTAAGTAAATAGTTCGGAAGATCTAGCCTTGATCTTGAAATAACTCACCGCTTGGAAATACCATCTTCAATAACAACAAGCGGTCATTAAAGCAGTAACGAAATTCGCGGATGATATATAAAACCGGACAAGTGCGAATCGGACTCGCGCACAAAGGGTTCCGTACCATTATCTATAAAAATGGCAAAAAAAATCACGTGTATGCCCCTTAAATATTTTTCTTTTATTCTGTTTTTTAGTATTTGTTGATATAGTGGCAACAGAAATTAATACCCTTTGCACGACTAATGTACATCATCTGTGAAAATTTCTAATAACTATCACGGTTTATGATATACATCCTGATGACAGACGGCAGACAGACAGACAGCAAACTCTTATTAATAGCATGGGTAACCATTTAATACATCTGGTTTTCTAGTTCTCAAATAAATCCATGAGATGGCGATAGAAGTATAGATTTCTATTAATGATTGTGTAAAAATCATAAAAACCCGAAATTATGCACTGCAATAAATATTTTATAATTAGATTAAATAAACGTAGTGACGAGAACGTAAAAAACCCGATAATAACTAAGTAAATTGAAAAAAATTGGTAAATATTTAAACTTGTAGCGGTCAGTAGATGAACTCTTTGAACCAACTCAATATCATTGAACCCCAGATTGAAGAACCAACCAACAAGATAGTTTCTCTATAGGTGGCACTCGAGATTATAGTAGCGCCAACAATTTGTTTTTATTCATCGACCATCGCGAATTTGAACTTTATTTCAATAGCAATACATGAGTACTACTTGTGTCCATGACGATAAGGTTCAAATTTTGCTGGATATAATATGTAAGTATAATAGGAACACTCAGCAAAATAAGTGGTTTACCACCCTACGGTTGTGGTTTATACGAACGTCATGAATCAACAAGGTTGATTTTCCCTTGCAATACTATTACGTCAGCAAAGAATTAGAAACTTTGTATGATATTTATCATATACCATGTTTATCATATAATCTATATCTATAAAAACTCAACCTGACTGACTCAATCATCGCCGAGCCGAAACCGCTGAAACTAAGCTGAAAGAAGGGGTAGCTCATTTCGTTCATTCATTCATTCACTACCCATTACGGCGGTTTTGGAATTCAACCCTAAAAGGGATGAAATCGTTTGTAAAAACTTTTTAGTGCGTTTAGCGATTTGCTAGAACACGTGTTTCAGAGTTTTTCAAAACACCCCTAAAATGGGGTTTTAAAGTTTGTATAGTAACATTTTGATGGGAAACTCTATTGGCTTGAAAGTCGGTTTGGATACTTATACAGGGTGTCCCAGGAACGACTGTTGAGCGGAAGTCCAGTGATGCAGCACCCCAAGGACTACCCGAATCACCCCCATGTATGTTCAGCGATTTTTTGTAGTTTAGAAGTTATTCACGTTTTTGTGACATTTTATTTATTAAGCAGTTGCCAAGACCATTTTGTTTATTTTGAGGTGAATAATTAAGATAATCTCATAATTTTTTCTCTGGAAATTAGCTTAAAGTTAGGTCTCTTCAATCCAATGACTATTTAAATTATTTCGTTAATAATTTAATGAAAGATTTTATTATTGCGAAAAAATAAACTATTGCATTGAAAGTAGAGGTAAAAATAACATGATTATCCCGTGACTTCAAAAATGTCAGGCATCTCACTTAAATATAACGACATAAATCGACGGTTGGCACACCCAACGCTTATAACGCCATCTATGAGTGAGCAGCACACCTTCACTTTTAGTGCGTGCTATTTTGCCTTCCACTACTGACATCTAGAGTGCAATAGAGGAAGGCCGTTTAGCCCGAAAAAATAGCCCGAAACATTGACTCGATTGTTTGTAGGAGATGGCGTATCTGTACTAGTATTATATTATCTGGGATAATAGGATTCCCGTTTTACCCTTTGGGTACGGAACCCTAAAAATGACAGGGGTTGAACTTACTGGTGTCGAGACTGGGTGGGTCATTCTGAAGAGTCAACATCAGGACTTTCATCGGTGGAAATTTGTGGTACGGTGCCGTGCCGGTCGCCATTTCAATAGCCGTAATGCCGAACGACCACATGTCAGCTTTGAAATCGTATCCATGATCCTAAAAGGAATTAATAACATTGTCTCTCTTACCTTTAAAGAAAATCTTGCAAACGTTTACTTGTCGAGCAGACGTTCTACTCGTTCGAGGAGTTCGCCAGCCTTAGTGTAAGTAAGTAGACGTATCTGATTTTTTATTGATTTTTGTGTCCATTTTTTGTCTGGATACTTATAAAAAAAATTCTGTTTTGACATGTAAAACCCGTATGAAATAAATGAATCTTGAATCTCAACCTACAACACCAAACACAATTCAAAAGATTCGTTTGTATTGCTAAGCAAGTTTTTAGACGTTAATTCGATAAAATTACCGCCGTCGAAAAACTAAAATAGTGGTCCAGCGTCTATTTCTAATATTTAGCTCAAGCTTATCCGATTATTGACATCACTGGCGAGATAAACTCTCTTAACTCGCAGCAGTAGAGCGTCTACTTTAGATAGCACTAGCGGCTTTGCCCGCATGCCTATATGCTATTCAAGGCCACTATCTACGTCTATTCCAAGTTTCATCCAAATCGGTTCACCGGTTTAGGCGAGATTGAAACACAAACATCTTAACGAACTCACAAACTTTCAGCTTTACTATATGAGTGGGATAATATCTAACCTGTTCCATGACTTCTGGGGCCATCCAGCAAGGTGTACCAACGAAGGTATGCCGAACCTTCTGGCGGGAATTATCGCGCCCCGTGGTGAGCCAAGCGGATACGCCAAAATCAGCTATCTGGACGGTACCATCCTCCCCCAGCAAAATGTTACCAGCCTTGATGTCCCTGAAAAGAATAGCTCAGTAAGCCTTCCTGTAGCTGATAAACTTGCCTCGCAACCTCGCCTTGCGTTTGATGAATAATCATGCCTACTTTATACGAGGCCTACTTCAGGATGTAGCGGTAGCTATGGATGATATTCGCACTTGTTGCAAAACAATTCGAATCCAATTTATTTTTAGCAATCACGAACGCGTATTGCTATTATGTTTTCGAAAGGCACGGACAAACTCCAGTTTGTAGATTCGCGCTATATTTAGCGATATTTTACACTGTCCCAGCATTAAAAGAGCAGGTACATTCATATAAATAGGGTGATATGATAATAAGTAAAAGACCGTATTTTGTTTCATGACTTTATTAAAACCCACAACTGTTAAAATACAAAGCCTTGCAAAAATAACTGCGCAAAATCGCCGTAGCACGCAAGCAATGACTAAATCACTATAAAATTACATTCTACTATTCTTTACTTGTAAGTATAATTAAATGTCGCACTTTTTCATTCGTTTTATTCGCCTAGGTTCGAGAGGCACGCATAGATTTGCTTGTAGTAATAAAATTATAAACTATATTAAAACGCGGGATAAAAAGAGGTCACGTGCAGCAATCGCTGTTTTGAAAGCTAAACTCGCTACGGCGAGTTACTTTCGCAGATATTTGAATTATAAGCTTTTATTATTCCAAGTTTCATCCAAATCGGCCCAATGGCGTTTTTGAAACACAAACATCAAAAACTAGTAAGATAGGTTTTTAGGTGAAAGAAAACATTGTAAGAAAACCAGCGTGAGTATTCTATTTTTTTTAGGTAAAGGTAAACATCCCAAGGAAACCTACATAATAGGCGGGGATAGGCTTGCAACGGATCTACAAGGCCTAAAAGATCTGAGAATATCTACCATGCCCCCTAGGGCATGAGAATTCCCTAGAATACGCCCCGTGAACATGCTTCCTACGCCTTTCGTTTAAAGATTGATCAAGATTTTAAACAAATTCAGTGCCAGCGAGGGGTGCTAAGATTGGCAGTAAATGAGTATCAACAATATCTCACGTGTGTTCTTTTTTTGTCCCCTTCACGATGTACTTTATAGATAAACTCATTTGTTTTATATTGGAAAGGCAACGCGAGTGTCAAATGTGCTAATACACTACATTGTATTTCAAATTCGCATATGGCGATCTCTACGTTTAGCTTGGCAAAAACGCTTTACTTCGGTCCCCCTCACTATATTTTCCTTTAGATTTCCTCACGTAATGTTTTTCATTGTAAGTGCAACGATGCGTGAAGTTTTCTATCACAACTCAGTGCATAATTTCAACTTCGCAAAAGGTGCCTCTTCCTCTTCTTCTGGCATAAGCTTGGCATAAGCGCTGATTTAAAAGTATTGATTTAAAGGACAGTATCAAACAAAATAATAATTTTCGATCGCATTTCCGCTTATTGTAAAAGGCACAGCTTATTACTGGACTAGCCCAAAGTAATTATAACTCAAACGAACGTTGTCTTTGTGGTGTTGTCAGCTTTACAAAATGTGTGCATGTTCCAAATATGTATTTGGTTCTACCTTTGAATACCCTCTTAGATATCTTCAAAGGATCCTGAATAAATTTATCTGTATCAGAACGTCTACAGTACCTTTGATGCGACTGGGTGTCACCCATCCACTTACAGACCGTTTCAAACGTTGCTTAACTTTGACGATCTATCAAGAACGTTTGGGCAAGCACGACCATGAATGCTATCGTTTGATAAATTCTTTCACCATTTGCAACAATCATTATTTCAAGGTGCGAGTCTTATTAAGTTGAAATATACTCATAAAATTATTCACATTATGCTTCTTCGGCTTAGTCAATGTCAATATTAAATACTAGCTACTGCGCGCGGCTTCACTCGCGTGGTACCAACATTTAGAATAGCCTATATGGTCCAGGTCAATATCTACACCAATTCCAAGTTTCATCCAAATCGGTTCACTGGTTTAGGCGTGCTTGAAACACAAACATACAACATCTAAATATCCAAACATCTAAACAAACTCGCAAATTTTCAGCTTTAATTAGTGGGATCGCACAGCGGAAAATTATCAACTAAAATATTTAATGTATGATAATAATTATGACGAAGAACAAAACTCTGTGGAACGGACAAGTAAATTGAATCTACAATCAGCGTAATAAAGCTTATTTTGCATTGCAGTAAAGTCGCACCTGACTTTCACGCAGTGTAACGCTTTTATGATGAGGCAAGACAGATAGAGATGTTTATTGTAACCTGTGCCAGATTCTAATCACAAACATACCTGCAACATTAGCTACGCCCCTGTAATTTCTTTTATAGATATTTCGTAACCATGTTTTTCCATTGTATACTACATGTATTGTAATCATGATGGGTTATTGTTATTTAACTTTCGCTTCATACATCATTATTACTATTATTAAGACTTTAATATTAATAATATTAATTGCTTTTTTATTAGGTTTACTTAAATTTGGTAGTGTTAGTTTAATTCTATTATTGTTCTTCTTTAATTGATGAAATTTGGATCCTTGTTTGGGTAAAGGCCTCCTTTAGTTTCTTCCATGACTTCCTGTCTTTGTCTAAGTTTGTACAGTCCTTGCTACCTGTTAAATTTCGTCCGTCCACCGCTTTTTTGGTCTGCCAACACTCCTTTTTCAATCGGGTCCCTTCCATTGTGTAGTTTCTATGGTCCATCTTTTGCCTGTGTACCGTGAGATGTGACCAGCCCATTTCCATTTAAGTGCAGAGCATGTGTGAAAGAGTCTTTTTGCTTTTAATACATCAGCAAATATATATATTTTTTTATTAATTCAATGTCCACTACTATTTTAAGTTCTTCCATAAACAAACAACAATATAACGCTCGCCATTCAGTGTAGCTCCATCTTTTTCATTATTATGATGCTTGCCAGGTCAAACGTATAATAGGGCTTTACATTCCCTACGAATTTTTACTGACTACATTGACTAATGATAATAATATACCTACATAGTACTAAATAGTAGTAGAGTTGGATTAAACAATAATAACCATGTTGAATAGTAAAGTACCTGTGGATCTGTCCATTATTATGAAAGTACTCCAAGCCCTTGAGTACTTCCTTCAAGACGGTTGCTATGGTAGCTTCGTCAAACACGCCGTGCTTACAGTTGGTAACTCGCATCTTGTGTTTAATAACGTCGAGCAGACTGCCACCTGAAAGTTTTAACATTTTCTTTACAAAATAGGATCACAACTGTATTACGCTCAGTTTCATAAAAAGTATATTGAATGTATGTAGGTGTTGTTTACTTAGCAGAGCATAAGCAAATTAGTATGTGTATCAGTTGAGTTTTAAGACTCAAACACCATTAAAAAAATGTAAAATTTCAATTTTAAACTACATAATATGTGTAAATAAACATCAATGCTTGTATCACAGTTTATAGAACCAGCAACCAATAATACAGGTCTGAATCCAACAGGAAAATTCATTATGTGAAGGAGGAAAGTTAATATAATAATGCCAATTAACTCGGGGGTTTTGAACCCTAAACTGTGTGTCTACTATTTAATAATCGATTGATTTATGAGTGAAAAGAAAAAAATCAAATTAAACTGAAGGTTGAATAGGAATATTGTTATTTTCGGGAGAAATGATGATGATAATTTGATGATGAGTTTTAGGCAACTAAAAAAGAAAAAAGTCTAGCTAGAATAATAAAAAGGTTACCTTCAAGAAGTTTCAGAATAAGCCATAGTTCATCCTCAACAACAAAGCTGGTGTAGTATGTAACTACATTCTCATGGTTGCAAAATGACATTGCCTGAAATGGGAAAAAAATGGTTTTACTAATAATAGATTTGTCATCTAAGGGTCAATTCAATAGAGAAAATGCTGCTGACGTCAGAAGCGAGCCGCATTTTCTAACGTCATCAGCATTTTTTGTATAGAAAAATGACTGCGGCGCGTACGGCGTGGATGAGTATGCGATCAGGTTAAGAAAACATTTATTCGTAGATGTACGGATGTTTGTTAACTCCATCATGCCGTAATGGCTGAACGGATCTGGCTGAAACTCAGAATAGATGTAGATCATAGCCTGGAATGGCACTAGGCTACATACATTTTATCCCGAAAAAGTGATGTATTCCCAAGGGACCTCAGGTAACTGCGAAGTGCAGCTAGTAATAACATACTTATACCATTTGAAATGTAGGACATACTTGGATTTCTTTAAGTAACTCATCCATAGAAGTGTTACACTTTTCTAGATTGATTCTTTTGATTGCACATTTTTCGTTTTTCTTTTCACAGTATGCGCTAAACACTACCGCAGTGGCCCCAACACCTATAAAACAAGGAAATATATTAGTGATGCAAGTCCTGTTATTATAGTCCTTTTCATGTAGGAATGATAAGGCGCTTTTATGTTAATATCTGACAAAATTAAAAAGGAAATACACAAAATCTTTTTTTATTGAAGTTATATCTTTTAGTATTATCACTAGATTTCATTTATTTCAAAATTTCTCATTGTTGTACAGCGTAAAACGTAAAAGTTATATGTGTCAGGGATACGTTCCTATGTAAAAAATACTATAATTCCATTGTACCATATTTATACATGTTTCTTTTTAATTTATGTTATTCTTCTGGTGTACAATAAAGTTGTATTCTATTCTATTCTATAATTCCAGGATAATTCATGCAAACATTGTGACTAGGCTATGTAAACAATAGGTATTTCAATGACAAAATTCTAAAGAAATGTCCAGTCATCATTACTTAGATAATAGGTAATTTTTTTTTTTAATCTGTATCCTTATGACCAAAATAGCCTGTCTGAATTCATATTATTCATTCAGAAAGCCCGGTATTCCATACATTACCATTATGTTCCACACACATTCTGATTTATTCAGATTATGAAAAAATAATTTGTAGGTATTTATAATAAGCCATATAAATTCGTTTATTATACTTGAGATGACTGATGACTGTTGGTACCTCATAAACTTATCTGATAGAAAAATACAAAATGCATCCAATATGTATGGTAATTCGACTCGTCGCCGTCGGTCGTCACGTTGACACAACGAACCATATGTTGATGTCTTGAATGAAAACACAACACAAACCGAATAAAATTAAAACACTTACCAATGACTTCAATTAGTTCATATTCATTTTCCGTATTCGGCCATGGGCTTGTAGTATTCGGCGGAGAACTGTTACCGTTGTTAATTGCCGTTGCGGAGGCCATTTTGCTACTAAATAACAGCGCGAATGACCTACGCGCTTTTTGATACGCCGATTTTTTCTTGCGTTCAGGCGAGTCTCCACACGTGCCTCTCTCTGGTGTTAGCTAAAAAAAATATAGGTATGTGAATGTGAATGACCGAACCAATACATAGCTTTGACAAAACATACATTGAATATTCTAGTATCTTTAAAGTGGACTTCTAGTAATTGTTTATTTTGTAACCTTCGTACCGTACCGTTTGAGCGGGCGGAACCCTCAACCTCACCTCAGTCAGAAGCAGAACTAACTTCACAGATTATTATAGTAGCAAGCGAACTAACTTCTACTTCTATCTATCCTGTGTTCTATCTATCCACAAAGTACAAGTTGCGTTCTATCCTTGCGGAACCGGCAGGCTTATCACGTATAAATTTGCAGTAGCAAAAGTGGAAGCAGCGCGACCGCGACCGCGACGCGAATGGTTGCAAATTTTTACTAAAAGCCGTATCATGGAAGCCTTTTGCCCGCCTGTCGCAAGGTTGTTGCTTGGATGCACTTTTTCCGTGAACACTAGCGCCACCAGCGATAGCAGCAATAAGCGGAAACAAATTTAATGCAGTTTTTAACGTTATCTGTGGTAAAATGTTCATTCCGTGCGCGCCTTTTTTGTTGATTTCATAATCTGTGGTTGGTTGACTTTGTTATTGCTTTGCTTTGTTGACGAGTTTTTTACCAAGAGTTTTTGAATAATTTGGAAAAGTAAGTTATCAATGAAGTACCTTTAATGCGTAGTTTTGTTTTCTTTCTGTCTCTATCATGTTCTTGTAATTTCAGTGGAACATCAAGTTTCCGCCTAACAAATGGACGAGTTGCTGCAGCACCTCATGATGCTCTCGAACCTTGCCACAGGCGTTGGTCTGGGAGCTAGATCAAAGGAACAAAACAAGACCATAGATCGTGGGTGGAATGATCTCTCTCGCTGCCAGGCTCAACGCTCACGGAAGAGGTGCCACTAAAACTGGGCAGCGGTGGAAACATGTATGAATTCTTGTTTTACATTTAGATCTCAAGCTCACGTATCATGCTTGGGCACAGAATACAGAGGCTTGGGTTACCTTAGGTAACAATAGCGGTTTTCTTTACGTTTTCTTATATTCCTAGTACTGGACGGACTTGAAGTTCAAAACTAAAAGTAGGGCCGCCTCAAGTAGACGGGAAGCTTGGTTCCCAAGACTAATGCAAAGCACATTTTTCAAATTACTAAGGCAGAAAGTTGAATTGGTACCGTACTTACTATGTAAAAGTGTAACATTATACTATTTCTATTGCTTTGTTGTTTCAGAAAGCCCAGTTTATAGACAACCGTGAGGGTCCAGAAACCAAAACAACAGTGTCACGGAGGCAGCTGTTTTGACTGGTAAGTCTATTTTCTATTTTTTTTTATTAATGACTAAATGTCATCGACACATTTAAAAATAAAAAAATCTCATATATTATGCATATAATATTTTTAATGTTTAAAAAAGTCAAAGCTGTATCTAGATGTATGGTCAGAATACAAGACTAGACTATTACTTAATTATTATAATGTCATCGACAGTTATCCTAATTTATTTTAACATTTTACAGGCCAAAGAATGAATCTATTGTATGTCACTGAAGAGAGCAGAGTGCAAGCAGCTGATGCCGCCATTATATCAACAGAAGGCGCGAATGCAGGCGGAGGCATCTCTCTATTGCAAAGGCTGTGCACGAGCCAAGTATAATGTCCAATAAATTATGACATGTGACGTGGTGATGTCGAAAAAAAAAAAATGTTTTTTACTTGCCCACTATTTTATTTTAGATCAATGTAGGTAAATATATAGGTACATATTATGATGACCTTACACAGTAGGTATAAAACACACAAGTATAAACATTAGATGGACATCAACATATACTAAGGATTATATAGAACTACACAGTAAGTATCAGTATTACCCAATAAAAATAAATAGTGATGCAGAGCTATGTTCTATAATCCCACAACTTCTTTACAGTTATAGAAAGTGGTTGACTACCATTTTGTAACTTCTGGGATTCATTCTGGTCCTCAACTTGATCCCTATGTGATTCTTGCTGATATATTTCAGCTTGGGTGTCTGTGGGTGACAGCTCAGGCACAGGACGCCTCTCGCTATTGGCCATGTGATGTAGGACACAGCATACATTTATTATTTTCGCTACAGTATAGTGGTCTTAAGGCAGCACTCTATGAACCAGTAAACTATGCCAACGGGCCTTTTAGTACTTCTATGCATCGTTTAACAGTGTTCCTGACCTTGCAGTGAACATTTATGTAATGTTCCTCAGGAGTCTCAGGGCCAGTATTGACAATACCTTGAGTAACCTGCAAGAAAATCATTTAAATAAATAAGTAAGCATATATATAATATTAGCAAGGTTTTAGTCAACTCACCTAAATTATTGGCAAGAGTTTGGTCAAAATTGGGGGAACCTACCTAAAAGCCAGAGAGTTTCCCCATCATTATGGAGTTGTAGGATGTGTGGATATATTTCTGACTGACGCCCAGATGAATGCATCATGGGTGGCTCATCCAAAGGTTGCATCAACATGTAAAATGTTCAAATCACTGAACCATATCTGAAAAAC
Source organism: Epirrhoe alternata (assembly GCA_963565295.1). Taxonomy (NCBI): domain Eukaryota; kingdom Metazoa; phylum Arthropoda; class Insecta; order Lepidoptera; family Geometridae; genus Epirrhoe; species Epirrhoe alternata. Next base: position 7,348,148 of record OY751375.1, read on the forward strand.
AATATAATTATAATATTAGGTACCAATAATCATACAGTAGGTACTACAATAAACATTAATTGATGTAAGTTTAATTAGGTACTAAATTAGAGCACAATCCAACTACTTCATCATTATTTACATTGCTTATGTAACTTAGAGGTTATTGAATACTTATGTAAAAAAACAGTACAAAGCACATTCTCATTGAATAAGTAGCTGTAATTAATTAGAAATTACAACTTTCATAGCACACACACAACTTTTACTTCACAAAATTTAACAAAGTATCTCAGCAATCGCCAAAAAACAAGTGCTGGGGTTGTTGTTAATTGTTACTTCAAAACGCCTTGCTACCGCTGTCGTGCTGCTGTCAAAAGTGCTTACGTAATATCAAATTGTACCAACAATACGATCAGAATGCACTTTTTAGTTTACTGATTGTCCGGCAGAGGGCGACCTAGTGCTCGATTGCTGTTGCTACTGTAACTGCTGATTTCTGCTGATAGCTGATACAAAATTGACGTCTGACAGAAATGACTGCGAGATTTACGCCTGTTGCATACTGGTCACGAGTTACATGATAAGCTTGCGGAACGTAGGCGTGCGTGACAGAAACTTCGATGGAGAAGATGTCAAAGTCAGTTGAATAGTGATGTCCTACAGTTAGAGAGTATTAAAATCGATTTTTATTTCACTACGATCAGAATCAGAATCAGAATCAGAATAATTTTATTGCATAACTGTTGTACATGTTAAGGTCTTATTTTAAATAGGTACAGGTTTCTACAGTCTATCCATTTCGGATGTGCAACATCAATGGTTAGTAACCTAAATACAAGCACAAATAGGTAAGTAGGTAAAAAGGTAGTTATACCTTTTGAACCAAAATTAAAAGAAACAATAGGTAGTACTCAAATGCGAACAAATACAATTACTTACTTAAATTAAAAATATATAGGTATGTTGTATACTTGTATACATACATTACCTGTTGTAATACTCGTCTAGACTATAAAATACACTATTAATTAGCCAATTTCTAAGTTGATTTTTAAATTTATTTCCTTCAAGGATTTTCAGCTCAACTGGTAACTTGTTATAAATGCGTGCAGCAGAAATAAAAGTACCATTTGCGTACATGGAATTATTAATCTGGGGAATGCAAACATCATATTTATATTTGGAACGCTGAGACTCGACTCTAGATGATTTTTTACCGAAAAAACACTTAACATTACTTTTCACAAAAAGACAAATTTCAAATATGTAGATAGAAGAAAGAGTTAACAAACTTTCATCTTTAAAAATATTACGGAGCGTATCAGTTCTTTTTTTGTTATAAATTGCACGCAGGCACCTTTTTTGCATGACAAAGGTTGATTGTATATTGTATTGTCTGTCTTGTATTGTCAATCATCTCAATCGATGTTAAGGTTATAATGCCTCGGTTAAAATTATCAAAGGTTAATGCATAGATAAGATTACTAGAAAAATCAAATTAGGTTATTCCCATTTACTCATCGTAATTTTGGTGTTGCAATACTTACATTATTTGAAGTTGCCGCTCTTTTCCAGTGCCATCTTTCGTTAGCCAGACTCTAAATAAACTGCTACCAAAGCTATGCTTGCACAATCCCTTCTTCTTCCTATTTTAGACTATGCAGACGCTAGCTATCCTGACTTTATCTGAAGTTCTCCTAAACAAACTTGAGCGCCTTCAAAATCTCTGTATTCGATTCATATTTGGCTTGCGCAAATACGACCATGTCCCCGAATTTCGTACAAAGCTCAAATGGCTACCAATACGTTTTCGCCGGAATGTTCATATCCTGTCCTTACTAAACAATATTCTTTTTCTATTAATTCCCCGCTATTTAAAAGAACGCTTTGTTTTCCTTCATCAGGCAAATGACCGGAATCTTCGGTCTTTAAACTCTCTCCAGCTTGCAACTCCCGTCCATAGCACCACTATGTCAGGCGCGGTCCGAGGGGGGTGGTCACGGGGGACATGACCCCCCCCCCCCCCCCAAAATCGTACACGTCCAAGCGCTCGTGGTCGTGCTTGCTTAGTCGTTCTTGATAGATCGTCGAAGTTAAGCAACGTTCGAAATGGTCTGTAAGTGGATGGGTGACCGCCAGTGGCATTTTCATCTGAGCGCTTCTGTACTTCGGAGGACACGTTAAATTGTCGGTCCCGGCTATTTAAGTCGTTAAGCCATGACGGAGGCCAAAAGGCGACCTAAAAACTCCGTCACCAGGGTTGGCCACTGACACTGACTCGTAAAATCTTGTTTATTGTGCAATAAAGTCAAATAAGTAAATTAGTGTAGTGACACCCCCTCCCCCCCAAATTTCAGGCTGCGACCGCGCCTACACTATCAGTATGGTGAATTGGTGACTCCTTCACTGTACAAGCTGTGCAGCTATGGAACTCTTTACCCGTCTCCATTCGACTGTCTATCTACATAATTTTAAAATCCAGTGTCTTTGAACACTATCTTTCCATGTCTGGTTACTGCTAACTGTTCGTAGTGTTTAATTGTAGGTAAGTTATTTGTAGTTTCATTTTTATTTTTTAGTGCTCTATGTATAATCTATAGGTAGGTGCTTGGTTTGTCGCTTTTATTTTGTACACCGCTGTATTTCTGTTTCGACTATCCTGTCCATGCAAACGGTTGCCAAGAAGAAATCGCTTTTAGCGATATGGCCGCCCATTGTACAATGTTTTTATGTTTTCCGTGTATCATGTTCTTGTGTACATTATAGAGTTATCTATCTATCTATCTAAATCAACGATATTTTTTTTACGATTCATCGATTGTTTCGATTTTCATTTTCGTACTCTCTAAAAGGTTACGTTCCATTTTACTCAGTACTGTTTTATGACGTAGTTTTTTAGAAAATGTTTATTGTTTATAATTTATATATCGTCGGTTGCAGTTTCAATTGGGGTATCTGACAAAACACGTTTTTTCAGGAGAGCCATTTAAAGTTTTTTTTCACACTAAATTGAACATAACTTTTTTCCTATGTGACCTTTTTTGAATCTGTTTCGACAGAAAAGCTTAGAATTCTATGTAGTTTCTAACTAAATATGATTTTTGTCCCTAGAAGCCTTATTTTCGGATATAATTTGCAGTTACACCAATTTTTTTTCATACTCATGTCAGATACACTACTTTTTAGTCAAGAATTCGTAAAATATTAAAAGTCAAAATGGTTTAAGACTTTTTAAAAAATAAGTAAAGTCTTTTCTATTTGATGTAAGAGACGACGTCTACTTTATTGGTTGATTTAATTTTAGGGTAAAATAAAATCCTTAAAAATTTATAGAAATTAAGTAAATAATTATGCCGATTAAGCACATTTTACTGTTATTTTAAAAGTACTAACGATTAGGTTTATTTATTAATTAATAAAGGTTCGCAACTAAAATGCCATAATATAAGAATCATGATGATCTTCATCATCAAACTTAAGAGCTCAGCTCTTGTCGGTGCAATGATGCAACTTCCTCCACCTCTCCCTTTCCAATGCGGATTCCTTTACTTCTTTATACGACATGACAGCGATCTTCTCTTTTATCTGACTCATGAAATTGATTCTAGGCCTGCCTCTTCCTCATCTTCCTTCCACTATACCTTCTATGATGTTCTTAATAAAGCTGTCATGTTGTATAAGATGTCCAATCATTTTTCCTCTTTGATTTTGAATGGTGTTAATCAAAACCCTTTTCTCCTCAATTCTTCTCAGCACTTCCTCGTTGGTAACCTTCTCCGTCCAACTAATCCTCTCCATCCTTCTCCAACACCACATTTCAAAAGCCTCCAACTTCTCGCAAGTTTCGCATCCATAGAGAGCTATGCTGATCTTAATGAGTCAACAATTCAAAATAATTATTAATATTAATTTAAATTAATGACCCAGTAATGAGTGGATAATCTTTTAACTACGGGTAAGGGGCATTATAAGGAACCAGAAAAGCAGAAAACTTGTGCTTAATAAAAGTCTCACGGTTTTCGAGTTCAGTTCGAGACTTTTACTGGGCACAAGTATTGCTTTTCTGGTTCCTTATGATGCCTCCTATCCGTAGTTAAAATATTATCTACTCATTACGGGACACCTGAAATGACACTGTTGAAATGAGAGCGTTGCGTAGTATGTGTGGGGTAACGTTAAATGATAGAGTGAGAAATAGTGTGATAAGGGAACAGTGTGGAGTGAAAGAAGATGTAGTGTTGAGGATCGAGAAAGGTATGTTAAGATGGTTTGGGCATGCAGAGAGGATGGATGACAATCGTTTGACAAAGCAAGTGTATGAGGCGAGTGTGCGTGGGACAGCTGGAAGGGGAAGACCTAGGCGAACCTTCTTGGATCAAATTGGCGACATTTTGGAGAAGGGCCAGGTCAAAAGTACCCTAAACCGCCGAGCATGTATGAAGAATGTAATGAGAGTGAATGAGGCGAAAGTTGTGTGTCAGGATCGTAGCGACTGGAGATCCGTGGTCTCTGCCTACCCCTTTGGGAAAGAGGCGTGACTTTATGTATGTATGTATAATACGGGACACCTGTAGAAATAACCAAAAGAAAGATGAAAGAAATTCAAGATGAAAAAATCTACGTTTATGACATTATTTCAAATGTCTTACAACATACATTTTTGTTTATTTTTATTATGTGATGAGCAATAAGTATTTTCTATCTATCTATCTTTCTACCTTACGAACATAATCATTAATTTTTATTGAAAAATTGCTACTCCTCGACAGTGTCTTCCTCATCAGTTTGGTTATGGGTGTCTTCTACGTCATTGGCAACAGTAAGGTTTAAAAAATCTGAGTGGAATCTCTGAGGAATAACACCATCATCACATAATTTTTTAAACCCTTATACTTCGCTTCAGATATAGCCTGTCTGTTTTTATAAAGTGGTTTCAATTCTGAAAACCTCATTTTAAGTTACTCAAATTTTTCTTTTCCTTTACCTTTCCCTTTCCTTTTCCAGTTTTCTTGCTATTCTCTAAATCATCTTTAGCTATAACCTTATGGGTCGTAGCATTCGTTTTCATGGAATGTTTGGTTGTGATAAGTTTTACATATTTTTTCTTAATTGTTGCAATTCTGATCTTCGACATTTGTAAATTTTTCGTGCTGGGGGGAAACATTCTTCCGTCACTGGATCCCAATCAATGAAATCTTTGTGTTCCATGACGTATACGTTGTAGGGCCGAGGATTTTTCCGAGCTGATTCCATGTAACTTGGTGTACTCAAATTGGTGTAACTGACAACAAGTATATTCTTTATTCGAATCAATTAGTGTAACGTCAATAGATGAAACATTTTTATTTTTATTTTAGTTTAACTGTTGTTTTAATTTTTCGTTCATTATTATGAATTAGTGTAAGAGCAATACAGGTTTGTAAAAAATACTTGCTCTATCTTAAGGGCTAATAGGACACCAGCTCAAATTCCAATCTCATCCCTACTCACTGCCCGGGCCGTGCGGCCAGCGCGCCGCGCAGTCGCAGCTATCTCACTCGCACAGTTCATCGCGGGTCACGCGCGCCATGTAGGTATTCATATAATATGTCTGACAAAGTGACGTATTGTAGGTACCTACCTGCATCTAGTACAGTCATCATCATTATTACGTATGTGACAAATTGTAGATTGTAAACAAATAACGTGTTTTTTTACTGAAAAGAAAACAGTCAATTTTTGACTTAGGTAGGTCTAGGTATGGCACGGCGTAACTCAGGGCGTCAAGTGAGGACGAGGTTTTTTTTAGCTCTACGGGAAAACTATCAATAGCCTACCTCAAGAATAAAATTCCATAACCTACCTATACATTTTCAAACATAAAAAGAATTTTTAAAATCGGTCTACCATTGACGAAAATATCGATGAACAAAGGTAAGTAGGTACATAAAAAAATCATACATATAGATACCTACTAAACTGTTTTGTCTTGCTCGATGCTCTACTCAAAGCCATACAAGCAAAATTTTTGATGACAACCCTACGAACTACAAAGATAATTAAAAAAAAACGTATTCATGAACCTAGGTCTTTGACCCTACATTGGTACCCTACATTGGATATAAATTCATCAAAACGCCGCACAATAGGGTAAATGCGCAAGTTGTTGTACATTTCCTAGGTATGGAAATAAAATGAAAACATGTTGTAGAAAAGTTCCGATGCATAAAAATTGTTTTATTGCTTTACCCTTATCATAAATAAAGAATAAAAATAGTAATAAGTACCTACTTTATTCATAGCATAATAGCCAATGGGATAAAGCAGTGTATAATAATATCGCACCTTTATTTCCAAACCGTCACAATGCAAAAAAAACAGTTTTTTGGGTATTGACGTTTGAAATTTTTAAATTTTCTAGTCCTTATTTAATGTATATAAACACCTGAGATCGGTATTCTCCAATGATGTGCACATTACTCAATGTACATCCAAACGCTTTGTTGTGACTACATATTTTTGTAGTGATTTAAAAAAATGATCCAAATCGATGATTCTTTGTCCATTCATTGGTAAAATGCTCTCTGTTTCGGGATCACAATAGCTTATTTCGTACCTGAAATAACCAGATTCATAATTAATACTTATGTTACTTATGAAACGATCACTTCGTGATTGTAACACGCGGTAGGGTTATTAAGTGAAGATACACATAAATATGGTGAAATAAGGTGTAAACACGCCATATTCTTCAAACTACCCAATAATTAAAATTTGCAATTACCAATTATCGTCGTCAGGGTCATTCTGCAAATCACTATGAAATATTTCGGGATGTCTGAAAAACAATTAGAAATAAAATATCGAGTCAGTGCAATAAATTAACTCCCTATGGGGGTAGAAATTCTAAAATTCCTTTCTTAGTGCACAGCTACATCATAAGATAGGTAAGTACCCTCCAAATTTTATATTTTTTAGATTTATGGTTTAGGCTGTGCAAAGAAGTTTCAGTCTGTCACAAAAGTTTTATAATTATTTAATTTATGATATACACACAGAGTGTAAAAAGACGTCTACCAAAGCCGAAAGGGGTAGGTACAGCATCCCAACACACAACCAAATCCAAAAAGATTTTCCGAAAAAATCATAGCCGGAGAAAACAGCGTTTGAAGATTACTGTTTGCGTATGTTCTGGGCGCGTTCTTTTACGTAGATTGCTAGATTTTAAGTTTTAACTGTTTTTTTCTTTTTTAAATGAAATTATTAGGTAGGTTATGGTCTTATTATGTTGTACTAGTAGTAAATAACCGAAAATAACATAAAATGACTAACATAAGCTAAGTAAATAAAAAAATTTGTGTTTTTTTTTTCGTTTAATATGTTTAGAATCATGATCTGATTGCAATCCCTCAGTTTTCGGTAGTTGTCTTTTTACACCCTGTATATATAAACTCACAATTCAGCAGTTTGTAATGTCGTGAGCTCGGGTTCGTTAGTATTTTTGAAACTACTGGCATCCATGTGATCACTTGGTATTGGCATTCTAAACAAATTATCATTATTATTTTATCATTATAATTATTACTTCTAACAAATTATGCTTCAATACACATTTGTCCATTATACGCTCAACATTATGTGATGGAATCTTGCTGGGATGACTACCTACCATAATAAAATATAATATACTCTTAGTAAAAATAATTTAGATAAAAGAATACACTCACAATTCAGTTTGTAACGTCTTAAAATCAGGGTTGTTTTCATTGTGATCCGTTGGTATTGTGGCATTCTGTAAACAAGTAGGTATTACAATTAAAAAAATCAAAAAACCCGACGGCAAATGATATGATACTTATATTTTGAAATGGTATTTTCACTAGCTTTCATTTAATACCCATATTGCTATAAAAAAACTATATATATCAGGCAACACATAACAAATAATACATTGATAAAATGGCATTGGCCCATATTTATAGATACCTTACAGACTAACATATAGTCGAGTCATCGACGCTCCGATGACTATGGTAAGAACCCCCCTTTTTTTCATTGGGGGTGCCATTTTCAATATTAAATATCCTATATCACTACCACAATTCTGACGAATTCAACGACACCTTATTTATGTCAAAAACCGTCCAGTCGTATAAGCTGTAGGGCGTGCCAAATAAATGAACATACATACAAATACATATACGCTCGAAAATCATATATACCCTCCTTCTGACGCAGTCAAGTAAAAAATAGGTAATTATTTCTCGTTCATTCATACCAATAAAATAAAATGTACCTAAGTGGTAACTTATTGGGACGACAACCCTAATAAATATATATTTTGTAAAATAATTTTCCATGAACAAAACTCACAATTCAACATATTTGTAACCTCAATGAAAGCGAAATGAGAGAATAAAAATATTGAACGTCATAAATAAATAAATAATGCATTTCACACAGCACATCATCATCTAGCCCCAAACAACTATGCAAAGCTTGTACTATGGGAACCAGATAACTGATATACTACTTATATACTTTTGTTTGTAAATACATACTTATTATACATAGTAACACCCAGACCCGAGATAAATATTTGCAGATCAGTGATACAAACATTTATCCCGCCGCGGGGATCGAACCCGCAACCTTCTGCGTCCAAAGCGGGCTTTCACCCACTGCGCCACAGAGGTCGTCAATAAGGTATATTGCACGATTGTATTATGATCCTGCATACAGTGCCACAAACTTATCTGGACCGGTGGCCAAAAGAGGAACCAAAAAAAATTAATTTTACTGTAAAATTTATTTTCTGCCAACACCAAATGCGATAACAGCGCCTCCCTCACCGGTTCAGATAAGTTTGTGGCACTGTACTCTATTGGCGCTATAACTGTCAAATTAGAATAAAGTTCTTATACATATAGGCAATCTAAAAAGTTCCTGTCAAGATTAGCAAGTCATAATCTAGTCCATTGATCTAGTCATAATGTATTCTCTAACTTTTTTATGAAACCGAGGGTAGGTGTACCTTTAGGTAAATCAAGCGTAAGACAAAAAGCGCTTGTGCGAGCTAAATTGCTCCTTGTGGCTTTGAGTCGCTCGGCCAGTCAGATTCCTGTAGATACTTACTTATTTATTATGGTGAAAGGTAAGTCGATAGGTATAGGTTGTGACGACCTCTGTGGCGCAGTGGGTGAAAGTCCGCTTGGTACGCAGAAGGTTGCGGGTTCGATCCCCGCGGCGGGATAAATGTTTGTATGATCTGCAAATATTTATCTCGGGTCTGGGTGTTTCTATGTATAATATGTATGTATTTACAAACAAAAAGTATATAAGTAGTATATCAGTAATCTGGTTCCCATAGTACAAGCATTGCTTAGTTTGGGGCTAGATGATGCTGTGTGAAATGTCCAGCATTATTTAAAAAAAAAAAAAAAAAAAGGTACTCACAGGCACGAGTCTTCATCAGATACATTTTTATTGCAGTCAGCATCGATCGAGTAATCGAGTAATATTTTTCTATTTCTGAAAAAGAAAATGTATTGTAGATAGGTAGGATACAGTAGGATACAATAATGTTTAGGTACGTAACAAGGTACCTAGGTAGGTACGGTCAGCGTCACCAATTGGTAACCCCCCAGCAGTACAAACCGCCTTACTAAGGGGGTCACCAATTGGTGACGCTGACTGTACATTACTTACATACCCATTACCCTACCTACTAACGTACAAAGGTAGGTAAGGTACCTAGTTTGTCAAATTGAACATCTCGGGGAACAATTAATTTATGAACAATGGATGTTATTTTATTATATAATTATAACTAAGTCCTTACCTAGTTTACCTACTGCCTCAGAATACTAGGTAGTAGGGTATCTATTATAGTAGGTATATAAGCAGGTACTTACTTTAATGTTTTATTCATCTGTTTAGCCATTTTTCTATAATTTTTTCTATTTATTCTGTTCCGAAAATTTCCCATTTCACCACACTTATTTAATTTTAATTTCTTAGGTCTGTTATTTAATTTTAATGTCTTATTTAATTTTAATTTCTTAGGCGTATCTAGGTAGGTATCCGTGACAACAAGCGACACAGGTTTCTCGTTTGAATGCCGGAGCGAGAGTGAATTTGTATGGCTGACGCGGGTCGCTCGTTGGGACAGCGCAATATTTCGGATATTAGTTTAGAACAACGAAAAATTAAAACTAATTCAAAATTCAAAACGACCACTCAATGCGGTGTACTAAATTGAGTTTATACACAAAGTTTTACTAGTCTAGCTAAAGTATTTATTGAGTAATTTTGTTTTTAAGTAAAATTCAGAGGGAAGTTTGAGATTATTTTCTATCGAGAAAATATTTAGTAATCGTGTTTTCACTTCACTGGAGCAACAGTTTATATCCCCAACTATAATATATATTTTTTTCAATAATATTGGTTCAATACTTTCATAGATATGATCCATCGTCGAAGCAGTTTTGAGGTAGTACGCGCCCTTAAACCCCTTTGACCTTGTAGATACACCAATTTGACTGATGTTATTGGATCACATTATCAGTTACATCACAATTTCGAAGGGAATCTGAAAAATTCACACCCAAAATGTGTAGTGTATCTGACATTTTTTTCGAGCTAGAATTTTTTTAAATATGCCATTCGAAAGAGCAGAAAATTCTAAGAAAAACTGTATACTCAACTCATTTCACGTCATTTGTCAGATACCCCAATTGAACCTGCAACCGACGATATATGCCGATTTAGCATGGTACCTTTTTTGAAAGACACTGTCACTTTTTTTTTAAATGTCATTAAGTATTTATTTCATGTATTTATCATGTTACCTTTTTACAAGTCGCAGAAGCCATAAACCAAGAAGTGAAGTGAAGTGATGTTACCTTTTTGGTACATTTATATTTTTTCTTGGTTGGCTTCTCAGCCCCCTTACCATGGCGTTTGTCTAGGTACCAGAGAATAGAAAGAAATGACAGTAATGACATTATAGTGTGGATAAAACGCGTAGAAAGTGGAAAAAAGTTACTTTTCTACCCGTTTTATCCACACCCTAATGTCATTACTGTCATTTAATTCTATTCTCTGTTACCTAGACAAACGCCATGGTAAGGGGGCAGGTTCTAAAGCTGAGCGACGTGTTTATCGTGTTTTTAATATCATAAGTAGGTAGGTAAATACTTAAAAACCTACAAAAAGTATCGAAAACTAAGCAAAATACGCCATTGATTTTTCAAAACATAAATGATCATATTTACTCGACCTGCCTCCGGCCTCGGCCATAGTAGAAACGCCACCTAGGAGATTAATTATGAGAAGTAAAAAGCAGTTTTGACCTCTGTGATATAGATGGCGTTTTAGTGAAGACAATGAAAAAGAATTTTATTATAAAAAAAAATTATAAATTCGGATGTATTGATGAGTGGGAAATCTATGTTACATGTATAAAGATTCTACGTACCGTCCACTCGCACTAGGCATACTCCCATAATCTCACTCCCACGCTCACGTACTAACTATTATCAGAACTCTGTAATCTATCGAACGCTTAAAGCCTTTAACAAAACATTTAGTACCTTTATCAGCAGTAAATTCAAGTTTAAAAAGTGCATTTTCACTCAAGTTAGAAAATTGACACTTACTTTTCTGAAGAAGCCTTGACTTCCAGCTTCAGGAACATCTCCACTCTCGCCACTACTTGAGAACCTGTTTATTAAACATACATTTTTAGACATAGAATTTTGTTTATTAAGGTACCTACCAGGTAGGTAAGTAAGTATTTATTAGGTACCTAAGTGGGGTATTTAATATTACGAACTCAATAGAAATATTTTTATAGGCGGTTTGGCGTTGACTGCGACTTTAGCGGGAAAGAAGCGCTCGCGGTGTAGGTACCTACCTACTACGGGCTACTACGTAGCCGTAAGTCTCTATTGAGATAATGGGTGTAGCTTGCTTCTTCGTTCTTAATCTTCGATCAACAATATACCTACCTATATTGCCAAAAATGTAGCTAGACCAGTGAGAGAGGCGCTGTTATCGAATTTGGTGTTGGCAGAAAAATAAACCTTCTTGTATCTAGGTAATTGTTAGTTCCTCTTTTGGCCACTAGTCCAGTTATTGGTGGCACGTTTTACAATCAGCTTTTAATTAACTTGCAATGTTTGTCTGTTTGTATGTATGTTTGTCCGGGTCAAATCTTGCAAGCTTAATTTGACCCACTTCCCGGTGTCCGATTGAGCTGAATTTTGGTAGGTACACTTGTGAGTCCTAGGTGACAATGCAATAATATGGAAACAGTAAATAAAATAAATAATAAATAATGCTGGACATTTCACACAGCATCATCTAGCCCCAAACTAAGCAATGCTTGTACTATGGGAACCAGATAACTGTACTGTACCTAGTCATGAGCTGTTCCAGGGACCTCCTCAGAAAATAGGCCGATTGAGTTGAAACTCGGTTCGTAGATCAAGTATCATCTAAAATTTTGAAATATGTTGACAGCGAGCTGATCTGATGATGGAGAATGGAACTCCTCAGATAATAGGTTGATTGAAATTAAATTTTGTACCTACGTTTACATCGGTGAGTTTAATCAGCTCACGGCCTATTAAAAACTTGTACTTGTTGATTTTTTTTTTTCAAAAAAACTTTTTTTCTATCCAAGAAAGTAAAAAAGCTAATTCTTCAGTTGATTCTACTCTATGATCTAAGATAGGTCTCCGAGCATGGCGAATGACGCAGACAGAGGATCTAGGCTAGACAACCTCCTCAGATAGACAACTCAGCAACGGAGCTCCTCCTTTCCATAGCAACGGCGCTCCGTTGCTATGGAAAGGAGGAGCTCCGTTCAACCTCCGCGGAGGTGACCCATTCATGATGTATTTTTACGTTCATTCTTTTCATCCGAGCAGCGTTCCATTTTACGTTTTTCATTTTTTCCAGGATACGTAGGTACGAGTGACACGCGCGTGGGTCTTTAACCCTTAATCAAACAAAAGTCATATATGTACCACTTAGTTTGATAACAAAAAAAACTATTTTCTATTGTTTGGCAGGACTTGAATTTGAAAGTATTGTAATCTCTGATATTTTTGCTATCTAATATGCTGGCAACTTTATCCTTGTCAATTTTGCCTGTCAGTGAAAAATGATGTCAATTTTTTTTTTGCGCCAAATTTGACATTTAGTTCGTATTTTTGAGTGTCACTTTCAAACTTTTGGAATTTTTGTTCGGCGAAGAATTCGTTAAGTGCTCTTGGAGTTCAAATAGGTAAACTCTATTATATTTAAGAGGTCCTACATGCATAATAATGAGAATATTACCAAGGTTTGCATAGTTTTTGATCACTCAAAGTAGAGACTGTAAGTGGTATCTATTTTACCATTGTCCGTATAGGTAAAGTTCTTAATCGAATTGTATACATAAAAATGTGTGTAAGTATAGTGTGACTTTTGAACGTAAATTGTTTGTTTTAGTAAATTACCATGTTTAAAAAACCTAAAAAAATCATTTTTCAAGGAAACAACATCTTCCAAACCACAGCAGGGCTCTAAATGGCATCTCAGACCCAAAGTTAACAAGTTTAATATAAAATTAGACTATGTGAGAACAAAAACTAAAATAACAATCATAAATAAATGGGAAATTGTGGAAAAAACCTTTTACGTAGGTAAAATCCTATTTATTTTCATATTCTCAGGCTAATTATTTTTACAACTGTAGTCACGGGAAACAACTAGTCTAAAGTTATGAACAGACCGTAACGGACAATGGTAATATACGTACCACCAACGAAAAAAATTTCAAGTCCTACATGGACAATGGTAATATACATACCACCAAAAAATCACCCCCTTCCACCCCCTTTTTTTGATTTTTTCCAAAAGAAATGGAATCAGAGACCCCTAATTACCCAGAAACCACATCTTTTTTTAAAATATCATAGCCAGGGGCTCGCGTTTGTTTAAGGGTTAAGTGAATCAGCTCTACAGATTGTGCCTGACTCTACAGGGTGGTCGATGTAGGCTCTTCTTCTTCCTGCCCTTATCCCACTAAGTGGGGTCGGCACAACATGTTTCCTTCTTCCATTTCCCTCTATCACTCGTCATATCAGAACTCACTCCTTTCACTAACATTCACACAGTTCATCCATCTTTTCTTAGGCCTACCCCTACCGGTATATCCATCCACCTCCATACTCATCACTCGTCGTGTTATATGACTTTCATCCCTCCTCATGACATGCCCATACCACGCCAACCTTCCACTTCTCAATTTGTCAGTCACTGGCGCTACTTTCAATACCATAACTCATCCCTCCATAATATTATGTTCGAGATTATCTGAGTGACGAAGATAATCTGGAGTTTTTCCTTTCCATAATTTTGTGTTTACACCTACTTATATACTAACTATCAAAGACAGATTGATACAATTCCGCAAAGCAAGATGTTTCTTAAATTACCTTTACACTTTTGTATGGTAGAGCACTATGATTATTTTCACTTTCACTAGTAATTTAACTTCCACTTTTCTTCATCATCATCATCATCTTCTTGCCCTTATCCCACTCCATGTGGGGTCGGCACAACATGTATTCCTCCTCCATTTCCCTCTATCAGCCGTCATCTCAGCACTCACTCCTTTCTTACTCATATCATCTTTCACACAATCCAATATAATAATAATCTTCAATAAGTAGGTCATTCAGGAACTGGACACAAGAATAAAAACACAAGAATAACATGGATTTGGTAACTCACCTCTTATGTCAAGGACTATTTACGAGTGTAACTGGACTTAGATCTTTGTCTGAGTAACTGGATGGCTTACTTTTACTTTTTAACCGACTTCAAAAAAAGGAGGAGGTTCTATGTTCGGGTGTATGTATGTTTTTTTTTTTTTGGATGTATGTTCATCGATATTTCCGTCAGTTGTAAACCGATTTCCAAAATTTTTTTTCTACCAACTATTCTACTCTAACTACTCCATACAATTTTGCACCCAAGTTCTATTGTACTCGTAATTTCTTCTTAGATGTAAATGCATAGGTAGTTGGCACCGACTTCAAAATATAATATAACATAATAATTGATTATTTGAATACTGTAAGTAATAATTGCATGTGTATATTCTTATTTTTCTCTTTTTAGTGTAGGTACATAGAAGGTTCTTAGTGTCTATTTGTGTTATGTGAAGTCGGTTCAATTTTTTTTCAAATTTTTTTATTTTTACTTACTTTATCTTACTATCTTATCTTATCTTACTAATATTATAAATGCGAAAGTCTGTGTGTGCAAATGTTTGTCTTCTCGTATCTCCATGATGACTAAACCGATTGTGATGAAATTTGAAATGAAGATTGTTCACATACTGGAAAAACATATAGGCGTATAACATTTTCGAAAATCAATCCTTAAAGGTGTTATACAGGGTGTTAAAGTTTGTATGGGAAAAAAATATTCCTTGGTCCGATTTACTCCAAACTTGGTAGAAATAAACGTAAAAGTAAATAATGAAACCATTGAGTTATAATGTACTACGTACACATTATAACTCAATGAATGAAACCCGCGTTTTTTTTATTCAAAACATCCCTTAGGGGTGGTGTGAGGCAGTTTCAAAGTCTTAAGGTTCAAAAGTCTGTATGTGCAAATGTTTGTCTTCACGTATCTCCGTGACGACTTAACCGATTGTGATGAACTTTGGAATGTAGATAGTTTGTGTTAGGTTTTCTGGGTTAGATTTTCCCTCCCTCTATCGACTATGGGATTTTTGAGAGAAGCTTAACGCAATAATAGTTAATCATATTATGTATTTTGAAAGTCAAAACCATACAGTTCTTGCTATAAAAAACATATGATTCGAGCTATGTTTCTTCAAAAATTTCCGCTCACTGGTTATTTCAATTTACTCAAAACTCCTGCACTTTGTTCCTAATACAAAAACAACAAAGCGTCAGCTAGTTTTAGATAAAACCGTTTTCGAATAAACTCAACAAGATGCATTAGCGGATCTACGACTACTTGTAAATAAGTAGGTAGGTATGTGAAATGCTTGATGTGTGAATTTTGAATTTTGTTGATAGGTAATGTAGGTACCCTACCTACCTACTATGATACGGCGGTCTTTGGTAGGTAAGCAGGTTACTAGGTAACCTTACTTACCATAATATATAAACCACTTTACCTAAATGGTAGACTATACTTAGTGTAAAGAACCTCTGCAAAATGTTTAAATATAATTGTCCTATTCAATTTATAAAGCTTTATTCTTTGCTACGGAAATGGATTAGGTAGGTACCTACCTACCTACAATATTTCTATATTTGATTGAAGATCGGAACAATCACGCTGAGAGTGGCCGCTGATAACATTAATCTGGTTGTTGTTGAAACTGACGACTAATATAGAAAATTGAATTTTTCACGAATGCTGGACTAGCGTGGACATGATAGGTATTTATTTATATTCATTTTTTATGTAAACTAAACAAGTGCGAGTAAATGCGCCTACTTATCTAAAACATTATGTAGGTACCTACTTAAGTACCTATCTACTTAAATAATTGTTTGTAAAACATTATAACTCAATAGTAAATACATACATATTATACATAGAAACACCCAGACCCGAGATAAATATTTGCAGATCATACAAACATTTATCCCACGGCGGGGATCGAACCCGCAACCTTCTGCATCCAAAGCGGGCTTTCACCCACTGCGCCGCCAGAGGTCGTCAAATCTACGGTAGACCGACTTTGATATACAGGCTACCTATCTGTATTATGTGCTACAGGGTGAATTTATACAGGGTGTAAAAAGACATCTACCGAAGTCGCAAGGGGTAGGTCTAGTTATGTAGGTAGTTATAGTTAGGGAGGCGAATAGGGGAATTTTCGGTAATACTCGAGCGTGGCAGTTTAAGATATGAGAGATACCTTAGACCCGTGCTTAGACCTAATAGAACAACCTTGTAAAGTATTTAGCTCTATATGTAGTGACGCGCACCTAGGATAGACGATCAGATTAGTAAAAAAAAATCGATAGTCTGAAATACTGGAGCGCGTCAGATTAAGATATTGGGGGTTGATTTTAGTGTTTTAAGACTAAATTTAACTAATCTGACGATAAGTCCTTGACGCCGCCGAGTTATAGGGTCGCGAACTTGTAAAAAAAAACGTTAATCCGGCATTCTCGAGCGCGATTTTTTATTTTTTTATTTTGAAGAATATAATCTAAAACTTACTAAAAATACAAAATCTGCCGGTTTCCGCATGACCGGAAGTGTGGAGGAGCCATTTCGTCTTCCGAAAAACGCGTTGCGGCATATAAGTCGCGAACGATACATTTTACAAAAAAAAAGTTTGAATAAACAAAAACGGTAATTTTATTTTACACAAAAAAGGTCTTTTTAAATTTTTGTCCAAAGTTAAAACTTTTTGACTTAAAGCATCATAAAAACTCAAACTCCCGGTTTTTTGAGTATATCTCGAAAACTGAGGGTGTTGAAAAAAATTGATATGAAGTAACGATGATTAAATTATGTGACTTTTATTATATCGCAAATTTTTTTTTTCTAAAGCTTCTCGACAACTTTCGTGGACTCGGAAAAAGTACCGCGTATCTGTATACAAAAGTATTATTAACATGTACAGTTTCATGTATGTATATTATTCAATACCTCAAATTGTTTTTTGGACGTACCGTAAGCAAAACGAAGTGAAGAATTGAAGCAAAAAAGAGGAATTTGCCATACACATGTAATACAGGCTGAGCGCTTCGCGGAAATATGCCGTCCTACCAGTATTTTTCCTTGATGGTGGGGAAAGAAGCGGTAGATCTACATTTACGTTGGTTGTATCTATCACTTTATTGTCATTCTTAAATTCCCCGTTTTATCAAGGAGAAAGAAAGGAAAAAAAAGAAACCAAAAAACCTTTTTCGGTCAGATTAAGAGAACCCACCAACATTTTTGTCAGATTAAGAAAATATGCTTTCAGTATACCGAGATAAACCTCCCCTATGAAAATCTGACGCGCTCGAGTATTTCAAAAAAACTTTTTTTTTTTTTGCATTTTCAAAAATTCATCGTAACTTATCGTCACGCCGAAATCGTCAGTTTTTTTAAAGGTAGCTTCCTTGGGGCCTACTTAACACCCCTTCCGAAAATCTGACGCGCACGAGTAAACTTTTTTTTTGCATTTTTGACTACTTTATATGCCTACCCCCACCACGCAAACCGGCAGATTAGTATACCGTTGTTATCAGAGGCACTTGGGGCATACGTAGTATGAATATCTGACGCGCTCGAGAATGCCCAAGTAACTGTTTTTTTAACATTTTTGAAAAACCGTACACGCCAAACCCACCGCTAAAATGGTTTTTACTATACGAGCTTTTTTTTCGAAATTATTTTATCTTTCGATTTTGATAGGTCTCGACGGCGCCGTTGAATTACGCCATTTAGCTACCTCGCCTCCCTAACTATTAGTACAGCATCCCAACACAACCAAATCCAAAAAGATTTTTGCCGGATTTTAAGTTTTAACTGTTTTTTTTATACATAACTGAAATTGTACAGGGTTATTTGTAAAACACCGGTAACCTCTCAGGATTGTATTACTATCGTCTTATACAACAACTTTTGTTCTATGACTTTTTACAAAACACATTTTACATTTACCGAAAACATTTTTGTGTGACAATCTGATGAAAAAAATAATGATGAATTTTTAAAAGTCATAGAACAAAAGTTGTTCCTTATGATGATAGTAATACAGTCCTGAGGTTACCGGTGTTTTACAAATAACCCTGTATAGGTAGGAGGTTAGTCAATTGTTGTGTTGTAATCACAATTGTAATAGTAGTAAAAAACCGAAAATAACATAATGGGGCATATGCTAAAAAATGTTGCGTTTTTTTTCGCTAAATATGTTTAGAATCATTATCTGATTGCAACCCCTCAGTTTTCGGTATTTGTCTTTTTACACCCTGTTTATGACAGAAGTACCTACCTACTAACCTAGACAAAAAAAATTACTTATTCTAACATTTTATACATCGTTTTTAAATACTTAAGTAAGTTTTTAAAATGTTTTTCAATAGGTACCTAGGTAGGTAGTTAGGTACATACATAATCAAAATTCATAAATATTTTTTCTTGTAAAGTAATAGGTAAGTAAGTACCTTTCTAACTTGTCCGTGTCGTGGGTAGGTAATTAGCACAGACCAGAAGAAATAACCGTAGTAATTATGTAGTAGGTACCTTACCTACTAGAAACTACGAGAATCATTGTAGTAGGTACCTGCCACAAGTGTAGGTAGGTAGGTACCTACTGGGGTAGTAGGTAGGTACCTACTACTCGTACCGTAGGTAGTGTAGGTACCTACACCACAATACCCAGACCGGATTAAATAGCATAGAGAAATTTTAATGAGCACGCAATTGATAAGACTCTATGGGCCATCAAAAACCTACATACATAGCGTCTTACCATAGAACGTGACATAAAATTATTCCGGAGTGTAAACTGTCAAAATGTATGGTTATTCTTGATTTATTCGGTGGAATAACTTTATGTCACGTTCTATGGTAGGACGCTTAGTATCCCAGTGACGGTATATCAACCTAAAATGTTTTATTTACATCTTGTTTCTTAATATTGTGTACCAGTACATAGTACCCCATAGTACATACAGAGAGCTAACTGTATATACAAAATATTATGTTAACTATTAAACAATATATAATATTATGACTCAAACAAGACTGTTCAAAATTGTATGGGACGTGGTCTACGAAGCTAGAGCGATACTGTCCTGACTAGGTCGGTAGGTAAAGTAGGTACCTACCTACGAGTACCTACCTACTACACTCCTACGCGCTTTCGTAGAGGCTTTACGCCGAATTTATATTTCAGACAACATCAAAGTAGAGTAGGTACTTACCAACGTATCAGAAATATCTACTTACCTATTCTTCATAAAAAGCCCTTCATTCTGTTGTTGTAGATATTGCTGAATTTTAATGAGGAAAAAAACGGTAGGTTGGTACTCATGTGGATTATAGCTACTTGTTGCCAAGCAGTGAAGTTCTTCGATTGAAAAGGAAATTAGGGCGCGACCACGGATATATAAATGGATATATCCGTGGATATATCCGTCCTCCATTTATACATATATCCGTGGGCGCGACAAATACGCGTCTAATTTCTAATAAGCAATAAATCAATAATAAACTTAGGCATTTTACCTACATCACGAATCAAGATAAACTAGATGATTTATAGGTAGGTAGGTAGGTTCATCGACATGAGGCAACCAATGCCTACACCATAGATAGAACAAAAGAACTAAGTAAATAAATAATCATATCCGTGGCCTACACTCAACGAGACGCTGACTGTAGTGTCTGGGACATCGTTTGAGATGGAATAGGCTTGCCCAGCACCTATTAACCAAAAGAAATACCTACCTACAACGTCAAAAGGTGTAGAGCCACAGACAAATTAGCCTTTGTCACAACAACGTCCGCATGAGCGTGGCTCTTGGGTGGCTGGTTCGAATCCTAGTAACGATTTATAAATTTTTGTATAGAATTTTCATTTATTTGAGTCGTTTCGGCATAAAAATGTAAAATTTTACTTTAAAAGGGGTATACCAGTTCGTGACGCTGACTGTACGTATAGGTATATCAAGTCTCGGGTAACATAAAATAACTTAGCTCATAATTGGAAATTGAGTTTGTGCAGGAAAGGAGATACATAACCTAATAATGTTGAAGCTTCAACATAGGCCATGCACCTCCTATTTGAACGATAGGTAGTATGTACCTACGATAATTCAATATTCGTTTTACAAGGCGTAGATGCAAACAGGTTCCGTTTTCGAGCATCTCGTTGATAAAGATAACCTACCTACCACGTCTGGTCTGTGGTACATACAATCTAGAACTTCAATGACAACTCTGCGACGTACTTCTACCACTTCTACAAAGATATTCAAAAAATAAACGAATGGCCTCTACATATTTGGCGAAGATAGAGGAATGCCGACGGTTACGAACGTGTAGAGCGCCTCATCGCCTGTATTCGCCTGTCATCGTTTATCCAGGTGAATAGTGCGGCAAATAGCTCGGCGAATGTGCAGAGTGGCCGAAAGATATAGTACATGTACCTAAGTATTTATTACCTATGAATTTATTTTTATTGAAAATCTTTGCCGTCGATCCATACTAACCTGTCGAGGGGATTAACCCGAACATTTTTATTAAAACACTTTTACAATAATTGTACCTGATTGAGATAAGTATTTTTGTATAAAAGGATCGGGGATGATTGAAACTAATTCATTCGCCATTTCCGTCCGGGTTGTAAGGGTTGAAATAAAATCCCAGTAAAATGTGCCACGGCGAAGTCATCTTAAAGGTAGGTAAATTAAATTAGTACTATGACTACACATGTTAGTGTTAACTAGTAGCTCATTTGCAATAAGTAGATATCAATCAGCCTTGTAGGTATTTTCTAAAAAATATACTGAAGCATGTTATTATTTTTCAATAATTTTATAATAAGTAAACCAATTAAAATAAAGACCAAATAAAACAGAAAAGGAACCAATATTTTTCAATGTTGGACTCAGGTGGAAAATTACAAGCCCTGGATGGGTTGGTTTTTCAATTCCTTAGATAGACAGAAATCAATTTTATATGGGACCATCTCGAGAGATACGCTTTCTGATAGGGTAGGTACCTACCTAAATAAAAAAAATATTGCAAGTAGCCAAACACAGAACCTCCTCGTTCTTAAAGTCGGGTAAAAATATGTTTTTTTTTAGTGGACCTTTCTTAGGTAAGTAAATGCGCTCTGTGGTTTGACTATTTTCTTTCGAGCATGTAGAGTATCAACTAAATTATATGGATATAGATACCTTCTGGCTTCTGCCTACCCATAGACATCATTTCTTTAAATCCGTGTGCCTGCCTACCCCTCCATTATCTACAAACGATCTTTGTATGTAATCCCTAATAGTTTATAGAGAATGTGGGTATAAATAGGTAGTACCTACAAACTACCAAGCCTTAGGAATACGATCGTAACCTCGTGTTTTTAGGGTTCGTAGACCATACCTCAAAAGGAAAAAAGAGGAAGGCCTTCTAAGATCACTTTGTTGTCCGTCTGTCTGTCTTTCAAGACACTCTAGCTCGGAAACGCGGGGAGGAATCGAGTTGAAATTAAAACCATCTGAGTACCTAGACCTACTCAGGTCTAGGTACTAATTAATCAAACTTGTAAGTTAACTTTAAGAAAAAACCGGACAAGTGCGGGTTGGACTCACCCACCGAGGGTTCCGTACAAAGGCCTAGTAGATACGTACTTATTTATTTATATTATTTTACTCGGAAAACAAAACAGTGATACAATAACTATGTAGATTGCAAATATATATGACTAAGCACCAATTACATTCGTGTTTTCACATTTATACATATATATATATATATATACATGTATATATAGATATACTATAGAAACACTTTGCATTATAAAAGGTAAAGAAAAGCTCTTGTACCGACCCGGTCGTATTTTGTAATTTTTCGTCATAGATTGAAAACTAGTTTTCACACCCGGTACCAGAATACCATACATTTTTTCGTCTCACCTTCTTAACAGAAAGTAAACCATTACTCCCTCCTAAAAAACAAAATGGCCGGCGGGAGGTAAAGTTGTATGGGATTTCATTTCTCCCTCTGAACCTCATGTGAACAGATAAGTAATGAGATTTGAATTTCGAACTTCAACATTTCTATTAAAATTTTTACTATCGAGTCCACATCCAATAGAACTTATACGAAAAAAAAAAAAAAATGTGGCAACTAATCTTTTTCTTCCGAATTTATTTTTGATGTTTCTATGAAAATGTTTACCATAGAGACCTGCACCAAGTAGAATTTATTGAAATTTAAGGAAAAAGTGTGGCTAATGCCTCCAAACTATAGAGCGATCTAATGTTGTTGCATATTAATGCTAAAATATTTTTTGAGAACGAAAGGACGACCTCAATAAAATATTTTCTGAGAATAAATGGACGACCTCGACTCCTTCGATAGCGGGTGGTGGGAGCTATCAAAGAAGAGAGATGGTTGGAAAGAATTGGGGGAGACCTTTGCCCAGGAGTGGGACAGTGTAGGTTGAATAAAAAAAACGAATAGATTATTATTATTCTACCTATAAAACCTGTTCATTAAACTTGCTTGCTATTTTCTGGGTTCACTATTTTTCTCGCAGTACCTATGTGTGAAAAGCAGAGTATTCACCTCGGGGTTAAAGCTGTCTTAGTCTTGGGCGCTCTTGAATCCCTCGCTGTCTCAGGATTCTAGTCATTAACTCCCTCGTTGCACTCGGGAGTTAACTATAAACACCCTCGCTGTCGCTCGGGAGTTAACTAAAGAATCCTTCGATGCGCTTAGGATTCAATATGGCGCCCGTGACATAATACACTGCTTTATCCCCTTGGTGAATAATCTACTATTACATCAAAAATAATTTAAAATCTGTTTAAAAGCGTAAGCTTTTAAGGGGTATCATACGAAAGGGCTTCATTGCTTACGCAATTGCGTAAGCAATGAAGCCCCTTATGACACAGATAATTCAAAATGTTTTGAATTATTTGAATGATTTCAAAATGTCGACCCCATTTCTTGCTTTATTCCCTGTTTTTTGTGATTTTATTTAAAATATACGGTTTTCAGATTTTTCCCTGTAGGTACTTGTAGCACCTTGTAGCACTTGTAGTAGGTATAAAAGACGATACCTACTACTTCCCAAATTTAATTAATGCATTTTGATTTCCATGAATGTCGAATTTATGTCAATTTCTACGCATATTCCAAGTTTCATTCAAATCAGTTTACTGGTTTAGGCGTGATTGAAACACAAACTCACTCACTCTCAAACATTCAGATTTACCTATTAGGTACATTAGCATGATATCGGTTGTATTCAACATCAAATACCTATGCTTGTAAAATCATACCTAGGTATTTCAGTCTCCTGACAATGTAGTAAATGAATATACAATAGAGTTAAAAAATCCGCGAACATCCGCTATGAATCTCTATTCACCAATCAAAAGCCTATTTTATGAATCACTTACTGAGATGTTGACGGTTCTGGATCTGAATCATTAGACGAAACGGTTCGGAAGGTACGTAGTCTCCTCATTTTGCTGGAGAATTCCCAAACTTTGAACTAGGGATGATTTATCTCAGGTAGGTAGGTACGCGTTATTCCCGGTAGAGACGAGGACTCTGACCGAGCGCAACAGGCGATGTGCCAGGATTCATACACACCTCCCGCTCACACAGAGCGAGCAAATACTCTCTGTATTCTGTGCTATTACGCTATTACCTACTTAATTATATTACCTATATTGAAAACAGGAGCACTTTAGAGGGTGGATGTCAACGGTGAGGTTGGAATAAGCTGTATGTTACGGGCTTTTAAAGTATCCACATACATAGGGTAGGTACCTAGTCAGAAACACGTCCTTGATATTATAAAAACGGCGTATTAAGTAGAAGAATGTATTGAGTAATTTGCGTGAAAGGTTGCGAGCTGAAAGCAGGATCAAAAAACCCTAATTACGCTATCAGCCGGCCTTAAAATAGCAAACGCGAAGAACTACATACTATATAGGATCACGACATATCTGTGATCACGACTATTTATAAGCATTATTTCTGTGTAATGCCTAGGCAAGCGTAGATTTTACATATCTGACATAGGTAATAGAAGGTCCTATCTACCTAAAGCTTGTGGGTACGTAAATGAGACGTGTTGCCATGCCACTCAAGATATCATCCCCAAAGCACTGAAAGCTTGTCGATTTGTTTCACGTAAATCTACGACGAATGCTACTAGAGTTGACGTGAGTTTTCACACACTCGTGTTTTGTTCCCGGGTCGGGTCGCTAGTTGTATGCAAATAGTACTTACAAAAGGAAACGTGCAAATCATAGTTGCTAATCCAATTAAGTCTTTCTCAACAAAGTAACGTTAGGTATAATTATCACGATCAGGATTTTTATTTTAGAAAAATTGAAGCTGCTGATGCATGTCAATGTCTCATTTTATGTAAAAAGAAATCACCTACCTACCTACTTATGCTTGTAGGTACTAAATCGAGCCTTTAATAAAGTGAAACTACTATTCAATACCAACCAATTTATTCATGGTACCTACTAGCTGTTATCCGCGACTTCGTACGCGTTAAAATCTAATCTCTCGTCTCTTGTTAAAATCTAATCGGCTCCTCTCGTCTACATATACTGAAGGAGAGCATCTGTCAGTATGTAGACGAGAGGAGCCGATGCCGAATCAGGCAGCCGCCTGTTGTAGTCGTACATGGCTTGAAGCAGCTGGATTCTACAAGAGAAACCAACTTCAAGTCGTACGTGCTCCGGGTTGCTACCAGATATAAGGACGTGTTGACCCCCGATTTTTGGACCGCTGGGATCGTCTACAGTCGCTACAGGGAGGCGCAAACGATAAAGAAAAATCCCTTAATATTTAGTATTAAGTTTTTTCTTTCCTTTTCACTTTAGTTTACCTTTTTTAAAAAAAATTGTTTAGGTTTTTACCTATATAAATCAGTTGAGTAGGGCACTGGTGACTTGTAGCACAGTTTTTTTCTATACCTATTACAGGCACCAGTCTCTCACAAAACAGATTTTTATATCTACAAACATTTTGGATTTTTAATGTATTTATTTTTTTAGATTCTATTATTGTGTATTTATTTGTAAATTTTGTTTGTTTGTGAGAGAAAATAAATAAATTTATTTATTTATTATTATTATTATCACGCCTTGACTCTATGCATCGTCAGCAAAGTGTACAAGGATGCGTCACATCACACGGCACCGTCATCATAACGTGTTCCTAGATAGCAAAAGTCAATAACCTACCGTCAAAAAGTTCCTAAACAAACTTTAAACTCCCGTTTCACACTACCTTTTAGGGGTTGTTTTGAAAAACCCTGAAACACGTGTTCATTCATTCATTTTTACTACTTTTAGGGAAAATTGTATGAACGGCTCTTCCGAGGAAGCTTATCGAATCGATGTATCCGGATGAAGTGAGGATCTCCATTCCATTCTGTGATAACTAACTACTTATCGTCTGATTCGATCTTGATCATATACGGCTAGTAGAGGATGAATGTGGAGGTAATTTAGGTTGGCAATACTGCCTTTTTTCTGTCGGCCTCAAAAAAATTGTAAAAACGCATCGCCTCTCCGTAATACAAATAAATTATTTTATGAAAACCACAAATTGTGTTCAACCTTACACCCTTTTTACACCTTTCACCTTCCATCATCTCTAAAATTCGTTTTTTATCAGAAGAATGTACCCTCCAAGTTTCAAGTTTTAAGAACTTATGGTTCCCATAGCAACTGTTACTCCCCCTTTCATCCCCTTTGTAGGGGAGTTTTTCAAAAAAATCAAACAAGATATTTGTTAATTAAGTACCTACACTACTAAATACTTAGTAGGTCTAGGTACTCAACTCATAGCGAGTTTCAAGCAAATCGGATCACGTATTAAAAACTCATACAACTTCACCCCGTTTAGGGGTAGTTACTTTTTAAATCATAAGAATGCAGACATTTTACTCAATACTCATACAGAGTTCCAAGCGAATCGGACCACGCATTCAAAAAACCCCATACAAACATTCACACCGCCTTCTAGGGGTAGTTTTAAATTTTTATTACCTAATGCAGAATTTCCTTAAAACCATTGAAATATCATAATTCTAAATTTCATGTCTCTAAGTGCCACGATTTTTTTCATAGTAAACGTTTTTAGCCCTTTTCACCCCTTTAGGGGTTGAATTTCAAAAAGGGGTGTAATAAAAATCCATTCTTCGTACATCCCTACGCACCAAGACGGATATAGGTACCCACACAAATTCAAGTCTCTTCTCTACGACCAGCGGTTTAGGCTGTACAGTGCCACAAACTTTTGGTCCGGTGGCCAAAAGAGGACGAATTACTGCAAAATTCATTTTTCTGCCAACATCAAATTGCGATAACAGCGCCTCTCTCACCGGTTCTTATATGTTTATGGCCCTGTACGTTGTCTTTCAGTCAGTCAGTCAGGACAAAGAATTTTATTAATATAGATAGATTAAACATGCGGAAAGATAATACGATTGTTAGCAATCATAATAAAATCCACTTTATATCAGGCACGCTTTCAGACTTTCAGACGTGAAATCGTTATGGGGGTAGGTAGGTATTTAGATGCCCATTCTAATAAAGGTAGGTAGAGTGTAGGTAGAGGTGTAGGTACACACTATCTGTCAACGCTGTCAAGTGTCAACACGAAGAAAGTGGTCATTTTATTTTACCACACACAGGCTGATAGATAGACCGGTATCCCGTTGGCGTTGGTTAAAATATCATTGGTTGAATAAAAATGTACCTACCTACTAACTATAAGGTATGTCTAGGCGCTAAATACTTACCCACGGAATGTTATCTGTATCGTTCCAGTATCCATGTCCACAAATCATGAAATACAAACACAAATCACCAAAACGAAACTTGAAATTGGTATGAAAATCCAGGTTATTGCGTTTGCATTCAATCCAGCTGTCTAAAGCTGCGTACCTACGGACTACGTGTTCCAGGCTACGTCAAAATCGGATACTGTACGACTGTACCTACATTTTCACTTTTACATCAACTCTCTTTGTAGAGCGTTCATTGTGTGGCCTATAATTACTGGCAAACTAACAAACGAAATCGTTTCTGATAATTTCATTCACAATAAACACCTTGCACATTTGTTATTAATTATAAGCAGATAAAACACTTGTGAACTAAATAACATAAGTAACACCGTGCCACAGTTGTACCTCCACGTCTGAAATTCTAATGCACTGTTCCGAATGACCACCAATAAGTCGAGCCAATCATGAGTTGTTACTAATCAACTGAGCATGACTGTGCCTATAACACAGTTGGATGGAGTAACATAATAATATAATGCATTGTATGTATAACCATTGTATTGTACTTTCGCAAATTGAAACCTAAGGTACAAACCTTAGGTTTCAATTTGCGAAAGTACAAAAACCAAATCATATCATAAAATCTTTGCAATGACCCCAGGGCGTGTTAGAATCTTTCAAATCTTCATGTTATCAAGATTATTGAAAAAATCTAAAGCCCTAAACGGACTACGCGTCCCAATCATACTTTTACCTATAGAGGAAAGCGCAGCATCTGGAGTAGGTACCGGAACCGGAACCACAGAATACCCAGGCGCGGTCGTAGCCTGAAACTTTATTGGCGGTCACTACACTAATAATAGACTTAATTGCGCAATATATAGATAGAAAATACTTTATTGAATACCATATAATAAAAATAAACAAAAATGGAAAACTAAACAAAAAAACACAATGACATACAATCGGCGGTCTTATCACTAAATAGCAATAAACGAGATTTTACTATTGGACGTGTATGATTTTGGGGGGGGAGGTCATGTTCCCCGTGACCACCCCCCTCGGACCGCGCCTGAGAATACCTACTGCCGGAACCGACGATGAGTCAGACTAGTCATTACATTAATAAACACCCTCGCTAACGCTCGGGAGTTAACTCAGGAATCCATCTGTGCGCTTGAGGTTCAATATGGCGCCCGTGACATAATACACTGCTTTATCCCCTTACTTATTAATCTACTAAAACCTTGGATCAAGAATACTATCGAAGACAATAAGGAATGCCTATATGAATCGTCTTCTCGGCCATTTTGTTTAGCCTTGTACGAGTATAAGTTGGTTGCGAAGCTGACAGTAGTTGTAGCTCGGGTAATTACTTCCTTGACTCAGTGCTCCTTGATCTCTGTTGATGACGATCCACGTGGCAATCTGAGTAGTTTACACAAATTAGTATAAAATAGTAGCAAGGCATTTATTGGTAGTGGTTCGTAAGTAATATTATAATTTAGGTCGGGGAAAGGTCTTCGTATTTTAGTAAGTATGAAGTTGTAGGTAATGAAATATATTTGGTGTTAGGTACTATTTGTATCTGAATAGTTTTAAATCTCTATTGAAACATAACGAGACCGAACCATTTTTGAAGAAATTGATAACTGATAATGAATCACCTGGGATAAGAACATGCGAAAAAGACCATATTCAAAGTGCAGCCTGACCGGCCTTTGACTCAAAGGCCGGCCAGGCACGCAATAAGGTGACGATGTGTCTCTGGTAGGGTTGGACGGGCATCGTTCATTATAAGCTTTTACCACCATCCACCATGCGAAACCATTGATTCAGATATCTACTGCCAACAGCTAATAAAAATAAAGCAAGATAAAAAAACGATCAGAAGTTGCATAAATGTGGAGAATTACTTGTATAATTAAACCATAGCACCCATATTTCTGTAAACAGGTTCACCGCTCACCTATTAAGTAAATAGAGACCCCTAATTACCCAGAAATCAAATATGTTTTTTTTATATCATGGCCTCGCGTTCGGGAGCGCTCCATCCATTCCATATACGATTCAGCGGTATGATGTATAAGTACTTAGTACGCCCACATAAATGGAACCGCTACTATATGTAGGTACTAGCCCTATTGATAATAATGCTCTATCCCTTACAGGCTCTCTGCTTGTCTTTATGCCTGGCATCATCAATATCCAGTTCCGGGGAAGATATGGCTCGAGATTTCATTGGGCACGTTCTGAGGATTCCCAATCCTGATAAGATTCTTAATTCGGTTCTTGCGAGGCTGGAACGGAATAGACAGCAGGGAAACCGAGCTCGTGCTTTTGCAGTCGATGACGATTCTGACGATGACTGCAAAGATTCCGTGGAGGTACGTAAAAATAAATTTTGTCATTGAGTTAACTAAGCATTATTGAATGACTCACTGAATGACTCACTGACGGATGAACGCACAGTCTAAACCGCTGATTGTAGGGACCTGAAACTTGAGGGTGTGTTCTTTGTAGGTATGATGTTTGCGGAAGTTACTATTGGGGTAGGTATAATATTACCTATGTTATGAAAATACCCTCCACAGCTTTCTTCAGCTCGGCGATGATGAGTCAGTCAGTCAACACTGTACCGTGTCCTACGTGAGTGATCTAGAAAACATACGAAAACAATAAACAAATAATAATTAGAGTGTCATTCGTTACCAAACACACTGCGGTGCGGCCACAGGACCAGAAGAATAGAACAGTACTCCATAAAGGCTCTAACCTGCGCTTTATACAAAGTGAGCAACTGCATAGGAGTATAATAACGCCTCACCTTTGAGAGGATACCTAGCTTTTTTGAGGCTATCTGAGCTTTTGACTCGATATACGAATCGAAATTTAGCATCGATGATAGAGAGACACCAAGAAGCAGGGCGCGGCGCTAAGGTTCACGTAGAGCTGCCCACGTAGGACTTAGAAATAGTAACCAAGCACTTACGAAAAAATATTATTCGTCGCCAATGATGTTAGCTTATTTAATATCATTGTTCGTGGCTGGCTGTTTCATAAACAGTAGGTACGTACCTATGATACAGGACTCTTTTTCTATTTACAGTTTTTACGCAATTTACCTAATCATCGAGTTAGAATACTAGTTCGATGAATAAAATGGAATTTTATGCAACAGAACGACGCTATTAATGTTTACTTGTTTCATAGCCCGTTATTTACTTAACATGACTTTTTCCATAATCATTAATATTTTATAGGTTTGCAACTAGATCACCTTGAGTGTCACCAAAATAGTTAATTATTTAGGTTTAAGAACTTTATTTTTCTCATTAAGAATTACAGTAATTCACTTGCTGAGAAACAAAACTTATAAATACAATATACTTAGCGTAGGTACATTACTTATTTAAACTACGTTTAGAGTTTTAATTATTAAACTAGCCTAGCATACTTTTTTTTTTTTTTTTTTTACAATAGTGGGTAGTGGTCGTTAACATTATGCTTAGTGGTATAGGTTATTATAGGTAGGTATTATGAATATATTTTTTTATCTAAAAGTCCCCTGAGTGGAGGCAGGGGATTGTCGAAGGGGATTTCTATACCTAGGTACCTGATATTTTCACAGGGTTTGCCAGAGTACACCGAGTCTTTTCAAGCTTCTAGTGAAAGAGAGCTGAGGCAGCTTGGAACACAGGTTAGTTTTATTTTCCCTTGTTTGCGACTGTCGGCGCTTGAAAATAGAAATAAGTTGATACAGATATTCATGGTCAACATTGTAAAAAAAATACACTAATCAAAACCTCACCGTTCTCACCTATGGTGCACAAACGTGGTCATTGACCGAGTCTCAAAAGTCCAAACTCAAGGTTGCCAAAGGGCGATGGAACGCAGCCTGCTTGGAGTCAAGAAGATTGACAGAGTCCGTAACACCACGCTGCGTTCAGCAACTGGAATCGCTGATGTAGGGGATAAGTCTGCCAGGCTGAAGTGGGACTGGGCGGGCCACGTGAGCCGAATGCATCCCGATAGATGGGCTAAGATCGTAAGACGCAGTGGGCGCCTGATGATGGGCGGAAACGCCGAGGCAGGCCTCGAAGATGCTGGCGTGACGATTTCAATGCATTCCGGGCTGACTGGTGGGACCAAGCTGGCGACTTCAAGTCTTGGAAAATAATGGGAGAGACCTTTGCCCAGCAGTGGGACAACTTAAGTTAGAAAAAAAAACTTAGTAAAGAGTTTCAAGAAATACCTACCTACCTACCTACATACTGACATGGCGTAAACGATATTTTAGTTCCTATTTCTTTTTCCTTTCAATTGTTCCTCTTGAGACACGGAACTCAGACACCGAGAACGGACGTTATTATTTTGTACTTAGCCGTCACTCGAAGATGACGAAGATCATTTTGGTGCCTCATTACCGGTCTTAACGCTTTTATAATGTTTTTTTACAATAAACATAAGCTGTGTACTTTCGAAATCTAAATGTTTTGCACTTCTTTGACGCGTGATCTGAAATCTGCATAACTATCAGCGTGGTAATGCCGCCTATTAACCTCTTGAATATTAGTTTATTCCGCCATATACCTATTTTATGTCCACCAAAACACATTATTATTCTCATAAGGGTAGGTACTGGTACTGGTACTGGGAGACCAGCGCAAGCCAGGCAGAAATGACGTAAGACCTAAGTCGCGCAGACGACGAAGCGCCGCGCGCCGTCCGGGCTCTGTTTTTTTCATAGATTATCCAGTTTTTTTCTGGTACATACGCCACGAGCGTCTGACGTTTCTGTCTTTTGTACATTTACGACGCGTAGGTGTACTAGCCTAAAATAAAATAACTCCTAAGTACCTAAGTCTTAAGTACTAATACATTACACCTCCACTCTGCTCCGCTCTACTTCGCATTTAACCAGCCCTAACAAAGATGACTTCGAATGCACAATCAAAAATACAACGAAACGCTTTGAGAAAAGTGTGGCGATACCACAGTGCCCCCAGATTACTTATGTTACTACTGTAGGGTAGTAGATAATGTAGGTACTTTTTAAGTTTGATGGGTTTTAAAGATTCTGTTTAGCGTGTCATTTGTTTCAGAAGCATTATCCCATTTGTCATCTAGAGAGAAAAATAAGGAAACTAAACACAAACGAGTTTGAATACAGACCGGCATATTACGAAGAAGTGCGGTGTACGATGCCTGAAGATATTGGAATAACAAATGAAGTAAGTCTGTAAGCATTTTTTGTTTGGACGTGCCTCTAACAAACTCCGTAGACTTTTTTAATGAATTTTGATGTATCTAATCATCCCCGGTTGCACCCACTGCAATTCATCAACATTGATAAAGTCAACCATCGCTAAAAATATCATGGCTCTGAAAATATTGGGTTGTGCAAAAGAATTTTCATATTGTATCCGATTTGCCAATAGCTTTTATCGGTAAACGTGCAAAGCTAAAAAGAGCGAATAATTTTTCGACTGCTATGAATCAGTTTATCATGCTTACCATCACTACACTACGCCATCGCCCAGCGTCTATAGTTTAGTAGATGTTGCAACTAATTCTAAGTTACTCAATCAAGTTCAGTTCGGTACAGTTACGGTCAAAGCAACTCTGACGACATCTCTTTCGCACAGAACCAGAAGCGGAAATTTTTTGATCAAAAGTCAATGATCAAATTATTCGAATCAGTGTTAACACATCTACATAATATGTTCGTAAGATTTTGAGAAAATATTTTTCGGACTCCATTGTATCTTGGATTCTGAGGACTTTTATTTCTTGAAACGCGTAACCTGCCCTAATTACCTAGGTATTCTACTAAATAAAGGTTCTACAACCTCAGATTTTTAACTGTGCAAATGATTTTTTTGTTTTGAATGTTCTTTATATTTTGCAAAAACCAGCGAGTCACCAATATTACCGACACCTTTTTTTGATTTCGTAATGTGTTGAAGTTCACTGAACCACAGCGTGTTGTCAAAGACAGTTTGAAAGTATCATGCTTCGCAAGATAACGATGTCTGAATGGAAATTTCCAGATCTGCTCGAGCCTTGGCTTTTCGTGCGTCCAGTGGAACAAAACGATACATCTCACCAGGCGACGATACACCAGGTTAGTACCACCTCTAGCAGCGATATTATTAAACACGGTGAGAACTGAAAGGTTCATAAAGATCGCGAACGAAGAGTACCCAGTGTTTCGGCCCTTCTCCTTCTTTGGAGGTTCACTGAAACGTTTATGGGGTAGCGGTCCGTTTCTGCGCGGTCACAAAGTGGATGCGTCAGTGCTAGAGGCATCAACTGAGCGCTTCCATTCTACGGAGGGCACGGCTATAATATCGTTAAGCCATGTAGGAAATCTTTAGGCAGCCTCAAAACTCCTTCACCAGAGTTGGCTACTACTTAGCTATCTCATAAGAATTTACTTGTCGGTTGTCGGACAATACCTATGCTCCAATGAGTGACCTAGTTTTGTAATTGGGGGATATAACCTTTAGATTTGAGAAAGGCTTGCTTAGAATGCCTGGTTACAACATATATCTTTAGGATTATTAGGAAATACTTAACGTTATTTATTCTTAGTGAATGTTAGCCGTGCAGGATACCTAGTGGTTTAATTTACGAAGGTAATGGGTTCGAAATGTTCGTTGAATATTAAATAAATAAATAAATAATTGTTTATTTCAGCATACAAAGTTCCATATCATTAGGTACTACAAGTAGTAGAGCTAGAGACCTAACAAAAAACATATAATTAATATATATTAGGTAAATTAAGTAGGTATATAAACTATATTATGTAGAAGTCGCTTTTTATTCACGCTGCGGTGCACAAATATCCAGTGACGATAAAAATCATTATCCGGACATTCAGCGATTTTACTTTTACGTGCTTTTACGCAGCGTAAAAGTAAAATCGCTGAATCGTGGTCAAGGTGGTCGCACGATCCATCCGCGCCGAACGCGCCGAATTGTCAATTCAATAGAGGAAATTCTGCATTATAAGTACATCGCTATTTTGTAACTACCAAAAAAATGTAAGAGCAGTTGCAGCAAATGCAAAACATGATTGTGGCATAGACAGATTTTTAGAAAAAGTTATCGAGGATTGCTGTCAGCTGAAACCTAACAAAGTTTTATGAAAACTATACAAAAAAGTACTACTTATAGACAACAATCGCATACGCACTCTCGTATCATCCCTAGTCAGTAAAACAGCAGTAGCTATCATAAATCTGTCTGACTCAACTTGTCTCCTTTTTAGGTTAAAATCTTATTTCTCTCTTTTTTTGCTGCCCATCGAGGGTGCTATTGCTGCAACAAAGTTGTAGAATAATGTGGACATTAATATATTTACATAATCTATAACGTTGTAATCATTTGGCCGTCACATTATTTTGCACTCGGAAAAAAACCAGACAAACAGTTAGGTACTGTTTATCTAGCTTTCGCCCGCGGCGCTTATGCGAGATACTATTAAATAAATAATCCTACAAATTCCCACGTATTTAAAAATGCACGTATGTTCGTCCTGAAAGTCAATTCCAAATATTAGTAAAACTCAGTAAAAGTTTGTTTAGATGTTTGTATATGTGTTTCATTCACACCTAAACCAGTGAACCGATAGTGACCTGGAATAGTATAATAAAGGCTATTCCAAAATGTTGGTACCACGCGGGCAAAGCCGCGCACCGAAGCTTGTCTGAAATAAACAAACGTAGAAAAGGCAAAGGAAAATAAAACAAGAAAACTTTCCTTCATCGGAAAGCGCTGTTTTTCTTAGAATGAAACAAACCTATGAATCACATATTATCGGGTATCATCAATAATTATTATAGCAAACATTTACGAAGGTACCTACTCTGTTTACCTTAACGACGACAGTTTTTCACAAAGATCAAGTATCTCTCATGCTTAGTTTTTCAGAAATTAAATGCCATTAAAACATTTTTAGACTGGAAAATTATTATGAAAAAAATAACGATTCTAGGACCATACTCGTATTATACTTATTTCATACTTCAACTTTAAGTTATGACAAGCTTTTGGTCATGATGTTGCGCGGATTTCGGAAATACCTATTCAGTATTCAGATTCGTGAAATATCAAAAATGCTAATCGATTTTCGTTGATTAAGTAAACGCAGAGATGATATTATTTTTCTGAGAAATTATTTTGCGATAGGTTGTCCCGTACGTACTCGTATCACAACATAATTTCACTAACATTGCTTTTAATTTCAGTGACTGTTGGGAAACCAGGACCATGGTGATTCCGGCCGGCTGCGAGTGCATGTGGCCGGTGCATAAACTTGGCGAAATGAAACTACACTTATAATATTCTGTAACTAGAAAATACAGTGTTCAATCAACGTCCAAAAAGACAAACCACTACTACAAAAAACAATAGATTTCAAGTAACAAGATCTACAAGACCAACAAACACGACAATGTAGAGCTGTGGTAGAGCTTCCTAACGGAAAGGCAAATACTACAAAACTAATTAAAAACCGGCCAAGTGTGAGACGGACTTACGCACGAAGGGTTCCGTACCATCCCACTCATATAATAAAGCTGAAAGTTTGTGAGTTCGTTTAGATGTTTGGATGTTTAGATGTTTGTTTGTTTGTGTTTCAATCACGTCTAATCCAGTGAACCAATTTGGATGAAACTGGAATAGGCGTAGATAGCGACCTAGAATAGCATATACCAGGTAGGCTATTCAAAATGTTAAAAAAAAGCCACGCGCAGAAGCTAGTTATCTATAAGATTGACAAAAAAATCACGTTTGTTGTATGGGAACCCCCTTTATATTTATTTTATTCTGTTTTTTTAGTATTTGTTGTAATACCGGCAACAAAAATTTATACCTTCATCATCTGTGAAAATTTCAACTACAACGGACAGACAGACAGACAAAAACAGGACAACGGGACTCAATTACTAAGACTCCGCGTCGTTGCTTCATGCTACGTTCAAACAAACGTACAATATACACCTAACATGCAAAAGTCATGTGTATGTTTTACAGTGCAACAAATTTATCTGATTCTATGGAACAGGTGAGAGAGCCGCTGTTATCACTTTTGGTGTTGGCAGAAAAATAAATTCGTTGGTTCCACTGTTTGTGGCACTGTACTTTGGTCACAGATGATGCTGTGTGAAATGTCCAGCATTATTTAAAATTATTGGACCCTATCAAGCAGTGTCTAAATTAGGTAGTTCTTACTTCAATTTTGATAAATGAGCTGTAAATCAATTCGTTCCGAGAAAAAGGCTAGATTTTAATCATCATTATTATTTTTAACCCCCGATGCAAAAAGAGGGGTGTTATAAGTTTAACGTGTCTGTGAATCCTGTCTGTGGTATCGGAGCTCCCAAACGGATGAACCGATTTTCATTTAGTTATTTTTTTGGTGTCATAGATAATTTTATCCCGAGTGTTGTTAGCCATGTTCATGAAAATATGTTCAGCCGTTTGAAGATCATTCTCTTTTCTAGTTGATGAGGGGATCTGACTATTGTCAAATTTTTCTAGAAGTGGCGGGGCTTTTTTCGTAGCAGGGTCTACGGGCTTGTTGTAGAAAGCTCTTCTAAGGCACAGGCTACCTCTAGGTAGCGTCTGGCGTCTTCCTATTCCATTCAAATGTAATCAATGGAAATAAAGCACAAATTAGGACACACGGTATGTCTCTCTTTTTAGTTTATTGTACCTACTTAACTATTTTTTGCAATTAAATTTTATGACATTTCATAGTGCTTTTTTGTGAGATTCGTCGTCCGTTTATTACCTTTTCATTAATTTGACATATCATTTAGACACTGTTTTTTTCTTGCAACACAACACTAAACAAAAAAGGAGTAGGTATAGGTAGTTAAGCTCTACTGAACCTAGTGCCTCGCTAATGCGATTTGTCAGTTTGATAGTAACAGGCTCTGGCCAGACAGAAATGACGTAAGACAAGGACATGTTGCAGACGCGGCTCCCCATTTGTTGACTTTCATGCAAAACTAGCTGACTCGATAGCAGTTGTCTTCGCGTCAATTGTCAAACGACTGACAATTATGTCAAACGCCCTAAGGTAAGTACCTTGGTTGTCCACGTTAGAAAGTTACCTACATAAAAAGTTAATATGGTCGTTAAGTTTTTTAAAAATTTCTAGTTTTCCGAGCAATTTTCTTATTAGGGTTCCGTACCTCAAAAGGAAAAAATGGAACCCTTATAGGATCACTTTGTTGTCCGTCTGTTTGCCTGTCTGCCAAGACCCTTTATCTCGAGAACACGACCCTTTATCTCGTGGAGGTATCGAGTTGAAATTAAAACTATATACACAACACATAAGTCTACGGGCCCTTCAAGTTGTGAAAAAAAACATTTTGCAATTTGTAAGTCAACGCAAAAAAAGATTGCTTCGGTTTATGCCGCAAAAAACGTATATTTCGACACTCATGGAAATCAAAATTCATAGGGTACCTACCTACTTCCCGTTGACCTAGAGCTATGGGCAAGAGTAGGTATCGCCTTAGACTACAAGTACCTACAGGGAAATATCGGAAAACTGTATATTTTTAGTTAAATTACAAAAATAACAGGGCTGCAAGGAAATCGAAATTTTGAATGGAGTTAACTGGGTCATGTGGGGTATCGTCACAGGTATCGTATGAAAGGGCATCATTGGCACAAGCTTAAACAGATTTTTAATAATATTTATAGAGAGTTTTCATGTTATGACGAAAAATGAAAAAAACTGTTATACAAACGTACATAGGTAGGTACTTAGGCCTTTCTTCCGAACCATCGGTGGGCGAGTCCGGCTCGCACTTGTCCGTTTTTTTTTAAGTTTGATTGTACACTGACGTTGCAGTTACCTGGCAAAACTACTTATTTATGTCGTATGCAGATCGTTGAACTAGCCATATCATGATATTATGCCTAGGCTTAAATCGTTCAACGACGTCATTTCACGATCGGCCTAACTTACTTGATCGAAATTAGTTTGTTAGGTAATGTTAGGTTAGTAAAAAAATACAAAAATAAATTATAATATTTCGCTATAAATTTGTCCAAAACGTCAAACGCACGATACTAGGGGCGGGGGTAATTTAGGCAGATCGTGAAAATGGCGTCAGATCGCATATCATATGCCTGATTCAACGATCTGCCGACGACTTTAATGGAATGGCTGTTAGAAACAATAAAAAAATAGTATAGATATTGTAAACTAAGCGGAATGTAGTAGATAACGATGATAATGTAGTAGATACCTATAACTATGTAATGATAATATTATGTTTTTAGGGTTCCATTAGGGGTAAGTAATAAATAAAGTTTGGTCTGTTTTTTTTAAATATTAGAAATTGACTTTTGAAAATATTAATATTTATGTTATTGATTAGTGTTAGTTCAATAAAAATATGGTTCACTATAACACTTGTTTATGCTTCCTGCCTGTTTCTCTCCTTACATGCTTAGTACTAATATAACCAGATCGGCTTAAAAATCTGGCCAAGCACGAGTTGCGTTGAGGGTTAGGGTCTTCTTACGTCGGATTAAATTGAAAAACTTTCTTACACAAATTATTAGAATTCTTCATCACTTTTAAGCCTTTCACTGCAGTAGGTGCCTACTTGCTGCAGTGAAAGGCAAACTGCATCAAAGATCTGTGACGAATTTACTTTAAAAAGTTGGAGCACAACCGACGGAATGATTGATTTAAAAAAATAACAAGACAAGTAAGCGAGCGTTGATTTTTGATCGCAACTCAAAAAAAGTAGGAATCGCTTAGGCAGGGCCCGCGTAATAAAAAGTTAATGTAATGTAACATGTATGACGTCATCGAACAGAACGACACTTTTTTAAAAGCTTTTTAATAACTTGCAATGTTTGTGTTGATTGTCAAATATTGCAAGCAGAATTTGACCCGCTTCCCGGGTTCCGATTGAGCTGAATTTTGGTACAATGTAATATTATGGTGACAGCGACTTGATCTAATGATGGATGGAGTCAAGAGCTGTTCCACGGAACTCCTCAGAAAATAGGCCGATTGAGTTGAAACTCGGTTTGTTGATCAAGTTTCATCTACAATTTTAAAATATTGTGACAGCGAGCTGATCTGATGATGGAAAACGGAACTCTTCAGATAATAGACCGGTTGAAGTTAAACTCGGTATAACATCGGTTAAGTTTTGTGTACAATTTGAAAATATGGTGACAGTAAGCTGTTCTGATGATGGAGCCATGAGCTGTTCAATGGAACTCCTCAGTGAATAATAGTATGATCCGTGTTTGGGCTCATATGAATTAGCTCACAGTTACCTGTAAAAAGCTTGTAAGTACCTAAGTACATATTGAAAAACATTTTTCAAAAAAAACTTATCTTCCATAGTTTTTTAAAAGACTACTTACATAAAAATATAAGGAGCTGGTGGTAAATTATTTATAATATTTGTAATAACTATGTAAGTTTTTATGAATAAATTGAATTGAGTTGAATAAGTAGGTACCTATATAGCTACTAGCTTTTCACCCGAGTTTCATGCTTTAGAACTTTAAGCTTTATTACATTGGAATGTACGTGCTATCTTGAAAATCTAATTAAAAAAAATAATAACAAGACAGATTGACTGTCATGTTTGTGAAAACGAGGCGAAAACGCTTTTTAACCGACTTCAAAAAAAGGAGGAGGTTCTATGTTCGGCTGTGTATGTATGTTTTTTTTTATATATTTTATACTAGCTGCGCTCCCGCGGTGTGACCCGCGGTCCCTCGGGATTTTTTGGGGATAAAAAGTAGCCTATGTCCGTCCCTGGGATACAACCTTTATCCATGCCAATTTTCAGCCTAATCTGTTCAGTGGTTTGGGCGTGAAAAGGTAACAAACAGACAGACAGAGTTACTTTCACATTTATAATATTAGTATGGATTCTACTAGCGACCCACCCCGGTTTCGCACGGGTGCAATGCTGATACTAAATTTCTCTACTATATTATGCATGTATTATACATAAAAACCTTCCTCTTGAATCACTCTATCTATTAAAAAAAAACGCATCAAAATCCGTTGCGTAGTTTTAAAGCTTTAAGCATACATAGGGACAGAGAAAGCGACTTTGTTTTATACTATGTAGTGATGGTTTGTAGTTTGTAATACGAACGTTTTTTTAATTAAATGTGAATTTAGGACATTGACATAGGAATTTATCGCGTAGTTTACTTTTTTGGTCACGCCCCGTTAGCCTAGACACGGTTGTTGCAACACAGACGAAACTAGAGAGATATAACAGAAATGTTAATATTTTTTACATTAATTTATTTTTATTTTCTAAATAAACGTTTTGTGCTGGAGAAATTATTATAGACACAGTAGACAACTTTGGATAAGTATTAAATTCACTAAAATTTTGGTCATGAAGTTACGGCTTTCGGAAAAACTTTTTTTATGGAAGAGGGGGCAAACGAGCAAGTGGCACACCTGATGGTAAGTGATTGCCATCGCCCACAGACAACTGCAGCATCAAGAGGCACTGCAGATGCGTTGCCGGCCTTTGAGGTAGGAATAGGCTCTTTTCTTGAAGGCGCTTAAGTCGTATCGGTCTGGAAATAGCTCTGGCCTCAGACGAGTTCATGTGACTAAAAGTAAAAATATTTCCATAATTAGGTATGATGACAAGGTAGCCTTAAAAGTACCTACTAAGAAATAAAAGTAAGTAAGTTAGGTACTTTAATCAAGTAAGTATACGTACCTTTACAATTACTTGTATAATGGTGTGTAGTTAACATCGTTGTTCAGATAAAAATAAATACACTGCTCTAAGTAAATTGTTTTGTAATAATTTATTAAATTACTCTGAAATTACGTTTAAACACGCGAATTATGCAGTTATCTCTAGTGTGATATACGGACCGATTGATAATAATTTATACTTAATTATTAATTATCCTATTCACCACGATTTAGTTTCTATTTTTTATTTTCTGCTTATACACCCCTATTTTTTAATTACCAAAAAAATTTGAAACATGGTCTCGGTGTCTGTTACTGATCACATTTATGTAGTTAAAACTCAAAAAAAGAGAAAAAAAATTATTACCTCAAAAGGAGACGAGACGAGTCAGACATGGATTTATGATAGCTACTGCGGTTTTACTGACTGGGGATGATACGAGAACATAGTTCGAATGAGAGTCTGTACGCGATTGTTGTCTGTAGTACTTATTTGTACAGTTTTCTTAAAATTTTGTACGATTTTGGTTGACTACAATCCTCTATAACTTTTCGATAGTTCAATAAAAAAAAGTTCTGACCATGCCATTATCATTTTCTGTATCTGTTTTCTGTATCAACTGTCCTTAATTTTTTTTGGTACTCATAAAATAGCGGTGTATAATACATAATAATATATTCACCGAATTGAGTACTAATTATAATTTAGTAGGTATAATATACTACCTATGCATAGTTTGCTTAGTTAGTTCTATTATATACCTACATCATAAGCAGATAAGTAACCCATAGTACCTAGTTATGATTTATTTCAAACATGGTCACATTTTAAAAATAAAATATCAATACGGCACTCAGATTTAAAAGTCGTGAGTCCGTACCGTTTTCGAAAAAGCGCGGCATTCTACCTACACCCACATAATATTTAAATTTGAAAGCTCAAGACAATTTATTGTATTTTGCTCTGTAGATAAATCATTGGCAGATAAGAGGGGCAGCTGTTTATTATGATACAATCTACCAAAAACGCATTATAGATACAGTGCGTGGGAGCCGCGCAGGCGCATCCATTCAGTCCGCGTCAGATCGCGCTAGAAGGCTGTATACCACTGCGTTCCCACCACAACCGTCTCAGTAAGTCAGCTCGTTATGTACGTAATATTACGATCGAAATTCCGTTCCTATTATTTAAAAAACCTTTATTAAGCATATTTTCAAATGAGAAATTGAGCTACTGCGTACCGTGTTTAATTATTAAAGGTTGTTTTAAAAAAGGAAATATTTGCACAAAGAAAAACTGTGATTTTTTTGTGATAATGAATGCATAAGTTACGGTAGTGATTATGTGGTAAGATATATAAAAGTATTATGAAAAACCCTACTATAAGTACCTAATTAAAAATGAGGTTAAAAATTAAGCTCAGTAGGTTAATATTTGATTATTACCTACCGATTTGTTTTGAAAGGAAATCAAGTATTTTAATTTTTTTTAAA
Organism: Epirrhoe alternata; assembly: GCA_963565295.1. Classification (NCBI taxonomy): domain Eukaryota; kingdom Metazoa; phylum Arthropoda; class Insecta; order Lepidoptera; family Geometridae; genus Epirrhoe; species Epirrhoe alternata. The sequence goes on from OY751375.1 coordinate 7,390,888, forward strand.
TCTTTTTATGGATGAATAAGATACTTAAATGGCAAATAAAGTGTGATAAGATACCTAAATAAATTTTCCCCAATATTTGGCCCCTATTCGTGACCTTGTTCCGAGTGCAGCTAGTCGAACAAAGAGGGCATAAAAGGCCACAGATACACCTACACCCACTCCGGGATGGGTCGATGTAAAGTAACCCCACTTAGCTAGACTTTGGCGCCAGCGACCAACTTGAGCTCGAAGGGATTTAACGACTTCCAAATTGACCACTGGCAGATTTTGGCCGGGAACTGGAGGGAGGCCATTGGATGAGGGCCCTTATAATCTTCTCGCATTATCCTAATCCTAATCCTTATCCTAATGATATAATAAATCAGAAAGTTTGTATGTTTGAATATTTGGATGTTTGTATGTTTGTTTATCAATCACGCCTAAACCAGTAAACCGATTTGGATGAAACTTGGAATTGGCGTATAAAGTGACCTGGAATAGCATACAGGCTGTTCAAAATGTTGGTACCACACGGGTGAAGCCACGCGCAGAAGCTAGTTACTAATATATAAATAAATAATAAATAAAAATCTTTATTGCAGACGAGGTCCATACAAATTACATTTACAAAATTCAATAAAATAATAAAACATTATACCTAACCTAACCTATCTAATGGGTGATACTCACCCACTTCTTGTACGTCAGTGTTAACATAAGGCGATCGGCCAAGCTTTTTATAATTGTGTTTCTACACATGTCAACTCTGGACATAAAGGAAGCAATTCGCTTTCTCTGGATGGCATTAAATGTGTCTACTCGGGCCTCAGTGAACATTTCCGATACACTACAGTATCGCTTTAGGCCCATGAGTTGTCTGTAGATGTTATTATACGCGACTCTAATGCCATCATGAGACGCGACAGTATACTCCGTCCAGAGTTGACACGTGTAGAAAGACTGACAATTCGTTTTGAAAAGAGAAACTTTCACGTCAGGCGATGCTTTATAAAATCGTCTCGCGATCATGTTACCCACAACACACAGTGACCTTCGCTGTCGTTCGATATCCGATTCATCCCTGAGGTTGGAAGTAACAATATGACCAAGGTATTTAAAACTACTTACAATTTTAACAGCCTGCCCGTTAAGACTAACAGCAGGTATACTTTCCGGACCCTTTCCGGCTCTAAACACGATCATTTCCGTCTTTTTTTCGTTGTACACTAAACTGTGTTTAGTTGCATATCTTTCACAGATACTCAGCAGCTTTCTCAACCCCTTGATCGAGGGGCTGAGCAGGACCATGTCATCCGCATAGCTCAGATTGTTCACATATCTTCCATCCAGCCTCAGCCCCACAGGCGTACTGCTCAGCTCCTCGATCAAATCGTTCACGTACACGTTAAATAAGTCGGGTGATGTTAGTCCCCCCTGCCTCACACCACAAGAGAGCCGGTAAGTGTCCGAAAACTCTGTTCCCCACCTTATGTTGTTGGTTTGATTCTCGTACCAGAACTGAAGCAGACCAACAACATCAGCCGGGACACTCGCGTTACCACGCAGCTTTCGCCAGAGAATATCATGGTTCAAGGTATCAAAGGCGCGGCTGAGGTCGAGGAAGCACACGTATACTGTCGTATCCTGCTGCCTGTAGTAGCGGACAACCTGCTTGAGAGAGAATATTGCCATGTCCGTGGATACTTGCGGACGAAATCCAAATTGAGCATCATCATAATGGATGTTCTTCAGATGTGTATGTATAACTCTCTCAAGCACCTTGGCCACAACAGTCGCAAGGGAAATAGGCCTATAGTTGGCCACGCTCGAGATAGCTCGGTTTTTAGTTATAGGCACAACTAACGTACGAATAAGTTCCTCAGGTAAGTAGGTAACTAGCCTAGTTGTCCTTGCCGACAGGAAATAATTTGTCAATACATGTAGACTAGACTAAACTAAGTTGCGAGAAACGATAACAGCTGCTAATGTGCATATTCTTCAAAAATATCCTTGGATGAATGAACGCATCAAAGGCTCACTCAAGGTTTGAGTTTTTGTTCCATATGGGATATTCTTCTTCAGAACAACTGCGGTGTCACGCATATATTACCGATGTAAAGAAGAAAATATAACAATAGCATCGCAAATACAATATTCAGCTAGCCACTAATGAAGTAGGTAAATTAGGCAAAAACTCATGGGAAGCTAGTAAACCATTACCAAGTTTGTTAAAATGGGAATCAACTACAAGATAAAACTATAGGTATATCGATAACAAAAAGACTACAAAGAAAATAAAACGCTTTCTTAAAATGAAAGCGCTCGCCAAAACTTTCAATTAGATACTTTACAACACTACTTTATTTTATTTTTTTTGTAGCTAAGCGTAATAAAGCTAGTCTTTTGAACTGTTTTTAGTGCTAGAATGGAAAATTATCATGTTTTTCTGTTATTTATTTGTTCAGATTTAAAATTCCACAGTAGGGTGTGATCAGTGATTTATTTATTTTAATTTAATTAACACGGTTATTACCAATTACATTAATTAAATACAAAACGAATGATGTGTGATGTGTGGACCTATTGGTTAAAAAAACAATGATCACTCCTAGGACTTGCCTAGATACTTACATATAAATATATGTATATATGCTTGCTTTCCTAATGTTCTCTACGAAAATATTAATGTTGCTTTATGTTTATATTAGTTTCTCCATCTACGCATCTATTTATCTACGCATCTTATTTGATTTTGTTAAAAATCCTATAAATATTATAAAGGCGAAAGTTTGTAAGTATGGATGTATGGATGTATGGATGTTTGTTACTCTTTCACGCAAAAACGGCTGGACCGATTTGGTTGAAATTTGGTATGTAGATAGGTGATACCCTGGATTAACACATAGGCTACTTTTTATCCCGATATTCCCGCGGGAACGGGACTTACGCGGGTGAAACCGCGGGGCGCAGCTAGTGTTACATAATCCCACTGTTTTGAATTCTTACTTCACATCATGACAGTTCATGACAATAACAGGTTGAATCATCATCATCGACAGAATGAGTTACTTGAATAAGTTCTTATTTAAGTACCTACCTACTTCTAAGCACTATGTATATATCCATATGTAGACATATATACCTGGAAGAGATCGCTTTTAGTGATAAGGTCGCCCATTGCTACACATATTATTTAAGCTAAATCTGTTTTCTTTGTTGTTTTTTTCTCTTGGTGTGCAATAAAGCAATATTCTATTCTATTCTATATTTTGTGCAAATAGACGTTATCTTCAGAACAAGTCATCCATCATCTCCCTGCCCTTATCCCACTTGCTTATGGGGTGGGCACTAGGAACTATAGAACAGTCTATGTTCGACGCAAGTTCTTTTTCTTTTAATATTGTTCAAGAATATCATATATTATAATTTTTACCAGAGATTTTACCCTGCCTTGACCCTGTCATTCTCACTCTATCCAGTGTCATGTCAGTGTCAGTTTGCTGGTATAGTACCACAAACTTATCTGATCCGTTGAGAGGCGCTGTTGTCGCATTTGGTGTTGGCAGAAAAATTAAATTTACAGTAAAATTCGTTAGTTGCTCTTTTGGCCACCGGTCCAGGTTGTTTGATACTCGCTACGACTAATTTTTGTACCTACTCTTTGGGTATGACTGTGGTATGACCAAGGTAAAGGTTACCTACCAAAGGACAAACACCTTGCCCTCTCAAATCAAAAATCACATTTATGTTAGTATTTGTATTAGTTTGACTCTACTTTCAATCTGAAGGATCTGAAGGATTTTTCGTTTCGTATGTATATGCGCTTTAACCATTCTTTAACACAAGTTTTTAACGGTGAAGGTTCCTTAGAACATCATTAGGAAACCCGCAGATTAGTCAGTTCCATACCTCTTCTTCTTCCTGCCCTTATCCCACTAAGTGGGGTCGGCACAACATGTTTCTTTCTTCCATTTCCCTCTATCACTCGTCATATCAGAACTCACTCCTTTCACTAACATATTCGCATTCACACAGTTCATCCATCTTTTCTTAGGCCTACCCCTACCGGTATATCCATCCACCTTCATACTCATCACTCGTCGTGTTATATGACTTTCATCCCTCCTCATGACATGCCCATACCACGCCAACCTTCCACTTCTCAAGTCAGTTCCATACCTATTGACAGAGAATGGTTTAGGTGCTGGGCAAGGCTACCTATTCTATCTCAAACGATGTCCCAGGCATCGATTTGATCGAAGGTCTCAAGCATTAGTGTATATATGTAAAGGCCTATGTTTTAGACTCTAAATAAAAATATTTAACAATCTACATATTTTAACCTTAAACTTATATGTATGTATATTTACCCTTAAAATATTTTATATTCCGTGTTGTTTACGCTCTTTATTATGCGGGCAAGAAGATGATGATGATGTTTAGATACTATGCTTACGCGATACTCGTATCAAATGGTGAAAACCTGAGCTACGTAACCTGATCAATCCAGACACTAGTGACTGAATTCAACTGCAGGTTGGACTTTATTGGCCACAAAGCAGACATACATATTTGCGGATAGGACTATAAAATGTTGCCGACGTCATCAGGAAATGCGGCTCGTTTCTAACGTCAATCTTCATAAGCATTTTTTTTATTGAAAAGGTGACGCGTGCGGGTGCGATGACCATTAAAAAAACCATGTCTTCCGATACTTAGGTACCTATCCAAACGCGCGCTTCGAGAAGAAAACGTGCGTCTAACGCGCATTTAAAACGCCTAATGTGTAAGCGGAAACTTATAACTGGTCGCCAGTTTTAGCTTATTCTTTACCTTTTTGTTTTCTTATGAAAATTGAATAATTTATTATTGGCTATTTATATCTAACAGCATAAATTATAATAAAAGATGAGGTGAATCGTAAAGTTGCATGACCAATGTCGTGATGGAATTTTTGGTGTTGCGAACAATAATGAATCAATCTGGTCGACATTATTTATTATTTTTTAAGAACGACTTAGGTATGTACCAAAATGTTTAGATGACTACATAGGTAATGGTAATAGGTTATTAATTCAATGCCATCAAGAAACACTTACTAATTGCGAAAGCTCAAGGTTTTAGATACTAGAGGCCATTTTTTTTAAAGTAGCTTAGAAGTCTAGCATTACCTACATTGTAATAATAATGAATGAAACCTGTTCTGTAATTATTTCCATACAAAGTTGAACAACCTGTATACACCGTAGAGGTTGATTTTCTGAAATTTGATAAGCCTAAATGTTATTCCAGAACTTAAACCATTTACATTTCTTTCATCAAAATCGGTTTAGTCGTCACGGAGATAGGGCAACAAACATTCGCAAACACAGACTTTCGCATTTATAATATTAGTAAGATGTTCATCGGGGATAATGTAGCAGTAGTTTCTTCCAGTAGTTTCGGAGCCTATTAATTTCAAACAACCTATTGAGATTAGGTCAAAATCAAAACCAACCTTTTCTTTATAGTTACGTAGTATTTTTTTTGGCCCAGCAATGGGCCACAAAAAGATTAAAAGAAGTAGGTATAGTGTACAATGTTCCAATTCACTTTGATTCAATCTTCTCTGACATTGAGTTTTTTTATCGAAATCTAGGTCACAGACTTTTAATTCTCCTTCTTCTTTTATTAACTGGCAACTAACTGTAGTATCAGTATAATTCTGCCAATTCAATTTAGTTTTTGTATGACATTACTGTAGGTAGTCTTTTTTTAAAGTAAAGCAAGTAAGCCTGTATAAAACTACTTAATTATAAAACATGTCCCGAACGTAAAACGCGTCGTCTAGTTTTGAGTAGTGTGTTTTGTTTGGTACTTACTCCAAGGTTACTACGAAGCAGTGCAATGTTTTTTCCTACAGCCATTCTAGAAACGTTGCTCTACATACTACTTTGAGAAACAAAACAAGAGTTACAAGTACAACTTCATTACGCAACTAAAAGGTACAAAAAGTAAATAACTCTATTGTGGACATTACATGAGAGAAAAAAATGATTTTTTGGGAGATCTGATTGAGTAAGTGTACCTACTTTTCACGTGTTGTGCAATATAATAAGTAGAAAGGGTCTGGTTCCAGTAGAAAGGTTTCTGCGGAACCTCGAAGGTTAAAATGATGTGTAATTCGATTCATGGAAGTTTCCACTTAGCCAAATTTATAACCGTTATAGCTATCGGAAATTTGGAACACCTTTATTGGGCACTTTGAGTAGGTTGGAGGTACTTGAGGGATAGTCCCTCAAGTATATTTTTTATTTTGTATGCGTTTCATGTGTAAGCTTAAAAACAAATAAATATAAAAAAATGTTAATTCTTAAGATGACATTCAAATACGATTGTCATACCATGAAACAAAATTTTCGGTTATATTTTTATTATTTACCAAAGGTTATTTTAACAGCTTGATGTCACTAACCTTAGGTAGGGTAAAGGCACCAGTAGGCGGCCTTTTAGTGAGGTTTTTAAATTGAAACCTCTATAAAAAGAAATGGTATTAGTAGGATTCAAGCAAACGAATGTTCTAGACAGATAATTTAACGATAATTTGTATTTTTTTTAATAATATAAGGGTTTAAGAAAAAAATCGAGACTTTTCTAAAGTCTGCCAAAACACCAGTCAGTGGTCGGCCTCAGCGACCCTGCAGTAGTCGATCAACAAGTCAACAAGGGCAAGTACTTTTATAATAATATTATAAAGAATAAAACGTAACCATTCATAATTACTGGTATGTGCATAAAAAACAATTTGACGCGATAATCTTGATTACCTACTTTTTAAAAATTCAAAATTAGCGGTCCATCGCGGTATTACCCGCGGTCCCTCGGGAAAACTTCACTTTCCCGGGATAATATATAGCCTATGTTCATTAGGAATAATGTAGGATTCTAATGAAAAAGTTTTTTTTTCAAATCAGTTCAATAGTCTTGGAGCCTATTCAATTCAAACTATAATATTAGTATAGATACAGGTCTAGCCAGTAAAGGCGCAGTACTGCAGCGGGGTCGACTACTGGTGTCTTAACCCTATTACCCCAAGTCAGTTAATTAATAAATAACTCTGGGAAAATAAGTTTTAAAGAATGGGTATCCGCCAGAAAAGGTAAAACGAAATAAGATAAGATCAACAAGCAACCAACACAAGCTACAAGTTCACCCGTGACCACGAGCGCTGCAACGCGTTCGAAACGTCGGCGTGTCGACGGGCCAAATAAACAATTCGGTACGTGATAAAAACCCGTTATTCAATAATTAAAAAATCAAAAACCCGGCTGCAAGAAAGTGAACTTTGAGATTTCGCAATACGTAGGTAGGGTAGGCTGGGTACGGTTGTGACAATTTTTCTTTAAAAAATGCAGATCTCTCTCTTTCCGTTCACCGAACAGACGTCGTTGAAATCTTTTGTTCTAAAAACTAGTACCCACCTTCTATACTGCCATGGCTTTTTCTTTTGCGATGTTCCCACTTGGCAATACATAAGTTAGATCAACATTAAAGTTTACAATTGTGTCTCCGATGAACTTATCCTAGGTAACCATGGGATGGTATTTATCCGTAAATGGATTCAAAATACTTATCTATCTATCTTACAATCTATCAAAAAAAAAGGCCGCGCCAACACATCATCATCATCAGTAAGAGTCACAGAATTCTATACTTAAAGTATAATTAACATCATGATTGGTAACAGTATACCAAATCACTGCTCGGCGCACTTGGGCGCACGCTACGCTATAAATGTCATCAAAGAACGGTGCTCGGACATTTTTTGAGTGTTGTCAGTTATAGATTGTGCCTCTTTAGTATCCTAACCCAATGGTTTTAGGTCATGACTTGAGTATGTAGCGGTATACCACATAATGGAAAAATCACAAGCTGCGGTTGAAAACAGAATAGCATAGAAATTATTTAACAGTACCTACTAAGGTAGGTACTGTTAAATAATTTCTATGCTATTCTGTCGGTCATCATCATCGATTCATGCTGTTTTGAACAAATAGATCTATTGACAAATCAATCATCAACATCGGATGAACAGCGTAAATAGATACAAACATACCTTATGTACATTTAATATTAAAGATATATAATCATAACATAAACCTTCGACTAACTTTGTTGAAAGTAACTTTATTAGAAAAAGATTCCAGATTTTGTGAGTTGGTCTATATAAAGAAAAGATGTATAAAGAAAAGAAAAGATGTAGATAATATAAATATTACATACTCCTAAGAGGCCTGTAAACGGGCTACAAAAATTGCATCTTGCTGGCAATTTTTATTGACCCAATATAGCTCAGTATCAGTAGGTATATTTGCAACTCAGGATAAATCATTTGCAATCTAGACATTGAATATTTGCAAAGAAATATCTTGATTAAATCGCCGGACTACACAGCAATATTGCACTATGTTGCGAGATATACGAGTAATCGGCAACTTGGCGGCTATACCATTGCAGCAAGAAATTGTCAAAAAACAAGTCCGTTTACGAGCACCTATAGAGCGGTCCCCGTCATTACGTACGATCGGGGCGTAACCCGATCGAAACGTCGAGGTAAGACGTTACACGACCTTGTCTCGTTATTATCATTAATATTATAATTACTAAGTTTGTTATTGAGCGATAAGTTATTGTGCTTCTCTTGTAAATATAAAAAAACCCTTTGTTTGGCCCTAAGTATATTTCGTTTTTTTAGTAGTTTTGATTTTCTTGCGAACACCCAACATCAATTTTCAGTTTAATTTTATCTAATACCTACCTATAAACCTTTCAATAGAAACATTGTCGCACGTGTAGCGAGTAACGACTGCTGCTGCTGGTGATCATTATGTGTGACGTTTTTACTTGCTCTACAAGAAATCAAAATACCATTATGTACCCGCCACTCTCTCCCCAACTGACCTTAGTAACCCAATCAAATACTCGTAGAAGCTTAAAATATTACGATGAAGGAGTAAATGCAAATGAAATGTAGGAGCATCTCCATCATTTAACTTAGCCAACATCTACCTACCTACAAGTGAAAACACCTAAGGAATTTGAGATGCACTCACGACACATGAAAAGAAGGATAAACTGAGCCGCGGTGAGTAGGTACGGCTTAATAACTGTTCCGCGAGGAATCAATTTTGGCTCAATTACCCACAGCTCAGTTCGTAAAGCTTTCTATAAAGAATGGATATAAGTCTCACTTGCAAATACCAAACGGTCGCAAATATTCAGATGTTTCCTACTACAACTAGGTAGGTACTACAGGCTATGAAGCTACATTGTATTCGGTCGATAACATCAGAATTCGAACCAAAAAATTGGCCCTTGAAGTCACAAATCGCAACTTTGGTCGTGCTTTAGTCTGGCCCGAACATTCGGATTCGGACATGAGAGTGTAAGGGGCACCTGGTGCTCATTTATAATGATCAAGTGCAGCTACTGGTTTTCTTCTTTTTAATAAGATTCGCTCATATTTTGTTCTACTATTTTATAGAAATAGCAGGATTCAAAATTCAACTTTAATCTAGGAGGTAATCCACGCAATACTTAATTAAAAAAACATCATCTATTTTTAAAATGATGGTTGTATTCAGTTAGCTCATTCCGTGACGGACAACGAAGGGTCATGGTTATAAGATTATTACTATAAGATAATGGTAATTCTAATGGCGTAAATTAGGTGTTCTCAGTCAAGCAATTAGTTCGTCATTGATTATGAAGATGCCAATGTTATGTAGCTAAGATGCACTTATTTTTCTACTTGACTAGTTAAAGACCTCTATGCTAGGTCCGTTGGGGTATAATGATCGTAAGGCCCGCAGCTTAGTCAGCTAAGCTCCACAACTATATTGGATTGACCATGTCCTTTCTGTGGATGAGGCCGATAAGCTTGGATGATGGTTTTTATGCTGGCGTTTCGTTGAGTTTAGGCATTGGTTGTCTGCTGATGTTGCATAAATAAATCGTCTCGCAAAGCCGTCGATGAAGAAGCCTAAGTTATTTTTGTTGTTTTTTTCAGAAATGGCGTCCTTTACATCAATAAGAGAGTTCTACAAGAACCGAAATGTGTTGGTGACTGGAGGCACTGGCTTCATGGGCAAGGTGTTGGTTGAGAAACTACTCTATTCCATCCCAGACATAGGGAATATATACATTCTTGTACGTCCTAAGAAAGGCAAGTCGGTTGCGCAGAGGTTGGAAGACTTGCAAAGGCTTCCGGTAAGTTCCTTGGAAAAAATTAGGTCTTTGATATTTTACCAAAGTTTTATTAATAATTGAGCCACCGGGAAGTATAATAAATAATGCTGAACAATTTCACACAGCAGCATCTAGCCCCAAACTAAGCATAGCTTGTACTATGCTATAGAATAGCTCCTTGTAAAGAAGTCTTTGAACAAAGACAAATATCTAAGCTACAGTTTACTTTTACAGTTATTCGATCGTCTAAGAAATGAACGCCCAAGTGCGCTGAAGAAAATAATTGCGTTACAAGGTGATGTGCTGTTCGAAGACTTTGGACTATCGAGTACTGAAATAGAAAATCTATCGAAGGATATTTCATTGGTGTTCCACTTTGCTGCTACGTTGCGGCTAGAGGCTCCATTGAAGGACAATGTTAACATGAACACATCAGGCACTCAGAGGACTATCAACGTGGCTAAGCAGTTCAAGAAACTCGTTGCGTTTATCCATCTTTCTACTGCATTCTGCTATCCTGATTATGAAGTTTTGGGAGAGCAGGTAATAATATTAGATTAATTGATTGCTTTTGCGAAATCAAGCTTTTGCGAATACAAAAGTTGACTTACAGCGAATATAAATAATAAATATACAACTAAGTAAATACTTAGTCTACTTTAAGTACCTAATCATATTTTAGTTTTAATTAAGTTAGGTATATTATGAAGGTGGTCTCACGACCCTCCGCGCTGAACGCGCTGAACTGTCAATTCAATAAAGGAGACGTCCAAATGCTAGCCGCATTTTCTGACGTCATCAGTATTTTTCTAAAGAAAAATGACTGCGTCGCGTACGGCGCGGACATACTATGTGCGAGCAGTTTAATTCGAGCTTAATTCTATGGATTTAGAAGCAATAAGCATTTCCTACCAAATTATTTTAGATATACGCACCACCAGCGAAACCAGAGAATGTAATGAGGTTGACTGAATGGCTGGATGATCGGCAACTAGCTCTCCTGACTCCTTCTCTTCTGGGATCCCATCCAAACTGCTACACCTTCTCAAAACGACTGGCCGAAAATGTCGTGGAACAGGCTTATCCAGATCTGCCAATTGTGATCGCAAGACCTAGCATCGGTAAGATCTTTCATAAAATGTTATAGGTAGGTAAGTAAAGTACCAACATCATTATTTTGCACTACAAGCGTAAACTTGCAAAATCATTTGCGAATGATGAGTTAATATATTATAAAAAACCTATGAGCTGTGAATAATAGCTTTTAGTAGGTACCTATTCATTTTTTAGGGTTCCGTACCCGAAGGGTGAAAACGGATCATGAACCGGAAAAGGTATTAGACAGTTTAAAGTTTAAGTTAGTAAAACTTTCCAGTGAAATTGAAAAACAATAGAAATGAACATCTTACTAAATGAACATTCTTCAGTAAGAATGTTCATTTCTGTGCGAGACGTTGACTGACTCGCACTTGGTGGTTTTATTAATAAGGATGACCTTAACCTATTCTTTAATTTTGGGGGACTACGAGTATTTATAAGAACGTTATTAGAAATAATATTTTATAATGATATTAACAGTGATTATACCTATCAATCAACAGTTCATTTACTCGTAAAAGGCACGAATACCTACTACTCGTAGCATCACCGGTCACCGTCATTATAACGTTATTGATGGACGTGGTCTTTACACATTAGAGAAAGCTGTTAAAAAATATTGTAATGGATAAATTAGGCTGATTTATTCATACCTAATTCTAATAAGTAGTAAGTGGTAGGTACTAGATATGTAAACCAACAATCTTACTTAAGTATAAAAAATCTAAAAACACTTCCTATTTTTTTGACTAACGATATCTCCATTGTAGAATAAAGAACAACCTCTAATTAATTAATTATAAAATATGAAAGAGAAAAAATACATAAGGCTGGATTACGTAACGTACCGATTGATGAGTGAGTGAGACAGCAGTTCGTGTAATCTCGCTACGCTAAAAATAAAGACTATGCACCTATTATTGCTAAAAACCATTGCCTAAGCTTTCGGCAGTACCTACCTATACTTAAGTACGTTCTTGTAGCCTTTCTGTTTGAAATTTTCTCAGACGCAAACTAGACAAAATGTTTTGTATTTCAGTGTGCCCATCCCTGAAGGAACCTAGCCCAGGCTGGGTGGACAGCTTGAACGGTCCCGTCGGCGTGATGATTGGAGCCGGGAAGGGCGTCATCCGGACCATGTTGTGTGACGGAAACTGCACTGCGCAAGTTATTCCTGTTGACATAGCCATCAACGCTATCATCGCTATTGGAATGATTGAGGGAACCAGAGTGGACAAGTGAGTATGCTAATCGGGCTTTTTGAAGTTAGAATTAGAAGTGATCGAGAATCAAACTCGCACATCCTGCTTCTAAGCCAAGCATGCCGGTTGCGCATATCAAAATCAACTACCTACCTAAAAGTAATTTACCTAATTCAGCTAGGTACTTAATTTATGTTTGACATTATTAAAATAAAAGAATGCTTCTACGAGTATTGCCCGCTGGTACGGATTTTATTGCTAAGATAAAATTGAACACTGTTGTGATTTTAGACAGACTACCTACTAATTCCAAAATATTTCTCATAAAAATTAAGAGCTATGAAATTTATTAATTTATTAAAATTCTTTTCATAACTGCAATTAAAGTTTATTTTAGTGTCGGAAAAAAAATAAAGATACTTAGCCTAGCAGACGACTGGTTTTATGACTATGCTAAAACTACTATCCACTTGATTATGCCAGTTTTAGTATCTCTAACTCCTTTTCACGACAAAAGAAATATTTTTAGGCCTGAAGTAATACCGGTATACAACGTGAACATAGGCCATCAGAAGCCGACTACGTGGGGTGAGGTGCTGGACGTGGGTAAACAGTACGGGCGCAAGGCACCATTGGAATGGCCCCTGTGGTACCCCAACGGAGATATCACCACCAATGTGACGTTGCACGAGTTCAGGCGCATTTTCTTTCATCTACTGCCTGCCTACTGTATCGACTTTTTGATGTTTTTGTTGGGACAAAAGAGATTGTAAGTTTCTGATTTTATTTTTCTTCTGTTAGGTACCTACCTAATGCCGGCCACCCACGATCCAGTCTACCGTCCAGTTTGCAGCGCTGCAAACTTGATCAAGTCGGCAGAACGAAGTTCTTTTTCGCTTGTCATGCACACCCATACCAATACACCGTCAAGTTTACTGGACGCCGCATCCAGTCCGCTGCAGACTGGACGGTAAACTTGATCGTGGGTGGCCGGCATTAGTAGGTAGGTAGTACAAATTAGGCTCTCAAGCGTATTAGAAATGGCGAAAGAATATGAAATCTTCAGACATTTAAGATTTATTCATTAATTTCAAGACATTATTACCTACTTATATATTCATTTTTAAATTAAATACGAAAATACGTTATGCTATATAAATTTTTGTACAAAAAACGGTTAAAAACCTATGCAGATTTAGATTTTTGGTTGTTTTTTTATTTTATTAACATAATGAGCTCAGGTCATATGATAATTTTGGTAATTACCTACTTAAACTTACTTTAATTACATACCTACCTATTTAGAGAATCAAACGCGTGAAACTTTTGTCTTAGTAGGTACTTATTATTTTACCTAAGTAGGTACCTGCTCACTTCTACTTATACCCACATTTTTCCGAGAACAGTAGAAATGGAACCAACAATAATTGACAATGCTTCGTAAGTAGGTAGGTACTTAACGAGGTCTAGTTGACTATTTCAAGGTTTCATTCTCCTCTAGTTCTAGTTACCGATCACGCTATCCGAGAAGCGTCTTAGCGTCGATAGAGCCAAGATCGTCCCGGCCAATGCCATACTTGATTCATTATTGGATTGTTATTGAATTTTTATAAAACTTGATACTTAAGTAAAAGCTAAAAAGAGGAAGAAGAGTAGGTACCTATGTCTGTATGGACAAGAAAGCTTGAGGCGTCACAAATCCTAGCAGAATGAGTTAATTGTTGGCCACTATTTTATACCTCTCTTTCTGTGGCGTTCTAGTTTAGTCCTACGAAGGGACCTATTCTAGGTATTAGGTACCTACTGCTTGACACAATTGTATTTACGAAAATACTAACCAAGTCTTTCTATTTTTAACCGACTTCAAAAAAAGGAGGAGGTTCTCAATAGTCTGTATGTTTTTTTTTTTTTTTTTTTTTTTTGTATCTTGTTACGCGATTACTCCGCCAATTGTAGACCGATTTTTAAAATTATTTTTTTGTTTGAAAGGGTATGCTCCAGAGGTGGTCCCATATAAATTTTATTCCTGAGGGTTTGATAGTTTTCCCGTAAAACTCTAAAAACCTTCCCTCCTAGCCATTGTAAATCGAATCGACATGCATTATGTCAAATTGACGCTTTACTAATGCCAGGAACTCACGTGCCGCGAAACTTGACATAAAATGTATGCAGTTTTGGTAATTAATGCCCTTCGACGCCGGTGGAGCCTAAGCATTATCTGTCGATTTGATTTCTTTTTCTTATTTAGATTTTTATGTATGGCTTATTGATTCCCTGAGTCACGCCGTGTGTGGAGTCGAACATTGAAGTCGGTTTTTCTTTTAGTTTTAAAACGTAATTATTCCATTCGAAGTTGCGGTATAGTTATGTGCAGAGAAATTATCTCTTCGCGTCGTAGTCCCAACAATAAAATTAAATGCTCTAGAAAACACGCCATTATTCTGTAATTTGAAAATGTTTACAGTATGGTCAGAATTCAAGACCGAATCAGTCAAGGCCTGGAGGTGTTGCAATACTTCACTATGCGCCCATGGAACTTCCCTTGCCCCAACTATGACAGCATTCAGGCAAAACTAAATGAAGAAGAACGAATTATATTCAATACAGATGTAACAGTCATGGACCGCGACAGTTACATGGAGAGATGCGTAGAGGGTGGCAGAATCTACTGCTTGAAGGAGGATCCCACAAAAGTGAAAATGAACTTGTCTTATCATAACTTGTAAGTTTAAATACCTATATGTATAAAGAAGATAGAACACAGTGAGTTCTCAAAAATCTAGAGTGGAGAAACGCGTTGTTACCTATCTGTAAGGCAAGAGCTTGCAACCGCCAGACCTTAGAAGCTAAAAATCTGTGTAGGTAACAGCCCCAATACCTGCAGGTAGATCATTAGGAGATATGAGGTAGCAAAGATGCTTAGAATAGAATCCCAAATTTCCTGAATGCTAAAGGGAAAATTACGCTGTATTTAGGTAGGTAGGTGACTTACCTACTTAGGTATAATATTTGTAGGTACCGGTCTACCTAGCAGCTATAGAGAATGGTGAATTCTGAATTCTCCAGTCCATCTATTAGCAACCTTTGTCTTACGAATTGTTTTCTCATTTCAGCCTCTACGTTTTGGACTGGGTAGTCAAAATTTTGTTTTGGCTGTTCATTATGTCATTCTTGGCCGCATGGTTCGAGCCGGTACGTTCAGTCCTCTCGATCGGGGAACCGTTGGTCAAGCATCTACCATTCTTGGGATCTGCTGTGTTTGGTAAAACTAATGTATGAGTGCCGGAACAGACAACGGCGTATCTTACTCGCGTAATTTGTATAGTGATTGCAGATATGCTAACTTCCATTAAACAACTCTTTTGAAGTTTTATTACACGACTCTCAGAGTCGCTTCAATTAATGTAGGTCATCAAAAGATTGATTCAGTTGTGTTGTTAAAAATGTCTTTTGAATAATACCTAGTAGATACCTACCTACTATTGGATATCTCAGAAATGGCCAAACACAGTATTCCAATAAAACAATACTTATATATTTCATTAATACAAACATACCTAATCATCAATTTACAATTTTATCCAGCAATCCAATCTATCCACCCGTGTCCAGGCTCTGCCTCCTGTTTTGCCGCTCTTTATTCTTGTTAATTTTTGCCTACTCGTCAATTACGCATTTCACCTTCGTCGGAGTGACCGAGTGCAAACTTTTTCATAAATTCTGCTGATTATATAAAAATAATTCAAACCTTACAGTACCTAGGTATTAAAATACCCAAAACGAGAAGGTAACCTGCAATCACTAACCCAAATTACGCGACGCAATTGCGTCCATTGTGGTTCCGCAATAAGTTGTTTCGGAATGGATTTTGTAATTAATTACATGCTAAGTAGGTACCTACTTACAGATTAATAAAAGTTTCTTATTTTTTTACTCATCAAGCTTTTATTAAATACCTACCTACCTACCAATTGTTTAGTTCCTACCTACCTACCTATCATCATCATCACCTCAACCCACTATATCAACCTGCTGGATCTGGGTGTAGGTAAAAAACCTAGGTCTATCTGTAGTCTGCCTTATCCAAAGATTTCACATAGGAAGGTAGTAAGTACCTACCTACACCTGAGTAATTAAAACCCGAATCCCAGAATACAGAGAGGATTATTATATTTTTACTCTGGCGATTGAAAATTTTGACAATGACTCCAGAGTCGTGATAAGGTACTTCCCACGTTACCTATATCCAGATAAAACGTGGGAAGTACCTTATCACAATTAGTTTATGACCCATCAAACAAAATGCCTAAGCCTAGCGGAGCGGCCGCGTTCGATCATCTAAGGCTCGGACCAAGAATCACACTTGGTCCTAGATCTAAGGCCTAAGCAAAGAAATAATTTACAGTGTCACAAACTCAACTGGACCGGTGGCCAAAAGAGCAACTAACGAATTTTACTATAAAATTATTTTTTCTGGCAACACCAAATGCGATAACAGCGCCTCTCTCACTGGTTCAACAAGTTTGTTGCACTGTACCTGTTTTTTTTTTTAGCTGAGCTTGGTGACCGTCAACGACCAGTAACAGTCAACGTCAGAATGAAATGCTAATACACGTCGCCATTTCAATGTCATGGCATGTCATTCGAGTGGTGACTGACAACCAAACCAAAGAAAGAGTTGTTCTGAAATTCTGTTTGAATGAACTTCTGATTTCTGATCAAGCAGCTTCCAGTTTACGAAGTTAGTTGTGTGTTTGGGGTTGGGAAGGGAACTTGGAAGGAAAATACAAAACAAATCAAACAAGAATCTTCTATTTTGATAATTATAGAAAAAATAAGACGAATGTAACGTAGTGATAATTGGTGTAATTGTGTAGTACTTTGGAAAACACTGTCTTGACAACATGCACTGCCAAATATTTTGGAAGGTTAGTAAGCAACAATTGGCACCGGCATTTCAGTTTACGTAGCATTCTAATCCCTATTATAAGGCTACGTAAACTGTATCTAGAATATAATTTAGTAGGAAGGTTTATTAATTATCAAGGAAAGTATTATTTGTAGTACCATGTGCTATAGAATTCTAAGGATAACAAGGTATGTCAATGCTTTTTATTTTCTTGACAGTTCTAGAAAAACTATTATTACTCTACGTCCCTATATACCTGCTTTCAGGTAATAAATGGGGTAGGTATCTACTTGTGAGTAGACTCGACTTATGAATAAATCAGTCAGTATGGACGCTTGATGCTTTCACACCACATTGAACATTTGTTACTTCTAAAATAATCTGCAGCCTAGCAGGAAACAAAAATTAAAAAAAAATACTGAATATGGGCATAACTTTGTATTAAATACTATCTTCTAAACTGTGTTTAAAAATTTTTGTTTCAAAGTTATTCGATGCAAATAGACAAATTATACATGGTGGTGATGTCCTGTTTCTAGATTAGGAGTGGGAAAAGATGAAGATGATGATTATTATCACAATTAATAAAAATAATAACTGGGGTCCGCTCACATGAGCTAGAGTCGAGACGGCGTCAAGGCACAGGCCCCCGCATCTATGTTTGCTTAAAGATGGTAGTGCGCTCACAAACTTGAGTCGGGGCTGGGGTGAGGTGCAGGTGGTGCTGAGTCGAGGTGGAGGCGCAGCGGGGCCATTTTATCGTTCCGTTTCGTGGGTAGCTAAGTCTAGACTTAAGAGAAACAATAGCCGCCTGCGCCTAGACTCTACATAGAGACAACGCCTCGACCGTGCTGCGACGCCGCCGCGCCCGTGCCTTGACTTACCAGTGAGCGATGCGCCTTAGGGTAATAAAATGTCAGATATAGAATGCTTACTGCATCCATTTGATTACCAACTCCATCTTCATTTCTAAATGACTGTCTCAATAAATGTTTGCCATATTTTTGAGTTAAAACAGTCAATTCGTCTAAGAACAAGCTCGACAACTGGCTACAAACTAATAAATCAGTGTTTAAAAAGATTAACCAATCTTGAGCAATCAGACTATTGCAACACTGTGCTATAGACATATCAGCAATAACTGCTCATCTATCATCGATAAATAAATAAAACACATTTCATATTTCAGATTCTACTTCCCATGCTGATGGTGCTAGCCCAAATATCAGTGTTAGCAAAAAAGCAGAAAACTGCTGTAGTGTCAGATATAAATGAAATAAAGGAGTTCAAAAAGTTGTTGAGGACTAAAACTAATGTTATGGTACTATTTTTAAATGAACCTAAGTCTTCCCAGAATGTTCTAGAGATTTATAAGAATACAGCGGATGTTATGAAGGGGCAGGCTACACTTGTGATCATAGATTGCAGCAGCAGGTAACTTATTTTTTCCGGATGGCTCTTTAGTCGACTGGTCCCGGAAAAAAAGGGGCCAGTTGACCTACGGGCCTAAATGCTTAAGGCCTCTGGCATAATTCGACGACCTCTGTGGCGCAGTGGGTGAAAGCCCGCATGGGATGCAGAAGGTTGCGGGTTCGATCCCCGCGGCGGGATAAATGTTTGTATGTGTTATTATGTATAATATGTATGTATTTACAAAACAAAAAGTATATAAGTAGTATATCAGTTATCTGGTTCCCATAGTACAAGCTTTGCTTAGTTTGGGGCTAGATGATGCTGTGTGAAATGTCCAGCATTATTTATTATTTATAATTATGTCAGCTTGATTGGACTTTTCTTCTGTTTCTTAGCTATCAATTTATTCAATTTAAATCTTTTTTTTTCAAAGTAAATGTTATTTCAGTCACTATTTATTTACAAAGAGTGTTTGACCTTAATATCTTAATATTATCTATACTTATTATAAAGAGAAAAGATTTGTTTGTATGTTTGTTTGTTTGAATTGAATAGGAAACTACTGCACCGATTTAAAAAATTCTTTCACCATTAGAATCCTACATTATCCCTGATGAACATAAGCTATATTTTATCCCGGGAAAGTGATGATTTCCCGAGGGAACGCGGGTATAACCGCGACGGACAGCTAGTAACTAATATAAAAGATCATTGTATAACTTTAAAACTGTACAATAATTAATTTTATCAGTTTTGCAGCTATTAATGTCTTGTTATCTTACAGTGACGGCAAAAAACTTTGTAAAAAATTAAAAATAGCACCGCACACACCCTACATCATTAAGCATTACAAAGATGGAGAGTATCATAAGGATTATGACAGGAGTGAAACTCTTAGTTCTTTTATAAACTTCTTGAGGGATCCGACAGGAGACTTGCCTTGGGAGGAGGATCCTACGGCGACTGACATCTATCATCTTCTTGATGGAGAGGTTAGTATTGTATTCTTTTTAAAACAATGTAACAAGTTATAGAATGAAAGAGTGGCGAAGCCTCGCGTCGGCTCGAGCAGTCTCGCGCGGTCGTGAGCTATCAAGTGTTTCTATATCTTGTAACATGTACATAAGGTTTATAATGTCTTGTTTGCGTCGCGTTGCGTCGCGTCGCCATCTTGTTTTGCTACGAATTGTACTAGAGATGCTATTTGTATCTGCTTATTGCGTCCAGCCTATTCGGACATATTTATTACTATCTGGCAAATAGCGGACTTAGATTGTGCAAAATAATACAAAACAGTAGCTCGGTGGATCACGCGTCGGTTTGGAATCGGTCCAGTATCCGGCCACTATCTGTTGCATCACTATTAAACGAGTATTTTCCTTATTTTTATGTGAATAAGGTTGAAAATTGTTGAATTTCCAGGCACTGACAAAGTTCCTGAAGAAAGGAGCGGCGGCACACAAAAAATCTCTGATTATGTTCTACGCGCCGTGGTGTGGTTTCTGCAAAACCATGAAACCTGAGTATGTTCAGGCAGCTGCTGATTTGAAGGTAAGCAAATATTTTTGTGAACGAAAACTACTCGTATCATTCACGATTATCCCTAGATGTTGGTACAGTTACAAGATAACAGAAAATTGAAAGTCATTCGTGCGCTATTAAGGGACTTATGCGAATCTATTGCCATGTCTTTTCTCATGAAAAGAGATGGCATGCTAGTGCATGATAACAACAAGAAAAAACATGCTCGTGGAAACTGTGCTGTCAGATTTTTTTTAGTATTTGTCCTGTTTCTCTTTGTCACTATCTAAAAAAAAAGGATGGCACTACTTTCAATCGTGACTTTCTGATAAGTTAAGAAGAGTTTTTTATGTAGATGCATATATTTCTAGGGTGAAGGACTGTTGGCCGCGATCGATGTTGCCAAACAAGGCAACTCTAAAATAAGACAACTCTACAACATAACCGGATTCCCGACCTTGTATTACTATGAGTGAGTGAACCTTTTGCATTTGATTGTTTTGCTTTATTCATACAAGATTTTGCACGCAATATAATGTGACCACTTTATATAAAGATATTGTTGTTCAAAGCTCTTTCTTTAGTAACATTCAGAAGCGATTTATGTTCCTACTTATTCTTACAGACATTCTCTCAGTTCAAAAACCTTCTTTGAAAATGTCTTTATGGAAATATCCAGAGACACATGCCCACATTTTTCAGAAGTTAGATATGAAATACGAGGCGACGCCGCGGACGGCCAAGGAAGCGCTGGAGAGACGACCTCGATTCCTTTGATAGTGGGTGGTGGAACCTATCAAAGGAGAGGGACGGTTGGAGAGAGTTGGGGGAGACCTTTGCCCAGCAGTGGGAGAACATAGGTTAAAGAAAAAAAAAAGATATGAAATACACAAGATCTAAGATAATGTTATCGCATCATAGGAATACGGTCGTGATGATGTTTGTTTCTGTTTAGAAATGGTCAGTTCCGTTTCCCGTACAACGGCGACAACAAGAGACAAGCCATAGTGGACTTTATGCGCAACCCTACCCCGCAAGTCCACAGTAAGAAGAAAGATATTGATGAGAGCTGGTCTGAAGATTCAGATGTCGTACATTTAACAGGTTTGTCCTATACAACATTTACGATATTATGCAGTTGAGTGTAGGACCATAGGACTAAGTGTTCAAAAACACTTGTAATGTAAAATTTTCCTTCCTTCCACTCGACACCACCAAAACGACACCATCGGTGGTGTCGTATTGAATCACTAGTCCATACGACACCATCGACTAATAGTGAGGTTAAATACAGCAAAATTGTTGGCTAAAAGTTTTTTTCCCGGAAAAGACACACTAAAAGAAAAGTTCATTAAGGCCTATTACAAGCACGTAACAACAATTGTGGACACGCTGCAAGACTAGTTTTCCGGTCCGTTCTTTAATACCTACATAACTACTTACTTCACTGAATTAAAAAATAATATTTCATAAACTCTGTTTTGTTAATTATCGTTTAACTATAGATAACTTGAAATAATAACTTTGGGGTCGGATCAATGTATGTGATGTTGTCTGATATTTATTTATTTATCTTAATGAACTGGGAGCTGTTAGTCAAAAACACGCGTTTCTGGACATCACTAGGGTGGTGTCGTATGGATTCCATACGACACCACGGATGGTGTCGTTTTGGTGGTGTCGAGTGGAAGGAAGGAAAATTTTGGCCTAAGTTTATAAAACCTATATTATAAGGTTTGGTCTTAAACATAATATTCATTCCGAGTTTATGATATAAATAAGTAAGATATCAAAATTAATAAATCAGAAGGAAGAATTTGTCTGGATCTATTCCTCTGGCTAGTTTCGACAAAACCTCAAATAACTAGCTAAAAAAACTCTTTGGGAGATTTATACTAAAATATTCTTCTGTCATACATACTGCCATCTTGACATTTTTACACAAGATTTTATTCAGGAAAATAAAATTGTTTTTATTTGTATTTACATAATTATGTCAAATATTATTTTTGTCTAGTAGTCATTATGCAATTTCATCGATATTTGTTTCGAAACTTCATAAAAGGTAAATAGCTTTGATCGTCACTATTATAAGTGCGAAGTTTTACTCGATTTACCTCAACACAATAGTGAAAACTGCATCTATACTGTTTCTGAGATCTGCATAAACAAGAAGACAAAAATTTAATCATGTATTCGGATTCCTATGCGCTAATACATGGCCATAAAAGTATTTTTTCTCAAGTATATTCCAAAAACAGATATCTTCCTGCCCTTGTCCTGGTAACACTAAAACGGGGGGTCAGCATAACATTCCTCTTACATTTACCTCTATCAGCCGTCATCTTCACTCACTCCCTTCTTACTCATGTCATCTTTCACACAATCCATCCATTTATTCTTCGGCCTACCTGTACTCGTATAACCACACCAAATACTCTTCTAACACAACAAGTTTTAATTGTTTAGAGTTATTCTCTTAACTTTTTTTTGTTTCAGGTGAAAATTTTGACAGTGTGCTATCAAAAGCCGAGCACGCGTTGGTAGTATTCTATGCGCCGTGGTGCGGCCACTGTAAGCGTATCAAACCAGAGCTTGAGAAGGCGGCCTCCCGAATCAAGGCAGAAGGGGTATGGTTACTTTTCCAACTAAATATACTGTTAGGGCTTGCATACCCCATACTTAACATAATTTAGACATCCTTTTCATTTGTTGTCACAACAACAATTCACGTCACCTCTACAGTACAATTTTATTATTTAAAAACACAATAAAAACCGCCTCAATGTTTTAAAATAAAACAACTATTGTACTGTGAGAGGTGAAAACGCAACAATAGCGCATTATAATTTGTGTTGACAAACCGGCCTGCGGAAGCGATATTGTTTCAAATGAAAAACATACAAAAAGTTTTTAAAAATTTTATATTCAGATTTATCTGGCGATAAATTTTATCGAGTTTCTATATCTTTGTACCGACTCGACCACAATAGCCCAGGAGAGGGATGGATGGAAAGTGGGGAGGCCTTTGTCCAGCCGTGGGACATTGATTTACTTAATAATATAATACCTAAATCCGATTTTTATTATAATGATATTTTGATTTATGTTTTTCAATTCTAGGTAAAAGGTGTTTTGGCAGCGGTGGATGCGACGAAGAACCCCGATTTAGGTTCTCGTTTTGGTGTCAAAGGATACCCCACTCTTAAGTACTTCAAGAAAGGGGAATACCAGTACGATGCCGGACATGCTAGACAAGAAGATCAGATTGTTGGTTTCATTAAGGTGAGCCATCAAGGTATCAAAACAGCCCTTATGAAAGTGATGCCAAAAATGTGTCTTAGGATATAAATGCAAAAGTTTGGATGGTTGTTGTTTACTTCATGTTAAAACAGCTGAAAGGTTTTGGATTAGTTATGCAGGTAGCTTATTCCCTGGATTCACTACTGGTTGTCTTGGAAAACTGAAGTATTTTTTTTGTAAACCCTTGCAATTAAACAATTGCAATGATGCAAGCCCCACTTACATGGCGTCTTTCGTCGGGCTTCTTCCTATTCTATCAAATGTCATGTAAATGCATGGAAATAAAGCACAAATTCAATTCACAAAACAAAAGCATAAGCAAGACATAACGTGTGTCCTAATTTGTTGTTAAACCATTCCAAAAATTAACGACCTCTGTTCATTATTGGAATGGTTTGATCCGTGTGTTGGCTATTTTGTTTCGCGTTGTTGAAGAAGAATATTCATGTGTTATCGTAGGAGCCACAAGAGCCCCCGCCGCCGCCGCCGGCCGAGAAGCCGTGGGCCGAGGAGCCGTCAGCCGTGCGCCACCTCGACGCCGCGGCGTTCCGGCTCACGCTGCGCAAGATCAAGCACGCACTCGTCATGTTCTACGCGCCCTGTGAGTATCTATATTTACCTCTTATCCGTCGTCCTACTTGGCAATCATCGTACGATAGACTCGATACGTCTTCGTCGTGCGATGAGTTCGAACATACAGATTTCTCCAGTGTCCTAATTAGAGCTCGTAAGCCGTCGCACGAGCACATGTAATGTGTTATAGATCCTTTTCGTCTCTTCGTTTTCTTCGTCGTCCATACATGCGAAGTGTCAAACGTATGAAACGCTAGGCTTCTGTCTTAGGCCCGTAGTGTGGCCAGAACGCGCGAAAAGGGAGTAATTCCCGTTCGTTTGATGAATATTCGGATGTTTCTTACTCAATGTACTACGAGCTACATTGTATTCGGTGGATAAAATCAACACGGTCCTAACCTAGGACCAAATATTCCAAATCGAAAAGAGTTCATGCTAAAGCACCAGAAGAACGTTGCTTGATTTTGTCGGTCTATCAATAATGACTAAGCAAGCTGCATCACGAGCGCTTTCATAATCTGACTTAGCTAACAAAAACAAATGTATGAAAACGTTTTTATAATTTTCAATTTCAGAATCTTACGATTTCATATTTTGAAATTTCATAGGGTGCGGCCACTGTAAGAGCACGAAGCCGGAGTTTGTGAAGGCGGCGGAGAGGTTTGCAGACGAGTTGATGGTTGCATTCGGTGCCGTCGATTGTACCACGGCAAAAGATCTGTGTGCGAACTACGATGTCAAGGGATATCCTACCATCAAGTACTTCAGCTACTTTGACAAACAATCCGCTGATTATACTGGAGGAAGGAAGGTACGAAACTTTCACATTATGGAGATCAAGGAGCCTAGTATTTTAATTATTTTTTTTATTTCTTCACATTTATTCATTTTATTTATATTTTATTTCGGTATGGACGCCGTAAACGCGGATTTGTATGGAAAGAAGTTTTGTAAAATAACAGCACCATATTATGGTATTCAACTCATTATCCCTCATTATCCCTATGTGGTATGTGTTTGGGGTGTGAGGTTGTGTGTTTGTGGGTGCACTTTTTTATTCCCATTTAACACCATAACAGCTCGACCGATGTATAGTTACGTTTATCTGTAAAATGTTTGGGATTCACTGGATATGGTTCCTGGATAAACGTTATGGTGCTCGCCAGGGGGCGCTACAATATACGTTTATTGATAAATCGAATGTTCCTCATTATCTCCAGAACGCATTCACCTATTGAGATACGGTTTTCAGCAAAGGATTTGTGATTTATGGGCGAGTGTTCGTGGATAGGTTAGATTGATGAGTGTTTAGCCTAATTAGTTACAAAGTCATAAGGCCCTTACTAATAAACTAATAAACTTGACATACAGATAAGTCATGCTTAAACTAAAAATGTGTATGGGGCCTTAATTTTTATGGGATTTTTTTTAACTTTTTGTCGTGTCACTAGTTTTTCAAACCGTGTGTGTGAAAGGATATTGTAATGGCATGATTAACCTTCAAAGTGCGATTGTTTTGAGCACATAATGTAATGGCATATTGTAAAGACTAACAAGGAATTGTTTTTAGGAGGCAGATTTCGTTTCGTTCATTCATAGCCAAATGGAACATCAAACACAACAGAAGGCCGCGAAGACGCCCCAAGAGGCTGGATTTGGCGGGAACGTTCAACTGGCCTACGACACCGACTTTGAACAAATTATTGCCTCACCCAAGCCTACCTTCGTCATGTTCTACGCCAGCTGTAAGTTTTTCATAACTTATTTTTATTTTGTTAAGTACCTAGATGACGATACATCAAATTAGATCGCGTTTTGATTGATGCTAGTCGTTATTTTATGATTATTTAACAGTAACAAACTTTTGCAAACCTAAATTATTTTTACTTTTATTGCTAATCGTGTATTTTTGAAGTGAAAACTTCTTTGGGCGTTGGGCATTTTTGAGATGGGAGAAAAATATCAAACTCAGTCTCGTGACTGTTACGACTTTTCTTACTATACCTATCTTAATTTCGTCGCGCATTGTATCGTCACAATTTCAATTTATTGATAAAAAACATAAATATTACAATTATTATAAATAATTTACAGCGAACCCCGCACTAATAATAATAGTCGAGTTGAGACAGACTTCGCCTCTGAGTAAAACAGCTCCGGGTTCAAATCCTAGGAGGACAGTAACTTTTTGCGGTTTTTTTGTACTTTTAAGTTTAACCGTTACCGAATCCTCGTTGATGTTTTCACTTCTGTCGGCACTCCTGGAATGCCACTTTTTGTGTTGAGGAGGAAATAAAATGTTATCCTGTTTTAATAAGATCTTCTTAAAATTTATTGGGAGAGTGGCAAACCAAGGCAGTTGCCCTGGTGACACTTAAAGGGGCGGCAATTCAATATATTATTACGTAACTTTTCGAAGTGAGACTGAGGTGTAATTAACCCAGTTTAGTCAGATTTCTTCGAAATTGTCATGCTTACTTACACGCCTTGAGTGGAGGTTATTTCCTTCCGGAGTAATATTTGAATATTCAAGCGATAATGCATAATTATCGTGTGAATCTCTCACGCTAACAATTACCCACAGATGTCAAATGTATGCAAATGCTTTGATAGTTTTTGGTTTCAACCTTGGATTGCTTGAACCTAGTAGCAATATGTGAAAGTAATCTGTGATGAAAAGATCCCACTAATATAATAAAGCTGAAAGTTTGTATGTTTAGACGTTTGTATGTTTGTTTCAATCACGCCTAAACCAGTGAACTGATTTGGATGAAACTTGGAATAGGCGTAGATAGTGACCTGGAATAGCATATAGGTCAGCTTGTACAGTCACGGACAATAAGATGTATACACTCCATAATGTTCAACCCATGTACCTACAGGTCAACATGTCCAACAATGTTCTGGTATTTTTATTGATTTCGCCACTAATTCAATGTGAAATCGATTTCCGCTTTTTGTTTTTAACCTACATCTAGTGTGACAGTTTTAGTGTGATATTAATTTTAAAAGTATGAAGTGTATACATCTTATTGTCCGTGACTGTACAAAGAATGTAATGAGAGATTACGGCGGGAGACGTGTCGTAGGACATATCTACATCATACTAATATTGTAAATGTGAAAGTAACTCTGTCTGTCTGTGCTTTTTCACGCACACACACACACTTTTTTTTACTATGAATCTTGTGTGTGCCAAAGTGGTGAATAAATGTCTGTCTATGTCTAAAAGGATATAGGCTAGTTTATTTTCAAAAACAATAATGTAAAAGTTCGTATGGGGAACCAAGATAAAGCAAATTAATCGCCTTGTCGCGGGAAATGTCTAGTTAGTTATATTACACCCAATTCCTCTCTCACTATCAAAATATAAAAACAATTGTAACTTTCAGGGTGCGGACATTGTACCACAGTTAAGCCAGCCTTCAGCAAAGTCTGTTCCACTCTAAAATCTGAGAAGGACGCTCCAGTAACCGCGATCGCGGTCGACGCGGCTGAAAATGCCAAAGTTGCAGACATAGCTGGCATACAAACACTGCCTACCTTCAAAATCTTTGCCAACGGGAAAGAACTAGCTGAGTATGGAGGGGATAGGTCTGCTGAAGATATGCTTGCTTTCTGCAAGTCACATGCGAAGGTGAAAGATGAATTGTGATCTGTTAGTAGTGGCGGTATGAGCTAACGTGGTTTGTTGTATACAATAGTCAAAATAGGTCGCATCGACAATTTCGTATGAAGTGATGATTTGTAAGTGCTAATTTGAACCCTATTCAGAGTATTTCGATACAATATTACAGACGTCAAATGCGATATTTTGAGATGAATATCTTAAATGTTTGAAAACAGCTTGATAGATGATCTACTCCTGAAAACTGTAATTAAACCATGTTTATGATATATTTCTCCTAAAAAATAATTACCATCATAAATATTTTGATACAACACTTCGGTTTTTAACATTGCATTGATTATTTCAGTTTACGGGAGTATTTTAAATCTTTTTATAAATCTTTGAATTTTTTTTTAATGTTATCAATATATCGCATTACATTAGCTCGACCGCCTTTTTAAATCATTTCATTAATGGTTATATTTTCATCATGTTATAAAAGTACTAACTTTTTAGCATTTATTAGTTGTATTTATAGTTTTTGAGCTTTTATAGCATGTGTATGTCGATTTTATGTATGAGGACTATATTCTCACTAAATAGACGTAAGTATTTCAATACTTCAAATTATATGTGATGTGATGAACAATAATGCAAAATATATTTCTATATCAAAGGCATTTTAGGGCGGCCGCACACTGTTACAAAACTTCTGTCAACTTACTTAGGCTAGTTTTCCTGTCACGCTGACCATTAGATCTGATAGAAACCATGATCTTTACTACAATATAGTAAGGATACTGATTGTACAGCAGCACCGAGAAAAATCTGCGATGTCAATTCTGCTGAGACATTAATATCCTTACTTCATCATTATAATAAAAAGTAAATATCATTATAATAAAGATTATGCGGCGATGCGGCAGTACGCGTGACAGGAAAACCAGCCTTACTTTTGTCAATAAAACAAACGTGTAATAACATATCAGATTCTAGTTGAAATAACACTCAATAGTCCCAAGGTTAGTTGTCTGCGCGTCTTGTAAAATTGACAAAAACTTGCAGTCTCGAACCTTTTCTGACAGATGTTTAAGTACAATGTGCGGCCAACCTTAATCTATTATTGGTAGCTTAGTATATAAAATACATGTACCTAACGTATCTACTATGTTGAATCTTAAAGTTTCTATGTATACAATTTAGTTGAGTATAGTCAATGTGATGCATTTTATTAGAGCAATTAATTCATATATCTCCAATTCAACGTATTTATATCATTTATTATATTAGTACTTAGTGTAATCTCATGGCTCGTCTCATAGACTTACCTTCCTGGGGCCTAGTCTAACTTGAAATCCATTCCCATTTCCAACCAATCACACAATACGAAAATGACGTATCATGACAATATACGTAAGGCCTCTGGTCCCAAACAGGTTTTAAATCTGTTGTCATTTATTTCATTGACATCTGAAGAGCCAACTTATACAAACATGGTGCATTTAGATTTTTAGTTTACTGACTTAATTAAGAAATAATACGCTCTTAATTCGTTCACGCTAAATACCATAATATGATGACTATAATTGAGTTAGTGAAAAGCAGATTCACTTGCTGTGTTTTATTATATTTTATTTTAAAGGATCCATATTCGCTCTCAGAAATATGATGAAATACATAATTATACTGTATGCATATTGTCATTACTTCACTGAAATTAATTCGGCAATAATATACCAAAATAATATTGCTAATTCATTTTAGTAAAGTAATGTAATAATAATAAGTAATAATAATATTATGTACTAACTTATGTAATTTTATCGATGCATTTACTGTTTTGAATATTATTTTCAGACTTAGTTACTGTGATGACAATAATTTGTTGCACTAACACTTTATACGAGACGAATCAGCGCTACGTCAAGTGTATTTTTGGTGAGATGTCACTTTTTAAATTCACTATTTTATACAACATTATAATAGACCAGATATTTTCATACAATTATATTTTCAGAAAGAGGACCATTTTAAACTAGAGATTTAGTCGAGTTTCGTAATAATCTTTTATTATTTCTTCTTACCAATTTCCATGACAACTACCATTTTATATTTATTAACATTTCAACTTGAACTAGTCTCTGGATGAGATAGCTCCTCTATGGCAATTGTTATACTTTGAGTATGTTGTTTCTTTACGACCCAGTCGGTATCTATTATTTATATCATAACATAGAATCGCTAGATAGAATAAGATTCATAAGATTAAAATGAGCTCTTTTTTGTAAACCGTACTTAAACTGTGCCAGCATTTATTTTAAAGATTTCTGATATCATTTGAGAAGATTTGCATTTATAGAATATTGCTTATTGGGTGGCTTATAGGGTGAGCCAACGAAGGGACGCAGATACAAGTTATGTGCCTACTACTCGAAACGAATGCGTAGGATTGAGGGAATATTTACCTTGCAGAAATTTATTTGAATTTGATAATCTCGTTTGAATTTGATAATCTCGTTAATCTCGATAATCAGGGCGATCCGCTCTCCCCAAAACTCACACACTCTAGAGGAGGTATTTAAAAAACTAGCGGATCCTTGGGCGCAGAGGGGGATATCATTAGGCGGAAAGAAGCTTAACAACCTTCGATTCGCCGATGATATAGTCCTCTTCGCCCCAACTGCAGTTGAGCTTCAACATATGCTTCAAGATCTAAGCATAGCAAGCCTTGAGGTTAGACTGACGATGAACCGGTCAAAGACGCAAATAATGACCAACAGCACCAAACGAAAGATCGAGGTGAACGGGCAAGTGATTCACTACGTCGATGAGTATACCTACTTGGGCCAGATGGTTTCTTTTCAAAACAGGCAGGATAAAGAGATCGATCGCAGGATCGATAACGCCTGGAAAAACTTCTGATCCATGAAAGAACTTCATAAGGGATCTCTCCCTATAATACTAAAGCGCAGACTCATCGACATGTGTATCCTGCCCCTTCTCACCTATGGTGCACAAACGTGGGACAGCAAAGGTTAGAAAAATAAAACGTTTCCGGTCGAACTTTGTCATTGGTCACTTCAAGTTCAAATAAGTTGACACGCTGGCGCTGGGAAATTGAGACATTGACCACGCAAATCAATGTCCTAGCGTATAAAATTGTAGGCAACACATTTTAAAAGAAGACGACTCTCTAGGCGCCTCGGCACCTTCAGTGCCCGCCATAGTCCGGTAACACTAAAACGGCCTCATAGGCCATAAAGGATTAGGCCCTCCGAAAAAAAAAATTAAAAGAAGACTTGTTTGAACGTGTTATCTCTTTCTCTGGAGGCAGAATTGTCAAAATACAAAATTGTGAAAATCACACGAAATCTTTGTACCTACTTGAAGCTGAAGCATAATACGATGAAAAAAACGTGATAAACTATTTACTTACGTACAAAACATCACAATAAGAGATGTATTTAAAAAATAATAAAATAGTCAAATTATATTATTAATTAGGTTCTCTCAATATAAGATTTTTCATGGGTTTTAAGATGCTTGTAAGATCCTTTCTTCGTTCTCTGTATTGACAAATACGTAACACTGCATTTTTTACCTTTAGACTCTAAAATACTAATGTATTACACAAAGACTTGTCTCTGACTACCCCCAAGGCTTAGGCATCATCGATTCCTTGCATGTTAAAGATCAGAAGAGGTTATCTACCGTATAAGGGGATGCAGACATAATATGAGATATTTTTACTTAATTAAGACTCATCTGTACGTACTTATTTTATCATTTAGTCTAATGTTTAGCCGTAGGCTTAAACGCATCGTTACAAAAATTTTAATGTGTGCTTCCAATGACACCTTTTTATTACTACACAAAATATTTTTATGATGCGCAAGATTCATATTCATAAAGTAGTATATTTTTATAGCGAACTAATACGATGTAAAATAAAACAAACTTTGTTGTTCACAGGCGAATCATGAATGAGAATTTATATAAGAAAACGCTTTATCGTTAATTTAACTATGAATTAATTATTTTGTCATAATATTTATGTTCTAAAATGAAATAAACTAATTTTATTTACACTTTTGTTTTCGTTTATTAGGTAGACCTGAATCTCCTTTTTCTCCTCAGTCAAGGCCAGACTATTAGGTGATTTAGGTGTTTTTACATAAAAGGCAGGAATAAAGCTGAGAGTGGGTTTTAGATACCTACCAAAATACAATTATTTTAGTCCTACTGTCCAGCTGAGAATCTGTCCAGTAGCTCCAGAGGCGACCTGACACTACCCACCATTCCATGAATTGCACACTACTAATTCCTCTTAGGTATTGCTTTTCAAAGACCCAAGCCATAGAAAAATGACTATAATTTATTACATCAATTATGTTTATTTCTCTTTGAGCTCTTAGTATCTACTGAAGAAGAATCTACCAAATCATTCGAACAACACTCGTGTGAATCCATAGCTTCCTCCGTTAGATATGGTCTACCGGCATAGTATGAATCGAGAGGATAGAAGTACTGACGATAGCAGAAGTAGGACAAAGTGAATCCGATAATCGAACCGGCAAACACGTCTTCCCAATGGTGATGATTATCACAACACCGAGTCATGGCCACGACACCCGCAGCCACTAAAGGGGCTAAACATGTCACCACTCTCAATCCTTCCCCCCGATTGGTCGATAGCACTCGCAATTTGCCACACAGCCAAATACTCATGAACCCGAGCGAACAGAATGAAAAACTACTATGCCCGCTCGGAAACGATTTCCTCCCATCCATGATTTCTTTTACAATCCCTGTGCATCGCAAATCTTTGGTCATCCGACCGTTTGGGAAGCAGCGGTAGAAGAAATCTGGTCTTGGTCTGCCGATGATCAGCTTTCCCGATTCTGTTATGAAGGCATTGATTGCACACGCGAGCGTCCACGCTAGAAGTGACTGGCCCATGTCTAGATAGCTTCCACTCATCACTGATGGCAAGGATATTGTGATCAGAGGTATGAAAACGATGACGAGGACCATGGCCCATAGTGGGATGAGAGATGGTTTTCTTGGTCGTTTGTAGTCATAAAGCAGTTCTGCTTGAGTGATGTGTTGCATGTGCGGCTCAATGCTGACGTGCATCAAACACACGATGAGCAAGAGAATAACTCGTACTAACACTTCTGAAAGAGTGTTGTAAGGTAATATTTGGACACCTCTCCACATTATTCAGACATTTTTGTTCTAAGTAATTCATCAATTATCACTACAGAAGATGCATAAAGGTAGTACTTTTCTCTATGACGAAAAGTCAGGTTGTCATCTTTTAGCTTAGTGTCAAACAGGGTCTAGCAAACAGGCATAGATGTAAAAAGTATATTAAATAAAGGTAGGTGCCTACTTAGAAAAAAGTTTTTCGTTGAATTTTTTTCAAACAGTTCTAAGAAGGGTAAAAAGCATGGATATTGCAATAATAATAACCTACAACCTGTAAATCAGATAAATACGACGCATAATCATCGTAGTACAAGTACCTACTGGCTTTTTCTGGTGCAGTAAATATCATGTGCCGTCAAAATGTGTAACAGGACAAGTTATAAACTGGTTTGGGACTTCCTGGCTGTTGGTACGGTGATCTGGTACGATGACACTTTCTATTTAATGATACGGACACTAATATATCGATAGCTTAATGTACAGCAGGTAAGAGATCTTTGTATCAGGTCTGAGGAACTTGTCATCGATTGCGTACCTATCAGTTGCATGGAACTCGTTTGTTTCAAATCTGAATAAAAAATTAGGAATGCGATACTTGCGGTAACGGCCACTCTACACATTCGCCGAACTATTATTTGGATAGAAGATGACAGGGGAATACAGGCAATGAGGCCCTCTACACGTCGGCATTCGACTATATTCGCCGAATATGTAGAGAGCCCATAAGATAGAGTCCGCACCACGAACCACGATAGTCCTTTCGGAGCGGCGATACTGCCTACCTAGTCCTACATATCTATGTATGAGTCGTCACACATAGAATAGGTAGGTTACAAAAAGCTTTGCAATTTATCGAAATAGCAAAAGCTTTTTTGTATATTCAGCAAAATTCTGTAGGGCTTCACTCATGGCGCTGATTCTACAACAAATCTGTTGTGCAATGTTTAAAGCTCCGAGCCCTACGAGTTAACTTGGTTCTATGAGCAACAAATAAATGGCTAAAAATCTAGAGCTGCCTGCTTTTCAAACCCCTTTGAGTAGACACATAAAATATAAATTACGTTTAATAAACACTGTAGGTCAATAACACAGTACCTAATGAATAGGTCTAAACAATGTAACTTGATATAACATATCTTATTTCGGAGTATGAAGCTAACTAAATAAATAAGTAGGTTATACTTTACATAACATATCTACGTACTAACACCATATATGCATTTAACACTCAAGTAGGCAGTAATCAGAGGTCACACGACGGCGCAAGCGCAGGGCAGTGTTATATAACACTGCACCGGAAACTTCCTCTCTAAAAAATAAAAGTGAACGTAGGTACCGACCTACTCACGTAATCGTATCGTATAATTATTAGCGATACCAGCTTTGTGTACGATTATGTTACGATGTTGCCATTTTGATTAATATATTTAATACACGCATGAACCGGGTTTTAACGACTTATTAAAAATAAATTCCGTAAAACATAGGCTTGCATCCTCATGTAGAAATACTTCTTCGTAAAACTTCCTTATACTCGTATTACATCTTATTAAATGCTGTTTATAGTACCTACCTAGGTATACCTACACACAATTCCGTAGGTAGCGTACCCACCTACCTACATCAGCTCCGCTTTATCATCATAATTCGGGGCCCTGAACTACAATTAAAATAGGAAACTACTAACTTTTTGATACGAGTACTTTACCTAGATCCAAGTCAAGATTTATTTAGTAGGATCAGTTTCATCGATTAAAATCGTCGAAACTAGGTGACTCTACTCCCTGGTCCTGCGCTACCATTTACCAATTCCTATTGGTCGAACCTACCATGAAAGAATCAAGGCAACAAAACTGTTTGGGGCCTAGCTTTCTTTTGATCGATGATCAATCTTCTTATGTCTTAGTAGTTAAATCTAAATAGCCAAGCAAGTAAAAGACAAGAGATTCTAGTGATTAACCACCTGCAGGCTGGATTGGCAGCGACCCGACTCGAAGAGAAATTATAAACTTTATGAACAATGTAACAAGATATAAAATGAACGAGGTGTGGCGAAGGCTCGCGCCGGCTCGAGCAGCCTCGCTCGCGTCGCTCATTCTATCAAGCGTTTCTACATCTTGTAACATTTTTCATATCCATACTAATATTATAAATGTGAAAGTAACTCTGTCTGTCTGTCTGTCTGTCTGTCTGTTTGTTACCTTTTCACGCCCAAACCGCTGAACCGATTAAGCTGAAATTTGGCATGGATAAAGAGTATACCCCAGGGATGGACATAGGCTACTTTTTTTTGTCAATTACCATAAGGGGGCGGGAAAATAAGGGTTGGAAGTTTGTATGGGGAAAAAAGTTAAGCAACCCTGGGCGCGGTCATAATAAGGATGGGTGACCGCCCGAAGCCAATTTTTGCACTCTAAATTTTTTCGTTTTTTTTTTGTATTTTGCATAATAAATTATTTTAAAATTAATGATAAACATGTAACATGTGTGTTCCCACCCATCAATATATCCGAACTCCGAAGTTATGATTTTTTGATATTAAAATATTTTTCCTTGGCTATAGTTAGAACGCCATCTATCGGCCTAGAGGTCAAAACTACTTTACACTTTTTTCCTAGGTGGCGTTCTTACTATGGCGGAGATCGAGTAGGTATAATCAAAGAGTACATCAGTATAATTTTCTTTGATTTTGAGTTTTGAAAAGTTAATGGAGATTTTTGCTAAGAGTTTTCGATATTTTTATATTGCTGACGAAGTCGCGGGTAGGTATTGCCGTTCGCTTCGGCAAATCTGACACCAGTTGGCGCTATCGTGTTGTTCTTAACATTGCAAGATCTGGGTAAGATTTTCCCTACCTCTATCTATTAAGGGATTCTTGAGAGAAACATAACGCAATATTAGTTAATAATTTTATTTCGAAATTTTAAACCACACAGTTCTTGCTATAAAAAAATACGTTTCGAGTCAATTTCTTCAAAAACTCTCTCTCTCTTCAAAAACTCGCTGCGCTCGCTTCAGCGATTCTGTACCAATTACCGTATTCGTTTTGTTCTTAGCATTGCAAGATCTGGGTAAGATTTTTCCTACCTTTATCTATTAAATGATTCTTGAGAGAAACATATATAAAAAAATATTATATCATGCGACGGAGTTTTATATTTTGTACTCTCGATTCACTCAAAACTCCTCCACTTTGTTCCTAATAATGCGCAGACGAAGTTGCGCGGGTCAGCTAGTGGTTTATAATTGTTACGTCTCGTCGCTGTCAATTCAGTATGCATTGAGCCTTAAATTTCCACAGGCATCACACGATTGATAATAGAAGTCGACTTATCCAGAAACAAAAAGCTAAATCTGCCGCAGTGAGAGTCAAGTTGGAAGCACTTGAATGTTGTTTATGTTTAGATCGCTATTATGTGAACCGGTAGTACATTGCAATTCTCACCTATGTAGTTAGGTACATAAGAGTGAGAATTGCTTTTTATTACCTACTGTTTTTTCTGAACGCGGGTCAAGCAGCTTTGTTCGTTTTTTTTTACTTATGTAGTAAGTTAATCTTAGTTCAACAGCATTGAACTTGAAATGAAATGAAATGAATTTATTCAGAAAGGTCTTAACTTAAGTTTACAATTTTGAAACAAAGAAATGCAAGGGGAAGAACTTACTCACAGCAAAGAATTGCTGTTTGTAGTTCGTTGTTCCCATACAATACATATAACACAGGTGGAGAGACCTAGTTCTAGGTTCTGCTTTGAGCATGTCGTTCTAACTAAGTAGGTACTTGAATGTAATTTATTTACATTGAACTTGAATGTATATTTTGTTAAAAGGAAAGATTATTTTTGTTTGTAAATAAACTTTGAACCGATTTTAAATGATTCCTTCAGCAATAGAAACATTACATTATTTAAAGGTTAAGTCTGTATAGGCTTTTATTTACCACATAGCTCGTCACAAACCACCATATTCCATTTAAAAAAACAATGGCATTCCAGGAGTGCCGACAGAATGAAAACTTGAACGAGGTTTTTAAAAAAATAAAAGTAAGTCCAAAAAAGTTACTTTCCTACTCTAGGTTTGAACCCGGAGCTGTCTCACTCAGATGCGAAGTCTGTCTCACCCACGGATATTTCTAATGTCTGTGGTCATTAGAATTTTATTTAGTTCCTAGCTTCGATCAAGTTCCTAGTCTCACCTCGATCGACTATTATGTATGACGCTACAATGTGCGACAAAATTAAGGTAGCTTAAAGTAAGTAAAGATCGTAACAGTCACGTGACTGAGTTTGATATATTTCTCCCATCTCAAAAATCCCCAACAAAAAGTTTCCACTTCAAAAATCAATTATTACGAAACGACACACCTGTAATAATTGCTTCACTAAATTAAAGCCCACATTACGTTTGTCTAGACTAAAAGTTGAAGTTTCAACTCAAAAACTCGTTTATCGATCCGATACTGTTGAATCATAAAATAATATCTGGCCCGGTAACACCAATCTGAAGATTTTTCTACTTCTTGGTTGCAAATTGATAGACTGCCACGAACAAGATGCGGGTTTGTTTCTTGCTGTAGATTTTTGTAAGTTATTTAATGCTTACTTATACACAAGTGATCTTTCGGATTGATAAGTTTAAATATTTTATAATAATAAAAAGTGAAGAAACAATGCAAAACTGGTTGATTCAAACCGGCTTCCTAGATTTGTTTACCAAGAATCATAGATAGTGAAAAGTGAAGCTAAAATAAGCGTATAAATACATACCTACGTACCTATTCGTATTTCTAGAACCATTACCTATTGTAGGTGTGTGGTTTAGTAGTACTCCGTATTCGAAGGCGCGTTTATGTCTTTTATATGGAAATTTGTATACCGAGCCCGTGACTCCTAACAACATTTTTCCATAACCATAGCCGTTTAGATTTTCCACTCAAAAGGCCCTCGACCAAACTCAATCTCAATTCGACTGTACTTAAGTATTCCGCCAATTGTTGACCGATTTCCAAAAACAAGATTTTTGAAAGGTTTTTATCTCTCCATATGGTCCCATATAAATTATATTCGCGAGGGATTGATAGTTTTCCCGTAAAACTCAAAAAATTTATCTCACAACTGAGTGACTTAGTCTAAGATTGGTTGGTCAACATACAGCCGAACATTAAAACCCGACAAGTCGGTTAAAAATGACACTGTAGTGCCTGTGTGGTACCTATGAATTACATCGCGGTATTTGTATGGAGTATTGTTGAGTGTCCAGGATTATTCTAACAGAGATTCTTAAATAGATTGCAATGTTCACGACAACATGACATGCTCTGACTGCGCGTACGGCGTCTGTTGCATTGTCCAAAGCAGGAAAGTAAAGGCTTGTAAATGTCGCAGGCAGATTGATGAATTAGCCATTTCATGATTTGCCTAACTTACACCCGCCATATCATTCAATGCTTAACGCTAAGCAACATTTACTTAGTTCGAAATTAGTTGGTTAGGTTATGTTAGGTTAGTGAAAAACATCCCCCCCGGTGGATTCCGATCTTGTCGCGATGGGGGGGGGGCTCATTAACCGTGGTTTGAACGCCCACGGAAGAACATGAAGCCAACAGGAATCCCAGGCGGGGACGCTCCGAGTGGGCTTGCGGTTGGGCCCGCTCTGGATGCGTCTGAGGAGGGTGCGGA
Organism: Epirrhoe alternata; assembly: GCA_963565295.1. Lineage (NCBI taxonomy): Eukaryota > Metazoa > Arthropoda > Insecta > Lepidoptera > Geometridae > Epirrhoe > Epirrhoe alternata. The sequence goes on from OY751375.1 coordinate 7,429,612, forward strand.
GGACGGAGTAATTGCTGTCCCCCGCAGTCTGGAGGGGTCGCGTGAGAAGAGGCGTGTCGGTGTTTCGTTGCCGTTCGCCCTATCTTTCGCGACCAAACGGTGGCGCACCGTTGATGCGTTGGCGGTGGGGCCGCAGTGGAAGAGGAGTGTCGGTGTTACGTTGCCGCTCTCCCTGTCGTCTGCGGCCGTTTGAGGCTTCTCCACGCGCAGCTCTTTAATTAGAGCGCGCAGTGGATAAAGGGAGCGGAGAGCTCTGGTGGTGAGTAGCGGATGGTAGGTGCGGGGGCAGCTTCGTCCGCCTTGCACTGCTCACCACGACGCGGGGCCCGCCGTAAGGTCGGGAATCGCCGGAGGGGGACTGGATGTAAAGGCTCTACCGGTTTCTCGGGCCCCTCCATTCCAGGCGACGCCGGAAAGGCGCTGGGACGTTTAGTGGGTATACCGGGAGTCCCTGGGGAGTCCCACATACCCCTCTCGCCCTCCGGCGGAGGGGATGCGTAACGCATTTTACCCAGCGACAAAAAAAAAAAAGGTTAGTGTAAAATATACGCGCGAGGCGAGCGAGTAAAGCGAGCGCGCCGCGCTAGCGGCTGCCGAAACGCCAGAAATTAAATATTCCGCTATATATTTGTTCTATTTCACGATCTGCCTAGGCATACCATGAAATATGCCAAAGTATCGCTAGCCAAATCGTCAAAACAAACGATATGGCGGATGTAAGATATGCAGACCGTGAAATGGCGTCGTTGAACGATATGTCTGTCTAGGCATATTATGAAAGAGCTAATTCATCGATCTGCCGGCGACATAGACACGATGAGATACTTGTCTACGCAACTACGATGCGATGCGACCACTTGACCGCATTGCTCTACGCGAGATTATATCACCACAATAAAAGTGTTATTACACGTTGTCATCTTTTTTGAAGGTGAATTCTTTCTTCCAATAAATTTTACAGCAAGCTAAATTATAAATAATTATCTGAGTAGGTACCTACCTGCTTTGATTCCGAAAAGTAACACGCATGACGCAAACAATGCTGGATATAAAGAGGGTTTCCTTTCTAAAAACTAATATTGATTTTATTTCGCTAGTAAAAAGCTTCACTATTCCAAAATATTCTAACTTGTTCAGATAAACATTGAAACAGGTGGCCAAAGCTTAATGTTATCATAACTACAATACAATGTGACAATTTACTACATCAAGATGAACATAGAACCTCCTCCTTTTTCAAGTCGCTTAAAATGTCCTATCTGTCTCGAAGTGACCACCATGACTTGCTTTTCCCAAGAAACATATATATAACCAACGATGCGTGTTCAAGTGTATTTTCTTTGACCTGACATTTATAAATAATTTAGGTACTGCGTGGATGCCGATAGGAGACCATTCAATTCGGTGGACCTGTTAAAAGTAGGTACAACAACTAAGGAGAAATAAGGCTTCAAGTACCTACCCCTAAAGAGGGTAGACGTTCTATCAGGTCTTCAATGTACGTTTGACGCATGCTTATTTTTACAAGTGTTGTTTGAGAATGGTTTCCGCCAAATGTGAGCAGCTTTTTTGTAGGTAAACGATCATTGGGCAACATCTTCATGGTAAAAGTACTTATTAAAAGTAAAGCAAATACAAGGTGCATTAGTCAAAATAAAATGACTCTGTCTTTTTCAGGGTGAAGTTTTCTGGTTGGTTATCTTCCGCAAGGGCATGTGAAAGCTTAGAATGCCATAGTAGCACTCTATGAAAATCGTGAGTACGTATCGTATCTACGGACGCATCGATTCGGTCGGGGAGAGATACAAACACACATCTTTACAACAGCGGTCATTCATGATGCAACACATGCAAACAAATATTTTATCGAGTGATGTAGGTGTAGTACACTTCTGGCCGGTGCTTGACCGTTACATAATAAGTAATCATAACTGTCTATGTTTATTAGCTCAAAATATTTACACTGACAAAGTTGAGCTTTAGTATTTCCATTTATTAATTTTCAGTCTAAATCGTCCAATTGCTGTGAAAGTTTTCTAAAAACAGAGATAAGTTATTTTAGTCTTTATCGTCTTTAAAATAATTTACTAGGTCAACCTGGAACAACCTTCTTTTTAAAATAATATTCGTGTTATGTAGGCACATATGAGTCTAGTTATACCTATCCTCCCATTCCGAAGTATCACTCCATTGTTGTACCAAAATATTATGTGCATATAAAATAAATAAATAATGGTGGACTTTTCACACAGCATCTAGCCCCAAAGTAAGCAGAGCTTGTATCATAGGTACTACATGACTGATATACTACCTAAATATCTGTAACAATTGCTTACATATACTGATTCTAACTGTGAAAACTCCATAGCCTTCTGTTTCTAACCACGCTCCCGTCTAATATGTTTTTATGTGCTGTTAGTTTTTACAAATTAATAAATACTTGTTGTTTATACATATTATACATAGGGAACACCCAGACCCGAGACAAATACTTGTAGATCATACAACTCCGGCGGTGGGGATCGAACCGGCAACCTTTTGCATCGCAAGCGGACCTTCGCCTCCTGCGCTACAGAGGTCGCATATGCTACGGGTATTCCAAACCACGATGTCCTAGTAGCTCAAATTCTTAGCGATTTACACCTTAGTAAACTTGCCCAGCATCCAGCACCTAAACCAAACGATGTCTACTACAGCGTCCCGTCAAGTGATCTGCTGCCGTATAAATCATCTAGTAGATGTAAAGGTCAACTTTGCATACGTAACTCCTACAACATAGAACTTAATAATAAAATAATATAATAATAATTCTTAGTATAAAAAATAATTATTCGTAGGAAAGGAAACCTATATCTATACAATATATTTTATGTTATCTATAATACTTTTTTTCATTAATAGAGCAATTTGTTTATACTCGGTTTGAATACTTATAATAAAAATAAATGAACATGTGTTTTAGGGTTTTTCAAAACTACCCCTTTAAGGGAGTGAAACTGGGTTTTAAAGTTTGTAAAAGAACTTTTTGACAGGAAGCTCGATTGACTTTTGTAATCGAGGAACATCAGAGAATTGCTGTTACTACTACCAATTCACTGAGGAACCTAAAAAAACGTACTGATGACGGTGACGTGTGACGCAATCGTTGCGAGTCCAGACTTGCTGACGATGCATAGAGTCATGGCGAGATTCGATTTTACCGCGAACAAAATCGCGGGTAACAGCTAGTATACATATAATATTTAATTTGTAAGTAATTTAAAAAGTTCCAGTTATAGATTTAATCTAAAAAAGGGAACATCACCTTTGCGTTTAGCTGATGAAAATAAGACTTTCAGGATTTATTTTATGTGTACAAAACATTTAAATTGCATTGTTTATTATTCATGTAGATAAAAAACATTATTTAACTAATCCAACCGGATTTCCTTACAAGAGAAAATCAATCAAAAACTGTATTTTGCTACTCAAAAAAAGATCAAACATCCTCATCAAAACTGATTTATCAAATCAATATCAAAAAATGAATACCTAGAAATTCCTAAAAATTTAGCAATATTCTCGCAAAACTTGTGCCAAAACATTTGCTTTTTTAGGTCACGTTGCCACGTTTCAAGAAAAATATCACGTTCTACCACAACAGTCAAGTAAATAAATATTTCTATGTCGAAGTAATAAGTAAAGTTTTACTAAGGTGCGTTTATCAGACTTCTTCTGCAAGTATTTCTGTTTCAATTTCAGAAAACTATTTACCATCGAATCTCATTAGAAGAAAATAATAAACAAAATCACTGATTAAAAAACTGTAACTGAAATATTTGGACGGATGAACTCAAAACTGTCAAGAGTGGAGTGGAAATGGTTGGAGGAGGCCTGTGTCGCAAGACGAACGGAATTTTACACTATATTTAACGAATAATTTTAAAAGTGTTTTAGATTTAAGTATCATTGTAATTTTTTTCCGAAATAAAGGCTATTATTATAACTGATATATATTATATTTAAACATGCTCACAAATTTTTGGGTAAGTAATAGAAATGAAACAAATAAGATACGTTGGTCATCATCCTCAAAAGTTCAGAGGCATAACAAACTAAACCAACAAGTTCATACCTACTTACACTTGCATTACTGTCGTTTTAGTTAGAAAAAAATTAGGTTGTATTTTATTCATTCACAAAAGTGCATTCAAAATTAAAACAGCCATTATCAAGTCCCGTGTTTCCACAAATGAGCCTTATGTAAGAGACTGAACCAAACATGTTTGCATTCGCAATTATTACGTGGCGGATATCAACAACATCCAGTTAGATTTTGTTCTATTTCCGAGTTCCTAATTTAATAGTAGCAGTCTCATTTTTATTCTTACAAACACATTGCTTAACTACTAACTCGTTAATATGATACACGATCTGAGGTCTCGTTGTGTTTTATTTTTATTCGAGTTTGAAAACGTAATTGTAACGAGTGCAAAATGAGTTCATTGAGGATTTGAAACAATCGCTACGCATCTTTTGGTGACATTTTAATCATGGGTTAATTAATTATTATCACAAGATTTTGCGAATTATTTATTTAGCGGAACTCAGAGTAGGGGTTGCGAACATTCACTGGTTATATAAAAGGCTCTCACGGAGCTGTGGGTACAGAACACTCATAGCCTTCATCTCGAAGAGTCGGTGGAAGCAGTGGCTTACTCTCAGGCATCATGGCACCTCGTCTGAGTGTGAGTACCTTTATCACATTGTAAATAGCATCCATTATCGGGAAAGCGAATTGGATCCGGTTTCGGACAATGCGGATCGAAATCGTAATGATCTGTTCCGAACGTCCGGTACATCTTACCATCCCTGAATATTTTATTATTAAAAAATCTGAGGATTTAGTGTTGTTTAGTTTAGGGCGATTTGTTCGCTGTGAAGAAAAATATATAAAATAGGCAGGCTTGGGCTGCTAATTATTTGCAAAATATGACAATATCGAAGGATCTGATATTTACCGTGCCAAAGGTTATAGAGAGCCTCTTTTATGTTTTTAGTTATTTGTATCTAATTAATATGTATATTAATCATGAACGTGCTCTAGCTCTGCTCTACTTGAAATATTTAAAAGATTTTGAATTTCCTCAAAATCTGAGGTACTTTGGGGTTATCTGTAATAGACTTGTTTGTTTATTTATTTATTTATTTATTTGTTAACAAAATCCACAGCTCTTATGATTAATTTACAAACTTAAAGATTTAACCTACAGTTTAGTCATGAATAGATTGTATGTTATTTATAAGTTAATTAGAACATAATGTTTTACATAGTTTGTTTGTACTCGTAGTAAGAGGATTTAAATTAATTAATTATTTTGTATTTAACAGCGAACCCGATTTTCACATCCAGTTTTTTAATCATGGATTTTGAGTTCTGTGGACACTCAAGTACCTAATGATTAAGTTATTTCAACTGCTAGTTTACGCAAGTGCAAGTTCAAAGATAAACAGTTCTTGAAAGCACGTCTTTTGAACAAGCGATAGATATCTTTATAGTACTCGCAAAGATTTCCACTTTCAATTTCTTGCATTAACTGCTCTACCTACTCACAATTTACTATACAACTTGATTTGAATTTAAGTTAGTTATACCCACGAACCATTTTTAACTTTGGATATCATTTCAGCTGAGCTGTTTCCTCCTGTCTTGCATTGGCATCTGCTTGGCGACTTTCGGACATGAACAGTTAGTATTACTTATTACATTTATATGTATGTGTCTTTAAATCGGTATGTTCCGTATCTACCAAATTTCTCCAAAATTAATTGCAAGCGATCATCAACATTCTACACAAATTTGCATAGAATTAGTCACGCTACATGATGGCATAAAACCGCAAAAACGATGTCGGTAGTTGGAGCAATTTGGTAGAGATTTCTAAGAGATTCTCACGCGTCTTTTCATTGCGGTAAATGGTGAAAATCAACCTATTGTGTTATAATGACAGATCTATCCTTATACTTTGTGTTCTCACTCATACACGTTTGACCTGGCTTTGCGATCAATTGTTCTATTATGAAATCTCATTGTTGATTCAAGTTTTGTGATGTGTGCGAAGATGTTTTAGGATATAATTTATTAGTGTTACTTATCGTCATTTTCTGTTTCAGCGTACACATTCGTGTGCATATACCTGAAGAGCATCACACCTCTAAGGATGTGATTGTCTACGAGCACCAAGATGATCACGGCGGTGGCGGGTACAGCGGCAGCTTCAGCGGAGCCCACGGAGGCGGCCACGGAGGTGGTGGCCATGGTGGTGGCGGCCATGGAGGTGGTGGCCACGGAGGTGGTGGCCTGATCGAACACTTACACGGAGGATTTGTGGACCACCTCAAGGGTGGTCACGGAGGTGGCCACGGGGGCGGCGGCGGCGGCGGTGGCGGATATGACTTCGGAGGAGGACACGGCGGTGGTGGCGGCGGAGGCTACGACTTCGGAGGTCATGGAGGTGGCGGTGATTTCGGAGGCGGACATGATTTGGGAGGTGGCCACGGAGGTGGTGACTTTGGAGGTGGACACGCAGGCGGTGACTTTGGAGGCGGACATGGAGGCTATGACTTAGGCGGCGGTCACGGTGGAAGTGACTTTGGCGGCGGACACGGGGGAAGCGACTTTGGCGGCGGACACGGGGGAAGTGACATTGGCGGTGGGCATGGAGGCGCAGACAGCTACAGCTTAGGTGGCGGCGGCGGACATGTTGAAGTTGGAGGTGGCTACGACTTAGGTGGACACGGAGGTGGATTTAGCGGTGGCTTCGGCGGTGGCTTCGGCGGTGGCTTCGGCGGTGGCCATGGAGGACACGATCACAGCAGTAGTGGATTGGGAGGTGGATACAGCGGTTTACATGGAGGAGGTGACATTGGAGGTGGCTTCGGCGGCGGTGGCGAAAGCCATAGCTTCCATGGCGGTTCCGACGGTTACAGCGGTGGCGGCGGTGGCGGGGGATATTCCGGTGGCCATGATAGCTACAGCAGTCTCGGAGGCGGAGGTAGTTTTGGGGGTCACGGAGACATCGGCGGAGGAGGGCACGATAGTTATTCTGGTCTGAGCAGTTATGACACTATCGGAAGCGGAGGCCATGGAGGCGGTGGTTTCTCTGGGGGTCATGGAGGCCAAGGAGATAGCTACAATTTGGCCTTGAGCGGTCACGGATCCGGCGGGAGTTTTGGACATTTGGGAGGACTAGGTAAAGGTCTTGGTGGTTTCGGCGGTGATAGTTATACCAACGCGATAGGCGCTGGCCACGGTGGAGGTCCCTACAAGAAATGAACTACTCAAGAATTACACATGCAAATTATCACAAACTAAGTCATAGCCTACCTACTTATATTTAATTTAAACTGTTTGAAAGTACAAGTTACTTACTTAGTATTAGTACCCTTTAAGTTATTGATGGACTTTAGTAAGTAAAATATTTAATTGTCATTCTTGTTTTATTAAAATTAAGTAATCCCTGAGTGCGTAGTACCTAGCTAACTTAAAATTTATTGTAAATAAGTAAGTGATACTTGGATGAAGTAAGCTCTGTTACCCAGTCCCCCCTAGCCATGCTTACAAATCGCAATAGAATAGAAATCGAATCGACAGATAACGCTGAGACTTCACCAGAGTCTTACGGCATTAATTGCCAAAACTAGAACAAGCTTTCTTGCGAAGTGAAATAATTATAAAATCTTGCTCTAATCAAGACAAACAGTTAATAAATAACAAAGTTAGTTTCTTGTTAAAGAAATTCACAGTACCGGTACCGGATTGTTTTCAGACATTACCTTATCGTATTCGTCTCAACATCGTAATACGTTATGTAACTCAGACCATTCTCTTACCGAGAGCTTTAAGCTGTGTTTTTAGGACCACACTTCCAACAATTTTCAATTCATAAACAACGTAACAGACCCTATGTCTGTTTTGTTTCAGTGTTTGTGAACTAAAATGCTAGTAAAATAATGTATACATTTTACGAAACGGGACGCCTGTCATTGGAACTTTATTCTTAAACACAAGCAACAAGTTAGAGATACCTAAAATCAAACGTTGATGACGAAATCTCTCTTCAGGTTATACCTATTTAATATCAAATCAAAACTGGATGAGTGATAGCTAGGTAGATAGGTACCTACGTAATAAGTAAGACGCGAATGATGGACCGTCCGTAAATGTAACAAGCACGCATAGATTGGACTTTGCCGTAGTCAGGTAGGAAGAAATAGTGTTGTAAGTGTAAAATCGCACTGTGCTCAATTAAAAGCATGCTATATTTTGAGTGCATCTATTTTAGATGAAAGGTTCTCTCATAAGCTAAACATTAAAGAACATCTAAACTGAGCTTAAAACATATTCAAAACACTTTCCTACGACTCTCCTGTTAGTTTTATCATAGCATTCAAAGCTGAATACAGCTGGAACTCAGAAGGCGTCTTTTACAATCTGGCTTCTATAAATGGTTGTTTTTTTGTATAGATGAGACCCATATCTACTTATCGCACCTGGTAAATAAAATAGTTTAAAGTTTACCTTATTCATTTATTTCTATAACTTCGTTAGAGTTCGTGTAAAATGCATGAAAACCATTATCGTTCGCACTATCTTTAAATGGTATTTATGAACCGATTTGATCAATTGAGCCATACTCGTAGGGCAACACATTTTAAGGCGCAGCGTTCCTTTATATTAAGAAAATAATTTATCTCACACACAGCATCTTACCTCATCACACCGATCACGACACGAGTACCTACCTAAAGACTACTTTAAATAGCACTTAAACGCAAAGTCCAATATAAATATGTGTTCAGATTCGATCACCATACTTCAAACTGCCCGTCGTCCGGGGCATATCAGTGCCATGCTTGTACGAGTATTTTGTAGAATGATGAAGCGCTGTGAGCGTCGGCGCCACAGGCCGATCTGCACTCTTATAATCCTTCTCAGGCAAGTCTAACACCGAATACTTTTGTCTAGTATCCATGTGAGTGCTCGTCGTGCTATGATTCGTTTCCTTAGGTCTTTGCCGATGTCGCGTTTCTACGTAGTCAATCGGTTCGGTGGGAACTGGTTCCGTTGCATCGATCTCAAGAAAATACTGTTCGAGTGGTGGTGGTGTTGTCGTTGCCATCGACGGGGTGTGTTGTGTACTGGAAAGAGGTGCTTCTGCGTACTGGAAGTTGTCATTAGATGCCTCTCCCACTGATAACGGATCACTCTGTAAAGCTTTCAAGGCCATGGCTGAGTAATACGAATGTACTGGAGAAGATTCCCTAATTGTGTAAGGAGTTGAAGAGGCGGAATCAATAGCTTTGTTTGGATCATAGTTATTATATTGATCTAAATTAAGAGCTGAGCTATCGCTTTCAGAATAAGGTAGGCCTTTGTTGCCAAAATGATCTACAGAAGTTTGATGATCAAGTCCCCCAAAACTTATATTTTGCGTCGAAACGGATTTTTTTTTACCTTTTTTCCCGTAATAAGTTGGGGCGGGGTTATTATTGTCCTCCTCTGCTGTATATATATTTGAAGATGAAGACAGTGAATCAAAGTTAAAATTATTTGTATAACTATTGTCCTTGAAGTTCAACAAAGGGTCTTGAAACTTATTAAGTCCAAAAGAGCGGGTTGGCAGTGCAGCACCGGCACCGAGGAAGTGTTTGGGCTTGTAGTCATGCACGACTGTAGAGGAAACTGCAAAGGGAGCCGGCACACTAGCCTGGGACAAGCCATAATCAGACGCTTGCTTCCCTTGCCCAAAATAAAGTCCTGACGTTGGGGTGCGTGTTTTGAAATTACTTTTATCTTTGGTTTTAAACGATGGGATTGGCTGGAATGGCCTATAGGCTCCTATTGTTGGTTCGGTACTTATCCCATAAAATGCCGAAGGATTTGTAGGCCGGGGAGCGGCACGAGGTTTGTTGTAAGGTGAATACATACTTTCATAATAGGAATAATCGGTTGGAGCCTGGGTTTTATGAAGTTTACCAAATTTCGAGTTGTACTTTTTATACCCTTTGTGTTCGACACCACCAACTCGAATACCCTGACTATTATAGGAGACTTTCGGGGGGTAAGACATTTGTTCTCTAGTTACATCGACGTCAGGAGGGATTTCACCATGGTCATGGAAAATATGATCGTGAGTGACTTCTCGGGGGTTGTATGCGGCGTATTCTAAATGAGACGGAGTTCCCATCGAACCGAGAGCTGAAAGGCCGGTGAAACCATCCGAAGGGTATGCCAGTAAAGCATGTTGGTTCCTATAACGCATATGAGGATGTGAGTGACCGGCAAGAGCAGACATGCTACCGACGACGGGATCGACTCTGCCGTCGTCATAGACCAGCTTGTGGATGTGCTCCTCACTGTATGTGTGAATGTGCTCCGTATCTCCGTCTATTATTTTTTCAACCCGATGAGGTCTTCTTATTTTTCTGATGGTTCCCGATCCATCCAAATCTGAGTAAAACTGTTCGTGGAAATTGGTCACAGGATGTTCATCGTCTTGAGGTTTCGGCCGTGGTGCTGGGCGCTGTTTCGCTTTAGTTTTACGTGACGCTTTCTTTCGGGGCGATTCGCCATTCACTTTGATAATCTTGACCTTTTTCGGGGAATGGCTAGGAGTTGGAGAATCGGAGAAGGCTGTGGGTAAGTAGGTGTTATCGGTCGGTTCCGGGGGAGGCGCCAGATCGTACTCCTGGTCGTCGATGTCCGCAGGGTGGGGGCCGTAGTAGCCGCGGGCGCGGTACATCGGCACGAGCTTGGAGCCGGCGCCGCGGTGCGGAACGGGCCCCTCGTCATAAAGCTCGACGGAGTTGAGCGGCAGCAGGCTGGCGACGGCCGGCAGAGACACGCTAGTGGGTACCGCCACCGCGCCCTCTGCGCTCGGCATGTACGCTGGGGCATACTGGGAGGAGGCGGGATGGTTCGTTATGTAAATCTTCTTATGATGATGGATGTGCTTAACTTTCTGCGGTAGATGTATGCGGATCTTTTTCCTGCAACAAAAGGAAATTACAATGCTGGCATTCGGTAGTTAAATGGTAATCGCAAGCACGCGCGGCGCTCGGTTTTTATGATAGCGGAGGTTCCGTCTAGCGGAGTCAATGGCTCCACGCGTGACACGGCAACGGCTTTCGCTCTCGGAGCCACCGCGACGTCGCCGCCGCGTCGCTGCTCATCCATCACAGTCGTTGTTAGTATCGCTGTTGTACCTATGTCATACCTCACCGGTAGTGAAGTTTGTTGTACGCGAAGGGTCATGTTGTGCTTTCTAAATGGTACGCATGGATTATGCGCTTGGTTAGTTCTGGGTTCATCGTTCAATTACGCACAGCGGTGAAACATACCAATTAGTTGCGATCGCGCGGCACACTGACATTGACAATATCATCAGTTTCCATCGCATGGCTAATGTGACATAATGAGTGAAAGTACTCTTGCGCCTGTATGCAAGGGTTGATATGAAAATGCAAGTTTTGCTAGATAATTGTGCGACATTTCGCATTTCAATCATCCCTTGCAGACTTTTACGTGGTTGTGGGTATACCTATTACGCTAGCATCTAATTTTAGATAGATAATAGTTTACCTCACTTTTACCTCACACACAGAGTACATTGAGTGCTAAATGATTTTAAGCTACAACTGAAAGAAGCTTTAAAAAGCCCTCTTTATAATACATAAAACTTTGTGATTGACAGTATGATTATATCTTTAAAACTACATGCGGTATATTATGATGTGGCTAGGCTCTTACATAAAAAATGTATGGTAGTGAATAGAAGTACTTACTTAGCTTCTGCCGTGACATTTACAGAAGCAACTGCTACCAGAAGAGCGAACTACAACAATGGAAAAAAAAACGTTAATCATTACGACATAGGTATTTCTATCTTACCGGTTGAATATTGACTCGTATGGGAATATTTGGAGAAAATGGTTTGAAAAATAATGTACTTTTAAGCAATCTGTGTACTTACTACATCAGGCTACGCATACGAGTATTTATAGGGATTCATTATAATTAGAATTATTAATTACCAATTTACATAGCTGACCACTTTATGGTACATTTTTAATGGAAGTTGTCCAATATTTTTCTTCTGAACTATCTGGTAAACTTATATTGTGATCATTTTTAATTTTACGTGAATCTTATTTAATGCACTCTACTGGCGAAAACTTTTTCACTTAATCCAAGAATAAGAATTTAAGGTAGAGACACTTGATTCAAAACATAAGCACTTCAAAGAAAAATATTCACTGAATTGGTTAATGGTTTTAAATAACCTGCAGTAATTTTAAAATACCCGTTATAAGGTTTATCCCCAATTTACGTGAGGGCCGTACCCAAAAACTATAAAGGTTTTTTGTTTACTACGGAACCCTAAAAATGAAATGCTTTTTTTGTTATATTTGGAATATTGTGTATATTTGGAAAAAGGCTCTAGAGTGAACCACTCTAGTTTTAAGTTATTATGCTATGAAGAATGGAAAAAGAAATTCCAGATAATTTCAATTTCAGGAAAAACTTTTGGAATTATCATTATATTTTATTTCACAGGACGGCACGTAAGTATACTTCAACACAAAGTAATAAGCTTGTTGCGCCCACGCGGACACCGCAGGCCCCATGGCTTGCCTACGCGTCCTAGGCGCATACAGGCTCTTGCTCAGCGATTAGCAGATCTTAGTGCAGCAAGTGTTTTGATACATAGTAAAATATCATCGTAAAATAAATAATGCGTATCGAAACCAAATTAAAAATTTACGAAAATGAATCCGATGCACCCGAAAAGTCTAAGATTTATCTTACTCAATTATGATTTGATACGGGGACAGACTCATGCTTCACCTAGGTGCTCCACCTGGGTGAACCACGAGGACTCCTATACGGATCAGTGCTCTAACCTAGGTTAGAGCACCTGAAACATTAATAACCTTCACTTAACTTCACTTTAAACCGACTTCAATGGTTGACTCTGGACGTGGCGTGACTCAGGGCGTCAAGTGAGGATAAGCCCACCATATAAATCGAAAAAAAATCAACAGATACTGCTCTATCTGCGTCTAAGGGCATTAATTACCAAAACTGCATACATGTTATGACAAGAATCGTGACATGTGAGTTCCTGGCATTAGTAAATCGTCAGTATGACATAGGTAACTAATGCCAGGAACTCACGTGCCGCGGTACTTTACATAAAATGTATGTAATTTTAGCAAATAATGCAATTGCAAATGCAGCCTTATCTGTCAATTTGATTTCTTTTTATAACATGGCTAGGAGGGAAGGTTTTTAGAGTTATACGGGGAAACTTATCAATCCCTCAAGAATAAAATTTACCCTTTTATACAAAAAATATTTTGCAAATCGGTCAATATACGAGTATTAAGGCGGAACAATCGCGAAACAAGATACAAAAAATAAAACAAAAAACTCCTCTTTTGAAGTCGGTTGAAAATTAAACATAGAGTGCAAGTTACTTGGGACCTATACGTGCAGCAAGCTTGAGAAAACTTAATCCCATAAATATTCCAATCCATTAGATCCGGCAGCACTGTCACATCTGAACACTTTCACACTCCATAAACACTCCTTGTCACTTCACAAACACATCACAAAATCGAGTAATACCGACCAATTTCAGCCAATCCATTGTTGCTCTCTTCTGGCTGTTGGAGCACGTTATACTTCTATCAATAAGTTTTTCGATTGTCGACAGGTAGAAACCGCAGTAGCCTTCAAGCTCATATGATAATTACCGCGGTGCGCGTGATCATTTATAACATTCATTTTCACGGCTGAAAGAATCCCAAGCACCACCCCCGACGCACGCTCAGGCTGCAATCGCAAACCTATTTGCAGCTCCATACGATGCATACACATTCACTGTACTTACACTCATTTACTCTCCTGCGCTCCTGTGTAGCTTGCTTTATTCTTGATAGATCGTCGAATTAAGCTACGTCCGTGCGGTTACAAAAGTGGATGTGTATGTGTGAAGGGTTATCCCCTTGGTGAATAATCTACTATTGTATCCTCGTATCTTTCAAACGACTAACATTTAACCTAACCCAAGTGTCATAGGATAGGTTTTTTGAAACATGATATCAAAATGACGGATCTTAAGCGCGAATTAAGAAAAAAATAACTAATCATATCAAAATGAAGGAAAATAGAAGGAGATTACAAAAATATATAAGTCATATGTTTAAAAATGGTTTCGAATAACATATTGACAATTTATGCATCATGCAAATTGCTATATTCATAGTATAAGCACCCTTCCTAAGCATTGCGAAATCTCACAAGTTGACTTTCTTGCAGTCGGGTTGTTTTGATTTTTTTACTGTAATACTTGTTATTATATTTGTTTGGCTTTGATAAATGCATGGCAGGATAGATGTAGTAATGAAAATAAGTTTCACCGTTTCCACATAATAAGTAGCAAACGCGTAAAGTGATCTAATAAAATGTAATTAATAACGCAATCACTTTTGTTTTTGCTCATACAATTATATAATTGGCGCTCATCGATAAAATCCTATTAATTATTTTGTTCTAGCTAGTTACACGCCGCTCTATTTCAGTCACGGAGTGTGGATAAATTTTACTGTATTGTGTCCAATTTTTTAATAGAGATCTTTCAGTATCAAATTGCTCGTTAATTTTTCAACGTATGCATTTAGCAATAATTTATCCAAAGACTAATAGCTACGCAGACTGAAATACATATTAGATGCGAACGACATTTAGATGCCTGCGACAGGTTACGTTTTGTTTTTCATTATTACTTACTAGCAGAAACTTTCATTTTTCGGCCTTCAGCATTACGACATATTTGCAGACAAAGAAAATTTCAACATTATGTACCTATTAACTGCAAGCTTCCACCGCTAGCATTTCTTTTGAAAATGTTCTATTCAGTGTTATTTAGTGTTAATTCACCTCAACTTCGTCAAAGCACCGTAGAGATTTCGTCTTTTCTAAAACGAAATAAAGACAAACTTTACTATAATATGCAAGTACCTAAGCTTGATTTTAAACGTAAGAAGTGGAAGTCCGATTCCGCTATTTATTAAAAGTTTTATTCACGTTACTGTGTTAAATAATAAAATCGTTTTGTAAAACTATACTCTTTGTATATTATTGGTTCAGTCTAGGAATTCGCGTGGTTTAGTACCTACTAAAATAATTTCTGCTTCACAACACAGTATTAGCGTGTGAAGTATGCCAGAACTAGTATTTGATATTACTTATTACGATTTTTTTATTATGAAGAAGCTGTCTTACCTATTAATCGAAGTGCTGAAACAGAAGCCGAGTATCGTGCATACTTCCTTTGTGCACGCATGCATGGATGGATCGATTAGCAACTATGTTCTATAGCTGGCCCAGTAGCATGACTGTTCAAGAAAACGTTGTCTAGAAAGTCTAAATATGGAAGAGAAAACTACTTAAAGAAAAATTGTTTATTTTTGAATTTGAAAATTTTCGCCGTGACTTGATATACGAGTACTTAGCTAAAGTTTCCTTTGTCGGGCATGTTTAGATCAGCTGAAATAATTATAAACAGAGTAGTAAAATATAGTTTATTTTTGGTTCAATAACGTTGCCCTCTCTTATTGTAGGTATTTAGTATTACGTTAGTGTATGTTTTACTTACGTTGACTAAACAGTTGATTAAACAATGTTACCATCCTAATAAATAAATAATGGTGGATTTTTCACACAGCATCATCTAACCCCAAAGTAAGTAGAGCTTGTGTAATGGGTAACTACTACACGACTGATAAACGACTTTGATCGTAAATGCATACATATTATACATAGAAAACACCCAGACCCGAGACAAATATTCGTAGAAAAAAACACAAATGTTTGTATGAACAAACATTTGTCCCGCGGTGGGTATCGAACCTGCAACCTACTGCGTCGCAAGTGGACCTTCGCCTACAGAGTGCGCTACAGAGGCCGTCTTGTTTAATAGACCGTCCTATACAGATCCTTGTAATACGAAGGAAAAATTACAAACAGCTGATTAATTTTAGTATTGTTTCAAAGCTATCGTTTACTGACATGTATTTGTCCGAGATTAATACTAGTAGCGATACTCGCATCGCGTGCGCACGCGAACGCTGCGGGCATCCGCGTTGTATCACTACCATCGTAACGATTACACTGTTTCATCAAATGCAACACGAATCTTACTTACAAATCCGTCTTTTTAACGATTGAGTGAATTTCGTTTTAAAAACATAAGTAGAGCTTACTTAGGCCTGACATCTAATACATGATTCATGCAGATTCAGAGAGCAACCTCAATGCCTACACTCAAAGGGGCGCAGTAGGCATTTAGATGAAATAGAAACCAAAGCATCCCCTCAGCTTAATTGGCCTTCACAAGAAAGACAACTTGAGGTGTAGGAAATTTCAACTACTCCAACGCTCAAAAACTACCTATGCTGTAAATAAGTGAGGAACTCCTTACTTTTTGAGGATTTCCAACTGTATTGTATATCCTCCCGATTCACACATTACAATAACAAAACATTTGTAAATTTGTGTAAATAGTCCAGGATTATTTATTTATTTAAAACTGCTAAATCGTCAGTGAATCAATCACAACCTAGCATTGGATGCATTGGATGAATAACCTGATCACACACTGTCCGCGCCGTACGCGCCGCAGTCATTTTTCTATACAAAAAATGCTGATGACGTCAGAAAATGCGGCTCGATAATATAATAAAATCGATATATATAATATAATAATATAATATAATCGATATTATAGGCATAAGTTAGAATTCTAACTCAATGGCAAAAGTAGAAGCGCTCGTGGATGTGGTTGCTTAGTCGTTCTTGATAGATCGTCGAAGTTAAGCAACAATTGGAACGTTCTGTAAGTGAATGGGTGACCGCCAGTAGCATTTCATCTGAGCGCTTCCGTGCTTCGGAGGGCACGTTAAATTGTCGGTCCCGGCTATTTAAGCCATAACGGTAGGCGGCCTAGAAACTCCGTCACCAGAGTTGGCCACTGACTCATGCGAATTGAGTCTATCTACTCATGGTAGTGGAGTGATTTGCCTATGACGGTTATCGTCTAGGTAAAAATTAAAACCAACACTTATAAAAAACTAGCTGACCCGCGCGACTTCGTCTGCGCATTATTAGGAAAGGAGTTTTAAGTGAATCGAAAAAATATACAAACTATTAAACTCCCTCGCTTGATACAAAAATAACTTTTTGGTAAATTTTTTTGAATAGCAAGAACTGTATAAAAAACACATGTTTCATTATTTACTTAAAGTTTATTTTAAGCGAGTTTGGAGTGAATCAGACAAAAAAAAATCTAAGGAAAGTTGAACACCCTGTATAACTTTAGGGGTTGATTTACTGAAACACGATACGCCTAAATGTTATTCTAGAACTTATACCATCTACATTTCAAATTTCATCAAAATTGATTTAGTCGTCACGGAGATACGTGGCAACAAACATTCGCACACACAGACTTTCGCATTTATAATATTAGTAAGAAAGATAAATGCCAAGAGTCAACAATAACATTTTAATATTCAAAACACTCAAGCTACAATGTAGTTACTTTGATATAAGCCCAATTTCACATAATGATGAATTACAGAACCTTTAAATACTTCCCGCATTTTAAAGTTGAGATAGAGGAGTGATTACGATGCATTAGTGGAATTAACCACTTCAACTATCCATGACAGAGGGAGCGCCTTGCACTTGTTGGGTCAGTGGCCAGAGAACAGGGTTGGATCAAAGAAATACAGGGAAACGAAAAAGGACCATTCCAGGGAATGCTAGACCATTCTCAAATCTCATAGGTAAGATCTGTTTGCAGTCATTGACATCTGCACAATTTGCACAAGCCCACGACAAACGGGATTGAACCTGAGAACATGGCTCTCTGGAGCGAGTTTCAAGAAAAGATAGAATATACTAGGTATTATTTTTGTATTCATATCATAGAAGCAGCACAAAATTATTAGATTTTGATTAAAATAAGGGTAGGTTCTTAAATTTTTGCCTTTGATTAAATTTTATTTAAATTTTTTATTTAAATTCATGTGTCTATTCTCATTTTCCTATTCTATTTTTTCATTTTAGTCTGAGAATCGAATAGTGCAGTACCTATACCTACCTACTTAGCAAATCGTCTAAACGTTCGCTTGCAATTCTTGAAAGGCAATTATTGACACAATTTTTGAAGCAAGAAACTGGTATAATCTAAATTAGGCTTGTTGGTAAGCTTTCCGTGACATCCTACTTATATTAGATTTTTTGTAATAGTAGTGTTCATAGTCAAAACCAAAATAAGTGTCCCTGGATACCGTCCCTGGACTATTGTAGGCGTTTTTAAAGCATAATGTTTCAAAAACATAACGATGGCTATGATGTCATGTTACTGCACTCAGGTTTACGAACGAACAATTCAGATCATTTTTGTTTTGATAAATGGAGTTTTATGATGAGATGATGGATGAAGATAAGTAAGTAAACTGTTTGATTAAAATCACGAACCCTATGACAATGTGTTTCAGACCTGCATAAAAAATCGTAAGTAGATAGAAATTCGTATATTGTTCTCGCTAATACGATTTTCGTACATGCATGGGGTTCAACCTACTGCGTCAATACAAGTGCCAAGTCACAAATAAAACTGGCTCTTAGATTACACAATCGGATAAGGACATGCAGATTGCAGACAGTCAGCACAGTTATTAGATATATAGCGCGTGTAAATCGAAACAAACCACTTATTTATATTGTCAGATTGTAAGGAAGTTAAAGCAAGTTAAACTATGTTTTATATCTGCCGTAACAGGCTGATGGACGTTCAGACTGCTAAGTAATAGAAAGTGGGAAGCATTTACACAACATATGGCAGAAAAACAACAGTATTTCCCTCAGAATTTCACTGTTACGAAGATAATAACTATCGCTCTAGTAGGCGAACAATATTGCGTCATGTAGCTTAGCGTATTCATCGTCTAGGCTTAGAGTAGCACGCAAACATTCTCTTCATTTTAAAAATCACGCTAAGATTCTCCATAAAAAATCACGACAAGAATCTTCATTTATTAAAAAAATATAATTCGAGAATCAATGGGTTTTATAGCTTACGATGATTCTAGTGATTGACACGCAACAAAGAATGTAATTTCACTCACTGCTACCTTCAGTGTTGTTTAATGGCTACATAAATCATTCCTTAGTAACGATTATGTAGCCATAAATGTTTCAGAGTGCCGCGATTAGGTACAAATCTAGCTGTCCGTCGCGGTACTCGCGATCCCTCGGGAAAACTTCACTTTACGGGATAAAATGTATGTTACTCAAGGATAATGTATCATTCTAATGGTACAAGAATTTTTGAAATCGTTCCATTAGTTTTTAAGTTTAATCGTTACAAATATGGATAGAAATCTTTCCTCTTAAGAAGATAAGCTAGTGTCCAATCGACGATAATAGTTTTTATTGGATGACATTTAAACGGCGTCTTCTAGCCCCAAAGCAAGCAAATCTTGAAACGCTCAGATACTTTTTTCAGCAAATGCGTTGCTTGAAAGTTGAAACTTTCTTTACGAAACGAAATTGTACGAAAATCGTATTTTCACCATATCTGTTTCTAAATCATATCACCATATTATCTGTTTCTAAATCATGTTTTTTTTACAATTTCTTATCTTAAAATACTTTATCTACAGTTTACTCGGACTCTTATAAAAGTATGTATGCTACGTACATACACTTACATTGTGGTATCAACGATATCCCTTCTACTGTGTTCCCACACCAAATGGGAAGCCGCTATTAAAATGTTACGAGGTACTAACCAAGGTAATTGTAACCAATTTTTGAAGGTTTTTATTACCCATGCAACTATCAAATTGTTATCTTGGCCGGTTAAGATCCAGTCATGCTCTAGTGAGGCCACTTTGTAAGCCATAAAAACCAAAAGCGAGTGATCACTTTACGTTTTTAACGTAATTTTTTTTTATGTTTTGAGCCAATTTCGAATAAAAGTAAAATGAATGGTAGAATAAGTTTTTTTTATGTCAATATAAACAAGCATTTTATTGGTGACCGTAAGCTGATTCATATGAGCCCAAACACGGATATTATACTATTATTCACTGAATAGTTCCATTTTATAGCTCCTGGCTCTATCATCAGAACATATAACTGTCACTATATTTTCAAATTGTACACGAAACTTGACCAACGTACCGAGTTTTAATTCAATTGGCCTCTTATCTGAAGAGTTCCGTTCCAGCTCCTGGTTCTACCATCAGAACAACTCGCTGTCACCATGTTTTAAAATCATAGATGAAACCAGAAACCCGATTTTCAACTCCATTGGTTGAACCAATGGAGTTGAAAATTGGATTTCTTACAACTATTTTGACAGAACTCCTTAGCAACTATTTGCTAAGGAGTTCTGTTGAACAATTATTCGTGACTCCATCATCAGAACAGCTCACTGTCAACATATTTTAAAATTGTAGATAGAACATGATCGTTTTGAGGAGTTCCGTTTTCCATAATCAGATCAGCTCACTGTCACCATGTTATTTTATACTCAAATACTCATAAATGTACTAATTCAGCTCCAGCGGAAGCCGGGAAGTGGGTCAAATCTTGCAAGCTGAATTTGACACGACGGACAAACATACATACAGACATTGCAAATTAATTAAAAGCTTTTAAAATAGGATCACGATTGCATCATAAAACTCTATGTAATTGGAGTATTAGGTATTTAACTATTTATTAAAGTAGTTATAAAAGTTGCATGATTTACAAAAAGTTTGATAGGCATTCAATATTTTGTTTAATATTTCGATTAAAATGAGTAATAAACAATGAAGCTACCTAGTTGATACGCAATAGCGAATTTTCGGTATGTTATGTTATAAATCACTTTCTCGCTGCATTTCCCTGATTTGTGCATTTTCATGAGTTTCACTAGCGATCGCTGGCAGGAAGCGGCACGAACACGCAGCCTAGCTCTACAATACTGGTTACATTTTACTTTGATTATTTTCATTTATTTTATAATCAAATCCTCTGTAGTGCAGTGGGTGAAGGCCCGCATGTGGCGCAAGAGCGAGTTCGATTCTCGCGGCGGGACAAATGTTTGTATCTATAACCCCAGATACCTAAGAGTGATTCGACTAGCAATCTTTTCTAACCATCTTTGCTTTCAGCAATAGTATTAAGCATGACTAAATGATAAAACATCAATTACAAGTAATTACATCAATCAAAAGAACAATAATATCCTTACCCCCTGCCACGCAAAACAACAATATCTTGCAAACGTATTTAACATAATCGCTTACCCTTTTTGCAAAACATCTTTGATAATAAAGTTGTTATCTATCTATCTAACTCTCGCAAGTATCATGAAAGGATCAAAGAACAATGCAAGCTTTTTGTTCTCGAGACGACTCTGTTACTAAACTTATGGGTGCATAAAAACAAAAAACTATCAGACCACGTGGCATGGATATGTGAGTTCATTCACTCGCTCGCGCATTCCCAACTTTTAACGGTCTCAGGCCCATATTATGGGAGGCAATATTCAAAGTAAAGATAAAAAGGTAAAAAAGCCAAAAAGGGCTGGTTAAGAGCCGCATGGTTGTCCTGAGAGGCATCAATCTGGAGGCATGCTAAAGCCCACCGGTACACTGAATTTTTTATTCTCTTTCTGATTATTAGACCACATTAAAATGTAACAGGGTATCTCAAACTTCTGTGAAGCTTTATGTTGCTCTGTTTTTTAAATTTTATGCTTTAATACACAATACACAAAGAAAAAAAATATAAATAAGTATTGTTACGAAAATTACTGATATAAAGACGCCAATTAAATGTGATCGAACATTCAAGTCCCCAGACATCATAAAAATTTATCAAAATCAAAAGGTGTGTAATATTACATAATTACATAATAATTATTTATTTTGATTTAGAGGTGGTCGGTATAAGGCAACTGTAAGCTTTTCTACAGTATTATTCAGGTAGGTATTGATATATCTAATAAATATTTCGTTTCTGATTCCAAGTGTAAAAATATCTACTGTAGAAGTCAACTCTATCTGAACATTCCCCGACACGCGAGCGAAGCGTGCATTAGCTAGATTTATGTAAATGCAAAAGATACATTTTTTAACGCAGTTTCGTTTTTTATTTCCATCCTTCAACGGATACTGAAACCGCCTTTACTATGAAGGGGTTTATTTAAATAAGGATAAATCTTTGATCACAAATACAACAAAAATATGTACATGCTTAAAGTTGGTAGGACATACATTGTACTGTAATATTATTACCACTAAGACCTAATCCTAAGCACATATGCATTGCAAATAAATTGATTTGATTTGATTTGAACAGAGTTCGTTTGGATTAATAAAAAGAAAATAACGTGGTCTAATCAAAGTTTAAGATTAAAGTTTATCTGATAAAAGTTTGAGAGCCAGTGCGTTTAGAAGAGGACTCCTAAAGATTTATTATGTACAAGGAAGAGGGCTCGGACGTCTAGTAGGGTTTATTAGAAAGTAGGCTTATCGGTACATTTTTTGTGTTACGGTAAATCGGCCTTTCCGGGACTACGTTCCATCATTCAAAGATATCAGAGCTTGTTTTAATTTTTCAAACAAGATATTGCTGCCTTCATGGTTGTAACTCCGCTTACAAGAAGGAATTTTTGTATTAACTACTTTTGTATCTAAACTGGAGAGAGCGAACTTTGTCACTAAAGTTAATCTTGAGAACCACTGCACTAATTTTTTTTTATGCGTTTCAAAGGAACATCATTCTAGATGGACATAATTATCTTCTTGAGCTTAGTTGTTGCGGATCAAACTATCCCACTAATATTATAAAAGCGAATGTTTGGATGTAAGGATATTTTGTTATTCAATCACGCTGAACCGGCAGATGAAATAGATGTACCTAGATAGTAGCCTGGTAGTCCTTGAAATGGTGGTACCATAAAAGTGAAGCTATGGGCGGACGCTACAAACATCTCTAAATGTTAAAATTGATTGAGAAAATAAATCAGACGATCCTGCTAAAGCCGGAGTGCCTTACCGCTCGGCCACAGAACCCTTAGTCGTCACAATCGAAATTTTTGAAAAGCTCATATTTCTCATTTTCTCAATGAAATACCTGAGTGTGGTTTATTTAACACTAAAAATTACAAAGTAAAAATTGATTTCTGAAATTAAAGTTCTTTGATTTTTGTGACACATAAAACAAGCATTATTCATGTTTCTTTAAGACCCCTCGCAGACTGCACACTAAACTATCGGCTGATAGAAAGTAAATACACTCAAATAATCACTCAAATCTTGGATAGTCGCCATCTATCAGCTCTACCTTGTATTATTTCTGCAAACTTTCACTGTTCATTCTTGCATTTTGCCACTCTTCCTTCGACCTATTGGATAAAATGCAAGTGCCTTTCTCTACACGTTTCTTCGGTATCACTACAGGTGGCACGACCATTTTATACAAAGGCAGGAGAAAACCTATACCTACACTTAACGGAACACTGTAGCGCCTGGGGCATTTTATATGAGTCTTGCCCAGCGTCTGAACCATAATCTCTGCATAATTGGCCTTTACACAGGGAAGTTAAGCAACGTTCGAAACGGTCTGTATGTGGATGGGTGACCGCCAGTGGCATTTTCATCCGAGCGCTTCCGTGCTTCGGAGGGCACGTTAAATTGTCGGTCCCGGCTATTTAAGTCGTTAAGCCATGACGGAGGCCTTAAGGCGGCCTAAAAACTCCGTCACCAGAGTTGGCCACTGACTCATACGAACTTACTTACAGGGAAGATAATATCATCAATACCAATTGTCACAGATATTTCTCTTTTCGTCTAGAGTCCTTTCAGCTTTCTTTATGACAAATGTGAATAGGTGTATAAAAAAACAGCTAGACAAGTATCTTAATGATGGTATATTAATATTTTTATTTCGTTCCTACTCTAAGCCTATCGTATCACTGCTACGCCATAATTATATCTCAATTCAATATTCATTGAAGTTAGCTGCGCCCCGTGGTGCTACCCGCGGTTAAAAAGTTAACAGGGATAAAGTAGCTGAGTGTGTTCATCAAGGGTATAAGCTTGTTTCAGAACAAATTTAATCCAAAACTGTTTAAAAGTTTTAAGAAATAACAAACATACACATAATACCGACCATGGGCGGATCCAGGATTTTTTTCTAGGGGGGGCACCAGAAACAAAAACTGACAAAAATTTCACAATTTATTAATTTTTCGTAATTAGTAGGTACACAAAAATATCATCTGGGGGGGGCACGTGCCCCCGTGCCTCCCCCCCCCCCCCCTGGATCCGCCTATGATACCGACTATCTATCGCATTGATGATATTATTGTGATTTATAAAGAGCTTAGTTGCTTATCCCCTTTATATTACAAAACCGTCATAAACTAGCTGTCGCCTTCGGCCTCACTTTCAAGATATTGAAGATTAAGAATCAAGAAACAGATCAAATGAAATGTTACACCTTTATATTTTTTGTTAACTGAAAGCTGGTGCATATTTGGCTCATCGGATCAGCATTGCCATTTAGCGAGGTAATGCCGCCAGTGTTTTAGGCACGCTTCCGATTCGCAGTGACCTGGATCAGTTGAGATCTACCTAGTTCGTCTTGACGACCCTTATGATATTTTTTACAGAAAGACAGACTGAATAGTTAAAATAGTGGGTCCAACTTTTATAGAGCAATAAATACATTAGTAAAATTCTAGGAATTACTACCGTCAATCGTGTAGGTTTTTGTGTATTCCCAAGCGTACTCTAAAAGTTTAGGATTTGTTAAAAATGTTGGGAATCGAATTCAGAAATAAAAAAAACAGACATGTGTTATTAACTTTTGTTTTTGGTACCCACTTAGGAATTATGTACAATGTTGATATGTCGATGTTGTTTAAGTATAATGCTCTAAATATCGGAATCAGTCAAGCTCTGTGTTCTTGAGTGGTACCAATATTTTAAATAGACTTTTCCGTATTCAAATATTCAATCTACACCTAAGTTTTATCCACTCATATTTAATTCAAATCAAACACAAACATACTGATAAATAAACTACAATAGTAGAGCGCGGCGCTGTGGGTAGATGCAGGAAAAAAACATTTGGGTTTGGTTAAGAACAAACCCAAGCTGCAGGGTCTTAATTAATTGGAATAGTTTAAGAAAATGGGAGATCATACATAACTACAGACGTCGTTAGAGCGCACTGGGGAGTCGGCCAAGGGACTCTATGCCACCCACAGTGAGGCCTATGACACTGGTACTTTTTGTCATCTTCCACGTTATTGCTCTAAAGATCGCTGAACGAAAAACGGCGAATATCTTGAAGGCTTTGTAGGTGGACGAATTGGTTTTGGGAGTTTTTTGGGACATTCGTCCTCAGGTTTATTTATTTATTATTTATTTATTACTATACTTGGCTTCACCCGCGTGGTACAGTCACGGACAATAAGATGTATACACTCCATACTTTTAAAATTAATGTCACACTAAAACTACTAGATGTAGGTTAAAAACCAAATGCGGAAATTTATTTCACATTAAACTAGAGGCAAAATTAATAAAAATATCAGAATATTGTTGGACATGTTTATCTGTACATGGATTGAAACATTGTGGAGTGTATACATCTTATTGTCCGTGACTGCACCAACAATTTGAATAGCCTATATGCTATTCCAGGTCGGTATCAACGCATATTCCATGTTTCATCCAAATCGGTTCATTATTTCTTAGAAGGCAAAACTCAATGACATGTTTTATTATGTTTCAAAAAATGACCGTAAGGCCTCAAAGATAGACATTGGCGTTTTATTATAAGCACAACATGAAAGTATAATAGAAGTGCATATTCTGTTGCGTAATTAGAGCACTATTTGTTACGTGGAATAAAAAATAACATCCCAAGTTTTTTAACTTCACGTAACATCCGACGGAATGTGTGCTCAAATGAGATCTTTCTATTTTTTATTTATAAAATCTGTACCTGCTATCAATGTAACAAATAATAAGAAAGATGTTTTAAGTTTAAGGTAATCAAAGTCTTGAAGAAGATACGTTACGAGTATGAAGTAAAATAATTTATTTATACTTCTAAATTATAAAGATAAGTAAGTATTGTAGAGTTCCAGTCTAATTTAGTAAAACAGCAAACGAATTATGCAAAGCTTCTGTATCACCTTACATTCCAATTTCTTTTGAACCCATTCTACTTACTTGTGATTGCTAGTGACTCCTTGCATATATGATGGCTCTTAGTAATTCTCATATATCCATCGTCATAATTACGTCATAGGCTTAGGGTAGCGTATTAGTGTGGTATTAGCTGTTGTATTAGCGAAAAAATCCGCGTATAATAATTTAAGCAATAGCAGCAATAGGTGGCTAACTGTAGTTATTATGATTTCATTGATCTTTAACGAGCCCTATGAAGCACCCAACTGGGCGCTGATATTGTAGGTACTTATAGCCTAAACAACTTTTTCAACTAAAGTAAGTAAGTTCGTATGAGTCAGTGGCTAACTCTGGTGACGGAGTTTTTAGGCCGCCTTAAGGCCTCCGTCATGGCTTAACGACTTAAATAGCCGGGACCGACAATTTAACGTGCCCTCCGAAGCACGGAAGCGCTCAGATGAAAATTCCACTTACATACCGTTTCGAACGTTGCTTAACTTCGACGATCTATCAAGAACGACTAAGCAAGCACGACCACGAGCGCTTAAGTTCCTAAAATATGATCAACGGATCTAATAATTCATGAAGTAAGCCATTTCAATGCGCAGAAGGCATTTTTTTATGAAAAATTGTCGATTGCGCATCGGTTAACTTCGCGAAAGCCTAGATCCATTGGCCGTAGTGTAGGTATAATACTAGCGGTAATCCACTTTGGCATTTGCAAAATGCTTTGACGTATTCATCATACTGATGTACATATTGATGTAACTGAGTAAAAAAGCTGTACGAGCGTTAGCCCCTTGCCCTTCGACTGTTGACACCATTTTGCCGATTCGTAAACCCCATTTCATTTAAAGTGTGCAGCAATAATGTACGCGTGTATTAGATCTGCATTACAATACTACTCGTACGTACTAAATGTAGTCACATTTGTCTTACAATTATACCTACCTACCAATACTTCTCGGTGCACGCTAACCATTAAGGGCCTATAATACGCCAACATTTTGTAAACGGGACAGCGAGTGTGATTTGTTCGGCGTGTGAGGAGTACAGAGCTATGGATGCGCAGCGTTATTTACGGAGCTAAAACACATTTTAGCTAATTAAAAGTACAAAAACAAAAAAATATCAAAATTCGGAACAATGGGACCAAGTAGTAATAGATATGATCCAGAGTAGAAGTAGTTTTGAGGTAGTACGCGCCCTTAACTAGTGTGCGTTTATGTCTTTTGTATTGAGATCTGCGATGCGTCTTTAAACACGCCTGTGCAAGCAGTTTTTTTAAGAAATATAAATTAGGATAGGCTATACTATACTTACTGGAAATAATTAGTGTAAATATTTTAAGCCTGCTCAACTTTTCCCGGTAAAGAGTTTTAAAAAGAACAGCGAAATTCACGCCTACTAGAAATAAATCATTACAATCGGAATCTGTTATGTTACTTACGTTGTATACTGTATGTAAGTACGAATAATAAAAATACTGGCTTATAAAATTACGACGATGAGATTCTATCCAGCTACCTTGACCTTAGCCTGAGTGAAACTCATGGTTTTTATATGCTCAGTTTAGAAATATAGATATTTCTTCACATGACCTTCCACTGTCACAGGAAACTCTCTGTTTCAAGTTGAATGCCCGCCACGGATGACCGAACGGAAGTAGATAGGCCTAGTCCGACATCGATAAAATAATTAACCTTTTTTTAATCCTTTATTTCTTTAATTGCTGTAACGAAGGGCTGAGGTTGGTGACCGAAGCGCTATCTCCCTGGGGCTTTTTGTAACCGATTTTATTTGATAAGTACTTATTGTTTTTGAATCATAATAGGTAAATACTTAGTTTGTTTTAAATTGTTGCGTATTAATGTTTTTAAAGTAAGTAAATGATATTTATGATACTGCACTGGAAGAACAAAAATAAATGGCATAACATGAAGAAGATTGTTTTTGAACCTGGCATAATTTTTCACATACTGAAAACTATTTATTATGATCTCGCCCAATCCATCATATTGTATGTTGTCACCTCTTGGGATGGTTTGACTATCTCACAATGCTAAGATTGTAAACGTGTTGTGTATGTAGGTACATACACAACACTTACTTGCCAAGATTGTAATATTAGAGCATCGTAAGATTCCCTCTCATTAGAATCATGGTAAAAGTGATAGTGTTTCCATTCACGCGCAGTGCATTATGTTGGTACCGCCATCGTTATTGGTTTGCTTATATGGGCTAGGTTATACTTAGTGTCTTGTAACTATTTATGTATCTATAGTCTATACAAGCGCTAAGTAAAGGCTAGTAGCAATTATATTTTAATTTAATATATAAAAAATGTTATAAACGTGAAATTTTTGCTTTTTTATCTCACATGACAGAGGCTAAGTAAATGTTCATTTGCCTCATTGATCCGAAAAAGATGGGGATGTTCCTGTAATACCTACCTACTCTTAAGTAGTAGACTTTTGATCGGGTTAGAATTCTGGCCGATCATTTATTAGACTTTTCTTTTGTCTATAATAAACCAACTAAATTCCAAAATAATAAATAAATAAACGGAAACGGTGAAGGAAAACGATCGCACATCGTAAGGAAATCCACACACGGGTTATATTTGGTTAAGTAAGTATGATAGATAAGATAAATGTATGAGGATGATTTTAGTGCTTATTAAGAAGAAGTGCTGAGCAAGTGCGTGTGAGGATTGAGGGACCAGGAAGCAAATCCACAAATAAACATACCAGAAGATTTATAAATTATGTAAAATTATGAAGCCTGTAAAAATAGTTAATAAGTGGTGAATAAATAAATAAATAAATAAATGATTTTTTAAATAAGGAGTAAAATAATCGGTAAAATAGAGCTAGAAAAAAAAGTTAGACATTGTAGGGTCTCCAGATCCCCACGAATCCTCACGATTGATTTGCTAGATCTCGGAAAGTATCTTCAAAATTAAGATACCTAAGTACTTACTTTGTTCTTCCCTTTTCATGTCCATAATATAATGCAAACGCCTTGCTCCTCATCGTCTTGGAAACATTCCATCGACGAATATACATTATAGTCTTGGATTAAGGTTCCATGCTAAATCTATGATTATAATCGACCCAGGCGCGCCGAACTGCCAATTCAATAGAGGAAAATGCTGAGACGTCAGAAGCGAGCCGCATTTTCTGACATCAGTATTTTTTCTATAGAAAAGTTACTGCGACGCGTACGGCGCGGACATAAGTGCGATCAGCTTTTTTACCTCCATCATCATCATTAAACTTAAGAGCTCAGCTCTTGTCGGTGCAATGATGCAACTTCCTCCACCTCTCCCTTTCCAATGCGGATTCCTTTACTTCTTTATACGACATGACAGCGATCTTCTCCTTTATCTGACTCATGAAACTGATTCTAGGCCTGCCTCTTCCTCGTCTTCCTTCCACTTTTTCTTCTATGATGTTCTTAATAAAGCTGTCATGTCGTATAAGATTTCCAATCATTTTTCCTCTTCGATTTTGAATGGTGGTCATCAAAACCCTTTTCTTCTCAATTCTTCTCAGCACTTCCTCGTTGGTAACCTTCTCTGTCCAGCTAATCCTCTCCATCCTTCTCCAGCACCACATTTCAAAAGCCTCCAACTTCTCTCTATCCCGCTGTGTCAGAGTCCAAGTTTCGCATCCATAGAGAGCTATGCTCCACACATATGTTTTAATGAACTTTTTCTTTACTCGTTTTGCTATTTTCGAAGTAAGTGTATTTCTTTTGTTATGGAATGCCTGTTTTGCCATAGCTATTCTAGCTTTTATATCGGGCGTACATCTGGAGTCACTGGTGATAATGCTCCCAAGATATTTAAAACTGTCTACATTTTGAAGTGTTATATTTTCTAATGTTAT
This sequence comes from Epirrhoe alternata, assembly GCA_963565295.1. Taxonomy (NCBI): domain Eukaryota; kingdom Metazoa; phylum Arthropoda; class Insecta; order Lepidoptera; family Geometridae; genus Epirrhoe; species Epirrhoe alternata. The sequence goes on from OY751375.1 coordinate 7,459,827, forward strand.
TGGTTGTACTGAAGGTATTTGCGTTTTAGATGTTATTAGTATTAGTCTTATTCATATTTATTTTTAAAGAAAATTCCTTGAAAATTGTATCCATAATGGTAATCAAATCTTGTAGGTCCTTTTGTGTTTCTGCAATTGCCGCTATATCATCTGCGAATCTTATAAACTTGATCGTGTCCCCGTTGAACTTAACACCGATATTTGAAGTTTCCGATATCTTCCTTATAGCTGCTTCTATGAAGATGTTAAATATCAATGGTGAAAGTGAGCACCCCTGTCTTACTCCTTGTCTGATCTTAGCTTTAACTCTTTCGTTACCAACTTCTATTATGGTTTCTTGATTTTTATACAGCTCATATATTATTTTTCTATTTCTGTAATCGATTCTGATGTTTTTTTAAGGCTGTCATCATTTTATTCCAATCTACTTTATCGAATGCCTTTTCTAAGTCGATGAAAGCTATGTGAGTATTTAAACTTAGGTCCATTCGTCTATCTATTATAAGTCTTAAGGCCAAAATTGCTTCTCTGGTTCCCTTATTTCTTCTAAACCCGTATTGGTCTTCACTTAATTTTTTTTCTATTTTTGTTCTCATTCTGTTTTGTATAATTTTAAGTGGAATTTTTGAAGCTTGAGAAATCAAGCTAAGCGTTCTATGTTCTTCGCATTTAAAGGTGTTTGCTTTTTTCGGTAGAGTAACGGTTTTAGTAATTTTGAAGTCTTCTGGTATTTGTCCTAATTTGTATATGTATTTGATAATTTCAAAAACTTCATTCAGCAGAAGGTCATTATCTGAATATTTAATCATTTCAATGAAGATTCCGTCATCTCCTGCTGCTTTACCATTCTTTATGGATGCTAGAGCAACGTCAAATTCGTTTCTTAATATTTCTGGACCTAAGTTGTCTTCTTCTACATCTCTTTCATTTTTAATGTCGTTTTCTGTTAGTCCATTACCCTTATATAAATCTTCTATATATCTTTTCCATCTATTTACTACTTCCCCATTATCTATCACTAAATTTTTCTGTTCATCAAATATTGCCGTCGATTTCGTTTTTGGTATCATGCTTATATTTCTAATAATGTTGTATGCTACATCTATTTTACCTATGTTCATGTAATAATCTATAGTTTCACAGTCTTTCTCTACATCTTTTTCTTTGCATTCCTTGCATTTAAGTGTTATTTTATTGGTAATTTTTCTATATTCTCTAATACTATCTGCATCAGTTTTACTCCGTATTAGTCTTCTTTCTTTCATGAGATCAATTATTTCTGTATTTAACCATTTCTTTCTAGGTTTAATGATTTCTTTCTGTAAACTCTCTTCTGCACTAAATCTAATAATATCTCTAATATTGCACCATTTATTATTTATATCACTATTATTTTCCTTATTCTCTTTGTATAATTGTAATCTATCATCTAATTTATTACTATATTGCACTTTTATATTATTATTAACACTTTTCAGTATACTGAGATCAAACCTTTTGGTTTTCATTTTCCTTTTTATCTTATTTATTTTAATTTCAAATTTACTGAGTAGTAGATTATGGTCAGTGTTAAGATCAGCTCCTGGGTAAGTTTTACAGTTTGATACCATGTTTTTATATTTGTCTTTGACAATTATGTAGTCAATTTGATATCTTGCTAAATCTCCTGGCATTTTCCAAGTATATCTTCTCCTCTTAGGCTGTTTGAAGGTTGTGTTTAAGATTGTTAGACTGTTCTCTTCGCAAAACTGTACTAACCTACTTCTAGTACTTCCTACTCTTGCGTTTCTTTTCCCTAGACCATATCTACCTACAATGTTCCCTTCGTTTCCTTCTCCAACTACTGCATTAAAATCTCCCATCAAAATTAAATTATCTACCATATACAATATATACAATATACAAATAATATACAATATATACAATAGGTGCGCGTGGTGTCAATTGTATCATTGATATCCATAATGGTTTCAATGTGTGGTCATAGGATTTGTTTTAGATTCTTCTTCTTGATCTTTCAATCCTCACACACACTGTATTTTCATGTTTAGATTCTTATCTAGACGTCAATGTAGATGGCATTTTCACTGTAATAATAGTCATAACTATTCAACAACCAATCTAAAATGAACCTAGTCTTCAGGCAGTCTGGTCGAATATTCAGTAATATTTATCTAATGTGGCCTGCGAGTTTATGTTAAAGAAAACTATGCTTTATACCAAGGGATTGAAATCGAAAGTGAATTGCTAATTTGAAGTTACAGATCAGTTTGAAGTAGCTGAGATGCAGAGTCGCGAAACGCGACCACGTTGCGATATAAAAGGAAGTTTTGTATAATTTTCTTTATCACACACCGCCCGACTGTATTCGCGTTCGGTCACAAAAACCACTAAAAGCTCTATCACCACTCACACGATGTCTGCAAGATTTCTGGTGAGTACTTATTGTATTTTTTAATTATTAAATTCGTTCCATAATATACAAATAATTGTGCCAATATACAAATTTCAACGAAAAAAGTAATATTTTTGTGCCAAAATCTTGCTGCAATTTTTTTTATATTATTCTTTGGTGTGATACGTGTAATGTTATAATATTTTGTATTTATTATTTGATTTGAAATTCAATTTCAAATAAACTGCGTAGACGACCTCTACGCTTAGCTACGCGATCTTTCACGCCTTATAATTGGGCAGTTTTGTACAAAAACACCTACAATTGATTTCTAATCATTGCTCCATACCATAACAGTGAAGTAAAATACGAGTAGTTTAGTGTTATCTAAGATCTTTGTAACTATCGCAAACAGTTTCATAATTTTAGGGACTTGTCAAAAACAACAGATGCATCATGAAGCTAATGTGAGCTTTACACATGCTCAAATAGTACATGAACATCATACAAGTACACCAAATAAAATTCATGATATATAATTACATACTTGAAATATTATAACCATGATATTGGAAACTTCCAATACCATAGAAATTTAAAACAAAGTGACTTTATTCCGCCTCAACAGAGAAAAATTCCTTTTATGAATGATTTTCTTTAAAAACAGTAATAGACAGGACAGCGATAATTGGAGGAAGTTGCATCATTAAAGTCACAAGAGCTAAGCTCTAAAATTTATATAATCCGCATTGAAAAATCAATTATTATAGGTTCGTTAAACAGCAAAATTGTCAACATCAGTCCAAAGACATATTTTAAGTGAGCAAATGAAAGGTTTGCCGAGCCAATGCTATTGGACGTATTATTTTCTTTGCTGTTGTTACGTAAAGATGCAGACTTAGAAAGTTACGTTATTATTTTTTCCTTTATTGTAAATACAAGCTGGTCATTACTATTGTTAATAACCAGTATATTAAAGTTTTCTAATAAGGCAGCTGCGATGCGATTCTATTTCAATTGTATTGTATTGCTAACGAGCTCTTGGTATCCATGTGTATTGCGATTGTTTTATGGTTTCTTTGCGAAGTTCGAAGCTCAAACCGCTAATTTAAGTTTTTTTTTAATTTCAGTTGGCTCTTGTATGTGTGGCGGAGCTTTCGTCGGTGATTATGGCTGGCGGCGGTGGTGGCGGCCACAAGAAGGTGATCATCCACGTACCGGTTTACGTGAAGCATCATCATCATAAGCATACAATAGTGAAGCATGTTCACCACAAGAGCGGCGGCGGGGGTGGCGACGATCACTATGAAGTCTTGGGATACACTTACGGGGAGCCTAAAGCGGCACCGCATGGAGGAGGTCAGACAGAATACTAAATCTATCAAATATTATTGCTTCTATTCTGAGTTTATAAGCAAACGGCTCGCTTCGCTCACGTGGTACCACTAGGTTTTTCGTTCCACTATAGTTGCAAAAATTGTCACCACAAAAAGTCCCTTTATTGTAACGAGATAATTTATAGTACTTACTTATATTATTTAATTATTCACCCTGAAAGTTCAGTTTGGCATACAAAATTGAAATTGAAAAAGTTGTTTCTGAGTTTACCTCATACAAGCAAACAAACGTGTCTATCAAAAACTATAGAGTTTTCGTCTGTTGTTTTCCTTCTAGACTAATTCATTTGCGTGCTGCAAACACCTGCCTACTGGAACACGTAGACAAGGTCATGATTTAAGCTCATCGGCCTAACCGAACAGCTAATGGTTTCTTCACGATGTTTTCCTTCAACGTTTAGAGATCTTGTTATAGTGCATTCCTATCGAAAGTCGAAGTACAAATGAAAAGCATAGATGTTGATGGATTCCATATTATTTCCGACATTTATAATTCTAAGAACATAGGAAATGGTATTTGATATACTTATATTTATACGACTATCTACTAAATTGATACTTATCTACTACGTAATTTGAGTTTCTTCCTGAATGTCTAAATAATAACTTTCAATCTTTCAATGATTACTTTGTTATATGCTTTGATGTGGCTGATGTAATGCTACGATTGTATAACTGCTTCAATGACTTTCATGCCAAAATGTCATTAGGTGCCCATCTACAGCTGTTCATGTTCATAATCTCAGATTTTGTATTAAACTATTATGTTATCTTTGTCAAACTACTTCTCGATTGTAGAAAGATAAAAGTTGGACTGGATTTCAAGTGATGCGAGGTCAGCTGAAAAATCAGCTTATCTTCGTAGGTACATGAGCTATTATGTAGCATAAAAACTATGCAGCAAGTTCATTGTTGCGCTTCGCGGTGTTGCCCGCGGTCTCTCGGGCATACCTACTTGAATTTTCCGGGATATAAAGACCTAAGTAGGTATAAGTTAAATAATAAAAAACCAAATCGGATTATTTAAGATCCAATATTTGACGAGGCTAAAGTTCCACATTTTGTTAATTTAATTATGTTTGCCAATAAAAAAATCTGAATTCCAGGACACGGTTGGGGTGCTGCCGACGAAGGCCATGATGGTGGCTACGGAGATTCACCTGTCAGCTTCGAAGGTGGAGACCTCGGCAGTTATGCTCTGTCAGGCGGTGATGAATACAGCCACGAATAACTTGCTCTTTACTTACATGCCTGCAGGATATGAAGCTCAAACTGTGAATGGCTTTGCCTTGTAGTATCATCTATACACAACTACAATAACTTCTAAAGCTTATTTATAACAATAGTCAGTTGATTCATTAATATGACAACTGAAATTGTGATTATCGAGTGATATCAGATGATGATGAGTCTGAGCTCATATAGTTCCTAGACAGGTTTATATTTGTAAATATAGAAAAGTTCGATATGGTTGTTACATTACAAATATTTATGTAGATACAAAATGAGGCCCTTTTATAAAGGTATAACTTGTAATTGATAATTTGTATGATGTGATTTAATTTTAAGTAGTTTTAAGTTTGAATGAATATTATGAATGATATAGTTGTAATATGAGGTCACAATTCCTTTAGATTGAAAAACCTATTGCGATTCAGAGTCTGTAAAAAAACGATGTGTCTTAGATAACAGTTAGCTATTAAATTATCGTGCACGAAGATGGCATAAATTCACAAAATATTCTTCCTGAATTTACATAACTATGGATTCTATATTTGAATGCTGCTTCTTTTTCTTAGTTCTCGCATTTCTAGCATACCAATGAAAGCAATAAATAAAGAAAAACTTGTTTTTGGAAGTACAAAACAATATAAAAAGCCTAATTTGTAACTTTTGCACAATTACTCCCTTTGAATGAATATGTATGAAAGTTTGTTATCTTAGTTATAAGTCTGTTGTGAATCTTCGAGGAAAAGAACTGTTGATAATATACCTATTGATATTTTTTTATTATTGTAATTGTGTTTTTTATTACCCTCTCCTCTCTATAATAGAATAACTTAGAACGGCTTGCCTGATGATGCCTAAACATAATTTAGATACTTAAACTATGTTTAGTCAGTTCTATCTCACAAAAGGGGGTTTGCTTTAATTGTGTGTACTTATAGATCGATTTGTTTCTGTGTGCGTAAACGATACTGAGTACTCAGCTCATTTGTAAATACATGGAGCGTTCCGACACTAACCCTGTGTCTTACCTGTATTCTGTGGTCTTACATGGGCGATCGAACGCGAAGCGGCGCGGTGCGGTGCGGAAACAACAAACAGTCGATTTACTATTGCAGTGTCCTACGGGCCGGTGCGCAGCGGGGCGGCGCGAATTGAATCGAACGCGATCAGAATTCTTGCGAATTTTGACACATTATAGTGTGATTCGCACGCACGTAGGACAGACGACGTGCCGCATCGAATCGCATAGCTTCGCTTCGCAATCGTGTTCGCGTCAAGACGCCCACGTAAGACGCAGGGTAACGCACACAGAAACAGCGTGTATCTACACACACAATTAAAACCAACCCCCCTTCTTGAGGTTTCTACCTCATGAAGGGGGGCATAACGCTGTCGTCTCTTTGTATTCCTACAAAGAGACGACGGCGTTATGCGAGCAGTCCCTAGTTGTAAAGATCAAAATGGTCCAGCCAATGATGTTAAAAACCAACTAAATAAATATTTCTTGACTTTGACTATGCTTGGCAAAGTTCTGCTTTTGTTTTCTAAAACTCGTCCCTTTTTTCCCCCCAATCAACAATCGCGGTTAACAAAACATTTTTACTATATCAAAAACCTGTACAATCTTTACATGCCAATTTTCGTCAAAATCGGTATACCATACTACTGATGCACAGACGGACAAAAGCATTTTTGGCCAATCTCGAAACGGAGACACTACGCTCGCTCAGTCAATTAACACGTTCACTGCGCCATCATTTTCAAAAAACTTTCAGCTGGTGCTTTGGAGACCTAAAAGATCTCGGAACTAACCTACCCTTTGGTGCGTGTGAGACCTAATCAGTCTCCTAAAAATACAGTTTTGAAAATAATTTTTATCTTCCAAAAAACCAATGCCATAATATTTTGAAGTTTTTGTGGGTCAAGAGAGGCTATTGCTCTACATTTTGCTAGGTTCGCACGCAGTTATGACATTAGAATAAACTACAAATACCAAAAAAAAATTAGGTATCGATTGTATCTCTTACCGCAACCGAAGATAGTTCAATATGTGTAGTAAAGTAGTGATGGGAATACGTAAAATAATATCTCGTCGATTGAAAAAGGTTTATTAAAAGTTTTTTTCATTAAAACATGGTAAGCACATTGATTGTTTGCATTGCGCACAAATGGTAATAATTCTTTTGGCTTTTTTAGAAGCGTCAGTGCTGTTGAATGTACGTCGTAATTTTTCGTAACTGGACGATGCAGCGGTATAATCCGGCGTTGAGTTTTCGTTTTTAGAAATCCAACCAAAATAAATAGACTTTTTACACTTTTTCCCTTTAGAATTCCTCATTGTTTATAAATAATAATCAACACACTTTAAAATACAATTACGTAGTGATATTTTCGAAACGTGCTCGCGACCTACCACGTCGATGCTAGGACAACACTAAATCGAGTCACGCGGCGCCCGCGCCGCCCACCTTCCTTCTCTTGCGTCTACGAGGCGTACGATTTCACGAGTACCGACAGGTCTCTTAACGCAAGGAATGAAAATAATTATACTACTGTGCGTTAGGGACCTAATCCATCTCTAAATTTTTTTTTTATGTCCTTGAATTCACCTTTAAATAGGAAGCAAATATGTATATTTGTCTTACTCATACTTAAAGAACTTTACACGCTAGAGCCTCCCGCAAGGAGTGAAACAACACGATTATAGTCAACGCACAATACAAAAGTCCTGCAAGAGATCTTATAGATCTCGTAATGCAACGAACGTGTTAAATCTTGACTTATTTAAGAGATCTCGAGAATATAACCGCATTGAATGTTGTTGTCTCGTTTCCCCATACAAAACTATTAGTTATATATGTAGTTACTTTTTTCAGCCTCTCCATTCTCCAATCTCCATTAAAATTTTTGCAAAAAAGTTGCCTATTTTCTTCCCAGAAATTTTGTTTGAGGAGTTTTTACTACTCTGCCTTGCAGAGCCCTTTCCTTTACATTTTACTCGTAGATGAGTATATACAGCATCAGGAGGCAGCCTGCGACCGCATCAACGTAAAGTTGTAGTAACTGCAATTGTTTCAGATGGAATAGGGGTTGCCCAGCACCTAAAACCATGCTCTTAGCTTGATCGACCTTATCCACAGGAAAGACAATATTTTGTGGTAATTTACGTTAGTGCAACATAATATTCTGAACCAATTGCAGTTGACACACCGATGGCAATAACAAATCGCTTGTGACTTTCTAATGAGCCTTGCAAACTTTATTCTTTTTAGTTTTCACGTAGGAAACACTCTTGATCCCTTTCACAGGTAAAGAACGCATTTTTTTCGTTTTTGGAGTTAAAATGTAGGTACTTACTTTGAAAGGTATTATCGCCTGAATCACCAACTCGTAATATTATAAAGAGGAAAGTTGTTTGTTTGTTTGTTTGAATTGAATAGGCTCCGAAACTACTGGACCGATTTAAAAAATTCTTTCACCATTAGAATCCTACATTATCCCTGATGAACATAGGCTATATTTTATCCCGAGAAAGTGAAGTTATCCCGAGGGACCGCGGGTAACACCGCGACGGACAGCTAATTAGTTATATTAATGCTAAGACCATACATTTTCGGGAATTTTAGATTATATCTGTCTACGATGTTCTTATGCAGTGTAAACATGACACTATTTTCGAATATTTTTCTATAAGTATAAGTGTTTTTTGTAAGTGGGATAGGTATATCCTACTTACTTAACATCCCACTCATATAATAAAGCTCAAAGTTTGTGAGTTTGTTTAGATGTTTGGATATTTGGATGTTTGTATGTGTGTATCAATCACGCCTAAACCAGAGAACCGATTTGGATGAAACTTGGTATTGGCATAGATAGTGACCTGGAATGGCATATAGGCTATTCAAAATGTTGGTATGTCGCGGGCGAAGCCGCGCGCAGAAGCTAGTATGTAATAAAACCGAAAGTTTGTGAGTATGTTTGTGTTTCAATCACGCCTAAACCAGTATTGTTGTATTTTGTAAATTTAGATGTGTAGGTATATGCAGGTTGTTTAGTTACCTACTCTGTAAACAAATGTTGGTTTAAAATATTTGTTTTACTACTTCCTTAATCAAAATACTGAGTAAAGTGTTCCGGATTTTTTTTTGAAGAGTTACAAGATCTTACCCTTGGATTTCCAGTGATTGATTAAATAAATAAATATAAATAAATAAAAAAAATTATTCATAAACTTGATTACACAAAAAATTACACATTCAAGGTCTTGATTGGGAGGTGGTGGAGCTTTATAGATTACCAGCTTAAGTTAGTCACAGTCGTAAAAATGAAAACAAACTTTTAGAAAACATCCAATTTCTCCGTTTTCCGTTTCCCATTAGTCAATCGTGGGAAACTATTTGTCTTAGCCTATTAGGCATGTGTTTTAACTGTCTCGATAAAAAAACAATAAGAATGAGTATGTTGTCTTTTTGTAAACATCGATTCTTCTACGTGTAATTTATTGTTTGATATCACGCGTCGATCTTCCGAGAAGTACATAGTAAAAGGTTTGAAATAATAAATCAATTCCAATAGATATAAATTATATTTCACTATAAAATCTAAACTACACCAAAGTTTAAGATTACAATACTAAACAAAAATAATAAAATCAAATTAGTAGGTATACCTACCTACATTGTATGTACCTACTAATAGGATAAACGATAAAGTAAAGTACATACATAACTATTGTTCCATTTATAGTAATCTTTTGCATCCGTTATTAGGTACTTAATGATGGACGAAAAAAATCAAAGGCCTACCTAACAATGTAGACCACAATGACGACAACTGACGAAAGGTATTTATTTTCAAAGTAATAGCTTGCACAGATTATGTAATAGATCGAGAACTTGTGTTTTTTGCTCGGTCGTTACGGCACTTTTTGTTTTCAGTTAGTTTTATTATGTTTTAAGTTTATGCAACTCCGGATGTAGGGCGGCTCTATTTGGATCAGTGTCGTGCTCTTTTTGTAGTATAGCAAATTGAGGTTACGCAAGTTTGCGCAGCATATAAATAGGTTCTTATTTACTAACACTTATTTATATCTTAAAATGTATTCTTCTCTGACAAAAAGTAACTAAATCTACTTATAAATAGTCAACAATTTTGGCATACCCCTGAGAATCCTAACTCCCAAGACATAAATTTTAAATCGAAGTTTTAAATCGTGAAGCTATGACAGAGCTTTCAGTCAGTCGAAAAACTCTATCATCAAGGTTGGCCTGAAACTTACATTCAGTACAAAAGAGTTTCAACACCTCCCGTTTTTGTCGTATGCTGTATACCCGCTTCTCGCGAGAACGAAACCGGTCCATCACTTATCGAATTCTGATCATTTGAGAGGTATACTGAATTATCTCCACCAGACCCAATGTATGAAGTCGGCTGGTCTATTCCCGAGTTTCCGTCGAAGCCAGCCGGGAAATCTGATGGCTGGATGATTAAGCCGGTGTTGTCTGTGGGATTTGAAGCAGCGAACGGGTCGTGGTGGCTACTTTGGAAGTTATGCCCGTCAGGTAGATTGACAGTCGGTTGCGGTATAGCACCAGCGAAAGGATCATGGTTATTCGCTTGAGCAGTGCCTTGAGGGGTCAGCTCTGCGAAGGGATCGTGTGACGGCTGCTCCGCTGCCCCTCTTAGATAGCCGTACGTTGCGGGATACGCCTGCTGCAGCCCGTTGACTGAAGTAAAGAAATCTTCCTCTTCGTCTTCGCCATTTTCTGTCACCTGGTAGCCAGGATTCCCTGAGTTGGGAATCACGCCGGGCAAGGAATCGAATACCTTAACTTGCTTAACAGTATGCGTTACTCCTTGGACTCTAGGTGATTGGTGGCCGATGCCAGGGTACGACGGCGCCGCCGGTGGATTGTAAGATGCGTAATCATCCTCATACGATGGGATCCGAGGTGGGTCGTAGCTCGGAGTATCATGGTGATGATGTCCGTGGCTTTTGTGGTGATGGCCATGATGACCGTGATGCCCATGATGGCCATGACCGTGGCCGTGCTTTGTTGTCTCCGTCTTGAGCGTTGTATGCGCTTTCTTATGATGATGGTAATGATGGCCGTGAGGGATATGGGGCTTCTGGTGGTGATGATGATGGTGATGGTGATGCTCTTTCTTCGGCTTGTGATGATGGTGGTGAATGGTTATCACTTTCGTGTGGTGATCGTGGTGAATGAATTCGGGCACGTGTACATTAACGTGGTCGCTGAAAAGAAGAATATTTATTGAGGCAAAAAAATGTATAGAAGAAACATTGCGTGTAGGTTTTTGCTGATCTAGCATATAGCTTTTTTCACAATTATGTTATTTTAGTGTTGACGGAACACTTTACAGGCGAGCCAAAACTCCGGCTCCAGACTTAGTTAGTAACTCATACGAACTTACTTTTTTATGTGCTCATGAGAAAAAAGTACAGCTACTACATTATTGTATTGTGTTTGTTCAAAGTGCACACCATCCCCTTACTAAAACTTTGAGTAAAACCGATACGATTGGTAAATAAGTGGTATTGTATATAGTAGGTAAAATGTATTCATAATTAAATTATAGTGAAACAAATTCGCTGCAGCTTTTTTAGAACATTCAGAACAGAAAATAATTTGCGTTAAATGCATAACCGTGTCCAAATATGAATTGTAGGTATACGACAGTATAGCTGCATGTGCTAATAAATTAATGAGTAGGAAATAAATATAACTAGGAATTATTTTTCAAATTCGGTGGCTTTATGATACGACATGAAGACGACATTTTGTACTTTAAAAATAAACATTTGTAAATATGTCGTGCTTTTTATGATAACTTTAAAACAGTTCTTACTGATGTTTTCCTCCATGGCCACCGGTTTCTCCGTCCTTCAGGCACAGTACCAACAACAGCAGCAAACATAGCTTGAAATCCATGTCACCGAGTCCAGCAGTTAGCACTGAATGTCCACAAAAGCTCTCGCAGGTTCTATACAAACAGTCAGGAACTGCGTTCACATCTTACTCCACAACACTTTGTACTTTCATTATTCCCGAATAAATTGATTTATTTCAAAAAAATAGAGCAGGCATTACAAGCACCGCACAGCCGCCACGCCGCACCGGATTGAATAGCGAAACATCGTGAGATGACCATTTATTCAATTTCACTTAAATAAACCCGTAATATCAAGAAAAAGACAACAAAGACATTGTCGGCGGAACATGCCAAGAGCATTCACGCTGCCCGCTGCAACCATTCTCAGCCTAATGTTCATCGGAGCAAGGTTCTTATCCTCAGCAAAAAACGCTGTTACACTTGCTATCTGAGTGGACATTATGTGTAACAAGTATTTCACTACCGTTCCAAAACAACGCATTCGATCTAGCTACAGATGTCGTAATAAAAGTCGGTAACTAGTAAGTGCGGAACGCACCCGGCAATTTCCAGTCGAACATATGCCGCCATTGAAAAAAAATCTTAAACCTTTCCGACGTTTGAATGACTATTATACATAAACCATAATTATTTTATCACTAAAACCGTATCTGATTTATATGTATCTCTTTATCAGGCTATGTGGTAGGCTTCGTGTGGTAAGGACAATATTTTTCTTCCAAAATATGAGGAGGATAAGTGATGACAAATGAGGATATTTCAATAGCATTTATTGTGCTGGTGGAAGGGTCGTTAGGAACGTAAATAAATATAAGCACGTGCATCAATAATGCGCGGCCGCTTGAGACGTCGGCGCGGCGTCGGCCCGTAGGCGTAGGATTGTACCCGTAAATACTTCCAAGTGTAACGTAGCCCATTAAAATTTAATTATCCGTTCCATTCCGATTTATTGGTTTCCCGAGGGAAACATTTTTTAAATCTACTTTATTTTTAGATACTTTAAATAAAGCCTACACCTTGTGTGATCTTCATCTGCAGGCTTTTGAAAATACCACAAAAATATAAGGAATTAGGTAAACGCAGCAAATAAAATTAAGTTATAAATTTAGACTCTTTTTAATCAAACAAATGTACTTAACATAAGCTGCCTAAGTAATACAAATATTATGCATATATAATATAACACTTAGTTTATCCGACAAGTACTCGTACAACGAACGTATCATATTTGTTTGTGAATAAATACTATTTCTATGTCAATAATAAGTACACAACAATCATTTGCACGTACTCCTGTGTGTCTTTCTAGAATTTTATAAAATGTATTAGACGTCGTTATACATTATAATGTTTACTTGTATATAATAATAATGTTTGTGTAGAAATATCGGCGTAATTTTCAGTCTTAAATCTTTGGTTGTGAGAATAGTCTTGTAGTAATTTGGTAAGAAAGTCTACTTTCTAAATAATTTATATTTGTACGTTATTTTTGTTATCATTTTAGCCAGGTATGTACGAACTGAAATAGTTTCACGACTATATTTTGGTAATCAAGTAAATAAAGACTTTGCATTTAGCTATGAGACAAACATGGTTCATATCAGCCTTACATACAACCAATTAAATAATACATTATTTATGAAAAAAATTAAAAAAGTTTATGCTGATAAAATAGGTCTATATTTCGTACTTATGGCGTTTCATACCTCAGCTCAGCTTGTGCTCTTGAAAGTGGCCGTGATCTGCAAAAAAAACTTATTTAAGTAGGACGGTTCTACTACATTTTATAAAATGCGACAGATGAGGATGTATAGATGTCATCCATGCATCATTTTGTTACTCTTTCACGCAAAAACTACTTATGAGATTTGGAAGTTGTACAGATAGATTACACTCTGGAGAAGTATGTGGTCAAATTTTTACCCCGGAAAGTGAAGTATTCCCTATGAACGATGGATAACACTGCAAAGCGCAGACCTAACATTTGATACCGAGCTACTCACCTAGGTCCGTCTGTAGAGAGGAATCAGCCTATTCAAGCCAGGGATCTCGCGAGGCACTTCTGGTATGTCCGGCACTTCCATGGGCACGTCGGGAAGGAACTCCGGGATTGCCAATCCAGCCACCAATTGGCTATGCGCACCCACGGGAGAAGGTGGCTCCTCATGAAGATGCATATGGTGGAAATGCTCGTGGTCTTCGGTCGGCGAAACGGCGTGGTCTAAATGTGGGTGTGCATGGTGGTGGTGAATCGTCTTGTAAACTGTGTGCGTATGTTTGATCTTCTTCACCTTATAAGGGACGTGGATCACAACTTTTTTCTTGCGGCTGCAGAGAAAAAACAAAGTTGATTTCGAACTGAACAAATCTCATTCTACGTTTAATATATAAAGATTTTTGATAGAAGACAAATTGCTTTGATCTAGTATACTTTGATTAATGTAATCGAACTAAATTTTACTTTTACGTGAATACATGCGAAAGAAACATGGGTAGCTTCTGTCCGCAGTTTCAGTAGTTCCAACATTTAAGGTAAGCTTTAAATACATACCTACATACATACATAAAATCACGCCTCTTTCCCAAAGAGTTAGGCAGAGAACACGGATATCCACTCGCTACGCTCCTGACACACAACTTTTGCCTCATTCACTCTCATTACATTCTTCATACATGCGCTCGTCGGTTTAGGGTACTTTTGACTTTTGAATCTTTAAATTTTGGATATAAATTTATTTTATTTTATTTTGTAATTGGTGTAATAGAAACACAAACTTTCAAATTTTTTTTTATTATAATGATGTTAGTATTCGAATGCCTGATTCGATCTAGGTCCCGATAATGCACTAGAAATGCGTATCCGTCTCAGGCCAGCGGTTTCGGAAACTTCCTAGTTGGATGCGCGTGAGTGCCATGCCTGCTTATTTCCTGACCGAGAGTAACTGGCCATGTAAGATCTTGCGCATAACAAAATATTTTATGCAATGCCTTTGCAGATTTACGTTTCGATTACTCTTCTAATTGATGTAGTACAGATTCTGATTTGATTATTCATTCATTCCATTGTTTAATTCACAATAACCGTTTACTCTTAAAGGGATAGTGCCTCGAAAGGGACCGAGAACGAAAACATAAGAAATACAGAATCACGACTCTATCCTTTAGCTATTATCAAAAACTTTACGCATTCAAAATCCTTTAAAAATTTATAAGGAGATAGACGCCTGAATAAACAAATTTTTGTAAGAGTTAAATTAATATAGTATATTAAAAAATCACGCTTCTTTCTCGAGAAGGAGGATATTACAGGTTTCCACTTACTACGATCCTGACACTTTTTTTAACCTCTGGCTTTTAGCATATTAATCCTAATGTTCTTTTTCATATTTTCTATACGCATATAAATTTTCAGAAATGAAAAGTCCACTGAAGCAAAAAAAGTTAAAACTTTAACTTAAAATAAGAGGCGCTGCCCAATCATCAATCAAATATCATATTAACAGCCAAACAAACTTTATTAAAAATCTGAAAAATGATGGTCAAATTTTAGAACTTTTATGAAGACACTACTAAAGTAACGATTATTATGAATGTAACGCTAATTATGAATGAATACGCTGATTAGGTTAAGTTATGTAGGTATTCATTCAATACTTTATCTAATGAATGAGAAGTAGGAGTCTATTGAATGCATTCATTGAACATCTATACTTTGCTTATAACTTGCTTTTATTAACGAAAAATCCAATAACAGCGCTTGCGCAGAAAAGAGATTATTTAATTTTTGGCAGATCATTTAACAGTTTCTTCGAAAACATCAGTTTTCAGATTTGAAATACTAAATCGTCAAGCAAGCTTCTTGGTTAGCTATTGTAAACAAACCGGTTCATTATGAATACCTTAAATATTACTTACAGCATTATATTAAAGTTTTTCAATGAACCTCTGTGCTGAGTCAGCACTTGCATTTATGTATTAGTATATATGAAATTTAATTTATGTAATCGTTATGGTTTTAGCTGTTGCTATTCCGGCGTAGCGCCTAACCTACTCGTATTTTGATAAATGACGAGTCAATAAAAATATATATTTTCGAAAAAAATATTAGCTAAGGATTCATTCATTCAAATCTGTTTCTTGTTTTAAGCATTTACAAGACTTACCCCTCTGAACTTGTGATCAGCATCGCCAACAGCACAGTTAGACATATTATCTGAAAAAAAGGTAAAAATTAGAAATATTTGAGACCAAATATTTCGGGTAAAGTTTACGGAATCTTTGTTTTGTTGGCACAGACATACTTACATTTTCAGATCGATTAAACCCTGGTTGGCTCTATCAAATGTTACTTTCTCTACTTAAATTATCAATTTCTCATCATTTAATATGAATAAATAAGACAGTATTTTTAGGAAAACTTTATTACCCGTTTAATTTTATTCGTTTTGAGATCGGAAAATATTATGTAGAGCAATCTAGTAAATCTAATACAGTTTTTAAAGGAATGAGAGAACTAAAACATCTTGACGTAAACAGTCCAAAAGGTTTTACTACAAAGTATTTTTTTTTTAATTTCTACTAGAAGTTTATGATTTCTCTGTTCAAAGTATTTATTATATATTTTTTACTTTTCCGCATAACTTAGTTTATTCAAACGAGCCAAATGCAAAACCGTAACACAATCAATCTTAAAAAAGACGACAAATCAAAAGTTCGCACAGTAAGCCTAATTATTTTGCTATCTACTAAATGCACAAGTAATCTTATCGCAATAATTAAATAGGAATAGACAATGCAGATGCTATCAACTCCTGAGCGACAACTCAATTATCTTAAGTATAATAATAACTCAGCGCTCTCATTTGTTAGCAATAAAAACACTTACCGCGACCCGAGAATCCATAATTGTATAACAATGTAGTGGAAAGCACCAAGTAATATGTTCGACAAAAAGCACAGAGAGTGCGTGCGAAAACGCGACTTGCGAACCAAACAAATATTTCCCACACAAGGTATGACGCGAAAATGATGCGCTCTTATTCAAGTGCACTTCGACAATGCAAGCCGATGTGCCTATCAATACTTATATATGCCATACACGAATGCACCTTGTTAGCATCCAGAAACACGTGTGTTTCGCTCCGTCCCGTTTTGCGAAGTTAGTTTTCGCATCGTATTGTCTCTTTCAGTAGGGCCTAGAAAAATCTAAGTCTTGGTTCACTATACATAACGTAAACTACCTAGATACAGGGTTGTAGTTTTGTCATTGTTTTATAGTATAGATATGAAATAATGAAAAAACTATAAAAGTTGCAATTATTTCACTAGTGGAAAAACATGTTACACATCAATCCTTTTTATTTCGATTATAGGTTATCTAAATAGATAGGTATAAAGAAACGGTCAAGCCGATTACAAAGAAGAAGAATTACAAACACAAGCTCACCAGAAAATATGAAAAATATGTGCAAGCACATCTGGGTGATAGATATGTAGCAACAATGCAACAACTGATTGCTCCCAATAGCTTATTACAGTTGAATGTTCCATTGCGTAGCGTGACCATAACTTGCTTAGCAAAAAAACATTGTAATAATTTCAAAATAATTGACCATAGCCGTATCTGAAACAGTTGCTTTAATAAAACTATTTCACGCCGCGTAACTCCAAACTGTAGCTGGATGACAAAACAAAACCAAAATACCAGATAAGTAACGACATGAAAAGTCCTCATTATAAACTTTAAAAGTTTGGATTTTTATGAAAGTTGGAAAAGTTTAATATCGTGGGCTGAGAAGCATGATTCTGCTCGCGTACGAGCTGTCAGTAAGAAGAGTAAGAGCCTTTTCAGGAGCTTGTAGCAATATGTTAATACCATACAACAAATAAAATATGTGCATTATTTTAGTCTATTGTTATTAATGGTTAATATTAATGTATAGAAGGAGGGAAGGGAGGCCTTTGCCCTGCGGTGAAAAACTTTAGGCTCATAATAATAATAGTTATTAGGTAAAGTAAAAGACTGCGATTACTCCTCAGCTATTATGAAAACCTCACAAATGATCCTGTGACAGATCAGTGACCAGGAATTCCGCGGTGCTACCTATCGAAACGTAGGTCTAGTGCAAGCTATTGTTGTTAGTCTTCATACTAGTCTTCCCTATGTTGCGCAAATCTGACCCACGTACAACCTGCCATTTTCCACGTCGATTGTCTTTCTCTCAACTAACCACTATTTAAATGATGCTCTGAGTGAAATTGATGAGAGTACAGAAAACCATCTCATACATTGTTGGAACAATCATTACAAACAATGTCTGTTATTAAAGGTAGGTTGTTGATTGTTGAGACATTCAGATAAGGTTGAAAGTTTTTCTAGATAAGTTAAGGTCCTAGTGAAAACTAAATGAAGAAGTTCTTGCAAATGCTTGCGGAAAAATAACACATGCATTGACGAAATGATATTGTTGTAAATTCAACATTCGCTAATTCTAAGTACGGGAAATTCCATTGTATTCTACAGAGCATAGATGGATGAGGGCGGAGAAACTTTAGGCATAGAAAATGATTTAAAGATTACTTTAGTGTTCAAAAGTAATACTTTATTGCTTCTATATTTCCTGCGTGTTAGTAAAATGCGTGCAGCATTTTTATTTAAATGGTTATCTTACTTTGGTTTATTATCACGCAAACTTATAACAAACAGCTCAATTTCCTTGAGTTACACATTATATGCGCAACCGATCGCACACAAGAATAAAAATCTTGAATAACTCGCTACTCGCTTAAAATAAATTATTCAATTACGTATCGGTTCTTCTTCTTCTGATTTAAGGGATCGTCCCTTGTTTTTGCTACTAATATTTGCGACTGATGAGGCATCATTTTTCACTTAGTTCTATCCAGGGCGTCCTTGACCTTTTTATACGACTCACGTATTGGTACTCCTTGTAAAATAAACTAAGCATATAGAATTTTACGCTTGGAGCCATTAAAAAAGAAATAAGTTCAACCTGGAGCAAAATTTCGTTATGGACCGGAAGTGACTAAAACTTCAGGATTTGACTTAGGTTCTTTTAATAATATTTTTGCTAAGGTGTTATAATAAAACGTTACTTACCCCTTTGTGTACTAGTGTTAGTTTTGCAAATCCATCGTAGGAATTTTTTTCGGTAACGTTGTTGCTTGATTTCGACGTACAGGGCGCTGCAAGTGTGAACATTTTTTTAATTTAATTCGTATATAATATTAATAACATAATAATTATTAAGTCGGTTAATAATTTATGACCAAAGTTCATGTTCATCACCTAATTTTGTAAATAATAACATAATGCTAATGATGAATCTGGAATATAAAAGATCTGAGAGAATGTCTACCGCGCCTTGGGGATACAGTCGTGACCCTGTTTTTACAAACACAAAAGTTTTGTCTGTATTCATAATGCATATCATTCACGTCAACCACTCGACTGATTTTGATAAGTCTTGGATAATATTGTTGACAATCTTATATGAACTTACTTAGGCCACCTTGAATTTAAGTTATACGACTGTGGAAACGAGTAAATATTTTAGTCATTTTGGAATTGGCTAACTGTTCCTACCTACAGATACTTTTTAAAGTCAATCCCAATTTTACATCAGTTAAAATTACTACAGGTAAACAATCTCAAATGTGTATACCTGAACCTGTACATCTTGAAAATGCTTCCACAACCCATACCGCAACTCCCAATCCTCGAAGAACAATGTAGGCTTGTTCCATGTGACGTGGTGTCGTCCAATGTTGTAGTACTGCATCAAGGGTGGATTCAGTTGAGGTGCCTCTTTCGCTCTTCGCGAAATTATTTGGTTCACGTATCGGTAGAGCAGCTGGGCTTTGTGCACCCAGCAGATAAGCGACATGATGGAAATGACGATAGCGTGCATCCAGTACCTAAGGTCATTGGTAAATGGTAGGTTTAAGACTGCGGCTATTCGAATGTGATTCTCATCAGAAAATATTAATGCCCATCGTGAGGTAACCCGTTAGTGTTGTTATTTATAGCATATCTTGGAAACTCGATAAATCTACAAACAAACTCCGCTGTATAGGTAAAATTACCTACTTACGCAGACATTTTTATACACGCGCATCTATCTGTAGGTAATCTCCTTTCGTGTACAAAAACTGCAATTGAAAACTAGAGGCAGAGGGTCTGCATTGGTGTGGCGTGGAGTATTTATTCAATACGTAGTAGGTAATAATAGATATTCTTTACTAATTTACTTCTGACAATGTATATTTGATTATATCTGACTCTCTTTTAGCCTATTCCTCCTAGCTTTAAGTCATGGGTGTATTGATTCTACTTAATATTAAAATTAAACTTAAGTCTCTCCCGTGAGGAAACGATATACCAGGCAATACCTGCAAGTAGCGGAAAGATTCTCTCCCTTGATGGCGTAATCCTGGATCGCCATGACCATACAAGCTGCTGCGGCTGCGGACAGCCCGCAAGGCACCTCCAGCACGATCAGGCAGATCACAGAGAACAGGGACTTAAGATTTGATGTGTTACTGCAGTGTAACTTCACGGCTTTCAAAAAATATTCATGCAGTTTTTCTCTGTGATGACGGAGGAATGCTTTGTCGGCTTTATCGTAGAATCCGATCTTTAGACGGACCTGTTGATTACATTAGGTATAGTAATAGATTAACAAAGCTATTAAGTGTCCAATAAAATGTGGTTGTGGGCTAAAATTACATCAAAGACAGGATGTCTACTAAGTACACGACTACTAATTTCACTTCACGGATGGGTGACTAGACTCGATTGTTCAACTAGCATAATATCTGCTAGCCTACGTAGCATCATCTGCTATGATTAAGTAGAAGATTACCTGAGAAAATTCGTAATATATCGAAGGAACCATAAGATATGGTGCGTTATTTTGCCTGTCCAAAAATCTGTGCAGAAGGCGACTTCCAATCAGACTGTGCAGAGCATTTGGTGATCCGACCAGTCCAACCAAAACATGCTCAACCACACCATCATGGAAACTTTCCGGGTACGACCCCACTTTATACAAGTTGGCAGCATGGTCCAAGAGAGAAGAGAATTCCAGAGCATCATCGTCATCCATATGGACCATAGAGAACCAGTTCAGCATCGTCGCAATTATGAGAAACCGATGAGAGTTCTGCACTCGCTCAAAGATCCGACGAAGACAAACTTCAAAACCCTTCCGCAAATAACCATACTCCGGTATTTTATTTTCACCCTTCACAATGCTGTGCGCAAAGAAATCTAACAGTCTTGTAACAAATGGTAGTAGCTTTTGTTTATCGACGATCCAGTTGCTACTCTTGAGCAGTTCATAAAGGATCCTCATACGATGTCGCGCAGCCTTAACATCATGGAACAGAACATAATGAACGTCTGTCAGCATAATGTTGAACAGGGTAGTTTTTCCTCTGTTGAAATAAAGAACAACTTCTAGGATTTGTCCTACGAAGCTCTCAAACGGCCATAGTTGGACATCAGAAAAAAACTTCATGGTTATTTTAATTGTAGTTTCACTGCGTTCTGGATGCAACTGATTCATCGTTTTCTGGAAGACGGATTCGGCTTTGTGGAACTGTCTTTTGCCGCACCAATACCAGTACCTTGAAGTTAGCCTGCTTAGTTTCAGTCGCATTCCAAAGTAGTAAACTAACGTGAGAGAGCAAAGGAGTAGTTCCTGGAAATCGGAATCCTGAAGGTTTTTCCTATTGGTGTTTTTCAGGATAATGTCTAAGTTTTTTATAGCGTTGACTTTACTTTGATGAAAAGCGCTGTTGAGATCCATTGGCATGTATGAATGGTGCAGTTGGTTTATTTTCTCTTGAAGGTCCAAGCCAACAAGCGTCTTTGCTTTTGTCGATTTAAACATCGTGTGAACAACGTATTTATTGGTTTGGTTTCCTGATTGAACAGTGCTATAGCTAATAGATCATTCAGATACAACAATTTATTAAATTGTCTACTATTTGTTTGTCCTATCACCCTTTCACAGTTTGGTCCTATTTGACAACAATATCTTCTTCTTTTAAAGGCAACTAACTGTAATATTCAAATAATTTTGCCAATGTCAAAAACAAAACGTATTTCTTCTTCTTCTTTTATTTAATGGCAATCTACACAACTAGGTGTAATTCTGCCAATGTCAAGTTTGAAATGTAGATTTATAGTCATGTCAGTCAGTCAAGTCCTGTCGATGGTTTGAAGAAAACACGGCGGCTTGTTTTCTTCAAAACTCATAACGGAAATTTTTCGTTAAATGAGAAATCTTCTTCAATACTCCCCCATTCCATTTTCCAGATCTCCTGTTTCAAATCCAAGGCTTCATTAGTAAAATGTCACCAAAATTACATAATAAAATCGAATAAAACTAAGTCTGGTAGAGATCGCTATTTAGCGATAAGACCGCCGATTGTATGTCACTGTGTTTTTTTTGTTTAGTTTTCCATTTTTGTTTATTTTTAATATGTGGTGTGCAATAAAGTATTTTCTATCTTTCTTTCTAAAACACGAGAAAAAGAAAATAAAATAGCAGAGCAGTGTTTTTTCCTAAAATGGCGAAAAACAACCCAAAACGTATTTATATCAGAGATTGATCAGAGATTTATAACATGTCAGTCAGTCAGTCCTGTCCTCAGACAAAATGGAATGGATGAGTTATAGCCCATTTTTACACCCTCATTTTTGCGCACACTCTTGCAAAGGTCGTATTATTAAGTAAACTACAAGACACATGGTTCGGAATCGAGTAGTGGTTAAATTCTCTTTGTTCCTTACCTTTGCCTTCTTCGATCACATTGTTTGTCCTACTCTATAATATTTTCTAGTCCTTGTTATGATGGTGTTAACCTATCTATGGTAGAATCCTCGTACATAATCCTACAAAATATGAATACAGTAGGGAAAGCGATTCATAATTGAGTAAGGCTAAGTGTAGCTTATTGGAATGAGAAACCCTGTATGAACGTAATCCATATAATCATAAAAATAAAAGACTCGAACGAAACATGGTTCGAGGCAACGAGTCGCACCTCACAAAAATTAAATGGAACATGTATCATTATCAGAGCGTGAAAATTAATATCTCTTTGCAAGTGATTGAATTAATAAAAGGCACCAGTGATATCGAGAACGAAAACACAATGAAAGTGTTATTATGTAACAGTATTTTTTTACTTCCCGGCAGTTCCGACGAGGCGAGCGGTGCGTTCGTGCAAAAAGAACAACATGCCACTGCATGCCTCTCGGTAAACAAAACAAACCGAGTAAATACCCTTTAAGCACGATTACGCCATCCGCCCACCTCATAACGTTAACAATCATACGTTACGCGATTCACTTTCATAACAAAGCTCTCATTACTTATGCTCGCTCAGTGAGCGGACCATTCGGCATCGGTTGAATTGAAACCATTTTATAAAAATAATTGATTTATTCAATGAACGTACTATCAGTCTTCTAAAATCTTATTAAATAAACATTAGAGCTTAAATAAGCGATGAGAATAAATATGATTAATTAATTGGTGGGATGTTATGTTTTATTGTTTGGTGTTGGGTTTGGAGTTGTCTGTGGCGACTGTGAGCTGTTGGGGCACGGGGTAGGAGGGCTGGGCGTAGGTTTGTGCCATGTAGGGGCCGGGGCCTACTTGCTCCTGCAGCTTGTCGGCCTCTTCGGGCGCCACAGGACACATGCACGGCACAAGTTGCACATGCTGCAGCGACACGGGCGTCAGCGCCGCACCCGCAGGTACGCTGATCGGAATCGGCTGAAGGTTCTGCTGAATTTGCATATTCTGGATATTCTGCATCTCAGCCTGTGCATATTGGGGGTTCTGGATCTGGTAGATCTTGCGAGAGTCGTACGGTGAGTACGCATACTGGTACCGGTACGAGGACATTGACGGAGGCAGCGGCTGAACCCAGGACTTCTGTGCCGACGCCTGGCTGCTGGAACAACGGATTGTTCATTGTTTACAGATCAAATCGTCGCGGAAACGGCTCGCTTCCGTCGATACATACAAGAAACATGAATTAAAAATCACAAAACAAAAAGTACTATTGTCATAGAGCAGGAAGAGGTTTTTTTTATTTTTTTCAGGTGTTTATATGCGACGATATCACGACATGTCTATATTATCAACCGACAGTGAAACAAATAGGTACGAGTTCCTGTAATTAGTACTTAAAAATCCGGAATCGGTTTACATGTGGCGGCTATAGCCACAAGTACTAAATAAGTTGACGCGTATATTTCGTACGGCGCGTCGCCAGTTGTTACTCCCCTCTCACTAGGCCCAGTTACTTGTTTTGTTTATTGTGAGAATATAAATTCAGTATCTGGAATTATGAGTTATCATTTGTGCTCTACCTCTCCTTTCTAACATTATTAAGTAAGGGGATCGCCTAACACCGCTCTCCCCTACAAGCATAAATATCGAATAAAAAATAGCACGTGCCTCATTCTAATAAACACTAATAGCCTTACCATGAAACGTGACATAAAATTATTTCTCGGAATAAATCAAGAATGGTTTGACATTTTGACAGTTTACACGCAGGAATAACTTTATACCAGGTTTAATGGTAGGCGCCTAAGTAAGTGAGTTCGTATGAGTCAGTTGCCAACCCTAGTAAATAAACACTTAATGGCAATAATAAACATTCGCTAAATTTACAATCGCAAATAATAAGCGCAATAGCTAAAAAATAATAAAACCTTCGAATAAAACAGAAACGTAATCAGCAACATTCTTTATTTAAAAATAATGAACTTTTAATTTAATTGTCAAAAAGGTGGCATATGATTCGCGTAATGAAGATTGCTGATTAAGATTTTTATTAAGTTGTTAAGTTTTAAGTTTCTTCTGATATTGTTCATACAACCCTTAAAAAAAAAAGATTTTTATGTAAACCCTTGTATTGACTACGCTCCAGGCTACGCGTATACGCGTTCCAGGCTCACGCGAGTCGTCAAAATCGTATAAAACCTCCACAAACTTATCTGAACCGCTGAGGGGGGCGCTGTTATCGCATTTGGTGTTGGCAGAAAAATACATTTTAGAGTAAAATTCGTTAGTTCCTCTTTTAGCCACCGGTTCAGATAAGTTTGTGGCACTTACATTTTGACATTTAACATCGACTCGCGCGAGCTTTGGAACGCGTAGTTCGTAGAGTGCCACAAACTTATCTGGACCGGTGGCAAAAAGTGGAACTAACTAATTTTAGAGTAAATATTATTTTTCTGCCAACACCCAATGCGATAACAGAGCTCCTCTCTCACCGGTTCAGATAAGTTTGTGGCACTGTACATGGCTTTACGCAGCTTAATACGTACGAAGAATCTGATCCCCATTTCAGGAAGAATGCCTCAGAAGTCGCCATCAGTGCCAGTATCAAGAATAAAACCATCTGTAAAAGATACACCAACATTAACTAAATAATAAAAATGTGATATTCCTTAGATTAATATGATGAATACAATGTACAAACTTATAACTTGAAGAAACATAAATAATTATAATGGAAACAAAAGAATTAACTCAAAAATAAAAACACAAAAGCTTATAAAAATATATAAAAATAATTGCATTTTTATAACTTATTCGCAAAGCAGCACACTATTACGAGTATAAACGTGAAAAGTGAGCCTGTGTGTTTGTTAGTTTTAAACGCTAAAACAGCTCAACAGATCTTAATATTTGAAATTAAATAGTTATAGTTTATATCTCGGGCCAATGATATTTATATATTATATATTAAATTCATTGCCTAGGGCTAGGCGAACATAATCGTCTCTCTTTTATAAAAAAAATCGTTACTCTTTCTGATAAAATTAACTCCAAATACATGTTTATTTACCCATATTAGGTCACATATCGACGTATCAATAATTACGTTTTTTAAAACTAAAAAGAAAACTGACTTCAAGTTTTGACTTTAGGGCGCGGCGTTTCTGAGGAAGAGGATTTTTTGGGTTTTACAGGAAAACTAGCAAACCCTCAGAAATAAAATTCATATGGGACCGACCACCTCGGGAGTACCTACACTCTTTTAAACTAAAAATAATTTTGGGAATCGGTCTATCGGAGATATTGGGATCATAAAAAACTATAAACATAAAAAAACATGCAGCCGAACATAAACCTCCTCCTTTATTTGAAGTCGGTTAAAAAGATAACTAAGTAACGACAGTTCATCTAGTTTGACAAGTAGTAAGATATCATGGCATTCCTACATAAAATTCTCTAAGGTAACACCCAGAAGATTGATGAGATTTTGTTTTACAATTGTTATGTTCTTAACAACACAATTAAGCATTTTGTAATTATAGTTTTACGATAAACAGACGTCAATCATTCCCTCGTTGGCACAAGCAACGTACCTACCTATTAAAAAGTTTACAAATTGGAATTTCAATCTTGGGTTTTGTTTGTATTATTTATACCTAGGTACAGTTTCATACAAAATAACAGTGATCTAGAGACAGTAACTAAAATGAGCTATAAATATATACATACTTATGACAAAATACTATTTACTTTGAGTCGAACTAGTTTCACCTGCTCATATACCTATCGATATTATTCATATACTAATTCTTTATTTACAGAAACTAAGCTACTACAATAGCTATCTAAGGATCGTCGTACAACGATCTATACATAGCTCAACTGATCGCGGTCACTGCCAGTAAGCATGCCCAAAATACTGGCGGCATTGCCACGCTGAATTGCAATGCTGATTCTCTGTGGCACAAAATCATATACTTACATTGATATTCATTATTATAGGTACCAGTCTAGTCAACTAAAACAATTATTTTACAAAATACCATTGTAATTAGAATGACAAGAATGTGTTTATTGTTTTGGAAAGCACCACAATAAATAATGTAGAGCTGTCTGGCAGATATACACATTATAAAAAGATTTGAGTGGGTCCGTAGCTAATCGTTAAACAGAGCACACGAGTCCCAAAGTCATAAATATTTTATTCCCATCTCATCGCTTCGGCTGTGGGTCATAAACGCTAATTTTCTATTGAAATAGCTATTGGATTTAATAGCTTCTCAGTGGGCGTGAGGTTATTATTTCTATATCTACCAGATATATTGACTTCTTACTTAATTAAAAATGGTTTTACATTTTACAGGATCAAATTTTTATAAAACTGTTATTAGATAGACGTCATAGCTGTATCTACTGGATAAAAATAAAATGACTTTGAAATAAATAAAATTGTAACTGTAGATAGATAGATAGAGAATACTTTATATTGTACACCACATGGACATTACAAAATACAAACAAAGATACAAGAAAACAATTGAAGCGCAGTGCAATGGGCGGTCTTATCGCTGTGAGCGATTTCTTCCAGACAACCTTAGGCCCTACAAAAAAAAACCTACTAATAAATCTTTTATTGTAGAAATGTACTTAACTACTCGCTCAGTTTTTTAACAAGGGGTGTATTTTAGGAATTTTAAAATAAAATTATATATTTATTGTAAAATCTATATGTACCTATCACACTTAAACAATCGTGTACCTACATAATACTTAAGTAAGCATATAAAATAATAATAAAAGCCTGATTCGACAGGTGTCACAACAGAGACGTTATCGATGAGAGGATGACTTGCACATAATATGGAATCCCTTCACATCCATTGAGTGTTGACGCTTTATAAATTGATTTCCCTAAAGAATGATCATCACACTTTTCAAGAATAAACAGGTGAGTTTATCTGATATTTTCATTAGATTCAATTTTGTTGTTGATTTGTAATGTTCTCTATTGTTAATCGATTTTTATTTTTTAAACTTTAATTTAAAATAAACTTTGTTATGAATAACATGAAATACCAACTGAACATTCTTACCTACTACTAATTGAAATAAATGTTTATAATAGTGGTAATTCTAGATTTAAAGAAAATAAATTTATTTGCTTTTATACAAAAAATTGCTGAAAAGAGCAAAGCAAAATCACTTACCATGTTATTCGAATCCGGATTCATGGCACTTGAGCAGTGACAACTAAACTGAACAGTAGAACGTTCACCCCCTGCGAGTTTTAATTCAGAACTACGGATCGTAGCCCAAAAAAGGATTAGGAGCCTTTACACAAAAAAGGCTCGTTATTTCGGGAACGAAGATGCGTGTACCCACTCCAGCCACGGAATGACCGATCCCAAGAGTCCAGTCGTTTTTTATACACGGTATCAGAAACATTCCGTCCTTAAAAGCCGGTCCCCGACCTCAACATAATAATAATCTTATTAACATATCTACACTTCTATCTTTACTTAGACGTACCGTTATATTAGCCCTATTTTAAAAAGGAGTTTCGTAGACACTGGCCACTTAAGATAATTTCACACTTTTTTAAGGCGGTTAAGTGTTTTGACAGGGATTTTTGGGGGAGGGTATCGGTTTAGAACGGTTGACTGGCGCTGAGACCATCCGCTCGCTAATAGCAAGAGGGGAGATATCGACACTCGTGTCGAATCGAGACGTATTCATTACTGGAACGGTGACGTGCCTTCCTCCTTTGCATTACTTACATCTCTTTCATATGCTTTCGTCCATGAAATCGATGTAATTTGTACTCGATCAACAAGTAGTACCTAATACCTATTCATCGCTGAGAAATTAATCACTACGTCATGGTCATATCATAGAATCGACGTTTTTTTACCTTTTTTATTAATTTAATTAGGTATTATTTTTTTAATTTCTCAATAAGTAGTTAAATAAGCATAATATTCAATTGAATTGAATTGAATTAAGCTTCATTTGGTATATCCCGTACGAGTAGTAGGTAGAGTTCTCTTCGGCCTTCAAGCGCGTTGATGTCTTTTGTTCGGGCGATAAGTTTAGTGTAGCGCATTTGTAGCGCTAAATGAAAAATCTTAATATAGCTACTTCTTATTTTAATTCGAAAAACTAAGTAGCATAACGTAACGATCATGTTTGTACTTCTTAAATTATTTTTGTCATATGTACCTACTACGTCCTCCATTGATCAGGAATTACTTTTGTCTTTGAACAGAAATAAAGATGCATGGTAGCGGTAAACTTTTGAATTTTTGGGAGTATCTCCTATTCATAGTATGGTACTATACTATAGTATATTATATGTATATATATGTAGTTACAGGTACTTACATTTATTTGCATATTATTTCTTTATTTGTACCTACCTACTTTGTACTTTTTGTTCTGATGTACCTAGGTAGGTAATATGTTGTTGCCTGGTTGGATGTTTTAACAATGGGGGTTTTTTAGCCACATGGAAATTACTTTTCAACAAGTCAGCAAAACGACTAAGAGCACTCACACTTTGATAATACCAATAGTAAAACGGAGAGGGAGTACCTATGGGCTTAGGGTGAAGGGTCGTTTGTATGTACAAACGAATGACACCTCCTACCCATTTATCTCGCATTTTAAAGAATTTTATGGTTTTCTGCTTTTACTCGCTTTACGTTTCTAACCGCAGGGCTAGCCGCCCTGCGGTTCAACAGCTAAAGCGTACGACGGCTTAGCTCATTTCCCCCCCCCAGATTATTCGACCTAGTTGGATGCAGTTTGTTCTAGGTAGGTAAGTACCTATACTTACGTGTTTGAGTTAGTTGTGACATTTCATGGGTAAGGTAGATTTTAATTGTAAAAAAACCATATAGATTACATCGTAGGGATATCTACGTACTAGGGATAGGGGAGCATTGAGCAGTAGAGGTTTTAACACCCCCTGTTACACGGATTGTATGGTAGTTTCTGTTTAATTTCTACCATGGTAGTAGTATAGTAGTCTTAGTAGTACCATTTCCACGGTGGCTTCATTTTGGAGCAAGCCCTAATATGTAGAGCACATTGACCCAACGAATGAACCATGGTAGTTTTAGTGCTTAACAAGGAACAACACAGGGTTAGGAGCGTTTGGACCACATCGCAATTTGACTAGTTAGCAGTATGACCAGTTCGCTATATGACCAAATCTCGATATGACTACATCGCATTTGGACTAGATCGCGTTTGGTCTAGTTCGCAATAAGACCAGATAGCATTACGACTACACCGTCGTTTGTTTTCTAAAGTACAGTTAGGGAGATATTTCTTTTTACCTTACCTACTTTCATACCACTCAAGTACTAAATAAATTGCAAACACGTTATTTACACAATATTTTAAGTATTTCTATTTTCGTTTTAAAACGATAAGATTTTAAATAAAATCAATGGCCGTTATAAAATATCTTTAGTATTTAATTTACTCTCTTGTAATTTAAGTTTTTTGTTAAACATGATAATATTTTTTTTCCTATTGTTTAAGCATTTAATCTTTTTTTGTCCTGCAGAACTGCTTCCTTTTTTTAAATTATGAAGAAACAATAAAAATGTTGGTTTATGTTGCATTCGCACATCGAGGCGTCGATGCAAAGTTTTAATTTTTCAAAAAGTTGTTGTTAGTAAGGATAGGGAAATACTTTAAGTAGGTAAGTAATGTTTAAGAGTTGAAAATTACAAGAAACACCTACTTACATACACGGACAAGAGATATACATATTGGCTATCATTATAACGAGATTTCGTCGTAATGCTATCTGGTCTTATTGCGAACTGGACCAAACGCGATCTAGTCCAAATGCGATGTAGTCATATCGAGATTTGGTCTTATAGCGAACTGGTCATACTGCTAACTAGTCAAATTGCGATGTGGTCCAAACGCTCCTAACCCACAACACAGCTCAATCAAATAAATTCTGACATTTCATTACGTAGTTAAAACAGGTGGTTGATGGTTTTGCGTGTGCCTAAGTACCTATCTATTTTGTTGTGTGAGAGTTTATTTTCATTGCGAATATTGTGTGTTTATTAACGATTATTTTGTTAATCACTGTAAAATATTCAAATGAAAAAAAAAATATTGAAGAGAGCAATGGGCACTATAAAAAGTACTAATTGGGCACTGATTGCGAATGTTGGTTTCTGCATGCCCAAATCGCCTAATGCTCCCTCCATAGCGTTTATAAGTATGAGAAATGATCATGTTTTTCATGTTCTGTACCTACTGCTGTATATTCATTATTAAATTCCAAAAAATATGTTTAGTTATGGTTGATTTCTAATATGTATTTATCACTAGCTTCTGCGCGCGGCTTCGCCCGCGTGGTACCAACATTTTGAATATCCTATATGCTATTCCAGGTCACTATCTACGCCTATTCCAAGTTTCATCCAAATCGGTTCACTGGTTTATGCGTGTTTGATACACAAACATACAAACATCCAAACATACTCACAAACTTTCAGATTTATTATATTATTAGGAATATTTATTATACCTATTATTAGGAATTAGGATTAGGATATTAGGATTAGGAATAAGGATTTTAAAGGTAATAGTGCATTAAATAAAGCTTTTATTATTATTATTATTAGTGCATTTTATAAAGCATAATTGTAAAATTAAAATGTGCCCATTGCTTCCCTACCGCCCATACTCTACCCGTGCAAAGGTGCAACTATAATTTATGGTAGGGTCACTATCTCCTGCGTAGGTCATGGTTTAATGAGTAACTAGGTACCTACCTACCTACATAGTTTGGTCGAGTCGGACCTTCGATCAAGAATATTATATAGATTTAGGGTAAGTGCAGCAAAACTATCCTCGGTAAGTAACAGCTCGCGCCGTAATTTTGTTTACGTAGACGTTGAATTTTGACGGTTTTCGTGATGAATGATCGTAAGTTTATGATAATGTTTTGAGGATTTGCGACTTTATTAGGTAAAGTACCTAACAAAGTCGCAAAATGGTGTAATTCGGTAAAACCTAAAAATTTTTTGTCACGCGGATAGAATTTAGCTTTGAATTTGTACGTCACGCTATATCTCTAATATTCCTGATCGAAGAGTCGGACCTACGTGTAAGTAATAAGATAAGTATGAAAATAATAACAAACTTTTAATAAAAACATTTATTTCCAACAATTTTGCTGTTTCGGAAACTCATACATATTCAAACTATGAAGTTTGGTTGCAATTACTGTAGTATTTTAGAGGAGCCTTCCCTAAATGTTTCACACAGTTTATTACATATACTTAAACCTACCAACATCGTAAGATATAAATAATAATCATGCAGGATATAAAAATAATAAAATTTGTTTGATTTACAATGATTTATAAGCACTAATACATTCGCAGGACTATTCGTCTTCCATTTCGTCAAAATTGAATCTGCGCTTACCATCAAACCTGAATCCGTACGCTGCAGCATTTTTGACGTCAACTAGCGCCGGGTTGCGGTGCTTGTAGAAACTACCGTGACCATGCGCAGGCCTCGACGAACCGTTCGGAACACCCTGCGCCTCGCGAGGGTAGAACGCTTCAAACGTCCCGTCAGATGGCAGCACACTCTTAAGATCGCCATCCTCCGGGTCGTACGGACGGCACAGAGATGGCGCTGCGAGCGCCAGCACAAACAAAGCCTTCAGCATCTAAAATAGAACAGCTCTTGACCAAAGCACCAACACACTAAGTTCACAATAGAAAACGGTTACGTACGATGTCCGGCGAGTGGGTCTCGGTGAGGTCGGTTACGTAATGACAGGCAGGCGGAGGGAGGCGGCACTGGATCGCCTTGAGCGCAGACTCATGCTAAAACTACGTGACGCGTGCGGCGATTCCGCAACAATGCTTTCCCGAGGCCTGCTCGAAACTAACGCCTTTGTTGCCGACTTATTACACACTGCTACACATCACTGTTACACGCACGTAATATACCTACTAATACTATTTCAATGCGTAATTGTTTAGCTATAACCTCATAAGGCCTTAAAAATCTTCACGTTGTAGCATGTACGCCAACCTGGAACTAAATGTTGCAAAACCCGATTTCGGCGCAGTTGCATATTTACCTACGGCTACGCCATAATCTTCAAGATCATTGGCGTATGCAATTGCGCCGAAATATCAGGAAACTCCAGGTATCCTGATAATAGTGTTAAAAGTGTTGATTACCGTTATTAAATAGATAAATTACGAGAATAATCACGCTTAAACTAGGTAATTAAGGTCAAAAAATAAAACAACAGTATTCCCACATATCATCTTTAATGAAAATAGTTTTCCCTTAGAGTCAGACATAATTCTAGACAAAAATAACATTCTAGGGCACAGGGCTATTTATCGCAACTTTGTTTTGAGTAGTTTGATCAAGAATTTGACCACAATAACTATGCTGGTATGGTATGCCCCAGGATAAATGTTCAATTTTGTTCATATCATTGATTATTTTATACAACTAGGTAGTATTTGTTGGTCAAACTATTTTAACAAAAAAAACATAACAAATATTAATTTGATTTAAAATAATTAAGTAATTTGATTATTTCAACAAAAATAAGCTAACTTTTTAACTCCAAAAGGTAAGTTTTAAAAAGGGCAGGGCAAAATACAGTTTTTCAAATCACAAAACGGGATCAAACTTGCACAAAAATTAACGCAAAAACTTGTCTTAGAAATCTCAATTTGTATAGTATTGTGACCTTAGTAGTTGTTGTGACAGAAATACATACAGACCTTAGGATTGTTTTCACTAAAACTGTGATCGACTGAGCAAATCTGGGTGCTCAGTATTTAGTTTTAGGTACTTATACGCGTTCGGTAACGACGCGCCGATGTCGTAACGTTGATTTTTAGGGAAAAAAACAGCGCCATCTTTTGGTATTCGCTCTTATCTAATGAAAACCAGTAAATCTACGTTTACGGCGTCGATACCGAAAAAACTCATACTAAGCACCCTAATGCTTTAAGACATACTTTTATTCCTATTATTATTGCTGTGCCTATAATTCAATTTGTGAATACCAAATACATATAGGTAGGTACGAAATAAAATAATGAAGGTATACAAGTACCAAATACCTATATAACATGCTGATTCCCAATATCAAATAACCATAAAATAGTTCGATAAGATCTGACATAAAAAAATAAACTATACCTAGGTACATGCTACTATTCAAAACCGCGTAGTACCAATGTTTATATGATTAAACTACGATGATAGTACGAAATGCTACTACGTGACATAATATCTAAAATAACATGATAGGATAACGCTATTGACATTATTAACGCATAAATATAACCATAGAGTGTACTCGTTCGTTATGTAAAGTATGGTGAAATTAGACCGACATTTTTATTAAATATCACACAAGCAAAACACTTTAAATTAAGGAATTGCATACAATGGCTTATAAATTATAAAATACCTTGCTCAACAGTGTATTGTGCAGTTTAAAGACGTAATTATAAATAAATTCCACTGTGTTACTACAAGCGTTATACATAGGATATCAATTTGCAAATACTATGTGATCAGTTACAAGGAATCTATTTCATCTAACATTGAGTGAATCAGTAATTTATCTAATTGGAACTGCGCGAGAGTTTCTGTAATTCAGATATTTGAATTTAGTTGATTCATATTGTTCCGAACCCACATAAAAGTGGGATAAGGGCAGGGAAATGATGATTAGATTTAAGAGTGTGCCATACGCCGCCATTTTGTAAGCGGGACAGCGAGTGTGATTTGTTCGGCGTGTGAGGAGTACAGAGCTATGGATACGCAAAGTTATTTATGGCGCTAAAACACGTTTTAGCTAATTACAAGTTATCTAAACAACCAATCGAAAAATTAAAAGACAAAACTAAAGAAATACTTATAGGTTTCTTGACAAAACAAAAACCCACCAAAAAAACGTGTGCTGTTCCTGAGATAAATAGCAAATAGTGTGCAAAACATGTGTTTTTCAAAAAAATATTTTATCGAGAAAACTTTCACCAATCGTGTTTTTAAAACATAAAACAATGAAGTATCATTTACCTAAATATGAAGGTTGTAGCTTTCACAGATTCTGAGATAAATAACGTTTTCGAACAACAAAATTGCTTAAATCGCTCCTGCACACTCTTAAGTTCTTATTATTATCATCCTGGATCATCCCAGATTTAACAGCCTGCGAAAGGTTGCGAGTTCGATCCCCGCGGCGAGACCAATGTTTGTATGATCTACAAATATTTGTCTCGGGTCTGGGTGTTTCTATGTATTATATATATGTATTTACAAACAAAAAGTATATAAGTAGTATATCAGTCATCTTAATACCCATAACACAAGCTCTGCTTACTTTGGGGCTAGATGATGCTGTGTGAAAAAGTCCAGCATTATTTATTTATTTTAATATTCATTCAAAATTCATTAGCTTTATTTATTTTATATTCTTATTACATTTTTCCCAGGAATGCCGAGACAGTCCACATTATGTCTGCATTTCGTGTCTGCATGTACGTTAAAACATAATCCGATCTCTAGTGATATGGAATGTTTTTCAATATGAAAGATCTTTATGTCACGACTAGCAACTTGCATCTTGATGTCTTGATGAAATGTCCTGACCGGTAATATTAAGCTTAAATTAATTCGTTCTTATAATGTACACGCGACAAACACTTCGGCTATGAAAAATATATGTAAGTAGTGTCTAATAAAATGTTAGGGTTCTTAGAAACGTATAACAGATTTTTTGATTTTATAAGAATTGTATATTATGTATATACCAACTACCTGACGGAAAGTCTAATAATATTTTTTAATTTACTTACTAATGTTTACGAAATATTATTCAAAAGTTATCGATTAGCATACAATATTATATTTAGATTATTATCACAAAGTAGGTATCTGTATTATGAAGTGTAGATAGGGTCACTACGTAGTATATTGTATAATCTCATACTTACACCTATATCTGTAGTACCTAACACCGATTAGTTGACAATCTGTACATTAATAATGACAATCTTAAATATTTCCAATACAATTGCAGGAGTTTAGGTTTAACTAAAATTTCAAATAGATCATCATCATCCATTAGCTCTCTTAGTAATTGGGTAGAAGATTATGGCAAAGATATGAAATTATATTAGAATTCATTAAAAACTAGCAGCCTGCCCTGACTTCGGCCGGTTAAATTATTTAGCATGTTCATCTGGCATAAAACTTTCAAATAGCGAAAGGATTTTTGAAATACTTAGGTGCATTTGTTCCTTAGTTTACCATCCATATAATAAACATACAAAAGTACTCTGTCCTAATATATGTAAAGGTGTGATGTATAAATAAATAATGATTAAGAAATCCGTAACCCATAATAACTGAAACTGGATAAAAATAGTTGATTATTTTCACTGACAGCTTGACTGTTATTGAGTTAATGTACATAATGATATTTAGCGACTTGCATATACTATATAGGTGGCAAATATCACATGTTTTATTAAAATTTGATTCATGTTGTACTACTACAGAGAGTTTGCGTCCATTTTAACCTTATTGGTAAAATGCCAGCATTTACAGCCTAACTCACGCGCTAAACCAGAGACAAAATTACAAAATTATTGCAGTTTAAGCGAATAAATAACTACGAATAATCATTAAACTTATAGATCCAACATAACTCTAAGCGTAGATCACCCTAAAGTCCAGCAGTCATAAATATCATCACAATTCCTTAAATTACTTAACAATTCTACGAATCTAATCTAAGCTACTTGTAATGGAATTATGACTAAAATAAGTTTACACAAACGTTTGAGTGAAAATTTCCTTTAGGCGCTATTCTAATACATATTATTTTATGGGCTTTCGAGCTCCATGAATCCTTGCCATACATTTTACAATGAATGTTCAAATAATATGTAGGTACGCTACGGCCGGTGTATCTAGGCAGTTGTGAAGTTAGACGTTTTTGTGCCCAGTAGACAATTTAGTATGAAAAGCGCCACTGGGCATATCAAACAGTTAACACAAATGCCACGTTAACATCCGTTGACCAGGTAAGTAATATTCATTATTACTGTCAGGCACCGCATGGCCCGGACTCGAAAGAGTCGAACTTATCGATTTAACAAAACCTGAAATAATGGTCACTGTATTAAGAGCGACAATAAAAGAGCCAACGTTTTTGGTAGGTACAATTGTATTAAATTGTTTGAGAAGATATTATTTTAAAACACCCCTTATAGTCCAAGCTACATTATATTGTTCTAAGTATAGGTCTAATCCGTACACTTT
The DNA here is from genome assembly GCA_963565295.1 of Epirrhoe alternata. NCBI lineage: Eukaryota > Metazoa > Arthropoda > Insecta > Lepidoptera > Geometridae > Epirrhoe > Epirrhoe alternata. The sequence goes on from OY751375.1 coordinate 7,496,960, forward strand.
TTTCTAAAGCTGTTCTATATAAAGTAATAAAACTAAGTATAGAAAATAGCAGCACCCATAGTCTAGTCCGAGTTAATCTCGTACGTCTAGTGATAGTGTGCCCTAAATGTCCTAGTGTCAAGACTCACTTTAAACTCATTCAACATCATTTGCATTAAAAATAATCTTTCCAGTAATTTGTTCCCATTTGTAGACATATATTTCATAATATAAAAATAATAACAAAGACAACAAAATAAATAATACGTTAGAAATCAATCACAAGTAATTAAAAATAATAATGACCATGATTATAAAATTAAACGTCCTTTTGAGAAGACGTCCTTAAGCTACGGAACAATGTCTATTTTGTATCTTTCCACGTCGGAAGATCAATGGGATATATTACACTTTCAAACAACAAATTCAAGTTAATATTTTTACGAAAGTAGATTCGAACGACCAAGAGATCCGCATTTGGTCCTTTAGACCTTAAATTTATAAAATTTTTACATATTCTCCTGATACGATAAGGTACACACATAGTTCAAAGCATTCGATATTTAGAGCATGCCTCTTACACAGGCATAATCTATATCTATCTATATATCATACATAATCCTTACGAAATATTTCAACATTTGAACTTCACCTATTACCGAAATTTAATAGGTAGGTACCATATGTCTATATCAGGAGATTTTTATTAATTTTAATGAATTATCGTAATTATTAGACATTGCGTGTGCGCATGACGTTAGCCTGCTAGTCTTTGCAACAACCATTAAGTACCCAAACACTGAGTCACTTTCCTTAAACACGAACATTGGAACTGATATAAATATTTACTGTACTGTTTTTGTACATTTCAGGCGCTTTACATCTACAAAGACTAAACAGTGAGAAAGCTAAGGGGTTCTCGTCGCTGCGACGATGTCTCGTTCGAAACAGTAAATACACCATTTGATCTACCATCCAAGCAGAAAATCATCAAATATTCACATACAACTCCGATTTGTGATACTTACATCAATAAAAATAGTAAATGCAATGGTGTCCGTGCCTAGAATTAGTGCCATCAGTAACGAGCCTACACGAGCTTCATCGACGTGATCATAATCAAACCCGCAAGCAATTACACTACACGTTAATCTAGAAATAAATTATAATTATAATATTGCTTAAAACTGATAATTCCGCCATTGTCTAGAACAACATCGAAGTGATATAAACTTATTCTACAGTGATAGAGACCGGTCGTTTAAATTCAATAAATTTTGGGTAAGTTGTATTTTAGACGCTGTAGAGATAGGTGTCGAGTTTCGTCTTCGGCGACGGTTGAGTGAAAGGCGAGAACCAGAGGATGGAAAAACGCCCGAATACAGATTGGATGCTCTTCCATCGGGACTTACGGACCCAGCGAGCTTGCTCCTTCTTCAATTGTTCAATACCCTGTAGACAAACAAAGAGTAACAATACAAAAAATAAATTAATCAAAACTATGATACAACTTTCAGTCGTGATCCCGTTTAATTTTTCATACATCTAAGTTACTAGATGGTGACACGCCAAATTAAATCGCAGTCGTCGTCCGAAAATACACAAACATTCACAAAAAAAAACGTATTGTATAAAATGTATTAAATCAATAGGATGAGAAGCTCACAGTCTCATCATTCCAAATAGCATGCAGTTGAGTCCCGAGCATCACAGCCGTGAAGATGGCGAAGAGTAGCGCCTCAGCAATTAAGAACAGCAGTAAGATGACGGTGGCCGGTGGTGAATACGCACTACATTCTCGCCACTCGTGCTTTATACACGTAGCGAACTGATATATAGCCAGGCCAACCGCGTGAATCGATATCCCAGCGATGTAGAACTGCAATTAAAACAAATAATTATTCAGTAGGGCGACATGTAGGCTATTCTAAAATTGATCAGGCCAAGGGAAAATGATGGAAATCAATATTTTGATGGCACAGTAGACAATATTATTTATTTACACTGCAAATGGTCTAGTATTTATTTTCCTAGTGCACAATAATTTGTTTACATTTCCGTTACATTGCTCATTCTTGTTTGATCGCCCAAGTCAAGCCACTTTCACAACACAAATAATTGTAGGATGGTTATTTATTTATTTATTTATGGGTACCTAATGACTGATATACTACTTATATAATTTTTGTTTGTAAATACATACATAGAAAACAATGCTCTAATATCAATGACCACACGAACTTACTCTTTAACCGACTTCAAAAAATGGAGGAGGTTTTATGTTCGGCTATATGTATGTTTTTTTTTTTACATTTTGCATTACAGCAAAAATACTATTATTTTAATTGAAATTATATGTCAGGGCGCGATAAGTAATCATCAATTTTACCCGCTTCGAATTTTAACCAAAGACATGAATGCTCCAAGCGCCGTACGACTTCACTAGAATCAGCTATAAATTGTTTAAAACGAATGGTATTTACTCACTGTAAACAGCACGAAAAACTTCTGGTTGTTTTCGCCGACGCAGTTGTTGACCCACGGGCAATGGTGGTCCATTTTGCGAATGCAACGTTGGCAGACAGAGCAGTGATGAGCTCGTTCCGGCTTGATACTGCAACACTTGGTGCATTTGAAGATAACTTGGCCTTCTCGGAAACTCATCTGCTTAATCATCTCTTTGGTCGCGTTGCCTTTCGGTACTGCACCCTTGAATCAAACACATCACATTAGAAACCGCCTCAACATAAAACAAAGCAACATTTAGGTATCACGACTTTATCCCCGCGACGACGACATCATAGACGTTCTCTCAGATATTTTTATTACATTTTGTTTTAACTCATTAAAATCGTATCGCATAAAAAAAAATTCTGTGCCTTTTTACAATAATACTCCGCTTTGATCGAAACCTGTTATTTGTTTCTACCTGGTTTAAGTATTAAACTAGGGCAAACCTATCTTTGTCATCGACTGAATATAAAATGAGGAAGTGTCGTTCCTCATTTCATATTCAGGTGATGAACTATAATAATTATATGTGGACTATTATCTTCGAAACGTGTACTATAGTGTATTTAAATAAAAAAATGGACCGTAGATTAAGTTATCAAGGACTGTTACTTAATCTAATGTTGTCTGCAATAAATAATAAGTAATAATATCCCTATTACTGCAGCGTACAAGTGAGGATGAGGTTTTTCGAGTTTTGTGGGAAAAGTATCAATCTCTCAGGAATAAATATTTATATGGAACTGTGAAGTATAGCATTTTAAACAAAAAAAATTGTTGAAATCGACCCAGGCGGCTTCGTATAATCGGGGAACATAAATACAAAAAAAGTTCCCAATGAATTGAAAACCTCCTAAATCCTTTTTTGCAGTTGGTTAAGGCATGTTGATTTTCCACCAGCCCTAGCTAAATCCCAGAAAATCTGGTGAGTAGTCACGTCTAAAATATACATGAGGCGGAGACAAATGCATCAAATCAATAATCATGAAATTGATTGCAGCAGTTCTCGAGTTATAAGTGTTCAGACAAACACAACTTTGTTTTATATATATATAGATTTACACAGTACTTTTTGTAAGTACATACAAACATTAATTTAGTGTGCATAAGCTCGGCCCTCCACAGAATAGAGTACAAAGGCACCGTAGAAATAGGGTGGTAACGATAAGTTGTCTAGAGTCAATGAGAGTACTTACCGGATCAGTAAACATAGTCCTGAGATGGGAGGCGAACGCTAGGAACGCCATACATTGGAACACGAAAATGTTCACGTAGCTGTAGAACGGGTAAGTGTTTACTCCCGGGACGAGTATCACCATCATGACCACGAACTCTGCGTAAAGTATCAGCAGCCATGTCAGCACCGCACAGATAATTCCGCATATGTCCTGAAAATAAAGAGCTTTCCAAATTTTTGTATGATAATAAGACGAAACTACCGTCTAGAAATTGCGGTGTATAAACTTTACTTAGGCCTTTATTATAAAGATGATTTACACAGCGTCTGCAGGCAACCTTCGCCTACACTAACAGGACGCTGTAGTAACAGGGACATTTTATTTATTCATCAAAAATTAAAACACCTTAACAGCAAGCCAAAGCGATGTTTTAACACAACACACAATTGAACACCATAAAACTCAGATTATAATGTATGTACCTACCTAACCTAGGATAGATAAATCAGACTACACATTATAAAAGACCAATTACTTACGAGAACTCAAAATTCTCTAGAAACACCTGCGCCATTTCCATGAGTTTCGGCAGGTTGTGAGAAAAAACATCCACATTGTTCTTAGAAAGAAAATTAAGTATATGAATGGCTCGTGACATTGGGGCAAACTTAAGTAAGTGTTACAATGTGAGATGTCATAGGCTTGCCCAGCACCTATAGGTACCATTCTCTCAGCCTCGGCCTCTTCAACAGGAAAGACAACGTGTGGAGCTAAGCTGTGGGTTTCCTCACGATGTTTTTCTGCATCGTTATGAGCTCGTGTTAAAGCGCATATAAATTTTACGAAAAAACAAAATAAATGGAGTTTAAAGCAGCCATTTATAAACCATTAGTCTTTAACCTTCGAAATAGGTACTGTAAGTAAACCATTCGTATAATATAAACTAAATAACAAATTATAGAGTACTGTGGCTCCTACAAACATTACGTTTAATAATTAATAGCTGCAGGGCCGGTGATGTACATTTCACTAACCAAGTTTTAGGTACCAATTACGATGCTACGTTATTGATTGTCGATTTGTAAAGACCCTGAAGTATTCTGAGCGCATTTTTTATAATCATTGTTCATATAAGAAAAGATGGATGGATTCTGTGAAGGATGACATGAGTAAGAAAGGACTGAGTGTTGAGATGACGGCTGATAGATGAGAATGGAAGAGGAACACATGTTGTGCCGACCCCACATAATGTGGGAAAACGGCAGGAAGATGATGATGATGAATCATTTTTCCGTAAAATTAAAACACCTCATCCATACTCACTATTTTCGTCCTGAGACCAACATTGCAATTGGTTTCTTTTTATTTTTATAACGTAATAATATTAAGCTCAGTGTTTCCTACACCTTTAAATAAAGAACATATTAAATTCTTACCTTAATACACCAAGCCTTCCCACCACAACATCTGTTATGCATGTCTTTGTCGGGACGGGTAACCAAGCATTCACCGTCTATTGGATATTGATTATCCATGTCATCTTCATCTGAGCTCTCATAGTACTCGCGTATCATTGATCTATGAATTTTACCTAAAACATACCCACTATTTTAATACGCACTACAAAAATTATTGATTTTTATGAGAGATGACTCATAACTGGACATATAACACAGAATTATCTAGCCTCAAAAGCATAGCTTCATAACACAAGCTATGCTATTACACAACAAAAAAGGTATGAAAGAACAAAAAAGAAAAAAATCAGATACATAATTAAATCTAAATTATAATTTAAAAATCATGTTTTAAAGGCATGTTCTGCACTATAAAATCTGTAAGTTGACAAGGATTGTAAGAATCTGGATCATGATTATTATCTTCAAAGCAAAGCAGACATGTTTTAATTTTTTAAAGATGTCAGAGCTTAGGCATACTCAAATAGTATTATCCCCTATTAGATATTTTATTGGTTTACTGAAGATTGTTTCAGATCACCGCTTAGAGCTTATGATAAACATTTATCAGTCCCAGAACATAAGTAAAGATCAAAACTGTTGACTATGTTGCAAATTAATTAATTACTTAATTTATCAAAATAACCCCACGTGGTTAAAACCTGTGCTAGTTTAATAAATGTTTTGAATTGAATTGAATTAATATGGATGAGTTTATTTCAAAAGTCTAGGTTTTTAACATGAACCGAAAAGGATGCATTGCACACAACTCATATATCTGTCGCAGCCAACTGGTTTAATTGGCCTTTCAATTAAACTCCTAGCCATTTCATTAAACATTAAATTAACATTCAACTGCCTGAATGATATTTAGCCATATGGTTAAATCCAAATATTAATGAACTAGCTGGATGATGCTTAGGCTATTCATTTAATAGAGCGTTAATAGAAACGATCTATCTATGAAGATTTCTGGCGCATCGGCGGCCGCTACCGCGGCACGCTCGCTACACTGGCTCGCCTCGCGCGTAGTTTTTCACTAACTTAGCCTAACCAACTGACTTTGATCAAGAATTTTATCTTCTTCATAAAAATCTGTTGGTTAGAAAAATACGCGCAAGACCGCCGAAGCGCCAGAAATTGAATATGGTATCTCTATTACCTAGATAATGACTTGGTTAGGCAACTAGTTAAACATTATAGCTCCAAGTCATTTGCCTAGCTGTTTGATTATATCGCTGAATATAATTCAGGCCGTTAGTTGTACGGCGGCTAGGCTTTTAATTGAATGGCTGATTAAACCAGTTGAAATGAGAATGCTGAGATGGGCGCAAATGGACAGATTAAGAAATGAGTACATAAAACGAAGTGTGAAAGTGGAGCCAGTGAATGAGAAGATGAGGAGCAACAGGTTGTCATGGTATGGGCATGTAATGAGAAGGGAAGAATGTCATGTGACCAGAAGAGTACTTGGTATGAATGTGGATATACGAGTAGAGGTAGGCCGAAGAAGAGATGGATGGATTGTGTGAAAGATGATATGAGTAAGCAAGGAGTGAGTGCTGAGATGATGGCTGATAGAGGGAAATGAAAGAGGAATACATGTTGTGCCGACCCCACATAGAGTGGGACAAGGGCAAGAAGATGATGATGTCTGATTAAACCAGTTGGCTGCGACATATCCATAAAAATAAAAAATAACTTCGCTAGGACCATTCGCTTTAAAGTCACTTAGTTCTCAATTAAGTTGTACCAAATTAAATTCACTGTATTAACAAAGAAATCAGATTCAAACAAAAAGTTTGTATACCTTTTCATAAATACCACTACAAAAACTAATAGAGTGATAAATTAATAGAGAAGAATAAATTATCATATTGCTTGTTGGATAAATTCTAATAAATGTCAAACTTCTCAAATTATATTATTGATAAGTCTATTAAGCTTTGTTCAAGCGTTTCTTTTAGTTACAAGTTTATAGTGTCAGAATCATCCAAATGCAAGATCTTTGAAAAGATAGAAACAACAAAGAAATAAGAATTCGCATATTTGTGAGAGTAAAAGGGACCATCATAAGTCAAAGTCAAAGTCAAAAAGCATTTATTCAGTAGGACCTCTGGGATCACTTTGAAACAAAGAAGTAAATGTTTGATAAGTTAAAACCAAACAATGCTAATAAGATACAAATATCGTGTATGAAGATTTATATACACGAAAAAGGTAAGTACTTAGGCTTCCTTGTCATTTTACTGAATTTTAGGTGCATGTTCATTTGCTAAGCCAAGTAAATCATAGCACTTTAAACGACTTGTAAGTCATTATGACTTTTGTGTAAATCAAGGAATCAAAATATCGTACAATTAGGATAAAAGAAATAAACAGCAATACCTAACTACAGACACTCAACAAAAAATAACCATGAAATATTGTGCTGTAATGATAATTTACCAAGAAAATCTGAGAAATTTCTACATCTAAATGTACCTGATCAATCGTAAACCGTTTCACTGAAGGTAAATTGGCTGGACCTGCAGCCAATCTAAGTACAGCAAACAATTTTCGTAAAGTGTTAGAGCAGAACTTGAACTCCAGATTTTTATAAAAATATAAATGCAAGATGTAGAAGATGCATGTGGTGGTCACCGATGCCTACTGAAAAGTGAAGTGAACTGCTGAAGGTAGATTCTGAATAAAAAATCACACTATTCATTCGCAATCAATAAAACAGAATGAAATGAAATTCAGTGAAAAACGGCGACCGACGGGACAGGACAAGCGAAACAGTCAGACCAGACAATTGACATGCGGATGTGATGACAGCTCGCTTGACACCAAATTGTCAAATTTACTAGGTACTGCAACAGATAATAAAAATAGTAACTGCCCACAGTTACCGGATATACTTACTCTGTGAGTTACCGCCACACTAAAGCCGGTCCTCAGCGCCGTTTTTGCGTTTTTTAACATGTTATTAACCGAATAGACACGTGCCATTGCTGGAAAACAATGCATACATGTGAGAAAACACTAAAACAACGGTATTGTCAACGGCCGTGCAACGGCGGAATTGAAATGAAAATGCCTTTTCTCGTTGATAGTGGCCACCACGCCAACGTTCAACGTCCTTCAACACGATAATTAGCGGCATATTTCCTGTTATTGTGGCCGCAGCATCAGAGTAAATATGCAAAATACTCAATTCAGTTCAAAACGTATTTTAATGCAAAGCGCTAGCTACCCACACGCAACCGCTAAATAGTTAAAATCTGTTTGAGAAGTCTGAGACTATCGCACACCGTTTTTCCAAGTTTTCCTCTGGGGCAATGATCTTTCTCTGGGGTTTCTCCAACATGGTGGGAGAGGTGATTGACAGAAATGCTTTCTAAAAAATAATTCCGCCGTGACTTTAGAGTATTTTCTATGGCTTAGGTCATAGGTATGTAGGATGAGATAAAAAAAAATTGTTTTGTTGTACAAAAATTTCAGAACGGAATGCCACATGGAGTGACATGACATTTCTTGAATCGTGACTGAAGACAGCTGGCTCGGTTTCGGCCTCCGCTCCGACAGGAGTATTAATTAATGTTCTGTGGTTTCGGCTGTGCAAATTTAGCTCTTGGAAAGTTGTTGGATTTGTTGGCTAAAATAGCGAAACATTTTGTAAATTGCATGCAATAAATTAATAAATACTTTTACCATTTTTATAAGTAGTGACTAGAACAAACGAGTTTGTTTTCGAGGAACTAAGTGAAAATAATGGCACCGGTCAGTACTTATTATCAGTTTTACAGTTACCAGTTTTCCTTTCAATGTCTGTAGGATAACTTAGTCCTACAGTTTAGCCTAGGTTATCATTTTTTTCTTTTCCAAAAATTGGTAGATACTATACATAACCGTAGTACTAAAACCAATGCAACTTCAACTAATAAGTAGCACTACAAATCAAGGAGAGTTCTCAATTAAAATTACCATCTTGTGGATTAATTTCAATACCTAGTTTTTTTGTTACTTACTCATTAATTAAATATAAGTATATACACTGAGTACCTACCATAAAACAAAATGGAAGAATACACATTATTACACATGCTGTACCGACTCCACTTAGCGTGGGATAAGGATGGAAGGGAATGATGATGACCTTATAACAAATTGATGACTGAGTATAATTCTCTTAGCATTGTGTGCTTTTCTTCGATCATAAATCGAAGGTTCTTTTTACTTGTTCAGTCCAAATGGGAGAACAAAAATACACAGACCTAAAATTGATCCAATTATCATGTACTTTACTAAGTTCTGTAAGCAATTTTGATATGGTGTTTCTTATAATGCTTTTACTGGATTTTAATAGCTCAATCAACTGTGAAAACTGTTGCTATCTCTTTCCGAAAACAAACATGCTCATGACTGTAAAGAGCGGGAGACATTCTCACAAATGTTTTCTTGCAATTCAAAATTAAAAAACAAGATTTTCTTTGAATTCGGCTGGCACAAAACACGTTGGAGCAGTCTTTAACCAACAGAGTGTGGTACCTAATGAATAGAGAGATGATTTTAGGGTTTGTGCGCGAGTCCGACTCACACTCGTTCGTGTTTTTTTTTTTATACACTGAGAGAACTATGTGGTAGCTTAGTTTATTTAATTAAAATATGTATTATACTATAATGAACTCTTTAAACATGTTTCAATTTTTATGTTCCAGCCAAAAGGAAAACCGCCCACAAAGGGGATGAAACAGATCTTAGCAGAGAACAATGCCACTGTTACATTCTACCGCAACATGACTTTGGGATCTACAGCCATCAACATCTTAGTCACCATTCTATTTCAACAAGAAGAGATCCAATATTTAACGCTGGTAATAATCATATTACATAACCTTTTTGTCTGCCATGCTTGTTGAACTAATATGCACCCTATTTGTGTAGGTATTGTCTATGTAATTTGGTTGTCTAATCATTTAAAATAAGATCAAACATTTATCTGATAAAAGACTACTACTTAGGGTCGATTCACATCTGACGGAAGATCCGTCGCGGATTATCGGTCGCGGAACGCCAGAACTGACAAATGTATAGAAAAACACTCGACCGTTCACACTCGACGGATGATACGTTAGTCCGTCGAGTGTGAACGGTCGAGTGTTTTTCTATACATTTGTCAGTTCTGGCGTTCCGCGACCGATAATCCGCGACGGATCTTCCGTCAGATGTGAATCGACCCTTAGAGAAAAGACTTATAACTTAACTATAATTTAGCAGTCTCCTGTAACCAATCCATCCATCTCTTCTTCAGCCGAACTCTACTCGTAAGTCCATTCACATTCATGGAGTTTTGCATTACATAATTTCTGCAACGTTTATTATTAATACGGAAGAATTTTAAGAATAATGGTGACCACAACAAAATTTATTTCTATGGTTTACAGGCGCTGAATATAGGAGTTTTGGTAATGTACATAATGTGTTACCAAACATTGATTTTCATGTCTCGTCCTAAATATGGAGAGAACATGGCACTAATTGACTCTGGCCTCGATCTCAACATGGAAGGCGGAGTGGGAGAGTGAGTATATATTTTTTACAATAGAATATCATTAATACAATACTTACTATGTATGTAGAATGGAAAGTCTCCCGGGCCAATCGAGACTCCCTGCTCCTCGAAATCTCGATTGCATTCTTAAGAATGGGGAGCACGTAGTGTCCATTAATAATTGATTATACCTAGGACTATGACCAAGACAAAATAAATGGTTTTATTTTTAGCAGTCATGAGGTGCCAATAAATAGCAACATACCATATTGATTTTTAAAATTAAAATTAATAGTTCATGCTCATAGATCAAACTCTTACCTTTTGGGTTTTAGCCTCGCAAGTTTACTACTGCACTAGTTTCTTTTAATTAAATAGCATTTGACCTCACTCTGCCTAATGTTAAGCAGTAGTGCTTACCTAGAAGGAACCTATTTACTCTTGATTTGAAGATATCGCCTATATTGCACTAGTTAAATTCTAGCTAACAGTAGCCTATCTTTCCAGACATATCAAGGACATAATCATCCTAATTACCGTGACACACCTTCTGGCTCTCATCTCCAACTACTTCTGGTTCATGCTTCTGCTGATACCAATGCGAGCTGCATGGTTACTCTGGGTCAACATACTGGGTCCGTGGTTCTTCCAACCCGCGGCAGAAGACACGGAACAAGTTGATAAAAAGAAAAAGAAGATGGAAAGAAGAATGAAGAGGATGCAGTAATTAGTTTATATTTATTAGATTAATGATTGTTGTAAAGCTCTATTTCTCACATATTGTTTTTCAAATCGCATCCTCATACATATTATTTGCCTGAGCCCGTTTCTGTATCCATACAAAAGAAGTTTCAGTTGAAATGAAATTAAATTAAGTAAATGAAATAAAATTAAATATATTTTGCCAGAAGCATGGTATTGTAAATTGTTTCACATACTTCACTGTTAGATACAGCATGCAAATAAAATTGGTTTTAAAATTAGTAGTAAAGTAGGTAGGTATCAATCACAATCTTTGTTAATGTGGCTACGTGGAGCCACTGAATTTGTGCTGTTTGATTCTAGATAGCTAGCTAATCCTACCTAGATCAGGTTTACTCCTAGGTACTGCCTACTAGGAATTGTGTGCCCATCTAGCTGAATATGAATATACAAAATGAAAATAAATACTTTATTTTAACCTTTTTTAAAACATTTTATTATGCGAAATGTAACAAAGTAAGTAGGTATGTATATTCTAGCTAAGTAACCGGACTTGCGCGTAAGCCGATTTTGAATTGTGAGGGTTGTCTGCCGTCCAATGCTTTTATAGGGTACGGCCAGTAGCGCCATCTTACGGCTGCGTGTCTAACTTTCTCCTTAGGCAGCTGGCGTAAACGTCCCGGCGGGCCTTGAGAACACTCAAGATATTGCTGCTCCAGTGATGGGGAAATTGAACTCGGCTCCGATTGCGTCAGCTCCCTGGACATCTACCTCGAGCGGACATATTCTGGAGAATGCCCTCTTCACTAGGCCCGTTGCTAGTCTTATTTCTGCTACTCTTGAAACTCCATCTCTTCCTGGAAAAGTAGCCGTGACGCGGCCCAATCTCCACTTGAGAGGAGGGAGACCGTCCTCCTTGATGAGGACCATTGTTCCTGCTTTTATGTCCTCCTTCTTATTTTGCCATTTTGTCCGTTTTTGAAGTTCTGATATGTACTCCATTGACCAGCGTTTCCAGAATGATTGCCGCAGCTGCTCGACTCGTTTGAAGCGCGATAGAGAGGGCAGCGCCATCGCCGTGACTTCCCGCTCGGCGGGGCTAGTCAGAGGTCGGCCAATCAGGAAATGAGCTGGTGTGAGGGGGGTAAAATCGTTCGGATCTGAGGACATAGGATACATAGGGCGGGAATTCAGGACAGCTTCAATTTGTATCAAAACTGTATTGAATTCCTCATAAGTTAAATTAGCATTTCCTAAAACGCGAGAAATGTGGTGTTTGCAGGATTTCACCCCAGATTCCCACAACCCACCAAAATGAGGTGTATAAGGAGGTATGAAACTAAATTCAATTTGATTATCTGTTGCGTAATCAAGGATAGAATTAGTATTGTTTTGTAAAAAATCTGTAAGTTCCCGCGCGGCTCCTACAAAGTTTCTACCGTGATCTGAAAAAATCTTAAGAGGTTTTCCTCTTCGCGAAATAAATCTTTTCAACGCTAAAATATAACCTTCCGTTGATAAATTAGTAACTAATTCCAAATGCAACGCTCGCGTCGCAAAACACACGAAAAGGCATATGTAACATTTTTCGAGTTTAGCGCCTCTGCCTTTTCTATTTAAAATATAAAGAGGTCCTGCGTAATCTACATCACTATGTAAAAATAGAAAACCTATCGATTCCCTAAGGTTTTAAAACCGTTTCTACAAGCCATACTAACTGCAGAATGTTTTAATTCAGGTAAAGTTATATTTATGCGAACTTTCCTGATAATCGTGTGACGTTTATTTTAAAATTTCGAGTAAAAATGTGGGCCCGTTGCACCACAAAGCTGAATAACACAACTCACTCAAACTTATACCGCGTGATACTAAATCAGCTGGATTTTGTTTCGTTCTAACATGTAACCACTTCGCATTACCTGTCAAATCGTTTATTTCGACTTCGAATCTGTCTAAAACACTACATTATCGAATTGTAAACGCAATGATTTAATAATTCTTTCGTACAATTTCGCGCCGACTAACGCACCGCAAAGCTCGAGCCTTGGAATACTAATCGGTTTGAGAAGAGCAACACGACTTTTAGAACATAACAACTTCACTGTGACGTCACTCTTGTTATTGCTAAAACGACAGTACGCGCGAGCTACATACGCACTTTCACTCGCGTCAGTGAAAATAAGCAACTTGATTTTCGAATAATTTGAACTGAGTACTTGCCGCGGAACACGAAGACTAGGTAGATACGATAACCAACCCAGACCCAATGAACTACTAGAACAAGTATCGACTAGATATTTTGACTTCGAGTAGACTATAAACATTTAGATTTCTCAATAATTGTCTGTGTATTTTAATGCGACATCAGACGAATTAAAAACCTATTTTAGTAATGGAAAACAACAATTGAATCAAACGTCAGATACTTTTATATGCATAATGTATACCTAAACTAGTTAATTGCGTAATGTGCCATAGCATCGTCCGCGCACTGTAATCCTAACTGCATAGCATAATGCAACGTAGGTATACTGAGGTACGGTAAAATTAAAGTTCTGAATGCGCGACATAATAAACATCCTAGGCTTAATTATTCTTGCATAAACTTTTAATTATTGAAATTATTTTAAATTACAAACTTTTAATTATTGCGAAATTAGCGATCTTTCTAACCGGCGTCATCTATCCCTTTTGTTGTTTCGATAAACAACTGCTCGAAAATTCTTTCTTCGGTCGAAAGATATTGATTTGGTATTTTTATTTTCTCTTTTTCCCGAAACCTATTTAACTGATCGTTAAGTTCCGAGTTTTGAACGAAATTACATTGTAGTCGATTTATGCGCGACTTGGTATTTTTAACGATACCTGATATGACCCACCCCAGAGTGGTATTTTGCAAGTACGGCCCGGTGGATAAACGTATCCTACCTTCGACTAATAGGTCCCAGAAACAATCTGCTCCTATCAGTAGGTCGATTTGCGATGCCGCGTAATACGTAGGATCGGCTAGATCTATATGCGTAGGTAGGTCTAGCAACTTATGATCAAAGCTTACTGACGGACATGAATTGGTAATGCGATTTAAAACAATACAATTAATGCGTGTATTGTAATCTCCGATTAACGACTTGAGATTGATTTTACAGGACTGAGTAGACTGCGTGACTGTCTGACCTATTCCCGTGATTTGAACAGTGGACTGTATGGACTTTGCGTTTAATTTGTTGCGTAATGATTCGGTTATTATGCATTGCTGACTACCGCTATCTAATAGAGCGCGAGCTTTGTGATACACATTGTCGTCACCAGCTACCTCGACTAATGCGGTTGACAATAAAACCGTCTCGAACGTATTGTCGTTACAATCAATATTAATGCGTGATTGTTCGACCGTATGTAAAACCGCAGCTGTACTCATGTTAGGCGTGGAGTTCGATTGAAGATCCTGCACTACAACCGATAATGACGCGAAATCTCCACCATGAAGTAAGCTGTTGTGTTTATCGTTGCATTGCCTACACGAACCGAATTTACAATCAGATAACTCGTGACCTGACCGTAAACAGTTTACGCATAGATTATGCTTTTTTACGAAGTGAATTCTATCCTGAACAGATAAATTGCTAAACGTATTGCAAGCGTAAAGTGCGTGGCTAACTCCGCACAATTTGCAAGTGCGGGTAGGTTTGTGCGTGGTATCGTTTCTCGAAGTGAAGCTTTGAACACTATTAAATTGACTTGATTTTTTAGTGAATTCTTGAGAAACTTTACTACTCGTATTGTTACTATTTATGATAGAAGTGTGACGCGCCTTTATCATATCTAGTGTGTCTGCCTTGTCCTTTAGAAAACTAAGTAAATCGTTCAGTGAAATACGTTCACTCGATTGATTACTTTGAGTACTTTTGAATTGTTCCCATTCTTTTTCTACAGCTGAATCTAATTTTGAAACTACGATATAAATGATGAGAGTATCCCACGATTCTGTGGGTTCTCCCAGAGTCTTCAAGGCGCGCAAATTCTTAAGAACTGTATCGATTAATTTCCTAATATGAAAAGAAGACTCTTTCGTTGGTTGAATTGAGAATAGAGATTTCAAATGATTATGCACCAATAATTTCGAATTATCGTACCTATTTGTAAGCAAATCCCAAGCTACCGTGTAGTTTTCCGTCGTGAATTCTACCGATTTGATAACTTGTGCTGCATTACCTTTGAGAGAAGATCGCATGTAATGAAATTTCTGAATATCATCGAGCTGTTTTGAATAGTGAATCAAAGAAAGGAATGTATCTCTAAACTCTAACCAGTTATCGTACGATCCGTCAAACGAGGGTAGCGAAATAGTTGGAAGTTTGACTAGCGAGTGAGTATTGCATTTGGAATCGTTACATCTTGGCTTAGGTTCCCTACAAGCGTGATCAGAACTATTAGATTGAGCTAGCAAACTGACGACATTAGCCTGAACCCGATAGTATGAATTTTCGAAAGCTTCACGTGATTCCAATTGTACCGCAATATCATTTTCCGACACTAATTCTTCGATTGAGCTTTGAATATTATTGAATTCGGTTAGTAATGACTTAGCTACGTCACTACGCAATTTAATTTCTGCTAATTGACTGTCCGTTAAACGAGCTCCGACATAGGAATCTATAAATTTAACGAACAAAGTAAGTCTACCCTTGATCGAACCGCGTTTCTTATTTAATTCTCGTAATATATTTTCGTTTAAATCTGCCCCTAAACACGGATTAGGAGATTTACTACGAATGGACACGTTTTCAACACTCATTTTAGCAAGCTGTGAAAAAGAGGGTACTCACGATTTCTCCTTGAAACACCACGCGTTCTGGCTTCTTACTGCGAAAGAGAAACAGTTTTAGTACAATTGAAATAGGACAGGGAGATGAAATTGGAACGAATTTGGCCAGACCCTTCTTCGTAGATCCCACGACGATCCGATTCTGAAGGTCCAATGATGCGGCTTCCAAGGTCCAATGATTTGGCTTCGAAGGACCAATGTTAATGTGGCTACGTGGAGCCACTGAATTTGTGCTGTTTGATTCTAGATAGCTAGCTAATCCTACCTAGATCAGGTTTACTCCTAGGTACTGCCTACTAGGAATTGTGTGCCCATCTAGCTGAATATGAATATACAAAATGAAAATAAATACTTTATTTTAACCTTTTTTAAAACATTTTATTATGCGAAATGTAACAAAGTAAGTAGGTATGTATATTCTAGCTAAGTAACCGGACTTGCGCGTAAGCCGATTTTGAATTGTGAGGGTTGTCTGCCGTCCAATGCTTTTATAGGGTACGGCCAGTAGCGCCATCTTACGGCTGCGTGTCTAACTTTCTCCTTAGGCAGCTGGCGTAAACAATCTTTGTTATAAAATCAATTGTCCAAACGTTCGAAGAAAAAGCTCACGACCTAAGACCCTAAGATGCGGTAGACATTATTATTATTTATAATACACACACAGGCAGCTCTCAGAGCTGATGCGTATATAATAATAACTTAGTTCTTGTCAGTGCGCTTTAAATATTTGTCCAGTCTATTCTTGAAAGAGTTCTCACAGATCTTTTTAAGCACTAAATATCCTTTGGTTAAGTAAGTATACTATTGTCTACTAGCTGACCCGCGCGACTTCGTCTGCGCATTATTAGGAACAAAATGCAGGAGTCTTGAGTGAATCGAAAAAATATACAAACTATTAAACTCTTTCGCTAGATACAATAATAATTTTAACGTTAAGTTTTATGAATTGTTTTGAATTTCGAAATAAAATGAATAAATAACTAATATTGCGTTATGTTTATCTCGAGAATTTCATAATAGATATAGAGGTAGGGAAAATCTTTCCCAGATCTTGCAATGCTAGGAACAAAACGATAGTGGCAACTGGTGTGAAACTTGCCGAAGCGAGCGCAGCGAGCATCTCAATTTGAGATGCTCACTACGCTCGCATCTTTCGAAAATAATGTAACGTATAATATAAATATAACACGTTCTTAAAGCCAAGGAAAAAATATTTTAATATCGAAAAATCATAACTTTGGAATTCGGATATATTGATGGGGGGGAACACACACGTTACATGTTTATCATTAATTTTAAAATCATTTATGATGCAAAATAAAAAAAATCTAGAGTGCAAAAAGGTGGCTCCGGCGGTCACCCATCATCTTTATGACCGCGCCCAGGGTTGCTTTTTTTCTCTTAACTTTTTTCCCCATACAAACTTGCAACCCTTATTTTCACGCCCCCTTATGGTTATTGACAAGAAAAAGTAGCATATGCCCATGCCTGTTTATCCATGCCAAATTTCAGCTTAATCTGCCTTCAGCCTTTTGGGCGTGAAAAGGTAACAAACAGACAGACAGACAGACATTTCTCACACCTCAAACAGGCTCAAACCTGGGTTTTTCAGAGCGAGCAGCTGTACATGAGTGAAATAACGCCTCACCTTAACAAAGATGCCAAGCTTTTTAGAGGGTAACTGAGCTTTTGACTCGATATACGAGTATCGTACTGAGAGCGCAAAGATGGGTCTAGGAGTGTCTTTTCACTCAAAAACCATGCAAATCGGGTTCACCGCATCATGTTTTAAGCAAGGGAAGCTTAATCTGGCTCAATACCGCTATTTTCTTTAAAGAAATGCGACATTTTAACTATTACCAAAAAAAAAATTGGTTTCAAGACTTGGTACACTTTGTGTTCAAATTTAAGTAGGATGCCATAAAGATATCTTGACGAAATTCACACGGTAAATAGCTGTTGAAATGGCAATGTTTTTAAAATACAAAAGTTCTATGACTTTTCCTCAGAAAATGCCCTTGAAAGTACCTATTGGTATTGTTTTCAGTTTTTCATTTTACGCTACATCTTTTTATTTTATGGCGCAGTCGAGTGGGTTTTGAAGTAAATAGTCATTGGATTGAAGAGACCCAACTTTTAGCTAATTCCCAGAGAAAAAATTATGAGCTTACGAGTATCTTAATTATTCACCTCAAAATGAACAAAATGGTCTTGCAACTGCTCATTAAATAATATGTCACAAAAACACGAATAACTTGTAAACTACAAAAAATCGCTGAACACACATGGGGGTGATTCGGGTAGCCCTTGGGGTGCTGCATCACTGGACTTCCGCTTGACAGTCGTTCCTGGGACACCCTGTATAATTACCGCCTTGATTAGGTCGGATGTATTCGGAAATACGAAATTACCTGATGCACGAATTAAAATAAATAAATAATAATGCTGGACATTTTCACACAGCATCATCGAGCACAGACGAGAAGAAATAAATCTAGCCCCAATCTAAGCATTAGCTTGTAATATGGGAACCAGATAACTGATACGAGTATACCTACCTACTACTTATGTACTTTTTGTTTCTTAATACATACATAATATAGAAACACCCAGACCCGAGATAAATATTTGCAGATCATTCAAACATTTATCCCGCGGCGGGGATCGAACCCGCAACCATCTGCGTCACAAGCAGGCTTTCACCCACTGCGCCACAGAGGTCGTCACGTCGAGGAATTCGAAGCCATGATGGATGCTAAAACACCGTCACCAGAGTTGTCTACTAACTTACTTTATTTACATACTAGCTGTCCGCCGCGGTGTTACCCGCGATCCCTCGGGAAAACTTCACTTCCCCGGGATAAAATATAGCCTATGTTCATCGGGGATAATGTAGAATTCTATTGGTGAATGAATTTTTCAAATCGTTCCAGTAGTTTCGGAGCCTAATCATTTCAAACAAACAAACAAATCTTTCCTCTTTATAATATAATATTAGTATAGATATTCGGCTGTCGGGTTTGTGTATCATACTCTTAGGAGCTATGGATTTTATGCACCTAATATATAAGTAAATTATGAAATGATTGAAATAAAAGTAATAGGTACCTAAAATGTGTAAAGTAATACCTACTACTTATAAAATAAAACATTTTAATGATTTTTGCCATGACATTTTAAAAAGGTTCTGTAATTTACCGGACTACGAGTGAGGTCGTTCAGCCATTCCAAATAGGAAGTTGGTTCGAAACTGGTTCACATAACCAGAAGTAATTTCTATTGGTACTATATTATATTATACTAAGTTAAGATAAGATAATTTATTTCATAAACATTGATAAATTACATAGGACACTTAAGTATAATTATAGGAACAAATTACAATGGACCCCACACTAGGCAAAACCTGTGTCGTGGGCGTCTATGTGATTTTTTTATAATAAAAATAAATGTTAAATATTAAAATGTTTAGGACTATTGCTATTATAAATATTATGTTGTTTTATAATAAATAAAATAGTAAAACTACTTAATTTTCGTCGCCGATGACGCAAGCGGGAAGTCTCATAACAGCCTGGTACATACTGTACTACATTATTTCTTTTTTTATTATTTTTAGTTTATTAAGGAAACAAACAGTATGTACCAGGTACCTACTTACAGGTACTTATCTGCATAAATGTATGCTAGGTAACAAACAAATCTGTTAAAAAAATAGATTTTGGACGAATGAGGTACCTACAGGATCGGAATGAATGGGAGGCCTATATACCCAGCAGTGGGATATTCCTGGCTGCGGATGTTCAATTTTTTTTATTTCAGTCATTTAATCTTATTCTTATGATGATGAAGTCTGTGGACCATTTACATGCTTCCGCATATAAACCTACTCGTAGTGGACTATTTAGGTTGGTAGGTAGGTACGTATAAGTTTCCTTACCTATGTAATGTTTTCTTTATGAGCCTAGAACATAATAAGTACCTACCTACCTATTTCCACTTTTTAATTTACAAGTTTTCATATACTTACCTACCCACCCACTAACAATCTTTGTTTTACCGAGGTATTAGGTAGGTATTACTTTGGGGCTAGATGATGCTGTGTGAAAAGTCCAGCATTATTTATTATTATTATTAGGTAGGTACAATATCCATGTAATGGTAAGTTCGTATGAGTCAGTGGCCAACTCTGGTGACGGAGTTTTTAGGCTTCCGTCATGGCTTAGCGACTTATTAGCCGGGCGGGACCGACCATTTAACATTTCCTCCGAAGCACAGAAGCGCTCTGATGAAAATGTCACTGGCGCGGCGGTCACTCATCCACTTACAGCCCGTTTAAAACGTTGCTTATTTTATTACCTATCTTCGACGATCTATCAAGAACGACTAAGCAAGCACGACCACGAGCGCTTTGATAATTTATCACATCACCTATATCTTTTCATAAGGTCCCTAATATAAAATACCTATAAGTTTTATAATATAAATATCTAGTTTCGGTAAAGCTTAAAAGCGTAACCTAGAAGACTGAAGTTCTTTGCAACAGCTATTGCAAACATCTAAAAAATGGAAGACGGGGTCGGTCGCCTGCCAAGCAGACATTACGAGTTAGCGCGCCGCACGGCACAGTACCTACAGACACCGCGCGACCCTCACGTGAGTCCTAAATCTATATCTACTTACCTACTTTATTCAAGTTTCTGTTAAAAAAATATTTAAAAGAAGTTTTCTATTCTGTCTCTCTGGGAATTGTGAGCTAATGGAAAAAAATTGGTAAATAATAACTTTACTAGAATAAACATTGGCAAACAATTTTTAAGAATTGAATAAAGCTTTATTTTTACCGCCAAATACAAAAATAAAAATTCAATTAGGTTGAAATCTAGTGACAAAAATAAGTCTACCCCTCAGCATTTGCTCCAGCAGCACAACGGATGTTGGGGCGCTGGTTTTTAGTAACCAAAATTTACATAAGTTAGGTACCTACCTACTTATCTAAGTTTCCTAATTCAAATGAGGGCACTTTTACTAAGCACCTGGCTTACTAAAAATGTCCTCATTAGTGTACCAGTTAAGTATGTTTTACATAAATTTTATGTTTCTGGAAGTTCCGTTAGCTTTCATATATTTTTTTTAATTTATTTATTTAAAGAAAAAAAAACTTACACTAAATAGGTTACTTAACATCTACTTGTTATTTTGTGTTCCTGTTATGTTTCTTCTGTGTACAATAAAGTTTATATCTATCTATCTAAAAACCACAGAGGTGTAAGGATATCGGAAGCAGTCCTGAATATCTGAATCTGTTTCAGGGAAATGAATTATTTTCGTAGACAAAGCATGAGCTTTCAGTGCTACGAGAGCCAACTTTAACCTTAATAAGTACGTAATTAGCTATTATTTATTAGACAGCCAGGCATGCATAATTAGTGCTGCACAAGCCCGATACCTACTTACAGCCCTACTATACTACGACAACTACTAGGTACCTACATAATAAACGTGTTATGTATAGATAGATAACGTTATGACAGGAATAAATAAACTAAATATATGTATGTATGGGTATTTAAAGGCTATACTTCGAATACTTCATCAACATCCATCAACCCTTTTCCCACATTATGTGGAGTCGGCACAACATTGTGTTCTTCCATTCTCCTCTATCAGCCGTCATCTCAACACTCACTCCTTTCTTACTCATGTCATACTTCACACAGTCCATCCATACTTTGAATACTTGTTGCAATTAAAACTTTGAAAGCTAAAAAATATAGACTTGATTGAAATTCCATTCAGTTTTTTTTTAACAAAAATGCCTAATAGACATTCTCTACCATAACTCACGTTTTTTCAACACGCAATTCTAATAATATTTTACGATTGTTTTAAATTTGTTATAATTGTTCATGACTATTATAACCAACTGCAATCAATGAACCTTCGCATCTTAAAGTCATTGCAACACACCAATAAACCTAGGGAAATATATTTTCCATATATTTAGCAATGTCGGAATATAAATTACCATTACGAAAATTCGAATAACATTGTCAGTTACATAACTTGAAAATGTGGCGGTCAATAGCAATAGGCTGGTATGGGAGCGAGCCTACGACCTCAAAACCTAGTAATTGACTCATAGTAGGTAGGTAGGTAACCTATGAATATTTGTTTAATTTTAGAAGATAAATCGAGTCTTTTGATATTAACTTTGAACCTAATGCCGCATTATACAGGGTGTGACATTTCGATCGATCGGTATGGGAAATTCTGGAACTATAAGACATACGAAGATCTGTACTTAGGAACCATGTCAGTGATTTTAGAAACAAAGAAAATTGGATTCATTTATAAAAAAAACTTGTACTCAGCTCGGGAATCGAACCCGAACGTTTTGAAAAATAAAAGTATCACTACCTAAGTAGTATTTATACTTAGATATCGATTAAGCAGTAAATGTTACTATGAAACATGATGTCTAAAATTAATGAAAGCATATTATTTTTATCATTTATTTTGTACCTACTAGCTGCGCTCCCGCGGTGTAACCCGCGGTCCAAAAAGATCCGCGGGATAAAAGTAGCCCATGTGCTTCCCTGGGATACAACCTTAATCTATTCCAATTTTCAGCCTAATCTATTCAGTTGTTTGGGCGTGAAAAGATAACAAACACACAGACATACAGATAGACAGGCAGAGTTACTTTTACATTTATAATATTAGTATGAATTATAATAATTAGTATGGTTAAGTAAGTACCTACCTACTTACCTAGATCCTGTAACAAAATTATTGATTAAGTAGGTACCTCTACCTACTATATGGCTGCGCTCCCGTGTCCCGGGTTTTTTTTATTTTTTCGGGATAAAAAGTAGCCTTCCCTGGGATACAAACTTTATCCATGCCAATTTTCGAGGTTTAGGTGTGAAACAGACAGAGTTAGGTACTTTCACATTTATGTTAATAGGTAGTATGGCATTAGCAACCCATGGTAGAGTTTGTTAATATAAGTAAGTACCTACTTATTAAGATTTTTGAAGTGAAAACTTCTTTAGGCACGTTTGGCAGTTTTGAGTTGAGATTCTTGTATGTGACGTGCGAGTCACGTGACGGCTCACCGACACCGGGTTATTTGTCAAGTTTAGAACCGTTCAAGTTTTCACATCTGCCGGCACTCCTGGAGTGTCATATAGTTTTTTATATTAATTTTATCAGTAGAAAGGTATTTTGTATTGTCCAGCTTTTGGAAAGGTTAACATCGCATGGGTGGCATTTCGTAAGGTAAATTCATAAGACTTTTTACATTTCCTAATCAAACCTACACACAACTGTAAAGTTATCAAAAATACCAAACTCGAACCACCATTTTGGAATTTATTTTAGTACAAAATGAATGGGAAAAGTTTTTGACGATTTCTGACTTTTTTAATACTCAAACCATAAGGTAATGGTCCCATAGAGTATTTTAATCCCTACATGAAACTGAATCGATTGGCACCCAAAGAACGAATCGGAACGAAGATTGCAATAAGATCAATAACACTCCACAATATTTCAATCCATGTACAGATAAACATGTCCAACAATATTCTGATATTTTTATTAATTTACGCTTTTGGTTATTAACCTACATCTAGTAGGTAGTTTTAGTGTGACATTAATTTTAAAAGTATGGAGTGATCTTATTCCATGGCCCATCTTAAAAATCCACCTGTATATCAGGAAACTCTACTATGAATAGAGTTGTTCGATGTAGCTTGCATCTTTTATTCAGACCTTTTGGGCGAAGAATAACCTGTTAACTTAGTAATTGCCAACTGACCTTTCTCATAATAGACCAGATTTTTAAATTGGGTTTCGACCTAGATTCATCTATGAAAGCCACGGAAATATCTAGATAGGATAAGTGATAAACTTTATCGTAGGTATTATAATTATGAAGGTACCTACATCTAGATAGTTCTAAATCTAACACTTAATATACTCTACTTGGTGTCAATAATAAAATATTTTTCTAAATAACACTCAATATACCTACATAATGTCTGGCACCGCAAAATGGTCATTGCTTAAAAACATAATACCTACTGGATAAATAAGTGCAAAGAAGGTAAATACGATACCTACTTACCTTCTGCAATATCTTCTCAAGGGTCGATTATATAGCGGAATAATTATGAATTTAAATGACGCAGTTACTTAGATAATAGATATTCATTCACATGGTACTAAGTACCTAGCTAGCACATAAAGCCGCGTGTAGACTCAGTCACAGTACATTCTGCTGAGCGATTAGTATCCTTACCTCATTGTAATAAAGATCATGCTTCAATTTTCCACCAAACATTATGCGAAGTGTGCACTCAGGCTCTAAAACCAGATGAAGCGTGCCTTGTTCTTGAACGAGTGTCATAATATCTCATGCAGATATGCTTGTTAAATATTATTCTTTGTGGTTTTACAATTTTACTGTTAATCGATCACCCAGTAGGATTCTAGTACCTACCTATACCTACTCTTTTATACGAGTACTTATTCTAATGATAAAATTATTACATATGTACTTACATTTATTTAGGTTCCACCTAACTATTTTGTAGAACAATTTTTTTTTTGGATGTTCAATTAGCGTGTGTTTTCTCATACAAAAGACATCAACGCGCCACATTTTCGTCAAACCTAAATACCTCGGCTGTAGGTACTGTGGCAAACATGGAAATCTTCATCTTTACTGTATCCTATCCACTAGATAAATAGTAAGATAGAAAATACTTTATTGTACAACACATGGACATTACAAAATAAGTAAGTTCGTATGAGTCAGTGCCCAACTCTGATGACGGAGTTTTTAGGCCGCCTTAAAGCCTCCGTCATGGCTTAACGCCTTAAATAGCCGGGACCGACAATTTAACGTGCCCTCCGAAGCAAGCGCTCAGATGAAATGCCACTGGCGGTCACCCATCCACTTAAAGACCGTTTCGAACGTTGCTTAACTTCGACGATCTATCAAGAACGACTAAGCAAGCGACCACGATTACAAAATACAAACAAAGATACAAGAAAACATTTGAAGCGCAGTACAATGGGCAGTGTTATCGCTGTGAGTGATTTCTTCCAGACTCCAGATTCTAGATAACCAGGTATCTAGTCCACTACTGTGTGTTCTTCAGTGTGTTAACTTGCGCCTAAATGGGTTCGTTTACAACGTAACTAATCGCGTGGCTTAGAACAATTTCTGCAGACAGTTCCACGCAATATTACCTAAGTAGATCGAACATTCACACGAGAAATGGTCACACACCTGAATATGTCATTATTTGCACTACTCTTCAAATAAAATAGTACGTAGGTACTCGTATTACGTGACCAATGTAAACAGCCCGAAAACTAAGCTTGTTGTGCCGATGTCAAGATGTCTGCGGTGTCAATGAATTAGTGGTTCTGTTTTTGTAAGAACTAAAAAGGCTTGATCAATCAGTGGCACAGAACAATTATACTCCTGTCGGAGATACCTAAGTGGACTTGCAACATAGAAAGAAAGAAACACATTTATTTAGACAACACTCAGTTAACAATTAGGTACATAGAACACAAACGGGCAAAGACTAATCATTAGGTAATTTAGGTAGGTAGAAAGCAGGTACATTTTTTGCTGTAAATAGATAGGTAACTACCTACCTACTGCTAAACAAAGGTTTATTATGAACATGACTGCATCATCCCCAGGTCCTTTTATATATTTCAGATCCTTTGAAGATGTTTAATTGGTAGTCAGAGGCATAAGGTCTCGTCTCTGAAGGAAAGAAATTGATCCAAATTGGCTCATGACCTACCTATTTTATGCTATGTATCATGTGCTTACATATCCAAACTTTGAGAGGCATTGCTGTTGTTTTTCCCACTACTTGATAATTTTCAAGTACCTACCTAAATCTTAAAAAACTTCATTCTTGCTAGTTGCTTGTAATTTTCTACGTATGTAGGAACAACACAGGATCCAGTTTTGTTTCCGATATAAAAATGTATTTTTCAACATCCCACTCATGTAATAAATCTGAAAGTTTGTGATTTTGTTTAGATGTTTGGATGTTTGTGGTTCAATCACGCCTAAACCAGTGAACCGATTTGGCGGATTTGGACATAACTTGGAATAGGCGTATACAGTAGGCCTGGAATAGCTTAAAGGCTATTCAAAATGTTGGTACCACGCGGCCGAAGCCGCGCGCAGAAGCTAGTATTTATATAAAAACATAGTGAAACAAAAAATTTCAACACAGCTGTTGCATTGAGATTAGGGCTAGAATTTCAAACCAATGATGTTGTATACTATAGTTACCTACTACTGTAAGTAGTATCCAATGATGTTGTATACTATAGTTATTACTGTAAGTAGTATCCAATGATGTTGTATACTACGAGTATAAGACTGTAAGTAGTATCCCATTTCTCTGTTTCAAACATCTTTCCAATTCATAATTTAAAAGAATGAGCTTATCAAGCTGTCAATCTCACGTCGGAAGCCACTTCATGATTATAGGGCCTATTTCAACATTAAAAAGTGGACCAAATATCTTTTTAACAATAGGTCTATTATGTAAGGCACTCATGCAATCCGTGATGGAACAAACAATATTAACTTTATTATGATCGATCATCTACTTAATTTAAGTAATTTGGATCCAAAGCAAAGGGGTCCTAGTTAAATTAAGTAGGTATTAGGTACAGGCACAGACGAATCAGCCTTATTAGTCTGTGGGTACAGGTAAAAGTAGTTATTAAAACTTTGCTAAAAACCATTCTGCCTTAAGATAACATTAACTATAAATTATTTACTGTTTCGTTGAAAGTTTCGCCCAAAACGTTCTGGATGCATTCGAGTCACATGTCCTGCCCAGTCCCACTTCAAACGAGCAGTCAAACAGGGGGGACCTTTGCCCAGCAGTGGGACATGATAGGTTAAGTAAACAAAATTAAAAGTTTAATACTTTAAGCAAGATCTTCAGTTATAGGTACCTTTATACTTATAAGTACTTATTAAAATCGGTTGGTATATTATCAGTTTATGGTTATTATTTTAAATAAGCTCCGTGCTTCGGAGGGCACGTTAAATTATCGGTCCCGGCTATTTAAGTCGTTAAGCCATGACGGAGGCCTTAAGGCGGCCTAAAAACTCCGTCACCAGAGTTGGCCACTGACTCATACGAATTTACTTACTTAATAAGCTTTGTCACATAGGTAGGATTGAAATCTGTTATGGAAAGTCTTATTTAGAATACCAGCCTAAATAATGATCCAGTTTTTACCTACATTTTACATTGATTTTGGTTTAAAAACTTACCTATACTTATTAAAAAACATTTGAGGTGGATTGTACGAAGTAAAAATAGAATACACGTGCTAAAGACATAGGTAGGTAGGTATTCATTTATATTTGGTTTTTGCCTAGGTACATACATACCACTTAGCTGAACAGATTATGTTCTATTGTTTGTCTGTTCTAGGGCTGCACAGCCACTTGATTATTATTATACTTAATAATAATCTGGTTGCATTTTGAAGTAGCAGCAACTCAGTCACCTTATTTATTCTGATATTCCTAAGTTATATGTATACAAATATATAAGTATAATATATAAATATAGCTAAACGTACTTCATTGATTTTTACCTTTTTTGCATACTATATTTAGAGAAACTACAGACTTAAATGATGTCTATAGTTTTTTTGAAAAACTTGCCTGTTACTTAAATTATTCAAAGGATTTTACCTTTAGTGGTAGGTTAGGTTTCTAATCTTATAAATAAAAACATGTTTTTGCATACATTCCGAAAAGATTTTACAGAATTTTTTAAAACAACAAAGAAGAAAAAAAATCAGAACCTATACCTAGGTGGGTATAACACAATACAGTTAGCAAACAACGCTTTAAATTGGGCAAATTTGATGAAATAAGGCTTGTTCCTTAACATGTTACATAATTTTTTATTACAGTCCACAGTGTCACGATGTTTTGTTTTGCAATTTTAAGAAATTTTACGTGTTCTTCACTTGAGTTGTTGAGATGACATAAACAGATTAGGCTCAAAATAAACACACAAATGATTAGCAACTTAGCGCTTGCGGTTTAAAAGTTTAGTTTTATTTTGTAATGGGTGGCGGGCGCTGTGGCCAAGTGGTGGCAAGTGGCCGATTCCTAGATCGCGCTATCGTTGCGTTTTGTAAAACTAATGAGGTTCAAACCACAGTTAAAGTGATTTGACATTCATTATTTATTATCCATTTCATTCAACTTGAACTAATTTTGAAGGGAGATGCATTTTATGTGTCTCCTTTGAAAATATATACACCACCTCACTTATCATCATGAGTAGTAGGTCATCACCTACTTCAATATTTGCTCAAAGATCCTAGGCTTTACCAAATATTAGAAGTTCATTGAATTTTCGGACGTGAGTTTACTACCTGTTAGTTTAGTAGGTATGTTCCTACATCCGCGTTCTACGAAGAGATATTTTCAAATAGTGTGCTTCAGAGTCATGCATAAGCATAATCAAAATTAAATATCAAAGTTAAATGTTCTTGGGTCCTGAGTTATTACTCAATTAAAAAGGTCGCACTATATTATTATACCTACCTAATCGAGTTTTTGAGGATGGATGAAAGAATGTTTATTACTTACTCTATCAAGCAAAACTACTCAATGGATTCGGATGTGGTTTAGACACAGAGATAGATTATAGCCTGGAATAGGGCCAGCACATAGATAGGGTTAATACTAATACCCATCCTATAAATTCGTTGTCTATAATATTCTATAAAGGTTGGTAACAAAAATCAAAAGGTGAGGGTAAATTGAAACATGCATAAAATATGTGCCTTAGTGAAGTGATTGAAGAAACTAGGGAGCCATTCGGTGTCAAGCGTTTGATCGAAATGTTGTACACTAAGTTAGCGCTGTTATGGATCCATATTACAGTAATCAAGATAACGGCAATTCAGGGATTGCGTTGTTACGAAATATCGGAGATGCCTGCGGATCATACCTTCTCTTTGGCAGAGTTGCAATCTGTACCCCCAAAAGAAATAGTTGAGTGCTTAGCTCACTTGAGCAAGGAGCCCTTAAGCGCTGAGGTAGCTGATTACATATGGCAATCGATAATAGACACATATGTTGACATTGCAAATATCCCGGAAAAAGTTCTGAAGACGCTTCATTACGTGACGGTGGCCGTAAAGCCAGAGGATTATGCGAATATCACTTTGAGCAGCATCGATGTCATCGAAAACTTCGGTCTAGACTACAATTTGGATCAAGCACAGCTTGCGGCTATAGCTGATCGAGCACGGGAAGACTTTGCAGGGAAGGAACCTGAAGACTATACTTTCTACGATCTATTGGCGTTAAAGCAGATTCTGTGTCAGTTCAATCGGAGTGAGATTGAGAAGATTCATCCATCAGCCTACAGAGAGGCAGCACTGACGTTGGGGAAACTTAAAAAATGCAGTTCAGATGCCATGACAGGTTTCGCCACCTTGGCTGTGCAAAACAGCGCATTCGGACCTCCAAGCACATGGTCGGAGGCCATTGTCCAAATTCTAGGGAAGGTTGCTGACTTCATTCCTCCACAAATAATAAGCAAGATCAAAACAGAATCAAATAAAGAAAAAGAAAAAACCAAAACTTCGTAATTTATGTCAAATATTATACTTAGAAGAGTGTGGTAGAGGCATGTAGAGTAGAGACTAGCAAAATTAGGTCGTTTAGTGCTTACTCGAAAAAATAATACCATTCAGGTAACTAAACTAGACAAAGATTTATATTAACTAGATGCCCTTGTACTAGAACCAAAACGGTCTTAGCTGTTTACTGTAAAATGTTAGCTAATTCTAGAACAATTTGTGTAATAAATATGTAAAGCTATTATATTTCTTTATTATTTATCCATCCACGCAACATCATTCATCATGATCTTATTGCCATTTGTATTGGAGGTAGGTACCTTTAGGCAATTCTTTCACCACCCTATATTTGATTGGCTAATAGGCTCCAAGAATGTCAACGTATTCCAAGCTGTTATACTAATATAATATCATACTTTTTAAGAAAACGAAATAAATGCTCAATCGATAGGTACTCCTCAAACGTTACCTGGGTGATACGTTGAGATTCATGGGCTGAAAATTTAGTGGTTGTTATCTAGTTTCAGATCAGAAGACAGTTCCAGCGAAAATGACGACCGCAAGCATGCTTCTTACGGTGTCTACCAGTTGGAACGTGTGTGAAAAGATGGACAAAGAATGCATCACAAAAAATGTTACGAAAATAGCTGCTGAAGCTGCGAAGGAGCTGAGGGAAACACCAGCGACCAGGGCCGAGGGTTTGCGAGTGATGCGCGAGTGGCTAAAGCAAAATTGCGATGTCCGGAATGTACGACAAGGTAAGGCGTAGCTTTTGTTTTACACAGTACAGGCTGAGTTTTTAATTTGAAAATTAAATAAAAACGTTTTCGTATAAATCTCAGCTCTCAAAAACTCAACCTGTGTAACATTTAACTTTTTTTCCCATACAAACTTGCAACCCTTATTTTCAAGACCCCTTATGATTATTTCAAAAAAAAGTAGCCTATGTCCGTCCCTGGGGTATAATCTTTATCCATGCCAAATTTCAGCTTAATCTGGTCAGCGGTTCTTGAGTTATAAGTGGTGTAACTAACACGACTTTCTTTTATATATATAGATAAGTAAGTACTTAATTATACTGTGATTATAAAGCATCACTACGCTACCAATCAGAAACCTGTCTTCGGATTGTTTACAGACGAAGAGTTCCTGCTGCGTTTTCTACGACAAAAAAAGTACAGCATCCCTATGGCACAACAGACTCTACTAAAATATCTGAGCCTAAAGAATTACTACCCAGAAATGTCCAGAAATCTTGACTGCCTGGATCCGAAACTACAAGACATCATTAGCAGTGGGTAAGTGGCATGGAGTAACACTATTTTGTTACAATCATCGCCAGGTTAATGATCCCAAACACCAAACACCTGTTACGAGAACCCTCATCACTAAAATTACAATTTTATGATGTGTTTATACGGTTCCGGTTCTTGAAAACTTTTAAAACGGTTGATGATAAAAACAATCGTAAGTCTTGTATGTTTTTTTTCAATTCAATTCAATTTATTCATAAAACTTAATACATAAAATTACAATTATTATAAATAATTTACATCGAACCCCGCACTAGTTTGTCTGGTTAGTGTTATCTATTGACTTTATACTAGGTACAAATGATGCAAAAATGAGTAGTTAGGTAAGGTACATCCGCGTAGGCTATAAATCAATATTAAAAACAAACAAGATACCTATAATAAATAAATCTTTGATTTATTTGGTATTTGTGATGCGTGTCACTGAATCATGAATGTTCTTCTAAAGTACCCGCATAATGAAGATTACATAAGTCACCCGATCTCCATACAATGCTCCAACAAATATCTATTGCACGATCGATATACTTTTTTATAAGTACTTACATGCGTAGGATCCGACACGCAAGCGAATTATCATCAATCATGTTATCGCTAAACCGGTTGTTAGAAAGCTACCACGTGCATTGACCGGTCATGGCATAACCTTGGACCAAATGTCATGCAGATGTATTCTATCCCTTCCCTATAATACATAGATATAATTTAATCTGGCACGAAATTTCAAAAATTATTTCCTAATAGGTACATAGCAGTTTCACCAGTGCGTGACACCAAGGGCCGTCGGGTCATCGTTTACAATATGAGTAAGACAGTTTTTATTTGTTTCGAAATGTGCTCGCATGCTTTTCGCAAATGTGGATTTTTAATAGCTTTATAACAATAGCGAAAGCCTACTGCGAAATGTTGATTGCCGGATTTTTTGTTACCTATTCTTTGATAACATTAGTAAGTAGGTATATTGCTGAGCGAAGTAATTTTTATGTTTTTATAAGTAATAATATCATAAATGTGGAAGGTGTGAGTAGAAAGAATGCTTTAAAATTAATGACGAGATAAAAAAGAAATAGTGAACTGATACAACTAGTGATAGAGGATAGTGGCAAAAATTGTGCAAGCTTTACTTAGCAAACTCCAATTAAGGGAGATGAATAATAACAAATATTTTGTTTAGGAAACTTCGATGCTACCAAATACAACTGCTGGGATATGTGCCGTGCTCATTTCATGATCTACGAGAGCTTGCTGGACGATTCTGTGGACCAGATGTGCGGGTTCACGCACGTAGGAGACGGAGCTGGCGTCACTGGAGCTCACATCACTTCCTGGAACCCGACTGACTTCGCCAGACTGATGAAGTGGGGCGAGGTAACTCACATGAGATACTAGCTTCCACATCCACAAAGACAGGAATATAATTAGGAAAGTTAATCTTGAAGATACACGCTCGTCGGCCTAAAATCCATGGTATTAACGACAATCGGCAGTGATGTGCCGTTTTTGTTTCATGTCAATAGCCTTAGATTTTACCATGTAGGTAGGTATAGATATTACCTATGTAAAAGCAAGAATCTCCAACACAGATAGGTATAAAGCAAGTAATTATAATGGCATTACCTTTCTGTGATAATAAGTCTCTACCAATTAATTTCTCATCGTATAAGATTCATAGGTTTCCCGAAAAGTACAATAAAGAGGTCTTATTTATTTATTAGGCAACACCAACAGCATACATAATACACACACATTTTGTAGGAACATTTTAAATCAGTCACTCTATAGAAATATAAAAAAAATATATATACACCGCTATTTTATGACTACCAAAAAAAATTTAAGGACAGTTGCAGCAGATGCAGAAAATGATAATGGCATGGTCAGAACTTTTTTTTATGTAAATATCACAAAGCTATCGAGGATTGTAGTTGACCACAAGCGAACAAAATTTTATGAAAACTGTACAAATAAGTACTATAGACAACAATTGCGTACAGACTTTCATTCGAACTATGCTGTTGTATCATCCCCGGTCAGTAAAACCGCAGTAGCTATCATAAATCCATGTCTGACTCGTCTCGTCTCCTTTTGAGGTTATAATTTTTTTTTCTCTTTTTTTGAGTTTTAACTACAGAAATGTGATCAGTAACAGACACCGAGACCATGTTTAAATTTTTTTTGGTAATTAAAAAATAGGGGTCTTTTTTTTTGATCGACTACAATCCTCGATAACTTTGTGATAGTTAAATAAAAATAAGTTCTGACCACGCCATTATCATTTTTTGCATCTGCTGCAACTGCCCTTAAATTTTTTTTGGTAGTCATAAAATAGCGGTGTATAGGTCTTCAAATCAAGAGTAAAAAGGTTAATTCTAGGTAAGCATGCTCCATCTTAGACCACACTACTGCTTAACATCAGGCAGAGTGAGGTCAAATGCTGACTATTTAATTAAAAAAAAGTAAATTCAACTCTTCCTACGGTTAATTTAATGTCTTGGAATTTAATGTCCAGCGATGGATTTGAATGAGCTAGTCAAATCCATCGCTGGCCCATGACTTTTGCAATGCCATCTCATTGCCGGAAATCGTATGCTATTTACTTACAAATTATATATGCGTAGTCAATATTTATCTATCCGTGACATCGGTCACTAAGTACCTATAAAGTACAAAGTATTCGTTTACATTTGCAAATTACGCACTTTCAACCGGGTCATAGCTAATTACATCACTGTGGCTTGTATTTTTCCACCATGCAGATACAAATGAACGGGTAGGTACAGTCACGGACAATAAGATGTATAGGTACACTCCATATTTTTTAAATTAATATCACACTAAAACTAATAGATGTAGGTTAAAAACAAAAAGCGGAAATTGATTTCACATTGAACTAGTGGCGAAATCAATAAAAATACCAGAACATTGTTGGACATGTTGACCTATACATGGGTTGAAACATTATGGAGTGTATACATCTTATTGAACGTGACTGTACATGTGTCGAAACTAGAGATTAGATCTGCGAAAAACAAGGGGCAATAATTTTATAATCATTTATCTTAGTTGCATGTGTTATATAAAACGCCAACATAGGTACTTTAGATTATAGCAGGCGTTCTGTATGTAGTTTACTCTGGGACAAAAATAAGTTAACTTGCCACGTAATACCTACTAGGTACCTAAACGTTTATAGAGTCTGGAAAACTACATTTGGCACTGGAAAAGGTGGAACTTGTTAATTAAATAAGTTTAGCACCATCAAAACAACGTGTGCTTACAGTTACCAGTGTCTTTTGGCTAGTATCGGCGCCAAAGCGACGATATTTTTTGCCCCGAGGTTCAATCAAACTAACCAATGACCAAGTACTTACGTAGAATTCAAATAAGCTACAAATCTAGCATACACGTAGCATAGATTTGTATAGGTAATACTTATACATATATTTTTATTTACAATTACAATAAATACAATATACCTATAAGCTCTATAAAACTAAAGTAAAATAACCGCTGTACACGCGATGAGTACAAAATTGAGTAGGTATTGATGAAAAGGTCAGCAATAAACTCGGGTCAAGGCACTTTTGAAACTTTGTCTAAGAAATAATAGTTTCGTTGAAAAAAAAAAAAAAAATGAACCAAAGATTTCATGGTACCGCCAGTTGAATGAGCCTAAGCCCGGGTATTTTGGATCAAGGCATTTGTGAAGGTAGTCGTTTCGATTCGCAGTAAGGCAATTTTGTAAGTAAAACCGTCTGCTGCATATTTAAATGCCTAACTTCGCGAATGCCCAGATCCATTGGCCGTACTTTAAGTGACCGATGTGTGATGATAACTGATGATACATATTTTGTTTTAGCAATCCATCCCAATGAGACACAAAGAATTCCACCTGATGAATATACCAGCGACTATCAAGTACATTATCGACTTCGCAACCAGCAAAGTGACACCAAAAATTGCCGAGCGATTGCACGTAAGCATTTTTTATGTTTTTGAAACTCGTGAAACGAATTGCCGACTGAACGTTTAGATGGCACGCTAATTCAACGCCAGATTCGAGTAAGACTTGCTAAAAAGAACTTGCAATAAGTACATTTTTGTATGAAACAAATTGAGATGTGGTCCAAACGCTCCTAACCCAGTTTATGTTGAATTTATGTAGGACTTCTCTTACTGAGATTACTATTTATTACAAATTTAAAGATTTATTGCATATAGCGTATTCTTCGTTTCGGCAAACGTAGGTAGGACGCCCTCCGGCTAGGTGGAGTGACGATCTGCGAAAGGCAGTGGCAGAAGCTGGATGCGTAGAGCTGAGGACAGGGCGCAATGGCGCTTATTAGGGGAGGCCTATAGCAGTGGACTGCTATATAGGCTGATGATGATGATGATGTTGATATAGCGTATTAAAAAATGCTTAGAATAATTAAAAAAGTAGCAGGTCTTTTATGAATTTTAGGGAAAATTAACAGTTAAAACTTTTTTTCCAGATTTACACAAATCTAAAACAACTTCACAAGAAAATCGATACAGCGTGTCTTCCTAAAGAGTACGGAGGTAAACTACAGTTCAAAGATATGGTGCGTTACACACAACAGATCCTCGCTGACAAGAGGCAGGCTGTATTAGACCTGGACAAAATGGAGATACTCAGTACAAAAGGCATCGTTTCTTCTAAAAGATGCAACGCATTGAAACCAGACTCCGTGTCCGTGGAGGGGAGTTTTAGGAAATTAGAAATCGATTAGATTTTTGTATTAGAATAAATTTTAATTAGATGACTTCTAAATTCCATTTGTATTAGTCAAAGTTAAAAAACTTTCTAGATATCAGATATCTTCAATAGATTTTTGGGCTGTCCTGGAGATACAGCCGTGTGTCTGTTTACGTTTAAAAACTGACTTATAAATACTTACAAAGGAATTACAAATAAAAAAGCAACACAGATGTGAAAAAAAACACTCCCAGAGACAGGAGGGTGAAGGGCACAGAACAGAACTATACTGCCATCGCCGGCCGTCTTTTTTAAATTACCTAATACTTAGTGAATAAGTATTACGTTTTTAAGGATACTAAGCAATTTTTATTAATGTAATAATTGCCTCTAAATGGCCTTGCAAAACAAAATATATCAAGGTTGCGGGGCAATTGATATGGTACCGCTAAGAAATAATCGTAACTTAACTGGTATTACACCATTTAAATTGCAACAACTTAGAGATCCACAGATGGAAAGCTATGGCCCGTTTAGGAATACGTTTATAGAAAGAGTTTCACATATA
Organism: Epirrhoe alternata; assembly: GCA_963565295.1. Taxonomy (NCBI): domain Eukaryota; kingdom Metazoa; phylum Arthropoda; class Insecta; order Lepidoptera; family Geometridae; genus Epirrhoe; species Epirrhoe alternata. Next base: position 7,533,429 of record OY751375.1, read on the forward strand.
TGTGGTATTGTATATTTTATGACAAACTTTTTCTTAGCTTTTTTACCATGACAGGCAAGGACCTAGTTTTAATTTGCCTCTCAATTTAACGCACGTAGACTGTATAACCCAGAAACCGTTTAAACCGTGGTCTAAACGGTTCTAGTATGTATTTTATTTGGGAGACTTCCAAAGTAACAATACAAATCTTGCAGCACTTGCGTATTTTAATAGCTTTAAGGTTTTTTTACACAAGACTACAGTTAGCCGCGCTATTTTTGTCAATCGATTCAGGAGTATAAGCTCATTGTTTCGCACTCTTCTATAAATGTAGAAGATACCCAAGTTTAATGTCAAATGAAGCGAGTGATGTAGATAGGTAGGTATTTTGATAAAATACTAGAGAATATTAGAAATTAGAATGTAAACAACCTAGGTACAAAAAATACAGTAACCATGTTCTATTGTGGTTCTATTAGTGAATAAGGGCTTGGTATTATATCAATATTAGTGATTCATTCTTCGCAGTAGAATTGAAAATAATATAACTAGTATCATAAATACAGTTTGTTACCTATTTGTGATGACATTTTTACGTTCCAACCATTTAATGTTGGATAAATTTTTGTGTCCAATAAGTATTATTGTAGAAATGTAAATTAAATTGATTCAAATAAAAAATGAGTTTTCTTGTTGTTTAATCGTGTTTTTTAATTAGAACCCGAACTAAACCACCGATGACTCCGGGTCTAGTGCCCATCATTTTGCTGGTACAGAAGGGTCGGTTCACATCTGACGGAAGATGCGTCAAGCGTACAGCGGTCTTTCGTTTATCATCAACGCGTATCATCGGTTAAGTGTGAATGTTTTCTCATATACATTTTCTGTTGTGGCATTACGCAACCGATAATAATACGCGACGCATCTTTCGTCAGATGTGGACCGACCCGACCCTTACAGCACAAGTACCTACCTAAACCATGTTGGGGTAGAACTTTTATTCGGAAAGCCGTCGGATTCAATATCGGGAATTACCCGACTAACGTAATGTTGGAAAGGAAAGGCCATCCGAGTTGTTGATGGTAAGTAGGTACAGTACAGCCGCAATTCGTTGGGTAGTTTCCGATAACAAATCCACCGGCCTATAACAGATATCTATGATCTAAGCAGACGCATATTACACACGATTGGCTCATGTACCTATTACTACTAAATCACATGCTCTCTATGTGCTCTGGTAACTAGAACGTGAACGGTTATGTGAATCCGTTATACAACGTCCATAAGACATCACTCACAATATATTTAGTGGGCTTAACTTGTTTAACATCATAGTAACCCAAAATTTGTGGATTTCTGAATACATAATGATTATAGAATATTTGCACAAGATCGAGCCTATAATTAATGGGATTATGTAACGTGTTAATTATATAAACCCATAATTACCTACTTAATTATATTACTAACGTTTGTCATACTGTTGCTATAGGTACTTTTGGAGATATAAAATAGCCAATTTAATCAGGTTTATATAGGTACTTGAATAACAGTTAAAAAATGATATTATTTATGAGACCCTCAGGTAAGGCATTTATTAAATGGACCTTAGTAAAGTTACTTTTTTCTTAGGTTTTTTATTAGCTCATAGGTTTTGAAGTAAAAAATAACACACAGTTTACTAAAGTAGACAGTTTATATTTTAATATTTAAATTATTTTGCAGAATCTTTAGCGTAATAATATTATGATTTAAGTATGTAATAAGTAACATATTATATTATAATTTAAAGTAATAATGAAACTTTAAACAATATCACAGACGACATTTTTTTAATAATTACATAATTATAATTCATAAATGAGAAATATTAGAAATGTTATAAAATGTCGGGAGCAACATCGACGTAGAGTGCCACAAACTTATCTGAACCGGTGAGGGGGGCGCTGTTATCGCATTTGGTGTTGGCAGAAAAATCAATCTAATATATAAAATTCTCGTGTCACAGTTTTTGTTGCCATACTCCTCCGAAACGGCTTGACCGATTTTGATGAAATTTTTTGTGCTTATCCGGTATCTATGAGAATCGGCCAACATCTATTTTTCATCCCCCTAAATGTTAGGGGTAGTCCACCCCTAATTTTTTTTTTATTTTTTAGACAAAATTTTTAATTTCAATTTTTTTATGATACAACATACAAAAATACATACAATCCTCAATTTTCACCCTTCTACGATCAACCCTTATTTTTTAATAGCCATTTTAGTAATTTAATCATTTTTCCTCAATCGTCATTTAATTAGTTATCCCCGCCAGATGTCAACTCTCATATTAACTTTTAATCATTCCTATTTTATCAATAATAATTAAATTATCAATTTTGAGTGTATTTTGCACGATTAGTTAATCAAGTGATTTTATAACCTCAAAAGTACTCAACACGTGACACGAGCTTCCAATAACAACGGATTTTGTGTTGTAAGTATACTTTTTTTATTTATATCGAAAATGTTGTTGATCTTATAAAAATGTAATTTTAATTTTATTAAAAAAACTAGCTGTAGACCAATTTGGATAATTTTGATCTTGAAATTGTAAGATTCGGCATTATAAGATACATCGAACCCTAAGGGCGTTTGTCCACCGCCGCCGTCACCGGACCGTCACCGAGAACGAGATTATTTCGGGCCGAATTTAATATGACGTAACGGCGATCGTTTGTCCACCGCGAGACCGCGACCGATTTCGCTGGTTTAGTTTATTCCAGCTGTCATGCGTGGTAGTCACGTTTACGAAGAAATAAAGTGATGGCTAGGTTAAACCGGCGACAACTTCTTCTACTGCTTTTGTACCTTCGAAGGCGCAGGCGAAGCAAAGAATTTTGGGTTCATCCGCTAATACGTGAACGATACATCACAGGGGCGTTTTATGTACACCACGCCAAGTTGCGGCAGCATGACAAGAAATTTTTTAACTACTATAGGATGTCGACGACTACATTCGATTATATCCTATATCATATTAAGGATAGCATCACACTCCAAAACACGAACTACAGGACATGCATACCACCAACTGAAATGTTAGCTGTAACGTTAAGGTACGTAGTAAACCATTACTCCATCACCGCAACTAGAAGACGCATGTAGTGTTGGGAAGGTCTGTACAGTTGGTAATGTCAGTTAAATTTTTTCGCCATTTTTATTACAATGTTATACTAATTAATGATAATTGATTACAAACAAAATAATAACTGAGCTCGTGTACGGTGCGACGGCGACACGGCGACGGCAGTGTGTGGACAAGTTCATACGTGTTTTGTTTTGCCGGCACATCGGCCCGTCAAAATCTCGGGCGACGATCTAGCGGTCACGCCGATCTACTCGCAATTTCGGCGGGCCGGGATGACGGCGCTCGGGTGACAGTATGCGGTGGACACGCGGCTAAGTAATGTAATGTAAATGTATGTACCGCTACTTCGGCGCCGTCATCTCGTTCTCGGTGACGTGACGGTGACGGCGGCGGTGGACAAACGCTCTCAATGTTCACCATTCTACCACCAACCCTTATTTTTTAATAGAGATATTAGTACTTGGTGATGGAAAAACAACGTTTGCCGCGGGTCAGCTAGTTTTAAAGTAAAATTCGTTAGTTCCTCTTTTGGCCACCGGGTCAGATAAATTTGTGGCACTTTATTTTGTGAGATGTGTGAAAATAATTCGAGATGCAAATACAATAATATTAAAAAACTAAATAACTTACTAAGGTACTAATACTACTATTGTGATGTTTTTTTTATTAATAGGTTAGCATTTGACCTCACCGCCTGATGTTGAGCAACTATGAGGTCTAAGGTGAAGCATTACCTAGAAGTAACTGGGTAATTAATATCATATCTTTTCTTTTCCCTTTACAGTAAAGTGTTGTGTCAAGGGCCAGAAAAGAAAGAAGGGGACTGTAAGTAGCTCATATAACAGCCACTTTATATAAAAATAAAATAAAATAATGCTAGACATTTCACATAGCATCATCTAGCCCCAAACTAAGCAAAGCTTGTACTATGGGAACCAGATAACTGATATACTACTTATATACTTTTTGTTTGTAAATACATACATATTATACATAGAAACACCCAGACCCGAGATAAATATTTGCAGATCATACAAATAGTTATCCCGCCGCGGGGATCGAACCCGCTATTTTATTTACCCGATATTTTCTATGATTATGTGGTTTTGCTATAGATGAACTTGATTATAAATTATCTAAGTAAAAATTACATATAATTTTGAATATACAAGGGTTTGTAATAAAATTATCTTTTTGGTGTATGACTCTATAGTCTTGTCGAAAAAGCTTAGTAACTATAATTTCGCTAACTACAAAAATTCGCACTAAAATTGGTCTATTCCAGATCTACGAGATCACATTTAAATGTTTATATATTTTTATTCTTTCCAGAATTAAAACTAGCCGATTTATTTGTAAAGTAGTGACTGGAGATCTTCCAGATTTCAATTGCGCTCCATGTAACGGTATATACTTTGTTACTGTATCCATTAATGTAGATCAAATCAATAGTGATTTGATATTCCATGCACTGTCATTGAGATAGCTCAATGACAGTGCATGGAAATGCAAATAGGCTTCCTTGATGGACATGGGATTAAAGAGCGACACGACTATTTCAGTAAGTAAAAAAGGTCGAATTTGATTCTCCTCAATAATTATGTCGATAGTACTCTCAAAACTTGCACACTGAAACCGGAAGATCTCAAGGATGTTAAAACGACACAAAATTACATTCTCTTAAAATTACAGGTAAAACTGATATCGAGTCAAGTTATGTCAATCGTGATTCGACTCACATTTATAAAGTTAAATCCTAAACTTTTTATTGCCAACAATTTTTTTTATTTACACCAACACAAAGGGCTTTATCGCTGAGCGTTTAAAATTTATGTTTTTTGCCTTAAAACTTTTTGGGACCTACCTCACCTTAATAATAACCATTTTGCAGTGGAGGTTTCAAATAAAGCATATTATTATTATTGTCATGGCTGCTTTGGTAACTTTATTTTACTTATTTTAGTAAAATAATTGCATCTTCGCCCGATATAATCACGTTTAATACATTTTAAAAATAATTATCTAGATTATCCATTCATCATGAGTGCTTTAATATTATGACTACGTCGAAAATAATGACCTCTGTAAAAACTTACCACCTAAAACTTATATAGGTGCAATAAACGCATATTACATACAATACACATTATTATGATTAAAACCCACTTTATGATGCCTATTATTACTTAGAAAGCCTAATAACTAAACTTAACTATTATAAATAAGTAATTTTATATTATTGCATTCTTTAATATTAGATTGGTGATGATTATTTTTTATCTACACACAATATACAGGGTGTAAAGACGTCTACCGAAGCTGAAAGGGGTAGGTACAGCATCCCAACACACAACCAAATCCAAAAGGATTTTCCGAAAAAATCATTTGAAGAGTGCTGTTCGCCTATGTTCTGGGCGCGTTGTTTTGCGAAGATTGCTGGATTTTGAGTTTTAACTGTTTCTTTCTTTTACAAATGAAATTATTAGGTAGGTATGATCTTATTATGTTGTAATAGTAGTAAATAACCGAAAATGAAATAAAATGACTAAGCTAAGTCAAAAAAAAAACGCTTTTTTTTTCGCTAAAGACGTTTAGAATCATGGTCTGATTGCAACCCCTCAGTTTTCGGTAGATATATTAGAAGCGTCAGTGTAGGTAAAACCACAGATAAATTATTATTAGGCAGAACAGGCTCTCAATCCACGTCGACGCGCAAATCGACACGGATAAGAAACACATTTAAAATGCAGGGAATGGAAAGCCAGCTCTAACAGAAATTAGGGTTTATTAAATCACGTCGGTATATTGTACAGGTCAGGTAGGTATGTGTTGAATGGAAAAGAGACGGAAGTTCAGCTCAGACCGCGTTATATATACTGGACAGCGCCACTGTGGCCACTGTCCGAACTAATTTGCAAAGGTATCTATCAGATGGCGCTGTGTTCAACAACACAGTTTATTCTTTTATTGCACATTCGAGACGGCGACTATTTGAACCAGAGATGAATTATGCATCTGTGATTTGAATACCCTGTCATGTTTATATGCAAAAAATTGTCCCAGGCCTTGTTTGTTGGTACTCCGGTACTCGTATTTTATGACACCAAAACCCTGTTTCCCCATAACTAATGGTAAAAATATGTGCGTCACTGACGCCTTAACATTGATAGTTTTCAACCTCGAGTGGGACTGCAATGCACGTTTAGAAATGCACGTCACATTTTGTTGTAGTTTAAAGTCCTCGATGGATAATTTTCTTTACCTTTGACCAGACGGTCTCAGCCGTCAATCGTCAGACTGTTCGTCGCTCCATTGGGGTAGAGTTCTCAGAGCTTTGAACAGCATGACCGGCTTATAAGTTGTGTTTTTTCCTATAATATCAAAGTATGGCGTTAAATGCTGTCGGCTCGTCGACTCATCGAAGAAATTTTGAGCTCCGTCCATTTGCGCTTGAGATGGTCCGATGTCGGTAAAGTTACCTGAAACACAATGTGGTTTTTAAAATAATGATCTGAATAATCTGAAGTAACGGTTTAGATAATTTTGAACAATAACTATAATATCACAATAAGTATTATTTTGCATAAAAGTTATATCACAATTGAAAAATCAGGCCTCGACTTTTAGAATGCCGGTTTCCTTATCAGTCGCAAACTTACAAACTGTGGTGCCTCCGTTCATACTGGCACACGCAATTATTACGAGAGAATTTGAATCATAGGAGCAATTCAGAGTTGCTTCATACTGTTCACAACAAAATAATCATTTTTAATCTTCGATCGGAGTTTTTAATCAATGTCTCAAATGAAGAGATAAAGAAGAGCAAGATTATAAAAAAGTAGGTAACTCACCAATAAACGCTAAGACCATGATGCCCGTGTACTGGCGGAACATTGGAGAAGGTCTATGCCAGCCCAACGCTTCATACGCCTGCCCGCCTGTTGACACTAGGAAGTTATAAGGCAGTTCCTTGAACTGAGACGTGCTGTTCGTGTTCGCCTGAAAAGTTTAACAAAAAACTTATTCTCGACTATACCTTTAAACCTCCATTGACCTACAATAAGGATATCGCATGATCAACTTGGCCACATAACATACAACATAAGTACATTTATTAATAAGTTTTGAAAAAAATTCAACAAGTACAAGCTTTTAATAGGTTACCGTGAGCTGATTGAACTCACCGATGTAAGTACAAAATTTCATTTCAATCAACCTATTTTCTGAGGAGTTCCGTTCTCCATCATCGGATCAGCTCGCAGTCATCATTTTTCAAAATAGTAGATGAAACTTGACCTATGTAGTAAGTTTTAACTCAATCAACCTATTATCTGAGGAGTTCCCTCCATCATCAGATCAGCTCGCTGTCACCATTTTTGAAAATTTTAGATGATACTTAATCTACGAACCGAGTTTCAACTCAATCGGTCTATTTTCTGAGGAGTTCCCTGGAACAGCTCATGACTCCATCATCAGATCAGCTCGCTGTTACCATAATATTGCATTGTCACCGATGACTCACAAGTGTACTAAAATTCAGCTCAATCGGACACCGGGAAGTGGGTCTTATTAAGCTTTCAAGATTTGACCCGGACAAACATACATACAAACATTGCAAGTTAATTAAAAGCTTAAAAAAAAACAGTTTTTTAAGTATAAAAATGTCTGAAAACAAGTCATCGTAGTCGACCACTGACTCATACTTTGCTTGCCCTTTGACGACCACGGAGACATAATATGCATGCGCCCCAAGCAAACCACAAAACGGGGAAGATACAATATTTCTTTGTTCTTGAAGGTATGCGTCATAAAAACTAGCGTGAGGAAAATGTTTGACTCACTGTGCAAATTGAAAGCATCAAACAAAATATAAGTGCAGCACAGGCATAGGACACTCGACAAAACTCCATACAAGAGACTAGTAGACTCCTCATTCGTAGAGTCTAGAAGATTAGATTAGATTCGTAGGAGAACGTAATCGACAACTCGAGGGGCACTCACTGCAGGATAAATTTTCCGAAACGATGTGCCCTGGATGGGCCGGGATTCGAACCCGAAGTCAAGGAACCCAAACAACCAACACAATTCATGACTTAATTAGCTCCAACTTTGTAACGTAATCATTTGCCTCATTAGTCACACATAACATAACATTATAACTAATTATATATGTAACAATTAGGTCAATTTGCCTTACAATGTGATTTACTAAAGACCACTGCGGTGAATTAGATCGAAATAAGATCCTCTTGCAAAATCGAACCTGGGAAGTCTATCTTACGAAATGACATCGGACCGCGTTGTATACAGGGTGTAAAAAGACGTCTACCAAAGCCGAAAGGGGTAGGTACAGCATCCCAACACACAACCAAATCCAAAAGGATTTACCGAAAAAATCATTATATCCAGAGAAAACAGCGTTTGAAGATTACTGTTTGCGTATATTCTGGGCGCGTTGTTTTACGTAGATTGCTGGATTTCGAGTTTTAATTGTTTTTTCTTTTTTAAATGAAATTATTAGGTAGGTATGGACTGCAAAAAAGGGAGTGAGGCCTTTGCCCTGCAGTGTGACAATATAGGCTGAAAATAAATATGGTCTTATTATGTCGTACTAGTAGTAAATAACCGAAAATAACATAGCATGACGATTTGCATTTTTCGCTAAATATGTTTAGAATCATGGTCTGATTGCAACCCCTCAGTTTTCGACAGCAGTCTTTTTACACCCAGTGTACAACTAAATAGTAGGTATTCATATCAAACGATGTATGTACTAGCGACAAAATGCGTAGGTAGAGGTGATTCCCAAACATTCGACTCATTTACAGAGTAGGTACTACATACGGTTTTTTCCACAGGAACCGTATACCGCTATATATATAACGTACCATACGAAGCACGAAAATGCACACGCGGTCACCTCACGAATTCACGCTCAGAATGATGTTCATCATCGAAGAACAAGGAACGACTAAGATATTCATATTCACCTGCAACTTTTGAAGGAGAGAGGTACACGTTGCTGTGCTATGACATTCCTCTGTGTCTGTCTGTACGACGACCACTTGTCTGGATTGCATGGGCACCATGGTCAGAGTTCGGGAAAGAGCGCTCGGGTCCCATTGCGACCGGCTGACTAGCTGGAGAGGAGTATCCACTGGGGGCAGGATATTTTCTGTAACAATCATGGTACTTTCTAGTAGATTTTAATATTAAGAAACAGCTAGCTACGCTTCTCTTCCTACATTAGAGACATGCACAGAAAAACATTAAACCATTATGAATAACGAAGGTCTGACCGTCGCAGGCTCTTTTGCTATTTGAGATGACAATTAAGCCAGTTTTCCACCGAGAGCGGAACGGACACCGTTGATTGTTTCCATGGTTAGGTACGCATTGATTTTATAGCAGCTAAAAACAGCGCTTTTAAAACTTTAACTTTTTAAACTAAGTATAGTAAAGCGCGCTTTAACTTTTTAAACTAAGTATAGTAATTTTTAATCAATACATTCGATCATGATCATACACGAACTTCACGCGCCAATACGTTGAAACAAAGAACTCTTTATCCAGGATTTTCGAGCACATTCCATTCAACAGCACAAGTAACCACAAATATAAAAACCAATTGGCACGCAAGCGAAGAGATATGAAGAGACTTACCAGAATTGTTTTGAATGATCAGAAGGTAAATTCCAATGACAACTCCAATCAAAAGTATTGAGATAAGTCCACCCACAATTAAAGTAGTTGCAGAACTCCTCACTGGCACTTGGTCTGCCGGAAACCTATGCAAAAGGGGCGTATCTTCACTTGGTACATTTTCAATATCATCTTCCCGTCTATTCGCGTTCTGTCGCGTTTCGTGATCTGAAATTGTTGTTTTCTTACTAATAAATAATTCAAAAACATTGTGAACAATATTCATGTTGACTTGAGTCAACAAGACTGAGCGATATGAATAACTGTGTGTGATATGATAAAGCAAAGTGTCGGTTTAATGATAAAAATAATTACAACTCAATCCGTATAGAGGGATTTCAATCATTTTTGAGTGAATTTAAAAATATCATAAACGTCACATTTTTAGATGGGATCAGACACATACTGGCGAGGCGTGCAAGTCGGTCTGGCGCGACATAGTGATACTCATATGTAATTGATATGTATGTGCTCAATACTATTAGGTATATTCCACATTTGTATAGCATTAGATGCAAGATATCATGTAACACATATCACCATATTTATTGACTTTGTATGTTCTGCATACATAGTATTATCCAGCCCTTTGTCATTCACACATAGAGGATTCGATCCCGGGATCCCGAATCCCGGGATCCCGGGATCCCGGTCGTATTTGAGTCCCGAAAATCCCGGGATTAAATTTAACAAATCCCGGTATTTTCGGGATTACAATTTTCTTTAAATAAGTCTGTAAAACTTACGTGAAACGTTGAATGCATTGTTATTTCTTTGATTTAAATTTTATTCAAAGTAAGTACGAGTTTATTATTTAACTCTGAAGCATAAAACATAGTTTTCGTTATGGGTTAACCTCATAAGAAGACTGTAAACGGGCTACAAAAATTGCATCTTGCTGGCAATTTTTATTGACCAATATAGCTCAGTATATTTGCAACTCGGGATAAATCATTTGCAATCTAGCCAGCTAGGCATTTGCAATTTGAATATTTGTTAAAGAAATATCTTGACAATATCGCCGGGCTACATAGCAATATTACAGTATTTATTGCACTGTGTTTCGAGATATAATCGGCAACTAGGCGGCTTTACCATTGCAGCAAGAAATTGACAAAAAGTAACCCATTTACCTTTAAGTTCTCACGATGTTTTGCTTCATCGTTTGAGAACCGACCTTAGGATCAAAGCTACTACTATAGTCTTTTTCACGCCGGAACGTATGCAAGACACTTCGAGATAATGTCAAAATCAGTCTTATAGTAATGTCCTAAAGTTTAATCGAGATTATCAAAATCGATTTTTGTTTCACTACTATCAACTCATCTCAATCGATTACAAGGTTCATTCATAGACAAAATTACTAAACCAAAGATCATTTCTTTACTTATCGATTCATCAATTGTTTCGATTTTCATTTTTGCACTCTCTAATAGATTACGTTCCATTTTACTCAGTACTGTTAATTGGCGGAGTTTTTTAAAAAATGTTTATTGTTTATTTATTTATATTTTATGGCTCGTTTATGATAATTTATGAAATAATTAAACAGGAAATAGACAAAAACATTTTTTTTGTATGTTTTATCGTTTAATTTTTTTTCTTGACTTTTTTGTTTCAAAATTGTTGTGAGCCACACAACGTGAAACGAAACAAGTTCAATGTATCTTGCATACGTTCCGGCGTGAAAAAGACTATAGACCATCAGTGATCTACCTGAAAGAGATACGACAAGAATAATAAGTTCGAAGTACTTCCAATTTTGTTTGACGGCTCATTGAAGAATTAAATTAAGAATAAGAATAAGAAAGTCTTTATTCGTAGTTTATTAAAAACTGACTTTTGAGAATATGAATTAGAATTTTGACACGGTTTACTGACTTTTTGTTGCCACTTTTCATTGCAATACAATCCCGGAACTATCCCGGGATCCCGAGATTGGCTGTAGTGAACCCCGAAATCCCGGGATTAGAAATAAGGGCCGGGATCGAATCCTCTATTCACACATCAACAAGTCGTTAACTATCTTGTATTTTGTCCTTGGAAAAAGTTTCATAAAAGCCATAGATTGCCACTGTAGTTTTTAGATGGGTGGACTGTTTCTTCCCCCCTGCTAACTAGATTGCTAAGCTAGCTGAGCAGTAGGACATAGTTTGTATTAAATACCTAACATTTTATGCTCTATCTAGGTATACATATATTGACGACTACCCCTAGATATCTACAAACATCCAAAATGCTGAGTGTATGCAGTTACTTACGTTTCAGAGAAATCAAAGATCTTTGAAAGTGATACTGACAACATTTGATTTTATTACCAAGATGTACACTTTGTATGTAGTCAGGGCTTTTATCAAAATCAAAATCAAAATCAAAATCAAAAATCATTTATTCAGTAGGACCACAGGGATCACTTAGAATAGTCTTAAAACTAATTTTACTCCTGTTCTTTCGCGACCAATACCGTGAAGAATCAGGGCAACAAACACGGTCTGGGGCCTATAATTTTTTTTGGTGATCCATGGATCCATTGAGTTGGAGCAAGTCCCAAGCTTTTTTGTCATCCAAATAATTAGATATCTTATAATAGGCTTTTTTACAGAGATGACGTTTAATTGTATTTTTAAATTTAGTGATTGATAAATTTTGCAATTCGCTTGGGACTTTGTTATAAAAGCTTACACATTGCCCTTTAAATGATTTCATAATTTTATCTAATCTAGTAGTGGGAACAGCGAGTTTATCCTTATTTCTAGTGTTTACATCATGATTATCGCTTTTTTTCTTAAATGATTCAATATTTTTACGAACATACATCAGATTTTCATATATGTACTGACAGGGTACTGTCAGTATGAATATATCTTTAAATTTATTTCTAAGCGAATCTCTGGGACCCATATTGTAAATTGCTCGAACAGCCCTCCTCTGCAACACAAACACGGTGTTAATATCTGCAGCAGTCCCCCACAATAAAATGCCGTAAGACATAATGCTGTGAAAGTAGCTGAAATAGACTAATCTGGCAGTATCTACGTCCGTGTAATGACGTATCTTTTTAACTGCGTATGCTGCAGAAGCAAGTCTCTTCGACAATCCATCTATGTGTGGGCCCCATTGTAGCTTACTATCTAAGGTTATGCCTAATAATGTAGTGGTGTCCACAAGATCTATCTGTTCATTTTTTACTATTACATTGGTTTTTATTGGTTTTACATTTGGTAGTATGAAGCGAATACATTTAGTTTTCTTCTCGTTTAATAATAAATTATTAACATTGAACCAATTTACAACCTTAGAGATTGCATTGTTCACTTCGTCAAAGTTAACCTGTTTACGTTTTAAGATAGATCACCTAAAAGAATGATTGGCCCCAAACCATGTTTGTTGCCCTGATTCTTCACAGTATTGGTCGCGAAAGAACAGCAGTAAAATTAGTTCTAAGTGATCCCAGCGGTCCTACAGAATTAATGCTTTTTGACTTTGACTTTGAGTTATTATTAAACAATACTATACCAACAAGCTTTTTAAAAAAAAATCTGTCTGTTTGTCTGAGCAAATCTCAGGAATTATTTTAAATGGAGCTTCCACTGGAAGTCAGACGAGGTTATGGAACAGGATATAGGCTACTTGTTATCCCAGAATTTCCACTGCGGAACCGGGATTTACGTGGGAAAAACTGCAATTAAACGCATGGGTCCCTTTTGCTTAGTTTGGGGCTAGATGATGCTTTGTGAAATGTCCAGCATTATTATTATTTTTACCGGTTTTTTTCTAGGCCTAGGCCAAGTGAGAAACATTTGTGATAGGCGGTGTATTTGGGTCCTGTAAGAATTTTCTCACGAATGCAGAAAGCTGCAATTCTTTAGATATAATAGATAATATAATCGATTTATTTAATATTTTGCAGCTTTCTGCATCGTTATGAAAATGCTATCTTGTAAATCTATTAGTTTGAGGTAGTGAAATAGATTTTTTGGTACTACTCCCATACAGAAGAGCACCCATGGGACAATATAGACTTTGTTTATCTTCCACATTCTTATTATTTCTTTTAATTCAGTATATTTATGTATTTTCTCTGTATTATGTTTTTGTGTACAATAAAGCATTTATACTATCTATTATATCTATCTATTTTTTCAGTTACAGTCTTTTGAATGTTATGTGTGTTTCTTATTGCAATATCTATTAGGTATGTGGTTTTATTATTTTCATCTATCAGTGTTTGTAATGAACTGTCCTGTCAGTTAATATTGCACCATCAAAATACATTTTGAAGTTTTCATTCCCCAGTATGAGCTTCGGAGCATACTGGTAATATGGTGTGAGTTTTCCTAAAATTAATTTGTGTTTTATTGCAAGTTTTTGGTGAATTATGTGTGCAACTTGGTATCTGTGTGTGTAGTCTGATTGTGTGAGGCTAGGGCAGGCGCTAGTAATGAGTTGGATGGTCTCTGATTGATGGTGGCATTTTCTGCAGCTATCGTTTTGGCTATTCGGGCTTTTTAATATAAACTTTTTGTAATTTCGTGTGTTAATGACTTGGTCTTGAATCACAATCATAAAAACCCTCTATTATTATGTATTTCCCTGTAGCTTATTATCCTAATTTCGTGGAAATGCCGGGATAAAAAGTAGCCTACTTTAACCCACAAACTTCTCTATCATGATAGGCCTACATATTGATGAATTCTACTCACCAACAGAGTACAAAGGCTGCATTTTATATTTCTTCCATGTACCAGAAATGTTTATATTTGCTAGAAGCCACTGATGATCTTAAACCTTCAAATAATTTACTTCATGAATCAGAATCAGAATGTTTTTAAGAATTAGATAGATCACACAATGTGTATCTGTAAATACACAAAACAAATACTGTTGATCAGCGGCGCTTGCTTGCTCATCTTTTCTTCTTCTTCTTTTTTTTCTCTGGCTTTTGCGACGGTATGTGTCACAATTTTGCCAATGTCAGCGTTCGAATTATATTAAAACGGTAAAACGATTATATTATTAATATCTTAAATAAAAAGTAATTTTCACGCACGGCGGAACCGGAACGGAACAAACAACAAACGTATGCGTGACACTTCGAGCCCGAGGTGATGTCAAAGTCAGTCAAATAGTAATGTCCTACAGTTTACTCGAGATAATCAAAATCGATTTGTATTTCACTACGATCGATTATTCATTCATAGATAAAATACTAAACATGAGTTTTGATGAAGTTGAATTTGATACAATAATACTAAAATTCAATATGTGATGAGGGTAAATTTCCTTCTTATGTGAACAGGTTTTGGACTGATTTTATAAATAAATAAAATAAATAAATAATGCTAGACTTTTCACACAGCATCATCTAGCCCCAAAGTAAGCAGAGCTTGTGTTATGGGTACTAAGATGACTGTTATACTACTTATATACTTTTTTTTTTTTGTAAATACATAAATATTATACATAGAAACACCCAGACCCGAGACAAATATTTGTAGATCATACAAACATTTGTCCCGCCACGGGGATCGAACCCGCCACCTCTTGCGTCGCAAGCGGGCGTTAGCCCACAACGCTACAGAGGTCGTCAATACTTTATTACTTATTATTAAGTAATTATTTATTATTATTTCAGCCATCAGTGTCCCACTGCTGGCCAAAGGCCTCCCCCCACTCCCGGTCACCAGCAACATCCATCCATTCCGCCAAAAACTTGATCGAGCTCGTCTCGCCATCTCCATTTTGGACCTACTGGGCGTATGGCCAAATTTTTTAACGACAAAGTAGGTAGGAACCTATCTTATTTTCTTTTCATTTCTTTTTTAGGTTTCTATCGTTGTAATTTTACCTACAGTTTCAACATTATTTCCTTATTTTATAAGTATATTGTTAAGTATTTGTAAGTAGGTATTTGTATTTTTTGTAAGAGGGAAATAAATAAAAAAATTATGTTAAAATAAAAAACTTAATAAATATAAAACAAAACAATATTTTATTTCATTGGTTCCGCTATACTTAACTTCTAAGAACTTAAAATTACTATAAACATAAAATACCTACAATTAAGCAACAAAACATGAAGGCCCTTACTAAAAAACTTGTATGGTTATTCATAGGTTATGCATGAACATAACATATGTCAAGTTTATTATTAAGTGCCTAAGCATCAGTGGGTATTAGGTACAGAATCTCTTTTCTTCTTACAAATAACATAGAGTGCGTTTCATCAAATAGTTCCTATGCCGTCATGTTGGCAGTAGAATGTTTTAGGCATAATTTCCTCAAGAAATTCCAATAAAACCTTGAAAAACCTAGAGATACGTCTTTGTAGACGTCTTTGTAGACGTATCTCTAGGTTTTTCAAGGTTTTATTGGAATTTCTTGAGATACGTCTTTGTAGACGTCTTTGTAGACGTATCTCTAGGTTTTTCAAGGTTTTATTGGAATTTCTTGAGGAAATTATGCCTAAAACATTCTACTGCCAACATGACGGCATAGGAACTATTTGATGAAACGCACTCTACAGCTCATAGCGTGAAACTTCAGACATAACCTGGTCAAATTAATAATATATTATGTTGACTTTTTAAAGTTCGATATCTCTGCTGATCAAAGTAGGTACTTTCGAGTATTTCTTCTTGTACCTACCACCTACATCATACGACGTAAAGAATCGTTAGAAAAACAATCGCATCGCTGGCTCGCCTTCGCATTGCATACAAAATAAATATCGAATTATGACTATTTAGGACTGTCTAGTCTAATGGACAGTAGGTGTAATAAGAAACAAGTATGCATTACCTAAGAGTGAGCCGTGATGAGATCGTTCCTTCAGCGTGAGACATACCCTTGCAACCAGTTGCAGTCTTCGATATAATGGCATGTCATGTTTCCTTTAATCGCAAGGCTTCGTTGTCGAGCAACGTTGACTATAAACACACAATTTTACATTGAAAGCTTCGACTTATTATTTAGGAAATTGCCAAGTTGTTTGCTGCCGCTGCTGTGGATCTGCCTGCTGAGAAGCAGGCTTGACATCGACAGATTTTTGGCTTGGTGCTGCATTATTGTCACTCCTGTCCCAGCCATGAGACTCGTGGTGGTCGTGGTGATGATGGTCCGGTGAAGGGAACCATTCGGAAATCCATACCGGTCTCCAAATTTTCTTAACACTCGGAACCCAAATATCCTTCCAATCAGGAATCCAGATTTGCTTCCAAGCTTCCTTCCATTCTAGTTTCTTGTCAGGTACCCAGATCAGTTTCTTTGATGGCTTCCAGATTTGCTGCCAGGCCTCTTTCCAGATTAATTTCTTGTCGTCGATCCAGATCTTTTTCTTTTCGTTTTTCCAGATTTGTTTCCACTCGTCTTTCCATTCTAGCTTCTTGTCCGGGATCCAAATCTGTTTCTTTGCTGGTTTCCAGTATTTCTTCCATAGTGGTTTCCATACTAGTTTCTTTTTCCACAAATCATGCGAAGTGTATTCCCAACCTTCATGATCCTTGCCCAAATACTTTTCACCTGGAACGCCAACTTTAACCCATTCTGGTTTCCACACCTTTTTCCATGCTGGTACTTGAATTTCCTTCCAACCTGGTACCACAATATCCTTATAAACAGGAACAGTTACTTTTTTCCAATCAGGGACTTTGACATCTTTCCATGCTGGTACTTTAATGGGCTTCCATACAGGTTTGTAAACTTTTTTCCAATCCGGCACCTTTATTTCTTTCCAAACTGGAATTTTAGTGGGAACCCATATAGGCTTCCATATTTTTTTCCAGGAAGGCTTGTGGATCTGTTTTTTAGCTGGTTTCCATATTTTCTTCCAACCAGGTTTCCAAATGAGTTTTTTCTTCCAGTAGCCGGGATCGTGGTGGTCATGATGATCGTGGTGGTCGTCATGATCCACCACGTGTTCCTCATGATGATCGTTGTGCTCTTCGTGATGTTCATCATGGTGGTCTATGACCTCATGGTGGTCACCGTGTAGATGTAAGTCATCATGGTCTTGGAAAGGGTTCACCAAGTTGTCGGGAGGTGCTGGGTAGTCGTAGCCGATACGCTTCTGAGCTGCATTCTCGTTTGGAGACTTCTGCTCCAACTGTTGCTGTGCTTGTTGACTATTTTGTATCAAAGCCTTGCCCGATACTAATGTGACTTGGACAATTACCGCTAGGGTAATCTGTAACAATGCAAAAGGTAATCATGAGAACAAAAAAAATATCGTGAGTGTTGTGATCGTGATCTGGAACGAAGTTTCAACGTTGACTTTGATATTTTTGAATTTTTTTTACATTTGCTTTGCGCACAACTTTAAATAAATTTTTAAGGGGGCTCCCAAACAACAAACAAGTTTTTATAGATAATGGTACGGAACCCTTCGTGTGCGAGTCTGACTCGCACTTTGCCGGTTTTTTTATAGTCCCATCCTTCATATCATCTTAAGGAACTTCGTTCCAATAATTTATGTAGGCTTCTCACTCACTAACCTAAAAGTAGTGCGCATAACAATGCAGTCAGTAACCAGAAAGATAGGTGAGTACCTAAGTAGGTACCATTAGGTACAATGTACAATAGAGAATACCTACATTACAATGTAGGTACAAAGAAATGAAAATAAAAAAATATTCAATTCACAAAGCCGAGATCAAACTCGGTTATCGTGGGTAGCATTAAAAACAACAACAACAACAACAATTTCACCAAGATCCTTGTACAGAATTACATAAATAAAGTGCAGGCCACGGATAGATAATTACGTAAGGTCGTGCGAATCACGAATGGAAAGTGAGATTTAAGACAAGTTGTATACTCGTAAATGCTAAGCAGAGTGTGGGTCGGCCGTGATCCCGCTCTGTACGTTTACAAAAACATTTCTGTTCATCTCTCCAATCCAAATCCTCTTTTACTCACAAAATAAAATATGTAGGTATACTAAGTAGATACCTTATAATACTGTCTAATTATGATCTTCCTTCTTAAAAAAAAGTATAATATTAAGGTTTGTATCTAATAGTAATAATTGGGGGTTAATAGTACAAAGTAGTTAATAGGTACAAACTGCAGGGGGGTTACCAGTTGGTGACGCTCACTGTACTAACATTTTTGATCTGACTATGTACCTAGTGTTGTAGTTAAAAGTAGGCACTTACTTACCTATAGGTACCTATTATATACCTATATATACCGTATTTTTATCAGTCATCGGGTGTTGCAAAATATTTAATCTTGTTGACTGAAAACTACAGACAATGTGAAAAGTTCGTGAAAGTCTGCATAAGTGAATTAGCGTAGTTCACACTAGGGGCTAAATGATACAACACAACAGTGGGTCAGCATTATGCAATGGTTACACAAGCGATCACTGTCTGAAATGAGACAGTGTGTGGCGATCGACATTCTCGGACATAATTAACGACCATCGCCTTGTTCGTAATGAATACCAACCGCTTATGTGAGACAAGTGGAGAAGTGGAACAGGACACGATAACTTTAGCTCTACCATTCAACCTACGCACGCGGAAATACTGAGGATATCGTAAAAATTACGATTTGAAAACGTTCATTATGTATTTCAAAAAATTAAGCAGTTAGGGTCGATTCACATCTGACCGAAGATCCGTCGCGTATTATCGGTCGCGGAACGCCAGAACAGACAAATGTATAGAAAAACACTCGACCGTTCACACTTGACGTACTAACGTATCATCCGTCAAGTGTGAACGGTCGAGTGTTTTTCTATACATTTGTCTGTTCTGGCGTTCCGCGACCGATAATACGCGACGGATCTTCGGTCAGATGTGAATCGACCCTTATAATATTAAAAAAAACAAGGGCCCGTTTTGGTTTGTTTAAGTTACATTCGGTCTCACAAAATTGGGATTAATAAGTACCTATAAGTAGGTAGTACAAAATGAAACTAAAGGCACTCAAATTTTAATTACCTAGGTAGATGTTTTTGTGGTAAAAAAAGTGTTTTATACCTAGTTGCTTTACAAAGCTTAACTTTTTGTCAGGATAAAGATACTTACAAAAAAAATACAGATGAATAGAGAATCTTCTTTTTTGAAGTCGGTAGAAAATGAGACGTCAAACGAGATCGGTAAACTACTTAGAATGTTCATTGCCACAAACTTCGTTAGCATTACACAAGGTGAGTTTCTCGCATGCGAGCGGCGGTTTCTTATAGGCAATGATATGGTCGCCTAGTGCAAAGAAATTCTCGCTAAGTTTAAATTATACAAGCTTTCTACTAAAAGTAATCTTTTTTACGAGTATCTGTCAAAATGTAAACAACCGCAGGCGAGACTCGAATGGCGAGTTTTGCCGAGAGATAATCGCATACGGTTTTTCGGCGCTCGCGTGCGAAAAACTAACAGCCGCTTAGCAAGAAACAAGCCCATTCATCCAACTAATTACTCGAGTATCATGTTCAATGAAACCACCTTACTTTACTTTAATAGCTATTGAATGCAAAGCTAGTTTAAAAAACCTTCCAGATTTTCTATCACAACACAATAGAATTTCCCACTATTTAGTTATTAGATACTCATGTAGGTTTAAAACGATGTTTCCTAGTTTGGTTAGGTACTTCCCACAACAATAAAAAGATATGCAAAACAACAAAACTCATAATGGATTGTTTGCCGCATACAAAACAAGTTTACATAATATAGATGGCCAATATATTATCACTTTACATAATCGGCATAAATGAGTAAAAATAATCTCCCAGATTATTTAGGCAATTGCTAAGGATATTTAGAAATACCACTCAATTTATTTTTTTATTTGGATCAGTTGAGCTTTCTATAGATCGTTATTACGACGATCCTTAGATAGCTTGACTGATTCTATTGTATTTTGTAATTTTATGTACATTTTGTAGTAGCTTAGTTTCTGTAAATAAATATGTTAGTACCTAATTAAAAAAATAATAATTTATGAACATCCTTCTGTTAACCGAGTTCTTTATTCGTTTTTTTTTACTAAACGAGTTAAACCTACTCGTTTAGTAAACCGGTGTTGGTACCCTACCCACTCGTAGAATCACCTAGCGTTGAAGACTATTCTTAGTGATCCCAGTGGCCCTAAGTACAGCTTTTTGACTTTTTAAACGTAATCGTATCAAAAGTTGAAGACTAGTCGGGCATTTTACATTTTTGTCGTTATCTATAGTCAATATACCTACCTATATACAGGGTGTAAAAAGAGTCTGACGAAGCCGAAAAGGGCAGGTACAGAATCCCAACACACAACAAAATCCAAAAGGATTTTACGGAAAAATCATAAGATCCGGAGAAAACAGCATTTGAAGAGTACCTATTTGCGTGTGTACTGGGCGCATTGTTTGACGTAGATTGCTGGATTTTGAGTTTTAACTGTTTTTTTTTCTCTTATAAATAAAATGATAGGTGGGCTTATTATGTTGCACTAGTAGTAAATAACCGAATATAACATAACATGACTAAGCTAAGTAAAATTTTTTTTGCGTTTTTTTTTCGCTTTTGTTTAGAATCATGGTCTGAATGCAACCCCTTAGTTTTCGGTAGATGTCTTTTTACACCCTGTATAGATTGTCCTTCTGGTAAGGACGGTCTGATAGTAATAACACCCATTCTAAAAGTAGGTATCTCAGAAATAGATACAAAAAATATATGGATACCTAATTGGACGTTTATTTGTTGTCGAGCAAACATACTGCCTTTGGACCTAATTAATAGGTACCTACCTACCCATTAACGCCTACACCAGCATTTGCCCGGATCTAATCAAGAAGGTTTGTATGTAGGCATGACAAAATATATAATTTGTAATGTGAAGTTTTGAAACTGTCATGGCTACTAGCTTATTTTCCACGGGATAACTTGATTAAATTTTTCTATTTGAAAAATCGTGGAGGATCGTGGTGGATGGCACAAACTTAGGGAGGCCTATACCCAGCAGTGGGTGAAGTCAGGCTGTGGATGATGATGATGATTTGAAAAATCATGTAAAATAAACCGTTGGTCACTTACCTAGACAAAATAATTAATGATTTAAAATTGTTTATTCACAAAACATTTACCGATAATGAATAAGCAACACACAAGTGCTAAATACAAACATATAAATAATTTAGCATGTGTGAGCAGAGCAGCGAAAAGTAAATTTAACTAGTTACGTCAATATTGGCGATTATTAGTGACTTGGGTCCGTTGCAGTTTTCACTCTTATTTTTGTAGAGAATCTGTTACGATTTGAAATGTTGGTGTTCGACACTTTTCGTTTTTTTTGGTTCTGTCTACAAGTACTTATAAACATAATAAGTATCCTCAAATCTAAGATATCTAATCTAAAATAACGACAGAATATTTTTGTTTGCAAATTTTACGAATCAGTTCCTTAAATTTTTAGTTTCGCGGACAAAATAATATCTAAAAAAAAATTATATTTGGTGTCACAGTTAAAAAATCACAAATAAAACACTATTGCTAAAATTCACTGGTGCTTTGGAATAGATACGAATATTCCCGAAAACACTGACCACTTGGCTCCAGGTCCCTCGCATGGTGGGGCGGGGTGCGGCCGTTCCACTAAACTAAGACGCCGCGCCGGAACTGTTTTTACTCTATTAGTTTCACCTCGGGTATGAGTTTATATGTAGTGGCCCACCCCATACGTCGGAGGTGGGGCGCCGGCGTTCACTTTCGCCAACACCCTACAGAACCATCACTCCGGGAAGCGTGGGATGCCCAGGACATTTTTCTAAGGACCAGCAAATTCAATGCTTGAACTTTAATCTTCGTAACAAAGCTGTCACTTCCACGATATGCAAACCTTCATCCAATACAAAAGTATACATATAAATTTTCATATAATAATCGTAAGAAGTTCTTACTGAATAGGTAATGCCCATTAGGTATTATCTTCTTCTGATTTAAGATATCGTGCATTGTCGGCATCTGATGCATCGTTTTCCAATTCTTTATCCAGGTATCCAGGGCGGCTGCACTGGACAGAACTGCTGTCATGCCGTATAAAAGAGGTTCTTTGACCTCCTTGAGGTCAAAAATATCTCCTTAGACTTCTTTGACCTCTTTTATACGCCCTATTCCACTCTGGTCCACTAATCAAATCCACTAAGTCCACTTTAGTCTATGTGGTTTACGACATGACGAGAGAGTGGGTTTTCTGACGCTCCTTGTGGGGACACGCCACTGACTAATGTTCCGAACTCCTCAAAAGTTAAGAACACAAAAGTCCTTTGAACGCATTTCAGATATAAGCTTATCAGTAGGTTAACCACTCAATCACCACACGACTTGCTAGATGAATCGCGCAGTTTTCGGTATTTGGTTTACAAAATTTTCCTCTGGTACTATCTACCTTCACCTACTTTAAGTTTCATGCAAATCGGTTCAATGGTTTAGGTGTGATTGAAACACAAACATCTAAACAAAGGCACGAACTTTCAGCTTTATTATAAAGGGTCTTTCATTTTAAACTACCTAAGGTATACCTATTCAGGAATTGGGTTCAACAAATAAATGAAAAATATTTATGTAAGCAATGATTTTTTTTGTTTTGTTATGAAAATCTCGAGAAAATCGATAAAGACTGTCCTTTTAATTGATTGTTGCTTCTTGTATAACAGTCCATTCGAGCGTGGGACGTGATGTTGTTGCGCTGCGATTGGTCAATGTCTGTTCTCCTTGAAAATGTCATAAAATCCATAAAATATACTTTTTAAAGTGAAAACCAAAATCGGCTTAGGAATTAAATTGATACAGTCAAATGTCTATTTACAACCCAAAAATGAAGCCCTGGTCAGTTTGTGTAGTTTAAAATGAAAGACCCTGTATTAGTGGGAAAAACATAGAAACTCCTCCGTTTTTGAATACGTTTAAAAGTAGTCAAAAGCAGACCTTTTGATTGCCCCACACCCTTGATCGAACATACCTAGGTAGAGTTGTCAGTTGCCCCTACCCACCCTTGATTGAACATGTGGGTTGGTTGGTGAACGTGGCTTTGATGAAAATTCGATTTGCGTTCATGGAATTATTTCCTGAAAAAAGCTGTCGGCTGGCTATCACTGCTCTTGATAGCTTTCCAATCATTTTATCCGATTTTGTGTTTTATTTAACTATGTGAATCCGAGTACGAACCTAAGCTATTTCAATATACTCGATATATGTATGTCTGTCTACTAGTCTCCTAGTACTCCACAACCATGCCGGACTAATGAAAACTAACCGCACTTGTTTGTTGTTGTCTCAAGCTAATTTCAAAACAATTTTTTATTATTCTCGAAAACTATATACTTACCTACATCATAAAAATTATTAAAAATCTGTTTAAGCTTGTGCTAATGAAGCCCTTTCATACGATACCCCACATGACACAGTTTCTTCAAAATTTCGGCCCCTTGATTCCTTGCCGGCCCTGTTTTTTGTGATTTAACTAACAATATATGTAGTCAAATACGATACTACTTGCCAAATTTCATAGTTCTAGGTCAACGAGATGAATTTTGAATTATTGAGTGTCGAAATAAATAGTACCTATACCTACGTTTTTTGCGTAAAAAAGCCTAGTATGATATCAGATTAATCGGATGCCAAAAAAGCTTGGGACTTTAGAATGACGTGGCAGAAGACCGTGATAGATGGAAACAATTTGGGGAGACCTTTGCCCAGCAGTGAGAAAGTATAGGTTAATTAAAAAATAGGATTGATTATTCTATTCAATTGAAATTTTATGCTGTGTATGTGTACACATGCTTTGGATTACAATTTACTTCTTTGAATTGTATTTCTTATCTAATGCTAATCTGTGATTGTCTTCTGTTTTGTGTGCCTTAACAAATAAATAAATAGGTAAATAAATAAATCCGAAGTGATTTCCGCGTGATTGATTTCATAAACTAATTTATGAATTTGTTTTTATTTTTTTGTCTTATAGTATGATACAATTTTTTTGTATGATTAAAAATACTATCGGGTCATTATTTCTTTTAGATTTTAGAATCAAGAAACGTGTTTTTGAAGGCGCGGTACTCTCAAAATAATAAATATGGTGGATTTTTGAGACGGGACATTAAGAGCAGAAATATCTCAAAAGTTATGGATGATCTCCTAGGAACGTGTTTGTGTTTCTTCCCACCGTAGCATCTAAACTACCTACCTTATCTATCACCCAATTTTAAAGAATGAGGAGTCCAAATCGTTATTAAGGTGGTACAGGCACCGAGTGTATCTCGATGGGTGTATGTGACATTTTTTGTTTGGGTATAAGCAATGATCTTTATAAACTAAAGATCATTGGGTTTATTTTAAGTCTTATCTTGTTATTAATACTCGGATTTATAAAGAAATTACGTGTGTAATTAACTATAATGGCTGATTATGTAACTTATCATCTAGCGTGAATGTGGTAGGTATTAGGTACTATTATTACATCATTGACGTAATTTAATATGATCTTTATAATGATGCCCCATGCATACCTAGGCCAATTGGGCAACAGTAAGTAGAACAAACCGGAACGTCCGGAATGGAATACTAATGTAATTTATTTTCATCCTCCTATATGATAATTGAATCGCAGTGATTTTTTCCCTTGTAAACTTTCATCTTATAAAAAGAAAAAGACTTGAAACAAAATTCTAACCTACTAACTTAAAACAAACTTCGTTATGAGAGGTAGCTGTATTCTGTGGTAGTACCTCACTTCTTTTGGCATGCCCTAGGGCCCATATCAAAGATGAGGTTTTTATGTTCTAAGTAGGTACTTGCGGGACTTTTACTCTGAATTTGATTTTACTGACGCAGTCATTCAATAAAATATAGGTAAGTACCTAGTAGTGTAGGCATTCAAAATTTCCGTTCAAAATCGAAGAGGGAAAATGATTGGACATCCTATACGACATTTATATTGATAGAAGATATAAATATGTTACGTGTACCTAAAACTGTTCTGCTGACTAGGCAGGCATTAAGCCTACTTATTTTAAGTTGTTGTTTTACGCATGTTGTGATACCCTGTAATTATGGGAACACTAGGGTTAAGACACTTTGTTTTTGTTTTGGAATGTGAAGTGTATACCCGTGTTGGGTGTCCTTTTTTTTTTTTTTTTTTTTTTTTTTTAAATAAATAGACATGGCAGCTTTATTAAGAACTAGCTGTCCGTCGCGGTGTTACCCGCGTTCCCTCAGGAAAACTTAACTTTCCCGTGATAAATATAGCCTATGTTTATCAGGTATAATGCAGGATTCTAATGGTGAAATATTTTTTTTCGGAGCCTATTCAATTCAAACATACAAACAAACAAACAAATAAATCTTTCCTCATTATATAGTGTAGACATCATATTATAAGAAAAAGTGCAAGAAAGACGAGGAAGAAAAAGGCCTAGAATCAATTTCATGAGTCAGATAAAAGAGAAGATCGCTGTCATGTCGTATAAAGAAGTACCTAAAGGAATCCGCATTGGAAAGGGAGAGGTGGAGGAAGTTGCATCATTGCACCGACAAAAGCTGAGCTCTTAAATTTGATGATGCTGAGTGTAGGATTTAGTGAGATACCTAGTGTACTACCCCAGATAATATAATACTAGAAGTATAATTATACTAGGTACTGCCACAGTACTGCCTACATTCTAGAAAAGTGAGCATATGTACCTACAAGCCAAACTGGGAAAGTTGAGGGCATTCTATCACATCTATTTCCCAGTTAGCAAATGTGGCAAGCTTGTTCTAAGCAAACAGGAAGTGCACTCGTGTACAGGAAACCTACCGACAGAAGACAGCAGTTAAGGCGAAGTTTGCTTACTACATATTCGGCTCTGTGTGGCTTTGATGATGATTGATTTCAGTAGCGGATGGATTGTGTGGAAAATGAAGAAAAATGGGAGGAAAGGATTAAGCAGAGTGGAAAAGGAAAACTTGTTGTGCCGACCCCACATAAAGTGGGATATTAAGGTCAGAGAGATGATGATGATTTTAGTACCTATGTAAGTTCCCTAAATTTTAGAAAAATACTGCCGATGGATTCAATAAACTGCCTAGCTAATCTCAACTGAACTGTGGCAACAGCATGCGTGGACACGGAACTGAAGAGGTTCTTCGACAAAACGGGTTGAATGGCTTTCTCAGCGTCCTGCCTGCAAGGCTGCCTTCCACTGCGAGCCTGCGAGCGAGGTTAGAGGTTACTATCATTAGAGTTTAGGCAAAAAGCACTATAAAACTTGAAAACTTATAAATTGAAATGTAATTTTACTTCATTTTATTAATCTTTTGAATTAATTTATGCGTTTTCTAGTTTTTTAATACAATTCTGACTTCAAATGATAGGTATTTATTTTATATTATATTATATTAGGTATACCCAAAGAGCACTACCATAATAGAGATAGGATATTCAATGGTTTGCAGGATGATTACCTTTGTACCTAGGTACCTACCTCCCTATGTCCTACTCCTATCCCAGTCCTACATTGGAATTAGTCAAAGGTTTTTGATTTTTATAAAAATCTTAATCCTACCTTATTTTTCCAGTCACGTGTAAAAAATGTACTTAATAAAAAATTTAGCATGAACTTTATTCCGTGATCAATCGCTTCGAACATTCGCTCACGCTGGATGACCATCGCACGATCTGCCACCCACCTTCGCCCAGCGGTAAGATGATTGCGCAACACCGGAACCCCGCTACATTGGATCGGTCAAAGCAGTGCATTGTCATTTTGGCTTTGCCAATATACGATGATAAACATCAACCTATCAGATCCTAATCCATCAACCTATCAGATTTTAGGATAATAATTATGTAAGTTGAAAACGCTTAGGGGTGTTACCACATAACAGTGTTACTTGGGTAGTACCTAGTAGGTACTAGGTACGATAAAGGTACACACGATAACAAATATTTTGGTAAAAAACATTAAGAAAGGTCTTCCGTAACTTCATCTAGGTACCTACATTCCTGGCGCTTCGGCGGCTGATCTCGTTATACCTACATTGGGTAACCTACCTAAGTTTCTACCTAATTAAATATTTTAAAAGTTTGTTAGGCTTCTAGCAAACACACTTATTGACGTTGTCTTTCCTGTGGGCCAGGCTGAGAGGATGGTTTAGGTGCTGGGCAAGCCTATTCCTATTCAAACAATGTGCCAGGCACTACAGCGTCCCGTTGAGTGAAGGCATGGATTGCCTCCTGACGCTGTATAAATCCTAATATAGATGTAAAGGCCTAAGTTTTTCTAGCATTGAAATCCATGTGCTTAGTCCTTTTAGAAGAATTGAAGTGTCTGCGATCAGACCAGACCCTTCAGGGCATGATGTCGTAACGTAACTCAACGGAGGTGTTGTGTTGACACCGTGATACACATCAGATCACTGACAGAATCGTAACGAGGTAGGTCACGCATCACGAGTCTCAGCGCACCATGGCACACCATCGGCTATCATTAATCGTGTCCACACCGCACGCATCAAGATTATTAAATTGGATGCAATACCTAGTCGGACATTTTTGCTCTTACCTACCTACGTCCGTCACAGATTACCAGTATTAGGTAGTAGGTACTATATGAGCCATTTTTATGACCATAAGGAATACTTAGCTAAAGTAATTGAGTTATAATTAGTAGGTAGGTACATTATAACTCAATGGCTAAAGTTGCTAAAGCCACATTCACTAAGGTCTCTTAATAAGTAATATTATATTATCGCCCTCCTTTGCAGTGTTATAGGTACCTACAAGTATGTACGAATACCTATAAACTTATTAAAAATCTATGGTTTATGTTTTTTAAGTAGTTAAAAATACTTTAACAAAAAATCCGGACAAGTGCGAGTCGGACTCGCACGGACTTTTTCCTTTTGAGGTACGGAACCCTTAAAAGTAGACACAATAATAAGTTACTTGTGATCTCCGCACTAAGCCAGGCCTGTATCGCGGAAAATCAGAAATGATTACTAACCTACTTTTATAAAAAAACACAGTTAGAAGTTAGATAGAGAACTTAACAACTTAGTATACTTAGGTAATAAGAATCCGAATAAAAGCAAACAAGAGATAAAAACTTACAAAGAGAGCAAATATCATCATCATCATCTCAGCCCTCTAGCGTCCACTGCTGAACATAGGCCTCCCCCATCGATTTCCACATCGATCGATCTTGTGCAGCCTGCACCAAACGGCTCCCAGCAACGTTTACAAGATCGTCTTTAAAAATATAAGTAAATGTAACATAAATAGCTACTAGAATACCTAACCTACCTAGTTAAATCGTAACTCTTGCACTCTAAGGCCACAGGACCTCAACGGCACGAGCCATACCTCTATCGAAAGCGGACACGTCACACGTAAGATTATGTAGGTGTACGATTTATATAATCGACTGTGACATGACATGTCATGCACCTGTAATGACACACTTCCAGTTGAGACATTACCACAACAGCCCGCAAAACGGGGACGCGCGGAATTAGCATACTTAGTTCATCTGTGTCCATTCCGATTGATAAATGTCGGTGATATCATATACCTACTTAGTCCGTTTTGTGTAAAAATCACGAGTGGAAAGTGGGTTAATGCTAGCGTAGGACCAAAAATATGGAGATGGCGTTTTTCCGAATGGGGGCGGATTGGAAATATCAGCAGCCAAACAACATATCTACCTACAGCTGATATAGCAAGACAAACAGATCCGTGAAATCTATTGTGTTATCTAGGCTACTCTGGAGTATTCAGAGAGAGACTGCGGTTTTGGTTTAGTACGAACACACCGCAAGCTCCTCATAACGCTAGAGGGCTTCTTAGTAAACAAACAGTAATTTAGTTTACTAGGTACCCCATGAATGATTTATTATTAGATTAGATATAGTAGGTACAGACCTACGGCTAAAGTTTCTTCCCGCCTACCGTAATCACATCGTCGCGACTGTTCACGCTAACTCCATTTGCATTATCCTGAGCTATAAGCTATAATCCACGAGTGGCTCTCGCTATGGTTACATAGGTCATGCATGCTACACAGATAATCTTGGTATGCCAAGCCGGCAGTGCTCCTCAGTAAACAAGCAGGTGGTGTGTTTCAAAGAGCGCGTAGCCCTTTCTCCAGACCAGTTACGTGCATGGGAGACCTTTCGCTTTTTTCGTCTGGCATGACGAGCCTACTTTGGCAGGTACCGACGACGTAAGCATCAAGCACGCCCCTCGTTAAAAATCTAATTAGGTATGTCATGTCGGAAGTATAATCGGTTACTATGAAACTGATCTTAAAAAAGATTAGTTGTTCCTAGCTAATGCTCTCGAAACTGTTCTTATCGGATACCGAGGTCTTTGTACGCACTTACATAAGAGTTTCTCAGTAGGAACCGGTCCCAAATAAATACCCACCTACCGGTAATATCTACGTAAGTATAACGAGTGCAATAAACGCAGAAAGCTCCGTAAGTTACGTATTTGTACCCACTTGTTTATGGGCAAAACAGACCACGTTTGATTACGCAAAGGTTACAAAGATCCGGAATAAGTAGGTAGTACCTACATAATACCAACCCACCTATCTAAAGGCTAGAACTTTTTAAAGCTTCCGTCGACAAGGAAAGTTCTTACTGCGAAATTTCTCCGTAATTTTGTTTGAGTTGATTTAATTTGCTGTCTCTGGAATGCATGTTTTTATAGGTTCTATATACCTATATTGTTTTTACCTACCTTAGTACCTACCTATCTGCTTGTTGTGCCTTGCCAACGGGATGAAATGAAACTGTTCGGTGCACGGTTCGGTGGAATGAGGCAACTAAGACCTATTGCCATTTGTGACCCCATTCCTTCTGAGATCGCGCATTTGGTTTCTTGAGGGTCATTAGAGGTCACCAATCCTACTTACACATAAACTATAAATAGATATAATAAAATAATTTTCTTCTGCTTAGGAAAACAATTAGGTACTTACCTACCTTTAGATCATAATTAGTTATCCTTTCCTTGTAGTAAATGTATTGTTTAACTAGGTCTACTTGGTATGTACCAAAGAAAATTATACTCAGGAGGTATGTACCTACCTAAGCACTATTGTGTATCTATTTTACCATTGTCCATATAGGTAAAGTTCTTATTCGAATTCTATACTTAAACATGTGTGTAATTATAATGTGACTTTTAAAAGTAAGTTGTTTGTTTTAGTAAATTACCATGTTAAAAAAACCTAAAAGAATAGTTTTTCAAGGAAACAACATCTTCCAACCAAACCACAGCAGGGCTCTAAATGGCAACTCAGACCCAAAGTCAACAAGTATAATATAAAATTAGATTCTATGAGAACGAAAAGTAAAATTACAAACATAAATAAAAGGGAAATTGTGGAAAAAACCTCTTACGTAGGTAAAATCCTATTTGTTTTCATATTTTCAGGCTAATTATTTTTTACAACTCTAGTCATGGGAAACAACTAGTCTAAAATTATGAACAGACCTTAGCGGACAACAAATAAAATTTTGTTATCAAAATGTAAACCAGCCTGACAAGCCGCCATGTTTTCTTCTAAACCAAATTGACAGGACTGACTGACTGACATGTATGAATTTTTAAAGTAAAACTTGACATTGGCAGAATTAGACTGTTATGTGGTTACAGTTGCCATTTGTGGTTGCGTTGCGTCTCGCACTCGGACGAACTTTATAGGGGACGTCTGATTGAAGGAAGTCCTCATACAAAATTTTCTGTCAATTTTTGCGGGGGACGAGGTAGCACACTAACGCATTTTACACACACATACGCATTTCGTTTTTGTATCGCTACACAAGCACACTACATAAAAAATACTACACACTCTCATTTTTACACACACTATTGCAAATTTCGTATAAACATAATGTAGCGACGTAAAACAGAAAGTAGCACACATCAAGAAAATTAGGGAAGGGAACGTCAATAATATTATCGTTATCGATTATATGCGTGAATGAGTGAATGATGACAAATTATTTCTTCCATTTCTCAGTTTCTATTAATCGTATATTTTGCATTGTGAATAAAATTAACTTAACAATGCTTTACAATGTAGTAGATAAGTTAATAACAAGTAAAAATCGGTTAGACCGTAAAATTTAATGGTACAGTGCCACCAAAATATCGAATTTCGAAACTATTAATGTGTGTAAGCTATCGGTCTATTGATGTCGTCCCACTAGTTCTTTCGAACCAGTGTGGCGAAAGGATTTCAAGTGCGCCCCAAAGAGGCGTCTTTATACGTTGACGATGACGAGTTTACATAGGTAGGAACTTATATTTTCTGAATACTTAGGTACTGTAAAACTAGTTTATTTAAATCTAATAGCCTTGAACCTTCATTACAATTATAGCTACTTCTGCCATATGTAAGTATATACAGGATGTCATAGGAACGACAGTCAAGCGGAAGTCCAGTGATGCAGGACCACTGTTGCTGCAATGTCACAAAAACATGAATAACTTCTAAACTACAAAAAATCGTTGAACATACATGGGGGTGATTTGGGTAGCCCTTGGGGTGTTGCATCACTAGACTTTTGCTTGACAGTCGTTTCTGTAGGGATGTTTGTTGCTTTTGTAGTACTTAAACCTCAAATGGTCCCATAGGCTTTTTCGATCCTTACATGAAACTGAATCGATTTTAGTACAAAAAGTATAGGAAAAGTTTTTGACAATTTCTGAATTTTCTAGTACTCAAACGACCCCATAAAGTCTTTTGATGTTTACCTGAAACTGAATAGATTGGAATCAATTTTTTTTTCCTTTTGCCATTTTTGTCGCTGTCTGTACATTTTTTCAAAATCTGCGAATGCAGTTTAAAATATCTCAAAAAGATAGGGAAGGTCTTCTAAGAGCGTTTTCTTGTAGCTACAATGGTTAAGGTACCTGCTCTCCATGGCCCATCTCAAAAATCCACCTGTATAGTCCGAGTAGGCGTCCAGGATGGATGTCTATTGCATGCTTGTTTCCATTTTTCTTTAATAATCTCTTGGGAACATAAAATCAACAAGCAAAGAAAAGTAGGTACATACAAAACTTTTAAAAATGTTCATCTTCCGTTCATTCATTTAAATCATCGATATCAATACCACTGCACTATAGAACATTTCAACTAGTCAAGTTAGGGTTGTCATCAATTTGAAATAATTATTACTATGTTTTAAAATAAATTACCTATAATTATTTTGCGTGGTTTCATTTTATTTTTAATTCACAATATATTCATAGTTATTATGTCGGATTGCGGGAGGGGGGATCAAAGTTCCCACTTTTGGGCTTTTCGCTTATATTCCGATAGCGGTGCGTCGTATGACAAAAAGTTTGTAAATTAAATGAAAGATCATATAATTCTCTACGACTTTTGTAATATACTATTCCGAATTTTCATCAGGTTTTGCGGTTTTGAGACACACGCTCCGGAAAAAGGCAAGCTACACGCTCCGGAAGAATAAAAGGAAGCTACATTCCTTTTCAGCTTTATAACTTCAGAACCAGTCATGTTAAGCTACAAAGGTTAAAAAAACCTAACTTAAAGATAAAAAAGAAAAATTTTACGGCCTTGAAAACGGTTGGAAATTCTGGAAAAGGGTATGGAGTTGAAGAAAATTTTATGATCTTTCATTTAGCATAAGTAAATTAATTTGGAATAATAATTGCATTGAAACGCACCGTTTTTGATAAATTAGTCAACTCCCTCCCACTCCGGCTCACCTCCTAGACATCAGTACTTTTAGTATGTTCACTTCCTAAGCACCCAGAACAAGTTTCTTATGGAACCGCATATATACCAGCTCACGCATTCTACAACTCTCTTTTAATAACTGAACTGTTGGCAGTTTATTAAATGTAAAAAATTATGGAACACATTATAGAAAAGCAATTAAAATGTAACTAGATTAAAATAAACGTGTTTTGATTTTGAAAAAACTTAGTGACATCCCTGACTCGCTACATAGATTATTACATAGTATTGTAGTCACGTGAATAGACTTATTCATTCATTCTTATGGCGGAAAATTCAAATTACTCAAATATAAATATCATAAATTCATAAGGAAATTAATAGTTATGTTACAAATTAAATACTCACAAATGAAAAGAGATGCCGTCGCTTTTGAAATTTGATGTTGCCGACTTGTTTCGATAACAAAATACAGCACGATTAGGCATTTTATGGCAGCTCTGTTCTCGCTGAGGTTCAGAAGTATTGTGTCAAAATGGCTACCGAAGTAGTTTTTATAAACTGGAACGACTCGGAGTCGTGTACATTTGACAGAGGGGAAATACAAGTTATGGCGCATCCCTACCTTAATGATCGAAGGTCTCGCACGAACTAGAACGGGACATCTGATTGAAGGAAGTCCTCATACAAAATTTTCTGCCAATTTTTGCGGGGGACGAGGTAGCACACTAACGCATTTTACACACACATATGTATTTCGTTTTTGTATCGCTACACCAGCACACTACATAAAAATTACAACACACTCTCATTTTTACACACACTATTGCAAATTTCGTATAAAAATAATGTAGCGACGTAAAACAGAAAGAAGCACACAAAAAGAAAATTAGGGAAGGGAACGTCAATAATATTATCGTTATCGATTATATGAGTGAATGAGTGAATGATGACAAATTATTTCTTCCATTTCTGTTTCTATTAATCGTTTATTTTGCATTGTGAATAAAATTAACCTAGCAATGCTTTACAATGTAGTAGGTAAGTAAATAAAAAGTAAAAATCAATTAGAGCGTACAATTTAATTGTACAGTGCCACCAAAATATCGAATTCCGAAACTATTAATGTGTGTGAGCTATCGGTCTTCTTCTTGATGTCGTCCCACTAGTTCTTTCGAACCAGTGTGGCGAAAGGATTTCAAGTGCGCCTCAAAGAGGCGTCTTTATACGTTGATGATGACGAGTTTACATCGGTAGGAACTTATATTTTCTGAATACTTAGGTACTGTAAAACTAGTTTATTTAAATCTATTAGCCTTGAACCTTCATTACAATGATAGCTACTTCTGCCATTGTAACTATATACAGGATGTCACAGGAACGACAGTCAAGCGGAAGTCCAGTGATGCAGGACCACTGTTGCTGCAATGTCACAAAAACATGAATAACTTCTAAACTACAAAAAATCGTTCAACATACATGGGGGTGATTTGGGTAGCCCTTGGGGTGTTGCATCACTAGACTTTTGCTTGACAGTCGTTTCTGTAGGGATGTTTGTTGCTTTTGTAGTACTTAAACCTCAAATGGTCCCATAGACTTTTTCGATCCCTACATGAAACTGAATCGATTTTAGTACAAAATGTATGGGAAAAGTTTTTGACAATTTCTGAATTTTCTAGAACTCCCCATAAAGTCTTTTGATGTTTACCTGAAACTGAATAGATTGGCATCAATTTTTATTTTCCTTTTGCCATTTTTGTCGCTGTCTGTACATATTTTCAAAATCTGCGAATGCAGTTTAAAATATCTCAAAAAGATAGGGAAGGTATTCTAAGAGCGTTTTCTTGTAGCTACAATGGTTAAGGTAGCTGCCCTCCATGGCCCATCTCAAAAATCCACCCTGTATAGTCCGAGTAGGCGTCCAGGGTCTATTGCATGCTTGTTTCCATTTTTCTTTAATAATCTCTTGGGAACATAAAATCAACAAGCAAAGAAAAGTAGGTACATACGAAACTTTTAAAAATGTTCATCTTCCGTTCATTCATTTAAATCATCGATATCAATACCACTGCATTATAGAACATTTCAACTAGTCAAGTTAGGGTTGTCATCAATTTGAAATAATTATTAATATGTTTTAAAATAAATTACCTATAATTATTTTGCGTGGTTTCATTTTATTTTTAATTCACAATATACTCATAGTTAATAAGTCGGTTTGGGTTTGGGGGAGGGGGATCAAAGTTCCCACTTTTGGGCTTTTCACTTATATTCCGATAGCGGTGCGTCGTATGACAAAAAGTTTGTAAATTAAATGAAAGATCTTATAATTCTCTACGACTTTTGTAATAATAATT
Source organism: Epirrhoe alternata (assembly GCA_963565295.1). Classification (NCBI taxonomy): domain Eukaryota; kingdom Metazoa; phylum Arthropoda; class Insecta; order Lepidoptera; family Geometridae; genus Epirrhoe; species Epirrhoe alternata. Next base: position 7,569,286 of record OY751375.1, read on the forward strand.
CAGAATTTTCATCAGGTTTTCCGGTTTTGAGCCACACGCTCCGGAAAAAGGTAAGCTACACGCTCCGGAAGAATAAAAGAAAGCTACCTTCCTTTTCAGCTTTATAACTTCAGAACCAGTCATGTTAAGCTACAAAGGTTAAAAAAACCTAACTTAAAGATAAAAAAGAACATTTTTACGGAGCTTGAAAACGGTTGGAAATTCTGCAAAAGTATAGAATAAAAGTTGAAGAAAATTTTATGATCTTTCATTTAGCATAAGAAAATTTATTTGGCATAATAATTGCATTGCAACGCACTGTTTTTGATATATTAGTCAACTCCCACATCTATTGATTACCTACTTCATGATTTTAGTTTCGTAGTAACTCTCAATGTAATAAATAACAATTTACATTGTTATATTTATATTTGTAATACTTAAGTACCTTACCTACCTTAAGTTATGTGCTTTAATATGTTACTTTCCTACATAAAAACGTATGCTGCATGCTCGTGCACACAATAAAATGTAAGTAATTTTAAGTTCTCATCTAAGTGAATTTATTGTAATTCTTTTGAGAATAAATGTCTTAAACCTGAACTCCCTCCCCTCCCCACTCCGGCTCACCTCCCAGACATCAGTAATTTTAGTATGTTCACTTCCTAAGCACCCAGAACAAGTTTCTCAAGGAACCGCTTATATACCAGCTCACGCATTCTACAACTCTCCTTTATTAACTGAACTGTTGGCAGTTTATTAAATGTTAAAAATTATGGAACACATTATAGAAATGCAATTAGAATGTAACTAAACTAAAATAAACGTGTTTTGATTTTAAAAAACTTAGTGACATGCCTGACTCGCTACATAGAATACTACATAGTATTCGCGAAGGAACAGGAGTAAAATCACCTAGTTTTAAGACGTTTCAAAGTGATCCCAGCGGTCCTACTGAATAAATGATTTTTGACTTTGACTTTGACATTGTAGTCACGTGAATAGACTTATTCATTCATTCATAAGGCGGAAAATTCAAATTACTCAAATATTAATATCATAAATTCATAAGAAAATTAATAGTTATGTTACAAATTAGATACACACAAATGAAAAGAGATGCCGTCGCTTTTGAAATTTGATGTTGCCGACTTGTTTCGACAACAAAATACAGCACAAATAGGCAGCTCTGTTCTCGCTCAGGTTCCGAAGTATTGTGTCAAAATGGCGACCGAAGTAGTTTTTATAAACTGACACGATTCGGAGTCGTGTACATTTGACAGAGGGGAAATACAAGTTATGGCGCATCCCTACATATTGATCGAAGCGTTGCGTATAAAAAAAAGCAAATAAAAGAAGAAGAAGAGTTTGTGTTTTTTTTTATTATTTTCCAATCCTACCTGCCTATCTAATCTGTGAAAGTACTTTATTTTTGCTGTCTAGCCATCGCTCCGTCCATCCCCTTGGTCCATCCGCGGTTTTAAAGGAAAAACAGAGTGATTGCTATGAAATGTGTTGTAAGGGGGCTAAAGTAGCTGAGTTATTCACCAAAACCATAGCAGCAACTAAATGTTTTGACAAGAATCTACAAAAAGTAAGATCTTTATGTTTCGTAACATTTGTTTACATTGTGAAAAACCTGCATTAGTTCTTATTTTCTGAAGAAATCTTAATAATACCTACCTTAAAATTGCAGGTCAAAGTCACATGCTGTAGCGAGGGCAGAATGGTAACAGAATTTCAAGTGGGGCCAGAACACCTGAACCAGAGAGACACCCTTCATGGTGGTTTTATAGCCCACCTTGTCGATGCAGTGTCCACTTATGCCCTCACTAGCAATGAAAAGGTTGAAACAAGAGGAGTTTCAATAGACCTTAGTGTCACGTAAGTACCCTTACCTAATAGGTACCTACTGATAATGTCAATATAATGCCAACATCTTTGACTGAGTGTGGTGGTAGCCACTGTTATCCCAGGCTACATTGCAGGTCTGTCTCACAACATACATACATACATACATAAAATCACGCCTATTTCCCAAAGGGGTAGGCAGAAACCACCTACCTAGTCTCACAACAATAGATGGTGAAACAGTTCGCTCATTACCTGATTAGAGCACGGGTTTAGTGTCAACAATCTTAATTTTATATGTAAACCTGCCGCAGCCAACTGGTTTAATCAGCCATTCAATTAAACACCTAGCCATTTGATTACACGGCGCCATATAAAGAACGCCAAAGACATTTACTAAGCTTCTCCTAAGAACAGAAAGCATTGTGCATTAATTAATTAGTAAAGATTATTTAAGTATACATGACTTAAATCTAAATGTCATTTCTTTAAACCAGGATACTTCGATTTTTTTTGACTTTGCCAATGACTTTGCCATTTTTTTTATAGCCAATGAATTAAAAAATATACCTAAAGTAAAAAATATTAATAAATCACTTTTTTATTACAGATATATGGCTCCGGCAAGAGAGGGAGATACTGTTGAAGTGGAAGCGATCACAAAAAAGACAGGCAAGAAGATTGCTTTCCTTGAAGTATTGGTGCGGAATAAAGAAAATGGATTACTTTTAGCAACAGGTAGGCACACAAAGTATATTGGTGTGTAGATCGTAGTTTATAAGCCTTATCAATTAATATATTATGTTCACAATATTAACTTATTTAATTTTCTTAAAATATTATCCGGTACCTAGATAAGTTCTAGTGTAGGAATATGATGTTGATATTATTCAAAATAAAAACATACAAGAACAATAAGTAATTTTATCTTTGGCACACTTATAAATCGTACTAATATAATAGAGCTGAAAGGTTGCGAGTTTGTTTTTATGTTTGTGTTTCAATCACATGTGTGATTGTAAACCAGTATGTGTTCAACTGATTTGGATGAAACTTGGAATAGGCGTAGATAGCGACCTGGAATAGCATATAGGCTATTCAAAATGTAGGAATCACGCGAGCGAATCCGCGCGCAGTAGCTAGTGTAAATTATAATACTTAAATCTATGCAGATATGTAGTGGTAGGAGTAAAATGAAACGCCATTTTTTTTTGCTTTTTATTGCTGGGAACATTAATTTGTATCATTCGAGTTACCATAGAATACATAGCTTAGGTTGCTGGTCAATCATTCTCAGATAAAGTACATGGTTTACATACTAAATCGAAACAGTGTCGTACCCTGTCAGAAAACTCTTGGAATACATTTGCTTTGGTTTCGCGCATCAGCCTACTCGGTTATGGCCGTTTTAGCCTTACATTACAGTAAACATATTTTATATTGATTGAGTAAACATTGAGAACATTGAGTAAAATTTTATGATTCTATTGTTAATCTACCTAACCTAAACTTTCCCCCTTTATAAACTTAGACTAAAAATACTTAATGTTTATTTCAAAATCAAATATAGGTAGATAATAAAAATATTAATTGTTTTTTTTTGTTTTTAATATCGTGAAACACTCATGAGTGAAAATTTCTATTTCATTTCAAAAGATACAGGCGACAGACAATGCTTAAAAAATGCGTCCTTGGTCTCTTCATGTACAGAATCCTTAACAGTAAACCATAATTAACCTTTCCTCGTTCTTTTCGTTCATTCCCTTATTATTAGTTTTTATAACTATTTGGCTTGATTGACATGGACGTAGAAGAATGGGAAGTCAAAGATGAGCAGTATTTATGCTGAAAACACTGTTGAACAGTCCTGTTTGTCCGGCTGGTGCTAGATTTTAATTGTACAAACCTTGCTACCTTCTCCAGATCCATGTAACCTAGCCTTTACCTATAGTAATAGGTACTTATGCTAAAAACACTGGATGAATTCTAAATGGTATGTAATTATAGTATGGTTAAGTTATTACGACTAGATTCTTATTGTATTAATGTAACACGTTCTATACCCGCCAAAGGTCGCAGCCGCAGCATGCCCCCCATCAGCTCAGTAAAGTTGGCCAGTAGGGTGTCGATGGCACAAACGTGTTAAAATGCATGTTGGTAATTTATAGTAGGTAAATCAGTACAAATCAGTACAGTACAAGTTTATAAGAATAACGTTCAAATAAGTAGAAGTATAAATATCAAGAGTAAAATAAGTAGAAGTATAACGTTCAAAAAATAGGAAGAGGGTAAAGTCTGTATTTAAATATCAAGAGTAAAATGACATTGTAAATGGGATGTGAAAGTTTAATTAAATTCTTTTAATTTGGACCATACAGACAGAAGGGATCGAACAGTGTTGTTTCTGTAATGGCACGTCACAATGACTCTAGGGTCGGTCAATGAGTTGGTTGTGGAATGGTTTGGTCAATACCATATCAATAGACGCATCAATAGCTGGAAATAGTAAAAACAACATTTAGTGCAAATCAATAGGGTGAGTCGTCTGAATCATGCAGTTCTCTTCGAGATATTCAATGCGGTCCTTTAACATTTGAACTGTGGACGCGAGATCTTGTTGTGTGTTCTCCAGGGAAGCCAGGCGTTTTGCTTCCTGCTTCCCCTGAACATCATCCACGCTACGGCGTGCGCGACGCTGCTCGCTGTCTGAATCTTCGTCGCAACTTTCGCAGTCAGCCCAGTAACGGAAATCAATCGAAGGCAGATCATCGCATGAAATCAGTCCATCTTGCACCTCTGGCAACATAAACACATTCTCACCAATCGTATCAATATTATCGCCATTGTCACACAAAACCCGAGCCAAACTGGTTTCCTTGATTTGACGCAGTTGTTCGGCCTTAAATACGCTGGGATTCTCGTACCAGAATCGGTCACCATCACGCAGGCGAACGAATTGTTCCAGAAGCAGGCATCTAAATAGTGGACCGACCTTTCCGCCATCGACTTGGTCTTCAAGAATGCCGCCAACCCACACATCGATATTGTCTACGGATCCATACAGTTGTTCCAGTTTATCCCTTACTGTCTTATCGGAGATTTCGCCTGCCAAATCATCGAAGCTGGTTGCCTGTGTCATGTTACAGAATTGACGCCACTTGTTGTACGGTGGGATTCCGTGGTCGCGACTGCGTTGAATATTGATGGCGGCCAAATCCAGAGCAACAGCATGAGTACTGTAGAAAAGTTTCTCGGTAAGTTCTGAATTCAGGTTTTGAGTAGGAGTTTTCAGTTTAGCTGGGGTCGTGAACATTCCTCGGATCAATGGATCTACTCCACCTTCATCGACCAGTCTCCAAGGAGAGAAAAATGCGTAGCGGAGCTGAAGATGACCCTCCTTGATCGGCTCAAAGTTTTCATCGTAACGATGTAAAATTGGATTAATCATCGAGTGACCAAAGCGTAAAGCAGCAGTAGCAAAAACATTAGATACAGACGGATTAATGTTAGGGTTGTACTCCTTGTATTCACCTAAAAGTGCAGTTCCTTCTGGGCCAAGTATAATAGGTAGCCAATGCGCGTAAGTAATGAACTGAATTTCAGCTCCCACAACTTTCCTAGCTTCCTGATAAGTTTTATCGCCATCCCAAAACGGATTGATGGTCTTCAGCTTGAGTGACACACGGTTATGCTCTCGCAACCATATTGTATGGAAGGCAGCTAAGCCAATCTGTTCGTTAGCACGAATGTCTCCAGCTACAAAGCAACTCCGAGTACTTTCATCGAGATTACGTCGACAATCCATTCCATTCAAACCTGTTGTAGGCAACAGAGGCTTCCTACCAGGGAAAGTGGCACCAACCCTTAAAAGACCGTTTTCGTTGTTGAGATCGCGTAAATCTTCAGCGACAGCCTTCTCGAATCCATAGACTTGCGAAGCATCAATGAAGGATGTAAGTTGATTGATCTGTTCCCGTGGTTGCATAGCACCAAAAAGACCCGAAGTCATGCCAGACCCGCAGACTGCGCTGGTCCTGATGAAGTCAATGCATCGGCGGTTCGTAATTCTTGTATCATTTTGAGGTACTTCTATAGGAAAACAAGGAGCAGCGTAATCGCATGTTTTTTTGCAGTCAACACCATCCCAAGTTTCAGAACTTACTGATGGTAGAGCATGATCTAAGTCGTGGTCGAGCCACTGACCCCACTGCATCACCATGTGCGTAATCTTTACGTCTTCAGAAATTTCAGTCGTAGTTATTACCGTGTTCGAGACCAACCTAGAACCTGGAAGTATAAAGCCGTTATATTTTTTGTCCTTATTCCAGCCCACGGGGTGGCTAAAACCATTTTCGTATATTGGGAAAAGTATTCGCCGAAAACCGGTGAGTGATGAACCCCATGTCGGATTATCGAAGTTATTGCAGGAACCATCGTAGGACCGATATTTAGAATGGAAGCACATATCCATGCAGTCGAGTTTTTCCCTATGGGCAACACATCCAGAGAGTTTAGCAATCACGTCCAAGTGCTGGTTGGAAAGAATGTGTTGGTAATTGAAAGGTTCAACGGATTTAATAGACAAGCCAGCATCTGTATACTGCTTGATAGTGTCAAGTGCTCTTTCATAAATTTCAGCTGCTTTGGCTACCTCTCTAGCAGGTGCATTTGGAAAACGGGCGATCCTATACAGCTCTTCTAGATTTTTTTTAGTAGTTTTATTGTAGAATAGATTATCGACCGTCCTAGTGATAGCTTGTTCTATATCTCGCGTCGCTTGAGTCAAGGCTATGTTAACGTATGCATCACCCGGAAGCACACGGCCCTTAACAGTCAAAAAAACAGAGGCAGTGTCGCGGCCATATTCGTTGAAGAATGTACATTCATAACGACCAGTATCATTAGTAAAGACACTGTTTATAATGAGACTACCAACTTGGGTAATTCTAAATCGTTCGCCCTCGTAAATTCTTGTTCCATCCTTACGCCACTCTACCGTTGCAGGTGGTTCGGCTACCACTTCACATGGTAACATAACGGATGTTTCTTTATAAGCGTCTGTATCTTCAGGTTTCAAAACAATGTGTGGTGGAACAATCTGTAAAGCCTCTACTTTGAGTATAGCAGATTTTTCGACATATCCTTCACTGTTCTCGGCACGACAGTGGTAAATACCGCCATCCTCGTCTGTTACTTTGTGAATTATTAATTTTCGATTGTCATTACTAATTTCGATATTTTCACCGGGTAGTAAAGGAAGGGTATCCCTAAACCAACTAAGAACAGGGTCAGGCACACTTCTTGCAGAACAAAAGAACTCAGCGTTTTCGCCTCTCAACACCGTCAGGCTTTTCGGGTAGGTGTCGAAAAATGGTTTAGCTGAAACAAAAATAAAATCAGTGGCACTCCGGGAGTTCCGACACAAGTGAAAACTTAAAGTTGTCAATTCAAAAAATACACTATATATCTAATATACGAGTATACCGTGTGTATTTTTTGAATCGTCAGGAAATTAACTTCTATTGTAAGTAATTAGCTTAATAAGTGGCCTTCATCATCCAAAGCAAAGGAATACCGTAGACTTGAAGTAAAATGCCCAACGCGAACCTAAAGAAGTGTTCACTTCAAAAAGAACCAGTGTAGACTTGTAGCGTAAGGCATCGATAACATGAGGTACTCCTACTGGGCTATGTCAGCCTGGTACTTTAGATGGTGGTAATTACTTATATTTAAACTTAGTTTTGAATAACAAATTGGCAATGAATGCATGCAAAACGCTTCATTCATAGTTAGGTAGGTGTACCCTACCTATAACTACGCATTACAAAACCTCAAAAGTTGACTTTCTAGCTGTCGGGTTTTTTGATTTTTTAATATACCACAGAATACAGAGGGGTAATATGCTGTCAATGTGACTTTGAGCTTGTGGTCTTTCAAAGAGTTTCTATGGGTGTGCTATGGGAGACTCTTACTAACTTATGCTCGCCTGGTACTTTTGATAGCGTTTTAACCTTGAAATCTTGGATTCTTTCACCGCACTCGTAAATTGCCCAACGCGCCTAATACATCACACATCCACATCCAAGATCTCAGAGTTGGATAAGGATGATGCCACGATACATATGGTTCATAGGGTACAAAATGCTTCAGTTCAGTGGGCATTGACCTTTGCAAGGAATCCACAGAAATATAAGGTTCAGAAAGAAGTTTTCACTGTAAAAAGTTTTTTAATACCTAATGTACCTATTAAATATTTCCACGGTTATCTAGAAAATTATAATAATTTATAAATTTTAATAAATTACCAAAAATAGTAAGCTCAATGGTGGTCATAATTGTTCCTTGTACATTTTCAGCTTTGCAAGTGTAAAGTCCAGCATCTTTGTTCTCAATAGATTCAATCTTAATAGAACCATTATGGTGAATGGAGATGCGATCTGATAGCAAAATTCTTTGACTATTGAACAGCCAAGCCAGATGTGGTTTCGGATTGCCATTAGCGGCACAGTTGAACATTACATACTGTTGTCCTAGCATGGCAATTTGTTCTTCAGGCAGCACAGTGAATATGGGGGGAGCTAAAACCAAACAATACAATATTATACCAGGTGTTTTTATATCGGTATGGTACCTTTGCGTTGTAAAACTTGTAAATAAGTGTAAACAAGTAGGTACCGAATTCATCAGGCCTGTTGATCATCATTTTCGCTGGTTTGGAGTGAACTTCGCCAGCTGGGTTCTTCGCCATACATTCAAAAAGGCCTATATCAGTTTCGTCGGCGTCATGAACCATAAGTGTGCCATTGCTCAATATTTCATAGCGAGTAGTCTCGACGGGTATCTCTGCAGAGTCACGAAGCCATACTATTTCGGGAGCCGGTTCGCCGGTCACTACACAAGTAAACATAGCATCTTCTCCAGAATTGACTACAACATCTTGAGGTGCTTTCTCGATTTCGGGTTGCTCTGAAAAATTTTATTTCTTTATTTTTACTGCACAACACTTTTGCTTGGACTTCTATTAGACTTTTGGTAAGTATTTGAGCAGAATTAAAAAGGTGAAAAATTAGAAGAAACATTTTATAATGAAAAGGATAAAAAAGTAAAAAATATAGAAAAAAAATCTATTCTGATAGATGTTGACACCTCGATACGAAATCAGTAAAAACGCTCCGCCGAGGTGATCATCAGAATCGATAAGAAAAACCAAGCATACCTCCTCCGTTATCAGGTAAGATTGACTCACGGCATTTAAAATCTTTCTCGGTCATAGCAGCGAGGGAGGTTCCGGTAAGACTGGTGGGTTCATAGCATGTGGCAGCCACATTCATTTCGCTGTGCTGAGCCAGCATACGGACCATCCACAGTAAAGAGCAATCACACACGAGCGCATTACTATCCAGTCGTAGTTTCTTGAGGCGGGGCATGTCTGAGAACGATCCAGATGGAATGCTCTTCAGGCGGTTATTGTGCAAATATCTAAAACAAAGAACCCGTTCGTAGTAGGTTAACTACTAACTACTATTTGTATACTGAAATTAAGATTGCGAGTAGTATTGAGTACTTTATTATTATTATGAGCCCGTGATGTCCCACTGCAAGGCAAAGGCCTCCCTTCCTTTCTTCCACTCAACTCTATTGAGTACTTATCTAACTTAATTTGATTAAACAATTAAAACTTACAATCTTTCCAGGCGGGGCATGTTGGAAAACATGTCTGGTTCAATTTGATGAATTTCATTTACATGCAAATACCTGAAATTAAAAACTCGTCAAAATGTGATAAGAAATATGTATGTACCTAAGTATGGCCCATGCAACCCTCTCGTATTATTTAGTATATAACCTAGATGTTTCGAAAAATTAGATGCCTACCGAATTTTAACGTTTGTTAGAATTCAAGTTCATAATACCACCCACACTACATCCATATTCATGTTTCATTATCCATTATTATCATCCACTAACGTTATAAATGTTAAAGTAACTTTGTCTATCTGTCTATTTGATTAGGCTGAGGGAGGCCATTCAGGTTCCATACAAGGTTGGACCCAAAAGTCAAAAGTGCCGGCAAAAATATATAAAATTGAAAAATCTGGATTTTGATTCAATTAAATTTTTTGACTTACAAAATCATTTGAAGTAGTATTGACTTACAGACTTGGTGTCATATTGAAAAATATTCCGATTGACTTCCCCAATTAGTGGTGATACCTATATTTTCGTTGGCCGGCACTTTTGAATATTGGGCCCAGAATTAATCTGTTATTAGCATTATATTGTAGGTACTAGCGGACTATCACAACTTCGTTTTATAGTTATTGACTTAATCATTGACTGGTTATTGAAATAATGTGAACCTTTCAAATGGCAGTTGTTAAAATATGTTAGGTATGTATGTACTTAAATTGCTGTTGTTTCTAGCCCGCACTGCCCCACTGCTGGGCGAGTTTACCGAGCTTTCCTATATTATTATTGTAATATTGCATTTACTTATCGGCGGCGCGTGTCGGTCGTCGTCGGTTGGTAGCGGTGAGCTGACCTGCTGTATTCTGTGCCTTAGGTAACAACTAAGTTACTTTTACTACAACCTGCCTGTATTGGTTGTTACCTAAGCCCAGCTCACCGCTACCAACCGACGACGACAGACGCACCGATAAGATGAAATCTAAGTTGCTACCTGACTTTTGATCGTCTTTACAATGCGTCTATTGCCGAACAATTTCTAAAAAATATTACTGACATTCAATTTTGCTATAGGTAGTGATGGAATAATTATAACACCCAACCGGACCGCGACATAATACCGAGCCCACACTAGGATTACCTGTGTCGTGGGTAAACTACGAGTACAATAGTATTACATACGAACTCTATTCAATATTCTAGATAACGCGAGTCTAAACCAAGCTTCGATCAATTCAGAACAGCCCAGCGCAGCGGTAGCCTTTGAACTTGGTAAGCCGATAAAATATTGATTGTAGAGACACATTGAAATGTGAAAGTAACAGTAACTCTGTCTATCTGTTTGTTACCGTTTCACGCCTAAACCGCTGAACAGATTAAGTTAAAATTTGGCATGGATAAAGATTTTACCCCAGGGGACCCCAGGACATAGGCTACTTTAAATAAAAAACGTGAAAATAAGGGTTGAAAGTTTATATGGTGACCATAATGAAGCATCGCTTTGCGCGGAATGAGTATGGATGACCGCCTCTTTTAGCACTCTAGTTTTTTTTATTTCGTATAATCTCACTCATCAATAAATCCGAAGTTAAGATTTTCGTAAGTTATTCTACTATCCTACATAATAAATCTGAAAGTTTGTTTAGATGTTTTTATGTCACGTGGCGGTTCACTGGCTTAGGCGTGATTGGAACACAATATTAACCACGCCTAAACCAGTGAACCGATTTGGATAGTTATACGAGTATACTTAGGTATTTTATTTCTCAAAAGTTAACAATCTATTGTTAGTGTAGTGTTTCTAAGTCTTTATTAGGTTTGTCTAACTAAACAGTAAACACTACATTGAAGTGTCAGTGGGCGGGGCACATAGCTCGTAGAATAGACGGCCGTTGGGGTATGGAATGTATTAAATCAGATCAAAATATACCTACCTACTCATAGTCCATTTAAATGAATCAAACAATATCATAAATTAAAATTACAGCTTGCAAATGTGTAAAACCATTTTACGCTGTTGTGGCCGGTCCATCAAGCCAATCTGATTCAATATTTGCTTCATTGAACTTTATTGAATGAGACTTGAAGCACTTACAGTTGTTCCAAGTGTGGGAGATCATTGAAGACATCGGAGCTAATATGTTGTATGCGGTTGCGATACAAGTAAAGGTATCTGAGCCTATGCAGGCCGTAGAAGACATCAGAATGGAGGGCCTTCAGATGGTTATCGTTTAGCAGCAACGAACGAAGGTTATGCATGTGGCTGAACCCGCCACGGTCCAGCTCGTGGATCTTGTTGAAACGAACATCCCTGCGAAAGAACACTAAAATGTACTTTAACTATATTTAATTTTATGTCTACGAGTAGAAACATAGGCCTTTACTAATAAACTTGACATAAAGTTATGTCATGCACAACCTATGAATAATAACCATAAATTTTTTTTGTTTATGCATGACTTAACTTTATGTCAAGTTTATTAGTAAGGGCCATAATGTGTATGTTGCCACTACTGAAAACTATCCAACTGAAAATTGCTCAACTCGCTACGCGATTTCTTCTGACATTGAGTTTTAACTAAGTAGTGTACACTACCTACTTACCTACCTTTCTACCTACTAATCTACTATAAATATTAAGTCAGTATAATATCGTTTGCTAAAACCTCATCTTCCTAATCTAAATATGTAGGATACGGCTGAGTATGTGTGTTGTTAGTTCGACTGTAGTTACTGTGTTATTTACACTACGTTTGAACCTTTGATCAAATCCTTGCAATCTGGCAGGTTGTTATGTACATGAAGTTAAGTCGAGGTATAAAATCAACAACGCATCGGTAGATTTAGACAACTTGAACGTCAGAATATTCGTGGTTGGGTTAAACAAGGTAGGTATAGGTTAACCTGGTGCATCATCTATGGCCCCTTTGACGGTAAGCAATTCCACGTCACTGAAAATTAATTGAGGCTTCAAACGCACGAAAGCGCTCTCTTGTTATTATGACGGTACACTATCAGTTGACCGCGCAGGAACGACTAATCAAAAAGCTAGTTACCGTCTATTTTTTATCTGTGATTCCTACTAGGTACAGCTATCCAAGTTGTAAGCTTTATGGAGTACCGCAGCCACAAATTATGTTATTAAAGTGAAAACTTTAGGCGCGTTTAGCAGTTTTGAGATGAGCAAAAAATATTGGATTCTCCCCGAAAAGGTCACGTGCGAGTCACGTGACTGCTCCCGACACCGGGTTATTGGTCAAGTTTAGAACCGTTAAGTTTTCACTTCTGCCGGCGGGCACTCCTGGAGTGTCACTGTTTTTTTGTTAAGTAATGATAATAACATAATTTGTTATGTTATTTTTAATGGTTTTTTTAATAAGAACTAAATAATGGCAAAGTTCCTATAACTACTATTCAAAATTGGCTCTTCTGCGAAGCAATCAGCGATGTGACGCGGTCGAGAAGTCCAATTAAATAAATCTCTACCAGCCTGCTTGTTAGTACCATCACAGTACCGGACCGGTACGACCGACGCACTGCCTCCGTTCCGAATTCGTGAAAATACTTTCCGTAATTAGTAGAGCTAGTTCTGTTGTAGGCGGGACTGGTATCGTAGCTTTAGGATGAATTTATTTGATAGATGAATAAATAAATATTTCAAAAGCTATAACTAATAAAGCTTACGAAACTGGTTTTAATAAGCTTATACCTAGGTACTAACAGCGTCTAGGAGCTTGCTACACTCACTTCACGTTAGCGTCTGGATTGTAGAGTTCATAAAACTAATACGTTAGATAAATCTCGGTACTTTCCTAATTTCGAGCGAGTCCTAAATTATGATGCACTAACAACTACAAACTCTGAAATTTTAGGATTATATTGAACGAGATTTCGTCTGTGAGTACGAAGAAAAAGCACCTTAAGTTATTAAGTAGGTACTCATTTATGTGTTATTGACAACTATGCGAATTACCCATGCAGTAGGTAGTGTTTAAAATAAATAAATAGGTACAAACCTATCTACTTAAATTACCGTATGCTAGACATTTAACCAAGTAAAGTAAAACTATAACACCCACCCACACTAGGGTTGTAACGGAACTACACTTCCGCAGTAACGGAGGGGCGGGCGTAATTGTTAAAATATTAATAACCGATGAAGCCGAAAACAAATGAAAGGCAGTTTTTTCAGAAAGATAATTATTTTGCATAATATAAATCCTGTGAAAAAAAATCAACGAAAGGTCAGACTATGACATCACTTATGCCCGGTTTCTATATTCAACGGACATTCGTAGGTAAGAGCTACGACTCGTTTTCACATACAAATTTTGACAGCTAACTTACCGTCGGTTTCTAACTGTCAAACTTTTGTATGTGGAAACGAGTCGTAGTTCTTACCTACGACTGTCCGTTGAATATAGAAACCGGGGGTTAAAGGGCATTCGATGAAATCTATGCATAAAAAAATACGAAGAACTGTGTGCATAAGAAAAATAAATCATAAATTAAGTACCTAACCTATCTAGGTACTATTTTTTCCACTCTCACATTCAAATTCTTTAATGCACAACCAATATAACATCACAGGCAAATACATATGTACTTAATTCGTTACAATGGTGAAAAATTACAACACAATTAAATTAGACTAGAACCAAAAAAAAAAAGAATAGTAAGTACTTTCATCCGCGGAGGCGAAACACGTCGCCACCGCTTCCGCATCCGGCTCTGCTAAGAAGGCCTCCGTTACAACTCTCCCATACCAGTACAAAAAATGATTTCAGTTTTATGTTCTACTATGTTGATGACGATGTAGTAAATTGGTCTCCGGTTAAATGATGCGTGATGATGCTAGTCTATTGTTGGAGATAAAGCGCTGGGCGCGTCTGGCGCTCCCTCTATGCTCTATGGAGCCTTGGCACAAAATACAGAAGGCCATGGTCAATGATCAAGGTCCTAGTGCCGACAATGGTTTATGGTCTCAGACATAGATCGTAGCGTAGGTCCAAAATGATAGCAGATTTTTAGCGACCACGGCTTTTGTAGCCAATGTAGGTGAAAAAAGGAGTGCCGACAGAAGTGAAAACTTGAAATAAGTTTCGGTAACGGTTCTAAACTTAAAAAAAAAGTACTTACCTATAAAAAAAAAGTTACTGTCCTACTGTAATTTGAACTCCCGGTTGTCTTATTCAGAACCGAGCTCACACTTTGACCATTCTTCTACCTATATGAATACAACCCAACCATTTGCATACATTGATTCAATTTGTTATTCGTAATGAAGTGGAAACATAAGACTTACGTAATTTTTTTTATTTACATAAATACGTTTAAGTATTTCTCTTTCCCGGCCGCCCCCGCCCAAAATCCGCCATTTTGTTTTTACATTTTTCTTAAAAAAACCTATTTAAGAAATCCATTCAGTCGTTTGGAAGTACGAGGTAACAAAGACATTTACAAACATAAGTACATACATACTAGATACGTGCGAAAAATATAACCCTTCCCTTAACAGACGGGTAAATAACGAGATTTCCAGTGTTTCCTCGATCTGCAGTCGCCTCGAGTTTGAATTGTGATAAAGTTTAACTAATTTTATTTGGTTTTCAAAAAATAATCAAATAAACAACTAGGTAAAAGCGATTGCGTTCACTGCCACCCTCTACAATGCTGAGGGTAACGTATTCAAAATTAGCTGATATCGCGTGTTCTCTCAAACTTAGAACTAAGTCGTTCTTTATTCATCATCATAAAACGTCGACGACAAAGGATGGTGTCACACAATAAAAATTGCAGCTAGCCATAGGCGGATCCAGGGGGGGCACGGGGGCACGTGCCCCCCCCCCCAGACGACATTTTTGTGTACCTACTAACTACGAAAAATTAATAAATTGTGAAATTTTTGTCAGTTTTTGGTTTCTTGTGCCCCCCCCCCCCCCCCCCAGAAAAAAATCCTGGATCCGCCCATGCAGCTAGCAATTGATCAGCAACTGTTTTTGTGCGTTCTATGCTATTTGGCAACTGTCATCAATCTACTGGTTCAACTACACAGGTACACACTAACAAGCTTTTAAAAGTTTCAGTGAATTCAGGACATGTTGTGCATGTGTAACTAAAGTTACGCGCTGAAGTCAAATATTAAGCTCTCGTCGTAGTATCATATTTTTGCCAGTGCCAGTTTCTATTAATTTGATAGCTATAGCTGAGGAAATAAATCTATGCTATAGGTATTAAGGTACTAAGCTTCATTGAATTTTATAGATGAACATCGTTGCAGCGTTCAGTCGCATCGCGCAATGGATTGGTTTCTGAGTGCTTTGATACTGGGTAGAGCACGTTCCGTGCCCGAGAAAATGTATTGTCAATGTATGTAGGTACATATGTCTATTTAAGGGACATTTTGTTTTAATTAAACTCCAGAATGTACGGTGTAAACCTGTGTTGGGTATCCAAATATAATAATGCTGAATGTTTGTATGTTTATATGTTAAGTAGTATATTTGTGTTTCAATCAAGCCTAAACCAGTGAACCGATTTGGATGAAACTTGGAATAGGCGTAGTTAGTGACCTGGAATAGCATTATAGGCTATTCAAAATGTTGGTACCACGCGGGCAAAGCCCCGCGCATAAGCTAGTTTCATATAAACTTGACATTTAATTTTATGCGTAAGTACATAGGTGGACGTAAAAAAAAACCCTGGAATAGTCTGTAAATGATAAAAATACAAAATAAACTCAACAGATAATATCTATTACCTACCTAGATATGTGCTCGCAGTCATTCGAAAAGCGAGTTCGCGTAACTAATTGCGGCGGGTGGAATTTCATCCCACAACAAGAGTTGCTTGTTTATTTCTATAACTTGTTTTTGATTTAAATGATGGTGTTTTTATATTGAAAGAAACACCAATAATATATTTGCTATCTAAACAAAAACAAGAACATCTTTTCTAAGGATATTTAATACTTATAGGTACATAGAGTACCTACTACATTTTGTGTTTGATCTATTTTACTACCCCAGTTAGACTAATCTCAGCTGCTTCCTCAAATATTGTGCTCACACTGCATCGTGGAAAAGATAAAATATACCCATATCTCTGAATTGCTAAGATGTGCTACCTACACAGCACGGAATCTATCCTACCGTCCAATGTGACGGAAATATGCAATAAGTATTTTTATACGGAGATATCAATTTCTAAGTAATATGTTTCTGTTCGCTTCCGGCTTCAGCCCTCCTGGAGACGAATGGTTTCACAGTCATATTGCATTTTTAAAATCAAAGAACCTACCTAAATGAGATCGAGATCGAAGCAAAATGCATGGATCAACCCACAGTTTTGGAGGTTGGGTTGTCACAAGCGATGAGAGGCATGTCCATGTCCAATGTCCAGCGGTGGAATGTAGCGCTGTTGCGATGATGATGAGATCTGAGCATGTAGGTCCGTGTCGACATTCGCAATATCAAGGATTTACTCAGGTTCATCAATCAAACAGCAAGAAGACACAAAAATCGGCTCGTGTTTTCTCGTCAGATTTTTACGATGATAAATATTTTGAATAACTAAAACAACAAACGCTCGGTAACAACTGCAAAAAAAAAAAATGTCGAAAAAAAACGCGTTTGTGTTCAGCGGCATGCACAGGTAGGCCATGATATCGTTCGGAATCGACCCAGTTCTATGTAACATAGGTCAACAATCCTCTATAGAATATTAGTGTAGACACCTAGTTTACCAACAATTTTTCCAGGACCGATCTATGCAGAAAATATTTTTTCGCTCGTTATGCTCGTTATATGATGCTGCCCAGAAACGAAAGGAATATTAATAAACATTGAAATTAGAGTGGCGCGAATGTGATTTCCTATACTTGTAATAGGTACTTACTGCACTCGTAAATACTTGACTGCGGTAGGCGGAATGCCGGGGCTTCCCTGTTTGCATCCTCATTTACTCTAGTGCTTTAGAAGCCGGGATGAACCAAGAATGAAATTCCGGAGTAATTAAACAAACGGCACATCCTACTCTACAAACAGTGAGCTCTCTATATTGAGTTCTATCACTATGCCTGCAAATCTACTCGTGATTGTATGCTACAGCGATTTTGTTTCGTATCAGAAGTGACGCGCACTCGCAAGCAAAAGTTTTACCTTTCACTCTGGGTTGAATTGAAAAAAGTTGTCTGTTGAAATCAAAACTTGTAATTGGTAAAATCTGTTTGAGACACGCTGCACATTTGAACAATTCACATTTCTAATAATTAGTATAGTGTTAGTATAATGTAGGAAGAAATATCTTATTCAAAATTAATAATCCAAAATTTTTCGTAACGACCTGCCAAGAATAGAATAGAATAGAATTTATTTTGCCAGAATATAGGTAGGTACTTTTACAAGTTTGGTTGCCAATTTACATCTGTTGTGCCTTAATATTCTACCATCCACCTGGCGTGCAAAATTTATAACATGATATTAAGCTAAATAATCTTCTAATAATTATTTATTTCTATAATAGTCAAAACATTCAAATTAGATAAATTTATATTTAAGTACTTACATTATTTCTCACAATAAAATTGTTTAAAATTGTGCCTTCCTATCTACCTACATGGAAAATAAGTTTTTTTTGAAAAATGTTTTTCAATAGGTACAAGCTTTAAATAGGTGACCGTGAGATGATTCATTATGAGCCCAAACAGGGATATTATTCTATTACTCAGAGTTCCATTGAACGGCTCCTGGTGCTAGTACCTACTGTCATATTTAAAAATGTTAGATGATACTTGATCAATAAACCGAGTTTTAACTCAATCAGCTCATTTTATGAGGAGCTCCTGACTCCATCATCAGATTTTTTGTTTCTAAATACATTCATTTATACATAGAAAACACCCAGACCCGATACAAATATTCGTAGATCATACAAAAATCCTGCGGCGGGAATCGAACCCGCAACCTACTGCGTCGCAAGCGGACCTTTGCCACAGAATGCCTTCGCCCACTGCACTACAGAGGTCGTTACAAAGTTTATTTGTACGTACCGAGTTTGGCGTAAATCAGACTAAATTTTTTTTTCCATACAAAGTTTAACATCCTTTATAACACCCTTAGGGGTTGATTTTCTAAAATTTGATACGCCTTAATTCTAGAACGCAAACCATCTACATTCCAAATTTCATCAAAATCTGTTTAGTCGTCACTGAGATACGTGGCAACAAACATTCGCACACACAGACATTCGCATTTATAATAAGTAAGATAATTGCTTTATGCTTTTCAACGACGAACAAGTGAAATAAAATAACTTTTTTTACTGGAATGAAGTGATAATTCATTTGGTAGGTACTAGTTTCAACCCAATAAAAAATCCAGCCATTTTGAAATATAAATCCATAAAAAAATATAATTTTATCTATCATATTGTGTTTCGCCAACGATTGATACCTAGTCTATTAAACTAAACAAACAAGCGCTGAATTTGTGCAACAAACAAATATTACTAATGGATATAATATCTATCCATTAGTAATATTTGTTTGTTATACAGGGTGTAAAAAGACGACTACCGAAGCCGAAAGGGGTCGGTAAGGTACAGCATCCCAACACACAACCAAATCCAAAAGAATTTTCCGAAAAAATCATTATATCCGGAAAAGCGTTTGAAGATAACTGTTTGCGTATGTTCTGGGCGCCTTTTTTACGTAGATTGCTGGATTTTTCTTTTTTAAATGAAATTATAAGGTAGGTATGGTCTTATTATGCCGTACTAGTAGTAAACAACCGAAAAAAACATAGCATATAAAAAAAATTGCGTTTTTTTTTGCTAAATATGTTTAGAATCATGGTCAACCCCTCAGTTTTCGGTAGCAATCTTTTTACACCCTGTATGAAACCGATTTGCACGAATATAATTTCAGTAAATAAAGGATAGCTAGCCAATGGAATTGGTTTCTGTGAAGCTATTAGTTTCATTTAACAAAAACAAATACTAAATATGATACGAGTAGTTTATGTGAAATACTCATTTTTGTTTAGATAACTGAAGGTAAACATTTACATTACCTAGTTCTGAGTTTATTGAATAGCTTTGCCCGCGGTTTCTTTCGCGTGGGCCCGGACAAACAGACAGTCAGACAATTAAGGTGACGCATTGATAAACAATTATAGTACAATATATATACAGATATATTATAGTAAAATCAAGTTTGCACTTTGAAAAGGGTGTATAGACTTATCTGTAAATAAAATTTAGAAGCTTAGATCGGTTCCGTTCACCTGTAAAATTCAAATCTATGTTTTTATGGAGCAGTTTTTGGGATTTTTTTTCTGCTATAATATTTAACAAATCTTCAAAAAACCAGCTATCAGTTGGAAGTAAAAAACATGAAATATTCAAAACTTAAAATATCAATTCCGAAGGTTTTTCAATTGCTGAAAAATATTCCAATCCTTGACGCCATTATCCTCAATGCGTCGTCTTAAATAAGCTTGTTTATGTTGAGGAAAGTGAAGGAGAAGGTAGGTAACTGTCATGCACATAGTCAGAATGTAATGTAGGGAATCGATTTTTTTTTAGGTCATGTATCCCACTAATACATAATAAAGCTGAAAGTTTGTGGGTTTGTTTAGATGTTTTAATGTTAAGATGTTTGTGTTTCAATCACGTCTAAACCAATGAACCGATTTGGATAAAACTTAGAATAGGTGTAGATAAAGTGACCTGGAATAGCGTATAGGCTATCTATTCAAAATGTTGGTAGGTACTAAGTAGGTACCTACCACGCGAGCGAAGCCGCGCGCCGAAGCTAGTGTCATTATAAAGAGGTCAAGGAAGCAGCCCTGAAAAGAGCTATTGGAGAGAGATTCATCAGTTGTGTCGACAAGGAGTAAATCCGTAGAATGAAGTCCTTGTCCCTCTCAAATTTTAAAGAAATCCGTTGTTAAATTACGCTACAATAAACTTCCCTATTTATTTTCGCCCCAATCAAAATCGCGATCGAAAAATTAAAAAAAAAACCGAGGAACTTTTGTGCCTATTTTGACAAAATAGGTTGTAAAATGTAACCTGTAGTGTAGACGAGAACAGACAGACAGTTTTGCTTCATTTTTGGCCAATCTCCTAACGGAGACGCTTTGCTCGCTCGGTCAATAATAAGTATTAGTGTAATTTTTGACATAGATGCATGCATATACTCCTAATTATAGTTGAATGTACAACTTAGATAATTTACTTTAATAAGTAGATAAGTCTATTGTGTACCTAAATAATGTATAATTACACAGAAATAAACTACTTATTTGATTTGATTTGAAGGCACTAATTAAACTCGTTAAGACGCAGTGGCCAAAAGAGGAACTAAGTAACGAATTTTTCTGCCAACACTAAATGCAATAACAGCGCCTCTCTCACAGGTTCAGATAAGTTTGTGGCACTTTTACATACCTATTACTGCCTAATCAATAATCATCTACCTACAAGCAAAATTACGCCCGGTTTCTATATTCAACGGACAGTCGTAGGTAAGAGCTACGACTCGTTTCCGCATACAAAAGTTTGACAGCTAGAAACCGACGGTAAGTTAACTGTCAAACTTTGTATGTGGAAACGAGTCGTAGCTCTTACCTACGACTGTCCGTTGAATATAGAAACCGGGGGTTAGACGCCATGGTTCATCATTCGCTCACTTGAAACATGGCGTCTAATTTTGCTCTCAAAAACTCGATTTGAATAAAAATAAATGAAAATTCAATTTAAATAAAAATAAATGCATGACATGTTTTATTTTGAACTTTTGTGCAGGCTTTTCCAAACAAACTTTAACTTTATATGCTTTATATTGAATGAAACCGGTTCGTGCGGTGGTCACAAATTCAGTTAGGTAGGTAGGTACCTACTTGCCTCATCATCATCACCCGCAGCCTTTTTCATCCCACTGCTGGGCATAGGCCTCTTATATTCCGTGAAATAGTTTATTCCAATTTCAATGGATATCTAGTAGTAAGTATCTAATCTATGGAATTGAAATGAAAATAAATGGTATTAAAATGAAAATAAATGAATAAGTAGGTAGGGAGGTACTTTCGTGCGTTCCTGTTATTTATGGTAAAAATCGTCAATTTCTATAATTTCTATACAGCGTGTTTTCTCGAGCCCGTGACACCTAACAACATTTGCATAAGTAGGTACCTATAGCCGTTTCGATTTACACTTCAGAGGGCGGTCGAGAAACCTCAACATGTATCAAGTGTGATGGTAAACCGTTTTTTTATTTTTTTTTGCAAAAGTTACGATTTGATTTAGTCAGCTAGTACCTAATTAGAAAGTGTTCCTGTTGGTGTTTCCCACCTGGAACACTTTTCCAAATTAACTGGAATAGATTAAAAACAACTTGTTTTTTAGGGTTCCGAACCTGTGTTCCTGAGATACAACAAAGTGTTCCGTTTTAGTGTAGTTTCCGTTAGTGTAAGGGTTCCGTTTTTTCCTTTTGAGGTCCTTACCCTGAAAATACCTACTTAAGTCAAAATAAATGAGTAAAAGTTTTTTAGTTGTGTTTGTTGGGCTGCACTACAAGTTTGATGTGATTTGCTAAACGCAAAGGGTAACCGTGCGGTCAGGTCAAATCAGGTTCACAATCAACTTGATTATTGTGAGTGCTCCGCCTGCTATTTAAGAAGCAGTCCGTTTGATGTAGACGGAATTAAGTGCACGGTATTCCGATCAGCCTAGTGATGCAGACTTCAGCGGAATGCATTCGGTTTGGAATAGGTAAGCTGTACAACCGACCGCAACCAATCACAGTGACGAGATTGATTCAAAACTGACGTTTCTTGCACTGTGATTGGTTGCAGTCGGTCAGGTGATTAGGTGGCCTAAAAGCGCAAATCTCTTTTACCCGTGCTATACCTAGAATAGAGGCTTATGTCCAGCAGTGGGCTATCATTTGAGCTGCTAATGATGATGATGATTATACCTAGAATAATTAGGTATTTTATCTGTGACTAGTGTAACTACGTGAGCCAAGCTCGTAGTCATGGCACTTGTTTTCTATACTATAATATTATAAAGAGGAAAGATTTGTTTGTTTGAAATGAATAGGCTCCGAAACTACTGGACCGATTCGAAAAATTATTTCACCAATAGAATCCTACATTATCCCTGATGAACATAGGCTACATTTTATCCCGGGGAAGTGAAGTTATCCCGAGGGATCGCGGGTAACACCGCGGCGGACAGCTAGTAATAAATAAAAGCGCACGCGCACGCTTGCTTCTAAAAAAGCCGACAAGATCGCACGCTTGCTTTTTAAGTGGACACGGATTCGATACACTGGAACTCAGTAAATTACTATAGGTAACTTCCTCTAGCCTAGTTATGTATGCCTACATCGCCCTGTAGAGTCAGACACAATCAGATCAGGTTCTATTCACATGAAGCGCCCACGCGCATGTCACTCGTATTCTGTTGTTTACGTGTGATTTTGCTGACGAACTGTCGTCCTCACAGCTTTGTGCTAGACTAATTTCATTCAATTCTAAGCCACTGATTGTAAAACACCTCTTCAACAATCATGTTTTTAAAAAGGCTTTCACGATTTCCCCGAACTAGTCTACCTACTTATTATTTGTTGATGTCAAATTAAATGAAGAACTTAAGTTTATTGTCTTTCTTTCTATTTCTTTTTAAATAATCTTGAAATAGATGTATGGCAGATTGTGATTGTTTACGTGCATCCTGGGTATTTTGATGAATGGTGAAAGCTCTCATACTAAAATTCTCAGTCTCAACGAAATAAGATGGTGAGGTTTAGAACTGTTTGATGATGTCGTCCAATTTCAGCAAAGAGCACTGAGAATTACAGCCAAATTCACAAAATAATTGCTTGGTTGAATCCAAATTCAGCCAAGCAATTATTGAAAGTACCTAACTGTATAATGCTAATACAGATCAAATACAATTTAATCCAGTGCAGTTGCTGCCATTACTGACGACGCTACTAATTGGACATTAGGTACCCGTCCAAATATACCTAGATGTTAACTAACGTCGTCCATTCTACCGTAAGCTTGTAACTGTAGGTACAGCGTATCGAATATCACAACCTAGCTAAAACGGATTCGATTGAAGTTGACTGAATCGAATAAATCCGACAAGATTATACTCGTACACATGACATGCATTTGCATATCGTAGCTGGGTATAACAGAAGGATCATGCATGAGTGACTATTTCACCAAAAGTCAATCTAACAGCTGGTTAGTTGATCATGGTTAGGGAATATTTCCTTCAAACTTCGTTGTTATTTCTGTTGCTATGGTTACGACGCGAGCTTTTACTTGGACGTTGTTGTAACATATTTTTCATTTTCTATGATGTCAACAGATACTGTCAGTGAGCTAACCGGCCGCCGACCAGCGATTAGATTAAAGCGGTTTGTTAATGAAGATTTCCTTTGGAAGGAACACAAAACAATCGTAACGGTCTGTTCAAATCTTAATCCGTAATTATTATAAAGTCTTAATAAGCTGCATAAGCTTTCTCTATTTTCAGAGTGAAGCGTTCAGATCAATTCGAGTGATCAAAAGAACAAACTGCTATGTGATATAACAATAAACAGGCAGCAATAAGATTCCTTTGTTAACTCCCATCAGAGGTTTTTCTTTGTTAAGTGTTTATTCATAGCAGCTATAAGTATCATCAAAGCCCCTTTAAAAGCTTTTCAAATTTTCCGATGAAGTAGGTACTTTACATAGTTTTCCAATAACTCGTTTTAGTGCTCAATTATTTACGGCTTACCTACGTACTTACCTACTTCATTTTCTGGAGCATTTACAGCCCTTCGCCGAGCGGTATTGTTAAAAATCCGCACGAGTTCTACGAAAAAGCTTTGGCAAATAATTTTCGTATGTAGGTACATAGCACACATAAATAGATGGGATGACGACCTACCCAAAGACTGGCGCTACATTTTTATTTCCGCTAAATGTTTGCAGCTAGGAATAAAGCCGCGTTTCTACTGCCTCTACCCGCAAGAAACCTTCCGCGAGACCGAAAGTCTATCCGACAGATGCAATGGCGTCACAACAGTTTCGTGACAGCACTTGCTTTGTAGTACAAAGTTTATACTTACAGTGCCACAAACTTATAATATATTTTTCTGATAACACCAAACAACAGCGCCTCTCTCACCGGTTCAGATAAGTTTGTGGCCATTTCGTCCGGTTTTTTTGAATAAATTCTACTTGGTTCTGCAGGTCTCTAGGTACCTATACATTTTCATAGAAATATCAAAATTAAACTCGGAATAACAAGATCAGTAGCATTGAGTTATAATCCACTTTAGTACATTATTACTCAATGATCAGTAGCTAAAATTTTTTTGTCGTTTATGTAGGTATAAAAGTATATTTACAAACAAAAAGTGATATACTAATAGGTTCCCATAGTACCTTCAAGCTATGCTTAGTTTGGGGCTAGATGTGCTGTGTGAAATTGTGCAGCATTATTTATTACCTTCTATTGGTGCAGGACTTAATACTACTTACTTTCGGCTAGGTTTGCATGACGTATAAAGTTACTTTTTCAAGCAAAATTAATTAGGTACCTTACACACCTAACTAAACTTTTCAACTTCCCGGGAAATCGGTGAAAATGGTGTTGATAGTTAAAATAAGTTTCATTTAGGCATTAGGGCTTAATCTCATTTATCTCATAAATGCAAAACTGAAATAGTATGAAATAGAATAATACCTACCACAGAATAAAGAGAGATAATACTCAGAATGAAATTAAAATTTTTAATCTTTTTCAGACAGTAAAATAATGTAACAATGTACAGTAATGTAACATTTATAACGGTCAGTACGAACTCTGACTCTGAAACTATACCAATATATAATAATATACGAAGATCTGTTCTTGAGAACCATGTCATCGATTTTAGGAAAAAGGAAAACTGTACTAACATTAAATAGTAAGTATTTATTTTTAATTTCAACAAGTACAAGTTTTTAATAGGTTACCGTGAGCTGATTGGACTTTATTTTTTACTAAGGAGTTCATATAAACAGCTTCTGGCTCCATCATCAGATCAACTCATTGTCACCATATTTTTATTTTATTTTAAAATAGTAGATGTAACTTCACTGATGTAAACAAGTACTTACAAAATTTCATTTCAATCGACCTATTTTCCGAGTTCCGTTCTCCATCATGACGACCTCTGTGGCGCAGTGGATGATAGCCCGCTTGAGACGCAGAAGGTTGCGGGTTCGATCCCCGCCGCGGGATAAATGTTTGTATAATCTGCAAATATTTATCTCGGGTCTGGGTGTTTCTATGTATAATATGTATGTATTTACAAACAAAAAGTATATAAGTAGTATATCAGTTATCTGGTTCCCATAGTACAAGCTATGCTTAGTTTGGGGCTAGATGATGCTGTGTGAAAATGTCCAGCATTATTTATTTATTTATTTATTTATCATCAGGTCAGCTCGCTGTCACCATATTTAAAATTTTTAGATGATACTTGATCTACAAACCGAGTTTCTACTCAATCGGCCTTTTTCTGAGGAGTTCCGACTCCAGCTCCTGACTCCATCATCACATCAGCTAACTGTCACCAAAATTCAGCTCAATCGGACACCGGGAATTTTATACATCATGTTTCTAACATTTACTGGTACGATATTTCAAATAATCTAAATACAAATAGTGTTAGTTTCATTTTCAAAACGTCCGGGTTCGATTCCCGAGCTGTGTACAAGTTATATTTGTTAGTAGTACACTTTTCCTTTTTACTAAAATCGATGACAAGGTTCCATATAGTTTCAGACTTTTCCATACTGACTGTTTTAAATGTTACACCCTATAAACAACATTTGTGTGCAGCTTTTTAAGCTTCTAATTAGCGTGACGGTTATGATAATTAAGCTCATTGAAGAGATTAGTTTGCATCAGGAATACGTACGAGTACCTTCAATGCTACAGAAACACAACTTGACATAATTAGCTTTATCGTTTCCAAGAGCACAAATTGTTCGTAAATCACAGGAGAATGTCCAAAAGTCGATGAAAGTTGCTTCGGGATTAGATGTTAGGTAGGTAAGTGTTTTTTGGAAAAACAATGTTTAAGTCTTATTGGGAAACTCAGTGAGATTCTAAAAATATAGCATTTCTAATAAGTTTACTGAAGAGTTTAGCAGTATTTCTCATATCTCTTTAAATAGTTTTTTTTGGAAACGACGAATGTCTGAATGGGAATGTTAGATGTACGTTTTCAAAACACGATTTATTGATATTTTGTCGTTTGTAGATTTATATATGTACTTATTTTTTATTTCGGACACAGTTATCTGTGTACCTGCATCAAAATCAGTCACTTTTTCATTAGCGTGAGGTACCTACATATATCAAAGTCACAAAGCCAGGCACAAACCCATCCCTATTGCGCCGATAGCTTTCAAGCCTCAACCATTGAATCTTTGACAATAGAGCAAGTCTATTCAAATGTGGTTTGCTGAAAGCACAAAGCGAACTGCATTAAGTAATTTCACCTACCTAATCAAGGGAACGCAGACTAGGAAACTCAAAACTTTAGTTTTGTTTATCAAAACAAACGATTATAATGAATTTTAAAAACGAATTTGTAGTAGGTACACTTTCGGTCGGACACTAGCTACCTATTCTCCAGTGAAAGGTCACTTTTCTCAGTGCATATTTTACAAAAAAATCATCTTAGATAGCTTTTCCAAGCGAAACTGAAAAATAACCTACACTACAGCCACTTTTATTAAAGGAGGTAAGGTCAGTTTCTAAGTAAATTAACTTTCTGTCACGATTCAAATTTTCGGAATCAATTCATTAGGTAGGTAAATACACTGGCCTTCAAAACTAAGTACTACACTTTTATACTATTATTTTTTTCTAAACCATAGAAGTTAGAGATTTAAAATAAAAAACGTTTCATAGCAAATTTTATCAGCTTTCTTAGAAACTATTGTAAACTATACATTAGTTTTTTCGAGTCCTTTTTATTTCGAAAGTATATCTTGTGTACATCAAAAGTTACTGCAATTTTCAAAGTGTGATACTTAGTTTTGAAGGCCAGTGTAGATCAGTATACAATTTGATCAGGTTTTGAACTTACATCACTACTAAGCTTAGTAACTAAGCCATAACATTGTTCGGGTGATTGAACTCTAAACACAGTATACAGACTATAAACAAGTCTTACTCATTTTTTCACTCAATACAATATTTCCACTCAACAATACAACATTTCCCAGAATACTTATTAAACTACATAATAAAGCACCAGCTTAAGAATGCTGATAGAGCACCGAGTCGGAAAGAATAGAAGGAAACTGAATTTCAGTAGAAAAACATTAAGCTTTATGTTTTCCTACTGAAATTTTTCAATTGAATTGAATCACCTGTAAAATATTTAAAAATCCAGTTTCTATTATACTTACTTTACAGAGTGGGGCAAAATAATGTCTACCACACACATTGAACTTTTCGTTTGTACTTAGCTAAATACTTATTTAGAATTTTGTAATGTAGGTTTTGTTTTTGGAAACTATGGGTTTTTCGACATGTTTTCTATAATTTTCGTCAGCTTAGACTACTTATTCGTTTTGTCAAAAAAAGTTGGTCTCCATTATACAGGGTTATTTGTAAAACACCGGTAACCTCTCGAAAATTATAAGTAGAAAACATGTCGAAAAACCCATACTTAGTTTCCAAGAACAAAAGTTGTTCCTTATGATGATAGTAATACCACAGAATACAGAGAGGTAATACAGTCCTGAGAGGTTACCGGTGTTTTACAAATAACCCTGTATAAATATTTTTCATAATCTGTCCTAATTGCCTACTCATTGCCATTATTACATAATTGGCATGGAAACCAAAGTACCTTTAAGTATTTGAACAATTTAATAAACTGCGTATAGCGTAAAGTTCAACATTAACTAAACTTATAAAGAAAAGGAGTCCGGCAGACAAAAAAGATAAGTACCTATCTAAAGGTAAGCAGGTAGGTTGGCTTTAGATAAATCTCTTGGAACTCTTATTTCATCAAGTTTTATTAGTGTGGCTGTAAAATACGAGTAGGCAAGAAGTCGGTTCCTATTTTGTATGAAAAGTAGGTGAGTTCGTATGAGTTCTTTTATAAACTAAATCTAAAACATTTTTGGTTTAAAGGTTTAGGTATATTTAGGAAGCTGAGTTAACTTTTAAATATTTTATTGTCTTCTAAATAATTTTGAATATTGTTTAACTTTTTTCTAATAGATAAGATTTTAATTTTTGGTTAATTGTATTTTGTTCTATGTTTTGTAGCTCCGAGGGTTGTGATGGTGATTATGTTGTATGTTCTAGATTTAACTATTTCTAATTTTGTGTAAGGTAGGGCTATTTCTACTACTACTCAGACAATGACAACGTGTTGTGCATCTACAAACACAATGAAGACCCCTTCTTCCTGATAGAACAACTTTATAAAAAAATTTCAATTCCGACGGGATTCAAACCCGCGACGATCAGACGATCCTCCTAAAGCCGGAGTGCCTTTAACCGCTCGGCCACGGAACCCTGACGTCAGACTCCGAAATTAATAATAAGCTCATATTTATCGGCTAAGCACCGGTTAACGGATTTGAAAATTTTGATAAGACTTTTGAACTTCTAACCAAGTGTGAATCTTCTAATATATAAATTTCTCGTGTTACAGTTTTTGTTGCCATACTCCTCCGAAACGGCTTGACCGATTTTGATGAAATTTTTTGTGCTTATCCGGTATCTATGAGAATCGGCCAACATCTATTTTTCATCCCCCTAAATGTTAGAGGTAGTCCACCCCTAAATTTTTTTTTTATTTTTTAGACAAAATTTTTAATTTCTATTTTTTTATGATACAACATACAAAAATACATACAATCCTCAATTTTCACCCTTCTACGATCAACCCTTATTATTTAATAGCCATTTTAGTAATTTAATCATTTTTCCTCTTATTTATATGGCAAAACAACGTTTGCCGGGTCAGCTAGTTAACACTATAAAAAATTACAAAATATAGAGCAACCTGTAGTCATAGCACGTCATAGTACCTAAGCAGGCTGAAACTCTATATGCAATTGATCTGCCAAGCAAACACATAAGTACTCCGCTTACCTAATTAGTACAGCTTCGAAGCCATTACTTGCAAAGCATGGAACGATGTATAGAGTGTTCCGAAGCTTATGTCTAGGGTAAAAGCGGGTATCCCCGGTCAGGCGACAATGCCGGTCACCTCAATAGCGCCCAAATTACATGGTATATGCGCATACACATATAAATTGTAGGTGCCCCAAGTAGCCCCCGCCCCAACACACCTGCCCCCACTCGGTTCCAAGCATGCGTTAGGACGAACCGTACGTTTGTTTGTTTTGCGAAACTCTCTTGTAACTTTTTGTTGGGGAATATAAGATGTAAGTGTCTTGATTTTCGTATTTCATTCATTGTCATTGATGATTATTATCGTATAGTTATTTAGCTATCAATTTGATCACAAAGTTCTCGCACTTTACATCAGGTTTTCGGCAAATTTTATATTTACCTGAAAAACATATAGATGGCTAATGGCGGTCATGCTGACCGGCATTATCCGCAAGTTATAAGTGTAAAAGAATTGTATGACATTTTCACATGTTTTATTTTATGTTTCTTTTTTAACTCCTCGTGCACCATAACTTTCCATAGACAATATCCAAACAGGAACAAAATGTGTGGATGTCTCCCAGAGTCCTGCAATCGATATTATACAATGCCATTTCCTCAATTTCAGGCAAAGATCTTTCACCAGGAGCAAAAATGCATGCTAAGTGATAATTTGATCGTAATAACGAGTTCTGGTCAAGGTCTAGGCTTGGGGTTCACAATGAGTGAGTCCCCCAAAGGCTATGTGTGTTACTTGTGCCGTTAAAATTCTTGACCGGTAATTGCCCACTTACTGACCGGCATTATACGACATGTCTGGCAATGCCGGTCAAAGCCACTTTTTTTTTAAACAGTTATTTTTGACATTGTTTTTATTATATCTGATCGCAATGGTGGTGATTTTTTTAGAACATTACTTGCAGTTTTATTTTATAAAAGTTGTTTAACGATACGTTAATTTTTCAATGAATGGGAGCTATTTCTGCTTAGGTGACCGCGAATACCCTGCCTTACCCTACTTACTTTAATAGTGTGCTTGTGCATGTCAAACGTTTTGCTTTCTAATTAAATTGAATATTCTGTTACTAAAACGGTCTAATGCCCGGTTTCTATATCTACTCGTTCCCACATATCAAAGTTCGACAGCTAGCTAACAGTTAGCTGTCAAACTTTTGTATGTGGAAACGAGTCGCAGCTCAGACTGTCCGCTGAATATACGAGTAGAAACCATGGGGAAGGCCAAAAGGTACCATGCTAAATCCATGGGAAGGCCAGTTTAGCAGTGGACATTATGGTGCCTGAGGTTATTATGAAATACGAGTATACTCGTACTTGTTTACTAATCAACGTAATATTTATAACAAACAGACAAAAATACACATGCTTACCTATAAAGGAAAATAATATTTTGGTATAAATACCGCGCTATAATATGATTTTCTGTCTCTGGGAGGGCTACAGAAGAGAGGGTCGTCCGGCAGCTAGATGGGTTGACGACATTGTAAAAACAGCAGGTCGTACCTACATGGGTCAGACTGGTGCAGGATAGGAAAGGTTGGCACAAGCGAAGAGAGGCCTATGCCTAGCAGTGGATTGAAAAAGGCTGCGGGTGATGATGATGATTTTCCTTCGTATGTAAGCACATGTATTTTTGTCTGTTTGTTATAAATATTACGTTTATTAAAGAAATTGTGAACAAAATTCGATCGTTCCATGTGAGTGAGACCGCAGGCAACTGCATATAAATGGTTCTAACGCCTGGTTTTAGTTTGACTCAATTTTGCTGAACACCCTGTGCAGCTGTGTAGTGTATAGAATGTCAGACCCCATGAGACTCACAAGAACATAAATTAACTGCCTACCTAGAACGTTGGCAGCACTTTTTATCCGACTACGGCGAAGCCAAAAGGAAGGGTTAGGGAGAGTCCGGTAGAGTTGAACCCCTAATCATTCAAACACGTATAATATTGTAACAATGACTTTTAAATTCAAAATTTTTTGACGTATGCAAAGCATTGACAAAATTCTATTAACCCATCAACTTAGTAAAAATATCTCCCCAAACTGAGAGAGAGTAGATCATAGTGGTAGGGAGACTTGACCGTTTATTCCTAGAGGGAAAATCATGAAAAATGCTATTGAATTTTAACTAAGTAGGTACTTTTTATAAAAAATATATACGAGTAATAACTACCTATGTTTTTAAATTATGAATCATGATTAATGTCGATAATTTTCAGATATTGCTACTATGAGTATGATTGAGTAAAAAACGCGAATTTTGCAATGACGGCTAATAGAATGAGTTAGAAAAGTGTTTATGGCATAACTTTGTTATCAGAAATAAAAGAAAACCTAATTAGTAAAAATTTTAATTAATGTAGGTACCGGAGGTTGGGATAGGTTCAATAGTATGATCAATTGATCATGTCTCCATCCACAGCATGGATCATATCTTTCTATGGTCCGATTTTCATTTCGTCACGGGTTTGTAAAAATATAGCACATTGGAAGTCTAAAACTCAATATATACTTTAGACTACAACAATTTAGTAACATATTAATTAGGAAACATACCTATGCCATATCTTCACATTTGTGGAAGCAATGTTCAAAAACATAAAATGATTTTTTTTTCACTTGCAAACTACAAAAACGTGTTTTCATCCCTGTCCGCCATATCGCTGAAATAACTGCCAATATGGCATCGCTGGTGTATAGATACATGAGTGAGTTAGCATGCTGTCACTCGTCAGAGCATTTGATGGCACAATTTTTAGATTGATTTTGACGATGTGGAGTAACTCTCCCCCCTGGTCAAATCTCCCGGTTTTCACCTAACGTATGATTCTTGCAGTCATATAAGTATATTCCCAAGGATGATTTATCAAAGTCAAAGTCAAAGTCATTTAAAAGTCATTTATAATCATCATCTTTTTGTCGTAAAAAGCTCTACCCACTGTTTAGTTTGGATTTCATACATCGCCTCTTATCAATTTCATGTGATTTTTTCACCTGCACCAAAATCCAATGACTGTATTAGACTAGACTGTATTAGAAAAATGTGGCTGTCTACACTGAGAGTAAAATCGTTTCCTAATATAATACTAAAGAATTTCCATAAAATCTTTAATAAAGAACGATGTGCGACTGTGTCTAGATCACAGTCTAGATGTGCGTCTAATTTTCTGGAAAGAATGCGTCCATAGGTTTTATTTACGTTCTGGTCAGCAATCTCTTTTGTTTTATGCATTTGGCAGCAGCAGAGTCATGTAGGTAATTACCTACATCATGATCTCACATACATTGCCTAATAATATTACAAAACTGAGTCATGATGTTTTTGACCTGAATTACTTACCTAAATATAGTTTCTAGACTTCACCACAAGAACTAAGTAGGTATGTAAAATATATCTGAAAGACATGGTAAGTAAGTATAGTACCTATTACGGAGGATCATGCGTTAACGACAGTGTTGTCGTCGACTCTATTTGATTGATTATTAAATCCTTGAATTTTATGCTCATACGATTAGTTCGATGTATCGAGCTCTTTTCAATTCTTTAGTTTTACTCGATTTGATTTACCTAGATGTTCAAATGTTTCCGTTCAGGGCCAAAACGATGTTTTAAGCTTCAGATAATTGCCATTAAATATTCTTGGGAATTCAATGACATCACTCTTCCCCGGTGATAAGACAAACAGAATAGTGTGCGATACCGACCGCGGCCGCGCGCAGGGCGGCCCTTATCTCAACTTTATATAACTTTGAATAAATCTTATTGGACATTTCTATGTCGCACATGTTCTTTCTAGATAGTTCTTTATGCATGTGAAGAACCGATATATCACAATGATAATTATAATAATGAGTTAATGTTTAAACTAGTGGCTGGAGTAGGTATCTATTAAAGTGCCCTGTTTGCCCTCTCTCATGTTTCATCATAATCAAATAGTGCTTCTAATTTATAGCTTGTTTATCGTACACACATTATCTGTCGGAATAAATTAACCTACTTATGATGGGTAAACCATAATTTTACGTCGCGAGCGAGGCTGGGCGCTTTCTTAAAGTTTAGAGATGGTTGTGTGCTAGTAGATTATTTCGCAGCAATAACAGTTCGCACTTTCCTCGAGGCGCTCACATTTCGCAAACTTTTTACAATTAAGTACCTATGTTCTTGTAAACCTCCAAGCGTTTAAGTTCTAGCGGTCATTGCTTCCTTGAAACTTTATGAAACTATAAAGTTTTTGTACTTACAATGTGAACGCGTCGGCTGGTGAAGCTGGGACCTGCACCAGCTCGAGGCTCAGGCAACCAACTTTGTTTCGAACGCAGGTGCATCGGGGGGGGCAAAATTTTAAGGATTCCGATTTGTAAATGAAGTTTAGAAAGATGAAAAAGTTTAGGAGTATTTTTATTAGCTTCATTGTGCGGAATGAAGTCGGGAGTGTTCGGGTCGCGGCGGCCGCTAGGAGCGGCGGGATGCGAATGCCGGCGGAGACTCGGAGACTGGCCGAGTGACTCCGCTTGCAGGATGCGCCGCTGCTGCGCCTGCCACACAGGCGGATGCAATCTGCACACTACACACATTCTACCACATTTTTATTTAAGTAAGTTCGAATGGGTTATTTATTGGCCAACCCTGGTGACGGATTTAATAGGCCGCCTCCTGAAGCCCCAAGGAAAATTAGGTTACTATTCACTTAGGTAGGTAAGTCGTAGGTCGTACTTACCTAATTAGGTAAGTAACTTTTTTACCTAATTTAGTTATCGATGATGAAAATAATTTTAAAACATGTGTTTGTTCAGTAGGCATTTATATCTCTCCGTCTCAGTTTTGCCGCTATTATTCGGGGTTGAACCATTCAGCTCTAAGAGTTCTATGGGTTGAACCCGTAAACTCGAGGATTCGATTCCTGACTAAGACTTAGCACGCACTGCGATAAAACGCGAGCGTGTGGGCGAGTAGCGTGTGCTCTGGCATGGGCTCTGGTTTTAAAATTAAGAAAAAACGTAAACAACGCCGCCGCTGCCATAAGTACCTAGCTACCAACCTACCTACTGGGTAGGTAGGTAGGTACATCCACTACAGACAGATCAAAAAAAGACATTTTTTTTCATGTCTTTATGAATACTTTTGCAAAGTCAACTTGACCGGTGAGCTGAGTTTCAACCCAATCGAACTATTCTTTGAGGAGTTCCGTTTTCCATCATCAGATCAGCTCGTTGTCACCATATTTTAAAATTGTAAATGATCCTTGATCGACAAGCCGAATTTCAACTCAATCGGCCTATTTTCTGAGAAGTTCTGACTCTATCATCAGATCAGCTCGCTGTGACCATATTGCATTGTCATCGAGGACTCATAAAATTTCAGCTCAATCGGAAGACGGGAAGTGGGTCAAATTATGCTTGCAAGATTCGACTCGACCCGGACAAACATTCAAACATACAAACATTGCAAGCTTTTAAAAAGCGTTTCTCTCTATGTATATACCTACCTAATACCTATGTCAAATGTTTTTCATAGGTACCTACTTACCTTCCTACATTAGCGCAGTTTATGAAATGACAAACATTACGTAAGTACTAGTCTTCCTAAGATAAAATTTAAACTCTGTTGCATAGACTTGATAGACATGCTATGTTGATTTTTATTTATAGTTACAGGTACAGCAGTCTAACGAACACTTTAACTATAAAAAATTGGTTGGGTTTTAATCTCGGTTAAAATAGATTGAACGCGTTGTGTTCGCGAAAAAGTAAATCAAAAACATTTTTCCGACATTGGTACAGTGAGCAGAGCAACGATGTTTCATTCACCTATAAGAATATTTCCAAAACTTTCTAAACTTTGTTTAATTCTGTAGATTAAGGCTCAAGCCACATTGAATTGGCAAGCGCGCGTCAATTAGTTTTATAGCAAAGCAAGCCATTATAAACCCTACAAGCGTTTCTATATCTTGTACCATTGTTCATAAGGTTTATAATGGCTTGCTATAAAACTAATTGACGCGTCGCTTCCCAATTCAATGTGCATTGAGCCTAAGCCAAAATAATTTCCCAAGAAAAGTTTACTTTTTTCTTAGAAATCGAAAAGAAATGGCGTTTTCAAAGTTTCGTTGCTGGCTGTACTACCTACCTGCGTGCGTATGGCAATATTTTGCTTTTATAGATTTAAAACCTGTTTCGTCCAGCCACTGGATCACTGGATCACAGAATACAAATAGTTGTAATGTTGTTTGCTTGAAACATAAAAAATCTATTTTTGAATGAATAGGTAGGTACACTACTTTGTAGTTGGTAGGAGGTACCTAGGTAGGTACAGCAAGGGACAATGATCATTTTTAACCGACATCAAAAAAAGGAGATCTCGGTCAGTTGTGAACCGATTTCCAAAATGATTTTTTTTTGTTTGAAAGGGTATGCTATCATAGTGGTCCCATAAAAATTTTACTCCTGAGGGATTGATAGTTTTCCCGTAAAACTCACCGATATTTCCGAAAAATGTAGACTGATTTCCAAAATTATTTTTTTTGCTTGAAAGGGTATCCATCTCAAGATACTTTTTTTTCCTGAGGGATTGATAGTTTTCCTGTAAAACTCAAAAAACCTCATTTTCACTACACAACCTGAGTCACAATGTCAAATAACTAATAAATAATGCTGGACTTTTTCACACAGCATCATCTAGCCTCAAAGTAAGCAGAGCTTGTGTTATGGGTATGTACTAAGATGACTGATATACTACAATATACCTACTTTTTTTTGTAAATACATACATATACATAGAAACACCCAGACCCGAGACAAATATTTGTAGATCATACAAACATTGGTCCCGCCGCAGTGATCGAACCCGCAACCTTTTGCGTCGCAGGCGGGCCTTCGCTCACTGCGCTACAGAGGTCGTCAAACATATAGTTTGTTAGGGATTAAAACTTATTATACCTACTCTCTAGATGGTCCCATAAAAAATTTATTCCTGATGGTTTAATAGTTTTCCCGTAAAACTCTAAAAACCTTCGCTCCTAAGTCCTAGCATGTCCTAGCCATGTTACAAATTGAAATCGAACCGACAGATCAGGCTAAGACTTCACCTGCGTCAAAATTTCAGTTGATAAATAATTCCTTTAGATGCACGGTCTCAGTCTAAGCGTTATCTCTGTCGATTCGATTTCCATTCTATTTCGATTTGTATGGTTTGGTGGGCTTATGTATTACTCACTTGACACCCTGAGTCACGCTGTGTCAGTTTTAAAAAAACGTAATTATTGTATAGGCCAAACTAACGTTCAAAAGTTTTGCTTTTATTTATCTTTTCGTAACATATTTGAAAAAGATTTTTTAGTACAAAATGTATGCGAACTTTAACTGCTACCTCTAAGCAAGTCGTTTGAAATAAAAAAATTACAACTATTACAAGTAGGTAGGTAGGTATATTCGCCAGTTTTGCTGAACAAAATTTAATCGTCACACAAACAAAGTTTTGATTTGAACCTAATAATAGCTGATAGCTTATCAGTTAATTTGACATTTTTATCTTGAGTTCAGATCTTCGATCAACAATATTATAAATATAACGTGACGTACAAAATCAACGCTAAATTCTGTCCGCGTGACAAAAAAAGATTTATGTTTAACTGAATTACCCTTTTCATCTAGTAATAAAGTCACAAATCCTCAAAACATTATCATAAACTACGATCATTCATCACGAAAAACGTCAAAATGCTAAACAAAATAACAGCCCGAGCTGTTCTTTAACTAGGACGGTTTTATTGCGCTGAACTTAATAATATTGTTGATCGAAAGTTCAGATACATAGTAAGAAACTCATTTAATAACGCATTCATTATTTATGCCTAAGACCTTGTACACACACATGTAAGCAATAAATACTTTGACTTTATTTAATTAGATAAGTAGGTACTTACCTTCTTAATTTTAATATTTAAGTGTTTGTAGATAGATACCATCATAGTCTAGAACCTTTTCAACAACAGGCGCTACTTTCAAACTGCCCCTTATCCCTACTCATTCCGTACCTTTTTTTTTATGACCTCAGAAAATCCATTATATCCGGATACCCGACCGCCGCCGTGGGGAGAGCGGAAGGGTTATGTCGGACTCTCACCGACTAAAAACTGACGCGTGGCCTGCCTCCATGCATGTCAAGGGGCTCCGGGACCTCCTACGGAACACGCCGGCCCCTCTCGCATTTTGCCTAAGCACTGTCCCGGGAATGGCACCCACAGCCACGCCCGGCACCCTCGCGGTGCTTACGGCGGCGCTCTGTGGCGAGCGCCGCCGCCCTCCCGGGGTCCGCATCGTGGACAGTCGAAGGACCCGGAAAGTCGTCTGTTTGGCAGGGGATACCACTCCGCCCCCCTCACGGGGGGGCAGGCGGTGCGGGACGGCCGTTAGCGCCTCGCCTTCGCCTCCTTCTCCGAGCGGGATCGGCCCTCTCACGATCCCGCTCAGCAGCCTCTTTCTGGACCAGAACGGCTTCACAGAAAGAGGCACTCATTCCGTACCTTTTTTTTTGTCGCTGGGTAAAATGCCTTACGCATCCCCTCCGCCGGGGTGCGAGAGGGGTATGTGGGACTCCCCGGGGACTCCCGGTGTAAAGACTTGTACCTGCGTGTATGGTTTCCGCAAATACAAGTTCTCTGTAGTTAATGGTGTGGTTGTAAAGTTAAAGTCGGTAATAAATTATTATTTAATTAAATAATTAAAAATATGTGCTCCCTCTTATGCGTCACCACAAGGGGGATCAGACCGAATAAAAAATAATTTAAAATATGTGATCCCTCTTATGCGTCACCACAAGGGGGATCAGACCGGAATAAAAAATAATTTTAAATAATGACGATCCCCCTGGTGGATCACAACAAGGGGTATCAGACCGGAATAAATCGATATTCGCTATTAAATGAATTATAATATGAAAACACTTAGAACGATGGACTTAATGGTTTAAATGGTTGTGAGCCGCGCTCTCGTTGGTATGGTAAGTCGCGATCTGATGAATTTAGACGAAACCGCGCAAAAGTGAGCTTGATTGCTGACGCTGCCAAACTGCAAATTTGCTGCGTGTTCGATATTACTTCGAACACCTGGTATACCCACTAAACATCCCAGCGCCTTTCCGGCGATGGAGGGGGCCCGGGCAACCGGCAGAGCCTCTACATCCAGTCCCCCTCCGGCGATCCCCGCCCTTACGGCGGGCCCCGCGTCGTGGTGAGCAGTGCAAGGCGGACGAAGGTGCCCCCGCACCTAGCGTCCGCTACTCACCACTAGAGCTCTCCGCTCCCTTCGTCCACTGCGCGCTCTAGTGAAAGAGCTGCGCGTGGAGAAGCCTTCAAACGGCCGCAGAGGACAGGGAGACCGGCAACGTAACACCGACACTCCTCTTCCACTGCGGCCCCACCGCCAACGCATCAACGGTGCGCCACCGTTTGGTCGCGGAAGATAGGGCGAACGGCAACGACACACCGACACGCCTCTTCTCCCGCGACCCCGCCTGACTGCGGGGGACAGAAATGACTCCGTCCTCCGCACCCGCCTCAGACGCATCCAGAGCGGGCCCAACCGCAAGCCCGCTCGGAGCGTCCCCGCCTGGGATTCCTGTTAGCTTTGCCGTGGGTGACCAATCCACGGCTACTAAGCCCCCCCATCGCGACAAGATCGGAATCCTTCGGGGGGGGACTCATTCCGTACCTATCCTAACCTAATCTAGCATTAGAATGATGAAATTCATAATTAAGTACCTACCTACTTACTAGAAGAAGTTAAAAAGATTTTATAAGTACCTACTATTATTGGCAAATCCGACCAAAAAAATACGAAATATTGATAAATCATCTGGTTCTTCTTCCTAAGATCTGGAATGATGACTTGGATCCTTAGTATGATTAAGTAAGTTGAGGCAAAAATAAAATTTTTTTGTTCCTATGTAAGTATGTATATTAATTAAAATTTCTTCATGAATAAAGTCGATTGTTAAAACAAATCGAATTACTGATGCATTTAGGACATCATTTACCTAATTATCTGGGCTATTACGGACAGTGTTTAGCTGTTGGTTGACTTCGTAACCGAAAGGAAGAACCACCCAAAGAATGTGTACGGGTAGGAAGTGGCGGCGTAAGGGGGGAGGGCGGAGGGGCGGTCCGCCCCGGGTACAAGCCTCCAGGGGGTGCCAAGGAAGCCACGGTAGAAGTAAAGGGGCGCCTGCGGCGCGCCTTTACTTCTGCTGGCCTTAGGCACCACCGCAGCAGGCAAAGGAAATGATAGTAAGCCGGGCGCCCCTTACATTCGACGGCCTCAGGCACCCCCAGAGCAGGCGAAGGAAATGGTAGTTAACTGGGCGCCCCTATCATGGCCCTATCAACTATCATGGTTATCAACATTATTAACACTAAAATCATGTTAAATATCCCGTTTATAGTGTTAATAATGTAGACTTATACGAGTAGTGCTGTATGCTGTCAATTTCTTCTAAAAAAATTAGGAATTACCATGTACGCTCGCATTACCAAAACTACGAACACTTGCCGAGTTCGCGGCATTGCAAGATCTGTGATTGACTTAGGTACGGTAGGTAATTGGTATTCAAAACCGAAGTAGGTAAGTACCTTAAACGTCAAGAACTAGATGTAGGTATGTATCGTGTTGTTTTTTACAAAAAAAATCGGCTCGCTTCGCTCGCCTATTAAGATGTTCACTATTGCTTACTTCGCTAGAAGTAGGTAAGTACCTAATACTATCGTCAAGAAACAGATGTAGCGTATTGATGTTTTCAAAAAAAAATCGGCTCGCTTCGCTCGCCCATTAAGAAGCTCACTTCTCTAGAAGTAGGTAAGTACCTACTACTATCGTGAAGAACTAATGCATCGTGTTGAGTTTTTCCAAAAAAAAAATACGATTAAGGGGTGCCGTATAAACCTCGTTTAGGGCACTGTTAGTGCTAAAACCGGCCTTATTATCTAAACTATTATCGGAACTAATTGTCTGAAAAAAATAGGGCTCGCTTCGCTCGCTCATTAAGATGCTCACTATTGCTCACTTCGCTAGAAGTAGGTAAGTACCTATTACTATCGTGAAGAACAAATGTATCGTGTTGAGTTTTTCAAAAAAAAATTCGGCTCGCTTCGCTCGCCCATTAAGATGCTCACTATTGCTCACTTCGCTAGAAGTAGGTAAGTACCTACTACTATCGTGAAGAACTAATGTATCGTGTTGAGTATGTATCGTGTTAAGTTTTTCAAAGTAAGGCTCGCTTCGCTCGCCCTTAAAGATACTCACTTCGCTAGAAAATTGCGATTAGGGGGTGCCGTACGATTTGTAAATTTAAGTTTTTTGGAAAAAAGATTGAGGTTTTTTGTTTGGGGTGGGGGGGGGGGGTGCTCAATTGTAAATCGCCCCCGGGTACCACCGAAGGATCCTACCTAACCTAAACTTAAAATGCACACTACGAGCCCCGATGCAAAATAGTTCGTCCAGTGTTAAATTTTCTCTGACAGATTTTTTCTAACTTCATTTTTTTTTATATCTACTATCAAATATTAAGCTGTTCTACTATCCTAGGCATTGAGTTATAATGTACTACGTACATTATAATACGTATGCAGTATCGCAATACACACGAAGGCATATTTCATGGAAAAAAACTTCACACACATCATGACACATGTCTCGCTGCAGCAAGCGCTCGGCACAGACTAAGTGAGTCGGAGTGCGAACACTCTGACTAAGTGTAACAAACAGTCGAGTAGAGGTGACCTCTCTAGTACGTAGTACATTATAACTCAATGATCCTAGGTCGCGTTACTTAGTGCCATTTTTTAATTATGAAGCAACAAACTATTTTAGCATTTTAAATTTATACACACCTGTTTAAATGTTTAATTTAAGAAACTAAGCTACTACAATATGTACATAAAATTACAAAATACAATAGAATCAGTCAAGCTATCTAAGGATCGTCGTAAAAACGATCTATAGATAGCTCAACTGATCCAGGTCACTGCCAGTCTGAAGCGTGCCCAAAACACTGGCGGCATTGCCACCTGTTTTAAATTCGGAGAAGTTTTATGCAGAACCTGCCAGCCCCTGATGTTAACAGTTTGGCTTCTACACAGGTAGAGGGCGCTTTATACATTTTTCAGCTTTTATGACAGGATGACGCTGCGTGCAGCGCAGCGCTGCCTACGCTGAAACCACGGATTTATAACATTTTATAAATCCGTGGCTGAAACCGAGGGAGGATCCGACTGGCAGCACAGCTTGTGAGTCACTTGATGAATACATTTTGGCTATTTACCGATAGATGGCGCTTGTAACACAATTGATTGAAGGCGAAGTATACTTATTATATTTTTCAAGAGAGTGAATAATTATAAAATTTAATAAATACTTCTAACACGGTGTAACTGGAGGGGTGGATCATCGATGGCAGGGCGATGGGTGACCTGAAATGCCTATCGATTTAACCCCCATGACATGTATGTTCCGCGATTTTATGTAGTTTTCGAGTTTTAAGCATACAAAGCTTTTTAGTAAGAATTTCATTTCGATTGGAGTGGGTTATAGCACAGAGTAAGTGCGTATAGGGCTTATATGCATACTGAATTGGAAGCGTTATCGACGGCGCGCGTCACCCACCTCGCGGTTAAAGTCAACGTTTAATAATTTTTAACATAAAATGAAGGATACAAAAACACACTTTCGTCAGTCAGTTTTCTAATACCATGAAAAAATGGGGGTATTTTTTGCTGAAATCGGCCTTGTACTATGGTGGGTGAAAATTCCCTGAGAGAGCAATTTGATCCAAATTAATGATTATTAGATCCTTTGAAGATGGGATTCCACGATT
The DNA here is from genome assembly GCA_963565295.1 of Epirrhoe alternata. NCBI lineage: Eukaryota > Metazoa > Arthropoda > Insecta > Lepidoptera > Geometridae > Epirrhoe > Epirrhoe alternata. Next base: position 7,611,899 of record OY751375.1, read on the forward strand.
TCTTCGGAGGGAAAGTCGCGGTACAGCCCCATTCGGCCAACACGGCTCTTTTGCGCTTTATTTAACCTTAAGGGGTGGTAAGTGAAATAAAACAAGACTTTTCGTAGATTATTATACTTTAATGTCGACAGATATTACACAGAAATCTTTAAGAACTATAGACTAAATGATTCAGTTGGTATAATATTTATGGCGACTTAACTACATGGGATTACACTTATGTACGAGTATTGACACGATAATTGAGAACGACAATAAGTTAATATTCATGAAATTACACCATTGGATACACAATGCACCATTATTATAAAATCATATTTAACAAAAGTAATTCTCAGTAATAGCATATTTTCAACTATGCAAGTTGCAAATTGGAATTTAGCATAACAATAATTAATGTAACATACAATAAAAAATATAATTAGTCGAAAAGTCAATTCTGAAATAGTTATAATACCAGAGCATAGTAATTTTGCTACCCTCAATTGAATTTCTCCAAATAATTACATAGGTAGTAGGTATATACTTTTATTTAATGTCCAATGTTTGGCTGAGGTGGATTTTTATACCTACTTACAAAAATCCTATTCTAGATGAGTTCAAAACACCGTTTCATTGACTACACCTATCAATAAATACGATATAATTATTAGAAACGAGCATGTTTCCCGTTCTAAAACTTCGCATAACACTGAAACAGGCTTCTAAATGAGATGTTGATGTAAGTAATTAATAGCCTCAAATTGATTTAAACTAACGGTACATTTACCTACCATTCTATCTAATCCATACATTGTGTTATGAATTTTGATTGAATGATGTGAATTACATACAAATCTTATAATATTCTTATCATATTTTTCATTATTATATTGGCAGTGGTTCAGCGGTCACACTAGCGACTTTTATTCCGTACCTCGGGCCGATCGACCTCACCGATGCAATGCCACAAGCTAACACCTAGGGCTACGCGCAGAGTGAGGATCAAACCTATCTCAAAGCTGGTACCATCTTCCCATCGAAAGGTTAGCCAGGTCCAAAGCACGGATGTCGTCTAGCCGAAATTTAAAATCATAACATACAATAACGAAAATTTTGTTCAAACTTACAATACGATATATAACTAGTTGGAGCATCGCTGCCGGGCGGCTGGCGGCTCGCTTACACTAACTACTGTTGTTTACCAGTTAACCCTAACTAATTCCCTTTTATATCGAAAGCATGGGTACTGAAGCCATTTAAGGCTGTGCCGGTTCGATAGTTAATGGTGTTCATAGACTCTAGTGCGCATGTTCTGCGACAGTTTAACAAGTGTCAAGCTGGTTTTGTGCTGATATTTAAAGGGAATACTCACCTACAGTTCATAAAGTTCTACTCCATTACGTCAGAATGTCTGAAAGATGTGATTTTATCAGTTTCGTTAGCATCGAGAACTTTAGTAACATTCTTAACGCGACTCATTCTTGGCTAATAGACGAGTTATATCCTAACCTAACAAGCACATTGAAATATCAGAACAATATTATATTCTAATTGAATTACAGAACCACTAGACTGGTTTATGTTATAAATTTACTTGCTAACATACACCTATCTAATGAAATGATCGACAATTAATAGATAAAACTGGAATGTAATACGTTATCAGATGCAAGTAGTAACATTTAGCCTGTTTCAGTGACGAGCTGCATTCTAAGATCGAGTTTACGAAAGACAAGACCCGCGCGCGAACTTCTTTAACGAAAGCTCGGCGCCGGCGCTACGATGCGCTTCACAAATATTATAACAATCAAAACCGACATTACAATTTCGAGTAATTTGATTCCTAATCCTTAACAATAATACGATATCAAAATTTTACGGACTATGAAAAAACAGTCTTCCTGGCTTTTTTGACTATCAAAAATTTGTAAAATGTAAATTTTTTTTTGTAAAAACCAATAGTACAAGATCTTAAAACAGTCTAATAATTTCAAGATGAATTCACGAAGATGCAAATGAACTGGGTGTGCAGAGTTCCTTTATTTATGTGTGATATTGAGTTCAGCCAATATTTGGTATCACGACGTAATCTACACTCTGTGCCGCTTAAGAAGATAAAATTCACAACTAAGTAAAGCCCATACTCGAAACAAAGTAAGTAATTATACTTATAATAATTATACTTAACTTAAATAATTCATTGCATAATGATTAATTAATAGCTGAAAACATCGAAAGTCAGTTTCAGAATACAATGAAGAGAGGAATGTGTTCTTCTAAACTATTCATTAGTTAAGGATTTCGACAGGTTTAAAATTTGCGCAAAATATCCATGAAACTCTTACATAGAAAACATATAAAAATAGAAAAACAATTAAATTGAGCGTCTTCTCTTCACAACAGAACGGAAATGTTACTTCTCTATAATTAACACGAAGAACACACCTAACTATCAGAATAATAATTATGAGATTACGTACGTACATCTACTTCATTTTATAATGACTTGAAAATCTAAAATATTACTTATCAGTAATATCTAAGCCCTAACATGATACATGAAGTGAAATTAAACTATGAATCGAAATGCCGAGGCCCTAAAGTAAAATACAATTTTCTTAGAGTAAGGGAGCACGCGTCCATGAGAAAAGCAACGGGAGACAAATGGATTAGTCGCTATAATACAGGTTGTATCGAGTCTGACTCTAGCGGGTACGTGACGATGCGTCGCTTTACTTGTCTTTCTCGTTCTCCTCCTGCTTATCCTCTGGCTCTTTCTCCAGCTCCTTTTCTTTCTCGTCGCCCTGCAAACAAGCAGACCATAAGGAAAACGAGAAAATATTCTAAAATGATTCTTAAGTATACCTTACTTATGATATCTTATATTCATGTGACATTAACTATGTTTGTCTGTGTGTTATCATATCACGCCTAACGCAGATTAGATTTTGAAAAAAAATTCTCGGCATGAATATGGATTGCATCCTCGTACATGTCATATTAAATGCAACTGTCGAATATTTTCTTGGCTAAGATATAATGTCTATGTTTACCAGCGTCTCAGCTATAAATCTTTTCTCAAGTTATCTAACCCACCTTGCCCTTTTCTGGTTCGTCTGGCAGCGGCTGCTTCTCAGCGGGCGCGTCAGCCTCCTTAGCGTCTTTGGTCTCCTTCACCTGAAATAATACAATATTTATAAATGTTCATTCGTATCCATTTCCTTCTAATATAGAAAACTTTGAATACAAAATTGCAGATATGATGGAGGTAGCACGTAACGAAGATACGTTGTTTATTCAATCTTTGTCATCTATTTCTTTTTATCATTGCCACAATTTAACCACTCTCCTATAGAAACAGGGTCGGATAATAGATTAATAGTTGTGCATATTAATAAACCCCAGACAGACCAAACGACTAGCAACTGTCACATACAACATGTAAGAGTGACTCTTGACTAGCATTTTTGTATTCAACAGTTTACAATACAAACCTATTCTCTTCTGCTTTTCATAGCTCAGGTACCTAAAAGTATGGTTAGTAATTGTGTAGTTACCTCTTTAGGCTTGGCTTGCGGAGGCTCGGCGGGCGCGCAAAGCTCGTCCCAGTCGGGATATGCGCGTTCCTTGACGCGGATGACGAGTCCGACCAGATTAGGGTAGCTTTCGTTCAGAGCGTCGCGCAGCGGGTGGGACACTTCCTTATCTATGAAGTGCAGCTGAGCGAGGTTGGCGAATGCGACCACATCCAACTGAAAACAAGCTGGTTATATAGGTGTCTTCTAAATTTGGGATTTGTTCCTCTCAAGCGAGAAATCAGCAAAATGTTATCTTTGATCTGATAAGGCAGTCTTTGATATCAGACGATGGTGAGAGTAATCAGTAATATCTCTTGCTCAAACTTGAGATCATACCAGCTAATTAAAGAAGTTAAATCTAATGTAACAGTAAATCATAGGTGTATGTACAATATGTACATACAACTGATGACTCAAAACTAAGACGACGCAACATGTCCGGAGTTGGGAGCAGTAAGCTTGTGTACTAACCAGAGTGGGTTCGTTGCCGAACAAGAAGGGCTTGTCGGCGAGCAGAGCCGACAGTACGCTGAGATCGTTCTTGCCGAGTTCGATGATCTCATCCTGGGTGTGCACGCCGATACCGTGTGCCTTAGCCTTCTTCATGCCCTGCAACAAACAGAGGAATTGCTTTCATGCCTTTAGAACTTCCACCTATTGGGCCTTACTATATACATATTTTATCTGGGCTATAGCTAAGAATTGTTCTAGGTAGAAACCTGGAAAAAATATCTAAGAGAAATTCTAGTTCCGTTATTCTTATAGGCGGCGATGTGCTTGCAACCTGTCACGTATGGAATACAAATTTCTGCCAAATGTGGGCATGTATCAAATAAATACGTATTTGGACATGCATCTGACTACCCTCTTATACATCTTCAAAGGATCTGATATACAGAAAAAGATCTGAGAGAATGTCTACCGCGCCTTGGGGATATAGTCGTGCTCGTGACCCTGTTCCAGGTATGCACATTTGCGGACGTTACCTACTTAATTTTGAGGAATATTTCTCAACACCGATGTGGGACATAGGCTAAGGCTGCCCGCTCTAACGTACCTAAAATCTTTAAAAAAAAGAGAAGTTATAATAAGACTAGCAAACCCAGCGAACTCCGTTTCGCCACCAGATACCACCAGATTTTTCCTGAATTTTCTTTGCTATAAACCTCACGGACCGCGAGACCTTTCCAACGAATGCAAAACCGTGGAAATCGGTTCGTGCGTTCTGGAGTTATAGCGTCAGGAAGGAAAACCCGACTTATTTTTATATAGTAGATAGGCGTTTAGCGTAAAGTTAGTCAGCGATACAAACGTTAATCAATTTATATGTAGAGGTCCCCCACGTGTGAAGCTGCAGCCAGGGTTTAGCGTCCGCCAACTAGGTCATGACATGCATCCCTAGATTTTTGCAATCGAGGAGCGGAAACAAAGAATCTAACATATACAGAGGTGCATGTCGCTACTATCGGCCAACCTAGCAAATATAGAACAATATAGGAAATGGAAAATAATACCGTTATTTTATTTCTACTGTGATCTAGATAGTGTGTAAAAATGCAGTATCGTAAAACACGGGATGCGCAGGTCAGGTCCTGAGTTCCCCATCCCCTAACGCTGCAGCTGAGGTACACGACTCTGAAATAGGTCACGACCCGAACATTGGAGCCCGGGCAAGCTTCTACATCAATGATTTGCTGAATCCATTCATGCGTACATACACTATTATTATTTGGGATTAATATAATAATACCAAGTTCACGTCACATAATGTAGGGTAATATGACACGCAACCCTTATAAATACGAGTGAAAGCTGAAACGTACTTTGCTTTTGTATTCAACCGTTTTTTAGCAAAAATTTACCAATACCTATGCTGTCTTTCTATTCTAATTTTCTGTTTGTCTTTCAATCCCATCTCAATAGCTGAGCCGATTCAAATGCAACAAAGGGTTTAAATGGTCTATTATATTCCACGCCACGATCTACCATGATATTCCAAGTATCATCCAAATCGCTTCACTGCTGCACTGGTTTAAGGCGTAATTGACAGAAACATCCAAACTTTTAGATATACTCGTATACTATTGGATGGATGTAAGAACTCCTAACAGCTAGAAACAATGAACTGCGATTGCTGAACGATACCGCCTTCCCCTTCCATTACAGATCCGAAGGTACATGTTGATCTAACGTCTGTATCCCCATAATTATTGCTTGTGGGTTAATTAATGCATTCTAAAGCAATCTAACTAAATGACAAACTTGCGGACGACGTTTGCCTGGAAATTACGGAGTAAACAACTTTCAAATGTGCTGTGATATTCTGTTCTTGTTAGAGGTGTTTTACTTCCCAGCAATATATCTTATCCGTTGAAAATTTTGTAATCTTTTTGTTTGTGCTTCAAGCTTAGACTTGTGGAATGTTTCTTTTTTAAACATAATAGAAATGAAATTTAGAGCTTTGTACCTTGGAATAACTGTCGCCTGACCTAATTGCATATTGTATTAAGGCAAAAATACATATACCAAAACGTAAACAGGGTCATGACTGTATCCCTAAGGCGCGGTAGACATTCTCTCAAATCTTTTATGTATTCCAGATCCTTTTGAAGATGTCTAAGAGGGTAGTCAGAGGCATGTACAAATACATATTTGATACATGCCCACATCTTACAGAAGTTAGTATTCCATACGTGACAGGTTTGCAAGCCCATCGCCGCCTATAAGAATACTCACTGGTTTCCTCACGATGTTTTCCTTCACCGTTCAGAGCTCGTGTTAACGTACAAATAAACGTTAATAACATACAAATGACAATTTTATTCGGAGACACAAGGTTTAAATGACTTTCTTTGAAAACTTTACGGGCATTCTACATATTTGGCGATGATAGACGAATACCTGCGCTCACGAACGAGTAGAGGGTCTATTCGCTTGTATTCGTCGATTATTGTCTATCGAATAAATAGTTCGGCGAATGTGTAGAAGGGCCATTAGCCAAGATAAACATCGTATTAAATTTTTAAACTCACACTATTTAAACTCATTGCTGTTTTAATGTGACCACGATCGGTGCAGCCCGATCGAAACGTCGAGTTAGGGTAATAAATAATAATATTTCGAATATTATCCAAAACCTTACACGATCTTGTCCCGTTATTAAAACAGCAATTAAACATCCTAAGTAATTAAATAATTTTCCGATAAGATCAGAGTTCAAAATAATTTGTATTATCCGATGAGTAACCTGAAAGGAACCCTTAGTTGCGCCTCCTCACTTACCTTGCGGCCAGAAGTGAGCTTGTAGAAGAAATTGAGTATCGGGTTAGGCAGACGGGTGTTGAGCGCATTCTGCAGATTCATCTGGTATCCTTTGATGACGCTATCAGGGTACTTGGCACGCCACCACAGCACCACCCAGGACAGGTGGTTCTCGATCATGGAGCTCATAGCGTGAGCCACGACACGCTGCTCGGCCGTCAGAGCTGAATGTGGAAGAAAATGAGGTTGAGTTCTCTTATATAGAATGACCTATTTTCTAATGACCTAAGTTTGAAGAACTGCACATGCGCGACGACCTAGGTTTGTAGAGCAACCTGGAAGGAGCCCGCCGACCTAAATTATGGGATACCTTCATTTTTAATTTTAGCTACACGAGCGCAGCTCCCAGATGCTTGGTTACTAGGCCAACAAACTCTTATGCATGAGCGAAAAAAAAGTTAAATAGGTATTACAGTCGGCTGTAATAAGATGTATAAGGACAAACTACAATAAATAAATAAATAAATAATGCTGGACTTTCCACACAGCATCATCTAGCCCCAAACTAAGCAAAGCTTGTACTGTGGGAACCAGATAACTGATATACTACTTATATACTTTTTGTTTGTAAATACATACATATTATACATAGAAACACCCAGACCCGAGATAAATATTTTATTTTATATACAATTCATAAAACTAACGTCAAAATGGGCAGGCATCGTTTTTCAAATGCACTCAAGGTATATTCCGTTTAACTTTTCCGCAACGGTTTCTTAAGCAGCCAAATGAATTATTCGATGACAGAACCATCATCGGATACCAACACGTCTAAGAGGAATCGTAAAGAGGATAACTAAGTACTCGTACTAGATAGCCGAATCTGTCGTTTGATAGGCTATTAAACACTTTACCAGAAAATGGTGGACCTAGCCCTAAAAGTTATGGCTGTCACAATAAGACAACAGCTAAAGATAATAAAATAAAGATAAGCTGTTTATTAGTCTTTTGGTCCTTTACAGTAGTCATTACGCTACCTGTGAACGACAGTTTATGAACTTGTACTTATCAAAAAACACTATTGGGGGGGGGGGGTAACCACCAATAATAATAAAAGCTTCTCAATCATATAAATCCTAAATACCTTGTCTTTTACCCTACTTTCAGAACTAAACGCCCGGTTCGTGCGCGATGACCTACTTCTTGTAAACTAGAAAAATTGTCGCTGTGCGACCTAACCTGAATCCATAAAAATCGATATCTATTGGGTAAATAAATGAATGAGCATCCCAATGCTCATTCATTTATTTGGAGCACTAGTTAACAAGTATAATGTTTTATGGCGGAATAGTTATGATTTATTACACTCGTAAATCGTAATATAGTCGTAGAATAGACACTAACACTATCTTACGCATCTTTTTATTGCAATAACGACGATTAAGATTGCGATTTTGAAGCGGGTTAGCTCCAACACCGTCCTGGCAATGATGGCCAGGGTGGACTGTTCCTCCCTACACGAGACATGGCTCTGACACCTATCTAGGAACCCTGATAGTTTTTAAGCTTTGTGTATTTGTTTTCTATCAGTCTGTGTGTACCTATGAGTATTTGCTCGAAATAAATGTTTTTTAATAAATTTTACTTACCTAAAACTAATCATCATCATCATCAAACTTAAGAGCTCAGCTCTTGTCGGTGCAATGATGCAACTTCCTCCACCTCTCCCTTTCCAATGCGGATTCCTTTACTTCTTTATACGACATGACAGCGATCTTCTCCGTCATGTCGTATAAAGAAGTAAAGGAATCCACTAAAATTGTACTAAAATAATGAATTATGATTCAGATAAATATTGAAACAATTCACTTGGAGGGGCGAATCGCATTTCTCATGAATCTTCTGGTCAGTCCTATGAGTCTTATCACCAACACCATTGTTCGTCACTTAGGAAGAATTTACAACAATCAGTTTGTCCTTGTTAGTAATAATTACTTGATGTGTCAGAGGCTCCTGGGTCTTTAGCTATGTATGACGTCATGGTAGGACATAATCTGACAGAGTATTTAATAAGCAGGAATTCGAGGACACGATTTCAAGAGTTATGCCACTCGACAGTTCTGTAATCATGATGACCACAGAAGGACTGACAGACCTATAGCTTCTTAGTACTTCTATAGATAATAATCAAGAACACGGTGCTTTGAAATAGTTTATTGAAATCTACGGTTGTTTGGTGAGATATAATATGTAATATTTACTCAATTTGCGAGAAAGCTGACTCGAAAAAATAAACAAAGGGCTTTTCACTTCATGTGTACCTAGTACCTACCTACTGAACATTTACTTAATTTCACTATTTCGCAGATGGCACCGTTTAAGCACGTACCTAGCTACCTAAGCTAACAAAGCTGTTTCTAAGCTAAGCAGTAGGTAGTAGGATAGGTAATTTACCTACGCATACATTAAAAATGACCTTAACATAAAATGAACTCAACATTTTCTGACAAAATGTCAGCCGTATTCTGTAAAAACTAGAATAATAAAGACATTAACTTACAGGCATCGAGATCCTTGTTGAACTTCTCGGAGAGCTCCTTGATGACAAAAGCGCTGTCGGAAATCTCTTCTCCATTTAATTCCACAAACGGCAGCTGCCCCTTCTTGGAGCGGAACTTGGACTTATGGTCCACATTCTGAAACAATGCAAACATCGCAATATAATACTAATACAGTTTCAGATGTTTTATCATCATTATAGCCAGTTCACATGTAATTCCAATCGTTGTATAATTTTTATACCAATTTACCCCAGTTTAAGGGTAGCAAAAAAGCACAATTCAGCTATGCTTTATTGTAAATTTGACGTAAAATATCAATAAATACTGGATTAATACCACTATAAAATATAACTTTCGCAATTTTCAAAAACATTTGCAGTGCATTATTCGTACATTTGCATTTGTTCATCATAAGTAGGCTTACATCATTAGTTAGTACATTGAAAACGCATATGTTGCATGCAATACATAAAAATATCGAGGGAACTTTCGCAGATTTTTGTGTTATCTAGCAGAATAGCGCGCAAAACTGACGGGGTATGTAAATCCCGACAGATTCCAAGTTTGTTGTTACAAGATGTTAATCAGTGGTGCTTTGAAGGGCACGTTACATTGTTGGTCCCGGCTGAACAGTTGATAAGCCATTACGTTTACGGGGTTTTCTGCCGGCCTGAAACTCCATCACTAGCTCATACGAACCTACGTTAAATGGAATCAAGTTTTGTAAATGTATTCAGTATTATGGCAATCGCTTAGCGGCATTAAAATTGCAATAACATAGCATAAGGCCTTTCTTAAACTTTCGCGATCACAATTCATAATTGATTTGTTTAAACATGATTTTATCGCGTTAAATACCTTTTATTTATTTCCCGACGTTTCGGCTGTGTTGCAACAACCGTGGTCGCGGGCAAAATAAAAAAATAAAAATAAAAGGTATTTAACGCGATAAAATCCTGGTTAAACAAATCAATTACAGCTAAGGCGTTTTGTAATTTCGCTTTTATTTACTCCGAAGAAAGTTATTAAATTATAACAAAGATTTTCAAGTCAAGATCGAAAAACGTTACCATACAAATTCAAGAAACGGACCTTTAGATTCAAACGGATGAAGAAATTAATAATTAAGCTTCATACCCTATCGCTTTGCAGATTTCAGAGCCGATACTAATTACGTAGCGAGATTTTACAAAGCAAGTCATCGCCATAATGGGAGCTTTACTTGTAAAAACGGCGAAGAAACGAATAATTAAACTTTGTATCTTTTAGATTTGGTGACTTCAGCCAGTATTTTGAGTCAAAATTATTTACGTAGCGAGCGAGATTGTCCAAAGTACAACTCAAATTAAGATCATTAATTTGTGAATTAGTAGTTAATGGTAATGGTAGTACCTACCTATGTCGGTTTGCTTTTCTTTGTATTCAATTACTGCAGCTTTGCAGTATTAGCCATTTTATAACCAATTTCTAAGTGCTACAGACACGTGGTAACATAACAACAGGTTGCTTTCTATACCGTTTTATAACAAAGAAAGAGCAGAAAGGAATTACAGGGTTGGGTGCTGCGGAGCTTGGTGGGGTGAGGTAAGGAGAGCGCGGGGCAGTCGTCCCGGCATACGGCTCAGAATATCAGCTCGTTGCCATAGCGACGGGGTCCAGACTCAGGAGTGGGGAGAGCAGCTGTATTGATTTCGACTGGCGAGGTTCAGCGGCCGGCCGCCCCTCCCGTACCGCTTTCCCCATGCCATGTGAGTGCCTCGTGGCGACATCGGGAATCTTCTTAACAATTAACATATGCAACACATATGCCTTATAAAATGTTTGTAATAAGCTCATATTTTCACAGAACCGAAATATATTTTAGGATAACCTATACGGTATAATATAATACCAGATGTAGTACCTAAGAATAATAGTGTGAATAGTTGAATTAAAAAACAATCGAGCTAAAAACTTGAAAACTTTTTATGAGCGTAATCTAGAGACAAACTGAAAACGAAGATCTGTGTTCTTTTGTTAGTAGATATTTCATAATTTAAGTTATAGTAAAATTGTACTAAAAAAACTGTAATAAGATACCAACACCGGGTAATAAAGGCAGCCAGCATGCACTGGCATTTTTACGAGCGAAGTTTCTGACACGAATGAGCAGAAGATGACGTGGGGTAACACGAGTGCTAGGTACTTTAGTTGTTTAGACATGACTGAGTGGTTGACCTAGTAAGACTAGTGGTGTGAGTACCTTTGACTTTCAATCCGAAAGTGGCGAGTCTTAAAATATAAAAAAGTTTGTCCATCAACGATTACTCCTGTGGGAATAAGACCTAGAAACATGAAACTTGCATAATATTTGATATGATGTAAGGTCACTCCGAAGAAATTTCAAAAATTCAACCTAGGAGGGAAAGGGATAGGTTTTAACTTTCCACCCATTTAGGGGTAGAATCTTAGAAATCCTGTGGGTCCTATAAAAGGAAGCTAACCTCCAAACAGCTTTTGTATCTACAGTAGTTTGGGCTTTGCCAGATAAAATTATTATTGTTTTATATGATACTACACCTGTTTTGTAATTTCGGAGGTTCTTCCAGCTTCTCTCCCATCGCCTTAGATGGTGTATCCCTTCCAGTCTGCTCCGATTTTCGATACCTCGGATCATTGATCCAAGATGATGGAGGAATAGACCGAGACGTCAAAAATAGAATGAATGCGGGATGGATGAAATGGCGACAGGTCTCGGGAACAACTTGTGACCCTTGTATGCCCCTTAAACTTAAGGGGAAAATCTACAAGACGGTTATTAGACCTGTCGTGCTGTATGGATCTGAGTGCTGGGCTACGAAAGCAACGGATGAAAGAAGAGTGCATGCGACAGAGATGCGAATGTTGAGATGGATGTGCGGAGTGACGCGAATGGATAAGGTGAGGAATGAATATATTAGGGGAAGTCTGAAAGTAGCGCCGGTGACTGAAAAATTGAGGAGCAATAGGTTAGCGTGGTATGGGCATGTAATGCGGAGGGATGAAACTCATGTAACTAAAAGGGTGATGGAAATGAATGTGGATGGATATGTGAGTAGAGGTAGACCAAAGAAAAGATGGATGGATTGTGTGAAAGAAGATATGGGTAAGAAGGGAGTGAATACGAAGATGACGAGTGATAGGGGAGAGTGGAAGAAGAGAACATGTTGTGCCGACCCCGCATAAGCGGGATAAGGGCAGGCAAATGATGATGATGATACTACACATCATGTTGCGAATAGCGAAACAGAGCAAATTAACCACTCGGATCAGAGGCCTTATTGTCGAACTGGAAATCCATTCCCATTTCCCATTCCAACCAATAACACAATACGAAAATGACGTATCACGAGAATTTTCAAGATAAGTCAACCTCTCTGATGGTTGAACACTGGTTGGCACCAGCGTGAGTAAACAGTTATAAGCGAACTGTAATAAACCACCCTTTATTCTTGTACACTCATACAGGGTGTCCCGTAATGAGTGGATAATCCTTTAACTACGGGTAGAGGTCATCATAACGAACCAGAAAATCAAAACTTGTGCCCAGTAAAAGTTTCACGGTTTTCGAGTTATTGAACATTTCAGAAATTTGAATTTTTTTCTACCCTGATCCTTTTTTCTATCCTGATCAATTTTGCAAGGGAACTTACTAAAACCAGAAGATAAGGCATATCGGACATTAAAACAAATGTATTGCATTAGAATGTCTGACAGTAAATGGCTTACCCAAGCTCTTACACACAGCCTGCAACTTCTAATAAAATAGTGATCGAACCAGCAACCTACTGCGTAGTGCGTACCGAGCAGTATTGTGTTTAAGAGTTTTTGAACCTTTTTACAGGTTTTCAAGTGTTATTTTGATGACGAGTTCGTAAAATGATATTATCGTTCAATAACAATGCATCTATGTCTGATCGAGTTTAAAAAGAAATATGCACAGTAAATACGGTACGTGCTAGCGAGCGATGGTTTCCGAAAGTGGTCTGCACGTCGTTGTCGCGTTGGGAACGTTTGAAGGACCGATTCTAGGGGGTTTTGTTTTCAATATACGAGTAGACAGCGTAGGGTACTTACCTCATATAGGATCGTTTGGCAAAAAAAAAATTGAGTTCATTTATCGATTTTAGTACAAATGTATGGAGAAAGTTGTTAACGATTTCAGACTTTTCTAGTACTCAAACCTAAAATGGTCCCATAGTCTTTTCGATCCCTACATGAAACAGAATCAATTAGCATTAAATAATTTTTTGTTGTTTTAGCTTGATTTTTCGCTGACTGTACCTTTTTTCCAAAATCTGTGAATGAAGTCAAAATATCTCATAAAGTTAGGGAAGGTCTCCCAAGAATGATTTCCTGTAACAACTGTTAAGGTACCCCTTAATGTCCCGTCTCGAAGATCCACCTGTATTGTACAGCTCTTCATCTTAAATATGCGGTACTTAACTGCTGCTGTTTAGGTCACGGAATGTGTACTTCTGCAAAGTTAAGCAGCGCCCCTGACTTTCCCTTACGCCTAGTTCGGACTAGGCTTGTATTTTAGGCGAGTCAATCCATTTGACTCTATTTTTTTTGGGCGAGTAGCCTTAGTAAAATTGGTTCGTGTTTATTTCCATTTTACTAATTATCTTATAAGCCTTAAGAATATAAATAAATAAACAATAAACATCTTCTTAAAATAAGTTTTTTTTTTTAAGTTTCAACAAGTACAAGCTTTTAATGGACTACCGTGATCTGATTGAACTCACCGATGTAAGTACAAAATTTCATTTTAATCAACCTATTTTCTGAGGGGTTCCGTTCTCCATCATCGGATCAGCTCGCAGTCATCATATTTTTAAATTTTAGATGATACTTGATCTACAAACCAAGTTTCAACTATCGGCCTATTAACTGAGGAGTTCCGTTCTCCATCATCAGATCAGCTCGCTGTCACTATATTTTAAAATTTTAGATGATACTTGATCTACAAACCCAGTTTCAACTCAATCGGCCTATTTCCTGAGGAGTTCCCTGGAACAGCTCTTGACTCCATCATCAGATCAGCTCGCTGTTACCATATTATTGCATTGTCACCGAGGACTCATAAGTCTACCAAAATTCAGCTCAATCGGACACCGGGAAGTGGGCCAAAGCTTGCAAGATTTGACCCGGACAAATACATACATACAAACATTGCAAGTTAATTAAAAGCTTTTAAAAACCGTCAGATTCAAATGGATCGTACTCGCTACTCGACTAAAATAGTAGCCTAGTTCGTGCGAACGATTTCTGCGTTAGTTACTCGCTACTAACGCAGAAATCGTTCGCACGGATTTGGCGACTATATTACTCGCTACTCGACTAAAATACAAGCCTAGTTCGAAGTTCGAACTAGACTGGACGTAGATTGATCTAAGAAAATGTCGACTGCACTTTGGCGATACAGCCGCGCTTATACAATTAATTACAATTTTAGATATGTGAGTAAGTAGAAGTGGGTATATGACACCTTTTTTAACTGATATTTATTACCTACTTACATGTTACTCACCCAGTTTATTGCCATAATCCTAATTTATTTAATTTTTCCGAAAGCCGATGTCGTGGTCATAATTATAGAAATAGGTGAGCGCAGACATCGGTGATTATTCAGAAGTAACAGATAATGATTATAGTATGAGGGTGGGTGTTGGGAGCCGTGGGTGTCGGGTGTCGGCGCACCCTGTCGGGAGGCACCGCGGCCGGCGGGTTGGTCGATGCCGGGCGGGGTCGCGCAGGCGCAGCACCAACTCGGGTCGAAGCCCTCGCGGTTGCCGACCCCCGTATCTAGGTGCTACCGATATTGGGATCTACGTCTCTTTGATATTTCGGTGTACGAAATTACTTTTATGAGCAACTATTTCGATGACTTCGTGACACGGAAATTAGATAGACTCCATGAGGCAATCTGAATGATAGCTTGGAATAGGCGTAGATATTAGTATCCAATAGCATTAACTATGGTAGGTAAGTACTTCTTATGCGAGCGAAGCCGCGGGTGGAAACGCGTAACGTGAATTGAAGACTTCTTCAATGTATGGGGCTGAGTTAGCAGAGAGGAATAGTAATAAATAAATAATAATTTTAAAGTCGTGGCTCCGAATTTCGGCCGTAAGATGTATTGAATGCAGCTAATTTCTAAAAAATGTGGGCACGTCTCAAATGCAATATATTTGGTTGGACGAACCTCTGGTTACCCATTAGATTTTTATAGGAATGCCTAGAGAAAATGACGTCCTGACCTTGTGGTATCGAGTCGAAATTATTTATCTACCTATGCTTCTGTTTCGTTAAATTAAAATTATTATTAAGTACCAATCATATCTCGTACACCATTTAGTAACTAAGTAACTATTTTTAGAAGCTTACCAGAAAATACAATGGTAGGAGGTAGATACCTTTTTAGTTGCGGATCCTATTTACGAGCTTTGAAATACGACAGACAAACAATACTAGGTCAACATTACGGAAAAGCTTAAATACATTCCGAAACGATAAGTCTGTTAAACATTCAGTCAACTTCTGATAACAAAACAATTAACTGATTGTGTTCGAACGACAAATTATGATTGAGATGTTTTAGAACAAAACTGAGGTGAAATAATGAGAATTTATGACTGACTCTGTTCATAACAGAGCTGATGATGGATCGTATGAGTAAGTTCATACCGTAAGTTCATAAAATTGTTAGCCATTTAAAACAAACTGTAGTACATTATCTTGGGTCTGGGTGTTTCTATGTATAATATGTATGTATTTACCAAACAAAAAGTATATAAGTACTTAAGTAGTATATCAGTTATCTGGTTCCAATAGTACAAGCTTTGCTTAGTTTGGGCTAGATCATGCTGTGTGAAATGTTCAGCATTATTTGCGTACCAACATTTTGAATAGCGTATACGCTATTCCAGGTGCCTATTCCAAGTTTCATTCAAATCGGTTCACTGGTTTAGGCGTGATTGAAACACAAACACACAAACTTTCAGCTTTATTATACGAGTAGAATCACTTATTATGTAGAACTGATACATATTTAGATCGTCTTGCAAGGATCAATCGGAATCGTCTAAAACTCAATAATTTACTGAGGACGTTGTTGGGCAATGGGTAACAAATAAGATTTAACTCCGATAATAGCATGACCAGAATTATTACAAGAGCATCCGGAACGAACTGTGATGATGGATAAAGGTAGTAAGTAATGTAGTTAGTAGTGAAACTAACCCTCTTTGTTCTACTATTTAGCGTATATGCGTTCACTAAGTAGTAAGTGGAAGCCATAACGATCATCGCATCCAAGCTTATTTTAACAATGTGTGTTATTGTTCAAGCCCGAGTAAGCGTAAACAACTCCGCAACATACAATATGTTGTGCTGTTACATAAACAGCAGCATTCTAGGAAGTTTGACCATTGTTATGATACTTCAGGAAGTCACAGCCAACTGGAGTAGTCTGTACGCTTCCTATGTAGTGTGGGGCGGTGACACTGCATTATTTATGAACTTACGTCAAAGTCAAAAGCCATTTGTTCAGTAGGACCATCGCTCGCCATTCTTACCAAAAACAACAAGAAAATTAAGCTACACAATATATTTTATCTCTATCGTATAGGATCTTGCGTTTATCACAAATTTTGTGGGGTCCACCCACGCACCCACACAACACGTTATCTAGTCAGTAGCTGCTATCGGCCAGTGCTCATTTTACGATTCTACTCAATGGCTTCCTTTAAGTATTCAGCTTCTTTATCCAACAAGCATAATAATTGTCCAAGACTGTTTTCTATACATTTTCTTATAAATATGTATGTCGCTAGGAATATCTTTTATTATTATGCTACTGCTATCCGATACCATGTCTGAGCTATAAAGCTGTCATGGATAGGTTACGTCCGAGGTAACATTACAAAGGCGTTATCTGCGCAGTGACATAACTATTGTTTATTTATGAGCAATATAGTTAAATTGAGGAATGTGCATGATGACCGCGTCAGGGACAGACCCGATAAAGAGCTAACAACCTTACAGTAATAGAACCAACTCAATGCATTCTTTGTTCATTACAATCATTAGGAGCGCAGGCAGCAACTGTTATGATTATAAGGATATCTTGTAAGAAAGCTCCAGAACAATTTTATGAGTGAAACATCTGTGTGTGTGTGCAAGATACTGCGTCGTTATAATTAAAGGAGTTAAATATAAGGATTTGTTTCACAATCTCCAAGTGAAGTCTTGATTAGTAATATCCTTAGTAACGTTTACCGGCATATAATAGTAGGTGACCAATAACTTCTACAAATGACACTGGATAGTGCTACTCTGCGATGGTGAAACCCGTGAGCCACACTTTATAATATAGCCTAATTGGGATGGTAAAACAAGACCACGTTCCTTCTATCTTCGGTCTAACCTTACCATGCAGCTCGAAATTTATACCTACAGTCTCAGGAGGCAACTTATGCCTATACACAACGGGACGCATTAGTGCCATTGGACTTTTTTATAAATACTTTGTATTAATAAACCTTATTTTTATAAACCGTAGGTACAGTACCGTAGTACCGTAGGTACAGGTACCTACTATGAAGCAAAGACAATTAATGTATTTAGTGCATACCCACATTTTCCTAATTACCTGGCAAGCATTCCATTTATGTTGAAACCACATCGACATACCAACAATAACTAGGAAACTATTCTGTTAATTTGCTTCGTTCATAACCAAAATAACCCAGACTTATAAACGGCATTAACACTATACCATTCTTGCCACAGAATATTAGCTTTTGCTTCGTCGAGTTTGAAAAAGCAAAAGGCAAGAATTGTATGCCAGAATGGTCGTGTAAACGGCGTCTTAGTTACGGGGTTTTTGGTTGCAGTGTTGTTGTATGTACTTTTGGAAATAATTAACAAAATAAGCATGAAATTGTTCTGCAAATAAGTTATATCATTGATAGTGACCCGCAATCCAGATATGGCTTACTTACGACCATGTTTAAGTCTAGGTCTATTTGAAAACCTGAACCAAGTAACTGGTTTAACGGTTGGATGAAAACGACGCCATGATACTTGATGCTCCGGTACAAACATATCTTAGACATGAATTATACAACCCACAGTATAAACCAGCGAACTACGTACACAAGGCCTATTTAGAAAAAGTATTCAGCAACGGTTTGGTGGTTGGATATATAAAACTTTCAAGCTCGACTAGAATTCAATTTGCTTAAATTGGTGCCATACGTAGGATTTCACAAAGTTTAATGCTAAAGATAAAAAAGCCCGATTGCAATTAGTAATACGGGATCCACCACTTTCCTAATCAATATCCTCAAAGAATATTTTGCTATAAATATTTGCAGTTTCATTTGAATGAAGTTCTAGCTCTTGCAATAATACAAAAATGAAAAAAAAAATGGTTACACTGTAGGTTATGCAGAAGGCAGTAAAGAAGCACGTCCGTTATTGCTTAGGATAGTGTTACGATCTATAAAATGAGTAGGAATTTGCACTTACGAAGTGCATTTACTAACTAATGCCATGCCGACATAGATATCATAACACGTTTTCGTAGAAATCGTAGTTTCATATTTACCGTTCCTTCAGAGTAACGTGAGATTATCCTAACGATATGAAATAAAGTTCTTTCAATTAAATACATTAAACCTTTTTATCCGACATGCCATTCTATAAATTAGTTTGAAATTGTTTTGAAAATAACTATTTATCTTACATAATTAGCGCTCAACCAAGTATCTTTGTCGTATCTTTTTTTAGTAGCGTCCTTTTTCCATTGGTGCCACTGCCCGTAAAGTGACAACCTACATAAATATAAACAAGTTCTTCGCAGCAAAAACAAGATATTGGGTCTAGTGGTGGTAGTTGCCTACTTGCCCGGAACTTGAGAAAGTGCAGCCGGCATACCGTGGCCGCATGATTTCATAGCTCAGTGGCTAGCTGCTGCGGTTTCTTGATCGCATTGTAATATTACAAAAGTGCGTTAATCCTCTCAACATGGGGTCGTCCGGGGAAATAAATTAGCACAAGATCACTACCGACAGTCGGAAAACAACAGGACAACAATAAATTTTACTAAGACGCTATTACATCTCGCAACAGAAGTTTGTGGGTAGCTTGTGGAATAAGGTCATCTTATAAACCGTATGATCCAAACCGGGACAGCGTTGCGATACTACTAATGAAGGACACTTTACGGTTCTAATATTATAATTAGGAGGGGCAGCGTCGAATACGAATGAATGACTTAGCGATCACGTATTTATTTCATTAGCAAAACGCACTTCCAAGATTTGCAATAAATAATGAAAATAATAATGAAAATATTTACTTGTAAAATGTGAACTTATCGGTCCTTTCTGAAATTCAAACTAGTTTGAGTTGGTTACAAACTAGTTATGATAACAGACACACGGAGACATTGCTATGAAATGTGAGTTCATAGAACACTTTATTATTGGTTGGAGGGGGTCTCCCATAGAAACTCTTTGAAAGACCACAAGCTCCAAGTAAAATAACTGTTCTATCTAAGCATTATTGGTCCTTTCTATAACACACTAAAAATGCACTTCCGAAATTGTTAATGCAAGAACCAGTGTGATGAAAGACACTCCTCTACCTTCTAAAAACTTCAAATTATCGAAAAAACTAGCCCAACACTCCTCATTCACCATCTAGAGTACCAGGCTTGCACAGTTCAGTAAGAGTACCTCATGTTGTCGATGCCGTACTGAGTAGCTACAAGTCTACTTGCAGGTTCATATAATATTGAGATTTCTACTATTGTTGTATCGTTGGAGGTTTTTGCCTGAGTGTACAAAACAGCTTTTTCTATTGGTATCCGAAACGACAGTGAAAATATTATTTAAGATCAAAAGTGTCGATAGGGACAAAGTGTCTTAAACATTTTTGTCCCAAACGACAGTAAGCCGGTTGGAGAAGAAGCGCAAGGGCAGGAAGGTACTCACGTCCCGCATTCCACCACCAAATAAGTCATGCGAGACTCACGCTCCTAGTTGGAATAATAACGTATTGTTGTTGATTCTTCACAGACAACATTAATATATTAACGATCTTATAAACCTGTATGTTGAATGCCAAAAATATGGACTTCAAGATCACCGGTACGGCCGCGGCCGTTGTACGGTTCTAGTCAATCATTTAGACTAAGGCGAGACAGAGCGATGTTAAAATCTTGAATTGCATCGACTGACGAAAGTTTTAAAAACTAGTCACCTATGTGTTTTACAAAAGTAGCCTAATAAATGTATGCTGATATTGCCGATTATGTGGCATTTACAATGTAAATTCCACCGCTCCTAATTGCAGACTGAATAAATTCGGGTCTTTTGTCCCTCAGGGGTCGCATTATATTGTTGAACACGCCAGGCTGTTCCTTTGAGATTATAAAGTTACCAATTAGTTGCCCGAAATATAAATGGGTGCGTGATAGTTAATATTTTAATTGACGAAAAAATACTGTAAGTTGCTGACTACCTCGCCACGCTTCTTGGTCGTCACTTTTACTGGTCTCTGTTATTATTTAATCAAGACGAAAAATAGGATTACAGTGGTATATTGAAAGAGTAGAATAAGCAATTTTATACAACCTACGTTTATTATACGTACTCGTATAGCATGTTGCCATTAAGCTAGACAGCACTAACAGGATGGCTGTTTTCATTTAGATTTAACTTAATTAATTATAACTTAAATATCTGTGAAGAAAGTGCAGGTTTCTTTTAGAAAATTATAATCGAACATTAGCACTTTCAATGCTGGCATAAGTCGCATGTTACTGCGAAAGGAATTTAAATTAACTTTATGAATTAGAGATGTGTGGTTGAATTGCAAGCGCACGGACATATTTATGTTATAGAAATACATCATCAATCATAATTTTTACTAGAAATGAAAATGTAAGTATTTCACTTGTGATCATATCTATCCTTGGTTTATTTGTACATGAAAAAATGACTTATGAAAGTTCATGTAATTTATCGGCTGCTGTACACTCCTAAGAGAAGAGAGTAAATATTAAACTTCTTAAAACAAGTAGCATAAAATTCTGTTCATGCATGGCATGCCTGATACGTTTCCAAAAAAATATATGCCAAACAAAAGCATAGACTTCATTTGTGTCAAATAGATAAGAAGGGCTTTTTGCTACTGAAGTACAAGCCCCTATAGCAATAAGTAGGTCAATTTGTGTGGTTTACAACGTTTATTGAGCGTTAACAATGTTTAGTCAGCAACCCAGTCATTGGACGGATGTTCATGAAGCAACAGCTTGTATGTAATACGCTAATCGACTGTAAGTAAAGCTCAATGGCCTTGTTACAGATCATTTTACAGTATTAGTCTGTAGCTTCGACCCAGATTAGCTTACATTATTTCCAAGGATTCAATTAAATTCAAAGATTGCAAAACAATGTTAAGTTTAGGTTTAGGTTTTAATAAATTTATTCTCACTAAGACAATAAACAATGTCACTTACATGAGAACTAAGTTTTTGTTAATGTTGGCCATTTCCGTGCAAGTAAGTACATAAAGATGGATCATTATTGCAGGTTATGCTCATTTAACGCATATTGAGTAAGGTGTGATCGTTGTTAATATGACTGTGTAGTTTTGTTTTGAATGCGTTAAATGAACTTACACTTTTAATTTTTGAAGGTAGTTTGTTATAGATCTGTGCGCCTTCAAAGACTATCGTTTTTTTCCCATAGTTATAAGTTAAATCTGTAATCGTAATTGCAAACAACGTTACCAATTAGAAGTTATAACAGTATTAGAAGTTTGGATTGATAATCCAAGTAGCTCTTTAATTCATCATTTTATTATATAATATAACATAGGTATCAAACATCTAAAACTGACCGAAACACAGAGTATAAATTCGTTACAAAACGATATAGATCTATAGAAACCATATGTTATATATATTGAACACAAGGAACTTTTATACTACAGGGTATCTCAGAAATTAATGATTCAAAGCTGAAACATTTGTTAAATTACCGCCCATTAGTGTTTTAGGGTCGTCGCCCCTTATGGTGGCCGTGTTACGGTCCGGGAAGAATAAATGGTACAGTGCTATCTAAGTACAGACACGGTTTCTCTCGTTACGACTCATTCACTATCGTATGCGCTCCTAAAGGGTAGGCGGTCGACGCACTCACCCACTACCTTAATCTACTAGAGCAGTGTGGCGACAGTTTAATGGGATTCAGGCTTCAATTGATTAAAGATCCAGACGCAATATTATGTCACAGTGACCGCAGGGTTCAATAACCCCGTGGGTGAGGATAGGAATGTGGCAACGGTTGCAGTAGTTTCACTGCACTGTAGATTCATTGAACAACGAGAGCTAACAATCAGTTTGGATAACAAAGCGAATCAGCGCTACTACTTTATATTGTGTACTGCAACATGGAGATATGGTCAATTTCATCTTCCGTGCCAATTATGTATTAAGGCTAGTGTTCACAAACACATTACCTACGTTTAACCGACCGTTACTTTTTGATAGTACTTGCCAGTATTTACATTATACTTACTGATTAAGAGGTCATTAAATTACCGAGCTTAATATTTGGTAAGGTAACAACTTCCATGAAGGAGACATTAAGGCAGGTATTCCTATAATTATATTATAGGTACTGTAACCGATTCCTAGGATAAACGCTCCTCATATTAATCTCAACTGAACCTTAAGACGATTCTATCATTATACGTAGTAGTTAGATAATACCTGCAGTTAGGTCAGGTATTCAGTTGCCTACGTTAGTTATTTATTAGTAACGGCAAGGACTTGTAATCTAATCCTGTGACCGGCTGATTTGATCATATACCTTACAATTATTATGTAGTAGGTATGTTCAATAAATATTATATACAAGGTTGATTTGATACGATTCATTAAATTATTATAATATAGAACAATTCATGGCTTTTTCACTAATATTCAGCCGTCGAATCAAAAGAGAAATCAGTAATCGTAACTGCTACGTTACAATATATTTAATGTATGTTACGCTTCCGACTGGCAGTGACCTGGATCTGTTGAGCTATCTATAGATCGTTATTACGACGATCCTTAGATAGCCTGACTGATTCTATTGTTTTATTGTAATTTTATGTACTATTTGTTAGCTTAGTTTCTGTAAATATTTTTTTTTATTAAATTGCTATAAAAAAACATATTTTTTACATCGTGAATATTTTAAAAGCTAATTAATTATAAAAGTTAACACAACTATAGCCCTAACTATATCGGTCCATCCATATCTTCGTTTTCTTGTGAAAAAAGTGCAAAATCAAAAGCCTTGATGAGATTCACCGTTAGCTGTGTTCCAGTAGGATACTAAAGGGCAATAGCCTGAGACCCGGGCGGGGTCGTGCATCCTACGCGCTGCCTGGGCTGAGCTGAGATACAGCTTTGCAATCCTGCTTAATCAACTAGAATATCATTATTCAGATATAGATGATATATTTACGTAGTTTTAACAACTTTGAACAACATACCAATATAGAATATCAGCGAAGTTACAACTACATAATTTAGTTTTATTTCAAATATTTCTTTAATTGTGATACCGATCTGCAATTTCCTAACCGCCTCATCGCAATGTCCGTCTACTTCCGACATCGGAATCGGAGTCGAAGTCCCATAACATTCCTGGTCTAAATTAAAAGTGAAATGTTCCTTTGAAAAAATAATTCGACTTCATTAGTCAGGTCAGGTTGCATACCAAAGTGATTAAGCAACAACGCCATACAAATATAGTAATGTATTTGAGGTTTGTATTTGCGTCGAGGGCGTGCGTAAAATATAAATGAGCAGAGCCCTTGATGGCGCAGTGGGATCGATAGCACCTGACGGACACTAGCTTACTGACCAGCTAGGTTTCTTGATTGTAAGCGGAACCTATATTAACTAGTCGTTTGTCCAACTTATAATAAAAATATACTTACTTAAATTAACTTCTTTTCGTGTCAGTTTTTTGAACCAGTATGGTGAAAATACTTGACATACTAATCGATGACATTTTGGAAAAAGATAAGCTTGTATGCCCATAATAGTGAATGAGGCGGTATAATAATAATATTTATTTCAAGATTTTAGCAAGTATTTAAATCTACGCTCGCCCTGTGTGGCTTTACAACAGAAAATGTGTGGCTAGAATAACTCATAGAACTATCTAGACCTCTCCTTGTCTATTACTACTACCTTGTAATAGGATAAGTTTTCACAGCACGTATTTATTTGTTTTTAAGCAGAGTGCAGCCGCCAGATGCTATACCAGCAATACTTTAACGTTTAACCGTCCCGAGCTCCAATAGAACTAGAGTGCTCAACGTAAAACAAATAAAAAGACGACGCAAAATAAGGGATAAACAAGGTTGGAGTGCTAATTAAGCTTTTTTTATAGAAGGTATATAATTTATAATGAGTTTTAGAAGAAATTAGAAAGCTTTAAAGTATTTCCTCATGGGAAGGGAAAGCAAAATCATTACATATCTTATAATTTGCTTCTTTGTTCATTTCTATATTTTTTAATAATTCTGATCGAATGCCAGGTGTCTGCAGGAAATTAATTAGGTATGGCAAGCATGTGTAACATATGGGTGCTTCCATTGCACATATGCGTTGGAATTACTTCGTTGAGTAAACAAAGGGCCTGCGGTACAGGCAACAAAAAAGTTGAAGATTGGATAAAAAAACGCGATTTTCTTACTTTTTATATCGACTTGTAAATCGAAACGTAGGGTACCTAACCTACGTACATGTCATAGTTTCCTATATTTTACTTTATACTTATGTTTTTGTCGCTGATTGTACTGATCTGCAGCAGTTTATTTATACGCAAGTACCTATTTTGTACTACCAATTGGATTCCACTATTAATCGTAAATGTGTGATACAATTTCTATGAGTGTCCAACGGATTTTGGCAAAATCACGATACATCTCACTGTATATTCTCAAACGTCGAACGATGTCGGTAGCCTAGCGACAAGAGTACCAGCGTAGACGGGAGCTTGGTACTTGAGTATGTACTTATGTATGCGAGCTCGTTTGGTGTGAGGTAGTCTGGGCCGAGGTATACATAGCTGTAGGTATTGTGTTCGTATCGATAAAACCACCCTAAAACCTCCTCTCGGCCGGCACGTCCACAGCCACCCACCTCCCAGACTGAATTCACGTAGTCAGCAGATTTCGGAAACTATCATCAATGTATTTTGGTCACCGATCACCAACCAACATACCTATCTATCTACCTTTGTTTCCGTATATCCTAATGATATAGCGTTAGTGTTCCGTGGGTTTTGCAGCTTCAAACGTCGCCTTTTTACCATACTGACGAAACTAGACAAGTTATCAAAGGGTGAGCTGGCTTTTACCTAAAATGCATATGCAATGCATGTAGTGATTCTAGCGCACGTGGATAAGAAATCTCGTACAACGATCGTTTTGTACTCTCGCGGGCTTGCCGGAAACCTGCCTACTACAGAACTGCAGTTCACAAAGAGATGAATAGGCACCACCATGCGCGGCCATTTTAATTACACTAGTATAGACACGAAACGCTTACAAAGAGCTCACGACGAAGCGGGCGTAAACCTAGGAGCATTAACAAACATGTTGGAAGCATGATGGTTTGCATTTTGGATTAACATGCAGAGTACTAACAGATCATGTTCTAGAGAAGGCAGGCATTACATTGTACGTACCTACATATAGGTAGATGCTATGAGTTTATGTTGGGCATTTTTCATCCCAATATTATAGATGTAGGTATTTGTCTGAATAGGTACCTCCATTACATATTACTGCTGATTCATATTATTTTTATTCTTATTATGGCGAAAATAAAATTTTATTCCATTCTATTCTATCCTACTTTAACAACAAACCAAACCACAAAATCTATTGTTTTGGATTTTATTGTGTATTTAATAAGTCTTACACCAACAGTAATGGGGCTTAAATGCCTAGAAGCATCTCAGCTTATAACTTTCAGAAGTTTATTGAACTCGTACAGTCAGTCAGTAAAATGTACTAATAACAACACTATTGGTTGTAAATAAAATATTCTGTTAAGTGATACATGTTGGAAAATTTATAGCTAGATGAATCAGTTCTTTTTCTATACTGACAACCACAAAATACTCAATAGAAACCAAATGATATTGATAGTTCCAGGTCCTATTGATCCAGATCCTATTGATAATTCCAGGCTTATAGTTACATTTTGAGCACAATCCTCAACCTTCATTCATATACTCGTCTCGAGATATTCGTCTCGGGTCTGGGTGTTTTCTATGTATAATATGTATGTATTTACAAAGAAAAAGTATGTAAGTAGTAAAACAGTTGTCTGGTTTCCATAGTACAAGCTTTGCTTAGTTTGGGGCTAGATGATGCTGTATAAAATTGTCCAGCATTATTTATTTATTTATAGTTAGGTAATTAAAAACCAAAATTAGTTATTTTTATTCCAGTGTGCAACTTAATAAACTAAGAACTGAAACTGCCAGAATCAACCTCGGAAGAGTTGATTGATGTATTTGAAAATAAAGTCCTCCTTTTAACCGACTTCAAAAAAAGGATGAAGTTCTCAATTCAACTGTTTTTGTATCTTGTTGATCAAAAAGGGATAATCCTTCCACCAATCGTGGACCCATATAAATGTAGGGATTCCCCGTGAAACTCAATAACCTCATCCCACCCAAGCCCAACATTGAAGTTGGTTTTCGTTTCAGTTTTTAAATCCTAATATTTGATTTGTCGATCATTAAGACGTTTTCCAATAGAACCAATTGGTTCTAGGCAAAGCAATATTCAAATGAAAAACACAAAATGATATTGCTGCAGTGCACCTTCACAGGTTTTCACCTCCATTTTTTAATAAATACAATAGCTAAATGATTAAATAACTAGCTGTCCATCGCGGTGTTACCTGCGGTCCCTTGGGACAACTTCTCTTTCCTGGGATAAAATAAAGCCTATGTTCATCAAGGATAATGTAATATTTTAATGGTGTAATAATGTTTCAAATCGGTCCAGTAGTTTCGGAGTCTATTCAATTCAAACATAAAAACCAATCTTTCCTCTTTATAAATACATTGTGTCATAATTCTATTCTACAAGCTTCTGCGCGCGGCTTCGCCTGCATGGTACCAACATTTTGAATAGCCTATATGCTATTCCAGATCACTATCTACGCCTATTCCAACATTCATCCAAATCCATTCACTGGTATAGGCATGATTGAAACGCAAACATCTAAACAAACTCACAAACATTGTATTTACTATGTATTTAATGGTCACTTCTTACTATTAAGTTCTGATTACGCTGTTGTAGCTGTTTGTTGTCCCTAATAAATGAAATAAAAAATATACATAGATACATAAACAAAATAAAACTCCAAGTCGCATACCTTACCCCATAGATCTCTATTGAGTTCTATGACCTTACACAAATTATTGGGTACCCACATCGCACTTCTAATCCTCTCACTACACCAGTTCGAACAAATTGTGACAGAATTAGGTAGGATAATCTATCTAAGTAAGTGCTTGGATGAAACACATTGAACCAAGAACAGAATGGTAATAAAGTTTACAAAAACAATAGAAAAAATGCGCTTACGATTTTACGCAATATAATTTCTTGAACGCTAGAATGAAGTGAAAGCATTATTTGAATGAATTAGTATGCCTACACAGCCAGATTAAATAATTGTAAACGTACACTATGTTAGGTTTGACCTAAGAAGATTCACAGAAAAGCTTTTAAATGCATTGCCCTTACCTCGTATTTGATGCCGGCCAAACGGAGCCATGTTTCAACTTTCAAGCAGTATGGAGAAGTCGACGGCAACAAAGGAGTTCGCGAGAGTTGGTACAAATACGCGACATCTTTTTCGAAATTAGCTTTGTGCACGGTCGGCTTCGGCGGGGCTGGCTCGACTTTTTTTTCCTCGGCTTTTTCTTCGGTTTTATCGGCAGCCGGTGCCTCCTCTTTATTTTGGCCTTTGTCCGCCGGCGCGTCCTCTTTCATCTCTTTTTCTTTCTCTCCGCCGTTGTCAGCGACATTGGTCTTTATTTCGGTGGTCATTTTAATGTCTTCAATATAGGAAGTTCAACAAAATTCACGTTCTAGTCACACAATCTGCGAGCCAGCAATTCTAAATTCACCGCCGCTAACCGACAACAACGCGATACGCGCCTACCACTACCAGAGCGAGGAGAGGAATTCAATTCAACTGTCCTGTCATGTCACGACGCGCGCGGGCAGAGGGCGCGCGGAGCGGCGCGCGCTGCGCAGCGAAGCAGTCCATCCCTACCTTTTTCTTCAACATCCGGTGCGGTAGCTGAGTGAGACATTCGGTTGCCAAGCAACGCAAGCCATGACGTACAAAATGGCGGTCGTAATAAAGTCAGTGTAAAAACTTTTTTTTATTCTTTGAAAATCTGCAACTTTAATAAAAAATTAAAATCGTTTTTATTAAAACAACTGATTTTAGTTATTCTTTTATTATTCCTTAGTAATGATTTCACATGCATTTTACAACATCAGTTAATTTTGTTCTGTGCTTGATTGACCTGATTACGAGTAGAATTGCGCGAAACTTTGATTTGACCAGCGGCAAATCTTAACCATCTAGTCTCCTGAGTGAGTACCTAGTTAACTTTCCACGCGTTTGTTTTACTTTTGCGTTGCCAAATTGATGTCCTAAATGCGTCACTTTTCGTGAAGATGTTTTAATTTAATCGATCGAATACTTACCTACATAGGAATATATTATTTTTGCTTAATCATAATGAGGATCCAAGTCATAATCCCAGATTATATTATTATTATTAGCCATTGCTGTCCCACTGCTGGGCAAAGGCCTCCTCTTTATTATTATTAAGAAAAAATAGTAGGCTTCCCGCCCTTTTCCCTAAATACGTGGGGTCGGCACAACAATGTGTTCTTCTTCCATTCTCCTCTGTCAGCCGTCATCTCATCACTCATTCCTTTCTTACTCATATCATCCTTCACACAATTCATCCATCTTTTCTTTGGCCTAACCTCTAGGTAGGTACCTACTCGTAAATCCATCAACATTCTTACCAAGTACCTACCCAGGTACTCTCCTAGTTACATGACATTCTTCCTCAGACAAAATCCCTTCTCATTACAGGTCCACGATGCTAGCCTGTTGCTCCTCATCTTTTCATTCACTGGCGCTACCTACCTATTCATTTCATTTTTCATCATCGAAAAAGCGCTCGTGGTCGTGCTTGCTTAGTCGTTTTTGATAGATCGTCGAAGTTAAGCAACGTTCGAAACGGTCTGTAAGTGTATGTGTGACCGCCAGTGGCATTTTCATCTGAGCGCTTCTGTGCTTCGGAGGGCACGTTAAATTGTCGGTCCCGGCTATTTAAGTCGTTAAGCCATGACGGAGGCCTAAAAACTCCGTCACCAGAGTTGGCCACTGACTCATACGAACTTACTTACTTTATCATCGAAAAAGAGAAGACCTACATAAAATGGTTTTCTTCTTATCTGGGTCTTTAACAAATACTTACTGTACTTACAGTGCCACAAACTTACTGGACCGGTGGCAAAAAGAGGAAATAACGAATTTCACTCTAAATTTAATTTTTCTGCCAACACACCAAATGCGATAACAGCGCCTCTCACCGGTTCAGAGAAGTTTGTGGCACTCTACTAACTACTGACGGGGTTATGCGTTACTTCTGAGCAATGTAGGTAAGTAAAACAAAAAGGTATTTAGTAAATGTAAGTATATTGATCATCTATTTTCGAAACATTTTGTATGACTTATTCTTCTCACTGATGATCACCAACACAAAAAATCTTATAAATCATAAAGGACCTACAGGTTGTGGCAAATTTTTACAACATTGAGGGCCACTACCTTTTCTTTTGTAAAAAGGTTTTGTTCTTAGAAAATTAGTTTATTTTGGTTCTGTATGAATGTAATTCTGTAATTCTGTAATTACAGAATTACATTTTTTGATTTTTGAAAAAAGTTACAGACTGCCTAGAAAATGATAATTTGTAAAAAAAAACAAGTTAGTCTCACTCAATCGACGAATACTTTTCCCAAAGTAGGTAACATGCCAAATCAAATCGTTTGTTTTTGCAAAAAAATCTAAAAACATTTTCCATACTATTAATATGAAATGTGAAGAGAAACCATTAGTGTGGTATTGAACTAAATTGGCTATTAAATGTATGTACTACATTGGTTATAAAATGGGCCCCGCGCTAGTCACACGGGGACCTTTTTTGTTATAGACAGTAGTTTGCAAAAACTTACGATATGATTTGGCATGTTACTTTGGGAAAAGTGTTTCTGATGGGAAATAGCGTCAATTGAGACCAACTAGTGTTTTTTTACAAATGTAATTTTCTGGGCTGACTGTATTTTTTCTACATTCAAAAGTGCAGTCGTTTTTGTCTTTCAAATAAACCTATAAAGAACAAAATCTTCTAATTTCTTACACAAGAAAAGGTAGCTGCCACAGCTGCCCTCAATGTTGTAAAATTTTGCTACAACCTGTATAAGTAACGGTTAGTATGTTAAGCGGCTGTATCTATGTAACTATACCTAGAGACAGCGAACGAGGTATAAGAAAATAATAAATTATTCAAGATACTAAGACTTCAAATTGGTATGATCTCTATCACAACATTATGTGGTTACTTAGCACAAAAAAAATATTTTCTTTTAATTTACTTACACCAAAAGTTACAGCTGTTATAGTGACTAGGTACCATAATTATTGTATGTACCTAAGTATAAAAATAACATCATTATTAAAAATATTCGTGTTCGTTGAATAGTATTTAACTAGATTAATAACTAGGTACTTACATTTAAACAGCATAATACCTACTCATCAAAAATTACTTTTACTCTCTTACACAAAAAAAACAACTGAGTAACATAAATAACTACCTAGATTTTTCGACAGCATCACAACATGGTTTTTATCACTAACTTAAGTTTTATGTCACTGTTTACTCACTTTCCCAATTTGAATGCTATTAATGTTTAATAATAATTAAAGATACCTTTTTCATTCAAGCCTCGATTCCAGTAAACCCTTCTAAAGGAGATTGAGCAAGCAACAAAGGCGATAAGATAATAAAATATTTTTTTTTGAACATTGAATTAAATATTTCTTATAATTATTATTGCTTAATGTTTGGACTTATTTAATTTTTTTATAAAATCTGGTTAGGCCGTAGAAACATTGAATCAAAGTTCCATAAGATAATGAACACAAACAAAGCTAATTTTGAGAGAGACTAAATACATTTAAGTATATACTCCTAGGATATCCCTATCGATTGGTGATGTGATTTCTAACAAAAATAGGTACTATTATAATAATTGAGTTTTTACTCAAGAAATAGATTACTATTTCTTGAGTAAAAACTCAATTATTATTACTAGTTGACAGTATTTTAAGTACGTACAAAGAGTCGGGACGATAGAAAAAAAAAAAGATTTACGAGTATACCATTGGTTCCATAATCTTATAATCTAAACATCTCCTAAAGAATGCGGTTATCAATTTCTATCCTGCATATTTTCATACATTATTATAAATTACTGTAGTAGAAATTTCTTAAAAATTCAAAATAGTAAGTAATTGTCAACCGCAAGTAGTTACTGTTTAACTAAATTGGCGGGCGTAGGAAAAATCATTCTCCTTTGATGATCTAAAACCGTCATTATTCCTTCAATTCAAGGACGGTTTGAGTTGAGTTGAGAGTATCTTTGGTGAATTGCCTATCAACTTAAAGGACGACCTCCAGCTCTGCCTAAATTAAAATTGGTATTGTTTAGAACTAATCACGAACTCAATAGTTTGACCAATAATCCAGCAGCAAATCGAAAACGTAAACAAAAAAAACGGGACCACGACTGTATTCCCAAGGCGCTAGATATTCTCTCAGATGTATTCCAGATCAGAGGGTATTCAGAGACATGTCCAAATACAAATCAAATCTAATGGATTACTTATATCATTACAAACTTTTTTACCTATGTCAACCCAGATAATTAATAAATAAATATAACCAATCAGTAATTAATCAGTGACATAAGACTGCTTTTAAACTATTAGCCATTTAACCTAACACATTACTATGGCCTACCTACCTTAACTATAATTAAATTATCCCTTCATCCATAGTTCCGATAAGAGATTGCACGTAATGTTCTGTGGTAATTTTTTAGCCTCATTTTAGTAAATTGGTTAAAAAAATCATGAATTGCAAGATTCATTTATGTGCCGATTAAACCGGAACTATGAAAAGGGACTACACAAAACATAACAAAGATGCAATTCCATTTAGATTGTTGATATTATACAGATAATAAATCGCTTAACCTAAAAGGCTCTTGGTAATAAATATGTAACAGTCATTATATTTATTACAAAGATTTGTACGATTATGTTTTTTAGCTTTATTTTATTGCTTATTCGAAAATGCGTTTACCCTTAAACCTCATTACAAAACGCTGTCTATTCATTTAAACAAAATATCTTTCAACATTAAATAAACAAATAAAACCCAGTCATAACTTACAGAATTCCATATGCCATGGGTATCAGAAACGATAAGTGCCTACCCCTAGTAGCCAAATCCGGAGGAAAAACATGCAGATAGTGTAATCCCTCAGCGAGAATCGAACTAGCAACTCTTGCGTCCGAGTACTCACTCGAGGTCGTCTACACTTAATTATCTCTTCTCGTATAATATTTGATTCTCATTTCCACGAAATAATTATTCGCTGTACTTACAAGTTTTATCTTAATCTGTCGGATATATTTAGTTAACGAATAAAAAAACTTGTATGCATAATTTCAAAGGAGTCGTTCGTATCAAGTCTTTAAACAGCGATTTGTAAGTAGATCCCAAAGGGCTCGTCCATCTCCTCTTACTTACTATTATAAGGTACTCTAATTTAAAAATACTCGTAATAAGACACTTTGTTACAGGCTTTGATCAAAGTTTCTCACTGTTTATTTGCGCGCGTTTCTTACAAATTAAAAAAAAAAACTCAAGGTATGACGGATAAAGCAGTTTAGATAACAGACCCTGGATAGCAATGTCAGGGTGATATACCACTGATCAATTTGATTGACTGTCCAGTCCAATGTCTTACACTATGTAACTTTGATCGAAGAAATTTTGATGAAATTTTGGACAGATTATGACCAGTGCCATACCGCCCTAAGGAATGTGGCGGTTGTAAGCACCAAAGCGAAGGTTATATAAGGTAGCGAAACTGGCAACGTATGGCTGAGAATAGAATCGAAAGAAACAGTTCCTACTAAAGTAACGATTGATATGATAAATAATCGACGAATCTATCCTAATATTAATTTATTTAGTTTACAAAGTTAGTATATCATTTAGTATTTATATACATGATTTAAGAATTAGCATACAAAGATATTGCTTATCGTGTGGATCTTAATAGTTTTCTTTAATTATCTGAAAATACATTCGATTTTTTTTACTATAAATTGCTTTACATTACTTTTGAGGTTTTACAACTTGTCATAACTTACAAGAGCGTAACGAAGCGCTCGGTCTACGTAAATATATCTTTATACTAGTATAGCTAGTGGTATGCAAAGTTCTCGAAATACAGCTAATTGTAATAAATGTAAATATTATTAATCAACTATTATCAAAATTAATAATAAGTCCTTAACTTAATTATATTATAATGTTCAAAATGTATTTCAAAATATAAAACAAACACAGCAAACTTTGTATAAAAATACTGAACAACTGGCCAGTTCTTATAATAAATGTAAAAATATATTGGCCTTATTTTTAAATTTATATTTTATACCCTTAAGTCTTAAACTATTGAGACTAAAGCATTTATCTATTTTGTGATTTATTAATTGCATTAGGTGATGTTATATGTTACATTATTACAAAGCTAATAATTGAGATTTGCCATTATTTTATTGCTGCTAATAGTTTGTGCAGTTTGAAAGTTACTTGGATGTAAAAACTTCACTGTGTAGAACTTTTATATTGAATAATCCATAACAGAAAAAATATATTGTTTAATTCCTTTATCTATGTAAATTGTCTACCTACTGTTGATATTACTAGGCAATATTTTCTTCAAATTTGGTACCATCGTCAGGTTGTTGACTCATCATTAGTTTATTATTCGTATCAGAACTACGTAATCCAATTATAGACTATCGATTACAATAGTGCAAACGTTTTTGGATATTGGACACGTAGCGTATCGCAAGCGCAACAGTTACAAACTAAGCAAGGAATGGACATCAAATATACTCGTAGAATTACATCATACATACATTATCCACGACTATGATTGGCATTGCATAATGGGACTGTTCGAATATAACTTAGCACTTATTAACCTTTCCACTATGCATTATCAAACCTTGTAAGATTTGGTCAAAACAAAAAAAAACACTATAATGTATCTGCGTTGGTAATCGCATACTAAATGATCAAACACGATTTCGATACTCTATCCACCACCAGAAAAATGATGCAGTAACAATGGAACGTAACAAATATTGCAGATTTGATTATACCATGGCCAAAATTATTACGATGGTATTACATGCGATTTAAATATGATATAGAAATACCCTCATGAATAACCAAATTGTGAGACAGATAAACATAATAATTGGAAGCCATTTACTTCCAATTATTATGTTTATCTGCCTATTCTTCTATATGTATTATATTGTTATCACAAAGATGTACGTCTGAATTTCTAATTTTTCGGTGGTGGTTATACAGATAGGTAGATGAGACGTCGAAAACGGTGATAAGACTACAGCTACGCCTACTCCGAATCGGAGGTAGTACTGGACGGCGTATAGCTGTAGTAATCCTTATGCTAGGCCGTGTTTATCTGTTCCAAGTTTAGGTGAGTGATGAAACGCAATCTCATCTGTAGAGACGGACGCAGCTTTCGAATCACGCTCTCAACTTCGTTCTTCATCGTGTCGCCAACGAACATGTATTTTATATGGTAACTGTGGGCTGTTCAGGAAAGTATTAGCGATTTAAATCTCGAATATCAAAAATATCTGAAAGAATGTCTGTTTTTGTCGAGTTGTTCGTGGAATTTTCGCGTATAAAGGATACAGCAGATCGCATATCGGATCGATGTACGTGAGATGTGGCTGAGATTTGTCGATATGAGCGAGCAATTCATACAGCGTGAGAGTGATATCCATCACGGCACGCGACAAATCAGAGTTGAATCGCTGCAGGAAAGGACCCACGAGGTGGCAGAGGAACAGCAACTGCGTTTCGTGATGAATCTCCAACGATAATTTATCTTTCACGAACCTGGAAAGTTTATTACATTATTTAGAACTTACGGCATAGAACTAACGCATGGACTTTGAAAGATAATGGGTAAGTGAATACGGAGATGACGCTCTTCAAGCAATCGGGAACTCGCTCCTCGTCGATGGAAATTGAGGCCTCTCACTTGCATTGAAAGAAGATTAGGCTAATAGATAGATATGTAATAGGTTAGGAGATGAAAAGAGAAACTAAAAGTTGATAAACATTGTTTTACCTAGAATGTAACAAATATCAGGGAATAGAACTTGGCTAAGTTTTATAATAAAGGCTTATACTTACACGGGGACTTGCATGATTTGTCCCGCGCCCGCATGGTACCAAATCGCATGCGCCAATGCCAACGTCAAACTGTACTTATTCTCTAACATCACTTCATTGGTCGTCTTCAAGCTGAACAGTTGGAATGGAGTGTATGCGTGAGGCCACTCCACTAACTCCTTATCCGCGATCACTTCCAATATTCGCTCGTGCAGCACCGTCCAATACGGATCCGGCAACGCAGCCATTATCAACCCTATCGCGTTGATCCAGAGCTGAATCTTCATTGGCGGGATGACGACGAATCCTTTGGAGATGACGTCGAGTAGACTGTTTCCTACAGAGTTGGGGGTTTGAGGCAGAGCCATTAGCTCAACGCAGGTCACGTAGAGCGAGTGCGCTGAAGGATTAGGGTATTCGTTGAAACGCCAGTCCGTGTTCGGGAATTGTGAGTTCCCTGTCATTGCTGAAAAATGCTGAGGAAATTACTGTCATATAGTCGGCGATGGGCTTGCAACCTGTCACGTATGGATGGAGTGCTAAATAAAAATAAATAAAAAAACTTTTATTTTCCTTACACAATGTTTGACTATTAAAAAA
Source organism: Epirrhoe alternata (assembly GCA_963565295.1). Taxonomy (NCBI): domain Eukaryota; kingdom Metazoa; phylum Arthropoda; class Insecta; order Lepidoptera; family Geometridae; genus Epirrhoe; species Epirrhoe alternata. The sequence goes on from OY751375.1 coordinate 7,648,635, forward strand.
AGCTTAATTAAGTTTAAATTGTTTTTTAAAATATAGGTACATACTTAGTTTTATTAAATCTATTTAACTTAGGTGTGTTGTGTGGGGACCGCCTTCAGCGGTAAAAGCCTCCTCCAGCTCTTTCCATTTATCTCGCTCTCTAGCGACTCTGCTCCATGTTTTACCGGCTATTTTCACGATATCATCGTCCCATCTCTTAGTCGGTCTTCCTTTCCTTCGTTTTTTGTTTATGGGGTCCCAATTCATAATAATTTTCGACCACCTTTCATTTTGTACTCTCTGTATATGCCCATTTCCATTTCAGCGATAGAACCTTATGGACAATGTCTTTTGCCTTTGTTTTTAATCTTATGTCCTTGTTTTTGACTTTATTTTTAAGTTTAAGGCCCAAAAAACTTCTTTCTATCCCTCTCTGACAGACTCGTAATCGTTGTAGGTTTTGTTTAGTTAGAGACCACGTCTGGCATGCGTATGTGAGACATGGAAGTAGGCAAGTTTCCATAGCCTTCGTTTTAAGCTTCACTGGTATTTTGCTTTTGAAAACTTTTGATGGAGTGCTAGCTTCTGCAAAATGTGGGCATGTGCTAAATATGTATCCCAACTACCCCTTAGACTTTTCGTCTGTATTTCGCTGATCTAAGACCCTGTTTTTAAGGAGAGAGTTAATAGGCAGGTTCGTTCCTTCTAGGTAGGTTCGCTCCATCGTAGACCTCACTCTAGCCTGTGTAAGTTTCAAGTTCCAGAGCCGACCCATTCAGCATAAAAAAATTAGACATCATTAACAGATCTGAAATACAAAAATATCTGAGAGAATTTCTACCGCTTCTTGATCGATTAATACAATCGCGATGACGATGTTTATTTGTTTCTTTAAAGGAGATATATAGTTCTCAAACAGCAATGAATAGCACAGCAAGCAACAAGCTTTTCGAAATTTGAAAAACTATTTAATGCCACACACACACGTATAAGTTGACGGTGGTAACTGCTGGAACTAAACCCGAGTAGTATGTGGTTTAGATGCCACCTAACTCATACAAACTTATACTGGCATGGCAGCCAATGGCAGCACTTTCGAGTACAGTGGCGCCAAGCCTACTTGTTTGTTACATAGTAAAGGATACTGTCAACCATTCTGTTGACAAGTGTCAAGTAGTAATTCAGATCCGGTGTCCATCCTGTAGCATCAGTTTCAGACTTGTTGAGGTAAGTTTGAAACGGTTCAGTGGTCGCCCATCCAGCCGGACGGACGTCTTTCAGCGAGCCCAGAACTGCGTTCACGAGTTTACGTTTCAGCAATGGTTTGTCGCGAAGCTTTGCCTCGTAGTAGTGGAGAGTGTTGTATAGGAATGTTACCGGACGGTCTGAAATAGATTTTCTTAGAATTAAAAATATTATCGCTGATTATCGCTTACGTATACAGAAACAAATCTTCACACAACTAAGCCTTCGTGAGATACAACAACTGTTCAAGTAAAAGATTGTTAAAAGAATCCTTGTGGTAACAGTTTTGTTTTGACATATGTATCAACATAGTGTTCAAGCAAATCTTAGTGGTTTACAGTGCTATTATAAAACGTATTTTTTTTTGTATTAGTTCTTGTATTTGATAAAAATTAAAAAAAAAACAGATTCTTAACTTTTTGTAGTAAGATCGTTTACGTTTATACAATTTAAAACTACAAGTTTTTATTTGAACCTAAAACTACCTTCTTTATACACTTTAGCTAGTGAATAATGATTAACTGAATAAACATGTCAAGCGAATATTCAATTGAATATTACTTGGATGATCCAAAAGACTTCTACGTCAGCATTCATAATGTACAACTACGGAACCCTCTAAGTGGCTAAACACTTGATCAGCGAAGCACTCGTGGTCTCGCTTGCTTAGTCGTTGATAGATCGTCGAAGTTAAGCAACGTTCTAAACGGTCCGTAAGTGGATGGGTGACCGTCAGTGGCATTTTCATCTTAGCGCTTCCGTGTTTCAGAGGGCACGTAATATCGGTCCGGACTATTTAAGTCGTTAAGCCATGACGGAAGCCTTTAGGCGGCCTAAAAACTTCTCTACCAGAGTTGGCCACTGACTCATATGAACTAACTTGATCAGTTTATTTACATAACTTACCGTGGAATTTATACAGATAACCCAAATGCTCCAGCAATTGTTCTAGGTTTTTGCTAACTTGTGGTATCTCTAGATACCGGTGGACAACAATATCTAACACCGGTATGAATCTAAGGCACACGTTGCTGAGGTATACAGGAATGGGACCGCCGTAAGCATTGTTCGGCTCTTCGGGGGCAAACTTCTCTGGGTACTTTCTGTGGAATGTTAGGTGCTTGTCGTACCTGCAATTATACATTATGGAATTAATTAACACTCGTGCTGTGTTTCGCCTAAACGATCTTGATTGCTCGTCGGAATAAAACGTCGGCAGGATGGATTTAGATATCGTACAAAAAAATGTACATCTATCTCTATAGATAGAACGCGCCATTTATACATAACATACATAAAGGGCCTTGAAAGTAAAAAATGTCATGCCCAAAGTAAAAATAAAACAAGAAAAGATAGAAAACCACAGAAACTAAAGTCAACCGTATGTTGACTTTAGTTTCTGTTGCGATGTTGGTAAGTATACGGTATACTTACCAACATCGCTAGAAACAGTTTGCCATCTAAGAAACGATTTATAGATAGCTGTGGACATCATAGATGAGATTATTCTCTGTGTGAAGTCGGTTTAATTTTTAGCAATAAACCTATTTCAATTTATGTTACTGTATTTAAATGTTTAATAATTACCAATTGTTCTGTTTCCAGTGCTCCGGCGAGTTTTCCTTGACAAAGTCTTGCGCTCTGTTGCGCAACTCCGATCCCTTGAGAAGCAGTAGTTGTATTATGTAGAGGCAAACTTGACTCTCGTTGCCGTCGGGATTGGGCCGTAGTACCTAGCAAATCGAACAACCGTTATACCCCCTCTGTGGCCTCTAGGCCATAGAGGGAAAGGCTTAGATAATTACCGCACAGGAACCCTGTTTATTATTAGAGTGGTGTTTGAGGTCTTCCCTCAAACACCAAATGTTACAGTAGTTGCCTAACATTTATTGAGCTACCGATGACGATCATGATAAATAGTTCTCAGTCACTGTCATGGAAAAACTCTATGTCAAAGAGATCCCATACCCAGCAGCAGGTAGTTAAAAAGTATATAAGTAGTATATCAGTTATCTGGTTCCCATAGTACAAGCTATGCTTAGTTTGGGGCTAGATGATGCTGTGTGAAATTGTCCAGCATTATTTATTTATTTATGAACTCACTGCATTATAGACGCTATTTTACCAATAACAAGATGCAAACTCACCAAGCAAAGGACTAGTTTATCGATGGTGACGATATTGTATTTCCATATGATATCGTTGATTGCGTCCACGCATTTGTTTATATGCGGGCCACCCGCTGGATTCGTGACTTCGAGGACCAGATAGTCGCAGAATTTTCGTAGATGCGCAGATAAAGCGCGGGCTCCTATACGTTCTAGAATCCTGAAATAGAACGAGAAACTATAGGCCGACTGCGTTGAAAAGCATATCAGTCACGTTCCCGACTTCAATTTCAAAATATGTCAGTCTATGTCTATGGTGCGTTGAATGGAGTTAAGAGCTGTTTGCTGATTGAAACGAGCAAACACGAATATTTTACTGATGTGTGAGTTGAAAAGCTTGTACTTAGTGACAGTAATGACATCAAAAATGCATCTTACTTGAAAGCGATAGGGTTGATTCTATTGGTCTCGAATATCATCTTCCAAAGGAGACAGAGGAAGAGTGGTGTGCCTGGTACCGAGAAATGCGATATAATATCGTTATCGTTCGCCATCGATGTCCACTTTCGGTACTCCTCCTCAACTGATTTTTTTAGCACTTGCTTGTTCTCTTGGGAGGAAGTGTTCTGAAAAAAAAAAACAACATGGACTCTCAAACAAGCAAAAGATATGATGTAACAGCGATTGCAAAAACGCACAATTTTAGCCAGTGCTGCCTAAACAGGACAATCAAACATGCAGTGATTGCTACTTTATCGCGGTGGTGGCGCTAGTTCTGCTAGTCAACAACCAAGGAGCGATCAGTAATCAATCACAAATTTTACATAATCTAGCGGCTGGTCGGTATGGGAGCAAATTAGTTTAGGCAATAACGTAGAAAGATAATACACACACCTGTGAGAAGAACTCGACGAGCACCGGCGGAAAGCACTGCAGAGTGTGCTGCGACCACATATGCGGTGTGTTTGTCATTATTGTAGTCAGTAGCTCCTTAACCGCTGCGCCATCGCTACCTGAAACAAAAATAATGTTCAATAAACAACAAGAAGTATTATCTGGCCCCAAAGTAAGCTTGTGTTAAGGGAACAACGTGACTGATATTATACTACTTTCAACAAACTACAATTATTCTATTTTATTCAGACCAACTATAGATTAGTATGTTCTCTGTAGGTTTTGAATAAATACCACTAACCACTAAGGTAATCGCATCAAGTGTCATATTTTAAAACAATGGCAATGTAAGAAAAAGATGTATATTTATATTACCTTAGTTTTTCAAGCAAATATCCACTATTTTAAGACTAAGGCTCAATGCAGACTGAATTGGCAGCAATACGACGCGACGTGACCGTAACAAGACATTATAAACCTTATGAACAATGTTACAAGCTATAGAAACGACGCGCGTCAGCTCGAGAACCGCGCGAGACTTCTCGAGCGGGGGCGCGAGGCCTCGATCATTCTATAACTTGGGACGTTCATACTTATAATTTCTTGTTACGTCTCGTCGCGTCGCGTCGCTGCCAATTCAGTGTGCATTGAGCCTAAGTCTAAACTTAGTACACTTTTTAGATGTTTCGCCATTGGGAAGCCACGATCTATATACGAATAGTGTAGTTCATGTAAGGTTTCTTATAAAAGCTTTTGAATTACCCGCTCCAGTCATATAGATGCCTCGTGCTAATGTCAGCACAAGCACTCGGTTGAGTTCCTCACTTTCCGAGGACACGAGAGATTTGGGCTCCGAGACAACTCGAGACATCTGTAATTGAACGCCGGAGGAGCCCAAACTTGTTATCAGGCGAAGCGCGGTGCTTTCGAAACTGGGATAGATAAAAGATTTTGATTAATGTAAGTTCGTATGAGTCAGTGGCCAACTCTGGTGACGGAGTTTTTAGGCCGCCTTAAGGCCTCCGTCATGGCTTAACGACTTAAATAGCCAGGACAGAAAATTTAACGTGCCCTCCGAAGCACGGAAGCTCTCAGATGAAAATGCCACTGACGGTCACCAATCCACTTAGGTACAGATCGTTTCGAACGTTGCTTTACTTCGACGATCTAACAAGAACGACTAAGTAAGCGCGAGCGATTCAAGCATTCTATATTTTGATTAATAAAAATTGCTATGCAGGACGAGATAGGTGGAATAATAAAATGATCTTGACTATATTCCCAACACGCCTATATGATTAAAAGGGATTGTAGTAAGTATAGCATTTCTAAGAATGCTTCTTCGGCAATGCAAAATGTTGCCCACATTGAAGCCCGAAGCCGAAGAAGCATTGTGCCAAATATGGTAGAAGATTATTATAATAAATACTCTATGGTTTTGATTATAAACCTTGTAGCTCTTTCAAAGAAAGTTTGGTTCAACGACTTTATCCTCGATTATGTTAATATTATATTATGGTAATGCTGATTTAAGTCTCAAAAGAGTGTACTTAATTTTTTTGAAGTGAAAACTTCTTTAGGAGCGTTTGGCAGTTTTGAGATGAGAAAAAAATTCTTGGGATCGCCTCGAAAAGGTCACGTGCGAGTCACGTGACTGCTCACCGGCACCGGGCTATTTGTCAAGTTTGGAAACGTTCAAGTCTGCACTCCTGGAGTGCATCTGTTTTGTTTTAATAAATTTCATTCATGTTTTCTCTGTATATTTCTATCACATTGCTGAGACCGGGAGCAAGCTACACTATTAAAGATCTTATTTTAATATTCATCGAGTTCGTTTTACCACAACTGCAGCTGCGTTTGATTGGCCTGTGGGTAAGCGGCTAAGGAGTGAATGTTCGAGAGCAGCGTCACTCGGTAGTGTGGCTGGATGTGGTGGATTCGATACGAGAACATATCCAGCAGGTTGTGGAGAATGCCCCACGCATGTGATTTGAACACGTTCGGGAGTAATTGATCTGAGGACAAAAAAATCAAAAATTTTGACCAAAAACGTAGTAGAATAGGTAGTCAGAATAGTACAATTTCATCAATTTAAAAGACTATATATGTATGAAAGACTAGCTCAACTGTGAACCTCTGGCTGGAGAGTCTAGTGAAATCACATAGGAGTGAACTAACGTAATAAATGTATCTTAGAACAATGTGTTTCTTTAATCATAGGACACCACAGCATGCACAAAATTCTCAACAAACGGAAGATATGCAATGCGCGCATGCTGCCTCTTCTTCTTTTCTTTCGGCCCTCTTTTTTAGGGTTCCGTACCCTAAAGGTAAAACGGGAATTACTAAGACTTCGCTGTCTGTCTGTCCGTCTGTCACCAGGCTGTTAACCGTGAGACATTTGAAATTTTCACAGATGATGTATTTCTGTTGCCGCTATAACAAATACTTAAAAACAGGATAAAATAAATATTTAAGGGGGCTCCCATACAACAAACGTGATTTTTTTGCCGGTTTTATAGATAATGGTACAGAACCCTTCGTGCGCGAGTCCGACTCGCACTTCGCCGGTTTTTATTTTATAATAGTGTTTTATTATTTAGACAACTATAATAAAGAAAACTTGAAAATGTAGTACATACTCACTTATAAATCCTTTGATCCCCAGCGATTCTATCTCAGTGTACACCAGCAATCGGCTATAAGTCTCTACCAGTGCTGGAGCCATCATACTACTCCCAGGTATGTTGGTTTTATTCTGTGCTAGCTTTGCCACGTGCGTCACGATCGAATGTATCAAAGACATTTTGCAATGTAAAGTCAAGCTATCTAGTATACACATAGATAATGGAACAGTAGGTAAAGGCGTTCCAGGGTTTCCATTAGACAGTGCTTTTTGACTTCCGAATAATGTTTCGATTATGATTCCCATGGGACGCGCGTAGAACTCTTGATTGGTGGAGTAGGCATTGCAGAGTAATGCAATGCGATAGTCTGAGCCCATCAGCGTTGGTGTGTTGTTGGATGTAACAAGATGTTGTAAAAATCTGTGAACATTGATGAGTCATTAAATTTCACAGTAGCTTGCAAAAACAGCCACATCACTTGGGCCTCGCTATTCCAACAATGTTATCAATCAAGCAATTTTTCAATTATAAATATATTAGAAAAACTTATTTGCCTTAATAAGCCATGATCAACATCTACTCCAAGTTTCATCAATAATATAAACTCTTAATTTTCACTGAAACAGACTCACAAACTTACAAACAATGAAATTGGTACTTAAGCCACTTACTCATATTGAACTTTTAGGTTCTGAGGCATGGTCATGGTTTTGTGTTCTGACTCAGCTTTCTTCAACAAATGCATCCAAATACATACAACTGCCATTTGGTGTGTGCAATGCGCTTTGACGCAGTCTGGTACTGGCAATGGCTCCTTCTCTGGATACAACAGTTCATGTAGCTTGATTATAGGCAAGAAGTTGGAAAGGGGATTCCTCTGAATACTCCCAGATATAAACTGCAGTAGCACCCACATCAAATGATCGCGGCCTTTTTTCATGTCGTGCCCAATCAGCTTATTATGCAGCCCCATAACAATGTTTGGGAATGAGGCAAAACCAATCAGAATGAGGTAAATGACCTGCGATGACAAATGTAGCCAACACCAGTGTGAAGTAGACATCTCATCCTCTTCAGTTTCTTGTTCACTTCTTTCCATTGGCAGTATCATAAGTTCCACTAGCTGGTCTTCTAAAGCAATACATCTTTGTTTATGCTGTTTCTGTAGACCCAGCATTGAGCACATCATATCCCTTGAATATGGCTGTTGTAGTACATGTCTCAGTAGAGATATTTGGGGTTTCAACAGATCATCATCATATGGTAGGTTTCCCTTAAGAGAAAACTTCAATGTGGTTGGATCAAGTCTCCAAGGGTTGATCAGATGATCAGCATAGCCAGAAAATTCTACAACTGGCAGCATTTGCGAATGGCCGATTATTGAAACCATTTGAGCACATGGTTTAAAACTTTCAACAAAACTAGTCAAAAGTTTGGCTAATTGCTGAAAAACAAATTTACTTAACAAATTTAATTTATTTAGGTATTTTTATTGATTTTTTTACATACAAATAAGTATCATCCAAAATTTAAATTAACATTTAAGTACTTAACCATTTTCTTTTCTTACCCAATGCGGCCAATGGTTGTTGTCCGGATAATCTTTTTGTATTTCAGTAACAATGAAATAGGCCGGCAGTAATGAAGCATTACGGTCAAATATGTATTCTATAACACTATATAAGGCTTTCAATTGAGGCATTGTACTAGAGTTTAACTTTATAGGCAGCGTGTGTGCTTTTTCTCGGCATCCCTGAAACATTGAGACACTGTAGTGCCTGGGACATTGTTTGAGCTGTCTGTCCCTTTGTATGCTTAGATCTTTAAAACTATGCAATGGATTTTGATGCAGTTTTTTCTATAGATAGAGTGATTCAAGAGGAATATGTATAATACATGCATAATATAGTAGAGAAACACTGATCATTTTAGAGGTTTCAAATGTGATGTCGTAAATAAACAAATTTTTTTGCGCTTACATTGCAAACCCTAATATTAAGTATCAGCATTGCACCTGTGCAAAGCCGGGGCGAGTCGCTAGTGATAATATAACACTTACCTTCATTATCTCTCGGACACCTTTGTAATCGACTCCTCCAATAACTCTTCTAATCAAATTGAAACACTCAATCCAAAAGTCAGCATTTTGATATGTTAGTTTTTCATTTGTCAAAATACAGTCGCAGAGCATCCTAAGAAAAATTTTAATATGTCAAATACTATGTACTTTTAATTTAATACAAGTATTATGTAATACAAGTAAAAGAAGATATCTATGAGGTCAGTCAAGGGCAAGTCTCACTAAGCCACAGACAGAATTTATATTACATTTTTTATTGTAATACTTTTAATTATGTCTACGAAGATGTGACAATGTTTTAGATTTTCAGGTTCCAAGACATGCCAGCTTCCTCACAAAATTTTCTATAACTAGCTATACTTAAAAAAGGAAAATTAATTAGTTATCTACAAAACTGTACTGAAGCCAATAAAGACTCATGGCATCCAACTATGGGGTTCAGCTTGCACCTCTAATGTCAACATCATTCAGTGCTTCCAAAATAACCTACCTTGCTTGCAAAATGTTGGAGTTTATCAAATTTTCCAGAAGTGTCAGAAGCTGCCTCATTTTATATCTGTTGGTCAATACTGCAGTCAGTGTAAGATACTGCCTCATGGCAGATTCCTGCATTTCCGGGCCCAGTGTAGACATGATACTATGGAGTTTTTTCTGATATTTCGACAATCTATCATTTTCATCCTCAGGTTTATAAACCAAGAAGCAACTGAATGCTTCTTCTACTGCCTCCACTCTCTAAAAACATAACAATAATGAAAGCAAACAGTATTCCGCGAGCATGCCGCAGAAAAACAGCATGGTATTCTTATTTGTGCATTTTTATTAGACTTGATTAAATGTCAGGATAATCATCATCATCATCAGCCTTTTCATCCCACTGCTACAAGACGGGTCGACGACATCGTTAAATCCTAAGGTCATGGACAGACTGGCTCTAAATAGGGGCGAATGGCGCGAGCGAAGAGAGGCCTATGCCCAGCAGTGTGATGAAATATATGGATAAGCTAGGTAAATTTCTTACCAATATCTCGTGTACTATATTCGCTACTTGCGTGTCTCCCATGTTTGCTAAACTTCCTACATCACTCAATGTCTTTTCAGATTCACTATCAAAAATTGTCATCGAAACATTCAGGAACTACCCGGCGTGGTGCCAAAGAGAGAAAATAACTCCAACAAGCGAGCTCATGATGCCTTGCCTCCGCGTCTGGCTACACAAACGTGCTAGGATAAAAATGTCTTTAAACAGGCAATTAGTGTTTCAAACGCTGTATTACTTATTGAACTAACTAGAAGATGAAAAGCCAACCAATATATCTTTTCATCTTACAATACAAATGTTACAAAATACAAATTGAATATTTTGTGGATTTGTGTGTGGTCAGTCTGCCTGCTCTGCTGCCTGCCCGCTGCTTGCTTGCTTGCTCATTTGCTCAATCAATCAATGCTCTTTCTTTGGTTTTGGCGATATACTTACTCTGTGGTTTTGGCTGCTTGGTGCTTGCTTGCTTGCTGGTACTGTAGGGGGGATGCCCGATCTGAATTGATCATAAGGACTCTATGTTATGTTTAATATCTTTAAGATCTTTTAGAAGAACGATTCACGACAATACGCTCTTCAGATTTTTTTAATCGATGCAAATGCCATACGATTCACCCAGAACGTATCTCAAATCGTATGAAAAAATTAACATTTATTCAGAACTTATTTTTTTTTGCTTGCTGGACTTAGCTGTTTGGCTTTAAAATGCTCACAGATCTTAAGTATCTACAGGCTGTCTACATTATGATTTCTCTATAATAGCTTATATTACCTATTTACTAATTGGCCTAAAAACTCCGTCACCAGAGTTGGCCACTGACTCATACAAACATACTTACTTATTACCTATTTTAAACAAGTCTAGATGAAGACAGCCTGTAGATACTTTTAAATTAAAACTGTTAAGCTAGAAATATATAATCTATCTAGCTGCGATCTGGATAATGATTGTACACTTAGCTGTGCAAGCTATCGGACGTAAGTCGCGGACGCACGCTCGATAATTTTGCATGCATTTTTCTTAACTATTTTGCACAAACGAAATTGCGATACGAACTTCCGAGATTGAAAAGATCGATTCAATGCCATACGTTAAGAATGCCATACGATTCAGATAGTGAATCGATTCACAGGGTTACCGATCAAGATCTATTCCTTAGATCATAATTCGTCAGAGATCTATTCAATCAAAGCAAAAGCACGGGCATCCCTAGCTGGTAGTATTTTTTTCTATGCCTGCCTGCGTGCGTTGTGTGTGGCCTAGCCTGCGTCAAACAGAATAATGAGTTTAATCACTACGTTGCCTGCGTAGCTGTGGCGCGTGGCGTAAGCGTAGTAAAGTCAGACAAAGAGAACTACATAATCTACAGAAGTGAGTACTGCTTGCTTCATGCTTGCTCTGTTACAGACCTAGACCTCTTCTTATTTTATTTTAAGGCATCTACACAGTATTAGTTTCATTCTGCCAATGTCACTTCACTTCACTTCACTTCTTGGTTTATGGCTTCTGCGTTCTGCCAATGTCAAGCTTTAGATTTATATTGACAGGACTGTCCTGTCAAAACTGCAACTTAAATCTTTCGTCAAATGAGAAATCTTCTTCAACTCCCCCATTCAGAGTCACATCAGGGGGCCTTTATTGTCTAACCCTAATCAAAAAGGTACCATGCTAAATCCATGGTCTGACCTGCCCTTGATCCCAGAGAAATGGGATACTACTTAAAATAAACAACATCATTGTTAGATCCTTTGTCTTAGAACTGCCATATTTTTTGAAAGTTTGACTTTGAATAAGTGGAATTGTATTGTCATTGTCAGTGCCTCAGTGGTTGATTTGACTGACAGTTGACTGACTCACTCACTCACTTGATTGATTATTGCTTGTGCTGTGCATGGTGTGCAAAGAAATTACTAAAATGTATTTTCTTAGTTTTCTCTTCAGCTAGGCAAATTTCTATGATTTCTATGTGGTAGTCCAATAAGTCAATAATCTCTAGCCTTCTGGGGTAATGGAGTCTCCGCCTTTCTCGACACATTCTGAAGCTCCTCAACTGAGTGAAGATAGTGGCTTGCTGATTACAAGTGGTTCTTTCTCGAGTGATTCCGCAAGTGGATGGCTTCACGTTGCCTCTGAGGTATGTTATAATTATCCTATTCGATCCTAGTTTTGCTTGTTAGCAACTAACCTAAAACTTGTAGCATAGATACCCAGAAAATGTTTTGCATCACCATCTATGGTAATGACAGGAAGTCTGTCTTCTGTTTACGGTAATTTACTGTAAATCAAATTACTGTAGTACCTTTTAGTAATTTATCATTCAACTGTATGTAATCTTTATAGGGTTCCGTACCTCAAAAGAAAAAGCAGAAGCCCCATAGGATTACTAATTAGTGGTTGGCCTGTCTGTCTGTCTATCAAGACCCTTTATCTCGGGAACCCATGGAGGTATTAAGTTGAAATTAAAATAGTATATTCAATTCTACAGTCCCTTTATGCTGTAAAAAAATCAAACTCCTAAGTTAATGCAAAAAAAAAGATGTGGCCGTTTATGTTGCAAAAAAAAAACACTCAATAAATCAAAATTTATAGGGCACCTAGAATTGTTGACCTAGAATTATGAAATTGGGCAAGTAGTATCGTCTCAGACTACAAGTACAGGGAAAAATATGAAAACCATATATTTTTAGTTAGATCACAAAAAAAACAGCGTCTAATGCAAAGAATGGGGGCCGAAATTTTTAAGTGAGTAAACCGTGTCATTTGGGGTATCGTATGAAAGGGCTTCATTAGCACGAGCTTAAAGAGATTTTTAATAATATTTATGATGTATAGTTTACAATGTATGATGAAAATACCTTCTTTTGTATACCAACCTAATAACTTTGGTGTATGTAGGTAGGTAGTACCTAACAGTTTGCACTGTTATACGTAACTACTTAGTCCTTGGTATGGAACCCACGGTGGGCGAGTCCGACTTGCACTTGTCCGGTTTTTTATTAATGGTGTGCATGTACAAATTCTTAAAGTACCTTGAATCCCCCTAAAGATCTAACAAAATGTCTGGTGTGTCTCAGGGTTACCATTGTGTTTCTTTTTATTATTAAATGGTTTTCCGAGTAGGTCTTTTAACAGATCTTAGTTATTGAATGTATTTCCAATCCACATAAAGGATGGGATATAGAATTTGATGAGCTAATATTTAATTTTTAAGTTTGAATGAAATGAAATGAATGACTAGTCATTCATAGAACAGAAATACATCAACTGTCTAGACAGTTGATGTATTTCTGTTGGTTGTATTTGTTGTTAAAGCACAACAAATACAAAAAAAAAACAGAATAAAATAAATACTTAAGGGGATACCCATACAAGAAACGTGATTTTTTGCCGTTTTTATAGATAACTAGCTTCTGTGCGCGGCTTCGCCCGCATGGTACCTACATTTTGAATAGCCTATAATATTATGCTATTCCAGGTCACTATATACGCCTATACCAAGTTTCATCTAAATCGGTTCACTGGTTTAGGCGTGATTGTTACACAAACATACAAACATCTAAACAAACTCACAAACTTTCAGCTTTATTATATGAGTGGGATGGTACGATGATTAGATGTGGGCATGTATCAAATATGTATTTGTACATGCCTCTGACCTCAGATCCTTTGAAGATACCCCCTTAGACATCTTCAAAGGATCTGGAATATAAAAGATCTGAGAGAATGTCTACCGCGCCTTGGGGATACAGTCGTGACCCTGCTGCTGTGGGATGGTATGGAACCCTTCATGTTCATGTCCTTGATGAAGGGTTCCGTACCATTGGCCGGTTTTTTTATATTATTGTTTTGCTAAAATAATTATTTGTTATGTAGTTATGTTTTGTAAGTGAAAGTTTCTTTAGGCGTGTTGGGCATTTGAGATCATAAATAAATAAATAATAAAGTTTAGATCCATTACTGAAACCTCGTTCAAGTTTTCATTTCTGTCGGCACTCGCGAGAGTGCCACTGTTTCATGCAATCTTTGTTTAGCATTCTTTTGTGAAGTTCTAATCACTGCAAAAGCTTTTCTCTTTAGTGGACAAAATGCGCCTAGCGAAAAATATATTCTTACAACTCACTAGTTGGAAAAGTTCAGTTTTAGTCTAGGCTGCGTGTTTTGAAAAAAAAAATAAAAACTCTTTTGCCACCATCCATGTAAAGCATTTCTACTGTAAAAATAATTTCAGATCGCTGTTCAATTTGCACCATTTTTCGAAATTGCGTCCGATTGTCAAACTTTGCCCAAGTAATAAATTTGAACTTACATAAATAAGGATGGTATCTTTAATTAAAAAAAAATACTGCATCTCTGTGTTAGGCCGAGAACTTTTCAATCCACTCTCGTACCTACCTGATGTTAGCTTGCAAATTTTACATTGATCACAGACTCGTAAAGGGAGCTTGCTTGTCGCACCCTGCTGCTACTTGCCACGCGAATGATATTGATATTTTATGCTTAGAATACGATATTTTTGTATTTTTTAGAGCGCTTGTGCACTGCAAGGAATTTTACTGTCCGGTAGTCCAATTTTTACGATATGATAAGGCAGACCAATACACTAGTTTGTGCACTATACGTAATTTTACCGTCCGACATTTTACTTTTCCCCATTCCGGGCCGTTTTTCCGGTTTGAGATGACAGCACTGAAAAACGTGTTTATGCTTGTGCACTGCGTCCGCAATTTTAATATGCATGAATGTTTAAAAGAGATTTTTAAGGACGTTGAAGGTCAACCTATATCGTATCGCACGGTAATTTTTCACGTGTAAACGCTCATTGTATGCGATTTGTCATAGGGCGACGCTCGTCAGCACGTTCACCTACACACGGAGCTTAGCAAATCGTACGAAAAATCGCATCGTATAAATGTACCTTTAACTGTGCCGCACCGTCCGGCATCCGAGTAAAGACGGACAAGTGCATAAGCCAACCATTCGCTTTTTTCATACCACATCGGACCGTAAAATCATATTCCATAAAACATCGGACTACCGGACTGTAAAATTTATTTTAGTGCACAAGCGCCCTTATTCTGCTAATTCCGCTTTCCGGTTTCTTTGTGGTTTACATTTACATATGCGTTCTCTTAAAATCGTCTTTAATACTATAATTTGTAATATCACTACAAAAACCTTAAAATACAGTTACTTTTACAAATCAGTTTTTACGTTGTCGGGTTATTTTCTAAGATCTTGTTACGTGATAAAAAAAACCGACGCGAAATTCTTAACTTATGTATTTATTTGTGTACTTATGCATTAGTATTTTAAGGACAGAAGAAACATGTTTACAGTATAATTTTTTGAGTACTTTTTTACTACAAATTTTTATTACAATTAATATTTGTCAACTACATACAAACATGAGCTCATACACAATGCGCAGTGTTTAATGTTTAATAGTGTAACATCAATATGTTGTTTCTGCAGTTACAAGAAAGTGACTTCGATGAGAGATCTCTGTCACTTTGCGAATCCACCGATGCGTCGGCGTCGGAGCGTATGTGTGGAGATTTCTTCAATACTGTGAAAAAAGGCCCAGGGAAGATTATAGTGACTACTATCGAACCTCCGCCAGAATTTCAGGTAAACTATCTACAGGCACATTTAATTTGGTTCTTAACACGCTGCTATAACTCATTAAACTTACTTATACTATTTGTATTTACAAATAATACTCTCGCGGTTTCGGTTCAGTTTACTATTTTTTTACTTACTATATTCCTAAAAGTACTTGTTATGAGCTTATGAGTCAACAGCGATGGATCTGTAACAGGACAATTAAAAAGGAAAACTACATAAATGGTTTACGTTACAGGATAATCCATCCCCAGTGGTCGGCGACAACAACGTGACTGTGCTCGTGACTTCATCTGTGGTTTTAAATACAGCATCACCCATAAAGACTTTAAAAACAAACCTGGAATTGCCGCAGGGATCCAAAATACTTATTTCACCTCTGTACCCACGGAAGTTAAAGCCAGAATCTCTGTACGAGCGACGACAGTGTCTTAATCATAGATTTGCAAGTCCAAGATTACTGCACTTGAGTCCTTGTCGCGCCAATCGACCTTCATCGCGGAACTCCCTAACTTCACGCTTGTCCAGCAGTCACAACTCTCTCGTCACTCAGTTCCAAGCTGATGATTCAAGTTTTATCACTCAGGCGATATCCCACGATACGCTGTCTGCTAAAACCTCTGACATAACTGATATGTATAATGTCCCATTCGATAGCGATATATATGCAGTTCCCATAGATATGGTGCGGCCCTCGCAAGCTAATCTAAGAAATAAAGGGAAGAAAACTACTAGAAGCAAGAAGCGTGCCAAGAGTACGCAACAGAGCACGTGCGCTGTCATCACGACGCCCGACAAGAGCCACAAGCCAAAAGAAATAAACAGACATAAAGACATCAAATCCAAAAGAAACAGCTTGCCAAGTTCCTCGTGCAAAAAAACCATTAACGACTCAGATACAGATTCGCTACATTTAACTTTGCGTGAAATGCGAAAATACTTACATACGCTGTATTCTAGTTCTAGTGATTCAGAGTGCAAGGCTACTATCAAAAAGAATAATACGATAGTTGCAAGCGTCGGTATCCATACGCGGCACGCTAATAAAGACAACACGGTGACGTTTTTAAAAGAAAATAACGATTTGAAAACTTTGGAGACGAATAATAACCACAAGAAGTCAAGCAAGAACAGCTTCGGATTGAACGCTAAGAATAAAAAGCACAAAGAGCAGAAAGATACGGATGATAAGGATAAGTCTATGAAGAAGGTTAATCAGAAGCCGAAAATGTCGCCGGTGAGGATTTTGTCTATAAATTTGAAGCAGAGTTTTTGCAATTTGTTCCGCTGGCGTCGACAGCCGGTGGTGGATAATCTGACGGAGATATCTATTAGTGAAATGAAGGGATCGCCTCCGCCGGCGGTAAGACGCGCCTTGCCGCCATTACCTCAGACACCGCAGGCGTCACAGGCCACAAGGAGAACGGACGAAGAGACTGGCACTGACTTTGCTACCTCTATACAGAAAGTCAAAGATGTAAGTTCACATAGATCACGTCCAAATAGATATATTAAACACATGCTTACATTTTGTAGAAGTTGCATTACGAGTACTTACATACGTACCGTACAGTCAGCGTCACCAATTGGTAACCCCTTGTATAAAGCTAGCAGGTCCAAACCTTGTTGGGTCGGTCACTGTATCAAGGTGCCTGGTTTCCTCACGACAACGTTTTCCTTTACCGTTTAAAGCTTTTTTGATTGTGCCTTGAGCGTCGGATCTATTCCACTCGGCCACACGGTTTTATGGCCTAGCCTAATAGTGTTAGTAAACTAGATTTCCTAGCTGAATTTTAACTGAAATTTGTTGTATTTCAGTATGGCTGGTACTGGGGCCCCATTTCAGTGGAAGACGCCGAGAAAATTCTGTCCAATGAGCCTGATGGCTCCTTCATCGTAAGAGACAGTAGTGATGACCATTACATCTTCACACTCACGTTCAAACTGAATGGTCTCAGGCATGTTCGGATTGAGCACGATCAGGGTAATTATGTTTTTCAAATTGGAAGCTTTTCTTTAACTATCCTTGAAGATCAGTAGAATAGTAGGAATTAAAAAAAATAATGAGTGGGAATGAGTAGTGTGACCAAGATGTTCGGCTGGCTTATTTTGTTTGTAGCTATTACTACTTACTTTATTACTAGCTGCGCTCCCGCGGTGTAATCCGCGGTCCCTCGGGATTTCCCGGGATAAAAAGTAGCCTATGTCCTTCCCTGGGATACAAGCTTTGTCCATGCCAATTTTCAGCCTAATCTGTTCAGTGGTTTGGGTGTGAAAAGGTATCAAACAGACAGACAGAGTTACTTTTACATTTATAATATTATTAGTAAGTATTGTTTTTATTGACTATTGACTACGTTTATCTCGATAGTGAAATACAATTATTCTTTCAGGTAACTTCTGTTTTGGTGGCTGCACTATGTTCAAAGCGCAGACTATAGTGGAGTTCATTGAGAACGCGGTGGAAACTTCGAGAAGCGGTCGGTACTTGTTCTTCTTGAACCTCAGGCCCGTGCTTGGACCAGTGAGGGTTCAACTACTGTATCCCGTCTCTAGGTTCAAACGGGTGCAGAGTTTGCAACATATGTGCAGGTATGTATACCTAACTTGGTTCATTAAAGAAACTAATCTGAAGTGGCGACAATCATGTTCTCTCGCTTGCACACTAGTGCCGACACTGGTGTGCAAGCGAAAGAACCTGATTATCAGTGAGTTAATATTATGTCGTAGCAAACTGGTTTAATCAGCCGATCATGATTAAACGTCTTTAACGTTAAATGAATAGCCTTAGCATCCAGCCAGTTCATTAAATGTTTGTATTTAACCGCACAGCTGAATATCATTCGGGCTGTTAGTTGACCACCGCGGTTTAATGAAATATCTTTTTTTTTGTGGCGGATAGAAAATCTGCTCACAGACATCCAATTACGTCGAGGGAACGTAATTGGGGTGTGTGGGGTTGTCGAGCACTCGACGACCCACTAAAAACTACCCGATGGCCGACCTCTATGCATAACGAAGGGCTCCGGGATCTCCTACGGAACGCACGCGGTGCCCTTCACGCATTTTGCCTTGAGCACAATCCCGGTAATGGCACCCATAGCCACGCCCGGCACCCACACACGCGGCTGTTAAACCACGTGCGTGGAGCTCACGACGACATCTGCCTAACAGTGTCGCCGCCCTCCCGGGATCTCCATGATGAGCAGCAAGAGCCCTCACTCCGACCGCCCGCAGACCCGAAAAGTCCCCTGTTGGGCAGGGGATACCACTCGCCCCCTCGCGGGGCAGGCGGTGCGTTCCCGCCTTACATCCCGAGTCCCGCCTTACACTCCGCGGCCTCCTCATCCAGACCATACAAGTGACTGGTGCCAAGGCAATTCAGTCAGTGCGTATCCGACCGAGTCGCCAAGGCACCCACATCCCTTGATGCCGGGCAAGAGTAGTGAAAACGGCGATATTGCGTACCACGCACTCTCCAGAGGAAGTATCACCGCCTTCCATCTCTTGGGT
This sequence comes from Epirrhoe alternata, assembly GCA_963565295.1. Classification (NCBI taxonomy): domain Eukaryota; kingdom Metazoa; phylum Arthropoda; class Insecta; order Lepidoptera; family Geometridae; genus Epirrhoe; species Epirrhoe alternata. Next base: position 7,667,746 of record OY751375.1, read on the forward strand.
GTTCCGCCGCCTACGAGCCTACCAGCTCGTCCTTGCCTCATCCACTGCGCCCTCTGCGAGTCAGAGGGACGCGCGGAGAAGCTACTCCTCGAAACGGCCGTAGAGGACAGGGAGATTTGCAACGAAATACCGACACTCCTCTTCCACTGCGGCCCCGCAGCCAACGCATTAAACTGTGCGCCCCCGTTTGGTCGCGGAAGATAGGGCGAGCGGCATCGACACACCGACACGCCTCTTCTCCCGCGACCCCACCCTCCTCAGACGCATCCAGGGCGTCCCCGCCTGGGATTCCTTTTAGCTTCACCGTGGCTCTCCCAATCCACGGCTACTGAGCCCCCCCATCGCGACAAGATGGGAATCCTTCGGGGGGGTTAATGAAATATCTAAGCATTTAGTTAAATAGCTGTATTAAACCAGTTGCCTGCGACGTATATATCTATCACACTATCCCACTTAATATAATAAAGCTGAAAGTTTGTAAACTCGTAAACCGATTCGGATGAAACTTGGAATAAGTGTAGATAGTGGTCTGGAATAGCATATTGGGTATTCAAAATGATGGATGAAAAAACCACGCGGGCGAAGCCGCGCGCCGTAGAATAGTTAGTACTTATTAAAAGAAAGTTAGGCCCCGAACTGTGTTTGTTTTGGTTCACGGTATTAGTCGCGAAGGAATAGGTGTACAAACATCTATTTTAAAACTAGATAGAGCAGTACTGAATAAAAATGTTACTTTACTTTGAGAGTAAATGAGGCGTAAGGTGTATGTCAAGATCCGTGGTCTTTGCCTAAGTGCCTACCCGTCTCCGTCTATAGACGGAGTTTACACGCTCATTCTTGCGTCAGTTCAGTCTGTGATCTTGATCACAGAGTTCTCCGGGGCTAATGGTTGAGAAGGGGACATCGGGGGAGACAGCACAGGAGGCGACACGGCGTGCGACTCCATCGCTGTCTGAGCGGTGACTGACATCAGACTGATAGCTTTCAAATACATTTATTCTGGTGTCAATCTGACCAGACCATGGATTTAGCATTGAACCTTTTTGGTACACTGGATTCCGCATTTCAAGTTGAACTAGGAAATTGTCCGTCATATTTGTCACTCTATGGCCCATTTTGCCTGTGTTAGAAAGAGAGGTCGCAATGACACTTGCGTACCGGCCTGTGACGTAGCGCGCCACCTCTACACCATAGATTTTTTGTTTACACACCAGCTTGTGTGCAAGTTCGAGATGTAAAATTACGAATTTTCTCATAAATAAATGGCTTTTTTGGACTATGTTTGTGATAAAGTGCTGGTTTGGCAATTATGTCCTGTGCTGTTTCACAATTTCCAAGCAGAATCGACATGCTTACGGAGAATGAAACAAATATTTCTTTTTGTCGGTAAGTCATACCAGTGAAAAATACGTTTATGTTTAGAGTTACGGAAGCTATTTTATAAAAAGTTAATCATTGCATCATTTAACATCGTTTTACTTCGATTTCATGCGTGTATTTGGGTAATCTCATTTAGAATTTTCATTCTAGCGAAATTTACATTCCATTTTTGACATTTCTTGTACTCCATCGCTGCGCAATAGTGTTGTAGTTGTATCGACATATTTATCGATATTTAATGAACAAACATAACTATTAACTTGGTCTATTTTACATTCTGGATTCCAGCTGACCTAGATTTGAAATAATCGTGGATTAGAAATATCGAGAAAGGCGAAGAATGGAGTCCTACACAACTACAAGAATATGTTCCACTTTGAAAAATCATGGTATACGGATGAAAAATTTTGCATTCTTTTGCAGTGCCAACAATATTTCCAAACCAACTTTTGTCGTGCAAACCTGTAAGAACGAAGAATATGTCAACTCATTTTTTGACGTGAAAACTTCTTTAGGCGCTTTGGGAATTTTTGAGATAGGGATAAATCTTTAGATTCACTGCACGAGTCTCGTGCCCGGTACAATTCAATGGTTCGTTTGAAGGTAGCTACGGAATACGGATCCTACCCTCAATAACGTATTCTTTATTTTCTGAAATTACCCAGAAAACGAAAGCTCGTAGCTAGACATTCTGGCTATGGGGCGTCTTCATCTACTGCTTTAGATATCGAGGAATACCATCTAAGCAGTCTGTTAATTATTGGTTAAAACTATTTAACCAATAATTAACAGATAACAAGTATATTAATACTTGTTTTATTTTGAGGACTTTAACTGGAATTACATGTTTTGAATTTGATATTGTTTTATTTTAATAATTAGGTAACTGAAGAAGTCTGAAAGTAGCGCCGGTGACTGAAAAGTTGAGGAGTAATAGGTTAGCACGTAATGCGGAGGGATGAAACTCATGTAACTAAAAGGGTGACGGAAATGAATGATGGATATGTGAGTAGAGTAGAGGTAGACCTAAGAAAAGATGGATGAATTGTGTGAAAGAAGATATGGGTAAAAAAGGAGTGGATATGGAGATGACGAGTGATAGAGGAGAGTTGAGACAGAGAACATTTTGTGCCGACCCCGCATAAGCGGGATAAGGGCAGGCCAATGAATGATGAATAATAAGGCAACTACAATTTTATTTCGTTCTACAGTAATAAAATAATTCGTTCTACAGCAATAAAATAATACCTTTATAGAATAGACAATTCTAAAAATTCATTAAATCCTATTTCATGTAATTATCGATAAGAAATGCACAACACTATTCCACCTTAAAAACATATCTATAGTTGTCTATGAATGGATTGAAAAGTGGAGACACTCAAATTACTCTATGGTTCTATCTAGTACATTATTTATCTTTGGACCAGACTGACAAATATTATTAAATAATATTTAAATAATCATCATTCTGAACCATCAAACCATCAGTCTGCGCGTATACAGTCAGTTTCCCGTCATTCTGACATCAATCATGGAAACTGACGCCAGCATGAGCTTGTAAACTCCGTCTAACATTAAGTTCCTTTCCCTTACACTTTATTTACCTATCTACTACATTAGTAGTGAAATTTTGAAAGAGCGAAGTCGCAAGCCACTACTTAAATAATTTTATTCCTTTTTCAGATTTGTGATATTAAAATACGTGCGAAGAGATCTCATAAACGGGCTTCCCCTACCCCGGCGGCTACTAGACTACCTGAGCGCTACACATTACTTCTCAGAATTACTTGCTGAGACATAGCTTATAGGGCTAGATATTATTATTTATTCGAAAACATTATTTATATTTATTTATATTTTAGGTTCCAACACAACAGTTGGGGTTAGCGTTGTTAGTGATAATATTTATAGAACACGTTTCAGCAGATTACATTACTGTTTATTTTTTAGGGTTCTGTACTTTAGATGGACCTAAAGGTGATCCTGAGACAGTTGGAATTGGGTGTAGTTTTTCGAGTTTTGTGCTCTTAGAATGACGAGCCTTATTATTTTGTAAGGTATAAAATTAGTACGGAACTCTTGGAGAGCACGACTTGCACGTATCAGATTTTTTAGTTTAGTTTTTTGTGTAAATAAATGGGATATTTTTAATTTTGCATGACTCTGTAGCAAGTATGAATTTTTCTTTTGAGGTAGTGTTTAAACCACAATAATAAGCAATTGAGTAAAATGAGCTATACAATGATATAAAGCAAGATATTCATGCTGATATAAGTAGTCTATCTTATTATTCGTTTTAACGGCCAGTGTCTAGATATTATGTATGGTTTATATGTATTTTTGACTTGATTTATTTGAGAATTCGGCTATTGAACGAATCTGCCTATGTGAATACGGGCCACGTATTCTTCTCCAATTACAAACAAAAATATATAAGAAGTATATCAGTCATGTAGTCCCCAAAACACAAGCTCTGCTTACTTTGGGACTAGATAATGCTGTGTGTGAAAAGTCCAGCATTATTTATTTATTCTTAACTTGACTACTTAAAACGTTCCCCAATAACTACTTATTAGGCTACATTAACGGCTACCCGTTAATGTATCTGAGTTAAAAGACGTGTAATGTAATCAGTTGAAATAAACGCATAGTTTGCTGATAACAGCAATTGGGTAATTAAACATCAATATGGTATTGATGTATTATGATTATGTATTAAGGTATATGAGGACGCTAGATGGCTTCTTTGCTATAAGAGTAATCGTAATGTTTATGCTAACTAGGTGTTAATAAGAAGGTTGTGTAATTTTACTACAGCAATAGCAGTAACAATACACAATGCCTTGGACAGCCGTGTGACAAAGCACACTAAAAACGTTGAAGTATTATTTTTGTAACGACAATTTTGTCTATATATAAATTGTGGTTTATCATTTAAATAATTTGCTAAGATTCTTGCAAATACGTCGAAGTAAGAAGATGCTCAATCTGTGGTAGATAAACAAAAGTCCGATTTAACGATACGAAAAAGTGAGCTCATGTTTTCTTTTTATGGCGGGTTCGATCCCCGCCGCGGGACAAATGTTTGTATGATCTACAGATATTTGTCTCGGGTCTGGGTGTTTCTATGTATAATATGTATGTATTTACAAACAAAAAGTATATAAGTAGTATATCAGTCATAGCTGGGCATTAACTCGTTAATCCGTTAATCGTTAATTAACGAAGTTAACATTTTGATTAACAGATTAACTTTTAAGTTAACTTTTAAAAATGTTAACGGACACATTAACTTCCGTTAATATGCAGAAGTCCGTTAATCGTTAATCCAATGCCTACTATTTACCGCACGGCACCGCGGCGCGGCGCGAAAAACAGGTTCAGACAAGTATGAAATGAATGACAAGTGCCGGGCGGCGCGCGGCAGCGCGTGAAACAAAAACAAAACTAGATATATTTGGCCGGCGCGTGCGAGTGAGAAAACTGCGAAGAATTTTTTTTCGTTTGATCATTTTATTACTTAGCGCCGGTGCTTACAGTGACGAGTGTTTTGTTTGTGAGTGTAATTTAGTTAGAAAAAGTGTATTGTGCAGTGTAGTAATTAAAACCATATCATGGAAGACATGGAATCGAATTCCAGCGATGCTGATGAGAATCCATGGCCACATTTGACTGAGTATGTGGAATTTGTATCCAGATCGGGCCGGATTAATGTTCATGAAGGGGAATATGCACCTTATGTCCGACGATTAAATTACACATTTGAATTATACATGTATTTTGTTTTATTCATAACCTGTTAACTTCCAGAACTTAAGCCAATAAGTTTTTTAAGTTTTAAGTCCGCCTGCGACGCAAAAGGTTGCGGGTTCGATCCCCGCGGCGGGACCAATGTTTGTATGATCTACAAATATTTGTCTCGGGTCTGGGTGTTTCTATGTATAATATGTATGTATTTACGAACAAAAAGTATATAAGTAATATATCAGTCATCTTAGTACCCATAACACAAGCTCTGCTTACTTTGGGGCTAGATGATGCTGTGTGAATAGTCCAGCATTATTTATTTATTTTATTTTACTAACGCAACGATATAAAAATGTAATTTTACACATATTAACGGATTAACGATTAACTTTAACTTGCGTTAATTCTTCCGAAATGTAACGCTTTAGCGTTTAACGAAGCTGACTTTTTTTGTAGCGGATTAACGATTAACGAAGTTAACTATTTGATTAACGGTGCCCAGCTTTGATATCAGTCATGTAGTACCCATAACACAAGCTTTGCTTACTTTGGGGCTAGATGATGCTGTGTGAAAAGTCCAGCATTATTTATATATTTTATATGAAAAGAGAATGCGATGCCATTTGACTCAAAACCGGACTTTTTTAGCTTCTGGGGTTATAGCAACTATTTTGTGCCTACAATCAGAAATAAATCAATTGCCTTAATGCCGTGGTCCAAAATCTGAGCTACGGTAAGCCTTACATTATCGCAGGCGACGCAGGTCCACGCAGGGCAGAGCAGAGCAGATTTTGTAAAGCATGGAACGTCATTGAACTACGTACGCTGCGGCGCAGGTACATGCGACGCAGACATGTGTCTGTCCTGCTCTGCGTCTCGTTGTAGTGCCGGCACAGAATTCTGCGCGACGCGTGCACGCGTCACGTGGTTTATCAAAGAATTTCAATTTTATTTGCATTCCTTGTACTAGCTAGGATGCGAATGTCAGTTGCGTCGCAGCATTCGGTGATGGCACATGTCTGCCTCAACTGCCCTGCCCTGCACTGTGCTGTACTATGCTGTGCTGCGTCGCCTGCGTCTCAGCATACGCCTAGCCTCATTGTCGCAAGCTAAGCTGTCATACTCGTTTAAGTATACAAGTTTTATTTCAATACTACATCTTCTACCTTCGTCGTGTTTTAAATATACATCTTTATTCTTACCTAAGAATACTATAGTTATCATTAGATTTTATATATCTATATAAAATGTTTGATGGTTATTATTTAACATTGATTATGTGGCCCTTTCTTTGTAAGCAATTTAATACATTACTCTTGACCTCTGAGGGAAGAAAAAACAATTCGCCCTCGGAGGGCGGTCGACAGTATCCACCTGTAATAAATAAGAGTGAAATAGATATGCATACTAATAGTATAAACGTGAAAGTAACTCTGTTTGTCAGTGTGTAACATTTTTACGCCTAATGCGCAGATGAGTATTATTCTGTCATATTATGCAATCATTTCATCGTTACAAAACGTTGCGAAAGACATGAATCTTTGCACAATATCGTCAATAAAAAAGATATGTTAAAATCAAAGACGTCCAAGATTACATGAATTTCGTAAAACCGAACGGCCGCACGTCCACTATTTCCGATTCGATTTCCGAATTATTTTTAACTAAATAGAATAATTAAAATTGGAGTAATAAATAAATAAGGAAATAGTGGACGTGCGGCCGGGCCAACTTCTAGCGTTGTTAACGGGTCTTTATATTGGATGGCCTTAGGATGCGATTATTTTTCTACGACACTAACTAATAATTTTTTTAATGATATAAACATAGAGCCCTGCGGCGTCAAGTTTAGCTATCAATAGCTAAAACATCTGGATCAGGCATGAATGTGGGTTTACTTTTGAAAGCAAATATGTTAGCGGTCTCCCGAGTAGAGCACAATTGTGTCCCTCATTTCGTTTACTTGTGCCGCATAGTATTTATCCCAGTGCATCACTTTAACAAGAAAAAATAAGTTTAATAAAAAGCAACCCTCCCTATTGTCACCAAAGATAGCGAACGTCGATTTTTTAATGAATATGATTATTGAGTAAATCCTTTTTTGTTGAATATAATGATGAATTGTTTGCTTCGCATTAGGCGTCGTCCTAATTGGCAAACTTACGATGACTCGATACGTTTTCGACGTGCGATGATTTCAAACATACAGATTTCTTCTGTGTCTTAATAAGAGTTCGCAAGCCGTCGCAAGAGCACAGAAAAAAATCTGCCATCGCACGATGAAAACGCATCGTGTCATCGTACGATCATTTCCAATTAGGACGTCGCCTTCACTTAAAGAATCGCTTACCACACACCAGTTTGTAATAATTTGTGTATGAGGATTTACTGTAAGATCTTACAAAATTAACATATCATTTACTCTTAGTAACATTGGTATTGATACGTTTTTGATATTTTTTATCTGTGCTGTGAAAACTTGTCTGTTATAAGTACATAGAGTCATTGTGATATGTAACTGTACTTTAACTGAGGTTAAAAAACAAATGACCGCATAGTTGACAGATAGGAAACGGTTTATCTGGTTTAACTCGAATTCGGCATGATTTTTAGATGTCATACAAAAAAAATCTATTCCTTTAAAGCTCTTTTCGTATAAGCTAAGTTGATTGTGTGCATTTGTCTTTAAACTTGATTTGAAATCTCCTTTTCAAGGACACTTTAAAAGCTCATCGCAATTCGCACCATCTGTCTGCGCCGAACGCGCATAATTGTCAATTCAATAGAGGAAATGCTGCTGATGTCAGAAGCGTGCCGCATTTTCTGACTTCAGTATTTTTTCTATAGAAATGACTGCGGCGCGTACGGCGCGGACTTAAGTGCGATAAGCTAATGACCACGATAATTTATATTTTTAAGTCATTGTATATTATTTTCGATCAATAGCATTGACAATTGTATTTCTCTATTTCACTTACAAACTTCTTGCAATACACTGTTTTACGTTTGGGACATGAAGCTTGTTATGTTTCTCCATATTTTGCGCCTCCTTGCATCTTGGTCTTCATTGTACATTATTTACTTTAAAAACAATTCTTATCACGAGTACAAATGCTTCTTGCCAAAACATTTCAAGCTTAACTTAAATCGTAAGGTACTTAGGTATAGAAAACCATCAACAGTGATCCCTGAATTATGTAAATCTTATAATAACTAGATATAATATTTTGAAGTAATACTAACATACAAACATTAGACTGTTATTCATAACATTTTTTATATTTGACTAAATATATGCGAATTTTTTGTAAGACTGGCATCTCAAATGGGGTCTGGCTTAAATCTTCTGATATATTTGGTGAGAGGAAGATGTGGCGATTAAGTTATAGAGTTTGTATCCTATAGGCTGAAGAGATGGGGTTAAAAGCAGCTTAGGGGCTTCGACTTACCCTCATTCTTATAAAAAAGTAGAGCATACGCACTTTTTTGGTTTCATCAACGAACTTTTGTCTGACGCTAACTAGTTAGCCCGCCGATAGCTAGAGTACGTTCATAATCGTACAATTAATGAGACAATGGTCGAGTGAAAACTTTGTGTGTCGAAAAAAAGCCACCGGTCAACGACCGGAAGATGTCTCAAGATTAGGGAGGAACTGAAAAATACCGGATTTGAAAATCCGCAAATTCTGAATGCATAAAATAAGTGTGGCAATATTATATCACTAATGTGCCGCTACATACACATTAGTTAGTACACATAGATAATAATAGATCATGAAACATCTCCAGTTTTAGCAAACTCAAATTAGCTAATGAAGTATTTAGTTAAAAAACACATCACACAATATATTTTTATAAGAATAACCCATATGCTTTGACTTGTTTTAGCAATCAATATAATTATTATCATATCAATATATTTTGATTCATCGAATGATAGTCATCTTACCTAGACCAGCTTGGCTGAACTGGTATCCCTCGGAAGGATTATAAAATCACAGTTGAAGTAACATTAGTCATAAGGGAAATTAGTGTTTTCATGTATTTGTTGAGGTTTCCTCAGGTCCATCCCTATTATCTTTCCCCTTAACGGTGTGATAATGAAGAGACCCCTCGCCACCTCGTTTTGCAAGATTGTCCAATATAGCTATCGCAACTTCCCTTAGTATCCAGTACGCTCTTTTTCTAGTGGAAAACCTAGGGTTTTTATACATCAAGTTATCAATAATTCCAGCTACCTAGAACGTTAACTTTGTGTTTCATTACTAGTTCGAGTCGAAATTCAACATTTTTGTCACTGACTGTAATTTTTTTCCAAAATCTATGCAGTTCAAAATATCTCAAAAAGTTAGGGAAGGTCTCCTAAGAGCGTTTTCCTGTAGCTACAACAGTTAAAGTCTGCCCTCCATTCCCCATCTCTAAAATCCAACCTGTAGGTATAGACCGGGCCACAACGTGTATTCGTTTTTACAATGGGCCACAACGTAGAACCAAGAATGCCACAAGCGGCCACAACATGAACAACTATCATATTTGTCTAACGCTCAAGCTGTCACTCAAATCTCAATGAATAAGAGTATTCTGTGTCGATCGGCTAAAACTGTACTTTACTGGTCCGCCACGTCTAAAAACCTTATAATAGTCATAATCCACGTATCGCAATTAACTTCCTGTAATACGAGAAAATCCAAAACATTGAGTATTTGGTTCCAGTACAGTTTTTGTATTTACCTATTTATAACTGAATCATAAACTAATGTTATTCATTCATTCATTTATCCGACAACATAATGAATGAAACGCTCGGCATTACAGACTCAGTGATTGTGATGGAAAATTAAAAACTTCGAAGCAACAAAATCTAAATAGCGGCTGTGGTTAACGTTTAATAATAGTTTTTGCCGTTTTTATTAGTGTAGGAAAAATATTTATATAATCGATATTCATTATTTTGATATAACATGACAATATTTATCCAGGTTATTATTTAAGACTATTATTACGTATCAAATAATAGTCTTAAATGTTCGAGTTTCAGCGCTAAAGTAGTTTTGTCGGTAAACTCGTTGGTTCATAAAACAAATAATCTGATCGTGAGTAATCTTTATCATAAGTGTGTAGAAACTTATTTAATAACCAAATATTATAAACTTTGTGCATAATACGAGCAATAAATAACGAATGCAAGTTTAAAATGTTGTTAAGATGTAAAGAAATAAAAAAATAATGCTTTTAAGACCTGTTTACTGATGTAATTTTCGTGAAATTATGAATACTTTCGTACTTACCAAACCTGTAAAAAACAAGTGTAGGAGCCACCTACCAATAATACAATTTTAGAGCTATGTAGAGCGTGCTGTCTCGATCGCCCTCTGAAGGGAAGAAATAAAAATTGATCCCGTGATTCGACAACGATTTTTCGGTAACTTTCACTCCTATCACTTTTCGATAACTCTCACAGTTTCAGTGGAAGTCCCCTCAGTGGTCATGAAAAATAACTCCTTTTAAGCAACTTAAGTATACTATTTTATAACGTATAATACGTTCCATAGAATAAAAGCAACTGTTTCAAAAAACACTTTTGTTGGAAGTTACTGCGCTTATACAAGGGAAATCGAAGTAGGTTACTTGTTATTTTATGATAAATATAAAAATGTTGATGGCATTTTATTACCTAATAGTTAAAATTAGCCTTAATTATTTGCACATGGAATACAGTTGTTGTTACGTGTTTATTGAAAGCGTTTTCTATGTTAAATGCGTGTTTCGCACGACGACTGAATAGTATGGTAATTCAGGATTGTTTAGTATAGGCCAGCCTCCTTCGCAAGGAGCCTACGTACAAACATTTGTGATTATAAAATCGTGTGCATTGATCGTATGGAAGTAGAATAACTGGGTCGTGAGTCGCTGTACAGGGCAAGCGCAACTGTAAACAATATTTCCTTATGAACTAACTTTTAAGTGTAGGTCAGTATCTTTGACGGTTAACATAATAAAAAATAGTTATTAATATTAGCAATTCGTATTTAACGCTGTTTATACTATGATCCAATGCGCATAAGAAGGTACACATAATTATTATTAACTAGCTGCGTACAACATTCATACATAAGTTATGTAGGGATGAAGAAATGAAAATATTTTTGTATGATGAATGTCCAAAGAAATACACGAGTTATTGATAAACAGTGAAATGTTATTCGGCTGGACCGTTTCCGAGACATGTGTTTCTAAAAGATACCTAGGTATTATTTTTAATACATATCTGAAGCTTTTGTCTCAAAATTAATGATGATTAATTCGTCATGTAATTAGCTACTGTAACAGTATTACACGCTTTACAGGGGTCTATCCCGAACGATAACTAACCCTATCTCTGACCATCATAATAACATGTAATTTTTCTACGAGTAATCGAATCTATACTTAATATAACAGAGCAATGAGATGTTATCTGATAAATTTGGGAATATTCAGGAGCGAAAAAGAAAATAACGCAGACAGCAAAAAAGAAAATAATTAAAAAAATTACCTCAAATGCAATATTTAGCTTTGATTTAAGGTAGTTTAGTGAAAGTAGATGTTCGACGTGAGCTGAGTGCAGGGAGGTTAGTCCCGTTCGTTTTTTCGTTCGTTTCATAAATATTCGGAGGTTTCCTACTAGAAGCTACATTGAATTCGGTCGATAAGATCAACGTTAAACGTCCAAATATTCCAACCCGAAAAATTTACCCTTGAAATCAGAAGTCGTAGTCGTAGTAAGTAACATCCGAATAGAATAAAATAAAATATTCATCAAACGAACGAAAAAAAGAACGGTAATACGGCCTCAGCATCTGTTGTTATAGGGAATTTATCAGTTTCGCTAAGAATGCGACTGTCATCAGCTGATTATTATGTGACTTAGCTAAAGTACAAAGAAACGGCGTGTTCTCTTATATGTTTTAGAATTAATATTATTCCAATGATAATTTTAAATATTATAGTTGCAAAAAAAAAAAAAAAAGGAACTCTAAAATCACTTATTGTCCTCGGTCCGTCTGTCGGTATGTGAAGTGAAAACCATTTTTATCACTGATGATTTTAATAACCAATGATACATAAGCTTATGGTTTCTTAAACCTGTAAATAAATTAAACCGAGCTTCTACAAAGCAATAAAAATTATCAATACATATGGCTACTTGCCAGCATTTTTTAATTATGAGTGATTTGATCCTTCTGAGTTGATGTAAGTACCTAATTGGATTTCGTGTACGTTGATGTGACTTCTGCATTCTTCGACAAAGTTAACAGAAGTTCGCGGAAGTTCTGCCTCTACCTCTAGGTATGTGAAATGGGTTGAATTTGCAATATCGTAAGTAAGTTCGGCATCAAAGTAAGTGTATTCTGTAAGGCAGATGTCCCTCTGCGAGCGTTAAAGCGAGTATAAGTACGTAGATCTGTCATTGGCCAATTGCTCGGCGTGAATTTTGATAAAGAACGCCACGCGAGTAACGCCGAGCGAGCTTTTTGCTATCAAAAAGCTCGCTCGGTGTTACTCATAAAACTAATTTTATCGCCGCGATCTCTTGAGTGACTCGCTTACAGTCGGACAACTTCCTAAGAGCGAGCTACTTTTCAACATGTTTCCGTCAGTGGTACCTGGAGTGATAGGAAAAATATCTTTAATCAAACATTTCTCTCGCTCTGAGAACATCTAAGTTAAAGTATTCACAGATTGATTAGTTATTAGTCGTTTTCTCATCGGAACGATTCCGTGACAAGGCTCTTTTATGTTAATGTAAGAAATTATGTAAAAGGAAATAGACTAAAACATTTTTTTATACATATTTAGTATTCCAATAGTATTCACTAAATTTTATTAATTCAAAATTTTTCATAGTTGTACCTACAGCGTGAAACGTAAAAGTTCTATGAGTCAGGGATACGTTCCTACGCGAAAAATACTATAAGTAGGTAGATCTGTTACCTTATTATATAATTTTATTTATCATTACCCGTGTTGTAGTATTTTTGTAATGTACCTAGTTTTATGGTTAGACCCTGATGATTTTATGTAAGTAATGTTATTTCCAAAGCACAAATTATTATGGTTTTAATGATTAGCTTCGTAGATTATTCTGTACTTATTTACTAACGTTGATTAACTGTGTATTGTTACTCGTATAATATTAAACGTTAATTCAAACGCATGTAATGCACTTTTGTGTAATTATGTAAGTGTAGGTAGTGCATTTTGTTTATTAAAACTGGAACATTGGAATAAATAGGTTCCAACTAAATAATCCTGGTGTTTAATATTATGAAAAAGTCCTTACGCACTTTTTAAAGTTTCATTGTTTCTTAGTAAGTAAATAGAATGTAATACAACCGGCCAAGTACGAATCGGATTCGCGCACGAAGGGTCCCGTACCAATCTTTAAAAAAATTATGTTTGTTGTATGGGAGCCACTTAATTATTTTTTGTAAGTAGGTATTTGTTGTTATAGCGGCAACAAAAATAACATCTGTACAACTGTTTAACTATCACAATTCATGAGATAAATACAGCCTGGTAACAGACGGACAGATAGACAGACAGACAGCGGAATCTTAGTAATAGTGTCCCGTTTTATACTTTAGGTACCTAAAAAATAATGGACTTAAAGACGCGTAGGTAAGTACATAAAATCTGAGTAGACTTTATTGCGCAAGTAATATGTAGGTAGGCAGGTAAACACGAATTAAACCCAAACCACCCAAAGAATATCAATCACTTTTTATCTTTCCTCTTCATAATATTTAGTGTAGTTATGTAAAACAATATGGTGGATCTTAGGAGCGAAACATAAATTAATTGTTACAACATCAAAATAATATATAGTTAATAATAGTTAATCAAAATAAATTAACCAATTATAATGCGTCTCAAATTCAAGGTAACGAAAAGGAGATTACAAAAATATAGGTATACAATTCATAAGTTTTAACTTAGTTTTGGCAAATGAATGCATGCAAGTGGTTTAATTTATAGTTTAGGCACAGAATAAGCTACCCTTTTTATACGTATTGCTAAATCACAAAAGTTGACTTTCTTGCAGTCGGATTTTTTTTCGAATTCCAAAGCATGTGTACACAGCATCAATTAAATACAAAGCAGTTCCTGTGTAATAAGACAAGGATTCTAGAGTTAGAGAAAAAAAAAACGAAAACAAATTAAATTAATACATAAGCTAAAGACTCGACGAAAACAAAAACTACTCAATGTTAATACATATGAATGGTTAATAAATATATGTTTGAGGAAAAAGAATAGTAAAAAGAGAAGAATAGAAGAAACGTAAGATTGACTGAACACATTTTTAACTTGACATTGATACCTACAGGGAGGATCATTTGACTGGTTTAACCACAAGGACATAATTCCTCGTGGTCAAACCAGTTGGACTAAATAGTTTGATTACGTGGAAGTAGGCAGGGGCCGGATTTATCGTGGGATCATACATAAAATGTTATAAAAAAAAACTTAAATATTTCACAAATTAACAAAATAAATTATAATTAAGTAGTTTGGCTACTCCAAAATGTAGATATTCGTCACTTTACACTTGGAAGAAGTAAATCAGGCCACAAACTAACTTTTTCATTGTTTGGGTTCTTACCCAGCGTCCAACTCCTGAGACCACTTGGGTGAACTGGCTCACCTCTCAGATAAAACTTGAACACCTCTTACTTTATATTTACTATAATTATCTATAATAATGATAAATTTTACTACTAACAACAATATTTCTAACAAAGAAAACATTGTCATTTCACCAAATGGTAAAATAATGACTGCAGACCACAGAAAGGACACATCACACAGTATAACATACGGAGTAATGTCAGGAACGCCCACGAAAATCGTCCAATGAGTTTCCTAACACAAGGGGTTGAAAGACGCCCCGCCCTTTGCCGCCACCCCCACTTAACCACAAACCACCCCCAGCGGTCGTCGAAGACGTGATCATTTGGTGTCGAACAGCTGAGGAGCTGAGCCAAACCAAAACCACCTGAAGGGAAACAGGGTAAGTATTTTAAAAGTTATAGTTACCTATTGTTGCGAATTATTAAGTATTTATCTTAACCCATTGATAAAAATGTAAAATAATCTAGATGTAAAGCGTACCTACCTACAGTGCTTGACATATACTTAGGTGTGATACAGGCAGGTGTTGTTAGATACACTGCGGACAGTACAATATACGCAAAGCATGGTTTGTAGGACTCCGCAGTCACACTGCTTCATCAGAGTATCCCTATTTGACTGAGGTAGGTTTCTAAAATTATCAACTCAAAGTTTTAGAAGTGCAATAACTTATCGGCTATGCACGAGCGAAGCTGCAAGCTTGGATTTTAGAATCGTTAAAAGCGTTGCCGTGGCCGTTTTGTTGTGACTTCTGTTGCAAAAAAGGTAATTACAATAAGCCCTGTCGCTGATCGCTAAACGAAGGTTACTTTGGCTAGCAATCGAATTTCGCTATCTTCTAAGCGTTGACGATTGTAGAAGTCGATTCGATTCATAGCTACTACCGGTTGTCTAAGCCCTCTGTAGTTTTACGAGATAATTTATAGCCAAGCCACATTCAGGAACAAAGCAGCCTACTGGGTGAAATAATTTAAAATCGATACAGTAGTTCCAGAGACTTGCTACAAACAAATTTACAAACTTTACCTTTTTATTAATGTAGATTACCAAAGTGTTCGTTCGTTGTTTTGTAATCATCGTAAGTTTCGGAGCCCGGCTCTTCAGAAGAAAGCGAATAGGAAGCCATACGAAATTTTCCCCGAGTGTGTACTGTACAATGTACTATTGTGGACGCTATAGCGACAAACAAATCTTCACTAATTCTAATAGAACAGATTCGTGTTTTTGTTTGTAATGAATAAACTCAAACACGAATCTAGGTACACTACAAATAGCTACAATATATTATAGGTACTTGAGACAGCATAATTTGAACAAAAGTATAACCTTAGCCTAGTAATAGGTAACCTTTAAGAACATAGTATGTAGTGTAGGTACCTAAGATATACATGATAGGTAATATTGTAGCCCACAATATTATCCACAGCTAGACAAAGCTAGAGGCAAACACAAATTATAAATATGAACTAGCGACCCGCCCCGGCTTCGCACGGGTGCAATGCTGATACTAATTATTAGGGTTCAGCCAGCGTTCACAACGTAAGCGCAAAAAAAATTGTTTATTTACGACATCACATTAGAAACCTCTAAAATTATCAGTGTTTCTCTACTATATTATGCATACAAACCTTCCTCTTGAATATATATTAATTATCTAATAAAAAAAACCGCATCAAAATCCGTTGCGTAGTTTTAAAGATTTAAGCATATGTACCCTATGTATTTTTTTTTGCTGTCCCTATGTTTTTTTTTTGTTTTTTTTTTAACTGTAGTTTGGTTTAACAAAAATTAATTGTGTTTTTTTTATGCTTCTTGGTTTCGCACTCTTTGTGCATTCAACGTTTTCCGAGTATTATTTTGGTTCTAAGTAGGTATACAAATTAGGGAAACAAAGTACCTAAGTATTAAAAAAATCGATTCGGTAAACTGATTTTAAGTGATCCCAGCAGCGGTCCTACTGAATAAATGCTTTTTGACGTTTTTTTTGCAAATAAAAACTCGTCCACGTACTCGTCGTCGTCGTCGTCGTTCTTCTCGTGACCACGGTAGCTGTAACGCTACTGAAACGTCGAGGTAAATAAACAAATGTTATACTACGCGATTAAGTCCCGTTATAAAATTTAATAAGTTTTTTCTTAGGGAAAATAAGGGTTTCAATCGTAAAGTAAATTTTTTTTGACTACCCCCTTAGGCAGCTTCAAAGGATCTGGAATACATAAAAGATCTGAGAGAATGTCTACCGCTAGGGATACAGTCGCGACCCTGTTTTTAAGTAAATTTTTTAGTCTCACCTTATACTACGTAGCCCTCTGGCATTTGAGTCGGAATTTATAGTACATTACGATATTAGTGCGTTAAGATGGTTATAACATGCGAGGCGGAATTTAAGCCCGAGCCGCAGGCGAGGGCGTAGGTAATTGAGCCGAGCATGTTATAACCAATACGCACGTATATCGTACGACGTTTTTTAACACATTTGCGAGGAAACAGAAAAAAAACATATAAATAAACTCAATCTGTGAATGCACACTGTTGCTTTCCCGCCATTTGAACAGACTGCCTACTGAGTGGCGCCGCGCGGCGATTAGTTCTCCTTTGAATAGCAACAGCGCGCTGCTCACTAGCTGGAGGCACGACTCCAGCTCGGCGGCGATCAGTTCCATATTTGAAATGGCAAATAATGCTGTTATGGAATTTGTATGGACTATAACATAACTATTTGCTTTGATAACACACGCGTTTGTTATGACCCGCTTTACATATCTAAAACCGGTGGAATTACATCAGCTTTACGAGCAAGGGTGTTAAAAATATGTTTTTTTAGATTTTTCCGATTCTCCAATCCCTCAAATCCAGCAATGTTCAATGCAGTAAGCGCGTGAATAGATTCTACGAGTATTTTGTGGTAAAGTTAATTGAACGTAGCAGGTGCTACGGCGTAGCCAAGCCACAGACAGGTTCAGTTGTCTGTGGGCGTAGCACATCCATATTCTTATCTTACACAAAAATAGTGTATTCGGCATTCAGCTTAAGGGGCCTGTAAACGGGCTACAAAAATTGCATCTTGCTGGTAATTTTTATTGACTAAGCTTTTTTTGCAACTCGGAATAAATCATTTGCAATCTAGCCGGCTAGACATTGAATATTTGTGATTTGATATTTGCAAAAAAATATCTTGGAAATATCGCCGGGCTACACAGCAATATTGCAGCTATCCTTGCACTGTGTTGCGAGATCTAATCGGCAAATTGGCGGCTATACCATTGGAGCAAGAAATTGCAAAAAACTAGCTCGCTCACCATTAGATAAACAAAGGTCAGAATGTCATTATACAACTAACTACACTAACAAATAAGGTACAGTGATCTTCATCTTCTTAACTATCGGTCTCGGCAGACGTCGTCCTGTCATTAATTATTTTAGCAATTTTTTAACACCCTTGCTCGTAAAGCTGATGTAATTCCACCGGTTTTGCGGTAAACCGGTAAAGCGGGTCATAACAAACGCGTGTGTTATCAAAGCAAATAGTTATGTTATAGTCCATACAAATTCCATAACAGCATTATTTGCCATTTCAAATATGGAACTGATCGCCGCCGAGCTGGAGTCGTGCCTCCAGCTAGTGAGCAGCGCGCTGTTGCTATTCAAAGGAGAACTAATCGCCGCGCGGCGCCACTCAGTAGGCAGTCTGTTCAAATGGCGGGAAAGCAACAGTGTGCATTCACAGATTGAGTTTATTTAAATGTTTTTTTTTCTGTTTCCTCGCAAAAGTGTTAAAAAACGTCGTACGATATACGTGCGTATTGGTTATAACATGCTCGGCTCAATTACGCCCTCGCCTGCGGCTCGGGCTGGAATTCCGCCTCGCATGTTATAACCATCTTTACGCACTAATATCGTAATGTACTATTACGAATGTTTGCCAACTTTGGACGAGTGCTTACGAGGAAATGAACGTCATTTGGGAAGGTGGAGTATTTTTCAGAGCATAAAATACACAATCTTTGATTTTTGAATGAATATAAATTGTTTCTTTGCTTGTACTTTTACGTTATTTATAATGACGAAAATATGCCGGTGGACACTTTTATGGCTGTACACGAAAGCCTTCTTCCGAAACGCCGGTGGTCGGTTTTCTTTATATTTTAAACAAGCTGCGCTCCCGCGGTGTAACAAGCGGTCCCTCGGGATTTTTCCTGGATAAAAAATAGCATGTCCTTCCCTGGGATACAACTTTATTCATGCCAATTTTCAGCCTCATCTGTTCAGTGGTTTGGGCGTGAAAAGGTAATAAACAGACAGACGCTGACGCATCAAATCGCATCGAAAGATTACCTACATTTCACGCCGATATGACTCTATTTATTTTTGACCCGCTGTCCGTCTAGGTGTTACCCGAGGTCCCTTGGGAAAACATCACTTTTCCGGGATAAAATATAGCCTATGTTCATCAGGGATAATGTAGGATTCCGATGGTGAAAGAATTTTTCAAATCGGTCCAGTAGTTTCGGAGCCTATTCAATTCAAACATACAAACAAACAAATCTTTCCTCTTTATAATATTAAATACAGATAAAAGTGTTTCTTATAATATTCAATTTACACTACACTTGAATAGATCCCTATCGCAGGGTCGGGTGAAGTCATTTCAAATGTCACGCGGTACCCCTCGCAATACACGCAAACAAATCGAGACGCCTAATTTGTAAATCATTACAATACCGTCAATGTGGTTCGTGGCACGCGCCGTGAGCCATAACCAATTTGCGGTTACATCAGTAGGTGTTCTTACTTTAAACACAACCACAGAATACGAACCAAGCTATATTTTATCACCACAGGCTACTTTATCACCGATCGATGTGTCCTTTGGGGATTATCTACTTAACTTACCTACATTTTTTACGAACGTTGCTTAACTTCGACGATCTATCAAGAACGACTAAGCAAGCATGACCACGAGCGCTCTGTAAGTGGATGGGTGACCGCCAGTGACATTTTCATCTGAGCGCTTCCGTGCTTCGGAGGGCACCTTTAATTGTCAGTCCCGGCTATTTAAGTCGTTAAGCCATGACGGAGGCCTTAAGGCGGCCTAAAAACTCCGTCACCAGAGAGTTGGCCTCATACGAACTTACTTACTTTTTTACACCGCTATTTTGTAACTACAATTTAATGACTTGATGGGCAGTTGCAGCAGATGCAGAAATGATAATGGCATGTTCAGATTTTTTTATATTGAATTATCACAAAGTAATCGATTATTGTTGTCAACAAAAACCTAACAAAATTTTATGAAAACTGTACAAATAAGTACTACAGACAACAATTGCGTACGCACTCTCATTTTAACTATCCCTAGTCAGTAAAATTGCAGTAGCTATCATAAATCCATGTTTGACTCGTCGCCTTTCCTTTTTAGGTTAATAATTTTTTGATACTTATGTACTTTTATTTCTGTGAATTTCAATCATGCCATTGATGAAATTCTCAAAAATAAAAGCTGTTGAAACGGTAAAGTTTTTAAAATACTTTGGATCAGAAAAGTTGGGCAACTTTTCCTTCAAATATCCATTGAAAGTATTGGTATGGTTTCCTTTTATGTAGCACTCGCTACTGCGTGCGGCTTTGCTCTCGTGGTACCAACATTTTGACTAAGCCTATAGAATGCTATTCCAGGTCACTAAATAAGTATATTTATGCTTGACTGCAGTAATTCCTAGGACACCCTGTATATTTTTATGTTAAATTAATATTATTTTCGAAGTGTCAACATTAACGCAGGGCCAGGTAGATCGAAAAAGATGGTCATTAATGGCCATAACTCCAGTAGTACATACCTATACCAATTCACTGTATGATTCTAAGTTATTATAATAATTTTGACTTTAGCACTGACATAAGCCGCAGGTCAGGACAGGTACTACCGTTTAGTACACATTAATTATAGTGGGTACCGGTAGCTGTGTCGCACATACGGAGTAATTGTGACCTATGCCGTCACGCCACAATTACGAAAACATGTCAGATTGTCTTGCCGGTTATGATTGCTCGAAGGGGTCGATTGGGGCAGGTATCATAATTATATCGTAATGCGGAAGTTTATGTACGACTTATGGTCTAAATATTATATTTTTAATGAAAGAGAATATGCTACTTTTGATTTGACACTACGCAATTTATAATAATATCATCATTGATTCTATGCAAATGAAATGACGATTCTAATGAGTTAATTTCACTGAGGTAATGAGCAAGGGAAGGCTAAGCAGCACAGGTTTTGATTTCAACCAACAAAGAGTTTTGTTTTTTGTTTCTACATTTTTGAATTTAGAACTGAGTAAGTTCATTTCAACTTTTTCGCTCGACTGTTTGTTGGATTCTTGGATCAACTCAGCCCATGGGCCGAAATGTCCTGTATGAGGTGGAAAGTTTCCAATTTATTCTTGCGAGCTCAACGGAGTCCATACAGAGTCCGCTCCGCTCGCGGTGGTAATGTGTAGTTCTCTAAGCATAAGTAAGTACCTAGTCATGAAGACATGGTTCATAGTTTGCCGTGGGCTTCCTTTAATTATCTTTGTTTATTTATTTTATTTTTTACTAGCTGTCCATCGTGGTGTTACCCGCCGTCACTCGGGAAAAAATCACTTTCCCGGGTTAAAATATAGCATAAGTCCATCAGGGATAATGTAGGATTCTAATGATGAAAGAATTTTTCAAATTGGTCCAGTAGTTTCGGAGCCTATTCAATTCAAACAAACAAATATTTCTCTTTATTATATTACTCTTTATTAGTATAGAATTAAATAGGTCATCAACAATCATTTCAGAATTATCCATAAGTATTATTTATCTGTAAAAAAAATCAAAACTTCTACCTAATACTTGTCCTATGTGTAAAGTCTGTTACATTAAAAACGAGGACAGCTCGGTAAACAACCATAAAATACCTAGTTTAAATTAATCATTTATGTATCTCTATTGTCATTTTGTCAGCATTACGTATAACATTTGTTGACTTCATACCTATACGTTATGCTTTGCTATGATAATATCGACATCATTAGAGCTTCAGGTTTGAAGGCATGCTCCCCTCGAGGTCGACACGAGCCTCGTGGGAAAAGAGCCATACGCTCCGAGCATAACTACCGACCAATACGGCACCGATGAACTTACATAGGAACTCTCAAGTCTCAAAGAGGCCGAACCCTGTCCCTATAGCTAGACATTTTTACCGATTTCCAACTCGATATGAAATAAGGGAAATGTTTTCAAAAAATTACTGAAAATATTAAGCGGTTCTATAACGAATTCTTTATCCCTGTGCCCAGACAATAAATTGTTATAAATCATACCAATTCATAACCGTTAAATTGCTTGTGAAACAAAAAGAACTCTTGCAACTAAACAAACTTTCAAAATTATATTTTAATCCCATCCCACTCTGAAAGCTTGTGAGCTTGTTTAGATGTTTGGATATTTAGATGTTTGTGTTTCAATCACGCCTAAACCAGTGAACCGATTTGGATGAAACTTGGAAAATAGCTTAAAAAAAAAGCTATTCAAAATGTTGGTACTTTAGTTTGTTTGTTGAATAAATGTATTTTTAACACCCTTGCTCGTAAAGCTGATGTAATTCCACCGGTTTTAGATATGTAAAGCGGGTCATAACAAACGCGTGTGTTATCAAAGCAAATAGTTATGTTATAGTCCATACAAATTCCATAACAGCATTATTTGCCATTTCAAATATGGAACTGATCGCCGCCGAGCTGGAGTCGTGCCTCCAGCTAGTGAGCAGCGCGCTGTTGCTATTCAAATTTCGAACTAATCGCCGCGCGGCGCCGTCAGTAGGCAGCGCTAGCGTGCTGTTAAAATGGTGGGAAAGCAACAGTGTGCATTCACAGATTGAGTTTATTTTAATGTTTTTTTTTCTGTTTCCTCGCAAATGTGTTAAAAAACGTCGTACGATATACGTGCGTATTGGTTATAACATGCTCGGCTCAATTACGCCCTCGCCTGCGGCTCGGGCTGAAATTCCGCCTCGCATATTATAACCATCTTTACGCACTAATATCGTAATGTACTATTACCTACCGTTTTTAAAAAACAGAATGAACCTGCGGGTACTATGTACTAGCTTTTGAACCTTGTTCCGAGCACCGTACAATTATGGGAGAGCGGGGTTCAAAGTGCCGGGGGTAAGTTGCTCCCGGCAACTTACCCCCGGCTTAACTTTTGGCCGATGTGGCTCATATTTTAGTGAATATCTCTGCAACCAGACCGACAAATAAAAAGAAGCACACTACTGCGTCACCTACGATTCTCTAAACATTAGGATAGCATCCAGGTCTCTACGTGCTCGGCCACAGGATTCTGATGTTAGTAATTTTTTTTGTTTAAACTTTTTGGTCTAATTCAAATATTTTTATAGCTATTAAATTAATATGTGACTTGCATTCATCTGTTGGAAAAACTATATTGGATTAGTCTTTTTCATCATCGTAATCATTGAAATTCTACCGGAACAACTTGCCTCAACCATGGAACAACCAGCCCCATGACGGGGTCAGTTATTCCTTGTTTTCCATAAAAAAACAACCCCTTATTAAAATACATTAATAATTTAATATAATTGACCTCATAATCTCTATATTATACTTAGTCAATTTTGAGACGTACATTTTACGTGTTATGTGAAATTCGGCACTTTGAACCCTGCCCTCCCCTAGTAGGTATTATGTATGTACTTACTTATATCATATACACACGTTCTCCCTTATCATAATTTGAAAAATTATACCCATCATGTAGTTTGCCTGAAAGTAGAGCCGCATTTGCGTAGTGAAATAGTGATTGATAGATTTATCGCATATAAATATTGATTGATATTAATTAGAGTATGAAATCGGGAAAGGCTGCTGGGTATGATAGGATTACAGCCGAGATGCTAAAGGCTGGACATGGTGTTGTAGCTAGTCAGCTATACCGTCTTTTTAATTTGTGCTGGAACTCTGGCAGAGTACCGAATGACTGGTGCAAGGCGGTTATAGTTCCCCTTTATAAGGGAAAAGGCTCGCACCAAGACTGCAAAAACTACTGAGGCATTAGCCTCCTTAGCATCGTCGGCAAACTGTATGCAAAGATTTTGATTGAAAGGGTTGTAAAAGAAACCGACAAGAGAATATGGGATGCACAAGCGGGTTTTCGAAAGGGAATGGGATGTACGGATCAGGTCTTTTCCTTGCGAAGCATAGCCGAAAAGTTTTTGGCCAAAGGTCAAAAAGTCTATTGCGCATTCGTGGATTTGGAAAAGGCCTATGATAAAGTGATGAGGAATGAACTTTGATCGGTACTGTCGATGTATGGAGTGAACAGCAACCTCGTTCGAGCTCTGAAATCTCTCTATGAGGATTCTAGTGCTTGCGTGAGGATACATGGGTCATACACTGAATGGTTTAACATCCAAAAGGGCGTTAGGCAGGGATGTGTAGCGTCACCATGGCTGTTTAATCTATTCATGGACAGTTGCTTGAAAGATTTGAAAGATAGTGCAAATGGTTTGAGAATGAATGAGTTACTCGTCAAATGTCTTCTCTATGCCGATGACCAGGTGATACTTGCGTCGTCGGAGAATGAGTTGCAGGAGATGGTAACAGTTATGCATGAAGGTTTTAAGCGAAAGGGAATGAAAGTAAATTTGAGCAAGCCGAAAGTGATGGTTTTTGAAAAAGATGAATGTATGACAGCATGCAATATTCTGATAGCTGATGAAAGAGTGGAACAAGTGAAAGAGTTTGTGTATCTGGGGACATTGTTTACAAGAGATGGGACGTACGATGAGGATATCGAAAGGAGAGTGAATGCTGGAAACCGAGTGAATGGGGCACTCCACGATTTTATGAGCAGCCGGAAAGTGTCCAACAACGCACAGATGTATGGAAGTGAAAGTTGGGTGTGGCAGAAAAAACATCAGAGTAGAGTGAATGCTGCTGAAATGAGAGCGTTGCGTAGTATGTAGACATGATAGACTGAGAAACAGTGTGATAAGGGAACAGTGTGGAGTGAAAGAAGATGTAGTGTTGAGGATCAAAAAAGGTATGTTAAGATGGTTTGGGCATGTAGAGAGGATGGATGACAGTCGTTTGACAAAGCAAGTGTATGAGGCGAGTGTGTATGGGACAGCTGGAAGGGGAAGGCCTAGGCGAAACTTCTTGGATCAAATTGGCGACATTTTGGAGAAGGGCCAGGTCAAAAGTACCCTAAACCGACGAGCATGTATGAAGAATGTAATGAGAGTGAATGAGGCGAAAGTTGTGTGTCAGGATCGTAGCGACTGGAGATCCGTGGTCTCTGCCTACCCCTTTGGGAAAGAGGCGTGACTTTATGTATGTATGTATGTAAATATTGATTATTTGCTTGTATAGTTCGTGCTGATAACGAGATTTAGATATAAGGAATATAGGTACCTACCTAGGTAGGTACTACTTAGAATTTTTCTACCAAACTAACGACAGCATAATGTAGGGTAAGTACCTAAAATTTAGCGCATTATGTAAAGTTAATATAAGAAAAAATACTATGAATATGTCGTTTTATCCTAACGTAATATCGAAGACTTGCTTTTGTATTCCGTGTGGTGACGAGGGTCGAAATTTGAATAATCAATCGATTATTAATGTGAGAAGTCGATGACTTGGCAATATCCTTTCAAACTTACTGCAGTTTAGAGAATACCACGTAATATTGGGTTTAGATAGAAATTTGATTGCGCTATTGTATGAAATAATGTTATAATAGAGAGAGAGAGAGAGAAGAAAGAGCTCAATTGGTTAGATAGGTAGGTACTTATTTTACCAAATGAGTGAGTTTCATTTTCTATCGTAGCGTAGCCCAATGCGGTGCATAATTGGAGCATCGCTAATAAAATGATACTAAATCTCTCCAAATGCTGTGTTATGAGTTTTGGTCAAAAATCATTCATTTTCATCATTCAACCCAATCATTTTCAACTGCAGTATCAATAATACTCAAATCACTAGACCATGATGGATCTGGCAGATTGTTCGACCAAAAACTTCTTTCCACGATCATATCGTTACAGTTGCCAGGTAATCTTTTGGCCGGTTAGGATTTGTCCTTCGAAACTCACGGGATTTCAAAAATGAGCAAGTAGGTAATACGGGTTCTTTTGAGCGCTCTAGTACGCAGCAAGCTGGAAGCTAGTGCTTATATTTAATTTTGGAATCCCCAAAATTAAAGAAATTAAATTGAGAGTAAATACAAACTCTTATTGGTTGGAGAAGGTTCAGAAAGATTTTCTCCAGTAAGTAGGTACCTCCAAATAGTTTGAAACAAGAAGATCAAAGGAACAAAATATGCTTAGCTTACTGTCTGCACAATATTGCGCGGGATGACTGATGCACTTGATCTTCTGATCGGTGGCTCGGTTCTAAGTTCCAGACAACTATTGCCGAGGTCGGAAACGAAAATTGTTTGCAGTGCTCTTGTGTCGCACTGAAGCCCGCGTGAACTCACCTTTGCACCGCACCCTGACTGCACATAATGACCTCCTGGACTCCAACCATGAGCGTAATCTATTTGCTGATACTATTCTTCGGGATATTTTGACATTGTGAGCACGGCTCGTAAATATTTTTAACGTGACATGCATGACATCATAGGCGGATCCAGGATTTTTTTCTGGGGGGGGGGGGGGGGGGGGGGGCACAAGAAACCAAAACTGACACAAAGGAGAACGGGCAGGCATGTATGAAGCGCCGCCCAAGTCAAAAAACGATCGCCCGCAGAGTGGACGTATAGTGGAATGGGTAGACCTTCTAAAACACTACATTTGATTGTATGACAGCAAAAAAATCCATCCTACAGAAATCGAGATATTTGCAGTTAAAGGTGGTGACTTTTACCATCATCTTTTTTCGACTTACAGGCTTCCCGCAGACAAGCCACTATAGGCATTCGATAGAACTTTAGAAGCACTACATTTCATTGTATGACAGCTAAAAAATCCATCCTGCAGAAGTCGAGATATTTGCAGTTAAAGGTGGTGACTTTAACCATCATGTTTTTTGACTTACAGGCTTCCCGCAGACAAGCCACTATGGGCATTCGATAGAACTTTAGAAGCACTACATTTCATTGTATCACAGCTAAAAAATCCATCCTGCAGAAATCGAGATATTTGCAGTTAAAGGTGGTGACTTTTACCATCATCTTTTTTCGACTTACAGGCTTCCCGCAGACAAGCCACTATAGGCATTCGATAGAACTTTAGAAGCACTACATTTCATTGTATGACAGCTAAAAAATCCATCCTGCAGAAGTCGAGATATTTGCAGTTAAAGGTGGTGACTTTTACCATCATGTTTTTTGACTTACAGGCTTCCCGCAGACAAGCCACTATGGGCATTCGATAGAACTTTAGAAGCACTACATTTCATTGTATCACAGCTAAAAAATCCATCCTGCAGAAATCAAGATATTTGCAGTTAAATGTGGTGACTTTTACCATCAATGTTTTTTGACTTATAGCCTTCCCGCAGACAAGCCACTATGGGCATTCGATAGAACTTTAGAAGCACTACATTTCATTGTATCACAGCTAAAAAATCTATCCTGCAGAAATCGAGATATTTGCAGTTAAAGGTGGTGACTTTAACCATCATGTTTTTTGACTTATAGGGTGAGAGCCAGCGACCGGCAGACCTTCGTCATTTTATAAAGGCTGAGACTTTGTCTGTGTGTAGTCCCAGTATGGTTATGTACGATCCCCAAATATGAAGTTTGGGTCCGGGTGGCTTTGGGAGATATGAGGCATCAAAGGTGCCCAAAATAGCACCCAAGATTCGTCATTTTACCAAGGCTGAATTTTATAATGTTACTTAGGAAGCTATTAAAAGAGGTTTCCCAAGCGGGCAGACACCTGCGGTGGTTCCTTCATCATGTCAAAGTGTATAAAGCTCATTTTGATATATTTGGCTTGAAACAGTATTAGAAATCACGTCGTCCTTTGTCAGATCCCTAGTACAGTTCCAACCCCCTGAAAGTCACCCTTAAACAAAAGTAATTGTAAGTATGCTTTCGTAGTAGTATAAAACCTGAACTTTGTGTATGTTACTTGAGGAGCTATAATAAGATGTTTGCCAAGCAGGCAGACACCTGCGGTGGTTCCTTCATCATGTCGGTCAGCCTCAAAGTCTGCCGTATAAAACAAGTATAAAACATGTATGCAACAAGTATAAAACATGTATGCAACAAGTATAAAAAATGTATGCAACATGTATGCAACAAGTATAAAACATGTATGCAACATGTAGCAAACAATTATGCAACAAGTATAAAACATGTATGCAACAAGTATAAAACATGTATGCAACAAGTGTCAAACAAGTATGCAACAAGTATAAAACATGTATGCAACAAGTATAAAACATGTATAAAACAAGTATGCAACAAGTATAAAACATGTATGCAACAAGTATCAAACAAGTATGCAACAAGTATAAAACATGTATGCAACAAGTATAAAACATGTATGCAACAAGTATAAAACATGTATGCAACATGTATCAAACATGTATGCAACAAGTATAAAACATGTATGCAACAAGTATAAAACAAGTATCAAACATGTATGCAACAAGTATAAAACATGAAGGCAACATGTAGGCAACAAGTATGCAACAAGTATAAAACATGTATGCAACATGTATGCAACAAGTATAAAACATGTATGCAACAAGTATAAAACATGTATGCAACAAGTATAAAACATGTATGCAACAAGTATAAAACATGTATGCAACCAGTATAAAACATGTATGCAACAAGTATAAAACATGTATGCAACAAGTATCAAACATGTATGCAACAAGTATAAAACATGTATGCAACAAGTATAAAACATGTATGCAACATGTATGCAACAAGTATAAAACATGTATGCAACATGTATGCAACAAGTATCAAATAAGTATGCAACATGTATCAAACAAGTATGCAACAAGTATAAAACAAACCGTAAACCAAAGTTTACCGTTTATCAGCCTTGGTAAAATGACGAAAGTTGACTCGTAATTTTCCATACTTTGAGGCTGACCGACATGATGAAGGAACCATCGCAGGTGTCTGCCCGCTTGGGAAACCTCTTTTTAACCGACTTCAAAAAAAGGAGGAGGTTCTATGTTCGGGTGTATGTATGTTTTTTTTTTTTTTTTTTTTTTTTTTTGGATGTATGTTCATCGATATCTCGGTCAGTTGTGAATCGATTTCCAAAATTTTTTTTTTGCTTGAAAGGGTATGCTACCATAGTGGTCCCATAAAAATTTTACTCCTGAGGGATTGATAGTTTTCCCGTAATACTCAAAAAATCACCGATCTTTCCGAAAAATGTGGACCGATTTCCAAAATTTTTTTTTTTGCTTGAAAGGGTATCCATATCTAGGTGGTCCTCATACTTTTTTTTCCTGAGGGATTGATAGTTTTCCTGTAAATCTCAAAAAACCTCATTCTCACTACAAAATCTGAGTCAAACATTGAATAGTTTGACATGTTTAAATACGCTCGAGGTGATCCCATATAATTTTATTCCTGAGGGATTCTCACTCTAACTGCTTTAATCTTGACTATTCCAATATCTAACCTAACCTACTATATTATTTACACTAAAAATTGAAAAATAAAAATTTTTGAAAAAAAAATTTAACCGACTTCACATAACACAAATAGACACTAAGAACCTTCTATGTACCTACACTAAAAAGAGAAAAATAAGAATATACACATGCAATTATTACTTACAGTATTCAAATAATAAATTATTATGTTATATTATATTTGAAGTCGGTGCCAACTATTCTACTCGATACAATTTTGCACCCAAGTTCTATTGTACTCGTAATTTCTTCTTAGATGTAAATGCGTAGGTAGTTGGCACCGTCTTCAAATATAATATAACATAATAATTTATTATTTGAATACTGTAAGTAATAATTGCATGTGTATATTCTTATTTTTCTCTTTTTAGTGTAGGTACATAGAAGGTTCTTAGTGTCTATTTGTGTTATGTGAAGTCGGTTCAATTTTTTTTTCAAAAATTTTTATTATAGCTCCCTAAGTAACATATTCAAATTCAGATTTTTTAGCTGTCATACAATGAAATGTAGTACTTCTAAAGTTCTATCGAATGCCCATAGTGGCTTGTCTGCGGGAAGCCTGTAAGTCAAAAAACATGATGGTTAAAGTCACCTTTAACTGCAAATATCTCGATTTCTGCAAGATGGATTTTTTCGCTGTCGTACAATGAAATGTAGTGCTTCTAAAATTCTATCGAATGCCCATAGTGGCTTGTCTGCGGAAAGGCAAAAAACATGATGGTAAAAGTCACCACCTTTAAATGCAAATATCTCGATTTCTGCAGGATGGATTTTTTAGCTGTCATACAATGAAATGTAATGCTTTTAAAGTTCTATCGATTACCCATAGTGGCTTATCTGCGGGAAGCCTGTAAGTCAAAAAACATGATGGTAAGAGTCACCACCTTTAACTGCAAATATCTCGATTTCTGTAGGATGGATTTTTTAGCTGTCATACAATGAAATGGAGTGTTTTTGAAGGTCTACCCATTCCACCATACGCCTACTCTGCGGGCGATAGTTTTTTGATTTGGGCGGGAATGCCCATTCTCCTTTAACAATTTATTAATTTTTCGTTTCGTACAATTTATTAAGTTAGTAGGTATTCAAAAATATCGTCTGGGGGGGGGCACGTGCCCCCGTGCCCCCCCCCCTGGATCCGCCTATGCATGACATTATCTTCCTATAAGACCCCTCGCAGACTGCAGACTTTCTATCGGCCGAGAGTTGAGACGGGCTATGCTTCTCCATACTCATTACGAGCCGAAGTATATTCCGTCTCAACTATCGGCCGATAGAAAGTCTGCAGTCTGCGAGGAGGCTTAATATTTTCTTGCTGTCATTTTTGTTGATTTTTCTTATCTCCTGCTTTTTTTTTTGAATTTATTTTTTCTTTGACGAGGCGCATACTTAGCACCTTATTTTATTGTACCTTAGTACTTCTATTTTTTTTGTTTTTAGGATTTTAAGGTATCCAATCCAGCGCTAACGCTAGATTACCTATATTAATAAGTGTACCTAATTGGTCTCATATAACCGTGCTAATTAGTTTAATTATATAAATAAAATCTGTATGTAAATTAATATAATTTAAAGGCAATTAAAAAAACTTTTTGTTGTTCAGAATGTTCAATTTCTATATACCGGGTATTACCTATATGCAGTTTGTTGTTACGAATGTTAAACTGTAGCGCCTATTCATCCGATTTTGACGATTGAGGTACGCTCACAAGTAGGTGTTATAATCTACTCGTACTAGGTAGATATTATAATTAGTGGTCTAGTTAGTTATCCTATGTGTGTAGGTATGTATCGTATCCCTAACTTTGAAATCATATCTTACAAGATATTCTCTATAGGTACAATTCGCCCGTGGAGAATAGGTACTAGGTATTGTTACAAATTCAGCATCAATATGATAGTATTATTTTAAAATGTTGTCAGGTTGTTATGGAGTCTATGGGCAAGCCTGAGTCCCTGTGCCGGGTGTGTGGGGACAAAGCTTCGGGCAAACATTACGGAGTGGCTTCTTGCGACGGATGTCGAGGTTTCTTCAAGAGGAGCATCCGACGGTAACCGAATTCGTATTGAAAATTAGTACTTACCTACTTATTCGTTTTTTTTCGCGTTTAAGTATCGCGATCCGTTTGCGAAGCATTGGGTACCTAAGCTATAGAGCGCTCAATTTTTGTAAGAGCCTAGGCCCTTGTGCCAGCATAAAAATGAAGTTCAAGGGAAAGCTAGCTCAGCTACCTAGGTTTTACAGCTACCGTCTCAATATAAGATAATTTGTTCTATAACAGGAGTTTTATGGGAAACTTTACGTCTAATTATCAAACGATAAGTTTGAGAAAGCCACCGCGAAACTCAACGTCCCCGATGAGGACGAACAGTGGGGGTCAGCGGGAATAACCCACTACAGACCAGACCATTGCCATGTCAAGGATTTCAGAATTCTCGGAAAACCAACGCAACAATTTACTGCAACCACCATTATAGCGTGACTGATCGTCAGTTTTCGTGGAAATATGGATCAAGGCGACTGCTATTCCAGTATGATGAGTACAGCGACTGGAGTCCAGTAGGACTACTAATTTCTAGACATACGCACTCCAGATCCCGCGAAACATAAATTATGTGTTCCTGGATCCTGAATTCTGGCCAACGGGCATATCTTACAGCTTAGCTCAGTCAGAGTTATTACCTATTTTATTAATTACTGAGAATATTATTACCTAAGTCCGTTGTAATTTTTTATGTGTATGAAATAAATTAAATGAAAATTAAAGATAAGATATTGGTGGCCAAGAGGACATACACGGAGTGTCGGCTGACTAGACGTATCTATAAGGTCGTGAGCAAAAAGAAGCCTATCTAATAGGTACCCAGCAGTGGGTGAAGTCGGGATACGGATGATGATGAATGTAGGAACGACCAACCCGATGACCATTCGATTGTGATATGTTAGGTATTTACACATATTTATTCCAAGAATCACATCACAGTGCGGTGTAGTGTACCTACAAAGAAAGAATGTTATAGGGATCACTAAATCGAAAAATGGCTTTCAGACTATCGCAATATTTTTGAAAGACCTGTTCAACGACCAATCCCCACACTATGGGATGAGATTAGAATAGATATACTCAGGGGTAGTAACCTAAAAATATAAGATTTACGAGTAATTTGACACCTTTCTTCGACGTGGTTAACTATCAAACTCATTTGCCAGCCTCATATATCAGCCTTCTACAGACGGTCTGTTCGCCGCTTGCCACAGACAGTTTTCGTGATGAACGCTATTATAAAAAAGCCGAATACAGGATTCTCTGAGATGTAGGTAAGTATATGAACTCACCAGCATTGCTTTCTCCAGAAACCTTGACTACGTGTGCAAAGAAAACGGACGTTGCGTGGTTGACGTAACAAGACGGAACCAGTGCCAAGCCTGCAGGTTCTCCAAGTGTCTGAGGGTTAATATGAAGAAAGACGGTGAGTTTATAGATAACTTTCTTTAGTTATATGCTTTAAAAATGTAAAACCCAGACGTAACAAATATTACGCCCATTGTAGAAGCGAAGGACGTCCTTTGGGTGGAAGTCCATTGTAAGTTAATCAAATCAAATCAAATTAATTTTAGGCAACATTAGTCAATTACAAGATGTTAAATAAAAAAAACAAATATGATAGATATATTTAATTCAGTATTCAGCTCTACCACCAAAATTGTACTTGAAAACCTACTCAAAATACAATTTTTACATCATTTTGACGACCTCTGTCTGTAGCTGTCTGTCTTTCTGAATTAGAATAATTAATTATACGTGTGTGTGTAGCGCAGTGGGCGAAGGTCCACTTGCGACGCAGATGTTTGCGGGCTCGATCCCCGCCGCGGGACAAATTTTTGTAATTTGTCTCGGGTCTGGGTGTTTTCTATGTTTAGTATGTATGTAATATAATTACAAACAAAAAGTATTTAAATATTATATCAGTCATGTGAGAGTGGAAGAAGGGAAGGGAGGCCTTAGCCCTGCAGTGGGATGGAAATAATAATAATAAACAGTCGTAGAATACAGAGCCATAACACAAGCTCTGGGACCGTATTCGCGTTCTTTTCGTCTGTTTAATGAATAGGCGGATGCTTCCCACCACGATTTCAGACTTAAAGAACCAATTTACTAAACGTTTAAACACGATCCTAACCTAGGACCAAATATTCCAAATTGAAAATTGACCCTTGATGTCAGAAATCGTGGTGAGAAGCATCCGAATAATCATCAAACAAACGGAAAAAGGAACGCGAATACGGCTCTTGCTTAGTTTTGGGCTAGATGATGCTGTGTCAAAAGTCAAGCATTATTTATTTATTTATTTTAAGGTCAAACAAAAAGCATCCTAACCCCCGGGACACGTTAATCTCAAATCTCTCTCTCTCTCTTCCCGACTATTTATCCCACGTGGTGGTGGGGTCAGCCTTCCTAACACTCTTCCTCCACTTCGCCCTATCCATGACGTCTTCATGGGAAACGTCACATGCCTTTATATCTCGGTTCAACACAGCTGTCCAGGTTGTTTTTGGTCTCCCTCTAGATCTTTTACCGGAGATGGACAGTCCCAGTAAATAAATAAATAAAAAATAAAAAAAATAAAAATAAAAAATAAAAAAGCCTTTATTATTCCTTAATAAACAAAATATATGAAACTAAAACAGTGTAGGTAAAATCTTAAAAAATAATTAATCAAGGACCCCTCGGCGGGTATAGGCCTCCTCCAAAACAAACAGTCCCAGTACCTGGTTGCCAACGTAATCGGGTGATCTTCTTTTGACATGTCCATACCATCTCATCCTGTTCTCCTGCAGCTTCTCCGCAATGTCGCGGACTCCCAGACTACCACGATTAATCTCAAATATTTTAGGGAAATCAAAAGCCTTTGCAAATGCCTGAGGGCACATTCAAGCTATTAGTAGTAGGCTTACTGTACCTATCCACCAAATTCGAAATGAAATAGCAAAATGAAGAAGGTTTCTTTAGACATTGTTCCATAATTCCTTTATCAGAATTTCCGAAGATGTACCTACAAGGCTCGGCAATCAATTGGGAGCAGGGCTGAACCACTTGTCTCAATAAAGCATTTACCCAGCTCCATCGCAGCATGTATTTTCCATTAGGAAACATTTCAAGTATTTGTGGTAGACAAGTGTCGCTAAGTGGTGAGAGATAAAAATGAGGGTGACTGCACCGTGCGCGTGATCGAAATATGATCAAATATTCCGGAGTTACTGATAGGACCTACAGAATATAGGAACCTACAGAATTCGCATACGTATATTTTCTGTTAGATTTTTCCGTAAATTCTTTAGCCATCTGTAGGGTTCTGTAGGTACCTCCTTATAAAAACAAAACTTTTATAAATTTAGATAATGCTGTGTGAAATGTCCAGCATTATTATTATTATTAAATATAAATAATGCTCTTTTGCTAGCTTAAGTACTATTGTAGTTTGGGCTTAATCCACTTTTATACATACTTTTGCATAGGTTAAATGTTTTGTAGAAGTAATCTATACTAATATTATAAAGAGGAAAGATTTGTTTGTATGTTTTTTGTTAGAAATGAATAGGCTCCAAAACTACAGAACTATAGAATCCTACACTATCCCCGATGAACATAGGGTATATTTTATCCCGGGGAAGTGAAGATTTCCCGAGGAATCGTACCTAGGTATACACGAATTTTGATTAGGTATGGGGACTGAATTAAAAATAACAAAATGCTCTAAATTAAGTAGGATTTACTAACTAGAATAGATGAATACTAATTGGATGCACAAGTGAAAATTATCCAAGGCGTAAACTGGATTTTTATATTATAGTGTCTTGATAGGTATTTCACAAGAAGGTCTTCTTGACTCTTAGGTAGGGAAGTACCAAAATTTCCAAATTACTCAAACCACTAACACCCTCCTGGCCTGACCTACCAGGAGTGTTAAGATAACAAACATAGTGTTCGCTTTGCGTAGCTGCCTGTCGGTGGCAGCCGTCTTTCTCACAGATATTTATTTACATTATGAAATTGATTGCGCGTCGTTTGCCGCTCATAGGCTACAGCTACGCCTTCTGACGCCTCTATTATATTGCACTTTACTGACTTTACTTACCCCTCATATTAACACAGTTTGCCGACCTCTTGTATGTTTATTTAGATTCGAGATTTTTGTGAGTATTATTTCAAACACTTTAGAATTTAAGGGTACCAATATGTTTCTTGCTCTAATGCCGGCGCCAGACTTAGCTTCACTTGCTTGAACACTTGTTTGATTGATAAGTGTAGCACGATACCTTGACAAGACTAGGTAGGTAGTTCAAAGTTTGAACAAGGATTTGCACTTTACCATGCGGTAGGTATCGGATTTTAGCGCACATCAAAGCGTCCAAAGTTGAAAGTGTTCAAATGTTTACGTAGCCTGCCACACTCGCGCAAAGTCCAGTTGCGCGAGGGTTGTTGAGCGTTTTCTTTCGCGTACGAGGTTCCGTCAATATGTTTTCAAAGCTTTGCAAAGTCTTCAAAGAAATGTGCGAATCTTTGAAACTATGTCTGGTGCCTCGGGGTAATAGTAGGTACCTACCTACTTATATTAGATTTATAACGTTATGTTATTATAATAACTCTTATTAAAATAAATTACCTACACTCGTATGTGTCACAGGCAACTGTTTTAGTCAGCGAATGACTTGGAAATAAAACGTTTAGGTAATCACTTGCCTAGCCAAGTCGTTAAAGATACTTAGTTTTTTTGGAACGAAAATGATTAACATTAAATCACTTTGTAGTGTACATGTCAGGCACACGTGCATACTTATTTATAGTTTTATATAATTTTCCAGCTGTCCAACACGAGCGTGCGCCGCGTCCTTTGGCGCCACATCAAATAGCTCTTCAGAAGCTCGGCTACACTTTCTCGAGGCATCAAGCTTTCGTGTCCAATCCCACCCCCCTGACCTTCTCACCATTCACCTCCCTTCAATACACCGGCATGCCGGCGCTTCCAGACTCTTTACCCACTACACACTCCTTTCTCGATAGGTCCTTTTCCGACTTTTCCATGTCAAGGATCCCCGAGACATCCGATACACTTATCGCCCCTCAGGTGAACGCACTGAATTCACTGAGCTCGTTCAAGATACCTATATTCCCGACCCCGTTGCACTATCCCGTACATCATCCTGCATATTTTCCGGCGAATATATTCTACCCGCCTGTTGTATCTACGGACACTCCCTCCTCGACTGTGCAAAGTAAGTTGACAACACTCGGTTAAGATTGTCCATTCAAATGCTTAAAGAGCATTCGTTTTACTA
This sequence comes from Epirrhoe alternata, assembly GCA_963565295.1. Lineage (NCBI taxonomy): Eukaryota > Metazoa > Arthropoda > Insecta > Lepidoptera > Geometridae > Epirrhoe > Epirrhoe alternata. Next base: position 7,704,562 of record OY751375.1, read on the forward strand.
AGCCGCTGTCATTTAGCGGCCGAATGAGCGTCGCACCTATAGCAGCCGATGACCGTTTACACGTAAAAATTGCAGTGCGATATGATATCGTATCGGTTGAAATGCTCTGTTAGACAAGCATTTATTTGAATCGTAGTTAGAATAAAATGAAAGATGTTGCTTCGTATAGTCTCACTCAGAGCCACCCAGAGCCATTCGTAAGTGTCCAGTTCAACGGGAGTTTGCTCTTATGATCTAAGGTACTTACTCTACTATTGGGATTATTGGCTCAAGTCTATCTATGGGTGTATTTGTTGGTGTTTCTATCCTGTAATTCTACTACTTATAAATCGGAAAATTTATAAGTTTAAAGGTACTTATTTGTGTTCCAAGCACGGCTTATCCTGTTGGCCGATTTGAATGAAACTTGGATTGGTAGTTGTTGTGGACTCGAATACCGTAAAGTTGGTGCTTTGAGAACGAAGTTGTGGGTGAAAGCTAGCTAGTGAATTGTATTGATAGTTACACAACAGGATAGGCACGTTACGTCTGTTGCTATGCGTCTGTTTATGACAAACTTCGCCAAACAGGTAAACAATATAGGGTCTTTAATTTTAAACTAACTATATTCAGGAATTGGGTTCAACAAATAAATTAAATTTTGTAAATAAATTAATTAAATCAAGATTTCTTTTTGTTTTGTTATGAAAATCTCGAGAAAATCGATAATAACTATCCTTTTAATTCATTGTTGCTTCCTGTATAACTTAGTCCATTCGAGCGTGCATGTGTGTGCGCTCGGATGTAGCCGGTTTGTGATTGGTGGAATATCTGCTCTCCTTGAAAATCATGATGCAACATGTCCTAAAAAATCAATAAAAGATACATTTTGAAGTAAAAACTTATAACGGCTTAGGAATTAAATTGATATGGTCAAACATCTATTTACAACCTATAAATGAAGCCCTGCATGTCAGTTTGTGTAGTTTAAAATGAATGACCCCTACCCTATACATTGTGTACATAAGTACCTACTTATGTACACAAGGCTTAAGCGAACATTATTTATATTTTTCTTTAAATCTTTGTTTAGAAATGGCACCCAATGACTACGATTCTTTGAGGTTACCTGCATCGTTGGAGAATAGAAAGGAGCCTGAAAAGCCGGACTCCCAACATTCTGACAAAATGAAGGAGGATGAAGTGTCTAGTTCGGAAGAGGCTTTCAAAGCTGACGCTCGTCTTGAAAACAAAACAGAAAAAGGTTAGTAAAGAAATATCCACGGAATTACCTTCATTACCTAGGGTAAAACCGGGATAGATGGCATCTATCCCGGTTTTACCCTAGGTGTAAACTCACTCACTTCTTGAAATAGTCTCATAATTTTAAAACAGTTTTTTGACCACAAATTATCTCAGTTAATATAACTAGTTTAATGTTTTATCTTATACTATGACTTGTTTTTATTGACCTAACAATTACAGATTTTGCAGAAATTAACTTTTTGCAAAACCTTTTTTTTTGAGGATAGATGCCTACCTGGATGATAGATGCCCCACCATGAAAATGCTAGGAGGGATAGATGCCCTATCGAATAAAATTAGTAAATTTCATAGTTATTAAATATTTTATTAGTCCAAGATATTATTCAAGCTCGCACTTCTTCCTTTTTTGTATTTTCTTGGCATGGTTCACCTGCAATCAGTAGACATTAATTAAAATACACGACAGTCAAAATAAAATGGTATTTATTTCAGATAAATCACAAAGATCACTTTGAAACGTCTGAAAAGCTAGGTGACCAACGTCTTAAAAGCCTAGAAGAATCAGGCAACAAAAACGGCTATCTTTTTTTTTCGGTGATCCTTTCTCATAATATGTTTAGGTACATGCCTCTATGGTCACCTATCCCTTCAAAAATCGGGGCAACTATCCTTTTTGATATGGATAGATGCCCTTTCATTAAAAAAAAAACTAAAGCAAAAATAACGATGATTTTCACCTAGGTGTAAACCTAATGAACCAGTGTATTGACATAATAAAAAATATAGCAAAATTTATAACTACATTAAAAGTTATACTACGGCAAATAATCACTTCTGAAACTTTGAAGCAGTCGTAGCATTCGCTGCGGAGATGATCACACAAAAACGAGAAACACGTTGGTTCTGCAGCCACAACCAGCGGGACCTGAGGTTTGGGGCGCCTGAGCTTCTTAATGAAACTATTAATTCTTTGTTGCGATTTTGGGCAATTAGATTTTTTTAATACGAGGCGTCTATCCCACTGCGGCATCTATCCTGGTTTTACCCTACATATTTATTTTATGAACATTCAATGAAACAACAAAGTAATTTGTTAGAATTTTAAGGGGACTAAAAACTGACGCGTGGCCGGCCTCCATGCTTGTCGAGGGGCTCCGCGATCTCCTATGGAACACAGCGGTGCCCCTCTCGCATTTTGCCTTAGCACTGTCCCGGGAATGGCATCCACAGCCACGCCCGGCACCCTCGCGGTGCTTACGGCGGCGCTCGCCACAGAGCGCCGCCGCCCTCCCGGGGTCCGCATCATGGACAGCCGAAGTCCCCACTTCGACCACCCGCGGACCCGGAAAGTCCCCTGTTTGGCAGGGGATACCACTCCGCCCCCCTCACGGGGGGGGGGGGGGGCAGGCGGTGCGGGACGGCCGTTAGCGCCCCGAAGGGAAACGTACCTAAATTTAAAAATGTTTTAAATTTACGTTTCACTTAAAATAGTTAGGTAGGTAGTATAAGTAGTAGGTAAGTTGTAACTGAGGCCATCGTCATTTTAGAGATAGTCACTTCGATCATAAATCATATTTGATCGAAGGATAGTCATTTTAGAGCCAGCATTGACTAATGAAATTATTGTGTTGAATACCAAATAACATTGTAAAACAGCAGCTGTTCTTCAATTATTAAGTTTTTATTTACATATAAAATGTGTTGAGTTATAAAAATGAAAAACAATAGTAAGGAATATTTTTTTTTAGACTCGAGAACAATACTTCATTCTCCTAGCAATTTCGAGCCACCAATACACATTGTCACAAAGTCTACACCATTGGATGCTCAAGAGGAGACTTACGATGTGAGAGAACGACAAAACCGAATAGACTCTGATAAAAGTTCAGAAGAAAGCAAACAATTTGAGTTAAAACTGAAGAAGTATTATGACTATGGAAGGGTATCTAGTGACATCTATGATCCAGCTGCAAAGATTCTCGTAGCTTCTATCAGATGGCTGCACGGAGTGAGTGGTTTCGTACAAATGAAAGCTTGTGATCAGATGACACTTCTGCATACCAATTGGAAGGAAATTTTCTTTATCACTGCAGCCCAATACACCTTTTATTTTGAGGAAGGTAGGTATGCCTAATACACCTCACCAGAACACATACTTATGCACCTAATGTGCATGTGTTGTTATTTTAAATGTAAGTAGGTACTCACTAAAACAGTCCGCCAGGGAGACGTGCTAATCCATAAATTTTACCCATCAAAGAGAAGTCACTTCAAAAAGTGTTGTAAATCTTACTATTAATCCTAATCCTAATATATATCCTAATAATATAATAAATCTTAAAGTTTGTGAATATGTTTGGATATTTGTATGTTTGTGTAACAATCACGCCTAAACCAGTGAACCGATTTGGATGAAACTTCGAATAGGCATATAGGCTATTCAAAATGTTGGTACCACGCGGGCGTAGCCGCGCGCAGAAGCTAGTAATATTGTAAATCTTACGGTTTTAATGTTTGTTTCTGTTTCAAATAGTTTAAATTACCTATGTCTAATTTCCAGATCACATACCATCTACTTTAGCTTCGAAGCAACAAAATATAAGAGCCGATCTGAAAAAAATTACAAATCTCTTGAAGAGAATTGGTAAATGTGACATAAATAAGTCTGAATACGACTGGATCAAGACGGTGCTCATATTCCGTACAAGTAAGTAATAAGCTAATCACGATTACTTATTGTTTTATTCTTTTGTCATAGGACCAGTGGGAGGGTATTTGGTGTTATTATTTATATACTATGTTTATGTATTATTTATATGTATATTAAATTTTTTCATAAATAAATAATAATAAACAACAATGCTGGACAATTTCACACAGCCATCATCACACATCATCTAGCCCCAAACTAAGCATATCTTGTACAATGGGAACCAGATAACTCATATATGTATTACTTCCAAACTTTTTGTTTGTAAATACATACTTAATACATATTATATAAAAATAGAAACACCATAGAAACACCCCAACCCGAGATAAATATTTGCAGTTCATAAGTAGGTACAATCTAACCACACACCTAAACTAGCACTAAACTCGTAGACCTACGAGTTTAACCTTGATCTTATTTTTATTGGTATAGATTTACTTTGAATTAACATGTTTCGAATACCTAAGTATGTGCCTATTAACTTTAACCCATAGACGAAGCCGTCATCAGCTCTGTGTAAGATGTCCATAATTGTTTATTTTTCACGTTTCACATACCTATTCATCGAATTTATTTCCAGATGCGTCTGAGGGTCCAACATCTCTGATCGAGTCTCTACAAGAGCAGGCACTAGTTTCGCTGCAAGAGCATTGCTCCACAAAAGATCCCTGTCGGTTTGGCCGCTTGATGCTGCTGTTAGCTACGGTCTGCGGTATGACGAACCAAGGTGCCATCGAGCTGCTTCTATTCCCTTGTTTTACCACTGATGACATTTATACTACGCTCAGTCGGATACTCATGTTTTCGTCCTCTATGTAAAACTATAAAACAAGAAATAGGTAAGTATATCGCTACTAAAAACACAAAACCGTTTAGGTATTGAAAATAGAGATAAAGTGGTGAAGTGCCCTGAGTCAGGTAAAAATTAAAGTTAAGCCCTACGCAGACCGGGACGGCGCCGGCGGCATGGCACGGTACATTACATTTTGACTAATGGACATTCAAATATATCCCATCCTGCCGTGGCATTGAAAAAGGTGTCACGGCAGGATGCATACAGCTTATGAATTTTTATATCGTATTTCCATTTGGATGTTTTATACTTGCATGTCCATTGGTGAACATTTTAATTCCACCAAAAACATTTCATGTAAAATTGGTTGGTAAAATGTTATAAAATCTCAGAAGAATCCAGCTTTTAGCTGAGCTCTGGTTTGTGCTGCTGGTCTAAGCTTCTCCTTTTAAATAAATAAATAATGCTGGACATTTCACACAGCATCATCTAGCCCCAAACTTATAGAAGTTATGCCTATAAGTGTTCTTTTTAGGATCCATTCAGATCATCCCATGTATCAAAGGTTATGTATATAACATGAATTTAACCCTTGTTTGACTTGATTGGTGTTAAAATGTGTTGAGAACAAAATGAGCAAGTCAGCTTGAATTATTTTACTCTTTGTAATATAATACAGGGTGTCCCATGAATGACTGTCAAGCGGAAGTTCACTGATGCAGCAGCCTAAGGACTACCCAAATCACCCCCATGTGTATTCAGCAATGTTTTGTTGTTTATTATGATGGATGGATTGTGTGAAGGATGACATGAGTAAAAAAAGAGTGAGTGTTGAGAAGACGGCTGATAGAGGAGAATGGAAGAAGAATTTAACATGTTGTGCCGACCCCCCATAATGTGGGAAAAGAGCAGGAAGATGATGATGATGTTTTTGTGACATTTTATTTATTGAGCAGTTGGAAGACAATTTTGGTCATTTTGAGGTGAATAATTGAGATTAGCTCATATTTTTTTCTCTGATAATTAGCTAAAAGTTGGGTCTCTCCAATCCAATGACTATTTATTTTAAACCCCACTCGACTGCGTCATAAAATAAAATGATGTTGCGTAAAATGAAAAACTGAAAACAATACGAATACGTTCAAGGGCATTTCCTGAGGAAGTCATGGAACTTTTTTTAATCCGAATGTATTTTAAAAAGATCGCCATTTCAACAGCTTGTAAACTTCAAGATATCCTTACGGCAACCTACGCTTTCCGCTTGACAAGTCATTCCTGGGACACCCTGTGTAGGTAAGTTATAAATAGTATTGTTGATATTAGTATACATAAGAAGGCTAGCTAGGTTCTTAAATAAAACTAATTGATAATCTACAATTGGATCTCGGAAGTATCTATAAGTATGATATACCATAGGTATATACCGGGGCGTTTTTCAATTAAGCACCCCCCCCTCTAGACTCTAGACTTAGATATGCAAATCGTACGGCACCCCCTAATCGCAATTTTCTAGTATCTTAATGGTCGAGTGAAGCGAGCGGTGAGCGGTTTACTTCTACCGCGACCCCCTGGAAGCTGGTACCCGGGGCGGATCGCCCCCCTCCCCCCTTACGCCGGCACTGAGTCAATGTAGGTGCATTTACACGGTGCGATACGATTTAGCATCGCACGTCAATTTTCCCATGTGAACGCTCATCGTATGCGATTTTACTAAGACAAATCGCATACGATGAGCGTTCACACGGGAAAATTGACGTGCGATGCTAAATCGTATCGCACCGTGTAAATGCACCTTTAGATAGAGATAAAATGAGTTATTGTAGCCCTTATCATATAAAATCCAATTATCATTTATACTGAGATCATTGATAAAAATCTTGCAAGTTTTTAGTCATCCGTAATTTGTAAATAATTATTCAGGTACCTATAAATAAGTATCAAAGGTAAGTGTTACAATTCAATAATCTAGAGGTAGGTTTAGGTATTTTCGTGGAATAGGTAATTATTTATCGATTGGCCTGACTATTGTTCACACACTTCAGAGTAGTGAAATGAATCCTATGATTCAGTTCATCATGAATGTAGTGGTACCTACCTTAGTGGGTGGAATTGGGATGGATGAAAGGGCAATGGCTATACCTAATAAATTATAATCAGTAGATAATTTACCTGTTAGTTACTATGATTGGATACCTACTTTGTATGTGATACAATAAAAATAAACTCGAAAATAAAGAATTATTACAACCGTGTGTATATTTCTTCTCAACCCATTTACTATAGGAAATACAAAAAGGTACAAAAACAACCAATACAAAACTTGACACAGAAGAATTAGAATTCCAAACTTGATGTCGTTTGCAAGAAGCGCTGAGATGGAAATTATAGTGATTACAATAACATCTACGCAAATATATACTATAACTGACCATAAGTACAGTAAAATTAGATGTTCATTGTATGTTACAGCTGCTACTAGAAGTATAATGTGTATCCCACACAATAGTATTCCTAGTACCGCGTATATGTGTATTATTGCGTCCGCAGCAATAGGATGAACTCCATGCTCAACTAGGAAAGGAACTGCGGTTCCGAATAGGAGTATCAGGAGTATACTTGGCACCAAACCTGATATGGCTATTATAATTGTTCCAACCTTGAGCGTTATGCTGAAACAGCAGTGTTTTGCCACAGGACAGTTGTTTAAAACTGATTGTGTCATAGTTCCATGTTCTTTTCTTATTGTAGAAAATGGTAAACAATAAAACAGGACCCTCGTAATGTAGGTACTGAAAAATATTTGCGTTTTATCAATAAAGGTGTTTGCCGACTATCCCGTATTATACCATGACCGTAATAGGAACGTGTCAGGCACGGAAAACAACACATATTCCATTTATTCTGCAATCATAATTATGATAAAATAACAGTTGTAAAATAACAGTTTGGTTTATTTGCCTAACCACAATTTCCAACTACTCATCTCTGTCTTAATCTGCGTCGGTATAAAATTATTACTATATGAAATTCACCGAAATATGGCCGCCCCGGCGCCCGGAGCGATGACGCAATTACAATTGATAAAAACAATGACAAAATAAAGGTGTTTCATCGAGAATACTGTAAACTAACCGGTGATAAGTCACCCCTTGATTTTTATTTACCTTCAGTACACAGGAATTTTGGACAAAACAATTTGAACTCGCACACGTACGTATCGTTGACAGTCCGGGCGCAGACTAATTGAGTCAAGGTCCTTGGACCTTGGAGAGGCGTGTTAGAAAAATTTTACTTGCTGTGCTCGTTCTAGTTTACATTGAGTTCAATGGCAACCGGCAAAACAATTTCGCCGACAATAATTGACGCTCCGTGAATGACACGGCACGGTGCTGATCGCTAACGGAACGGTCTACTCTTATACTTTTCAATACTGTTAAGTGATAATAGAATACTAGATAATAGAATAATATTTTTTGGCTGGATACGTTCCTATAACGGTCATAATGGTATGATATGGGATAGTCGGCAAACACCTTAAATAGTATTTTTCTCTATGGTTTTATCATAGAGTAGGTAACGTACTGCTAATTCGTTATGTTGTTTGACAGGCCAGTCCACAGAGCATCTATTGATTTGATTGTATCTGTTTCCAACACAGAACTCCATGTAGGTACTTAAATTTTTTTTGTTTTCCCTCCTAGAATTTTCTTCAGACAAAATAGAAACAGAATTCCTCTTTCATGGTTTTTGACTTCAAGAGCCAATTTTTCGGTCTGGAATATTTGGTCCTAGATTAGGACCGTGTTTTAATGTTTGAAAAATTGGCCTTTGAAGTCAGAAATCGTGGTAGGAAGCATCCGAATATTCAAACGAACGAAACGAATGAAAAAAGGAACGCGAATACGGTCCCAGGTCGAAGTAACGAATAAGGGGGTGAAAGATATGGGTCCTATAAGTCTTGGGAGCGCTTGCATCTCTCGCTGTCTCAGTATTCTAGATAACACCTCAGTCGTTCCACTCGGGACTACTCGGGAAAACTATGAACACCCTCACTGTCGCTCGGGAGTTAGGTTAACTCAAGAATCATTCGATGCGTTTGGGATTCAATAGGCAATGCGTGACAATTAGATATGTCACGGGGGGCGCCACAATGTCAAAATAATACACTGCTAGGTATATTTTAAAAATCTACAGTACCTACCTACACGTTCAATGAATCTCGGCATTAGTGAAGTTAGCTGTTTGTTTGCGCAGTAATGCTTTTTCATACAAACGTGTACCTAAGTGCATCGAAATGGTTAACTTCACGAATGCCTAGATCCTTTGAACGTACTGTACTACCTATTAGGTATTTTTATCGAGCTTTGTTTAAATAAAAAACTTGTTCCACCTGGTATATTTTATATATTTCACTTAGGCACAGGTGGCTATAGTTGATTAAGTCCGACGCCATTTAGGTGGAGCTTGCGCCTTATTTTACTTTCTTCTGATTATTATAAGACACCACTACTACATCGATTGGTTATACTTACATGCAAAATAATGAAGAAAAGATCACATTATAGGTTGCCTAATAAATAATATTTTACGTAAGTTACAGAATATTTTAAAGAGGTCAAATAATTAAAGTAACCTTAGGTATTGTGTAGGTAAAGAATAGGAACAATGGATTTAAATTATAAAAAAGGCGCTATAATGTATAATACTGTTTCAAATAGAAAATAAATAACTTACAAATTAATTTTATCAAAACTGGTTCAAAATATCTTAACCATACTTATTACCTACATTTTATAAATTCGATAATTTTTTCTTAACAAAATTATAGTAAATACATATGTAAGAGGTTTCAAATATACAAAATAACAAATTAAGTCTTTTGGTACCTACATAGCTGTTGTTTCTATAATATCTAGGCATGTTTTTTCAATGTAAAATAGGTACATTTAAATTAGGTAGGTACTTACAATTTTTAGCAAGAAACAAAAAGCTCACGGATGCTTGAAACTTCAGAAACTTCCAAGAGTGCCTGACTTACCTTCCTACAAACAACAGTTATCGTGTTATGGGCATGGAGACATTCTGACCAATAGAATTATAGTTTTGAGTGTGGAAAAATGTAGTGGTAGAGGCTAGCAAAGAAAAGATGGATGGACGGTGTGACGTTATTACGTAGGAAAATAATTGTTGAGATGACGATGTTGATGACGGCTGAACTATGGTGTCTGAGAGGAATATAATTGTACCGACCCCACATAGCTACCTAACAGTACCTAATAAGACAGGATAGGGCAGGGAGATATAGAGTATGAAATCTTTAAAATAGTAGAACGCATTTTAAATACAGAATTGTCAATAACCCTAATATTATAAGAACAACATTTAAAACACGATCTACCTACTTATATACTAACGAAGAAACACGCGAAGACGCTTCGATGGAACTTCAGTCATAGTCACCTTCCTGAAAAAATGTATAATAGTATAAATCTTAATGTTAAAAGTAAAGTGAAGAAGGTAGGTATACCTATCCCATCAGGATCACGACGGTAATCATTCTCTCATATCCACGTGCATAATAATAATAATTGACTATTTGGTTTTTCATGGGCGAGCGTAGCGAGCCGAATTTTTTTAGAAGAAATCGACACTATACAACACTATAAGTCTACATTATTACCAATGTTAACGGGATATTTAACATGGTTTTAGTGTTAATAATGTTGATAACCATGATAGGGCAATGATAGGGCCCAGCTTACTACCATTTGGTTGGTGTGGTGCCTGGTACCCGGGGCGGACCCGGGTCCGTGGGCAGCGCAGCTGCCTAGTTCCATTACTCGTAGTTTGGCGTCGCGTACTTCTAGGAACTGATATTTATTATGTGGTCGCGGGGTATCTTACATTTTAAACTATATCACTAGTTCTTTTTGAATAAAATGTCTGATTTCAGTCATTCAAAAAGTAATCGACGCGTACTGAAACAGCCTTCACTACGAAGGGGTTTATTTGGATGAAGATAAATACCAAGATAAGAATAACGTGGTCTGATTTTGGTTGGCATTTTTATTTACTTTTTAAATTATGAAAGTTGTTATACTGGCACAACCACAATTGTTGGAGAAATGCCTTTGCTGATATTGATGCGTAAAACTCTAATATTGTAAAAAAAAAATTTGTTCTATCATCAATAGTTTTCGCAGCGTACAAAATAACAAGAGTTTTACGTTTAATTTTTTTACACAAACAAATCCTCAACATCCGACAAATCGTAGAGAAAAGTAGGGAGTTCAATACTCCCGTTGTACTATGCTTCATCGACTATGCAAAGGCTTTTGGTTGTGTACAATGGGATAAACTCTGGAAAGTTCTGCAAGAAATGGGGGTCCCGAAGCACTTGATTAGAATAATTGTCAACAACCTCTACTGTAATAATAACTCCTTCGTGCGCATCGACACCGATTGTTCTAATGTGTTCAAGACCAAAAAGGGTGTACGACAGGGTTGCATTCTCTCGCCGATTCTCTTTAATATCTATGGGGAATACATCATCCGCAAGGCATTGGATAATTGGGACAGAGGATTTGTTGTAGGCGGGAAAAAGATCTCCAATCTCCGTTACGCAGATGACACAACTCTTGTAACTACTAGCATGGAAGATATGGAAGCGCTTTTACATCGGCTGGACGTTGAGAGCGAGAGTATGGGACTTACCATTAATAAAAGCAAGACCAAGCTCATGGTAGTTGACAGATCCGGAACTCTATCAGGCCCCTCAACCTACCTGGGTGTCGAAAGAGTGGACAGTTTCATTTAACTCGGATGCATCATTAGCAACGATGGAAGCTGTGTGGCGGAGATTAAACGTCGGATTGCCATGGGCAGAGATGCAATGTGTCGATTGGAAAAGATCTGGAAGGATCGAGGAATAACTTGTATTCCCGATTTTCCAATATGGAGTGGAGACGTGGACCATCTTGGCCAGAGAGAGAAAGAGGATTGACGCATTCGAGATGTGGCGCTGGAGGCGAATGATGCGAATACCGTGGACGGCCAAACGCACAAATGCGTCAATCCTCACTAAACTCAACATCAAAGAGCGGCTATCCACAATATGTCATCGCCGCATACTCTCATACTTCGGCCACATTGTGAGACGTGGAGCCTACAATCTAGAAAAGTTGGTCATCGTTGGCCACGTGGAGGGAAAACGATCACCGACCAGATGGACTGACCAACTTAGAGACCGGGAGACGTTCTACAGTGTGGTACAGATGGCGACAAACCGGAGTCGCTGGAGACAAGCCGTCAATACTTGCAGAACGACGCATGGTGATCACGATCTTCAGAAATGAAGTACCGACCATAGAAGAAGAAGACAGTTAGAAGTGCCACAAACATAACTGAACCGGTGAGAGAGGCGCTGTTATCGCAGTTGGTGTTGGCAGAAAAATATATTTTAGAGTAAAATTCGTTAGATCCTCTTTAGTTGACGGTTCAGATAACTTTGTGGCGCCCATAAAAGAAGAAGATAATTTTATGTTACCTTTGGGCGTTTGGCGATCGGCGGCTTTGTGCCAGAGTTATCATCCGACCCCACTGATGTTTCCTCAGTCGATGGTTTTGTGCTCCGTTTCAAGCCGGTTTTCGGTTCATCAATTTTCTCTTTATCTATTTTTTCATGCTCTCTCTTAGACTCGTCTTGTTTTGGTTCCTTATCTTTTTGACTACGGCCTTGTTTCGGGTCCTCCTGTTTTGGATCTTCTGGATCTTTTGCGGCTTTTTCATTCGGAGCATTGCCCGCCTCTGTATCCTTTTCTTGTTTATCAACGTTCTCCGTTGCTTTATCTTTTTTCTCCTCATTGCCCGATTTATTCAGCTCTTCCTTTGGTTTTTGCTCTTCCTTTGGGTCTTGCTCTTCCTTTGGTTCTTGCTCTTCCTTTGGTTCTTGCACTTCCTTCTTTTTATTTGGCTCTTCATTTGGGTCCTGATTTGGAGGTTCTTTAGCTTTTACTGGCTCTATGGTTTTATCAACAATATCTTTTTCAGTTTCGTGTAAAGCTCGTTCTTTATTTTCATCCTGCTGCATTCGTGGTGCATCTGGAACAGCTTCCTGCAGGGGCTTCCCTTCTGCATGACCATTCGATGTAGCTGGAAAGCCTACGCTGTAAACAAAATTATGAGTATAGGTAATTGTGTCTATCATAAATCATAATCGTCACTTGACTTTAAATCTCTTGCTTTTAACTTCTTACTTTTAAATAAGTTTAACAAAAGTTGTGAGACTATTGTCTAATTTTATGCTAAGGAATTACAAGAATTTGAGATCCTTTGTACCTAGAGTCTACCATCTGAATCTGAATCAAGAATGATAGTCCCCAAACCGTTTTCGTTGCCCTGATTCGTCACGGTATTTGTCGCGAAAGAACAGGAGTAAAATTAGTTTTAAGCCTATTCTAAGTGATCCTAGCGGTCCGACTGAATAAATGCTTTTTGAGTTGACTTTGCCTCTGTGAAAAAAAAAGCGCGAAGCTGTGCGCAGTGTTGCACGAAAAAAAAATGCGCATAGGGCGCAAAGTGCACCGACTGGTGCACATAATATAAAAAGATGCGCAGAGTGCGTAAAGTGCCCAAAGCTGTGATCGACAAAAACAGCATTTGAATACCTACTTTTATAAATGATGATATGTCTAAGAACTTACGGTCTCAACCCCCTCAGAGGGCGAGCAGGCTGGCTATCAGGCATCTTAACCTGGATCTGATCATCGGACGACTCGTCTGAGCTTAGGATAGCCGGAGGAGCCACAACCCGTGGCTCCTCATCGGAGTCTGGGGGAGACGGAAAAGCAATCCTCGCTAACACGTAGCAGTCGCTGTTGTAGCTCTCGTGGCTAGTGCTGCTATTGTTGCTGCTTTCGCTAGCTAGTTCCTGATCCTCTATGCTCCCAGTGGACTCCTGGTTTGATTGAGAGACGTTATCGTTCTCTACGTCTTCCGCAGCACTGAAAGTTACAAACATGTCATGTTAAAACTATATTTATTAGAAACTCAGGAAACTTGAAATTACTTTTTTTTTCTGGGTGCATTTAAAAACAAGTACTTATTAAAATAAAAAAAAACAAAAAACCCGACTGCAAGAATGTCAATTTTTGAGATTTTGCAATGTGTAGGTAGGGTAGTACCTACCTACCTAAACTAAATATGTACCTAACCCAAGTTAGTGTACATATGAATAAAACAATTTGCATGTATTGATTGCCAATTTGTTATTCAAAACTAAGTTTAAACATATTATATGACTCGAATTTAATTTTTGTAATTACCTTTTAATCATATAATTAAGCTGAAAGTTTGTTAAGATGTTTGGATATTTTGTATGTTTGTGTTTCAATCACGCCTAAACCAGTGAACCAATTTGGATGAAACTTGTTTTAGATGATAGTGACCTGGAATAGCATTATAGCCTATTCAAAATGTTGGTACCACGCGGGCGAAGCCGCGAGCAGAAGTTCGTAATAAATAAATCATAAATACACACAGCGTCATCTGGCTCCAAACTGTGCCTATACTAAGCAAACCTACCTACCTACATTTTAAATAAACGATTATTGTAGGTAGGTACAGTCAGCGTCAACAATCGGTATCCGCCTTCGTAAGGTGGTTTGTACTGCAGAGGGGTTACCAGTTGGTGACGTTGACCGGATCTGACGGTTGTCTGGGTATACATATATTATATAAATATTATATACTATCTTTGACTGATTAGTTTACTTACCTTTCATCGTTTTGAGGCCTAGGACTGGCAGTCTGTAGAGGATAAATTTAAACATTAAGTGCATATAAAAAATAGTATACAGGCACCTTTAAAGGGTTATTTGTAACACCGGTAACCTCTCAGGACTGTATTACTATCATCATAACAACAACTTTTGTTCTAAATTTTAGATTATACTTGATCTACAAACCGAGTTTCAACTCAATCGGCTGGTTATCTGAGGAGTTCCGTTCTCCATCATCAGATCAGCTCGCTGACACCATAATTGAAAATTTTAGATGATTCTTAATCTACGAACCGAGTTTCAACTCAATCGGCCTATTTTCTGAGGAGTTCCGTTCGCCATTATCAGATCAGCTTGCTGTTACCATGCATTGTCACCAAGGACTGATAAGTGTACCAAAATTTGACCCGGACAAACATACAAACATTACAACTATTTATCTCGGGTCTGGGTGTTTCTATGTAGGTATGTATTTACAAACAAAAAGTATGTATAAGTAGTATATCAGTTATCTGGTTCCCATAATACAAGCTTTGCTTAGATTGGGGCTAGATGATGCTGTGTGAAATGTCCAGCATTATTTATTTATTTTATTTATTGTAAGTTAATTAAAGCTTTTAAAATAGATTAACTCACCTCTGTGCCAGTTTCTTGTTCATCTTTGAGGGAAGAGCTCGAAGGCTTCTCACGGTCCATCGGAAATCAGCGCTGTTTTGTCAAGGAACGCACAAGTTCAGCTGAAAATGTTTAATTAGAGAGAGATTGATACGATTGTTTTCAGAGGCTAAACCTGATTGCACACTTGTCATACAAAAAATGCTGATAACGTCAGAAAATGCGGCTCGCTTCTGACGCCAGCAGCATTTTCCTAACATGAAAGGCAAAATAGATAAAAATAACATCTCTTTTCAAAGTTGGTATTTGTATTTATCTGCCCCATGCAGGGGGCACTTTGACTAGTAAATGAGTCTTTAGTTGACTACTGACTCATATGAACTTACTTACTTTTATAGTATGTAAAACTCATTAATAATAATAATGCTGGACATTTCACACAGCATCATCAGCATTGTAATATTAACAAAAAAAAAACTACTAATAAAGTTTTTATTAATGGCAGGAACACTGTCTAAATGACTAATATGTTTACTTTATTTAATTATCAATTTTCATAGCAAAAGTAATCGAAAACATGTCATATAAAATCAAATAAGTAACAAACACAATATTTTTTTAACCTATCAAGTTGTTTCTAGGTACGTCTATAGTATCAAAGTGCCTTTAGTACCTACCATTGTATCAATGTCCCCCCTACCGTAGGTATATTTTAAAATAAAATACCATCAATTTTATGTTATTAAAAATCTTTATTATTATTATTATTAAAACAATATCCGAAAAAATGCTCAAAATTTTAGTTCCTATGGCTCAAAACACTTTCTACTTTACCGAGAGCGAAGCAGTGACAGGGGGCGTAATTAAGCAGAGTGGTTGGTTTAACCGACACTACGTATGTGCGGTCGACAAGTTTAAGCTACGTTTAGTTTGAATTTTATAGCGACTGTATCTATGTGCCCCATGCATCAATATATCCCTACTCCCCCTAGGTAAGGGGAGAGCGGGGCTGAATGTGCCGATTTTGATAAATCCCTTTTCATAATCACCTTTTCACGCACAAAATCGATATTGCAGTTTTTCTAGTAATGTAAGTGAATTAATAGGTTCATTTTGATGTTATTCATTGTTATTATCATAAAAATTATAAATTATAAAAAGTAAGGTAGATTTTTTGGAAATCCTTGGCACAATGTCCCAATATGACGTTCTATTATTAGAATACTGAGGTGTTTAGTAATAAAAAACAGTGTTATTATGTGAATCATAATATATAATAATATAATAATAACATCAAATTACCTACTAATTAATGAAAATCAACTATATCCAAGCATTAGTAAAGCATAATTATGTGCAGTTTGCATGTTTCGCAAACGTTATTTGTGGAGTTACCTGCTTTTGCACGTTTACAGGGTTTTTTCTTTTGAGCTCCTGAGGTTCCTTGCCGTGAGCTACCTGAAATCTTTTATTTTCTTCGTTTTTTATCATTTTTTGGTCATTTATATGGTAAGTACGGCGTTTTTCCATATTATTACAGAAACTCCTATCAAAGCCCACGCCAAAACTAAAGTTGAGTAGAGTTCCTTCTATTAATTTTCCTAATAGCTGGACATGTTGACGTCAAATCTTTGTAATGATTCAGCTTGGCCGCGTTTCTCTATCTGCATTGGTGTTAAGCAAAAAAGTTCGTTAGAAGATGTACTGCCTGGATAATATCCACCCACTTGACTAAAGATGTGAATGATGATGTGAAATAACGCGATCGTAGAAGCAGGCATCGATGCAGCTAGCGAAAAGGCAGGTACTGGAATAAGTAATCGCAGATTCAATGATAACTTCGAATGCCCCTGCTTCCAATGGCTTCCATGTGAATGAAGGCATAATCTTTATCCTCCAATACAAGAGAATCTTCGCAGTCGCTGCGCTAATACTCTTTAAAAATAGTAACCTTGATTCTTCGTGAGCCTATAAAAATAGAAAAACATTAGAAAATTGGCAGTAAAAGATCATTAAAATCTATAAAACACATATTTGAAGAAAAAATACAGTAAAACTCGAATAATTAGGTAATTAAGAGTGCCACAAACTTATCTGAACCGGTGAGAGGCGATGTTGTTGTATTTGGTGTTGGCAGCAAAATACATTTTCGAGTATAATCATTCGTAAGTTCCTCCTTTGGCCACCGGACCAGATATGATTGTGGCACTTTACCATAGCAATTAACTGCAGCACTGAACAATCGCAATAAAACCTATTATATAATTAAGTTTATGGTTAAAAATATGGCAAAGAGGCGCGTCAAAACACCAAACTTTAATGCTCCTGAAAGGTAGCGCCACTGTTGAGTGTTCTTATTCACTTCAGTTTGTAATGATTGTGGAGAGGCTAATTTGCTAATTCAGCTACAAAATGTGGGTGTAATCCAATGTGATGTCGTAGTGGTTGTAGACTTGAAGCGTACGACAGGAATAAACAACATAGGAGTAGAAGATGAGCTGGACGATGAGATTTTAACATCTTTTTATGAAGAACACTTTGTAAAGTAAAGTAAAGTAAAAGTTTGCTACCGGCGATTTTCCATAGTAGGTAGTCTGTTATCATTTTTTTTCGTAAAGCTTTAATTTGATAAGTGGGCGAAAGCCATAACATCTTGGCAGCCCGACGGGACACGGGGTCGCGGTCGGCCGATGAAGCGTTGGCGGGACGATCTCGCTCGACGCCTTCGAGAGAGAATGGTGGGAGATCTCGAAACAGAGAAATATTTGGAGGGATTTGGGGGAGACCTTTGCCCAGCAGTGGGATGAAATAGGTTAATTAAAAAAATAACTTCTCTCTCGCGAGTTTCTTTATCTCTACCTTTTCAAAAATAAGGAGTGGAATTACTAATTAATTACATTTTTAGTTATAAAAAGTATCGATAATAATTAGGGACACCGGTGTCCCATTTACGTCAAAGGGTTAAAATTACTATGGAAATGAAACCGATTATTCCCAAATTCTTCGACATTAATGGTACAATTGTAGTTTTTGAATTTGAAATAATAATTGGCTATCTCGCAACAGTTTTTTCCGACACTTAAAATAAAGAACCGATACCTTGAGGCACATTTGACCCCGCCGGCCGTGGGACGGTTTGTGCCGATGCTCAGGTTGGGTAAAGGCCCCAGTAGTCGGCCCCTCAATAAGAATCAATAACCAGAACCAAAATAAATAAACTTAAATCTATGATTAGGTATTATAGGATAGATGTTTTCGAAATTCTTATGGCCGACTACTGGATCGCTGAGGCCGACTACTGGCTTTTTGTGGCCGAGCACTGGGGAAAAGTGCCATTGTTCATTTATATGTTTAGCAACGATCATAACAATTAGTATATGAAATTATCTCTCTAACAGACTCTTTTGTTTCATTCATACTATTATACCTAGGCTACTCGTATTCGTAAACGAAGTTAGAATTTGAAAATCTCATTAACAGGCCGACTACTGTGCCGTTCAAAAACTAGACATTTTTTATAAAAATATTGACGAGATTTGTTACCTTCTTTAAAACTCTTTCTTTTTATTAAAGTAATTACTCCCAACATTCAGTATACCTACTTTTTCTAATAAAACTCATAATAAACTTCGTGACCAAGATAAAAACAAAATCAATCATATTCTTCATAACCAACTTAAATCGAAATAACTTTATAATTTAGAATAAAAAGCTTTCTTTTTTCGTTTTGGGCGCTCTTGAATCCCTCGCTGTCTCAGGATTCTAGTCATTAATTCCCTCGTTTCACTCTTGAGTTAACTATAAACACCCTCGCTGACGCGAACTGAAGTTCGGAGTTAACTAAAGAATCCTTCGATGCGCTTGGGATTCAATGGGATGGCGCCCATGACTTATTACACAGGTGAATAATCTATTATTAAGTGCTTTAGTTATACATTAGTAACTTACCTAAAAAAAAAATTAAGAAGCTCTTCCTACATACGTGGTGGACATAGATTATGATTAGTAACACTAGTTACTTGCTAGGTTTTCTAAGTAAAATAGCATTTTTATTAAATTTACATGGATGAGTTTAGATGTACCTAAAACGATAGGTAAGGTACCTACTGCTGAGCATGGCCACAGAGCATTACCAATCAACAAGGTTTTAGTAAAAAGTACGCTAAAAAGACATTTAAGCACGGCAATAGAAATGTTAAAGTGCGAGGTTTTATTGTGGAGTTTCTTGGAATCCGAAGATAATTAAGCCAGGTGAGCTGAATTTTTCAGCACGACAATAACCCAAAGCACACTGGTAATAGAGTTAAAGCGTTTCTCAAACAGCAATTGGTGACAGTGTGAGAGAGTGGCTTGCTTACTTCTTCTTCTTCTTGTTTTATTTAATGGCAACTACACAAGGTATAATTCTGCCAATATAAAGTTTTAATAATGTAGATTTTCAACACACTTGCTCATAAAGTGGCTCTATGGTCACCGCAATTAGGCGCATAATGACACCCATAATCAAACTGTGACTTTTTCATTACTATAACTCACTAGTGAGTTATAGATTTTTTTTTAAATTTTATTGGTTGAGTTCCTTTGTTCTTAAAAAAGTTTTTATTCAAAAAAAGATCGTGTTCAATAGAACAACTAAATTAATGTTCCTATTGCTTGCTCATTTCATGCAACTTCTTATTTAAATAGATAATTTTAACTCGTACGTGTTTAATAAATAAAACTTTCACTCAAATATGACTTTTGTTTTCTCTGTAATAAAAGAGTAAAGTAAAGTAAAAGTTTATTTTGCTAAATTTGTGGTAGGTACAAGTTACATTCATGTTATTAGCAAAAAAGGTTACCACTCAGCATCGTGCAAGTGCAGAGAAGGATACCTAAAAGAAAATGTTAAATTCCCCATTTTGTACATACGTGGCAGAATAGGCGCGGAAAAAAAAACCCTCATGCCTTTATTTAGTCTGTGGCCGATCGCAATGCGCGCGCATAGGAAAACTGATTAATTTTTCCCTTCTTCTTCTTCTTCTATTAATAGCAAATCATTTTTCACAACTCGTTTTCACTGTTGAAAATGAGTTTTTATTGTTATTTTATTCACAAATGTGTTGAAAAACGTCGTATGATACACGTGTGTATTGATGATTACCGTCCTCGGTTCTCTTAAGACCCTCGCCTACGGCTCGGGTCTCAATGGCGCCTCGGCGGTAATCACCAATGTTACACACTAGTACCATAATGTACTATTATATCATGTCAGTCAGTCGGTCCTGTCGCTGGTTTGAACAAAACACGGCAGCTTGTATTCTTCAAAACTTCAACGGAAATTTTTCGTCATATGAGAAATCTTCTTCAATACTCCCTCATTCCATTTGCCAGATCTCCTGTTACGAATCCAAGGCTTCATTAGTAAAATGCCACCGAAATTAAATAATAAAAAATAGGATGTATCAAAGAGGTAGGTAGGTACCATGCTAAATCTATAGTTTTAGTTTGTTAGATTAATTTTTTTTCTTTAGTCCACTGCATTTCCAAGAGAAGGATTCAGCTAGGTTGGGCAGCATTTGAAAAACTACGTCGAGTCTTCTCGTCACCCATACCGCAATGTTTGAAAATGAAAGTCTTCTATCAGTGCGTCTGTCATTTAGGGGAGGCCTATGTCCAGCAGTGATATAGGCCGATGATGATGATGAAAATCTAAGCGCCAAACCAATAATTCCAGACGTTCCAGACCATGGATTTAGCATGGTACCTCTTTGGTACATTATTTATCTTAGTTCCAGACCAAAAAAATTTACACATTTGACATTGACTTCTTCAACACAAACGAATTCCCCTCCCCGCAGGCAAATGCGGGGGATGTTATCCATTCTTCTCGGAAAACATTTTGTTGTTATTTTTGTCTATGCCAAGACCGAATTGACATGATATTTTGTACAAAAACATGAAAACACGTCGCTGCGGACCCGGCTTTACGAATAAGCGATCTCTTCCAGACAACCTTTGGATGGACTGGAAAAGTACGACAGAAATACCCTAAAAGTATAATTATGAGTAAGTATACATACTTTTAATAAATAATGAGATTATAGTACTTACACATACATATTATATAATATATTTAAATATATACATACATTATTTATTTATTTATTTATTATATACCTAAACCACAACATACAAAATAAGCACACGGTCATCGGTCATGTCAGCATTGTACTGACGAGGACAAAAAGTGTTCATGGACTTTAGATTTAAAAATTTGAATGGATTTAGATGAACGAATGGAAGACGGCAGTGAGTTCCAAAGAGATACCGCTTGTACCGTAAAGGACTCTAATAAAGATATTATTAGGATTATATTGATATTTAAATGCATCTTTAGTTAAATAATGAGCAAACAAATGAAAAGTTTTACGGAAATTTAGTAATTCACAACTTTTATGAATTACTGAATGAATTCTCAGATATTGGGGTCTGTGTAATGTCATGCGTAATTTAAAAAAATCATGCAGGAAATTCAATGATGATATCGTCTGTGGCCTCCTTTGGCTTGGATAACTTCTTGTATTCGGTCAGGCCATAGATCTGGAACGTCTGGAATTATTGGTTTGGCCATAGACAAATCTTCGTGGTTTTTGGTTTGCACTTTATTAATGTAATTTAAGTAAAGTTTAAATAAATAAAAAAAAAAAAAAAAAAAAAAAGATTTAGCATGGTACCATACTCTGTAGGTATGACATTTTTACCTCAACTTGAGGAAATTTCTACCCACGCAGAAACAAAAGTGATTTTCAGCTGATTTAGCGTCTGTGGACGTTTGGGGTTATTTCTGGCCCGTCGGTACCTATGTCCTAACCATGCTTAATTGGGTTCAAGTCAGGGCTATTGCATTTTGAGAATGCCATATTCCGCTAGGTACGCATCGACACTACGAGCGGTGCGAGGGCGGGCGATATCTTGCATAGCAAAAAATTATCATGGTCAATGTATTGTTCTGATGTAAGACTTCGTTGATGTTTGTTAACTCTGTAAGGGCTTCAGGACTTGTGCCTCCCCAGTCTCCTTAAGAACTCAGAGTTTGTCTGGTAATTATGGGAAGAAAGCGTTCTCCTCTTCTTGTATGGACCCTCTCACAAGCACCTGGAAGCCCTAAAATCACTTTGAACTCATCTGTAAATACAAATTTACTCTATTGGTCATTCGTCCAGGCAGCATGTTCGCGGGCAAATTTCAATCGAGCATTACGATGCTTCTTGAGAAGTTCTGGACCTCGAGCTGGTCTTCTAGCACGTAAATTTATTTCCCACATCTTTCTTCTTATTGTCCATCCACTTGCATTGACACCACGAAATGATTGGAGTCGCTGCTAACTTCAATTGCGATGAAGAACCGATTCCCTAAGACTTCTAAGATGAAAAAACGATCATCACGGGCCGTTGTGCATCTTTGACCACCTCTTCCAGGTGTAATTGCGTAGATACCAGTCTATTGAAGCCGTTTACGGCATAACGAAGTGTTGCATGAGGTACATCAAGAATGGCAGTCACTTCACACCGAGTTCGACCTTTTTCAATAAGCAACACTGCCTGTATAACGTGTGCTGATGAAATTGACTTCTTTTTGACCTTTATGTAATTATTGCGCTTTACAAAAGCAAACATTTAACCCACCCTATTCGTAACGCGCTTATGCCGTTATTAACATTTAAGATGTACAGCTGCTAAAAACTACCCGGTATTTATCGATTATCCACGTAAAATTAACAAACATAGGTAAGTTTTTTTATCTTTAAATTCCTAAAAATACAGGAAAAATATCGCTAAATTGTGTTGGGCCACATTCCGTGCCTCACAGACAGTGTATTATAGTAATGCAGCTATCTCTTTTCGTTTTCGAGATATTTTCGCCGGCACATACTTACCCCTGGCACTTCCAACCCCGCTCTCCCCAACGCCTAGTTTCCCGGGTGATTACGATTTTATTCGGTGGGGACAGCGTTATATTCTAGCCCCATCGCCATGCTAGGTAGATATAGACTTATTATTCGCTTAAACGGTCTGTAAGTAGATGGGTGACCGCCAGTGGCATTTTCATCTGAGCGCTTCCTTGCTTCGGAGGGCACATTAAACTGTCGGTTCCGATATTAAAAAGTCATGACGGAGGCCTTGAAGCGGCCTAAAAACTCCAACACCAGAGTTGGCCACTGACTCATACGAACATAGGTAGGTAAGTACTTAGGCTAAGGTAAGTACTTTATTCGCTATATCTTTTACAAAAAAAATCGCTCCATAAACAGAAATCGTTTTGCATTTTTGTTAGACTAGACTAGATATTAATCTATTTTAATTTCCGAATTATTAGACAAAAAATAACAAGGTAAGTACCTACCTAATAAACGTTATCGTCCCAAGAAACCTAATAATAAGCAAAACCGATTGATTGTAGGTATATTATGTAGGGGAGGTCAGCTCAAAGCGGCCATCTTAACTTTGACTGTCGATAAAGATGACAAAACAAACGAATTAAATCTTACCTCGAGAATTTTTGAGATGGATATAGAGTTTATTGTATTTTCATACTATGCTTGTCAAATTATTATTACCTAGGCCAGGTATTATAAACGTAAATTGTAAATTACGAAAAAGTAGAAAAAACCGCTTTGCCCGAGTGGCCGCTTATAGCGGCCATGGCGCTCGGGCAAAGTGACCGGCACGTTTTTCGTCTATAGAAATAGCACTTACAATAAATATAACAATGAAACCCAAAAGTATACAAAATAAAAATTATACTTTTCATTTAATTACATTATAATTTTATTAACAGTCATAAGTTCTGACATTTATTTTTCGTCCCTACGGCCTGAGTCATTTTCTTTTTATATTTTTTCACCATCTAAATAAAAAAATCTAAAGCGGACTGGCCTCTTTGCCCCGGCCGCTTTGCTCTTCTTCTTATAAGCCGGGTCCGCAGCGACATGTTTTTGTGTTTTTGTACAAAATAAAAACATAACCGCCCGTCCTCAGCGCCTATTTGTAGTTATTGTTTTTGTTTATATTTCAAAAATGAGTTCCGACAAAGAAGACGGAAACTGTTTTAGCCATATAAAAATAAATAAAGAGGTACCATGCTAAATCTATAGTTTTAGTTTGTTAGATTCATTTTTTTTCTTTAGTCCACTGCATTTCCACAATAATTAAATAAAATTAAAATCTAAGCGACTTGATCCGAAACCTGTCGCTGTTAATGGTCACCTTCTAGAAGTTGTCTCGCAGTACACATCAACAGAACGGTCAGATTTTGCAGTTAGGTAGAAGCAACTTTGAGAAGGAGGCCAGGAGGAGGATTCAGCTAGGTTGGGCAGCATTTGAAAAACTACGTCGAGTCTTCTCGTCACCCATACCGCAATGTTTGAAAATGAAAGTCTTCTATCAGTGCGTCTGTCATTTAGGGGAGGCCTATGTCCAGCAGTGATATAGGCCGATGATGATGATGAAAATCTAAGCGCCAAACCAATAATTCCAGACGTTCCAGACCATGGATTTAGCATGGTACCTCTTTGGTACATTATTTATCTTAGTTCCAGACCAAAAAAATTTACACATTTGACATTGACTTCTTCAACACAGACCAATTCCCCTCCCCGCAGGCAAATGCGGGGGATGTTATCCATTCTTCTCGGATAACATTTTGTTGTTATTTTTGTCTATGCCAAGACCGAATTGACATGTAATTTTGTACAAAAACACGAAAACACGTCGCTGCGGACCCGGCTTAGAAACAAATGTCACACAAGCACGCGCTAATAGATACCTACACAATGAGAAAATGTTATAACAAAAACACTGAAATATTGTGAGATAGGTAGGTATAGCCAAATAAACAAAAACTTAACGCGCATTGTTTTAGTGAAACAATCAAAATCCGACGTGGCACCAACAGCGGCGACACACTATGCTTAAACTGCGCCCGGCCAACGCGGTGCGGGGCGGGGAATCGCCTATGCGCCTAGAGCGGCAAAGTCGCGGTATTATTTAGCAACTGAGAAACAAGGCACGGCCGTTTTAAGCTGACCTCCCATAAACATGATTAAATTCTCAAGTAATTATACCTACACCCGTAGCCATACCATACGCGCTTTTCATACTACAATAAAATATATATAGGTACTTAGTATATATTAGTATATTATTATATTAAAGCGTAGTTGCGCGGAGTTTTTAAAATGGCGCGTGTCCCTTGCTCATAGGTATTTCCCAAAGAAAATCTACGGAGCAATTAAGGACTCGCTAGAATGACTAAATTAACTTATTTCATTCAAAACAGAGTTTATCCCCTCATGAATTAGGTATCACAAACAAACCAGCACGTGGTGGGCGCCAAATATCACAAATAGGTACCTAACATGAAACATGATCAATAAAACTGGAATTGTTCAATCACGTTTTTTGAAACCTGCTGGAATACGAGACTTATAGGTACTTAGGTATGTATTATCATACTTAAGTATTCCCCAAAGTACCTATTTACTATTATAATACCCACCTATTTGCCTATTACCTACCTATTTGCTATTATAATGGTATGGCTAAATAAATCACAATTAATAGCCCAAGCCAGCATTGCACAACAATAAAAATCGCATAACTGCATGAATAATTGATGAAATTACACAATTTATGTTACATAAAGAATATTACCTAGGTACCACAAATCTAGAATTACCATTTACACCTAAAGAACTTACCTATAGAGCTACCTAAGAGTTGAACAGGATGCCACGTACAAAATGGAAGAGACGCGACCGACTCCGACAGGTGAGGGGAGGCGGGCACCGCGTCGTGTCAAATCGATTCACCCCGCCCGGGAACTATATAATAATTATGGCATCCCTCAGCCAGTGGCGCCACCACGACGCTTAGCGGCAGAAACCTTAACTAAGAAGCCTTATTTATTATCGTGTCAAAAAAGTTCCATCAAAACAACCGTGAAGAGAATTGTCTTGAAGTCAACTTGGAGTAGTTATCCACGAAGTCTACCTACCACTGAGAATTCACGATATAGGTACCTAACCAAGCAACGATCCAAGTCAGACAGAGTGCAATCAGAGCATTCAGTCTTTTAATATATTTGTAACTAGGACCAGAAAGTAATTGTAGGTACTGTATAGGGTACATTAGGACATGATTTAAGAGCTAATCAGAACTAACAAGAAGCGTAGGGCAATCGCGCCACCTACTGGATGTAACACAAATTTAAATAAATGAGGAAGCTGTGGGCGGTGTCTAGTCTATTTAGTACTTTGTATCAATAATAGATGGCACTATTTTAACATAGGGCTTGCTTTTGGACTTGCTTGAAAGTCGGAGAGGGAAAAATTGAAGACAAAAAACCTCAGGAGGACAAAGGTAGCCTATATCAGAGACCGTATTGCGAGCTGTATTCTGTGACATAAGTTGCGCTGGGCAGGACACATGGCAAGATTTGGTGATGGCAGGTGGTGTAAAGCACTGGCCGAGTGGTACCCAAGGGGAAGCACTAGGAGCCGGGGCAGGGCAGACCAGCAGCCAGATGGGGGACGACATAGAGGTCATAGAGGGAAAGACTTCGATAAGATTAGTACAGAGTCGATCAGAGTAGCGTTTGAGGGAGGAGGCTATATCATTTACTTCTTCTTCTTTTTTATTGAGTGGATTAATATTCTTTTTATTTTTTATTTAGGAGGCTGCTGCTCGCTTCCAACCACGTGACACTTCGCCAGAGTGAGTGGCCAGTGACTTACACAATCACTCTCCTTGGTAAAGAGCTCTTTGGGAACCAAAGAGTACCCGCTCGCCCACATAAATGTAACGTGGCAATCTACACAACACAACTAGGTGTAATTCTGCCAATGTCAAGTTTTAAATATTGATTATAGTCATGTCAGTCCAAAGATAAATAATGTACTAGATAGAACCATAGAGTAATTTGAGTGTCTCTACCAAAGATAAATAATGTACTAGATAGAACCATAGAGTAATTTGAGTGTCTCCACTTTTCAATCCATTCATAGACAACTATAGATATGTTTTTAAGGTGGAATAGTGTTGTGCATTTCTTATCGATAATTACATGAAAAAGGATTTAATTAATTTTTAGAATTGTCTATTCTATAAAGGTATTATTTTATTACTTTACTGTGGAACGAATTATTTTATTACTGTAGAACGAAATAAAATTGTAGTTGCCTTATTATTCATCATTCATTGGCCTGCCCTTATCCCGCTTATGCAGGGTCGGCACAAAATGTTCTCTGTCTCAACTCTCCTCTATCACTCGTCATCTCCATATCCACTCCTTTTTTACCCATATCTTCTTTCACACAATTCATCCATCTTTTTTAGGTCTACCTCTACTCTACTCACATATCCATCATTCATTTCCGTCACCCTTTTAGTTACATGAGTTTCATCCCTCCGCATTACGTGCTAACCTATTACTCCTCAACTTTTCAGTCACCGGCGCTACTTTCAGACTTCTTCAGTTACCTAATTATTAAAATAAAACAATATCAAATTCAAAACATGTAATTCCAGTTAAAGTCCTCAAAATAAAACAAGTATTAGGTAATATACTTGTTATCTGTTAATTATTGGTTAAATCGTTTTAACCAATAATTAACAGACTGCTTAGATGGTATTCCTCGATATCTAAAGCAGTAGATGAAGACGCCCCATAGCCAGAATGTCTAGCTACGAGCTTTCGTTTTCTGGGTAATTTCAGAAAATAAAGAATACGTTATTGAGTGTAGGATCCGTATTCCGTAGCTACCTTCAAACGAACCATTGAATTGTATCGGGCACGAGACTCGTGCAGTGAATCCAAAGATTTATCCCTATCTCAAAAATTCCCAAAACGCCTAAAGAAGTTTTCACGTCAATAAATGAGTTGACATTTTCTTCGTTCTTACAGGTTTGCACGACAAAAGTTGGTTTGGAAATATTGTTGGCACTGCATAAGAATGCAAAATTTTTCATCCGTATACCTACCATGATTTTTCAAAGTGGAACATATTCTTGTAGTTGTGTAGGACTCCATTCTTCGCCTTTCTCGATATTTCTAATCCACGATTATTTCAAATCTAGGGCAGCTGGAATCCAGAATGTAAAATAGACCAAGTTAATAGTTATGTTCGTACCTACCTAGTATCTATACAAAAAAATGCATTAAATATCGATAAATATGTCGATACAACTATAACACTATTGCGCAGCGATGGAGTACAAGAAATGTCAAAAATGGAATGTAAATTTCGCTAGAATGAAAATTCTAAATGAGATTACTACCCAAATACACGCACGAAATCGAAGTAAAACGATGTTAAATGATGCAATGATTAACTTTTTATAAAATAGCTTCCGTAACTCTAAACATAAACGTATTTTTCACTGGTATGACTTACCGATAAAAAGAAATATTTGTTTCATTCTCCGTAAGCATACCGATTCTGCTTGAAAATTGTGAAACAGCACAGGACATAATTGCCAAACCAGCACCTTATCACAAACATAGTCCAAAAAAGCCATTTATATAAGAGAAAATTCGTAATTTTACATCTCGAACTTGCACACCAGCTGGTGTGTAAACCAAAAATTTATGGTGTAGAGGTGGCGCGCTACGTCACAGGCCGGTACGCAAGTGTCATTGCGACCTCTCTTTTTAACACAGGCAAAATGGGCCATAGAGTGACAAATATGACAGACAATTTCCTAGTTCAACTTGAAATGCGGAATCCAGTGTACCAAAAAGGTTCAATGCTAAATCCATGTGTCAGTCAGTCAAGTCCTGTCGATCATGGATTTAGCATTGAACCTTTTTATTATTTATCTTTGCTGTCGATGGTTTGAACAAAACATGGCGGCTTGTTTTCTTCAAAACTCGAACGGAAATTTTTCGTCAAATGAGAAATCTGCTTCAATACTTCGCCATTCCATTTTCCAGATCTCCTGTTTCAAATCCAAGGCTTCATTAGTAAAATGCCACCGAAATTACATAATAAAACTTAGTAAAACACGAGAAAAAGAAAATAAAATAGCAGAGCAGTGCTTCTTGCTAAAATGGCGAAAAACAACCCAGGCTATCATTTAAGTTACCGATGATGATAGACTGTATTCTGCCAATGTCAAGTTTTGTATTTATAATTAATATTTTTTTTTGTTATACTCAGAATCAAATGATGAAAAGGAACTTTAGCTAAATCTATAATTTTTTAAAAATTTTATAGTGTCAATCCACACTTGGTATTTCATTAGGAAAATTAGGAAAATGAAAATTTATTATTTTTTTATAATTTATTATCATGATTTTTTCTTTATCTGAGACACTGAATACAAAATAGGCCTGGGGGTGGGGGCACAGTTGTCTCAGCCGGGTCCGCAGCGACTTGTTTTTGTGTTTTCGTACAAAATAAAAACATAACCGCCCGTCCTCTGCGCCTATTTGTAGTTATTGTTTTTGTTTACATTTCAAAAATGAGTTCCGACGCAGAAGACATGAAAACTGTTTTATCCATATAAAAATAGGATGTATCAAAGAGGTACCATGCTAAATATAAAGGTTTTAGATTTAGTTTTTTTCTTTAGTCTTCCAACGTAAAATCCCAAAGCACCGTTCTTACTCCTAACAGTTGTATTTAAAGCAAAGTTTTTTCTTTAGTCCACTGCATTTCCACAATAATGGTCGCTGTTAATGGTCACCTTCCCTTCCTCCCCGCAGGCAAATGCGGGGGATGTTATCCATTCTTCTCGGAAAACATTTTGTTGTTATTTTTGTCTATGCCAAGCCCGAATTGACAGGTTATTTTGTACAAAAACACGAAAACACGTCGCTGCGGACCCGGCTGAGACCGCAACGTAAAGTATGGAAAGCAGCGCCGCCTCGAGACAGGGCAACGAGAATTTTGACGTAATATGACGTCAATCTATGTGTTGCTATGGTTTCCATCTGTTTTGTTGCACGGTCTTGTCAAAATATCACATGAATGAAACGATTAAACGGTTATTCGCTTTATCTCGGCCCGTTTTGCGCTGAACTTTCAGT
Organism: Epirrhoe alternata; assembly: GCA_963565295.1. NCBI lineage: Eukaryota > Metazoa > Arthropoda > Insecta > Lepidoptera > Geometridae > Epirrhoe > Epirrhoe alternata. The sequence continues at coordinate 7,734,779 of OY751375.1, forward strand.
TTTCAGTTATTGTTGTGTTTTTGGTACTGTTGCTGTAGTTTAAAGTGTTTGTGTTGTTTAATTCGGTTTATTTATGAATCTTCTAAAAATATTTTGTTTTAGCATTCTTATTTACTAGAGTAGGTAGCTCTACAAAATGTTTAAATGCCGAAAAGAAATGACAGTAACACATAAATAAAAAAATCGTAAGTATATAGGTGCCTAAGAGTAAGTATTTGTACCCACACATCCCACTCATATAATAAAGCTGAAGCAGTTTGTGAGTTTGTTTAGATGTTTGTATGTTTGTGTTTCAATCACGCCTAAGCCAATGAACCGATTTGAATGAAACTTGATATAGGCATAGATAGTGACCTGGAATAGCATATAGCGCGCAAAAGCTAGTACTTATTAAATCTAAAAACCGCACCATTAGGCGCCACACAAATTTCGTCGTCCTAGCACCAGGTGATGCCACTTTCCATACTGCATGAAATTGGCAACAAGAGCGCATTCTGTAGCTAATAAATAGTATTTTTCTCTATGGAATAGGATTTTCCAAGGCTTTTCTCAAAGATAATATAAATACTACGTAAGCTTTTCTCTTGTTTACAAAAAATATCCAAAATTTTATGGAGATCCTATAGAAAACACCAATAAATCTAAATTACCTATCAATGAACTCGTCAATCAGGTTAGTATACACAAATTCTGTTTCCTACATAAAATGACTAGGTAAACATAGCCCAGAGAGATAAACAAACTTACAGTCCAATAATTCTATCGTAATTCTCGCCCGTTTCTTCGCAAACCTAAGTGCTCTTTACAAAACTTGGTGATCCATCTTACGGTTTCAGGAGGTTCTGCCTAGGTATACCTACTTACCTATTTAAACGATTTAACGTTTGTGCCTTTCGTGGACGCGCCTCGCGGTCGCGGTAGCGCCAGAAATCCCCAGTTCTCACCCATCTCCCTGCCCAAAATGTACATAGTAGTACCTATGTACTACTTACTATGTACAATACGAATAAATGAGTACCTGTTAGTTTCTATATACTCACAGGTACCTACTCATTTATTCGCTGTAGGAGCGCAAAGAACACTTGATTTTGTCAACTTACTACTACTTAAGTTACAGTGTCAGCTATTTAAGAGTCAAAGCCATAAAACAGACAGCTTCAGGGTCTTAAGATGGAGCAGGTGTCAAGAGTTCTTAAAATTTATAACAATTCGTCATTGAAACAATACAATGAGCAAGTAAGCCTTTTAAGAATTTATTTGTTTTAGAAATGCTTCAGGATGGTGTACGGTGTAATATTGGCAGCAGCCCTGTTTGTGATGTGGGCTCCTTGCTTACGAAAAGGGATGTGGACAGAACAGGGTCCAGTTTACGCAAAAGACCGCAGAAACAGAGCCTTTCGAATCACCACCACTAAAAATTGCTGTGGAAGTAAATGCAAGAGCTAAATATTTATTGTATATTTTCATCGATAAAAACCCAGATTAGATCATGTTAAAATCAATGTGGGTACTTAATCGTTTTTGATGTCTTGTCTGTGTGCTAGCTGGATTTAGAAATGAAATAAAACAAAAAAAATTGTTGGTGAGGAGTTGTATTTATTTTAAAAAAATCAAACAGGTAGAAACATAACATCCATAGAATTAAAAAAATACTGTCTTTTGATCTATTATAAGTACATCTACTCTGATACTATTTTTACAAAAACTGAAAAAACAAACCTTAAAATAACTACTTATAATTAAATTAAAGCGGTAAACTCTATTATCTACAAATTATCATTATTTTCATATTAATATTAACAACTTATTTGAATAAACTTTTTTTTGGTTTATTTAAATAAATAAATATATAATGCTGGACATTTCACACAGCACTATCTAGCCCCAAACTAAGCAAAGCTTGTACTATGGGAACCAGACAGTTGTTTAACTTTACTAGTTAGTATGTTATTTATAAAAGATTTTTCCTAAGACCAAAAATACTAATATAAATGCAAATTTAACTTCGACGAAAAACGGGACACGAATCTATAGTTGGTTTGAATTCAGAGTTTTCCTTCTCCTAGATAGGCTGCAGCCCAATGCTAACGAGGCCCATCTCCCCGGGTTTAATTTCGGAGTTTTCCTTCTCCTATATAGGCTGCAGTCCAATGCTAACGAGGCCCATCTCCCCGGGTTTCATTTCGGAGGTTTCCTTCTCCTTGATAGTTTGCCCAATTCTAACGAGGCCTATCCCCCCGATGCAGTTCAGAATGAGTAAACAAAACTGTTATTATTTACAGATCCTAAAACATGTATTTCGACAGTGACATCAAAATTCATACATCCCGTTGACCTAGACTACAAGTACAGGGAAAAATATGAAAACCGTGCTAATTACGCCCTTCCATACGATACCCCCAAAAACGACAATTTATCAACAGTAATATACTTACTTACCTTACTTTTTTTTTTTTGTGTAATTCAGAATTACAATTGAGATTTCCCATTTACGTCTAACACCATACAACAACACCCCTAACACCAGAGTGTTAGAGTTTCCTAATTACTGTTATACTTCTAAATCTACAGTAACAACACCTACGTTTGCAAATACTTTTGATTGTTGGATTTTTATATACCTACATAAATCTCCTTTCCTATCGTAAAATTTTGGCATAAAATAGATTATTGTACTTTTTTACGACAGTATTGTCTAAATAGTAATCACGAAACGTAGTTTGATTCTAGTCACAATGTATTTTCCCTAATATATTTTTTTTTATGAATTTTCTATAGACAACAAGACATTTTATTTATAATTTTCGAAGTTGTGGTAACTGAAAATGTTTATGAATTTTTACTTTATTGTATTTTATAAATTTTATGAAAATAACTTCACTTAAGTGGTAAAAATAGCTAATAGCTATATAAATATGTATATTATACTGATATATTTAAAATTCACACTATTAAACTTAGCTAAATATATTGTCTTACAATATATTAAATACTCTTGCTTATTTACGAAAGTCTATTTGAGATTAGTAAAAACTGTGTATTATTTTACAAAAGCAGTTGTTTCATACGTTTTTTTATGTTTAGGAGAATAATGTTTGTTGATTTTGCTTATCAGAGCCTTTGAAAATTATAGTAATATATCTACTTACGAGTAACACCTATACATTAGAAAACACATAGGAAATACGTAGTATCTACTTGGAAAATATTGAACTGTAACACTTATTTTTATGTAATAGTATCAATAAATTACATACTCGTAGAACTGACTTCTATTATTCGTTCGTTATTCGTCAGTATTTGATCTGACTGATACTTTGATTTTTTTCGGGGTCTCTATTTTCTTCCACACTCGTCCTTAAATGCTGAATAACAAAATGTATTCCAACAAAATGTTATTCCGGCTATTCACAATCCTTATCTATATCACATGTCGTTTCTATCACGCTTGAGCACCTTCAGTTTGATTCCTTCTTCTCCGGCCATTTTGCACACGGTTCTGGTGTACACAGTTGCATAGCTCGTCAGCACAAGCTCGTGCCTGCAATGACCTGTTCCTTAGTTTGATCTCCCTCTATCCTTATTTAAACTATTTCAGTGTTATAAGATACTCTTTTAAGTATTTAAAGACTTATTAATTAAGAGCCTATAGTACGCCGCCATTTTGTAAGCGGGACAGCGAGTGTGATTTATTCGGCGTGCGAGGAGTACAGAGCTATGGATGCGCAAGGTTATTTACGGCGCTAAAACACTTTTTAGCTAATTAAAAGTACAAAAACAAAAAAAGATCAAAATTCGGAACAACGGGACCACGTAGTGTACTAAGCTGAGTTTAGATACAAAGTTTTACTAGTCTAGCTAAAGTATTTATTGAGTACTTTTGTTTTTAAGTAAAATTCAGAGGGAAGTTTGTGATTATTTTCTATCGAGAAAATATTTAGTAATCGTGTTTTCACTACAATGGAGCAACAGTTTATATCCTCAACTATAATATATATTTTTTTCAATAATATTGGTTCAATACTTTTATAGATATGATCCAGAGTCGAAGCAGTTTTGAGGTAGTACGCGCCCTTAAACACTACAGCTATTAACATTTTTCGGGGGCCTCCCTGCCAGCCCTCTTATCTAAATATTCTAAGTTCAGAGCGTCTTTTCTCTATTTTTAAAAGTTACCAGCGTCACCTGGTTCGATAGATCCACTTAAGACCGAGAGGTGGTGGCAACCAGTTCTCCAATAACCGTGGATAGCGCAACACTAGACTACTTATATCGGACACTCTGTATTCCGAGACGCACAACTAGAAGATTCTCTGTCGTGCATCGCTTTTTCACTTCGACTGCTCCTCCTGCTACGATCATCGTCGGAATCGTAGTCAGTATCGTCACTCGCTTCGCCGCGGGTTTGTTCTGGGCTCGCTGACATCGTGGAGTCCTTGCTCCTGCAAGATAAAACCGTTGTAAGTTCCAAAAAAATACCGTTTGGTTGGAATAAGTTTAACTGTCTGGTGAATTTTGATGAGGGAACTTACTAAAATCAGTAGATAAGACATAACAGACATTCGTTCCTTTGTAAAATTCCAAGTCAATGAGTGAATTTCAGTCCAACTTGTATTAAAAAAAAAATGGCTCTTGCCCAACTTAATACTACAATACAATCTGATTAGTAATAAAGTTACAGACTTGGATCTGTTTGGTGAATCCATATTTACTTTTAAGAGAAAATTGAACAAATTTTTTATGATTAGTCACCAAAACCAACTCAAAGATGACAATTAAGTACTTAACTAGTCTTATGTTAAATGGCCCTTAAATGAGTGCTCCAGAAAGACCACCATCCGAGACGAATGGCGCAGAATTGTAATGCGAGCCACACAACTCCCGACATGACGACCACGACCACTCTGTCAAGAGTGATACGACTAAGAAGAAGATGTTTTAGTTCAACTTTAGAATTGTTTTTGTTTTGTTTATAATTGAGTTTATTTTTTGTTTTGATTTTAATTAATCTTTAACTTATATTAGCTTTTTAGGTGTTGTCAGTTCCTAATACTTATTGTAAATGTTGTGCATGCCTGTAATGGGTGTACATTCTATAGAGTGACTGTTTTTAAAATGTTCCTACAAATGTGAATTATGTATGCTGTTGGTGTTGCCTAGTAAATAAATAAACTTAACAAGAAATAGCTTTGCATTGAGAGTTGGAAAACCGTCAGCGCTGATAAAATGCATAAATCTTTATTATAATTTAAGTAGTAAGGGTTGATACAGCTGCAGCGCCGAGAGAAATCAGCTATGCCAATTCTGATCGTAGATAAGAGCAACAACTCGTTTTCACATACATAAGTTTGACAGCTAACACATTGTAATAAAGATTATGCATTTTATTAGCGCTGAAGGTTAGCGTGGCAGGAAAAACAGCCGATTGAAAGTGAGAGTGAGATGAGGGTTAGGTTGAGTTACACTCGAACTCGGATCATATTCAAACTTATACCTAGTTGTGATAATGGCATTCCGCTAGTATTAAATAATAGTTTAACAGTCAAGCTAGGCCAGTTTTATTCCAATCCTCTAGTTGACCACTACACTACTGTCCTAGGTTACCTTCGCAAAGCTTTTACGAAGGAGCTGTGTAGACGTCATAAATCCTCAACGCCATCCCAACCACGAGCAGCCCATTCAAATCTATCAGGAAATTAGTAAAACAAGTGAACACGAGCCTCACCTTACGAAGTCGAAGCTTTATGCGTTGTTATCGAATAAAAGTCTGTAGTTTTTATTAATGCTTAGTAATGTAAAACTTGTTATGATTGACTGTGGTGGTGTTAAATGTAATTATACCTCGCGTCTGTTCCGAATAGATTATATAAGAGTATTATGTATATAAACTACTTGTAGTCTCGCGGATTTAGTGAGCCAAATCAACACTGAAGTTAGGAAAATGCTTTGCTATGGATGTCATTGTCATCCTTTTAAAAATTTTTAGGGTATCTGTGTATCTGTAGGCTAATGTCATTCGTTTTTTAGTGCTCAACTCAACACTTTACTTTCTTGTGTTTCTTTCTTCGCAGTGTGCTGGAATGCGTGAAAACATTCCAAAATAGTCTTATTATAGTGGAAATGTTTTGCAGTGCAAAGTACCTATGTGAATGTGAAAAAAGTGTCGATAATTTCTTGAAGTGTGCTGGACGTATCCAACGTCACCTCAACCCGGCTGGACCGACTCTAAAGCCTATTATGCATTAGGCATATGAAATTATAAAACATGAAGTTAAACAAATAATAAGGTTCATTATCAAGTGATTGAATAGCCTCTGTGTTTTGAAGCACCCTACTTCAAAATGTTCGTATTTAAGACTACATTTTATTGAGAGACTTGAAGGTGGGTTTAATATTTATGAGTATCATGTATCGACATGTATTGATGAGGTTCCTACAAAGACGTGTTGACGTATGGAAAATCGTGTCCAGGTAAATACCTACATACATTTATGCATGTCTTGATGCAATAAAACAGGTTTGCGTTCCTACCATTGGGGTCTGTAACCAAACATTTTATACCAACATTCTATTCAGAATACATGTGAATATTCCGCGTAGGTATTTACCTACAATTTTTAATTGCAATCTGAGCTGCCACTGGGGCTGTCTCGAAGCACCGAAGTTACGGTTGGCGTCTTTTTCATTGGGAACTATGACCTAACCTTTTCAAGTTAACATTTTTAGGTACTTCTTGTACCTTATTAGGTAGGTGCATAAGCGGTCAATTCGGTAGCTGACTAAACCTACATACCTACCCACGACCGTTACATCGTTACAGAAGAGCCAATGAATTAGGCGAGTTTGGTACTTTCAAAATACCTACCTTTGAAATTTAAACTTTGTAGGTATTATTTATGATAACAGCATACCCTACTGTAGGAGACTGCTGTAATGAAATAAATTGAACCGTCAACTATACCTGGAGGAATTTATCAAAAGGGCAAATTCGGCCAATAAATGGCTGATTATGACAAGGCCGATCGGCGCAATAGCCGCGGCGCCGTCTCACCGCGCCGCGCCGCCACCACACCATATCGCCGCGCCAAGGAACGCGAAGCAACCCGACGCCCTACGCGCCCCGCGCGAAGGACGAAGCGCGCGCACGTACTTCCGCCACTATTCTCGTCGAGCCCACAGGACGTCTTCCTCGTTACTAGCACCTCCAGATGAGTACAGATATTTGCCTCCATATTTTGATCAATGTCAGTATTATGATTTTTGTAGTATGTACTGCATCGAACCTATAGTTTGTGCTTGGCTCTGGTGACGGTGTTTTTTGGGCCGCCTTTGTAGCCTCCGTCATGGCTTGACGGTTTGAAGGGCCGAGACCGACGTTTTGACGGGCCCCCCGAAGCGCGAAAGCGCTCAGCTGACAATCTTATTTCATAAATGAAAGTGCCAAGCCAATGGCGGTCACCCATCCAAATGCTGACGGGCCGGAACGTTGCTTAATTTCGATTAAGCAACACGAGCGCTTCTTATTACGGGAGACAGTACCTAGTACGCTTTTTAGTGCCTATATTCTTTTTTGAATAAGAAATATGTAAAATTACCTACATTTCTTTATAACCGGTGTATTAACACTCTACATCCGATAATCAGTATATATTTAATTACTAGCTGACCCGCGCAACTTCGTCTGCGCATTATTGAACAAAGTAGAGGAGTTTTGAGTGAATCGAGAGTAGGTATATACAAAATATAAAACTCCGTCGCTTGTTATACCTATTAATAATATTTTTTTATATTTATGTTTCTCTCAAGAATCCCATAAAAGATAGAGGTAGGGAAAATCTTACCCAGATCTTGCAATGCTAAGAACAAAACGAATACGGTAAATTGGTATAGAATCGCTGAAGCGAGCGGCAATTTTTTTGAAGAAATTGTCTCGAAACGTATTTTTTTTTGAATAGCAAGTATTGTATGGTTTTGAATTTCGAAATAAAACGATTAACTAATATTACCTACCAGCGACTTCGTCAGCAATATAAAAATGTCGAAATCTCTAAGCAAAAATCTCCATTAACTTTTCAAAACTCAAAATCAAAGAAAATTATTATACTCGATCGTATCTCCATCTCCGCTATAGTTGAAACGCCACCTAGGAGAAAAGGTATAAAGTAATTTTGACGTCGGTGATATAGATGGCGTTCTAACTATAACCAAAGAAAAAATATTGTGGGAATACACATGTTACATGTTTATCATTAAAATTAAAATAATTTATTATGCAAAATACAAAAAAAATTAAAAAAATCTAGAGTGCAAAAAGTGGCTGGCGGCGGTCACCCATCCTTTTTATGACCACGCCCAGGGTTGCTTAACTTTTTTCCCCATACAAACTTCCAACCCTTATTTTCCCGCCCCCTTATGGTAATTGACAAAAAAAAGTATCCTATGTCCGTCTCCTGGCTCTAAGCTACCTCCCTACCAATTTTCAACCAAATCTGTTCTGCCGTTCTTGAGTTATAAGTGGTGTAACTAACACGACTTTCTTTTATATATATAGATAAGTGATTGATAATTGGTATTTTGTGATTGATAATTTTAAGTTGTATACAACTTAAATAAGTAGACACTTATTTAGCATGTAGATATGCCTTGACTTCGACATCCGATCGTCAATTCGTCATGCGTCGTTTTCTCGTAATTTATCTTAACTATCATCTCATCTCGTTTACATACCTACCTAGGTCACAGAATACAGCCTAGGTTGGGATTATTATACATAAGTGGAAAAAATATTTAAATGTTTATAATATGTTACACGAATCTTTCCATTTTAGTAAAATGGTGTGAAATGAGGGTGGGTACCTACCCTCAAAAATCATGATGTTCGAGAGCTCGTAATTATAATAATTAACCGATACAGCATACCTGATACCTGATTCATACAATGCCTTTTTTATGAGTTCATGGATAATTTTAACATACAGCATCATTAAAATTTTGCTGACGCTCAACTATGGGGTGTAATCATGTGTATGGGTAGCGGTCAGTGGTCAATCCTTTATAACATTAGAAATCCTAACATAATTTTAAGGTTCTTTAAAACTTTCAGGCATTCGCATCTATTGACAGCTCTTTGGAATTTTTTCTACATGAATAAAATGATTGGTATCAAATATATTTATTATACCTAGGTACATAAGCAGGTGGTAGAAGTACTAGGTGTTATTCAATACCTTACCCGAGTACCTATTATGAAACGACCCTTTTGTGGCTTTTCTATTATAGGTATTTAAGTTTATTATACATTCGTGTAATATTTTTTCAACATAATATTTATTTACATTATATTTCAATCAGCTAGGAGGACCCAATTTACCAGTCGTGTAAATATGATTTGGACACCTATTAAGTTATTATATAATGACTTCCAGAGGTGTTTGCCATAGATCCATTCAGGGTCATAGATTGTCATAGATCTATTTTTCTATTACCTACCTTTTTTTTTGCCACTAAGTATTTTGAATGATAAATCATTTAGGAAATATAATCGCAGATGAAGCTCGAGGAATCTCGGTTGCTTTGCCGGGGCGGCGCGCCCTATGGCCAACAAAACTATCAAAATTAAGTATCCCAATTCTCTTTGAATAATATTTTATTGACACCACTATCAGCCAGTTCAATGAAACAATATGTTATTATTTACATATTAAAGTGAAGGGTTTATTTTGTGAAAGTCTTATAATTATTATTTTTGAAGTAGGTACTTACCTACTTAAATAAAAGTCATATAATTGTGTCCTACAATTAAGGTGCATTCACACGGGATACGCCCTTGACGATTCGTCAAAAGTCATCGTGAATGTTTTATGATTATGACAAACAAAATAGATCGACACGATTCGTAAAAAGCACGATTCCGTATTCAATGTGAACAAACTCTAAGATACTTTTTAAGGACTATTTTAATAGTTTAGGTAACCAACTACCTCAAATTCGAGTCAATCTCGCATCCTTATAACCTTAGAGTTCTGTCTTAGGGCCAATTTTTAATAATTAGGTATTTACCTAATGACTAATATTTTCATAAAAAATTAAAGTGTGTTTCGTCAAAAATGCAACATTAGAAATATATACGATTTTGTATAAGTACTCACTCTCTAAGATACCTTGATATTATATTATAATCATGTCTTGGAGTTTTAACCTTTGTGGTAGATAATCTATCTAAAATTAAATTTCCTAAGAAGGTCTTGACAGAACGACGAACCTAAATGCTACTACTACGAGTTAGTACTCGTACCATTATATTATCGTCGTTGCGAGTACTAGTGTACTCGCAAGGGTTTTTAGTCCAAACAATAATACGTTCAGATTTATTTATTTTAAAATAAGATCTGAAATAGAAGTATGTTAAAAAAAATAAAAAAAATAAAAAAATTAAGCTTTATCCAAAAATCAAGCTTCACTCAAACCTTTATTATTAAGTTTTGATTATAACTACATCAAAAGAACCAACCTATAAGACTTCAATTCAATTTTTTACGATTATAAATAATTCACCGCGAGCCCCGCACCGTGGCAGTTCAGTTAAAATTAATAACTTTACCTAATAAAGTAAAGTTACCTATTCATTTTTAGTTATAAGTACAGATTTTTTATGGCGTTTTTACCATTATTATTATTATTTTATTATTATTATTATTTTATCCGACATTTCGGCTGTCTTTGTACATACAACAGCCGTGGTCGCGCGCGTCACGAGTAGCACGCGCACTCACTCGGCATCACTGTTGCTCGATAGGTACCTAAATCCGTTGGTACCTACCATCCACCAATAGACATTTACTGAAGGCTGGATCGATTGCATCTCCACCTTTGCTCGCCCGTATCATAGACCTTTATCTATTACTCATTGGGACGTGTTAGTTTAATGGCTAATAATGTTATTTATTTACTTACTAATAATCCTACATACTTACATAAGTAGGTACATATAGGTATCTAAATTTGATTCATAATCAATTTACCAAGTTTATTAAATACTCTGCGTATCTACGACACGTTATCCTCCTATAATAGTATCATAGAAAACTATGTATTATAAGTAGTATCTATTAATAATTTTTATTAGCTGAAAATTATTATATACGTTTGAATTAATGATAATAATTTATTATTGTATTTGTATTGTATTGTATTTTCTTTATTTATCAAAAACTTATTTATAGTCTTACATAATACGACACATTAAACCATACAAGGTTTGTCTTGTGCCGACAGTTGCAGCGTGCTGCCACACATTTCGCATAAAGTTATACATATTATTAGTAAGTAGGAAAATATAATATATATTAAGTACAGTTTGCCATTAATGCAACTTACGATGTAGGTGGTTATTCAAACCTACCCGCCTTACGATTAGACGGACAGGTAAAAATAATCACCTACCTGCATACAGATTTAAGGGTATAGGGTGACCAGCGGTCATTTTCATATTTCGCTATAAATTGTCTAAGAAGTGTTTTTTGTATTTATGTGTGTAGTTTTTTGTATCAACTTCTTCTAGTAGTTTACGTGGTAGTTCATTAAGCGTAGTAGGTATTAAATATTCAGTGGTTCGCCTGCCATAATAATTATTCATTTTGGGTATACTTAGTTTATTTTGTGTAATTTTCCTAGTTGTGGTCAATCTTGACAATAGAAACTCATTAAATTAAATACACATATTAGATGACGGAGTATGTATATAGTAAAGATATATCCTTATTCCAAGCCTGGTAAGTAGGTATCTACATAACTTATAAATGGTCGAAATATAAACTTCCTCATTGATGTTATTCCCGTAAAAACTCTCAAGGTCTACAAGTAGTTTATATACATAATACTCTTATAATCTATTCGGAACAGACGCGAGGTATAATTAATGATTAAACGAACTTACCTGTGAGTGAAGTTCTATCATAATTATACGAGCGTCTGGTCCGAATAGATTAGTATCCCGCCCACCCATCGTGGTTGCAACACTCCCAATATAGGTAACATTACGGTAATACTATACTACATCAATGAGGTCCAGGATCTGTTTGCGTATTTTACTACTAACTAAATGACATTAGCCTACAGATACACAGATACCCTAAAATTTTTTAAAAGGATGACAATGACATCCATAGCAGAGCATTTTCCTAACTTCAGTGTTGATTTGGCTCACTAAATCCGCGAGACTACAAGTAGTTTATAAACATAATACTCTTATATAATCTATTCGGACGAGACGCTCGTATAATTATGATAGAACTTCACTCACAGCTAAGTTCGTTTAATCATTAATTATTCGTATAATATGATAGAGATTCGCACTCGAACCAAGCATTACAAGCATTACATTGACACAATAGTGAAATGAAACCATATAGGTAGGTACACAAATAAACTTTACGCAATTAATAGACAAAATGAATGCTGCTGCAGTTTTCTTTCTGCCTAGTCTTACCTTCGCTGAAATATAGATTTCTTTTTCTTAGGCTGGCCTGAAGAAGTAGACGGCATTGATAATTCAGGTTGTCTGATATTTGAGCTGGGCGAAGGGGTGCGTTGCTTCGACCCTGTAGATTTCCCCAATTCCACGATCTACCGACAAAATTGGCAATTGATTCGAAAACAATGTACTTACTTCAATGTTTTCGCCAGTTATGGAATGTTTATGGTTGCTGGGCTGCCTACTGCCTCATGCTATTTTGCTTCCCAACCCATCACAGACATTAAGATGATATTTTGGAATAAATAAAATTGGATCGCTTGTACTAACCTTACGCGGTACGTCTGACAATTTTTGAAGCTCAGTCTGAATGCTTTGAGGAATTACATTTTTCGACCTTGTAAGTGGCGGGGTCTTCGAGCGGAACGAGTAAGAAAACGCCAAGCCTCGTTCGAGCGGTCTGAAACAGGGATTGGATAACCCATTCATAACTGTTAACCGCTTCAAAGGGTTACCGATAGAAGCGGTTAACCCAATCATTTCACTTAATAAAATGAAAAAGGGAAATAATAACAGTAAACGAAATGAAGCGGTTAACAAAAACATTTGGGTTTTTATCGAAAATCGGTATTTTTTTACGTTAATGACGCAACATAGGTACCTAGATATCGTTTATGAAAAGAATTGAAAATTGAAAAGAAATGTCATGTTATTACGTTTACTCACCGTATACGCAAAATGCGCCAATTTGAACCTTATGATAAAAACCCTTATAATTTCGGTTAGTGTTTAACAGAAATGAATCGGTTATCCTATTGGGTTAACCAGCATTCAATTCGGTTAATAAAAGATTCATTTCGGTTGTTATCCTTAACCGGTATATCCCTGGTGAAATACATTAGGTACAATTTGTAATTTCTTTGTCTATAGTTTAGACTCAATATAGGAAGCAATGAAGAATCTGAAATACACAAAAGATCTGTGAGAATGTCTACCGTGCTTTGGAGTAAATTACCTATGTTATACCTTGTCGGACTTGCTGGTGGATAGCTAGATCCACGATTTCCAGGTGAAAGGTAGTTTTGGCTTGCAGAAAGACGGTTGCGCTGCATCAGTTCTTGGTGGGACCTATACAGCTTATCTGATGCCGTTTCTGGTAGAGCAGCAGGTCTGTTGAGTGAAACAATACCTGTACTATAAAGCCAATAAAGCAACTTTGATAAAAATTTTGAATAGGTATGCGTTCTTCAGTAACTCCACAATTTTACACAAAATAACAGCCTAAAAAACCATTTTAATGCTGAGCTAAATCAATTTCTTATTTCTTTCTTCATAAACTAAAGGTGGTCGCACGACCCATCCGCACCAAACGCACCCAACTGACAATTTAATAGAGGAAATGCTGAGATGTCAGAAGCTAGGCGTATTTTTTGACGTCATCAGTATTTTTTCTATTGAAAAATGTCTGTAACGCGTACGGCGCGTACATATTATGTGCGATCAGCTTAAATGTTTATAAAGTATGGATAAGACTTACACGCGATGTAACTCTGTATTTATATCACTTAAGCCGAGGACAAAGTGAGTTGGAGAGATCACGCGAAGTGTGTTCTCGCTGCCAGCGCTGGTACACTGGGGGCCGGGGTGTCGGCTCGAAGAGGGCTGTTGCAGAGTTATTGCAGCAGAAGAGCCTTCTAAGTCATCGTTGTCAATCACATTAACAGTTATCGATGGAGATGGATGATCTGCAAAAAGTTTCAACGTAAACGTAATTTAATTTTCATATTGTAGTATAAATCGCGTCACGTAAAAAGAACGCTGGCTGTCATGCTGCGCCATGCACGCTTTATGGGTCCATTTGACGGTACGGGGTGAGGCGCGGGGCGGGATGGTCGCGCGCCACACGCTTGCCAGCGCGCTATTGGTTCGTCAGTTGGCATTTGCCTTTCGCGCTGTGCCCACATAACTTTTTCTCTCAAAATACCATCGCGCACAAAGGTTTTTAAATACGAAATCGTTTAACATAAAAAAAATTAGAAAAATATTTATGGCGTAGGTAGGTATATTGCTGTATGAAAAGAGGGGTTGATAATAATGCATTTGATATTGTAAAACAAAGTATGAAACGGACAACAAAGGCAACAAAACATTCCGTGTCTACAGTAAGACGAATAAAATTGTAAAAGGTTCAAAAGATTCGGAATATCACTACGACTTAGTGGAAGGAGTTTCAACATTAACATTATCTTGAATGATTTTAATACGATTAAACATTCTTTACGGAATTAAATATGTTTTTAATTCTATTTAATGATTACTCTATCAAATATATTTGAATGTACCTACCACTAACCAATATACGTATCCGCAAGCGAAAGGCTAGTTCAAAAATAAAACATTAGGTTGAGTACTTTCGTGCGCGAGTACCCATGCGCAAACATACCCCCTCCACTTTTTTCTAGCGTTATTTTTAGGTGACGCGAGCTATAATCTACTATATAAAAATAAGTCGGGTTTTCCTTCCTGACGCTATAACTCCAGAACGCACGAACCGATTTCCACGGTTTTGCATTCGTTGGAAAGGTCTTGGGCTCCGTGAGGTTTATAGCAAAGAAAATTCAGGAAAAATTTCAACAGAAAAGCGGGAAAAAAAATGCGCAGACGAAGTCGCGCGGGTCAGCTAGTAAATAATAATAATAATGCTGGACATTTCACACAGCATCTCTAGACCCAAACTAAGCAAAGCTTGTAGTATGGGAACCAGTAACTGATATACGAGTACTATACTACTTTTATATATTAAGTATTCTTTACCTGGAAGAAGGTCTCAACCTTAGTCATTTATATTGTAAACCTGTTACAGAAATAAATTGTTTTTTCTTTCTGTCTATCTACTTAAGTTTAATAGTAACAACACAATCGATATCTAAATAGAGATAGTGTTAGTTTTATATTACAAAACGTCCGGGTTCGATTCCCGAGATGAGTGCAAGATTTATTTTAAATGTATGAATGTAGTTTTCCTTGTTACATAAATCGATGACAGGGTTCCTAGATCTTCGTATAGTTTCAGACTTTCCCATACATATTATCTGGGCTGGCCCATAATGACCGATCTACCTAAATGTTACGTCTTGTATCAAACACCGTGTTTTATTTATTTGTTTCACGCGACTTCGTCCGCATCATAAAGACGTATCGATAAATCGATAGGTAGGTACTATTTAAACCAATTTAAAAAAAAACTTTTGGCGAACTATTGAGCCACCTCCGCTTCGCGGATGACATAGTTGTGTTTGCCGGAAGCGCACGAGATCTTGAGACGATGGTAAATGAGTTAACGAGCGAGAGTAAGAAGGTGGGGTTATTATTAAACTCAGATAAGACCAAAATAATGACCAACGGAGCTCATGAAAATGTAACTGTAGAGGGAGTAAACATAGAGTATGTTCAGGACTATGTATATCTCGGTCAGCTAGTGTCCTTCGAAAGCTCTACTGAAAAAGACATTCAACGGAGAATCGCTTTAGCTTGGAAGAAATACTGGGGAGCTAAAGAAATAATGAAAAATAAGGAAATCAGTATAAAAATAAAGAAAAAAGTTTTCGATATAGCCATACTTCCATGCCTTATATATGGCTGCCAGACTTGGGCCTTAAGGAAAGAGGATGAAGAAAGACTAGCTGTGTGTCAGAGAAAAATGGAGAGGAGTATGTTGGGTTTAAAAGTATCGGACCGAATCAGCAACGAAACAATAAGGAGGAAAACAAAAGTAACAGATTTAAAAACAAATATACGAAAATTTAAATGGAAGTGGGCAGGACATATATGCAGATTGGAAAACAATAAATGGGCAAAACGAGCAACCGAATGGATTCCACTGGATGGTAAGCGCAAGCAAGGAAGACCGAAAAGAAGATGGAGAGACATTTTTACCCAATTATGCGGACCGGAATGGATGAGGAAGGCGAGACAAAGGGACATATGGAGAGATTTAGGAGAGGCCTACGCCGTAGAGGCGACTTTTGCTGAAGAACAGTAAAATAGTAATTAAGTATAGTATAGCAACAATAATTTGTAATTTAGGTAAGCAATAGGAATAAAGGCTTTTTTATTTTATTTATATTTATTTAAAAAAAAATTCATCATTTATTTTAGCCATTCCAAGATTATTAAAAAAAGTAGCGCCTTTTCCAGGGATATTAATTTATACTGATCAAATAAACACACACAAAAACAAACAAATTAAATCAAAATCTGTTCAGCGGTTTAAGCGTGAAGAAGTAACACACAGACAGAGTAATAGGTACTACGTATAGGTATACTTAAATACAGGATATGGATTTGAAAATATATCGACTAAATGTACAGGAATACTCACGGTCATTGGAAAATTGTGACAGATTGCTTTGTTCTACCGAGCTGCTAGACCTTTGTAGGGGAACGTTTGTTTCTTCATGAGAAAGGCGACTGAAACGACAACAAATACGTTGAGAGAATTTAAAACGGGTGATTACCAAAAGGACAATGCAAATTTTTGTATGGGGAGCCGTACGAGCTTGCGTCAAAGCCAATGAATGTTAAAAAGTTTTGCTTTTATTTATCTTTTCGTTGCCAATAAGTATTTTGAAAATATTCACCCGCATTTTGAAATAGATGTTTTAGTACAAAATGTATGGGGAAAGTTTTTGACGATTTCTGATATTTCTAGTACTCAAACCTTAAATGGTCCATAGAGTCATTTGATCCCTACATGAAACAGAACCGTTGACATAAAAAGATATTTTTTGCTGACTATACCTTTTTTTCCAAAATCCGTGCTACAACGCATAAGGTACCTTTAATGTTCCGTCTCAATAATCCACTCTGTAAGTATATGTTTTTTTTTTCAAAGTGCAGTTCAGAATATGCTTAATTTTAATAGTAAATTAAAGACAAAAATATAAAATACTATTGATTTAATACACATATGACGCAACGTGGTACGGGGTATGGGCATTAGCCTTTATTATCTACAAGTTTTGACATCTAATCGAATATTCTACTCGTAATTAACAGTTACGTACCTAAGAGAAAGAAGATACAGCTCCTTGTAGGGGTTAAGCCTAGAACAAGAATAACACAGTGATTCAGATTAATTTACTATAAAATCTTCAAATCAAAAATATAACATGCACTACCACTACTTGCGAAGTTGCTTCCAAGTAGGTACTTGTTGAAGTTGACCAAAGTTCAAAGTACGTGACTACACTCTTGTAACTTAACGAGCACACTTTGAGTCCTTTCGACTCGAGTGCCAAAACCGACAACTATCGGAAGTCGCCCGAGGTGAGCCTAAATTGCACGTAACGGAACGTAGTGATCTTCTACACAATCGTATTCACGAGCAGTAATGCAGATTTAAGTACTTACGTCCGTTTTGTTTGACAGATGGTGGAGCCACGAGCTTGCCAAGAGTTGAAATGTTGAAGTCCTGATTGGCATACCGTGTGAAGCTGTATTGGACCGCTTTCTCCTGTTTACGAAAAAAATACATCAGCAAAAAAAAACAAGTGGGAGTAGGTAGAAGGAAAACTATGAATGAATATTGAGGAGTTTCAGTTGGTTTTAATATAGATGCAAATCCTGTATTTATTTATACATGTATTAACCAAAGTGAGTTGTGTGCATAACTTGAAAGAAAACAGAGAAAGAAGTTGATACTGTCCCCTTAAATCCTTACTTAAATAATTTAAAGGATCTCTAATCTTGTTTAAATTTCTTCAGTCTGTTGTTATGCGTTCAAATACACTTTTTGTAAAATTCTGTAACGTATGGAACTACGACTTACGTTGTTTATCCGTCTGAGGTTCAGTAAATTCAATAATTTCTTCAGGATATGTTATGAACTTATTAGGAAGCAGAGTTGCCGCCACTCTACTTCTCGCTCTTTTTTCTATAGCGTATATGTCTGGATGCTTCCTCTGTCAATTTAGAACAAAAAATATATATTATAGTAGGTATTTTTTTTTATATGCTGCAAAACCACAATGATGCAGAACAAAATTTTTATTAATAATTTCAAATAGTGCAAAGAGTGAATTCACAGTAGACAAGTGATGACATTGAGTGGAGGAAGGATCCCACTCTGCATGGCAATGATGATGATGATAACGAAATAGGTAGGCTGACAGATGTCGAGAACAGAAGAGGAAAGATGATTGGCCATTTCATAATGACATGGCAGGAATAATAAAAGGGAAAATGGTAGAAATGACTGGAAGAAGAGAACCGATGGTTTGTTATATGAGCCAAGTGAGAAGGTTGCTGTCATGTTGTTGGAGGTGAAGGAGGCTGACCTAGAGAGAATTATGGGTGAGAGGTGCATCAGTTGTGCCGACCTTTAAATTAACCCTTTTATGCCCAGCCCGGCTAGCGTGCGCGACGTCATAGTGTAAGTCTACAAGGACAAACTACTATGTTGTGGTATGCATGTTATATAAGCCTATAAGAATACTTCCTATAGGTTTCCTCACGATGTTTTCTTTCACCGTTTAGAGCACGTGTTAAAGTGCATATACATTTGTCGAAACGCAAAATCCATTTTTGCGGCCGGGGTTCTACATTTCTTCACAATCTACTAATTTCTCGTTTCTCGTGCACGAGATATCTCACGTCACGCACGCTAGCCGGGCAGGAATCCGAAACACACCCTACTTTCCCCCCTAATTGTTCAACTCTGGTGATCATTTTCGTACCCCAGGGAACTATGAGTTAAAAGAAGAAGGTACTTACCTTAAAATCTTCATCGTTATAGTCTTTTTCGACGATTGCGGGATCTGTTACAGGGTATTTGTGATACCACTTTGTAAGCGCGTACGACATCATGGCTTCATATATTTTTGCTTCCCAGACCTGTTATCAGAATAAAACATTCTAAATGATATCTTACTATTATCCCCTATTATCTAATCTCTCCGATACAAGTAGGAAAGTCAGAAACGGAAGTCCATTAAGGTTTCACAACTCTTTTTCGAAACACAAATTTTATGATTTTATGATGAATGATGAAGGGTTGACTCTTGACCTTAGATCTTACATAGGCAAGAATGAGGTCTAAAATGGAGCGAGCCTACCCAAAAGGTGCCTATTAACTCAACGGGGTCGTAGCTCAGCGGAAATGCAGACGCTTGAAGCTGATTCCAAATTTTTGCAGTGAGCATAATAAAATAACTTTGAAAGCGCTTAGTTCTGATAAGTGGAATATCAACCAGGTGAGGATGATAATCAGCTGTGCGTCTGAAATCCCTGTTAAAGAACGATGAAAGCGAAATAAGTTCGTGTAGCTCTTGGGCATACTCACCGTAGTACAAACTACAGAAGACCGACAAACTCGCTACCTTACGACGATGGCTCAGACTGTCGAGTTTTGCTTTGGCAAGATAGTCTTCACCTATGAGCTTTACTTTTAAAATTAACGTCACACTAAAACTAATGGATGTAGGTTAAAAACAAAAAGCGGAAATTGATTTCACATTGGCGAAATCTATAAAAATATTAGAACATTGTTGGATAATATGTTTGTACCTGTACATGAGTTGGAACATCGCAATTTTCCAACAATGTTCAATAGATGTATACACTCCGCAGAGAGTATACATCTTATTGCTATAGGTACTTACTGACTGCAAGTTATTTATTAGTTGGGCACGCACGCGACCATACATTTTTTTTACCACTGCAGACCAAACTTTTGTGAAAAATTGGCAAAACAAACTTTGCTCACTTGAATGGTTCTAATAAAAAATCTGTACCTTTGACATGCAAAGGGTAATTATAATTAGATAGCACAGTTATCCAAAAAAGGTATAAAAAAACAGATTGAGAAAATTCCTTCATTTGTGATCTTGGCATCGAAAAGAATGCACCAGGGTAGAAAAAATTGAAAATTTCCTTAATGTCCAATAACTCGAAAACCGTGAGACTTTTACTGGGCACAAGTTTGGATTTTCTGGTTCGTTATGATGCCCTCTACCCGTAGTTAAAGGATTATCCACTCATTACGGGACAACCTGTATAACATACCTTTAATGTATTTCCAGCATCTTTCGAAACATCCCAAAGCTTGAATGCTCCTTTAGCGCTGCCATGTTCGTCGAGTATCACAAATATAAGAGCGGCTGGATCGCTTGATGTCTTAGACGGCTTTATGCTAGGTACTACTCTGTGCAACATAACCATCGGCCTAAAACAAAAGTAGCGATATAAATTGATAAAATGTGAAAAATATTGAATTTTCATAACAGACCTAAAATTCATGTTACCTTTGCAACTTCCAGTGGCAAGCATTTTTGTGTGCCTTGCTAATTTTTTTACAAATGAGAAGAACATCTGTCATTAAAATGACATGTGCGTCAAACTGTAACAACAGGAGAATAAGATTATGTAGGTAACTTTGTAAGTGCCGATCAGACTACGGCGCATCTTTCGTCGCGTAAATTGAATAGTGATTGCAGACTAGGTAGTTACTTCCTCGACTCTTTTGAATCTTTATCACAAGACTCTCAGAGTCGTTTCAATTAAATGTTTCAAAAAATTGGTTTAGTTTTTTTTTAATTAAATAGGTCAGTATTTGACCTCATTTTGTTTGATGTTGGGCAGTAGTGAGGTGTAAGATAAAGCATGCTTTGCTAGACGTGAATCTTCTAGTTGTTTTGATAAAAATGTCTTGTGAATCTCTTATTAATTTTTCTTTCCCCCGGCCGTACTGCTCTCGCAAACGCTGATTATCATCTTTCATTTGCAAATGCGTGAAAGGAATGCGACGAACAGAATTCGCAATACCAGTCAGAAACAGACAAGAGTTTCAATTCAAATTGGCGAGCGAAGCGAGCCTCAATTTTTTTGGAGAAATTGACTTGAAACGGGTTTTTAATAGCAAGTACCGTATTGTTTTAACTTTGAAAAAAAAATAGTTTCTATCAAGATGTCCATAGTAGATAGAGGTAGTGGAAATCTAACCCAAATCTTGCAATGGCAAGAACAAAACGTGACGGCAAGTGGTGTAAGATGCCGAAGTGAGCGCAGCGAGCTTGGAGAGATGCGAGCGGAGCGAGCCCCAATTTTATTTAAGAAATTGAGCCTAAACCTTGTTTTTTTTAAATAGAAAGAACTGTATCGTTTTGAATTTAGAAAAAAATATTAACCAATGTTTCTCTCAAGATTTCCATAACAGATAGAGCTAGGAAAAATCAGATCTTGCAATGCCAAGAACAAAACGATAGCGGAATATGGTATAAGATTGGCGAGCGTAGCGAGCCGCAGTTTTTCTGGAGAAGTTGACTCGACAAGTTTTTTTAAATAGCAAATACTGTTTTACATTTGAAAAAAAAAATGTTTTTTGATTAACCATTATTGCTTTAGCGTATTTGTTTCTCTCAAGATGTCCTAGTAGATATAGGCAGTGAAAATCAAACCCAAATCTTGCAATGTTAAGAACAAAACGATAGCATCAAGTGGTGTAAGATAACAATATGCCTAAGAGAGCGCAGCGAGCTTCGAGAGATGCGAGCGAAGCGTGTTTTTTGAAGAAATTGAGTCAAACATTCCAAACATCACAATCGGTTACCTACGTTGGTAAGTCATCACGGAGACACGCGGCGACAAAAATTCGCACACACACAGGCTTTATTATATTAGTAGGAAGGAAGTAGGATTAGTAGGAAGGAAGTAGAATAGTAGGACTCTGATAATTTGATTGGTTTCTAAGTAGATTATGTACTGTGTGTGATGGAATCTCCACAGTAGGTACACAAAACAATCGTCGGGGGGGGGGGGCACGTGCCCCCGTTCCCCCCCCCCCTGGATCCGCCGGGTATTGGTCGGCACTAAATCAAACAGCACCGCAGACATAAATTAAATCGCCAAGGAATTTATTTTCAAAAGTAATAGACAAAAATTGTGAACATTATGAACATTAATGAGCACAGGGAGAATTTTGAAATTATTTTAGCTGCGTACAAGTATTGTTGTTTATTATCAAATCTCTCTATAATGGGTACGGTTGGTACATAATCACTGCAAATATTCGCTTTGGGCTTCGTTCGCGTGGTGCCAACATTTCGAATAGCCTATAAGCTAGTGCAGGTCACTATCTACTCTATTCAAAGTTTCATTCAAATCGGTTCACTGGTTTAGGCATGATTCAAAGACAAACATCTAAGCAAACTCACAAACTTTCAGATTTAATAAATTAGTAGGATTATTTGCGAGTATTTGTAGCGTAGAACTAGGGTTTCTTTTCGAAAATAGCTACTAAAAATTGCAATATAAACTTCTAATGGTATTCGTTTCAACGTAGATAGGTACACAATAAATGTTTGGTTCGGAAATATCTTTGGAAATTTAAATACTTAAATAATGCTGGACATTTTTACACAGCATCATCTAGTTTTGGTAATTGTAATTTTAGTTTAATTTGCGATGCGAGTAAAAGTTTGCGTAAAAAACAATCGTTTGTAAAACGAATGCTCCCGGTAAGTAGGCCATCCTTTATCTTTCGCTTTTGCAAATTTCGCAGTTTGCTATTCTTTATTCATAGAAAAACTTTAGTCAAGTTATATTAAATAATGCTGGTGGATAAGCAATACTTATACAAAATAAAATAATATAGGCAAGACCTACATAACCTCAGGATGCTATCTGCACCCATCGTCTATAAACGCCTGTCTGAAAGATCCTCCTTGCTGACAGACTCGCCACAATAGTGTTTTTACACACGCCGACCCTGGACATGAATTTAGCAACGCGGTTTCTCCGGATGGCATTAAATGAATTAACACGAGCCTCTAGGTACATTCCAGAGGCACTACAATAGCGGTCTATAGGTATATTACTATGATGATATTCACTAAATAAAAAATATCTTGCAGCATCCACATCGGTACTTCATAGGTTGGTTCTTTAGGTAACAAAGTCTCAAGCGAATAGCAATATCTACTTATCGATCACCTAATCTATAAATACATGAGGTATATTAATTTATAAGATAGGTATCAGGTGAGGATGATGACAAAAAAGCTTGTGAATGAATACGCTCAAACTCGGCTAAAAATAATTAAATGAATCCAAAGTGATTTCTATGAATAAACTTTGACTTTGGTCCTATCGGAATTTATCTTAGCAAAGGTACTTCTTACTTACCAAAGGATAATAAGCTTATCAATTTATCATGGCTTGGGTCTAAATTTCGATATCTACTGTATAAATTTACCACATTTACTTACTTAATTCGGTACAATCGGTAATGTCTAATTAGTAAAAGATGTTACCAAACGCAACCAACACTAGCTTCAGATTCTTCAGAATCTGCCAATTGCCATAGCATTCCGGTAAGAAGAGGTACCTACCTACACAATACTAAAACCACTTGTAGATCGATTTGTACTCTATGAATACCCTGGACCGCACTCTGAGAAGAAAATTAAGCGGCTTGATTTCGATAACAATAAAAATAGCCTAAGAGCCAGCGACCGGCAGACCTTCGTCATTTTATAAAGGCTGAGAGTTTGTCTGTGTGTAGTCCCAGTAGCGATTCCCCGTATTGACTATCGATACATCGAAGTGTTGAAGTGCTTGTACAACAACGCCACCATGTCGGTCCGAGTACAGGAGCAGTGTTCGAAGGCGATCCCTTTGAGGAGAGGCGTTAGACAGGGAGATGTTGTATCTCCGAAACTGTTTACCGCCGCTCTAGAGGACGCCTTTAAGCTCCTGGAATGGCAAGGACTTGGCATTAACATCAATGGCGAGTACATCACTCACCTTCGATTTGCGGATGATATCTTAGTCATGGCAGAATCGCTTGAAGACCTAGGCATAATGCTCGATGGCCTCGATAGAGTTTCCCAGCAAGTGGGTCTTAAAATGAACATGGACAAGACAAAAGTCATGTCGAATGTCCATGTTGTGCCCACTCCAGTGCCTGTTGGGAGCTCTTATCTCGAAGTTGTTGACGAATACGTCTACCTGGGACAAACAGTCCGATTGGGCAGGTCCAACTTTGAGAAAGAGGTCAGTCGACGAATCCAACTCGGCTGGGCATCGTTCGGGAAACTGCGAGATGTCTTTTCGTCCAAAATACCTCAGTGCCTTAAGTCGAAGGTTTTCGATCAGTGTGTGTTACCAGTGATGACATATGGAACTGAGACGTGGTCCCTCACTATGGGCCTCATAAGAAGGCTCAAGGTCGCTCAACGAGCTATGGCTATGCTTGGTGTCTCTCTACGAGATCGAATCAGAAATGAAGAGATCCGTAGACGCACTAAAGTCGCCGACATAGCCCACAGGATTAGCAAGTTGAAGTGGCAGTGGGCGGGGCACATAGCTCGTAGAACTGACGGCCGTTGGGGCAGAAAAGTTCTCGAGTGGAGGCCACGCACCGGAAATCGCAGCAGAGGACGGCCCCCCACGAGATGGAAAGACGATCTTGTAAGGGTTGCTGGGAGCCGTTGGGTGCAGGCTGCACAAGATCGATCGCTGTGGAAATCTATGGGGGAGGCCTATGTTCAGCAGTGGACGTAAAAATGACATGATATTTTTTCTTTTCTAAGTCAAATATATCAAACTGAGCTCTATATTTTTAACATTTCTCCATTAATTCCCCTCACTTGCACCTAGGTACGGCAGACTTTGAAGTTGTCTGACATGATGAAGGAACCACCGCAGGTATCTGCCTGCTTGGCAAACATCTTTTTATAGCTCCTCAAGTAACATACACAAAGTTCAGGTTTTATACTACTACGAAAGCATACTTACAATTACTTTTCTTTAAGGGTGACTTTCAGGGGGTTGGAACTGTACTAGGGATCTGACAAAGGACGACGTGATTTCTAATAGTGTTCCAAGCCAAATATATCAAACTGAGCTTTATACCTGAAAGATTTCCTTATTAAAATCACCCGAGCTCGATCCTACGGTAAACTTTGAGGCTGACCGACATGATGAAGGAACCATCGCAGGTGTCTGCCCGCTTGGGAAACCTCTTTTTATAGCTCCCTAAGTAACATATATAAAATTCAGCCTTTATAAAATGACGAATCTTGGGTGCTATTTTGGGCACCTTTGATACCTCATATCTCCCAAAGCCACCCGGACCCAAACTTCATATTTGGGGATCGTACATAACCATACTGGGACTACACACAGACAAACTCTCAGCCTTTATAAAATGACGAAGGTCTGCCGGTCGCTGGCTCTCACCCTAAAACTGCATATATACAGATAGTGAGTAAAAAAGTTGTTGATTGTCAGAATAAAATAATTTTTATTCGATCTTCGAACTATAAAGATTATCCCCTTCCAGGTGGCAGCCCGAAAAATTAAAAAAACCCGAGGACCATCGCGGGTCACTACGCGAAAGCGCAGCTAGTCTATACTAATATTATAAAGAGGAAAGATGTGTTTGTTTGTTTTAATGTTTGTTTGTTTGAATCGAATAGGCTCCGAAACTACTGGACCGATTTGAAAAATTCTTTCAC
The DNA here is from genome assembly GCA_963565295.1 of Epirrhoe alternata. Classification (NCBI taxonomy): domain Eukaryota; kingdom Metazoa; phylum Arthropoda; class Insecta; order Lepidoptera; family Geometridae; genus Epirrhoe; species Epirrhoe alternata. The sequence continues at coordinate 7,760,768 of OY751375.1, forward strand.
CATTAGAATCCAACACTATCCCTGATGTTTTCCCGAGGGAACGCGGGTAACACCGCGACGGACAGCTAGTATTAAATAAAATAAATCATGATTTAGTATGATAGTATAATTTGTACAAAGCCGTGCATACAGCTATTCTTCTGAAACAAATTCCTGTTAAATTCTTGCCTCCTTTATGTTATCCTTAAAGCGAAGGTCGCCTTGGTGAACCAGGCATCGAATCATGTGTGGGGCGCAGTCTAGCATGGGCATGTGCAAATTGAGTGCCGAGACACTCTTGTACGCTTTATCCATTTCTTCCTCCCCTTTGAATTCCTGCAAAAAATATATACTACCTAAAGCGCAATACCCACTGAGCCCGCCGGGCAGCCGATATAATGTCGGCAACATTTTGTCGGTGACATATGTTGGCGGCTTCACTTATTACATGTCGGAAAATTTTGTCGGCGGCATGTCGGCGGCTTGAGATGAGTTGTGTGGTTGTGTCATATAATTTATGCCGCCGGGCAACTGAGCGCAGGCAACACAAGCCGCCAACATGTCGGCGTGTAACACGCTCCGTCACATGTTGCCGACATGATTCTTTTCATACAGGCCGCCGGGTTGTGTCGCCGGGCTGTGTCGGCGCGGCCCGGCTGGCTCAGTGTGTATTGCGCTTACACACTGAGCCCGCCGCTTACTTTAGAATGTGAAGGCTGTTGATAATAATAGAAGAATTTTATGTTTAACTAAACATAAAATTCAAATATAACTTGCTTTTGGAAGAGATATAGCCAGTTAAAATAAATAAGGAACCTTAAAAATAGGTGAAAAATGTGGACAGTTTTGTGATATGAAGATGACTGCAATACATAATAGGTACTCACCGGGTCATAAGGATCCACTTTCAAATTCTCCAGGATATCTAGCTCTTGTTGCAACCGGCAACTTCTGTTTATTTTGTGTATATGCGATTTTACGCAGTTTTCCTAAAAAAAAATGAGTTTTTTGAAGGAACGAACTTAAACGGGACTCTATTGCTATTATTGTATACCTATACGAGTACACTGACCAAGTGCGAATCGGACTCGCGCACGAAGGGTTCCGTACCATTATCTATATTAAAACGGCAAAAAATCACGTTTGTTGTATGGGAGCCCCCTTAAATATTAATTTTATTTTGTTTTTTAGTATTTCTTGTTATAGTGGCAACCGAAATACATCATCTGTAAAATTTTCAACTGTCTCACGGTTCATGAGATACAGCCTGGTGACAGACGGACAGACAGAGAGACGTCACGTCATGCTCTTAAACAATCTCCTGGTTAGCCAATTGGTTGCCCCGCTACCCCGTCTTGCCCCCTACCCTAAATATTCCAGTGCCGGCGAGTTCAGTGTATTTCGATCATATTCTACTCTGAATGCCGGCGGCACCCGTAAAGATATAGGTTCACACAATTTATCTCTGTAAATCTGATTTTCAAAATAATTTCCTTATTTTTAAAATTGTATAAGTACCAGGGCTAAGGCGATTTGGTTCCACATAATAATTATGATTTCTGAGGGATTTAATTGACATATTTCTAGTATAAGGTGGTAGCGTGGTAGCACGTCCGATCCGCGCCAATTCAATAAAGGAAATGCTGAGACATCAGAAGCTAGCGGCATTTTCTGACGTCATCAGTATTTTTTCTTTTGAAAAATGACTGCGGCGCGTACGGAGTGGACATAATGTGCGATCAGCTTTAACTAAAAATTACAAGCGAACTAATGAGAATCTTCAGTTGTTCGGCTTTCGTTAGATACTTACAGCTTTTATTAATTCTTTTTCCATATTCTCGTCTCCACCGGAATGTTTTCTTAATTGTTCGAGGATAAGTGAGTATTTTGTGATACGCTGCATTGGCTTTACCAAAATATCACTAAGCTGAAGTCTGAAACTACTAAATTTACACAATTCATTTGAATTTGCATTACATAAATAAAAACAGTAAGCCAAACAATAAAATAAGTATGTACCTATTCACAAAATTATTCATTTTTTTTTATTCTTACCACTTGTCTACTTCACGATTACACCAATTAAGGTAAGCCACAAACTCAGGATTCGCCAGCAAATCCCGTTTATAAGCGACGGCTATCGGCTGATTTTGCATATATTCTTCGTAGGGGTCAAAAATGTCTGCAAATTCATGGAAGCCGGGCATCAATAGGCTGGCATTGAATCTGAAAAAAAAAGCAATTCAAATAGTGTTACTGTTATAAAAATATTCTGGCTACAGACAAATAACTGATATAGTCAGACTTATCTAGGTGCGATCCCCGCCTCGGGATACATTTTTGTATGATCTGCAAATATTTATCTCGGGTCTGGGTGTTTCTATGTATAATATGTATATATTTACAAACAAACAAAGTACCTATATAAGTAGTGCATCAGTTATCTGGTTTTTATAGTACAAGCTTTGCTTAGTTTGGGGCTAGATGATGCTGTGTGAAATGTCCAACATAATTTTTTTATTATTATACCAATTGGTAGGTCAGATATTGTTTCAAGAGCCTGTTAATCTACACTTATTTATGTGGCCACACATTAAACAAATGTACTTAGTAAAAATGTAATTGTAATTTTTTCTTACGGTCTATTGTTATCTTCTGCATCGATTAGCATAGGAAAAATAGTTCTTTCCCAGAACCTAATATTGGCATTAAGAATATCTGGCAAGTTCAGGAATAATAATCGTGTTTTAAGCCCATCTAAAACACCATTCTTTTGTGAAGCATGGGCGGTGGCGATAAACACCTGCAATAAACATAATACCTTTTATTAAAGCTTCTTTATTTTAACATTGTTTCTCTCCATTCAAAAGTTGCCAGGAAGAGATCGCTTGTTAGCGATAAGGCCGCCCATTGTACATATTTATCTGGTTTTTCTTTTGTTTTTTAGTTATTATTAATGGTGTGCAATAAAAAAATTTCATTGATTCATTCATTGTTTCAGTACTTAGGTAGAATATTCATGCTGATGAGCATTTAGTAATGTCACATAGAGGTTATGCTAATTCTTAATATTAAAAAAGAATGCAGTCGTTATTAGTAGATAACTTTAACGAATACTGGTAACGTATCTAAAATGCTTAGATTTTTCCTGACATCATATTTGCGTATATCCACGTATTTCCATTAATCATCTTATCATAACGGTTTTATTAACCGTCTGCCAAATAAAAACGCATATTTTTTGGAGTATGTACCGTAGTACATAGACAGCGCGAAATAATAAAAGAAACTCAAAACACGGTGGACTCAATTCCATTACACGGGAAGTTACACAGATACCTAGCAAAGAACGCTTTGATTTTCTTGCTAAATGGCGAACATAATATTATATGGGATCGAGTGCAGTACAGTCAGTGACTTCAGCGTGAGTATAAGCGAGACAATAAGATTAAACCTAAGACTATAAATTGTTTATACGTAGCACGTTTTTTTTTTCTATCACAAATAAATCATTTAAGTAAGTACCTAAGTACTGAAACAAAAAAATCAAGAAATTAAGGAATCATACATAGACATTATTCAAAATATATATAACAATAGCACGGCTGACATTAAACTAATCACATCAGGACCACACTTCCCCGTACAAAAAGGCGTCAAGCAGGGCGATCCGCTCTCCCCAAAACTTTTCACAAGCACTCTAGAGGAGGTATTTAAAAAACTAGCGGATTCTTGGGCGCAGAGGGGGATATCATTAGGCGGAAAGAAGCTTACCAACCTTCGATTCGCCGATGATATGGTCCTCTTCGCCCCAACTGCACTTGAGCTTCAACATATGCTTCAAGATCTAAGCATAGCAAGCCTTGAGGTTGGACTGACGATGAACCGGTCAAAGACGCAAATAATGACCAACAGCACCAAACGAAAGATCGAGGTGGACGGGCAAGTGATTCACTACGTCGATGAGTATACCTACTTGGGCCAGATAGTTTCTTTTCAAAACAGGCAGGATAAAGAGATCGATCGCAGGATCGATAACGCCTGGAAAAACTTCTGGTCCATGAAAGAGCTTCTTAAGGGATCTCTCCCTCTAACACTAAAGCGCAAACTCATCGACATGTGTATCCTGCCCGTTCTCACCTATGGTGCACAAACGTGGTCATTGACCGAGTCTCAAAAGTCCAAACTCAAGGTTTGCCAAAGGGCGATGGAGCGCAGCGTGCTTGGAGTCAAGAGGACTGACAGAGTCCGTAACACCACGCTGCGTTCAGCAACTCGAATCGCCGATGTAGGGGATAAGTCTGCCAAGTTGAAGTGGGATTGGGCGGGCCACGTGAGCCGAATGCATCCCGATAGATGGGCTAAGATCGTGACGCAGTGGGTGCCTGACGATGGGCGGCGACGCCGAGGCAGGCCTCGAAGACGCTGGCGTGACGATCTCGATGCATTCCGAGCTGACTGGTGGGACGAAGCTGGCGACCGAAAGTCTTGGAAAATGATGGGGGAGACCTTTGCCCAGCAGTGGGACAGCATAGGTTAGAAAAAAAAAAAAAAAAAAAAAAAAAAAATCATTTATTATTAATCGACCTCTGTGGCGCAGTGTGTGATAGCCCGCTTGGGACGCAGAAGGTTGCGGGTTCGATCCCCGCCGCCGGGATAAATATTTGTATAATCTAATTAATCAATGTTTCTGTATTGTTTATCACCAAACATTTCCGCTTGTACTTCATTTGACTTCTAGTGTTGTTTGTGCTTGGATATAAAAGAGCGCAACTGAAGTACGAACGGGCAATTAAGTTGCAACTTTGATGAAGCTAAGTCCGAAGTAACATTTCAAAACAACTGAAACGACTTGGACTCTGAAGCTCTCAATATTAAAGTTAAATTATAGGTAAAAATAATCACGTTTTAAAACGAAAAGAAAAATCTACTTAATGTTCGACTCTACACGCGGCGTGACTCAGAGAATCAATAAGCCATCCATAAAAATCGAAATAAGATAATTACGTTTTAAAACTAAAAGAAAAACCGACTTCAATGTTCGACTCTACACACGGCGTGACTCAGGGAATCAATAAGCCATACATAAAAATCTAAATAAGAAAAAGAAATCAAATCGACAGCTTAGGCTCCACCGGCGTCGAAGGGCATTAATTACCAAAACTGCATACATTTTATGTCAAGTTTCGCGGCACGTGAGTTCCTGGCATTAGTAAAGCGTCAATTTGACATAATGCATGTCGATTCGATTTACAATGGCTAGGAGGGAAGGTTTTTAGAGTTTTACGGGAAAACTATTAAGGAATTAGGAATAGAATTTATATGGGACCACCTCTGGAGTATACCCTTTCAAACAACAAAATAATTTTGAAAATCGCTCCACAATTGGCGGAGTAATCGCGTAACAAGATAAAAAAAAATCAACATACGGGCGAATTGAGAACCTCCTCCTTTTTTGAAGTCGGTTAAAAATGAAAGGACATCATTCAAGTTGTACAGTCACGGACAATAAGATGTATACACTCCATACTTTTAAAATTAATATCACACTAAAACTAATAGATGTAGGTGAAAAACAAAAAGCGGAAATTGATTTCACATTGAACTAGTAGCGAAATCAATAAAAATACCAGAACATTGTTGGACATGTTGACCTGTACATGGGTTGAAACATTATGGCGTGTATACATCTTATTGTCCGTGACTGTACCAAATATTTTTTTATTATTATATCCATTTTTTACTATGACTCTTAGAGCAATTGGATGTTATTGATATTATGACAATAATTACGTACATAATTTTTGAATAAATGTGGAGTGAGAATGACGTATTATCAATAACACCCATATTTCCGTAAATAGGTTCACCGCTCACCTAGTAATTAACTCATAAGCCGTTGGACTTACAGGTTGGCTCACATATAAAAAATATTGGTAATGACACCACAATATTATAGATAAAGCATGACGCACAAAATCAAAGCTTAATTCTGTCCGCGTGACAAAAAGTTTTAAATTTAACCGAATTAACCTCAAAGCAGCATAGATTTTGGATGCGTGAGGCACAGAACCGGAGGGAATGGCGTAAATAGAGGGAGGCCTATACCCAGCAGTGGGATATTCTTGGCTGCGGATGATGAACCTCAAAACATTATCATAAACTTACGATCATTCATCACGAAAAATGTCAAAATGCTAAACAAAATAACGGCGCGAGCTGTTATTTGCCGAGGACGGTTTTGCTGCGCTAACCCTAAATCTATTTGTCGATCGAAGAATGACACATTCTAACATTAAATATAAAAAATCTAGCTGGAAATTTAATTTTTTTGTGCATGAACGCTGAGTAATGTCCTTTGACTGCTTTATTTATTTATTTATACGAGAGGATGATGCTTTTGCCACAGGTTTGTGACCTCTACTCAAATACCTTCCCGAACTTATACCAGAGATAAAAATTTTTGGTCCCGGCATGAAGGAGACTCCGTCAAAAACTCCGTCACCACAGTCGGCCACTGATTCGTACGAACTTGCTTTTTAGAGATAAAAATGTGGATAGGTATGGCATCATTTATATTATCATTATTAATTATATCATTATTAAGTCTCTTGGCATCCTAATATTATAAATAACTAGATGCGCTCCCGCGGTGTGACCCGCAGTCCCTCGGGATAAAAAGTAGCCTATGTCCTTCCTTGGGATACAACCTTTATCCATGCTAATTTTCAGCCTAATCTGTTCAGTGGTTTGGGCGTGAAAAGGTAACAAACAGACAGACAGAGACAGAGTTCCAAAATAAAAAAACAAGTATGTAGAAGATGATATGGGGTTATTTAAGTACTGTGGCGTTATCCCGATTCACCAAAAAGTTAAACTCATGTTACTCTCTGAACAGTTCTTTCGTACTGAAATTCAACATTTAAAATCTCATTCTATAACTACTAAAAGTATATCCAACAGAAAATTAATTACACCATCTTTTAATAATGACTATGGTAAAAGAACATCACAGTAGGTACTTGATTCCTCTCCTTATTAATAAATTACCAAATGAAATTAAAAATGTATTACACGTAAAAATATAAAATAAAAAAATATTACTTACAACATCCAAACTAAAAAAATATATAAAAAAAATTACGAGTAAATAGGAGCATCATCTATACAAGAAGCCTACGCTCACATACGTATAGCGGCAGTGCACCGCCGTCGAGCGGCTTTTGTTTACCATGTTCCCACTTACCTGACCGATGCGATAATATTGTCTTCATTATGACTGCTAACTTTGTGTGCGTGCGCTTATCATTGGCTTCCTTTATTATACAAAAAAAAAGTGTTTACGTACTAGTTATAATTTGTGCTATAATTACTACGAGAGCCTCACTAGGCTAGGAATAAGTTTGCAAACTTATTCTAAGTTTTTAAACACTAATATACCGAGACTTGTACCTACCTTTTATTAATAAATAAAAATAAATAAATAAATAGTTACTTTCACATTGATAATATTAGTATGGATGAAGATAATATTGAATCATGAATACATTCGTTTTAAGAGTTATGGAATCGCGGTATAGTTTCTTGAGAGTTCTTGAAGACAAGTACAGTTTCCCAATGACCCTTATTAATTATTAAAGCTACGATTTATACTAGGGATTAACATATTCAGTTCCTTTCTATTTTATTTTCGACCGTTTTCTCGCATAGCTGTTTGCCAACAGCATATTATTAAGTTTCAACGATGAAAGCCTACCTAATCTGTAGTACGAGCCATAAAGACAGGTACAGAGGCAACGAGAAATGTTTATCAGCTTCAATACTTTTTCATTACAGCTTTCGAAAGATCTAGAGGCACAGGAGAGGCACGGTCCGTAGCCAAGGCAAACAAAATGGGTAAACAATTATTAGGTATTACTAGGTATTTATTATCAATTTATAACCAAGTACAGCTTAGTTGAAGTGTTAGTTGAGTTTATAATAGCTTTATAATAAGGTACTTCTTGCATACTTTCAGTAGGTAGGTACTTACCTAAGTTGAAATTGGTTTAACAAAATCACAATAAAGTACTAGTGTGTTTTCGATAATTATATAATATTTAGAATTCTTATAAACATAGGTACTTACCTATTTATTTTGACTGTTACTTTTTTACTTACCTATTTATTAAAATATATATTTTTTAATATACTGAGTGGATTACTATAATTTTTGTCAATAAAATATTCAAAAGAGCTCAAAAAGTAAAGGAATGTCTCCTAAGAGCTATTTCCTATAGCTGCCCATGTCCTATCTCAAAAATCCAACCCGTATGTATGCTTAGTGAGATTTTATCACACCGTCAAACAGGTCACCTCTCATCTCATGGTTTCTTATATAGGAGAGTTATTGATAATTTTTTTTTTATTCAATAAAGTTAAATTTATTTACAGAAACTAAGCTACTACAATATGTACATTAAATTACAAAATACAATAGAATCAGTCAAGCTATCTAAGGATCGTCGTAAAAACGACCTATAGATAGCTCAACTGATCCAGGTCACTGCCAGTATTTTTATTTTATTAATTATATATATTATAATTTATTTAATGCTCTGTATGTAAATAAGATGCTATGAGTATGCCCGCGACTGTATCTGCATTCTACGGTAGTATGTACTTTAATACAGCAATGTTTGTGCGTGGCATATTAATTTAGGGAGTTCCGTCCGACTTGCCGCCGCACCTGAGCATGGATTATTTTCAGGCAAGTAATGAATTTTGTTTTTAGCGTGTCTATTGCTTTTATGTTCGTGTCTGTTACATCTATGGCGTCTTTTACTTCATTGTTATTTGCCTGGTATGCACCGGGAGCCAACCCGCATATTGAAAAGATATTGGCTAAAGGGTACCGATCGACTGGCTGTTTTGTTATACTGAAGATAATGGAAGAAAACTAAAAATTCATATGGTTATTCATAGGTGACATTACTTTATGTCAAGTTTATTAGTAATAATTTTGTATAGAGGTACTCACATTGACGACAAGTTTTAGATGTTGAACATATAGACTCTCGGTGTGAATTAGCTCTTTGAGAACCTCATGTCTCAATTTTTCTTCTTCCGTAACCTCTGAAACAAAGGAACGATTTATAAAACATATCCAGGCATTAATATGAAAATTAGTTATTTGTGTTTGGCTGCACGAAAATCAACAGGAACTAGCACATTTCTCTAGAAAAACAGCCGAATATTAACTACTAAAATAGTAAGTAACTTATAACTTTAATAGTATATACTATAAGCCCTTACTTATAAACGTAGCATAAAGTTATGTAATAATTATAATGCTGGACATATGTAATGAATAATAAACTAAAAATTAGTATGGTTATTCATAGGTTATGCATGACATAACTTTATGTCAAGTTTATTAGTAAGGTCCGTAATATATACTATATGAGACCAGATAGGTCAATCTAAAGAAGATAAATGGAAAACACTTATAAAAAAGTTTTATGTTACAGGAAATATTAATAGCTGAAAATAAACTTAGGATCGAACTACGAGTATCTATACCTACTTCTTTGTTAAGTCAACTGACCGTTGAAATAGATACGAGTATGTTTGAGGATTTATAAGATAGAGGAAGATTATAGAGAAGTCTAGTCATCTTTGAGGATATGTGTGATAGATAGTAGGTAGTTATCTAGATTATTCAAAGTGATAAAGCTGTGTTAATTTCAAAAGCGCCATAATGAATCCTTAAAGGATTCTTGAGCTAACTCCCGAGCGATAGCGCGGAAGAAATATTTGGCACCATAAAAAAAATTCGTGTTCATTCAGTTTTTTACGATTTCTGACTTTTCTATTACTCAGACCTTAAATGGTCCCGTAGAGTATTTTGATCCCTACATGAAACTGAATCGATTGGTATCCAAGTTTTTGTACAGTCAGTGACAAACTTTCAGCATTTTTGTCACTGACTGTACAGTTTTACAGTCAGGAAATATCTCAATATTATTGGTCTCGTCAATCAACCTCGTGGGTATTTCTGAATGAAGTCATGGGCACTGCTAGTAGGTATTAGGTGATTTTGATCACATAAAACCACCTCCATATTTGTACAGCGCGGGGTTCCGTTACGAATATTTTATTATTTTCCCTATAAATCGCTCTAAAAGTTTTAACCTAATGGATGCCCCTAATTAATAACTTTGAGTTCGTAAAGCAAACTTACTTTAGCTAGAAATACATGAGCAGACGTTGAAAAATTGTAATTTGTTGTTTAATCAGTAAATTCCAAGTATATTTTGGTAAGCTTTAAGGTACAATTATATAGATACGATAAGCGATACTCAATTTAATCAGCTTTTTGAATAAAAAAACAAATAACATACCCCAAGGTAGACTCAAACTTATGGCGCGGCTGATCCCAATGTATTTTTATGGATTTCAACTCCTTTCAAGATGACAAAGAGGGTAGTCAGAGGCAAGTCCAAGTGCATATTTGGCACACGCAAATGCCCACATTTTACAAAAGCTAGCACACATATTTTACCGCAATATGTACCTACCTACTTATTTTTATTGAAACCCTTTTGAAGTGTTTTAAATTATTGTTGACATGAAACCAATTATTGAACTTTGAGTGTAGACTGTCTGTATAATGTACACTTTAGAAAACACCGTGTCTGTGGCGGGGCGGCAGACTTAGGTAAAATTCGTTTGTCGAATATAGCCATGAAACATTTCTCCTGAAACGGGAAGTAGGGGTAAAAGTTTGTTTGGGAACTTTTAACGCGTGATTTGATTTGTTTATTGGGGGAATACCACTTACCCCCAAATTGGTTTAATTGCTAAATTGTTAAATGGGCTAAACGTTTAAATAGTTTGCAGTACAAATGGAAAATGCCTATTATGATTTTTTAAAGCAACTTCTCAAAACGTGTGCAAGAGATATAATTAATTAAATTGCTATGGGAAACTGTTGTGCTAATACCGCACTCAGTTTGGGTTATCGAACGCAGCCATGACTGAAAAATGCATGCATGACTTTATTATCTCAGTGTAGGCTTGTGGGTAAAGTCTCTCGCTCTTACCAGACCTATCGATTTCTAGAATATCAATCACTCAGATGGCATTCTACGTCTCAAAATATTTACAATGTCCAATCAATTAAGGTCATAATCGCCCTTAGTAATAACTGAGCGGTAATTCTTTTTTATTACCGTTATCAGTCATCGGTGGCAGTAAACTTGGCACGGCATCCGCACGCCTATACCGCAAAGTTCTGGGCAGAACCAAGGCACAAATCCATGGGTAGCGCGAAAATACAGCATTGAGTCTTAAAGAACAGCGTACGTACAAAATAATGAATGACGCTAAGGTACTATAACAAGCGTCCACAATTGCTACTCTACTATTTACCACCAATATAGCCGACCGAAGGTTTGTAAATGGTAAATATATTTGACACCACATGAAATATGAAGGGTTCCGTATCAAATTCTATAAAAATGCCAAAAAAAAAACACATTTTATTCTGTTTTTAGCCGACTGTCATAGGAAGGGTTATGTTTTCCGCGCGCATCTTGTATGTATGTAATATATAACATCGTTACTTCCTCTTTTGGCCACCGGTCCAGATAAGTTTGTGGCACTGTACCTGATTCTCGATATTCGTGACCTGTCAAAAAATCATCCTAAACATAATCAACAGCCCCTCATGTACCTACGTAAATAAAATAATCCATCCATGACCTTGCCCATTCCTTGCCACTCCCCGATTTAGTGCATTCGAGTGAAATTGAATAAGCATAGGTAATTAGCTTTAGTAGTACCTTATTACGTCACTGTGTAAACCTTAATTTAATGAATCATGTAACGTTTACACCTACTTTCTGCAATTTTGTTATTAGCTATCAATATGAACATATGATATAACTAATTAGTAGGTACTTAGACATTATACAAAATCCTACTTATTACACATTTTAAACTTTCGCGACTTGAAGACATTTAAAATTTTATAACAGGACTTAATCGCGTATGTATAACATTTGTTTATTTACCTCGACGTTTCAGTAGCGTTACAGCTACCGTGGTCACGAGAAGACTGCCCGCCGGTACTCGTTCGCCTCTTCGACCGATGAGAAACTACCCTCATTCGGTCAACACAAAATAACATTAGGATCGCGACACACTACACTGACAACATCCAAGTTAGTACTATACGTTCTTACACGACCCGAACACTTTTTTATCACTGGATCCAACGTTGAAGACAGTTTGTAGCCACATTCCCGGTTGAAATTTTTGTGTTTCTTTATTTCAACTGCTTCACGCACAATTCTCGTATAACAATGGCGATCATTGGAAAGGACTAAAGGTTGATGTAACTCGATCCTACTAATTGTATCCCAATATTATAAAGAAGTATGAGTGAGTACATACTACGTATGAGTACATACTACGTTTGTATCAAGTTGATACAAACTGTTAATACTGTCAACCATACCATATACTCGTAAATGGGAAAAATCGTATGAAACTCTATTGCAAACATCTCGCTAGAATTCCGGCTTAAATTTTAGGCTTGATTAATTTACAGAAACAAAGCTGCAAGATCCTTAAGCGATAGATTTTATATATATATTCTAAACAAAAACATCGCCGCGGGCTACAGCTAGTACTTTTAACTGTACCATAACGATGTCAGTCAGTACACATGTCATGGAAGAAATTTGAAAAAAAACTAAGTATTTAATTTTAGGGGCCTTATTACAGCAATAAACCAACTGTCTTTTGCCCATCTGTAGATCCACATTCAATGGAAAATGAACTTGGCATGTTGGTTTTTTGACTTGAAACTTGAAATACTTATAGTTTTACGACCTACTAGAGACAGAGTACCTGCGTTACGTTGAACTTTATAAATGATTTATACCTCGTACAACATTCAGAGGGTGTATTATAAATGAAACTGCTGTGTACTGTAAAGTAAGTTCGTACGAGTTAGTATCGTATGAGTTAGTAGCAAACTCTGATGGGACGTTGACCAGGACCGATAATTTAACGTGCCCTCTGAAATACGGAAGTGCTCAGAGTTGATAGTGCCATCCACTTACTGACCACTCAGATTGTTGCCTAGCTAACTTTGACGATCTATCAACAAACTCAGCAAGCTACTACGAATGCTTCGTACTCTACACGAGCACAGTTTTGTATAAAGGGCCCTCTGCATATTCGCCGATGATAGACGAATACCTGCCTGCGCTCACGAACGTGTAGAGGGTTGCTAGTATTCGTCGATCATTGTCTATCCAATTAATAGTTCGGCGAATAGTTCGGCAAATAGTTCGGCAAATAGTTCGGCGAATGCGTAGAGAGGCCATTAAAATTTTTATAAATAGCATTTGTATCTGCTGTGAGTGTGAGTGAAAAAATAAAGGGTCATTCCTTAATTTTGTCACTAGATTTTTCAGTTAAAACTCGCCCTCCCCTAGTTTTAGTAAAGTTGTAGGGCTGTTCTCAAACAACATGGATGTTTTGAGAGAACTCGATATGCAATTTATTGTTCAATCTGTTCATAGTGCTCAAATGCATGTTTACGAAAAGCCTATCGTTAAAAATCCACCATTATTCCACATTATTATTCAAAATCACAAGTTTTGGAAATACAACAAAATGACAACATGAATGTAATCAAGTGGTGGAAAGAAATTGAGCTCAAATGACAAAAATGTATTTTGATGTTCTCTATAATGTCTCCGAATCCATAATCATATCATAATTAATTACCTAAGATATAACCATCAATTAAGTTTTTCCTAATATACGCACAATAGAGGTAAACCTTTAAGGTAAGAGGAACTAGAGTTACTGTAAACTGTGTTGTGTAGGTACTAGGTACCGGCTACCGGTCGAGATATTGACATACTTAGCACTTACTTAGGCTATAATGTATTTGGTTCCAAGTTAAACCTTTGGACACCTTATCTGCGTTTGAATGGCTCAATCAGGCCGCTTACTATTCGTAAGGTACGGTACGATTGGATGAAATAGCACTGTGGTCACATCAAAATTGTCTTGCACTAAACCCAACAAAATCAAAATTTATGGTATTAGGCTCTCAAAAACAAATAGAGAAAACTCTATCATTTAACCCTACCATATCTATACAGGGAAACCCAGTGGAATATGCCACTGAAGTACGAAACCTAGGTATTGTCATGGATAGTCGTTTACAATTTCAAAACCATATTCTTAATGTAACTAAAAGCTGCTTTTATCGACTCCGGGTCATGTACAAAATTCGGCATCTTATTAGCGAAGATGTTAGAGTTAAATTATGTGAGGCATTGATTCTATCTAGGCTCAACTATGGAGATATTGTTACTGGTCCATGTATGCTGGCTAAAACAAGGAAGCTTGTGCAGCGTGTCCAAAACGCATGCATCCGTTTTTGTTATAAGGTCCCTCCTCGGAGTCATATCACTCCGTATATAAACCAAGCAAAGTTACTCAATATGACTTCCCGCAGGAACCTTCATCTGGCCAGTCTTGTTAACTGTCTCGTAAGGCTAAAACACCTGTATTATTTGTTTCAAAAATTAAAATGGCGTCATTATGATGATGAGCATAATGTGCGTAGAGCCAATAGGTTTAAACTAATTACACCATATCATAAGACGCGAGCTTTTGAAGGAAGTTTCCGCTACCAAGCCACAAAATGTTGGAATAACCTATCACCACCACTCAGAATTCCACTGAGCAAAACCACTTTTAAGTTAAAATATAAAAAACTTCTCTTACAAGAACAGCTTGGTGGTTCTACGTCAGTATAGCTCTTTTCTCTAATTTACATACTCACTCACTTAGGTATACAAGCCTCTACTTCTTACATTCACTAATCACATACTCGCCCATACTTACATACACACACTCTTTATGCACTTACACGACTTGCATCACACTACACGAAACACAGAAATCTTCTCACATTAAAATACACATTCATGTCATACCACCTTAAATTACCGTTTTGCCTTTTTTTGTTTAAATTTTTTGACTCTAGTTATCGCTCCTATTCTGTCCTTTTCCCTTTCCCTCCAGTTCCCTTCTCCTTCCTACTCCTTATGGGTAAGGCTGAAAAACAGCGTCTGGTTACAAAACCAGACAAATGCTGAGTCCTCACCTATTCAGCAAGCGGACGAACAAAGTAATATACATATATTGTTCAAGATGTATTATTTTAGTTTTAGTACCTAGGTACCCTATCTTACCTAAATGTATTAAGTGCTCTGTTTTGTCTTTGTGTCGTTTCGTTCGTGCTGAATAAATGTATTTTCTTTCTTTCTTCTTTCTTTCTTTCTTACGAGGCAAAAGATATGAGGAAGATACAACGGAATATACAAGCGAAAGATCAACGTCAAGAAGTAGATGTAGGCATGTATCGTGTTGATTTTTTCTGAAAAAAAGATGCATACTATTTATTGCTCACTTCGCTAGAAGTAGGTAAGTAAGTACCTAATACTATCGTCAAGAACTAGATGTATCGTGTAGATTTTGTCTAAAAAAAAATTCGGCTCGGTTGCCCATTAATATACTCACTTCGCTAGAAAATTGCGATTAGGGGGTGCCGTACGGAGCGCGATTTAAGTATTGTGATTGGGGGGGTGCTCAATTGAAAACCGTCCCGGGTGCTAACCAACGCTACGCCGCCACTGGAGGGTTGCGATCATTGGACCAGCGCTTTCATTGGACCACCGATGTATTTCCAAAAATATGATAGCTAGCAACAACAAAACCAATAGAAACGAGTCTTTAGCGACTCAAATGCACGACTTAAAATTGACGCACGATAAATTGCTCTAGGAATTCATTTTATGGGAAAAATATTGAAATTGAACAAAACGACCTTGTCGACGCCATATTGCAATTTTCGAGGAAATAAACATTCAAAAGGACTCAAGAAATATGGAGAATTAATTTTACACGAAGCCACCCTTAGTACATCTTTTAAATGCGGTTTCCAATGCTACGAATTCCATTGAACGACAGAGCCAATGATAGTGACGTATAGCAAAAAGAGCTGAAGTTAAGTGGAAAGGAAATTGCCGAATTTTCGCTGGAACCTGTGACATTCTTTACAATCGTTTCAAAACGAAAAAATCCGGGCAAACGAATACAAATCCCTCTTGAAACGGACGCGCACTTTTAACAGTACAAAGTACTAAATTGCGCGTCGGCATACTTCGTGCTTTAACTGAATTGTCCGAATATGAAACCAATTAGCCAGCCGTCGTCATCGCGCCATTCTTAGATTCAAAACCTCAAAGCATGGATGTAGGTACCTACGATCGATGAAGTGTCGTCCCACATTAAAAAAAAATATTTCAGTAAAACAAGTTATAAAGGTTACATTCATATAACAAGATTAACAAAGGAACGACTTATTTTTCAGATACCGAAGAATAATTAATTTGTAAAATGTCTGTTAGCTTCCTCACTAGGCACAGCCTGTATCGATAACTCAAATTATACACCGCTATTTTATAACTACCAGAAAAAGGACAATTAAAGCAGATGCAGAAAATGATAAATAATGGCATGGTCAGTTTTTTTTTATTTAACTATCACAAAACTATCGAGGATTGTTGTCAACCAAACCCGAACAGAATTTTATGAAAACTATACAAAAAAATACTACAGACATGCCCTCGTTTCATCCCGAGTTACTCCCGAGTTAGTCTCTACTCGTAGTTAGTAGTTGAAGCGCGATCTACATAGTTTGTGGTGTGTCGTTTTTGATTTTAATGAAAACAAAATATTTAAATAATTCCCTCTATATACTCGTAGGTACTTGGAACATCAATAACAGTTTTAAGTTAGTAGTACGAGTAGAATCAACTATTGATGATATAAAAATTTTTGAAAAAAAAATTGAACCGACTTCACATAACACAAATAGACACTAAGAACCTTCTATGTACCTACACTAAAAAGAGAAAAATAAGAATATACACATGCAATTATTACTTACAGTATTCAAATAATAAATTATTATGTTATATTATATTTTGAAGTCGGTGCCAACTACCTATGCATTTACATCTAAGAAGAAATTACGAGTACCTACAATAGAACTTGGGTGCAAAATTGTATGGAGTAGTTAGAGTAGAATAGTTGGCACCGACTTCAAATATAATATAACATAATAATTTATTATTTGAATACTGTAAGTAATAATTGCATGTGTATATTCTTATTTTTCTCTTTTTAGTGTAGGTACATAGAAGGTTCTTAGTGTCTATTTGTGTTATGTGAAGTCGGTTCTATTTTTGTTTCAAAAATTTTTATTTTTCAATTTTTAGTGTAAATAATATACCTAGTAGGTTAGGTTAGATATTGGAATAGTCAAGATCAAAGAAGTTAGAGTGAGAATCCCTCAGGAATAAAATTATATGGGATCACCTCGAGCGTATTTAAACATGTCAAACTATTCAATGTTTGACTCAGATTTTGTAGTGAGAATGAGGTTTTTTGAGATTTACAGGAAAACTATCAATCCCTCAGGAAAAAAAAGTATGAGGACCACCTAGATATGTATACCCTTTCAAGCAAAAAAAAAAAATTTTGGAAATCGGTCCACATTTTTCGAAAAGATCGGTGATTTTTTGAGTATTACGGGAAAACTATCAATCCCTCAGGAGTAAAATTTTTATGGGACCACTATGGTAGCATACCCTTTCAAACAAAAAAAAATTTTGGAAATCGGTTTACAACTGACGGAGATATCGATGAACATACATCCAAAAAAAAAACATACATACCTACACCCGAACATAGAACCTCCTCCTTTTTTTGAAGTCGGTTAAAAATGTAACCACATAATTTTTACCGTTATAAGATTGGATTCAGTCTCGTCAAAGGTGTCAATCGTAATTTCTATTTTTAAATATATTCCCAAATATTGTGTTTGTTGCGGCGCATAAAAAAACTAACAGCATCACGACTGTATTGATATTACTTTTTAAAGTAACATGATGGAATTAGGAACAGGAGTAGAATTACCAAATTCTATGAGACGCGTTTTATGCTGACAAAATGTATGATCAATGACCGATCACCTGTATGAGTAAAACTCGGCAATCGTTACCCTTTTACAACCATGCAAGTCAAATTAATTACTAAAAAATAAAAATATTCTATTTTGTTTCAGTTCTCGGACAAAATTAAAAAAATATCATTAAAATTAAAACAATATCCTTCACAGAAATAACCCAAACCATACTTCGGACTCCATTGTAAGTATTGGAAACGTACAGTTTGAATGCATCGGATCCAATTCAACAGCAAACAATAACATGAAAACAGGGTGTTTTTAATGAATATCGGGACTATATATTTTTTTCCAGAAACCTTTGAAATCAGATAATTTGCCCCATTGAGCCTTTATGTTTCACTCTTTGTTAGCTTCTGCTGAATGTGCCAAGTGATGTTTTGTGTAAAATTTATACCAAGTTAATAAACGGCTTCTGTTAAAGCAATATCGTGAAGGGAAACATCGTAAGAAAACCAGCTAGTATTCTTCGGCGATGGACTGGCTGGACTAGCGATAGACGTATGCTTGCAATGCCAAGAACAAAACGATAGCAGTACAGTTGTTACAACTGAGATTTAGCTCTATACAATTGCGCATGTACCTAGTACATTGCGTATGTAAATAGGGTGTCTAGATTTTCTAGTGGGTACAGTAATACAATTTGTAATCTGATTACAATCTACATAGTTGATTATTAATTCTTTTGTTGAGGAATTTAAATCTTGTAGTTTTCTTGGACATTATTAGAGGGATTCTATATTATAATGTTGCGGCCTGGTAAGATACACCATCTATGCAATATTCCTGAAGAAATGAAGGCAAGATGTCTTGTAATGGATCGCTGTGTTCAAATACTCAGCATAATTGTTCTAGGGTGTAATCGCCAGCGATTGGCGAAGTGTTTGATAGCGCTAAAAAGCAAACTAATAAATTGACCGTCACTGGAAGCTTTATACCTATTGAGATGCATTTTCGTTTTCGATTTCCTATCCGTTTGGACTTTTTTGACCGACATCAAAAAAGGGGAGGTTCTCAAGTCGTCCTTATGTTTGTTTTTGCATCTTGTTACGCGATTATGCCGCCAAAATTGTGGACCAGTTTTCAAAATTCTTTATTTTAATAATAATAATAAACAATGCTGGACATTTTCACACAGCATCATCTAGCCCCAAACTAAGCATAGCTTGTACTATGGGAACCAGATAACTGATATAATACTTATATATTTATTTGAAAGGTATACCTACCCGAGGTGGTCTTATATGAATTTTATTCCTGAGGGTTTGATAGTTTTTTTCGTAAAACTCTAAAAGCTTTTCCTCCTAGCCATTTGAAATCGAATCGCTAAGACTTCACCTGCGTCTAATGGCATTAATTGCCCAAATCTCATTTATTCTACGTCAAGTATTGCGGCACGTGAGTTCCTGGCATTACCTACTTATGTCAAACTGATGATTTACCAGCCAGGAACTCACGTGCCGCGAAACTTAGCATTAAATGTTTATGCAGTTTTGGTAATTAATGCCTTCAGACGCCGGTTGAGCCAAGCGTTATCTATCGATTTGATTTCTTATTGTTTGTTGTATTGGCTTATTTTTTACATATTTATTAGTTTACGCAAATCTCAAGTGTCTTAGATATTACGATATCATTATGGTAGAGTCACTAGATGTTCAAAGAAAAAAGGCTGGACTAGAGATGAACCAGGGCAGAACAAAGGTAATGACTAATATCTCAAAAATACCAATAACTCTACCTTGGAATATGTGGAGGAATATGTATGTATACCTTAGTCACCTAATCTCATCTCAGTAATCTGCCTATAAAACTAAAAATCAAAGCTAGCCTTAATTTTCTGTCTAACCTATGCATGCCAAACATGGACATTAACGAAAAAGATATTAGAGAGGCTCCAAGGCTCCATATGCCAGAGAGGCATAGAGAGAAGTTAACTTGGTATCAAACTCAAAGACCGTGTAAAAAACTCTGTAATCAGAGGAAAAACACTAATCAAAGATGTGGTGAAAAGAGTAATGGGTTTAAAGTGGAAATGGGCAGGACACTTATAAAGACAAAAGCCAAAAAGATGGCCCCATATCGCTACAAACTGGACACCTTTTAACTTTAAAAGAAAAAAAGGAAGACCACTAAAAAGATGTAATGATGATATCATGCAGATTGCTGGGAAAACATGGCCAATAATGGCAAGAGAAAGAGGGGAATAGTGCTCTCGGGAGGAGGCTTTCACCGCCTCAGGTGGCCCATATTTAAAGCAACATGCACATTTTTTTTACTAATTTTTATGTACTGTTACCTAGAAGTGAAAGGCTAATTTGTTAAATTATTTATTAGTTTCAGCATATTACGAGTATACGAGTATATTTCACGTGGCACCAATAGATCCGGTAATTTATCTAAATAATTCACTAAAACAGAGATTTATTTCAAATTGTTGGCGGAATGCGTAGTCAGCAAAGAACGGGGCCAGTTCCCCTCAATATGAAGGGATCCTCGACATCGTGATTATCTAACAGGATATTTATGTCAAGAACCCTTGACGTTACGTCACATTGAAGGTAGAATCGCGTGTTTTAAGATCCTGCTGTTGCTAAAACGATAAACTAGATCTTAGATCATGTCATTCATGATCCTTTGGAGATGTTGAAGGGGATAGTCAAAGGTAAGTCCCAATCTAAAGGTGTGCTAAAGGTTTCCTGAAGATGTTTTCCTTGAACTTGACTTGAATATTTTGTTTTCAGACTGAAAAATCCATTGATGCATGGTCTATTAATTATTACCTGTGGCAGAATTTTTAAAACTAAGTTTGGCTTTGCAAGCTGAGCTCACATCTAGAGTTAACAAGGTTCGCCGTTGACGGATACATCAAGAAGGACATCATTAATGAAGCATTAAGAGGTTGATGGTACAGGCAAAGATTGATATTGATTGAAACACAAACATTCAGACATACGAAATTTTCAGATCTATTTATATACTAACTAGCTGACCTGGCAAACATTGTTTTGCCATGTAAATTATTTTAAGTAAATATTTTGGTAGTCAAACAAAAAATAACTAACTTATTGTAAGTGTGTGAGGATGTGGTATAAACCGTAAGATAAAAATGAATAAAAAATCGGGGTAGACAATCTTTATCACTTAACGGCCTGTATTCCAGAAGAGGCCGCGCTTTTGTGATTTTTAAAGTCATCTAAGACATGGAATATACGAGTTTACAAGTCTGTAAAAAATATATATATTACTTAAGGATATAATCTAGTCAAAGTCGCAGTCAGTTACAAGATTTAATGAGCTTTACTTGCTAAAAAAAAGTCAAATTTACCCCTTTTTTTACGTTTTTTTCAATGTAATTTTACATTTCTTTTTTGTACTAAACTAAAGAATAGAATTATTTCTAAACAAATTCGCAGAGTTGGGCTTGATAAAGTTATTTTACTAATTACTATGTTTAAAAATCTACAAAATGCACGAGCGCGGAGGCGGACAGCGCTAAGAGTCTACTGCTGCAGGAATACCTGGTCTTAAGGGTATGAAAAATAGTTTACATCTTATTTAATTTTTTATTTTTTGACAAAGAACTGGCACTTTTTTTCTGAAACAAAACAAACCAAAGAGATCGGACCTCATTTCACAGCTAGGCAAATTTTCTATTGGAAAACTAAAACCTCATTTCACAGCTAGGAACATTTTGTATTGGAAATCTAAAACCTCATTTCACAAGTAAGAACTTTTTGTTTTGGAAAACTAAAACCTCATTTCACAGCTAGGAAGATTTTGCATCGGAAAACAAAATTTAAGTATTTTTTATTTTCTTATTATTTCTGTTTCTCACCCTTTAAACCTTCCACAATTAGTTCAAGATCAAAATAAGCCAAATCGATCCAGAGGTTCTTTAGTTGTAGCGAGACAAACCAACAGCTTTTTTTTAAGAAAAAAAAGTTCCTTATAATTTACCGAAACCATGATGAATGAAAAAAGAAAAAACCCAGTGAACAAAATGATTTCGCTTTAATTATTTAGTTTTAGTAAATTTTCCATTGTTTTATTATTTATTCTGCTATTCGAGGCGGAGAAAAATCCAACAAATAAAAATCATGAAAATCGGTGCAGCAGTTCTCGAGTTATTAGTGTTCATACAAACACAACTTTGTTTTATATGTATAGATCATATATAGTTGCCAACTCCTGTTTATTATTCACATATCGTTTATGTGCTATTCCATAATATTGCACGTAATTTATCAAGTATAAATTCCCATGCGGATGAAATCGGGGCCGTAGTTATTATAACTACGTCGGTCGGATCAGTTTACATGCGTTATTACAAATTGTTCTATCTTAATTGTGTATGTAGATGCACATGCACGTTGTCTCTATGTGCGTTCGAGCTGAGGTAGGTACACACATAGATTCAATTTGCATGAACTCTCCAATCTCCATGTACGAATGAGCGCTCTGTATCGCTTACGCATGAAACGAATTTACACACAGAATTAAGACCAATTCTCCTTAGTCAGATAAATACCAGGTGATGTTTTGCAAAATAGTAGTTTGCATTGCAGACGTGCAGAGTTAATCGACGATAAGCATGAAATAAAAAAAATTACCAAGACTGTTATTCTCTAAAGTCTAAGGTATGGTAAACAAACTATGTTAAGGCACTCACGCATATTTGGGATTGTCAGTGGCACGTTCAAATAACTGCTGCCGGCTTACCACTGACTACTTTTAAAGGTGTAAAAATGTAAGGCTGCGTACAAACTACACGTTCCAAGCTACGCGTTCACGCATTCCAATGAACGCATTGCAGCACGTTTATCATCAACATCATCATCTCAGCCATCTAGCATCCACTGCTGAACTTAGGCCTCCCCCATAGATTTCCACAGCGATCGATCTTATGCAGCCTGCACCCAACGGCTCCCATCAACCAGTCGTCTTTCCATCTCGTGGGGGGCCGTCCACTGCTGCGATTTCCGGTGCGTGGCCTCCACTTGAGAACTTTTCTGCTCCAACGGCCGTCAGCTCTACAAGCTATGTGCCCCGCCCACTGTGAGCTATGTCGGTGACTTTAGTGCGTCTACGGATCTCTTCATTGCTGATTCGATCTCGTAGAGAGAGCACGTTTATACATTTTGACATTTTACATCAACTCGCGCGAGGCTGTAGTCCGTACAAGCCGCTAAAACGCAGACTTCTATGAAGTTGCTGAGTTATTTGAATTCGTTTCTTGCTGTTCATCATTTTGAAATACATTTTATTTTATTTATTTTAAGAGTTTTAGGAGAACTTACAGAACTTACATTAAGTAGGTAATCATAATAATAATAATTTAGACTCACCAAAATTATAATATTCTTCCACAGCATCTTTCGTAAATAATAAATTCAGGAGAAATAAGCTTTTGTCGCACATCTGCCAAGTTTTGAATCCAAAGAGTGGAGGGATCCCGTTTTCAGAGAAATCAGTTAGCACAGTCTCCAACTCAGGCGGTGTGAAATCCTGAAACAAGTTCGTGTATTACAATTCATTCGTGCTACAGCCATTATTTACTGCGCTCGATAATGTCTGAAATTTTGAAAAATTGATCAAATATGCTATGCGTTCGCTTTTGTTGCATTTTCACCCGGCACTTAAGACTATTCAAATTACATATTTCAAACACTAGCGTGCGTGGAATACAGTAATACCTACTTTCTAAATACCTATTTCATCGATTGAGCTTTTTGCGATTTCATCGATTGCACACCACAGTTCGCTCAAAATCTATTATCATAATTATCAAAAAATAACCTGAACCTTAAAGCCTAGTTGGCCTATTGGGGGACTTTTTTATACGCATAGGTAGTTCACTAAATAGGTATATTCTTATTTTTAGAAACAGCGCGATTTGATTTCTTTTGTGTTGTCACCTATTACAGTAAGTAAATAACAAGAAGTAGCAATGATAAATACTCGTACATACACACACACACACACACACACAAATTAACATCTCATATGGGTAGAATAGAAACCACAGATTTTATTATACACATTTTTGACTTATTTTACTACTCATTCTTACTTGCAGTATGGGTTAAAATATCACTCCCCATACTCCCTAAAACATTTTAACAGCTAGTCAATTATTTTCATAAGTCAGAGATTATGTTGACGATGCACCATAGGTGGCTTTATATTTTGCTTTCTTCGGAAGTGAGGGCACTTCCAAAGTTATTTAATACCGAGAGGCATCGTGGATGTATTGCTGATACGCCTTAATTAGACGATTAGCATTTACCTAGTTACTGATAGCATAAAAAAGCTGATTTAAGACACGGTATAATTCAACTTTCGCCAAATTAAACTAAAATTGAAAGGAAATAGCTAGGCCAAACCAGCCTTGCTTTCGACATTGTTGTCTCAATTCCAAAAACATGAAGACCAAAATAAGTAAAATAACCGTTACCATGTTTTATAATAAGCAGTGAACCGCAGTATGATAAGAGCAAAGCCAATTGAATAAATCGCAGTCGTAATCTAAAAAAAATCTGTGCAATAATACCAGTAAGGTGTCATAGAGCCTTAAAAGTTCGAAAACATGTTACTAGTGCATGCTTGCACAGGCAAGCAAAAGACACGAGCAGCCCGCTTACCAAGTCGAACCTACCTATCATTATTCCAAGTGTATCTGAATGAAGCATCGACACGACAAGAAGAAGACAGACCCTACTGCGACATGAACTTGTTCGGTAGATCGTTATTTCGACGGAGACTTAGCTTCGACATAACTAAAATAAATAATGCTAGATACTTCACACAGCATCATCAAGCCATAAAATAAGCAAAGCGTGTGATTGCGGAACAAACTTGTGAGTTTCATTAAATCACTAAACCGGTTTAGTGAAAACGCACGGCTGCTAGAATTAACTAAGTTATTTAGTTAAAAGTTAGTTTGACACTAAAGCACTTAACAAAATGTAAACCAGCCATTTTACAAAAAATCACCAACATTAAATAATTGCAACTGTTGAAAAATAAAACATTAGCACTCCAGGAGTTTCGGCAGAAGTAAAAACTTGAACAGTTCTAAACGTGAGAAATAACCCGGTGGCGATGAGCAGTCACGTGACTCACACGTGACCTTTTCGAGGGGAATCCAAGAGTTTTCCTCATACCAAAACTGCCAAACGCGCCTTTAGAACTTCCACTTCAAAAAGCCTTCTGAAATCAACCTTCTGCACAAGAGGCGGGCTTTTGCCCACTGATCCACTAAAAAAAACGCCGTTACGATTGAAACCGGTGCTCGCCGTACCTAATGAAAATGTTTAATCCCGCTAATCGGCTAAAAATAATAATTAGAGCAAAGAGGCCACATCTAAGATAATCTGTTGGCCCTTGATCCTTAGCCCATAAATTAGCAGTACCGATTTCCATCTCAGTGGCGAGATTGCAAAATTAAATAAAGTGCAAAAGTTACTGTCCTAATCTGGGACTTCAACTCGCGGTTGTCTTCACTCAGAAGTAGAGCTCTGTACCACAGAATTCTATACTATAGTATATAACATCATTGCTCTATACACTTCGGCCATCTTGACGTGACGAAATTAAGAACAAGTTTGTCGATCTTTGCCGAAAATAACTGTCAGAGATGGTGTCGGTGATGGTCATGTGACTAGCGACGCGAGTTCAATGATTTGCATTTTTGAGATAGAAAAAAAACATTGAACTCGCGACACTGTAACCGTTAAAAGTATTGTTTTCATATCCAAGACAAGACCGTCCAAGACCAAGACCATTCTATTTTTGAAATGGAAACTTCTTGAGGCGCATTGGGCATTTTTGAGATAGAAAAAAAGCATTGAACTCGCGACACTGAATTCGTTAAAAGCATTGTTTTAATATCCTTTAATTTATTTTTACGCACCTAAACGAGTTGAATGTTGTAGTGAAAAAAATGGCATTCATCTCGAACACCTTCTAAAATTAAATAAAGGATATTATAACAATGCTTTTATTGACTTATCATTGATCTATCATGTTTAGGGCTGGTTTCACCAAACTTTATCTAACAGAGCGTTAGTTAATTGGACATCAAATTTAGTAAGAAAAATAACAACGGATTAAGATTTTAACAGACCGATACGATTGTTTTGTGTTCTTTCCAAAGGAAATCTTCACTAACAAGCCGCTAAATCTAATCGCTGGTCGGCGGCTGGTTAGCTCACTGACAGTTGACACCGTAGAAAATTAAAAAATATGTTGCAACAACGTCTTGAAAGGTTCGCGCCGTAACCATAGCAACAGAAATAACAACGAAGTTTGAAGGAAAATTCCCTAACCGCGATTAACTAACCAGCTGTTAGATTGACTTTTGGTGAAACCAGCCCTTAATAGTAACATTTACTGCTTATGACCTACACAATCGATATCTAAATAGAAATAGTGTTAGTTTAATTTTTCAAAACGTCCGGGTGCGATTCCCGAGCTGAGTAGGTTAGGTACAAGTTTTTTTAAAATGTTTAAATTCAGTTGTCCTTGTTACTAAAATTGATGACAGATCCTTGTATGTCTTATAGTTTTCGATTTTCTCATACAGATCTAAATGTTACGCCCTGTATTACGCAGTTATTACTGTTTCGAACTGCGCAACAATTACCTAGTCCAAAAGTTCGTTGAATAATACATCGAAATGTAATGTTTTGCTTAGAAAAGTCTGTTTTTAACCGACTTCAAAAAAAGGAGGAGGTTCTATGTTCGGGTGTATGTAAGTTTTTTTTTTTTTTATGTATGTTCACCGATATCTCCGTCATGTATAATTAAATTAACTAGTGAACACGCGTGCGCGACTTCGTCTGCGCATTTTTTCGTTGTTATGAACAAAGTGCAACAATTTTAATTATGCAAAATTATAAAATACTTAATATGAAGTTTATTTGCTATAGAATATTTTGTACCGAGTTTGGAGTGAATCGGAAGGACAAGAATATTTTTTTATAATAGTAGTAGGATTAGTAGGATAGAATATTAGGGTATTCCAGAACTTAAAACATTTGGGTACATTCCATTCATAACAATTGGTTAAGTGTTCACGGAGATACGTGGTAACAAAAATTCGCAAACAACACACAGACTTTCGCATTTATAACAATTATTTGTAGAATACGCCGTAATAATTTGCCAGAGTTCGTAGTGCATCGTAGCATATTGGACGGTGTAGAGCAGTAATTAATTGGTTGTATACGCCTCATATATCATTATTTTTTATAATTGACGATACCAATGATCAAAGAGCTCACTCGGACAGAAGTACGTATAGCAATTCAATTACTCGCTTTTGAGTTTTCACCTGCAGTGCAGTCGGTGATTTCTCTCGGTTTTAGGGTTCTGTACCTCGAAAATAAACCGAACCATTGAGGATCACTTACTGTCCCTCTGTATGTCTGTCAAGACTCTTTATCTCGGGAATGTGTTGAGGAATCGAGTTGAAATGAAAACTATACAGATGAAAGATAAACAAAAAGAAAAAGATACGGCCATATGCCGAAAAAAACGTATATTCCTCTTTAAAACTATGAAATTTGGCAAGTATTAGGGAAAAGTCTTGAACACTAATTTCTAATTTAATTTCAAAATAAAATGCAAGGAAAGGGGTTCTAAATTTTCAAGTGAGTTAACCGTATCATGTGAAGTATCGTATAAAAAGGATATTTTTTCTGACTGACTGATCATATTTTCAATTGGATACTTTTCATTTATTTCATTATAAGAACTATTGGAAATACAGAAATGAATGTGCAATCCAGCGAGCTCATGATAAGAGCGTGAATTCATTCAATGGGTATTCAATACTTGGAAATAATTTATACGAGTTCAAAGAAGATAAAGAAAAATCTGAATGCAAGTCTATCATAACTTTCAATTAGTATCCACTTTCCTTCATTCCATGGAACAGAAAAAATACAATTAAAATTAAAAAAAAAAAAAAACAATACGGAACTATGAACTTATTTATGCAAAATTATTGTTTCCTTTGTGACAATTAAAATCAGAAAGTTACATAAGTACGACAACTTTAGAAGCCTATAATTACTGGCATTTAAACAAGCTTAGAACTACTAATTAGCAGTGTAACTGTAACCAATAGTAATAATGTGACTTGCAGTGTTTCTGTCGCAGCCAACTGACAGCTTAATCAGGTCTTCAATTAAGCGCCGTTTAACAAAATAGCTAGCTAGGCGTTTAATTGAACGGTTGATTAAACCAGTTGCCTGCGACACTTCCATTGCCAAATAACTTGCAAACATAATCTTAGGGTAAAAATTACTAAAAACGTTTGTATGAAAAATCGTGTTCGACTGCTACATGCAAACTTGAAACTCAACGAGTTCAATTAAATTCAGCATTCAAATAATTTCAAAACAATGCCTAGAAGCAGATATAGGGAGTGTTAAAGTTTGTTTAGCGTGGTCCAATTTAGGTATGAAGTAGGTATGAGTATTTATTTAGTAGTGTAATTAAAAAAAACTACCCTTCAAAGGGGATGGTAGAGGGAGCTTATGTTGCTATGGGAACCATAAGTCCTGGGGTCGGATCCACATCTGACAGAAAATGCGTCCTATGTTATCGGTCGCATAACGCCAGAATAAACAAATATATCCTACTCATATATTAAAGCTGAATGTTTGCGAGTTTGTTTAGATGCCTATTTAGACATTACATTTTCACCCGACTCTCAAAGGACGGGTTATGTTTTTTACGCGTATCTTGTATGTATGACATACAAGATACACACACATACGCATATGTGTATAGATACGCGCGCATACATTGTATGTATGCAATTGCAATGCGTTAAATTTCTTTGTACCCGTTTGTTTTAGATTAATTATTTATTATACATTTAGATAGAATACATTAGATTTAATCCCCATTGATTACAAAAATATATACAAGTCATATTTAAACTTAGTTTTGAATAACAAATTGCTCTCCCACTAGTTCAGTTGTCCAGTTCAGCTGACTGAACTAGTGAGATTTCTTTTCTCGTTTGTTCAGTCGACTGAACTAGTGAGATTTCTTTCTCGTTTGTTCAGTTAAGAAATATAATGAATGCATGCAAACGGTTTAATTCATGTACATACATAGTTTAGGTAATTTTGTACCCTACAATATCTCAAAAGTTGACATGTTGGAGTCGGGTTTTTTGATTTTCGGGTTCTGTTGCCTTCTCCTCCTTGAATCGTATTCCTCAGTGCTGAGGGTCGTGACCTCCTTTAGGTATCACTTTCTCCCTTATTATGTCTCTCCATCTTCCTCTGTCCCCGGCAGTATGAAGAGCATTGTAAATCGAGGTGTCGAGAGTGGTGCGAATTTGGTCAGACCAGCGCATCGGACTTCGCCCACGAGGTCTTTTTCCTTCTATTTTTCCGGTCACTATCAGCTTCTCTAGGTTGTCTGTTGCCTTCATAGACACCTTAATAAATTTTTTTTTCAAATATCTTTCAATGATAGACACCGCGCAATTTAGAGTTTTATTATAGTAAAGACTATAAAGTACTTAGAAGGATATTAGGAACGAATTAAGTAAAATGAACTGTCGAGTGTGGCTGTTAGAATCTGTTATAAATAAAAGTATTTTATTAATGTTGGTTAAACCATCACTAGGTTGACCTAATTACCTACGTGTAATGCGCCCTTTCTGTGGCATTTTCTGGCAATGCGGCACTTCGTAACCTCCTTCGTAACCTCTCTCGTTATAATAGGTACTAGCAGTATTACAAAATTATAATGGAATATGAACTTATTTTTGAAATATGCTTGCGAGTCTGTTACGAAAGAAAAATACAAGAACAAAATTACAATTTCTGTTTATATCATGAATCTTGAAAAACACACCGGTATGTCTACGAGTCGTCAAAATCGTATACCCTTCGAAATTTTACATCGACTCGCGCGATCCTTGGAACGCGTGACCGCGCAGTTTGTACGCAGCTAACACCATAATAGTTTTAAATAATTAGCATTATTAACTACATAATATTTACATGACAATGTTATATGTATTAGTTAAAACAACTTTAAATACGTGGCTACCTCTTTTAATAAAATGAGACTGGCAATAAAACGCATAAGCTATCGTAAAATCTTTCAAAAACAACTACCTAAGTAAATGCAAATAGTGAACTTTTGTATCGAATACTACCACTACTCAGGTCAGAATCCACCTTGAAATATAACTATCTAGGATAAAATGTACTACGTACTACGTATTTGGATAAAATGCCAAAAGCCAAGAAAGTTGTAATTATTATTTCAGTCATATTTAATGAATAATCGAGCAATGCTAATAGAACACTATTATTGCCTCTTCGTTTATATTCGTGCAAGGATTTGAGGTAATTTTAAGAGCATAATTTATTTATTACATTTTTGTTATTCCATACTTGTCACTAGTTTTCGAACTTAATTATGAACCCCGTAAGGTCAATATTTCTAAGTCACGAACTGTACGGGTCTCAATAAAATTTTGGGTTGGAAATGCTGATAGGATAAACTTTTTCCTAAAACTGGCTCCCATCCGTCGCTTTTAAAGTATATTCCTGGTCACATTTCAACTATGCGAAATATACTCAGTAGTTAAAGCATGATATACAAAGATCCACGTCAAGTCTCATCATCATCATCATCAAGTGCAGCATGTTTTATCCCACGATAGCCATTGGCTTTGCTTTGATCACGCCTACCTCTTCAATCGAAATCAGAATCTTATAATAATTTACTAGCGTCACTCCCGCAGTGTGACTCGCGGTCTCTCGGGATTATTTAATTTTTTCGTGATAAAACCTATGTCCTTCCCTGGAACACGATCTTTATCCATGCCAAAGAGCCAAATCTGTTCAAAAGTTTGGGCATGAAAGGTAACAGATAGACAAACAGAGTTACTTTAACATTTATAATGATATAGTATGGATTAGTATTCATTCAGCGTTGAGAATACCAAAAGCTGTTCTATTGTAACGTGCTTGATATTTGCCGAGGGCATTACACAAGTATGAGTACCTAAAATGCTTTTCAGCCCATCAGTTGTTATTTGACTATTCGGAGTTGCCCTTAATTAATGGAGAACTTATACCATAAGTAGCACTATAACAAGATGTCGGCATTTAGTCGATAGTAATTACTCAATTACCATAACCATAACCTACATAACAAGATTATGGAAATCAATAATCAATGTTGAATAATAATTGGGGGTTAAGATGAGCAGCTTATTTCCTGGTAGTTTTTGAACGGCATGTCAATTTTGCATAACCCAGTTCATTAAAGGTATTATCATGTTTTTGCATGCAGTAACTAGTGTGCAAGCAAGAGACTATGATAAGCGTCTCCATTACAAAGGAAGCCATTTATTTTAACCATTTGTAATTTATTTATTTCATACATAAATAACGAAATCATAATTGAAATAGAATTGAAATAATATTTGGATTTGGTAAAAAAATTTAATTGTTTAGAAATCCAGATTTTTCAACTTATGAAATCTTTTGTTTATTTATTCATGTCATACAGTATAGATACATACATAAGAGTTCATGTTAACTCATCTGATACGATATTTTTTTCTAATGTACTCGTATATTTACTTTGTAAAAGTGCGATCTATAAGTCAATAAAGTTGGTCTCGCCGACTGTGCTCGGTACGTGGAGCTACCAACTTCAATTTAAATTTTTTTGCGCAAGCTCACCGGCTGGTAAACAACGTCTGACCTCCGGCGGTTCACATTGCTCAAAAACAGTGACAGTAACAAGTAGTGTCAGCAGTTAGTGCGCACCTAGTCAAAAAAGTTGACCTTGTCCCAGACTGCGGCTATGTTTGTAATAATGTCACCCCTCCTGAAATCCATCGTCCTTTCTCCTCCAAACATCTATTACCCCGTCCTCCCTTTATAGCATGTAAATTAATTACTGTTAGTAAAATAAAACTTTAAATAATTAGACGTCGTTAACATACTCATTGTAAATAAGTTCACCGTCGCCTTGAATGTGTTATGTACTTACTTATATTATTTTATTGTGTTTTTCCATAGTGTGTATAATTTTTATCCTACCCTCATAATCTTGCATCAATAAAAATACAAATCGAGACTCCCTCCTGCAGACCTCCATCATTTTACCGTTCTAATGTCGTTCAAACGCTGACATTGGCAAAATTGTTACTCATTTTCGTCACAGGCGCCAGAAAAAAAAGAATAAGAAGAAAAAAGTTGACTCACTGCTGACCGATCAGTTCATACTACTCATTGTACTGTTACTTGGCACTGTGCTTATGCTAACCAGCTATTAAAGACGCAAAATGTCGAAAAGTAGCAAAGTTTAGTAGAAATGAGTCACTACTACACCAAAAATTCATAGCGTAGCTTGTCTCTACGAGAGCGTAGCACTCTACGCTTCTCGTAGCAATCTACGAGTATGTTGTACAAACATGCGAACTAACTGCAATACTTTAAAACATCCACTTCTTTAATTGAAAAGTAGCAATTACATAAGCATTTGTTTGGTGACTAATTTTGTTTTAATTATTTATTGAATTAATAAAATACTTACAGAAACACGCTTAGCCTCGGTTCTCGTGGATGATCTTCAAGACCAACTTCATGTAAAAAAAATAAAAATAAAACCATAAAGGGTGTTGGCCGGTACAAACATAATGGAAATGGGCAAAATAATATAACATAAAATAAAAAAGTAATTTATCCATAGGACCTGAAAGGAAAGGCAAATGTTAGCACAGAAGGAACTTAGAACTGTATCTGTTCTGACTAGTGGAATAAAATAACGGTGCTTATTTTTTTTACTTCTGACTACATAGTTCGATTCCCGGGTAAAGCAAGTGACTTTTCAATGCAGTTTTGTTTCTATTTAGAAATAACGGAATGGTTTCCCTCCAGGACCCACTGATCCACCCTGTACCTATAAAGGGTACATTTAGATCGGTCAGTATGGGGAAGTCTGAAACTATAAGACATTCAAAGGATCTGTTCTAAGAAACCATGTCATCGATTTTATTAACAAAGAAAACTGCATTCATACATTTTAAAATACTGACTACTTCAATACTATCTACCCTGACATTACCTTACTATTACTTTTAATTTTATTAAATATAAATATAATAAAATTAAATACAAATATAATTAATGCCTACTTAATTGAAATTGCAGCAAACTACAGGTACTGTATGTACCTTACCCACTAAGCCTACTTAGACCTAAGCTACATCTATGCACATGCAAACAATGAATAAATGAATATGAATACGAAAAAACTTGAACTCAGCTCGGGAATCGAACCTGGACGTTTTTTAAAATAAAACTAACACTATTTCTATTTAGATACCGATTATGTAGGTCTTAGAAACAGTAAATATTACTATGAAACATCATGTCTTAAATTAATGAAAGCGTTTTTTTTTGATATCGTTTAATTTATTTTAATAGGAGTTCGAAATGACTACCATTTTTTTCAATACAACATTTAACTCATTTAGGTGTGTACAAAATAAATTAAAATTTATTTTCGAAATTGCCCTGTGAACGCACATTATGTCATAATAATGGAGTAATGTGCGTTCACGGTGCAATTTTGTAACAGAATCGACAGCTGTTATAAATCCAAATAATCCAAAATGCCGAGTCCAAATACTCGGCGTGCCGTTTTTGAAAGAAGACGAGGACCGTAGACTACAATCACAATAATTCAGGCCGTTAGTTGAACGAAGCCATTTAATAAACTGGCTAGGCGTTTAATTAAAATTTTATTCGTTTCGTTTTATTGTATTTCATTTTTTTTCTTAAGGCTATATATTAGTTATAATTTTAAGTTTATAATTTTACCGTGATTTTTCCTCCCTTTTATTGATTCTAAGATTGTTTAGTCATTATTTTCTGACTGTTCAATACTATCTTAACGCGAGCTATCTACACTTTCCGACTTCAATGTTTACTTACATTATGTTTGCATTATCTTTTTTCATGTTTGAGCTGCTTTAAGATAAAGACTTTCCGTGTAAATGTTTCAAACATAACAAAAATTCCCGAAAATCTTTTTTTATGTTGAACACCATGATTTTATGTATAGTCAAACAACTACCAACTGCCCATTGCGGTCAGTTACAGATCAATGATAAATTTATATTATGAGTAATTGGCAAACTCTGGTGACAGAGTTTTTAGGCCGAGGCTCCATCCGGGACCGACAATTAGGCGTGCCCTCCTAAGCACGAAAGCGCTTAGCTGATAGTGCCACTATAGTCACAACACTTGTGACCGTCAAAAAACGTTGCTCCACTTTGACGATCTATCAAGAACGACTAAAAAGTTACTGCTACAGGTATTTGTCCAAGAAACAAAACGGTGGAACAGAGGCAAACATACAGTAGTTTTTTTGGAGTAACTTTTTTGCCATGAGCGCTTTTGTCCATGGAGCTATCCCGAGCTTACGCACACAGAAACAACGAGCATGTGCACTACACAAACGTGAGATAGAACTGTGCAGGCTGACAAGCCTCTCAAAAAGTCAATTAATATGAACACCTGGCTTGACACAAGTCATTGCCTATTAAGCATTTGTTCGCGTTTCACCATTATTAATTGGTAGCATGTTCAAATCGTTCAATACATCAATTTTACCAACTCGATGTCTTTAATATGTAAAAAACAACCTTGGCACCTTATATTAAAGTTCCATTTACAATAGGTTGACTAAAATTGAATAGTGAATTTTCATACTATGAATGTTTATTAAACAGTGATTACGGTCAGAGATAATGTTTCTATTTTAATTGTCATTTTATGCATATTTAAAAACTAAAATATACTCTGTACAGTCCCGTTAGACTGTACATGAAATTTAAAGTTAGTTTGAGTTTGAGTGCACTGTTAAAGTTAAGGTAAAACACTGAGATAGCAAAACACTGAATTTATTTAAGTTAAAAAATATGTAAGTTAGAAGTTAATTCGCGGAAGTAAATCACTATTACAGATTGGTGTTTCCGACCCGTGTTTCCCCGATGGGTAGCTAAATTCGCACTGACTGGTTATGATTATTAAAATGTTAAGGCAGCGTAAATGCCGACTCAGTAACCTACTTTAAAGTGTACGTGACTGTACATACTCCAAGTTAACTTCAATTTTCTCGTAAAAAATAGTGTATTCTAGACCTTAATCACTTTAGCCCGATGAACAAAGCAGAAAATTTTAAATATTTTATAGTATGAGCACTTTTGCAATTTGTTACGGATATAATTTGCTAAGAAATATTTAGTAGTACCCCTTTTTACCTCGGAGCTAAAAAAAATCACAAGTAGGAAGTAAATTCATGCCTTAACATACACGTGTTACCTGTTTATTATCATACTAGCTTTTAGCGAGGCTTTACTCGCGTTTTGAATAGTCTAATAGCTGTTATTATTTGACGACCTCTGTGGCGCAGTGGGCGCAGGTTCGATCCCTGCTGCGAGATAAATGTTTGTATGATCTGCAAAAATTTATCTCGGGTCTTGGTGTTTCTATGTACAATATGTATGTATTTACAAACAAAAAATATATAAGTATATTATCAGGATATTGAGATTGGGTTAAGGATGAATAGGACAAAGACCAAGGTCATGACTAACAGCGCTGAGACCAGGGTGACGGTGGATGGAGAACAGTTAGCATACGTCCAGGAGTACATCTACCTGGGCCAAATAGTCTCCTTCGAGTCCAGGCAAGAAAAGGAAATCGCTCGGCGAACCGAAAATGCCTGGAGGAGCTATTGGTCCATGGGCAGCTTAATGAAAGGAGATCTTCCTTTATCACTCAAGCGCAAGTTGATGGACGTATGCATTCTCCCCATCCTCACGTATGGTGCGCAGACCTGGTCTTTGACCAACATCCAAAAGTATAAGCTCAAGGTTTGCCAACGCGCGATGGAGCGCAGCATACTCGGAGTAAAGCGGATCGACCGTATTCGCAACACCGAGCTGCGCTCAAGAACACAGATCGCCGATGTAGCCACAAAAGCCGCAAAGCTTAAATGGGACTGGGCGGGCCATGTTTGCCGCATGTCGGGAGACCAGTGGGCCAAATTGACCACGGAGTGGTGCCCTGATACGTTGCGACGACGTCGCGGCAGACCACGAACAAGATGGAGGGACGAGCTCGCCAAATTCCGTGCCGACTGGACAATATTAGCACGGGAGAGGGACGAATGGAGGGAATGGGGGGAGGCCTTTGCCCAGCAGTGGGACATGAAGGGCTAATATAATAATAATAATAATAATAATAATTATCAGGACCGAAGATGTGATGAAATTAAATTATCGCCCGATCGGATGGGGCTTATCTTCAATTCTCAGTTCGATTTAATGAAATATTTATCTGGTTCCAATAGTACAAGCTTTGCTTCGTCTGTAGCTATATGATGCTGTATGAAAATGTCCTGCATTATTTATTTATTCCAGATCACTGTCTACACCTATTCCATATCCCACCTACTTGTCATAAACTTTTAGCTTTATTATATTAGTAGGATAGTAAAACCAAAAAACAAATCCTCTCGAATGGGTATTCTGCAGTTATTGCAGAACAACAAAACATTCATTTACAAGCCTAAAGTTTTTAATCTACGATACGGGGCGGGCCTCGCCACTAAATTATCGGACGCGACCTAAATTACCTGTGGGGTCAGGAGCACACTTGCTTAGCGGAAGTTTTTAAAAGTGTTTAAACTGTCTTACTTCAAAAGTCTATCTGCATCATGCCGTGTACCTGGCTTAGTTAGTTCACTGACTAAACAAAAAGGCTCCGAATTGTTTTGTATGTTTTAATTTTTATTGTAGTAATACAACTAGAAGGATAGATGTTTCATGTTCCGTTTTGTTTTAGCAGAATTAATTGTACGCGTTCTAGTTAGTTCCAAATAAAATAATAAATAAAGTGAAGTAAACAATTCGCTTCGTCACGAAACTATACAGTCTCTATAAAGTTTTGGAAACATGCTGACCGGCTTTTTTAAGCCATCTTAGTCTTTAAAACGTGCAATGAGCATATAAAAAACTTGTAGGTGCAGATATAACTTGCGTAACAGCAAACTTGCGTTGCGTAGCTTGTCTCTACGCTTTCGTAGCACTCTACGCTCCGCGTAGCACTCTATTGCTCCTTTTAGCAGTCTACTAGGTAATAATACTCGCAAAGCCACTAGAACCTATTATGTAAGTGCTTCATTTATGCAAACACCCACTTTTTAGAGTAATTCTAAAATAAGCATAGCATTATTTTTAGGTGCATTACTACAAGCAAAAACGGTGTCTTAGATTTAATTTTTAATATTATTTTAATTGTGTTTTGCTAATTGTTGTAGTTATTGTGCATTGTATTAAAACAATACTTACATATTTTTTCCTAGTCACGATCCCCTTAAATGAAAGCATACCAAAAATTAAATTCGATCTGAATAAACGTCTAAGAAAAATAATTTTAAATCTGAATTGTTAATCCCCGTTGGACCTGTAAGGAAAAGCGTATATTAGCACATCATACACTAGAGGTGCTTCTGAATCTAGATCTATTTATTTGTACAGTGTTTTTTACAAAGTGCATTTTGACGGAGATCATTAAAGATTGTTTTATTTTAAGTAGGTATATAAACTATTAGATTATATTATTTACCGTGCGAATATTAAGTCGAACAAAATAAGTTTTGGCCTTTTCTTTAAATAATATATGTATTAATATACACCGCTATTTTGTAATTACCAAAAAAATTTTAAACAATATGATCTCGGTCTCTGTTACTGATCACATTTATGTAGTTAAAACTCAAAAAAAGAGAAAAAAAATTATAACCTCAAAAGGAGACGAGACGAGTCAGACATGGATTTATGGTAGCTACTGCGGTTTTACTGACTGGGGATGATACGAGAACATAGTTTGAATGAAAGTTTGTACGCGATTGTTGTCTATAGTACTTATTTGTACAGTTTTCATAAAATTTTGTTCGGTTTTGGTGGACTACAATCCTCGATAACTTTGTTATAGTTAAATAAAAAAAATTTCTGACCATGCCATTATCATTTTCTGTATCTGCTGCAACTGTCCTTAATTTTTTTTTTTGGTAGTCATAAAATAGCGGTGTACCTATATCTTTACGTTTAAGCTGTTAGAACAGATGGTATAAATCAATGGTAGGTAGGTAGGTACTATGGACACCAGACGAAGATAGGCGAAATGTATTACCGTTAAGTGCTGTTTGTTACAGCATGTTTTCATTTATAGCATGCCTACCGTAATCGAGGATTTTGTTTTCATAAAACTGCATTTCCATCTGTAAGAAAACTTCCCCGAGAAATGTCTGACAGCCCGACAAATGCAGAAGTTTCGTGATAACCATAGACTTCAGGATATACAAGACCTTAGATTATCGAACGCCGCCGCTCAAGACCAACAGTGACAGATAAACGGTGATACCTACAAATGAAATGTCATCACTAATCCGTGTTCGTAAAGTAATGTTGGATGATGTAAAATGTTATCGATACTTTTAATGGATGCCCCCACTAGTTGGAAAGACGATTTTGTAAAGGTCGCTGGGAGCCGTTGGGTGCAGGCTGCATAAGATCGATCACTGTGGAAATCGATGGGGGAAACCTATGTTCAGCAGTGGACGCTAGATGGCTGAGATGATAATGATGATGATGACTTTTACTGGCGGTATTATATTAGAGGACAACTAGCTGGACCCGCGACTTCGTCAGCAAAATAAAAACAACTTCCAAACGCAATAGTAGTGCCATCTCGACCTCAGCCATAGGTTTTGTTTCTCTCTGCGTAAGAGATACTGAGTGCTCATTCGTCCATGTAGCATTTTCGAATTATCGCATGCACACAAAAACAACGTGCATGTGCACACACTATTAAGGGCCGCGAGATAGAACCGCCTTCGCGAGATAGAATAACTGTACTGATAAGACCCCTTGCAGACTGCAGATTTTCTATCGGCCGATAGTTGAGACAGAATATACTTCGGCTCGTAATGAGTACGGAGAAGTAAGCCCAAGTATGTTCCGTCTCAACTATCGGCCGATAGAAAGTCTGCAGTCTGCGAGGGTTCTAACTGTCCGTATACAGGGTCTTTTATTTTAAACTACACAAACTGACAGGGCTTCATTTTTGGGTTGTAAATAGACGTTTGACTGTATCAATTTAATGATTTTCAAGGAGAACAGACATTCCACCAACCGCAGCCCGGCTACATCCGAGCGCACACACATGCACGCTAGAATGGACTAAGTTATACAGGAAGCAACAATGAATTGAAAGGATAGTCATTATCGATTTTCTCGGTATTTTTATAACAAAACAAAAAAAAAATC
Organism: Epirrhoe alternata; assembly: GCA_963565295.1. Lineage (NCBI taxonomy): Eukaryota > Metazoa > Arthropoda > Insecta > Lepidoptera > Geometridae > Epirrhoe > Epirrhoe alternata. Next base: position 7,800,256 of record OY751375.1, read on the forward strand.
ATTGGCAATATATTTTTTACTACATATATTTGTTGAACCCAATTCCTGAATAAAGTTAGTTTAAAATGAAAGACCCTACCAGCATTCACCTGATCCAAAATAAAAGTTTTCTTTTCAATTATATCCGGGTATTAGGAACTCGGTACCTACCTTCTAAGTTTTTAACTACATATTTAGTTCAATAAAACGGTGATATCTTTTTCGAATGTTCAAACAATGATTTCAATTACGTTCTAGCTAGTGGCCATCCCTTGTAATACCTTGCAATATATAAAATTTACTGCGAAACCAAAGCTGACTAATTAGTGAGGTATCTTTCGTGCAGGTTAATAAAATCTCCGTCTACTTCCGTTACAATAAACAACTTTATAGGTGTAATACAGGGTGTAAAAAGACGTCTACCGAAGCCGAAAGGGGTAGGTACAACATCCCAACACACAACCAAATCCAAAAGGATTTTTCGAAAAAATCATTATATCCGGAGAAAACAGCGTTTAAAGGGTACTGTTTGCGTATGTTCTGGGCGCGTTGTTTTGCGTAGATTACTGGATTTTGAGTTTTAACGAAATTATTAGGTAGGTATAGGTATGGTCTTATAAATGTTTGTATGATCTGTAAATATTTATCTCGGGTCTGGGTGTTTCTATGTATGATATGTATGTATTTACAAAAAAAAAGTATATAAGTAGTATATAAGTTATCTGGTTCCCATAGTACAAGCTTTGCTTAGTTTGTGGCTAGATGATGCTCTGTGAAATTGTCCAGCATTATTTATTTTATATATTTATTATGTCGTACTAGTAGTATATAACCGAAAATAACATAACATGACGAAGCTAAGTCAAGATTTTTTTGCTTTTTTTTTCGCTAAATATGTTTAGAATGATGGTATGATTGCAACCCCTCAGTTTTCGGTAGCAGTCTTTTTACACCCTGTATAGTTAGTTAAGGTACAGTAGTAATACATTATGCACTTACACATACACACACATAACATTTTGTACCGACTTTTTATGAAATTTGACCGAATATATGCTACTATTAATTTAGAATTAAAGAAACAGTTAGAAACAGTGTTTTCTCCGGATATTCCGGTTACTTACTTCCGGATATTACATTTTCGGAAAATCCTTTTGGATTTAGTTGTGTGTTGGGATGCTGTACCTACCCCTTGCGGCTTTGGTAGACGTCTTTTTACACCCTGTAGGTATGTAAGTACAATCATATATATATACTTATAGGTATATATTTAATATCATTGTGTATGTACTATAGAAGTTAATGAATAAACAAACAGAATTATTATTTTTAAACGGGGTATAAACAAACAGACATTTCAATCAACTTGAGTATATAACTATCTCAAAATGCGAAAACGATACTTACAGAAATGCTGTTATTCTGACGATAAACTGCATTGATATTGCGAATCTTTTTTTAATTAACTTTGAAGATAACAATTAATATAACAATATATAATCCTATATTGGATTTATACATCGATTGGTGATAAAGTACCCAGTCTGGTTATAAAACAAAGCTTGGTTTTTATACTTGGTACTGATGTTACTTTTCACAAATACTCGTAGTAGGTTAGTCAAATAGCTGTCGATATCGCATTGGATGTCAAGGACAAGAGTTACTAGATAATCTGTGGATGCGGGCGGAACCCCGACCTAACTTTACTACTAAGGAAGTAGCGAGGGGACGCTACTCGCTAGCCTTTTATGGCTTTCTATCAAGATATACCATACAGCCGGCGAGTACCGCGGGAGGCATTAACCTTAGCCGACTCAGAAGAGCATTTACGCGGAAGTATTTGAACCGATACGATATCATATCGCACTGCAATTTTTTACATTTTATCGCGTTAAATACCAACAACTGCAACAATTGAAACGTCGGGAAATAAATAAAAGGTAGTATAAAGGTATAATCATGTTTAAACAAATCAACTAAAATCTATATCTATAAAAAGCTTGACCTGACTGACTATCTCCCCACTTTACCTTAAATATTTATCACATTGACAATGACACTTGACAGAGATATTTTCTTATTCAGGTGCAAAAAGTTTTTCTAATAAAGATCGAACGAGTGTTAATTGAATGAAATATTTTATTATTGCAAAACAAATAAGCTACTTAATACATTGCTATTAGAGATTATTATCCCGTGACTTCAAAAATGACAGGCATCTCAGTTAGCGGACATTACGTCATAATTGTGCATCTCTTCTCCGTTAGAAAAGGCCGTAGTGCCAGTAGTGCTAGTTAGATTTCACAGAAACTTTTGTCAAAAGTGGTAAACCACTTTCTTGGCCTACCGTACCAACCGGGACCCAGATAACTGATATACCTACCTACTACTATTATATACTTTTTCTTTGTAATACATACCTACATATTATACCTACGTATATAGAAACACCCAGACTCGAGATAAATATTTGCAAATCATACAAACCTTTATCCCGCGGCGGGAATCGAACCCGCAACCTCCTACGTCTAAATTTCCCGATAATTGTTTTGATAACCATACTAGTTTAAAAACTTTTAGAAACACATTTGGCAACCCCGTATCTTTCAACCCCTTCACCGATTAAGCCTACCTACCTATAATCATAGAACCACCTACTGACCTACTAACTTTCATGCGTAGGTATTGGATCAATGGTTCGCTAGTTATAAACATACCTACAACGCAAAATTGACCAAGTTGCCCCTGAGTTCTTTGCTCCATCAATTATTTATTTTTCAACCTAAACTATCCAACTGTTGGGCAAAGGTGTCCCCTATGACCTGTCCAAGCCATCACCCCATGTCAATTGGATATTCATCCCAATTCCCATTTATACGACGCGACATCAACCCATACGATTAACGTATCACATGTCTATTTTTCACGTGTAAACGCTGATCTTATGCGATTTGTCATAGTTAGCGCGACTCTCGTTGGGACGTTCAATGGGCAGGCTTTTCAAATCGTACGACAAATTACATCGTGTAAATGCACCTTTAGACCTAAATAATGATGATTCATTCAGCGTCAGGAGGCAACCTATACCTAACGGCACGCTGTAGTGTCTGGGAAATTGTTTGAGACGGAATAGGCTTGTCTAGTACCTAAACCATCCTCTCAGTTTAATTGGCCTTGTCCATGAGAAAGACCATCAAAACTTACTATAAATCAACAGCATCAACTATATTCAATAAAAAATATACTATAAGTAAATGTTCCCAAATCCGTGTGAAGTCCGTTTCTTTTATACAAAAGGTGTACAGAGTATAATGACAAAGGCCGTGTTTATTACCCTGTATACCTTCACCTGTCTTTTCAGGTTGGTCGGGGAAAATGTTTGTGTAAACAGCAACGGAGGGTTGAATGTCACAAGTTTAGTTTATCAGTCTATTCCGAGCTCAGTCGAGAAAAATAGCCGCATAATGTAAGTTGGTGATGATGTACATCAAGAGTTTGTTACTCAAGTTATTTTCATATTTTTATGTGCTAACAAAGAAACGACCTCTACCAGCGTGGGTAAAGGCCCGCCCATGACCCAGAAAATTGTGAGTTCGATTCCCACCGCGGGACAAACGATTGTATGTTCTGCAAATATTTTTCTAAAGTTTAGATGTGTATCTAGAGTGTAGGTATACATTTAATAAGTTGTAGAACTAAAAAATCAAACAAGTACTCGTATTACAATTAAAAAAATCAAAAAACCCGACTGTAAGAAAGTCAACTTTTGAGATTTTGCAATGTGAAGATAGGGTACCTAACCTACCTACCTAACTATGAATAAAACCATTTGCATGCATTCATCGCCAATTTGTTATTCAAAACTAAGTTTAAACTTAAAAAAAAACATGTTTAAACTTATAATCTTATATTTTTGTAATCTCCTTTTAAATTCCTCTGTTTTAATAACCCACTTGATAAGTTTGGTTAATATTTTTTGTATTAACGATATTTCTATTTAACTTTTAGGGTCCGCCATTTTGTTTTACATGTCACAAATATATATTTTTTAATCCCATTTAATTTCCTTCATTTTGATAAAACCGCACTCAATATGATTGGTATTTTTTTTATTAACTTTATTTCTATTTCGCTCCTAAGATCCGCCATTATGTTTTAATGACAAATATACACATATATTTGTAATCTCCTTTTAATTTCCTTGATTTTGATATCCCACTCGATATGATTGGCTATTTTTTTTTTCTTAACACGTTACTATCTCGCGCATAAGATCTGCCATTTCGTTTTTTTATTTTTAAAACTTATTCTATGACACTCTCGTTATTAAGACGAATTTAACAATACCCTAATTGACGAAGTCCATTCAGTCCTTTAGAAGATACGAGGGTACAAAGAACGTATTGCATACATACAAAAACATAACCCTTCCTTCAATAGTCTGGTTAAAATAGTATGTATACTGCTGTGTAATTTAAAGAATAAACAGACAGAATCACGACTGTATCCCCAAGCCACGGTAGACGTATCATTAGGTACCATTGATGGTACAAATCAATGGTACTATTGACACCACGCTGATATTCTCTCAAATATTAAGATCAAAATCCTTTGATTGAAGATGTCTAACAGGTAGGTATTGGTATTAGTAAAGCTAACAGTGTTGGCAAATACATATGTATCAACATTGCAAGTTCGTAGGTAACCTTTTTATTAGTGAACGGATTTTGATAAAGCAAAGTACCAGCTACGTGAGTTATTATGTTAATATAATGGTGTTACTGTGTAGTAATCTGCAACCTACCTCGAGTCAAGGGCGCGAGGCTAAACTCAATCTCACCTCCTGACCTAATATTATTACGCGCTTACATAATTCAAACAAGCTTAGTCATAGAGCTGACTTCTGCAACAAGTGGGCATAAGACAAGCATTTGCATGTGCATCTCCTGGAAATGATGGGATAATGAATGATCTGGGGCCTTATTCTCTAAATCCATTCCCAGTTATCATCCCCAGCTCAACCAATCACACAATACGAAAATGACGTGTTTTGTTATTTTCGTATACGGATGCTTATCTGGCAGGAAAATGTTTACTACTGTCTCTATGGGGATTCAGCTTCTTTGCATGCTTGCTTTTGAAAAATCCATTGATCCATGGCCGGTATTCGAACCTACAACCTACAGATTAAAAATCGAGGCAAAACCCCATTCAGCCAACACGGCTCGCCTAATAATCAAGATTTTTTGAAAACCTTAAAAATTTGAATGTTTGCCTATTTGCTTTTTTAAAAGGCTAACAACCGCTTTCTAGTCATCTTCAAAATTAACTAATGATTGAGAAAATCTGTCAAATACCTTGCAACTCGATTTCATTTCGGCCAAGTAAGTACAGTGCCACAAACTTATCTGGACCGTCCAAGGAACTAACGTTACTGTAAAATGTATTTTTCTGCCAACACTAAATGCCATAACAGCGTCTCTCTCATCGGTTTGAGGTACCTACTGTAGTCCAAGTTTAATCGGTTTATCAATTTGAAAAGCGTTCGAGAAACCGGCTGTAAGGAATAGAAAGCCAATTGCATTTTATGGTAGTCTGTTGCATTTTGTATTCATGATTGCGAGTGTGCTCCTCCGCCTCAAAGTTAGTGGACGCTTTCATAAAATATTAATGTTTTTGGCGATCATCCGGCGCGGGCCGGATTTAAACAAAGCGGACTATTGGAAACGTATTTATAAAATTATTCGAATTAAAATCAGCGGCAGGTTTAATAAATTATTCATAATACTATATTAAATCGTCTGTTTTGTCATAATTGCAATTGACGTTGTGTACTTACATGTTTTTTATGTAAAATCTTATTGTGCAAACTTAAATTATCAATATATCTATAAAAACCGGACAAGTGCGAGTCGGACTCGCCCACTGAGGGTTCCGTAGCAAGGACTAAGTAGATACGTATAACAGTGAAAAATTTTAGGTACTACCTACCTATATACATTAAGAAGGGATATTACTCACTTAAAAATTTTAGCCCCATTCCTTGCATTAGGCCCTGTTTTTTTATTCAACTAAAAATATACGGTTTTCAGATTTTCCCCTGAAGGTACTTGTAGTCTAAGAAGATACTACTCGCCAAATTTCATAATTCTACCCGATGAATTTTTATTTATTGAGTGTGAAATATACGTTTTATTGCGGCGCAAACGGCCGTTTCTTTTTTTTCGTTAACTTAAGAGTTTGGTTTTTTCACAGCTTATAATGGAGTGTAGACTTGAGTATATAGTTTTAATTTCAACTCTATACCTCCACACGTTCCCGAGATAAAGGGTACAGACAGACAGACGGACACCAAAGTGATCATATAACGGTTCTGTTTATTCCTTTTGAAGTACGGAACCCTAAAAATATCTAATAAGGGTAGGAGGGTGAAGATAATTAAATAATTAAGCCCGCGCTTAATACACACCTACATATAGAAATCATTTATTTAATTTTTATTTAATTCAATAATTGAAGTGCCATCTTTATTGTCAGCTTAACGCTTAATCTTCATTAATTACTTATCATCAATTTACAATCATTAATTAATTTAATCATTAATGTACTGTAGTAAATTTATGATTTCCTTTTATTTTAATTGTTAATAAAATATGTTATTATTATTATTTTTCAATGCCAATTGTATTTTTACAGAACAATCTTTTTTAACTCATATTACTTTTTTTGTAGTTATTTTATTTACATCTAGGTAATCAAAAAGTTAGAAAGAAACGTAAATTTTGCTTTTTGTGCAATAATTTATAGTTAAAATAAAAAAAATGTTTTTACTCTTTTACAGTTCATTTTAATAATAGAAATTGGTTTAACACACACCTATTTTACACTCACATATTTATTTTATTTATTTATTCATCATAAATATAATATTATGTAACTTAATATTTAAAAATATACTTACGTAAATAATAATAAAAAAAGCCGACGGACAAACAATATTAACTAGTAGAAATAAGTATGTAAAGTTAAAAGTTTAAAGATACAGATAAAAAAACAGAAACGAACTACAATTATGAAAACAAATTATAAATAAAACAAAAAAAATCACAAAGAAAAATTGACACAAGAAGTACTCAATAAATAATTCAGAAAAATTATTAAGAATTTTAACTTACTCAGCTTGCCGCCTTTTAATCACCACTTTTAAAAAAGTACCAACGCGATCGCGACTGAGCAGAGGAGCAGAGAGATTTCAGGGCTCAGGCGCCCAGATAGTTCTCTGTCCGCTGTCGACTGAAGTTCAAATGTACAGCTTTACCGTTCTAGAGGAATTATATTCTTGAAAAGCGCATGCGCTCTGGTGTTTTTGGTTTGGTCACTGCCAATGCACTTGCGACTTTATTGACATGTAACATGATTTTAGTAAACATTTTTAAAAGTATACATTCGAAAATGCCGGTAAAACTACGTTTCTGATATCATTTTCAATATTTTCATTTTATAGTATATGTTAAGTACATTTTTGAATAAATTGCATCTGAATGTAGGAGGAGATTATTCAATCCAATAGGGAATCGCCAGTTATCACATTGGAATAGGTACTTGTGCTTTCAGTAAGAAAAAGCGGGAACAAAATGTTGTTGCTGTTCCAACTCCAGGTACGACACCCGTATGTGCTCCTCTCATGAAAGTAATAGCGTTTTGCTAGGCGAGTCATTTTTAATAAGCAAAAAGTTATATAAAAGAAAATTAAAATTAATAAACGTAATTTTGAACTAACGCAAAAAAATATTTATGAAAAAAGTTTCCGTCGGATAGTTTACGATTGCCGACGGGCTGCCGACGGGGACGATCTTACGGTTTGTGATAACGTTCAGTTCAATCAATTTCAAAAACTTGTTTTATTTCATTGTCGCAATTATTTACAGTGTTGACTTAAGTGAGTGTGGTGCAAAAAAAATAAGAAAACGAGACGCCTTTCATCTGAGTCACAAACGCAACTTCACTGACGTCCCACCCCACAGTATAAAAGGTAAGAAACCAACTTGTACTTGATGCCTACATGGACCATGGGGGGATTTTGCATGGACCTTTCAGCAGACATTATGGATGCGTGTCAGTTTGTTCATTCGTGTCCGAAAAAAGTCAAAATATTTTTTTTGTTGTAAAATCAATGAGATTAATCAGAGTTTCAGGATAAGGCAAAATATTTTATATTGGTGGCGCGGCAGTAACCTTTTCTTTTGTATTTATAAGGTTTTGTTCTTAAGTAACTTTAGCTTTATTTTGAAGAAAAAACCGGACAAGTGCGAGTCGGACTCGCCCACCGAGGTTTCAGTACAAATGACTAAGGTACGCCACTGGTAGGTACTACCTATACAAACACCAAAATTATTAGGTAGTAGGTAAGTGTACATGAGAAGAGTAATTTTTTTTTCGTCATAAATCGATAGCTATATTTATGTATAAATCGACAGACTTAAAAACTATAATCACGCTTTGCCTATCTTTAAAAAGCAATTTTAGGTAATAAAATTAAGTAAATTTCATTAAAATTAAAATAAATTTAATATATTTCCTTCAGACAGACGGACAACAAAGTGATTTGCTTAATATCACTAACATTTGACAAGCTGATAGTTTGTAAATATTTTTGCATTGAAATGGAAGCAGCAGTACCTACGCCTCAGCTTAGGGTACGCCTTATGCTAAAAAAATTACAAATTATAAAAATAATGGTTTTTATTAATGAATCATCAAATGAAAGTGCAAGCTGAACTAAAGGTAGACGAGTGCGTTTAACATGTTCTTTCTTCTTGTCGTGTCAATACCTTCACAATGAAACTGATTTTAGTCGACAAAAAGTTAGCCACGGCTATGGCATTGTACTTGGCTGCATTCAGGTCTACCCTTGTGCAGATGTTTGGGCACAGAGGACATTCAAGGAGATGCTGCATCGTCTGGCTTGGTTGGGTTGGTTGTCTGAACCCCCATTTGCACATTGTAGGATATACAGCGGCCACCTTAAACAAACTTCGCTTGTTTAAAGACTTCCACACTGGCCACGGTAGATCGTGTCCCAGTGGTAGGAGTTCTTGTGGTATGACGAAATTTGGGGATGGGCGATACAGGTTTTGCCACAAGCTACATCCTAGTAGATGCAGGTTCATGGCTTGAGATATGCGTGGTGCATTGAAAGCTCTTGCGAATTTTGAGGCGGACTCGTGATATTTGGTGGCCATGCAAAGGATGCCGGCTAACAGATTTCTGTTTTTGTTTTTCAACTGAACAATCTACGTCACATCGTACTTCTTCTTCTTCTATCGTGTCAATGGCTTGATCTTAAATTTTTTTTGCTCAATATTTGGCGCATTGGGTGAAAGCCCGCTTGGGACACAGAAGGTTGCGGGTTCGATCCCCGCGGTGGGATAAATGTTTGTATGATCTGCAAATATTTATCTCGGGTCTGGGTGTTTCTATGTATAATATGTATGTATTTACAAACAAAAAGTATATAAGTAGTATATCAGTCATCTGGTTCCCAAAGTACAAGCTTTGCTTAGTTTGGGGCTAGATGATGCTGTGTGAAATGTCCAGCATTATTTATTTATTTATTATTTATTTATTGAAGATACTGTTTTACAGGTTTTAAAGTAACCCCTAAAAATATGTAACATGGTCTCGGTGTCTGTTACTGATCACATTTATGTGGTTAAAACTAAAAAAAAAGAAAAAAAAATATTACCGCAATAGGAGACGAGACGAGTCCGACATGGATTTATAATAGCTATTGCGGTTTATCTGACTGAGGATGATTTGAGAGCATATTTTGAATGAGAGTCTGTACGCGATTGTGTGTAAAATTTTGTTCAGTTTTGGTTGACTACAATTGTCTACAATCCTCGACAACTTTGTGATAGTCAAATAAAAAAGTTCTGACCATGCCATTACCATTTTCTGCATCTGCTGCAACTGTACTTAGATTTTTTTTTGGTAGTCATAAAATAGCGGTGTATAGTGACGGTTTTCAATAGGCAGTGGTTCTGCATTTATTTTAATACTGGTTGCAGCCAGCAATGATGTCTGTATTACGTATAAAATGATTGATAAATAAAAATAATAATTTCGATAATAAATATTATTAGGATCTGGAATATAAAGATCTGAGAGAATGTCTACCGCGCCTTGGGGATACAGTCGTGACTGTATCCCCAAGGCGTCCCTGTTTACTGTTTATTTTTAATAATAATTCTGGATATTTTTCACAACATCATTTAGCCCTAAACTAAAGAAAGCTTGTACTATAGAAACCAGTTAACTGATAAACCTAGTACAAAATTATACACCCCTATTTTTAAAAGCTTTTAATTAACTTGCAATGTTTGTATGTTTGTCCGGGTCAAATCTTGCAAGCTTAATTTGACCCACTTTCCGGTGTCCGATTGAGCTGAATTTTGGTACACTTATGAGTCCTTGGTGACAATGCAATAATATGGTAACAGCGAGCTGATCTGATGATGGAGTCAAGAGCTGTTCCAGGGAACTCCTCAGAAATTAGGCTGATTGAGTTGAAACTCGGTTCGTAGATTAAGTATCATCTAAAATTTTCAAAAATGGTGACAGCGAGCTGATCTGATGATAGAATCAAGAGCTGTTCCAGGGAACTCCTCAGTTAATAGGCCGATAGAGTTGAAACTCGGTTTGTAGATCAAGTATCATCTAAAATTTAAAAATATGGTGACAGCGAGCTGATCTGATGATGGAGAATGGAACTCCTCAGATAATAGGTTGGTTGAGTTGAAACTCACTACATCGGTCAAGTTTCATCTACTAATTTGAAATATGATGACTGCGAGCTGATCCGATGATGGAGAACGGAACTCCTCAGAAAATAGTTGGATTGAAATGAAATTTTGTACTTACATCGGAGTTGAATCAGATGAGTTCAATCAGATCACGGTAATCCATTAAAAGCTGGTACTTGTTGAAATTTTTTTCAAATTTTTTTTATTTAATTACCAGAATTTTTTTAAACATGGTCTCGGTGTCTGTTACTAATCACATTTATGTAGTTAAAACTAAAAAAAGAGAGAAAAATTATAACCGAAAAATTAGACGTTAACTCGTCTCGTTTTTAGGTTATAATTTTTCTCTGTTTTTTTGGATCTCTGCTTTTTTTGGAAACATGGATTTATGATAGCTACTGGGGTTTTATTAACTGGAGATGATACGGGAGCATAGTTTATATGTTATTTATCTATCCCACGGAGGGAATCGATCCCGCAACCTTGTGCGTCCCAGGCGGGCTTCCGTCCACTGCGCCACAGAGGTCGTCAATTTGTTCACTTCCACTCTCATGCGTATGTATCCTGCGTGGGTAGCCAGCCATAGTACATTATTAGGGACAGTAGAAACTGTTTTTAGTATTTTCAAGTTTTATTGGAATTATCTAATTTTGTTTTTAATATTAGTAGGATATTCTCTAACAGCTTTTAAATATAATTCTAAGTGAGGAGTGACCTCCGAAACGGCTCGACTGATTCCGAAAATTTTATGTTTTTTTACTTTATCTGGAAGGTAAATGGGTCGTAAAGTATATGTAAGATAGATATACTCGTATTTTAAGTATGCGGTACTTTATAGTGCCTAGCTAGAAATAATTATGTTACCCGTTGGTACTACTATTATAATTTTATACTATATTCTATCTTTTAACATGGGTACTTAGGAGTATACCTACCGTTTGCCAATTAACAGCTTATCCAATTAGTAAACAAGTATTTTACCGGGTATCAGAAATATCTGATTATTAGGCTGTAAATCCTGATCCGGTGATAGATAATTTGTTAATATTATTTATTAATAACATCAACAAAGAGTGAAATATTAGTGTCTAGCCAATTATTGCGATACGGTACAAGTTTTTGGCGTACATCCGTGGCCAGACTCAAAATAGGCCTATATGTAGGTGGTACCTATTATTGGGAGAATTTATGCTGCTTAATTCTTGTTATTATCGTGCTTTTGAACCAGGCAGTGTGTTGAAAGGATTTTAAGTGCGCCTCAAAAAAGCTCCTTCCGCTCACTTAACAATGTTTTTGAACTATCGAATGCCTATATTCCAGAATATAGGCACCTGCCTATATTCTTGTACTTATACCGGTTGCCAATTTACATCTGTTGTGCCTTATTTATTCTACCGTAAAGATGGTGCCTTATAGTTTTTGACTTTTGACTTTATCGTTTTCAAAAATTCGTTTAATATATGCTGCGGATGATGATGATATTGATATTAACTTGGTTTAAAAACAGAATAAAGCCGTTAGATTTTTTCTCACAGAAAACAGCTCTCTTGAATATATATATTCAGACAGAATCAGTTTCTTTGTTTCACGAGCAGGCACTAATATTTGTATATGTTTTGTAAATATTAGGATTTATTTGTTTTTCATGTAAGGAAGATTCATTATTTTTCTTTCGCTAATTATGTTATTTAGGTAATATAATATTTCAGTAACCCACGTTAGAAAATTAATACATGTTTTAATTCGATTTATATGATAAAAAAAATACGTACATTGTTGTCCAACCAGTGAATTCAAAAGGAAAAACAATCTCAAACCTCAAGTCTTTACGAATATACTCTATTTGTATGCTCCTCAATTATTGTTTTACGAGTATAATGCTATAGGAATGGGGGTCGAAATTTTGAAGACAGATAGGGTGGGATCATATCTAACGGAAGATCCGTCGCGGATTATCGGTCGCGGAACGCCAGAACTGACAAATGTATAGAAAAACACTCGACCGTTCACACTCGACGGACTAACGTATCATCGGTTGAGTGTGAACGGTCGAGTGTTTTTCTATACATTTGTCAGTTCTGGCGTTCCGCGACCGATAATCCGCGACGGATCTTCCGTTAGATATGAACCGACCCTAAATTGTGTCATGTGGGGTATCGTATGAAAGGGCTTCATTGGTACAAGCCGCATTATGGGCTAGCGGTGCCGTATGGCATCGCAAATTCGTAGTTTCATTATCCTTATTTCTTTTATACATAACAAAGTTATAACTTTTCCGCAGCTTGATGAATATTCCTCGTAGATTCAAGTTGAATTAACAATGTGTTAGGTATGTGTCATTATTATTTTGAATGGTTGAGATTGAATGAATTTCCCGGCAAGAAAAAAGTACTTTATATTTAAGTATTTATTTTTATATTGTATTTTGTATTAATTGGTGTAATTTTAGTCTCAAAAGGCACAATAACAGTTTGGTAATTCAAAACAATTGAGTTTTATTTCAGTTTCTGTATAATTAAATGCAAATTATGACTGTGCCATACGGCATCGCTAGCCCAATGTGGTGTCTTTTGTCTAAGCATTTGTTCTAGAATGACTTTCTGTAAAACATAAACCTCAATACAACTCAAATATTTATAAATTAGGTGGCATATTTGAGTGTTATATTTTTTTACCACAATTTATTATATGGTGGCCTGAGGGACGCTCAACGCCAGACGACATTCAGTGTAGAATGTAGGCGAAAAGCCACAGCATGAGACTCGCAAGGAACTGGGAAGAATGTCGCGATAAAGTGGAGGCCTATTACCCAGCAGTGGGTGAAATGATGATGATAGTTCTTTCCTAACGATTGTACGCTTTTGATTGATGTAATGAAATCACTGACTTTGAAATATTTATCAATGTGAGTTTTAAGTTAAATAAAATAAAATAGAGGTTTTTTTAAATCTATTTTTTCGTAAAAGAAAACTTAACTGATCAAATTTCTGCTTTGATATGTTTATTCAGACTGAAATTAAAAAACTACGTAAAAAAGGATAAGAGTTATAGCATTTATATTTCAAAGGCTGTATGGTCTCAAATGTCCCAAAAATGTTGTTTTTTTCGATAGAGCAGCCTTATCGACTAGTGGAATAAAATAGCAGGTGCTTATTTTTTTATTCTTAACTGATAAGATTCTGGGTAAAGTAAAGCAAAAGTTGCTTTTAGAAAATCTTTACATGGAACTTTGAAATAAAGAAATGTTTCCTTGGTAAAATAATCTATCTTAAAGATTTAAAGAGGTTGCCTTTCAGGACCCATTCATTTTTTCCACCTGTTTATTAGATAAAGAAAAATAATTCTTTTCCTAGCAAATTACAAATGGTTTGATCTAAAGAAATATTACAGGATTCTATGAGATGATATCTACAGGATTGTGTATTTTCAGTACCTAGTCAATTTTCAATAAATCTTAAAATAAGTCCATAATAAGAGGGTGCTTAAAACTTCCAGGAACAGCTTTCGTAATATCCTTCGATGGTAGGTAGAGCTTCGATGGTTGGAAAATTTCCAAAGTGAGTACTTACCTACTTAATTTGATCCAATTTAATTTATTGAATGCCTGTTGTGTCATTCGTAAACTACTGCCTCAAATTATTAAATAACATAAAATGTCAATTAATTATTTGCCTAACCAGCTGCAACCCGCAGTATAATATTGCGGCCGATCTCGAGAATACTTTACCTACTTCTCCGGGACTAAAAACTAGCCTGCCAACTAATATTATACTCGTATAATATTTTAATGGCGTCAATTCTTTTCACTGCTTAATTAATCTAAAGCTGGGACTTTATTAAAGGTGATTGCACATATTGAAATAGAAATATTTGTTGCACTTATGTTGTTAAGGTGTTGGCGATGAGTTATTACCTTTTAAAAAAATCTGACCACCCCATTATCATTTTTTCTGCATCTGTCCTTAAATTTATTCTGGTAGTTACAAAATAGCGGTGTATAATTGCAGTTCGATATCATTGACCGCAAGGTTCGCAAAAGTTTTTTTGTATGAACATACCTCAGTTTCGGGAATTTTCTTCCGTCCCAAGCTGGAGTCTTGGGACCGGGATAAGGAGGGGTCTTCGCCTGACACAGCGCGAGCGTACGACAGTCTTCGGCCCTTGGAGTCTGTCCTTGGCCCGGATTTGCTTGTTACCGTAGATTCTTTGATAGGATAGTTAGCTTGCGATTCTTTAGACTTTTCATCCTGGATAAGGCTTCGGAAATAGTCAGTCAAGCTTTCACTTGCAAGCCACGTGACTCTGAAAGAAAATAAAGCTATGTTATATAGATAGATAGCTAGATAATTCTTTATTGCATACTTACCTACCACAAAAACAAAAAAGACATACAAAAATAAGGGCACTTAACTTAACGGTAGACAACTGGCGGCCTTATCACTGAAAGCGATCTCTTCCAGGCAACCATAATAAATGAAAAGTCTTATCAACATTTTCGATTCCGACGGGATTCGAACCCGCAATGAGCATGAGTTCACTGAGTGAAATGTGTAGATGGCACTTACCGGTGCTTAACCGATAAATATGAGCTTATCAAAAATTTGGATAGAGACGATTAGGGTTCCGTAGTTGAGTCGTAAGGCACTCCGGCTTTACGAGGATCGTCTGATGATCATTGCAGGTTCGAATGGCGTCGAAATCTTAAAATTTGATAAGACTTTTCATTTCTCAAAAAAATACCTAAGTGTGGTTTAACACTTTAAAAATTTACAAAAACCATAATAAACCTATGTTATTAGTCTTAGATAAAGCAACCAAGTGTTTTGGTGGGCGGTTGAGCTAATCGTTTTCATTGATCCTCAGATGGCTAAATAATTATAAAAGCATTTTTTATAATTACCAATAATACTACTGGTTCTCCATTTTACGAGTCTTTATTGTTTTAGGCAAATAATACAGTAGCGTTATAGCTACCGTGAGTCTTCTCGTGACCACGGTAGCTGTAACGCTACTGAAACGTAGAGGTAAATAAACAAATGTTATACTTACGCGATTAAGTCCCGTAATAAAATTTAAAATGTCTTCGAGTCGCGAAAGTTTAAAATGTGTAGTAAAATATTTTGAACCTATGATCGCCATGTTTTGCCTTTTCTGAAGTCGTTTCAATTTATGGTTTTGTTTTAATCGAAAAATGGTATTTTATTTATCGACGCCGATATCTCCATCAATTGCTGTGGGCCGATTTTATAAATTACTTTTTTTCAGAGGGTTGATTGATATTTTAAATATACATATCTCAAACTTAAAAGACCTTGTCATGTCTTGTAATTTTCTACTTATGTAATACCAGCTGACCATCGCGGTGTTACCCGCGGTCCCTCGGGAAAACATCACTTTCCCGGTATAAAATATAGCCTATGTTCATCCTCGTGGTCGTGCTTGCTTAGTCGTTCTTGATAGATCGTCGAAGTTAAGCAACGTTCGAAACGGTCTCTAAGTGGATGGGTGACCGCCAGTGGCATTTTCATCTGAGCGCTTCCGTGTTTCGGAGGGCACGTTAAATTGTCGGTCCCGGCTATTTAAGTCGTTAAGCCATGACGGAGGCCTTAAGGCGGCCTAAAAACTCCGTCACCAGAGTTGGCCACTGACTCATACGAACTTACTTACTTAACAGGGATAATGTGGGATTCTAATGGTGAAAGAATTTTTCAAATCGGAACATTAGTTTCGAAGCCTATTCAATTCAAACAAACAAACATACTAACAAACAAATCTTTCCTCCTTATAATATTATATGTAATACAAAGTTAAAGTCTATTTTCTTTTTAGTTTTGAAACGTAATTATCTCTCAAAAGCTACATTGCAGTTGACACATTCGATTTCAAAGTACCTATTTGCTAAATGTTCAGCCACAACCTGAAAAGTTGAAAAGCTTGACATTTGCCCAGGGTGGTAGCTAGGTAACCAAGGTAAAAATAACTGGGGCCCTAACTGAACAGTTTAGGTTTTATTAAGTCAAAATATAAATATGCAGTGCGGCCAAATTTTACTATATTGATCTACAGATATTTATCGCGGGTCTGGGTGTTTTCTATGTATAATATGTATGTATTTACGGACAAAAAGTATTTAAGTATTATATCAGTCATGTAGTACCCATAACACAAGCTCTGCTTACTTTGGGGCTAGATGAAAAGATTCTGTGTGAAAAGTCCAGCATTATTTATTTATTGATGGCAGTTACTTTTCTTTTGTATTTATAAGATTTGTTCTTGGAAAACTATTTTTTTTTAAATATCCAAAAATGCAGATATTTTTATTATCAAAATGAGCATACCTAAGTATAGTTACCTAAGAACAAAATCTTCCGGGCCCTCGGGTTCTGACGCAGAGAGTCCGAGATCCCCTTGAGATTGGGGGCCCCGGTGCACAGCACCGCCTAGCCCTCCGGTAGCTATGCAACTGCATTTGCCGACATCTTTTTACCTTTGCTTTTACCTCATGCCATAACTTGTAGTACGAAAGAATATAAGTACCTACCTACTTTTAAACGCGTGGACCGAAACATTGGGACGATTAAGTAATAAATCAATGACGGATCCGAAAGTATTTAGATGCGAATAGGTATTTATTGAGTTGCTAAAGTTCTATATACGTTTCCTTTTACGTTTCGTTTGAAGTTTTCGTCATCATTTCAGCCTAAAATGTGTAGTCCTGCAAATAGGTGAGATGCAAATTTATGTTTATCTATTTCGAAGAATCAGGGCTAACTTTAAGTTACTTTAAATTTAATCACTGTTGTGCAGATAAATGGGGTGTACATATTCTAAGAATGATTTTTGCCTCGACAATACGGGTAGACAAGACGAGTAGCTACATGCCTACTCAGACAAATTGTTTTTATAAGATTGATATACATGTAGGTAGGTATATTCATGTAGGTACTTACCTGTTAAACCTAGATGCTTTAGAAGGGTTCCGTCTTCTCCGATTGGTCGCTGTGTCAAGGCCAGAGCTCATCGATATAGCACGTGTGTTCAACAGAGAATCTTCAACGTAACTTTCGTTGAAACCTGCGAATTTAAATCTACTTAATTACCTAAGTATTTATAAAGAAACGGAAGAAACGTCGCGTGGAAAACAGTTTGTTGGTTGGCTTATTCTAGAAAAATACTTAGTGATAAGCTAAAGCCTTCCCGAGTTGAGTAAACGTATTTTTAACAGCATCTTTGTTGTATTTCTTGCAATAAATGCTACTTTACTTTACTTCACTTAATGTTTACGAAAATGATAGTCCTGTACCCTGTACCTATTTTTGACGCAAGTGTAACCTTGATTGAACATTAAAAGTTTCAATATTTTCTTTTTCTCTCTTTATCTTTTAGACTAGCTGACCCGGCAAACATTGTTTTGCCTTGTAAATATGAGTAAATATTTTGGTAGTCACATAAAAAATAACTAACTTATTGTTAAGTGTGAAAGCATGTGGTATAAAACTGAAAGAGAAAAATGTACCTATATTAAATTGGGGTAGACCTAGGGTACACCACTTTTATCACCTAAGGGTATGAAAAAAAGTTTACATCCTATTTTATTTTCTATTTTTGCCAACTAACTCACTTTTTTTCTGAAACAAAACAGATCAAAGAGATCGGACCTCATTTCACAGCTAGGAACATTTTATATTGGAAAACTAAAACCTCATTTCACAGCTAGGAACATTTTATATTGGAAAACTAAAACCTCATTTCACAGCTAGGAACAGTTTGTATTGGAAATCTAAAACCTCATTTCACAGCTAGGAATTTCTTGTATTGAAAAACTAAAACCTCATTTCACAGCTAGAAACATTTTGTATTGGAAAACTAAATTGTCGATTTTAGTATTTTCTGTTACTTATTATTTATGTTTCTCATCGTTTAAACCTTCCCTGAACTTCCACAAATATTTAAAGATCAAAATTAGCCACATCGATCAGCAACTGATTTATATACAATATATTATAAAAAAAAAATTTGAAAAAAATATTGAACCGACTTCACATAACACATACAGACACTAAGAACCTTCTATGTACCTACACTAAAAAGAGAAAAATAAGAATATACACATGCAAGTATTATTTACAGTATTCAATTAATAAATTATTATGTTATATTATATTTGAAGTCGGTGCCAACTATGCATTTACATCTAAGAAGAAATTACGAGTACAATAGAACTTGGGTGCAAAATTGTATCGAGTAGTTAGAGTAGAATAGTTGGCACCGACTTCAAATACATAATATAACATAATAATTTATTAATTGAATACTGTAAATAATACTTGCATGTGTATATTCTTATTTTTCTCTTTTTAGTGTAGGTACATAGAAGGTTCTTAGTGTCTGTATGTGTTATGTGAAGTCGGTTCAATTTTTTTTTCAAAAATTTTTATTTTTCAATTTTTAGTGTAAATAAACACTGTGTGTAGTGTAAATAAAGTGTAAGTGTAAATAATATAGTAGGTTAGGTTAGATATTGGAATAGTCAAGATTAAAGAAGTTAGAGTGAGAATGATGTTTTTTTGAGTTTTACGGGAAAACTATCAATCCCTCGGGAATAAAATTTATATGGGACCACCTCGAGAGTATAAACATGTCAAACTATTCAACGTTTGACTCAGATTGTGTAGTGAGAATGAGGGTTTTTTGAGTTTTACAGGAAAAATATCAATCCCTCAGGAAAAAAAAGTATGAGGACCACCTCGAGATATAGATACCCTTTCAAGCAAAACAAAATTTTGGAAATCGGTCCACATTTTTTAGAAAGATCGGTGATTTTTTTTGATTTACGGGAAAACTATCAATCCCTCAGGAGTAAAATTTTTATGGGACCACTATGGTAACATACCCTTTCAAACAAAAAAATAATTTTGGAAATCGGTTCACAACTGACGGAGATATCGGTGAACATACATAAAAAAAAAAAAAAAAAAAAACATACATACACCCGAACATAGAACCTCCTCCTTTTTTTGAAGTCGGTTAAAAAGTAGATAGATTCTCACCGTTTAAACTTTCCCTGAACTTCCACAAATAGTGCGAAGCCAAGAAGAAAAAAAAGAACCGATAATAAAATGATTTTGCTAATGGTGAATTCGTTTACTTTGTCTGAGGTGAATGCACAAAGATTGCGTAGCCAACATTGAGTTAGTATATCCTACTAACTCAATGTTGGCTACGCAATCTTGCAATGGTAGCAATTAAGAAAAAGAAGTTCTTATTATTTTTGTAAAACCTAGCGGAGGCGGCAGTTGATAATCTAAGGTAAAACCAATGTAATTGATAGTGCGAAGCCATGAAAAAAAATAGAAAAAATCCAGGGACAAAATTATTTTATTTATTTATTTATTTTATTTTTAGCCTGCTTCGTCCCACTGCAGGGCAAAGGCCTCCCTCCCATTTCTCCACACCTCTCGATCTTGAGCCAAACTGTGCCAGTCATCTGCATGACTGTCGAGATCGTCCCGCCATCTTCTCCGGGGTCTGCCGCGACGCCGCCTGGTATTGGGGGCCCAATCTGTTGTTATTTTAGCCCAAAGATTGTCCGGCATCCGAGCCACATGTCCCGCCCAGTCCCATTTTAGTTTTGCAGCTTTGTGGATGATGTCTGCTATTTTTGTTTTTGAGCGTAGTATCGAGTTTCGTATGTGGTCTATGAGTCGGACTCCTAGGATACTACGCTCCATGGCTCGTTGGCAAACCTCGAGTTGGTATCTCTCTTGAGCTGTCAGGGACCAAGTCTGTGCCCCGTACGTGAGGATCGGAAGAATGCTCATGTCCATGAGTCTGCGTTTGAGGCAGAGTGGCAGTTCGCCTTTCATCAGATGTTTCATCGACCAGAAGCTCCTCCAAGCGTTTTCAATGCGACGAGCAACTTCGTTTTGTTGTCCTTGGAAGGAGACTATCTGGCCGAGATACACATACTCATGGACATATTCAATCTCCACGCTCCCCACGTACAATCGCCTCTTCGTCTTATTGGTCATCAACTTGGTCTTACTCATATTCATTCGGAGTCCCACCTCGAGGCTCGCTTGGTTCAGTTCTTCGAGCATATCGCCTAGTTCGGCAGCTGTGGAAGAAAAAAGAACAATGTCGTCGGCGAACCGGAGGTTTGTTAACCTGCAGTTTCCGACGGCAATGCCTCTCTCCTCCCAGCTGGGCGCCAATCTCTTGAAAACTTCTTCCAAGGTAGCCGTAAATAGTTTTGGGGACAAAGGGTCTCCTTGTTTGACCCCTTTTTCGATCCGGAAAGTAGGCCCAGTGAGAGATGTTTTTATTGATGCTGTACTACTGTTATAAATATTACGAAGAAGGTTAATATAAGTTTTATTTATGTTTTGTTTTGAAAGTGCGTCGAATAATGAACTATGTTTGATGCTATCAAAAGCTTTAGAGTAATCTACAAATGCAAGGTAAAGTGGTATATTAAATTCTACATGTTTTTCAATGAGTTGATTAAGGGAGTGAAGGTGATCCGTCGTAGATAGGCCACGACGGAATCCTGCTTGTTCTGGTGGTTGGTATAAATCGAGTTGACTGGATATGCGATTTTCGATAACTTTAATGAACAGTTTATAAATGTGTGAAATAAGACTAATGGGACGATAATTACCGATGTCGGATTTTTCTCCTTTTTTATGTAAAAGGATAATGGTAGAGTGGCAAAAATTTTGAAGGAAAGAACCTGTATGAAGAATGGAGTTATAGAGGTTTGTTAAATGAGGAAGAAGTACTTGTTCCCCGATTTTTAAAATTATTTTGCTTTAATTAATTAATTTTAGTTAAGTTCCCGTTGTTTTCATTATTTATTTTGCTATTCTAGGCGGAGACAAATAAATCCAACAAATTCAAAATCAAGAAAATCAGTGCTATAAGTGCAGTGCTTCTCGAGTTATAAGTGACAATACAAACACAACTTTGTTTTATATAGGTATACACCCCTATTTTTAACCGACTTCAAAAAAAGGAGGAGGTTCTATGTTCGGGTGTATGTATGTTTTTTTTTTTTTTTTTTTTTTTTGGATGTATGTTCATCGATATCTCCGTCAGTTGTAAACCGATTTCCAAAATTTTTTTTTTGTTTGAAAGGGTATGCTACCATAGTGGTCCCATAAAAATTTTACTCCTGAGGGATTGATAGTTTTCCCGTAATTCTCAAAAAATCACCGATCTTTTCGAAAAATGTGGACCGATTTCCAAAATTTTTTTTTTGCTTGAAAGGGTATACATATCTAGGTGGTCCTCATACTTTTTTTTCCTGAGGGATTGATAGTTTTCCTGTAAATCTCAAAAAACCTCATTCTCACTACAAAATCTGAGTCAAACATTGAATAGTTTGACATGTTTAAATACGCTCGAGGTGATCCCATATAATTTTATTCTTGAGGGATTCTCACTCTAACTTCTTTGATCTTGACTATTCCAATATCTAACCTAACCTACTAGGTATATTATTTACACTTAAAATTGAAAAATAAAAATTTTTGCAAAAAAAAATTGAACCGACTTCACATAACACAAATAGACACTAAGAACCTTCTATGTACCTACACTAAAAAGAGACAAATAAGAATATACACATGCAATTATTACTTATAGTATTCAAATAATAAATTATTATGTTATATTATATTTGAAGTCGGTGCCAACTATTCTACTCTAACTACTCCATACAATTTTGCACCCAAGTTCTATTGTAGGTACTCGTACTCGTAATTTCTTCTTAGATGTAAATGCATAGGTAGTTGGCACCGACTTCAAAATATAATATAACATAATAATTTATTATTTGAATACTATAAGTAATAATTGCATGTGTATATTCTTATTTTTCTCTTTTTAGTGTAGGTACATAGAAGGTTCTTAGTGTCTATTTGTGTTATGTGAAGTCGGTTCAATTTTTTTTTGCAATTTTTTTTATTTAATTACAAAAAAAAAATTAAACATGGTCTTGGTGTCTGTTACTGATCACATTTATGTAGTTATAACTCAAAAAAGAGAAAAATACATATAACCTCAAAAGAAGACGAGACGAGTAAGACATGGATTTATGATAGCTACTGCGGTTTTACTGACTGGGGATGATACGAGAGCATAGTTCGTATGAGAGTCTGTAGGCGATTGTTGTCTTTTGTATTTATTTGTACAGTTTTCATAAAATTTTGTTCGGTTTTGGTTGACTACAATCCTCGATAACTTTGTGATAGTTAAATAAAAAAAATCTGACCATGCCATTATCATTTTTTTCATCTGCTGCAACTGTGTGTTAGTTGTAATTAAGTTTCATTATTATTTTTTTCCTAAGCTAGCCGTCGACATCTTTTAATCTGTCCTGTCCATCCAAAGGTTGCCTGGAAGAAATCGCTTCCTGCGATAAGGCCGCCCATTGCTATACCTAAGTTTTATATTTTCTGTTTCTCATTATTTCATTTTGTATATTGTTGTTATTAGGTATTTTTCAATAAAGATTTTATTCTATTCTATTCTATTCTAACTGTCCTTAAATTTTTTTTGGATGTCATAAAATAGCGGTGTATAAATAGGTACTGGTCGCGCCAACAAAATAACTTACGGCGTTACCAGATACTTTGCTTTATCCCCTTGGTTTATAATCTACCTACTCTTACCATTTTAAAGACACAGTCTACTTAGGTCAAAGGCTTTATCTTTTGATAGATAAGATCGCTTGGGTCGTTCATCGATAGCCTATTCTTCTCTTTTGTTGAAGACAATACAATAATAAAACAAAAGAAGTAAACTGATATTAGCTTCTTGAAATCATGTTTGCGATACATAGTAGGTAAAGGGCCTGTAGCCAATGTAACAATTTATTTAGCGAAAGCAAAAGTATAGAAATGTATTCGATACATAAAGCTAAGCCTCCTTACGCACTAGCGGTTAACCGTGGAGGCGGCTAGCCGCGTGGCAGACCGCTTTTCCAATTTTAACATGCAACCGCTTTTGACTCTAGATTTCTGGATGAATAATCAATTAGCTTAGGTTTGCATGAAAAAATTACTTTTTCGAGCAGATGGTGTGAAGCATAATCTAAATATGTAGGTAGGTAGGTATAAATACCTATTCTAGGGTGTTCATACTTTTCGTATAAACCCACTTGTACTAATTGTGTTTGCTATACATCAGTATAGACATAACGTATATTTGATCTAAGTGCAGTTGTTCTAAATATTATTGTCTATAATTGTTGTAGTTCGAACACCTATTTACTATAGTTCCATTATTATAATATTTTGTTATAACTGTATTACTTCATATAGTTTAATATTGCTATATCGTGCAGTTTATATAATTATTATAAATATAACTGAAATATTACATAAAATAATAATTGCTCTAAATAAGAACTTTCTATAAATTTATGGTGTTGCCATAACAGTCTGACAGACCTGTAGGTTGCGAGGAGCGTAGCGACGAGCATGGTTTCAATAGTGACAAAACCATGCCAGAACCGACTTGTTCCTCTTATGCATATTCGTTACAGGTAGGAAAAAAATCACATGGTTTGTATTGGTCTTTGTTCTGTAGTATTTTATTCATTCACTCGTTTTTTCTTACGTGTAATCGATTTTTTTTTTGGTGTCGATTCTCCATTAAGTATACTCTCAATTTAATATGATTATGGCATAATACTATTAGTAATATTGCAATTAGATGTGATAAACTTTATAACATATTATATGTACTAGCTGCGCTCCCGCGGTGTGACCCGCGGTCCCTCGGGATTTTTTGGGGATAAAAAGTAGCCTATGTCCGTCCCTGGGATACAACCTTTATCCATGCCAATTTTCAGCCTAATCTGTTCAGTGGTTTGGGCGTGAAAAGGTAACAAACAGACAGACAGACAGACAGAGTTACTTTCACATTTATAATATTATAGTATGGATTGCTAATGGTCGTTATAATAAAAATAATTATGTATTTTACGATTATAGAATATGGTTCAGTTATACAATCACAAATTAGTAAAAGTGGTTTTATAACAAAATTAGTGTACAAGAATTGAATCGTTTTATCTATATTCGGTTATAGCTGCTAAAGTTATAGCAAGAACAATTAGTATAAAAATTTTTGAAAAAAAAATTGAACCGACTTCACATAACACAAATAGACACTAAGAACCTTCTATGTACCTACACTAAAAAGAGAAAAATAAGAATATACACATGCAATTATTACTTATCAAAGAAGTTAGAGTGAGAATCCCTCAGGAATAAAATTATATGGGATCACCTCGAGCGTATTTAAACATGTCAAACTATTCAATGTTTGACTCAGATTTTGTAGTGAGAATGAGGTTTTTTGAGTTTTACAGGAAAACTATCAATCCCTCAGGAAAAAAAAATATGAGGACCACCTAGAAATGGATACCCTTTCAAGCAAAAAAAAAATTTTGCAAATCGGTCCACATTTTTCGAAAAGATCGGTGATTTTTTGAGTATTACGGGATAACTATCAATCCCTCAGGAGTAAAATTTTTATGGGACCACTATGGTAGCATACCCTTTCAAACAAAAAAAAAATTTTGGAAATCGGTTTACAACTGACGGAGATATCGATGAACATACATCCAAAAAAAAAAAAAAAAAAAAAACATACATACACCCGAACATAGAACCTCCTCCTTTTTTTGAAGTCGGTTAAAAAGTGGGTTTATAGGAAAACATAGCGCATCTTCTTCTAGATCTAACTCACCAATTTCTAACTAAACGCCATTGAGACAATGTTTAATATACCTATAATATTATTATTATTACCTAATATAAAACTAAATAGTGTACTACATACTTATCATTAAGTATACAGGGTGTAAAAAGACAACTACCGAAAACTGAGGGGTTGCAATCAGGTTGTTCATACTTTTCCTATAAACCCACTTGTACTAATAGTGTTTGCTATACATAACGTATATTTGATCTAAGTGCAGTTGTTCTAAATATCATTGGCTACAATTGTTGTATTAGTTCGAACACTTATCATATTCTATAAAGTTATTGAAGCGCTCGTGGTCGTGCTTGCTTAGTCGTTCTTGATAGATCGTCAAAGTTAAGCAACGTTCGAAACGGTCTGTAAGTGGATGGGTGACCGCCAGTGGCATTTTCATCTGAGCGCTTCCGTGCTTCGGAGGGCACGTTAAATTGTCGGTCCCGGCTATTTAAGTCGTTAAGCCATGACGGAGGCCTTTAGGCGGCCTAAAAACTCCGTCACCAGAGTTGGCCACTGACTCATACGAACTTACTTACTTACTTATAAAGTTATTTTGTTATAACTGTATCATTTAATTTAGTTTTCTATTGCAGTTATATAATTGTCGTGCAGTTTATATAATTATTATAAATATAACCGAAATATTACATAAAATAATAATTGTTCTAAATAGGAAATTTCTATGTATGATGTTGCCATAACAGGCTAACAGACTTGTAGAATAGGTTGCGAGGAGCGTAGCGACGAGCATGGTATCAATAGTGACCAAACCATGCACGAGCCGAGCGAAGCGTTATTTTATATTTCATTTATGAATAGTAATTTATTCAAGAAACCTACTGTTTCCATTCGCAAGAGATCACATCACTCCAGACCAACGAGCCAGACGTATAATATATAATATTATATACATATAATACCTTCGTAAAATGTAAATTGATAACTCGTCTATCCACGCGTTTTCAAAATCTTGATGAGCGAGTACCTTTAAACTTACTTAATTAATCTGTTAGGTACATTACACCTGTTACTAATAACCCCCCGTCCCCTACTGTTATAAAATAATGTATTATTAATTTCTTGAAATTTGAAATTTGATATGCTTAGATTTAATACGTAGGTTATCTACTCGTCTAGACATAAGAGGAAAATTTCTAAAACCAATAACCCAGTAAAGGTTAGTAAGTCCTTTTTGATTAAATACAGCGCGAAGAGATTCTGTAAGTACTTAGGTATCATGTTTAATATTGCGCTGATACATTTTTAAGCCTTCAATAAATGTTAACGCCTTAATTAAACAGATTTTGAATTAATAGGGTTCCCCTAAATACTACTCCATAGCATACACGCACCAAACTGACCAATGACCATACTTAAGCGGGCTAGACCAGACAGTTATAACTAATCAGTTGAACTGTTTACTTGAAACGTATGGTGTGTAGCAAAACTGCGAACTGTACAGTTGAACTGATGATCTAATCAAAATATCATTAGATAAAACTGTACAGATAAAACTGTCAGTTAAAACTGGAGGTGTGTAGCAAAAAACTGCGCAGTTGTCAGTTTTGTCAAAAGGTATCTTCTAGGAAAGCATGCTTCATCTGCTTGTGCTTCTTAAATCTTTGAGCATTAACTACATAATTATTCTTCACACCATCTGCTCGAAAAAGTAATTTTATCATGGAAACCTAAGCTAGTTGATTGTTTATCCTTAAATCTAGAGTAAAGTGCCGGGCCAAAGCGAGGTTGTTTTCACCTCGGCCTCGCTTCCGCTCGGGATTCAACATGGCGCATGTAACATAATAGTATGTAAATACCTACTCTGCTTTATCCCCTTAGTTCCATGATACACTTGATACACAGATAAAAATTACCTAAGTATTTATTATGAATGCCATTCTAACATCATTCTTCTTCATAAAAAAGGAGAAAAATCGGATATCAGTAACTATAGGCCCATTAGTTTAACATCACACCTCTACAAAGCATTCACAAAAGTCATCCTAAATAGAATAGACGGTCAGCTGGACATGCATCAACCCCCAGAACAAGCTGGCTTTCGGCCTAGCTTTTCTACCACTGATCACCTCCATAGCCTAAACCAAATCATTGAAAAACATCACGAGTATAATAAACCCCTGTATCTGGCCTTTGTGGATTACACAAAGGCCTTTGATAGTATCACCCACACAGCTATTTTCAAAGCATTAAAAGATCAAGAAATAGAACAGACATACATAGACTTACTGGAAAATATATACAACAACAGCACAGCCACAATCAAACTCGAGAGTTCTGGTCCCTCCTTCAGAATCGAAAAAGGTGTTAAACAGGGTGACCCCCTATCCCCTAAACTTTTTACAAGTACCTTAGAGGAAGTATTTAAAAAGTTGGCGGCATCCTGGATAACATACGGGATCAAAGTTGGAGGTAGAAATCTTACGAACCTGCGCTTTGCTGATGATATCGTGCTCTTTGCATCATCGGCACAAGAACTCCAAACAATGCTCCAAGGCCTGAGCACAGCAAGTCTTGATGTAGGTCTGGTAATGAATCGGTCAAAGACTCAAGTCATGTCAAATAGCACGAAACGTAGCGTCACTGTCGATGGGCAGATAATACAGTACGTCGATGAGTACATATACTTAGGCCAAGTAGTCTCCTTCCAATGCAGGCAGGACAGGGAAATAAGTCGCCGCATTGAGAACGCATGGAGGAGCTACTGGGCCATGAAGCAGCATATGAAGGGCAACCTTCCCATATCACTAAAGCGCAAACTCATCGACACCTGTATCCTGCCCATATTGACCTACGGTGCTCAGACATGGTCTTTGACTGAATCACAAAAATCGGACCTCAAGATTTGCCAGAGAGCTATGGAGCGCAGCGTTTTAAAGATCAAAAGAACCGATAGAGTCCGAAATACCGTAATCCGATCAAAAACAGGCATAGCGGATGTAGGTACGAGGACTGCACGTTTGAAGTGGGACTGGGCAGGTCACGTGGCTCGAATGCACCCAGAACGTTGGGCGCAGATCGTCACTCAGTGGGTGCCTGAAAACAGTCGAAGACGACGCGGCAGACCCAGAAAAAGGTGGCGAGACGATCTGGATGCATTCGAGCCAGACTGGCAAACCGTGGCCTTGGAGCGCAAGGAGTGGAAGCTAAGGGGGGAGACCTTTGCCCAGCAGTGGGACACGATAGGTTGAGTAAAAAAAAAATAAAAAAAAAAATTATTATGAATGTAATTTACTTACTATGACAAACCAATATAAATTGTGTATAAGTATTTATATTCCCAAAAAGTGGATTTCATTGCCTTCATCAATAAAACTGTGAGAGATATTTGGTGTTTGAATTTTAGTTTTATTATATTTAATCAGAGGTTGATTGCATTTAGCCAGGCAGAAGGCTACATTACAAAGATTCCAATTTACAAAACGTGAAATGTTGCTGGCTACACTTAGTTCTATAGACAGGATCAAGGATCATCTAAAAGCTTTTGTAAATCCTGAGTGTTGAACCCGTAATAACAACAACTTACATTAGTGCGATGGAAGTTTAGACCTAAGTCGGATTAATATTTATGTATGCTGCGTAAAACAGTAGCAAAGTAAAGTGTACCTATTATACCTACACACCATAGGTATTCAATTGCACACAGATTTCCGATCGATAAATTTTCTCACAAAACGTTTTGCGTAAAGTCGTGAAGTTTTGTTTTTTCACATCACCAGCTCGAAAAGTCACTTAATACACCATATTTAATTACCAAAACAATTTATCGGTGTCTGTTACTGATCACTTTATGTGGTTAAAACTCTAAAAAAGAGAAAAAATATAACTATAACAAAAAATGAAGACGAGACAAGTCAGACATGGATTAAATTTTTTTATGTTTTTATTGTATCTACGAGTACTACAATCTTACAGCTGTCGAGGGTAATACCTATTCGATTAATTACGGTGTTTTAAATAGATATAACGACTTGGTGCCAACCGTAGGTATTATTATCACAGAATTTTATACTTATAACATCATAGACTGTTATACAATGCTGTGTGTAAGTTAAATAAGTAAACTACGGTTTTACTGACTGGGGATGATACGAGAGTATAGTTAAAATATGGGTGCGTACCTACGCGATTGTTGTCTGCAGTAGGTACGTTTTCATTTGTACAGTTTTCATAAAAAAATGTAAGGTTGACAACAATCCTCGATAACTTTGTAATATAAAAAAAAACTGATCATGCCATTATCACTTTCTACATCTGCTGCAACTTTTTTGGTACTTAAAAGATAGTATATCATGCTTAACTAACTAACTAGTAAATTATACTAAACACAATCTAACTTTTCTTTTTATTTTTGTCTATTTGTCCGGGCTAGGCAGGCTATTATAATCTCTGGAACAGCTCAACCGATTTTAACGGAGCTTTCACTGGAAAATAGAAGGGTAGCCTACTTCTCCTCTCTTTTCTTCCTCATAAATGTTGTAAAAAGTAGCCCATAAGCGTGTGTACTCCAAGTACTTAGAACAGCATATCGGTTGTACTTATTTACGGAATACTTATTTACGGAAGCAGTATTTACGTCAGAAAAACCGGGAACACTAATGAGTATCTGCAGCTCAATTCCGGAACGGCTCAAGTGGGACTTTTCCTGGAAGATAAAGAAGGTTGTAGGGCAACAGATTTTATCCCAGAATTCCGACGAAATCTTTATATACTTAGGTGAAAAACTCAGAAAAACTAATGAGCCTATTACGCAAACAAAGTCGTGGTAATCTAGGTAGGTACTTAGGTAGATAAGTACTCAAAATCAAATCAAAATCAAAAATCATTTATTCAGTCGGACCACAGGGATCACTTAGAATAGTCTTAAAACTAATTTTACTCCTGTTCTTTCGCGACCAATACCGTGAAGAATCAGGGCATCAAACACGGTCTGGGGCCTATCATTTTTTTAGGTGATCCATGGATCCATTGAGTTGGAGCAAGTCCCAAGCTTTTTTATCATCCAAATAATCAGATATCTTATAATAGGCTTTTTACAGAGATGACGTTTAATTGTATTTTTAAATAAAGTGATTGATAAATTTTGCAATTCGCTTGGGACTTTGTTATAGAAGCTTACACATTGCCCTTTAAATGATTTCACAATTTTATCTAATCTAGTAGTGGGAACAGCGAGTTTATCCTTATTTCTAGTGTTAACATCATGATTATCGCTTTTTTTCTTAAATGATTCAATGTTTTTACGAACATACATCAGATTTTCATATATGTATGACAGGGTACTGTCAGTATGAATATATCTTTAAATTTATTTCTAAGCGAATCTCTGGGACACATATTGTAAATTGCTCGAACAGCCCTCTTCTGCAACACAAACACGGTGTTAATGTCTGCAGCAGTCCCCCACAATAAAATGCCGTAAGACATAATGCTGTGAAAGTAGCTGAAATAGACTAATCTGGCAGTATCTACGTCCGTGTAATGACGTATCTTTTTAACTGCGTATGCTGCAGAAGCAAGTCTCTTGGACAATCCATCTATGTGTGGGCCCCATTGTAGCTTACTATCTAAGGTTATGCCTAAAAATGTAGTGGTGACCACAAGATCTATCTCTTCATTTTTTATTATTACATTGGTTTTTATTGGTTTTACATTTGGTAGTATGTAGCGAATACATTTAGTTTTCTTCTCGTTTAATAATAAATTATTAACATTGAACCAATTTACAACCTTAGAGATTGCATTTATTATTTATTTTATTTTATTTTTATTTATTGAGGATAACAAACAATTACATTCGCATATTAACAATATACGGTACCGAGACATGGACGCTCACGCAGGAGGCTGTGTACAAGATGAGGGTTGCACAGAGAGCCATGGAGCGTGCCATGCTCGGCATCAAACTTTTAGATCGAGTTCCCAATACTGAGATCCGGAGACGAATAAAAGTCATGGACGCAGGTATGCGGGTAATGGAACTCAAGTGGAGCTGGGCAGGACACCTGGCAAGACGTGGTGACGATAGGTGGTGTAAAAGGATGACAGAATGGTGGCCTAGAACTGGCAAGAGAAGTGTCGGACGTCCGGCAGCGAGATGGGCGGACGACATTATTAACGTCGTAGGCCGACAGTGGCTCAGGCTGGCACAGGACCGGGAAGAATGGCAAAAGCAAAGGGAGGCCTATACCCAGCAGTGGGTGAAGTCGGGCTACGGATGATGATGATGATGATGATTAACAATATTGTATAGCTAGTACTTAGGATTGTTACTATGATTTCGATTGGGGTGGGCCAGCATGATATAAAACCAAGAACCATTATAATACCGTCGTTGTATAACGTCATGACGACCTCTGTAGCGCAGTGGGCGAAGGTCCGCTTGCGACGCAGTAGGTTGCGGGTTCGATCCCCGCCGTGGGGCAAATGTTTGTATGATCTACAGATATTTGTCTCGGGTCTGGGTGTTTCTATGTATAATATGTATTTATTTACAAAAAAAGTATATATGTAGTATATTAGTTATCTGGTTCCCATAGTACATACAAACTTTGCTTAGTTTTGGGCTAGATGATGTTGTGTGAAATTGTCCAGCATGTCCAGTATTATAATAATGCTGGAAAATAATTCTGAGTAAAATAAAATAAAAAATTGTATATGCAATTTCTTTTAAGTCTGGTCTTAAACGATTTCAAACGATAAACGTCCATTAGGTTTCTATTCTAATATCTATATTTTACTACAGCGCTTACGTTATAAGGCCGATAACTAAAACCGGACAACTGGCGTATTGACCTATGTAAATAAACTAAGGTAAATACTTATCTTAATAATATGTGCGAAAGTTTGGATGGGTATTATGGATGTTCGGTACTCTGTCACGCTGAAACGAACGGCTGAACGGATTTGTATGAGTTATGTATGATGGTACTTTGTACGCTAGATAACACATAGACACGATAGACAGTTTTTATACCGAAACAAAAAAATATTCCAGATCACGAACTACACTGCGGGCTTAATAAAAAAAAGGAAATATAATTTAATGACTCACCGAGTATGCTTGCAGAAGTGTCTGATAAGGGCTGGCTACCTAGCCCCTGTCGGCTACCAGCCAGGCTATCCTCCTCTGACATAATATCAGTAGGGCGGTCACTGACATTCACGGATACGCTAGAGCTGCTTCGTGCTGTTGTAACTGATCGAAGGCTAGACAAACTGCCTTGATATCCCTTAAAAACACATAAAACATACTTATATATTATGTAGGCACACCAGCTGCTGCCTTCCTAAATAACATTATAACTTTTTAACCGACTACGAGGAATGGTTATGTTTTACGCGCGTAGGTATGTTCTCGTATGCACTGCGTTAAATTTCTTTATTGCACACCACATAATAAAAGTAAACAAAAATGGAAAACTAAACAAAAAACACAATGACGCTAAATAGCGATCTCTACCAGAAGAGTTACCTTAATAACTTTCGGAATCACATTTATTAATGGCCAATATTGCTGAACCTTGTATAGAGCAAAACCAGAAACAGGTGTTATAACTAGAAGAAAGACTCACTAATAAATCTAATAATTTTATAACTGACTATTCTGCCGCAAAGAAATAATACCCAATACGAGTAGGTACATACCTACAACACATCCGTGTTGGCCGATTTTTCGTTTTTGAAAATGTATATACGCGTTTTCACACGACCACTCGAATTCACTCGATGAAGGAACACATTGTGACAAAACCAGTTTGTATTCTACTTAATACTCGTAGGTGGCGAGGGGCTTGAAGCCCAAGGGTTACACGTATGAAAAGCAAGCTCCTGTAAAATGTGGGCACGCCAAATATGTATTTGAACGTGCCTCTGGCCTAGGTAGACGTTGTCAAAGGGTCATTGAATTGCTTTAAAATATCTGAGAGAATGTCTACGTGCTTTGAAAATACAGTCGTGGTCCTGTTTCTGTTTTCCAAGAACTGACTTTATCAATCTAAACCACAGTCATCTGATTTGATAGTAACATAAGGCTTCAAAGACCATCCAAGATTATTAATATAAAATTAATTTACTTTCATCGTTTCTTCTACCTACAACGAATCATGTCAACTGTAAGAGCTTACCAATACCTCGTATTAATATTTCAGTTTAATTTACCATCGTCCAATAACCGAAGTCAGGCTTCTAGCCTAATTGTGTACGTTTTCCCGGGGAGATATTTTCAATTTCTATTCGGTACTGCAATTAGTAAACTCAGACGGTATATAGCTTGAGTGCAGGCCACATTAGTGACGACCTCTGTGGCGCAGTGGGTGAAAGCCCGCTTAGGACGCAGAAGGTTGCGGGTTCGATCCCCGCCGCGGGATAAATGTTTGTATGATCTGCAAATATTTAGCTCGGGTCTGGGTGTTTCTATGTATAATATGTATGTATTTACAAACAAAAAGTATATACGTAGTATATCAGTTATCTGGTTCCCATAGTACAAGCTTGGCTTAGTTTGGGGCTAGATGATGCTGTGTGAAATGTCCAGCATTATTTATTTATTATTTATTTATTGTTACGTTGAAAATACCTGAGAAGTGCGTTGAGCTATTTAAACAAGCATCTTCAAGGGGTTCTTGGTTATCTCAATACTTCATTTTTGTGAATATATAACGTCAACATTAAGTAGGTACTAAGAACCATTTTGTAGGCGAGAACAGACGAATGGACATCGCAACAAAAGCATGTTTTACCAATATCGAAACGGAGACGCTTCGCTCGCGCGGTCAATAACACTAATTTTTCTCACACGATTTTTTAATATTAAAATCAAAGATCACTGAGCAAACGCCCCTAAAATCAAGCTATATTAATTTGGTACAATTTGTTCTTTGGGTCAACTGTATGAGCCGCTTTCTCAAGTCGCGTCGCCCTTGATTTTGTGTAAGGACATTTAAAAACAACTTAGAAACTGGAGTCTTACGTGCATTATGTATTTGTTTTGACCAGTTATGGTATGAGTGCATTATGAGTGTCAAGATTACATGGAGATAGTTGGATTGTTTACTCACTTGATATTTATCTATCTGCTCGTTATCGTACTCTCCACTATATGCAGAATGTTCATTCAAAGATTGTAATGATACAGACATGTGGGAGCAGTTAGAGCCCCTCCGATTTGCCAAAGGTGACGGGACCGATTTACTGCCAAGAGATTGACGCTTAAAAATTTCTGAGGTATTCCTAAGAAAACTATCCATTTTTTTTCTAAAAAATGAAGATTTTCTTTCCAAAGGCAGTTTTCCTATAGAATAGAGATCTGCTTCAGATTGGGACAAACTCTCACGTCTCGAAAGCATAGTATTGTCAAGGGATAGTTTTCGATCCCGATATTTGACTCCAAGCGAGGGCATAAGTGATGGAAGATCTGATGCATTATCGATATATTCGGAACATTCTTCTATACCCTCTGACAGACTTATGGATTTGTGATTAACAATTGTTTCAATATTACTGTTTTCATCGACGTCAGTTTTGTTTACAATTGAATTCGATACGGTCGTAATTTTTATTTTATCTTCGTCTGAATCAATACTTATTTCAGTATTAGTATTTAGGACAGTATTAGTCGCACTCGGTTGTTCTTGTCCATCTTGACTTTTGGCACTTACTGTGTCCTCATAAATGTCTTCATTCTCACTAAAATCGTTTTGCATCACTTTACTCCCCCGAGGCGCCTTTAACCTCATACTACTATTCATTTTCACAGTTCTCAATATTTCTCTTATCTTTAAATTTTCTTTGAATGTTTTGTCGTCTGTTTTAGAAGGAGATGATGTTTCTTTAACCACATATTTATTCGGTTTGTCTTTCCTCGATTTCTGCTTAGACCGCTCCATGTCAATTTGCTCGATGTAGAGCTAACTTCAAAGGTCACTTATACACGTATCACAGTTACTTCACAAAACTAGTATCAGCAGCCCGCACACGTCCTTACACCTGAACAAATCGTTCAATCATACGTAGTGAAGGAAGTTCAACGATAACAATTTATCGCTGGAGTCGAAACTGTATCGAATCATGGCCAATAAAACGCCGAGCACTCGAATGGTGATATCGAATGACTCGGTCTTGAATATTTTTATATGTAGGTTGATATTTTAATATTGGTTTGTATCGGAAAGAGTATGGCGGCATTCAATGATGTGACAAAACCGTGCAGAGGTTTCCTACGTCACCTAAAAGCAAACATGTTAAGAGCAAGCCACGACATGCGTCACTAGACTAGGTTACCTTGTGCCTGCTTGTGAAACTATTAGAAGATAGCCACTTGCGCGCTATCTCGATGTTGAGATAATCTCTGATTAGCACTATTTATCTTTTCTATTATCAACCTGCCAGTAAGCTATTTATTATTTTCTTTATTCTAATAACTATATTATCCAACGTCCTACTTTCCAACATAATTATAAAAAAAACTCATGGTTTTCTATTTTTCTTGATTGACTACCTGGTTGGTTGGTTGGTTAAATATGTACTTAGGTACTTAATTCATAATAATATCAAAATGAAACACTCGAACTCTGATATGACAGAGCACGAACTAATTTTTCAAACGGTTAGTCATAGATAGAGGCATTGAATTCCGACCAGATCAACGTACCTACTACAGTTTACAGATCTAGGTACTGCAATGAAGATATTTGATCGAAGCCTTCAATGGACCACACAATATCGTCACAATGTAAAAAAAAATTGTTGCATAGTCCGGCTGGCCGAACTACGCCGTATCATGGTTAAGAAGGGTTCACAGCAATACCTACCTACGCTACGCAGCACAAATAAGTTGGTTTTTATAGTAACAATTTAAGACTATAATAACAAAACAAATGGTGTTGTCACAATGATATGTATAACCTGAAATGCAAGACGGCGTAGTTGGACAGTTTATTAATAATTACGTTTTAAAACTAAAAGAAAAACCGACTTCAATGTTCGACATTACACACGGCGTGACTCAGGGAATCAATAAGTCATCCATAAAAATCTAAATAAGAATAAGTTTTTTTTAAATATCATCAAGTACAAGCTTTTAATGGATTACCGTGATCTGATTGAACTCACCGATGTAAGTACAACATTTCATTTCAATCAACCTATTTTCTGAGGAGTTCCGTTCTCCATCATCGGATCAGCTCGCAGTCATCGTATTTCAAATTAGTAGATGATACTTGACCGATGTAGTGAGTTTCAACTCAATCAACCTATTAACTGAGGAGTTCCATTCTCCATCATCAGATCAGCTCGCTGTCACTATATTTTAAAATTTTAGATGATACTTGATCTACAAACCGAGTTTCAACTAAATCGGTCGATTATCTGAGGAGTTCCCTCCATCATCAGATCAGCTCGCTGTCACCATTTTTGAAAATTTTAGATGATATTTAATCTACGAACCGAGTTTCAACTCAATCAGCCCACTGTCTGAGGAGTTCCCTGGAACAGCTCTTGACTCCATCATCAGATAAGCTTGAAAGAAAGAAATAAATAATGCTAAACAGATAATGCTTAGGCTCCACCGGCGTCTAAAGGCAATAATTACCAAAACTGCATACATTTTATATCAAGTCTCGCGACACGTGAGTTCCTGGCATTAGTTTATTGTCAATTTGACATATTGCATAGAGAGTCTTAGACTTATCTGTCGATTCGATTTAAAATGGCTAGGAGGGAAGGTTTTTAGAGTTTAACGGGCAAATTATCAAACCCTCAGGAATAAAATTTATATGGGACCACCTCTGGAGTATACCCTTTCAAACATAAAAATAATTTTGTAAATCGGGCCACAATTGGCTGAGTAATCGCGTAACATGATACAAAAAAAAAAAAAATTAAAAAAAAAAACATACAGGCGAATTGAGAACCTCCTCCTTTTTTTTAAGTCGGTTAAAAATAATGTACATTTTGAAATAAATTTGTATGCTTATCTTAGAGACTGTCCAGTGTCCACGTACCGCAGCCACTCCGCAGCTTGGGAATAGACGAACAATCCTAAACATAGGTACTTATTAAAATATTTATGCGTTTTGATATTGTTTGTTCCTAATGCGTTCTTGTACCTACCTACTTATAATTTGAGACCATGTTTAGATGGTCGTGGTTCAATCACGGTTTAAGTTAAAATATAAAATTATGTTAAAAGAGTTTATGCATAATTAAGTAAAATACTGGCGTTTGAGCAGGGAGGCTTATGCCCAGCACTGGGTGACCACAAGCTGCAGATGATGATGATGAAGTAAAATACTCGGAACCTATTCCCATTATTTTCATTTTTTTAAAAGACAATACAAAGTTGCTAAGATTGGATCGGTCCTATGGTGGAACTCACAAGTGGTCCATTGATAGGAACTTGGTGCTCATAGAGAAGAAACCATGTTAAATCTAAACTAACACGAATAGACAAAATTTAAAAACGCACATAGAATCACAATAAAATTGTCTAATATTTCATAGCAACACATGCAATTAAACATGAATACGATGTTAGATACACCAACTTGTTCATAGTCAAAATTTAAGATTTTGCCTTCCGAAAACAGACTCAACACGTCACTAATCGCCATGTCTCGCAACGTCGCTGAGACTAAAATGGGGTGCATCTGAGTCGCAAAAGACTTGTTTCTATTGGTTTTGCTGTCGCTAGCTATCATAGTTTTCGAAATACATCGGTGGACCAATGAAAGCTCTGGTCCAATGATCGCAACCTTCCCCTAAATAACTACCAAAATGTAATTCAGTAACAATATTAAAAATAATCATTGTTGGACACAGGTGCCGTCGCAGCCTGAAATGTTGGGACTGATTCTGATTTTTTACACTAATATTAGACTTTATTGCACAATACACAAGATTTTTCGTTTGTTTGGGGGGAGGGGGGGGGGGGGGGGTCATTGGACAGAGATCGTCTAAACAACCTATGAGCCAATGATCCAGTCGAGTTCACTTCTCTACGAACCAGTTTTAATATTTTATGCATGGTGTCACTTACATCGGTTAAATATTTGTCATAATTTATTTACTAAAAAATCAATCAGACAAGTAACGTAAAGACCTCTTCTTTCTATAATAACAAAGCTGTGATACCAGTCTCTATAATTACATATTCACTATGGCTACTAATATTCGCTTTATGTCGATCACAAAATGTCCCTTTGTTATAATGTGTAGTGAAGGTACCTAGCTAGTAGGCATATTATTATTCGTTTCAAAGCTTCGATCAACAATATTATAGACTAGCTTCAGCGCGCGGCTTCGCCCGCGTGGTACCAGCATTTTGAATAGCCTATATGCTATTCCAGGTCACTATCTGCGCCTATTCCAAGTTTCATCCAAACATACTCACAAACTTTCAGATTTATTATATTATTAGGATACAGCGTGACATACAAAATCAAAGCTAAATTCTGTCCGCGTGACCAAAAAGTTTTAAGTTTAACCTAATTACACCCTGTGCGCCTAGTAATAATGTCACAAATCCTCAAAACATTGTGAGAAAAAAAAAATATTATTTAGGTAATAGCTACCGATAACTCACAACTATAACTGCATCGCTTGAAAATCTTGAAAGTATTGATTTCCCATGTGTCGTTAATATTTTATATATTGGATAAAGGACAATACCCATACCCCGCACTACATTGCGTCACAGTTATATTAAACAAATAGTATTTTTATAAAAATAGGTATTTTCTTTTACATTTTCAAATTAGAATCATATTCGGACCGTTGGTTACAGGTATCCATACCTACCTACATAATTATCTTTGGTCTAAAAAAAGTGGCACTCCAGGAGTGCCGACAGAAGTGAAAATTTGACCGAGGTTTCGGTAACGGTTCTAACCTTTAAAAAAAAATTACTGCAAAAGCAGCAAAAAATTACAGTCCTACTGGGATTTGAACTCGCGGTTGTGTGACTCAGAAGCAGAGCTCTATTACTTCGACCATTCTGATGATACAATGTGACGAAAAAGTGAGAAATGGTGTCGGTAACAGTCACGTGACACGTGACTCGAGAGTTTTTTTGCTGATGAAAGATGTGTCTATTTACCTACCTACATACAGTGGAACAAAGGAAATAAATAAGTAGTAGCGATTAGATCTCATATTCTACAACATTGAAGTCGGATTAATAAACAACGCAAGTAATTAATAAATATAGTATTATTCAATTAACGGACTTTTAATTTCTAGAACTATGATGACGTCAATGTTCTAACAAAATCTGTAAGGTTGTTTATAGGAAGCATAAAACCGAGCACCTACCTAACAGTAAATGCATTTTCGGACACAAATTAATTCTAAAAATTAGATATACCTCTAAATAATAAAAAGTTTTAGGCTATCGTAGACAGGCTACGATTTTTGTACTTTAATTAAACTAATTTGTGCCAAATATTGTCATACTTTATGAATGTACTAGCTGCGCCCCGCGGTTTCACCCGCGTAAGTCCCGTTCCCGCGGGAATATCGGGATAAAAAGTAGCCTATGTGTTAATCCAGGGTATCACCTATCTACATACCAAATTTCAACCAAATCGGTCCAGCCGTTTTTGCGTGAAAGAGTAACAAACATCCATACATCCATACATCCATACTTACAAACTTTCGCCTTTATAATATTTATAGGATGATATTAATTATTATAAATGCTTGAAATATTAAAACCTTCCTTTAACAAAAGCTCAGTTTTATGCCCTTATGGTACTTCTATCTAAGAAGTTAATGTAGAAATGAGTAGATACAATATTTTTTCTTCACGATTTACTTCTTCGCCGGTTCAACGACGTCAAACTCGCTGACTTGAGCATCCACTAGCTGCTTACTCCTCAGCTTGACTATCGCGTGGCTTGGGACGTTGGGATCTTCCATTTCAAACTCGATCAATCCTAGAAACAATTGTTACGTTAGTCTTTTTGAGCTATATTAAACTGGATTTAAATTTGGGATGAATGTCATATAATGAAAACGTCATCATCTCCCTGCCCTTTTCCCACATTATGTGGGGTCGGCACAACATGTGTTCTTCTTACATTCTCCTCTATCAGCCGTCATCTCAACACTCACTCCTTTCTTACTCATGTCATCCTTCACACAATCCATCCATCTTTTCTTTGGCCTACCTCTACACGTAAATCCATCAACATTCATACCAAGTGCTCTTCTAGCCTGTTGCTCCTCATCTTTTCATTCACTGGCGCCACTTTCACACTTCCTCTTATGTACTCGTTCCTTACTCTGTCCATTCGCGTCACTCCATACATCCATCTCAGCATTCGCATCTCAGCCACGTGCACCTTTTGTTCATCCGTCCCTTTTGTTGCCCAACACTCAGATCCATACAATACGACAGGTCTTACGATCGTCTTATATATTTTCCCCTTAAC
This sequence comes from Epirrhoe alternata, assembly GCA_963565295.1. Classification (NCBI taxonomy): domain Eukaryota; kingdom Metazoa; phylum Arthropoda; class Insecta; order Lepidoptera; family Geometridae; genus Epirrhoe; species Epirrhoe alternata. The sequence continues at coordinate 7,841,261 of OY751375.1, forward strand.
CTTAAGGGGCATACGTGGATCGCAAATTGTTCCGGAGACCTGTCGCCATTTAATCCATCCCGCATTTATTCCACTTCTTACATCCTTCTCTATCTCACCATCATTCTGTACAACTGAACCGAGATACCGAAAATCGGAACAGACTGGTAGGTATACACCATCTAAGGCAATATGGGCAAAACTGGATGGACCACCAAAGTCGCAGAACATGTGCTCGGTTTTTGTCCTGCTTATCTGCAGTCCGACACTCTCCAATTATGAAATATTATATAATGAAAACGTATAAAATAATATTTTAAAATACCCGACCAGACTTTGTTTAAAGAATGAAAAATAATAATACATTTGAAAATCGAAAAAACACGTCGGGGCTGCCAATGGATGCTTGTCATGTGTGAGTTATAATAATTATCATTGTTGTTTAGTAGAAAACTCTAGTTTTCACAATTGAGTTAACACAATTTGAGTTAAGGTTGGTTGGTAATGGCAGCCCCCGATCTAGTTTTTAGATATATATTATTTTTACTACCTTTCATGCTCTAAATAGAGGCGAGGGCATTTTAAAATATTATTAATTTACTCTTTTTCAATCACATTCGTCGTGGGGTTTTGGAAAATTTGGTCTTTTCAGGTATTTTACGTTGCATTATTTATTGTTGAAATCATAATATACTTACTGTTGATATTTGGAATGACTTTGTTACAGCACAAAATAAAATTATCAAAATTCGTTGATCGTCATGAAACCATCGAAGGTTTTAAGTAAATTTTATGAATTTCCCTACGGATATTCTTTTTATTTTCTTAAAAGTGCACCCACAAACACACACACACAACCTCTCACCCCAAACGCATAGGTACTGCATTTCCGTTCCGCGCGTCAAACTGGGGGGACGTGAAAGCGAAGCGGGGGCGTTAGCGTCAGAGCCGCGTAGCAACATTTATTATTTATTAAAAAGGGTTTATTTTCTTTCCATCATCCCCCATTTAATGACTTACCCCCTTCGGCCACGACCTCGTCCTTGTAGTTCTCTCGCATGGATCGCGCGAGGATATTGTGGTAGAAGATATTAGCGTTGAGCTTCACCGTGGGGGTGACGTCCATCTTGGAGATAGCTTGAATCAGCACATTCAACTTTTGCCGTGCCGTTAGTATCAGCTTGTCGACTGTAAATATATCGATAGACTTATAATAATGTAGTCGACTGATAATATTATAATTAGATCATCATACAGGCAGAGAAGAGGAGTAGGTACATGTTGTGCCGATCCCACATAAAGTGGGGCAATGGCAGGAAGATGATGATTATAATATTACTTAGCTAGAGATATTTTGACTTTTATCTTTTTTTTAATTAAAGGTCCGCTTGCGATGCTAAAGTTTTCGGACCGTCGCCCCCTGCGCTACAGAGGTCTGGAGGGTATAAATAAGCTTTAAAATTCGTTCGCCATCGGGGGTCCAAACTTTCTCATTTTAAAGTAGTAAGAAGAGTAAATGACTGGTGGAAATAAACAATGTGCATACTCTTACTATAAAATAAAGTAAGTAAGTTCGTATGAGTCAGTGGCCGACTCTGGTGACGAAGTTTTTAGGCCGCCTTAAGGCCTCCGTCATGTCTTAACGACTTAAATAGCCGGGACCGACAATTTAACGTGCCCTCTGAAGCACGGAAGCGCTCAGATGAAAATGCCACTGGCGGTCACCCATCCACTTTCAGACCGTTTCGAACGTTGCTTAACTTCGACGATCTATCAAGAACGACTAAGAAGGATCGACCACGAGCGCTTACTATAAAATAAAATTTAAACATACAATCTGCTTCCACCTCTGGAACGGGCTGCACAAGGTCATCCAGTGCGTATTGTATCGCGGGTGGCACGTTCGTGAAGGGTCGCGGCGCGTTTGGCGCTCCTGCAACAAAACATGCTTCATAACCCCACGCTCAGCTCACATCAACCAACTTGTTGAATGTTGAACTTCACTACGAAGCATATGTACTTATATGCTTCATAGTGAATGTAGGTAAATACGTAGGTAAGAACAACCAAACGAGTAAACGACTTGTGTGAAACGGTTGTAGATTGAGTGACACTTATACGAGTATACAATACAATACAATATATCTTTATTGTAAAACATAAAACAAACAATAACAAAGAAAAAAAATAAGTACAGGCACAGAAAAAAATATGAATTGCAATGCAATAATATGAATTATATAGCGTGTAATTAGGTATGTACCTACACTTCATCATTTTTATAATAATCTACTTACTTAGGTAGAGAGGAAAAAGGGGAATGCTCTTCTCTATTTTTATATACGGAGCTTGACCGATGTATGATTGAGTTTCAACTCATAATCTCACCTGCTAGAAATCTTTTGTTTGACTGACTCCCCACTAGAGATTGACTATATTTTAGTTTTAGGATGGATCGCGAAAGAACAGGAGTAAAATTAGTTTTAAGACTATTCTAAGTGATCCCTGCGGTCCTACTGAATAAATGCTTTTTGTCTTTGACTTTGAAATACCACATAATTGTATAAATGAATACCTATAATAATTTTCAATTGAAAGTAACATTCCCCAAAAGTACCCAACAAAATGCTATGTTGGTGCCATGTGAGCGAATTCGCGGGCGGGCGGCTAGCCATCCATAATCGTGCTACGCTTCAGAGAAAATTACAGATGACGGAATTTCCATTGTTTGCAATTCTGTCGAAATGCAATCGAACCATAATTATGTACTCGTATTATTAATTCTACATTTTCCTACGTTTTCAGCGTTGCCTACTCGTGTTCAATACAGTCGCCCGATGGTTGTTAAATTGCGATAGTACATACCTACTTAGGTAGGTAGTTACAAGTGTATTATTTTGATGCCGAATTGCCTACTAGTGGTTCTGTAAATTGAATTTCGGGTGCTTTGTATTTTCCAATAGGCTTACCTACCTATGCCGGTGTAAAGTTTCAATCAAAATAGGAGAATAAGTTTTTACTTTTTTTTAGTGATTACCTACTCGCGTTCCTTTGGTCCTAGGGGGTCGAATCTGATGTACGTCTCTAGGTACGGCGATAGGTACAGAGTAACAAAAAAGCTGAGACTGGTCCTATTTGGCACATCATATCACAGACCTTGCACCTACCTATAACTTTTTTTTTGTTTTGTGTGTTTCTTTTTTTTATGCTTTAGGTTAATTAAGCAGTTATATCTTGTTTAGTTAAGTACCTATCTTTGTTCTTGTTTTATTAAGTGTGTCTGTGTATCTGTGCCAATAAAGTTGTTATCTATCTATCTATCTATCTACTTAATTAAAACTCAAAAAAAAATTGTTACCAACGGGATAATTGAAATGAAATGAAATGAAATTTATTTATTTAGCAGCTTGTTTACAAAGTAGTTAGGTGGGTAGGTACAAATTGCACACTGTAGGTTGTTGACTGGGAAGAAGGAGCAAGGTAGTACCTACAGGGTTGTACTAAGGTAAAGGATAGAAAGCTACTTATTATGATGATAATCAACATCTGAGCCCTAGGCCTCACACTAGGATAACCTGTGTCGTGAGGTCTAGTTCCCGCCCTTGTGCACTAGAATTGTATGGTAAACAAATTTATAAGGGTAAATTATAAATAAATATAGCAAAAATATATAAATAACGTTAAAAAATAATATAATATACAAGTAAATGAATAAGTGATAAAAAAAAATAATAATAATAAAATGTAGCAGGTTTAATTAATTACCTACTTATCATGATTTTCTTAGAGTTTTGTTATTTCCCGATATTTCATTGCATGCAACAAAATGTTGATAACGATTAACGTTCTTAACCATGATAGTTTCAAAAACTATCATGGTTAAGAACTTACTTACTTACTTTACTTTTCAGTTATCTGGTTCCCATAGTACAAGCTATGCTTAGTTTGGGGCTAGATTGCATTATTATTATTATTTTTGGGTAGACTTTCATCTGCTCGACCACTGTTTAGGACATCGATTTCAAGTTACATAAACAATATGCAAGCGTCGGTAACAGGTCACGTGACTCGCGGCCATTGAGATAAATGAATAGAGACGCTATTTCAAACAAAATTAGCGCGCGGACTGATCACAGCGGGGCATGCGCGGGGCAAGCGGGGGGGTGTTATGTTGTCATAGATAACAATCAATGCGCGCAGATGCGACATAATTTTATTATTCTGCCTACTTAATATTGTTAGTGTGTGTAGGTAGGTACTTACTCAGAAATAAATAAGAGTATTGAAACTGTAACAATATTTAAATTTCCTTTAAATAATATAAGTTTAGTTTTTTATTAATATTTTATAGCCCATAATTATTTTAAATTTTACAGTAAGCACAACCAATCTTTAGCTCTCTGAAGTTACTAAACGATTGCGCAGATGTGCGCATGTAGTACATTGCGTGTGTAGATAATAAAGAAGTTTTCAATTCAAAAATAGTTTTCATTTTATATATAATCAACCTAGCGTTTTCGGCTACAGCGTCTTGGCTTTAGGACTTCAATCAATTAGGGTAGGGCTTGGGTGTTTTGCCCTTAAATGGCTAATATAGCCTATTTTGGCGCTAAATGGCGCTATTCTAGCGCACGTAATGCACGTAATAGTTTTCATGCTGGTAGATTAGATACCTATTCATGATTTTTAATTTACTGTGTCATGAAGGCATGCCTATAATTATGAAGAACCTACCTTTAAAGGTACGCATTACCTAGGTACAGATCTTTAGCTTAGCGTTCAACTTAGTCAAATTGTATATATTTTGACTATACATTATTATTATTATTATTATTATTAAAGCCCATTTATTTCATATCCCTTAAATAATTACATACTGTATCTTGTCGACTACGGTTGACACAATAGTTTTTTAATATAAAAAGAGTTTGTCCATATGGTCACTCTTCGTTTTCTTGGATAAGAACCCCTCTTTGGGTGTAGGCCTCCTCCAGCTTATTCCAAATAGTTCTCTCTTTTGCTTTTCTGATCCATTCGTTCCCCGCTATCGCTTTCACATCATCGCTCCACCTTTTCTTCGGCCGACCCTTTCGCCTTTTTCCGCGAGGACCGTTCCACTTTGTTACTTCTATTGTCCATCTATTGTCACTGTATCGTGCTAGGTGGCCCGCCCATCGCCATTTCAGACGTAGACTGTAGTGGAGAGCATCAATCAATTTGGTCTTTTTTCTAATCAATGTGCTTTTTATTTTATGGATCCTTCTAATTTTAAGTATGCTTCTTTCCATTGCTTTTTGGCAGTTTGCTATTCTGGATTTGAGCTTGTTGTTGTTTGTCCAAGTTTGGCATCCGTATGTGAGAGTTGGAAGGATACAGGTGTCCAGCACAATCTTTTTCAAATAAAGGGGAAAATCACCTTTCATCACTTCTTTTAGTGCCCAATATTTTTTCCAGGTTATATTTATTCGTCGGTCTATTTCTTCTTCTTCTTGTTGATCTTCTAATGATATTCGTTTTCCTAAGTATATGTAGTTGTTGACGTATTCGAGTGGTTTCCCGTTAAGGTTTATTGTATTTGTGTGGCTATTTGTCATTATTTTCGTTTTATTTTCGTTCATCTTTAAGCCCACTAATCTGCTTCTTTCGCTTAGGGTACATATCATTTTTTCTAGTGCTTTGCTGGTCTCGGCGAAAAGAACAATATCGTCGGCAAATCTTAGATGGCTTAGACGGCGGTCTCCCACTTTAATTCCTTCAGTTCTCCACTCGAGACCATCGAAAACCCCTTGCAGCACCTTGCAGCACCGCCAGAAAGAGTTTCGGTGATAGGGGGTCTCCCTGCCTTACTCCTCTATTGATAGGTATTTCAGTTCCTCTTTTTTCTAGTTTGACACGGCTAGTGCTGCCTTGATATATGTTCTTTAGGATGTTAATGTATTTTTCGTTTACTTGGCATTGATTCAGAGCTACTGACTATACATTAACCTACCCATATTATCGCCCTATCCTACATCCTACTAAACTCAAAACATCGGAATTCGGAAAGCTTGTCTTTTTGTAAGATAAATATTATTGTTAGTAGGAGGATTAAGTGACATGTCTTTTAACAGTTTAAACCTAAATTACCTAATTAAAAGCTAACCAAACAATCCCGCCGCGGGATAAATGTTTGTATGATCTGCAAATATTTATCTCGGGTACAAAAAGTATATAAGTAGTATTATCAGTTATCTGGTTCCCATAGTACAAGCTTTGCTTAGTTTGGGGCTAGATGATGCTGTGTGAAATGTCCAGCATTATTTATTATTATTTATTAGCAATAAAAAAGAAGCAGTGCAGACAAAACACTCACCGACACTCGAGAGTAGCTGATTGATCTGCTGTAGAGAAGTTTTCATTTCAATTAACAGCTTTCCTTTAATATCGAGTGATTTATTCAAGTTATTTTCCTCACGCAGCTCCGCCTCATGCTGATTTTTGCAGTTCATTTTGTCTTGTAAATATCTGAGGGCAAAGCATCGTAGTCTTAGCAAAGTACATGTCATTAAATATTATGTACTTATTTATTACTTTTGTTATACAGTGTGTAAAAAGACGTCTACCGAAGCCGAAAGGGGTAGGTACAGCATCCCAATACACAGCCAAATCCAAAAGGATTTTCCGAAAAAATCTTTATATCCGGAGGAAACAGCGTTTTGAAGAGTACTGTTTGCGTATGTTCTGTGGCGCGTTGTTTTACGTAGATTGCTGGATGTTGAGTTTTAATTGTTTTTTTTCTTTTTTAAATGAAATTATTAGATATGTATGGTCTTATTATGTCGTACTAATAGTAAATAACCGAATAATTTCATAATATTATAACTCTTTATAAATGGAAGCGATTATCGCAAAATTAATTATCAATTCTCTATAAATGCTATTGTTAAAGTTAACACTATTCATTCGAAAACCTCGACTGACTGCGACGCAAATTATGTTATTATTGATCAATTTTCGTTTGACCTATTTCTATTATAGATTTAATGGGCATGGTGTGACATGTACAAAACGGCCACACAAAATTCACTCAAATACCATGACATTTCACGAGATAGCAACTCGATTGGATGTAAACAAAGACGATTCTAATTAATTCACTGTCACAGTTCAAATGCAACATTGAATGCGACGCGATCGTCATGTTGGATGTGCCACTAATAACTAAGGAAGTGTAATCCCAAGCCACGGCTTCAGTTGGGTCTTGGCAAACGAGAAACAAAATATTATGCTGCAAATTTAAGATAGCCTCCGCTAAAATGGCGATAACAGTTTTTATGTAGGCAAGTAACTGTTCAATTTCAGTACTAAAGCTTTTTTACTTCAAGCTTGAAACCACGGCAGCGTTGCTAATTCGTTATCTAGCTGTTTCCTCGCACAGCGGCGCTTTTTCATACAAAATTAGTACTGCGCACCAAAACAGGCTAACTTCACGAATGCCTAGATCAGTTGAACGTACCTACTTACTGCTGGCCTCATGGGTCGACAAAATAATCTTGCAGCTTTGCAGACAACTGCAGTACCAAAATAAATAGACTTATGGAAATAGTGGAAAAAGTTTACGCAACTAAGTTCTTGTTATTATCACTACCTACGTATTATAGAATACTGAATGGATTTTCATCTGATTTTCATCAATAGATACAGTCATTAATGAGGAAGGTTTAGGTAAGTTTATAATTTGTCAAGGTTATGTGTAACTAAATTGGTTGGTATAACTGTTGAAAGTAGCGGAAAAGGTCAAGCCGCCTAGAAGCTTTCATCGAAAACGCTGCCTTTGAGATATGACAAAACAATGCATGGTGCGATATTCCTCTTTACCGACCAACCGACTTCGAAATTAAGAGGTAGCTAGTACACCAATATCTCAGTCATTGTGGGCCGATTTTCGTGGCCTCTTCCAGTTTTGATATCGGATAAAATAAAATACTGATATCGTTGAGTCAATAAAACGTATGTTGCCGGTTTGAATTGTGCCTTGAACATCGTGGAGCGTAATAGGGTTTAAGCTCGACGAACCCGACAACAGCATCCTGTTGTCGATCGATTAGACTGATTGCTTATTAACACGGTACCTAACTGCGTTACGAGATCTATTGGTGCTCGTACGTGTTGTCGCTTAGTGCGGAACTTAAGGCGGGCTGATAGAGTAATTGAGGTTTTTAGACCCTGCTTTATTCAGCCGGTATGTAAAATTAGCAACTGAAAAAAATATTTTATTAAAATTGAACATTTGCTCGTGAATTGTGTGAGAATAGAAACGTGATTAATAAAAGTTGGCTCGATAAAAAAAATCACAAAGTTGACACTAAATCGATTTTCAAATCAAGTTCACTAAGAGATTAATACATCAAATCAAGTGAAATTTATATTAAAAGATAGGTTTTATCACTTACTAGAATTGTGTGAGAAAATATTTTTAATTTTGTTATTATTAAAACTTTGTGAAGAAAAAACGACAAAATCGAACTGTTCAAGCGCTCGCGCCATGCATTCACTCCCCGCTGAGGCGTCTTCGAGGTCGGACGTGCGGCCGTTTGCTCCGGAAAACACCCCCTCTCCGTTTCACACTAGTACAGACCTCAGTCTACAAAATGGGTAGTAAAAAAATAAGAGATCGTATAGGATATCGAAGTCTTAGGCAAGAAAACTGATACTTATTATTGGGTTTTACTTACCAAGTAAAACCCAAGTCATAATTATCGGTAGTAACAGACAAATGGTTAAAATCGACAATTCTCAGCTCCTACCCGTTATATTTGATGGCTCACAAATACAAATTAGTCAGACTGTCAAAAATCTGGGGGTCATTTTAGACTCCAACCTATCTTGGCAGCCGTGGGTCCAAGAAATCAGTCGCAAAATATTTGCTTCATGTGCGTCCTTGCGAAGACTTCGTAATTTTTTGCCAACTGCTACCAAAGCTATGCTAGCACAATCCCTTCTTCTTCCTATTTTAGATTATGCAGATGCCAGCTACCCCGACCTATCTGAAGTTCTCCTAAACAAACTTGAGCGCCTTCAAAATCTCTGCATTCGATTCGTATTTGGCTTGCGCAAATACGACCATGTCTCCGAATTTCGTGCAAAGCTCAAGTGGCTACCAATACGTTTTCGCCGGAATGTTCATATACTGTCCTTACTGTACAATATTCTCTTTCTATCTTCCTCCCCCGCTATTTAAAAGAACGCTTTGTTTTCCTTCATCAGGCAAATGACCGGAATCTCCGATCTTCAAATTCTCTCCAGCTTGCAACCCCCGTCCATAGCACCACTATGTATGGTGACTCTTTCACCGTACAAGCTGTGCAGCTATGGAACTCCCTACCTGTTTCCATTCGATTATCTAAATCTTTGCATATTTTTAAATCCAGTGTCTGTGATCATTATCTTTCCATGTCTGGTTACTGCTAACTGTTAGTATTGTTTAATAGTAAGTAAGTTATTTGTAGGTTTGCTTTTACAGTGCTCTATGTGTAGTTTGTGTGTTGTGTGTGTATAGGTAGGTACTTAGTTCGTTACTGTTTTCTTGCAAGATTAACTTTTGTACACCGCTGTATTTCTGTATTCGACTATCCTGACCATACAATTGGTTGCCAGGAAGAAATCGCTTTTAGCGATATGGCCGCCCATTGTACAATGTCTATTTTTATGTATTCTCTGTATTATGTTTTTGTGTACAATAAAGCGTTTATCTATCTATCTATCTTATTCGAAAACTGGCAATTGTAAACCCTTCTTTCTTCTTTCTTTTATTTTTAAACTACACAAACTGCCAAGGCTTTATTTCTGGGTTGTAAATAGACGTTTGACCGTATCAATTTATTTCATAAGCCGATTTTAGTTTTCACTTCTATTTTCAAGGAGAACAGACGTTGACTAATCGCAGCTCAGCAACATTGATGACCTCTGTGGCGCAGTGGGTGAAAGCCCTATATAATAAATCCAATGGTCGAACTACTGAGAAATAACCACCTAGTAAGACGGTCGGACTAATGAAAAAAAGTCTCACTAGTTCGACAATCGAACTAATGAATCGAACTACTGGGAACCAACCTATTTCGGTAGCTGAAGATTAGTAAGTTGGCACTGCTTGATTTTCAATCCTACTGTGGTAATAAAATTTAGGTAATAATAAGACCAATATCTATTACCCCATATTACCCACCTACTGCTTGATTTTCAATATTGTGGAAATAAAATTTCTGTAATAATTAGGTAGGTATATCAATATTACTTAGCTGAAGATTAGTAAGTATAGTATAGGTACTACTTACACTTACTTACCTTCTGCTTGATATTATATAGCTACCTTCCTACTGTGGCATTAAAATTTCGTACGCACCCGATCATGCAAGATAGAATGTCGCACGGAGCGAGCCGCGCCGCTGCGCCGCGCCGCAACGCCGCGCCGGCCGGCCCCGGCCGCGCGTAACTGAACACGTCGCGCGGTCACTTGGCGGGGGCGGAGGTAACACGAAATACCTAAAGTTCTCGACTATCCCGGCCGTGAAAATGTGTCTATCTTGCTCGGGACAATTAATTTTTTTGGTTAGAGTGAGATTTGATGATAGAGCATTTGTACATATTTTATAAGTACCTTTAATATAGGTAGTATTTTTATTATTAAGTAACGACTAACTTTACGAGACGAACCTGTAGACACTAGATTTGACCCTCTAGCACTATAGGAACGCGACTAATCACTAAAATCGTATCCCCCTACTTTGCTCAACAGTTTACTAGCCATAGATAAGTAAGTCGTCGCCGCTGCCGCCCCGCTCCCGGTAACTTCGAGACCGCAGGCAAACATAGACTAATATTTTGAAGTAACAATCCAATCCCAGTGTAAATTAATCACCAAACTAAAATCCGGGCACCGGAAAAATGTACCCTATGTATAGGTACAGAAACCACAGAATACAGAATGCTGAAACTGTTTATGTAGCAAAGTGCAATGTGAATACTAAAATGAAATGCCAATTTCTAAAGAGGGTGTTTGAAAAGGCTGCTTTTCAGAAATGAATATTACCTTCTTGCATTAGGTAGTACCTAACCTACATAATTAATTTGATGTTTACTAAAAGCGTGAAGTAAGTTTGTATGCATGAGAGTAGTAAACCAGAGTTCTGAGAAACTTTAGTACGAATACAAACTGGGAATTTTCAGTATTTACTTGATGCTCCGGGAAATGGAAACATACGGTCAATAGCAAACATTCAAATTAACTGCTAATAAACTTCAATGGCATACAAAACTACGAGTGCAATACGACGTGACTTCCATGAACACGCTAAACTAACATTGGCAGTAAGGATACGTTATGATAATTATTAACGTAGGTATTTGAATAATTTGTAAAATACAGAAAAGATCGTAGCGAATTTAGGTGTCTTACTAAGCTCAATACACATTGAATCAGATCAGTTACAGTATAAAGAAATTATAAATCTTGAGAACAATGATATAAGATATAGAAACGCTCGAATTGCTCGCGACCGCGCGAGACCGTTCGAGCCGGCGGGCTTCGCTACACCTCTTGGCATTTTATATCTTGTTAAATTGTTCTTTAGGTCTTCACCGTGCATTGAGCCTTAGAAACGTGTGGGAGCCCTATGTTAGGACTCTGGTCTAGTCCCTAAGACTTAGGCGCAGGCCCCACTTATCTGGCGTCTGGCATCGGGCGTCTTCCTATTCCATTTATTAAGAGCGTGCAGGAGCGATTGCATAAAGCAATTTCGTAGTTTGAAATCGTTAGGTATTTATCTCAGAATCTGTGAAAGCTCAACCTTCATATTTAGGTAAATTATACTTCATTGTTTTATCTTGGATTATGTGTTTTAAAAACACGATTGGTGAAAAGTGTTCTAGATATTTTTTTTTTTTTAAATACATATTTTTCACACATTTTGCTATTTATCTCAGGAACAGCATACTTTTTTTGGTGGGTTTTTGTTTTGTCAAGAAAACTACAAGTAAATCTTTAGTTGTGTCTTAATTATTCGATTGGTTGTTTTATAAACTTGTAATTAGCTAAAAAGTGTTTTAGCGATATAATAACGTTGCGTATCCATAGCTCTGTACTTCTCACACGCCGAACTAATCACACTCACTGTCCCGCTTACAAAATGGCGGCGTATGGAACACTCTTAACTTAGTTATTTAAACTAATTAGCACGGTTACATGAGTGAGACCAATTACACTAATTAGTAGGTAATATATCGAATCATCCATTCAAATGTCATACTACATGTATGGAAATAAAGCACCTAGTTAGGTATGTACTTAGATATTTGTAATTTCTGTACCCTTTTAGAACTTCATATCTATAGAGCCCCTGAATTAGTCAAGTTGGATGGTATGCGGATCGACGCTTTGAGAGATGCTCGAACAAACATACAAAGCAAATTCGTCTAACTTTCCACTCTAATTTTCACTATAATAATAATAATTACTAAAACTTCGTCTGAGATAAGTAACCTGTAAACAAATCCATTCTGAATTAGTTTGATATTACTTTAATCTAACATTATAAGTATCTTTGTCCTGACTGACTGACTGACAACGTACAGCCTAAACCGCTGACTGTAGAGACTTGAAATTTTAAGGGTATGTCCGTCATGGTACGTTGGGGTGTACTAAGCAGGCGCGGTCCGAGGGGGGTGGTCACAGGGGACGTGACCCCCAAAATCGTACACATCTAATAGTAAAATCTTGTTTATTGTGCAATAAAGTCTAATATTAGTGTAGTGACCCCCCCCCCCCCCCCCCCGCCCCCAAATTTCAGTAGTGACCCCCCCCCTAAATGTGAGGCTGCGACCGCGCCTGGTACTAAGAAGGCATTTTTTGAAATTCAACCCTTGGGGAAAAGTGAAAAAGGCTAAAACGTTTGTATGAAATAGTATTCCTAGCACTTAGAGACATGAAACTTAGAATTATGATTGTTCAAAGAGTCTACATTTCGAAAATTTAAAAACTACCAATCCGGAGAAAACAGCGTTTGAAGATTACTGTTTGCGTTTGTTCTGGGCGCGTTATTTTACGTAGATTGCTGGATTTTGAGTTTTAATTATCTTTTTACACCCTGTATATATTCTATTAATTTATTATAATAATAAAGAAGAGTAGAAGGGAAGGGAGGCCTTGCCCTGCAGTGGGACAGCACGGGCTAAATAATAATAATAAAGATAAAAGTTTGTGAGTAAATGTTGGTGCACGAACGAAGCCGCGTGCAGAAGCTAGTCTATAATAAAATTAATCAAACATTCAACGTTTATGAACTTACTTAATTATGTAAACTAAAATTAACACATTTATGTTATATTAACCTTGAAACACAACGGAAGAATTCGTTCACATCTTAGAAAATTTATGTAGGTACGGTCAGCAAAAACACTTTTGACAACAGTTTCTGTGAAATCTAACTACCGCTAAGGTTTACTTTTCTGTCATAATAGTAAAATAAACCTTGTTGTTTCATAACGTTCAAATGAACCTCAACCGTAGGGTAGACCACATTTTTGCTGAGTGTACGTACAAGATAGGTATGTACATAGAGAGCAAAATTATAAAAACTGCATGCACACATACACAACACTCGTAACACACGCAAGCTCGCAAACAGATACACACGCGCGCAGCGCACACACACACACCTCAATTACCAAACTTTTATTTACGTCTATATTTTTGAAGAGAAAACTTACTTCGGTGTGTTGGGCATTTTTGAGATGAAAAAAAAACATCAAACTCGCGTAACGAGTCACGTGACTGTTACCGAAATACCGACACCATCTCTCACTCTACTTATCATAATTTCGTCACACATTGTATCGTCAAAATGGCCGAAGTGTAAAGAGGTCTAGTTCTGAGTGAGACAGCCGGGACTTCAAACTCCAGTAGCACAGTAACTTTTTGCACTTTATTTTAACCTTATTTTTTTAAGTACCTATTTATACTTTGTTTTTTTTTTTAGTTTAGAACCGTTACCGTAACCTCGTTCAAGTTTTCACTTCAGTTGGCTCTCCTGGAGTTATTTTATTTATTTAGTTTTTTTTATTAAGGTACCCATGTCATTTATGTAGATACCTATAATAATATCTCACCGTTATTATTAACACGTTCTGTGACAGAATACATAATGTTGTTTCACGTCCTTTCGGTGATTATTTATGACTAGCTTCTGCGCGCAACTTCGCCCGTGTGGTACCAACATTTTGAATAGCCTAATGCTATTCCAGGTTACTTATCTACGCTTATTCCAAGTTTCATCCAAATCGGTTCACTGGTTTAAGCGTGATTGAAACACAAACATACAAACATCTGTGAGTGGGATGTGACAACGCGAAATCACAACATTTTAGTTCCAGTGCTTATGTTCAGAACGTTAAACCATTAGATTTCAATACAAATTTTGAAATTTACGTAGTCTTCTGTGTGTTAATCGACTTTGACGTCACTCTAGCTGGATATTGGAAATGGGATTAATTGCATGTAGTGTAGGTAGCGAGCGAGTCGCTCTTTGTTCTAGCTACTGCATAGAATACTGGGCCGGGCAGCCTATTCTAATCAAACGATAGACCAAGCTTTAATCTTCACTAAACATCTCTTTCACAACCAACTTTGTACATAGATCGTAACGTAGGTAATATATAGGTAGATACAGGTATTGATCTGATGGGAAATGGAGCACATCATCACTGCATACACTCAGGGACTGATTTAGGAGAATGTATTAAATTATATTAATGTGTGTTTAATGCGTTTTTATTATTTGTGAGCTAAATTATTCCTTTACAAACTTGATTCAGACTTATTTTTACGTGGCTTTTGTAGAATAACAAAAGCTTTTACTCGTATTACAAATCTTATTTACTTAAAGAAATTTCTAAAATTTTCACAAGTTTCTTTAACTCAGTCCCTGAGTGTAGGTAGTACTTAATTATATAATGTATAAAACCAAGTCGCTTCCCGCTGTCTGTCCCTATGTATATAAGATCTTTAAAACTACGCAACGAATTTTGATGCGGTTTTTTAGAATAGACATACTGATTAGATAAACTGATTCAAGATGAAAGTTTAATGTTTAATACACTAGCTACCGCGCGCGGCTGCGTCCGCGTGGTACCAACATTTTGAACATCCTTTATGCTATTCCAGGTCACTATCTACGCCTATTCTAAGTTTCATCCAAATCGGTTCACTGGTTTAGGCATGATTGAAATACAAACATCCAAATATCTAAACATCTAAAGAAACTCAAAAACTTTCAGCTTTAAGTGGCATTCATGATATAGTAGAGAAATACTGATAATTTTAGAGGTTTCTAGGTTCGTAAATAAACACATTTTTTTGCGCTTACAATGACATTGCAAACGCTGGCTGAACCCTAATATTTAGCTGTACCCGTGCGAAGCCGGGGCGGGTCGCTAGTACCTAATATTATATGGAGCCCTTTACCAAGGTTAAAAAACAAAAGCTCACAAGGTTGACACTAATATAATTTCAAAGAGCTAGAAGCGCTACATCTTCTCCATTGCTCATCCATCCAGAAGAAATCACTATAATTTCCTGTCAAAGACGCTTATCTTCGCTTTAACTACAGGGTGTCCCGTAATGAGTTGATAATCCTTACGGGTAGAGGGCATAATAACAAAGTAGAAAATCTAAACTTGTGAACAGTAAAAGTCTCAAGGTTTTCGAGTTATTAGACTTGTCCATTGTTTTCGATGCCAAATCACAAATGAAGAAATTTTCTCATACCGTTTTCTTTACAGCATTCTTGGATATTTGTGCTATTTAATAATTTAAAATTACCATTTGCATGCCAAAGGAACAGATTTTTGATAAGATCCATTCAAAATTAGCAAAGTTTGTTTGGCCAATTTATAATTTTTTTATACCACAGCAGTCCAAACATTTGTGAAAAATTAGCAAAATAAACTTTGCTCGCTTTGAATAGTTCTTATAAAAATTCTGTTCCTTTGGCATGCCAATAGCAAGTATCATTAGCACAAACATCCAAGAATGCTATAAAGAAAACAGATTGAAAAAATTCCTTCATTTGTGACCATCGAAAAGAATGGACAGGTTAAAAAAAAAAAGAAAATTTCTTAAATGTCCAATAACTCGAAAACTGTGAGACTTTTACTGGGCACAACTATTGATTTTCTGGTTCGTTATGATGCCCTCAAATAATGTTAAAGGATAATCCACCCATTACGGGACACCCTGTATGTGTAACACAATGACATATCACTTTTGTGCAGCGTTCAGCGATTATTTAAATTATTTGTTCATTAACTAAATAATCAAATCAAAACAAATACCTGCCCTTTTCCCACATTATGTGGGGTCGGCAATATGTGTTTTTCTTTCATTCTCCTCAGAACAAATAAGTATCTATTTAAAAATTCATTCGTTTAAATTTTCCTTACAGTGGAGTTAAGAGTCATCAAACTTAAATATTACATATGCCCAAGTCCGGAAGATAGAGTGGAAAAATACTTTTCACACTACCCGCTCGAAATGCTTACTTTTTTGTCCCACCATCCTACGTCAAAGTGAGTCATTTCTCCCTCCAAAAAAACAAAATTGCACGCGGGAATTAAGTACTAGAAACCTTCGATGCGCTTGAGATTCAATGTGGCGCCCGTGACATAATACACTGCTTTATCCCCTTGGCCAATAATCTACTACGAGTATTATAGAAGCAAAATTATTATTGAGACATGCACAAAATATAAATAGTGCTGCGAAGGGCAAAGCTCTGCAATCAGCAGCTTTCACACGTAAACTTATTACATCTCTATAGACCAGGTAGATACACCAACCATCCTGTGCTGTGTTAGGCATATTAAGCAGATACACTTCAGTTAATTAAGTAGATAATATTATACCTACTTCTGACACCTAAAACAGATTGTATTCAACTGTTTGCGAGGTTACGAATACTTCTCTTCGAAGAAGGTTCTTTAAATAAGTAAGGTTCTGTATATAAGATCCATGAATAAGTTCCCGTTCCCTTTAGATGAAAGTTAAGTAGGTAAAGAGAGCTATGTTGTCCGAATAATAATAATAGTGCTGGACAATTTCACACACTTACCCCAAACTAAGCATAGCTTGTACTATGGGACCCAGATAATTGATGTACTACTCATATACTTTTTGTTTGTAAATACATACATAATATACATAGAAACACCCAGACCCGGGATAAATATTTGCAGATCATACATACATTTATCCCGCGGCGGTGATCGAACCCGCAACCTTCTGCGTCTCAAGCGGGCTTTCACCCACTGCGCCACAGAGGTCGTCATGATGAATGGGATAGTTCCTCGAGTTTCGATCCGAAGTGATCGCCGTAGATCGCCGCGGATCCCGGCCATGCCGCTCTAAACGGTGAAAGTGAAGTGAAGAAAAGTCAGTTTTATCATGGCGATGGACTTGTAGCAACACATGAAATGATAGTTTCTGCAAAATGTGCCAAATACCTAGAGGTCACCAATAACAGTCACTTACCATGTTGTTTGCTTGGTTTTATTTATTAATTTTGATTAATCCATAATGTACTAAGTGTGGTACATTCCTGATTAATAATAGAATCTGACGAACGAAGAATCATCGTTTCGTAGGTAAAAAAAATCTGACGAATGTGGAATAAATAAATGACTGTGTATGTCATTTATTTAAAAATAAAGAGAATTTAAATAATAGATCACTGTAAGAATTTATAATTTATAATACCTTCGGGTTTTTGTACCAGTAAAATAACAAATTCAGAGAACGGTATTTCGAAAAATACCGTTCCCGGAATTTGCTATTTTACTGGCATACACCTATTTCAGGATAATCCATAAAAGTTGTACCTACTACAAACTTTTCTAAACCGTTTTATCCCACTCATATTACACTGTTTTGTAAAATTTCTGGTACATACCTAAGAATAAGTACAGGTCGGTATTCAAAGCAACCCTAAATTTAATCAACCCTCCGTCCACGCATGCAGGTATAATTGATTTGACGAGGGCGGCTCTAAAGGTAGCGCAGTCACTATTCAATCAAGTACCAGCATAATATCCATAATGAACTTGTAGCCAGCTGTTTCCTATTAACTAGGAACTAACTTCATTATGTCGCGAAAACAGGACACGGTATACTACATATTTAGCTACAACAACACATGCCAGGTGAATATAGGTGTCTGTTATCACAACCACACCACATCGTGGGGACAAAAAGTGGTCATGCAGTGGTTTAGGGCTTCCGCACACGGGCCACCGGCCACAACCACAAAACGCCGCGAATGGCATATTTCCTGTAGTTTTCATACATTTTATGTGGACGCACATGGTTGACGCCGGTGGCCGCCACACGCTACAATGTATGAAACTATAGGAAATATGCCGGTGACGGCTTTTTGTCGTTGTGGCCGGTGGCCCGTGTGCGGCGACACTTACGCTTTGCAGCCGGTAAAAATGTATGTAGTTCGTGTGAATCCTACTAATTCATTTTCAATACAAAATTGCGCGCAACCACGTGGTGTGGTTGTGGTACCTACGTGTGAACGCGTCTTAAGTCTGTGTTTTCAACAACAGATCACTGCGCCTTGACCTTTGTAAACTTCATCATCATCATCACAGCCCGTTTGCACCCACTTTTGGGTAAAGGCCTCCTCTCTATCTTTATTACACCATTTTTATATTATAGATTTAAACCAATCTACACAAAATTTTGGAAAAATTAAATACATAACTAAACATTCATCATGAATCACTTTAACTAAAGGTAAAAACCGTGAAAATCCGTTCAATGTTTTTGACTTTATCTCGAACAAACAGACAAGCATGTCATGTCGGAAGACTTTGTTTAATAGTAGTATACGTTGATTTTATGATTTTAATAACGTTGTCAAATTAATAAATCTGCATCATGTTTTTGTTGTACATATATATGCCATAAAGTTTGCATGTCGTTATTCACACCTACGACCTGCCACATGTCATCCTTGTGCATAAATATTAATTATTAATCGTATAGGTCGGTAACTGGATTAAACTGACAACGTGAGCTTTGAAATTACAATATTCTGTCTACGAGTATTAATGTGAAATTTCACTTCAGTCAAGTGCATAACTCGGACACAAAAGGCAAATAAACGCAAGGGAATTGAGTATGGACAATACTATATAGGTACTGGTACTAAGTAAATAACTCTGTTTTTTTGTTTGTCTGATATTTTTTCACATATAGGAGGGGCTGAATCAAGTCATTTAATGTTACATGAGGAAAATAGATTTAATGTACTAGCATTTAATGTAAATGAAATCGCGAAAAATAACTAGTAGCAAGTAGTACCTTACCTACCTTATCTCTATTTCCGCGAGGAGAAATCCATTGATGCATATCCGAGTTTCGTGTTCATCGTATCGTACTAATATACAAAGGTTGCTTGCAAGAAATCGGTTTCAGCGATAAGGCCGCCTACTACTAAGAACTTGTAATTGTTTTAAATGTTTTGTTTTTGATAATTTCTTGGTGTACAATAAAGTGTTCATTCATTCATCCATTCAGTCAATATACATACGTCTTCTCAGTCGTTTCACTCTTGAGAGAGTGGTCGTGGTCTTCAGGTCTGAAGTTGTGTGGCTCGCTTTACAATTAATAACTCGCTTTACAACTAATATTAATAATATACATACGAGTCAATAAATAAAACAGTTGCACTCCAGGAGTGCCGGCAGAATTGAAAACTTGAACGGTTCTAAACTTTACAAATAACCCGGTGTCGGTGAGCAGTCACGTGACTTTCACGTGATCTTTTCGAGGCGAATCCAATATTTTTATTCTCATCTCAAAACTGCCAAAAGCGCCTTAAGAAGTTTTCGAGATTAAGATCAAGTATCATCTAAAATTTTAAAATATGGTGACTGCGAGCTTATCCGATGATGGAAAACAGAACTCCTCAGAAAATAGGTTCCTTGAAATGAAATTTTGTACATGTATACATCGGTGAGTTCAATCAGCTCACGGTAATCCATTAAAAGCTTGTAGGTACCAAAAAAACTTAATTAAGTATTAGGTACGTAAATATAAATTGTGAATGTTTTAAAACACTACGATAGCGCGGTCTTATTTAAAGGGTGTCGCCATCTACATAGTTTTAATATAAATACTTACTGCGCAGTTCTCTCCTGGCCCACGTTCTTCAGCGTATCTAGCATCATCATGGCGTGCTTCCTGTCTTCGATAAGAGCGTCACGTTTAGCACTGTTCAACGTCAACTGAATCATGAGACGCTCCGTTTGGTAGCGTTGTTCTTTAAGCCTGAAATCATCATGTTCATTCAAATTTGACAACCTCGGTAGCATAGCGTAGCGAGTGGCCCGGACAAGACGTAGCAGATGCGTCTTCGATTCTCGGGATAAAATGTTTACCTACATGCTCTGCGGATATGACTAAGGTCATATTTGGCACGCACGCCCACTTTTTGCAGAAGTTAGCATTCCACAGGTTGCAAGCCTATCGCGCGCATTAACATCTACGGCTCAATGCAGACTGAATTGGCAGCGACGCGACGATACGTAACAAGATTATAATCCTTAATGCATGAGTACACAAGATATAGAATGAACGTAGCCTCGCGCCGACTCGAGCAGTCTCGCGCGGTCGCGAGCTGACGCACGTCCTTCATTCTATCAAGTGTTTTTTTTATTTATTTACTTAAATAACTACATATTTAGCGTAATATTGTGCCTGAAAACCATAATAGGTTTGAGTAGGCACTCACATTTGCCATAAGTAATAGGTAAGCTTAGATAGGTAGGTATTTCACTTGTTAATATTGTTGTTAACAATTTGTGTCATAAATGTAATACATCACTAAAACAAAACTATATAGCAAAGTTCGCTAACGACGCTCAGAGTATTGCAGGGAACTGCAGGCAATGCGAAAAAAAGCGTGTTGGTACTGTCCCAGCCACTCTTCGCGCTCGTGCACGCAGTGAGAGCGAGATGACATTATATTGAATCTATGCTAGCGTAGTTCGTTCACTGGCTAGTACAAAAGAAATGGTAAACAACTTGCTATACAGAATGTTCAGTTTTATATTTGATTTGAATTTATTTGAATAAGCAATAGTAGGTGAAAGTGTGATTAGTAATTACGAGTAAGTTAAACTGATGTTCTTATTATTTTAATGGGTTTCTAGGTTATTTAGGTAAAAGTTTTTATATTTTATTTTATAATTGATATCTTGTAGCATTGTTCATAAGGTTTATATTATCTTATTACGGTCTCGTTGCGTCGCGTCGCTGCCAATTCAGTCTGCGGTGAGCCATAAGTAATGGTTTCCTGACAATATTTCCTTCGCCTTTTAGTTTAAGCTTGTGTTAAAATCTCTCATATTAGACCGAAACAAAAACTTCAATGATACGGACGATATTCGTCTCAATACCTTCAGATTGAAAGTCGAGGCACTACCACCCCACTCGCCCAACATGGTTCTCCTTATTCAATACAGGCCCCAGTAGTCTGCCTTTTAGTGATATTTATTTTCAAATTCAAACCCATTAGTGAGGTTCAATCTAATGATTGTTCCAATAAGATAATTTCATAAACTTTTGGAAATATTATAAGTACTTAACTTACCTAATTTTTTTAAATCTTGAAAATATATAAAATTCTAGAAAATATATTTTCACGAAAAAACTTGTTTGATTCTTTTTTAAGCAATTCATCGAACCCTGACTCCTAAAAACAATTTTCCAACACTAGCCATTTTAATTTTCCCCTCAGAGGGCGCTCTCTACAGGGTTTCGTCGAGGACGTCTGTCCTAAAAAACTGTCACTAGGAGACGACCGAGGACGAATTAGTTTTTGTATTTGGATAAGGTCGAATCTAATTGCCCATCATTTGATCCCCAAATCATTATCTGATATTATTGTAAGTATTATATTAATGTTTATTTTATCTAGCAAATAATCGCGTCCCACCCCACTGCTATCTGATAGGTAGGTTATACGAGACGAAAAATATGTTCTTGCTTTATTATTTTATTTCTTTGTATAAAAAATATCGTTCACCAAAAACATATCACGTTAATTGGTTGCTATGACTCTACAAATGCTTACTGTAAAAAAAGTTATGAGATTGTACAACAAATAGAGCCAAATCCCTAGTTGAGCTCCGGTTTATGCAGCGCGTAGCCCTGAGGTCACCCCACCCTCTTAAGAGTGTGCCATACACCGCCATTTTGTAAGCGGGACAGCGAGTGTGATTTGTTCGGAGTGTGAGAAGTACAGAACGATAGAAACGCAATGTCATTTACATCGCCAAAACACTTTTTACCTAATTACAAGTTAATTAATCAACCAATCGAAAAATTAAAAGACACAACTAAAGAAATACTTGTAGGTTTCTTGACAAAACAAAACCTTACAAAAACAAGTGTGCTGTTCCTGAGATAAATAGCAAAATGTGTGCAAAACATGTATTTTTCAAAGAAATATTTTATCTAGAAAACTTTCACCAATCGTGTTTTTAAAACACGTAATCCAAGATAAAACAATGAAGTATCATTTACCTAAATAGGAAGGTTGTAGCTTTCACAGATTCTGAGATAAATACCGATTTCGAACTACAAAATTGCTTAAATCGCTCCTGCATACTCTTAATTAATCCTTATACGGACTACGCTTTCCAGGCTATGCGTTCCGATTTCCGCGAGTCGGTGTAAAATGACAAAATGTAGGTATACCTGCAGGCCACGTAGTCCGTACGCAACTTTAGGTACTGGTCTCGTGAGAATCCGTTGCATATTACAGAAAGTAGATCCGTTTTAACAAGCATCTACGTATTTGCAATGTGGTGCATAATGTTTATCTCAGTCTCATCTTGTGAAAGCTGAATTTGATCTACATCACGGTCACAGAATACAGATATCACGGTGTACATTTCACCTGAATTTTAGTGAACATAAGAGTCTTCGGTGACAATGCAATATTACCACATTATTGCATTGTCACCGCTGATTTGATGAGGTGGAGTCAGAACTCTTGGAGGCGCACTTACTATAATCCATTCACCGCACTGGTTCGAAATGATAGATTGTGGTAAACACGACAAGAAGAAGACTAAGTACCTACCTCAGTAAATGTATTGTCTATAATTATTTTTATCGCTAAAACACGAGCACGATGCCTCGAGTATTTTATTTTTATTAAGAAAACAGAATTAACAAATAAATACACTCAGTAGACAAAGGAAAAATCATTTAGAAAGACAAATTATATTAAAGGTTGTGCACAGGACTTAAAAAACCATTTACACACGGTAAACATCAATAAAGAAAACAATAAGAAGTAGAGAGGGGCATGTACACAAATACACAGGTTTTAGTCCGGGAATCAATAACAAGCTTTTTAAAAATCTTGTCTTGTTGGTCAACATAAAGGCTACTTTACTTTTTATCCCGGGATTCCCGCGGGATCGAAAATCACATGGGGAAAAATGAACCCACGCGTACGAAGTCGCTGGCATAATAATTTTCCTAGGTGCATTCAATGACATTGTGGGCAACTTGAAATACGCAGTTAGTAATATACAAAACCTATATGTACCTACCTAGTAATTAGATCGTTAAACTAAAGCACGGTCCTTTCCCTGTACTGGTTCGGAATAAGAACGCGCATGGAAAATGAACGAAGTTAGGTACCTGAGGAGGATCTTGTCAAAGGAGGATACGAGAGTCGCCTTCTGCAGCCGCTTGCATATACCCATTACCTCCTCTAGCTCCCAATGCACGGAGTGCTGGCTTCCAGCGTCCTCGTCTTCATACAAGTCGTCAAGATTCGTAGCTTCCTGCAAACAATCACACTTTGAGATCTTAACATCTTTACTTATTACTTATGTAACAAACTACATAGTGGTTTCCCGCGACATCGACCGCATTCTCGTTTCCCCATAAAAAAGAACCGCATTCTGAAAAATCTGAAGGTACTTAAGTATTTTTATAGGTACCTACAAGTTAGGCAGCCTATATCCTTTCCGGGGATGTCATGTCATCTAAATCCATGCCAAATTTAATCAAAATCTGTTCAGCGGATTAAACTTGAAAACGTAGGTAACTTGAAAACCTAGCACATAGGTAGGTAGGTACTATACAGTATGAATGCGAATATGATGTTTTGAAATCAGTTGCTAAAGTGAACCGATTTATTTTGTTTTGTCTCGCATTCACAACTCAAACTCAACCATAATAAAATTAATCGTAATTCCCGAGGGATCCAAAAACAACTTTTAAAAGATTGGATTGACAGAGTGTAGCCGCCGGCAATCTGGTTTAGGTAAAGGCACATCGAATCAAACGAATGGCATGCCATGACAAGCGTTCGGCCGTATTTGGTATGACCTGTCTGGCTGTCAATCGATTTTTACTTTCGGAAAATTTAACCTTTATTTCGCATCAATCCTGTCGATACAACACAATTGCGCTGGCAGTCCTCAGGGCAAGGAGATCCTTGCTTTGAGTGCTGCCAGCGCTACTGACTTAATTATGGTGTTTGGAGGCAAAGAGAAGGGGCTTAACTACAGCCACTAAAAAACTGAACAATGCACGGACGCGGATATTAGAATAGACTATTTGACACCATGTAAGAAAACACATAAATTGCATGTATACTATAGGTTTCGTTACAAGTAAACTATATTTAGGTATTCATAAAAATGCAATATGTAAACATTTTATAATTCAATTTTTAAAATCGTAATTTTTGTTCTATCTTCAAGCCACCAAAAATGCCTTCTGCCATTTTGTGACGTCACTGTGTTCAGTTACGAACAAAGAGTTTATCTTTTACAGTCGTATCACATGCCAAACCATATGACGTCACAACATGGCGGCTCGCGTTTCCGCGCGACAACGAAAAATCATAAATTAAAACGCATTTTTAAGGCATTGTACGGTTTAAAAAAATTCTACTGGTTTATTATGACCTCAGGATTAATTCAAACAGCGTAGGGGAGGTTGTTCCCGTTCGTTTTTTCGATTGTTTGATGAACATTCGGATGCTTCTTATTACAAGCTACATTGTATTCGGTCGATAAGATCAACGTTAAAACACGGTCCTAGGTTAGGACTGTGTTTAGGTAACCATTGATCTTATCTCTCCTACTTTACGTCTCCTTCTTCTTCTCTCGTGTCAATGGCTTAAACCTTAAATCTTTTTAGCCCAGTAATTTGCGACTCTTACTCCCCTATACTGTGGCCTTGTATAAGTCCTCCCGAGTGCAGGTGGTTGGACAAAGTGGGCATGAAAGTAGGTGTGCCATACTTTGGGAGGACCTACTTTACGTAATTTTATTCAAACTTGCTTTGTGTTTAGTTTGTTACCCCAA
Source organism: Epirrhoe alternata (assembly GCA_963565295.1). Classification (NCBI taxonomy): domain Eukaryota; kingdom Metazoa; phylum Arthropoda; class Insecta; order Lepidoptera; family Geometridae; genus Epirrhoe; species Epirrhoe alternata. Next base: position 7,866,677 of record OY751375.1, read on the forward strand.
AACAGGTATCGTTTTGGGGTAAAATATACCGATGAAATATAATTTTATAGTTAAGTTATTTCGATTTACAGAATTGTAAATTTGCAATGGTTTGATTTGAATCCATTTGAATACTCTCCCGCATCCCAGATAAAATAATTCTATAAGTACCAACCAGCAGTTCTATACCTACTAGTTCCTGCATCAAAAAATATTGATCCTATTAATTGGAAGTTTCAAAGCTCCCGACTCCCTCCCTCCACCCCGGGGTGATTCCAACCATCGGTTTCACTCACCTATTGTTCAGTTCCTGTTTGTTGTGACGGCAGCTCTGGTAGGGCACGGGAATTTATATTCGAAAGAGTCAAGTCATTATTAGCATGAGAGCACTCACTGGTAGGTAGTCTAGGTTGTGAAAGCGGCCTCGTTTTCCGATCATTAGTGGTACTTACACGAAAGAATTTCAACCTAGGTAGGTATAATATGATTTAGTATTGCACTGTAATTTTTTACGTGTAAACGCTCAACGGATGCTAAAATTCATGGAAAATGCGACGCTTGCTCGGAAACTAACACCCATAACTTTAGTCGTCTTTTAGATAACGACTCATCCTCCACTCAAATGTCATCTCAAGCCACGTCGCGACCTACCTTGAGATGACAGTTAATTTCTGTACTTTTCTAAGAAAATGTTTTAACGCAAGAATGAATGGAGGATTTTTTACGACCAAGCATACTCTTAAAATCCTTTCACTATAAGTACTGGTTTCGAAAGAATTACTTAGTGGCACGACAAGTTAAAAGAAGACATTTTTAGCTATTTTTAACTATTTTTTCACTTTTCTTAAGCAAAGCTTTATTTTATTGTTAACATGAATTTATTTACCTAGGATACAAACAGTTTCCTTGACGTGGAAGGATACTTTTATTGTGAGTAGAGGTAGAACCTAAGAAAATATGATTGATTGTGTAAAACAAGATTTGAGTAAGAAAGTAATACGAATATGAATACGAAGATTACGAGTGATAGGGAAAAGTGGAAGAAAATGGGATGGATAAGTGCAGGCAAATGATGATGATATTTCCTGAATATAGAGCGTCGGATACCCGACTCTCGATAGGTAAATTAAAGAGCGCAAATACTTTTTTTGTCAAAATGTGATAATTACCTCTTTTCTGATAAGATCAGGGAAGGAATCTGTCAAGTAGGCGACTTCCCTCCTCGCCAGTTTCAGTGTTCGCTCTCGTTCTTTCATATTGGCTTTTATCTCTTTCTCCAGCTTGCTAAACTCGAACTTTCTATCATCGAGGTACTCCATAGCTAGCTGGCCCATCTCTGTGGCTCCCATAAGACATTTGCCTTGAGCTCGGCAGTCCAGCTTCAATGCTTCCAGGACCACGGTGAAATATGATGAATCCTGATCGTTTCAACAAACAATGATACTAATTAAATATTGAAAGGTAGTGAATACCAATGAAAATTCAAGAACCCCGTGGTATTGCCTACACTTATTAGGTACATTGATTATAGCACTTATGACTACTTCATTTGAAACATGGATCTGTTGGTATTCCAATGTTTTTACAGTGGTTTTTATAACAACTTTCGAGAATTGGTTTTCCACCTAAAATAAAAAATAAAAATATTTGTAACGCAGCGAGCACTGCGTTTTTCATAGTACCTATTCCGCTTTGATATTGGATACAAACCAACATCCAATTCATTAATTCATATGATACCTATTTGATTGAGATTCGTTTCCCAATACAGATATTTTTATTTTTCAAATCTGGATCTAAAAATACTGCCTTTATTTTCTAAAAGCAAACATAAAACTATTTCATTTTTTTTATCGTCGGCATGGAGATCGTATAGGTAATTTTTTTTTGTTATATGGTTTTTACCTATTTGATTGAGGTTCGTTTCCCGGTACAGGATTATATGATTGATATTAGATTTTTTTCAAATCTGAATCGAAAAAATTCTACGTAGGTAGACCTATTTCAAAAAAGCAAACATGAAACTAATTTAAAAACGTTTCATCGTAGGTCAATAGCAGCTAAAATGTTACCTTTTTTAGAATATCCAGGATTTTTTTATACATGACTTTGATGGCCAATGCCGCATTCTTTTTTATGCTTGCCCGCTGGACGTAGTTGGCGACTGCCTGTTCCTTTTTCTCGGCTGGCAGTTTTCCCCCTACTTCATACAAGAGTCGGTCTCGAAGCTCAGCCGATTCTAACTGAAATTATTAGACGCTTAGAGAGAGATAGGTAACTGATAAATTATTAGAGCCGTAATACACTTTCAAAATAATGTTTCGAATTCAAACTTGACTTGGGTTTTTATCTGACAAAATTTAATTTTACTTTTTTATATTGTCTCGGGCAGAATCAGACAGTGACAATAATATTATAATTAATGAGTTGAAATTTCAGATAGACTAGGCAGGTAGGTACCTAATAAAGCTTGTGGTAAATTCCAAATAACGTTACTCCTTGCAGTATACTTACTCGGATCGCAGCAATGAACGTGGCTCTCTCATACAATAGAACTAAGTACTCAAACGTAGAGATATTGCAGAATCACCGGTAATTACCGACTAATACCTTTGTTCTACGTCCGGACATAGAACAAAGATAAATAACCCGAAAGCGCTTGGACCAGCCATATTTACTGCCTTAATACTAAAATCATTGAAGCTAAATTGATACATGAGCTAGAGTTTTCGAACTAGTGTAATGAAATAATTTTAAGTGCGCCTCAAACAGGCTATATCTAAAACTGGATCATTGGCTCAATGGCTAATCTCAGGAATATAATGTTTTTATACCTAATGCATGACGGATGACTGAATTTTCTTTACGGTCACAAATAAAGATTTGACTCTCATCGCTACCATTGTATACTGCCACAAACTTATCTGAACCGGTTGCCAAAAGAGGAAATAACGAATTTTACTGTAAAAATTATTTTTCTGCCAACACCAAGTGCGTGCGATAGCAGCGCCTCTCTCACCGGTTCAGATAAGTTTGTGACACTGTAATCTGAATGCATTTGGCCTTTCACTGTCTTCTTTTTTTATTCAGATTCTATACTTATCATTACATATACTTATCAGTTTCTATACTTATCATTAATCGTTTAATTATAAAAGCTTGGATGCAAAAATCGGACCTGAATTTCGCTCATTTTTACATAAATGATAGAGGTCCGCTCACAACACGATGCGACACGTAGCAGTAATATCCCAAGAAAAGTTAATTTTTTCTTAGATAACGAAAACAAAAGCCATTTTAAAAAGTTCAACTTAACAGTTCACTTAATCGACTCTCGTTTTTGACTGTGCAATCCAATGCTGGTTTTTGAAGTGTTATGAGCCAAAACGTAGGTATTGATTAGTGGTCACTCATGTACCTACCAACAAGTTATCTACTTACTCATAGGTTTATTTTATGACAAATCGGAAGGTCTGTAATTACCTGAGTTAAACGAAATTTTTCCATTTTCTTTTTCTTTGTGTATCGTATTCTATCAAGCTGTTTCCTCTTATTGAAATTCTCTTGATGGATGCTCTCCAAGACTCTCTGAAAACAATGAAGTATTTATGCAAGGAAACTTTTAAATAAAAATTTGCTCGAAACACTTGTTATTCACTCGAATCGCATTGTCGTTTTCGAAATAATTATGAGAATTAAATCTGTTTATTAATTTTCAATAATGACAACAAAGTTCCCCTATTGTTTTGTGTTTTATTAAGTTTTGTCTTTCAGAAAAGTGCAAACAAAATTTGTTTGGTTTCAGGTCAAAGATGCAAGTATTTTACAGAGCTGGCGGCTCCAACGAGGTCGTGTTTAATAAAGAGCTGGAGTCATGGAACAAGGATATGGATTCTTTGGGAAAAAATGAAAAGTAAGCAAGTTAATACATCATCATCATCCTCTCCCTGCCCTTTTCCCACATTATGTGGGGTCGGCACAACATGTGTTCTTCTTCCATTCTCCTCTATCAGCCGTCATCTCAACACTCACATACATACATACATAAATATATTCTATCTCTACAATTAGCTATTGTTAAACCTTTTGTATATAGGTATATCAAAATAATAATTATGAGCGAGCGAAGCGTCTCAGTTTTGAGATTGGCCAAAAATGTTTTTGTCCGTCAGTCAGTAATCGCCTACCGGTCGCATTTTTAATCGATTTTGACGATAATTGATTGATGAATTTTTATCGATTTTTGATCGGGGCGCAAATATGAGGGAAAGGGGGTAAGTTTGCTGTAGCGTTACTTATCGACGGATTTGAATCAAATTGAAAATTCACATTAAGGACTTCATTCTACACAAGATGTTATGAAAAAATCTAACAGGGGGAGGTGGAAGGGGGAGAAGTGGCGGGAAATTGGTTTTAGCGTTATAAAAGGACGTTTTTCGTAAAATTTATACCTACCTACGTATACCAATCAGACTACGCAGTCAAATCCATCCGACCAAAGGAACGCGAGTTATCAATAAAACTTATCCCCCTCCTTTACAGGCATAGGTTGGTAGGTAAGCCTATTGAAATATACAAAGCAACTTTTTAATTAAGTGCGCAAGGTCTACTGTTCTCACAGAACCACTAGTATTTTTTTGGTTTAAAATCATTTTATTTCTCTTAAGAATAAAAATTCACTTTCAGAGTGAATTCTAGTGTTATAATAATGTTGTTGTTCTTTTCGTACTAAACAGAAAAATATTATAGGTAAGTAATCATTAGGTTTACAAAATGCAGGTAGGTTACACTATCAAATAACTTCGCATTGTTGCGGCGACGTAAACAACTCCTAGATTGGTAACAACATGGATCGAGCATTACCTGGAAGTGGCATGTTTTGTTAGTTTGTTAGTAAAAGAACAGATTTTTTTAAATATTAGTAAAGTAGGAATACAACTAAACTAATATTATGTTCCTGATACATACGATTTTGTGTTTTATTTCTAGTTACTTGTAAAACTATAAAAACCAATTTTAGAATTAGGTGCGTACCTAATATTTAACTTTTTTTTTATTTTCTATCGTATAACTTTAAACTTGTAATTGTTTTAGCATCTTAACTAGGTACGTATTTATTCGTTCTCTTTCTATTTTAAAAGTACTTCATTATGATACTTTTATTATCTTATACGCAGTGCATTTGGCCTGGAGCCCTAGTTTTTTAAGGCTTTTGGACGGGAATCAATGATTTTGGGAACCTCTTTTATTTTATAGCTAAATTGCTTTTGCCGTTCTCCGTACGACGTTTTAACTCTTCCCTCAGATATATCATATATTCTTTTTGTTTAGGAGTCTGGTAATTGTAAATATTACTCAGGTTTACTTGGTTTCAAACCAAGAACTGATCTCTCTGAGTCCTTAGTCTTGAAGCACACTTTAATGTGTCCACCTTCCAAAGCGAAAAATTTAACTGGCTCGGAACAGTCAGGGTCTATAGTCTTGGGGATTTTATTTAAATATTTCATTTCTATCCCAGTTTATTTTCTCATCGCCTTCTTTAAAGGATGGTTCTAGCACACCAACTACAATTATTTGCGGCTTCGCATCTGCCTGTCGTTTAGTTCAGTTATTAGGCCCCTCGCAGACTACAGACTCTCTATCGGCCGATAGTTGAGACGGGCTATACTTCTCCATACTAATTACGAGCCGAAGTATATTCCGTCTCAACTATCGGCCGATAGAAAGTTTGTAGTTCTAATCTCGTAGAAATGGGTGGAATTTTCGGGACGCATTCAAAAAAATATGGGAGATATGGGGGGGGCCTTTGCCCAGCAGTCGGACGAAATAGGTTGAATAACAAAAAAAACTTAGTTCTAATTGAGCACTTACATCGGCCTGGCTGTTCATGTAAGTAAGCTGAAGTCTGCGATGCTCCTGAAAGGCATTTCGGAGGAACTGCTTGTCGCCATAGACCGCGACGCCGAGCTCTTCGCGCCGCGTCGTGATGTCCTTGCGCAGTTGGCGGATGTCCCGCGAGTAACGCTTCTTCTGCTTGGCAAGGTCACCTTCATGGATCTTGCGGTCTCGCTCTGTCCACAGAAACACGTTCAAGGTTTAGAGGGTACAGTCGGATTGAGAGATATTATTAGGTACTTTTGAAGTTGGGCTAAAAAAATAAGTTTGAGTTAGTGGTCAACTCTTGTGACGGAGTTTTTAGGCCGCCTTAAGGTCTCCGTCATAGCTTAACGACTTAATAGCCGGAACCGACAATTTACGTGCCGAAACACGTAAGCGCTCATTTGATAATGCCACTAGCGGTCACCCATCCACATACTGACCGGTCAGAACGTTGCTAACTACGACGATCTATCAAGAACTCAGAGAAAATACGTTATTTTCTCTGAGAAACAACATAAACGCTTCGCTTGGGTACTTATTAGGTGGATAGTAGGATGCATTTAGTGTGACAAAGAAGAGCGTACTTAGTGATATTGAAGTAAACTCAATATAAAGCTCTTAAAATGCCCACGCGGGATGGTGCATTATTAAGAATTACTTTAAAAGCTTTTAACTTTTATGTTTCATAAATAATACTTGTATATTTTTCTAGCGTGGTCTGATACAAACTAGTTTGTACACGGTTATTTACTGCACATCACTGGAAGGTCTAACAGCTCCATCATCAGATCAGCTCACTGTCTATCTGTATTCTGAGTCAACGTCACCTAATATTGCTAATATTGTCATCTATCACCAAAATTCAGCTCAATCTGACTCTGAGAAGTAGGTCAAACTCAGCTTGCAATATTGGACCCGGATAAATATCATCATTTGCCTGCCCTTATCCCGATACATTCGCCTTATACAAACTTAGAATAATTTGCCTTTTTGCCTTATTTTATGTTTCATATTTTATGCCTCATATTTTTTCATATTTTTTCTTATTTTATGCCTCATTTTATATACAAACATTGAAAGTTAAATAAAAGCTTGTGAAATGCAATTATTAATGTCAAGCTGTTCCTGAAATATTCGAAAATGGACGTGTTAGCTTGAATTTTTAACATACTTCTTGTATAGATAATATTGTCAAAAATACCTACCCTTTGATTTACGACTTGTTTCCTAGCAAGGTCTACGTCAGTCTACGGCGTTGACTACGGCTTAGACTACGGCGTAGACTGTCGTAGACTACGGCGTAGACTGGCGTAGACTGGTGTAGGCGGATCCAGGGGGGGGGCACGGGGGCACGTGCCCCCCCCCCCCCCCCCGACGATATTTTTGTGTACCTACTAACTACGAAAAATTAATAAATTGTGAAATTTTTGTCAGTTTTTGTTTCTTGTGCCCCCCCAGAAAAAAATCCTGGATCCGCCAATGTCCTGACATAAAGTAATTAATTATTTTGAAGTATGTATTTTTTGCAAAATTTATGTTGTATAATCCAAAATTATCCGTGTTCATTATGGTTCTCGAAACAAAGAAATCAAAGATTTAAAAAAGACAATAAACAAAAAGCACAAAATATTACTTATCTAACATAGCAACTAAAGTAATCGAGAATCTCTTACACACACTCCTAGTAAGGACTTTTGATTACGAATACCTACTTATAAATATCTCTCCCCTGGTTGCTGTCCGCTTTTGTGACCTAGGTAGGTATAGCAATTGACTTCTAAGTGAACAAAGGTCGTGGGGGAAAAAAATGAAATTTCTCTAATTAATTGCACAACGAGTACCTATTAGAGGTGTGCGCCGATCGGCGCGGCGCACGCCGCCGACGATTTTGTCCACGCCGCCGCCGCCGACGATTTTATCGGCGTAAAATCGGCGCCAATATTGTGTATGTACAAAATCCCTAAAGTCTATTCCACAAAGCATGGGTGCTGACATATTTGCCATTTGTTGTTTATTTTTAGATTATAGGGCAAAAATCTTTTGATAATAAATCGATGACAATTTAATACCTATCAAACTAAGTTTTACTTGTAAAATAATCGATTTTCTCCGTGGACGCATCAGGCGAACTGTAAGCGGATAACTGTTTGCCTCTAGTTCGCCTCCCTCTACATTTCTGTGCTGTATTATACCTACACTTCATATCCAATATCCATACCGCGCGTACTGTACGGATATGAAGTGTTGATCCAGTCTGCGACGTTTTGCTTGCCAACTCAGTCAGCTGCTAAGTCGCAGCGAACGATTCTAGCGGTCGGTGGCTCAGTTCACTCACTACGCCCGCGCCGCGCGGCGTTACGCGTTCAGTCAGTACGAGGGAACAGTCAGCCGCTCATCATCATCAGCCTATAGCAGTCCACTTCTGGATATAGGCCTCCCCTAATGAGCGCCATTGCACCCTGCCCTTAGCTCAACGCATCCAGCTTCTACCAGCAGCCTTTCACAGACCGCCACCGCCTGGCCGGAGGGCGTCCTACACTACGTTTGCCGAGTCACGGTCTCCACTCAAGAACTCGTTTACCCCAACGGTTATCGGTTCTTCGGCAGATATGGCCAGCCCACTGCCACTTCAGCTTGCTAATTCTCTGAGTTATGTCGACCATTTTAGTTCTATGTCAGATAGTCTCGTGGCGGATTCTATCCTTCAGAGAACCTCCAAGCATAGCTCGTTCGTTCCATAGCTCGCTGAGCGATTTTAAATGGTCTAGTCGTACTGTGAGTGACCACGTTTCGGCTCCGTATGTCATGACAGGTGATCGCACTGATTTAAAACTTTCGTTTTAAGACATGCGGTATGGGTAACTAGAAAACTGGGCGTAGTTTTCCAAATGCTGCCCAACACAGCTGAATCCTCCTCTTGGCCTCCTCTTCTCCTCTCTCAAAGTTGTCTCTCATCATCAATTGGCAGCTCAAATAATAGCCCACTGCTGGACATAAGCCTCCTCCCTCAAACGCCACTCTAATCGGCCATGTGCTGATCTCATCCATGTCTTTCCCACAATGGCCTCAATATCATCCACCCACCTGGCTGCTGGTCTGCCTCGGCTTCTAGCACTTCTCCTTGGGTACCATTCGGCCAGAGCCTTACACCACCTGCCATCACCAAATCTGGCCAAGTGCAACACGGTCTGCAATACGGTCTCCGATATCTGCTACTTTTGTCCTCATACGAATATCCGTATTGCGGACTCTGTCTAGCAATGATATGCCGAGCATGGCATTCTCCATGGCCCTTTGTGCGACCCTCATTTTGTGCACAGTTTCCTTAGTGGGCGAACGTCTATGCTTTGGTGCCGTATGTCATTGTGGGCAAGCAAGACACATTGGTTAAAAAGCTTGGTTTTCAGGCATTGTGGCATTTTGCGGTCCTTGAAAATCTCTTCCAGCTTACCAAACGCTACCCATCCTAGCTGTTTGTGACTCATGATCTCCTTGGTTCTATGCTCTCCGCTGAAAGATAAACAACAGTGTCCAAGATAGATGTAGTGGTCTATCATCTCCAGGGTCACACCGCCAATGGCAATGCTTGTCTGATTGCCGGAGATGTTAGACATGATCTGCGTCTTAGACATGTTCTTCCTTAGGCCTACCTTCAAAGAAGCATCGTAAAGGTCATTAATCGGAGATCTTGCAGGTGGTCGCTAAACAGAATGAGATTATCTACAAAACGGAGGTGCGACAAGTTCCCATTGCATCAATTTTAAAATGTCCTCCAAAACTGCAGTGAAGAGCGCCTTGTCTTGAGCCTTTCGCGCTCCCCTTTTCAGAGGAATCTCTTTAGTGAGTGTATCGTACAAATTCCGTAGGAAAGTTGTCTCTACCTAACTGCAAAATCTGCCCGAGGTATGTGGTGTACTGCGAAAAAACTTCAATAAGGTGACCATTTACAGCGACAGGTCTCGGATCGATTCGGTCATTGACCATGACTTTGGTCTTATCCAAATTCATGCCGAGACTCATCGCTCACGAGGCTGATGCTAGGCCGTCCAGCATTCCATGTAGCACCTCCAGCGACTTCGCCAGTAAAAATATGTCATCTGTGAATCGTAAGTGTGAAATGTGCTCGCCGTTTATAATTATGCCCATACCTTTCCAGTCCAGTGTCTTAAAAATATGTTTGTGAATAGTTTCGGAGATATGACATCTCCTTGTCTCACTCCTCTGCGCAGTTGGATGGGCTTAGACTGCTGGTCTTGTACTCGGATACTCATGGTAGCGACTTCTTACAGACATCTCAAAACTTCGACATAACGATAGTCTATTTGGCATCGCTGCAAGGGCTGTTTTGGAAGAAAACAGCCCAGGGGTCAGACAGAGAGCGACAGAGTTAAAGGCTTTCTCATAGTCCACAACAGCCTGATTCAGGGGCTAATTACACTCTTCGGACTTCTGTATAATCTGAATCACTGTGTGAAGCGGTCTATGGTGCCGTATGGAACTCGTCGCATCTTCTGGTGAGACGATTCGTAATAACCCGAGAGAACAGCTTCTAAACGTGGCTCAGGAGCTAGATGGGCCTGTAATTTTTAAGAAGAGGCTTATTTACCTTCTTAAAACAGAACAACCAAGCTCTCGTTCCACGCCTTTGGAGTTCTCCCTTAATTATACTGTCCACGCCGATTACGCCGATTGCGCCGCCGCCGCCGACTGATTTAAAGCCGGCGTCCGCCGCCGGTCAAGAAGGCATCGGCGCACACCTCTAGTACCTATCCTCTTAAGTCTTTTCATTTTTGTTGATTTAAATGAACTCTACAATGAAGATACAAAAAATACCTACCGTAGAGTTTTATGAGGCCACGATACTGGTTAATTTTATCCTTTATCACCCAGTTCTCGTCTTGCATTCCATGAATTCGAACTTTGCCTGCAGACAACATTTTTGCACGATTTTGTTACAATTCTTATGTAGGAAAATGTAAATATAATAGGAAATAAAATGTTTTTGGCAGTTTTCAGTTTATTATGACAGTTCAATCAATTAGTTTGGTTTATGTAAAAAGTTTTCACTCACACACAGTTGAAGAGCCCATTGCAGGCCCGGGGTAAAAAAATAAGATAAGATAACATAATTTTTTTATTAAACATTGTAAATAAACAACATAAACCTTGTAAAATTCACCTATTTTTTTTAAGACACGATAATTGGGACCCTTTTAGAACCTACCCAAAAACACTAGCCAATGATGGTCATTGATATCATTGATCATTGACCGTAGTTATTAAAACCATTTTCTTCAGGGTTCCGTACAGTAAAGAAAACTGACTCTGTATCCTCGTAGTAGGTTAATATGTAATTTTGATGCACAATTAAGTTTTATATATGTACCTAACTACACTTTGTTTGCCTAGATCCGTTGAAAGAACTGTAGTACCATATTTTAATATTCGCAAGTAAAGCTCTTGCTTTATTAAGACTCCGCTTCTTTCCACTGACCTTGAGTTGACCAAGAATAAAGTGAAAAATACGTAAGTTTAATAATACTTACCTACACAACGTTATTAAATTGATCAAGCCAACAGGTTCCCGGAAAGACGCCACTTGTATATGGTCGACATTCCCAGAGTTCGTACAAAGCGTTTTGAGTCTACATTTTTCATACGCAGCTTATGGAACTCATTGCCAGGCTCTGTATTTACCGAAAAATACAATATACGGGTCTTCAAATCAAGAGTAAATAGTTGTCTTCTAAGAAAGCATGCTTCATCTTAGATCTTACTATTGCTTAGCATCAGGCTGAGTGTGCAGAGGTCAAAGGTAAAAAAAAAACTCCTAGATACTACCTATTTACTTTTACCTTGTTTATAACTACTTTATTCCTTGTAGTGGGAAAATTTAGGTTGAGAAAAAAATCAACTAATTCATATACATATGTATATTTCTAGTAGGTACCTTACCTACCTACCTAAAATACTTAATAGTACCTAAGTACGAGTATTATTAATCGAGCGTGCGACGCGCGACATGAGCAAAGATCTCAGTGGTAACTTGGGTTATTTTGCTCTGTAGGTATGTTAGTGGACATTTCACGCTATGATAGAGCATCAGGATGCTCTAGCATATTTAAGATAAAATGTCCACAAACATCACCAGATTCTGGCGAACGGTAGAAAAGAATCCAATCTGCATGAAATTTTCCGAAGTGGTTTTTATTTTTGTACCTAATAATATGTAAGTTCCTATTGGTTGAATGATTTAACTGACACAACAACATTGCACAGACACAATAGCGAAAACGAGAAGAAAGTAAATAATAAATTAATGTAAATTATCTACAGCTGTATCGAAGAAGCTTAAGTACGGTCAGCAAAGAAAGTGGTTTACCACTTTTGACAACAGTTTCTGTGAAATCTAACTACCGCTAAGGTTTACTTTTGTGTCATAATAGTAAAATAAACCCAATGATGTTGTATATAATCTGTAAGTAGTATCCAATTTCTCTGAATAAACCTTGTTTCATAACGTTCAAATGAACCTCAACCGTAAGGTGGTAGACCACATTTTTTGTTGAGTGTACCTACGCTAGGATACTTAGGGGAGATTTAAAATTCACTGGTAGGATTAATTAAACACTTAAGTATTATTAATTAAATACTAGTTAATTCATTAATAAAGATGATAATAATAAATATAATAACCTAAAAAGCCGTGTTGGCCGAATGGGGTTGTACCTCGACTTTCAATCCGATGGTCGTGGGATCGAATCCCGGCCGTGCATCAATGGATTTTGCGTTTCGTAAAATTTATATGCGCTTTAACACGAGCTCTGAACGGTGAAGGAAAACATCGTGAGTGTTCGTATAGGCGGCGATGGGCTGCAACCTGTCACGTATGGAATACTAACTTCTGCAAGCTGTGGGCATGTATCAAATATGTATTTGTATATGCCTCTGACTACCCTCTTAGACATCTTCAAGGGATTTGGAATATAAAAGATCTGAGAGAATGTCTACAGTGCCTTGGGGATACAGTCGTGATCCTGTTTACGTGTTTACGTTTATCTAATAATTATAGTTTTAAGCTTCAAACTGCACGTTTTCCTATGTTCGATCGTAATATAATGTGATTAACCAGTTCATGACCACATGTTTTGCTCCACGGATTGTATTGTGTTTAATGCCCACTTAATGTCACAGCATTTGACAACTTCATTAAAGGTAGACGTCAGTTCTCATGAAGCTACCAACCCTAGCGGCGGCATTCGATAATCTAAGTACCAACCCTTTTTTTTAAATAGTTGACGAAGCCAGTGGCGTAGCTACCGGAGGGCTAGGTGGAGTAGGCGGTGCTATGCGCCCCGGGGTCCCCAAACTTAAGAGCCCCTTGGACTCTGAGTCAGAGCCCGAGGGCACGAGATGGTGACCCCGTGAGATCAAAAATCAAAAAACGTTTTCCATACATTTTCTATGTTGGACTTTCCTATCCTACTTCTTCCTGTGTAATAATGTTTGTTACCACGTATGTCCGTAACTAATTAAACAATTTTGATGAAATGTGAGAGATCGTTTAGGTTCTGGAATACCATAGACTGATTATCCCAAAAAAAGGTCCCTGTGGAACTACTGCGCGCGGGGCCCAGTTACTTTAATAGTATACTCGTAGTACCGTTAGTACCAATGTAGTAGGTAGTTCAATAATGGTACTGAACTACTACATTGGTACTAACGGTACTAATGGTTTCTCCAGGGTTTCTCTTATCATTTCATCTTAGAAATTGTATGAAAAACGTTTTTTGATTAGGAAATAAAAAAAAAGTAACAAAAATGACAAAGAATGTAACATGACATATTTTTTAGCGTTGTGGGAAACAGCATCGAGAGACCAACTTGTATTTTTTTGGACAAAATATGTACTTAATTATGTCTTTTTCTGGACTAACTGCCACAATGCATAATATTTTTAAAAAATCCAAACATGCAGTAAATTGTTTATATTTGCGAAATAAACCTACCTATAGTTTAAAAGAACAAACCCTTCTGACTACAAAAGAAAATTTTGCCAGAAATTGTATTTTGACTTGATTAAACCTAAACCATCCAGAGGGCCCCAGGTTTTTTTGCAGCAGGGCCTTTGGTTACCTTGCTACGCCACTGGACGAAGCTATTTATAAGTAGGTACTTTTATTGTTATCGTTTCTACGACGATAATTAGATACATGGGAATGAATTTCAAGTTAGACAATAAGGCCTCTGGTCACTCAGAAAGTTTGGTGAAAAAATGTATGCAGGACCTGGCTGAATAAAAATATGATTATTTATAAGGTAAAATACCATCGTTCGAATTTTTAAATTGCCACCACACTTTTTTTAAAGCTAAATTGAATATTTGTGTTTCATTAAAAAATGGATATGCGTCGGGAACATTTTCGTGCGATAATTTTTTACGATTTCAAATGTGGCCTAAAACCGGATGACAATCGTTTTCAAATGGCATTTGTGGGTAAAAGTCCTTCAAAAGCAAACATCTACCATTGGTATAAGGAGCTCAAACGTGGTTGTCTAACTTTAAGGGATGATGAATTAAGTGGTCGTCATTCGACGGTTGTTAGCGAGAAAAACGTAGGTACTGGAAGTGAAAAATTTAATTCAAGACAACAGGCGAATTACATACGAACAGATTCAGCACGTAATGCAGACTGGATCGGGAGCATTGATATGATTCTACAAGAGCGCCTTTGCGTGAGAAGGATAGTTTGGCGCTGGGTGCCGAGCTCAGAAACATGCCCGTGTGGCATGTCAAAAAGTTTTTCAAAAATTAGCCTAGACGCATGAAACTTCGTATAGAGGCTAGTGGAGAGTTCTTTGAAAAGATTTTATAAAAATATTTTATCCATATAAGTTCGTTTTTCAGTTTCTCAAAACGTTTCACCAGAGTGTCCCACGGAAGCAATTTGTATTTTGTAAAATACACATATTGTAAAACCTAGCTTATTACAATATGTGTATTTTTTATTATCATCTATCTATTTATCTTCTTCTTCTTCTATTTATACCTATAGGTAATGAGTACCTACCTACCATACCCACTTCCCACTCATATAATAAGATAAGATATATTTCAAATAAAGGTTTACAGTAGTTTATCTTAACTATAACTATAATAAAGCTGAAAGTTTGAGTTTGTTTAGATGTTTGTGTATCAATCACGCCTAAACCAGTGAAACGATTTGGATGAAACTTGGAATAGGCGTAGATAATGACCTGGAATAGCGTATAGGCTATTCAAAATGTTGGTACCACGCGGGCGAAACCGCACGCAGAAGCTAGTATATAATAAAACTAAATTCGCGGTGTCTGTAATTGAAAGTTATTTGAAAAATAATAATTTAGACTGAAGGAAAAAAAACCGTTTTTAACGCAGAATTCGCAAATGTCGTCAGATTAAGAACTGGGACTTCAATTGCGTTTCTTAAAATTAATCGTGACTTCTATAACTCGGTTTAGGTCGGAATTACCTACAAGTGCACAATTTACAATTAATTATATTTCGGCCACATTTCTAGCAATCGGTTTTTTTGTAATAAATACGATTATTTCCGATGTTGGTAAATTCAGTTGTAGGTCTAGGTACTGAGATTGTAAGTACCTACCTACTGTATTTTTTATTTTTGCATAATGCTACCCCTAGAGGTGGGTGGTGAAAGGCAGTTCCAAAGATTGTTTGAAGAAACAACGGCCGCGCGTGGGTCAGTTAGTCTGTAAATATAACCTACTTATATTTCCTGTTCATTCAATCTAAAAAATATATACCTAATATTGTCAATTCGTTACGTCTCTACGAGATCGAATCAGAAATGAAGAGATCCGTAGACGCACTAAAGTCGCCGACATAGCCCACAGGATTAGCAAGTTGAAGTGGCAGTGGGCGGGGCACATAGCTCGTAGAACTGACGGCCGTTGGGGCAGAAAAGTTCTCGAGTGGAGGCCACGCACCGGAAATCGCAGCAGAGGACGGCCCCCCACGAGATGGAAAGACGATCTTGTAAGGGTTGCTGGGAGCCGTTGGGTGCAGGCTGCACAAGATCGATCGCTGTGGAAATCTATGGGGGAGGCCTATGTTCAGCAGTGGACGTAAAAAAGGCTGAGATGATGATGATGATGATGATTGTCAATTCCTCATATCTAAACTTATATCAAAGATCTTCTACTTACATCATTTTTCCATATCGTTGAAAAGTTCTTGATAAAGGTACTTACTACGAGTATATAGTTAAATTCCTCTCTTTTCTACTATAATGACCTTAATCCTTAGACCTTATGATAAAGAGTCTAAACTTTCCTTTGTAGAGCTTTCGTAAAAGCCCACAGTCACTGATTATAAATAACGACCACATACTGCGACATAGGCTTACGCTTATCTCAGAAACGGCTTACCTAACAGATACAAAGATTCAGTTTTCACCGTTGTTTATTTATTTAGGTACCTACCTTATTTTATACATAGACATTACAGACTTACCTACTTACTTACTAGGCAAGTATTCCAAATCGTAACATCTAGGAACATTATGGTGGTAGATGGTGGTAGTTAAGTATTATGGATGGTACCCTCGCCGTCGGGATTTTTTTATTTATTTTTAGGTGTACCTAGGTATTTGTTTTATCAAAATCAATAAAAGATAGTTACATTTTAAGATAGATAATATTCTAGTAAATATGCTTACCAACTAATGGGTTATCCACTAATAATAGGCTGGGGTATAGGTAATCTTACGATATTCGTTACCTATTGGAAGTTAGGTAGGTATGGCTATAAGCATTCTATTCCTCTCTGTATTCTGTGCTAAGGGTAGGTACCTATTTGGGATTATTTTTTAACCTATATCACCCGTTCAGGTACGTATATAATGTAGGTAATGCATAAACGAGGTAGGTATTTTATTTTACATGCAGTGTATTTTTATGACTAATATAGTTTATTCAAATTAAGTAAGTATTAAACTAATTGTATTTTGTAACATATCCATAGTAACAAACTCCAATAAGTATGAAACACAAAATCAAGTTCGGCCATCAGGATCGCCGACCACGGAGCAGAGGGCACGGTGCGTGCGGTCGCCACACTGCGTGCCTTGGGGACAGTTTGTGCAAGTAGCCCCAGCCTCATAAATAGGGAACCCATCTATATTGCCAGCCGGGCCGTAGTTACAAAAAGTGAAAGCTATGATATTCGGTTCCCTACGCTTCTTTTCGCCATCTACCATATCCATTATCCCACGATGCAAAGGAGACTCTTTAGTGCTCATCTTGGATGACTTTGCGAAATCTTCGAATCGAGTCTGTTTAAGCGTGGTCATGTATTTGGTACGCCGCAGAATATTCTCGCTATTCGGATACGGTTTAGTTGCATTATACAACATGTTGTACGATTGAAGAGGCTCGTGGCGCATCCGGCGTCGTTTACGAAAGAGGACACAAGAACGTTTTTTTGCCGTGCAAAGTGCTTGAGAACACCCTATGCGCCAAGTGGACGCCCACGCTGTGGTTGAGTACCAGTGAGCGTTGCACCCACCTGGTGCGCTGCAGTTGCTGCGTTTAAAAGACCAAACATGTTCTGGAGCCAGCACCCTTGACCCTGAGAACCAGGCGCCGACAGCGTCCGCCAACAGTTGCGCTTCGGTCACTCTGGCGAGAACAGGCCTGACATCCATGTTTTGCAGAACGTTGAAGCGGATAGTGTTCCTGCATTCGTCGTGCCGCTTCTGGCACTGTCGGGCCCACATCTCAGCCATCTGCTCCAGCTCGTAGTCCCAATACATTTTGCGCATATTCGTGGCCGGTGGTTGCCCGGCTTCCAAACCCATGGCTATGTTATCTCTGTGTCTGTTGTGCAACAGAAGGATCTGGTACCTCATCCAAGTGGTCATCCCGGAAGCGTACAGCCTCGGGCTCTGCTTTTGAAAAGCAACGCACATAGTGTGCTGGTTCTTAAGGGAGCAATCTGGATGGGAACAGTAGTCTTGCACGTTAATATCGTTGTCATTATCACAAACTACAAGTCCTAGGAAAAAAGATATCAAAATAGAGTAAATTATGTCCATTTTAAAGTAAAGTTATACAAGTTGACAAGTGCCAGGTAAAATTGACATTCCTGGTACAGAGGAAAAATACGTTAACGTTTATTGTAAAAGGAGAACTTGCTCTGACAATCTTCAGTTTTTGTTTGATGCTGGTTTGACGTTATAAAAATAATTTCATTGGAGGCATAGGTACAGCCCCCTTACCATGGCGTTTGTCTAGGTACCAGAGAATAGAAAGAAATGACAGTAATGACATTATAGTGTGGATATAACGCGTAGAAAGTGGAAAAAAGTTACTTTTCTACCCGTTTTATCCACACTCTAATGTCATTACTGTCATTTATTTCTATTCTCTGGTACCTAGACTAACGCCATGGTAAGGGGGCAGAATACAGTTACGCATAGTTATAATATGACATCATTGGTATGAGGTCACAGACAACTCTGTGTATGAGGTCTATCGACCTCAATTTGACCTCATTAAATAACTATTATAAATGTGAAAGTATGTGCCTACCTAGGTAGGTACTCTTAGATAAAACTCGCAATACCTAGGTGCTAATGAAGCACCTAGGTGCTAATGAAGCACCTAGGGACACAAAATCAATGTGCCTAGGTAAATATAAAAATCCATCTACCGCACGCCCAAGTCGCGCTACGTTTTTTATCCTTTTGAGGTAAGGTACGGAACCCTTAAAAATCTAGGTAGGTACTTACGTAAATCTTTATTTGTTATTGAACGGTACATACCTACCTGCGACCAACCCGGACGGACAGGTAACACAGTAACTAACAAGATCAGTCAAGATCTTATTAGACCTAGTTAGTATCAATGTGACCTAATTGGCGTATAATTGACCAAATTATTACCCATACAAGCTTATGCTTAATGTCAATCTATTCCAATACCTTGCTGTGCTGATTACCTAGTTTCATGGATATCAGATAAATACGCTTCGATACTATGCTCGAACAAACATAGGTACTCGTACAAAAGCCAATTCGGCCAGCTAGCTTTGGCTCGCCACACACTACAGATGACAAATCATAGCTTAATTAAGAGCCAGCGCTCGTGCGTGGTGTAGCTTTGCTTATTAGTTCTTGATATATCATCGAAGTTATGCAACGTTCGATACGGCTAGTAAGT
The DNA here is from genome assembly GCA_963565295.1 of Epirrhoe alternata. Lineage (NCBI taxonomy): Eukaryota > Metazoa > Arthropoda > Insecta > Lepidoptera > Geometridae > Epirrhoe > Epirrhoe alternata. The sequence goes on from OY751375.1 coordinate 7,885,760, forward strand.
ACCTAAGTGGCTGGGTGACCGCCAGTGGCATTATCAACTGAGCGCTTCCGTGCTTCCGAGAGGTCACGTGAAATTTTCAGTCAAGGCTTGGTCCCGGCTATTTAAGTCGTTAAGCCATGATGGAGGCCTGAAGACGGCCTAAAAACTCCGTCGCCAGAATTAGCCACTGACTCATATGAACTTATTTTTTACAAGCCATTGCTGCTGGTTTAAATCCGGTTCAATGGACCATTTTGTTGTTCGTACCTACCTACCAACGGAACCTACCTTTGTTTGTAGGTTATTCAGGTATGGAATAGGTAGGTACCTACTTACAAAGCTTTCATGCAAGCTTAAGGGGAGTTTACGTAAGTAAAACGTAGGTACCTACTTAACTGAACTTGTTACCTACTATTAAAAGCAACTTCCTATGAAATAATCAATTTCTAGTTCACTACTGAGGCACCTACCTACTAGCAGATTAGCGCGGGTAGTTCCTATTAGACGAGCATTTACACGGCAGAATTTCAACGGACTCGATATCGCATCGCACTGCATTTTTTCGTGTAGCTACCCTAAACGATCATCGGCTGTTGCTGTTTGTTGTCTTGTCGATGTCGTGCGACACTCGCTCGGTCGCTTAATGGCATCGGCTTAGCGAGCAAAACTAGCCAAAAATTAAAAAAAAGAAACGAAATATTGTTCTTGATCGCCTGATTTTATCACGTAAAATTCAGTACTATAAGATCCATCATATAAACCACCACACTGAGCAGAGACACGAACCCTTTGTTGATAGATTCATTGTTATGTTCTTTAATTGAATAGAACTCCATGAAGGAAATCACGGAACACAGCACGTTGAGTAAAATCCCGCTGGCAAGAAAAGATACTTCGATGATCTTGTCGGAGCTGAGATATAGGCCCGCCTCCATGAGGAATCCAAGAGTAATTACGGCACAGCCTCCATACACTCCGGACATTATAAAACGAAGGGCCGTGGTTAGATCATAGCACTCCCAGTTGAAATACAGCCCAAGTAGCATCAGGATGACGACGAAACCTCTAAGACACATTTGAAGCATTTTGTAGGTCATCTTCGCTAAGCTGAATATTCCGCTTGGGCAAAGCAATTATTGGAAAAAGCTAAGTTCTGAAAGTATACTTTATTAACCTATAAAGAAAATTTGGAAGAAAAATCGAATGAGTGATTATTGCACATTGTAGGTATATGGACTCATGGAGACAATGATAATAGCACTCGTTCCGAGGGCACAATAGTCTTTGTAAAACAATAAATAAGATGAAAATTTTGATTGATGCACCCGGTCTTCTTCTTCTTTTATTTTAAGGCAACTAGCTGTTGTAACATCAGTATATTTCTGCCAATGCCAGAACCCAGATCTCTTCCGTGACAGATCTGGACAGAACCGATAGAGCGCTCAGATGAAAAAAATCTGAAGAAGCAGTTAATAGCGGTGATCTAGGTATTGCAGGCGCGGTCCGAGCACAGGGTATTCTGTGGCTAGGTTATGGCAGTTATGGTTAGGTAAAGGTTTATATAATACCTACATAGCGTTCTCATAATTTGTCTGAGTAGTACCTATTACAATTTTATTCCTATTTGTTGTGACTACGAGTCCGCAAACATTTTATATTTTACATTTTCTTTACCATGCTACTAGTATAGCATAGGTTGTTAAAATTCCTAAAATTCCTCTGGAGGTCGGGACTTCCTGGGCACTTATTTTGTTCGTTGGCATTTTCTATGTGGCGCCATCTAGTAGCACAAGGACCAGAATGAAATATAACTTAGCGCCATCTAGTTTTGTTGATTGAAAATTAACCACTTTTATTTTAATGGCAACTACACAACTTTAAAGGTATAATTCTGCCAATGTCAAGTTTTATTCTATTTGTCTGAGCCCTTGACAGTGGTTTAATTTTTTAATTTTCACAAAATGACAGTGACTGACTGCTTGACAGCTACTGACCGAATGGAAAGATTTGGCAGCAGAGGAGAAGGATAGATACCTAGGACCAATGATTCTTGGTCCGAGATAGATACCGTCAGAGAAATGGGATACTACCAAGTGGAAGTTAAAAATTTGATGATGTAGCAAGTGATTTTTAACGTACTTTGCTTTTTACTCTTATGTTTGTAGCATTATGTTAGAGAGAGTCAATTAGATTACTATCAAGGCAGTTTTGTCCTTTCCGTACAGGGTTTCCTGGTTACCGTTGTTACCAAACCTCTGTCCTATGAAACCAAATTAAAGAGGTCAGAGAAACTGAAAGTTTACCTTCTTGTTGTGTGACATTCTACCGTATCCATGGATTGTTTACATGGAAACGTAATTTTGATGAAGGCAAATCAAATGAAATTTTGTTAGAATTACTAAAATTTTTTGAGAAAAAATTGGAAACTAGTAACATTTATGATCTAAAATATGTCTTGTGCAGTGCCATGCTGTAGGTCTCATGCATCAAGAGTTCAAGAAAGGACAATGGACAAAACTGCCTTGATAGTAATATACTTGTCTCTCTTTAGCTTATTGCTATAAACATAAGAGTAAGAAGCAAAGTACGATAAAAAAACTTACTACTACTTGAAGACATCTTTACTAGCGGAGCGGGGCGGCATTCGTCATTCTAAGGATACTACAGTATCCCTGATCGAAGAGTAAAACGTACCATGTCAAACTAGGACCAATGGATGATTCTTGGTCCGAGATGCTAAATGAACATCATTTGAAACCGTTCCAACTTCAATCAACTCACTCACTCCACTCAGTCAATCAGTCAAGTCAACACACACACCACAGACGTACTAGGGAGGGATACACACACACTTTGCTCTTGCTTTACTTTTGTTTGCTTTGCTTGGGTTCTGTTTGTTGTTAGCTATTTATTATAAAGTACTTTGTGGTTGTTAGGTTTCCTTTCCTTTCCTCTCCATCTTTTTTGGAGATTGGATGAATTGGTGGCAGGCACCCATACAGAAAAATATTATTGGTGGCACAATGATACGAAAACAAGTCAAAGGCCATAATAAAAAAATCTGAATAAACCTAGCCAGAACAGACTTTAAAAAACCTATCTCACAGCTAAACAAAGCAGCTAAGTATTCTGAAGCAGCCTACCCACCCACTGTGCAAACAAAATGAGTTTACACAAAGCAAGGTAGGTAAAAGCTTTATGTACTTTAGGTACAGGTACCCCAAGTTTAGTTGAAATAAAAAAGAATACTCAAGATTATTACAAAGTGAGGTTCATTCATGCTAAATCAAATTTTCTCAATTGTTACCTGAGTATGAGTAAGGTACCTAGGTTCCTAGATTGGAGGAACCTTCTACATGAGGCTTCAGCATTTTCTAAGATTTTCAAGCAAATTCAGACAACAAATTGGGATGATAATTTTACTTATAATTTGAATCTTATGTCTCTAAATATTAAACAATTTTACCTACCCAATTCTGTCATCAAGCACTTTTATTAGATCATTCTTTGCGGCCTGGCAACTTGAAGACTCAACCAGAGGCTGGTGTCCTCTGGTTGTGTCTTCACCGCGCCATGCGAGCCAAAGCAAAGACAAAAGAAGCTAATTACGGTAAAAGGTGCGACCTAAGTGTTTCTAGTTGCAATTAATGAGGGTAACTCAGCATACTAATTTTGATAGGACCTACTAGAATTTATATGCTGAGTTACCCTCATTAATTGCAACTAGAAACATTTAGGTGGTTACTAAGCTTCTTATATGTTTGCTTTGGTCACATGGCATGGTTGTGGTGTCCTCTGGTTGTGTCATGTTGGCAGTTCATCAAGAAAGTTCTGATGAAAATGCTCGGAAACAGAATAGTGTGGGTAAAATAGTTTATTGACCCATTGACAAGGTTTACTGTGTGATGAGAGAGTGTTCATCTAAGTTACTATTTGGATAAAATAGTGACCAACTCTTGCTAGCAATAATGATCAGCTGAAACACAAAATGTGTTTAGAATAATTCTCCTAATGTTTGCATAATTAAAAAGGTATTTCTTTCATGTTTTTGGTCTTGAAACTTTGGTGCTTATGGTTTCTGATACAAGGAATCCTAGTCTATGAAACAGCCCTACTAATCCCACTCATATAATAAAGCTGAAAGTGTGTGAGTTTGTTTAGATGTTTGTATGTTTGTGTTTCAATCATACCTAAACCAGTGAACCGGTTTGAATGAAACTTGGAATAGGCGTAGATAGTGACCTGGAATAGCATATAGGCTATTCAAAATTTTGATACCACCGGTACCACGTGGGCGAAGCCGCGCTCAGAAGCTAGTAATATATAACTATAAAGATCAATAAATGACTATTCCTGTACTACCAAGTTGCTTGCACAGAGATATTTAAAATCCTGTGCATCCAGCGCCAGATTTTTGGTTTCATTCTGCTGAATAGATGTTATTGTGTTACTTTCAGAATAAAATCCTTTGAAGACGTATTGGAAGAAGATGTCATTGATATGACAAAATTAAGAAAGCTGGCTTTCCATGGTAAGTGTGGCTGTGTAGTGTGTATGTCTAACTTCAGTGCATTTGTGCTAGTTCTTAGTCAAAATTTAAAATATTAGTTCTTGTGATTTCAATTCTTAAGTAACCGAAACAGCATCACAACTGTGCCAAATCTCAAACTGTACAACCCTTCCTTTGGCAGTCGGGTAAAAATTGACAAATTTGTTTCAAATATTAATGTCAGTAGGTAGAGATTCCTTACATTAATAGTTCTTCGTTAGTAATACATTGTAACATTATACTATGACCTACTTACCACAGTAAGCTTTGTTAGCCTTGCAATGTGGTTTTTATAATTATGTATGTGCAACATTTAGGGTGGATATACATCATCATCCACAGCCCGATCTAGCCCACTGCTGGGCATAGGCCTCCCTTTGCCCGTGCCATCCAAGCTTGTGTTAATTCCCACACATCTATGGGTATAGGGGTACATTTGAACTAATAATAATAATAAGTATTTATTTCAAAAAGAGGTTAGTAAGTAACTGCATGGTTTCTGCGAAATTGCAGTTGCATAATTTGGTACAGTAGACATAATTGCATCCAAACTGCCAACGGATTGCATATGAACCGGATTACTTAATACATAGTCCTCTTGTAGTTGACATGTAGTTCACATGTACAAATTGCATTTTACACTTATTGTCAGTTATACATAGTATTACTGGTCATGACTGAAAACCAGCGCTGGGTAGGATACCAGTGTGTACTTATCAGCACAATGCTGAGTTAAAGCCTTCTTTGCTTGGACTCTGCTGCACACAACTAAGTAGATTTTTAGGTTTATTATGTGTGTTGTGTAAGTAGTGTTTAAGTTAATAAAAATATTTTCTTTATTTACATGCAAAGTGGCTACTACCTATTATTCTAATGCCCTGTGATTCTGATAAAACACGACAAAATGAATGACCGCAGCTAGTTTAATGCATATTATAACAGTTCAAATAAAAGGCTTTAGTTTAATATCTAATAATGCGATTTATAATGCATAATCGCGCTAGCAAGATCCATGGCATATGAGTTGCTAAAGCTAAATCTATTTTAGTCAAAATAAATGACTCAATTCAACAAACTTAACTCAATTCTTACTATAGAATAAATCGCGTAAGACTTCAATTCTGTTTTCAGGCATACCAGAGGAAAAAGGGTTGCGCGCATTTGTGTGGAAGATCCTGTTGAATTACGTGCCATGGGAGAAAAACGCTCAAGCTCCCGAACTAGCCAAGAAGAGGGAGCTGTACCAATCATTCATAAGTATGATTGTATTAAATTGATTATTATAAATGTTTATTCCATTCCTTCTAAAAACTCAAAATGTAATTCTAATTTTTTTATTACATTGTGACTAAAATAAATAAAATTTATTAAGTAACAATTTCTAGTTATGCCAAATAATAGCACAGGGCAGTTTGGGCTAGCAGTAACTTTATATAACTAAGTAGAACTGTGAGTGTGTATGCGACAGCTGAAAGGGGAAGGCCTAGGCGAGCCTTCTTGGATCAAATCGGCGACATTTTGGTGAAAGGCCAGGTCAAAAGTACCCTAAACTGACAAGCATATTGTATGAAAAATGTTATGAGAGTGAATGACGTTTGTGTGTCGGGATCGTAGCAAGATCCGTGGTCTCTGCCTACCCCTTCAGGGTAGAGGCGTAATTAGTTTTTTTTTTTTTAGTTAAATGTATTTTTTTTATTTATGTAAGTATGTAATAAGTAGAACAACTGTATATTTCAGAAGAAATGGTGGTACTTCCAAGGGGCCCGGCATCTGACCACCCACTGAACATGGAGCCTGACAGCTTATGGAACGCTTTCTTCAAGGACAATGAAGTTCTGCTGCAGATCGACAAGGATGTCCGCCGTCTGTGTCCAGATATCAACTTCTTTCAATCCGCCACGGAATTCCCTTGCGCTGAAGTATGTATATAGTTTTATTTCTACAGGTTTACAGGCCAGGTACTAGCCATGCTGATACTAAATCGTACTTGCAAGATAATATGTAAAAACAATATATTATGTTGTTTAGAGAGTGTGCTTTCGCAGTTGTTAGAAAAACCTGAGCTGCCGAAGCTAAAGTTTCAATGACTAAAGATACTGTGGCATTCGCGATGGCAATTTACTGTTTATATTAGGCTTGTGCAAATGTAAAATTTGTTTATGCAAACCTTATTTTTTTTTTACAACATCTATTGAGTTTCCTTTGTCTCGAACAAAGCACAAAAAATATTTGGCAAACACTGAAAATATAATGCTCGTTTTTAAGAGTAACATGGTGGATAAGTTATCTAAACGGTTTCAGATAGTGAACAGCAATGGTGTTAAGCGGCTGCACACTCGGGTTAAGCAAACCAGCCTGAATATATCCACCATGGAGCGTAAAGGACTTGGCGTGTCCCGGGTAAGCTATCCAATTTAATTCAACTTTCAATTTATTTATAAAACAATGCAAATATCATAAATAATTTACAACGAACCTACACCTAACTGTATTCATACTCGACTAAGCTGAAGGTATTATTTTTTGACATCACACAATGATAACGACTGTAAGTGCTGCCGAGACACTCATAAGATCTTTTGTTTATTTCAAGGTTTTTAAGATGGAAATAAACTTTAAGGTAGCAATCTATGAAAGTGCCACATGGTCAACAGAATTATGCTGTATAAAATAGCTCGTGGTTAAGCAACATTCTGTGCAGTCACAGTGGTTACCGCTTGTGGCATTATCAACAGAGGGTTTTCGTGCTTAAGAGGACGCGTTAAATTGTCGGTCCCGACTATTCAGTTATTTATTCATTCTGGAGTCCTTAGAGGAGTCTTAATAAATTGGTCACTAGAGTTCGCTATTAACCTAACTCATAGGAACTTAGATTTAGATTTCATGATGTTGGTAGTAACATTCGACTCAACATGTACAAAATCATCGTTCCATCGAGTGGGGGACTATTCAACATAATGTCTTGCCATCCATCCTAATTGTTGGTCTAGCGAAGGTTGCAAGCCCAAAAACATTCTAATATTTGAGTCAAAAGTGCCCATAAGAATGAAAGATCTATTGGATTCATCTATCAGTTTGTTAACAAGTGTAGGTACTGCTGCTTAGTGTAAGCGAGTTATCACAATAGTGAGCGAGTCAGATATACAACGCCGTCTTCATCTTTAAAAGTAGGGATTGCCGATAAGTTATAGTACTAGTGCTGTTCGTTCGATTCAAATGTTAAACTCGGTACTCTAAATAATTACCGAAACCTTTTCTGTTTAAGTTTTCAATTCTGTCGGCACTCCTGGGAGTGCCACTGTTTTTTTTTTACGGTGAATCGTCACCGTAGTGTACTTTCTATATTTGTTTCAGTTGATGCAGGAGACGCGTCGTCCTGACGCCGACTCTGGCGATTACCGGCCTTTGCGTGAGGGAAGCGAGGCGCATTGGGAGGTCGTGGAGCGAATGCTGTTCCTTTACGCCAAGCTGAACCCTGGCCAGGGATACGTTCAAGGCATGAATGAGATCATAGGCCCTATCTACCACACCTTCGCTTGTGATCCTATCAAGGAATACCGACGTAAGTTAACCACTAGAGCTTGACTGTTGTGAACTAAGATGGGTCTGAAATCGGCACTACTTTTGCTCATATATGAATCAAGGATGTATAAAACACAGTACAAAAATTGTGATATAGATCATCTGATGCACGAGACAGGAAAAACTTGTGGACTAGCTTCCGTCCAGTAACGCGTTTCGATGTGCAGTAGCTTTGTGTATTACTAAATTATCTGCTGTGCATCGAAAAGGCTAATTTCATGATCGTTTTGTTCAAACTAAAGTGCCCATAATATCTGATATCACACTACTATAGGAATCTTTCCTGCGGGATCTGCAGCCTTATTGTCTAACATGCAATCAATTTACAGAGTTGTCTTCCCAATAGAGCTCAACCAATACGAAAATCACAATTGAAGTCCAGGCTAGGTTTCAAATGTCAAAATGAAGCCAGTGTCCATTGCCAGTTGCAACTCAACTGGCAATGGGATTGCAGGACCATGGATGTGACTGGCTTTTGTATTGTATTGTTGTATATAATTTCAGAACACGCTGAAGCAGACTGCTTCTTTTGCTTCACAAACCTCATGGCCGAGATTCGAGACTTCTTCATCCGCACGCTGGACGAAGCGGAGAGCGGAATCAACTCTATGATGGATAAAGTGAACTCACGTCTGCATAAGTACGACAATGCTGTATGGAAACGGATGCAGTCGCAGGATCTACGCCCACAGTACTACAGCTTCAGGTAAAGATCTATCTTATATCACCATCTACGTGGAGTTTTATTAAAACAATTGAAATACATTAATAAAAAAAATATATAGAGACAAAAGCAAGCTTAACTCTAAAAAGAGTTCTCCCAGCAAACTTTAATGGAAGAGAGAGATGGGATTTTATGAGGGAGCATTGTCAACATAAAGAAATTAAACAAGTATTGCAATTAAAAAGTCAAAAAACTCGACTGCAAGAAAGTCAACCATGAGATTTTGAAAGAACAAATTTCTATTTCGCTCCTAAGATCAGCCATTTTGTTTTATTTAAGCCGGGTCCGCAGCGCCAATTTTTTAACGAAACATATTATTCAAAACGCAAACCGGCCTAATTGTTGTTATTGTGTATTTTCTCTATGGTTTTTAACAACTACACATGCGCACACTGCTTTTCGTAAGTAATTTTGATGTTGACATCTTCAACACAAAACACTTCTCCTCCCCTTAAACGAATGCGGGGGAGGTTATCCATTCTTCTCGGAAAACCTGTTGTTGTGATTTTTGTCTAGGCCACGCCCCTAAAGACATGTTATTTTGTATAAAAACACGAAAACACGTCGCTGCGGACCTGGCTTTAGGGCAAATATGTATATGTTGTTGTAATCTCCTTTTAATTTCCTTGATTTTCATACCCCACTCGATATAATTGGCAATTTCTATTTCGCGCATAAGATATGCCATTTTTTTTAAAGCAATGTTTTTGTAATCTCCTTTTAATTTCCTTGATGTTCATACCCCACTCGATACAATTGGCAATTTCGTGGCAAAAAAAAAAATTCATGTCATTTGGGTTATTAAGACGAATCTAACTCCGTCCAGTCGTTTGGATGTTATGAGGAAAAAACGCATTGCATCCTAATAATCCTAATATCCTATCCTCATATCCTAATAATATAATAAATCTGAAAGTTTGTGAGTATGTTTGGATGTTTGTATGTTTGTGTATCAATCACGCCTAAACCAGTGAACCGATTTGTATGAAACTTGGAATAGGCGTAGATAGTGACCTGGAATAACGTTTATTTGTCTCACACAATGGTTCATAACATGTTAGCATATTATAAAAGTTAGAGCGAAATTGTTGAACTGTTTGTGCGAGACTGGTGCCTGAGATAGGTTTATGCATAGGAATAGCATATAGGCTATTCAAAATGTTGGTACCACGCGGGCGAAGCCGCGCGCAGAAGCTAGTATTACATACATACAAAATACGCGCGTTGACAGTCTGATAAAAACATGTAAACATACAAGATCGTGGTATTATACGCAATTAGTCAATCTTCTCGCTCAAAAACGTGCGATAAACTCTCTCCATGTAAATTGTGCTGTAGTATTTGTTCAACTTATTTTATCGTTTCTACGTAAGATAAGTTCTTTCAACAAGAGTATCTACGTTTACCTATAACGATAGGTATACTCATGTCGAAAAACTTCTTTAGTGGAATTGTTAGAGTTTTTTCTTACAGACAAGCTCACCAGGGTATTCAGTTAACTTTTTAATAGAGGCCTATTCTTAGAAAAATATAAGTACCAGGAATTTGAATTGAGCCATTCTTTGTGATTATTAAATGCACTGGGCTAAATGCTTATGAAAACATAGTCCTTATTTATTATTATAATCATGATAAAATATTGCTAAAACAATAGATTACACATCAATTATGGGCAATGGGATGAATGTCAGCTTTCGAAATATACGCAGGCGCAGTACACTGTCCACCATTTAAAAAAATGACAACCTGTTTGAAAATCGTTTTATTAAATCCAAGAGAATAAACGTTTATTAAATTAAAAATAATCACCCTATTTTGATGCAGGTAAGTACAATATATTTCCGAATTTCTTCATAAAACACCAAATCAAATAATTTTAATCTTGACATCAAATAGTACTGTTTGTTAGTTTCGGAATATTTGTAGAATAGGTACCTTTCATAATTTCTGAAGCTTGAAAATAACTAGTCGCTTCGCCGACGCGACGCACGGCGCGGCGTGGCGGTGTCTGTGCCTAACATTATTTCAACAATTTATTCTAACAAATTGAATAAAAAAGGTGTTTTAAGAAGGAACTATCTTTTACATTTTTGTTTGAGGCACCCATAAGTCCTCAGTTTTCCTTTTTATTTTTGAGGCATTTGGCCTCGTGGTTTTGTGTGCAAGGATCGACACGTCTTGGGCAGTTGTGTATTTTCAAGGTGGCTGACGCTGCTGCTTTCTCAAGAGTTTGCGCTGCCAGAAGTCGAGAGGATCTGGGACAGTCTCTTCTCTGATGCCGACCGCTTCGATATGCTGATCAATACTTGCTGCGCTATGATCGTGTAAGTAAACTAAATATATAATAATAAATTTATAATCGTGGACATTTCACACAGCATCATCGAGCCCCAAACTAAGCAAAGCGTGTACTATGGAAACCAGACAAATATTTGCAGATCAAAAAAAAACTATGTTCACTACTTAAGATCATCGCACATTCAGCCGCACAGTACGCGCCGCTCGCATTTTTCTACAGAATAAATTTTCTGAAGGTAGTAAGTAGCATTTTTTTCTATAGAAAAATGCGTGCGTCGCGAAACTCTACAAACTCCCGTACAATCCATGTTATTGGTTATCGATTTATCTTTTTCATTACTTACCTTTAATTTCAACTTGATACCTCCACGCGTTCCCGAGATAAGGGTCAACATAGTGATCCTAGACGGACAACAAAATGATCCTATAAGAGTTCCGTTTTTTCCTTTTGAGGTACGGAACCCTAAAAACTGAAATGTATAAGTCAGATCTAAGATTTAAATTTTTGTTATCATATCAATTTGGTAACTTTTGGATATCACTGTGGTCATAATATTATTTTTTCTGCAGACTGGTGAGGGAATGCCTTCTGGTGGGCGACTTTTCTACGAACGTGAAGATGCTGCAGCATTATCCTTTAAGCGACATAGCTATGATCATGAACAAAGCGGTCGAAGTGCAGTTGTCCTTGCAATGAATTCAAAACAATTTCGTTCAGAAACAACTCGAAGTAACATGTTTTGAGAAAAAGGCTAGGAAAGTATAGGAACGTTTCAAAATCAGGAATCGTTATGAAGAATATTTTATTATGTACTCAGAATTAACTTAATTTGTTGCTGTTGATTAAAAAGATTTTAAATTTAGTTTTAGGTCTATTTAGATTTGATAGTAATTTTCGAATGAAAAATTATAAATCTCAATGTCGACCCAAAAAGGGTGTATGTGTAATCAATGTGTAGCCAACGTAGTAGATACCTACTATGTGTGTTGTTAGATAGTAAAGTTCAATATTATGTTATTACTAAACTAAATGAAATGTTACTTCTGAAAGTCACTTATTTACTTACCTAATTCGCGTTTTTATTGGAGAAAATTCGAATTTAATGTTAAAAAGCCGTGTTCAAAATTGGGTACCTATATCACCCTAAATTAAAGTAATATTTGGTGATACTTATTTATATATTTTATACTCAAACCTTTTTATGTAATATACTTAATTTTAACTATTTTGTATACGTTAATATTTCTTGTAATTAGTTTACTGCAATCATGTTAAAGAGAAAGGTTTATTGTATAAGAACCTAGCTTTGTATTTCTATTTCCATGTTTTCTGTATTTAATAGTAATCAAGTTCATGTCGCTTATGTATGTACTTTAAGCATTTGATTATAGAAGTTATGAAAGAAAAGTAGGTACTATAAATAACATTTACATGATTTTTTTTAAATACTTTTCGTTAGTATTTCTAAAGGCATCTGTTCGTGCGTAAATCAATGATTCATGTGATTTTTTTAATATTACTTGTTGTTAGGACTAAATTAAAAAAAAATGATTGATGTTATTGTCTTTATTTTAAATAAGCGAAAAAGGAGCTGAAAGCTAGTCGTCGATAGGACAGGTGCCATAGGCTATATTCCAGAACATAAATATTAATATTCCTAGCCTATTCGACTATCGAACTTTCAGAAATACCTAAATTTTCATGAGATTAAGTTTCCGGACCTGAAAAAAAAGGCATTTGATTCGAAAAACATCACTTTTAAAGTTCTAAGAATGTGTATCGGCTTGCTGAATCAGTTCACTGCAGGTGGTGCTTAGCGCACCCATTTGTAAATTTTTATCAAAATTGTATAATGTAAATAAATATATTGGAAAAGAAAATATTCCAGTAGTGTGGTGTATATCAATGGTGTTCACGACATTCGCAAAAAAAATCGATTATCAAAAGTAGTATGAGATTGTACATACATGTTCAGGTAGATAATAATAGTTTTTTGTTTTGAGATAACACAACCTGGATCATTTAATGTCTAGGTTTCTTTGGCGACCCTTAGCGGTGAAATCATGTTTTGTTATTTTTTTAAAGAATATTCTACATTGCCATGTACGTATGTTATTTGTAGTATATTTTAAGTACATTATTGATTTTATTATGTTAAGAAATTTCAATGCATGTTTTTTAACCAAAATATTTTGTTTTGATTTATCTACTCAGATTTATTTATGTTATCCTAAAGACTTAGGACTAGTTTCACCAAAAGTCTATCTAACAGCTGGTTAGTTAATCGCGGTTAGGGAATTTTCCTTCAAAACTTTGTTGTTATTTCTGTTGCTATGGTTACGGCGCGAACTTTTCGATGTTTTTGAACGTTGTTGCTACATATTTTTAATTTTCTACGATGTCAACTGTCAGTGAGCTAACCGGCCGCCGACCAGCGATTAGATTTAGCGGCTTGTCAGTGAAGATTTCCTTTGGAAGGAACACAAAACATCGTAACGGTCTGTTAAAATCTTAATCCGTTGTTATTTTTCTTACTAAATTTGAATGTCAATAAACTAACGCTCTGTTAGACAAAGTTTGGTGAAACCAGCCCTTAGCAAGTTGTTTTGACATAAGAGTTGTTATTGTATTATGATAAACCTGAAAACAAGAACATTCCATGATAAAAACTACATTGTAATTTACAAGGCATGAGTTCTTCAGGAGGCTCCAAAATGTTATTGACATCTGCAAACTTGTTGCGATTAATCAATTTTCTAAAATAGGCTCATATCCACCTACTCAAATATAATAATGTACTTATGTTTACGTAACTTGTTAAAATAAAATATTTAATATTAATTGCTATATTATTGGAATTGTTGTTTTTATTTCATGACCCACTTTTTCATTTAATAAATTATTATTTCGAGTTGAGCTATTATAGGCTCCAATCAAACCAATATATGTACGTAGGCTATTAATCTATTGAGGAGAAGGCTATTAAAAATCAGAATTTCGCCTTTAAAGATTTATTATAAATAATAATTACAATGTCATCGATTTGTACATACTCATTGATTGACAATAATATAATAGAAAGTAAAGATTTTATACAAATATAATGTCATTTAGTTTTACACATAATAGCTAGGTAGGTTATAACATTTTAAAATATATTGGAAAATAAGAACACGTTCCACATTATAATTTAGAATCGAGTGATACAATACAATCAAGGTATAAGAATTTTTATTCGCTATTTTTAACGTTTCCGTCGAAGCAGTTGTACAACGACTAAGAATTGAATCGAAATATGAAACCCTAATGCCAGTGTTTTACTTATGAATAAAAAACTTTATTAAGGAACATATTTTCATCAATTGGAATACTAACAGGACACATAAATCACATTTATATTAAACTATACTCTTATGTTATAGTGCGAGAGATTATAACAATGCTAGAACGCGAAAATAAATATCTTGATTCGAATAAACAATTATTTCGGTTCGTTCCGTGATTATTTCGGTCCGAGCACCACCTGAAGATTGCACGGAACGCGCCCAGCGATGTTACAATCTTCATTTAATAAATTACGACAATAATATTACAAACAAAGTTTGTGCCCAAATAAACGCACATTATTATGATATCAAAACAAACAGACAATAACAAGCACTATTATATAAAAAGTACCAAGTAGATGACACAAAGCGAGGGCGAATATAAATGATACATGTGTAAATACACCAAAATGATTCCTATGGATATCTACGTAAGATGTGAATCAGAACTAGTGCAATTATTAGGATAATATCGTGTTCTATTATATTGAAAACTACCGACAAAATGGTTCTAGACACGTTGCGATAATTATTAATAACAAGCATTTTAACGTCAATATTCATTAAAAACTATGCAAAGCCACGCTAAGGGTGGACTAACTGTACGACACTGACGGTATACTCTGGCTAGTTCACCACACGTGCTAACTAGCCGAGCTCTTTCTAGATGGACAGTGTAAATAACAAAACACTTGCTCGGTAAGCAGTCCAACAAGAAAAATAGCGATAAAGCGATGCAGTGAAAATGTCGATTATTTCTTTTCGTAGATCATAATGCCTCATTAGCTATTAGACTGCGGCACCTCGAATCAGTACCATTGAACTCTCGCTCGCACCCGTTACAAAACGACTCCACCCGCCTATTACAAAACCTAAATAAGTCAAAAATAATATCTGATTAACAACAAAGTAACGCAGATACCCTATGACCTCCCTAACTATACCTAGCTACCTTATCGATGCTATTTCACATATCGGGTCAAATCTATACACAATGTTTCCTTTGCCACAGTTTACAATTTCACATCAAAATTCGACATTCTGGCATTTGTAGGATATCTTTTTTTTATCCTAGAATCTAGTTTAGCTAAAGCTTCGTGCGTAAGATAATTATCAGAACACTTCAGCTACTGTAAAAAACAATAATCTCGTCAGTTTTGCCACTTGATCACAATCCAGTAATCAAATCGAAGCACCTGATAGCCGTAAGCGGAAAACAGTCTTATAGATACAATATTTCAGTAGGATTTTATACGGAACTTTTGGAAGTATGTAGTAAGAGATAGATGGATATCAATCATGGCTCAGATTCCGTCTACTGGACGCAAGCAGCGTGGCGCAGGAATCTACTTTAATACTACAACATACAACATTTACCGACTATATACCAACGCAATTTATATTATGTATTTTAATATACTGCTCATAAACGCTGGGGAAATTTCATTTTTATTGGCATGCATTCAAAACTTAAGTCAACATCAATAATTTAATATAGCACTTATAGCTAACATAACTGATATCTAATGCTGTGAGTAAGGATACTCTTTTTAAATAAATTATTAGACCATCCTTTTCTTTATCAGCTTGAACAGCATTCATGTATTACACGAGTTACAAAACACTCTGATGCATTTTATTTACTGATCTCTAAAATGATGATAGCCGCTTTTGTAAGGTTTATAATAGTTATTTTTATAAATAAAGATATAAAAATATACATTTAAATTAAACATTTATGTAATTTAACATTATTAAACACAGATTCAACTTTAAAAGTAACAGATTTTTATAAATAAATTATAGTTTATTTAATTATGATATTTAAAACTTTGTAATATGTATTTTGTATTAAAATGAGCCACATCTGTTTTTAAAGTTATTAAATGATAAAGTTTGTAAGACAATTTGAACTATAAGTTAAATGTATCTGTCTGGCTCTCGCTCTGCTGAGATTCTCAATAGACAGTATATCCATGGCGCAGAACTCTTAAAAAAACGCCTGAATCCAACATCCAAATATCTGGACTAGCTAAATAAAATAAATACTTTATTTGTACCCTAAAGTTTGAATAAACTTAGCACATAAAATTATCAAAAACTTAATTAACAGAACCGACCGGCACGAAGCATAGCGAGCTTACGTAAGTGCAACAAATCGGGTTGATGGGGGATAAGGGGGATTACTGGATGACGCAGCACTTGCACTTGGGCTTCTTCTTGATGGTGACGTGTTCAGCGGTTTGTGCCTCGGGCGGAGCGCAGCGGGTGACGTCCACAGCGCCGGCGCCGTTGCGCTCTGGCCCGGCCGAGCCGTTCTTAGTGCCGTTCATAGCCTTGGGTGTGCTCAGAACGGGGCTAGCTGCTTTGGTTTGTGCTGGCGGAGCTGCGTTAGCCTGGAATGAAAAAGTGAACTCAGTTATGGCATCTAATGATAGAGGGCTTTTCAACGTGATTCTCAGAGTCAGAGTCAAACTGAATACTCTCACCATTATACCGATGCCTTTTACCCGCCCAAAAGATAAAAGATAATTTATTTGCCAAAAGGAAGTGTGCCTGGACATTTCACATACCATCATCCATTCCCATCAAGTTAAGCAACGCTTATGTTATACGAACTATCACTGAATATGTATGTATACTTTTACATAGGCAATAGACCCGAGACAATAATATGAAGACCGGAAGCTTTGCTTAATTTGTGGGTATGTGAAATGTTTAGCATAAATTATTTTAATTTATTCCTTCTGCGTGTTAGGGACTTAGCCTATTGCAATAGAGGTCTTCATGGTACTCACGATGAGATTATTCGCATGCTCCTTCTCCGCCTTCTCGTCAATGATCTGTGGCGCAGCGGTGGGCGTAGGCGTGATGGGCTTGCCGCCTTTTATCAGAGAGACTATCTCATCTGCCTCACGGCTCAAGTCGCCATCGGGCCGGAAGGGATTGTCCCAACCACTCTCCGTGCTGAAACAAGAAGAATCACATTATGGTACAGGTTTGAAAATGTCCGAAAGGCAGTCAGGGAAAGGTCTGAAGACATTTGGCAAACGCCTGTATTTTGCAGATTTAGCATTTCACACGGGCTTGCCAACTAAAAAATGCTAACTGGTTTCTGCACGACGTTTACCTTCAAATGTTTAAACGAGACAGGATCAAGACTACATCCCAAGGTAAGGTAGACATTCCATCTAACTACTAGTGGTTCTGTGTGAACAAAAACCTCGCGAAAACAAATAATTTCATGTGCTTTGTATTTTCCAATAAGCTTACCTACCTTACATTATGCCTATGTAAACTTACGAGTATAAGCAAAATAGGGGGATACGTTTTAGTGATTACTCGCGTTCCTTTGGTCCTAGGGGGTCGAATCTTGTGTCTACGGGTTAATTTCGTAACGGCGGAGAGGACTGCATAGTTTGGTATAGGTAGGTATAATATTTCCGAAAAAAGTCCTTTATAACTTTTTGGATTTATTTCTTAACATCTTGTGTAGAATGAATTCCAAAATGTGCCTTGAATCAAATCCGTCGATAAATAACGCTACACTAAACTTTCCCCCTAATTTCCCCCCAATGAAAAATCGCGATCGACAATTTTTTTTTAAATCAAAGAACCTAGTGTGTAAATTTTCGTCAAAATCGGTTGAAAAATGCAACAGACAGACAGACGGACAAAAGCATTTTTGGCCAATCTTGAAACTGAGACGCTTCGCTCGCTTCCTATGAGGAAGGACCTCTGAGCACACACTAGGAGTAGCCAGAGATATACCCTCGAGGTGATTCCATTATATATCAGGGATATTATTTACTTTTGTCAGACATTAGCTAAGACACGCCTTCCACTACTTCTAAGCTTCACGGTTCTCATGCAACATCCTTTCAGTGTAGGTATAATAGATATTTTTAATTCAAAAGGAGCATGTCACGTGCGTCCTAGAGTAGTAATGAGTTGCAACAAACAGTTTGCGTAGCACTTCATGTGTGCTACACAGTGGGGCGACGTACAGCGCGATTAATATGATAAGGATACGAGGTACAGGTACACGGCTTCAACAACGGGAAATGCATCGCATACAGTACTATGATGAATATCTAATGTCAACTTTTTCACATATATCTTCTAACAGCCGCACCGATATCTGATTAGACTTAAGACAATACCAAGACAATTAAAGAAAAAATACGAGCATATATTTATTCATTACTTTCGAGAATAGACGGCATGACATGCCGGGCCCATGCTTAGTTATATTTTCAATCAAGAGTGGACTAGTTTAGAACACAATGAAGATAACAATTGATTTTATAAAAATACAAATTTGAAATGCGCATGAGTTCACGAGAACAATGACGTATTTGCGTTCAATTGGTTTGTTAGAGCGCCTAGTGCATAACAAATTGATCAACCTACCATTTCAATAGTTAATTTTGTCGAGCTATTGAACAAGCAGTTCCAATGTTAGTATTCGTTTTAGACTCTGTAAAGTTCATTCTTTTTGAAGGACGGGGCGGCCTTGCACTGACGCATGCAATTTATTACAAGGCTGGGCGGCAAACTAATGCTGCTATATAGTAATAGTAGGTAGGTAATTTATTTTGAGAGCCGTGTAGAAGTGAGATCTTTAATTTATTTTAATCCGAAGGTTGAAATGGAATTTTGTTTCGGAAACGTATACCTATGCATTATGCACATGAACATGAGCTCTAATAAATAATAAGAGATTAATTATCATAAAATAAATATTACGGTGTCACCAATAAAAACTAGTTATTCCGAAGTTCTATCAAATTTACACATCGCATAGCTGTACCTTGCGTAAATTCAGAATAAGTCAGAAAAAAATCCTTACCATTAAACAAGGTGGAACTCTGATGTAACTATCCTTCTGATCCTGAAGCTGCACAAATCGGCAACGTCGCATCCAACGAGAAACCTCAAAATAAGTATCATTTTGTCTATGAAAGCTGACTGAATTGGTCATTTTGTTTGTCATTCTTGTTTTTTTTTCTCTTAATGGCTTCGCACTTTTTGTGCATTCGCCAATAATTCACATGTAATTTTTTTATTACAAAATCATTTTTGGTTTCCGCGCTCGTTTTTATTATCAAATTACGATTTTTATTTTATAAAACCTTCTCGCCATGCTACCTCTTCTATTGGAATGTAAGATTTGTTCCAGATAAAGTTATTTTTTTCTCCTGTAAATTTATCTGGAAGTACTTAAACAAAAACTCCTTGGTATGTACGAGTAAAATATATACGAACTCTTTGGTGGTACCTATGAAAATATTTTTACAGTACCTACTAATATGTATTCTGTGGTTACACTAGATTTAAACAAGGGTGCTAGCTGGTGGAACTTCGGAATAGCGTTTGTATGAAAGAAATGTCAAAGTTATGCAAGGTGGAACTTTCAAATTGGTTTATTGGTAGCCATTTTGCTTATTCTTAAGTTGAACTAAAGAAAAACTTTACATAGTGTTTATTGGTGACACTGTATAGGTATCATAAGTTTACCAGAAGCGCATCATTAATGTTTGTTTTATCATACCATAATATAATATGTGATACCGTGGTACCAAGCTAGACGATGCGTTGTCAACACATGGTGCACATGGCATACACACGCAAATTCTATGCTAATGACTAAGTTATCGTTCAATCAATTGTTTCATTCAACGCGTAAGGTAATATTCTCATGGATGTTATGTGCTGGAATTAATAGGAAAATTGAGCGCATGGTATAATTGCCCACACTGTAGTGCAGGTTCTCTGTCCGTTAACTTCACATACATCTTATCTAGTAGAACATTCATTCATACTATCCTAAAACAATAAAATTTTATAATGCAATTCTACCACACGATGAGCCGTGGACAACAGTAATTGCTAATAATTTGCAAAATACTTGGATAATACTTTTATGCGCCTCAACCAAAACCTACACAGTCCGTCTGAGGCAGAAATGACATCATTGTTCTATTACCATACCTACACGGATTCTACTCGTAGTCGTAGCAAGAGGATTTGCATAGAAACTGTTTATTGGAACATAATAATTTCATGGCTAATTAATAATAACGTTCCTTTATAGATCGTAAAAATTGTTTTGCGTCTCGCGGCCTCGCTAGTAAATGAATTTCTTGGGTCTTAGAACTGCAATTGCAAAGGCCACCACGGCGGCCGGCATAGCGTTATTGCTAAGGACGGTCAGCATAGGTACTTTACTAGGGTTGCATTGCATGTCACCATCTGATTCTACAAGTCAATCATAATGCTGAAGAACGAAATTATCTGTATTCTGTGGCTAAAGTCTACTCACCTAGTTTGTCTATTGTACATTCCGTGCTCGGCCATGTCTTGTGCTGCGTTTGACAGCAGATTCGCGTAGTACACGTGAGACTCCTGCGCAGGAGGCGGAGATAAGCACTGCGGTCGCGCACCTTGGTAGAACGACACGCGTACTTTCGAACGCTCCGAACTGAAAAGGATGGAAATAAGAGCTTAGATAATAGTACATGTTTTTAGTGGTACATGTTTTTAATATAAGATAAAAAATCAAAACAATCAAACTAAAGACTTTCGCTAAAACAAATAATTAAACACGCTGTTCGCTTTAGAGACGCTTTGGCTTATTTTATTGAGGCTAGGCAAAAAGTAAGTAAGTTCGTATGAGTCAGTGGCCAACTCTGGTGACGGAGTTTTTAGGCCACCTTAAGGCCTCCGTCATGGCTTAGCGATTTAAATAGCCGGGACCGATCGAAGTACGGAAGCGCTCAGATGAAAATACCACTGGCGGTCACCCATCCACTAACATAAGCTAGGCAGAGAAATTGTATCATTCAAATTACCAGTCAACAAATACACTTGATGAGTTTTGTTTTTCAAAACTGTTTGCAAGTACAGTGCCGCAAACTTAACTGGACCGGCGGCCAAAAGATAAACTAACAAATATATAGTAATAAAATGCTTTGTATGACTGACTGACTGTTTCTGAATGACTGACGGTGACGGATCAACGCACAGCCTTAATCGCTGATCGAATTTTAATTAAGAAATCGTACCTACTCAAATCTCCCATCATATTTTCCTTTGCGAGAAAAATAAACTTTCATTAACTTGAGAATCTCCTGAGTTATAGCACAGTTATAGTTTGTGAAGAAACACTCCACAAGCCCTGAGCTAAATCGAGATTGTTTTAGTGTTGATACGCAATGAGTTTTCCTTTATGTAGGTACTTTATAACTACACGTATATTGAAATTCTAACTGCTTTTTACTCTGTGGCAGATTGCGTCAATCTCTTGAGCCATGATCGACGATAATGGCTGGTTTACAAGAAGGTTCAATGCTAAATCCATGGGTTTATACTTGTTAAGCGCACTGTGAAACGTCAAAGTAATGTTTGTGAATACCGGTGAGATGTATATCTCACCGGTATTCAGAATCCGTAGCTGGCGACGATTTCAGCGTTTATCGTAAACAAACATACAAATCTCTCATTAATATTAGTAATTAAACAAATAATTGATCTTGGTAAGTACGAGGTAACTTATCTGACTTTGGCAACATTTTTAGAGATTTTAGAGTGAAGTACTTAGTTAAAATTATGTCACACTGGTCAAAATTTGACTCGTATGTACCTCGTAATCGCAGTGAACATAAAATAAAACAGTTTGGCAACATGCACCTACCATGTAGCACGTGACGAAACGCAGGAAACAGGATTTTATCATTCGCAATTTGCTCTCAATTACATATACACAATACGTAATTTTACTCTTACAGTCACAGCAAACAGGTGATTGTAAACTTGGGCCGCAAGCGACAATGTTAATAATAAGGTCTCTTTCATTTTTAGCGTTATTTTATTTCCATTTGATGCCAGAGATCTGTGAAAATGTTAAGTGTTCGATTTTGTGGTTCTCATTATGAAATATTTTATTTTGGAGGCGAATTTAGTCACCAGACAGTAACATATTCAATAATCTTGAAATAAATATCGACATGTTATGTAACTGATAAGCAAATCTTATCAACGTGCGCTTCAGGTAGCGCATCAGCATTGATTCAAAGTTGTTTTAGAATCGAGCGAGAACTTGTTAAACACATTGTATACCATACAAACAAGCCACACGATGGCATGAGATCACTCTCGCTTTATAAATAAATACGTGTGTTAAGGTTGGGTACATAATTTACATAAGATGTATACAGACGAACGTACCTAACTGTATTGTTATGCTCTGTAATAGTGTATTCTTTGAATATTTACAGAGCATGGGGAACTTGCTTCTAGGAACGACCGACACGAATGAAATTGCGCATTTATGTTCCTAATATGAAAGTACAGGTAGTTCAAAAAACGTTAATATGATAATTTATCAAACAAAATTATAATTCAAAAATTATAGATTTTCTTCGAGTCCGCGTCAATGAGTGATCTTAATAGAACGCAGTAAGGTCACAGATTGGTCAGCGACGAGAGAAACCAGCGAAACCAATTCTGCTGAGCAATTAGTATCCTTAACTCATAGTAAACAAGATCATGATTCTATGAGCTGACGACTTTACAGTAAGTAAAATTTGCCTTAAAAAAACAATTCCGGTCCCTAGTAATATTTAATCATAACAATGGAACCACGAGCCTAACCTACTGTCACATACGTAATTTTGTGTCATAATGTCTCAATTTAGCCATTTATGACTTCATCGGGCGCCTGGCGCACAGTACCTACGCCCTTCTGTCGTCAAGGCATTGATTTGCGTCTTAAAGTAAAGTACCTACCTATTAACAAAGTATGTCGCAAAATGTCGTCTTAGTGACTCCTGATATTGTTGTCTAGATACATACATAAATTATAAGTAAGGTTTTTTAACCGCATCAAAATATTGACTTTCTTTAAAGAGGTTATGAAATTTTATCTTTTTATACCATTATGCTAATGGGTATTTAATTGGTGGTAATTATTAATGATGACTTGTAAATACCTACATGTTTTTAAGCAATAGATCTCAGCTATTGTGATATGTATTATAAGGCCAAGTATTTCTTCAGAAATCAATTCAGTCATTCACACAAAGAGAGTTCCGATGTCTGTTTCACGAACCACAATCCAAAACCTGGTTAAATGTTATGCAATCTTTCGTCATTCACCTTGCAAGATGCTCGTAACGCAGGTGAGTGTTCGAACAGTTGTTGCAAATTTTTCGTTTAAAAAACATTTCGGTAAAAATTTAAACTTTTAAAATGTATGCCGAAAATTTTAGAGTCGGCGTAGGTAGGCGTAGACTACACAAATTTTCCCATAACAGATGATATTAAAAACTGTTTCTTAACACCGAAGTGACGAACTTAAAGCGGGTCAGCTCCGCGAAACATCATTAAAATTGAAGGTGAATTAATCAAACGCGTAGGTCTGGCAGCCTAGTGATGTGCTTGGCTAACATAACCGTATCCGTGTGAGCGGAAATGTTAAAAGTAAAAACAAAGCAGCATGGTACACAACACTGCGTGTTCCATTTTGACGTGTATGCTTTTGGAATACTAAAATTGTCTATCAAGTATTTACTAAGTAATGACAGCGATGGACTTGCAACTTGTTATGAATGGAATGCTAACTTTTACAAAAATTTGGCAATGTTCTAAATATTTATTTGGACATGCCTCTAACAGATACATACAAAGGCTTTCGTATTCTCTAAAATAGCAAGAGAATGTTTACCGTGTCTTGGGGATTTATAAATAAAGTCTTGTTTCATGATTTTACTTTGATACACGGAAGCATTTCTCAATGTAAGATAACTAGCAAATATAAGATAAAACAAGACAGTTTGAATCACACTCAATAGATAAAAAACATGTACCTAGTTGTATTGGTAAAAGAAACCAATGCATATGAAAAATCCTAGGAACAAAATGCAAGAAGGTAATTAATAATTCTTATCGGTGCACAGCTCTCTAAACAAAATCAACTACGAAGTAGGTTAATGTTCATTGTATCCTGGGGGCTATAAAACTCGGGAGTGCCGTTTACAGAATTCATGCTAGTGAAACCAACGAAGTACACGACAGTAACCTCAAGCAAGACTTAAATCTTTAGATGCAAGTCCTTTGTGGATATCGAAAGTAGTGTATGAGTATTATTTTATCTGTGTTGATTTGTATCAACACAGATAAAATAATACTGGACTTGTGTCCAAATCTAAGTTTGTATGTAAGCTTAGAAATACGGATTATTGACCCATCACTAGTAGGTTAGTTACTTCATCTAATAACTTAGATTTTCTCTATTATTAGATGACTATATGAGACGCCCGCGCATCTCTTTAAAACAAGGTTTTCAAATGCCATTTTCAGACTACCTTTGTTCGAGTATTTTATAGAATATATTATGTAGAATTCGATTGTGCAGGTGTAGAATTGCATCAATAATCGGATTAGGAAATAAAAATGAATTAAGTGTTTAGCCTGCATAACAAATTGATTGTATTTTTATAAAGAGTTTGAGTGACTTTCGATTCGAAAGGGTTAGAATCCCGTCTAAATTTTTCGTTAGGAAAATATGTTTTTCAAGCTTCGGAGTCAAATTATCTGTGAGGAAATCGGTTATTATTATAATAAGAGGCGATGGACTGGCCACCTGTCACGTATGGAATGCTTCTGCAAGATGTCGGCTTATAAGTACTACTAATAAGTGCCTGAAAAGTCCTACCCTTTTAGACATTTCTAATGCAGGACTGTCTAAAATATCTGAGAGTGGCCACTACTGCACGTTGGGATCCTATATGTATGTAAAAAAAAGTAAACAGGGTCACGACTGTATCGCGAACCCAAGGCGCGGGAGACATTCTCTCAGATCTTTTTTATTCCATATCCTTTGAAGATGTCTAATGTCAAATACACGCCCACATCTTGCAGAAGTTAGTATTCCATACGTGACAGGTTGCAAGCCCATCGCCGCCTATAAAAATATTAACTGATTTCCTCACGATGTTTCCTTCACCGTTCAGAGCTCCTGTTAAAGCGCATATAAATTTTACGAAACGCAAAATCCATTGATGCACGGCCGGGATGCGATCCCACGACCTTCGGAATGAAAGTCGAGGTACAACCCCATTCGGCCAACACGGCTTTAACATAATAATCACACAATAACAAAATAATCAATCATTCCTGTCCTGTTGTCTAGAGTCCAGAGGGGTAGACAGATCATGGTCACATTTACATTTTGCTACAATCCTTTCTGTAAACAAGTAAATGAATATTGGTATAAACTAACCCCACCTTAGCTCAATAGATCGAAGTTTCTCGATCGAAGCAAGTCCCACTATGACATCAGCTTGCATTGCAGTTGTTTGCAGTTCAATGTGACCCCATTCTTTACAAAGTATAGTACCTACCTACCTACCATCCAGTCTCTAACCTTGAATCCATGTAATGTCAATTAGGCTGATATCTCGTTATTATTGCCAAGTGGTTGATTCATATGTTTAAGGAATGTGTGATGTCAGATTTTTATGCCACTTGTATTCAACTCCGGTTTGTGAGTAGGTGTTGCATAATTTAAATTTGCCTGTTGAGGACACCACATCTGTGCTATTAAATTTGTACTCAAATAGCTAGGATAGAAATCCCACTAATATGATAAATCTGAAAGTTTGTGAGTTTGATTCCATGTTTGAATGTTGTTTCAATCACGCACCGATTTGGATATGAAACGTTGGAATAGGCGTAGATAAGTGACCTGGAATAGTATTAGGCTATTCAAAATGTTTATCACGCGGGCGAAGCTGCGCGCAGTAGCTGGTGTGTGTAAATGAGATGCTTATTTAATCAGATGGAAATTAATATGATTACTGTATCACCTACTTCAAGAATTATAATGAGTCGTGTTTACGGGTCAGCTGGTTGGGGAAGACTTTTGCATACATAATTGGAACTAATTAGTGACCATTAGAGATGGGCTAGGTCAAATCCAGCATGGTCAGTCACCCTAAAGTTTGTATGACGAATGTCATGAAATGAATGTATTTTGACCTAATCCAGGTTGTTTGGTAGTGGACAACTAGATAATCAATTTTTATAGTCGATGCCAAACAAATCTCTATACAATTTTTTTTCTCATGTTTTCTAGGTTTTATTTTGTAATTTCGATGGTTTCTAACTAATGAAGTACTTATACTTAACAGGAAATTAAAAAAATGGAATGGGGGAGTATTATACATTTGACGAAAGATTTTCATTGGAGATTTGAAGAGACAAGCCGCCATGTTTTATTCAAAATCAAATTGACAGGACTGATTGACTAACATCACATGAACTTTTTACATTAAAACTTGACATAGACAGAATTATACTGATATTACAGTTAGTTGCCATATAATTAATAAAAGAAGAAGAATTAATACATAAAATATCCTTAACAAATATATTTGTCTGTCTGTGCAGCAGGGTAAATGTTTCCATAAATGTAAATTAGATTTAATAGGTAGCGGTTAAAGATCAATACAAGCTCTAATTGGAGTTGATGTACCAATGACATGGTTCAATTCAAATGGCTTCATTGCTGCCTAATTGATTGATACTACCTATAGATAGGTAGATGAATCTGTAAGTAGGTTGTACTGTAACCAGAACAAAGCACAATATGAGTAGGTACAGCAAGTCATATCCAGTAATTAAAAAGCTTTCTTTAGAATGCATTTTCAACATAAGTTCCAAATTCAAAATATTCGAATGTTGCAAATAATCTGAAAAATAACTTTCACCCGAGTTGAGTTTACAGTTCGTTTCAAAGACTATTTTTGTTTCTGTCAATATAATTTTTTCTATTGTAAGTGGTTTCTATCTATGGGAAAACAGGGGAAACATCATAATTATTTACTAGAGCGTCAGTTATTACACTAACGGAAATAATTCAGTTATTAAAGTCAAAGGGGCTAGTTGAGTGCCTATGACACACTTACTGTAAGTAGTCTCGACACACAAATGTGTTAAAGTTAATGAGTATAATAGAAGGCAGGCATCGCGCGGTGGCGCCGTGACCGCGGCCGCAGGGCGGGTCCTGCGTTGGGAACGATCTTCGTCATCTCAGTATAAATAGACCTTTTAAATTCATTGCCAATGCATGTTTACTACACGAATCTGCCGACTAATGACCTTGTACTCCCGAATGCTGGATGGAACAGAAAATCGTTTCATGTTTATAAATCAGTTCTCGTGACGTCATTGTGACCGATTTATCCACACAAAAAATCACAAATCCAAAAAGATTGACAAAATCATACGCATGCGGAAGACATTCCAAATATGCTTTAGCCTAAGTTAGTAACAAGTACCTACTCACGATCAGGAACCCAAGAACCTTCGGCAAAAGAAACACCCAATTCGCAGCACAGGTATGACGTGATTTAAAAGTAAATACACTAACCTTTCCTTGATTCACAGAGTATTTCACTGAGCACTTCACGAAATCGATCACTATTACAGTTAGTTTGAGTGGCTTTAGTTTTAGCAAAAGAACAAAAACAGTAGCGTTCTCCTTTGTGAGGTGCGAGTCGACGACGCTACCCAGTGTTTTCTAGTCAGCCAGCCAACATCGGCATTCGGCGGAGTCGCTTGATTCGTTCTCTAGTGTCGGACCGGACCGGCCGGAAGTTCGCCGCGGTTCGCTCTTTCCGTGGCGGTGAGCGAATGAGTGAGCGAGCGACTAAGCGAATGGAGAACGAAATAAAATAGTACCTACGAACGAAGTCATTTTGAAGCGGCGCTAGTGTCTACGTGTATTTGTGGGATTAATTTTTGGCGCGGACTCTAGTCGGCTTTTGAGCCGATTCGAGTTTTGAGACGAACGGTCGAAATAGGCGTTAAGCATGTCGAACGAGTGAGTCGAGCAAATATTCTATAAACCAAATCTAATCACTGGCTGGCTGCTATTCAATCTACTTAATATATTTTAGGCAACGCATGGAGCCTCTTTGAGGTGCCCTAAGAATCCCTTCACCGCACTGGTTCAAAATTTTAATGACACGACAGTGATCTCTATGCGTTCTATGTCACACGACCAGAAGAAATCCGTGAAGTTGATGCTTGTCATTGGTTGTTGCACGTATTAAGTACCTACTATACTACTACCTACTTATAATAATTGGTAAGTAGGTACCTACAATGAGTAGGTTTACCTCTACGCATTGTTCAACTATTAGGTTCCTAAAAAAATGGTTGTTAGGTAAGTACCTAGACCTACTAAAAAGAGTTCGGTGTGATTCCTGATGGGTACTTGGCAATAGGAGAATTGTCTACCGCACCTTGGGGATGCAGCGTAATTTTTTTTTCATAACGAGGTAGGTTATTCAGTTATTTATTCACTTTAAATTATCATAGGTAGGTAAAGTAGGTACCTACCTATACCACAGAATATAATACGTACTCGTATAGCGGTTCTAACTACCAAGGTAAGTAGCGTATCTATACCTAGGTTATAATATATTTATAAGAGCACATGGAACGACATTTAGGTAGGTATAGGTACCTATAGCCACATCTCAAGGGTCAAGTTATTGACACGATTATTAAGTGCGTAGCAGGCTATGCTTCTGGAACTGTCTGGAAGCATACAAAGTAAAGTAGGTCTACCATAATAATCAGCTCAGATTACGCAATTGAGTATGCAGGCTGCACCAATCGACTGGCTGACCTAAATCTTTGTAGGTGACGCGGTTAGATTCTAACTGTCAACTATTCCATTTTACTAATCGATGAAACGATTGTTGATTGTCGTCAACTTCCCTCGACTATACATGATAACACAAGGCTTTATAAATAAGTTACTTAGTAGGATTTTTCCTTTTTACATCGTCTGTTAGGTTATATACCTATCTATAACTACCTACTTACTAGATATTTATTATGATCTGGGCTATGTCGTAGGTAGTAATTGCTGAGTACAAAAATTTGTGATATTGCAATCGATTACTTTAGCTCTTTCAAAATCATTGAGCATTGCGGTAAGTCATAATCGTTACTAATAAAATTTATCACCATGTCAGTCTGATTAATAAAAAAACCAATAGGTTGTCGCGGGAATGGCGGAACCCAAAAAACAATCCCACTCATATAAATCGCTGAAAGTTTGTGAGTTTGCTTAGATATTTGGATATTTAGATGTTTGGATATTTGGATGTTTAGATGTTTGGATGTTTGTGTTTCAATCACGCCTAAACCAGTGAACCGATTTGGATGAAACTCGGTATAGGCACAGATAGTGACCTGGAATAGCTTCAAGGGCTATTCAAAATGTTGGTACCACGCGGGCGAAGCCGCGCGTTGAAGCTAGTTCGAAATAAATAGGATAAATAAACTAGAGAAACAAACAATACACCGAAAATAGGAGCCCTTTGAGCTAAAATTTTTAGTTAGGTCCGATTTATTTTATGAGAATTGGTGTCTTGTGGACTCTGGACTCTGTTTTTATAAGGTTAAGGATCAAAACGCCGCGGCGCCGCGTAGTTTAATCGTAGCGCTGCTGCGGTGGCACAGTAGCGTAGCTCTGGCGTAGCTCTAGCGTAGCACTTACGTAGCAGCAGAACTTTGTTTCTTTTTTCGGTTTACGTAGAGTGGTCGGTATTTATACCTAATAGGAGTATGAAAAAAACAGTAATGAAGCACTGCTATGTCTATTCATGTAAAGATTTATGTTTTGTAACATGATTTACTAACAAAATTATTTTATTTCTGTGTATTTTTCCGAAGCTCTATTACTTAGCGCTGATCATGTTACACTTAGAAATCGCTTTGTCGAGATATTAACAATCCAGCTATTGTTTTATCTTTCTTAAAATGAGTGAAATATTTTGAATTCTCCGGTTACTCTTCGATTTAATTGGTGGTATCAGGTAGGTAATTCGAACTTTTATTTACTACTTATAGAAAAACTTATTTCTTACTACTTCTCTATCTCTATCTTAATAGTATTTATTACCTACTTTGTCATCAAGGTAGAAGGATAGTGTGATAGGCGCCTGAAATATTTATGAAATTTTTTACTCATTAAAAATTAAGTAATACATACATACATACATAAAGTCACGCCTCTTTCCCAAAGGGGTAGGCAGAGACCACGGATCTCCAAATTAAGTAATGAAATACCTATAAAAAAATAACAAACAATGTAAATAATAATTTTGAATTTTTCGGCAAAGTGAAATTAATCACCATTTTTCATTACGTATATTAAACCTAATATAGGATAATAGTGCATAGTGGACTACGGCATTTTTACGATAACATGACCAATTTTGTCATAAGCCTGACGAAAGCCTGACACTCTTTCTTAAAGCTCCGACTAATGCGCGGTCCGGTGGTAGTTCGCACGACACCTACCACCTAAATGATCGAAAGTAAGTTTAAAAACGGGTCAATGAACCACAGGTGTAAAGGGGTGTTTGGAACGGGCTGACAAAGCTTGCCATAACAGATAAGATTGTATTTCTATAAAACTACGCCATATCTAGTATTATTTATACAATATTACCTACCTATACTCCTAAAAGATTGAGATTTTTATACTTGTAGTCATCGCATTGACGTAACCCCTGTCGCATGTTCTCCGCAGCTCGCTGTCGCACAAATGCTGGTATTGCCGTTTATCCGGCTAGCTAGTTGACTCTTAAAATAGGTATAACCTATTTAGACATAGCGGCAATAACTACTCTAAGATAACGTAGGTAGGTATTTTCCGTTAAAAAAAATAAGAACTTATTCCTTATTATCATTTATCAACAAATTTTCTTTTCTAAATCTTTCTTTTTTTACTGAATTTGGGTAATAGATTAGTCTCAAAATAATATTTTTTGCTTGCTGCTTTCCATCCGTATGGGAAAGGCGTGAAACAGTATTCATGGTAAATTAGGACTCGACTTTATTTTTCGTCTCATGAAATTCAGTTTCTAATCGTGCCTGAAAAATTTTAGTTAACGGGGCCAATAAACCAAATAACGTAAAAATTGTAAAGAGACAACACAAAATCGTTTCATTATATATTATTTTTGGAATTAACAAAAGTGTGCAAAAGTGGGCTTTTATAAGTTGAGCTGAGCTGAAAAGAACACTTTTCAAACTAGATTACCATGTAAACGATCTTTATTTGACGACACAAAGCAATTAAATTTGCAATTTAGCTTTAGAATGCGTTTCCACCAGAGACGAGCAAGCTATCTAAGCGGTTCGCGAGATAAAATGTAATTCAATGGAATAATTTAAGTCCTAATACTGTATTGTAATGCATTAGGTAATTGAATTACTTATGACTGAAATATTCCTGTAATCATTTATCCACCGGGTACCTACCTATATGAAGAAACGTTTGGGTACGGAACCCTAAAAATGACCTACTGAGGCCATATTAGTTTCTAAACCTTTGAACTTTGGAACCATGTAATTGGTTTTGTTTTCAGTATAATACAGTACTCGCCAACATTAGCGCTGTAGTTAGTTACCTTTACATATTACAAATTAATTTATGTGAGAATTTTTAGTGTACCTTAGTTAGGTAGGTACACTAAAAATTCTTCAATTTACATTATTGCTTCTGTACGATGACAAAAGTTCGAGATCTCTCTGTTACTCGGTAGGTATTCATTAATTTAATCGTCAACATTATTAGAAAACAGATTTTTTCTATTTGTAACTACTACATAATATTAGGTACCTACTCATAAACCTACCTAGGTAAAACATATTTCGCATTATCTTTTTGTTTAAGTATATCAAGAGTTCACGTAATTATTGCACTTTACAAGTACCTATAAGTTTATATGGGTGACCGCTACTAGTGGCATTATCGAGTCAGTTCTTCCTTGCTTCGGAGGGCACCTTTTTTCACTATTTTCTTTTCAGTTTTCATATCCAAATGTCAAGTCCAAAAACTCTACCTCTCATTGTGCTTTTTGTTCCACGATATAAAGATAGAAAGTTTAGAAAGCTCACTATTGAGCGATAATGCAAAAAAAGGAATTCGCCATGCACAGAGCGCAACATAAATAAATAGACATACTCATGAAATAATATGAAACGTACTCGTCATCCGCCGGAGTGTAGGGAAAGTTGGTCTCCTGCGGCCGGGGCGGGGGGCTGCTCTCCGGCTCCTCCTGCAGGGGGCTCTCGTATATCAGGGTCTCCACCATGGAGCCCTTAGAACTGCCGAATGATACCCTGTGAAGGAAACTGCACGTTAGTAAACATAAGATAATTGCTTCTAATAATGGGGACATAATAACTCGATAGTAAGTTTGGTATGAGTTCGTTGCCAACGCTAGCGGCGGAGTTTTTAGGTAGCCCTAGGCTCCGTCATGGCTTAACTATCTACTTAATAGCGGGCACCTACAATTTAACATGCCCTCCGAACCACGGAAGCGCTCAGTCGATAATGCCACTGCCGGTCACCCATCCATTTACTGACCGTTTAGAACGTTGCTTAACTTCAACGATGTATCAAGAATGACCATAGCTACACCACAAGTCCCGAAGTGCGGAAGCGCTTGAGGGCGAATTCACGTTTGGCATTCATAAGTTAAATCAAAGTCTTTAGTTATTGTTGTCGAGTTGCATCACAGCCTAGACAACGTCCAAGTTCCCACATGGTTCATTGTTCACGACGCGACGGCAACTGAAAGCCTTCAATGTTACCTAAAGCTTTATCGCGGTGGCTTTAGACTCAAAATTGATTATTCTACATCATTGAGAATTTGAAACAAGCATGGATATGTACCAACTACTTGTAGAACACGCTTCTTTTACACTCATGCTACGAGTATAACATTGATCAACGATTTTTCAGTCAGGTACTTACTCAAAATGTCGGGTTTGAGTTTTGCTAGTTTCAACGATCTCTGAGAAAAGCAGAGATCGATGGTTGGTTTGCTGTTCAACAACCAGGGGTTTTTGGAAGTGAAAACTTCTTTAGGCGCGTTGGGCATTTTTGAGATGGGAAAAAACCATTGAATTCGCTACACTGTAAATTATTAATTCTTTGTACCGAAGCCCCTACCCTAGACTTCGTGCAGAGTTTATGAAGTGGTAGGTACTGTAGGGTAAAGTAGTTATGTTTACAAATACAAATAACTTTATTTTGCCAACGAAAAACTATACTAGTTACATTAACTTACTGATGGTCCCCGCACGAGGTGTAAACCTGTATCGCAGGAAACCGAGTTGTACAAACAGGAGAGTACCTTTACGAACTAAGTCATCGTTACAGAGTAATTGTGGACTTTTTAGAAAATTTACAATACGAAAACTAAAGTACAAAAAAAAGTAAGTTTAAGTAATACCTAATACAAATTAATACAATAAACGGAAGTAAGGATACTGAACTGACTTTAAAAACATATGTCTAAGTATCGAGCAATATTTGTATTAGTTGCTTGGCTTGACCAATAGGTCCCGTTGGACTGCGACCCTGTGCTTCATTGAACCGAAGAGTTAGGTACCACGGACTGATGACCACAAGTTTTACTAGTTCGAGCTTTGGTTCAAGCATACAAATCATACGATTGACTGTTTTCTTCTTTGAGTTTCAAGATGAGATGTTTTATTTATTTGTAGCTCGTAGGCATTTTTAAATCTAGAGTTTGAACATTTCGATAATTATTTTATGAGGTTAGTGGTAAGTAGATTTTATTTAATTATTTTGATAACTTATCAAACCAATGATCTTTAATTAGATGAATTTAGGAAAAATATCTCGGCCCATTGGCTACTACCGATAATGTTTACTATTATTTGTTATATACTCGTAGTAGGGTTGAAACTTTCGTTGGTCACCTAAAGTCTTCTTCTTCTTTTTTTATAAAATGGCAACTTTATACACAGAGTTTTTTGTCTGAGGAACAGAGGTAGAAAAAAGGTTCCATGCTGAATCTATGGCCTAGAACTATCCCTCAAAGGGCAACTAACTAATACCCAGAGAAATGGGATACTACTTACAGCTAATACCAATGATGTTATAAACTTTAAGTAACTTAAGTATACTACTGTAAGTAGTACCTACCTATCCCATTTCTGACTAATACCAGTACAATTCTGCCAATGTCAAGTTTTAATTTAAGTATTTATTTCAATGACCTAAGAACTATTAATTTCTATATAACCAACCTCACCTCGGCATGTCAAAAATTATCAAAAACATAAAAACTCATAATCCAAAATAATAAAAGGGTTTTTTTCGCCATTTTAGGAAGAAGCACTGCTCTGCTATTTTATTTTCTTTTTCTTGTGTTTTACTAGGTTTTATTATGTAATTTCGGTGGCATTTTACTAATGAAGCCTTGGATTTGAAACAGGAGATCTGGAACGGGGGAGTATTGAAGTAGATTTCTCATTTGACAAAAAATTCCCGAGAGTTTTGAAGGAAACAAGCCGCCTTGTTTTGTTCAAACCATCGACAGGACTTGACTGACTGACATGACTATAAATCTATATTTAAAACTTGACATTGGCAGAATTACACCTAGTTGCCATTAAATAAAAGAAGAAGAAGAAATAATAAAAACGTAGCCAAGCGTTAGTATTCCAGCATGCTGTAAGGTTTCCACACACAGAGAAAATCAACTGAGATCGTTGGAGAAGATAATATAATAGTAGTTCAAAAGTTGATTAGTTTTGCATACCTGTTTACCTAGTTTTAGTTTTGAGAATTCCAGCCTGAAATTTACTTGATAACAATATTTCGTTATATTTTGTTACTTCATACGCACAAAAGACAAAACTAAAAACACCTTAGACAAGACACCGCTTTTTGGCTTCAAAACGGAACCCCAAAATAAACAAACGTCAATCGCTTTGGTCAATCGTTTTAAAGCAGTTTTTTTGCTAAGTTGGTTGCAAGTTTTTTCTAGTTTTATTGACGCAATAACCGAATGTAAGTATTTCTATTTACCTATCTGCAACCCACCCTGCACTCATACATTGGTAGGTAGGCAGGCACCTACAATAAAAACGTAGCCTGGGTTTAGTAAAAGATTCACTATCCACCGTCCGATCTAGCCGTCAACTGGGCATAGGCCTCCGTTTGTGCCATCCAACACGATCCCGTGCTAATCCCAATCATCTATATGACCCACCACCTGTTATAAAATTAGTTAGAGTAAAACATTAGCTCATTGGACGGCTTCGAATTGTAGGTAGGTTAGGTATCACTGGTTTTTTAGAACCAATATGTGGTGAAATTCAATACAATTCAAATTCGTTTATATTTTATTGAAAGGAATTTAAACGCGCCTTGGGAGAGGTTTCTTTCGTGCACTTGATATGATTGATTGGTTATTCTACTCATCAATGTACGAAAAGAACATGGTTACAAATTATCTAAGTATAGGGATTGGCCAGGGATTAGCTCTTACAATGACATCTTAGGTACATTTTGCTAGTTCCAATTGGACATATCGATAATTCGAAATAAAAGAGTTCGAGGTAGAGTTGATCTTGAATCTAGATTATTATTTAGCAACAATCGAGAAAGGTGCCGATCAAAATTAATCCAAGAATCGATCACGTTATTAGCGAACACTTTCTAATCGGACACTCTCAACAATAATCTAGATACAGTCAGTCACCTACAAGAGAAGCATAATCTAATCATAACTGTTTCATTTCTTTTGGAATTATAATAAAATCTTGGCAAAAACAAATTACACTTTGGTAAAATTGTTTCATTGACCCTTGCACCATCAGTTCAATTCTAGATAACCAAATAAAGAATAAGTAGCCTATTACTTATCTAGAAACATATTATGTACTTATCTAATTATAAGTGTGATCTAACGTAGATATGTAATCACAGGTTTTAGATTCATAAAACGCTTTGTACGACCGTCTTAGTTGCTTAGAGTTAGTACAGACAGACATTTCCTAGTGTGACGTTTAACCTAGGTCGTTCCGAATTCACAAGAGACTACTTAGCATTCTCAGATATGCTTGGCCTACTTCGCAAACAGCATGGAAGGAACTATAGGTAATAATGATAATATATGGCATTAAATCTGGCCATGTACGTATTTTGTTCGAGGAGTATCGAATCCTTATACGAATAGTGGTGAGGAAGCAGCCTTGTGGGAGATTGATAGTTGGACTGAGGTCCTTAAACTTTTGCTGCGCGGGACGCTAGAATAAAAGTGGAACTACCTAAATTAATCATAAGAGCTGTGGATTTTGTTAACAAATAAATAAATAAATACACTACGAGCAGATCTTTCGTCGTCGAAAATTATCTCTTGGGCCCTCTACATATTCGCCGATGATTGGCTAATACCCGCGCTCGCGAACGTTTAATTATTGTATATCCAATAAATACTTCGGTGAATGTGTAGAGGGGCCATTACAAACAGATACTAGAATTGTAAGTTTGCTTGTAGAAAGTTATCTCATCTCTGGAACTATTGAACCGATCTCAAAAAGTGTTTTAACATAATTCCTGGATGATGTAGTTGTTAAATTAACCCTTTAAAATAAAATGGGTTTTCATGATGCCCATATTTTCAACTAGTCGACGTAAAAACGGCCCAGGGTGCTTTGATGTCTGCGTAGGTACCTAACCTACAACGTGAGCAAAGCTGCGGGCAGGCCGCTAGTGTTTCCAAGTGTTTCATAAACGTGACTTAGCAATACCAACACAGAAACGTGTCAACACGTGACAAGCAACACAGAAAATGAACGTATTTGAAATTCAATAGCTACATAATTTGTAAACGGTAAACACCCTATTTTACTTAGTTAGGTATCAACTTTACCTAAGTATTTCTTTATCATCGTTACTGAAAGCGAAAAATAAAAAGATTTTTTTCTAATTAGTTACTTTGTGAAGTTCAGTTCCAGGAAAAAGAAGATAAGTATAAACTAATATTTTTTTCTGAAGGTTTCAACATGATCTCTATTAGCAGAAATTTGTAAGATTTTTACAAACAGAAGCAATTAACGTAGATTTTCTATTCTAATAACGTATTTTTAATTTCTATTAGCATGAGCTTTAGATAAAACTAGCTTCTGCGCGCGGTTTCGCCCGCGTGGTACCAACATTTTGAATAGCCTATATGCTAGCCAGGTCTACGCCTATTCCAAGTTTCGTCTTTATCGGTTCACTGGTTTAGGCGTGATTGAAACACAAACATCCAAATATCCAAACAAACTCACAAACTTTCAGCTTTATTATATGAGTGGGAAGTGGGATTAGTAGGATAGAGGAATTAATATTCACTCAATTCAATTCCCGTTGCAAGCATGATTGTATATTGGTTTATCTTAGATACAGATTGCTTTATCTCGAAGTGAACGAGGCGAATGAAGACGCAATAACCTGAGGTCTGTTGCCGGCTGTAAGCAATTACTGCGCTAGGCTTCATCTTAGCTCAAGTCGAAGTTTTGCTTTAGCTGTTGACCTAGCGTAGGCAGACAGGCTCAATGGAGACACTGAATTGGCAGCGACGCGACGAGATGCAACAAGACATTATAAACCTAATGAACAATGATCAAGGGCTCGCGCGCCGGCTCGAGCAGTCGCGCGTCTCTCATTCTATCACGGTCTTGTCGCGTCGTCGCTGCCAATTCAGTCTGCAGAGCCTTAGTTATTTAAGTTAAGAGTGTAGGTACTAATCTGATTATGTCTAACTTAATTTAATTCAATAATATTACAATGTACCTGCATTATGTAATAATTCTTCGTCTGTGGCACAAAATAAAAGAGTTTCTATTCTATTCTATTCCTTAGGTACTAATAAAGTTGTTCCATCTCACGAAGGCGGATTGGTCTTAATTGAGTGTGTAAATATTTAATCTTAATTGTGTGCGTAAGCGATACTGAGCGTTTATTCGTCCATACGGAGCGTTGCCGAGATGGACACTGGCACAACGTGCACGTGCATCTGGATGTAACACGCCTTCTCTAGGTATATTACCTCTCGATAAAAAAAGCCCAGTCTCAGTTCAAAGGTTAGAATATTGAATAGCGTAGCCAGAAAGCGTGCTATAATTTCTTGTTATTGTTACTTTTCTTAGAATCTTCTTTTAATTTTTGTTGATTTCTTAGTTCATGTTGCCTTTTATAAGTGTGCGTATTCCCATCCCACGATAATCTTAGTGATAAACTGTGTAGAAGAGCTATGATAATAATAATAATTAATTTCATTCATTTAATTAATCATTTTATTTTTAATTCATTTCATTTCAATTAAGCCTTTATTCAGAAGTTTACAGTTTTGCCTTATCGCTAATTTTAGTTTATCTAACACTCTTGCCTTATTTCTTCCGTTTGCCCTAGTTTGGCATAGGCCTCTTCCACGCGTGTCTATCTCTGGCGGTTCTTGACCATAATTTCCCAGCGATAGTTTTTTAGTTATCTTCCCATCTCTTAAATGGTCTTCCACATTTTCTCTTTCGATTTCTAAGAGAAAATAATAAAAGATACTAACTTGAAAAACAATTTTTTTTGTCTATTTCCTTTTAAATCATTTCATAAAAGAGCTTTTTCACGGAACCGTTCAGCTATGTGAAAACGACTATAGTAAGATATTTTCTTCTCGATCTACTATTATTGTATTTTGACTAGATTCTTACTTCAAATTATGATATTTATTGCCTAAAGAACTTAAGTAAGTATACAGTATTTCTGCAGCAATTTGGAGACGCATGTGTGATCCTTATTAATTTAGCTCAGCTTGGCAGAGAGATGCATTAAAAAATCAATGGCACTCCAGGAGCGCCGGCAGAAGTGAATACTTGAACGGTTAAACACTTGACAAAAAACCCGGTGTCGGTGAGCAGTCACGTTACTCGCACGTACGTGACCTTTTCGAGGCGAATCCAAGAATTTTTCTCATTTCAAAACTGCCAAACGCGCCTGAAGAAGTTTTCACTTCAAAAAAACTTAATTGATCCTAAGTGTGAGGTTACTACAGGTCTTGTGATCCTTTTTTGTTTCAGAAACGATGGCGAAAGAGCCAGGGGTCCCAAAGTTTGATCCCAACACGGAGGCTTTTCAAATGCGAGCGCAATGGGCGAAGGTGGACAACTGCAGGAAGCAGTGGTTTGACAGATGGAGCTGGCTTCTCGACGAGAGGAAGTAAGCTGTTGTTATTTGATAACCAGTACATTGGTCAAAATAATTTTCATTCTCTTGTAGCTAGAGACAGAAAAGTTTGGACAATGAGAAAAGGCCTTGGGAAATAATATAGAATAAAAAACATAGAACGTTACATAATTTGAAGCAGAAATAATAAAATGGTATATTACTCGGGACTTAAATAACTTTGAAGAATCCACAGTAACTCTGTCTGTCTGTTAATTACATTTTCACGCCCAAACCGCTGAACAGATCAGGTTTTAATATGACATGGATGAAGGTGGTATTGTATCCCAGGGAAGAATATAGGCTACTTTTTCTCCCAAAAAAATGAAATAATCCCGAGGGACCGCGGGTCACACCGCGGGAGCGCAGCTAGTTCTGCCATAATCGGATATGTTTTAGCTTTCGCTCATTCTGCATCAAGTATTTGGAACTTGAGTGTGCAAGCAAGTATGCCATGAATTCACTTCAAATTTATTATGAGAATTGAGACAGTTTCTCACGACGCTGAAGGCCGATACCCTACACCCTACCTCTCCGCTTCGCTTTATTCTGCACAAATGCTTGCGCTGTGAATAACCATTAATGGCAGTCAAAGCAAATTGTGTGCTGCGACTGCCTATTCAAAATAGGTTCTCATTGTTAAAAGTTCTATTTTCATTTTAATGATCACTAGATAAATGATTTAAATTATTATTTAAATTATTAAATCATTAGGTAAGGTACATATCGTAATAAAATAGTTGGCTATAGCCATCCATTTTATTACGATATGTATCTTAGGTATCTACTAGGTACCTGGGTCAATCAACTATTTCACCTGTTATCTGCCTGTCATCAAGCACTTTTATTGGAAAATTCTTTACGGACTGGCAACTTGAAGACAACCAGAGGATACCACCGTGCCATGCGAGCGAAAGCAAAGACAAAATAAGATAATTATGGTAAAAGGTGCCATCTAAGTGTTTCCAGTCGATATTTAAGAGGATAACTCAGTCAGCATAATCATTTGAATAGGACATAGGTATAATACATGGCGGTCTATGTCTTTGTCTCACACACAGCTGTCTTTGCGACAATAATTCCTTTCAGGCGCAAATTCTCGAGCGAACAGGAGCGTCTATTTTCAACTCTATTGAGCTCGTAATTTTGCACAAATTTTCGGTGAATCCTGAAATTAAAATCTTAACTCAGCGCCTACAATAATAATATTACAGGCTTATCAATGGCCAAAAAAACTGTTTTTATTTTACCCAACGTCTGGCGTTACGAATTTGTAGCCCAATTCCGGATGCCCAAGTCAATACGGTAGTACCTAGTCTTGCTGGCTTGCTACCGCATCGAAGGGAATTCGCCATGGAAATTAAATTCATCGTGAGTTCTGTACCAACCACAGAATAGAAAGTAGTTGTTATTAGGTGGTTCTGTGCAAAGCCAATCGCTTCAGTCCAACTAGGCAAATAATAATTGTTATTCAGACTTCGGCGAAAAAAATCGGAATCAAAAACCTTTATAGGTACACTATTTAGGTAGATTATTTACCAACCCATAATCTGACCCAAACATCATCTTTTTCGATAAAATAAAAATACTCATTTAGCTGTAGTATTTATTACCCATCGCAAAGGAAAATACTGTTCTAAATATTTCGTAAAGCAATTCTAAAGCAGAATGTCTCATGTATTGAATAAATAAATAGTGAAGAGGCAAATAAACGTGGAATAATGGAAATATGAAACGGATTTGTTCTCATATTTTTCAATTGCCATTGTAGAAGCGTTACGTAGGTAGGTGTACTTAACTGTTATTGAAACGATACCCTGCATCGTTATTTTAAACTTTGTGCACAAGCTAAGCGAATATACAGTTGTATTTGATTCTGATTGGTTTATCGAAATATGCAGAGAGCATAGCATGTTTTTTTAACTAGTTTACAGGATTGTTTAGGAGTAGCTTTCTCCCAAGACTTCACCATGCTAATAGTCTAGTTAAATCTAAGTTAATCGGAATGATATACATGTATAATTTTATAGCCATGATCCCTACGCACGTTTTGAACAGTCTAGCATTTTTATACATAAAGGTGCATTTACATTATGAGATTTTTCGTACGATTTGCTAAGCCCGCCCATTGAACGTGTTATTAACACAAATCGCATACGATGAGCGTTTACATGTGAAAAATAGCCGTTCGATACGATATCGTATGGGTTGAAATTGCATCGTGTAAATGCACCTTAAGTCGAAACATCGGGATATCAAACAATCATTGTAATTATCCCGTAGATGGGATGTTCGTAGCAATAATAGTTTAATAAATTAAGTATGTATACAGTACCTAAATGATGTAGAATGAATCCTATACTAATTCATGCTTTCGCTATGATAAATGACGAAGATGAATAGTAGGTAATAAAATGTTTATATTTGTTTTTAATCATGCCATTTATTCCAGACGAGCGTTAGAAGAATCAGATGCTATTCGTCAAGAGGCCGCAGCTTCTCTTTCTCAGGTGGCAATTAAGCAAGAGTCATTGAAGACCCTGAAACCTGTACCACTCACGTCAACCGGAGATATTGGATGGCTCTCTACTAAGTATGACTCAGTCCACTCATTACTGAAAAGTTTAGTATAAGTTTAGTACACGCGGTAGAGCAGTGCCAGACCAGTGGCCCTATTGTGTAACTCAACTGGCAATGGACATCGGCTTTGTTTTGACATTTAAAACGTAGCTTGGACTTCAACTGTCATTTTCGTATTCTGTGATTGGTTGAGCTCTATTGGGACGACAACTGGGAATGGATTTCAAGTGAGGTCTCGCGGTTCGCGCGGACGCACAGTGTCCTAAAAACCTACTGATTTAAGGTCACAGCTCATTAGAGCCACCCGGCACCCACTCCGCACCGCCTCGTCGTACGGCGTCCACTCGTTGTCGACAGGTGGTTCACGGGTGGACGCCACGTTATCACCAAAACGTTGCACGATCAACCAGTGAACCCCGCGCGGTCAACGAGTGAACACCGCGTGGTCAACGAGTGAACGCCGCGTGGTCAACGAGTGGACGTCGCTTAAGCCCGGGTGACACGAGGCTAGTATTTTGAAGCTAGGATAGTAAGCTAGTAAGGGGTCACTAGCTTGGTTTCTAGCTTACCTACTAGCCTGGATTGTAACCAAGCTAGTGCTGTCTACACGAAGCTAGGAAATTTCAAGCTAGTCAAGTCAGTAGTGAGTTGTGCTTAACCTGATAACACGTATACGTTTAAAATGAACAGTGTGCGTAAGAGAAAAGCAATTCTACTAAGAAAGTTAATTCGGAAGTTGTGTCAACATGCGCTAGATGAAATATTAGCTCTGCTAGAAGAAAAGCGTACTTGGACAAGACCCTGGATCTTAAGAAGACATAGTCATGGAGCATCTGCATTACTTTTAAAAGAACTGCGATCTGAGGATTCCGGCGAATTCAAGAGTATTTTGCGAATGACACCTAATATTTTTGACAATTTACTGAATCTAGTGGGACCACAAATACAAAAATTAAATACTAATATGAGAGAAGCCATACCGGCTAAAATAAAATTGGAAATAACTCTAGATTTTCTATC
Source organism: Epirrhoe alternata (assembly GCA_963565295.1). Classification (NCBI taxonomy): domain Eukaryota; kingdom Metazoa; phylum Arthropoda; class Insecta; order Lepidoptera; family Geometridae; genus Epirrhoe; species Epirrhoe alternata. Next base: position 7,928,939 of record OY751375.1, read on the forward strand.
ATCTGGTGTCAATTACAGGAAGTTAAGTCACATGTATCGTGTTTCAAGATCTACTATATCTAGATTCATACCAGAAGTTTGCAGTGAAATTTATAAGGCATTAAAGAAAGATATACAGGTATGTAGAATTTTATTTATTTCAAATTAAAGTAGGTACTTTTACGCTTACATAAATGGCGAGATTAAATTCTAAATTACAAAATGAGAAATCATAAATGACGACAAAATGTACGTTTACGCTACATAAATGGCGAGAAATGTATAAAGCATTTTGAAATGCTTGATAGATGGGATCTTCATCTTGCTCCAACTCTTGCTGTGGTGGCGGATGGATGATGGGTTCATCACGTTGCTCAGTCTGTTGTAGTTGTGATGGTGGATTAGTGTAGAGTGGACTTGCTGCAGAACTATTGTAAGAAAATGTGGTTGACATATTGGAGTCTGAAGAATTGATAGGTGACTGGTACGAAAATGTAGTATTTCCGAAGTTTAAATCATACATCCGACAGCGGGATAGTGTTGCGTTGATCTGATCCCTAGCTAAAATGGCCTGTCCGGGTGAAAGCTTTTTCAACTGACTTGCTACATATTTTGCAAATATCTCATGTTCATCCAGCTCTGGTTCCTGAAATTCTCGTGAACTGTTTAAATCCTCCTTAATCACCTTAATTTCATTTATCAATGAACTCACTTGCGAAACCTTCCGTTTCTTAAATTGCGGAATGTTACTTCCGGGGGAAATAAATTTAGAAGTTTTATCTTGAATAGACGACATTTCGCTTGCAGGTTGAGACATTTCAACTGTCTTTTCTGACAGATTTTCTGCTACGGGTGGTTCTAATGACTGACTGTTGCTTGCACTGTTGTCATCTTTATTATTGTTTGGAGAATCTTGATTGTTCTGAAAATAAAAAATTTGTTAAAAATATTGTTACAGATTCCAACTACAACTGAAGAATGGGCAGCTATAGAAAATGGTTTCAGAGTGAAATGGAACTTTCCAGCGTGTTATGGCGCCGTCGACGGGAAGCATGTTCAAATCATAGCTCCTGGCAACAGTGGAAGTTTGTTTTTTAATTACAAAAAAACATTCAGTATTGTTCTTATGGCTATTGTTGATTACGATTATAATTTCATTTATATTGACGTCGGCGCCTGTGGAATGGCATCTGATGGAAGGGTTTTTAGGAATTGCTCCATATATAATCAACTAGAAAATAACCTTATACCACAAGGCGGAGTAATTTTGGCGGATGCTGCATTCCCATTAAAATCGTATATTATGAAACCGTACCCAGGTGACAATTTAACACATGAAGAAAAAGTATACAACTACCGGCTAAGTAGAGCCAGAAGAACTGTAGAAAATGCCTTTGGCATATTGGCAAGCCGATTTCGTGTTTATCAAAGACCAATCGCAGTTGACGTAAAAACAGTAGACAAAATTGTACTAGCATCATGTGCTCTGCATAATTGGTTACGAAAAGAGCAAAAAAGCACTTATTGCATTAGTAGTGATGTCGACCAAGAAGACATTGAAGCGGGAAACATTATTCCCGGTTCATGGAGAATGGAAAATTTATGTTTACCCAGTATCAGTCGACAGGGAAGTAACCACTCTTCTCTGTCAGCTATCGAAAAAAGGGAGAAATTTAAGAGATATTTCAACAATGATGGAGCAGTACCATGGCAAGCAAGAACGATTCGTTAATTCAGACAAAACTACAAGAAAAATTAAAAATGCCGACGATTATTAATATTTCAATAAGTACTTTTAAGGTAAATAATTGTAAAGAGTAAATAATATTAAAATAACTTACCGAAGTTTTTCTCTTCATTGGCACCTTTTTTATGAAATTATGCATTTCCTCAAACCAAATAATTTTTGGCTTATAGACTTCTGCAGTTCCTGCTCCAGACCTCTCAGATTTTTCTATCTTTGTTAATTCTTGACAATATGTAGCTCTTAGATTTTTAATTTTATTTTTAATCTCTTTTATCGACATTTCTATTCCATCTTTATTTAGTATGTCGCGTATTTTTTCTAGTGACGAGTCTCGCATTTGCTTGTCCTTGTAAGATGGAATACTTGCATTCCACAAACATTCCTCTTCTCTGTACAATTGAACGAATTTTAAATTAATTTCGTCCGCTAATTTCGGCATTTTAACAAATTGCACGCACTCTCACCACGCTCTCCGACTGCACACTAGCTTAGGTTCGCTAGCTTCGCGGTTGACACGAAGCTAGTAACGAAGCCAGGATAGTAAAACGGGTGGTGGGGGGCGCCTACTAGCTTGAAAAATAGAACCCCAAGCTATAAAACTATCCTGGCTTGAGGCACTAGCTTGCTAGCTTCCACACTAGCTTACTAGCTTGTAAACGAAGCTAGTTCCGTCTACACGAAGCTAGTGTCACTAGCTTACTAGCTTGGCAGCACTAGCTTGGCTCACTAGCTTGATTTACTAGCCTCGTGTCACCCGGGCTTCACTCGCGGGCAGCGCGCGGTCCGCTTCGGACCCGCGCGTTGGCGATGCGCAGTCAACGCAGGGCAGCGAGTTGTCACCGAGTGGTCCACCCGCCGTCCGCGCGTGGACGGCTTACGATAGAGGCGATCCGGTGACGCTACGGAGTTGATGTAGTGAGCGCATACCCATACAAGTCCATATCAAGAATACTAACCGCACGAGGCGAGGCGGTGCGGAGTGGGTGCCGGGTGGCTCTAATGAGCTGTGACCTTTAGGGACCCTGTGCGCCCGCGCGCACTGTGAAATGTCATAGTAATGTTTGTGAATACCGGTGTTAGGCTACAGCTTTAGGTTTTCCTTCCCTTTTATAACTACAATACAATTGAATAAGTAAGTACCTACAATTAATAAAAAAAGGTGTATTTAAAGTAGGGCGAATTAAAAAAATATTTAATAGTAACTAATTGATTGTTACCTATCTTTGTTTAGACAATAAGCGTCGCAACGGATCTATATTATTAAAATATTGGATAAGTACTTACATTTGGTGGTACAGAGTAAGTAATATTACTTCATTTTTTTATTAAATTTGATTTCAAAATGTCAAAAGTTGGTGCCAAGTTGCCTGTTTTGTAAGGTCTATTTGAGAAATAAAACGGTAAATTTTCTACAACAGTTAGGACCATTGCCTACATCAGATGATAAAGAATGATAAAGTTGAATAACCCGAGCTGGAGATGCAAGCAAACAAAAAAAAATATACTTCAAGTAGGTAAGTACGAGATCATAGATTTCTCACGAGTCATGGCTTCGGTACAAAAGTATTTTTGTAAGAGAGTAATGTAATAATGAGTTTGTTTTTGATATACATATAATATACGATCCATAAATCCGCAAGAATGGAAATTCCCACACGAAGGAAGAATATTCCAAGGCACATCAAAGCCTTGCTGTGTAGGTGATTCCGTGTTTATCAGTGAAATAATCAGATAGTCAATGTACGAGCGCAAGTGCGAGTCGGACTCGCGCACGATGGGTTCCGTACCATTATGAAATAAGAATTTAAGATACGACTACGCTATTGCATTGGGGGCACCCTGATAGGATAGTGTAATGAGAAATAAATTAATAAATAATGTATAAAAACGACACAAAAATCACGTCTGTTGTATGGGAGTTTTTAGTACATATTTGTTGTTATAGCGCCAACAGAAATAGATCATCTGTGAAAATGTCAACTGTCTAACAGACGGACAGACCGACAGCGGAGTCTTAGTAATAGGGTCCCATTATGCCCTTTAGGTACGGAACCCTAAAATAGAAATGAACAGATAAATAATATTTTTTATAGTTGAGAGGTATAAATCAAACCAACCAATGAGAGGCAATGCCTGCTTAGGTAACCATGACTTTTGACCACCTTCATCCTACGTCTACAGTAGAATAGGGTAGCTTGAGTTAAGACGATCTTGAGTTTTATGGTCTTGTAAAAAAGATGCTTTTGCCGAAATTTCAATGTAATTTTGCTCTATAGCCAGCTGCATCTCCAAAGAATGTCGAATGCCTAAATAACTATGAGATTGAAGGTTAAAAATATGCGTGTGGATTACGTATATTACAAGCGAGGCCAAGAGCAGGGCTGCCGATTCCGGCGAGTCAGTAACGCGGCGAGCCGTAACCTCGTCCTAACCTTTTTGTTTAGAGATGCATGGTCACGGTCGGGGCTAGTACCGATACTTTGTGCTCGTCGGTCGATGCAGACGTCAGCGTCTCTGTGCAGTCTTTACAAAACGCCCAACGGAAAATCATATGCGTGAATAATAGTAAATAGTTTGATTAGTGACCCTCTTGTTATTTGTTACCAGTTCCGCAAAGTTCTCATATAAAACGTTCCATTCTTTTTACTTATTATGATCCATTTTGGCCGTTCACTAGCAAAATAACAGACATTCTGTTATCTTCAATATTAAGTAGGAATAGAAGAAGATATGTAACATCAAATAAGTACCTACCTATAATCTGAGAACGTTCAAAGGTCAACAACTTTGCATCAAAATCTCTAAGCGTCGCTAAAATAATATCACGCTCGCCTTACAAATTCATCGCACGATTGCACGCTTCGCGGAGACAGTTTTTATGAACTCGTTTACATAGGCACCGTGAGAAAGGCAGAGAACTACCTCGTGACTTCATCTCCGAGCAAGTTACACTTTGAAGATTTCTTTAAGTTGATAGAAGGCCGAATGTTCGCGCAATAGATAGGCAGGTCTACCTACTTCAGACTTTGGAATTAGCAAGTCCTATTACCTAATATCTTTACAAAATTTGCTATTTATGAGTAAAGTCTATTAGGTGCTGGCGAAGTCAGCCAATCCAATGAACCGTGATAGTAAGACAATTGAAATTATCACAGATGATGTATTTCGGTTGCCGCTATAACAACAAATACTAAAAAACAGAATAAAATAAATATTCCAGATTTCCAGGGGGCTCCCATACACAAACGTGTTTTTTGCCGTTTTTATAGTATGGAACCCTTCGTGCGCGAGTCCGACTCGCACTTGGCCAGTTATTTAAAACAGATTAGGTATAGGTATTTGTGATACTTGCCTCTACAGCTAACTCTCTAGCTTATTAGGTATTGCATTGCAGTTATATTTAAGCAGTCTTTCAGATTTGCCACATATTTATAACAGATTACCAACCTGACATTGACGCGTATGAGCCGGCCTATACTTATAAATGTAGCCCGTCGCTAAGCCCCTGAGTAAAGCGGTGTTTACACCACTGATGCTCTGCGCTGAGAGTGGGGTTCCCTTAGTGAGTTTTAAAGTTTGAATACACAAGTGCAGCTTTGACTCTATGAAAGGGCGTGCTCTACTTCATTATAAAAGGACTGGGAGCGTTGTGCAAGCGCAAAATTCGAGATTTTCCACGTGACCTATCTAGGTTATTGAAAGAGCAGGTTGTGTAGGTAATATAATACCTAGATTTCTGGTGTTTCCAAGTACAATTATTTTTCTAAGATGGTTAAATTCTCCTTAGTAGGTAGGGGTTGGTCTTGACAATTTGACTACATTTGATATTTTCCTAAAGCTTAAAGTGACGCTCAAATCTCCACAAACACAAATTGAGTAATGCCGAAAATACCTAGAACAGTAGGAGTTAATTGTTTTGTAAATAGCACTAGACACGTAATCAATTCTTTTATATTTGCAGACCGGACTGTCAGCTTGAGATCTACACTTCCTGGCTGAACAAGATACCCGTGCGGCTTCCCGATGCGTGGGACAACAAAGACTATCTTAGCTCCGGCCAGTAGGCACTAGACATACCATCTACCTGCTTACCATGACCATCTATATATTTATACATAATGTAATGTGACATTCAGTAATAGTTAAGCAGGCTGAAATGGACCTACAAACTCTTTATAGTTCAATTATACATACACACGAGCAAAATAAACAAAATTTCCGTCAACACGCTAAGTGCCGTCGTAAAACCTGTTGACAATTTGTAACAACGCTAGGCAGGCTAATTGGATAAGCAATTAGAAAATACAGCGATACGTTCCACTACTTTCATTGTTTTATTCCGATGGGATCCGTTTGTTTCCATTCAGTGCTAGAATTGGGTTCGGATTGTACTCGTAGAACTTTTTAACGGTATTTTTGACAGTGATTTTTGACAGTTTTAATTAACCAATGAAGATTATCATTTTCATGACGATAGCTTACCACGATACAAAATGTTTTACAATTGCAGACGTGTTTTGTTTTCCTTATTCGGAACTTGTATAATACTTTTGTGATACCAACCGTTCGCTGTAAGATATTTTTATGACCGTTCGCAGTTCCTTCTTTCTTACTCTGTCAATGTCTAGTGGGATATAACTAAAAATGTTCAAGTTACCTACCTAAACATTCACGAATCTGGCGCATGTTTGTATAGATTTATAATAACTATAATCGTTTGTATATGTGTATTTATTTGCAGAGCTCCGAAAATAAATTCATTTCAAAAGTGCATTGAACCGTTATAGGTACAGACGAAATAAAATATTTATTGGAATGCTTAATCAATTGTAGAGGTGCAGTGGAAATTTCATAGAATGGGTAGAGTCAGACGGTTTTACATACAATGTAGATTTTTGGGAACTTAGTTACTCACCAAATATCTCTCATACGGTGAAGGAAAACATCGTGAAAACTGATAGAACCTATAAAGTTCAAATACGGCACATGTACCTACTAGAACTTTTTAGGCTCTATCGGTGAACGAAAGGAGCCTCCTTCTACTCGTACATCACTGATTCTAGATCTAGTGACGCGACAAGAAGAATTTGTTCCGCTACTCTCACGCCCCGACCATTCAGTGCAATAGTTGGAAACTATAAAAATAAACCGGTGCAAATTCTCGGAAACTTTGAGTAAAAACTGCAAAATGCAGGTGACAAAGAACTCATTTCTTATCTACCGTTGCTTTTAATGGCCGTGAATTTTCAAGATTACCTGCTCTCAGTGACCCAGCTACGCCAAGGAGTTATATTAGTTAGATTTAAATATAAGATAATAAGGTAAAAATTGCGATTAGCGGACTATCCCTTTTTCAAATGAGAACTATTAAAGTACAGCCACCTCGCTCAGATTTCTATTCAAATGACGCGTGCACCCCACGATCACACACCAACAAACATGTTGTAGTTGTAGGTATACCTTGGGACTTCACAATTATTACTGGTAATATACCAAGCAAAATTTTTTACAAGTTTTTACAAACTCAAGATTTTTTTTATTTTGTAAATTAAAAAAATCCATACCTTAATCGCCTGATCGTTGCAGGTTGGAATCCCGTCGAAATCCAAAATTTTGATAAGAGTTTTCATTTTTTTATGAAATACCAAGTGTGGATTAACACTATTAAATTACAAAAAAATATAAAAAATACCTTTTCAGCGTTTGGTGCTTAGTGCCATTGCCGAGCAGTTTGTGCTTTGGTTTATCTAGTGCTCCCGTGGGCGTCGACGAGGATATCGTCAGGTCGCTGGCGAACGAGCACGTCGAGGACTCTTTGGATATGTTGCTTCGGAGACGGCGCACCGCGGACTCCGGGCTGCCTGGGCTACCGGCCAGCTCGAGTGCCAACCGACCCTTTGGTACCGGCGGCGGCTTCTCTTCTACCGGGACCATGTACGACAGCATCGCTGCCTCTTTACTCCACCGACATAAAGTCCAATATTCGATTCAAGTCTATTCTTTCATGTCATAAGTTTTCGCTAGTCGCAGAGATCTGAAACAAAGTGTGATAATTTTAGCATTTCTCTCAGATCAAGTAAAGCAAGACCCATTGATGATATCTGAGGTAGTAGTCAAAGTAGGTAGTTTAGTTGTTTTATAGCTTCTAAATCTCCTTAGTACCTAGCAAGGCACAAAATTTAATCCCTCTACCAGTAAAAAAGAAAATTTATTTTCAAAAAACTATTATTTTATAAGGCGAGATTTTGACGGGATGTGAAGGTTACTTTGCTTCACTCTTAATCCATCGCAAGTTGGTAAGGTCGATTCCCCGGAGGACTGCTTGCTCAAGAACGGAACAAGAACCATAAATATTTATCGCACGACGACCTTGATATCACCTTTATCGCAGTTTATTTACGGAACTCACCTACATCGCACGTTACTTTTAAGCACGAAACTACTAAAAAAACCACAATTTCTTGAAATAATATGACTCATTTATTTCAGAATCCAAATGCTTAGTGCGGGGTCCTGTGTAAATTAAAAAAAAAATACTTAATAATAAAAAAATTATGAAATAAATGATCTTATCTTATAAAATTATGAATAAATAAAACATTGAAAATATCGGAACCATTGAACAAATTATTTTTTTATAGGTATAATATCATGTGTCAGATAAAAGAGAAGATCGCTGTCATGTCGTGTAAAGAAGTAAAGGAATCCGCATCGGAAAGGGAGAGGTGGAGGAAGTTTCATCATTGCACCGACAAGAGCTGAGCTCTTAAATTTGCTGATGATGATGATATTTTTATTATAAATACAAGATCGATCGCTGTGAAAATCGATGGGGGAGGCCTATGTTCAGCAGTGGACGATAGATGGCTGAGATGATGATGATGATGATTTTACTTAAAAATCAATTGGACGAGGAGAGCTGCACATGACGATAAACATCAAACCTAAATATATCGATACTTTGTAAACAAACTTGGACTTTGGAGGTCTATCTGCATAATACCTACTCGTACTAGCTATACCAAGGCAATATGATATTTTGCTCGCATAAACAATCGAACATCGAACCGTAATAAAGCAGTTTGCTTTGCCCTAATTGTACGAATGCAACATCTCCATTGAATTCTATTTTTAAACCAGCCGACTTCCTGTGTCCATCAGCTGGAAAATCATTTTGCGCGGCACAAGCATCTTGGTGACCGCGAAGACAGCTTTTGCCATGTGCAGAAATGTGATGAACTTTAATAAAAATAAATTATAAAAACATCTTGGCCTTTACATTTTTATTAGATTATTTATATAGCGTCAGGAGGCCTTTGAATTTGTAGTGCCTGGGACATTTTTTGATATGGAATAGGCTTACCCAGCTAAATAAGTTCTCAGCTTAATCGGTCTTGCCCACAGGAAAGACGACGTCAATACGTGTGAAGCTGACTAAGCTGCGGGTTTTCTCACGATATTTTCCTTCACCGTTAAGAGCTCGTGTTAAAGTGCATATAAATTTTACGAAACGAAAAATCCATTGATGCACGGCCGGGATTCGACACGACCTTCGGATTGAAAGTCAAGGCACAACCCCACTCGGACAACACGGCTATATTTTCACACAGAATGTTGAAAATTTGTCGGTATGTTTGTTGTCCTCTGTGGCTACGGCTGAACGGATTTGGGTGGACTTTCATAAAGGTTGGCAGTTCACATTGGTTATCTAGGAGACCTAGGAGGAAAAAAAAGTAAACACGACTGTATCCCCAAGGCGCTGTAGACGTTCTCTCAGATCTTTTATGTATAACCGACCTTTGTGGCGCAGTAGGTGAAGCCCGCTTGGGACGTAGAAGGTTGCGGGTTCGATAAATGTTTGTATGATCTGCAAATATTTATCTCAGGTCTGGGTGTTTCTATATGAAAGAAGAAGAAGAAGAAAGAATTCCCCCCTGGTTCCCATAGTACAAGGGGTACAAGCTTTGCTTAGTTTGGGGCTAGATGCTGTGTGAAATGTCCAGCATTATTTATTTATTTATTCCAGATCCTTTGAAGTTGTCTAAGAGAGGTGGTCAGAGGCAAGTCGAAATACATATTTGATACATGCCCACATCTTGCAAAGTTAGTATTCCATACGTAACAGGTTGCAAGCCCATCGCCACCTTAAGAATACTAACTGGTTTCCTCATGATGTTTTCCTTCACCGTTTAGAGCTCGAGCTAGGAGGAAGGTTAGGGTTATCGCGTATTTTTGCAAATGAAAAGTTAATCATTCTGATTCTTCGCGTGACACAATCTATTCTAACGGTCACGATTTTTGCCTCTGAATATTAAATGAGAAATATTCCCACAAGTTATCTATTAGACTTTCACGGTGTACCGGAACATACAATAATTATAATGCAATTCTCTCTTAGCGCCATCCTCTCTAAGAACCTAAGATAATGAGCTATTATTGAGTAAGTACCTGTACTTTTATAATTAGTTTCCATATCCGTAATTGTCTTGCAAAAACCAGATGTTATTCCTGGGTTCATTTTTATGTGACAAGAATAGGAGCCAGTATGTTTCCAATTTCCATCACATTCCTTTCGCTCGTGTCGCTACCGACCGACCGACAATTTGTAGGTATTTAATATTTATTGAAGTGAAAAAAACTTTAGGCGCGTTTGGCAGTTTTGAGATAAGAAAAATTCTTGGATTCGCCTCGAAAAGGTCACGTGCGAGTTACGTGACTGCTCACAGACACCGGGTTATTTGTCAAGTTTAGAATCGTTCAAGTTTTCACTTCTGCCGGCACTCCTGGAGTGCCACTGTTTCTTTTATATAATTTAACATATGTATGCTCTAAACAGATACCTAAACATTACACTATTGCTCACTAGCTTCCGCCCGCAGCTTTATTACCATGGAAGGCCATAGTCTCTATGGCTACGAGCTACATCTATTCAAGTTTCATATAAACCCGTGTGCCGTTTTAGCGTGATTGAGTAATTATCCATCAACAGTCGCATTTATTATTAACTAGTAGAATTATATATTGACTATGAACTTTGATCGTAGACCTAATTACGGTCTATAATTAAATAATATCTATTCGATCATCTCGGACTGAGTAGCGACATTATACCTACCTTTCAAGTACATACCTTTATACAAAGCAAATCATATCAATGTAACCTATAGCAAAGAGTAAAATGAAGACTGTCTCAAAATCTAAAAAATATGGGATTATTCTGTAGGTATTTACTTACCTATATTTAATTATTATTAGAGTGGCGTTTGAGGGAGGAGGCTTATGTCCAGCAGTGGGCTATCATTTGAGCTGCCAATGATGATGATGATTTAATTGTATTGGGAAAAAACAAAAAATATAATTAAAAAGTTTAGATCATATTCAACGTTTAGATCTTGTGTTATCAGTTCAAAGAAGAGGATAGATTTCTATACCTAGAAATCCCTTTTTAGACTTTTTGTCTAAAAGAACTTAAGTCTTAGAATGTACAAAGTTTATGCAAACATCCAATGATGTTACGGCTTTGGTTCGTGACTGTGTTCGTAGGTACCATTCGGAGAGTCGAAACACTACCCTGCTCATCTAACATAGCTCAAAAAGGTAATGTAGAATAGATTGAATAAAGCAATTTGGTCCCGTAACAATGCATGTCCGTTGCAGGCTTGCATCGATCCGCGCTCTCGACGATGCCGACGTACCACTACCTACCTACTGCGGCCCCAATTTAAATATTGTCTGCGTATGTCAAGGACAGTCATCTAATTACTTTCCATTTGTAGATACTAATAATCCATTATAATAAACATATAGGAAAGTTGTAAATGTAAGTTTGTGATCAAATTCAATCTTCTATAAAGTATAATCACGACAGATTTTGATAAAACTTTGTAGAAGATGTAGATTGTGGACTGGAATAGAGGCTTAAAATTATGGTCCCAAATTTATAGATCAAATTCACAGCTCTACTATGTAGTTTTCAATGAAAACGGCATCTCAGTCTAACTTTCCAGCTGACCAATTTGGCATTGCACAATTTCATCAAAGTCAGCCTCACAAAGAGGATGACCAAAACAGAAGCCAAAAGCTTTACTTACGTGATTGGATTTTCCTCAGACAGAGTTTCCTATTATTTCAGGTATTTTCAAAAAGTTATAAAATTACTACATATGTTGATCTAATTAACAACACTCACCGAATTTATTTCTCTTCAAAACTTCACTTCATCTCTGAGCACAGTTCTCCTGTTCTGACCTGACCCGGCCTGTAACAAAAACTAGGTTATAACTAGGTTACGCAATTTGGCAGTTCCACGGAAAGTAAGCCTACTAGTACAATTCCACTACGTTAGATAACTATGGCTTCCGACTGCATAGCTTCGCCAGTTGCGCGCTTGTGAAAACTAAAGGAAGATTAATTTTGATGCAAAGCGCAAAATTGCCTTCGTTCGGTTAAGGACAGGTTCTGATTAGGTATGGCAGATTCTTCTGGACATCATTTTGAAATGGAAAATTTTAATTGTCATACCGAGTTTGGGAAAGTTAGCCACGAACCAGCCACAGAGCAGAGGCGTCATTGATGGGGTGAGAAAATACCGATCAACATGATGGAAATCTACCGCCGCCACCGATAGAGGTATTATCATTGACGTCAGAACTGAACACCGTATGATGTAAGTACAGTATGTGAGAAATAATTATATAGGTCATTAATTTCAGATATTAGTAGGTATGTTATAAAGCTGGCGACCGCAAGTCTTGGGAGACCTTTGCCCAGCAGTGGGACAGCCAGCATAGGTTAGAAAAAAATGTAGGTATGTAACCCCTAATAACAGCCATAATAATATCGCAGAAGTTATACTTGAGAAATCAAATCACCTACAATGAGTCATTACATTCACTTTATTAACGACACTGAAGATCAAGGTCTTGATTTTTTTGGACTTTATGATAATTTATATGTCAAACCTACTAGTCTAGTTAACCTTTTGCAATAACAACTCATTCATATTTAGAAAAACATTATTATAATAATTTTGTTGTCTGTCTGACTGTCCGTGTGTTATTCTAGTCTAGACCCATTTTTTTTTATTAACAAATTTTGGGAAAACTAACAACCAAGTATGAACAATAAATTTAGAGTATAACCTATAAATAGTATGCAGCAGGAGAGTACATGATATAGGAAGGCCAATTACAAGTTTGTATTACGTCTACGGTTCCTTCAATCCCCTCCTATGGACATGAACTTGGCCGATTTTAGACAGCTGTTTGTGTGACCGTCAACAAACCTGTGCATTATCTCTAGTATGTGTCCGATGCCTGTACATTATAGACCTAGAGTTAGGTATATAAAACATATCGATATATAATTATGACGTAAGTAATTACTTCGCATCTGGGCCACACAATGTTTGGTGAGCACCAAGTGCTATATTGAGCACGCCACTAACGGGTCACTAGCAAGGTCATAAAGTGATGTCGTGGTACACTCAGCCTCAATGTACCTACTAACAGACTACAATGGTGATGATCTCAGTCCCAAGTCATGTGTCTGGTTCGCAGGAAGCAGACTGAAACAAATTGTGGAATTCCCGTAGGTATTGGTCCCACTAATTTAATTTGCTAGCCACCACAACATCTAAATTTTAAAAGAAAAAAATACTTGTTTCCTAACTTCTAGGGCGAAGAATGGAGATAATTAAAAGATACCTACTTACGACCGTTCAAAGGGTGTTTTATTCTATATTTTTCAATATACTGAGCTTTGAAAACACAGATCCACTTACGGAATGGGAATATGTATGTAAAGCAACGGTCTCTGATCAGAGGTCGTTGATGTAAAGTTACAATCTTGTGTAGTCTCGGCCTAGGATCGATTCCTGTCGCGATATTGGTAGAGACGTTTCAGGGGCACGTCTGACAATGTCTCAGTTCACTTCTATACTCGTAGAAACACAATACCGACAGCTCTCGAACTTATTGTGTAGAAAGCTATTGTATTCGGTACATTCTTTGAACAAGAAAAGTGGAAAGGATTGGGACCTCTATTATCTAAAAATATTAAGTATATTTTAAATTTGCCAAAAGCCATAACCGTTGCCGTCTTACGTGGGCGACTTGACGCGAACGCGATTGCGAAGCGATTCAATTGCGGCGATTCTGTCCTACGTGCGTGCGAATCGTTCTACATAGTTTACGTCAAATCTTACATAGTGTCAAAATTCGCAAAAATTCTGATCGCGTTCGAATCAATACGCGCCGCGCCGCTTAGGTCACGTAGGACACTTCAATAGTAAATCGACTGTTTGTTGTTTCCGCGCCGTACCGCGCCGCTTTACGTTCGCGTCGCCCACGTAAGACGCAGGGTCAAAATGACCTTGCACGAGTTGTTGGCAAACGGTGGATGAGAATCAAGCAGGACCGAGAAAAGTGACGGGAAAACAAGTATTAATTTTTACTCCACTTCCGTCGTTCCATTACTATTACGATTAGTGAATCATCAATTATTTTGTAAAAGACTATAACTTTAGCATGAGTTTATAGAGTTCTTTATGATATACTGCTGTGCACTAAAGTTATTCGATCGCTACCGACAGGATATAGGTACCTACAAAAAAAAGAATTGCTGATGATTTGAAACCCAGGATTTAACTTCTCCATGCAAAAAACAGTACCTAATTTAAAGTAATTCCAGCGGTCCTACTGAATAAATACTTTTTGACTTTGACTATGTAAAAACCTAATGTTGGTAGGTAGGTACGATTGTTGAGCACCCACGGATCATGGGACTAATGCATATTTCAGCACAAGTGGACCTATTATTACTAATAACGGCCCAGCCTCAGTAGTCCATTAGCCTGTGATTAGATTATGTTAACCGCAGCATTAATTGCTGTTAGAGCAGAATGGGCTATTATTAGAAGTATCTCCTTACTCAAGTGCGAATTTCCTAGAATTATTAATTAATTACCATGGCAAAGGCATAAAATTATTTATAAGGGTCTTTCATTTTAAACTACACAAACTGACAAGGCCTCATTTTAGGGTTGAGACCACAGTTGAGACGTTTGACCGTATCAATTTAATTCCTATGCCGATTTAAGTCTTTACTTCACCTTTTTTGATTTTTTAGGACATTACTGTTTCATAATGATTTTCAAGGAGAACCAGATGTTCCACCAACCTTAGCACACACAAGGATAGTCTGTCGATTTTCTCGAGATTTTCATAAAAAACAAAAAATAATATACATAAATAATTTTTAATTTATTTGTTGCACCCAAATCCTGAATTAAGTTAGTTTAAAATGATAGACCCTTTATGCGACATGATTGTATGATCATCCTAATAATTAGGATTGGCTACGTAAACTTTATGATTCATGCTACGAATTACTTAGCGAAATGTTACCAAGCTATTAAATATGATAATAATAATATGTCAAAGTATTACGAAAACGGTATTTTTAAATGTGCTGTCCACTCGTCTTAAAGGTAGCTGCCGTGGAGTAAAGTCCAAAGTTAATAAAGATCTTTACTACTAAGATACTGCCTGAAATTATAAATAAAAGAAATAATAATAAAAGAACCAGCTGTCTGAAATGGCGAAATGCAAACTGTAGCCGCAGTCGTCGATTGCAATCGCTAATCAGAAGCAGACGATAGCGTTTTATGGTTTCTAGTTCCAGCAATGTTTGGCCGATCTATTGCATTGCAACATGCCTTTGTTACGACTCTCCGAATGACTTTCAATTTAAGGATTTCTAAACTTGTAAATCAGAATTCTGTAAACAGACGCAGGAAGTGATTGGGGACACCGGGTAATGGACGGATTATGGCATGTTGTCTGTCACTCGGTATTTAGTGTTCACATCTGGCCTTTAGTTCTACAGGACTAAAGCCCAGATTGCCGAGCACTCGGTCGAGCACTCGACCGAGATCATTGCCTTACCCAATGCCCATCTAGGTACTCGTTACGTGTAATCCCGCCACAAGTACGTACATAGTCACTTAGTTTTTATAAACACATTATACCTTGGTAAGTCATGATTTGCACACACATTTTTGATTCTACGGAAGGTAGTATCGTTAGAGATATGAACTCGGAAGACTACAGGAGTTTATTATACAGCTAGAAGACCAGCTAACCATTATTAACTTAACTTTAATTCAAACTTCATTACTTATCTGTTCACAGGGTGTAATGCGTACTACTTTATTCCTGCCCGCCATTTTGTTTTTTTGGAGGGAGAACTGACTTACTTTGACATAAGTTTGTGTGCCAAAAAAGTAAGCTCTTCAAGCGGGTGGTGTGAAAATAATTGTATAAATACCTATGAACCTGTCTTTTGGTCTTCGCGCTTAGAACTGTGTCGGTAATCAATTTTTTCGCTCAGACAAACGATTATTTCCATTTCCTTTCGATTTCCTCTCCTTTGCTTTTCCTATTGAAGACAGCCAATACCAGACAGAGGGACCCATTGAAGGAAATTATTCAAAGGAAATTGAAATACCTAAATAAATAATGTTGGACTTTTCACACATCTAGCCCCATAGTAAGCAGAGCTTGTGTTATAGGTATTACATGATTGATTACTACTTATATACTTTTTGTTTGTAAATAATACATACACATTATACATAGAAACCAGATCCGAGACCAATCTGTAGATCATAAAAACATTTGTCCCGCTGCGGGAATCTTACCCGCTACCTTTTGCGGAGCAGAAAAGTTTATCAAATTCGTTGTCACTGCAACTTACGCTAAGAACAATCAAATCAGATTTAACCCTCGAAAGAATCCTAAACCTAAAGGTTAATTACAGCCAGTAAAAAAATTATACCTAGTCCAAAATATCTTCGAAGCTTCGAAGCATATGACGACAGACAGAAGTTCATCGATACAACTAAGACCATGACTTGCGATTTGTTGTTACAAACTGTTTTACAATCTGTAACAACCACATCTAGTCTCATTCAATAATTTAATCATGGAAATGAAGAGAGGGATAATTGCTTTGCATTTGAATAACAACCTACAAAAAAACGTATAAACGTATATACGTATAAACTAACGGTAGTTATTTGGAATAGAGTGGAATGCAAAAATCAACAAGACAAAACTCGACAAAGCACAAGAAGCGAAGCACTCGTGGTCGCTATTTAGCGATAAGACCGCCGATTGTATGTCATTGTGTTTTTTGTTTAGTTTTCTATTTTTGTTTATTTTTATTATGTGGTGTGCAATAAAGTATTTTCTATCTATCTATCTATGTTGCTTAGTCGTTCTTGATAGATCGTCGAAGTTAAGCAACGTTCGAAACGGTCTGTAAGTGGATGGGTGACCGCCAGTGGCATTTTCATCTGAGCGCTTCCGTGCTTCGGAGGGCACGTTAAATTGTCGGTCCCGGCTATTTAAGTCGTTAAGCCATGACGGAGGCCTTAAGGCGGCCTAAAAACTCCGTCGCCAGAGTTGACCACTGACTCATACAAACTTACTTACTTACTTAGCACAAGAAGGAAATCATCCTCGATAAGTTTTGGTACCGTGGTACGCCACCCTCACTGCTGAAACATCACATTTGTGTTTTGGATGAAGTTAAATAAACGCGGCCAATTTACATAAATTCTCTCTCCCCCTCGAGTCAAGTCTCAGTGGTTGGAGTTAGTCTGATGAGAACCCCTTGTATGGTACTCACGTCGCTCGTATGTTTACACTTGGTTGGATAGGAGAGCTCTCAACAGCACAAACAGTGAAACAAATAAGTAAATAAACTATGGAAAGTTGTGTCTATTGTACTTATATTTATTTAAAGGCCAAGACATTACATACATAGGTGTAACCTCTAAATTCTAACATACAAATTAAAAACACTCAACTTGCTACTAAATTTTTCGTTCGCATTCCGATCAATGAACAGAAATAGTAAACAGTTGATAAATAAACGCGATAGTTTCATTCAACAACGATTACCGGACATCTGGTTTCTAAATTGAATTAAAGTCTGGCCGGGAAGACAGTTAGCGACGTATATCGTGGCGCTTCGTCGTTCGCTTCTACCAAAGATGTAGAGTCTTCTAAAAAATCATTCAAAATCCTGCGGGAAGACAGTTAGCGACGTATATCGTGGCGCTTCGTCGTTCGCTTCTACCAAAGATGTAGAGTCTTCTAAAAAATCATTCAAAATCCTGCGGGAAGACAGTTAGCGACGTATATCGTGGCGCTTCGTCGTTCGCTTCTACCAAAGATGTAGTCTTCTAAAAAACATTCAAAATCCTGAGCTTTCTAAATTATAAACAAGTACTTACATTTTTAAGTGTAAACGCTCGCAAAAACTCAAAACTATCTCTCTATCATTTATTGCATTTTGTATAAGTCTAATAAAAACCACTGAATGACCTATTGTTAATTAACACAGTTAACGGGTAAATTATACTTTATTTAAAAATTATACTCTAAGTTGTATATCAGTCATGTAGTACCCGTAACACAAGCTCTGCTTACTTTGGAGCTAGATGATACTGTGAGAAAAGTTCAACATTACTTATTTATATATTTACCCAAAAATCAATAATAAAATTCAGCGATATTTAAACAACATATTATGAGAAAACGAGATGTAGCTGTGATTAAATTACTTTGTACAAAATCGAATAAAAAAAAATGCTATGGTAACAACCGAGAACTACGAGTACATCGTTTTACACACGCAGTAACTGTTTGCTACACTGTGACTCCACTTTGTGACTGGACGCGGGAACACGGGATCCCATACGGTAGGTATCTACTCGTATAACAATTTCCTCGACATATAATTGAATTTATTTCCAGCTGTTAGATTAAAGGAACTAAATACTAAACATGAAAGTCTTTGTTAATAAGCGTAAGTTCAAGTTGTTATGGTGACATCTGGTATCTTACTACTGAATTATATCCAAAGAAATATCTTTCCAATCTAACGGCCACTCTACACATTCGCCGAATTGAAATATTTGGCGAACTATTCGTCGAACTATTATTTGGATAGAAGATAACAGGCGAATACAGGCGATGAGGCCCTCTACACGACTGGACCTGGATCAGTAGAGCTATCTAGATATCGTTTTTACGGCGACTGATTCTAAGGTATTTTGTAATTTTATGTACATAAAATGCTTCAGGAAAACTTGAATTAAAGGTTTCCCGAGCCGATAGCCTATGTTCGTTCATCAGGGATAATGCAGGATTCTAATGGTGAAAGAATTTCTCAAATCGGTCCAGTAGTTTCGGAGCCTATTTATATCAAACAAACAAACAAATTTTTCCTCTTTATAATATGAGTGTAGATTGTAGTAGCTAAGTTTCTGTAAATTTTATTTATATATTAAAAAACAAATGTGTTAGAACAGTTAGAACTAATTAAGAACACGTCACCAAGTTCGACGGTGGCGCTGGCGCTGCGCTGGTGGGAATATACAACCCATAAAAGTGTTTAAATAAACCACTTGCATAGCACACGCTACGATAAAAAAATATATATGTTTAATAAAGTTTAGTGCTGTGGTTTAATAGCTACTTGCGGTTGTAAAGCGCTTGATTTATTACTGAACGATTATAATATTAGGTATTAGTTTTAAAAAATAGTGGATACTTTGAAGCAGTTCTGTTTGTTTGTCTGAATTAAAAATATTAGGTATTGGTATAAAGTCTTCGACAAAACATAATCAAGTGGTTGTAGTGCTAACTGTGCTAAGTGCTAACGTAGAGTTCGCGTGTTTGGTTTGGAATCAAGTAACAGCACATTTATGTCGTTTGAAATGCTTGTGTAATAGCACGTAATAGCGAGGAATACTTTATCGTAAGCTTCATCAATGAATCTGGTAGGTACCTAGTTCGTTTAGGCCCAGATAAAATATACCCAGTAGGTTTAGGTAACTACCACGGATTTCTGTGGTAACTACACAAACCAATGATGTACCAAGAATTGTAATGGAAGTGACGTGTTCTCACAAAATCTGCTGAATTCTACGCTAAAATGTTCCGAAATTTTGTTATTGGACGAAATAATTACTTTGATATTACTTATTTGAGCCGCCAACCAATAACGGGTAAAAGAAGTTACGAATGAACAAATTGACCGTGATATTTCCAGAACACTCACAACATTTTCCAAGACGTGATATTTCAATAACCGGTCGTTCATTCAGCCATTGAATTGAGAGTCTCCTTTTAGAGCCATTGTTTGTTATTTTTTCACTTCCGCACATTCTTCTGTTCGGTTTCCACCTAGCACAACGATATATTTAACAAAGCACCCAAGATGACCGTTACGTTTGGATAAATGGACCATCGGATTTATCTAAATACAGATCCTGCTATTAGCTAGCATGGAATATTTTCTTTGATATGGTTTCGGCCGTCATTCAACATGAATCGATAACTTATTAGAGATGGGATCCAGTAGGAAACCTTACCTAAATTCGCGACACAGCAAAACTTGATTTGTATGTGCTTGTTTGATTATGACAGTTTATAGTTTCTATCACATAAACTTGTTCTACAGATTTGATCACAGATGATATCTTTATACTCGAGAACCAATAAGGGTCTCCAAGTGCCACCACAATCTACAATGAATATAATGTTATTAACAAAATCAATTTTGAGATAGACATTTTCTGTGACTCCCTAAGAACGTTCAAAAATAAATTATTGAACCATTTTGGCTCAAGTTCTCCCTTTTAATTCTTTTTAAAAGCTTTTAATTAACTTGCAATGTTTGTATGTTTGTCCAGGTCAAATCTTGCAAGCTTAATTTGACCCACTTCCCGGTGTCCGATTGAGCTGAATTTTGGTACACTTATAAGTCCTCGGTGACAATGCAATAATATGGTAAAAGCAAGCTGATCTGATGATGGAGTCAAGAGCTGTTCCAGGGAACTCCTCAGAAAATAGGCTGATTGAGTTGAAACTCGGTTCGTATATTAAGTATCATCTAAAATTTTCAAAAATGGTAACAGCGAGCTGATCTGATGATGGAGTCAAGAGCTGTTCCAGGGAACTCCTCAGAAAATAGGCCGATTGAGTTGAAACTCGGTTCGTAATTTGAGTATCATCTAAAATTTTCAAAAATGGTGACAGCGATCTGATCTGATGATGGAGAGAACTCCTCAGATAATCGACCGATTGAGTTGAAACTCGGTTTGTAGATCAAGTATCATCTAAAATTTAAAAATATGGTGACAGCGAGCTGATCCGATGATAGAGAACGGAACTCCTCAGTTAATAGGCCGATAGAGTTGAAACTCGGTTTGTAGATCAAGTATCATCTAAAATTTAAAAATATGGTGACAGCGAGCTGATCGGATGATGGAGAACGGAACTCCTCAGATAATAGGTTGATTGAAATGAAATTTTGTACTTACATCGGTGAGTTCAATCAGAACACGGTAATCCATTAAAAGCTTGTACATGTTGAATTTTTTTTATTTTTTATTTTGTTGGTAAAGATTTTAGTTTAATTTTAAGTTTTTTTTTTCAACATATTATTATGCGATATATGTATAGCGAAAGCTGTTGTATACTGTAAATTGTTATTTACATGTATATAAATATACATGTTTATTATCAGTGTTTATTTCCTATAATTATATTTGGAAATGTTTTAATATATTGTATGATGTGGTATACTAATAAATAAATATCATCTGTGTTAACGGGATGTTTGTCGTTGGTTTTTCTATTCACACTAATAATAATTTTAGAAAGCATTTGAAGGAGCGTCCCGTTTTCATTGTCACCGATAACTGCTTGGCTACAGTGTGGTAATAGTTGATCCCATAATGGCGGACACAACGAGTCTGTGCGCTCAAATTGATTGCCCATTCATCCAAAATGATGGTCAGCGCTATACAGTATTGCGGAATGGATTATACAGGCTGAATCAATACATCGTATCTACGCGTTAGCACAGAATAAATAAAGCGCTACCTACTTTGGGTAGGTAGCGCTACACTACACACAAAACTGAAATTCTTGGTGGACTTGCTACATGTAATTTATACTTCTGTAAATTGTGAAAAATATGTCAAATGATGAAACGACCTACCGTAGGTAAATGACGGTCAGTTGCAGTGGTTTTTACCCTATGACATTGAAAACGTCTGAATTATACTGTCCCCGAGTTTACTCAAAAAATATTTGAAAACTCGTTAGAACTCCGCCAGCAAAGATAATCATGTTTCTTCAGTTATTTCTGACTGACTGAACCTTAAAAAAATATTCTGTGTTCAAACTTCACTTTAAACTTTTTTTTAAACTTGCTAAAGTGAATAAGATTATGAGAATAAGAATTAGAGAAGTTTTTTGACACACACAACACGATTACGTACAGGCAATAAAGACAAAACATAGGTAGGTGCATTGAATATAAACAACAGAGCAAAAGACGTGGAACAAAATTAAACAATAAATAAAAATGAAAGCAAACCAAGTACCTACCCACCCTTCCTCATTTCCAAACTTATTTTGATGTGGTGCCAAATAGGTCCAGGATAACAGTAAATTGCCTAAAGAAGTTACCTACCTAATCAAACACGAATCAAAACTAATTGATGTAAAAACGTTTCCTAAACACACACTTGACTCATCCTGTATAGCATAGTCATCAGACACACGCCAGTGTTGATGCCGCACCCTGGTTACGCTGCGTAGACCATTCATCAGTTAGTAGATCATTTAGACCCAGTTTAGGACACATTTACAACGAAAACTGGTTAGTAACCACATTATTATTCTGTTATTTAAATTATAAATGTAAGTGCCGATGAGCATGTATGAAAAATGTAATGAGAGTGAATGAAGCAAATTTGTGTGTCAGTATCGTAGCAAGTGGAGATCCGTGGTCTCAGCCTACCCCTTCGGGAAAGAGGCGTGCTTTTATGTATGTGTACACCGATAGTTCAAAACCTATGTAACATTGATTGACAATAGAGACTGTCAACGGTTGTCCGCCGACAAGGTGGATTCGTAGGCTGTAGAAAACGTTGGCACAGGGTCGAAGCGAATGGCAAAAGCGAAGAGAGCATAAGCCCAGTTGATGAAAAGATAAAAATGATGTTCGCCAAGATATACACAAATTCTAAAGTAGAGAAACAGCTCCAATTTTGTATCAATAGATAACCGCTAAGTTTGGAGAGGCTGTTTTCTATGCAAATGCTCTGTAGGCTCGGCACGCTGGCCTATTGTTGGCATCTATCTGTTTGCACCTATGTGGCTGTCGTTTTGGACGTGCCAATGCATTGATGTGAATCGTGGCGGGAAATACTGCCCTTGGATGGTCGCGTCGATTCAATCAAAAGAGTTAAGTATTACTAAAAGCATACGCATGACTGTGATTTTCTGTTGAAAAATGCTGTTTATTCAATTTATTTTATTCCAACAGAATAACTGATGGAGGTACATATTTATTTTATAAGAAGGAGTATCGTTTAGTTGCTCTGACAAACACAAGAACAAACCTAAAACTGCAATAAGCTCTACAAAAACAGTCGGCGTTTGTAGCTTTATCAATTTAAATTCCTTTTGGGTAATTATTAAGGGAAACGTCTTACAACCTGTTTACAAGCCAAAAGTCCAAATAATGTAAGTCGGTAGAGAATTAGAGATATTTTGGCAAATGTCCAGTTTTTATTTAGGCATAACGAATTGCTTTTGAAATATTGCTCATTGATTTATTTTTGCCAAATTAGTTATGGTTGTTATTTATGGTAGATTTAAATAATGCGTCCAGCGCGTTTTAGCGCCATTTCATGGAGAGAGTTTATTGCAGGTTTTGGTCTGAGAAGTGTAGTAGGTATGTTATGTTATTATGCTATTATTGCAGGCGATAAATCTTCATGTGATACGCATTCACACATGTCATGTTTACATTCAATAAAAAAAACTCGTCAGATGGCCAGTTTTACAAGGCAATTGTCGACTTTCCACGTACGATATTGTATGTTTAGTTTACTTATCATACGTTTTCTCGATAATCGTATCTTCGAGGCAAGAACTCGTCCACGCCAAAAACCTATACCAGTGTAGGTAATGTCGCTTAGTGCCGCACTCCTAAGGCACCAATAATAAATTGGAGCGTTTACATTATACGTTCGCCGACCTGGTAATGTTCAGCGATTAATTAGTTGCAAGGTATGTCATCAATTTGCTTTATCTGGTATGCAGTTCAGTGGCAGACTGCAGTTGTGCAAACTAATTTGAAGCAAGCGTAGAGGTGGACAATGATGATATCTTGGTACCGATAGCACCAAGAAATAAAAGATTGAACACGACCTGTCTGACGTAGACTAGACAGCCATGCTGGCTGGAGTCACGATTATCGGTTCAATGGTTTCTAATCCTTTGTTTGGGCATGCTTACAATAATTTCACGGAAAAAATTTAATTCCCGATGGCAGTAATATCACAGGTAATACTCGTATATAAAAATAAAAATTAAACATAGCACGCAATATCTTTAATCCTTTTAAGAAATAGATATGTCCTGCCTGCTTAACACGAACACCCTTAACAAATAAAGAATAGAATTTAATTTTACTCTATTTCAATAGGTTCCTACAGTCACGTTTGTGCTTCGTTCGCTTCGTCGCTGCGGCCCCGCAGTGTTATCCGTGGTCCATTGTGATATTTTTTTCGGGATAAAACGTAGCCTATGTCCTTCCCTGGGTGGGATACAATCTCTATACATGCCATTGAGCTTAATTTGATCAGCGCCAGCGTTTTGGGCGTGAAAAGATAACAGAGTTACTTTCTTTATAATACCTATTGATGATGATAATGGATGGACAGAAGATTCTGTAAATAATACCTACTATCTCTCGCCAGGCTATCTAGCTCGTATGGCGCACCTGGCGCACGGCCAAAGCATGCATGCCCAAAGATATTATTTTGAAAACCTAGCCACTGGTCGACTCGAAAACGTCCTTTTCTTTTGAAGGATTTTAAAAAGTCCATCTTTCTTCATTGAGAAACTCCTTTCCTTGTAAAAGCAGGGCATGATGTAACAAGGGTATCGTCGTGGTTTTTAGTTACCCTTCCAAAATAAAAGTCAGTTCATTGTCCGCATTCATACCGTCTTTGTACCTTCTAAATATGGTCAGGATCGGTCTACTTACCTACTTACAGAGATTTTATTCGCAAAGTGAACATCGTGTACATATTTTAGGAAAGGATGAAACCTATCCTTTTATATCAGCTCTTTCAGTCAGAGGAATGACTGGCAAGTCTTCAAACAGGATGTCCTACGTTTAGCACTGGTCGCGAACACAAGAAAATGTACGTTTCCTGTCATCATTCAGACCTAGAAATGGCTTCGGGCATGACCTCACCAAATCAACTAGAACTGGGTCGCGACCAGTACCTAAATTATTAGGTACATACCTGCTCTATATTAGGCGTAGACAAATCAGCGATAATTTCAATGCTGCTTTTCTTGGGTAAGTGGGATGGTATTCAAAGAGATACTTGTCATAATAATAATAAAACATCCACATCGTCCAGCCTCCTGATCCCGCACTAGGATTCCCCACTAGGTTCTGTCTGATACACACAGTATCAGACAGAACCTACGAATGAACCTAACACAACCAGCTAGACCTGGAACAAATACCTGCAGAATATGCTAACATTTTGTCCTGCCGATGCCGTGAGAATCGAACTCGCGCCTCTTGAATCATAGAGTACGTAAATACAAGGTGGATTTTTGAGACGGGAC
This sequence comes from Epirrhoe alternata, assembly GCA_963565295.1. Lineage (NCBI taxonomy): Eukaryota > Metazoa > Arthropoda > Insecta > Lepidoptera > Geometridae > Epirrhoe > Epirrhoe alternata. The sequence goes on from OY751375.1 coordinate 7,954,412, forward strand.
ATTAAGACCCCTCGCAGACTACAGACTTTCTATCGGCCGATAGTTGATTGAAACGGGCAATACTTCTCCATACTCATTACGAGCCGAAGAAGGTATATTCCGTCTCAACTATCGGCCGATAGAAAGTCTGTAGTCTGCGAGGGGTCTAAGGGCATAGGTATTTACCACGGATTTATAAAATGGAAAACCCGTTGGTTGTAGGCTACAGGAAAACGTTCTTAAGAAACCTCCCCTAACTTTATTTTATTTTATTTATTGGGAAAACAAACAGCTTTATTACAAGAATTAATACAAAAGAGTTACATCGAAAGAAGCTTATTAGTAATTTAGCCATTTTCAATCAATGCCGGTTTTGTAAAAAAGGGACTAAGTACAGCGAAATAAATCGATGTTGTAATACTATGGAACCATCAAGGTTTGAATAAATATACCTAATAGAAAAGTCAGAAATCGACAAAAAATGCCCCCTACATTTTGCAAGTAGGTACTAAAATCAATAATTAAACTCGAAACATATTTTGTTGCCAAAATCTGTAGATATGCAGTTCAAAATATCTCAAAAAGTTGGGAAGGTTTCCTAAGAGCATTTTCCTTTAGCTACAACGGTTAAAGGTACCTGCTCCCCATGCCCCATCTCAAAAATCCAACCTGTATAGGTGATGAGTGATGATAGTGATGAGTTCAAGGGGCTCAATGGAGTCGGGCAGGACACGTGGCTAAGCGTGGTGATGGATGACAGGTGGAGCAAAGTGCTAACTGAGTGTGGGCCTAGAGATGGAAAAAGGATTATCGGTCGTCCACCTACAAGATGGGTCGACGACATCGTTAAATCCTCAGGTCGTACATGGACAAGCCTGGCTCAAAATAGGGGCGAATGGCGAGAGCGAAGAGAGGCCTATGCCCAGCGGGATGAAAACGGCTGATGATGACTGGTATACTAGTGATGAATTCGAAATACTGGATGACAAGATTCGAGGATGGTGTCAAACCTTCGATCAATGCTTAAATTAGTGCTTATAATGAAAGTTTCCTATAAATTCTTCTTACTTGCTCCCCAGCTTGCTCTAACTCCATCTAGAGCCAAAGGTAATTATAGTTTTATCTATATAGAACGTTTGTTTAGATACAAGCGAAGATAGCTCCATGATTTAGTAATTCATTCAATCTGAGTCGTGAATCGAGTGCGATTACCGTTACAGTGAAACACTGCCGTGACCTTTATGTGACTAGCTGCGCTCCCGCGGTGTGACACGCGGTCCCTCGGGATTTTTAATTTTTTCGGGATAAAAGTAGCCTATCTATGTCCTTCCCTGGGATACCTACAACATTTATCCCCAATTTTCAGCCTATCTGTTCAGCGGTTTGGGCGTGAAAAGGTAACAAACCGACAGACCGACAGTAACTTTCACATTTATAATTATGTATGGATGAGACCCGGCCCGGCTTCGTGTATTGTTATCTATGGATAGGTAAATAACTGTGGTAAATAATTGCATAAACTTACATAAAGGGTCTGGGGTTGTGGTATAGGTTGCTGATGCATGTGACATCCGAGTGAACCACTAGTTAGGTATAGGTAGGTAGGTACCTACAATTTTATTGTTGGGTATGGGCATCGACGAATACGGCGGAGAGTGTGCGATCAGGTTAAAAGGAGAAATACTTATACTTACGGATTATTGTTTAGATCTAAAATATTTTATACAAAATTCTAGATCCTTATTCATATAAAATTCTAGGTCCTAATTCTAATTCCCCTAATTCTAGAATTCCGATCTGCGGCCAGTGACATTGAGTTCTATCACTAAGCCTGCGGCTGCGCGGTCAGCTAATGCAAGACTTTTCCTTTACCCTAAGTCCATTGGTATACTACGTAGGTACCTACCAACCTACCTAGCTAAGATAAGCGCATTATTGTATAGTGCAGCGGCCAAGGTCACTTTGATTACCTACTTATTAATTGGTAGGTAGGTAATTGATAAAAGTTCTCAATGAGCGCATCTTTATTTTTCCTCGTCTTCACCTCTACTTAATTATAGGTCGGTAGGTAGGTAGGTAACTAGGTACCTACCATTCAAGCGTCCTCTTTGCGAATTTTGTCTAACCCAAGTTTCAATGCATTTAGCTTAGTTAGCAAAGCTAGTAGCTTAGTTAACTAATCTACGAGTAAAACTAGATGTTATTTATTATTATGATTATTTATTATTGATGACTAGGAGTGTAGGTAGGTAGGATTTAGCCTAGTTTAGTTAGGTAGGTATAAACTATCGATTGATCAAAACTCATTACCTATCTATTGCACAGTTCCTAGGTGCAGAGGTAGACCTACATTGTCCATTCCTTCGAAATATGATATCGTAAACCAAAACCAGTAAGTAACGCTATCCGCTAACATAGGTAGGTACTTACCTACCTATTTAGGTAGGTTATCTACAGTCTGTAGTGAGCCGATTAAATTGACCAATACAAAAATGTCACAATCTGCCTGGATATCTGGAAACGTATATTCGTTTGCGCAATAGGTAATGTCGCCTTGGCCTGCTGCAGTTATGCATTATTGAGTGGAACTGTACCTTAGTAGGTAGGTAGGTTAGGTACCTATCTAACATACCTACCTACTAAGGTACCTACCTAACCTAATCGGTGGTGCCTGTGCAACGTAAGGATAAATAAAGTGATAGTATTGGGGTCGAGTCTAACTAAAGCAGCATTTTGCCACTCGGCATTTTTTATTTTGCTTATGCTTCAAAAATAACAACAAAAACCATTCGGACATTTCGCACTCCTGATCTTTAGGTAGATGTATGACTATGGGCTCTCTGTATTCTGTGCTATGGGTACAAAATGCGCGCCTATGCTACCCTCACGACGACACCCCAACAAACATCAGCTATTTAGCTATGGGGGAGTTTGTGTTTTAGCATAGAACGGATGGGTGGAATACCATTGCTTAGATAGGCTATTATTTCCTCTCTGTATTCTGTGCTATTATGTAGTTATAGGTATATTCAATGTAGGTAGGTAAGTATCTGCCAATTTGTAATATGTTCCTTGGAGAAAAAGAAAAGTTTCACAGAATAATGCTACATACGAATGCTATGGAAAATATTTTTTTTTAATGAAAAATAGGAAAAGTTTGATCAAACCAAGTATTGAAAGAAAACAGTTTACAAAAATACCCACCTCTATGGCTATGTAGGTATACCTACCAAGTCTAATGGAAAGCCACATCTGGAGCGCATACGTAGGTAGGTAGGTACCTGTAGGCATCCACCTACAAATAGATTACCAAATTAGAGGTACGTAGGTACCTACCTAGGTAGGTACTAGGTACCTCTCCTATGATTGTTCATTCATAGTTTTAGTTGTTTTGTTTTGTACCGCTGCTGCTCTGACGTGTGGTGCTGTCGTCACAGCCACCAATTGCGTAGAACACTCCGTAAATCAAATCAACTAGAGAAAACAAGTGCAAGCGTACCTACAATGTTGCAGTGAGGGCTGATCAGCAACGATCATACAGGAGGGCCGGCCGCCCTGCAGGCGATCTCTGGTCGCTCGCGTTAAAAACAAGAGGGAGCGAATGGATGCGGCCCGCTGTTTATAAACATTGTATGGGTCGGGACGCGGTGTATGGGGCGCGTAGGGAGCGGGCCCGGCCCGGGCGTGGGCTCCCGGCTCACCTGTCTCGGCGCGCGGAGCACCGCGGAACAGATACGAGAGCACGATTGGCTCAACGACGCGGTGGGAAACACACGGACGCGGACGTACTGAGCGGCAGCCGGCGGCGTTGTGCGCGCTACCGGTTAGTTACGTTACGTCACGTGTTTGACAACCGGCGCGCGGTGCCGCCGCCGCCGCCGGCCGAGCGCGGCGCCACCGGCGGCATCCGAACGAGCCAGCCAGCCACGATCAATACTATGCCGCCGACCGCGCCGCCCCGCCGCCGCGCGCCGCGTATTTACCGCAAATAGCGCTTCTTCTACACAGTAGGAAATCTTCACCATTTAATTTGTTGTTATCTAAAAGTATGGACTAAATAATCCTTTTAGGCACATGTTTGATAAAAATAAGCGCATTTTATCTATATTTTGGTAGGTAGGTAAGATACCTAGGTAGGTACTTTTAACACGAATGAAGTTTTCATAGGTAGGTTAGGTAGGGACATAGATATTTATTTATTAAAAGTACATAAAGTATGTAGGTACCTACCTTTCTATTATAATCTTTACACGATGCGATTTTTCGTACGATTTGCTATGCCCCGCCCCCGCCCATTGAACGTGCCGACGAGCTTCGCGCCGCTTATTACACTCGTGGACCTCGTATGAGGAACGGGATAAAAATTAGAGATTTTTTTTAAATAAGATAGTAATAGAAGCCTTCCAGATAATATTATTACACTAAATTCACGTTAAATTAAGTATGAATTAATTAGTACTGCTAAAACTAAGCTCACAAAAAAGAAAAACACACCCTTACAATTTTATTCGCATTTTAGTACATGACTTGGGTTTACACGAAGTTTGAAAGAAATTAATTAGTGCGTTTGGTTTTCCCGAACTCTGTTATGGACCTGTAAACGGTTTATCATGCTCCGTATCCATTTGTTAGGGTAAATTTATCCACTCTACCTACCAACTAAACCGATTTCGGCTCTGTCTCAGGGGGTTGGTTGACTTTCTTTACTGGATTCTTCTTCCAATATTGTCCCAAACATGTTCTATTGGATTCATGTCTGGAGAACGCGCTGATCTAATCCATTCGCGTTATATTGACTTCACAATGGTTCTCGAGTGGTACCTATGTTGCCGAGCGTTATAGTGCATAATTATGAAATTATCCTCGATGAACTGGGTGAAAGGCGTTCCACGGGCTTCCAAGATCTCTGAGACGTATTGTAGTGCAGTAAAATACCAATTTTCATCAACGTATAAGTATGTACGAGCTCCAACACATTTATAAACCCACACCAAAACAGAGCCTCTACCAAAAGTCTTGGTTCAGGTGAAGTGAACCTGGCTGGATGGACGCGTTTTTTTCGGCATTTCTGCATCTTCTTTCTTTAATCTACGAAAAAAAATGCAAAAAAGGCTTCCATCTAGCAAAAAACTCTGTTAGAGGTACTCAAGATTTCAATCAGGGTGCCTATTATAAGCAAACGCTAATCTCGCTACACGACGACTTATGGCATGTTTCGGTTCTTAAGCTGGCACGTATGACTACCAGCTTCACTTCACCGACATCTCTCTGTACGTTCATAAAACCGCACATTCTTAGCCATTTTGAAGCTAATGCCGATATTATGGCACTAAATGACCGTTTTCTACCTTGTTCTTGTCCCTGCTCGTAAGATCCAGTTTGTCTGTATCGCTTTTTAGTACGATAGATTACTGATGCCGTGACTCACTGAACGGCAGTATGAGCTTCTTCGGTCATGGTGACCTCTCCAGCGACCTCGAGTCGGAAATAAATCGCATAACTCGCTTCAAAACTATTTCTTTTCACCAACAGTAAAATGAGTCAAATTTACCATGAACTGTATTTAAACCATAATCGAAAAAAAAACGCTTTAGAATGCAAAATGTCAACAAACACTCGAAGTCGTAAAAATTTGTAAAGACCAGTAAAAAACAATCAGTTTCAACGAAAAATGAATAAAAATACACTTATTTAAGCTACTATATTATGTAGGTACATAAAATTACAAAATACAATAGAATCAGCAAGCTATCTAAGGATCGTCATAAAAACGATCTATAGATAGCTCAGCTAATCTTGGTCACTGCCAGTCTACCAGTAAATTAATTAGCAAATAGCAATGCAACAACTATAACCAATCATAAAAATAATCAACCTAATTTAAAAAAAAGTTTTGTTTCTCATCGTTCCTCTAAATAAGTCCAGGAGTGTAGTATGACTAATCGCATAATGAGCGATTACACGTGAAAAATTGCCATGCGACACTATATCGTATGGGTTGAAATCGCATCGTGTGAATACACCTTTAAAATACTAGGCTTAAAATAACCTACACTATTATTTAGGCTGATAAAATAATGGAACTTGTGCTTGTGTTGTGTTGCGATACTGAACACAGTTTACCACGTCAACCGCGGCAAGCTGGCTGCTACGAGATACGCAGGACGCGGGCGGGCGGCACAGACACGGGGTGACTGTAAGGGCAGAGAGATCGTCTACGAAAATCTGTCCTGCATTCCACTATCAATCTTAGTACTATGATCCTAGAGTCTAGAGTTTCAATTATTAGGGTATTTGATTGGAAGTAGAGGTGGTAGAGGTGAACCAAGTTTTCGTAGAGGACCTCTACGCGGCCTTTACGCGGGTAGATATACCTAAGCTACCCATAAAAAAATAGAGAGCACTTTTGGTAGTTTGCATTGTTTATCACTCGGTTTATGATCAAGAGAAAAGTTATTATTCACATCCGGTGCTCGAAAACCATACATTTTTTCGTCTCACAGTCATAAGAGAAAGTAAGTCATTTCTCCCTCGTAAAAAACAAAATGGCCGGCGGGAGGTAAAATTCTATGGGATTTCATTTCTCCCTGTGAACAGATACCTAAGAGCCTGTCCAGAAAGCGCGATTTACGCGCGTGTCAACTCGCGCGTAAGCACTCGCGCGTTCTCGAGATACTAGAGCTACATACACCCCGTCCAGATGCCCTCGCGCGTAACCTCACACGCGCGTAAAACGCTTGCAATGAGCGGGACTCTCGACTCGCGCGTTTTACGCGCGTGCGCCGCGCGAGTCGAGATACTCCGGCGCCATTGCTGCGTCCAGTACTACGCGCGTGTCCGTGGCGTATTCGGTTCAAAATGGAGCGTGATAACTTTGACACAGAACTTTTTATCGACGAAATTGAGAAAAGGGTAGCTATATGTGATATGGAATCATCAGATTATTCTAATAGAATCATTAAACGTAGGAACTGGAAAGAAATAGTTGATTTTTTTTGTGTCACGTTAAATTGGATGCTCGAAATTGTCGCCATTTTCTTTTTTTACGACGTTTCCATCGACAGTATGCATGCCATAACACAACCGTCCTTTATCTGGCTCCATGTCCCTGAGTCCCTCCCAAACACAACGCGCGTAGGAACGCACGTAAAACGCGGCATCGACGCAATATAAATTGTTACGCGCGTAAGCACTCGCGCGTGAAACGCTCCATCTGGACAGGCTCTAAGTAATGAGGTTTGAATTTCGAACTTCAACATTTCTATGAAAATTTTTAATATTGAGTCCACACCAAATAGAACTTATACGAAAAAAAAAAGAAAAAATGTGGCAACTAATCTTTTTCTTCCGAATTGATTTTTGATGTTTCTATGAAAATGTTTAGGTACCATATAGACCCGCACCAAGTAGAATTTATTCAAATAAATGGAAAAAGTGTGGCTAATGCCTCCCAATCTTATTTTGTTGCTAAAATATTTTCTGAGAATAAACGGACGACCTCAATAAAATATTTTTGTAAATGACAACCTCGACTCCTTCGATAGTGCGTGGTGGGAGCTATCGAAGGAGAGAGGAGACCTTTGCCCAGGAGTGGGACAGTATAGGTTGAATAAAAAAAACGAATAGATTATTATTATTCTACCTATAAAACCTGTTCATTAGATTTGCTTGCTATTTTCTGGGTGTAAGTATTCACTATTTTTCTCGCAGTACTTATGTGTGAAAAGCAGAGTATTCACTTCGGGGTTAAAGCTGTCTTGGCCTTGGGCGCTCTTGAATCCCTCGCTGTCTCAGGATTCTAGTCATTAACTCTCTCGTAGCACTCGGGAGTTAACTATAAACACCCTCGCTGTCACTCGGGAGTTAACTAAAGAATCCTTCGATGCGCTCGGGATTCAATAAGGCGCCCGTGACATAATACACTGCTTTATCCCCTTGGTGAATAATCTACTATAACTAATTCAGTGCCGAGCCCGCCGATCGGCGGAGAAAATGAATAGGTAGGTACATAATGTTTTAAAATATTATGTACCTATTCTTTTTCTTTCGAGTCGATGTATCAACAATATTCAGAGCCATTTGGACCATTAACACTAATTTAACTAATTTTTAACCAATTTCCCTCTATGTACTATTTCGTTTCGAAGGATTTAAAAAAGTGGGCCCTCAACCCAGAATCCAGATGCACACATACCTGTCGCTTCATCCACAGCGTTGCTCGAGTAACCTACCTACCACACCTTCCGGACCCCAAGGCACAACTACTATGCTCAACTGATTGTGCCGTGGGTACAATTTTGATTCCCTACTTTTGATTCCCTTCTACACAACTAATTGGTCCGTTCCGGAAAAAATACGTACCTATGACCCAACTGACGAAAACTCGAAGCCCTGGTTGTGCCATGGGTTCTTTTGAGACACAACTGATTGATTCGTTGGGAAAAAATGTACCTTTGGCCCTTCCTTCCACTCGACACCACCAAAACGACACCATCGGTGGTGTCGTATGGAATCACTAGTCCATACGACACCACCGACTAATAGTGAGGTTACCTACATACAAAGTTGTTAATATTAATAATATTTCATAAACTCTGTTTTATTAATTATCGTTTAACTATAGATAACTTGAAATAATAACTTTGGGGTCGGATCAATGTATGTGATGTCTGATATTTATTTATTTATTTTAATGAACTGGGAGCTGTTAGTCAAAAACACGCGTTTCTGGACATCACTAGGGTGGTGTCGTATGGACTAGAGATTCCATACGACACCACGGATGGTGTCGTTTTGGTGGTGTCGAGTGGAAGGAAGGCCTTTGGCCCAACTGACGAAAATTTAGAACTAAAGAACAGGACAAGAAAAACCTACCTGTTTTTTTTCTCGATTGCCAGCCCTTATTCCATCTAGTCATGAGTTGGTAGAGACTGATGGCAATTGGGGAATAGACGGCCCTATTAAGACGGACTCCTTTGGCGCATGTACACTTAAATAAAACGACAATTTATAAAGCTCACTGCTTTATTACACAACAAGTACACACTTGGAACTTTGTACAATTAGGAACTGATGGAACAAGTCGTCAATCCCAAACAAACACTCCAAAACGGTTAAGAATTGTAGCTGCCAAAAACATCTCGATGTGAATATTAGATTAGAAAAAAATATAAGTTTATTAAAATTGGTAGTTTTATGGTCACAAATTAATTACCTACCACTGTTATCTAGTGGATAGTAGTACCTAGTTAGAAAAATAGGAAGGTATTATCGTTTAGTATTGTTTAATGGTTAAAATTGAAGCTTTGGGACTTCGGCTAACCACTGGCCAAAATACGATGAAACATTCAGACAGCCTTGAAATATATTGCAGTTAAAATCCTGATAACACTATAGGTATAATTATATTGTATACTGAAATGGCTAGAAATATTCGCCATGCATTCGACTGCCTTCATTCCGGCTCGTTGAAAGAAAAAACGTTTGATCGGTATAGTTGAACAACCCAGTTTCGATAACACTTAGGCACCTAATATTAAAATGGTTGTTTATAAAATATTTGTCGATCAACGCATTGCTTAAAACAATATTTTGTATGAGACAGTTGACACTATCGCAAAGATGTTATGGTATTATCATCAGAGTCTGAAACGATTGAAAAAGTAGGTACCTACAATTGAAGAATAACACTTTTCTGAGGTCCATAAACTGAACGCAATAGCCGGATAAGCATAATTATCAAACGATGATCTCACACTTTCATGAAACTGTAACCTTATTCACTACAACCGCGTGGCTTCTGGTAAATGAGCATCGAGACCCTGGCAGCAAGAGATAAACTATAAGTAGAAAAAAAAACATCAAAAACTCATGCTTCAAACACGAAGTCGCGTAAATAAGGAGGGATCACTGAGAAATTAGACACGACCGTCCCACGAGTTCCTTTTAAATCAAGATAATGCAGATGGTGTTTTAAATGGTAACTCCGATAGAAGTAGGTATCGACTATTCCCGAATTATTGCTAAGATCGTGGCTCAGGGCGGACGCTCAGTACACCTTGAGTTGGTTCTTGTCGTCGAAGCCGGCCGAGTGGCCTGCGTTTCGCACGATGAACGAGTTGCCATCAAAGTGCATCCGTCTCTCGCCGCGACTGCAACAAAACGAATTGCTTATCCTATAGCACTTCTTCTCACTCTTCTTTCATTCCAAGCGATCAATATTCGAGTCAACTTAAGCAAGGTTAGCTAGACTGGAGAAAACTACACTTGCAGCAGGCTTACCGTACGAAAAGATGCTGAGTCTGCCCTAGAGACGCAGTGCAGTGCAGGAACGGACTCGTGATGGAGGCGGATCCGTTGCTGGGGCTCGTGCGGAGCTGGTACTTATGGCTGCATCGATGTATTCTGTATTTATACAGTCAAAATAAGTGTTGCGAGGAATTAGTGTTACATACCAAAAAATATCTACCTATATTTGGAAATATTTCAACTCTCTAAAACTCTTCGAAGCCTTGATGTAACCTTAATTTAATGTGACCCCTCACGGATGGGCCCTAAGTTAACTATGTGGTGTTTTGATATTTTGAAGTTCCAGGGATGTTACCTATTTTTGTAAACGTGGGGCAATTGTACTATGGTGTAATTGACTGATGTACCTGACGAGTCCATCAGCAGTTTGGCTGACGCGCACGTTATTGATGATCCAGTTGTCGATGCCATCATCAGTGAGCCAGTACTGAGCTGCCTGCAGGAGCGACACCGCCTCGTTCACGTACGAGGGCCCGTGACGAGACTCACTGCGAATACATAATGTTCATACACTTTTTAAAAAATTTGCTGGCATTATTGGCTTGTGTAGGTACTTGTGCCCCCAAAAGAAGTGCCTTGTATAAACAGACACTGCTAAGACCGTATGAAATATACGTAAGGGCTGAGGATGATAATTGACCCACAGGTAGAAGACCATATTTTCTGGAAGATAAATGTGTAACTCTCAACAAAAATGATCATAGGTTGAGTCGATAGTAAAGTGTGAAAGTGTAAAATAAATAAATACCTAATGCTGGACTTTTCACCCAGCATCATCTAGCCCCAAACTAAGCAAAGCTTAGAAGAATAAAACACAAACTTAAGAATCAAACTTCACATGGCTCTATTAACAAATAGGTACCTATTGTATTTGTTAGGTGCATTTACACGGCACGGCAATTTTTTGAAAATTGAAAACGCTATCTATGACAGATCGTATGCGATCTGTCATAGATAGCGCGACACTCGTCGCACATTCAATGGGCGGGGCTCTGCAAATCGTACGAAAAATTTCAGCGTGTAAATGCACCTATAATAGAGCCTCTTTGCGATAACGCACTGAATTAATCATTTCACAACCATTGAGGTCTATTAGAGGTTTCTATATATGTTCACAACCACTGGTTCGAAAGAACTAGTGCTCTGCTTCACAGGTGATGAGTCGCTCATATTACGGTAGGTAGAGATTAATTTTGAGCCTGTTTCGATCGATTGATTGATTATATTTGATTTTTAACTCACTTATAGAACACGTTGAGCGTGAAATCTTGGCTCATGTCTAGGAAAGTATCGGTTGTGGTTCGCGTGCCGGCCGCATCCACCAGATACACTAGCGCGCACTGCTCCGCGGTAAAAGAAACACCTTTGTACCACATCTTGGCGTATCTGAAAATAAGTGGTGCTATGCTATAAAGAGGTACCCAGCGGTGGGTGCAACCGGGCTGATTAGTAAGTAGTAGGTAGAGGAACTGACAAATCCGATGAAAAATATGACGCTGGTGGTGCACTTCAATAACGACCAGTAAAGTCGTTATGAGATGAACCAAATACTTAAAGTATCCGATCCAATCGTCAATAGTTGGCTCTTTTATCCAATTTTATGAGGACTTCGGGTAAAGTAAAACCGAAGCGGTGTAGGCTGTAGGTAATGGTGAATTTGTGCATGAACTCTAATAGGCTCGAACTCTACTAGTGCTAGGGAGTAACGGATTCCCAATCTAACGAATTGTAGCTGTAACATCTACGTTGGCTTACTTGTTATTGCCTTGCTGGTGGCGCGCCTGGATCTCCACCCGTGAGCCATAATGGTAGACGCGACCGTTCGGGTGAATGAGTGCTGCGGCTGCGCCAGAGCGAGATAACGCCAGGATAATGTTGTTCTTCGCGTTCGTCACTCGCACTGCACCATCTATCGTCATGTCCACTCTGCAGAAGACGATGCAAATTTTAACTTGATTAAGGTGAGCGTCGAGGTACACGGAAAATGGTAGAATATTATTTTATCCTTCAGTAACTCTACTAACTTCACTCGGTCCCTAAGCCGAAGGCAGACTGTCCCATGAGGCGTCACCGAAGCGTTGTATCCTGCTCCCCCGACCACATCGGTAACCTTGATGAAAACATTCTCGTAAGGATAAAAGGTTCAGATAACAATTAGAAAGAAATGCATGAAAAAACAAATAGAACTGCTGTGAAAAAGTGAGCAACTGCCGAATACGCATTTAATACTTAGGTACCTACAGTGAGAGCCATCTAGCCCGAATATAAGAGGACCCACCTCAAGTTCCCTCCACGTATCAGCGTGATAGATGTCGTCGCCAGGGTAGAAAGGAGCTTTGCGCTGCAGAGGAGCGCGCCACGGCGGCTGCCAACCGGTCGCGCCCACCAGCTCAGCCTGCCCGAGACCACCCTCGAGGAATTTGCTGTAGTCTTGGAAGGCCGATAGGTTTGATTCCTCCTAAAGTTTATTTACAATTTAGCCATTTACTACTAACCTAGTGTTTTTTTTCAGAGTCAGGTGGCCTAACCTGGGCCTGCTATACAGTTCCCATTTTGGGCATTGAAAGTACCAATAAGTAATTACTTATTTGCATCCTTGGACACAAAAAAAAACTGTTTTTCATAGTCTCTATGACATGTGCAAGAGCCTATTTCTACCTACAAAGATATTTTCTTGAAAGCCCTAAATACGTACACCAAAAGCCTACTTGAAATGTCACGAAACGTCACCTGGTTATAGGAGTGGGCAGTGTAAACACTTCTAGGCCGCACGGGCATCGTAGCGTCCTTTCGAAAATCTGCGGTGGCCATTTTAACACTTTTTCAACTTAAAACTGGGTAAAACAAGAACACTTTTTTGAAAAAATACATGAACAAGTATCGACGATGGAAAATACTACATAGTCTTACTTCAAGAACGGATGGCAATCAAATGATGTTTGTCTGGAAAATGTCATTTTTCGTTTGTTAATTTTTGTTCGAAATTGGAAAATGTTTAGGACCTTTTTATTGAAAAATATTTCCAGTTCGTCATCCGAAGAGGTTAAAGGGTTTTGAGCAGCACTCGCTTGCCGCCAATGATACTACCTAAATACCTAAACTACTTGCCGCTGTTTTAGGTAGGTATTTCCTCCACAAACCTCACCTTAATAGGTGATATTATGGGGGAGCAAATTTTATTTATTTATAATCTTGGCTTTGCATTATTGGTAGGTAGGTAGTAGGTAGGCACACACAGCGCACAGGTGCCTAGGAAGTAAAAGAAAGTAAAAAGTAAAGTAAAGTAAAGTAAAAGTTTATTTTGCTAAATTTGTGGTAGGTACAAGTTACAAGGTACAAGTTACATTCATGTTATAAGCAAAAAAGGTTACCTAGTGAGTTGATTTACTTATCTACTCGTTTTATAACGGTAATCACCGTTATCACCAGTGATTAGACCATTTCTCTGATCTTATCTTATTTACCTAAAATACCTACTTAAAAATAAATAAAATATAGATGCACTCGGAGAGTGCCGACAAAAGTGAAAACTTGATTTCAGTATAAAACAAATGAATTTTATAACGAGATTTCAGTAACGGGTCTAAGGGTCGATTCACATCTGACCGAAGATCCGTCGCGTATTATCGGTCGCGGAACGCCAGAACTGACAAATGTATAGAAAAACACTCGACCGTTCACACTCGACGGACTAACGTATCATCCGTCGGAGTGTTTTTCTATACATTTGTCAGTTCTGGCGTTCCGCGACCGATAATCCGCGACGGATCTTCGGTCAGATGTGAATCGACCCTTAACTTAAAGAGTTTAATAATAAGTTTTTCTTTTTTAATTTCACCAAACGGAACTCCTTAGATAATAGGTTGATTGAAATGCGTACCTACTTACATCGGTGAATTCAATCAGATAAAATAATAATAATAAATAATGCTCCAGCATTATTTATTATGAAATGTCCACATTTCACACAGCATCATCTAGCCCCAAACTAAGCAAAGCTTGTACTATGGGGACCAAATAACTGATATACCTACTACATACCTATATGGGTACTTTTTGTTTGTAAATACATAAGTACATATAAATTCAACTTACTTATACAAATTCAAAGTGTTTATTTGCATTCATTAGATCACGGTAATCCATTAAAAGCTTGTACACTACCTACTTGTTGAAATTTTTTTCAAAAAAACTTATTTAAATTTTAGATGATAGGTACTTGATCTACAAACCGAGTTTCAACTCAGTCGGCCTCTTTTCTGAGGAGTTCCCTGGAACAGCTCTTGACTCCATCATCAGATCAGCTCGCTGTTAAAATTCAGCTCAATCGGACACCGGGAAGTGGGTCAAATTAAGCTTGCAAGATTTGACCCGCACAAACATACATACATAAATAAAAACATTGCAAGATAATTAAAAGCTTTTAAAAATAATAAGTGCCAAAAGTTACTGTCCCACTGGGATTCGAACTAGGGGCTGTTTAATAAGTGGCGTCACCCAAACAACTCGACCATTGTGTTTGGTTCACGGATTCCATTTTATAAATCCGTGGTTTGGTTATTTAAGTGACGAAATTAAGATAGGTAGGTACGTAATAGCTACTAGCACAGAATATCCTCTCTGTATTCTGTGCTACTAGCACCGAATCTACTCTGTGCACCGAATACAGAGAGCTACTACTACTACTCACTCGTAGACTCGTACGTAGTAGATAAGAGGTATTTTATGTAATGTTACTTCTTATAAATAAATAAATAAATAAATAAATAAATTTATTATCTAGGCCTAAGTTTATGTTGTGGTATAGTTATGAGGCCGGTGTCGAAACAGTCACTTCAGTCACGTGACTGAGTTTGATATTTTTCTCGCATCTCAAAACACCCAACGCGCTAAAAGTTTTCACTTAAAAAAACTAATAAGGAGATAGGTGTTGCCGAAAAACGCGAAAAACTGATTTTGGGCGCCTTTTTTCCAAAATGGAGGCACGTGCGGCAAAGCTAAGAGGTGGTAAAATTGAAATTCAGAATGAGCACCCCAAAATCTATAAAAATACCAATTTGAACAACTCTCGGAAAACTTTACAGGTAAAGTTACTAAATGACTGGACTAAATAATCAGTGAGTGTATCTAGAATGTCAAAAAAATACACCATTGATTACGCGTTGTGCCATGTCTATGGCCAGCTGTCACAAAGTGAAATGAAATGTGAAATGATTTGATTGTCGTCATTATTTCGTAGGTGGAAACACTAAAGTCCCGCCACGTTTCGCCAGTCGTACGTAGTTTTTGTTCACTCGTCAGCAATTTGCACCATTCATCTTATTACGGGATATAGGAATAATAACAGCCAAAATGAGTGCTCCTGTAGCGGCACCAGCTTATAAAGTTGGAATAGTGAAACAGGTAACTCATAAAATTTATCTATTTGTATGTTTGTAAATGCTTAGCCGACTGAGGTGCCTCGTGCACGGTCCCGCTGATGCCCCGTTGGCACCGCACCGCCACTTACACCTATGGATGCAATGCCAAAATTTTAGATAAATTAAATGATTCGTGTTTGTATCTGTGGCTACAATATGTTTCCCTGTCTATGTCTTCTCAGAAAAATTGCAAACTGGCTCGTATTCCGAATTGCAGCACGATTGGGTTTGTATGTGTCTTATGTAAAAGCAGCAAACTTGAAGGCTTGTATTAATTTACAGGTATTGTCAGGGGACACTGTAGTGATACGAAAACAGCCAATAGGTGGACCACCTCCAGAGAAAATAATTGCACTCTCCGGCATCACCGCGCCTAAACTAGCACGTCAGAGGACACCCAACAAGTAAGCTCACAGGAATGTAGAAAAATCCTATACTACAAACTATTTCTGAGAGTAGGGTTTTGAATTTTGTAATGTTTCATTTATTCTAAGACTGATGCAATAAAAGGTAAAATAATCTCTAATATCCCACAGACGTAAGAGTCAAACAGTAAACTGGATATGTATATTTTTGGTATATTGTGATGAAAATGATGTTTGTTGCCCTGATTCTTCACGGTATTGGTCGCGAAAGAACAGGAGTAAAATTAGTATTAAGACTATTATTCTAAGTGATCCCTGCGGTCCTACTGAATAAATGATTTATGACGTTGAGTTAAAGTGTATGGCATGTTTGAAGACAAAAGCACAAACAATTCTGAAAAGTAAAATTTCAATAAGCTCAATTTGTCTTGCATTTTTTTTTAATTTATTTTGCTCATTCAGGTCTCACTACATTTATTTGCGTAGCTAGCTGACATTTTCACATTCCAGATAACTTTCAATCGAACTAAGCTTACTTTCACATTAATTAATCATCTGAACCCACTGTTTGTGATGGATATTTCTGTAAGACTGGGTAAGTCGAAAAGTTTAATATTCGACCCACCCGGTCGAATTTTTCCTCATTTCGTGTACCCCTCTGATAGCACACCCCACACCAACGATGCAGGCGTACATCTTTTTCGAATACCAGGGTCACAGATAATTTTTGAGAAGTATTTTTGTTTTTAGGGTTTCGTACCTCAAATGGAAAAAACTGAACCCATAAAGGATCACTTTGTCTGTCTGTCTGTCAAGACCCTTTATCTCGGTGAATGTACAGAACCATTGGTAGGCGACTTGTACTTGTCTGGTTTTACAGAAATTACATTTTTTTTTACTCAACCTATCGTGTCCCACTGCTGGGCAAAGGTCTCCCTCCTTAGCTTCCACTCCTTGCGCTCCAAGGCCACGGTTTGCCAGTCTGGCTCGAATGCATCCAGATCATCTCGCCACCTTTTTCTGGGTCTGCCGCATCATCTTTGACTGTTTTCAGGCACCCACTGAGTGACAATCTTCATTAAATTACATTAATCAAATCAAATTCTAACATAGACTATACACAGTCACAATGTAAAGGTAGAAAATTATAATGATATTATGGAATTACTTATCTATTCCACCAAATCATCATCAGATAATATTAATCTTTGTGATAATTGTCATCAAAAATTAATAAATGTGTATAAAATTATTTAAATATTTATTTATGGAAGAAACACAAGACATGTTGTGCCGACTAGTGGTATAAGAACAGGCATAATATCTCACTACTAATTATAAATGTGAACGTTTGAATGGTGGATGTAAATTTGTTGCTACTTCATGCTGAAATGGCATAATGAATTGTGATGAAACTTTTGGAGGTAGCTTATACCATGAATCAATGCAATATGCCGGCATGGGTCTGCGGGTAACACCTCATAGCTCAGCAAGATGGAGATGGTCTTATTTTTTGTTTGTATGAGGTAATTTTTCACAGTAGTGAATCTACCACTTAACTTTATCTCCGAAAGTCATACATAAATGCTATGAGCAAACCCGGAATACATTCTTCATGCATTCTATCCATACTCAACTCTGCTGGTATAAATAACCGAGATTCCTGGAGGAACTGGGTTGTTATGTAGGTTAATGACACTTTGTAAAAGTGTATCTCACATTATATAAAGATTTTTGAAATTGGTTATCCATTTTCTTCCAGCAAATAATTCTTATTACTACAAAGTTTATGCAGTTTTCATGTTTAGAGCACTCCTTAAACTGATTGAATTTTTTTACCTTCCTAATAACCTTACCCTTGTTTTTTAGACAATGTGAACTGAGAAACTTCAATTCTTTGACTTTGGAAGTCGCATCAAAATGGTAGTAATTCAATTTAAGAGTACAAAATAATTACCTAATAATACTGGTTGCAAGACAAAAGTGAAAGGTGAAAGTGAGAACTTAAATTAAGAACTGTAACAGCATGGCTACTGACAAGTGACCTTTTTCGGGATGGTCAATTTTTACAAGATCAGAATAAAAGCTATATAAAAAATTTAAATCATAAGTTTCTAATGAATATTGCTTATTTTATAAAGAAAATAAAAAGTAAGTCTGGAGCTGTTCCACGGAACTCCTCAGATAATAGGCCGATTGAAATGAAATTGAAATGTAGTACACCGGTCAAGTTCCATCTACAATTTATCCGTGTTTGGGCTGATAGGAATCAGCTCACCGTCACCTAAAAAAAACTTGTACCTATTGAAAAACATTAAAAAATACTTTTTATTTATCTGTGTTCTACCTACCGAATAATGTGTGATGTGATACCTACCTATAATTTTGAATTATAACAATAGTTATATTACAAACAAGCTTCTGCGCGCGGCTTCGCTCGCGTGCTACTAACATTTTGAATAACCTATCTATATGCTATTCTTGGTCACTATCTACATCTATTCCAAGTTTCATTCAAATCGGTTCACTGGTTTAAGCGTGATTGAAACACAAACATACCTACTCACAAACTTTCAGGTTTCCAGATGAACCGGATCCGGTAATCCGGCCCATCCGGCATTAATTTACATCTACCGGATCCGGTACCAATACACCGAATCCGATTTAAACTGAAGTGGAAGTAAAGTGGGAAATCCGGGAAAACTAATGAGAAAACAAAATGACCGATTTAGGAGTGAAATAGAAATACGTTTATAATAGTACATTACGATATTAGTGCGTAAAGATGGTTATAACATGCGAGGCGGAATTTCAGCCCGAGCCGCAGGCGAGGGCGTAATTGAGCCGAGCATGTTATAACCAATACGCACGTATATCGTACGACGTTTTTTAACACATTTGCGAGGAAACAGAAAAAAAAAACATTTTATTTATACTCAATCTGTGAATGCACACTGTTGCTTTCCCGCCATTTTTACAGCGCGCTAGCGCTACCTACTGGCGCCGCGCGGCGATTAGTTCTCCTTTGAATAGCAACAGCGCGCTGCTCACTAGCTGGAGGCACGACTCCAGCTCGGCGGCGATCAGTTCCATATTTGAAATGGCAAATAATGCTGTTATGGAATTTGTATGGACTATAACATAACTATTTGCTTTGATAACACACGCGTTTGTTATGACACGCTTTACATATTTAAAACCGGTGGAATTACATCAGCTTTACGAGCAAGGGTGTTAAAAAATAAAATTAACTAATCATATCGAGTGGGGTATCAAATTGAAAGGAATTAAAAGGAGATTACAAAAATATATCAAATTGGCAATGAATGCATGCAAATCGCTTCATACATAGTTTAGGTAGGTACTCTAACCTACGCATTACAAAACCTCAAAAGTTGACTTTCTAGCAGTCGGGTTTTTGGAGTTTTTAATTTGTAACTTGTTTGTTATTTGTTTTTTTTTTACACTGAAAATTTACTTAATAGTTTTCTCTTCTTTTTTCATAATATAAGTCATACTAATACTTTATTAGTAAAAGTATCATATTATTTTTTGTATTAATGTATGTTTTTTTTTATGTATAAAACAGTACGGTACGGTGTCAGAACGGAAAAATAAGATAAATTATCTTGGTTATGCCGGATTGCTGGAAATCAGACCGGCCGGTTTCGGCAGGATTGAAAACGAAGCCGGATTGCAATCCCTACCACTTTAGTCATAAAACGAATACCCCAGTTATTTTAACAAAGTGAAAGTAACCAATAAAATGCTGTCTTACTACTATCTTGAAACATTTCGACTCTATACATCGAATAAATAAATAAATCGGACAATACCTGTATTCTGTGGTAATACACAGTTCTATAAAAGTAACGTATTTTTATCAAAATAATATGTGGCTTTTTTATAATGTGTTGCATTCAAATGAATGCACTAAAACAGGTAAACTACTCCACCGCAAGCAAATTCAAACCGTAATTCCATAGATAGTGAGATGACACTCTCTAGTTCAATGGATTCTCAAAGGGGATGATCGCTTTTGTAAAATCCGGATCAGGTCACCCCATTGCTTTTAATATCGATTGTTGATGCAGCTGCAGCGAACTCTTTTCGATACTAAGTTAGTTCAAAAGTTTCAATTAGACCCTAGGTTCCTAATAATTCCTTGACTACATTACATTAGCTCTGCTAGATGATGCTGTGTAAAAAGTCCAGCATTATTTATTTATTACTACAGCAGTAAAAAGTTAAGATAACTCAGCAATGAAAAAACGTGTTTAAAACTTTAAATCGCAGTAACTAAATATTTGCACTTGGCCGAACCTACCGCTTTTCCACAAAAAAATATTAATTTGCTGTCGACACGAACTCAGATGAACTTTACCGGTGGGGAGAGGGTATCGATCGAATCGCTAGCACACATCATCTACCTATGTTATGATAGTTGTATCTTTGCAATACCCTCGCCCCTTTCACCTTTCATAATCTGTCTTCATCTCTACTAAAATATACATTCAAAGTTAACTTTATTGGAGCTCATCAGTAAATGTCTATTTCGTCAGTAGCTAAAACGCGTGATCATCCAAACACAATTTTTTGGGAGTGTAGTGTTTGAGCAACCTTCCATTGCGACTATTGCGAGTGCAACACTAAAATGTATCCTACGAATTGAATCAATTTTGGCCAGGTGACAAATTATCATGTAAAGACGTTTTAATCTATCAGCCACTCGTATTTTATATACACGTCTGACCTTTATGTTGTTTACTGTAAAATTAGCCGAAATCTATACGTTGGTATAATATTCGAGCGACAATATACATACAAAACCGACGAACTTTCGCATAATTATTTATACGAGTAATACATTATTAGTGTAATTTGATAGACGCCTTTTACTAAAGTTACTTAAAGATGTTTTTTTTTTATCAGTGTTTTGGGTCAAAATTGCTACTGGTCTTTTTGTCAAGATTATATTGGTATTGTCTAATTGAAATGAAGCTGTCTGCAGTCTCCTATTATTTCCATTACAATACACCACAATAATTATATTAGATTAGGATTAGTTAAAGTTCTATAATTCTTGAACCTTAACTTACTCGACATAATATTCACTTCGATCAATTCAGAAATAAACAATTCTCTACGAATAATTTAATATGTTAGCGGCCTGCATAGTTCGGTTCAACATAAAAAATTAAAGGAATATCGATTGTAACTTCGTTTAAAAGGTCGACGTTATAAATATAAAATGCATGCAGTATGCAAAGTGCATTCAGAGTATTTTTTATAAATTGGAAGGTAGTGCACTATTTTATCTGATATCGAAACATATCTTAACGCAAGGAATATTATACGAGTACAAAGCACTTTTCATGTCCCTCAAATCTTTGAATATTTTTTTCATGCAGGTGTACTCACATTAGATTTTTGTTCTGCAGTGACACGGAAACTAAAGACGAGCCTTTCGCGTGGGAAGCTCGCGAGTTCCTCAGAAAGAAGTTAGTCGGCAAAGAGGTGTTATTCACCTCAGAAAAGCCTGCGAACTCTGCTACCCGAGAGTATGGTTATGTGTGGGCCGGGAAAGACCCCACTAAAGATGAGAACATTACGGAAGCCCTGCTCGCTGAAGGCTTGGCGAAGGTTCGTGATGGCGGCAGAAATATTCCGCAGCTAAAGCGACTCGTTGACATTGAAGAAGCTGCCAAAAACGCGGGCAAGGGCATCTGGGGTGCAGACGCACATGTAAGCATACTTTTCAACTGTACTAAATCTTTTGATAATAACACGTTTAGGATTTTTAGTATGTTTTTTTCGCGACTTTGTTGTCATAATATAATATAATTATGGTAATCAATATAATTTGAAAATCTTGGCTCAAAATGTTGTTACTGCTTACGAAATTTTTGAAGCCTACATCCCAAAACCAAGCATTCAACTTAATAAGAGTCACTGCTGAAAATGCGCGTCTCTGCCATGTTCGTAGACGCAAAATTATATCATTTTACAAAGTTTGCCCTAATCGAATTCCTTAGTTATAGACAAGCAAGAGTAGACATACGGACGACCAACTCAGTCATGTGACGGAAATTGAACATTAGAGTCCCATCAGCGGCATGTCGTGAATAATGAAATTACCTTAGCAATGAAGTTAACGGAGCAGATTGCCGTGCTAAACTGTAGCTAACTTTAACTTAGTAACTGCAGGCTAACTTCAAAATGTGCCCTGAATCGATGAATATTCATAAAGTTTTTAGTTTATTTATAGAAATATAGACACTACTCTTACAACTAAAACGAATTTACTTGCTATATTGCATTTTTGTATTTTCTACCACCAGGAACACGTAAGAGACATAAAATGGTCTATCGACAATCCAAAGCAGTACGTGAACAAATTCAACGGCACACCGATCAAGGCTATCGTGGAATACGTCCGTGATGGATCTACCGTGAGGCTCTGCTTACTGCCTGACTTCACGCCTATCACACTGATGCTATCAGGAATCAGGGTAAGAACATAGCTTAGTTAGATCATACATCGGAGAAGTAGTTAGAGCTGAAGGTTTCCTTTCAGAATTAGCTTAACTTTACCTGGGATCTGCAATTTAACCTGCAAAAAGTGAAAGATCTCGATGTATTAATAGACGTCATTGTAGTAGAGTAAATAAATTCTTTATTTTGTTTTCTCTCACAAATAGGTATTTAACACAAATTATAAGGTAGTTTGTTTGATCGTTGTTTGTTTCAAGTGCAAGAGTTCATAATACTTATAATAAGTAATAGAAAAAAACAAATTTATTCTAATAAATTGATGTCAATTCGTTGTTGCAGTGTCCCGCAGTGAAACAAGATGGCGACTCAGAGCCTTTCGCAGAAGAAGCCCGTTTCTTCGTAGAATCCCGCTTGCTTCAGAAAGACATCGAAGTGATCCTCGAGTCTGTGAACAACAATAACTTCGTGGGAACCATTCTGCATCCGCAAGGAAACATCGCCGAGCTGCTCGTGAGGCAAGGATTCGCTAGATGCGTGGACTGGTCGCTGGCTGTCATGAAATCTGGTTAGTATTCTGCAAAAAAAATTTACAGAATAATAGTGTAAAAAATAGCATTATGTATTGGAGAAGAATCACCTAGATTTGGAGAAATTTCATGTTACCAAACTGGTCCAATCTTGTGCTAATATGTTCATTACGTCCAAAGCATTGGTGAAGTTAGCCATATCGGTGCGAACTATACAATTTAGTATGGAAAAGTGCTTCTGCGTATGTCAAACGGTTAACTTCACGGATGCCTTTGATCATGTAAGATAGATAATTAAGTTTACTAACGAGCAAATATTTCAGGGGCATCATCTCTTCGCTACGAGGAACGTGCCGCTAAAGATGCGAAACTGCGCATCTGGACGAACTATGTTAGCAACGCTCCCATCATTGCTGCTAAGGACAAGGAATTTGTCGCCACTGTTTTAGAGGTAACTAGCTTCCGCGCGCGGCTTCGCCCGCATGATACCAATATTTGGAGCCTATATGCTATTCCAGGTCACTATCTATGGCTATACCAAGTTTCATCCAAATCGGTTCACTGGTGTAGGCGTGATTGATACACAAACATACAAACATCCAAATATCCAAACATCTAACCAAACTGGAACAAACGGGATTTGCTATGAACTATTCCAGACTATCTGCCCTTCATCCATATCCATTCAGCAGTTTTTGCGTGAAAGTGGAACAAAGATCCATACAGACATACACACATCTATCCGTATAAACTTTTGCTTGTATAATATTAGTAGGATTATAAGATAATTAATTTCAACAGGTGGTGAACGGTGACGCACTCGTGGTCAAAATGAATAACAACGTGCACAAAAAGATTTTTCTCGCCAGCATCAGACCGCCCCGTGAGAAGTAAGTTCTGATTCTTATTTCTATGCTCTATCAATACTTACTTATTTTATCACCTCCGTGTCAGTAGTACCTACTAAGAAGTACAACTGGTACTACAAATGACACAACTTTGTATCTCTAGTACTACTACGAAAAATACAAGTAAATATTTGACTTTTTAAATCCTAATTATTTTATGAGCCGGAAAGTGTCCAACAAGGCACGACTGGCAGTTCATAGAGGAGTGTTGGTACTGACATTGATGTATGGAAGTGAAAGTTGGGTGTGGCAGAAAAAACATCAGAGTAGAGTGAATGCTGTTGAAATGAGACCGTTGCGTAGTATGTGTGGGGTAACGTTGAATGATAGAGTGAGAAATAGTGTAATAAGGGAACAGTGTGGAGTGAAAGAAGATGTAGTGTTGAGGATCGAGAAAGGTATGTTAAGATGGTATGATGATGAGAGGATGGATGACAGTCGTTTGACAAAGCAAGTGTATGAGGCGAGTGTGCATGGGACAGCTGGAAGGGGAAGGCCTAGGCGAACCTTCTTGGATCAAATTGGTGACATTTTGGAGAAGGGCCAGGTCAAAAGTACCCTAAACCGACGAGCATGTATGAAGAAGTAATGAGAGTGAATGAGGCGAAAGTTGTGTGTCAGGATCGTAGCGACTGGAAATCCGTGGTCTCTGCCTACCCCTTTGGGAAAGAGGCGTGACTTTATATATACATACATACATACATAAAGTCTCTTTCCCAAAGGGAAAGAGGCGTGACTTTACTTTACTTTACTTTATATATGTATGTATTAAATCCTAATTAAAACGTAAGTTCAACTGGTGGTATTAAATGACACAAACCTCTATAACTTTGAACTTTACCAATAACATTGACTTACTTAATACATACTTTCAAAACACTGAAGCTTACTAAATTCTTAAAATAAACTTTTAAAAGAATATGACATGAATGTGTTAATAATAATTTCTTAGACAATAGTGATTAACGATACAAGATTAATAAAATTTGAAGTTCTAAATAATTATAAAAATATACTATTTCAGCACCACAGGCCCTAACGAAGAAGGCAAGCAGTCACCCCGACCAAAAGGTTTCAAGCCCCTTTACGACATTCCGTGGATGTTTGAAGCTCGCGAGTCCATCAGAAGAAAGCTTGTTGGCAAGAAAGTTACGGTCACGGTAGATTACATCCAGCCAGCTAAAGATAACTTTCCTGAGAAGACTTGCTGTACCGTAATGGCGGGTGGACAGTAAGTAAATCAAACAATATTTATGTAAATGTTTACGACGATCCTTAGGTAACTTGACTGATTCTATTGTATTTTGTAATTTTATGTACATATTGTAGTAGCTTAGTTTCTGTAAATAAATAGTTTTGTTATCATTAAGAAAAAATGTTATAACAATATAGTACCTACTAAGATAAATTAGACGACCTCTGTAGCGCAGTGGGCGAAGGCCCGCCTGCGACGCAAGAGGTTGCGGGTTCGATCCCCGCGGCGGGACCAATGTTTGTATGATCTACAAATATTTGTCTCGGGTCTGGGTGTTTCTATGTATAATATGTATGTATTTACAAACAAAAAGTATATAAGTAGTCTACCAGTCATCTAGTACCCATAACACAAGCTCTGCTTACTTTGGGGCTAGATGATGCTGTGTGAAAAGTCCAGCATTATTTATTTATTTATTTATTTATTTATAAACTAGCGTGTATGGACAAATCCCTTACATATTTATATTTCTAAAATGTATTAAAAATTTAATACCACATTCTGAACATAATTTGCATATTTACATTATTTATTTCGAGTTTGTACACTTTTAAATTGAGTTGTACGTTAAACATTTCATAACAATTTAGCTTTCTGACCACACAATATTCTTCTTGTGGTGCCTCTCCGACTAGCGAAAGTTGGCAGTCAATATGACATATTGTTCTCGATCTTTAGCTAGTCGAAACTGCAGCACTCGATCCCAGTCCACTCTCTGATGTAACGCTACCAAGATTTCATCCTCCGACCAACACGCATCAAATTAATATACACAATATCTTTCCCACTCTCAGGAATGTTGCCGAGGGTCTGGTCGCCAAAGGTTACGCCACTGTGGTCCGTTATCGCAACGACAATGACCAGCGCAGCTCTCACTACGACAAACTTCTAGAGGCCGAACTCAAGGCACAGAAGGCCGGCATCGGTGTTCACGCCAAAAAAGACATTCCCACCCACCGCATCCAAGACACCAGCGGCGACTCTGCCAAGTCCAAGAAATTCTTCCCATTCCTCAAGAGAGCTCAAAAGACTGAGGCCATTGTTGAGTTTGTTGCCAGCGGATCTCGGATGCGACTTTACATTCCCAAGGTCAGTTTTCTATTACAACGCTGTCAAACGAACTAGTTATTCGTGATGGTAGCCGTTTGGCATTCGCAGTTAGCGATATACATAGAGTATCATTTGTCTTTGACGCATCCGAACGGCTTCATGAATGCATAGATTTTCCGGCTGTGGTGCACTTGGAGTTTATCAACACACGGAGACTAGCGCCTCATAACGGTGAAGGGAAACATCATGAGAAAACCCGCAGCTTGGTCCGCTCCTCACATTGAACATGTCTTTCCTGTGAATAAGCTGAGAGGATGGTTTAGGTGCTGGGCACACTAGCAATACACTAGTTAGGTTGCCTGCTGGCGCTGTATAAATCATCTAGTATCAAGAGAGGCAAAATATCAATCCTATAGTCGGTCCAACTTAATAGGCCACATTTGACGTTTGTCAGTTTGAGATTTCTAGTGAGGTGACCTTCTTAAAAACTTCGATTATGTTCGAAGTCCGTATCGATTCATTCACATGAATTAAATTTATCGCCAGGTAAACCGTTAACTAAGAATAGGTAAGATTAGTTAAAAAAAACCGGGTCTGAAAAAAATAGCACACCAAGAACGCAAAGTCACTTTGCACAACGATCAAGACTGCGTCACAATCCCATTAATTATTTATTTTCATAAAAATTGTTCAAATTTTCATTTTGAAAAGTCAAAAGTTTATGGTTGTCATGTAAAATAGAGAAAAAAAGTTTTTATGCGATATTCCCGTTGTCCTTTTACATAAGTACTTTTTGGTATTTATAACGTTTTTCGGGATAAATAAGTTTATTAAAAAAAAACAATAAGTATTTATTGCGCCATCATTCATCATCATTAAAGGTGAAATACTCCCTTACGAGAAATCATTTCATTCGATTCTAACTCTCAAATTTCAATTATTTTGGGTAACATACCTAGTGTCAAAAGAGAACAAGGGTCTACTGACGCAACATTGTAACAACGTTCAGTTCTCTCGAAAACAGAAATTGTTGTGAAACATAATATGTTTGGATGGTGTAATAAGGAAATAAATCATAAAATTACCTTCTTTTGTCATTAATACAATAAATTATTTAACCGCAATTGAAAAAAAGTTAAGCAATTGTGCAGTACTAACTTCGATAAAATAGTAGTATTTTATGCCCGCCAGTACAAAGTTACGTTGTAAAATTTTGATGAAATGTCAAATGTGGCCTATTAAAATGGACCGACTATAGCATCCTAGTTCAACAATTGGCTCGTATACCAGCTATAAAATTTCAATATTAATTTATATTTATTAAAATTTTAATTATTTTAGGAATCAGTGCTAGTAACGTTCCTACTCGCTGGCGTGAACTGCCCACGCGGCGCGAGGCCGGCGATTGGCGGAGCAGGCGCGATGCAGGCCGCCGAGCCCTTCGGCGAAGAAGCGTTACTGTTCACCAAGGAGAAAGTTTTGCAGCATGACGTCAACGTCACTATTGAAGAGATGGACAAGGCTGGCAACTTCATCGGCTGGCTCTGGGTAAGAGTCCTACTATTAATAAAGCTATTTATAGCGTCATAGCTCAAAGTCAAAAAGCATTTATTCAGCTAGACCGGGAGTGGGATCACTTAGTCTTAAAACTACCTAGTTTTAAATTACCTAATAGTGCGGTACTCCCGTAGGAATTACGATATAAAAAAATCTTTATTCTGCCCTATAACATCATTTTTCCAGTGAAAGTCCCATCAAAAGTTCTAGATAGTTCCGATTCACTAGTCATGATTCATAGTCTAGTCTAGCGCGCTAATAATTTGTTGCTTATTACAACAGGTAGACAACGAGAACCTCTCGATATCTCTAGTGGAACATGGCTTCGCGTCGATGCATCACACCGCGGAAACGTCGGAATACGCGAGAACACTGAAATCCGCCGAAGAAAACGCTATGCGCCGACGTATCGGCATCTGGCGCGACTTTGTCGAACAAGATAAAGAGGCTGAGGAGAAGAAATCTGCGCCAGCACAAGACCGCACACTCAAATACGAAAAGGTACGGTACTTCATATCTGTTTTTGTATTTTATTTACATACCTCATAATATCTGCGTGTGAATTTCAGTCTGTGGGGATCGATTGAACGTGTCTGCTATTTTATTTCAAGCAATCCGCAAAGTTGCACCTAGAAAGTTCGTACAATACTTTAAATGGATCTAGGCATTCGTGAAGTTAGCCGTTTGTCTGCGCAGCGACCGCTTTTTCATACAAAATTGTGCAGACAAACGGCTAACTTCACGAATGCCTAGATCCGTAGAGTATTGTAATCGACAACAGATATACTATGTTACTATGAAAGATGTGTTGTGTGAAAGAGTAAAAATCTTGTATGTAAGGGACGGACGATATTGTTTTGTGTTCAAGGTGCCTCGTGGTTTCACAAATAATGTAGACGTGCGAGCCAAGTCGTACGGCCTCGTGCGCTGCGGGCCGGCGGCCGAGCTGCGCCGACTGCGCCTGCGCCGCGACGCCGAGAGACGCACCAATGCGGTACAAACCGAGACTTGCCACCATCCGACCCACAAATAAAACTACACAACCGGCTTTTAAAAAGATATACTTACAGGATTTTATTGCGTCTAAAATTTAGACGCGATAAAATTCTGTAGGTATATGTATATGGCGAACACAGCCGAAACGTCGGGAAATTATAAAGGTATTTAGCTAAATACCATTATAATTTCCCGACGTCTCGGCTGTGAGTTTCCTTTTGACCACGGTTGCAACACAACCGAGCGTCGGCGTCGGAATTAAGAGAAAAAATTGAGTTCCCACTTCTTTTCGCTCTTTTGTATACCTAAAATATTGTTTAGAACACTTTTTGTTGAGTGTTTTCGTTTCAGAAAAGAGGAATCCACTATACTATACTAGTATATGCGGTGACTTTTAATCTGTCACATCTTGAGAAAACAAGGTATAAATAAAGATATAATAAAGCAATTTGCGTAGATATTTTATGTAGGTCCCTGGTTGTGAGTCTCGGTCTCGCGTCCTAATTATATATGTAACAGTGCTGCAACTCAACCTAAAGGGCTGGAATGCTCGCTTAGCTATTCTTGCATCTGAACAACTCTTGTCTATAGGAGAAAGGTCCAACCAAACCCTAGGCACCTTCTAGGCACGTTTATTTTTTTAGTGTCCCATACCCAGAGGGTAAAACGGGACCCTATTACTAAGACTCCGCTGTCCGCCCGTCTATCACCAGGCTGTAACTCATGAACCGTGATAGTTAGTTGAGATAACAAATATTAAAAAACAGAATAAAAGAAATATTTAAGGGGCCTCCCATACAACAAACGTGATTTTTTGCCGTTTTTATAGATAATGGTACGGAAACCTTCGTGCGCGAGTCCGCACTTGGGCGGTTTTTCTAACCATGTTCAGATCTTTCACTTTCCCTTTTAGAATGTAAATTGAACAGCGGACATTTTGACCCCTCTACTGAATATTGAGCTAATATGTTTATCACGTGAGTTGTCTTGAATGAATGCGATGATGAATACAATGATAATTCTGACTCAATAAAAGAGAAAATTCAAAAAACGATTTCTGGACTATCTCTGCCTACTTAGCAACCGGCCAAGTAAATTTTGTGGGTGTCCATACTTTACAGCTGTCTTTCAATCCTAGTAGGTGATGTTTTAAAGCAAAAAGGTCCAGTTGCAGCGCTTACCTGATAAATTCTCGGCTGTACATTTTCTTATTAAAAGTTGTATCCAACAGAACAGAAACAGCCGGGAACTGTAGTTTTTAAAGATAATTATGACTATGTAGATAGTGATTGATTAGTTTGTGTCATGAATATTTTTGTATTAAGTAATTGTTATTGTGTGATGTAGTTATCTTTTTCAACGTAAATTTTCCAAAAATGGATTTTATTTTCAGTTTTTGCATAGTTTTTGTATTGTTTGGGTTTCGTTTTTTGGATTGTTTTGGAGACTCGTACGAGGGAGTTACCAGTTGGTGACGCTGTACGACGTACGTGTCTAGTTAACTATTATCAATGAGTACCTATGATGTTTTTAATGTTCCATTTTGTGTCTTATGTATGATTTAAGTTATTGTTATATTATGTATTATTTGAATGGCTTCTTATTATAATTTTATGAATGAATTTGAATGGTACTTCGATGTCTACGTATAAAACATGAAACCTCTTTCGACATCTTGCTGTTGTATAAAAATATTTTTCTATAACATAGCAGTCATTTAAAGTAAATAAGTATATTTTATTTTATATAGCAAACAGGTTGTTGAAGTGGTACATTTTATTATGCTGATAAGTGGAAGGTATTCTTATCACAGTGTTATACAAATATCTTTATTGTGTGTGTATTGTCTTCGTAAATTATAGAAACTCTAGATATACCTACACCTGCCACTTAGCAGGACGTACTGCGAAATTATTTGATTCGTCGCGAAAGCTATACATATGTTTTACAGATGTATGGAGCGTGGGTTAAGTCTGTGTACCGTATGCATTGTTTAGCTAAGAAAAATCACTATTTTGAATAGTTTATTTTCTCGACATCTTTTATACATTTTTCAACACGTCTTAGTGTACTTAGACTTGGCCCAGGATGTATTTTACATGAAAATTTCATGTAGGCTCTACCATACGTTAGCGCAATATTTATCGCAATGCGTTGTTATTTGTTGCTTTTATTTTTCTTGTAAATTTTAACGACCCGTGCGTCTAAAGGTTAAACATTGGCATTGCGATAGAATCGCGCGGCTAAACGTAGCTGGATAAGCCCTTAAAACATATTTTATACTGCGGTAAAATAAACAGATTTAGGCATGATCTTATTGTATGACTTGGGGCTCTTAGCACAAGAGGTCTCTCGACGAAGGCCAAGCATCAATGTCTGGTTCTCGTAGTCGTGACAGGGATTTGCACGATTGTGGCCATTTAACTCCACTATTGACCTAAAATTTTACGTTTCACTTGCTATTAACGAACGTGGAAGTCCCGCGCAGTTAGTCAGCTACGTTGAATTTCTATTGGTGTTCATTTTGTTTTGTATGGACTACCGACTCTGACGGCTACACAAAGCTTGACTGCACGCACTCAAAAATAATGGCTTTTCAGAATGCTTTGTCACGATAAATAAATGTATTCTCTTTCTTAGGTTGTAATCACCGAGGTCACCAACGAAGGCAGTTTCTTCGCGCAAAGCTGTGAGGTCGGGTCTAAACTGGAGAATTTGATGGAGAGGCTGCATCAAGAGTTCAAGCTTAACCAGCCGCTTCCGGGCTCATACACCCCAAGGCGAGGCAACATCTGCGCTTCTCGCTTCACGATAGACGACCAGTGGTACCGAGCGAAGGTCGAGAAGTTGATTGACCAGTCCACGGCACAAATTCTTTACATCGATTATGGTAACCGCGAGGTAAGATTATGATTACGTGCTGTCCGTATACAAAGTCAAGCCGGTTGGCGATTAGATTTTCTATAGAAATTCTACTTCTAATTCTAGAGTTACTGAACGCTTTACCCCGTTATTGTGATATCGTAATCAGACTCAGTCGTCATAACGCGATTCGATACAGGGAAACATGTGCCATGCATCGATACAATCATCAAATCGCAGATGCTAAAAGTGCTGTTTGCACTATGGCACTATATTTTTTATTTATATTTGAATTTCTGTGTTAAGATGCGGCCGATGACGAGGTTATTAGGCCGCCTAAATACTCCACCAGCACCATTGCGTACATTGCGTTACGAATTCAGTGCGTAGCACGAAAGCTCTGTTAATTCCACCAGAGCGGTCCAATTTTGTGAACCTCGCTAGAATGCCATCCCTCTCACACTCCCCTCATCGCTCAATACCAACAGAGATAGCGATAGTGTCAACGCGGGCTATAACTAGTGTTGTTTCAGGTTGTGCACACGAGCCGCCTGGCGGCGCTGCCGGCTGGCACAGAGACGGACCTGCCTTACGCACACGAGTACACTCTCTGCTGCGTTCGTTTCCCATCTGACGCCGACGAACGCGCCGAGGCCGTGGCTGTGCTTTCCGCAGACACGCTGAACAAGAAGCTGCTGCTTAATGTGGAGATGAGAGGCGCGCCGCCCGCTGTCACGCTGCTCGATCCTGCCACGAACACTGATCTTGGCAAGGTAATACATACCCCCTCTTGTACCAGTAGTTGTAGCTGCTTGAATCTCTTATTGACCTTGGTTGTATCCCCCCTCTATAGGAATTCTGTAGCCATAATCTCTTACTCCCCAAGTCCCCGCGTCAATCAGCATCGAAATTTTAATGTTTGCTATTGATACCTCACTTCCTCTTAAAGAAGCAACAAAACCCATTTTAGATTGTCCCGACGACGCCGACGCCACCATCTCCTTTTCTGGAGATGTATTTTAATTTGGACGCGTTATCGAAAACTGCCCAATGACAGCACCGATTGCTTTTGCAGCTATTAAAATTGGTCGGTTAATTAATAGAATCCGGCGAATTAAGGGTGGTCGCACAGCCCAGCCGAACGCGCCGAACTGTCAATTCAATAGAGAAAATGCTACTGACGTCAGAAGCGAGCCGCATTTTCTGACGTCATCAGCTTTTTTTGTATAGAAAAATGACTGCGGTGCGTACAGCGCGGACAAGTGTGCGATCAGGCTATAATACCCTTATAACGTCGTACGTGTAAGTAGACAGCTTTAGCTCCTATATCCTATCCTCAACAAGAGAAGTATGAAAGTACCTGATCTTCGGGGTCAGGACGGAGTAGGTTGAAGGAATTGAAATGGTTAGTTTTAACAATAATTGTCTGTCCACCAGAATCTGATAAAGGAGGGCCTGGTGCTGATGGAGTGGGTTCGCGAGGCCCGCATGGCGCCGCTCGTGGCGGAGTACCGCGCGGCTCAGGAGCACGCCAAGGCGGCGCGACTCAACCTGTGGCGCCACGGAGACATCACCGAGGACGACGCCGTCGAGTTCGGAGCCCGCCGCTAGGTCATCTGCAACTACACGGCTTCGAGCAACTAACGCTGCTCGTACAGATTACATTTTAGAATCAAGACTATGAAATTATTAAAATTTAATATCATAATAATGGAATTAATGGAATATTATATGAATCAAAATATTTCTTTCGAAGCAAATAGTATAATCGTAATAATCTTACACGTATGGTTGTTAGTATCTGATTACCCTAATTAATGTTGATTTTTATTTCGTTGTTTTATTCATTGTTTATTTTTCATCAATGTATTGTGTTCTATGTTCTTTGTACCTATAGTATAATTTTTTTTCCTGATGAACTGTATATTTTGTACTTCTGCAATTTTTATGCATAGTAAAATCTTGATAACTTATGTAAAGTCTGATTTTTTTTTTCATGTATTTCATATTTATAATAATTAATAAGGATTCATGTGACCCAATGTCGACTTCGACACTCTAGTTTCGTACTTACAAACTTTATAGTTCGTACACTTCTCTATTCCGGGATGTTATGATAAGCTATACCTCCTTGATGTTTACACTCATTAGAAGTACCATCAATATTGGTGCGTGGATTGTTACAATCATGGTATAATAATAAATATTTTAGGAAAAAATTCGTTCTTATTTTAAATTCCCCCTACCCTAAGGGTCGATTCACATCTGATGGAAGATCCGTCGCGGATTATCGGTCGCGGAACGCCAGAACTGACAAATGTATAGAAAAACACTCGAGCGTTCACACTCGACGGACTAACGTATCATCCGTCGAGTGTGAACGGTCGAGTGTTTTTCTATACATTTGTCAGTTCTGGCGTTCCGGGACCGATAATCCGCGACGGATCTTCCGTCAGATGTGAATCGACCCTAAGGGTATTATTAGGTAGGGAAACCTGAGAAATTATCAATAAATGTTCAACAATATTTTTGTCAAAATATTTTTATTTACTTAATAATTAAGTAATTATTAATTTTTTTTTTACTTAAATTGATTTCCAAATAACAAAGTGAGAACACATGAGTCCTAATAATCATAAAAGAAAAGCGTGTATAAATTCCGAATAATTGGCAAATAGGTGACGTTTTTGTTTATTCACCTGAGTTAAAAGGTGTTCCGAATAATTGGCAATCCCAAAAAAAACTCAGCATTTGAAATAATTTAGGTGATGATACATTTAAAAATCGAAATTACAATTTAGTTTTCAAAATCACCCATGTAGGTAGGTAGGTACAGTACGCACAAACAATCTAGCTGAAGTTAGGTGCACTTATCGATTGCGCAGGTTTGGTAGAGTAGGCGAGATAGGACGATGCAACAAACTAAGCGAGTGAGCGAGGCAGCTATACAACGCAGTCTTCGTCTTTTAGGCTTCATCAAAAATGGGTTCTGCGCAGCTACTTCAGAGAGCCAAAAGATCGGTTGTGCTCAACTTCTGATAAACTAATGTAAAGAAGCAAAACGAAACAGTAGGTATACTAGATAGAAGCTGAGCGTCCTGTTACTAATTCAACTATAATTAATATTAGGTAATTATTGGTGGTAAATTGAGGGTAAAAAATGAAAGCAACATCCACATTTGCCTGAATCCTTTCACCAAGTGTTGTAACATCTCAATCGGACAATTTTATTTACTTTTTCATATGGCACTGCTCTGCGTACGCCACTTTCAACAGTCACAGTCAATACTTACAATACTCTAAGTACGTGTACATATTATTTTCATCCAGTCGATAATAATAATCTGGCCCCAACTGAAGTTAGCAGAGCATGTGTTATGGGTAGGGTAACCACTATGACTTGATAATAGTAGTATACTTAATACTTTTGTTTACATAGAAAACTCAGCTCAATTGGACACCGGGAAGTGGGTCAAATACAGCTTGCAAGATTTGACCCGGACAAACATACAAACAAAATGACTGCGGCGCGTACGGCACGGACAAGTGTGCGATCAGGTTTAGAGGAACGTATTAAATTATATTACATTAATATAAATGAATGTTTAATGCGTTTTTATTATTTGTGAGCACTACTAACTTGATTATTTTTGCGTGGATTATGTGGAATAACATTATCTAGTCTAGAAGGCTTTCATTTCAAAATTTTGGTTTAAAAATTTTGAATTTAGATTTTCTAAAAATGTATTGCGTTCCTCTAATTATGTCCATGAGTGTAGTTTTTGTCCTAGTACATAACTATGTCACATTGGTAAAATAAAAGTGTCATTGTGTGTGAATAAAATTAATAGGAACCTATTGGCACAGAATACACATAGGCTACTGGTAGCAATATAGTAAAGCAAAAGTTGTAAGTATCTCTATTGAAAAATAACGCTTCTCTTTCTTCCTCGAGAATTTTAATGATGACAATCACAAATATATATTTTTACAAAATCTATGAAAGTGTGATCTTTTATCACAAAATTACAGAAATTTTTAAACATTTTCGTTACGCTTTGCAATACAAAACGTTAGTTCTAATTAAAAACTACGCTATACTAAAATTGACGTCAATATTATGTTAATTGAATAGTCAACCTAATCCTTTTTTTGTTTAGAATCTTGTAATCCAGATTTTTATTTTCGTTTAAGCCTCTCTCCCATAGCATAGCAAAAAATTAAAAATGAATAGGGGAGAGCCCACCGATTCATTTTATGCCAGGAATAGCTACATTTTTTTACATTTAGGTTGACCTCTATGGTTACTTATGAAGTCATTTCTTGAGTTGACGACGTGGAACACGCCGTCAGCAGAGCGCGACGAGTGTGAGAAACGACATTTATTATTTTTTGCCACAATTTTAACAATATAAATGCAAACTGGTACAAACCAGGTCTAATGTAGCAGCGAAAAATAATATATCGCGAATATTATTATTTCTTTATTTATTAACGTGCTCCATATCTACTTCATCTCATGTTGGCGAAAATTGAGTCACCTCGCCATGATAGACACTTACTTTAATGTACTTTACTTTTAATGAAATACACCAAGTATTTCATTAAAAGTTATAGTTGGCATGGTCTTTACAGTAAAAATCGAGACTTTTGGTCAACTATAACTTTTTATGAGATAAACCAATGAGCTACGCCATGATAATTAGCGTATATATCGATATATTGTATTTTTGCTGCTGACCATTACACTACAAAAAACCATTTGTTGTTTGATGTTATAACAATCCCAATAGCCAAACATAATGAATTTGTGATGATTAAATTGAATTTATTAATAAAATTGAATTCGCGACTAACAAATTTATCCGTATTAATTTGTGCTTTAAGAATAATATAGATGTCTAAACAATAAAATTAATAAAATAAACTTCATATCAAAATTAATCAAGCTCTTATTAATCGAACTTATTACATCGTCGATCGATTTGCATAAAAATACAGGCAAGTGCTAACATAGAATACTGTATAGTTTTGTGGATAAAAAAATTAAGTCTCGCCTTAATTTTTTTTCTTAATAAAGATTAACTATTTTATAAATTTATTTTGGTAGGCTGGAAGACAGTTTCAGACTCCGCAAAATGCCACAATGCCTGAAAACCAAACTTTTTAACCAATGTGTCTTGCCCACAATGACATATGGCGCCGAAACATGGACGCTCACTAAGGAAACTGTGCGCAAAATGAGGGTCGCACAAAGGGCAATGGATTGTGGCATGCTCGGCATATCGTTGCTTGACAGAGTCCGCAATACGGATATTCGTAGGAGGACAAAAGTAGCAGATATCGAAGACCAGTTTTGATGATGGCAGGTGGTGTAAGGCTATGACCGAATGGTACCCAAGGGAAAGCGCTAGAAGTCAGGGCAGACCAGCAGCCAGGTGGATGGATGATATAGAGGCCATTGAGGGAAAGATATGGATGAGATGAGCACAGGGCCGATTACAGTGGCGTTTGAAGGAGGAGGCTTCTGTCTATTATTTGAGCTGCCAATGATGATTTAATTTATAAGGAATGAATCCAAGACATACTGGAACTTAATCAATGAAAATATATTTCATAATACATAATACAGAAGACAAGAACTATACATAAATTAAACTGGATTTGATTTAGAACACACACAGTCCAAGCTTTGATATTCCATTACATCATCAATCACAACAATCATAATCTTTTCATCACCTAAACTGTGTGCACAATACTGCGACATTCCTTACTCTCATCATCATAGTAAGGTACCTCGGCAGGCAAGGGAGGGACATTGGCCAAAAAATTTTGTATCGATGAATAATAATCCCTACATGTCCATGTGTCATCGTGCCCCCCACCCATCAAGACAACTAGTTTCTTACAGACGGCACCGCAGCGGTTGTAGAGGTCCTTTGCCATAGATGGCGGTACCAATGTGTCGTTTGAGCCGCACATCACCAATGTTGGGGTCAGGATGCGCCCGATTTTCTGTAGTGACATGTACTGGAATGGGAAAAACAGGGTTACTTGCAATAATATGAAGCATGCTGTTTTTTAAAGAGCGCAGTCTGTCTTTCTAGTTGTTTGGATGGTCTTACTAAGGGAAAGTGAAAGACGTGTGCGGTTTAAACTTCTCGCCCATTTCAATTAGCATGAGCGTAATTAGCTTAAAAGGGACTTTTCAGAGTAATGACCTATGCAGACATCCAAATAGAAATACGATGCCTAATGATTTCTGTTTGTTTGAATGTCCATGCCGTCTGGTCTGCGTAGGCTTTAATACAAGTCCTAAGTGTTACCTTGTTCTTATGACAGAAGTTCGGCAGCCAGTCCAGACATTTCCACTTAAGAATGATCTTCGCCATGTCGGGTATGCTGGTGAATGTGTTCTCGACTACCACCGCCCATATTTTATTTCTGTTCTCCGGTCTTGAAGCTACGTCTATGGCCACTGCGCCACCTGAAATCAATTGAAATGGTGATTTCACATAAAATAAGTTCAGGAATCGTATTATTAAAGAAACTACAGCTCTTTATTGTTGTTTTTATTTTTGTAGAGAATAATGTGATCCTATTTACAGAAAACCCAACCAAGTCATATAGGACATATCACATTGATTTGGTTGGGTTTTCTGGGACAAAATTACTGTGAAAATTCAACTAACTCAAACGGAGAGGAATTAATTTATTTATTTATCGATGATAGACAAGTAGCTGTTGCTGATATGTCTATATGTTGAAAGTGTGAAATAGTCTGATTGTTCAAGATTAGTTAATCTTTTTGAGCACTGATTTATTAGTTTGTAGCCAATTTCCTTTAGACAATATGTTTTCTCAAAACTAAAGCTGTGTTGTAACAGCCAATAAATGATTCCACAGATGATCAATGTGTACTAACCTAGAGACCTGCCAAACACAATGAGCTTAGTGGGGTCAATGTCCGTCCTCTGCAGGATGTAATCGAGGGCACATTGTGCGTCCACATACAGACCGCGCTCAGACGGAGAGCCTTCAGACAGGCCGTAGCCACGGTACTCTATCATCATTATATTGATGTTCAGCTTATGATAGAATCCGGTCACATTTGATAACCTGTCAAGTAAGACAATATTAAAGGTACAAGTTTATTACTGATACTGTGACAATTTATAATGTTAACTCTTATTTCCTGACAGTTTTAGAAATGCAAATTGCCAGGAGAGAAAATCAAATCACAATATTTTTATCTAGAATAGAATATACACGTAAATACTTGTAAATATTGCAAAGTCAATAATCCAAATCTTAGAAAATCTTAAAAGTTTTAAGTCTTTAGGATGAAGGTACTCTTTATTCTCAGATTGTTCAAGGTCATGATGCTGAATATGCATATCATTGATATGAGGATTAACTTTTAAAGTAGGTACTCCTTTCGTGTCCCTGGCATAGAAATTGCAATAAATTCAGTTTTTCATCTAAAAATATGGTGGTTTTGATGTTATTGTAATATTGAATTTCCCTGACATGGTAGTTTCATAGTTTTTAATAGTTTGGTGCAATTTTTATGATTTTACTACATATTATGGTTTTGAAAAACTGAATTTATTGTAATTTTTATGCAGGGGCACTAAAGCAGTACTTTAAACGTTAATTCACCCAGTTGAAAAATCAGTGACAAACGTCACACATTAAGAAAAAAAAATCTATTACCAAATGTGTTTTAAAATTATTATGCATACCTCTGTCCCATATTTCCAGCATTTCCATGAAAGAATATCATAGTCGGTTTAAGGTTACTGTTTGTTGGTTGCTTTATAAGAAACATATGAATTTTGAAGCCATCTTTATTTGTTATTTTGATACTTTCGTAGGGCAGCTTGTAGTTACTTGGTTGCAGCACAAATACTCTCGAATCTGCTGGGTCATTTGGGTAGTACAGAAGAAGATCTTGAGCGCTGTACAGTATACCTGGTTGGAGATAATTGATATAATTTAATTTATTGTCTCTCTTTGCAGTTTATTCTATATATTCCAAGTCTTAACTTACTAACAAATCTGATCTGGTGGTCTAATCCTGCCGCTTTGGGTGAATCATATTATGCCGCCAGATTAGACCAGATTAGTTCATTAGCCAAAGATTAAATATAAACTTTTCTTAAAATAAATGATATAATTACGTACAAACTTTTTTAAACATTGCAATAGTAAAATTTATACATCTGAAAGGATTGTGAGGAATCCAGTAAGTAGTGAATGTGTTTTTATTGTCACTTAACATAGAATAATTCTGTATGTTTCAAATGCTTATTGTATTTGTACATCTCTAACTACACATTTTAGTCATCATCCAGTTTTATTTAAAAATAAAAGGTTCTTCAATGACTAAAGATATGAAACTGTCTACCATCTGGAGAAAATTCGACATAGCCATCATCCTGCATTTTTTCTGTGCCTAGTAAGGTCATAAGACTTGTTTTTAAAGTTGTTAGTTCAATTTGAATTTACCAACACTATCTACCTACTTCCACCAATCCTTTCTGTCATTTTGAGGAAATTCAGAGCGATGACTCTATGGGCTAGATTACACTAGCAATTCACTACAGATCACGCCATGTAAATCCAAAGTTACAGTAGATAGGTAAAGTAAGAAATTAAAAGACTCACCCGATATTCCAAGAACGAAAACACCAAAAGCTAATAGAAAACCGTAAAACCAAAAAACCAGAACACTAGAAAATAGCGTAAAAGCCGACACTATCCAAAGCCTGTACAAAATGATCCTCAATATGTGGTACATTTTCACATTCATTGTATAATTTATGAACTCATTTTTCAGTAGATTAGAAATGATACACAGTAGAGTACGAATCGATGTAAGTCTAAACTTCAATAGTCAGCTTAAAACAAAATAGCGGTAATTTGAATAATTTTTGATCGTAATAGAATATAATTTCAATACATATTTCGTGCAATTTCGTTCGTTATTATTTTCAATTTCATGGAATTTCTTTCCACTCGCGGAGTCTTTCTTTCTCGAACCAATGATACTTGGTCCTAGCCAAGGGTGGCGGTATAGAACTCACCACTTATCTGTCTTTATTTGGCAAATGTAGTGTTTAGGGCGCTAGAAGGAGAAGAACAATCACAGATTTGTGGGAACGTTCAATTTTACACACACATGTACGTGCACTGTACATGAGTTTGGAGTGCAAAGCTATTGTGGGGTCTTATCGATAGTATGATGTCGATAATTACTATGATTAGCGGGCTTGGTAATAACTGCTGCATATCTTATTTTATAAAATTTATTATAAACTTGAATAGAGTACGAATGTTTTGTTAAATTCAAATATTTGAGTCAAATAGAAAATAGAATAGGTAGGTAGATAGAACTCCTATGTATTGTTTAGGCAATATTCAGTAGTTACCTTGGCCACGTAAGATATTATTAAATGGAATGCAAGTTTATAAGTGAGTATCTTCGCTTTAAATATTTTCTTGTATCTTTGTTTGTATATTGTAAGGTCCATGTGGTGTACAATAAAGTATTTTCTATCTATCTACATAAAAATTATATGTACATTATTTGGTAGTAGGATTTTATTAAGGAGGGTGCTATTTTTAAAATAAAACGATCTACTTGCATTTACATTTTATTATGAGTATTTTTTTCCGGGATACAGTCTATACCTGTGTTGAACGACAACCTCCTCTATCTTCCAGTGAAAGTCCCATTAAAATATTCAGCCGTTCCGGAGATTATCCTGACAATGCTGGCGCCACAGGCGAGCTGAAAGAGTTAAGTGTGGTCATTTCACATATCTTTAAGTGTGCTATTTTAACAGATTTTATGTGTTTTGCTACTTTTAACTGATAAATTACTGACTAAATACATCAACCTATCAACAGTCATCGTAATAAAAGATGCCCGCCTCACGAACAACGAACTTTTTAACACAAATTTTGTTGTACAAAAACCTATTGTACAAAACATATCGATACCTTAGGTACAACACTAGTTGAAAATAACCTATTCAATACAAAATCAAATAAAAACTATCTAAAACGCAAAATTATCATACTGTAGGAGTAGCAGC
This sequence comes from Epirrhoe alternata, assembly GCA_963565295.1. Lineage (NCBI taxonomy): Eukaryota > Metazoa > Arthropoda > Insecta > Lepidoptera > Geometridae > Epirrhoe > Epirrhoe alternata. The sequence goes on from OY751375.1 coordinate 7,996,240, forward strand.
ATGATCAGCGATTGAAAATATTATGATGACGATGTATTTAGTTCACATTTTAATGAAAAAAGTAGCAAAACACTGAACTCACCAATGAACGCAAATGATTTCACGAATATTATCCGTTTTTGCTGTTCCTTTGTTTGAAATCACTGCACAAACCATGACAAACATGCTCTGGCTTAATCTAGTGTAGCTTATTTGCCTGTATTAATTGAAAATAGTTAATAATACATGAATTTGTAAATAACGCACTCTGGCACGACTTTGTTTGGGACCGAAAACGCGAAATCTATCCAAAACATAGAGTATCCTATCAAGTAGGGATGACACTGCGCGATAGAGATAGCAATACAGAGTCAACGCGCTAAAACGAGACATCTATATATCTTTCAAATTCAGCCGTGCAATAAGGCTCACACATGCAAGGAGTGCCACACTTGACAAGCAAATAGATTTCCTCTATAGTTATAGTTACTCTGTGGTCCTAGCTTTCTTTGATTGATTTGATTCTTCTTCTTTTTTCTTCTTCTTCTTTTATAAAATGGCAATCAGGTGTACATCTGCCAATGTCAAGTTTTAAATATAGATTTATAGTTATGTCAGTCAGTTAAGTCCTGTCGATGGTTAAAACAAAACACGGCCGCTTGTTTTCTTCAAAACTCTTACGGAAATTCGTAAAATGTGAAATGGTCTATTTCTGGACAAAACATACCATAGAGGTCATGCTCAAATCTCAATGTCATGATTGCTGTCAAAAAAGCTTGTATCAACAAAAAGGTACCATGATGTTGTTTTTCGCCATTTTAGGAAGAAGCACTGCTCTGCTATTTTATTTCCTTTTTCTTGTGTTTTACTATGTAATTTCGGTGGCATTTTACTACTGAAGCCTTGGATTTGAAACATATCTGGAAAATGGAATGGGGGAGTATTGAAGATGATTTCTCATTTGACGAAAAATTTCCGTTAGAGTTTTGAAGAAAACAAGCCGCCGTGTTTTGTTCAAATCATCAACAGGACTTGACTGACTGACATGACTTTATATTTATAATTAAAATTTGACATTGGCAGAATTACACCTAGTTGTGTAGATTGCCATTATCTAAAAAAAGAAGAAGGTACCATGCACAGAGTAACTATGATAAATCCATGTGTAGTATCTTCGATCATTAGTAGGGATGAGCCTTACTTAACTTGTATTTCCCAGAGAAATGGGATACTACTAGTATAGTATAAAACATCATTGGTCGGCCTAGCGGCCTAGTCTATAGTTACTCCAGCCCCCTTACCATGGCGTTTGTCTAGGTACCAGAGAATAGAAATAAATGACAGTAATGACATTAGAGTGTGGATAAAATGGGTAGAAAAGTAACTTTTTTCCACTTTCTACGCGTTTTATCCACACTATAATGTCATTACTGTCATTTCTTTCTATTCTCTGGTACCTAGACAAACGCCATGGTAAGGGGGCAGGTATTCAATCATAAAGCATTGAAACCAACAAAAAGGTACCATGCTAAATCCATGATTGAAACGTTCTCGCTATAGCTACATTAAAAAAAAAACGACCTTTGTCCCAGACTAGTTACTCTGTGTCCCAGACTAACAGATGGCGCTTTTGTTAACCTTTTTACTGTCACTGTCAGCACGTGCACTTCACGAAATTTTCGCCGGCTGTTTAATGTTTTAATTTGAATTGTTGTGTTGCTTTGACGAGTTCATAACAGTAAATAGTGTATTTACTCCGATAGTTTGATTTGATGAGTTGAGCCCTCGCTCCTCCTCGTACTTCTTACGTCGAGTGTGTTGTTTTACGATAAACCTCTACTTGAGGCAGTGACTCTGAGACAGGACTCTTATTTTAGTTTTAGTGCTTTTTGTGTTGTTTTTCGTTGAGACAGTGACTCTGTTACTCTTTAGTTTTAAGTGCTTTTTGTGCTGTTTTTCGGGTACCTGTATGTAGTAATAGTAATAGTAAATTTTATTTCCAAAAGTACTTATAGTCTAATACACAGGTATGGCAATGGGCTCCGCACTGGGTCTGGCCTGTATCGCGGAAACCCGAGGTACCTATGTATGACAATGACTCTGAGATAGGACTCCTAGTTTTTAGTGCTTTCCACCATGTCTAGTAAACGTTGTTGCATTCCGCAGTGTGTGGAAGTTGAAGGTGTGTATTGTAATTTTTTTTATAATCATGTGTCCTACTTTAATAGAATACCTACCATATAAATAACATTGTGGGGTACATTTCGTTTATTGAATCTAGGCATTCGTTAAGATAGCCGTTTGTCTGCGCAGAAAACAATTTTGTATAAAAAGCGGTCATGGGCAAAAGCATCAAAGGCTATCTTCACGAATGGCTAGATAGATCCGCTAAATGAAGTGTACATGTACCACCTGAGTAAGTGCCTACAAATACTAGTAAAATCTAGGTAACTCTTAGCAGTAGACTCTTTAGACTGATAGTACAAATCACAATCAGCAAACAGTTTAGGTATGAAGCCCACCGATCAGGTGGATTGATGATCTGTAAAAGAGAGCTGACTAAAACTAGATAGAAATGTCAAATATAGCTCTTGGGGAGTGAGAGCCTATGCTCTGCAGTGGACTACTATGGGCAGATGATGATGTACCTTTTAAAGAATATGTCAGTTTATGTATATTTGTGTATCAGCCTTTTATAATGTGTGTACCTACTTATTATCAATTTTTTTACAAATTATTAATTTCATGTTTTTTAGGTCAACATAAAATTCTTCATTTGTTTCCAAACCCTGATAAAGAAATTGAGCGATTTCGAACATGGATCTATGCTATAGGTGGAAATATTTTGAGCCTCTCCAATGAATACATATACAAACACCGCAAAGTATGCCACGCTCATTTTGAAGAAAAATATTGTTGTCGAAACAACAGAATTTCTAACATAGCAGTGCCAACATTACATATACCAGGTATTTTGTTTTTAATTACCTACCTGTATAAACTCTAGACTGGTTAAAAATAATTATATCATATAAGAAGGTACCTAGTTGTTGAGTAGAATCAACCTAAATAAGTTTTGGCCTATTTTCCCTGGAACAGCTCATGACTCCATCATCCGATTTGCTCGCTGTTACCATATTATTGCATTGTCACCGAGGACTCACAAGTGTACCAAAATTCAGCTCAATCGGACACCGGGAAGTGGGTCAAATTAAGCTTGCAAGATTTGACCCGGACAAACATACATACAGACAAAGATTGCAAGTTAATTAAAAGCTTTTAAAATTAACCTTAAACTTGATTAGTGCTTTTTATGATTTCAGGTTTTAGAAAATATGAGTAATAAAAAACATGTAATGAAACTGAGTTTGGTATAATGTTAGTTATTCTATTTCAGGTCCACTGTCTCGACTAATATTTACATTTGAGGAAACAAGACCACTGAGGGAGATTCAAAATTTACCATCTACATCAAAAAGTAAGCTTATAAATTTAACTTTCTACAGTCAATTGCAAGCTCTGTAGGTTGTTTGTACAGGGTGTCCCAGGAACGGAAAAGGTTTTAGTTATTAAATTTTTTGTGACATTTTATTTATTGAGCAGTTGTAAGACAATTTTGGTAATTTTGAGGTGAATAATTAACTGGTAATTAGCTAAAAGTTGGGTCTCTCCAATCCAATGACTATTTACTCCGAAACCCGTCATCCGTGATCGTCGCTCTGCTGGCAGTAGTGCAAAAAAGTGCTTACCCACCGTCCACCTCCCTGAGATCACCTCGACTCACGGACTCATGGTTGAATCACCTAGTACGGAAATATTTAAATTAAAGACCTGCTTAACTAAAGCTTGTGTGAGCTTTGTAGACTGGGCAACGCCAGGTATTTATCGAAGTAGGAATAGACTGTATGATCTTTATGCTACTAGAGAACTAATGCTTCACAACCCATCACATATCTTATACATTAAGAACTATTCTAAAATATTTAAAAAAGTATGTCAAGCAGCTAAATCAATGCATTTGAGAAATAAAATAGAATCTTCTTCGAATAAAATTAAAGCCACTTGGAAATTAATAAATAATGAATCAGGTAAATCAAAACATGGTTTTAAACAGATAAATTTAAAAGTTAATGATACTCTTTTAACCAATAACACTGAAATAGCTAACGCGTTTGATAGTTTTTTTTCTAATGTAGCCCAGGTTGCGACCCGGTCACTCAATTCCTCAGCTTCTAGCGCACTCGCCTATCTAGAAACTGGTGTTACTCAGATTAACAGTGAGTTTGAGTTCAGTTATGTGAGCGCAGATCATATTGTCAAAACATTTAAGACTTTGAATATCAAAAATACTGAGGATTTATGGGGAATATCAACGAAGATACTAGCTACTATTGTCATTGATATTGCACCATGTCTAGCTTATGTCTTTAACAGATGTGTTGACGAGGGTGTTTTTCCTGACCATAAGAAGTTTAGCAAACTTATTCCTTTATTCAAATCTGGCAATGAAAGCGACCCTGCTAACTATAGACCAATTTCGATTCTGCCTGCATTAAGTAAAATATTTGAAAAAGTTATTTTGAATCAATTGCTAGCTCATTTTAATCTCCATGGACTACTGCATAATTATCAATTTGGATTCACCAAAGGTCGTTCAACAACTGACGCGGGTACTTTGCTTCTAAAGCACATCTATGAAGCCTTTGAAAACTCACAAGACGTGATCGGAGTATTCTGTGATCTGTCCAAAGCATTCGATTGTGTATGTCACGAGACTCTGATTTCTAAGTTAAAATATTATGGCGTTCAAAATAAAGCTATAGACCTTGTCCAATCATATCTCTCCAATAGAGTCCTTAAGGTCGATGTAGGTGGCGAAAGGTCTTCAGGGTCAATTATTGACATGGGTGTACCACAAGGCTCGATATTGGGCCCGTTCTTGTTTCTAGTGTATATAAATGACCTCCCTTCTTTTGTAAAAGACACGTGTGACATTGTTCTGTTTGCTGATGATACCTCTTTGGTTTTTAAAGTTGATAGATATAAAGAAGAGTACGATGATGTTAATGCGTCTCTGTCTCTAATTTTAAACTGGTTTACGGCTAATAATCTCTTACTTAATGCCAAGAAAACTAAATGTATTAAATTTACTTTGCCTAACGTGGTTCACAAAGCAACAAAAATTGAATTAAATGGGGAAGCACTCAATCTGGTCGATACCGCTATTTTCTTGGGGCTAACTGTTGATTCCAATTTGCAGTGGGGGGCTCACATTGAAAGACTTGCAGGTAGACTGAGCTCCGCCGCATATGCAGTTCGTACGATTAGGAGATTGGCTGACGAAGAGACAGCTAAGATAGTATATTATAGTTACTTCCATAGTGTGATGTCATACGGTATATTTCTCTGGGGTAAAGCAGCCGATATTCAAGATATATTTGTTTTGCAAAAGCGAGCTGTCCGTGCGATTTACAAATTGAAACCACGGGACTCACTGAGACAACGTTTTAAAGAAATAAATATTCTAACAGTTTTTTCCCAGTACATTTATGAAAACATTTTGTATACTCATAAAAATATCAATAACTTTAGGAAAAAAAGTGATGTGCATAGCATTAACACAAGAAATAAGAATAAACTTTATTTGCCTAAATTTAGATTAGAAAAAGTAAAAGGTTCTTTTATGGGAAATACGATACTTTTTTATAATAAACTTCCTGAAAACGCGACTAAACTGCCTATTCGAAGATTTAAAACTTACATAAAAAATACTCTTATAAAAAAAGCTTATTATTCACTTAAGGATTATATTAATGATAAATTCGCGTGGCCTGATGTCGCTCTGCCCCTCGACGGCTGATGTGTCCTCAATGTCTGCTATCTTGTATTATATAATTTAAGCAATTGGTAGGTAGGTACCACCTAAGTTATCATAAGTTTAGATTTAAGATGGATCACCTAAAAGAAAGCTAGGCCCCAAACCGTGTTTGTTGCCCTGATTCTTCACGGTATTGGTCGCGAAGGAACAGGAGTAAAATCACCTAGTTTTAAGACGTTTCAAAGTGATCCCAGCGGTCTTACTGAATAAATGCTTTTTGACTTTGACTTTGACTTTGAGTTCACCTACTGAACATAATAATAATAATTATTTTTAGCCCTTCGGCGGCCGCTACCGCGACACACTCCCTACGCTCGCTCGCCTCGCGCATGGTTTTTTCACTAGCCTATTTTTACTAATATTTATGAAATGATTTTTTTTTGTTTTGTTATGAAAATCCCGAGAAAATCGCTAATGACTATCCTTTCAATTCATTATTGCTTCCTTGTATCACTTAGTCCATTCGAGCGTGCATGTGTGTGCGCTCGGATGTAGCCGGGCTGTGATTGGTGAAATGTCTGCTCTCCTTGAAAATCATTATGCAATCCCACTAATATAATAAAGCTGAAAGTTTGTGTTTGTTTAGATGTTTGGATGTTTGTGTATCAATCACGCCTAAACCAGTGAACCGATTTGGATGAAACTTGGTATAGGCATAGATAGTGACCTGGAATAGCATATAGGCTATTCAAAATGTTGGTACCACGCGGGCGAAGCCGCGTGCAGAAGCTAGTATGTCCTATAAAATCAATAAAAGATACGTTTTTAAGTGAAAATTTAAATCGGCTTAGGACTTAAATTGATACGGTCAAACTACCCAAAAATGAAGCCCTGTCAGTTTCTCTTGAATCACTCTATCTATTAAAAAAAGCCGCATCAAACTCCGTTTGAAAGATCTAAGCATACATAGGGACAGACAGACAGACAGCGGGAAGCGACTTTGTTTTATACTATGTAGTAATAATAATACTCTCGCAATACATTTTATTCTGTAGTTACATTAAATATTTAATAATGACATTGCAGATCCTGTGGCTATAGAGATAGTATCTGATGTGTCAAGCAAAGGGTTGGAACATACACTCGAATTAAATACTACTGAGACAACAACAGTTAACAGTAAGTAAAGTCCTATAGAACAAATGGGAGTTACTGATTTTAATGAGAAATGTTTGTTCATATCTTGTATAGTAATTATAATAATAGTAGAAATTGAGTTATACCGGGCGAGTTTTGTTAAGCGCCCTCTGAGGGGAAAATCGAAACTGCTATGGTTATGGGAAAATCTTTTTAGGAGTCGCTGGCTCGATTTTTATAAAATTCCACCCATTATTATGTGATCATCTACACTAATTATAAAGAGGGAAGATTTGTTTGTTTGAATTGAATAGGCACCAAAACTAATGGGCCGATTTGATAAATCCTTTCACCAATAGAAAATAATAATAATATAATTACATTACAGATCCTGTGACTGAGGTGGTAGCCCCAGTTGTGTCAAGCAAAGTGCCAGAGCATATTCTTGAAATTAACACTAATGAGAAAACTGTTAGCAGTAAGTAACTTGAATATTAGTTTATTGAAGTGGATCTACTATACAGAGCTCTTTATTGTACTGATTTTTAATTCGTCCTATGTACTCCTACGGTCATTCTTATAAAAAAGTTCAGCATACCTTAAGACTTGCTAATCTCGAGATGCACTTATTTGGTCAAATTTAAATAAGTTAATGAAGAGTAAAGTTTAGTAAAACAACACCTTAGAAGTTCAATATAATTTTCATAAGATTGAACGCTAATGTGGACCATTCATTACAATTAAAAGAGTATTTGTGTTGTATTTTACGCAAGCAATATTTTCAGGGACATCTTATTAGTTCTACTCCTCATTGAATTTCATTTATTAAATATTAAGTGTCTATTTATATTTATTTACAGGGCGCACTCACAAGAAAACAAGAATTGTTGCTTCCAAAAAAATGTTTACGACTTTAGAATGTAAACTATATCAGAAATTAATGAAAGTGAGAAGTCAACTCAGCAAGTGTCGCAGAAAGGTTAATAAGCAGTCTGCAAGTCTCAAGGCTGCAAAGAAACTAACCTCAAGTCCTGCATTTGTAGATGCTATCAATAAAATGCCAAATACTGCAAAACTATTGACAATGCTTCAGTTTAGAGAAATAAAAAAAAAGGACAAAGAAAAATTATAGCCTTGTCTATTCTAAAACAAAGTGCTAAGTGCTACAGATTCTTGAGAAAAATCTTCATTTTGCCGGCTCCACAAAACTGTCAAAACTAATAAATCAAGCAAATATGAAACCAGGAACAGATAAGAAAATTTTCCATCAAATCAAAGAAGCAACTGCAAACTTAAAAGTTGACGATAGACTGTGTGTACTTCTATTTGATGAATTGTCACTGAAAGCCAACATCACATACAATGAGCGAAAGGACCAGGTAATTGGATTTGTCACTGATGGCCAGAAAACAAATCTGAATATGCCGACCGTGCACAGGTGTTTATGGTAAGGGGATTGACCAGAAATTATAAACAACCTGTATCTTATACATTCTCTGCAGGGGCAACTAGTGGCCCAGAACTAGCAAAACAAGTCAAAGCTATTAAAGAAGCTATTAAGAATCAGGCTCAAACCTGGGTTTTCAAGAGTGAGCAGCTGTACAGGAGTGAAATAACGCCTCACCTTAACAAAGATGCCAAGCTTTTTAGCGGCTAACTGAGCTTTTGACTCGTTAAACGACAATCTACGAGTATTGTACTGAGAGCGCAAAGATAGGTCTTGGCGTTGTCTTTTCACTCAAAAACCATGCAAATCGGGTTCACCGCATCATGTTTTAAGCAAGGGAAGCTTAATCTGGTTCAATACCGCTATTTTCTTTAAAGAAATGCGACATTTTAACTATCCAAAAAAAGTTGGTTTCAAGACTTGGTACATTTTGTGTTCAAATTTAAGTAGGATGCCATAAAGATATCTTGACGAAAGTCACAGGGTAAATAGCTGTTGAAATGGCGATGTTTTTAAAATACATTCGGATTAACAAAAGTTCTATGACTTTTCCTCAGAAAATGCCCTTGAAAGTATTGGTATTGTTTTCAGTTTTTCATTTTACGCTAGATCATTTTATTTTATGGCGCAGTCGAGTGGGTTTTGAAGTAAATAGTCATTGGATTGAAGAGAGCTAACTTTAAGCTAATTACCAGAGAAAAAATTATGAGCTTATCTTAATTATTCATCTCAAAATAAACAAAATGGTCTTGCAACTGCTTAATAAATAAAATGTCACAAAAACGTGAATAACTTCTAAACTACAAAAAATCGCTGAACATACATGGGGGTGATTCGGGTAGCCCTTGGGGTGCTGCATCACTGGACTTCCGCTCAACAGTCGTTCCTGGGACACCCTGTATAATGCATTATAGATAGTCTTGATAAAGGCATAGCTTGTATAGTAGGTATGTACGACCTATACCAACTATTGTTTATTCTGTGCCAGATAGTTGCTATAACAGACATTCAGGTGGCAGCACTTTACGTGTTACCCATTTTAGGCGCCGAGAAAGGCCTCTAATTCTCACTGTTTAAAAGTACTCTGTGAGTTACTCTGAGAGGCGGCCAATCGGAGTGCAGTGTCGCCGCAGTAATTTGGCGGAATTTTTGTCGAATTATGGCGAATGTCGCCGCTCCGCTAAACAAAATGATCGAAGTTGTTCCGCACGCCATTGAATTCCGATGTCTACTGCTGCAGGAAGATTTTGCAGCATTTTAAGATTTCATTCTTTGATTTCAAACAGTTTTAGTATTCACAATCAAGCAATGTTTTACACACCTATAAAAAAAATAGTACGAGTAGGTAATAGCAGAAATGCTAAATTTTGACATAATCTCGTATAATTGAAGTCTTTCCAAAACGCTGATATCACACGAGGAGACTTATAATTGGCTTAGGATAAAGTTTCTCTGTCCTCAAACAAAGCAAACAAATTGTATATGGTGTACTTATTTACTGAAACTGTTTTTAAAGAAATTAGAGTTTTCCCTATTTTTGTAAGTATGTTGGGGCTTGTTTTTCTGGGAAAAATAAAGAATACAGTAAGTATTTATGTAATTCGATAGATTTTTATTTACAATAAATCATTAAAAATTTGTAAGTAGCTTAGTTTAGTCGTGAATGTTATTGAATTACAAAATAGTCGGATCCATCACGAGTAGACATGCAAAAACACTTATAAATTATTGGCCCCTTAGGTCTGATTTTAATGAACACAAAAAATGGCAATATAGATGCCTCTTCTGAAAACTACATGAAAAATTCGTAGATTCAGCACAGATATTTGAAACGATTTGAATAAGAATAATAATAACTCGTACCTATACCTGTATTAAAGGTGCATGAAAATTAATGTTTCTGTGAAGTTTCTAGTAATTTCTGCGGCTACACAGAATGGACCCTCTAATTCTAAAACAAAAGAATAAAGAATAACCTATGTATTAGTGGACAGAATAATGTTTCAGAGTATTCAATTAAATATGTTCATGACTGGATAAAAACACAACGAACTTCATAATATTAAATGATAATTAGTAAATCGATATTCATTAATAATAATTGATTGATAGAAATGCGTGTAAAAGCGAAAAACAAACTTTATAACAGAAGTCGAATAGTCGCAAGTTTTAGTAAATATTCAATGATTTTTAGGTATTTGGCCCAAAAAGGTACAGTCAAGTTAAGAATTTTGAGAATACTGATTTTCAAACTGCATTTAGATTCGTTTCAGGCATTTGATACCTATGGACTGCAACATTCGACTTATGATATAAAAAACATTAGCATCCGTAAATACGGGGTTGGATTTGTTTTTTTTTATATTGTCCAGATAAATAGAATATTCCAAAATGACACGGTATGCATGGCAAAGTCAGTTGTTATCGCCATTTAGCGGTCACTAACTGTAAACACGTATAATCGTCTCGATGATAACATGCTACAATTTTTTTGTCAATCAAGAATTTTCGATACCAAAAGTATTAGGTGTTATTTAATGTAATTTCATTTATCTGGACATAAGTGCTAATAGAAATCATTATATGAATCTTATCACAAAAAATAGTTTGTATAATCCATGATTTTTTCAACTTAACTACAAGAATTGTTAAAGCTACGCATAACCCAAAAAGATTACAATACACCTAAACCCACACAACAATTATTCATCTAAATATTTTTTTTTATTACAATTACGCTTACAAAATTGCATTGAAATATTTATACTAAATTAAATACATAAAATTAATAAATTAACTACTAACAATATTAAAATACAGCCATGTTATAAAACTTCATAGTCATTATATTTAGGTACTTAGATATTTTATTTGCATTTCTCACGTGACTGTACAATAATATAAATAGTGCCCTCATGTGATCTGCGTGTTTGTACGATGTTTATTCGAGTAGCTATCGACGAGAACTATATTCCAGTAAACTTTTTTGTAAATTCATCAAAATCCGGCACAACATACAACATTTTATATAGGGTCTTTCATTTTAAACTAACTTAATTCAGGAATTAGGTTCAACAAGTTAATAAAAAATATTTATGATATAATTTTTTTTTGTTAAATCCCGAGAAAATTGATAGACTATCCATTCAATAGATTGTTGTTTCTTGTATAACTTAGTGCATTCGAGCGTGTGACGTGATGTAGCTGGGCTTCGATTGGTGACGCGTCTGTTCTCCTTGAAAATATTATGCAACATGTCCTAAAAATCAATAAAAGATACATTTTGCAGTGAAAACTAAAATTGGCTTAGGAATTAAAATGGTACAGTCAATGAAAAGATGGATGGATTGTATGAAAGAAGATATGGGTAAGAAGGGAGTGAATACGAAGATGACGAGTGATAGGGGAGAGCGGAAGAAGAGAACATGTTGTGCCGACCCCGCATAAGCGGGATAAGGGCAGGCAAATGATTATGAATGATGACGGTCAAACGTCTATTTACAACCCGCAATTGAGGCTTTGTGTGTTTGTATATTAAAATGAAATACCCTGTATACTTACTATAATAAATCTTACCCTGTACTTTATGAACATGGAACATCGTACAATCTGTGGTGTATGGAAGTAGTCAGTATGAATGTGATGTACTTCAGCAACTGCTTATCTGTGTATAATCACCCCACCTTTATCATCATGCTCAATATTGATATTTGATCTATTACGTCACACTCCTATTTCTGAATCTTTCAAACGACGCTTATCGCATGCACATGAACAAATACACTCAGGGACTGATTTAGAAGAAGGTATTAAATTATTACTTATTTAAATTTGTGTTTAATATTATTTGTGAGACTTATTTTTATGTGGAATAACATTATCTAGAAGGCTTTTATTACAAATCTTAATAAGTTCTAAAATTTTGTTACGTTCCACTAATGTCCATGAGTGTATATAAAATACTTAAGTTTGCATTGAGTGGTCGCTTAAAACTTACCAAATCAATACATAAACTACACGTAAACAACAACAAAATTGCATAAAACTATTCTAAAACCACTTTGTCATTGAACAGTGTTATTTGTTTTTGACTCCGATCTTGCGTTTGCTAAACTCGTCAAACATATCCCTGACGTCTTGAAGAGCCTTTTCTATTTGCTTTATGAAGTTTGTGGAGCTCTGAAATAATTAAATGAGGTAAGAAATACGGTAGAGATTTTGCGATATCATGATACAAGTTACTTACTACTGTGTTATCCCATGATAGCTAAACAGAAATAATGAAAGTACAAAATAAGCTTATCATCCAAGTGTGCATCTCTTGAAGCTTTGACTTGGATAATCGAATAACAGAATGTTTTTATCTTTGTTTTACTGAATGTTCACCTCTGACATATCTATGACAGTAGAAAATAAACTTTCCAACACGATTGTATTAGAAATTATAAGTACCACACACCCGGATCAAAGCAAACACGTGACCCGTCGCGAGAACCGAACTCGCACCACTTGAGTCTCAACCTCTTCCTGCATGCTACTGCGAGGTCGTCTTATCTCTTTAGCCTTACAACTTTTGCGATTACCGAGATAATAAAGCTGAAAGTTTCTGCGTTTGTTTGGATATTTGGATGTTTGTGTTTTAATCACGCCTAAACCAGTGAACCAATTTGGATGAAACTTGGTATAGGCGTAGATAGTGACCTGGAATAGCTTATAGGCTATTAAAAATGTTGGTACCACCGACCACGCGGGCGAAGCAGCGCGCAAAAGCTAGTAACGTCTAAAGAAACTCATGAAGATTTACTAAATATTAAAGCGTATAATTATAGCGTTACTTACAGTAATCGGGCAGCTCTTTTTGCTAGAGACATGGAAGAACAAAGTGTCTTCACCGACGATGATGTAGGACACGCCGTACCCGTCGTCGGCAACTGGGCCAAAACCGCCACCAGCGCTCACGCATTTGGGGTGCTTCTTCAAATCCAACATACTTGTTTGACCTGGGATACAAACAGACCATGGTTATGTTTGAAAATACTCTCAAGTCTTTAGGAATCCGAGATCTCCAAATACATTTTGTTATTAGTAACATGGGTAATATTGACTCAGCCCCCGTTCACATCACACTTTAAGAGGAAAGGAGAAATGGAGCAAATCTATAACATATTGGCAACCTAGGAAACGAAAGAGAAAATGTGGAAGACCATTTAAGAGATGGGAAGATGACTTGAAAGCTATCGCTGGGAAGCTATGGTCAAGAACCGCCAGAGATAGACACGAGTGGAAGAAGTTGGAAGAGGCCTATGCCAAACTAGGGCAAACGGAGGAAATAGGTCTAGTGGTAGACTAACTAAAATTAGGATAAGATAAAAACTGTAATCTCTGAATAAAGGCTTATATTATTATTATTATTATTAGTCTACATAATCTTCGTTCAAGCTAAAGCTTTATTAGGGGCTATGTGGACATTATGTTTATATACATTTTACACTTTCGCGACTTGATAACATATTTTACAGCCATTACAGCCACTGTGGTCACGAGCAGACTGTCTGCTCGTGACCACGGTGGCTGTAATGATATCGAAACGTCGAGGTAAATAAATAAGTTATGCTACGCGATTAAGTCCCGTATATAATTTTAAATGTCCATAATTTTAAATATTTAACAAGTTTCCTGCAAGATTCGTATCAAACCTATACCCACATAACCCTGCAAGATATACAGGGTTATTTGTAAAACACCGGTAACCTCTCAGAACTGTATTACTATCATCATAAACAACAACTTTTGTTCTATGACTTTTAAAAATTCATCATTATATTTTTCATCACATTGTCATACAAAAATAAAAATATTTAAATTGAACGCTCTAAATGTTACGAAGTCTATGCGAAACAACAGAAAGCGATAGTACAAACCGAAAGGAGCGGGGTAAGGGCGGCGGGGGCCGAAATGTGTTCGATAGGACAATGTTTTAGATAGGAAAACGAAATCTTGAATGTTTGTTTTTGGTAAATGTATTATGTTTAGTAAAAAGTCATAGAACAAAAGTTGTTGTTTGTGATGATAGTAATACAGTCCTGAGAGGTTACCGGTGTTTTACAAATAACCCTGTATATCTTGCAGGTTTATGTGGGTATAGGTTTGATACGAATCTTGGAGGAAACTTGTTAAATATTTATGTGTATGAAACAGCTAGGTTCTCTCTATGGTGTTTTAAAGTTCCAAGGTATACAACTTGTTTGTGAACGTGAAATATACTCTTAAACATCTTGTTATAACACAACAATGCGCGCCCTATGTGGATATCACACAATAAACACAATACACTTTTACACAATAAAGCTGTGCGTGTAACTGATTCTGTATGTAAAAAGACGTCTACCGAAGCCGAAAGGGGTAGGTACAACATCCCAATACACAACCAAATCCAAAAGGATTTTCCGAAAATATCATTATAACCGGAGAAAACAGCGTTTGAAGAGTACTGTTTGCGTATGTTCTGGGCGCGCTGGATTTTGCGTTTCGAAATGTTTGCGTTTTTTTTTCGCAAATTTAGTTTAGAATCATGGTCTGATTGCAATCCCCCAGTTTTCGGTAGCAGTCATTTTACATCCTATATGTAAGTACCAATTTTAAACACTTTGATAATTGTTATTGGATAAATGAACTTATGAATGACTCTCAACCTCTCAACTAATAAACATTGCTGCAAAAAAGTTTCGCATCGTCACCACCATTAATTAGCAATATGCTACACGGCATTTTGTCTGTGTATTGTACAGCTTGAAAACTTATGTTTTGATCGCAATAGATCGTATTTGTTCACATAAATTCGCGTGCAAAGCTGTTTTCACTCATACTACTCGTATAAGGCTAGATAATATTATTTTTTATATGAAAACGTTTCGCTAAAAGCATAAGTATCTATAAAAATATCAAATTAGATGATGTATTAAAAATAGATAGAAAGCTTACAGAAGAATCCAAAGCGCTTAACTCTGAAATACACTCTTAAATTTTATAAAAGGAGCATATACTGTGATTGAAAATATCTATGTGCTGGAATTCGCCAAGAAAATAATTTAATAACTTTAACGCACGTAATGTTGTTTACTTGCGTGAAAGGTTCGTGTGGAGAACAACTTATGTCGACGACCGACGGCCGCAGCGCACATTGTTATCAGGGACATGTAGTGTCATACTGCTTATTTGGACTGTTCACTTTATTACACAGTATCAAACAACAATGCATGGCCAGTTGGAGCTTACGCCTCAACTGCAACGTGTCCATGCTAACCATACCGGATACAAAAATCATAGAAAACAGATAAGGGTAGTAACCGTACATCCTCTTAAAAATATATCTAAATATATCAAGTAGCAATCTACTAATAAGTAAATAAAAATCGGGACCCAAACATACTAATTAAAGTTGTAAATGCAAGACGTTGCTAGTCTTTTTACAGCTACTTATTTACGGTGAATCGACCAAAGTACGGATGAAATTGCATCCAAATTTCGTCATAATACTGTTATAAAAAGCCGTTTATTTCGCGAGGCGCCCTACAGTGAATTATCAAATAGTCTTTATGTTGATCGTACATTGAATTCGCGTTACATGATTCCTTATTGAACAGTTTACTTCAAATACAACAAGTTTTCAAAGACTACAATCCAACATAATAAAGCCTACATAAGTTACTTTTGGCTCTGCTGTTGTCGGATAGGTAATAATAATTTAATAATTTCACACCATCAGTTCTGTGCACCTAAGTTTATCATCATCAGCCTATAGCTAACTGCTGGACATAGGCCTCCCCTAATGAGCGCCATTGCGCCCTGTCCTCAGCTCGACGCATCCAGCTTCTGCCAGCAGCCTTTTGCAGATCGTCACTCCACCTGGCCGAAGGGCGTCCTACACTACGTTTGCCGAGTCGCGGTCTCCACTCAAGAACTCGTTTACCCCAACGGTTATCGGTTCTTCGGCAGATATGGCCAGCCCACTGCCACTTCAGTTTGCATATTCTCTGAGCTATGTCGACATCTTTGGTTCTATGTCGGATAGTCTCATTGCGGATTATATCCTTCAGAGAAACTCCGAGCAGAGAAACAGCTCGTTCCATAAGTTTAGTATATGAATTCAAATCAACAATCAAATGTCAAAGTTATGACAGGCTAGAAGGAAAACATCGCTACCGAGAGGAAACCAGCGGCAGTAGGCTTGCAGACTGTTTTTCCTTCTTCAAAATGTTGGAATGCGCCAAGTATGGATTTGGTCGTGCCTCTGAATATCCTCTTATACATCGAATTATCTAAGATCTGAGAGAATGTCTATTTACGTCTATGTACAATGTTGATCCTGTTTAATTTAAAAACCTTGAACTTAAGTCTAGTATTTGTTTCATTTCGCATAGAAGAAAACGAATAAAGAATCAATTAATCCATACTTATTATATAAATGTGAAAGTAGCTCTGTATGTCTGTTTGTTACCTTTTCACGCCCAAACAACTGAACAGATTGGGCTGAAAATTAGCATGGATAAAGGTTGTATCCCAGGGAAGGACAAAGGCTACTTTTTATCCCGAAAAAAAATCCCGATGGATCGCGGGACACATCGCGGGTGCGCAGCTAGTCATCTATAAATTAGATACAAATCGCAATGCTGCGTGAGCGCAAATTGTAATCTTTTCAGCTACTGCATTCTTTACGAGAATTATCATCATCATCATTGGCAGCTCAAATGATAGCCCACTGCTGGACATAAGCCTCCTCCCTCAAATGCCACTCCAATCGACCCTGTGCTGATCTTAGTCTTCTTATCTTAGTCCCTTCTTACGAGAATAAACTAATTATTTTATTATATTATACTAGCTAAGTATGCTACTTCCAACTAATATAATAAAGCTAAAAGTTTGTGTTTCAATTACGCTTATCAGTGAACCGATTTGGATGAAACTTGGCATAGGCGTAGATAGTGAGCTTAAAGGCTATTAAAAATGATGAATAGCGCAGATCTTTTCAAAATAAGGATGAAGTTCAGAATATAAGTTCGCAATGTAGAAGTTTCGAGATCGCAATGCTATCACTACTTGCACCTTATTTGTCTCAGATCAGCACTCTACCGGGTTCAAAAACTGAACAGAGAAGGAATACATCGACTCATCATCATGTGCACCGGGCACATTATAGATTCTTCTCAGGTATTCCAAACACAACAAAATCAGTAGATTACGCTAAATACCGGACAAAATAATACAATCACCACAAATAAATCGCAATGCAAGTGATTTTTTTTTTGGCAAAAAAAAAGTTCAC
Source organism: Epirrhoe alternata (assembly GCA_963565295.1). Lineage (NCBI taxonomy): Eukaryota > Metazoa > Arthropoda > Insecta > Lepidoptera > Geometridae > Epirrhoe > Epirrhoe alternata. The sequence goes on from OY751375.1 coordinate 8,013,943, forward strand.
TTTATGCCCGAGCGCCAAGTAATTATGAAAACGTATGATGAGGTTTATTCATTGAACGGTGGGATTAACTTTTCATAACTTTAAGTTTTAGCAGCATTAGTTTAATTTTAAAGCTAGGCCCTACACCGTGTTTGTTACTTGTTACCCTGGTTCTTCACGGTTGCGAAGGAACCGATTCAAAGTGATCCCAGCGGTCCTACTGAGTAAATGCTTTTTGATTTTGACTTTGCGAGCTAAGCGAGCCGCATAAAAAACATCATTTCACAGACACCATAGAACTTTTATAGAATGTCAACAATTTATGTGCTGCATTCGCTTATAATTTGGATAATCTGTATATCTGCAGAATCTGTTGGCGTTGTTGCTAATAAATAAATAAAGTTAAAATAAAATAGAAGTTAAAATATTAGTACCATGAGGAGTTTGGCTGGTCGATAAACGCCAGGGTTCGTTGAACACCTCCTGGAGGAAAGGCGACTCGATCTCGAGGTACTTGGACACGACGTACAAACAGAACAGGTGACGATCTATACCGCGCCCCGCCATTGCATCTTGATAGCCGAGCTGGTGGCGGTCCGCTGCTCTCACGAACAAACTCATGCAGTCTTCGACCTGAAAATGTAATTTGAGGTTTTAAATACATGCGTAAGTACATCAAATTACGCCTATACGAGTAGGTAGAAGATCTATGTGGCGCAGTGGGAAGATGCGCCTGCGATGCAAAAGGTTGCGGGTTTGTACGATCTGCAAATATTTGTCGGGGTCTGGGTGTTTTAATTAATTGACATAAAAAAATATACTAGTAGTATATCAGTCACGAGGTTCTAATCGCACAAGCTCGCACCGTGATAAAAATGCCAAGACTAACATTAAGGTTTGTGGTGGTTTCTGAACCTGACTGGCATAAGAAAAGTCGCGCGTGAAAAGAAAAATAAATACACGTGATACTCTCACTACACCCCCCACCCCTGACATTTGGTGATTTTTTCCAAACCCCTGCCCCCCCTTTCGAGCCTCACGTGATTAATGGACGACCCCTAACTAGTCATCTGATTTTGATGCGTGAGGCGACTCGGGTCATACAGCCTGTGTTCACAGTTCACTCTAAGAAGCTCTTGTATCGTACCAAGCAAGTCCTCTATGTTATCTTACGACTTACGCAAAACAATCAGATTTAAAACTACATCTAGTTTTAAATCTGTTCACTTGTTTTGCGTAAGAACTTACCGAAACATTGGGATCGTTCATAGCTTTGACCCATTCAGAGCTTTCGATGGTGCAAGGGCGCACGGTCTCAGTACGGCCTTCGCGGAACAGGCGCGTCATAGACGCCTCGTAAGTCAGACAGAAGCGGCCGGCGACGCGGTAATACGATAGCTGGAGAATTAGCTGGATAAATGCATCGGGTGAAACGCGGCATTTCTTCATGAAACCTGAAATAATCAATCAAATAATTAAATGAAAATAGTATTGAGCCAGACAAATGATAAAAACTACTTAAAAGATATATATATACATACAGAAAATCACGCCTCTTTCCCAAAGGGGTAGGCAGAGACCACGGATCTCCACTCTCTACGATCCTGACACACAACTTTCGCCTCATTCACTCTCATTACATTCTTCATACATGCTCGTCGGTTTAGGGTACTTTTTACCTGGCCCTTCTCCAAAATGTCGCCAATTTGATCCAAGAAGGTTCGCCTAGGCCTTCCCCTTCCAGCTGTCCCATACACACTCGCCTCATACACTTGCTTTGTCAAACGACTGTCATCCATCCTCTCTACATGCCCAAACCATCTTAACATACCTGTTTCGATCCTCAACACTACATTTTCTTTCACTCCACACTGTTCCCTTATCACACTAGAAAGATATTATGATTTTAGGGTTCCGTACTAGGAAGCAGACAGGCGCAACTTCGCAAGCGCATGATGACAAATAACAACTTTCTAGTACCCCACCCGGATACTAGGAAACTGTTATTTGTCATCATAGAAAGTATCAGAAAGTGATAAAATAAACTTTTTGTTTACCTACATAAAGCAGGGTAAGCAATTAATAATTATGATTTCCTCTGGTTATGAAGGATAGCTTTTATTGCGGTTTTTTAAATAAATAATGCTAGACATTTCACACAGCATCATCTAGCCCCAACTAAACTTAGCAAAGCTTGTGCTATGGGAACCAGATAACTGATATACTACTTATATACTTTTATTTTTAAATATACATATTACTAGCTTCTGCGCGCAGCTTTGCCCGCGTGGTACCAACATTTTGACCGTACCAATTATGCGAACAATGCTCCAACTTTGAGGGCTTTCACATTGCTTAATGCCTATTTGCATGAGGTCCAACATGTCGACGTTTCAATGACAATCTCTCCATATTTTTTAACACCTTGAGAATGTACATAAATTTTAATTTTAGATAGTTAGCGTTTTGGTGTTCTACTGTAAGCTTTCTATCAAAAACTGTTATAAATAAAATAAATAAATGAGGTTAGTGAGGTACCTTTTCCGTATTTAGTGTACATCAGTATTCTGAGATCGACGTCGTTGAGTAGTTTCTGCGCGACTGCGTATGAGACGTCGATGGCTGAGGTGAGCTCTTCGTTAGTGAGCTCCCATTGAAGACGGATCGGGGTAGGCGGCGGGGAGGTCACTGAGCCTAGAGTGTTACCGTCAGGAGCGTATCTGGAAAGTATACAAGGGTGTAAAAAGACGTCTACCGAACCCAAAAGGGTTAGGTACAGCATCCCAACACACGGCCAACACACAGAAAAAATAATTATTGCCGGAGAAAACAGCGTTTGAAGATTACGGTTTGCGTATGTACTGGGCGCGGTGTTTTACGTAGATTGCTGGATTTTGAGTTTTAATAGTATTTTCTTTTATACTTAAATGAAATTATTAGGTAGGTAGGAACTTATTATGTTGTACTAGTAGTAAATAACCGGAAAATAACATAGCTAAGTACATACTTTTTTTGCTTTTTTTTCGAAAAATATGTTTAGAAACATGGTCTGATTGCAACCCCTTAGTTTTAGGTAGTCTTTTTACACCCTGTATATTTATTTAATATAAATAATAGTAACTCTACTAAACTAAGGTTAGGTTAGGTTAGGCTCAGCTCTCATTTCTCATGAGAGCTGAGCTGTTCTCAAACTCGCAGTCAAAAGTATACATGTATGTATGTAAGTATGTATTCATTTCACCTAACTAATCACATAGGATAGTTGAAAATCGTCTATTAAAATACGTATTTAAATTTTTAACTCTCTCGAGTTGGATCATTGCCAGTCACAAGATTATTGTCATCCAAAGAGTGGTTCAGTCGTAGTAGCTTACGTTAAAATAGGTGTAATAGTAACAATTTGATTGAAACATAAATACGAAACATTTTCTTCTGAATATTTTTTTTTTATTCAACCTATACTGTCCCACTGCTGGGCAAAGGTCTCCCCCAAGTCTATCCAACCATATCTCTCCTTCGATAGCTCCCACCACTCACTATCAAAGGAGTCGAGGTCGTCTCTCCAGCGCTTCCTTGAATAAAAAATAATAATTTAATTTAAAAATATATTATATCTTTTTATTATGATACGCACCCGATTTCTAGTTCGGACCAAATTACGTACTCCCATAAATGTCCCATTACTGGTGCGTCTGCCCTGTAAATGATATAAGAGATTGAGATATTAACTTACAAACGTTACAAAATACACTAGGGATAGTTGAAAAAGTGTTTAACTTACCAAGTGTGTTCCGCATTGAATCCAACCTAAAATAAAACAATAAACATTCATCAATCAATACATAAATAAAATTGAAGTGTCTGTCTGTGATTTCAAAAGAACTGTGTTTTCTCAAGTGCATATTATGGTTATCACGATACTAAAACACAATCTAACTTTTAGAAAATATATTGTGTGTCTGTTTGTCCGGGCAAATCTCGGGAACGGCTGAACCGATTTTATTGAAGATAAGAGCAGATTGTCGGTCAACATATAGACTTCTTTTTATCCCAATATTCCCACGGGACCGGGATTTACGCGGGAAAAACTGGACAAACAAATGGGTCCCTATCATATTTCCCTATTATTTATCCGAATCTCTCACGATTTCCGGGATAAAAGTAGCCTATGTCCTGCTCCACAACCTTCCCTATCTTCCAGTTAAGGTCCCATTAAAATTGGTTCAGCCGTTCCAGATTTAGATTAGCCCGGATAAAGAGACATACAGACAGTATAGTGTCCTAGAACAGAACTAGATAATAAACAAATAATATAATATAATAAATAATGCTGGACATTTCATTTTAGCACCAAACTAAGCAAAGCTTGTACTATGGGAACCAGATAACTGATACAACTTATATACTTTTCTACTAGACGGTGCTACATGTCATGTTTTGGCTCCAAGGGAATTTTCGCTGGATAAGAATGTACGCGCGAATAACGAACCCACTCGAACGAAGTCGCGGGCAAAGCTAGTAGTTAAATTGAGTATTCTAAATTAAAACCTATTAAACACTTGCAAACTCATCAACAAAAAACTGTAAAATAATTTTTCAACCAGTCATCCATTTGGATTTGTCTTGAAACTAACCTGAATCTCGATTATATTGCTCTACTTTAGTGATATAATTCAGAATACTTACGAATCCATTAGTACTGAAGCACAGGTTAAAGGACTTGTCGAACCATCTGTCGTGGCCCTTTCCGTGCAACAAAACTCGGCCGAACTGGTCCAGTTTAGTATGATCGTTTTCGTCGAAACCATATTCAATATCATCTGTGAAAAAAGTAAGTATTTCATGAGCTGCCTATTGAATAAATATTTCTAAAAATAAATATTTCTAATAATAAATAGGAATACAGTCATATTGACTGTAAGTATTCCTGTTTTACGAACATTGAGCAGCCTCCTTAAGTGTGATGTGTATAGGCAATTAGAGGCAATATGCGCAGGCGCGTGCGTAGGCATTGCCCTGCGACAGGCACGTCAGGCATTGCCCCTGCGGTAGAAAAAATTGGCATTGGCCTTGCGACAGGCGCGATAGGCATTGCCCTACGGCAGGCAAGAGAGGCATTCCATCTGCGGTAGGCACAATAGGCATTGCCCCTACGACAGACATTGCCTTTGCGACGGGTACGTCAGGCATTACCCCTACGACAGACATAGCTTCGAAGACATTCGTGTCATGATCGCTTTATAACACGAGAGGCATTGCCTCTACAGGCGTGTCAGTAATCGCTCCAAACTACTTACCCAAGCAAACGTTGAAGGCGGCCCGTTCGATGCAGTGCAACGAAGTCCTGTTATGTCCTCGGTTGAAGCAAGTCTGGCGGATGTGCGCCCAGTGGGATCTTTCTCCGGCTGTTAGTGCCGCTACTCTCTCTTCGTACGGCACTGGCGGAGAATTATTGTCCAAAATCCACTGGATTTGCCTAAAACAATGCAGGTAAAAAATGTTTAAGATGTATTTTGACGACCTCTGTCGAGCAGTGGGCGAAGGCCCACGTGCGACGCAGAAGGCTGCGGGTTCGATCCCCGCTGCGGGACCAATGTATGCATGATCTACAAATATTTGTATCGGGGTCTGGGTGTTTTCTATGTATTATATGTATGTATTTACGGCGGGGATCAAACCCGCTAACTTCTGCGTCCCAAGCGGGCTTTCAACTACTGCAACACAGAGGTCGTCAAATGTTGATTAGTGTGTGAACAAGTATAAGTAATTGTAGTTATTGTAGCTCGCGATCGCGCGAGACTGGTCGAGCCGGCGCGAGGCTTCGTCACACATCTTTCACTCTATACCTTATTACATTGTACTTAAGGTTTATAATGTCTTGTTCTCGTCGCGTCGCTACCAATTCAGTCTGCATTGAGCCTAATGGTTTTGAGGTTTTAGATTGATTATATTATATTATAAATAGATATTTAGGTAAAGCAGCAGCAATTATTAAGTTTGTGCTGTCACAGAAGTTTATTATCATTTAATTTTATGTTTGGGAATCTATCGTCTCATCAAATTGCTAACGAGACATTTCCTACTAGGAGTAAGGTAACTACGTTATGAAGCTAGATAGGGCTCATGGTCATTCCAATTGAAGGAGACCGGAACAGAGTAGGTACGCCAGCAGCTTTGTTATCAAAACACGAAATATCAGCGATTACTCTTATCTCCTTCCGTGTTGTTTCAGAGGTAATTTCATAAAAGGGTTCCCATATTATCTTAGAGGACTGAACCCTAAAAATACAATTAATAATTTGTTTCAAATAGATAATTGTTATTATTTATTTGTTTCTTTCATGTTTAAAAAAACTCTTACATGCCTTTTAATATGCTACTTTCAAAGGTCAACGTACTCCCCGAGGCCAAATATGCGCATTTTAAGTGTTATCTTAGAATCACTTTCATTTAATTATAATGACCAATTAGCATTAATTATTTAGTTACTTATACCAACCGTATAGGTACTCGTATTAGCTAACTCGTAACGGTAAACAATCGTTGTTTTTGTTTTGCAAAAAAAAATTAAGAACTTAGAAGTATTTCTTCAGTTTTGTAATTTATTTTAGTATTCATTGTTTAATAACTTGTTATTAGGTAAAAAGTGTTTTAGCGCTGTAAATCACGTCCCGTATCTATCGTTCTGTCCTTCTCACACACCAAACAAGCCACACTCGCTGTCCCGCTTACAAAATGGCTGCTTTGGCACAGTCTTAAACTAAGAAATAAAATTGTGCTTAACTTACACTTGTATCTCAGCGGGTTTAAGCAGGCGACCGCGGGAATACACCATAAGTTTGAAGTAGCGGCCCTTGTGGTACACCGTGATGTGAGCGGAGTCGTGGTAATGAACTATCTTATCGGTCTCTACGCCGGGAACGCGCACCGTGTTGAATAATCGCTCGTATTGCCACGAGCATAAGGGCACCATGTTTTGAAGCATAATCTGAAAAATATGAAAATGCACATACATAAGAAATTTCTATCATAGCATTATTTTGGCCGTTACTGAACAACTTGATCTGAGAGAATGTCTACCGCGGTGTCTGGGTTTGTTTCGTATCTTTGGTAAAGGCCCGTTTTTGTTAAGATTTTTTATAATTAGGCTTTAAATAAAACTGGCATATACTCGTATTATCCCGACTGTATCTCAAATGCGCGGTATACTTTACACATGCTCACATTTTGCAGAAGTAACATTCCGAACGTAACACGTTGCAAGCCCACCACTTACTGTTTCCTCACGTTTTGACCTTTCGCTAATGCGCACAATTATCTTTACCAAATAAAAAAAACCCCGGGAGTGCCGAGAGAAGTGAAAACTTGAACAATTAGGTGCTTAGTGTATTTTTTGAATCGGCAGGAAATCGAAAAATATTGAAAGATAATGATTTCACCCGTTTAGTTATAAAATGAGTTTTTAGGAATGTATAAATATTGCCGTAAAAGTTTAACGAGTACTAGTAGATGGCGCAACTGGTAGGTGTCGGTCGTTGACAGACCTTTTCGAGGCGAATCCAAAAAATTATTTTCATCTCGAAAATGCCCAACGCGGCTAAAAAAGTTTTTATTTTATATTTATAATGCTTACGGGTTCCAAATCCTGACTGTCAATAAGTTTGCGGAACTTGAGACACAGATGTATGATGACTCCGGCTCTCGCCGCCTGGTTCTGAGTGTGCCGTAGTAATATAGCATCTGTGCCGTAGAAATTAGAGTTCACCATTAGAGGCGACCGCCCCCTGAGGTAGACATACTCTTCCCACCAATCGGATACGTAGTTACTGGACCACCTGTAAGGAGAATTAATTCAATCGAAGTTCTAACTTGCACATTTCATAAACGATGACATCATACTTACAGTATGCAAGGTTCAAAAACCAAAAAAAAACACCCAACAGGTAAATCAGCGGGTATCTGAAACTACAAGTACCATACGGTACCACTTTACCCAGACCCAGAACAAATATTTTAAGTTCGTGAAAACATTTGACCCGCTGCGAGAATCGAACTCGCACCTCTTACGTCTCAGCCAACACGACACCGAGGTAGTATCGTACTAAATGCCTGAATGCCTGAAAAAAAGTTCAAAATCCACCTGTAGAAATCAACCGCGCGTGAGACTAGCCTTTGCTTGAGACAATATAATGCCGACAAAACATGAACGATAAAAATAAGCGTCTCGATTATTTAAGTTTAGCGACACACCAGCCAAAGGCTCGGCGCCGAAAGTTCATTGGTAATTTCGAACGCGAAAACGCGACGTAATTTTTGGCTGATGTGTCTTATGGGACTTGAAAAACACTGCGAGTGTATCGGCACCGTACGTTCCGCAGATGTGTCGCTAAACTTAAAGGTGCTTTGATTTTCTGTCAGTTTAAAGAACGAATTGATCAAATATACTAGAATAGTTTAATTTAGAATTCTGCGGCTAGACAAGAGGGACTGTTCATGATCCTGACCTTAGCGCGTGTATCGAATACAATTCATTTGACCCCGTTATCTAACTGTGACATCGTCTGTACTAACTAGACTGCTGCGTAATAACAATGAGCACTCGCAATAGGAACTATGTTATTTGTTACCGGATTTTTTAAAGCATAATCCGAGTCTAGGACAATAACGGAACACGGAAACCAAAAATTAATTAACTATCGTTTCATTGATTACGTGTATTATCGTCGTAGCTTAACTAGTAGCTCGCCCTGAACTGAATTCTTGAGATTCCATCGATCGATTAAGCTACACGAATCGAGATATCTGTATAACCAAACGTAACGCACTTGTAAATCACTACTTGAGTCAGTCAGAAAGTCTATAATTTTATCTACTTAGATTATGTTGTTTTCATTGTTGCAAATCTATGTTTTGGGTGCAAAGTCCGACCAACGTATCGCATTAATTTATCTGCTAGTAACCCGGATTTCGGTACAACTAGACGGCTTTCGATAACGTTTTACCGAGCATAACCCCTAGCGAGCTGATAATCGAATTGGAGCGTGTAGCTACTAGCTAGGCATCAATAATTTACTAGCTGTCTGCCTTAGCTTCGACTACACTGTTAGGTATGTAAAGTAAAGTTAGCCGTTTGTCTGCGTACAACACAATTTTGTATGAAAATATGAAAAAGCCTATTTGATTAAATATGTCAGAATTGTGATAATGTGAGAAGCAGATATAATGCTTTGCGGTCATAGGTTGGAATCTTGGCAGTGTATAAATATATGTATTTTTTCGTTTTGAACAATGTATCGGTGAAGGAAAACATGGTGAGGAAATCATTTAGTATTTTATTAGGCGGTAACGGGCTTGCAACGTGTCACGTATGAAAAGATAACTCTAGCAGACGTTGTTAGTATGTTCCAAACCGGTTGCGGGTTTGATCCCCGCCGCGGATGACCTACAAATATTTGTCTTGGGTCTGGGTGTTTTTACGTATAGTAAATACTATATCAGTCATGTAGTACCATAACACAAGCTCTGCTAAGTTTGGGTGTGGTTTGGGACTAGATGATGCTGTGTGGAAGGTCCATTATTATTTATTTAAAATGTCTCGGTCCTCTATATCTAATTCCCCATGTACCTTAAAATAATACATTACCATGATTTGAGCACCAGGTATCTCTGTAGTTTGACGGCCACAGTTTCTTTGAACTCCTCCGCTAGCTGCTCAACCCACTTGTAATTCTCATCATCTAATAATGGACGGACGCTATTCAGGTACTGCAAATAAACAAGTTAATTGCATTTTAAATAATATTTTACGTACACGACTAAAACAAAAAAAAAATAAAGAAAATTAGAAAATCAAAAGTCGACATCAAGAAAAAGTGCACACACAAACACACAACCTCTCACCCCAAACGCATACTACAGCTCCGTTCCGTCGTGGGTAAAAAATCATCGAAAGTAGTTGAATATGACATTCTTAGGAAAAACTCGCAATAAAACTCACCCTTTTCATAGTATCATTGACCTTCGGCAGTGGTAGTCTTGGAAGCGAGCCTTGGAAACTGTACAGTTTAGGCTTGTTCCAACCTGACAGAACCTTGACCACGCTCACCCACAGCTTTGTCTTGAGGGAGATGGACGAGCCTGGGGCGCGGGACTCGTACATCCAACCCTGGATGTTTATAAATGATTTGTTGTTATAATATCAAAATCGAATGCTGCCTCTATAAAATATTATATGTAGGTACTAATCTGATTGTCTAAATTCACTGACGACTCTTTTGTAATCTCTGTAATAGATAATTATTTTCTTTTCTGTCTATGGATAAAAAAATAAATCGACTACTTCCGTTCCATACCTCGTCAACGTGTGTTTTTATTTTATTATGAGTCCTAAAAGTCTAACAGTGTCACCAATAAACACTATGTAAAGTTTTTCTTTGGTTCAACTTAAGAATAAGCAAAATGGCTACCAATAAACCAATTAGAAAGTTCCACCTTGCATAACTTTGACATTTCTTTCATACAAACGCTATTCCGAAGTTCCACCAGCTAGCACCCTTGTTTAAATCTAGTGTAACCACAGAATACATATTAGTAGGTACTGTAAAAATATTTTCATAGGTACCACCAAAGAGTTCGTATATATTTTACTCGTACATACCAAGGAGTTTTTGTTTAAGTAGGTACTTCCAGATAAATTTACAGGAGAAAAAAATAACTTTATCTGGAACAAATCTTACATTCCAATAGAAGAGGTAGCATGGCGAGAAGGTTTTATAAAATAAAAATCGTATTATTGGTAAGAATTTTTTTCTGACTTATTCTGAATTTACGCAAGGTACAGCTATGCGATGTGTAAATTTGATAGAACTTCGGAATAACTAGTTTTTATTGGTGACACCGTTAATGTCTAAATATAATAGGGTTAACATGTATTGTATGCCTGCGTGGCATATACATATACGAGTTTTATGCGTATCGTCAAAACTTTACAAATAGTTTAGATTATTGTTCTAAGAGCAATTCTAATTTTACAAATTTTTGTTCTGTAGCGTAGGTAAGTAATTCTAGCCCTAATGATAAAGACCTCGAAGCGTCACTCAAATTACACACGTTAAGCATTGTTCGCTTTTAACAATGCATCCACTTTAACCTGTGCTTAAGGAATCCGTATCAATTTTCGCCCAACTGGTGGGGAAATGTTATCTATACTAATATTATAAAGAGGAAAGATTTGTTTGTTTGTTTCAATTGAATAGGCTCCGAAATTACAGAACCGATTTGAAAAATTCTTTCACCATTAGAATCCTACATTATCCCTGATGATCATAGGCTATATTTTATGCCGGGAAAGTGATTTTTTTCCCGAGGGACCGCGGGTAAAATACCGCGACGGACAGCTAGTGGTTTATAGTATAATTAGTTTTCATCAAAATAACCTATTATTATTACCTGAATTATCGAATGTCGATTTGTGGAGTAGACTCTCTTTTCGTCTTCTTTTCAATGAAATAAACTATGGGTATGATAATAATTGCCAAAAGTGGAAGGGAAGGGAGGCCTTTGCCCTGCAGTGGGACAACACGAGCTAAATAATAATAATGATAAGAGGATTACCTTGTACATGAGCAGGAGTTTGAGCATGTACCGCATGAGGAATATAACTGATAGCCACATTGCTAGAGCTGCCAGCAAGCAAGCGACTACTTGCCACATCGTCGAGTCGCTGCAAAGAAAAATCTATTAAAAACCTTTCAGGATTTTCAACTATTTTAAACCGATTTTGAAAGAAACACAGTTTCTCAATTATATTACTGACTGCAGCGAGAATTGAGTTTAGTATTTCTATAAATGAAATAGATTTTTTACAAAAAAAAAATATGTTTTTATGGAGGTGTTAGTGTACATACATTGTTTCAAACATAAACCCTGTAAGGGCACTGCAATATTTTGCTAGGGGCGCTATGTTTTTATAGAAACAAAACTTATTTCCTACTTTCCTAACTAATGACTTATTGCCTATCAATGGTGCATGACCTAAACCTATCACAAAATTTAACAATATGACTATTTATACCTAGAGTTTTCAAAGAGTCCGCTAAAAATTCTTGCAATGAGTAGAAACAGTTATCAATTAGGTATTTTTTTTAAACATTATTGAATTTTTATATTATTACTAGCTGCGCTCTCACCTAGACCTGCCTAGTGATTCAGACTTAATTCGGATCGAACTTAACCGAACTTAAATCGGTTAGCTGTTAACCGCCGCAACCAATCACAGTGCAGGAATTGATACAAAACTGACGTTTCTTGCAGTTTGATTGCTAGCAGTCGGTTGAACAGCTGATCTATTCCGAACCGAATGCATTCCGCTGGAGTCTGAATTGCTACCCTGCACATTTTTAGACATCACCGATTATGCATAACATTTTTATTTAACAAAAATGATTACTACAGTTTATCGTATTGGACAGCAACAAGCGCTTTATTGTGTAGGTCAAATTTTTTGGGACAGTAGGTCATGTAACAAATGTTTATGCAAACGTCCTCGTTTTGATATCACTTTATTTACCGACTTGGGATTTTGTTAGAATAACACCGTAGCATATTTCATTCTTTATCTACTGCATAATGCATATTACCTACTACTGTAGACTCTACGATTATAACCAAAGATAAATAACCACGAGACGAGACATTCACCAACTATTGATATACATATATCCTAAGATGTAACGACCTCTGTGGCGCAGTGGGTGAAAGCCCGCTTGGGACGCAGAAGGTTGCGGGTTCGATCCCCAACGCGGAATAAAAGTTTGTATGATCTTGAAAATATTTATCTTGGGGCTGATTTTTCTATGTACAATTATTATGTTTGTATTCACAAATAAAAAGTATATAAGTAGTATATCAGTTATCTGGTTCCCATAGTAGGTACAAGCTTTGCTTAGTTTTGGGGCTAGATGAGGCTGTGTGAAATGTCCAGCAGTATTTATTTATTCATGTGTGACATACTGTCAGTTTCGGTAACAATAGCAACTTCCGAGCTTCGGAGGCCAAGTTAAATTGTTGGTCCTGGCTACAATAACTTATGTGATAACTTTGTTAGGGTTCCGTACCCAAAGGGTAAAACGGGAAAACTAATGAATAACGCGTAACTCAGGAACGGCTCAGCCGATTTTAACGTTACTAATAGAGGAGGTTGTAGGTACGGCAACCTACTAAGTGACATTTTATTCCGAAATTCCCGCGGGATCGGAATTTACGCGGGGAAAATGAACCCAAGCAAAAAATAATAATAAGCAAGCTGTTGGGTTGTCGCTTGTAGTTATCAATCAGCTATAGTAGATATTTATGGTCATAAACATACAATACATAATGTATACAAAGAATTACGTATGTATTATCAGTGCACGTGGCATTGGATGTCGCGGCCTCACAAAGTGAAAATCGCGCATGCGTGCGTACGTAACATGCGGACCGATCTTGATAAAAATAGGTGAAGATGAATGAGACTCCCCTCCCCACAGAACATTATGATATAAGTAGGTGTAGTCTTCGAAAGAACACAGACACTATGTCGCAGTTTTTGTATAGACATTAGCTGTGTTTTTTGGGTATCACGAGGTCGTTCAAAAACGAATGCCAGCAACATTATACTTATCGCGTCTGACATATCTTTTTTTTTATGATCAATGGGTCGACTCTTGACCTCGAAACTTACATAGGCAAGAATGAGGTCTACGATGGAGCGAGCCTACCCAGAAGGTGCCTATTAACTCTCTTCTTAAAAACAACAGGGTCGTAGCTCAGCGGAAATACAGACGCGGGAAGCTGATCCCACATTTTTGCAGTGCGCATAATAAAAGAACTTTGAAAGCGCTTAGTTCTAATAAGTGGAATATCAACCAGGTGTGGATGATAATGAGCTGTGCGTCTGAAGTCCCTGTAGAAGAACGGTGAAGGCGGAATAAGGTCGTGTAGCTCCTGGGCACACTCACCGTAGTACAATCTATAGTCGATCCGAATAAAGAAAATTAGAAGTTATAAATAGATAAACAGAAGTTTAACTGTGTTTTCTTATGTGCATATAGTTATTTCCACGATATTCAATTCTAAAACACAAACAAGTTTTTTTTAATCTAATGTCTAGAACGGCTGAACCGATTTGAATGGAACTTTTAATGGAACAAGGAGGAGGTTGTAGGGATCCCGGAATTTCTACGGGATTGTGATGAAACTAATGAGCCCATGCAAACGAAGTTGCGGGCACAGCTACTTCATTAGTACCTATAATGTTGTGTCTTTAACTATAAATACATTGATAAGGTTATCGGTAAAAATTCAATCTGAGGTATTGTAGAAGAGTAAATAAACACTTGAGAATAGGTACGAGTAATTGGGTTTTGTTTTGACGGAAACCTCAGTTCATTGGACGTATCTTGACCAAAGAAATCTAGGTCAGAGGTTTCCAAAGTTATTCGCGATACGTCTCCCATATCCTCAAATTAAGGGGAAATCAAACCATAACATATATCCCATAGAAATCGTGCTTCTGCGACATGATATCATAATAAAGTTAATTCTGGTGACGGAGTTTTTAAGCCTTCCCTTTTTTATAATGATTGTGTGCGATGTATAATTTGCTATAATCTCATTAATGCACTATTTAATGAACAGCATTGGCCGAATCGATCTCATTTCAATTTTCTGCACATCTTTGATGTAGGTAAAACTTTCTCAACATTCTGCATTGTTGGGTAGGTAAAACCTAGTACAGTTCCACAAACTTATCTGGCCCGGTGGTCAAAAGAGGAACTAGCATTAATTTTACTGTAAAATTTATTTTTCTGCCAACACAAAACGCGAAAACAGCGCCCCTCTCACCGGTTCAGAGAAGTTTGTGGCTCTGTAGGTACCTAGATAAAAACCGCTAAAGGAACTAGAAGGCCGCTTAGCCGGATACAGCAAAACATTGCTTACTATATGAGTACAAGACTAATTATAATTATCGATTACATACCTTAATAATAATATTATCATTATTTTATCGGCTAGTAGCAATACTAGCCGGATACAGCAAAAGATGCTTACCTACTATCTACCAGTATAAAACTATTATCTCTATTACCTAAAGAATCATATCAATTTCTTATCAGATGTCTGGCTGCACTACACACTATACTTCCGATATCTAGTCTGTTCATATTCAATAGTAGCTATCTGTATTCTGTGATAATGGTTCATAGCTGTGTAAATGTGGTAGATAGTAGACCTACTTTATTATGAGTGAATCAACATAACTACAAAAAACTTTTCAGATTACTGTAAGTATTGATCTATACGAGTATATGTACCCTACAGTTAAGTGATCCTGTAGTTGGGTATGTATTAACTGTGGGCGTACCATCAGCTCCCGAATTGGTTTGTACAGTCATCAAAAGATGTGTACGTATCCTAACCAGACACTGTCTAAATCGTCTGTAAAAGACGTATAGGTCGATGATGATGTATGTACGGCTGACTGTACCAATAGAATTGACAGACAGCACAGAACTTATAATGCTAAAACCACTTACCCAGGTAAAATAACTATAGTTTTTTGTACTAATCCGAAGGGTATGTTGAACCCAACGAAGTGCGCTGCCACCAGTAGAGACCACAGCACATATAAGGTCTGGAGGTGCCCCGGGTAGACGCCATTGTTGATACTGTTCTGTATAAAATAAAAACAAAATTCAATAAAAAAAAACATTATAAATCTTATTGCCTATTAATAGGTTCATAATCAGGACTTTCTGACTTCTACGCTATCCTCCGTGCTCGAATCGTGTCTTTTTGGGCGTGACTACGGGCATCTAACAATAATATAATATTTTAAAAGCAATCTCTGAATTTCCGGATATGATTTCTGCACCACAGAGAGAATAAAAAGAGACTTCTACATTTATACATGTACATATTTTGTACAGCTTTTAATATAATAATTAAATTTATGTTAGGTTTGTAGATGGGGGCCAAAATTTTGAAGTAAGTAAACCGTGTCATGTGGGTTATCATATGAAAGGGCTTCATTAGCACAAGCTTAAACATTTTTTGTCATTTCCCTGCCCTTATCCCACTTTTATGTGGGGTCGGCACAACAGGTTTTCCTCTTCCACTCCGCTCTATCAGCCGTTATCTCAACACTCACTTCTTTCTTACCCATATCATCCTTCACCCAGTCCATCCATCTTTTCTTTGGTCTGCCTCTTCTGCTACATCCCTCCACATTCAAACTTAACATTCTTCTCGTTATATAACTCTCTTCCCTCCTCATAATATGCCCATACCACGACAACCTATTACTCCTCAACTTATCCGTCACTGGCGCAACTTTCAAACTTCCTCTAGCAGAAGCTCAAACAGATTTTTAATTTTTTTTATGATGTTATAGTATACGATGTATGACGAAAAATAAAACAAAAACCCTCGCAACTCGCACTTGTCCGGTTTTTTTAAATAAATTCTACTGGGTGCAGGTCTCTAAATGGTAAACATTTAGAGCATTATTATTTGTATGACATATAAAGTTATCTTTTCAAGCAGGTGGTGTGAAAAATACAATAATATGCTAGTGTAAAATGCTGGTCAATATGACATTGAAGTACAATCATCTAGTCACAACACAATACCTATATCTCTAGATCAGTTAGCTATTGGAGCCCACTGCAAGGTTTCATTACTTTAATTAATTTGTTGCAGTTGCCTCCTCACAGACTGCAGACTTTCTATCGGCCAATAGTTGAGGCAGAATATACTTCAGCTCAATAGAAAGTCTGCAGTCTGTGAGGGGGCTAAATAAATATTCCACTGAACAGTCTTTGGTCTTTGATCTAGAATTCTATAGATAATATAGTCATAATAACAATTTATGTGAATCAAATTTGAACACACTATTAATATATTGTTTATCTTAGAAGCTTTATCTAGCATATCAAAGAGAGAAAAATTTAATAATAACCACCTTTCAGGCTACTTATTCTATTTTTATACTTACTAAAGATTTTAAAATGCATGAGTAGGTACTAAAAATTGCACCCATGCGGAACTTGAACCCGCGACTTTCACCAACTCATGGTGAAATCTTTAAGAAAGTTCTGTATTCGTCAAGTTTTTTTTTACTAAGAAAAAAGACACTTACCTATGCATAAAAGCTTTTTAACAAAATAAACCTTTTTATGTTGCTGTGATTACTGGGATATTTAAAGTAAGATAGCTCACCCTAAAGCGCACAAGGCGTTTCTTCCACGAACGAATTCCAGACTCCCAAACCAGGTACAGGACTTCCCGGTCAAAGTTCACATCCCAGCCATCGTGAGTAATCGCAAAGGAAAATGCAACAGCTGAATGGGCTTCAGCCATGATGGATTACCTGGGGAAGAAATAGAGAAAGGCATGACACATATCTACAGATGTTTATAACAGTGCAATCAATAATAAATAAATAATGCTGGACATTCCACACAGCATCATCTAGCTCCAACATAAGCAAAGCTTGTACTACGAGAACCAGATAACTGATGTATATACTTTTTGTTTGTACATACTTATTATACATAGAAACACCCAGACACGAAATAAATTTGGAGATCATGCAAACATTTATCCCACAGCGGGGATCAATGTTTACTTCATACTTTAAGCAAAATCTACTGATTGGAATGAAATTTGGCAAAGAGATAGATTATAGTCTGGAATAACACTTAGATTACTATTTAAAAGATACACGCCATTTCGAGTTTCTTTTTAACGAATTTTTATTCAAGTACCTACCCACAAATCACAAGTAAAAACTACTATTTAATCAGCTGTTAAATACATAACAAGATTTATTAGGTACTTTCTAGTTTTTATTAGGTATTCTATTTTAAAGTCGATCAAATAATTTAACTAAACCGTTTCACACAGATAAACAACTGAACCGGATTTAAAAATAGTTACGCGTTGTCTCCAACGCACACACACACGCAAACAGGTGTCAAAGTCTAATTTGAGAACTTCCTATTCTACTTTTTGTAATTTTTGTAACACTTATAAGTAATTTTGAATGTAGTTTTAGAAACGGTACTTGTACCTACTTGTAATTTTAATGATTAATGTAAGAATTCTCCTTGAACCCAACAAAATTTGAGGTGAAGTCACATGCTTTCCACGTAAACGTAATAATTTCTTGATATTATTTTAAGTGGGTAGGTAGGTACCCACCTAGTTCATTCAACGATAGGAAGTCTTTGAAAAATGGAATAAACTTTTTTCTTTTTGTTCAACTTACCTGAACAACTTACAGAATGACAAAACAGCTAACACACCACAAAATCACACACACACAACGTAAATACCTTGGTATTTACGGGTGTACTTATACACTGGTTTCAAACATGTCTAGTATAATTTTTGATTAAAATTTCACAAGTAATGCTAGGTATCACAATCGCAGGTTACGAAGTATAAATAAGTGCGTACGTACGTGCCACCAAAGCAAGAGAAGAAGGAAACAGGCACCACAACATTGACCAACCACTGCCAACCCAGCCAAGCCACCTGCTGCCCACAGAACAATAATACTCCTGTCAGAGAAGAAAGCAAAGTTCATACTTGAAAAGCGGTGTTCACGTCGCGTCGAAGACACCAGCGCTACATATGGAACCCACCAGAAACTTTTTGACAGGTCGAGCAAATGGTGGCAAATTCAAATATAGGAAATGGCGGCATATTCAAAATTATAGTCATTTGAATTATTTTTAATTTAATTTGAGTGGACCACCAAACGTTCTTATGTATTTCTGACTCTAAATCAGAAATCCATAAGAAAGTTTGGTAGTCCACTCCATCTAAGCAAAAAGAAAGTAGGTAAATACAAATTAATTAATCACACAATGTTTTTTATTTACTTATTTATTTTAACACACAAATAAAACACACAAAGGTACGCTGACAGTACAGTATTATAAAAGATTTATGAAGTTTACTCTAAAAGAAGTCATTGAACGCAGTCTCTTTAGAATGATCTTCACATAGCATGTTGATCTTAGATAATTATGTTGAATCCCGCATTTTATGACTTCCATATTATAATTTTTGCTTGAGATTAGTATTTGACCAGTTCTTATCAGGTAAAAGAATATTTTTCCATGATTCGCCACTGAAATAGGAAAGTTTATTAGTAGGTAACATTACTTTCTTGCACCATTAATAAGGTACCTACCTAATCGTAGAACTCAGTGATTTCTTAGGAATCCAAAATAATGAAAGGTCTAACAAGTTACGTTTTTTGAGGTTCCCTAGGAATCACTAGAAAAATAATTTCAACTAAAGTGCCTTGTGCACTTCAAGAATAATTTATGATGTGATACGATTATAAAATTATGGAATGAAACTAAGACATACCGGTAATAACGGTATAGGCATTGTGAGATTCGAATGCTTTTTGGTAGATTTTCCGCATTTTACACAGCGTCTTAGCACGCACACGTCGTTTATTCTTGAAAATTTCACTTTCGACAAACTTTCTACTGCAAAAGTTTTTCTCGGCACATAATACCTCGTCAGTGTAATTTTCTTTGCATGATACGTTAGTTAGATCACACAACACATAGAGAAAATAACAAACTCGATAAAAAATAACAAATGTAGGTACACCCAACTGATGAACACGAACGAATGATTGACTGACGCTGTCATAGGGAACTGTATAGCCATCAAAAAATGTAAACTTTCATTCTATAATTATTGTTTCCGTTGACTGGCAACATTATTTATGACCGGCCGGCCCCTTGATTAAGGATCTCGTGACAAGCTAATCTCGCAGTCACTGCTGTCAAACTTGTGTTGAACGGATGTAGTTATGCGTAAAGAAACCAATCCACACTCATGTCGAAATTGAGTTAAATACAATTCAGACTCAACATGCGTGTGGGTTGCTTCCTTTACGCTAATCTACGTCCATTTAAACAAGTTTGACAGCAGTAATTGCGAGTTTACGCCGTAATCAAGGGGCCGGTCAATGACCCTGTTTTGCCGCCAACCAATCATAGTGAGATAACCCCCCCTGCACCTGCCACAGTTTAGAATATTTGTCGTAATAGTACCAGTGCTACCAGCTGCTACTAAGAAAATCTACTATTTTTCACATGCTGAAAGTATGAGATAATAAAGTTGCTATTTTTGAAAAAATTAAAACGAAAAATGATAATAAATCGGGCATCCATTTAACATAAAAGTCATCATCATCCATGGTACTCATTGATTTTTAATTTAATTATTTATTACATTTCAGAGAATTTTAAAATACAGTCCATTGTTATTCAGTTATTCTGTGTTAAGCGCAATACACACTGAGCCCGCCGGGCCGCCGCGACGTACCTATGTCGGCAACTTTTTGTCGGCGGGCTAGTTAGCGGCTTCACTTATTACAAGTCGGAAAATTTGGTCGGCGGCATGTCGGCGGCTTGAGATGAGTTGTGTGGTTGTGTCATATAATTTATGCCGCCGGGCAACTGAGCGCAGGCAGCCCAAGCCGCCAACATGTCGGCGGGTAACACGCGCCGTCGCATGTTGCCGACATTATTCTTTTCGCCGCCGGGTTGTGTCGCCGGGCTTTGTCGGCGGCCCGGCGGGCTCAGTGTGTATTGCGCTTTAGACTTACCTATCTCTAGGGGTTGGTAATTAAAATGTAACAATGATTTTGTCCCCTGAATTACATCCGAGGACATCCGACAGTTGCTGCTACCTCGAGTTCTGGTCTGCTGAGCAGTGAGGCTGTCTTCTTCCGCCAGATGGCGTCAAAAGTATCGGTATGGTTGGTACTGGGCAAACATGCCCGAGGCGCTGCAGAAACGCGCAAAAAAACGTTTTGTAGCGACATCTATCTGCATAGAAAAAAAGTAAACTAAGCATAGCTAAAAAAATATTTTTTATAGGTTAGGTTAGATGGCGCTGCTTTCAGTGTTTCTTCTTTTTCCACACAGATGGCACTGCTTTTGTGTTTTACTCTTCTGTATCCTAGATGGTCAGACCAGATAGCGGAGGAGTTGGAGATGTCTGTCAGTGCCGCACTACACGAAGCAACGGAACGCAACCGATGGAGACAACTGGTTGACCAAATAAAAAGAAGTCACGATCCTCAGTAGTGAGGGAACGATTGTCGAGTATCCTAGATGCCGCTACCCAGTGGCGGCGTAACGTGGGTTGGTACCCGGGGCGGTTTGCAATTGAGCACCCCAAACTAGAAATCTTCAATCTTTTTTTCCAGAAAACTTCGATATTAAATCGCACGGCACCCCCTAATCGCAATTTTCTAGCGAAGTGAGTATATGGGCGAGCGGAGCGAGCCGATTTTTTACAAAATAACATTGTTGGATGGATGATTTATTTATATGTTTACTTAGGTATAAGTATAAAAAATAAATCAATGTTTCAAATTGGAACATTGATTTATTTTTTTCAATTGACGTTGGTTTAAATACGAATCGGTCAACATGAATTGGGTGGCTAGAAGGTGGTAAGGTGCTCCCGGACTTTAGATGCGATCACGCGCTCCCTAAGAGTCCAGCTTCACGTGCCCACTCGACATCCAACGTAACACCCCTCAGCCTCCGAGCAATGCTGTAGCGACTCCACTCCGTCCGGCCTGTGAAAGCAAGCGGAGGTGAGGAGAGGAACGGCGACCTCTCTCGGGAGTACTCGAGTCTGCGGGGTCGACACCTTGCCTCAAAGGTGCCCTGTGTGTGGCCTTAATATTATTATTTATTATCAGCCGTAAGAGTCCCACTGCTGGGCAAAAGCCTCGTGTGTTTTTATGTTATAAGATAAATATTAGAGCGACAAAATTAAACGGATAGAAATGGATTTTAAAGGGTGCACCCATTACCACTGAACTCTAAAAAGAAATGATCCCTGTTTTTATTTGTAAGTTTTTTCTTTACTCGCTTGTGTCAACACAGCGCTGCGCGCTGTAACGACTTCCGACGCTTATCCCAATAGGTAATTATCGAGACCTTTTGTAGGGATTACGAAGATAAATACTTAACTGATCTATTTGAAAAATATATTATTCTTATAAGTAGGTACTTATTATACTTACTTTTAGGTACTTATACCTAATACTTACATCAAGTTCAGATTTATCTAAGTATTTCTCACCTACCTAGGTAGGTCGGTACCTATACCTACTAAACCCAGTTAGATAAGTGCTGAAATTAATCGTACCTACCTGGTACCTAGTAAATAGGTAAGTAGATTACTAGTAAAAAGAAAAAATATGTAACAGGAATAAATAATACACACGAGAGTAATAAATCCGGGTCACATAAAGAAACTTATTACCTAAATGTCGGAAATTATGAATGCCAGCATAATGAAATAAATTGTGTTCTTCAAGAAAAAAGAAAGAAGCTTCTGTGATTTCATAATAACTGTGTGTTCTGTATAAGTATTTTCACGAAATTATAACACACTGCTATCCGTCGCGGTGTTACCCGCGTTCCCTCAGGAAAACTTAACTTTCCCGGGATAAAATATAGCCTATGTTCATCAGGGATAATGCAGGATTCTTATAGTGAAATAATTTTTCAAATCGGTCCAGTAGTTTCGGAGCCTATTCAATTCAAACACACAAACATACAAACAAATATTTTCTCTTTATAATATTAGTATAGAAAAATTTACATTTTTCTGTTTCTTTTTGTTTGTCCGGGCTAATCTGTGGAACGGCTTAACCGATTTTCACTTATAGGGCAACAAAAGCTCTTCAAAAGTGCGATATGATAATGTGAAGCATAGACTCAGATAAACTAGAAAAACTGAAATCACAAAAGACAGGCTCCTTAACCAGGCTTGTTCCAAGTTAAAAGAACATTGTCCTTGAAGCGTAGGTTGCGGAGCAGTTCCAACAGCTTTCTAAATCCTGGAACTTAAGAAGTACTTAGAGGTAGGAGGAAGGCTGGATCTCTCTGTATTCTGTGTCAGTGCAGAGTGGCCGCTTTTATGAAGTAGTGGACCAAAAGTAGGTAGGGTCACACTGTAATTGGTGTTATCTTTTTATTTGTGATCTCTAAGATATGGCTAAAATTTAATTTTATGTGGCTGTTAAACGAGTATGAATTGATTTTATTATATCAACCACAAAAGGTCAATCCCATGCTCTATGTGGGTATTAATTAGCGTAGGAAAGCTAGGCATTTGACATAAAAAATATTGTAGGTACCAAAGTAAGTAGGTACCTACTTAATATAAAATAAAAAGGTAAGTAAGGATCGATGAGGTACCTACTTAACTAGACGATTTTTATAACGGAAACGTAAAACTATTTTATTCACAATTCAATTGTTGTAGCTACTTAACTACTTTACCGAGGAATATATGAAAGCTTTTGTGATAGTGAATAAAAGGGCACAACCGCAGGGTGAGAAAAAAGCTGAAAGGGGCTGAACCTCCAGCAGCATGTGGGCACCGCCTGCAGCCGCGGCCTGGGCGTGCGACAAGCTGCGCAAGACCGAGCGAGCAGGATGCAAGCTTTTAACCCATGCGATAGATAGAGACGTCTGCCGAAGGCGGAGCAAAGCGCCATGGCCGGCTGCGCCCCCGGCTCCGCTCATTCGCCTCTCGGTTAGCGTCCGCTATGTAAACGGGCCTTGTTGTGAATCTAAACAAAATCAGTCAGTCTTCGTTTTGTTGCCGAAAGAGCAACGCGCTCTGGGTTCCGCGCTCGTGGTGTGTCATGCAAGCTGAGTGAAGGCGAGTGGGCAAGATGCACGCGCTGTTTGGTGAACAGAGTCCATATGCGTACCGCGGAGGAGCCGCTGGTGGGTATTCAGGTGGCGTCACGCCGTATGCCTACGAGCAGTACCGCTACGGCTATGGGGCGCCTTACCTGCACCCTCACCAGCAGCACGTCGGCGCGCCCAAGGACATGGTGAAGCCGCCCTACTCCTACATAGCCCTCATCGCGATGGCCATCCAGAATGCACCAGACCGTCGGATCACTCTCAACGGCATCTATCAGTTCATCATGGAACGCTTTCCTTACTACAGAGAGAACAAGCAGGGTTGGCAGAATTCTATCAGACACAATTTAAGTCTCAACGAATGCTTCGTCAAAGTCGCAAGAGATGATAAGAAGCCCGGCAAGGGAAGCTACTGGACACTGGATCCGGATTCATACAACATGTTCGATAACGGATCTTACCTGCGGCGGCGGCGTCGTTTCAAGAAGAAAGACGCTCTTAAGGAGAAGGAAGAGGCGATAAAGCGGCAGCAACAGCTGCAGCAGGCGCAGGAAGCGCTGGCAGCGCAGGAGGCGCTGTCGGCGGCGGACGCGCTCGGCCAGCAGCGCGATGTGAAGCCGGACGTGAAGCCGCGCATCTTCGAGTGTCGGCCCAAGCGCGAACCGGGCGCCGGTGTCGAGTGCTCGCGCTACGATAAGCCGGTGGACGCACTCGACGAGTTCAGCGAGCCGCGCCTGCCACCCGCTGCCGTCTACTGCTCGCCGCAGCCGTACTCATTGGCGGCAGAGGAGTTCCGCGCCGCCACCTCGGGCTGGTACGCCGCGCCCGAGCCTACGCCGGACCAGCTGCCGCCCGCCTTCCGCGACCTCTTCGAGCCGCCGAGCTGTCAGCTGGCAGGCTTTCGCGGCGCCGGCGGCTCTCCCCCACCAGACGCCTACCGGGCCTCGCCGCCGGCGCACCACCACTACCGCGCGCCCCAGCCCTCCTACTACCATCACCAGGCCTGCGTTGCAGCCGCTCCGGCTCCCGCGCATAAGTCTTATTGAGAAACAATACTCAGGTGAGTCGACATAGCATTTAACTCTGTCGTGCCGTAGGTAGTGCTAAGCGATTGTTCTGATATGCGAATTGAGCCTTTGCGATATGGGACCGGGCAGCGAGCTAGGCCGAGGACGTGCAGCGACGGCATCGGCACTCGGTGACGTGCTTGTGGTTGCAGGAGGCCGCCATCGGGCGCCGACGCCGACGGATTTAGCCGCGCGCGTCAGTTCCAGTGGATAAATATAGCGCAGTGCCGCGGAGGCAAGTGCCGACGGCTCGTCGATAACCACTGTTTACAGATCGGCGGCCGCCCCGCGCCGATGCCGCCTGCCGCACCTCACTTATAGGTATGTCGATCAAGCCTGTGAATTTTAAAGCATTTTTAGTTTTTCGAAGTGTTTCTATGTGATTTTCAAGTCCTTGTCGGTCTAGCTCGCCGCCATTTGTATAGAGCTGGGCAATCTGTCTGTATCTAATCTTATCAGTTATCTAATTTTAAAATTATAATAAGAATTAAATAATTATAAGTAGGTTACCTACCTTACCCATTTTTTTTAAGTATATTTAGGTACCTACATGTTATTCTTGTGTATTTTTTTTTAATATTGACATAGCAAATAAATCTTACATACGAGTACAACATTCATACATAAGTTATGTAGTTATGTTATGTTATATTTATTTTACTACTAAAACTAAATACCGTTAGTAACATTTAATGTAAGGTTTTATTGGTAGTTCTTTTAGATAATAAAATAAAATAATCCTAGACAAAAAATATTCAGTGTTCTTAGGCCCTAAGTGTCCTATCTGTTTTTGTAAACCTTTATTTGAAATAAAAATATTATTTATCTAAGTATACCTGGGATATTACCTACTCGTAGTATTTACCTACTACACTTATCTTTTTAGAAAATAGCGTAAGATTTCAATTCAATTCAAAACGTTTATTATTAGAAATTGTAATAGGTACCTAATTAAGATATCTATCACATTAGTTGAATATCTGAGAGTAGGTAGGTACTTACTTAGCTACTCAATCGTCTCCCAAATTACCTACAGGTGCTATGTTTGTTTTAAAAACAAATAGACTGGTAGTTTTGTTTATTTTATCCCGTAAATAATTACAAGATAGCCTATCTATTATCGTTACTTGCTTCGATAGTAATTATTCCTTTAAATAAGTACCTACCTGTGCACCTACTTAAATAATATGGAAGGAGTAATTACTAACTTAGGTAGGTAGGTACTTACTTAATTTTTTTTCAACCTTGTTAGTTTATTTAAATCTTGGCCTGGGTGATTTTTTTAGGATGTAGAGATTTCACATCAAAATACATAAGAACTCACAAACTATACCTAATATTTGTTTATTAGTAAGTATATAGGTATAGATACTTACCTAAAATTATCCAGGATGGTAGGTAATTACATTTTATTTTATTAACATTTTCGTAAAATACTAGTTCTTCAGAGGTTGAATGAAACGACAACAAAAATAATTGTTTAGGTATGTGGCGTGAAAAATTTTGTTTACGAAATGTGAAATCTTGGAAGTGATAAAAACTGTGAGTGTGAACGCCTGTTGTGTTTCTGGCTTGTATCAGCCAAACCAGTGACCATATGGTGACCAAGTGCTGGCTTCTTTAAAAAAAACACAAAGGATTTTGGAATAACAATGCTCTTGTCATGCTTTTCTATGCGTTATTTTTTTGTTGCTTCAAAATAGCTGTAAAAAAATATTAAGATTGTTTTATCAGTCTTTACTTAGTCCAAAATATAAATGACTAGCTTCTGCGCGCGGCTTCGCCCGCGTGGCACCAACATTTTGAATAGCCTATATGCTATTTCAGGTCACCAGTTCACAGTTCCATCTAAACATCCAAACATCTAAACAAACTTTCAGCTTTATTATATGAGTGGGATGTAAATCTTATCGGTATGAATTCAGATTTGGCTTAGTATAGTAATCACGTAACCAACGCGCAACGTAGGCACCTAAAATACATGCAAATGTATAATTTGAACCAATTTCCAGTCAGTTGAAAATGGAGATAATTTGAAGTTTCTGATTCAACCCAGATCAGTAGGTGTTTTTTCAAAGTGACATATCCTGAAAATTGTGTTGTTCCTGACTTCTTGTGGAAATTCCTGCGGCAAACACGGCGTACGGCTTAGCTATTTAAACGTGAACTGCTTTTCAGCCAATAGGAATCGACAATAATGAATAAAGTTTTTGGTACAGACCTACCTCTGTTTATGAAGCCAGTAATGCCAGAGGTTTACCCAAACTTTACGGGTAATATCGCACATTTTATAGGTAGGCAATCGTTATGTTTTACGACATTTAAGTTTATGGGGAGTTTGGTCTTGGCTCCACCTTCCCTGTTTTTAATAGCGCAGGATTCAATCTCTAGATATAGGTTACTCGTAGGTACTTGTTTATTTATTTACATAAATTATTCACTTATTTACATGCAATAAAACATTCAACCTAAAATAAATACCTACAATACCTAATGTAAGTTTTTTTTGGGTTAGAGGCCAAATCTAGGGATAAAGTTAAGGTTTAACGACTCTATACATATATAGCCGGAAAATTTAACCTGCACCAAATGTTATTTAAATTATATACTACCAATAATAAAAGTAATTTTTAAATCGTAGACATTTTTAGCCGTTATTTCAATAAAAACATAATTTTAACTACTCAAATGGGTCTGCAATCCAAACTGAGTTTCAAATGTTAATTATTTATACCATTTTTAGGGTTCCGTACCCAAAGGGTAAAACGGGACCCTATTACTAAGACTCCGGTGTCCGTCTGTCTATCGCTCCGTCTGTCACCAGGCTTTATCTCATGAACCGTGATAGTAATAGAGTTGATTTTCACAGATTATGTATTTCTGTTGCCGCTATAACAACAAATAGGTACTTACTAAAAACAGAATAAAATAAATATTTAAGGCTCCCATACAATAATGGTACGGAACCCTTCGTCCGCGAGTCCGACTCGCACTTGTCCGGTTTTTTTATAATGTATAACGATGAGCTACACCTAAATAGTACGGGAGCGCGTTGATGTCTTTAATATGGACTTTTATCTTTGGGCCCGCTAGCTACGCCAAAATATCGTATCAAATTATAATAATTATTACTTTTAATACAAAAAAAAATGTATTTACAGAAACTAAGCTACTACAATATGTACTTAAAATACAAAATACTTTTAATTATATTTATTAAAATGATAAAAAAATATTTACTTTCTGAAAAAACAGCAGGTAACAAGATAAAAAAAAGGAATTTAAAGAGGCGTTTATGTGGTATTATTATGTTACCGGTCAAGTCTTGCAAGCTGAATTTGACCCACATTCCAGCGTCTAATTGAGCTAAATTTAGGTACATACACTTATGGGTCTTCGGCGACAATTCAATAAAGAGCTTATCTGATGATGGAAGCAGGAGCTGTATCACAGCTGTACAACGAAATTCTACAGTGAATGCCAGTATCCATGTTTAGGCTTATTTTAATCACCTCTTATATACTATGTAAAAGAAAGTTGTTCTTATCGATATAATATAATATAAGATAGTTTCATATAAGTTTCATGCGAAAAATTTAGATTTCTTGGTAGTGTTTTATATTATGTAATAATTCATGGAACATATTTACATTCTAAGCAATTGTTTACTAACTTACATAAAACAATCGTGAAAAAAAAAGTAGCTAACCCTAGAACTTAGTTCTGTGACTTGTTTGATTTGTGTAGGTAGAGTCTTTATGCTATTTCGGTGTGTAAAAGACATAATGACAGTTCATAATCAAGACTAGCTCGACTCTTAAAAAAATATATTAACATATTCTGTACACACCGGACCATGCTTCTGATTTCATTCATTCGTTCTTAACTTTTACATTTTTTGTCTATTATATCAGTTCAAAATCTTAAATAGCGTAGTTTAGAGACGCCCATCTTAAAAAATTAAAAACATAAGTTATTAAATATTAAATAATGTAGTTCATTACAGTATTTTAAATACCTATCGGTAAATATATCAAGAAGGTATGCACAGGAAAACGATTATGGGATTAGGAACCTTTGCGGGGATGTCTTAGACCAAATCCGGAAGTACTTTTGAGTTTTTTTTATCGTATACCTTCGTAGGTAATCTTTCGCAATATTTTGTTGACTGTTGAAATATTCATGGTTTATTTAGTACGAGTTAATAAATTGTAGTATTTTACGAGTACTAAAATTTTTTTATGATGAATGGGTCGGCTCTTTACCTCGAATCTTACACAGGCAAGAATGAGGTCTACGATGGAGCGAGCCTACCCAGAAGGCCTACTCAAAAGGGTTGTAGCTCAGCGGAAATACAGACGCTGGAAGTTGATTCCAAATTTTTGCAGTGCGCATAATAAAAAAATTTGAAAGCGCTATTACTACAACTGTTACATTATTTTATTACCTACAGCATATTATTTTATAAATATTTTTAAGCTAAGCATTCACAGGACCAAGCTACTTGCTACTACCAAGACTTGTAATAAAAAAATATATGATGTTAATTTATTTACAGAAACTAAGCTACTACAATATGTACATAAAATTACAAAATACAATAGAATCAGTCAAGCTATCTAAGGATCATAGTAAAAACGAAGAAAAAATAGGTATTTTTTCTAATTTTTTTTATGTAATCGACGAAGAAGAGAAAAATGGGTATAGGATATTCATGCCATGAATCCAATGAGTGTTCATACTGCCTATTTTTCAGGAGTGGTCTTGGTAACTCATAAGATCGTTATGCTTGCTACCTGAAGGTTATCAATGATCTTTCGTTGTTGCAGGTACGACGGTGTGTGGAGAAGCAGAGAGCCATGGCCAGGGCGTGGGAACCGTATCCATTGACTCTAGATAATGTGAACATTGTGTAAAGTGACATTACAGTGTGTGCTTTTATTTATACCTACGAACCCGTTCGCTCTAAAAGTAAGTGCCATCGGACATTACAATGTAATATACAGTGGACTATATTCCGAAATGTATTAATTAGTGCTGCAAATATTCAATACCTTTCACATTCTTCCAGTATTAAAAGAATGAGCATTTTAAAAATGAATGTAAGTATTATTGAGTGGTTGTAAGAGTTGGTGTAAATAGTGTTCTTAGAATAATGTTTCAGAAAATATAGATGTACAATTTTATTCGTAAATGATTTCACGGCAATGAGATTGAGGTTCTGATGACGTAATGTGAATTGAGTCGCTGCTAGATCATGCATTCAATGTAGATCTCATTTTGATCGTAGCAAGTATAAATATTCCGAATACATAGTTAGCCCCCTCGCAGACTGCAGACTTTCTATCGGCCGATAGTTGAGACGGAATATACCTCGGCTCGTAATGAGTATGCAAAGTATAGCCTGTCTCAACTATCGGCAGATAGGAAGTCTGCAGTTTACGAGGGGGCTTAAGTACTATAATATTGTTATATTTTAATGGGAAATATTAACATAGTCTTGGTTTTAGAGGTGAAGTGTACTGCAAAAGCCTATTGCTGTAAATTATATGGAGATGACTCTTGACACTAGAACTACTGAAAACCCGCCTACCGATCCATTATTTCACTAGTGTAGAGCTCCACCTAGAAAAGAATTGATACTTCGATTAAAGTGAATTATGTATCATATTTGATAATTTTTGAACTTGCTACGACACGGCGTGAGTTTTGGGAACTATAATAGTACCTACTAACTGTGCTGAAGTAAATAAACCAATTAACTTTACAGAAAATAATATTCCAGAACTTATCCTGAAAATTAAAAGCTCGCACTTAGGTTGACTCCGTTTTTCGTAGCGGTTGGGTCTACCTACTTGAAAAAAACCCACCTCTCCAAAGTACGAACAAACACACATTACGTATACATATATAGGTAAATACACTGACTATGTTTCCATGACTGAGTAGGAACCTAGTCGTAATACACTCAGTACTTATTATGACCTATAGGTTAATCTCATGAACAAAATACATGTTTTACTAGACTCACCTAATAATGTTCCTTACAAGCATTAAACATATAGATATTATGTAGAGTCAATACTAAGTGTGAATGTAGTTTTTTTAAGGGTTAGACCTTTACTTTCCAGTTTCTGTAAGTAGGTAACGACATTCTGTTCAGAACCCTGTGTTGATTGGTCCATTGTTGAGATAGAGCAGGCTTGTCTAGCAATTAAACCACCTTCTCGGCTTAATCGACCTCACCTGATGAGGTGAGGTCGATTAAGCCGAGAACCACAACTGGTACTCGTGGAGTAGACTAACGGCGGGCTTAGTGCTCGTATCAATGAAAGAGTACCGCGGGTATACGAGTACACTAGTCTATCTACTCACGAAAAGATGGAGTGCTTTTTGTAGGCTCTTTCTTATCTTTGTATAGTCAGAATATTTAAAAATTTTGAGATCTGAAACCATCTGTGGATTGCCACTAGATCTACTAAGAAAACGTGATAACTTATAAAGGTGATGGCAGTATTTAATGTGATAAATATGAAAGAATAGAAGATCTAATCTGCCGATCAATCAACGCTAGTTTTATAACGAGATTAATTTATTTAGAATGGGCAGTAAATTTTGACAATGTTGGTTGTGTTTAGTAAGTTTTTGTATTATGTAAAAATAATAGAATATAGGTCCAGGAATGCAGTTTTACAAATTAGTGAATTCATGTATGACATTGGGCCATCGAGATCGCTCTGTTGAGATCAATGAATATGATGACGTAACTTTTGAAATATTGCATCAAACAGAACAATTTCAAAAGTCCTATTGCTTTCAGCTGTGCATTACCAGTACATGAAAATGTTTTCAATATATAAAGCTTATATTTTGAGATCCGGCTGCAAATCAGTGCGCTCATCGGCTAAAGCTTAAATCCAAATTTTTGCATAAATGTATGATTAGGATAATATAAATCTACCAGGTTGCCTATCAAAAAGTGGCAGCAAGTATTTTTGATTTTGAGGTTAATAATTATTTTTTGGGACGGAATTTTGTTCATTTCATTATAAAATGATTTTTAATTATATCAAAAGCTAATTTTTAAATATCACAGATAAATAAATTAATAAGTAATGCTGGACAATTTCACACACTATCATCTAGCCCCAAACTAAGCATAGCTTAGTTATAGATGGGTTGATAGTTATACTGAAACTTAACTTCCAATACAAACTGCGGCAACCTTTATTTGCGATCAAATTAGCTTTATATGTTATAAATGGATGGATATAAACGGATGGACCAAGAAAAATGGTCCCACATAGTCACGCCATGGATGCCAGAAGGACGGCGGCGTAGAGGTCGCCCTCGGAAACGTTGGCGAGATGACATCGATGCCTTTGAGGATGATTGGTGGAATGTGGCAGGGGATAGAGACCATTGGAGGAGTTTGGGGGAGACCTTTGCCCAGCAGTGGGACGAGATGGGTTGAATAAAAAAAAAAAAAAAAAAAAAATGTTATAAATATCATTTTAAAATCACACGAACTAAATTTCGTTCCAAAAATTATTAATATCAAAATTTAAAATATTTGCGGCCACTTTTTGGTAGGCAACCTGGTAGGTTTACATTCTTCTAATCATAAATTTATGTAAAAATTTAGTTTTAGCTATAACAGATGAGGCCACTGATTTGCAGCCGGATCCTAGACTATTAAGGCTGTCGGCACACAACGGGCGCGAACTCCGCGGGCTCCCGGTTTTACTTTGGGGTATTTTAATTCGAGAAATCCGCCTGCGATATCGGAATCAATTTCAATAGTTTGCAAGGTCTGTAGACTTTGTTGAAACTTTGTTGGAGAGTTTCAGTGAACGTATCCGCGGGCTTTTCAAACGAATTAAAATACCCTCCAAAACCGTGACGCGTCGAAATACCCTTATAGGTTGCACATTATAACTCAGCTTGGTGCGTTTACATAAATTCGAGCTGTGTGCTGTGTATAGTCAGCATAACTATGCTGTGTGCCGACAGCTTTAACCCCCTTGAATGTTTACGCTGTGAGGATTAAAGACATACATAATACACTCTAGGTGGAATGTAGCCGCGTGTGTTCAATACTATTTCCAATTAAATTTTAGCATTTTTCTCGACTTTGTAATACGTTATTCAATGCATAAGTACCTAAGTATCAAAGCTATACAATCGTATAGGTAGATGGAAACTAGCCAGTATCTTTGTGATAATTATAGACGTGTGTAAATAATAAATTAAATAAATGTTTATTTGTATCTAGCTTATTGAAAGTGCCCTCTTTTATTTACAAATCCTTTTCACCTACAGATAGTTTCAAATGATTTGATTTATATCAACATTAAGCTAAACAGTTTTTTTCTTCCTCAATAGGAAAGCTAAAATAATTTATGACCTACTTCTGAAACCTTACGTACCTCATCTTTGATAACATTGTAGCAGATTTCATTTAAATATTAATAGTGAGCCTGACCAGTTTAACAAAATTTAAGCTTGTTTGTTGCGTGTGAATGAAACGAAACTCTTAAGTGGCACTTGGTCAATTGCTTAGACGACGGATTTTGACGAATCATCACTCAATCATAAAAGCACACACTTTAGGTACCCTTTCGGGCACAAGTATGGGATTATAAAGTGCTTTTATCAGTATAAAATCCGTGTTTGGTATTATTGTGAAAGTTAGGTTGAGCTGAACTTTTTACAGTGGCATTTGAAACATTTAAAAAAAAAGTTACAATGATTGCGACATCTGATTTAGTACATTTATAAAGGTTTGAAGTTAAACAAAATTTTATGTAGGTGCTTACTGCTTACTAAAAAGAAACTCATTATGACCAAAGATTGAAAGTAGATTCTTCCAGCCTTTATAATTTGAAAGTTGACCCCTAAAGGTTGGATTATTATAACACACACGGTTTGTGAACGGAACCCACAAACGTAGGTGACGGAACCTAAGAATCGAATGTCGAATCAAACTTTCGCACATTGCACAACTCTGAAGACATGCTCGAAACGGGCTAGTTTTCTGGCAATTTCTTACGGCAATGGTATAGCAACCAAGTTGCCGATTATATCTCGAGACACATTGCAATAATTTCTGCAATATTGCTGTGTAGCCCGGCGATATTGCCAAGATATTTCTTTGCAAATATAATAAATCAACCTAGCCGTTTTCGGCTACAGTGTCTTGGCTTTAGGACTTCAATCAATTAGGTAGGGCTTGCAAATATTCAATATCTAGCTGGCTAGATTGCAAATGATTTATCACGAGTTGCAAATATACTGAGCTATATTGGTCAATAAAAATTGACAGCAAGATGCAATTTTTGTAGCCCGTTTACAGGCCTTTTATCCCATCCCACTTCCCACTCATCCCACTCATATAATAAAGCTGAAAGTTTGTGTATCAATCACGCCTAAACCAGTGAACCGATTTGGATGAAACTTGGAATTAGCGTAGATAGTGACGTGAAATAGCATTTATAGGCTATTCAAAATATTGGTACTACGCGGGCGAAACCGCGCGCAGAAGCTAGTACTCGTATAAATCTATTATCTTGCTTTGTTTTTAATTTTCCTCGAATGGCTCCTAGCAAGAACTCAACAAAAATATAGCAAGTTTGTTGGAAAACGTTCACTGTGCAGCTTCAGCAAATGACTTTTACCAGGAATCACATTGTGTCGGACTGTTTCAAAATGGTCAGTTGTTTGCTTTTACTAGACTATGACCAGGCCAAAAGGAAGGGTTATGATACAGCAGTCCTTATTTATAAGTACCTTTGTACATACATATGTATGTATATTATAATATATGTCACAAAGAAATAATAACATCTAGTAATCACATACCTTTAGTGCGATCTTAGTTATGAATTCCGCCACGCCAACAAAGTCGTCAAAAATTATAACAAGGTTAAATAATTATGTGTTTTCTCGAGATTTTCATAACAAAACAAAAAAAAAATCATTACTTAGGTACATAAATATTTTATTTGTTGAACCCAATTCCTGAATATAGTTAGTTTGAAATGAAAGACCCTATATACCGGCTTGCACGGCAGGGATAAGCAGGAACCCTCCTAGGCTCTCTGCTTTAGGGCATCCTCGATTAACAGCATTTTTGAAGCTATTTTAATGTTATTTTTAGCAAAACTCGTGTTTACAACAATCAAAAGGTAACCATTTTGGTTTCATCAAATAGTGACATCTAAACATCCTTCAAAATTCAACTCTCGTTTGCACTTTCGCGAACCGGAATTTCTCTAAACCTTTAGAGATGTCAACCTATTTTCGTTCTAATGAAATTCGTAACGAATAGGAACCAGAGTAGCAAACATGCGATTTAGTGACGAAAATTATTTTTTCGTGTAACGCGAATAAGGCCTCAGAACCTTCTCTATGCGAATGATACTCGAACTTGGCCGTTTTATGTAGTTACTCATGAATTTTGAAATTGCACAAACAATTGAAAGATATGCATTCAGCTTCGACCTCTCAAGAACGACTATATCATGAGCGACAATTTGATTCCGATCATTATACGAAATTTATACCAGCTTCAATGCTCTACTAGCTTCTGCATACATGCTAGGCCACAATCTATAGGTTTATCATTTAATTTTTTTTTGACGTGACGTCTTATAATTCGATAGAGCACGCACGAAAAAATGCGGCGTTACCTCGCTCTGAGGCGTTCCATGTAAGGCTTGAAGTGCAAGCGAGAGCGCGGAACGAGCGACAAAGAAGCACAAACGTTATCACGTTCAACTATCGTCAGTAAACCGACTTTACAGACAACCAATTTTTTTTATCCATTTCAAAATTTTAACTTACGACAAAATGTAAATCCATCTTAACATTGTAGATTAATGATTTTAGTAAGATTAGGATAAACCGATTGCGAGCCGTTCAAGAATAAATATGAAGTAAAAAAACGTCACCTCAATTATTATCGATTCACGTTGAGTGCTGGTACTCAACGGCTGACGTCAGCGTTGCATTCCGACGGTGAAAAAATCTAGTGTCGATTCAAGGAGCCAAAGTTGGCCACAACAATGAATAGCGAACACCCATCGCACGTGGAGCCGCCGATCCAGCTTATTTATTTCTCAATTCAGGATGATTCAAAGCGGCCTGGGATCTCCTTGAAGTGGATGCCCTCATCAAACCCAGTCGAGTGGGCCGACGTTTAGTGGCAGATCCTTCAGGTGACGCGCCACCCGCGAGCTCGTTTCGTCAGTATTGTTTGGGGACGGCTTCCCTAGAAAAAAATAATACAGACGTCTTTAATTTTTAAGGATAACACTGCAGTAGCATAAGTTATAAAAAAACCAATTACAAATGCATCCTGAATGCCATAGCTCTCTCGTTTACGCATATACGTTTGAGGTCAAAATCAAATGTTGAAATGGTTGTGAGCAAACAGCGAATCACAATGCAACATTTAGATATTTATTTACATTTCATTCCGTAAATCCACATCTCAGTGTTGCGGAAGGTAAGGGGTGCTTGTCTTGGCAGCCCATCCCACTGTATCGGTCATTGAACCGGTGATATGTTTATTGTTTTTCTAAAACACCAGTGTTGATATTGGCACAAACTCTATTTGTTTAAAATGGTAAGTCTCGCGAAACAGGTATTCTTGCGTGACCATGGCCTTATAAACAGCATAACCAATGTAAACGTAGCCGAGCGTACGTGATGCGGTACTTATGAATGAAGGCGCTCGTGGCTAGCTTATTTGCTCACAACCTGATCAAGCAGTCTGTAATGAGCGTGCCGGGATGACTTGGCGGATGTTACCACAAGAGTAGACACAGTTATGTCCTTACTTCGTTTTGAAACATTATGATATCAGGATCATCTAATAAGATGTGTGTATCCTCCTTCCTTAATTCCACTGCTCACGATTATTTTACGACGTTTTAAAAAAATAACTTACGTGTGTCAGCCCGACTCATACTTGTGGTTTATTTTTCTTTGCAGTGAAGAAAAACATCGTGACCAAATGAGATTTAATTTTAATTCCAACTACGGGTTAACAAGTTTCCACGCATATATGTATATAGTCGTTATTTATAATGGTTACTTGTCTTAGACTGCAAGGTTTGGACATATGGCTAACATGTAAGGACGTGCCTCTGACTAACCACTGCAAC
The DNA here is from genome assembly GCA_963565295.1 of Epirrhoe alternata. Lineage (NCBI taxonomy): Eukaryota > Metazoa > Arthropoda > Insecta > Lepidoptera > Geometridae > Epirrhoe > Epirrhoe alternata. Next base: position 8,050,921 of record OY751375.1, read on the forward strand.
TTGCCCAAAGATTAGCTAGCTTTGAAGGCATACTACCTAGTAATGAGTCTTGAGAAAAAGTAATGCACAATGATCGAGTTCTCATAGACGACCAAGGAGCACCCAGCGTACTAACCGCCTTACAAAAAGCATTTATTTAGGAGGACCCGTTTGACCAATAATCACACAAATCCACAAATGTCTAGAAAAAAGTACCGATCCAGCGAAATTGGACTGTCATTACCGGATTCAATGGATAACAGTCCAGTATGTGAACAAGCTGTAAGTAATTTTAGAACAATAGGTATGTACAGTATGAAATGGAAGTCAGTTACTTTAAAATAATTTGAAATGAGTCAGCCGCTCTCTTTCCCGAGTCCGAAGGTCAACAACCATCTCATCTGTACGGATTATCTCTGTCTTAAGTCGATAATTTAATCTTTTGTTTATCCAAGCTTCTAATAGTCCCGTTGCACCGGAACGGTGCGCTCGCGCAGCTATGTATCATACTTGAACGTTTATGAAAATAATCTGCCGACATGAATTACGAGCAGGATAAAACAATTTCAATCTTTTATGTGAGTCTCTATAAAGATAACAGATTGGTTCTAAAAAATGTGGTTACGACTTCGAACTTTAAATATAGGAGAGATTTGTAGTATTATTTATGAATAGCTCTCTGAACTGGATTTAGTGCGTTACTAGCTGTTCTGTTCCAGATTTAAGACTTGTGAAGATTTTGAACATGTAGGTACCTACATACGTAGGTAAGTAGACATTTATGTTGACAGCACATTTTACCAATTCGATTAGAATTTAACAAGTTCATGTTTGAGAATTAATAAGTGACTTATTTTTTGAGGTAAAGTAAGTAATCTGCATTCAGTATTTTGATAATTACCTATAAACTTACTAATAAAATAAATAAATTAATAGTACTTATTGGTATAACCTATCATATTTTTTATTATTTTGTAGCATCACCGTCAAGAAAATTGAGTCCGTATATAAAGGGTGCCAAAAGACGTCTACCGAAGCCGAAAGGGGCAGGTACAGCATCCCAACAAACAACCAAATCCAAAAGGATTTTCCGAAAAAATCATTATATCCGGAGAAAACAGCGTTTTTGAGTTTGCATTGTTTTTTTTTTTATAATTGAGGTATACGAGTAATAGGTATAATACAGGGTGTAAAAAGACAACTACCGAAAACTGAGGGGTTGCAATGAGACCATGGATCTAAACATATTTAGCAAAAAAGAAAACGCAAAAAAAATTTGACTTACCTTAGTAATTTTATGTTATTTTCGGTTATTTACTACTAGTACAACATAATAAGACCATACCTTCCTAGTAATTTAATTTATAAAAGAAAAAAACAGTTAAAACTCCAAATCCAGCAACCTACGTAAAACCACGCGCTCAGAACATACGCAGATAGTAATCTTGAAACGCTGTTTTCTCTGGATATACCTAATGATTTTTCCGGAAAATCCTTTTAGATTTGGTTATGTGTTGGGATGCTGTACCTACCCCTTTCGGCTTCGGTAGACGTCTTTTACACCCTGTATAAAAAGGCCCCAATATCCCAGATAAAACTATAGGTACCATCATACGACTATTCAATTGAATTCTATTTTGAAAGTATAACCATAGTATAACTCATATTATGGTGTTTGTGAATTGGTTTACGTATAATTACTTTTACATATCTCGTAGACCCTCTACGGAGCCTCTACGAATTCTCACCGGTCTACGTAGGGTCGCAACTAGGTCGGAGAGGAAAATTACAATGTTATTACAGATATAAGTACTTATACCATAACTATTACATAACTTGGACAAAAATAACTCGCTTTTTATTAGAACCTACTTAAAGTAATATTTTAAGAGTATGACTCTTCTTGGCAGTGAAGTAAAAATGCGACTATCGCAGAACGATTGATATCTACTTAAATTAGTATGCACACGATTCGAAGAACTTTGCGAATAGTGATGATTTAACTTTTTACATTGAATTAAATTGTAAACTACCATGAAATTGCTAAACTAACGAAAGGTACCTGTTTTTTTTATTTACTGTTTTTTTTGTTCTAAATAATGAAACCAAACAATTTGTTTGATGCGTTATTAAAACTTAGTTTTATTGACAATAATATACAAACACTGGTTGAAATACGAGTATTATACCGTGACATGACTCACGAGGTTATGGTAAATGAAAACCAAAATGGCGTCCACGCCCTTTGCGCTCCCCTCAGCACTCGACGCCCCTCTGTCAAAACTGTCATTCAATTTATTGACTGATGCCAACCGAGTTTGGTCAATAACTTTTGAAATATAGAAAAACATGCTCACAACTTTATCCTCAGGAACGATGTACCTAGACTAGACTACAAATATTGCGCCACCAACCGCGTAGACCTAAGTACAATATTGTAGATGAAGAATGATAGAACTGTGTGAAATTGGATGTAGGTAAGTAATTACATAGGGCGCTTAAAATCTGAAACTTTCAACCGAAACTAAGTCAATCACAAATTACTTATTTTCTAAAAGCGCTAAAAGCTGAAAAGGTAAATCCGAGAAACATCCAAACCACCCGCAGTCTAGTCGAAAAGCCATTTGATTTGACGGCTATCCACCTCCTACTACGTTTATATTGAAACTTAAATAAATATTTAGTTTATCGTGTCTAATTTGGCACGAACTGGCCACCGTGCCACCGGCCCGCCCCTCATGATACTATTGAATTTAATTGGACATAAATAACTATCGATTTATTAAGAAAATACATACTTATTAAAGATAACTGTGAATGAAACAGAATTAATTAAAGATTGACTGGTAGAGATTTTATATTTTATTTGGTGTATGTATTATCTTTTGCCGAGGTAAATGCCGCCAGCCCAGGTGATTTGTACGCTGTTTTGTATCTTTAGCATTATGTATTATTATGTTTCATATAGGTTATGTATTTTTTGGTTTTGTGTGATATGACCTGACTTTGAGCAATCTGTAATCTGATATAGCCTTTGTAGAAATGAGAGAAGAAATGCGTTCTAAATGACATGGTGAAATGACATGTTATAAAAAATTTGACTTGTCGGAAATGACGTGGCCCTGCTGTGTTGGCGCGCCACCCGGAATCGGTCCCACTCGGTTATCGTACACGTTTGCTTACGTTTACATTACTGAGCACTTGTTGGATAAATAAAGAACAGGCGTTTTAAAATAAACTTCACTATTAATCCTTGACTTGTAACGTTTACATAACCGTGAGATTGTAGATGCGACTAAATGCTGGTAGGTACTATTATAGGCGCGTCAAACTCGAGTACCTACTTACTTACCTACCTACTAATCATAGTAGGTAGCTATAGATTTTTACCTACTCTTATCATCAGATAAGAGTAGGTAAAAATCTATCGCTTGTATTGTAATATGTTGTCAACTAGCTACTTATAAAAAGCTTTCAGACTCTGAATCAACTTGCATAAAACTTTCTAATAAGTTTGTACCTTCTGAAATGGAATAATAAGTACCTATGTTTTCGCTTGAAAAGTTAACTTTATTTACACGTCACACAAACGTAGCTAAAAGTGAGTAATTTCTCCCAAAAATGGCGGCGGGAATAATCTAATATATAAAATTCTCGTGTCACAGTTTTTGTTGCCATACTCCTCCGAAACGGCTTGACCGATTTTGATGAAATTTTTTGTGCTTATCCGGTATCTATGAGAATCGGCCAACATCTATTTTTCATCCCCCTAAATGTTAGGGGTAGTCCACCCCAAAATTTTATTTTTTATTTTTTAGACAAAATTTTTAATTTCTATTTTTTTATGATACAACATAAAAAAATACATACAATCCTCAATTTTGACCCTTCTACGATCAACCCTTATTTTTTATTTATATGGCAAAACAACGTTTGCCGGGTCAGCTAGTATACTATAGAATTTCATTATTCCCTCTGAGCAGGTAAGAAATGAGATTTCAATTTCGAACTTCAACATTTCTATGCAAATTTTTACCAATGAGTCCACACCAAATAGGACTTACACGAAAAAATGTGGCTACTGATCTTTTTCTTCCTAGTTAAATTTTGATATTTCTAGGGAAGATGTTGACCATAAAGACCTGCACCAAGTAGAATTTATTTAAATAAAAGAAAAAATACGTGGCTAATGCATTCAAATACAGACAAAAAAGTACCTCCAAACTATTTAGTAATTTTATTGTTGTTGCATTTTGTGAATAAACGAATAAATTGTTATTTTTGCCTATAAAACCTATTCAATTGCTTTTTAATTGCTTTTTCTCGCATGAGTAAAAAGTAGAGATTCACCGCGTTCATGAATCCCTCGCTGTTGAGTCGAGTTGATTAGGCCTCGAGTTGATTAGGGTTCCGTACATCAAAAGGAAAAAACGGAACCCTTTTGTTGTCATAACCACAAAATTAAGGTATTGTTGGTAAATATAAAACAATTGAAATGAACAACACTGAAAAAACTCAAGGGCATCTGCCTTATTTCAATTGGATTGTCCCATGTAAAATTACCAAACAATTTACAAATTGTTCGCAAACTTTGTAGTTTAAAAAGTAAAGGATATAGAGTATTTTTCTACCTAATTATACAGATTATTTAAAATGATAAATGGAATGTGAGGCCGACTCCAGCACGTGAACAGATGGACGTGTGTTACTGTCAGCGTTTCTATTTCTATCGATGCTATTTGTCACGCATGTCTAATTTGTGTTAATGTTGATGTAAAGATTTATTGTCGAACCCACCTCGTATTGTCTTTCCTATAAAGGATTCGATAGATCCCTCTTTATGGCTCTAATACCATAAATTTTGACTATAAACACAGTTAAAAGATTATATAAAACTTTTGTCAACACTATTACAACGAATGATTGTCCTATTGGTGACAATTATTACTGAGACATTAACCTGAAATTGAATACTAGATAAAGAAAATAGCGATAAATGGAAGAGATTATCTCAAGGTATTTCATTCAATCCAGGTTCTCTCCATGCCAGGCAGATTGCTGCGTGAATGATGTGATAGCCACGAGTGTATTGATGATGAGTGTATCATACAAGTGTTGAATATTCTGTGTAAATATCTGATGGGTAACAACTTGTATCACTATTGGAAACGTGTGTTTACATTAGAATCACAAATAGATCGGGTTATTAGCGGGACTTTGATCAGTTCGCGCATTCTCTGTTATTGTTTTACCATATTGGCGATGAAATTTTATTAATAACTTTAACAAATGATATTTCACAGCATTACTTGTTTTTTTCAAGGCGGATTTAATCCCAGTATTATAAAAAAAGTTATTTTATAAAGTCAAAACCAAGCGGTCAGTCCGAAGTTCTACCCTAATACTCGTACTTTCGGTCTGGTAGGTACTTGTATCGGCAAAAATCTTACACCATTTTAGTTCAGTGTTCAGTAGTTTAGGAAACTATAAACATCCAAACTCACATCACAAACAAACATTATCTATTACCTCTTTATAATTTAATCATAGACGAAACTCGATTCCAATAACACGATCAATAAATCATTGAAAACAAGCGAGACTGCTTCAGACAGAGTGAAAATAAATTAAAATGATGTCGTGGTTCCGAGCTCCATATGGGACATGTCGGGGTACCCTTTCTGGGCCCACTATTTTTGTAATGACAGTCTGCAGGCGGTGCGGTGTCAGCCCGCTTCAGGGAAACACCTAATTGTGTGCTGTGGACGGAGCACTTTATGAATGAATGCTCTTTTCGTTTTATTCCTAGCCTAGATTTTATTTCAGTGACAGGCTGACTAAATTGTTGACCGACAAAAATCCTTAAAATTTTTCTGATAATTTGACAAAAATACAATACTTTTACGCCTTTGATGGTAAATGTCTTGGTTTGATAGACTATCACCATCTACCAGTCCAAGCAAAAATCAGATAAAAGCTCTATAAGTGTGAAGAGATTTTGTAATCTCACTAGCATCGTTTGAATTTCTTTGAAATGACCAAATATTTATCGATGACGGGAGATGTTTATTCAGTAACCTACCCGCCGCATGAACCAATATGTAATGCTTGAAAAAAAATTTAAAAAGTTAGGAGTCGGAATTTAACCAATAAATTGATTTGGGAAATGTTTGTCGAAGGGTGGGCTCGAGGTATTTAAAGAACAATTAGTCGGCTGCTTCCCAGTCCTCGGGCCAAATATTTGCCTATTCCCGCTAACCCTCCAATGCCGCTTGGGGCTTCATTCGAAGCGGTTTATGGTTAAATGTTTGCCCGCTCTTCCCCTACTCTTACTGGGGAAACTTCCCCCGCTGGCAAGGCGGTCGGTAATCATCCGTCACATTCCTTTTAGCATCAACGGATCGGAATAAAACACTCAATTCGAGTGTACGCCGACAGTAATTGTATCCATGTGAAATTCCACACGTTTTGTTGAATTACAGATGGAAGTTTTTATAGCGATGCGTAAACATAGCTTGAATATCCAACTAATTAAATCTATCAGAATAATTTATGAAAGCGGAGGAAATCGTTTAGTGTCGTCACTGCCCGCTTCCATTCATTAAAAAGAGAAGAAAGTTATAAAATCATGGTTAACATTCGTATTGTGACACGGAGATTAGACGGGATTTCTATATTTTGATGCTGTTTTACTGTGGATTAACTACCCGACAGTGTTTTGATATCTTTTAGAATAACAACTCGTAAGTCTGACCACGAAACTACGCACAACTGCGTAGAATAACATTTGATTTTTTAAACTGTATCCAGTTAAGCTCTTTCATAATAGGCGAGTTCAGGGTTTAGATATACTTGGGTTCATAATAATGAGCATAATGATAAAACATTACAAACAATTTTTATTGATAAATGCCAGAAGAGACCTTCATAATTTTGTCTTTAGGTGCCTATGTGAGTAGACGTAATGCACAGAAACAAATCATTGTGTTAAAATAAGCCTACCTCTAATACCGTGACGTACTCATGCTATGTTGTTTTAATCAATATTTTTTACGAAATATCTTCCCTGCTCACAAACAGTTGAATGTTGTTTACACATTTTCAATTATTACATACTAAAACTAGCTGCGCTCCCGCGGTGTGACCCGCAGTCCCTTGGGACCTTTTAATTTTTTCTGGATAAATGGTAAAAGTAACCATTCCTGGGATACAGCCTTTAACCATGCCTTTTAACCTAATCTGTTTCGCGGTTTGGGCGTGAAAGGGTAACAAACAGACAGAAAGACAGAGCGTTACTTTCACATTTATAATATTAGTATGGATTTACTGCGTCGTATACATATTACACCTCAATGCATCGGCTTTTCGTACCCACCAAATAGTAATGTTTAGTTAAATAAGGTGTTTATATTTCAGTGTGAGCGCGTACGGTGACCACCACATCGTCTCCGCTGGCGGTCTCACCGTACTTACAAAAATACCAGAATGTAATTAAATGTGGATAACTTGTGTTTGGGGATGGGAAAATCTGACTTTGACGGCTATTTGCAGTAGTAATCACGCGCTGTGAGCGTCATCATAAAAATTGTTCCTTATGATGATAGTAATACAGTCCTGAGAGGTTACCGGTGTTTTACAAATAACCCTGTATAGGTAGGTAAGCATTCTATTTTATTTATTTCACAGAACGGCACGTAAGTATACTTCAACACAAAGTAATAATAAGTTAATACCCAAAGTGCGGAATTCCGTTGTCTGTTGTTTTACATTTTACCTAGTTTTAGTTTACCATAGCTAAACGGTTGTCTGGAAGACATCGCCTCGAGCGATAAGACCGCCGATTGCAGGACATTACTCTATCTAAACCTAGCACCTAAGTTTATCCTTAGTGAATGTAAATTGGTGTCCTCAATAAAGTTCTTATTTATTTTTTATTTTAATAAGCTTGTTGCGCCCATATTTAATTTAAAAGAAGAATAAAAATATTATAAATACCTATACTTACCTATATTTAAAAATGTAAAAGAACAATAAGAATATCATAAATTCACTGTGCTGTCTCTGAAGGCGACGCGACTCGCGACGGCGCGGCGTCTCTCCTTTCTGATATTTTCTTCACATTAAACTTCAAAATAACTAATCGCGCGTCTCTCTCACAAATGAGAAATGATTTAGTTTTTATCCCCCTCGGATTTCGCACGATTTATTTTATTTTGATTTCGAATTTTAATTTGGCGATTTATCCGTCTTTTGGTTCTACATGTAACATCTCTAATTGCGCTTTATAGACGGCTGCGCGCGCCGCTGTTTGTTTAGTTGTTATAGACGTGTTTTTACGCAATCTGGAAGTCGTAAATCGTGAACACCAAATTATGTCGTTCATTTTTGAATAGTGCACGTTTTTCCGTGTTTTTTGCGCTTCAATACGTCATCAAATTGGGGAAATCGATTGGCAATCCTGAGCGATAGTCTTATTGAGTTACTAAGATTCTTAGGTTATAGGACTTAAATATATATCTTTGATACTTACTTAAATCTTCGAAAGTAACGATAAAACCAAAAATCCCTTAGCTTGTTCATGTAATAAGATTGAACTCTATCTCCCAAACATGCTCTTGTTGCGTTCATAAAGTTAAACATATCCCCAAATCACAATATTGTAAAGAATTCTTATTCTATTAACTTGAGCAGGTCCCTTACACAAATCAATACCGAAATGCGCAACAGTTTTGCTAATACAATGCCCGCATCGGGAACAGATCCCACCCCGGGGGTAATGCGGCGAATAATCCACCTCGCGCGCCACTGTGCCGCGGGCACAATACCACCATATCTATAATCTGCAAAAACTAACAATAAGCACTACCAAATTAGGTTTATCTACAACTTCTCTATCATTTTGAACTTTATCACAATGCGATAGAGAGTAGGAGTCTTAGCACATTTTATGCACTTTTTAGAAAGATACGTTTTATATACAATTTGTAAGCGTAAAAGCTTTCGCAACCGATTTAATTCAATTTGTTAACAAAGCAGCCGTATTTTACTATTGCTCGTCTTATCTTTTTGGGCAAGTGACTATACCTTTGTGCTTTTCTATTAAGATTATTGTTCATTTTTTTAATCTTTGATCGAATGCAGTCATAAGGAAGTAACGTGTCGAACCAAGTCTATTTTTGTAGTGAAAACTTCTATAGGCGCGTTCGGCATTTTTGAGATGAGACTTCTTGGATTCGCATCAAAAAGGTCACGTGACTGCTCACCGACACCTGCCAGTGTAGTTCTGTACTCGGTAAACTTTTATGGCAATATTTTTACATAAGTTAAGCATCTAAAAGCTCATTTATACTCGTAACTAAACGGATGAAGTCATCTTTAGATATTTTTCGATTACCTACCTGACGATTTAAAAAATACACTACATAGGCACCTAATTGTTCAAGTTTTCTACATAACTACCTACCAAAATGTTTCTATTAAATATTCTTTAATTTTCAGTTCATGGCTAGATTCTCATAATTGTAAAATGTTCGATTTTAGGAACGAATGCCAGAAAGCAACTGTTCGGAAGATTTCAATTTTAGTTTTAAAGTTTAGGCATAGGTATAAAAATAAGCATACAAATCTTACAGCAATCCAGTCACGTCGATGTCCGGCTTTATGGCCCGGGCCGCCACCGGGTCTGACACAGACGTGGCAAAAAATCAAAATGACTTGTCATTTTGACACCATTCATCCCGTATGGACCTCATTTTTTGCCTCATCATATGCCACAGCTTGCTCAAAACACAACCTTATTCCATCGGGATAGAATGAAAAATACAGCAGTAAAATAAGTTTTAAAACTCCAATGAGAACAGATTTTCCCAGCAATATTTCTTAATGAATTCTTACGGCATTCATTCATGTCATTCGCTGTGTAAACAAAGACCTTCGTCAAATCTGTAATTTAATTTTCAGCGATATTTTGGAAAGGAAATAAAGGATTTTATAAATCCGGATTTTAAGAATGGCAAAGTCACTCGTGCTGTTTTTATAGTTTTAGATGCCGGAATTGCCATAATTTTTTTACAGTATGTTCTAAGTAGGCACTAATACCTAGTTGTACCTATGATTAAAGTGACAAATGAACCTGAATTTAGGTCTTGGTATTGATGAGTAATTTTTGAGATTTACAAAAAGTACCTACTTAGGTACTTAGGTTTTTACATGAGCTCTTTTACGATTTCTTAAGATTTTTTATTCTGAGTTTTAATCCTATTCTTGATTAAGTTAAAATGAAACCCTGACGAATTATTAAAATGTTTCTAATAAAATAGATAAGAACAGCAAGTGGTGCGCGGTAGGTCGAGATTACACAATGCGTAGATTAGCGCAGGTTTTAGTTCCCTTTGTACTTTGAATTATATTGTTCGCGGTTTGTTCACGGTATACGCAACCGCGGCATAGTACACCGCATGAAGTGTCACAAGTGACCATAACATGAACCACAATTTTTTTTACAACTAAGTATACACACAAAACCGCCAGGAGTGGCGTGAAAGAGAAGAGGCCTATACCCAACAGTGGGTGTTACCGGCTGGATAGATAGAGATAGATAGAAGTATAATAAATTACCAACCTACTCACCATTTTTTCCCTTTCTAAGTCATATTTCGTGACCAGGACTCTGAGTAGACCCAGAGTGCGCAACGTCTTCGCCTTTGGTTTCTATTTGCTATGGGTGTCTATTGTCCGCAAGGAGGGAGAACTTGCCCGTTTGAAAAGGAAATTTTACAAACATTGGCAATTTCCTTACTTATCGTAGGTTGGCGAAGTTTCGTTTGTAGAAATACCGACTTGTTCTACTTACAAATACCTAGATTAACATTTCAGTATCTATTATCGAGATTAAATACTTTTATATAGGTATTTTTTGTTTGTATAGATTCGCTAGAGTTGCGCTGCTGGATTACTAGCGTCCTCACGGCTGGGTGGCGCCCGCGGCCGCTCCGCGCTGTCGCGTTATCACCTCGCTCCACGAGGCCCACCCCTTTCAAACTCATTTTCGATCCGGCCCAATTCGAAATTGTCTGCGGATCAGCATATTTTACCGCACGCCTTTGTCACGAACTTCAATTGAGTTCGGAATCAGTAAATTAGATGGGGATGAGCCGTCTATTCATTCCGCAAATACGTTTTTACAATTGCAACTTAATTTTTTATCAGCCAGCAGCAGTACCTGCTGCGTTGCGTCAACGTCGGATTATTGTCAGATTCTAACAAACGGTAGGTAAGTACAAAATACGAATCTATTTCAGGGATTCATTATAATTTTTTATTTTGAGCGGATACGGATGCGCCGCCTGCCAAACTGAGCGCATAAATAATCTGAAACGGAAGAGAGGGATCGATTTCTGGACTCGGTCCGTTCATCAATCCATCAGCGGACGGCCTGATCAAACGTTTGTCGCGAATCGGCCCATGCGATGTGCAACCGGAATTAACGACACCTGACTCAATATTCCAACTTTTCATTGATATCAAAGAGTTACCGCGAACATATGGGGCGCTGCTCGAGTCGCACTCAATGCGATAAACTATTAACTCGAGATGTAAAGGTTTCGCAGAAGAAGTCCAGTCATGCGAGAATAACACATGACAAAATATAGGTACTTACCTTATCTACACGACTGAATTCAAAACCACGATCACCATGCCGTTATTTTATTAAAATATTGCGTAGGTAAGTATAATTATTATGTAGGTAGGTACTACTTTATTAATAACAGCAAATCACGCCAATCGCATTATACTTTCTCATAGATTCTCTAAAGAACGTAAAATAACAGCCTAATCTGCTAAACTCGAAATTTTCCAAGGGACTCAAAGCTGTCATATCAGGCGTTTCCACACATCATCAGTTCCCCATGAGCCATGAATCAATCTAAAGATGGTGGAAGTCCCGAGACTTCAAAGGCAGAATTAATTGAGCAATCATCGGGATACGGTGGCGTGACGTCATCACGGCCAATTGCACCAGACACGTATGTTTTACTTTTGTTTTAGACAGAGATCTTTTGTGGCTACACAAAAATAACCAATTAAATCATTTATCACATGAGTTATCAAAAGTACCTACACCACAAAAAGATACCTACTTATCAATAAAGCAGAATTTGCGTATCGACTATGTAAAGCGGGTTCATGAAAAAGTCTTCAATATTAGCGCTCGTGTTTAAATTTTTGCCTGATATACCTAGTATCTACGCCGTTGGATATTATCAGGGTTTTTTCAGATTCCTTTCAGATAGGAATAGGAAATAGGAACCAATATTCAGTCCATACCACTTATGGAACCGATCATGATCCTTATTATTTCAGCTCATTCACTGTGTCACGCCTCGTGGAAATAGTTGCAAATTGAAAGTGTCTGTTATTTCAACGGGATAAAGTGGATCCGCCGGCGGCAAGCAGCTGCAGTACAAACTCTGCCTCCACGCCTAATTTCGGTCGGTAGACTTATTTTAACATTAAATACACACACACAAATATCCCTTGTATAAACAAATCGCCCCTAAAATTGGCATCGGATGGAATGGAAGAGCCTAACGTGTATTGTTCTTTTCCATTGTAATGTCGCCTTTATTTCTATGTGTTAAGAATATGGCATAAATCGAATTTATATTTTTGAAAATGTAATACCTATACTTACATATAGATTACTTATTTATTTCACGAATAAAAAAACTACCTACATGTAATCAAGTGTACTTAAAAGGAATGAAAATGTTGGTCATTATAAATTAAGATACCTAATTATAAAGACATTTTATTCAGACATACTACATACATTTTGCAGACGTGGAAGACCTAGGATGAGATGGCGGGACGAGCTGGACTCTCACCTGAGAACTTGGCCTGTTGCTGCGTTAAATCGCGAAGAGTGGAAGGAGGGAAGGGAGGCCTTTGCCCTGCAGTGGGACGACACGGGCTAAATAATAATACTCGTAATAATAAAAGACAAGAGTCAAATTGTTGCATTTGGTACAATATCTAGGAATACGAAGTGTTCCAAAAACAAACCTTAAGCCCCTGTCATATCGATGTGGAGTAATGTTGATTCAATTTCCGTACTGAACCAAAATTAGCTTAGTAAAAAGACAAGTTACTACACATTTTAAAGTGTCCGTATGGTAGCCATGCCGTCCGACCAGTCACGATATTCAACCCTTCTTCGGCTGGGGTATAAAAACTAAGTAGAAGAGCTGGATGCTATATAGTAACATCATATCATTTTTGTGATGAGACAACTAGGTAATATCACGTAGGAAACGAACAATAAGAATTTTAATTAATGTTAATAAAATGTCAGTAATGTCAGTAGAATGCCGGATTACGTTGGCAACCTATGCCTTGAATGGATTTCAAGTTAGACAATAAGGCTGCTGATACTGGAACTGTATACCTATCTCCTGAGGAGAATTGGAGGAAGACCAAAAACTATATCGGTATTTGACATCTGTGTTGGGACGGTATGAAGGCATGCAATTTTCCTAAAGACGACGTCATAGATGGGGCGAAGTGGAGGAGGATACGTTGTGTTATGAATAGCCAGGAATAGACTTAGTTATTTATTTCAATACAATAAAATTTACACGTTAATCATCTATTGTTTGTATCATATTATAAATGCTACCAGCTCTTGCTCTAGATGGGTAATATTTGGTTTTACCTTTCACTAAGTTGGTCGGTTGAGTGCAATGTGGCGAACACATGCGCGTTTTACTCCGTAAACAAGTCGTACCGCGACGATTTATTGACCACCGATTATTTAGCTCCATTATTCGGCGTTGGACTAGTGGGATTCAATCTTAAGGTTGAGAGTGGGATTCCCGGCCGTCATCTCAGCACTCACTCCTACTTAGGTATGTCATCGTTCACACAATCCATCCATCTCCATACCTACTCTACTCGTAAGTACATCCATCCAATCCACATTCTATCGAGTTGGGATTCTTCTTTTAAGTTTTACAACCTGTGTTGAAGAACCTAACATTTGCATGCTTATCCTAGTAGAACATAATTGAAACGAAATATTCCAACAACTGTACCTAACCCACATTGTGTTCAAGCAAATAAATTATCTTTATCTTTAAGAATCACCTATTACGTAGTCATATAAAGCTAAGCAACACCTGTAACATAAACAATTTACTTAGGTACTTAGGATTAAGTTAGTTTAAAATGAAAGACCCTATATAGCTGTTGGTTTTCCAATAAGTAAATAAATAAATAAAATAAATAATGCTGGACATTTCACACAGCATCATCTAGCCCCAAACTAAGCAAAGCTTGTATTATGGGAACCAGATAACTGATATACTACTTATATACTTTTTGTTTGTAAATACATACATATTATACATAGAAACACCCAGACCCGAGATAAATATTTGCTGATCATACCAACATTTATCCCGCCGCGGGGATCGAACCCGCAACCTTCTGCGTCGCAAGCGGGCTTTCACCCACTGCGCCACAGAGGGTGAGGGTTTTGGCTTAGTTGTCTTTGCTCTCACATTTAAATAAGCTAGCATGTTTTATGAACCATTGTTTGAGACAAATGAACGTTATTATTATTATCTTCATGTCATGTAAATTACGTTCAAGTATCATATCACCATTTATAATTATTTTGCACTAGGACTATAGGTACATTTTATGATAGATTTCTATCTATTCTAACACACGTGCATTCTCCTACTCAATTTGCATGTCTAAAGCTTTGTAGACAAGGACGTTATTCAATGGAGAAATTTGCATAGCCCCTTTAATGAAGTATCTAAGAGGTAAATAAGACAATATCGTCCTATAACAGTAGTAGTAGTACGTACCTACTAGAAGACGTCCTTTCAAAATCCTTTATGATTATTTAACGTAAAAACACATTTAGCATAATGATTGCAAAAAAAACTTGCATACAGTCGAACATAGATCCTCCTTTTTTTGAAGTCGGTTAAACATCATAGAACGGCCGCAATTCGAGCTGTGCCTTCGGGTCGAAAGTCGAGACACACACCAATGGCTCCTTATCATTCACCCACTGCTGGGCGGCTTTGTGCTTGCCTTATCCATTGCCGACCCTATCGACCCTATATCACAGAATACAGGCCTATATCAAACGCAGCCTTACAACAGGCTACGTTTCTACCCAATGTCGCATGTAATTTCTTCAAGAAGTACGTCGGAAAAGCTAAAGCAATGAGTAGGTAGGTACTAGTAATTCTGTATCTCAATATGCTTGAGGATTACGTGAGTGCGGTTAGGACGGATGCACACTGCGCGTGCCGCTGTTATTGCAGAGCTGTGGCTCTCGTGTAGCTGCGGGCTTTGTGGTGAGACGCAGCGAATGATAAACCAATTATGTAGGTATGTATACCTGACGTAAAAATCGTTGCGCATCAACACTGCGGGCAGGCAGACGATGGTAAGTACCTATTGCAAAATTGTAACGTGTTATGATGGTAGGTACTTGAAGATCATTATAATTATAATGCTCTCCATAATGAGAGCTCAGTTACTTTTACTTTGCTGCCGAAAGCAAAAAAAAATCATAGCAGTGCGATGAGCTTTATTATAGGTACTACAATTCGGGCTTCACTTATGTAGAATTAATAACCCTTTCGTTTCCAAAAGCGATGCCGTGCTGATATGATATATTGTTACAATGCACAAATTGGGCTAAAAATTAAAACCTTGAATATTCATAACGCCTCGCTCTGCTAATGAGTGCGTTCGCTCCGCTAACATTTGCACCCGAGCCTGCGTTCGCCTTAACCAAACAAACGACCCTAAGTATACCCACGGCTTAGCACCGCCAGCCACTTGAAATTTCGAGTGACAAATTTCATTAAGCCTGGTTTTACCAAGAGGCTACAAGTATGTACATTTTCAAGAGCCGACATTGGTAGCTTTAATGTAAGTAGGTATATAAAATTTATTGCTTAACAAGCTGAACTAAATTTGATTATAATAATGTTCTATGAATTGAGCTATTTTACATTTTCGAAAAAAAAACAAGATAGATAGACGTACTTATAGAACTAATCATATAAATCTGGTTTGGTAACAAAAAATCACTGCACATTACTAAGTAAGTTTCCTTGACGAAATCACTCATACCTATAGCATCCATGTCGCCCCTTTTGTGCGATCTTAAAACTAGCAGTTTATGGATGGATAAAATCTGTGAAATATAAAAATGAAATCTTAAATTGACGTGGAAATAGCTTTTCCATTACAAATTGCAGAGCTCCAGCTCTAGATAAATAAGATGTTATTTATCCAAAAAGATATAAACAAATAAACACAGTGCGCCGAGTCGAGACTGACTTGACACCGCACTGTTTATCTTGTATTTTAACCATATCGTGCACAAAATACCCAAGTAGTGAGTTACAGATCGGGGTATCCACCTCGCCAAACAAACTTCTCAAATACTGTAATATTTCTGTATTCGATCATAATTATCGTTTTAGATAATTGCGTCGTAGCGTTTTCAATGTTCGTACTCACTGAAGCGTACTTTTAATTAAGAAGTACCTACTTATTATTTTAATTTATTTCAGTGACCAATGTTGATCTAGTAGTGTTGATATTATATACTTTGACATAATGATTGTAGGTATAACATGATACAACATGGAGCTAAACGCGTTGAAGCCGTACGCTCTCTGCAAGCAGGTAGGTAATCATTGAATTGGTGAATAGTGTAATATTCTGTGGTGGAACTTTGATTGACATGTTCTTGAGTAAACAACGGACGTGACTCTGCGCCCTTCTTGTCCGCATATTAATTACTTATCTATTTTATAAGGATTTCCATTGTAATATCGTAAAAAAAAGCGGGCGTGCTCACTTTTTGGGTCGTCCGATTATCCAAATGGGCAATCTCCAAGGCAAACATCGCGGACTAAGACGGCCCTCACGTAGGTGGATGGGCCACACTGAATTCAATACAGTCCTAACAATGCGCGTCACTTGTCCTCTACTAAATCTGGTCAGTTTTGACATGTTGTCATGTTTTTATTAACGCCCGCTGTCAATGACGCGACAATTTCACGGACGAGGGAATGCCCAATTTGCCACAATGGCCCACACTTCTAATTCCCATTGTGGAGAATACGAATTTGCTTTTCTGTTATTGCGACGAGCTGACAATGGAGATTAAGCTTTATTTGTTAATGACTTCAGTGTGAGACTGGAGGATTTACTCATCCTGTATAGATAATGTGGTTTTTGCAATTGTATAACTGACTTACCGATAATATTGTTAACGTTTCCTGAATGAACATCTTCCTAAATGGCTTTAGAGTGATTATGAGTTTAACTTTTTACACTAGACTGCGGCTGTGTAAATACTTACACTACATACCTCTAATTTCATCCACATATTTTTACGTTCTTAGTTAGAAATTAGGGTAGTTATAATAAAAACTATTTTTTATTAGGTATATCTAGTTTTCGTTCGGAAAACATTGATAGAAGTTGACGAAGAGTTTTTAGAGAAAATGAATAATATTAACTACAGCCGATGCAAAAGTTGAAAGTTGAAGTGTAAGCAAAAATAAAAAGATGTTCAGGCAAAGCTCCTTCCTATCCAGTTTGCTCGATAGTATATTATACCTACGACAGCGTAGGCAGAAACAGATAGTTCAATGCATGCAATTAACACAACAACCCCACAATATGATAGGATTTTGGGTTTTTTTGTGATTTCATTTTTATACCAGGTCACCAATATCAAGTTCTATCCAAATACACTTACACCGGTATTCACAAACATTACTATGAGGTCTCACAGTGCGCGCGGACGCACAGTGTCCCTATTGATTTTGGGACCCTGTGCGTCCGCGCACACTTGGAAACGTCGAAGTAATGTTTGTGAATGAACCGGCATTAGGTTCATTGTTTAGGCGTGATTTAAACACAAATATACTCACAAACTTTCAACTTTATTACTTATATTAGTAGGAAGGACTACCTATCCATCCTATATCGATATTATAGTAGGATTTCTTGGCAAACGTTGACCCATATCAGCAACAAAATCCATTGGTTCAGTAATACAGTTCAGGTGTCTTTTTTTGAAAAATCATTTAAGTGGATTTCCTTTAACAATGGTTTCATTTGTCAATGAAATTCCTTTAAAAATTAGGCACCTAAAAGATTAAAAACCTTAGATATGCAGTTAAATAGTTTTCTTATAAATCGAGGGCATGACTCATTTTACTACTTTTCTTAGCCATCATCGCCTTTTCAAAAAACCACCCCGTTCAAAGTGATCACAGCGGGCCTACTGAATAAATACCTACCTATGTTTTTTGACTTTGTGGATCGTGTTTAATGATAAATTTAGATGGCTCGACTGATTCTATTGTATTTTATAAATACACCTATGTTTTATATTTTTAAAGTAACTTAGTTAATGTAGGTAAATAAGTACTTATGTGAAAAAGTTAATGGACTATCTCTACGTAGCTCCGCTCTTACGATTTGATTCAGGTCGTTGCGCGGGCAGCACGCCTGCGCGCTTCCCTCCACGTTATCGAGCGGCTCACCCCTTATATACCGCTATGTATAAACAATCAATACACTACCTATGTACTGAACACAAGGCTTCGTTCAGAACAAGGGCTGTTGCTAGGGCTCTTTAGGGGTAAAGGACAATTTTAAACATAGATAAAGAGTATTTGGTCGCGGTATTGGTCGCGAAGGAGCAGGAAGTAGAATCACCTAAGTTTTAATACTATTCTAAGTGATCCCAGTATTAAGTGAGATAGGTACTTGGATATGGATGGGCTTTGGAATCGAATGATTCAAATCTCATTCCCGACAGCATTAATGGATTTTTTTTTCAATTCGTAAAAGATTATTAACAAGTTCTCTGATGCCTATCAGAAAAAGCCGCCTGGCTTTTCACGTACCTAACTAATTTTTTGAGTATGGAACGCTAAATTCTAGGTGTCCGAAAAATACGGATTTGGACCGTCCATCAAAAGAAAGCTTTTTGGACATTTTTTTTTTTTTTTTAGCAGCCCGTAGGGATCCCACTGCTGGGCAAGGGCCTCTCCCAAACATTTGGGAGGAATTGCCATAATCGCCACGCTTGGCAGGCGGGTTGGCGATCGCAGTAAGATGTCAAACGGTTCAGAGACGCTGCTGCCCGTCTTCTGTGTTCCTTTATTCCCTTAGTCGCCTTTTACGACACCCACGGGATGAAATGGGTTGGTACTATTCGCCGCCGGCACCACACAGCTTTTGGACATTTAAGTAAATATAAACCTCATACATTTTCGTGATACTGTTACTATTTTGTTCGTTTCGTCCAGTCATCGTATGGATTAGCCAGCTTCATTGAGATGTCTACGCGTAGGTACCTACCTAAAATTAGAATTTGCTACTTTTTATTACGTGAAAGCCGACGTGACGACCCTTGCTGCGACTCTGGCCCACACTCGGGAAATGGATTTTAATGGAATCGCATTTTCATCGTAGGTGTTAATTTTTTGTGATGTAGGAAGGGGAGGGCCCTTGTTTTATTATTTTTAGGTTTTAGGTCTGAAGTTACAAAAGACGGAGTTCTGAAAAGTAGGTACAAATGGTACAATCACCTAGGTATTTCTAGATTACCTACTCTTGTTGAATGTGTGAACCCAATAAATAGTTAAGAAGATATTATTCTCAGAAAACTATGGCTCTTACTAAGTTAATAACCTTGACATACCTAAAGTTATATCGTGCATGACCTATGAATATCCATACAAATTTTTAGTTTAAGCATGACATAACTTTATGTCATGTTTATTAGTTAGGGCCTATTGGTTTAGTATTTTGAAAATAATAAAAAACAAGTTGCTCACAATCGACGCCACATCTCACCCACTTTTCGTTCCAAAAGTAACATGCCAAATCAATTCGTACCTAAGTTTTTGCAATAAATCTATAGTTTCTATAGTATATATAACCTTCCGCACTGCACCGCCTAGCCCTCCGATAGCTACGCCACTGTCTCCATACCATCAGCACACCTTGCCCCCTCACCCTTGGGTAGGTAAGTTATGGGACCATCCACAAATGCGGTTAGTTTTATAAAATAACATTTCCTACCGAGTTGTATTGTCATCGACAGAATTCGAGCGAGCAGTTGTCAATATGGACCCCACAATTAAAGAGTAATGTAAAGTAAATACTTACTCAACAGTTATTGTCGATTTGATTCGTGTTGAAGTGGCATAGAAGTGCTCATAGACTACCCTTTATTTTCAACTCTATCGCAGGGGCGATAAGGTAAAATATAATTTGAAGTTATTGTGGCTTTGTCACTCCACTGGGCGCAGCCCACGCTTTCTTCTCGTTTTTGTAGTGCATGAGTTATATTAAATCCAATAAAATCGATGAATAAACTAAGTATTGATTTTTAAATTGATAATTTTCATTTGAAGGTTTGACATTTTTGAAATGAGTAGAACGCACCTACCTATTCACCTCGTTATGTATAACATCATCATCATTGGCCTGCCCTTATCCCGCTCATGCGGGGTCGGCACAACATGTTCTCTTTCTCCACTCTCCTCTATCACTCGTCATCTCCATATCCACTCCTTTCTTACCCATATCTTCTTTCACACAATCCATCCATCTTTTCTTAGGTCTACCTCTACTCGTTATGTATAACATAATGTACAATAATTTTACCTATATATTTAAAGAAAGCGAAAAATGAGCACGAAACTACCGTGGCGTTCATGAAACGCTGAAATCGCAAATTGTATGTATAGTTTCTTGGTAATGTTTATTTTTATTCTTGTATCGAAACCATCTTCCGGTATAATCTGTCCAAATTTCAACACTTCTATAATTCCTTGTGATATGGTTTAGGTACCTACTATACTAAACGAAATGAATGAATTGATGCTGCCGCCTGCCAATTTATTAACCGCGCCCATAACGTAACAAATTGCTCTAAACTGGTGATGGAAAATATCGTGAGGTTGTTTTCTGATAGGTCTTCAGGCTTGCAACCTATGGAACACTAACTTACCTAATCTGAGAGAATGTCTACCGTGCCTTCCAGAGGGATATATGTAATACAAGGTAGGTTTCTTTTCATTTTCGGTTCTCCACATCGAAATGAGCTCTTGATTCAATAGTGAACGGTAGGTAAGTAATTCTAATCAGAAGCTACCATTTACAACAAATCCATCTTAAAAGTGTTTTAGAGCGATCGTGCCTCGCCCCGAGATTGAGTTTAATCCAGCTGAAGGAGCGCACAGAATAAATTAGGCATCGATTGGCAGTAAGTGGATTCCTTGAAGCAAGTGGGAGTTAAGCCGAACGCGATGACCCCGGGCTCGGCTTGGGCCAGCTCACTCACTCAGAAAGCCGGCTGACGAATTACATATATATTTTTTTTTACTTTAAGCACTTTATATATATATAATCGTTCTTGATAGATCGTCGAAGTTAAGCTTCGATCAAAAGAAAGATCGGAGATCGTTTAAGTTAAACATCGTTCTGAACCAAAGTTTGACACAAGCAAATCTATATAAATAAAAATGAAATTCTGTTCGTTAGTCTGCTTAAAACTTGAGAACGGCTGAACCAATTTGGTTAATTTTGGTCTTGAAATATTCATGAAAGTCCAGGGAAGGTTTAAACGTTGAGAATCATAAATAATAATTAACAGAAAATAATAAAAACGATAATTTAGTTTTCCAGTACAAAATGTTCCTGGTTATGAAATGAGGTCCGATCACTTGCCAAACAACGTTTTGCGGGTCAGCTAGTATTAAATAAGTTAAGAATAGTAGATTGTACCATATGGGAGCAAAATAATATTTTTACGGCGAGGGCGTTTTTTTGAATCCAGAGCGAAGTGAGGGATTCTATAGCGAGGGATTCTTTAGTAGAATCCTTAACATAGCGAGGGATTCAAAGTACTTCGCCCGAGCCAAAAATATATTTTGCGCCCGAGTGATACACTCTACTTTTCATCACCCTCTATGAGAAAATAAAAGGCAACTAAATTAAAATTAAATCGTATTTAATAATAAAACAACTAAAAACTTATATTTACATTTGAGACATTTTCGCAATTATGAAAATTATTGTTACAGTTTTATTAGGAATAGAGATTGTTGTAGATTTTATATTCTGCGTGTTTGAAATAATGTCCGAAACTGGCTCATTTTGAGGAAAATGAATGTGGCGGTGAATCTCGTGGTTTGGAAGTAGATGGGCGCGGCGACAGTTGCATGGATGGATTAACTGAATCTGAAGGTTGCGGTTTTCGCCTTGCTCTCGATGGAATTTTCTATATACCCCTCTGCTACAGCACTCGACTTCCATCCTCCATGTCGCTTGAGAACAGTTAAGTCCGCTCCAGAATCTGCTAAAAGGGTAGCAGAACTACGACGAAAACAATGTCCTGTATACAGCTTGATATCTGGTAACTTCAAATAAGTAGCGATTTCTTGCGTCAGTTCTAATACTTTCAGGAGTTAATTGTATACTTTCACTGTCACTTGAAGAACTCATTCTTCAAAACAAAACCATGAATTTCTAACAATCCGTGAAAATTGACGAAAACGCGGGCTGTAGTTCGCGCGTTTTTTGTTTGTTTTTTTTTTATTCAGAAGTCAAGCCAGTCTTTATTCAAAAAAATTGCGTTCGAATTCTTTGGCGCTGAACACTAAGATGTTCCAAATACCAAAAGTGCGCGGCAAAGATAATTGCGGCGCACTTAAAGAGGAATAAAAACTCATTACTGCCCGCTCAAAGTTTTATAAAGAAAACACCACCTTTGGGTGCACATAAAGGCGAACCAAGTCGTCCTTTTCGAATAGATGGGATGAAAAATATTTTTTCAAAACACTTGCTCATAAAGTGGCTCTATGGTCACCGCAATTAGTCACAGAATGACACCCATAATCAAACTGTGACTTTTTCATTAACTCACTATAGCAATGTAGAAGATTTTTTTTATTTTATTGGTTGAGTTGCTTTGTTCATAAAAAAGTTTTTATTAAAAAAAAAACAGATCGTTTTCAATAGAACAAATAAGTTAATGTTCCTATTGCTTGCTCATTTCATGCAACTTCTTATTTAAATAGATATTTGTAACTCGTACGTGTTTAATAAATAAAACTTTCACTCAAATATAACTTTTGGTTTATCTGAATTAAAAGAAAACTTTAAATTCCCCATTTTGTACATACGTGGCAGAATAGGCGCAGAAAATAAAAAAAAAACCTCAACCTCTATGGCCGATCGCAATGCGCGCGCATATAAACTGATCAATTTTTCCCGCCATAGCAAATCATTTTTCACAACTCGTTTTCACTGTTAAAAATTAGTTTTTATTTTTATTTTATTCACAAGTGTGTTGAAAAACGTCGTATGATACACGTGTGTATCGATGATTACCGTCCTCGGCTCTCTTAAGATCTCAATGGCGCCTCGGCGGTAATCACCAATGTTACACACTAGTAGGTACCATAATGTCAAAGTCAAAGTCAAAAAGCATTTATTCAGTAGGACCGCTG
Source organism: Epirrhoe alternata (assembly GCA_963565295.1). Lineage (NCBI taxonomy): Eukaryota > Metazoa > Arthropoda > Insecta > Lepidoptera > Geometridae > Epirrhoe > Epirrhoe alternata. The sequence goes on from OY751375.1 coordinate 8,074,488, forward strand.
GGATCACTTTGAAACGTCTTAAAACTAGGTGATTTTACTCCTGTTCCTTCGCGACCAATACCGTGAAGAATCAGGGCAACAAACACGGTAATGTACTATTAACACACGAGTTGTAACAATGAGGACCTACCATTACCTTTAAGTGTAATATTTACAAAATGACTCAATAGCATAAAGACAATTCTTAATGGTTTACAGTGCTATTACCTATTATAACTATTTTTTTGTATTATTTTTATAAATTTAAAAAAAAAACCTGCAGTCAGTGAATGATGGGTTGCTTTTCCCTAAATTTGAATGCTCTTACAGATTCTGAGATAAATAACGATTTGGAATGGAACTACAAAATCGCTTATGGCACGGATAAACCATAGCCGAGGCGTTACAGCAGCCTAAAAACGTTGCCTAAATCAGTCATAATGTTCTGGCTAGCGCAGCGCCGGCGCCGGTATTCCGCTTTCAGTGTTGCCGTGGTTTATCTCCAAGTTTGAGAATATTTCTGAATATTAATACTTGGGTATTCATCAGGCACAAGTTGCGCATTACACAGCTCGCTGGAGATTATATGCCGCCGCTGGAAAGAGATTATTAGCGCGCCTGAAAATGATAGCTGAAACCATATCTTTTGCAATTCACTGGATTTGTACCTACCTTTAAATATAAATCTTTCTTTCATTCTTAGGTACCTAAAATGTGTCATGTATTTCTCTACATTATACTACACTAGTTTCTGCGCGCTGTTTCGCCCGCGTGGCGTACATTTTGAATAGCTTATATGCTATTCTACGCCTATTCCAAGTTTCATCCGAATCGGTTCTCTGGTTTAGGCGTGATTGCACTGCAACACAAACATACCAACATCTAAACATCCATAGGTACTCATAAACTTTCAGCTATATGAGTGGGATCAATTGGCCCACTTACCAGAACTACAAAACATAGAAGAAAATACAATATTTAACAAATAATTAAAACCTTATCTTATCTAATAGAAAAAAGTATAAAAAGTATAGGACGACCTCTGTGGCGCAGTGGGTGAAAGCCCGCTTGAGACGCAGCAGGTTGCGGGTTCGATCCCCGCCGCGGGATAAATGTTTGTATGATCTGCAAATATTTATCTCGGGTCTGGGTGTTTCTATGTATAATATGTATGTATTTACAAACAAAAAAAAAGTATATAAGTAGTGTATCAGTTATCTGGTTCCCATAGTACAAGCTATGCTTAGTTTGGGGCTAGATGATGCTGTGTGAAATGTCCAGCATTATTTATTAAAGTTATTACAATATTCAAGATTATTAAGAAGACAATAAATGATAAGTTAGAAATACCTAAGTTAAATAAGTACCTAGGTAATGTTGCAGTGCCCCAGCGGGGTTCATAAACATCACTACATAATATAAAACAAAGTCGCTTTCTCTGTCCCTATGTATGCTTAAATCTTTAAAACTACGTAACGGATTTTGATGCGGTTTTTTTTAATAGATAAAGTAATTCAAGAGGAAGGTTTATATGTATACGTAATACATGCATAACATAGTAGAGTTTAGTATCAGCATTGCACCCGTGCAAAGCCGGGGCGGGTCGCTAGTTATTTATATTTTTAAGATATATATACCTACTAACATCAAGCAATAAACGTTTTGAATTACCTATCGGCAATCTAAACCTGCCAGATTTTAAAGCTAGGCTATGTGATTAAACAAAAGCTCCATAAAATCAGTCACAGATGTAGCAGTGAGCTCTACAAGCATGTGTCCTATTGTTTAACGTCGTTCTTAAATTCGTCGTAACTGAAAAAACCCTCTCCGCGTCCATATGGCTAACAATAACAAATTCTTAACCAAAAGTAAACCAACGTATCCTTGCATCGGCCCCGGCCGGCGGCCCCCGAGCGAGTCTAAAGGATGCCTCATTGCCAAATATCAACATAGTATACTATGTCGCAACTGCCATTCAACATTCAACGCCTAGGTAGCCATTTCATTAAACGGCGCTGTTCAACTAACGGCCTGAATGATTTTCAGCCGTCTGATTAAATAGGTACAAACATTTAATGAACTGGCTGGCTGGATGCTTAGGGTGTTATTTATTAGGGTGTTTTAAATGGTTGCAGTACTAAATCATAAACAGTTTAAATATCCACTAAGGCGCTGTCTCCACGAGCGAGAGAATCGCGACGAGTCCGCCCTCATATCGTCGGAGAATCTCCACGAAAGAGCGATAATTTCGCGGCATATCGTCGCGAGTCGTAACGGAATCGCAGCGTTTCCGCGTCGACTCGTAACGGTATCGCCGCGTTTCCTTGTCGAACTGTCCTTGCTTGACGAGAGGCAACGCTGAAATGACGCTGCGTTTGACAGCGCGCCAGCTGCTAGTCGCGACGGGCTAGCGACGGTGTAACGACGCTTCGCGCGCTCGTTGCCACTCGTCGCATCGCGGCGATAATATCGCCGTGTGGAGACGGCTTCTAGAGAGTGTATACAAATACGTGGCACGACGCTAATATCACCGCGATTCTCTCGCTCGTGGAGACAGCGCCTAAATCATTCAGTATCAAACCCGTCTTCCTTATGCCTCTGTTTCTGAGAGATGTTTTTCTGAATATTCATAATTTTCGCCATGTTCGCTCTGAGAGCCTCGCGTTTCTTCTTTTGATCTTCCAGGTCATGTTCTTTCGTTCGTAATACCAACTTAAATCTTTCGTGTTTCTCAGACCTTTTTTGTTTCTTCCACTCATCTTCTTCTATCATGTTGACCAATTTGTCGATGTCTAAGGCCAACTGCTGGCATTCGACGACATTTTCTATTTTCTACAGACAAAAATACTGAAATTAAGTATTAGCCTGCTTAGTGTTGTGTTGCTGCTTGCTTGTGTTGAAAGAAACTGGTGCCTACCTAAATTGTTTTATCTATCCTCTTGGTGGATATACCTACTGTTTTGATGCTGCTTTGACTCGTTAACAGTTAAACACTTACCTCAGTAGCGTTCTTCTTTTCAGATAGATCATAGAGAAATAGCATTCTTGAATACTTTGCTCTTATATCGAAAATAAACTGGCCGACTTGAAAAACCCGATTATTGTAGTACGTTCTTTTTAGATGGTTAACTGACTTGATTTTCATATTCACGTCCTTAACTAACTCCCTTATTAAAATTAATAGCTTAAGTTTTTGACGCAAGGCGGTGTCTTGAGCGTAGGCTTCATCGGTCGGCCTGGGTAAAACTGTAATAAAAAAAACCGGACAAGTGAGAGTCAGACTCGCCCACCGAGTGTTCCGGACAAAGGCCTAGTATCTAGAGGAGTTCCGTTCTCCATCATCAGATCAGCTCGCTGTCAACATATCTATTTCAAAATTTTAGATGATACTTGATCTACAAACCGAGTTTCAACTCAATCGGCCTATTAACTGAGGAGTTCCGTTCTCCATCATCAGATCAGCTCGCTGTCACTATATTTTAAAATTTTAGATGATACTTGATCTACAAACCGAGTTTCAACTCAATCGGTCGATTATCTGAGGACTCCCTCCATCATCAGATCAGCTCGCTGTCACCATATTTGAAAATTTTAGGTGATACTTTATCTACGAACCGAGTTTCAACTCAATCGGCCTATTTTCTAAGGATTCCCTGGAACAGCTCATGACTCCATCATCAGATCAGCTCGCTGTTACCATATTATTGCATTGTCACCGAGGACTCACAAGTGTACCAAAATTCAGCTCAATCGGACACCGGGAAGTGGGACAAATTAAGCTTGCAAGATTTGACCCGGACAAACACATACAAACATTGAAACATACAAACATTGCAAGTTAATTAAAAGCTTTTAAAAACATAAAAGTCACAATTCATCGATGGAGTAGGTAGGACACTTCTCCAGAAGAAAGATTTTTAATTTATTTTTCAGAGTCTCTCTCCTATCAATCATAAAATCATTAATTTAATGTCACATGTAAGTTTATTAAATAGGTACCTCTACGGCTTGATACCTTGTGCAGTGTAGTGTTGGATTAATTTTATTCTTAAGGTTTTTTTTCCTACTGTTTACCCTTGGCGCGTTCTTCTCTGACGTCTCACACTCATGTAAATATTTTGCAAGAAAAATCAACACCTGCACGTATAGACTTGGTACCGTTAAAATTCCCAAGAGCTTGAAAAAAATCCTACACGATTAGTACCCCAAGTAACTACAACTTAAACAAATTACTTACGCAGTATCAAGAAAATAACAGGATATAAAAATATGCTTAATGACATTATTCAGCTCTGCTGTGATCCATCATCAAAGCAGGTACCTAGGTATTAACCGTAGGTATTTATAACGTATAGCGAGCGCAGGTAGGTACGTCTACAAACAAAAAACCTGGCAAGTGCGAGTCGGACTCGTCCACCAAAGCTTTGTAGGTACGTACCTGCTCACAAAATTATAATAAGTACCTATTTAAGTTATTATAAATAAGTAGTTCATGAATCGTGTAGGTGGTTAGGTACTTAGTGTTTTTTCCGATAACTAAAACAACTTGGTTTTTTCACAGCTTCAAGGGACTAGTGTACAGACCTGAGTGAGTACGTAAGTATTAGGTAGGTACCTAAATGGTTTTAATTTCAACTCGATACCTCCACGCGTTCCCGCTAAGTAAGCAGGCGCGGATCCACTGTTATGGGCACTGTGGGCATGCCCACAATTGACCTAAGTTTCAATATTGATAAAATATTATTTGTCTGTCGGTACCAGCCTCCAGCCGCCCCGGGTACCAGCCTCCACGGGGTGCCAAGAAGGCCACTGCAGCAGGCAAAAGAAATGGTAGTAAGCCGGGCGCCCCTTTACATTTGGCGGCCTCAGGCACCCCCAGAGCAGGCAAAGGAAATGGTAGTAAGCCGGGCGCCCCTTTACATTCGGCGGCGTCAGGCACCCCCAGAGCAGGCAAAGGAAATGGTAGTAAGCCGGGTGCCCCTTTACATTCGGCTGCCTCAGGCACCCCCAGAGCAGGCAAAATTCTCATAATGGCCTTCTAGCATAACAACTTATCAGGCATAAAAGACTATTGTCCTAACATTCATTTAGAATAATTTTACAAGGCATATAATTATTTTACCTAATGTTTTTACGCATAATATATTTTATCATAATAGAAATTTCGTATAATTTTAATACTCATATTTTTTTATACTAGACAAAGTACCTTACCTACCTAGATCTTGACTAAACAGTTTTTTATATAGGTATTTTAATAATATCAACTAATCAACTTAGGTTAGGTTAGCATGGTTAGTACAGTGGCCTAACCACGCACGAGCCGAGCGAAGCGTGCCGCGGCAGCGGTCGGCGAGTGCCACCTCCGACCTATAAATATTCAACTTATTATTTATAATAATATATACTTATAAAAATATTTATTATGCTAATACGTTATATGAAAAATTTGTATTATGCAAAATATTTTTATTCGAAATGGCTTTATGAGAATTACATTGTAGGTATGCGTTTTTTTCATTATGCGTAGCAGTTCATATTATGCCTTTTCAGTTATGCAAATAAACTTTATGCGAGAAAGTATTTATGCAAGACGGCGTTATGCAACGTTATATTATGAAAAAAAGTTTATGCGTAAAATTACACATCCGGCCTCAGGCACCCCCAAAGCAGGCAAAGGAATTGGTAGTAAGCTGGGCACCCCTATCATGGCCCTATCAACGATCATGGTCATCAACATTATTAACACTAAAATCATGTTAAATATCCCGTTAATAATGTGGACTTTTAGTGCTGTATACTGTCGATTTCTTCTAAAAAAATTCGGCTCGCTTCGCTCGCCCATCACAAACAAAATACGCTCGCACTACCAAAACTACGAACACTTGCCGAGTTCGGAGCATTGCAAGATCTGTGTTTGACTTAGGTATGGTAGGTAATTGGTTTTCAAAACAGAAGTAGGTGAGTACCTAATACTATCGACAAGAATTAGATATATCGTGTTTATTTTTTCTAAAAAATCGGCTAGCTTCGCTCGCCCATTAAGATACTCACGTCGCTCGCCCATTATGATGCTCACATCGCTAGAAGTAGGTAAGTACCTAATACTATCGTCAAGAACTAGATGTATCGTGTTGATTATTTCTTAAAAAAAAATTCGGCTCGCTTGGCTCGCCCATTACGATGCTCACTTCGCTAGAAGTAGGTAAATACCTACTAATCTTCAAGAACAACAGTATGTATCATGTTGATTTTTTCAAAAAAAAATCGGCTCGCTGTGCTCGCCCATTAAGATACCAACTCACTTCGCTAGAAAAGCTACTAGCTCAGGGCACTGGTAGTGCGACTATGAGCATCTACCAAAATTTGCAAACAAATGATTTAAGTTGCCAACTTGAGTACCAACTCACGTTACGCCGCCACTGGTTAGATAAGCACTATAATGATTATGATCGAGTATATTTTCGACTCGCACTTTGGCATTTTTTGAGTGGTTGTGCCCACAACCTTTTTTGAGAGCTGGATCCGCACCTGTAAGTAAGTAGGTATAAAAGTTCCTGACAGACAGACAGACGGACATAAAGTGATCTACTAGAAGGTTTCCGTTTATGAGGTAGGTACTTAGGGAACTCTAAAAAAGTGTTTTTTATGAAGCTCATAAACATTTACTTAATTATACTTTTCTTATCAGCCACATAAAACTTAGGTAGGTACTTACCTATGTTTTATCCTAGAAACCTACCTACTAACAAACTGTAGGGAGATATTAGGAGGGCAAATAGAGAGAGAATTATAGAGTTAAAAGCTTTATTTCCATCATAATTTGCGGGAAAATTTTGTGTTTTTTTTCTCAAATAGTAGGTGGTTTCACAAATGGCACAGTAATGGTTGGGCTTTTGTCTGAGTAAGTTTTTACTACAACAATGTCACTGGCGCCATATTGAATCCCGAGCGCATCGAGGGATTCATGAATTAACTCCCAAGCGATAGCTAGGGTGTTGTTTATAGAAACGTGGGAGTAATGACAATAATCCTGAGACAGCGAGGGATTTAAGCGCGCCCATGCGCCCAACACTAAGGCCCGCGTATTATAACAATGTACCTCAAGTGCGATATCATTCAAGATTATCAAGATTATTAGTAATTAAGGTGACGCATTGATAAACAATTATTTGAAACCAGGCGCCACGCCCCCATGAGCTTCCCGCAAGCAGCTCATACCCCCTGCTCATTTTACGTGGTTTGTATCCGCCCGAGCCGCGTTGTGAGCCGCGCGCCGGCCGCCCGGCTGAGTCGAACTCGCTCGCTTTTCGGTGTTGACATAAGACTACATGGAGTCGCCTTACATTTATTTATTTTTGGAAAAAAGTTCCTTTTTGGACGATACGCATGGTGGCTAGACGAAAGAAATGTTAGATTTTGCGTCACGACACCATGTTTAGGTCAAATGGTGTCGGTCACAGTGCAAAGTGCACAGTCGCAAAACAGTCCATAGATTGTTATATTGTTAGTACGCAGTACGCAAGAGCATTTCTAGGATTTCTAGGATTAGTAAAAAAATAATTAAAATACAAATCAAGTAGGTACATCGGGACCCCATTGTTTCGCCGAAAAACTTTCTTCATAATTTTACATCCCATAACATGGTTCTCATAATATCAAAACCAATAATATTAGGATCTCATAATCCCACTCATAATAATAAAGCTGAAAGTTTGTGAGTTTGTTAAGATGTTTGGATGTTTGCATTTCAATCACGCACGCCTAAACCAGTGAACCGATTTAGATGAAACTTGGAATAGGTGTAGATAATGACTTTAGAATAGCTTAAAGGCTATTCAAAATGTTGGTACCACGCGGGCGAAGCCACGCGCAGAAGCTAGTGTTTAGTAAATATAACATATTTTTTAGCATAATGATTTTAATTCATAATGTTGTAATACATAATCAATCTTTAGCCTAATTTTAGAGGATATAAATAAACATAAATGTCATAATGATAACAATTAATAATAATAAAAATTCCGAATAAAAGGCTGGCACAAAAAAATCGGAGCGTCGTGGAACACTCGGTTGTAACGAAGTTTAATCTTGACCTTGACTTTGACGTGGACTGCTATAGGGGGTCCTGTCGATTGACATAATGTTTATAGTCCTACATACACATAACATACTAGTCCTAAAATACTGTAGTCATAATGTTAAATTCCCATAGTCTAAAACTGACATACATAATGTTGTCCTAATATAATAATATTTTTATTATATGTTTATTAAATTCATGCATAATCGTTATAAAAAAATACCTTGGACCGAAACCAGTATTTTCTATTCATAAAAACATTTTGGAATTCACAGAATTCTGTGTCTCAGGCATCTTTAGTGTGGTATTTTTTTAGGATGAAATGCCATTATGATTTCAATTGTTATTATGTTTGATTATTAAGAGTACATATTGTTAGGGCACATAGCTTTAGGAGTATATATTGTTAAGGCTTATAACTTTAGGATTACCGTATGTTAGGAGATTTGATTTTATGACTATTTTATGTTATGTTTACCTAATACTATGACTATTGTTAATTAGGTGTAGTATTGTTATGTCGAGTAATCATTAGGACCATTTAATATTAGTACCAAATACAGTATGGGAATTTAAAATAGGATAAGATACGGATCATTAGGGAGCCCTGCTATGGCTCCCTAATGATTGACATAACGTATCTTATCCTATTTTAAATTCTCATACTGTATTTGGTACTTATTTTAGATTGTCCTAATGATTACTCGACATAACAATACTAAACCTTATTAACAATAGTCTTATTATTAGGTAAACATAACATTACCGAGTCATAAAAACACATCTCCTAACATACGGTAATCCTACAGTTATAAGCCATAACAATAATAATAAATAATGCTGGACATTTCACACAGCATCATCTAGCCCCTAAGCAAAGCTTGTACATAAGTGAACCTAATAACTGATATACAAGAACCTAATAACTGATATACAACTTATATACTTTTTGTTTGTAAATACATACATATTATACAACACCCAGACCCGAGATAAATATTAAATCCACTAAACTTCATCTCGCGCTTCGGTGGCACGCTCGCTACGCTCACTCGCCTCACACGTCAGTGGTCACTACTCAAACATAACCTAACCAACTATATTCGATCTGGGTGGATATAAGTGACTATAGTGAACCTTTTTGGCGCTTCGGCAGCCGTCTTCAGTTTTTATTAGGATAAATAAATATTAGGACGATCAAAAATAGGACAATAGTAGATTATTCACCAAGGGGATAAAGCAGTGTATTATGTCACGGGCGCCATATTGAATCCCAAGCGCATCGAAGGATTCTTTCAACGAGGGAGTTAATGACTAGAATCCTGAGACAGCGAGGGATTCAAGAGCGCCCAAGACTAAGACAGCTTTAACCCCGAGGTGAATACTCTGCTTTTCACACATGCGAGAAAAATAGTGAATACTTACACCCAGAAAATAGCAAGCAAGTCTAATGAACAGGTTTTATAGGTAGAATAATAATAATCTATTAGTTTTTTTTTATTCAACCTATACTGTCCCACTGTCCCACAAGGAGAGGGACAGTTGGAGAGAGTTGGGGGAGACCTTTGCCCAACAGTGGGACAACATAGGTTAAAGAAAAAAAACTACTGTCCCACTGCTGGGCAAAGGTCTCCCCCAATTCTTTCCAACCATCTCTCTCCTTCGATAGCTCCCACCACCCACTATAGAAGGAGTCGAGGTGGGTGGTGGGAGTGGTATTCTCAAAAAATATTTTATTGAGTTTGTTCTCAAAAAATATTTTAGCATTAATATGCAAAAACATAAGATCGCTCTATAGTTTGGAGGCATTAGCCACACTTTTTCCTTATATTTGAATAAATTCTACTTGGTGCAGTTCTATATGGCAAACATTTTCATAGAAACATCAAAAATCAATTCGGAAGAAAAAGATTAGTTGCCACATTTTTTCTTTTTTTTCGTATACGTTCTATTTGGTGTGGACTCAATACTAAAAATTTTAATGGAAATGTTGAAGTTTGAAATTCAAATCTCATTACTTATCTGTTCAGATGAGGTTCAGAGGGGGAAATGATATCCCATACAACTTTACCTCCCGCCGGCCATTTTGTTTTTTAGGAGGGAGAAATGATTTACTTTCTTTTAAGACTGTGAGACGAAAAAATGTATGGTTTTCGAGCACTGGGTGTGAAAAATAGTTTTTGCAACTTAACAATAGTAATAATAAATATTATGACGACATATTATATTAGAAGTTAAGACTATTATGTAAAATGTCTTTATGCCTACTTAAATAAGACTCAATAAAAATATTTTGATTTTAATTTTTCTTTTTTTTTCTTTAATAATATTAGGAAAACATATATGTATGTCAGTTTAAGACTATGGGAATTTAACATTATGACTACAGTATTTTAGAACTAGTATGTTATGTGTATATTAGGACTATTAACATTATGTCAATCAACATGACCCTGTTTTGTATTTTAAAATCACGATTTTTAAGGGGAAAAAATATACGAAATATCTAGTATGAGTTTTAAATGTTATGACAAATATCTTTATATTTTTGAGGCATTATGGGTATCAATATTAATAAACAATATTCGAGATTCCAAATTATTCGGCCAAAGGATGATTATGGTACTTATACATTTTTATACCAAGCAAAATTATAAGAAGAATATTTTAGAAGATATAATAGAGACCCCGAAAGGTCTTGTAACAAAACTCGACCGATTTTTATGAATTTTTTTGTGTATACTGTATACCTACATAATATTCAGCGGGTCTGAGAATCGTACACATAATATAAGCTATTGTAATTTTTTATACATCGTGTGTGTAAAATGCGTTCGTGTTCTACCTCGTCCCTCACAAAAATCGGCAGAATTTGTAAAAGAAATTTCATCAAAACCGCGTCCAGGTCTAGTTAGTCTGAGGTGCTCACTGTCACTGTGCCCGTCACAATGACACCTAAAGTTGGCAAGTCTCATATCCCTGTAGTTTTACTAGAACCCGGAAAAATATTTAACGTTTACTTTATGTTTTCTTGATCATTTCCTTACATTTTCAATATACAGAGCTCTCATCTTCATGTAGAAACCATCAACTTTTTTTTTCCCATTTTTAATAATAAGTATTTAAGATTTTACTTAGAAGATACGACTATCGATGTTTACTAGAGCGCGGGAGCTCGATTGACACAGGTCCGACGTTGACAATGGTCAGACGCGGACTGAAGGGGGCCGCCTTGCATACAAAAAGACGCGAGAGCTAGCTAAATAGTAAAAGTCGTAAGCGCCAAAACAGTAATTCTCGTTTAAAATAAAAACTATTGGTAATTATGTAAAATCAAGTTTGCACTTTGAAAAGGGTGTATAGACTTATCTGTAAATAAAATTTAGAAGCTTAGATCGGTTCCGTTCACCTGTAAAATTAAAATCTATGTTTTTATGGAGCAGTTTTTGGGTTTTTTTTTCTGCTGTATATTTAACAAATCTTGAAAAACCAGCTATCAGTTGGAAGTAAAAAACATGAAATATTCAAAACTTAAAATATCAATTCCGAAGGTTTTTCAATTGCTGAAAAATATTACAATCTTTGACGCCAATATCCTCAATGCGTCGTCTCGCATTGAGGATAGACAGACGCATAGACACAAATACAGTATCTCAGTACTCAAGATCAGATCCTCACCTAGTTGTACTTGAGAGCAGCTACCTACTCTGTCTGAGTTGTGCCCATGGCGCCATGCGTCGGCTTCGTAGGTATCTATATCTACGTCTCGCAATACAGTCTTCAATATAGGTACTACATAACTGATACTTTTGTCCTCACACGTACCAATATCCGTTCTATTAGCGGGTTAGTAGGAGGTACTTACAACCTATCCCTCTTCCCATCCCATCCCACTCATATAATAAAGCTGAAAGTTAGTGAGTTTGTTTAGATGTTTGTGTTTCAAATGTTTCAATCACGCCTAAACCAGTAAACCGATTGGGATGAAACTTGGAATAGGAGTAGATAGTGACCTGGAGAGTAGATAGCATATTTGGCTATTCAAAATGTCGGTAGGTAGGTAGTACCTACCACGGGGGCGAAGCCGCACGCAGAAGCTAATGAAATAATAAAGCAGGACGGTAAAAAAAGCTTAGAGCACCCTGTACCAGTACCTGTCCATAAATTATAATATTGTTGACGGTTGTCAGTAGTACCGGGGCTCAGATTAAATTAGGTATTACTTCTGCAGGGGTAATATGGTTAGACGAGGGTAGCGAGGGGCGGAGCGGTCACGCCCCTTTTCGTTCTGCCATTTCACTTATCGACCTTCTATCTCACTCGACAACAGAGTTATTGATTATTGTGGAACTTGCTTGTGGTGGAACTACCTATTCCGCGTTAAAAGCATACAGACTAGTCAGACCTAGATATAAAGTTACCTATTTACACGATAGGTACTCTACCTAAGTAGGTATGTCCAACAACACAAACAAGTTTTGAAGTGTAAACTTCTATAAGCACGTTGGACATTTTTGTGATGCGTTTTTGTTTCTCTTTTGTGCTTTTTTTAAGTTTAGCACCGAATTCGACACTTCTATCAAGTTTTCACTTCTGTCGGCACTCCCGTTTTTAAGCTGTTTGTCCGGGCTAATCTCTCGAACGGCTGAAAAGATTTTTAACGGAACTTTCACTGGAAGATGAAGGAGGCTGGTAGAGCAACATAAAGGCTACAGGCTACTTTTTATCCCGGAATTCGCACAGGATCGGGATTTCCGCGGAAACACAAACATGCGTATCATGCTCTTTGCCTAAGGCACGGAACCCTTCGTGTGCAATCAGTTGCCTGCCACTTAGCGGTTTTATAATTTTGAAGTTTACCTACCTACCTACATTGTCGCATCCAAGTTCTTTGGCTCCGGGCCTGAGCGCCAATTAAAATGTAAATGGTCGCCCGCGGCCGAGAGATAACGCCACGTGGCAGCCCCGCAGAGATAACATTGCTATTCAATTTAGCTCACCTATTGTGAAGGAAAATTTTCTTGCTAATTTTGTATCGCGCCAAATAACTGCACAGAGTCGGGGTGGAAACACGCATCATCATTTGCCTGCCCTTATCCCGCATTATGCGGGGTCGGCACAACATGTTCTCTTCTTCCACTCTCCCCTATCACTCGTCATCGTCGTATTCACTCCCATAATTATCTTCTTTCACACAATCCATCCATCTTTTCTTTGGTCTACCTCTACTCACATATCCATCCCCGTTCATTTCCATCACCCTTTTAGATACGTGACTGACTTTCATCATTCCGCATTACATGCCCATACCACGCTTACCTAATTGCTCCTCAATTTTTCAGTCACAGGGGGGTGGAAACACGCAAATAATAACAAATCTGCCAATATTTCAATTCTTTTCCTCAATTCACAAGACCAAATAATATCAGTGGGATGACTTATAATGGGGTTAAACACGGAGAGCTCGTAATAGGTGGCGCCACTGTTGAGTGTTCCTATTCGCCTTCAGTTTGTTAAGATTGTGGAGAACCCTATTTGCCTAAGGGTCAAGCCACATTGAATTGGCAAGCGAAGCGACTTTTAGGTTTTATGGCAAGCCATTATAAACCTTATCTATAAAGTCACAAGATATAGAAACGCTTGTAGACTTAACGAGATCTTGAAAAGCCATCTAGCGGGACGCGCTGTCTCGAGCACTTTCGTGCGGTCGCGAGCCGGCGCGCGTGGGCGCTGGGAGTCGCGCGCCGGCTCGCGGCCCGCCACCAGTGTTGCCAACCTCAACTCATAAAAACTGACTATTATTTTAAAATCTACAGATTTTTTATGATTTCATACTTTACTATAATGATAGGTTATTTGTTTAAATTAATCATATGATCTTTTGTTTACCTAACTACAGGTACAGGTAGGTAAGTATCCATATTGGATGTGCAACATCAAGTGGGTTTATAATTAGTAGGTAACCTAAATTTAAAAAAAAACTCTTTTTTCACTATTTTCCCAACATAAAACATACCTAGGTAGGTACCTAACCTACCTAAAAATATCTACCTACTGTGAATCTAGAACCGTACCTACTTTTCGCTGTTTAACAAATTATATTTTATGTAAGTACGTATATGGTATAATGTCTACTACTCAAGATACTACTTACCTTAAAGTTCTATTGTACCTACCTACTTGATACTATAGTCGGTCCAACTTAATAGGCCACATTTGACGTTTGTCAGTTTGAGCTTTCTAGTGAGGTGACCTTCTTAAAAACTTCGATTATGTTCGAAGTCCGTATCGATTCATTCACATGAATTAAATTTATCGCCAGGTAAACCGTTAACTAAGTGTAGGTAAGATCAGTTAAAAAAAACCGGGTCTGAAAAAAATAGCACACGCAAAGTCACTTTGCACAACGATCAAGACTGCGTCACAATCCCATTAATTATTTATTTAGATAAAAATTGTTCAAATCTTCATTTTGAAAAGTCAAAAACTCTTGTCATGTCAAACAGAGAAAAAAAGTTTTTATGCGATATTCCCGTTGTCCTTTTTGGTATTTAGTAACGTTTTTCGGGATAAATAAGTTTATTTAAAAAAAACAATAAGTTTTTAATGCGCCATCATTCATCATCATTAAAGGTGAAATATTCCCTTACGAGAAATCATTTCATTCGATTCTAACTCTCAAATTTCGATTATTTTGGGTAACATACCTAGTGTCAAAAGAGAACAAGGGTTTACTGACGCAACATTGTAACAACGTTCAGTTCTCTCTAAAACAGAAATTGTTGTGAAACATAATATGTTTGGATGGTGTAATAAGGAAATAAATCATAAAATTACTTTCTTTTGTCGTTAATACAATAACTTATTTAACCGCAGTTGAAAAAAAGTTAAGCAATTGTGCAGTACTAACTTCGATAAAATAGTAGTATTTTATGCCCGCCGGTACAAAGTTACGTTGTTAAATTTTGATGAAATGTCAAATGTGGCCTATTAAAATGGACCGACTATAATTAGATCCTGACATAAACTGTACCTACTCCACATGTATGATCATACTTACCTAAATATGTAGGTAGGTAAGGTATCTGTATAACTTACTTAGTATTATGTCTATCATAACGCTCTGGTGATCTTTTAATTATTGTATCTAAGTACCTACGACGTAGCTTTCTATGTAAAAAAACTGTGAACATTTACAAAAAACTGTCGATCTACAGAGGAGTTGGCTACATTGCCCGAATACGGCGGCGCACGCTAGCGCGGCGCGTGGTGACGCGCGCCTTCGTTCGCGATCGCGAGACAGCGCGCGACGGCGCGAGCTGGCGCGCGCCGTCGCTGACGCTTCCAATTCAATGTGCATTGACCCTAATTCAGCTACAAAATGTATTCGACCTGGAGCGTAATCCAACTACCGAAAAGATGAACTGAAAAAAGGAAAGCATCTACTTACTGGTAAAAAAGCTGTTTTAGCAGAAAGGTATTTGGAAGACTTGAAGCGTAGGTACCTACCCACCTACCTACCTACGACAAGAAAAGCATCATAGGAGTAGAAGATGAGCTGGACGATGAGATCCCTGAATTTCCTGCCCTGGATAGTTTCAGGGATGTCAATGCTAGCAGGACTCTTCCAGCGCTGACTAAACAGTCAATGATTTAACTAGGTAAATCTAATCAGTAAAATAATTCTTCTATCTAATTAGTAAAGAAAAACACTTTGCTACCGGCAATTTTCAATAAGTACCTAGGTAACATACGTAAGTACCTATAAAATATTATGATTCTGTAATAAAATATTTTTCTCGTAAAACTGGTAAAACTTTCATTAATATTGTTTTCTTCTATTAGCTTGGTCTGTGCAATACACACTAAATTGCTAGCGTCAGGCCGGCCGAGACGCCGCGCGTCACCCAGTTCGAATATTTTATGAAACTTGACCGATGTAGTTAGTTTGAACTCAATCAACCTAGGTATTATCTAAGGAGTTCCGTTCTCTATCATCAGATCAGCTCGCTGTCACCATATTTTAAAATTTTAGATGATAGGTAGGTACCTACTTGATCTACAAACCGAGTTTCAACTCAATCGGCCGATTATCTGAGGAGTTCCGTGGAACAACTCATGACTCCATCATCAGATCAGCTTGCTGTTACCATATTATTGCATTGTCACCGAGGACTCATAAGTGTACCAAAATTCAGCTCAACCGGGAAATGGCTCAAATTCAGCTTGCAAGATTTGACCCGGACAAACATACAAATCTACGTACAAGCTTACAACTGACAAACATACAAACATTGCAAGTTAATTATAAGCTTTTAAAATATGGCAACTGGATCGTTTTCTTCCAAGTTTTTTTTTCCCTGGCTTAACACTATTTGTGCATGCGCCATTTTCAAATAATTTTCTGAAATTTCTTCCAAGTTGAATTTTGATATTTCTATGAAAATACTTTGACAAGTTTTTGCGACGATGACATCGAATCTTGTCGCGCCATCTTTACGAAACAGTATAGAACTTTCCTTGAACAAAACAAATATCAAAGACCGTGCTCAACGCAACGCACGGAAAGCTACAAACATATTGGTATAGATGGCAGCACTAAGGAAATACAAGTCGTCCCAAATTCTGTGTTTATTTCGTTGGCGTTCCTACTAAATAAATAAACACAGAATTTGTGTTTGTGGCATTATAGCTACATAGGCTGTTGAGACTACATATAATAGGCTGTACATTATGTAATATAAGTTAAGTTTAAGTTTTAATGAAAGATCTCACTAGGATAACGCCTTAGTTAATAAATAATCTGTAATGTTAGCCTAAGTTTTTAATAAATAAATGACTAAATGACTATAGATTTTTACTAGAGTCACCTAGAGTCAAGCTTCTGCTTTGTTGTGCGAGCTTCTAGCTAGACTTTACTTGAGCTAGACGCTATACCAACTCGGACGTATACCAATGATGTTTAGTCTTTAGGTAACATGATTGCTTACTTCGATAAAAAAAACAAGTAAGGCAAAAAGGACTTTGAACCATATTACGACAGCATACGGTCCTTTTCTAATTAAATTTAGGTAAGGAATAAAAACGGTCTTGAAAAGGCCTCAAGGGATTCCTCCTAGCATGAATTAGGTAATAAAAAAAAACAATAAAACTTTGCCAGCATAATAGAAAGTATCGTCACTGTAATTTTTGCTTCTGGTGAAAGAAAGACCTACTGATATTAATTACTAATATAAGTCGCGTCACGTAAAAAGAACGCTGGAAAAAAGTGGAGGGGGTATGTTTGCGCATGGGTACACTCGCGCACGAAAGTACTCAACCTACTGTTATATTGTTGAACTAGCCTTTCGCTTGCGGCTTTGTATATTGGTTATTGGTAGGTACATTCAAATATATTAGATAGAGTTATCATTAAATATTAATAAAAACATATTTAATTCCGTAAATAATGTTTAATCGTATTAAAAAACATTAAAGATAATGTTGAACTCCTTCCACTAAGTCGTAGTGGTATTCCGAATCTTTTAAACCTTTTTCTAATTTTATTCGTCTCACTGTAGACTCGAAACGTTTTGTTGCCTTTGTTGTCCGTTTCACACATTGTTTTACAATATCAAATGCATTATTATCAACCTTTCTTTTCATAGAGCAATATACCTACGTCATAAATATTTTTCAAAATATTTTATGTAAACGATTTCATAACTAAAAACTTTTGTGCGCGATGGTATTTTGAGAGAAAAAATAACGTGGTCACAGCGTGGAAGGCAAACGCGAACTGACGAACCAATAGCGCGCTGGCAAGCTTGTGGCGCGCGACCATCCCGCCCCGCGCCTCACCCCGTACCGTCAAATGGACCCATAAAGCGTCCATGGCGCAGCTTGACAGCCAGCGTTCTTTTTAGGTGACGCGAACTATTAGGTCTAAAATTTTATCAGTATTAAACTGTTGTGTAAACGAACTTTATTAGTTCGTATATTACCTCAATCTTAGAACATAAAGACGGGATGCGCCTTGCCTTGTATTTCCGCTTTGCTAAAATGTACACGATTCCAAATCATGTGCGTCATAAACTCACTATAAGGTCTTTTATTATAAAGTACGTTCTACACGAAATTTGCAAGAGTGTGCGTAAGAATGAGTGTTATTTTTTATGCATAAGTGTGTGTTTAAAATGCGTTCATGACGTTCGTGTGCTACATCGTCCCCCGCAAAAACCGGCAGAAAACGTTGAAAGAGGAATTCTGTCAATAATCATCCATTCTAGTTTGTCTGAGACCTTAATAAATAGGTCCAGCAAAGGTAGCTTGACCGAGGGTTGCTCAATACCAGTCTTAATTAGGTACTTATCCTATCTCATGAATGCTGCATGATAGACGACACAATGACAAGTTGAAAATCAATGCAGCTGCGCTTGCGTAATGACTGCACCCCAGATGGGGTGGTAACGGTGATGCCCCCTGAGTGTAAAATGACTAACAGAACTGAATCGATTAAATCCCTTGAGCTCGATCCCATATTTCACCCATTTACACTTAGAGAGTCTAAATGTCATTTCTCAGACAATACTCAAAGTTTCAAAGGCTATACTTTAGAGTAGATAGATAGATAGTGTTTATTGTTGAAAAGATTACATTTGTTCTGGTTAGTAGTGACTTAAATCCTATGTTAGGTTTATCTTCATACTAGAGTTCTCTGATATAATTTACGAACACGCTTAATTAGTACCTATTACGCACACAGGCACAGCGGTGTCACCGTTTTGTGTTCTAGCTATGGCGCGGTAGGTGATACTTTATGGTAGATAACCATCTACTTAGTGCAAAAATTATATCTACGCATACATCTAGATTTGAAATAGGTACATATTTGAAGGTGCGGTAGGTCTGCCATTGAAATTGACTGAAATCAGACTGATAGCCACTCGTGGACAATACATAATTATTTAGTGTTTCAGATAGGTAGGTAGTGGTATGTATTTATAGATTATCTAGGTATTTATTTGTTTAGGTAGGTACCTACATAGTTGCGGACCTTAGGTGTAGTTTATGTAGGTAAGGCTAAATACTAAAAAACAAAAGATAAAGGGATTTGAAGAATGTAAAGTTCTATGAATAAAAACATCTTTGTTTAAAGGAACCATTTAAATGACCTCTAAGACTTTAATTAAAACTTTTATACATAACAGTTACTGTAGTGAAATTGCAGTAGGTAAACATTGATAACTTCAAAGGCAGAAGTAGGTACTTACCTAAGTACAACGGTGGTAGATCAGATCAGAAATAGATGCGGTAGTGACTACCGCATCTATTTCTGATCTGATCTTTAATCTTAATTCACTTACCCGGTAGTGTATTATGATTATCACTTACTATGGATAGAGAAAATAGAGACACGAATCACAATAATTAATTAAAAACGTTCACAATACCTATAATTTGCGGATTTATCAGACACACAATACATAATTTCTACACTATAAGTATTACATAGTACGCTTTTATTAATAAGTAGTAGAGTAGAGTAATTATTATTGTAAATACTAGGTTATTAGACTAAAAATCCTAGCCGGACCAATCCATTAAAGGTAACTAGGTACTCGTATGTTGTTTACATCTTAATAATCTTGAGAACTTTTCCTATAGCAATTTCTCTGTTGTCATCCCTCAGCGTAAATCTGCCCAGCTGATTGAAATCTTTAAACGTAGTCAAGCATATTACGCCCGAACACTGAATTCTCATAATTGCTTCATCGTGTTTCTTCACGAATTGTAAGTTATGCTTCCGAGTTTTGACGTTCGTTTTCGGATCAACTAAACAGAGGAGATGAGTTACTGTTACATTTTCAGCGACACTTTGATAGTGCATCACGGCTGAGTATCCCGGGGTAACTATGGATTTGCAATCTAAAATGTGCAGTTGTGCATCAAAAAGTGTTGCTGTAGTGATCGGTTTTTTGATATCGCAAAGGACAAATCCTGGGGATATTTCTTCGTCGTCAATACCTTTTAGCCTTATTTTGACGTTTTCTCCAGCCTTCACTGAGGTAACTTCCATATCATCGGACCATAATTGTTCAACGCTAACTGTCACTTTATTAGGCATGAGCAGAAGACTGTTAGATACATGTATACTTCCAGCTTCCACTTTCCCCATTACCACCGTTCCCATATCTCTAAACCTTTCTGCTATTGGCATAACGAAGGGACTATCATACAGTCTTGTAATGGGAGATAACTTTTCCAGACACTCGATAAAACATGGTCCCTTGAACCAAGGACAAATGCTTTTAGGGACGGCAGTTACTAGCCCATCTCCTGTTTGTGCAGAAATAGGTATAAAATACACATTCTTAGGTGCGTAGCCCAGATTTTTTATGTATGGAATGGTTTTAGTTCTACAGTAATTAAATCTGTTTTCGTTCCATTTTACTGTTGAATCATCCATCTTATTGATTAATGTAATCAAAACATTAAGTCCAGCAGATCTCGCTAGCAGTGCATGACTTCTAGTTTGCCCACCTTTGACGAAACCACTTTCGAATTCGTTTTGACGTGCTGATAGCACGAGTATTGCAATATCTGCTTGCGCTGCACCACATATCATGTTTGGTACAAAGTTTTTATGGCCAGGAGCGTCAAGAATAGTAAAATGTTTAGTTTTGGTTTCAAAGTAGCCACGACCAGTCTCCACGGTCTTGCCCTTATCTCTTTCTTCTTGATTGGTGTCAAGAGCCCAAGATAAATACCAAGAATCTCGGGATATTTCTTTTGCTTCTTTTTCATATTTACTGATGGTTCTTTGGTCAACCATGCCCGTCAAAAACATCATTTGCCCGCCCAGCGTAGATTTTCCAGCATCAACATGTCCAATAAATACGATGTTAACATGTTCCTTTTTGCTGCAGACTTCTTTTATGCGAGGTTTGTTCTTTTTCTTATTTTGTTTATTCATCATCGATGGTTGAGAATCTTCTTCGATAGTTTTATCTCCGAATGAAGATTTAGCATCAATCAAGCAATTTATGTTTTCTTTATTTTTATAGGCTTTTATGCCGTTGTGGTTATTTTCGTTATTCACTAAACAATGTATGGCCCCATCTGTTTCATTAGCGGCTTCTGATGACAATGAAGTAACATCAACTTCAGCTGCTAGAATACTTTCTAGTGAGTTTTTCAGGTCGGTGCTCAAATTAAATTCTGTGTCTGGTAAGCAAGAGGCTGTTTCACCTATGGCTGCATCGTTATGTTCCGGTTCAACATCCCAATCATCACCTGGCGAGAATGATGTGTCACAGGCTACTTTGTAGCATTCCAAAAACTCGTCGTTCATGAAGAAATTGTCGTTCACTAAAGGATTTTCGCACATACGAGGAATAGGAGCAAGATCTTGCCAGTTGAGATCAGATAATTCCGTATTTGGAATCACATAGCTGGAATCCATAGACGAAATGCTAGCGTGTAAATATTTTTGTTTTAGTAAACACGCAGATCCATAATTATTTGTCCTGATGTCTGACTGTTGCATCTGAACTATTGATTGTTTATGCTTCTTTTGTGACGAATCACCATAATCAGTTATACCACTTGAGATCCCAATATTCTGCAAGCGTGGGAGTAATGAGCATGCTAAATGGCCATAGTCCTGCTGTTGAGAAAACGCGGCCTCGCTCTTATAATTTTCCGTCACACGTGGTAAATAGTTTAATGGTGAAAATTCAAACATTTTCATAGGCATGCCATCCTGATCGATCTTGGTATTAAAGTTAACTGATGTAATTGATACTGAATCTTTGTGTTCTTGCCTTTGTGCAGCCATTGAAGGAATAAATTCTGAAGCGTTCACGTTTAGAAACGAAAGTTTGGAATTTAACTGAGAATCGTCTTGATCTTTTAAAAAGCCGTTATTGTTTTCGTTCTGTAACATTTTCACTAGGTATTACTGGTCAATAACTAAAGTATTAACAATAAAGTGTGACCGAACGGGATAACAAACGCGTTACTGTGCCGCGAGTCTACGCTGGCTGGGGTGGGACACACAGATAACCTGGTAGGTGGGGTGAGGCCACCCTCACCCCACTACCTACCATAGAGAAAAATACAATTTACAGACCTTCCTAGAATTTACCTCAATACGAATATAAATAGGTAACCAAGGTACAAAAATGTATATGTTTATTAAACTAGAATCGACAGGGACTACCTTTAAAAAATATTGTTATTGCTCCACACCTCACTCCACACAATCATTACACACACGATCCTAAGAAATCCAAACTTAAGTTAGATTACTTACTTCGTTATGATCCTCCGAGTTTTATAGTATTAGAATGGGTGAAGTATTTTTCCATAATACAAAATGAGTACCTACCTACTATGTTTTTAGTCACTAATATTTTAAAACTCACTTTAACGAGGTCTAATTTGTGCTAGGGTAATATCAGAGTCCCATCCGACCAGCCGACTGACATGTCAGCCGGTTGTCAAGCAAAGTACAAACAAACAACAAAGAAAAGTGAACAAAAGGGTCTAAACTAAAATAGAAAAAGCTATAAGTTTTCGTTGGTTGGTGTCTCAGGAAAAACTTGAATAGATTTATATTTTATTCGGCAATGTAGTTTTATCTATTTCCTAAGTAGGAAATTTATTGAACATTGACATAGATAGAAAACTAAAAACAAAATGAGAACTGTCCCCAAATGGGTGAATAAAATCCACGAGGCCGATAAAGTCGAATTTTCCAGGTTCGTACCTAGTTTAATATTGTTGATTTATTCAAACAAACTTTCTAAGTTTGAAATAATGCCAAATGTTTTGAAGCTTTATTCAATTCAAAACGTTTATGCGTCAAATTATGATCATAGAAATATCAAATCAATCAGCTTCAAGAACTTATTCTGTGTCTAGTAACGTCCGTTTTTTTTTAAACTTTGTTAATAGACTCGTTTAAACACTCGTTATTATACTCGTCGTTAGTACTCGTAATAAAATTAGTACCTAATCAAATAAAATCAATTGCAGTGTCCATAGTCTATGCTTCAGTCCAGATGGCACTCAGTTGGTTGTGGGTGCTGGTGAGAAGGTTATGGTGTATGACCCCCGAGATGGGGCCCTGGTACAGCTTCTGCAAGCTCACAAGGGAGCGGTGCATGCAGTGGCTTACTGTGGAGACGGCAAGAAGTTTGCTAGCGGAAGTGCAGACAAGAATGTCATTATCTGGACATATAAGATGGAAGGAGTTTTGAAGTACTCGTAAGTATTCCAATAGAAGGGAAAGAAAGTGATGCCGGTATTCACAAATGCCCAGGGTCACAAAATCAGTAGGTTTTTGGGACACTGTGCGTCCCCATGCACTGTGAGACCTCATAGTAATGTTTGTGAATACCGGTGTGAAACATTTATGAATGTCACTATTTACTTAAAGTTCATCCACCTTGTAAACTACCCGAGTTTACTAAGGTGCATCAAGTTAGCAGCAAAATAAAATAAATACTGTTTTGTACCATTTACAGACACAGTGAAGCTATCCAGTGCTTGGCGTACAATCCAGTTACATTTCATTTGGTATCATGCGCAATCACAGACTTTGCTTTCTGGTCCATGGACGTTAAGGCCGTTCAGAAGTATAGACTATCAGGACGCATAACATGCTGTGCGTGGTCATCTAACGGCCAGCATCTGGCTATTGGACTTGCTAATGGAGTTGTTTCTTTGCGGGATAAGGTATTGATTTTTTTAATGCATTCTTATGATTTTGGTGTTCATCCTGTCCCTATCAATAAATAAATAAATCTTTATTCAACACCTTAGGGCTACATGTTACAGCAAAACACAACTGGAACCTGTTACCAGAGTCAGTGATAAGTGCCCCGTCAGTGAACTCTTTCAAGAATAGACTGCACATATATTTGACCAGGACTACAATATACACACATCAGCTCAGAGAGTTGCCTGTGTATTATATAATGATAAAAATAAATTATTATTATGCTAAGTAATAGAACATATACATCTATGCTATAATATAATAATAATATTATAAAGAGGAAAGATTTGTTTGTTTGTTTGAATTGAATAGGCTCCGAAATTACTGGACCGATTTGAAAATTTCTTTCACTACTCGTATTAGAATCCTATGTTGTCCCTGATGAACATAGGCTATATTTTATCCCGGGAAAGTGAAGTTTTTCGGAGGGATCGCGGGTAACACCGCAACGGACAGCTAGTAATTTTATAAAGAAGAAAGATTTGTTTGTATTTTTGTTTGAATTGAATAGGCTCCGAACATAGGCTATACAGGGTGTAAAAAGACGTCTACCGAAGCCGCAAGGGTTAGGGACAGCATCCCAACACAACCAAATCCAAAAGGATTTTCCGAAAAAAATATTATATCCGGAGAAAACAGCGTTTGAAACACTACTTAGTCCTTGGTACGGTGCCCTCGGCGGGCGAGTCCGACTCGCACTTGTCCGGTTTTTTATGTATCTTATATGGTTTTCATTATGACTTAAAAGTTGCTTATACTTAGGAAACATTTTGACCACCACCATGTATGTATAGTCAGAAAAAGAGAGAAAGAGAATTGAAGGAACCTCATTATCATTTTATTTTTTAGTTATACATATAAACCAGTGACTTTATTAAAGGCGCCATTGTTTTTCTAGTCTGGAGAAGAAGTGCATCGCATAACAAGAGAAGCTGCAGTTTGGGCATTGGTTTTCTCAAAGTCTACTCTCTTGGTCACGGATTGGAATGAGAACTTGTCATTCTATAATGTGGAAGGCCAAGCTGTGCTCAAGGAAAGGAAAATAGGTATTCTAACATGATTTTACAATACTTTTATAAAGATTATTCCATTTGGAACAAGACTCAAAATGTTACTTATTTTATTACAAAAAACTGAAAAATTAGGGCTTTTTACTCTACATCGCTTGTATAACGCTTGTGCTGTCAAATGTGAGTTGCCTTTTAATATTTCGTGCTTGTTGGTCCCGGTTATTAATTTGTCTGTTTAAAACTCAGTCAAATGAGTTGGCCACTATACAAACTTACAGTACGCACAACCAATCTTTAGCTCTCTAATGTTAGGTGCACTAAACGAGTTTTTGGTAGAATAGGCGAGATAGGATGATGCAACAAACTATGCGAGTGAGCGAGGCAGATATACAACGCTGTCTTCTTCTTTTAGGCGTCATTAAAAGTGGGTTCTGCGCAGCTCCTTCAGAGAGCTAAAGATTGGTTGTGCGTACTGTACTTACTTTTTTTTTTTTTTTTATTTTTTTTTTTTATCTAACCTATACTTTCCCACTGCTGGGCAAAGGTCTCCCCCAGTTGTTTCCATTTATCTCGATCCCCAGCCACATCCCACCAGCCTTCCTGGAAGGCATCAAGGTCGTCACGCCAACGTTTTCTCGGCCTGCCCCGGCTTCGTCGCCCATCTGCAGGTACCCATGGCGTGACAATCCCTGCCCACCTCTCGCTATTCATACGACTCACGTGTCCCGCCCAGCTCCACTTTAATTTTGCAGTCTTTTCACCAACATCTGCAATCCCGGTCTTTGCCCGAAGACTGGAATTTCTGACTCTGTCGATCCTTTTCACCCCTAGCACGCTGCGTTCCATAGCTCTTTGGCAGACCTTGAGTTTGGACTTCTGCGCCTCGGTTAAAGACCATGTTTGGGCACCATAGGTAAGGACGGGTAGAATACACATGTCGATGAGTTTTCGCTTAAGGCACAGTGGAAGGTTTCCCTTCATTAGCGTTTTCATGGACCAGAAGCTCCTCCAGGCGTTTTCGACGCGACGGTCGATGTCTTTGTCCTGCCTGTTATTGAAGGACTTTTTATTTAGTCTATACTAATATTATATAGAGTCAATTTTCATTTTTATAACAAATATGTAATTACCTAAGGTTTACCATTTATTGCTTTGCTCATATTATATTACGTTTTGTGTTGTTTATTTTGCTGTGTATTAGTCCGCTACCTAATTGATATAACATTTTTCGGTCCCAAAACGGCCTTAACGGAAGACCAGCGCTGGTTGTTTACAACCCAGCATATGCTGAGTTAAGGCCCGTTTTGCAACATTATATTTTTTTGTATCTTCGTTTTTTTCTGTTTGTACTTACTATTTGTTGCAAAATAATAGTACATTGTACCACAAGAGAGCAAAATTAGTTTTTGCTGCGAGTGCAGAGTTTGAATCCCGAACAAACGAGGGATTCTATATTTGAATCACGAGCGTAGCGAGTGATTCTAAGTTAGAATCCTGAGTGTAGTGAGGGATTCAAAAGCACAAGCAACAAAATATTTTGCTCTCGTGTGATACATACAACTTTTCACCTTACTAGCGAAAAAATACAAGATGTAAGGAAAACCGATTCCCGCTATTATTATTTTTTTGCCCCTCAAGTGGCAGGCTAAAGACCTGCTATCAGACCACCTCGGCCGCCGCCGCCTGGCCGGGCGCACGCTGCGGCCTGTAATATTCGATTCTCATAGTGTGAGCAAAGTAGAGTTTTGCTCACTGTTTTTACGCAGCAAAAGCGCCCTTTTTGAGCTAGTAAGGTGAAAAAATATTTTCACCTTACTAGCTCAAAAAGGGCGCCCTTTTTGAGCTAGTAAGGTGAAAAAATATTTTCACCTTACTAGCTCAAAAAGGGCGCTTTTGCTGCGTAAAAACAGTGAGCAAAACTCTACTTTGCTCACACTATGAGAATCGAATATTACAGGCCGCAGCGTGCGCCCGGCCAGGCGGCGGCGGCCGAGGTGGTCTGATAGCAGGTCTTTAGCCTGCCACTTGAGGGGCAAAAAAATAGTAATAGCGGGAATCGGTTTTCCTTTACATTTTGTATTTTTTCGCTAGTAAGGTGAAAAGTTGTATGTATCACACGAGAGCAAAATATTTTGTTGCTTGTGCTTTTGAATCCCTCACTACACTCAGGATTCTAACTTAGAATCACTCGCTACGCTCGTGATTCAAATATAGAATCCCTCGTTTGTTCGGGATTCAAACTCTGCACTCGCAGCAAAAACTAATTTTGCTCTCTTGTGGTACAATGTACTATTTTCTTTCTTTCTTCTTTCTTTCTATCTATTATAAAGAGGAAAGATTTGTTTGTTTGTTTGTAAGTATGTTTGTTAGAATTGAATAGGCTCCGAAACTGCTGGACCGATTTGAAAAATTCTTTCACCATTAGAATCCTGCATTATCCCTGATGAACATAGGCTATATTTCATCCCGAGAAAGTGAAGTTTTCCCGAAGGAATGCGGGTAACACCGCGACGGCCAGCTAGTATCAATATACAGCATGTTCATGTGTTCAGGTATAGCAGCGCTGTCAATATCCCTACTGGGTGCGACGGTAGTGGTGGGCGGAGCTGGTGGATGGTCCGTCTTCACGGCAGAAGGCGTTCCTGTCGCACACACCGACCAAGACTGGGTCTGGAGTGTGGCTCCTTCGCCTTCCCTCAATGCGCTGGTAAAAAAATATTTGTATTTATTTTTACCCGTCTGTCAAAGGCAGGGTTATGTTTTTCGCGCTCTTGCATGTCGCATCTTGTATGCAATGCGTTAAATTTCTTTTCACACCCGGTCGTCGAAAACCATACATTTTTTCGTCTCACATTCTTAACAGAAAGTAAACCGTTTCTCCCTCCTAAAAAACAAAATGGCCGGCGGGAGGTAAAGTTGTATGGGATTTCATTTCTCCCTCTGAACCTCTTGTGAACAGATAAGTCATGAGATTTGAATTTCGAACTTCAACATTTCTATTAAAATTTTTACTATTGAGTTCACACCCAATAGAACATATACGAAAAAATAAGAAAAAATGTGGCAACTAATCTTTTTCTTCCGAATTTATTTTTGATGTTTCTATGAAAATGTTTACCATAGAGACCTGCATGCACCAAGTAGAATTTATTCAAATTTAAGGAAAAAGTGTGGCTAATGCCTCCAAACTATAGAGCAATCTAATGCTTAAATATTTTTTTTGCATAATAATGCTAAAATATTTTTTTAGAACGAAAGGACGACCTCAATAAAATATTTTTTGAGAATAAACGGACGACCTCGACTCCTTCGATAGCGGGTGGTGGGAGCTATCGAAGGAGAGAGATGGTTGGAAAGAATTGGGGGAGACCTTTGCCCAGCAGTGGGACAGTATAGGTTGAATAAAAAAAAAACGAATTGATTATTATTATTCTACCTATAAAACCTGACTTGTTTGCTATTTTCTGGGTGTAAGTATTCACTAGTTTTCTCGCAGTAACTATGTGTGAAAAGCAGAGTATTCACCTCGGGGTTAAAGCTGTCTTAGTCTTGGGCGCTCTTGAATCCCTCGCTGTCTCAGTATTCTAGTATTTAACTCCCTCGTTGCACTCGGGAGTTAACTATAAACACCCTCGCTGTCGCTCGGGAGTTAACTAAAGAATCCTTCGATGCGCTTGGGATTCAATATGGCGCCCGTGACAATACACTGCTTTATCCCCTTGGTGAATAATCTACTATTGACCCCTCGTTATCTTCCAAACGACTGGATGGATTTCGATATCTTGGGTATCGTTAGATTCGTCTTAATAATGAGAGTTATGATAGGTTATTGGAAAAAAAAACGATATGGCGGATTTTATGCGCGAAATAGTAACGCAAAAATAGCCAATCCTATCGAGTATCAAAATCATAAAAAACGGTAGAAATAGATACGGCCGTTTATGCCGCAAAAAACGTGTATTTCGACACTCAATAAATCAAAATTCATAGGGTTCTTCTCGTTGACCTAGAACTTTTGGCAAGTAGTATCGTCTTAGACTACATGTACAGGAAAAAATCTGAAAAGCGTACATTTTTAGTTAAATCCCAAAAAATACAGGGCCTAATGGGGCCGAAATTTTAAAGTGAGTAAACCGTGTCATGTGGTGTGTCGTATGAAAGGGCATCATTAGCACAAGCTTAAAATTTTTTTTTTAATAATTTTTTGATGTATAGTTTACGATTTATGATGAAAAATAAAAAAAATCCCTTATGTATACCGTCCTAATAACTTTGGTGTAGGTAGGTAGGTAGTACTTAACAGTTTGCACAGTTATACGTAAGTACCTACTTAGTCCTTGGTATGGAACCCTCAGTGGGTGAGTCCGACTCGCACTTGTCCGTCCGGTTTTTAAATTGTAATATTTTTAAAACAAGCTCATTCAACTGAGATGATTCAAAAGCAAGGATTTTTTACCTCCTTGAACATCCTTTAATCCTCCATCAGATCAGGGGTTCTAATCCGGCCGCTTTGGGTGAATCATATTATGTTTCATAAGCAGTTTTGTAGCAGAACAATTTGTTCAAAACTGAACAATTTGTTCTGCTACAACTGCTCTGAGCTCTCTTTCATCAGAAAACGATAATCAATAAGTTCTAACAAACTTACATTCACAAACAAATTTGCATACTAACAAACTTACATATACTTGAATAGATTGTGTGATAGGAGTATCTTTTGACTTGTTTTAATATATTATTTTTTAATTCCAGGCAGTGGCATGTCAGGACGGAACTCTGTGGTGCTATCAGATAGTATTCAGCACTGTGCACGGGCTGTATCGCGAGCGGTACGCTTACAGAGAGAACATGACTGACGTCATCATTCAACACCTCACTACTGGCAACAAGGTCCGCATCAAATGCCACGATCGCGTCCAGAAGATCGCCATTTACAAGCACCGGCTGGCGGTAAGAACATTACAAGGAGGCTATTTTGCAAGCTTTTATTTAACTTGCTATGTTTTTATGTATGTATCTTTACATACGCGGCAAATCAGGGGACGGGGCTAATCAAGAATTTGATCCAATTCCTATAGTGTCCAATTTAGCTAAATATGTATTGGCACACCTGGACTTTGGTGACAATGGTGATCTGATGATAGAGTCAGCGAGCTGTGGAACTCTAGTAGTCCGTGTTGGGCTCAGAATAAGCTGACATCAAAAGCTTGTATTGAATAATGTTTTGCGTGCGCAAAGTGCACGAAATAATGCGCAAAGTGGTGCGCACAGTGCGCAAAAATGTGTGCAAAGTGCGTAAAGTTGTGCAAGCAAAATGTTAAATGTCAAAAATTGAAAAATGTCACAAATTCAAAAATAATTCGATCAAAATTTCAAAAAAATTTAGATGTCACATGTCAAACGTCAAAGTTGAATCTTCGTTCTAACCGAGTTTTCCACGACACTCACGGATTTTTAATTTTATTGTTTTGAAGTGTCTCTTTCTCATAGATAATTAATTTATGTATTTATACCATAAGGTTAAGATAAAATAAGACAACCTCTGTAGCGAAGTGGGCGACGTTCCGCTAGCGACGCAGAAGGTTGCGGATTCGATCCCCGCTGCGGGACAAATATTTTTATGATCAACAGATATTTACAAAGAAAAATACAAAAATCTTTATTCATTAAAAACAAGTTGTACAATCAATTGGGTTGGGAACTCATCTTTTAAGTTAAAATAACCTGTGATAGAAGCGACCCCTGTTTTCTGTGGTCTTAGGGAGCACTTGTGTTTAATAATCAGAAGTAGGTAACCTCAGCTTCAACTATTATTCATGCCTTTGCCATGTTTAAGGATGATTGCGAAAAATTGTGGCACGTTTTATGAAACGCATTAGTTGACCAAAGATTGTAGCGAGGGCTGCCTCCTGACGTTACATGGAATCATCTAGAATGTTCTGGCCCTAGTAATCATAGTTTGTTTGTAGGTTCAACTACCGGAAAGAGTGGTGGTTTACGAGCAAGGTGACGTGGAAGGAATGCTGTACCGTGTGAAGGAGAAGCTTCCCCAGAAAAACGAATGCTCTCTCTTAGTAGCGACTAGCGACGCCTTGTTGATATGTCAGGTGAGTTCTTTGTTTTAAATGTGCAGTACCAGATTATTCTAGATTATAGCTAAAAGCAAACCTAAGCAAACCTTATAACCCTAGGGCTTTATGCTTTTAGCAACAACTTTTTCTAGACTTCCCTTTGGTGACAAGAAATCTCATTTTAACTCCAGGCTGGCAGCGAGGGAGATTATAATTAACTTTAAGTGAAACGAGGGAGTTTAGAACTTCTGGGTAAAATTAAGAGTAAAATTAATAGTACTTCTCGTATCTTCTTGCATTTCCTACAAAATAATGTGAATTGGTATTATATTTTCAGGATGCAAAACTAGCTATGATTGGTCGTCGGATACCGAAGTCCTGGAGCATGCCGGCTCCCATACGATACGTCAAAGTGACCACTTTGTATTTCGAAGAGGTGTTGCTGTTAGGGCTAATGAACGGACAGGTTGGTTGTATACATAGGCCCTTACTAATAAACTTGACATAAAGTTAATGTCATGCATAACCTATAAATAACCGTACATATTTTTATTTTAGTTTATTCATGACATAACTTTTTGTCAAGTTTATTAGTTACGGCCATAGTTTTTACTTTGACATTCGTTTTGTCTTCAATTGAAGTATTTGGGGGTGACGTTTGGCCAGCAGTGGAACAGTGTAGGTTAAAATAAAATTAAATCAATTGAACTTTATAAAACTGAATTGCTCTTAAAAATATGTAAACGGCTTCCACGGGTCCCCATTGGAACTTGACTAAGTTTCAAAATGGATCACTTAGGAGAAAGCTAAGCTCCGAACTGTGTTTGTCACTCAGAATAGTGAAAAACTAGGTGGTTCTACTTCAATTCCTTCGAGTCAATACAAATGATATCAGTTCATTTGTATTGACTCGAAGGAATTGAAGTAGAACCACCTAGTTTTTCACTATTCTGGGTGATACTATCTGTGTCTGTTTCCTAAGTATTGTCTTGAAAGGAACAGGGGTAAAATCACGTTGTTCTCTATTCTAAGAGATCATATCTAATGCCTAAAAGGGACTTAGTAAGAAGACTCAAACGAACCAAACCGTTTGAGTTAGTGTAGTGTAAAATAATAAAGTGATAAGTGTATTTTAAAGAACATCTAGATGTAGATGTGTCATCAAACAAGCTATGCTAGCATAACGCCCTTGTTTGATGACCGACATAAAAGCAAAATGACCGACTAGTAAAACGTCTACAATTAAAAACGCCTTACAAGTAAAATGTCCGAAACGTCAAATCGTCATGTCAGGTAAAGGACTGGTACACTGGCACTTAGTTATTTTTTTCATTATAAAACTATGTCAGAATCAAATGGCTCATTGGCCTACTTGGCCAGATTGTAATATTATTAGGGTTTAATAATACTCTTAATAGTAAGTCAAACTGAATAAATCCTTTTTGACTTTCAACTTCAGATATGGCAAGTAGAGCCAACGGATGGTAGATGTAGAATGCTGCTTCAAACGCCGGCGAGTGTGCGATGTCTCGACGTAAGCGCATCGCGAGCAAATCTTGCCGTTGTCGATGAAGCTTCCGTTTGTAGAGTATACAACCTGCCCACCGGTGACTTGCTGCATTCCGTGAGTATGGTTGGTCTTACAGTATTTTTCAGCTTTCAGGTGTGCTCACACTTTCACTGTGCCGTTTCACTCACCTTTTATTCGGCAGAGATAATCGATTTACAAGTAAAACTTAGTTGGATAAGCACTAGTAGGTAGTAGTAGGTTCTAGATTTTTGCCAAACATCTTTAGAAAATATCTGGGATAATATGTAACAGTTCAATACGGACTGGTGGGAAGCAGCATGTGAGCGAAAGCCGTGGAAAAATATGGGGGAGACCTTTGGCCAGCAGCGGGACAGTGCAGGTCAAAAAAAAAAATATATGTTACAGTATTCTAATCCATACTTATATTATAAATGTGAAAGTAACTCTGTCTGTTTGTTACCTTTTAACGCCCACACGGCTGAACAGAAAGCTAAAATTTGGCATGGGTAAAGATTATACCCCAGGAACGGACATATTAGTATGGAAGTATGGATTCTGGTAATATATTATAATAGAAACTTAAAATGGCAAATGTCTGCACCCATGCTATTTGGAATAGACTATATTGTGGTAGATGCACTTGCACGTTTTCTATGTATGCGTAAACTCGGGAACGCTCCATTGAATAAGCGCTCAGTATCGCTTACGCATACAGAAACAAAACACTCTCAAAATACCAACCCGGCCGCCTTCGTGAGACTATACAGGGTGTAAAAAGACAATTACCGAAAACTGAGGGGTTGCAGTCAGACCATGATTCTAAACATATTAAGCGAAAAAAAAACGAAAAAAAATATTTTGACTTAGCTTAGTCATTTTATGTTATTTTCGGTCATTTACTACTAGTACAATTCAATAAGACCATACCTACCTAATAATTTCATTTATAAAAAAAAAACATTTGAAACTCAAAATTCAGCAATCTACGTAAAAAACGCGCCCAGAACATACGCAAACAGTATTATTCAAACGCTGTTTTCTTCGGATTAATGGTTTTTTCGGAAAATACTTTTGGATTTGGTTGTGTGTTGGGATGTTGTACCTACCTCTTTCGGCTTCGGTAGACGTCTTTTTACACTCTGTATTTTTTATGTGAGTTCTTCTGTCAACAAATCTGTTGAACGAAAACTTATTACAGTACCTAATCCGTTTCAGGAAGAGAATGTATCGTCAGTGTCATGGAACTCGTGGTGCGATGAATTAGTAAGCATGTCGGGCGGCGGCCTCTTGTCCATCAAAGCAGGCAGCTTTCCGCCCGCCACACAACCGCAATCCGGATCTGTCGTCGGATTTCAGGTAATCGTATATTTTTAATTGGGGTGTAAACGATTTTAAATATAATTATAATAATAATTATATAAAGTAACTATGTGCCTAATGTTGTTGGTACATTTTCGTTATCATAAATAATGTATGCAGCAAGGCAAGGCAAACGATACAGTTTGTAGGCAAACTAAAACGTAGGATTTTTAATTGTTACAAGAACATAGGCTCATAGTTACTTCGAAGTGTTATTTTGTTATCAGACAAAACATCTGCAAATGCAAAAAAAAACAAAAATAAATGTTTTCTCCATATACACTGGAGAGCAATGAATTCGGGTCTCCGGAAATCCGGTAAAGAAACCTATGAATCTCGGAAACTAAGAATGCTAGCTTAATTAAATAAATTGTGTTGAATAGACAATTTATTACCCCTTAAATGAAAGTATTACAATTCATGAGTCGAGAATTAATAATAGAATATATGAATTCTTGTTGTTTACGGTATTTTCAGGGAGGCAGAGTGTTCTGTTTGCAAGCGAACTCAATGCAAACTGTTAACGTCCCATTATCGCATGCCGTTCATCAGTATATCCAGCAGAAGATATTTAGGTAAGATCTTTTGTTTAAGAAACATTGATATCAAAAAAATGTTAAGTAGTAAAATCTGCCGAGACTGTCTTAAAACAAAATTATATTCGTGATGTAGCGTGATGAGCGTGATGATGCTTAGTTGTTCTAATAAATCGACGAAGCTAAGCACCGTTCTGCGGTCTCAATGTGGATGGGTGACCGCTAATGGCATTATCAACGGAGCGCTTCCGCGGTTCGGCAGGCACGATAAGTCGTTAAACCATGACGGACTCCTTCCATCAGAGTTGACTACATAAGAGATTTACTCTGTTTACCCAAAAAACCTTGATAGCAAGTTTTGGTGATGGAGAAAAAACCTTGATAGCAAGTTTTGGAGATAAGGTATTGCCAGAATGGTGGAAAAGAAGACATACAAGAAGTTTAGGCAGACCAGCCGCCAAGTGGACGGATGACATTGTGACCATAATAGGTAAAACTGGATGGAAGAGGCACAGTCAAGTCAAAGTCAAAGACAAAAATCATTTATTCAGTAGGACCGCAGGGATCACTTAGAATAGTCTTAAAACTAATTTTACTCCTGTTCTTTCGCGACCGATACCGTGAAGAATCAGGGCAACAAACACGGTCTGGGGCTATCATTCTTTTAGGTGATCCATAGATCCCTTGAGCTGGAGTACCGAGCGAAGTAACAGAGTGGTGTTTGAGTGGATTGGCTTAACTGTAAATGATGATGATGATGACCCAAAAAAGCTTACTTTTTAATATCTGCCTACATTATTTTTTTTACGGGTTCGATCCCCGCCGTGGGATAAATGTTTGTATGATCTGCAAATATTTATCTCGGGTCTGGGTGTTTCTATGTATAATATGTATTTACAAAACAAAAAGTATATAAGTAGTATAGTATCTGGTTCCCATAGTATAAGCCTTGCTTAGTTTGGGGCTAGATGATGCTGTGTGAAATGTCCAACATTATTACTTACAGTGAGGCGTACGCTGTGGCTTGTTTGGGAGTGACTGCATTGGACTGGGAACGGCTCGGTTTTGCCGCGCTAGAAGAACTCTCGTTAGAAGTCGCAAGGAAAGCCTTTCAGCGGAGCGAGAACATATTGTTTCTCACGCTGATTGACCATCTACAGGTACATTTTATCATTTTCATGTAATGTTTATGTACTAGAAAAACACACTTGAGCCTGAATACGATAATGCATCGAAACTGCCTTGCCGATATTAAATGGGACAGTGTCCAACTTTAAACGCTTGATGGCATTATTATAAGAAAAAAAACAGCTGAAAAAAAACGCCTGCCTTCAAAAGCTATAACAATCAGGTTTATTAATTTGTCTTGGGTCAGTTTCAGTGTGGGAAAAAAGAGAGAACATTACCAGATTAACTTTGTTGAAACTAACCCTTAGGCTCAATGCAGACTGAATTGGCAGCAAGGCGACGCGACGCGACGAAAACAAGACTTTATAAACCTTATGAACAATATTACAAGATATAGAAACGCTTGATAGCTACCAACCGCGCGAGACTGGTCGAGCCGGCGCGTGGCTTCGCCACACATCTTTCATTCTATATCTTGTTACATTGTTCTTAAGGTTTATAATGTCTTGTTACGTTGCGTCCCTGCTAATTCAATGTGTATTGAGCCTTAGCGTCACATAAACTGTCTCGGGTACACTCAGCCGCTAAACTAACCCATTGGACATTTACAAAGAACTTTAATTTTGATGTCTGCTTGATTGTAGGAGCGCTTAGAAGCGGGTGAGAAACGCGAAGTGATACTGGGTGAGATGTTAGCGTACCGAGGCCGGTACAACGACGCAGCTCGCTCGTTCCGCTCTGTGGGCCGCGACGAACGTGCCCTCAACATGTTCGTGGATCTACGGATGTTCAACAAGGCTCAGGTGAGACACTTTCTTAAAATTTATTGGATCCCGAGAGAGCCAATTCAAAAATGATGCGCGATACCGCAGCGTATGAACTCAGTCTTATAGTTAGCTTAGTTTTTAACTCAGCTGGTTCGCTGATTTATACTTCAGCGGAACGCTTTCGTGACAAAACTTGGTGGTTATTCCCGTTCGTTTTTTCGTTCGTCTGATGAATATTCGGATGCTTCTTACTACGATTTCTGACTGAAATCGTGTTCTGTGGAATTCGTCCAAAACTGACGTTTCCTGCACTGCGATTGGTCGCGGTCAGTTGAACACCGCAGCGGTTTCGTCGCGGATGCGTTCCGCTGAAGTATGAATCGCTATGCTGGTGAATCTAATAAGTCGTCATAAATGTTTTCATTATGAGACGTTTGTGCCGCGACTGTCGCGCTATACGAAATTTACTTGCGACATCAATGATATTGCGGGACTTCGTGAGAGTGAGACGCTGCCTAGCTGTACCTCGTGGCGGGGAATATGTTTGAGTTACATTGTGTGTGTAGGAGTATGCGGGTGATATGTTTGTTTCATATTGTGTCTGTAGGAGTACGCGGGTGATATGTTTGTGTTACATATTGTGTGTGTAGGAGTACTCGGGTGATATGTTTGTGTTACAATTTGTGTGTAGGAGTACGCGGGTTATATGCTTGTGTTATATTGTGTGTAGGAGTACGCGGGTGATATGTTTGTGTTACATTATGTATAGGAGTATGCCGGTGATATGCTTGTGTTATATTGTGTGTAGGAGTACGCGGGTGATATGTTTGTGTTACATTATGTGTAGGAGTACGCGGGTGATATGTTTGTGTTACATTGTGTGTGTAGGAGTACGCGGGTGATATTATGTTTGAGTTACGTTGTGTGTGTAGGAGTACGCGGGTGATATATTTGTGTTACATTGTGTGTGTAGGAGTACGTGGGGGAGGGCGAGGGTTCGACAGCGCTGGCGCGACGGCGCGCGGAATGGGCGCGACGCATGAGCGAGCCGCGCGCCGCCGCCGAGCTATACCTCGCGGCGGGAGACGTGCGCCGCGCTGCGCGACTCATGGCTGATACTGGACGTCGTGATATGCACGTATTATAACTATATTAAACACCATTTTCACATAATGAGTACATTTAGCAAAATAACATGTAATTAAACTACTTTAGAAGAACTAACTGGTTTTCGCACGATGATTTCCTTCACCGTTTATTCATCAAAATGACACGAGTGTAAAATGACATTAGAGTGTAGAGAAAAGCATTATACGTACAGTGCCTCAAACTTATCTGAACCGGTAGCCAAAAGAGGAACTGACGAATTTAATATGAAAATGTATTTTTGTGCAATCACCAAATGCGATAACAGCGCCTCTCACCGGTTAAGATAAGTTTATGGCACTATAGCAGTACGTTCAACGGGTCTCGGCATTCATAAACGGTGGTTCCACGACACTCACTATTGTTTTTAAAAGCTTGTAATTAACTTGCAATGTTTGTATGTTTGGATGTATGTTTGTCCGGGTCAAATCTTGCAAGCTTAATTTGACCCACTTCCCGGTGTCCGATTGAGCTGAATTTTGGTACACTTGTGAGTCCTCGGTGACAATGCAATAATATCGTAACAGCGAGCTGATCTGATGATGGAGAATGGAACTCCTCAGATAATAGGTTGATGAGATTTTTTGCATGCTGTGGTGTCCTATAATTAGAGAAACACATAGACATAAGATACTTATCCTTAGTTATAATCAAGATTTGTGATTTCTTTGTTGGATGCCCTAAAATAAATAAATAAATTGAGTTAAAACTCACTACATCGGTCAAGTTTCATCTACTATTTTGAAATATGATGACTGCGAGCTGATCCGATGATAGAGAACGGAACTCCTCAGAAAATAGGTTGATTGAAATGAAATTTCGTACTTACATCGGTGAGCTCAATCAGCATTCTCAAGCAGAATTTTTTTTCAAAAAACTATAAAAATATAATACATATAAATATAAAATATAAGTACAAGTAAATACACGGTAATTTTAGTTTAAACTAAAATTACTATCTAAAACTAAAAGCACTTTTAATGGTACTAGTGATACATAGTAGCATCACTCAGGCGCGGTCCGAGGGGGGTGGTCACAGGGGACATGACCCCCCCCCCCCCCCCCCAAAATCGTACACGTCTTATAGTAAAATCTTGTTTCCATTTCAGGCTGCGACCGCGCCTGGAATCACTAGTACCAATAGTATTAATTACTAGTATCAATGATACTATTGATACCAGGTTATTGAAACAATTAACTTCACAAATGCAGATCCGTTAAGCTTACTATACAGATTTGAAAGCCCTCTGCTTACTTAATGTATTTTACAGGCTTATAGAGCTTGCCCGTAAGTTGGATAAAGGGTCGAGCGAGTCATTGCGCCACGTCGCCGAAGCATTGGTCTCAGTAGGAGAACATGCTACAGCGGCCGATGTATATCAACGACTAGGCGATTATAGGTAAGTTTTTACATAAATATTATATTTTCTAAACAGCTTTAGATAAGGCTCAATGCACAAGAAAAGTGACGCGTTATTTAGTTTTATAGTAAGCCATTATAAATCTTATGAACAATGGTACAAGATATACACTTGTAGAATGAACCGCACGAAAGTGCTCGAGCCAGCGCGGCCCGCTAGATGGATTCGCCAGACCTCGTTCATTCTATAAGCGTTTCTATATCTTGTGCCTTTGTTCATAAAGTTTATAA
Organism: Epirrhoe alternata; assembly: GCA_963565295.1. Lineage (NCBI taxonomy): Eukaryota > Metazoa > Arthropoda > Insecta > Lepidoptera > Geometridae > Epirrhoe > Epirrhoe alternata. The sequence continues at coordinate 8,113,515 of OY751375.1, forward strand.
TGGATTGCTATAAAACTAACTGTCGCGTCGCTTGCTAATTCAATGTGCATCGAGCCTAAGGCGTCAGCCCATACAAATGATATGGAAAGTTTTATTTTGCTAAATCTTACAATTGGATTGGTATTTTTTGCTATAACTTTGATTTCGCATGTTGATTAAGATAAGTGTTGCTGTTTAGAAATAGCTTTGATTGATACCAACTTGATTTTTTGTTAAAAATGACAGTTAGAAAATTGACAGACCGGCATTTTTTTCTAAATTTTAAACATGAAGTTGTATTTTCCTTCACAATAAACCTATAGTTTCCTAATAATATACAAATCCATGCTTTGTTTTTCAGTAAAGTGGGCCAGTTAGCGGTGGCGGCTAACGAGTGGTCGCGAGCGTTTACCATCGCGAAGGAACATCCCGAATGCAAGCGAGATGTATACTTGCCTTACGCGCATCGAATGGCGCAGGAGAACAAGTTCGTTGAAGCTCAGAAAGGTTTGCAACACGATGATCTATTACTTTTTTATTTAATACTAGCTACTTACTACCAATATTTTTAATAGCCTGTATACTATTCTAGGTCACTTATCTACGACTATTCCAAGTTTCATCCAAATCGGTTCACTAGTTTAAGCGTGATTGAAACACAAACATAGAAACATCAAATCAAACTTAAATTTCAGATTTATTATATTAGTGGGATAGTAGGACTAGCTGCGCTCCGCGGTGTTACCCGAGGTCTCTCGGGAATACTTCACTTTTTCGGGATAAAAAATAACCAATGTGCTATTCCTAACTGCAATCTACCTCTATGCCAAATTTGATCCAGGTCAGTTCAGCCGTTTTATCGTTATTGAGTAACAACATCCATACATCTAGTTTAGTAGGACTAGTAGGTAAATAAATGAGTCCTATTAGTTTTTTGGTTTGTCTGTCTGGACTTTTTCACGCCTAAACCGCTGAACGGATTACTCTAAAAGGTATATTGCCACAAACTCATCTGAACGGGTGAGAGAGGCGCTGTTGTCGCATTTGGTGTTGACAGAAAAATAAATTTTACAGAAATTCTTTAGTTCCTCCTTTGGTCACAGGTCCAGATAAGTTTGTGGCACTGTATATGGATGTAGGATGCAACTGCAACCGTGCCATGTTAAACAGACTACTTTTCTTTCAAAAATAACTATGATATAATTATAATATTCAAGATTTTTATTTGCTTTATCTTTTTCTAATATTTTCTGAAATAAATGAATAAACAAAATAATAATTTACATTTTGGATGGAGGGGTAAAAGAAACAATAATGTGGAAAAAATATAACCAAGTACCTACTACACGCATGGTTTGCACTACTTTTTGAACAAAAAAGGCCGTCATCAGACTTTACAATTAGCTCATACGAACTTACTTTTGAAGGTAGTTATTTTTTATCTTCTTTCTCTTTCAGCTTACCACATGGCGGGTGAGACAGTAACAGCAATGCGAGTATTCTCCATCCTTGTCGGTAACGCGGTCTGCGAGGAAAGGTTCGCCGATGCCGGCTACCTTCACCACTTACTGGCGTCACAGTGTCTTGAATCCAGCGCCTTGGCTAAAGACAAGTCAGTATAAAACTACGGATCTTAGCATTTGTAAAGACGTTTTTTAAAAGTGGTGTTCATTCATACTACGTTAAGTACATTTTTTTCATTATACTCGTCTGCATATCAGTGCATTAAAAACCTAATTTTTGCGTAAATTTTTGATTAGAGATAATATAAACCTACCTTAGGTTGCCTATCAAAAAGTGGCCTCAAGTATTTTTCATTCTGATATAAGTAACTTATTTTTGGAACGAAATTTCGTTAATGTGATTATAAAATGATATTGGTATCAAATTAAAGCAATTTTTTTCTGTTGATTATGATATAGGGTTAGATAGCAAAATATCAATGGTCAAGTTCAAGGCCAGCAAAACGCAGCAAAACTTACAGACCGCCTCGAGCTTCTTGGTGTCTCTCGTCTGCTCGTATATTAGGTGATGACAGTCTGGTTGAGTCTCGGTTTCAAAGCCTTGAGCATCGCCGTAGAGTCGCGTGTTTGTCGGTCTTTTATCGACTCCATTTCGGAGACTGGGTAAGCATGCTCCATCTTAATAGAACTCACTACTGCTTAACATCAGGCAGATATTAGACAATAGGTCACATGCTGACCTATTCAATAAAAAAATAAAAAAAATATGGTCGCAAATAAAGGTTACCTGCTGTTAAAGATGCTAGAAATCACAGTTTGTATGGGGAGTTGACAGTTTGTATGGGGAGAGCAACGCCATCTAGTGTCGACACTATTATTATTCGCCATACAAACTAGATGGCGTTACTGACCAGCAACGCCATCTAGTTTGTTTGGTTGATACTATTATTATTCGCCACACAAACTAGATGGCGTTGCTCAACAGCAACGCCATCTAGTTTGTTAGATCGACACTATTATTATTCGCCATTCAAACTAGATGGCATTACTATCCAGCAACACCATCTAGTTTGTTTGGTTGATACTATTATTATTCGCCACACAAACTAGATGGCGTTGCTGTTGAGCAACGCCATCTAGTTTGTTAGGTCGACACAATTTTTTTTTGCCGTACAAACTAGATGGCGTTGCTGGTATTATTCGCAATACCTACTAGATGGCGTTGCTGGTATTATTCGCCATATAAAACTAGATGGCGCTGTTGGTTAGCAACGCCATCTAGTATCAACACTAATAATTATTATTCGCCATATGTTAACTAGATGGCGCGAATAATAATAGTATCAACCAAACAAACTAGATGGCGTTGCTGGATAGTAACGCCATCTAGTTTGTATGGCGATTAATAATAGTGTCGACCTAACAAACTAGATGGCGTTGCTGGTGAGCAACGCCATCTAGTTTGTGTGGTGTCAACACTAATAATTATTATTCGCCATATACAAACAAGATGGCGTTGCGGTCGACAAATAATTTATAATTCGCCTAGTACAAACTAGATGGCGTTGCTGTCGACAATATTTCAATTCGCCACATACAAACTAGATGGCGTTGCTGTCGACAATATTTCAATTCGCCACATACAAACTAGATGGCGTTGCGGTCGACTAGTTTATAATTCACCATATACAAACTAGATGGCGTTGCGGTCGACTAGTTTTTAATTCGCCATATGCAAACTAGATGGCGTTGCTGTCGACAATATTTCAATTCGCCACATACAAACTAGATGGCGTTGCGGTCGTCATTTTATAATTCGCCGTATACAAAGTAGATGGCGTTGCTGTCGACTAGTTTATAATTCACCATATACAAACTAGATGGCGTTGCGGTCTGTCTGTCTGTCTGTCTGTTTGTCTGTCTGCCTGCATGCCTGCATGCCTGTCTGTCTGCCTGCATGCCTGCATGCCTGCATGCCTGTCTGTCTGCCTGCATGCCTGTCTGTCTGTCTGTCTGTCTGCCTGCATAATTCGCCATATACAAACTAGATAGCGTTGCGGTCGACTAGTTTTTAACAGCAATGCCATCTAGTTTGTGTATGGCGAATTAAAAACTAGTCGACCGCAACGCTATCTAGTTTACATATGGCGAATTAAAAATTGTCGACCGCAACGCCATCTACTTTGTATATGGCGAATAATAATTATTAGTGTTCATACTAGATGGCGTTGCTAACCAACAGCGCCATCTAGTTTGTATATGGCGAATAATAATAGTGTTGACCTAACAAACTAGATGGCGTTGCTAGTGAGCAACGCCATCTAGTTTGTGTGGTGTCAACACTAATAATTATTATTCGCCATGTACAAACTAGATGGCGTTGCGGTCTGTCTGTCTGTCTGCCTGCATGCCTGTCTGTCTGTCTGTCTGCCTGCCTGCCTGCCTGCCTGCCAGCCTGCCTGTCTGTCTGTATGTCTGTCTGTCTGTCTGTCTGTCTGTCTGTCTGACTGCCTGCCTGCCTGCCTGCCTGCCTGCCTGCATGCTTGCATGCCTGCATGCCTGCATGCCTGTCTGTCTGTCTGTCTGTCTGTCTGTCTGTCTGTCCGTCCGTCCGTCCTTCAGTCTGTCAGTCAGTCAGTCAGTTAAAAATTTTCCGAAACGAAAAATCTGATGTACGGCTGGTATGAAAGTCACTTCCCCACTTTTCCAACAGAGTGGAGAGCTCTGTGGTCTGTCTGTTCTTTACACATTGATTCGGAGCCATATAGCCTTTGCTTTATAACGCGTAGGTATTTGTTTCAGAGAGCGCGATTCATTGCTGCGAAGGTATGTACAAAACGAGCGCTTGGCCCGTATATACCACGCATACGAGTCGGTACATCGCTGCGTTCACGAGCCTTTCTCGCTTATACAGCCCGACGCGTTGTTGAACGCAGCGAGATATGTCCTCGCTTTGGTTGGGGATGATCCACCGCCTGGAGTTTCTATGTTGTATCCTTTTAGACTTTTTCTGACAAATTATACTAGTGAGCAACAAAGCGGGACCTCTAAAGAAGTCAACAACTACGTTACTAAATAAAAATCCAATGAGGAGACACATTAAAAATCTTAAAGATCCCTCAGATTACAACTACAAATGTCTATATTAAAATATGGCACCTACCTCCACCTGTGTAATGTGTAAGCTTCAGTAATATTTGAGTAATACTGAGTAATATTTAGATTAAGGTTAGATGCCTGGCAATCATCCTTAACTATTACCAGCGGTATTTGCCTGTGCTTGGCGAAGCAAGCGAAAGCGCTCGGTGCCTGCAACCTTGCCAAACAAATGTTAGACAAGGTGTTAGGACTGCAGATACCACAGAAGTTTCAGGTAATTTAGCAAAGTTAGTTACCGCGATTATAGATGAGTAAGAAAGGATTGAATGCTGACGATGACGGCTGATAGAGGAAAATGGAAGAAGAATTACATGTTGTGTGAAGTGGGACATGGGCAGGAAGCTAATGAGTTACATTACAGCGACTATGAAATGATGGCCCAGAAGCTCAATACAAGACATAACAAGACATACATACGACAAATAACAAGACTATATGAAAAGCTCAAGACAACAAGAGGCCACCCGCACTATGGTCGGATGATATTTAATGCTGCTAGGAAAGTATGGAAAAGGACTACACACAAAAACGAACAGAGTGACGAAGGAGAGGAGGCCTAACCAGCAGTGGGTTGGAAAACATATCTTTCATCTTTGCAAATTCTTAATATTGGTTTTGGCATGTTACTTTTGGAGTATTCCTGATAAGAAAGAATTAGAACTACTTGTTCTTTTTAGAAATGGTTATTGTCATGAATGTCGTCATGGTGCTATTCCTGGGGTGCATGTTCAGTTATGGTATTGTTTATCCAGGAGAGCGTCGAACTTCTGGTGATAAAAACTCGCGGCAGTGATGGCGGAGACTTTGGACCGAGGGATGAAGACGTGGCTCAGCTCTGTTGGCGATGTCGCCGGCACGCGCCGGCACTCGCCTCTCCTCTCTGCGCGCACTGCGGGCACGCCTTCGCGCACTCGCTGGCTACACACGGTGAGGACATTATAGCTTGTTGCAATACGTTCAAAGGATCTATAGTGCCATCATAGATTACTTCCTGACGATGTATAAATGATTTGAAAAATCTAAAGCTTAGCTAAGTTTCGCTCTATCAACAGAGGTGCTGCCATTGGTCCAGTTCGAGCCATCAGAAGGCATATCCCACGAGGAAGCGTTGGAGCTGATCAGTCGGATGCCGTTGCCTGAAGCGGGAGCGGGTGGGGACGCGGGCGGAGCTGATGTGCTTCGGATAGACCACGAAACAGACTATGTGGATCCTTTCTTGGACAAAGTTGAAGAGGTACTGTATTAAGATTTGTGTATTATTTCAGGATTATTGGATGCTAGGGACTCACATGCGTGTAAAATTTAATGAACTTAGTGCGATTTTTATATTACCTACATCCATACATTTTTTTATAAAACTGCTAATATGTCCTAATTACAAAGATACTGCTGAAAATTGGTGTCAAAATCTTGATGGTTTAACTCTTAAATCACTTTTAGTACTTAGGAATTAAAGAGCTACTCTGGTCCCACTTTGCAATAGTCAAGATAGGTAAGTATAAGTACCTACTTTTGTAAGAAGAACCAACCAGTTTTTTTGTATTGTTTGGATGAAAAGGCCGGCATCGCAGTTGTCCGTGAGCGATGGTAACCATCAGGCAAGCTAACGCTCGTTTGGCCTTCTCTTCCACAATGAATTTATTTAAGGCGCTTTTGTACAGGAGGATGAAAGTGGCGTTGTCACATGCAGCCGCAGTGCGCTGCTACAGCTGAATCCGGCGTGCGTGGTGGTGGTGAGCCGGCCGCCGCTGCCGCCGCTCCTGTACCGCAACATGCTGCCGGAGCTTCCCGCCACCGCCTGCCAGCACTGTCACAATGTGAGTGTTGTCCACATGGCGTTGTCATATGCAGCCGCAACACCACCACACTCTGTGAGCGTTGTCGCGTACGGCCGCAGCGCTCTGTGCAGCTGAACCAATTATTTCCAAGATTATGTAGCGTTCTCACCCGCAGTCTTGTGAGAGCTTCTGATAGTTAGCATTGTACGGACTAGGCGTTCCTGTGCACGCGTATCTAAACGGGAACGCCTTGTCGGTACGAAGCAACTGCAAAAACTGCAGGCACGGACTAGCGTTCGTGTGTACGCGACAGACTACGCGTAAATTGGAACGCCTTGTCAGCATTTCACATCAACTGCTCGACAATGGTCGTGGTCATGCAAACCTAGCAAAAAGTAAAGGGGGGTGTCAAGTTTGAAAGGATGCATCATGATTACGAGAGTGCATTGAACACTAAAAATTTAAGTTGATAATTTGGATGTATTATTGGAGGATGACAATTGCAGACTGATTTTTCTTAATTTTGCGAAGGAGAATAATAAATGAGTAATTTGTTAAGTTTGGAGGTCAATTCTTAATATTTTGAGTATTTGCTTACCACAGTAGTTCTTCTGGCGTTCTTGGCGCTGCACTGTCCAAATGTTTGTATTGAATTTATAATCTCTGTACGCTCACAATACATTACCGTAAGTCTGCTGTGTTTTGAGGCTTTTGGGTGTTGTCCTTTTTCAAGGAAATGTGAATATGGTTTGCCTCTTGCGCCTTGGTCCTGCAGAAGGATAAAACTTGTCATTTTTATCACAGAAAGTCTATTAACTTATAATATTGAAGAACAACATAAAGCACAATAGAAAACGCCATGACATGTTTGATCTGAAGGCAATTGCTAGTTTAGTTGATTGTGACATTGACATTTTTGACTTTGAGTGGAACTATAGTTCGGAAATTTATTGATATTTATTATTTGTTTGATTGATTATTGTAATTATGGTATTTATTTATTTAAGAAAGTATTAAGTACAGTAAAATTTATTGAATTATTGAATGACTGTTATGTTGAATATTCTTGATTATATTTTATTTAATTTGATTTCTAAAAGTTTTCTAATAATGAGGTTATAGACTTTTCACACCATGCGCTCGAAAAGCTTACATTTTTTGTCTCACAGTCTTATGTCAAAGTAAGTCGTTTCTCCCTCCTAAAAAACAAAATGGCGGGTGGGAATAAAGTAGTATTAAATTTCATTACACCCTCTGAAGAGTTAAGTAATGAGGTTTGAATTTCGAACTTTAACATTTCTATTAAATTTTTAACCATTGAGTGATATAAGAAAAAACTAAAGAATCCTTCGATACGCTTGGGTCTGAAACCATTGTGATGATAAGCAGATACTACAAGCTCTAAATATTATTTAGATAATATCGCTGCATCAGTTAGTTTTTGTCCAAAAGGTTTAAATAATGTCGCTGACAAATAACTTTGTCCGCAGCTGTTCTACCTAGAAGATTACGAAATCCAAGTGGTGACGAAGGGCCATTGCTCCTTCTGTCGTTACGCAGTCGTCGAGACGAAGGATGAGGATGAATCAGAAGAATCTCTCGCTAATGACTCTACTGCTTCCACTCCGGGCAGTCCTAGCAATGGACATCACTCTTGGCGATAATATCTACAAGAACAAGGATGCCAGATCTTTAAAAGTAAATAATTTTTTTATCGATCGTAGCCACGTCTAAAGGGTTTTCTAGATTTAATTTATCAGTGTTTTACTAACTGTGGATAGATTTTGGACATGTTAACCGACGCGTACATTGGAACGTCTAGTCCGTACAAAGCTTTAAAATAGTCTGAAGAGCTAAGTGCCTAGTTTTCTCAAAGGTGAACATCTAAATACAAGCTCTAGTAGCGAGCCAAACGAACAAAGTGAGACTCGTCAAGCAGTTTAGATTCTCGCTATTTTTGGATAATAACGCCTTGTATTTGGACATGCCCTCTGACTACGTCCTTAGACATCTTCAAAGGATCTGGAATAAATAAAAAATCTGAGAGAATGTCTGCCGCGCCTTTGGGATACAGTAATGACCCTGTCTACGTTTGTTTACGTTTACGTAGAAGTATCTTGTCAAATATCTTACCACAGTAAGCATTATAAAATTGATTGTTTATCGATTTGTGATCTGAATAGAATTCATGTGAATCGATATATCAAACATTTATCTTCCCTCCACAATGTGTCTTACGTCCGAACTAGGTCAAGATAGCATATAGCTTCGAGAGCAGACGTTATAAATAAGCAGACGTGCAACAATCGATTCGAATCTGACATCCCCAAAAGTGGCATCAATTGGCGGGCGATGTAAAAATGATCAAGGAGATTTCATGTCTAAATCGATAAATGATGAGAATGTAAAGTAACGGAGTTTTATTGTCGGTTCACATCTGACGGAAGATGCGTCGCGTATTAATCAGTCGCGTAACGCTAAAACAGACAATAATATGAGAAAACATTCAACCATTCACACTTAACCGATGATACGCGATGATAATATAAGAAATAAGAAAAATGTATTGTTTAACTGTGTTTCACAAATATGTTATTTCAATGATATATATCAACAGTTTGCCCATCGTGGGCGTAAAATAATATAGTATGAAGGTAAGTATTAGATACCTATCTTCAGGTACCTATCTAAGTTCTGTCTAAAGTTAAACTTACAATTAAGTAAAACTTACATTTGCCTAAGTTTACCAAAGAAAAATGTATAGTTTAAGACAGTGAACCACCTAAAACAAAGACCGTTGAATACGCTCGACGCATCTTCCGTCAGATGTGAACCGACCCTTAATAGTATTAATTACCTCATAATAGTAATAATGTATTTGTTGTGTGAGTTGCACACCATTTATTTGTATTTTAAATGTCCGTATTCCGTCCGTACCTAGCCGCTAAGCGATTGACATTTCACGATGAGTTTTAAGTATTTTATAATTGTATAATGATCTCTAGCGACAAGTAGGTATGTTTAATGTTGTGATAAAACCACCGTCCCAATAATATAAGCATAAATATAGAATGTGTAAAAGGATGGAGTTTTATTCAGGATACAAATCTTGTTTTAGGGTTCCTACGTAAGAACTTTGTACCAAGTCACAAGTCAGTTTAGGAAAGTGAGCTAAGACGATTTTGATAGATCGTTGAATCTAATCTGGCCTATGCTTCGTTAAATTGACGGTAAGTATGAAAAGCTCGTGGTTGTGCTTACTTAGTCGTTCTTGATAGATCGTCGAAGTTAAGCAACATTCTAAACGGTCCGTTAGTGGATAGGTGACCGTCAGTGGCATTTTCATCTGAGCGCTTCCGTGCTTCGGAGGGCACGTTAAATTGTCGGTCCCGGCTATTTAAGTCGCTAAGCCATGAAGGAGGCCTTAGGGCGGCCTAAGAACTCCGTGACCAGGGGGTTATTCGCGTTTCTTTTTTCGTTCGTTTGATTAATATTCGGATGCTTCCCACCACGATTTCTGACTTCAAGGGCCAATTTTTCAAACGTCAGAGTTGGCCACTGACTCATACGAACTTACTTTTTACTTTAGCATAAATACATATATAAGGAAACCTCGGAATGAGAGCTGCATTTTCGAACATATACTTACCTACATTTTTCATTAAAGCTTTCTAAAAGTTGTCTCAAAAGTCTCATAAAATCTCGTGTTTGCGTCGTAAGTAATTCTATTCTAAGTTATTCAAGGTCAAAGGTTAAAAAAACATTTTTTCGCGATTCTACCCGACGTAGCGTAGGATAAGGCAATGATGATGATCGCTATAAGTATCGCCATTTCTTCCAGACAACCTAAGCTACAAATAAATTTGAAACAAAAAACACTAAGACCCTTCCACTGTTTGCAAAGTTGAGCAGTGTGGACTTCCTGTCCCACGACTCGAACAAGTTTATCTGTATCTAGAGGGTCCGTTTCTATCCTCATCGTTCAATGCTTTGGGTCTCTATAAGCTTAGTTTGCTTCGTTCAGCATAGTTGGTTTAGGACACGAAATTTCCTTAAAGGAGAATGGGCAGGCATGTATGAAGCGCCGCCCAAGTCAAAAAACGATCGCCCGCAGAGTGGACGTATAGTGGAATGGATAGACCTTCTAAAATACTACATTTGATTGTATGACAGCTAAAAAATCCATCCTGCAGAAATCGAGATATTAGCAGTTAAAGGTGGTGACTTTTACCATCATATTTTTTGACTTACAGGCTTCCCGCAGACAGGCCAGTATAGGCATTCAATAGAACTTTAGAAGCACTACATTTCATTGTGTGACAGCAAAAAATCCATCCTGAAGAAATCGAGATATTTGCAGTTAAAGGTGGTGACTTTTACCGTCATGTTTTTGACTTACAGGCTACCCGTAGATAAGCCACTATGGGCATTCGATAGAACTTAGAAGCACTACATTTGATTGTACGACAGCTAAAAAATCCATACTGCAGAAATCGAGATATTGGCAGTTAAAGGTGGTGACTTTTACCAACACATTTTTTGACTTACAGGCTTCCCACAGACAATCCACTATGGGTATTCGATAGAGCTTTAGAAGCACTACATTTTTTTAAATTTTTTTTTTTACGACAGCTAAAAAATCCATCCTGCAGAAATCGAGATATTCGCAGTTAAAGGTGGTACCATCAACAAGTATAAAACATGTAGGCAACAAGTATTTATTTATTTATTTTATTTATTAGGTTCACCAACAGTTTACACAACAATAAACAGACAATTTTAGTCAAGTAATGTTTTTAAAACTACATACTACAGACAAGTATCAAACAAGTAGACAACAAGTATCAAACATGTTGGCAAAAAGTATCAAACAAGTAGGCAACAAGTATTAAACATGTAGGTAACAAGTATCAAACATGTTGGCAACAAGTATCAAACAAGTATTAAACATGTAGGCAACAAGTATCAAACAAGTAGGCAACAAGTATTAAACATGTAGGCAACAAGTATCAAACATGTAGGCAACAAGTATCAAACATGTAGGCAACAAGTATAAAACAAGTAGGCAACAAGTATTAAACATGTAGGCAACAAGTATCAAACATGTAGGCAACAAGTATTAAACATGTAGGCAACAAGTATTAAACATGTAGGCAACAAGTATCAAACATGTAGGCAACAAGTATTAAACATGTAGGCAACAAGTATCAAACATGTAGGCAACAAGTATCAAACAAGTAGGCAACAAGTATTAAACACGTAGGTAACAAGTATAAAACATGTAGGCAACAAACAAGTATCAAACATGTAGGCAACAAGTATCAAACATGTTGGCAACAAGTATCAAACATGTAGGCAACAAGTATCAAACATGTAGGCAACAAGTATCAAACATGTAGGCAACAAGTATCAAACATGTAGGCAACAAGTATCAAACAAGTAGGCAACAAGTATTAAACATGTAGGTAACAAGTATAAAACATGTAGGCAACAAGTATCAAACAAGTAGGCAACAAGTATCAAACAAGTAGGCAACAAGTATCAAACATGTAGGCAACAAGTATCAAACAAGTAGGCAACAAGTATTAAACATGTAGGTAACAAGTATAAAACATGTAGGCAACAAGTATCAAACATGTAGGCAACAAGTATGAAACACGTAGGCAACAAGTATCAAACAAGTAGGCAACAAGTATCAAACAAGTAGGCAACAAGTATCAAACAAGTAGGCAACAAGTATCAAACATGTAGGCAACAAGTATCAAACATGTAGGCAACAAGTATTAAACATGTAGGTAACAAGTATAAAACATGTAGGCAACAAGTATTAAACATGTAGGCAACAAGTATTAAACATGTAGGCAACAAGTATCAAACATGTAGGCAACAAGTCTTAAACATGTAGGTAACAAGTATTAAACATGTAGGCAACAAGTATCAAACATGTGAGCGACAAATATTTTTCATGTTTGTAACAAGCGGAGGGGATGCGTAACGCACTTTACTAAACGACAAAAAAAAAAGTCCAAAATGGAACAAATATCTCGATTTCTTCAGGATGGATTTTTTAGCTGTTATACAATCAAATGTAGTGCTTCTAAAGCTCTATCGAATGCCCATAGTGGCTTTTCTGCGGGAAGCCTGTAAGTCAAAAAATGTGATGGTAAAAGTCACCAAATATCTCAATTTCTGTAGGATGGATTTTTTAGCTGTCATACAATGAAATTTTGTGTTATTCCACCATACTCCCACTCTGCGGGCGATAGTATTTTGATTTGGGCGGGAATGCCTCCTTACCAATTTCGAGATTTCGATGATTTGTCTGCTACCCCTTTAAATATCTTCTAAAGATCTTAACCTAAAAAACTTAGAGGATGTCTATCGTGCCCGGGGATGCAGTTATGCCAGTCAGGACTCTGTTTAGTTTTATAGTGTCATCTTTTTGGTTTCCGTCTGCTATTTTACCTGTGGTCAAAAAGATACTACGGAACACGCATTGAAACCAACACACTTGACACGCTTGTCTAGTATTTTTTATAGTGTATGTGGCATTGAATCAGTTGGTAGCGCACCTGGTGGGCCAGCGGGTATAGCTTGTCTTGTTGCATTCGAAGTATATAGTAACTCGTATAAAAATAGTGACAGTCGATCGTCTTACTATGTAATTTGGTTATAATTAAGAATTGTTTTTAATAAGGTCTTTTTTTATGATGAATGAAAATTCCGTAATTTGATTGACGTGTTCCACTTTATTCCAAATCTGGAATGCAGTCTAAGTTTGTTGATAACTAAAGGATAAGTATAGGTATTTGAGAATGTCTACCGCGCCCTGGGGATACAGTTAATGTGTCAGTTATATTTGTGCCTATGCCATTATAAATAAGTTTTTTTTGAAAAAAAATTCAACAAGTACAAGCTTTTAATGGGTTACCGTGATCTGATTGAACTCACCGATGTAGGTACAAAATTTCATTTCAATCAACCTATTTTCTGAGGAGTTCCGTTCTCTATCATCGGATCAGCTCGCAGTCATATTTCAAATTAGTAGATGAAACTTGTCCGATGTAGTGAGTTTCAACTTAATCAACCTATTATCTGAGGAGTTCCGTTCTCCATCATCCGATCAGCTCGCTGTCACCATATTTTTAAATTTTAGATGATACTTGATCTACGAACCGAGTTTCAACTCAATCGGCCTATTTTCTGAGGAGTTCCCTGGAACAGCTCTTGACTCCATCATCAGATCAGCTCGCTGTTACCATACTATTGCATTGTCACCGAGGACTCACAAGTGTACCAAAATTCAGCGGGTCAAATTAAGCTTGCAAGATTTGCCCCGGACATACATACAAACATTGCAAGTTAATTCAAAGCTTTTAAAAAGTGCAAAGGATCCACCTAATGATTTCACACATAAGAAACTATTCGTGTTTACTATAAAAGTCGCGGCACTCCCGCCCGGGAGTGCCGAGAGAAGTAAAAACTTGAACAATTAGGTGCCTAGTGGAAAATCAGGAAATCTAAAAGTATCGAAAGATAACCCCACCCGTTTAGTTTTGAAATGAGCTTTTAGAAATGTCAAAATATTGCTGTAAAAGTTTACCGAGTACAGAACTAGATGGCGCTACTGGTAGGTGTCGGTGAGCAGTCACGTGACCTTTTCGAGGCGAATCCAACAATTTATTCTCATCTTACAACTGTACAATGCGCGTAACGAAGTTTTCACTTCAAAATAAAATTACCTAGGTACTTACTGAAGTACCTATACCATTATCATTTAGTTGCACCTACCCCACATTGTAAGTAATAAGTAATAGTTCTATATTTTCCGTAGCAGTTAAGTACCTTTATGAATAGTAGGTTTAAGCACATCGCATCGATGCTGGCAGGTGATGCGTCGCAGTGTTCGTTTTTGGCGAATCAGAGGCGAGCAGGTGCGAGCGCAGGTGTGTCCGCGATCTCTGCCGATATCGAGTACCTACCTACAGGTTGTTGATTGATTACCCAATGTATTATCGCATGTGTTTTGTAAGAGTATTTTTAGTAAGCGCTTTTGATAGCAGTACCTTTGAGTGTAGGCATAGGTAGGTTGCCTACAGCGCGCTGTATAAATCATTAAGTAAGGCCTGTGCCAAAACTTCGTGGCACTGTTTTGTGTTTACTTCAGTCAACAAAATAGTTGCAACATCACCTTTCATTCGTCAAGGCTCCAAAGACAACTACCTGGAACCTTTATTATTGCCGTCCATCCGTCTGTCTGTTTGTCCGGTCTGTCAACACCTTTGCTTGAGACCTTAAGTAAGTAGGTACTAAAAAGCTGATAATAAGCTTATGAACGAAACCCTACATTGCGGTAGCCTGACATGTACTTGGCCAGTTTATTAGGTAGGTAGGTATGTGATAACTGCTAATACGCTGGCGTTTTACGGCGTCATAGATCGCCGAAAAGTGCTTGTTTTCATTCAAGTTTTCATACAGATACACTCCCACACTCGTCATTATCCTTATTCAAAGAGATACCTAATTACCTAGATAATAAAATCTCCATTCTGTAAATATTATTGTTAGTGTGACCTCTACTCATAAAATAATTGTTTATTGTTAAGTAATAGGTAATGCCTTTATTATTTATATGTGGTAGAGCCACAGACGAATGTGGGAAGAGCTAACTCAGCACGTGGCAGACTTAAGCTATGGAGCGGTGAAATTTTTCGACTCACTGTGTTTACGATATTTGCTCTGTTAGGTACACGGATATTGGTCTGTGGTTAGGTACCTAGTTCTTCAATAATGCAGGTTTTACACAATAATAAAGGAACTATACAGGGTGTAACATTTAAATCGGTCAGTATGGGAAAGTCTGATACTATAAGACATAGGTACGAAGCGAGTAAAACTGCATTCATACATTAAAGAAAAAACTTGTACTCAACTCGGGAATCGAACCCGGACGTTTTGAAAAATAAAACGAACACTATTTCTATTATGATAACGATTATGTAGGATATGAGCAGTAAATGTTACTACTTACCTATGACCTACACAATTGTCATAAGACTGTGATGTCTAAAATTAATAAAAGCATAGAAATAGTATTCATATTTTTTCAATTCCCGGGTTCGATTTCCGATCTGAGTACTTACAAGTTTTTTTATGTATGAATGAAGTTTTTCTTGTTATTAAAATCGATGAAATGGTTCCTAAGAATAGATCCTCGTATGTCTTATAGTTTCAGACTTTTCCATACTGACCGATCTAAATGTTACGCACTGTTTATCTATTGTCCGAGTGAATACATTAGGTAACTACAATAATACACTGTGTACTTGTGTAGGCATGTGGCGCGCGGCGCGGATTGAGATGCACCCCTTGGCAGATGCGGCACCATATGCACGAACGTCCTGCCCGTCCCAACAATCTGGCTGATAGCTTTGATGTTAATAACACATTTTGTATTACTTAATCGGTATTTCGAATTATACTACTCTTCAAAGAGTAGGTATTCGATACAGAGGCAGCTATCTAGTGATGATATTCCTAGTTGCATACCTATTGGCATATAAATAAGCAACGTAACTCAATATTTCCAAAAGCTGTAACATTATTTATGACCAATATTTTGACAATTATGAAAAACTAGCTTCTGCGCGCGGCTTCGCCCGCGTGGTACCAACATTTTGAATAGCCTATATGCTATTCCAGGTCTACGCCTATTACAAGTTTCATCCAAATCGGTTCTCTGGTTTAGGTGTGATTGATACACAAACATCCAAAAATCCAAACATACTCAAAAACTTTCAGATTTATTATATTATTAGGATATTAGGATTAGGATAGGAAGGATATTAGGATAAGTGTCAACCCATGTTAATTCTCCCAGGAAAAGTTTTATTTTTAGTTAGAAATCGAAAACAAATGGCGTTTAAAGAAATCAGACTGTTAATCGACTTTCGTTGCTGACTGTACCTTTATGCTGGTAGGTAGGTTGGTAGCTTACAAGTAGTATGTCGTGATTAAGGTACCCGGTCTCGAGTATGGCAAAGGCAAAATAGGCAGCTCTTTTGAGTAGGTACTTTTTAAGTATGGAGTGTATACATCTTATTGTCCGTGACTGTACCTACCTAGGCATAGCTGTACTTAAGGCACTAAGTTATCATTTAAGAAGTGTTTTCTTGTAGAAACTGAGCGCAAGATGACGTAAAGTTGGCAAATAAAAAAAACAACCCTGGGACTGAAATGGACACCTGTTTATATATACCTAACCTACCTATACGACTACGTATGCATGTTTCAGTAAAAGCCAGCACTTTCACTCGCAAGATAAAGCTCAAAAAGAAGTCCAGTTGATCTGACCTAAATATAAAAATCAAAGTGATATTTTAAATAATTGCTTTTGTTACAGAGTTCAACGAAATCGAACAGGTACCCACTAAAAACCCAAAATATACAAAATAAATTGACCACGGTGTCTTGCAGCTGTCGTTAATGTATCGGGTTCCGAAAGAAGGCGCGTGCCGCCACACGCCTAATCCCAATTCTACTTTCAAAAACAGCTGCCTTCAAAGCTGCTTTCACAAAAAATGATTGCAGCTTTGTTCCCGGTCCTCCAATTATAAAGATGCATCGGGGTTTGAGGTATTTACAACCCGTGCTAAACAAGACTGCAGTCTAACTTGAAATCCATTCCCTGTTGTCATTCCAATAGAGCTCAACCAATCACACAATACGAAAATGACAATTGAAGGCTAGGTCTCAAATGTCAAAATGAAGCCGATGTCCTTTGCCGATCGAGTTATACAATAGGGCCCCTGTTCAAAGTTGTATGGGACGTGGTCTATGAACCAATAGCGATACTGTAATGGTATTTCTGTAGAGATACCTTAACTACATCCTTGTGCAAAAGGGCATCAAAATCTGTCCCGGCAGTTTTGAGATATACACATACAGGTGGATTTTTGTGACTAGATCGTAGGACAAATACCTTAACCGTTCTAGTTACAGGAAAACGTTCCTAGGAGACCATCCATAACTTTTTGAGATATTCTAAACAATCACTATATCACCGCACCACCGCTATAAGCCTACTCTTTGTTGTTCTCCCACAGTTAAAATCGTATCCAATGATGTTCTTACATATTGTTAATAGTGCTACGAAATCACCGCCAAAACATAGGTAGGCTTACGAAGAGGCACTAAGCAGCTTAACTACGAAATACATAAAGCTCTTGTTAGATGGTTCAGCTAAGCTTTGAAAACATTCAGAACAACAATTTGCATTACATAATACCATTTTATAATACTAGAATTATATTATCTGGGATAATACTCTTATGTCGATGAAAGAGGATGTCAATAGATTTTATCTTCCATTTGCACTTAAAGTAACTAACCTATAGCTATAAAAAACCTCTGGATAACTCTATCCAGAGGTTTTCTATAGCTATAGCATTAACCCTGGTGTGTTGTGATTGGAACGTACCATGGCGTGGATAAAATATCTGGGATGAAAATTCTTGGGTCGACAGCGAAGCTGCGAAGCACGCGTGGGAACCTAGGTGTGACACATGTATATGAAATGAATTTATTTATCAGAAGAATGGTTACATAAAGATTTTAAAGTTATTAATAATTGTCACATTCTCCACCGTATGAACACGTTATACAAATCTCTAGTCGTAATTACATAAATAGAATCAGAAAAACTTATACTTAGATGTCAAACCATGTCTCAATACATGAGTTCTCTCATGTATTGAGAGATCTTCGTCTCAACAATTTATAACAAACATGCAGAATAGATAATTAAAAAATAAAATTAAGAAATTGATGTCAAGCATTGTCATAACTAATAATAATTGAATTAAGTACCCAATAGTATAAACCAAGAGTACGACGCTTGGTGTTTTGGTTCCTTTAGCTATGTAGGTATCTAGGTCCAATAGAGAAACAAAGCAGATCCCTGATTAAAAACGGCAGACTGCAGCTTACCTTGGCATCTACATATTCAGTGTAACTACTTAGGTACCCGCTACAAGGCGGCCAAAAAGTCCTTGTTTCATTTACCAATATCATAACGCTGTTTTTTCTTTAACCTCCCCGACGCAAAATGAGGGGTGTTATAAGTTTAACGTGTCTGTGTATCTGTCTGTGGTATCGTAGCTCACCTACGGATGAACCGATTTTCGTTTAGTTTTTTTTGTGTCATAGAAAACTTTATCCCGAGTGTTATTAGCCATGTTTCATGAAAATCTGTTCAGCCGCTTGAAGATCATTAGCTCTTTTCTAGTTGATGAAGTGATCTGACTAACTGCCTTATGTCCGATCGATTCGAAATTTGGTACCATGTTACTTCAATGATATTGAAAGTATATGGTAAGGTAACCATGACTTGATCAGCCGTTTGAAGATCATCCGCTCTTTAATAGTTGATGAGGGGATCTGACTAACTATCTAATGTCTAATTTTTTCTAGAAAAGGCGGGGGTTTTTTTGTAGCAGGGTCTACGAGCTTATTGTATGAACTGATCTTGGAACATCATTCAGTTTGACACATAACATCATTAAGTTAACATTCAGTTTCTTCCAAGGCGGCAGTCGATAA
Organism: Epirrhoe alternata; assembly: GCA_963565295.1. NCBI lineage: Eukaryota > Metazoa > Arthropoda > Insecta > Lepidoptera > Geometridae > Epirrhoe > Epirrhoe alternata. The sequence continues at coordinate 8,132,494 of OY751375.1, forward strand.
TCTAAGGTCTCTACAAAAACTTATTCTTTTTGATACTTCTGAGAAATAAGCTAAGTACCTAAGTATTTATTCAGAGTTTATTAAGAATCTAAAGAGTGCTAATCAATGATGACGAAATGGAGTTCCGTTTTGAAATACCTTCAATGCAACCAATTTTTGCAACCAATTTTACACCCTGTACTCAGCTGTTGGTGTCGCACTCTCAAAGATGGACTGAGACGGGTAAAAAAACATAACCCATCCTTTGACAGTCGGGTAAATACACGCAGAGCCGAATATTCAACAACCCGTGGCATGTGTGATATGAGTTACTGGAAGAGACGTAGGTAACTTAGAGAGCTTTGAGCTAGACCTTTCAGGAAGATGAATTGGTAAAAAGCTTTTGTATTTTTCACTTCAACAGTAAAATTCCCGATAAAAAATGTAGAAACATAACATGAGAAATAAAAATAGCAAAAACATTTTTGATTTCTACTACCTCTCACTCGTGTATCTAAAAATACTAATAATAAAAAATATTATGTTCTCAACAAATAGAGCACTTTCGTAGAGCACGTAGACGGCCGGCGGCGTCGTAGACACCGCGTAGCTCGTAGAAATGAAAATTGAGTTTCTATTTATAAGCTGACGACAAAGAGCATAGGGTAGTTGCATTTTTCTTACACATAGGATCCAATCAGCTTATAAAGTAATGAGCTTGCTGTAGTAGAGGTCTGAAAACTTGCAAGTAAAGTGCATCCGTCACAGGTACACATAATACTGCAAATTAGAGAAAATTTAAGCAGTTTTCACGTTGGTAAGTTTCGTGTTCTACAGCAGGGTTTCTGAAAGTGGGGCCATTCGTCGGTAGAGGGTTTGCGACCAGATTTAGGTTTTTTTTTTTTTTTTTTTTTTTTTTTTTTTTTTTTTTAATTTATTTAAACTTTACTTAAATTACATTAATAAAGTGCAAACCAAAAACCACGAAGATTTGTCCGGAATGCAGATAAATCGAGTTTGTGACTACTCTAAACATAGGTACAACAGTTTAGAAACTAAAAATGTAGGTAGGAGCCTTAGCGTAAACAAGACACTGAGTACAGACAGCAAGATAATCATAGTTTGGCAAAAAAGTGTAATTTTAATTTTGTTCTAAGATTATTTCGAGTAATACTGTTTTTAAGAGATGGACTCATGTCATTTAATAAATAAGGAACCAAATAGTGTGTTGTTCGTTTGCCATAATTATTATTGAATTTTTTAACTAGTAATTCCTCGTTAACGATTTTTCGTGTTGTAATGGTAGTTGGGTCACTGCAGTCGCGTGCGCAAGAAAAATGCGCAAAGAAGTATCTCGATACTCTCGAAGTGCTCAGAAATAAGCAACTCGAAATGTCTGTAGATTAAACTCTTCAAGCTAATTATAAAAGGATATTTTTAGTTGAATTTTATGCAGCTAGACAGGAAGAATATCCCAAAATGTCTCTTTTACTCTTCGCTACAACATACTTAAGTGGGTCTACAGAAAGCAACTTGATGCGGAGTCGCAATTTTAAGGTTAAAATTGTTCAAAAGTACTCCGATTTGCAAAAACACAACAAACAAGCCCAGTCATCACATTATTATAAAAATATATTTTGGCGCAAAGAGGAGTTAGGTGTTTGCAGTCATGTAGAAACTCTAAAATGGGTACGTGGGGTAAGTGTGAGAAGCTCTGTTCTACAGTAAACTGTCAGAAATATAGGTAGTAGCTTTGTCGATGCCGTGCTTATTCGACATAAGCTGCGACCTCAGACCTTCATCATTTTATAAAATCTGAAAGTTTATATGTGTATTTCTTCAATACCGGTAAGAACGATTCCGAATAAGAAGTTTGGGTTATGGTTGGCTTTGGGAGGCATAAGGTACGGGAGAATTGGTATTTACCTCGAATTCGTCATAATAAAAAGCTTGGAACTGTTAAAGAAACCACTTCGCCTATTGTCAGACCCTGTCTTTCAGCCTGTTTGCTATCTTTGGTTTGGTACTACAAATGATTAAAATAATTAACGAAACCGAAGCAGAATCCGACATTTATCCATATAATCTTAAATCGTTTTAATTTCATAAAACCATGGATAATTATCTCAACCACTAGTCCCGAGTGAAAAAATGCGCTTTACGGTCCGTCTGTGCTTACATTTTGGTAATTTAATGACAGATTGTACAAAGTACGGTGTCAGGCTGGTGCACCGCCGGGCTTCAGGACAACTGGTTCAACACCATCTGCGCCTCGCGATACGGACCCTGCGTCCCTGCTTAACTTATAAAACGGCAGGCGAGGAGCACGCGATCATTCCGTCACCAACCTCCGAGTCGCACACACGGGTCGACCGCCACCCCACTGTGCTCGCACTCGATAACGTATCCAACGATTTAAACATGAAGTGGTTCAAGGAGAGTGTTATGTTTTTGTTAATTTTAGTTGTTTTTGCGGACGCGACGGAATCTAGTTCAAAGAAGATGAAACATGAATTATCTGCTCTGTACGAGCAGTTTGATATCCTGAAGAGTTCATACCTCAATGACATGGAAAAACTTCGCAAGGAGTTTCAGGAATTCAAGTTAGTAGTTTTTTTTATTAATTTTTTTCTTTGGTTTGATTAGGTAGGTACTTATTTGTTCCATTCCTTTATATCTTTATTTTTTTTGCATTTGAAATATTTTTTAAACGAGTAAACTGCGCTAACTCTAAAGCAAACTTTATATAGCATAAAGTTTTATGGATAGCCCATGAAAAAATAAAAGCTTTTGTGTGTATACCTGTGCGAACAAATATTTTCACGTTTTATGGGCTATAACGCGATTATTTTTTATTAGTAATCCTTACAAATTCTACGTTCCTTAAAATAGCAAAGCGATTAATTCGGCTGAGCGATTGAGTTCGGCAATAAATTTATTAAATAACTTTATGTTGGAGTCTTTGAGATTTTTTAAATCCGTCTAAAAATGTATCCACGGCACTAATCAACTTCTTTAACGTAAAAAAATGAGAAGGCATTAGAATTTTGTTGGAGCAGCTTACAGCTTTTCAACATCTCGCATGGGTGCAATTTTTCAGATGAATTTTAAATATTATTTTGTAATGTTGGAACGAGTATGAACTAAGCATTAATTTGGTCACTGTGTTCTTTCTTTTTTTCATTAAGTTTTATGTTATTCTGTTACGGTTCGTTAGATTAACTAATAAAGATACCTACATTAAAGTAGGTACCTACATTATCTTCGTCATGTGAGGTTTTTCGCGAGAAATCTTTACGGAGAAACTGAAAGATTTCATCTTCGTTTGCTGTATTTTCGACCTTCTAAATATTAGGTGTAATAATATTAATTTTAGAACAACGTTTTGATTTTCTCTCCTCTTTGATGTTCACCTCTTACACAGTGGATGCCAATCAGACTTTGGATTAACTTTGATGACCTACTTATGTTTAAGCATTAGGTACAGCGTGGATTAAACATAAGAATTTTTAAATAATATAATATATTTTATTACATAAAATAAATAAATGTGTAAATAAGTGAATGTGACCACTAATGAGGCTCTCGTATTGTTTCTCTTTTCAAAAGTGTTCATCTTCGAGATTCTTATGGAAAAGTTATAGGTACCCATACCCAAGTACCAACTTATACCTACAGGATAAGAACTTGCTGATATTTCAAACTTCCCGCGTGGAGAGGTATTTTAGGTATACGAGCACCAAATAAGTAGGTATAGTACATTGAAAATATAATGGGAAAATTACATGACATAAATAAATCATCGCGAATATGTTTTCGCTGCAGAATGTCACTAAATCAGGGCGAACTAAGCACGTGTTAAGAGGCAACTTCAGTACAGCAAGTTCACCTCACTGTTCCACATAAGCCAGCCTAGTCTTTTGACGGCACACGCCTTCAGGCTGAGTCTCAAGACGTGTCATAATTATAAAACTCGTAAACTAGAAGGGGTCTCAGATGGACGAGAAACAAGAGGTACTCGTCACGAACCAGGCCATCAGATCGACTCGATTATTTGAACACTGCCTCCCCTTGGGATTTATGAAAGACGTCATAGCTTTTGTTCTCAATTTCAAACGAAACGCTCTGTTACCTACAAATTAAACCTCGAGGCTGCAAGAAACAAAATGAAAAAGGGATTTTCTATGTTTGCGTTGCTTGATTCGAGACAAGATGATATAGGTAGGTACTTAAGACCTTTCCTTTGAATTTTTAACATTAATGAGACAATGTGTTTCCTGATAACGAAATTTGAAATGTCAGATTATCCTGATATTGGAGATATTTTGTTTAGTTTTTAGGGTTCCGTACCTCAAAAGGACGAAACCTACTACCAAAAAACGGAACCCTCACTTTGTTATCCGTCGGTCTGTATGTCCGTCTGTTCGTCCGTCTGTCTGTCAAGACAGACAATAAAAGAGAAATCCAAATTCATACGGTACTTCCCGTTAACCTAGATCTATGGTCTATTGCTATTAGTATCGTCTTAGACTAAAAGTACAAGGAAAAATCTAAAAACCGTATATTTTTAGTTATACCTATCACAATAAACAGGGCCAATCAATGCAAGGAATGGGGGGTGTTTTGAAGCGAGTTAACCGTGTCGTATGGGGTATCGTATGAAAGGGATGCATTGGCACAGCTTTTAAAAAAAATATCTTATAACTTTGGTGTATGTAGGTAGTACATACCTAACAGTTTGCACTGTTATACCCACGTACCTACATAGTCCTTTGTACGGAACCATCGATGGGCGAGTCCGACTCGCACTTGTCCGGTTTTTTAGCTGGGCATCTCACACAGCTGCATCTGGTCCCAAAAGGGACAGAGCTTTTATTATGGGAACCACATGAGTGGTATAGGTACTTAATTACCTATACACCGCTATTTTATGACTACCAAAAAATTTTTAAGGGTAGTTACAGCAGATGCAGAAAATGATAATGGCATGGTCAGAACTTTATTTTATTGAACTATCACCAAGTTATCGAGGATTGTAGTCAAACAAAACCGAACAAAATTTTATGAAAACTGTACAAATAAGTACTACAGACAACAATAGCGTACAGACTCTCATTCGAACTATGTTCTCGTATCGTCCCCAGTCAGTAAACCCGCAGTAGCTATCATAAACCCATGTCTGACTCGTCTCATCTCCTTTTGAGGTTATAATTTCTTTTTCTCTTTTTTTTGAGTTTTAACTACATAAATGTGATCAGTATCAGACACTGAGACCATGTTTAAAATTTTTTTGGTAATTAAAAAATAGGGGTGTATACCTAAATTTTTATAAAATATACTTCGGTATGTAGGTACAATAGATAACACAACATTATTCAAATGTATGTTTGTCTTATTCTCAAGTTTGTAAGTACTGTTCATACTTAATTCCTTTAAATAGGCTGGCACCTGAGCTATCAAGATAGCCTCGATTTTTCTTATACTTAGATTGCATACGAATACAGGGCTTAAATGGTAGGATTAGAGTAGTTTTTTCTGGATTCATGGGTGCTGAGGTGCATGGTAATATAGTGCGCATCATATGGACCTGTTTGCAAACTCGCAGTGCAGCCTCACCAGCTGGCGTGGTAGATACTCTTCTATTTTTATTTTGTTGTAGGCAATTTTTTACAAGAATAATGTTTTATTAATGGTTTTTATTGTAAAAAATAAAACAAACAAGGCTTGCTTGACGTAAAAAAGACCAAAAATTATCATTGAAAAGTTTTAAGTTTAGCACGTGTACACTAAATACCTACACAATCGATCAACTTAATAAATAAATAAATAAAAAACCCACTTATGTGATTAAAAGGTTTCTGAGAAGCAAAGTTTGACTGTAACATTAGTTCCTGCTTCTGCATCACAGGCATAAATCCAAGATCTGAGATCAAAATAATATAAAATTATCTATAAAAAAACCTATAGAATTCGTAGACTATAAGTAGAGGTAGGCAATAAGAGGGCCACACAAAATGAGCAATCAAAGATGGGTTTTGCAATAAAGACTGATCAATTAATCCAAACCGAGCTACTCGTGTTTGTTTTGTTTTATGAAGTGAATGAACAACACAGAAGTAAGTAGGTAAGTATTATTTTCGACTCGTGCCTAATATTGTATGATTGCCGCTTAGAAACGCTCTATTTCGACGTTTTTTTGTGTTACAGGCGCACACTCCATTCGTAGGAACAGGATGTGGGTCTTGAGCACATTACTTCCGGTCGGGATATAAATAAATATAACGCCAGATGTTCGCCCCTATCAGTATCGTATTAGTTCAAATAACATTAGAATTTCGCTACACCTTTGTAACATCAAGTTTACCAGAAACCATTCCGAGCAAAAACTATACTAAAAACTTTATTAATGCCTTTACTGTAGGTAGTACCAACTGGGCAAATGCCTGCTCCGTCACGTCACCATGCACTCTTCGCGAACTAGGCTTCTGCGGTTTTTAATAAGTACCTGACAAATTTACTTTATTTTAATTAGATACTCCGCAATGAGTTCGGTTGATAACTTATTTAGTTGATTTAATAATCATATCTGAGTAGTTCCAATGAAACCCCAACTATAATTAGCCATGGGTAGGTAAAGTGGTTCAATCGAAAGTCAGGTATCATGGGAGCGTGCTCGCCGGTGCTGGAGCGTAGGTGCCGCTATTGTTACAATGTGAATTTATTATTCTGCTTTAGTTACATTATAAATAAGCAGCTTTCCTTTCGGCTTAGTCTGAAGCGTGCTCGTCGATCGATTATTACAAAGGTACGTAGTACCTCAAATATTTTATGATGAGTCTCGCTGGATAACTACTTGTAGTTATAAATTATTATTATGTTTGTTAAGCGATCCATGGCGTTACTTTCAACTTTAACATAGTAACGAACAATTATGTAAAATATAGGTTCAGAAAATAAAGGAAATAGGTACCTACAGAAAGGATGAGATATTATGGAGGTATCTATTTTTATCACTTGCCATAACACAAGCTCTGCTTACCTAAGGACCAGATGAAAGAGACCAGTTAAATGTCCAGCAATATTGATTTATTATTGTGTAATTCTAAATAGATAACCTACATACCTACATTTATATTTAACTTACGTAGGTAGGTAAGTACCTACCTAGTTAATACATATATTAGCCCTGGTATAATCGAGATTAAATCTTAGGTATACCTGCAAAACCTACAAATAAACCTATTACATTTATTTATTAATTTTATTTTATTTATTTTCGGAAAACTTACAGCTAACAAAAGTATGAACTTACAAATACATAAGGGCCAATTACAAAAATGTGTGTAAGTAACTGTAAAGGACTTTGACTTGACTATCAACTATCAACCTTCACAACTTTTCACATGATGATGATTAAAATCCCACTAATATAATAAAGCTGAAAGTTTGTGAATTTGTTTAGATGGTTCTATGTGTGTGTTTCAATCACGCGTAAACCAGTGAACCGATTTGGATGAAACTTAGAAGAGGCGACCTGGAATAGCATAGAGGCTATTCAAAATGTTGGTAATACGCGGGCGGAGCCGCGAGCAGTAGCTAGTAAATAAATAATGCCGGACATTTCACACAGCATCATCTGATCCCAAAGTAAGCAGAGCTTGTGTATAAAAATATAGCACAAGTATATAATATAAAAATTATAATCATGTTTGGGTATACACGTGATTTTTTTGCCGTTAATGGTACGGAACCCATTGTGCGCGAGTCCGACTCGCACTAGGCGGGTTTTTTTTAAACTATTCCATACAATTTAGCTAATACTTATAAAATAACAATAAATAAAGCTGTGTCCACCATGTTACCAAAATTGAATTTTACGAGCGTGCCTACCTAAAGGTGCATTTACACGGTGCGATTTGTCGTCGGATTTGCTAGGCCGCGCCCATTCGGTGTGCCAACTTGAGTTAGACTTAGCGCATTCACACGACAAACTGCGCTTGCGATGCGATGTCGCGTCGTCACTACGATGCGATATCGGAGATCCAACTCGCCATCGCATCGCGGCGAGTAGGGTTACCATACTAAAAATTGGAAACCCGGACAAATGCCAGACAAAATATACGATTTAAATGGAAACGCACGTGGCTTACAACATATTATGTTGGTACCACGTGAGTGAAGCCACGGTGCGTTCCGCAAGCTCACATACATAAATGTAGACATTGATATTTTAATGTTCAATATAATAGTCTTAATAACGAGAATTTCATTATTTTTCTACATAAAAAAATCTTGTAAGTACTTATTTTGTATCATAATATCTTAGAAAAATCTAAATAAAACGACAGGTCTGGAGAAATCTTAACGTATGGTTACTGTAAAATGGGCGGATTATAGGGGCGTATGCCACAGAATAAGTTTCATAGTTACCTAGACTTTTACTAACTGCGGAAGAGCGTACAATTTTTGGTAGATTGTAGCGTTGTTAAATTTCAACAATGTTCTCAAGGGATCGTTAGTGGAGTGGTCTAGCGTGCGGTTTCCAAGAAGAGACATGCTGGTTCAATTCCTTGCACAAAAAATTTTTTTGCATTTTTTTTTATTTTTGCTTCTCTAGAATTTTTTTTTTATGTTAATGGTGAACATCTCAGTTTCATAAACTTTTTAATAAAAACTAAAGAAAATAAAATTAAAATTCAAGGTCCGAACAGAGTACTTACTTAGATGGTAATTTTACCTAATACTAGCTGTCCGCCGCGGTGTTACCCGCGATCCCTCGGGAAAACTTCACTTCCCCGGGATAAAATATAGCCTATGTCAAAGATTTAAATCGTTAGATGTCCGGACGCCAAAAACTATGGCGTTGTCTTTACATGTGTGTTATCAAAATGCCGACGTACGCACACACACTAATGATTAGTTAAAAATTAGTGGATTTGCCAATAAACTAAACTTTTATTTCACCATTTATTGTGCAATAATATTGCACGAACTTTCGTGAAAAAATATATGTATGAAATTGAAAAATGTGTGGCTCAAAATACCTACGCACGCAACTTAGCTAATGAGTACGTATAACATATAAATAGTGTTATTGCCAATAACCTTAATTGAAATTATTATCATTTATTGTGCAACCATATTGCACAGACTTTTGTAAAAAACAAAGGTCCTATTAATGCCCTGAAATGGAAAATAATGTACAAGTCTAAAAATGTGCAATCTGTGAGGTACGGTCAGCAAACTCATCAGATTAAGTATGTACGTACTGGCTTGGGTGAGTAAAACCAAAACAATATGAATTACATATTTATTTTATTTTATTTATTAGGGACAACAAACAGCTACAATATACAGCGTATTTGAACTTAATAGTAAGAAATGACCATTAAGTACTTAGAAGGTAAAATATACATGACAGGTAATATAATATTGTAGCCCACAACATTATCTAGACAAAGAGAGTTTATATAAAAAGTGCCACTAGAGGCAAATACAAATTATTTACCTAACACTATTTGTACAAGTATTAGGGTAAAGGCCCCAGTAGTCGGCCCCTCTCCAGTAGTCGGCCATTACTGGCTTTTAGTTTGAATAAATAGCAAAGTAATCCAGATTTCCGCGCCAAATTAATTTTGATTGCTACTATGATTTCTGATTGGTCGATGCAAGACGTTTCCTTGTCATTAGGTTGGTAGGATTGGCAGTAATTTCAGTTCATTCCGCCGGTGTCTCCAAGAGAGACGTCAAGTGCGTTGCGCGCTAATTTTTTACTAACTACCGGCGTCTGGAAAACAGGTAAGTTTATCTTTTTATCTCAAGTTATTTGAAACAACTTGCCGTCTAGGTACTTTATTATGAATTTTTACGTCTTTTTTACAAAAAAAAATGTGTTTTTATATTATTTTTCTATATTTTACGAGACGGCCGACTACTGGTTATATATTTTTTTGTTATATATATTTTTTAAGGGCCGGTTGGACTGCAGCAGTAGACATTTAGCACTGTTTCAGGCCGCGCGCAAAATACTTCGCGTCGCCGCAGTGGCAGTGAACTCGCATGACATCGCCAGCGACATAGTGGAAATAAGCAGCAGGGTGATTTTATTTGACTTTAAAAATGCATTTTATTATGATCAAACATTGCTTAGTAGGTAGAGTAACAAATTTGAGTTTCGCAAATAAATGAAGTAACCTCTTTATTCTTGTTTTGTTTGTTTCATTATTATTTGTTATTTTGTTTGTCAGTAAATAAAAAAAGGGTGTCAAATAAAAATAATTTATTTAATTGGGTGACACACATTAAAATTGTCTGGGGAACAAGGGTATTTAGTGTTAATTTTATTTCCACTTTGTTTTGTCCTAGCTGTTATACATCAAAAGAAGCTAAATGTATTATAGATTTCAGTTATGTAATTAAATAAAAAGCATGCAAGTAAAAAAAAATAAGTTTCATAAGGATAACTAAAACAGTACCTAAACTGAAAAAAAAAACAATTTTCTGGAAATAACAAAAACAATTCAATAATCTGTTGGATATCCCAGGACATTAGCCACAGCTCTAAATCACGCGTGGTATGCTGATATCAAGTTATCAATTGTCGACTGTGGAATAAGGCATCATATTCTAGAAAGATGTGAAAAAAAACAGTCAATCATTTAAGAAAAAAAGCGATAATTATGATGTAAACACTAGAAATAAGGATAAACTCGCTGTTCCCACTACTAGATTAGATAAAATTATGAAATCATTTAAAGGGCAATGTGTAAGCTTCTATAACAAAGTCCCAAGCGAATTGCAAAATATATCAATCACTAAATTTAAAAATACAATTAAACGTCATCTCTGTAAAAAAGCCTATTATAAGATATCTCAATATTTGGATGACAAAAAATCTTGGGACTTGCTCCAACTCAATGGATCCATGGATCACCTAAAAGAATGATAGGCCCCAGACCGTGTTTGTTGCTCTGATTCTTCACGGTATTGGTCGCGAAAGAACAGGAGTAAAATTAGTTTTAAGACTATTCTAAGTGATCCCTGCTGAATAAATGATTTTTGACTTTGACTTTGAGTGGCACTCCCAGGTGTGCCGACAAAAGTGAAGGCTTCGGTAACGGTTTTAAACAGCAAAAAGTTACTGTACCACTGGGATTCGAACTCGGGGCTATCCCACCAGAGGTCACTCAAACAACTCTACCAATATGACGAAATTAAGGTAGGTATAGTAAGAGGATGGTGTCGTTATATATTCATCTGGGTTGGTAGGTTCCTATGATAGGTACTGCCTACCTATGGTAGGTTTACCTAATGGTACCTAGGTAGGTAGGTACATAGGTATGTATAATAACAAAAATATATAGAAAAAACTCAAAGTAGGTAAACCTACCTACTTACATAGTTGTGTAGAATGTAGATATAGGTATCTAAGTAAGTTCGTATGATGGCCGTATATGGCCTCCGAAGCCGACAATTAAACTTACCCTCCCAAGCATGGAAGCTACAAAGTGACAATGACGCAGTTGCGAGTCTTTCTGTTGGAACTACCTACTATCTACTAGGTAGGTTAGGTACCTAGTAGGTATGTGAAGTTGTCTAGGTTACCTTTTTTTATTGCGTATTGCGGATAGGTAGTAGGTAAGGTAGCGCTCGTGGTCGTGCTTGCTTAGTCGTTCTTGATAGATCGTCGAAGTTAACCAACGTTCGAAACGGTCTGTAAGTGGATGGGTGACCGCCAGTGGCATTTTCATCTGAGCGCTTCCGTGCTTCGGAGGGCACGTTAAATTGTCGGTCCCGGCTATTTAAGTCGTTAAGCCGTGACGGAGGCCTTAAGGCGGCCTAAAAACTCCGTCGCCAGAGTTGGCCACTGACTCATTCGAACTTACTTACTTTTAGTAGGTAGCACAGCTGTAGTAGGTAGGTACCTTCTCGCAATAGTGTAAGGTACCTACCTACTAGGTAGGTGTTGAGATTATCTTTATTGTATTGGAAACATTTCGAAAAACTGAATCTACCTACCTAGCTAGTTGGCTAGCATACCTAAAAGTAGGTACACTATTGCGAAAAGGTACCTACCTACTACTGTGCTACTAGGTACTGCGAGCGACACCTGTGATGTATGTAACTTGGAGGAATAGGTAGGTAGGTACCTACTACCTACCTACCTACTTGCCTCGCATCGCATCGCACGCACTACGCTACCAACGCAACGCCTCTCTGAATTCTGTGCCAACGCTACGCAGCGCATTGTTGTTCACTGTTCAGTCAGTGTATTGTTCACGTTTCAGCAGTGTTGCCAACTTAGTGGATTTTCCACTAAATCTGGTGGTTTTAAACTTTAAAATATGATGGCAGTAGGACTAGAACTAGGAGCGGTTCAATGGAACTCCTCCTGAATAATAGTATAATATCCATACTTGTCCCTATTGAAAAACCATTTTTCAATAAAACTTATTCTCAATACATTTTGCATGAAAACTAAAATTTAGTATTTTTAAGTGTTCCAATAAAATTAAGACCATAGTTATTTGAAGTATTTGTTTGTAAACAGATAGAGCCTCCAAATACGCAAAAAAAAATTCAATAATATCCTATCTCAAAAAATATAAAAACTTTTTGTTAATGTAGTTCTCTGCATTAAAAACAAGTGCGCTACGACTTCTCCGTGACGATCCTTTTTGTGAATATTATGACGCTAAGTATTTTTGTATTGTGTTTTTGAATTTGTATGGTGGTGTGAATGTGAGATACAAATTAATGTTGAATAATTTAAGTGGTAGTAGTAGCTATAAGTAACGTACCTAAATATTATATTAAAGGTTTATGAATATACTCTGTACATTATACAGTTTAGTTTTAAATAGATAAGACTTACTTATCCAAATATATATTAATATATTACACCTACCTACCAACTAAAATATTAAAATTTATAAATGAAATTATCTATTTCGACTTCCTTATTCAATAACATGATCTATTGAATCTGCTGACGCTACCGACCGTGAGGTTGCGTACTGCACAATGCACAACGCGCTTACCGAGAAAATTGTGTCATCTCTTTTTCTCCCAAGGTAGTTGCATTGCAAACTAAGAACTCTCCATCTCTTTCGTGCACTCGCCATAATTTTAATAAATGGCCAGCTTATCCATACTGGGTCCATACTAATATTATAATGAGGAAAGATTTGTTTGTTTGAATCGAATAGGCTCCAAAACTACTGGACCGATTTAAAAATTCTTTCACCAATAGAATCCTTCATTATCCCCGATAAACATAGGCTATATTTTATCCCGATTGGAATCCTTCGGGGGGGACAATAATATACCTACCTACTTAGCTCAATGTTCAAACGCAGTGTTGGAAACATTTCAAAAAACTGTAGGTAGTACCTAACTAAAGTTTAAACAGGTAGGTTGTGGATGTAAAGTTGGCTAGATAACCTAGCAGACTAGGTAGGTAGGTAACTAGGTAGGTAAGGTAGGTACTACCTACCTAGTTACCTACCTACCTAAATCGAAAAACTGGACCTACCTACTAGGTAGGTCCAGTTTTTCGAAATGTTTCCAATACAATAAAGAGGCGATTTGTACTTACCTACCTATATCACAATGTAGGTACTTACTTACTTACCTATTTAGGTCAACGGCAGATAGTAGGTAGTTCCAACAGAAAGACTCGCAACTGCGTCATTGTCACTTTGTAGAAACGCTCATGGTCGTCGTAAATGGATGGGTGACCGCTAGTGGTATTTGAAAGCTTCCATGCTTGGGAGGGTAAGGTTAATTGTCGGCTTCGGAGGCCATATACGGCCATCATACGAACTTACTTAGATACCTATATCTACATTATACACACATATGTAAGTAGGTAGGTTTACCTAGTTTTGAGTTTTTGCTTTATATTTTCATGTTATTATACATACCTATGTACCTACATATCTCGGTACCATTAGGTACCACAGGTACCACAGGTAGGTAGGTTCGTAGGTAGTAGCTACAAAAAACAGGGTCACGACTGTATCCCCAAGGCGCGGTAGACATTCTCTCAGATCTTTTATATTCCAGATCCTTTGAAGATTCAAAGGATCTGGAATATAAATGGTACCCCCCTTAGACATCTGTCTAAGGGGGTAGTCAGAGGCATGTACAAATACATATTTGATACATGCCCACATCTTGCAGAAGTTAGTATTCCATACGTGACAGGTTGCAAGCCCATCGCCGCCTATTAGAATACTAACTGGTTTCCTCACGATGTTTTCCTTCACCGTTCAGAGCTCGAGTTAAAGCGCATATAAATTTTACGAAACGCAAAATCCATTGATGCACGGCCGGGATTCGATCCCACGACCTTCGGATTGAAGGATTTGAGTAGCTACATTATCCTTAAAATAAAAAATCTTTATTTCAGACATTTTTGTGTCCCTAATGTTATTACCTATTATTATAATAATAAATGGCCAGCTTATCTATACTAATATTATAAAGAGGAAAGATTTGTTTGTTTGAAATGAATAGGCTCCAAAACTACTGGACCGATTTAAAAATTCTTTCATCAATAGAATCCTACATTATCCCCGATGAACATAGGCTATACATATTTTATCCCGGGGAAGTGAAGTTTTCCCGAGGGATCGCGGGTAACACCGCGGCGGACAGCTAATATTAGGTAAAATAGTATTAGGTAAAATTACCATCTAAGTAAGTACTCTGTTCGGACCTTGAATTTTAATTTTATTTTCTTTAGTTTTTATTAAAAAGTTTATGAAACTGAGATGTTCACCATTAACATAAAAAAAAAATTCTAGAGAAGCAAAAATAAAAAAAAATGCAAAAAAATTTTTTGTGCAAGGAATTGAACCAGCATGTCTCTTCTTGGAAACCGCACGCTAGACCACTCCACTAACGATCCCTTGAGAACATTGTTGAAATTTAACAACGCTACAATCTACCAAAAATTGTACGCTCTTCCGCAGTTAGTAAAAGTCTAGGTAACTATGAAACTTATTCTGTGGCATACGCCCCTATAATCCGCCCATTTTACAGTAACCATACGTTAAGATTTCTCCAGACCTGTCGTTTTATTTAGATTTTTCTAAGATATTATGATACAAAATAAGTACTTACAAGATTTTTTTATGTAGAAAAATAATGAAATTCTCGTTATTAAGACTATTATATTGAACATTAAAATATCAATGTCTACATTTATGTATGTGAGCTTGCGGAACGCACCGTGGCTTCACTCACGTGGTACCAACATAATATGTTGTAAGCCACGTGCGTTTCCATTTAAATCGTATATTTTGTCTGGCATTTGTCCGGGTTTCCAATTTTTAGTATGGTAACCCTACTCTGTTCTCCGACGGCGCGTCGGAGCTACCGATGCCGCATCGCAAAACACTAAGTAAGTCCCGACGGCACATCGCATACTAAGACACATCGCATACGATGAGCGTTCACACGGGAAAAATTGGCGTGCGATGCTAAATCATATCGCACCGTGTAAATGCACCTATTACGTAATTATACTTACGCCTATTTTGAGATGAGATGCCTTCTTCACTGTGTTGTAATTTTAAATTGTCAAACTGTTCCAACTTAATAAATGCTTTTGATTTTGACCTTATTTAAAAGCATGTCCGCAGGAAGTAGGGATCATAGTATTTCTACTTTATGTTCGCTGATTACAACGATCCACCCACACCATACCCTACCCTTTCACACTTTGCGGCTATTCCATACAATTAGCGGCTATTCATCAGCATTGTGCGAACATTTAACATGAATGGAATTGAATATTGAAAGAATACTTGGTTAGGTTTCACATCCGTCTGCTTATTTATTAGATTTGATTAAACTCTTCTCTTTAGTTCCAAGATAACTTTTGACTGTGTTTTATTGGTATAATTATATTACAAGAACACAAATTGAATATGTTTGTGCTTTAAATTATCAAATTAATCATACCATAATAAAATGATGCAGAAATCATGCACTATGTAGGTTAGATAGATGGATAATAAATACTTTATTGCAAAACAAACATAAATGAAACACAATACGGATAAATATGATCTACAAACGTTTTTATAGTCAATAGATTAATTAATAGGTACCTACTTGAATATGCCTAAAGCGTATCCCGTATGGAATTGTGCCGGTACTTATCTTGTTCTCTTTGTTCTTTCTCAAATAATAAGTAATTGAAAGGAATAATTTAGTC
Source organism: Epirrhoe alternata (assembly GCA_963565295.1). Lineage (NCBI taxonomy): Eukaryota > Metazoa > Arthropoda > Insecta > Lepidoptera > Geometridae > Epirrhoe > Epirrhoe alternata. Next base: position 8,148,701 of record OY751375.1, read on the forward strand.
TGTGTGCCCACTAAGGCTCAAGGCTAATCAAGACTAGCATTTTTTATTCATAATTCGGAAGTTAACTGATCAATCAGGTATCAATGAGTCTTTACGACGCTTTGAGCAAAAGCATACCACCAGAAAAGTAACCCAAAACCATTCCAAAGGGCCGCGGCGTGCAAAAAGTTGAATCAAAAACAGTCCCAAAACTCCTGCATTATAATGTTTACTTTTCAACTAATAAGGAATAGATATTAGTTCATTAGTTCTCGCCTCCATAAATTTACATCGATTAACTCGGTCAGCACACAGACAGTCACAGCTGTAGGTGCTAGTGGTACATACATAGTCAAGGTATACGCTAATTAAATTTCTGTGAAACCTTGACGTTCTCGCACTGTTTGCAGAATTTAGTAAAAGTTAATATGCAATATAGACAGTGGGGTAACTCGGTTTCAGTAGGTAATGCAGAAAATTTTAATACACACATAGAACCGAAAGTCCTGTTATCATACTCCAAGAAATCATACCATCTTTTCAAAAATTCAAATTCAAAATGTGTTCGTCTTTCCAACTGTGTCTATATCTTTGTAAAGTCTACACACTAAAAACGATACGATGCTGAAAAATACGCCTAGAAGCCCACGACCTACTGCCGTAAAACGAAATTACAGTCCGGAAATCGAAATCGGGCTGAACACTATCTTCATCATGAGTGTGTACGTGAGTTTCACTTCCACGTTATCATGTGACAGCGTGTTAACCCGGTCGGGACCGAAGGGGATTGCAATATCAGCACGGTCTCGCCCCTACTGCAAACAAGCGGTGTACTGTGCAACTTTAATGAATATTTTTTGTTCTCACATTCCTGGAGAGCGGTCAAATACGCGTCGAAGTTCGCGATTACATCACCCTTGTGTGCTACAGGATCTAAATAATTTATCGGAACTTTCGCCGCTCACTTGACTGCGAGATTTTACGAGGTGTTAATATAGAATTAAAAAGGCAGCAGAGTTAGATTCATGAACACTTGAACAGTTTCTTTTTCATGATGGCCAGATAGTTTTTTTATAAGTGTAAGCCCCCTCGCAGACTGCAGACTTTCTATCGGCCGATAGAGGCTATTGTTTTGAAATAGCAGGAAACTACAGAAAGGGATTCTGAGTTGCTTGTCGGTCCGGCTGTAAAGTCCTTAAGCCATGACGGAATCCTTTATGCGGCCTAAAGCCTGCGGTTGGGCACTAGCTCATACGAACATAAACTGCCTGCAGTGGTAACCATACGAGTACATTTGAAATACTGTTAACCACACCATTGACAGCTATTTTCGACGTATGCTGCGGATTGAGTGACCTTAATTTACGACCGCCGCATGTACGCTATTATAGCATAAACCCTGTTTTACTGTGCAATATCCATGTAGATGCACATACTTAAGCAGGTATGAAATGAGTTCCTACGTGACTATGTATATTTTCACGAACACATTTTATTTCAGAGTTCTTTTCATAAAAGGAAAAATAGGACACTATGTCGCGCGTCTGTTGGTTCTCACGCTTTAATAACTTTATACTAAACTAGCTTAGAAGCTTTCGTCCACGAATTCAATATAAATGCCTATCGCTTCCATATTTCATAAAGGGCGTCACCTGGCATGGTGAGATGACGTCTGGTCGTGAGTAAGGAACTAGCTGAATCAAGTCCTAGTACTGCATATAGAAACGTCTGCCATCCAGCGTTAAGATAAGTAGAGGACAGTATCTGTCACAAGCCGTAATTGGATAAGACTAGCTAACTTTAGCTGGCAAAAGCCTGAGAAAAATCACAGGAATAACTGATAGTAGATCTACCCGATTTTTCATGAATCTTACAATCTATGCTTACCAATACAATCTCAGTTTCATGTAAAAAAATTGCAGAGCCTTTTTTGTTATGTTCTTATTACTTTAGGTGACTCTTCAGATATCTGTTTGTACTTAAATCGTAAGCCACGACCTTTGTAATATGGAATCAAAACGTGAATTGATTCATCTATTTTCCAAAGAAGTCCGTGGTCTTTCTTTTAGTCTGACTGAGTGTTTGGTCTACTACTGGTGGATGTTTAGCCGTTAATTTTTTGATAGAACAATAAACATTCGCAAACAACATAACTATACAGGGTGTAAAAAGACGTCTACCGAAGCTGAAAGGGGTAAGTACAGCATCCCAACACACAATCAAATCCAAAAGGATTTTCCGAAAAAATCATTATATCCGGAGAAAACAACGTTAGAATATTACTATTTGCGTATGTTTTGGGCGCGTTGTTCTGCGTAGATTGCTGGATTTTGAGTTTTAACTGTTTCTTTCTTGTACAAATGAAATTATTAGGTAGGTATGATCTTATTATGTTGTAATAGTAAATAACCGAAAATAAAATAAAATGACTAAGCTAAGTCAAAAAAAAATCGCGATTTTTTTCGCTAAATATGTTTAGTATCATGGTCTGATTGCAACCCCTCAGTTTTCGGTAGTTGTGTTTTTACACCCTGTATAAAATAATATAATAGTGAATAGTGATGAGAATAAAATGTGCGTGTTCTGTATGTCGGTAGTACCTCCTATATAAAAGTTTATCTACGATCAAGTACCTACTTATCTACCGGAAGCATTATAAAAACTCTAGAGACTGACTGCAGGATAGCGATTTGATTCCGCGTGTTTGCATGAAGCAGTAAATCCACATTGGGTTGCCCCTTAAAAATAACTAAGTAGAGTCGATACCAAAAGTACCTCAACAACTCAGTGAGCAGAAGTTTGGTATGTAAGCAAGTTCCTAAGTGATCATAAGCTTTCCATAAAAAAGATTTAAAAAACAGCTATATCATAGCTGTTTTTTAAACTCGTACGTCATGTCTGAGTATAATACGCATATGTACCTACTTATGTATTTAAATGCGACTGCACTATTAGATTTTGTAGAACATTTAATCTCTGACTGAATATAATATGTACTGGTATGTTTAAAGTTCTTGTTCTCTGCCGAAAATCTATTCTAATAATGCTCATAAATGTAGGTACTTATGAGCATTATTAGGTTGTAGAATGATGTTAAGTCACTTAAGGTGCATTTACACGGTGCGATTTGTCGTCGGATTTGCTAGGCCGCGCCCATTCGGTGTGCCAACTTGAGTTAGACTTAGCGCATTCACACGACAAACTGCGCTTGCGATGCGATGTCGCGTCGTCACTACGATGCGATATCGGAGATCCAACTCGCCATCGCATCGCGGCGAGTAGGGTTACCATACTAAAAATTGGAAACCCGGACAAATGCCAGACAAAATATACGATTTAAATGGAAACGCACGTGGCTTACAACATATTATGTTGGTACCACGTGAGTGAAGCCACGGTGCGTTCCGCAAGCTCACATACCTAAATGTAGACATTGATATTTTAATGTTCAATATAATAGTCTTAATAACGAGAATTTCATTATTTTTCTACATAAAAAAATCTTGTAAGTACTTATTTTGTATCATAATATCTTAGAAAAATCTAAATAAAACGACAGGTCTGGAGAAATCTTAACGTATGGTTACTGTAAAATGGGCGGATTATAGGGGCGTATGCCACAGAATAAGTTTCATAGTTACCTAGACTTTTACTAACTGCGGAAGAGCGTACAATTTTTGGTAGATTGTAGCGTTGTTAAATTTCAACAATGTTCTCAAGGGATCGTTAGTGGAGTGGTCTAGCGTGCGGTTTCCAAGAAGAGACATGCTGGTTCAATTCCTTGCACAAAAATTTTTTTTGCATTTTTTTTTATTTTTGCTTCTCTAGAATTTTTTTTTTATGTTAATGGTGAACATCTCAGTTTCATAAACTTTTTAATAAAAACTAAAGAAAATAAAATTAAAATTCAAGGTCCGAACAGAGTACTTACTTAGATGGTAATTTTACCTAATACTATTTTACCTAATATTAGCTGTCCGCCGCGGTGTTACCCGCGATCCCTCGGGAAAACTTCACTTCCCCGGGATAAAATATAGCCTATGTCAAAGATTTAAATCGTTAGATGTCCGGACGCCAAAAACTATGGCGTTGTCTTTACATGTGTGTTATCAAAATGCTGACGTACGCACACACACTAATGATTGGTTAAAAATTAGTGGATTTGCCAATAAACTAAACTTTTATTTCACCATTTATTGTGCAATAATATTGCACGAACTTTCGTGAAAAAATATATGTATGAAATTGAAAAATGTGTGGCTCAAAATACCTACGCACGCAACTTAGCTAATGAGTACGTATAACATATAAATAGTGTTATTGCCAATAACCTTAATTGAAATTATTATCTATTGTGTATAAATAATTATTTATTGTGCAACCATATTGCACAGACTTTTGTAAAAAACAAAGGTCCTATTAATGCCCTGAAATGGAAAATAATGTACAAGTCTAAAAATGTGCAATCTGTGAGGTACGGTCAGCAAACTCATCAGATTAAGTATGTACGTACTGGCTTGGGTGAGTAAAACCAAAACAATATGAATTACATATTTATTTTATTTTATTTATTAGGGACAACAAACAGCTACAATATACAGCGTATTTGAACTTAATAGTAAGAAATGACCATTAAGTACTTAGTAGAGGTGTGCGCCGATGCCATCTTGACCGGCGGCGGACGCCGGCTTTAAATCAGTCGGCGGCGGCGGCGTAATCGGCGTAATCGGCGTGGACAGTATAATTATGGGAGAACTCCAAAGGCGTGGAACGAGAGCTTGGCGGTTCTGTTTTTTAAGAAGGGAAATAAGACTCTTCTTAAAAACTACAGGCCCATCTAGCTCCTGAGCTACGTTTATAAGCTGTTCTCTCGGGTTATTACGAATCGTCTCGGCAGAAGATGCGACGAGTTCCAGCCGGCGGAACAGACCGGGTTTCGCGGAGGATACGGCACCATAGACCGCTTCACACAGTGATTTAGATTATACAGAAGTCCGAAGAGTGTAATTAGCCCTTGAATTAGGCTCTTGTGGACTATGAGAAAGCCTTTGACTCTGTCGACACCTGGGCTGTTTTGGAAGCCTTGCAGCGATGCCAAGTGGACTATCGTTATATCGAAGATATGAGATGCCTGTATGAAGTCGCCACCATGAGTATCTGAGTACAAGACCAGCAGTCTAAGCCCATTCAACTGCGCAGAGGAGTGAGACAAGGAGATGTCATATCTCCGAAACTATTCACAAACATATTTTTAAGACACTGGACTGGAAAGGTATGGGCATAATCATAAACGGCGAGCACATTTCACATTACGATTCACAGATGATATATTTTTACTGGCGAAGTCGCTGGAGGTGCTACATGGAATGCTGGACGGCCTAGAATCAGCCTCGTGAGCGATGAGTCTCGGCATGAATTTGGATAAGACAAAAGTCATGGTCAATGACCGAATCGATCCGAGACCTGTCGCTGTAAATGGTCACCTTATTGAAGTTTTTTCGCAGTACACCAAATACCTCGGGCAGATTTTGCAGTTAGGTAGAGACAACTTTCCTACGGAATTTGTACGATGCGACATCGATGAAAGTTCGCTTGCACGCCCTCACTAAAGAGATTCCTCTGAAAAGGGGAGCGCGACAAGGTTCAAGACAAGGCGCTCTTCACTGCAGTTTTGGAGGACATTTTAAAATTGATGCAATAGGAACTTGTCGCACCTCCGTATTGCAGATAATCTCATTCTGTTTAGCGACCACCTGCAAGATCTCCGATTAAAGATCTTTACGATGCTTCTTTGAAGGTAGGCTTAAGGATGAACATGTCCAAGACGAAGATCATGTCTAACATCTCCGGCAATCAGACAAGCATTGCCATTGGCGGTGTGACCCTGGAGATGGTAGACCACTACATCTATTTTGGACACTGTTTATCTTTCAGCGGAGAGCATAGAACCAAGGAGATCATGAGTCACAAACAGCTAGGAAGGGCAGCGTTTGGTAAGCTGGAAGAGATTTTCAGGGACCGCAAAATGACACAATGCCTGAAAACCAAGCTTTTTAACCAATGTGTCTTGCCCACAATGACATACGGCACCAAAGCATAGACGCCCGCCTACTCAGGAAACTGTGCACAAAATGAGGGTCGCACAACGGGCCACGGAGAATGCCATTCTCGGCATATCATTGCTAGACAGAGTCTGCAATACGGATATTCGTATGAGGACAAAAGTAACAGATATTGAAGACCGTATTGCAGACCGTCTTGCACTTGGCCAGATTTGGTGATGGCAGGTGGTGTAAGGCTCTGACCGAATGGTACCCAAGGGGAAGTGCTAGAAGCCTAGGCAGACCAGCAGCCAGGTGGGTGGATGATATTAAATCCATTGTGGGAAAGACATGGATGAGATCAGCACAGGGCCGATTAGAGTGGCGTTTGTGGGAGGAGGCTTATGTCCAGCAGTGGGCTATTATTTGAGCTGCCAATTGATGATGAGAGACAACTTTGAGAGAGGAGAAGAGGAGGAGGCCAATAGGAGGATTCAGCTGGGTTAGGCAGCATTTGGAAAACTACGTCCAGTTTTTTACTCACCCATACCGCATGTCTTAAAACGAAAGTCGCGCGGCGCGGGCGTAGAACTGAGCCACCGACCGCTAGAATCATTCGCTCGACTCAGCAGCTGACTGAGTTGGCTAGCGAAACGTCGCAAACTGCGTACGGTACGCGCTGTATGGACACTTCATATCCGTACAGTACGCGCTGTATGGATATGAAGTGACAGATACAGCGCAGAAATATAGAGCGAGGCGAACTAGAGGCAACCAGTTATCCGCTTACAGTTCGCCTGACGCGTCCACGGCCTAATTCGTCAGAGAAAATCGATTATTTTACAAGTAAAACTTAGTTTGATAGGTATTAAATTGTCATCAATTTTTTATCAAAAGATTTTTGCCCTATAATCTATTAAAAAACCAACAAATGGCAAATATGTCAGCACCCGTGCTTTGTGGAATAGACTTTCGGGATTTTGTACATACATAATATTGGCGCCGATTTTACGCCGATACAATCGTCGGCGGCGGCGGCGTGGACAAAATCGTCGGCGGCGTGCGCCGCGCCGATCGGCGCACACCTCTAGTACTTAGAAGGTAAAATATACATGACAGGTAATATAATATTGTAGCCCACAACATTATCTAGACAAAGAGAGTTTATATAAAAAGTGCCACTAGAGGCAAATACAAATTATTTACCTAACACTATTTGTACAAGTATTAGGGTAAAGGCCCCAGTAGTCGGCCCCTCTCCAGTAGTCGGCCATTACTGGCTTTTAGTTTGAATAAATAGCAAAGTAATCCAGATTTCCGCGCCAAATTAATTTTGATTGCTACTATGATTTCTGATTGGTCGATGCAAGACGTTTCCTTGTCATTAGGTTGGTAGGATTGGCAGTAATTTCAGTTCATGCCGCCGGTGTCTCCAAGAGAGACGTCAAGTGCGTTGCGCGCTAATTTTTTACTAACTACCGGCGTCTGGAAAACAGGTAAGTTTATCTTTTTATCTCAAGTTATTTGAAACAACTTGCCGTCTAGGTACTTTATTATGAATTTTTACGTCTTTTTTACAAAAAAAATGTGTTTTTATATTATTTTTCTATATTTTACGAGACGGCCGACTACTGGTTATATATTTTTTTGTTATATATATTTTTTAAGGGCCGGTTGGACTGCAGCAGTAGACATTTAGCACTGTTTCAGGCCGCGCGCAAAATACTTCGCGTCGCCGCAGTGGCAGTGAACTCGCATGACATCGCCAGCGACATAGTGGAAATAAGCAGCAGGGTGATTTTATTTGACTTTAAAAATGCATTTTATTATGATCAAACATTGCTTAGTAGGTAGAGTAACAAATTTGAGTTTCGCAAATAAATGAAGTAACCTCTTTATTCTTGTTTTGTTTGTTTCATTATTATTTGTTATTTTGTTTGTCAGTAAATAAAAAAAGGGTGTCAAATAAAAATAATTTATTTAATTGGGTGACACACATTAAAATTGTCTGGGGAACAAGGGTATTTAGTGTTTAATTTTATTTCCACTTTGTTTTGTCCTAGCTGTTATACATCAAAAGAAGCTAAATGTATTATAGATTTCAGTTATGTAATTAAATAAAAAGCATGCAAGTAAAAAAAAATAAGTTTCATAAGGATAACTAAAACAGTACCTAAACTGAAAAAAAAAACAATTTTCTGGAAATAACAAAAACAATTCAATAATCTGTTGGATATCCCAGGGCATTAGCCACAGCTCTAAATCACGCGTGGTATGCTGATATCAAGTTATCAATTGTCGACTGTGGAATAAGGCATCATATTCTAGAAAGATGTGAAAAAAAACAGAATCATTTAAGAAAAAAAGCGATAATTATGATGTAAACACTAGAAATAAGGATAAACTCGCTGTTCCCACTACTAGATTAGATAAAATTATGAAATCATTTAAAGGGCAATGTGTAAGCTTCTATAACAAAGTCCCAAGCGAATTGCAAAATATATCAATCACTAAATTTAAAAATACAATTAAACGTCATCTCTGTAAAAAAGCCTATTATAAGATATCTCAATATTTGGATGACAAAAAATCTTGGGACTTGCTCCAACTCAATGGATCCATGGATCACCTAAAAGAATGATAGGCCCCAGACCGTGTTTGTTGCTCTGATTCTTCACGGTATTGGTCGCGAAAGAACAGGAGTAAAATTAGTTTTAAGACTATTCTAAGTGATCCCTGCTGTCCTACTGAATAAATGATTTTTGACTTTGACTTTGAGTGGCACTCCCAGGTGTGCCGACAAAAGTGAAGGCTTCGGTAACGGTTTTAAACAGCAAAAAGTTACTGTACCACTGGGATTCGAACTCGAGGCTATCCCACCAGAGGTCACTCAAACAACTCTACCAATATGACGAAATTAAGGTAGGTATAGTAAGAGGATGGTGTCGTTATATATTCATCTGGGTTGGTAGGTTCCTATGATAGGTACTGCCTACCTATGGTAGGTTTACCTAATGGTACCTAGGTAGGTAGGTACATAGGTATGTATAATAACAAAAATATATAGAAAAAACTCAAAGTAGGTAAACCTACCTACTTACATAGTTGTGTAGAATGTAGATATAGGTATCTAAGTAAGTTCGTATGATGGCCGTATATGGCCTCCGAAGCCGACAATTAAACTTACCCTCCCAAGCATGGAAGCTACAAAGTGACAATGACGCAGTTGCGAGTCTTTCTGTTGGAACTACCTACTATCTACTAGGTAGGTTAGGTACCTAGTAGGTATGTGAAGTTGTCTAGGTTACCTTTTTTTATTGCGTATTGCGGATAGGTAGTAGGTAAGGTAGCGCTCGTGGTCGTGCTTGCTTAGTCGTTCTTGATAGATCGTCGAAGTTAACCAACGTTCGAAACGGTCTGTAAGTGGATGGGTGACCGCCAGTGGCATTTTCATCTGAGCGCTTCCGTGCTTCGGAGGGCACGTTAAATTGTCGGTCCCGGCTATTTAAGTCGTTAAGCCGTGACGGAGGCCTTAAGGCGGCCTAAAAACTCCGTTGCCAGAGTTGGCCACTGACTCATTCGAACTTACTTACTTTTAGTAGGTAGCACAGCTGTAGTAGGTAGGTACCTTCTCGCAATAGTGTAAGGTACCTACCTACTAGGTAGGTGTTGAGATTATCTTTATTGTATTGGAAACATTTCGAAAAACTGAATCTACCTACCTAGCTAGTTGGCTAGCATACCTAAAAGTAGGTACACTATTGCGAAAAGGTACCTACCTACTACTGTGCTACTAGGTACTGCGAGCGATACCTGTGATGTATGTAACTTGGAGGAATAGGTAGGTAGGTACCTACTACCTACCTACCTACTTGCCTCGCATCGCATCGCACGCACTACGCTACCAACGCAACGCCTCTCTGAATTCTGTGCCAACGCTACGCAGCGCATTGTTGTTCACTGTTCAGTCAGTGTTCTGTTCACGTTTCAGCAGTGTTGCCAACTTAGTGGATTTTCCACTAAATCTGGTGGTTTTAAACTTTAAAATATGATGGCAGTAGGACTAGAACTAGGAGCGGTTCAATGGAACTCCTCCTGAATAATAGTATAATATCCATACTTGTCCCTATTGAAAAACCATTTTTCAATAAAACTTATTCTCAATACATTTTGCATGAAAACTAAAATTTAGTATTTTTAAGTGTTCCAATAAAATTAAGACCATAGTTATTTGAAGTATTTGTTTGTAAACAGATAGAGCCTCCAAATACGCAAAAAAAATTCAATAATATCCTATCTCAAAAAATATAAAAACTTTTTGTTAATGTAGTTCTCTGCATTAAAAACAAGTGCGCTACGACTTCTCCGTGACGATCCTTTTTGTGAATATTATGACGCTAAGTATTTTTGTATTGTGTTTTTGAATTTGTATGGTGGTGTGAATGTGAGATACAAATTAATGTTGAATAATTTAAGTGGTAGTAGTAGCTATAAGTAACGTACCTAAATATTATATTAAAGGTTTATGAATATACTCTGTACATTATACAGTTTAGTTTTAAATAGATAAGACTTACTTATCCAAATATATATTAATATATTACACCTACCTACCAACTAAAATATTAAAATTTATAAATGAAATTATCTATTTCGACTTCCTTATTCAATAACATGATCTATTGAATCTGCTGACGCTACCGACCGTGAGGTTGCGTACTGCACAATGCACAACGCGCTTACCGAGAAAATTGTGTCATCTCTTTTTCTCCCAAGGTAGTTGCATTGCAAACTAAGAACTCTCCATCTCTTTCGTGCACTCGCCATAATTTTAATAAATGGCCAGCTTATCCATACTGGGTCCATACTAATATTATAATGAGGAAAGATTTGTTTGTTTGAATCGAATAGGCTCCAAAACTACTGGACCGATTTAAAAATTCTTTCACCAATAGAATCCTTCATTATCCCCGATAAACATAGGCTATATTTTATCCCGATTGGAATCCTTCGGGGGGGACAATAATATACCTACCTACTTAGCTCAATGTTCAAACGCAGTGTTGGAAACATTTCAAAAAACTGTAGGTAGTACCTAACTAAAGTTTAAACAGGTAGGTTGTGGATGTAAAGTTGGCTAGATAACCTAGCAGACTAGGTAGGTAGGTAACTAGGTAGGTAAGGTAGGTACTACCTACCTAGTTACCTACCTACCTAAATCGAAAAACTGGACCTACCTACTAGGTAGGTCCAGTTTTTCGAAATGTTTCCAATACAATAAAGAGGCGATTTGTACTTACCTACCTATATCACAATGTAGGTACTTACTTACTTACCTATTTAGGTCAACGGTAGATAGTAGGTAGTTCCAACAGAAAGACTCGCAACTGCGTCATTGTCACTTTGTAGAAACGCTCATGGTCGTCGTAAATGGATGGGTGACCGCTAGTGGTATTTGAAAGCTTCCATGCTTGGGAGGGTAAGGTTAATTGTCGGCTTCGGAGGCCATATACGGCCATCATACGAACTTACTTAGATACCTATATCTACATTATACACACATATGTAAGTAGGTAGGTTTACCTAGTTTTGAGTTTTTGCTTTATATTTTCATGTTATTATACATACCTATGTACCTACATATCTCGGTACCATTAGGTACCACAGGTACCACAGGTAGGTAGGTTCGTAGGTAGTAGCTACAAAAAACAGGGTCACGACTGTATCCCCAAGGCGCGGTAGACATTCTCTCAGATCTTTTATATTCCAGATCCTTTGAAGATTCAAAGGATCTGGAATATAAATGGTACCCCCCTTAGACATCTGTCTAAGGGAGTAGTCAGAGGCATGTACAAATACATATTTGATACATGCCCACATCTTGCAGAATTTAGTATTCCATACGTGACAGGTTGCAAGCCCATCGCCGCCTATTAGAATACTAACTGGTTTCCTCACGATGTTTTCCTTCACCGTTCAGAGCTCGAGTTAAAGCGCATATAAATTTTACGAAACGCAAAATCCATTGATGCACGGCCGGGATTCGATCCCACGACCTTCGGATTGAAGGATTTGAGTAGCTACATTATCCTTAAAATAAAAAATCTTTATTTCAGACATTTTTGTGTCCCTAATGTTATTACCTATTATTATAATAATAAATGGCCAGCTTATCTATACTAATATTATAAAGAGGAAAGATTTGTTTGTTTGAAATGAATAGGCTCCAAAACTACTGGACCGATTTAAAAATTCTTTCATCAATAGAATCCTACATTATCCCCGATGAACATAGGCTATACATATTTTATCCCGGGGAAGTGAAGTTTTCCCGAGGGATCGCGGGTAACACCGCGGCGGACAGCTAATATTAGGTAAAATAGTATTAGGTAAAATTACCATCTAAGTAAGTACTCTGTTCGGACCTTGAATTTTAATTTTATTTTCTTTAGTTTTTATTAAAAAGTTTATGAAACTGAGATGTTCACCATTAACATAAAAAAAAAATTCTAGAGAAGCAAAAATAAAAAAAAATGCAAAAAAAATTTTTGTGCAAGGAATTGAACCAGCATGTCTCTTCTTGGAAACCGCACGCTAGACCACTCCACTAACGATCCCTTGAGAACATTGTTGAAATTTAACAACGCTACAATCTACCAAAAATTGTACGCTCTTCCGCAGTTAGTAAAAGTCTAGGTAACTATGAAACTTATTCTGTGGCATACGCCCCTATAATCCGCCCATTTTACAGTAACCATACGTTAAGATTTCTCCAGACCTGTCGTTTTATTTAGATTTTTCTAAGATATTATGATACAAAATAAGTACTTACAAGATTTTTTTATGTAGAAAAATAATGAAATTCTCGTTATTAAGACTATTATATTGAACATTAAAATATCAATGTCTACATTTATGTATGTGAGCTTGCGGAACGCACCGTGGCTTCACTCACGTGGTACCAACATAATATGTTGTAAGACACGTGCGTTTCCATTTAAATCGTACATTTTGTTTGGCATTTGTCCGGGTTTCCAATTTTTAGTATGGTAACCCTACTCTGTTCTCCGACGGCGCGTCGGAGCTACCGATGCCGCATCGCAAAACACTAAGTAAGTCCCGACGGCACATCGCATACTAAGACACATCGCATACGATGAGCGTTCACACGGGAAAAATTGGCGTGCGATGCTAAATCATATCGCACCGTGTAAATGCACCTTAACTCCCGCTTGGGTTGGATTATTCAAACTATAATGAGCCGACTGGCAGGTGCTATTTCTAACTGCGGCCATTCGGCATTTGGTTGGTAGCATATGTTCCGAATAACTCACAGGTAAACTAGCTCTAAACTGTATTACAATAGGGATTCGTTTTTGTGTTGTTTTTTTGGGACTATCAAAAGGTGTGTCTTTTTTTCATTAACTCGACGAACATAGCACTTCACAGAATAAAACATACTAACTAACGGCATCTGTTTGAGAGTTATGTTACGTTCATTCTAGATGCAAAACCTTATTATTTCTGATGGTCTGGAATGCTTTGTGAACGGAGCTCTGAGAATGCTTCAGAGTACAATTTCAATGAAACAGAGTGGAATATTGAAGCATCTAGGTACTCTTCATCTAGGTCTCAGCAAATTATCTTTCTATGGAAGGTAGCTATACATTATGTAAGTAGGTATGTATTTGGGTTTAAGTACTTTAAAAACATAATTTTGCTTAGGATAGGTACAGGGTGTGGCTAAATTTTACCTCATTTAGGGCAGCGAACCCTATCTTTTGTACCTAGAGGTTTATTTGAAGCTAAAACCAACTGCATTATTGGATTGATTAAAAAAAATACAGTCAACCAAGAGAATGACATTTGTCAAACAAGTTTCGACGCTATTGCCCACCAGCAGAGTCATAAAATAAAAAGCTTTTTTACTTTTACTTTTTCTGTAAAACATTAGATGTATTTGAGAGGGTAGATAGGTATCTCAGACTATAAATAAATAAATAAATAATGCTGAACATTTCACACAGCATCATCTAGCCCCAAACTAAGCATAGCTTGTACTATGGGAACCAGATAACTGATATATTACTTATATACTTTTTGTTTGTAAATACATACATATTATACATAGAAATACCCAGACCCGAGATAAATATTTGCAGATCATACAAACATTTATCCCGCGGCGGGGATCAAACCCGCAACCTTATGCGTCTCAAGCGGGCTTTCACCCACTGCGCCACAGAGGTCGTCAACTATGTACCTTTTGTTTATTTACTAATTTAACTTTTTTACCCACTTGTCCGGTCAACGAATCTCTTACTTCCGTGATGATTAGGGAAATGGTTGTGACGGATTCCACGGGTCAATAAACTAAACCAAATAATAACACGAAATAGAACAGCTTATCTTTATCAATATTGACTGATAATGATAACTTTAATGCTAGACCACAAGACGGACAGATTGGTCAATGTAAATAAAATAAGCAAGTAAATGAAATATACAAAACCATTAGAAAACATAGGTACTTTGTCGGCACTTTATGTAATCAATCTAACTATACATAGTATTGAGAAGCAAGTTAAGATTCGATGGTTAAGTTTTTTTTTTTATTCAACCTATCTCGTCCCATTGCTGGGCAAAGGTCTCCCCCCAAACTCCTCCAATGGTAGAGACCATTTGATTGGTGGAACGTGGCAGGGGATAGAGATCCCACGTTCCACCAATCATCCTTAAAGGCATCGATGTCATCTTGCCAACGTTTCCGAGGGCGACCTCTACGCCGCCGTCCTTCTGGCATCCATGGCGTGACTATGTGGGCCCATGATTAAGTTATAAGTTAGACAAACTTAAAAACTAGCTTGATTTATTTTCGTTGGAGCTTATAACTCAAAGCGTTGAATCTCCTGAATGAAGTCTACCCGGATGATCCGAGCGAGGCGGTTCATAGTTTTCTCTACCTTCAACTAATAAGCTCTAAGGTGTCGACATCGTGATCTAACCCGCTTCAGTCATCATAACTACCGTCTGTTACAACCACAACTAGCTTGAACACATACGTTGAGGTCTAGCTCACTATGCCCAATAGCATAGGGCCTTCTGTAGGGTAACACAGCATAGCGTATAATTACTGGTTTTAATAGCAGACCGGAAGGGTGGCCACTGTGGCCAGTGTGTCCCTGGAGATACGCCAGTGCACGCGCGGTCTTGCATAAAGCTGCATCCTGCTGGCAATTTAACCCTATAAAACTATAGAAAAGATGCAAATGATGGGTGCAATAATATTATAATGACATGTTGCGCAAGGGAAACTTTAAGGGGTTAACGGCGGCTTTATCTATGTACATAATTTTTTATGTAGAAGTAAACAACTGAATAAGTTGCTTAATGATTTAAAGCCAACTTATTCAGTTGTTTACATTCTTTCTCTTTTTTTAATTTAACTCTATATTTATTATTTGAATAACGAGTTTGTTTACTTGCCGTATAATTTGCTGGACGTTACTACATATAATAAGGATATAAGCTACATAGGTATTCATATTTCATCACATCGGAAAATCCTATTAATCTAGTGCGTTTGTTTTGTTAATCCATGAACGAACATTGATTAAGTGCCAACGTATTTGTAGAGCGATGCAAGTACCGAACTACTTTTCAATGAGGGTTCAATTGCGCAAACAAAGTGAGCTGCCGTGAACTGTAAAATGATTTAATTTAAAATGATCCTGATATTTGTACAGGGACGCCCACGCTCCGCGCGCCGAGACGACCAACGAGAGGAATGAGAAGCTGACCCTGGAGTGGGCTCGCAACTCTATGCACGAGCTCCGAGTGGAATTGCGCGAGATGGGCAAGAGCATTAATAGTTCCGCGCTCTTGCATCAGCTGCACAGCATGCATAACCAGGTAGGTTTTACCGCCCTATATAGTTCATTCATCAACAGTAGGTAGGTATGTTTTTAAAATATGCTTACGGGCGTAGCTTGAGCCACTGGCTATAGGTATCTACAGTCCCTATACACTCCTTCGTTGAGGAACAAACTGCTCGGCACGTAATAGGCAAATTATATTTTACAGGAAAAGTAGAAATCCTTCAGAACAGGCCAAAAAATTAAAATTACATTGCTTTAAAAAAAATTGGTACTTATTTGAGCTAAGGTTGCTCAATCTTCTATCTCATTGTGGCACGGCAGAACTTCTATCCGAGTTAATTTAAACCTGTAGATATTTTCTCCTTTGATGTCAAGTTACGTCAAAAGGATGTTTTCAACCTACCTTCAAAGATGTTAATATTTAACCCTGACTTTCTTGTCCGTATAATCTTTCAGCTCAAGGGTTTACTTTACACGGGACGATTTTCGTAGCACGAAAATCAACATGACAATTCGATAGGTCGCAAGTAACTAAAATCGCAAGCCCAAAAGTAGGGCGCCATCTCCGTCCGAATTTGGATAAGCCGCATGCGGCTAGTGACTAAAAAAACTGTTGACTCGACCGTGTAAATGCGATGGCATTGCCCGCGTAGGCCGCGCCGCGCCGGGGTGGCGATTCGATGTGACGTGCCGTACGGCTAAAATCGACCCGTGTAAACCCCTTATTATGTGTCCTTTGACTTTTCAACACATTTCTGTTCTCAACTTTAGCGTAGAATTCGGACCTACATAAACTCCGAGCTATTTATAAATTTTGTCATAGGTACGATGCTTGTTTCAAAGTTAACCAAAGATTCTATATTCAAAAATAAGTAAAAAAACAATTTAATTTGCTGCAAACAAAGAAAATATTGTTAACAGAACATGGGTTTCGAAAATAAGAATTATAAATTAATGAGGTGATTTTCGATTTATTTATTTTCGTACAGATCAAGCGAGTGATCTCCGAGGCGAGTGACCTGCTGAACTTGGACCGCACCCAGGAGGCACGTATCGATAAGCTGGACAGCGTCGTAGAGCGGCTGAAGTACGAAAAACAGGAGACCAGAAACTTGCTGGAGCAGTACCGCGTCAACCTCTCCAAACTTACCAAAGAGGTTAGTCATTTTTGATTCTATAGACATCATTCAATATTAGTTTAAGTTGCTTATGATTGTATTATTACCATTCAAATCTCGTACATTATACATAATAACTACTTATAATCACTCTTAAAATGGGGAGGCCTTGTTTAGTAGTGGACGTCATATTGTGGCTGTTATATAATGATGATACCTAATAAGTATACACTACCAAGCCTTTAGGCTATTCCACGTGCCGCTATCTACGTCTATTCCAAGTTTCATCCAAATCGGTTCACTGGTTCAGGCGTGATTGAAACACAAACATCTAAATAAACCCTGAAATTTTCAGTATGGTTCATAATAATTGTTTAACGTAGCAGCACGCAGACTGAAGACTCAAAAGTAATTTGCGGACTTTTTTTAACATTGCAGTTCAATTTACTGATCAGAAATTGTAATTTCAAAGATTTATCATTATGCTATTCGTGCCATAAATTGTGGCGGGTTATATAAATATAAATAGTTATCATCACAGTTTGCAAGAGTCACCACATTCAATCAAACCTTACCTACTCACAAAAGAGAATTTCATATTATTGGTTCAGTCGGATTATTATGCGAAATTATTCGTTTTAAAAGACGATCTTGTAAGGGTTGCTGGGAGCCGTTGGGTGCAGGCTGCACAAGATTGATCGCTGTGGAAATCTATGGGGGAGGCCTATGTTCAGCAGTGGACGTAAAAAAGGCTGAGATGATGATGATGATGATGATTCGTTTTACCCGTTTTACCAATGAAATAGGAAATCAAATATTACATACCTACTTTGTTTGCATAGACGATGTGGCTGTGAGCCGGTTATGATATAGGTACTAACACAAATACGATTTGGTAGCAAGTAGATAGGTACATTAACTGCAGTCTGTTAAATTTCGATAAAAGAAAAAAATATTAATAGTAATGTTTATTAATAAAGTTAAATAGTAGCCGTGTGTGTGGGCCTGGAGTTAATAGGTATTGCCTTGCCTATCCAGTTAGGTAATTGCTAATTTCACAACCCAATTCACTTGGGTCTTTGTTGATAAATCTTTGTTGATCTGGAGATGTTATCATCAAAGGATTCCATACATTTTTAGCCACTAGGAAACATAATACGAATATCAAATGCCATTCCATTTTCGGTTCTATTTTTGAATAAAATACACTCGCTTCTCTGCCTACAAATTTATCGATGAACAAATTATAATAAGTAGCTAAGTATAGATATTTTCTCTTGACGAAAAAGTTGGTTAAGTATGTATATATCTACCTAACTTCAAAATCAACATAGATAGGTACTACACAACACTACTAACACTCCAAAATGAGTGTAGGTTGATTTTTGTTGCCAGGAATCAAATAAACTTTTGCTTTACATTCTTTGTAGTGATTGAAAAACGTGTCAAGGATCATAGCTCCCGAGCTAATTGGTACTCGGTAATAACAGGTGGTGTCACGGACCGTGAGCACAACCGCCGCGCGCGACCGTTGGAATCGTGGACCTTTGCTTTTAGGTATTATCTCATGCAGGAGCGCCTGTCATGCGTGGGAATAACAGCAGTTCTGCTACTGTATGTCTTCGACAATTGGTTGGTAATGCGTGTAAGAAAGCGTTACAGCGTCTACAGATTCAATAGTCATCCTTCAACGTCTCCTTCGGAGGTATATCCGACCTACTTATGCTTTACCATTAACATAGCCTTTCTCTCCACAAAGGAGTAAAAATAAAATCGGCTTCCAACAAAGAGACCAATAATTTTCAGCTGTCGAATAATTTATTTTTCGTGCAAGTAGGAATAAGTCCATTTTTGACTTCGAAAGGCTCTTGCATGCAAAAATTACCATTCATTCACCTCTATTGCAACAGTCGCGAGCGTTTTTGTATCATCTTTTGTGCTCCAAAACTACTTATTCAGAAAATCCCTTTTGAATAATTGAAACCTGTTCCCTACTTAGTATTTTTTATGTACCTACTTAAAAAGAACCCTTTCAATACTTAATTGTTTACACGATTCCTCTTCAACGTATTGTACCTACCAACTGTTGTACATTTTGTTATTTATTTTAATAAAATCTTATTTCTTCAATGCTTATCTTCAATATTATTTTAACCGACTTCAAAAAAAAGAAGGTTCCCAATTAGACCATGTTTATTTTTTATCTTGTTACGCGATAATTCCGCCAATTGTGGACCGATATTCAAAATCTTTTTTGTTTGAAAGTATACTGCTGAAATGGTCTCTTATAAATTTTATTTTTGAGAGATTGACACTTTTCCGTAAAACTCAAAAAAACCTCATCCTGAATCCAATAATTAAGTCGGTTTTCTTTTCAGTTTTTAAAACGTAATTACATATTATTAAAGCAATCGTACTCAATATTTTATGTAACGGCTGGCTAGAAATAGGAAATAGCAGCAATTTTGATGAACAAATAAAAATATGCTACCTGCAAAAGGTAAACAAGATATTCTGGGCTGGGACCATTGATGGTTCGGGATTGATTAACATTCGTGTTATATCATTGAGAAGTAAACTTAATACTTACATTACATTCCTTGATCGGTATTACCTTTGATTAATTTTACTTCTCAATAGTGAGTGTGGATGATTAGAATATAAATATCTGTATTTATGTTAAAATACGTTTAGTTCCTAGGTCGTTAACTTTATTGTTGTCTTTTTGTTACCAAGTATGTCACTAGAAGTGGAGACCTTTTAATGGCCTCGTATTAACCTATGAATAGTTTCTATTGTATTTTTATGTGCCGATGGTCTTCCTAAAAGAAATAAATAAATATTATATCACAACCACATAACTTTATCTAGCTATAGTTATGTGATCACAACACAACCAACTACCTATAATGGACAAATCGTAGGTCAAAAATTTATCAATACCTACGTTTTCTTCATTTTTGGGTGTAAATAAAAGTCTGGGATGCCAATGTAAATATTCTTTACCGCCCATTTCGTACATTTATAAATGTAGCGCTGTCACAAAGGGAATTTACGAAAAAAATGTTAGGTGGTGAACAGATTCAGTCCGCGCTCTCGAGCATATTTTACGCGCTTTGTGCCTTTGAGCCTATTCATAGCCTTTGTTTGATATTTATTGATAGCTGGGAGATGCAGTGCGTTGCTCCCTGGCGAGAGCCTTAATACCAAAAAATTACAATTTTACCTATTTGCATTTGGACTGGACATACATGTTAAAAGCAAATATGCGAGCTTTTTGGGACGCCACTGACCTGGTTTTTTATTTCATATTCTACTATTTTTGCAGCAATTGATATAGTCAGTTGTTTGGTCAGTTTAATTCCCGGTACTCTGAAATTTGCAATCCCAGTATTGAATGAAAGTTCTCGAACAACAAAAAACTTTTCACATCCCACCTGCAGCCATTGCAGTATTTCATTGACGACTCACACATAAAATTCGAATGACAAAGGCAGTTCGTTTTTTATTAATAAAAGTTTAGGTAGGTTTTTACGTAACTGCGATGGCCTATTCTTTTTATTTGTAGGGCATTCTAGTTAGATACACGGAGAAATTCAACCAAATCAAAAAAGTCTCTAATAAATAATTATTACACGATTCTATCGTTACCTTTACGTTATACCTACGTTTGTACCTACATCTGTAGGTGGACAATACACAGTAGGTAATGAGCATGCATGCACAACGCACATCGCATAATGCTTCTAATGCGTATTGTCATTAATACTTAGGTTCTGTACCTAAGTATTTCGTCCATACGCAGTTACGTCCACTTAAGAGTGTGCTAGAAACGATTTTGTACTTCTAAATCGTTATTTATCTCAGAATCTGTAAAAGCTACCACCTTCATATTTAGGGAAATGATACTTCGAACTTTTATCTCGGATTGCTTCTTTTTAGAAACACGATTGGTTAAAATTTTCTCGATAATATATTTTTTTGAAAAGTACATGTTTTGCACAGAATTTGCTATTTATCTCAGGAACAAGACAATTTTTCTTTGGGGTTTTCAATTTGTCAAAAAACCTTGAAGTAATTCTTTAATTTTGTGTTTTCATTTTTCGATAGGTTGTTTAATTAACTTTTAATTAAATAAAAACTATTTTGGCGCTTACGTCGTTATAAAATACGGTGCGCGGCTATCGCTCTGTACTACTCACTCACGAGAAAAGCATATCTTGCCATTCCGCTCGACGCTCTGTAGTCAGTTGGCTACGGCATTGCGAGCGGGACGGACCTGTGCTTGTCTGCGTCACACTTTGAATATAAACAATTTTTTTTCTATTTACATAACTAGGTATCGGGGCGATTCCGAGAAAAAATGGCCTGTCACACAACTTTCGACTCATATTCTGCAGGCTATTGATAATTAAACAAGGGTTTTTTTAACAACATCGTACAATATAATTCAAAAACTGATAATAATTAAATAACAAAAAGCTCATAAATACATTTTTTTCGCAAAAATATTGGCAAAATAAGATCTCGGGAGGCGGTTTTTTCGAGTGTCACACCCAACTTTTGAAATTTCCGAAGGCAACATTTTATAGTCTTTTTGCATGTCAATTTTATGCTTTTTAGAAAGATCTTATGCACGAAATGCAATTTTATACCCTGAATACAACGTTTATGAGTTCAAAATACTAAAAAAATACTATTTTGTCTTGAGACTTAAATCGGTACCGGTGGAAAATTCCGCTTACGCTACGATCATAAATCGATATTTAGAGAATAATATCGATTTTTAATAGTTGTTTTAGGATTATGGCAATATTTTAGACCATAGATAAACATCTTATTAGATTTTTAGGCGCAGTAGCGCTTGTGACATGGATTAGAAATTCCGCTTACGCTACGATCATAAATCGATATTTAGAGAATAATATCGATTTTTAATAGTTGTTTTAGGATTATGGCAATATTTTAGACCATAGATAGAATAGAATAGAATAGAATAGAAGTCATTTATTTTGTGCAAAAAAAAGGTTTACAATATTTACGAACTAACATAACTAAGCACAAAATAGGTCACCACTCAGCATGTGCTGCAGCAACTTATAGCTGCTGCAGCGCTGATTTTCTGTGGCGCCGGTGAGTCTATGTGTGGCAACAGCTGCACACGCATGTTCATGTTCAATACTTAAGTAAGTATATTAAAATTAATAATAATAATAAAAATTTAAAAATAAGTAGCTACCAAAAAAATACTAAATAAAACTAGGTATTACAATAAAATTACTAATCTATGAATAGTATAAATACTGCATATGTAAGTTACGCCAAGAACGACTACCTATGAAATTGTGCTTGTGTAGTTAATAAATGTTTTTTTAATGATTTTTTAAAAGAGTAAATATTTTTGGAGTTTCTAATTGGTGGAGGTAAATTATTCCAACATTTCGTGGCAGCATAACGAAAGCTGCTACGAAAGGCAGTCGTTCTGTGGCGAGGACAGATGAGGCGAATAGCAAAGCGCATATGGCGCTGAGAGATTTCAAGCTTTTCGTACAAATAGTGCGGTTGCCGAAATTTAATGACACCGAAAAGCAGAACAGCAAAGTGTAGAGTACGGCGCGATGACATGTTCAGAAGTTTGTGACTGTTGATGTAAGGCGATATGTGGGCTCGTTGCGGGATAGGGAAACAAAATCTTACGCAAGCATTCTGTATGCGCTGTATTAGTTTTTTAGAACGCGCTAACAAACATTCCCCAAACACATTGTCAACATAGCTAAGCTTCGAAAGAACAAGAGAATCACAAAGATGAATACGCAATTCAGTGCTGAGGCACTCACGCATTTTGTATAAAACAGATAGCCTATAAAAACAATTCCGAGCAGTGAGCATTAAATGATTTTCGAAATGCAGAGAACCGTCCATAAGTAGTCCGAGGTTACGGGTTTCATTTACACGATCAATTGGGACTCCGCTTATTTCTACCTTAAGATCATGAGAGAGTATATTGTCAATAGTTTTTCTAGAGCCCAACACCAAAAACTTTGTTTTTATTGGATTTAAAACTAAACTGTTTAATGTGCACCAACTGTTTATGCGTTCTAAATCTTCATTTAATCTTTCCACTGCTATTCCAGATTCATCAGGCTTAAAAGATGTATACAGCTGAAGGTCATCAGCGTATTGATGACATTTTGAGTTCGTTATGGTAGATATTAAATCAGCACTATATAATACGAATAATATTGGACCAAGAATGGAGCCTTGAGGAACTCCACGTGTTACTGGCATATTAGCAGAAACTAAGGCAGTACCATCTGTGCGGCGCAGCTCTACTTGTTGGGAGCGATCGCTAAGGTAGCTCGCAAACCACCTCGTTGCTGCGCTGTCAAAACCGTAGTACGTAAGCTTAGAAAGCAACAGTGAGATATTAATTGTGTCAAAAGCGCGAGAAAAGTCTAGTAGTTTAGAATAGTGCCTTCGCCTCTATCTTGAGCGGCTAAAACATTGTCTACAACGTCTAGTAGAGCCGTTGCAGTGCTGTGACCTTTTCTAAATCCAGATTGTTTGGATGGAATAATGTAGGATTTTTCTAAATAATCAGTTAGTTGAATGCATATTACTTTTTCTAGAATTTTTGACAAAAACGGTAAAATACTAATTGGTCTTAATTCTGATATTTGCGTTGGGTGGTTTACTTTGGGTATAGGCTTTACAATGGCAGTTTTCCATAGAGTAGGAAAAACTCCTGTCTCAATTGATATATTGACCATAGCTGTTATTACACCAAGAGTCTGAGGTAGTGTCAATAATATCATTTCCATCGACAATTCATCAATACCCATAGCATTTGTAGAGAAGTGTTTAATGATTTTACTAACTGCGGCTTCGTCAACAGAATGCAAACCAAAATCGAATGGTCCGTGCCTATTAAACTCGTAATAAGTCAGATCAGAAATTTTAATATCACTACTTCCGGAAAGCGAAAGGAAATGGTCATTAATTAAATTAGGATCTTGAAAATGTGGAGGGAGGTCCACGCATTTTTGGTTAAAATTTGCAACATTCTGTTTAATATTTTTCCACAAGGTTTTTGGTTTATGGTATTGGAGTTTATATTTTGTTGAAAATATGACGTTTTCTCGGCATGAATTGCAAATATTACCGTATTTTTAAGATCTTTATAATATATTTTATGTGAATCGATATTTGATTTACGGTACCTTGCATGCGCCCTGTCACGTGTTTTTATCATTTCTTTTATATTATAAGTTATCCAAGGATAAGATTGATCTTTTATCATTATTTTCGAAATAGGAGCATGTTCGTCAAATAACTTTAATACAAGTGAATTAAAATCTAAAACCATTTTATCAATATCTCTTGAAATTATACTGTTCCAATTAATTTTATTAAGATCACAAGAGAAACTTTCTAGATCAATACTTTTGATAGGTCGATAAACAATAAGTTTAGGAGGGATTTTTACCTTTTTTATTCGAAGATTGCAAGTTAAGAGAGAATGGTGGCTTAAATCGGGTATATAGTCTACAGTAATGTCGCTAATATCAATGTTTGAACACAGAATGTCAATTAAAGTAGCACTGTGATCTGTAAAATGCGTGGGAACATCAACATATTGTTTGAGCCCGAAACAATCTAAAAATTCTGTTAGCTTTCTGGTATCCGAATCGGGTTTCAATAGGTCAATGTTGAGATCGCCAGTTAGTATTATATGGTCGAAGCCTGAGAGTGACGCAATCGTGTCCGTAAGTGCATCTAAAAATATTTCCACGCTCTGCCACGGTGGCCGATATGCGGTACCGATTGCTAACTTAAGCCTATTGACAGTGAGACGTAACCACATCTGATCAATGCCCGGGGCCTCCGGGTGGGCGAGCAGGCGCGCGCTCACGCCGCGCTTGATGTAAAAGCCGACGCCGCCGCCGCGCTGGCGGCCGCCGACAGCGCTCCCATACTGCCGCGGCGCGTGCCGCAGGCTGTAGCCGGGCGGCGCGGGCGCGCGTGCCTCCCCCCCCCTCCCGGAGCCACGTCTCGTTGATGGCCAATATATCGACCGGGTACCGTTGCATGGCCACTATGAACTCATCATGATTCGTGCCCAGAGATCCCTTGTTCAAAAGTCCCAGTGAGAAAAATTTATTCAAGATAAACTGAATAACAAAAGAGTACAATGTCTGGTCGTATTTACAATTAATCAGGAGTAGTCTTAGGCACGAAATATGACGTTCATTAGCAAACTCCGAAAATGTCATCATCTCTCGCAGATACTTTAAACAGGCACATGTACTAAAAATATCACAATAATGAAAATATGGAACATAACTTAAACTGAAATTCAATAAAAATAATATGCCCGGAAAATAACATATAAAATAAAATAAGTGAATATTGCACGGAATGTAAACACACTCTAACAAAAAAGTAAAAAATGTGAGATCAAAACTAAAATCCTTATTACACACCAGAAAAAATAAACTTATCAAAATATGTACAGTCCGTTCTAAAACATTCGCCTCTAACAGTTTACACGCAAAAAACCCTGTCAAGATCACTTTCCGTACGAATACGTCTAGCGGGCTCCCCGTTCTCGCGGCGCACGAGTATCGCGCCATCCCTCGTCCAAGTAAATTTCCAGCCTCGCTTGCGGGCCTCCTCGCGCGCGCGGCGGAACAGCAGGCGGTTGACCCGCGTCAGCCTCTCGTTCACGTAGAACCGGCGCGCCGGGCCCGGCAGGCCGAGCCCGGCGGTGTCGGCGCCGCGACGCACGCGAGCCGCGCGCAGCAGCTCGTCGCGTTGCACACGCCGCAGCAGCCGCACCACGAGCAAACGCGGCCCGGACTCAGCGTCGGCAGCGGGGGGCGCGGGAGTGGTGGGGGGGGCGGAGCCAGCGGGGGGAGCGGGGCCGGTGGAGCGCGGAGGGGCGGGGGTCGCCGCGGGGTCGGCGCGACCGCCGGCCGCGGGCTCGCGGCGGGCGCCGATCCGCATCGCGCTGACAACGTCGCTGTCCGCGAGCTTCACTCCGAGCTTGTTGGCGATGAGCGTGGCGAGATGGACTGGGTTCTCGCCGCTCGTTTCGCAGACTCCGGCGATCTCCACCTCGTTCACCAACAGCTCCTGCTCTCTGTCGTTGACCTCGCATTTCAGGCTCTCGACGGTAGCTGTAAGTTCGTTGACCTGTTGGTTGACTTTATTGTCCAGTCGCTTCTCCAGTGAGGCGATTGCCTGCTCGATATTGTCACACCGCGTATTGAAACTTTGCATAGACGAAGCGAGACCATCAATTTTTAAAAACAGCTGTTGCGTGAATGACGACATTTGATCCGCAACATACTTTTTTAGGGCTGAGGTGATTTCCAGAGCAGTTTCCCCACTCTGTGATAAGTCATCGACAATATCATGTCGAGTATGTTTCTGAGAGCTTTTTCGGAAAGTGACATTTTGGTAAGGGTCAATGACCTCGTCTTCGTAGCAATTAATAGTATCTGCGTCGATGGCAGCGATAGATTCGGTATGTCCTTCTGTCCTTGATGATGAGGAAGTCATCTTCGACGTACCTGCTGGTACCGGGCTAGTTGAGGCTTTTGCAGTTTTAGCCTTATTGTTTTTTTTTATACAGATGTCACACTGCCACTTAGCCTTACGTTCGGCATCCAGTAGATAGTATCTTTTTTCGTATCCTTTACATTCTATGTGAAAGTGCAATTTACAATCTATGCAAGACAAAATTGCTCTATCTTTAATTAATAATTTGCACTTTCCGCAGCGTTTGGTAACAGGTGGCGACATCTCGTTGTTTCAAGTAGGAACTAACTTGTGAATCCCGATGAGCAATGAGTTCGCGCGCCAAAGCGTGATGACAGTTCAATGAGCGTCCACCATACAAAATTTATAAAGCGCTGCGTACTGCTTTAAAGCGCTTAAAATGTAAATTCGATTTTAGCGGTGCGTTGAGCCATGCACGGTACAAGACGAAAAGCTGGTTGTGTTAGTGTGCGTGAGCGTCCCCAAAAATGCAGTTATGTTAATTTTGTTACAATTTCACCATTCACCATCAACACACAGAATAAAAACACTAAGCCAACAGTCCACTTTCTGTTTGTACACTGTACAAAACTGAAAAAGTCACTTAAAACTAAACTTTTTGATTTAAATACGGAGGAGCTAACAATGACGCGTGCGTACACAGTGCTGCCGCGCACGGGACTCCGGATCTAATAAGATAAACATCTTATTAGATCTTTAGGCGCAGTAGCGCCTGTGACATGGATTAGAAAGATCATGCGTCACGATGTTCTGTTTTTATATAATAATAATAATAAGTAGTATTCGTTAGACATACAACTTTTAAAGACTAACTACTTGATCTATCTAGATTTTGATTTAATGCAATATTCAGTAGAAATGTAATAAACAACTACGTTATTTGAGTTTGTTTATTGACCGGCATCATTACGTTACGTCCGCAACGCGACGTGATGTATAAGCGGAAAGCAAAATGTGACGTATTGGAACTATTAAGCATGGTTTACATTGTGCCTGCAATAATATCGCTTACTATTATATTATTATCCGACTTATTGATGCTTATAATGCATTTCGAATAGAATAAAATAATGCTGGTAAAAGTTTGTTTGTATGAAGATAGTAATCGATAAAGTATCGACACGATACTTAAACACACACAAACATTGTTAATTTTTTTGTCTATCTGTCTGGTGTCCCGGGCTAATCACTGGAGTGGCTGAACTGATTTGAATGGGACTTTCAGTGAAAGGTAATTTAAACGTAAATTTACTTAGCTACGTCATTTTATGTTATTTTCCACTTATTTACTACGAGAACAACATAATATACAAATAACAGCAATCTATGTAAAACAACGCGCCTAATAGCGCTCATCCAGCTGGGCGATTTTGGATTTCGTTGAGTGTTGGGTTGGGATGCTGTACCTACCCTTTTGGCTTCGGTAGACGTCTTTTACACCCAGTATATTTTTTTCTTTTTTCGAATTTTTGGATGCTCTATAATGATAACAAACAATATATAGTATATACTAATATTATAAAGAGGAAAGATTTGTTTGTTTGTTTGAATTAAATAGGCTCCGAAACTACTGGACTGATTTGAAAAAATCTTTCACCATTAGAATCCTACAATTATCTCTGATGATTATAGGCTATATTTTATCACGGGAAAGTGAAGTTTTCCCAAGGGACCGCGGGTAACACCGCGACGGATATCTAGTCATCAATAAATGCGAAAAATACAAAAACTCATCATGTATAGCTAAACAATATTTTTCGGCTACTAATGTTTGTGATTTCGGTACCTAAATATCTAATAATTAAAATTACAATTGTAAATTTTTATTAAATTTGTTTGAGTGGCTGATATATCTTGCTGGTAAAATATTTTTTAACATTTTTTCATGTGCAAATCTCTCTTGATTAATTCAAAATCATGAGCATAATTATTATAATTGGTCTTTAAGGCTATCTGACACATTATTATGTTAGTGGTGGTACTGACCCTTTGTTCATGTAAGCCCTGCCCTATAATTCCTAAACGTGACGTCTTTTCCACTAACGTCACGTGTCACATATTATTGTGACGCTCAAATTTAAGACAAATAAGTAGAGTAATAAATAAAGTTTCATTTAAATTTAAAATGACATAATTATCATACATAATACCAAAGTTAAGACAAAAAATGTGCAATTAAACTTACCATAAAGTAGCGTTTAGGAATTGTTTTGTTACATATTATGTTTGTTTTATGTTATTTCCTACGTGAATGACGTATTAATTGAAGGCTGATGGGTTTCGAAGGTACTTAAATAAATGGTTAACTTGGATTCCCACTGCATTTTATGTAAATCATATCTAAACTTTGTGACGTAACGGAATTTTTGATGGCCCATATTTCATTCAAACATAAATTTCTTACTTATTCACATTTTATATTTTTTTTTCCGGGTGGAAATCCATTACGTTACGGTCACTTTTTCTCGGAATCGCCCATCGTTTTTCATAAAATAGGTAAAGTTGTACCTTTAGTGTAGGAAGCTATGTCCTTCTTCCTAATAATTACCTATTATTTTATTTTATTTCATGCTGACATTCTAGTAGGCCTATCCTACCAGCTAAAAAATCTAAAACAATCGAGTAGGTACTTACCTACCAATAGCATATAGGATATTCAAAATGTTGGTACCACGCGGGCGAAGCCGCGCGCAGAAGCTAGTAAATAATATTCATGTTTTCGCTGATTTGCTGTCCTACTACCGTGCGTAAATAAGCCGGCCAAAATACATTGGCAATGCGCGACTCGAACTCTCGCACTCTGCCGCGTTGGCGGTGTTGCGTATTTAGGCAGAAGGGTGAGGTGAAGTGGGGCACGAATCCGTCTCGTTCGGCGTTTCCTGCGCACTCTTAACTGCTAAGTGCGTGTTTTGTTTACAATGCATTGGCAGTAAGGGCGTGAGAACAACCCTGTGGGCCGATATTGCAAACTGAAGACCTCACACGTTTTCAAAGGCAGCTGCGACCCAAATTCGCGAACTTGGGTTTAATCAGTTGACACTAACTTCGGAAAAAATGGGATCTTCTTACACGAAAGTCACACGTGGATTTCAATTAACACCTACTGATCACTTTTCATACTAAGTAGGTAGGTCATTGTCGAGCCGGTTGCACTTTAGCTATTCAAAAAATAGTACCTACCTACTTAGGTATTTATGTATTCATGTTATTGCATTTTTATATTTTCCAGAATATATTGTCCAGTATTATTTTAAAATGTTTTTAATATAAATAAAATATAAAAAGTACAAACCGAGACAGACAGGTTTACAATAAAGAAGTGCGACAAAGTAAAGTAAAACAAATAAATGCATCGCAAACGTTGGAAGTTGTTTCCCCGTTCTGTTGCAGTTTTTGTAAACTATTTTTCCAAACAATTTAGTAAAAATTGTCGGTAAGTTTTTAACTTCTCAAGCGAAGCGAACAAAAGTTTTTCGTCCATTGTGCGAATACTACATCCCACTAGCCCACTAATATAATAAAGCTGAAAGTTTGTGAGTTTGTTTAGATGTCTGGATATTTGGATGTTTGTAAGTTTGTGTTTCAATCACGCCCCAACCAGACAACCGATTTGGATGAAACTTGGAATAAGCGTAGATAGTGACCTGGAATAGCATATAGGCTTTTTAAAACGTTGGTAAGACGCGGGTGAGGTCCTAGCTACTGCGCGCGGCTTCACCCGCGTCTTACCTTCATTTTCTACTTACTCTACTTACTTAATTTTCTAAGTATAGTCTCCGAAGGGCAAAATAGTTTATAGGTATTGTAACTTTTTTGGGTTTACTTTCTATTCAGTCACCAGCAACTTACAATATTTGAATTGTCAAGGTTTTCTACAAATAAAATTCTACCCAATGGACCATCGTAATTCTTAAGGGAATTAACGAAGCCTTACTTTTTATAAAAACAAAATGTAAGATAGCAGCTGTGCAGAACCAGCTTAACCTGCCTCCAGTTGGGCATCGAACGCTCCTCAGCTTCCGTGTACCGTGTCATTGTAGGACAATGTGCACTTTGTTTATTCCATTCGTTTTGGCATAATAAAACGGATGTCGCTCTCCGTCGGTCCCCGATTTTAATTTATTATCCAGAGTATGTACCTGACAGAGAGGAGAGGATTCATAATACGATCATTATTTGGTTTGCTAGTTGAATTTTATATCGTTTATTCCAACAGAAATACAGTTCTGAATTGAATTTACAAAAAATCCATGGTAAGTATACAGAGAGGTACCTACAACACGTGTAATCTACAGATATTTGTCTCGGGTGTGAGCGTTTTCTATGTATAATCTATGTATGTATTTAGAAACAAAAAGTATAAAAGGTATCAGTCATGTAACTAGGTACCCATAACACAAGCTGTGTGAAAATTCCAGCATTCTATTTTATTGATTTGTTTTTAACATTTCATAGAATATAACACCATAAGTACTTAGGCGCACATTAATTTTTCACCCTTTATGTTTATTTAATAATTAGATCATTGGTTAACATGCTGTTGAGCATATTTTGGTCGTGTGCACGTGAAGACTGTGAAGTGCAATTTAATCTGTGGTCAGGGATAAAAGATAAAATGAGATGACGCGCCGCCCGGCGAGGAGTCGCCGACTTGGACCAAAACACCTGGGCGACGCATACCTTTGTGGCGCCTGTTTCCACTGTCTTAAAAAGTTATTTGTAAATCGTTACAATGTTAGTTAACTTAATATTAACTTAATATCTTCTATATTCAAGTGATACTTACTTGAAACAAGTCTACCAAACGATGTTTGATTTTTGAGCAAATTTTTATTGTAGAAATAGGTCGGCTGTAAAAACCGCAATAGTTCTTTATACTTAGCTTTTTCAAATTTTTTTTTCATGGATCTGATTTTTCAAGCCTCGAACATATAAACGGAGTAGTTACAAAATGTTATTGATTAAAGAGATGATAATTATAATTGGATGTTTAGTGTGGATGGAAACGCGCACATGGCTGCAGCCTCCTGGCGAAAACCCGTTCAGCCGAAGCACGTACTTTAATTGCTGGCTAACGATTTTGAGCAGATGTTACCAAGACATGCATTCAATACAAATGCAATGATTAATAATATTTCTCTTATATCTTGTATCTTAAATAACGTTATTTGATTTGATAATACTTTGCACAGTAGCAGAGGAACCTACCCCGTAGGCTTTTGCTGAAAGTGTGATGTAAAATCTCGAAGTGTTTCGCTTTTACTATATCAATACTTTTAACATTTCATACTATTCATGATGATTTATGATTTTCGATGGGGATCGAACCCGCTACCAACCACATTGCCGATTAACGACCTTGTAGTTGTTATGACCGATTAATAAAAAGCATGATAGCGTCTTGGTTACAGTTGTTGGTTGATTGTTAGATTTCAGTTTTGACAATTTAGTAATGGCATCTACTTATAGCTAGGTCCTAACAAAAGTCCGAGTCCGCGATGGTTTATTAAAGTTTTAATAATTCTTGTGAAAACAAAATAATCTCATTATGCTAGTCTGTTTTGTATAACAATAAACAAATGTGCTCTCCGTAAAATGAGACTCGAACTCGAAATAAATATGAAACACACTAAATACCAGAGATGTATACAGACTCATTAAACATGTTTAACGTACAACAAATAACTTGAAATAGGAAATTCTGTAGATGCAATGAAAGCCCTCCAAATGTAGGAGATTCATTTAGAGATTGTTAAAATGTTAGGGGAATTTTCTCGTAAATTATTTTGTTCTACTCGTAGTAGCGTTGCTCTCCAGGATTCAGAAACCCCTGTGTTTCGTTCCTTTGTAGACGTTTTGCTCGTTTTCAACAAGAATCAGCCGAACCTAATTGCATTGTACCTAAACAAAAGAATCCTAGTAGGTAACTTACGCAGACCAGAGACAATATAATTCGTTTTTTGAACATTGCATAGCAGACATTTTGAAATAACTGATAGTGATAAATGTAACTAAGTGGGTAGGTACTTACAAAAATTTAATTTACACACATACACAACACACAAAAAATCTGATAATCTATAGTAAAAAAAGTAAAAACTTCTGTATTATGTTACATTAAAAATAATGGAATATTTTACAAGCACATATTATTTCAAACTAAGGCCCTTTCTTGTAAGGTTTAAATTTGAAAGTGCTCTGAGGCGGACTGGAGAATCGTATTAATATTCGCGCAGTTAACGCAATTTTCATTAAGATTCTGTGTCTTCTCTGAATCGTTTATTAACTATATAGAGAGCTACACGTGTTATGGTGATCGTAAAAAAAGGGTAAGGGTGATGCATGGAAGATGCGTATCAGAATTTTTAGATTTGGAGATAGAATTTTTGCTACCTTGCTTTTAAAGGGTTATTTTTTTTATCTGTCCTGGATCATCTTTCATCACTTTGCTATCCTGTAATCTCAGGCTAAAGGCGTCTCCTAAGCCAAACAAATAAGTAGAGGTTAAATTATTCAGTTCTTATCAACACAATACCTTGTGATGTACCCCAGCGAACTCCATCCGACACTTCGCGTTCATTATTCAGACACAAACATGCCGCTTCTGTGCAAACCATTGTGGACGGAACGCTTTTACAGCACAAACTTTTGTTAAATATAAGCTAAAATAGGTTTTCAGGATTTGGATAAACTTTTCCGTAGATCCGTTGATGAAACAAAACTTAAAAGCATGTGCCAAGTAGATGGGCATGTTATAATATTAATTTTGTTACAGGTGCACGCTAAACAGTTTCCTGAAGCAGACATGTCCACCGACGTCGAGACGAACCACACGCGCGCCGATGCCGGGTCTCAGCCTGAACGCCACCACAAGTATCGCCACAATAAAATGGTACACGCACAGATTGCTCGCCTTGCCAAAGCCCAAGAACAGATCGACACCACCCAACAGACTATGCAGACTCAAATGCTCGATCTCACTCGCCGTCTCGATCGCCTAGAAGAACCCAACTGGGATCTCGTCACTGCCAAGATCGATCTTCTCGAGCTCCAAGCCAAAGTCTTCAGCGATCGCCTCAATAACAATACGATGGCTGTGTCTGACTTCGAGAAAGTGCATGCCTCTACCCTGGAGCTTCGTGAGGAGGTTGAGTCCCTGGAGAACAAGATCGACAAAACCATCCCTGAGTTCCGCAAGGAAATATCCAAACTCGATGTATGCGTCGCCCAAGTGAGTTAGCGAGCCATAAACAACCTTCTTAAAAATTCAAGTAGGTATCCAATATTAATCATCTTTTGTTATAGAACAATGCCCACTTCTCGTACGTGAAAGAAGATCAGGAGAACTTGCGTCAGTCAGTGAAGGCTATCGCTGTGAGCGTCAGCAATGCCCTGGACCGCGCTGAGGATGATCGAGACGAGCTCAAGAAGGTTACCAACACTGTCATGGATCTGCAGGCCCGCACCAAACAGCACTTCTATCGCTTGAACGACCACATCCAGAAGGTAAGTTTTTCTATGTAAATTATTAATGTATTTGTATGTAAGTACCGTTTCAGCAGTAAGAAAACCGTTTTTTAGGTGCTTCTATAAAGTAAGGCATATATTTTCCTAAACAGAGCATTTAATTGCAGAGTGAATCTAACCCGTTACCTCGTGAGACCAACCTCACCGAGACCATCTCGCTCCCGGAGCTCATGGGAGAAGTAAAAGAGCTGCAACCAGTCGAACGCGAGTACGAAGATCTCGTGAGTCAGCTGCCCCGCGACTGTTCTACAGTATCGGGATCCCCGGGGCTCTACCTCATTCACCCGGGTCGCACGCCGCTCGACGCCTGGTGCAGTAAGGGCTCCACCCTTGTTCAGCGCCGATACAACGGTACCGTAGAGTTCAACAGGAAGTTCGCAGAGTACGCTAGTGGCTTCGGCAACCCTGCCGGAGAGTACTGGCTCGGGCTCGACACCATGCACCAGCTGACCGCCGACAACTGCTCCTCCATGCGCATTGAAATTACCGACATCTATGGCGCCTCTTGGTACGCTCAGTATGAGAACTTTTACGTCGGCAGTGCGGACACTGGATACGTGCTCGAGGTCAGCGGCTTCAAGGGAAATGCCAGCAACGCTTTTGAGTACCAGAACCATATGGAATTTTCAGCTATCGACCGCGACCGCGACATCTCCAACACCCACTGCGCTGGTAATTACGAGGGAGGCTGGTGGTTCTCGCACTGCCAACACGTAAACATCAATGGCAAGTACACTCTTGGGCTCACCTGGTTCGATGGCGCACGCAATGAGTGGATCGCCGTCGCCACCAGCGAGATGACACTTAACCGCAAGCGTAACTGTGCTTAGATCTCTTGCGGTGTATCCACACTTTACTAAAAACCGAGCGGGATGTGTAACATCAATAACTGATAGAGTTGTTTGTAGATAACACGACCATCCGACATGGGTCTATATTTTGAATTTACATAATCTCTTATTGTGGTGAATATAAAAGGCTGTAAGCCAATCACTTGGCATGCACGTTGTCGAACAGGTCTGACGTGATGCCTTGTATTTCTGGAAAGCACTGAAGATTCATAGGCAAGAGTGCGTGGCAGTTAGGTATATGCAAGAACTACCCAGTCCGCATATTGTGCGTGACTTCAGATGAAATCGTCTGCCTCGGCAATGTAGGGCTATAATCTCTCATTTTGGATAACTTATGGGTTGGTGGTGTCCAAATTCTGTTTACGAAAAGTGAAGTCGCCGTACATATTCGAATATGGCAGATAGGTATTCGTTACCATAGTACAAGCTATGCTTAGTTTGGGGCTAGATGATGCTGTGTGAAATTGTCCAGCATTATTTATTTATTTATTTATTATCTGAAGTCAAAGATTTTTGTTGGGATGTACCTATAATAAAGGGGTGATTTTAAATCGGTGCGGTGCGGTAAGTGTGGATTAACTCAAGTTAATATCGAATCTAAAAAATATGATGTAGGCAATGACAGGATTTTTATTTTTCAAACTGTTTTGTAAAATATTTTAGTTTTACCATACCAAAGATACCCGTTGAACATTACGTATCATTTATTTTAGACGGGCAATAAGAGTACCTATAATAGTTTAAAGTTAAATTTAATTTACGTTATTCAAGTCATTTAGATAATGTTTTTCACAATTGCTGCACGAGTTTCTAGAGTGATCAAATAGCAAAATTTTAAAACCGACTTTGCTTATCACTATTTGGGAAAGAAGTAGGTGCGTTGATTTCGTTAGAAACTTGTGCTTGGGTGTAATTTATCTAGTAGGTTGTTTATTTGCTTTCTAATTCTTAAGATTTTCAGTAGTCACGTCAAAGGTTTTGAAATTCTTTTTTTATTTTTTACAAAGTTCTACGAGTTTAATTTTGTATTTAGTTTTTTACACGATCACACTCTTACAGCACTTACCCACTTTCTATTTAATTATTTATACTTAATGGATTATTTATTACCTACCAGAACTGATCTGACCTTTGATGATGGCTTACTACCTTGTTCATTCATTTGTTTTCTTTAACGTAGAGACCCGTCTTAGTGTCCATCTGTTAACTTAGCGAACTCATGCCGCGTGTGGGGTGTGGATGGAAGTACTTATTGACAACAATAATTAAACCTAATCATGTTTAGTTTCACTACTATAATTAAAGATGCACTAACTCCTTTTTCTGAGAGACTTTTTATTGTTGTCTCTTCCGTAAGTGCCAAATTTCAATCAGTTTAAAGTTTTCATTTTTTGAGTATTACTTATTACTACTATATCAGTGTTATGTTTAAAAACAAAATATTCATTTGTTACCCTCAGTAAAAGTCGTGATTAAGGAGGATTTCTCAGAAGCTTTATAATATCAGTCATTTGTGACATTGATAGTAAGAGATATCTGCCCCGGGGGGATTTCCTCTGAGTTGACGATGACAATATCTCTAGAACACAATATTGGGACTAAATCCACCCCAACACACCACGCGCGACTTGGGATATTATTACATTTACTATTTGTGTGTACGATTTAAGGCTAATGCAGACTAGTGTTGCTCATCAGCAAGGCCCACTGATTCTAGATTTGACGTTTACACCAAGCTACAAAACATGTCACCTACGTACTTATTTAGTTTTTATTCACACCTGAAAAGCAAGCAGCCTTATTACCTACTTAGGTGAAATAATGTGAATAGTTTTATACTGAGTATAATCTTACAGAAAATTTGACAAAAATGATTATCCATACTAATATTATAAATGTGAAAGTAACTCTGTCTGTCTGTCTGTCTGTCTGTCTGTCTGTTTGTTACCTTTTCACGCCCAAACCACTGAACAGATTAAGCTGAAAATTGGCATGGATAAAGGTTGTATCCCAGGGACGGACATAGGCTACTTTTTATCCCGAAAAAATCCCAAAGGAACCGCGGGTTACACCGCGGGAGCACAGCTAGTTTCTGATAAAACAAGAATGTAGTTAGGTACTTAACATGATGTTTTAAACTCGCAAGGAATACCTACAACTTTTAAGTCGGTGTGAATGTGGGCATAACCCGACTCGGCATAAATCGGGCCGAGCAAAATTGACAAATATCATGACAAAAAGCAGTATACGGTCTGCATTGCCTCATAGTCATTTCTAGATGTATGCATCTAATGCTCATTTCCGCATAAATGTTATTCGACGCTTAAACACCTTTCAATAGTTCCGGACGTACGCGGGATTATATTCATGGGGAGGAGTCAGGTGGGATGGGTTCAGAGGAAGTATCTACTAGTAATATCCAACAGTCGGATACGTTTTATCCTGTTTCAGAGTAACAGTGTTTTACTTATTATTTTAAATACGCAAAATTACGGTACGCGTTGCGACAAACAGTCTGTCAAAAGGTTGACATAACAGGGGTATGTAACCTTTTTACGAGGTACAGGTTGTAAGATTCGGAGGAACCGCTATGCCGACTTATGCTGGAGTTGTAACAATGGGATTTTGTTTGAACATGTCTAAGTACCCTCTTACTACCCCACTAAGAAAGTATTGAGTAAACAGCTATGAACGTAAAATGTTATTGCCAGCTAGCTGAGTAATACGAGTATATCCAAACACAAGACCAACATGAGTTATAAATAATATGTAGGTACCTACCTAAGGTCTAGCTTACGCGAAATCCCACCCTTCTCCCCTTTGCGTGCGTCTTCATAGTAATAAAATAAATGTTACAGTTTTATCTATAGATTAGAATATAAAAGTATTTTAGCTTATTACTCTAACAAGGCCCTATAATTAATTGACTATTTTATGTACTTATTAGTAATTTATTTACATTATGGCTGCGATTTATTTATGTTAAGTATTATTTGTATAGTGATGTTTTTAAACTATTTTAGCTAAAATATAGAGGCGCCTAAAATGGCAATGTTAGTTAAGTTAACTAGAATAGAATTGAAAAGACTGTTTGGGTAAAAATCTTAAGTGTGAAGTAAGTTGTTTGCATGGCAACCAAGGGTTGAGCCTTCAAGAAAAAAAACAATGACACCCACATTGGAATGAACATAGGATTGTGTCTATCATTGTCTGAGAAAAAGTAGATTAAAAAGCATACTTAAATATCAAAATTATCAACTTTAAACACTTTGACTTAGATGAAAACAATGGAATAAACTTGTCGAACACTAGATAGCTGTAAGATGAAGAAACAATAATGGCGTGAGGTGATTTCTGATTAGGTATTGTTTTTTTCTGCTCTTACGAACACATAAGCGTAAGCTCATATCTGTGCATGCGTGAGCCGCTTTTCACTCACCATACAGCCCTAATTGATAGGATGGTATGCACAAGCGCGTAAGGTCTCGTTGAATTTAGCACCTGTCAACGCATATGACAAAACGAGCATAAAAAACGCTAATTTTAAATTCCCCTCGAATCCACTAAAGTAAGCTATACCGGCCAGCTGTAGGTATGTACTGCGAGCTTCCTTGCGAGTTTACTTAAGTATCTACAATTGCCAAAGATAAAGCACAATATACTTGTAGAATGGTCACATCACAGAGAATTCACAACAGCTGGTACTTAAAAGCTTAAGAAGAACAAGCATATTCCATTTGTTGAATTCTAAAATTGTAATAATTTCGCGCATTATCTTCTAATATTTTTAAATCTCTCTATAGTAGGTATTAATCAATAGTTCGTATAATCCAAATACAAATGTGTCATTATATCTTTTTTTATATCTGTTCGATTTATCTTAGGTTGTATTTTGTATATAAGATTTAGTTTGTAATGCAGAGTTTTTATTATGTTACTAAAACATATGGGAATACACAATCTTGCTAGGGTGCTACACAGATGACGTACGTAGTATCAAATTGCCATAGCTTTTTCCATAAAGTTGTGAAATACGTTTCATGCGTAATTTACATCTCGTTTGCTCTGGAACACCGATTAGGGCTCCAGATCGACAGTTGACGATCGCACAGAATCCGCTACTTTCTATAGGTACCGATGCATAGCTTTGGACCGAATAACAATAAAGTAACTTTGTGACATGCATCATTCAGTCTAATTGCCAATGCAGTCGAACTGCGATTGCTGCAGCTGCAGTCGGTGTTATCGGTAGTTAATATTTTTATAATAATTTGAAGCTGTAACGAAAAAGGTTTGTATAATTGTTTGTCTTTCAATAGTTCCATTAGTTTTCTTTTTCCTATGATCAATGATATCCTAAAATGTTAATTTTTCACTTAGTTAAAATAATTAATTAATTTACTCGTCACTCGTTTTCATGTAAGGTGGGAAAAAAAATATTTTTATTCGATTACTGTTCTCTTCATATTTAGTCACAAAACTCACAAATCACAATATTATGTTTTCTAAATTGAATGGGAGACTTCTACCCATACGACCTATTTCTAAGGAGAATCTTACATACTCGTACATTATCTTAGTGTGGGGTTTAGCAAAACACCAACTTGTGTACGGCCCATACCACTGGTCTCTGTGTTTTCAATTCGAAGAGGCGAACTTGGGGTAAGGCTCACTAAGTTTAAAATGACTTCTCATACGAGTAAACTTCAAACCGATGTGTATTGCTGTAAACCCATAACTCAATGTGTGCAAGCCTTTATAATTATTTTCCGTATGATAATTTGTAAGTGAAAATGTTGTATAATTTTATGTAGATAATCAATTGTTCTGTTTTTAACAGACACATTGTACCAATGGATTTAAATTAGTAAATGTGTTTTGTAACGTTGATTGTTTTATTTCACTACTAACTGAGCCCCGCGGTGTGATAGCGTTTTCGTGACGCTAAATAAATAGCACCTATTTAATTAGAACACTTAGGTACTACATTTTTTTATCCTATTCTGTTTAGACAACAAAGATACAATACCTACCGACTTTTCGCATAGGTAAGTAGGTACCTACTTACTTCTACCTAGGCTTCGATCAACCATATTATAGCTATAGCGTGACGTACAAAATCAAAGCTAAATTCTGTCCGCGTGACAATAAAGTTTAAATTTTAACCGAATTACACACATGCACCTAGTAATACAGTCACAAATCCTCAAAACATTATCATAAACATACGATCATTCATCACGAAAAACGTTAAAATGCTAAACAAAATAACGGCGCGAGCTGTTATTTACCAAGGACGGTTTTGCTCCGCTAACCCTTAATCTATAATATTGTTTAGTAAGGTGGGATTGTGTGAAAATATGAAACTACATAGGTACCCGCTCTATGATAATAATTTATTAACATTAAATACAACCCATTACATTGGTCCTTACCAATTAGTGTTACCAAATGTTAAATATACCTATAAGTACCTACTGCGATCGCGTAAAAGACCGTTATGATTAAATCTAGGACGTAATTTTAGATGGCATACCCATTTTAAGTTTGTTTTTATTTGGAAACCACTTGTCGTAATAATCTGTTTTGTTTGATAAAAATGCATGAAGCTTCATCTGACGGTTCTGGTTTTGGTCTAACATCAATTTCTGCTTTGTTTTCTCGGATGTCACGAAGGCGGCGTACATGTTTTGTTTTTCAGCGTGATAGGCTCCACCGCTGATGTAGTCTCTCACGTCGTAGAGAGTCCCCTGCATGGTTGCCAAGATCGGGTCTACTTCAAGAGGCTCCATGTTCTTATCTTGCCTGAGTTGTATATTCGGTGCAACGA
Source organism: Epirrhoe alternata (assembly GCA_963565295.1). NCBI lineage: Eukaryota > Metazoa > Arthropoda > Insecta > Lepidoptera > Geometridae > Epirrhoe > Epirrhoe alternata. Next base: position 8,189,489 of record OY751375.1, read on the forward strand.
CGCGAGTGCGTGTAAACCATTCTGCTAAGAGGTATGCTTTAGTAGCTTGGTACAATTGCGTCAAATTAGCTTGTTTCATTTCCCCCATCACCACGATGTTGTGTAAAATCCACCTATAGAAATAAAATATCACGCCGAATTACAATTATTTACATTTTGGACAAAATATATCTATAGTATTTCGTTAAAATATATCTATATATCTATTTTATGATCGTTATCCATAGTATTTTTCACGTAGGAACGTATCCCTGACACATATAACTTTTACGTTTTACGCTGTACAATGAAAATTTTTGAAATAAATGAAATCTAGTGATAAAACACAGATACAACTTCAATAAAAAATGATTTTGTCTATTTCCTTTTAATTATTTCAGATATTAACACAAAAACGCATTATCACGGAACCGTTCCTACGTGAAAAGGACTATAATAACAAGGAGGAACGCAATAAATTCGACCACCTTTCGATGGGCCAACGCAAAATCATTTCAACAGTTGATTGAAGTTTTGTTTGTAAGTAGGTTTCGTTTCTATTATAGACTAAAAATATATGCTTGAGAATCGAACCAGCTAATGTCCGCAGCAAAGGCAGTGTGTAAAAATTTAATTAAAAAATTAGCATACCAAACTCTGAGCAAACAACCCGTTATCTGTCATAAGTGTAAATACGGTCAGCGACAAAAGTTCGAGAAAATGTATTGTTATTGAATCTTCATATATCATCGGAGCTCGTAGGTATGTAACTAAAAATGTTGCAATACCTAAGTATTATTAGATATTTTGCTATCCGATTTCCCACTTATGATGATAAAAACCGAAACTTCAAGGAGTTCAATTGTTCATGAACTCATTGTCACTGATTTTACCTAATGTTGCAGTGCCCCAGCGGGGTTCATGTTATGAAACGCCTACCTATATTTAAGACATTGTAACTAACATGAAGCAATAAACGAAATTGAATTGAATTAAGCGTAGTCTCCATTGTAACTCAAAAGGTCTACCTCGCAAAAGGTCTTACTCGCGTTTTGTCTAAGTATAGGTACTAGGTAAACCTGTATATTAGTCTCACTACGAATTAGGTATACAGAGAAGCGAGTATTTTAAATTACTTGAGTTGTTTCTGTATGCTGGTATAGATGAGCGGTAGATCGTGCTCATAGCCGCAACCGAAGCCCCAAGACAGGAGACCTACGAGGCGGGACTGCACCACGAGAGGCGCACCAGGGACCCCTAGGCACGGGGACACGGGGTCATCCTCTCTAGCTGGACCCGTGCACAGTGAGCCGTCCGGTATTGAAATGTCATGCTGTATGTTATAATTACATGTGTATATTAGGCTTTTAACTAAGCTTCTACGTTGTTTCTGTGTGCGTAAGCTCCGGAACGCCCCCGGAATGAGCGCTCAACCTCGCTTATAAAGGGTGTAAAAAGACTGCTACCGAAAACTGAGGGGTTGCAATCAGACCATGACTCTAAACATATTTAGCGAAAAAAAACGCAAAAAAAATTTTTGACTCAGCTTCGTCATGTTATGTTATTTTCGTTTATTTACTACTACAGGGTCACGACTGTATCCCCAAGGCGCGGTAGACATTCTCTCAGATCTTTTATATTCCAGATCCTTTGATGATCCTTTGATCCTTTGATTTCTTTTTTTACTACTAGTACGACATAATAAGACCATACCTACCTAATAATTGCATTTATAAAAGAAAAAAACAATTAAAACTCAAAATCCAGCAATCTACGCAAAAAAACGCACCCAAAACATACGCAAACAGCACTCTTCAAACGCTGTTTTCTCCGGATATAATGCTTTTTTCGGAAAATCCTTTTGGATTTGGTTGTGTGTTGGGATGCTGTACCTACCCCTTTCGGCTTCGGTAGACGTCTTTTTACACCCTGAATATATTTTTTATAATAAAATAATAAAAAAAACACTGGCACTCTAGGAGTTCCGACAGAAGTGAAAACTTGAACGAGGTTTCGGTAACGGTTCTAAACTAAAAAAAATAACAGCACAAAAATAAGCTGGTGTAATCACATCACGTTTACTGGTCACGTAACTCGCATGGCGAATCCAAAACTGCTCAACGAGCCTAAAGAAGTTTTCACTTCCAAAAAAAATACCGTGTCTTTGCACATTCATGAGCCATGCCATAAACTTGTAGCACAGCTTGTCTTAGGTCACACTTGATACAAATCAATCGTCACCTACAACCAATATGCGTAGGAATATTGATTGGTTTCATCTCAAAGAGACGTGCCGTTGAGTTGCTTCTTGACGATGTATGAATCATTTAGTATAAAAGGCATAAGTTAAATTATATATCTGCGTAGACTTACACGCTTATATCCTGCACAATAAAAATTTGAGTTTGACATCGTGAAGGAAATACTTCGGAGCATAGGATCGATTCTCTCGTTCGATAGGAATTTTGAAGCACGAGGCAGGCATAGCTCGACTCCCTAGAAATGAAAACAATTAGGTTAATACAGAGCGTTTTTCCATTGTAAAAACGTTCCGGATGAACATACCTAGGCGCTATTTTATCCCGGGAAAGTGAAGTTTTCCCGAGGGACCGCGGGTGCCGCGGGTAACACCGCGACGGACAGCTAGTCATTAATATAACCGCAAGTTCAATAAATGATAAGACCTATAACATGTTGACACAAACATAACATGAATGAGAATAAACACTTTGACTTTGTAGTTGTATACCTACAATAACAATTGCAGTACCATAGAAAACTGAAACAGATGCACACGAAAGGAAATGGAGTAGGTACCTAGAATCTATTTAGCAAAGTAATCCTACCCAAATATAATGATTATCTTACGGTGCAATCACAGCGGCCCCATCCAGTCAGGAACGCTACGTGCCCGTCCAGCAGCATTGTCGCCGACGCTAGGCGTATGGCCTTCACTGCGAATCTGAAAAATGATGCTATTCATTTATCGCTCAATAGATAAAGCCCAAGAAAGACGAATAGCGACGAGACATCAGCACCTGAAATTGCTAAACGGATGAATGTACTTAACTCATAAACTCATTCTTGATAGATTGTCGATGTTAAGCAACGTTCTAAACGGTCCGTAAATGGATGGGTTCATTTTCATCTGAACGCTTCCGTGCTCAGGAGGGCACGTTAAATTGTCGGTCCCGGCTATTTGAGTCGTTATACCATTCCTTAGAGCGGCCTAAAAACTCCGTCACCAGAGTTGGCCACTGACTCATACGAGCTTAGGTATTGTGAATGCGCGATCATCGCTAAAGCCATCACCAAAGTTTTATGGCGCAATCGCATCGCGCTTACCTACATCAATCAGGACATCTTGATCGCGCGTTCGCACGAACTAGATCACATTCTATTAGACCCCTCGCAGACTACAGACTTTCTATCGGTCGATAGTTGAGACAGGCTATCTTCTCCATTCTCATTACGAGCCGAAGTATATTCCGTCTCAACTATCGGCCGATAGAAAGTCTGTAGTTTGCGAGGGGTCTTAGGGCGCCGTACCCTGAATTCACACTTTTTACCCTTAAAAGTGAAGTACCTATTTCCGTGGGAAGTTAATTATTCATTTATGCTTTCGTCCGTAGCCTATATCATACAATCAAATATGATATTTCAAGCTACTATCTACTCAAAGTTTCATCCATATTCGTTGTGTCTAGACAAGAGTAGGTATCGTATACTCGCTTACCTATAATTGGTATCTTCATAGAAGCGCACCATAGCGATATCTGCTTTCAGGATGTATGGATCGAAGTGCGGGTGTACGATAACTAGTAGCACGGTGGCGAGGAAGGTGCCGCGGTCGCAGTAACTCTCTCCGACCACCACGCTCAGCTCCGATGGCGACACACTACACCAGAAAATACATAATTACTTTATTATATGATCACTATACCAGAAATTATTATGAGAGCAGCACAGCTAGTTTTTTACACCTGTATTAAACTTGATAATATAAAAAATTGAAGTAGAGGTATGATGCATACGATTGTAAATTCCCGGCAATTTTGCTAGGCACAACGGATACTATCATTATTTATTCGTTTTACTTTAGACATCAAGTTCACAGCTTTCAGCAAATATTGACTTTGCCTATTGAACAAAAACACACTTATTGTATTTATGTTTTCATACTTATGTAGGTACCTATGTTGTATTATGTTACATATTTTATACCAGACATGAATTATTCGTTCAAACACCAGAGCTTTTACTGGGCTACGAGAGTGCTACGGGCTGCTAGGTTCTGGCTTCTGTGCTGCGCAAAACATATTTTGATCTATTCTACTGCACTAAAATAAAAGTATGTATTAACAGGAAATAAATTGTTCAGTAAAAGGAGGTAGAAAGGTAGGTATTACGGTAACTGAATCCTAGGGGGATCCAAAAGCTAACTCGAAGCCTAGCGAGAGCTTATACACTTCTGAGTGGAATTCAAGTTCACCCAAGAGTAAAATAGTCTATAATAAGCCAGTCCGGCTTCCATCAAAGTTGAAAAAGGAGGTGAAAACAATTTTAGATTGAAACACTAAAATAAGAACAGAAATACTGTTTTTTAGAAACAGTGGGTTGAAACAGCATTTCTGACAACAAACTCCTGCATTTGGTCACAACAAATACAGCGAATAGAAACAGATTTTCAAAGCTTGGATTAGAAATATGCAACTTGTTTTGCTCACTCACATTTTACAAAATTCCGTCTTAGATTCTTTTTAATACGGCTACATTGAAACACGATTCAGAATTAAACCTTTATGAGAGTTTTGTTCAAATACAAAGCTTTGAGAAATTGAAATACACATTTATGTAACAGCTGGAATACGGAATGTTCAGAAAAGTTGTACTTACGGAGAAAATTACGAAGATAAGGTTTTTTTAACGATGAGGAATTTTTTGTCAGAAAAAGTAGACTTAAAAAATTGTCCTGACTCAACATTAGAACTGCATCGTATCAGAACACGTTCATGAGAACCCCAAAATTTATAGTACTTGAAAATGGCAACGTACTTAACTAAAGGATGCGCCACTGTGATCACCACGTTCTTGGTCAGCAGAGTGCCAACCAGATAGTGTGCGTGCTGCCGACGGATGCTCACCACATACGGATGCTCTCCGATAGTAACACGCTGCCCTCTGAATACCTACATAATAGTAGATTATTCACCAAGGGGATAAAGCAGTGTATTATGTCACGGGCGCCATATTGAATCCCAAGCACATCGAAGGATTCTTTAGTTAACTCCCGAGCGACAGCGAGGGTGTTAATAGTTAACTCCCGAGTGCAACGAGGGAGTTATTGACTAGAATCCTGAGACAGCGAGGGAGTCAAGAGCGCCCAAGACTAAGACAGCTTTATCCCCGAGGTGAATACTCTACTTTTCACACATAGGTACTGCGAGAAAAATAGTGAATACTTACACCCAGAAAATAGCAAGCAAGTCTAATGAACAGGTTTTATAGGTAGAATAATAATAATCTGTTCGTTTTTTTTATTCTACCTACACTGTCCCACTCCTGAGCAAAGGTCTCGCCTAATTCTTTCCAACCATCTCTCTTCTTTGATAGCTCCCACCACCGACTATCGAATGAGTCGAGGTCGTCATTCTCAAAAAATATTTTATTGAGGTCGTCCGTTTATTTTCAAAAAATATTTTAGCATTAATATGCAACAACATTAGATCGCTCAATAGTTTGGAGGCATTAACCACACTTTTTCCTTATATTTGAATAAATTCTACTTGGTGCAGGTCTCTATGGTAAACATTTTCATAGAAACATCAAAAATCAATTCGGAAGAAAAAGATTAGTTGCCTAATTTTTTCTTTTTTTTTCGTATAAAGCCGGGTCCGCAGCGACGTGTTTTCGTGTTTTTGTACAAAATAACCTGTCAATTCGGGCTTGGCATAGACAAAAATAACAACAAAATGTTTTCCGAGAAGAATGGATAACATCCCCCGCATTTGCCTGCGGGGAGGGAAAGTGGTTTGTGTTGAAGAAGTCAATGTCAAATGTGTAAATTTTTTTGGTCTGGACCTAAGATAAATAGTGTACCAAAGAGGTACCATGCTAAATCCATGGTCTGGAACGTCTTGAATACTTACTTGTCTTGGTTTAGCACTTAGATTTTGATCATCTCATCATCGGCCTATATGACTGCTGGACATAGGCCTCCCCTAAATGACAGACGCACTGAGAAGACTTTCGTTTTCAAACATTGCGGTATAGGTGACGAGAAGACTCGACGTAGTTTTTCAAATGCTGCCCAACCCAGCTGAATCTTTCTCTTGGCCTCCGTCTCAAAGTTGCTTCTACCTAACGGCAAAATCTGCCCGAGGTATGTGTACTGCGAGACAACTTCAAGAAGGTGACCATTAACAGCGACCATTATTGTGGAAATGCAGTGGACTAAAGAAAAAACTTTGCTTTAAATACAACTGTTAGGAGTAAGAACGGTGCTTTGGGATTTTACGTTGGAAGACTAAAGAAAAAAACTAAATCTAAAAATCTAAAACCTTTATATTTAGCATGGTATACCTCTTTGAACGCCTACCTATATTTAAGACATTGTAACTAACATGAAGCAATAAACAAATTGAATTGAATTGAATTGAATTGATACATCCTATTTTTATATGGATAAAACAGTTTACATGTCTTCTGCGTCGGAACTCATTTTTGAAATGTAAACAAAAACAATAACTACAAATAGGCGCAGAGGACGGGCGGTTATGTTTTTATTTTGTACAAAAACACAAAAACAAGTCGCTGCGGACCCGGCTTAAGTTATATTTGGTGTGGACTCAATAGTAAAAATTTTAATAGAAATGTTGAAGTTCGAAATTCAAATCTCATTACTTATCTGTTCACATGAGGTTCAGAGGGAGAAATGAAATCCCATACAACTTTACCTCCCGCCGGCCATTTTGTTTTTTAGGAGGGAGAAACGAGTTACTTTCTTTAAGGACTGTGAGTCGAAAAATTGTATGGTTTTTGAGAACCGGGTGTGAAAAATTAATTATCTTTTTAAAACGAAAACTATTATGAAGTCGGTTTTTTCGTTTAAAAAAGAATCCAACGATTCACACACAGAACGGTCGAAAACTACAAAGAACTTTTTTGTTGTGCTTATAATAAACCTATTACAAATATTAAATCCTCGATAACTTTGTGATAGTTCAATTTTTTTAAAATCAGACCACGCTTTTAATATAATCAATTATAGAATTCACGCAAATCTTACCTTGCGATTTAGCACTGGAATATCACCAGGCTTAGGATAACCTTCGTTTTCCAGAAGCGTTCCCAATTCTCCAGTTGTGTCGTTTGTACTCACAATGAACCCTGAACAGTGTGCCACCAGATTCCAAATTACTGTGAATTTACAAATCGGGAAAAAATCAGATAAGTAAATAAAATGGGTAGGTATGTTTTTGGTTTCAGAACGGGTGTGAACCTAGTGAACGTATTTCATTCGTTTTATGGGCCGTTAGATTATGGCCTGATTTGACCAAAGGTGAGTCGCAATGTAAGTCCTAGACGGCGAATAAAATAATCTCTGTATTTATTGATTATACTGCGGAATGGTTTTGTTGAATCCGGCCCTAACCATTCTAGTATTGGATGAAATATTTTGTCAAATTTTCATGTTTCATATTTCATATTTTCGTTGAGGTACGATTCTGATAGAAAGATCACATAGGATCACATGCATAATGCGTCTTAAGTTTTACCTGCCTACAAAGCAAAATTAGGTACTATAAAGGTAGATTATACATAGTTATAGTAATTTACAAGATCCAGTAAGTATAGGTACCTAATAGAAGAAAAAAACTTACCCAGCTTTAGTATGAGTTGCATAGTAGACTTTTTTTTGAATATTTCATTGTTTTCAATGGATTCGCGCGGTTGTCTTATTTATGAACTAACATGAAGCAATAAACGTTTTGAATTGAATTGAATATGACGCTGCTAATAATCAACTTGGCCATGATTTACCAAAAAAAATTAAAGTAGGTAATTTATGAACTTAATTTCAGCAAACAAAAAGTTGTATTTAAAAGCCTTTGGTAAAGCCATCATTTGATTTCATAAACAGCTCGCCAATTTGGCTGATTGCTTTTTTTGTGTTTAAAATGTCAGTAAGTTTCGGTATTACTGAACCTGCATGTGTAGTTTCGGATTACATCCAGCGAGTACACTGACCTCACAAAGTTCAATATTAGTGTAAATTTTAGCTTCACAAATTCAGCCTTCAACTGCCAGTTATGTTAACTGAAGTAAGTATTTATTAATTCACGTTTCCTTCAACCCCAGTGAAACGTTCGACGTACGTGGCAACATCCAAATGGAAACTGATTAACGTTTCACTACCTACTACACCAGAGAACCTACTACGATACCTGCCGGTAGATGGCTACCTACTACCTATGCAGTATGCAGTGTGGTTAGAGCTATCTGTCAAACAAGAGGATTTCAATCAGTGATTGGTTATACCTACACCTACACTGTAAGTAGTATCCCAATTCACTGATTTCAACTAAGTACATCGCCTCTGGTTGCGGTGCCAAATTGATGCTTAATAAAGGTTTTTTTTACTGCCTACCAATCTAGATTTTAAGTTTAACATGCATGTAGGTATTCGAGCCGTGTTGGTCGAATTGGGTTGTGCCTCGACTTTCAATCCGAAAGTCGTGGGTGCGTATCCCGGCCGTGCATCAATGGATTTTAGAAAAATTTATAACACGAGCTTACGGTGAACGAAAATATCGTGAGGAAACCCGTAGCTTAGTCAGCTCCACACGTATTGACGTTGTCTTACCTGTGGGCCAGGCTGATTAAGCTGAGATGGTTTAGGTGCTGGGCAAGCCTATTCCATCTCAAACATTGTCCTAGGCACTAACTCGTCCCGCATGGATTGCCTCCTGACGTTGTATAAATCATCTATTATAGGTACCTAGATGTAAAATGCCGAAGTTGTAGGTGTTCACTGTGTGCCCAGTGACAGTAACTTCCACATGCCTTTAGATGGCATGCAAGCTATACTGCTCCGTTTTACTTGCATTGTCGGTTTTTTGTAGAATATAACTAGTTGAACTACTCGTAGTCGCCGACAGCGAATTCACCAATATTACCTGTAAACAACATTGTGCTTTTTTCCATACAGTGTGAAAATATAAGGCTAACAAATCATCTGAATTAATGAGAAAATGCGGATTGAAAGCTATCAATAAATAATTTAATCAAAAACTTAATCTACTAGGTCGAATTTCGGTCACTGGGAGACCATCATTTAGCGAGAGTAGTGGCCATACGCTCGCTAGTGGTGGGCGTAGCAAGATGCACGTGCGCGCGTGCCGGCCAGGCAGCCGAGCGCGTGCGCTGCATGAGGCTCAGGCAGGAAGCGGCGCTGTCGCTCGCGCTGAAGACTCGTGAGCTAGTCGCCGACAGCGAATGCACCGATATCACCTGTAAATAATTTAAAATGTAAACCGACGTCAATGTTGGACTGAGGTTGAAAATTACAAGCGAGGAAGAGGTATTTTGAGTTTTACGGGAAAAGTATCAACCCTCAGAAGTCAGGAATAAAATTTACTTTTATGGGACAAACTCGGGATGTAAGTATACTTACTTACATCATATTTTTAAATCAATCTACAATTGACGGAGATATCGGTCCTCGGACCTCTTCCTTTTTTTTTGAAGTCTGTTAAAGTTCACCGTACCTACCCGGCAGTGTAGTTTTTAATCAGACTTTTTAGTCAACTTTGGTCACAACTGACAAGGAAATCATTGTAAAACCAAAAAGTGCATTAGGTACCTAAATCATAAACTTCTGTACATGCACTGATCTGCTTAGATAAATAAATGCATTTATCAGAATACTCCGGCCTCAGAAACACAAAATACGAATTGCACAAGGTAAGTTGCTTTATAAGCAAGAAGTAGATCGTTTCTGGACTCTCCATTGGCTAGGTCACAGCTTGTCGTATGGAGCTTGCCTATCTTCTTTCAGTAATAAGGCTGAGACTAAAGTAGTCGTAGCACTCTAGCTAGTCTCAATCTTATTCATGTATCAAGGTCTATAGGTAAGATATATAGGTCTCAAGTATCGAAGCTTGTCGGTGACCGTACCACCGTACCTAGATTTTCGTGAGTAAATCTACAAAGAGCAGTGACTGTGGTGCCCACTCAAACGAACGTTACAGCCTCGTCTGGTGCAACAGGCATGGAGCCAGGGTTACTAACTAAAGGCCTTTTCACTAGGTATTTCTGTTCTAGATGAGTTTGTTCAAATCGAGGTTAGTCTATGAATTTTAAAATATACTGAAAAGAAATGAAGCGAAATAACTGGTTAATAAATTAGTACTTACATCAGTCATGTAGTAAGATATAGCACAAGCTCTGCTTGATTTCGGGCTAGATGATGCTGTTTGAAAAGTCTAGCATTATTTATTTATTTATTAACTCATGCGCGCGGCTTCGCCCGCGTGGTATCAACATTTTGAATAGTTGAATCGTTATTGAAACACGAACATACGAATATCCACACATCTAAACAAACTCACAAACTTTCAGATTTATTATATTAGTGTGATTACTTATAACTGTAAGAATCGGTAGCATGTTTTCATCTCTGGTAGGTATTTCTAAAAGATGATGTACATAAGCACCTACAAAAAATTACTTGAGCTGTCAGTTTATCACGTGCTGCTATACGAACAGTAGGATTAGTGAGCGTCGCTTTAGCGCTGAAGATGGCATCGCGTACAAAACGTCCAGCTGCATTCTCTCAAGCTAACATAACCTAGCGGCATGGAACAATGGCAGTTCACAGTGCTACCACAGGAAACATTTGAGAGGAGTTTGTGAAAGGCGAACGAAATTCAATGCCCACAAGTCCGGACCTACAACGATTGCGAGGACTGTAAGTAAGTTCGTTATAGTTTGTGGACTGTTAGAGTAAATAAATAATTAAAACTACCTACATCTGTACCTACATGTGCCATAATACTTATAAAATAGAGATCCACTCCACAAAATGTTCCAACTGTAATCAACTTCGTAATGAGAAATAAGCAAACTGTAGCTTTTGCCCCAGAATCTAGTTTCATTAAAGCATCGCTTTGACATTAGAGGCTAGCTCGCAGCCGTGTTATTGCGTTCACCGGACAAATTGAACTTTGATTGCTTCCGCTTAGGTCCTTCATTAAGTCACGGTTGTGCACGGTCAGGATTGTATATTTAGACTATGGTGGATCGACATAAATGCTTGGGTTTTGTTTGTACAGTCACGTGCAATAAGATGTATACACTCCACAATGTTTCAATCATGTACAGATAAACATGTCCAATAATATTCTGATATTTTTATTAATATTAAAAGTATGGAGTGTATACATCTTATTGTCCGTGACTGTACAAGTTGAATGTTAAATTTAAATCGTACCTAACTGAATAAAAGTTGAATTCTAGAGAGTAAAGAGTACTTACGAGTAGGTACCTAGTACCTAGGACTCTGGATTTCGGCCTCCACCAGCTAAAACGATATAGGTAGTACGCCATTCTTAGGGTCAGTTCATAATTCACATCTGACGGAAGATGCGTCGCGTATTATCGGTCGCGTAGCGCCAGAACAGACAATTATATGAGAAAACATTTAACCATTCACACTTAACCGATAATACGCGATGTATACGATGATAAACGAAGACCGCTGAATACGTTCGACGCATCTTCCGTCAGATGTGAACGGACCCTTACAGTCTTACACCTCCTGGTAACCCCCCTATTAGGTAAGGCAGTTTAGGCAGCGTGTCTCGTGAAAGGGAGTTTCCAGTGTGACGCTACGTCAATAGGTCAGTGTGAAAAGACCGGGCTGCACAAATCGATGATCTTACCTTTGATCGATGATGCAGCAAAGGTCGGCTTTCTGACGAAGAGCCATCTCCCTCCATACTTCTTGTTTGGTATCCCTGCGCCATTCGCAGAAACACCAGCATAGCCACGGTGAGCACAGCAGCGTACACGAAGAACTCTGTTGCCTAACACAAAAACCATTTACCTACATATAAAATAAACGTCTATTACTTATGCATTCCAAACTGTGATTCCAAACAAGGACGAGTTCGACATTTTCCTTGATTCCAAATTGCAATTGAAAGATACAAAAATCCTGTTTGCACTAAGAAAAATACAATATAACTACATTAATGTGGGCAAAAAATTAAATGCCTGATCACATAGCCCTTAAAGTGAATATTAAAGTGACTAATAATAAGCCCTTTTTCACCGATTATTGTATTAGCTTTGTTTGTCCATGATTTGGAAAATTTATTAATAAAATATACCTACCTACTTACATACTTAGGTATGTAAGTAGGTAGGTATATTTTATTAAATTAATTTATTTAGGTACTTAGGTACCTATTTGTGAATTATTTGATTTTAGTCGTTATAAACTTCGAAGCTTCATCGGGCAGTCGAGTAATAGGTAAATCCTATAATAGGTTCAACTTCAACTGATGTTTTTTTCATAAGTAGACATACTCGTAATAATGAGGGTTACTAAAGTGAAATAAAATAAATAAATGTTGTTTAATACTCGGTATTACCACTTGCCTAAATTAATTTATTCTGTTTGGTACAATACAGTGAAAATCCAAAACATTTCTCACTAGCGAGACAAAGGAGAAAGCCATCCGATTGGAAATATTTCTACCAAATGCACTCCAAACGAACAAAATGTACCTAAATAATAGGATTATGAGCTCAACCAAATGGAAATATCACAGGGACCGCCCGGAAATCTGAGAAAGAATCCGTAGATTTTATTGAAAGATAAATTCAAGAATAAATAAATGTGGTAAGCCCCTTCAGGAAGAACTTAGTTGCACAAGGCCCTGTAAGTTTCTGAAAAGCCATTCTAGTGCGGTTCGTACCCTCTATCTATAGACACAGTAGCAATCCATAATAGACCGTCTTTTGTGTCTCCGATTCAATAGAAATTGATGTTTAAATAGGGACACTCATGGGTAAATTTATGTGATTTTATGAGAAGCAAAGCTATTTAATTTTTCATTATTTTAAATAAGTATACCCAGCAGTGGGTGAAGTCAGGCTGTGGATGATGATGATGATACCTTAGATCATTTAGACGGGATGCGTCTACCCTTGTAGTTTCCCCTCTACCAAAATGTACATGATTCATGTGCGTCTTGTAATATTTCGTCTCTGCGTAAAAATTTTATTGTCAGTTTTTATGCATAAGTGTGTGTAAAATGCGTTTGTGTGCTACCTCGTCCCCCGCAAAAATTAGCAGAAAATGTAACAGGAATTCCGTCAATAGCAAGTCCCTACTTTTTAACTGACTTTAAAAAAGGAGGAGGTTCTCAATTCGCCTGTATGTTGTTTGTTTTTTTTTTATTCTCCAGAGGTGGTCCCATATAAATTTTATTCCTGAGAGTTTGATAATTTCCCGTAAAACTCTAAAAACCTTCCCTCCTAGCCATTGTAAATCGAATCGACAGATAAGTCTAATTATGTCAAACTGACGATTTACGAGTACCTACTAATGCCAAGAATTCGCGTGTAGAGTCGAACATTGAAGTCGGTTTTTCTTTTAGTTTTATTTGTCTGAGGTAGGTACTTACTTACTACTTTTCTCCCGCCCGCCATTTTGAGTTAGTGATGTATTACTTATTTTCGACTTAGTTTGTAGGTATTGTCGGTAAGTAATAACGTTTCAAGTTATCTTTTCAAGCAGATGGTGTGAAAGTACTTTTCTTATTGAATGGAGCAATCTTTTAGCTTAGTAAATACATTTCATTTTAAAAAAGAACGTTAAAAGGAGCTATTGTAAGTTGCATCGTGTGTTGTGACTCTTTTATTCTCCACTGCGCTGTGCGGGATAAATGTTTGAATGATCTGCAATTTTTATTTGTTGTGTTAAATAAAAATTTCCTTTCATTATAATCTGGCCGGTTTTTAAAGTGAAGATAAATTTTGCCAAAAATATAAATCCCCTTCCACAACCCCTCGTAGGTAAGTACCACATATTTCGTATGACAGCTCTACAAACTTACAAAATTTTATTTGTAATTTTTTTAATTTTTTGTTTTGCAGTTAGTTTTTAGGCCACCTTCAAGGAATGCCTCCATCAAAGCCGTTCGTTTGTACGTACGCAGCTTTGCAAGCTGCGACAGTCAATTTGAAAAAAAACGTAAACAGGTTCACGACTTCACGAGGTTCACGACCCCAACGCGCGGTTAACATTCTCTCGAATCTTTATTTGTTTTATTCCAGATCCTTTGAAGATTGTACAGGGAGGTAGTCAGAGGCATGTTCGTCCAAGTAGCTACATGTATGATAATGCCTACATTTAACCATTTTACCACGATCAATTTTAACCAATACCTTAGGCATATAACTTACCCTGGACTCGAAGATCTTGGTCTGTGCGACGAGAATCACAATCAGGTTCCCGAACGCGACTGACACGTACCAAGCGGCGATTGTGATTGTCTTCATGCTTTTTGGTGCCTGCAAAACAAGATGCCATTAATCTAGCTGATTTTCACTAATTAGCATTCAAACCACGACTTTGCATTGCAATTTGCATTGTAACGTGGACCCCAATTGCAGAGGACGTCTCGAAAGTTATTACAAATGAGTGGCAGAATTGATAGTCTTATAGCACAATAAGATCACGATACGTGGAGTGCGTCTATATCTACTATAAAGCGATAAGAAAGGATAAATAGGTATAACTCGCGTCACGTTAAAAGAACGCTGGAAAAAAGTGTTTGCGCATGGGTACACTCGCGCACGAAAGTACTCAACCTACTGTTATATTGTTGAACTAGCCTTTCGCTTGTGGCTTTGTATATTGGTTATTGGTAGGTACATTCAAATATATTAGATAGAGTTATCATTAAATATAAATAAAAACATATTTAATTCCGTAAATAATGTTAGGGTTTATCAAGACCAAAGAGAAGGGAAGATTCCTTACCTGCGTAAAAGAGAACTCCAGTCCCGAAACCGCGAACATGATTTCAGCAATGGATACTAGCAGGTACTGCGGCACTATCCACGCCAAGTTCAGCTCATTGGGAGGGTTTGGAGCGTGAAGCACGGCCGCGTCAAGCCGGCCCAAGCGCTCTCTCACACAGAGTACGTATACTCCACCAGCGCGCAGGTAGCCCTCCCCTGAGCCTGACACTTCTCCGTCCGCACTGCTCGCCCGCCATCTGAACCTACCAAGAAATAACAGCAGCTTTGCGTTTCATTGACACAATTGACTATCCATCAAAAATATTATTGTGGTGACTTGACACTCACGGATAGGGATCCACGGGTCGGTGAAGGTCGCGGGTTCAAGTCCAGAATGAGTAATTCAATTCAATTTCATTTTATGCAGGTAAATCATTTGTAATTTCGTAAATCCAATTTTAATTTTGGGACTTAAGAAATGAAGACCTTACATAAGCCAGATTAGAAGCGCCGCCTCTAATCTGGCATAAGTAGTAAGGTCCGCTTCTGAAGCGGATATAGTTAACCAAAAAAGTAAGTAGGTAGTAGTAACTCATAAGTATTTTTTTCCAAAGTGGGATCACGTAGGTATATCTGCTTTGAAAATCCCTGAACCTGCAAAATGGCAATGTTAGGGTAAAAGCGGGTATCGCCGGTCACCTAAGCAAAAATAGCTCCCATTCATTGAAAAATTAACGTATAGTTAAACAACTTTTAAAAAATAGAACTTCAAATATTCTTCCAAAATAATCACCACCATTGCGATCAGATATAATAAAAACAATGTTAAAAATAACGGTTTAGAAAAAAGTGGCTTTGACCGGCATTGCCCGACATGTCGGGTAACGCCGGTCATCTATATTTTATTAGCATTATGCATTAGCCATCTATATGTTTTTCAGGTAAATATAAAATTTGTCGAAAACCTGTCGTAAAGTGCGAGAACTTTGTGATCGGATGGGTAGCTAAATAATTATACGATAATAATTATCAATGACAATGAATGAAATACGATTAGATAGATAAAGAATGATCAGTTGCTATTTTGATAGGCACCACGATATCTGGTAGATACCTTGAATAGGATGCTATAATAGGATGAAACGAAACTTTTGTATTAAATATGAACTTACTTTCCCGGCTGCAGGCACATGTAGGCTGACTCGCCAATGTGGTCGACCGGCGCGTCAGATACATAATAAATGTCGCTCAGTCGCTTCTCCGTTTCCACGGCAATAGACACGTTCTTATTAGGCCCAGTCTCACCCAAGTATACCACTCTGTTTACAGAAAAAATGGTAAACTTCTTAAGATAATTAATAGATTCACTGTACCGGGGATGCGCAATTTGTGCCTATGAAATTGCAAACAAGTCAAAAAATCAAAAATGACGCTTGAACTAAGTTGCATAACTATATCCAAACGTATGTGGGTACTTGCTTTAACTTGGGTTTTCCGGTCAGAGACTTGATAAATGGGTTCGGATCCATGTAGTAGATAAATATTTGATCGTCTGAATTCTGCCCAATTATGACCGGCATAAACTGAAAAGTAGTATAATAATTAAGTACCTAGTATCTACTCGTATTACGTTTTTTTAAAACAAATAAGTTTATTTGAAAAAAAATTCAACAAGTAAAACCTTTTAATAGGTTACCGTGAGCTGAAAATTTCATTTCAATCAACCTATTTCCTGAGGAGTTCCGTTCTCCATCATCGGATCAGCTCGCAGTCACCATATTTCAAAATAGTAGATGAAACTTGACCGATGTAGTGAGTTTCAACTCAATCAACCTATTATCTGAGGAGTTCCGTCTCTCATCATCGGATCAGCTCGCTGTCACTACTTATATTTTAAAACTTTAGATGATACTTGATCTACAAACCGAGTTTCAACTCAATCGGTCGAATATCTGAGGAGTTCCCTCCATCATCAGATCAGCTAGCTGTCACCATTTTTGAAAATTTTAGATGATCTACGAACCGAGTTTCAACTCAATCGGCCTAATTTCTGAGGAGTTCCCTGGAAAAGCTCATGATTCCATCATCAGATCAGCTCGCTGTTACCATATTATTGCATTGTCACCGAGGACTCACAAGTGTACCAAAATTCAGCTCAATCGGACACCGGGAAGTGTCGAATTAAGAAGTCAAATTAAGCTTGCAAACAAACATACAAACATTGCAAGCTTTTAAAAAAAAAGCCGACTTCAATATTTGACACAGGACGCGGCGTGACTCAGGGCTCAATACGGCTACTGATCTTTTTCTTCCGAGATGAATTTTGAAGGATATGCAAATTTAAATAGAATAGAAATCGAAACGACTCGATCGACATCTAGACTCCACTGCGTCTAAGGGCCAGGCGCGGTCGCAGCCTGAAATTTTGGGGGGGGTCACTACACTAATAATAGACTTCATTGCACAATAAACAGGATTTTTCTATAGGACGTGTACGATTTGGGGGGGGGGGTTGGGTCATGTCCCCCGTGACCACCCCCCTCGGACCGCGCCTGCTAAGGGCAGACTGCATTGCACACATTTTATAACAAGTATGGCGGCACGTATGTTCATGGCATTAGGAAATCTTCAGTTTGACACAAGTAATGTCAGGAACTCACTTGCCGCGGTACTTGACATAAAAATGCTTAAAAATGCAAGTAGGTATGCAATTTTGGCATACTCGTATAATGCCATTAGACACAGGTAGTCTTTTCCTTATCTGTCGATTCGATTTCTATTTGTAACATAACTAGGAGAGTTTTACGGGGAAACTATTGCTTCATCCAATAGTTTGCTTTACAAACCGATGCAAACTAGGCACTCCAATCAGCATTGGAATTGCTTGCATTCAAACCAATAGAATCAATAGAAATCAATAGAATGTCAGCACCCCACTTCCCACTAAAGTAATAATGCTGAAAGTTTGTGAGTTTCTTTAGATGTTTGTATGTCTGTGTTTCAATCACGCCTAAACCAGTGAAGCGATTTGGATGAAACTTGGAATTGGCATAGATAGTGACCTGGAATAGGATAGGTATAGGCTATTCAAGCGCATTCGCGCGCAGTAGCTAGTGAACAATAACTTACATCAACAAAAAAAAGCTTTCATTCTACCGAAATTGATAAAAATTTAAAACACAAATAAATTGGATCCACTGGAGTTCAATAGGCTCCGCATCGCAGCGCTGTGACTCTGTCACAAAACGTGCTAAATGGCATAATCTTAGGGAGGCCTATACCCAGCAGTGGGTAAAGTAAGGCTGTGGATTACGATGACGATGATGCCAAATGTCACGTTTTGGTGACTCGCAAACGTTGTTTAAATGTTACACTTAGGCCGCGAACGCACAGGCAGGCGGCTTGCTTAGCGCCTAGAGCCTAGTATCGTGGATCCTTCCTACTTGCTAGCTAGATGCCAAGCGCGCAGTGCGGCCGGATGCGAACATTTTAGAACATTCGTTTTACTAAGCTACTCGCTAGGTGACTCGCTAGGCTCTAGGCGCTAAGCAAGCCGCCTGCCTGTGCGTTCGCGGCCTTACACAGCCGAAGGGGTGGCTGTGCCAGCATTTTTTCATACAAACCGTTTCAGCGACAGTCTTCAGCTCGTCCTTGACCACGTGTCTCTTCATGACCCTGCCGGCGCAGTTGGCGGAGGAGCTGGCGGTGAGGGAAAGGACGCGGTGCGGGAGGGGGGTCATGAGCGCAGTTCCGTGCGACTCTACGGAGGCCGAGCCCTCCTCTCTCACCGCAACCTCAACCGGACATTCGAGAGTGTTCAGCAGCACCAAGCCCGTTTGAAAGTGTCCCGGGACTTGCAAGGTTGATCTCTGGATCAAATATTTAGTAGGTATAGGTATGTCTACATATTCAGGTCGTATTTTGAGGAAAAACTCTCTAAGTCCTTGATATAATCATAACAAGTCACTAACTCCATAGAGATTCTACCCGCAATTTGTTTTTTTGAAATGAAATCCAGCGACAAGTGTTCGCGATTTTTTAAACCGTGTAAAATTGTAAAATAATGGTTTAATGTGAATGAGTTTATTTGAAGTCATTAATGACAATGCACTTCAAACTGTTAAGTTAATAAAAACTACAAGTTTTTGATTGAATTTCGTTTCATATTAAGTAGAACATTTTAATCCTTTTCGATCAGTATTCCAGACAAACCAATGACTAAGAGTTACTTCAAGATCCCTACAATGCATCTGGTAGTGTTTGGACACCAGAAATTAATTGGAAACCTCTAATAAATCGACATACACTCGTACAACATAAATCGACACATCAAAGTTAAACATGGATCATTTTCTAACAAGGCAATTTTTCCACTAAATCACCCACACCAAAAAAACTTAAAAATGGAGTTAGTAACTTTCAGATCTGAGCCATTCATTTTGTAATAGCTACCCATTAGTACCTACATTATAACTCAATGTAGCTACCCTGCACTTCGAACCACCTTGAAGTCGATCGGATGTATTCGGAAATAGAGAGAACTTCGAAACAGCCCGAAACGCTTTATTAATTTAGTACTTATCTGTATTCTGTGATAGAGCCCATAATTAAAACCAACAACTTACTTCTATCCCAATCTGTAGTATCCCAGCAGACACAAAAGCGAGTGCGGCGAGTATGCCTCCTACGAACATCTTATGCAGTGGAGCCAGTTCGGGTAACAGTGGCCAAGCGCCTCCGGGGCACACCGGGATCATGACCAGGACCATCGCGGGATTCATCACCTGCAGCTGGTCAGGCATCAGGGTTACACCGAACACTTCGCTGCGGAGACGCGATGCTTGGAATGTCCAACGTGAGCCCTAGGAAAGTGGTAAAGGTAACGCAGTGTCTTTTTAATTTATATCGCGATTGTAAAAAAGTCAGTGACTAGGTCGGTATAGTTTGAAAGCAAGGGCATAAATGCGTTTTTTGCTGGATCATTAGATATTTTTTTCGGTGCCGGCTAATATAAGTTAAAACTCCTTCACCAGAGTTAGTCATAGACTCATACGAACTTACTTTTTAGGTAGGTTCCTACCTGGCTGCCTTTTCACATTACCTACTAGAAAACATGTCGGAAAACTAAAGAGTTTTCTAAAACTAAAGAGAAACTTAAAAAAAAAGTAAGTTGGATACTAATGAAATAAAAACCTAATGAAAACCAACCGTTTAAAATCAGTTTTGATCTAAAAACACGTTGTGCTTGATACCAAACGACGTGAAATCGTCAGACAGAGCCTTGGAAATGTGAAAATGGAAATAGGGAAGGGCACGTACGCAGATTATCTAATTCAAACAGCGGGCAGCACTGTTTGCCACGTCCTGTGACCGACACACCGGTACTGTCTGTTTGCACTAAACTCAGCATAGGTATGGCAGTAAGTACACCAGATACCTACCTCCTTACACAGAATTGAATTTAGGGATAGTCGGCACTGTGATTTGAGATCCTAAAATCAAAACCTATAGGTACTTAGGTAGTGGGGGCAAGATTGAAAAAGGTGTAAGACAATAAGTCTACACTATACCCTACTCAGCGTACGTGTGTTTGGGAAGAGTCAGAAAATCTAATTAAATTAGGTACCTTACCTACCTACCTTCGTCGATACAAGTAGGTCAGGTACCTACTAGCTATAGCCTAAATTGAACTTGTAGGCACAGAGGAGAACGGGCAATTATTCACAACATCTAAACTAGCCGGCAGGGTTCAAAACAAGGTGCATTCGATAGGAGCTTTGGTGCTAGGTAGGTACCTACCTAAGTATACTTAGGCACTTGCATTTTTTTCTGTCACTAAAAAGAAGGTACCTACGAATAGTAGAAAAAATTAATTTATTAGGTAATAGATACGTGCAGAGGCCCGCATCGAAGCTGCTATAGGTACCTACCAACTAGGGCTTCCATTCGAATAATCGAATTATTCGAATATCAAAATGGATCGATATTTCGAATATGAACTTAAGTTATTCGAATATTCAAAAATATTCTGCAACGCATATCTCAACGCCAAATTCAAATTCCAAATGGCACAATGAACAATTCCAACATTGGCGCTGTGGCGCACGCATCTTTAATGGTACAATTGAGAAATTATTTATTATCCACGCTTCACCCAACGGATACCTATGTATTCGTGAATTTAGCCGTTTGTCTGCGCAGAACACAAAAGCGTTCACTGCGCAGACAAACGGCTAACTTCACGAATGCCTAGATCCTAGATCCGTTGGGCGAAGTGTAGGTGTACTCACCCCAGCTTACCTACCTCCTTTGATAAATCTACTAAAATATCCATAGATTCAAATGCACTAACCTGCTGATCGAACAGTGACCAGAATATAGGCACTGGCAGGTACAAGTAGAGTATAGAGAAGACGATCTTCATATCCTCAACTAACTTTTTCCCGTACTTCTCGATGGAGTAATCGAGCCAGTGGCCGTGAAGAGCGCCATCATTCGCGTCGTGCTTCATACGCTTTGTAAACGCATACTGTAACAAATCAATCATAACTCTTACTTATGTCAATGAAAAAAGTGAACTTTATTATTCATAAAAAACACGTTCAACAACATTAAATAATTAAATTAAATAAGTACTCGCCTAATTTAAAAAATAATCCTTACCCAAGCACAGGACACAAACTTCAATGTGATGTTATCGCGCGGTTGTTTTATTCTGTACCAGGGCTTTCCAGCGACAAAGATTACTGAAATCAATCAATATCATGAATCAAAGGCTCGATCTCAATACCCAGTCAGTCAACACTATATAAAAGAGACTATATTTATATAGTGTTCGACTTGTAACGTGCCCTTCGACCGAAGCACGAAAGCGCACAAGCGCAACGATGACTACTTGTGGCTTAACAAAAAGAAGTTATTTAGCCACAAGCAGTCATCGCAGATCATCGCTTGACTTCGACCTATCAAGAACAACTAATCAAGCCACGCGCGTAGGTTGGTACTAATACTAACTGATAGAGATAAGCACGAGCAATGCTGGGAAGCCGAAGCCCAGCGCGTAGCACGTGTCATCTCCGAAGCACATGACGCTGCGGCGAAGCGCTGGGGTGATCACCATCCCCATGAACCCGCCTAGGTTCACCGTGCAGTAGAACGTGGAGAAGAAACGCTGCAGACGGTGGTTCTCTTGGGGCAAACGGAACTGAAACCATTCCGATAAGAAGACTCAAGACTCAATAACTACAAGAGGCTGGTGGGTAAGTAGGTAAATAAACTTCTAATGAAGCTATGCTTCTAACCCACAGACATCAGAAATCCGTGTTCTAACGCAAAATAAGTTTTTTTGAAAAAAAATTCAACAAGTAGGTACATAGGTTACCGTGAGCTGATTGAACTCTCCGATGTAAGTACAAAATTTTAACTCAATCAACCTATTATCTGAGGAGTTCCGTTGTCCATCATCAGATCAGCTCGCAGTCAACATATTTCAAAATTTTAGATGATACTTAATCTACAAATCGAGTTTCAACTCAATCGGCCTATTTTCTGAGGAACTAAGTTCCCTGGACCAGCCTATGACTCCATCATCAGATCAGCTCGCTGTAACCTTATTTGCATTGTCACCGAGGACCCACAAGTGTACCAAAATTCAGCTCAATCGGACACCGGGAAGTGGGTCAAATAAAGCTTGCAAGATTTGACCCGGACAAACATACATACCTACATACAAACATTGCAAGTTAATTAAAAGCTTTTAAAATAGGATGATTTCTGATATTTTTACTGCAAAATGCTGCAAAATAGGAAATCTCGCCACCACTGCAACGTCACGTTTCTTAAATTTATTAACTATTTTGGAACGTCAGTGATTTAAACATTATCATCATCCGCAGCCTGACTTCACTCTGCTGGGTATAGGCCTCCGTCTGCTTTTAAAGATACCGGGAAAATAAAAGCTCGTAAAAACAAAATTCATTTAACCTGATCACCGCCAAAAGCAGCCACACATGGCTTGATACCTCCAGTTCCGGTAGCAATCAAAGTCAATCCGATCAACGACGTGCTTCTAAAGACAAAATAAGAAACAATGAACATTTTTAAAAATAGTTTATCCCCTTGAGCGTCAGAGCTTGAGCTCAAATAGGTATATAAACTTACGTTGGAGGCAACATGAGAGGAGGGATTGCGGAGCAACACGTGAGCACTGTCCCCATCAAGTAGATTATAGAGAAATACAAGATAACTCTGAAAAAAATGTAAGTATAATTTTTATTGTGAATAACATTAGGTACAGTACTTATTTTATTTTACAATCGTCTAATGTTACCAAAATAATACCTAGGTACCAACATTTTGAATAGCCTATATGCTATTCCAGGTATAAGCTCTACATACATCTGAACATCTAAACATCCAAACATCTATAAACAAACTCACAAATTTTCAGCTTTATTATATGAGTAGGATGTGGGATGAAGTAGGTAAGAAAATTGTGTGGTCTAACTTGTATCTTCCGATAAAGTTGTCAGCCAATATGGCTCCCACCAGCGGCATGGTGTAACACATCATTATAAAGATGTGGTACACAACCGTAGCAGCGTTTTCATGGAGGCAGAGCACGTTCCGAAGGTATAACGATAGTATTGCTGGAATGACAAAGCTGAGTAGAGCTTACATAACAAAAGTAAAAAGTTAGTAGGTTGGTACATTTTTGGTATGAAATCAGTGAGCCAAACTACACATGCTTATGGAACTGAGAAGGACAAGAGCAGCTAAAAAGCTGCTCTTGTCCTTCTCAGTTCCGAACTCAGGAACTGGTACTGAACAATGAGGTGGATGGTATGGTAGGAGGCTAGGAGCTTACTTCTTAGACCGCAGAAAGAAAATCGTTCACAAAACTCTGTAGCAATGATACAAAATATCGATGTAGGGTGGCTATGAATCATCACGATGACTATTTTCACAGCAGCGACAAGATATAACTTTTTCAGAATATAAATAGAATAGAAATAGGCTTTATTATCTCGGTCTAGGCTCTTAGATTTACAGATACGTTGGTCTACTGTAACTAATAAACTTAAACACTTATGCCTGCACATTAATGTCTACCAAATCTTAATATTATACTTTATTTGTTTTTTCAGAATGAAATGGTTTACTTATTGCATAATACCTATACGTTATTTGTACAGGATACCAGACAGTTCGTTTTTGGTCGTTTTATTTTTCTAGCGAAAACATAGATTTAGCATGTGCAATTGTGCATGGAACCTCAGTGGAAAATCTATGCGATTACTAGACATTGATTATTCGACTATTATAGTAGTCAGAAACATTGTCAGAAACCTGTACCAAGGAGGTACTTACTTGGTACTTACCTACTTACCATTCTAAATCTATGTCAGGAAAATAATAACGTTAGTTTGAATGAGTTTCAATTCAAAAACGTTTAAAAATAGAAATAGGGTGCCTACTCGCCTACTCCCTTGCTACGCTCAATCTAGCGATAACTAAGATATCGAGCGAAAACTAAGATAAATATGTACCATAAAGGTACCATGCTAAATCCATGAGCGAAAAGGATAATCTAAGGGAGAAGGCGAGTATGCACCCTATTTCTATTTTTAAACGTTTTTAAAAATTCTAACTCAGAGAAATGGGATACTACTTACAGATAGTATACAACATCATTGTTCAAACTAACGTTATGAAGCCATTATGAAGCTAGCCACGGATATAAAAAAATGGAGTTTTAACGAATCACCATCCATTCCATTTTTTTAATCCGTGAAGCTAAATTAAATCCGTGAAGCTAACGTGAAACGCGCTTCACGTAAATCTATACTAGCGCCACCTGGACCATCTGAAATAGATGTAAAAATGCAAGAGACGATGATGAGATGCAGCGTCGCGCCCCGCTTCGAAATCTTCTGGTGTGACTACCTGTTTTCAATGCAGTATTCATGTTTTACGATAGATGGCATTGACATTTGTTACTTGTGCTACATGCTACCCTAGTTAAAAGAATACTATACATACAACGTTATTAAGGATAAAATGCCTGCTAACTCACTTGTAACTGCACCTCTCTGAGAAACGAAGTATATCATTTTAGGTTCTTTCATTTTAAACTAACATAATTCAGTAATAAAAATATTTATTAGGTACGAAAATCCCGAGATTGTATTTTATATTGGTTTTACAGTCGACGTAGCTGTTCTCACTGTGTTTGTGGACCACAGACGTACTAGGGATACTGCGTTGTGGACCTTTTAACCAAAAAGAAGGCCACGTGAATAAACTTCTACGACCTCTACGGAGCTACGAACGAATGCTACGAAAATCCACACATACGCCTACGAGGTTATCGCGCAGATATAGCTTAGGATTCTTAAAAAATAAAACATTTATTTGAATCTACCATTTATTTTATTTCAAATCCTTAAAATACAATACATAAATACCTGCTTATAGTACCTACTCACTAGATGAAATACATAAGTATAATTTTATTTAACCCTTTCGGTACGGGGTACCGATTATAGAAGGTAAAGCGAAATACAAAAAAAATGTATCTTATTTCACAATTTTTGCTCATCTGGTACCCCATGGTGACTGCTAAGGCTTTTATTATAAGAAAAAAAGGTTTTGCCAAAGTACATTTTTTAGGAATGTCGGCCGGCATACATTTAGGTTGACATTATATGAATTATATAAATCGATTGTAATTTTAAGACATAAATTTCATTGCATTTCGTTAGAGTGACATTAGTTTGTTTATTTGCGAGTATTCACAATTAATCATAGTCACTGTGTGCCGAAAAAATAAGTAACAAAATAACATTAGATGCCCTAAAGAGAAAAAACATCGTCATCGAGAACCTCCTTAAATTCATCGTCTCTTAACTAATTATTGAATATTTTACGTTTCCAAGCGATTTTGAAATAATAAATAGCATAGAAAATGCAGCCACATGCCAGCACCAGCACCCTGCTTTTTGAAGTTGGTGAAGTATTCAAATGACGGATGGGACCTGATGTCCAAAGTTAATGTAAACAAATAATGAGCCAATGTTTTTGTACAAAAATATAATAACTCTCAAGAATTAAGCATAAATAATCTAATAAAGATCACACTTATCTCAAAATAACACTTATGACACCTATAAAACGCTATTAAATTTGATGTTATGTTACACCTATCGACTTTATCGGCCACAGAGGACAGACTTAGTTCTAGAACAGTTTGGAGTATACATACAATCCTAAATACAAAAACAGAGTCTGTGTTGCAATAGCATGGGATGTATTGTCCCATCCATCAAACAGATACATACCAGACGTACCGAAAGGGCTAAGTATATTATATTGTATAGAGGAGGGGTTTAACTCGCGATCAAATTACAAAACTCTTTTTGATCACAGAAGTTTGAGCAATGTTTTTTGAAAACCAAAGCTCACCTCCGACACTTACACCCTTATCTTTAGTCGTTTTCTATATCTCGACTCATCTTCCACTCAAGAGTCATCTCAAGGTACAGTGCCACAAACTAATCTGAACTGGTGAGAGAGGCGCTGTTACCTAGAAATGACAGTTCATTTCTCCACTTGTCTAAGAAAAAGTATTATGACAAGAATGAGTGGAGGATTTTTTAACGACCAAGCGACCAAGCATACCTAATTGCACTCGGAGGTTGAGTGGAACTGCTAACGACTAAAGATATGGGTGTTATTCATATTCACCACGAATAATTTTTCCGAAAAGCTGAAAGGTTACGTTGCGTCGGAGGTTTTACAATTACTAAGTAGGTAATGCTACATTTTGTATAGGAAATGTAAAAAACTTAAAACATCTTTGTAAAAAAATCTTAATAACTAATAGGTGGGATTAAAAAATACTTAAAAAATGTGAATACTTATTTATAATGAAATCATTGTGTTATAATGAAATTTTAAATTGAGAGTTTTTTTTACAACATAGATCACTAATCTACTGAAAATAACATGCCCTTGCCTATCGGAAATGAGTGTGTGTGGAGACCGACAACCATGATAATGATGAAAATGCAACCTAGGTAGGTACGTATTTAATTTTCAAACAAACCTGAGATTCTCTATTTTGTAATTATGTAGGTAACATTTATTCTTGCTCAACATGCTTGACGGTCACCATACTTTTGTAAATCTAAAACATCAATCAATGGTACATGTAGGTAGGTATAATTACCTTATATTCGATTATGGTATGGAACCTAAAAAATCCATTCGTACACAAGTTCCAACTTCCAGTACCTATAAATTCGCCAGAAGGCGTTATGCTATGATTATTAATAGACACCGAATAATTGGATAAACATTACGATTATGCTCACAACAGCTACAACAACTGCAACTGCCTGTGTACTGACGGGCTTCCTTTCGTTGGCTCTCACGTTTGAGGCTGACTGAGCGTCAAGCTGAAACGCTCCAATCCCAACCCAATGTGTATGGTGACACTGATAATACGATGAATACAAAAAATCTTTGGATAACAAATAGGTACGCAGGATATTATTTTTACGAGCCGTCCTTTGTGTAATTATTTTGTAGCCAATTGGATTGACTAAAAATACCTGCAACTGGCTCTATCGAACCTTTCTAATGGTCCGGCTGATCATAATCCTCCGGTTCTTCAGGGTGTTGTCCTTCGGGCTGACCATTCTGATCATCGTGGTTTATGTCAAGTCGGTTCAGGAGGGGTATGCCGTCGTCAGCTTCCGGACGCAAGTTGCCATTGAGAAGAAAGGGTTCCCGACGTGGTGCTGGTTGGTTAGTGACCTCGAAAGCGGTTGAGGTGGGATGACACATGAACACGACGCGATAGCAGCGTTGCTGTATGGATACAAGATATGAATTAGATAAGGCGTGGAGAGTTGAGGCAAGATGCTAATTTTAAGGTCACGGGGCGCAGGACAAACTTCTGTAAGATCTGCGGATTTTGTTTAAAAAAGAAAAAAGCGAATAAATAAGAATTCCTGTAATTATTTGGGGTTTTCAACGTATTTATCCAGAAAGCTTTCTGGATAAATACTTTCGGTGTCTCTCGGATATGATCCGAAAGACTCGGGTTCGGATTTCAGCTAAGCATCTAAACGGTGAAGGAAAACATCGAAATCCCGCGATTTGATTATTTCCATAGGCCGATCAACTGAGAAGATGAATAAGGTGCTGAACAAGCCTGTACTACCTTAATCAACAAAGTCCCAAGGTTTACAGTGGAAGTAGGCAAATGTCGTGTCGTTGTAAATAATTAGTTAAAGATGTAAAGGCCCAAGTTAAGTTTAGGGGTGATAATGTCTACGTAGGACTAGGGATACAGACCTCACTATCATTGGCTGATCGGTAGTCGTTCGGCCCCACAATCAGGAAGCTGCCATGACTAGCTTTGATTTCCATACCAGCCATTAGCTCCAGCATTTCGCCCATGTTTCGTCTCCTGTAAAACATTCCATAAAACAAAATAAGTACTTACTTACCTAGTTAAACCTAAAGCGAGGTCTCTCACATATATGCGCGGTGATACTCCAGTCTTTAAATGGACCCAAGTAGGTACCTATATTTTTTATTTGTGAACGAATTTTGATAAATAATGGTAATCCAATCCGTTACCTTTAGCAATACAACTCTGAAAACCGGATCCGAATCGGATGAGCCATTTTTTAAATTAGCGTGCACAAACGCTCAAACAGACAAAAAGTTAAGTTCTTATTTTATTATTCATAGAATTATATTATATAAATTATATTATATAATTAGAATCATAAGAAAACGACGATTTGTTGATTTAAGCATCCACAATCTTTCGTATAAAAACAGACACAAAACAATTTCCCAAAAAGGATTCAAAGATGATGTTTAGTTTAGGGATAGTAGGAGGCTAATGTAATCGTGCCAGTAAAAGCGCAACAGTCATGCAAAATCATAATAGGTCAGTCTAAGTTATAAAATACTACCTGGTTTTAAGGGTTCCGTACCTCAAAAGGAAAAAACGGAACCTTTGTTGTCCGTCTGTCTGTCTGTCAAGACCCTTTATCTCGGGAACGCGTGGAGGTATCGAGTTGAAATTATCCCTATAAGCTCTGAAAAAATTCAAACTTATACGTTAACGCAAAAAAAAGATACGGCCGTTTATACCGAAAAAAACGTGTATTTCGACACTCATGAAAATCAAAATTCATAGGGTAGGTACTTCCCGTTGATCTAGAACTATACAATTTGGCAAGTATAGTATCGTATAGATGTTTCTAGCTTTAGACTACAAGTACAGGGAAAAAGTGGGTTGCCAAATAGGTATTTATATATATTTAAGGCCCATCGCGTCTTCAAAAATCTTTCAGGGCGTCTGGTCGAAGCGTCGCGTGATTCGAGAGCTGGCGACTTTTTAGCACAAAGAATCAGCATTGCCATTCAGCGTGGCAATGCCGCCAGTGTTTTGGGCACGCTTCCGACTGGCAGTGACCTGGATCAGTTGAGCTATCTATAGATCGTTTTTACGACGATCCTTAGATAGCTTGACTGATTCTATTGTATTTTGTAATTTTACTATTTATATTGTAGTAGCTTAGTTTCTGTAAATAATATATATATATAAATATTGTTTTTTTTTGTTTTGTTATGAGAATCCCGTGAAAATCAATAAAGACTATCCCTTCAATTGATTGTTGCTTCTTGTACAACTTAGTCCATTCGAGAGTGTGTAGCTGCGGTGCGATTGGTGGACCTTGAAAACCATTATGCAACATGTGAAAACTTGTGAAGGCTTAGGAATTAAATTGATACGGTCAAACGTCTATTTACAACCTTAAAATGGGGCTGTTTGTTTAGTTTACAATGAAATACCCTGTAGATTGTAGGTAATTTAAAATAGTTGAGACCCTATCTAGAGTAGGTTGTTCCTATATTACCAAGGTATTTGACGAAGTATAAAACCCTAATCTAATAGATTTGTTCAAAGAATATTTACATTGTTGTGTCCGGCTATTTAAATTCTAAAGGAGAATAGACAGAAATGTGAAGCTTTGATTAAGAAATTAACCTTCGGCAGGCAACACTTTTTTGCATACTTACTTAAACTTGTTTTAAACTCATAGAAAACCATCTTCTAAACGGCACTCATCATCCCAGCTAGCTTAAACAATATGTTACAAGTTCTTTTACTACACTAGGTACTGATCCGAAAACGAAGCCATTTTTAGTGCATTTAGGTAAGAACACTTCGCCCAACGGATCTAAACATTCGTGAAGTTAGCCGTTTGTCTGCGCAGTGAACGCTTTTTCATACAAAATTGTTCATACAAACGGCTAACTTCAAGAATGCCTAGATCCGTTGGGCGAACTGTTCTTAAGTTTGATCCTCAGCTACTTTGGACACATTGCTCGCTGAAACCCGGATAACCTGGAAAAGCTGATAGTATTAGGTCGACGGTAAAAGACCTCGTGGTTGCTCACCTACCCATTGGACAGACGCAGTCAAAAATCTCACCGGCCTACCAATACTAGAAGCTATAATGGCCGAGGACAGGGGGAAATGGAAAAGTTTGATGCATAAAGTGTGCAACAATCCACACTAGACACCGACCTTCAGCAATGAAGATGCCGACTAAGAATAAGACAAATACTCTACATAAAAAGCAACAGGGGTGATGACGAAACACCCCAGCAGTGTCAATATAACAAAAACAACAACATACTGCTACACAATAACTCGTGTAACTGATTGCATTTACTATAATTAGAGAATAGGTCGCAGTAGTATGATGAAGGATCACCCCTGTTTCCATCATATGGGTTTAGTAAAATAGAAGTATGTAAACACACAAAAAAAGTTAATATCCAGCAAGAATGATTACCTAGGCTATACAAAGTGATCCCGGCGATCCTACTGAATAAATGTTTTTTGACTTTAACTTATTAATTAAATTGAATTCTCACCCCATTTCCCTACCTACGGCTGTGCCTACGCTAGGTGGGATAGGCACGTTTTCTTTGCCTCTCACTCCTCTCATTCGTCACCTGTGAATATACTCCTTTCATATTACCTCTCTTACCTTAAATTCCAAGGGCAGAAACATTCAGCTCGTCCTTCTCCCGAAGTATTCAATCACTGATGTTTGTTGGGTTAAAACTTAAAATCAATTTTCTCGTGCATATCTACTTCAAATAAAAAAACTACAAGCACTAATTTAACGGCGTTTTTTTTTTATAAACAAAAAAACTATTTAAAAACTTAATACTAATGACATAACTTCAAAGTCATCAAATAAACTAAAACATATTAAACCAAAATCATTGATTTCTTTCTTATATTTACTTATATAGTAAACAGCCATAAACTACAAACAATTACAGTTAGCACATCCAGCGTACTCGTAAAATAATCATTACAGCTAAATAACAACCTGCCACACAAACAAAACGAATTACCTAAAATAAAAATAAAAAAGCACCATGTAAAATAAATAAAAAAAACATAATTAAAACCATTTTTTTTGTTATAGTTATCACAAAACAATTGAATATCTTTTATAGTAATTATAATTTCTAAAACGCACTTGTAAAAAGGTAATTACGATATTTTGGGAATGTGTTTTTTTCATATTTCCTTTAAATTATTTTAATTATATTTATAACGGGGTAGTCAAAGCCATGACCAAAAATACATATTTAATACATATCACCAGATCTAAGAGAATGTCTATCGCGCCTTGGGGATACAGTCGTGATCTGTTATGATAGGTAATATACATATTATAAATCATAACATTGCATCTTAGGGAGCATTTTGTTCCCAGGATAACAAAAGGGAACTAAAAAATGCATCTTACTCAGATAGGTATATAAAGTTTTAAAATAACTATGAAATTAATTGTAAGCAGACATTACGAAATATTTTGAAAAAAATTAAATGATCAAGTACTGAAATGCAACATGGAATTGTTTTATTGATGGTTTTCAAACGATTACACAAACAACTAACTTCGTATTTTCATAATTTATTATACATAACATTGATTAATATAATACATATCACTAGTATATAAAAAGATGCAATTTCACATAAAATATAAAAATATGTTCAAAATTATTAAAACAAGTTAAGCTGGTTCAGTCACAGATAATAATTAAACCAGTAAAGTTATTTAATACCTTATTGTAAAGTTTTGTCACTAGCCTTACTGAAACGGTGATATACTTTCAAATTTATTTTGATAAAGCTACCCTGTTATTAATAAATACGGTTTCCATCTATAGGTACTCAGAAATACTTGTTTTTCTACTTTTAATAGTATTAAACATATATTACATTATAATTTCTTTGAATGATTTATCGATCAATGAATCGTCTTGTGAATGAAGTGTAAAAATGGGTTTCTGATTATGGAGGTTAAGGTGACGTAATAAACGAAAAAAAATCCAATTGAAATCAACATCAAATCAGATTATTACTAGGTATCAACATTTCTCAAAAAAAACTACAAGGACAGCCATATAAAAAATACAAGATATTTTATTATGTGCTGTTTATCATGGTTTTCCTAAGACAAAGTAATTGTTCAGTAAAGTGTCTGGGGTAAAGTATAGATTTATCTAAGAAACAATAGTGATTGCCGATCTTGTTGGGAAAACTTTTGTCATCTGACTTATAGCTCAATCAACTTCCAGACTTTATGAATAACAGGGTTTTTGCCAGTTTACCTTGTTTTATATATTACAAAGATTTATAACTAACACCGATGCATGCTGTCCAAAAGCTTACCCTAATTGGTACATATCGGGATAAAGGCCCTGGATTAGAGCCATGAATGCGTTATCTGGAGGCGCATACTGATGCATCCAGCTGGAGAAATAGTTGTAAGTATCGATGCTGGATCCAACGCAGGGGAACGGGTTGAAGGACACGCTCGGATTGGTGCTTGGCATGCGCTGGAATCAGTGTTGTTATACTTTAATAGTTGAATTATTGATCCAATATTTCTGTAATCTAAGATTTTGAGAATTGAGAGTCGTTGGTCTTCTTTTAAAGGTCTACCGTCATTTGAGTCGTTTTATGCGGTATTATATAATGAAACAATGTTTATCTTACCCCGTCAGAGATGTATTTGGCCATGGGTCTAATAGCGTACAGATGGCGCAACATTTGCGTCGGCATGCGCCGATACAGCTGCGCGCGCACTCGGGCGTTGTTCCAAATCTCCTCCTACAAACAAAGTGTTACATTTTATTAACACTAACTAAAAATGAATAGATGCTTGAGATATGACCGCTTATTCATACAAAATTGTGTTCTGCGCAGACAAACGGCTAACTTCACGAACGCCTAGATCCGTTGGACGAAGTGTATGTCACGTACCTCGGACAACTTCGTCGATGCAAACTTAGCGAGTAGTGTAGTGCTGGTATTTTTTTTTAATTTATTTGTTGAAACTAGCACGGCTACGTAACCAATTACGCCAATTACAAAATTATCAATGTGTATTATAAGAGTCAGAATTAAATACAAATAAAAATAATATGAATATAAAGGTACTCGCTGACCCACGCGACTTCGTTTTCGCATTATTAGGAACAAAGTGTAGGAGTTTTAAGTGAATCAAAAAAATATACAAACTATTAAACTTACGCGCTTGATACAAAAATAATTTTAAGGTAATATTTTTGGAATACCAAGAACAGTATAAAAAACACGTGTTTCATTATTTACTTAAATATTATTTTAAGCGAGTTTGGAGTGAATCAGACCAAGAAAAAATGTTTTCTATAGAATTTTTAACAGCCTGTATAACACCCTCAGGGGTTTGTTTTCTACGCCTAAATTTTATTCCAGAACTTAGACCATATACATTCCTTTCATTACAATCGGTTAAGACGTTACGGAGATACGTGGCAACAAACATTCGCACACACAGACTTTGGCATTTATAATATTAGTAAGAAGTACGATACAGTTTTATCCAGTGTGTCGCTTTGGCGTGGCGTTTAGCAAAATATTCTTACCCGTAGTTCTTGTGAACGGTCGTACATATCTGTGAGGTCGGTGATAGTGTCTATGAACCAGGTCCAAACCTGCGGTTCGCGCCACCTCGGCCCGATCATCCACGCGTATAACGCCATCAACTCGTCCAAGTCTTGGCAAACGCTGGAACATAATACATCAGATTGAAAAACGAAACAGGATAACGAATGGCGCGATAGATTTTCTCTCAGACCTTTTCACTACTATCATCGTCGCGTGCAGCATTAGGCCTCTCTTCGCTTGAGCAATCAGAGGTAGTACAAATGCATAACACGTGCCCACTTTTTTCTTCGGTGTAATAGCGTCAGAATAAATGAGGACAAATATACTCCGCGTGAAGCAAAATAATGCTTGTCGTGGGATAAAAAAGAGGGCATAACGTTGTTAAAAAAGTTATTCAAAACTTCAAAATCAAATGACAAAATCAGAAAAAAGAGGAGTATTTACGCGATGTTCGGCAGCGGGACGAAGAGTTCATGTTTCTTCAGCTCATCAGGTATGGACATCTTAGAGAACTCCATTATCTTCAGGGCTACCGGCGGGAACAGCTTAATAGCGTTTGTCAACGCAAGCTTAGCCGACTCGACTCCATCTGCAAAACAATGTAATTAGAGTCCACGCCACGCTAGTCCAGCAGGACTAATTAAAAGTTATTGCAAATCATGGATACTGGTCGAATGCCAATTTGTGATAGTGATTATTTTTGTATAATGACAGGGAAATGATGATGATGAATTGTAATTGCTCTATTTTCAGTTATTCAGTTATGTAGCTAATGTAGTTTCAAATATTATTTTGTCTACGCTTAAATATAATTTGACTCTATTCCAGGCTGTAATCGTGCATCGATTCAGAACCCACTTAATTTTGAAGACGAATAGAAAAATATTCAGTTTTATGATGATATGTGATATATTGCAGAATAATAAAAACCCACCATAATCTTTCTTCTTGCAAGCCACGTGGAACATGGCCAACGCTCCCGAATACCGCATATGGAATAGTCGATGGGCTTGTCTCTTTTCCCTCCAATGATCCATCAAATCCAACAGCCACTGATGCTCCCTAGCTCTTATTGCAAGTGTATCTATTACGAAGATGACAGCCAAAGGATCCGTCGGGTCTAAGTTGAGTAGGACTTTGGCCAACTCGAGAGCAGTGCGGTGGCACGCAATATTCGTGAGAACGTGGAGGTATTTCAGTATCGCGATGTGGAAGGGTCGATTTTCCACGAACTCGTACTCAAGACGAGTTTTTCTCTGTAACCATAAGACAAAAGCTAAAAAGGTAGACTTCGTAGAATTTTTTTTATAAAATTATAATAAGACTACATCGAGAAATTGAATTTGAGAACGGGAATTCCAGACCGCGTTTAAAATATTTAATTTTTTCGGGATAAAAAGGATGACCTCTTCCCTGGGATACAACCTTTATCTATGCCAAATCTCAGCCTAATCTGTTCAGCGGTTTGGGCGTGAAAAGGTAACCAACAGACAGACATAGTTACTTTCACATAGTATATATTAGTTTGATTAATTGTGTTCAAATAATAATGAAAACATTAAAAAAATAAACCATGAGCGTGTCAGGCTTAACACAATGTTGGGTTCAGTACATATTCATTGCCTGTTTTACAGTTTTGTTCAAACAACTTCCATTTCGAGATTTTCAATAGAACTTGGAATTATTATTGTGTTCTTTTGCATTGGATGATTAAGTTTATTTGGTTAGTTTTAGGGTTCCGTACATCAAAAGGAAAAAAAGAACCCTTATAGGATCACTTTGTTGTCCGTCTGTCTGTCTGTCAAGAACCTTTTTCCCGGGAACGCGTGGAGGTATTGAGTTGAATGAAATTCAAACCATACTCAGGTCTACGGTCCTTAAAGCTGTGAAAAAAACAAACTAAACAGATACTGCTGTTTATGCCGCAAAAAACGTATATTTCGACACTCAAGGGAATCATATTCATAGGGTACTTCCCGTTGACCTAGAACTATGAAATTTGGCAAGACTAGTAATATCGTCAGGGTGTTTATGCAAGGTCCAAATTTTAAAGAGATTTAACCGTGTCACGGTTTCATGTGGGGTATCGTATGAAAGGGCTTCATTGGCACAAGCTTAAACAGCCTTTTAATTATATTTATTTAAAGACGTCACGTAGAGACGTTAGTCGTCGTTTGTAGAGGTAGGCCAAAGAAAAGATGGATGGATTGTGTGAAGGATGACATGAGTAAGAAAGGAGCGAGTGTTGAGATGACGGCTGATAAAGGAGAATGGAAAAAGAACACATGTTGTGCCGACCCCACATAATGTGGGAAAAGGGCAGGGAGATGATGATGATGATGATTTAAAGACGTCATAAATCGAAAACTAGAAATAAATCAATATACCTTTTCCCTCTTTTATAAGTACCTAACATTTTGCATTGTTAACTGTACCTATTTAGTCCTTTGTACAGAACCCTCGGTGGGCGACTCCAACTCGCACTTTTCCAGATTTTTTTCATTATTAAAATTTGAAACATGGCCTGAATTTATTGTTCAGTAGTCTTATTATTACAATTAAGTTACAAAATTTAATTCTAATATGATTTTTTTCTTTGTATTTCTAAAGTAACTGTAACATAAGTACTAAAGCCATTGATTTCATTTAACTTACATCAACGAAATTGAAAGAGGGTTCACCAACGCTCTGCATGAAGTAGATAGCTTGTTCCAAAGCCTGATTAGCGCCCTTGTGCTCTTCGACGTAGTACAGAAAGTCGCAGTTCTAAGACAATAAATAATTTTCTACATTTCTAAACTATAAAGGACATTGCTCGATTCTCCAGACCACGATTAAAAATATGAAATGTAAAAAATTAAATAAAAAAGCAATACAATGTACAAACATACAAAATAAAAAATAAATACCTCCCATAAATGTGTTAGTGTTAGTATCGTTAAATAGCATTTGCGGAAGATCGTAAAATAAGTCTCATACTAACTCAATAATAACTTTGACAAAGTTGAACAGTCAAAATATCTTTGTTACATGGGTTAAGCATACTGTTTTAGTTTTCGGATGTAGTCTTATTACAACCAGTACAACGAATGAGAACATACACATACGATTATTTACTGTATTTTTCCATTACATAAAATATGAATAAATAACGACTAAGTAATAAATGTGTATTTGATAATTATATGGAAACACTAGCTGCGCTTCCGCGGTGTGACCCGCTGTCCCTCGGCATTTTTTCATTTTTTTCGTGTTAAAAAGTAGCCTATGTTCCTGGCATACAACCTTTATCCATGCCAATTTTCAGCCCAAACAGTTCAACGGTTTGGGCGTGAAAAGGTTACAAACAGATAGACAGACAAGAGTTACTTTCACACTTATAATATTAAGTATATGAAAAAACAGGGTTAGGTTAGGGCAGGCATATTATGCCTACATTTTTTACATCAGTTACAGATTGCAAGATACCAATACAATTTTAATAATCATTATATAGAATTTTGAATATAATTTATGATCACTAATACTCAGATGCCCAGCAGTGGGACAACAATGGCTAATAATAATAATAAATAATACTTAGATTAAAAAAACATCAAAGTGTAGGTAGTAAATTAAATACTGATTACTGCTGATTATTACTGAAAAAAGATGTAGTGATAAGAATTGAGAAAAGCAGCCGATTTTTGGTATAACTCGGTTCAGTAAGGAAACGAATCTAAAATGGCGACGTTATGTATGTTCTCGCTTGTACACTAGTGCTGTTACTAGTGTGCAAGCGAGAGAACATGATATTCGCCGCCATTTCAGATTTGTTTCTTAAATTAACCGAGTTATAGAGGTTGTAACATTTCGATCGGTCAGTATGGGAAAGACTGAAACTATAAGACATACGAAGATCTGTATTTAGGAACCATAAGTCATCGATTTTAGTAACAAGAAAAACTGCATTCATACATTTTTTAAAAACTGTACTTGTAGTCTAAGACGATACTTCTTGCAAAATTTCATAGTTCTAGGTCAACGGGAAGTACCCTATGAACTTTGATTTATTGAGTGTCGAAATATACGTATTTTTGCGGCATAAACGGCCGTATCATTTTTTAGCGATAATTGATTTGTTTACAGCTTACAGGGACCGTAGACCTGAGAATACGGTCCATGTAATTTCAATTTGTTACCTCCACGCGTTCCCGAGATATAGGGTCTTGACAGACAGACAGACAGACAGACAGGCAGGCAGACAGGCAGACAGACAGACAGACAGACAGACAGACAGACAGACAGACAGACAGGCAGGCAGACAGGCAGGCAGGCAGGCAGGCAGGCAGGCAGACAGTCAGGCAGGTAGGCAGACAGACATACAGACAGACAGACAGACGGACAACAAAGTGATGCTATAAGGGTTCCGTTTTTTCCTTTTGAGATACGGAACCCTAAGAATGGTAGTCATTTGGAACACCTAAAATAAATTGAATGCTTTTATTAATTTTAGACATGATGACATGGTTCATAGTAACATTTACGGCTTAAGACCTATACAATCGATATCTAAATAGAAATATAATCTGATTTTTAATTCGGGGACAAAAAGGTAAACAAAGGGGATACCAGAGTAAAAAA
This sequence comes from Epirrhoe alternata, assembly GCA_963565295.1. Lineage (NCBI taxonomy): Eukaryota > Metazoa > Arthropoda > Insecta > Lepidoptera > Geometridae > Epirrhoe > Epirrhoe alternata. The sequence goes on from OY751375.1 coordinate 8,228,187, forward strand.
ATAGGTTATTTGTGGTAGTTTTCCTAATTAAGCCAATAAATAGGCCAGGGTATTTTCTCTCACTCAGATCTGATAAACTGTAATAAACTTAATATTGTGGCGTATATATTTTTTATTTATTTAAGTTGTTAGCAAAATTAAAAAAGGAAATAGTATTTTTCAGTAGAAAACTTTTAATGTTACGGGAAACACTTCAGAAATGCTAAACAATGGGCTCGATTTCTTTATTTTAATAATTCGGTCGCTATTTTGATCGATAGGGAAATATAATTTATTTTCAATGTTTATGAAAAAATAAACATACGAAATGTAACAACGTATGCTACATACTAATCGATAATGTTAGAATACACTTTTAATTCTAGTTCTAGTAGTACCTAGGTAGGTACTGAATAAGACTTAGATTGATCGGATCTGTGATGAATTAGATTGCAGTAGAAATGTGAGAGATGAGTAGGTTTTAAAAATAAAAAAAATACTCATTTTTATTTTACGTACAGTCACGTTCAATAAGATGTATACACTCCATAATGTTTCAACCCATGTACAGGTCAACATGTCCAACAATGGTCTGGTATTTTTATTGATTTCGCCACTAGTTCAATGTGAAATCAATTTCCGCTTTTTGTTTTTAACCTATATCTTTTAGTTTTAGTGTGTCATTAATTTTAAAAGTATGGAGTGTATAAATCTTATTGTCCGTGACTGTACGTATGAAGTTGTAAGGTTTTAAGGTTTGTTTGTTTGAAAATAGCGTAAGATAAAAAAATACGGTTGTCACATAAAATTGTAGGTGAAGCCAGTCGCTACTAGTTTATTTGATCCACACTAAAAAAATGTTTTTACCGCTGGATTTTCTCTTTGAGTTCTCTTGACACTGAAGTCTGTGACATTTGTTTGTTTACCTTTTTGTCCTCGAATTAAAAATCAGACTAGTGTTAGTTTCTTTCAAAACGAGTACAAGTTTTTTATAAATGTATGAATGCAGTCTTACTTGTTACTAAAATCGATGACATGGTTCCTAAGAACAGATCTTCGTATGCCTTATACGAGTAGTTTCAGACTTTCCCATACTGACCTGATCTAAATGTTACACCCTGTATACCTATGAGTCTTTGGTTACATTGTAATAATATGGCAACAATGCAATAATAGCAGCAAGCAGATCAGGGGGGTTATATGCACTCTTATTTAAGACTATGACGCCGTAAAGAGCCTGGAAATAAGAGTTCACATTTTCCCACCTTAGAGATTCATACTTCATGAAAAGTGACGTTTCTATTACCATGAAGAAACGTCAATTTATGGAGTTCATCAGTGTACTGGTATTTTAATTCGTTGGGCAGTTAACATACCGATATCAAATCGGATTTTCCAACGGTAAAAAATAATCATCGGGTAGCTTACCGATATCGAATACCAGATTCGGCTTTCCACGAAGGCGAATTAAAATACCCCTCCTAATGCTGAAGTAAGGAGCTGTTCTATAGCTTTGGGCCCATAGGAATAGTTTCGGAGTCTATTCACTTCAAACCAACATACAAATATTTTCTCTTTATAATATTAGTGTAGATTTCAAGAATAATATAACATATTTTTAGACAAATACTTGTTTACATCATATATCTTTATATATAAAACATAAATAAATATATTCAACAAAACGTACCTCCAATAGAGCCTCGACGCAGTTTTCAGAGTGCAAGTTGTTTTCGTGCCTGACTTGGCCAAACAACATGTGCCTCAATTGCTCTACAAGCGCGCGGCAACGCATCTTATAGTCCTGCGAGTGTTCAAACTTGAAGTACTTTATATCGCCTTCAGTCTTGTAACGTGTCATTGACAGTCCTGAAACAAAGCCTTATTTGACTTAATTTGGAATAGGTTTTGTGTTTTTTTTTTGTTTTAGCCTTTTCCGGTCTAAACTAGTCGCTACTAGTTTTCTTGACACTGAAGTCTGTGACATTTGTTTGTTTACCTTTTTGTCCTCGAATTAAAAATCAGATTATAGTTTCACGTCGTAGAAGCTATGAACAATTTTTACATAAAAAAAAATATATAAAAATCAAACTTTCCTTTTTAATTATTTCAGAATAATAACGAGCCTTAAAATGTAAATAAATAGATATGAGTAAAATGAAACGTAACTTATTAGAGAGTGCGAAAATGAAAAATTTTAACAATCGATGAATCGATAAGTAAGAAAATCATCGTTGCTTTAGTAATTTGATTGAATGAACCATGATAATCGATTGAGATGAATTGATCTTGTTCTCAGATCATTTAGACGGGATGCGCCTACCTTGTAATCTCCCTTCTGCCAAAATGTACATGATTCCGAATCATGTGCGTCTTATATTATTACGAACGTCATATACGAAATTTGCAAGTGTGCGTAAAAATGAGGGTGTATTGTCAGTTTTTATGTATGTAAAATGCGTTCGTGTGCTACTCCGTCCCATGTAAAAATCGGCAGAAAATTTTGTAAGAAGAATTCCGTCCCTACTTTTTTGTCGCAGATTGTGTTACTAAATTGTGAAATAAAATCGATTTTGATAATCTCGATTAAGCTGTAGCACTTTTCTATTTGACATCATCTAGTGTCACGCATACGTTCCCGGATGAAAAAGATCGCCCTTTAACGCAAATCATATTCAATCATTGGTCAAATCTCTTGCAAGTGTCAAATCAGTGTCAACTCGACATAAAACAATAAGCGTCTTACCATAGAACGTGACATAAAGTTATTCCGGAGTGTAAACTGTCAAAATGTATGGTTATTCTTGATTTATTCGGTGGAATAACTTTATGTCACGTTATATGGTAAGACGCTAACAGTTTGCCAATTTGAAAAGCGTTCGAGAAACCGGCCGTTAATTTTTTTAAAGAAAGACAGTGATAGTCCTACCGCGACGTACACAGTTTTGTCAAAGGGAAACCTTTACCTAGTTGGCGTGTATGAAAATAATTTACAAATGGATGACAAACCTTTCACTCTGAATGGATGAACATCTGGAGACAATCCAATTTCATGTCTCATTCTGCGAGTGCCAGTACGAGCTTTCCTGAAAAAAATGTTAACCATAAAGTCCAATACTAAAGAATATTTAATAGTTTTACTTCCTAGCATATTTCAACACTCTACCACCACTATCCAGCTAGACTATCATAAACTGTTGATAGACTACCAGTCTATCAACCTACATGGATGCAGCATTTTGGCCGAAGGGTGTTATGTTCAGACGGTTCACTCAAGAGCATTCATAAATCATAAATATTGAATGTGGGCAACCCTACTTCAATCTCTCTTCCTCGCCAAACACCTTGCCCAGCTCATAGTTTACGTTGATTTGATTTGGATGAATGGAGAATATCTTCTTTTCCCATTGAGCATGCATGTCAATGACCTCTTCCTCCACTTTCTTGGGTGGGTCGCCCAGCATGCGGTTCACTTCACGAAGGGACCAGTCTATTTCGTCCATCTAAAAGGAACGGAAATTTCTATTAATTAATAATATTTTACCTTCAGTTTTGCAATATATGTTGAGCAGCGAAGAAATAATTGATATATTATCTTAAACGGAAGCTATGGAAAAGAAGGAAGCAAGTTAAGGCTAAAGCATAAACGAGTACGACGTACACTACCGCCAATGGGTCTAGGCATCCGAAGTCGTAGCCAGGCGCGGTCGCAGCCTGAAATTTGGGGGGGGGGGTTAGACTAATATTAGGTTACACTAATATTAGACTTTATTGCACAATGAAAAGGATTTTACAATTGGATGTGTACGATTTTGGGGGGGAAGGGTCATGTCCCCTGTGACCACCCCCCTCGGACCGCTCCTGGTCGTAGCCATTTCTATGCGCAGTAGATAAATTAGTATGAGAAAGCGACATTCAATTGAAATGGCTACTTCAAAATGCCAAGATCCATTGACCATATTGTACCTTGATTTTTAACATAACTCACATCTTCCGGTTTCTTATTCTTATTTTTTTTATTTTTGCGTTTCTTCTTCTTATTTTTACGTTCCGTTTCAGCGGCCGTATATGTTTTTTTCTTGGCGCCGTACTTGTCTTCTTCAGGTATGACGGCAGCTGCTTCTTCTTGGTATTGATCAGGCTGTTCCTGTTCTACAGAATCTTCCTGTTCCACAGAATGTGCCTGTTCCACACAATGTGCCTGTTCCACAGAATCTTCCTGTTCAACAGAATGTGTCTGTTCCACAGAATATGCCTGTTCTACAGAATCTTCCTGTTCCACAGAATCTTCCTGATCAGGCATTTTCTCTTGTTCCGGAGCTTGTTCCTTAAGGTCTTCAGAGGGTGTGGCCAGCTCAGATTCATCAGGCTGCTCAAGATTATCACTCAAAATGGACAGCTCAGATTCAGAGTCAGAACTCACTTCCAACTGTAAAAAAATAAAATTAAAATAAAAGTTTATGGATGATTGATATTATGTGGCAATCTACTATGAGTACTTATAGCAAAAAGTTTGGAAGTTTGCTCAAAAAGATTAACCTATCTTGAACAATCGGACTATTTCAACACTGTGATATAGACATATCAGCAACAGCTACTCGTCTATCATCGATAAATAAATATTTAATAGAGCACACAAGTCTTGCTAACTGTGGATAACTCGAACACGAAATCATAAGCAAAAGCTAGTAAAACTTATAACAACCTTATTAATAAACTTTATATAAAGTTATGCCAAGTATAAACGAATAGTTAGGTTATACCTGGAATAACTTTATATCACGTTTATTAGTAAGGCAGTAAAGATTTTAGCCATTATCTATCAAAGATGGAAAGTTGTACATACTCCTTCATAAGCGGGGTTCATTTGAACATAGTGAGGCGAGAATTCCTCTTCTGGCTCTTCATTCTCTTTTTCTTCTTCGTTTCTTCTTCTCTCTCTATCTTTCTCCGCCACCAGCCGACGGATGTTGCGGCTGGACATCTCGGTAAGTAGCACTTACCTGGAAAATGTAACATTTGAGTGTTTGAGAGTCTTTTATAGTCACAGACAACATGTGTTGTCTGTGTTTATATTCCCCTATGACAGTTGGAAAGGAAGCAGAGATCTGCTTGGTTAAACATGTGACAGGGAACATCCAAGTCATTGTTAATTCAAGTCTACAGTGTATTAAAACAAGAACAAGTGTATGATGATGATATTCACTAATGCTTTTCGAAATATTCTCATATTTTCAATTAGATGCCAAACAGCAATGTATTAAGATAATTATAGCAAATATGATGAACTATGACTATCCATTTATCATTGAGAGGAGTGGAAGAAACGAAGGGAGGCCTTTGCCCTGCAGTGGGACACCACAGGCTATTAATAATAATAATGAATAATGACTATCCATTACAGTAATTTTGCAAGTATCTTAAGTAGTTAAAACAGCACCAGGATATTCATCAATCCCCTTTCTAAGCAAAGCTTATATCAAACGATTTAGATCACTGATGATTATATTAGTACTTAAAATACAGAGACTCAAATACCGACAACAAACATTCGTGTTCATCACACAAATCTCCTGAATAAGAATCGAACCCACACCCTACAGCAACTGAGCTGAATAGCATGTCAAAATTGTCAAATGTATTAATAAACATGGTAAGATTTTATTATGAAGTACCAAATGAACTGAATCATCATAATATGAAAATGGATGTGTGCCTTGCTTACAATAACTGCTCTGCAGCGACGGAGCATGGAATCGATTGAAGGGCATCATTCTGCGTTCATATATTTCTGCACCAAAAATGGAAAAGTGCCGGCCAGAAAAAAAAAAGTTATACCCTGTTAAAACACATCACTACTAACATTTTTTACTATGACACCTAACCCGTATAGTGTTCCCTGATTCGGCCAAGGCATCATACAGATTGTTGAAATTGCTTGCTCTTTTAACAGCCATGCTTTTCTTTACTTATCCCCAAAGATTTTCTATCAGATTTTAACCCAGGCTTGTTGAGGGCCAACTTGTTGTATTGTTGATCATTAAGACACTTTTTCTCTGAATGAGCAGATTGATGGGCCTCATTATCACGTAACATGTGCAGAATGCAGGCAACGTCTCCTGAGCATAAGGAAGCATAGTCTCCTCAAAAGAAAAGTAAGTTCGTATGAGTCAGTAGCCAACTCAAGTGACGGAGTTTTTAGGCCGCCTTAAGGTCTGCATCATGGCTTAACAACTTATATAGCTGAGACCAACACTTTAACGTGCCCTCTGAAGCAAGGAAGCGCTCAGATGAAAATGCCACTGGCGGTCACCCATCCACTTACTGACCGTTTCGAATGTTGCTTAACCTCGACGATCTATCAAGAACGAGTAAGCAAGCACAATCATGAGCGCTTTGTCAAATTTTACAAGTATTGAATTGGTTCTAACATGCCTTTCAATGTTTTTAAAATACTATCATGTGAAAAAGAAATCCATAAGCTGTTATATTTCCGCCCCCTGACCCCTATGTTTTACTGCCTTTTTAGTGTACATGGAATTCAATGTCTGCTGAGCCGGTCGACGTACATACTGACTACCATCAGAACCTATCCAATTTATTTTAGTTTCATCAAAATATAATATGTTTTCCATTGACCTTGGTAGCGATTCAGAATTCAGGGGAATGCATTCAGTTCAGAATAGGTCAGCTGTTCAACCGACCACAATCACAGTGCAGGAATTGATCCCAAACTGACATTTCTTGTACTGTGATTGATTGCGGTCCTTTGAACAGCTGACCTATTCCGAACCGAATGCATTCCACTGAACTCTGAATCGCTATCCTGGTATCCAGACACCATACATTCACTGCAACTGCAGAGCCTTTCAGTGCACCATCTTGAAAAGTGGTACTATCTAGCTAGCCGATAGTACTTGCTTGTAAAAATATGACAGAATAATTCCAAGAATGCCTTAGGCAAGCCTGGACATAATAAATTAATGACTCAATAAGACAATATATAGAACTTGTAATAATAAAATACTAGACAAAGCTTGCTAGACCATTTATACCTACATTTTTCAAGGACACTGCCACATACAGACTTAGCATAGCAAGAGGTGTCCCTAACAGTATTCCTGACCTATACCACTTCAAACATAGCTTTATGTTTTAAGGTACCTATTCCTTTTCTCAGAATCCATCAAAGCAAACTTACCAATGTTATTTGTTTTTCAATGTTTCTTATTCAACTGGTAGGTTAGGTAATGTACTGTGTTAATCAACAGGGTTCATTTAGTGCACACCTGCAATGCGGTATCACGAATGCGCCGCCGCGATGCCGACTATTGATTAATTGCTTCCTGATACAACCAATGAAAAGATGCTGTACTGTATACAAACAAACTGAAATGGGTACCTCCTATATAGTAAGGGCTCGAAGTAACGAATGTTCCCGAAGCATGCGCGCGCAGCTTCTTTCAGAGGGCTTTCCCTAATCGATTTTTCCTAGGTCATGCCATGCCCTATGTCAACATCCTCAACATTGCGACCAAGTTTTATGTATGTTACTAACTACAAAAACGGTTTGCTTTGCTACGTTTTTACTAATTGCTAAAAGCGATCGTCTCACTCACTGACTTGATGGCAGGTAATTTTTTTGTACCTTCACTGAACGACATGGCAAGATTGGCAAGCATTCCAGGCCAAACATCATCCTAATCAAAGTTACAGAAAACAGAAGTCATAATAGGTTTCTCGTATCAGCACACCACGTTTCATTTTTACTCAACACGTAGGTATTGAAAACACAAAACTAATACTTACTTTTTACGAACCATAAACGTACTATTTTGAGCTCAAAATGAACGATAGAAGAATAATGAATTGAAATGTACCTACCTTTACTTAGAGTTTGTTCACACAACTATTTAGGTAGTTTGAAATTATTGAAATTAGGACTATTTTTCTTTTTTAAGTCCAACAAAACTTCCAAAACACACAAACGCTCGCGAGCGAAGCGAAGTCGAACAAAAAAATTCGCTAATGACGGCTAGCTGACAGACGCCCACTAAGATGCATAAGTCACTGTCTATTTGTCACATATCGTCACTACCTAGGACCAAGTAGTCCGAGGTCACTACCTTTCTTTAATAAGACTGTTTTGCACTCCAACAAAACAGTTATTATATATGCTTCGAACACAATAACAATCTGTTTTTGAAGACCTGTTTGTTATCTGCTGGTGAAAAATATTTAATGCTATGTGAATTAACTCACCATAAAATCTGAAATAATCATAAGAAGTACCTAGTTATATAGTTAGTTCTTACATACACACAACTCTAAACTTCTTTGGAATCAAAATGAATAGTAATATTTCTTTCTTCTCTTTAGGACAAATTGTATATCTTCTTGTAATGTTACTAGTTCCCTCGAACCAGAGTGGTGAAAGAATCTGACGTAGTTACACATTTAAATACAAATCTCTATTAAGATTTTTAAAATAATAAAAGTTAATGGGATAACTTAATAATCAGTTACCATGTTAGTATAAGCAAATAATCAAGAAGGTACCTATAAGAAATATGCTTTTATAAATAAATAAATCAACTGTTTAAATAGTTGAAAGCATGATACACTATGAATCTGGTGCTGTTTTAACAGCTGATTCTCAGTGTTTAAACTCTAATAAGAGTACATTTCAATTGGACCACAATAAATCTCTAAGAATTTCTCATTGTTTTTCCAACCTACATTTTTGAAAGCATCAGTGCTGATTACAAACTCCCCCGAGGAGCTTTTATTTTAGGTTCTCCGAGAACTGCTTCAACTCAACCAGACACCATAGTGCAACAGGCTGGCTTAGGAATATGTGAAATAGCTAAACACAGGCTGGCTATAACTATTATTTCTGAAAGTTCACTCTGTAAAGCTTTCATAAATCTAGGTGCCTCATAAGACATAAACCTCAGGATGATGTTTCAGTAGCCATCCAGGCTGTTTTATCATCAGTATAGTTTTAAGGCGGAATCTCAGCCTTAACAATATACATCATTATATCATTTGAACAGCCAATGATGAGATAATTCTAGTCATGCACAGTTTGACCACGTTTTTAGACCTCTTCACGAGAGGATAGTCAAAAAATAGTTTTTCATCAAGATAAAATAAAAGGTGTTTCTGAACACAGGCTTGAGCCTTCTAAAGGATGGAGACATATAATTTAATAGACATACTAATGAATTGCTATTAAAATGTAAATATGTCTTTAGATCTGGTGAGCAGATTTATTAAGGATTCCCACTGGAAACGTAATGGAGTTATGTATGTAACGTACTGAGAGGCATAGTATGATAATATCCTCATACAAGTCTGTTTTCTAGAGAATATTTGTTAAGAATCCTAACAAGGAATCGAACCTCATTACTTTCAGGAGCTCATAAAATAAAATCTAAAATTTTATTTGACCCGTCTGTGTGGTCAATTTGTGCCTCATCAGAGTCATCAGCTTATAAAGTCTGTTATGTTAAAATAATTATGGGCTACTTGACTGTCTCAACCCCAACCTTCCTTGATAGGTAAACTCCACCCTCTCCACTTAGGGAGGGGAGTGTAAGGTCTAATTAGATTCTGGTGCAGACTATACATATATTTAGTTCTAAAAGGGCCCGACCCTAATCTCTGCAAACCAGAAACATATTAATCTCCAATATGGTATACACAGACACACACACTGTTGTCAGTTGGCACTTTAGCAGTATATTGCGGCGCAACGTTAGCGCAATAATTGGTTTGGGTGGTGGAGATGAAAAAGGTGACCAGGTTCGAAAATAGTTCGAATTGCCACTCCCGACTGAAAGTGTCGTAAAAATCAGCTGACCTGTCTCTGGAGTCCTTCACATTTAACGGTCCAAGACCGCAGTTTTATTTGACGTCAAGTCGATGTTTAGCCCAAGCCCCAAATTCTGAATACGGCCTCCGAGGCCGGGGGCAACAAGTGCTATTCCAGCACTGATATTTCTGAAAAAGCGGTTGGCTTTGCCGTTTTACCTTCCCGGAAGGTACGCCGCCAAAAGCATGACATTTTACCTTTTTGCTTAGTCACATAAGCTTTGCTGTCAGCTCCAAGAGCAAGTGATATAGTGCAGTGCATAGTTTTCTAGAGTTCTGCTGTCCGACTGGACAAATATATTATGTGGTCCACGCTTGGGACACTTAATGCCCGTATTTTACATGAAAACTATTTCCTTCTGTGGTAATTAATGGCACTTTAAATATTCAATCGTACAACTGCCATATCATACTATGACATTATGGCACTGTAAACAGGTTATAGCTCCTTTTACATTGTGTGTGCATTTCGCTTTAGATTTTTCTGCCAAAACATTGTGTAAGTAAGATTGTGTAAGTATAAGTTTTTTTAATAGCTGCTAAAGATCTCACTAGAATAACGCCATAGATAGTAAATTATCTGCGTGATTATCTGTAATGTTATGACAGGTTTACACTTGTTGTGCTTTAGTGGCAAGTAAACTTTTAACTTAAAAATTTAGTTAATTCTAGCAGCCGTGCGTTTTCACTAAAATAGTTTAGAGATTAAGCCCTCGTTCGCACGAGCGTAATTTTCTCGGACGTAAAATTTACGTCCAAATAGAACAAATGAAATTCCATGTACCTGTTCGCACGACGACGTAATTTTATCGCGCAGTGCTCTATTCTCAGCGTTGAGCGTTGGGCATAGAGTTGAGAGTTGAGAATAGAGCACTGCGCGATAAAATTACGTCGCGTAAAAATTACGTCGTCGTGCGAACAGGGGCTTAGTGAAACTCGTTCGTTTCGTAATGACAAGCGAAGACGTGATAAGGTTGAATTCCACATAATATTTTTCCGATACAAGATTTTAATGTAAGCACCTATTATCATGAACTGGTTAGAAGAATAGAATAAAATTTCATTTATTGTAGAAACATATTATGTAAGATATAAAATGCTAAAATGAGTCCAAACACCGATATTTTACCGTTATGTTTTGAGAAGTTACGTTAAACTAGCTACTGGCTCCATCATCAGAACAGCTCGCTGTCAGCATGTTTTAAAATCATAGATGAAACTTGATCAAAAATCCGAGTTTCAACTGCATCGTTCTGTTTTAAGAGGAATTCAGTTGATCACCCTGCTTACCATGATCACATTATCTTCGGTATATCTTTACGGTAGAACAGAGTAAAATGAAATTAGGCAAAAGCATCTTTTCTACGACCACTATGAGTTGTTTATACTTGTTAAGTGATTAATTGTTAACTAAATTTTTAACTAAATAATTCAGTTAATTGTGTGTGTAAACCACCAATTCAAAGAAGTTGATAACAACATCGGTTTAGTGGATTAGCTGCAAGCGAAATAGAAATAATCCTATTTTTCTGTTTAGTAGCCCCGCTCGTCGCACTTCGCACCCCCCCCCCTACCCCCCCCCCCCCCCACTTGCATGCGTTCTTGCATTTTCATAAATTTTGACTGCGCGACGAAAGATAGAGGTCATACAAGCAATGATAATGTATACTCTAAGGTAAGTAGTATCCCATTTCTCTGCATACAAGTTTGAAGAAAATGGCGAAGTGGCTGCTAGAATTAACTGAATCCTTTAGTTAAAAAGTTTACTTGACAATCAAAGAGAATCTGTTAATCACTACGTTTGACTATTGTCTACCTAAAATGGAAACTTTACTTGACACTAAAGCACTTAACAAGTGTAAACAGCCGTTAGACCTCACTACTGCATATTATAATAATTCTTCCATTCACCTTACCATGGATCGTTCGACCAAAGAGTACGGCCTCTTGATTACGGATCTCGCGACAGGCTAATCTCGCAATTACTAATAAAAATGCACGAGAAAAAGACATTAAATTAAAACAGAGCAAGAACAAGCTTTCAAACTTAGACCACATCAAAATTTGGTTATTCTGAGGCATCACCCTAAATCAAAAGTCACATAATTTTAGTTATGTTATTGCTATTGTCATAGACGTGTTAATTGTCAGTGAGTTTGGCTTTCAATGTCAAAAAAATTAAATGACGAATCCACATCTTTTTCGCAACGCAGGTTTGCTTTGCCTGGTTTTAATGAAATCTAATCTCACTCATCACCACGCACCCATCTCAGTATGCCCGAAGCGTAGTCTACTGAAGGTGTCGTGTCACCTGCAATTTTGGGTCTGACTGAGAAATATCGTTGTAATAAATTCCTCATACATCGGTAGGAATTCCTTTCGATCGGACAACGGATTGGAGCCTGTAGAACCCACTATCAGGGTTTCACGTGTCTCTTGTACGGCTTGCCGTATTATGAAGAGTAATTAATAAATTTCTGGAAGGTTTACGGCTAGTTCAAGAATATGACCAATTTGTGCTACATCGTAATTTGCATTGCTGTGTGCGGAGCTGCGGTGAAAGGCGCTGTCGTACCAGGAAATGGCGATGTAGATGAACAAGGACTGTACAGTAAGTCCGATTTTGTTAAAATCCTAACCAACCTTAATTTCGAAAGAGAAGCTTACCATCAGCCCTATGCATTGGTTGTTCAGTTTTATAACAGCTACTGCGGCCACTGTAGAGCGTTCGCCCCGAAATTCAAAAGTTTAGCTTCAGATATAGTGTCATGGAAAAAGGTGATCAGATTAGCAGTTATTGATTGCTCTGTTGAAGAGAATAATGAGATCTGTAGACAGTTTGAAGTAATGGCCTATCCCTCACTTCGATACCTGCATGAAAACTATGTTAAAGCTAATGGAAATGTTGGTGAGAAGCTGCAGAATACTGACACAGCAGAGAGGCTTAAAGAACATATGATACACAAAATGCAAACTGAACAATCAATGAGTCGTCTTCCATTAGCTCCATCCTTTAGTATTGCTTCTTACACATCCTACAGAAATGCTTTGAAAGATGTGCCAACTAATAACCTTTACACATTTTTGGTATTTGAAAACGAAAATTCTACTGTGGGATCAGAACTTGCCCTTGATTTGAATAACTACATGAACATAAAAGTGAAAAGAGTTTATGATACAAGTGAATTGGCGGAATTAGCAAGGATACAGCAATTTCCTGGTGTAGTTGCTGTGAAATCCACTTTAGAGGCTATTACTCTAGCTCCAAAAGAACCCACTGCACCACAGCTTCTAAAATCTATAAACACATTCTTGAAATCACAAAACTATGAATTCCCAGAACAAAATGTAATACCAGAAACAAATAATGATAATTCCCATCCTGACATTCCCGCAACACCCAACAATGATGCAGTTTATTACAGTGATTTAGAAAAAACTCTAAAAACCAGCTTGCACACAGAAATCACTAGGCACCAAACTTTGAGTGGAGAGCCCTTACAGGCATTATTAGACTACTTGGATGTAATCATAACATCATTTCCATTCAGGAGTAATCTGAGAGAATACATGAATGGCTTGAGAGCTACAATTCTCACCAAATCCAGCTGGGGTGGTAGTGAACTTTACGAAACAGTTAAAAGTTTAGAGGAAACTTATGCTCCAGTCTACATATCCAATGATAATGATTACATTGCATGCAGAGGTAGTCTTCCCAAATACAGAGGATACACTTGCGGACTGTGGACGTTATTCCACACCTTGACCGTCAATGCTGCAAGGAAACCAGGCAAAGAGGGACCGAAAGTCCTACGAGCAATGCATGGTTATGTCAAACATTTCTTTGGCTGCACAGAATGCTCCCAGCACTTCCAAGCAATGGCAGACCGAAACAGATTATTTGATGTGAAGGAGAATGACAAAGCGGTGCTGTGGTTGTGGATATCGCACAATGAGGTGAACTTGCGGCTGGCGGGGGATGTGACGGAGGACCCGCAGCACCCTAAGATCCAGTTCCCGAGTGTGGCCCGGTGTGCCGCGTGCCGGCAGCCGCGGGGCGCCTGGGCCCTGCCGGCTGTCTACCAGTACCTACAGTCTGTTTACGGCACCGAGAGCATCCGCGAAGTGCGCCGCGCCCGCTCCGCAGCCATCGCACCGAGCCCCTTCTCAGACCTGGACATCGGAATGCTAAGTCTCCTGTACTTATTATCCTTTATTATCCTCATACTAGTCATCAAATACTTTCTAACCAGGGGTTTTTACAGAAAAAAACTTTACAAGCATGGACTGGGTAAAGTATAACATTATGCTTCTGTTTGTATGGCATTATCACGGTATTCTAAATTAAGATTTTGGGGCATTTGTAGACTTTGAACTTGGATGCATTCCAACTTATTTTACTTATGTGTGGAATCAATTAAGTGAACTTATCTGGACACAATTTATATTTTATCACTGTGGTACTAAAACCTATATCACTATTTCATGCCAATCCTTGTGCATGCCACATTACTAAATACCCATAATGTACTTATGCATGACATGCAATTACATATTTTAATTTCTCACTAGGCAACTTTGTGTTAACTTTGTTTTATGAAAATTGTCTGAAAGTAACAATGGTATTCCGTCAGCTAATATTCGAAACTGTGCTGTTTTATTTAAATATTTACAAGTAGACCTATTGTTAAATTAAAAATAAGTTAAAATGAGTTTTACATAGTTGGTTCCACATTTAACATTCCAGTACAGTAATTAACCCATTAAAGAAGTGCCTGAATGTAGTTTTAGATTATATTCTACTATGGGAAATTCTGTCTAAGTACCTACTCTTGTTTTCTTTTTTTTAAGTTTTTATGGTTTTTGCGTTTTTATTTTTGAGCATTTTGCTATGGGAGAAACTCTTATCTTTCTTAAAAATTTTGACTGTTTATTAGGTAGTAATATATATTTTCTTTAATACACAATCTTCACAACACCATACAGTCACAGTTATATTGACAATTATTTTAAAATCAATCAAGGTACTCTACATAAGATACTTACTTTGATCACGATGATTAATACAATATGGTAGGTATCACAAGTCTATTTTACTAAACCGTGTTCGTATTTCTGAAAGTCAAAGGAAGCCACACGTTATTATTTGCCTTTAGCGAAATTTTATCGACCGATTTAGAACCTGATTTGTGATATTTATTAAAATGAGCATGTCGTGAATCGTAATATACTACAAGATCATACGAATATTACACATGTGTCGTTTTGGTGTCTTTAAATCTAGTTTCTATCTCTCGTCACCTTAGAAATTTGAATTCCTTAAACTTACAGCAAAGACTACGATAGCTAGATATTTAGTATAATTAATTACTGTATTATTTATGGTATATGTAGAAAACTCTTTCATGATGGCTGTTTTCCGTAATGGAGGTACAGTAAGACTATTTTGTAGATCTTTTTCAGAATTAGACATAATACGACACTTAGTTGCATATTTTTTAAGCAATCGACATTAAAGCATTATGATATAGGTACTAGGTTTGAGATAACGCATTTATATTATACATATAGTTAACATTTTATGCATTAGCAAATGTTAAATAATTGAATTATGTAGCTGTTTTGGCGAAAAAGTGAAATAATTATGGTTGTTAATCGCTTTCTTCTTCCATATTAAGTATATAATAGATATTATAATTAAATTACTAATTATGTTCTTATACATCGAAATGTTTATTAATGACTGAGTATATAACAACAATGCTTTGTGTTGTGGAATAATATTCGAAGACAATCACTTACAATTTTACTCATTGGTACCTCACTAGTCACTATATAAACAATAACAGTGTAAGGTATTCCTACACTACACCTAGATCTATTGCTAAACTAGACATCGTTACAAGTCGGATATGCATTATTAGTTCTGATTAAGCGACAAAGGGATTATGATCCTGACCGCTGTGTTGAGTTAGGTTAATAAAATGAGCAATCCTATCTCTAGAAGCTTCTTTGCTTAGTTCGGGATGATGATGCTGTGTGAAAACGTCCAGCATTATTTATTTATTTATTCTATGACTTGAGGCAAACTGAGCTGCTGGGCTTGATAACAGAGCTGAGTACGACTAAATCAAGCTCCCAAACTGCCCACAATGCATCCTACGGTAGCATTGAGTACAGTTACAGGCGCTATCTTTTTCTAATTCGGGTTAGAAATATAATAGCAATAATTGTGTACCTTGCCTACCAATCTGTAGGTATCGTGACGCTAGTGGAATGAAGAATGGAATCAATCCTTGTAATGAACTTTTTACTTACTTCATTTATAGTTCCGTCCTGCTTTTTTCTAGTTTATTGCAAATTTACAATACGAATTGTAAATATAATATAATTGCATTGTACGAATGCATTTTACACCTAGATATATTTATTTTTTCTGGGGAAGTGTAGGTAGGAACAGGTAATTGAGAAATCCATGGCATGCATTTTTAATTTAATATCGGACGATACAAGACACAAAATAATAACATAATATTAATATGGGGTGTATTTTTATTCCTAAAATATTTTTATGCCTTTTTTATAACTGTGATCCAAATAAGGCTTCCGTTTTTTTCCTTTATTACTGAACCCTAAAAGAATAAGTAAGATCAGTAATTTTTAGCATGAATTTTATATGTATAATTACTTTAGGTACAGTAGGATCAATTAATTTTTAAACATATGGTCAAGTCTAATTAATCCAATTAAAACCGATAAAGGATATTTATTTATGAAATTAAAATTATTAGGTTGTTTGATAAATGACAACGATGCAACTTCTAATACCTTTTATATTTTTAAGTATAAAAATAAGCAATGCCAATATTTGTAATATTTATGAGAGAGATAATAATATTGAAGCGTTAGGTAAGGTTGTTTTACCAACGCATATGATAATAATAAATAATATAGTTACCTTAACACTACAATGTAAAACGATTTTGTACAAGATTTAATCGCGCGATTCAATCGCATTTAGTTAAGTACCAATAGTAGGTATAAGTAAAAATAGTAGTTGGGCGTATATTATAATAAATTATAGTGTCATTCGTGTTTGAATTTTCATTCAAAGTATCTATTATGGTATTATCTCCCGTTATCAAAATCAGAAATTCCTATAATGCGTGACATACGTGTGCATGTTTGTTAATTTTGTTATCTTATGATACCTGGTTGATATTCCACTTATAAGAACTAAGCGCTTTCAAAGTTTTTTTTTATGCGCACTGCAAAAATTTGGAATCGACTTTCAACTTTGTTTCCGCTGAGCTACGACCCTGTTGTTTTCAAGAAGAGAGTTAATAGGCACCTTCTGGGTAGACTCGCTCCATCGTAGACCTCATTCTTGCCTATATGAGTTTGGAGGTCAAGAGCCGACCCATTCATCATAAAAAAACACTCCGTAGTGTTATTTATATTCTATCTAATCAACCTCGTTGCACGCACTGCTGGGTATACGCCTCCTTTACGCGTAGTACGCCACTCTATTTGGTCCTGTGAAGTCCTCCTCATACGCCTTTTTAAGCTACCATTAACAACGCCATCCGAACATCGGGCGGGTATTCTACCTCGTGGTCTTTGAGCATCTCTGAGCCACCGTCCCGTTATCACTGTAACCAATCTACCGTCTTTCCGTCTAGTCAGGTGTCCTTCCCATCTCCACTTAAGACTTGCGATGCGCATACCTACGTCTACGACCTTCGTCGCCGTATTTCCACGTCGGGTATGTGATCGAGGAGAGAGATGCCGAGCATGGCGCGCTCCATGGACCGCTGTGCTACTCGTATTTTCGCGCCGTACGCGCCGCAGTCATTTTTCTATACAAAAAATGCTGATGATGTCAGAAAATGCGGCTTGATTCTGACGTCAGCAGCATTTTCTCTATTGAATTGACAGTTCGGCACGTACGGCTCGGCTGGGCTGTGCGACCACCCTTACACTGAAAAGTTACTTGTCCAAGTATTTATTTCCCTGCATTTCTTTGGGCAAAAGTTACTTTAAGTATGTGCGCATCTTGCACTTATACACGAGTTTCTTCTGTCATTAGGTAAATAATTGGGTATAGGTACTTCTGTGTGCATTGAAGGAATTTTCCGGCATGACTGTGAAAAGGTTATAAATCTTCAATATTCCCATATTTATACTGCTATTCGAAAGCAGGTAACTGCTTGGAAATATAGTATTTTTTATACTTGTTTGTACTAAAAATCTTAGTGGTGTAGATTTGGTGCAGAACTGTATGAACTTAATTTACGCAAACATCTTGCGATCGTTGTAACAAATCGTAGGCTCGTATTACAGATTGTTACTCAAGTATTGATCTTGATTCGAACATACGTACCTAACAGTCTAACTTTAGATTCCAAAGTGAAAATTGGCCTTGCTTAAATCTGACTTATTTCGTTACTTCGAAAGCTTTGATCAGAGTAACATCTAGTTTGAGAACAATTGTTTGACTTGACTTTGGCAAGCTCAAGCAAAGTAGCAATCTGTCACATGAGCCTTAATAACTTAACTATTCATACACTCTAAACTTTAATCATCTTACCTCAAGAGGGTAAACGGTAGCAGAATGTCAATAAAGTATGAAAGAATTATTTATAAAATAATATTACTAAATTAACATACAATAAGGAGCCGATTGTCTACCTGAAATTCAATTCATCATGGATGTTTTTAATTTTAATGATATAATTATTACTAACGTGTCTTTATTGCCAACCTACTACTGCCGCAATCAATTATCATTATCTAGAGACCATGAAAAATCTTTGTTCTAATTCTATTCAACAGTCTAAAAAAAGTATCAAGTATCTGACAGAACGTTACCACTAAACTACACTAGGTACTAAACTATTTATATGTACCTACTATAGAATTATACAATCTAATTGATGTTCTATTTGTTTTTTATATTTTAAACATTTAAATACATACAATGTTAGCAAACTTGTTGTTTTAATTATGTTGTAAATATACCCTAATGTAAATATTTTTTTATATTCAGTGTTATGTTTCGCGTCTTGGTGCAAAATGGACTCTAACTGGACAAAGCCAGAGGCTAGTATGTATTTAAATTTAAGCTAAATTCACGGTGATGGTGTCAAACTTCGGTCGCATGTTACGCATCGTTGCTTTATTTTGAATAATTTGTAAAGTACTTATGTACTTACCTACAACCATTGAGATATTAGAACACGGTCAATGGATCTAAGCATTCGAGTAGTTAGCCGTTTGACATTCGCGTTGGCGCTTCTTCATAGTAAATTGTTTACTGCGCATAGAAACGGGTAACTTCACGAATGCCTGCCTGGGTTAAAACTCACGGTAAATGTGAACGTTATTTCTTATACATGCTCGCTCAAATGTGATTGTCTTGCTCAATAGATATAAGTAACTGAGCTAGTCATAATACGAACAGCCTAGGCCTACTGAGGTAATTTTAAGTGCTCCTCGCATGAATTAACATTATTACCTATGTCAAGAAATTATGATTAGGGATGGTGGTAAAGTGCATTTAGCGACTTACCATGTGGAAAATTTAGTAGTAATAGTGCATGGAAAATCATCTAAGTACCTAATTTATACATAAACTTTTATGTTAACATTAAAAAAAGCCAAAGTTCATGAATTCTCGTTACTGACGGTTATAGCTTTTAAAATGTACCTATACCTCAGCGTAGGTATATTAAATACTTGCGGGGTAGTTAAAAACAGTCCGGAGAAAGGTCGTGAATGCGATAATAGGGTACCTAACCTACTTAGATCAAATGTTTTTTTTTTTAATACTTATTATCTATCCAAATGAATGCAATTTTCCATAGTTTCATAGGCGATAAGAAAATTCCTAAGCTGGTATCACAAAATCAAGTTCTGAGCTATTGTTAGATATGAGATTAGCCTAGTAGGTAGTACCTACCTCCCTATGTACCTACCTACTTGCTGAATAAATTTTTAGTTCCAACTTAGAGGAATACCTACAGGGTGGATTTTTGAGATGAGCCATGGAGGGCAGGTACCTTAACCGTTGAAGCTACGGGAAAATGTTCCGAGACCTTCCCTAACTTTTTGAAATATTTAGACTTGTATCAATCATAAACGTTGGTTTTAGGCCCGGCCGGTAGTAAAAAAAAAGTAAACAGTTTCACGACTCCCCGTATCCCCAAGGTGCGATAGACATTCTCTCAGATCTTTTATGTAATCCAGATCCTTTGTATTTAAGAAATAATGCAAACTTCTGTTTACAGTCAATTGCTTTTCTGCGTCGTTCTCAATAATAGGTACCTAACTAATAAGTCATATGAATTACACTCACACTCACTAAACATTTCATTGCAATCTTTTATTACTTAGGTAACTAACCTGCATGTCCAACTACCTTTATTTTCCTATTATGTTCCTACTTACAATTTAAAGTAAGTACTTACCTATATTATGATAGGTATAGCTCGCGTCACGTAAAAAGAACGCTGGAAAAAAGTGGAGGGGGTATGTTTGCGCATAGGTACACTCGCGCACGAAAGTACTCAACCTAATGTTTTATTTTTGAACTAGCCTTTCGCTTGCGGATTCGTATATTGGTTATTGGTAGGTACATTCAAATATATTTGATAGAGTAATCATTAAATAGAATTAAAAACACATTTAATTCCGTAAAGAATGTTTAATCGTATTAAAATCATTAAAGATAATGTTGAAACTCCTTCCACTAAGTCGTAGTGGTATTCCGAATCTTTTGAACCTTTTACAATTTTATTCGTCTTACTGTAGACACGGACTGTTTTGTTGCCTTTGTTGTCCGTTTCATACTTTGTTTTTCAATATCGAATGCATTATTATCAACCATTCTTTTCATACAGCAATATACCTACCTACGCCATAAATATTATTCTATTTTTTTTTATGTTAATCGATTTCGTAATTAAAAACTTTTGTGCGCGATGGTATTTTGAGAGAAAAAGTAACGTAGGCACAGCGCGAAAGGCCAATGCCAATTGACGAACCAATAGCGCGCTGGCAAGCGTGTGGCGCGCGACCATCCCGCCCCGCGCCTCACCCCGTACCGTCAAATGGATCCATAAAACGTCCATGGCGCAGCATGACAGCCAGCGTTCTTTTTACGTGACGCGATTTATAGGTAGGTACTCTTTTAGTTCAGTTAAGACAATTACGTATCAAAATATTTCCTCTATTGACCCAACGCGAACTAAGCTGCGGTGGACCAGCGTTTAGTTCTCCAGTCAAGAGTACCTGGATACTTTTCATGGCGTAATCAGAAAGCATGGACGATTTAATAAAATCCACGCCAAAATATGAGAATAAGGAACTTACCTACATAAATAAAAATAAATAATGTTGGACATCTCACACAGTTACAAACCTCAACTGAACGGGCTTCATAAAAACGCACGCACCATCTTTTGGAATTTACCAGTGATGGAAGACATTGCTGGTATCGTACATAATAGTACAGTTAGCAACGAAAGTCGATTAACATTTGATGTACCTATAACAAATTTGAATAAGTATTTCCGAAATCCGTATTTCATAATAATTTCCCAAGAAAAGTTTTTTCTTAGTTATTGAAAACAAAACCCATTTTAAAAAGTCCAACTGTTATAAACTTTCGTTGCTGACTGTACCTATGCATCAATGGTCTTGCAACATGTTACATAAGAAAAGATAATTACATTAATAATATAATATAGGTACTTACTTAAGTATTGAACATGAACATGCGTGTGATGTTGCCACACATGGACCGGCGCCACAGAAAATCAGCGCTGCAGCAGCTATAAGTTGCTGCAGCACATGCTGAGTGGTGACCTATTTTGTGCTTAGTTAAGTTAGTTCGTAAATATAGTAAACTTTTTTTTTTTGCACAAAATAAATGACTATTCTATTATATAACGTAGTATGTGCCAAATCCATTGGATACCCTTAACTGTCTATATCTTCAAATAATGGCCTGATGTAAATAACTGTCCAAACTAAAAAGAAGCACCGAACCGCTGCAACGTTTAAAATGTCGCGAGACTAGGTAACTATTCCTCTTCTTAGGTTCCTGCTGGGATAGCATGAACTCCTAGATCCTAGTTCCTGGCAGTTTTCAAACTTCATGTCAATTTCGAATAACCCGGTTCATAAAAAAAACTTCGCAACCTATCAGGTTCTCTCGCTTGCATACAGTCCTTAATGTGCAAGCGAGAGAGCCATTTCAGATTCGTTTGTCAAAATTGCCATGCAATTCAAAAACGGATTTCTTAGGTCATTGAAAAACTGCCTGCTTGCTCATAAATTAGTAACCCCCTGGCAACACTCGTTGCAAGTTTTGATGCTAATGGGGCCATGATCCTTTAGTTTTCAATCTGTATTCATCTGGCTCTCTTAGAGTAGTAGAGTACCTAACATACCTACATAAGTATTTTATAACTAAAAGGGTGCTTTTTTGCTTCTCACTGTATCCCGGTGCGTTACTTGGTCCGCAAAATGTCTCGACTAAGGGTCTTAAAAAAGTAAGAAATGGAGTTTATTACCGACCGGAACAATGGAGGTTTAACAACCAAACATTCAATAACTAATTATTTTGGTTGCAGGTACATGCCAGGCATCAACTAGCATGTGGAATGCTTTAGGCTGACGCTCGACAAGGGAGTAATCATTTCTTTGATATCGGTGCTACGTCCAAGCCCTTAGATTATCGAATGCCGCCGCTCCGCTAGGTCAAGCATTACTTCGCCAGTGATAAAAAGTAAAAACCCAGTTTCTTGTGACATTCATTCCAAAGTTAAGTTCGTGCCAATGTTAGTTATTAGCTATTTCATTAGATTATTTTGATCTCATTATTTGATTACCGTGAGATATCAAAAAAGGCTAGTTGTAAGGAATAAATATGATTCACTGGCATGTATTGTTTTATTAAACGAATCTGACCAACCTATACTTCGTAGTTTTACGATAAATGGCGTACCTGCCTACAATGAACAGATTTATTAGGTTTTCCTAATAAAACGCTTAATTTTGCATAATTTTTATTGAATACATTAATAAAAACCACGTCAATACACATGCATACGTAAGAAAATTGTTGAAATAGTGATCCACACGTAAATACTTGTGCCACTCCCAGTGCATCATTTTCACCAGATGACAACTCTGTTTCGCTCGAAGCCAGTAATAGTAGGTATAATATTATGTAAATGCCATCAGCCGATAAAAACATATTGCTCAACATCGCTACTTTCATTATGCAAATAGCCACTCGCTTATGTTATGTAGTTATTGAGTTTTGTGTGCGAGTTTTGGCAGTGGATAGTAACAGGTTAGAATGAAATTACTTAACTAACCTATATTCCTGTGAGGACTGGTGATACCATAAATATAACTCGACCTAATGTCGGTACCCAGAGTCAATAACGTCTACTTAATGTCAGTGGCTTAGTAACGGTTTTGTATGGAAAACCTTTACTAGGGAACGATTTAAGTAGCCATTAGTGACTCTGCCTGCTTACCATGACCACGTTATCTTTACGGTAGAATAGAGTAAATGAGATTAGAGTTCATACGATTTGGAGTTTTATTGCTGTAGTAGAAAAGATGATTTTGCCTTACCTTAAATGTCACTTTTCTCTATTTTGCCATAGAGATAACGTGGTCATGATGCAGGCTGAGTGCGACAAAGATTGAAATACTACGAATTATACATATACATCATCGTACAAAAATACATAACTACCTAAATATTTCTGTGCTAAAAAAGCTACAGTTTCAAAATAAGATCCAAATAAATAAATTAAGTAATAAAAAATATATCTCTGAGAATTATCTTCGTAACCTATATTAAATAAAAAAAC
This sequence comes from Epirrhoe alternata, assembly GCA_963565295.1. Lineage (NCBI taxonomy): Eukaryota > Metazoa > Arthropoda > Insecta > Lepidoptera > Geometridae > Epirrhoe > Epirrhoe alternata. Next base: position 8,251,937 of record OY751375.1, read on the forward strand.
TGATAATTTTCATTATGGTAGCGTGCCGATGTTTCTATAGCATTGACAAAAAAAATACCACGAAACCCAATCATTAGGTTGAACTTAAACTAACAAAAGGTGGATATAGTTATTGGTTTAAGTATCGAAATGATGTAAGTAGGTTATATTATTAAACTAGTTTTAACAAGAACACTTAGCTAAAATTGTTCAATTTAACTTTATCCACCGAACGTGAGATTCAAGCTTTCACTATTAAAACATTAATCTCATACCAAAACATTCCCAGTTTTATACATAAGCAGAAGTAATTTGAAAGCGTCTCACAAAGTTGAACTATAATCTTATTATAGTTCAAAGGAGAATACTAGAAAGCAATAACCTTGAGAAAAAAGACCAGATTAAATAAATGCCACGATGACACAAATAACTTTCACACGATTCATGAAAAACTACAATATACCTAGTTTATATTTTTTTTAGAAAAAGACGTCAATGTTCTCTTTCACGTTACTACGAATTTACGTTGAACACCAAATAGTAGATTACAATAACATACCCTAACGACAGATTAGCTAAATAAAAAAATATAGGTTTCTTAATTTGTATAACAACAGTCATTTGTAAATTTCTACATTGAAATAAGATGAACGCTATTGGTCATAAATAGATTAACGCTAGCTAATTGTACTTAATTATGTAACAGTAAGTATTAGTTGAACTCTACAATGAATATAACACGTTGCGATCCCGCTCTACATTGAAAAGAAAGAAGGCATTTTTTATCTGAGTATGTGCTCTAAACTGAATCAATGTAATTTAAGTTTGCATACAACTCGATTGATCGGACAATGAATGGTTAAGGCGAAGGAAGTTTGTATTATCTGTTCAACTCTGAGGACAAGGATTTTAGGCCCATGCAGTCTTCTGTCATAACTCGGCCGCAAATGAAGAGACAGAAGGTTTATTTAAGACTAGCTGTCCGCCGCGGTGCTACCCGCGTTCCCTCGGGAAAACTTCACTTCCCCGAGATAAAACATAGCCTATGTTCATTGGGGATAATGTAGGATTCTATTGGTGAAAGAATTTTCCAAATCGGTCCAGTAGTTTCGGAGCCTATTCATTTCAAACAAACAAAAATATTTTTCCTCTAATATTAATACCTAATATCTGAATGGAAAATGAAAATTTTACAACATACTATCAGGTGTAAAAGTAACTCATTAGTATGAGAGTCCGACAAAATAATATAACGATATAAGATTGCAATACTTCTTCACGCTTAGATAAAAATGACAACAAACGAAAATTGAGTTTGTTTTCAGTAATAATGCCAACAATAGTTAAGTAAATGTAATCTAAAGTAGGTAAACGTATTTTTTTTTTTGCATATTCGTATAACACTACAAATATTCCATTAGATGCACATATCTCAGATCATAAAAGTGTTCTCTCAGACTTATAGAGACCATACACTATGATGCATATTATCATCCAATCAGAAGGACGCTATCCATCAGATCAAGTACAATTGACATGACATAACGCTGCCCATTGGACAACAGGCAGCATGGTTTATAGCCTCCATTTGTACAACGCGCCAGTAACGAAACAAAATTCATATATAGTAATTTGAAACTATAGGCCATACACATAAGGCGTATTTTACAACTACTTGCAAAGTTAATATTATTGTATTTATCACACATTGTACTTATCTATGTACTTATTTTCCTCGATGAATACTCGATTGGTAATCCCAAATGTCTTGAACGTGCTTAAGATAAATTTGTTTAGTTCGTGGCGCGAAGTTTTATACGAGTACAGATCTCTATAACCAGTCTAGCGGGGTTTTGCCAAATTTTAAATCTTAGTTTAGGTTTCATTGTGACTAATATAAATACCTAATTATCTAGAAAAGGACAGGTTCCGATTTATCAAAGTTACATAATCAAAGAATAGCGTAAACACTAGGGCCCTTACTAATAAACCTGACATAAAGTTATGTCATGCATATACCACAAATTTGTATGGTTATTCATAAATTTATGCAAAGTTTATTAGTAATAGGGTTTATTAGATTTATTTAGAATTTTGTACTATATTGCTACTGTCGTTTATAAGAAGTATATAGAAAAGACTATCTGTTCAGCTTAGCGTAGCACTGCAGTAAACTTAATGCATTATCAATGTGTGAGACTGTTATTAAATGACCACAGATAAACTTTCTATTGCTTTGATTACAATACAACTTTGCACTATCCTGATGAACTGTAAACATCATTTTATTTGAAGATGGTGAAACAAGTGCCTAAGAGGATCAAATGATTTTAGTGCATATCTGTGGTCAACAAAACAATTTATAATAAGTAGTAGATTATTTAATTCACCGAGGGGATAAAACAGTGTATTATGTCACAGGCGTCATATTGAATCCCAAGCGCATCGAAGGATTCTTTATTTAACTCCTGAGCCACAGCGAGGGTTTTTATAGTTAACTCCCGAGTGAAACGAGGAATTGAATGACTAAAATTCTGAAACAGTGAGGGATTTAACAGCTTTAACCCCGAGGTGAATATGAATACTCTACTGCGAGGAAAATAGTGACCAAATACACCCAGAAAAAAAAGCAAGTCTAATGAATAGGTTTTATAGATACAATAATAATAAATTATCGTTTATTTAAAAAAAAATATTTGACATAATATGCAACAACAATAAGATCGCTAAATAGTTTGGAGACATTAGCCATATTTTTATCTTTTGTTTGAATAAATTCTACTAGGTACAGGTTATGGTAAACATTTTCATAGAAATATCAAAATTCAACTCTGGTTTTTTTCGTATAAGTTCTATTTGGCGCAGGACTCAATGGCAATAATATTCATAGAAATGTTGAAGTTCCAAATTCAAATCTCATTACTGCCTTGCGGAGAGGGATAATGAAATTCCATACTACTTTTCTCCCGCCCGCCATTTTGAGTCAGTAATTAAATGAATTACTTTCGGCTTGGTTTGTATGACGTATAAAGTTATCTATTCGGTGGCGTGAATAAATAATAAATTAGTTCCTTTCCTACAGAGTTTAGAATAATATCACCGCGCGTAACTTGTTTATTGTCTACAGATAAATCCATTGTGATGATGTGTAGATAAACAGTGAATATTCTAGAATGTTAAATATCTCGTCTCAGGAACTAGTAAATAATAAATAAATGCTTATCGGTTAAAGTCGCCCTTTAGGCAAAATAATACAACTTTTGTAAAGTAAAAAAATTAGTACCACCTACACATTTTCAAGGGAAACCTACTAAAAATATATTTATCCCACTAATCTCTTGGGATACCTGGTTACATTGCGCGAACACCCTGTGGAGGAAACAATCAATTACTTAATAAGTTAACAGTGAAAATATTGTATTTCAGAACTAACTGAACAACTTGGATGGTTAGCTATTTCTGAATCTACTAAGTATTAAGATTTTCATACATGCGAAATAATGGCATAAGTAGTAAAATAAAAAAATAAAGCGACTGAAGCGATAACGTTGTCGGTGTGAAAATAGGTAATTATGATACATGAAGCACGAAAATATTGTTCTTGAATGCGAAAGCAGTGTTTAGGCGCCGTCCTAATTGACCATTGCTCGCGCGAAGATGCGATGCAACTGATCGTGCGATCATTAAGAAGGATATACAATACAAACCAGTATGTTATCGCACGATCGTGCGAACATTTTCACCAACAGACCGAATGTCAAATAGAACGCAAATTCGCGATCATTGCAAGTTCGTACAATGTCGAATATGGTTGACATATTTGACAATATGATTGATGGTCGCATCTATGGACTCGCGCGATGATCGCGCATTTGCGTTCTATTACGACGACGCCTTTGCCCCCTTAGCAAGTACATACCTGAGCGTACGAGTAGGTATATTAGTAAAAAGGCTAGCTGGAGGGTTATCGCGCCTTTTTCGCCGAGTCGCCGCGCACTGTCGGCATCGGGTGCGCCTGCGCATCGGCCATCGTCACCGCCTGCCACCACCCCAGGGGACATTACAGTTAGTATGGAAAGCGAAGGTGGGTTTAAGCATTCTGTAAGTTCACTAAGTGAACGACTTCGTATAGTGAGCGGTTAGAGATATTATATTCCTTTTCACGTAGGAACGGTTCCGTGATAAGGCGCTTTTATGTTAATATCTGAAATAATTAAAAAGGAAATAGACAAAATCCTTTTTTAATGAAGTTGTATCTGTGTGTATTATCACTAGATTTCATTTATTTCAAAATTTCCATTGTTGTACAGCGTAAAACGTAGAAGTTATATGTGTCACGGACACGTTCCTACGTGAAAAATACTATAAACGAAATGCGAGCGAACCAGGGGATTAGTATTAACTCTTGTATCCAGGCACTTCATGGCGTGATAGCGTTTTATGGCGCCGTTAATTTCACGGGAATAAGAGTTACTGATCTCTAATGAAAATTTAAAGTGAATAAATAACTGAGATGTCAAAGACAGGAACAGGTGGCGCGACATAATCAAGAAAAGTATTACGTCATGTTCAGGGGATCACGATCAGCAATGAGGATAACGATGTGAGGAGCAGGAGATAACAGAGTAACTTATCCCCTGGAGCTCGACAAAGTCATGGGAGTTCGACAACGGTCGATATACACATTCATATCACAGCAGATTCCGTGCGAGTTAGAAATCTGCGACTCGAAAATTATAGTCGATTGGTTTGATAATAAGGAGAAGTAAACTTTTTATAAAAGAAAGGCAGCCTCTGCTTGAGGCATTAAAGATTCTTTGAGGCAGGCCGGAAAATTAGAAACTGATTTAAATTTGTTATTTACGTTTGAATTAAATTACCTATATCAATTGGGCGTTTATGGGCATGTTATGAGGAGGGAAGAGAGTCATGTATCGAAAAGAATGTTAGGTTTGAATGTAGAGGGATGTAGCAGAAGAGGCAGACCAAAGAAAAGATGGATGGATTGTGTGAAGGATGATATGGGTAAGAAAGGAATGAGTGTTGAGATGACGGCTGATAGAGCGGAGTGGAAGAGGAAAACCTGTTGTGCCGACCCCACATGAAAGTGGGATAAGGGCAGGGAAATGATGATGATGATGGAATAAAAGCGCTCTATACGACATATATTATGGCCACTTTTATACGTTCCGTGACAAGGCTCTTTTATGTAAATTTATGTAATTTATAAAAAGGATTTTAATAAAAAAAAAAAAAAAAAACATAGTTGTACAGCGTGAAACGTAGTTTCTATGTGTCAGGGATACGTTCCTACGTGAAAAATACTATAAAGGTATGAATTCATTTCAAAATTGCTTTATTGATTAACCTTCGGATCTACTAGAACTAGGTTTTAGATTCATCATCCGCAGCCTTTTTCATCCCACTGCTGGGCATAGGCCTCTCTTCGCTTGTGCCAACCTTTCCTATCCTGCGCTTGTCTCACCCATGTACGACCTACAGGTTTTAGATTACAATTTAAATTAGAGTATGCTATTCTATGAACAATAAGTCATACAATAGCATTAATCGAATACCATTGAGGTCATGTCATTTGCTTTGATGTAGGAATTGTCAGTAGTGGATTATATTATGATGTTATTAAACATTGGAAGGTTTCTATTGTACGCTGAAGGAACAACATTGTGCTGGAAGTGGGTTAAACATACTACACCTTATCGGTATTTCCAGCAGTTGTTTATACAGGGTGTAACATTTAGATCGGTCAGTGAGGGAAAGTCTGAAACTATAAGACTTACGAAGATCTGTTCTAAGGAACCATGTCATCGATTTTAGTAAAAAGTAAAACTGTATTCATACATTTTTGAAACAATGGTTTTATTAAATTTAGACATCCATAGGTCTGAAGCAGTAAATGTTACTATAAAACCACATATGTAGTTACATTTACTGCTTTAAACCTACACAATCGATATCTAAATAGAAAAAGTGTAAGTTTTATTTTTCAAAACGTCTGGGTTCGATTACCGAGCTGAGTAAAAGTTGTTTTCTAAATGTATGAATACAGTTTTACTTTTTACTAAAATCGATAACATGGTTCCTAAGAACAGACCTTCGTATGTCTTATAGTTTTCAGACTTTCACCCACTGACCATTGTAAATGTTACACCCTGTATACCTATCAATCTCATCATTTGCGTGCCCTTATCCCGCTTATGCGGGGTCGGCACAACATGTTCTCTTCTTCCACTCTCCCCTATCACTCATCTTCGTATTCACTCCCTTCTTACTCATATCTTCTTTCACACAATCCATCCATCTTTTCTTTTGTCTACCTCTACTCACATATCCATCCACATTCATTTCCATCACTCATTAGTTACATGAGTTTCATCCCTCCGCATTACATGCCCATACCACGCTAACCTATTGCTCCTCAATATACTCTGTATACCTGTTACATTTTTTTACTATCTACTAGGAAAAGGCCACGTGCGTTTGTTGATTTGGTTCTACATAGTAATACATTAATTACGAAGGATTTATAATTATCGAATACATTTAGACTTGGTATCGACTACGGTTGTTGCGAATTCATTTAAATGCACGTTTCCTTCAAGGCCATTTCACGCTTCAGCCGTCAAAGCAAATAACAAAGAAATATTTACTTTTCCTTGTGGAAGTAATAATACTAAACTATCGTCATATATGGCGTCGCCTCAATCCGAACAGTTGAAACCCTACATCATCTGTCCATCTTTCGAATTTAAGATTCTTAATAATTCTTATAGACGAACCTACATAAACAGAAACGCATCCTTTACCAGGCGTTGATACAACTAGCATTTTTGAAGTGAAATCTTTAGGCGCGTTTGGCTGTTTTGAGATGAGAAAAAAATCTTGGATTCGCCTCGAAAAGGTCCCGTGCGAGTCACGTGACTGCTCACCGACACCGGGTTATTTATCAAGTTTAGAACCGTTCAAGTTTTCACTTCTGCCGGCAGTCCCGGGTGCTACTGTTTTTTTTTTGATGAAGATTTTGATGATTCTATGAATTCGTTAGTCTGGATAACAGGATTTTTTAAGTAGGAAGCTTTATGTAGTCTTTGTAGTGTTTTTTTCTTCTTCATCATGTAGCAATATCCGTATAAATACTCGTGTTTCCAGAAAATTTAGTCTGGCTAATTGTTATGTATGAGTGAATACGAGTATAAACATGTATAAATAAATATAAATTAAGTCATAGGTGAACTGATAAAGTGACCTTTAATACTCAGATAACATTTTAACAACTATTCTGCGAATACTCGGAGAAGTACCTACATGCATACTGTATCATTTTTACCGTATTATGTATGTCGCAAATAGATCGACGATTTAGCTATTTCATGATTATGCCTAGGCAGATCTATAGGCAAATTTATAGCGGAATATTTCATTTCTGGCTTTTCATGATATACCTAAATATCGCTAGCTAATCGTCAAACTAACGATATGGCGGGTGTAAGTTAGGCAGATCGTGAAATAGCGTCGTTAAACGATATGTCTAGGCACATCATGAAATGGCTTATTCATTGATCTGCCGGCGACATGTATATTTTGAACAATTCACGTTGTTACGATTGAATTGAAACAGATACGTGACGTAGAATTGATTGTAGGTATTCGCTACTTCTTATAGGTACAGGTGCCAAGCAGACGACATGTTTATTGCAAAATCCTACTAATATAATAAAGTTGAAAGTTTGTACGTGAGTATGTTTGTGTTTCAATCACGCCTAAACCAGTGAACCGATTATAGATAGTGATCTGGAGTAGTTTAAAATGTTTGTATCACGCTAGCGAAGCCGCGTGCAGTAGCTAGTCGTTTAATAAACATTCTTTAAATCAGCTAACGCTCTGAACTTTAGCGGGTCATGACTCTAGTGACTGGAGTTATTACTTGGTGGAGCAATCCCATACCTGAGAACAGTACCTACTCCATACAGGCAACAACTTGTGCTTTACAAACAAACAAAAAGTGGCTACGTATATAAGTAGTACTCATATCAGTTACCAGGTTCCCATAGAATAAGCTTTGCTAAGTTTGGGGCTGTGTGAAATTTCTAGCATTAGGTATTTATTTATTTACGAAGCGAGCAACTTTACAGGACTAAAAAAACGCCTCAGCCTTGAAATGATACCAAGAGGTTATCTAAGATTTCATGCATAGAAACAATGTCGTATCTTATTTTATTTTGTGACATTTATATGTATATGCATGTCTAATTTTCAGTAGTATGTAATTACTCATTATGCATACATAAAGACGTTTAGGACCATGTTTGTTTTCATTTTGTTCCAGTTTCTAATTAAATTAGAAACATTGAAAAAGGGCCAAGTTAGAATCATTCTGAATATATTTTAATCAACTTATTAAGAACTCAATAAGACCATTCTACTTGAAGATTCCTTGAAGTTGATCCCGGCGAAGAAAATATGGAACAATGAAGTGTCCTTTACGTCGTCCTGAGATTCATCTTCGGAATGTTTATGTATATCTTTTTTTTCCCTTTACAACATTAGTTTTTATCTGAATAATGGCCCCGATTCTGTTGTTCACTGACTAAAGTTAACTAAACTAAAATGCTTCGTTCTTATTTCGTTAACGATTAAGTCCAAAATGGAATGACTATTACAGTGGCATTCTTAAAATTTCTGAATTTTAGTAAAAATGAAGTATTTGTGGGTAGATTTAGTCAAGACCATTTTGCTTGCCGTGTAAAACAGCTGCTAAAGAAGCTCAGAGGCGCCATTTTGATTATACTTTTAGTTATGTCACTTTTAACGACATGCCGTTTTCGTCTTTATTGAGAACAAAATACGTGCCAGTTTTAGTTTTAATTAAGTTTAGTCAGTGAACAACAGAATCGACGCCAATCAACACCCGAATGCCTCCGTCAAGGATAAACTGTACAGCCGAAGGGACTGACAATTTGAAACACAAAAGCGCTCAGATGTATACCTCACTGAGATAGATAGCGTTTATTGTTGAAAAGATCACATTTTTTATGGTTAGTAGCGTCTTCAATCCTAAATTGGGTTTATCTAGACTAGACAATAGAGTTCTCTAATATAATTTATGAACACGCTTAATACCTATGACAGTTACACACACAGGCACAACGGTGTCACCGTCTTTTGTTTTAGCTTTAGGGCGCGGGACGCACTACTACTGCTAGGGATACCCATTCACATGGTCACGTGACCAGGCAGAATCTTCGACGATCTAAGCTACGGGCGCTTACTTTACCGGAAGAAAGATTTGATTCTTTGAAGAAAGAGTCCACACTTCACGCTCATTTACAAATGGCCCGTGTATACGTGCACGTGTAGTAGGTAAATAATTGGCTACAGTTCTGTAGGATTCTGGCGTAGGAGTCGGTTGGAAAAGGAAATAGCTTAGTAATCGTGCCCAATGAGTTGACTATATGAAAACCATATTGAAGCACCGCGGACACTCAACAAAACTCCATACGAACCCCAGAAGTATAATCTAAAGTGAGGAAAACTTCATGTTAACCCCCCTGATCTCGTCAAAAACAATATACCTTAGAAATGTCAACCCCGGTGACGCCTTGCACCATCTCCGGGATCCACTTCATGATGGTGAGAACTTCTCCGGTGAGCTTCGCGGCTCCCACTTGGCTGTCGCCGCAAGAAACCATCGTTACTTTGCGAGCTTGCGACAGTGGCGCCGCCACCTCCGCTGCAATCTAGAACAAAATACGTATTAGCCCAGATAATAAGTAACATCATCAGTGTGTCCTCTAGTCAATATTTCTTGCGAATGCTGAAAAGATTTGAAGTTAGCCAAAGAGGCTCGTTCGTGCACTTAAATTGACACGAACTCAGCTTCCTCACGATGTTATACTAAGAAAGTTATTATGTGCATTAACATGAGCCCTAAACGGTGAAGGAAAGCATCATGAGGAAAAACCATTAAGCATTTTGATAGGCGGCGAGGGGCTGCACCCCGTGACCTATGAAATGGTGACCATAATATTTGTTCTGGGGATACAGACGTGATCATGTTTATTTTTACATTTACTTACAAAGTAAACGTAAAATTTAATCTAAACCATGTGTTTTTGAATTCCCTCAGTACCGTAACTGAAATTCGTCTTGGCACTCAGACTTGGAAGCGGCGCAAATCTGTGTAATTACCGTAAGGCACACCGAGATGCGAAATTAATTTGCAGACACATTGTCATTTGTTATGCACATAGATAGGATTCTTGAAAACTTGTTCTATAAGGGTGTTACTAATCGATTGACGATCGATGCAATGGATAGGCATAGAAGAAACGTTTATTGAAACGTTTTACTAAACTGAAACGTCGGCCAATGTCATGGCATACCAATCGTTCGTATAAATTGTCGATTATCACAACTTCTATAAATGTTATCGCGCTCTTAAATAGGTACATGAAACGACGAATTTGTATAAGAATGATGCTTCCATATAGATGCTTTCATCCTGTGTTTATCGTGATGTAGAAAAAGGAATGAAGGATAGTTGTCGTTTCTAGCCCGTTCTGTCCTACTGCTGGGCAAATGCCTTTCCGGTCTGACGCCATTGCCTGCTACTGAAAGTCGCTGAAGGTATACTTGTTATATCTCATGAAGGCTTAATTGTGTGTGTAGATGTTTTTCTGTGTGCGTAAGCGATACTGATTGCTCATTCGTCCATGGAACGTTCAAACTTTCGCGTAAAACTACGTGCATTTGCATATTGCGCATTTACACATACAATTAAGAGCAATCCGCCTTCGTGAGATGGAAAAACTATATCTGACTTCTAAGTATCTAGGAAATTCGTCGCGCGATCGCTTGCGTGGTCTCCCGTTCCCATGTTCATATCCATAGTACGTGTCTTGATAGTTTACTACATTTCATTTCGTTTTCAACCATATATTTACTCGCAGCGCCCCTAACGGATACTTTGAAGAACTAAAAGTACATTTATGGCGGAAAACGAAACGAAGTGTAGTTATGTGTTTATAAGATAGTTTATAAGTTACCTTGGGTAATGTATCGAGCATCATGTCAGCCATGGCTGCGTTACCGTATTCCTTCCACGCTTCTGCTTTCTTGGCCATCTGCTCCGCGTCAGCAGCTGCCTTTGCTTTTATCGCGTACGCTTCAGCCTGCAAGTGAATTTCAACTTTAAGAACTTCAAGCACAAGTGCTATTATCATTTGATTAATTAATTAAAAAGAAAATGCTGGCCATGTTCCTTTCGTTCCGTTGACATTGCAACGGAACGAAATGAAAGGAAACGATTTTATTTGTTTTTAATTGATTTTTAGTCAACTTAAAGGTATTTTTGAATTTCTTATTATTAAAAAACGTCAACGTCAACATTTTAATTTTGATTAAGCCTTCCTACATTTTCTACAATAACACGATATCATAATTTCCCTGCCCTTATCCCACTTTCATGTGGGGTCGGCACAACGGGTTTTTTATTTCCTCCCTAATTTTCGGGTGTCTTTTTTTTCGACACAGAAAGTTTTCACTCGACTATTGTCTCGTTAATTCTATTATTATGAACGTTCTTGCGTACTCTAGCTATCGGCGCGATAACTATTGTAAGTATAAGACTAAAGTTCGTTTATGAAACCAAAAAAGTGTGTCTCGAGATTAGCAGCCTAAGCTAGGTATGCTCACCTTTTTTTAAGAATGAGGGTAATTATTTATAGCCACAAACAAATAAAAACAAATAAACAAAACAATATTTGTATTAAAATAAAATTTGCAGCGAATACATTGTAGTCGCAGCTGAATTTGTAAATACAGAATCAATATTTACTGTTTATATTTCTTATTTATAAACATAATAATAGGCATTGTGCTAGACGTACTAAGTAAATCATGAGATCTCGTAGTACGGTTAGCGAAGAAAGTTGATAAACATTTGGCGTTTTAAAATCTTCTTTACCTTCAGAACCCGTCGGTTGATAAATATAATTTTGGTTTAAACTCGTAATAGACAAGAATAGACATAATTTCATAATGTCTAATTGAAGAAAAACATATTTTTTTTCCCACATAGCATGATAAAAAACTAAGTTTGTATGAGTCAGTGGCGAACTCTGGTGATGCGAGTTTTTAGGCCGCTTAACGACATGAATAGCCGGGCCCGACAATTTAACGTGGCCTTCGAAACACGGAAGCGCTCAAATGAAAATGCCACTGGCGGTCACCCATCCACTTACGGACCGTTTAGAACGTTGCTACGACGACGATCTACAAAGAACGTCTAAGCAAGCACGACCACGACCGCTTCACATAGCATGATTAAAATTACACTTTTAATTCTCCAATTGTTCATGAATTTCTGTCGCATAATACGATTCTTTCGCGAAAAAGAAAATAAAATAACAGAGCTACTAGTTTTTCCAAAAATGGCGAAAGAAGCTCCCTTGACAACGAGTAATATAACAAATTTTTCGTTTCCTAAAATTGATATGCGCATTAATAGAATGGCGAAGATGCTTGAAAAATCTATTCCATCTCACACCATGTTCCAAACATTGGATCGTCCCGTTGAGTGTAGGCATACGTTGTTTCCTGACGTGGTATAAATAATCTACTAAAGATGTCTAAGTTTTTACCTCTCCTCGAACTTTCACAGCCTCAGCGTCGGCTTCAGCTTCGAGCACGGTCTTCAATCGGTGTGCCTCGGCCAGTTTCTCTAGTCTGAACTTCTCTGCTTCCGCTGGCCTGTTCAAATAGTAGTATTATTTAATGTCTCACAAGGTGGAGTCATGATAAAATTGTATTGATTTTATAGTGATTATGACATTATGTCTACTCTACTATTACGTAATTATATCAAAGTAGCATATTAAGAAGCAGTGAAGAAAAAAATATAATATTTTATAAGGAAACCGGTATTTCTAACAGACGACAATGGGCTTGAAAAATGTTACTTATTGTTTGTGTGTGCTATTTTGCAAAATATGGGAATTTGTCTATGTACTTATTCTACGTATATCTAACCACTCCCTTCGATATATTCGAAGATCCAAACTCTCACCTTACGCGCACTGGAGATAGTATCGTGAATTTGAGACCCTCATTTCTACTTTACGAAAAACAAGGTTTAATATACCTGCGTACGGTGGCTTCTAATTCCTTTTCTCGTCGCTGCACCTCCCACTTCTGAACAGATATCTCCTGCGTGCGTTCAACAACCATGATCTGCATTTGCTCTTCCTTGATTCGCTGTTTCGTTTTAGCGGCTTGCAATTCGAACGCCATTTCGGCTTCAGCCTGAAGAAAATATAAATAACTCACATTGTATAAAAATAAGCGCGGATTTGGAAAAATAATTGGAAACGATGCACTTGGGTTTATTCTTTGTGCAGAATTGGGTCGTGACGCGAACGTTACGTACCCAATATAATTAATTTAAGTATATGTGTAATAGTTGTTATACTGAATAAAGAAATCATTATTGCTATTTATATGTTTAATTAGTATTGCATTTCTTTGTTACATAGTTTAAAAAAAAACAGGGTCACGACTGTATCCCCAAGGCGTGGGTAGACATTCTCTCAGATCTTTATATTCCAGATCCTTTGAAGATAGTATAAATAATAATAATAATAATATAATAGTTTTTACATAGTATAAATTACGTAGAATACAAAAAAGATCTGAGAGGATGTCCCCCGCGCCTTATTCGTGATCTTGATGTATATTTTGATACGAAGTCTAATAAAAAAGCCGAATTGGCTGAAGATCAGCACGCACCTTTTTCGTTTGCACTTCGACATCATAAGCGGCCTTCTTTAGTTCGAAATCCCTCTGCGCCTTAGCTATTTCCGTGTCGTTGAGGAACTTGGAAGCCATCCTTTGCTCCTCCGCCATTGCTTCCTTGATTTTGGCCTCCGCTTGTGCCTCAGCCTCGCCTATACGCGCGTCTCGCTTCACTTCGGCCGTACGCGCCATACCGAGCGCTTTCAGATATCCCTACGTAGAAAACATAATTAAATGATGCACATAATAATAGTGAAACACATGATCAGACGCGATATACTATCAATAGAAATACTGAAAGGAAGAAGATTAAGGTCCGTTTGCTAAATTTGTGCGCAAGCTTAAATAATTGCGTCGATTATTGAAAGAATCGGCTGAATTCAGTTTAAGTACCTACACAGAATACAGCCTTATTTTATTTAACACATTCATTATAATCTGGTGAGCCATGTTGAATCAGCGTATGTATACGATAAATCTTGTAAAAAGACTATTCAGGTTTGTATTGTATCACAAAAACATCAAAAGACTTATAAAAAATGGTGAAAGATACTTATGACTTAATAAGCCGATCACTCCAACTAAAGCCATGTATGTATTTATGTTTCAGATTTAAAGTTTCTGAAACAGTATTTATAAATAAATGTTTCTCAGTTAATACAGGGCTATAGAATTAAGCAACATGATGGTGTTAATTGCATATCAATCAGCACAAACGATTGCTTGAAAACGTAACAAACATGAGGTTATTGGAGATGATTTTTTTATTACTTAACTATTTTAAGTGCCTAAAAACAAATACTATACTATAGGATAAACCTAAAGAACTACGCCAACTACATAGTACACACCATACCGGATCAAGCTATGAATGGCATAAGCCTGACAGAAACTCACCTTCCTGTCCTTATCCCAGTTTTATGTGGGGCGGCACATTTGTATTGTATTGTACAAAATTTGTGCAACATCCTGAACTAGAAGTTATTATTAAGAGTCAGTGATGTCCCACTGTAGACCAAAAGCCCTCCCTTTCTTCCACTCTTCAAAATAGGTTTAAGTCTAATGTGGAGTCAATAATATATGTATAAGTATAGAAATTATTCTCATATATTAGTGAGGGAACCTCTCGTATATTTCGTTCCGTCACCGATCTACACGATCGGTGACGGAACGAAATATACGAGATATATTGTAAAAACTTGTTGCACTGGGCTAAGTCCTTGTTATTATAATTTTTCATTGCATCAGCTGGATCTATAAAACTATGAGTACTACTTTCAATCCATGCATTTACATAATACATCTACTCATATAATTTCAAGAATAAACAGATTCTACACATTTCTACGCATGCACATGAATGAATTACTATTACCGATTGGAACGCATTGTTGCTTTAAGTCATTTGAAATAAAAGTTTATAGAATTCAAGGTGTCCAGGGCCTCTTTGAAAGCTCTATAAGATGATATTTTGTAGCTAGAAAAATATGTGTTTGTCGTATACTCGTACTTTTTACAGAGGCACTTATGTACATATGTATATGCCATCCTAATATTCTTATTTGGCTAAACATGTGGTCATGATTTATAATTGTTTGTATGTGTCATGCCAAGCTCTATATAACTGGTCTGTATATAAAGTTTTGCTACTTCGTAAGCTGTTGATTGCACTCTACACACACATACACACATACCTTAGCTCCCTGTATTGGTAATGTCGTATTGGAAAAAACAAGATAAAACAAAAATATCATTACACATGCAGATGGACTATATCCATGCACATTTCTTACCAAAAACTGTCACAGGAAAACGACTACTTATTGCTAACGAGCAATAATATTTACAGGACATGAAGTAGATACGGGCATTGGGCCAATGGGAAGTCTCAACGATGAAGCTTTACCTCTATTCTAGACACAGTCGTATGACGAAAATATACATAATCGGAAGATATACATCGTCGATTTCGATATGTTAAATAAATAAAAATAAAAAATAAAAAAATAAATGTTGGAAGCCGACTCCCACGTAATCCATACAAGTTTTACTCAAAAAAAACTAAATAAAAAATATCAAGAGTCAATAGAATATCAATACTCGCTCATCGGCTCAGCAGTAATGCCTAGTTCGGACTACTATTCTAGTCGAGTAGCGAGTAATTTAGTACCTAAACGTGTCTGAACACCAAAAATATTGTCGAGTAGGTTATAGTCTTTTTCATGAACATCAGAAAGCTTCACCACGAGAGCCCCTCAATAAAGTCCGATTAAATATTTTTAAAACTGTCTACAACGTTTCTGGAGTAACAAAGCCCCAACTACGATAGGAAACGATGCAACTACTTAAAAAAAATCGTAGAGAGTCATAGTAATTCAAGGTTTATAAAAAATCATAACAAAAACCTTTACTGTTGACTACGTATAAACTATGAAGTACGTACCTCTTCATCGCGAATATCCTTGAGAGTGTATGATACAACTGTGATGCCCATTGTAATAAGGTCGCTTGATGCCACTTCAAATACCTGAAAATATTAATTTCATCTGTTATCTTCCTTTCTTCCAAACCCCTCGATTTTATTTCATTCTCGCACTACCATAGATATGAGATCATTAGGAAACTTTTTGCTAAAATGACCGTGGGTTACTATGAGCTCTTAATTCCAGGCAGTTTTGGAACTGTCTCGCTTGCACATTATTGACTGCACTAGTGTGCAAGCGAAAGAACATGATAACATGCGACGTGTCTTCAATGAACGGTGTTTTTCAAAATTAAAATGAAGTTCAAAAACTGCCTGGAATAAACAGCTCATAGTAACCCCTGATATCTGTTATTTCAACTGGTAAGGAAACTCTGCGTGAACCCGTAAAGCGTAAAAGTTCACAACGTACAGAATAGAAGGTGCTAGATTTTGTCGGCAATTTCATAAGCACCTCTAACAAAAAGTAGCTTTCATGGTATTCCAGAATTTCTAAGTCACCAATTCTGTCTGAGTTGACACCTGTTGCGGTTTAACCTAACACCACACATTTCACAAACTTTCACATTTATTTACCATCAGCCTTTCTCATCCCGCTGCTGGGTATGCCAGCTCTGCTTCTGTCGTTTACCTCTATCCTGAGCCAATCGTGCCCATGTAACCTTATTAAATAAATAAATTAGGAACTTCCTGAAAACCAACCTTTTTAGAGAAGATTTTTCTGTCCTTATAAATCTCCTCCACAGTCATGGACCCCATTATAGCCCGCTGGTGACCTTCGAGAGTCACGAGCGCTATGTGCTGGATCTCCTGTTCGCTCTTGCCGAGAAACTGCTCACACGCTGAGAGCAACATTTCAGCGTTCTGACCTTGGATTTTGACCTGGAAAATCAAAAAGGGCAGTGTTACGGAATTTATTGAAACAAACAAGATTGACCAAGCAACAAAGGCAAGTTTCACAAAATTTATTTTGAACGCTAATGAAATCCCACTAATGTAATAAAGCTGAAAGTTTGTGAGTTTGTTTAGATGTTTGTATGTTTGTGTTTCAATCACGCCTAAACCAGCGACCGATTTGGATGAAACTTGGTATAGGCGTAGATAGTGACCTAGGAAATAACATATAGGCTATTCAAAATGTGGGTGCCTCGCGAGCTAAGCCACGCGCAGAAGCTAGTATTGCTTATATTGTTGCTAAACGCTTGAACTTAATGTCAGTATTTCAAACACTGTATATTTTATATTTTTGCTCATATTATTATGGAAATGGTAACAAAATAAAAAAATAATAACCTCAAAAACCAAATTTTATTCCACAGGGGTTGTAACGACTCTATGTAGTTAAGTAGGTTAGATGACAACCAAAGAGTATGATGACAACTGAACTCTGAAGTTTCGTGCACCGTAGTGGTACTGTAATTGCTGTTCAACTAAATTGGCGGGCCTAGTGATAATCATTATCCTATAAATCGTGCTGCTTTTATTCAAACTCTTTATTTAGAACACTGCAACTTAATCTTCTCTTCTTGTCCTATCACTAGTTCTTTCAGTGTTTCAGGATGAATAAATTTTTAAGTGCGCCGCAAAGAGGCTCCTTTCCTTATTTAGGCATTATACAGCATGCCATGCTGCATTATTGACACCGCGATCGAATTAACGAATAGTGAAACACAGCATGCGAATATGGGCCTTATGACAAAGTATTTGAGTGCACCGGTTTTCAATACCGGCGTATTCTTTGAAACAAAGAAGTAGGTAATGCTTAATAGACCACTTACCTGTGCAATTCCCGTGACCGATATAGGCACGCCTTGACTCGTGTATACAGTTGGCGACTCGACTTGCAGTGTCATGGTGTTCAGAGATATCCGTTGAACAGTCTGGATTGCCGGCCAGACGAAAGCACGGCCTCCAGGCACCAGGAGCGGCTTTGAATAACAGCATCCTGAAATTGAAATAGTTTTGTTAACACTGTTCTAGCAAATTTCAAGGGCCAAGACTTAAAGAAACCGAATAGTAGGTACTATAAAATCACAAGGTCCGCCATGTTGATATTTGATTGATTGGAATAAACCCTCCTTAAAGCATTACCTAACGCTGAAAATGTAAGGGCCAGTCACCCATATCACCTCTTAGTAGCGGTAGTCTCAAACCAGTCGTGATACAGTCGCTATGCTGTCGCCAGCCGTATGTAATTTCGCCCATGTGACACGCATTTACGAACGGGCGGAAACGTTCACGAGTTTACGGATGGGCCTAAACAGCATCATGATAAAATGTGTTTTTTTTTATATTACAAAGAATATGACTGTATCTAATAGTCTTCGCATTGCAATAGCTGGCATAATAATTTCGAAGTAGCTAGCGGCATTGACAGAGCACTTCCACACGTTACATTTCATTCAGGCACATTAGGCTAGTCAATTAAGTGATATGAACACCGTGGATTTGCTACAGTAAGGTCACAAAATAATCTTCGTAATGTAAAATGTACGAGTATAGGCATATTACCACGAAATCTAGTAGGTGAATGAAAACAATTATGGGTGTCTATAACAATCTTTAGTGCTGGAAATCTGAGCGTGAGCGATATTTCTATTGAAGAGTATACTTAAACAATAACATTCGCAATGATGAAAGATTAGAAGTAAAAGCAGTAGCCAATGCATGTACAGTATTTAACTGATCAGAATATTCGCATAAGTACGAGCTAGTATACACTTCGCCCAACGGATCTAGGCATTCGTGAAGTTAGCCGTTTGTCTGCGCAGTGAACGCTTTATCATACAAAATTGTGTTCTGCGCAGACAAACGGCTAATGTTCTATTTTCATTCCATTTTATTTTCAATCATTTCAGTCTGTACTTCTTTCTGTAAATAGTATGTACTTATAAATATTTTCTGTATCCATCCATTGCGAGTGCTCCAGATAAAATAAAATGTTTTCAAGTGCTTATTTATGTATTTGTATTATGTTACAGCTAAAAATAATAGACAAGGCCGACAAATAAATAAACCGTTGTAATAGTTAGGCTCAATGATGTAACAATGAATTGGGCAAAAGATGAGCAATATAATAAAATTATTTGGCGATGACGTAATAGTACGAGTAGATTATTCACCCAGGGAATAAAGCAGTGTATTATGTCACGGGCGCCATATTGAATAGCAAGCGCGACGAAGGATTTTTGAGTAAACTCTCGAGCGACAGCGAGGGTTTTTATAGTTATCATCCTATTGATCTAGCTAGGTTCATTCAAACATATTTATTTATATGTAAGTGTTTTTAGAATACGCAGAGAGTAAACAGTAACTACTGCCCATTAACTCCTCAAACAATTTTGACCTATTAAGCGCAGTATGGCATGACGTCATCCATCAACATGTTATATGTAAGCAGGTTATCGGCGCTTGTTACCAGTACAATAACTCAGGTACTACAGAACAAGAAAAAAAAATTAACTTCTGCAAGATGTGAACAATGTGGGCATGTATCAAATATGTATTTGTATATGCCTCTGACTACCCACTTAGACATCTTCAAAGGATCTGGAATATAAAAGATCTGAGAGAATGTCTACCGCGCCTTGGGGATACAGTCGTGACCCTGTTTACGTTTTACTACAGAACATCAGCCTTGTATTTAATTGCCACTTGCCCTAAGTTTGGACCACTTTATTAGAGTTAACTACAATGGCACCACATTAAGAGTTGCCACCTGCATTCTACACTCTACAGGCTAATTGGTATAAGCTAGTAGATGTTTATTTTATGTTTTAGTTGTACAACGTATTTAATAAAAGTTTAACACGTCACTATTTTATCAACTAGCCATTGATTATCATTGGCCTGCCCTTATCCCGCTCATGCGGGGTCGGCTCAATATATTCTCCATTTCCACTCTCCCCTATCACTTGTCATCTCTATATCAACTCCTTTCTTCTCCATATCTTCTTTCACAGAATCCATCCATCTAACCATTGAATGATATAAAATTCTTTTACATCTGTATTACTTCTAAATCTCTGGAACATGATATCGAAACATGTTTTCATTTTTGCAAAAAATGAATTGAATTGAAACTTATCCTAAAGTCGCTTTTAGCGATATGGCCGCCCATTGTACAATGTTTTTATTTTTACGTTTTCTCTGTATTATGTCCTAGTGTACATTAAGGCGTTAATCTATCATCTATCTAAAGTTACATGTCATATATTTTTTAATCTACATAAATTATTATTAGATAGATTATCTATTAGATTAATATCATATGATATTTTGCATGCAGATGAACATTGTGAATGCCCATGTCATTGTTTTCAGTTAAGAAATATATATTAATACTAGCTTCTGCGCACGGTTTCGCCCGCGTGTACCAACATTTTGTATAGCCTATTTGAGTGTGGATGATTAGAATATAACTATCTGGATGTATGTGTTTAGTTCCTAGGTTGTTAACTTTATTGTTGTTTTTTTGTTACCAAGTATGTCACTAGCAGTGGAGACCTTTAAATGGCCTCGTAGTAACCTAATAATAGTTCCTATTGTATTTTTATGTGCCGATGGTCTTCCTAAAAGAAATAAATAAAAAAATAAAATAAAATATGCTATTCCAGGTCACTAACGCCTATTCCAAGTTTCATCTAAATCGGTTCACTGGTTTAGGCGTGGTTGAAACACAAAGATACAAACATCCAAATATCCAAACATCTAAACTAAACAAACTCACAAATTGTCAGCTTTATTATATGAGTGGTATGAGTATGAGCATAAAGTCAATTTGAGTAAGATTGGATCAGTGAACAACCTGTACTTATACTATTTGATAAAACTTTCTGGTTCTCACCACTTACTTCATTAGATTAACAGCAGGCTAGTATTGCTTGATTTATGATACTGTCGCTAATGAAATTGTAGAACTTTCAAGCACTACATAACAAAATGTAGTGCTTGAAACTACAATTTCATTAAACTAATGAATTGGCAAAGTAACTTTGTTAAAAATATTCAAGAGAACAAAAAAATTACGTAATTTTCGAGATAAGATAAGTTGAAGTGGAAAATGTTGAGAGAAAGAAGATTTATGAAGAATCTTAGATGCTCTCATTTTTTTTGTACTAGTATGAGTTCATAACTTTTTAGAGAGATGCTTTCAAGTTCTACTTGTGTTCATCGCAGCAAACATTTTCATATACATACAATCATTGGATTGAATTGAAACAAATTAACTTCTGGCTCTAGTAACAAAGTAATGACATTCTGGGCACCACTTAAATGTTCATAAGCATGTTGATTAGTTTATAAAGTCGGCACAAATTACTGACACAGACTGGCTAGCAAAGATATGCTCAGTATTAGGTCGCCTCATATAAAAATAATGCTGGAAGAAAGTAGATGGCGCGTGGAGTACCATACTAAATCTATGCGCAAACACACCCCTCGACTTTCTTCCACCATTCTCTTTAAATGACGCGACCTTTAACTTAGTTACAGTACACACAACCAATCTTTAGCTCTCTGAATCTGCGCAGAACCTAATTTTGATGATGCCTAAAAGACGAAGACTGCGTTACATAGCTGCCTCGCTCACTTGCTTAGTTTGTTGCATCGTTCTATCTCGCTTACTATGTACTACATACGCAAACATATACAATCATTTAGTGCACCTAACTTCAGAGAGCTAAAGATTGGTTGTGCGTACTGTGAGTACATTATGAATTTTATCTTGTTTATTTTTATTGAGTGCAGGATAAGGTATGAAAATATATATCTGAATCATTTATCTAAGTAATAGAGATATGAGTCATGTTCAAAATTGAGCAAACATCAGATGATTTGAATGCTTACAAATAAAATATTGTGAAATGTTTTGGATCACTAAACAGGCTCACAAGTCACAACTGAATCACCTATTGGTAAAAATGTATGTAACATAACAGTTCAAGTAGCAGTAAAAAGCAGCTGAAGATCTGCCTTCAGACATAATAATGAACTTTAAAACAGTTCAGAGGGATCAGTACTCAATGTAGAGGTTATGTTATGCTCTCCTCTAATTATAAAAAATATGTTATGAGTCAACGATAGGAGTAGGTTGGTAAGTAATGGGTAGGGTATTTTTTTTTGAGGTAAGTAGGTATTCATTCTTTACATTTAGGAACAAAAACATCGCTGGGCTTCTTGAGTCTATAAAATTGCAGAAATGATATCAAATCATTGCAAACACAAGCACCAGTATCGTGAACGAAACCTAAAATTTGGTAACAATGCAGATTACTTACCCGAAACAACAAGTGCCTCATTTGGCCCGCAAGTAACAAATCCCCAGGTCATTTTGAAGAATTCTAACAAGAAATTACTTAGAAATAAACAAATTCACGATAATTGGCGAACATAAACCATAGGACTTTGTTTTTATCTGCGAAAACACGGTGGGGAGCTTCATTCAGGCAGGGAAGATTCAGGGCTCACCAAGTCAAACTCACTCATGGAATTGGCTCTGTGGGAATTGGTAAAACATGAGAATGAATGAGTGGAGTGAGTGAGCTGAACCAACAGAACCATGAACCAGTGAATTATAGAATAACATGAAGGTGAACTTCGATTAAATAAACAAATAATGCAAAAATGATTTTGAACCTTATTACTAGCACATATGGTCCTTTTCTAATTAAATTTAGTTATGGACGTAAAACAGGTCTGAGTTGACTCACTTTAAAAGGACTGTGTCTCTTTCACACTGTGTTGCCAGCGTGATATATAATTTTGAGAATGAGTTCACTGAGTGAAACGTGTAGATGGCGCTAACCCTTCTCGTCTGTGCGCTAACCGGTGCCTAGCCGATTATTTGTTCGAGCTAACCGATAAATAAATAAATAATTATATAAATAAATAAATAATCGTTAATTTCAAAATACTTTCCATATCAATTAGGTATAATACGTCTAGTTAAAAATGAGCTTAACATAAATTTCGATTCGGACGTCAGTGGGTTCCGTGGCCGAGTGGTTGAAGGCACTCTGGCTTTAGAAGGATCGTCTGACACGGGTTCGAATCCCGTCGGAATTGAAAATTTTGATAAGACTTTTCATTTCTCAATGAAATACCTACCTCTGTGTGGGGATTAACACTTCAAAAATTATAAAATATAGCTTGTCTAGAAGCTCCTATACTGCAACAAGATCGCTTATTTCCGTAAAATACTCACTCTCCAGAGCGAATCTTGGAGGTACCACCGTCTTCCACCTCTTCGGTGTTCTGCCGCCTAGCTTCATCCACTGCGCCATCTGCGAGTCAGAGGGATGCGCGGAGAAGCTACATCCCGTCAGACTATTGGTTATCCGACAATAAGATTCCAGATTATTGTAAGATAAGATAAAAAGAGATAAAAATATATATAACAGAACTTATTCAGAACTTATTACAGTGTGTTTACAAAAATATAACGAAGAGACTGCAAAAGTTATGGTATAATATTTATATTTTTTTATAAACTCGCTGTAATAAGTTGTCGGACTTAACAGGGCACACCGGCCCTTCAACTGCCGTTCCCCCCGGTTCCTCCCCGGATCCGTAAGGGACAAGCAGCTTTGGGCGCACGAGAAGGTTGTCTGACATGGTGCCCCACCAATACAAGACCTATCGCGTTTTTATTATTATAGGGCGTCTTATCCCAAGCTATAATATAAAAAAACAGTGGCACACTCGGAAGTGCTGACAGAAACAAAAACTAAACGAGTTTAAAGCTAGAAACATGCTATCGGACGCGGCTGACAGTCGTGATCGCGTCGATTCGATCGATTCGATTAGCATTGAACCTTTTTGGTACACGGATAATGATTGTACACCTGCCCCTTACCGTGGCGATTGTCTACTTATCGGAGAATAGATAAAAATGACTGACAGTAATGACTTTATAGCGCGAATAAAACGCGTAGAATGTGGAAAAAAGTTACTTTTCTATGAGCTTTTCTACCCGTTTTATTTATTTATTTATCTAAACAATTTAAATTTAATTAAGCTTTTTTAATAGTCAAACATTGTGTAAGGAAACCAAGATTCTTGGTCCGAGGTCAGATCTGTGCCTAGACAATCGCCATGGTAAGGGGGCTGTTGTACACTAAGCTGTGCAAACTATCGGACGTAAGTCACGGACGTGCCCTTGAGCCATCGGACGTCCGACAAGGATCTGGCGCGCTGGATGTTTTTGTACTGTGCATTTTTATCAGTCGCAGCTGTCAGCCGCATCCCTTATTATGTTTTATAGCTTTACCCTCAGAGGAAGGAATACAAATAATGCTAGAAACATACTATCGGACGCGGCTTACTGACGCGGCTGACAGCCGCGATCTGAATAATGATTGTATACTGAGCTGAGACGTTTACGTATCGGACGTAAACGTCGCGGACGTGTCCTTGAGTTTTCGGACGTCCGACAACGATCTGGCGCGCTGGATTTTATCATTATGCCGCGTCCGATAATGTTTCTTGCTTTAGGAGTACTAGTGCTCAGAGTAACTATTATTCATTCTTACTCTTTGCTATTACTGGTGGTACAGTTGGCAGCACTGGTGGAAGCCGACTACGCTTCCATTGCTGCCAACTGTACCAGTGGAGCGGGCGGGCGGGGAGCCTGCTAAGCTGAGGGGAGCAGCTGATTTTATTGATTTGCTGTGCGGTGCGCGTCCTACGAAATTTTCAAAAGAACGCTGAAGAAAGCCTGGTATTTGATGTGAGTAAAATTTATTCTATTTGTTTATCTACGTAACGATAATTAATATTTAGTCAAAGACATTGTAAAATCCCTGTGCTTTAGAAGCCTCGTGTGGGTTGTGGGCATTCAGGTAATGTTCTTTACAGTGTTAGCGTAGTGAAATACGAACTAATATTGCAATAACGGAGGAAATTATAATATCTTCATTAAATGACCAAGTTCATATCGTAAAAATGTCTCTAGCAGGTGTATGGAAAAACGGTTACTGTTAGCTATTTTTATTATGACCCTCCACACCACACATTTTTCAAAATACCTTTGTCTGATTTCCAAAAGTAAGTAAGTATAATGAACTCCACAATGGTATTTACTTACAGTTCGCCCAACGGACCTAGGCATTCGTGAAGTCGGCCGTTTGTCTGCGCAGAATACAATTTTTTATGAAAAAGCGTTCACTGCGCAAGCAAACGGCTATCTTCACGAATGCCTAGATCCGTTGGGCGAACTGTACTTACTATTTAAAAATTTAATTAGATGTAAGTACTCGAACATAAAATCTGGAAAGGGTAGTGACTATAACTAAGTAGGTACATACGTACAATTTATTTTGTGATATATAATCCCGAGTCAATACTCTAGGACTTGTTGACTTTTAAAGAACTAGCTTCTGCGCGCGGCTTCACCCGCGTACCAACATTTTGAATAGCCTATATGCTGTTCCAGGTCACTATCTACGCCTATTCCAAGTTTCATCCTAATCGGTTCACTGGTTTAGGCATGATTGATACACAAACATACAAATATCCAAACATACTCACAAATTTTCAGATTTATTATATTAAGGATATTAAAGATTAGGTTTATAGGATTATGATATTAGGATAGGATAAAAGGATTAGGATATTTGTACATACAGACTTGATCCTGGAGAAGTTCAATACTTCTAATTAATGTATCCTGTTTATTGGTAATAGTGCTTTATTTAAAACTAGAACTTTCAACTCTATACATATTTTAGTAGGATAAATGTTGAAAATCAGTTAATTTGAAATCATTTTTTGCTCTACCCCCATTTACCACCAATAAGCTCAAGTCATTATTGCCCTGTCCTTGAAAGAAGACAAGACTAAGTGGGGTAATATTTGCCCAAAAAGAAATTCGTCATCAAATCAGGAAAGTTTTAAAAGTGAAACGTTATTAATTTCAGGGTGTGATGATGCAAGATGCAGGATGCAGCTACAAGCAATGAAGACTACTTCACCAGATCCAGGTACTTAGGCTTATCTGTACTTTTTAGTATTTCCAGTTGGCTCTATTGGGGCCTAAGGGCTAAAACGCGCTGCGCAAACGAGAGCTCAAATTAAATTCAAGACGTTTATTGCTATGTTAGTTACATTGAGATCTATATATAAAGGTACTAGCTGAGCTCCTGCTGTGTGACTTATTGGTATGGATCATTTCATTTTTGTGGGATAAAAAGTAGCCTATATCCTTCCCTGGGAATTTTTCCCATGCCAAAATTCAGCCTAATCTGTTCAGCAGTTTGGGCGTGAAAAGGTAACTAATAGACAGACAGTAACATTCACATTTATAGTTTTCAGTACTAGCTTCTGCGCATGGCTTTCACCGCGTTGTACCAACATTTTGAATAGCCTATATGCTATTCCAGGTCACTATCTAAACCTATACCAAGTTTTATCCAAATCGGTTTAGGCGTGATTGAAACACAAACATCTAAACAAACTTTCAGCTTTATTATATGGGTGGGATAGATTCTTAACATGAACCAGCTAGGAGCTTGGCTCTACCACAGCTCTACTAATAAAGCTCCGTAGCTTTTTTACCATTAAACTGAAAAAATTTGGAACTTGTAGTCTGATAGGCTACCGATGTTAAGTGGAATGCTTTAAAACATTAATGATATGTTCTGTATTTGTTATCTTTGTCATTCTTGACTAGTAAAGACAGGTAAAAATATATGGAATTAATTTGTATGACGAGCTCATGTTTTCGATGTCAATGTCAGTTGCTATCTCGTTGCAGTGAATAAAATTTTTAGACAACATCCACTTAAATATCCAGTATCTACAATCCTAAGATAACTTCACTCTCATGGCATTCTTCATTCAATTCTCTAGAAGAGGCCACCTTTAATAATCTTCTCCACACATCATCGATTAGGTGCATCTGAGCATGTTCAGTTCATCTAGCTAGGAGATGATTAGAAAACAATCTAAGTAACTAAGCTAGCTTCTAAGTCCAACACGTTTGGTAACCCAATGATTTCTGTAATTGTTTTATAGTGCTGATCCACACTTGGTATTTCATTATGAAATGAAAAGTCTTATCAAAATTTTGTGCTCAACCGAAAAATATGAGACTTATCGAAAATTTGGACACCGGCAAGTAGGATTTCGTGGCCGAGCGGTAAGGCACTCCGGCTTTAGGAGGATCGTCTGATCGATGCGGGTTCGAATCCCGTCGGAATTCAAAATTTTGATAAGACTTTTCATTTCATAACCCAATGATTTATTAAATGATCCTAAGAAATGATCTTTTGAAAAGCAAAAACTTTGTTTTGAAAGTAATTTGAAAGTAACTAAGGAAATCATTATTCTTGGTGTTCTACTCCATCACTAATACTAATAATAGTCTATATCAATTTTACAAAAAAGTAAAGTGACCTTATGATGTTTGAAGAAGTAACTACTTTGTTTCTTTTGGTTGGTTCTGGAGATAAGCTAAGAATTTGCTCGTACAAGAAAATCTAAATAGGGTGCTTAATTTAATACTCGTAGGAGTCGTAGGTTGGTAAATCTAATAAAAAAAATTAATTAAAACAAATTGATTGGGCTTGTTCCAGTTCTGACCGGGGAAGCAGTCCATCTCACTACATTGTCAGAGGTAAGTCTTAGCTAAGTAGATTTACTTTTATTTTATTTTAGGAACTAACAACTAGCTATAAACAATTTAGAGTATAATTTATAAATAGTATGCAGCCGGAGGCTACATAATATAGGAAGGATAATTACTAGTTTCTGCGAATAAATATCATACTATGTAGGTATAATATAAAACAAACAGTAAACAGGTGACGACAACAACCAAAAAGTAAGTAAGAAGTCTAAAGTAAAAGTTTTACAGCAAAACATCTATACACACTATTGCTATTGAGTGCTTAATCTAATTGTTGAAGAAATTGTTGTTAAGCAAGCATTTCAGCTTACTTGTGCTGGCATTAAATAAATCTTAGTCACAGTTTGCCTTAACTAATTAGTTGATAGAGCTAGAAGCTCTGTAAACAACTGCATTCTTCCTATAATTTGTCATAGCGTCAGGGACAGGGAGTATTTGGTTTCCTTAGTGCAACTAAGTTTGCACGCAGTCCTATCAGCTAAGAAGTTCGGGGCAATCTACACTGCCGTTTTGCTATACTAAAGGATAGATCAGCTATTTCTCGGCGTTTGTATACTGGAAGAAAGTGTTTACGATATCTTGTGTCATAGTCAGGCAAGAATATTCCCTCAGAGATTACTACAGGAACTGCTCACTTCCTGGTTAAAACGTCTGTATTTAGTAGTGAAATCATTTTTAGAATCCGGTACTTATTAACTACTTTAATCTACAAAATACATTGAATGAAAGAATGTTGGTTACACACTGAATTGAATTTAACCTATTTATTAGCTACTCTTCATTGGTACAGTGCCACAAACTTATCTGGACCGGTGACCAAAAGAGGAACTAACGTATTTTACTGTAAAATTGATTTTTCTTCCAACACCGAATGCGATAACAGCGCCTCTCTCATCGGTTCAGATAAGTTTGTGGCACTGTATCTAGATATTTTTTTACGTTTAATTAAAGTATGCATTTTAAATAAAAAAATTAGGATTATGATTCACAAAATTAGCTTCGGAGTCACAGGTTTCAAATAAATGCTTAATTGGAACACTAGATGGCGCTTTAAGGAACTAAAAAAATATCATAGATGGCGACAGTACTCAGCTGCTCCCATAGATTTAGCATTTATACCTCTCCATACAAGTTCTAATATCATCATGTCGACTGTACTCAGCTCCATACAAGGTCAGTAATAGATTATTTAATTCATATCTGAATAATTGCGAGTAATTCTAATTCTTAAAATCCTTACTACCTAACCTACATAGAAGTCTGCTTGGAACTGAGAATTCCTGATCAATGTCAACAATCAGCTATAACGTTCTATAAAAAAAAGGTAAGAATAATTATCTTGCAAATACCTAAGTCTAGGATTAGGCTGTGCTAAACAGTCATCATTTCTTTTATAAAGCTATTCTTTTAAAAATTCTTCTTATTGTTCTTTTCGAGTCACTGTTTAACTGAATAACTACCTAAATTCCTTAGTTCTTAAAGTTGTTCTACGACTGCTGACTAAAAGCCTGTCTCGTTAGCCTGATTTGAGACGTGACTCATCCAACAATTATAGTTCAGAGGTCTTTGGAAAGTGTTACCAAACACCTGCTAGTATGCGTGCATTCCTGACAGACCTAGGCTAAAATATTATTGACGGTAATAGACGAGTTCGCTAGATCATTGACTATTTTCAGAAAAAGATTTTAGGTATAAAAAAATTCCTCAAACCTTTCAATAATTTTGAAAAATGTAACTGAGTGAGATGAGAAGCATGTCAAAATTATTTTCTTTGTGAGTTACTGACGTACATTTTCGGAAGTTTCATTGTCACATTTTTTGGTACATTCGTATCGTATATCGTACAAAAATAAAATATTAAACAAAATGACGTTCCGTTTTTGAGCACATTAGGTATATAGTAGTAATTTTTTTTGGTGCCGAATGATCCTATTACGTGTAGGGATCAAAAAACTCTATGGGACCATTTAAAGTTTATGTACTAGAAGAGCAACAAAAAAACATTTCGAGTTCATTCATCGATTTTTAGTATTTTCCATTCATTCATAAAGTAATTGCTGATAGTGCTTGATAGTAATCATCGCAGTCAATTCAATATATACTATGATTAGTTGACGGTACAGTTTTCAAATGATAGCGAATTGTAATCGTAGGTCGTGGATGTTTGTAAACAATATGTTGACGACCTCTGTGGCGCAGTGGGTGAAAGCCCGCTTGAGACGCAGCAGGTTGCGGGTTCGATCCCCGCCGCGTGATAAATGTTTGTATGATCTGCAAATATTTATCTCGGGTCTGGGTGTTACTATGTATAATATGTATGTATTTACAAACAAAAAAGTATATAAGTAGTGTATCAGTTATCTGGTTCCCATAGTACAAGCTATGCTTAGTTTGGGGCTAGATGATGCTGTGTGAAATTGTCCAGCATTATTATTATTATTAATAATTCGTTTGCATTTTTTTTATTTCATTGATAAAGTGAAGTGCATATTAATCACTATTTACACTCCATACGTATTATGATGTATGAAGTAGTATGTACTTGTGCTTTTATTTTCAAGGAGTTTATTGTCGTCGATAATTAACATTATTCTACTCTATTGATGTAAATGAGCATAGTGGGCTTGCTTAGTGTTGATTAACCGATTTGTATATATCAACTCACAATTGAACTACTTTTCACGTTGATAGAGACGATTCAAATTAATCACATTATTATTTATTTATTATTATCCATTGAGCATTCATCTTATTGATTAGGTACGCCTACTTTATGACTTGAAATTATCTAAACAGACTGCATTGGTAACGTATTGTAACGCATTGATGCCAACTGTAATGTTACTTCTGATAAATAAAAAATAAAATGTCAGGAGCCTTAGGCTCAATGCACATTGAATTGGCAACGACGCGACGATCAGTTATAGTAACAAGACATTATATACCTTAAGAACAATGATATAAGATATAGAAACGCTTGATAGCTCGCGGTCGCGCGAGACTGTTCAAGCCGGCGCGAGGCATCGCCACACCTCTTGCATGCATTCTATATCATTGTTCTTAAGGTTTAATTCAGTGTGCATTGAGCCTTAAGGCGGGTTAGCCGTTAGCTCACATGAACGCAAGTTATCAAAATCTAACGAACATCTTATAATATCAACTTGTACTTTATGGTTTTATTTAGGACTAGCTGTGCCCGCGATCTTGTTCGTTTTCCCCGCGTAAATCCCAATTCCGTGGGAATTCCGGGATAATAATAATTGGGAAATGATCCGCGGTCTGTCTGGAGCCGAAATGCTTCGATAGCGCGTTCTAACTTTACTTGTAGCGTCATCATCTCTGTATTTTTGTTTGTCCGGGGATAAAGATGCCTATGTTGAGCGATAACCTCCTCTATCTTCCAGTGAAAGTCTCATCAAAATCGGTTCATCCGTCCCAGAGATTAGCCCGGACAACCAGACCGACCAAATTTCTTTTTAAGTTAGATTGTGTTTTAGTATCGTGTAGTGTAAATAACTATGATATTATGCATTTGAAATCACAGAAAGACAAGAATTTTATTTGTATGTATTGATTTGATATTTTAATATTACGATTTGCAACGAAACGAGAAAGGAGTACAAAGTAAACGTTTAAAATATTTATGTCACAATAAATTATGTTTCTCATGCCCCAAGATAATGATGCTTTATACATTAATGATACATTTGGTGTTACGGTTAGTCTTCGCTTTTCACATAAATACAAGTGGACTATCCCACTTAGCGAGGGATAAGGGCTGGGGAATGATCATGACAAGTGGTCCCGTTGGCTTGCTTTGGTCGCCAATTATTACAACCTAAACATAACAGGGCAAAAAACCATCCTTAAGTATAAAAAAACCGGACTAGTGTACGGAAACCTCGTTGGGCGAGTCCGACTCGCACTTGTTCGGCTTTTTTCTAAAATTAATATCTATCGGTTCATGTGATGAGGTAAATTGTAATGAACGCATTAGATAGAAAGATTGATCTATATTTGGTAACACACAGATGTGCATTTATCAAACTGTACCAAATGAACAAGGAACAAGAAAACCTTGCCCTACTTACAATCAAAGAAAAATCAGAAAATACCCTAAGTAGTCAAATAAAATAAAAAAACGAACAGTAAGTAATACAGAAAGGAAGACGTCTGTGCTGGTGTTAGCCAAACAAAAAGGAATTAAGCAAATTTCAAAATTTAAATTAAAGATTGTCTTCGAGAGATGCTAATATCTAACTAAAGGTTTAAATTCTAAGCAAGATAAATATAAAGTTAAAATTACTCCTAGGTATTCAGAGAATTGAGAGCCTTTGTTAAAAAGCCCATATGTTTACCCATGTACTACTTATGTGTACGCCTTTAGTTAAACAAACCAAGTTGTGTATTCCGGGTAGATTAAACTAAGGGTTATTTCACAATCAATGATCTAAGAAAACGTGGACATTGAATATGTGCCAGATAATTTCATACTAATATTTTGTAATTTTCATATGCTAGCTAAAATTTCCCTTCTGATTTCTAATTCCATTTAACTTCGACAGTGACAGAATAAAGTGCTTGTTCTATTACAATATAAATGTTACTTCGCAGAGCCCTCTTTTAGGTAAAAACAGTACCTCATACAGGCCCAAACCTGGGTTTTCAGAGTGAGCAGCTATACAGGTATGAAATAACGCCTCGCCATTACAAGGAGAAGCTAACTGAGCTTTTGACTCGATATACGACGATAAACGAGTATCATACTGAGAGCGCAAACTCAAGATAGGCTCTCGGCGTTGTCGTTTCACTCAAAAACCTGATGCTTTAAACATGATGCAGTGAACCCGATTTGTATTCACCGCATCATGTTTTAAGCAAGCGATAATCTGGCTCAATACAGCTACTTTCTTTTAATAAATGCGACATTTTAACTATACAAAATTTTTTGGTTTCAAGTCATGGTACACTTTGTATTCAAAAAGTAGGATGCCGTAAAGATATCATGACGAAATTCACAGGGTAAATAGCTGTTGAAATGGCGATGTTAAAAGCTTTTAGTTAACTTGCAATGTTTGTATGTTTGTAAGTTTGTATGTTGTTTATCCGGATAAAATCCTGCAAACTTAATTTGACCCACTTCCCGGTGTCCGATTGAGCTGTTCCACGGAATTCCTCAGAAAACAGGCAGATTGAGTTGAAACTCGGTTCGTAGATTAACCCATTATGGGCTAGCGATGCCATACGGCATCGCAAATTCGTAGTTTCAATATCCTTGTTTTTTTAGTTAATGAATCGATATAGGTAACAAACTAATCGCTTTACCAAAGGTCGATGGATATCCTTTGTAAATTCAAGTGAAATTAGCAATGTGTTATATGCCATTTATTATTTTGAATGGTTCAAAGTTGAGAGAAAAATAATTCCCGGAAAAATGAATATGCGCTTCAAGGAAGTACTTTATATTTTTTTATTTCACTATTGTTGCTTGTTATTATTTGGTGTAATTTTAGTCTGAAAAGGCACAATAACAGTTTGGTAATTCAAAACAATTGTTTTTTTTTTTCAGTTTCTGTGTAATTCAGTGCAAATTATTACTGATGCCATACGGCATCGCTAGCCCGATGTGGTGTCTTTTCGAAATATAAGCACTTGTTCTAGAATGACTTTCGGTAAAATATAAACCTCAATAAAAAGCACTAAAAATATTTATAATTTAGTACATTTGAGTGTTATATTTTTTTACCGCATTATGGTGGCCTGGGGGACGTTCAACAACAAAGTGGCGACCACCAGTCGACATTCAGCATAGGTGGAAAGCCACATTATGAGACTCGCAAGGGACTGGAAAAAATGGCGTGATAACGTGGAGGCTTATTACCCAGCAGAGGGTGAAATGATGATGATGATGATAGTTTTTTCACAAAGATTGTACGCTTCATAAAGCATTGCAAAGATGATGAGATAGAACCGACAATTGTTACCGGTGAAGACTCGGCAGATGAAGATGAGGAAGCCCTCATCAATAACCACACTGGCTGCCAGGAACTGCTAGATGCTCAATTATTTACCTCAAAATGACCAAAATTGTCTTGCTACTGCTCAATAAATAAAATGTCACTAACACATGAATAACTTCTAAACTAAAAAAAATCGCTGAACACACATGGGGGTGATTCGGGTAGCCCTTGGGGTGCTGCATCACTGGACTCCCGCTTGACAGTCATTCCTGGGACACCTTGTATTTGAGTAATTATCGCCATAATGGAGCTGTGTTGGTCTTGTTACATACATACATAAAATCACGCCTCTTTCCCAAAGGGGTAGGCAGAGACCTCGGATCGCCACTCGCTACGATCCTGACACACAACTTTCGCCTCATTCACTCTCATTAGGTACATTCTTCATACATGCTCGTCGGTTTAGGGTACTTTTGACCTGGCCATTCTCCAAATTGTCGCCAATTTGATCCTAGAAGGTTCGCCTAGGCCTTCCCCTTCCAGCTGTCCCATTGGTTGTGTTGGTCTTGTTAGAGATCCGTATGTCCAACATTCATTCTAACTGTTCACTAGTAGATTTCTCGTTTCATAAAAAATAACATGTGCAATAATGTGCATCGATATGAGCTCTAAACGGTTAATAAAAACATCGTGAAAAATCCGGCTTTAACAGCTCAATGTGCATGTATTTCATGTTTATGGTGGATTGCTATTAATGATGGTTTAGTTGTCAGCAAGCTTACTCCACCTCAATACTACAGATCCCGTTGTTCAGGCAAATAAAGCCCTCTGAAGCTGTTTTGATACATTGTTTAAAGTAGAAGAAAATTTAATTTTCTTGACATAATTTATTATTTGTCATAGAAAGGACTGATTCGTTGATGTCTAAGGGAGTTGTACATATTTAGGCACATGCCAACTTTGGCAA
Organism: Epirrhoe alternata; assembly: GCA_963565295.1. NCBI lineage: Eukaryota > Metazoa > Arthropoda > Insecta > Lepidoptera > Geometridae > Epirrhoe > Epirrhoe alternata. The sequence continues at coordinate 8,286,760 of OY751375.1, forward strand.
AATTAAGCACTACGTGCCAGGTTGCATGCCCATCGCCGCCGATTAGAATACCGTCTGGTTCACGATGGTTTCCCTAAAGATACTTTTAAATTAATCCACCTTTGTACCACTAGCTGGCCCTACTGTTTACGTTTACGTTAATTCTGCACATTTAAAATAACTATAATAACAACAAGAAGTGCGAATCCATGTGAATAGTCATATGCAGAGGTGATTCGAAGACGTAAGGGAGCCACGTTTTGCGGGTGCGGGAGGCGAGGGAGGTCGCGGTACCGCGCAAGTCGGCGCCCGTATCGACCGGCCCGGATGTGCATTGCAACGTCTCGCCGGAGAGATCAGGCGAGCCACCTACTCGGAACACCACGAGCACGACACCAATCGTAAAGATGCCAACCGATACCTACATACGGGTAAGCGGTCGGCTGACGGCGGCGGCGTGCCGGCTGCCAACACATCCGCCACCATCTCCGCATTGTAGCAGGGCGTGCGTGTACCGCTAATACCTCGTCGCTTGTGTGACAACCTCTCGTCTCGTCTCACGCTTAGCGTTGCCCTTTTTCTTGGCGTGACTTATCATGCGCTTTAATTTGCCTGTTTATACTCTGCAAAAAGAAAAAATTTTGTGCTAAATTAAATTACTCATTGTTTTTTGATGCACTTACTTACATGGCTTTTGCAATATTATCTAATGCAAAGCCAGATTGAAGCCATAAACAACTAAATGTAACTACTTATACTACTTTAATATAAAGATCAGACATAAAATATCCATCCAGCCACCAGCTACCAGCGACGCCAAGACGCTTACGAGTACATAAATTTAAAAATGTAATTGAAGAATATAAACTAGGATGCATAACTCATAAACTTTTGCAATTTTCTTTTATATTGTTTACTCATTGTATGTATAATCATTATTAAATACTTGGTTGTTATACCTTCGACTACGGTGTACGTTAAATTTATGCGCAGAGGAACACGCCGGAACTGATGGAGGGAGTATCTATTTCCGACGTTCGCCGGTCAATGACTCCGATCCGGAACCATAGTTGGACGATTAGGTGGGGTGCACTTGATTAACTATTGGTTTGATCTTGCACTAGACTAACCCCCGGTTTCTATATTCAACGGACAGTCGTAGGTAAGAGCTACGACTCGTTTCCACATACAAAAGTTTGACAGCTAGAAACCGGCGGTAAGTTAGCTGTCAAAATTTGTATGTGAAAACGAGTCGTAGCTCTTACCTACGAATGTCTGCTGAATATAGAAACCGGGCATAAGTATGTTGCATAATCGCGGTTACTTCCTTTTAAAGTAATATCAAAGGAGAACGGGCAGGCATGTATGAAGCGCCGCCCAAGTCAAAAAACGATCGCCCGCAGAGTGGACGTATAGTGGAATGGGTAGACCTTCTAAAACACTACATTTGATTGTATGACAGCAAAAAAATCCATCCTACAGAAATCGAGATATTTGCAGTTAAAGGTGGTGACTTTTACTATCATATTTATTGACTTACAGGCTTCCCGCAGACAAGCCACTATGGGCATTCGATAGAACTTAAGAAGCACTACATTTCATTGTATGACAGCTAAAAAATCCATCCTGCAGAAATCGAGATTTTGCAGTTAAAGGTGGTGACCATCATGTTTTTTGACTTACAGGCTTCCCGCAGATAAGCCACTATGAGCATTCGATAGAACTTTAAAAGCACTACATTTGATTGTATGACAGCTAAAAAATCCATCCTGCAGAAGTCGAGATATTTGCAGTTAAAGGTGGTGACTTTTATCACCATACGAGTATTTTTTGACTTACAGGCTTCCCGCAGACAAGCTACTATGGGCATTCGATAGAACTTTAGAATAAAAACGGTAGAGGATTACGGAATTATTTTATTGTCAAGGAGTATTATTGTGTAGCAAAAAAATACATTTATAAATAACGTTCAGTGTAATAGGGCGCGGGCCGGCCAGCAAGCACACTTTACGCAGACCTCACGACAGAGCGCACTTCACCTTAAGTTAACATTTTAGAAATGCGGTGCTGTAAATTTCACGCGTCCATTTTATCTTAAAAGACTGGGTTTGGAATGTTCAGTAGCGTCCGCACCTCATTGTAATAAGAATTTGGCGCGTAATAAGCTGGCTTCTTTTCCGAGAACACGGCCCGCAAGAAATGGTTTCTCAGAAAGGGCGAGCAGTACCATATACCAGCACCATCTTTTCCCTCGGGCCTTAATATTTTATTGCTGGTAATTATTCTGCATTTTAGTAATTATCTCAAAGGTTCTCATACATTTCATTCATTTGATTTCATCAGTTTTATTGTGCCTCTTTTGATTTTGATTGTCTTCTTTACTTGCTTCCATTCCGGTACATCATGCTTTGATTCTGTAAAATATCCTGTTAAAGTTAACTTTGGTCCTATACTCGTACTGTTAATAACTTTTATTGAATGCATCATATTAGTATGACAGGTAATAAAGAAAATTCAGTAGAGTATAAGTTACATATTTATTTGAAAGACAACAGATCGGGAGACTTGTGAAGAGCTATGGAAACGCGTTGCTTTCTTGACGAAGGCGAGGACATCGCTGATCGTGTGATGTTGTTTAGTAGTCGAGAAGCGCGCGCAGCAGGCGGCTTGGGCGCATTTCTTTTTTGTCCCCCGCGGATTCCATTGCCCCATGTCCAACCTGTAAGTCCGGCAGTTTGCCGTGCGTTGACCGCTCACCTTGCCGAGTGCAAAGCTGTTGGACTACCTACGGTGGATGCTTTCGATGCCACGCACGGTAAACTTAAACCATAGGCACTTATGTACATTTCTGTCGCAGCTTTGTTTGTGTTCATAAACGAGTATAAAGTAAAAAAAAAAATATTCTTTAAGGTGCCCAATATTTTAAAGACTTTGTAAATTCAATAATTTTATTTAACCTAGCGTATATGCGTTTTGTCGTTTTTCCACATTTTATTTTAGGTTTGTTTTGATAATATATTACTAAGAATCATCATTTTTGCTAGCTTTTATTTGTAACTGATCTTATACCTACTCAGCTCGCGTTTATACTACACCGCAAGGACCTTTCCGAAACGTTTCAAAAACATTGACCAAGTTTTTGTTTTAATGATGATTTCAATTATCATTATTATGCTTGCTTACCTACGTCAGCGGTGCTCATAATGATTTTTTTTTTGAGATTACGATGAGTATGACTTCTCATTCTTGGACTTGGGTCTTAATTTGCTGCTCTAGGAAAAATAAATTATTTGAATAGAACCCCGCCAGGGTCGCAATTTTTTAAGAATAACACAGCCGATATTCTGTTATCCCTTCTCATAAAGGTTGATGTCATGATTATTTTCAAAGTTTTGAAAGGGTTGACCATACCATAAGCCAAAGGAACGAGAGGGCGAGTGGATAGGTAAGCAGTTGCGCGCGAGCCGTTCATTGATGCGCAGGCGCCGAAGCGGGGCGGGGGGCGCGGGAGAGGAATGCGGTCGCGGCGAGCAATGACCGCGCCAGGGTCGCTTCCTTTACGAGAAACGCGGGCCGTCTCGTACTACTCGATCCCCCCACCTGCCCCCCAGTCCGTACTACATGGTCCTCTCGGCATCGACGCGACGACGACGGACGCGCGCTTTTCGACCCGAAGTCCGTTACAAAAATTAAGTGCGCCGCATTCCGCGATCGCGTTGCCGTCCCTATCGCACTTGAGTGGAACAGCTTTATCTATTCTTTTCATAAGTAGGAGGTAGGTAACTTGGATCGCTGTCGCCGCGCGCGTCGATCCCTTTAAAAGCGTTTTTTGTGAAATTTAATATACCAATAGTAGTAGGGTTCAATACTTCCTCAATTTCTGGTAATAAAAATTGAATCATTTCGTAACTGACTCGCACAATGTAATTGATGAGAATTCAATATTATCCATTTTTTTCTACTGCACGAATTGAAAACAAGCTCGAAGCTCAAGTTTTTTGCAATTTGTTTTTTAGCCCGCCGCTTCATTGTTATTCATACTTTTAAAAACTTATGCATAAAGTATAATAATTGACACTTGTATCATTTGTAGTGTGAAATGAAAATTCACGGGAGATTACTCAAAATGAGTTTCTAAATATGTATATTACTCAACAAACTATCCCCAAAAATAGACGAGAAGGTAATAATTATTGTATCCTGAGAATCCTGACAAATGTTGTACATAATCCTTGTTTCCGATATTGTTTGTAGAAATTCGTAATTCTACCTGCTACGTCGCGTCGGCTGTAGCAATCCTTGAATCCATAGTTTCAATAAGATATTTGTTACTAGCTGTCCGTCGCGGTGTTACCCGCGGTCCCTCGGGAAAACATCACTTTCCCAGGATAAAATACTCGTATAGCTTATGTTCATCAGGGATAATGTAGGATTCTAATGGTGAACGAATTTTTTAAATCGGTCCAGTAGTTTCGGAGCCTATTCGATTCAAATAAACAAACAAATCATTCCTCTTTATAATATATTTAGCCAAAGCCCGCCAAACATGTTAATAACCCCATGTCAGAGAGGACATTAATCTGTGTAACAAACGCAATAAAAAAATCTGTCCGAGCAGTAAGCCAGAGTTCGCATGACCATTCAACTTCAACCAAGACTCTAACAAATTGACTCGTATGATATGTCGTGTCGACCCTTTCAATAGGATGACGGTCACGGTCACTTCTCGGTCATGATCGTTGTGGCTTATCAGTAACCATACGAATAAATAAATAATGCTGGACTTTTCACACAGCATCATCTAGCCCCAAACTAAGCAAAGCTTGTACTATGGTTGTATATCCATACTAATATTATAAATGTGAAAGTAACTCTGTCTGTTTATCTGTCTGTTTGTTACCTTTTCACGCTCAAACCGCTGAACAAATTAGCCTGAAAATTGGCATGGATAAAGGTTGTATCCCAGGGAAGGACATAGGCTACCTACTTTTTATACCGAGGGACCGCGGCGCGGGTTACACCGCGGAAACGCAGCTAGTGCCATATAAATTCCGTACATCTAGCCTACGCGACAGAAGTCGTCTCGTCCAAATTTCAGTCTCGTATTATGTATACGTCGCAGGCAACTGGTTTAATCAGCCGTTCAACTAAACGCCTAGACATTTCATTAAACGGCGCCGTTCAACTAACGGCCTGAATGATATTCAGCCGTCTGTTTAAATACAAGCATTTAATGAAATGCCTGGCTGGATGCTTACCTTCATTCATAAACAAAATATATTGAACGTCTATCGGTGATGTTTAACTAAATATTTTAATAACTAGTTTGCTAAAACTAGACCTGTATGTGTATCTAACGGCACAATAGTGAAATAATGTTGCCACTGTAGTTGCCGCGGCAGCGGCCGCATGCGCCAGAAATTGAATAATGTTATCTTTATTACCTAAGAAATGACTTGGCTAGGCAACTAGTTAAACTTAATAGCTCCGAGCCATTTGCCAAATATAATTCAGGCCGCTATTTAAACGGCGCTGTTTAATCAAATGGCTAGGCGTTTAATTTAACGGCTGATGAAACCAGTTGGCTGCGTATATAAAAAACAAGCGTATATAACGGACAAGTGCGAGTCGGGTTCGCCCACCGAGGGTTCCGGACCAAGGCCTATTAGGAACGTATAAGAGTGCAAACTTTTAGGTAAATACCAAAGTTATAAGGTACTCGTACATGAGAAGGGAAAACATATTTGTTTTAAATTTTTGTCATATATCGAAAACTATACATCCTAAAAATAATTAAAAAGCTTTTTAAGCTTGTGCCAATAAAGCCCTTTCATACGATACCCCACATGACACGGTTAACACACTTCAAAATTTCAACACCCATTCCTTGCACTTGGCTCTGTTTCTTTGTGATATAATTAAGAATATGCGGTTTTCAGATTTTTCCCTGTACTTGTAGTCTGAGACGCCAAAACCCAAACCCGCCTGTACTTACCAAATTTTATAGTTCTAGGTCAACGGGAAGTACCCTATGAATTTTGATTTCCTTAAGTGTTGAAATACACGTTTTTTGCGGCTTAAACGACCTCATCTTTTTTTTGCGTTAACTAAGAAGTTTTATTTTTTAACAGCTTAAAAGGACCGTAGACCTGAGTATATACGTTTTTAATTTTAACTCGAAACCTCTTCGCGTTCCCGACATAAAGGGTCTTGACAGATAGACAGACGGGCAACAAAGTGATCCTTTTAAGGGTTCAGTTTTTTTCCTTTTGAGGTACGGAACCCTAAAAATGACAAATCGTCCCAGCCCGTCATAAATTAATTATTCTTTCCAACGAAAATCACAATATTCATTAAAATACTTTGAAAACAAAACAGTGGCACTCCAGGAGTGCCGGCAGTAGTGAAAACTTGAACGGTTCTAAACTTTACAAATAGCCCGGTGTCGGTGAGCAGTCACGTGACTCGCACGCGACCTTTTCGAGGCGAATCCAAGAATTTTTCTCATGTCAAAACTGCCAAACGCGCCTAAATAAGTTTTCACTTCAAAATAATATCTCTACACAGTTAGGTTAGGTTAGGTTACTCGTGTAGTTAATTAGTTAGATAGAATTCATAGACGCAGATATACCTACGTTTAAAACGTATGTTTGCGCGAAATCATCTTTCATATATTTGGTCACGTGAAATAAAATGTATTTTCTTTCTACACGTACTAACTATTCTTACTAATCAATCACTAGCTGTCTGTTGCGGTGTTACCCGCGGTGCCTCGGGATAACTTCACTTTCCCGGGATAAAATGTAGGCTATGCTCATCAGGGATAATGTAGGATTCCAATGGTGGAAGAATTTTTCAAATCGGTCTACTAGTTACGGAGTCTATTCAATTCAAACAAACAAATCTTTCCTCCTTATAATATTAGTATAGATTTAGTTCACGCTTTTACAGCTACTCCGTATAAAGTTATTAAGTACTAGCTGACCCGCGCGACTTCGTCTGCGCATTTTTTCCCGCTTTTTTTGATTTTTTTCCTGAATTTTCTTTGCTATAAACCTCACGGAGCCCGAGACCTTTCCAACGAATGCAAAACCGTGGAAATCGGTTCGTGCGTTCTGGAGTTATAGCGTCAGGAAGGAAAACCCGACTTATTTTTATATCGTAGACTAGCAAACCCAGCGAACTCCGTTTCGCCACCAGATGCCACCAGATTTTTCTTTGCTATAAACCTCACCGAGCCCGAGACCTTTCCAATGAATGCAAAACCGTGGAAATCGGTTCGTGCGTTCTGAAGTTATAGCGTCAGGAAGGAAAACCCGACTTATTTTTATACGGTAGATAATGTTTACTTAAAATAAAAGCGGTTTTATTGGCTTCGAGGGCATTGTTAGAGCTCCTAAATCTTTAATTTAAATGAATATTAATTATGTGGTATACTTAATTAAAACATTTTTTACAAAGAATAATAAATATCTGTGATGTGATTGATGACTGTGATGATGAGTGATGTGTGGCAAACACAATTCAAAACTGTATGGAAACATTTGGATTAAAATGTTATAAAATGTCTGGTATAAAATGTTGGAATTTCTACAGACTATGTATATTATTATAATTATGTTCTGTTGTGTGTATGAACGCAAACAATAATAACTAAGTAAATATAAGTACCCTTTAATAACATAAAAGTTATGCTTACTTTTTTTTTATTAAATAGGTCAGCATTGGGCCTCATTTGTCTGATGTTAAGCAATAATGACATCTAAGCATGCTTCCTATATAATTTTACATTAATAGATTTTTTGTTCCCTAATTCAAGCAAACATTATATTAATTAGTAAAACACATTCTACAGTGTCTTATCTGTATTTTTGTCCACAAAAACGATTGCGTGGAATTTACTGCAGTTTTCACAAATATGTCTAAGTAACTTAAAATATAGGCACCATTATCCAACAGGAAAATATCGGTTACTGTCAGTCAGTGATACAGTCCCTGAGTGGCATGTGCTACAAGAGCAACGCCGATTAATAATAATTGTAACAAAAGTTATTAAAATTCTCATAGCATAGCCCAAGTAAATACATCAATTTACTCAATATTATATTGGTGTCATTTAGTTTCGAAATTGCTTTCCGTATTTGGCCTGAAGTTACTTTGTCATTGAGGTAAACTTCCGCAGGTCGTCATTCTACCCTGGCTTTTGGAAAGTTTTACATATTTAAAAAAAAACAGGAAATATTCATACAAAATCTTATCGTACGTCACCTTCGTGGTTGTGTATAGTATAGTAGTATACAAGGCGGAGTTTTTTTTTCAGGGTCACTGGGGGTCTGAAACCGTGAGAGTTATCGGTTAACTCTCACGGTTTTTACTAGTGGTATTTATTTTGCAATTTTGGATGCTCTTATAACAACCAAATTCTCCTAACTAACTATGGGTATATTGTTAGTTAGTTGTTATTGGAAAATAAAAAATTCTACATTTTAGTTTTCGTACAAAATGTATGGAGAAAACATATTTTATGTTTTTTAATTATTTTGCATTTTTGATGCTTTGTCTGATAACGAAAAACCCGAAAAATATGAGCTTATCGAAAATTTGGACACCGGCAACAAGGGATTCTGTGGCCGAGCGGTAAGGCACTCCGGCTTTAGGAGGATCGTCTGATCGATGCGGGTTCGAATCCCGTCAGAATCCAAAAATTTTGATAAGACTTTTCATTTCATAACGAAAAAACACTTCGAAGTAACTATGGGACACACATAAAAATCCTACATTTTCGTTTTCATCAAAAATGTATTGCGGCAATTGTAGGCAAACTAAAAGAAATCCCATAAAAGTCAATTCCCTCGAAAAATAAACAACTTTTTGATTTTAAATGAAGTTCTTAATTTTATAAAATCTTGTTATAATGGATCTTATGCGTGAAATAGTAAAAAAAGAAAACGTTAAGTAGTTAAAATAAAAATTTGCCGATCATATCAAGTGGGGAACCATAGAAACAATTTTACGCACCTAATCTAAAGGGATATGAAAACAATGCTCTAATTTATTTCAGACTTCGCGTCTTACCATAGAACGTGACATAAAGTTATTCCGGAGTGTAAACTGTCAAAATGTATGGTTATTCTTGATTTATTCGGTGGAATAACTTTATGTCACGTTCTATCTATGGTAAGACGCTTCATGTTAAATAGTAACATTTTCTGCTAAGACCCAAACAATCGATATCTAACTAGAAATGGTGTTAGTTTTATTTTTCAAACCGTCTGGGTTCTAATCCCGAGCCAAGTTCAAGTTTTTTTTAAATGTATAAATGCAGTTTTTCTTGTTACTAAAGTCGATAACATGGTTCCTTATGTCTTATAGCCTCAGCGTCTTACCATAGAACGTGACATAAAGTTATTCCACCGAATAAATCAAGAATAACCATACATTTTGACAGTTTACACTCCGGAATAACTTTATGTCACGTTCTATGGTAAGTCGCTCAGACATTACCATCCTGACCGATCTAAATGACACCTGTATATTTGTCATACCTAAAACAAAGTGGCGGATCTTAGGAGCGAAATAGAAATACGTTAATAAAAAAATAACCAATTATATCGAGTGGGGTTATTGTATCAAAATGAAGGAGATTACCAAAATACCTACATGTCATAATTATGTTTAAACTTAGTTTTAAATAGCAAAGGCAATGAATGCATGCAAATTGTTTTGTTCAATATACCTAGTTTAGGTGGTACGAGTAGTAGGTAACTACGCATTACAAAATATCAAAAGTTGACATTCGTGCAGTCGGATTTTTTGATTTTTTTATTGTAATACTTATCTTACTTGTACATAGTACCTATTTTCTGGTTATTTCCAAAAGGCCAGCAATCGTATAAAACGGCGCAAGTTTTTAAGAAGGCACAATGTATGTTCTTAGAGTTCAGTGGCATCCATGGGTTGGAACTTAGAACGCGTCGCGCCTAACCGGACACAGGCGAGCGGCGTCCTGCATACTTGAACCACTATGTAGATAGGGACGCATTAACATCGAGCAATATAGGTATGTGTATGTAGGTTGTTTGTGTCCCAAGTCCCAGCGCAATGCAACGCGCGGCCCTGACGCTGGCGCACCCACGGCCGATGCCACTCGATGTAAACATCCAACAAGGTCAACTGCCCTGAGATCATGCCATCGCATCGTAGCACTTCTAACTTTTTTATTGCAACTTTTTAGTTAAAGTTTGCAATTTGATTTTTATTTTTGAGACGATTTTTATTTTTTTTAATAATAGTACTAATATGATGACATTGTGTTTAAACGGTGAAAGAAAACATCGCGATGAAATGAGTTGTCTTGACTTTTACTTTACTTTAAATATGATGTTGGGGGTTCGAATGACTCTTCGGTTACCATGAAACATAAAAAGTCTTAACTGAACATACAAAATATTATGTGAGGATTTCCATAGTTCAGGGTTAAAAATACAGTGACGAGCATCGGTGCGTCCTTTGAGACAATTTGATTTGCAAATCAATCAGATTTTCAAGACTGAGGATTTTCACAATCCATGGTTAAGGTGATGTAGGTACCAAAAAGGTTCCATGCTAAATCTATGATGTAGGTCGCAAAACTCACGTTTTGACTGTATGTCAAGTCATTTTTAAGGCATAAAAACACGGATTTTGTTTTGTTTTTTGATGACAATGAATAGTTTAGGATATTAGTTTATTAGGTATGGGAGTCTAAACACGATTGACTTAATTTGACTCTATAGAAAAAAATCACAAAGTTTCCTCTAAATCTTCATCATAAAACAGTTTCATTTGCTGGTTGTTTAAATTTTTTTAATGAAATTTCGTCTACGTATTCCCTAATAAATACGGTAGAGGATTACGGATTTATTTTATTGCCAAGGAGTATTTGTAGCAAAAAAATACATTTATAAATAACGTTCAGTGTAATTGTGCGCGGGCCGGCCAGCACACCATCAGACGGTCTAGGGGGCTAGGAGGGTGGCGAGCGCGGCGTAAGCCAGAGCTCACTTCGCCTTAAGAATACCGTGCGTCTTTCGAAATAAAATGGTTTGCAAATTAATCGGATTTTCAATTTGACTTGCATGTTGGTCTGAGATGAAAATAAAGTTGTTTTGTATAAAATGGAAAAATTTGAAGAAACATTTTATAGGGATAAGGATTTTACCTGTACTTGTAGGAGTACACTGGTTTAGATTTGGCAACATTCTACGAGTTTTATACAACTTTTCCATTTCACGACCAATGTTTGCATGTTGAGCCGATCAGACCGTAATTTAAATTCTTTGAATAAAATCAGACAACAGTTAATTACGATGTCGCGTTAAGGTCAACGTACGTAAAAAATTGCATGACCTAGGAAGCTACTAACGGTGTTACTGTCTAGACAGAAAAAGCATCTTATTATAAAAAAAAAGTTAAATATCATCATCATCATCTCCCTGCCCCTTTCCCACGTTATGTGGGGTCGGCACAACATGTGTTCTTCTTCCATTCTCTTCTATCAGCCGTCATCTCAACACTCAACTCAGCAAAAATAGAAAAGCTCTATTGTAGTAACACAATGTTGTGAATAAGTCCAAATTCACATTTTCGCCAATATTGAATAAACCGGACTAGGGCGAGTCGGCTTTGCCCACCGAGGAGCGTTGCGTTCAGTAAGACGGACAACAAAGTGATCTTATAAAGCTGAGCGCAGACTTGAGTCACGATAGTTTTGCAACAGACTATTGCTGTACAAAAAATAAAAAGACGCGCAAACTTCAAACAAAACGTTTCATAGACAAAATTATCTAATACTTACAGGAACTGCACGGCGACAAGTCTGACTAACGATTGTCGGCTTCCCTTTTGTACGCGGGCGCACACATCAACGACAAAACTCTCTAGCGTAGCGACGACGGCGACGTACCCACTCCAGTATCGATTATGTCCATTTTGATACTGAAAACGAATAGACGCAGACGGTGTCCGTCGCGTCGTCGTAAGTTTTGTTTTAGGCGCAAGCCCCACTTAAATGGTGTGATCGGTCGGACGTTCGATTAACGACATACAGTGTGTCCTAATTTGTGCTTTATTTCTATGCATTGAGTATGTGTGACACTTGAATGGCCAGCGCCCGACGCCATTTAGGTTTGCGTCAATCGTGTCGTAGTCAAAACATTTTCGTTTTAGTTTGTTTTTTTTTTTTTTTATTCAAAGGAAAGGGCTTTGTCGCTAAGCGATTATGCCGCCCTGGTTTTAGTTTGTCTATGTGAGGAAAATCTGTCTTAAAAATGTCGAGACTCACTCAAGTCTGCGCTTAGCCTAAAAGCGTTTTCACATTATCCGATCCGATATCGCTATCGGACGCCGATACGATATCGGGGCAAGGAAAATGGATGAAATATGTACAAACCGTCTCTCACATTGTCCGGCCCGATATCGGATATTGGAGCTATCTAGTTTCATATACATCTTGCCCCGATACCGATATCGGATCGAATAATGTAAAAACGCTTTAAAGGTTTTTATTTTATTCCCTTTGAAGTACGTATCCTGAAAATTTCAGCTTTCTAGCGGTATTTCAATTTATTTATTTAAAGCTATGACGGTTCAAAATACGACAAAACGCTACGAGAACTGGGTGGTAGTGTCTCGTTTCTTTTGTATTATCTTGGCGGGGCACTACCGTATCCCTAGATTTAAATATAAATACTTACTAGCATGTTTATTGAAACGTATTGTTCAAATAAGCTTGTACATAGTACATTGTGCGCTATACGCTGGCTCAGTGCCATGATCCGCAAATAGCATGCTGCTACGGAGTACGGATACGGACTGACGAATAATAAAGAAAGATCCTTCACTTCAGTGCAATCATCTTAACCATCTAAAAATTATTTGCTTTCACAGTGCCAACGAGTTTTTCTCACTCAAATTATACATTTTATTTTCATATTTCTTAGAAAACCAAGAAGATTTTTAGTATGACTAAAATTGATTGAGGTCATTTCCATACTTTACGTGAAATAATAATAATGTCGCTTAAGTCTATAAGAGCATGCTAAATAACTCGAAATTTACGAATTCCACAGATATAGAATCGTCGAATTATTCAAATACGTGTAATTTAGTCCGGCCGGTGATCACCCACCGCGATCTCTTTTCCCTACAGTAACATTGATCCCTCTGATTTCTCTCTTTATTCTTTCATCATCAAACTTAAGAGCTCAGCTCTTGTCGGTGCAATGATGCAACTTCCTCCACCTCTCCCTTTCCAATGCGGATTCCTTTACTTCTTTATACGACATGACAGCGATCTTCTCCTTTATCTGACTCATGAAATTGATTCTAGGCCTGCCTCTTCCTCGTTTTCCTTCTACTTTCCTTCTATGATGTTCTTAATAAAGCTGTCATGTCGTATAAGATGTCCAACCATTTTTCCTCTTCGATTTTGAATGGTGTTCATCAAAACCCTTTTCTCCTCAATTCTTCTTAGCACTTCCTCGTTGGTAACCTTCTCTGTCCAGCTAATTCTCTCCATCCTTCTCCAGCACCACATTTCAAGAGCCTCCAACTTCTCTCTATCCCGCTGTGTCAGAGTCCAAGTTTCGCATCCATAGAGAGCTATGCTCCACACATGTTTTAATGAACTTTTTCTTAACTCGTTAACAATACGTTAAAATACTTAATTAAATATCACATGTCGTTTAATAGCTTCTGATTGATAAATCTGAAATAATATAAAAAAGCACTTTATCATAATAATACATTAATTTGCTCGCGAGTGCAACTTTCTTGATCGCTCGCTATTAGCGCACAAGTTCATTTAAGATTCTGGTATGTTTTGTTTGAGGTTTTATTTTATTGTCTTGGCGGTTTTGAAGGTGTCTTTTTGAAAAGCAATGAGATTTTTTTATCGACAATAAATATCACCCGCTTGCCTTTCTAATTTTCGACAGATTGTTCTTAAAATCAAAATTAAATTATCGGAATCGTTACAAAAATTTATCCTCATTTTCCTTGGCCACCCGAGAACGACTCGAACCGATTACGCTGATTTTTTTATTCGATTTCTGAATAGTCAGGACAAGAGTCATTATGTAAAAAAACACGGGGCAAGCACTGCGGGAAAACAGTCGCAGATAGTCTTGTTATATCTATCTCACTGATATGCAAGCTATTCGGGGAAAATTATTTTTAGTGCATCTATTAACGCAACAAATCCCAAATTAATGTTTATGTAAGTATCTGTTTGTCTTCACGATTATCTCGGAAACGGCTTATCCTATTTGGATACGGTTCTCTCTGGTGTACTGTAGTAAACTTGGATTAATAGTTTTTGTATGGAATCCTGTCAGTGAATCAATATACGTACTTACATCGAATTTCTTCCTCTCAAGTTTATATTATTTTATTTTATATGAAAAAGGTTAATATCGAAAGCCCGTTACTTACACGAGCCTTTTGAAAGCCATGACTGAATATCTGCACAGACAACTTTTTCTTGCTTGTTGGTCGAACCGCCGCGCCCAGCCACCGCCGCCGCCGCCGCCGCAGGCTTGCAGTCATACCATGCGTCGGCGAGGTTCCCACGCTTGGCTTGTTTGTCTCTCTCTCGCGAATCGTTTCGTTCCTGCATTCATCCATCTATCTATATAAACTCACTGCATTGTGCGTTCGATGGTACTGTACGTACGTGTACAAGCTGCACCTGCATCTTGCCATACTGTATTATAAGGTCATTAAATTGAGGCTACCGCTTCTTTTTTCACCTGCGTCATCTTGGTCAGTGGTTTTTCATAGTCATTCACTAGAAAATATTACAGTATTTTTACCAGATATTTCCAGTGGCAGGATCCTCCTTGCAAAATAATTGGGTCCTACAAAATAAATGAGTGCCCAACCAAATACGTTTTCCTAAATTTATAAAGCAATGTAGTGTAGGTATAGAACTTAACAATGCCTGGATATTTTTGTATTCTAGGTGTGCTTGCGGTCCTGCAAGATCAAAATGTTCATAGAACCTACGCTTTGTATGGTAAAAGCTGTTTGGTGTGCTGCGCGCTTAAGAATGCAGTTGGACAAGTCTGCTCGATTCTCGGTGCAAAAATACCTATTCACAGGCCATTCCTGTAACTGCTTGGCCGCATTCGAACCATCTCGTTATTTTATTATCTTGCTTGTAGTACTACTTTTTGTTTAAAGTACGTTTGTTAGTTTACCGGCATGCGATGTTGTAGCACATGTATACGGTGGACACTCAAAAAGGTTTGAGAAACTGAAAAAGTAACTTGTGAATATGTATGTTTCGTATATAAATTTTGGTGGTTTGGTCATTAATAAATTCTGCAGGAAAGTTACAAGCCTCTTTGAACTGTATTTCAATGTAATCGCAAAGGGGAATTGCTGACCCGATTAGCTAGCTTCCTTTCGACGACAACCTAGACCGAAAGGCGTACTGATCAATGGCTTTTGTTCGCAGTTCGGTCGCAGTGCTAAAGTACCGTACTGAAATTAATATGTGTCCCGGCGTACCTAATAATTAGCATTGCATTAGTATGTGCCTCTAGACATGTTTGCCAAGCACTCGGCTCTAGAAATATTTGAGTAACCGCACTTTGGCGAGCTATAGGTAATGGCGGCTGGATACGGCATCATGTTATCGACCGGGAGATAATTTGGGACATCGACTTCACGATTAGAGGTTGTTGTCTTATAAAAAAAAATAAGCTTAACACTTCGAGTAAGAATAAGAACCTCAATTTTCTACCGTGTCGATATCAAGCATTCTAGGGTATTATTTTATGGCATAATCTTATTGTAATATTAGAGTATTTTAAAAAACTCGCACCAAAGCTATTCAGAAAATCCTAATACGAACACAAGGCGGCCCGTACACACTCAATCTGGATCGCGATCCGACTGTTTTGATCGTGATCATGGATCGCGGGATCGCGCCACAACATTACACGTTCAATCTTGATTTCTTCAGTCAGAAATTGATAATATTATCAATTAAAATAAATATCGTGTATAATGAATTCGCCGATTCAATCGGCACTGGCAGCGAGGGGGAGCATCGACGTCCATT
Source organism: Epirrhoe alternata (assembly GCA_963565295.1). Lineage (NCBI taxonomy): Eukaryota > Metazoa > Arthropoda > Insecta > Lepidoptera > Geometridae > Epirrhoe > Epirrhoe alternata. The sequence continues at coordinate 8,302,847 of OY751375.1, forward strand.
TTCGTAGAAGCGCACAGCATGACTGATGCGATCTTGCGATCATGCGCTTAAACGTTCAATCACGATCACGATCTGCGGATCGCGATCTGGATTTCAAAATATCTAGATATTTTGTGATCCGATGCATCAATCCATCAATCTACTTCGTATATCTGGATCGCGACCATTGATTTTGATCGCGGATCGCGATCCAGATTGAGTGTGTACGGGCCGCCTAATACGCGCGCGCTCAATTGAGACGAGCGAGCAGAAGCTAAAACTTTACACATCTTAGTACTCTTGGCAACAATGCAATGAGACTTCGAGTAAGCTTTTGGATCTACTTTAGAAAATAGAAAATTCTTATAAACTATGAAATAATGTAGTAAGTAGTAAGTGATGGCGACAAATGAATGAAAACTAAATACCCAGAGAAGACAGACCCGAGAAATCAGTTGAATGTTCATCTTTAAGCTTTTTGCGATCACCTTGAAACGGATTGATATCAACTTCGCTACCATCCATAGCCCTGACAGTTAACAAACCCTACTTCAATTACCTAGGATTTCGCTCTTTTCCAACTAGTTATTTTTTTCCGTGATAGTCAAACTTGTTTTAAATTAATATTGTAGCCACAAGTTGTGTAGTTAACAAACTGTGCGCGAATAAATGTTTTTGATGTTGAATCTCATAATTTCCATACAAATGTGTTTTGAGTAGAGGATTCGATCCCGGCCCTTATTTCTAATCCCGGGATTTCGGGTTTCACTACAGCCAATCTCGGGATCCCGGGATAGTCCCGGGATTGTATTGTAATGAAAAGTGGCAACAAAAAGTCAGTAAACCGTGTCAAAATTCTAATTCATATTCTCAAAAGTCAGTTTTTAATATAAAAATTCTTCAATGAGTCAGTCAAACAAAATTAGAAGTACTTCAAACTTATTATTCTTGTCGTATCTCTTTCAGGTAGATCACTGATGGTCTTGTAGTAGCTTTGATCCTAAGGTCGGTTCTCAAACGGTGAAGCAAAACATCGTGAGGAAACCAGCATGTCGTAGAACCTAGAAAGGTCTTCTTCTTATCGGGTCACTAGTGACAGGTGGTGTATAGTGACAACTTGTGACAGGATTATAAGTGTGCTTTGAAGAGGCTCCTTTCGTGCACTTGACCCCATGTTTTCAAAACGTTTTTGATTTTACGACATGACGGTTTCATCACTATGTTGTCCTTTACTGTTTGAGTGTACTGGCAGTTGGCATAGTCAACATACAATTAATTTTTGATACAATAACTAATTAGTGCACGACTTGATTCAAACCCGCAGCTTTTCGGAAGACAGGGACGCTCCCACTAGACGACCAGTGCTCCAAACTTCTTCTAAAATAAACAAACTAGGCTTTTCAGTAAATTATTTATAAAACCAACTACCTCAACTTTCAGAAAATCAACTTAAAGGTGCTCGTAAATGGGCTACTTTTTGGCAATTTCTTGCTGCAATGGTATAGCCAAGTTGCCGATTATATCTCGAAACACAGTGCAATAAATACTGTAATATTGCAATATAGCCCGGCGATATTGTCAAGATATTTCTTTAACAAATATTCAAATTGCAAATGCCTAGCTGGCTAGATTAGATTGCAAATGATTTATCCCGAGTTGCAAATATACTGAGCTATATTGATCAATAAAAATTGCCAGCAAGATGCAATTTTTGTAGCCCGTGTACAGGCTTCATAAGAGGTTAACCCATAACGAAAACTATGTTTTATGCTCCAGAGTTTATTAAGTTCGTACTTACTTTGAATTAAATTGAAATCAAAGAAATAACAATGCATCTAACGTTTCACACAAGTTTTACTGACTTATTTAAAGAAAATTGTAATCCCGAAAATACCGGGATTTGTTAAATTGAATCCCGGGATTTTCGGGACTCAAATACGACCGGGATCCCGGGATCCCGAGATTCGGGATCCCGGGATCGAATCCTCTAGTTTTGAGGCTAGTAAGACCGGTCTGTTTTGTGAAAAATATAATGGACCGATGATGTGGCGAAATATTTATTTTTGCTACGATTTGTTTGTTAAGTGTTTAGCGTTTGACTAATTTTATCATATCTATAGAAATATTTGTTTGATCGGGGAGGCTTATGCCCAGCTGTGGGTGACAACAAGCCGTGCATGATGACGATGATAGGAATATCGTAATACATAAACCCGGAATCGACACAGCCTCTCAATTTTTTTTTACTGAACGCTACTTTTTGAAGTTTCCCGTTAACCAAAATAAGTTTAAGTTGAAGTTTCCAGTTATAAATGAAGATATACCTACCACATAGCACTGATAGAAAACGACACGTATTTAAATAGGTATCTTGTCTTAACTGTGCCTCAACTTCGTTGATTAAGCGAGCGAAGCGAGCAATGATCTTCATTATGCAGATGCCAGCTATCCTGCTTTTCTGAAGTTCTGCTAAACAAACTTGAGCGCCTTCAAAATCTCTGCATTCGATTCTTCCGCAAATAAGACCGACCATGTCCTTCGAATTTCGTTCAAAGCTCAAGTGGCTTCCAATAAGTTTTCGCCGAAATGTTCATATCCTGTCCTTACTATATAATATTCCTTTTCTATCTTCCTCCCCCGCTATTTAAAAGAACGCTTTTTTCCTTCATCAGGCAAATGACCGGAATCTCCGGTCTTCAAATTCTCTCCAGCTTGCAACTCCAGTCCATAGCACCACTACTATGTATGGTGAATTGGTGACTCTTTCACTGTGCGAGCTGTGCAGCTATCGAATTCTTTACCTGTTTACATTCGATTTTCTAAATCTTTACATACTTTAAAGCCAGTGTCTGTAAACATTATCTTTCCATGTCTGATTACTTAACTGTTCGTATTATTAATTTGTATGTTAGGTTATTTGTAGGTTTATTTTTCATTTCTCTATGTGTAACTTTTGTGTGTATGTGTAGGTGAGGTGGTGTAGGTACTTAGTTTGTTACTGTTTTCTTCTGAGTTTAACTTTTGTACACCGCTGTATTCCTGTATTCGTCTATCATGTCCATAAAAATGGGTGCCAGGAAGAAATCGCTTTTAGCGATATAGCCGCCCATTGTACGATGTTTTTATTTTTATGTATTCTCTGTATTATGTCCTTGTGTACAATTAAGCGTTAATCTATCTATCTTCATAACTTTGACGATTTTGCTTTGTATGTTAGATAGAGCATAACTTGCAAACCGTTGATCCAATCTGCATGAAACTTATAGGTCAATAGGTAGGAAGATTTGCTGGGAAGCATAACATGGGCCTAATCATTGAACGGGTTGAAAAGATATGGGGTTCCCAACGCGATAAAAATTCAATAAGTTTTACAAAGGAATCTGGTAACAATGGGGCGGGGCGAAAAAAGTGTTGCTTTTACATTCTACATGGATTAAATTTTTGTTATAGGATTTATTGTTTTTAAAATACAACGAAAATAGTAAATGTCTGATGCCACCTGACCTCCGATTTGTTAAGAGCTTCGATGGTTATATAGATCAGTTTAGACTGGATATTAGCTAGATAGCGGTATCGTTGCGGTAATATGCACTTATGTGCAGTAGTTGTGTTTACTACGTCTCCTATAATAAGTCGGTAATATAAAAAGCCTTGATTTTATGCTGTAAGTAAAATTTTATACCTACTCTTGTTATAGGAGACGTAGCAAATATAACTAGGTACTGCATGTATATCAATCACATCGATACCGCTATCAAGCTAATGCGAAGAGTAGATTTTGTACTGTAAGAAATTACATAATAATTTTTAAACCACATGCAGTCTTGCAAATAATGTATAGATCATGATTACTTATCCATATTGGCATCCTTTTCGATGTGGCCAAGTAAGCAAGCACTAGAATCCTCTAGTGCTCCAGAAGAAATAAAGTAAAGGAGGACTTCTTTATTATAGGTAATTCAATTCTTTAGTAATTATAGATTGATGGCTTTCATACTACGAGTATACAAAGTCTTCAAGTTTCAGGGGCGGGTTGATGTCGATACAAATTCCATGATTAAGTAGGTGCGGTCAGGAACACCCCCCTAGAGGCAGTTCGTACCTATGCGGCCTCGTACGGGGTTTACTAGTTGATGTCGCTGACTGTACGTTTTAATTTTTTGGAGCAATCAGTACACCTAAGCTTTAGAGGACAAGCTTTTAGGCTATTAGGTAGCAAGTTGGCATCCTTAGATCATGTATCTATTCCTGAGTTGAATTGGCGTGTGATATTTCGTGGCGAAAGTTGTTATGAGCGGGGACACCAGCCATTGTCTGTGCTGAGTCACGGGCTGCGCACGCGTAGCTATTTCTGCGCACCTTGCGTAGGCGGAGCTTGTAATGCTATGTGTTATCTACCTATCAGACGTGGCAAGAGACACTATTGAATAAGATTTTGCTATAATATGCTGTAATGTTTTAATATACGTTAAAGCTACCACGGATCACGGGTTGATTTATTAACTTCCTCTGAGACATCTCAAGTCTCACTCAATACTTACACCTCTTGAACTACCCTTCCGTTTTGGAATTTCCAGATATTATATTTTTTTTGTAGGTAATCTCAGTTTCATATTTAAAATGTTTTAAATCAAGGATTGGAAAGAAAAGAGCTAAGAAAATTTTGCCGATGTTGAACTTGTTTCGCTCTAATTCATTCTTTATCCATTTAATAGCCCAGCGGCATTGGCCTAGTGTGCACGACGCATTAGCATTAGACCGTTAGATTTGCCGGCATTACAGAAGGTACAGTCACTCCTGCCAATAAGACTCATAATCTCCAGTGATTTTCGGTTTATTGTTGACTAGCTACTGAGCGCGGCTTCGCCCGCGTCGCAAATCGGTTCCCTGGCTTAGGCTTGATTAAAACACAAACATCCAAACATGTAAATGAACTCACAAACTTTCAGCTTTATTATATTAGTAGGATCAGAGTTTACGATAAGCCTCCTAAATTTTTCTGCTTTTTCGCCACTCTTAGAATCATCATCGATGAGCATCACGAACTTAATTCATTCATCAAGTTTGCAAGGCAGCCTGGACATTGGGTGGGTTAAGTTAGTTGGATTTAAATACAACTGTGCATCCTATTCGAGCGCACTCGACTTACGAGTGCGCTCGAATAGGGATGTACTATGCGAGTTATGCGCAGTGTCCACTGTCCAGCGTCATGTGGCGGGCTATGACGAAAACGCGTTTTGTTGCGGTACAGTGAGAGTAGCATGGCAGTAAGTCGGCGTTCTGCGTCGCGGCGAGATCGAGAGGGCGAGCGCGGTCGATGAGCCCGACGCAGAGGGCAGCACGGAGCCGCTGCGGGGGGCGCTCCCTCGATCCCCGCGTCCTTCCCACCGCCCGTCTGCTTGCGCACACTGTACGAACGCGCCGCGCGATCACTAATGCGTCATATCGCCATCGTAACTGACGCGTACTTCAACGTTTTAGTGCGGCTTTTCGCGCGCGCCATGTGAAACTCTTGTGCTTACATTTCGAATAGACTTGAATTTACCATAAGATACCATTATCGTGATTATTTATAATGGACAGTGACAATGGTGCCTGTGATGAACATAAAGAGACATTCGAGATGGTGTTTCGGGTACATGAGGTCTACGCCACGTGCTCCTCAACGAAATGTAAGTTTCAAATAGTTTATTTTAAAGTGTGACTGGACTGTTGACGTTCGTCGGTACCGGTGTGCGCGTTATTTTCGCAGCACACGGTCGCGGCGCCAACCGCCCGGAATGCGGCCTCCGCCCCGCCGCGCGTTGCCGGCGCTGATCGCGCCGCGCGTTCTGTAATAAATAAAGGCGGGGCGCGGCTGCCTGCGCGCGCACCCTCCCGCGCCCTCCGCGCTCTCGGGTCAATGACTCGCGCCCGTGCGCCGCCGACGCTGCTGAAGACAACAAATTCTAGGAAGTGGCATCTCGATCTTGGCCCTTGAGCGACTCAGGCGGCGCTGTGACTCGAGGCCCGCATATCTTTCAATGTCAATGCCGATGATGATTAGCGTCACCAGAGCACGTTGTATTTTTAGGGGCGAGAGTAGGCTTTTCCCTTATTTTGAGGTGGTGCATGGGTCTTGGTGTTAATTCGCCAACACGGTTCAAACATTTTTGATGAAGCTTTGACTAACGAGTCAGGTTTTATTGATTTATCAAAATCCCCCACCAAAACATGCAAAAATCGATATAGATTTGGCTTGGTTATCTCAGACAGTTTAAGGTTTTGTTTATTTAATGATAATGTCGCGCTCTTCCTAAGTAATTTATCTTATCTATGTTTGTATAACAGTCCGCGCGGGTTTTGAAACTTATCTTATTGGTGCACTGCTAACGCAGTTTTTGAATTTAACCGTTGAGTCGCCATTGTTAGCTTAGTTTCGACAATTTTGCTGTAGCGACATGCCAAATCCCTAACCTACATAAAACTTTAGTGCCTAAATAAAAATTTAAGTAAATTTATTAGTACACCATCAAAAAGGCCTGTTCAAAGCGCTAAAAATAAGTAGTGAGCTTCCCGGTTGAATGGCGTCGCCGTTGTTGCCGCGGCATCGGCATCGCGGGGAGTGGCAGGCAGCCATTGCCCTCGCCCGTTTGTTTACAACTCGAGCTTTGAGCTTAAAACAAACTTAAATGTACCCTACGTTCCTTGCATTAAGGCGTACTTTAGCAATATCCGCCGCTAAGCATGCGACCCCTGCGCTCGCGCCATCTGCGCAAGCGCGATTAAAATAAACTGCCACCGACATATAGCTGCATAAAAAAACCCTGTCGCCAGGTGCAAAGCGACCCTTGTGTGCAACGAAGCTGCGCTTGATGTTAGGTCAGTTATCAACAAGACTCATCTTTTTTAAAGCAATTTTTATGTTATTGATGTCGCCGGCAGATCGATGAATTAGCCATTTCATGATAAGCCTCCTAGGCATATCGTTCGTTTGAAAAACTCGTCACCTAAGTATCGCTAGCCAAATGGCTACCGATACTTAGGCATATCATGTTAGGCAGATCGTAAAATGGCGTCGTTGAACGATATGCCTAGGCATATCATGAAATGGCTAATTCATCGATGTATATCCTATAAGAAAACACGAGCAAACCTTGATGCTAATCCGGAATCATACTCGTATTTGTTGAACGTGAGCTAAAATCAGCTCAAACGATGCGTTACAGATAAACTGGGCTGTGAAAATATAAAAACATATTTTCCAGAGTTGTTTGTCTGGTTGGTTCGAGCTCATTAGATGTGCGAGCGCAGGCCTTGTGTGAAGTGGAGTGCAACGATGAAGACAGCGCCGCCGCTGCATCTCACAGACACGCAATACCTGGAATGCGAAGAAAGCTCCTCTCTCGACGTATGTTTGTATAAGGAACAAGAATTGAAACAGGATCAATGTTTAGCAGATCTTCAAGATAATTTGAAAATATCCTAGGATCTGTCAAGGGTCCAATAATGAAAGAAGAATGAAGCGCTTGTTAGACGTTCTCAAAAGGTCGTCGAAGTTAAGCAACGTTCTGAACGGTCAATAAGTGGATGGGTGACCGATAGTGGCATTTTCAACTGAGCGCTTCCGTGCTTCGGAGGGCATGTTCAATTGTAAGTCCTGGCTATTAAGTCGTTAAGCCATGACGGAGGCTTTAAGGCGACCTAAACTACCTATTTCATGATAGGAAAAGCTCATTGAAGCAATGCCTAATTTATAACCTTCGGATCGAAAAAAAGAGTTTCTTCCATCTTGCTAGAGGACATTAACTTTTGGCTCTTTATTTTTTTTGTACTTTTATTAAGTTTAGAACCGTTACCGAAACTTCGTTCAAGTTTTCACTTCTGTCGGCACTTCCGAAGCCACTGTTTTTTCAAGCCTTATATTCAATTATACTTAGCCAAATATTTTATATTTGAAAGAAGTAATTAGCGTCCGTTAATTAGGTCTATTTATGACATTGAAAGACAAATAAAACAATCGTCACATTCATAAAGTGACAGACTCGATCTCAAAACCTTAACAGGCTTACCATAGAACGTGACATAAAGTTATTCCACCGAATAAATCAAGAATAACCATACATTTTGACAGTTTACACTTCGGAATAACTATATGTCACGTTCTATGGTAAGCCTGTAAAAGTGTAAATCTGTCGAGTATTTTTAATTCGACTAATTAGTTTTCTATTCAACGATGTCCACTGCTTTTTTGTGATTACAAACTTGAACCTCAGACATTTCTTCTTCTTCCTTAGACACTAAACTTTACCATCGAACTGCGATCGTATTAAGCTAAGTTTAAATTAAACCTAGTTGCGGCTAGTTGAGTTAATGCACCCAATATAGTTCCGTGTTTCTCGTGTGCACGCTACCTCCGCATCATGTTTCGAAAGCTACGTGTCCACGCTTCATCGAGTTGCACTACTATTGAACTACAAGAATCCTGTTCCAATCTACTACTTATTCATGTGGCGTTTAATTTTAAATCGATATGGTTAACATGATGAGCCGTGTTGCTCGAATGGGGTTGTGCCTCGTGGGTTCGAATCCCGGCCGTGCATCAATGGATGTTTCGTTTCTAAAAATGTATTGCACTATAACACGAGCTCGTAACGGTGAAGGAAAAAATCGTGAGGAAACCCGCAGCTTAGTTAGCTCCACACGTATTGACGTTGTCTTACCTGTGGGCCAAGCTGATTAAGCTGAGAGGATGGTATAGGTGTTGGGCAAGCCTATTCCATCTCAAACAATGTCCCAGGCACTACAGCGTCCCGTTGAGTGTAGGTATGGATTGCCTCCGGACGCTGTATAAATCATCTAATATAGGTAAAAGGCTGTAAGTAAGTGCGGTTAACAATTATGACACTATATTTCTCATGAGATTTCGCGCGTTGAATAATTATTTCTGATCTGAAACCAAAAGCTAAATAATTTTGTCTAATCCATCAACGCGAAATCATTATTGTGATATCACACAGTTAAGCTAGAATAAAAATTAATTTATGTTTAAATCATTAATTACTGTTTTGAATAGTACCTTTTCAACAGTGATTAACAATAATTTAAAATGTATCTTACACAGTACCAACAGATAACGAATTATATTAATTCTTTATCTGTTGGTACTGTGTAAGGTACTGTCAGTCAGCTAACTTAAACTACGTGACCTGCAATCATATGGTTTGAGTATCAGTGATAAATTTTGCATGCGTAACAGGCCATCCGGTGTATGTGGAATCTAATTTGCAACCGTTTAGGATTGAAACGACCTGATTGACATTTCGATTTTTTATGCACACTATGCACAGACGCTATTATAATATTGGTAAGGTACCTTACGTATACATACCACAGATTTATACCTATATTTATAGGCAGGTGCCTGGATACAATGTATGCTCCTGTTTTGTATGTCTTTGTCTTGTGTGCGTAAGAACCAAATAAACTAAAAGTATATGCTACTCTATAGTTTCTACATGCTTGATCGTCGTCGGTCTGTCTGTCTGCGGCATAGCTCAGAGATTCACAGAGAACCTTGTAATACGCTGTTGTAAAACGCTGTAACATAATAAGATATTAATCATCGCGAAAAAGAGATGCAAAGAAATAAGAAAAAAATACTACATTCTTGCGTGTAGGTTATGTGCCCAAAACTAGCATAAATGTTTAAAATTCTTATCGTTCATAGTTTTGACTAACCCACCGATTGCGCCGCTCTCGTGAGGATATAACACTTGTTTTTTAAGTGAAACACTATTATAACTAGTGGTTCGGTGAGAACAGTAGACCTCGCGAACAAAATTGAATTTCAGGTGCTTTGTATTTTCCAATAGACTAACCTACCTAACCTACCACACCTCACATTGTCGAGGGATATTTCACTTCGAAATGATTTGCAAAAAAAATATTTACTATATAGAAAAAGTTAAATTTGTTGTTTCTATTTTTAGAATAAAAAATAATTAAAAAAATACTGTAAGAAAAATAAGTTAGAAGTACTAAGATTTGAATTTTATAACGTTAATCAACTTGTGTTTAACTAATAACAAGCGTTACCTGTAGCATTTTTAAATTTAATTTTTTAGATTCTGCGCGCGGCTTTACCCGCGCGGTACCAACATTTTGAATAGCCTTTATGCTATTTCAGGTTATCTACGCCTATTTCGGGTTTCATCCAAATCGGTTCAATGGGTAACACAAACATCTAAACAAACTCACAAACTTTCAGCTTTATTATATGAGTGGGATTATGATCATGGAACGTCGAAATTAAGAATAAATTAAAAGAGCGTTAGGCTTGATAGCAGCGTGTGCTATTCAACGTGTGGTTGCCGAGTGCCGAAAACCTAACGGCTTATCAAAACCAAATTTCTCGATTGTGATCACGCTATAATATGACTGGAGTCTGGGGATGTAACAGAACACCACACTGCGAAAAAACAAGTCACTACCTCAGGACAATTGTTTTCTCTGAAAGGAGATTGACCATTTTTGTATGGACGTTGGACCAAGTGCTGCCCAACATTGAATCATAGTGCATAATGTTCTTTAGACTAATACTAGTCTGTAGCCGAAAGCGCTATACAGGGTGTTCCAGAAACGACTGTCAAGCGGAAGTCCAGTGATGCAGCACCCCAAATGTCATGCGTAAAATGAGAAACTGAAAACAATACCAATACTTTCAAGAGCATTTTATGAGGAAAAGTCATGGAACTTTTTTAATCCGAATGTATTTTAAAATCATCGCCAACAGAATTTCCTGTGAATTTCGTCAAGATATCTTTATGGCATCCGTCTTGAAACCAAAAATTTTTGGATAGTTAAAATGTCACATTTGTTTAAAGAAAATAGCGGTATTGAGCCAGATTAAACTTCCCTTGCTTAAAACATGATGCGGTGAACCCGATTTGCATGGTTTTTGAGTGAAAAGACAACGCTACTCGTAGATACTCGTATATCGAGTCAAAAGCTCAGTTAGCCTCTAAAAAGCTTGTCATCCTTGTTAAGGTGAGGCGTTATTTCGTCGGATGGGTTTCAGTAATGGATGCTCTCGAAAATCTGCTGAATTGTCATGTCGGACCGACCGACCGACATGACGAATGCAATTAATTAATTTCATCAATTTAATGATACTCAGTTGACGCCTGGTCACACTTTTGTACCTACATCCGCTTCATTAGCCATACAAAGTTATCATTCGATGCCATTTTTGTCGTTTCTGATCACTCATTGTGGTCCTTTTTAACTTACTTCAAAGTAGGAGGAGGTTCTCAATGCATATATTTTTTTGTATCCTATTACGCGATTATTCTGCCGGACCAATTGATTGACCACAGTGGACCAATTTTCAAAATCCTTTTTTGTTAAAGGGTAGCTCCCGAGCTGGTCCCATAAACATTTTATTCCTGAGGGTTTGATACTTTTCCCGTAATACTCTAAATACTTTCCCTCATAGCCATGTTACAATTAGAAATCGAATCGATAGATTCGACTCCACCTGCGTCTAATGGCATTATTTGTCAAAATTGCATACATTTTATGACAAGTATCGCGGCACGTTAGTTCCTGGTATTACTTATGTCAAACTGACGATTTACTAATGCCAGGAACTCACCAGGCGATTATTACTACCCTTTTTATGCGTGAAAAGCTGATTGTATGGCGATTATCGTGCCTTGAATCATCAAAGTTATATTCTTAGAGCATTCGTGCAAGCTTGTAGCTTCTAAACGCTACTTTCTGCGATTATTTGGGATGAGGTAAAGCGTCTGTTTTAAGGAAGGCGCAGGTAGTCCACTTAACAAAAAGCCGCCCCGGAGCGTCCGTTGGCCATGATAAAAACCGGGTTCAAATAATTATTGTGCAACACATTCTTTGTCCTTTGTGTGGGTGCCATTGCTGGAGCGTAGTGGTGTCGAACCATGATAAACCGTTTACCGCTTTGTGAAAAGTTCTCTTTGTTGTCGTGCAGCAGTGCCAGGGACACGGTTGTATAGTAAATACTTTGGCATTGTTTCTAATTTTACTTATATTTTCATCAATAATAAATGTAAATAAGCTTTCATAATAATAAATCTTTGTTGATTACATAATTATAACAATTTAACATAGGAATAATCTTTCTGGAAAGAACGCTCTTTACATGGCCTCCCTGTTGTTTATACGAAAAGCCAGAGGAGGCAGGTATTTTGCCCTTTAGTTTCTGTTAATTGGCTACCTCTCACTCTTACCATCAATTATTCTCACAGTAAACGAGTCTGAATGGAATCTAGGGCCACGGTAGTGCCCCCTCCAAAAAAAAGCAAGACACTACAACCATTTTCTCGATTTATCGAGCGAGACATAAACCGAAAATATCTGTAAATGTTTTGTTTGAAAATAGTTTTTATTTCCGCAGGCATGGAGCACACGTGACGGCAAACGAAATATCCAACAGGCCCGGCCGCTGCGCGAGGTTGAACAAACAGAATGAGGAAGAAACTACGTGTTCATTGAAGGTAAGCTTTAATTTAATTTGACTTTCTACGATATAGAAAAAGATTTTTACTAAAACAAAGCATTAATTTTAAGGTGTAATCAAACATGAATTCAAAATCTTGTATTTGTTTGCAAACCATTTGATCGTTGTTGGCGCGTGAATATTTGCATTTATTTCCTTTGCGCATTTTCTGGTTCTGGATGTCTGCCAATCTAATTATTACGCAGAAATGTATGCCGAGAACCGTGATTTAAATTTACACATTTTCGTACATTAATTAAAAGTTATTGTTAATTATTTGGCATGCAGGAGCCAGTGGAGATAATCAGAGATCTTGCTGGCATGTCCTCCTGCTGCTACAATCCCGCGATCGTACCTACCTACATCCGCGTCGATTATATGAAACAAAAATAATCGGTACTACGAGTAAACCTGCTTTATTAAAAACATCGAATTCTGGAGTAAGATTTGTCTTAAATTTCTTAAATATTCTTCATACAGGTTTGATATTATCACGATCTCTATGATATTAGACGATAGACCATAAAAAAATAGAGTAAAAACAGTAACATTGCAATGGTCATGTGCGTGCTACATTTCACATAGTTGTTTCCGCCACATCTCCGGCTGTGGCCGCGTCTCGGCCGACGATAACGAGTGACGTGTTGCGAGTACGTTAACCGATATCTCTACATAACATGTTATCGTTTATGACGTTAGTTATTTGTTTCATAATTGTTTTTGTTAAAACGATATGCGTTTTTTTCATCAACTTACATGGATGCTTTCTTTTGTAGATAAGTTCCACTTTATTAGTCTCATTATATTCACTATTGTTTGGCGCGGTGGTGTTCTCCTTCGGAGAATAATTACTGATTTTCTTTCATCATAGAAATTATAGCTATAAAATTCAATAAATATCTATGTAAGGAGATTTTTAAAAATATGTGCCCGACTTGAAATTAAAAAAAAATTATTATTATTATTACTAGCCCGCGTCGTCCCACTGCAGGGCAAAGACCTCCCTATCCCCCTTCCAGCTTTCTCGGTCTAGTGCTATGGAGGACCAACTTTCCATGAATGAGTCCAGCTCGTCTCTCCACCTCAATCTAGGTCTGCCGCGACGTCGTCTTCCGCCATTGGGGGCCCATTTCTTTAAAATATTTAAGTATAATTTTTTTTTATTATGTTATGTTGTCCAAATTCCGATGTAAGTTTGTACTTACAGATAATATGGGTGAATTATATATCTAGTACTATCTTCGCACTCATGAATTGCAATTACTTCTTAAAACTACAGTTATGCGAAGCATTGCAAAACGATCCCACAAAAGCCAGAGTTAATAAAACCGAATGAACGATAACCACTAACGTCAAGGTTAATACCTATGTCAAAGTCACAAGCATAATGTACTGAGAAATCATCAGCTTTGTTTATTATTGTTTCAATAGAGGCGTCAGTTTGATTATTTATTATGTGTTCATAACATTATCAAAGGTTAAAATTCTGTGTTATAACTTTAATAACAGACAGAATTATAACAGACATCATTGGTAGTAAAGGGTAAAGTAGTCCTATTTAGAAGCTCAAGTAGGACAAATAAAATAATAAGCTAGGCTGAATCTGGATGTTCGGCAGCTATAGTTAGACCGGGGACGTGGCATAGTAAAGAAGTAAAACATTTCCGAGTAAGCATGTCATCGTCTGCGTACCGAACTCATAACGGTGAAGGAAAACATCGTGAGAAAACCCGCTGCTTAGGCAGCTCCACACGTATTGATGTCGTCTTTCCTGTGTGTCAGGCTGATTAAGCTGAGAGGTTGGTTAAGTACTTGTACAGTCTATAAATAAATGCATCTACATTATAAATTGAATACAAAACTAAATATTCAATAAATGTCACTTATGCTTGCACTACGCCATCTATCGGTAACGTTAGTACCGCGTGCATAGGTTGCATTCGTACGCATTGGCGCGGGCCGCGGGGCGGGGAATCGTTGAATGGCATTGGTTGTAAAAGTTGGCGAAAAAACGTGTGGCGTTGAACTCGGCGAATGCACTGGGGCCGTTAGCTTTAACCGAGGTCAGGTAGGTGCCGGTGGGTAAGCACAAGAACAGCCGGCGTATCTATTGTAAAGGCAGCGGTGTCTGGTGTAAAAAAATTCCTCTTAGCAGCTGCTCAACTTTTATTCGTTTTGATAAAGTAGATATGACATGCCTAAAGTGTGCGCTATAAATAAAACTGGGTCGTCGGTGCGAATTAAACTGTCATAGCATGGTTCTGTTCCCTTTCAGTAACAGCATCTGGTAAAATATAACACCAAAGTCATTTTTAGAAAATAAACGAAATCAACACCAACATTTTTAAATTTTATTTCGTTTGTAATGCCTCCAAAAGGGATGACCGCAGAAAAAGTAATCCTGTAATGGTTCGTTTTGTCGTATTAAGCGTAACCATAAAATTTAGGGCTCTATAAAATCGCAACCTTGATTGTTATCATTTTTACTTATTTACATTACATTACTTCTTAGCAAATGAAATGTGTTCGGTGGGTTTCATTATCCTTCACCTTAGAACGACCTTTATAATGCTACTGTAAACTTTTTCACAAGTAAGTGACAGTGTAATGTCTTTTTGTGAATAAATTATTAAACCTTCAAACCTACATTACAACCTACAAAACATTTTTGATGGTAAACTCGGTTGTAGCTCTGACGTGCTGTTGTAGGTGAGCTCGCATAAGAGTTTGCACTGTTAAACGTGCCTACCTAGGCCTTCGTATGGAACCCTCGTCGGGCGAGGCTGACTAGCACTTGTCCGGTTTTTATAGATTCATTAGCCAAATAGCCACCTCAATATTCTCAGAATGCCATTTCCTATGTTTATAAGTTTATTTTCAGTTTTAAGACCATTTTATTTCTGAGCGCCCTGTCTTCTGCGAACTGCTTCCTCTGAACAATATTTTTATAGAATAGAGCGTAGGTAGAATTATACGGTGCAGTCATGTGCAGTGCACAACACACGCTGATTCCTCGGAAATTTATTAGATGTTAGACTTCCACGCAGTGACGCGGATATTGTTATTCTGTTACGCTCTACTTGCTCCCGTATGAGTTTGTGGTCTGCAGTCTATATGTTCACACATTATTTTATGAGTTTAGCTTTAATTTATTTCAAAAAATAACATGTGCTGTCCATATAATAAGTCGTATGCAAAAATAAAAAAATATCCTACGGAATAGTCAGCTGTAAATACAAACAAACAACAGGCTCTGGCTCTGAAACCTTTCATAAGTAAAATATGTTTCCCCGGGAACGGCTCACATCTTCCGACATTCGACAGGGGGTAGTCAGGGCTAAATATACATCGGAGAACTCTGGACATTGGAGACTGGGAAGTCTACTCTGAAACCACCATGAACCGCCTTCTCTGAATAATACCACTCATTTAATTTACCTCACCGTTCGCTAGAAGTTACAAGTCACTCACTTTCAACGCGTAACGGGATGCACCTTTTTAAGAGCAGGAGCAAGAGCAACGTATTGTATCGATCGACTCAACTTAAGTCGATACAATTCGTTGAAACGTTGCTCCTGCTTTAGTCACTAAAGCATTTCAATAAATTGTTCACTTATATTATAAGTTACTAGCTGTCACCCGCGACTTCGTACGCGTTAAAATCGAATCTCGCCTTGACTCTGCATCTTCAACAAGTCTGGCTAGACACGCAACGATTGTGTCACACGTGGCCGTCATCAGAACGTGTTCCTATCGTAGATTACAAAGTCAATCGAGCTTCCCGTCAAAAAGTTCTTACACAAACTATGAAACCCCGTTTCACCCCCTTTTGACGTGTTTCAGGGTTTTTTTGAGACCCTAAAACACGTGTTTATTTATTTTTTATTATTATATCGAAACCGAGTTTCAAGCCAATCGAGGTTCCCGTCAAAAAGTTCCTATACAAACTTTAAAATCCCGTTTCAAAAGGGTTTTTTAACCCTTAAACACATGTTCGTTTATTTTTGACTAGCTGGTACCCGCGACTTCGTCAGCAAAATAACATGTTGACGGTACTTAAAAAGGTTAAGATTAGCGGATTGGTACTAGATATAGTAGATATTTCCTTACTATATTCAACAGATTAAGCTGTTTATAGGTATAGAACAAGGTACGAACAACTGGTCCATACAGTTTATGACTTTTTTTTCATGACATCTCGTTACGTTACGCTTACGCAGATTCTAATGTGATAACACTATTCCATAAATGTTGTTCACAGAATGATGACATGCTCGCGGTGATAATGTACTCACAAACTAGCTCCGCCTCATCTTGACCTAAAACACCAAGTTTGCGTCGGAAACGCTGAGCCATCTTTATGGGCTCTCCCAGACACTCTAAAGAATGTCACGTCGTCAAAACCACGCTCGCTAATCTTATTTGCTGTGTCAATTAATCCAAAACCACCTTAAAGTCCGCATGTATAGAGTACAAATTCGTCAAACTAAGCCCGTATAGTGGAGGGTTGTTTGAATTGTGCTACGCCTACGATAGATGGGGCGCGCAAGCGCTTTAAACGCGATCGATTCTACAAATAAGGCGTGCTCCTCCAATATTCGCGAATTTTACCATCGTAAGCAACATTTAAATAATGACCAACAACAGCAATTATAGTGAGTAAATCATTAAATAATTAGATAGTTATGTACTCGTATTACTTAGACTGACGAAGCTATTTTGTACCTACTTTAGCCGGTCGTCTATAAAAGTATATTGAAAAGCTTGGTTTCTGGTTTTGTAAAAATAATAAGATGCTTCGGCTTAGGTCTAACTTAACATCTCAATTATCATCATTATCTTCACTTAACACACCTGATAATTATATAAAAAAATCCTTAAAAACTTAATTATTTGTGTTTTCTCAAAACATTCAATTTAACAACACTTTTCTTTTCTTTAACAGAAACATCATGGCGGCAACTGAAAGACATCGGCTAACAGTATCCCAATAGAGCATGGTCGACACCGCGGTCAATCAGCTTCGGGTAAGTTTAAGAAATTAACCTAAATTTTCTTATAATTTACCATATTTTACATTTCAACTTTTTGTTTGACCTATGCTATGCGATTTATGTACCTCAATGTTTATTTTATTCCATGCATATTTTAAGTTCTTATGTCTGCGTATTTTATGTTACATTAATTGTTTGCTGTGCCGCTTGCTATTCCTCATTATTTTCGTTGTACCTATGTATTCGGTATCTACAACAGTTTTTTTACACTTTGATCAGAAATCATAGAACGCGCTTTCTGTTGTTACAGATTAGATGACAACATCAAAATAACATGCATACTGAGGATACCTTACATCTCAATTATTTATACAGGTAATTATTCATTTCATTGTTATTTCTATAAGCTGACAACTGAATACTGAAATGTTCATAAATTAAGAACTGCTGCCTGATAAAATTATATTATGGATAACATACATTATAAAATAATATGATCGCTTCAGTACACAGATGATAAAATTTAGTATAAGTAGTTTATTTAAGTAATTAAGTTATAAGTCTCCAAAAAACTGCCTCAGCGACTGACGTATCGCCCAGCGATGATATTTATAACCTCAGCGAATTATTGTGATTCAAAGATTCAATATCTTTGAAAATCATCTTTAACGTCACAATAGATGTCGCGTCCATTTTATAGTCTAGTTCATTTTTTAATATCGTCAAGAAAATCAAGTCCTACTTAAAACTTAAGTATTTTCTTCAATTGAAGAGTTTATTAAACCTGCGTATAATCTTCAACGGGCGTACGTGCCCTCCGTTTTGCGATATTTTATTTCAACGACGTGCTACTTCGTTTTGTATAGACAGAAGATATGCGTTGAAACGTAAACATCGCAAAATGTATTTCATATAAGTAGGTATTATTTCTCGTTTACAAATCATTTGAATAAGTTTTGTAATACATTTGACAGCTTGCATTCAACCGGAGAGGCACCGAGAGAGCTGATATGCGACAGGACCTGCTTTCTGAAAGGTAGGTTCACCCACATTTCATTTTCAGACAAAAAGTATTTCAATAATTTGAAAGTTCCAATTTTGGAAGGTATTTACGTCATTTATATTAATTAGGTGCTATTATTGTTTAGTTTATCATAGATTCTGTATCATATTAATTGTCGTTGCATCGTTTATGTTACTTAATCATAATGGCACTGTGCTCACTTGGTTTTATTTGTAGAAATATATAAATATGCTGTCAAAATAATTATTTTAAGCCAATTGAACACAATGCTTGCACAATGCTTTATACGCATCAGTGTGTGCTTTGGCGATCATTTTATGTCACTACCTATTTATTATTCGTAAATCGATTTCATTATAAAAGCTATTTGATAATTTTGTATCACCTACACAAATATTTCCAAATAAATTAATATTATCCCATCTAGTGGTAGCCTTTTGGGTATTAAGTCTCTTATAGATAAGAGTTTATGTGATTTGTGCTCGTTTTGATAAAAGTGCATTCAATTTCAAAAAATCTCACACATCACTCAACCGTAATCAGTCAATACCACCAGTATTGCCAGTTTTCCGCGCTTTTAACTGTTAACAACTGCTAATTGAGTTGCCGAAACTCGGGAGGTTGTGTTTGACAATCTGACAGGTTAGTTATATACCTAGTTTGTACCAGCCGCGCTGCAGTGCCAGCAGCCCGTTTTACATTTTCCTTTTTGTACCGGCCGGAGTGAATTCAATTTGAACTCCATTACATTTTTCAGCGCCATTTTAGAAATTGCCTTTCAATTCACACTTTTCGGTAGTTTTTACATTTCCATTTCGGTTATTTCGATTACATTTGTTACTTAACTGCATTTTTCGACAAAATTTTCAAAGCTCTATGGTATATTATAGCTGAAGTATATTTTTACACTAGTAAGCTGATTTAATGAGAAACAGTATGAATCAACTTTAAAAGTACTCCTTTCCTGCCCCTGCATAAAAATTGCAGTAAATTCAGTTTTTCTTCTAAAAATATGCTGGTTTTGATGTTAATGTAATAATAGATCTTTTCCCTACATGGTAGTTTCATAGTTTTTAATAGTTTGATGCAATTTTTATGATTTTATTATGGTAACTCAGTACAGCTTAAAATCTCTCCATACAAAAAATCTGTCCCTGGCTTCATACATTTTTTGTATGGAGAGTGCTGAAGTTTTACTAAGTTACTATAATTAAATCATACAAATTGAACCATATTTTTATAATTGAATTTGTTGCAATTTCTATGGGCCACAAAAGGAGTACTTTAAAAGTTGATTCACACAACAAACTGATATTATTGCAATGTGATATTATTTCCTAGATATTACGAACATTTTCATAAAATAAACTGGAATCATTGCGATTCCATTTCAGCAACTTTATAAGAGATACTCGCTGCTATAAATAACTGCTATGAGTAAACCGAGAACAGCGTCGCGCTGCTGTAAGAAAACTTGCTACTGAGAAATAAACTTGTAGATAAAATTCGATATCCGCTGCATTTTAGGAGCACGGAAACTTAGCCAACTACAAAGTTTCCGAAGGCTGTTTCTTCACGTAATTTATTTACCATCTCATCTCCTGCTTTTGATTTCTGTTGTTGGTTTTATTATTTTTCCTGCCTTTGTCTCGCGCTATGTGGGATCGGCACAACATGTAATTACTTTAATTAATATAAGAAAATATTCATAAAATTAATATAAAATCGAATTTGACTAAAATATTCTAGATTATAAGATCCACCGTCAATAGGAACGTTTAATTTACTTGAGCATTTATTGCATATTCTTGTGAAAAGGATGCCCTGCTAGGCTAATTGCTAAATTACATCTTAAGTAACACTTCTAGTTAGGATGCAATTTAGCAAGTAACTAGAATTTGTTATGCGATCTGCCGTTCCTCTTAAAGTAACCTGGAAATAGAGTTCAACTTGTGGAGGATTTCAATTTCCGAGGGCTTTTGTTTTATATCTTGGAAACTCTAATGGAAATAAGTGATGTCCTCTTTCTACTATAAGAGAGGTCTGTAAAGATCGTGACAGTGATATTATTGATGTATAGGTAGGTAGGTGTGTTCAATTAATAGTTTAGGAGTATGAAATATTGTAAGTGATGATTTATGTTATAAGTAATCGTATTGAATTGTTTTGATTGATTAAATTATACAATAGGCAGTGACATAAAAATGTGTTTGAAAATTGTGCTTATTATATTAGTGTTTTGATTTAGTGTATAACTGTATTGACTTTATGATAAGTATATGTAATAATTTGTTGGTAACAGTGTGACTGCTTGTTTGCGACGATGGTTTTGAAATGAAAACGATATGATTACAGTGTTGTGGAGCTTTTCGGCATTATTTTAGAGTTTCTCGCTTTAAATATCTTGTTTTAATTAAATATATCAGCATATTTGACCTCACTCTGTCTGATGTTCAGCATTAGTGAGGCATGCTAAGATGAAGCATGCTTTCCAAGAAGAAACCTATTTACTCTTGATTTGAAGACCCCTATATTATATTGTACTATTCGGGAAATACAGAGCCCGGCAATGAGTTCCAAAATTTGGCAGTCGCATTATGGTTGCAAATTAAACTAAATTATGTAGAGTATCTACTGATTTATTTGAATCGTCAATCGGTTAATGGGCTGTTTTTTTTGTAATGTCAACTTTATCTCGAATGATAACGACATGCTTTTCATAACGATCGCTCCGAATTTCCATTGAAAAATGTTGACAACTAGAAATAAAGAAAGCACTTTCTCAGCTAAATGGTGACATATTAGATATCAAGCATTTTATCGAAATAACAATAAAAATGGTGATATATCCTGGCCGTCTAATCAGAGGTACCAGGTACTTGGTATTTTACACTACACGGATATTGGTATGCTATGCTCCACGGAAGACGACGTCACTGTACGTAATATCGGAATACATTTCGCTATAGTATGTTAAAACGTTTACGATAGTCACACCGGGACTAACATTTATTTTAATCTTACCGTAGTACTTGTTTCATCCCTATATAGCCGCAATTACACTATTGATTAGGAACGCTTTTAGATACTCCCAAATAACCTTCAAGTAAAAAGTTCTCGAACAATTTGAGAAACGGCTGATTAGTTTCATCCAATTTATTTGCTTTATCCAATTATATATATTGTATTAAAAGCTGTCGCCTCATTTATGTTGGTGGACTTATTAAATCTTAGTGAATTCTTCCGTATCGACTAATTTATATTACCTATGTTGTGGATATCAAATGTGGAAGTGTCACAGAATAAAACTAACAAAGGGAGCGTCGTTACTAATATAGTACATAATCTAAATACTAGGTAATTTAAACGGGTCTCGGTAATGTTCAGCAGCACCGCATCAACTCGAAATGCTCTGCATTGCTCTCTGCTGCCTGAAAGACATGAGTAGTGAGATGTCTATGACATCACAAATTCTCACTACCTTGTCTTTCATGTGGATTGAGCATCAGTCACCAAATGAAGACTTCGTGGGAATCTGCACCTAACTTATTTATAAGCGTCGTGTTAACCAACTAACATAATTTATGAGTCTAAGTAATTGATTAAAAAAAATCTTTTGTTAACTTACAAATCATAATTTTATCAAACTATGTGGCACATACATAGGTAAACCAAATTTGACCGTCATTAATAAATACAAAACAAGTCTCACACTTAGCATACCTTAGGACTTGCTAATCTCGAGACGCACTTTTTTGGTTTCATAAACGAACTTTAGTCTGTCGCTACACTAGTTAAAGCGCCGATAGCTAGCTAGAGTACTCAGGACCGTTCATAATCCTAACGCCTCTAACGAGACCGATTGACAAAATATTTTGACTGTCACAAACGCAAAAAATAAATACAAAACAAACATTTTCGAAATGGAAGCCATTCAGGCAATAGAAGCAGTTGTAGTTGCCAACCTAAAGAGAACTAAAGCTTATTAAAAAGAACAGAGCCATTCAATTTCGTAAGAGGTACCGTTTACCCAAGGAAACTGCAAGATTAATTGTAGACCTTGTGAGACTGATTTGGTAGAAGACCCAAGGGGAGCCGGAACGTCACCAGAATTTCAAATTTTGACGGCAATAAGATGTTGGGGGCGACACGAGGCAAGTCAATCAAGTTATATCAATTTCAATTTCAAAGCCTTTATTTATACTAATTCTATTTTGCACACTAGTCCTACTCAACGTGTCCTGTGGACATATAGGCCTCCTCCAACCACTTCCACTCCGTTCTGCTCCTTGTTATTTGTAGCCAGAGTCTTTATATGTCACCTAGTAAATGTTCATAGTAGACAGCTGCTCTGCTGTTCTGCAAGCAGCATTATGTCACACGTTTGCCAAACCCTGACGCCAAACTCCTGTTCTCTCACTTGCACACCAGCGCCGTCACGCCCGCGCCGGCCATCCTAGTGTGCAATCGAGATAAAACTTACTCTTTGAAGCAAGAGAAACCATAGTTTTTCTCCCGATATGTCACGGTCATATGGCGTTATGTCAGATTAAAAAACACACTTGACGTTTGTGATAGTTTTGTTTTACGGCATCAAAAGCATTCTTTGCAAAAGCATCAAACATCAAGATCAAAAATGGTTCAAAAATAATAGCTTTTTTTAAATTAGTTTTTTAACTCGTCAATTACTTGAAAACTTTTTGTGTCGAAAAAAAAAGACACCGGCCAAAGACCGGAAGATGTGTCAAAATTGGGGATTTTAATCAAAACAAAAATACTTACCGGATTTAAAAAACCGGCAAGTTCTTAAAGAAATAAATGCGAAAAATGAAAGTGGCAACATAATTTCACTATAGTGCCGCTAAATACACATTAATAAGTGTATAGATAGATAATAATGGATTTTGAATGAAACATCTCAAGGTTTAGCAAATCAATCTCATGTTTTAATGAAGTATTTAGTGAACAACACCTCTAGGCGTTTAATATATTTTTATAAGAACGAGGGTTATTTTTCTATTAATTGAAAACTTGGTAAAAGTGTTCATTATCATGAATGCTTGCAGTAATTTGGAATGCTAATGACCTTTCCAACCATTACAAAATAATAACATTGAAGATTATAATAATTTCATTGCATCATAATAACATTCGTTAACGTTACAATGTATCAGTTTACCGAACCTCGAATCATCAAAGACTGAAATGTTTTAAAGAAAACAGGTTTATGTTACTTGATTCATTCCGTTTAGGGTCGAAGGATTGAGTTATTTAGTATTCTTTCTTATCAAAGTAAAATTTTAATTAGTTTCGCCTGGGTATTCAATAAACCAAGTGAGGTGGAATGCCCTGAAGTTCTATGATTCACAGATCAATATTCAATTCAGACATTCAACAACGTGATTATCGCAAATTGAATTGGCAAACGGTAAATAAAAATTGCGTTTCAGTTCGCTGAAATATCTTAATGCTTGGGGCGGGAAGACGCCCGCGCCCCGTCGTGATTAAAATTTCCTGAAAAAAAAAAACTATCTCCACCTCGGGTTTCTCATTCGCCTCCGCGCCGTAGGACCAGTTTCATTACTAATAAATTGTGTTAGCTTGTGCTCCACTTGATGTACCTACCTATACTGTACCTTGCTTTTAAGTTCCAACCGATGTTAGACATCTTTACCGATTAGTTAAGATACAATAGGCTTTTCCTTGCAGATATGAGTCGGTACTACCATTATTAGAACTAAGTAAACTAATATATATACATCCTACGTCTGTTTATGAATTTGCAATTCAAACACGTTCTCTGTAGGTATATTTTTAGTATGATACCGCATCGAATTGTCAGTATTATTGCATTACTAGCAGTACAAGATCATGGATATTGTGCTAAACCAAGATCATTCATGCGCTATCATCAAATCAGAAACACGCTCGGGTGATAATGCAACATACAAATAGGCATTGCAGGCTTACTTAGATTGATTGAATGCCGTGTAGCTATTGTTTAGTAGATTAGTTCCAGTATCTGGAACGGTGATTTTATCGAAAGCATTTTGAAACGTATTAACATAAGTAGGTATTTCAGGCAGTCATACTTTTCATTACCTATACCTACTTTTTATTTTTGGTATATTCAGACTACATGTAATCCCGCCAGCTTAGGTTAGTAGTATAAAAAGTAAGCCACTTTTATCCATTACTACCAATTAGTTTCAATCATGTTCGCCTAGTTCATTCATCCTCTCTACATGCTCGCTATCAACATGCATTTGTGGATTCTTACCACCGTTCCTGGAACAGTGTAAATAACACAGTTTCTCACTCGATCATTCAAACTTACCCCACACATATTAACCTGTATTTCGGATAAATTAGGCTCAATAAACCAATTAGTACGAGTATAATGTCTATCCCTGCCCTGCAATTGTTTGATTTGTGACGTTCGTTCTGTGAAATAGTTTTGGAATAAATTCCCTAGTGATTTGAGTTTAGTGCAATGTTTCTTTGATATTGATTTTAAATTCGATAACTTAAACTGCGTTGCGTTTACGACAGCATTTTTTAATCTTTACCATTTTCCATACAAAATTCAAAAAAGATATCATGGTTTAACTTAAACATAAACCTCATAGCATTGAGTTTCTCTAATTAATTAAGTTTTATCCCGGATGAAAGTTTCATTACAAAAAAATCGCTTAAAATAAAATCCGGGCATATGCTGAGCTGCCCTGTAGCATTAAGCTATTTGATAGCCACAGGATCTGTATTGCTTTGAAATCTATTGCTCTTGTCAGCGGACACGGCACGACAGTGGATTGATATTGCTTTTCAAGGATTATAAGAGTTCCTACACAAATACAAATAGTACGATGTTGTGTGTCTTTCATGTTTTTTGCACTCTAATAACTTAAAAGGTGTATTGTGGTCTAACTGCTGCTGGCGGCTTTGCTCATGTGTCAACGGATTTGTGATTTAGTAAAGTTTACTACAGTAAAGCTCTACCTTACTGAAACATCACACGGACTTGAGAACTCGAAACCTAGCTAATTTTGTTTCATCTGTCCAAACTTGAGCACGGTCACGAACATGCAACATTTAATCATTCACCGTTGTAACACACAACAACAACATTCAGAGAAACACTAGTTCTGGAAATAGAATATAGTACCTATATTAAGAAATGAAAAGTCTTATCAAAATTTTGGATTCTGACGGGATTCGAACCCGCATCGATCAGACTTTCCTCCTAAAGCCGAAGTGCCTTACCGCTTGGCCACAGAACCCTAGTTGTCGGCATCCAAATCTTTGATAAGCTCA
This sequence comes from Epirrhoe alternata, assembly GCA_963565295.1. Taxonomy (NCBI): domain Eukaryota; kingdom Metazoa; phylum Arthropoda; class Insecta; order Lepidoptera; family Geometridae; genus Epirrhoe; species Epirrhoe alternata. The sequence continues at coordinate 8,328,678 of OY751375.1, forward strand.
TATTTATCGGTTAAGCACTGATTAGCGCCATCTACACGTTTCACTAGTGAAAAAAAAAAATACAAAAAGAACATAATTTAATCTAAACATGACGCTTCAAATTTTGAAATAACCGTGAAAAGGTTTTTTTACATTACTCCTTATGTACAAAATTAGTATAAAAAAACGGGTAGGTACCTTAGATATCGGACTTCTCTTAATCGAGTCCCCAAGGAAACTTACGTAGTAAATCTAGTTTATGTCGGGGTGTAAATATACTATGTATTATACATAGTGTCAGCTCGCTGTTCCAACCAATTATTCTCTAATTGAATGTTGCTGCAGTTCAGTGTCAACTAGGCGATCGGCGTAGCACGCAAGTAATTTTATTGTTGTATTTTTTTAAAACCAGCCATCTCGTTCTTGGAAACAACTTAGGTCCTTATTATTCTAGATCATTTTAATTTCATTTCATTAACAACCAATTCAGACCCTGAAGTTTATCTAATATATAAAATTCTCGTGTCACAGTTTTTGTTGCCATACTCCTTTGTTGTGTGTTGTGTGTGTTTTTTCAAAATTACGAAATAAGAATATAAGCCTCGTTGTGAACAACTCAATACTCATGTTTATAAATAAATAACTTTTTGATATTAAAATACAAGCGCTCGAAAATAGTATTTGGAGTTCAGGCATTCTTGTTAATTGGTTATTTTGGAGCTAACAATAATAATAGTATAATACTCATTTTTGTTTTAATAACGGGACGAGATCGCGTAAAGGTTTTGGATAATATTCGAATATATATGATATTTGGTAATATTCTTACCTCGACGTTTCGATCGGGTTGCACCGATCGTGGTCACGAAGGGTTGAATTGTATAGTACTCGTATTATAGTTTTATTCGACAAGTAAGCTACTATCGAAAATTCTAGTAATGGCACGCTAAAAAATTTCTATCATGCATACAGCTAAGAGGCTGACATTCTCACCTGTGCTAGCCATAGGACTAGCCATAGACAATAGAAATACCTCGTTATAGTTTCAGGTGGTATTAGTTGAATTTTTGATTGAATTATCAGCTAAAATAAACCAATTTGTTTATTCTACGGCATTTCATATCCTATTTAGGCTTACGAATGACAAAATAGGCAATAATAATCAACTTGGGTCAAATTGCTCACTATGGGAATTTTAAACTTTGTACCATTTAAACGCCGATTTCAACAAAAAATAGCCTATTAAGTAGCACTTTTTTCATGGTATTACAGAAGCTTACGAAAAAAGATTTTTGTGCCACAAAAAGCTTACATTACATTTAAAAACTAAGTACTTATGCTATTTAAACACAAAATTGCCCACCATTAAGCTTTACACCGAAGCTTGCCGCTAACTCTGACATGAGGCCTTTATTTTCTAACTTAGAATCCATTCCTATTTCCCATTCTAACCAATCACACAATACGGAAATCATTACAAAATACGTCATTAGGATTTCAAATCAGACAATAAGGCCTATGGTTTGAGATGAATTTGATTCCACAATCACTTTTAAATCCTCATTGTTAACTAGGGTCTCCGGCCAGTCACGGGGTTGGTTCTAAAGGTCAACATTTCCATGAAACCAAAAACTTCCGTGGTTTCTTTTACAGCAGCTTCCCCATACACACCATTAATCCTTCCACCTGTTTCTGCAGCGCTGGTGCCATGGTGGAATTCATATTCGCAAATACCGCGATATTTCAAGTTTTTTAATTTTAATTTGGAATTCTTAACCAAACGCCAAATATTTAAGATGAAAGTGGTCAATTCGACAAAACGCCAATTTCATAGGTAAGGACGTGATATTTCGCGCATAAAATCCGCCATTTCGTTTTAATTTTCAAAAAAATAGCCAAAAGCTTAAACTTGGGTCCATCCATCTAGATAAATCCGATCTAGGGTAAATCCATCTAGAAATTTAACGCATTGCATACATACATACAAGATACGCGCGAAAAACATAACCCTTCCTTTGACAGTCTGGTAAAAATCGATTGACAAAATATCGATCACAACACATAGGTACTTAACATAGTTCATATTATTACTATTATCCAACTAAGTTTTACTTGTAAAATAAAATAAATAAGTAATTGATTTTCTCTGTCAAATGGAAAAGGAACAGGAGTAAAATCACCTAGCTTTAAAGACGATTCAAAGTGAGCGGTCCTACTGAATAAATGCTTTTTGACTTTGAAATAAAAGGTGCGTGAAAAGAAACAGTCAATGTGGCAGCACCAATGCTATATATAACAGATTATAACAGTAAGGTGTTGTCAAAAAAACATGCATTTCCTTTTATTGTTTGATGTATGAAACACCTCCATTTGGGTTTGGGAAGTAATTGATTGATGCGGTGTCGGTAATTTTTTGGTTAAAAAAAATCCTCCATATCGCAAGTACGTGATCACTCAATATGGGCTACATAATGGTTTTTAATCAACACAGTGACAGACGGTTTCATTTTATTCGTATTTTTACGAAAACAACACAGTGGTACAAAAACGCCCGTAAAACTACTCACAAGAGTATTGATAAAATGTACCTCTGGAAATGACAACCAGCAGTTCAAGATATACAAGACATAAGACAAGTACTGCGTTTAAATCAACGTAAGCTTACTGTTATCTTAGCAGTAAGAATCAATTAATTCAAAATGAAAATGTTTTAATCTAACTTGTTAGCTCGGTTCGCGTGTTAACATAGCTCTTGACCGTTACGTTCAATGCCAATGTAGTTTTCTATCATATCAGTCATGTTGCGAGATAATGAATACCTTTTATTACATACATCCCTACGTTTCCATTTGATAACATGTCAGGGGACGCGTAATAATGTACTATGCGCCCTTGTAAGGTATGCTGAAAGTTGTATATCAGCTCCCTTCTTCATAGCAATGTATTATTATTATGTACTAGCTACTGCATGCGGCTTTGCCCGCGTCGTACCAAATTTGAATAGCCTACGCTATTTCAGGTCACTATGTACGCCTATTCCAAGTTTCATCCAAATCAGTTCACTGGTTTAGGCGTGATTAATACACAAACATCCAAATAACTTTCAGCTTTGTTATATTAGTGGAATGTAGTTATCACTACATTTATTATAGGTTCACTAAAATGAATTAATATTTTCTTATGCAAAAGCTCGGAAGCTTTATTTTCAATCAAATCGCATCTAATGCCATCGTCGTAGTATCTATATCTAGGTAGTATCTGCTTTCCACAGTCTTTGTTGTATGTGAATAACTAAAATAACGTTAAATAAAAACTTTTTAAATCTTCAGACTATACAAATAAAATAACGTTTTTACTTTTGAGACAGTAATCTGCATTCTACAAAGTACAAACAAAGGGCACTACAACTCAAAATATGCTTTTGAAGTAGCTAACAATTTTAATTTTTTAATGCCAATTTTTATATGTAATGCTATAGAAATATCGTCTATGCATGAAGCATGTTAAATTAGTGATAAAAAACGCAGTAGGTAAAGTACAAAGTAATGAGTGCTTCCCTGAAAAATCTTGAGATAAAACTCAATATATTTGATTCGTAACCAATTAAAAAAAAACTACTTATATTATAATAGAAAAGGGACACAAATGCGCCTCCTTAATTTAATTTTTGTGCTCAGATAAGTGCATTAATATATTGGTTAGTATGGCTATGGCGGTGCATGGACGACTAACTCGATCAGACGCTGCTGGACTCCGATTGAATTAGCACAGCCGCTCGTCTTTAATCTCATCCTATAGATCCTTTGAGATGTGGATAAACGAATTCGATGACATATTACGTCTATTGCCAACCGACCAACCACGCTGTCCACCTGGTTGGACGGTATAACCGAAAATTCGATACGCCTAGTTCTCCAATTTACACTATGATACACGAACTCGCTTTGTGCGACTTTTGTATGACCGTGTGTTCTAAAAAGATACAAAAACGTTTACTTTCTATGCATCATATAAATGAAGAAACAACAAATCTAGTTAAATTCTTAATAATATTCTTTCTAGAAGTCTCTCCTGTTATTTTTTTGCAAATAAATACAATTAGCTTTCTTTCAATATACCAAATTGCATTTAATTTTTCAATAAAAAAAGTTCTGCTGAAATATTTCATCTTTCCTCGAGTAGACGTAAGCATTTTAATATTTAAATCTAATTATAGATCGAGCACTCGAGACCGACTCCGGTTCAAAAAGCTTTGAAAAAGAAATACTTTTTGTATTTTCCGTGGTACACCGGTAGTACCACGGGTAAGCCCACCGGTTTCTTTTGAGTATTGATACTTACATGTTATTCTATAAAATCTATACTTACACATGTTATTCCATAAAATCTCTTTATTCTATAGATCTCTCCATCTCTATTAATTTTGCTTGGATTAAACGACTGGACAAAAGCACTATGTTATCTTCATATTTAAAATTACAACTCGTTTACCCACCCCAATGAAATTGCGAATAGACTGGGCGGCTGTCTGCCGAACGGTTGACGCGGTTAACATTTTTAATTAACTGCTTCTGACAGCTGCACCCTTTTTGCATCGAGTAGTGCACATAACATTGATTCTTACCTACTCGTACTAAATACGAACTCGCACTCCAAAATGGTTTCAAAAACTGGCATTATTAATTTGCTGTACATAGGTATGCGTACACCAAAAAATGTGGTAATGGTACGTAAGAAAAAAATACATATTAGCTCTGTGCGAACCTCGGACAGAGCTGACTGCATGCGGTCCATGCTTGGAGTCGTAATTTGTTTACCATAAAGCTTATTTTACTTTGATCTTATCTCGTGGGTAGAAACGGGCGGAAGGGTCCGGTGGCAGGGCGCGGCGCGATGTCCGCGTGGTGCCGGCGCATGCGCGCCGCGCCTTCGCAGGTGAGGAGCGCTCCACCCGCGGTCTATGAGAGCCGAGCATCAGCCAGGATCGGTCGACAATTTGCATCTGCTCAGCTCCCTCAGTACTAGCCAATGATATTAAATAAACGAAGTGAGCGCGTTTAACTCTATATTATGCTCAGCAATTATAAATAGCGGGGTGCTACGCGCCATTCATAAAACTTCATTTTCCGAGATCACTAGATTCATCCATCTTAATGTTCCTGTTTTTAACAAAAAGACGTCCGATACATTATCTAAATTACGATTTATAAAACATAATAGTTTCGATATCTTATACTGTCATCGCCGCAGCTGTTTTCACTTTGAGTAAGACATTTTAGCAAATATTATATTAGATTAAGCGCTAACCTTTTTGCTTAAAAGCTCGCCTACCATGTGCTACGTTGAGTCGGTTTGTAGATCCACTTGTTGCCTACGCCGTAGTATTTCGTAGAGATATGCATGCTTGTGCTATTTTGTTCGTATCTCTGTTTTTGCATATAACCTGTAGTTAGTCTTGAAGTCTTGAGTCTGTAGTCGCTATCTGTCTACTTCTACGGAAAAGAGGAGCGTTAAAAATTTGAATTTAGTGGTGCACTTAATATTCACGCAATTCATCACCGAATTTCTTAGTTTTTGTAAAGAAACTGAATTATCTCAGCTTTATTCTCGAGGGAACGTCATCTAGTCTTTTAGGCATTCTTGAGTTTTTCCTGAATATACATATAAATGGCGCGACTTTGCTCTCCCTAAGAAACTAAAACAAAAGTCTAACGAAGGTCTTAAATATACAAAAACATGGATAATTACAACTTTTGCAGACAACCACTAAGTGGACTTTGAAAACATCGTAAACTTGGCCATTCATTTCCTTTAGTAAAAATATATTGTACAGTACCTGTAATCTGAGCATTTGTAGCTCAGATTTGAGTAATTAGCCTAGGAATGATAACAGTGCCTATTTTGAACTGCTGTCAGTTCATAAAGTTGAAACTTAATTAAATGTTGGTCTACATATTCTAATTTTTTTGCTGATTCCAAGCAGTCTCATTGTAATGTAATGCACTGGTTAGTAATTAGACGTTTCAAATTATATATTTGATTGACTAAAACAAAAAGGTCATTTTAATAACCGGATAAATTTAAACTTGTTACGTATTCACCGTCCAATAAACTCGCTTCCCGCTTTAACTTTGTTGCGGAGAATTTATTTTGTATGAAAATATACATTTTAATTAACGAGTCTACACGATCGCCTAAAATAGTTTCCATTGATTAATTATTAATCAACCCCATCCAATATGCAACTTTCCACGAAAGCATAATTTAACCGCTTTTGTCGCTTTCGTAGTATTCTGAATTTCCATACTATCCATATTGGATTTGCGCATTTCATGTTTGGTCCAAAGTTAAGTATAAACCGTAGTGTGTCTATGTACACTAGAGTTTACATAATGCTAGATCTAAATAAATCGAAACAAATAACAAACGCGAAGAAAACTAATTAAACCGATTGAACCAATTGAACGTTGATCCTTCAAAGGAAACTGCGCTGAGCAGAATCCCACGAATGCTATAACCGTCACTATTGTTTCCCCAAGGCGCGGTAGACATTTTATCTGCAAAAAAGTCTATAAAAATCTGTGTTCACACACGACGTGACGAGAGAAAATTAGGGTTTTTATTATTTCTGTAAGGAAGGTAAAATCTTGCCCCATCCTCTATATGCACCTTCACAATTCAATTATTAACTAATTCTTGTCTATCTTACATCCATCGAGTTCATATTATTATAAAATTAGTTTTTTCTTTAATCTGAGTATAAAATGGACGCATCGATCAAAGTCAATTATTCAGTAGGACCGCTGGGATCGCTTTGAATCGTCTTTAAACTAGGTGATTTTACTCCTGTGCTTTCGGGACCAATACCGTGAAGAACCAAGGCAAGAAACACAGTTTGGGGCTTATGTTTTTTTGGTGATCCATCTTAAATCTTAACTTAGGCTAACTTGAGTGGTATCTTACCTACCAATTCTATAAATTAGATAATAAAAAATAAGCAAGATAGCAAAGAAATTGAACACTCATCAGCTGTCGAAACTGCGACAGGGCAGAGCGACATCAGGCCACGCGAATTTATCATCAATATAATCACCAGAATAATCCGCTTTCTTTAAAATATTTTTTTATGAAAGTAACTTTTAAATCTTCGAGTGGCGTTTTCTGGATGTTTATTATAAAAGAGTACGGTATTTCTCATGAAAGAACCTATAACTTTTTCTTATCTCAATTCAGGAACACAAAGTTTATCCCTATTTCTAGTATTCAATGTGTTAATCTTATGCGCGTCACTTTTTTTCTTAGCGTCTTACCATAGAACGTGACATAAAGTTATTCCACCGGATAAATCAAGAATAACCATACATTTTGACAGTTTACACTCCGGAATAACTTTATGTCACGTTCTACGGTAAGACGCATAAAGTATATTTATGAGTATGCAAAAGGATTTCATAAATGTATTGTGAAAATACTGTTAGAATATTTATTTCTTTAAAACGTTCTTTTAGCGAGTCCCGTGATTTCATTTTCACGATATTTTATTGAGCCCCTAACGAAAAACAGTCCGTCCATCACTGCCCGGCTCTGAACTATTATGGATAGATAAACCTACAAATCATATCCCGGAGAGACTTTTTATCAAATATCTGACTGGGCACACAAAATCCAGGGACACAATAATATGCCAACGGCGAAACTCTGCAATCAGATTTTAAAGCCGCAAATTATCGATCCGGCGTAATCCGCTATGACAGCCGGCAAACATTTACCGCCTTATTAATTAGAAAACCCTAATTCTAGCTAAATCCGAGACTGCTCTCAGAACCTGTTATTTCTAGGAGTAACATGATGAATTCAATGTTATTCATAAATCGGTAGTTACCTCGAATCAGTAATACATTTCTTGCATCGGGATTAGCGCGTACGTTATGGCAATTTAAAATAATAACGAGTGAATGATCGAATAACATTATCATTCAAAATATTGTCTGTCTCTGTCACTAATTATATGAATGACAGAGATATCCCATAATTTGTATTTTACAATCTGTTTTATTCAAAGAGGTTAGAGGTTTTATTCTTCTCAAAATTTTTGGTCAAGTGATTATTGACCAAAAAGTTTTTAGTCATAAAAAAAGTATTTACTGTATTTAGTAATTTTTTAACTGTGTTTTTGTTTCTTGCTAATGCTAAATGATTTTTCACCACAAAATCTATAATTACTTGGATTTTTAATTCAGTTTCTTCGAGATCATACGATAACATTTCCGAATATTGTAAATTTTCACTCGCCCCATTTATCGTAATTGGTATCCATCCAACCTCATTAAATTTTTTCTCAAACCATAAACATATCCATCCTATTTGCACCACCTGTTTTTGGTTATGACATTAATGTTATAAAGTAAAATGTCAAAATTCATGATAAGTATGCTTACTCCATCTCTAAACTAGGTTGCACCTAGGCGTAACTCTTGCTCCGAGAGCAGATACTGTCCCACCAAGTTCGTGTTTATTCATAACACGGCGTTTGTTTGAAAGCTGATTAGCGAGAGCACAAGGGCGCAACAAGTTGATACCGTTTGCAAAAGCAAAAGAAATTGAATATTGTCTTAGCACTAGTAATCTTCTAGTTCATTCGTCGTGTTTGTATAAAGGATATTTCATTTTAAACTAACTTCATTCAGGAATTGGGATCAACAAATAAATTAAAAATGTACTGATTTTTCTTTTGTTTTGTTATGAAAAGCCCGAGAAAATCGATAAAGACCATTCTTTCAATTGATTGTTGCTTCTTGTATAACTAAGGCCGTTCGAGCGTGCATGTGTGTTTTCGGATGTAGCTGCGCTGCGATTGGTGGAGCGTCTGTTCACCTTGAAAATCAATATGCAACATGTCCTAAAAATCAATAAAAGATTAAAAGAACGAAATTTTGGAGTGAAAACTGAAATCCGCGTAGGAATTAAATTTTTTTTTTTTTTTTTTTTTATTTATCTTATAAAAAATCTTACAGACAATACAATTAAATTAGTTCTAAGAAAACCACGGAGGTTTGTACTAAAACTAATAAGTCTACACTAATAACTTATGTGCTAAAAAAAATAACAATTATTTTTAATTTTACATAAAGTGTTCTAAGTTTAGAAGAAAAAAATTTTTAAGTTTAATTTTGATATTTTTTCCCGAAATACTATCTATTAAATCCTTAGGCAGACTGTTAAAAAGGCGAGGAACCAGGTAGCTCGCTGTCCTCTCGCCGTAAACATTATTAGCGCGCGACGTCACCAACCGGTTTTGAGTAATTGCACGAGTATGTACAGGGTGTTCAACGGCATGCTTTAGGGACTCATTAAAAAAGTTTTCTTTAAGTATCATATATTTAAATAAATACGGTGAAACGTCTATTTACAACCCAAACCCTTGTCAGTTTGTGTAGCTTAAAATGAAAGACGCTGTATGTTATGTACTTGGTAAAAAATTACTCGACGTAAGACTTCCTTTTCTTCCACGAGGAAAAGTTGACTTTTGCTCTAACAATACAAACCCCTTTGCGGGCAGTATCGTTATTGTGAGCCGCTGATTGAAAATTGTTAACCCCTATTGAATTGACTAGACAATAGACAGCTAGATGTGAACTCTCAGACGAACAGACCGTTTCTCGAAAATCGGACCGACCCCCGTTACATATTTATATTTCTCTTAAAAGTGAACATGCTAACATTGAAAGCATGTTCATTATTTTTTGGGAATGAAACTTATTTACTAATTAAATATTAATCACCATCATCATTTGCCGCTTATGCGGGGTCGGCACAACATGTTCTCTTCTTTCACTCTCCCCTATCACTCGTCATCTTCGTATTCACTCCCTTCTTACCCATATCTTCTTTCACACAATCCAAATAATATTAATCACCTTAAAACACATTATCAAAAAGTATTTCCAAGGTAGATTATATATAACTGAGATTTAAAATAGTTACACAAAAGAAAGATTTGTCGTATCAACTAGTAACTGCATTAATTAATTAAGTTCTCAGTTTGTAGACGACCGTCCTCCATCGGAAGCACTCACGGTAATTATGTTACCCGCTGTCCGCTTTGACTCTCATGCAGTTACAGTATGCTCCTGTAGTGATGTATCTTGCTATAAAAGCATCTGTATGGTACTCACGAATGAAAATTTTGTTTCTAATGTGAAATCTTTTTACGAAATATGTCTTAGTTAAACGTTTACAACAACAAACATTTTCATAATCCTTTATGATTTTATGAAATCCTTTTCAACTTAAAGGAAAAAATACTTTATAGCTTTAGAATATAGATTGCAATTTTAATATGAGTATACGAAATATGCAAATTGCAATATTGTTCAAAGACAAAGGAATCAACTTGTATTATTTATGTACTGCAAATATTATAGTTTTTGTGTAGAGTATGTTTATTACAAAACTTGCCGTAAGACTTAACTATATAATTACGTTTTTTTTTTAAACTAAAAAGAAAACCGACTTCAATGTCTGAAAAGAGGTTTTTGAGTTTTACGGGAAAACTACCAATCCCTTAAGATTACAATTTATATGGAAGGACCACCTTGGGAGTATACCCTATCAAATAAATAAAGAATTTTGGAAATCGGTCCATAACGCTGAACATAGAACCGCCTCCTTTTTAAGTCGGTTAAAAATACTTGATCGACACTGATCCTCTTTATATATTTTTAAAAACCTTGACTGTAAAGTGGAATACCAATAGTATTCAACAAGATATTTAGTATAAGATGCTTTGGTTATCTAGACGTACCTGAAGCAAGGCAATATCATTAGCATTGCAGTAATCTAGTTAGCTCGTAGTTTCCTTTGAAGGCAGCATTTCTATGAAAATCAAGAGCTCTCTGTATACTGGCCCGGCTGGTACTTGGTGATTGGTTCATTAAGCGTGTGGGCAAATATTTATGATTATGTACATTGTGCTCTGAGACAAAAATGAATGCTGAAATTAATGATATAAATTATAATAAATGTTAAATTGTGAAAGGCATTAAAATAGATCGAAAATTGACGTAACGTGAGGCGCAATATTTTGCTATAATATGATGCTGTTTTTTTTTTCATTATAATTAGTATGGGATCCCCAAGGCTTAGAGAACTCGGGCTTTGGAGTCTGACGGTCATTATAAAAAGTTGAGCATACCTTAGTTAGGGTAAGGACTTACTAATCGAGACGCAGTTTTTTGCTTTCATAAACGAACTTAGTTATCGTTATCGCGCTGATACCTAGAGTATATAGATGGTACGCAGGATCATCGCAGGACCGTTCATAATCGTACAATAACAAAACAATAGTTGCATAGATATTATTGGTTTATGAAATATATCCAGTTATAGCAAACTCAAATTAATTATTGAAGTATTTAGTTAAACTACAGACTTCAAAAGATTTTTAATAAAAATGACCAATAACATAAAGTCTTGTCATGTATTATGTGTATGTGTAAGGTTCATACGGCTCATAGTTAACTAGTCTAACTTAACTATATTCTCAGAGCATCAGATGGCACAATTTTTAGATTGATTTTGACGATGTGGAGCATCTCTCCCTTCCTGGTCAAGTCTCCCGGTTTTCCCCTACTTAAGAGAATATTTATTTTTATGTAGGTACGTTACGTACCAGAAAACGATTTTGTGACTGCTTAAATTCACCAATGACCAGTTTTCATGTAGCAAACTATAATAAACAGTTAGTAAAAAAAGTATGGATATGCAATGAGTAGGCATTCATTGAAATCTACAGCTAATCTAATAAATGAATTTGAGATTCAAAAATTGCATTTTACCTTATCATAATAATGAGTAAGGTCATCACATCACCATCAGTCTGCCGGAATAGTCCATCGCAGGACAATTCCAACTATATATTGACTTTCCCCTAATGTTTGCCAGGTGTATGTGTTTACGTGTCGTCTGTACTTTCACTGTAGCACAACGATGTGTACATAATGTGTATATATTATAGTAATGTTAATAATGAGTCTTCGATTTCTCTGGCCCATGTAAGCCAGACGATATTTAGATCTTAGATTTCCCGAAGGTAAGATCTTAGTTATACAACAGGTGTAGTTGTTAAAGGTTTGAAGTTCGTAAAACAAACTACTTACTAATGTTAAGTCTCCTACCTGAATCTTGTATGTAAAAGGAATTTGCGGTTCAGCGCTTTGACTGACCATCACAGTGAAAAAAATATGCATATTTCATAGCCAAATCCCTTTTGTGATAAAATAGTGGTCTCGCATTGCGGCGTGATTGATTAACATTCACGCAAGATTGTCAATATTTCCAGGAGCGAATACAATGTGGCCCTGTCATCAAAGTCGGTTGATCATAGGTCATTGCGTAGCTATCACAGCCAGCTTTGATGAGCATGGCCTCATTGGTAACAGCAGCAAGCATGTCGGCGACAACTGAACACCTGCGGAAGGTTCTCGAGCCTAGCCTGTCAAAGCGGCGGTGATTATGTGTGCGCTTCATATCACAGCCACTTTGATGTGGTCGGTTTTTTGAGACCAATCTTCGCAACAAGCTTTGTTTATTGTTATTTTGTGTGTAGGTTAGGTATTTATGATATCTTTGTAAATAAGTACCTACATAGTAAAGTTGTATTTTGTGTTTGTAAAGAATGATGTTAGTCTAAAATATAAAAATTATCAGATCATGGTGTTTGTAACAAAACTCCCCTGAAACGGCTCGACCAATCCTTATACAATTTTGTGTGTATATTCAATAGGTCTGAGAATCGGATGTAAACTATTTTTCATCCCCCTACTTAGTGATAAGGGTGGTCCAGTCAATTTTTTTTACATCCTACTCTAAATATTACCCTTCTACGTATATTACTTTTGGCAAAACAACGTTTGCCGTGGGTCCATAATTATGTTATCATAAAAATGCCTTAGTTTAGGTTCATCGATGTCATTAACAAATGTAAATAATACCGGTTCCCATAGGTAACAATTATTTCAGATTTATCTTGGAAGTCCGTGGTCCATTCGTGAAAATGGATGTGAAGTGTTGTCTCAATCATATCACAGCCATTTTTGACGAGTTGGACTGCGCGACGGCTCATCAATGTCCTGCTGCAGAAACAAGTGAGAAAAAAAAGGAGTGTTCGCCGCTCACAAAGTGGTTGTCGTATGCGTTAGAAACAGCCATATCACAGCCAGCTTTGATGAGCGATGAGCACACCCACATTCTGCGATCAGCGAACTGCTGTCGGCGCGATTACGCAGGGAGGGAGCCGACAGAGTGGCTGTGACTATGTGTTCACTTCATATCACAGCCAGCTTTGTTGACTCGCTCGGTGCTTTAACTCCGTTCAAGCTCATCTGCATCTACCTGTTGTATTTAGATATTTTATGCATTATCTTTTACATGATTTAATTGATGCGACTCGTAATGTGCCTTACTAATAAAAATTTTGAATCAGCTTCCAGCGTCTGTATTTCCGCTAAGCTACGACATTGTTGTTTTTAAGAAATATTAAGTACTTAGGTATATTATTATAATGTAATCTACCTATTCTACTGTGTATAATGAATGTTGGATAATAGGCTATTTTACACCATGTAAGAAAACACATAAAAATGCATGTATACCATTTATTCATAAAAATGCAATAAACATTTTATAATTGAATTTTAAAAATCGTAATTTTTTTGCCATCTTCAAGCCACCAAAAACGCCTTCTGCTATTTTGTGACGTCACTGTGTTCAGTTACGAACAAAAGTTTATCTTTTACAGTAGTATTGTTCATAAACCAAACCATATGACGTCACAACATGGCGGCTCGCTTTTCGCAAGACAACTAAAAATCATAAATTAAAATGCATTTTTAAGGCATTTTTTCAAAAAAGGGTAAAATAGCCTATTGTATTTTAATCTGTAGGTACTCCTGCTTGATTAGCTTATTTAGCTTTGCTCCAATATAATCGAAATATTCTGATTTTCAGGTAGCATGGGGCCTGCGAGCCGACTACTATGACGAATGGCGACGAAGCATTTGTTTATTATTATACTTAGTAAATGTAAATATGAGAACAATATTAAAGGTTGAAAATTAATATTTTACAATGTTGTGCATTCCCGACCCACAATTTCCTTTCTTATCAAATAGGAAAATAATTATCATCTCCTTACTTACATCAATACTGGATAGTAATATTAGTGACCGAGTTTGAGTCTTGACTTAAGAATCGTTTATCAACAGATATCAAATGCCTAAAAACAGCCTCAGTAAAACCACCGCTTGGCCGTTCAATAAATGCCCTACGCATTTATTCTGTATTCTCCCTGGTCGAGTCTATCAGGAAATTAAATTGTTTACCCTGTCTCCTCACAGGTACCTAATACCTAGATTTGTACAGCAAAAATAAATCGGAAAAGAAGTCTGTTTACCTATTCAATCTGAAACAATGGCTATTATCAACTTCGTCAAGAACGGGTACCTGGTTAAACTGGTTGTACCAACCGATAGCTGCTTTACTTTTACTGAAGATCCAAGACAATGTTTTGAGGAGAAACGTAAAATACTTATTTAGCCCATTCTATCAAATTGTTGGGCAAAAGCCTTCCCACATTCCCGCCAAATGATATTAAAAAAGAGTAACTAGCCTAGAGCCTATACAAGTCGGTAGGTTGGGTTAGCTACCTAATGTAAGTACATGGCGAGAATTAGATACCTAGGTAAACAGAATACATTTTCTATAGCTACCTAGTCCTGTACCTCCCTTAGGGTGATCGCACAGTCCAGCCGAGCCGAACGCGCCGAACTGTCAATTCAACAGAAAATGCTGCTGACGTCAGAAAGCAAGCCGCATTTTCTGGCATCATCAGCATTTTTTGTATAGAAAAATGACAGCGGCGCGTACGGCGCGGACAAGTGTGCGATCAGGTTTATCGTGATAACATGAACTTATAAATGATATCCTAGTAACACTTAAGTAAGTAAGTAAATGAGAACGTAAGGTTAGGCATGTAATTGTTACTTGGTCTCATATATAACTAATTCAGGCTCAGGTCTACTCAAATTTGGATGACAATCAGAGGCGATATTGATTAAAGTCACATCGGCTACTTTTTATCTCAAAAAGTGAAGTATTATTGAAGGACCGCGGAATAATAATATCAGCTCAAACACCCAGGTAGAGAGCCCGGCCAATCGCGTCTTTAGATTTAAGTATTGCAGCCCCAATCCGAATACCAGACTCGCTACGCAGCCAGCGCCATCTCGCCGTGACTTACGAAACAACGCTACAGTTGAATCACTGATGGGGTGAGTGAGCCCACCCCACTACCAAGGGTGGCAGCTGCGCACATACGTCGCTATTATTATTACTTATCAATAATTTTGAATGAATATCGTTAGGGTGATAGGTAGGTAGGTACTGCCCGATGGGGAAGAACGCGCCAGTTTTACAATTCCTACGTGGGGAATTCGGACATGCTGCATCGACGTTCGTTTTAAACATCTGTATCTTAGACAGTCGGCAACGAAAGTCGATTAACAGTCTGATTTCTTAAAACGCCATTTCTTAGACAAAATTAACTTTTCCTGGTAAATAACATGGGTTGACACATAATCATCAAATATTTGTCAAAATATTGGTCATAATGTTACAGATTTTGGTAATATTCAGATTTGTGAAACATCATTTTGTTGACTACCTGTATGTACCTAACCTACTGCAAGCGAGTGAACGATAAGCGATCAACTAAGTATATTTATTCATTAGCCTTTTAACGGCCGGAGTCTTAAAAGTATAACACTTATAAGTGCGTAGGCGTACCTAAATGTAAGATTGTATTCACGAGTAACTTTGGTGACAACAGTTGAAAAGGCCTTCTTAACCCATTAAGGGCTAGCGATGCCATGTGGCATCGCAAATTCGTAGTTTCATTTTGCTTATTTTTTCAGGGAATCGTTATAGATAACAAACTTAAAGCTCTTCCGAAGCTTGATGAATATCCCCCGTAGATTTGTGGAATTAACAATTCCATTATTATTGCCATTTATTATTTTGAATGGTTCTAATTTGAGAAAAATAATTGCCGGGAAAAATTAATGTGCGCTTAAAGCTCACATTAATTTTTCCCGGGAAGTACTTTATATTTATTTATTTGACTGTTGTAGCTTGTTACACAATAACAGTTTGGTACCTAATTCAAAACATGGAAACCTATGGAAACAGGGAACACTTAAGAAAACATTGAATACGATTATGTCCGTTTATTTTGTTTTACAATACTTATGTAGGTTATAGGTATTATAAGTATGTTGTTTTTGTCAAAGTTATAGAATCGAAACATTTATATAAAATTACACAATAATAATACCTAGCTGGTAATCTACACTTGAGAGCAAAAAAATCGCACATGCATGATTTTTTAACACGAACTGTAAAAATAAAAAGTTAAGTTACGCTTCTTTAATGCAGATTCCAAGTCTATTTAAATACTTATCCAATGGTATCTTATTTGTTTTTTTAATTATGCTTTTGAGCGTCAGTAACCAAAGTGCATGTTTTTCAATGAATTTGGTTGCTCCAGAATTGGTGAAAAAAAAGGAATTAAAAGATAAAAATCATTAAAAGTTTTTTATTGATAAGAAGTGTTTCCGCCCCTAGCCTGAATCACTGACTACATCCGGGTTTTCATTGATTTTATAAGAGTTCTGATAAAATCTTGTGGTATCGCCTCCCATTCCTCTGCGATCGCCTGTTGAAGCTCCCTGTAGAGTCGATGGAGGTGCATCTCGGCCTCGAACTCCTTTTCAGCCTTGTCCCATAAATGTTCAATGGGATTGAGGTCCGGGCTTCGAGCTGGCCACTCCATAACGGGCACGTCAACCTCTTGAAGGTATGCCAGCAGTATGCGGTCTTGCATAAACAGAAAGTTTACGCCAATAAACCCAGCATAAGGTACGACGTGGCACTCGAGTACTTCCTCAATGTAGCGTCGAGAAGTCAATCCTCTCGTTTGACGGCCAGTGCCTATTCGGTCCGGTGATGAACACAAGCTCAGTCTTTGCTTCCATAGACTTGCTTCCCCAGAACATGCACGATCCAACGCCATAGGAGACACGTTCTGCTATGCAACATTGGGCAAATCGCTCTCCTGATCTTCTGTACACCCTTCCCTGTCCGTCGTTGCACATTCTGCACTCGTCAGAGAACAGGACTGTCCTCCATTGCTCCTCGGTCCAATTCAAATGCTCCCGAGCGAACTGAAGGCGGGCTTGTCGGTGGGCTGGGGTCAATTTTGGCCCGTTTGCTGGTCTGTGCGCACTGAAGCCACCTTCTCTCAATCGTCTTCTTACTGTCCTCCGACTGACTTCGACTTCACGAGCTTCTTGGAGCCGCTGTCCCAGTTGAGCTGCGTTCAAACGACGGTTTCGTAAAGACGTCGTCACAAGAAAGCGGTTATCACGCTCTGTTGTAGTACGGGGACGGCCAGATCCTTATCGTCGTTGATGGCCACCAGTCTCTTGGTATCTCTGGCAAACACGACGAACGGAGTATCGCCTTAAATTCTGCTGTCGAGCCACTTGACTTTGGTTTAGCCCAATAAGAGCAACCACTTGAGCGGCTACTTCTGGAGTGGTATCCATTTTCTAGTTTCGTTTGATTTGTAGTTTTCGATGATTTGAGTCGTACTCGATAGAGAAGCTTTCACACTGTGCGTTGGTATACAAATGATGACTATTTATTCACTCAAAACACACCCTTTTATACCTGTGATAATCAGGCCGCGCCGGCCGCAGCCCTATCTGGATCGAGCAATTTCGGGGTGGCTTAGTTAGTAAGTTTGTATGAGTCAGTGGCCAATTCTGGTGACGGAGTTTTTAGGCCGCCTTAAGGCCTCCGTCATGGCTTAATGATTTAAATTGTTGTTTGGTCAGTGGCCAAGGTTTTTGTTGTTATTGTTTTGTTTTTAAAGGTCAATGTCAACCCCTTTGGTGTTCTGCGGAAGCCTATATTATGCACTTTCATTTGATTTGATTTTCATTTGCTGTAGGTAACCTCCAAATAAAACTAATATTGATCTTTTTAAGTATACATGTGCGAGTGTGCGATTTTATTGCTCTCAAGTGTAGGTAAATACTTATTCTAAACAATTTTATTATAGTCATTTCAATCATCTCAAAAAGACGAAAATCAGTGATGTGCCACAACTACACTTTAGTTATAGGCCCAAGTACCTACCAGACATTTATGTCTCCCAAAGCTGGGCAAAGAATAAATAATAATAAAAATAATTACTTACATAATGAAATTCCAAGCTTTAAAAAACCGTGTGCGTTACCCCAGCGGCATGTTGACTCGGATCCTGATGAAACTTTGGGAAAAATTAGTGCCCTATGTCCTGTAAATGTGCACCAAAAATAAAATTTGTGCCTATCAAGGTTTCAGAGTTATTCGAGAAAAACAAATGCCGCTGGGGTAACGCCGGAAAACGTTATCCAAGCGGCATGCTTTTTATCTATTAGTCGTAGCCAAATGGGGAAAAGCTTAAAAGATAGCTTATATTTGTGCACTTCCATGGCCAAGTAGCGGCATTTGTGCCACCTGTGGTTGATGAGTTATTTGCAATTGTCGCCGCGGGAACATTTGACAGATTCCCATATCTTCGGAACGGCTGGACGCACAAATATGATTTTTTGGGAGCAGTTGCGGTGTGATTTGTGCCTATTTGTGCTCTAGTTGTTTTTTCAAAAAAATGCATGTTTTATGAATTAGACGAGTTTTTGTGATAATCGAAAATAGCCTCTAGCTCTTGAACTACAAAATGAAGGCGCTCTGTGATTACACTGGTTGATGCCTGGTAAGTAAATAAAACGCGTTTTGTACGAAAAATTAATAACAATTTAAATAATAACAATTTTTGTTCAGTAAACTGGGAAAAATTCACTCTCCCTGAATTCAAATTAGGATAATTAATTAATTAATAAATAATACAGAACTAAAACGTAAAATGTTTTAGCTTATTTCATAACAATTCCAATGATATTAAGTTTTATTATATAGCTCCATACAAAATATAAGAGATATCGTGGTTTTAATCACGCGCACGCTCACGTGCACGCGCACGCGCGCCACGCCACGCCCACGCCCAACCGATGCGACCACTCGCGCTTGGGAAGTCCCACGTCGGAAGGGAAGGAAGTGCACAAATATAAGCTATCTTTTAAGCTTTTCCCCATTTGGCTACGACTAATAGATAAAAAGCATGCCGCTTGGATAACGTTTTCCGGCGTTACCCCAGCGGCATTTGTTTTTCTCGAATAACTCTGAAACCTTGATAGGCACAAATTTTATTTTTGGTGCACATTTACAGGACATAGGGCACTAATTTTTCCCAAAGTTTCATCAGGATCCGAGTCAACATGCTGCTGGGGTAACGCACACTAAAAAACCATCATGCAAGAATTTAGAACAATATTACCCACAATGTTTCATGATACAATAGGTACAACGAATAGTCGCAAAGTAGACCATAACTTGCATGATTAAAATAAGTAATACATTGATCTTTTAATGATTAATTATTTAGGTAAATATCTTTATAGGGCTATAAAAGATTTGAGGCCTATTTAGTGCTATCCTAGCGGTCAGTGTGTAGTATTGCGATTTTATTGTAGTTTTATACGGACGCGGTCAGTGCTTTACCTTTTACTGAATGCACACGTGGTTTCTGACCGACAGGGTAGCCTAAATAAGGTCATAACCAAATAATTTTCTCAGTGCATTTTAACTTATTGAATACTGACATGTTGACTAAATACTGACATGTACCCACCACTTAATTACTAGATACATCGAAACACATCAAATGTAAAATACCTTTATAGACAATTGAGTGGAGACATTACTTGTATATAATACAAAAAGGTAAGCAACAATTCGACGCTCTAACCGAGGGAAGCAAGCGATATTATCAAAATCGTAATTTTACAAGAGAGCCAAAATACAGAAAAACTTATTTCAACAAAAAAAGGAGATCGATCGAATGACATAAATTGATTTCTTAAAAAATATTAAATTCCTGATTATCAACTTGATGTGGCGTTAGAGCGGTTTCACATTATTCGATACCGTTATCGGAACGGATAATGTAAAAACGCTCTCATTCGTCTATTTTTTGGTATGAAAAATTTTGAGAGATGGGTGTGTGGAGGAGTATTCTGTAAATTTTTTCTGTAGCTTTATTCAGTTGGAACGTCGAATTTTCACATGGAAATATTGTCATTTTATTCTGTGATCTGATGCAAAGATTGACATCTTTGTAAGTAAGTATACTATTACAACATCCATAATACAAATTGTAATTTTGCATTCATACAGATAAAATATACAGTAAGTATGAATATGCAAAACTGCAAAAGTTAATATGTACAAATTTCAAAATACAGCTAGGAATTTTATCATAAAATATATAAATAAATAAAC
Source organism: Epirrhoe alternata (assembly GCA_963565295.1). Taxonomy (NCBI): domain Eukaryota; kingdom Metazoa; phylum Arthropoda; class Insecta; order Lepidoptera; family Geometridae; genus Epirrhoe; species Epirrhoe alternata. The sequence continues at coordinate 8,349,159 of OY751375.1, forward strand.
TTAGAGTGAGGCGACCATGTTTCAGACTATTAGATTTATAAATATCAAATATCTAGCATGATGTATTTTTAGTTGGGCATGTATCAAATATGTATTTGTACATACATGCCTCTGACTACCCCCTTAGACATCTTCAAAGGATCTGGAATATAAAAGATCTGAGAGAATGTCTTCCGCGCCTTGGGGATACAGTCGTGACCCTGTTTACGTTATGTATTTTTAGTTTAATTTTTTTGGAAACCTTTCTTGAAAATAAAATATCAAAAAATATTTAAAACTCTTAACATAGCATGAACCAAAACAAGAAAAGCGTAAAAATTTCGAAAACTTTGGCTCTAAAAATCCATAGGGGAAATCACAGGTTCGCTAAAATACAAAACATGTAAAAACGTTTATCTTAGAATTTTCTGCTCTTTCGAATGGCTTAATAAAAAAAATGTAGCTTATAAAATTACAGGGATAAGGGCAGGCCAATCATCATTGGCCTGCCCTTATCCGGCTCATGCGAGGTCGGCACTATATTTTCTCCTCTTCCACTCTCCCCTATCACTCGTCATCTCTGTATCAACTCCTTTCTTTTCCATATCTTCTTTCACACAATCCATCCATCTTTTCTTAGGTCTACCTCTACTCACATATCTAACCACATTCATTTCCATCACCCTTTTAGTTACATGACTTTCCTCCCTCCGCATTACATGCCCACACCACGCTAACCTATTGCTCCTCAACTTAACAGTTACTGGCGCTACTTTCAGACTTCCAAGAATATATTAATTCCTCATCTTATCCATTCGCGTCACTCCACACATCCATCTCAGCATTCGCATCTCTGTCGCATGCACTCTCCTCTCATCCGTCGAGTTCGTGGCCCAGCACTCAGGTCCATACAGAATGTCAGGTCTGATGACCGTTTTGTAGACCTTTCCCTTAGACCTTTAGTTTCAAGGGCACTCGCGGGTCACATATCGTCTCTGAGACCTGTCGCCATCCCGCATTCATCCTATTATTTACGTCCTGCCAATATTGCTGTCGTTTTCGAGAAGCGAACCAAGGTACTTGAAATCGGAGCAGACTGGTAGGGTTACACCATCTAGTGCAATGGATGAGAAATTAGAAGAGCCACTAAAAGTCTGGAAGAAATCGCTCACAGCGATAAGACCGCCCATTGTACTGTTCAAATGTTTTCCTGTATCTTTGTTTGTTTTTTGTAATGACCATGTGGTGTACAATAAAGTATTTTCTAACTTCTACAGGCTTACCATTGAACGTGACATAAAGTTATTCCACCGAATAAATCAAGAATAACCATACATTTTGACAGTTTACACTCCGGAATAACTTTATGTCACGTTCTATGGTAAGCCTGCTAGTCTTAGTGCGGCTGATCTTGAGGCCTACTCCTTCCAATAAATTTCTCTTGCTATTTTCCCAGTCAGCTTTGTACCTCATTTGCATTGTCTCCTACGAGAACAATGTCGTCAGCGAACAACATGCACCAGGGTGCCTCCTCTTGTATGTCTGATGTCAGAGCATCCATTATGAGGGGTTCACTGAAGTAGTGCGGAGGAAAAGGAAGCCCAGCAGCCGAACCCAGCGCGGCGTCGCGCCGGTAGACGTCTTTTTACACCCTGTATATTTTATAATATGGGCCGTATTTAACATCTTCTACTTTTAACTACCTAATGTTGCCTGAAATAAAATGATTTTATTTTATTATTTTTTATTATTATCAGGTGGAACAAATAAGGGCTTAAAGCCGACCCCTGGTGCAAACCTACTGCCACATTGAACTCGTTGGTGACGCCGGCTTCGGACCGGACGTTTGTTCGTGCCCCTGCATACATCGCATTCACAACCTCACATACATATCTGGCAACAATGAAGACCAGGTGCAAGTCTTTATGCGCACGACGGTACTTTTCGCAATGTTGGCGTAAGGCGAAAATCGCATCCGTGGTCCCCCGTCCTGGCATAAAACCAAACTGGTTCTGGGTAATTACTCGTACACACTCCTCTCTCATTATTCTATCTATCACTTTCTCCTAAACTTTCATACTGCTCACAGTATGAAAGTTTGGGAGATTGGAAAGAAGTGATAGACAACTACCGAGGAATAAAGCTCATGTTGAGACATGATCTATTATATTCCTCGGTAGTTGTTACAGTCCTGTACATCACCTTTGTTTTTGAAGATGGGCACCAGTGAACTGCTGCTCCACTCATCCGAGATCGCCTCCTCATGTAACAACTTGTTGAAGAATAAAGTCAGCCATTTCCATCCACCCGCTTTCAAGAACTTCCATACCATACCATATCTTATAAAATTACAATTACGCATTTTAGCTTTTCAGAACTTTTTTATCATTTGCATAGAACAATGGATTCCTTTCTTAATGCACTACCTAGCAGAAACCTATATAACATTTTAGATTCGGGAGAATAGTGGACCCATGGAATTTAGAAACCTAACTAGCAACAAAAATCATTATCATTTTGATAATTTTGGTTTAAACAGGTCCATAGACTAAATCACAGGTTTTCGCTTTGATAGGTGCTAGTATTATTAGTACAAAAAAGTACTCACAAATCCTAAAAAACTTAAAACTAGCCAGTTCATTTCACAGGTAAATCGTGAGGTCGAATCGAATTGACTCTACTTAGTCGACAGAGTCATCAGACTTGTAATAGAGGACAGGAGGCTTAAGGGAGACTTCAAGGGACGGCTGGTCGGGGTCGGAAGGTTCTTCGACGGTATACTCGGGGGGAGGTATGCGGACGCCGCCTGTGCCTGGCTCCTCCATGTGGCGATGGGGTAAAACTTGCGCGATGTTAGGACGCTCGCGGCCGTATAACTCGAAGTCATAACTGGGCGTGCTGGGACCTTGACCTTGATCATATATAGACTGGTCTATGACGCGGTCGCGTTGGAAGATGCGTCTGCGGCGCTCCTCAGAGGCATTCGTTGGACATGGGTAGGGGAGCGGTGTAAGAGCACGATGCCGTCTGAAGCCGTGTATGTCCGAGTCGTAGTAGCGGTGTCTTGCCGCCAGAGGGCTCGGGGGTGAAGGCTCGCGGTCTTGCGGGCCGAGCTGCGGTTGCGTGCTGCTGACCTCGTCGCAACAATCCTCCGCCGTGGGCAGCCACGCGTCGCCCACTACGAACTCGTCTGACGAGTCCGCAGGAATCACTTCTACGTGCTCGGTCTCCAGGTCGGTGCTTCCCTCAGACGGTGGTCGGTCTGGACTAAGATTGATAGGCGAGAATACGGGCATCAGATCCAAAGAAGCCATCAGATCTCTTCTGACACCGTTACGACCACTTGGGAACGGACGGAACCGCATATTTCGTCGGTGCACGACGGGAACCAACCAGTTCGTCAGGGGACCTGGCGCTGGAGGTGTAGGTGGACGTGGTCGCCGTCGACGTTTGGTTGGAAGATTAGGAGTTTTCTTTCCTTTATCTTTTGGACGCGCCGCAGAGGTCGACCCGCTCGGTGCATACAAGGCCGAAGACGTCGATGGGCCGGCGTCATATGGTGTTGAAGAGGTCGATGGGCCCGCATTTAAAGCTGCCAAAGAGGTCGATGGGTTCGCTTGACCAATATTCCATACACACGCTGCATCAATTTCTTCAACTGCTGTCGACTCGCTCACTGCAAAAGCAGTCGTAGGGTTCGATCCACCTGCTTGTAGTGCTGCTTGCAGTGCTGCCGGAGCAGTCCTAGAAGTTGATCTACCCGCTTCGGGAGCAGTCCAAGAGATGGAGCCGCCTGCTTCCGGAGCAGTCCATGAGGTGGACCCGCCTGATTTGGGGGCAGTCCAAGAAGTGGACCCGCCATCTTCGGGGTTAGCCCAAGAGGTGGACCCGCCTGCTTTAGGAGCAGTCCAAGAAGTTGATCCATCCGCTTCTGGTGCACTCCAGGAGGTTAATCCGCCTGCTTTGGGAGCAATCAAAGAGGTCGATCCACCCGCTTCAGAAGACATTGAAGAAGTGGACCCGGCGGCTGTACAAGAAATCGAGGTAGACTCATCTACTTCAGAAGCAGGCGCAGAGGTCAATTTGCATTCCGCAGGAGCAGTCGAAAGTTTTGATTCGCCCACTGCAGAGGCAGTCGGTTTTGACTCGTCTACTGGAACTACGCCAGCTGGAACGGTCGATGCTGTTGACTCGTCCGCCACAATAGCAGTTGAACAAGTGGACAAGTCTACTGCAGAAGTATCTGTAGATGTTGGTTCGTCTGCTGGAGCAATAGCTTCCGTCGACCCACCCATCATAACACCTGACCTGAGTACCTCATCTGCATCTCCCGTGGAGGAATCAGTTGCTTTTTTACGAACGTGCTTTGTTGACTTTTTACCTTTGCCTTTTGATTTTGATCTAGTACCGCTGTCAACATTTTCTGAGCGGGAGGTTCCACCACTGGAAGGGGTGATGTCCTGACTACTATGTCCTTCCGAGGGTCCTGGATTGGAGCCACCGTCACCGTCATTCGTTCCCGTACCGAAGATGTAGACTGAAAAGGACTGAAAAGACCCGCAGAAGGCGCTGAACTTGCTCAGCTTACGCTTAGGTTTAAGTTCAGCGCCTTTTTCGGGCGGCTCACTGTATGGACTGCCATCATATTCGGTATCTGAAAGGCAAGCCTGCACATATCCGAATGCTGGCGGTTGTACGTCCTCTTGGGAGCCCTCTATTGGCTCGATTATGTATATATCGGGATGCGGAACGCGGTTGATCAACCCTAAATGCAGAAACAGGTTGACGTTGAAGTCCTCGTACGTCGCGGTCTTCCAGAAGGTTTGATCTGGGTCAATTTTATAAATGACGCGGAATTGTTCCTGTGCTGTTTTGAGGTTGATTTCTATAAGGGATGCCAGGCCGAAGAGGATTGTTTTGGCGACGCGTGAAGGATGTACGCGGCGGTAAACTTGTGAGAACTGTATCGGCAGCGCGGGCGAAGTGGCGTATGCCCGCGCCACCCGCTGATCTCAGAGCGGTACCACTGAGTAGTGCCACACACGTAAGCGGCAGATCGGGCATTCGACCAGTCGGAACGCACATTGCCGGCAAATCCGCCTGAAACGAAACATCCTGCTAAGACTAGTCTTTCTTACCCCTTACTTTCACAGAAGTTTTTAGGGTTCCGTACTATTACTAAGACTCGCTGTCCGTCTTTCACCAGGCTATATCTCATGAACCTTGATAGGTAGACAGTTGAAATTTTCACAGATGATGTATTTATGTTGTTACTGAAACAACAAATACTTACTAAATAAATATTTAAGGCGTGAGTTTTTTTTCCGTTTTTATAGATAATGGTACGGAACCCTTTGTGCTTGGTTAGTAAGTAGGAACTTGGTTTTTTATCACTATTCGTTTATGTAGTTATGGTTTTCTTAGAATAGTTATATTGCAGAAATTATATTTCAAGTTTCATTGAAATTGGTCCACTGTTTAATAATAATCTATGCTAATATTATAAAGAGGAAAGATTTGTTTGTTTGTTTGTTTGAAATGATTAGGCTTCGAAACTACTGGACCGATTTGAAAAATTCTTTCACCAATAGAATCCCACATTATCCCCGATGAACATAGGCTATATTTTATCCCGGGGAAGTGAAGTTTTCCCGAGGGATCGCGGGTAAGACCGCGGCGGACAGCTAGTAATAAATAATGCTGGACTTTTCATACAGCATCATCTAGCACCACAGTAAGCAGAGCTTGTGTAATGGGTACTACATGACTGCTAAACTACTATATACTTTTTGTTTGTATACATAGAAACACCCAGACCCGGGACAAATATCTGTAGATCATACAAACATTTGTCCCGCGGCGGGGATCGAAATAGCTCATATCAGTAGGGTATTAGTTACAGAATATTTTTTATAAAACTGAAGTTACCTGTGCCGGCATGGCGAGAAAATCGTGTTAGGTGGGTTTTCATAGCAGACCACGCAGACTGCATCAAGGTCTATTATCTCATCTTGAACAAGCACATCTTGTAAAGAAAGCCAGCGAGGTACCACCTGAAAACATTGGGGAGATATACAATTAATAATACGATATTATGATTGACATTAACAAAGCGCTCACGCACACATTGAAGCCGCATGGCGGTCGATTTTATAGTTGAACGAACGAAAATAAAGTAGTAAAAGTCCTATAAAACAATTAAAATGGTAGGTAGGTGTATCTTAAGCCGGGCCCACATCGCCATGTTTTAGTGTTTTCTAACATGTTAGCATTGTTTTCCACCATGGCACGCGCCTATTGGGTTAATAGCATGTTAAAAACACGAAAACATGGCGCTGTGGACCCGGCTTAATGCATACAAGATACGCGCGAAAAACACAACCCCTCCTTTGACAGTTGGGTAAATAGCATACCTGTCTCTCTTCATCAGATAAAGTTCCGTGCTCATTAAAAGTCATGTACTCCCGGTCCGTTGGTGCAAAGCGAAAAGGCAGCACGCCGAAGTTGAAATGTGCTCCTTGGAAGCACATTAGACTTGCAGCTGCGTAGAAGCCCGCACTGCAATATTGCAACGTTCTGTAAGGGTCGATTCACATCTGACCGAAGATCCGTCGCGTATTATCGGTCGCGGAACGCCAGAACAGACAAATGTATAGAAAAACACTCGACCGTTCACACTTGACGGACTAACGTATCATCCGTCGAGTGTGAACGGTCGAGTGTTTTTCTATACATTTGTCAGTTCTGGCGTTCCGCGACCGATAATACGCGACGGATCTTCGGTCAGATGTGAATCGACCCTTAGGCCTGGTAGAACGAACGTCAGTTGTAGTTTTACATGAACATTAAATAACAAAAAGCCATCATGTTTATAAAGGTAGATTTTTGACATTTCAAAATCGTGGGTGATTTTACATTTCAGGAATCAGCGCCTTCGTTTTGATTCGTTACAAAAGTTTTTCGTTGAAACAGAGTACAATAACAAAAGGAAAAATATATGAGAGGTTTACGGTATGATAAAAAGTTAAATATTTTTATTCTAGTACATTATTATTATGATTTGGTACTAATAAGTTAGGCTGTAAAAAGCAATTGTTTATTTTTTATGAAGAACATTGATGATTGGGGATCTGATAATCTATTTTGATTATTTAAAAGTGATTGAAATGAGGCAACATTATGTTTAAGCAAGCAAAGCGAAAAGAAAACTATCTAAAAGCTAAATAAAAAAAATATCGGGGTATTCCCCGATGGAATTAAACGTACGTTGCTGATTTAAATATGTCTCTGCAAGTCTGTAGTCGTATTCCATTAAGGTAGAAAATGGCCTCCTGTTTGTCCAAATCAATGAGACAGCCGAGTATATCACCCGGTTGCCAGGGCTGCACCGTTTGGACGTGACTCGGGCTCGCTTTGTGCCAGAGCAGCCGACGGCAGCCGTCGTAGGCGACTGAGAAGTGATCATCGCCTATGCCGTATCCCTCCTGAAATATGGATTGTTGCTTTGTTGCATTTGTCTGTAAGATAACGCAGCAGTTAAGAAAAGCTATAACGTTAAAATACTTATTGCCTTTTCTCCTCTATAAATAAACTATCATTACCGAGTCAAATCCTTACGTTTAGGACTTCGATCAACAATATTATAGATTTAGGGTCAGCGCAGCAAAACCGTCCTCGGTAATCACAGCTCGCGCCGTTATTTTGTTTCGCTTTTTGACATTTTTCCTGATGAATGATCGTATAAGATGTTTTGAGGACTTGTGACTTTATTTCTAGTTGCAAAACTTTTTGTCATCCGAACAGAATTTAGCTTTGATTTTGTACGTCACACTACCCATATCTATAATATTGTTGATCGAAGGTTTAGGATGAGAAAAGTGACTGTAGTTAAATTAATGTACCTACTCGTATATTAAAAGTATTACTTTAATATTATAAGTATTCGCAAATTAAAGTTAATTACTTACCTACCTAACAATATGTGACGTGTTATTCATGTAATTAACTGAATAAATAATTATTATTGATTATTACTGAAAAGTTTGGGCTGAAAAAGTATTTCCTTTTCTCTATTAAATCTCCGCTAGGTCACCTTTTTGTTATTTTTGAACTTATTGGAACCTATTAACCTAGCTGGAAAAGGTACTCGAAAATAGGGACTCCATTGAGAACTTACGTGTGTGCTAAATTTGGTTTCCTTAGTGGCCCATCCAATTTGCATCACACCTGGGGTGTATATTTCTGCTTCGTAGAACCAGCAACCGTGGTCAACCTGAAAAGGCGCCGTCTCATAATAGCTTATGCCGGCCACCCACGATCAAGTTTATCGTCCAGTCTGCCGCGGACTGGATGCGGCGTCCGGTAAACTTGACAGTGTATTGGTATGGGTGTGCATGACAAGCGAAAAAGAACTTCGTTCTGCCGACTTGATCAAGTTTGCAGCGCTGCAAACTTGACGGTAGACGGGATCGTGTGGCCGGCATTAGCCTTATGAAATAGAAAAAAAAATCTTTATTGTAATCCGACCACAGTCAACTTCCAGAAATCGTTTTCATTCTTATAGAATATTCATTTATATCACAACTTTTGCCTTTGGTTCTGAAGACGCAAGAGTTGCGACTTCCCGTGGCCTGCAAATATCTGTAGACTGCTTGTTATGTACCTCGTGGGGCTTTGGGATTCAGGACATTACTATGTACAGAACGCACAACCAATCTCTACCTCTCTGAAGTTAGGTGCACTAAACGATTGCGCAGGTTTGGTAGAGAAGGCAAGATAGAACGATGCAACAAATTAAAAGATCGAATAAGGCAGGTACACAACGTGTCTTCGTCTTCATCAAAAATGGGTTCTGCATAGCTACTTCAGAGAGCTAAAGATCGGTTGTGCGTACTGTATGTGACTATAAATAAATAATGCTGGACATTTCACACAGCATCATCTAGCCCCAAACTAAGCAAAGCTTGTACTATGGGAACCAGATAACTGATATACTACTTACATACTTTTTGTTTAAATAAATAAATAAAAAATGCTGGACTTTTCACACAGCATCATCTAGCCCCAAAGTAAGCAGAGCTTGTGTTATTGGTACTAAGATGACTGATATACTACTTATATACTTTTTGTTTGTAAATACATACATATTATACATAGTAACACCCAGACCCGAGACAAATATTTGTAGATCATACAAACATTGGTCCCGCCGCGGGGATCATAATAATCATATAACACTATGGGTGTTATAGTAGATTTTATTATTACTTCGAAGGTGCATCGAACGCTTTCAAATGTGTGAGCGTCGCATCGTGCCTCTTGTCCGTTCGGGGAGATCTTTAGTAAGTCCGTTGTATCCAGGCAGTCCAACATAGCGTTGATCCCGCTCATATCAGTCTCTGTATACGAGAGCGATCTGTTGGGCACGAAGACTGGAACAAACATTCTTGATAAGAACATACGTAGCCGTTCACATAATGGCATAAAAAGCGCATTTAAATAATTATTACGTTTTAAAAACTAAAACGAAAACAGACTTCAATGTTTGACTCAAGACGCAGCGTGACTCAAGGCGTCCAGAGAGGATAAGCCCACGATATAATCGAATAGAATAGAAATCGAAGACTCCACCTCCGTCTTAGCTTTAGTATCGGTTGATTCGATTTGTAACATGGCTCGGAGGGAAGTTTTTTAGAGTTTCACGGGGAAACTATCAATCCCTCAGGAATAACATTTATATAAAAAAAGAATATTGGAAATCGGTCAACAAATGGCGAAGCAATCGCGTAACCACGATACAAACAATAAAAATACAGAATTTACAACCTCCCTTTTTAAAGTCGGTTGATAAAGAAAGTATTACGTACACATTAGTTATGAATTGAATATTACAGAACTTGATAAAAAAAAAAAATCCTCATCTACTTACACATATTGTCAAGGAGCCAGCGGGCACAAAACCCAACCTGGCGCCACATAAGATCCGTAGCGTTGTGGTGTCTCTCCAATGGTATAAGAGGATGCTGATCTTGCCTTGTGAAGTAGTCGTGAAGTGCCGTTTTACTACCCTTGGTCTTTCCGAACTTCTCCACAGTTACTAAGGTGTGGAGAACTAACTCCGGTGCGCGCTGGTCAGCCTAAAAAAATCCGAATCCGTTGTAGTACAATCAGCGACAGTGAGTGTGGTGTAAGTACATATGTATAATAAGTAATGCGATGAATCGTTTCATAACAGTTTGACTCGCTATAGCTCCTATTCAGGAAAATTGTATTTTTGAAGTGAAAACTTATTGAGATGAGAAAAAATTCTTAAATTCGCCTCGAAAAGGTCACGCGCGAGTCACGTGACTGCTCACCAATACCGCGTTATTTGTCAAGTTTAGAACCGTTCTAGTTTTTATTTCTGCCGGCACTCCTGGAGTGCCACAATTTTTTTTTACGAATAGTAATAATGATGCAAGGTTTTCAAAACTTTATGGAGCAGATCAGGTCAGTTATCCATACTAATATTATAAATGTGAAAGTAACTCTGTCTGTCTGTTTGTTACCTTTTCACGCCCAAACCGCAGAACAGATTAAGCTGAAATTTGGCATATATAAAGAGTATACCCCAGGGATGGACATAGGCTACTTTTTTTTGTCAATAACCATAAGGGGGCGTCAAAATAAGGGTTGCAAGTTTGTATGGGGAAAAAAGTTAAGCGACCCTGGGCGCGGTCATAAAGAGGATGGGTGACCGCCCGAGCCACTTTTTGCACTCTACATTTTTTTTGTTTCTTTTTTTTATTTTGCTTAATAAATGATTTTAAAATTAATTATAAACATGTAACATGTGTGTTCCCACCCATCAATACTCGTATATCTGAACTCCGAAGTTATGCTTTTTTGATATTAAAATATTTTTTCCTTGGCTTTAGTTAGAACGCCATCTATATCACCGAGGGTAAACTGATTTATACTTTGCTCCTAGGTGGCGTTTCTATTAAGATACGATCATTTTGAGTTTTGAAAAGTAAATGGAGATTTTTGCTTAGAGTTTCCGATCTTTTTGTTTGTTTTCAAATTTCAAGTACCTACTTATGTTTTTTTGCTCACGAATTTGCAGGTAGGTAATATTAGTTACCTAATCGTTTTATTTCGAAATTCAAAACCAAACAGTACTTGCTATTAAAAAAAAATACGTTTCGAGTCAATTTCTTCAAAAAAATTGCCGCTCGCTTCGACAAGTTTCACACCAGTTGCCACTATCGTTTTGAAGCGCTCTTGGTAGTGCTTGCTTAGTCGTTCTTGATAGATCGTCGAAGTTAAGCAACGTTCGAAACGGTCTGTAAGTGGATGGATGACCGCCAGTGGCATTTTCATCTGAGCGCTTCCGTGCTTCGGAGAGCACGTTAAATGGTCGGTCCCGGCTATTTAAGTCATGACGGAAGCCTTAAGGCGGCCTAAAAACTCCGTCACCAGAGTTGGCCACTGACTCATACGAACTTAGGTACCTACTTACTATCGTTTTGTTCTAAGCATTGCAAGATTACCTCTTGAAATTCTTGAGAGGAGAGGAACATAACGCAAAATTAGTTATTTATTCGATCGAAATTCAAAACAATTCATAAAGCTTAACGTTAAAATGATTATTGTATCAAGCGAGAGAGTTTAATAGTTTGTATATTTTTTCGATTCACTCAAGACTCCTGCATTTTGTTCCTAATAATGCGCAGACGAAGTCGCGCGGGTCAGCTAGTTTATAATAAAAGAAAGTTCGTTTGAGTTAGTGGCAATCCGAGGTATGGAGGCTTAGTTAAGTTTCTACTAGCGGTTAACAATCCATTTTGTAACTGAATAAAAGTTCGGTTAACTCTGACGATGCATCAATAACAACTCAAGTGGGAAGTTATTGAATATGAATTCATTTTAAACACGTAAGGGTCGGTTCACATCTGACCGAAGATCCGTCGCGGATTATCGGTCGCGGAACGCCAGAACTGACAAATGTATAGAAAAACACTCCGACGGATGATACGTTAGTCCGTCGAGTGTGAACGGTCGAGTGTTTTTCTATACATTTGTCAGTTCTGGCGTTCCGCGACCGATAATCCGCGACGGATCTTCGGTCAGATGTGAATCGACCCTTAATTGTCACACGAAATGTGGTCAAAATCTTCTTCTTAGATTTGTTATAATAACATTATTGAATACTTCGATATTACAAAAGAAGCGATAAGGGTCGGTTCATATCTAACGGAAGATCCGTCGCGTATTATCGGTCGCGGAACGCCAGAACTTGACAAATGTATAGAAAAACACTCGACCGTTCACACTCAACCGATGATACGTTAGTCCGTCGAGTGTGAACGGTCGAGTGTTTTTCTATACATTTGTCAGTTCTGGCGTTCCGCGACCGATAATACGCGACGGATCTTCCGTTAGATATGAACCGACCCTTACGTGTTTAAAATGAATTCATATTCAATAACTTCCCACATGTATCCCGCCGGATCGATACTATCACCGATAGCTCGCCCCCGTCGCGTCGAAACCAATCCCAGTCTAGGTATATAAATATGCATATCTACAAAGGAAAATAGAAACATGTTTGCAAGTATTTAAAGTCTGTCTGCACACCCTCGTAGAACGAAACCCTCTATTAAAATTGGCCAATTAGTATCTGTAGGTATTAGGGTTGATGACGACTCGGAGAGTGAAAGTCAAAGTCGAAAAATTGGGTTTATATCATCTCTGAATATACACTTAAATTAGAATTTCCCGGGATCGCGCGATTTTTCTATAAAAAAAGTGCTTTCCATAATAGACATTCGAAGCGATTCTTCACTTTAAAACAACTTTCCAAAATGTTACTCACCAAAAAAGTGCCGAAATACTCCAGTGCGCTATCGTCTAAAATGTTAGAGCTGACCGGCCCAGCGAATTTCTCCGCTATACACCCGAGAATAACCAACATGTTCCTTTCGATGCGCTTATTGTCGCCGTTCACGTGGCAAGACAAAGCCCTGTCACGTGTGAGGCCGAAGCTCTTCACTGCCTGTAGGAGTGAAATGCATAAAATTAATGTAATTTACTTACAATAATAAAATATTACTTACCTACACAAATATTATAAAGAGGAAAGATTTGTTTGTTTCTTTGAATTGAATAGGCTCCGAAACTACTGGACCGATTTTTGAAAAATTCTTTCACCATTAGAATTCTACATTATGCCTGATGACCATAGGCTATATTTTATCCCGGGAAAGTGAAGTATTCCCGAGGGACCGCGGGTAACACCGCGACGGATAGCTAGTCAATAATAACGTTGTTGAGTATCTAACCAAGCATGATCAAAATTTCATGGTTTTTCGGAGCCAGGAACCACAACTGTTGTGATATCTTTGTAAACACTTATGTGTCATAATAGGGTGACTCCGAGCTGAACTGATGATGGAGTCATGAGCTGTTCCACGAACTCCTCAGAAAATAGGCCGATTCAGTTTAAACTCGGTTTGTCGATCAAGTATCATCTACAATTTTAAAATTTGGTGACAGCGAGCTGATCTGATGACGGAGTCATGAGTTGTTCAACAGAAATCCTTAATGGGCCGATGGAGTTGAAACTTGTAATATTAGGCTAGTTTCACCTACAATAAAAAAAAAATGATGGTCACAGTGATATTACAATTACATATCATCCAGTGTATCTGATGATGGAGCCAAAAGGTTTTCAACAGAACTCTTCAGAAAATAGGCCGAATAAATTAAAACTCGGTACATCGGTGAAGTAAAAAAACGTAAACAGGGTCACGACTGTATCCCCAAGGCGCGGTAGACATTCTCTCAGATCTTTATACTCCAGATCCTTTGAAGATGTCTAAGGGGGTAGTCAGAGGCATGTACAAATACATATTTGATACATGCCCACATCTTGCAGAAGTTAGTATTCCATACGTGACAGGTTGCAAGCCCATCGCCGCCTATACGAATACTAACTGGTTTCCTCGCGATGTTTTCCTTCACCGTTCAGAGCTCGTGTTCAAGCGCATATAAATTTTACGAAACGCAAAATCCATTGATGCACGGCCGGGATTCGATCCCACGACCTTCGGATTGAAAGTCGAGGTACAACCCCATTCGGCCAACACGGCTCTTATAGAAAGCTTGTGCTTATTGAAAAACATTAAAAAACCTTATTTACTTTTCGTACAAAATATTCAAGTACTACCAACATTACTTCGTTCAATTATAAAATCGAACGCCATGCGGCGTGAATGTGACTTTATTTTTTCTCGTCTGTGGAAAAGACCTTATAGTAAAGAGCTTTATGGCTTAAATCCCATACACATGTACAGTTATGCCAATTGTAAGAAAAGCTGTCATAATTGTTAACAATTTATATACTTATAGTACAATACAAACCATAGAACTCAATGTAAACTAGAACGAGCACCTCAACATTTTTTTGCGCCCGTACTGTCAACGATACGTACGTGTGTGAGTGCAGATTGTTTTCTCCAAAATGCCTTTCTGTATAATGAAAACGTGTTTCAACCACTCAAGAAATATAAATAGAAAGTAAGGGGTGACTTATCACCGGTTGGTTCACCGTATTTTCGATGAAACACTTTTATTTACATTAAATTTGATCAACTCTACTTGCGTCATCGCTGCGGCGCCGGGGTGGCCATATTTAGGACATCTAAGACAGAGATGAGTAGTTAAAAATAGTGGTTTTGCCAATAAATCAAGGTGTACTTAGCAATTAATAAATTATTTAAAATACCAAACTCAACGGCAAAAACTAACAAAGCTTATATTGTTGAGTTGAGCGAAAATTAAAAATATTGTAGGCGTTTAATGATGTTTTTATTTTACACGCTCTGTGAAGTTTTGTAGGTAGGTGTAAAAGATGTGTCACTTCTGCGCGGTGTACAATCTATGTTGACCCCTCGCTCGCCCCGCGTTGTCAACCGCTGTCACAAGTTGCGAGTGCGACACGTTTTTTGTTCTCATTGCCAAATCTAGTTTATATAGAGATCTATGAGTACAAAACAAACCAGTTTAGTTCAACAAAGCGGTTTGATTTAGATAAACAGTGACGATTTATGACAATGACTCATTGCTCAATACGTACTTAAGTAGTGATAATCTCACTCATCATTTATTTGTCGAACTAAGCCAAGGGTAGTTTTATGTAATTAAGGAGTAAACTAACCTCAATAACTGTATTCATAGATGGTAGGGGGCAGTCTTCAAAGATGACTGTTATAGCGGATGGCCCCAATGGTTGGGACAGTGGGACTGCGCTGACCAGCGCTGCCACCACCAGTTTCCAACCATCAGCAGAGTCCGCTACTGAGTGTAGTTTTAGCAACGGCGCTGGTTGGTCGTCGTAGCTAAAAGAGAAGCCGTATTTGAGCTAGCGTCTTTATTTTAAAAAGAAGATAAAACTTTGTTGGAACATTATGCGCAAAATGTTGAGTCGAAGATAGGCAGTAGCGTCACAGATGAAATAATATTATAATTTCTTTCGCAATTACAGCTTGTATTAAAATTGCATAAGCATTTAAAAATGGTTGTATTATTTTATTAGTAAAGTTAAGTAAAAGTAGTTTTGTTGTAAAAGTATTTACAGAAAACCAAACGAATCATACTACGAGTAGATCAATGTATATTTTTTGAGTAAGTACCTATTACATTTTATCTCGATACATTGAGATCCGATATTACTGGTTATTTAGTCGTAGGCAAGACAACTTAGATCATTTTGTCCTTGTAATTTCCCCTCTGCCAAAATGTACACGATTCCAAATCATGTGGGTCAATATTATAACGAACGTCATCTAAGAAATTTACAAGAGTGTGCGTAAAAATAAGGGTGTATTGTCATTTTTTATGCATAAGTGTGTGTAAAATGAGTTCGTGTACTGTGTGCCTCGTCCCCCGCAAAAATCGGCAGAAAATGTTGAGAGGAATTCTGAAAATAACTCGCCCAGCTCTAGTTTGTCTGAGCAAGGCAACTAGAAGAGGGTGGCGCTTGGTAGCCCCCTACTAAGTGTTCAACTCACTTTGATGTCGAGTCTTTAGTTTAGAACAAATAGGTACTTGTTAAGTAAGTTCGTATGAGTCAGTGGTCAACTTTGGTGACGTAGTTTTTAGGCCGTCTGAAGGCCTCCGTCATGACATATCGACCTAAATAGCCGGGACCGACAATTAAACGTACCCTCCGAAGCACGGAAGCGCTCAGGTGAAAATGGTCACCCATCCACTTACGGACCGTTTAGAACCGTATCTATAAAGAACGACTAAGCAACCTACGACCACGAGCGCTGCGCGTGCTATACATATAGGTATTTGTTTAAGTCAAAAATTACCAAAAAATATAATTGTGAATTGATTCAGGCGTTGACGGTGTAGTCCATCTCATTAAAAATCCAGAAAGGTTGTAGATATAAAAACCTGTTTTGTGAGAGATTGTCTGTCGTGATCATGTTTTTTTTATAATCCAAAAATAAAGGTTTTTTTAAATATACATGTCATTTATGTAGTACTTTCATGTAAGATCGTTATTACATCATCAGATGAATCTATTTTTGTCGTAAAAGAGAACGCGACGAATCAAACTGGTATTATTAGTTTATCCAATAAATACCTTTGTTTCCAAGGTAACATTCACGGCACAATGCGTAGGTGATACCATAAATCGCAGGGGATGCGGGCAGAGGAGTCAGAGGGGAGACAGGGGAAAGGTGGCTCGCCGTCTGGCCCAGACAGATGGGGTGGTGTACATTAATAATCCTATTGATTGATGTAGCTCGCAGCACCCTTGATGTCCGACTGTTAGTTATTAAAAATACATCACCACGGTATCCCACAGTACAATTAAACATTTTGGCCAGATCTGAGGACATAGTCAAACAAAATCCTTTGTAGATGTCCGAGGATGCCATAATAGTGAATTTATTATGGGTCAAACTTGGCAATACATTAGTTAATATATTGCCTAACATAGCCTAAAAGTTTAATTTGTACGACGCGATATAAGCCGCGAGTTAGTAACTAACTACTACGGTAAGAATAGATTGACACGTCTTTTAAAACTGTTCAAAAATATATAAACGATTTTGTGTAAATATCAGATAAGGAAGTTATAATAATTATGTGAGCTACTTTCCCCCAAAAATTGCCAGTTTCTATCCTAATATCCTTCCTAATAATATAATAAATCTGAAAGTTTGTGATCCAAATATATATTTGGATGTTGGTATGTTTGTGTAACAATCACGCCTAAACCGATTTGGATGAAACTTGGAATAAGCGTAGATAGTGACCTGGAATAGCATATAGGCTCTTCAGAATATTGGCACGCGGGCGAAGCCGCGCGCAGAAGCTAGTAAAAAATAAAATTAAAGAAGTTTTAATTTGCGTCACAAAGTCACACAACAAATACACACATTATTTTAAAGCCAGATGAATCTGTAACAGCAAAAATAGTCGTCACTTAGCATTTTGCAATAGTTAGCGAAGGCTTACTATTGCGCTGGTATTCTGTGACGAAAGCTGCAGCGTCAGTAGCGCATGCGATACACAAAATATATACTTAATACTTAATGTTTTAAGTTATTATTGGCCCCGATTCTGTTGTTCACTGACTAAACTTAATTAAAACTAAAACTGGCACGTTCTTATTTGGTTCTCACTAAAGACGAAAATGGCATGTCGTTGAAAGTGACATAACTAAAAGTATAATCAAAATGGCGCCTCTGAGCTTCTTTAGCAGCTGTTTTACACGGCAAGCAAAATGGTCTTGACTAAATCTACCCACAAATACTTCACTTTTACTAAAATTAAGAAATTTTAAGAATGCCACTGTATTAGTCATTCCATTTTGGACTTTATCGCTAACGAAATAAGAACGAAGCATTTTAGTTTAGTTAACTTTAGTCAGTGAACAACAGAATCGGGGCCATTACCAATCTAACTAATCAATTTAATTTTTACATCTGCTTGAATTTCGAATTAGTTCAAAATTCCTATTCATATTGCCGCCAAGCCAGCCGGCCCGGATCTGCTTGTCTGCTTGCTTTAACATTTAAGCCCTCCAGATCTTTTAAAATGTAATTGAGGGCGCACAACGCAATTTTACTTGTACAACAAGTTGTCAACAGCTTCCTGTTGTGATACTATAAATGATGTCTTTTTTCTATATACTAATATTATAGAGGAAAGATTTGTTTGTTTGAAATTAATAGGCTCCGTAACTACTGGACCGATTTAAAAAATTATTTAACCAATAGAATCCTACATTATCCCCGATGAACATTGGCTATATTTTATCCCGGGGAAGAGAAGTTTTCCTGAGAGATCGCGGGTAGAGGAACCAACGAATTTTACTGTAATAAATTTTTCTGTTAACACCCAATGCGATAACAGCGCCTCTCTCACTGATTCAGATACCGGTTCAAATTGTGACACTGTAGGTATTCGTAAGCTATCTGTTAACTGTCAAACATTTGTATGTGGAAACGAGTCGTAGCTCTTATCGACGAATACCCGTTGCATATAGAAACCGGGCATTCACTGGTAACTTATTTCACCTAATAATTTTTAGCTGTCATACGGCATGAACCTGGCCTATTGTAGAATGTATAATACTCGTAGTGTGTAAGTCAAACTTGCAGGTTTTTTTTAAGTCCCTATTTTGGTATTGCTCTATAATGTTTTAAAATAAAGGTAGCTTTATTGTTTGTTTAATTTGTTGAGATTGCACCTTCTCTTTTGTATTATAAGAAAATATTATGATTTTCAAGATTAAAATAATGAATGTTTGCAATCAGTTATACAGTTGCTTAGGCAGACTGGAACATAAGACTTTAGCAATGGCAAATAAATTCCTCGCTGGGCCATTATTTGTTACAATTGTTCTTGGCATCCGGAGCATGTGAAGACCTTTTTATATTTGCAGTTGAGCCAATATTCACTACACATGTTGATTCGTTTCCCGCTCATCAGTAACACTGTGGATATTAAAATAATACTTACTTTGTGCCAGCACTGCCCATCAGCTCCACCATCTGAAGTATGTATTGCTCAACCTCAGCCTGGGTCGGAGTCGTCCGACTTGGTGGTGGGTCGTCCTCCATACTGCTGTCCGTCTCACTCTCACGTTGTTCAGGGGCTACATCTCGAATGGATATTTCTCTACACCAACACGAACCCATCACCTGAAAATAGCAGATTGTTGTAATACTATTTCACAATTATATCTTTACTTCTTAAAATAATGAACGCACTTTTATTATTTAGGGAAATCAATTTATATCATTCAATCATCAATATAGCTTACCATCAGCATATTTTATTTTACAATAATTGTGACCAAGGTAAGTAACAGTGACTGAAAATACTAAGTACAGAACCTATACGAAGTACTAAGTACAGAAACTATCAACAGATTCAAATTGAGCAGTCAAATAAGGCACACCTACATTATCAAAGATGGTGGTCAGGGTGGACAAATGAAGTCTAAGAAATTACTTGCAATAAACTTGCAAGTAGGTACGGAAATCATTACCTGATATGGTATCCATGGTGTAACCACTGGCTTTACAAAGATCTCACAAAACTTTCACTGACCAAATGATAAATAAAATGAATAACTAGACGTGAGCTCAATGCTGCGCGCAACAATAAATTAAGATGAACAACCACGGGGAGTCGACGGGTTTTCCACCCCTGGACACAGCGGCGGCGAGCAATCAGAAAGCGGGAAATGCCACCCTTCTCACCCTCTCGGTGCTCGCACGTCTGTAGAAACGATAAAATCGATACCAACCGGCGCACGCAGCCGACGGCGACGCCCTTCCAATTACTTAGCCTACGTTTTGATTGACTCCTGGTTTACCTGGAAAGACCTGACTTTTAGGAAAATCCAAAAGGTACCTCGGAAATGGGATTTTCATTTCAAAAATGATATCTGCAGGCAGCCTGCAGCTGGTAGTTAAACTAGGCTTACTGATATTGATTATTTGGGGTGATACTGAAATCCTACAATTTAGTTTAAAACAAAACAAAGCATTTTTATTTCTCTCTCGCACGGCGCACGGCAGTCGGCAAGTATTTTTCTTTCTTCTTTTATTTTAGGGCAAATAAAATCTGTATTATCAGTTTATTTCTGCCAAATCTAATCTCGGTATTTACTCTATATTATGGGGTAAATGGGCTAACTCAACTCAAGAAGTCAAAACAACTTTGGTTGATTGGTTGGACTACATCTCAGACAAAAATAGTCTGGCGAAACGAAACTCAATGGAAATTGGAACTTGGATGGAAGTAAAAAAAACGAAGAAACTGTGAACCGCACTTTATAACCCGTCTAATTCAAAACTAGTATGAAACCTATCAAGTTATTATGACATCGCTGACTCTCAACTTTAACCGTATCGGCCGTATGTCATGTTTAGCCATGACGTTTGCATTGAAGAATCTATCACTTTTCTTTCATTCTCAGCGGTCTATTTACTTAATTTAATTTCCTGTTTAATTAATATGTATTATTGAAGATTTTATATTTTAAAAACTTATTAAAAACTTAAAAAGTATATTTAAAAAAATAGAAATAATTAAGTGTTGTCAGATAACATGTGGTGAAAGAACAAGTCGAGTGGTTAAAAAACGGACATTCATGACTGCATTCCCTGGACGAAATACATACGATGTAGACATAAGCCTATTAAATAATAACCCATGGACTTAAAAGTTGTCTGATTTAATAAATTGATTTATTATGATTTATTTAATAGCTAGCCCCAAACTAAGCAAAGATTTATTTATTTATTTAGCTTGTATTATAGGAACTTTTTTTGAAGACCTGGGTGTATTTTCGTAGTGGTGATCATGCTTGACATTCTCTTGAATTTGTGAAAGAAGATGACGTATCCTCATAGCGATGATCGAGCTTGATATTCTCGGTGACTTCAATCACGCCAGGCTCTGCCAAGTAAAATATTTATTGTGGGCAAGTACGATTATTTTTGAATATTATGTCAGTTGATGAAAAAGAACTAGGTAAGCACTTTTTTAAAATTACTCATAAAATGATCCTCCAAATAATATACCTACCTATTCAATCATGTGTCGGCTCAATCGACAATTTCTTAGACATATTTTTGATGAAAAGAAAACTATCGATTATGATCTTTTCACATCCCTATTTCCCCGACGGCCATTTTGTAAACAAGTGTCAATACTGTCAATTTTAGTTCCTGGTACGCTCGGAGGGGCGCTTCAAATCAGCACAAAAAAGAACTGTCATGTCTCGTAGGTCCTAGTGTCATGTCATTATTAATTAAAGGGCGTCCGTCGCTAGGACCCTTCGAGGGCTAAAGTGTGCTTAGAGCGACATCTCGAGGCAAAGTTGGAAGATGGCGCTTCTCAGTTACACCAAGAGAGGGCATTTTTGACAGCTCGTTGGTCCGGAGGGAGCAGAATACGACTTAACATCTTTACGCTAGATGGCGTTGTGAGTGCATGATAACAAAATTGTCCCACTTCCCACAAATAAAATAAAGTTTGTGAGTTTGTTTAGATGTTTGTATTTGCATGTTTGTTTCAATCACGCCTAAACCAGTGAACCGATTTAGATGACATTTAGACATTTATTTATATAAAATTTTGAAATATGTTGACAGGGAGCTGACCTGATGATGGAGAACGGAACTCCTCAGATAAAAGGTTGATTGAGTTAAAACTCACTAGTACATCGGTCAAGTTCCATCTAATAGTTTGAAATATGATGACTGCGAGCTGATCCGATGATGGAGAACGGAACTCCTCAGAAAATAGGTTGATTGAAATGAAATTTTGTATAAGTCTTTAAACCGATGAGTTCAATCAGCTCCCGGTAACCTATTAAAAGCTTGTACTTGTTGAAATTTTTTTCAAAAAAACTTATTTATTTTTGACACCAAACTTTTTGCTCGACTAATTGTCTCGTTAGGTAGTTGTACGAGATGATGAGTAGGCACCTACTCTAGCTATCATAGTCAGACTAAAGTTCATTTATAAAACAAATACCTACGTGGGACACTCAAAAAGTTTTGAGAAACTGAAAAACTAATTTATATGGATAAAATATTTTTATTAAATCTTTTCGAAGAACTCTCCACGAAGTTTCATGCGACTGGACCAATTTATGAAAAACTTTTTTACATGCTACATGGGCCTGTTTCTGGCTGTGGGCTGGGCACCCAGCGCGAAACTATCCTTCTCACGCAAAGGTGCTCGTGTAGAATCTTATGAACGCCTCCAGTCTGCAGAATCTGTTCGTATGTAATTGCCTGTTGTCTTGAATTAAATTTTCCACTTCCAGCATGTTTTTCTCGGTAACAACCGTCGAATAACGACCACTTCTTTCATCATTCCTCAAAGTTAGACGACCACGTTTATGCTAGTTATGCTAACGGTAGATGTTTGCTTTTGAAGGACTTTCATCCACAAATGCCATTTGAAAACGATCAAATGACCGGTTAGGCCACATTTGAAATCGTAAAAAAATGTTCACGACGCAGATCAATTTTTCAATGATAAGTAGGTACACAAATATTCAATTGGTAGCAATTTAATAATTCAAACGAAATAATCGACGACCTCTGTAGCGCAGTGGGCGAAGGTTCATTTGCGACGCAGAATGTTGCGGGTTCGATCCCCGCCGCGATACAAATGTTTGTATTATCTACGAGTACCTACGAGTATTTGTCTCGGGTCTGGGTGTTTTCTATGTATAATATGTATATATTTACAAACAAAAAGTATTTAAGTAGTGCATATATCAGTCATGACGACCACTTCATTCATACCCATAACACAAGCTCTGCTTACTTTGGGGCTAGATGATGCTGTGTTCAGCATTACTTATATTTATTTATTTAAACAATTATAATCAGCCAGGGCCAAAACTTTCTGAGTAACCTACTGGTAAGTTTTTTTGAAAAATGATTTAGTAGGTACAAGCTTTTTAAAGGTGACTTCTCTGAGGAGTTCCGTGGAACAGCTCCTGACTCCATCATCAGATAAGGTCATCAGCATATTATTGCATTGTCACCGAAGACTCGTAAGTGTATCAAAATTCAGACTACTCGGAGGCCGGGAAGTGACTAACTCTACTTTTTTATAAGAATGACCGGTCTTTTGATTCTAAATATCAATGAACTGATATTTTCTCGTAGAAGGTCTACGAAATCGTTGGTGCTACGAAGCGAGCGCTACGCATTCAATCTAACCGCAATATTATACATATACTAGCTTCTGCGCGCGGCTTCACCCGCGTACCAACATTTTAAATAGCCTTTATGCTATTCCAGGTTACTATCTACACCTATTCCAAGTTTCATCCAAATCAGTTCACTGGATTAGGCGTGATTGAAACACAAACATCTAAACAAACTCACAAACTTAAACCTGAATGAATAAACTTATCCATTGGACTCCACTTTAATGTGGTATGGCACAAAGTAAAAGCAGAATTCAAAGAAAACATAATATTCAAAGAAAGTAAAGGCATTTGATCCTACTTGAAAATACATCGTAGGTAGTAGGTAGAGTTACTTCTGCTGATGCTGTAGAGGTATCATTAATTTTTAAATTTTTCATATTTTGCAATTGTTAAAATAAGTATAGAGTTTTATTGATAGAAGACAATTATCAGATTAGGTGGGTCATATAGGTAAATACTTGTTTTACCCATTAAAACATAATTTTGTCTTTTAAAACTTAACATTCACTATAAATGTGTGCTGGAAGTAAAAAAAAAAAATGGAAAAATACAACCATAGAGCGTTGTAAATTTCGCACTATGCACACTAGCTAATGATGCTACTACGGACTCTCGATCTCACGTCGGCAATTATTTATTATATTGTGCGCGGAGGCCGCGTTACAGTTAACAGGTCCGATTAATAAGCGTGCGCGTCATCGATGTTTATGGAATGGCATGGCGATGTTAATCGCTGGGTGGCTGTTGGCGTTGGCCGTAAGGGCATCGGGCACCATCAGCGGCGTCGTGGCGCTTCGGGCCTTACGATCGATAGCCGGGCGAGGCGGACGGCGCGGCGCGGCGCATCGTACGGCACGAGTCCGCGGTTTCGGGCCCGTCACAGGCTGCCATAGCGCGCGCGGCATTCGCGTTGCTCACCGCTATCCGCACGGCCGTCGCCCGCCGGCGCCGTGCCGCCTTCACGCTCGCTCGGAGCAACGTCGCGAACCGGGACTCGAACCCCGCTCACTTCGGTGGCAGCCAGCGTCGCGACCGCTCGCGACAACCGAAAATGCGTGCTGACCGCTCCGAGCGCGGAGATCGCGCGACGCGTGACACTAGACATAACAAAGATCATGATAACTTAAAATCATCACTTAAAAAAGATAACAGGGAGACCAAAAAATCCAAGAAGCATAGGGTTGTTTTCGATGAGAGCGCTAATGAATTTTTCGAAGCGGACTACATAATAGTGGTCCGCGACGAATGCGGTTACTCCGATGAGGGAGAGAGCGAGGAGTGCTCGGGATGTGGTTCCTGCGAGCGCTACCAGGAGGGCGAGTCGGGCGCGCTCAGCCCGCCTGAGGGGTATAAGGATCTAGGGCTGTTCAACCGCGACGGCACGTTGCGCGAGCAAGCCTGGTGGGAGGCGGGCGACGTGCTGCTGGTGGGCGAGCGCTCGGGCACGGTGTTCACGCCGCAGCACCTGCAGCTGCTGCGGCGGCTGCAGCGCGAGCGGATGCTGCGCTCCGCCATCTGTGCCGACTGCGACGCACACGCAGCGCTCCACCAGCCGCTCGGTGAGTCACATCGCCACGTCCTTGTCAAGGTCGAGTCCGCCGTTGTCGTCCTTGGCGCCTGGTTTCGGGTTCCCATCCTGGAAGCCACGCGCCTCTTTCCACATTGCGTATTGGTCACGTTTCTACACATTCACCGATGGATGTGAGAAACCTTACAACTATTATCCTACGCCCGAAGGCTATTAAAAAACTGACTCGGGGAACCTGTTACGGCTCATTGTAGGTAGTAGATATGCTAGTTTTAAGTAGGTACCTAGGTAAATACATCAACTTTTAAGTTTATTATTTTTTTATGGTGTTAACCGCACACTTATCTAAAGATATCTAGAGATTTTTAAATACATCGCAAATGTTACCACGGATCAGTAAGGATGCAAATTTTAGGGATGCATTTAAAATCTATATTTACATAAACTTAATACAAACGCGTCGCAAACTATGTAAAACATGCAAATGGCTATGAAATGGCTAGATTATTCTTGTGCGATTGCATTATTTCCGTCTGAGCTGGCGCGCTATAAACGTGTCTTAATTCGGTTATCGCCCAGAAAGCTGAAGCGAAAATAATATCTAACATTAGAAAAGGTAATTTGACTAAGATAAGTGTAGGCGACCACCTGAAAAAATAACGTTTTGAAAACAATTAGGTGTACTAAGTCTTCGATGAGCTAGGTACTTGTGTAATTGGTTGTTGTAAGAGTGATGTTGACGTCAGCAGCGTCGCGTCATGTCAAAACAGACGGTAATCTACTTTTCTTCATTTAAGAGTGAACACTTTCATCGTGCTTTTTGAGTTTTGAAGAAAACAAGCCGCCGTGTTTTGTTCAAACCATCGGACAGGACTCGACTGACTGACATGACTTTATATCTAAGTATATTTAAAACTTGACATTGGCAGAATTACACCTAGTTGTGTAGATGGCCATTAAATAAAAGAAGAAGAAGAAGGATCTTGATAGCACTCCAGCCCCCTTACCATGGCGTTTGTCTAGGTACCAGAGAATAGAAAGAAATGACAGTAATGACATTATAGTGTGGATAAAACGCGTAGAAAGTGGAAAAAAGTTACTTTTCTACCCGTTTTGTCCACACTCAAATGTCATTACTGTCATTTATTTCTATTCTCTGGTAGGTACCTAGACAAACGCCATGGTAAGGGGGCAGAAAACCAACAAAATTTTTGAAACTTCAGCATTTTATCCCGTAGGGCCGAATCGAAATTTACCTTTTATTAAGGTATTCCTTAACTGATATTTAATTTATCGTAAGACATTTTAATCATGGTGATAAAATACATACCTATTAATATGAGATTAAAGGAATTGTAAAAATATTTCTTACATACTTATAATTAATAACTACTTACTGCTATTAAAATCTCACAACCTACTAGTAGGTGCTACTAGTATACTTGTATTATATTATCTGGGACACAACATAAAAATAAAACAATATTTTTACACCACCTGCTCGAAAACTTTATTTACGTAACTTTATTTGTCATGCAAACTTAACCTAAAGTCAGTCATTATTAACCTGTAGGAAAAGGCCGGCGGGAATGAAGTACCTAGTACCTACCTACTGAATTTCATTATTCCCGCAATTAGTTCCTCAATTTAGAATTTCAAAATTTATATTGACGTTTTTTTAATATTTTTCAATATTTTACTGAGAATTTGTATGTATTACTGACTTGCTTTATATTTTCTGCGTAAAATAGTGAACCTACTACCTTCCTATGTTCACTATTTTTCTCGCAGTGTGTGTATAAACCTTGGGCGCGCTCTGCCTCGTTTCTCTCGGAAGGACTCAGAAATACATCGGAATGACTTATTTATAAATTACACTGCTTTATCTCCTTGGTCAAGTATCTACTAAAATCTGTGCACGAACATCATAGTAACAGGCTTAGTATATCTGCAGTGTAGGTCCCTTTGAACATTATATTGTTTTACAAACGAGGCACAAAATCAAACAATGTGTACCGATTTCATAAACAAACCGTCTTCGTTTCTCAACAATCAGTTTGAAGAGATTACAAATCATGTCGTGTTTTAACGATAGACCAAGATCTCCGAGATGCCAGACTTTCTCAAAAACAAATGTGTCGTAATCAGTAGTGTTACTCAAAATACAGGTCTCGGATTTCTGGCACCGTTGATTTGTCTACAAATAGTATTGAAATAGGTTTTTACTATCAGAATAATGCTACAAGAAGATCGGCAATTCAAAAAATCGAAAAACCCGAATGCAAAAAGTCAATGCGTAGATATAAAATAGAGTACTTAGAAGAAAAATATACGTGGTAGGATTGCTGGTAAACAAGTATAAAATACAACAACACTCAGGGACTGATTTAGAGGAACGCAACAAAATTTTAAAATTTCTTTTAGTAAGTAAATAAGATTTGTAATAAAAGCCTTCTAGATAATGTTATTCTACAAAATCCACGTAAATCAATTTAGTAGTACTCACTGATAATAAACATACATTAAAATAAGTAATAAGATTTAAAACGTTCCTCTAAATCAGTCCCTGAGTGTATTTATTTGAATTTTATTCATTATTCATTAATTATTCCTCAAATTAACTTAGGATTAAAATTATAATAGGTACAAAAAAAAAACTAAACAGGGTCACGACTGTATCCCCAAGGCGCGGTAGACATTCTCTCAGATCTTTATATTCCAGATCCTTTGAAGATGTCTAAGGGGGTAGTCAGAGGCATGTACAAATACATATTTGATGCATGCCCACATCTTGCAGAAGTAATAATAGGTACCTTACCTTTTTTGTTTTCCTGCTAAATAAATAAAAAATAGGGTAAACTAATAACCTCTTTGTTTTTTACCGTAGTAAAAGTAAGTCTTCAAATAGAACATTTGTATTATATGAATAAAACGAAATAAGTTTGGGTAGCAATACCACAGAATACAGATAGGCAATATACTGTACGACAATTGGGCCCAATGCCACCAATGCGCACAAGTGTAATCAGCCCAAGGTCACATTGATTAACTTTACTCGTAATTAAATGTTATACGCAGCTGCTATAGTATAGATAGTACTTTATCTCGCAAAACAATTTGTTCACTTTCACACAATATTTTTCGTATAGGTACCTACACGTAGGTACCTATATTCATTCGTATTTTTAGTTTAGTAGTGGGTATTTTATATGTATTTCTGTTATAATTCTGTATAATTATGTAGGTAAGTATTTTATTATTTATTTAATAGGTATGTATATTATTATTACTATTATTTGTAATGTAACTTATTCCTATATATATTTCTAGCTTCTGTGCGCGGCTTCGCCCGCGTGGTACCAACATTTTGAATAGCCTGTATGCTATTCCAGGTCACTATCTATGTCTATAAGTACCAAGTTTTATCCAAATCGGTTCACTGCTTTAGGCGTGATTGATACACAAACATCCAAACATCATCATGAAACTTTCAGCTTTATTATATGAGTGGGATGTATGCCACCGTCCTCAATTTGCTAATCTTTATACTGTCCAACCAAAGGTTACCTGGAAGAGATCGCTTTAGCGATAAGGTCGCCCATTGTAAGACATTTTTGCATGTATGTTTTTAATTTATGTTATTTTTAATGCTGTTGTGCGATGAACGACGTAAAAGTAAAATGGGTCTGGAAATTATTTCGTATGGAATATTAGCCATACTTCCATACTAAATTATAAATGTGAAAGTAACTCTGTCTGTCTGTTTGTTACCTTCTCACGCCCAAACCACATAACAGATAAGGCTGAAAATTGGCATGGATAAAGGTTGTATCCCAGGGAAAGACATAGGCTACTTTTTATCCCGAAAATATCTCGAGGGACCGCGGGTCGCACCGCGGGAGCGCAGCTACTAGCTAGTAGTTAAATAAAATATTGAACATAAACTTTTGAAGAATTTAAGAAAGGAAACGTACCTATAATCAAAAGTTTGGATTCCGACGGGATTTTTATGAATTTATTTTTTATTTTCAGATAAATAAAGAAAGAAAGAAAATATTTTTATTTACTTAAACACTACTTACACAACACACATAATGACCCTAAAAATATGCTTAAATTACGATTAACATCTACTTAGTTGTGCGTAGCAAAGTCATAGCAAATAAGGCTTTAACTCAGCATTGTGCTGGATGAGTACACATATTATTGTATTATTATTACAGATGAGTATGTTGTACAACAATAGCAACATAAAATTAATAAACTAGGTAGATTAGATACCTACCTATTTTACTTTTCACCTTCTTATCACATAATACCTACACCTACTGAATTTGGTAATAATAATAATACTTAATGGTAAACGTAATAAACAGTGACTAGAACAATTTAGGTACAAACCCGTAGGAACGCTCCTAACCCCTCCTTTTTTAAAGTGTAGTAGGTTAGGAGGTACCTAGTTATAGGTATAAATTATTATTTGAGCACTCGGCCACATATAGGTACCTAAAATTAGATACTTACATAAGTAAATTTTAATTATTATTATTCTAATAGGTACTTAAATAATGAACTAAGTAAAAAAAATCAATTAATCATTAAACATCATTTAAAATTTAAATATCTCTTAACAGTAACCCTACCATTTTTTATAAGCCTTAGATATTACATACCATAATAATTTTTTTTAATAATATTTAAGTTTTCTACATCCCTTAAAAAGATTTAAAGTAGGTTGGTATCTAAAATGTTATTCATGACGATCCATGTCTATATCTATTTATAAAGCGAGAGAGCTCTTGAGGAAATCAGGAGATCTGCATGAGTAGTCCTCATTCACCTGTGAACAAAAATAGTAATATTATATTACTTACTATAACAGTAAAATGATGTCCAATATTAATAAAAGCGTTGTTTTAATATTAAGGATATCCTTTAATTGATTTTAATAATCATCATCATCATCATTTCTCTGCCCTTATCCCACTTTTATGTGGGGTCGGCACAACAGGTGCAAAAGCATTGTTTTCATATTCCTTTATTTGATTTTAATACG
The DNA here is from genome assembly GCA_963565295.1 of Epirrhoe alternata. Taxonomy (NCBI): domain Eukaryota; kingdom Metazoa; phylum Arthropoda; class Insecta; order Lepidoptera; family Geometridae; genus Epirrhoe; species Epirrhoe alternata. The sequence goes on from OY751375.1 coordinate 8,378,979, forward strand.
TGTTCGAAATTACTATTACCATTTTTTACAATACAACATTCAGCTCGTTTATGTGCGTATAAAATAAATTAAAGGGTTATGAAAACAATGCTTTTATTAATTTCAGACATCGATAACTAAATAGAAATAGTGTTCGTTTTTTTTCAAAACGTCCGGGTTCGATTCCCGAGCTGAGTAAAAGTTTTTTTTAATGTATGAATCACAGACCAGAATTTCTTAAATCCGTGGTATGAATGCAGTTTTCCTTTTGTTACTAAAATCGATGACATTGTTCCTAAGAACAGATCTTCTTGTCTTATAGTTTCAGACTTTCCCATACAGACCCGATCGAAAGTTTTTGAAAAAAATAAACAAAAAACATTTCCTATACTTACAAATTCTATGTAGGTATATAATTTTTTTCGCATGTTACTGTAGGAAAAGTAATGGCGTCGATTGAGACCATGTTGTTTTTTTTTGAAAGATGTAATTTTTTGGGCTTACTGTTCTAAATTTTTTCAAAAATAAAAAAATGCAGTGTTTTTTCTATTCATAAACCTATACTATAGTTTCCTTAGAACAGTTCCTAAGAACCTTCTAACTACAAAAGAAAAGGTAGCTGCTCTCAACTTCTAAAACAAAAAGTCAAATAAGTATAATATACCTAGGTACTACCTACCTAACAGCTTTGCAAAGTAAAATTACAGAGCCTAGGTAAATCGAGATAGCAAGAAAGTATAGAAGGTATAGCAAGAAAATCTAGATTGTCAAAAAGTATTACAATGAAAATTTCAGCTGATGTAAAGGTCGGTCATTTGTGGTTCTCCGACCTAGGGCACAGAGCAATCAACAGTAGTTAGGGTTACTGAACTCGCTGTTCGGCTCAGGGTGACCGTGAAATGGAAAGGGGTAACGTCCTTACAATTCAGATTTCTAGCACAGGTTATAGGTACCTCTCGTTTATAGAAAGAAGAAATAACACATTTTCTATAATAGGAGGTGAAGTTAGCGCGTTGTTCGTTTATTAAATTGTTTAAAATGACTCTTAGAGTAAAGGTAGCATTTGAATTAAAAACGCGTCATCAGTCGGTAATATTCCAGATTATATAATACTAAGTGTAGGTACCTACCTATTTAGTAGTAAATATCAATAAGATGGTTTTAATATAGGAACCAAAGGGTTTGGAATGACTAGAACTGAGATTGTCGTCGTGCGTTGGGGACCCATGATTCTGCTTCGTTTTAATTTTTCAAAGGGTGGCAATATTTTTTTGCCCAGACAGAATGCTTAAGTTGAGACATCCAATGAAAAACCAAGAAGCTCATCACAGTTCTAAAGCTGCGTACGGATAAAACCTCACCACTAAAGAGCATCTAAACTTACTTCGACGAGCCTCAAATCTCTTTGACTGGCTCCCCATTGGAGCTTGACTTTTAGTTTTAAGATGGATCACCTAAAAGAATGATAGGCTCCAAACCGTGTTTGTTGCTTTGATTCACGGTATTGGTCGCGAAAGAACAGGAGTAAAATTAGTTCTAAGACTATTCTAAGTGATCCCAGCGGTCATTCTGAATAAATGTTTTTTGACTTTGACTTTGACCACGTATCACCAATGGGGGACGGGGGGTGAAAAAGTCAAAGTCAAAAAGCATTTATTCAGTAGGACGCTACAAAAACATCACGCCCTACTAAAGCCATCAACGCGCGCCCAATGTGTACCGACCAGCTCTGAACTACGGGCTACACTAGGAACGAACAGTTTTCCATTGAAACTGCGTCTGGAGTTTTTTTCCGAGGATTCCTTGAATATACAAAACTCGCATAGAATTTACGAGTATGTTTACGGTGGCGAGCAAGTGGCACGGCCTGAATGGCTCAAACATACGCATGCGCCAAGCAGACTATTCAATGCGACGCGACGCGGTGAGATGGAAAGCTAAGCTACCTATGCGAACGGGTCCCTACCGACAATGAGGTAGGTATCTACACCTATTCCTGCCAAAGCGAATACGCCAACATAATAGTAGGAGATATGAGATAATAATATGTTGAATTGTCAAATACCTACACGGTAGGTATAGGTAGGTACCTAAACTAAGTAGGTCTTAGAATAGAATAGAATAGAATATAGCTTTATTGTACACCAGAAAAATAACATAAATTAAAAACAAACATGTAAAAATATGGTACAATGGGCGACCTTATCGCTAAAAGCGATCTCTTCCAGGTAACCTTTGGATGGACAGGATAAGATTAACAAATGAGGACGGTGGCATACATAAAAGATACTAAAAGGAATAAGTCCAGTAGTGGTAAGTAGTAGTGGTCTTCGGATCCATTAAAAGAGATAACGGACCGACCTGTTCGTATCGTAAATACGAAAACCTCACCTCATTTAGTATACCACCGGTATTCTAAATTACCTATCTTCCTACGTTTTCGTCGCCTGGCGTCTATAGTAGGTACCTACGTACTTAAGTATTACTTAGGGTATGGAAGGGTATTAGCGGTCACCTAAGCAAAAATAGCTCCCATTCATTGAAAAACCAACATATAGTTAAACTACTTTTATAAAATAAAACTTCAAGTACTTATTTCTTCTAAAATAATCACCACCATTGCGATCAGATATTATAAAAACAATGTCAAAAATAACGGTTAAAAAAAAGTGACTTTGACCGGCATTGCCCGCCATGTCTATAATGCCGGTCAGTAGGTGCGCAATACCGGTCAAAAATTTTAGCGGCACAAGTAACACACATGGCCTTTATGGGACTCACTCTACTCATTGTGAGCCCCAAGCCTAGACCTTGACCAGAACTCATTATTGCGGTCAAATTATCACATAACATGCATTTTTGCTCCTGGTGAAAGATCTTTGCCTGAAATTGAGGAAATGGCATTCTATAATATCGATTGCAGGAATCTGGGAGATATCGACACATTCTAGTCCTGTTTGTCTTACGAATATTCCCCAACCAAAAAGTTACAAGAAAATTTCGCAAAACAAACAAACGTACGGTTCTTCCTAACGCATGCTTGGAACCGAGTGGGGGGGCGGTGTGCTGGGGCCGGGGCTACTTGTGGCACCTACGATTCATAAATGTATGTGTATGCGCATATACCATGTAATTTGGGCGATAATGGGGTGGCCGGCATTGTCGCCTGACCGGGGATACCTACCCGTTCTTACCCTAATCATTTGTACCATCAATGGTAAACTGCTTTAAAAAGTATCCATACTATATAAATAAATATATAATATTATAAATGTGAAAGTAACTCTGTCTGTCTGTCTGTCTGTTTGTTACCTTTTCACGCCCAAACCACTGAACAGATTAGGCTGAAAATTGGCATGGATAAAGGTTGTATCCCAGAGACGGACATAGGCTACTTTTTATCCCGAAAAAATCCCGAGGGACCGCGGGTTACACCGCGGGAGCGCAGCTAGTAAATAATAAATAAATAGATAATTCATTAGAAAACCCTAATTCTAGCGAAATCCGAGACTGCTCTTAGACTTGTTACTTCTAGGAGTAACTTGATTAATTTAATAAATCGGTAGGAACAAAGTTATTTGGATAAGGTGAATGCGTTTAGTTTGCCTGAGTTGGAATGCACATAGCTAAAAAAAATGTATAAATTTTTGAGAATGTGGCATTACACAATTGTGATGTCTGCTCTTCCATCGAGGATAATACAGCATTGTGTTGATGGAGTTTGTTCGGAATGCTGATGATAGAAATAATTTTTTTGGAGCATTATATATTCCTGGCTCCATTGTCAAGCAAGAGGCTCAATTATTTTATATTTTGTTTATTAAGTTTTTAAGAAGTTCTTAGTTATTTTATTTTCTTCTTTTTTGTTCATTTTGTTACCTAAGTAGTTGTTTTAAAATGTACATCATTATAATTAGTTATTAAGATGTTACTGATTGGGCAAAGTTGTCGCTCAGCAACAAAGCCCTTTATGTGTTGGTGTAGGTAAATAAAAAAACACAAGGTGACTGTGGGAAGCAATGATGAAAAACATATATTATATAATTATTTTTAGTCAATTTTCCATTGTTTTTATTATTTATTCTGCTATTCTAGGCGAAGACAAATCCACAAATAAAAAATCATTAAAATCGGTGCAGCTGTTCTCGAGTTATAAGTGGTCTAACAAACACGACTTTGTTTTATATATATATATAGATATAGATTTGTTTGGTGTAGTTGGGAGGTTTTCAGTTTCTTCGTGGCTAAGTTGCATTACGTCTATTGATAAAAAAAATACCTGTTACCTAAATAGGTACCTACTTAAACAGATTATCACTTATTCAATGATATAAGTATTAAACTAAGTACTTTTGTGATTAATTATATCGTCAGATTCTGCGATGCTGATTCTCATTTCATCATTAGGTACTGCAGTAACTAACCTATCTACATCGCAAGAAACAAAAACAATTTGATAACATTTGTAATTTAAACCTTATTCTGGAGTATTAGGGTTCAAAATTTATTTGTTTAAGAATACCGCAGTCCGTTTAGAGGTGCGCAGTTTTGATTTCACAGTGTGAATCCATGTATTTTGTGTTTGTTCGTCGTCAATTTTTCCATATAAGCAGCGTCATGTTGCAAACATGGGAAAAACATTTTAACAAAAAAATTTTATAAGTAACTGAAAAGCAAAAAATAAAACTAACTTCTTAAACCTTTGTAAGTTTCTATTATACAATAGCTTTTAAATAAATAAATAAGCCCTTACTAATAAACATGACATAAAATTATGTCATGCAGAAACTAAAAAAAATAAGATAGCGGCCGCCGGCGGCGCCGAAGCAGCCGAAGCGCCAGAAATCTACTAAAACCCTAAAACCACAGAATACAGAGAGAAAATACTAAGTATTTAAAAATGAACAGCATAAGCAATAAGCATCCAGCCAGCCAGTTCATTGAATGTTTCTATTTAACCAGACGGCTCAATATCATTCAGGCCGTTAGTTGAACGGCGCCGATTCCGCAACCGTTCTCCGATGACCGATTCGTCATCGATAATTCGTCGACAGGACGATTCATTCATTTCCGTTTCACCGACAGACTCATTCGTCTACGGACTTTTCGTGCGCCGTTTAATGATATGGCTAGGTGTTTAATTGAACGGCTGATTAAACTAGTTGGCTGCGACATAAACATGCTTGAACGTTTCTTAAACAATGTTTATGAGGCTATAAACCTAACACTCCATATAAACGATGCATGAAAAAGTCTATAAACTATCCTACACAGTAGTTATTAGGTAGGTGCCTTGTGTTTTTCTTCTTTTCGAATCAATAGCTCTACAAAAAAATCAAATTTTATCCGCGAAAAACTTAGCCACAATAGCATTATGCGTGGCTGCATTCAGGTCTTCTCTTGTGCAGTTGTACAGGCACAGAGGGCAATCTATAAGGTGACTCATAGTCTGGCTGGGTTCACCGCAGTCGCACGCAGTAAGGGTTGGTTCTCTGAACCCCCATCTGCTCATGTTGAATCTACAGCGGCCAACTTGCGTGCGAAGTCTGTTTATGGACTTCCACGCTAGCCACGGTAGATCGTGCCCCGGTGGTAGATTGAAATGGATAGTAGTTTTGTACCTACCTTCCTAAAATGAGGATATCCATAGTTAAAATAGTGATCGGTATTCGTAATCATGGGAAATTGTAAGTAAGAAAATTAGAAACACTTAGGTACCTAATGCTAACTCGATATTTTTGTAGTGTAGTTAATTAAACCTACCTACATACGTACATATACCTACGTCTTGTATTAGTGATTATAGCATTTATATTATTACCGGTTAAGTTTATTGATGATATCGTATCTACATACAAACTTAACTAGGTACGTAGGTACAAGTTTATTTGTCAAAAAATTATATTATTCACTCGTGCGTGTTATAGAAAATACATGGCAACCAGAATAAGTAACCCACGAAGTCCATTGTCAGTCAATATGGGACGGCCTATTTAATTTTATTGGATAATTCGGGACAATCCCGACGAATCCCGACGGTAGTCCTACCTATCCATACGCTTCATTTGAAATTTTTATAAAAACACAAACTGGCTTTTGGTACCTTACCTACCTACCTTGTCTAACTACGCAGTGTAATTTTTACCTACTTCTTTAATTCATCGTTTTTAATAAAGTAAGTAAGTTCGTATGAGTCAGTGGCCAACTCTGGTGACGGAGTTTTTAGGCCGCCTTAAGGCCTCCGTCATGGCTTAACGACTTAAATAGCCGGGACCGACAATTTAACGTGCCCTCCGAAGCACGGAAGCGCTCAGATGAAAATGCCACTGGCGGTCACCCATCCACTTACAGACCGTTTCGAACGTTGCTTAACTTCGACGATCTATCAAGAACGACTACGCAAGCACGACCACGAGCGTTTTTAATGACACTTGTACAAACATTAATTTCATTATGTCTCGAATTAACCTGTCTTTTAATGAAGGTCACTCTCTGTTTTACTCACAGATAAAAAAAATTTCGCTAGTTTTACCACAGAATACAGTTAGGAATGGTTTACTTCTTATTGTGTTACGTCAGCTCTTGTGTAACGGTAGCAAAAAAAGCGTAGACAGGTACACGTAGGAGGTACTACCTACATAGACAACTAAGCGCCTGTAAGATTTTCTCCGCGTTGCATCTCGTTATAATGAATTCCATAATTATTCTAAATTTCTTTGAAACTTATACATTTCAGAATTGATAAGTAGGTAGGTAGGTACCTACTCTAGGTACCTACCGGATTATAACTTCCAACAACACGTTGGTCAGCAGGTAGAAAATGCCTGCGGCATTATGCTCGCCAATTGTGTATTTTTTTTGTTTTGTGCAATAAAGTATAAGAAAAGCTCTTTGAAAGCTTTGAAAGTGCAATTTAACAATGCGTTCAGGGGGCTGTTGCGTGAATGAATAATGTATTTAATTAAATGTTAAGTTATGGACCAGAGTCTGAAATAAAACGTTTTATTTTATTTTGTTTTTTTTTTAAATAAATAAATAGGTAAATTATAGGTAAGTACTTACTATTTATTTTATTTTTCATGACGCGTACATTAGTAACAATTATTTTAATAATTATATCCTTTTCGCGTATTTTTAAGTTTTTGAAACACAGTTTGATGAAAATAAATTATTACCTATAAATAATTCGCGCCAGCTCCGGCGGCAGCGCGGCAGCGTCGAACCAATTTCCCCAACCGACGCCGACGGATGAACTAACGCGTTAATGACTTAACTGGGATATTACAGGCAGGCAGGTGAAGCGGTTTTGTAACATTATATACGCCTCAGAAAAAATACTACACGGTTTTAACGAATGAAAATGCCATCCCACTAGGTAGGTAGGTAAATAAACTTAAATAAAGCTGAAAGTTTCCGAGTTTGTCTAGATGTTTGTGTTTCAATCACGCCTAAACCCGTGAACCGATTTGGATAAAACTTGGAATAAGTACAAGTTAGGTGTAGATAGACCTACAATAACCATAGGTAGGTATATTATTTATGCTATTTAAATGTTGGCAGGGGCCACGCGGGCGTAGCCACGCGCAGTAGTTATTTGTGTTTACATTATTTTCAGAAATTCTGCAAAAATAAGATATACATTTTTTACTTTACTTATACCTACAGTAATACATTTCATAAGCACTGAATGATGCTAGCGGTCTGACTGATGTATGTGAAATGTCCAGCAATATTTATTTATATTCATAATAAAACCATCAAACCAAACGATAAAAGCTTCTAACACATTACGAACGATCTATAGACAACTTATTTAATCTAGATCCCTGGCAAAAGAGATTTAGCAAGAAAAACTAAGGCTCTTAAGCTTAACAGATCACTCAAGCATTAGGTACTGCTTAATCTTATATTAAACTAAGTAGGTAGGTACTACCTATATAATATAGTTAAGTTTAATTTTGGACAAGGGCTTACACTTACTTAAAACTTAATTTAAGTTTAATCTAAGGTCTAGATCACGCTTGAACTGTCTGCTTTTGGTGGATTGAGCTATCAAAGTTTTGCAAGTGAAGTTTGCTGCACGTCCTAAAAGCTTTCACGGCTCAACCAGAGATTATGGAGGATTGCCCTCCAATTAATAAACAGAAAATACTTTCTTATTCGAATAGTTTATTGTGCACAATATACAGGTATACACAAGCGTTTTTCGACGAGCAGCGTCTGAATATATTCGAGTTACATGACCCGTTTACTTCTACTTCAAGCGGACCTTCATCTACCACCTACTCTTGAGTCTGAGATCCTGCTGATGGCTGATTGATTCAAATCTTACGTTCAAAGTAGGTCTACCTATGTCTACCTCTAAAAAGGTCTACCTCTCAAAAGGTCTTACTCGCGTTTTATCTAGGCATAACGCGATAAAAGTCTCACTACGAATTATGTATACAGAGATGAAGCGCTCGAAAGCAACACCGCGATAATAGTTTTAAACAAGGGAAAACTAGAGAACTGTTAAAAAGTATTGAAAACACGTTCTAACCAGTAATTTTCAAACGTAGTTTTCAAGAGTTTTTAATTTATTCTGCAGCTGTTGGTTCGTTAGGTTTGTTTATTGAAAATTGTGCAAATTGATTGTTTGCGAATTGCGCTCGAACTTGTAGCCATCTCTACAAACTACAAACTCTGCAAAATAGTGATCTAGGATTACCTACTAAAAAAATTCAGGCACTCACTAACGTACCTACTAAACTATTAAAGAAAGAAAGAAAAGAAAGAAAGAAAATATTTTTATTATACTAGATTATTCACCAAGGGGATAAAGCAGTGTATTATGTCACGGGCGCCATATTGAATCCCAAGCGCATCGAAGGATTCTTGACTCCCAAGTGAAACGAATAAACAGAATAAATATTATTATTATTGTACCTATAAAACCTGTTCATTAGACTTGCTTGCTTTTTTCTGGGTGTATTTATTCACTATTTTTCTCGCAGTAGGTAGTACCTATGTGTGAAAAGTAGAGTATTCATTCACCTCGGGGTTAAAGCTGTCTTAGTCTTGGGCGCTCTTGAATCCCTCGCTGTCTCAGGATTCTAGTCATTAACTCCCTGGTTTCACTCGGGAGTTAACTATAAACACCCTCGCTATCTCTCGGGAGTTTACTAAAGAATCCTTCGATGCGCTTGGGATTCAATATGGCGCCCGTGACTTATTATTACACTGCTTTATCCCCTTGGTGAATAATCTACTACTTCACTCGTATTATGAACGGTTTATACTATTGAATACCTACCTACACAAACGCGATTAACTCCTATAAACGTTTTATCCACTCCTAAAGGCGATTGTAAATTTGGACAGCCGTGGCTCTCGGCTGGCAAGGTGCCTAGATTAAAAAGACGATGCGGAGCTGTAAACTTCGCGCCGGATCCTAATAAACTTGGGGCTGGTGGTAAACAAGTAAACAAATCACCAAGAAGCTTTGGCATCTTTGTCGAGACGTTTGAAGAAGAAGTAGGTACCTACCTACCTATAGTTATTACCATTTGCGTTCTTGGTTTATGTAGATAAGTCTTGTGTAAGGAGACCAGAGAAATGCACTTTAGTATGGAAGATCATTGAAGGAGACAGAAAATTGATGGTTCATATCGCATTGTGAGGTGTCATGTAACGTTACTAAGTATAGAGGTTTCTTTAGGTGTAGTGTAGGTATGTAGGTAGGTATACAATACATATAATACCTACTATCTCTATATTATTAGGTAAGTATTCCTATCTGTATTCTGTGGTAGGTATAGGGGCCAGTCAGCCGCCAGCTAGTTAACAGAAGCGTTTGTGCGTTCGCTTAGATATTAGATGCCTTTATATTATCTTTATAGGCACCTACTTATATTTTGTTGTACTGTGACATAGAAATCAATGTATTCTAAGTAGGTTAACAACACAACCTACTACATCAATCATCTAAAGAGATAGGTAGGTAACTATGGAAACTCCGTTTTGTTAGAACCTCGCATATAATTTGCTCGTTTTGATCGGTCTGCCGCAGGTAGGCAGTACCTTTTATGAGATTATAACTTTACGTAACATCTGTGCCTCTTATGGAAAATGAAAATTCTGTCGATGATTTTTAGGGAGTAGGTAGGTACTTAGGTACCTAAGTATATTGTTGTGTTGCGAACCTGCCTTCCTTCCTTGTTTGTTCGTTTTATTTCAAAGAATTAATGGTTTCGGCCAAGTTTAAAATAAATATATTTTCGCTTTGTAAAATTAAGTTCAATAACATGACTTGGTCCGGTGAAGGTCTTTGCATGGTGATTCTTTGTATATCACAGGATAATAACACAGGAATCATCTATTATACTTAGGTACGAATAGAGTAGAATACCTTACCTACTAGCCCAAGAGCGCCTTTCGGTTATTTGGTATCAACCGCCGCACATGACGAGTCCATGAAACCAGTAAGGCGCTTGATATACTTTCTTCTTTCTTTTTACGATACTATATGTAATGATACTAGGTACCGTCTGTGGTACCGTGTTCCTATAGAATAAAAAACAGTGGCATTCCAGGAGTGCCGACAGAAGTGAAAACATGAACGAGATTTCGGTAACGGTTCTAAAAAAGTACCTACAAAAAAAGGTGCAAAAAGTTACTGTCTTTCTGTTTATACGGAAATAAGGTACAAGCTTTTAATGGGTTACTGTGAGCTGATTGAGGAGTTCCTTTGAATAGCTTCTGGCTCCATCATCAGATCAACTCACATTGTCACCATATTTTTATTTTATTTGAAAATAGTAACTTCACCGGTGTAAGTACAAAAATTCATTTAAATCAACCTATTTTCTGAGGAGTTTCGTTCTCCGTCATAAGGTCAGCTCGCTGTTACCATATTTTAATATTTTAGATGATACCTACTTGATCTACAAACCGAGTTTCAACTCGATCGGCCTTTTTTCTGAGGAGTTCCGTTCCACATCATAAGATCAGCTCGTTTGCAACATATTTTAAAATTTTAGACGTTATTTGATTTACAAATCGAGTTTCAACTCAATCAGCCTTTTTTCTGAGGAGTTCCGTTGAACAGCTCCCGACTCCATCATCACATCAGCTAACTGCCATCTTAATATTGCATTGTCACCGTATACTCTTAAGTGTACCAAAATTCAGCTCAATCGGACACCGGGATGTGGGTCAAATTGAGCTTGCGAGCTTTTTTTTTAATTATCTTCAAATTAGACTTAGGCTTAGGTAGGTACTTACTGAAAGTTTTGAATGAAAACTTCGAAACGTGTACTATGTCGGACGTTCATCTTTTGTATTTTAGATCAGTACCTAGATAGCTATTCATTTCCACATGAATGAAGTAAATATAGAAAAGTAAGTAGACTTTGCAGTAGTACGGGTTGTAGGTAACTTGACTTTGAACTGCAATTGATTGACTTAGTTAGACCTTCTTCGAGTCGAAGGGAAACATCGCTCACACTGTCTATAAACAGTCATTTTAAATTGAGGACGCTGTCAGAGCATTTTATATAAAGCCGGTCCAGAGCACTATGTTTTAGTGTAACATGTTAGCATTGTTTACCACCAATGGCACGCGCCTATTCAATTTAATAACATGTTAAAAACACGAAAACATGGCGCTGTAGACCCAGCTTTATAGTCGATGTGTACTCAAGAACATTTTAGATTCCAATACCTCATGATCCATCTACATCTAATCCAAGTTACATTATAGGTACATTGGTCCACTAGATAAAACGTAATCGAAACACAATCATACAAACATCCAAACATACCAACGCAATTCGCACAAACTATAATACCTAATGATAATTTAGGGGTCTTCAAATCAAGAGTAAATAGGTTCCTTCTAGGTAAGCATGCTCCATCTTAGACCTCACTACTGCTTAACATCAGGCAGAGTGAGGTCAAATGCTGACCTATTTAATTTAATTAAAAAAAAAAAAATTGACATACTTAATTTATCTAAAATTAATATCCTACATAAGAAACCCATGAAAATAATAAACAGGTAAAATTGGCAAGTCAGCTGACATGGTGTCGTTTGCAGGTTGAACGGAAAAAACAAGACGTCATCGACATTCTTTTTGAAGGAAATCTACTGAAATTACATCGTTCTTGTCGACTTAAATCTATCTGTTTTTAAGCTTTTTCACAAAGCTTATTGATAAAATGTCGTGCGTTCGAAAATGAAGTGATAATGTCGAATGTGACTTGTTAGCCCGTTATTTTATTTGGGCGTAAGATTGTTACATTGTTAGTCAGTATTTAGTAAAAGTAATTTAGCTAATGATGAGGATTCATTGCATTTCGATTCCTATTTTTTTTTCCTCAACAGAATCTTGAGCAATTAAATTGAATATATACTCAAATTATAACTAAATTAACCGTTTCCAAACTAATATTACCAGAACTAATTATGAATTGTAGCCACACTTGTAAATAGGTTCTCATTTTTATGAGTGAATTCCTCAATATTCTCAGAATGGTATTTTATTATAAGTTTATTTTCAGTTTTAAGTCCATTTTATTTCTGAACGTCCTGTCTTCTTCGAACTGCTTCTTCTGAATCATATTTTTATAGAAAAGAGCGTAGGTAGAATTATACGGTGCAGTCATGTGCAGTGCACAACACACGCTGATTCCTCGGAAAATTAGATGTTAGACTTCCACGCAGTGACGCGGATATTGTTATTCTGTTACGCTCTTCTTGCTCCCGTATGAGTTATCTACAGTCTATATGTTTACACATTATAGTAATGTGTTCACCTTTAATAAATTTCAAAAAATACCATTATGTGCTGTCCATAATATAATAAGTCGTATGCAAAAATTAAAAATATCCAACAGTAAGCTGTAAATACCTTCAACCAAGCTCAGGCTGAAATCTTTCATAAGTTAAATACTTTTCCCCAGGAATGGCTCACATCTTCCGACATTCGACAGGGGATAGTCAGGGCTAAATATACATCGAGAAAAGTTTACACCCCTTTTCACCGCTTTTGGTGTTGAATTTCGAAAAATCTTGCCTCAGTGGGTGCCTATGTTATATAAGGAAGCTACCCTCCAAATTTCAGCTCTTTCTCAGCGGTTTCGGCTCGAAAATCAGATTGTAATTTTCCGTTTATTTTCAGAAATGGAATACAGTTACGAAGAGGAAGAGAGCAGTGATGATAGAGAAACAGAAAGGGAGAGAGAACGAGATAGGGAAAGAGAGCGAGATAGAGATCTGCGTCCGATCCAGCGTCGCACAGCAAAGCACATCGCCGCAGGGGAAGAGCGACCACGCATTAACTCTAGCCAACAGACTACTCCCATTAAAGGTAATTTTAGTCACCTAATAAATGCTATACATCGATATAATTATGTTCCGATTGAAGTCTGAACGCCAGGCACAGCGTCAGCAGTCACATATCCTTCTCAGTAGAAAGACGACGTATCGTTCAATGAAGTTGTTATGAGACCTTCACGCTGCAGTGTTATCCCTGAAGTCTGTTCGAAATAACTAGAGACGCGCCGCGCCTACAACTCCACACGCCGACAGCAGCGTGTGAAAGAGACCACAAGTACGTTTCTACGTTGTTCAGCCACGCTTGATTATATTAAATCTACGATTTTCTTCATGTGTATTATCAACTCTTACATGCATCTCATGCATCAATCGTGCTAGGTAATCAGCCCCAAATCCGAATTTTGATCACTGGATTAGTGGAGACAGACCCAGTTCGACTAGTTTTAGTCTATACTAATAAGAGGAAAGATTTGTTTGTTTGTTTGAATTGAATAGGCTCCGAAACTACTGGACCGATTTGAAAAATTCTTTCACCATTAGAATCCTACATTATCCCTGATGAACATAGGCTATAGTTTATCCCGGAAAAGTGATGTTTTTCCGAGGGAACGCGAGTAACACCGCGACGGACAGCTAGTATAATATATATAGAAACGTTCTGGATATGTGTGATAGATTATCTAACTAAGAGTAATACCGATACTATCCATATCTACCTAGGGATCAAAAGACTCTATGGGGCCAGATAGTACAGATAGCTAGTACAGGTCTATTAAAAGTCAGAAATCGTCAAAAACTTTTCCCATACATTTTGTACTAAAAAAATTATCCCTACATCTAACCGAATCGATTGGCATCAATTTTTTTTTACTTTTGGCATTTTTGTCGCTGACTACATGTTTTCGAAATCTGTGAATGCAGTTCAAAATATCTCAAAAAGTTAGGGAAGGTCTCCTATGAGCGTTTTCCTGTAGCTACAACGGTTAAGGTACCTGCCCTCCGTGGCCCATCTCAAAAACCCACCCTTTATAGATACCTACTAATTAATATTTCTAAGCAAGTGCAGTTAATTAGGTCGATATCATCCAACGTCAGACTACTTACAAGGTACGGCGGCTGAGCTCTTAATTAGCACACTTCATTACGAGCGATTTTTAATGAATATCAACCTCATGTGCTTAGCAGTTTCTATCAGCAGGTTATATGTAAGTATATTAATTATACATTTTAACCAGTTAGTTTTAAATGTTATAGAAGAAGTTTTGTTGATGAAATCTGAAAACGCTGAAATGCTTGATAAATACTACTAGAGAACCAATTAAACTCCAGGGCTTCGCTGACTGCAGAAACAGTGAATTGAAAAATGTCATAAGCCTTCGATACATTTTTTTGCTCCATTTCCTTATTTTTTGAAATTATTTGTTTCCAACTTTCAAATGTTAGTTGTACTTTTGTAATATGAAAAATGTTTAGCCGTGAAGTGAGAGCACTTGGTGACCTAATAGGTACCTTTCCTACTACAGGTTTTCATAAACCATCTCAAGCACCAGTCTCTCACAAACAGGGGCTACTATGAGCTCTTATAGCGATCCATTTTTTTGATCCTAAATATGCTTCGCTATAACGTACCATGATAATAAATAATATTTACTAGACTTGTCGTAAAAACTGAAAACTTTTTACAGTCATACAAGTAAAACAAACGTCACGAAAACTTAGCGATTCTGATTAGGAACCTTAATTATAGTAGTATAAATCTACATTATAGGTAACTTAATGGTGCCTTATTCGTCCTTGAATTTGGGTAAAGATACAGTAAAAAAACGAACGAGATGTCGGTGACGTTCTAAACTTAAAAATAATGCAAAAAGAATATGGTGTGTTCAATGTATTTTTTCCCATCTCAAAAATGCCCAACGCTCCTAGAGAAGTTTTCACTTCAAAAATAATTCCATAAAATTATATTTTAGGTACTATACTACTAGGTACTTGTCTACAACAAAATACTATACTTATAGATAGGCACACATAAAATACTTATTATAAGTAAGTTATATCGATTCATTAGTTAAGTGGGGCCGCGTTTAAGTGATAAAATCACACAAGACCAGACTCGTGTCCTCTAGGTACTTAAGTGCTCTTCGATGTAGGTCAAAATCTGCCGAAGAATCCAGTGATATATTTCATTGATGAACTTTCTATAGTACTTATTTATACCTACTTCGAATCTACCAAGTACCTATCTACAAAGGGCAAAGTAAATTACATACAAATTTAGTAAATTACAACTGGGCCATGAAACATTACTAATTCAAAAACAGTTTGCAGCGTGTCCAAGATTCTAGTTACACTGCCACGGTCTTAAAGACGGGATGCGCCTTACCTTGTAATTTCCCCTCTAGCAAAATGTACACAATTCCAAATCATGTGCATCTTAAGTATTACGTACCTACGTCATAATTATACGAGCAAGAGTGCGTAAAAATGAGGGTGTGTTGTAATTATTTATGCATAAGTGTTTGTAAAATGCGTTCGTATGCTACTTCATCCCCCGCAAAAACCGGCAGAAAATGCCTCACGATCAGTGAACCAAATACGAGTCAGTTCTCGAAAGCCTAAAACTGACTGCACGCACGAGATCGAAATTCGATTCAATCTATTCAAGTACCGCATCTAATTTGTTATTTGTTTGGGCTCAAATCAAACCAATCGATTTAGTCAGTGTATGTTTGCAGTTATTCAATTATGTACCATGCCTGAACACGTTCAATTAACTGTGTTAGTCGTGTCCTAGCTAAAATGAGTACCTGAACCAGATTTTATTTATTTGAAAATAATTATATTACAATAGATTTAAGTAAATAAAAAAGGACAATTAAAATTACGGCTTATAGCCATCTGTTTGTAATAATACTTATTGTTTTCAAATGCTTGCCTATCCGTAGGTTAAACTTTTCATGTAAGTCATCAGAGTTATACCTGACGTAATGTCTCACTAGTGGGATACATACGTTAGATCAACATTATTTATGTCAAGGCTTAGGTACAATATTAACACCAGTTTATCAACAGTTTATTAGGTTAGTTCAGTACATCAAAAAAATATAAGATCAACGGTTCGTAAGATCAACAGTTTACGGTGTCAACAATTCACATTCAGGTTAATTTAAAATTTTAAATTAACCAACCAATGAAGTAATTATTTTTAAAAATGTGAGGACCGATTTCTGACTTCAAGGCCCAATTTTTCGGTTTGGAATTTGGTTACGATCGTAGGTATCTATTTTATTTAACTTTGATCTTATCGACCCAATGTAGCTCGTTAGAAACATCCGAATATTCTTAAAACGAACTGGAATAGGCTTCGTGATACGTTCCAAAATTCGAATAATGCTTGTATAAACGAGAAACCATCGTTTTCTATTATTTAATGGATCTAAATCGAATGTGCGCCGTAGTACAAACCGATCTTATTTGCTCGCAGTCAGTTGATTTACAAACAGCAAATACGGCAATTAACGTTGTCTCGTCTGCGGAACTATATCAGCCTAGTCTAGCTAGTATTTGGTAAAGTGTAGGTAGGTACCTACTACAACAACTAACAAAATAAATTGTTTTTTATCTATTGTAAGAATCCTATTCGGTGATGAAATAAGTAGATAAATATTTTTTTTTCTTTTAGCAATTTTGTGACTGACAAATTTTTTTTCGAAATCTGCGAATTAAGTTCAAAATATCTCAAAATATCTCACGAGAGAAAGGTCTCCTAATGAGCGTTTTTATTTGTAGCTAAGTATACAACGGTTAAGGACCTGCTCTCCATGACCCATCTCCCAACACGTTCTCCAGATGCATTATTGATATCAAATTATCAATCAATACAATACATTCATTATTTATTTCAGATTTAATTTTACGAGTAGTCTCTGACTATTGAAGTTAACGGAACTGCTCAGAATCGTCTTACTATGTTTATAAAATCAAAATAAGCAGCAACTTATATTGACTTAAAACATGGATTCAAATTACCAGGAATTCTGAGCGTACAAATGTTCAAACAAACTATATAGCACTGACAATAGATGCTAAAGCTAGAAATTAACAAGAGAATTCGAAAGCATTTCGGACAAAGGCCAGTCGAATCATTGGTTAGACGTGCATATTTGCAACGAGCGCTGAATGCTATTAGTTCCTAATTGGGTTACTGTCACAACTCACTCGTTCAAGAATGAACGAATCGTGTTGAGCTGCAACACTGATTTAAATTGGTTAAATGACTTTGTGCTTGCTTTTTTGTCACAATTACAAAGGAATTTCTACGGCCAAATCTTCCCAAAATAATGCATGTATTTTAACATTTTTAGCTTTATCTAAACATTTATGATCCTGAGATAGCTAGGTTTCGTCATCGAACAGAGATTGTATAGAGTCATTTTTATTTGGAGTCAAATTTGGAGTCAAATCAAATCAACCATATGGTCTTAAGGTTTTAAAATGGTCATCACCTTAGGTAGTCATTAACTACCAAAGGTAACTCACTCGGGTACGCCGAGTACCCGAGTGCAGGTGTTGTTATAAAGTAAATACGTCACCCATGTTGGTCACTCTCATACGGAGTCAGTGACCAACTTTTTGGGGCTTACGTCATGGCTTAATATCGTTAAACATAGTGTAAACGATATGATATGTGTACGTCTGTCACGTCCTTTTTTAAACTATACAACGATTTTTAATGCTGTTTCATCAATAGATAGAGAGATTCAACTGATTAAACAGACAGGTTGATCCGTTTGTTTAATATTGTGTTATACCTTGCGAAGAATATTTATTTAATTTATATTTATCTTCCAATCTCTCTACGTAGCTTAAGCTCTACGACGAAATGCTACGAAAAGTGCTACGCCTACGCCACAAAATACTGACAATGCTTTGGAAAGCTATTTGTAGAAGAGTATCTATATACTAATATTATAAATGTGAAAGTAACTCTGACTGTCTGTCTATCTGTCTATTTGTTACTTTTCACGCCCAAACCACTAAACAGTTATGGCTGAAAATTGGCATGGCTAAAGGTGTGGCATGGTAAGGATGTAAGGTTGCTGAGGCCAGGCCGCAATGGCGCTTATTAGGGGAGGCCTATGTCCAGCAGTGGACTGCTATAGGCTGATGATGATGATGAAAGGTTGTATCCCAGGGAAGGACATAAGCTACTTTTTATCCCGAAAAAATATCGTGGGACAGCGGTTCACACCGCGGGAGCGCGGCTAGTATTATCATGTTTATATAGCATCTCGTTTATTCTGCGGTCCTAAGTAAGATCTAGACAGATATTTTATGGTCCAATAAACAAGCGATAAATGTAAAGCTGAAATAAACGGATTCTTTCGTTTGAGATATGTTAAGTAAGTAAATTATATTCAGATAATATGTTTCATATAAGTATTCGTATTATGGCAACAAAATTATTGAATACTTGATAAAAAAGTATTTCAATTTGTTATACCGTCTAGTTTCGATAATATCATAGTACCTACCACACTTTTTAGGCAGTAAAAGCATTTGTCACAGTTTTAAACCGACTTCAAAAAAAGAGGTTTTCAAACAGTTTTTATGTTTTTTTAATAGAATTGAATTTTATTTCCTCCGTAATAAAAAGTGCACGCCATAATGATGTACTTTTAAGTCTATCAATATATGTGAGTGGAGTAATTTTTGTATCTTGTAACGCGATTACCCCGCCATTTGTGGACCGATTTTCAAAATTATTTTTTTTATACTCCCGAGGGGGTCTCATGTAAGTTTGATTTCTGGAGGGATTGATAGTTTCCCAGTAAAACTCAAAAAACCTTATCTTAACATTTAGTCCTGAGCCACACACACCGCGCCAATGGAAGTCGGTTTTGCTTTTTAGTTTATAAAACGTAATCTATACTAATATTATGAAGAGGA
This sequence comes from Epirrhoe alternata, assembly GCA_963565295.1. Classification (NCBI taxonomy): domain Eukaryota; kingdom Metazoa; phylum Arthropoda; class Insecta; order Lepidoptera; family Geometridae; genus Epirrhoe; species Epirrhoe alternata. Next base: position 8,398,225 of record OY751375.1, read on the forward strand.
AAGATTTGTTTGCTTGTTTGTACATACATAGGCTATATTTTTCCCGGGGAAGTGAAATTTTCCCAAGGGATCGCGGGGTAACACCGCAGTGGACAGCTAGTTATAGTTATAAATATCCATCAACGGAGTTGGTTAAAATTACACAAGCCACATCATTGAACTATCAAATCTAGTTATAATCTAAGTTAAATCATTTGTATTGTCGATTAATTTAAATCCTACTCAACAAAACATGATTTAATGGAAATCATTCAGATCGGGGTCAGATTGTTTTGAAATGTTTCAATCAATAGCAAGCGGGAATAGCAAAGGTGGAGCATTTATGTACATATACAGTTACCGTGGGATCGGTTCGGTAATAAGTTATATTGAACACGTGCAGGATTATAAGAAAGTTCTTTCAAACTGATCCAAATGAAGACAGCACCAATAACACTTAGGTGAATTTTATATGCGCTTGGCTTTGGCCCGTCCCCAGTTTACCCGTAAACCAAGTAAACAAATAATAATAATAAATAATCAGCATCATCTAGCCCCAAACTAAGCAAAGCTTATACTATGGGAACCAGATAACTTATATGCTACTTACATACTTTTTGTTTGTAAATACACACATATTATACATAGAAACACCCAGACCCAATAGAACATGCGTTTCTTCGATTTTAAAATAAATCTATGAATAACATTAAAAAAAAACATAAATACAGCCGAACATAGAACCTCCTCCTTTTTTTGAAACCTGTAACAAATTTGAATAAATATGACTGTATAAATGTGGTCGCTAGACTCCAATTAGATGTAGCATGCTACATCCAATTGAGTCTACACTACACTTAGACAGTGTTAGGTGATCAACTGCATGTAATTGAACACCTAACACTGTCTAATAGAAACCAGTTTTGCAGAGTAACGTCCTCCCAGAAATTGCAGGTGGAGCCCTGTGATTGGCATTGATTGATTGATCAAACCGCTTCGATGTTTCATTCGCACCAATTTACTCCAATGTTTATTCATGCTTTTATCGTCGACAAAATGTAAAAAAAACAACTTCGCGGTGGAAATGGAAATAGAATAAACTATGCACGGATTTAAGTTCAATTGTAGTTCTTGCATAATTTGCTTTGTTTGTTCTGCGTGAAATCGTATAGATAAAAACATAACATTTTTAGACTAAGTATTTTTTTGTGTAGCAATACCTATGTATACTTACCTACCTATTCTTGGTTTATTTTTTGTTAAAACTACGAATCAATGAATTCTTATTCTTATTCATATACAAATCCTAACATACTTAGTTGCAAAAAAAGCAATTAAGTATTTGGTTTTGCAAACGACGTTCTATTTGTCGGTTAATTTGAACTTTTAAAATTGCACATTGTACTGCTAAAGCGGATTTCTGCCTTTGATATGCGTTCATTGAAAGCGTATTTCAAGTCATACGGTTTCTATTTTATTTCAGATGTTGTAAAATGTAGTATGTGTTAGTGCAGCAAGTCAGAAGAAAAAGCGCTACCGACTGCTTTAGCCGCGTGTGCTGTGCTGACAAATCTATGTAGACAATGGAGATTAGTTTTTGTGCTATAAAGATAGCGAAAAAATTAAGTTATATTTTATACTTACAACAATACCTTTCGTTGGCGTGGGCGGTCTTTAAACGGCCGCCCACACAATAATAATATTAATAGGTTGGGTTTCTTAGAACCCGTAAAATCAAATTCAATAGGTACTTAGTATAAATAAGAGAGAAATCTCTGAAACTACAAAAATATCACTTATGGAAAGTTATGGTTTCCCTTCTTGTCGTCAAAATTTATACCTTCATTCGACCCAGTGTGGTGAACGGATTTTGAGTGCGCTTCAAAGTGCTCTATGTATATTTATGCTAGGCTATGCTGGTTCTACGTGAGTGAAGCCGCAGGTACCACTTAACTAGCTTGCTTTAGATTACTATACTATAAGTCCGTTTTGTAAGAATAAACATTTCGAATTTATTGCAGAAACTTTGAGATTGGATCATAAAAATAAATATATACATTAGAAAGGGTGAAAAAAGACTACACGTGTGAAACGTTTTGGGTTACTAAATAAATAATAATGCTGATTATTTTTCCGACCCAAATATCGACCAATAGAATTGCACCATTCGACGTCACGTGGTACAACCTACATGGTATTATACTGATAATTTTTTGAAAATTTTCTCTGGTCGTTGCTATATATAAAAAACAAAACATGATCCAGTCAAATTAACCACACGTCAAACTGACAGGTTGAATTCAATTGTGAAAATTGGAGATTTTGCATGAAAATGAAATTAACTGTACATTTCGTCTCATGGTGCAATTCTATTGGCCGACATTTGGGACGGAAAAATAATCCCCCGAATACCACACGAGCTTCAAAATTATCTGGCATTTCCCTCAAGGTTCCCTGCAAACAAATAAAATCGTCAAGTTTTTCAGGAAAAATCATTTTTTAACCTGAAAAACTTGACTCCTTCATTTGTTTGCAACGAACCTATCGGGAAATACCCGATAATTTTGAAGCTCTTGTGGTATTATAAGTGAACATTTCACACAGCGTCATCTAGCACTACCTATAGGTAGGTACCAGTACTACAATACTTTGTGTATGTAAATACCTAAATATTATACATAGAAACACCCAGACCCGAGATAAATATTTGCAGATCATACAAACATTTATCCCCTGGCGGGGATCGAACCCGCAACCTTCTGCGTGCCAAGTGGGCTTTCAGTTCACCCACTGAACTATTGTTAAACTATGTATAATTAGTATTATATAACGATAACCATATCGTAATATAATACTAATACATGAGTAAAGAAACCGAAAGCTTTTTCACCTTGTATTAAATATCAAATATCTTCAGAATCTCTCCTTGCTCCATAAAAATTACTTTCGTGGCTATGAATTTTAAAAGAACCGCATTATGCTGAGTTTTATTACGTAGATACGTTACCATCTTACACGGGAAACACGTAGGTAATCGGATTATGCCTTTTGAATAGCAAGGTTGTAACTACACAAAGTTATTTAGTATTTTAGGAATTAATTTGGTTCCATTCTCACCCAGATTTGAGTTTTGAGAAGTTAAGTAGATCAAATAAAACCGCTAGTTAACTATTATACTTAGGTAGTGATATTTTGCTAGAATTTGTCCGATACACTTGGTTTAGTGGCGGTTTTGGGTTCGAATCCGGTCGAGCACTGTTCAAAAATAGATTTGTACTATGCTTTATTAATAACCGAAATGTCGTAAGACGTAAAACCTGAAAAGTTTTATAAAATGATAATAAAATGAAATCAATCTATTGATACTACATACACACTCGCCCACAATATTGTAAATACAACTACTCCCTGGACGGTAGAATAGTAGATTGTTACACAAGGGACGTAAGTAAGCTATTACAGAACAAGATCCAATTTGGCGCCAGTGCGAGCGCAGCTCGCATAGGGCGCTAATGGATCGCGTGCACCCGAGATATTTAGTCACACGAGCGAGCGCAGCGAGCGAGGGTGAATATAGTTCGAGGGTGTAATAGCTACTTGCAACCGAGGTAAGCATTCTACTTTATATCATTCTTGCGAGGTAAATAAAACATTGGTAATGCATCTGCTTCAAGCAAACAAAAATCAGGCTCTCCTCCTTTTTCATCATCTGATGAAGTGCTTGACATTGTTGTCAATAACTTAAATCACTTTACGAACAAACTTCACAAACTTTCAGGTCAAATGAAATGCCGCCATTTCCATTTTTTTTTCGTAAATAGTTTTCCAAATTTTTTTTTACGGCTCTGAGTTCCAAGGAGTTTTGAATAGTTTGAAATGTATGGAAATTAAATGCCGCCATGTTCAGTGTTTTTTTTTCAGTAAAAACTTTTCTTACCATTTTATAAGAAAAGAGATTGTTTACCAAGGAGTTTTGCATAGCTTGAACTGTAATGTGAACATTACAATTCAAGCATAGTGCGACGTAATGTTGCCTTGAATTGCAAACACCAATTTACAAGGAGACTTTCCACCATAGTAATCCCTAGTTACTGAGCAAGTATGATATAAATAACCTTAATAGCGGACGGGAACGGAAACAAAAGCTAGTGGTAGACGTAATATCACAGAACTGAGATGCTTGAAAGAGACGGACAAACTGTTCCGGTCTCAGTCAGATAATAATATCTAGTATAATAAGCGCAATAAAAAGACATCAATAATCGTATTCTGTAAACCTATGTCATTTTTGTTTATTTCGTTGTAGACACTCCGTCTTTCCTCAAGTATTTAATAAAATTGAATATTTTAGTGAATAATTGGACCGGACCATTTGCTTTTGGACATCTCTATTGGGTTGGACAAGGAAACAAGGGTATGTAATGTAAGGCGTTCTCGTTAAACCATCTTTATTACGTGCTCAATGCTCATTGTGATTATACTATCGCTGATAAAAACTTACGATAAAGATCATGAAACTTTCATGTCCTTCGATCCCCGGTAATGTGCTAACTTGAAAATGTCTGATGCTTATTGGGATTTAATGGCACATTATTATCTTACGGACCAAAGTTTAAGTGTATTCATAATGGGATTTTGCCTTATTAAAAATAATGCTAGACTTTTATCACACAGCATCATCTAGTCCCAAACTAAGCAGAGCTTGTGTTATGGGTACTAGATGACTGATATACTACTTGTAAACTTTGTGTTTGTAAATAAATACATACATATACATAGAAAACACCTAGACCCGAGACAAATATTGGTAGGTCGAACCCGCAACCTTTTGCGTCGCAGGCGGGCCTTCGCCTACTGCGCCACAAATATCGTCATGTTATCATATTATCAGTATTGATAAGAAATTTATTTATTATAGGTATGTTTTATTATCCTAACATTTTTATACGACTAAAAGATAAAAGCTTGTTCTTAAACACAATAATTTTCCTTTTGATAGAAATAACAAAGCGGAAAAAAACAAAAGCTTTATAAAGCTTCTAAAAGTCCACTAACCTAAAGCCACTTCCATATGAACGGGGCGTACTCAGTTAGCTCAATTTGTATGTTTGAGTATGCATATGTACACTCAGCAAAAAATGTGGTCTATCACCCTACGGTTGAGTTTCATTTGAACATTATGAAACAACAAGGGTTATTTTACAATTATGACTGTTAGAAAAGTAAACCTTAGCGGTAGTTAGATTTCACAGAAACTGTTGTCAAAAGTTGTTTAAACCACTTTTTTTGCTGACCGTACCTAGTATTGCATAGTACGGGACTAGCTACTGATGTTTGAAAAATCCTGCAATCTTAAAATATTCTACTTACATACCTACTGTCCACATTTGGGGTAAGTAATAAAAGTAAACAGAAGTTTAATTTATGTATTCTTGAAAGAGTAAATTTAAATACACTAAGGCTCAAGCCACATTGAATTGGCAAGCAACGCGTCAATTAGTTTTATAGCAAGCCATTATAAACCTTATGAACAATGGTACAAGATATATATACGCTTGTACAATGCACCGCACGAAAGTGCTCGAGTCAGCGCAGCCCGCTAGATGGCTTCGCGAGATCTCGTTAATTCTACAAGCGTTTCTTTATCTTGTACCATTGTTCATAAGGTATATAATATAAAAATAATGCTATAAAACTAATTGACGCGTCGCTTGCCCATTTAAAGTGCATTGAGCCTAAGTATAAAAATTTATTTGTATTTGTATAGTTTTTTAAAGACCATTATTACCTCTCGCTTTCTCAAACTGAAAGGAGCAAGAGCTAATATTCTCTGGCAAGAATGATAGAATGGCATCCTGTAAACTAATTTTAAGGAACTGTAACCTTCATTACAAGGTATTCATTCTCTCTAAGAAAAAAGTCTTGCTTAGACAAGATAACATACCTTCTAGCTGGTAACTCTAACCTACTTATTCAACTTTCATGAAATAAATATTGAGACAGCAATATACCAATCTAAGGATGAGCTATGACGTAGACAGAGTTAACTCGTTGTTTCACAGAGCTCAATAACGATTATCGTGCAGCCATTGTAAAAATGACATTCTGGATAAAATCTTTACTAGGAGAAACATCCAAGAGATTGGAAGCGAGAACGTCTTCTGGGACTAGCATCCTTATTCACCAAAACGCAAAACTAGAAATGCTTTCAATAAACAAGTTTTTCTTGTCATGGGAAGTTATACTTCTCTATATACAAAATCATAAATGGCCAAACTGGATACAGTAGCTTGATCAACCGCATTTCTCTGACTGTTCCTTTTAATTACCCTAGAAAACCCATTAATAGAATCTTTAACGCCCCTTTCTCAAATTCCAACATCGGTCTCAACTCTCCTCTTACCCGCATTTGTAAAGACTACAATATGATTAATAATAAAGTTACAGACTTGGATCTGTTTGGTGACTCCATATTTACTTTTAAGAGAAAATTGAACAAATATTTTATGATTGGTCACCAAAACCAACTCAAAGATGACAATTAAGTACTTGCCTAGTCTTATTTTTAGTTTAACTTTAGAATTGTTTTTGTTTTGTTTTTAATTGAGTTTATTTTTTGTTTTGATTTTAATTAACCTTTAACTTATATTAGCTTTTTAGCTGTTGTCAGTTCCTAAAACTTATTGTAAATGTTGTGCATGCCTGTAATGGGTGTACATTCTATAGAGTGACTGATTTAAAATGTTCCTACAAAATGTGTATTATGTATGCTGTTGGTGTTGCCAAATAAATAAATAAATATATATGGTAGAATAGAGTAAAATTACTTTTGAGGTTACTCGATGTTGAGTTTTATCGTCGTTGTGAAAAAGATGCTTTTTCTTTAACTCAATTGTCAATCTACCGTAGATATAGAGTGGTCATAGTAGGGCAGCTAAGGCTGCTTAATCCCCACAGCATTTGCGTAATCGTGTTCAATTATACTTACTAAGGTACATAATGCTGAGTCGGAAAACAATTTGTAGCAGCACACTTGAACGATTGCGAGACACTCATTATCTTTTTTGATTCATGTTTTTTCATGTTTATTTTCTTTCGATTGTGAGTGGTATTAATGTGTATGTTGTTGCTAATAAATATTTTTTATTTCTTTCTTTTCTTACAATCTCTTACGTAATTTTTGTACATTTTTAGTACGCAAATTTTCCTGGTGGAGTGATCAAACCATACAACTATCGCGATAAACATTATGCTACATATTATGTTGTTTGTTTTTGATTGGTCTGTTGACTCTACTGATGTTTTATACTTTGGCTGGATGGGCTCAGATAAGTGCAACTTCTTAGAAAATAGGGGGACAACATCTAATGAAGTATCGAAGTTTTTGCTGTGCACAAGACGGTGTTATCGGGGCGTAAATTATGCCCTAGTTTCTTTCAATCACCATTTACATTTTATCTTAAAAAATATTATTATTAGAAGAGTAAAATGAAAAATCTAATTCTTTTCATCAGTTCATGATAACTAATATAGACAAACGTAAACTCACACAGCGACATAAAACCAACTACGGTAGGGGTTTTCCCAAAAAGCAAAGCGATTATCATAACTCATATCGCGATTTTGTCCAGTTTCTTTGGAATTATTTTAGGTGTAATGGATTCTGGATAATAAATGAGCAAGACGCTCTTGAAGTGTTAATGGTTTTAATGACCTGCGAAAAAGGATTTAATATTGATCAATATTCTTAACTCGTATTTTGTGGCAATAGGGTTAAAGCTCTTTGTTACCTAAGAGACCTCACATATTTGACCTTTTTTCTTGGGTGAGTGAACTAAAAGAACCTACGTACTAGAACCTAGTACTTTGTACAAGGATTAACCGTTTGATTTTTAACCTGACTGTTTTAAGCATAATTTTCGTTTCCTTTTCTAAATAAATTAGCTAATACAGACATAGAATTATCTTCAAATAAGCGCTTTCGGAAATAGAGCTGTGAAACATGAAGTAGTAGACGCATGTACTTTCTTTGCTGCCTGGACAAACAAAAACAGCTCGATTTGATCGGAGCACTTAATACTTGAACAGTTTCTCTCTTCAAGAATCGGAAAACAGCGTTCATGTTGTTGCCAGTTTGGCAGTCACCTATCTACTTTGTGAACGTCGACGATCAACGACTAAGCAACTTGAACTTTTGATGTAATGTTTGTGTGAGAAATAAATAAATATTAAAAAATAAATAATTAACTCAAGGGAATAAAAGATATATTTAATATTTTATTAATATTATTATCTTTAATTTAGTACTATAATATAGTAGACTATTCACCAAGGGGATAAAGCACTTCACAGGGGGTTATGAAATTTCATACTACTTTATTTCCGCCCGCCATTTTGTTTTTTTTTGGAGGGAGAAATGAATCATTTTGAAAAGCTAAAAGTAAGCTTTTCAAGCGGGTGGTGTGAAAATGTATTTTTGTCCGTTTAAATTGAACATGCTTGTACGTTGCCACCGTCCCTTTTATGTAATTTTCTATGCTATATATCCAAAGGTTACCTGGAAGAAATCACTTTCAGTGTTACACATTATTTAAGAATTGTTTTTGTTTCTTTTTGCTGTACAATAAAGTGATAATACTATTTTATTCTATAAATATTTAAAAACGTAAACAGGGCCACGACTGTATCCCCAAGGCGCGGTAAACATTTCCTCAGATCTTATTATATTTGTCATATGAATATTTATTTACCATAAAAGTTTACAGTATGGATGGGTACTAATAAGGTCACCGGTGGAGCCCGCACTAGGTCTGGCCTGTGTTGCGGAAGGTTTATTACAAAGCTAAGATTATGACATAAGGACTCAAAAAGATAAGCGCTTAAGGCTCATGTCAATACTGAAATTTTCACCTTTATTACGCTTCTAGTAGCATCTTGATCAAGGTGGATAAAAATTTTACACTTTTGGAAGTAAAAAAAGATTTTAGTAATACCCCGTAGGCTTTTAATTGAGCCGGTCTGTCCGATAAACCAATTTATAACGGCTTACTGTAAACCAATTTATTGATTGACCTGGTACAATTGATTGTGTATTTTGTTTTATTTTGTTTGGATAAAAGCTTTATTGGAAAAATCAGAAACAAATATCACAACATTGTTTAATAAATAATGCTGGACATTTCACACAGCATCATCTAGCCTCAAACTAACTTGCTTATTTATGCTTATTAATTACAAAAAATACAAATACAAAATCGTTTATCACTTAATAAAATATGCTAACAAAGTAGAGTTGTGGCTCTGTTATCTGTTTTTAATTATCACTGATGTTTAAAAAAAACAAAAAATGTATTAGTAATTCACATCACATTAGATACCTCTAAAATTATCAGTGTTCCTCTACTATATTATGCATATATTATACATATAAACCTTTTTCTTGAATCACTATATCTATTAAAAAAAACCGCATCAAAATCCGTTGCGTAGTTTTAAAGATTTAAGCATACATAGGGACATAGGGATATAGGGACAGAGAAAGCGACTTTGTTTTACACTATGTAGTGATGCTAGTTTTTGTGAAGACAAAATATCGTATAAGTTTAATCATATCCACCCTTATCATACCTACCCTTATTTAAACTGAAATAAATAAATATATAAAGAGATTTTATTTGGGGAAATGTAAATGTCCGTAATAAAATTCAGGCAAAGGAAATTAGGGACAGTGCCTATCCATGTTAAGTAGGAAGGGTAGCCAAAGGATGGCGAGGCCTCATTTTCATAAAATCACCTTGTTCTATGCTTTTAAACGTTGAAAATAAAACTTTTGTGATTATATTACTTACAGAAAACGGATTTGTCCTCTGAACCCTTCACAGACAATTTGAATTAGTATGTACCTATGTAGGTACCCTATCATTTTGTTCACAACATGCTTCATCTGATTTTTGTAATAACCGCGGTAGTAATGGAGCACACAAATAGCAAAATATACTGTTTTAATTACTGGCTTTGTAATACCAGGAATATTGGTATAAGCATTTTAGTGCAGCTATGTTTTAAGTTTGCATCAAAATAATTTCACAGATATGTTGGCACGAGAAGTTTCTACCTTTGAATGTTATCCTTCAAAGCTGTAATTACGTAGAGTATAGTCAAGTAAAACTTAATAGAACACGCGTCTGCATGTGAAGCTCTCAATGAACGAGCAGGAAACTAAACTACCAGATTTAGGATACTTTTGAATCAGGAATGTGCTATGCAGATGATGCGAGGATGTGAAAGCTAAGTTACGAAACTATGAACGGTTTTCACTAATTCCAAGCTATACATACTCGTATAGCGGAACGAGTGAGATGTACTATATACGATATAGTATATCACGAATCCATTAATTATTGTTCTTCCGTTTTTTTTATGCTTATGAGAAGTGGCATTATGAGACAGGGATTTGCTTGAAGGAGATGGCAATCGTAATCGTCTGCCTTATTCCATGAACCTGGAACCTAACTGGTCAATTCTGACCAATCAGGAGGTCCCTCACGCAGGAGTCTGCGTCTGGTGTCTGTCTATGAGTATAGACTAGTATTTATTCTGCGGCGGTTCTACTTACGACGATACAAGTTTTCAGAGTTTAATAGTATTTCATAGTATTTTAATGATAGCTGGGTTGTAAAACAATTTTAATTGAAAATAAAACAGGATAACAACTATATCTGTAGGGCGCGCTAAGGAAGAGTTTTAGGCCGCCTTAAGGCGTCCGTCGTGGCTTAATGACTCTATTTTATCGAGTACTATCTGTCCGTCGTGGTGTTACCCGCATTCCCTCGGGTAATCTTTACTTTTCCGGGATAAAATATAGCCTATGTTCATCAGGAAAAATGTAGGATCCTAATGGTGAAAGAATTTTTGAAAACGGCCCAGTAGTTTCGGAGCCATTAAATTCAAACAAACAAACATACAAACAAACAAATATTTGCACTTTATAATATAATTTATAATATTTGTGTAGATGACGTTCCTTTATACAGAGTGTAAAAAGATATCTACCGAAGCCGAAAGGGGTAGGTACAGCATCCCAACACACAACAAAATCCAAAAGGATTCTCCGAATAAATCATTATATCCGGAGAAAACCAGCGTTTGAAGATTACTATTTGCGTATTACTGTGTTTTTTTACGTATATTGCTGGATTTTGAGTTTTAACTGTTTTTTTCTGTTTGAAATGAAATTATTAGGTATGTATGATCTTATTATGTTGTAATAGTAGTAAATAACCGAAAATAACATAAAATGACGTTCAGCTAAGTCAATTTTTTTTGCGTTTTTTTCGCTATAATGTTTCGAATCATGGTCTGATCTGATGGCAACCCCTCAGTTTTCGGTAGTTGTCTTTTTACACCCTGTATAATAAATACATAAGTATTAACAAAATCCAGACATAAAATCACGCTCTTTTCCGGGTACTTGTGCTAACTTTTGGCTGTAAGTATTAAGAAACAGTATTTTTTATCAGATACTTCTTAAATTTCATAATGGATAATATCGTTGGTGAGCGGTAAAAACGCACCCAGAGGATAATTGCCCCAGAAGCACCAGTCAGGTAAAGCAGAGCGTATGGTCCCAGGAGCACGTGGGCTTGATCGGTCTTGATACGTTGTGCATTGTCACAAAATGGATGCTGCTCCTAGAGGCGCTAGTAGCAATACCTTCTGCTTGCCACAACCAACTCATTCATTCATTCAAGAGCCATGACAGATATCTTCAGGCGGCCCCGGAGTAAACCAAAATAAAGTTCTAATACAAAAACTCTAAATTAAAAAAAAATTACTGAGTTAGTACTAGTTATGTAGTTATAATAATATTGAATTGCACGAAAGTAGTCAAGTTTGTTCCTGAGGATGCCCCGTGGAGGGGCGAAACAAGTGTCGAAATCAAATGAAGGTGGTCCAGATTGCCAAGCCTAAGTTGTAGGAAGCTTGGCTGAGGTTAGTGGGTGGTTGGGTGGTTTTAGGGTGAGTACTAGTTTTAAGAAACCTTCGTTCGAGAATAGATTAGCGGATTAGTACTTGATATTTCCTTACCATTTTCAATATCTTACAATGGATGACTAGATATAAAAGCAAATTGATTTATAAAAAATATTTTGTGAGAAATCAATCCATATTTTTATTTCATTTTTGTTTTAACCATTGCATCAGTCTCAAAACGATATAATTAATAGCAAATATTTTACTTTGCCTTCAAAATTTAAAACGGTGGCGTGTTTTATTTGAACTACAGCTGACTACATATTGGTTATTTTTCCATTTTATTTTTGAAATCTCTATCGAACTCGGAATTGTTTATAAGCCAAACATTTAGAACAAACTAGACCTTTACATATATCATAAATCATAATACATAGATGATATACAGCGTGAGGACCGCAATCTATGCCTACACTTAACGGTATATTGTTTGAGATGGAATTGGCTTGCCTTTGCTCTAATGGACGCTAAAAACTACTAGATAGATAGTCGAGATTACTATAAATCGTAGGGTATATTTCTAGATATCAGGAAACAAGGGGAAACACAGTAAATTCAATATCTCTACTATCAATATCTGAGTGAACATTATTATATTCCGTTCAAAGGTCGAAACCGACCTAGATACCTGTGAATTTGTTAGTTTTTCCGAAGGTAGCTCTCGTTTGATGTAATTCCTAGAATTCTCCTCGATAACATTATTACCTATTATTAAATTTAAAATAGAATTGAAACGGTGCAGTGCTCATTTTTATAAATATGAATGTTATATTTAGTACTTTCTGAGATTCAGGTCATGCCACTTTATACACGCGTCTGGATTGTTATAATTCAGGTTTAAGTTTATGACACTTGCTTTTCTACTGATCATATTATAGTCTAATTTTTAAGTTTTCTAAGAAGTGAAATGCCTAAGATTCGGGAAATCTAAAACAGTAGTATGCCTAAAATGCAAATTTGTTACTATTTTTTACTAATTTTCCTATACGTATGATAGGAACCTCTAAGAGGCTCCTTTTGTGCATCTGAAATAATGTCTACTATGACTTAGGAACAGTGTAAGCAACCTGGAACGAGCTGATAAGTTGAACCTGGAAAGTTTCTTAACAGTGTTGATTATCAACTGTTGCTAACACTGTGGGGATACCAGGCAATGTTTTTTGAATAAATTACTAAAAGTAAATGCCCAAAAGTATATTATGCTGCTACATAAGTTGTATAATTTTTACAAGAATTGACCTGCGTTGGGCCGTTTACGAGGCTCCCAGATTTATGTTCAGTAGAATTGCTTGCATCAAGGCTCAAATGAATATCAAATCAGCACAATAAAATATATTTAACCATGATTTTACGTGAACTTACAAAAGACCGATTCATGATTGTGAGTCAAGAATAGATGTAGGTACATCCCGCTAGGCCAATATGGCTCATTATCATGTCTTCAATAACAATATTTTTTAAATATTAGCATCAGCATTACAATTTAAGCGCAAAAAATGTATTAGTAATTCACGACATCACATTAGATACCTCTAAAATTATCAGTGTTCCTCTACTATATTATGCATGTATTATACATATAAACCTTTCTCTTGAATCACTCTATCTATGGAAAAAAACCGCATCCAAATCCGTTGCGTAGTTTTAAAGATTTAAGCATACATAGGGATACAGGGACAGAAAAAGCGAATTTGTTTTATACTACATATTATGTAGTGACGTATAAAACGTATTTGTCCCTGGAGTAATAAAGTCGCTGGTACTGATTTACCCTTAGGTAGGTTAATAAAGTTTTAATTAAAAGTGGTCCAAGGCGCGGTAGACATTCTCTCAGATCTTTTTATGTATTCGAGATCCTTTGAAGATGTCGAAGGGGGGGTAGTCGTAGTCAGAGGCATGTCCAAGTACATATTTGATACATGCCCACGCGGGAGCGGGATCTCTAACATCTCCATAAAAAGGTGATAAAAATAAGAATTGTTTTGGTTACATTGGAGGCTCGTAACTAGATCTACTAATAATCTGATTTTCACTGGAATTTGACGAGTCATGTTTTAATATTGTTTATTTTCCAAAGCTTGTGTTTCTTGTGTGGGCAGATAGAACAAAGTCAAAGTAAAAAATCTGCGCTGGGATCACTTAGAGCAGTCTTAAAACTATATTATGTGATTCTACTCCTGTTCCTTCGCGATTGTGCCCAGGAATAACGTTAGTAGGTACCAATGTTGATACCACGTCATACTAAGGTAATATACATTAGAGCCGTAGCGCAATATGTCGAAGGGCAACCGCTCAATTTATCAATGAAGCGCGGCCGCATTTACATAGAGACTAGTCTGCTGTGAGTTTGCTAGCAACAGTGTAATGATATATTTTTGTCTGCCTGCTAAACTGCATTTATTTATACAGAGCTATTTGTAAACACCGACAACCTCTCAGGACTGTTACTAACATCAATCAACAACTTTTGTTCTATGATTTTTTAATATTCATCATTATTTTAGTTCATCAGATTTTCATACATCAATAAATATATTTAAATGTTACGAAGTCAATGCGAAGCAAAAGAAAGCGATAATACAATAGCGAGGGGAGCGGGGTTAGGGCGGTGGGAGTCAAAATGTGTAGGACAACGTTGACTTTGACTTTGAACTCTTTAAGGTTTGTTTTTGGTACTCAATAGTATTATGTTTTGTATAAAGTCATAGAACAAAAGTTCTTGTTTATGCTGATAGTAATACAGTCCTGAGAGGATATCGGTGTTTTACAAATACCTAACACTGTAGATAAATGCAGTTTAGCTGGCAGACAAAAATGCAGTTAAATAAATAAATGCAGTTTCGGTAAGAAAACTTCAAAAACATTCTGTCTGACAGAAGCTTGAAAGTGTAAACTCATGACTACGGTGTAACTGCTACGGTGTTTACAATTGCATTCTGCTCTTGGATTAACTGTCAGATATTTCACGTAGAAGTTTTCTTTCAAGTTGATACACGGCGTTAATAGATTAACTTTGCTTTGCAGTTTAGAGATTTATCAGCGCCGGTGTAGCCTGCTTTAGGTATACGTAAACTCATTGTGTCTGCACGATATATCGCATAGGAGATCCTCTTTCAAGAACACGAGACATATTTCATGCTTGGAGCAGAAGTGATTATTCATCGCCTAAGGATCTAAAACGGTCTTCAAGGATTTGCGATGAGATCTTTACCAGTATGTAAAAGGTAAGTATAAAATGACAAGTAGGTACGTAATTGCTTTTGACCAAAGAGTACACCCAGTATTTTTATACGTTCGAAAGGAAAGTGTATAGGTAATTGTTCCCTTATACTCGTAATTATTACAAAATATCTTTCTGGAATAAAAATCTATTAAACTAAGCGGAATTCTAAAAATATTAATTTATGTATGTTGAGTATAATTAGGCAATCAACTGAGTTTTTATATTTTAATAACGCAAAATATTTCCGATGAGACCAACACAAGAGTCATTCCAGCCATTCATTCAAAAGCGAATGTTGCGATTGAAGAAATGCATATTTCATATTTTGATTTTCAATAATTTTATAGCAAATGAAAATTTTACATTTAATTTATTCGAGTAGGTATTCTCTCGTATCGACGACGAACGTGACGTCAATGAGAAAATCAGGACAGCTGAATAATATCGGTTTATTTATTGTTAAACAGAATAATTTTCATAATTCATTTATACGTCACGTTGAAATTGCAAGGAAGTATTATGGGGCCTATTCTGTTTTTAATTCACATTCATAAACTTACGGCCTTAGAAATTAACGTGGGTGGTACGACTTTTGCAAATTGTTTACGTATCTATATGTAAGTACTTCTATGTATGATTTTTTGATCGAGCTTTCTATAAACATAATAACAATAATATTTCAATGCAAACAAAATATTTATTCGCCAAACAAAATGCATTAAAAATGAATGACGTAGGTAGGCACCCGTTTACATACCGGATATGCTATTTTCCTTGATAAAAGCCACATCACCACACCACACCACATGTCCGTTTTACATGTCCAAGTGAAAAGGTTTAATTTTAAACCCATTTCCATTATATAAAATTATAAATGTTTTCCAATGTAAAATCAACGGCTTTTTGAGGTAAATGAGGTATTTAGAGCCAATTTAATTACGTGAATTTATACGAGTAAGTATGTAATTGCAATATTGATGGACATAGGTAATAGTAATTATGGAATTGACCTCTCCACAGTGGTTATTTGATATCCAATTAGAACTTCGGTGTAAGTTGCTTTATATTTAGTGCTAAAGCAGATGTACCTACCTTTATGTATTACTAGCTTCAGCGCGCGGCTTCGCTCGCGTGGCAACATTTTAAATAGCCTATATGCTATTCCAGGTCTCTATCTACGCCTATACCAAGTTTCATCCAAATCAGTTCACTGGTTTAGGCGTGATTGAACTTACAAACTTTCAGCTTTGTTATATGACTAGAATGACTGGGATGTATACACCTAAAACAAAATAGCGGATCTTAGGACTTCGAAACAAAATATAAATTCGTTAATAAAAAAAAGTAGCTTTGTACCATATGGGGTATCGAAATGAAGGAAATTACAAAAATATAATATACAATCAGATTGCAATCAGACCTTGACTTTAAAAATATTTAGCGAAAAAAAAACAAAAAAAAAATGTTGACTTAGCTTAGTCAGTTAAATTTCAAAATCCAGCAATCTACGTAAAACAACGCGCCCAGAACATACGCAAACAGTATTCTTCAAACGCTGTTTTCTCCGGATATATAATGTTTTTTTCGGAAAATCCTTTTGGATTTGGTTGTGCGTTGGGATGCTGTACCTACCCCTTTCGGCTTCGATAGACGTTTTTTTACGCCCTGTATACATAAACACATAGACACAAGTCATATGTTTAAACTTGTTTTGAATAACCAGTGATTTGATGTAGTAGTGAATAACAAATTGGCAATGAATGCACTTCGTACGAACCACGTTGATTGTTTCCATGGTTACGCAGCAGTTGCGGTAGCTAGAAATTGACAGTTTCCCATTTCACCGAGCAGAAATTAACTCGTTCAGTTTTTAATTCAAAAATGTCGGAGTAGGTCTTTGTTGGTGGAAATCAACACCTATTTTTTAGTAAGAGTCCGTTCCGCTTAGCCAATTCTAGCTCATTACCCTTTCACGACGTAAACCCGGCTTTATATTCACACCAAGTTTAGAAGATAATACTTCAAAAAGAATGTAAGTTAAGTAGTGATACAAATCGCCTTTGTTGCTTGGTCAATCACCTTTTAATTAATTTTATAAATCCCGACATTAGACTGTTTGTTCGACACTCTTCCCTTATTGGTTGAGACGCATATTATTGACATTTGTAGAAACAAACCACGCGAAGCGTGATTTTTAAACGGTGGACCTTACTAGGGTCTGTGCCTTACATGAGTCAAGTACCTTAGGTAATTCAAAGATATCGATGTAACTTTAATAAGTACGTACCTATACTTTTAACTTATGTAACTTTCTGCCTTCATGGGCTAGGACTTTAGGTGTGTTCTATATCAAATATTTTATAATATATTTGAGTCATCATCATCATCGGCTTATATCAGTCCACTGCTGGACATAGGCCTCCCCTAATGAGCACCATTGCGCCCTGTCCTAGCTCCTAACTGAGCTTATAGACAATCGACGCTATGGTTGACTATTAATTTAGGTAGGTACGGCATAACGCTGTAAAGTATGCCTACTCTCAATCAATCAACGAAGATAGTGTTTTACCTATTTTATTACCGACAAAAAGTTATTATAAAATTAACGATTACAAATTAACAATTTTGAATTAATATGAGTTAATGATCTCATTCAAGAGTAAAACGCGACGTTTATTGCGCGAATTGGAATTTCACCAACAATTTGTGATTAATTTGAAAATATGAAATTAATTATACCTAGGTAATTAAATGATACGTTACATTAGAGGTTTATATGAATGTGATGACTATATGTGTGACGACCTCAGTGGCTTGTTGGGCGATTGCTCTGCTGAGACGCTAGAGTTGCGAGTTTGATTCTCTCGGGACAAATGTTTGCATGATCTACTTGAGAAATAACCAACATCAACAGAAAAAAATTGAGTTTATACATCGATTTTAGTAGTACAAAATGTAAACTTTAAATGGTCCCTTATAGTCTTTTATTTATTTATTAAAAACTTAGGCTAACATTACAGATAATCTAATAGCTAAGGCGTTATCCTAGTGAGATCTTTAATTAAATCTTAAACTTAACTTAACTTAATAAAGAAAGGCACAAGTGGTACAAAAATAAACAAAACTAAAAACTGTTAATAAAAAATAAAAATAACATTCTCTTAAAATAAAATAACATTGCACAGATAAAAAATTCTCAGTAATGTCACTACTTTTCAACATTTATTATATTTATGTACCTACCACCTACTGATCAAATACTACCACGGCATTAAAGAGCTAGGCTCCTCACTATAGCTCAGACACGCTTTCTCAAGCATTGGCCATCTGTCGGCGAAGATATCAACTTCTGCATTAGATGCAGACAGAGCGTTGAGGTGGCGTTGTACGCGGCATACCGGTGACTGCTGGCGAGCCACTGTGCGTGCTGGCCTCGGAGCAAACAGCGGCACTCGCCCAGGGCGGAATCTAGCGCGATGCTCCGGCACGCACAACCTACTTACCTCAGCCAGCAAGTCAGGACAATTAAGCAATCCGCGTAAAATTCTGATAATGGTGATAATCTGGTCACAGAGCCTTCGTGACTCGAGCGAGTTAAAATTCAATGTACCCTGCAGAAACTTGGTGGGGTACATGAAGGGGTAGTAGCCATATACCTTTCGGTACAGAAAGCGCAGAAACCCAAATACAGAAAGAGCAGAATTTATTCCCTACATAAAACAATCCACTGAAATAAAAAAAATATACATACATACACATACATAAAGTCACGCCTCTTTGCCAAAGGGGTAGGCAGAGACCACGGATCTCCAGTCGCTACGATCCTGACACACACCTTTCGCCTCATTCACTCTCATTACATTCTTCATACATACTCGTCGGTTTAGGGTACTTTTGACCTGGCCCTTCTCCAAAATGTTGCCAATTTGATCCAAGAAGGTTCGCCTAGGCCTTCCCCTTCCAGCTGTCCCATGCACACTCGCCTCATACACTTGCTTTGTCAAACGACTGTCATCCATCCTCTCTACATGCCCAAACCATCTTAACATACCTTTCTCGATCCTCAACACTACATCTTCTTTCACTCCACACTGTTCCCTTATCAAACTATTTCTCACTCTATCATTTAACGTTACTCCACACAAACTACGCAACGCTTTCATTTCAACAGCATTCACTCTAATGTTTTTTCTGCCACACCCAACTTTCACTTCCATACATCAATGTCGGTACCAACACTCCTCTATAAACTGCCAGTCGTGCCTTATTGGACACTTTCCGGACACTTTCAAAAAAAATATTGAGTATCATATTTCTGATTTGAAAAATATTTTCATATTTTTCCGGTCATTTTTATCAACACAACTGCATTCCACAGCCGTAGTCTGTTCCGGCACTTTCTGTTTTCTGCTTTCGAACTATTTTAATTTTTAAGCCTACTATTGTTAGGAATCAATACTCTAGGTGCCATGTTATTTTAGAACCATCTCTAGATACATACCTAAATCATCGGATCCATATGAAAATAAATGACTGAAATGTTTTCAAATGCTCGTTGAATTTTGAGGCATTTTCTTTAAGCACAGAAGTTACGTTATTCCCGTGGGATCATAACCGAAGGTAACACCGTGTGCAGTAAGTAGATAGTTGTTGAAGTGAAAACTTCTTTAGGCGTGTTTGGCAGTTTAGAGATGAGAAAAAAATCTTGGATTCGCCTCGAAAAGGTCACGTGCTAGCCATGTGACTGCTCACCGACACCGGGTTATTTATCAAAAGAACCGTTCAAGTTTTCACTTCTGCCGCCACTAAGTATTATTGTTTATCGCAGTAACCTAGACTGTAAATTAACGACTAAAACACAATTCTACGTACCTACCAATTTACCCATACAAATAAAAATACACGCAGATTAATGAGAAAATATCATGTTCCATATTTTGTTTGCTTTCAGCTAATGAGAAAATATCATGTTATTTTGTTAGCTTTCAGGAGAAACTTAATAATACGAGTACTGCGAACGTCCTAGCTTAGCAAATATCAAAAACTGATATACGTAAAGCAAAAGCAAACAAATGAACTTTTCAATAGAATTCCTGCAGTGGCTATCTCTAAAGGACTGAAGATCCCTTCAACCTTGTGTGTGTGTTGTATGCATAAGGGTCACCACGAGCGCACACTTTTAATTATAGAAATTATCTCCATAATAAAAATGATTTAAGTACAACAGAACGTTTTCTTTATTCAATTAAATTTTTTATTGCTTTAAATTGATTTAAATAGTCTTTTAATAGAGGAAGGGGGGGTAATTTGGAATACTGCAGGTAATTTGGAATAGTAAGGTTTCACAGAAACTAGTAGTCCCATCTAGGTTTAATGGTAGTAAAGCAATGGAGATTGATGCCACCTGTCGATATGTTCACACCCTTCGTAAGCCGAACTTCCAAGATGGCGATCAGAGACTCAAGTGTGAAGCAGTGTCATTAAAAATTTTTGAGTTACGTAATTAACCCGCTTCGATCTTGACAATTTGTTATGTTTATACAGTTTAGCTTTATGTATACTGTAAAATGAATCATAAATTTTGCATATTGACTTTGATTTCAGTAGTTTGTATAAATATAACTAAATGATGCAAGGTTATGTCCGACCACATCTTGTTGCTAATTTGGAATACCCGAGGTGATGGTAATTTGGAATATGCCAAATCATACCAGTCAGTAGATATTGATTCTTAATGTGTGGGATTTGGGTGCACTGTGAATGTGCCGACTATGAAGGTGGATCCTATGTTTGTGATGGGTTTTGCAAATAATCCATTTATTTGATTGATTAAACTAAAAATGTGCCTATTGTAAATCCTATGTCTGTGATGTGTATTGCAAATAATTTATTTATGTGATATATACTGATTTGATTTAAAGAGAGATTATAACTGATTAAAAACGAATATACGTCTATATGCCTATTATTTATAGAATATTATATTATTTGTAGACTCACTTATATACTTTAGTGAAACCTCAAACTCACTGCAGGTAATTTGGCATACCTAATTGGTATTCCAAATTACCTTCAGTCAAGTTATGAACCAATTTTATTGTATTGCTCTAGGTATTGATTTAGGATATCATTTGTATTTGTATATCTTACATTTTCTTCTAAAACATTGGCGTAATAGTATCTATATAACTAAGTTAAGCATAGTGCATATAATTTGGAATACCTCTATTCCAAAATACCTGCACTAAATGTCGAAAACCGAATTCAGCCATTTTGCGGTGAACTTAAAACTTTACCTAGTAGCAATGTTCAGATATTTTTTATAGCTTGCAGATTAGTAGGTTATAGATGTAGCTTTCATTTAATAAAGGTTTTATATCCTAAAACACTACAGAAAAAAAAACACAGGCCTAAAACAAAATGGTATTCCAAATTACCCCCCCTTCCTCTACTTATAGATTCAGCAACATGAACCCCGCTGGACATGATACCGCATTTTTTTCACATTTGGCTAGGTACAAATATAACAAAGTATATAAGGACAGTAGGAAGATACAGCCTAGTAATTGCTCACTCTGGAAACGTTCACTTTCTAGTACCCACCCATTAAGGGCGCGTACTACCTCAAAACTGCTTCTACTCTGGATCATATCTATAAAAGTATAGAACCAATATTATTGATTTTTTTTTTATTATAGTTGAGGATATAAACTGTTGCTCCATTGTAGTGAAAACACGATTACTAAATATTTTATCGATAGAAAATAATCACAAGCTTCCCTCTGAATTTTACTTAAAAACAAAAGTACTCAATAAATACTTTAGCTAGACTAGTAAAACTTCGTATCTAAACTCAGCTTAGTACACTACGTGGTCCCATTGTTCCGAATTTTGATCTTTTATTGTTTTTGTACTTTTAATTAGCTAAAAAGTGTTTTAGCTCCGTAAATAACACTGCGCATCCATAGCTCTGTACTCCTAACACGCCGAACAAATCACACTCGCTGTCCCGCTTACAAAATGTTGGCGTATTATGGGCCCTTAAAGGCCGATTTTAGCAGAATTTTTTTGTTATACTACGAAATCTTACAGTCCTTGAAAGTTTTTGAAAACACTTAAAAACCATGACATAGGTACCTATTAGTTTTAGAATTCTTAATTTTATGTTAAGGCGAAGTGAGCTCTGACTTACGCCGCGCTCGCCACCCTCCTAGCCCCCTAGGCCGTCTGATGGTGTGCTGGCCGGCCCGCGCACAATTACACTGAACGTTATTTATAAATGTATTTTTTGCTAGAAAATAATACTCCTTGGCAATAAAATGAATCCGTAATCCATATTTATTAGGGAACACGTAGACGAAATTTCATTAAACAAATTTAAACAAGCAGCAAATGAAACTGCTTTTTGTATGATGAAGATCTAGAGGTAACTTTGTGATTTTTTGTAGAGGTAACTTAGTGAATATCATCTGGTCATGTGAATTTCACTTTGTGAATATCATGATTGATATTTAGTACTTCATATTTAGAAACACTCAGAGCCGAAGCAAATATATCATACAAACATTTGTCCCACCGCGAAATTCGAACTTGCATCTTTTGTGTCACTAGCGGGCTTTTACTCACACCACAATGTTGTGGAAATACTTTACACAATTTAAAGTTTAAATGAAACTTTGTTACTCATCGTTTTCCTGAAAGCCTTTGAAGGAGCACCTCTTTTGAGTACTAGTGAACTTTTGTATGTATTACTAGTGAACGTTTGCGTTCAAAGACTTCAAAGATCATAATAGGTTGTTATTATGTATTCTATTCTTATTCAAAAGAGTAACCCACGTCGGGGAAATATTTCTATGTATACAATGCGCTTTGTATTGTGAATAGATAGAAAAATATTTACTTAGTATTGAACTGTTTTGTTAGTATCTATGAATAGGTTAAAGCAAAATACAGTATATTGAGGAGTAGAATTAAGCATTTTGTTTGTGAATTTATTCCATCTAACATTTAAAAAAATGTCTGAGGCATCATCATCCACAACCCGACTTCACCCACTGCTGGGTATAGGCCTCCCTAAGTTTGTGCCATCCACCACGATCCTGCGCTAATCGGACCCATTGACCCCGCGACGTGTACAATATCGTCTACCCATCTAGCCGCCGGTCGTCCTACGTTTCTGTACCCAGATCTGGGCTGAGGCACTACGTACTTAAGCCTGTATTCATAGGTTGCTGTATAAATAAATCATTTAGTTAAGATGTAAGCGTTTACATTTTGGAATTGAATGAGCAAATAAACAACATTTTCATCCACACAACAACCGCATGAATACGACCGCGTTCTATTCCATGCTCAAAAAAATGCTAGACATTTAACACAGCGTCATCTAGCCCAAAACTAAGCAAACCTTGTAGGTACTGGGAACCATGTAACAGTTTTACCAATTAAGTATTACATCCTAAAGTCATGACACGTAGCCGAAAATGGCTAGGTTGATTATATTCTGCTAACTTATGTACTTTTGGTTTGTAAATACATACATATTATGCATAGAAACACCCAGACCCGAGAGAAATATTTGCAGATCATACAAACATTTATCGCGCGGCGGGAATCGAACCCGCAACCTTCTGCGTCCCAAGCGGGCTTTCAACCACTGCGCTACAGAGATCGTAATATTAATTCAAAAAGCGTGGGCTAAAAAAACAGTTAGGTAGGTATAGAAATCCCCTTCGACAATCCTAGTAACATGTTACCAGGGTCCAATATCCAAGCGCATGGTTTTTATGACAAAAATATTTTACTGTATCAACATCTCTATCATCGATACCTAAACGAACATAGTAAAAAAATACTTATTGGCTAACCAATGTTGTCTTCAATGTTCATATTTTCTAGAAACTGTTTTCAGACTTCTTACATTCTCGACATCTTTGTGCCTATTCATCAGACAGTAGGTGTCCCGTACCACCGTTTCTCATAGGGAATCATAAAAACCCAACACCACAGTTCTTATGAAGAAAACAACAACCTGAATACAGCAAAGCTTAACCAACCAGAAGAGAGCTATGTGTGTCCTTGGTACGCGCTGTAATCCTTAAGGTTACATACCTTCATGAAAGAGGTCGGAGATCTGGATAAACTGGCGGGTCTAAATTCGCGATAGGTGCTTTGGCACAGTGCCAACCTCCTTGCGTCTGTCTTTGCATAAGGAGAATGCCATTGCTTGGTAGTCGTAATTAAAAACTTATCATGCAAGTTTTTCAAGAATAATTATAAATCAAACGAACGGCTAACATAAATTTAAATAACAGTGAAATAAAATGAAATAAAACCACCTTGCTTGACTGTAGGTATGTACTAGTACTAGTATTATATTAGGGTATCTGGGGTACCTACCATTTAACGTCACGGAATTGTACTGAGGCTGTCACCGATATTTTCCTAGAAAATATGGAGCATTATTACACCAATGTTAATTGTAATTTAGTAATTACATTTAATTAATTAGCTGTTCAATTAAGCCTCTTTACGGCGCTGTTCAACTAGCGGTTTGAATGAAATTCAGATATGAATCTACAACGCTAACTAATTGCCTAGCCAAATCAAAATCTAAATAAGTACGGGTAGGTACCTAATATAAATAAATAATTCAATTTCTGGTGCATTGGTGGCAATATGGCAAATGTTGGGCTTTTTGGATCTATTCACGGTTTAATCCGATAAACTTCGCTGATCCGATAACAAAAAAAAAATTCAGAGCGCGTTATTCAGATAGATAATTCCATCACGTTTTTAAGGTTCCGTACCTCAAAAGGAAAAAAACGAAACCCTAGGATCACTTTGATGTCCGTCTGTCTGTCTGTTTGTCAAGCCCTTATCTCAGGAACACGTGCAGGTATGGAGTTGAAATTACTCAGGTCTACAGCCCCTTGAAGCTGTGAAAAAATCAAACTTCTAAGTTAACGTAAAAGATACGGGCGTTTATGCCGCAAAAAACGTGTATTTTGACCGACAATCTCAAGGAAATCAAAATGTAGGTATCTATAAGCATAAGGTACCTACTTTCCGTTGATCTAGAACTATGAAAGGTAGTACCTAATATTATACAGATAAACTAGGTACGTACAGCGAAAAATCTGGAAACTATACATCCCACTATAATATAATAAAGCTAAAAGTTTGTGAGTTTGTTTAGATGTTTGTGTTTCAATCACGCCTAATCCAATGAACCAATTTGGATGAAGGCTATTCAAAATGTTGGTACCACGCAGGTGAAGCCGTGCGCAGTAGCTAGTTTGTAATAAAATCATAAAAATAAAGTCTTAATTCAAATCGGAAAAAACTATGAGACTTGATTCCCAATCTATTTATAATGTACCTACAGAGTTCGGAACCCTCAAGTAAGTCCGACTCGCACTTGTCTGGTTTTTTCGAACTCACTGTCATTGCAGACTTTCAGAACGTTCGTATTTTCGTAAAAGGTTAGCGTTGGTTACCCAAAAATCCGTTTCAGCTCTCAACGAAAATTTTTATATTCCTTGTGTATATACATATGTATATCTCTGACTTACGCATTCTAAATCCTTGATCTCTAAAGATTTAGATTGTGTATACTTAAGCCAGAGACATGGACATGTTAGCTAGTACTAGACTTATCCCTTACCCTAGACTTATTCCTGACCTTTTTATCTTGTAAATGGTATTGGGTGGGACTAAAATACATGAGTTTCTGAATAGCTTGGCTATAAAGGCAAATTTCGTTTTAGACACTGTACAACTTAGGTAATCTGAGTTTATAGTTTATTGCCACTCCCTCCACGTCCATAATTAGATTATCGACTGCCGCCTCCGATTCTGTAGGACCGCTGGGATCACTTTGAGCTATAGGTGATTTTACTCCTGTTCCTTCGCGACCTGGCATATTACTTTTTACACATCCATCCAACAAAGGCTAAAAACGTTTCAGATGACCCGCTCATGAGCGATATAAATAACCTTATTATTGTACCCTAGCTGTCACTCCGACTGTCGGGGTCACAGAGTCCGGTTTACATTATTAGTCCAGCCATCTAGCTGGATTCAAAGTAGACCGATTTATATTGGTCGATTTAAAATGTCGTTGCATTGCTTGGGTGGGACGCAATGTATGAAGTTTTAAATTCAGGAGAATAGATTTCGCATTGAGTGGGAAGTTCCAGTTACCGGACTGGAATGCTCAGTACATTTCAGTGCCAGTTTACATTTTTCTAGTAGCAACCTAGCGGCGCTGGACTGGAATAATGTAATCCTGATTTTAATCGTAACATATTTTTCACAGAGAGTGCATTATGAACTATGTCTACGGCCACCATAGGGTTTTTCAGTATTTTATTCACTTTGATTTAATACTTTGCAAAGAAAACATAGGAAAAAGTGTACAAACGATATTGAACAAATATCTTGTACAGAAAATTAATATAGAACAACACTAACATTTTGGTTGATTGCAATCATGATCAACTAAATTATAGAAGGATTCAGATGCAGAATTGCAGAGGTCACGGTACAAATGCTTTTATTAAAATTATTTAAAATTGATAAAATCGTAATTCTTATTTTTTACGTCATTTGCTGCTCCACTAGAGAAATATGTTGCAAAGAGAATATAGCCACTACGTTTATCTATACTAATATAATAAAGAGGAAAGATTTGTTTGTTTGTTTGAAATGAATAGGCTCCGAAACTACTGGACCGATTTGAAAAATTCTTTCACTAATAGGATCCTACATTATCCCATATTTTATCCCGGGGAAGTGAAGTTTACCCGAAGGATCGCGGGTAACGCCGTGGCGGACAGCTAGTACATAATAATTTTTAAACGTAGTGGTTATATTCTCTTTGCCCGTTATTTAATAAAAAGTATCTTTCTCTATGCCCTATGTAGTGGGGGCAAAGTGGGGGGAGGGGGGGCAGGAAGAGAAGAAGTTGCTGCTCCACTATTCAAACCGTCTATGGTAGATTGTAAGTAGGTAGGTGTGTATGATGAAGATGAAGGAGGTTTCCAAAGTATCTACAACCTTAACGTAGTATTTATACCTACTCACAAAATAAATCATACTTTTTGAGGCGGAATAAATGGCGAGTCTCGTGAAACAAATGAGGCTGGCAGTTCACAAATGAATGCCCCATTCTTAGTATAAAAGATCATTGCCCATTCTCCAAGTGGTATTCCTGTCCTTATAGCTAGGTAGGTATACGAAATAGAACCGGGTCAAGGTTATGTACAAAGAAACTTTCGGTCGGGCAATTCTATTATGAATGTTTGTCCGATAACTCTTACCTAAACTACACCGTTTGCAAGTAACCTTAACATGTTAAAGGGTGACAGTCAGTGAACGGCAGACCTTCGAGATTTTATAAAAGCTGAAAGTTTGTCTACCTATATACTATACATAACTACCTAACTAGGTATACGAACGATCCCCGAATATGCAGTTTGGATCGAGGTGGCTTTGGGAGATATGAGGTATCAAAGGTGCGTCAAATAGCACCCAAAATTCGTTATAGTAGGTATAAACGCTGAGTTTTAATATACTATGATTTTGTAAATTGCCTCCCGTCTCGGCAGACCGCAATTATCTCAGAGGGACAACATTTTTTAAATTCTCGGTCTTGCTCGCCGAAACCATCACAACTGGACAGTAATTTAGATAGATACCTACAACTTTATTGGCACAGATACACAGACACACTTCATAATAAAACAAAAACATAGATAGGTAGGTACTTAAACTAACACAAGTTAAAACTGCATAACTAACCTAAAGCATAAAAAAAGAAAAACACAAAACAGTTATAGGTAGGTGCAAGGTCTGTGATTTGGTGTGCCAAATAGGACCAGTCTCAGCTTTTTTGTTACTCTGTACCTATCGCCAGGTGCAGAGCAACGCTGGTTTTCAGACTGGGCCTGGGTTGTATTTGTGCATTATTTAAATAAATTAAAATGTTTATTAAGTACAACAAACATTTAACATCTCTCCTCAATCGATTGACTTCACGTCGCGTCGTTCGTATCCGTAATTGTGTTTCACAATCCACACTTATGAAACTTGTGTAAACACCCACAAACTGGGTAAACTAACGGGTAACTAAGTTACCAGAGACTTGTCTTGGTGTTTATCACTTCCTCGGAAATGCGGTAAACACAATAAATAAATACCAATGCCAGACTTTTCACACAGCAACAACATCACCTAGCCCCAAAGTAAGCAGAGCTTGTGTTATGGGTACTAGATGAATATAAATACTTACATATTATACAATAAACACACACCCGAGACCAATATTTGAAGATCACACAAACAAACATTGGCCGCGGGGATCGACACCGCAACCTTCTGTGTCCCACGTGGGCCCTCGCCCACTGTGCCACAGAGGTCGTCAGAGGTCGTCAAATGAATGTGAGCGACCTGAATATGACAATGTTCCAATGGATTAATTTAAAAATATTATCATGCTTGCAACCTTTTTATAAAAGCTACACACGTTGCATGTTATTGCACGCTCGACTACATATTCAGATGCTGACAGATTGGTTTAAGCCATCGATCATTGAAGGGGGCTACCCCGAACCCCAATCAGAGAATACCTTATAATACTACGTATCGAATGGACACTCGTCGCCTCAGACCAATAAAACCCCTCTTCGAGTTCTCGATTGCATTCAAATGAACGCATGTGGGAAAACGTGATACTGTACAGTGTGACTGTACTGTGTGAGTAGGTAAATATATCGGGGAGTTAACATGGAGTTTTGTTGGGTGTCCGGTAGGGTGGGTCATTTTTGTTTTTTTCATTTTTTTTTTTATAATAGTGATAAAATTGTGTTAATGGTAGAATAAATGAAATGTGCAAAATATTTTAAGTCTCCAATTTGATTAACTGCCTCCGGATTCACTTTTAAGTTGAAAAAATCTCATACATAGGGGTAATTTTTATGTTTTTTTTTAAATAAAAAATTGTGTTTTACTATATATTATCGACTTATTTACGTAAAAAGAGCAAATCAGCAAGAAAAGGCTTCATCAAGGCCCAAATAGAATATCGCCAAGATAAACCAAAAATGTCAGCAAGACAAATTCTAAGGTAAGTGAAATAAATAATTAACATAATTTTACTTCATTTTCAGTCCTTATTTTTCTCTTATCAATAAATATGTGAATAATACTTGTGTTTTATTGAAAAATAAAATACTATAAAAAGTATTTTCATATTAATATTACGATTTGAAATCAGCCATTTTTGCTAAATTTTAAAGTTTTGAGATCAATCCGGAGGCAGAAGATAATATTCCATCTTTACAATTATTTGCATATGAGTTAAAGACGTACCATAGCACCCTTTTATCGCTATTACATAAATAAATAAGATAAAAAAAAAAAAACATACATTGGTGGCCCACCCTAGTGTCCGGGGTGTGCCCCAATGTTAATTTAAAATTGATGGGCTTCGATTTTGATGCGATTCCTGAACTTCGTTATCGCGCTTTTATTGGATTTAACTTGCAACTAGCTAACCGATCAACTTATCATCGAATCTACAAGTTAATTGAGCGATGTTGCCTCAGGCTACCAAACTCGGATTTTATGTAGGTAAATAAGTTTTAGGTAATTAATACATTTTTTTGTGAAACCAGTATAATCTTACGTTCTTGGTTTTAAAAATAAATATGTAAGTATCGCATTTTCAACCGTCAGATAATATATATAAAATGGACCAATGAAACCATAGCCAAAACTGTTTGCAATGCTACCAAAATTATGTATAATAAGCCAATAACCATCAATGCATATGAATAACAACTAAGTATTCAATGTATCGGTCACGATACAAAACATATACAGGAAAAGGGAGCTCATGCATTGCAAATATGTTGCGCCCGCCAACATACAACCAGTTGGCGTGCTTGGAATGTACTAGTATTAAGCGACTGGAAAATCGTGGCGAATAACTGAAAACTGTACTATTTCAAGAATAAGCAATGTAGTCTTCTTTTGTAGTACGTATTATATTATCTGGGGTAGTACCTACCACAAAAGGATTTTAACTAGTAGGTATGTTAGGTACATGAGAGATTGATGAATTTGGGTTAATGTAGTATTTATGTATTACCTATGTTTAGAAGAATAACTAGGCACTGACTACGTTAGCACACAAATCGTCATAAATTTGCAATATTCCATTCTTTTGTATTAATAATCCGACGATTAAAAAATCGACTTCCAGCAGCTAAAAGTTGATAGGTACCTATACCGTTTCGGTAAAATGAAAAGCGCATTCGCTGCACTACAATAGGCATGATGACAGTAATCAAGTTTCGCCAAAATATTTAACTGGTCTAATTAATAGGATTGCAGGATTGAGAAAAATGCATTTATTGTCCTAATAATGTCGAGATTATTGAATGATTTAATAAAATAAATCTACAAAATACAACAATCCGCCATGATAGCTTTACGCCAATCAGAGCGCGTGACGTCAATACTCAATATAATAGACCAAAACTGCGCCTTTTGTTTCCTTTCAGCTTTAGCTCTGCACGTAGTTTTTGCTTTGTAGTGGTGAGCTGTGACGTCAAAACAGCCGCTATGACACCGACGAGCGTTTTGGCGTGAATTTCAAATTTTAATTTTAAATTTGATTTTTATGTTTGAAAACCTTTATTTTCTACTGAAATATGATGTTTTTTTCATATAACAAATCATTCTGAACACCATAGAGCAGATTTTGAAAAATTGACATCATGCCTAAACTACAATGCATTCGCGACGGAGGTTTCACAAAGCCGATAAACCCATAAACTCAAAAAACTTTTTCCTAAAAAAGTATCACAAAATAAGGTCATTCCATTCTGGCTGCCTTCGAATAAAAACAAAGACTACGAATACGGTTTGCAATACAGGTGGGTTTTTGAAAGGGACATGAAGGGTACCTTAACCGTTGTAGGTACAGGAAAACAATATTCTTAGGAGACCATCTCTAACTTTTTGCAATTTTTTTAATTGCCAATCGATTCTATTTGATGTAGGGATCAAAAGACTCCGATAGTAAAGTTTTATTTGGTGAACTAATTAATCAATTAAAAGTTTTTGCCCGAAATAAAGGCGAGCGCTCGTAGGATATTAAAATACAATTAAACGGATTGATATGGTAGAACGCACCCATCGTTTTATTCTGGATTAGTATTAAAATATTTTAATATTGTTTCAGAGATTGCCCCCGATATATGCATTGAGGAGCCAGAACCTGAAGTTCCATCTGTACCGGTCACCAGTAAGTACCAATCTGTATACTTCTTTTTCTTCTTGTCGTGTCACTAGTTATTTTTAACTAGTGTGATACTAAACTACTTATAGCGTGGTTGTGGTAATGTGTGTTTGCCAACAATAAACAGGATCACGATTGTCACCACGATGCGGTAGACATTATTTCAGATCTTTTATGTACCTATCGCAGATCGTATGAACATTGTATAATATGAGGTAGTCAGAAGCATGTCCAAAAAGATAAGTGCACTTGTTTTGGTTTTTCGCTGTCTGTCATTCAGTTTGAAGATTATTTTGTGTTACGGCAACTCTACACATTCGCCGAACTATTCGCCGAACTATTATTTGGATAGATGACAGGCGAAAACAGGCGATGAGGCCCTCTACACGTTCGTGACCGTCGGCATTCGCCTATCATCGGCGAATATGTAGATGGCACAACATAATATTGTAAGTAAGGACACCCAGACTAAAGAAAGATCTAAAATCAAAGATAGCCTAAGTACTGGATAAGCTTCTAGCAAGAGCTTTGTAAGTTTGGCGCCAATGGAATCGCTGATTTGAGTTTCCATCACTTAGCAGATTGTAAATTTGCTCTACACTAGACCGAGGATAAGCGGTTCAGAAACTTGAGTCTTGGACCGTGAACATTTTCATTAGACGGAGTATTCCCGCAGCTCAAGATAGCTAATAAAGTTATCTAGGAATAGGAGGAATAGTTTTAGATTTATTTGAAGGTCTAGCAAAATATTTTGTTTAAACAGTTTAACTTGTCTGGTAAAAGTAAAATTAACCCAATTCATCTTTTCATAGTGTCAAAGAATAGAAACATCCTTGGACAAAAAAGTCTCATAAAGTATGGTTTCGACGTGGGAGAACTCCGGCATTGTCTCAACTCAGAAAAGTTAATACGGCAGTGGTGAAATGAGTAGAGGGAACGCAATTTTCTAAAAAAACAGTCACCGTAGTTTGCGATTTGGCCGAGTTCGCTCGTAGACATCCATCTGGAATTTATAAGTATTCCATATATTTCTTTCTCTGATTAGCGTTTTTCATCTTTTACAAGTCAGGTTACACTAAGCGATATAAACATCAATTACGGCTTCTTAAAAATTGTAAGACTACAGACTAAGTGATCCCAGCGGTCACACTGAATAAATGATTTTTGACTTTGACTTTGGCCAATCAATGTCAAACCCTGATGTCCAATATGTTCAATTATTATTGAATTCGTCACTCATACCCAGGAGTTTCCAAAATCACCCATGTTTGTTCCCCGATTTTTTTTTAAATGGATAGGTATGTACCTTTCATCAATATCATTCAAATATTTATAATCAAAAAGTTTGAATTTCCTAACTCTACATAAAGTTAAGAGAAGGAGCACAATAATCTAAGTTTGTTGGTCTGCAGTTATGATGAGACCATTTCTATGATAATTTATTTATAGCTTTGCAGTAATATTTTACAAAGGAACCTGAACAGAAAGGGAATCGTAAAGCCTTGTACGGACTACGCGTCGACTACGACTACGTTCAGCGACTAGTAGGTATGTACGTACGCAGCTTCACAAGTCAGAAACATTCAACGAGTACTCGTAGATGAGAGCGCTCACAACCATTTTTCAGTGTCAGAGAAAAATGTTCTTTGTTCAATATAATTATTTTCATAGTGAGAAGGACTTGAACTTGTTTTCGTCGTAGGTACTGTAGTCGCCAGACAAAGAAGTACACAATTTTTATATAGTAAAATGTGCTTAGGTTTTTTAATTAGGTATACGAGTTCGTAGATACAATTCTGGATTACAAGTAAAATAATTTTGAACATTTAAAGAAAAGCTGTTTTCTTTTATTAACACAAGATAGTCAGGCTATCGATGATGATGATGATGGATGTGTGCATAAATGTTTGCCTATAGATGAACGCTCCAAAAACTACTCATCTATTTTATCGAAGTACGAGTACCTATCCATCGATTCGTTTTTATAAAAAAAGCAAACTAAAAGACTTCGTTTTTATAGCATGTACCTACTTATATTTATTCTGTGGCCCTGATGACATAGACTATCATCACTAGCTTACAGAACCTATAATAACCAACTGATTTTCGTAGAAAATAATATTTTTGGCCAAAGTCAGAAAGCGTTGGTCAAATAAAATCATAGAATTTTATTTACTTAATTCCTAGTTTCTCTAGTTAGAATATCAAATATTTCTAATTCCGTGTATCATGAATTGTCGTTTTGAATGGACATTATTGGTATTGGGAATTATTATGATTGGACATTATTATGAATGGACATTATTATGATCTGACAATTTTATGAATGGACATTTTTAAACTATTTTTCATTTTTTCTAATTGGTCATTAGTCGTGCAAAGGATTTTATCAGCATCAAATTTTTTCGTGAGAATTTTTACGTCGGGTTTTAGCGTTTCAACATGCATATGCATCATTATGCATAGGTATTATCAATTTCCAACATTCTTTATATTGGTTATAGAATTCAAGGCACGGATTCACAGACGTTCCATTAGTGTTCCACATAATGCCTTGCCTAATAACGTCCTGCCACGTACCGTACAATGCGCCACATGACAGCCATTAGCAGAATACAGTTAGCACTGGAATAGCAACTGCGTCCCTATCACTGATTAGCAGTAATGTCTAAGGGCTGTGTATGGTATACCTACTTTACTGCGCGCACTTTATTAAAATGCTACTCATTGAATAAAGCTAAAAGTTTGTGAATTTTTTAGATTTTTGAATATTTGGGGGTTTGTATGTTCGTGTTTCAATCACGCCTAAACCAGTGAACCGCTTTGGATGAAACTTGGTATAGGCGGCATAGATAGTGACTTGAATGCCACGCGCTGACGCTAGTAACTAATAATGAAGTAGAAAACGGACTTTTATGATGGACTCTGGTCGAATGATCGAATGATAATGAGTTTTACTGGAAAAATACATCCCTCACACAGGGACATGGTGCAATAAAGTCTAATATTAGTGAAGTGACCCCCCCCCAAAGTCTAATATTAGTGTAGTGACCCCTCGCCAGTGTACCTGCCGCCAAAGTAGATAGTAGGCAACGACGAATTGGTGCGATTTCGTCCTTGGATTTAGACCTTTCCTTGTAGTACTTAGCTACAACGTCCCATTGTGTTTGCTGTATAAATCAAAAGGCTCAGTAGCAGGAGGCAACTTATCCTCCTTAAACTTGGCATTTTGATTTATACAGCGGTACTTCAAGGCATTACAAAGGTCACTAAATTAGTGACATTGTAAAGAGGGCCAAAAGTACCCTACACCCACTCGTATGAAGAATGTAATGAGTATGAACGTGAGTTAGGATCGTCGCAAGTGGAAATATGGGAAAGAGGGGTGACTATATGTATGTAAAGGTCATCAAATGACCTAAACTCCAGCATTATTTTTATGCAAGTAGATTGGCACGCCAATGTATTTGCCAGTGGTTTAGGTATTGTACCACTTCCTTTTTAGTCCGCTCTACTTCAGTCTGATTTACTACGGCTTCCTCGGCGATGAACAATAGAGGGTAACTATAGTTAAGCGTACTCTATTAAGTTTAAATCGATGTTATTATGATGTCTGATGCCTACATTTGATAGGAGTTGGGTTAGTTAATGAGCGTGAACTTTGATGTGACTCATACATAAGTTAACTTTAAAACAAATTAGCTTCTGCGCGCGGCTATGCCCGTGTGGTACCAAGATTTGAATAGCTTTTATGCTATTTCAGGTCACTATCTACGCCTATTCCAAGTTTCATCCAAATCGGTTCTCTGGTTTAGGCGTGATTGAAATACAAATATCAAAACAAACTTAAAAACTGAGTGGGATAAACGTCTGGTTAGAGCGTTACCAACTGGTATTGGAATACATCTGCACAAGCCACGCCGTTCAAAATGCCATAAAAGGGTTATGAAAATTGGTGTACATTCGGAATTTGCAAGTTTGCATTCTACGTGGCATGGCACTTCTTTACTTCGCCATTATGTTTGCAGATTTTGAAACCAACACAACACGGTTTGCGGTTATAACCCGGCCCACAAATGATCTTTCATTATTTATATCTCAATGAATGCCTTTGTTTGAGCTATGTTGAAAAACACCTCACGTATCTCACTGATTTGTGGACCAACACACCACACCAAAGTGACCACAAACTAGTCTGTATGATGGCCACAAAATAACGAATATATTACCTAAACCAACGGGAAGTGCCGCGGTGGAATTATTGAGTATGTATACGAGTAGGTAGTATGACGACCTCTGTAGCGCAGTGGGTGAAGGGCAGCCTGCCTTCGATGCAGAAGATTGTCAGTTCAATTCCCGCTGCGGGACAAAATGTTTGTATGATATGCAAATAATCTCGGGTCTGGGTATTTTCTATGTAAGTGCTGCTTATAGGTAATAAAAATGTATTTATTTAATTTTATCGTGGAGTGCAGTATCTACAGAATTTATATTTCATCCAGACGTCGAATAATCCTAATTCATTGAACATCATGCGAGGAGCGGAGTTCAATAAAATTGTAAATAAAGCAATTCCTTTGCCTAAGGCACAAAATAATGTTAATCAGATTTGTGGGCATTTTATGCTTTTGGTTTGTTATTGAAAGAGGTACTTTATCATTATTAAAATCTTTTTTTTTATATAGGTTTCCCCCTACATATTCGCCGATGATAGATCGAATACCCGCGCTTACGAACGTGTATCAGCCGTGTTGGCCGAATGGGGTTGTACCTCGACTTTCAATCCGAAGGTCGTGGGATCGAATCCCAGCCGTGCATCAATGGATTCTGCGTTTCGTAAAATATATATGCGCTCTGAACGGCGAAGGAAA
This sequence comes from Epirrhoe alternata, assembly GCA_963565295.1. Classification (NCBI taxonomy): domain Eukaryota; kingdom Metazoa; phylum Arthropoda; class Insecta; order Lepidoptera; family Geometridae; genus Epirrhoe; species Epirrhoe alternata. Next base: position 8,434,640 of record OY751375.1, read on the forward strand.
ACATCGTGAGGAAACCAGTTAGTATTCTTATAGGCGGCGATGATCTTGCTACCGTGCTGGCCGAATGGGGTTGTACCTCGACTTTCAATCCGAAGGTCGTGGGATCGAATCCCGGCCGTGCATCATTGCGCTTTATCACGAGCTCTGAACGGCGAAGGAAAACATCGTGAGGAAACCAGTTAGTATTCTTATAGGCGGCGATGGGCTTGCAACCTGTCACGTATGAAATACTAACTTCTGCAAGATGTGGGCATGTGTCAAATATGTATTTGTACATGCCTCTGACTACCTCCTTAGAAATCTTTAAAGGATCTGGCATATAAAGATCTGAGAGAATGTCTACCACGCCTTGGGGATACAGTCGTGAACCTGTTTACGTTTTTGTTTTACGAACGTGTAGGTAGAGGGTCTTTTCGCTTGTGTTCGTAGATCGTTGGCTATCCAATAAATAGTTCGGCAAATAGTTCAGCGAATGTATACAGAGGCTATAATACCTATGATGTGTTATGTTTTCCATCTCCCTATTTAAGCCATTATCATTCATAGCCATTCTCCTAATAGGTATATGTTTTCTCTTTCGTAGGTGAGGAGAGTGATACTGGTGATAACGAGGGAAGATTGTCTGCTGAGAGCTCCCCGCAGCGGCGTCGTCGAGGGGGCATCCTTAAAGGAGGAAGGCTTTGGAAGTCCCTCGACAAAGAAGATAAGGAAAACGAACAGGTAATTTATTATTTGTAACTGCCTACTAGGTGGAAAACAGAAAATAAAATGAGATGGAGGTGTTCTGTGAGATTCAGGCGACACAATTTCTTTCTTGGAAAAGTCTGCTGATAATAATGACAAACAGAGTTGTATGACCAAAAAAGTTTATAAGCTCACATCTTTCGAAGGCTAACATATTGGCTAACATAAAATAAAGTTTGTCAAAATTCAGTCTCCGTAAACTATGTCCAAAATGTTGACCAAATATTTATTCCAACTCACAGAGTAGTCTCGTTTCTAACAGAAATCTAGGGCAAGTTTTTAACTGTCTAGATATACCCAAGCAAAGTGGATAAAACAGAGTGTCTCGTCCGCTCACCGCAAATAGAGACGATGGAAATAGCGTCAACCACACCTCTGAAACTTGCTATAGTTTGGAAGCCAGTGGGGTGTATCATTATCATGTTCCCTGGCTAGATAAAGCATCCAAGCGTGACTATGATCCCCTGAGGCTGGCAAACTGCAGCTAGGCTATAAGCGTACTAAGCGTGTCTTAATCTTGACGCATATTTTCTGATATAATTTTGCCCTAAATCCTTTCACTGAGGTTTACGTGACATTATAAAATTTTAAAAGCTTGGTGGTGTTATCAAGGATGATTTACTATTTTGTACACTCAAGGTTAGCATAGCCCTGGGTGTTATTAAGAAAAATGAAAATTTGAATAAAACAGATAAATGTTACCATTGTGAATAAAGCCGTGGCTGAAAATTTTTCATGTCCAATCAAGGATGAATTTAATACATGGTGTTTTATTCAATCCTTTTACAGTAAAGTCACATATAAAGTAACTGAGCAGAAAAATACACCTCTGGGCGCGGGTTCGTAATAAAAATACCAATAAGAACATTGCTCAACAGCTGTAAAGGCCCTTCTTAAACTATACGCACTAACCGTACTACCTAATCTCGGGCAGAAGATACGACCTACGCGTTTTCAAGTTTCAACCTCATTGATCGGGTCCAAGTCCGCAGTCTCACTTGTCTACGTCGTCGCCAACACTAAACTCTATGCTCGTTCAAGGTAGTTTCAAACGTACTACGCTATGTACTCGACGTAAGTATAGAAAATCTTTGCGCGTGCCTTATAAAAATCATCATGCGGAAATGGTTCTGCTTGCTTATTGAGTGCTTATTTATACCTACATTTTATTTAGGTTAGCAGTTCAATGTAAGCTAGAAGAGGGTTATTTTAATAATTTAAATGTTCTGGTTACTTTACTGGGCGAAAATATTCTTTTCTTCTGTACAGTGAACTTGAGCGTGAAAAGTTGGGGTCCACGAGTTGAGGATTGAGAAAAGTTAGTGAAAGTTTTACCGATCTGAAAACAAGTTAAACAAAGTTGTTTTAGGAATTTAATAAAAAAAAAAGTTACGGCCATGATTAAAGTGTCAGACTGCTTACGTATTAACTTAATTTCTAATGGTAGGTAGGTACTCGTAATACCACGAATTTTCGAACGCTTCGAAAAGGTCACATGCGACTTGCGAGTCACGTGACTGCTGACCGACACCGGGTTATTTGTAAATTTTAGAAACATTCAAGTTTTCACTTCTGCCGGGACTCCTTGAGTTCCACTGTGGCGCAGTGGGTGAAGCCTTTTGCGTCGTAAAAAGTTGCGGGTTCAATCCCCGCAGGACAAATGTTTGTAGTGATCTACACATTTTTTCTTGGGTCTGGTTGTTTTCAATGTATAATATGTATGTAATTAAACAAAATGTATGTAGTATATCAGTCATTAAGTAAACATAACGCAAGCTCCATAAGCAGAGCTTGGGTTTTGGGTACTTTGGTGCTAGTTGATGCTGTGTGAAAAGACCAGCATTATTATTATTATGACAATAGCTTTTCTCAATAACAAAACCATCAGAATCAATTGACGGCGTGTTCTGAACGAAAAATCCTAAATCCACGTATTTTTATTTTCGGTTTGGAACGTTTGTCATTTTATGTTGCTTTAAAAGTCGCGTCGGCCGTATGCTTTAGACCCCTCGCAGACTACAGACTTTCTATCGGCCGATAGTTGAGACGGAATATACTTCGGCTCGCAATGAGTATGGAGAAGTAATGTAGGTATATCCCGTCTCAACTTTCGGCAGATAGAAAATATGTAGTCTGCGAGGGGTCTTACAACGATGATTGCATGTCAATTGCGATATTATATTTCAAATAATCCACTAGCTATACAGTTTACATTTTTGCAGAATGAAGACCAAAGATCGATAGCCACGGCGAGTGACGAGGATGGTTCAGTCACGCGATCGGTGCGCTTTGTCGAAAGGCCTGCAGCTAACTTCGAAAAAGTATCCGAAGAGAAAGTGGAAGATGCACAACATGATGGTGATACTACACCACAGAAAGAATACCCCGGCACCACACACAGGTAAGATACGATCAAACAAAACTTCCAGATATAGGATAAAAAAGGCCAAGTGGTGGTAAATACATCATCTGTGAAAATTTCAACTATCTAACTATCACGGTTCATGAGATACAGCTTGGTGACAGACCGACAGACAGACAGACGGACGGGCCAGCAAAGTCATAGTAAACCCTAAAAATGTAAGCTTCGAAATGTGATCGCAAACATTGTCAATAAAATTGATGTGCACATCGGGAGGCTGGTCGATTTTAGTTGTGTGTGCATGCACATTATTTCAGTGTTGGAATCAGTTGGAACGCTCCATACACACAGAAACAAATCTACACACACACAATGACACACCCGCCTTCGTGAGATATACCTAACAACTGCGTCGTTTTCGTATTCTGTGCCATTTTACTAAACACATAATAATTTAAGTTCCGGTGAAGAGACCGAGTTTGTTGTTTGAAATTCTCGGTTTGCTTTAGTTTAAGAAATTTTAGTGCTTTGGGAATATGAAACCTCATACTTTATCTTTGATTTCTTCGTTTTAATTTAGTGAATTCTTCCATTACCTTTTCTTTAAAAATGGTTTACAATTTATACAAGCTAGGTTATTTAATAAGTAAATTAAGTTTGTATGAGTCAGTGGCCAACCTCTACGTTTTGCGGCCTAAAAACTTCGTATTTGTGGAATGTTTGTTGCCACGTATCTTCATGAAAGGAATGTTGATGGCTTATGTTCTGATAAACATTAGGCTATCTTATTTTCTAAAACCAACCCTATGGTGTATAATACAGTGTGTTAAAATTTATACGGAAAATTATATTATTCCTAGGTTCTTATTACATTTTAGAGTACACAAAGTAAAAGGACTTCATTTTTGGGTTGTAAATAGACGTATAACCGTATCAATTTAATTCCTAAGCCGTTATAAGTTTTCACTTCAAAATGTATCTTCTATTGATTTTTTAGGACATGTTGCATAATTATTTTCATGGACAACAGACATTCCACCAATCGCACACTCATGCACGCTCGAATGGACTAAGTTATACAGAAAGAAACAATCAATTGTTAGGATAGTCAGTATCGATTTTCTCGGGATTTTCTTAAGAAAACAAAAAAAAAAAACATTACACAAATATTTTTTATTTATTTGTTGAACCCAATTGCTGAATTAAGTTAGTTTAAAATGAAAGACCATAAACAGAGTAACATTTAGATCGGTCAGTGAGGGAAAGTCTAAAACTATAAGACATACGAAGATCTGACTTTCTAATTCGAATAGCCATTTGCCATTTGAATCTCCATACCTAACCAAATCACTGTCGATCAAACCAATTAGGAAATTGAAGCAACATACTTGAAATTGTAATTAAAGCTCTAAATTGAATCGGCACATTTATGAAGCTACGAGTAAGTATTTGGAATTCAGGCAATTTTCATCACTTGAATACTAACAAATTGTATTACTTCTTGGATCAAATTGGCGACATTTTGGAGAAGGGCCAGGTCAAAAGTACCCTAAACCGACGAGCATGTATGAAGAATGTAATGAGAGTGAATGAGGCGAAAGTTGTGTGTCAGGATCGTAGCGACTGGAGATCCGTGGTCTCTGCCTACCCCTTTGGGAAAGAGGCGTGACTTTATATATGTATGTATGTATGTATGAATACTAACCTACAACATTCAATGCCAAATATTTCTACTGAAAATAATAAAAAATAAAAGCCGCTCTCACACTTGTGGAAGAGTAGATATAATTATAAATAATAAATCTATTACAAATAAGATAGACCGTTTTCATATAAAAATTAAACTTCTCAATACAAATATGAATCATATTAAAATTGACTCGTTCTCAAAAAGTTATTAGAGTGAAACATTTACCTAACAACAATTATATGTTATACCTCTACGATTTTCGTCTTACGGATACTCTGGCCTACATTTATAAAATGCGAACTAAACTTACGAGTAAATTATTTTAATAACATGATAGCATCGTAGCTCTAACTTCGTACAATTAAACTGCAATTAACAATGGACTAGCTAGGGTATAATTTATCATTTATATGGCATTCTACGTATATTGTCAGAACTGTGTTCGGCGAGGGCTATTACTTGTAGTACCCATATCCGTGTACCTCGTTTTTTAATCCAAAGGTCGTTGGTCGTATCAATACTCATACATACATACACCGGGTGGATTTTTGAGATGGGAGGGCAGGTACCTTAACCGTTGTAGCTAAGGGAAAACGCTCTACTCATACATACATACACCGGGTGGATTTTTGAGATGGGAGGGCAGGTACCTTAACCGTTGTAGCTAAGGGAAAACGCTCTACTCATACATACATACACCGGGTGGATTTTTGAGATGGGAGGGCAGGTACCTTAACCGTTGTAGCTCTTTCTACCATGTGGTCTCTACCTTCACTAAATTTTTGACTTTTTGGAAAAAATGTACGTACACATACAGCGACAAAAATGCAAAAAGTCGAGCCACCAGGACGAGCATTACAGTATTGTATCTTCCAACAGATTGGACACACCACTGATCCTGACAATCAACACTCCTAAAACAAACTCTGCGGTGCAACAGTTGTTCAACAGTGGCCGACCGCCCCCACCTGCTATCGAGCCGCAACTTGTCACGTCTGAAACTCTCAGGTAAACTTTTGGAACTTATAAAAACGAAGCTTCATATTATACCGGAGTAATATTCTGTGTGCGGTAACAATAGTTGAATAGATCGAAACATTATTGTATGGTGTATCAGTTGTGGTTGAAAATAGTAGTAACGCTTCTGGTGTAATCTAATCCTGTTTCAGTTCAGCCACGATATTGGCCTAACGATAATATTTATATTCAATTTTGACATTATTGTTACATTAACATTCATTTATTGCAATGAATGCAATTATTATGAAAGCTTGGCTGCATGTCTTGGCACAAAATCAAAACAAACGTCATTTTGTTGTAGACGATGATACCTAAGCAGTTGTGCAAATGTCTGCTAAGAAATCAGTTTTAAGAAGTATTATATTAAGGTAGGAAAATAATTCCAACCATCCATCCTTGTTGAGAGCTTTTCACAAGTTTTTTATAATATTAAAAACCAATCAGAAAAAGCTCATAAATCACTGGGCCTCCTTGACGAAAACGGAATCCCTTTTGATATGGTTGTACAACGGAATAAAGAAAAATAAAAAATGGGGCAAAGCCTGGAAACTGGGGCGGTCGCCCCCAGACATGCTCGTGGTTGAGAAAAATGATATTTTAGGTCAATATTTCATAAATTGTTGAGTGTACTTGTAAGTGCCATTGTACTATTCCATGTTTTATTATTTTGTTGGCTATTTTGCTACAGTTCCTGTCGGATTTCCCAGGTAATATGCGCGTTATAGGTAGGTAGGTACCTGGGTAAAAAGAGAGATTCGTATGGCTTATATTTTGTTTATTTAATAGACTTTTGTAATAGATTTTGCTTATTACGATGTGATATATGAATAGATTTGATGATTGTATACCTAGACCGTTTACCGTTTTTTTGCCGTGGTAACATTGATGGTACTGTGGTGTTGGCGTTTGTTTACCGAGCTACCATTAGACAGTACCATAATCTGTCTGTGGTAACGCAATACAAAGTGAAAGTTAAATAACTACGAGGTCAACTCGACTTCATTTCAGATGACATTATAATCTTGCGATCACTGTAGAATTTAATCCTGTTGCACAGGTGGTACCTGTTGCGAGATCTGAAAATTTGGACAAATACGAGTAGGTACCTACCTACTTATACCTAAGTGAAATTCCGCGCCTCTGTGACAAATATTCCAAACTCCGCATTTCTGAAAAAGCCATAAGTCAGATTACAATTAAAATCCATGGATTTAAACAATGATCATTCTAATCTTTCTACCTAGTTATCGTCGAGTAAAATCCAAGTTTGTCAGCTACCTACACACTAGCGGTTGCCCCAGCTAATACCTAACAGAAAGTGAAACGTAGCAAACGAGTCACACAAGTGGGACACAAATCTTTATCTTAGGGCTTTTCTCTCAATGACAATGAAAAAAAGAGTGCCTTCAGCTGCAATAGGTCACATCTAGGCCACTAACTAACCAGGATTGCAGCAATGACCCACATAGTACTCACGCCACACTAGTCGACTTAAAACGCCGAGTGTTGAGCTTGAATGACGGACATGAAAAAAATAACTCTGAATGATAGTTTTAATACTTAATTCGAGTATCAAATGCAAAATGATTTAAGTACATATCTGTTCAAATCTTTATTTTAAAATATCGGAGATGAGGCCGCTCCTTAGAGGATTGCGCGCTCGAACAAACATAAACTATCAAACTCTTCATGGGAAACTTGGAACACAGCTACGCGTAGTATCAAATGTCTCTATTTGCTATAAAATAGAACCTCGCGAATGCCTTGTGTGCACGTGCCCACTGTGTCCAGTTGACGAATAAAATTAAGTTCCTTTAATTTAGATGAGGTAAGTGCTGCAGTGATATTAGGACTACGGTTATTTGTGAGTTGAGTGTGGAAACCCAAAACAAGCGTACCTACTCAATACCACAACACTTTGATTGGTACCACTGTATATTTTACAGGAATTTTACACGAGTTTTATGCATAGAGGCTATTTCCAAAGTGGCCGACTGTATAAACTGAATTCAGTTTACATGCACGAACATTTCAAGTAGGTTGGAGATCCTTTTGGAGTTTATTCAATGCAACGTGAAAGGGAACGGAACTTTCTCGTAAAAATGTTTATATTTTCCCGTGTAGCATTTTATAAGGCCATGATTCGCACTTGTTATTCTTAGAGGATATGAAAGGATTTTCACTAGACTTTTGATCATCACATAGGTAAGTAAATGTTTCCTTTAATTAATCGTAGTGTATTTGATTTAAAACTCTTCATTTACTAGACTATCTTACTAGTCTCTACAAGACCAATATAAATAAGTAGAGCTTTTTAAATTAACGTACTCGCCTAATTACGCTTACTTATACACCTACATAACGACGATATGACGATTACCACCTATATAGGACGACCTCTGTAGCGCAGTGGGCGAAAGTCCGCTTGAGACGCAAAAGGTTGCGGGTTCGATCCCCGCCGCGGGACAAATGTTTGTATGATCTACAGATATTTGTCTCGGGTCTGGGTGTTTCTATGTACAATATGTATGTATTTATGAACTAAAAGTATATAAGTAGTATATCAGACATGTAGTACCCATAACAAAAGCTCTGCTTACTTTGGGGCTAGATGACGCTGTGTGAAAAGTCCAGCATTATTTATTATTATAATTTTATTAGAACTGTTTTGTTGATTTACTATGACTTAAACGATTACGAGATATGTGTGAGTTTGTTTATGTATTTTGTTGCACTTCTTAGTACTTTAAATAATAAAGTTTGAATGTTATCCGACTGAGGTGATCGGAACGCAACTTGGTTCGAATTTTTTTCTATAGTATGTGACAAGCTTTTTTATATTCGTTGGTGGAATCAAAAATATATCAAAAATCATCATCATCATCATTATCAGCCTATAGCAGTCCACTGCTGGACATAGGCCTGCCCTAATGAGCGGCATTGCGCCCTGTCCTCAGCTCGATGCATCCAGCTTCTGCCAGCAGCCTTTTGCAGATCGTCAAAAATAGCTACCTACCTCTATATTATGTGGTATAATCTATTATAATGAATTTGTATCCTTTAGTAACAGAGGTCGACAGACTGGAATAAATCAGTTTTCTAACCTTTCTCTTAGCTAAGCGTTTAATCACAATTATGTAGACGAATTTTTTCCTTCCCATGCTAGCTGAAACCACCCGTCAAATTAACATGCTGAGTCCAGAAAGTGCTTTTAATTTTATTGTCTCGAGCTCATAAAAGCGAATGCAAATGTCGTGAGGAAACCCGCAGCTTAATCAGCTCCACACGTAATGCCGTTGTCATTTCTGTAGAAAGGAAAAAAAAAAACAAAAATCTTATCTTAAAAACCAAACACGTTTTAAATTATTATTATTAGAGCTGTGCCAATACCTGTAGGTACCTAAGTTACATTAAGTACCTAAGCACTTATGTTAAAATTAAGTTACTATGTTGCAGTGCCCCAGCGGGGTTCATGTTATGAATTTTATAAATCTTAAGTACGAATCATGAAGAACAATACATGTTTTGAATTGAATTGGATTGAATAGAAGCAAATTGTAACCTCTTGACTTGTTCTTTGGTATGTATAACGAGTATATGTTCAGAACTTACATACCTATGTATGTACATAAACTCAAGCACCTTACATCGATAACATAATAGCTAATACCTAGGTATATTATTCCTACTGGCATTATATTCATCGTATGCAGTGACCTAGACTGATCTATCGGAGACTGATTAGCCATTGTTAAGCTGTTCAGCATCTGTAGGGATGATGCTTGACTGAACCGCGCCAAGTCACTGGAGAGCCAGTATAGATATTTAGACCATATCAACTGGCCTTTGGCTCAGTGGATGTTTCTAAGTACCTACACGTTCTCATAGTTATGAAAGTGTCATCGACAATTCTCATATTAAAAAAGTTCGTTCCTACGTGAAAAGGATCCTCATTCTTGCTTATGTTAGTTTCGAGGTCAAGAGCCGACCCATTAATCATAAAAAAAAAAAAAAAAAAAAAAAAAAAGGACTATAGTGACCAAATCTGGCTAACTAAGCATCTCAAGCTTAGCGATATAAAAGTGCTATCTGCATTTTTTTCCGACGAACGACAAACTTCTAATTGCAGTGTAAATAGCAAAGTCAGCTCAGTTTACCTACCGTTGCCACTTCGCAATCTGTAGCCTATTCAAACAACGTACTCTCGGTTACCAGATTTTAATTACAAAATATAAGCTGATCGCTCATATGTCCGCGCTGTACGCGCTGCAGTAATTTTTCTATAGAAAAAAAAACAGCTTCAGGTGTGCCGGCAGAAGTGATAACTTGAACGGTTCTAAACTTGACAAATAACTAGGTGTCGGTGAGCAGTCACATAACTCGCACGTGACTTTTTCGAGGCGAATCCAAGAATTTTTTGTCATCTCAAAACTGCCAAACGCGCCTAAAGAAGTTTTCTCTTCAAAAATACTGATGGCGTCAGAAAATGCCTAAACTGTCTATCTCCCACTATCTCCTTATTGATTTCACAAATAAATGATTTGATTTGAATGCGGCTAGCTTCTGAGGTCTCAGCATTTCTTCTTGACGTTCGGCGCGTTCGCGCGAATGGGTCGTGCGACCTCCTACATACATATCTAAACTTTTTCAACGTAACGATGGGCTATTTTGACTCCTACTGATTAACTCTGATATCATCTGGCTAAGTACTAAGTAGTAAGGTAATGGTCATTGCGACCATATTTGTATTTCACAATGGCATGTCCCCTGATGTTGAAGCAATGATGTTATAAACTACTAGCTGTCCGCCACGGTGTTACCCCCGCGATCCCTCGGGAAAATTTCACTTCCCCGGGATAAATCAAATCAAAATCAAATCAAATCAAATCAAATCAAAGTTTATTCACAAAAATAGACAAACGTACAGATAATGTGTGAAACAAGTACTTACTTACTATAAATATAGCCTAATGTTTATCGGGGATAATGTAGGATTAGTGAAAGAATTTTTCAAATCGTCCATTAGTTTCGGAGCCTATTCATTTCAAACAAACTAACATACATACAAACAAACAAAAAAATCTTTCCTCTTTATAATATTAGTATAGACAAGTACTCGGAGTATCCCATTTCTATGTGTTGAAGTTGCAAGAATGGTATCTACCGTCTAAAAAGCCATTTCAAAAATAAAAACTAAATAAATGTTTTGGCGGGATAAATGTTTGTATGATATGCAAATGTTTATCTCGGGTCTGGGTGTTTCTATGTATAATATGTATGTATTTACAAACAAAAAGTATATAAGTAGTATATCAGTTATCTGGTTCCCATAGTACAAGCTTTGCTTAGTTTGGGGCTAGATGATGCTGTGTGAAATTTCCAGCATTATTTATTTATTTATTTATAGTCTAAACGTTCGCTTGCAATTCTTGAAAGGAAATTCTTGATAGGCGCAATTTTTGATGCAGGAAACTGGTATGATCTAAATCGAGCTTTATGGAAGTGATGGAGTTACCGAACTTACGAAGGAACATAATCAATATACAGCATCAATGTACCGTTCGAAATCCCAGGTCTAAAAATAATGCAGAATTTTGATACCTTTGCATGGGTGATACATTTATAACTCCTTGAGAGTCATGGCTTTGAACTGGAATACCTGGAAGACTTAAAGGAAGGCTTAAAGCCTTTTTAGTCCTAATCGGTTCTGTCTGAAGCTACCTAAGTACTTACATTATGTTATAGTGTGTTCAAATTTCCAGGGCCTGGGACGCAGGCGGACGGCCGAAAACAGAAGACGCGGCAGTTCGTCGCGTAGCTGAAAGAAATGCTCTTCGCTGCTCACTCCTCCGCAGCGAGGCTAGGAAAAAGCAGCAACCTAAGGTAAATATTATTGCAATATTTTTTATTCTGTCTCTTTCTAGCAATTTGATCGAAAGATCCCACAATTATTGAATCGTGGAAACTTTCGATCATGAATGTCTGACAGACTTGTAGAACTCGTTTAAGCTATATTCACGATCACCGTTCTACTGTATTTATTTTAAAGTCTCTGCATTGTACTGATAAATGAAGCCCGAAGAAAACTTATTAATTAACAGGATATTATTTTATCCTGTTTTGTTCCAAGAAAATAAAAAATGCTTAAAGTAGGTAAATTCCTTTCGTTTTTGTCTGATTCAATAATTTATCAGTAAAATCAGCCATCGTCTTGGTACATTCATTAAGTACCTACGGCTCCTACCACTGGGATTCATCTTATACAAGTTAAGTTGTATAGGGGAGACTAAAAGTCTGGTGAATTTAGATAAAAGTTATTGTCTCTTTTCACAATTGTTCGTGAGGATCGTGACTCTTTTTTATTTGGTCAACCAGTTGTAGGTACGTTATTATATCGTAACCTAAACCCCAGAAATCCATTTTTATTATAAAATTAAAAAAAACTTTTAGAAAGTAAAGTAAGTAAGCAGATGTCAAACACGCAATAAAACACACAACGTGCGTCATAAAATCAAAATGAACTCGACGAATGCATATTTCGCAAAAACAGTTTTCCTCCTCGTTTTGTCTCGGAAAATGCGGCGGGCGACAAAAATTTGAGAGTTATTTTCAGTCTGAGGAACGCAAAACGAAAGTGAACAGTAATTTTATTCGAGGATCATTTTGAGTGCTCTCGTTTTCAGTAAAATATTTCCACTTTGACTTTAACAAACTGCCGAAGCACAGTTTACAGATTGCGGAGAGATTGTTAGTTTAAAAGCATAATTTGGATGCTTCTGTGGTTAATAGATTGGAAAGTTGTCTCTGCATCTCACAGACCCAAACATAATGCATTAAGGTTTTAAATAAATAATGCTGGACATTTCATTTCACAAGATCGATTGCTGTGGAAATCTATGGGGGAGGCCTATGTTCAGCAGTGGACACTAGATGGCTGAGATGATGATGATGATTTCACTCAGCATCATCTTGCCTCAAAGCAATCAGAACTTGTATTAATGGGAACCATATACTTTTTGGCTGGTAAAACACCCAGACCCGAGACAAATGTTTGTAGATCATATAAACATAGGTTCACAGGTACGTAAACCTAAAAACTTAACTCATGTTAGATCACTCCTTTGTTTGTCTGTCCGTCTGTCTCACAATCACTTTATGGAACCATCTCCATGCGATTTTAACTCAAACTTGACGCGGTTTTTTAAGTCATTCGATTATTCATGTCTAACATTATTCAACTCAAAGCTCGAATAATAAAACTTCATTCAACAAAGCCTGGCTTAGCTCAAAGATCGATTAGGTCTTTACAAGACTACGTTCAGAATTTGTAAAAACGCCGCCCGTGCTCTACGATGTTACTTTTTACCAGACTGTCAAAAGAAGGGTTATATTTTATGGCGCGTATCTTGTATATGTATGAATACTTATATGTATGCATATACAGATATGGTTACATACATATGTTATTTATATTTTAGGTAATGTTATGTCAGCAGGCAGGTTATTACTAAGTAGGTAATTGCATATTATTGTCTCTCATGTTCTCCAAAAACAAAATTTCTCCATTGTTAACTTGGCTCGTCGGACGCCCGCAATACAGGCTAGCCCTAGTGTAGGGTCCACTGAATGTTATCTTGTAACCTGTTTCCTTATTATATTATTTATTATTATTTTTCTTTTGGATTATAAACTATTTGATTTGATTTTGACCTAATGTATAACAGCCGTAGCCTGTGTCTGCAGTTATGTAACGAAGAAACTATTTTTTTAACAGCAAGAAACAACATCCTTAGCTGAGCGCATTCGTCTCCTCACCTGTGACGTCGAAGATGAACCTGAGGAACGATCGCCATCCGCCATCAACTCCGACAAGTTGTCCGATAAATCTTACAACAGCATCGACAAGAACAGCGAGAAAGCATTTGGGAGCGCTTCGTCGTCGTCATCATCATCTACACTGTCGGTGCCGGTGCCGACGAGGCAACAACCACCAGACTTAGGAGATGTCCATCAAGAGCCTCAGAAAATAAAAGTAAGTTCCTATTGATGAGTTGTATTTTGTACGGGTCATGCGAAAATCCGCAGCTTACTCAGCTCCGTACGTATTGACGTTGTCATTCCTGTGGACAAGGCTAATTAGGCTGAGCCATCACAAACAATGTATCAACACAGCATTGATTAAGCCACGCCACACACATGTCGACACTCGTCACGTCCCGTTGAGTGTCCACATAGGTTTCGGTAGGATAACAGAAGGCAGCATATTTTTTTTATGGAAGAGGGGACAGATGAGCAAGTGGCACACCTCATGGTAAGTGATTGCCACCGCAACTGCAGCATCAAGAGGCATTGCAGATGCGTTGCCGGCCTTTGATGTAGGAAAAGGCTCTTTTCAAGTAAATTTCTTTTCATTTGCTCTTAGCAAAAGTCACAATTTTGCAGATCTTTGATCGCCTTTTGAAAATGAGTAACTCATTGTCAATTTCATTACCTACTTTCGTTAACTTTATTTTTTCTGAATTCGTCAACCTATCAAGTAAATTGGCTTGCGCAACGTTTCAAAGTGAATAAACAAAGAAATTCTTAAAAAATCTTTTGTTCTGAGACGATAATGCCCTCATGATATTTTCGTTCGATAGATCAATCATTTCAAGGTATAGCACAGTATTGTGTTACAACACATTATCGAGAAAGAGGCTAATAAAGTAGAATGGAAGAGAAAAATCCAGATTCAGTAGTATATTTTGAGCTAAGTACTATAAAATAATGGTTATAGAATGGTCAAAGAACAATGGTTTCATTCATGAGCCCTGCATTAGTGAACTCTGTAATCGCAAGTTCATTCAAAAGTTACTCTGAAAATAATTTTTTAGTCATCATCCACCGCCAATTCCATTGCTGGGTTCACCTAGGCCCTACTCGGTTTACGCAATGCTTTCCGATTTAAGGTCTTAGTATGTAAGTATATAAAAAGCCAATAAAAAGCGATATACTATAAAAATACATTTAGTGGCAACGAGTAATATGAAACCATTCTTCTTCGAGTTCAACAAAGTTCATCGAAAGGGTTATTCTAAACGCAACACTGACAAAGAAAGGGGTCAAAAGTTATTAACCCCAGTCCCAAAACGAGAAAATATCTGTAAATAGCTGGCTTGAATTCATTCTGCATGAGCGATATAAATAAATATTCCGTTACTTGAAAGCATAATAGCATCATAAGCATCTAATTTCAAAATAGCTTGATAATTTATCTCTTTTTCCTTTAGCCGAAGCCTGAGCCTCGAAGGCAGTTCCTCTCAACCCTCGCACCACTGACCGCCTGTGTTGGAAGCGCGGCTCACCATGAAGGCTTCTATTACGTGCCGCCTGGTGACAGGGGCTCGGCCTCAGCCGCCACCAACCCCGACTTTCAAGATCACAACGAAGCACCGGCTCCTGATGTTGTTGCTGGCACACCAGGTGAGGCAAGAAGACATTATGATAGACTAGCT
Source organism: Epirrhoe alternata (assembly GCA_963565295.1). Taxonomy (NCBI): domain Eukaryota; kingdom Metazoa; phylum Arthropoda; class Insecta; order Lepidoptera; family Geometridae; genus Epirrhoe; species Epirrhoe alternata. The sequence continues at coordinate 8,449,950 of OY751375.1, forward strand.
GCGCTCCCGCGGTGTAACCCGCGGTCCCCCGGGATTTCTTCGAGATAAAAAGTAGCCTATGTCTTTCCCTGGGATACAACCTTTATCCATGCCAATTTTCAGCCTAATCTGGTCAGTGGTTTGGGCGTGAAAAGGTAACAAACAGACAGATAGACAGACAGACAGATGACTTTCACATTTATAATATTATTATGATTATGATATTATAACATTTTATAATATGAGGAGGGAGGCCTTTGCCCTGCAGTGGGACAGTGTGGGCTGAAAATAAATAAATTATGATATGATATTATGAATTATGATAGATAACATACATAATAAACATTTCAATAGAAATATAAATCATTTAGTCCAACACCGTCCTGGCAATCATAGCTGCCAGGGTGGACTGTCCCTACACGAGACATTGCTGTGAGCGACAGCAGGAACCCTGCTTTGTGTATTCTGTCAGTCCGTGTGTTAAAATTCTTGTCTATTTTCAGTCTTTTCTTGTCTTGTTTTTTTAGTGTAAGTAGTAATTATTGTGAATGTTAATGATGTATATTATTTACATTGACTGACTTGTAGGAAGGTGGCGATCGCAAGTCTTGGAAAATATTGGGGGTAGACTTTGCCCGGTAGTGGGCTACGTAGAATGATGATAAACATACTCCTGAGTTGTTTCATGAAGCTCAGTATTGATTGTGGGAAAATAAGTTTTTCAGCAACGCAGTCCGCGTTTAGCTTGCCAACTTTCAAATAAATTCATGCGTACTGATTGGTCCTATTAAAATAATTGACAAACTTAAAAAAACAACTAAATGTATCGCAAGCGAAACATTGTCCGTAAAAATATACGGCCAACCACGAATATTGTCAAAACAAACTGCGAAATTTGCCGTTTTAGCTAACGACCACCTCAAAGTAGGTCAAAACCCTCATACAACCCAATTAAGCATATTCAAAGGATATTTTCGGCTCTCGAATGAACCCGGATACATAAATTTGGTAACCTTGCCATGCCTTGCTTATGTTGTCTCAAGGCAAAACTATTACTAGTAGTTCTGTGAGAACAGGAGACCTCGCGAACAAAATTGAAATTTAGGTGCTTTGTATTATCCTATAGGCTTACCTATGCCTATATACACTTTTAAGCAAAAGAGAGGAATAAGTTTTTAGTGATTACTCGCGTTCCTTTGGTCCTAGGGGGTCGAATCTGGTGTCGATGGGTTTGTCTCGTGAAGGCGGAGAGGACTGCGTAGTCTGATTGGTATAGGTAGGTATACATTTTACGAAAAAACGTCCTTTATAACGCTTAAACAAACATCCAGCCACTTTCCCCCCTTTCACCTTCCTGGATTTTTTTTTCATAACAACTTGTGTAGAATGAAGTCCATAATATGCCTTTTAAATTTGACTTAAATCTGTCCATAAATAACGCTACAGCAAACTTCCCCCCTTTTCCCCCCCATTTTCGCTCCAATCAAAAATCGCAATCGACAATCGTTTTTTAATAAGTCAAGGAACCAGTCTGCCAATTTTCGTCAAAATTGGTTGAAAAATGCGACCTGTAGGCGATTACTGACAGACGGACGGACGGACGGACAGAAGGACAAAAGCATTTTTGGCCAATCTCGAAACTGAGACGCTTCGCTCGCTTCGCTCGCTCGGTCAATTATACAAGCTAAAGAAAACACTGAACCAATACACGTTGCAAGTAGGACGAGACAGTGATTTAATTTACTCGTATGTAGACACAATCACCGAGTCGAACGTGTGTACGGCCGGCCGAGCACTTATACCAACGGCCAATTCTCTAGCTAGTATCATTATTTTTGCTGTCTTGCAAACTCGGTACTTGAGATCTGGCCTTAGATGTAGAGTATTGTAACTCATTAATCAGTGGAAACGTCGCATAGACACGTCAATCATAATTCGAGCCTACCTACATAATCCCATTCACTATAGGATTTTTAAAAAAAATTCACGGACAAGTGGGTATACCTTGTTTTTGAATCTATAATTAGAAACCTCGTGGATGGCTGAATAAATAAATAAATAGGTATGTGATCGATCACTATAAAATGGAAACTACTGCAGACGCACTGATGATTATATTATTAGTACCTGTGGATAATATAGCAACATTTACCACAGCAATTTCCCAAGCACAAGACCGGTTAAGTGTTAGCGTAGGCCACCTTTTCGAATCACTTAAAATACGAGTATATAAGTAGAAAGGTAATTTTTCTCAAGGATAAAGTAATATTTTTTCAAGAAACCTAAAAGTGTTTTCTTACGGTAAAGCCAAAGGATGGATAATGATTCCATCAGTCATACATAATATAGTACAATATAAAACATTGTACGTATTATTTATTTACAAGTTAATATAAATCTCTTAGTAAGTTTTACTGTAGCGCTTAGCTACTACGAGTAGCTTAAAAGCTTTATGTAGCCGAGTCTAGTCTTTGAATTATTATCCGTGTTTTTATATACGGATAATAATTCAAGAAGGCTCTTTCTTAAGACTCCACGTCAAATGCGAGATAAACTTGTTGCGCTCTCTTTTAGTTTCAATAAAGGAATAACAGTAACCGTTTAGAATTGTATAAGATTTTATAAGATTTCTTTTACGTAAAACTTTTACTTAATCTAGTAATATCTAATCTGTTTTCAGCTGATAATTTATTATCAACAAAAGATTTTTTGCGTTTATTGGTTATCGTTAATGGCGTTCTTCTTGCCCTGTCACTAGTACAGTTTGGTAAGAGGATTATAAAGCTCATCGCAGTATCCATCCACACCGAACGCGCCTAACTGTCAACTCAATAGAGTAAATGCTGAGACGCTGAGACGTCAGAAGCGAACCCCTTTTTATGACGTCATCAGTATTTTTCTTTAGAAAAATGACTGCCGGTCCTATGGTGCGTACATAATGTGCGTTCGGTTTTTGTGCACCTCTAAGAGGCTCCTTTTATGCACTTGTTTTGAGTATTGAAAGATGTCTTATTTCTCAGACTACCACCACAACACTTTGGGCTCTGGCGAAAATGATGATGGGCTAGCCGCGTTTGCGCGAGCTGCAGCGCCCCGCACGGAGCGGCTGCGGCAGCGGTACGGCCAAGAATCGCAGCCAGTCAGCAGCGATGACGAACATGATGACTACGGTAAGCCTATCAATAACTTCAATGTTTTCTATGCGTGTTGACCTAAAATGAATGAAATGAAACGAAAATAAAAACCGGACAAAGTCTAAAGAAGTGTGTACGTATAACAGTGCAATACCTACATACACCAAAGTTATTAGGTACCTACCTTATAACTTTGGTGGTATACCTACTACTACAGGTACCTATACCTACTCGTACATGAGAAGGGAAAATCATTTTTTTTACTTTTCGTCATAAATCGAAAACTATACATTATATAAATATGAGTAATTAAAAATCTGTTTAAGCTTGTGATAATAAAGCACTTTCTTACGATATCCCACACGACACAGTTTCTCCCTTTAAAATTACGACCCCCATTTCCAGTCCCAATTTTGGTGAATAGAAAAAAAACGAGTAAAAATAAAACATGAATCGTGATACCGTAACTGAATTGATTAACTTTGGTTCCATCTCTAACTCCAGATTTTTGTTACATGTCATTCCGAAAGGCATTTTACGTTACATAGCAACCACTAGATTGCAACGTATACCTAGTTTGGCTGGATTACGGATTTCGGATCAAAAAAGCACAAAAATGCACCGGATAGTGAACGAACATCCTCTGACTTTGATATTACTTTCTAAAGCCGTATTGGACGAATGCGATTGCCTCAACCTCAACTCTCAATCGTGGATCGGCAAAGTTTTCGGATCTAAAATCAATTATCGCCCACAATAGGCGAACAAGGCTCGTATAATGCTACAATTTGATACAAGTCTTTGGCATAGTGCTAGATAAGAAACTCAATTGGAGCGAAAATACGCTAAGGTTAAGACTTAAGGGGACTAAAGCACTAAATACCCTGAGTCCTATCCTTAACAGAAGTTCTTGCCTCAGCAACCGCACTAAACTTAGTATATACCAGACCTTAGTGCGTCCCTGTATCACGTACGCCTGCCCGGTCTGGAGCAGTACTTGCACTTCTAACTTAAAAAAAAACTACAGGTAATTCAAAACAAAGCATTGAAATATGCTTTTAACACACCCTTTCGCACGAATCTAATAAAATTACATACGCTAATCAACTTCCCTACATTAAAAGAATTTATTTACAAATTATCTAAAAAGTTTTATTTACACAGTAATTCACACAGTAAAAATAAACACATTAACAATATTTGCAAAACTACAAAGAAAAACTTACCATACATCGACAAATACAATCGATACAAATTACCCCATCACTTGTTCCTCGAGTGCGATGAGTAACTCCGCACAATGGCTCGCACAAGTGTGTGCGCGTGCCCTGGCGGCTGCGCGCGCGAAAGTCGTCCTTATTATCTTGGGATATAGGCCGAGTAGCGCGTGCGCAGTGTGCGCCGGTCGCCGCGCGCTTGTGTGCGTGATTGTCACTGCTAAAAATTTGCAGCGCAGGCGGTTCCATTGTTCCTGCTGTTTGCTAGCTTCTAAGTTTTATTTAAGTGTACCCGCCTTTGCGATTCTTCTAGTACTTGTTACTAAACTAATTAAAAGTAGCCAATTATTATAATTACGGCTCCTAGCCAACTGTTTATAATAAAGCACGTATTGTTTTTAAATGTAATGCTCCACTAAGGGTCGATTCACATCTGACCGAAGATCCGTCGCGTATTATCGGTCGCGGAACGCCAGAACTGACAAATGTATAGAAAAACACTCGACCGTTCACACTCGACCGATGATACGTTAGTCCGTCGAGTGTGAACGGTCGAGTGTTTTTCTATACATTTGTCAGTTCTGGCGTTCCGCGACCGATAATACGCGACGGATCTTCGGTCAGATGTGAATCGACCCTAAAGCTTGCATACCTATTTGTAAAACTTTATGCGTGAGAGTTATTCCTGACTATTGTATTTATTATTAACCAACTAATTAAATAAATATTTTAAAAAGTTTTGAGAAGCACCTAACGTAGCTTAATAAACGGTCCTAGCAATTATTAGTTGTACATTCTAGGATAAAATTCACACTGGAAATTGTACTAGTTCATAAGATATATCTCAATAAAGAAATTTTGAAATTGAAATTGAAATTGATACAAGTCTTTGTGTTTTAAGGGGCAGAATCCCACGTGCGATTCATTATATTCTTTTAGCGCATGAAAGCCTGACAAGGCATCGATGATGGTAAATATATCTGCGGATACCTATGCGGTATTTTTATCGTTAAAAAGAAATTTGATCGCACTATTCACCCGCGCCGATTGCGTCCAACTTGAATTCAAAAGAATACGAGCTGCTGACGTCATAAAATGCAGCATGCACAGTGTGGCTAAAATATGCGATATCATACAACGTATTAAAACAACGTAAAAATTCGCGCTTCTTCGCCTGGTACCTTCCAAGTGAAGTTGCTTAAAGCTGAGTTATGACCATTATACACCACCTAGCAATGGCAGAGCAACCAGAGCATGGCTAACTAGTACGCCTATGGGCCTTATGTATCTACTACAAAATACTTAAAAATATCTATACTTATAATATAATATTATAAAGAGGAAAGGTTTGTTTATTTGTTTGTTTGTTTGAAATGAATAGGCTCCGAAACTGCTAGACCGATTTGAAAAATTCTTTCACCAATAGAATCCTACATTATCCCTGATGAACATAGGCTACATTTTATCCCGGGGAAGTGAAGTTTTCCCGAGGGATCGCGGGTAACACCGCGGCGGACAGCTAGTAATAAATATTCAAAGAGGATACAACAAACATGTTTTTTTGCCATTTTTATAATGGTACGGAATTGTGCGCGAGTCCGACTTGCACTTGGCCGGTTTTAATTATTTTATGCTCTGTCCTCTGTATTTTTCTTCTGTTTAGTAACTTTTCTAATTCCTAACTTTCTATTATATTTTACGATGTGCGATCAGCTATAAACGATTTTCAGTAACAACGGTTTGTTATTAAGGCCAGTATTGCCTCATCAGTGTGTGATAAGGCTTATTCGAATAGTGGTTCTTATAATCATTAATACTGATTATAATAACCACTATTCGAATAAGCCTTTATCATGAATGTGGCCAGTATAATGATTCATTTTATTGGCTACATTCATGATTATCATATAATATTGCCTACATTCACTAAGCCCATTGTTGAATTTCCGTGAACCGGGATCGGCATTCTGCCTATAATAATACGAAAAGCCCAAGCTTTGAATGGTATCAAACTTTATTGTTGTGATGCTAAATTGTAGGCATTCAAATCCACATATTGTTCTGGGCTTTTATAAAAAAAGTAAATCCTTAGGTAGGTATATAATTTGTGTGGCCAACTTTGGGGACAAGAGGTACTGGCAAAGAGTAAAAGGAAAGGCAGTAGAGATCGTTACATAGTGCGCAAGTACTTACATACTGAACTTTTAAGTTCATGTAAGTATTCACATTATAATAAAAAAATTCAGAGTTGATACATTTCAAGTTTTTTTTTTATTCATGACCCCGTAACCTTGGCTGATTCGAACTGTAGAGCCTGGGACATTAGTGAATTCGAGCCAAAAAAAGTTTACGCCAGTGTGAATGCAGCTTAACAATTTTACCTGTCTTAGCAAAATACCTAAGGTCTGAATGCTTTAACACTTTGTATACTAATCCGATTCTAAGCTATTGCTTTGCTGGTGAAAACAAAATTATTTCGAGATGAAAGCGGATAAGTGAGCGCAGCTTATAACTTTTTATACCTATTGTCAACAGGGTTCCACCGGCGGCCGGCGGTCCGCGGTATCGCCGTGAAGCAACAGCTTAGCGCATCAGACGACATCCTATCTCAAATGCAACAGATGCAGAATGATCTGCAGCCGCAAACCAACGCCGTGCAAGCGCAGATGCAAGCCCACTCCTGCCAAAGAACCAACTCGAACTACGCCTGGCAGTACTATTCCGAGGCCAATTTGAATTCAAGGCCGCAGAGCCGAGCCAGCAATTCTAACTGGTGAGTGGGAAGACAAGGAATTGGAAAACTCACGTAGAAACTTGCCGAGTTCGCTCGTGCTCCATTATTATTTTATAAAGTTGTGCTTGCCGTGTCGTAGTCGAAAGTTCATAACCAATTTTATTGTTATTAGATCTTCTTTAGTTTTGAAAACCGTGTAGGTTTATTAAATAACCAAAGTAACACGCCAATAAACCAAATCATTACCTTGCAAACAAAATATTTCTACAATCCCACTTGTAATGAAAAATGAATTTCAAATTCTCAAAGTTTTATAGACTGTTGTCGACTGTACTTGCGATTGTAGTTTAGAGAAGGACCTAAACTTTATTGGACAAACACTTACCGAACTTACACACAAATACCGGGTTTTAAAGATCATTTACAAGATGCAATTTTCGGCTCATTTTACTAACTTATTACGCGACTACCATCAAGAAAGCGGTGGTGTGAAATAATTCCACCGTTATACCAGCAAGTAAAAAAGTAACTAATTTCAAGCTTCAAAGACGATAGGTTATTAATTTTTCAATTAAGTTTTTACCTTTAAAGATTTGTCTCAAACCATAACAGGTCTTTAAGTCGGTCAGTGACAAGTTTTCGAACGATAACAGCACTTGAGAAAGCTCCTGTGAAATTTAAATAGGTTGATAATTTTATCATAGAATTGATAAGTGCAAGTTTATTCGCAGTCACGAATACCAGATAATCAGTCAGAATTATTCAATACGCACGAGAGTTAGGGTCGGTTCATATCTAACGGAATATCGGTCGCGTATTATCGGTCGCGGAACGCCAGAACTGACAAATGTATAGAAAAACACTCGACCGTTCACACTCGACGCACTAACGTATCATCGGTTGAGTGTGAACGGTCGAGTGTTTTTCTATACATTTGTCAGTTCTGGCGTTCCGCGACCGATAATACGCGACCGATATTCCGTTAGATATGAACCGACCCTAACTTTAGTATTTTATCCTTTAAAATATCGTTCATATTTTGATGTCTGTTGCAGGTATAGTGGATGACGATAACTTATAAAATAACATAATATACTTAAATAAATTATTAAATAAGCTAGACATTTCACAGAGTTTCAATAATTTGGGACCAATGTAAGCAGAGCTTGTGACATTTGAACGACATGACTGATAACACTATCACTACATAGTATAAAACAAAGTCGCTTTCTCTGTCCTTATATCCCATGTATGCTTAAATCTTTAAAACTACGCAACGGATTTTGTTGCGGTTTTTTTAATAGATAGAGTGATTGATGAGGAAGGTGTACATCCATTAAATTGTGAAGAAAGATTTTAATAATTTTTTCAGTGAATGACATAGGCTATATATTTTATACCCGTGCGAAGCCGGAGCAGGCGCTAGTTACTTATACTTGGTACTTTTCTTCTAAATTCCTAAAACTTATACATAGAAAATATTCAGACCCGAAAATATTACGAATCAACGAATCGAACCCGTAATCTTCTGCGTCACAACACAACACAATAAAAAAATCGACTAACATATTTTAGATCTGTGATCCAGATAACTCGGCTAGTATGTACATACCTACTCGTTTATGTGACAGTTTGACAATATTTAGTTGTATGAACAAAGCCAAACAGACTTTGAATGGTGTATCTTTGTCAGGTCAACCAAGTCGTCGGACTACGTGACAGCGCGGCCGTGCTTGAACCCGGTGCAGCATCAGCATACAGAATCATGCTTCACAAACAGCCAGGTGATGGCTTACGCGCAGTACCATCGTCAACAGGAGGCTATGTACCGAAACTGCGAGCTTTACGCCAATATTGGGTGAGTTGCGTATTTACAACAGTTAGAGAGAATATGTGTTGGAATGAGATATGAAGGCATATAATATTTCACATGATGACGTCATGGATAGGGCGAAGTGGAGGAATAGTGTAAGGAAGGCTGACCCCACCACCATGTGGGATAAATAAGAAAGAGAGAGAGAGAATATGTGTACATTTTGGCAGTGGGGAAATACAAGGTAAAGGCGCATCCTGTCTTTATGATTTAGGAGTACCACTCTCTCTGAAAGACCCAACAGCTAAAAACTTTCTAGCTAGATCAACATTCTAAGAATGCCGTCTTTCATTTTTGAAGATGTTTTTTTAACCTGCAACAGTACATTGAACGGACTTCTATAATCTTACTTACGACCAACTCCTTATTTTTATCAGATGGAACACCAATTTATTTGCTAGAAATTCAAGACATATACATATTGTGCCTGCTTTTATCTTACATTTATACGCTTAGAGAAGTGTCATAAACTACACCGAGTCACAGAATACAGATAGACCGAGTATACTCGTAAACTAGTGGATAAATGATGCTACGCCGTAACGCTACGACGCCTACGCGGCGCTGACGTAGAGGCCTACGCCATTTGGGGCGCCTTTAAAATAGAGATGAAGTATTAATCCCACTCTCATATAAAAAGCTGAAAGTTTGTGAGTTTGTTTTGATGTTTGTATAAGTATTTGGATGTTTGTATGTTTGTGTATCAATCACGCCTAAACCATTGAACCGATTTGGATGAAACTTGGTATAGGCATAGATAGTGACCTGGAATAGACATATAGACTATTCAAAATATTGGTATCACGCGGGTGAAGCCGCGCGCAGAAGCTAGTAAGTAACTAAAATAAAATTCATCCTTGCTTATACTGAAATCTGTCTTGGACTTTTCAAGTTCAAGACGTTCAAATCTAGATAACTGAACACAAACAGGCTAGGCTGTGATGTGATGAAAAAATAAGCTTTGACCAAATGGCTGCTCAGAATTGGATAAAGAAATAGAGGTGGTTGCGCGATGCTTCAACAGCATAGAAATACCTTACATTTAAAGATGCTTTCGGTACCTGAATGGTGCAGAGGCAGCCCTACGCCCAGTTGTGCGAATATATTGGCTGTGGATGATGATGAAACATCTGGTTGGCACTTTGTCAGGTCATCGTTTAGTTTTCCTTTTTTATAAACAAGGAAAACTAAATGATGACCTGACAAAGTTTGCAAAATAGAACACGCCGCACAGAAGTGGCATGCCATCACTTTTTCTATTAAAAATAAGCTATTACTTATAAAATGTCTAACCTATAAAGATACTGATGATCTATTAGGTTTATCTACATATACATATACTTTACCAAAAAAAATTAAGTACTTAAAGCTTGGCTCTACTCTATCTACTAGAAGTCTTGGCAACCAATTTTACAAAAACACTTTTGGTGGGATAAATCTTTAGGCTGGTGAAAACTTTATTTTTATACATATATACGAGTACCTTTCCCGCCCTTTATAAATCTGTGCAGCAACCAACGCCATCTACAGAAAGAGCATGTGGAAATTATGCAACAGCAAAATTAAACAAACCGCCATCTGTGGGGTGTGGGGATTATTTAATGCTATACCGTGCAACCATACAGTTCGCACGAGCTTCATTTTCGCAAACGCAGTGTTTTAATTTAAGCAAAAGATGTCGCTAGTAAAGTAGTTTTAACAAAAAACTGTAGATGGAGCTCATAGTAATAAAATTGATGCTGTTATTATTAATATTGTTGAACATAACGTTTAAAATTCAAAACTAAACAAAACTAGAGCCTACAGTGGGTTGACATTCAAGTCTATGGAATACAAGTCTGGTGAGGTACTATTTCAGCCTTGATCGAAGATTTTATAAGGATTTTATATTTATATGGACTCCAACGTCAACCCTAGTTTAGTTAACCTTAGGTAACATACCTTTAGTACGGAAAATGTAATGATGAGTAAACAATTTAACTTCAAAATCGCAACACCACGGATGAATGAATTTGTCTATGCGCAAAACTCAACGATAGCGCAATATAATTCAATGTGTTTTCATTTATATAGTATAGTTTTCTATCTCAGCGGGTTTGACTTAACTTTTTAATAATAGTGTGTGTAATTAGATGCACATAAAGACTATTTGTGTGTGCGTAGGCTTGCGAAAGCTTCATGGACTGAGCACTCAGTTTAACATACGTTCAAAGAAACAAAACTACACACACACAATTTAGACCGTGAGATAGAACCACTACGAGTATATTTTATTTACAAGTATTTCTAATACACAGCGCGATGTAATTCCATGTGTACGTAGTGTCATATAGTAACATATAGGTACCTTTCAGATGCGACTCGCAGAGCTCTCAGGAGTTGTACAGCTCGACGAGCTCAGAGCCGACGTCTCCAGTGCGGTCGCGCTGCCGGCGCCCTGAGTCTCCACCCCCGATACGCACGCATCAGGAAATGCAGTATATTCCGTATACCGAGCCCGCGGTACACAATGACAGCCACAATAGTCAACAATGGCCCGTGGCTGACTGTAAGTAACAAACATTATCTTAAATATTTTTTTCAAATGTACCTACCTGCCTGTTTACCATGACCCAATCTCTACATCCAAACTAGGTATTGCAATCCCGATCTCGCAGGATCCTGATTTCGCGAGATAAGTTTTCGAGATCAATATCGAAGCATAATAAGTATAATAAGACGAGATCTCGGTCGAGATTGATGGGATTGGGCAACGTGTTCCTACCTATAAGATAGGTTAGGTTAGAGTCATTCATAAAGAAAGACATGGATCTAATAATTATGAGGGTGGAGGAACAGGAACAAAGGGTTTCCAAGATTTTACCCCTAAATGAGTTAAATACAATTATGATTTCAACTGTTATTATGTTTGTTTATTAGAGAACATCGGTAATATTGTTAGAGCCTAAGTATAACTGTAGAATTACTAATGTATGTATAAAAAAATAGTAAATAGTTATAAAAACACACTTAATAAGTGTGTTTTTTATAACTATTTAATTAATAGAATAGCTTTATTATCATAGATATGTATATATGTAACACATTAATAAATAAATTCAATAAATAGAACTTAAATTACTTAGTGTACAAGCTATGACTCGTCAAAACATGGTAGGTATAGGTGTATGATTTTACAAAAACTATCTTTATTTGGTAAATAAATATGGCACAGCATATCTTTACCATTGAAATAAATTACCTAAATTCTCGCTGTAAAGAGGCGATTGCTATTACATAACGTAAAATATTTAGGTGTACCTACTAAGACAAAACTAAACTCTGCTGAGGACTACTGGTATGTGCAGATTTGGGAAGATAGGTGTAAACATTTAATAAAAACTCCTTGTTGCTGTATAATGTTTTACTTAGGATTACCTTAGTAGGAGTTAGGAGTACCTAATTTCTTTACTTCGTTGATGAAGACGTTTTGGTTTTCTGCCAACTTTATATGTATAATATGTTATACCTATGTTTATTGTATAATTGTTGTATTAACCAGGACTATAATTGTTATTAGGCGTAGTATTTTTATTTGGTATGTGCAGTAATCATGACAATCTAAAAGTACCAAATACAGTAAGGGAATTATGTCAATCATTAGGGACTCATATCGCGATTCTAGAAAATATGCTTTTTCCTAAATATAAATATAATTTTACAAGTACTCTGCTATTCTATCGTTAGAGAGAGAGTTGGTCATGGTAAGCAGGCTGTTGGAACGTATTGATTGGCTTTTGCATTACTAGATCTAGGTAAGTATGGAACATCAAGCGAATATCGCAAGTACATTCTTAAGCGCTCGTGGTCGTATTCACAGTCGTTCATGATAGACCGTTTGAAACAGTCTGTAAGTGGATGGGTGCCCGCCAGTGGCATTTTCATTTGAACGCTTCCGTGCTTCGATAGCCGGTTAAGCCGGCCCAAAAACTCTATCACCAGCCTTAGCCACTAACTCATACGTTACTTAGTAGGCAGTTTCGGACATCACCGCGAACATAAAACAAACAAACTTTACCTATTCAGTTACCTAGACAAATCTTGCTCTATTTAGCGTAGCAACAACGCAGTTTAATGACCGTAGGTGATGGGTAAAGAGTGTATGTTGGCACTTACAAAATAAAGCGATCGCCTCCCTTTCATTGATTTCCTTCAATTTCGGAAGTTCTTTCTGCTGATGGTGACCGAGCGGTGCGAAAAATCGCTCCGGTTTGGGCAGACCAGAAGGCAGCATCATAAATTACTTTCTGAAACAAATATGATTTATATGAACACTAGCTTCTTCGCGTGGCTTGCCCGCGTGTACCAATATTTTGAACTATCTACGCCTATTCCAAGTTTCATCCAAATCGGTTCACTAGTTCACATATCAAAAAAAGCTCACAAACTTTCAGCTTTATTATATGAGTAGGATACTCTTATCTAACACCATTCACTCGATTTTAAATTTTACTAGGTTCTTGTTTGTTTTTAACGAAAAACCTTATAGTTTCAAAGAAACAGTCGAGTCGTTTTTTTATATCCAAATAACTCAGCATCGTATCTCAAATATTTCTCAGGTGTCAGGAGTTTTCTGTAGTTTTCTGTGTGTCTTCAGAAGTATTTGAAACACAAATTGATTCAATGAAACCATATGATCTTGTAATCTTGGCAAAAAAATATTAAATACATTAAATGTTTTTGGTATGATGAAACTGACTGTTATAGCCTAGCTTGTACCTACTCGAGCATTGCCATCGGTAGAAGTTCGTATGAATAAGAAAAGAAACAAGTATTATAATTAAAAAAAATCAATAAACCCGACTGCAAGTAAGTCAACTTTGAGATTTTGCAATGTAGGGTACCTACCTAAACTATGAATAAAACAATTTGCATGCATTCATGGCCAATTTTTTATGCAAAAAAAAGTTGAAACATACCTATGACTTATAATAATAATAATAATAATAATAATAATGTTGGACATTTAACACAGCATCATCTAGCCCCAAACTAAGCATAGCTTGTACTATGGGAACCAGATAACTGATATACTACTTATATACTTTTTGTTCGTAAATACATACATATTATACATAGATAATGAGGGTCAGATTGAGAGTGACACTCACTTGATAGGTAGCTAAGGTACCTAAAACGGGAACGAAGTCGCGGGCGTTCAGCTAGTTAATGAATGAATATATCCTAATAATCATAAATAATGCTGGACATTTCACACAGCATCATCTAACCCTAAACTGAGCAAAGCTTGATAGGCACTAGATATCTGTTATATACTTTTTGTTTGTAAATATATACATATTATACATAGAAACACCCTGACCCAAGATAAATATTTACAGATCAAAACATTTATCCCGCAGCGGGAATCGAACCCGCAACCTTCTGCGTCCCAAGCGGGCTTTCACCAACTGCGCCACAGAGGTCGTCATTATTTTATTAAATCATCGGCCCCAGGCCCGCCACGTAGGACGCCATAAGTAGGTGTGCGTATAAATGACTTCATCATTTATACGCACACCTACTTATTTATTCAGTCTTGTTTTGAAGAAAAGAATATAAAAAAATATAATAATATCTATAAGATTATTATGCGTACGTACCTATACGACTACTAATCACAAATATGACACATCTCTTCGAAACTTTATCTTTAAAAAGATTGCACGCGCTCTATTTGATTATGATCCCTTTTTAATGGCGTCCTTTGACAAGCTCGCATAAAAACATGATCAAAAGTTTTTCCTACTCAATCTACTCCTTATTACCTTTACGAAGGCCACTGAGTGGGAGTAATTCAGAAATTTAATAAAATATTCTGAATAAAACGCGCGAACACTCAATATTTACGAGCAGTTCGGAGCGCGCCACACGGACAGTTTACCTATACTAGTCGACAATCTGTTGCACGCAGCTCTGATTGCGAAAAATCAATGACTTCAACCCTTCGAATCAAACCTATGTTTTGTAATATTTCATTCAAGCTTCTTACGTAACCATGCTTGGAAAACGAAGTTTTGTTGTCAATAATTATGCACTTCTGTTTCCTAGACAATTTTCAAGGATAAATCAAAGTAAATAACCGAAAACCAAAAGTAAATAATAGTCAACCGAAAATATGAGACTTATCAAAGATTTGGACATCGACAAGTAGGATTTCGTGGCCGAGCGGTTAGGCACTCCGGCTTTAGGAGGATCGTCTGATCGATGCGGGTTCGAATCCCGTCGAAATCCAAAATTTTGATAAGACTTTTCATTTCATAATGAAATACCAAGTGTGGATCAGCACTATAAAACAATTACAGAAATTATAGATTTAGCTAAAGCGACATCTCTTAGTCATTTGATTCTGAATGTAATTTCAGACAATGAGCATTAGTTCACTAGTGAACGTGTAGATGGCGCTAATCGGTCGCTCAACCGAAAATATGAGACTTATCAAAGATTTGGACATCGACAAGTAGGATTTCGTGGCCGAGCGGTTAGGCACTCCGGCTTTAGGAGGATCGTCTGATCGATGCGGGTTCGAATCCCGTCGAAATCCAAAATTTTGATAAGACTTTTCATTTCATAATGAAATACCAAGTGTGGATCAGCACTATAAAACAATTACAGAAATTATAGATTTAGCTAAAGCGACATCTCTTAGTCATTTGATTCTGAATGTAATTTCAGACAATGAGCATTAGTTCACTAGTGAACGTGTAGATGGCGCTAATCGGTCGCTCAACCGAAAATATGAGACTTATCAAAGATTTGGACATCGACAAGTAGGATTTCGTGGCCGAGCGGTTAGGCACTCCGGCTTTAGGAGGATCGTCTGATCGATGCGGGTTCGAATCCCGTCGAAATCCAAAATTTTGATAAGACTTTTCATTTCATAATGAAATACCAAGTGTGGATCAGCACTATAAAACAATTACAGAAATTATAAATCAAAGTGTTTTTTTACGGTCGCTCATATTGTGAAAATGGCGGAGTCATTGGATTTTCTGTGACCATTATGGAAATTTATTTTTTGTTCGCAGATAATAGAGCTTATCAATACTACCCCCAAGGTAGAAATAGTGGAACAAATGCACACGCTGTAGCGGTCCCTCTTCAACAAAGAGCAAGTTATGCACATGCACTTCATATCCAGGTAAGAAATCAAAATTTCAGTAGTCCTTTTATACAACAATATTCACAATTTTTAACGACACAACAAAAATTTTATGACGCTTCATTAAACTTTAGCAATCTATAATCACAACTAGGTTACCGTTTAGATCAAAATGTTAGCATATTTGTCGGCAATTGCAATGCATTTCCAAAGATTACTCCTGATCGTGGCACGTTACACAACCTACAACGATTACTAAATAATATAATTATTCTTCACGAACCTTCCAATATATGTAAAATGTAACTGCGAATCCGAAATATGTTTACTACTTTGGTACATACAAATCACTTCCGCCTTTAGTTTAAACAGGTGTCAAGTCAGTTTATGAGACATATGATCCCTAGATAGGCAGCCTAAACTAGTCTGGGAGCGGACGTCAACAAGTACGAGTATGCGTTAATTTATTCATAATATATAAATTTAAACGATTTTAATTTCATTTAAATTACGTGACGCAACATACGTGGGCGTGGTGGTAAATTAAAACTAAATGACATTATAAACAAGTGAATCCTGGATATAACTCACATAACGCATTTTTCTTTGTAGGCATAAAAAAGGCACTTTTTTATATTAAAACTACATATTTTTATAAACATAGTACTTAACACGTAAATAGTATTTTAATTTAATTAATTTTTTTTTACAACTATGTAAACAGCGATGTATTTTTAAACATCGCAAATCTCTTTAACCTAGCAAATTATTAGCCTAGTTAAAAAAATTTAAACTCCGTTTTTGTCATACATAAACCAAAGTCCAATCATTCTCTCATGGGAATACTATTAAGTACGTGCTCCTCATCTAATTGATGTCAGAACCGACACCTGCGTCAAGCACGGCCGGATCAATATTTTGACGCAATAAGTGATGCTTCCCGAACGGTCGGCAATGTACTGAAAACAGTCACACACCTAAGACCGGGATATTTGAAACATTTATCCTTATCTATTAAAAATACTGCATTTTATTACGTGATTTGTAAAACGTCTAAAACTGATTCGTTGTGGTCGTTTTGTACACTATGTACTCAAGGGCAATACGAATATAGATAACATATAGGTAAATTAGACAGAGTTCTGTTTTATTACTTTATTACCTTTACATACAAGATAGAACAAATGATGAAAATGGAACGTACCTACCTAATTCCTAATATAAATTAAAATATTTTTGTTAGAATGAAGTCTTATAGCTAGGAAAATGTATGTAGTTTTTGAATCGTTAGGAAATTGGTGGTATTTTAAGCTTGAAGTTGTAAGCGTGTTGCTGTTGTGCTTGGCTTGAAGTTCTGTTAAAAGAAATCTGTTAAAACTTGACCTGCTAGATAGCGCGAATAAAATTGGGCGTTTTCAAGATCGCGCGCACGAAAACGCACGGGTGTTTTTAAGTCCGAGGAACATTTTCATTGTGCTAGCTGATATGCTATAGCTGATAAGTAGTAAATCTCTAAATGTGATTACTCTGGTGATTCTTTTGAAACAAAGCCCTTGAGGGCCTTGATTGAATTCAAGACTGGTAATGTGCAAAGTACCTAGTTGTTCAAAATCCAATAGAAACACATATAACTCATTGGCCATAGCAATAATGCCAATATTGCCATTCTTAACAAAGGACTTCAATAGCCATTGGGATGACAATTGAGTTCAAGTTATGTAATAAGCCGGTGTCGTAACAGGGCCTTGCGAATCCAATGATTTTTATCCATCTCAAGTGTCCAGTGCGCCTAAAGACGTTTTGCCCCAAACCGTGTTTGTTGCCCTGATTCTTCACGGTATTTGCCGCAAAAGAACAGGAGTAAAATTAGTTCTAAGACTAATCTAAGTGATCCCAGCGGTCCTACTGAATAAATGCTTTTTGACTTTGACTTTAAAAATAGTTTAAGAGTGTTATCTGAACTTTTCAGACCCTATGCCCAGCTCCGGCCCGTTACCGTCCCGTACCCGCGCCGCAGCCCGGCGGAGGCAAACAGATGATTTGCTACTCTGAAAAGGTAATTTCTTGCCTTTGCGATTTACTGCTGATATCATAAATGCATGCATCCCGCTTTAGAGTTTTAAGTTCACATTCAAAACGTTTATTGCGTAATGTTAGTTGGTAGATCTTAAAAATATAATTATAAATGTATGCTTAGGCGAATGTATTCGTTTATAAATGTTTTGCAAGCGATTGCAATCAGACAAAAACGAGATAATTATTATGTTTATTGTAACGTTTCACCCCCTTTTTTTCAATCATGGCAATCAAATTAATCGTTGTCATAGGTACATACACCTTTCCCTTGTTTTATTCAAAAAACGTCTCATAATACACCTAGAGGCTGAAATCGGATCAAGAGGGGTATTTTATTTGGTCGGATTCGATATCAAAAACTATTACGTCCGATTGCACGTCTGGTCTACAAATTAAAATATCCCTCCTAACAATAAGCATCAAAAAAGTCATTCAAAATCTTTATTTGATAAGGTTTCGTTTAATTAATTTGAGCTGGTTGAAAAAACTTACTTTTTAGAGACCCAACCCATACAACTCTATCGCTAACTCTCGATTAATTTTGTGGGCTAATTTCAAAGCAAGGCAAGGCAAGCAAGTTGCCGTGTGTGTCTATTATTGTAAGGGAAACTATTTCAATTTAAAATGTAATATTTTATATAAAAAATCCTTGTTTCGAAAATAACTATATGAAGCTTTTGATACAATATTTTTCATTTATAATTCTCATTAATTTATTTTGTTCTAAAAGAATTAAAACCTTAAAAAAAACTTTTCACAACACCTGAGAGAAGTATAGATAGACGTCATACAAACATAGCTCAAAGTGAGACATTTAAGGCGGGCGGGAATAATAATACTCTGGAACTTCATTACTCCCTCTCAGCTGGGGGTAGTGAGATTTGAATGGAACTTCAACATTTCTATGAAAATTTTTAGCATTGCGTCCTGTGCCAAATAGAACCTATACAAAAAAAGATGAACTGTGGGCTACTGATATTTTTCTTTCTCCAAGTAGAATTTTGATATTTCTATATTTAGACCTACCTTTTATTTTCTGGGGGTCATTATTTTTCTCGCAGTATGTGTGAAAGTGTATTCACCGCGCTCTTGAATCCCGCTGTCTCAGATTCTAGTCATTAACTCCCTCGTTTTGAACACCCTCGCTCTCACTCGGGATTTAACTTAAGAATATTGCGATGCTCTTGGGATTCAATATGGCGCCCGTGACATAATATAAATAACAAAGACCAAGGTCAGAGTCTTCCCTATCGATCTGCTGACGACCCCATCGTCTGTGCAAGGGTGCTCAATTAATTACAGACGAAGGGTCATTTGAATAATAATTTGCTTGCAGCTTTCGATTTTGTGTCACAAAAATATACTTACAAACAAATACGAGTATAAGTAATTTATTTTGCGTCCAAAATTATCCATGTTTCTCTTATCTGTAGTAAATAATACGTATAGGTACATTGCTCTACCATTGGTTAAATTAAGATTGTTTTTTTATAATTTATGCATTTAGCGAGCTTTCTATATTTTTTTGAACCTGTTCTTTTATAATTGTATAAAGGAAATGTTTTATTATAATTGCGAATGTGATATGTGTGAAGTCTGTATTTTTAGGGTTTTTATTTTTACTATGAATGTTTGGCCTCGCACTCGCATTCCTAACAATGTGTAAGAACAGTTCTAAACAATTGCCTACTCTATAGCGATATTATGCTATTTATATAAATTTATCAAAAGCGACTGCGTATGTGTGTTTGTTTGTATGTACTCACTAAACCTAGTTGATTATTATAATAACCGCTGTATGCCTATGCGTAGGTTCCCAACAATCTGTTTAATTTTGGGGCATTTAATGTACAGCGAATACACTGCAGAAGGCACGTTAAATTGTTGATTTGTCGGTCAGAGGCGAGCAGACGCTAAGCCGTGAGAAAGACTTATAAGTAACCTAAACCTATACTTCACCACAAAGCGAACTTACTTTACCATGAAAACGAATATTTTAATAATGATTTACATTGAATTAAAATGCAGTCCCTGTTTTTTGTTAGTTAGAAAGGCCTTTAAAATATCCGTCCAAAAATTAAAGCATTTTATGATTAGTTTTTTGTCTTTTCATGAAAATGCGACCCCTCGCAGACTACAGATTTTCCATCGGCTGATAGTTGAGATGAAAGATACTTCGGCTCGTAAGGAGTATGGAGAAGTATAGCCCGTCTCAACTATCGGCCGATAGAAATTCTGCTGTCTGCAAGTGGAATTCCCACGATACGTTCACCGCATACATAAAGTTAGTTTCTGGCTATCTGCCGTTTAAAGTCAACCAAGTTCTCTTCTTTTCCAGGTAGTCGGGCCTATGTACCAACCAGCACCAGGATCTCCGTCGCGGGTGATGCGAGGGGCTCCAGAGGGGGCCCCCTCAGGCATGCAGGCTCAGCAAGCCACCTCGCCCATGGCGCCTCCGCCAAACCCAGTGTACTACGCGATGAATGTGTGACGAGGAGACTAGGTCAGATACTAAGCTTAACTAACCTAGAAGAAAGCTAAGACGACTTCAATAACACAGTGGGCGTAACTCCTGTAACGCAAAAGGTTGCGGGTTCAATTCCCGCCGCGGATAAGATGTTTGTTTATGACGCAAAAGGTTGCGGGTTTGATTCTTGCCGCGGGATTTTTTTTGTATGATCTAGTAATTTATAAATCACTAGTACTACTTTTAATATATTCTTAGACTTCAAGACTAGGATGAATTATTTAAAATTTGTCCTTGATTAGAATAAGAAGCCAGAGATAAAGAAGTATGTGTTATTAAAGCCATTATACAATTTATATGAAATACTTGTTTTTTGAAAATAAATTCAGTATACAAACTTTTGCATTTAGATTACAATTAAAAATGTTTCGGTTTCAGGTGAAAATCGTGGTAGGTCCCACCGGCGAGGTCCGGATCAGCGTTCAACCTCCTTCAAACCCCGACGAGTCTAATCCGCAGTGAAACTCCTTGTTCACGTACACATGGAACTATTCCTCAGCATCGGATTGCGTTGGCACCTCTAACTTAGTAAAAGAAACTGTGTATAGCAAATTAGAGCAGATTTATTCCTATGATGCATCCCATACAATTTAAAGGTATTCTTTTAGGTCGCAGTGGGCCTGTACTTAGAGATTATCTGCTTAAACTTATTAAACTTTCGTGATTTGAAGACATAATATGCAAAATTACATCATTATTTTACAATAAAATTTATGCAGCCCAACATTAGGCACCAACTTCATGATTTATAACAAGTCTCTTTATATTAAAGTTTAATCAGTGAAATTACTCTGTGAAATATTCAGATGTATGCAAACTTATTTGTGTCTTTCCCCAAGGCTCACAACAAATTCAATTCTCTATGCTGTCTCTGAAGTCAAGGAACACAAAAGCCAGACGTAATGCACGGGGGATACCTAACACAGTTTATAAATTCAAAACAGTAACCGATGCCAAGATTCCAGGGGATATGAGTTCATTGCCAACATTATGTGAATTTGTGCACCTTGATTAAAGGGTGCAGATGGGAAAGTTGAAAAGAAATAGCCGGGGTAATTTTTAGGATAGTAGTACAACCAAATATTTTTATTCTACTTAGTCATAGATTCTGAATATAATGATTGAATGTTATTCTCGATGTTGTCTGTGTTACATACTTTTCACGTATTGAATGTTATAGGTAATTATTGAAATATTCACTGAAAAATCGTTCATTGCTAAGCTTATGATTTTGCTTTCGATGACGTCACTCCAATGGGAATATTTATATTTTTGGTTCTTAAAACTTAAACATGTAATTAAAGCGCTCGTGGTCGGAAGCGCTCGTGGTCGTGCTTGCTTAGTCGTTCTTGATAGATTGTCGAAGTTAAGCAACGTTCGAAAAGGTCTGTAAGTGGATGGGTGACCGCCAGTGGCATTTTCATCTGAGCACGTTAATTTGTCGGTCCCGGCTATTTAAGTCGTTAAGCCATGACGGAGGCCTTAAGGCGGCCTAAAAACTCCGTCACCAGAGTTGGCCACTGACTCATACGAACTTACTTACTTACTTACATGTAATTTTTGTATTTATTCAGAAGGGCTGGAGGATAATTAATTATAGTCGAGAGTCATTTACGTATCTTACAGCCCCAATCACTGGATGAATGTATTGTTGTGCCAAAAATCAGATGACTATTAACATCGTGGTAGTTGTAAACTATTTGTAAGCTGCTTAGGTCAACATTTAGTTTTAGTACCGGCCTAAAATAGTTTTAAGCTGGTTTATATTTTGTGATATTAGTTTATTTATACAAAACGTGGAACAATATCAATGTAGAAATTCGGTTTGTAAGGATAAGTATGTAAAAATAATTGTAGAATAGGCAGGCACTGTTTGCCTCTGTGTGAAGGTAGCAATTGTTGTTCGAAAAACAATTGAATTTGGTAAAATTATTATAAAACAAGTGAAGGAACGTTGTGGACTATGGGACGCCGCCTCGATTTTCAAAACGTACCTAGCTATTAGGCAAAACGTTAATTTGTAAAGTTGAATCCGCTTTTGCTTAATTCATTGTAGGTTTTAAATTGTAAAAATGTCGCTGCTTAGATAAGTTGTACGTAGTAATTTTATGAAGTGTCTCAAGAGCCTTTTGCTTTTGAACATGGTATGAAACGTAATCGCACAATCTGTACCTACGACCAAAAATGACCAAAGTATATGCCACATTCTCTCGGCAAGTATACTTAGCTGAAGAAATAATACAAAAGCTTTAGAACCATTTTAAAAATATTTCAAAGATACCTAGTCAGTTATACAATATTTCAAGAACAGAAAATAGAAGTTTAAGACCAACACCGTTTTGGACTTATCTATAAGGGCAATACTGTAAAAAAATGCATCTGAGTTATCCCACTCTGCTGAATGCTGAAAGTTTGTGAGTTTGTTTGGATGTTTGGATATTTGTATGTTTTTGTATCAATCACGCTTAAACCAGTGAACCGATTTGGATGAAACTTGGTATAGGCATAGATAGTGACCTGGAATAGCATACAGGCTATTCAAAATGTTGTTACCACGCGGGCGAAGCCGCGCGCAGAAGCTAGTGTAATAATACTAATAAAACAACTGCATATTGTAAATCACTGATATTTTAAGATCCCAATCTTCAAACAAATATTTTAAAACTCTGTCGTTTTTCTTTCATAGAATGTTAAGATTGTGTTCTATTATAACTGATTAATTAAAATGTTGAAGCAACTAAATTAATTACTACGCTCAGAAGAGAATTTTTAAACATTTTTTTTTTCTTTTAGAGGAACATGGTTAATGTTGTTATTGAAATAAAAAAATAAGGTACACGTCAATAATGTAGTCTTTTCATACACAATGTAATTTTATTAGATAGACGAGAAACGAATGTGAGTAATTTTGAAAAGATATTTTGTAAATTTAGATTTGTGGTGTAAATAACAGCTAAAACAAAAAAAAACTTAAGAATTAGGTAATAACGGTAGAATTATATTATAAAAATATTATCTACTTTTAGTTTTTGGATCTCAAAATTACGCTAATTATATTATTATTAATTTGCTACGTAATTATATAGATTTCCCTCGTGGCCAGTTGGCCTAACGAGATACAAAGGTTATTTGATTTTGTGGTATTACGCATTTCAACCCCCAATTGCGAAAACCAGAGATAAAGAACTATAAACTCTAATCCTGTAACTTAATTTTGTATGATTCCTCGCGATTGCTGTTTTATTTAAATCATGATTCTTCACTGGGTGTTAAACTTATTATTACGTAGTAGGCAAGTGGCGTATCTTTTGTCAACGATTATTAAAAAATATGCTATGTGATACGAATATTGTTTTGCTGCTTAGCAGTTTCTTAATATACCTACTAGGTATATCTATAAATAAATATCTTCATCTTTTCTTATACATTATAGAGACAATGACTATTGGCTATCTAAACTATGTTATGTTATGTATAATTATATATTATGTACTTATAAAAATTTTAGTACCAGCCTAACTAGTCAGTCTTAGCCTGATTTTATTTTTTGTAGTGATGTAAGTAAATTTATGTGGTTAAAAACTGACCAGTCATCTCTTACTTACATAGTAGGTAACCAAAAGTATTATGTTTCAGAGCTTAAAAAAACTAAGTAATTATTTTCTAAAGTGGACAAACAAATTTTAATTTCTGTCGATGAGTGCGGTGAAGCTTTACATGTTCGCTGGAATTAATTAGATATTATGTTAATTCATTGTGAACATCATAGATTAAGAGTTATACTAGTCTCATCCAAACGTGTGATGTTATTAAATAAAATATTATTAGGTATATATTTTTATTCAAAAATAACTTTTTTCTTATTCTGGATGTAGAACATGGAATCTCAAAATCATATTAATGATATAAGGGCGGGGATCCCATTTTGTCTCATAAAAACTTTATTCCTAAATTCACATCCCATAACAAACTCATAAATATCACAACAAATAATATTAGTCTCAGAATGTTTCATTTTTAACATTTTTTAGACTAATGTTTATAATTCATAAGCCAGCGGCTGCCAAAGCGCCAGAAATGTATGTAAATGAGTTCACTTATCTATCCAAATCGAAATCAGTTGATTAGGCTAGGTTTGAGTAGTGATCAACTACGAGCGAGGCAGGTGGGCGTAGCAAGCGTGCCGTGGTAGCGGCCGCCGAAGCGCCAGAAATGTAGATAAAGTTACTTATCTATTCATAAATACGTCTATTATGGGTTTTAAAAAGTTATGACAAATAGCTTTAGCTTTCTTAGTCGTTATGGGTATCAATATTAGTGTTAACTAATAATATATATATTAACCTGTCTCGTCCCACTGCTGGGCAAAGGTCTCCCCCAAACTCTTCCAATGGTCTCGATTTTCTGCCGAGTTCCACCAATCTTCCGCAAAGGCATCGATGTCATCTCACCAACGTTTTCGAGGGCGTTAACTTTAATACAGATTTATAAATTATAGCATGTGACTATTGGGCCAAAAGATGTATAGTATAAATTTTATTGCATGTTAGATTATATAAATTATATTTATGAGACAAAATAGAGACCTATAAGGGCGCAATCACATCATTTTTTTTTGTGGCTTCTTCGTAGTTTTTTTTTGCACATTCTGATTTAATTTTAGCCACTTGCGTCTAGTGAGTCTAGAAATGCACAGGGTTTTTAACATGAGATGCATTTTATGTCAAAAATAAGGACTCAGCAAACGTCTTGCAAAAAATATGTTGGAATAAACAAAAATTTTGTCGTTATAATATTTTTTTTAATAGTCACTCGTAGTAACAATTATCATAGACGCAGGTTAAAGTCCCTGGCATTATAAATACTAATTAATATTTATGATGCCAGGGGTTTCGGGGTGACTTGTATTCTTCATTAATAAAAATTCACTTGAACGTTTCTGAAACACTGCCAAAATAACAAAAAAATTGCGATGAGTGTTCATTGTTTAGATATAAATAATAAATAAATATAATAATAACTTTGACATAGAAATATTATACGAGTACGTCTTTGGTAGGTAGATTTCGATTATGAAGATCAGTTTGGTATTAAAATCACTACGCCAGAGAGATTTTCTATATTAGAATTTTTTTAAATTCACGAATAAGTTAGACCCCTCGCAGACTACGGACTTTCTATCGGCCGATAGTTGAGACGGAATATACTTCGGCTCGTAAGAGTATGGAGATGTATAGTCCGTCTTAACTATCGGCCGATAGAAAGTCCGTAGTCTGCGAGGGGTCTCTGATGAATGCCGATGAGACCTAATGAATTGATACATAAATGTTTTATGCAGCAAACTTTTTTACCATTTCCTATTCTTGATACGGAATGAAAAAATGTAAACCATGTCTATATTATTTGTACATACGAGTAGTAAAGTCCTGATTTACGTACCCATAGGTAGGATAATAATATTACATTATAATTTTAATGAAAAAAAATAAAAAACAGGGTCACGACTGTATTCCCGCGGAGACATTCTCTCAGATCTTTTTATGTATTCGAGATCCTTTGAAGATGTCTGAGGGGGTAGTCAGAGGCATTTCCAAAAGCAGTAAGTGAATTACTGTTTCCAAAATAGTAGATATTTATGTTAAATTATTTTATTTGAAAATGGTTTATTAAAATAAAATAACGTATTTATTTAATTTCCAATGATTTGGTATACAATACCTTCTTGTTATAAATAGTATATGACTTCATTGTGCAGTAGGTATCTTTAATTAATGAATCAAGATGTATATGAGTGTTAGGGCATAATTGCCAAAATTGTTTCAAATTACCGTGTACAAAATGTATTTGTAGATTGGTAATGAAATAAAAAATACTTAAAATTTTCATAATATTTTTAATTCCTAATTTTAATGTATTTGTCTTAGGATTTTATATTATGGTATTTTATCCAATCCTAGATAAATACTTATCCTAAAATACAAGCTTCCTCGCAGACTGTAGACTTTCTATCGGCCGAAAGTTGAGACGGAATGTACTTCGGCTCGTAATGAGTATGGAGAAGCCCGTCTCAACTATCGGCCGATAGAAAGTCTGTAGTCTGCGAGGGGTCTAAGCAAGACACCTTCAGCGACTATCAGTAGCAGACAATGGCGTTGGACCGAAAAGGAAAACTCGACGGGAGGCCTTGCCCAGCAGTGGGATAGTGCGGGCTAGAAATAAAAACAACAACATAAAGTATGACGTGTTGTTATCGGAATCGCATGCACCTTGTATCTGAGTCAAGGCAAGATCAATTAGGCCATGGCTACATCAAATGCAGAACATTCTGCTTCTGATTTCCACTACCTATAAGCTCTCCTCTCAACTCTCTTTCTTTGTTATATCATCTTTCATACATTTTTGTAAGTTTGCGGTTGTCAATTTGCGGTTCTGCACAAAATCCGTACCCATTATTTCTGTATTTAAATAAATAATGCCGGACATTTCACACAGCATCCTCAGCCCCAAGATATAAATAAATAAAACAGCGGGATAAAAATATTTAGCTCGAACCCATCGGCATCGAACCCGCAACCTTCTGCGTCCCAAGCGGGCTTTCTCTCACTGCGCCAGGTCGTCGAGATTTTCATCAAGTAATTCAATAATAATTTCAATCTTTTCATTTGGGACTACCCCTACTCGTAAATGTAAATAAAACACTTGTATATGTTTATAATTATGTCGTTCAAAAACTTACCTTCTTAAACGGCCAAGCGAAACCCACCTAATCAATATAGGTAGGTACATTTTAAGCCTTGTACGGATTACGAGTTTTTCCGCAAGCTTTCAAAGTAGCTATCATCAAACCTATTCACAAAGGAGGAGAAACGAATTATATTGCACTAACAACTCTACAGGCCTATTTTACCTACAATCACAGTCTTGGAACGTATTATGAATTAATATCTAGGTAAATATGGTATCTGGACCCTAACAATATGGTGTCTGGACCCTAACAATCTCATCTCTTCCGCCCAGGTTGGGTGTTTTATTGTGTATTATCGCAATAATAAAATGTAAAAATATTATCTAGATTTCGAATCAAAGGTTTTCTGGATTTCAAATTAAGTTATTCCATTTTTCGAAATATCGCTAAGTTACCACATTTTACTCATACTTATAGACATCTTTTTATTTATAAGCGACCTGAAAATGTTTCAGATCGTGAAATTATTGTTCAGATAGTAGGTACCCACAAAGAGTTTTCTCTCTACATTTTGTTTTATTGGTCCAGCATGTCTCATATTATAGACCTACATGTCGGTTTCCTCGCGATATTTTCCCTTTTCCATTTGAAATTAGGTAATTACTGGCAATAGTGCATGCATATACAATAAAATTCAGGTTAACAGAAAAACTTGATACTTTCGAACGCATATGAACAACATTTATCACAACATAGAGGGCAGCTTCCATTATACCTACCTAACTGTGTGTGTGAATAATAAATAACTAATATATATTACTAGGAGATTTCGAATGAGAGAGATATTTGGAGGGATATGGGGGAGACCTTTGCCCAGCAGTGGGATTGTATAGGTTAACAAAAAAAAATAGATATTGATTTACACTGCAGTGCTACATTCAGAACTGAAACCACCCCTTCCACCAATATAAATCAATACTGACCCCGCCCAGATTCGTAGTTTGATACAGACTAGCTGATCGCCTGCTGCGTTATGCACTGCAGTTAAGACCAATCTGATTCATTTTACGTATGATCTTGAATTTGACTTTTTTTATATATTTTAATTTAGGGACCTTGATCGATTCTCGAGCATGCCGGTCCCATAGGTCTCTCATTGCAAAATTATTCCTCCAAGAGTATGAGTGTCTGTTGGTAGAGCATGACGGCCGCATCAGATGTCTGAGCAGCCAGCACACTCAGCCACACACCCACATCTAGCTAGTTAATCCTACCTATGACAGATAAATAATTTCTCATTGAGATGCTCCGTACACATTCCATAAGAAAATGAATTTTGAAAAAGAAGAAAATGAATTTGAATTGTGGAGTACCTATTTATTGGGTAAGCCCGAGATCAAAGACAAATCGACGAACGAAAAATAACAATAAAAATATCGAATTTATAACAGATCTTCGACTTCACACTGTGTGAGATTTATCTCATGGAAAAAAATCATCTCTATCTTTACTGTGTAGGTAGGTAATAGGTACAGCTACAATTTCTCTCATCAATCATCTTGTTATTTCTAGTAACGAGTGTATTAAGTACCTACATATTTTAAGTAGATATTTTTTCTTTTGAGCGTCTACTGAGATGGTCACCAAATGTCATAAATACCACCGTTCAGAACAATTTATTTACTTCCGTGAAAAGCAAGCACACTTGAAGGCTAAACAAAAACACTTTAAGGTTAAAATATATCTATCTCTATACGGATAGTAGTTAGGTACCTATATTTTCTAGTTCTAGTTGGGGTATATTTTCTTCACAATGATCTACAAAAACGAACGACAACGGAGCAAGCGCAAAATTGAAACGAATGGTTTCGGGTAGTATACATTTAATAGTTGTAACAAAATATGTTATTAATACACATCAAAAGCCTAGCGGTCCGTCTCATAACAAACTTAAAGCTTATTATAACTAAAACAGCTGTTCGCACAAAGCGTCATTTAAATAGAGAGTAAGCGCGAGAAGTTGTGCGTCTGTGTTGTCATGTTTTAGGCGCATTTGTATGCGCTTATAACTTCTGGGGGTCTAATCCGACTGTTTATGAAACATAATATGATTCACCCAAAGCGGCCGGATTAGACCCCCTGATCATTAAACAAATAAACAGAAACTCGCCGACTAATTAATGTTTCGATTTACCTTCAGATTAAAAAAAAACACTCGTATTCTGTTATAGTTGTGTTAGTTCGATAACCTTGTCAAATAATTTGATCAAATAAAAATGGCGCGGCGAAATGCCACGAGTTTTTGACAAGACTGTTATCGAACTAACAGAGTAGGTATGTACAGTCACGGACAATTATTATCAATATGAATAGAGGACTAAATTACTATAAATTACGTTACACAAGCGGTCACTCATACAAATAATAGTGTAGTGAACGGCCTCATCGTTTGAGTTTGATTTTATCAAAATAATCACAAAAGCGTTCGGAACTTGCCGTCTTGTCAAGGTGTCACTCTACTTGTTTTTATGAAACAGACCGTACAATTCGTCCTAGCATACTGGCAATCGTAATATTAAATCTACCAATTATTAATTCTAAAATAATCATAGTCGCGTTCTTGACAAAACGCTGATTGAAGCCGATTATGATTAATGTTTCACTGGTTTGTGAAGAAGAGTCGTGAGAGTATTTAAAATAGCTCAACAAGCAGTGCTATTTAACTAAACACAATTTAGGAGACTAAAACTAAAACGGGTGGTCCAAGCAGTTTTGTATTTTTCGAGTTGTTTAGATAGTTGGTATTAAGAATGCTGCTGGAACGGTAAATTTATCAAAAACAAAATTGGGAGATGTTTTCTTTTGTGAGAAAATCTAGATAACTTGAATTGTATGTACTCTTAATAATAATTATGTAAAAAAAAATATTTTTTTGAGGCGTTCTCAATACTTTCACACAGTTAATAACTCGGAACTACAAAAAATTTGGAAACATACATAGGGTACTTGCGGATACCTTTGCTTTTGGTATTACTGTAGGTACACAAAAGCTTTTACATTTTATTAGTGTCAGAATCGTCAACGAAAAATGTATTAAAGTTTAAAAGTGATCCCAAAAAGGAATTTTGACACCAACCCATTCGGCCATAGTGACCGAGTTGTCGGCAACTCGGTGCTGGATGGAGATTTTTGTTTTTATTTCCAAAGAAAAACACGGTTGGCACCCAAGGTTATCTCTATAACAACAGACGTATTTTCCTCAATAGATTATTGTAATAAATCTCATAGCAACCTATCAAAATACATAAACAAGAAAAATATCTCTTACCCAACTTCACAATAAATAGCTATGCATAAAAAGTTTCAAATAACATTATAAAATCTAAATGAAGTGACCATTTATTAGTCGGGCACACACGCGATTATACACTTTACACATTATTTTTATTGTACACCACAGCAGTCCAAACTTTTGTTCAAAATTAGCAAAACAAACTTTGCTTACTTTGACTGATTCTAATAAAAAATATTTTCCTTTAGCATTTATCATGAAATAGCACAAAGAGTGCTAAGAAAACAGATTAGGAAATTTTCTTCATTTGTGATCTTGGCATCGAAAAGAACAAGGGTTTTGTTTATATAAAAATACTTGACCCAAATACAAAGCTGATGGATGTTATGTTGTAAAATCTGTGATGAGCTATGGAAATTGTTCTAAATTCTCAAATTTTCCGTGTCACGATCTTCCATCTATTTTGCGAAAACAAATGTCATAACGTTTTGTGAGTGTGCAACATTTATCGGCTCTGGGTGTTTCTAATAATATGTATATGTATTTACAAACAAAAAGTATATAAGTGGTATATCAGTCGTCTTAGTACCCATAACACAAGCTTTGCTTACTTTGGGGCTAGCTGATGCTGTGTGAAAAGTCCAGCATTATTTTTATTTATTAAGTCTTTTACTTAGTTAAAAACATAAAAAAAGTATTACCCCAGTAACATTGAGCTAGGAGGGGCATCCCAGTACCTAAGTATAATATTTTTAACATTTCACTCAAAAAAAATTTGAGTGTAATAAATAGTGTACCTAAGTACATAAATAAGGTTTGTGCGAAGACAGTAAAGCGTTTTTAATACAAAATATTATAATATGCATCGGTCACTTGTATAATTATAGTCTCAAAAGTCCAAACTACACAGATAATAAAAAGTGGTTTACCACTCACAAAAAATATCAGTAACACGAGTAAGTTCGATTTCTACAAACTTGGTAATATTTAATACATTTGAATAAGGTCTATAAAATTTTAAACAGGCTTAAAATATATTTATTTTATGGCATCAATCGCATAGATAGATTGTATAATAATGTATACTTAGACTTACCCGTTATGATTTAAAAATAAGGATACTACATTTATCACACACAATACTTATTATTATTAATAAATACCTATTTATTAACCTACAACAGTTTCCAAAAAAAGAATTGAAATCGGCGACATCATTTCTAACATTTCATGGTTTATTTCCACCGAATCACCGATGACTATTTTTATTAAATAAAAAGTTGTTTCAAAAATTACACGGAAATAAAATCGCTCTACCGTGTAATCATGATGTCTCCCATACCAAATAATAGTGACAAAATACCTAATTGTAGGCCCTATGAGCAAGGAACAGGTTTTTTACAGCTTTTGTTTGTGTAGGTATTTCATTCCTTGAATGGCAATTGGCATTTCCATTACCTATAAATTCAAAATATTGTTAAAATTAGTCTTTGAGCGTCTATTCATATTATAATGCTTTCATTTCGTAATAGTATTTCTTCCCTGTTGTTAATAATTAGGTAGAAAGATAGATAGATAGTTAGAAAATACTTTATTGCACACCACATGGAATGGAAAACTAAACAAAAAAAACACAATGACATACAATCGGCGGTCTTAGAAAGCCTCATACTTGTATGAGGTTTTCATTCAATTTTGGTCCTACGCATATTTATAATAAGTTATTTTCGCGGTA
Source organism: Epirrhoe alternata (assembly GCA_963565295.1). Classification (NCBI taxonomy): domain Eukaryota; kingdom Metazoa; phylum Arthropoda; class Insecta; order Lepidoptera; family Geometridae; genus Epirrhoe; species Epirrhoe alternata. Next base: position 8,482,343 of record OY751375.1, read on the forward strand.
AACATTTTTGATCCATATACCTTTTGGCAATTTGTATTTTTTTAATTCATTGGCAATCTAAAGATTGTACAGAGCCACAAACTTATCTGGACCGGTGGGAGAGGCACTGTTATCGCATTTGGTGTTGGCAGAAAAATAAACTTTCATGAGTATAAAATTCGTTAGCTGTTCTTCTTTTGGCCACCGGTCCCCTAACCAGTTTGACGGAAACCGTATTATGGGTAAAAAATCAAATACAGCATCAAAGCGGCGAAAATATTTCCGAAATATCTGCAAATGCTCAGAAACACCAAGGATAAAATGACAAACTTGATCAGAAGCGCATACAATCGCAACCCTTCAATGTGTCGCCTTCCTAACTGCCTCAGAGTATGCAGAAACCTAGGCTGTAAAAGCCGAAGACTACGGAAGTGGTCAACTTGTTCTCTACTGTGCTGACTTTCTTCATGTTCCTCAGTAGTTTCCCCATCATATTGGAGAGGTTCGCGGGGTACAAAGAGCCACCCAAATTCATTTTGGATATTTAAAGAATTTTCGTTGGTATAAGTAAGATTCGCAGGTAAAGGAGGTGGCGGAAGTGACTCTGGCAATGATTCCAAGAATTTACGTACAAGAAATGGCCAATATTGTTGTAGATGTCTAGGTAAACGTCTTGGTGGATTTCCTGGTTGACCACCGGTAGCATCTTCAGGTGATGCTGGTAGAGTTCTCAAGAACTGTTCAATCCGTTCACGTGTGAGAGGCGGCTGGGACGTAGTACTTTGGCGGCGTGGATGTGGACGAACTAAGTGCGGCACCGAACGTAAGGGCCTAGATTGGGTGTTGATATTCTGTGCCGTTGACGCTCGAGTTAATTGAGAGTAGTGCCTTTGAGGATTTACTGGTGGAGGTACCAAGGGCTCATGCAAAGGTAAAGTTGACCTTGTACGAAATCTTCCAAGCCTAATAAGTGGAGGCATTTCTAGGGCTTCAGTCGATTGTGGAAATACAGGGCAAATGCGGCCACTGGTACGTTTAAATCTACCACGTGGTGGTGACATAGGCCGCAAGAAACGACCAGAAGTTTCTAAATCGTTTTGTTGAGGGGTCAGCAAGTCAAGTGTAATCGCGTGTTTTGTATCGCGAGATGGAAATTCATCTCTTAAATCGTGAGTGGTTACTTGAGATAAGAATGCTTCATGGGATGAACTACTTAGTTGAAAACTTTGGATGTGTTCCGAGGAATGAGATGAATTGATATTTCTATCAGTATCATTTTTCACTACCTTAGATGGAGTTTCAGCTTGCGACGGGGATTTGCTAAGATTACACCGGTTGCGGCGACGCGATCGAATGTTTAATGAGTTAAAAGGTTGTGAAATACGATCGTAATTACGATCGTAAATTTTAAGTAATTCAATCGAAGAACTCGCTTTTGATTGCTGGAAGTTGTTTTGAGATGGTGTAGACATTTGCCATTTGCTTTGATCCGTAGTTAGCATCTGGGTGTCTTGTTGACTATTAGAAGGTTCAGTCAATGGATGCATTACGGGGAGCGTTGATGATGGGGGGAGCGATAAATGAAGTGATGATTGAAGCTGAGTCGTCAAACTTTTGGATAATGTAGAAGAAGTGGAAGAAACTTCTTTGCAAATTGGTGTTGTTGTAGGCTCGCATTTACCAGAATTTGAGAGTGATGTTGTTGAATTTTCTGTAGAAGTTATGATGTTTTTAGATTTTGGCGATAAAGTTGAAGATGATAGAATAGAAAATACTTCTTTGCACACAGGCTGATGTTTTGGCATTTCTCGCTGAGTAGCATCTGACGTTGATGAAGATGTATTTTTAGGCAAACCTAGCTCAACTAATCCGAGTGAGCTCGATGAATATGTAATGCATTCAGTGCCAAGTCCATGAGTTTGTGTAAAAACCTCTATAGATGACTTTTTCACATCTTCCGTCTGCGTTTCTGCAGCTTGAGGCTTTTCTACAGCTTGAGCCGATTCTGCAGTTTGAGGGGCTGAAAAGCCTGATTTATCTAATGGCGATAAAGAATATAAAATTTCTGATGCTGTTGGAAGAACAGGACATTTTTTAGGAGAACGTGTGAGTTCGTCCTCTGAAGGTATAATATTAGTTTCATTTCTAACTCCAGCGAATATACTAGCTACCTCATCATTTTCATCACTTTCTATAGAAGAAGCATTCCTTGTTAAATGAAGTGATTGTAAAGATCCACGTAAAGCAGGTACAGGTGGTGGTTTACGAAGGTGGAGCGGTAATGGTACTTCAAGATGTATTACCTCTCCATGTATGTTTGGTTGTGCAAATGATTGCTTTAGTTTTTGAGAGGACGGTGGTAGCATTGTTGCATCATGTACTAATTCTTGCTTATCTGATTGGTGCTCTGAGAGCAGTGAAATACGTGATAAACTAAGAGATTTGGCTTTCGATGATGCTACTCTCAGTCCTGAGCACGATTTCTGTTCTGTAGATGTTGCAATTGGAAGATCCAACCGCGCTTCCGAAGTAAACGCTACGGAACTTAGCCGGGCCTGTTCTTTCTTGAGATATGATTCTGATAGTAGATCTGATTGAAGGGGAGCTGAAAGTAACCGTACTTTGTTAACTAGTTCAGATACGTTATCAGAAGTCAAAGGATCAGAATCAAGACATGGAAGAATAGGAAGCAGTAACAAAGGTGTAAATGTTGTCTGCTCCTTACCTTCCTCTATAGCTAAATCTTCTATTTCTTCAGACATTTTCCTTTTTTGAGTACGTTTTTGGGTAGTCACCTGGGCTTGAGAAAATTGTTGGCGCGAGAGCTTAACTCTCGATGGTCCAGCTATTTCTCCGGCCAATAATGACGTTTCTTTGATGGACCCTTCTAATACAGTTGGATAAGCAACCTCCTCTAGACATGGTGATGTTTCTATGAATTCTTCCTGAGGTTCTTCTAGTGGCTTGATTTGATCTTGTGATTCAAGAAATTCTTTTTCTATTTTTTCTGTAACGGTTAATGACTCAGAAGATACTACACCAATGAATGGGTTTTCTGGCGATTTTTGGAGTTTTACTTCTATAACCTGGTGAATAGACTCCTCGGCAACATCTCCAGACACAGAGTCTTCTTTAATGATCCATGGAGATTTCACGGGCTTACCTTTCATAGGTAGTATAAGAGAAGTATGAGCCCTGATGTCTCTTGGTGGTTCCTTTATATTTGATAAAAACGTCGCAGGCTCTTTGTAGAGCGTTGAATGGTCTGATTTTTTTGTCAGAGGCGAGCTTGTTTTTGTTTTCGCAGATTTTTTGATTTTTTGTCTTTTTGGTAAATTAATAAAAGCAGGCTTACGCAGTGCACCTGTTGAAGAGCCCGGCATTGTCTGTGATACCGATGATGCCTGAGCAATCGAAGAGCGAGTCGTTGGTTCTAACTCTGGTGTCATACGTTCTTTATCACTCAACGCTTCTGAATCTGGTAATGGAACAGCTGCAGCTTCAAGCAGTGATATTAGTGAACCATCTGACGCAGATACATCGCGTGGTTGTGGATACTGCATTCTTGCTCCAGGTGACTCCAAAAATTTTAAAAATGACTCACGTGTTGGTTGATCTGAAGATGGTGGACTTGAAGATGCAGCTTTCTGGCTTGACTCTTCAGTTGACATTGTCGTGGGAGGCGTCGGATCCTCTGTTTCACGTTCTTCCATTTTGCGAGATTAATGAACCTAAAACAAAATATATTTATTATGTTTCAAATATGAAGTATCATCAGAATTGGTTCAGCCGTTCCAGAGAATAGCCCGAACAAACAGACAGACAACATTTTTTTGAACGAAGTTCCTTTTCGGACGAAAAGTGATTTTTGCGTCACGCACGACGCTAATTGTCACGAAAAGCGCAGTCACAAAAAAGTCCATAGATTGTTACATTGTTAGTACGGAACAGCGTTTCTAGAAGTGTGCACATAAATGTAAAGCAAGTATGCATCCGTAAAAAAAGTGAAGCGAAAAGTTGGCTAAGTTTATCAGTTCTGTGGGCAAAGTGATGCGCATAGTGTGCAAAATGTGCAAAGTGGTGCGCCAAATGTACAAAGTGGTGCCCCAAATGTGCAAAGTGGTGCGCATAGTGGTTTGCAAAATGTGCAAAGTTGTGCGCAAAGTGGTGCAATGCAAGAAAAAAAGATGGGATGAGTGCGCAAAGTGGTGCACGAAAAAAATACCGGACAAGTACGAGTCGGACTCGCTCACCGAGGGTTCCGTACCAAGGAGTAGGTACGTATCCCATTCCTTGCATTAGGCCCCGTTTTTTTTGTGATTTAACTAAAAATATACGGTTTTCAGATTTCACCCAGTACTAGACGACTTGCCAAATTTCATAGCTCAAGGTCAACGAGAAGTACCCTATAAATTTTGATTCATTGAGTGTCGAAATATACGTTTTTTGTAGCATAAACGGCCGAATCTTTTTTTTGCGTTGATACACAAGTTTGATTTTTTTCACAGCTTAAAGGGACTATAGACTTGAGTGTACGGTTTAAATTTTAACTCGATACCTCCCTCCACACTTTCCCCAGATAAAGGGTCTTGAAAGACAGACAGACAAACAGACAGACGTACGTTTAGGGGTTCCGTTTTTTTCTTTTGAGTTACGGAACCCTAAAAAGAGTGCGCCAAGTGGTGCGCTCACTTGCGAATAAATAAAATAAGTATATATGTCGTGCCCAAAATGTCAAAAAAAAGTTAAATATAATATATAAATAAATAATGCTGGACATTTCACACAATAAAAGAAGAAGAAGAGGCAAGCGTAATTTAGTAAATCTTTGAACGCAGCTTCGTTTGTTTTTAGAAAAAAAATTATGTTTCATTTAGGTAAGTGAAATAAATAAGGAATTAAAGTAGTTTTCTTCCGGCCCATTGATTTTTTCCACCCTCTATTTGGCTTCCATTTTTACCCGACTGTCAAAAGAATTGTTATGTTTTTCGCGCGTATCTTGTATGTATGTATGCAATCGGATCTTAGGAGCGAAATAGAAATACGCTAAAAAACCAATCATATCGAGTGTGGTGTATGGTATCAAAATTAAGGAAATTAAAAGAAGATTACAAAAATGTACATACAAGGAATAAAAAGACGTCTACCGAAGCCGCAAGGGGTAGGTACAGCATCCCAACACACAACCAAATCCAAAATAGAAATAGAATCTTTATTCTTTACAGAATTCGATATTTAACACCGTAATATAAAACTAGATGAAATTTACCATTTACCTACTAGATATTTCAAAAAATACTTACCTAGTGTGTAAAAATATAGAGTTATCAAGCGATGAAGTTAGAACTCTAAAAAAAGTAGTTGCAATTAGCACACTCCAGCTTAGCTGTCTTTTTACACCCTGTATATACAAATCATATGTTTAAACTTAGTTTTTATAATTATTATTTCTAAAACCGGGTATTTATCACGTACCTATTTTTTATTTTCTTTTTTCCGACGTTTCGGACGCATTGCAGCGCCCGTGGTCAAACGTCGGAAAAAAGAAATAAATACCCGGTTTTAGAAATAATAATTATGTCACAAAATCACGAAAGTTTAAAAAGTTTAACTTAGTTTTTAATAACAATTTGGCAATGAATGCTTGCAAATGGTTTTATTCAGTTACCAAGTTTAGGTTACCCTACCTACGCATGTATTTTTAATTTTAATACTTGTTGATTTGCGCACAACATATTTTATAGAAAAGTGTAACAGCATACTGCAATTGCAAATGGCGCCGCGTAGATAGTGACCTGGAATAGCATATTAGGCTATTCAAAATGTAGGTACCTCGCGAGCGAAGCCGCGTGCTGTTAGCTAGTTGTAAAACTGAAATTCTATTTCAATAAGATCGCAATGCAACGTTCGCGATTATGATATCGTTGATAGACATGTCGGCAGAAGCAGAAACAATCATTTTCGTCTAATTTTTATAATTATATAATAGTAACTTTTAGCTGTGCAGCACAGTCTGTGAACGTTGCAATGCAAACTAAAGTTAAACTCAGCCAAACTAAAAGTGAAAGATGTTTTGTACATACCTGGATCGACGTGTAGTTCCGCGCGGAAGAAATCACAGTTGTAAAACGCAATTCACAAGTAATTAATTAGGTATTGCTGTAATAAGTAACCCGGCGAGCTCAACACCTGCATCGTCACAAGTCGCGGGAAAGGTGAAATGAAAAGATCGACGCCACGCATGCGCGAGTTTATAGGACCGAAAAAGTCTACATATTAGAGGTAACTGAAAAATCTTAGTGATGAGAATGAATTAAAAACTGTTATATTCCTTTTCAGTTTTCCTCTGAAGCTTTTTGACATTCAACATAAGCAGATTTTAAAACACTCATAGGGCGGGTTTTCCTAGGTAGGTAAATGTTGCGCCTTCCTAGAACTGTTCAACCATAATGGGCCCTCTATATATTCGGCGTAGATAGACGAATGCCGACGGCCTCATCGCCTGTTATCATCTATCCAAATATTGGTTCGGCGAATAGTTTGGCAAACGTATTCAGGGCCCGGTAGTTAGGGAGCAAGGCATGCCGGTCGCCCTAGTTTGGGACTTTAACTCTTATTACACCACTCTTTGTTAGGGTAAGGGACCCTGAATATGGTGTAGTGTGATACCCGCTTTATTCGCTACGCTCAAGTCTATGAGTCCAACTGATGGTATGGTATCCAGTGCTACGCGCTGCTACGGCGTAACCACGTCACGATGAGCATTGCTAATTAGTATAATATTATTATTACTGCAGAATTTCGTTTCTAGGAAATATCCTAGAAGGCTTCTTTTTGAGGGTGCCGTATCCGAAGGGAAAATATGGAACCCTATTAATAAGCCTTCACTGTCCGTCTGTCAGAGGGCTCTATCTGATTAACCGTAAAAGGTTGACAATTGAAACTTTCATTATTAATTAAAATATTAAAACAGAGTTAAAAATGTCGGTCCTATTCCTTGCATTAGGCCCTGTTTTTTGTGTGTTCAGATTTTTTCATGTAAGTACTTGTAGTCTCAGACGATACTACATGCCCATGGTTCTAGGTCAACGGAAAGTACCTTATGAATTTTGATTTATTGAGTGTTGAAATATACGTTTTTTGCGGCATAGACGGCCGTATGCGTTAATTTAAAAGTTAGATTATTTCATAGCTCAAATATACCGTATACTTGAGTATACGGTTTCAATTTCAACTCGATACCTCCACGCATTCCCGAGATAAAGGGTCTTGACAGACAGACTGACAACAAAGTGATCCTATAAAGGTTCCATTTTTTCCTTTTGAGGTTTGATAGAACTCTAAAAAATAACAACAATAATTCAAAAACATTTATTCATAAAAAGTCTATACAAATTACAAAGAACTACGTACTACGTATGTATAGTTATTACATAGTAGGTATGAAGGGTTGTCCTAATTGAATGTGTAGTGTAGATGCAGGTTTCTGTGTGCGTAAGCAGCGTAAGCTTGGGAACGCTCCATAGACGAGAGTATCTTTGTACGCACATAGAAACAAAATCTACATACACAAATAATACCAACCACCTTCGTTAGAACAACTATTATTTATTGTACTCGTATAACATATCTCAAACACAGTTACACTTAAAACTACATTACGTCATTTTATATTTAAAACTTGCAGATCAGCGCGCGCCTTTGTCTGCGTATTGTTTCATCAGACAATCTTTGAAACCACCATGTGGTGCATGGTGGTTCAAAGATTGTCTGATTGTCCTTAATAATAATTTTACAAAAAAATACTTGTTTCATTATTTTATTATGGAGTACCAGTACTTTATTTATAGCATCCATCACAATCGGCGGAGATACGTGGCAACAAACATTCGCACACTCAGACTTCCGCATGTTATTATATTTAGTAGGCTACTCACGATAAGTTCATAATAAATAGAATTACTTTAGTCTATAAAAAGTAAATCCAAAAGTCATTTCCAAAAATGTATTTTAAAATTTTTATTATACAAAAATATACCTAATCAATATCCTCCCGACTCAATCGTTCTGGGCACGTCTGTGGGCTAAAATAACCACTGCATGGAACTCTGAGATAGTGAAACGGCGTGGCAGACCACGCAAGCGATGGCGCGACAATCTAGATATCTCAGCGACTATACTGATAGTCACTTTAGACCTGGAAACCTGGAAAACTCGAGGGGAGGCCTACTGTCTCACTGCTGGGTAGCAGTGCGACAGTGGGTACAAGCTAAAAACAACAATAACATATGAAATTTTAGTATAAACCTATACATTATTTATCAAATAGAGTCAATCTCCTAAACACTAATGAGTTCATCTGAAACTTGAAAGGGCTTAAACGTGCCTTTTATAATACTCGTAGGTAATAATTGATTGTTTAGGAAATTGATGGTAGTTATAATTAATTGTATATTCTAGTCCTTATTCTATTTTACTGCGAGCTAAACACTTAATACGAACACGATACTGAAACAATAGATCTCCTTTGTAAAACCATTATGATAATATTTGGGCAACGATTTTATGCCTTAGGCCACGTTTCCACATGCAAAAAAACTTCCGCACAAACTTTATGACTAGTATACGAGTATTACAAATACGAACCTGTCGTACGTAACAGCATCTCCCTCCATCTTTCAGACAGACTGGAAGTTTTCTTGCCGGTGGAAACGCGGCCTTACACTCTTCAGAATAATTGTACCTAACAGTTGTCGTTATAAACTTTACTCAAAAAGCATCGGTTCAACAACTATTATTATATAAACAAATTAATTTAAAAAATTCTAATTCATCAAAAAATAATATTCATCAAGACTATTATTATTATCATAATTTCATCGTATTAATGATGCAATTCGCAAGACGAATTTAGGTATACAATAATCTATAATCTTATTTTAATCTTAACTTATGAGTAGGTAACACCTCGGTTTTCTGAGAGGCAGTGACTTATTATAATTGACACACCAACTCCTTTTGGTTTTCGCAAGTTTTTTAAGTACAATTTTTATCACGATCAGATTTTTCAAACTGTGACAATAGTGAAAAACTATAGGTGAAGGTATTACTTAGGTCTTATTTAATATTTTTAACCGACTTCAAAAAAAGGAGGAGGTTTCAGTTGTAGGTACGACGCGCCCTAAGTCAAACATTGAAGTCGGTTTTGTATTAGTTTTTAAAAAACGTGTAACGGTTTTGTATTAGTTTTAAAAAAAATGTACTCACTTATGATTTGCATGTTTATAAACATGCAAATCTTAAGTGAGTACCTATAGGCTTCCTTCGATAAATACAAATTCAGTACTTACGTCAAATACTTCTCAGAAGACCTAGGCCTACCGTTACGTTATCACAATGCACCGTCACTTTGATGTGTATATTTTTGAGTCCTTGGACCCCTCGCAGACTGCAGACTTTCTAACGGCTGATAGTTGAGACGGAATATACTTCGGCTCGTAATGAGTATGGAGAAGTATCGCCCGTCTCAACTATCGGCCGATAGACAGTCTGTAGTGTGCGAGGGGTCTTAAAGGTCGAGTTTGAATACAAACCCGACTTTTTACGCTACTGCGCGCTGTGCGCACCACTTTGCGCACAAATTCGTGCATTTTGCGCACCACTGCAGCAGTGGTTGATTGAAAATTAGATAATGCTAAGTTTTATGTTTTTTGAAAAAATTACAAAAATTTCATGTTGACATTTGGCATTTTTGACATTTGCTTTGGTCAAAAACGTCAAATATCACTTTGCGCACTTTTTGCACCACTTTGCGCACTTTTTACACCACTGCGCGCTGTGCGCTGTGCGCACAACTTCGTACACTTTGCGCACCACTGCAGCAGTGGTTGATTGAAAATTAGGTAATGCAAAGTTTTATGTTTGTACAAGGGATATGATTTTCATGTACTAATGTTTTTAGCACTTTTCACCCCTTAAGCTTAAGGGATGAATTTTTCAAAACAACCTTCGTAGTTTATCCCTATGCACTAAGACAGGCATGACCTGAAAATTTTAAGTTTCTACGATCAGCGGTTTAGATTTTACAACTTTTCTGAAAATGGGTAGGTACATCTTTTTGATACGAATGGTGTATACATGTTTTTGATCATTTATCGCGTGTACATTTTTCTGAAATTTATCGCGTATACACTTTTTTGAAAATTATGATGTGTATACATCTTATTGTCCGTGACTATACTTACATATACAAGTAAAACAATTTTCTGCTTAGGTACCAAGTAAAACAATAAAAAACGTCACGTTGTCACGGAAAGAAAACTTTACGATTGGGAACCTAAACTGGATAGCACCCAAACTGAACTGGACAGAAGGACAAACGCATTTTTGGCCAACCTCAAAACGGAGACGCTTCGCTCGCTCAATGCTGATAACCCGTGTTTCTATTAACTTAATAAGGTACCTAAGGTAAATATCACGATTATATAAACAGTTAAAAAAAAATGTTAAATCATTATGAATAAGTAATGTTTTGGATTAAACAAAAAATAAAGAAATAGGTATTTAACATTGTAAAAATAATGCTTTTTGGAGACGAAAGTGCAGGATCAAGATCTAGCAGTCCATAGGGGTTTCTGGTTTCAAATTTGACGCAATTCCAATGTCCATCTGCAGGAGCCTGTATGCCTCGCGTTTACCGGAATCAATTGCGCCATGGACGGTGGAGAAGTGGGTCATATCGGTGGCCTCACCAGCAAGTAGCAGGCGGGGGTTTCCACTCTTATCGTAGACTGGTTCAGCCAAATCTTGACGTGCATCGGGATGCTCAGGAGTACTTATGTTGTCGAACGAGTAGCTTCCACGCGTAAAAGGATTGCTGTGCCAAGTGGACCTAAAATTTTAAAAAGATCACGTTAAATTGCGAGAGAGCTTTTGAAGTTTCGCTTGTGTTATTAGGGGAATGTTTTCCTGGCATTATACAATTGTGTATGTATATCAAACTGACGATTTATATTAGAGGCTAGGGGGGCTGATATCATTGGGTCTGAGTCGTTGGTACATTATCCAAAACTAACACAACCGTTATGGTACGAACTCTCTGTGCTAGAACAACCACACAAAATAACTACAGGTTCATTAATTGAACTCAAATGGGTTCAATATTGTTTTAAGTACAGTCACGAACAATAAGATGTATACACTCCATACTTTTAAAATAAATATCACACTAAAACTAATAGATGTTGGTTAAAAACAAAAAGCGGAAATTGATTTCACATTGAACTAGTGGCGAAATCAATAAAAATACCAGAATATTGTCGGACATGTTGACCTGTACATGGGTTGAAACATTAAGGAGTGTATACATCTTATTGTCCGTGACTGTACATATCCATGAAAATAAATCTCAATAAAATTACCTGATCATCTCGATCGGTTCAGGGATCCCATGTTCCCTTCCCATGAATTTTCTCAGGATTCCCATCAGTTTCGAACGCACTTCTTCTTCAGGGAGGGTCTCCACCTGAAAAACATTACTGATATAAAAACAGGCAGCGTTATTATATTATGTCAAGAAACAGAAGATGCTTAGAACTGCCTCCCAACCATGAACTCATTCGTACGTAGGTAACCTAAACCGTCATAACAAAATACAAGTAACTTGTTTTTTTACAAGGGCTGTTCCTTTGACAGTCGGGTAAAGCATAAAACCCTTTATGTCATAAAATCCCTAGTGTCATAGGATCAATGATCTAAAAGCATATGATACCTAGGTTATTGAAAAAAAAACAAAATGGCGGATCTTACCTATGCCCGAAATAGTACCTAGCAAGAAAAATAATTGCCAATCATATCGAGTGAGGTATCAAAATCAAAGTCAGGGGGTTTATACCATGTATTTACTTACCTACGATCATATCGATCAAAATAAAATAAATGGACTATTGATACTAAATATACTGAAACAAACGTCGTAAATTAATTGTAAGAACACCCCATGGCATAGGTAATTATTTATTTTTTATTACAGTAGGTACCTGGAATTTTAAAGCAAAATTTTTACATCTTTTTGATAATTTCAAAGGTTTCGTAAAATATCAAAGGGTAAAATTCAAGCAACCGAGCACTCAAACTTGTTCCTTGAAGCCATAAACAATTCTTTCAATTTAAAAAAAAAAAACAACTTTACAGTTTGTAAAAAAAATCCATAAAAATTTCCGTTTCAATTGTGAAATTTTTAAGACAATTGTTTTGTTTTTCCTTTCCTGTAATTGAAAAGTACCTACCTAAACATAATGTTGCCAACCCTTCTGGATAAGTACCTACCTACCTATGTACTTACATGAGCTCATACTTACCCAGCATGAGATGAAATACTTAAGATAAAAAGCATCATATTACGAGACCCTTAAGATTTTTGCGCTTTTTAAAAATCACGAGTGCATTTAGTGAGTAAATTTAGTCCCAGTTAAAGCCAATGGTGTCAATGATTCTGATTCGAGGATTCTTGAGTTAACTCCTGAGCGACAGCGAGGGTGTTTATAGTTCATAAACTCCCAAGCTGAGCCAGCAAGGGGTTTAAAAGCGCCCAAGAGTAAGTCAGCTTTAACCACGAGGTAAATACTCTACTTTCAAGTTTTCACACATACTGCGTCAAAATTAAGTGATCAAACTGACCAAAATATATGTACCTACCCAGAAAATAAAAAGCAAGTCTTATTCTTAGGTTTTATAGCTACAAAAATAAAAAATTATTCATTTTTTCTCAAAAATTATTTGAATATACTTAGTGCAGGTGTCAAGGCCACTCTACACATTCGCCGAACTATTATTTGGATAGAAGATGACACAAAGGCGGATACAGGCATTGAGGCCCTCTACACGTTCGTGACCGTCGGCATTCGTCTATCATCGGCGAATATGTAGAGGGCTCATATGGTCAACATCTTCAAAATATCAATATTCCACTCGGAAAAAAAAAAAAAATCTATTTTCCGTATACATAGGAAGGAAGGTAGAGGTATACCTAAGTTCTATTTCTCAATGGTAAATTTTTTTATAGAAATGTTGAAGTTCGAAATTCCAATCTCATTACTTACCTGCTCGGAGACATATTATTCCCGTCCGCCATTTAGGTAAAAATTTTTCGCTTTGAGCTTTGTTTGTATTACTCCAGAATTACGTATTATAGATACCTACCTAAACTTAACTTTTCAAGCGGGTGGTGTGAAAAGGCCTTTACTCAGCTGTGGGTAAAGTTAAGCTGTGGATGATAATGATAAACTTACCAATTTAGCTTCGCTGCCACTGACCCAAAAGACCAGACATTTCTTATTGGCCTTAGAGATGCTGGCCCCAAAGATCATCGTAGTCCACTTGTCTTCTTCAGTGACAATAGCCAGTTCTTGGGCACGCCAGAGGAACGCGAAGCAAGTAGCTGTGGTCGGCCACCAGACCTTATCAAAGAGAAGCACTATTTTGTCCACCACGCCAATGGATATGTCATTTAAAGCTTTGACTTTATTTTCTGAGAGAGGTGGGGTGAACAGTGACTGGTGCCTGAAAAATAATACTGGTTATTTCAGTAGTAGGTCTTTTGCATGCAGAAATTATACAGATTTGGCTGTATGTCCTAAACACGTATCTCCTATTTGAAGCCACAGAAAGACATGAGCATGGCCAAATTCTGGGCCCGATAAATTTTATGGAACTATCGACACGCAAAAGAAGACGATAGTTAATTATTTGTCGCTTTTTATATCTACTTTAGGGCGATGATGCTGTGAGAAAAGTCCAACTTTATTCAAATGCGTTAGTTCTATGATAACCAGCTATAGTCTCATGCACTTTCATTGTTGATTTGACACTTATATATGATAGATTGACCTATTAACGAAGTGCTATCATTCAATGTGCATCAATTGAATGTGTCGGTAGAATGGAGCATCCAATTTGTACTAGGTCACAGCTACCGTAGCGCGCTTTACAATGTACGTACATTAGCCAATCTTGCCACAGAATATCATAGGTTACTGGGTGGACCGTATGTCACTGTTTCGCGAATCCAAGTACTTGCTCTCAACCTTTTCACTTCCTACTTATGTGACAGAATACAAAGAGTTGACGTAAATGGGAAGCGTTCTCCGGGGTCAGTGGTGACAATGGGTGTACCACAAGGATCAATATTAGGTCCATTCCTTTTTTTAATTTACATTAATGACCTACCAAAACTTGTAAAAGACAACCACGAGATTGTCCTGTTTGCAGATGACACTTCACTTATATTTAAGTTGAAACGTAAACAGGTTAACTTTGACGAAGTGAACAATGCAATCTCTAAGGTTGTAAATTGGTTCAATGTTAATAATTTATTATTAAACGAGAAGAAAACTAAATGTATTCGCTTCATACTACCAAATGTAAAACCAATAAAAACCAATGTAATAATAAAAAATGAACAGATAGATCTTGTGGACACCACTACATTTTTAGGCATAACCTTAGATAGTAAGCTACAATGGGGCCCACACATAGATGGATTGTCGAAGAGACTTGCTTCTGCAGCATACGCAGTTAAAAAGATACGTCATTACACGGACGTAGATACCTACTGCCAGATTAGTCTATTTCAGCTACTTTCACAGCATTATGTCTTACGGCATTTTATTGTGGGGGACTGCCGAAGACATTAACACCGTGTTTGTGTTGCAGAAGAGGGCTGTTCGAGCAATTTACAATATGGGTCCCAGGGATTCGCTTAGAAATAAATTTAAAGATATATTCATACTGACAGTACCCTAACAGTACATATGAAAATCTGATGTATGTTCGTAAAAATATTGAATCATTTAAGAAAAAAAGCGATAATCATGATGTAAACACTAGAAATAAGGATAAACTCGCTGTTCCCACTACTTGATTAGATAAAATTATGAAATCATTTAAAGGGCAATGTGTAAGCTTTTATAACAAAGTCCCAAGCGAATTGCAAAATTTATCAATCACTAAATTTAAAAATACAATTAAACGTCATCTCTGTAAAAAAGCCTATTATAAGATATCTGATTATTTGGATGACAAAAAAGCTTGGGACTTGCTCCAACTCAATGGATCCATGGATCACCTAAAAAAATGATAGGCCCCAGACCGTGTTTGTTGCCCTGATTCTTCACGGTATTGGTCGCGAAAGAACAGGCGTAAAATTAGTTTTAAGACTATTCTAAGTGATCCCTGTGGTCCTACTGAATAAATGATTTTTGATTTTGATTTTGATTTTGCTAATTCGTACTTGGATTCGCCAAACAGTGACATATTCGTTTTTAGACCAACGGTATGGCTAGGCTATGGTATATTCACCAATACATTGGTAAGTTTTAAAAAACGTAGGTAGGTATCATTTTATTACCTCTCTTTCAGCACTCCCAGCGAAACCGTGACAATCACGGCTTGGGCGTGATAGGCGGTGCCATCCTTGCAGGTCACCTCTACAGGATCATCGGCTTCCGAAGGTACTTTTATATGCACAACCTCTTTGTTCAGTTTAATCTGTAACGGCTGGTAGCCAATTTTATGACTCTTCTGCAAAAAAATAACTGATTGCTTTTTCAGTTCGACATTGCGTTTGCCCCGATGGCTAAGGAAATAAACCAGAGTTCAGCTAACTTTTTTACAGTGAAAGCATTATGAAGACTAATGATGGTGAAAGTTTGCTGCTTCTTCACGCTGAAACGGCCAAATGGTTTCGATGGAATATGGGCTCTAAGGAAGAAGTGAAGTGTTTGTTAACGAAGAACCATAACCTGGATTCCTAGTTAGGCTTCTAGAAAGGTAAAGTAGGTATAGTAGGTACTGTAGGTACTAGATTATGTATGTTAAACTCTGGGTTTCTTGTGTGATAGGAGCGAGTGGTAGAGGAGGACATGTTGTGCCGACCCCACTTGACATGGTAGGTATAGGTAATAAGAAAACCGACTTCAAAGTTGAACTCAGGTCGAAAATGAATGAGGAGTTTTATTTACGGGAAAAGTACCTACCTATAAATCCCTCAGGATACAATTTACACCTATGGGAAAACATCGGGTGTACTAAAGTACTCTGTCAAAAATAAAATAATCAACGAATTACCTACAACGAATTAAGTCGAATTGAGAGCCTCCTATAAAGACAAAGGTATAGAATGATGATGAAACTGGGTTTCGTAACTTACCCTCATCAAATCAAATAGGGTTTTGTATCCATGTTTGTGCCAGCTCATCTGAAGATGCCCGCCCAACTCTTCGTACTTAGTCTGGGTGCTGACGTCATCCCAGTGTTCGCAAGACTCGTGGTTTCCAATGATCAGGTTCATCCATCTCAGAAAGTTCTCTAAGAAATTCTTATCTTGCTCAAATTTTGGATGAGCTGTTTTTGTGTACTCCTTTACTCTGGAAACCGGTATTGCAATTTTATTGAAGTCTCTAAAATTTTTCAGGGTGAGAAACTTATGCACTACTACCTATTTACTCTAGAATTTCAATCGACGAAGTTTGCAAATTCTAATCCATGAATGATTTGATGTTATAGAATATCAACCATGGCATTGGGATAGGGAGGGATTGTGATCCTGTTTCGTTTCGTTTGATGTGGCAAAGAGTTACCTAATTGTAAAAGTACCAACTGGGAATCCTGATAAAAGCAAAGTTAATGTTTGGCTGTTTTTTTTTCCTGTTTACAACGTGACGGCGAAGTTTGAAGTATGAGGAAATACGAAACACGAGTAAACACCTACCTACTGACGGAAACCTACTCAAAAGAGTAAAAGTCACGTGTGCTTTATTCGTTAAATAATTTACCTATATATCATTAGCAAAATATGGGTACAACCTACCTAAAAACTGTATACTTTGAACGTTAGTATTAATCCCCCCCCCCCCCCCCCCCCCAAATCGTACATGTCCAATAGTAAAATCTTGTGTATTGTGCAATAAAGTCTAATATTAGTGTAGTGACCCCCCCCCCCCCCAAATTTCAGTAGTGACCCCCCCAAAATTTCAGGCTGCGAGCGCACCTGATGGTGACCAAAGTAACGCTGCGAGAGGTGAGTAGCGAGTAGGTACCGACCGACCGACTGGCGACCGCGACCGATGCACCGTACAAAATACACGCGTCAGCCATTTGCTACTTGTGACTAGTCGCGCGCGACACATAGTAGGTAGGTACCTACCTACTCGCCGATCAAAAGCTAGTGAGATTACTAACCTTCTAGTGATGTACTGGCCAAGCGGCTCCGGCGTATCAGGGGGCTGGTCCACCATGCTGAATGCAAACTCCATGAGCTCTGTCAGCAGATTCGCATTCCCATCGAGCCCGTCAGAAGTAAACACCATGTGCACTATGTTCTGCTTCCTCAACCTAATGTTTTCCCTCACTGCGTAGTCATAAACAGAATTATTTTCTGTTCCATGTATCCTGAAAGAACGTACAAACTATAGCAATTCGTCTTCCTTCCAGTTCCCTTAGTGAAGCATATAAAGAAGCCTATGTGCTTCTGCACTGTATTCCCCATCTCTGTTCCATGTTTCAACCAAACAATATCTAAATCGACTCTAAAAGTAACATGTAAGTAAGTATAGTAGGTATAAAATAGCTACAAACTTTGGCAATTATAAATCTACCTACTCTAGGATATTTATCACGTACCATTCAGCCCCTAGTTCAACTACGCTGTCCCCTAGAGTGACGGTGTGGATGCGACCTCCTATTCTGTCCATGGCTTCCAGCGCCAATACTGCTTTATCATGGTTCTGCAGCACAGTGCTGGCCATGCAGCCCGCACCGCCCAAGCCCACCACGATGACGTCATACGTCATGGTCTGTAAAGTTTATGCTAGCTTAGGCCAAAGTAGGGATTATAGTAGGTACTGACTGAGGCCCATAAAGGCAATGTCAGCACTTAGCCAGTCCGAAAAAATGTCTTTACGTAGGAAAGTACAGTCAGCAAAATCCCTAACATCATAGCCATAATTTTTCAAATATTTGACGATTTAGTCTCAGTCCATAATAATTTCCTAAAATAAGTTATTTTTTCTCAGAAATCGAAAACAAATGACGTCATAATAATTCAAACTGTTAACCCTTAAACAAACGCGAGCCCCTGGCCATGATATTTTAAAAAAAGATGTGGTTTCTGGGTAATTAGGGGTCTCTGATTCCATTTCTTTTGGAAAAAATCAAAAAAAGGGGGTGGAAGGGGGTGATTTTTTGGTGGTATGTATATTACCATTGTCCATGTAGGACTTGAAATTTTTTTCGTTGGTGGTACGTATATTACCATTGTCCGTTACGGTCTGTTCATAACTTTAGACTAGTTGTTTCCCGTGACTACAGTTGTAAAAATAATTAGCCTGAGAATATGAAAATAAATAGGATTTTACCTACGTAAAAGGTTTTTTCCACAATTTCCCATTTATTTATGATTGTTATTTTAGTTTTGGTTCTCACATAGTCTAATTTTATATTAAACTTGTTAACTTTGGGTCTGAGATGCCATTTAGAGCCCTGCTGTGGTTTGGAAGATGTTGTTTCCATGAAAAATTATTTTTTAGGTTTTTTAAACATGGTAATTTACTAAAACAAACAATTTACGTTCAAAAGTCACACTATACTTACACACATTTTTATGTATACAATTCGATTAAGAACTTTACCTATACGGACAATGGTAAAATAGATACCACTTACAGTCTCTACTTTGAGTGATCAAAAACTATGCAAACCTTGGTAATATTCTCATTATTATGCATGTAGGACCTCTTAAATATAATAGAGTTTACCTATTTGAACTCCAAGAGCACTTAACGAATTCTTCGCCGAACAAAAATTCCAAAAGTTTGAAAGTGACACGCAAAAATACGAACTAAATGTCAAATTTGGCGCAAAAAAAAATTTGACATCATTTTTCACTGACAGGAAAAAGTGACAAGGATAAAGTTGCCAGCATATCAGATAGCAAAAATATCAGAGATTACAATACTTTCAAATTCAAGTCCTGCCAAACAATAGAAAATAGTTTTTTTTGTTATCAAACTAAGTGGTACATATATGACTTTTGTTTGATTAAGGGTTAATCGACTTTCGTTGACTGCTGTCGTTCGCTGACTGTACCTACAACTCACCTTCTAAAAAACAATAAATTGTCCCCTGTGAGGATTCAAATAGGATTCACCCCTCGATTTCGATAATGCCCCTATGCAGAATTTATTTAGGTACTCATTCTTGCCTATAATTTGAGCAACATTTGCACCGGGCCTGGGTTTTTGATGTTTAAAATTTATTTTGACTCAAATACAAAATAAAAAGCTTCTTATGTAGGTAGGTACTCTTATTTTGGGAACGTACTAACGGTTTTTTTTTAACATAGAATATTAATTAACTTCAAAATTTGGCGCCGATTCTGTTATTTACTGACTAAACTTAATTAAACTAAAACTTACACGTTCTTATTTTGTTCTTGCTAAAGACGAAAATGGCATGTCGTTGAAAGTGACATAACTAAAAGTTTAATCAAAATGGCGCCTCTGAGCTTCATTAGCAGCTGTTTTACACGGGAAGCAAAATGGTCTTGACTAAATCTACCCACAAATACTTCATTTTTACTAAAATTAAGAAATTTTAAGAATGCCACTGTAATAGTCATTCCATTTTGGACTTTATCGTTAACGAAATAAGAACGAAGCATTTTAGTTTAGTTTACTTTAGTCAGTGAACAACAGAATCGGGGCCACGGGTAATCACTATCCGCCTTATTAATTAGAAAACCCTAATTCCAGCTAAATTCGAGACTGCTCTCAGAACTGTTACTTCTTGGAGTAACATGATGAGTTTAAGGTTATTAATAAATCGGTAGTTATCTCGAATCAGTAATACATTTTTTGCATCGGGACTAGCGCGTGCGTTATGGCAACCCATAAAATTTAAAATAAAAACGGACTTCCGGTTTGGCGGGAAACTGGAAAGCGCGAATTTTTAAAAGGAAAAAATATAATTTCAAATTATTAACAAAAAGTTAGCTTTTTTGTTAGAGAAAAGAGTGGGATGGAATCCGAGAGCGACGGGGAAGGTTTTAGGCCGGTGGGACCGAGCAAAACCAAGAAAAAACGAAAAATGGAGGAGGCGCAGGCGGCCCAAGGTGGTAATGAACCGAATGACCAAGATAAGTATGGTAACTTTATAAAACCAGGCTACAAAAGAAGCTACCCTGATAGTAGCTCTGGGACAGAGTTCCCAGTATTTGTTGAGGCAATAAATAAAACAGAACGACTAGGAAATAAAAATCCACTGGCAATATCCAAAATATTCGAAAAAGTTAAGGGGATTCAAGAGCAAAGAAGAGTAAATGCCAACAAAATAATGTTAGTCTTCAAACAATCTGCTGCAGCTAACGATTTCCTAAGTAACAAATGCTTGGAAGAAAATGAAATTAGAGCTTATATACCTGCATCGTCAGTAGAAAGAGTAGGTGTAGTGCGGTTCATCCCAAAAGAAGCTAGCAATGAAGAACTTTATAACAAACTTTCTTCGGAGCAAGAAATAGTAGGAATTAGACGATTCAAGAAAAAAGTTGGTGATGAGGTAGCAATTTTAAACACCATCAGTGTGACATTTGTAGGAACGATCCTACCACAGTATATATACTTAGACAATTGGAGATACAGAGTGTTTCAGTATGTTCCACCAGTAATGCAGTGTTTCCGCTGCATGAAATTTAATCATGCAGCAGCTATTTGCAGAAATGAACAGGTGTGCTCGCGCTGCGCGGGCGACCACAACTACAAGGACTGTACAGAGGAGTTGTTGAAATGTGTAAACTGTGGAGGCGCCCATTTGGCGATTTCAAGGGACTGTCCCTTTAAACAAATGAAAATTGAAAATAATAAGAGAACGTATGCAAGCGTTGCCAATCTTGATAAGAGACACTTTCCAGCTCTGGCTACACCGGCTTCGGTGGTTTCGCCGGCGCCATCAATGATGGCCAAGCCGGTGTCTGCCGCCAAACAATCTCCTGCTCCTGTAGTGGTGGCTCGCCCGCCCAGAGTGAGCACTCCTGTTGTAAAACCTACTTCAGTAAGCATGTCGAGAATTGGTGAGTTGATCAATGACGATAAGTTCATTGATATAATTGTAAAAACATTAGTTAATCTAGGAAACTCCAACACGGCTACAACAGTCTCTCATATAAGAGAGGCTTTTTTAAAGAACTGCAAAATATAATGCGTTTACGCATTGCGGTACATAATATTCAAAGTATTAACAATAAAAAACCTCTTTTAAAAACCTTCATGTTTAATAATAATATTGACATTTGTTTACTAAATGAAACGTGGCTTAAAGATGCCTCTTCAGTTCTAAAAATTCCAGGATACAATTATGTAGGAAAAACTGCTGACAATGATCATGGGGGGGTGGGGATTTTGATAAAGAATGATATTAAATTTAAAACAATAAAAACTAGTTTTTATCAGGATATTCAAAATGTTGCTATATCCGTTGAAACTGAAGTAGGTTTATTGACAATACTTTGTGTTTATTGTCCACCTGCAAATGAAAACAGAGGAAATAGAATTAAAATAAATAAGTTAAAAAATATTATAAGGAAATTGCCGCTTCCATGCTTAATTTCAGGAGATTTTAATGCTCATCACATTGGTTTTGGTTGTCAAGAAACAAAAGCTAGGGGAAAAGATTTGTTTGATCTGTTTGATGAACTGAATTTCTGTCTTCTTAATGATGGAAGTTCGACAAAGGTACAGAATCCTAATCAAAATGCATCAGCTATTGACATCACCTATGTTAGTCCAGTAATAGCTCCACTTTGTGAATGGAAGGTGGTACATGACCCGTTGGGCAGTGATCATTATCCAATTTTCATAGATATTACAACGTCAGCTTTAACATATAATATTAATACCAATGTCCATAAGTTTGCATACAGTAAAGCTGATTGGGCAAGTTTCTGTATTGAATCTGAAAGTAAATTTAAAGAATTTTTAGTAAATTCCTATGAATCTAACAACCCTTTAGGTACATATGATAAATTTTTTGAAATAATTAATGAGCTTAAAAACAACTTTGTACCTAAAAAGAAAGTAACTAGAACATTTATTAAACCTCCAGCTCCTTGGTGGAATGAAGAGTGTAATGATGCAGTTCAAAAGTCAAGAGAAGCTTTAGTCAGATACAGAGCTGAATTTACTATAGAAGCCTATATTCAATATAAGAAAGTTGATGCGCAGAAAAAACTAATTTTAAAAGAATGTAGAAAAAATAGCTGGCAAAATCTTTGTAGTACCTTAAATAGATATACACCTATTTCAAAGATCTGGAATCACATTAGAATGTTCAAACGAATACATGTTGGAAATCCGGAAAAAACTGATGTATTTATTCCTGGATTTTTAAGTAAGCTCTCTCAGTCAGTTGATAATTATTTGAATTTAGAAGGTATTTTTGAGTCAAAAAATGAAACAGAGTTTGCAAATTTCATGATGAAGCCTTTTGTTTGGAGTGAGTTTTGTTTCTCTTTGAATGATAGGAAGAACACTGCACCAGGATTAGATGATTTTCCATACATGGTATTAAAGAGGATTCATATTTCAGGTCAAAAGATCTTGTTGAATATATTAAATGACCTATGGTTGCAACAGTTGATTCCAGAATCATGGAAAATGCAATGTGTAATACCTATTTTAAAAGCCAATAAACCTGTAGAGGATCCTAATTCTTATAGACCTATATCTTTAGCTTCATGTATCGGAAAGTTATTAGAGCAAATGGTTAAAGTTAGATTAGACTTTTATGTTGAAAGAAATAGTATATTACCTTCAATTCAATTTGGATTTCGTAAGGGCAAAAGTTCTTCAGAGAGTTTTGTGTCTTTAGTTGCCGACTTAAAGAAATATCAATTGTCCAAAAGTACTACTGCATGTGTCTTCCTGGATGTTCAAGGGGCATATGACAATGTTGATCTTCATATGCTATCACTGGTTTTGGCAAAGTTGGAGTTTCCTGGAAAATTTATTAAATGGATTATTAACTATTATTTTGAACGTCAACTTTATATCAAATACAATAACATAACACATGGACCAGTTGTGGTTAAAAGGGGTTTGATGCAGGGTTCATCCCTCTCGCCAATTCTCTACAATTTATATACATCTGAAATTCTAAGCTATGTTAAGTCTGATGTCAAAGTATTACAATTTGCAGATGATGTCTTATTTTATTACAGCAATAGAAACATTACTCTCCTCAATAACAAATTAAATGATGCTCTGAATCAACTTCTCAATTACTACTCAAATACTTTAAAGTTAAATATTAATAGTGAAAAAAGTTCTTGTCTTGTTATTGGCAATAACAAACAACTTGTAAATGTGTACTATAATAATGAAGTAATACCAAAGGTTAAGGAAAAGAAGTTTTTAGGAGTTATACTAGATGATAAGTTAAACTTCCATAGTCACATTAATTACATAAGCAAAAATGCTCTCAGAGGTATTAATATTTTAAGATCATTAGCAGGTACTTTTTGGGGATCTGACCCAAAAATATTAGCCATGTTGTATAAAAGTATTGTTCGCAGTCATTTTGATTATAGTTGTTTGGCCTATTTAAATGCCAGCCCTAATTTATTAAAAAAATTAGACACCATACAAAATATAGGGTTAAGAATTATAACAGGTGCAATGAAAACTACTCCTATAAATGTAATGGAAGCAGAGTCATGTATTGAACCTCTTGCTATACGAAGGCTTATTACAGCTCAAAGATTTTCTTTAAAAATTCTGCCACAAAATAATTCCTTTTTGATTAACCAATTGTGTTTACCGGATGTATTAAGCAGTTCGATACAAGATCTATCTGTCAAACCATCAGATATAATGGCCAATAGACTCCCAGTTATGAATACAATAATAACCAAAATTAAAGAAAATTCTATAGATATGTATAAATCTAATTTGTGGCCAGTCTATGAATGTGCTTTTGATGCTCTTATGTTCTACAATTTAAGAATTGACATACGTAAAATAGAGGATAAGTTTATGTACTATGAACAAATAGAAGAAATGGGAAATATATATAAGCTATATACAGATGGATCAAAATCTCTTATGCAAGTTACAAGTGCTTATTATGATCCTCATTTAGGTATTACTAGAACATATCAAATTAGTTCAAACTGTAGTATTTTTACTGCTGAAGCTTATGCTATTTATTTAGCACTAATTCACATTAACAGTATTAATTCAAACCATAAATTTGTAATTCTATCTGATAGCCTTAGTGTTTTGTTAAGTTTAAAAGAACCAAACCTTTCTTATAAGCAGAATTATTTAATATTTAAGGTGAGGTCATTATTATTACTGATTAGTTCCACTAAGAGTATAGAATTTAAATGGGTTCCATCACATGAAGGCATTCAGGGCAATGAGATAGTCGACAAAGCAGCTAATTCAGAACCAGATGAAGACCACACAGATATAATGAGAGTACCTTTCACTGACTATCGGGTTATCTACTCTGACCATGGAAGAGAATTGTGGAAGAATTATTGGATAGAAACCAGTAAACACAAAGGACAATGGTATTATACAATCCAAAAGGAATTGCCCGTTAAGCCTTGGTACAACAAACACAGAGATATTTCGGAAAGAAAGTTTATCACCATAATCAATAGAATGCGTTTTGGCCACTGCCTCACTCCTGCTCATCTACAAAGAATGAATATAATAAGAACTAAACAATGCCAACATTGTGGTTGTGAAAATGCAGACTTACACCATTTAGTTTTGGAGTGCAAATCCTTCTCTTTGCAGAGACTAATATTGGTAGCAAAATTAGTCGAAATATTTCCTGAAGTACCCCGCCGCCTACAAGACATATTAGCTAACCCTAACACTTTTGGTCCGCTCTTTGATTACGTTGTAAATACTGTTCAGACTCTGTAAAGGAATAATAAGTGATGTGTGTGAATCTCTGAGGTAAAACTATTTCAATTTAACGAACAACAAAGTGAAAACAAACATTGATGAAAGAAACTATAAGTGCTGAGACAATGACATAAAGTGACAATGTGAACAGTGACAATGAGTGATAACAATCAATTCAATGAACAAAATGAGCTTGTAATTGTCTGGCTAAAAGGACTTGGTATCCAAAGCCATTAATAAAAAAAAAAAAAAAAAAAAAAAAAAAAACGAGTGAATGAACGAATATTATTATCATTTAAAATATTGTCTGTCTCTGTCACTAATTATATGAATGACAGAGATAGACAATAATTTGTATTTGATAATCTGTTTTATTCAAAGAGGTTTGAGGTTTTATTCTTCTCAAAATTTTTGGTCAATTGAATATTGACCAAAAAGTTTTTAGTCATAAAAAAAAATACATATGTCCTCCAGATAACCATAATAAAAAACCTTGTTACCTAATTACAAGTGAACACCACAACCAGTGAATTTAGTCGTCTATTATACTTACCTAATTACATTTTATTGTTAGGTGTAAACAACCACATAATGTGAAAAAACCTACTATACCTAAATCGCATTAAGATTCATTTAATTTAAATAAAAAAACATTGTTTTCTTTAATTACAATCTTGAACCAATCTCATACCTATTCCCAACCAAAAAAAAGAGAAAATTGAGGTGGCCCTTATTTAGTTTTGAGTAGAAAAAAAGTAGGTAGATAGTAGCCCTATCTACCTACTTTACTTACCTACCATTTGAATTGATGATGATGTCAAAACAAAGCATAGGTAGGTAGTTTTTCAGTTGAGCATAAAATAGTAGGGGAAGGGCAGGGGGGGGGCATAACGGGGTCGCAAGGCACGACGGTGTCACTCGTATCAAGAAAACATTGATGCTACAACTGCATTATATTCACAAGAAAACAGAATGACAACTCTACATTTAACATTTAAGGTCGCGTACTACCTCAAAACTGTTTCGACTCTGGATCATATCTATAAAAGTATTGAACCAATATTATTGAAAAAAATATATATTATAGTTGAGGATATAAACTGTTGCTCCATTGTAGTGAAAACACGATTACTAAATATTTTCTGGATAGAAAATAATCACAAACTTCCCTCTGAATTTTACTTAAAAACAAAAGTACTCAATAAATACTTTAGCTAGACTAGTAAAACTTTGTATCTAAACTCAGCTTAGTACACTACGTGGTCCCGTTGTTCCGAATTTTGACCTTTTTTGTTTTTGTACTTTTAATTAGCTAAAAAGTGTTTTAGCTCCGTAAATAACATCCATAGTTTTGTACTCCTCACACGCCGAACAAATCACACTCGCTGTCCCGCTTACAAAATGTTGGCGTATTATAGGCCCTTAATAGCATAAACAATTTAACTAAAGACTTTCAACAACTGGTTTTAGTATTGGGTTCAATTCATAAAAATTGGAACAGGAAATGTTGATAATGAGGATGCGAATAGATTTGATAAACTTGCTTCGAAATTAAATAACAATCAAATTATAATTTCAAAGAAACTAATTTTGGTCTCTAAAATGTTTGATAGCTCTATTAATTTAACATGAACGATTAATCACAATAGGTACATTAAATTTAGACAGTCGCTTAACACGAGCAGAAATAATGTTAAAAGATTTGGCAATGAAAGAAAATAACTGGAATTTCTTCACATATATTTTAGGATTGTTAACCATTTTTAGTAGTAGTTTTCAATAAATTTTTAATAGAATAAAGTGAAATTGAAACTGCTCTAGCACTAAGTAGAGTCTCATCTATAATGAAATCGGAAAGCTTAGTTTAAGAAAAACAGATCACATTTATTATGGAAGTTCCTATAACTGATAGTGAAACTTATAATTATTATTTTTACTCTTTACCAATTTTCCATCAATCTGAAAATAAAACCTTCACAATTTTTCCTAAAATTGCTTACATTTTGGCGAAAGGTAGGATAACCTAAAAAGGTTGGTATACCTAGGTAACCTACGAAATACTTACCGATTGTGAAACCGTGCCGCCCGTGCAACTGCCGCAACTGGTGGCGATTTTCTAAGTAGGTACCTCAAAGAACCAAGCTCTGCACATGAGCTTACCTGCTCTGACAGCAACCAGCTCATGAGATTCGACGAAGATCTATCTGAACTTGATGTTGCGAACAGTGAATGGGTCACTACCAATGCTACCTACTAGGTAGCATTTTTCCTCTATATTTTTGGGGAAAAATGACTGCTGCTTTGTTAAGATTACCTATTATAAACCGGGCATGTCCTCCTCTTAGGGTGGTCGCACAGTCCAGCCGACCCGAATGCGCCGAACTGTCAATTCAATAGAGAAACACATTCTTGGAGCCTTCAATAAGATGGCGGATGTTTTCATCGGGGCCTCTACCTAGCTCTAGCACCTTTTCAGAAACATAATCAACTCTCCTTCAGCCGCCCGGGCTCAATGTTCTAATAGTCTTAAAGGTGTTCAATTTGATTCAGGTCAAGACTATTCGCAGGCCATGTCAAAACCTTATTAGCTTCTTCCAGTACAGAGATGGTCAGGAGGCCCGGGCTGTCTCACCTTACACTCATCCGTGAAAAGCACCTTACGCCATTATTTTTCGGTTCTTCTCTCTTTATTCGGTTTTCTTATCTTTAATCGGTTGCACGACAAGTTACAGGCATTGAGTTATAATTTACGTTAGTACATTATATGGTTACAGGTCAATGGTTACAGGTAGTTTACTTATTCATGAACAAAAAGAGTTAGCAAAAAATGGTTTCAAAACATTAGAAGACACACACACACACACATCACATCACATCATCTCGACATCTACTCTGTAGGTACCACAATCAATAAATAAATTGAAATTGAAATGAAGAGTAGTCTTAGGTATGTACCTAGGTAGGTATGTAGGTAGGTACCTACTCTATTTTTATGGTTTTGTTTTGCAAGTACTCTACGTACCTACCTACCTAGATACAAGTAGGTAACCTAAGCTTATTTTTTAGAATTATTTTATAGGTAGGTATAGCTCGCGTCACGTAAAAAGAACGCTGGAAAAAAGTAAAGGGGGTTTGTTTGCGCATGGGTACACTCGCGCACGAAAGTACTCAACCTAATGTTTTATTTTTGAACTAGCCTTTCGCTTGCGGATTCGTATATTGGTTAGTGGTAGGTACATTCAAATATATTTGATAGAGTTATCATTAAATATAAATAAAAACATATTTAATTCCGTAAATAATGTTTAATCGTAAAACATTAAAGATAATGTTGAACTCCTTCCACTAAGTCGTAGTGGTATTCCGAATCTTTTGAACCTTTTACAATTTTTTTTTTTTTATGTTAAACGATTATGTAATAAAAAACTTTTGTACGCGATGGTATTTTGAGAGAAAAAATAACGTGGACACAGCGTGGACACAGCGTGGAAGGCAAATGCCAACTGACGAACCAATAGCGCGCTGGCAAGAGCGAGTGGCGCGCGACCATCCCGCCCCGCGCCTCACCCCGTACCGTCAAATGGATCCATAAAGCGTCCATGGCGCAGCATGACAGCCAGCGTTCTTTTTACGTGACGCGATTTATACCTACGTAGATTTAGCAAAAATGCGGGCTTAGATGTGCATTTCCTATAGGCATTTGGTCGTAGGTAGGTACCTACCTCGTAGGTAGGTACGAAGGAACCTACCTACGACATACCTACAGAGGAATCTTCTTCAGATCCATCCACTTACACCACGTAGGTACCTACACAAAAGAAAAATCATCAAATAAATTTGTTTTTGTACTTACCTGATAATTTATTTCATTTCCAGAACAGGTAACAGCTAACAGGCAGCGAAACGCACTAGGAACCTACCTCTTCCTTTTAATTAATAGGTACTCATAAATTATCACAAGGGGATGAAATCAATAAATCGCGGGTGACCTGAAGTGGAGTGCCGGCGGCGGCGCGAGGGGAAGGGTAGGCACTAGCCAGTACCCATTTTGATGACAATATGATTACCTACTAAAAAAATACTGATACAATTCTTTTCATTTACCTATTTTGCTTTATAACTTAGAGATGACACAAGGATTGTATTATGATTTCAACAGGTTGTCCCTACCGGTTTACGAGAATAGGAACACGTGCGTCGCGCGCATCCACTCGGACTGAAGTAAGAAAAACCGGTACGGTAGAGATACCGAACCAATAACTTCACTAGAGTTGCCGAAATGTGAGTAAGTAGGTACCTATAAACCTACTACAATAGGATCAAAAAGTTAAAAATTATGATGAAGGTGCCATTGATAGACCTACATAGACGATAAAATTGCAAAAAATTAGTTGTAAGTAGGTACCGTAAGTACCTACCTACAACGTTAAAGTTAACGTTGATTAAAGATTATAGATAACGGAACCCACCGTAGGTACCTCAAAAGGAAAAAACGGAACCATTATATTATGATCACTTTGTTGTCAGTCTGTCTGTATGACTGTCTGTCGTTCTGTGTGTCTGTCGAGACGGACGGAACGCGTGGATGTATCGAGTTGAAATTAAAACCGTATGAGTCAGGTCTACGGTCCCTTTATGCTGTGAAAAAATCAAGTTCAAAAAAAGATTCAGCCTTATAGCCTACGCCGCAAAAATCTTATATTTCGGCACTCAATAAATCCAAATTTATAGGGTACTTCCCGTTGACCTAGAACTATGAAATTTGGCAATTCGTATCATCTTAGACTCCAAGTAGGTACAGGGAAAAATCTGAAAACCGTATATTTTTAGTAAGATCACAAAAAAAATAAGGCCTACTATGCCTTAGGAATGGAGGCCGAAATTTTGATGTGACTTGTGAGTAAACCGTGTCATGTGGGGTATCGTATGAAAGGGCTTCATTAGCACAAGCTTTTTAACAGATTTATGATTATGATGTGTAGTTTATGATCTATGATGAAAAATTAAAAAAAGTCCCGTATACCTACTACCTAATGATTTTGGTGTAAGTAGGTAGTGCTAACAGTTTGCACTGTTATACGTACGTCGTACACTACATATTCCTTGATACGGATTCCGTACTACGGAACCCTCGGTGGGCGAGTCTGACTCGCACAGGTAGTTAAACTGGCAGCAAATCTACATGTACCTAATTATTTAGAAAACTAAAAGATTAGGTATGGGTCGTATGGGTACATACGTAAATAAGTATTAGAAATCATAGAAATTAGTAACCGAAAAAATAATATTACAAAATTATTCATACTTTTTCAGAGTTGTAATTGTCAAATCAATGTCAACTGCACAAAAAAACAATTCGGAACCACAGACTGTGGAACGTTGACATTGACAATGACAATCGTTGACTTTAATATTATGACGTGACGACATGACGTGTAGTATTGAAAGAAGTTATTTTTGTAAATTTTGTGTTGTGCTGTGTTTTATTTACCCACCCAACTCGACAAAATTGAGAAAATAAACCTCTCTACTAAGCAAAAATAAATCAACTGTGGTAAAAATGAGTCGCCGGGACAAAAAAGAAGATGAAGACGGAGCTGGAAATCTTTTTCAAAACCTGGACAAAACTACTGTTCTACAAGAGGCTAAATATTTCAACTCTACGCCTGTTAATCCGAGAAAATGCATTTTGATACTGACCAAGGTGGTTTATTTACTCAACCAGGGTGAAAACCTAACTGCTCAAGAGGCAACTGATGTATTTTTCGCAACGACAAAGCTTTTCCAGTCAAAGGATGTTATGTTGCGTCGACTTGTTTACTTGTGCATCAAGGAACTGAGTCCCATCGCACAGGATGTGATAATTGTGACGTCGTCTCTTACGAAAGACATGACGGGGAAAGAGGATCTGTATCGCGCTGCAGCTATCCGAGCCCTCTGCAGTATAACAGACAGTACAATGCTTCAAGCTATTGAGCGATACATGAAACAAGCTATCGTGGATAAGAACCCGGCTGTCTCTTCTGCGGCCCTTGTGTCTGCACTTCACTTATCTGCATCTGTTCCGGAATTGGTCCGTCGCTGGGTGAATGAAGCTCAGGTAATATTAATTCTCAATATATTTTTGATATAAAGATACTTCATTTATGTCTATTTATTTTGCATCATTAATGTGTAAAAATGACTCAAATGCAAATGCAATGTTTCCTCATAATAACTGTGCATAGGCTTTCTGTGTAAATACTTTTTAGGGCTCCGTATCTCAAAAGGAAAAACGGATCACTTTGTTGTCCGTCTGTAAAAACTCTTTATCTCGGGAATGCGTGGAGGTATCAAGTTGAAATTAAAACCGTATACTGTTGATAAGAGCGAAAGAATATTATGTATGGTTTTTTCTATACATTACAACAATCCGGCACCCTGTAGTTTTTAATAGTGCTGGATTAGTGAGACTACTGTATTTTCTGCCCATAGATTTCATGTAGATAGCTTTGCGAAAGTCTTTTGTGACAGCTATTGCTAAATGTATTTAAAATATCTCCCAATAGTAACATCCCACACAATGATCTCCTATCTATCTAATCAGCCCATTTGCACCCACTGCTGAGCATAGACCTCCACTCTGAAACACCACTCTTTTGGATCCTGTACTACAACACTTTCCCCTTCAAAATACCATCAAAATATGGAATAATATAGGGTATATCATTAAATACTAACTTTATTCAAGAATTGGGTTCAACAAATATATTGAAAAATGTTTTTTTTTTGTTTTGTTATAAAAATCCAGAGAAAATCGATAATGTATCTTTTCAATTCATTGTTGCTTCCTGTATAACTTAGTCCTTTTGAGTGTGCATGTGTGTGCACTCGGATGTAGCCAGGCTGTGATTGGTGGAATGTCTGTTCTCCTTGAAAATCATAATACAACATGTCCTAAAAATTCCATAAAAGATACAATTTGAAGTGAAAACTTATAACGGCTTAGGAATTAAATTGATCATGGTCAAACATGTATTTACAACCAAAAAATGAAGCCCTGCCAGTTTGTGTAGTTTAAAATGAAATAACCAATATCCTCCATATCATCTGAGAATTGAAATTGCACATCATGGACTCAACGGACTTGTTGCACATTTCACAAAAATAATCTTCTTATCTTATATATAAAAATGAAACTCGAGAACGGCTGAACCGATTTGGTTAATTTTGGTCTTGAAATATTCATGAAAGTCCAGGGAAGGTTTAAACGTTGAGAAACATTAATAATAATTTACAGAAAATAATAAAAACGATATTTTAGTTTTCCAGTACAAAATGTTCCTGGTTATGAAATGAGGTCAGATCACTGTGGTCTGTTCCTAGCTGTGAAGTCCAATCTCTATAGCCAAACAACGTTTTGCGGGTCAGCTAGTTAATAATAAGGTTTTCTTATGTTGGTCGCTACTATATATTGTGATAAACGCGAAAGTGTTTTATTTGTTCTCGCATCGCAAAATTATACAATTATATTATGTAACAATTATACATACATTATCAGGTCCATAATAACCTGCGAACGAAGCTGCAAGCAAGAGCTTTTAAACATGAATGCTGGCCATGCAATGCTGTATTTTATAGTTGCAAAAAAAAACTTATCTCATTATACCACTAATATAATAAAGCTGAAAGTTTTTGAGTTTGTTTAGATGCTTGGATGTTTGTGTTTCAATCACGCCTAAACCAGAGAACCGATTTTGGAATTGGCCCAGGGGCCCTACTATGAGCCCATATAGTGATCCAGCTTAGGTCTTACACTGAAATGCTTCACTATAACGGTACCATGACGTATGATAATAAAATTTGGTAGACTTGTCGTAAAAACTAAATCATTTTGCAATAGAATACATCAGTAATACAAGTAAAACAATTTTCTGCTTAAAATGTCATGTTGTCACGGTACGAAAACTTTGCGATTCGGAACCTAAACTGGATAGCACCCAAACTGAATTGTAGGTCATGGTACGGCACCTGGCCCTTGATTCAGACTTCAGCGGAATGCATCCGGGTCAGAATAAGTCACCTGTTCAACAAACCGCAATCAAAAGTGCAAGAAACGTCAGTTTTGGATCAATATAAGCACTGTGATTGGTTGTTGCAGTCGGTTGAATAGCTGAACGATTCCGACCCGAATGCATTTCGCTGAAGTCTGAATCACTAGGCTGGAAAAGCATAGGCTATTCAAAATGTTGGTACCTACCACGCGAGCTAAGCCGCGCGCAGTAGCTAGTGTAAAATACTTTTAATTCGATAAACTCTGTGGTGCAGTGGCTGAAAGTCCACCTGTGACGCAAAAGGTGCGAGTTCTATTCTCGCGGCGCGACAATGTTTAATATTGTTGGCAAATGTTTGTCTTGTGTCTGAGTAATTTCCTATGTATTTGCAAAAAAAAGTATAATAGTAGTATAACAGTCATGTGGTTACCGATTACTAAAACACTTCATTCAGTACTTAACTACTTACCTACTTCAGCAGGCCTTTGAAGTCTACTGTTTTAGTACTCTTAATTCATATTTTTCAGTACCAATGCTAAGTAATATTTTGTTTGTGTTTCAGGAAGCCATGACTTCTGAAAGTGGGCTGGTGTCCTACCATGCACTCGCAGTGGTCGCGAATGTTCGACGTAATGACCGACTGTCCACTGTTAAGCTCATACAAAAAATGATGCGTTCACCACTCAGATTGTCTCCTTATGCGCTTTGCCTACTCATCCGTCATGTAGCCAAACTTGCTGAGGAAGATCCATCAGAAGCTTCGGAGCCCTATATTGAATTCATCATGACCTGCTTGCGCCACAAATCTGAGATAGTAGTTTATGAAGCTGCTCATGCGATAGTGAATCTGAGAAAATCAGCCAAAGATCTTACTCAAGCAGTATCAGTTCTTCAGATCTTCTGCGGGTCATCTAAAGCGACTTTGCGCCTCGCTGGAGCAAGAACTTTGGCGAAATTGACCGCCAAGCATCCGAGTGCGGTGGCCGCATGCGCTGTAGACCTTGAGAACCTGATAACCGATCCGAACCGTTCAGTCGCGACTCTCGCCGTCACCACTCTACTCGCTACAGGTGCTGAAAGCTCCATTGAACGCCTGATGAAGCAAATATCCAGCTTCATGTCCGAAATATCAGATGAGTTCAAGATAGTCGTTGTGCAAGCTATAAGGCGCTTGTGTTCTAAGTACCCGCGCAAGCATCAATCCCTGGCTTCTTTCCTCGCCGGCATGCTCAGAGAAGAGGGTGGGGTACAATACAAAAGTGCAATCGCTGATGCTATCATAGCACTGGTTGAAGAGAACCCAGATGCAAAGGAAACGGGGCTCGCACATCTGTGCGAGTTCATAGAGGACTGTGAGCATGCCTCGTTGGCTGTTCGGATTCTACATGTTCTCGGCCGCGAAGGTCCCAAAGCTCGCCAGCCATCGAGATACATTCGGTATATTTATAATCGAGTTATCCTAGAATCAGGTCCGGTAAGGGCAGCTGCAGTGTCGGCTGTGGCTCGATTCGGCGCGGCGCGGCCGGAACTGCTTCCTAACATCATGGTGCTGCTCGCGCGATGTCAGCTTGACGACGAAGATGAAGTCCGCGATCGCGCTGTCTACTACGGTGCTATTCTCCAGTCTGGCGATGCCCAACTGATAAATGATTACATAACAAACGTACAAGTTCCCAACCCCATTCTACTTGAAAAGGCTCTCGCCGATCATCTTGCTACGTCGCCAGACGAACAGTTCAACATTACCATAGTTCCCACAGTAGAGGAGCTCAAGGAAGTTAAAGAAGCTCCAGTGGAAATAGAGATACGTGCCAAACCAACGCTGTCTCGCGAGGAGCAGTACTTAGACGTTTTGAAGGCCATTCCTGACTTCAACAGATACGGACCTATTTTCAAAACTTGCGAAGCCATCGATTTGACCGAGCTGGAGACGGAGTATAGAGTACGTTGCATAAAGCATGTTTTTGCCCGCCACCTAGTCCTGCAGTTTGAATGTTTGAATACTCTTAGCGACCAGCTTTTGGAGAACATCTACGTTCGCTTGGAGCCGCCTCCCGGGTACAAGCATCTTTCTAACTTGCCATGCAGCCAGCTGCCTTACAACGTGCCGGGAAGCGTGTTTCACGCGTTCGAGTTCCCGGAGAACACGATGGAGTCACTGGGTACGTTCGGCTCCACACTTGAGTTCGTGGTCCGCGACTGCGACCCGACCACTGGCTTGCCGGATTCTTATGAAGGATACGCGGACACGTATCGTCTAGAAGATTTCGTTCTGGGATGCGCGGATCAGCTGCGCACTCGCGCCCCAAGTGCAGACTGGGAAGCGACTTGGACGTTAGGATCTGCTGAAGTCACGGAAGCTTGCGATACCTTCGGCTTGGCTCAGAACGATGTGGGAGAAGCCGCTACAGTGGTGTGCGAGTATTTGGGGATGCCGGTGGAATCGATCAGTGGGGACGCTGTGAAGGAGATTCGTGGAGGAGGAATTTGGCGCTCGGGGGTGCCGGTTCT
This sequence comes from Epirrhoe alternata, assembly GCA_963565295.1. Taxonomy (NCBI): domain Eukaryota; kingdom Metazoa; phylum Arthropoda; class Insecta; order Lepidoptera; family Geometridae; genus Epirrhoe; species Epirrhoe alternata. Next base: position 8,517,834 of record OY751375.1, read on the forward strand.
TGTACGCGCCCGGTTAGTGGCAGCGCAAGGTGCTGTTACCATGCAACTGAACGTACGCTCGCCTAATGAAGAGATAGCCACTCTCCTACTCGCTGCCGTGGGCTAGTTTACGATCCTTACCTACTCAAACTTTTATTTTGTACTTACCCGCTCAATATCTATCCGTAATCTGTGCCTTGTCTTTACATTTCAACAACCAAGTCTAAAATCAAAATTGAAAATCTGTCCTATAGTTTTAGGTCCTACCTACGGAAATGTAAATAAATGTTACCCATAAAATCCGACAAGTTAATACCTACCTACCTATTATGAGTGCAGTCTTTGTATGAGTAAGTATTTATTATTTTGTCGTGGCAGCATTTGAGCTACCTACAAGTGTAGCAATGATGCATAGTAAATAATAATTAAGCATAGGTCCAAGTCCTGACTTATTCAGCGTAAATTTAGTTGCAGGCGACGAGACGTACGACATTCTAAATTATGAACAATGTTACAAGATATACAAACGCTTGATAGAATAAACAACGCGCGTCAGCTCAGTTGCTCGAGCCGGACGGCGGCGGCGCCGCGAGGCTTCGCCACACCTCGTTCATTCTATATCTTGTAACATTGTTCATAATTTAGAATGTCTTGTTAGGTACGTCTCGTCGCTGCCAATTCAGTGTGCATTGAGCTTTAGGGTAATAATAAGTACTAATTTTTATAGATCCATAATTTTATTTTTAAAGTAGGTACTTATCTATTTCTTGTACTGACTTGTGTGTAGGTACCTAGACCTACCTAATAAAATATCCATTGGATAACTATGGTGTAACTTATATTTGGTACGTGGTCAATCAACTATTTTAACCACCCAATTCTGTCACCAAGCACATATTAGATCGTTCTTCGCGGACTGGCCACTTGAAGACAATTTATCTCTACCTAATCTGTGAAGACAACCAGAGGATAACACCGCGCAATGCGAGCGAAAGCAAAAACAAAAGAGACGAATTATGGTAGGTGTTTTCGAAGTGTTACCAGTCGATATTTATTTATAGGAAAACCAACAGCTACAATAACTAATAGATCACTTAGTTAGATAGAAGCAGAAAGCCAATAACAGGTTTTCACGTATAAGAAACAATTTAGGATACAGTAAGGTCGTGGATATTTATAGCATACGAATTTTATAGGACTTATGTTCTAGAATTTGTATGCTGAATTACCCTCAAATTGCAACTGGAAACACTTAGATGGCACCTTTTACCATAATTAGACATTCAGTTATAGACATTCGTTTATTTACTGCAATTAGCTTTTATGTTTGCTTTCGCTCGCATGGCGGGTGGTGTCCTCTGGTTGTGTCGTCAAGTTGCCAATCCACAAAGAACGTTCTAATAAAAATGCTCGGGGACAGAAAAGGGTGGGTAAAATAGTTTATTGACCCACCTACGTATAAGTACCTACTCATTTATTATTCTGTTCATAAAAATAAATTAAATATTATATTAATGTTTTTTTAGTACCTTACCTACACCAATCTTACCCTCTTATAATTTAAAACGGTAATAGTAATAGACAATCTTTGGGCTAAAATATCTAATTCGTCTGTGGGCTGAAATAACAACAGATTGGGCCCCAAATACCAAGCGGCAGCGTCGTGGCAGACCTCGGAGAAGATAGCGGGACGATCTCGACAGTCATGCACACTGGCACAGTTTAGCTCAGGATCGAGAGGTGTGGAGAAAGGGGAGGGAGGCCTTTGCCCTGCAGTGGGACGAAGCAGGCTTAAATAAATAGTCTTTATCTGGGTGTACCTTGTAGGTATGCAGTCCACAAAACATTTATTATACCTATTATCTACCTACCTTACTTCGCTAAGGCAAATTCCACCAAATACATCTAGGTATTCTATGGGAACCAAATAACTGATATAGGTACTAGCTAGGTACTTATATATTTTGTTTGTAAATACATACATAGAAACACCCAGCCCCGAGATAAATATTTGCAGATCATACAAACATCTATCGGGGATCGAACCCGCAACCTTTGCGTCTGAAGCGGGCTTTCACCCACTGCGCCACCGAGGACGTCATAAAATGAAACATGACGTCAATGAAACGTGACCCGAAAATTGCCCCTAAAAAATGAATGAATTGTAAACACAGTTGTTGTATTTTTGTAGGTGAGTTTTTGACCGTATAAAACGTTCATTTGGGTAGGTCTATTACGGTCAAATATTGTTTAAAACGTATTAAACCGGTTCATTTATATCAATAGGTGGGTACACAAACCATAAAAACAAAAAAAATCGCTTTGTTTCATTGTGTATGTACACGTCAGTGGACCGTATCGAACAATGCACATCATACCTACAATATTTTTTTTATCCTGGAAGCCCTACTTAACTGATTTACGCAGGAAAAACCAGAAAATAAATATGAGTAGGTACATACCTAACTACATAATTAGGTAGGTAGGTATACTCAGACTACCGACCAGGCGAACGAAATCGGAAGAACAGCAGTCGTAAGTCTTTAACCTACCTATACTTACTCTCATCATTCATCATTGGCCTGCCCTTATCCCGCTCATGCGGGGTCGGCACAACATGTTCTCCTCTTCCACTCTCCCCTATCACTCGTCATCTCTGTATCAACTCCTTTCTTTTCCATATCTTCTTTCACACAATCCATCCATCTTTTCTTAGGTCTACCTCTACTCACATATCCATTCACATTCATTTCCATCACCCTTTTAGTTACATGACTTTCATCCCTCCGCATTACATGCCCATACCACGCTAACCTATTGCTCCTCAACTTAACAGTTACTGGCGCTACTTTCAGACTTCCCCGAATATATTCATTCCTCACCTTATCCATTCGCGTCACTCCACACATCCATCTCAGCATTCGCATCTCTGTCGCATGCACTCTTCTCTCATCTGTCGCTTTCGTGGCCCAGCACTCAGATCCATACAACACGACAGGTCTGATGACCGTTTTGTAGACTTTTCCCTTTAGCTTCAGGGGCATTCGCGGGTCACATATCGTCCCTGAGACCTGACGCCACTTCATCCATCCCGCATTCATCCTATTATTTACGCCTCGGTCAATATTGCCGTCGTTTTGGAGAAACGAACCCAGGTACTTAAAATCGGAGCAGACTGGTAGGGTTACACCATCTAGAGCAATCGATGAGAAATTAGAAGAGCCACTAAAGTTGCAGTACAAGTGTTCTGTCTTAGTGCGGCTGATCTTGAGGCCTACTCTTTCCAATTTCTCTTGCCATTTTCCCAGTCTGCTTTGTACCTCGTTTGCATTCTCTACAACGAGAACAATGTCGTCGGCGAACAACATGCACCAGGGTGCCTCCTCCTGTATGTCTGATGTCAGAGCATCCATTACGAGGAGGAACAAATAAGGGCTTAAAGCCGACCCCTGGTGCAAACCTACTGCCACATTGAACTCGTTGGTGACGTCGGCTTCGTACCGGACGTTTGATCGTGCCCCTGCATACATCGCATTCACAATCCTCACATACTTATCTGGCACTCCCTTCTCTTTTAAAGCCCACCACAGAACTTTCCGGGGGACTCGGTCGTACGCTTTCTCGACCTATACTTACTCTGTGGTCTATATTAATATTGTATACCTAGAGGAAATAATATATTTGTTTGTTTGTATGGTGAATAGGCTCCGTAGGAGTCACGGGCTCGATATTGATAAAATTAAAAACTTAAAATTAATAACTTTTTTTTTTTTTTTTTTAATAAACCTATTTCGTCCCACTGCTGGGCAAAGGTCTCCCCCATATCCCTCCAACCATCTCTCTCTTTCGAGATCTCCCACCATTCTCTCTCGAAGGAGTCGAGATCGTCCCGCCAACGCTTCCTCGGCCGACCGCGACCCCGTGTCCCGTCGGGCTGCCAAGATGTTATGACTTTCGCCCACTTATCAGGGTTCATTCGGCTGACGTGACTCGCCCAGTCCCACTTGAGTCGTGCTGCTTTCCTGCCGACGTCTGCAATGCCTGTGACTGAACGCAGTATGCTGTTTCGCACTCGGTCGGTGCGTTTGAATCCGAGGATACTGCGTTCCATTGCTCTTTGGCAAATCTTGAGCTTGGACTTTTGTAGTTCAGTCAACGACCACGTCTGAGCACCGTAGGTTAGGACGGGCAGGATACACATGTCGACGAGTTTGCGCTTGAGAGTCAGAGGAAGGTCTCCCTTCATGTGCGCCTTCATGGACCAGTAGCTCTTCCAGGCGTTCTCGATTCGGCGACCGATTTCTTTCTTGCCTGTTTTCGAAGCTCGCTAACTGGCCCAAGTAAATGTACTCATCGACATATTGTATTACCTGTCCATCTACCTCGACCCTACTATTGGTCATTAACTGAGTCTTTGATCGGTTCATTAAAAGTCCAACCTCAAGACTTGCCGTGCTTAGTTCTTAAAGCATACCCTAGCTCTTGTGGCAAAGAGGACAATATCGTCTGCAAAGCGTAGGTTAGTTAGGCGCTTACCTTCGACGTCAATGCCCTTATTACCCCATGCAACAGTCAACGTTTTAAATACCTCTTGGAGGGCTGCTGTGAACAGTAAGGGTGACAAGGGGTCTCCCTGCTTAACTCCTTTTTCAATAGTAAATGTTGGTCCTGTGATATTTAATTTGATGTTTGCTGTGCTGTTGGTATATATAATTTTGAGAAGGTCTATGTACGTCTGATCAATGTGTTGGTTTTCGAGAGCTTTAAATATTGCAAAGTGCTTGACGCTATCGAAAGCCTTAGTATAGTCTACGAAAGCTATATACAACGGCTTTCGAAACTGAATATTTTTCAATGATTTGATTGAGCGTGTGTAAATGATCTGATGTGGAGAAGCAGGGGCGGAAGTCAGCTTGTTCCGGAGGTTGGTGTGAGTCTAGGGTTTTAGCAATGCGGTTTTGCACAGTTTTGATGAGGATTTTATACAAATGTGACACCAGGCTGATAGGTCTATAGTTGCCGACGTTGGTCTTATCTCCTTTTTTGTGGAGAAGCACTATGTTGGAGTGGCACATTTGTTTTGGAATCTGCCCTGAGTCTAATATGGAGTTGAATAAATTGGTGAGATGTGGAAGTAGTGATGGTGCGCCTACTTTTAATGCTTCCGTAGTTATGCCGTCTTCGCCGGGACTCCTATCGTACTTCATGGTTTTCAAAGCATCGTGAACCTCTTTTCCAGTGAAGAACGGTATAGTATCGGAGCGACTGTAATTTACTTCTTCATTGCTTCTGGATGCATCAGAATATAAGGTCTCATAATAATCTGTGCAGGTGCCTAGGACTCTATCGCGGCTGTTATGTTTGATGCCATTTACATCTTGGAGGCTGTTAATCCAGTGTTTTCCTTTGGTGAATCCTTGTTTGGCTGATCGCAATGAAGTATGTTTTTCTATAGCTATTTGAATTAAATGTGAGTTGAATGTTCTTATGTCCTTTCTAATACTGCGCTTTACGTGTTTATCTAAGCTTCTATATTCTGGTGTGAAAATTTCAAGTTTTTCCCTATCTGATATTAATTTTTTTGTTACTTCTGAGAGTTTAGCTTTGTCTGTTTTTATGCCTTTTAACTTTTTAGTGCTGTGCTCTATCGATTTGACTATTGTTTTATATTGTGCTTCGACATCAACTATTTCATTTATTTTTAAATTTGAAAATTGGTTTTTAAGCTCCAAGTTGTAGCATTCAGAGTTCTTAAGCAGAGTTAATTTTGAATGGCGAGGTAATTTATTGCCGTAATGTTTAAACCGGTGAATTTTAAAATTAAATCTGATTTTTGCACGAACTGGCCTGTGGTCTGAGCTAAATTTTATTTTATTAATGACACTTACGTCTTTTACTATTTGTTGGTCAGAACTGAGAATAAAATCTATTTCATTTCGAGGGACACCATTAGGCATAGCCCAAGTCCACCTTCTGAGTGGTTTTTTACTAAAGAAGCTGTTGGCAACTGTCATGCTCTGTCCAAATGCGAATTGTATCAATCTGGTACCTCGTTCATTACGGTTTCCTAAGCCAAATTGACCAATGACGGTGCATTCGTCAGTTGCCTGCCTGGTACCAAGTTTGGCATTAAAATCGCCAAGAACCATGTTCCAGGTTCCTCGGTTTTCTTCACAGGCCCTATTCAGAAGATCGTAAAATAGTTCAACTTCTTCATCGTTATATGCGGATGTTGGTGCATATACTTGCACTAGCGTCAGTGTGGTTTGTGGTGTTATTCGAAGCCTGAGCACAGCAATACGTTCCGAGTAGCCCTTAAACTCGATGATGTTATCCTTCCACTTCTTAGCCACCAGGAACTCCACGCCATGACGTCCACTGGTTTCTCCGAAGTGGAAGAATATATCGTCTTTTCGTTCTTGTGTGCCTTCTCCTATCCTTCGAACCTCTGCAAGGCCTACGATATCCCAATTGATGTACTTAAGTGCGTTTTCTAATTCTAGTAAACGTTCTTCGCTCATGAGCGTTCTGATGTTGTATGTCAAAACATTGAGTGTGTCGGTGTCCTTTATAACGTGAGCCAGGGTCGTTTGACGGTCGGATCTCGCTCGGAGATTCGTAGCACCCCTGAGCCCAGGGCTGGCTTGTCGCCCGTCAACGCCAGCACAGCCGCTGGGGTCGCCGAGCACTTGGGGCCTTGGTTGGGTTTGTCTTATCATGATTAGGGGGGGTTTGGACCTAACCCACCACGCTGGTCCAGTGCGGGTTGGTGGGTGGGGCGCCAGAGCCTCGTTCGTTGGTCGGCAGGGTGTACCACGGGCCGGTGAGGTTGGCTTGAGTTCCGAAAGATGTTGATTGGACCCCCTTACACCCCACAAAATAACTAAAGTTTTTTTATTATTCGAGATTTTTTTTGCATTTTTTGTTGCTGATAACAACTTACGATAACAAACAAATACTCTAAAATAAATATGGGTCTAATGTTGCTGGAAAGCATAGGTACGACGTACCTTTATGCTATTCCTATCTACACCTATTCCAAGTTTCATCCAAATCGGTTCACTGGTTTAGGCGTGATTGTAACACAAACATCTAAACAAACTTAGGTACCTACAGCTTTACTATATTAATGGGATACCTACTTAATTCGAGGTTGGTAGCATCGAGATATAATGTAAGTACCAACATTATAACTCGATGGTTGGTAGGTAGGTATTAAGTAGATTCATGGTCATTTATTATTCGACGAAAAGCTTCAAGAGTGGGTGCCCCGTTTCTTTTGGCTTGCCTAGGCTCGGAGTCGGAGGCACTAGCACATATTAGGTACAGAGAGGAACTGGCATTAGTCTAGGCACTGTCTGTCTACGGTCATGCCCCATGGACTCATAGAAGTCTGTAGGTAAGGTATAGGTACCTACTACGTGTCCTACTTAGGTAGAGAGCTGAGTCTGATCTTGATCGAACACGCGACTATTATGCTGTCTCTGTCTAAAGCCACGTGCTTTGCAATTTACCATAGTTACTCTGTGGGTCTACTACTAGCCAAAGAATAAAGCCATCTCACTCTGACAAAGACCTCACGTGTTTTTGAGCGTGACACTAGTGCTTGATAAAACAAAATTTATTTCGTAGTAGGTAAGTAGGTACTATCAGGTATGTAGGTACTTTACTTTATTATATCGAAATAGGTACCTAGTCACCGAATATCTTGTAACCTAATAGGTTGTAGGACTGCAGTATAACTTCATTCGAAAATCTTACAAGAAAACACAATGACTTAACCCTAAACAACCTTAAATTGTCTCTTTGTAACTGGAAAAATCTCCTTAATACTCTTTTCTTTGACTTACTCTGTGGTTGCGATACTACACTTATACAATTATATATAATTATTCTTCAAAAATCTTAAAAATAAACAAAAACCTCGCCTATATAAAATAGCAGAAAATAAAATAAAACAAAATGGCAGATGGATAAAAAAATATGTAGGAACCTACATCTTATCATCTTATCATCCCTTAAAACCACCCTTATTAAAGTAATGAGTAACATACTTTGAGTAGGAAGGTAGGAGGTACATAAGTATTTACCTAACAATTATTAATAATGTAAGTATAATGTTTCCCCCAGTGCGCATATGATGGTGAATACAAAAATAACTGACATGACTGACTGTCTCAATATGGCTATGGAACTTACATCTTGGAAATGTCTAAATGTTGTAATAGATTAGATATGGCCGTATGTATCCTCCCGCTAACATTTTTAACGTTATCTCTTCAGAGTAACTTTATTTAGCTCAGATCATAGTGCTGTTACTTACCTACCTACTTTTAGTGCTGTTACAGCCAACCCTTATTCCTACCTTGTTTCACTTTAATTTTGTAGTCTGTCTCAGCTCCTGGGTATACGTCATACGTAGATTAGTGTTGCGACATGAACTTTAATCGATTCATTCGCTTGATTACTTACTTAAAATAAACTAAATAAATCAAGAGGAAAACTAACGAAACTGCCGAAAATCCGATTTTAGGACTTTTGATACTTACGTAGGGACCCTCGATTTAATTCAGTTATTCTATTCAATATTACTGACACTTCGTTCAACGGATCTAGGCATTCGTGAACTTAGCAGTCTGTGTACTTTGTGTATGCGCAGAATACAATTTTGTATGGAAAAGCGGTGACAAACGGTTTACTTCACGATTACTATGTAGTGTACCTACTAAAGACGAAATAGAATGGACGAGTTATTGACATGTTACCTACTCTTTTAACATTTTCACACGAGCGCATTTTACACATACTTATGCATAAAAAAATTATAATACACCCGCATTTTTACGCAAACTTTTGCATATTTCGTAATGACGTACGTAATACGACCTCTGAAGACGACCTCTGTAGCGCAGTGGGCGAAGGACTGCGTGCGACGCAAAAGGTTGCGGGTTTGATCCCCGCGGCGCCGGCGGGACCAATGTTAGTATGATCTACAAATATTTGTCTCGGGTCTGGGTGTTTCTATGTATAATATGTATGTATTTACAAACAAAAAGTATATAAGTAGTATATCAGTCATCTTAGTACCCATAACACAAGCTCTGCTTACTTTGGGGCAAGATGATGCTGTGTGAAAAGTCCAGCATTATTAAATTTATTTATTTATATTTATTTAATACTACAAGGCGTACATTATTCGGAATCGTGTACATTTTGGCAGAGGGAATATACTAGTGTCCGACCGAAGTTTCGGTTTCGGTTTCGGCCAGTTTCGGCCATAGTTTCAGTTTCGGCCAAAAACCGGCCGAACCTTCGGCCATTCCGAAACTCAGCTTTAGTGGAGTATCGCGTTTTTTTCGGTTATCTTCTAGTGAGTTCGTGGCTAGTATTTATCGCCAGTTGAGTCCGCGTGCTGGTGCTGGGGTAGTTGTGTTGAGATTGGACGTATTTTCTGTTCTCTCGCACATTTATTTATTTATTTATTTATTCATCATAAATTAAAACACCTTTACAGCAAGCCAAAGCGATGACATAGAAAATCATCATCTTCTTCACCTTCAAAATCACCTTTTCCCACATTATGTGGAGATAAGAATAAGATACGAAGTGAAGTTCTTCATACTATGCAGTTTCACCACCGTTTCGATGTTGCGACGTGTCAGTATGATAATAGTAGAAGAGCGGTCGGTATGTAGAAACACTAAAAGACTGCCATGCTCGGTACACTTGTCAGCATCTTGTTAAACTACTATACCGTCTGCCAATGCGTGGGGGTGGTTTGTGGAGGGCAAACGGTAATCATTTCTTGTTCCTTGTCTCGTGTTGTCCAACTTTGATTGTTTGCCTCAACTTTCAATGGAAAGGCTGATCTGAAGCGTGCAAATTCAGGAAGTAAAATGGACTTTAGGAAAATATATGTACATACACATTTTAACAAGAGTTCGAAACGGTGGTGAGATCCTCCACGTATGGAATGGTAACTTCTGCTAAATATTTGAACGTGTCACTGACTACCCCCATTCGACATTATTTAAAGGATCTGGACTTTTGACTAACTAGATCTAAGAGAATGTTTACTATGTCTTGGGAATTCAGTCGATACCGGTTTATCTTATTCGATACGTACCAAATTATAAAGTTTATATTTCCTTATTTAAAACAATAAAAAAATCAAAAAACCTGTCTGCCAATGATTTATGATCCCCCCCCCCCCCCCCCTAATCACGACCACATTTCTAATAATATGTCAAAATCCTTCCAGACGTTTTGGCTGTAGGGAGTGCCAAAGAAATGGGCATACATACTTATATAGATACATACATACTTACATACATACATATCTACATACATTCGTAATGACTACATACATTCATAATGACGACCTCTGTGGCGCAGTGAGTGAAAGCCCGCTTGGGACGTAGAAGGTTGCGGGTTCGATCCCCGCCGCGGGATAAATGTTTGTATGATCTGCAAATACTTATCTCAGGTCTGGGTGTTTCTATGTATAATATGTATGTATTTACAAACAAAAAGTATATAAGTAGTGTATCAGTTATCTGGTTCCCATAGTACAAGCTTTGCTTAGTTTGGGGCTAGGATGATGCTGTGTGAAATGTCCAGCATTATTATTATTAATTATTTTAATTATTCGTTCGAAAAACAACCCTCCTTCTGACGCAGTCGGGTAAAAACACTTATTTTCTATAAGTATGTAAGTTGTAAACTGAGGTCAAGGCCGAAGGTTCGGTTACGGTTTCGGCTGAAAACCTAGTTTCGGTCTTGATAATCTAAGTGTATGATGTACGTACATCACAGAACAATAATACTCCTGCTGTACATTATTCGGAATCGTCAACTCGTCGTACATTTTGGAAGAGGGGAAACAAGGTAAAGGCTCATCCCGTCTTTATGATCTAAGGTACATTTTGACATCGTGTAAATTTTGGCAGAGGGGAAAGGTAAAGGCTCATCCCGTCTCTAAGATCTAAAGTACCTACTACTGGCTGTCATTGTTATTTCGATTAGTAGCGTAGTATCGATACGAAAAGCACACTAGCCAACACTGTTGCAATGATGACAGAGACTAACAACAGAGGACGGAACGTGCCGTGCCGTGCGGTAGAACGATTGGTAACGTGACGTGACGTGCCTTGTGTATTACTTGTCGTTTGTTTGTTCAATGATGTACAATCATAACAACATCAACGACTTGTATAAAATATTTAATAGATAGTGAAATAGAAATGTGTAAGGAATAAACTACTGAAATAATACTTGTAATCAAAGTTATATCTACCTACCGTGCGAAGTCAGTTTTATCAAAGTTTTAGTGCGAGTGCGAAGGTAAAAAAATCCCGGATTTTGGACCCTACCAAAGTGTGCCAACGGTAAGCAAGTTGAATTCTATGAATCTATTCAATCTTACTTTCGATAGAAGCCAATTATTGTGAAAAGCAGGACGTAGGAACCTGAAGAAACTTTAAATTAAAAATTGTAATTTGAAAAAATTAAAACAAAGCAAGCCTTCCAATTTTTAACAATTTTTTAACAAACAATATGTTCAACTTTTTTGGAGTTTCTGAAGGCATCCATACAAATATAAAAAGTCAGTGGGTACCAGAATTAATAGGGGAGCCTGGGGAGACTTGATAGCCCCCTTAGATCATGGAAACTGTTAGTGGTTTATTGAGTTCCAAGATAACAACATCGTAGCTATTTGATGGTTTTGTATGATGAACAAAACATTGACAGAGTCTTACTCTGGCTTCAGACTTGTATAATGCTCTAATATACTTCTACAAGCGTTTCTATATCTTGTACCATTGTTCGTATGGTTTATGACGGCTTTCTATAAAACTAATTGACGGGACGCTTGCCAATTCATTGTGCATTGAGCCTACGATCAGTAGGAGGACTTTTGACCGAAATCGATTAGAATGTTTTTTTTTGTAAACTTATGGATTTTGTTGCTGATAAGAATTAATCTTTGCAAAGAAATGTATTACTAAAAATTCAAGGAAATAGCAATATTTTACAGAAGACATCATTCAGCGTTCTACATTTCTGCACCAAAAATTTGTGCGGGTCAGAAAAAAAATGTTATTTTATGTTAGAATGTCATTTAGTAACATTTTTTTCTATGTGAGCTAACTTGCACATCCAACGGTTGTATGAGTAATTTACTAGGTGAGCGGTGAACCTGTTAACGGAAGGGAAATATTGTTTAATAATAAAGTAATTCTCCACATTCATTCAACAAATATGCACTATTAGTATGGATAGGTATTATTGTCATAATTACAATAATTTGGCCAATTGCTAACTGCTAAAAGTTTAGATATTCACATCGCTAAGTTTGTAAATCACAGACACTGACACATTAAAAGAAGTTTTCCTTTGACTCTGTGTCAACTTGGGGTTCTTTACCATGTTTACTGAGGGTCTTACAAGATGGCTCTGCTCAAAATGACCAATTCCTGCATCATGCTATGATTGCGTTTTGCCGTTTTGACAGGGTCTGGAAATGAGCTGGCTGGTGTAATTCAATAGGCAATCTATATCGACTTCATTTTGACATTCGAAACCTAGCCTGCCTAAGATATAAAAGGTATAATACCTGCTAAATCCATGTAGCCTGCAGCCTTATTATCTAACTTGAATCCATTCCCTGTTGTCTCTTTTTCTCATCTCAAAACTGCCAAACGCGCCTAAAGAAGTTTTCAATTCATTAAGCTTATCTTCTGATGAATTTAAAATACCTATAAAGCGAATTATCTACATTTTGCATCTCCATCTTTAAGACTTACGTCGATTGAAAAAGCGGCGAGGCCTTTTCGACTAGAACAGTAAGAAGGACCATGCGCCAATAAAAAGAAAGGGCTGGCTCCGCTAAGAGTAGCGCCCTCCACGCTAAGAAGCACTCACCACATCTGCTTATAGTCGGCACGACTGATCGCATGATGAAAATCCAAAAAAAAAAAACTTTAAGACGAGCTTCAGAAAAATAACTTCTAATCGTTGACTGTTTCGCTGGTTATCATTCTTGCATTCGATAGTTACCACAGCTTGGTGATCCTGGCCAACCCACCTGCCACATCGTTTTCTCCACTTTTTTGTGGACCGATTTTGGGTTCGAGAGAATAGGTAAAATTTACCTTCTCTTCCCTTTACAAGGAAGTACGTCATCTGAAGGCCCCAAAAGTTATTTGTTTTATTTTTCAAAAACGTTTAAACCACCCACGGCACCCACTTAAGCGGGATTTTTCGAAAATATATGAATGTCATAGTCCTGAAACTCTGTTACGTATACAAAAAAGAATGAAACCTGTTTCAGAGATCTATCTTCCCTCGAGGAACTCATGACATGACCTCACTTTAGCGGGATTTTATGAAAATTGATTAGGTAGTCCTGAAACTTTGTGACATAAAAATCAGTGGCACTCCAGGAGTGCCGGCGGAAGTGAAAACTTTAACGGGTCTAAACTTGACAAATAAGCTAGTTTCGATGAGCATGCACGTGAGTTGTGTGTGTTTCTCAAAACTGCCCAACGCGCCTAAAGAAGTTTTCACTTCAAAAAGAATGAAACCTGTTTTAGAGATCTTTCCTCCCTCGAGGAACTCATGACATGACCTCAAATAGGTACTATCTTCTAGTCCTGAAGTAAGCAAGAGCGCAGTTAACACTTTTCTAATTTTTACTCAACCTATCGTGTCCCACTGCTGGGCAAAGGTCTCCCCCCTTAGCTTCCACTCCTTGCGCTCCACGGCCACGGTTTGCCAGTCTGGCTCGAATGCATCCAGATCGTCTCGCCACCTTTTTCTGGGTCTGCCGCACTTTTCTAATATTCAACAATTATTGATTTAGGTGTAGGTTGTATTACTAATATTTATTCTGTGGTGTAGGGCAATTTTTATAATAATTGCCTGTCGGTTGTAAGGTGCCGTCCATTATGAACGTGATGTTTTTTTAGCATCGGGGGGATGCTAATCATAAAATAACGTGACCATTTTTCTCCGAGTTTCGTTATTAATTGGCTTCCATGTACCACAGTATTGTTCTTACATCTTGTATTTTCTTCGTAAAATTTTCCATGTTCCGTTTAATATTCCGGCCGTTCTTAAAATATTTTTGTTCCTGAAAAATCACTCTAAAATCTTGAGCAAACTATAGCAGCCTGTCTTTCATGAAACGCTTACCTCTGCAACATGCGGTCATGTGCATTGGGCATATTGTGCATACCTATGAATGTATTTTGGATGTGCCTATAGATATGTTCCCATATATATTTTTATAATACTTAGCTTCGTCTGAGATGGGCAGGACACTTTGAAGGCGTAAAATGAGGAGGCCTAGTACCCAGCAGTGGGTGGATGTGGGCTGATTAGATATAGAAGCTATACCCCGGTTATGTTCCCGGTTACGTAATGCCAGTTGCATTACGTAACCGGTCTTGGTAAATTCACGTTTTATTTTACTTTACAGAGTGGGGTAAAATTTTACTGCATTGAGGCATTTTATTCTATGGGAACTTACTTTGAGAAAAAAACAACTGATTTCTCGTATTGGTAGAAAAAATTACATTCAATCTAAAAAATAATATAAGTAACAAGTATTACAATAAAAAAATCAAAAAACCCGACTGCAAAAAAGTCAACTTTTGATATTTTGCAATGCCTGTATAAGTGTTATAGGTAGGATAAGTACTACCTAAATTATGAATAAAACCATTTGCATGCATTCATTGCCAATTCGTTATTCAAAACCAGTAACCAGTCTCCTTTTAATTCGATATGATTGGTAATTTTTTATTAACGTATTTCTATTTCGCTTCTAAGATCCGCCATTTAGTTTTACATTATGACAAATATATACATTTTTGTAATCTCCTTTTTCATACTTCACTCGAGCCAATCGATATGATTGGCAATTTTTTTCTGAACGTAGGTATTACCACGTATTACTATTTCGTTCGCCGCCATTTTGTTTTTTTTTCAAAAACCTATCTTAAGACACCTAGGTTATTAAGACGAATCTAAAGATACCCTAAATGTCAAAATCCATCCAGTCGTTTGGAAGATACGAGGGTACAAAGTTTAACGCATTGATACACAAGATACGAGCGAAAAACATAATATTTCCTTTAACAGCCGGGTAAAAAGGCGGATCAATGCTTTTTTCTACAAATAGGTATAAAACGATTTTGCTTTTCCGTGCTACCTTGATGAGAGTTACCCACAGAATTACCTCTAACTAGTATTGATTGAGTAGGCATTTTGCAGTAGTAAATATTATTTAATCTGTAACTAAGCCTTGAGGATTTGTACGCAGTAGGTATACGACCGTACCTACTATACCCCGCCTACGTCGTGTCGGTTTCTCTACTCACGTGTCCACCGCGCCGGTTATGAGCGCAGCGCAACTATGCATGTTTGTACGTACATGTGCTTTACAGATATAACTTAATACTTATTATGTACTAGCTGTTACACGCGACTTCGTATACATTAAAATCGAATACCGCCTTGACTCTGGGCATCGTCAGCAAGTCTCCCTAACCATGTGTGTGTTGCCCTGATTTTTCACGGTATTGGTTGCGAAAGAACAGGAGTTGAACGAGAAGATTCGAACTGATCCAGCGGTCCTACTGAATAAATGCTTTTTTACGTTGACTTTTAACCCCTTTGTTTTGTAAAACCCTGAAACATGTGTTTGTTAATTTTTCGTGATCGTGATCCTGTTTAACTAAAACAGAAAGAGATAAGGAGAGCTCCATGAGTCTTCATAGTCATAGATGAGGAGTACCTAGGTACCTACCCTTTCAAAACAGAAGACTGACTTCTGTTATAAGTATGGTTAACTGAACAGCTATGAATTGTAAATTATACGATTCTGGTAGTATCTAGATAGAGCAAAGTAGAAGAATTTTGAAGAAGTGACCGGCTTCTGAGTATACCGTCCTGCGAGAAATAATCAAGCTTTTAGACGAATAGAACATTAGTAAAACGTGAGACTGTAGTTGTTCTTAAAAAAACTTCATGCTTACGTAAAAGAAGCAATTAACCTTTTCAGACCTCGTGGTCATAATTATGCAAATTAAAGAAATAAACAAGTACATATTACAAATCTACGTTAAACTTTGTATCTTCCAAACCAATGGATGGATTTCTACATTTAACGTTAAGAAAAAAATAAGCGAATCATATCGAGTCAAAATCAAGGAAATTAAAATATTACAAAAATACATATTTGTCATACTTAAAACAAAATGGCGGATCTTAGGAGCGAAATAGAAAAACGTTAATAAAAAAACTGGACAAGTGCGAGTTGGGCTCGCCCACTAAGGTTTCCGTACAAAGGCCTAGTAGGTACGTATAGCAGTGCAAACTGTAAGGTAAATATAACCTACTTACATCATAGTCAAAATGTACTCAAATACTCGTACATGAGAAGGAAAAACATTTTTTATCATATATCGATAACTATACATCCTAAAAACAATTAAAAATCTGTTAAAGCCTGTTCCAATGAAGCCCTCAACTCACTTCAAAATTTCGAACCCCAATTAACCCCATTCCATGCATTAGGCAATTAAAAATATGCGGTTTTCAGATTTTTCCCTGTATTTGTAGTCTAAGACGATGACGGGACGGGACGTGAGTGTCGAAATATACGTTTTTTCGGCATAAACGGCCGTATCTTTTTTCGCGTTAACTTAGGAGTTCGTTCAGGGACCTTAGACCTACGATAGTATACGGTTTTAATTGCAACTCGATATCTCCACGAGTTCCCGAGATAAAGGGTCTTGACTGACAGACAGACTTTTTCCGCCAGGCATTCCCTGCCAGACGTTTAGTGGGTATACCGGGAGTCCCCGGGGAGTCCCACATACCCCTCTCGCCCCCGGCGGAGGGGATGCGTAACGCATTTTACCCAGCGATAAAAAAAATAAAGGTTAGTAGTTTGAGCTCCGCGCACGTGGTTTAACAGCCGCGTGTGTGGGTACCGGGCGTGGCTGTGTGTGCCATTACCGGGATTGTGCTCAAGGCAAAATGCGAGAGGGGCACGGGCGTGTTCCGTAGGAGATCCCGAAGCCCCTCGTTATCGTTATGCATAGAGGCTAGCCATCGGGTAGTTTTAGTAAGTCGTCGAGTGTTCGACGCACACCCCAATTACGTTCCCTCGACGTAATTGGATGTCTGTGAGCAGATTTCTATCCGCAAAAAAAAAAGGTTAGGTTAGTAGTAAGAAACATCCAAATATTCATCAAACGAACGTAAAAAAGAACGGGAATGAAAGGGTTAAAACATTTCTTCATTTTCTTAAATAACGGACTCAAAATCACGTCGCTGATACCTTAAACTTTTCTTTCGTAAAAAGTTTGGGGCTTGGTTTTCAATATCCGACCGAGCGCGGGGTATAAAAGAGCAGTCGGTTCTTAGTCCTCTCTGGAATAGCATCTCGTGAAGACCAATCTTGAAATCCATTCTCAATCGGTTTCATCTTGGAATTAATGTTACAAGATCTGATATGTATTGATATTCAATCTAGAGAATTATTGAATTTTAGCAAATAAATTTAACGTTAGCTAAACATGAATCATACCAACAGTGATATGGATAACTTGGACGATTCGGAGAACAATGCAAAGATTTCGGACTCTGCCTACTCCAACAGCTGCAGCAACAGCCAGTCGAGGAGAAGGTGAGTTATTTATTATTGCATAACATT
The DNA here is from genome assembly GCA_963565295.1 of Epirrhoe alternata. Taxonomy (NCBI): domain Eukaryota; kingdom Metazoa; phylum Arthropoda; class Insecta; order Lepidoptera; family Geometridae; genus Epirrhoe; species Epirrhoe alternata. The sequence goes on from OY751375.1 coordinate 8,535,541, forward strand.
CATTTATTTTTCCATTCATCATGTACTTTTATCACCAAACCATACAACTTCGCATTAGAATTAAGTATTTCATTTATATGTAATTGTATATGTAATTATTGCATGTATCTACCCTCATGAGCAATGAATTGGGGTCAGTCAAAGACACCCATAAATCCCGAAAACTAAGCATGCTAGCTTAATAAAATAAATTGTGTTTAATAGACAATTATAATACCCCTTATATGAAAGTAATAAAATGTATGTGGCACTACATTTTATTTACTAAAGGTTACATAAACGACTTTTAAGTCGAGAAGAGAGTTTTTAACAACATTAAGATTTTATTGAATTTTATTACTTTGTATTGCCTCCTCGTGCTTCCATTACTGCGTTTACGTGCTTTGGCACGCTGTACATCAAGTTCCTTATACGATTTTGGGGAATATTGTCCCATTCCTCTGTGAGAGCAATTTTGAGCTCACGAAGCGTGATTAGGGGAGGGTTTCGTTATTTTACGCATCTCCATAGCTCGTCCCAAGCATGCTCGATCGGATTGATATCCGGGCTGCGTGCTGGCAACTCCATACGAGTAATGTTCATCTCTTGAAGGTAGTCATTCACAATCCAACCTGTATGTGATCGGGCATTGTCATGCATAAAACTAGCATCCTCACCCAAATTGAACATAAGTGGCCCAACGTGTTCATTAAGGTTTTCTTCCATATATCTTACGCTAGTTAAAGAGCCATTTTCTATGAACACCAGCTCTGTGCGACTCTCAGATGAAATTCCGGCCCACACAAGTACAGTACAGACCTACCACCGTAGGCTACTTTTACTTCGATGTCCAATTGAAGTGGTTCTGGGCATATCTTAGTCTAGAAAAATGATACCTACGTTCCAGTTTAGGGCCATTTGCAGGTCTAAGGGGTTTCAAGTTAGCTTCAGCAAGTTGTCGTCTTACTGTCCATGCGCTTGGGTTAGTCTTCCGAGGTGTCGAAACTGATTTGTAAGTTCAGTTCCTGTGAGAAAGCGATTATGAAGCATCGTGTCCACCAAGTATCGATCTTCTCGTGCTGTGGTACACCTGGTTCTGCCTGTTCCTGGTCTGCGTAGGTTAGAGCCAGTTTCCCCGTAACGTCGGAGAACTTTTTTTACCGTTGACAGCGACACACCGATAGTCCTAGCTGTATCGCGCTAACTCCGGCCGATTTCCAGCATTGTGAGAATTCTGGTGCTTTTTCAGATGTAAACGACATGATTACAGCTTGAATAATAAATATTGAACACTATCAATATGGCTTATATACCCACTTAAATGAGTGAACTTTACAATAATTAGGAAGTTTTAATAAATTAATGTAAGGAATATTAAATTGTCTATTAAACACAATTTATTTCATTAAGCTAGCATTCTTAGTTTTTGAGATTTATGGGTGTCTTTGACTGACCCTAATTTATTGCTCATGAGTGTATTTTGTTTCGTTTTGTAATCATCAGTCATTTTTGCTACGCGATTAGTGTAAAAATGTAGGTACAATAATGGTGAAGGCGTTTTGTCTGACCGCAATAAAACTCAAAATCATCCTAAACGAAAATGTAATTTCTCTATTCTACCGTAGAGATAGCGTGGTCATGGTAAGGGGGATGATCGAGCAATCGCAGCGAGTGAAGATCTTAGTGGCAACTTGAGCGATTTTGCTTTATGTTTATTTAGACACAAGTAATATACAAGCTTAAAAGTAAAGTTACAAACACTTAAATTTAGTTACAATAAACTTTGATTGTGTTGCTTGTGCTTTTGAATCCCTCACTACAGGGAAACTCAGGATTCTAATTTAAAATCCTTCGCTTGTTCGGAACTCAAATTCAGCACTCGCAACAAAAACAATTTTTTCTCTCTTGTTGTACAATGTATTACATATTTCAACCGCCATAAAGGAGGTTCTCAAGTCGTCGGAATGTTTTTTTTTTGTATCTTGTTACGCAATAATTCTGCAAATTATGGACCGATTTTCAAAATTCTTTTTTGTTAGAAAGGGTATACTCCTGATTTGGTCCCCTATATTAATTTTATTCCTGAGGGATTGATAGTTTCCCGTAAAACTCTAAAAACCTTCCCTCCTAGCCATGTTACAAAAAGATACCGAGTCGACAGGTAAGGCTAAGACTTACCCTGCGACTAATGGCCTTATTTTCTAAAATTACATAAGTTGTATGTCAAGTACCGCGGCATGTGAGTACCTGGCATTATTTATGTCAAACTGACGAACTAATGCTGGGAACTCACGTGCCGCGATACTTGTCATAAAATGCAGTAAAATTCAGTTTTGGTAATTAATGCCCTTAGACGCAGGTGGAGTCTAAGCGTTATTTGTCGATTCGATTTCTATTCTATGGTGGGTTTATCTTCACTTGACGCTCTGAGTCACGCCACGTCCTGAGTCAAACATTGAAGTCGATTTTCTTTTAAAACGTAATTATTCTTGTCGTGTTTTATTATTCTTGTAGTTTTTTCAAACCAGTGTAGTGACTCCTTTTTTGAAGTCTGTTGAAAAGAGGTAGTGATTTCTGTCCTAATTTGTTTTTATTTGCAGTCACAGTTCAAAGTCTACGCATTCGGGCTCCAGCGGAAGCAGTGGATATGGCGGGAAGCCGTCTACGTCTGGCAGCAGGTTAGTGCTTATTTTTAAGGATTTTTAAGATTTAATCATTTTCTTTTGCGCATTTTTCCAAGTTTTTTTGCATTCTTCTTTTTCCCTTGTAATTGTTACGTCAAAGAAACAATGATTTAGTTTGTCCGAAAAGCCTCAAATAATTCCATGAAGATACCTTGGTTTCCTCACGTTATCCATATAATTATCACAATAGTTTTTATTTGTTTTGACAGCAACAAACTTGAACAGTCAAAAAAAGACAAGGATGCCAAGAAAAAGAAACTGTCTCAGACAGAGGTGAACATTGTGGAAGAGCCTGTATTGGTGGAAAACAGGCCGCCAGCGCCGGAGCCCGTACCTCAGTTTGAAGTGCCAAGGGAAGATAAAACAAAAGATGGTGAGTTCATATTTTATCCTTTTTAATTGTGATTGGTAAGGTAATTAACCTCTTGTCTTGTCTATACTTAGGCCTTTTACGCAAGGCGATTTGTAGTTATGTCGATTCGAATTGCTCTATTTTCAAGTTTGCGTGAAAGTACAATAATTGTGATGAAATATAAAAAGAAAATAATCATCATTGATTGGAACTTGCAAATGTAGACAGTTGTAACAAAAACATGCACAAGCTTAGCCTATGCAAATGTAATAATAGGCATGATGACAGTTATCAAGTTTCGCCAAAATATTTAACTGGTCTAATTAAATAGGATTCCAGGATTGAGAAAAATGCATTTATTGTCCTAATAAGGTCGAGATTATTAAATTATTTAATAAAATAAATCCACAATATACAACAATCCGCCATGATAGCTGCACACCAATAAGAGCGCGTGACGTCATTGCTCAATATAATAGACCAAACCTGCGCCTTTTGTTTCCTTTGAGCTTTAGTCAATACAGGTAGTTTTTGTTGTTGCCGTGGTGAGCTATGACGTCAAAACAGCCGCCATGACACAGAATAGCGTTTTGGCGTGAATTTCAAAATTTATTTTAAAGTTTGATTTTTATGTTTTAAAAACTTAATTTTCTACTGAAATATGATATTTTTTCACATAACAAATCATTCTGAACAGATCTGTTCTATGTACAGATTTTGAAAAATTGTCATCATGCCTATTACTGGAAAATGGTTGGTTAAAAGTATTTTTTTGTCAAAATGTGCATGTATACTAAATTACTTTAGTTGGTATAATGGGGTAGACAGGAGGAGACAAGAGGGTATAGGCGTAGGCTGTAAGTACAAATATTTAGAGTTGCTGTCGCGAAACCCTCGAAAAACGTCCAAAGTTCATCATCATCTTCCTGCCCTCAAATGTCCAAAGTTATTGTAAACATTTTTGAACTGAGCATTAACAACGTCACGAACATTATGTGCTTATTGTCTATTGGCGGAGAAGGAAAACATCGAGACGGCTACACACGTGTCATGACATTGTCTTTCCTGTGGATAAGGCCGATTAAGCTGAGAGGATGGTATAAGTGTTAGGCAAGCCTATTCCATCTCAAACACTGTCCCAGGCACTACAGCTTCCGTTGAATGTAGGCATATGTGGCCTCCTGACGCTGAAGTCATCTAGTAGGCCTAAGTTTATTGCCTAAATTTCTTTGTTTTTCAGATTTTCTATAGTTTTTGGCTTCGGTTAAGATAATGGTAGTCCTGTCAAATCTTATCCATTTATAAAACAAGTAAACATTTGCGTGGATTACACACACAGCTATATTATGTGCTCTTGTTTTTGATAATAAGCCCATCGATATATCTTTTCGGTAAACTTATACTTATACGTTGAAAGCTAACTTGATTGATTTCATCTTGCACTCGTTAAATGTAATATTTCGATTGTGAATTACTGTAATGCTATTGAAACTGAGTAATTTATTGTAAATCCTGGTAATAAACATTGATGGAATGTTGAACTAATATTGAAAAATAAATGTATCCTCATACAACAAGACCAAATTTAAAACGTGATTACTTTTATTCAAACCGCTTTTTATTATTTACAAAATACTTGCGGAAGCGAAGACTGTCTTATCTTAAGTTGGCTTCACCATTCGCTTTCCAACCGGACAACGGCTCTGAAAGCATCATTAAACTAAATTTTACGTTTACAGAAGGCCGTGTGTTCGAGTTTATGAATTTTCTCTGCCAGTTGATTAAAAAATAAAGTTGTATTTGTCTAATATCCGTTCCAACAGCGATATGGTAATGTATAATGGTGCGCGAGATATTAAAAGCATGGTATGTACACCTTCTCTGATTACCTATTAGATTATGAGTATCTTTGAGGATATCGATGTGGTGAATGTGCTATTTTCAGATTTGTTAGTAATAGTTGTAGACTGTAGGTTCATGTTTATCTTCGGTTTGCTATTTTTGTTGTGCAGTTATCGAAGAGATGCTGCGGCCGCTGTCGCTCCCCGAAAAGGCGGTCGATAATATGGATATACCGCTATCAGAAATGGCTAACCTCAAACAAGAGGTAATTCCAATGTCTTGCAAGAGTTCTTTTTCGCTTGTCATGCACACCCATACCAATACACCGTCAAGTTTACTGGACGCCGCATCCAGTCCGCTATAGACTGGACGGTGAACTTGATCGTGGGTGACCGGCATTAGTAAATGTTACCATACACCGAAACTGTTACAATTTTTGAAAACGTAGCCCACACAATTTAGTAATGTGCTACGCATTGTTATGTAATTTATCGAATGTTACAAGACAAGTTCTTCTATAATAATAATGTTACATTACAAGCCATGTTTCTAATGTATAATAATAATTTCAGGTTCAGATTACTACAATGCAGGCAACTATGAGCCTTGAGACGAGTTGCCAGGTTGCAAACATCGATTCTGTAAGTCTGTGAACAATCTGTTAAAACTCGCGATTTGGTCGGATGACAATTGAATGAGTACGTAGTAGCCACATAAAGATGTAATCATCGTTGTTGAGGTTTTCTTATTATGGGTGTAGATAGATAGATAGAAGATAGAAAATACTTTATTGCACACCACATAATAAAAATAAACAAAAATGGAAAACTAAACAAAAAACACAATGACATACAATCGGCGGTCTTATCGCTAAATAGCGATCTCTACCATAATACCGTGTAGGTTCGAATTCCTGTGTCCTCAGTCCTGATTTATATGAATAAATTCTGTATAAGTAGTAATAGGTAAGTATGGCTTGTTATTAAGTAGATAAAAAAATCAAAGAATCCGACTGCAAATAAGTCAACTTTTGACATTTTGTAATGCGTAGGTAGGGTACCTTAACTATGAATATGAACACAATCGATGTTAAATAGAAACAGTGTTAGTCTCATTTTTCAAAACGTCCGGGTTCGATTCCCGAGCTGAGTACAAGTTTTTTTTAGATGTGTTAATGCAGTTTTCCTTTTTACTAAAATCTATTACTTAATGGTTTGATGGTTCCTCAGATCAGTTGATATTCGTATGTCTTATAGTTTCAGATTTTCCCATACTGACCGTTCTAAATGTTTCTGTATATCTACTAAATAATGTGAATTTATATATTATCTTATTTAAACTTAATTTCAGACTGGATTTTCTTGCGCCATCTCTATGCACGATGGTGTGGTTATGTATACCACTCAAAGCTTGACTACCAATACGGGCTTTCCCCGGGATATGTGGCTCGGGCGATCTTTCATCGATTTCGTTCACCCTAAGGTAAGTCAATTTTGCAACACTTTCGCACTCGTTATTATTATTCTTAGGAGCCTGTGGTGTCCCACTGCAGGGCAAAGGCCTCCCTTTCCTCTCTCCATTCATCTCTATTTTGGGCGACCAGTCCTTTAAGTGGGCATCCAATTCGTCCCTCCATCTACGGCGTGGTCTGCCGCGAGGTCGTTTCCCGTTCAAAGGCGTCCACTCTGTGGTGGTTTTCGCCCACAACGCATCCGACATGCGGCTGACGTGGCCTGCCCAATCCCATTTCAGTCTACCCGCTTGCTGTCCGACATCTGCGATTTGCGTTTTGGAGCGCAGTATACTATTACGAACGCGGTCTGTAGTTTGACTCTTAAAATACTGCGCTCCATCGCCCGCTGCTAAAATCCATCTATTTAGAGGAAGAAGATGAATGGAGTCTCAATATAAAACAGAAGAAAATTCCAATTTGATAATGACGTCATCGTCCGGTGGAAAACTGGGGCATACAATGTATGGCGAGTAGGGCATGAATACCGGAATCCCGGAATACCAAAATACCGCGGTATTTCAATACCGGTATTGAAGAGATCAATACCGGACGATACCGGCATTGAGGAAATTAGGGTCGGTTCCTATCTAACGGAATATCGGTCGCGTATTATCGGTCGCGGAACGCCAGAACTGACAAATGTATAGAAAAACACTCGACCGTTCACACTCGACGCACTAACGTATCATCGGTTGAGTGTGAACGGTCGAGTGTTTTTCTATACATTTGTCAGATCTGGCGTTCCGCGACCGATAATACGCGACCGATATTCCGTTAGATATGAACTGACCCTTAATCGAGTAATCCCTTAATATACAGTTAATAAATCTCGACATTTGACAGTTTGACGTGCGCAGTAAAGCATTTTCATGCTAAAATGTCTCCTGTGGATCAACCGTAGTGACCGTATAGTAATTGTTTGAGTAGGTATACATTAATTATGAAAAGTTCCTAGTCAAAGCTGCGTTTAATAGTCGAAAGTCAATGTGATAATTAATTGAAATCACTTTGAGTCGTGTTATAGAAGCGTCCTTTTAATGTATCTGGAATCCATAGGATCTGAAAGAATGTATAGGTGTCTACCGTGCCTCGGGGATACAGTTGTGGTCTTGTTTGTCTTTCAAGTTGTTATCTGAATAATTTAACTTAAGCTTTCCTTTGCAGGATCGCAGCACGCTTGAGTCTAAAATAACAAACAGTTTGGCAGTACCGAAAATTGTTAGTGGTATGCAACCTAAACCTAAAGGTAAGCACCGACTACTCGACCTACTTTAAAAAAATACTATCATCATCTTCCTGATCCTTTCCCACGTTAAGTGTGGTCGGCACAACATGTGTTCTTCCATTCTCCTCAATCAGCCGTCATCTCAACACTCACTCCTTTCTTAGGGTCGATTCACATCTGACCGAAGATCCGTCGCGGATTATCGGTCGCGGAACGCCAGAACTGACAAATGTATAGAAAAACACTCCGACGGATGATACGTTAGTCCGTCGAGTGTGAACGGTCGAGTGTTTTTCTATACATTTGTCAGTTCTGGCGTTCCGCGACCGATAATCCGCGACGGATCTTCGGTCAGATGTGAATCGACCCTTACTCATTGTCATCCTTCACACAATCCATTCATCTTTTCTTTGACCTACCTTTACCCGTAAATCCATCATTCATACCAAGTACTCTCCTAGTTACATGACATTCTTCCCTTCTCATTACATGTCCATACCATGCTAGCCGGTGGTTATTTGAGTTTGCTCAAACTGGAGGTATTTCATAATCCAGTAATGTCTATGCAACTATCAGCGCGATAACGTTAAAGTTCGTGAAACTAAAAAAGCGTTTAGATATTACCAAGTTCTAAGGTATGCTCAACTTTTTATAAGAATGACCGTCATTTTGTATAGAATAACTACTTTTGACACGATTTATATTTCATTATTTATAAGAAAGTTTATTTGTATCGTTTATTCGTACAGTTTTGAGTTTAGAATTTAATTGCCGTCAGTAGTCTTGCAACATCTCGCTAGCAAGTCACGTTTTGTATTATACGCTTTCGAGGGAAATCGGAAGTACCTGTGATACTCCCAAAGAAAAGTTCACGTATTTTTTTCCGTTGTGCAATTTCATGAATCTCGGAAACGATACAGGAAGGAGCGTGATTAAAACTTTCTTTGTTATAAAAACGTGATTTCTGAAAATTCTTTGATGTTTAAAAAACAATGAACCTTTCATTAAAAGACGTTTTTGGGGTGTAGGACCTTTTCTTTTGTAGTTAAAAGGTTTTGTTCTCAGAAAAAAATTAAAAAAATTATTTGAATTTAAAGTTTTTCTTTATGCCATTTCCCATCATGAACCCCTTTTCCCAAAGTAACATGTCAAATCAAATCGTAAGTTTTGCAAAAAAAACAAAAAACGTTTTCAATACAATTAGTTGTTGTCTGTGATTACAAAATAAATGTGTTTTCTCAAGTCATCATACTAAAACTTAAACCTGTATTTCTGCTGTAAAATATTCTAATTTCAAATGTTTCTACAGGTGAATCGTCAGTGATTACAGACGTTACAATGATCTGCCGCATACGCAGATACAGAGGCCTTTCTATGGGCTATGTAATAACTGACAAACCGGTGACTTATATGCCATTTTTACTGAAATTTTCACTCAAAGACGTCAAAGAAGATGTTGCCACGGTCGTCTACTTGATCATCCAAGCAACTCCGATCGGCTCCGGCTACAAAAGTGAGTGTTGGTCTAGTTGAGATGAGAAACTATGATACACTTTTCACAATGCTGTCTTAGGTTATAAGTTACTGACATTTCATTCCGTGTGAGAAATAAATGGTACCGACCCGGCTTGACATCGTCGAGAAACAAATCAACACTGCGCAGATCCGGTCGGTTGTGTACAATCACAGTGGTGTGGACTTCGCGTACACACTTGAAATCCATTCCCATTTACCATTCCAACCAATTACACAATACGAAAATGACGTATCATAATAAAATACGTCATTTTCGTATTGTGTGATTGGTTGGAATGGGAAAAGGGAATGGATTTCAAGTTAGTCTGGTTACTGTGTCAGTTCGGTTACAGTTACGGTTCGCCAATGAGGCTTAAGGTGGTGACAATGCAAACCTTATCATTTGGTCGATAGTGTCAATACATAAACCACATAAATCTTCAATATGAAATATAAAATAATAAGTACTTGCACCTTATAAATCTAATAACCATTAATTTACAGTTGAAAAACAAATACCTCTTATTTTAAAATATACTGAAAACGAAAAAAGAAAGAATACTGTAATACCATTGCACTCAAGAAAAAATCTCTCTCAAGCCAGAACGAATAGGCATGATGACTATTTTTCAATATCTGTTCTATGTTGTTCAGAATGATTTGATATGCGAAAAAAACTATCATATTTCAGGAGAAAATAAAGGTTTTCAAACATAAAAAATTAAATTAAAATTTGAAATTCACGCCAAAACGCTCGTCGTTGTCATGACGGCTGTTTTGACGTCACAGCTCACCGCGCCAATAGCAAAAACTACGTGCATAGACACCTCAAAGGAAACAAAAGGCGCAGTTTTGGTCTAATAAATTGAGTAATGACGTCACGCGCTCTGATTGGTGTCCAGCTATCATGCCGGATTGTTGTATTTTGTGGATTTATTTTATTAATAATTTAATAATCTCGACCTTATTAGGACAATAAATGCATTTTTCTCAATCCTTGAATCCTATTTAATTAGACCAATTAAATATTTTGGCAAAACTTGATTACTGTCATCATGCCCATTATTGATTTATTCCATTTTCATTGCTATTTATTTTTTCTGTACATATCTCTAATAGGTTGTGGAAACAGAGCTTATATTTTCCGATTCAGAAAAATGTGTGCTAAAATACCTGTACCTACTACAGTTTTAAAACTATTTCAGCGCCTAATGAGTGTAAAACTGATGCGACGCCGTTCGTTATCAGACACTCTGCCGCCGGTGTACTTGAGTATATTGACATAGAGTCCGTACCGTTCCTTGGGTACTTACCTCAAGACATGCATGATGTAGATGCATTAATGCTATACCACCCGGACGATCTGCCGTTTCTGAAGACGATCTATGAGACGATTGTAAAAGAGGGTAGCGCGTCCAGGTGTACGCCTTACCGGTGAGTTTCCTTGTTACGACAGTCTGTTTCTTTTTAATATAATATATATTATCCAAATTCCAACTAGATTTTTAACAAACTCTCATGTTTGTCCGGTTAAAATTTTGTAAGCTTTTAACCCGCTTGCGATTGAGGTGTCCGATTGAGCTGATTTTTGGCACACTTAAGAGTCTTCGGTGACGATACAATAATATGGAACTTGGCATATTGGTCCGTCTACGATTTAAATATATAGTGACAATAAGCTGATCTGATGCTGGAGTCAGGAGCTGTTCAGATAATAGGCAGGTTGAGTTGAAAATCGGCATATCCGTCAAACTTCGTCTAGAAAGAGTCTTAGGTGTTTTAAATGGGAGTAACTACGCAGTGAATAATAGTAAAATATCAATTAGACAAACATATAAACGAATATTGCAAGTTAAATTATTAGCTTGTAAAAAAGACGTACCTATGTCTAGTCTATTGGATGTCGTGTCTTTCTATTAGACCAGTCAATTTGCAGGTCAATTATAATTTGTAAGTGACTTTAAGTAAAACTATATTATCCATGCTAAGCCTTGTTGTTGTTTTACTCTGTTGCAGTATGTTGGCACACAATGGAGATTTTGTAAAACTGGAAACCGAATGGTCTTCCTTTATTAATCCGTGGAGCATGAAATTGGAATTTGTTATTGGAAAACATTATGTCGTTGAAGTGAGTATTAGTTTTTATGACGTCGACGTAGTTTCGACTTCGTACGAACATACTATCAAACTACCGTACCTTTGGGATACCGTTTCTGTGTCTGACTCCCTCCCCCCTTAGACATCTTCAAAGCATCTGGGATACATAAAAGATCTGAGAGAATGTCTACTGCGCCTTGGATACAGTCAGTTTCTTTTTTGAAGTGAAAACTAATTTAAGCCAGTTGGACTTATTGAGATGGAAGAAAAATATCAAACTCAGTCACGTGACTGTAACGACCTTCTCCTACTATACCTAGTTACCTTAATTTCGTCGCGCATTGTATCGTCATAACAGTCGATGTGAGACAGATATCTCATCGCCTCTGAATGAGACAGCTCCGGGTTCAAATCCTAGAGTAGGACAGTAACTTATTGCATTTTTTTTGTACATTAGATTTTTTTTTAGTTCGAATCGTTACCGAAAACTCGTTCAAGTTTTCACTTTTTTTTTATAAAATAGTAAAAGCTATGATAGAAACCAAAGCATTATGTTTAGGATTCGATTCCCGCCGCGGGTCAAATGTTTGTAGCTAGAGCTACGCTTGTGCTGTGAAGTGTGAAGTCATATTAATTTTGCCTTGTATGTAACCACTATAAACGATCATTTTTAGGGGCCTACAACAACCGATGTTTTCCTATCGCCACCTATCAAGCCGGCTAACGTTACCGAGGAAGACAAACTCAAGACACAACTGGCTGATAGACACAAGCAGAGTATATTGGATCTCCTGAAAGATGTAAGTAAAAGCTCTGGCGTTGACTTCCTATTCTAGATCATTTAAACAGCCTTCTTGTAAACGATTTAAATTCAGTCACTCAGGGACATTACATTTCCGCCCGTGATCGTTTTTTCATTGATTACAGTTGTTAAAATGGTTACCATGAAAAGCCCTTAATCATTATACAGGGTGTAAAAAGTCGTGGGTGCATAATTCTTTTTCTTGATTTTTTTGTTTCAAAATTGTTGTGAACAATGTGAAACGAAACAAGTTCAATGTGTCATGCATACGTTCCGGCGTGAAAAAGACTATAGCTATAATATTAGTATGGATTCTCTATTCCAGGCCCCCACCAAACCAGCAGAAAAGGCGAGGAACCTGATTAGTAAGCGCTGTCACGACCTCGCTTTGATCATGGAGAGCGGGCTCGAAGAACCGCCTAAGCCGGATGATGAACTCAGAGTCGAAATCCAGGAACCGGACCTTACCTTCTGTGTAAGTATACATACATACATACATAAAATCACGCCTCTTTCCCAAAGGGGTAGGCGGAGACCACGGATCTCCACTCGCTACGATCCTGACACACAACTTTCGCCTCATTCACTCTCATTACATTCTTCATTCATGCTCGTCGGTTTAGGGTACTTTTGACCTGGCACTTCTCCAAAATGTCGCCAATTTGATTCAAGAAGGTTCGCCTAGGCCTTCCCCTTCCAGCTGTCCCATACACACTCGCCTCATACACTTGTAAGTATACAGAGGGGTTATTCCAGTTCGTCTGATGAATATTCGGATGTTTCTTACTACGAGCCACATTGTCTTCGCACATTAGATCAACGTTAAAACACCGTCCTTACCTGGGACCAAATATGATTATTTTGATGTTGTAGAGTATATGACGCAGAAGGTTGCGGGTTCGATACCCGCCGCGGGATAAATGTTTGTATGATCTGCAAATATTTATCTCGGGTCTGGGTGTTTCTATGTATAATATCTATGTATTTACAAACAAAAAGTATATGTTTTAAATTTTATAACGGGACTTAATCGCGTAGGTATAACATTTGTATATTAAAAAAAAAATTATATTGGTTATAAAATTTAAAATGTCTTCGAGTCGCGAAAGTTTAAAATGTGTAAAAAGTATATGTATAAGTAGTATATCTGTACGGGACATCCAAAAATAATAAGATTTTGGTTTAAACTTGATACACGATATATTCCATAAAATTAAAACTTGATGATGATGTTGATAAGTCGCGAGTTAGATGTGGACTGACCGCGCACGCTTGGTTGCCACGATATTGCACGGAAATGCAGTGTATGCAATATTGTGCGGTATGTGAACCGTACAATATCAGTTATCTGGTTTTCATAGTACAAGCTTTGCTTAGTTCAGGGCTAGATGATGCTGTGTGAGATGGCCAGCATTATTATTAATAAAACTTCGAAGTTCGTGGAGATGTAGTATCTTTTGCATAAATTGGATGCTTTTCCTTGCACCATTACTTATTGTGAAAAAATACAGAATTTTCCCACAAATCATGATGAAAATGAAGCATTGAAATCTACAATTGTTTATGAACTGCTGTCGCTGACTGCACACAATGTTTACAGGAACGAGACTCGGTGATGCTGGGAGGAATATCGCCTCACCATGAGTACAATGACAGTAAATCCAGTACAGATACCCCTCTAAGCTACAACCAACTCAACTACAATGAAAATCTACAAAGGCAAGCTATATTTTTTTAATCCATCCATACTAATATTATAAATGTAAAAGTAACTGTGTCTGTCAGTCTGTTTGTGTGTTTGTTACCTTTTCACGCCCAAAACGCTGAACTGATTGGGCTGAAAACTGTCATGTGTAAAAGTTGTATCCAAGAGAAGGACATAGGCTATTTTGTATCCCGAAAAAATCCCGAGGGACCGCGGGTCACAATTTTATAGTTATTCACACGATACCAAAACACAAACTATAGTCTTTTTCACGCCGGAACGTATGCAAGACACATTGAACTTGTTTCGTTTCACGTTGTGTGGCTCACAACAATTTTGAAACAAAAAAGTCAAGAAAAAAAATTAAACGATAAAACATGCAAAAAAAAAAATGTTTATGTCTATTTCATGTTTAATTATTTCATAAATTATCATAAACCAGCCATAAAATATAAATAAATAAACAATAAACATTTTCTAAAAAACTCTGCCAATTAACATTACTGAGTAAAATGGAACGTAATCTATTAGAGAGTGCAAAAATGAAAATCGAAACAATTGATGAATCGATAAGTAAAGAAATAATCGTTGGTTTAGTAATTTTGTCTATGAATGAACCTTGTAATCGATTGAGATGAATTGATAGTAGTGAAACAAAAATCGATTTTGATAATCTCGATTATACTTTAGGACATTACTATTCGACTGATTTTGACATTATCTCGAAGTGTCTTGCATACGTTCCGGCGTGAAAAAGACTATAACTTTTTTTTAAAGCTGTCTGTGTTTCTGTTTCGAGCTTATCTCTGGAACCGCTGAACAGATTTTAATGGGATTTTCACTACGTCACCAGAGGTCACTGACTCATACGAACTTATTAAATTCGAGAATGATTAGGATAATAATCATGCCTGCTTAGTATAATTACAGGCGCGAGTGTCTTTGGTTTAATTTTTTTTTATCTTTCAGATACTTCGACAGTCACCAAGACTGCATCGATGAGGACAGCCCTATCCTTGTTGTCTGTGACACCATCACACACAGAGCTAGGTAATAAAAAAAATTTGTACCCACTAATTTTTAAAATAAGTTACGAATAATGATCACAAACATTGTAATTTTAGCCTTACATTCTTAAAACAGAAGCTGTTTGTTTGAAAGGCATTTACGTCAAAAAAATTGCCATGCATATGTCGCAGGCAACTGGTTTAATCAGCCATTCAACTAAACGCCTAGCCATTTCATTAAACGACGCCGATTCAACTAACTACCTGAATTCAGCCGCCTGTTAAATTCAAACATTTAATAAACTGGCTGGCTGGATGCTTAGGCTGTTCATTTAACAGTTTTAATAGATTTTTGGCGCATCGGTGCTGTCGGGGCACGCTCGCTACGCTCGGTAGCCTCGCGATGAATGATATTATTTGAATAGTTCGATTGTTGAAGTCATTCAAATTATTCGAAAAACCTTACAATTCATTCGAATTTCATTACTACTAATTTAACCATTCAATTATTCGTAACCTCATCTAAAACTAAACTCTATGCACTAAGAAATAAAAACCAATTTCGTAAAAAAATAATCGTCGTCTCATTCTATTTCAATTATCAAAAGTAGACTTTATCATACGAGAAAACGCTTATTTTCGTATGACGAAAAGAATGAATGAAAATAGTTGTTTTATTCGATTGTTTAAAGTTGCATTCGATTGTTTTTGTATTCGATTGTTAATATTAGTGCTATTGAATTGATTCAGGCGTGACTTTGCGGAAGTCCATTGTAAGATATTAAAAATGGTAAGGAAATATATAGTAACAATCCGCTAATTTAGATTAGCGGATTGTTACTATATATTTCCTTACCATTTTTAATATTTTAATAATATTAGTGCTATCAAACAATTCGATTGTGGGAACTAGTAAGAATCGCGCATCTCTGCCTGGATTTTTCATCCTAACATAACCTAACCAACTAACTTTGATCAAAGATATTATCTTCTACATCAAAATCAATTGGTTAGGTTATGTTAGGCTAGTGAAAAATTTCCCGCAAGGTGAGCGAGCGTAATGCTGGCCACCCACGATCCAGTCTACCGTCCAGTTTGCAGCGCTGCAAACTTGATCAAGTCGGCAGAACGAAGTTCTTTTTCGCTTGTCATGCACACCCATACCAATACACCGTCAAGTTTACTGGACGCCGCATCCAGTCCACGGCAGACTGGACGGTAAGCTTGATCGTGGGTGGCCGGCATAATGAGAGTGCCGCGGAATGCCAGAAATTGAATAATGTTATCTTTATTACCTAAGAAATGACTTGGCTAGGCAAGTAGTTAAACGTAATAGCTTCAAGCCATTTGCCTAATATCATTCAGACCGCTAGTTGAACGGCGCCTTTTCATCAAATGGCTAGGCGTTTTATTGAACGGCTGATTAAACCAGTTGGCTGCGACACATACATCAAAAACCCTAGCTAGTATTAATAAAATGCCTTTTAAGATATTAAATAATTAATATTAAATAATTTCCTTACAATGGACTTCCGCAAAGTCACGCCTGAATCAATTCAATAAAATGCCTTTTATTGCAGTAACGCTATGATGTCTCCAATGGCGCAACATTCGACAGACTCTAATGATATCAGCAGTGTCGGCTCGTCTGCAATCTTGTGCAGTCACAGCCCGTCCGCTCCGGGGGAAACTCCGATGCTACGGCTCACCGAGTCATTACTTACTAAGTATGTACAATACGCACAATCAGTATTTAGCTCTCTGAAGTAGCTTCGCAGAACCCATTTTTGATGGCGCCTAAAAGACGAAGACTGCGTTGTATAGCTGCCTCGCTCACTCGCTTCGTTTGTTGCATCGCTTACTCTACCAAACCTGCGCAATCGTTTAGTGCACCTAATTTCAAAGAGACAAAGAACGGTTGTGCGTGCTGTACTTGAATCTTACAACCACAGCTGGACGGTTTTTGACATATGAGGTGTCGTGTAGTGACATAGGCTTTATACATTATCTCCTGTGCAGTTGCTGAAGTTGTTATCCCATACAACCAGTGATTAGTTGGTTAACAATGATCTACAGACTAATAGTCCATTTCAATTAGCGTGAGCGCTGACAATTTCACTGTCTCGTCTCACGCACCTACAATGAAAAAAGTAAAACTTGGAAATGTACCTACTTATTGTGATTGATATTTTGTCCATCGAATTTGGCCATAATACATCTCTAGAAACTTAAAAATAGCCAATCTGTCAGCGCTAATGCTAATTGAAATTTACTAAAGACATAAAATTTCCAGGCACAACAATGATATGGAGAGGGAATTGGCGAAGTGCCATCGTGAACTTCGCATTATCTCTAAAGTGGAGCGATCGTATGACACCAGGCAGAAGAAGAAGGAACATCTCGCTAGATGTAACGCCGCTTATCAACCCACTATCGCTGGCTTGGCTGAGGCTGTCCTGGTAATTTTGAATACTCTATTATACCTGATCGCACACTGACGCGCCGCAGTCATTTTTCCATACAAAAAATGCTGATGACGTCAGAAAATGCGGCTCGCCTCTGACGTAAGCAGCAGTTTCTCTATGGAATTGACAGTTCGCCGCGTACGGCTCGGTTCCCACGTGCATCCTATTACTATAGTCTTTTTCACGGCGGAACGTATGCAAGACACATTGAATTTGTTTCGTTTTACGTTGTGTAGCTCACAACATTTTTGAAACAAAAAAATCAACGATAAAACATACAAAAAAAAATGTTTTTGTCTATTTCCTGTTTAATTATTTCATAAATTATCATAAACGAGCCATAAAATATAAATAAATAAACAATTAACATTTTCTAAAAAACTCCGCCAAATAACAGTACTGAGTAAAATGGAACGTAATCTATTAGAGAGTGCGAAAATGAAAATCGAAACAATCGATGAATCGATAAGTAAAAAAATAATCGTTGGTTTAGTAATTTTGTCTATGAATGAACCTCGTAATCGATTGAGATGAATTGATAGTAGTGAAACAAAAATCGATGTTGATAATCTCGAGTAAACTTTGGGACATTACTATTAGACTGATTTTGACATCATCTCGAAGTGTCTTGCATACGTTCCGCCGTGAAAAAGACATTAAAGTTATGATTGTTTAATTTTTGAGTAACCGGCCGTGGCATTTTCATATGAGCACTTCCGTGTTTCGGCACGATAAATTATCGGTCCCGGTCATTTAGGTCGTTAAGCCATGACGCCCATGATAATTTATTAAGAAATGAAAAGTCTTATCAAAATTTTGAATTCCGACGGGATTCGAACCCGCTACGATCAGACGATCCTCCTAAAGCCGGAGTGCCCTACCGCTCGGCCATCGTCTGATCGTTGCGGGTTCGAATCCCTTCGGAATCCAAAATTATGATAAGTGTTTTCATTTCTTAATGAACTTACTTATATTGTGATAGCGAAATTTTAAGTGGATGAATGAATGTTTCTTGCCGAATTTGATTGCATGCCGAAATGTGTGAGCGTATTTTGACGAGACTTTATTTTCTCTTCATTATTTCTTCTACATTCAAGGTTGCTCGACAAATACTATATTTCAACTTCAACATCACCACATTTTTCGCTCGTTTTACTCTTTTAATTTCATAGATGTGATTGGTATTTCAGCCCCATGGTGTGAAACGCCATCTGATGGATGAATGCGATGTCGGGACCAAACATCATCGCTCGCAAACGCATCAACTTCGTCATTCGCAAGTCACAAATGCGGATGTTCCCATGTCTCACGCCGCTGAAAAACCTGGTAACTTTTACACTTACACTACTGTATTGTTTAATTTAGGTATGATAAAATATAAGTAAAATAAACTTGGAAAACCTACTATAACATAATGCGAAAGTTTGTGAAGATGTAGGATATAAGCGCCAACGCACATTTCAAACGGCTAAGTTCAAGAATGCCTTGATCCGTTGACGGTGTTATAATTTGGCTGTAAGTTAGTCTTTGCATTTCGTAAATTTGATACACGGTGCAGGAAAACATCGCGAGGAAAACTTCCTAGCGAAGCCTAGTAAACTTCACGTATTGACTTTACCTTTCTGTGGACATGGCCGTTTAAGCTAAGAGACGGTTTTGGTGCTGGGCAAGCCGTTTCAAACAATGTCCCAGGCACTACAGCGTCCCGTTGAGTAGGAATAGGTTGCCTCCTGACGCTGTATAAATCATCTAATATAGATGTAAAGGCCTATAAATAAGCTCATAATTCCTGGCACGCAAAGCTGGCAGGAAACTGCGAACGCGACGTATGCCAACCCATTAAACCTGCATTTATCTGGTGAGTTGTATGTCACTCATCCATTTTTTTATGGAAGAGGGGGCAAACGGGCGTAATCGTCGGATCGCCCCATGGATAAATTCAATTCAATTCAAAATCGTTTATTTTTCTCAACACATTAAGTTATTTATCCAACTACGTACATTAATGCAAAGACTATGCTACTTATTAATCTAGATTGTGTGAGACTGGTGCCTGCGATAGGTTTTTGAAAACCTGTGTTGCAGGTCACCAGGTCCTCACCTCGCGGTTGTACGTGCAAACTTATATCTGCTTAGGAATTAAATTGATACGGTCAAACGTCTATTTACAATCCAAAAATGAAGCCCTGTCAGTTTGTGTAGTTTTGAAAGACCCTGTAAACTGACAATAGAAATCCATCAATTAATTTTGCAGGCTTGTACCCAATATACTACGCTCCAAGTGCAGAACATGGGGCTTTATTGTCTAACTTAAAATCCAATCCCAGTTATCATCCCAATTGAGCTCGACCAATCACATAACACGAAAATGACAAAACACGTCATTTTCGTATTGTGTGATTGGTTCGAATCGACAAGTCTGTAACAAGTGAAAAGTTGCATGCTCAAAATTGCTGAACCAAGTTTAGTAATCATGTCTTTCGTTCCAAGTTCGTAGGTTCGAAATATGTAACTCACAAACAAATAGAAATTAAAGTCACTGAGGTCATACACAAGGAAGGTTATAAAATGTTATTTTATTAAATCTTTCTTTTCAATTCAGTACCTTGGATGTATCCGCAACCCGACCACAGTTCTGATTACGTGTTCCCTGAAATGGGTGACATCCAGCAACAACAGCGAGCCATCTTGTCGCATCAATCGCTAAACCCTCTCAACTTACACCATAATAACTATTTGCAGGTATGTAACCTATAAAATCAATAAATAGGTAGGACGTGTTCGAAGTCGATTGCGACTCGAAGGAATTGTATGCTACTAGTCCATAATGTGAAATACTTATGTCAGAAATATATCAATGTCCATAATCGTGATTGTATAAAACAAACCTGAAGGATTCCTCTCAGATTTTCAATTCAATTTCAGGATTATAAATATTTTTGCCCAGCTGTGAGACGTTGAGGGCCTTTAATAATAATAATTTATATCTTTTTGAGGCAAAAAAACATTATGATTTTTACATTGTTGGTATTTTTATTTGAAACCTTTCTAAAATAATTTCTTCATTATTGCACAAGCTGTTTAGTTCACGATAACTTTTTGTAAAGAAAATACAATGCTGTTTCAAAGGTACCAACTGGTCGATCAAGAAAGTTTTAAAATACTTAATTATTTATTATACAGGGTGTAAAAAGACAACTACCGAAAACTGAGGGGTTGCAATCAGACCATGATTTTAATAGCGAAAAAAAAATTGATTTAGCTTAATAATTTTATGTTATTTTCGGTTATTTACTACTATTGCAACATATATCATACCTACCTAATAATTTTAAGTATAAAATAAAAAAAAAACAGTTAAAACTCAAAATCCAGTAATCTACGTAAAACAACGCTCCCAGAACATACGCAAACAGTACCTACTCTTCAAACGCTGTTTTCTCCGGATATAATGATTTTTTTTCGGAAAATCCTTTTGGATTTGGTTGTATGTTGGGATGCTGTACCTACCCCTTACGGCTTCGATGGACGTCTTTTTACACCCATTATAATTGTTTGTAATATGTTTTATAATAATATGCGATACAGCTGCCGGTATGTGAACATTTCATTTAACAGTATACATATAGTTCAGACGACGTTTGTATTGAAACATTATATTATACCCACACGTATAGCGTGTGAACGGTAATCCGATCACACGCTATACGTTCACATGCTATTGTGTGTGTATAACGTGAATGATCATCATATAAACAGGCATGTAATTCGAGTCTACTGAGAGCCAGCCAGCCCTCCAGGCCAGCGGCTCAGAGAGTCAAGCTCCCGGCCGAGGCCCAGCACGTCTCGGAATCACCCCACAGTGATAACACACAAACACCTCCCAATCGGGTATGTAGTTAGTCTTATAATCGTTGTTCTCATCCCTATTATCGCGCTTTCAGCTCGGAACAAACTACGACTCGATTAAAGTTTCACGTAAATTTTATGTTCATTTATTGTTGCTTTCATGAAGGTATCATTTATTAACAAGAATACATATTATTTGAAATATATTTTACCACACACATACATTTCTTGTCTTAGTGGTAAAGTGTGCCGTAACTGTAAATCGACCACTACTTGCCTAATAAGTGAAATAATAATTCAGTGAGTTCATTTTGATCCAATAAAATAATTACATAATGGACTGGCCAAATTTCTTATCGCAGAAGGTCAACAAAATTTATTATTATTTATTTATTTATCAATCTGTCCCTGAGACTTGTCGCCAATCGACTTTCAGGCCTACTCTTTCCAATTTCTATTGCCATTTTCCCAGTCTGCTTTGTACCTCAATTGCTTTCTCTCCGACAAAAACAATGTCAAGAACAAAGGTTTGATGTCTGAGCATCCATTACCAGGAGGAACAAAAAGGGGCTGAAAGTCGATCCTCGGTGCAATCCTACTGCCATATTGAAGTAATATGATTGTAAAATTCTGAAAAAAATATATAATTATCATGTATTAGAGTGTGGCCTAGCAGCCAGATGGTTGGATGATATTGAGGTCATTGCGGGAAAGACACGGATGAGATCAGCAAGCACGGCCTTTGTCTAGCAGTGGGCAGTATATTTTTCCAGTATGGTAGTTGTATATTTGAGCTGTCAATGATGACGATGATAATCAGGGTGTGTAGAAGAGAATGAGGCTATTACCGCTTTATTGGGTTGGAGCGTGGATATAATCATTACTAATTATTTTGTCCTTATTTTTATTTGTCGCAATCTGTTTTGTTTATAAGCAATCGTAGCAAGCTGCATAATTAAAACCGTCAGAATGACTGATACCAATTTATTTGTTTGTCAAAAAAATTGTATGTCCTGTAGTGTACAAGTGTACTTTTAAATGCTTTATAGGACTCCGAGACATGTCTTAAGGAGGCGCAGGATGAGAGCAAATGTCAGGTATACTGTCCGCACATCGTTTACTATGTTTTATACCTTATCCATACTACTATTACTACTTTACTACTAATATTATAAATGTCAAAGTAACTCTGTCTGTCTGTCTGTCCGTCCGTCTGTCTGTCTGTGTGTTACCTTTTCACGCCCAAACGGCTGAACAGATTAAGCAAAAAATTTGTATATGTGAAGATTTTACCGCAGAGACGGAAATAGGCATCTTTTTTTCAAAAAATAATTATGGAGGGGTGAAAATAAGAGAAAGTTTGTATGGGAAACAACATTAAGCGACGCTTGGCGCTCCCATATTGAGTATGGGGGACCATCTGACCGTATTTTTTGCACTCTGTATATCGATGGATGATGATTATAATATAAGTATAATGATTTTAAAATTAATGCTAAACATGTTATATGTATATTCCAACGTCTATAGTGATATTAAAAAAAAAACTCGATGTCTTTGATTAAAACGTCATCTATATCGCGGAAGTCAGTACTGCTTTTTACTTTTTAAAATTTCCTAGATGGCGTTCCTACTATGGATGGCGGAGGTCGAGATATTGCGATCATTTTGTGTTTTGAAAAAATAATTTAAGTATATTCTTACTTAGAGTTTTAGAATCTTTTTACAGGTTTCCAAGTACCGTCTACATGTTATTTTGCTGAAAAATCCACGGGTTCCAGCTAGTGGATCTATAAATAAGACTTACAATTGATCAAATTGATGTAGTAGTTCGATCAAAAATATGTCTATATTGTTGTTTTGAGAGTGTAAAAGGCTAACATTTTCTAAAGGAAACTTTCGTTTTTCTTAGATCTTTGCGAAGTTACCGGAGCCCCTGAAAGCTAGGAAAACTGAAGAGGCTAAAAAAGCAGAGACCCCGACTCAGTCAGGACATAACAGTGATGAGACATTAGATAAAACGGATGAAGAGTCTAGCTACTCGTCTTTCTACTCGTCCTTCGTCAGAACTGAATCCGGAAGTGCTACCGACAGCAGTGATCCTAAAAAACCTCGCATCGAACTCAACATAATGGTAGGTTATAAATAAACCTAGCTATTATCTATTTCAAACTTCGACACAAAATCATGTCGAAAATGTTTGATACAATAGAATTTTTTTTTACGTATAGTACCTACTATACGTAATTTTTTTTCTATTGTACGTATTGTACGTACCTACGTATAAAGGTTTTTTCAATGTTATTGTATAGGCTAGGGTTGATCATTATTAACTACTCATACAACATAAAAGAAATTACCTAATAAATAATTGAATTCTTAATTAAAACTGGTCACGACCGACCCCAGAATCACGGAGCGTTCGCCGACCGTAACTAAAATGAATATGCAAGTAGCTAGGTACACGTAGTTCTATGATATCTTATTTGTATGTCTCATCTGCGTCTATTAATTATATTAATTAGCGCTAAATTTGACATTACCTGTACACAGTCTGTCAAATACCGCGCTAATTTACAAGGATTAATAATTATTCATATCAGAATCACACCTGGGTCCGTATTCGCGTTCCTTTTTTCGTTCGTTTGATGAATATTCGGATTCGGAATATTCGAATACTCCAATTTTTCGGTTTGGAATATTTTATCCTAGGACCCTGTTGTAACGTTTGTGGTGGGAAGCATCCGAATATTCATCAAACGAACGAAAAATGGAACGCGAATACGGTTCTGATATGAATAATTATTAATCCTTGTAAACCTCGATGAGTAGAACTATAGTGATGATTTGTTAAACTTGCAGAGTGCCCCCGTGTCGACCTACGTATGCAATCCGCGTAAAGAAAAGAAGGCCCCGCGGAAGTCGATGGTACCTCCATGGATGGAACAGGTAATTGAATGAACAAACGACTTCTAGCTAACTCTTAAACCCTCTGAGCCACCACACAAGGATTATTACACCTCTGAATTTTCGTGCACTGTGCCACTCGCACATTTTGTAACTTGCGTTTATCATGCCGCCACCAAACTTCGTTATGCGGCTACTCAGTATTCGCCCAAATAACCATTTTCTATGTGAGCGAACAACAAATATGCTATCTACACTTCGTCGGACGTGGTATATGTCATGTTTGTGGCTTTAATTCGCGCTTATATGTTATGCGTGTGAATAAAGCAAACATAGACGAATGAATCCTCCACACCTCGCCGAAAAACGCGCATAGCGAATAACGAATTACGAGTTGTGGTGTCACCATTAGAAATATAGAATATAGACCTCTGCCTCGAATCTTGCGGGCAGCGGGGCGGCGGCGACGGCGAATTTACAGTTTCTCTAATTATTTTAATTTTAGCAATTATATAATAAATAAATAATGCTGGACATTTCACACAGCATCATCCAGCCCCAAACTAAGCAAAGCTTGTACTATGGGAACCAGATAACTGATATACTACTTATATACTTTTTGTTTGTAAATACATACTTACATATTATACATAGAAACACCCAGACCTGAAATAAATATTTGCAGATCATACAAACATTTATCCCGCGGCGGGGATCGAACCCGCAACCTTCTGCGTCCCAAGCGGGCTTTCACCCACACAGAGGTCGTCAATTGTAATAAAATACGGCACAATATTTATTCTGAAGTACTGTATACGGATGAGAAGATTGAAAATGGACAGAAAAACAAGTACACATAATATAATTTTAAAATTATGTTTGTGTTTCCCAGGTATGCCTGACCCCAGAGCTGGTTTACAAGTACCAAATTCCGCCGAAGTCTAAGTACCAAGTCTTGCAAGCTGATTTGGAAAAGATTAAGATTTTAGAACAGGTTAGTTGTGATACACACACGGCGTGTGCTACCGACTGTCGTAAAAATGGCATAGTAGTTCAATTTTCAAATTATAAAAAAATATTCAGCTATTTGGTCTAACAATATTAATATACTAAGTAATATCAAACTATTTAAATATTTCTACTAAATTCTAGTTAAGCTATCTGTGGCTGTTATCAATGAGCGTTAGCCTTGATTCTCGTGTATTCTGTTTTTGTAATTTACAAGATTCACTTTTTAAACTCACACGATTTAAACACATTGTTGTTCTAATAACGGGACGAGATCGCGTTAAGGTTTTGGATAAACGTTGAGGTAAAAGTAAAGTAAGTTCGTATGAGTCAGTGGCCAACTCTGGTGACGGAGTTTTTAGGCCGCCTTAAGGCCTCCGTCATGGCTTAACGACTTAAATAGCCGGGACCGACAATTTAACGTGCCCTCCGAAGCACGGAAGCGCTCAGATGAAAATGCCACTGGCGTTCACCCATCCACTTACAGACCGTTTCGAACGTTGCTTAACTTCGACGATCTATCAAGAACGACTAAGCAAGCACGACCACGAACGTTGAGGTAAGGTTCGAATATTATCCAAAATCATTACCGTTATTAAAACAACAATTTACAAGATTATTCTCTGTCGATACATAAATTTGTTGTGTCGGGCTTATAAAATACTTATGCCATACACTTTTCTGATTTATAATAATAGTAGAACTGGCTGAGTTGAACCGCAATATAACTCTTGCAGCCCTCGATGGTAAGCGAACAGTTGAGCCAGCTATACTTGGACCTGCAATTGGAAGGAGTTGCGTCCCGACTGACGCTAGAAGAAGGCATGACAAGCTCCAGTAGCTCTGGAGACGAGACCTTTAATGCCCTCAAGGCTAATGTAAGTTCTTCGAATTTAATGATTTAACCCTTGTCGGCATAACTGATGTATCCCTCTCCATGTTATCAGGGCAGCTTCCTTCACCTCTTAATACGACATAACATCGATCTTCTCTCTCAATAATTATTACGAGGTTTATTTGCTTTGTTCAGTTCTCATTTGGATTGGATGGAGCATTTGGATAGAGTTTGGTAACGGGGTTTCAGAAAAAGATTTATTTGATCTTTGTAAAATCTTACGATATTATTTGGCATGTTACTTGAAGTGTTCCTGATGGAAAATACCATTGATTGAGAAACATTTTCTTCAAGGCTGTCTACCTTTCAGAAATGCGGTTGGTTTTTGCTTAAAATAGTTTAAATATATTCATTAACCTATAGTTTCCTAAGATAAATACTTTCTTACTAAAGAAAAGGAAGCGTTTTGAGTCTACATTTTTCATACGCACAGCCAAATTGTGGAACTCATTGCCGGGCTCTGTATTTCCCGAAAAGTACAATATAGGGGTCTTCAAATCAAGAGTAAATAGGTTCCTTCTAGGTAAGCATGCTCCATCTTAGACCTCACTACTGCTTAACATCAGGTAGAGTGAGGTTAAATGCTGACATATTTAATAAAAAAAAAGTTGCCCTAAAAATACAATTTTTAATAGAGTTGCTCAAAAAGTGGCGTATTGCAGGGACGTATAGCGTTCGGGATGTGGGCTATTACATACTCGTGCTTTTTTTTTACCTTTCCCGAACTCGTGCGTTCTCTTTCCCAACTGTCAAAATAATGTCTAATAAAAAGAAAAACCAACCATGAAGTTTTTACTAAAAAAATTCATAGAAGTTTTTATGATTCATGCAAATACCTACGTATATTTCTAAAAAGAAGCTACTAATTTGTTTCAATATCGGATTTAATGATTTGATTGAATGAGTTAGGTTAGGTTTCATTTCATTTCATCTCATTAAATCTCATTTTCATTTCATATCAATAAAAAAATTCTACTGAAGACTTGGCTGTATGGGCATAGTTCCCTTTGCCTACCAGAATGGGTGAAGAAAAAAAAACTCTGCTTATATTCTACGGTTGACGCCATTTTTCGGAAATTTTCTTAAATTATTAAATTGCTTCATTTTTTCGCAGCTGTATTAAAAATAGTCGTTCAGTACACGTGCGGAACCGTCATTGCAACTTGTTCTGACTGTCAACCCTCGCCTTCGGCTGCGCCTCGGCTCGGGTAGACATTTGTCGGAACTCTTTGCAATGACAGCCTTTCCGCACTTGTAATGAAATATACTATTTGCCTCCCTCACCCAGTAGAAACGAAACTCTGACCTTAACTTTTCCTTTCAGGCACCGCGCCGGAAACGAGAATATAGCAAACTGAACATGATTTATGAAGAAAATGCCCCCTTCCCTCCCCCCGCAGAACCCGAAGTGCCATCTGGCGAGTCCAGTTCCACCAAACCATCATAAGGCTACCTACATTTTATCTCACACAAATCATGCCTCTTTAGAACGATCTAGAATCTAGATATAACTAGGATACTGTTAAAATAGCTTTGCGGTTATTCGCAGAATGAAGGAAAATGATAGGATTATAATTTTGCGCGCAACTTATTTAATTTATCAATGTGATCATCAAAACCGCGTTTTAAAGAGACATGAGTTTGTTGTCATTTAGAAGTAGGTGAAAAGAATCGATGAGCAGGGATGTCTGTCCTGGAAAACGTCTACTTTTATCAGAACTGACTTATATATATTGGAATGCATCACAATTCGTCTGATAATTATTACTATTACTAGTTTTCTAAAATATGCCCATTTCCGTTGGAGTATGAGTTGAAGCTACTTGATAAACATGGAAAATAATATCAACATTCTTCACACAGTCTCTTCACTAACTTATACGCCCATAGCCCCATACACGCGGTATTGATTTCTTAACATTTCATGGATCTGATACATAAACATTAATTTTTCATGTTCCAAAAAGAAAGATGCATTTAAAAGCAAAGTGAACCAATGAATTTGAAATTCCTTGTAAGTTCATAACTACTTGCTAAATGTTTTATTCATGGTCTTGTATATAAATTCATTTGTATCATAATCATGAAATGAATCATCACATTACTTACAAGCAAAATAATGCTTGTAAATAATGTCTTCATTTCCATTTGCAACGCATTCTCAAGAAGTAAAGTTGATGATTGTTCTCAGGAATGCGAAAAAATTTGGGTAATGCTTATTGCACAAAGTCACATGAGGCTATCTCCCAATAAGAAAAAGCGCAATGTAATGCTGAATGAATGTTCTGTGTTAGCTTATATGTACAGTACAACCCGGGCGAATTAACATGACACCTGGCTCGGAACTCGATCTTTCCCCCGCTGCGCCGCGCGGTGCGCGAGGGAAGTATCGAGTTCCGAGCCGAAAGTTATCGACTAAAACTAAAACATAGTAAAATGTGGCGCAAGCGCCTTTATAATTTTACTGGTAATTTTCTCACTACGTCAAAATAACATCGAGCTTTGTATTTTGGCTGTATTCTTAGTAGGGCGTGACAAATATTGAGCCCTGCACAAAATATGATAATGACATAAATACTTTCTAATATGAGAATATTTATATTTCACCAGCTTCCGCTCGCAGCATTCTTTTGCACGCTATCCAGTTGGTTAGCTAATGTTTCAGATTGCTAACTACATATAACTAATCGGTAAAATAACTGAACTCTTCGCAAGTGAAACAGTGAGCGGAAGCCAGTGTCTTAAAGTGGTCGCGACGCGTCACAAGATACACAGGCTCTCTAGACAGTAGACACGGCGTACAGTGACACAAACTTAATTGAACCGGTGAGAGGCGCTGTTATCGCATTTGGTGTTGAAAAATAAATTACAGTAAAATTCGTTTGTACTGTTTTTGGCCACCGGTCTAGATAAGTTTGTGGCACTAATCTGAGTAATGGTGGTATGGAGATTTTTTTGTAAATCGAGTTTTTCCCTGATTTAGTCACCGCGTAATCGGGTTAAATTATTAGATTCAAGAAAATACTTTTGTTTGAAAGTACTCCTTGATTGGTATGAGTAAAATATATTTACTTAATAGATTATTTATAGTAGGTACCTATAGGTAAGCTTCTACAAAATGACGCATAAACTTTGAACAAATCGAGCACGACTGCTCATATTGATAGATCGCATTTATTATACTTGTATGCAAGTTATTATATATTGCGGATGTACTTTTGTCAGTTATAATAAAGTGTCAGTCATTATTATGCTAGTCTTATCATACGTTCTAGACAATTCAACAAAAATTGCATAACATAATAGATAGTTAAGTATATTTTTAGGTATTTTTTAAATATTTGTCTGTTTTGCGTAAGATTAGAGTAACTATCGCCCGAATACTGAAACAATTCTTAACTATCTGAAACCTTAACTGTTTGAAACGCCGTTTCTTTCAGAACTTTATGGCAAAACCTCAATTAAACCGCCACAAGAGTATAAGAAGTTCTTCAGTGTTTAGTCGTACTCTATGTAGAATTAGATCATGGTCTCAACAACGTGAGAGTATTTTATGGACAAATCAAAAACTGTGCGTGCGATTATGTGCAAGGGAGACAAAGATTTAAAATTCAATGTAATTGATCGAAATGGTATCCAAAGATGCATTATTTCCATTCATTTCCCGCCTACTCAGAGCGTTCCAATTTTGGTCGAGTTTCGTACATAAATGGAAAGTAGGTACACTCCATAGTAACACGCACCGATCCCGCCGGGCGGGGTCGATGTAGTATTATAGTACTTACACGAGTTCTTGAGTGGAGACCGCGACTCGGCAAACGTAGTGTAGGACGCCCTCCGGCCAGGTGGAGTACAGGGCGCAATGGCGCTCACTAGGGGAGGCCTATGTCCAGCAGAGTAGACTGCTATTAGGCTGATGATGATGGGGTCGATGTAATAGTTGTCCCTTCTTCAACGTTCATACCCCTCTACCCTGTGACGGCCAGGACGAGGCTGAAGCATGTTGCCTTAAACATAATTTTCACGTTGTCGTCATATAAAAGCCTATCAGCATACAGTTTATTCGGAAGAATAATGTATGAATAACAACAAATAGGTACAGTATTTACTCCTCAGTATCTCTTACTCACACATCTGGAACTAATGCATCAGTTTTTGATTTACCTAAGATAATAAGATATAGATTTTATTAGTGTGTGTCTGTGATAAAAATTAAAAACGTATATAATACTTATTAATATATATTTTTACCTGAGTAAAATGAAATTTTATACTGATTGTAACTACCTTAGTTACCGAGGTCTTTGACATTATATTTTTATAGTATAACAATTTATAAGTCTTCCAGCTTTTCTCCCACCGCCTTAGATGTTGTATCCCTTCCAGTCTGCTCCGATTTTCGATACCTCGGATCATTGATCCAAGATGATGGCCACGCCCATATTTTGTTCGATATTTGATGTTAGGTGTTAGAAAACATAAAAACAGTGTCACAGGAGACCGGCTTAATAGTAACTCAATGTGAGCATCGTACGTATGTTTGATTATACTACTAATATAATATATCTCACAAAGACCAGCAGAATATGAATTAATTCGTTTTACATTACATGTTTACAAATTTAATTAAAGTAAGTAAAGAAAGATATCCCAGAATGTTGTGTTCTCATAATGTGTTAAATAAATAGTTTGTTTTGTTTATTAAAACCCAAGTTTTCAATGTTCAATGATTTGAATCAATATTGCTGTACATAAAATACGCACTTTTATTTGAAATTATATGAATTCTGTCCAGTTTGGAAAGTTTTGATACGATTTTTAAGTAACAGGCTACCTCACATGTTAGACTGATATTGTCGTACACAAATCTGATATGTTTGGTACCTACTCGGGTGCGTTGGGACCATAGACCACAATTACCTATTTTTTGTCATTTTGTTAAATATCTGGTATTATTTTTGTAAGTAACACTAGGGGGGGTTAATTTAGACTCTTATTTCCAGGCAGTTTTTAAACTGCATTGTACGAGTATAAACTCAGTTCAAATAACAATCAACAATCTGAAATGGCCATGCTTGTCACGTTCTCTTTAGCGAGAGAACATGATAGGCGCGTCATTTCTGAACCGATACTCAGATTTGCAATGTAGTTCAAAAACTGCTAAGAAATAATAATTAACCCTCCAGAAGTTTGTTAAAGTGCGTATAAGTGACTCCTTCATAAAGTACAGTCTAGTTCAAATTATTATGATTATTATAAGTGAATGTTATTATTAATTAAAGTAAAAAGTTTATGTGTAGTGTAAGTGTTGTTGTTCGATAAGAAATAAGTTTAATTTTAAAAATGAAATGTTTTACATTCCTTTCCCTTGGGTTTTGATTATTTAATAATTATTTTTTTGTTGATTCTATTTTTAATTTACTAATTTTAAAAAGGTCACCTACCTAGACTGTCGGTATTTTTTAAATGGAATTAGAAATACATGAAAGTTCTAGTACTTTAGTACGAATTTGAACAGCTTTTTCAAACGTATATCTAATTAAAATTACTTATACAAAAAAACTTTCAGTTTCTTTTTTGGAATGGAATTTATATTAAAATAACATAACATTACGTGTAAGTCGGTTATTACTGTTTTAAGCGGAAATAAATTTAATTGATTTATTGTATCAAAACCGTTGTTTTCATTAACTAGTTTGTAGATATATCTATTGGACAACCGCTATTTTCTCTTAGACATAGACATAGACATTCATTTATTTACTGCATAAGCACACATACACATCAATACACAGAAAAAACAATACAGCAATCAATAAAAGGAAGACACACTTTTTAGGTACATGTAAAAAATAAATAAAGGTAAAGTGGAAACATTATACTTACCAACTCTTATACTTACTTATCTATTATATGTATAGGTAAATTAGGTAGGTAGTTAATTTATTACTTTTCTTTCTGAATGAGACTGAAGACAACCGACCGCTCCGTGTCGTGGGTAATAAAAGTAGAGTGCCTAGCTCTTCCCCCTAGAACGAGTTGTCCTTGCTTTTCCCCCAAGGAGTGTCCTAATCAAAGCTGTGAGCTTTGATTAGGACACTCCTTGGTGGCTTTGGCTTCAGCGGTAAATACTAAATGATCTTCACATATTTATCTCGGGTCTGGGTGTTTCTATTAATGCTGGACAATTCACACACGCGTCATGTAGCCCCAAACTAAGTAAAGCTTGTACTATGGGAACTAAATACATACATATAAACACCCAGACCCGAGATACATATTTGCAGATCATACAAACATTTATCCCGCGGCGGGGATCGAACCCGCAACCTTCTGCGTTCCCAATCGGGTTTTCACCCAGTGCGCCACAGAGTAGTACATGTAGGTATAGGCAGGTACTTATTTATTACCAATATCAGTTGCTTAGCAAGCTATGCTTAGTTTGGGCCTAGATGACATGACGCTGTGTGAATTGTCCAGCATTAGGTATTTGTTTATTTATTTTAATTAAATAAGTAGAAACTTGCAATAAAAATCCCTGATATAAACGTTCAAATTCAATGTTCCCCTATCGCATTGAATACTCCTAAGAGTGAATCGATTATGTTTAGGTGCCTAAAATTAAATTATGGTCACTTAGTAAATAACTCAATTACTAAATTAAACTTAGTGGGAATTTTATATAAAAAATATTTTTTTATATAAAATTATGATGAATAATGTGTTAGGTATTTTTTATTTCCATACTCAGAGACGCTAACGGCTTACTTTCCAAAGGAACGGATTTAAGTGGCCGTTAGCGTCTCTGAGTACGGAAATTAGTAGGTATTTTAAAAAGAAACAGGCATTCATTTATTTACTGCATAAGCACACATACACATCAATATACACACAAAAAACAATACAGCAATCAATTAAGCAAGCAAGCAAGTTCGTATGAGTCAGTGGCCAACTCTGGTGACGGAGTTTTTAGGCCGCCTTAAGGCCTCCGTCATGGCTTAACGACTTAAATAGCCGGGACCGACAATTTAACGTGCCCTTCGAAGCACGGAAGCGCTCAGATGAAAATGCCACTGGCGGTCACCCATCCACTTACAGACCGTTTCGAACGTTGCTTAACTTCGACGATCTATCAAGAACGACTAAGCAAGCACGACCACGAGCAATCAATTAAAATGAAGAGACACGTTTTAGCATCGTGTCTAAGGGTGCACAGCTGTTCAACAATTTGCCAAATGAACTAAAACCTGCGAGTCAATACCGGTTTTTAAAAGTAAACTCAAAAAACATATTTGCGACAGTATCTTTTAATTACCTAACCTCTGGAATATAAAAATTTATTTATGGAAATAATTGTTAATTGTAGTTAATAAGCTCTTAAAAGTAAACGACGTTCTTTATCTCGTACCTACATTTCTTTAACCATAATTTTAGGCTCCAAGCCAACATTGTCCGCGGAAGCGCTATGTTTGATACCTAAGAGAGACATAATAGGTAGCGCAACCATTTTTAAGACCC
This sequence comes from Epirrhoe alternata, assembly GCA_963565295.1. Taxonomy (NCBI): domain Eukaryota; kingdom Metazoa; phylum Arthropoda; class Insecta; order Lepidoptera; family Geometridae; genus Epirrhoe; species Epirrhoe alternata. The sequence goes on from OY751375.1 coordinate 8,568,904, forward strand.
CAAATGACGTTTACTTAGACGGTAGGTAATAAATATGATTCTATCAAGAACAACGAGAGCAATTTCGAAGATTATTTATGAAATAAAATATGCATTTTGCTACAACTTATCAGGGCTACAACGAAGACAAAAAGAAGGTAACAATCCTGCGCTCTCGTGTATACTGTCAATATTGATACACACACACAAACACGCAGCGTGTCGCTACAATGTACATAATTACCCACCTACACAGGTGTGCTCACAAACACACCCGCTCTACCAGTCTACCTTACCTGCGCACGAGTCACATTCCGTCGTCCGCCTCCACGATTGGCCGTCGAGCCTGTGAAGGCTTTTTTGAATTTAGAAAGTCAACTTCCAGTGCTTGTTTGGTTCAGTTATTCACAACATGATGTCAACGGAGCTGTGAAAAATGTAAGTACTTTCTTATTACATACCTACTCACTTTCTTTTGCGAATTTATGATGCTAAAATATGAATCTTCACAACTGTGTAAATAGGTAAGTACCTACCTATATTCTAGGTAGGTACCTACCTACTTAAGTTCTTAACTTGTTTCTATAACTGGGTTTTGATAATGAAGATTTACATGCATCACATTTAGGTAATTACGCCACACTTTGACTTTTAACGGTATAATCTTTGCCATAGTGTAATTATTTACTTATCCACATAGTTTACCTTAAGCTAGCATCTAATAAGACTAGGTACCACGTGACTTACCTAAGTAAATTTAAACTCGTGACTAGTCGAATGGTTTTTTAAGCATTCTTCTGCGATGAGTCAAACAAACAATTCTCAGTAAATACTACCTTTTTGACCAAATCAATTGGCGCCCTTTGTTGAGATACCGTGAAAGCGAAGTAACAATTAAGTATATTTTTTATTGGTCAGACGAAAATATAGCTTGCCGAACGATTTTGTTTTGATTTTTTACCTTGCAATACATAGCAACGTTCAGCGTGATTGATTTGTGGACAGAGAATATGAAGAATTTGAGCTGAGAGGATGGTTTATGTGCTCGGCCAGCATACTCACCATCATCGACTGACGATAATAATAAAATAAAAACAGTCAATAAAAAACAAACGTTCAAATCTCGGTGGCATGGTTGGCTGATTTTTAGTTAGATTCGCGCAGCGGGAGATGTTGCATGGCTGGCCATGAAAATTAACCTATCTAGAAAAGTTGTCTTGTTCAGAAACCCACGGCCGCTGGGAATCCTAGCAGGACTATTTTATTGACCGTCTGACTATTTTATTTTGAGCTATATATTAGCATTATCAAAGATGTGATACTTATGTTTGGTACGTACTACGTAGGGGGGTAGTAACAACCTAGGTATTTTATTACAAGCAAAAGAACTCGTTAAAAAGTAGTGAAGCAACACACAGTACGGTGTCAAAACCCGATACGCAAGTGTAGAGTCACAAGAAGCTAATTTATTTTTAATGGTTTTTCTAAGTACCTACTTAGGTTATGTACCATCTAATAGCAGAAAGTGAGTCGGTTGAAACATCATAAATTGATAAAATCTAATGCATAAACTATCTACCTAACTTTATGTCTAATAAAAGTGTTTACCTACGCACTGCAATCGAACAATCTGAGTTTTCTATGTGACTAGGTACAGTCACGGACAATAAGATGTAGGTATACACTCCATACTTTTAAAATTAATATCACACTAAAACTAATAGATGTTGGATAAAAACAAAAAGCGGAAATTGATTTCACATTGAACTAGTGGCGAAATCAATAAAAATACCAGAACATTGTTGGACATGTTGACCTGTACCTACATGGGATGAAACATTATGGAGTGTATACATCTTATTGAAGGTGACTGTACCTATTTCGTGTTTTCATTGAATAATGAATGAAAAGGAAACACAAAAACGAATCTCGGGTGTTGCTTTTCGTACAGCATACGATCCAATCCGAATACAGCTAAATGTTCCCAAAGTACCTATCATGGAAGTAGGACTAGTCATGGAAGTAGGCATTTCTTTGATTTTACGACAAGTTCTACGAGTAGTACCAATAAAATGCAACTGCCTGAATTGAAGACATGCTGTGATCACTAGTAGGTAATTAAGTATCTAATGAGGAGTCACATGTCATCAAAGATGGAGTGTGCGACAGACAGATGGGTGTAAAGGGTTTCTTTTGAATAGAACTCTATGTAGGTACCTACCTACGAAGCGGTTATACTCGTAGGTACATATCTCAAGTAAGAAAACAAAAGATATAACCAGTAAATTGCATTTAATAAGTATCTACCTACTACAGTGTAGTTAAACTGTGGGTGAAACTAAAAAATTGTAAGTATCCGTATTGACTGAAGAACCACTTAAGTGTAAGTCACTGGCCTTAGCGCGGGAGTCGAAGTTAGTCCGAGTCGGAAGACGAAGTGGAATACCGACTCAACCTGATCGCACACTTGTCCGCGCTGTACGAGCCGCAGTTATTTTTCTATAGTACCTACTACCTAATCATAAATGCAACGAGTGAAGTGATTATTTTGTGTAGTTGTGGAAAAGAAACGTTTTTGCTTTGAGTGTAAGTCAGACAAACTCTAGAACTGGACGAATTATTGACAGAATTCCTTTTTCAACATTTTCTGCCGGTTTTTGCTGGAGACGAGGTAGCACACGAACGCATTTTACACACACTTATGCATAAAAAAATTACAATACACCCTCATTTTTACGCACACCCTTGCAAATTTCGTATAGTTATGACTTAAAAATCTGCATATTTGGTAGATTCACATCAGTGTGACAGTAACCAAAGTTTATCACTAGCGGAGCGGCGGCGTCCGATCATCTAAGGTTTAACATAACATACTCCTCTCACACTGTTGTGTGAGGCCATACCCTGACACAGTAGGTAATTTGACGTTCTCAGTTCGGGGCGAACTATACCTACTGGTCTATATTATAAATACTACATAAGTACGTATGATAAGTAGATATTTTAAATACAGAAACCGCTGATAGCAATTCTAAAAATTCTTACACGTCAAGAAATATGTTACGTGAATTTGAAAGGCTAATACCGGAAACGATCGGATCCTGTGGGAATCACGAAACATCGGAGCGCAGCTCTGTTCTGGTCTGGAAATGTATTGGCATAGATGGTGACGTAGAGCATTTGCAATTGCAATTTGCATTCTCAATTTGCCTTTCAATAATTTATATAGGTAGGTAAATTATATTTAAAAATAAAGAAAAATAGCTATTCGTTTTCGTGTTATGTAAATAGGTAGGTATAGGTACCTCCCTTATATCTGTCATGTTATTTATAAGTAAATATCTCATCTAGATTATCTCATTACATTTACCTAGAAAATGTCTGTAATGATACATGACGTAAAGTTTTCTCACGAATGTATGGACTTGTTGCTATAAATACTATATTTGTTAAGTTTAGGCAAAACACATTGTTCGTAGCATCGGATCGTCCACTTTGTTTTACTGTGTGAACTTAGGTAGATTCCGTTCACATGTTTTTGTGTTGAAGGAAAATACTAACCTATCTACATAACCGTGTAATTTTGTTATTATTACTAGGATCCTTTTATGATCCCACTAAAAAATAATCCAAGTAAAATAGTCGATGAAAAAACTTATGACATCTCTACTACCTAGTTTAGGTACTCGTATAAAGGTGGGCGCAGACTTATCCGCGCCGAACTGCCAATTCAATAGAAGAAATGCTGAGACGGCAAAAGCAAGCCGCATTTTCTGACGTCATCATCAAAATGACTGCTTAACGGCGCTTACGGCGCTGAAAAATATCGATCAGCTTAATACTGCGCGTAAAATATCTAAAAAACTTTTTATGTACATACATACATAAAATCACGCTTCTTTCCCAAAGGGGTAGGTAGAGACCACGGATCTCCACTCGCTACGATCGTGACACACAACTTTCGCCTCATTCACTCTCATTACATTCTTCATACATGCTCGTCGGTTTAGGGTACTTTTGACCTGGCCCTTCTCCAAAATGTCTAAAGTAAATAATATTTTTAATGTCACATTGGGGATAAAAAGAGGAGACGACACAAAAAATATGGAATAAATGCAAACTCTACATTACAAATTCCATTCAAATGATAAGGGAGTTTTGAGTAGGTCATAGTGAGTGACGTAAAGCCTTTGTAGGATGTAGGTTAGTTTCGCTTATCAGTTGATTAAACTTAAACATTACCAGTCGCATTTTCTTTCGAATTTATTTAAAACTAGCGGACCCTATAGGTACGTGGTCCTGTTTGTGTTGAAAATTAATTAAATAAGTCCATTTTTATAATTATAAGTATGTTTATGTACTTACTCCTCCTATTCCTTCCCATAGTACAACATACTAAACAATACGGTCTTTGATTAAGACACTGTATACCTACTTACATGATGTCATCTGGCATACCTAGGTATATACCTACTATTGTTGCTAGTTTTCAGAGCACAAAGTCCCAATGTCACAAACTTATTTGGATCGGTGGCCAAAAGAGGAACTAACGAATTTTACTGTAATTTTTTTCTGGCAACATCAAATGCGATAACAGCGCCTCTGTCGCTGGTTCAGATAAAACTGCACTTCTTTTATTAAATGGCAACTACCAAGCAACTACACAATACTTATACCTATTATAGGTAGTATAATTCTGCCAATGTCAAGTTATCAGTAGGAACTAGCTTCTGCGCGCGGCTTCGCCTGCGTGGTACCAACACTTTGAATAGCCTATATGCTATTCCAGGTCACTATATCTATATCTACGCCTATTCCAAGTTTCATCCAAATCGGCGTGATTGATACACAAACATCCAAACATACTCACAAACTTTCAGATTTATTATATTATTAGGATGTATATAATTCATATCAGCAAGACGTCATAATATCATGATGTCAATCAAGCGCCCTATTCCACTCTGATCCACTTAAGGACTTGTTTCCACTTTTTATTCAACGAGTAGAATATAAATTAGTTGAAGATTTATTATATCTTATCAAATCTGTCATCGGCTTTAGCAAAGCATTCATAGAACCACACAGATAGAGGTAGATACTAGGTAAGACGTTGTTTGAGTTTGCCTTCCGTAATATCCGGTACCTATGTCCCAATCATTTCCTGCTGAAGCTCACTCTATTTAGTAACCTAGGAGCTGGAGTTCATTTTTCTATGATGATTCTTATAAACATTTATTTACAGAGTATTAAAATTCAAAAGAATCAGTTAAGCTACCTGAGGATCGTTGAAAACGTTATATAAATAGCAAAACTGATCTAAGTCTGAAGCGCGCTCAGAACACTATTTATTTATTATATTTGATGATGATGAGGTCTCTCAGTCAATGATGGAGATTTTTAGCTGCACACTAACTACAACAAACGTAGCCACAGAAGAAGTTCAAGAATCGACCTCCTTAAATTATAATTTTTCTTCTGCCGTCTAAAAACTATAACTAACCACTGTCTCTTTCTCTATGCACAGGGTTGCTTTAGCTATATCACTAGCTCCTGCAGCTGCCCTGCCAATTAATTTCCTTTCAGTACAGTCTCCTCAACGTCAACGTGGTTATGTTACCAAAGGAGTAAAATAATGAAGTTTACGAGGCCAGGCTCGATTGACTTAGAACGGTGGACAGAGCTTTTAAAAGCTTTTGATTCTCTAAAGATGTTTATCTTTTTATATTTTACATGGTCGAAAGTAAGCGCTTTTGGAAAGAGATCATAAAATAATGTTTTGTGATTTTAATATTAGTCTTGAGTCTATTCATTTATACCTGATGTAGGTATAGATAGTCTGATGCGTACAAAACAATAACAGTTATTTTTTCGTCCTTCTCTCATTAAATTCAATCCTATCCTATCAGCAAAGAGCACATTTTTGTTTAACAAAGTTAGCGCTATTGAAGAATACTTCCCGTGCATACAAATGAAAGAGAAACAATACAAAATTGCGATGTGACTGCCATTCTTATAGGTTGCAGCTTTCCTTTATGGCTGACCAAAATGGTGTAGCCTTGTGAAGTTGTGACTCATATAAAATGTAAAAAACAGGGTGACAATGACAATCCTCTCTAGGTAAAGCCAAAGCTAAAGATCTCTTGAATACCTTGATGCCAGGAGAAGCTAAAATACGATTACAAGACAACCTTAATTTCATGCAGCATTTTGCTTAGGTAAATCAATATTTAGGAAAACACTCTTCTGATTAGCAAGATTAGGATCTTTAATGGTTATGTTTGTTTGATCAAAGAAAAATTAGATGAAGTTGAAAGTTCCTTCATTGAACAAGAAAGTCCATAGGTAAGCTTCCTCCCGTGACCTCACACACAAATAAAATTATTTTTATAGAGTTTAGACGTTTGAACGTTTCATCATTATGAAGCCGTTTTATGGGTTCATTATGAAATGAATGCAACTAATATTGAAAGCCTTGCCGATGACTGTACTCGGTTGTAAATGATACCTACATTATGACGGTTTCACTAGTTCTCTACAGGATCTAATGGTATATGAATGTCGCGATCTTGCTATAGCAATGCTCGCAGTGGTTTTTTAGTGGCTTGCAGTCTTTAATTCAGCTCTAGTAATTGAATTTGGTGTTAAAACGTGGGACAGAGACAATAGTAGATTATTCACCAAGGGGATAAAGCAGTGTACTATGTCACGGGCGCCATATCGAATCCCAAGTGCATCGAAGGATTCTTTAGTTAACTCCCGAGTGCAACGAGGGAGTTAATGACTAGAATCCTGAGACAGCGAGAGATTCAAGAGCGCCCAAGACTAAGACAGCTTTAACCCCGAGGTGAATACTCTGCTTTTCACACATAGGTACTGCGAGAAAAATAGTGAATACTTACACCAAGAAAATAGCAAGCAAGTCAGGTTTTATAGGTAGAATAATAATAATTCAACCTATACTGTCCCACTGCTGGGCAAAGGTCTCCCCCAATTCTTTCCAACCATCTCTCTCCTTCGATAGCTTCCACCACCCGCTATCGAAGGAGTCGAGGTCGTCCGTTTATTCTCAAAAAATATTTTATTGAGGTCGTCCTTTCGTTCTCAAAAAATATTTTAGCATTAATATGCAACAACATTAGATCGTTCTATAGTTTGGAGGCATTAGCCACACTTTTTCCTTAAATTTGAATAAATTCTACTTGGTGCAGGTCTCTATGGTAAACATTTTCATAGAAACATCAAGAATAAATTCGGAAGAAAAAGATTAGTTGCCACATTTTTTCTTTTTTTTTCTTATAAGTTCTATTGGGTGTGGACTCAATAGTAAAAAATTTAATAGAAATGTTGAAGTTCTAAATTCAAATCTCATTACTTATCTGTTCACATGAGTTCAGAGGGAGAAATGAAATCCCATACAACTTTACCTCCCGCCGGCCATTTTGTTTTTAGGAGGGAGAAATGGTTTACTTTCTGTTAAGAATGTGAGACGAAAAAATGTATGGTTTTCGACGACCGGGTGTGAAAAGATAATTAATACGTGATTTGAAGATCTATGCTTTCACAAGACGCTTGCCAAGACTCTTGCCCAGACTCATCTTTTTCAGAGTAAGGTACTTGTACACACACCAATATTCTTTATAAGCACACCATATCAAACAATATCTAAATAGCTATTTTCCGAACAAAATACGCACCTTATCTATACCGCAGATGTTCTGACGGTAGGTACGTGCGCAAGAGCCTCGATCTCAAGGTGAGCAGAGTTAGATCACTCAGTGTCACGTTTGCAGCCGAATTCTTCATCGATTACGTATTACTCTATGTAAATGCTTAAGGTACTGCAACCATCATTTTTGTACTAAGTGGATCCTCTAAATTCTCAATTTCTTCAGGATAAATGGTTTTGTGTCAATTTCATCGGATATCGGACCATCCGGATAAAATAAAACTGGCCAAGTGATTGCAACAAAAATCACGTTTGTTGTATGGGAGCATCCTTTTATACTGTTTTTTACTAAGCATTTGTTGTAATAGCGGCAACAGAAATAAATCATCTTTTAAAATTCCAACCGTCTAACTATCAAGGTTCATGAGCTACAGACTGGTGACAGACGGACAGACAGACAGACAGCGAAGTCATAGAGGGTCGGAAAGTCGGAACCCTAAAAAGAATTGATTCTCTCAGCTCTATAAGACTACTATCCATCCTAGTAGGAGAGAGAGTATTATGTGGACTGTGTACGCTATTTAAAGCATTTACGAAGTTATTAATGCTTCGAGGAATGCAGGTAGTCAGGCGGACGTAGACTTCCAACCACCCTTCTTATTGCTTTAAAGTAAGAGGTTTCCAAGTCGATGGAGATGGCAAAGGAAATTGAAAAATCCAACCAATAAAATCCCGGTTACCAGTGATGGTTATATTATTAAATTTTACGCCTGTGCAACTTGTCTTAAGATTATAGATTTAAATCTGGTCTACTTCGATTGTGGCATAGAGCTTAGATTATACACGCTACGAAAAGGTGTATTTCATACAAAAAATATCAGGTATCTCCAAACTGAGGTAGGTATACATTCTCTCAGATCTCGTAATGTAGAATATTTAAAAGATGTGTAGAATATAGATATGATCCCTTATAATAGTTTTTTTAAATACCATTAACTGATCGTACCAAACCTTTTCTCCTAGACGCCGTTCACACAATACCATTCCGGCATAGTTTCTGAATCCGAAGCGCTCGTGCTCGTGCTTGATAAGATAAAGATAAGCCGTTCTTGATAGATCGTCGTATAAGCAACGTTCTAAACGGTGGTAGGTGATCGCCAGTGTTATTTTCATCTGAGCGTTTCCGTGTTGCGGAGGGCACGTTTTTCGGTCCCGGCTATTTAAGTCGTTAAGCCATGACGGAGGCCTTAAGGCGGCCTAAAAACTCCATCACCAGAGTTGGCCACTGCCTCATACGAACTATTTATTACCTGAATTAGTAAGACCAAGTTTCTCTTATTTCTTTAGCTAAAGAAACCAGCTATTTCATTTGGCTCAATAAGTTTCCATGACAACTAGCATATAAACTTTCCGTACAAACGTGCACAAGCACTTTCCAGCATGAGTTTATTTGACATTAAAATGATCAGGAATACCTTCCCGCCATAGTTTTCACTCCCGGTTTTATGAAATCATTAATTCAATTAATATGAGTGTTTATCCATAGTGTGATACCGTGTGAACAAGGTACGTATACCTACTTTTAGACACCTTGTGTTAAGGTTTTATTGGTGCAGGTAAGGGATGACTAATCCTGACCTAATTTTGTGATCAATGTACTCGTATTTTTGCCGTTACGGTAGTCACCATTTGAGTGAGCGAAGAGTGTTTGATGATGTGAGTTGGTATTTATTTAATTTTCAAACGGGAATTCATTGCTAATATTTTTATTTACTTACCCATTGGGGTTTGTAAACAAACGAGACTCACAGACTCACAGTCTTTTATTAGTTAGGATAAAGGTGTGTCAACAATTTGGTTTTGTTGCAAGGGCCAGAATTCCAAATTTTAAAGAACTTCGACCATTATGTTGGTTTATGAAGATTTAAATGACTTTTTTTGTAATATTTTTTATTTTTCTAGTAATTTGCATAATTAAATTTGAGGGAGTGACTTTTTATAAATCTGAAACGTATTGTCTGGCTTTGATCTGAGATTTTTAGGTATTATAATTTTTATGGACTTCGCAATGACGTCATGCAGCTTCTATATCATAATCGTTATTATTTATTCACGTTATTATTAAGTAACGTTTAAATGAAAATAATAGATGCTATTATGATATTCCTAAAATATTTCATGCATAGTAAATTCTGTCAACAGCCGTTAGCCAAGCCCGCCCGGTGTGGGTGGTGTGCGTCATCTCTACTCATATAAAGTTGTGTTTTTAATTTTTTTATTGTGCCTTCTGAACAATCGATAAGTAAGACGGGATGACAGGAATGAATTGTGTACGTATACATTTATTTATGCATATAATTTATAATTCGACTACGTTTACCAATTTTACCATTCAGGCTCCTACAAGCTTGGACCCAAAAGTCAAAAGTGCCGGCCAATAATAAATGCCACACCACTTGGAAATGAACGAGGAACAAGTATTTTTCAGTATGAATCTCTAAGTCCAGTACTTACTTCAAAAGGTTTTCTTAATTTGAAAAATCTGGATTTTCATACAGTTAAAATTAAATGTTGACTTAGAGAGTTGGTGTCACATTGAAAATACTAAGATCGACTTCCCCAATAGTGGTTACACCTTTATTATCGTTGTCCGGCACCTTTTACTTTTAGAACCAAAATGAATAAGGTACTTCCTTTCAACTTCGGCCCTGAGCCTTTGTAGGTACTTAGTAAAATACATATATTGAGTTTTGTGACTTTTTGGAATCATACAACTTTGATCTTATGTCTTTGATAACTGCGTTTTGAAAACACTAATCTCCTCTTGAAACTTAAAGGCGCTTACTTCGATGAATCTTTTTAGGTATTATAAGATTTAGGTAGGCTTTTGCTGGCAGTAGCAAAATCTATAGATTCTGTAGGTAGCACCGAGTAGCCTTTAGACTGGGTTTGAAGGAGGAATATCATACATACTCCCTCGACTTTCACTACCCACAGCGCCAGTGTTTATTGTTATTATCTTAAGAGATACGTTAAGGTAAATGACACTATGGTCGCACCTTAAACAATTCAAAACCTGCTTTAAACGGCTGAGCGATGACTCACCGCACCGCAGGGTAGCAAACAAGCTTACAAAATAAAGAAAATTATTAGATTATTCATCAAATTAGTTTTGCTAAAAACATACACATTCAATCATGATACAAAATTTTCAGTAGGTACTTATTTCAGTTTTTTAATCCATAGTAGCCTTTTGTTAACAAATATATGACTATTTTGCAGATACATAAATCTTGTAAAACTCTACTTGGAAAATCTTGAAAAAAACCGCTGCTCTACACGTGGGTTGACTTGAGGATTGGGCAAACCTATTCCATCTCAACAATGTACATGGTCTACTAATTTATGATAGCTACCAGTATTTTACTTCCGACTTCGTATTGTTTATGAGAAATTGTAACGTCGTCATTATCATTGCTCATTCTTATCAGGCGTAGGAAACTCTGTGTAAGGAATATGAATCATTATTTGGATTTCACAGTAGATTAATTATTTCCGGCTGTAAATTCTAATGAATTATTATGAACCTAAGTACTTTGTGACTGGTCTCTTCACCATGCAGCTTATTGCGCAAAATCTTTTTCAAGGTGGGTGTGGGACCTAATTCTACAATCTTTCTTTTACAAGTCTTTTACAATCAGGGTTCCAATTTTCCACACTTCTATTAGTAGAACATAGATGAAAAGATAATTATATAAAAAATACCCCTGAAAACTTCACAGCATTGTCTTGATATCTCCACCGGCATTCACAGTCAATCAGCATTCCAGTCAGACGAAGCGTTCGTGGTGTTGGTATCTTGCTTAGTCGTTTTTGATAGAGTCAAGCAATCTGTAAGGTAACAAAGTGAATAGACGACTGTTAGACATTATGAACTGCGCTTCCGTGCTTCAGAGTCAGATATAGCCGGGGCTATTTTAAGATGCTAAGCTATGACGGAGGCCTCATGGAACCTAAAAACTTAGTCACCAAAGTTAAAGCCAGAGTCCAATAACTCATACGGACATCGACACATTCTCAAAAACTAAACTCTTTGTAGGTTGAAGATGTCGCGACTGGCGTATTTGCTAGCGGTGGCGGGCGCGTCGGCTCAGCTGACGCTAGACGGGATCCGCTGCGGCCAGCTGACCTGCCAGCTCGAGGAGTACTGCTCCTCGGAGACCAACAGATGTGCGCCATGCAACACTGTCTGTAACAAGACACATCACAACTACGACGCGGGCCTGTGCGTCAAGGAGTGCCAAAGTGAGTAATTGAGGTATTCTATCGACTATCTACGGACAAAAAGGACATGCCACATAGACATCTCCAAAGATCCTGGAGTACATAAAAGATCTGTTTGTTTTTGACAAGTAAGGAAGGGTTGGTAGTTGGCACACCGAATGGGCGTGGCCTAGCGCGGCTTAGCAAAACGTACGAGAAAACGCATTGTGTAAAGGCACATTTACAGTGTATTTATCTGGGAGTATTAAGGTACCTATGTAGTGTAGGCCGATTAAGCTGAGAGGATAGTTAGGTGCTGAGCAAGCCCGTTCCATCTCAAACAGCGTCCCGTTGAGTGTGTGCATATAGTCCTGACGCTGTAAAATCATCTAATATAGATGTAAAAGCCTGAGAAAGTGTGTAGTAGTGGTAGGTACCTACCTATTATCAGTATTGTGTTATAAGAATTTCTATGTCTTGGACTAGATCATCTTTGAAGCTGGATGATATTGGTTTAATCTTAAAAAAACATTTTATTATTTTAACATACGTAGTGTCCAACTGATGGGCCAAAATCGACTCCAAAATTATCCACATTTGTATTGCGTGCTAGATAATATTTTGATAATAATTTAAATCTATTTTTACACTTTTGTTGTTTTATTCCTTTGAAGCATGTAGGTTCTCCCTGTATCCTCAAAAAGGCATCGTATACATTGAAAATATTCTAATGAAAAGCCTTGTAGTTATATTGGTTGTATATACACGCATGACTAATAATAAAATAATAATGGCCTCCCGCACCCAAACGTGCTAAAGAGAATCTTGTTGTTCACATCATAAAGCAGATTTTAGCTCTCAACAGTTTACCTGTGCAACCAGTTTCGTGACCGCAAGACGCTGGGTATATAATCTGATCTTTTCTATCTATATCGACTTCTCTTTCACACTTAGGCTTTGAATGGAAGGTTTCAGGTCAAGCATCTCAAGACGTTTCACATTCCCAGTCAACTTTGAAATCAGAAATGCAGTACGGTAGTATCCATACAAAATGTACTTTTAGGACTACGTAGAGCCCTAAAAGTTCACCTTGATTGTTCCAAAGTTTAATGTAAAGTCATGCTATTGAAACATAAGGTACCTTTCAGAGTTTCAGTCACAGCAAGTTTCATCATCATCATCTTCCTGCCCTTGTGCCACATTATGTGGGGTTGGCACAACATTTAAGTATATTTTATTTTGTTTATGAAAGCCTTTATGTACCTATTTGTTTACTGCAGTTGTTCTAATTGGGAAAAAAGGAAACATGCTTATGGGAATATCATATTATGTTAATTATTATGAGATTATCAAATAATACAACACACTAATGTTAGTTTTGAAGCGTACAAACAAATACAAATTTTATTTACCAGAAAGAAGTTACAAGTTATAATAAACTATTACTAGAGGTACACGCGGGCTAGCCTGTGTCGCGGGAAACCGAAAAACAAAAAGGCGATTTCCGGGAAAAATAATTAAAAAGAAATGGATAGCACTTTACAAGGCAGAGAGAACTAAAGAAAAATACCAAAGAAAACGACGTTACGGGTTTTAAGTGATAATTTTGGCACCAACAGAAAATACTTATATGTAGGTACTTAAACTGCATACCTAAGTACGAGCTGTACTTATATGAACGCACATGAACTGCCTTGACCTGGTTTGACACCTTTTGATATTCATCTTCGGATATCATCCTGTCACCAGATACCAATCCTCTTTAAACAAGTGTTCATTGGTATGTGCTGGTGCAATAGCTAGGGTGTAACAATGCCCGAAGTCATGCTCTGTTGGTCGCGACAGACGCGACAGGTATGGCACGCACACATTCACAAAAACGCACACAAGTGGTAGGTGTATGCACCTGTGACTGTGTGCAGTTAACTGTTTGTGTATGAGGAAGTAAACTTTAGACCCCGTTTTGTAGAACATTTATAATTTTTATACCATCAATAAAGAGTTGCAATAATTCATAATAAACTTATGTGCATAGAGTTTTCAAATATTGTAATACTTAGGTATTAATTTATAAGCAAGAGAGGTAATTAATTAAATCCAAAGAAGCATTTTATTTTAGAGAAAAAAAATATCTCGAAGAGAGTCTTACCAATTTATTAGACATGAGCCTGTAGTTTTATGATCTGTATTATGATGTGTCATACATAAACTACAAACAAAATGAAATTCAATGACTGCAAAGATCAAATACTTTTTCTATATTAATATTTTAAAGAGGAAAGATTTGTTTGTTTGTTTGAAATGAATAGGTTCCGAAACTACTGGACCGATTGGAAAAATCCTGTCACCATTAGAATCCTGCATTATCCCTGATGAACATCATACGCATGATATACATCAACGTATAACATAAAGCACAAAAGCTACCTACAATATACTGTGAGCCAAAAAAAAAGTGGAATGGTAGAGATCCATTACAATTGAAGTGGCGTCCGCACATTGGTATGTCCGTTGCGCTGTCACAGGTGCATCATTGTTTAGAAAATGTTGAAGTGTAATCAAATACCTTACTTCCACACACATGTCACGATAAACACCTAAACTGTAGATAGTTTGTAATGAGCTATTGTTGTAATATTCAATTTGAGTCTCAGCAAGATTAAAACAAACATGACCATGTACTACCTTTCCCCAAGGTGTGAAGAGCATAGCAATACTTTCAATTATGATTTAAAATCACTACAAATTATAAAGCCTTAACGCACAATGTACAGATTTTAGCGTAGGATCGCCGAGGCTACGTTTGCACCATTGATTTGCCCCATCGCATTAGATTGCACAAATACAGGAAGACCTATGCTCAGTAGTGAGCTTATTTTCACGATTTGGACGATGATGATGATTTCCGAAACGTTTTCACTTGGTTTCACTCACTAGGTAACTACCTATGTAACCTCTGTACCTTGAAAAGATAAAAATTGGTAAGTATATACATAGTATGCACTTACCAAGTTTTAGGTAATTTTTCATTCTTGTTTGAGAATAGAATACCTGTAACCATGGTAACAAACAAGTGGGTACCTAAAATTATTGGTTTTCTATTTTCAGATTACCTCCTCGATCTGCGGTACATGCGGAGATCGGACGAGCTCCCAGCAACAACGGACTTGAGTGGTATGTATTCTATCAAAATGAATTCATTTCAATTAGTATTTTATGCTCCAGCGAGTTTAAAACAAGCCTGCCTTGCTACAGTTTGCAACATGTTTTACGTGATTATGTAGGTAATGCTATGCAGTGTATGTACTCGTAGTAGTCGTAGGTAAGAAACGAACCACAACCTTTTCACTAGGTATAAATAATAGGAACCTTTTCGATTTGCGTGTAAAAATTATCAACGCGGCCATGAAAGCTTAAATTCAATTCAATTTATTCAAAAAAACATGATACATAAATATTGAAATTATTATAAATAATTTACCACGAATCCCGCCTTAAGCTAAGCCTGTATTCCGCAATACAGGCTAATACAAAATGTTGATTCTGATACTCTGTTACAAGCGGTATTTAGGTACAATTCTTGCAATCCATTCTTTCCTCTGGCATACAATCATCGAATGACTGATATCGTGACAAACTTATTGCACTTTCTTAAACTGACAACACGTGACAATACTTATTGCACTTTCTTAAACTGGAACCAGTATTACTTCAAAACTTTTCTACGTGTAGGTAAACAGCTCGTAAGAAGCATATTTACCTTATACGAGTACTCGTATAAATACCAGACCATAATAACTGTAAGCTTTCAATAAAGCTTCAAAAGTATTGACCGCGATGTTTCCTTTTAGAAGAGATGTCACCTACATTATTCTGTGCAGCAGTGGAAAACCTAAATAGGTTATACGATAGGGTTATAGTTGGTAATACTTTTATGTTGTGGCAATATATGTGTCATAAACGCAAGGAGCTGTTTCTCACAAACTGTGTTGAACTTGATATCATTGTACTGTTCGAAGCGCTGGTACCTAGAGTACCTACTTAATATTCACATTATGGGTGTTTCTATGTATAATATGTATTTACAAACAAAAAGTATTTAAGTAGTATATCAGTTATCTGGTTCCCATAGTACAAGCTATGCTTAGTTGGGGGTTAGATGATGCTGTGTGAAATTGTCCAGCATTATTTATTTATTATATTATGTAATATTCCCTAGAGTATCATAAAGATTCCAGAAATTTCCACGAAAGAAAACAATCTAAAGTTTAATCATACCTACAATACAAGTTTCTAATTAAGTCTAGGTAATACACACTAAACTGAAAACCAAATAAGTTCGTATGCTCTGGTGAAGTTTTGTACATTTCATTGGCTTATCGACTTTTTTAGTCGGGACTGACAATTGATACCAAGCATAATATCCATGACACTAGGAGTCAGATTGGAGTGTAGTTAGATTAGCGTATAATGTCTGATTAGCGTATAATGAGTGAATAATCCCAGCTCCCATCCTTGTTTTTTATGCCATTTTCTTGGTTGACTGTATTTTTTTAATGAAAAATGCGGATATTTCTTTCTTCTTCTTAATAACTTTATAAATTTTTCCTGGACAAACCCTCGAGCTCACTCAACCTACAATAGTAATCGTTATCGTTGTGATATTGTTTTCAGTTGGTTTGGTTTAAAATTGCGCTTCAGAAAACAATTATGTTCAGTTTTGCCATAAAATATATGGACTGTGTTAGTTCATATCTAGTCCACGCGACTAAAGTTTGTGGCTGACATTCTCTGTTCTAAGAAAAATTATACATATTTTTAGAAATTGGGTTCGTACTATCAATCACTAGATACTTAAATAAAAAATTCTGGATTTTTCACACAGCATCATCTAGCCTCTAAGTAAGCAGAGCTTGTGTTATGGGTACTACATGACTGTTAAGCTACACTTTTTGTTTGTAAATACATAATATTATACATAGAAAACACCCAGACCCAAGACAAATATTTGTAAGATCATACAAATATTGGTCCCGCCGCGGGGATCGAACCCGCAACCTTTTGCATCGCAGGCGGGCCTTTGCCCACGCTACAGAGGTCGTCAAATGTGCTCGAATATGGTATAAAGACGTCATATAAATGGAAAAATAACGTACCATAACTGACCTAAGAAAGGGTACCTAATCAAAAACAGGGCTGTAACGTCGGGCAATCGATAAACTGCCTTTGCTTTGTTCCTCTACGGAATTGCCCACTGATTTTTATATGAGACCGTCCTTTTTGTGTCCAATTGTGTTGCGAATTAATATTGAATGAGTTGCGATTACTTCTACAGAGCTTTGCGAAATGCTGACTTTACTAGAGCTAATTGTTTGTGTTACAAAAAATATGGAGTGGCCATCAGAAGACTGTCTCGCGGTATTTTTAACCGACTTCAAATCAATGAGAAGGCTCTATGTTCAGCTGTATGTTTGTTTTTTTACGTATGTTCACCGATATCTCCGTCAATTGTGAAACGATTTCCAATATTCTTTTTTTTATTGTCTCCCGAGGTGGTCCCATAAAAATTTTAGAGTTTGATAGTTTTTCCGTAAAACTCTAAAAACCTTCCCGCCTAGCCATGTTACAAATAGATATCGAATCGACAGATAAGGCTAAGACTCCACCTGCATTTAGGATCTATGGGGTTGTGTGGGGGGGCTTGGCTGTCTTGATCGTGAAAAGTGATGTCATCATCCATAACATCATTTCATAAGTACCTATTATGCGTATTAAACCTAATAATATTTTAGATAATAAATTATAAAATACCAATGCTTCGTACAATATAAAATCCAGTGGGTAAGTACCGAAGCTTCAAGTCTGGCTTACACTTCTCGTTTAATTTATAAAGCCGTTCCATTATGATAGGTCATGCTTGTGTTGTTCAAAACTTGAAGAAAAAACAGACTTATTTTCATTCAAATAGAACTTGGTTCGTTTTAAATATTTAAACATTTCTGCAGCGCATTAGCTTGCTGTTGAGCAAATGATTTAATTATAAGTTTGTTTTATTTACTTGCATATTTTTAAAATTTTAACTCATGTTTATAATTACTTAAACTAATGTTTTATCTATATGTCGGACACCATATTAATATTTCTATATAGCTTTCCTGGGGACATAAAAAGTTACCAATAGGACGTACAATGCTTAGCATGATAAACCATTCTGGCATACCATTTTCGCCATTGAGAAATCAAGAGACAAGAATGCTATGCCTAAATAGTATCGTGTAAATAGTTTCGTTTTACCACGGACATAACGTTGTTCTTACTCGGCAATGGTGAAAGCCGAGTGCAATTTCAGTACTTGCCATTAGAGTTGGTGCGATAAGCCTGAAGATTACCAGAGATCGAAGTAGGTGGAACTATTTGGGGTGAACGACTGCAAACATCGATGTAACATGACAGTCATCTTCAAAAAAATTATGGCGAACAGCTTGGCGATAATTTCGTGGATTTGCTTTGTTTTTTTTTTGGTTAGAAGTTTTACAATTCTAAATTCCTGTTATTTCTCAAGGTGTCCAGCGCCAAGCGACCACCTCGTTGATCATCAGCGGCGTGGCTCTCGCCATTTTGGTGTTAGTTTTGGTCGTCGTGTGTCGCGGAAAGCTCTCCTGGAGGTACATCAAGCAGAAGTTTCAGCCTGCCAAGGTAATTAATACTTTAATAATGATCCAAATTATACCAAATTTCGAAATGCACAGCCATTGCAAGAATTATCCAATAATTTACAATTTGTACAAATAACTAAAGCCTTACAGCATACTTGCCAGCAAACGCACAGTTTTATTTTGACGCTCTCTATGGGGCAGTGGGTTAAAGCCCGCTTGAGACGCAAAAGCTAGCGGGTTCGATCCCCGCCGCGGGATCAATGTTTGTATGATCTGCAAATATTTATCTCGGTCTGGGTGTTTCTATGTATAATATGTATGTATTTACAAACAAAAAGTATATATGTAGTATATCAGTCATCTGGTTCCCATATCTATGCTTAGTTTGGGGCTAGATGATGCTGTGTGAAAATGTCCAGCATTACTTTATACTATCATGATGAAAATTATTATTGTTAATAATATTGTGTGTGCGTTTAAATTTAGGAGTTGGAATTTAATGAGTGATAAATGGTTAAACAATCTCTTCATCTCTGCTTTTAAAAGCACTAATGTATTGTCATTTTCTATAATCAAATAAAACAACAGTGCTGAGCATTTAAATGAATATAAAGCCTCATTATGTACCCTTTCGTCTAGGGTGCTATTATTTATAAAGTTATGTTTGTTTAAAGTTTGCTTCATAAATATCTGCACTTCACTTGTGTAGCATGCCGTCCTTAGTCCCCTTTGAATAATCACTTTAATCTAAAAACAAACACAAATATAGATATTACACTACATACTTATTCTAAACAATGAAATTCCATACAAAAGACAAAAATTGATAATATTTTTTGTATTCCCGATTCCTAGTAGGTATTCAACATAGTTTTTGATTAACAAAGAAAACACGTTAAAGTTTAAAAGCTCACTGGCCATGTTAAAACTATATGCCAAACCAAACACCTAAACTTATTTATTTTATATCAAATTGATTTATCAAAAACTTTGGAGGCAAAAGAAACTTGGTAAATTTTGTAGACTCGGCACTCGGCGACATTGCTAAAAATGTTTTGCGGCAATATCCACAATAAAAAAGTGCACCCAGAAACTGACAAACACACAACCTCTCTACCCAAACGCTACTTCTCCGTTCCGTCGTGTGTAAAACGTAGGTAGGTAGAGATACCTAAATATATGTTCTACACCTAATGGAATGGAATAGAGCACCACATCGGGCATTGGAACAAAGCGGCTTACAACTAGAAAAGTTAGTAGGCAGTACATACACCCGTAACTTGTACGCGCACTGTTTTTATATTTGTCATGTCTCCTTTAAAGGCTCGTTATTCTGCCGAAAATATCATCTATTGGTTCCTTTTTATATTTTTACGGCTAAATATTTAGCAATACAGAGAAAAACTCTCAGATTAATGTCGCTTTTGATGCCCGTAAATGCTTTTATTTTTGTCCCTCGGATCACTTGCCAAATTTTAATACAGGATAGAATTCTTAAGTGTTTTTCTTATGAAATAAATGCTACAACTTATCTTTACCTATACTAATATTATAAAGAGGAAAGATTTGTTTGTTTGTTTGTTTGAAATGAATAGACTCCGAAACTACTGGACCGATTTGAAAAATTCTTTCACCAATAGAATCCTACATTATCCCTGATGAACATAAGTTTTCCCGAGGGAACGCGGGTAACACCGCGGCGGACAGCTAGTGGAATATATAAATAAAATATGCTGTATAAAGTTAGATTTATGAGTGTCGACCCTAGAAATTCGTAATCTAAGACGATAATATGTATTTGCCAATTTCATAGCTCTAGGTCAATGGGATGTTTCCTATGAACTTTTATTTCCGAGTGTCGAATTAAGTATTCTTTTGTGCGGCATAAACAACTGTATTTTTATTTGCATTAACTCACAAGTTCGATAAGGGACCGTAGACTTACATGGTTTTAATTTCAACTTTAATTAAAACAAAGTGGTCTTATTTGGGATTAGTTTTTTTCTGAGGCACGGAACTCTATAAAAGATTTTGCGATGAAAAGATTGTGTGAATGTGGATACGATGTGTAGTGCAGTGCGGAGTGAGTGATGAGGAAACCCTGTTGTGCCAACTCCACTTGGTGGGCTAAGGGAAGGATGATGAAGGATAGATAATTATATTTTTTAATAGCACAGAACCAAAGTCATACAAACGAAAAGAGACTTCTAGAGTGTTATCCATATTTCTGCCACAAATCTACTTACATACCTCTATTACACACTACTATGTGGTTCCTAAATCCTAGCAATGTTGCATTTAAACAATGTAGTAGCGTTTAAAACTTTTCCCATCAAACAATTTCGTTACAATTCCAGAACCGGGTGAACCAGTACCCAAACGATCTGACACACCACAATCCACACGCCGAGCTACCAAAAGGTAGACCAGAATTGAAGTTGGAGATTCGTAACCCTGAGCCTCCTAAGCGGGCGCCACAGCCATTGAATGTGCGGGATTTGGACAACAGAACCTCTCAGACAGAGAAAAGTCAAGGGGCCACTACGCCCAAGACCATGAGCACTGCTCTGAGTAACCGACACCCAGCTGAAGACACTACTCTAGACTTCTCCTACGATAATATGGGCATGAATGTCACTCCGCCGGAAAATGCGACTAGTCACAAGTTCTGAGGGCCAACGGTCAGTTTCGGATTCGAAACTGTTAGATACATAGACTGTTGATTCTATCGATAGATCGACTTCTCGAAGGCTGAATCTCTACGAACGAGTAGGTTTATGTTAGACTATTTCATGTTTATTTATTAATTTCTTCATAAAGTTTAAGATAAAATTAAAACTACAAGGCCTTTGAAGTGCATCTTTTAGTTGATAATTTAATTAATGTTTGAGTGCGCGATTTTATGGCATCTTTGGGTGATTTTGTTTAGTTTGTTCCTAGCCTTCATCTCAATTAGGTACCTCTTCGTATACGATTTCACTAAATTAAACAATTTGTAAATCATGAAAGGTTAACCGTGCTCATAATAATAATTTGTCTGGAATTCAGTTCATAAGTTTTATTCATTTTGACGCTTATAATGTTTTAAATTAAAAATACTTTTAAATACTAAACTTGTGTGTGGCTCACTATGCTAGGCTTATGGTACACCTAAATGATTTCACGGAAGTATTTACCTACACATCATACAGAAATAATGGTTTAAGTAGGCACTTATTATTTTAACAACTTTATGAATCAATTTTTAGGTAATTTATTTTAGAAAAATATAAAACGTCGAAAGGTTTTATGAAAATGTTAAACACTGTTCATGCCATCCAGTCCATCAGAGTTTAAGGCCGGTAAACACAACTCCAGTCTAGTAATTACGTGAGCTAGTTCAGTGCTGGACTAAAGCAAAGATGTCGTGTACATTCATTACAAAGTTTTTGGATCGTACAAGATATTGGCAGAAGTGATGTTTGAGTTCCACCGGAAGGAATATAGCTACTGGATCCAGTTTTAGTTTACGTGAATTCCAATAGGCTATTTTACACCATGTAAGAAAACACATAAAAATGCATGTATACCATAGGTTTCGTTACAAGTAAACGATAACCGTCGATATTTATTGAATAAAAATGCAATAAACATTTTATAATTCAATTTTAAAAATCGTAATTTTTCTTCTATCTTCTAGCCACCAAACACGCCGTCTGCCATTTTGTGTGTGCCCACACTGTGTGAGGTTAGGAACAAAAACTTTATCTTTTACAGCCGTTTGTTCATAAAACAAACCATGTGACGTCACAACATGGCGGCTAGCGTTTTCGGGATGCAAATAAACATCATAAAATAAAATGCATTTTTAAGGCATTTTACGGTTTTAATTTTTTTTTATAAAAATTCTACTGGTTTATTATGACCTCAGGATTGATTTAAAACAGTTTACAAAAAAGTGTAAAATAGCCTATTGCAAATCTGGAGTACCTATCTGTATATATATAATTACGAGTATATTCCGGATAATAGACATTAGACATAGCCTTGTTAGGCCAACACCCACTTTTTTTTGTTAGTTTTACGTTTTGAGTCGTAGGTATATCCGCTTTCAGAACAATTATAATTGCAAAATGGATCAACACACATGAAACATTATTAAAATTCAAGTAGAATTACTCGTAGATTAGATATTCATTAATATACGGCACATAATCACAATACGAAGCCAAAATTTTATTTTTTTTACTCGATACATTCAATTTTCCATTTGGATTCATTACTTAAAAAAACAGCTTTATAAAGGCTCGCGTTACGCATTATTGTCGATTGCTTTGTTTACTACACTAACTTTAAATAATTGGGCATACCTACATTGTAGATGGTACTAAATTTTGTCGAGGCTTTCGATCCCTACAAAATGACGATCAACACTCGCAGGTGCACACTCCCCCCGGTACAGTAAAATGCCCGGACTAAGCCGCAGACATCGGCCAGTCTAAATAGCCGTGAGCTGATCAATTAATTCTATGTCGAATTACCCGGCACATGCTGCTTCGGGGACCGAGCTTAAATCATCCAACGGTGAACTATATTAAAGTAGTTAAGCCGAGTTTAGACTTCGCGTCCAATATATCCTGGAACTGTGCAGATTCAATGGTTTATAGTTCATACTTTAATTTGCGAAAGATAATATTCATGCAAGTTGAACAAAGTAATTGTACCTCAATTTGTATTTATTCGTAGATTTTGTTCATTATTTAAACACAAACATAATGAAATCTGAACGATATTTAAAAAAAACAGCCTAACTAAAGTGCCTTACGTTTCTAGATTTTTTGGATAAGTAGATGGAAAAGACAAAGAGAGCAGCCTACTCATATATTGATTCGCGAGCATACTTTAAATACCCAATAAAAAGAAAGATAATTTCATTATTCCTTTTTTTATGAGTGCACGTCTGCCTAAGGCTTTATAATGTAAGCTGGGTATTAGGCAGGTGCAGGATGAACGTAGTTTTCGAGTTGCTCGTTCAGGTCAAGTTTCGTTTAAACGTGTATCTAGCTTAAATTGAAATATTAAATGTATCAAAGCACGTATCGACCGTTTTTAAAATTGTGGCAGTTTCCTTCATGGAGCTCATTTTGTATAGTTGAAAATACCAGATTGCTGCCGGAAAAAATGTTTAGGTATAAGCCCGTTTCTTTACTGCGAGCTTGAGAGACCTAATCTTTAAATGTAGAGACTGCACGAACCTACATACTTAAATGTTTTTACAGTATTTATGACTAGTTTTACTGATTATTTCTATTAGGCCAGTTTTGAAACGTTTTATAAATCTATTAAGTAAACGCTGACATTATTATTCTTATATAAATTAGGTAATTACGAGTATAGTGTGTGTGTGCTTAGATGTAATATAGATAGACTATAGAAATACAAAAATGTAATGTAGAATATAGTACTTACTAAGTATATTCGAGTTTAACTCGAGTTGAAATAAATAGCATCAGCATGGCTGAGGTTGATTTTCATTAAGGGTTATTGTATGTTATGTTGTGTTGTTATAAGAGACAAGTGTTTACTTAAACAGATTTACTCAGATTGTTTTTTTAAGTTTATGAACAGAATACAGACGTGTCATGTTCAAAATAATCTATGTTACCTATGACTTACTTCACAGGTATAAATATACAGGGTTATTTGTAAAACACCGGTAACCTCTCAGGACTGTATTACTATCATCCTAAACAACAACTTTTTTCTATGACTTTAAAAAATTCGTCATTATTATAGTTCATCAGATTTTCATACAATAATAAAACTATTTAAATTGAATGCTCTACATGTTACGAAGTCTATGCGAAGCAAAATAAAGCGAAAGTACAATAGCGAGGCAAGCGGAGTTAGGGTGGTGGGGTCCGAAAGTGTTAGATAGGACAACTAAATCTGGAAGGTTTGTTTTTGGCAAAGGTATTATGTCAAAAGTCTTATAACAAAAGTTGTTGTTTATAATGATCCTGGGAGGTTACCGGTGTTTTAAAATAACCCTGTACAAAGGTATTCAATTCACCCGAGTGGAATCACCAACCGAGCTATCCAAAATGGCGAAATATTTATCGAACATTGGTGGTATGAACTGCGAGGAGAATAGACATATTTGTGCTATGATTCAAAATACTAGTAAAAGCGTTGGAAACAGTTGCAATCTGAGTGAATCGTTCTGAAATATTCTATTGTTTGTCTGTGCTGATGTTTTTGTTTGTGTACGTTCAAGCTCATGTCTGTGACCCTATAAATATATATACAAGGAAGTAAATAAGTTCTTAGAAACAAAAACTAAATCAACTTTAAAAAGTACCAAGCATAAAAGGCAAAAGCTACCACGATCCGCAGGAGTATTTTTTTTTATTATTTACCTACTTATTGTGGAGGATGCTAATCCCTCTCACGTTTTGGTGGCTAGATATTTAAAAGATTCCAATTCTCTTACTTAATCTCTTACTGTCATTTTATGTTAGGACAACTACGAGTATAGGCTTTACATATTGATAGCTGACTATCGTTGCGATCGTTCCATTGGAATACCGTCATGCTAGTCGAATGCTAGCCTATAAATTCAGTCTACTGCACATTTGCTAAACGGCACAAAACGACTTTCATCAACCATGAATCTATAAAGTTTAGTGTAATACCACTAGAATGTTTTTAAATCAAGTGTGAAACATTTTTGTTGCACTATTTTAAAAAGTTATAGATCTCTGCGAATATTTAATTGCACGTTAAAAAAGGTCTTCAATATTAAAATAATAAACCCAATGATATGAGGTGCGGGTTCAAAACGTTTTCTGCAAGGCTGGTTTCCAACTGTTTCTGACACTAGTATTTGTCTAAGTGTACTGCACTGGGCCAGTAGGTATTCCCTTGCCGCCGCGACTGTGTCTTTGTTTATCTTCATGTGTTTACTCTGTTCTGTTTCCAACCTTGCGAGCGATCTAACCAGTTGATACAATGATATCGTGTTTGTTTACTTTTGCATCTTATCTGTAGATTTTTGATGAGAAATTGTGCATAGCACAGTATAAAAGCATCTTACGTGATTCAAGAAAAAAATTCAAGTATGTACTGTCTGTATAAATGATATGAGATGATGTTTACCACGCCTCCAAGATACAGAATTTGTGCTTGAAAAAAAATAACATTGACTGAAAGCAAATAGAACATGAAAGCATTGCTTCAAAGGAAATGGACGCGTATTTCAGTAAACAAATGAAATAACACCCATCGAAACTCTGCATGGTGACTCTCGGTTCTCTCTTTTGTCTCTCCCATTCAAACTTATCTCTACTGCAGCCTACGAGCTTGAATGTACGTAAGTACACATCATTATTGTAAAATAAAGTAAGTAATTTATCTAGGTATTTTAATAAAATAATTTTACAACGTTATAAGTATTCCACGTAACATCACAATTGATTATGAATTATTTGAATTAAATCTTAAGTATTGAGAACATAACAGTAGTTTTATAAAGATAAGAATAGGTATTTTATCTCTTTTAACCGTCCATACGCAATCATTCCAATAGTGTTTAAGATTTTTTTAATGTAACTAACGGTATTTTGTCATGAATTGAAGTTAGATAAATATTTGTAGGTTAGGTGAAATATTATTTATATCATACTTGCTCAGTAACTAGGGATTACTATGGTGGAAAGTCTCCTTGTAAATTGGTGTTTGCAATTCAAGGCAACATTACGTCGCACTATGCTTGAATTGTAATGTCCACATTACAGTTCAAGCTATGCAAAACTCCTTGGTAAACAATCTCTTTTCTTATAAAATGGTAAGAAAAGTTTTTACTGAAAAAAAAAAAACACTGAACATGGCGTTTTCAGTAAAAACTTTTCTTACCATTTTTATAAGAAAAGAGATTGTTTACCAAGGAGTTTTGCATAGCTTGAACTGTAATGTGGACATTTAATTTCCATACATTTCAAACTATGCAAAACTCCTTGGAACTCAGAGCCGTAAAAAAAAATGGAAAACTATTTACGGAAAAAAAATTGAAATGGCGGCATTTCATTTAATCTGAAAGTTTTTGAAGTTTGTTCGTAAAGTGATTTATAATTTCATTTTGCATTACAAATGTTTTATTTACCTCGCAAGAATGATATAAAGTAGAATGCTTACCTCGGTTGCAAGTAGCTATTACACCCTCGAACTATATTCACCCTCGCTCGCTGCGCTCGCTCGTGTGACTAAATATCTCGGGTGCACGCGATCCATTAGCGCCCTATGCGAGCTGCGCTCGCACTGGCGCCAAATTGGATCTTGTTCTGTAATAGCTTACTTACGTCCCTTGTGTAACAATCTACTATTATGTGTTGAATTTGGTGAAAATTTCGATTATTACCTAGTTTTAAGAAAAAAAGGTTGAATTTTCAAATACGTTTCACACGTGTTTGGTGTTACTTAATGAGTAGGTAAGAAAATAAAACACACTTACTCAAAAAGAATCAAAATTGTTTTAAAAAGTTTAATAATAAATAGACATAAATGTTAATTACAAACTGAGAGTTTCAACTCTCTCAGGTTTTTAGGTGATAGAGTAAATGTTAATTTAAAAAAAACACAATGAGATACCTAAATATTAGAATAATCGTATAACATCACTAACTAAAGCCAGTTTTCCACCGTGAGCGGACTCTGATCGTTTTCATGGTTACGCACAAAAGCAATCAATGGAGTCCGTACGGAGTCAGCTCCGTTCGCTGTGGAAAACCGGCTTAAATTTATTCATTTAATACAACATCACAAAATCAATGCAAACATAATTTGTGACTTTCGCTGGAATGATGTTCCAAGTTGATGACGCCTTAAAATATAACACAGAAGAAATGAAATTGTACCATAAAATGTAGTCTCTAGCGGCAAAGTGCACTTAATTATTTAAAGTAGTAAATAAAGTATATTTAATGTGTTTTTGAATTTAATTCGCTAATTAGTTTTAAGATGTTTTGTATATAAATGAAACCTGCAGAAGATCCGTCCATAATTAAGAATATTACTTAGTTCATACTCGAATGAATTTATACTGTAAGTTAGTTCATAAATTGCAATTATTTTATTTAGCAAATATTAAGCAAGTAAGAAAGATTATAGTAATTACTTAGTTATTATATTTAGACCCCTCGCAGACTACAAACATTCTATCGGCCGATAGTTGAGACGGAATATACTTTGGCACGTAATGAGTATGGAGAAGTATAGCCCGTCTCAACTATCGGCCGATAGAAAGTCTGTAGTCTGCGAGGGGTCTTAGACTTAATCAGTTAAATTCAACAATGTAGCATATTTTTAACAAGATACAAAGAAGTTTTGATGGTGGGAAAACCAATAATAGGTAATCGTTGTAAATATGATTTTTTCAAATGAAAAGAAATAAAGTAAGGCAGTCAACTTTTCCGTACGATTTGATAATGGAAACACATCAGGTAATAGTACATTGTTCCACAAGAGAGCAAAATTCGTTTTTGTTGCGAGTGCTGAGTTTGAATCTCGAACAAACGAAGGATTCTATATTTGAATCACGAGCGTAGCGAGTGATTCTATGTTAGAATCCTGAGTGTAGTGAGAGATTCAAAAGCATAAGCAACAAAATATTTTGCTCTCGTGTGATACATACAACTTTTCACCTTACTAGCGAAAAAATACAAGATGTAAAGGAAAACCAATTGTACTCGTATGTAATAATATAATGCTGGACTTTTTCACACAGCATCATCTAGCCCCAAAGTAAGCAGAGCCTGTGTTATGGGTACTAAGATGACTGATATACTACTTATATACTTTTTGTTTGTAAATACATACATGTTATACATAGAAACACCCAGACCCGAGACAAATATTTGTAGATTATACAAACATTGGTCCCGCCGCGGGGATCGAACCCGCAACCATTTGCGTCGCAGGCGGGCCTTCGCCCACTGCGCTACAGAGGACGTCAATAATTCCCGCTATTATTTTTTTGCCCCTCAAGTGGCAGGCTAAAGTCCAACAACCAGACCCCCTGGTCGCCGCCACTTGGCCAGTGCGCACGCTGCGGCCTGTCATATTCGATTCTCATTGGTTGCTCGCAGCATTCTAAATTCAAATCACTTTTCCTCATAGTGTGAGCAAAGTAGAGTTTTGCTCACTGTTTTTACGCGGCAAAAGCGCCCTTTTTGAGCTAGTAAGGTGAAAAATACATTACTCTCTCCGATAAATTGTTTCACGTCTCCTACAAACTAATTTTATGGCGAAAACTGAAACTGAGGAGTTTAAAAGATATGAAGTATAAACTTTGAAGTATTAGTTTTTAATATCGTAGCGAACATGCAATATCTAAGTTTTGTATCCTTTGAACGTTCAAAGTTTTTATTTTAGCGTTTATTGTTACTTATTATATTGAAATAAAGTTTTTAGCACTACCTAAATCATTTAATTTATTACCTGTTATAAATGTCCCGATTGTTTTTAGATAATTAAGAATGAGTCGTTCATTCATCACATCACTCAATACAAAAAAAATTACCTATACACACGTAGAACAAAATTAAATAAAGTTTAATTAACCGACTTCAAAAAAAGGAGGTGGTTCTATGTTCGGCTGTATGTATTTTTTTTTTATGTATGTTCACCGATATCTCCGTCAGTTGTGAACCGATTTCCAAAATTATTTTTATGTTTGAAAGGGTATGCTACCATAGTGGTCCCATAAAAAATGTACTCCTGAGGGATTGATAGTTTTCCCGTAAAACTCAAAAAATCACCGATATTTCCAAAAAATTTGGACCGATTTCCAAAATTTTTTTTTTTGCTTGAAAGGGTATCCAGCTCGAGGTTGTCCTCATACTTTTTTTTCCTGAGGGATTGATAGTTTCCGTGTAAAACTCAAAAACCTCATTCTCACTACACAATCTGAGTCAAACATTGAATAGTTTGACATGTTTATACTCTCGAGGTGGTCCCATATAAATTTTATTCCTGAGGGATTGATAGTTTTCCCATAAACTCAAAAAACCTTATTCTCACTCTAACTTCTTTAGTCTTGACTATTCCAATATCTAACCCAACCTACTATATTATTAACCGACTTCAAAAAAAGGAGGAGGTTCTATGTTCGGCTGTATGTATGTTTTTTTTTACACTTAGGTACACTTTATTTACACTAAAAATTGAAAAATAAAAATTTTTGAAAAAAAAATTGAACCGACTTCACATAACACAAACAACCTAAGAACCTTCTAGTACCTACACTAAAAAGAGAAAAATAAGAATGTACTCATAAATTATATTTGAAGTCGGTGCCAACTGTTCTACTCTAACTACTCGATACAATTTTGCACCCAAGTTCTATAATATTGTATTCGTAATTTCTTAGATGTAAATGCACATAGTTGGCACCGACTTCAAAATATAATTTATGAGTACATTCTTATTTTTCTCTTTTTAGTGTAGGTACTAGAAGGTTCTTAGGTTGTTTGTGTTATGTGAAGTCGGTTCAATTTTTTTTACAAAAATTTTTATTTTACCGAAAGATTTGAGATTGACTTCAGTCTTCTCAAATGACTTTTCACAAAATATGCAGTTTACTTGCTTGCTGTAAGGCAATTGTCGCCTGGCCAGGTGACGACAGGTGGAATCAAGCGATAAATGAATGTCGTCCAAAAACCGGTTATAGAAACGTTGGTCGTCCGGCAGCGAGATGGGCAGACGATTTGGTATGCGTCGCGGGCCGCACCTGGATGAGGTAAGCACGAGACCGTAAAAAGTGGCATAAAGAAAGAGAGGCCTATACCCAGCAGTGGGCAAAGTCAGGTTGTGGATGATGATGATGAAGGCAATTTTCAAGAAAAAATAGTATACTTACCTGCACTTATATGAGAATATGTTAAGATAGGCCATTGTGAATCTTGAGCCGCTTATGATGATGATGTAGAAAACTCAAGACAAGTACGAACTCCTTATAAAAATAAAAAATCAGATAACAAAAGCTAAAGTCTTCAAAATATCTGATCGACTAATATCTGTATCTACTTCCCCTGTGCTTTCGATGCTTTCGAGGATAGTCCTCATAGTCCTCTAGAACCTTCTCAAGCCTCCTCCGGATCATTTTCTGTTTGTGTTTTTCCAGCATATCCGAATACGCATCCGAGAAAGGTAGAATGTTAATACCACCGTCTTTAGAAACTATTCCGGGAATTCCAGGAACCAAACCTGCCTGCGGAGGAATGGGGGCAATGGGAGCATATGGGTATGGATAAGGAGCTGGCATAGGCATTTGACTACCTAGAGGAAGACCGTATGCAATTTGAGGTATAGGCATTTGAGGAACGGGTACCGGTATAGGAAAGGCTGGTGCAGGTGGAGGAAAAAATTGAGGCATAGGTGGGAACATAGGCACAGGGACCGGCATAGGAACGGGTATCGGAGCTGGTGGAGGTTGAGGAACTGGTACAACTTTTGGTATAACTGGTTTCTCTTCAATTTTCTTATAACAATAATCTGGTATTTGTCGTGGGTACCAGTAAAGTGGGTTGCAAGGGTTTTGTCCAGGTAGGAGGTCTAAAGGCTTTTGAATAAGCGGGTCCATGTAGTTTATTCCAGCGATAGATGAATACACGCATGATACTGATAGAATTAAGCACAGGATCTAAAATAAAAAAAAAACTAGGTTAAAATATTTACAAAATAAAAACAAATACCTCCACATCAAAGCATTATTAATTTTAAGCCTAAAATCTAAAATGTCCAATTAGAACTAATGACCAAGAATTTCGTCGTTTTACCTTGAAAGTATATTGCATGATGTATTTAAGAGCCACATGCAGGTTTGTCTATGAAAACATTTAAAACACTACGTTTTAAACCCTAGATAGAAAGATTGAATTACCGCTCACTATGAATGTAACTAGGACAATCAACGTGCCTAGGTAATAGGAACACTAAACTCAAACGAAAACAATGATGTTTAGAAATCAATGCAAGAGTATCTTTTTGGCTTAGATGCATAGGGTTTCGTGGGGCAAGAATATAATTTGAATATTCTTGAGTGTATGTTTTAGGGATCTCTCATAACTGACAAGGCCTCATTTTTGGTTGTAAATAGCTTTTTGGCTTCACCGTATCAATTTAATTCCTAAACCTTGATTTTAAGGACATGTTGCATAATGATTTTCAAGGTCCACCAATTACATCACGTCACATGCTCGAATGGACTAAGTTATAGAAGAAGTCGAAGTAACAATCAATTGAAAGGATAATCTTTATCGATTTGCTAGGAATTTTCATAACAAAACCAAAAATAAAACATTACTTAAGTATTTTTTCATTTATTTGTTGAACACAATTCCTGAATTAAGTTAGTTTAAAATTACCAATATTTATGAGCCCTATTTTTATTGGTCACGGCATCACGCATGAATGACTGAACCGATTTTGCTAATTCTTTTTTATTGTGTTTGTTAATGTCAGGAAAAGGATGATATGAAGGAAAAAATTATGTAGTGTTTGACCGAGTGGTGGCCAAGATAGGACCAACGGAATCGAGATCGTCCGAGACTCCGAGAGCACGTTGGGTCGACGACAGTGAAGGTTGTAGGGAATGTAGGAATGAATGGCGCAAGATAGAGGCTGGCATAAAAAAAGCGAGGCCTGTAAAGTCCCAGCAGTGGGTGATACCGGGCTGAGATGATGATGATGAAGAAAACTTAATTATCCGTCGTTTGACAGGACGTCTGTCGGGTCCTTAGATGATCACCTCAAAGATAAAGTACCAAAAAGGTTCAATGCTAAATCCATGGGTCACCTAGTAAATTTTTTTTTTGTTGCATCCTGATTTAGAGACATTTTTAATTAAAACTAAAACCTAAAGAGTAAAATTACGCTTATAAATATGACAACCTACTTACCAATTAACCCTGTAATTTAATAATTTTTGCCTGGTTTTTAGGTTTATGTTTGAGTTCAATTATCTTTTCTTGGTTTTCTTCATGATGAGTCGTAGTTTCAGTGTATACGTCCAAGGAACCAGGGATTACTATTTTTCCGTAAAATTCTCCACCATGGTTTTTGCGTCCTGCTTTCGCGTAGGCACCGGATATTTTTTTTATCATATTCTCACTCTTCTTCGATATAGGCTGATGGTAAACAGCAACTGGTCCAATATTGGGCATCATTCCGATTGTTGGAGCAGAGGGGTTCACTTCGACATCCTTTCGGATAAGGTCAAACATTTTTTCGTAAGGCGACAATCGTGGTTTTACATATTCATAAGTTTCATGTACTTTTATCTCTGGAGGATTGTAAACGTACGTTGGAAAAGATGCTTGAAATGACGTATATGCGAAATTAGGATTTAGGGAGTAAATCACTGGCTCCGGTCTTTCCCGCTCCCTGACGACCCTGACGGACCTGTGCTTAGCTATTCTAGATTGTATCAAGTCTTCATACATTTTAGCACAACGCTCCGGTAAGTGCAGTGGGTGCCAATGAAAGGGATCGCACTCATAAACATTTCTGTATCTATCTTCGAAATCGAAATTATCCATGTAAGTCAGCCCTGCAATTGATTGGTGTGACATCCCCGTGAGTTTTAACTGGTACAGCAATATTAGCTTCCATTTCAACTGTAAATATTTGATTGTTTCAGTATATTATTAGTACTCTGCTGAAGCACAAACAAAGAAGCTTCAAGTAAGGAGAGAATTACGTTCTATACAGAATTGGTAACATGTTATACGCATAATAACTTGTTCGTAGCCAAAAATAAAGTAATTCGAATACTCATTGCTTGCAAGCAAACTTGCAAGCACTAAATTGAAATATTTTCTGTTTTATTAAATTACAGCTCTAATATTCAAGCATTATTTCGTACATCAAATAGTTTTGTTAGTATAATTAATGCTGTGTAAACAAATTGTTTTATTAGGAAAATTTGGTATTATGCAACAGTATCCCCGCTACAAAATTATTTCTAACTTTTCAATAGCTCGGTTTTCTATTTTAAAAGTTAAACAACTCACGTGGCTCATGAACGCGAAAAAAGAAGTAAAACTTATCGGAGTAACCATACAAGAAGTTACTAAACATTTTTAGAACCCTCAGGTCACGAGGCAACACACGAAGAGTTCTTTTTGTAGTAACACGAGCTCTGTCACGTTGTACTAAAATTTACGATTTTGACAATAAACTAAAAATGAACCGTTTTCTGGTATAAGTTTAGGTATCCCTTATAAAGCTGCAATGTCTAAAGTTATATTGTGTATGTACTACGAAGTATGTGTACTATGAAGTATGTCGTGAGGGAGTAGGTAGGTACCTACCTTGTGTAGGTACTCGTATACTTTATTAAATAAAAAAGTAAAAGTGAATATCAAAAACGTTTAGGTACCTACATTGAAAAGCTGATAGGATGTTTAAATATATATATCAGAAATGAAACTAAGCTACTACAATATGTACATAAAATTACAAAATACAATAGAATCAGTCAAGCTATCTAAGGATCGTCGTAAAAACGATCTATAGATAGCTCAACTGATCCAGGTCACTGCCAGTCGTAAGCGTGCCCAAAACACTGGCGGCATTGCCACGCTGAATCAGAAATGTGTATTTACTATAATTATATTTGGAAATGTTTTAATATATATGATGTGGTATACTAATAAATAAATAAATAATTATAAATAAAATAGGTCCTACTTATTATCGAAATTGTTTATTGGGTAGCATTTTTGAATACTAAGACCCCTCGCAGACTGCAGACTTTCTATCGGCCGATAGGTGAGACGGAACATACTTCGGCTCGTAATGAGTATGGAGAAGTAAGCCGGAAGTATGTTCCGTCTCAACTATCGGCCGATAGAAAGTCTGCAGTCTGCGAGGGTACTAAGTATTCTAAAGCAATGTTGGTATTCCCGATTAAAAAAATGCGCAGCTAGCTGTCAAAACAAAAGATTAAAAGCACTCACAAGCAAAACATTTTTCATTTTCATTTCGTATGTCACTTCTCTCATTGGCACTTTATTAGCACCTATTTATCGCATTGTTCTGTTGCGACTCACGGATTTGTCAACGTCTTTGTTCTTAACACCTGTGGGGTTATGCAATGCAAGTTGTAAAAATAATGTACCTTACTAGATTAAAAATGCATTGCAAATAGTCAATGATCTTTATGCTAGATCATTGCGAATAGTGGAGTTCTTGTACATTGCTCTCAATCCAATATTCATAGATATTGTTGATGTAATTGATGTAATCCAAATCATTACTTAAAGAGTGAAGAAAAGTCAAGGTCCTCAACTAAATTTATCTTAGAATCTTTTTGGATTGGAAAACTTGGCTACGTGAGGGTAGCAGCTATAGAAAAAAAAGATCACGACTGTATCTTCTTGGAACTCTTTTGGAAATTCGAGATTCATTCATATCTAGTAGTCAGAGGCACGTCCTATTAGCCCGTATTTTGGAGAAGATTGCACGTGCAGACTGTAAGCCCATCGCCATTAGAATACTTACTGGTCTTCGTTTTTCTGTCCTTTTATGCTATGCTTAAAGTCCTTTTTTTCTCTGATCTTCAGATTTGCTTGTACTCGGTAGTTGAGGGTATCGAAATAATTTGATGAATACTGGCAGAATGATCACTGGTGGACGATTAACGCAATGACTCTCTAAAATATGGAACAAGTTTCTCAAAAAGGAAATTTCTCAAAATGTTCATCGCTTATAAAGTATATGTATCGTCCTTACCTTGGCAATGTTGGATAGAAGATACTTCTTTAAAAAATAACAGTAATAACGAAAAGTTGATTAAAAAGATCTTCATTGCTGTTTTAAAACTTTATCATCTTGAATTATATCGAATGAAAAACGAAATAATAAACTAAGAAACCACGTGGAAATCTATACTTAAAAAATTTATTTGATTTCTGTGTTGATAAGAGTTTGTAATATCTATAAAAAGTTATTATATGTAGGTACTTGTATTATATTATTAAGTATTTTTATTTACTCCCATAATGTTGGTTGTAATATTGTTGTTCAAATACCTAGGTAGGTAAATATTTTTTTTTATAGAAAATTTAATGTTTCTAAGCTTTAACAGTTTTTCCTTTTAAAACCTAAAAGCGGTCTAAATACCATTTTTAATTTCGAAACTTTCGGTAAATCTAACGCACGCAGTAAAACCAACTTCTGTTGAAAGACCTTTATTCTGTCTTACTCATGTTGAGCCTCTGAAGAGTCTCATTGAACATGCTATCCGATATGAAAGTCGGCATCATGACATTCCTTGGAGGGCAGCAGCATTCCTCTCCATCATCGAGGATTTCATCATTATTCCTTCTGGATCTTACTGATTTTGGAACCGGGTCCATATTGTCAATGTCTTCTTTAATTTGTTGCACCTTGTCTTCTTGCAAAACTCCTCGAATATTAAGAAATTCGATGGCATCTTCGTTTATTTTAAAATCGACTACGCATTCTAGAACAATAGAAACATGACCAAGTTTTAACTAAATACGAGTAGTAATGCCTAAGAAAGAAAAAGCACGAAGTGAACGCGAGAGACAAAAAAATATACGTAGATAAATGAAGATACTGCCAGTGAAGTTTGAACAAAGGGCAGCGTGCCGGCTATGTCTAGAATGTTTTAATTGCACTAGCCGCGTTTACTGAAAAATTGTAGTAGATAGGTACCTACGGTTAAACTTTAAAGAGATATATCGTACCTAATAGTTTGAATGCCCTCCAACTTCTAAAACTGGATAGGTGCCACTATTGACAGCGCTTACTTGTGTTAAACGGCATTTAAATTAGTAATTTCAGGTTATTTAGGCTTTCAGGTGCGCTGAAACTCTTATGCTAGAGTTGGCCATAATAATGATAATTATGAGCTGGTGACAATATATACCTACCTATTTTACAGATAACATAATGTTTAAAACCATACCTACTTAAGAACCGGTGGGAATTGTTCTAATTCCCTGACTGGAGTAATCTTGCACTATTTTTATTATTTGCCCTTGCATAACATTGTATTGGAAACAACCTGCATGTAAATCAACAGCTGGTGAAATGTTAAATCTGTCGTTTGAATTGGAAATGAAAAATCTGTTTCTACTACTTATGCACGCTTTACTGCCAATAATACAAGTGTACCTACTGGCTGGTCCGAAGGAATACCTTAACCATTTGAACCAAATGATAAGTTTCAAAAGGTACAGGTAGTATACTTTTCAGCACAGTTATCTGACCTTTACTTGGAGGACATAGGCATTGATGACCTGGAGTTTTCACTGGCATGTTCTGGATTCTCCTAAACTGGTATTGCTGGGCTGTAGACGACGCCCAACGGCTCCAGGGTAATCGAGCTAAACCAGGCTCCAAAACGGCCATTATCAGGACCATGCATACTTTTATCTGCTGTAACAACAAAACGCCAAGTAGGAAAAGTTGTACATAGTGACTTGGGTTTGCTTCTTTAACTGAATGTATTTATGTGACAGACATACAGATAAACCATTATTAGTATTTGGAAGATTGCTTTCATGCTTGTCTTTCTTGCAAATCACCAGAAACGAATTGAATTTTTAGCACAAAAAGAAAGACTTTTTAGAAATGTCTACCAATTTCAACAATTGTGCAATTGTGCTTACTCATAATTAGAGGAGGTTAAACAAGGAGTCTGCTAGAAAAACTGTATTTGTAAGATTAGAAATATTTTTCAGTATGTTTAAATAATTTAAGTATTGTATCATTTGTAACTGATCGCTACACAACTAATCAAAATCTAAAGAGTCTTGTAAATCGGAATAATCGCTATTCCAGTCTGCGTTTCTTCCATCATACTTCATAACATCTGGCCTGTTTCTGACGAGAAGAGTAATAATTGTTGGAGTGACATTCTTTTTACCACACTTTTTTGGCGGACATCTGACTCCGTTAGCATTTGTGACGAAGGTAGTGTCTGTATAATCTCCTTCGGTATAGAATTCAAACGTTATATCTTCCGTTTCTGCAACATCCGTACTAAGTTGCGTTGTTTCTGTTGTATAGAACTCATCGGATTTCACATAAGCCAGTGTTTCAAGTTCTTTAGTGTCTTCAGTTTCAAAGTTTGGGCGTGGTTTATGCTTAATTGTTTTAGAATCGGTGGTTGTTAACTCAGGTAAAGGCGTTTCTGAACTAGTTTTTGATAGGGTTGTGTAAATAAAATGTGTGGAAGGAATAGGAGTTGTGATGGTTGTGGAAGTGTCTGAGTCTTCTGTAAGTGGTGTTTCAGTATTTGTATTTATAGATGGTTCAGTTATAAAAAAATCTGTTTCTAGATTGGTAAATAGTCTAGGTGCAGTAGATAATGTTTCTTCATTTATTGTAGTAAAAGTAACTGATTCTGTAGTTAGTATTATCCATGTAGTTGCTGCTGTTTCGGTTGAAGTTATTTCTGACTCTGTAGTTATTGTGTATTCATTTGTAGGAGTGTCAGGTTCAGATTCAGCTGTAGAATATTCTGATTCTGAAGTGATTTCATTTGTAGTAGTTTCTGATTTTGCAGTTGCTGTTGTTTTGGTCATTGTTGTTTCCGTTTCTGTGGTAGATGGTGTTTCAGATGTAGGGGTTTCGGTTTCTGTTGTCACTTCAGTGGTTTTTTCGGTCATAACTTCGCTTGGGCAGAGTGTAAATAGCTTTTGAGTAGGCCTTCTTACAAACGGTGCATTAGGTTTTTCTGAGTGTATATTTTTGTGATCTCTTGCATAGATTTCATGATATTTATCTAATCCCCGCTTCCCAATATATAAAGGAAAAGCCATTGCAAAGTTCTCGTCATCATTTTCATCACAGCCGCCTTCGCACAGCTTATACGGCGCAGTGAATAATAAGTACCCAGGGTTCTGAGAAATCTCTAAAATATAACTCTGTTTCATAAATCTGCAGAAAATTAAAACGGTTTGCTTAATTAAAAAATCACTTACTCTCTCCATGGACGATTCTTTCAAGGAATTGTCCGCCGTCTGTGACCTGAGGATTGATTGCAGCAGCTGCTGTTCTTTGAATAATGTCTCCTATAATCATTGGAAACAAACTAAACACAGTAAATTCGTGTAATAGTGAGAAGGCCATTCTAACGAGTTGAAAACACAATAAATATTGTTCACCTCAAAATTGAAAGGGACTTGGAGCTGTATCAAAGTTGATTATTTATGCGTCGAGACTGTTTTATAATAATGGTTTGTCGGTGTTTTATGTGTTTTTTTATTGTTATCGATTTTAAAGTGGAAGTGGCCTAACGTTGCTTCGGGTGTAGGTACGAAATGTAGCGTAAAATGTGATTTCTCTATTAATGAAATTTAAAATACTTATACCCAGCAAACACACTACATGGTCAACTCTGGTAAAACATCAGATACTTATATTATTAAGTGCCTGTTTTATACAAACAAACATTTCTGACAAGTTTTCAGCAAGAATAGTTTTAAACCTTTTCCCATAAAATTGTTTGTACAACAGAGAACAAAAATGGTGCAGGAGTATGCGTCATGTAGAATACATGTTTTGTGGCTTGCTGTGAACGAGGAGCTACACTCCATCGTTAGTTGCGAATGAATAATAATGATGTAACAAAGTGTACAGACGGTGGCGGTGCCAGTCCGACTTACACTGTAATAAATGATGGCAAATGATGTAAACTCTTGACTTCTGAGAAAGTGAAACATTTCTGTTCATGAGATTGTTTCGTTCT
Source organism: Epirrhoe alternata (assembly GCA_963565295.1). Classification (NCBI taxonomy): domain Eukaryota; kingdom Metazoa; phylum Arthropoda; class Insecta; order Lepidoptera; family Geometridae; genus Epirrhoe; species Epirrhoe alternata. The sequence goes on from OY751375.1 coordinate 8,608,232, forward strand.
GAATAATTATTAATTTGAAAGTATTCATTCTAATAAGTGGTACACGCTACAAGCACATAATAAATAAATAAATAATGCTGGACTTTTCACACAGCATCATCTAGCCCCAAAGTAAGCAGAACTTGTGTTATGGGTACTACATGACTGATATACTACTTAAATACTTTTTGTTTGTAAATACATACATATTATACATAGAAACACCCAGACCCGAGACAAATATTTGTAGATCATACAAACATTGGACCCGCCGCGAGGATCGAATCCGCAACCTTTTGCGTCGCAGGCAGACATAACTGACTTGAAATGAATTTAAGAATCCAAAACAATCCTACTATGTATTACGAGTATAATAAAGCTGAAAGTTGGTGAGTTTGTTTAGATGTTTGTATGTCTGTGTTTCAATCACGCCTAAACCAGTAAACCTGAAATAGCATATAGGCTATTCAAAATGTAGGCTCCACACGAGCGAAGCTGCGCGCTGTAGCTAGCTTAAAATATTTGTTTATTAAATACTACTAAATGTTGGTATCTACCACGTTCCTACTAACGCAAGTGAAGTCTATACTAGAACCGCTTCTTCTCCAATGTTTTTTTTATAAAAGTTCCCTTTAGTTTGGGGTGAACTACATTAAGGTACCTACTGCTACAATTTTATTTATTTTTATCAAATAATTTTATTCTAAATTAACCTTCGCCTATAACACCTTAATAGAAAATATGCGGCATTTTTTTAAAGTCGGATATACAAACGTAGAGAGATATAAATACAACACCCAGTGTCTTGACCGGCTATTTTTAGGGCACCTCCCAGGGAAACAATAGTTTGATTCATTTGCCAACTTTGAGTCGGAAAGAGCTTTGTATTTGTGACTGTTACAAATGATGTACATAAATACTGTTCCTCTCGTCTAAGCCGTGTTCTGTCTCATAAAAACTCAGAGCAGGCATTATGATGACCATAGACTGACTTTAGAATTTTTTTGCTACAACCCAAAGAGCACGGTTGCACATAGATTTCGCATGGTACCTTTTTATGAGTTGCAAGACCCATCAGCGCTGAACTGTCAATTCAATAATGTTGAGACGTCAGAAGCTTGTCGCATTTTATGACATCATTAGTATTTTTTCTATAGAAAATTGACTGCTACTATAAAAGAAGCTTAGGTAAATATAAAGTGGTTTTAAATATAGGTAGGTACTTAGTTAATGTTTTATATTCTTATCTTAGGTAATTAATACCTATGCGTGAGAACCTTATGAGAGAGTTTATGAAATCAGTAGTATTTAGGAGATTAATTACAATAAGTTTTTTTGAAAAAAAATTCAACAAGTACAAGCTTTTAATAGGTTACCGTGAGCTGATTGAACTCACCGATGTAAAAAAAAAAAAAAAATCACAAAAATCAATTTTTATTTTAATCAACCTATTATCTGAGGAGTTCCATTCTCCATCATCAGATCAGCTCGCTGTCAACATATTTAACAATTTTAGATGATACTTGATCTACAAACAGAGTTTCAACTCAATCTGCCTATTATCTGAGGAGTTCCTTCCATCATCAGATCAGCTCGCTGTCACCAATTCGAATATTTTAGATGATACTTAATCTACGAACGGAGTTTCGGCCTATTTTCTGAGGAGTTCCCTGGAACAGCTCTTGACTCCATCATCAGATCAGCTCGCTGTTACCATATTATTGCATTGTCACCGAGGACTCATAAGTGTACCAAAATTCAGCTCGATTGGACACCTGGAAGTGGGTCAAATTAAGCTTGCAAGATTTGACCCGGACAAACATACATACAAACATTGCAAGTTAATAAAAAGCTTTTAAAAAGGAAACAATAATAAATAGGTGTCTATACTCGTACTCGTAATTAGATTAATATCATTGGCCAGACGATAACAAAGATCTTTTGAGTGCTGGCAGCGAACTCCCTGTCAACTGCAATTCGGTATTTTAATTGAATTATAACACAAAAGGTCATTTAAAAAACCACGGTCAAGGTGTGAATTGAATGTCAAATGAGTTGCCAAGAAAAATGTTTAGGAAACCAAAGCCAGCCGTGTAAGAATAAGACTAGTTTGGGAATGCTAGTATGTATCTTTTGCGGGACAAAACTAGCGTTTATATACAGAAATTAAGCCAGGTGCTGAATAAGTATGCTACGAGTAAGAATAAGAATATAAATCTAAACTAATCATGACATCAAAGCGGATTTTTTTATGCATAAGATGAGTGGTAGTGAACAGGATCCTTGTTTTGGTCGAAAGAAGAATTTCTTAGCAAAGAGCTAACTAAGTGGTGGCCTAAAGCCGGCAAAAGGAGTATCGGTCGTCCACCTACAAGATCGGTTGACGTGAAAACTGCAGGTCGTACATGGGCAAGACTGGCTCAGGATAGAGGCGAATGGAAAAAGCGAAGAGAGGCCTATCTATACCTAGCCGTGGGATAAGAAGACCTTGATGTTGAAGGCATGTTGCAAGAACTGATGGAAGATGGAGAGAAAAAGTTATTCATTGGTACCCCGGAGCGCAACTCGCCCCCGCGGCGGACCTAAAAGACGAGGGTACGACCATATCATGGCGATAGCAGGCGCTACGTGGATTCATACTCGATAAAATTATCAAGCAAAAAAAACATAGGTACCCTGTATATTGAACCAATGAAATTAGTTGCTGTTAACGGGAAAGCGAACTAGAGGCAAACAGTTAGCCGCTCACAGTTCGCCTAATGGGGCCACGGCCTTAGTTAGCTTTCATCTCCGATACTATTAATCTCGCTAATACTACTCGTACGATGTCCAAGTCAATAGTTTCTTCCACGTCCTTCCTACTATGGCATAAGGTTCAATCTCCTAAAGCATTTTTCACCAATTAATATCTGAGTATACACACCTAGAGTTGACTCTTCTGCCATAGCAATCAATTATATTTAGTAACTAGCTGAGCCCGCGACTTTCTTCGATTTATTTTTCCCGCGTAAATCCTGATCTAGCGAAAATTATCTTGCAGCCAAAACATGACATGGCATAGTTCTGTTCTAGGACACTCTCTTTATTTCTCTTTGTCCGGGCTAATCTCTGGAACGGCTGAACCGATTTTAAATACTTTCACTGGAAGATAGAAGAGGTTGTGGCGCAAGACATAGACTCTTGGATAAATCCCACGAGATGGGGATTTATCCATCCGGGTTTTCTCCGCGTAATTCTCGATCATACGGGAATTCCAGGATGAAAAGTAGCATAAGTCCTGCTCCACAACACCTTCTACTATCTTCCAGTGAAAATTTCATCAAAATCGCCGTCCCGGAGATTTGTCCGGAAAAACAGATACAAAGACCATTAAAAAAACTTTTTTTGAATTTGTATCGTGTAAATAACAGAAGGCACTTGAGAAAATACAGTTCTTTTGAAATCACAGACAGACACTTCAATTTGATATATATGTACATATTGATTTGTGAACGGTGAATGAAAGATGGGAGTCGTTCATTGAGATGATGGTAGTTGTACTATGTACCTAATCTGTGAACCGTGAATGATGACATGATTGAGCTTAGATTAGGGATAATCTAAGGTATTGAGTTAGCCTGACATGCAGCCTTATTTATTGTCTATCTTGAAATCCATTCCCAGTGGTCATCCCAATAGAACTCAGCCAATCACACAATACGAAAATAAATAATGCTGGATATTTCACACAGCATCATCTAGCCCCAAACTAAGCAAAGCTTGTACTATGGGAACCAGGATATACTGCTTATACAGGGTGTTAAAAGACTGATACCCGAAACTGAGGGATTGCAATCAGACCATCATGAATCTAAATATATTTAGTGAAAAAAAAAAAAAAATTTTTACTTTGCTTCGCCATGCTATTTTATTTTCGGTTATTTACTACTAGTACGACATAATAAGACCATACCTACCTAATAATTTCATAATAAGAAGAAAAAACAATTAAAACTCAAAATCCAGCAATCTACGTATAACAACGCGCCCAGTATAGGTAGTTCGCGTCACGTAAAAAGAACGCTGGCTGTCAATATGCGCCATGCACGCTTTAAGGGTCCATTTGACGGTACGGGGTGAGGCGCGGGGCGGGATGGTCGCGTGCCACACGCTTGCCAGCGCGCTATTGGTTCGTCAGTTGGCATTTGCCTTCCGCTCTGTGTTCACGTTACTTTTTCCCCCAAAATACCATCGCGCACAAAAGTTTTTCATTACGAAATCATTTTACATAAAAAATTTAGAAAAATATTTATGACGTAGGTATATTGCTCTATGAAAGGAAAGGTTGATAATAATGCTTTTGATTTTGTAAAACAATGTAGGTATGAAACGGACAACAAATGCAACAAAACGTTCCGAGTCTACAGTGAGACGAATAAAGTTTTAAAAGGTTCAAAAGATTCGGAACCACTACGACTCAGTGGAAGGAGTTTCACCATTATCTATAATGTTTTTAATACGATTAAACATTCTTTACGGAAATATATATGTTTTTAATTCTATTTAATGATAACTCAATCAAATTTTTTTGAATGTACATACCAATTAACCATTATACGAAGCTGCAAGCGAAAGGCTAGTTCAAAAATAAAACAGTAGGTTGAGTACTTTCGTGCGCGAGTGTACCCATGCGCAAACATACCCCCTCCACTTTTTTCCAGCGTTCTTTTTACGTGACGCGACTTATACCTACATACGCAAACAGTACTCTTCAAACGCTGTTTTCTCCGGATACAATGTTTTTTTTCGGAAAATCCTTTTGGATTTGGTTGTGTGTTGGATGCTGTACCTACCCCTTCCGGCTTCGGTAGACGCCTTTTCACACCCTATATACTAGCGACTCTCTCTCTCTGCGACGACTCTGGCGCAGTGGGTGAAAGTCCGTTTGGGAGTGTCCGCAGAAGGTTACGGGTTCGATCCCCGCCACGGGATAGATGTTTGTATGATCAGCAAATATTTATCTCGGGTTTGGGTGTTTTTATGTATAATATGTATGTATTTACAAACAAATAGTATATATGTAGTTATCTGGTTCCCATAGTACAAGCTATGCTTAATTTGGGGCTAGATAATGCTGTGTGAAATTGTCCAGCATTTTTTTTTTTATTTAATCAGCTCGGCTTGGAAACGCGGAGTAAACTGACGAGCAAGTGCCTAGGCCAAGTGCACATCAGTTTGCGTTGTTGATATGATGTTATCATTTATAGTATGTGGCGCACCTTTGTTGGAAAAGTCAATTTGAAGAAATTATTATTATAGTTATGTTTGTTAAAAAAGCTCAACGTACTTCTCGGGTATTTTCACTCAAGTATATCTGCCGTCTGAGTTTACTATATAATTGCAGTATTGAATAGAAATTGAAAATATCTCCCCGGGAAGACGCCTAATTAGACTAGAAGCCTGACTTCGGTTATTGGGCGACGGTAAATTAAACTGAAATATTAATACGAAGTATTTCTAAGCTCTTAGAGTTGACATGATTGGTTGTAGAAGAAACGATAAAAGTAAATTAATTTTATATAATCTTCGATGGTCTTTGAAGTCTTAAGGGTCGATTCACATCTGACCGAAGATCCGTCGCGTATTATCGGTCGCGGAACGCCAGAACTGACAAATGTATAGAAAAACACTCGACCGTTCACACTCGACCGATGATACGTTAGTCCGTCAGGTGTGAACGGTCGAGTGTTTTTCTATACATTTGTCAGTTCTGGCGTTCCGCGACCGATAATACGCGACGGATCTTCGGTCAGATGTGAATCGACCCTAACTATCAAAGAAGATGACTGCGATTTAGATTGAAAAAGTCAGTTCTTGGAAAACAGAAACAGGGCCACGACTGTATTTTCGAAGCACGTAGACATTCTCTCAGATATATTAAAGCAATTCTAAGACCCTTTGACAACGTCTACCTAGGTCAGAGGCACGCTCAAATACATATTTGGCGTGCCCACATTTTGCAGGAGCTTGCTTTTCATACGTAATCCTTAGATTTCAAGCCCAACACTGCCTACTAGGTAGAATACAAACTGGTTTTTCACCTTACTATCTCAAAAAGGACGCTTTTGCCGCGTAAAAACAGAGAGCAAAACTCTACTTTGCTCACACTATGTGTGGAAAAATGCTGCAAGCAATGAGAATCGAATAGTCTGAAAGTCTGAAACAAATGCGCGCAGGCAGCGTCGGCGGTGGTCTGGTTTTTGGAGTTTAGCCTGCCACTTGAGGGGCAAAAAAATTTGCGAGCATTGGTTTTCCTTACATCTTGTATCTTTTCTATAAATATATTTGTTGCTTGTGCTTTTGAATCCCTCACTACTCTCAGGGTTCTAACTTAGAATCACTCGCTATGCTCGTGATTCAATTATAGAATCCTTCGCTTGTTCGGGATTCAAACTCAGCACTCGCCACAAAAACTAATTTTGTTCACAAGAGAGTAATGTACTATTGTTCCTTCATCAAGGGAATTCGAGTGGTCGTGTAAAAATGCGTATATACATTTTCAAAAACGAAAAATCGGCCAAGGTATAGGTAAGCGTATTGGGTAACATTAGTTTTAAAAATATTATCTCGTCACGTTGACTGGCCTGGCAACATCTGCTAACGAATGTTGTTTGTTTGTATAAATCGAGGCTACAAGCTAAATCTACTTCGCCCTAATCCTCATTATAGACGATTGCTGTGATATATGCCTAATTAATAAGAGTCACAGTCTTCAATATCAACTGTGGGTTTTTAACATAGCTGATATTATTTCTTTGAAGACTTTTTTTTCTTTGTAGAACAGTCAGTTATAACCGTTATAACATTATTAGTGCGAAGACATAGACATAGACATTAGACATAGACATTCATTTATTTACTGCATAAGCACACATACACATCAATACACAGAAAAAACAATACAGCAATGAATAAAAATAAAAAAGAAGTCACACTTTTTAGGTACATGTAAAAAAATATAAATATAGGTAAAGTAAAAAAGGGAAAGTTTCCTAACAGTGCTGTGTGCTACAGCAGCAAAAAGATCTCGACTCAGCGTTATGCTGCCCTATCAGATGACAGGTCAGCGCTGTTATTCTGCCGAGACCTTCGATCCAGTCACTCCTCCTTACGAAGCGCATAATAATTAAAAGTATTATAAATAATAATATGTAATTAATAAACAAACTTAGCACAAGAAAAATATAATAATATACTTAATATTTTAATGATATACCTACTTAGACAACGGAAAAAATAATAAGAGTACTTAATAATAATAATAGTAATTGACATAGTACGGAAGATTCTAATATTTAAAAAAAATAATAATATATATATATTTTTCAACCTATCGTGTCCCACTGCTGGGCAAAGGTCTCCCCCCTTAGCTTCCACTCCTTGCGCTCCAAGGCCGCGGTTTGCCAGTCTGGCTCGAATGCATCCAGATCGTCTCGCCACCTTTTTCTGGGTCTGCCGCGTCGTCTTCGACTGTTTTCAGGCACCCACTGAGTGACGATCTTCGCCCAACGTTCTGGGTGCATTCGAGCCACATGACCTGCCCAGTCCCACTTCAAACGTGCAGTCCTCGTACCTACATCCGCTATGCCTGTTTTTGATCGGATTACGGTATTTCGGACTCTATCGGTTCTTTTGATCTTTAAAACGCTGCGCTCCATAGCTCTCTGGCAAATCTTGAGGTCCGATTTTTGTGATTCAGTCAAAGACCATGTCTGAGCACCGTAGATAAAAAAATAATACTAAATAATTATGATCACCAGACTAGCAAGCAAAGGGCGCATCAGAAGAATGTGAGTCTTCCTTCTTGTTACAACACCTGTTTCTGGTTTTGTTCTATACATGTTCATAAATATTGGTCATTAATAAACGTGATTCTCAAAGTTATACGAAAGAAAGAAAGAAAGAAAGAAACTTTTATTTTGTGCCACATACAGAAGAATATTATAATGCAGGTACATTGTAACACTACTGAACTAAAATAAGCTAGACATAATCAGATTAGTACCTATACCTACTCTTAACTTAAATAACTATAAGTGACCGCAAAATAGGTCGTCACTCAGCAAAATGTTACGGCAGCCGAAGCTACTGTAACGCTGGTCTTCCGTGACGCCAGTGTGCGTAGGCAGCAGCGACAATTTTTCTTTGTATTATTGATTTGACTAAGAAAAGTCTTGAAAAATCCTCTGTGATATTTCAATGAGATTCTCATCTTCAATCTGTAATTATAATCTACTTTCAGTTAAGCTATCTATAGATCGTTTTTACGACGATCTTTAGATAGCTTGACTGATTCTATTGTATTTTGTAATTTTTATGTACAAAAATCAGAACAATGTTTACTGAAAACTGATTACAAAAGAACGATTAGTCCCCTCGCAGACTTCAGACTTTCTATCGGCCGATAGTTGAGACGGGCTATACTTCTCCATACTTATTACGACCCGAAGTATATTAAGTCTCAACTATCGGCCGATAGAAAGTCTGCAGTCTGCGAGGGGACTAATCGTTCTTTGGTAATCAGTTTTCAGTAAACATTGTTCTGATTTTTGAAGTGAAAACTTCTTTTAGAGCGTTTGGCAGTTTTGAGATGAGAAAAAAATCTTAGATTCTCCTCGAAAAGGTCTCACCGACACCGGGTTATTGGTCAAGTTTACAACTGTACAAGTTTTCACTTCTGCTGGCACTCCTGGATAACCTCTGTATTTTTTTAATTCTTTTGGTTTAAGTACCTATATTATTCGCTCAAATTACCACAAACTGATTGGCTTCTCTGAAGCTCCGCCCCGCCATCTTCGCCACCTTCTTAAAATCATTGTCATTGCTGCAAGTAGAAGGGGTTGATCGCGATTCATCAGTTCCCCACATAGGCCCGTTATACTATTTTGTATTTACTTATTATTATTATTTTATAGAAAAAAATACTGATGACGTCAGAAAATGCGACTAAGTTCTGACGTCTCAGCATTTTCTCTATTGAATTGACAGTTCGGCGCGGATGGGTCGCGCGACCTTTAACCGACTTCTAAAAATTAGGAGGTTCTATGTTTGACGGTCATAAAATCATACCGTACAGACTAATGTAGGCCAACAGATAATTATCTCCACCAATTGAGGACCGAATTCTTGTTTTGTTTGAAAGGGTGGTCACACATAAATTGTATTCCTGAGGAATAAACTTTTCCAGTAAAACTTAAAACCACATTTTGTTTCTTGCAAATTCATGACTAATGAAATTGATTGGTATTTGTCAATAAATTGGATCACATCATAAATATTTTGATAAGCATTCAAATTAATAGACAGGAAAATATTTTTAACTTGTAAAACAGTCTATAATCTCGATCGCGGTTGAAGCTAATCGATGTCTGTGCTCCCTTCGTCATTTACATTTAATTATGTTCAATTTGGCCAATTGCCTACTTCACCTGCTAGGTAGCCCAACGCTTTGGCCCACGCCCAAGCGATTACATTTACTGAACTGTCAAAGATAAGTTATTTTAGATACTCATGTCGACATTGAAATTTTCAGTTGCGCTGAGTGGATGTGTCATGGGATGTGACATTGAAAGTAGCTGCGTACGAGAGTGCTGTAGATCATTTTACGCGTAAAAAATGATGAGTAAAGCGGGGTAAAGCTTATTTATGATGCGATTGTCACGCGAAAAAAACACTTTCGAAATCGTAACTTTTTTAGTTACGACTGTTGTTTCAGTTATTTTATAATTTACTGAAGAAATAAAAAAAACTGTCATTTAAATGACATGTTCTAGAAATACAATGACAGTTACTGTCGTCATAACCTAAATATATAGGTATCTACCTTTCATTAATTTATTCTATGGCAGCTATCCAGTGAACAATAAACTATCCAAGACTTGTGTAGTTATAAAGCGATAAATAACGTTAACTTATGTATTAAGATTTATTTATCAAAGCGAGGCTAATAGAGATCATTTATCTGGCAATTAATCTTATCTTAAAGTTAATTATTTTGCGATGTTAGAAATTTATGAAAGTCAGGTAACAGACAAATCGATTACTTATAATTTATACTCGTAATAAAGAAGCCTGAGTTCTCCAATCAAAAGAAACTGGAGTTAACGTAACCGGTGGTTGAAATTACGGCTATGTAATATTTGGTGTAGGTAAGTGATATTCAGTCACAACACAATATATTGTGCTAAAGTAATAAGAGAAGACTGCAAAAGACCGAACAGAGTACTGCAGGGTACCTAGGTACCCTGCAGTGGGTATCATCAGGGCGCCTCTACCCAGCAGTGGGTGCAACTGATGGGCTGATCATTGATCATATACTTTAGAGGGAGTTTAATCGTATACGTCATGTCTCGGGGATATTTCGTAATCCTTCTTATGGCTAGAAAGTTTTTCTAATTGCCGTTTAATTACCCCTATTTTTTAATACCAAAATTTTTTTTAACATGGTCTCGGTGTCTGTTATTGATCATTATGTAATTAAAACTAGAATCAGAATTAGAATCAGCATTGCCATTCAGCGTGGCAACGCCGCCAGTGTTTTGGGCACGCTTCCGACTGGCAGTGACCTGGATCAGTTGAGCTATCTATAGATCGTTTTTACGACGATCCTTAGATAACTTGACTGATTCTATTGTATTTTGTAATTTTATGTACATATTGTAGTAGCTTAGTTTCTGTAATTAATAAATCGGTATTTTAGGTAATATTAAAACTCAAAAAAAGATAAAAAAAATATATACTTAACCTAAAAAGTACTACTGTAGTTTTACTGCCTGGGGATAATATGAGAGTATAGTTAAAATGAGAGTGCGTACACAATTGTTGTATGTAGTACTTATTTGTACAGTTTTCTTATTTTGTTAGGTTTTTGTTGACAACAATCCTCGATAACTTTGTGATAGTTCAGTATAAAAAAATCTGACCATGCCATTATCATTTTCTGCATCTGCAGCTGCCCTTCATTTTTTCTAAGTTACAAAAAAGTGGTGTATGTAACTAATATAATTATCTAAAACTACCCCTAAGGGTGGTGCAAGGCAGTTCCAAAGGTTGTTTGAAGAATCAATGCGCAGACGAAGGCGCGCGCGTGTCAGTAGTATAATATCTGAACGCTAAATCAGTTACTTCCATATAAGAAACTCAGGGTTTTTTTTCTGTCGAGCAGAGCGCGCCAAACTGTCAATTCAATAGAGAAATGCTGCTGACGTCAGAAGCGAGCCACATTTTCTAACGTCATCAGCATTTTTTGTATAGAAAAATGACTGCGGTGCGTACGGCGCGTGTAAGTGTGCAATCAGGTTAAAGGCGATTTCTCGGTAGTACCACGGATAAGTAATGGGACTAACAAATACCTAACCATTAGAACTGAATGCTCTGTTACACAAGTCTCCATTTTTTTCAGTCATAAGCGAATACTCAACTTAGTAAGTACGTTTTATGTAGGTATTCATTTCATAAAGTACCTACTTATTTTTATTCTACAGACAATCTTTAATTGCGTGTCTTACCAACCTACGACATTAATAAGACGTCTTCTTTCTAATATAGCAATTACTTTCAAGTTCTTTCAATAAAGTTTTATTTTTTTATTTTTATGATATCAAATGAACTAAGTAATTTATTTTAGGTCAAGGGCATACAGGATTCCTCCTCAATATCTCTCAACAAATGAAATGCTGAGAAATGCTCATCATCTATTCATCATCATAATTTTACCTGTTAGTATCCACTGCTGGGTGTGTAATATGCAAAATATGGCATTCTCTCTCTCTCCTACCTAATTACCCTTTTTATGGGTAAGTATAGAAATTCCCTTCGACATTCGACTTCGTTGTTTATTTACCTATTAATTCTTATTATTTATAATCCTCATGATGTCCGCAGCACACGACTCTCCCCTATTAGGTACCTTAAAAAATTGCTAGTTCATCAAAAAATCTGGAACTATTTACGTCATTCTGAAGTAACAATTTATAGATGAGCATTTCCCGCTCTTCTCAGAGTAATTTAACTTTTCAGCCAATTTATTAATAACGTACTGTCGTATTTTACACCTACCTGTTCAGTGGTTTATTTAATATTACATGATTTTTTACTAAGAGAAGAGATAGTAAACTATTTTGAAATTTACTAACTGCATTGTATCATTGTATCAAATACAATAGGTCACGTTGTGTCCCTTTTATGTCTCTTTTTATGCATTGTTGAATTCTTAAATTTCAACTTTAAAAACTGTTTATTGTCTGAAAGAGTTTCAGCAGTAATAATCTGGTATTATTGATTTGCTACGTAACGAATAAAAAGTAGACGAATGTTGTTAGGCTATGAACACCATGTTGTATTCGGTTTCTGATGAGAAATTGTGGTTTTAGTCCTCGGGGTGAGAGTGATTAGGATGCGGCCGTTTTTTCGGTTGTGAATTGTACACCGAAAAATTCGTGCTGGACAAAAATATTGAGCATTTTACATTCAAATATGAAAAGCAAATGTTCCCACACTTACTTAATTGTTATAAGTGGCAACTAAATATTCAGTGTAGCTGGATATACGAGTAGTTTCAGTTGCATAATTACAAAACTTTTGATACGTTAAACTTTGTATAAATTCAGCTATTGCCGAGTTGCATAATTTACATGACTGAAAATAAAAATAGCTTTGGTTAATTCGTGACCTGTATGATAGATTAAATCGCATTGCGCGTAGAGTAGGTATAAGAATAATATCGCATAGCTTATGTTCGGAGTTACAGAATTATTTACTAAAAGATGGTGTACCTACTTAATTGATTATAATTATTTCACTGATAATAAAAAAGATTTGATTACCTCGCTAGCAAAGTTAAAGTTGGTGGTAAAAAAAACTAAAATTAATAAACTTAAACGTTTATTCTCTTACCAAACGAAACAGATATTAAAGAAGGAATGCTGACGGCTTCCGATCTAGTAATGGTCGCGGAGACAGCGCGGCTCCGGCTACAAGGCTCGGCTACTGCAGGGAAATCCTGTAACACGAGAGCACGGTCACGCGCAGACCGGAGCGAGTCCGTCAAGCCAACAAGCGGGGTGTTAAAGCGAAGCTACACGCTGACGGTGTTAAACCCGAGACGGGAATACTTCCTCGAGATCAGGGACTTGGTGTGGTAGCGGTGGAACCTTGCAGCAGTCGACACTTGTTTCATCAGCAGGGCATCTCGGTTCGACATCTTTTCCGCGTAGCTCCTAGGCGAGTTCGCGAGGTAAGTTCTGAGAACTCGCTCGCCCCAAGTCTGCGCTTGCGGCCTTTCTACCGGCAGACCTTGGTTGCGCCTGTCCAGGTAGCTGATTACGTCGTTGTAGTAGTTTGTTCGGTAGTCGTAAATGTATCTGTACTGGTGTGATCGTGGCCTGGAATGTGAAATTTATTCGTGAGCGCCAAGAACCTTGACCCTCGGTCATTGCATCAATTATCAATCAGACTTGAGTGGCCTACATGTCAATATATCAATCACAATTGATCTACAGCTAGAGGATGTTTCTAATATAAGGTGTTTACCTGATCCAGTGTTGGCAAATAAGTTTTTTGGGTTCAAATCCTTGGACGGGAGCTTCAGGAGCGGGGGTTTCGTCTTCAACAGGTGCTTCCTCGGCGGCTGCAGCGGCAGGGGCCTCTTCCGCCACCGGTGCTGGAGTTTCCTCCTCAAGATCAGCGTCGTCCCACATCTCGCAAAGGGATTCTCTGCGGTCAAAAATCACATGATTTTTTTATTTACTTATCACTTATTTCCATAAACAACAACACTACCCGGCACAACACAACCTACCTAACTGGGATGGGAAAAAGAACGTGTGTATCGTGTGATCGTTCGAGTACGACTGTCGCCTCCGTCCCCTAGCGTGGCTCGCAGCCTCTTGATTTATCTCCCTTTGACCCCTCTTGGCTGTCGCAAGCACGACGTTCGTTGCCAATGATGCTCTGTCAATACTTCGGCCGTGCATACTATCGGAAAATTCCTTCTTTTTAATTGTTGTGCCAAATGACACATGCAAAAAAAATTGTAGTTAATTTTTAACAAAAATCTATTGGTTAAACAAATCAGTCTGCGTGAAATTAAATAGCATGACTTCTAGCCAAGACGTTCTGTTTTACGTGTATTACACATTAATTGACGTCAAACGTTGAGCACAAGATGTAGGTAAACTTTTATGTTACGTATATAAATATTTAAAAAAAAAACACACCCATGCAGGACTTGAACCTACAACCTTCAGCAATCCGTGCAGGATGCATTTTATACTCTTTAGACCCCTCGCAGACTGCAGACTTTCTATTGGCCGATAGTTGAGACGGAACATACTTCGGCTCGTAATGAGTATGGAGAAGTATAGCCCGTCTCAACTATCGGCCGATAGAAAGTCTGCAGTCTGCGAGGGGTCTTCCGTCTCAACTATAGGCCGATAGAAAATCTGAAGTCTGCGTGGGGTCTTTGTCATCCCTGAGTGTCACAAAAATCCAGCAATACCTACAGTAAAAAGTTTAATTTAGATACACATTCATCTCTTAACTTTTATTTAACCAAGTATTAACATTTTGAGCATTAGAATAAAAATGATGCCAAAATGTATTTTTAAAACGAAAAGTTGCTGGCTAGTTTGCCACTTCTAAAAAACGTGTTGTCGTCTTATGTTTGGTATAATTTATTAACAAAAAAAGTGGGCAAGATTATTACAACAAGCATTTTTTGTAGATGTCTAAAATGGGTAGGTTAGAAGCGTAACCTAAAACTTCATACAAGACATAATGACTGCCCAAAGTCAGCTATTTGCCTACCTTACCGTGTTGAGAGGATATCAAAAGTATTTGGCCTATTTGGATCAGATATTTTTTGTTAGGAACGTCGTGCTTTGACGAAGAGTATACCAAAGAATGCAACTTATCTGGCTTGGTCATGGTAACCGGCGCTACCTAAAAAAACACAACCTTCTGCAACCTTTTTATCCGGACTGCATTAACCACCAATTTATTATTTAGTATAATATTGAAAATATATCCCAATTGGTCTATTTTTGATGAAAAGGAGACAAAATAACGACTTTCAATCCTAGGTCGCTAGGATGTTGTTCATGGTCGTCTTATTATACCTAAAAGCACAAGTATAATGTAAATTAATGTTGCATTAATGCCACCTGTATTTTGAGCACGCTTTCGACTGGCACTGACCTGGATCAGTTGAGGTATCTATAGATCGCTTTTACGATGATCCTTAGAAAGCCTGACTAACTTTATAGTATTTTGTAATTTTATGTAAATATTGCAGTAGCTTAGTTTGTGTAAATATTATTTTTTTGTTTATTTGCATTTGTAAAATTTATATGCACAAGCTCAATAACACAAGCTCTAAACGGTGAAGAGAAACATAGGCATCATGGTAAAAAAATCTGCAACTGGATCAAATCTACACGTATTAAAATAAAAAGCCTAAAATAAATAAATAAAAACTTTATTAAGGACACCAATTTACATACCTTAGCGATAAACTTAGGTGCTAGGTTTAGGTAGGGATACGTCCTGCAATCGGCGGTCTTATCGCTCGAGGCGATGTCTTCCAGACAACCATTTTACTAACACTAAAACTAGAACTAGGTAAAATGTAAAACAACAGACAACGGAGTTCCGCACTTTGGGTATTAGGTAACCAGCCCCTGAACTAGTTAAGAAACTGTATCTCAGGGGTCAGTCTGATGATGGAGTTAAGAGCTACTCAACGGAACTGACTTCATCTCACTTAGCCAAATCAGGCGCACTATTACCTAATCTTTTTGTAGTGTTACTAGTTTTTACCCTTTGGGTACGGAACCCTATTACTAAGACTCCGCTGTCTGTCCATCCGTCTGTCACCAGGCTGTATAACATAAACAGTGATAGTTAGACAGTTGAAATTTTCACAGATGATGTGCATTTCTATTGCCGCTACAACAACAAATACTAAAAAAACATAAAATAAACATTTATGGGGGCGCTCATACAGCAAACGTGATTTTTTGCCGGATTTATATTTACATGATGGTACGGAACACTTCGTGCTCGAGTCCGACTCGCACTTGAACGGTACTTAATTAGTATTTTTGCATTAAAGTGCTATTGGATAGTAGTCTTATTAAAAGTGTACCCAATGTGTACAAACCATTACCTTTCCTCTTCCTTCCAACGATTTTTATTTACCTCACAAAATTACATCAATGTGGACTCCAATGCCAAGTGTAAATTACTAGTCGGTGACACATTTTTTATTGATAAATCAACATCAGGAAATATATTGAACTTTAAATATAGAGTCGTAAAGTCCAGTTTTCTCTTGTTTAATTAATGACTATTTTTACTCTGGTATCGGTCAACCATTAGATATATGATTAAAATAGAACAAGATATAAGTACACTACTCACCTGAGTAGTGTACATAGGTACATTTTGTTCTATCTTGTTTGATCACCTGATCAAAGTGATTGATATCGATGCGTTTTGATCATGCCAGTGCAGGTAAGCAAAGCCAGGTAGATTTGCGTTGCTTCCTTATTTAGATTACCTACTACTATAATTCTAAAATAGATCTTTATAAAAAAATAAACAAAATGTTTGGGTGTTATATGTTACTATGGATTTAGTTTCAGTTATATCAATTTGACTATTGCTGTGTTTAATACCTACAAAGTTAGAGTTGTGTGTCTATTATAGGTATCTATTATAAAAAGTAAGTTCGTATGAGTCAGTGGCTAACTCTGGTGACGTGTTTTTGGGCCGTCTTAAGGGCATGGCTTAACGACTTAGGGTCGATTCACATCTGACGGAAGATCCGTCGCGGATTATCGGTCCGTTCACACTCGACGGACTAACGTATCATCCGTCGAGTGTGAACGGACCGATAATCCGCGACGGATCTTCCGTCAGATGTGAATCGACCCTTAAATAACCGGGACCGACAATTTAACGTGTCCGGCGAAGCATGGAAGCACTCAGATGCAAATACTAAGACGACCTCTGTGGCGCAGTAGGTGAAAGCCCGCTTGGGACGCAGAAGGTTGGGGGTTCAATCCCCGCCGCGAGATAAATGTTTGTATGATCTGCAAATATTTATCTCGGTTCTCGGTATTTACAAACAAAAAAGTATATAAGTAGTATGATGATGATGATGATGATGATCATCCTGGCCGATTTCGGCTACGGCGACATCTTTCCTGCTTAGTCTAATAATACAATTATAAGTAGTATATCAGTTATCTGGTTCCCATAGTACAAGCTTTGCTTAGTTTGGGGCTAGATGATGCTGTGTGAAATGTCCAGCATTATTGATTTATATATATTTAAATAATGTCCCAGGCACAGCGCGCAGCGTCCCGTTCAGTGTAGGCAAAGGATGCCTCCTGACGCTGTTTTTATCATCTAATATAGATGTAAAAGCCTAAGTATGATAACTATAAGTATACTAAAACCAAGGGACTTTTTATTTAAAAAAAGCGCGAGCCAAGTCATATGCAACGCCCACTCCTTTGTTCACGTGTCTAACTTATTGTTTAGCATTATTGCGCCAATTTTCAAAGCTATTTAAAATTGCATTTACATGCAATGAATTACCATTTGATCATATTCAGTATTCACTTTATTTATACAGGGTGTAAAAAGACGTCTACCGAAGCCGAAAGGGGTAGGTACAGCAGCATCCCAACATACAACCAAATCCAAAAGGATTTTCCGAAAATATCATATTATCCGAAGAAAACAGCGTTTGAAGAGTACTGTTTGCTTATGGGCGCGTTATTTTACGTAGATCGATGAATTTTGAGTTTTAACTGTTTTTTCTTTTATAAATGAAATTATTAGGTAGGTATGGTCTTATTATGTTGTACTAGTAGTAAATAACCGAAAATATCATAGCATGATGAAGCTAAGACAAAAAAATATTTGCGTTTTTTTTCGCTAAATATGTTTAGAGTCATGGTCTGATTGCAACCCCTCAGTTTTCGGTAGCAGTCTTTTTACACCCTGTATTACAATCATACCTGTTCCATCTCAAACAATACCCCAGGCACTATTATTCCATTGGGTATAGGCATAGGTTGCCATTTGCTAGTACAAAAAAAAATCTTTTTGAACTTTTACGACCTCTGTGGCGCATTGGGTGAAAGCCCGCTTGGGACGCAAAAGGTTGCGGGTTCAATCCCCGCGGCGGGATAAATGTTCGTATGATCTGCAAATATTTGGTGCGCTATGTTTTTCTATAAACCCACTTTTACTAATTGCGTTTGCTATAACTTCAGCAGCTATAACCGAATATAGATATAACGGTTCAATTCTTATACACTAGTTTTGTTATAAAACCACTTTTACGAATTTGTGATTTATATAACTGTACTATATTCTCTAATCGTAAAATACATAATTGTTTTTATTATAACGACCATTAGCGATACATTTAATGTGTTATAAAGTTTATCACATCTAATTGCAATATTACTAATAGTATTTTGCTATAATAATATTCAATAAGTAAACTGTACCTATCTACACCATGAATAGCGCCTTAGACCAATACCAACCAGGTGAATTTTTAAGAGCGATTGCTTCAAACCTTTATTTAAAATAGTATTAAGACCTATAGATCTAAATAAAATAATTCTATTAATTTTGCATGCATACCTACGTTTGTTTTATTTTTTCTACCTATAGGTAGAAAAAATAAACCTTATTATAACCTTATCGTTATAACGATAAGGTTATAATAGGTACAAGTCGGTTCTGGCACTCGCCGGCCGCTACCGCGGCACGCTTCGCTCGGCTCGTGCCTGGTTTGATCACTATTGAAACCATGCTCGTCGCTACGCTCCACGCAACCTATTCTACAGGTCTGTTATCCTGTTATGGCAACACTAAATTTATAGAAAGTTCCTATTTAGAGCAATTATCATTTTATGTCATATTTTAGTTATATTTATAATAATTATATAAACTGCACGATATAGCAATATTAAAGTATATTATATGATACAGTTATAACAAAAAAACTTTATAGAATATGGACCTATAGTAAATAAGTGTTCGAACTAATACAACAATTATAGCCAATAATATTTAGAACAACTGCACTTAGATCAAATATACGTTATGTCTATACTTATGTATAGCAAACACTATTAGTACAAGTGGGTTTATAGAAAAAGTATGAACACTCAAATATTTATCTCGGGTCTGGGTGTTTCTATGTATTTACAAACAAAAAGTATATAAGTAGTATATCAGTTATCTGGTTCCCATAGTACAAGCTTTGCATTTTTGATGGTTTTTTTTTGTTTGGGGTTAGATGACGCTGTGTGAAATGTCCAGCATGATAAAAAAACTAGAAAATTCTTCTTCTTGTCGTGTGACTAAGTTCTATAGAAACTTGAACATTAAGGAGGCTCCTAACCTCTAATTAATAATCAGGAAGTAAGGTGTGATTAGATCTAATGTATGTAGTAAATAAAGAATAAGATGGAAATAAGGCAATATGTTTCAGCACCAGTCCACATAAATCCTTGTCTTTTTTCACTAGTAAATGATTTGCTGACGTGTCCGTTTTTTTGTAATGCACGTGTGTTTTTTGCCTCCATCATAACTTTCATTTCTGTCTGTCTGTTTCAATTTGTATACTATCATTGTCACTACTGGATCTGACACTGACAGCACCCTCACCACCTGCACTTTTTGCCACACACCTCAGAGTAACTACCGCATCCTCAGAATAATGAATGACTCAGCTACACATTCAAACTAATTTAATTTATTATATTATTATTATTTTATAAAATTTCAGTTTATATATTTTTTGTCTCTCTATCTAGTAAATTACTTTTTTTGGGATGTGATGTCACCAAACCAGGAGTAGTCTGAAAATCAGCGTTGCCCTGTACCCGGTGCAGAGCAACATAAAGCTGAGACTACTCCTTTTTGGCTACACCAGCACAGACCCTACTACTTACTGTTATCTTTTGTTTTCTTTCTTTCTTTTGCGCATTGTGTTATTCTACTGTTTAGGTCTTTTTTTTTGTTTGTTTTGTGTTCTCTGTAATTGTATGTAGGTGAGTGGGTATAGGCACAGAGGTCCCTAAATAACTCTGCCACCTACCTACTTACCTCATACCTACTTTTTGTGTTTTTTTTTCTGTATGTATCTCTGTTGATGTAATGTGCCTGTGTCTGTGTGTTGTCAAATAAAGTTATATCAGATTAGCTTATAGATAGATATCTATAAGCTAATCTGAGTCTACTTTCAGAGCAAAAGTTACGCCTTGGTGCAACCTAGTTTAGTGTTAGTTTGGAGATTATCATGAATTTTGTCATTTTACATTGGTTGGAAAAAGTAAGAAAGACAAAAATGTGAGGTACGTATTTGTTTATATTATGACTTAGAGCTAATTATCCACCGTAGATTAGTTTAACATCAAAGCTGTATTGACGAATAACTTGGCGTCGGGCCTCGCGTGTGATCTACGCAGATGCCAATCTACAGGATGATTATAAATTGTCAACAGGACTAAAAACAATATTATAACCCCTACGCTAAACTCGTGGATACGGCTTTTAAAAAATAAATTGTTTGTTCTAATTAAACCAACCTTTGGCTCCTTCATAGTTTCAGACTAAAAGACTGAACTCTTTCGGTAGTGTGTGATGAAGTTTCTTCTCGTATCACACGGCAAAAGACGTGTGCTACATTTTCTGTCCAAGTTGTTCCCCTCTTCTAATTTTTAAACAAAGACTTGCCTTCGTCAATGCCGCCAATTAGCATGATTTTTGGCTTATATGTATAGGTACTTAGTCAAAAGTCGTATGTATACCTACAATAAGGCACAAATTAATAATGTGACCATAATAAAACACTGCGTACAGGTTTAATACACAGGTTTCATTACACGGACGTTGCAGAACAGTATGCGTATTGAATTGATAGATAAGTACCTAGCTCTAGCCAATATCCATACTAATATTATAAATGTGAAAGTAACTCTGTCTGTTTAAGGTATGTAACCTCTTCATGCCCTAACCGCTGAACAGGTTAAGCTGAAATTTGGCATAGATAAAGGTTGTATACCAGTAAAGGACATAGGCTTATTTTTTGTATCCCAAGAAAGGATCCCTGGTATACACCTCTATCCATAATAAACAGACAGAGTTACTTTTACATCTACTATGGATTTATATATTAATAAGTATGGATTAAATGACTTACTTTTTTACCACCGTCCAAATGCCTTCGTTGGCCTCTCTCTCATAATATTTACATGCACGTATTGCACGTGTATCAAGTTGGTAGGTGGTAGAGTTGTGAAACTGTACCTATGTCGCTAATTAGTTTCACTCTGAAACTGACCACTGATTGCGTTAATCAAATACTATTTGTTTTTGTCGACATGTGATAGAGATATGACTCTACAACGAAATATCTGAAATTCAGCAAAATTTCAACTTCATAACAACATCCGGACCGACGTGTTAGCGACGCGAAGGAGTTTTATAAAAATGATGTAGGCTGCCAGTACCTATACTTTTCAAAATAGAGTAGACAGCAGCAATGGCAGTTCAAAAATATGACTAAACTATTCGTAAAAAGGATGGTAGGTATTGCTTCGCTTTTTTTATTTTTGGTTGCAAGGGCACCGTGACAACAAACTTTAAATACTTAAGTACATATTTTTTTCTTAATGTACCAACTCTGTAACACCTTATACAAAAAGATTGTTTGTTATGAAATTAAAATTGTCTATATAGGTACTTTGCCACGGGAACCAGGCTCCAGGGGGTGCCAAGGTGGCCACGGAAGATGTACACCTCAGGCACCACCGCAGCAGGCAAAGGAAATGGTAGTAAGCCGGGCTCCCTTTACATTCAGCAGCCTCAGGCACTCCCAGAGCAGGCAAAGGAAATGGTAGTAAGCTGGGCGCCCCTATCATGGCCCTATCAACTATCATGAAATCATGATAAATAGTGTTGTTTATTGTCGATTTCTTCTAAAAAATCGGCTTGCTTGGCTCGCCCATGAAAGGCCCCCCGGGTATCAACCCACGCTACGCTGCCACTGGATACCACAATCATATGGCCTGTTTACCACAGAGGGCGAAGGTCGGAAGACAGCAGTTTGTATGATCTGCAAATATTTCTCTTTAGTCTGAGTGTTATAAGTAAAGTATATATGTATTTACAAAAGCTAGCTAACTCGAGTGACGGAGTTTTTAGACCTCCGTCATGGCTTACCGACTTCATAGCTGGGACTGTGCCCTCCGAAGCACGAAAGTGCCAAGTTGATAATGCCACTAGTGGACGCCCAACCACTTCTGTCACCGGAAAGAAAGTGGGTTTACTTCGACGATCTATGTATTTAGCGACCAAGCTCTACCATGGGCGCTTCAACATGAGTTCTTCAACACAAAGTGGATTTCGTTGATCTAACGTCCCAGTTTTGATAAAATCAACGGTGA
This sequence comes from Epirrhoe alternata, assembly GCA_963565295.1. NCBI lineage: Eukaryota > Metazoa > Arthropoda > Insecta > Lepidoptera > Geometridae > Epirrhoe > Epirrhoe alternata. The sequence continues at coordinate 8,630,731 of OY751375.1, forward strand.
TACATGAATAATAAGATCAAATTAGGTCTATTTGTTTGCAGGCGTTTAGCGAACACCCTGTATTTGTTAGCGGTCGATTTACGAAACGTATGTCCCAATTAGTTACGGCCTTGTGCAGCGGTGCGCCTATGTCCAATCATTACTGTGTTCTATCAAATACTTAGTTATAATAACCGGCGACCTCTGTGGCGCAGTGGGTGAGCCCGCTTGTGACGCAGATAAGGTTGCGGGTTCGATCTCCGCCGCGGGATAAATGTTTGTTTGATCTGTAAATATTTATCTCAGGCCCAGGCCTGAGACTGGCCAAACACCTAAGTGTTTCTATGTTAGTATGTATTTACAAACAATAAGTATACAGAGCGTATCATAAAGATTGGTACTATGGGAAAGTCTGAAACTATAATATATACGAAGATTCTTCGTATGTCTTATACTGTTCTTACGAACCATGTCATCGATCGACAAGAAAACTACATTCATACATTTAAAAAAAAACTTCAATAAGATGGTCCTGAACTTTTGTTACCTACGTCAATTCCAAATTTTATCCAAATGGCATTTTAAAAAACCTATACTTACCTAATACCATTCCAGGGTACGATCTACCTACATTCGATCGGTCCACTGCGGTAAGAGCGTGACTGCACACACATCCAAGCATACTCACAAACCTTCCAATTTTATGTTAATATTTTTGCAATACAGGTAGGTAATTATTTTTTTGTTGACTGCTACGCCATCTAGTTTTCTTAAATATAATTAGAATATTGCAAGATCTAACACAAGCTCTAGCGCAACTGAAAACAAAATCTGATTAGAAAAAGATCTGATTAGAACAAGAACCAAACAGATGTCGCTGCTAAATTGACTATTTTTACTACCTGTGACGGTCAATCTGCGGTTTTACCCGCGGTCCCTCAGGAAAACTTCACTTTTCCAGTACAAAATAGCCATGTGCTACTACCGATTTGAACCGGAAATTCTAGAGTACCTAAGTATAAGACCCCGCGCAGACTACAGACTTTCTGTCGGCCGATAGTTGAGACGGAATATACTTCGGCTCGTAGGTAATGAGTATGGAGAAGTATGGAAAAGCCCGTCTCAACTACCGGCCGATAAAAAGTCTGTAGTCTGCAAGGGGTCTAATTATCTTCGTGCCCATTCAAATCCGTTCATTACTTTTTGCGTGAAAGAGTAACAAATAACATACACTCATGGACTGATTTAGAGGAACGTATTAAATATTAAGTAATTTAATATGTTTAATGCGATTTTATTTATTGTGAGCTAAGTTATAGCACTATAACTTGATTCATACTTATATTTACGTGGATTATGTAAGGAATTCTAGGAATAACATTATCTAGAAGGCTTTTATTAAAATTCTTTTTTACTTTAAGAATTTTCTAAGTTTTGTTCCGTTCCTCTATTTATGTCCTTGAGTGTACATCCATACATTATCCTCACAAAGATTCGCATTTATGAAGTAAGTAGGATTACCGAAACAGATTTTTGTAAAGTGTAATAAATAGTTCATGAACAACAATGTGTGCTACTTTTTTTAAAGGAATTTCTTACCTTTTTTCGCCCTAACGAATAAGCCACTGTGACTTTGTTTCCTCGGATTATCTGGTACAGGTGGTACGGGGTCGTCGATTTCCTAAATAGGTACGTGCTACTCAAAAATAAAAAAACTAACGATCTCATTACATTTTTGATATCTTAGTCGATTAAGCAGATTTTTTACGAATATATTACGGCCCTATTTGGTGCTATGAACGACCGACATCAGTACTGACAGTCAAGATTGGACTTATTAATATTTATTAATTAGATGGTACCTGATGTAATCTGTTTTTTAATCGGGTCTGGAATTGATTCGTCTGTCTCTTCCTCTTTTTGTCTCCGTCTAACGTGGGCGACTTGACGCAAACGCGATTGCGAATCGAAGCGATGCGTCTGTCGTACGTGCGTGCGAATCGCCCTACATACTTTACGTCAAATCATACATAGTCAAAATTCGCAAAAATGCACATAAAAAATCTGATCGCGTTCGATTCAATACGCGCTGTGCCGCTGCGCACCACGTAGGACACTTCAATAGTAAATCGACTGTTTGTTGTTTCCGCGCCGCTCCGCGCCGCTTGGCGCAGATCGCCCATGTAAGGGCTAGGCTTCTATCAGGAAAGAAAACAATAAGCAGCAACTCTAACACTAGCTTCAACCAACAGCTTTTCAACCAGTATTAAATACCTACTAGTAGAGAATTGAATCGTTCAAACTTAGGTATTGTGTAAATTGGCACAAAATTAAAGTGTAATACGCCCAATTAATCATTCAAATCACTGGCCAATTATTTACACACATACCTTCCGTATGTGGCTAATCATTATTGAGGTTATATCAATCTGGCATGATAAAACAACATTCATTTGATAACTAGCTTCTGCCCGCAGCTTCACTCGCGTGGTACCAGCATTTTCCATTCAACCCACAATCTATTCCAAGCTTCATCCAAATCTTATTGAGTTGTGTTTGTGCCTAACTTACTTTCATAGGATAGTAGGAAGGGAATAATAGTTGTAATTTTAATTATTACTAGATATGGTGGACGAATGCTCGAAGGGATTCAATTAGATTATAGCGAGTTCGATCCTCACGGCAAGACAAATCATCTCCATGTATTTTTTGCTGAATCAAGAAGCATTGGTACTATCAAGCTCGTAGTTTCATACGCACGATACAGGTTATTATTACAGGAAATCATCGAGTGGAAAGAAACTTTATCAAAATAACAGATTTCCATTTATAAGGTTTCTATTTTAGACTGTTCTGGCCCAATAAATTGTGAGAAAAATAAGAAGTATAATTAATAATTTATTTATCTAATTGAATAAATAAAAACAGGGAAATACATAGCTTTATTCTATCAAAGTATAAATATAGTATAAAAAGTTTAATTCGTTGATGACTTAACCAAAGCACCCATCTCGCGTTTCACTCAGTTTGCCCTAAAAGGAGTTTTCAAGAGATTTTGTTTAAAAAGAGACTTGTTTCTTCTCCTTCTCAGCACGGATGGTGATTTTAGAAGAGCTGACGTTGGTTTCAGACTCAGAGTCAGCGACAAGAGCGCGGAGGCGCGCGGCTCTTTTTTCCCTCATCGCGGTCCTTTCGTTGAGCTCATTCATTTCGTCTTCGAGATCCGTCAGGCGGGCGCGAGTCACCTTAGCCCTTTGCGAAGCCGCGCTCTCGTCATCACTCTTTCCAAGAGCCGTCCATTTTGTAAGAGAACCTTCTTCATTCAGCCTACGCGAGATGCGTTTTTCTGTACGATCTTCGTTATCTTGCAGTGCTCTCCTCGCTCCGCTAATCTCAGAGCTGCCAATGCCCACGGTCTCGAGAATCTTGTCGGAGATCCTCATTCGGTTCTCAAGATTTGCGACACTGTTCTCAAAGTCGATGTCCTCTGCAAAACGGGAAGACTTCTTGCTGGCACGTAGACGCTTCAGTGATTCTGTGATCTGAAAATAAATAATATTTAAGTTAGATTTTTTTCAAAAAAAAATGGAGCTTCTTCTGATAGCGATAATCGTATTCGAGAAGCATTTGTTAACACTAGGTGACCATTATATTGCCTAGATGAACTCGCCGCTCGAATGCGTAAAGTCTCCTTGTGTAACAGCCACTTAAGGTCGTGGGTTCAAATTCAGTCGTGCACCAATTAGTTTATCTGCGGAAAATATTACAAGCACTATAACAGTACTTTCAAACGGTGAAGGAAAACATCGTGAGGAAACCGGCATGTTGTAGAACCTAAAAAATTCGTAAACATGTGAACGAAAGGAGCGTCTTCGAGGCGTACTTATAATCCGTACCGTACACCTCATTGGTTCAAAAGAACTGGTGCCACGACAAGAAGAAGAAAACTACCTAAATTATGCTTATATTAGGTTGCGGGTTCGATCCCCGCCGCGGGATAAATGTTTGTATGATCTGCAAATATTTATCTCGGGTCTGGGTGTGTTTAATATGTATGTACAAAGAAAAAGTATATAAGTAGTATATCAGTTATCTGGTTCTTATAATACAAGCTTTGCATAGTTTGGAGCTAGATGATGCTATGTGAAATGTCCAGCATTATTATTATGTCATGATTAAAAACCATTTTTCAATAAGGAGATATAAAAATGAAGATCTAGCTCATTAGCTAGATTACGCTTCATTTTACTTAAACATAAATCGGCTCATCTGTAAGTTACTCGGATTCCGGAGTTTATTAGTTTATAGTTTGTTGATTGAAATAGCACTGCGAATTCGCAATGGAAGTATTAATAAATGCCATGAAAGACCAGACGAGAAAATTGCATATTTTCTTCCACGAGCGCTTTCATCACATCATTTGTCCGCAAACTTTCCTGTCCTCGACGTTCGTTAATGGAATTTTCTCTATGCCGATGCCGCTCCAAGTTCAGACTTGACTCTCTGAAGTTATGAACACACGTCGATGTCATTTTTACTTGGACTACCGCGATACAGGCTTGGGACGTACGGGGACCGTTGTTTTTTTAGGTGTTTCATACAACAGTCCTTAAATTAATGAATGATGTAAGTTTGTTAGTTCAAGCATAGGTTCAAGTGCTACCGTATCGTAATCGTAAAAATAATATAAAACATAATTATCTATACTAATACTAATAATATTATAAAGAGGAATGATTTGTTTGTATGTTTGTTTGTTTGAAATGAATAGGCTCCGAAACTACTGGAGACTACCGTTTTTTATCCCGGGAACTGAAGTTTTCCCAAGGGATCGCGGGTAACACCGCGGCGGAAAGCTAGTAAAATATAAATATAAATTATTATTATTTATTATTTCGTTTTGGCCGTGTATATTAGGTTTACAACATTAAAATTATCAAATTACTCATATCTCTGTTTTTAGAATATTATTCTAATAATTTTATCTATTAAATTATAATACATTAGTACGAATTCTGATTACGTTTTCAGCCTTTTCATTTGTAATTTTGTAAGATTTCGTAAAAAGCATTAAATTATATATTATACTTATATACTAATTCTAGTTAAAATATAGTTTTGGCGATTTTTTCTTTGCCTCAGAAAATTCATAATGTAGGTACATTCAGCATCACCAACTGGTTACACTCTCGTACGAGGCTCGAAGGAACCAACTTCCTATTTGGGAGGTTACGCTGAGCGTACATTGCACAAAGCCTACTTGTTGCGTATTATGGTGGTCAAAATGTGAGCTTTCGTTTTATTCCATGATGCCTTTTATCGCTAATGGATCAAATGCATTTGATCCATTAGGTCGGTTATGTAACTAATTATTAAGTACATTATGTTAAATTCAATTGACAATATAATAATATCAAATGTGTTGCTGGCGGATAATAACTATCACAATAACTTGAGTTCTCGATAACGTTCTTACGAAGGAACGCGTAACAGACAATTGTTTGTGAATGTTTTTAAATGCAGTTCTTATTTTAATCAAAATCGTAATATAATATAATGCATCTCGAAAATCCTTTGGAAAAGACCGACTTTGGATGGATCGGCCTGTAACCCGTGTCATTTGGTCGTAACAAAACCAAAACCCCGTCTACATTTGTAACATTCTAACGAACAATGTTCGGCGTACATTCAAAGATTGATATTTTGTATGGAAGTATAAAACGAATAGATAATCGAACATTTGTTCGCCAAACAAATCCCGTCCACACTATTGTAACAGACACACGGCTTTGTTACGGTTACGCTGTTTTGTTCACTGAAATGTTCTAATGTGGACCCACTTTAATAAGTAACATTTTTCCACAATTAAAGCCGTTTAGATTTTCCTCTCACAGGGCGGTCGAGATCACTCGGCCTGTATTAAAGATTACAACTTGTAACGTCGCATGTGTGACTACGCTTTTAGAAGAGTCATTGATAAATAAGAATCATAACGTAAACATGTTCCAGACGTCATTAAGATGAATGAAAAAGTCGTGATAAACAAGAAGACTGGAGATCGTAAGGTTACACCCACTTGGTTTGTTTTGTTGCCAAATCCACACTATCATACCTATAAGAAAAATAAAATTCTCCCACCAGTATTGTTTGTAAGTTGTGTTTATCATAACAGAGTAAAGATCCTAACAAATCCACGCGGAAACCCACGTGTTTGGATTCTTGTGACGTCGTATCGTAGGGAATATTATAATCGTAAAGGTTCCAAGCGTAGGTACTGTAGGTATCTGTAAGGCAAATAAATGGATTTGAAGTTAACTTTCGGCACCGAAACGTGGAATTTCACCGACTTGGTCTACTATACCCATATTAGCAAAGCTTTTTTTTATTTATGACTAGCTGCGCTCCGTGGTGTGTGAATGTTTCACTTTCCGGGGATAAAAAGTAGCCTTTGTACTACCTGTGTGCATCTTGACATGCCCATACATTCAGTATTTTTTTGCGTGAATGAGTATCAAATATCCATACTATAACACATCTTATTTTCGTATTGCTTGCTACAAAACCCAAAACAATAAGACATGAAAGAGACTAATCAGTCATAAGACTAAGACTGACTGGTTATGAAACATTGAAAATCTATCGAAGCCTTTATTAAACAATTCCATGGACCCTTTGGGAAAGGAAATATTTTTGTTTTTAAATGTCGTGGACCCGTTGGGAATCACCGTATGAATGGGTCATGGACCTCTGGGAATAAGCCCATAATATCATGTTGGAGAAAAAATAAAATAACAACGCTAAAATTAAAAGAATAGGAATCAAATCGACAGACAAGGCGACCCCACCTGCGTCTAAAGGCATTAGTTACCAAAACTGCATACATTTTATATCAACTTTCGCGGCACGTGAGTTCCTAGCATAGCATTAGTAAATCGTGAGTTTGACCTATGTAATGCCAGGAACTCACGTGCCGCGATACTTGACGTAATGGCAAATAATGTCATTAGACGCAGGTGGAGTCTTAGCCTTATCTATCAATTCAATTAATATTTACTAGGAGGGAAGGTTTTTAGAGTTTTACGGAAAAAATATCAAATCCTCATGAAACTAAAAAAATATCAGGAATAAAATAAGTCGTAGGAACTGAAAGTGATGATGATAAAAATATGTCATGTAACATTATACTGTCGGCTTCTAGTTAATTTGATAAACATTTTATTCTCTCTTACTCATTGCAGCGCCAGCGTTCAAACTGTAGGGTATAATTATTTTCACGGCATGTTGGTTTATATATAGAATTTGTGTAATCTTTGGCGTCGTCTCACATTGTTTATTAGGAAGGTGGTACGCGTACTGTTGATCTTGTGTCATGTTTTATTTTTGTGTAAACCTACTTGCATGGTTTGAACCAGATGTTCAAACCATCAATCTGCAGTCCACTTCAACTGCTATTCACGTGTTGATCAAAACAAATCTACCTACCCATTTTTATGACTTTACAAACTCCTATTGATATTGAATCTGATAAACCATCTAAGGACTGTTGCGAATGATCTATAGATAGCAGAACTGATCTACTGCAACTCGGAAACATGCCCAAAATGCTGGTATTACTACGCTGAATAGCAATGCTGCAAAACATTATGTACTATGTCACTCGTCATTTAAATGATTAGAAGCATAAAAGCTAATATAATAGTACTCGTACCAGACAGACGCCGGCGCCACTTGGTGTGGTGCCACTTAGGCAAAACTTGGTGGTATAAAAAAAAGTTCTACCAAATTGTTTTCAGTCTGACTCTACAGGGTGTAAAAAGACAACTACCGAAAACTGAGGGGTTGCAATCAGACCATGATTCTAAACATATTAAGCGAAAAAAAACGCAAAAAAATATTTTGACTTAGCTTAGTCATTTTATGTTATTTTCGGTTATTTACTACTATTACAACATAATAAGACCATACCTACCTAAAAATTTCATTTATAAAAGAAAAAAACATTTAAAACTCAAAATCCAGCAATCTACGTAAAAAAACGCGCCCAAACATACGAAAACAGTACTCTTCAAACGCTGTTTTCTCCGGATATAATGAATATTTCGGAAAATCCTTTTGGATTTGGTTGTGTGTTGGGATGCTGTACCTACCCCTTTCGGCTTCGGTAGACGTCTTTTTACACCCTGTATAAAACTGATTTTAACACATGTATGCTAAGCTTTACAGTCTAATCTACTACAAATTTTGTTGATTTATCAACGATGCATTTCAAAACAGTGCATTCAGTATGGTATTTTCTCATAAAATACAAGCAAATATTAACAGTAAATCTAAAGGAATTTCCTAAATTCCAGATTCTAAATTTTCAGGTGAATATAACTGAAAAGGGTAAACTGAAATACGAGATACTAATGGAGCTTCGGAGTTTATTGCAATTAAAATAACTTTAGTGGGATTCTCTTGAAATCTAATATGAATACTGAATAGTTGTGTTGGGAAAATATATGAGAAATGCCCAGCTTTTAGTAATATCTGAATAAGCTTTTGCTGTATATTATATTCAATAGTAAAGTTTAGTTAATTTAAACTAACTCTGATCTGGAGAGTTTCCTTTAAATTCAGATTGAATTTACAGTTTGTATAATCTTAAACATAAGAATTTAAAAATACAAACATATTTAAATCAATTTGTAATAGTTTAATGTCATCTCAATACCTTCTGTAAGTTAGGTATCCCACATTGGGTGATCATCAGGTCAACGTAATGCTCAAGATATAGCAGGAAAGAGAAAATATGAGGATATGTCAGGGGTTTTATAATTTTTAGCAGCAACAATCATGTAGGATGTTATCAGTCACCATTAAAAGCCGTTTTACTCGTTTAGAACGGTATTGTATAATTTTAATGAATTTTCTACTAGTGAAATATTTTTTAAATCGGTTCAGTAAGTGCCATAGCTTGCTAGAAAAAAACTAACAAAATCTCTTTAATATTAGTTTTATAAAGGTAATACGGTTTCTGCAAAACTTTTCAACAGTATTCCTTGTATTTCCCGCATGTGAAGATCAGAAGTTATGAAATTCTGTTGTCCGATACTCATATTATAGGAGTTTCGCCCGCGACGTCCAACTTGAATGCAATACCTAACCGAAACGTGAACTTCACACATTCTTATGTTATCTAGAAACTTTTGCTAGTTTTGTAATATGTCATTCACTTTTTAACGAATGTTTTCTTCTGGTTCGAAACACTTAGAATATTTTTATGTTTCGTTTAGAAAATCTGATCATTTATTTACAGAAACTAAACTACTACAATATGTACATAAAATTACAAAATACAATAGAATCAGTCAAGCTATCTAAGGATCGTCGTAAAAACAAAATAAATAAATCAAATTCTTTAGAAAAATTATAACCAAATTGTCGCGGAAGCTATCACTCACCGCCAAGATTCAGTAACTCGAGTTTTAGATTTATCAAATAGAGTTGTTGACTGTTGAACAGCTGTAAAGCACGATTGCCAAATGTATATGCCAATAATGTCAAAATTTTACTGGAGTTTTACGTCAATTGCTGCACGTGTGGTATTTCTACGACGTAGTAGTCTCAATGATGTTATATGTATACTATGTATAGAATTCTGTGAGTGATCTATAGTGATGCGTTTCTAAAGATAGTGCTTCAACATTATCATCACGTATTATTGAATGAAGTTCAATGGAAATTAGCAGGATATCGCACAATCCACCCGCGCCGAGCGCGCCTAATTTGAATTCTACAGAAAACTGCTGCTGACATGACGTTATGAAATGCGGCCGGGGGGGGATAGCGCGAATTTTCACACGATTGCATACAAATAATTACCAATCAAAGATACGGATGCAAAAAGAGTGCATGCTGTGGAAATGCGAATGTTGAGATGGATGTGTGGAGGTACAAAAATGGACAAAATCAGGAATGGTATATTAGAGGAAGTTTGAAAGTTGCGCCAGTAACAGATAAGTTGAGGAGTAATAGGTTGTCGTGGTATGGGCGTGTTATGAGGAGGGACGATTGTCATGTAACGAGAAGAATGTTAGGTTTGAATGTGGAGGGATGTAGCAGAAGAGGCAGACCAAAGAAAAGATGGATGGACTGTGAGAAGGATGATATGGGTAAGAAAGAAGTGAGGGTTGAGATAACGGCTGATAGAGCGGAGTGGAAGAGGAAAAGCTGTTGTGCCGACCCCACATAAAAGTGGGATAAGGGCAGGGAAATGATGAATGATGATGATCAAAGTAAATATTTGTTTGAATTTTACGTATGCAATTCCGCGTATCAAATGCTATCCTAGCATGTAACTAAAATACTAGCCATAAATAAAACATCAACCAGAATAACGCATAAAAAGAGATGCATTGTAACTCAATGACGGCAATATTTATGATCAGTTCAAAAAACCTAGGTACAGATAAAAAAAATCAAAGTAGTCGCTTTAAAATAAAAGTAGAACTTACATCATCAGAAAGGTCTTCTTCCTCGAACGCGGAAGACAGCGGCCTGCCTCGCTGAGCGCGTGCACCCCTCGAATCGAAGAAACCATCTTGGGCAGACTCAGTTTCATCCAACGCATTCTTGATGCGGTTCTCGACTTCAGACCTGATGCTTTCACGCTCCGGCTCCTTGGTCAAAGAGGACTTGCCATCCAGACGGTCGAGTACTGGGCGGTAGTAGCTCTCGCCTTTGTTGTAGTTGCAATCGTAGACGCGGGTGCGCCTAGTGCGTCCAAGGCGACTCATTCTGGGCTATTATTACTGTCCTGAAAGAAAATTATTGAACTTTGAAAAAACAGAGAAAAGTCGGCTGCCACTTCGATAATAAAATCTTGAGTGGCTATGTTTGAGATTATCACTGGCCGAACAGTTCTATTCTGATTCTTGTTCTTATTGAGAATGCTTTTTATAGAAGCACTACACTAAGTGTGAAGGTATTTAGTGTAGGTGATGAAGGTGGGTTTGGCGAAATGCGATGCATCATAGTACCTAATTAAAATAAATGGTAACGCTTTTGATAGCCTGTAATGCTAATAATCATGGCTATCTTTATGTACTACTAGCCCCTGCTTCCAGCTTCACTCGCATGGCACTAATTTTTTATTTTCATCCAATTGCGTCAACTCGTTATGGCTTGATTGAAACACAAACTTAATAAATATCTACTCTTACTACTAAAGTTAAAAAAAAAATCTTTGCCATACGAAGATACTATCGTCTGACAAACATCAAATTAAGTATAATTTATTTGACGACATTTCTAAATTGAGTCTTCAATTTCAGGTTCATGAAAAATATATTAGTCGCAAAACTAAAATCATGAATAATATTACTTAAATGTTATTTGGACTACAACTTCAAAATGCTTTCACTATAAAACAATCTCTTCTAGTAGAACCTCTAGTAAAGTTCTGCTTTGTGTGGAACATCTGTCATATTCTAAAAATTATAGCTTTTTAACAGCATCTAGAACCGAAGTTTTAAATAACGGTGAAACGCTCCGTCCGAGAAAAGAGTAGGGTTATGCTTGTTTTGGCTTGTCTTAAAGATGCCAAAAAATAACTATACAAAACTCAAATTAGAAACGTTTTGTACGGGGAAGACTTGAATAGCAAAAGACCAAATTCAAATATTCCGATTGTTTAAGGGAGTGAACGAACAGACAGGCGGCTTGCTTTGCGCCTAGATGCCTCGCGCGACAAAAAACCAACACGTTTGTTTACTTGGATACACGCAAACGCCAAGCTCGCAGTGCAGCTGGTCGCGAATATTCTAGAACGTTTGTTTTGTATTATATTATCTGGGGTTTACTAAGGAGCTAGGTGACTCGCTAGGCTTTAGGCGCTAAGCAAGCCGCCTGCCTGTGCGGACGTGGCCCTACGGAATGCTTCATTGATATTCGATATTTGCATCGTGCGTTGATGAAAATCGTATCGATACTGTTGCCAAACATTGTGAATTTGTGACGTCAAATAAAATCTTGACCGCGATTTCGAAAACGAATAATGAGAGTAGGGCAAATGTGTTACCGAGAGGTAACAGTGAAGGTACTCATAGCATTTAGGTAAGTTTGTGTCAGAATGCTAAATTAAGTTTCGAATTTAGGTAAGTAGGTATACCTCTGTAACAATGTTTGCTCAATAAAGTTTTTATTTATTTATTTTATTATTTATTTATTAAAGAGATAACTTCTTGAGGTGCGTTGGGCATTTTTGAGATTGGAGAAATATCTAACTCAGCCACGTGACTGTACGACACTATCATTTTACTACACCAACCTTTCGCTGTTGTATCGTCACAATGATCGAGGTGTTTGAGTGACCGCCTCTGGTAAGACATCCCCGAGTTTGAATCCCAGTTGGACTGTAACTTTTAGCACATTTTTTGTATTTTTTTTTGTTTAGAACCGTTACCGAAACCTCTTTCATAAGTATATTATTACCCGCTCGGATCACAAAGTGAGCAAAGGTCTTCTAGTCTTGTAGGTTCCTTGTTTTACATGACTTGCGTTCCCATAAGTCGCTTGAATCTCGCACACGTTCCGCGCCGTACGCGCTGCATTCATTTTTCTATACAAAAAATGCTGCGCTTCTGACGTGGGCTGGACTGGAGGTTGCTAACTAAGGATGGTCGCACCACCCTTACTCGGCAACCTGTTATTCGAATCTCTTGCTTTGTCGTCATACACCCATTCAGTGGCGAGTTTCACCCAGCTTTGGCGTTGACTTTCAGCCAGTGTGATTTTGAGTAGCATGATCTTCTCAGTTCCACTTCAAACCCAATCAAATAAGTCTTAGCATATCTTTGAATATGTAAGCTTATTTATTTATTTAATCTAAAAATCTGTCTTTTGAGTTTCCTTCTAGTTTATCAAATACGTTGAACCTCTGGAAGACTATTGTAGCTTTGCCTTTGAGCTCGTTTTCCTCGGTACTTGTAATTATAGACGCTTCGTCAAAGGCTAGGATATTGCATCTTGTTCATTTTAATATTGCACTAAAACATTTCGTAGGAAACCAGTTAGTATTCTTATAGGCGGCGATGGGCTTGCAACCTGTCAGAATACTAACTTCTGCAAGATGTGGACATGTATCAAATATGTATTTGTACATGCCTCTAACTACCCCCTTAGACGTCTTCAAAGGATCTGGAATATAAAGATCTGAGAGAATGTCTACCGTGCCTTGGGGATACAGTCGTGACCCCTGTTTTTTTACATTTCGGATGCTTATTTGCCAAGTAACGATTAGAAACTGCTACATTTGATGACTATTAACGGCACTAAAAGTTTATTGAATCTTTGGTAAAACAATAAAAATAAACTTCACACACATACCTACTAACAAAGGGAATGTGAAAAATATCTGTTTATGCCGCTAAGGCACAATGTTGGCATTTTTACCATTTTAGTAACTGAACTTACTATTTTCATCTAAATATCATTCACAAAAATGTATTAAAAAACAAAAACCGGAAATCGGTGGACTCGGTCAGCTTCTTCAAATACCTAAGTTGAGGAAAGCTGATCAATATATGATATGATTTTGTTAATAACGTAGAAAACTTCCATTGTATTAAGTCCATCATTGCCAATAAGTACCAAAAATATGAAAAGTAAATACTTTGTAAAACGTAAAAATATCGTGCATTCATTAAATTTTGAGTATGCGCCTGAATTTTAACTGCGTCAGTTACAAGCGACATTTACATTATTCATACGTGAAATTGATCACTACGAAAAGTGAGCCTTGTCACTGCTTGGTAATCGTATTTTGGACAAATTGTATCTTCTACAAATATATAAAGAAACAAAAGACGACCGATAACTTTAGACCTCTTTGAGCACAATCCACAATTCGTTTAGCACACTGACTGGTTCGAAAGCACATGACACGATAAAAGAAGAGCATGTTGTCAGAAAAAGAGGAACAACAAAACCCAATTCAGAATTTCAACAGGGAGTCTTTTTGAGGGCACTTTGAATCCTTTCAACATCCTGGTTCGCAAGAACTAGTGACACGATACGATGAAGAATAGGTTTTTTAAAAGAAGCAACAATCACTAAAATTGGGTGAAAAGACTAAGTTAAACTAATAAAATATGAGTCACAGCAGCAGAGCAGAAGCTTAGAATACATCATGTTGCCGAAGCTTTTCTTCCGAAGTATTTATAATGTTTAAGAATATATGAATTCATAAAATAGCCCCCATATTCACGAAGCAAAAGGAAAAATATACTTGAGAAAAAACAATTACTTTGCGTCACTAAAAAAGCAGTTATTCCATAATATGATAATCAATACCTTGAAGCTTTGTTGAATGGCATGTAAACAAAAAGTGATTTGCAAGGAAAAAACTGTTTAATACGCAGTTAATATCTTGTTCATGACATTAAAACGAAACTTATTGCTGGCTCGATAAAACTGACTACAAATTTATAAACATACTTATGTTTTTCACGCAGGAACGGATCCCGGAACATGCCTAACATTTTATTCGTCGTCAATAACGAACACGATGCCAACAATTCGATAGATCATCATGACATAGTTCACGCATCTACGGGCGACACGCTTACAAAGAAACAAACCCGAAATAGAATTCGCAAACATTCGATATGGGGATATTTTTAGTATCGAAAACCCGGTTTTTGTCTGACACGAGGTATTGTGTTATACACTCGTCTGTTCAACGGCACAGCTAAAAATAATCACGCATTCGAAATCCGAACGCAATACATTACCGGTAACGATCTATTCGATATTTAAATTGAGCAATGGGGTCGAGTTATCACAGATTTCCAACAAGCACAAATAATGTATCGGATGAGATTGTATAACTTTATCGCACAGCTACCTACATTAAATTCGCGATGGTAAAGAGTAAATTTTATAAAATTTGAACTGACCTGGAGCGTGTATAGGCGTCGAGAAAGCGGATGGTACTGGCCAGTGGAGAGCGGTTCTGCGTTGGAGCAGCGTGGGTGAGACTATGTTTAACCGTGAGCAACAGAAATATACTGACTTTTGTTCCGAGTGATTTCCTTGTCAGAAGCTATGTGAAACTTTCAGATTGCACTGAATTGTAAATTTCCCAACAAAATAACACTTCAGTCAGTGACGTACTCATCAAAACAGTACGTGTAAAAATTATTTATCTGTCAGAAGTATTCATGAACGTCTGGGATTCGAACTCGAAATCTTCGAATTGCGGGTACGTCCTACTAGGCAAATACGGCTCTCAAATTCAACTTCGATATATTCAACAAACTGATCAAAATATCCAGGTCAACAGAATCCAACGGGCGCCTTCCACAGATTTGATTTTTACGTTAATCTTAGCCTATGTCACTACATACGTTAGAAGGGCACTCATTAGATATTCTTTTCTTTACCTTTTTTTTATTTACCTTAGATATTCGGCTGTATTCTGTCGGAAATCTTAAAAATAAATAATAATAAATAATGCTGGACGTTACACACAGTGGAACCGATACTCGTAGAATCCTTATAAAAAATTATCTTCTTTCTCCTCCAGGTGTCAGTCATCCCAGATATCTGGGATGACACCTGACCAAACATTAAAATAGGAAAATCCTAACTAAGATGTACTCTGAATTGATTCAAACTGATGACTTTGCGGTAGTCCATCGTAAGTAAGTTTTATTTTCTAAATGCTACAACTAAATAATAATGTAAATTGCTTTGATACTTCGTATCTTCCAAATGACTGGATTGGATTTCGACATTTAAGATATCGTTAGATTTGTCTCTCAAGTGTTCTTAGGTAAGTTTATTAAAAAAAAATTGGCTGCTTTTACGCGCAAAATAGATATACTTACGTTAGTAAAAAATATGACCAAAACATTGAGCGGGGTGTTAAAATCAAGGAAAAGAAGATTAAATAATACGAGTATAATAATAAGTTATGATTCAACTTAATTACGAATAAAAAATCAATCAATGTTCTTATTTTTTTATTGTAATACTTGTTTGCCTATCTTTTTAACATAAACCGATATTTAAAAATAAAAAACTTAAAGCTTGACTAATCGTGTTATAGCATGGCTACGAAAACTCGATCAAGTTCGGCGAGGACACAGAAATGGTAGTGTGACCGCTAGTGACACACATCTTTCGCAATCTCTTTGCAAAAGTTGCTTGTAAAAGATATTTCTGTGCAAAGTAACGTTGTCCTGTAAAAAATACATGCTTGCACTGAGAATACTATGCTTTGGGAGAGCCCTGTTACCTCATTTTCACACCAACAAAGTTTATACCTTGGAACTTGTAATAATGAAATGAAATACCTAGTAGATTATTCACCAAAGGGATAAAGCATTGCAGCGTATTATGTCACGGGCGCCATATTGAATACCAAGCGCATCAAAGGATTCGTGAGTTAACACCGTCGCTGTATTGACTAGAATCCTGAGACAACGAGACTGCGAAAAATAAAAAACAAGTCTAATGAACAGGTTTTAATAATAATTTATTCGTTTATTCTCAAAAAACCGCTAAATCTTAAATCATTTAGATTGTCTGAGCCTTAGACATAGATTTGAGCACAACGAAATTTTTTTTAGGTCTGTGGTCTGAGAGAGTTTACAGGCATTAGCCATATTTTTTCTTTTATTTGAATAAATTTTACATAAAGCAGGGCTCTATGGTAATTTTCAAAGAAATAAGAAATATTAAAATTCAGCTCGGAAGATAAAGATCAGTAGCCACATCTTTTCTTTTTTTTTTGTATGATGACATGGCTCAATGGTTAAAAATTTTATATAAATGTTGGAGTTCCTAATTCAAATAGTACTTATATTATTGAAACATAGTACTTATATTATTCCCGCCGGCCATTTTAGGGAATACACTCACTTTGAGCTATGTTTGTATGACGTATAAAGTTATTTTTTCGAGGAGTTGTTGTCATAACGCAAATACTTTTGTCAATAATTTGCAAGATAAAATCTATTCCTACAGATTTCTGACCGAAAAATGTGTATAAGTACATAAAAATGCCATTTTTTACTTGGAACTTGGAAGGGCTAGTTGATGATAATACTTTGATGTGTCGGCCCTCAAAGTGAAACTTTCTGAACGGATGGCAAATCGAACGGTAATGTCAGATTTGCAATTTCTGGTATTCAGCGAGGAGAAAATCCGATTGAGTGAAGGTCTATTGGCATTCTCCATCAAAGCGTAGGTAACTAAAACGAATGAGTAGTTACTTTGTTTAGTAGTTGAACAATCATTGTTTAAATAAGTAAATAATGCTGGACATTCCACACAACATCATCTAGCTCCAAAGTAAGCAGAGCTTGTGTTATGGGTACTAAAAAAGAAAGCTTAAAAATATCCTTTTCAGAGACATATGTAAATGGTGCGTATATACCTCGGACAGAAGTACCTATAGCTTATACAACGAGGTAATGCCGCCAGTCTAGTGGTCGGTAATTGTAACTCTGTTTTTTAACGTAAAAAACGTAAACAGGGTCACGACTGTATCCCCAAGGCGCGGTAGACATTCTCTCAGATCTTTATATTCCAGATCCTTTGAAGATGTCTAAGGGGGTAGTCAGAGGCATGTACAAATACATATTTGATACAAACATGCCCACATCTTGCAGAAGTTAGTATTCCATACGTGACAGGTTGCAAGCCCATCGCCGCCTATAAGAATACTAACTGGTTTCCTCACGATGTTTTCCTTCACCGTTCACTCTGTTTTTTATTTATCTTTAATTCAAATAGGTATTGTGTTTTGTGTGTTCTTTGTAAAATAAAATAGCCTATGATTTAAATCGCAATAAAATTAGTTTGCAAGCCGCATTTTTTATTGTATGTTATTTTACTACGGATATTATAATAATATTGTATAAGTAGATAGATAGATAGAAAATACTTTACTGCACACCACATAATAAAAATAAACAAAAATAGAAAACTAAACAAAAAAACACAATGACATACAATCGGCGGTCTTATCGCTTAATAGCGATCTCTACCAGACAACCTGTGGATGGATAAATGGACAAATTGAAAAATAAGTAGGAGTGTGACTAGAAAAAGAATAGGTAAGAAGTATAGACACGAATATGATATCAATTTCATACAAATTAAATAAAGTTGAATTCACGGGCAAAAGCTTCTCGGCTAGTCAGTTAATATTATAACTAGTTAGGTATTTGCCTATCCTTGTCTGATCTTATATTCTATATTAGATAAATGTTTTTATGATCTGCAAATATTTTTCTTATTATATAATATATCTCGAGTCTGGGTGTTTCTATTTATAATATGTATATATTTACAAACAAAAAGTATATATTATACTACTGGGAACCAGTTAACTGATATCAGTTATCTGGTTCCCATAGTACAAGCTTTGTTTAGTTTGGGGCTAGATGATGCTGTGTGAAAATATGTCCAACATTATTTATTTATTTATTACTAGCTTCTGCGCGACTTCGCCAGCGTGGTACCAACATTTTGAATAGCCTATATGCTATTCCACGTCACTATCTACGCTTATTCCAAGTTTCATCCAAATCGGTTCCCTGGTTTAGGCGTGATTAAAACACAAACATACAAACATCCAAATATCTAAACATCTAAACAAACTCACAAACTTACAGCTTTATTATATGAGTGGAATTTATTTTTATTATATCCTTGATATCTTTGAAGTTTTATATACCTTGTATATATCTTGTATATAAAACTTTGCTTAATTGTAAATATGATTATGATGCAGTTTTAACATAACCCATGGCCGAAAGTCCATGCTGTATCACACACCCCAAATTTTAGGACATTCTATTTTACCTGTTACCAAAACCGATCAAACAACTGCTGAATGCTAACAAAATATACCACACAATCAAGTTACATAGAACAATCTTAAACATTTTACGGCAGGGATAAGTGATATTCCAATTATTGTTTTATTAAACGAAAACTCACCCGTAGTTTATAAACATCACTATTACTACATAGTATAAATCAAACTCGCTTTCTCCGTCCCTATATCCCTATGTATGCTTTAATCTTTAAAACTACGCAACGGATTTTGATGCGGTTTTTTTAATAGATAGAGTGATTCAAGAGGAAGGTTTATATGTATAATACATGCATAATATAGTAGAGGAACACTGAATTTTAGAGGTATCTAATGTGATGTCGTGTATTACTAATACACTTTTTGCACTTACATTGCAAACGCTCGCTAAACCCTAATATGTAGCATCAGCATTACACCCGTGCGAAGCCGGGGCGGGTCGCTAGTGATTCTATAAAAAAACTTTTTTAATTTTTTTGTGATAGCTTTCCATTGCTCCGCATAAACAGTGAACGCGACAATAGTAAGTTTGTCCACACCACATCAATTTGTGCTCGGCTCATACCTCGTGTTCGACTCATCTAGCATCTTAGACATACCTTAGGAAATCTCGTGAGAACACCGTTCTATATTGACTCTACCAGCGTCACGGTAAACAAACAAACAGCGCACAGTGGCTGGATTCGATGTGTTTACACACTTGTGTTTATGGAACGCGCGTGGGTAACGAAAGATCGGCTTTTGGTTATGATATTTACATTTGTTAATTTTAATAAGTACCTAGAAAAGCGAGAAATAATCGATTTTGTAAGGTTCAGTGTTTCAGTATTATATAATATTACAGCTGTGAATATACCTAGTGAGCTTTGACTTTCAATGAGTAGGTACTGAAGTGAATAATTTCACGTACAACTATTTTTATAATTTTGACTTAACAGTAAATAATAATGCTTCAATGAAACAGAGTCGTGCTGACCAAGTGCGGTGGTACCTTGATATTCGATCCACTATGTAGTGCCTGTGTAAGTAGGTAATTCTTGCGGCGTTTGTATGTAGCTTAGTTTAGTGCCCGGGGTGGGTAAAGTCTACTTGAGTTAAGTTTGAAACCAACAAATACTAACACGATATAAGACTATTTGCTACTGTAACCTATGTGAGAATAAAATCATATTTAAATTTTCACAAAAATATAATATATATCACCATCATCATTTGCCTGCCCTTATCCCGCTTATTTATAATATATATCACCCTAGATAAAATAATACTATACTACTAATACTTGAGAGAAGGCTTTGTAAAACAGTGTGACCAAGTGAGACAGTGCAGGCTAGAAACAAAACCAACAATAATATTAAAAATATAAACTTATAAAACTAGAAGAAATGCGTATTTAACAAATAAAAAAAATTAAGCAAGACCAAAATTCAAACCGATATTAGGATCGAAAGTCGAGATCCCATCACAAGCATTGCTCTGCGTTTAAAATAGTGTAAAAACCTGACAAACAAGATACGCTAAAAGGCAAAAGCTACAAAGATTAATTTACTCTACCCTCACGTCACAAAAGAAACACATTTACATCCAAAATAATGTTGGTGATCGGCTATAATGTATGAGGAGAAAATAGGCCTGGGCTCTGGGGAACAGCCCACCTCAAAACTTAGTTCGGGAACGGTAAATTATTCGAACCTGCGGAGCCCAAGGGATTCGAAGAATAACAGAAGAAGCGAGCCACGGTAATTGATGGGGCTCTGCGTTTGTAACTACCACAGTAACTACATTGTAACGCGATACCTCGTTTTCACCAACAAATTTTTTTATATACTAGAACTCCAAAACACTCCAAATCACCATTTAATTTAATACCTGTTTCGCACAAGCAAATACTAAACTTTTTTCATCCCAGAAATTGTATAATTACAGTCATATCATAACGCATCTTTGAGTGTTTTCTCTGAGTATCTTAGATCAAGCTGTTCAGTTTAATTGCTTCGAATATTCATCAAAAGAGTTTCACCATCAACTTTAGAATAATACAAGATCAAAATAAAAATAACTAAGATGACAGAAGACAGTTTCAACTGTCACTTTTATTTTGTGTGGCTTGAAAACGAGAACAATTTGAGGTGTGGTGGTTACAAATGTTTTATAAATAACATTGATGATACCAATTTAGCACGTTGCAATAATAAAATCTTGTGGTAAGTAATAACATCAAGTTCAGTTATTCGAGAGTTGGTGCCTGCCATAGCTTACGGAAACTGCAGAAGAATCTTTATCTCAGTGGTACAAAAAACAGCTCTCAAAATAGAACTGAAACTTTTAGATGTCTTTGAGATCTTCATCATAATGTTACTAGTTTATAGCACTAGGGTTTTGAATGCGCCTCAAAGAGGCTCCTATCGTAAACTTGCCATATTGTTTGTACTTTTTAGGTTCTGCGACACCGATTTCCTCACGATGTTTTCCTTCACCGTTATTTAAGCCGGGTCTCCTGAGACACTGTTTTTGTGTTTTCTAACACCTAACATCAAACATCGAACAAAATATGGGCGTGGCCTAACTGTTTTGCAAACAAAAATGCTATCCGAGTCGGATGGAAAACCATGTTTTGTTATTTTTAGTCGCAGGTTTTACACATCCTACTCGTAGTTTTTGGACAGAAAACTCATTGGTGCACGATCGAATTCGAACCAACTACTTAGAATCAGACTACGGGTTCAGAACCACGAAATACCTACAATGTTTTTGACCTTATTTTGAAACTGAAAGTACTAGGCCATCAGGACTATAAAAGAGGTCCATTAATCGGTGTAATTTTACGAAAAGCAGTTTGTGACACAAAACATCCCAGTCATGTCTGCGGTTCGTTTTGCATATGGCCAATTAAAATTCGTATTATGAGAACCGCTGAGGGTTGTTGCGACCAATCGATCATTCACTTAATTGACAAACGATGGCTAAGCTATATACTTGTGGGTGCTTCAGCACTGGCGTTTATCACAAAAACATGATACCCAGTTTGATATTTGAACTGAGCTTAACAGACGAGGTCAATTTATATAAATGTTGGCCAATCAGGTGCGAGTTGGTTCGATTTAATACGAAAGTGAACTGCACTCTTTTTTCTCCGTGAGTCCACTGACATTACTAAACTAAGCCATCATGTGCGTCACTTATATTCACTTTATTTTTTTAAATTAATTACTTTACCCTCATACATTGTATCCTTTAGATCTTCCAGATAGTAAAGAATATGTACCTATTTATTTATTGCAAACTTTTAAAGGAAAATAATTAAATGGTGTGGGACGAAAGCATGCGCTAAATGTGGTTTAACTCATTTATTTAATTAAGCACAGCGAATGTACTTAAATAGCCACGTAAAACGCGTAGTTTCCTGAATTATTATTATTGGTTAAAGCAAGTATTATTATGTATAGTCTATGAAAAAGCAAAGTGCAAAAATACCAAAACGTGTACTTTTAAAAATCACAATCATGTAAGCATACTTGCATAGGTACTTCAGTTATACATTGCCTGTTGCATTTTGTTAAGGATCAGCGGGTACGTGTATTCATCATCTCAACCATCTCTCCCTCATCGATTTCTACAGCGATCGGTCTTGTGCAGCCTGCACCCAACGGCTACCAGCAACCTTTACCAGATCTTTTCATCTAGTAGGGGGTCGTCCTCTGCTGCGAATTGCGGTGCGTGGTCTCCACTCGAAAACTTTTCTGCCCCAACGGCCGTCAGTTCTACGAGCTCTAAGCGGTCACTACCACTTCAACTTGCTAATCTTACTTGTACTTGTGTTCATGCATTGTAAAGAAGATGATTTTTCTATGAGAGTTTTGGCAGAATACCAGAGCGTTATCACTTCTATAGATGTCATGGCAATTCTCTATTTGACCCGCTATCTCTGTAATTTTTAAAACAAGCTAAACATATTTTGACAGTATAATTTTCTCAGAATCATGGGGGCTATGCTGAGGAGTGATCCGATGACGTACTGCAATATGTTTCTGCAGCCGGAAGCAGCGTTCGAGATAATGTCGGAGCTCGGTGAAATGGGCTGCATTCAGCTGATAGACGTACGATACAATTTAAGATCCTAGTTCTAAGTATACACCGCTATTTTATGACTACCAAAAAAAATTTAAGGACAGTTGCAGCAGATGCAGAAAATGATAATGGCATGGTCAACTTTTTTTTATTTAACGATCACAAGGTTATCGAGGATTGTAGTCAACCATAACCGAACAAAATTTTATGAAAACTGTACAAATAAGTATTATAGACCACAATCGCGTACAGACTCTCATTCGAACTATGTTCTCGTATCATCCCCAGTCAGTAAAATCGCAGTAGCTTTCATAAATCCATTGTCTCCATTATATTTTTTTCTCTTTTTTTGAGTTTTAACTACATAAATGTGATAAGTAACAGACACCGAGATCATGTTTAAATTTTTTTTGGTAATTACAAAATAGCGGTGTATTTAGGACATTATAGGTACCCTTAGTTAGATTTCTTTTAAGTATCTTGAATACATAAAAAGATCTGAAAGAAAGTCTACGACGCCTTGGAGATACAGTCGTGATCATGTTTTTACTTATCAAAGATGTGCGAAGGTTTTAGTGTGCAGATGCTTTCGTTGCAAACGAATTTATTTACATCATGTAAGTGTTTATATTTTTTTTTGTTTGAGGCGTAATAGATTAGAATAGAATAATATAATTAGATGTGCGAAGTTTGTTGTCTATATTAACTACCGATGAAATACCGGTTTTAATCTTAAACTCATACTTACTTACTTACTATCCTGGCGCATCGACCCCAAAGTGGGTCCTGGCCTCCAACACAATAGAACGCCATCGGTCTCTATCTTGCGCCGCTTCCACCCAGTCCGGTGCAAGGATTTGAAGTGAACGAAGGTCTTTCTCCACTTCATCCTTCCACCTATATCTGGGACGGCCGACTGGTCGACGGCCGACCGGGCGGGCTTTTCACCCCGTGAAAAGCCCGCCCAGCTGCACGATCCTCTCTCATACGCAACACATGACCGAGCCAGCGTATTCTGTGTGATTTAATTTCGCCAATGATATTAGGCTCGGCCACAAGCTCAGCAATCTCTCGGTTCTTCCTCACTCGCCAGGTACCATCTTCGCGTTGCACTAGACCCAAGATCTTTCTGAGCACCTTTCTCTCCGTTACCAGAAGCTTGTGCTCTTCTTTCTGAGTAAGGGCCCACGCTTCACATCCGTACATCAGAATTGGACGGATAACCGTCTTATAGATGCGAATCTTAGTTCTCCGGGAAAGAAGCTTGGACACCAAGATTTTGTGTAGTGCTGCACTACAACGAAGCGTGTTTTGGACTCGTAGCTCGATTTTGTCTCCTCTAGTATTCGTGTCCGTCACAGTGCATCCCAGATATTTGAACCTATCCACTCCTCTGAAGACTGAGTTGCCAACCTTTAAACTCATAACTGAACTAATTAGTTTTGCAATTATTATTTTAATTATCAATAAACAATATCAATACAGCACCAATTTATTGTTAGCTATCATTTAAATTATTGCTAATTACATGCCTCATTCATATGTTGTGTTAGTTTTGCTGTTTCACTAGCTTCCATTTCAGTTTAGTTCGTTATATCCTGATGAAAAACGAATAATCCCAAATTACCCTACAAAAAAATTTAAATCTATAGAATTAGGCCTTTATACAAGAAAACATTTTATTGATCTAAGAATTCTTGAGTAGTTTATCTCAGTTTTCTATACTTAATATTATAAAGGGGAAAGATTTGTTTGTTTGTTTGTTTGAAATGAATAGGCTCCGAAACTACTGGACCGATTTGAAAAATTATTTCATCAATAGAATCCCACATTATCCCCGATGAGCATAGGCTATATTTTATCCCGGGGAAGTGAAGTTTTCCCAAGGGATCGTGGGTAACACCGCGGCGGACAGCTAGTTAAAAATAAAGTTATATTCGTATGAGCTAGTGACCAATTCTGATAACGGAGTTTATCCTAGTAATCCAACAGGTTGCGATTCTTATTTATTTATTTAGGATTACAACAATTGTTACACTGAACACTTTTACTAATCTATAAATACATAAAATAGGGACTACAACTTTTCACTGTAAACACATTATGCTTTATATTTACCTAATTAAAACTAATATAAATTGAATCTGCGTACTAGCAATGCCTATCTACTTACAAAGTACTTAATTTAATGAGCTTTTCCATTAAATTTAATAAGGGTAGTGCCGAATATAGACTAATATAGACTGTTGCAGTGATGCAAAAAGTATATTGCCTCTATGGGATACGATCCAGCCGCATGCCGCGAGTTATGAACCGCAAGCCCCCTCGCAGACTGCAGACTTTGTATCGGCCGATAGTTGAGACGGGCTATACTTCTCCATACTCATTACGAGCCGAAGTATATTCCGTCTCAACTATCGGCCGATAAAAAGTCTGCAGTCTGCGAGGGGGCTAAGGCCACCGTTGCTAATGACATTGACGTCGAAATAGCAGATATACAGAGGCGTACCTCTGTAACCTAACCTACACCGTAGTGTAGGTAACGGTGTCGCGAGTTCAATGTTTTTTTCCCATCTCACAAAATGCCCAACGCGCCTAAAGAAGTTTTCGCTTCAAAACCGTGCATGTGCATCTACACACAA
The DNA here is from genome assembly GCA_963565295.1 of Epirrhoe alternata. Taxonomy (NCBI): domain Eukaryota; kingdom Metazoa; phylum Arthropoda; class Insecta; order Lepidoptera; family Geometridae; genus Epirrhoe; species Epirrhoe alternata. The sequence continues at coordinate 8,656,291 of OY751375.1, forward strand.
TAAACCCGCCTCCGTGAGATGGAAAAACACAAAGACAGTAAATAAATTACGCGACTTTATAAATAAAACTAAAAGCTGTTGGTTCTTTTACTTTTTGGTCCATTAGGAGGAAAACTGTTGGGCCGTTGCTAAGCTGAATTTGGAGCTTTAATTAAGTTTCTGCGATATGCCTTAATGTCAATTAGCTGCGATGTAGCGTGTAACTTACTGTCGCAAAGCTTATAAAGTCATTTTAAAGTTCCGTAAACAAACTTTTCTTGTTTTTTATACAATTAGTTTCTATATTTTTTTGTCAATTCACTATCTTTTATGTTTAAATAAATAATGCTGGATGGACATTTCACATAGCATCATCTAGCCCCAAACTAAGCAAAGCTTGTACTATGGGAACCAGATATCTGATATGCTACTTATATACTTTTTGTTTTGTAAATACATACATATTATACATAGAAACACCCAGACCCGAGATAAATATTTGCAGATCATACAAACATTTATCCCGCCGCGGGGATCGAACCTGCAACCTTCTGCGTCCCAAGCGGGCTTTAACCCACTGCGCCACAGAGGTCGTCAGTTTAGATGCTAACTTCTGAAAAAAGTGTCAAATATGTATTTCGATTTGCCTCTGACTACCCTTAGATGCCCTATCAATCATGCATAAAAAAGAGCTATTAACTGCGAGAAACAGCTGGGATTTTGTTTCGTTTGAAAATGGATAATTCTTTTTTAAAACATGACATCTTATATCAAAGGGCCCTTTAATAAAACCTCATTGCATGCCTAAAACCTTCAACAACGTAACTACTCATATAACCAATGCTCCCAAACCTAATAAATCACGGGGAAATAAGTAGATCTCCTCTATATTCGTATTCACAATTTAAATGTACGGTCAGCGTCACCATTTGGTAACTCCCCTGCAGTAAAAACCTCCTTACTAAGGGGGTTACCAATTGGTGACGCTGAATGTACATCCATACTAATATTAAAAATGTGAAAGTAATTATGTCCGTCTTTCTATCTGTCTGTTTGTTTCCTTTTTATGCTCAAACCACTGAACATATTAGGCTGAAAATTGGCATGGATAAAGGTTGTATCTCAGAAACGAAGGACATAGGCTATTTTTAATGCTCAAAAAATTAAAAATTCCCGAGAGACCGAGGGTCACACCGCGGGAGTGCAGCTAGTTTCTGAATAAAATACGAATACAATATTGGCTTAAGTCTAGTCTTGTTTTCGATAAATGAACGTTGGTTACGGGATTTCGATGGTAACATAGTTATAGTGACAATGAGCTCGGGTCTCAGTCTTGGGTATACGAGTACCTTACCTATTCAATTTTCAAACTAAAAAATATTTAGGCCTTTACATCTATATTAGATGAAAACAGCGGCAGGAGGCAACCTTTGTCTACACTAAACGGGACGCTGAAATACCTGAGATCCCAAAGCTTTCAACTTAATCTGCCTTATTCACAGGAAAGACATGGTCAATATGACATGTGAGGAGCTGACTGCGCTGTGGGTTTCCTCACGATGTTTTCCTTCACCGTTAAGAGCTTGTGTTAAGGTGCATATAAATTTTACGAAACGAAAAATCGATTAATGCACGGCTGGGAGAACCCACGACCTTGGGATTGAAAGTCGAGGCTAACCTCATTCGGCCAACAAGGCTCTTCCAAACTAACTTTGACAATATTTTATGTGTCAGCGATCTATAATACACTTTCATTCAAAATGTATCCCTTGATCATCCTTTGATAATTTCATAGGATTAAAAAAAATAAGTTGGGTAAACACGACCCGGAATTAAAATTTACACATTTAATAGTAATGTTTATATTTTTTTTTTATATCAGATGACTCCCGAAGTCCAAGCTTTTCAACGGAGATACATCTCTGAAGTGTGCCGCTGCGCTGAGATGGAGAGAAGGCTTCGATTCATGGAAGCGGAGATGTTGAAGGATAAGATTTACATGCCTTATCCGAAAAAAGAGCCTGAAGCGTTGCATCCAAATGAAATGGTCATGTATGAGGTGAGTTGGAACTATAAGGCTTGAGTTCCGTACCTCAAAAGAAAAAAAACGGAACCCTTATAGGATCTTAGACTACAAGTACATGGAAAAATCTGAAAGTCTGTAGTTACAAAATAGCGGTGTATAACGCCAGTTCGTCCAGATCTAAGTTGATTACTGGAATTAGTTGTCAATTTAAATTGTATTTACAGAATATGTTTGAAAAGTGGGAGCAGGACATTAGTGAAATGTCAGAAAACCAGGCTAACCTTATGAAGAACTACCTTGAGATGAGCGAGATGTACTACGTTTTAAGCCATATAGGGCCTTTGCTCGGAGACGCTGAAATACGCAGGGAGTCTTTATTTACCAGGCAGGTTCATTTAATTTTGGACGATCTCTATGGCGCAGTGGGCGAAAGCCCGCTTGTGACGCAGAAGGTTGCAGGTTCGATTCCCGTCGCGGGATAAATGTTTGTATGATCTGCAAATATTTATCTCGTTTCTGGATGTTTCTATGTATAATTATGAATATATTTACAAAAAAAAGTATCTAAGTAATCTGTCAGTTATCTGGTTCCCATAATACAATTTTGCTTAGTTTGGGGCTAGACGAGACGCTGTGTGTTAAATAAATAATGTCCAGCATTATTTATTTTATTTAACAACTTTGAAATTTCTGGTTATTATATTTCTTGAACCAGTGTAGTGAAACAATTTTAAGTTCAGTTCAAAGATGCTCATCTTGCATTTAACACAATATTGTTTTCGAACTTTTAGATTTGCAGCATACCGGTCTCCTCACGATGCTTTCCTTCACTATTTAAAAATAGGTACTGGCATATTAACATACGTTTTGTAATAGAAAAACTCATTGGTGCTTTACCGGATTCGGACCGGAAGGTGGGGTTTGACTAATTCAAGTACAGTCAGCGTCACGAACTGGTAACCACTTCGTACGAGGTACACCTTTCAGTGTCTTATCTGGGCGTCTGGCGTCTTCCCATTCCATTCAATTGTCATACTAAATACATGGAAATAAAGCACAAATTAGGACACACAGTATGTCATTGATCGAACGTCCGATTCGCTTTTGTTTTGTGAATTGAATTTGTGCTTTATTTCCATGCATTTAGTATAACATTTGAATGGAATAGGAAGACGCCTGTCGTCAGACGCCAGTTAGGTGGAGTTTTACGCCTTATGGCAGTAACCAGTTAGTGACGTTGACTGTACCTCATCTACACTAAACATTTTCTTAGAGGGTGCTTTGAACCTTAACTTCGTTTATATTAAGAGCGACTAAGCAAACTGCACTAAGAGCGCTTCAAAACACATTAAACGAAAATAAATCTCAAAGGAAAGAAATACTAGGAAGGAGGATTTAGTGTCCAAAGGTTAAGTGTTTTCAATGAGAAAGCAAAAAGATTTCAAGGAGTTTTGTCTTCCTATTGCATCCTTTAGCTCCGAGTCCTTTTCTCATCTGTTCTCTGGAATTTAATTGAAACTTGAAAACCTTGTTTGATTACTAGCTACGCTCTGCGATGCTACCAGCGGTCCTTTGGGATTAATTCACTTTTTCAGGTTAAAAAGTAGCTTATGTTTCCAGACTATAATCTATTCCGTTCAGCCGTTTCATTCTGATTGATTAAAAGCATCCATGCATCCAAAATTTTACATTTTTAATATTAGTAGGAGTGGGCGAGTGGAATACTACCTCGACATTCAATTCGAAGTTCGTAGGTTCAAGCCAGTCATGCGTCGCAAAATGTTTTGTTTCACAAAACGTATAACGATAAAGGAAAACATCGTGACAAACCAGTTGTTATTTGGCACGTGCTTCTAACATCAATCTTTAACAACTTCAGAGAATACCGAAAGAATGTGATGGGATAGGTACACTTGAGATCCATTTTCATAAAAAAGTTAAGTAATAAAATGCTTGTTCTTTATTATTTAACTTCTTACTAAAAAAATACTAAAACGAAGCACAATAATTAATATTTAAATATTGTGCTTCGCAATGCCGTAGCACTCCGTAGCACTTCGTAGCATAGTCTACGAATTATTTCAAAAGCCCTTCCTTTGTCCAACAAGCGGGAAAACAGCGGTTTATTTTTTTGACCTAAACTCGCACATTCATCGTCACAAGAAGTAAAGTGTCGACTCCGCCACAAAGCACCTTGACGCATGCACGGCCTGTTGCCGCTTCTATTTTATGTAACCTTTTTTGGCGTTCCGTCGCAAAAACGATAATAAATAAAACCTTTTTTGCAGCTTGATAGACTACTAAGTTTGTGTAGATTTGTTTTACGATAACAATGTGAATACATTTTTAAACTATCTATTAAATCCTATGCGAATATTTGGTTGGGTGAATGGATGTTTTGCTTTATGGATGTTTGTTACTCTCATGCTGGAATGGCGAAACGGGTCTGAATGAACCCTAGAAAAGATGTATTTTTTTAGTTTAAAATAGCACTGGGGTATTTTAAATATCACGCAAGAAACGAAGCTACGAGTCGAACCATGACGTGTTTAAAACAAGACAAAAAACCCTAGGTCAATTTTCTTTATTCGAACTTGTCCAAATTTTTATGGAATTCACGCTCGTTATTTTTATCCACGCGCTTACTTTATATATGTGCATTTTGTAAGGTTTTTGTTAAAGTCGGTCGCACAAAATCATGATAACTTTGTTTGTATGTTGACCTTTCGTTATTAATGAGGTCTTTGTAAGCACGTGGTTTATCAGTCTATGTCGTGTATCATATTTTAAATCAAACAGTTATGTAAGTTAACTTTTAAAATACAACACGAAGGAATGGTGCATTATAGAACAAATAACCGTTTAGAACTTGTGTTAAATTTTACGAAACGCAAAATCGCAAAATTCTAAACAGCTCTATGATCGAATAAGGTTTTGTACAGTAACTCCCATTTGTATTAGGACTGTTAACTTATACGGACTTACTATTTTTTGTTTTGTATCGGATCAGTGCTTTTAGGATTATTGAGCGGGGTTATTCATTGTCATCTATTTCTTTTAAAAGTGATTAAAAAATAAGCAATAGTACCTACACCATACATGACTCATTTGAAGGAACTTACAGAAAAGGACAAGGAGATATAGGTCCAGGCGGGCGTCTCGTCGTGATGACCGGCGTGGTTCGACGCTCCAAGTGCTTTCACTTTGAGATGATGCTGTGGAGGATCTCGAGAGGGATCATATACTACCGCCAAGCAGCCGAAGACAAGATTTTATGGGACCCACATTCAGTAATATTATACAACGATGTTTATAATGCTTGTACTTCAAACCATCTAAGAATAACCAGCCTGATCGATGATTTAGGTGCTAGGCAAGATTTCATCTCAAACCATGTCTCAGCATGTTGATGAGTCTAGGCAGGTTGTATGAAGTACCTAGACGTAAAAGGACTAAGTTTTTTGTACTTACTTCAAAGTAAAACGCACAACTTATAGGCCCTTATACTTATAAACTTGACATAAAGTTATGTCATGCATATGCATATGCCTAACCTATGAATAACCATAAAAAAAATTAGTTTTTGCGTGACAAGTTTATTAGTAACGCCCATAGTTTTTTCATTCAAACAAAAATACTTAAATCTTATTTGATGAATCTACAATATTCCAGTTCTACTAGTTAAGGCCCAACTTATTAAAAAAAATGAACAGAATTTATATAAAAATTCATACATATTTTCAACAAAGGATTCAATGTTTGCGGTGTGTTGGTAGGGAGTAAGTTTGCTTCGTGTAAGCTTGTTTTCAAACATCATTATTTTCTCGCCTCGCTGCGTTCTTTGAGTTGCACGAGAGATGTGTAAATCCTGCTTTGGTTGCTTAGTTGTCTGGATATTCACGTGTCATCAAAGTAAGGTCCTATATAAATGTCAAGAACGGGTTAGTTGGTATGAACAAGAAACATTGAAATCTGAATCACTTTGCATTTATTAAAGAACAACTATTTTGCCGTAAATTTTTTTTTTTTCTAAATCTGTAATACCTAACTAGAATTATTCACGTAAATTATCGTCGTTATTTGGATACTAACAAGGTTTCAATTTTCAACTCATCCCAATTATTTGAAACCTAGTCTATTAACCATTAAATTATTGGAAACCCTTCAGCGTAGGTATCGAGTTTGCTAATCAGCTTTTATATTACTGTAAACTTAATTGTAAAATAATGTACAGCCAATTAGTCTGATGCACGTGAAGCAAAGGTTTGGTAATATTAAGAATTTAGAAATGTATTTTCTCTGAGCTGGCAATTAATATATCATCCTATATATACATTCTTCTCACAAGCTTATTGGTTAATTGTAGGTTTTAATTAGTCTTTTACTAAAAGCCGAGAATAAATCTATACTAATATTATAAAGAGGAAAGATTTATTTCTTTGTATGTTTGTTTGTTTGAAATGACTAGGCTCTGAAACTATTGGACCGATTTAATTATTTTTTTCACCAATAGAATCCTAAATTATCCCCGATGAACATAGGCTATATTTTATCCTGGGGAAGTGAAGTTTTCCCGAGGGATCGCGGGTTACAGCGGCTAGTAACATATAAATTAATTTCAATTATTTTTCAGGGAATGGAGATACGCAAGGTAGCGTTTCTAGCCGTCTGCCAAGGAGAACAGCTGAGCATTCGAATGGATAAAGTATTTAGTGGTTTCCGTGTAAACACCTATCCATGCCCTCAAACCAACTCAGAGAGGAGTGGCATGATGGTCAAAATTGATAAAAGGATTACTGATTTAGAAGAGGTTTGTTATTTTTTTTTTTTCAGAGAAACGAAAATGAATGATTGTGTACAAGCCAAGGCTTATAACCTGGAGAACTGGTCGTGGTGAAGCTTGAGTCGTTCTTGATCAGAGCGTCGAAGCTATGCAATATTATGTGGGGTCACAGAAGTGGATGACTGACCGCAATTGGCAGTACCAACTGAACGCTTCCATACCGTTGCTAAGCCAAGACTTCATATGAACTAAGAAATGAAAAGTCTTATCAAAATTTTGGATTCCGACGGGATTCGAACCCGCATCGATCAGACGATCCTCCTAAAGCCGGAGTGCCTTACCGCTCGGCCACGAAATCCTACTTGTCGGTGTCCAAATTTTCGCTAAGCTCATATTTTTCGGTTAAGCACCGATTAGCGCCATCTACACGTTCACTAGTGAACTCATGCTCATTGTCTGAAATTCATATCAACTGTTCATATGAACTTACTAAATGTATAATTATCCTTATGGTATTTCATATCTAGGCATTCGTGAAGTTAGCCGTTTTGATGCGCAGTTGTATGAAAAAGCGCCGCGAATTCATAAATTCCTTGATCCGGTGGATGTACTGTATAATATACAAATGGTCCATACATGACATCCTCCTCTCATGAGACTCGTATTACGAAGTGATGATTATTTTATATGCAACGGATAGTTTATTGTATTCGTTTTGAGAGAGCTATATTATAGTTAGCTGCAATCCCGCGGTGTGTGACCCGTGGTGCCTTGGGATATTTTAGTTTTTTCGGTATAAAAAGTAGACTAGTCCTTCCCTGGGATACAATTTTTATCCTTGCCAATTTGCAGTCTAATCTGTTCAGTGGTTTGGGCATGAAAAGGTAACAAACAGACATACAGACAGAGTTACTTTCACATGTATCACATTAGTATGGATATGGATTTATTAGTTACTACACTATACAAAAGTTAAACCAACATTCCCAGTTACTAAACTTCAGTGTGATAGAAAGAACAAACTTGCAAGATACCTGCCACTTTTAAACCGCTAGTTCTAGCTTTGCAATGTTTTGCTGATCATGGGAGCAGAACTTCTTAGGACATAGCGAGAAAGAAGAACGATTCCGTCAAACGTTGAAGCCGTTAGAATATAAATAAATAAATAAATAAATAATGCTGGACTATTCACACAGCATCATCTAGCCCCAAAGTAAGCAGAGCTTGTGTTATGGGTACTAAGATGACTGATATATTACTTATATACTTTTTTTGTTTGTAAATACATACATATTATACATAGAAACACCCAGACCCGAGACAAATATTTTATAATATTATGCAATTGCATTAAATACATTTTTAGCGTGATACTTTTTTTTATGACAACTGTAATTCAAAATCAATACCTATATAGTGACATGATCGGGATATTATGAATTCTAGCTACTAGCAAAAAATGGGTATACCAAATCAAATATAGAGAATATAGAGACCTAGACATGCGTGGTTTAAATAAAGTAAGTTCGTATGAGTAAGTGGCCAACTCTGGTGACGGAGTTTTTAGGCCGCCTAAAGGCCTCCGTCATGGTTTGACGTGTGGTTTAAATGACTAAAGATCTGAGTTGAAGTCCATAGTTCCTATGAATAGAGTCTAAATTTGAATATATTTTGCAGGTACTGATGACAACTAAGTACCACCGCTGCAAGGCTCTACGTACGGTGGGCAGACAATGGCGCTCTTGGATGATAAGAGTGCGTAAAGCTAAAGCCATCTACCATAACATGAACCTTTTTACTTTGGACATAACGAAAAACTGCCTGATTGGTCAGTGCTGGGTGCCGAATCGGGATTTGCAGGCAGTTCAAGATACACTGGAAAACTGTTCTGTAAGTTCTCTTTTTCGATTACTTTCGATGATATGCAGGGGATTGTCGAAGGGGATTTCTATACCTGCCCATTTCACGCGCCATTATTGTTGCTGCATTTTGTCGGTGTTTTATATACACTGTATTAAAATGTGGCTGCATTATGTATGAAAGAATTTTAGATGGTTTGCGGTCAGGCACATGATGCGATATTCTTAATTGGTAGTTGACCGATCGTTTTCGCACTCGATTTATAATGTCATAAAAAAGATGGCACGAATAATTCTCAAGTCACACTTAACACGTAAACGCCTCCGCACCTTCATTGCCCGCCATAGTCCGGTAACACTAAAACGGCCTCATAGGCCATTAGTATTAGGCCCTCCGATTTAATAAAAAAAAAAACTCAAGTCACTTTCCTATTGTCTTTATTGTCTGGATATAATCATATTATAGTCTGGATTTTATATTCTAAATCGTATATTTGATAAGTAGACAAATACAATACTTTTTTTTCTTTGATTTTGTTCTAGTTAATTTAGTATTCAAAAATTGTTTGATCTTGATTAGGTTTATTATTTATGTATTATTAAGTTGTGATATTGGACTGTTATTTTTAAATTCAAAAATAAATTCAGTGTTCCTTTAATTGAGTTATTGGGAATCATTTTGCTTTAAACAATAAACTTTGCTTATTACTTTTCCAGTAAAATTCACACGTTCAAGCTTCATTATTTATTTTTCCGCGCTACATTACTCTGATATAATTGTTTAATTGTAATTCCTGAAATACCAAACGTGTTTGTAGCAGATACTGCATTGTAAAATCTGAGTATTCAGCGAAATGCTGATAAAATATTTGCGCCGTTTTCGGAAACAATTTTGAACCATACCAGTAGGTGAATTTGTAAACTAGGTAATCGAAATATGAAATAGCTGAATCGAATATATGAAAGGAAGACAACACAAACATGTTTTATCATCAGTTTTAGATTTCGGTATTTTACGAATTTGGTACAATTACTATCTCAGTAATTACTTTTTGGATAAAATTACGTACAGTCACGGACAAGAAGATGTATAGGTACACTCCATACTTTTAAAATTAATATTACACTAAAACTAATAAATGTAGGTTAAAAACAAAAAGCGGAAATGATTTCACATTGAACTAGTGGCGAAATCAATATAAAAATACCAGAACATTGTAGGACATGTTGACCTGTACATGGGTTAAAACATTATAGTATACATCTTATTATCCGTGACTGTACAATAAACATTGGAAATAAAATACCCATCTATAAAAAATTATGTCAGCTGCAATGACCTAAGAAACTTCAACTGTTTTGCCAAGAGTCAGTGCTGTCACCTAAAATACTCAATTATTTACTGAACCGCTAAATTCCGTAGTGACTTAAAAATTAATTGCCTAACATCCTAACTATAACAGGTGAATTGAATAGTCTTCACAAAATTTACCAATTAAAAAGAACTTCCAAAAGTTTGTTTTCACATTGTTGGTTTCATGGTGAATTCTCATGAAACGAATACTATTTGTTTTAAGTATTTGCTAATAATTTTTTCCTTTTTTGAAGTGAAAACTTCTTTAGGCGGGTTTGGCAGTTTTAATAATTTTGGATTCACCTCGAAAAGGTCACGTGCGAATCACGTGCGAATCACGTGACTGCTTACCGACCCTGGGCCCTTACCATGAAAGTACAAATCCGACATTATCGGCCGATTTTTAGCCATTTGGTACTCCCAACTGCATCGTATTTCGGGTCGTTCGAAAAGGTTCAATGCTAAATCCATGGTTCGGGTCAACATTGAGCGTGTCCGACCGACTTTAATTTTGACGTTTAGTTTATTAGATCCTCAGGTTATTTTATAGATTTAGCATGGTACCTCTTTGATATTATCATTACTAGGGATGGGTCGATGCGCGCTGACTAGAACCGAAATGCGGCATTCGGCCTAAATTCGGTTTAAATGCCGAATATTCGAAGGAAGACTATACAATAACATAATAATATTAACGGAACTGCTTGAATAAAATAATACATCGAAGCCAGAGTGACGCTTTACCAACTGAGCAAATGCGCAATCGAAAGGGTATGGTTAAAATTTTGTGGGGTACGGTTGCTTATGGCAGATACATTTTAGTAAATATTTCTTTCCTTTGACTCGCTCAGAATAATGTTAAGCTTCCAGGAGATGATTAAAATATTCATGCCGCGTCAACAAGACTTGACGTGCGTTTACTCGAGAAACTATCTAACTAGGTAGGGACCGAATTTCGGCCAAAACTACTCCTTGTTATGCACTATTAAAACCATAGACTTTGAATGTATAGACGAACAGTGACAGGTGAACGGCTATATAAAAAATAAAAATGTCAGTGATCGTTTATAGTGTTGTCAAGACTCTTGAATGTAAAATGTTATCGATACTTTTACTAGCGATATTTTATGTAGGACAATTAAATAAGTAGACAGTGGGTACCTATTACGTTTATTATAATAACTACACTAAACACCACTGAAAAAAGATTGTGTAGAATGATATGATCTAGAAGGCTTTTTCATCTCCACTAAGAAAATTCTCTAGGTATTTTGGTTCCATTCCTATAATTAGGTTCCTGAGAGTAGGTACGTATGAACAAGCCCATCTTGTTTTCAATTTGATCTGAAAAATAAAACATGAAATATACTTTATGTTAGGCATACCTAATTATTTACTGCTATCGACTCGAAGATTTCATCGATACATTATGACGTCGCACTTTGTCAAGCCCTAGCGTAAACAATCATTTTTACAATTTTACATAAAATACTCCTAAATTCTTCTTTAAGCAATGTCATTTCATGATACGTTTGAAGAGACACCTTTAATTTATGATTCTATTAATTCTTTGACCATTTTTATACAAAAAATGACCAAATAGTGATGATGAACAATGCAGTAAAAATTGACATAAAATACCTGTGAAATGTGTATTAATTGGATTATTCTTGGTGGATATTATATTCTAGATACTTCACATTCACTCACTGCACAAGACACCATAGTTTTTACCTAAATAAAATAAAATTTTACGACTTTGAACACCGCACGTTATTTAAAATTTTATAAAGCACGCTCTACACTTGCGACGCGCGAACGCGACGTATTACACTCGCAACATTCGCAGTAGCGCAGGAAACGCAGTCATGGTCTTGTGTACTGAAATAAACCTTTTTGAAAAAATAAGTAGGATTTTGTATAATAATGAACTTGAGCTATCAAAATAACATAGCACCTAATCATCGTCTTTTTCCCCATCTCTTTTTTGTTTGTTGTTATGTCTATTTATTACAAAGAGCTCATATAGTGTCACAGCAGCAGCAAAATACACTTCGTCATCCATTTTCTTTGATATAGTGATTTGTGAACGAGACTGCGAAACTTTGAGAGAGAGCGAGTGAGATGCATAGTGCACACGTTTATCACGTGAAGTTCACAGCGCAAATCGCGGTGTAAATTCTCGCCGCGATTCGCGCGCGAGTGTACAGCCCGCTTAAAAAGTTTCAAAGTAATGTGTCAATTTTTATGTCAAAATTGAGTTCTGCGTTTTATTTTTAATTCTTCAACCAGCAAAGGCAATAATTAGAAAGAAGTTATTATTTCTCTTTTGGAAAGCTTTATTTAATTTATTTTATTTGTGAAATGTTATTTTACTGTTCAAAATAATAAACTTCTATAATCTTATAGATAAATTACATCGATTGAGCAAATGGCTAATTGTTTATGAGTAGTTCCTCTATCTTTATATCTAAAATTGTATTCTGTCCGAACAAAGAGTACGCGTTGGTACTTACTATCCAAACCTCTTTTGTGGATTGGCTATGTTCCTGACCGATTTGAAATACGATCTATGTTCATAGTACGACGGATATCGCAACATCGGTCGTGCTTCGCGTCGGACCCAAACATTTTGAAAACGCTTTGCTGGACCATTGTTCATTAGTCTGTTGTAGTAGCAGTCTGCGTTTTATAAAAATAAAGGGTCATTTAAATACTCAAACATGTTTGAGTACCTACTTCGAGCACTACATTGATTTTATGAGGCGCCAAGGCGTCTCCGACAGAATAATCATGAAATGTACGTGTTAGCATTCTCTTAAATTTTGTGTGCTCTCCACTATGAACAAAAAAAACTTTCATTCATCTCATAATAAATTTCCTACGACTACGACGCTCGCCGATAGCCATTTTGCTATCGTGAATTTTGATATAAAATCAGCGATGGAGCTCGTGTCAAACTCAGACTATCGGTCGGAGTTTTTACATTCATGGTAAGGCTAAACTTCAAAAGAAAGTTCGTGCGGGCTAAGTCTATAGGAAAAACCAATAGAATGCATTTCAGAGTACGACGTATATCGTTACATCGGCCGTGTCTCGGTCGGGCCCGACCGACCCGATGTAAACTTTCAAAGTGGGCCCCCTGGTTATTTGTCAAGATTAGAACCGTTCAAGTTTGTGCCGGCATTCCTGGAGTGCCACTGTTTTTTTTTCCAGAACGCGGTTGGCACCAACGTGCCCTCATTCATGTCAAAAACTAGTACTGATTCTGTGCCACCTACTTACCATCGAACGAATAAGTTCACGCGCGGCTTTCAGGCTCTTATCAATGCTTACGGTGATTCAAAATATGGCGAACTCAATCCAGGTACAAAACATTATAAATAAATAAATAATATGTAATATGCTCAAAGTAAAGATCGTAGCTACAAAAAAGTAAGTACAGTCAGCTATGAAAGTCAGGTTAACAGTTCGATTTCTTAACGCTGAATATTTTTGATATATAAGAGAAAAAACGTTGCCCTGGAAATTATTATGCACTGAAACTGAATCTTCAGAATTAGACAAAATGGTCATGATAACGGAGTTCAAAAATATTCAGTTGTGTGACGTCGAATGCTAATCAACTTTCGCTTCTGATTGTACTTACTGCTTTGTTCTTATGGTGACTAGTAGTAGTATATAATAAACTATTAGAGATTTGATTGACGACCTCTGTATCGCAGTGGGCGAAGGCCCGCCTGCGATGCAAAAGGTGTACGATCACCGCGGCGGGACCAATGTTTGTATGATCTACAAATATTTGTCTCGGGTCTGGGTGTTTCTATGTATAATGGTTCTCTTTTCCACTGTATTTTGTACAATAAAGTATTTTCATTCATTCATTCATTCATTATTTGCTTTGAAAAAAGTTATTATAAATACGCGGAATGTAAAAATATTCATTTGATGGATACCACAAAACTTAAACATTTTTTTGTGTATGCTTAGCCCATTGCTTTGATGGGCAAAGCTTGTTTGTTTTGCCCGACATCCACGTTTTTCGGAACGTGGCTTTTATGATATTTCGACTTGCATATTGACATGTTGAAATAGCCGCGGGCATGTGGTTGATGTTAGATCAAAGTTCTGGTGTGTCTAATTTGCTTTTTCAAAAGCGCTGCTGTAGTTAAACCTATATTTTATGAAAATTGCTTTACTATTACTGAAACTAGTATATGCTCATTTTTGTTTTAATAACGGGACGAGATCGCGTATAGGTTACGATCGGTGCAACCCGGTCGAAACGTCGAGGTAAGATAATAGTTCGAATATTATCGAAAACCTATACGCGATCTCGTCCCGTTATTAAAACAAAAATGAGTTTAAATCGTGTGAGTTTAAAAAGTGTAGTATATGCTCATAGCTTGTGTTGATACAGCTTGGAAATAAAACTATCCAGACTTTTTTTTCAGGATTGTACACCGTGATAACTTTTCCGTTCTTCTTTGCTCTAATGTTCGGAGATGTGGGACACGCTCTTATTTTGGTAGCGTTCGCTAGTTGGATGATAAAGTATGAAAAGGAGTACTCACGGCAATCGTCAACTAACGAGATTTGGAATATATTGTTTGGAGGTGAGTTATTCTTCTGTTAAAATATCCTTTGAACCAGCATCTCTGTTGCAGTTAGAGGCAAGTGACTGGTACTGTTTTTAACCTTAGTTTGTGTCCCAGAAATGTATATTTCAAACTAATTATCTTTCTTTCAATATTCTTATACGAGATCAACATTGTTTTAGAATATAAAATAATTAACGTAAAACATTCATAAACGGAGGTACAAAAATATAATGAAATGCTAGATTTTGAGGCTAATTTTACGGGAAAGAGAATGCACTTCATGCAAAGCTCAATATTTAGACAGCGTTGGCGTCGCATCGTCCAAATCTCTTTAACCAATTATCACATCCGGACCCGAGCTTGGCTTCCTACCCCATTTCACCTCGCATGACATTTTGGCTGAACGGATTTATAGGAAGCAAATACACGTCAGATTGATTGCCAATCCGGTCGTATAGCACGTGGAGGGCCATACAGAAAGTTGGACGGGTCACGAATGAATAGGGCATAAATGACGTCAATCAAGGCTATATTGAATACCAGAGGTAGTGTAAACCTTTGTTAATTTTGCATACCCTGGCCCATCTGAATAATTATGTTAATCTCGTGCTTGAAGGTATATCAAAATACAACCTAAACCATGATAGTTGAGGCAAGAAGATAGCGTCTAGGTCTACCTATATATTAAACATACTCGTCGTAAGTATCGAGTTAAAATGTAAACCACAGTCCTCGAAAGAATGATAAACCAGTACGGATAGATCACCTAAAAGGAAGCTAGGCTTCAAACTGTGTTTGTTGCCCTGGTTATTCGGTATTGGTTGCGAAAGAACAGGAATTACCTAATTTTAAGACTATCATAAGTGATCCTAGCGGTCTTCTAACTGAATAAATGATTTTTGTTGACTTTAGATTTTGTTTTTCACTAAATATAGAACTATTTGTAAATAGGATGAAGGCTGAATCCACAATGCATTTTTTTCTTTCCCATTCACTGATGTGACTGGCATTGATGATCAATGATTATCTGGTTCTCTTAAAACAGACTTTATGTAGGCTTGGGCTACATTGCAATGTGTTGAATATCTACCAATATACTGGCGGGTCTACCCGTAGTACATAGATGTCACTTCTCAGATCTATATTAAAATAACAAGAAATTCTAGGAAAAGTTAAGGATAAAATTTTCATCTTTTTACCACAGAAAAAAATAAGTTTTATCAGATTAAATAAACTCGAAAACAGCGACAATTATTTGGGTCAGTTATAGCAAACATTCCATAACGTCCCATTTCATTAAAAAAGCCGTTTATCAAAGGAAATCATGAACACACGCATTACAAAATTTTATGTTGTTACGAAGATTCTCATCATCAATGGATCTTTCCTTTTGGAAAAATTTCGTGCATAATACGAGCAGTAAACGGAAAAGGAGAACATCTTAGAGGAAACCAGTTGGTATTATAATAGGCGGTGACGGGCTAGCAACCTGTCACAGTGAGTGCTAAATGTGGTCAATGTGGTCATGCGCTAATTTATTTGAATATGCCTCTGACACCAAATAGATCTGAGAGAATGTCTACTGCGTAATGGAGATACAGACGTGATCATGTTTCTTAAAAGGCTAAAGACCTCCCTCTATTCCCGCCATTCATTCCGGTCCTGTGCTTCATGCATCCTATATCTTTAAATCTTTAATCTTCATTCTTTATTATAATAAGGCTTCATGTCAATCAAAGTATGATCAAATTTTTTTTTGCATTTCAGGTCGATACGTGATTTTGCTCCTCGGTCTCTTCAGTGTTTACACAGGTTTCATTTACAACGACTGGTTCAGTAAAACTATTTCAATAACAAAGTCATACTATGTGAACGTCCTAAAATATTCCCAAATGACCCAAGAAGAGTTTTTAACTATTGAACCAAGTGGCAAATACAATCCTCCTTATATATTTGGGATTGACCCAGTGTGGACAGTTAGTATTCTATACAAATAATAAGAATTATTTGTATAATATAACCGGCAGCTAGTTGGGTTGACGACATTGTAAAACAGCAGGTCGTGCATGGGTCAGACTGGCGCAGGATAGGAAAGGTTGGCACAAGCGAAGAGAGGCATTGGCCTCTCTTCGCTTCACTGGGCATAGGCCAAGCAGTGGGATGAAAAAGGCTGCGGATGATGATGATAATGAATAATTATACTAGGGCACGTTGTTCTGTCTTATTGTTTTTTTACAGCTATCCACTAACAGGATAATGGTGGAAAATACGGTGAAAATGAAAATTTCAATCATATTTGGGGTAATTCATATGATGTTTGGTATAGTATTGAGCCTCTTCAACCATATGTAAGTTTTAAAACATTTATTTCAACTATTAAGAAAATGCATTTAACATTATTTTCTATTTCTGCAATTGTGGATTGAAATGACAAGGCACTTGTTGTTTATCTATTTATAGTAGAGCTTTGATTACGGATATGTACAAAATTTCACATCACTTGACTCAGAATATCTACTAACACTATGCAACATATATTATATGATCGTGCAGAAATGATACTGTAGAGTCTGTGTAAGTAGGTAATGTTTGGTGTGAGTCGAGTGACCGCGTTCACATAAATAAATAAATAATGCTGGACTTTTCACACAGCATCATCCGCCCCAAAGTAAGCAGAGCTTGTGTTATGGGTATTATGATGACTGTTTTACTACTTTTATACTTTTAGTTTGTAAATACATACATATTATACATAGAAACACCCAGACCTTGGGACAAACATTGGCCCCGCCGCGGGGATCGAACCCGCAGAGGTCGTCACATTTAACTTGCATGACCTATGTGATTATATCTTAGTAAATATAACTATTAATTATATGTATATAGCATACTTTTCTGGCTACCTGAATCTTAACCCAAAGGCCGCTTGACAGGCTTTCCAGGGGCATGCTGTATAAATAATCTAATGAATTTTGTTTGCAGACATTTTAAAAATTACCACGCGATATATTTGGAATTCATTCCTGAGATTTGCTTTCTTGCCTGTCTTTTCTTCTGGCTTGTGATATTGATCTACTACAAGTGGTTTATTTACAGCGGCCGACATCGTAAATACTCGCAAACTATGTTTCAAACGTTCTGTTACATACTCGATCTAATTTGCAATGTTTTTTATTCGAGACGGTCAAACCAAAGTCCAAGTGTCTACGGCTAATTAGATATCATCATAGTGTGATGCCCTAATAATTACGCAATCCTGATTGAGAATGTAGTAGTACTTGTAGTTTAGTCGCCTTAGCTGAAATTTGCTCGAACAGACGTTACTAAGAAAAGGTACCAGCGAAGTATGAAATGCATAAAATAAAGTATGTTGCATTGTTTAAAATAACAAAACAGTACTCGACCCTGCCAGGATTTGAACCTAGAATCTTCTGATCCGTAGTCAGACGCGTTATCCATTGCGCCACAGGGCCTCTATGAAAAGGGTTGGTTTTAGGAAACCGTTGAAAGCATTGCGATGAAGTCATACTTGTAGCTTGTCCGAGCTTTGTCTACGTTTTGTGTGTAAATAAATTCACTATCCCGCTTTGCTAAACTATATTAGATATGTGTGTTCCATTTTTAAGGATTTCATGCTAATAAAATTCCCCGTAGACATTATTCCAATAGCAGTTAAACCAACCTCCAAGTCTTTACTTTCAGCTGATGTCAAAAAAGGGGCTGGATGTGCACCTCAGATCTTGATTCTCTTCATCGACATGTTCCTATTATCTACCTCGAAAGCAGTTAATGAAGAATGCGACGCGTATATGTTCCCTGGACAAAAAACAATTCAGATGGGGCTGGTTTTCTTCGCCCTTGCCTGTATACCAGTCCTTTTGCTTGGAAAACCGGTGTATATTAACATTTACAATCAGAAGAAAAGAAGAGAAATTTTGGTAAGTTTTCAAAAATATTAAAAATAGTAAGGAAATATATAGTACCAATCCGCTAATCTATTCTCAAACAAAGGTTTCTTAAAACTAGTACTCACCCCAGAACCACCCAACCACCCACTAACCTCTGCCAAGCCTCCTACAACTTAGGCTCGGCAATCGAACCGTGAGCAGCACCGGAGCGCAAGCAAAAGTTTTCAAAAATAAAAAAAACGTAAACAGGGTCACAACTGTATCCCCAAGGCGCGGTAGACATTCTCTCAGATCTCTTATGTATTCCAGATGCTTTTAAGATGTCTAAGGGGGTAGTCAGAGTAAGTAAGTTTTCAATCATAAATTAATTATTTACTGCTAGCTAGCTGCGCCCCATTAGTAACCCACGGTACCTCGGGAATACTTCAGTCTAGTGCATAAATATAAGTTACATCCAAATCCATATCAGTAAATTAGACTAATAAGAAAAAAAGTACTTACTTACTTTATAAAATTCAATTTTAATATCTTAAACATTTCAGAAAAAAATCAGTCAATTCAAGCGCCACCTGAATCGAGAATCTGATGTAAGAGGGCAAGATTTGTTGTTGGCTGAGGCAGCGATCTATATGACGTCATTCTCAGAACTGATGATACACCAAGCAGTCCACACAATCGAGTTTGTTCTTAGCACAGTCTCGCACACCGCGTCTTACCTGAGGCTGTGGGCGTTGTCGCTGGCGCATGCTCGTAAGCTTGTTAGCACGTTAACCTCCCTTAAAATACCTTTTTCTGAAGATTTTGATTGAGAACCTAGACCCGAAAAAAGTATTTACAGATCATACAAAAAATTGTCGTGAACGAACCCGCGACTTTTTGCGTCGTAGGCGGGCCTTCGCCTACGACACTACGCCAAAAGTAGGTACTCGACGTATTTTATTTGTATTATCTACTGATGGATTTTGGGTATGGATGTTTTCTATGTATAATATTTACAAAAAAAAGTAGGTATATAAGTGTTATACCTTTAATGCATGTAGTACCAATAACACAAGCTCTGCTTACTTTGGGATTAGATGATGCTATGTGAAAAGTTCAACATTATTAACCTATTTATACAGGGTTATTTGTAAAACACCGGTAACCTCTTAGGACTGTATTACTATCATCATAAACGACAACTTTTGTTCTATGACTTTTTACAAAACATAATACATTTACCAAAAACAAACATTCAAGATTTCGTTTTCCTATCTAAAACATTGTCCTACCGAACACAGCCCGCCCTCTTCTCTTTGTACTATCGCTTTCTTTTGTTTCAAATAGACTTCGTAACATTTAGAGCGTTCGATTTGAATAATTTTGTTTTTGTATGACAATCTGATGAAAAAAAATTATGATGAATTTTTAAAATCATAGAACAAAAGTTGTTCCTTAATACAGTCCTGAGAGGTTACCGGTGTTTTACAAATAACCCTGTATATACTATTACATATTTAAGCTCAGCATACATATTACAATATTATAATTGATTTCTCGGATTACATGCTAATGCTAATAACTTGAGTGGTTTCGATTGTATATGCGATGCATAAGATAACATTTTCATTTATTAGCTAGCTAATTGTAATAATTGCAAGTAGCACTCGGAATGTCATGCCTTCAATCACGTAATGAATTGCTCTGTTATCTTGATACCTTGAGGCTTTGTCTCATGGAATATGGGATCGAGCGCGATAACCTATTGTTTACTATTAATTGTAAGATTCTAATGAGTTCAGATGACACATAGGAACAGGAGTAGGATCACCTACTTTTATGACTTTTTTAATCTCAGACAAACTAGAACTGGACGAGTTACTGACAGAATTCCTCTTCCAAATTTTTTTGCCGATTTTTGCGGGGGACGAGGTAGCACGCATACGCATTTTAAACACAAGTATGCTTAAAAAATGACAATACACTCATTTTTACGCACACTATTGCAAACGTAAAAAATGCAATATTTTTTTATGATCTAATATTTTAAGTGATCCCAGCGGTCCTGAATAAATAATAATAATGCTAGACAATTTCAGACAGCATCATCTAGCCCCAAACTAAGCATACTTGTACTATGGGAACCAGATAACTGATATACTCATAGGCGGATCCAGGGGGGGGGGGGGGGGGGCACATGCCCCCGTGCCCCCAAGACAAAGACGATATTTTTGTGTACCTACTAACGACGAAAAATTAATAAATTGCGAAATTTTTGTCAGTTTTTGTTTCTTGTGCCCCCCCCAGAAAAAAATCCTGGATCCGCCCATGGATATACTCGTACTACCTATAAACTTTTTGTGTGTAAATACATACATATTATACATAGAAACACCCAGACTCGAGATAAATATTTACAGTTGATACAAACATTTATCCCGCGGCGGGGATCGAAACCGCAACCTTCTGCGTCTCAAGCGGGCTTTCACCCACTGCGCCACAGAAGTCATAAAAATGCTTTATGAATTTGATTTTTGACTTTGATACCTAAAAATGTAAGGATAGTGCTAGAGTTTATTTTCTTATGGAATCCTATTATTAGACCGATTCAGGAAGCCTTGGCAAACGACTACTGTCATCGATTATCGCAAAATCACTGTTTTGCACAAGTTTAGGTACATACCTAAAAAAATTTATTTATATATTTCTAAGCCAAGGTAGGTACTTCTTCCTGTCTAATTTAAAATGCTTACTTGCTCCCAATATGTTTTATGCTACAGAGAAACTCGTACCAGACTTATCTTAATTATTTTCTGTCGCTTTGTGTCTAACCACTCCTGATACAGGATGTCGTGCTTGTAATTTCACTGGCTTTCCAACTATACACCAATACCTACGTAGCATAGTGAGCGATGGCATGAATTGATTTGATGGAATTGCATAGTGGAGTTTAAGACACCTCAAAGGGATCCCGTAGATACCTACCAATATATGTACCGTATCTCTTGAATATTTTGTAGATTTAATAGAAAACTACTATCATTCAATTTAGGTATTTAGAGTATTCAGATAGTATTCAGTATAGTATTCAGATCGTGAACATTTTGGAAGATATTTAGGAAGTGACAAAATTTTACCTCATTGAGGGCAGTTTACTCTTTCTTTTGTTATAGGATGTTACTCCCAAACTATATATTTTGAAGAAAAAAACAACTGTATTTTTGGTTTAAAAAAATGTAAAATTGAGTCGCCAATATGGTCCATGAAGTTACAGTCAGCGTAACCAACTGATCAACCCGAACAACTTAATATCCGGGACCGACAATTTAAGGTGCCCTCCGAAGCACGGACGAGCTCAGATGAAAATGCCACTGCCGGTCACCCATCCACTAACATACCAAACTTTGACGATTAAGAACGACTAAGCAAGCATGACCACGAACGCTTCAAGTAGTGTTCATCATAGTGTAGTTGAACAATAAACGTTATTTGATTACAGAGTTGTCAGAAATGTTGTGGAGTATGATCCTTTCCCGCTTGGCGTTGCAAGACCACTCTTTTATTGGCGTACCAAAGCTGTTCGTTGTATTTGCTATATGGGCGGCGTTCACTCTGAGTATTCTGGTGGTGATGGAAGGACTTTCGGCTTTTCTTCACACGCTACGCTTGCACTGGTGAGTATTTTTTATTTCAATATCGTGTTGCAATACATTACGAGAACGGTGAAGTTTCACTTGTATTAGCGAGCGACATCCACTTAAATGTAGTTTTGAATAGTAGAAATCCTAATAATCCTAATCCTAATATCCTATCCTAATCCTAATAATATATTAAATCTGAAAGTCTGTGAGTATTTTGGATGTTTGTATGTTTGGATATTTGGATGTTTGTATGTTTGTGTATCAATCATGCCTAAACCAGAGAACCGATTTGGATGAAACTTGGAATAGGCGTAGATAGTGACCTGGAATAGCATATAGGCTATTCAAAATATTGGTACCACGCGGGCGAAGCCTCCCGCAGAAGCTAGTACGAAATAAAATCTTATCAGTTTTGTGTGCCTCAGCGATAGCGATCACGCTAAAATGGCTGAACGGATATGGTCGAGATAGATTACAGACTGGAATAGCTCATAGGATATCCCGGAAAAGTGATCTGTGTTCTAGTAGCAGCTAGTTTATTAAACGCTTAAATAAGAGTATTTTGATACTTGCACCTTTAGTAATGTTACGTCACACCATAAAGTTTTTGGGGTTCCGTTTCTCCAAAGGAAAAACATAGAACCCTTATAAAATCACTTTGTCGTTCATCTATTTGTCTGTCTGTCCGTCCGTCCGTCCATCCGTCTTCTGTCATGATCCTGTGTCTCGGGAACGCGTAAAGGTATCGAGATATAATTATAACCATGTATGTACTCAGGTGTACAGTACACCTGAGTACGTATATAGTACCACCCTTACTGTAAAAAAAACTTGTAAGTTAACGCAAAAGACATTCAAAAAATCTTGGCAAGTGTATAGTATCGTCTTAGACTAAAGTACAGGCAAAAAACCGAAAACCGTATGTTTTTGGTTAAATCACAAAAAATTTGGGTCGAAATTTAAAGGGAGTTAATCGTATGCTTGGCACAAGCTTTAACAGATTTTTAATTATTTTCCTGATTATAGTTTTCGATTTATGACGAAAAGTGAAAAATAAACTCATTTACTTACACTTAGTTAAGAACTTTGGTGTATTTAGGTAGTATCTAAAAGTTTGCACATCCTATTTAGTCCTTTGTACAGAACCCCTCGCACTCGTCCGGATTTTTTATTGATTTATTTTCTCATTTAATTAATTTTTATCGCCATTGCCATATTTTGTATTGAAGAAATTCTCGCTAGCTTTCAATCAACTAATTAAACATTTTATTTGTGGACTTCGTTCTTAGAAGCTTAAATGGCACTTTCAGGTCATTAACCTGCACCGTGCTCTATAAGAAACCAGGGACGGCAATGCTGTTGGCGTACATTCTTGCAAAAAAGCCATAGAAAATATGCAATTATCTACGAGTATATTACTTCGTTTTTCTTTACAGGGTCGAATTTATGAGCAAGTTTTACTGTGGAGGAGGAATCCCTTTCCGTCCATTTTCCTTCAAAGTTTTACTAGCTGCTGATGTAGAGAAGTCTGACAATACATGCCAGACCAGAGAAAAACGAAAGATATTAGCAGGAAACGCAGTGTAAAGCGTGAACTTAATAAAACCTAGTTGGGGTAATAAAATGTGCACCATGGATGGTAGGTAGATAGTAGATGCTTTCTGATCGAATGCTTTTTATAATAATAATATTATGAACTTGTAAAATTATGTTTTTTATAAATATTAAAATATTTAATACTTACCTTTAATGTTTTATTAGTGAATAGGTATTCATTTTCTTTCAAAATAAATCTGTTCATTCTCGAATCAAATTACATAAAATCAAATTTATAAGTATAAAAATTTGAAGTAATATTGCCACATTTAGATCAATAACCAGACCTAGAAGTTGAAAACACACGGAATCAGCAAAGTGAATGTAATTCCTTGAAATATGCGAATGTGGCTCCGAAAACAAGTACAATAAGTTCTTGAATTGCACAGATTAGTTTTTTCAATATCTCGACTTAATTCCTAATAATAAAATTTTATAATAACTTGTCTTTCACTACATAAATTATAGCTGAAATAACCAAACAGACTTATCTTACACATCATTGGCCTGCCCTTATCCCGCTCATGCGGGGTCGGCACAACATGTTCTCCTCTTCCACTCTCCCCTATCACTCGTCAACTCTGTATTTACACATTAGTCGCAAATCTCCTGTTTATCGCCTAGACAGATAAGCAAAAACATTTAGAACTGCTTTGGATGAAACTTGAAATAAGTGTAATAATGACCAAGAAAAATAGGATCTATTCAAAGAAATTTTCCTAGTGTAGGTAGTGAGATCGAGGAAGATATTTCGTCTGATTGACAAATCTTGTAGAGTCGAGCCATCTAAGGATCGATAATAACAACCTACAGATAGATCAATATGTCACTGCCAGTCTGCTAGGAAGCGTGACCAGAATTTTTTTGTTTGCTAGTAAAAATAAATTATATAGTAAGTACCTTGTGTGTTTGACTGAATCCCGCTTATGTAAATAAGTTGAACGTTTGTGAGTTTGTTTAGATGTTTCTGTTTCAATCTGGATGAGACTTGGAATAAAAAAAATTTTTATTCAAAAGCTAGTAAAAAATAATTTTATTCACAGTTGCTAATATTTTTCTGGAAACTCGTCCTTTGACTTCACACAAACAAATAAAACATCACAGCTTGTACACTGGAATTAATAAAACGCTTTGTCTAACATGAACCTAACTTTGCTAGCGTCTTGGTTCAGCTGAACAAAGAATATTATTACGAATAAAGCAAAGCAAAGCGAACCTTTGTCTTCACCTTTCAGTCGCTATTAAATCAGTGTAAAAGTGGCAGATAAAGAATTTTAATGTCGTTTCAAGTAGCAAATTATTTATGATAATTTTCAGCGATCCGTAATGGTTCAACAATTCTTGTGTATTTGTAAAGTTTAAACGATTATGCCCCCAAATGCAGATTTTTTTTCACACAATTTTCACGTTTTTCATACAATATCAGATAATTTTCAAAGCTCTTATTTTAATTTCATTTATTACATTACACAATAATGAATAACCTACTGTAATACGTGCATAATGCATAAGTGTATAATATTTATCTTATTAAGCTAGTTAAAATCAGAACTATGTTAGTGTGTGGAGGTGAACGTTGAAGCTGCTATACAGTTAACTAACTTCTGCCGTTTGATCGTACTTTTGAAACCTTTTCTTTCTAAAAATTTTTCTTCAGCCTATACTGTCCCATTGCTGGTCAAAGGTCTCCCCTAATTTTTTCCAACCATCTCTCTCCTTCGATAGCTCCCACCACCAACTATCGAAGAAGTCGAGGTCGTCTCGCCAGCCCTTCTTCGGCTTTCCGCGGCGTCGTCTCTCTTAAGGTTGCCAGGTTGTTAAGATGTTGGCCATCCAGCTCACGTATTCTGCCCAGTCCTACTTCAGCTTGGCTGTGCCCTACGTTGGCAATACCAGTTGTTGAACGCAGCGGACCGGTCAATCCGCTAGATGTAGATTATTTACCTCATGCAAAATATATTTTTTTATAGTCTCACAATATTGAGAAAATATCACAATGGCAATTCGAGATTCTACAAATGAGTTCATGGTATTCTACGGCGTAGCAGATCTACGAAAGGTGCTACGACAATATACCAACTGGTGATTTAATTTGTCTTGATTTAAATTTCTGAGATCGGAGAATGTTTATGCAATGTGAGAGGAAACACTTAAATCATCGATGAACTTGTTACTTCTTACGCTATGTGCTAATTTGTACGCTTTTCTGAGTACAAAACCTTGTACATCATATCAAAGGATTAAACAATTATTCTTGTGTGAAAATTTATTTTAATCCTTATGAATCACTTTTAGGTGTATTCTCTGATATGTGAGCCAGACTGTGAACAGAACAGCCACAGATAATGAAAAGGGGGGGGAGAATGAAAATAGGAAAAGGGCAGGAAGATGATGATCATGTTTTTGTTATGGCCCTGTCAACTGCTATTCTGGCGGTCAGTCTGTCGTCGGTCACAAGTACCGGTGGAGATAGTTACGTAGCTATCGCAATGAACGTGCGTTCAGTGTAGCATTGACCTCGTCAAATTATTATTACTCATAAAACTCATAGGCACTGATCGTCAGTACTGACCGTCAGGATATCACTAAAAGGGCCCAAAAGCTGTGACATTTTGATCCTTTTTTTAATCTTTATTCTCTGCAGAATAAAAAAAAAACTCAATTTTAGTATCTAGAAACTCGTTCAGAGGTTTCATTAGCTTATTTTGTTTGGCTCACAGTCCCAACAGACATGGTTTGATTCTTGATTAATTGTTAAAAATTATTCAGTGTCAGCTTGAAATATTGTCTCTTTTAATATTTCTGCTTCAATTCAACCTTGATAAAATATTACTTTATAACCTTTTAAGCTTCCCATCTTAGTGTCATTGCTTCCTTTTTAGTAGTATTTAAATCAAAACAAGGAGTAAAATAAAAATAATAGGTATATTTTGTTCTGATAATTTAACAAAACCAAACGTACTAAAACTACAAACTTAAATAAAAATATTTATAATTCTATGCTACATTAAAATTACTTTTTATGCGTGATTTGCGTCTCTCTAAAACGGGCATAAATTTTTCATTAATAGAAAGTAACAAGCGAAATAAATACCCGAGTTTTATATTAAAATAGTTAATGCATCTCAGCAGCATAGCAAAATCATGTTTTGAAGGCCGCTTTTTTGTCAACCGTGCTTTTCCCAGACACACAACTCTTCTTACTCATGATGGACTTGGTGTCCAATTTCTCTTCGTCTTCGTCAACGGCGAGGTCTTCCATAGAAATGGCAGGAGTGGCCGTCACGTTGATAGTACTGAATTCTTCATCCCGCGGCTGGTAGATTCCGAAACGATCCTGCATAATTATAAGCAAATGACCAAATGTGTTTACAAAGGTTGCTGCCTGATATTACTATCAGCGATAACGACGCCCATTGTACCATTATTTGGTTTAAAATTGTATTGATCGTGTGCCAATAAAGATTATTATAATTATCCTATTCTATTATTAGAGCCGTATTGGCTAAATGGGGTTGCACCTCGACTTTCAATCCGAAGGTCGTGGGATCGAATCCTGGACTTGCATCAATGGATTTTGCGTTACGTAAAATTTATATGCGCTTTAACACAGCTCTGAACGGTGTCACGTATGGAATACTAACTTCTGCAAGATGTGGGCATGTATCAAATATGTATTTGTACATGCCTCTGACTACCCCCTTAGACATCTTCAAAGGATCTGGAATATAAAAGATCTGAGAGAATGTCTACCGCGCCTTGGGGATACAGTCGTGACCCTGTTTACGTTTTTTACGTATTATTATTAGGAGTCCTCAATTTCCCACAGCTGGACAAAGGTATTGCCCATTTTGTAAATTCTGCCCTCTCTATTGATATCAAGGTCTATTTGGTACGGAATTCAATCAATTATATTCTAGCATCAAAATAACCAGTTTATGTTTCAGATAAACAAATAAATAATGCTAGACTTTTCACACAGCATCATCTAGCCCCAAACTAAGCAAAGCTTAGTTGGGAACCAGATAACTGATATACTACTTATATACTTTTTGTTTGTAATACATATTATACATAGAAACACCCAGACCCGAGATAAATATTTGCAGATCATACAAACATTTATCCCGCGGCGGTAATCGAACCCACAACCTTCTGCGTCCCAAGCTTTCACCCACTGCGCCACAGATGTCTAAAGTTCCATGCTCATAATCATTCCATGCAAAGGCTGACAGCCCTCTGAGGGACTAAAATAAACAAAACGCCCAGTGAAAGTACGTGGTTCGCAAAATAGATAGTGTTTTGCAACACAAAAAAAACTAAGTTCACCACATGGCGGATTCTTGATCTTTTGGTTTGAAACTAAATGAAGATTGGTCCAACTCCATGTCAATTTTGATTTATCTCTCATATTTTTATTTATTTTTATCATTGCATTCGAAAACGGGAAATAGCAAAATAGAAGTTAGGCATTTTCAAAGCCTTCATAAATATGTAATGTATATTTTAAATTCGTCCTATCTAACATCGGCCTTGTGGCGCAACGGATAACGCGTCTGACTACGGATCAGAAGATTCCAGGTTCGAATCCTGGCAAGGTCGGGAAATTTTTTGCTCTTTTTTCATTGTTACTACGTTACAGATATAAACTACGAGTAAACTCCACAATTATGACTTGCACTGTATAATTTATTATTTTATCAAATAGGTACGTATCTAACGCTTTGGTGGCCTTTTAATTATTGTAAGTTTTAATTATTATTGTTGAAAACAACTTATTTCTAGGTACGTTGTTTTACCTTCTTTTACGCATAATGATAGTGATAGTTCCCATAATTAGAGGGTACCACATTGTAATACCCTATAATTAAGGAACACTAGGCGTGGGATAATAATTATGGGAACACTAAGAACACTAGGCACTTTGTTTTAACTCTTGAATGTAGGGTGTAAACCCGTGTTTAATAAATAAATAATAAAAAATTAATAATAAAAATGAAAGATGTGGAACAATGTCATCATCAACTCGTAGACAATAAATTATGACATGGCCTGTGACTTGTTAGAAGAGGTTCTCATTGTATTTTTACACGTAAACAGGGTCACGACTGTATCCCCAAGGCGCGGTAGACATTCTCTCAGATCTTTATATTCCAGATCCTTTGAAGATGTCTAAGGGGGTAGTCAGAGGCATGTACAAATACATATTTGATACATGCCCACATCTTGCAGAAGTTAGTATTCCATACGTGACAGGTTGCAAGCGCATCGCCGCCTATAAGAATACTAACTGGTTTTAGTCACGCTGTTTTCCTTCACCGTTCAGAGCTCGTGTTAAAGCGCATATAAATTTTACGAAACGCCAAATTCATTGATGCACGGCCGGGATTCGATCCCACGACCTTCGGATTGAAAGTCGAGGTACAACCCCATTCGGCCAACTCGTAGGAAATTACCAATTGTTTCGTATTGTGTGATTGTGTTACCAATGACACAATACGAAAATGACGTAGGTACCTATCATGACAAAATACGGCATTTTCGTATTATGTGATTGGTTGGAATGGGAAATGGGAATGGATTTCAAGTTAGACAATAAAGCCTTAGGTCTACTGAACCCTACCGTATGTTCTAGATATAAGCGGTCGATGACTCAATACTCGAGAAGGCATCGAAAATAGAGTGCAGTCAGCGTTTACCTTCGCATATCGGTTATAGTTGAACTGCGGATGACATATGCATGGTCGAGGCGGAGGCTTCGCATAGCTTTCGTGGGATGAGAGCACACTCTTTGGCGTCGGTGGCGTTTCGTAACCTGTAATCCAGAAATAAGTTTTTTTTTTATGATGAATGGGTCGGCTCTTGACCTCGAAACTAACATAGGCAAGAATGAGGTCTACGAGAAATAATAATAAATAGATAATTCTATTTTCGTTGTAAGTATTCCAATTTTAGAAATACTCCTAAAATTGTACCTAACGGGATTTGAACCCACGACCTTATTTCTTATAGATTATAATTACTCATGTTACCTTTGAAGTTGTGTAGGCGCCGTAAAGTCCTCTTCAACTTTTTCCTCATTCTTTTTTCCCACGCTATCTCAGCAGCTGCAAAGACATTTTTCGTATGAAGTATTCAAAAGTCAAAAAGCATTTATTCAGTAGGACCGTTGGGCTTTGAATCGTCTTAAAACTAGGTGATTTTACTCGTGTTCCCTCGCGGCCAATAACCTTCGCAACAAACTGGGTACTAACAAAAAAAACATAAAAGGAAAATGATATATTTTGTAACAGACTTATTATGAAAACGAGTGTGAGCTTCTTTGAATTCCTGGCTCAATCTATTGTAAAAAGAACCGAGTAGAGGCAATATTTATTTTTATATAAATAAGTACTTCTTTTCATTAAAAAGGTGTCTGATAAAATAACCTAATTCCTTTTTAATGATGTACTTTTTATTTTTATAACATTCTATTATACACCCCTATTTTTTTATTACAAAAAAAATATTTAAGTTAAAACTCAAGAAGAGAAAAAAAAAATTATAACCTAAAAAGGAAACGAGTCAGACATGGATTTATGATAGCTATACTGCCGTTTTACTGACTAGGGATGATATGAGAGCATCGTTAAAATGAGAGTGCGTACGAAATTGTTGTCTGTACTTATTTGTACAGTTTTCATTAAATTTTGTTAGGTTTTTGTTGACAACAATCCTCGATAACTTTGTGATAGTTCAATATAAAAAAATCTGACCATGCCATTATCATAATCTGCATCCCTTAATTTTTTTGGTAGTTACAAAACAGCGGTGTAGGTATATCTGGTACTATTTTAATTGTGTAAAGAGGTAAAAACATCTTTGTTATTTTTACTAACAGATAATTGATTAATACAGTGTAAAACAAGTTTATAAAGATGAATGAAATTCTCATATTATACATATATTCGTACTACAGTACGAATATACTCAAATTACGATAAGTAATTCTGCAGCATGTATTATTTAAATAGAATTAATTAGATAAAACTGGTTGATGTGTTCTGTTGATGTTCACGTATGATAATAAAAACTAAATCTTACCAATTTTCTCCTTCTGCAAAATTATAAGTTCAAACATCTTGTACGATTCAAAGAAAAGTTCTGCTATATCTTCTTTGATCTCTATAACTGGAATTTCCATCGCCTCTTCTACGCATTTCTTCAGTTCCACGTAAGCGGTGTCGTAGCGAAGAGTTCTGTCGTCGACGTGCGAGAATATCGCTTTGTCCACTGTATTGGACACCAGTGCAAAGAACACTTGCGATAGCGTTGGGTCCGGGGTCGGGATTGGCTCTGCGTAGACAGATAGTAAATGTTAAAGCTTATTCGGCTTAACCTCACGTTTTGACTATGTTCAACTTATAGATAGAAATAGAATAGAAAATACTTTATTAGAAACCACATAAAAAGTAAAACAAAAATATAAAAACTAAACAAATTTCATGTCATTTATACATATCAAAAATTTACAGCGGACCTCGCACTAGGCCAAAATAACTTTTATATGATATACTTTGGCGGTCTTATCGCTAAAAAGTGCTCTCTATCAGAGATATGGGGATTTTTTGGCTTTGCCCAAGTTCAACTTGAGTATAAGATCGATAAGTAAGTTCGTATGAGTAAAGGTCTCTGGTGACAGTGTGATAAGGTTGATAAAGCAAAGGCTAAGGGATAAGATGGCGTGTGTAACCACTTTGACTCAACAATAGCCTGGGAAAAGTAAAAGAGTTTCACACGCGCTTGTTTATTTAAGTATTTATAAAATAAAACATTTTTTGCGAGTAAAAGTATGTACCGTGACTAGCAATTATTGAACATTTTCCCATCAGTTCTCGTCTGGTAGAAGATTAGGTACCCTCAAAACAAAACTGCAAGCAGCTACCGACCGACATGTCTGCTGTCTACCTAAGGTTTTCTTATGAGTGGCATACGGAGTAATTTTACTTAGATCATCTGATATTCTGATTTTTAAATTATCTAACTCTCAAATTGCATCGTCTTTAGTCAGTGATATTGAGTATCTTATTAACGATACTATGAGTGTTATAAGCAAGATTTTCAAAAGCAGACGATTGCGTAAGACAGGGTGTGGGTGAAGTCGATTGACGCCACAGAACAATAATTACTCCTGTCAGAGACGCGTTGTGGTAGCCGGTTGCAAACCACAACTAGAACTAAGTTGGCAATTTGAAACTGATTTGTTACTGATTGTTGCTATCAAAAAATGTGGTTGATTACCGAAACTTGTATTAAGTATTTTTGGAAATCGTCATAAACATTTGTGGGTTGCATTATCAAAGTTACTAACGTCTGCGGAGCGCTTGCGGAGCGCTTGCACTTCTAATAAGTAGAAAAGTAAGTACCTACTGACTGATAATTTAAAGTTTTACTTAATTGTAAGTTTAGGCAGAACTTTCTATGAAGGTAGGTATCCAATAGCTACCTTCATACTATATTATTGTACGCCCACGATGGGCAAACTGTTGATACTTATTTATAAATCTTTACTTCTTTGTAAAACACAGTTGAACAATAAATTTTTCTTATTTCTTATTGCTTTAAGTATGTACGCAATTGAACTAACTTCCTACGACTTAAAATCTACTCCAGTTAAAAGCAGATCAAACATTTTATTTTCTCTTAGAGATTGGTTTTCTAGATACTTTCTTCGTGTTGTGTTTACCCACGACGGAACAGGGGCCGAATTCCCGTTTTCGTTTGATGAATATTCGGATGTTTCTTCTAAGATTTCTAACTTCAAGGGCCAATTCTTCGGCTTGGAATATTGATTCTAGGTTAGGACCGTATTTTAACGTTGATCTTATCGACAGAATACAATGTAGCTTGTAGTAAGTAGCATCGGAATATTCATCCGGGGAATAACCCCCCTAAGATGTTATATCATTTCAACGTAAGATGTATTTTATTGCGGTTATATGATTTTTTCTATTACACTTATATTGATTATATCCATACTAATAATAATTCGAAACTTTATTTCCTTTTTACGCTCAAAGCGCTGAAAAGATTACCCTAAAAGTTTGCAATATGCTTTAAGTTAGATCAATAAAAATCAAGCTGTAGATCTTGAAACTTGGGACTGTCGCAGCTTGCACAACGATGGTCATAGGAAATTAAATTACTTTAGTAGAAAAAAAACCATAATGTTATTTACTGAATAGGGTTAGCAGTTCGTGAAGGTACCAAGATTTGATCGTGGTATGTCGATGCTGTTCTTGATATAAGAATCTTGGAAGAAAGCCAAACAACTGTGATCCTAGAGAGATCCGTTCGCCTCGAGGTACGGAAACATAAAAATATGTTTATCAATAAGCATACAGGTCGCAAGTGGGTACAATAACTTTATCTATGGTTGTTTTTAGGGTTCAATTATGGATATAGATCCATAGGGTAAAACGCGACCCTATTACTAAGACTACGTTGTCCGTCCGGCTGTGTCTCATGAACCGTGATAGTTAAACAGTTGAAATTTTCACAGCTGATGTATTTCTGTTGCCGCTATAACAACAAATATTGTATAAAAACAGATTACAATTAATATTTAAGCTTAATCCTTACAACAAACGCGATTTTTTTGCCGTTTTTATAGAGTATGGTACGGACGGAACCCCTCGTGCTCGAGTCCGACTTGCACTTGGCCGGTTTTTTATTTTAATACTTGCCTCGTACCAATATTATTAGACTAGAACTTTTACGACACTTGGCGAGGCGAGAAGACGGTAGATGGACAAAGGCAGACCGAGTGGTGGCCTAGCGAGGGTCATAGGCAGAACACCAGCCACATGGTCTGATGACATTGTGGTGGTAGCGGAAAGGCAATGGATTTGACTGACGCAGGTTCGGAAAATGTGGTTTGAAAATGAAGAGGTCTATACTCAACAGTGACAGAGAATAGAACTTTTACTTTTTTTTTAGTTTATTTTGAGGCTAGATGATGCTGTGTGAAATGTCCAGCTTTATTTATTTTATTTATTTATTTATTTTACGTTTTTATTGTTAACAGTATCTTTTTTTTAAGTTGCAACCTTTGAACCAAGTCTTATTATTAAGGTTGAGATCGCAGGTTCCTTTAAATCCTGCAATCTTAACCTCTATAGTCTAATTCGCTCGTTTCAGTTTCGTTTACATTATAATTTGTCTCGCTGATAAACAGAACTAGCACTTCTTGCAACTATCTCCCTGTTAAACTCGTAATAGGGCATTTCATAAAGCTTTATCTCCACCTTATGTTGGACCGTACTCTACCATAATTGACTTACTCATACGAACTCTCACATTTATTCAGAAGTGCTATATTTCTTGTACAAGAATCCTAAAGAAATTGACCTAATTCCAATAGAAGATTGCAATACATTTCACAAGGGTACTCGGAATGTCAAACAAAGCTGGAGAAAATATTGACATCTGTGATTGGAAAAAGCTTGATTTCCACAGGAAGGATTTTACAAGAAAATGTAGCACTTGGAAAGCCATTTCAAATAAAAGTCAATTCTGATCAAATTGGTAAAGTAAACAGGTAGAAGAGTTGTTTAAAACCATGTTACCTGGTGTTGGTACGGTGGTATCTGAAGTGACGATGGAGATGAAGGTAGATGACGGCGTGTTAGGAGTGCTCAGATAAGGAGTAGGGATGGTCCAGGGTTCCGGTGGGTAATGCCTCAGTGTAATTTCCTTTAGGTCGTGTTCTAGGTTGATGTCTTTGTACTTGAAAACCGGTTGAGTTTCCTGCAAACAAAATAAATAGATAATTTCTATATGAAGAATAATGGTACCTATCAAAATTAATATTAAAATTTTACTTATATCAAAAAAATATGTACCTAGTCAGCGTTGTCACCACAGTTGGCTTATCTCATACGAATGGACTTTTAATTGATTGTTGTTATTTTCTAACGATTTTGAACTCTCTATAGAACTGATAAAATATACACCGTGACTTGGGACGACATGGGTAAAAAAAACAGGGCAAATAATTAATTTATATAATTACTAGCTGGCCGCCGCGGTGTTACCGGAATCTAATTGGTGAAAGAATTTTTCAAATCGGTCCAGTAGTTTCGGAGCCTATTCATTTCAAACAAACACACATGCAAACAAATTTAATCTTTCCTCTTTATAATATTAGTATAGAATAGTTACCTTAGTGTAGGGCCCATCAAATGGTATTCCAAGTTTTTCTCTAATTTCTTTATCTAAATCCACCTCTGATCTTGTGAAATGTTCAGCAGCCTCTTTTAAAATGTCTTTTCTCTTCGCCGACTGAGTCATTTTACAAACAAACAGTTCTAGCATAGCTTTTACCTGCAAAATTGAAACAAATCTGAACTCGTACTTCTCGAACTAACGATCCGATAGTATGTGAAGTAGCTACGAGTACTTCAGGTACTAATTGGCATAAAAGGTATTTATTAATATTAGCGAAAGTACTAAGCTATCAAGTACCCTTGCTCTTGATCTAAAAATACTACGCGTACTCTCTTCAAAATAATAATCTTTTTTAAATATTAAAAATGTATCATTATTTTGTTCATGGATGCTTTTTTATCGAACCACGTAATTAAAGTACGTATTTACGCCATTTAGGGTCTTGAAATATTACAATTTGAATCATGTTCATATGCAATTAATGGAGAATGACCCGCCAATTTAGTAGAACAGCAACTCCTTGCGGTTGACAATTACTATTTTTATATTTACTACACAATAATTTATAATAATTTCTGGGCAGTCAAAAGATACAAGAGTAACAAACAGACAGACAGAGTTACTTTCACATTTATAATATTAGAGTATGGATGGTCGAGTGCTATAACATCCGGTGATACGATACAAGGAAACAAACTGGTTATTTAAAAAAAAAACTAGATTATGTGGTCTGTCATATTGTTTTTGTACGTAAATTAAAAGTGCTCACTGTTATCCGTCCAGAAAGTGGATTTATGACAAAAGATCAAATAAGAAATTAAGATACTATATAACATTTTTTACCGCGGAACGACCTCTAGCAGTATAAGGCTAACCTGGATTATGAACATGCGAATGCAGGAGGAAACATTTTTCGTTTGTAAGAACGCAATCGAGAACTTTTGGAGGAGGCTATTGGTGTGGAGCGAGGTGCATTTTACTTGTGAACCCTACATACTAGGTAATAACAAAAATTCTTTTGCAGATCTACGATATCAGTGCCTAACCTCAGGGTGTTGAGACAGATAAGCTTCTTGCTCCTGTTGAATTGTCATCCCAAGTCGCATATTGCATTCTTTCTGGCAAAGAGTAAGAGCTGTCCAGTCTTGATACAACAACCCTTTTGCTGCCAACCGCTCTGTTGGTATGCCTCTCATATTTTTCCATATCGGCATGGTTAAGATTGGAAATAGTTATGGTAAGTTCAAAATGATTTAGTATAAGTTTTATGTAAAGAAATTATTTAAATGCAAAATATATAATATCCAATTAATAATTTTGATTTGATAGATGACAGATTTATTTAGTGTCGTTTTTGTCAAAACATACATGAAAAGAGTTTTAGTTTCTAAAGAGTTGGTAAACAAAAAATATAATAATAGAATAAATAAATCAATTTGGGAATAGGCCTTGGAGCCCTCACTGTTGTTATTAGTAGTTGTAATCCAACTCAATATATTATAACAAATACATAAATAATCCATACCTCCCCGCTTTCACTACAGTACGGAAACAATACCATGGCACTTACAGCCTTATCACACTGGCGGTTGACGAGCGGATTCAAAGCGGAGCGAGGGCGCGGCGAATTAGCTGCGGATTAGTACGCGTGAACTGCATTTTGTACACTCGTCGTGAAAAGCCAACATGCCCTAATAAAGAACAAAATAGGATTTAAGCGAAGTTCATTCTGTCACTAAATGCGTCGCGAATCCGCTGCGCAACCGCGTCGCGGCGCATCCGCCACGCGCCCAATCCGCTTCCTTGACAGTCGGGTAGAAAATACTGCGAAATATTGGAAATGAGTTCCTAGTGCCATGGTAAGATATTTATACTGCGTCGTATTGTTTTATTAAAAAACAGGCACCGGCAACCCCTGTACCTTTGTGGTTATTTGGAACAGTAATAGCAAACATAGGGGAGACGATCCTCAAAATTCCCGATATGGTGCTCTCGTATTCAATTTGAAATGAATCCAATGTAGATAGTTCATATTACTTTATTTTTTTGAAGTCGGTTAAAAATGCGAGTAATTTTGAGCTTGTTTTTGGGTAGGTACTGGGCCATTTTTTGGGATAAATGTTTGTATGATCTGCAAATATTTATCTCGGGTCTGGGTGTTTCTACGAGTATGTTTAATATGTATGTATTTACAAACAAAAATGTAGTATATCAGTTATCTGGTTCCCATATCTATGCTTAGTTTGGGGCTAGATGATGCTGTGAGAAATTGTCCAGCATTATTTAATTATTTATTTATTTTATTTTGATAACTTACTAACTTTTTGTTCATTACTTTATGTTAAAAGTTTTTATAATAAATTTAAGCCTAAAATACCTACACTATAGGTCCAGTTTTGCTAGACAAGTATTAGAAAAGAAAATTGCACATCATACCAACTTTGTGTTTTTGTTTTGTGTACAATGATGCATTTTGATACCTTCGTCCTATCTAATGAAGTTGGTCTGCCCCATCAAGTTTAAAGGAGTTACGAGTATTTTAATAAAATTATTTTATACATAAAATTGCCATGTTATGAAGCCTGCAAAGTTACATAAAAACTGTAAGCGGTTTTGATTAGTTTTTAACTAGACTTCGTCCGTTGCAAATATTCGTTTCCTCCTTCAGCTCCTTCAATCAGGAAGCTCGAACTGGCAGAACGCTGATTAAATTTGTATTTCAAGGAGAGAGCAACTAGAAATAAATACATCTTCCTAGACTTTGGTGCCACATCGCTCAATTTTTTTTCTCGGAAAAACAAAATGTTGATGTAAAATTTCAAAGGGAACCAGTTCGTCCTGCTTTGTGATAGTTCCGCAAAATGTGGGCATGCGATAATAGTACATTGTTCCACAAGAGAGCAAAATTCGTTTTTGTTGCGAGTGCTGAGTTTGAATCTCGAACAAACGAAGGATTCTATATTTGAATCACGAGCGTAGCGAGTGATTCTATGTTAGAATCCTGAGTGTAGTGAGAGATTCAAAAGCATAAGCAACAAATTATTTTGCTCTCGTGTGATACATACAACTTTTCACCTTACTAGCGAAAAAATACAAGATTTTTTGTCATTTAATAGTGCTAATCCACACTTGGTATTTCATTTAGAAATGAAAAGTCTTATCAAAATTTTCGATTCTGACGGGATTCGAACCCGCGATGATATTAACCGATAAATATGAGCTTATCAAGAATTGCTAAATTGACGCATGTGGTTCTGTGGCCGAGCGGTCGAAGGCACTCCGGCTTTAGGAGGATCGTCAATCATCGCGGGTTCGAATCCCGTCGGAATCGAAAATTTTGATACATAAAACTTTTCATTTCTAAAATACAAGATGTAAGGAAAACCAATTCCCGCTATTTTTCTTGCCCCTCAAGTGGCAGGCTACCAGTCCTGCTACCAGGGTACCTTGTCCGCCGCCGCCGCCTGGCCGGGCGCACGCTGCGGCCTGTAATATTCGATACTCATTGGTTGCTTGCAGCATTCTAAATTCAAATCACTTTTCCTCATAGTGTGAGCAAAGTAGAGTTTTGCTCACTGTTTTTACGCGGCAAAAGCGCCCTTTTTGAGCTAGTAAGGTGAAAATAAGTATTTCTACGTATCCTTCTCTGACCTAAGTAGGGCAAAGGTATCTCAGAGTGTGAGAGAGATAATAAAAATGTATTATTCTTTGAAGTACCAACCTACTTTTTAAATAAATTCATAGCTAGTTGCTTAAACTGAAATGAAATGAACTGAAGTT
Source organism: Epirrhoe alternata (assembly GCA_963565295.1). Lineage (NCBI taxonomy): Eukaryota > Metazoa > Arthropoda > Insecta > Lepidoptera > Geometridae > Epirrhoe > Epirrhoe alternata. The sequence continues at coordinate 8,695,005 of OY751375.1, forward strand.
TAAGTAAAATAGTAAGTACGTTCGTATGAGTCAGTGGCCTGGTGATGGAGTTTTTAGGCCGCCTTAAGGCCTCCGTCATGGCTAACGACTTAAATAGCCGGGACTTAAAATTTAACGTGCCCTCCGAAGCACGGAAGCGCTTAGATGAAAATCCCACTGGCGGTCACCCATCCACTTACAGACCGTCTCGAACGTTGCTTTACTTCAACGATCTGTCAAGAACAAAGAAGCAAACACGACCATGAGCGCTTCAAATTCAAATTCTGTTTTATGTTCTAATTTGTGAAATTGCAATTTTTTTATGCGATAATTTGCCATAATTAAAATGAAAACCAATGGCACGGTTAATCTAGCAAACCTTTATTGATACTGAATATTTTACTAACTAATTTAAACTCCTGTTGATCCAATTATGGTCCCCCCTGTTTACATTTTGTTATGCACCCTTGGCCCAAAAATGGACTACTGTAGTCAGTTGTCTTAGAGGGAGATGATACAAAAATATTATAGAGATTTAAAGAGGTCCTTTTGTCTTTTCTATCGTTACTCGCATAATGGCTTTTGAAGGTGATATAACATGCATTGCTTTGTATATCTTTGTATCAATTCATGGAACTCTAACTTTGTCTCTGTTCTCTCTATTGTAAGTTTAACAAGAAAACAAGAACTCATAAATGAACCGGAGCGTAATTATTCTTGGAAAAGCGATGCACCCAACTTTAATCAAAAATAATTTGAAGTTTCAGTTCAGATACTAGCTTGGACGCAACGAGTTTTGAATGCAGGAAGTGGAAAGCTGTCAAGTGACTCAATCGGACCTTTTCAATTACCTTTTCCTGTGACCTTTTCACCGCTTCAAAGTTTATATAGCCCTGGTATTTTGTGTGCATGTTAGTTTCGATAACTGATTTATTATGATCAATAATAATAACATTATCTCTCAAACTCCTTAGGTTCCTAGTTATTATATGGTTCATTATGTCCACAAAAATACCTACTTAAAGCATATTGTTCATAATATTAATTGCATGCGAACCATTATCAGGTGACTGTAAGTAGGTATTATGTATAATACAAACCTATTTTCCTTAAGACAAACTGCTATATACAGCCACAAACATGCTATAACATTGCCGAATATGTTGAGCGTGACGTGTTGCGCCTCAACCGTTGCTTACTGAGAATTATATTGCTTAGGTTATTCAAATCTCATTTTGCAAACTTTGATATTATTATTGTATCATACGATTAATCTAATTGCGCAGTGATTGAACGAAAGTTGTGCTAGTTTAATTTTTGTTGCCCTATATTTTTGATGGGATCTTTTAGGATCAGTATTGTGCAATATTTCTTAAGTCAACAAGAAGTAAATTAATTTATTTTACAGAAACTAAGCTACTACAAGAAGTCTAGTTTAAAACATTGCGCAGTTATTGATTGTTTTAATTGAAAGCGCCTTTCAATATTATTGTACAATAAAATGTATTGTACAATGTTATTGTAGGTCTAGGGGCCGCCTTATTAATTTCCAAGAACAAAATATCGGATAGATATCAAACTGTCAGTTATAATCAAACTTTGCTGTTCTATTGATGGAAAATCTTTTATCAGTCTCCAAAAGTTCGTTAAAGGCTCGTTAAATTAACTGTTATACGAGTACTTACTTCAAAGCTCTAAGCAATTTTTGACGGTTATTTACAGGGTTGTGGTTAAGGCAGTTGTCCTGAGTATTGGGCGTCAAAGCGAATATAGTTACGAGTATATCGCTGGGCTATCACTAGCTAGCTCATCGCTTGGCGTGAATTTTGATACAAAATTCAACATTTTTGAATGCCACGCTAGTAACGCTGAGAGAATTTTTGATAGTTTTATCGCCGCGATAAAAGTTATCGCCGGCAGTGTGAACGGCCGGCGTTGAACTATTATTTATATTTGTCTCTTTTCCTATACCTTTTCTTCATCTCTTGAGCGGTAAAATAGTTGATCGCTTACCGCTCACTCGCTTGCGTATTAAGCTAACAATTCCCAAAGTAGAAAATATTTTAGGTAAGATATCACTTTCACATGTTTTTGTCACCAAAAACAAAGTATAGTACATAATATTAAATCCTAGAAGTAAGTACTATGAAACGTACGCCTGAAATGCCAAAAGTATTAATCAAATCCGTAACACCGATCGTGTACTGAAAAATGTGTTCAATTTCAGTGACAGGTATCGGACAAAAGAAGGCAAAGGAAATCGTCCACACGATTCAACGCGTTTGTTAATATCGTATGTAGCATCATCGTAGAGTCACAAAAGTGACTTCAAAGCACAAAGCGTGAGGCAAAAATTGGCTAGTACCGTATGTCCACATTCCACAAGTCAAACGGTACAAAAAGTACAACCCGGGCCAACACCGGCGAAATTGAGCCAGAATCATTTATTAATAGGGAGGTGGGCGGGAAAGGTGCGCAGCTGCATTTTCCATGAGATCCATGTTCCTCTATCCAACTCATAGCTCTACTTGTAAGCGCACACATGTCGAATGATTGCACGCCTGTTTTTTGGCGTGTTCTAAATACAAATGCTGCCTGATTGCACGGTGACGTGCTGGTGTTTTTTGTTGGTGCAATTTTATTTAAAACTTATCATATCGCTATTACAATGGAAAAATAAAAAATACGCTAAAACCAGGTAAGACATCTGGGTATCGTAGGCATCGTTTCATACACTTAAATTAATATTTTTTAATATTAATAGAAAATCGGATATTGTCAATAAAAGAAAAGTAGGAGGATAGGGACGCAGTTCCAATCTAAATTCATACAATGAGACAATACACTATACACTGTATTATGTATAGGTAATCGTCAAAATCGTTTAGGGTGAGTGCAGTGACAAACACACATGTAATATGAAGAGTTTCAAAACAAAAATCAAGACTTTTTGGGTTATCTGGGGATAGTTTCGATCAATCTACAGATAGCTCATAATTATGCATATTACTGCCTTTTACATAAAGGCCAAGCCACGCAGTTTGTCATTGCAAGTCAAAATGAGAATGTGGTTTTAGGGTTCGTGGAATCTCTGGGCGTCGTAATAGGGTGAATTTTTTATAAAGACAGAAGTTGGGGGAGGGAGGCGGCTTTCCCAAGTCGTCGGAACGGTCTGCATATTGCATTAGATTTAAATTGTTTACGTCGTTAAGAAATAAAGTTCTGCCGAACTAAGCGAGAGTCAAGAAACTTCACAGTTCGCACCGCTCAGTATATATAATTTTCCGCATCATCGTGTTGGATATTAGCTCTAATATCACCCTTTTACAGCAGGTTGACAGGGTCAAGGACTAATTAAAAAAATCACGACTGTATTCTCAAACATTGGTAGATTCTCACAGATCTTTCGTGCATTACAAACCCTTTGAGGATGTCAGAATCATGTCAAAACATATTGGCACAAGCCCACATCTTGCAAACGTTAGCTCTCCATAGGACCAGGATAGGTTGCCAGTCAATTAAAAAAAAATATATCTAACCTATAATTTCCTACTACTAGGCAAAGATTGTCAATAAAATAAAATAGTAAGTTTTTATTTCAGACCTTTTTGATCCATAGGCTACTAGCATTAGAATACTAATTATCTAATAAAATACTAACTGGTTTCCTTACGATTGTTTTCTTCACCAGTTTCAGTTTCGTTGCATACAATTTTCGAAGCATAATGTTATTTGTCTCACACAATGGTTCATATAAAAGTTGTTCGCACAATATAAATGTTAGAGTGAAATGTTGAACTGTTTGTGCTACGTGGTGCCTGCGGTATGTTTATGAAAACCTGTAATACAGGGTCTGTATTCGCGTTCCTCTTTTCGTTCGTTTGATGAATATTCAGATGCTTCCCACCACGATTTCTTACTTCAAGGGCCAATTTTTCTGGAATATTTGGTCCTAGGTAAGGACCGTGTTATCGTTCGAAAAATGGATCTGAATATTCATCAAACGAACGAAAAATGGAACGCGAATACTGCCCCAGGTCACCAAGTGCTCTCTCACTACACGGTTCAACATCCTAATACTTAAAAACAAGAACTGCATTGTAGGCAGTTCAAGTTCAATCGAAAAACCACGAAGAAATTCGGTCAGATGTAATAAATTAGGTATGTACTAAACCAATAAGGCTCAAAATGGATTCGTTTGAAACGACAGTATTTGTTATGAATTCTTTACTAGTTGATAAAATTGTCAGTAGAACGTGATCAAAACAATCACGATAATAAGTAGTATTCATAATACCAGAAATCGTATTGAAATCGGAACATATCGTATGACTGATGTTTTCAGGATTATGTAACAAATAAAAAAAGCCTTACAGTATGGCCTTTACTTAGGCGATTATCACACTGCCCCGCATGATGCAGCGTAGCGCGTGGATGCGTGTTCTTCCGTTGCTTGTAAGTATCTCCGTTTGTATAGAAAACACGCACAGTCCAACACACAGAAAATGCATCCACGCGCGTTATATTGTGTATAGAAAACACGCAATATGCAGCATGATGCGGGGCAGTGTGAAGATCGCCTTATAGTTTTTCTGTCCGTCCACGGCTTAGTTCAAAGACAAAGCTGTAACTTGGCATAGGTACTCGTTTCTGTCCTTAATGTATTTAATTTAATGTTAAGATATTATGGACCAGAGTCTGAAATAAAAACTTTTTATTTTATTTATACTCGTACAACAAATAATTCAAGTAAAATTTAATGTCAACAAAATATATTTTATGTTGGTATTTATTTATTCTCATCTACCCATGGTGTGGGATGTCTTTCAAGAATATTGTTAACCATCGTGTTGAATTTGCTCAGTTGGTTAGAGTGACGCCACGTAATGAAGTCGTGGATTGTCTTTTTTTTAACTATCACAGGTTAGTTTATACAGTTTTTTATAAAGTTGTTTTGTGTAAAACAGGTATATAATTACAATAATATTGTGTGGATTTGTGCACGGAACCATACACAAAACATGGCTTGACACACACTTGGTCAGTTTTCTAATGTACTGAGAAATGATTTAGGAGAATGTTATGACTGTGACAAAGAATGAATTTAGGTGTTATAAAATACGATCAGTGGACCATTGTTTCAAAATGTAAACAAATATATCATTATTTCAGAACGCTTTGTCTTCTGATGCACTGCAAAATGATGCAGCCAGTTGAAGGCGAACAATCGCCACGGAGACATCAAACATGAAAGTTTACATAATAGTTATCGTATTTCTCTCAATTTATCATAATGTGAATTGTTTACAAACTGATTACAAGTTGGCATGGATTGGCAGAGATTTTAAAAATCAATTCAATAATTTATACAAATATGTTAAAGACAATTTCAAAATAGTAAAAAATAAAGTGATGACATTTTTCAATCGAGGTGGTAGTTCTAAAACTATAAGATTAGATGAGACACGGGTTGATGACAGGGCCAAACAAGCGTTCAGCGAGTTTACTAAAAATAAATTGGCGGATGGTGAAATGCATAAACCTGCGCTTGTGAATCTTAAATCGGAGTCAGTGGTGCAGCTGGCGACACCTCAGCTCGCTCTGTGGCACGGACGCAACATGGAGTCACATATCGTCCAAACTAAAGATGGGTACTTATTGACATTGCACAGAGTATCAAACGACCCGTTCGTACGAAATCGCACCGTTATACTCCACCATGGGCTGCTAGGAAGCTCGACGGACTGGATCCTGCGCGGTTCCCAGTTATCCTTGCCATATATACTCGCTGACGCTGGCTACGACGTATGGATCCTTAACGCTCGTGGAAACTACTACTCTAGAGGACACGTCTCGATAAATATAGACTTCACCGAATACTGGAAGTTTAGCTTCCAGGAAATGGGCGAGTATGATCTACCAGCGGTCATCGATTATATAAGACATGTTAAAAATTCTAATGAGTCCATAAATTTCGTCGGGCATTCCATGGGTGCCACTGCACTTTTAGTGTTATTGTCTACAACTCCAAAATACAATAATTACTTGAGAATGGGCATTCTGATCGCACCTTTAGTGTTCATGAATAATGTTGCAGGCCCATTTAGAGTTCTGACAACAGTTTCTGAGGATATTATCAAGATGATGGGTGAAGGTGAATTCCTGCCTAGCAGGAAAGTACCAAGCTGGCTAGCCAACAAGTACTGTCAGGGACCGAAAGTTTTTTGCAGTAATCCGTTGTTGTTTTTGAGTGGTCTTCCTCAAGATAGAAAGTGGAATTCTAGTTTTATCGCTCGGTTACTTTACCATGTTCCAGCTGGAGGATCGACTCACACTATTTTGCACTATATCCAGATGGCGCAGAGTGGAAAATTTCATAAATATAATGACGAGACAGCCGAATTTCCACTAAAAAGTATTACACTACCTATAGTTATGTTTAGTTCTAGTGACGATTGGCTGGCGACTGTGCCCAACGTCCTCAAATTGTATTTCTTAATCCAAAATCCCATTGATCATCACATAATACGCTATAGAAATGTATCACATACGGATTTTGTGTGGGGAACCGAAGCAACTGGATTGGTTTTCAATAAAATTTTAGAATATTTAGAAGACGGTTTGTCTTTTATGATCAAAACGAATGAAGTCGACTAGTAATAACGAGCTATAGCACGTCTTTCGAGAAACTATGTCAATGGACCTTATTATAAACATAACTAAATCTTCGATCAAGATATAGCGTGACGTACAAAATCAAAGATAAATTCTGTCCGTGTGACAAAAAAGTTTTAAATTTAACCAAATTACACCCTTTTGCACCTAGTAATAAAGTCACAAATCTTCAAAACATTATTATAAATATCATGCTAAACAATTTAACGACACGAGCTGTTATTTACCAAGACGGTTTTACTGCGCTGACCCTAAATCTATAATATTCTTGATCGAAGCTTTAAATAAATATAAATGAAATGGAATCGAGTGTTATATAATGTAATTAATTAGTAACTCGCATTACCGATTCATTATTTATATTTTTAACTCAATGCAAATCTGCAAGACAAACTGATTTTTTCAACACTGAATTTCCCCTTTTTAGTTACCTATAAGAATTGTAAAGACTTTAAACTTTATTATAATTATTTTAACCAAATTTCTAAGTGTACGTTATCCGTATAACTAAATATATGTATGTCATAGACATGATAATGATAGATTAAGCGATAAATATGTAATGTTAGCTATTATGCAAATAAAGTAAGTATTATAATTCTCTAAAGACTTTCAAAGTTGACGACCTCTGTAGCGCAGTGGGCGAAGGCCTGCCTGCGACGCAAAAGGTTGCGGGTTCGATCCCCGCGGCGGGACCAATGTTTGTATGATCTACAAATATTTGTCTCGGGTCTGGGTGTTTCTATGTATAATATGTATGTATTTACAAACAAAAAGTATATAAGTAGTATATCAGTCATCTTAGTACCCATAACACAAGCTCTGCTTACTTTGGGGCTAGATGATGCTGTGTGAAAAAGTCCAGCTTTATAAAAAAAAAAAGTTTTATCCTGGTTACAAGTACGCCTAAATAAATACATATTAGAACTAAGCGCTTTCAAAGTTCTTTTGTTATGCGCACTACAAAAATTTGGAACCAGCTTCCAACGTCTATATTTCCGCTGAGCTACGACCCTGTTTTTTCAAGAAGAGAGTTAATAGGCACCTTCTGGGTAGGCTCGCTCCATCATAGACCTCATGTTATCATAAAAAACGTGCTACCTGCAGACAATTTCAACGACAATTAAAATGTAACATTCCAAATCGTTTTCATAAGGATCAGAGGTAAGTCCAACAATTGGTACATATTAGCAATATGCAAGCATTATTTATAAAGATTATACGCGATGTAAAATAGTTGTATCTACAAAATCGTTTTATCAATTTTTTACATTTTGGGTAACAGCTGAGTAACAACATATACCTAGTCAAATCAAAACGCAAATCAATTTAAATAAATACAGGATTTAGCAAGCTAGGCATAACTTTATAAAACACTTTTACTTGGACAAACTCGATTAAAGTGGAAATAGCGCTTTAGTATTGCAAGTTTCATTGAAATAATCTTCTTCAAGATGTAAATGATCTGTCTGGTTTCATCATTTTAATCTCGATTCGAAATTAAATTATTGGTTGTTTAAGCCATTTTTATATCGTTTTATGTATTACTTAAAAGTAGGTATAAATAACATAAAATATATAAATGTACTACTTAAAAAAAATTACATGTATCAAAAAAATATCTGTTTGGTTTCGTCTTCAGCGATATAACAGCGTTACAATAGTAGATTATTCACCAAGGGGATAAAGCAGTATTATGTCACGGGCGCCATATTGAATCCCAAGCGCATTGAAGGATTCTTTAGTTAACTCCCGAGCGACAGCGAGGGTGTTTATAGTTAACTCCCGAGTGCAACGAGGGAGTTAATGACTAGAATCCTAAGAAGGTGAGACGAAAAAATGTATGGTATTCTTGTACCGGGTGTGAAAAGATATTTTCACACCCGGTCCAAGAAAACCATACATTTTTTCGTCTCACCTTCATAACAGAAAGGAAACCATTACTCCCTCCTAAAAAACAAAATGGCCGGCGGGAGGTAAAGTTGTATGAGATTTCATTTCTCCCTCTGAACCTCATGTGAACAGATAAGTAATGAGATTTGAATTTCGAATTTCAACATTTCTATTAAAAATTTTACTATTGAGTCCACACCCAATAGAACTTATACGAAAAAAAAGAAAAAATGTGGCAACTAATCTTTTTCTTCCGAATTTATTTTTGATGTTTCTATGAAAATGTTTACCATAGAGACCTGCACCAAGTAGAATTTATTCAAATTTAAGGAAAAAGTGTGGCTAATGCCTCCAAACTATAGAGCGATCTAATGTTGTTGTTGCATATTAATGCTAAAATATTTTTTGAGAACGAAAGGACGACCTCAATAAAATATTTTTTGAGAATAAACGGACGACCTCGACTCCTTCGATAGCGGGTGGTGGGATTTATCAAAGAAGAGAGATGGTTGGAAAGAATTGGGGGAGACCTTTGCCCAGGAGTGGGACAGTGTAGGTTGAATAAAAAAAACGAATAGATTATTATTATTCTACCTATAAAACCTGTTCATTAGACTTGCTTGCTATTTTCTGGGTTCACTATTTTTCTCGCAGTACATATGTGTGAAAAGCAGAGTATTCACCTCGGGGTTAAAGTTGTCTTAGTCTTGGGCGCTCTTGAATCCCTCGCTGTCTCAGGATTCTAGTCATTAACTCCCTCGTTGCACTCGGGAGTTAACTATAAACACCCTCGCTATCGCTCGGGAGTTAACTAAAGAATCCTTCGATGCGCTTGGGATTCAATATGGCGCCCGTGACATAATACACTGCTTTATCCCCTTGGTGAATAATCTACTATTTCACCTTCTTAACACAAAGTAAATGATTACTCCCTCCTAAAAAACAAAATGGCCGGCGGGAGGTAAAGTTGTATGGGATTTCATTTCTCCCTCTGAACCTCATGTGAACAGATAAGTAATGAGATTTGAATTTCGAACTTCAACATTTCTATTAATATTTTTACTATTGAATTCAAATTCATTTATTTTAGATAATTAAATTGAGTCCACACCCAATAGAACTTATACGAAAAAAAAGAAAAAATGTGGCAACTAATCTTTTTCTTCCGAATTTATATTCAATGTTTCTATGAAAGTGTTTACCATAGAGACCTGCACCAAGTAGAATTTATTCAAATTTAAGGAAAAAGTGTGGCTAATGCCTTCAAACAATAGAGCGATCTAATGTTGTTGCATATTAATGCTAAAATATTTTTTGAGAATAAACGGACGACCTCGACTCCTTCGATAGCGGGTGGTGGGAGCTATCAAAGAAGAGAGATGGTTGAAAAGAATTGGGGGAGACCTTTGCCCAGGAGTGGGACAGTGTAGGTTGAATAAAAAAAACGAATAGATTATTATTATTCTACCTATAAAACCTGTTCATTAAACTTGCATGCTATTTTCTGGGTTCACTATTTTTCTCGCAGTACCTATGTGTGAAAAGCAGAGTATTCACCTCGGGGTTAAAGCTGTCTTAGTCTTGGGCGCTCTTGAATCCCTCGCTGTCTCAGGATTCTAGTCATTAACTCCCTCGTAAAGAATCCTTCGATGCGCTTGGGATTCAATATGGCGCCCGTGACATAATACACTGCTTTATCCCCTTGGTGAATAATCTACTATTATCATTGAAATGTATGAAAATATACTAAAAAGGGCACAAACAACCGCGCAGGCTTGAATTGTGGAAACTCACATAATAATACTGTAAACTCACATAAACCAGGCTCAGCACACCCATCGTCCTGCTCTCTGTACGCCGTAACCTTTACGTCTAGCCAGGACAATAAATCTTGACAGTACTTAGTACAATAATATTTAGATACACCACCATAATATACGCTAGGCATAGAAATACCATTGTCCTATTCACCATAATTATAATTAAACATTCCGGTTAGTTATGTCTCACTAGTGCTGAACACTGTCATCAATTCATAATGTTAATTAAAGTATTAATAATGTCACTTAGCTTATTAAGTTATGTTCAAAATATTGAACAAAAATCTTTTCATGCATGCGGAAGTGATTTAGTTGATTCCTTTGTCCACTTTACAGATAAACTCGGCGATTTTTTTTTGAAAATGGGCGAATCTACTCAAAATCTCGAAATTAGACGGAGGAAAATCAAGAAAGCGCTTCACAACTTTGTAGACGAAGCTTTTTACGATAAAACGAATTCAACAAAGAATAGACTGGCCTTGCATCGGGTAACTGGCTTCAACGACGCAATTCAAGAGTCGCAGATGTCAACCATTGAGATGATACTTTACCATGGATATCAAGCGGAGGCACACACCGTCCAGACGCGAGACGGGTACATGCTGAGACTGCATAGAGTTATGCCGAGTTCAAAAAGTTCTTTTATTGGAAACAGAATAGTTATTCTTCACCATGGTTTGATGGGAAGTTCAGACGATTGGCTACTTCTTGGACCAAGCCAAGCACTACCGTATTTACTCAGAGAAGAAGGGTACGACGTGTGGCTTACAAATGCACGTGGCAGCAAATACTCAAGACTTATGACTATTTTTCCAGACAACTCTACTGAATTTTGGGATTTTTCGTTCCATGAAATAGGGACATTCGATTTACCAGCGGTTATTGATTATATTAAAGATAATTCAGAAAGTGTTTCGGAAATCAACTTCGTTGGGTTTTCAATGGGAGCGACGGCGCTTCTCGTATTACTTTCCTCGCTGCCCCGGTATAATCAAGTTTTGAAATCTGCTACTTTATTAGCGCCTCTTGCATTTATGTACCAAATCAAAGGTCCACTTAAACTGTTAGCGGAATTCCACGGAGAGAATGCTAATAATTCTCTTAAATTTCTCGGAGAAAATGAGTTTATGCGAATTGAAACATTTCCGAGCGAAGTTATTGAAAAATATTGTAAAGGCGACAGCAGGCTCTGCCGCAATCCTTTACTGCTGATGGCGAACGGTGGTAAGGAAATTAAAAGTGAAAGTATTCTGGAAAATGTCTTGGGTCATTTACCGGGCGGTGCATCGACAAAAACGATTTTACACTATGTGCAGCTTGTGAATAGTGGCCGATTTCAAATGTACGACTACGGTACTTTGGTCAATTTAAAGAAATATGGAGGAACGTTACCGCCACGGTATAAGCTTGAAAATGTAACGCTACCCATAGTTTTATTTAGTTCGCTTCACGACTGGCTGTCTACGAACGCTAACATCATGAGATTGATGCCTATCTTGCCGAATGTAGTTGTTTATCATGTGATAAGATCAGTTTTCAGTCACACTGATTTCGTGTGGGGAGAAGAAGCCCCAAACTTATTGTTTAATAATATTGTTGATTTGTTGGGTATTATTAGTGAAAGAAGCAATAAATAAGAATTACAAGCCATGTCAAATTACAACTTTGTAGGGGTTTTGTTATGGACGCTAGGGATATTTTATTACTAATCGATTATAGGACCTTTTTTAATAACAAAAGTAAACTGAAATTTTGAGAAATCTAAATTATCCAAGTTTATTATACATTACATATTATATTATATAATTCATCTTATCTTATTCTGTAATTATTTAAATATTTATGAACTAACAGCTCTTCTTTTTAACTGTCTTTTTTTAAAGAACGTGATGTCACCCAACTAGGAGCAGTCTGAAAACCAGCGTTGCTCTGTACCTCCCCGGTGCAGAGCAGCACAAAGCTGAGACTGTTCCTTTTTGGACTGCACCAACACAGACGTCCTTCACCTGCCTCATTATTTTCTTTTTTTGTAGTGGTTTTTTTTTTGTTTGTTTAATATATTTTATTATTTTTATTTTTTTTGTATTGTGTGTAGTATAGAATAGAATAAGTTTTTTTTATTGTAGTACCTACCTAGATCTAATACATTTTGTTTTTTTTTTTTTTTGCTGTGTCAGTGTACCTAGTTATGTTCGTCTGTGTGTGTGTTTTCCCAAATAAATTTTTTATCTATCTAACTATGCCCATTATTCATGTTCTTTGAATTTGTTTTTTTTTATAGTCAGTCCAGTGACAGTGAAAAAAATTAAGACGAGAAGAGACGGCAATCATAACTTGATTTGTATGGTGGGCCGCTTGTTACTCGTACAGGGCGGGCTTATCCTCACTTGACGCCCTGAGACACACCGCGTCCTGAGCCAAACATTGAAGTCGGTTTTATTTATAGTTTAAATAAAACTTAATAATTATTCGTTTTATTGGTAGGTATACAACGTATTTTACATGACGTGTACTTACTCGTATAGGAAGTAAGGTAAGAAGATTTCAAACTCAGAATGCATTCACCAAGAACTTTGTATGAGGTTTCAATGTACATTATGTTTCAAAGAATCCGATGCAGGCAAAGAAAAACAGCTGTTTTTTCACACGCGCGGCGTATTTCACAATGAAACTAAGAAAAAAACCGGCAAAGTGCGAGTTGGACTCGCGCACGAAGGGTTCCGTACCGTTATCTATAAAAAAGGCAAAAAAAAAGTTTGTTATATGAGAGCCCCCTTAAATATTTATTTAATTCTGTTTTTTAGTATTTGTTGTTGCGGCAACAGAAAAACATCATCTCTAAAAATTTTAACTATCATGGTTCATGAGATACAGCCTGGTGACAGATGGATGGATAGACAGACAGACAGCAAAGTCTTAGTAATAGGGTCCTGTTTTACTCTTCGGGTACGGAACCCTAAAAACTATGTAATTCTAAGCTCTACAGTATACCTATTTCTGTAGTTCAAAAGAATCTTTTGCACTGATGTAATATAATTTATGAAGAAAATCTCTTTGAGCCGCCTACACTCTTCAGTCATTTTTTCGACCTTCGATGTTCTGAAAAAATCGTCTGTAGATTATGTTTCGTTCAAAAGAATTTGTCACGCTTTCTTACAGTTTTTATTATAGTTACTACTTTTATAATATACATTTGCTTCAACGTCTTCAATAAAATTGATGGATTGACGCAAAATGGAGAATTTTATATTGAACGAGTTGCACTTTGGTAAAAAACTACTTTATTGAATCTTCCTGAAATATTTAGAACTAGCTGACCGCCGCGGTGTTACCCGCGATCCCTCGGGAAAACTTCACTTCCCCGGTATAAACTATAGCCTATGTTCATCGGGGATAATGTAGGATTCTATTGGTGAAAGAATTTTTCAAATCGGCCAGTAGTTTCGGAGCCTATTCATTTCAAACAAACAAATCATTCCTCTTTATAATATTAGTATAGAAGTATAGATATCGATAATATAAGTATAGATTAAACTTTAAAATAAGCAATATTATGTTGAAAACAAGATCCAAATCATCGACCGTAGATTCAGTAATATTGTAATTTCATTAATCCCTTATAACATTCTAATTATGAATGTTCTTGTAACATGGTTAAACTTGGTTAGTTTTTTAACTGATCCAGTTATTTTTGCGGCGAGGCAGGTATTGGTCGGCTTTGAACGACATGAGTTGGTGATTTCCCGGGTGACCGATTCGCAGCTGGGTCGTTAGCACGACATGTCGCCGCTGCATTAAATTAATGTTTTAAACTTTTGGGATTAGTTTTTAGGACCCGGAAAGTTGCAAAAATGTATGCTAATTATAAATATTTTTTTAACCAGAAGAATAATACATAATACATAATAATTTTGTTACTGTAAACGAGAACGTAGTGTTTAGACAAACCTAATAAAGGCTTAGAAACACTACTAACTACAGATTGTTAACTTTTGAGAAATAAACATATCTATCTATCTATCTAACCGCGTTTTGGCCACTGGATGCTGGCTGATATTTGGGTCTTTGTCTCGTGATCATAGTATCAGATTTCATTCGCCCCTGATAACATTAGTTTTCTCTATGATAGCTATATAGCTATCATAGAGAAAACTAAATGTTAACTAAATGTTAACTTAATGTAACTAAAGTCATGCGCATATGCGCATGACTTTTATTTCCTGCTAATACCTAATAAATTAATTAATTACGCTATGTAATAAATTGAACATAAGAGCCAATACGTCTAGAAACATTAAATAATATTGGTTATCAAAACAAAATTCACTGACCTCTAGTACCTACTTCTACTAGGTAGTTTGTGCCCTCCTTCGCCCAGGAGTTCATTTAAGTGTGTTATCTTATCATGGTGGCCACGATGAGGTTAAACTGTAGTCTCTGGAGGTGAATTCAATTACCGTGTATCATGTCGCCTGCTCGCTAAACCTATACTAACTCAATTATGTATTTTGCTTTGTAATTTGCAGCATGTAAATGACAACCTTCTGGTAGGAAGCCTGTTTCTCTTTTAAACCATCGCCGTAACTGCATTAAAATGACGTTAGTATGCTCTGGATGCACAGAAACATGCGCTATTTTGTAAGAAAACAAAATTATAGGACGTAAGGGGAGCCAGAAACTGAAAATAAAAAAGACCTTGGATGGAGCGTTGAATAACTCAATAATTTTAGTTTTTCCTTTCCTATAAATTTTTGAAAATAGCTATTGTTTGTGTTTTTGGGAACATCTGCTTACCTATAGCTTAGCGTTGCTAGAGGAGGATATCATTAAGAACCTTCTCCCCCCTCTACTGGACCTCACTCCAGCAGAACGTCTACCTTTTGGGCACGGTCTGCAGCGGCTGACTTGGAAATCGCTCAACAGACTCCGTACCCAAGTTGGTCGCTGTAGAAGTAACCTGCCTGGCCAAGTGGAGTATAATGGACGCAAACAAAGCCCAGTGCCAGTGCGGGGCCCCCACATAGACAATGTCACACTTGCTCTCCTGCCCACAGTGCCCCACTACCTGTACCCGGGAACAGCTCAACCTAGCAACAGAAGAGGCCTTAGAGGTGGCTGAATACTGGTCTAAAGTTATATGAGTACCGAACTCGAAATTAATGAATGATGAATGACTTGACTTCATAAGTTCAAATTCATAACATTGATGATAATGATTGACGAAATTAACTGCCATTCCATACGCAGGTACTCATGTGTCCGTCCTACTCGACTCATGCACTAACGGTTGAATAATTTGTGATATCGAAAGGTATGTTCACACATTGAGCAAGTTTAGTTATCGAGGACCCTTCCACGCATCATTGAGTATTTGATTCTGCATGAAGTCGGGTTTATTGTGTGAATGGGTGCGCTCTCAAATCAGCTTTATGATCCAATATTTGTCTGTATTTAGTCAACTAGGAGGTGAATTGTTTATAGCACAACTCGTGCTATTGCATTGGACGTGTGGGATCTGTGGATGCCTCGGCTTTAATCCGTTGCCTGCATTTCAACTATCTGTCGTGTATCAATAGATAATTCTTCCGAAAAAACTCGTATATAGTAGCTGCTCTAAATAGCAAAAAAAATCGTCACATAAGAAGAAACTACCAAATAAATCAACGTATGTACCTACAACCGTTTCTGGAATGAGTTTAAATTTTACAAATCTTATTGAAATTGAGCATATTGTTAGCAATAGCAGACGCAACGTGTTTAACAAATTAATTACCTAGAGAGAAATAAAACAAAAGTTCGTAAGTAATGGAAATAATAACCATTTGGTGGAAACGTGGTAGAAAGTGATGTAAGAAAACTTTATAAAGGTAACTGTACTTGTAGGTCAGCTCAGTAAAGCGAAAGTTAGTCTTCTTGATTTATTATTTATTGTGATTTAGAATTAGTTTCTACGAACTAGTGAGGTGAGAGGATTTGAAGTGTACCTCAGATAGGCTAATATTGAAGGCATCAGGATGTCAGTATGGCTCAACAAACGATAGAGCTCTGCTTCTGAGTCAGACAACCGCGAGTTCAAGTTCCAGTAAGACATTCGATCAAGTAGGACAGTAAATTGCACTCTATTTTTTTGTACTTTTTTTAAGTTTACAACCGTTACCGATACCTCGTTCAAGTTTTCACTTCGGTCGGCACTTTTTTCGTGGTTCGGAAAAACAAAATCAAAAAATCAAAATCAAAAATCATTTATTCAGTAGGACCACAGGGATCACTTAGAATAGTCTTAAAACTAATTTTACTCCTGTTCTTTCGCGACCAATACCGTGAAGAATCAGGGCAACAAACACGGTCTGGGGCCTATCATTTTTTTAGGTGATCCATGGATCCATTGAGTTGGAGCAAGTCCCAAGCTTTTTTGTCATCCAAATAATCTGATATCTTATAATAGGCTTTTTTACAGAGATGACGTTTAATTGTATTTTTAAATTTAGTGATTGATAAATTTTGCAATTCGCTTGGGACTTTGTTATAGAAGCTTACACATTGCCCTTTAAATGATTTCATAATTTTATCTAATCTAGTAGTGGGAACAGCGAGTTTATCCTTATTTCTAGTGTTTACATCATGATTATCGCTTTTCCTCTTAAATGATTCAATATTTTTACGAACATACATCAGATTTTCATATATGTACTGACAGGGTACTGTCAGTATGAATATATCTTTAAATTTATTTCTAAGCGAATCTCTGGGACCCATATTGTAAATTGCTCGAACAGCCCTCTTCTGCAACACAAACACGGTGTTAATGTCTGCAGCAGTCCCCCACAATAAAATGCCGTAAGACATAATGCTGTGAAAGTAGCTGAAATAGACTAATCTGGCAGTATCTACGTCCGTGTAATGACGTATCTTTTTAACTGCGTATGCTGCAGAAGCAAGTCTCTTCGACAATCCATCTATGTGTGGGCCCCATTGTAGCTTACTATCTAAGGTTATGCCTAAAAATGTAGTGGTGTCCACAAGATCTATCTGTTCATTTTTTATTATTACATTGGTTTTTATTGGTTTTACATTTGGTAGTATGAAGCGAATACATTTAGTTTTCTTCTCGTTTAATAATAAATTATTAACATTGAACCAATTTACAACCTTAGAGATTGCATTGTTCACTTCGTCAAAGTTAACCTGTTTACGTTTCAACTTAAATATAAGTGAAGTGTCATCTGCAAACAGGACAATCTCGTGGTTGTCTTTTACAAGTTTTGGTAGGTCATTAATGTAAATTAAAAAAAGGAATGGACCTAATATTGATCCTTGTGGTACACCCATTGTCACCACTGACCCCGGAGAACGCTTCCCATTTACGTCAACTCTTTGTATTCTGTCACTTAAGTAGGAAGTGAAAACGTTGAGAGCAACACCCCTAACACCATAGTGGTAGAGTTTCCTAATTAATGTTTCATGCTGTACACAATCAAATGCTTTAGATAAATCACAAAAAATACCAAGCGCATCATGAGAGTCTTCCCAAGAATTAAAAATATGAGATATTAGATCAACACCGGCATCAGTTGTTGATCGTCCCCTTGTAAATCCAAATTGTTTGCTGTCAAGTAAGTTGTTAATATTAAAATGTCTTTGTAATTGAATAAGTATAAGTTTCTCAAAGATTTTACTAAAAGTTGGTAAAACTGATATTGGTCGAAAATTGCTAGGGTCAGAGTGAGTACCAGATTTAAAAAGAGGCGATATTTTACTATATTTCATCAGATCAGGAAACACACCACTATCAATACATTTGTTAAATATGAGAGTTAGTTCAGGTGCAATGATGTTAATCAATGGTTTTACGACGCTAACGGAAATTCCCCAGAGGTCTGTGGTTTTTTTTACATTAATGAGATTGAAAGCTTTGATGATGTCTTTATAATCCACATAATCGAAGGAGAATTTGATGTTACATTCAGGTATGTTATCTTTTAGAAATGACTCTGCGATTATGTGGGAAGAGTTCAAACATTTTGTAGTAGAGACTGGAATGTCAGTAAAAAAAGTTTCGAATGCCAAAAACAATATAGAATATTTCAATAGGTTTGCATGCTATGGGCATGTGATGAGCGAAAAGGGAAGAATGTCAAATGTGGATTGATTATACGACTAGAGGTAGGTCAAACAAGAGATAGATTGTATGCAAGATGACATGTTAGAAGGGTGCTGCGTGCTGAGATAGCGGCTGATAAGAAGAGGGAAATGAACGAGGAGTACATGTTGTTTCGACCCCACATAAATTTTCTACTGGGGCAGGGAGATGAAGATGATGAATAAAGAATATTTCAACATTATAATTCTGAGAACATCTGTGTACAATGTTGGTTCGTAAATCAGTAAACTAGAGTCAACGTTGATGAATTTTAAATTCATGATAAGCCCTAGCCATTTTGAGCATAGCTCGAAGCGGCATTAACGTCAGTTAAACTGGTTAAGCGGCCGTGGGCGATGCGCTCCGGACTAATATAAAGTGAACTCAGTTACATAGTGCGACAAGCATGAGTGTTCTTAATATTATGTATTTAAAGGTTTTTTGAAGTGAAAACTTTTATAGGCGCGTTGGGCATTTTTTGAGACTGAAAAAAAACCATTGATTGTTTCTTTTGTAGGGACTTCAGACGCACAGCTGGTTATCATCCTCACCTGGTTGATATTCCACTTATTAGAACTAAGTGATTTCAAAGATCTTTTATTATGCGCACTGCAAAAATTTGGAATCAGCTTCCCGCGTGTGTATTTCCGCTGAGCTATGACCCTGTTGTTTTCAAGAAGAGAGTTAATAGGCACCTACTAGGTAAGCTCGCTCCATCATAGACCTCATTCTAGCCTATGTTAGTTTCGAGGTCAATAGCCGACCTATTCATCATAAAAAAAAATTAACTCCGTACCTCTGTATAATATAATCTGCTATTTCGACCTCAACGCAATAAGCGATGGTGGTCTTTCGGTTCATAACTCGGCTTATGATGCGGCATGCGGCTGAATCGTATCCCACAGAGGCAATATACTTGCATTTTTTTTTTTAAGTTTATAACCGTTTAAGTTTTCACTTCTGTTGGCACTCCCGGCGCGCCACTCTTTTTTGCGTATGTTTCAAATATGTATTTGGACGTACTTTTATTAGACGTACTCTATACACATATAAGCCTCCTCGCAGACTGCAGACTTTTTATCGGCCGATAGTTGAGACGGAATATACTTCGGCTCGTAATTAGTCCATACTAATGGTAAAGGTATAGCCCGTCTCAACTATCGGCCGATAGAAAGCATGCGAGGGGTCTAAAATGTTTACGAACGCAAAACGTGTAATGTTTTGATATTTGTTTTTTTTTCTTATTCCGTAATTATGGTTATGCTTGTGGTTTATGTTCGTTTATTACCCGAACATTGCAAATACCGCAAAAAAACAGAATAACAGACCAAATAGAATAGAATAGAATAGAATAGAATAGAATAGAATATTATTTATTTGAGAAGCACAAACAACACAGATCGGAACTTAATAATAAAACAACTTAAAAAATAGGTACACAAGTAAATGGAAAAAAAAATAAAATAAACGAAAACACATAATACAAAGAAACTTATACAGGTACCTACGGATCGGAGCCAATTGGTCTCGCTCTGCGCAGCCTAGGCCACTCAAATAGGTTCTGACTCAGCATAGATACTACTACGCTGACGAGCAGCATAGTAGCGCTGGTTTTCAGGCAAATACATGAAAAATAATAGGCCCTTAAGTATTTTATAGAACATTTGGGCAAGATTGGAAGGCAGGTGGACAAGTGTGACAAACACTTGTAATGCCGCTACACAATAGGTAGTTATATCAATTATTCGATTCGGTGTTCCCTTCAGAGGGTCATAAAGGGTTCTGTACAAAGCATCGATAAGCGGCGAATCAAGTGAGCTTTTGCTTATCAATGGGTAATCGTTGATTTGTAATTATTATTGACCTCATGTCGTTGTATTATTGAAGTGAAAACTTCGTTAGGCACGTTGGGCATTTTTTAAATGAGAATAAATTCTTGGATTCGTTTCGAAAAGGTAACGTGCGTGTCATGTGACTGCTCACCGATACCTACCAGTAGTGCCATCTAGTTCTGTACTCGGTAAACTTTTACGGCAATATTTTCACATTTCCAAACGCTCATTTTATAACTATATTTATAGTTATTATCTATCGATATTTTTCGATTTCCTGGCGATAAAAAAAATACACTAGGCACATAATTGTTCAAGTCTTCACTTCTCTCGGCACTCTCTCGGCACAATTTTTTTTTGTTACGAACAAAAATTACCCAAACTAATAAACAGTGGCACTCCAGGAGTGCCGGCAGAAGTGAAAACTTGAACGGTTCTAAACTTGACAAATAACCCCGTGTCGGTAAGCAGTTACGTGACACGCACGTGACCTTTTCTAGGTGAAGCTTAAAAAAAATTCTCATCTCAAAACTGCCAAACGCGCCTAAAAAAGATTTCACTTCAAAAATTTTACAACTTGATAAATAACCCTTTTTTTTCTTCATCCGAAGGTTGCCTTGAAGAGATTGCTTCATTGCGTTATGCTATTGTGCATTTTTATTTTGTTTATTGTTTGATTTTAGATTATTAGTTATTTAAGGTGTACAATAAAGTATTTTAATTTATTCATTCATTCACTTTAGAAACAAAATTCTAAGCAAACAAACTCCTATCATTTAGCATAACTAACGTATCGCAGCTGCATTCACCCATTTTTATTGCAAAATAAAACATTAGGCGTTGCACTGAGCGAGCATTTCAATGATTGAACCCAGACGAAGGGGCTGATCGGTACAAACACAAATATGGGGAGAGAATAATTCCATTATCTCGTTTTATAGCTTCTCAACCAAATAAAAAACACACCATAACTTATACTTATCATGTTATTTCACTGTTAGGTTTTTAAGTCTTATATTTTTCATTACCGATAGACCGTTGGAAGAGTTTGGGGGAGACCTTTGCCCAGCAGTTTTCATTATGTTTCACACTGAACTAAATACTAAGCTTCCAGTGACAATTATCTAAGTAGGTAGTAGGTACTGAAATATCTCTTTTTTTTTCCTCAGTATCAGTTTATAGATTATGTGTGCCTACCTACCTATATTATGTGTGTAGTTTTTGTTTAAGTAGTAAATAAAAATATCTTCTTTCGTTTCTTTCTTTAGATATAAAAAAAAATTATAATGTTAACATAAGATACAGATTATCACTCTTTATATCAAGCAAGTGTGCACGGGTCGAAGTTAACTTAACTTCGACCCGTGCACGTCTAAGTATAAAACAAATATGGATTGATCAATTAATTACAAGTTGCAATATTCTCAAATAGAGTTCACTTATCTGACCCAGTGAGAGAGGCGCTGTTATCGCATTTGGTGTTGGAAGAAAAATTTACAGTAAAATTAGTTCCTCTTTTGGCCACCGGTCCAGATAAGTTTGGGGCACTTTACGCACATGTACCTACCCCAGTGTAGCATGGACTTGTCGCCAAAACCAACACAAGGCTCCCCTCGCGAGGGTGCAATAATAAGTACAAATGCGTTGCGTAACGCATAATCGAAATATACACATAAAATATTTTTACTTACTTTGTGACTGACAAAAATAAATATTAAAAAAGAGGTTTCCCTGCAGGGCCCATTGTTTTTTTTTCCACCCTGTTTAATAATCATTCAGAGGAATACTTTTAATACAAGTTTATGACAGTACAAACTTTACAAATAACAATTTAATTTGTAGTAAAATATAATAGTATAGAAACAATTGATGCGAGTAAAGCCGAGGGATTTTGTTAAGCTATGGAAAATAACGCGTAGTCGATGAATGACCGACACTTAAATCTGCCGTATAATCTTATAGCCAAAAACATATTGCTTACAGCTGAGGGCAATCATTTTATTGAAATTTCGAAATAAATAAGGGACCCTTCATATTTTCGTTTTGGCTGTTGTATTTATGAATGTTTGCATTGAAAATGACGCAATGGTATTTCATTCGCTTGGTGGTTTTCACACTGCAGTTGCATCTATGTTTATGAGACGCCAGTATATTTTTTTAAGTACAATTATTTCCCCCAAAATTTATTAAAACCTTTGCGATTAGGCGAATGTTTTTTTTTCTTGTCTCTCGCATGTCAATGAAAAGAGCGGGCAAAAAACTAAACCATCTTGTACTGAATAAATATTTTAATTAATAATAACGTTGCGACAATTTATTGGTTTTAACATTATTACTTTTGATTGCGAAATGTTGCCACGACGGAAATGAAACAGCACCCCTGTGCATAGTAACGCGCAGCAGTAGAAGGGGGTTAAAATATGTGTCCAATGGCCGATCTTTAATTACGGATATTATCGCAGATTAGAGATTTAACAATAAAGTTGGCTATTTCAGTGACTGAATTTAAAAATTTTACTCAATTTCCAATTTTCTAGTTCTAAAACATGAATCCAGTTCCACGAAATTGCGAAAATGAACAAATTGCATCGGTATTGATAATATGACATCCACGCCATACCTACCACAGCACCACCTACACGTGCCGCGCTCAACCACAAAGCCGCGTCAATTTCGCTGAAGTCCCTGAAATACGAGTAGAATTGAAAATCAACTAATTCACAGAATTCGAATAATTTTTTACATTCAAAAGTTAAGTGAAGATGTGTGCCTACTAGTTTTCGCTCGTAGCTTGGCTCGCGCTGTAGATTTTGTCAAACGGTTGTCTCATGCTAAACCTTTTCCAGATGTCCTTTTCTATATCACTTACAACGTGTATGAAATTGCATAATGGTCGGGGCGTGAAAACTAAAATAATGAAGGTAGGTAGGAGTAGGTACCTACCTATTTTACTCGACGACGTTGTTGAGACTTGCGACTTTGCGAGCCAGAGCTTTATAGTAAGTATTGATTTTTAATTGTTTTGAATTACATAGAAGTGTGGAAGGTGATGGGGGGGGGGGGGGCCTTTGCCCAGCTGATAAAAAAAAGAAACTTTCCCGTACAAACTGTAGTCTATGTACGTCAACGCAAAGCTAGTACTTGATATTCTGCATATTTCTGAATTATGTAAGATAATTTATTGAACTAAACTTAAAATCAGTTCTAATAAAAATACAGAACACGGCCCGAAGCATAGAAGGGCGTTAAAGTCTTGGCTTTCCTTTTTTCGCCTCTCTGGAATTCAATTGGTGGAGGTTGTGCTCACACCTAATCAGTGACAAATCGTGCAGAAATAAACTGAACTTCACCAGCTCGATAGGAATTTGGACAAGAATTTGTTCTTGAGACGTCAGATTTTAAGGCTGGCTTGGGAGGCAAATTCCCTAAAACAATGGAGCGTTGATAGACGCAAAAAGTTTTATGTTACAAATCTTTTTTTTTTAACTAAGTAGGTACAATTAATTTAAACTGTTTCATAGTAGCAGATTATTGTTTTGAGAAAAGTCTCAAAATCCTCAAAACATTATCATAAACTTACCTACGATCATTCATCACGAAAAACGTAAAAATATTAAACAAAATAACGGCGCGAGCTGTTATTTACCGTGGACAGTTTTGCTGCGCTGACCCTAAATCTATAATATTGTTGATATGATTGATGTTGGCACTAAGCATTGCATAAAAAGAGTCACATTTTTTTGTGATGTCTGAAAAGATAGCTATTTAAAGTTTGAACATTCTACAAAGGCTGGAATATAAATTACACTCACTTATTTGCTAGGTAGTAACGCTGCATTTTGAAGAAACTTCACATGCGCCATGGTTGTGGGTTCATTCGATATCCTATGTAGCTAATCTTAATAAATTTAGCCTGTATAATGTATCATTATAAAAATATTCCTGTTTTAAGAACTTGCGAAAAAATTACTCATTACCTAATAATGCGCAATTTCATGTTTGTTTTTCCTTTTTGTCTCTTATTTTTTGATTAAAATCACGTAAATTATCTACTGAAGTATGTAAAAATATAAAATTGTGTATTTATATTTTCTTACAGGAAGAACCCAGCTTGAGATCATTCCATTATGATAATAATGTTATTTAGTCGCGGCAGGAAATCGAATCTGCTTGAAGGTTTTGCAGAGATAAATGTAAAGTATATAAAACTCACACAGCATCAATGATGATTCAATAATATTGATAGGCACAATATAAAATTATAATGAAATATTGATAAAAGTATTTGAATGGTGACACAACTTGGCATAAATTGTCACTCTCAGAATCAAAAACTGTGACATTAATTAAAAAAAAACTTTCTTTTATGTTAACAACGAGAGTTGTGACTCTGTTTTAGTTTAAGTATAAATTGTATTACAGATAAACATTTCCCCGATTATCTGTAATAGGTACAGCAAAACAACTGTTTAAATACTTACCATAAATGCTAATGAATAAATACATTTTTTAAACTCAAAAGAAAACTGACTTATGCCCGGTTTCTATATTCAACGGACATTCGTAGGTAAGAGCTACGACTCGTTTCTACATACAAATTTTGACAGCTAACTTACCGCCGGTTTCTAGCTGTCAAACTTTTGTATGGGGAAACGAGTCGTAGCTCTTATCTACGACTGTCCGTTGAATATAGAAACCGGGGGTTAATGTTTGACATAAGAGCGCGGCGTCAAGCGAGGAGCAAAGATTGGGTTTTTGAACTTTACGGGGAAACTATCAATCTCTCAGGAGTAGCATAAAGAGATAAAAAACATACAAGTACCTAGTCGAATTGAGAACCTCTTCTTTTTTTTAAAGTTAGTAAATAATAATGGAAATGCGCTATGTTAAGAACCTACTTACAATCACGTTCTTTGGGTATCTTTATGCTTCATTACTACACAATTTTTTAAGTTTCTAAGAAAAAATCAACTGCAAGATTATTATGTAGGTACCTATAACAGTTTCTTTAAATGTGTGTCTCTCCAGTACTTCTACGAGATATTTCGATTTATTGTTATTGAAATAGGATCAGCTTTTGAAATAAACAGTCGTGGTTTTAAAAGTTGGCCAAGAACAATCGTTAGGATAATGTTGGTAGTTCATTAGCAACTGTAATTTATTGGTCAGGGCGGGGGTGGGACGGTCGAGTATTTTGCACTTGAGTTTAGTAGATAAGTTTATCTAAGTATCTAGTCCACTCAACTTTTCAAAATACAAGTTTTTGCAAATCAAAACTAGCTTTTAAATTTGGAGCTCCCTCCACTAATTGGTAGAATATTTATTTTCTAGATTTGTTTTCTAGGTTTGTGGCTGCAAGCACTTCCTTCACAAAATTTAGGCACTTTAATGGATCCCGCTAGCTTCCGTATTGCAGTGTGCCTACGGTTGGAGGCGCGGTGTTGCGCCCCTCACCAATGTCAGTGTGGTAGGACGGTCGACCAGCTTGGTCACCACGGATTATCGTGCACTAGGGCCGCAGGTCGGTTCTGCCGCCACGCCAGTCTTAATGACATCATCCGCCGAGCGCTTGTCAGCGCCAATGTACCGGCCGTTCTAGAACCGAGTGGTCTGATGCGTGACGATGGCAAGCGCCCCGACGGTATGACTCTTGTCCCTTGGGAGAGGGGAAGGCCTTTGGTATGGGACGCTACTTGCGTAGATACCCTTGCGCTTTCACATCTACCGGGGACATCCGTTAGGCCTGGCGCGGCGGCAGATTCGGCTGAGGATCTCAAAAGGCGCAAATATATAAATCTTGATCGGGTTTATATATTTGAACCATTTGGGGTCGAGACCCTGGGTCCGTGGAGTTCCGGGGCCCATCGCGTCTTCAAAAATCTTTCAGGGCGTCTGGTCGAAGCGTCGCGTGATTCAAGAGCTGGCGACTTTTTGGCTCAAAGAATCAGCATTGCCATTCAGCGTGGCAATGCCGCCAGTGTTTTGGGCACGCTTCCGACTGGCAGTGACCTGGATCAGTTGAGCTATCTATAGATCGTTTTTACGACGATCCTTAGATAGCTTGACTGATTCTATTGTATTTTGTAATTTTATGTACATATTTATTTACAGAAACTAAACTACCACAAGTTTAGTTTCTGTAAATAAATTTTCTAGATAACATTTACATACCTATTAGGTTTAAAAAATAACACCCTTGTGTGATGAACGGCATAAAAGTTAAAATGTCTACAATAAAAAAGGTCTTACAAGTAAAACTCTATTATTTTTTTTGAATTTCAAATATTTGTCCTGGATGAAAATCAAACCAACGACCCCTAAACTCGGAAGGCAAAGCAACCAAACATGTCTCGATGCGTATGATTGAATTTCTGAATTAAACTTATCAGACTACCATTTCTTTCAAGTTAAAAGAGAACGAAAATGGAACGAAATAATAACCGCTTAAAAACTGAAAAGCATTATAAAAAAGCTATTAAGCAAAAAATGCTAGATATGCAGCCCCTTGCCAAGTTTCGTTTCAATAATCTGCATAAATGATTTCAGAAAAAGGGTTTCATTAAAATGTACGGAAAATTAATTAATATTCTAACCTTTTTCAACCTGCATTGTCTCGGTAATCAGATTATGACATAACTTTTGAAATTTATAAAACCAACCTCGTAATGAAAGATGGGGATAATTTGGAAGTGCGATACTTAGGTACCTATTTGTTAAGGAACCGTTTAGCCCGGCTACAATCCGGATTCCCGGCTCCCTTTTCTGTGGCAAAACTTGTAACGGTATCTCACTTAAACATAAGTTTTTTGATAAGTCAGTGTTTAAACGACGTTTGGGTGGGGGTGTTACAGGTTGCTAGGGTGTGGGGTTGTAGAGGGCTAATAGTGAAGTGCACGCTAGTTTATCGATAAAATTAGAGACCTATAATCTTATCTTACTTTTTTTTTTAATCATAATAATTATAACAGCATACGCAAAATGTAATGCTTATACCATACAAAACTAGCTAGTTACAATGAACATTTATTATCATCATCAACATAACAGCATCTTGTAACAATGTCAATACCGATAACCTTTCTAGAGTGCCACAAACTTATCTGAACCACTGACTAAAAGAGACGTAAACACTCGGATGATATCCGAGTGTTTACGTAAAGTCCTCGAGTATTTCGGTCATATTGCAAGGAAAGATGGGGACAGCCGCGAGAAGCCGATAGTGACCGGAAAAATAGAAGGAAAAAGACCTCGTGGGCGATGCGCTGGTCTGACCAAATTCGCACCACTCTCGACACCACGATTCACAATGCTCTTCATACGACCGGGGACTGAGGAAGATGGAGAAACATAATTAGGGAGAAAGTGATACCTAAAGGAGGTCACGACCCTCAGCACTGAGGAATACTCGAGGAGGAGGAGGACTAAAAGAGGAACTAACGCATTTTACTCTAAAATTTATTTTTCTGCCAACACCAAATGCGATAACAGCGCCCCCCTCACCGGTTCAAATAAGTTTGTGGTACTCTACTCATGTTTGCGTTATTTATTTACTGTTATAAAATATTAAAACACAAACCACTAAACAATATCTACAGAGCCACAAAGTCACTTTATGTGTAAAATATTTAAACAAAACACAAACGCCAAAATCGAAAACAAGTTTTGAAGAAAACTCGATAAAAAAAACATAAAACTATCGATACCGTTCCCCTCACAATGAAGCAACAGGGTGCTGGACGCGTGCGCGTTTTCACCCCCATACCACCCACAATTCTCCCTACTGCTCATAAATGGAGGTGCGGACCGGGTTGTGGATCAGACCCACGCCTGGAGCCGGCAGACGTGGCTCTCCTCGCCTCGGGTCCTCCGGTATAGGACAACTAGTGACGTGCAGTGGAAGCGTTGCCCACTAAAACGTTTGTTCGGGGACTGTCGGTCGTGACGGACAATGGTGTTTTTTTTAATGTGATCATGAAATTTTTTGCTGCACCTGTAGCCGAGGTGAAATAGAAAGGTAAGAAATTACAGGGTGCTTTTGGCGGAGCTGCATGCTGACATGCAAGTAAAATTTGTTTTACAATTTCAACGATGGTTTATTTCATATCAGCAATTTTATACATTTTTTATTCAAATCATCTTTCTCTCATTTTTTATCTTATTAATTTTAACACAAAATTAAATTTTGTTTTATTTGTAAATTTTACATTTTCTTATAAAACAGACCGTGTTAAATAATAATTAATTAAGTAGTTTATTTTTTATTTTTCGTGATGCGTGTACAAAATAGACAGACAAAAATTATAAAAAATAATAAAGATCCTGTTGATATAATAAAGACCTCTAAGTATTTTTTTCTGCAATATCAATTATGTACCTACAGTCATCGTCCCGTTACAACATAATTATAATCCTATATCCTATAAATATTATAAAGGCGAAAGTTTGTAAGTATGGATGTATGGATGTATGGATGTTTGTTACTCTTTCACGCAAAAACGGCTGGACCGATTTGGTTGAAATTTGGTATGTAGATAGGTGATACCCTGGATTAACACATAGGCTACTTTTTATCCCGATATTCCCGCGGGAACGGGACTTACGCGGGTGAAACCGCGGGGCGCAGCTAGTAGATTATAAAATTATGTCAATCAAAATATTAATCTCGCTAGGTAACCGGCTTATTTACTAAATAAAAAATATAAAACGTTTAAGTGAAAGATTTTCAAAAGGATTTTTTAAAATATTGAAAGTAAAGTTAAAATTTGTAAAGCCAGATTATTAATTTTAAAATTCAGTTTTTCAATTTTTTTTAAAGAAAATGTAGGTATTGTTATAAACTCGATTAACTCAAAATTAATTTATAGCAAGTGAATTTTATAAACACGAAAAGATAGTAAGTATAAGAAAAATTACAATCGTTAGCTTTACTAATTTTTTTTTTAAGTTTATATATGTATTATTTATTCGGAATTTAGGTAGGTAATTTATAATTTTTAAAGACTAAAACTTATGAACCGTAGTTCTCTGAAATACAGTAGAGTATTTCACTAGAACAGATTGTATCTTCCCCTCAGATAAAGTCAAATCAAAATTCAATTAGCGCAATCTCCCAACTCCAGAATCAGCAATTCAAATTGAGAAAATGAGATATTGATACGATTTCGTAAAACTGCTTACCTTAAAAGCAGTAATTATTTAGGGCAAGATTGAACGGGAAAGAAAGTTCTATCTTTTAGATCTAAAAAAAGTATTTTAAGTAACTTATCCTAAGATGCCAGTTAGATTTAAATAATTTTGATATTTAAGATTCCTTTGAAAATTTTCATAATTTTTTGACGTTGAACTGACGGGAATTTATTGAACATAAACTTATACCATAAATCTAGATAATTTAACAAAATATCTGGAAAAGCTGAAACAAAAATGGTAGAATATTAGCATTCCTGAAATTCAAATGCAGGCACATTATACTATTGATTATACATATTTTAATGGGTGTGGCATGCAATGGAATGGATGCAAAGGGAGTAGAGGGAGTAAAGGGGGAGGGAATGGTATTGGTAAACGAGGTGTACGCATAAACTTACCACCTGCTTATCAATATCTTATGGCCTTGTATGTGGTAAAAAGGAAATCATCCATAACTGTTATCAGGAACTCTCATTACTATAATTGGTGTAAGGTGTCTTGACACCTGTCCACCAGATGAATGGGGTGGGAGGAGATTTATGGTTAATTAGGGGTATCTGCCCTAATTAAGTGGGGTTTAGTAAGAGTAGGGAGTGGGTGGTATGTGGGAGTGGGTGATAGGTGGGAATGGGTGGTAGGTGGAAATAGGTTGTGGGTGGGTGGGTGGTAATGGGTGGTAGGTTTGTGGTTGTGTGTTGTGAGTGGGAATGGGTTGTGGGTTGTAAATGGTGGGTGGGAATTAAAAGTGTGTGGTGGGTGGTATGGGTTGTGAGTTGTGACTGGGGAATAGCAATGAGATGTAGGTGGGTGGCCAAAGGATTTTTGTTGTGCGGTATTGGGTTGTATGGTGGTGGGTAGTGGAGGATGAAAGGTGGCTTAATACCTTTCCACCTACATAGGCGTTCTGTACTTGATAAGTAT
Organism: Epirrhoe alternata; assembly: GCA_963565295.1. Lineage (NCBI taxonomy): Eukaryota > Metazoa > Arthropoda > Insecta > Lepidoptera > Geometridae > Epirrhoe > Epirrhoe alternata. Next base: position 8,725,454 of record OY751375.1, read on the forward strand.
CTTTTGCATTTAAAAAATTAGGTTCCTACTGCATGTATTAATAAAAAGGAAAACTATGTACTTAGGTACGTACCTAAAAATAAAATACTAAGGTTAGTGTTAGCTTTTTTACAAAAAAAAATAGAAAACTGATTTTAATTAATGTGTACGTTGTGTACAATTAAAATAATAGATATTACAACAAACCTACTAACAATAAAGCACAAGAATTTAACACACCGCTGAAAGTGAAAAACAAAAAATAAGATGGTGTGGTAAAATACTTTAATTCAAACAGTTTGAATCCAATGAACGGTTCTCAGCAATTTTTTTCTCTGACACATTCTTATTAGAACTCGAAAGTTTGGCGGTTATCCGTTTTTCCTTTTCATTTGCCTGCCAGTGCGATGAAATGTGAAATTTCAATTTGAACTAGATTTTTTATGAAGGTATTGGAATCTCAGCAGCCGCTCGAATATAGTTCGGAAACAAATAAACGACTTTCTTGATATTTTCTTTTTATATAAAAGCTTGGAGTTGATTTATCGTTTAAGCAGCGAGCGGCCGCTGCGACCTGGCGCGATCTTGATCGACGGAGCATTTCAATTTATTTTATGAGTCAACACCTTCACTTGGGACCGTTCTGCTCTTAGTAAAACACCCCAATTCGGTCGGCCTGACATTTATTCAATGGAAGCAATTTACTACTGTTTTTGGGTGGTATGGTAGTGTTTTCAGGGGTTCAGTATCGATCAATGGTTTGTGATACCCTTAAGGGTAGGTAAGTAAGTTATCATAGTAATCTTAGTCTTGCAACTTTGAAACGCTTGCGATTTGCATTTTATACAGTTCTGACAATTCTTAACAAACAAAAAAAGAAAGAACTATACCTACTTTCTATCAAGGCAGACCAGCCTCGCTTAAAACAAGCAGTAACAATCAGGATAGCAAAAAGTTATTTCTAGAAACTTGGTAAAAATGTAGGAAGTACATTAAAACCTCTTAAAACTTTCGCTGCACCTCAAGTGAAGGTGCTCCTTTGAAGTTTCTTGTACTAATTGTATTATTGTTCTCCGTCTTCAGAAAATGAACAACAGTAGATTGTTACAAATGATTTAGGTACGAGAAAAATATGTCCAGAGGTATACTCCATAAAGCTAAAATGGTATTTTTTAAACGATAGGTTCACTGTAGATTATCCCGAAGGCACGGTAGACATTATCTTAGACCAAGTTGAAGGACTAATCACCCTTGATCAAGTCACTCAAAGTTCAAAGAATTACTAAAGGGATAGTAAGAGTTACGCCAAAATACATAATTTGCCTGAAACCTACGCATCTGGTGCCACATAATACCAGCGCTTGTGCAGGGGAGGTATCCTTCTCTGCACTTGCACGATGCTGAGTGGTAACCATTTTTGCTAATAACATGAATGTAACTTGTACCTTGTAACTTGTACCTACCACAAATTTAGCAAAATAAACTTTTACTTTACTTTACTTTACTTTTTATTTTAGATGAAACCTTAAAATTACTCAGTTCAAATTCTGGGATGAATGCTTTTAAATTTGGAGATTTATAGCAAAACTGTTGTAGTATTTTTCATTACGATCATAATTCCCATCATTTTTCACCTCAAAATACTGCCCAAATTATTTGGAACGTTCGAACCATTCATTCACCACTGCCCCAAACATCAGATTTCGAAAAAGGGTTTAAAATAAAAATTCGATACATAAATTAGTAGCCTCGGCATAGGCCACAATCAGAAAGAAACCAGAAAACAATCCTGCTTAGGTATGTTAGAATTATGAAAACAAAGGCCGTTTTTTTACAAAGGCAAGTAATCTTAATTACAGTTTCAATTAATTATATTTAATTTGGGCACGCTTTCAACTGGCAGAGACCTGGAACAGTTGAGCTATCTATAGATCGTTTTTACAACGATCCTTGGATAGCTTGACTGATTCTATTGTATTTTATAATTTTATGTACGTATGTAGTAGCTAAGTTTCTGTAAATAAAAATATGTTCTATGAATTGAGATTTATGTAGTTTGTGCTAATTGTGATAGAATATCTAAATTGAAGAGTGGAAAAGAAGAGAGCATCGCATAAGATCAAGATAGTCAAAAACGCTTCTACGCGATGGCTTCGTGAATCCATTCCAGAGAACTTAAACTTAAATCACAATAAAGTGTAATTCTGGCTCAATTGTCAATAGCCCTGTTCAGAATGGTTCAGAACCTGCTAGTACCTGCTTTACAGTTCAGCTCGGAAAATATCTACCAGTTTTAAAAGTAAGCGTGTTCATAGAGATATGGCGGGTATGATGTACGCCCCTCGGTCAATATTGATATGGCTTTTTATGACCCATTTACCTTTTCGGTACGCGCTTTAAACGACGATGTATCCTGTTGGTGTTTCGTGTGGGTAGTGATGATTACGCTACTTTACAAAGACCTTGTATTTTAGTTTTGGTCTGGAATCAAGTGGTATTTTTGGAAAAAGTCTTGAGGTCATAAACAGAATGATAAATAAATATATACATTTCAAGCTTCCTTTTGTTTGCATCATAATGATCATTGACGACCTCTGTGGCGCAATGGGTGGAAGCCCGCTTGAGACGCAGAAGTTTGCGGGTTCGATCCCCGCCGCGGGACAAATGTTTGTATGATCAACAAGTATTTGTCGCGGGTCTGGGTGTTTCTATGTATAATATGTATGTATTTAAAAACAAAAAGTATATAAGTAGTATATCAGTCATTTAGTACCCATAACACAAGCTCTGCTTACTTTGGAGCTAGATGATGCTGTGAGAAAAGTCCAGCATTATTTATTTATTTGTGATGTATAAAAAAACAGTTATTATATATCTATTTCTGTTTACCTATCAATCTTTTGAAAAATAGAAGACCGAATTTTGAAATCCAGAAAACGTTTGAAAGTCATCTATCTATATATTTATTCATATTACATCTACTGCTGAGTAGGTATAGGCCACTCTATAGCGCCACTCTTTCACTCTTTTTACAGTCACAATCAAACTCAATTAAAATATTCAAAGTGTGATAAAGGTACTACCAAGGTAGAAAATACAGCAGCCACAAGTTTATTTTATCGATTGCTCTAATTTTATTCAATAAAGCTGGTCGCACGACCCATCCACGCTGAACTGTCAATTCAATGGAGGAAATTTTGAAACGTCAGAAGCTAGCCGCATTTTCTGACGACATAAGTATTTTTTCTATAGAAATATGACTGCGACGCGTACGGCGTGGACATAATATGTGCGATCAGCTTAAAATAAATAAAAAATAATAAAATAAAATAAATAATGCTGGACATTTCACACAGCATCATTTAGCCCCAAACTAAGCAAAGCTTGTACTATGGGAACCAGATAACTGATATACACTTATATACTTTTTGTTTGTAAATACATACATATTATACATAGAAACACCCAGACCCGAGATAAATATTTGCAGATCATACAAACACTTATCCCGCCGTGGGAATCGAACCCGCAACCTTCTGCGTACCAAGCGGACTTTCACCCACTGCGCCACAGAGATCGTCAAAATGTTACGATATAATCGAAAAAGAGCAAATATGGAATACAAACGCAACAAAGGACGCGTTTATTTTTTACAAAACATCGTGTATTAAGTACCTACTCCATAAATAGCACTCACATTTCTTACATTCGGCATTTATTACGTGATAAAATCATCACATACTCATAGTTCATTTCGCGCTTCCGTAAAACATTTAAAATTCCCTGCGCTCTCGAACTAACCGTGTTTACAGTGCCTGTGACATGACAGGTTGGAAGCATTGCGATTTTTTCGTTCGTACGTGTTGTGTTTTATGTAGGTACCTATGTTATTGGGAGAATAGCTGGCGAGAATAAAAAGTTGGCGAATCAGACAAGATACGAAAAATAGGCTCTGGAATGTTATTCCGAAAAACTAATTATGTTTAGTCAAAGACACGACTTTGTATTTAGCATTTATTAACAGAGACTACTCGTAATCTCCTAATAATATAAAACTAAACAAAAACTTAAACTTAACTGTGTTTCTATTTCTAGTTTCTAAGTAATGAATGTCTGTTCTTCTACGATAGATGTTATAAATAAACGCTTTTTCTTTAATTATGACAAGCTGTCCGTCGTAGTTTAACCCGCGTTCTCACGGTAAAACTTCACTTTCCCGGGATAAAATATAGCCTATGCTCATCAGGAATAATGCAGGATTCTAATGGTGAAGGAATTTTTCAAATCGGTCCTGTAGTTTTGGAGCCTATTCAATTCAAACAAACAAACAAAAAAAAAATTCCTCTGTTTAATTAGTGTTGATATACAAGCGGCGGTCTTATCGGTAGCAGCGATCTCTACCACAAGAGTTCTACAAAGCATGTAAAGTGGCCTGCATCAACCGATTAGTGATTGGAAGCTGTAGTGGAATTCATCTATCCACTGAAAAAAATATTATATCACACCATCGTATCGGTATCACACCTATCAGTGATTGGACTTTGAACATAAACCCCGATCAGAACCCACCAATTCATAATCATTATAAATGCATAAAGACTCAGCTCCATCATAAAAATACCGTAAAATTTCAAAAACATCAAATAACTTTCAGAGATACGTACCCATCATTACCGCACTTCAAAGATGCAAGGCAGAGAAATATATGGCTTCATTATTTTCCAGACTAAGTTTGCTTGAGCTGACGACAGGGCGCAATGGCGCTCATAAGAGGAGACCTATGGATTGCTATGGGCTGGTAATTATAATGATGATAAGTTTGCTTTGTTTCCAATCAAAGCCTTCTGGAACACCATAGCGATTGAATAGATTAAGTATTTTTCCTTCAAAACTACGTGATTTTTTCATCATCATCAGCCTATAGCAGCCCCCTGCTGGACATAGGCCTCCCCTAATGAGCGCCATTGCGCCTTGTCCTCAGCTCGACGCATCCAGCTTCTACCAGCAGCCTTTCGCATATCGTCACTCCACCTTGCCGGAGGGTGTCCTACACTACGTTTACCGTGATTTTTTGGCAATCCTGACCTGCATTTAGCTAACAGGTCAAAACTTCAGTTCTAAATTAATTGTATTTAGAATTAATTTATTTTCATACTATATTGAGTGCAGAATGTTGCTTAGTTGTGCACCCTGACTAAGCGATCAGCGGCAACACTGTGCAAACACTTGACGAACTTTTATGTAGTTTGAAACTACAAAACTTTTCGTTTACAGGTAGGTAAACAAGGACATCCGATGTTTTAGAAACCTGCTGTGTACATCGATGCATGAACAATTCAGTTACAATTATTACAGTAAAAAAATAAAAAAAACCGACTGCAAGAAAGTCAACTTTTGAGATTTTGTAATGCGTAGGTAGGATACCCAAACTAATAATTTTGTTTTACTTATGGATTAAATAACACAACTTTAAAAATTACTGTATTTTCAAAAAAAATTCGTGCTGAACCTTAACTAAAGCTGTGTTTGACAGAATCTGATAATGAATAAACGTTTTACAATTACAACAGTTGAGTTACATAATGATACCAGTTTGTTTTAGCAGCGTTTGGAAGCGCTAGAATCCGTAAATGGATGGGTTTCCGTCAGTGGCATTTCATCTGAGCGCTTCCGTGCTTCGGAGGGCACGTTAAATTGTCGGTCCCGGCTATTTAAGTCGTTAAGCCACGACCATCCACTCACAGACCGTTTCGAACGTTGCTTAACTTCGACGATCTATCAAGAACAACTAAGCAAGCACGACCACGAGCGCTTCACTGTTTGTGTACCATTTTTTCATTTGATCAAATCCCCACGAAGATTATCCTTTGGCATAAACATTATACACGTGCAGAATACCGTACAGTCACTAACCGCGTGTAGAGCGAAGATAACACGAGGACGTGAGGCCGAATACGTTAGTGATATGGTCAGTTTTAGAAACAGCGTATTCTTCACTTGAGCTGTATAGATAAAAGAAGTAAACACCTTATTTTGCTTTTCGTGGCTGTATAACATAAACTCTTTTGACGATATTCGATGTTTTGTAAATCAAACGGTTGGGCCTAAGACGGATTGTATGGAAGATTAGAGTAAGGAATGCATACGGAGATGACGAGTGCTAGAGAACAACATTGTGCCAACCCCATAGTTGGGATAGGAGGCATGGCATCGAAATGTGTTTAGGTTATTGAAAAAACGTAAAAACAGGGTCACGACTGTATCCCCAAGGCGCGGTAGACATTCTCTCAGATCTTTTATATTCCAGATCCTTGGAAGATGTCTAAGAGGGTAGTCAGTAGGTTATTGTTTGCTATTATAAAGATATACCCATCTATAGTTTGTCATCAATGTAATTGCAATATTGCAAATTTTAGGTGATTAAGGTTTTTCGGGAGAAAAGTTGTGTATTTTTCAATAGTATTTTTTTTAATCGAGCAACAGTTATTAAAGTCAAGTTATGTAAATTATGAATGATTGAAGTTAGATTTTACTTGAAATAAATATTTCGCACAGCGCTTTCATCCGTGTTGCAAAAGAAGATGGTATGCATCCCCAATACAGTTATCATATCAGTTGCCAGATTTTTGTTTCGTTTCAATCAAAAATACAAGATCGAAAAAGATTTCGGTACAGATTCCACTACCAATCTCTCGAACGTAACTTCATCATAGATTCAGGCTGGCTTCACCTAAATCCCATTCCAATGGCACTGCCGGTCCATTTGTATGCAGACAGTTTAAAATTCATATATGGTGCAACGGTGCCTTTACTGCCCGCCCAAACGGGCTGACCTCTTTTACTGTGCATTTTACAATCATTTGGTTTGACCTCTCTGACATGCTGACATTCTGCAATTATTTCAAACCAAAATTCAAAAATGAGAGTAAAATTTAAGTTTAAGAGTTATTTATTTATTATAAAATAATTTTGGGTTAACAATCTGTAGGTATTATATTGCATAGGCTTGTACCAAACATGTATTTGGACGTGTCTCTGACTGCTGCCGACACTTCACTTCCATGGAGTTTGGACTAATAATCGAGCCATAATCGATTACGATCTATTATTGATTCCCTTTACATACCGTAAAAGGGAATCACAAATTCACAATATTACATCCGCTTACAGGGAAACGATTTAGAAAGATTACCTAATAGATTTTAAATGCTTGTAACTTGGTTATGGCAGCAGGTTCAATAAGAAACTTCAAATAGAATCCTAAATTGTGTTTAATGTATCGCTAAGCCTACACAGTAAGCGGTTACACCTTTTAGACATTTATATACGTCCATTAAAGGATTTGTAGGATTAACCAGTCCCCAAACTATCAGCTTCTGCGTTTCGTTTTTGCACTCAAATGTACTATGTAGGTACGTACCTATAGAGCGGCTTACTTAGCGGTGTTTTCGTATGGATTTCAGGTGTGTTTACCATCACTTTAGATTGATGTAGATTAGTGTATACCTACTACAAAATGCCAAACTCTCTACAATACCATGTATCAATGATATCCGGGTACCTAATACGTACTTTATTTTTTTCGAAAGTTAAAGAAAAACAATAATTGAGAGCTGGACATAAAATAACATTTTAGTTCAAACTTCAAAACATTTTTTAATAGTTTTAAAAAACTTGGTTCCGGTTGAAATATAACGGTACCTATCCAATTCGCCGGATCGTTGTTTTTTTCGTGCGCAAATATCCGAATCGATCACACAGTCAATTTGAGCTAGACTTGTTTTCGGTCCTATTCAAATAGGTTCCTAGTAGCAATAAATTGTTTTGACTCCTATTGACATGGACGGGATTATTTCAATTGCCTTTTCTTTTTTATTGATCGTAGTTGTGACTTAGTGACTTCTTAAAAAAACTTTACCTACAACTCACACAGGATCACACGCACTATGTGTGTCTTGTGTACATTAATAAACTTTACCTTTTACTTTTTAGCCTTTACACTAGAAACTAACACAATAACATCTAAAGTTTTACGGATACTAATAAATTCTGGACCGTAGCTTATGCCAACGATTATTATTATGCTTCTATCCCAGAAAAATTAAGTATTCCCCAAAGAGTTTGCGTGACGAGGCGCAGCTAGTCGAATTGAATTGTCGAAATGTGAATGCTAAGCCCTGGCAAGAACAGAGGCACAGACAACGCAGCAGTTCCAAGAGACATGTTAAGGACAGTGTGCTGTCGACAGCTTCTTGGCAAGGGACTAACTTGTACTCGATAACTCAATAATCTATTCGAAATTATTCATAAACATTGTAAAACAATGATTGTTTTTTTGTTTTCGTATCAGTTTAAATAAACGCCTAAATCTTTTGAAATTATGGCTTACTTTAATGCTATTTTGCTGAATAAAAATAAAAATGCTCCACACTGGTATTGCAAGCTGTAAACACATTTTGAATTTTGTGTTATTGCCTATTATTTTAAAACAAAAAATCCTTTGATGATTTGATGAATAATTTTGATACCTTCAAAGCTCTACAAATTATCAAGTTTTAGTCTTGCCAATCTTGTTATTTTATAAATCAAACTGTCTAAATAATCTGCCGGCGGTTCCTTTATCACTACCCCTTTACTTCCGAACTATAAGATAACAAGTACGTCCGCTTTGATCTCTCCCCTCGTGACGTCATCCCGCAGTCGCTGCCTTTTATTAATTACAAGCTCTGCTTTTGACGAGAGATATATATCTACTCTGCATTTGAGAGTACTATTTAGCAAATTCTTTGATGATGACATTAATAAAAAGGTCAAATGAATTGTTACGCGTAGGTAAGCAAAGTTTAAAGTAAGATCATTTCAAAATATCTATAGAATTTAATGATTATATATGGTTTCAAATCATGTTTTTAAGATCAATTGTTATGCTATAAGATTATAATAAAAACCAATAATTTTGTTTCAATCTACTAGATAAAATATAGCATAATATCAAATATAAAAGCATACAATCACAGGACGTACTCAAAAAACATAACCTCTTTTAAAAATGGTGAACGGCTTTCCACTACCTAAATGAATATGAAGTAAAGAATGCCTCGATAGGCATTCTTTACTTCATATTAATTTTTATTCGTATATAACACATGAATTACTGATAACTTTATCATACGATTTGTGCCTCTAGAGATTAATAAACCCAAGAATATCAATCACAAAAACACGATAAAACCAATTCTATTATCCGCGGTTATCGCGTACGTGACACCGTGTTATGGAGGCGTACAAATGGCCGGATGTAGGGTAACTAGATGGCTAAAAACCGGAGCCAAGAGTTTAACTTCTTATAAAACTAACTTGTATATTTTTTTATTATTAGGGGCTCCTACTTCCGGGAGAAACAGTTTCATATTGATATTTTTTACTAAAACAAGTGTAATTAAAAAAACACTTGTTTTACTTGGCTCCTCTAAAGTGCCTAGCTGATTTTTCTGAATGAAAACACACTCTGTCACCATGCAGTCAAAAATAAACGAAATCGGTTCATCGCTACGATGCCACAACCCGTTTAACGTATTACATAATTCTGTAAGCCGGACTAGTGCCATACCTACGAGTGCCTCCTTTTAAATTATACATGCGATTTTAAGTAACTAGGGATCACATCCCAGCCCCTCGATTCCGCTTATCTGCGTGATTTCGCCCCGATACCCTTTCGGGGTAAATTGATTGAATAATGTTTGTTTCTACACTACATACGGTAAAGTTTTGCTTATTTTTGCGTTTGCTGTAAATATGTTTTCGTTGATCATAATCCTTGATTGTCTATTTTTGTCATACGTTATCAACGTCGCGGGAATGCAATATACGGTAACTACGTTTCATATATTTTTAATCCAGTGTGTCGTCTCGCTGCTGAGCAAAAGGCAAAGAGGAAACCCTATTTTCCTCTAAAGATCTCTTTCCTTTGAGATCTCTGACTTATTATCTGTCAAATTTGGAGAATATTTTGATGTTCTCACTACCGCATCAATAGAAAAGGATCTCTGGGGATGATAGTCTTTTTCTTTTCGTGACCCTAGTGTCAGTGGTGAATGGATAAAAAGTGCGCCTCTAGTAGTCAAAAAACTATGCATGCATAATAAGGGCTAGTAAAACCTACCAATACTCAATCATCCAAACTCGGTGCGTGAAAGAAATCGTAATAAAATAATTCCACTGTATGAAATCAATACTCTACGTTTCGCAGAAAAGTGCAACACATTTCGAAGAATTTTATAACTCAGATATTGCTTCTTGATCATATGTTGTGTTCAGTTATGTTGAAAATATGGTAGCTGATATATTTTATTGAATCATGGTAATTATTTATCCCGTAGATAACTGAAATTAATTGTAAACCAGGTTTTTTAACGTCAGTTCTCTGGCTTTATATCAATTTCATTTGTTTTATTAAAACCCGTTGAATACAATGTAAAACACCACGGCTTCCAGTGCAACGTCAAATAAAATATCAGTATTTCCTATAATCCCTTTGTGAAGTTTTAAAACGTCAATGCATTTTACGTACGTTGCAAGGTTTGAGTTCTTTGTGATGTGAACGCTACGGGGGCAATTCCTTTCATGATAAACAACAGGACGTGATTGGCGCACACGTGTTCACATCATAGTCGCATGTCTACAACAGTGTTGGTAACATTGAATTAAATGAAATTTTCATCATGTTTTCCATTTTCACGCCCGTAGGACACCGTTGCGAACTGTAACCAGCGACACGCAGTAATTTTACCATGTCTTGTCCGTACGCAGGAGAAGCGGAACACTAGCAAAAGTGAATACCAAATAGACTCGACTATACTTAATTCTATTTATTCATTTATTTTCTATTTATTTATTTAGTTGATGATGTTGATATGCTGCGACTCCGACGCCAGTGAAATTACTGCGGTCCCGCTGGTTATGGTTTCGCAGCGGAGGTGTGATATGGGCGTCAAAATTGTTTCCAATAACGATACTACCTACTAACAATGTTGCCTACTAATCTCTGTCAAAATTCAAACCTCGAGCTAAGGACCTCGGTAAATAAACTTGAAGACAATTTGCTTACTCACTTCAGTCCCATAGACGACAAAGGATCTTGGGTGATCTGTGAGAATTTCTACCGAGCTGTGAATACTGCTTTGTTTCACTTTAGCTTACTATCACCTTTAGAATGCTTGTAAGAAAAACGCTTGTTTGGTTCATCTATAGAATGCAACGGTTGGGAGCTCAAAAGACAAATAGCAAAACATTTCCAAGCGTAGATATTAAAAATTGCAGTGAATGGTCTATTCAAGGGGCTTACAAAGGGACAGGCGTACTATTGGACATAATATGAACTTCGGGCTATTCGAACGTTTTCGAACGTCGAGCTGAATACTAATCCTGAGATATTTTCACTGTGTGCTGTTCAAAATACCATAGCTGAACAGTGAAAAAGGTGAAATGTATCCTTATATCTAAATAATCCTAAAGTTAAACGATATAGTTATTAGTAAGGTGAGTTTTATGTAGTATCTAAAAGGCAATTGAGTAGGTGCATGAGTAATCTTATTGAAATTTTTATTATAGATGTGTAGTTAGATCTCTTAGGGCCGATTGTTCAATCATCGAATAACTGAACAAATAACTATATAGCGAATTCGTTTATTTGACTGATAAAAGGACAAATAAAGTTGTTGAGTTTTTGGCCCTTAGGCAATAAAACACTGGATAAAAAACTCTAAGCTCGGTAGACATTTTCATGTCTCCAAAACGATAATACTTCAAGACATCAGACGAACCAACGAATATACAACTCACATACAAAATTCTTAGGCAAAGTGAGCCTTCTTTGTGAATCAATTTCATTCAGTCTCATAAAATTCTCGTAACCGGTTGCGATCGAAACCACGTACCAGCTCCGAGGTACAATATGCTGAAGGTACAATATGCTAGCATGCTACATGCACATCCGAGTATAGTCGGTTTGGCACCAATTCCTGAGGTTATCGGGCTTATACCATTTTCGCCATTCAAAGAATGGATCCGCAGGCAATAAGGCAATGAACGTGTTAATCTATCACCACAACAAGACATTCGTATAAAACTTTGACAATACATGCAAAAAACCGATGTGAGATAAATCCTGGTAGCCAATAATAGGATGTCAATCTAAAAGTTATTGTATGGTAGACCTGGCAGAACCAAATAGTTACTTCAGGGGCAGAACTGGCTAAACCATACATTTGTCTTGAACCTGTCAGTTAATTTTGTATACTCTCTTTTATTTATACAGTACACCCTAGAATTTTTTTTTATATTAGTATGATGCTATCGTTGACTGCACTTGCTTGCATTGGAACTAATTTAGGAACAAAAAATTTTATATAAATATTCCGTGGCATTTTCTGGGAAGAAACGCATTCATCATCATCACCCACCCGCAGCCTTTTTCATCCCACTGCTGGGCATAGGCCTCTCTTCGCTCTTGCCAACCCTCCCTATCTTGCGCTAGTCTGACCCATGTTCGACCTGCTGTTTTTATTATGTCGTCAACCCATCTAGCTGCCGGACGACCTACTCGTCTATATAGCCCTCCCGGAAGAAACGCATTGAGTGGGACAAACTTAACAAGCTCACCACCAATTCCTAACTCGTTCAAACTAATGCTACAGGTCCTAATGTTGTACCTACGAGGAACTGGGTTTGGGCTGCCTCGGTACAGTCGTGCAAAGAAAAACTTAACTTTGCATTGTTTTTACTCGAATGAGCGGGTTTTTTAATTTACTAAAATATGTTCATATATTTTAGAGAGCACAGATTTTCACTTCCTTCGATCGAATTAATTGGAGGTGAACATCCTAATATCCTTATAATATAATAAATCTGAAAGTTTGTGAATATGTTTGTATGTTTGTGTAACAATCATGCCTAAACCAGTGAACCGATTTGGATGAAACTTGGAATAGGCGTAGATAATGTCCTGGAATAGCATATAGGCTATTCAAAATATTGGTACGACGCGGGCGAAGCCGCGTACATTAGCTAGTAATTAATATTATTATCCTAGGTTTGAAGTGAACTGCCCCCCTAGCCATGACACAAATCGCAATAGAATAGAAATCGAATTGACAGTATAATGCTGAGACTCCAACTGCGTCTTACGGCATTAACTTCCAAAAATTCATAGGTCAATTTTATGTCAAGTATCGCGGCACGTGAGTACCTGGCTCTATGTAAATCGTCAGTTTGACATAATACCAGGAACTCACGTGCCGCGATACTCGACATAAAATGTATGCTGTTTTGACAATAGGCTATTTTACACTTTTTTGAAAACTATTTTAAATCGATCCTGATGTCATAATAAACCAGTAGAATTTTTATTTAATTTTTTTATGAATTAAAAATATTTTTTTTTAAAATGACTTAAAAATGAATTTTAATTTATGATGTTTAGTTGTCTCCCGAAAACGCGAGCTGCCATGTTGTTTATTTATTTTATTTATTTATTATAACAGTGACGTTATATGGTTTGTTTTGTGAACAATACGACTGTAAAAGATAAACTTTTTGTTCCTTACTTATTAACACAGTGACGTCACAAAACGCGCGAGGAAAGAATTAAAACTCCCAAGGAATATTATTATATTATGGGACGACATTCATTGCACTATTGAAGCACATTTAGAATGAAATAAATAACATGAAAGTTGGAGTTGAATAGCGTGACGTACTTCATCATCGGCCTATATCAGTCCACTGCTGGACATAAGCCTCCCCTAATGAGCGCCATTGCACCCTGTCCTGAGCTCGACGCATCCATCTTCTGCCAGCAACCTTTCACAGATCGTCACTCCACCTGGCCGTGACGGGCGTGACGTACTTTTATTATATAAATACTTATAAAAAAAAAAAATTTTAATTCTACGAGTATTTTGATGAATTCTACAGACAATGAGATTGAAACGCATTGGTAATCAACAAGTGGAATCCGATAATCGCAACAATTAATTAACCCTTGACAATTAAACTGTATTGTGAACTGATCGCCACATCACTGCTGGACTGCGAACCTCGAGGGCTTCAACTTTTGTAATTTATTTCACTACCGTTCGACACACCCCAGACAGGCGATAAAACTCTATAATTTGCTGTATAATTCTACTTACGCAGACACTACAGTTTTATTGATATACACGCGCATATGTGTGTAATGACATTGTCAATGTGGAAAGCATGGGAAAGGACTGCGCAGGACCGAACAGAGTGGCGTTATAAAAAGGAGGCTTATACCCAGCAGTGGGTGCAACCGGGCTGATTAGATTATTTAAAGATGTGTGTAATACAGTCCTTTGTTTGTAAGATCGCAAACTTGAAAGGCAGTGAGATTCGATTGGTGCAGGACGAGTGCGATTTTTTACATTGTATCACAGATTAAATAATAGGTACTATACCTACTAGGTATAGAACATTTACTGCTTTCGCTTAGCGTGAAGTATAAAAGTGCTTACGGTGAAGTTGAAAAAGAGAGAAGAAAAACGTTCGATCTATGCAGATCATGCAAATATTTGTTCTGGATCTGGGCTTTGTAATATCAAGCTATGCATTTCAGAGAGCGTAATTTTAAATGTAAAATTAGAAATAGCAGAAAATCAAATATTCTATTACAGTTGTAGATTGTTGGATACGCATAGGCAAAAATTGCAGTAAGAGCTGATTGAGTAACTAAATGAAAAAGGATCATGACTCCCCAAGGCGCTGTAGATATTCGCTCAGATTATTTCATTAAAGATCCTTCGAAAATGTATATTACAGTAGATAATAAGATTAAGTGTGAAAAGTATACTTGTTACACATACATGTTAGTGAGACAAGAACAAGCTGTTAGTGACGAGATATAAGAAAAACAGGTTAGTTCTATACAAATCAACTAATTAGTATGTCTAATATTATTTAAATAAAAGTACAATATAGGGGTCTTCAAATCAAGAGTAAATAGTTTCTTTCTAGGTAAGCATGCTCCATCACTACTTCTTAACACCAGGCAGAGTGAAGTCAAATGCTGACCTAATTAATTAAAAAAAAGCTTATTTTTTAATCCTATGGTTGTTTTCGGCCACGGCGACTGATTTCTTCTGGACAGGCATATTTAACTGAGTATGCTATAACTAAAGCTTGCCACTATCACTTATTCAAATTCAACTTCAAAATATTTATTTGGAACAAAAACACATGAGAGTATTCTACCCCAATCCAAATCAATGAGTTTCTAAAGTCTGGGCATTGTTGTCGTGGCAGATCATCTGGAAGAGTACAAATCATTCAATTGCTTAGCATCTCCAATCATTCAATCGCCAGTAGCCTTTGTCTATAAACGCTCTATTGAAAGTTTTAAGACTCTTATCTTTCCAAGTCTGACTCCCAACCGTCACTAAAAGTGACGTATCATTCTATTCCATCACAGCTAACCAGCTAGAACCTAGATAAATACTTCTTAAATCAGAATGTAAGATTAACCTACAACTTTAGTTGATATGATAAAAGATGATAATTGATAGAGAGATAAAATGATAATTGATTTATTGATACCTACTGCTTAGGTATTGAATACACGAGACGGCGGTCGAACGCGTACTGATTGCTTTAGCTTATGTATAAAATCAAACAAGCCATTTGAGTAGAAGGCATTTATTCAACAATTCTGCGCTATCCTCATGCAACTAGCAAAACACAACGATAGCGCGATCTAGAAAACTGTCAATTTTACTCGCGACATCTAGTGGTTGTTTGTGGAACTAAATGTTCCATACATTGTTCTATTCTAAGGTTCTTATCTTAGTTTTACGTTCAACATTGAATTTACATTAAACATGCCGCCCACCAAGAACGACTATTGATCGTTCTTCATTAAACATTACTAAAAACATACATAGGTAGGTACATAAGCTAACCGCCCACCGTGAACACTGTGAGGCAGTCGAAAACATAAAACATAGAAACTTAACTTGAAACTGAAACTTACTTATACACGACAGAAATAAAAGAACTTAATAGCTATGTAAACTTATCAATACCACAGATCAAAAATACTAAACAAAACTTATCAAAAACAATACTGTGGTAGACTTTACACAGCTTGAGATTGACCACAATCAAAGACAAACAAACGATGCTAAAAACCTACCCTGCCTTACATACAGCAAGCTAAAGGGAGATTGCTCGTCAATTGCACCACACGTTGAACCATCCCTGCCAGACCACTCCACAGCATGTCATCAATTTTAGCCTTACACCATCTTAACTTGCCTTACTTACTAAAATCGACGAGCTCTGGCTGGAAAGCTAACTATTTCTTTACTTATCTGGTGGTTCATCTTTCCTATTAGTTTTACTGGTCAACCATTGCTTTAGTATCCTCTTTTTCCTGCGCTTCTTTTTACCTTTTCTTTTGCTGTTAACTATCTCTACAGAATCTTTACTTGAGTTTCCCTGTTTAGGAAAGTCGCTTGGCATTCTTAATTTTCTATTTGTCTGGCAATAAAACTTCTGACGGCGTTGCTCTTCTTTTTTAATACTCTTATCCCTTAAGAAGGCTGCCTCATTCGAATTTTCCAGCAATTGATTGATGCGTGAATGCATGCTAATGACATTATGATAGCAATGAGGGTTACCATCTCCTCTATCATAACTGCCCCCTGTTGATTCGTCGTCAGACTCCTCAACGTTTTCTGACTTGACCTCTACCTCCAAGTCTGGTTTGGCTAAATTTGATAACTGCGATGTTGAATTCTGACCAGGGTGAAGCAACGAATGATGCTTATGCTCACATATCTCACACCTAGATGCTGTTCGACAGATGTAAGCTGAGTGGTTCCTACCTAAGCAATTAAAGCATAGGTCGTTCATTCGAACGAAGTTGTGCCTTTGATTGTAATCAATCTTACAGAAATCTTTACAATTCGCTATTTCGTGATCACATTCTTTGCAGTATGGACAACAAGACTGGTTCACATTGGACATTGCATGCATGGTATCCTGGACAGAAGAATTTGGCAATGGGTGGGAATCTAAAAACTCTAGAGACCGGAAACGTGCTTCCAGATACTGCCGCAGTTGGTTCAAATTTGGCAGTTCTTCAGATGCACTAATCTTAAACTCCCACTCTCTACGCGACTCAGAATCCATCTTTGAACAAACTGTGTAAATAACTATTGTATCCCACGTGCTTACATTAACTCCTAAATTCTTCAGACCGCGCAATGTCTCATTCATGACATCTAACAAATCTTTGATGGTACTGCTTGACTCTATGGTTATGTTTGGTTGATTCATGAAACGCCTCAACAGACAGTTAGCTAGATACTTTTTGTTATTATACCTACTGCTGAGAGTAGACCATGCCTCTTCATAGCTAGCTGCTGATATCGGTACATGTCGTAACAACTGTTCTGCTTCTCCCGATAGATGCGCTTTCAAATAATGCATCTTCTGCACCTCATCGATTGAAGAGTTGTTATGAATCAACGACACATACAAATCTCTAAAAGTTGTCCACTCTACATAAGAACCAGAAAATGTGGGAATCAAAATTTTGGGCAATCTTACATTTGACTCTATCTTGGACTCATTTTGCGAGTTTGAATGGGCTGTAGGCTGCAACATACTTAAAGCTTCCTTTATATCCGACTTATAATCTATGTACAATTCCTCTACAGCTGTATACACATCCTCTTTTATGTATTTGGTTTCATCTATCCCTTCTACACCCAATAACTCCTTATGCGTATCCGCGAAAACCTTCCACTTCTCTTCCAATAACTCTAACCGCGTAACGAGATACGATTCTTTATCAAGTTTTTCCTTGGGCGTTCGTTTGAATGTCGCGTAAGCCTTGTCAATTATAGCCATGAAACCTAACTGACTTTTTACCATAGCTTTTACTGAAGACATCTTAACAAAACCAAATACTTACAAAAAATTCAAACTCTCAAAAATATTCTAAGTCTCAAAAAAATTCTAAAAATTTTACAAGTCTTTGACATTCGCTCCAAAATCCGGCATAGGTTCCCCGTCAGTTCACTTTTTTGAAAACTATTCTAAGTCCAAACTACCGCGCACAAATTTTCTAAGTCTAAATCTTCAAACACTTCACAAACGAAACTGAACTTTACGCTCCACGAAATAGATCACAAAATGTACTCACAGTTTTTACAGGCAAACCACTCTTTGTCACTGACTCCAATGACGTTGCTACGTCACTGCTGTGACGTCTCCCAAAGTGTGCTGCTGTCTCTTTCTTCTGACATCCTCCGTCTCTCTCACGGCTATGACGTCAGGACACACGCTTCAGCACCCTGCTGGCTTGCAGCCACGACTTCAGCTCCTCGGTTGCTCGACTGGCGCTCCACGCCTCGTCGCAATCAACCACCCGAAGCAGCTTCCTCTTCATAGGAACTGCCCGGTGCGCACTTTCAGTGGATTCTCCACTGGTTTCTAGTGCGTAGCAAAAATCTCAGGCTCCATCCGGCTCGATTAGGACCATGTATAAAATCAAACAAGCCATTTGAGTAGAAGGCATTTATTCAACAATTCTGCGCTATCCTCATGCAACTAGCAAAACACAACGATAGCGCGATCTAGAAAACTGTCAATTTTACTCGCGACATCTAGTGGTTGTTTGTGGAACTAAATGTTCCATACATTGTTCTATTCTAAGGTTCTTATCTTAGTTTTACGTTCAACATTGAATTTACATTAATTTGTATAAAAATGCTTCGCATGCAAAGATGCAAAATGTGCAATTTACATTAATTGTACAACGAATATTAACATAATTAAAACGAAAAAAATTTAATATTGATCATTTTGATTATATATGTATTAATAAGAAATATTTTAAGTTTAATATATAGCTAAAATGTAATAAAGATTAGTAAGTATATTTCCAAAGATGGCTGAAAATTCTAAAAGTGTATATAGTAAAAATATTCACAAAAATAAAGACACTTAGTAGTTTAAATACTGTTTATGTAATGTTCGGTAGTTGTAACAAATTACTTACAAAATCCCACGGTATATGTTATGATCAAACGAATTCATTAGCAAATGTTTTAAAGCGTCATTAACTAAATTGAACTAAGCATTATGAAGTGAAATGAATATATTTCCCATTCAGATGCTTTATAATCAACGAAATTAAAAGCGAGGCGACTCCGAGTTTACTCACTCATAATTACCCGAGTTTTTTAAATAACCGAATAAACATGAGCGTCTACTGAAAACATGGACTTAAGACCACTGAGAAACGAGCCAACATTTATTTATTCGGGCCCTCGTACTTTTAATTCAGATTTATGTATGTACATTAAATAAAAGAGCTTATATCCTGGGAATGACACGGAAGCTCTTGCATGTGCCTCTCTATGTTTTTATTTCTCTTTAGCATTATCCTGCGAGTTAATCTGTGAACATTTTTTTTATGTGGTCTTGTCTGAGTGCATCGCTGTATTATGCTTTTCGTTGCCCTATCTGTCAATTTTCACTGAACGAATTCATTGTTTAAGTCTGGTGCCACTTTAGATATCGCAGAATTATAAGTCAAGTTATTTTAAATCATTTGCATACATTACTTTTGCTCACTATGTTTCAACCCTTACGGATTTTTACATAGTCGTATTCATTGGTTTTACCAAAGGTCGATCAACAGCCAATGCAAGTACTTTGCCCCTAAAGCTCATTTTTGATGCTTTTGAGAACTCACCAGACGTGATCGGAGTATTCAGCGATCTATTTACGTTTAACAAAAGCGAGCGATCCATGCGATTTACAAATTAAACCAAGGGGCTTCTTGAGGGGTTTAGGAGAAAATATTATTTCACAGTAACCGTAGAATTATACAAAAATGAGAATAAATTTGTTGCCTAAATTCGATTTATGGGAAAAACTGTTACTATCAATTCACAGAAAATGCAATTACCTGTTCTGAAAGCCAATAAAGTCAAAATGTAGAATGAAAATACAAAATATATCAATATGGGCTGAGAAGAAAGGATGTTAGAGCATCACATAATTTTCATAGTGCGTTATAAAGCACCCAGTAACATGATTTAATCAAATGCCAAAGTGATGCATTTTCCCTTGTAGAGTTCATTTTATTTAACATTTTGCAAGTGCTTTTAGTGAAGAAAATCAGATTATGCATACATTTTTATGAGCACTTTATGTCGATACCATAAAAGAGTATTATGAAATAGAGATCATTTTATTTCATAATTTTATTTTAGCCTACCTTTATTGTCCCACTGCATGGCAAAGACGTCCCTCTCTATTTTCCAGATTAAAAAACAAAAATTTAAATTTTGGAAAACTATTCTTGAATCTTATTTTTTAATATTTTGTAGAATTAATTGTGCCATATACTCGTAGTAGTGTTGTATGATATGATTTAAGCTATTGAGATAGTCATAAAGTGCTACTTTACTTTGTTTGGTATTTAGGATTTACATTATATCCGCGTGACTGCGATTTACTTCAAATGAAGCCACTACTCCGCCATCGCGTATTTATTAGGTCAGAAAATTAACCGAATCTTCGTTCGTATCTTCGAGCGAGATTAGATATTGGACTCGGATTGGTACATTTTCTACGCGCACTGAAGAATTTGTCTGGTGGTTTATATATTGAACTGATGTAGAGCTTAAAACTGCAATACACATTGTAACGCGCAGTAACGGACCTTATGGTTTGAATTTAAATGATGGACCACGTCGCGCCAAAACTTTAGTGACCGTAACCGCGACGCGTTCATTTTCCGCAACGCCTAGCGCCACCTCACGCCGACCGCGCGAGGTTCGTCTCCCGGCGCGCTTTCGCGACGAATAGACAGTGAGCAAGTGGCGTGCCTTTTACCGGACAGAGACATTGTGATTTTATTAGTTTTCTTTCATTTTTACTCCATTGTTTACTGTACCTGTGTTTTATAATTATTATACGTGTTTTACATAAACTGTGCGTCGAGTTCATTGGAAAGAACCCCTGTATGAGCTAGCTAGCCGGGCTGGCGCTAAAACATGCAATTCATAAAATAAATGTTTGAAACAATTTAGCTTTTCAGTAAATTCAGAGGGTGTATTGTTATTGTTTAGTGTGTGTAAAATGCGTTCGCGTGCTACCTCGTCCTCCGCAAAACAAGCAGAAAATGTTAAAATAGGTATTCTGTCAATAACTCGTCCCAGTTCTAGTTTGTTTGAAGCTAGCATGCATTTAAAATATACTCATCTCATTTCATATACCCCGAGTTGTCTATGATTTAGTGACTTGCTTACAATGATCTTCTAAACTAATATTGCATTTCTCTGCTTGCTAGTAAAATCAAGAGAAAAGTACGTTCAAATATAATGGATGGCAGTCTGCTAAATAAATTAACAAATTGATGATTTTTTACTTCAGATGGCACATTGAATTGGCTATAAGGCCGTTTAGAATGAATAGAGACATTCAGACAACTTTAGAAACTGAAATACAAAAGAAAATAACCTCGGTGGCGTGGTGAACGAGTTGGCTGAGACGCAAGAATTGCAAGTACGATTCACGTTGTGGCACAAATTTTTATAATGAACTTCAGATACTTTTGGGTTCAGATGTCGTGGTTACAAGGTACTCGTAGTTTTTGATAGGATACTGGGAATTCAAAGCTGCGTACGGATATCACGTTCCAATGAACGCATAGTCCGTACCTGCAGCAACGCGTATACATTTGACATTTTAGTAAAGTTAACCTAACATTATTTTATCATAATACCTACAACCTAACTAGCCCACTGTAAATTGAAGTAAAACGAAGGATTTCGTCAAAAGAACTGTCTGGAGTCTCACTCATTTTACTTATACTTGTAACAAAACGCTTCTTCAGTTTGTTATCTAAGAAGCACTTGCCGCTTCTAGAGACGAATTCTCAAATTATATTCTTGACAACATGGTTTGGGACTTAGCTTTTAACGCTCGTTGCACTTTGTAGAAAATATTGTTTTTGAGACTCTCGGATTCACTCCCAACTTTTTTCTCGTAAAATAAAAATAAAAAAGTGACTTTGAAAGCTGCAAGTACGAATCCTAGCCGTGAACGCGTTTCGGAAAAATATAAGTGATCAGTGATCACACTAGTTCTACTGTATATAGGGAAAACAAAAAATTTGAGTGCTTGTCTGATATTGAACTGACTTAATGACGTAACAATCACCCCCTTAGGCACTAGTGGTGGAAGCGCGCCCTGCGATTCAAATTTTAGTACAATTTTGTGGCGGTTAGTGGCGGTTAGGTGCGTACAATGATAAGCGGTTGCATACTAAAACTGGAAAAGTGGCCGGCCACGCGGCTAGCCACCCAGCGGTTCACCTCTAGTACGTAAGGGCTTGCCTTTATATGAATTTGTAAATATACGAGAAAAATTAAAGAATACATCATTTTTGAAAGAATAAAGTGCCAGTCGTAATCATGTTTTGTTTCGATAAATTATTTTTATACCTTCACTCTATACATAAAAAGCGAAATAGGAAAATCTGGTCATCCGAGGTAACAAAGCGACAAAAGCATTCAATTTGTTTTTTATATCCTAGTGCTTCCAGAGCGAGGAGGAGAAATCTAATATCCTTGTACCGAATTATTCCTATCAACATCGACTGATACAGATAATTATTACAAAATCAATTTCCCACAAAAGATTCAATATCCGACAAGTTGGAGGTACTCTACAGGTGAGTTGAATATTTGTAATTACCGGATGTTTTCGTCGAGCGGAAATGACGTGCCGAACTGACAGTAATCCGACAGAGACAATGCTCTGTTCACAACGCAATTTCCGGCGCTCGGATCAAAAGCTCAGCTCGTGTCCTAATGTTTCCAAATGAATATTAATACTTTACATTCTTACGAAAAATTCGTTGGATTATGGTTATTGGGATGGTTGCGTGAATTAATGAGACACGCATAGGTTTTTGTGTTTTTAGTATTTTTTAGCCTCCTCGCAGAGTGCAGACTTTCTATCGCCGATAGAAAGGCCGATAGTAGAGACGGGCTATACTTTTTTTATTACGTGCTGTAGTATATTCCGTCTCAGGTATCGGCCGATAGAAAGTCTGTGCAATTTGCCATGCTGGCTGTAATTAGTATAAAAAATACACAAGATCTATGTAAATTAAGTGTTTATTTGATAGCTTTTTAGTTAGCTTGCACCATGAAATCAAGACAAGTAACCGGACGGTAATAATAACAAAAGAAAATAATGACAGCACTCAAAGACGTTAACGGCTCCTAAAATTCGTTCCTCAGTAAAGATTTATAATGAAATCTTGAACGTTTCTGAGTGCGGACTATTAGTCTAGTTATTAACAATTTATTGCACCAATAATCTACACAAAAAAAGCTATTAAACGAACACAGGTCTTAAGCATCTAACTCCTGGTCTAAATTAACCATAATCAAGCTAGCACTCAACCGCCAGCCACAATAAAACAAAATGTTCGAAATACTAAACCCAAGCTTTCATTTCCACATTCTTCTAGCGAAAGAAAGGTAGCTAGATTAAAATATCAAAAAAGTTGTATCCCGAGGGGCTATTGTGTAACTCAACTAACAATGGTCATCGGCTTCATTTTGACATTTGATACCTAGCCTGGACTTTAGTTGTCAATTTCGTATTGTGAAATTGGTTGAGCTCTATTGGGATGACAACTGTGAATGGATTTAAAGTTAGATAATAAGGCTGCCGTTCGGAAAGACGGACTAATAGATTGATGAACGGATGGACAATAAGATAAAATGACAGCGAAGGCTATGATAAAAGGTTCCATTTGCACCGTTTGCACACGGAACCCTAAAAATACAGATCTTATCAATCATCATAGAAACCAGTTCGGTATTATCCCCAGCTAGGTATAGATCTCACTTCTTTCATGCCTCATTGAATAAAATATCGTATATCCGCTACGCGCTTAGCTACGAACATTGCTACGCACGCTACAAAAACCTCTACGACGCGTATTATCTTTGGTGTAGCTGCATCTTTTGCATTTTTCGTCTGTGTCCGAGCCCCACTTGGCAGGAATTCTGACTCGCGTTAGCTAATAAATGGTCGACTGTGCAACCTAATTGTCCTTCCAGACAAATATAATAAAATTGTAGTATTTGCTTTGTGAAGTAGTGCTTGTTCGCAATAGCGCAAGCTCGCTCTTGTTCAAGGATTATTAGGTTAAAAGACCGTGGTTTTGCACACAAGTATTTTCTAAGAGCGTTAGTGCATGATAAAAAAATATGCACGAGTGCGCAGGCTTCTATGTTGCACTATACGAGGTTATTTTAAACGTTTACTCCGACCACAAAATAATCAAAAGAAAGAGTTATGATCTCTATGAATTATGATCAGTAGGTATTATATACAGGGTGTAAAAAGACAACTACCGAAAACTGAGGGGTTGCAATCAGACCATGATTCTAAACATATTTAGCGAAAAAAAAACTAAAAATTTTTTTTTGACTTAGCTCAGCCATTTATGTTATTCTCGGTTATTTACTACTATTACAACATAATAAGACCATACCTGCCTAATAAATTCATTTATAAAACAGTTTAAACTCTAAATCCTGCTACCTACGTAAAACAACGCGTCCAGAACATACGCAAATAGTAATCTTTAAACGCTGTTTTCTCCGGATATAATGATTTTTTCGAAAAATCCTTTTGGATTTGGCTTGGTGTTGGGATGTTGTACCTATCCCTTTCGGCTTCGGTAGACGTCTTTTTACACCCTGTATGTTTGAATGTGTTCCACCCATCACGCTTAAACTACTCAATTTGTGAGTGAATTGTCAATCGATTAGTCGTGATCTGGGTGACACAAATGGGTGTCAAAATTCAGCTCAATTGGTAAACGAGAAGTGTGTTAAATTCAGCTTGCAAGTACAAAATATTATGCAAACATACGTTCTTTCATACGAATCAATCCGTCAACAGAGTTGGCCACTGACTCATACGATCTTACTTACCGCACGCTCACCAATGATAGCATCAAGGGCTGTGGATATTCCTAGTAAAAGTTTAGCAGTTTTAAACAGTAACTTTAAATGGTGAAGTCCCGGGGATCTTAGATTAACACTAAAAGTTGTAAAAATAAATGCTTTTGGCAATAATTTCGAATGTTTCCAAGGATCCTCACTACATCTTAGACTTAAGAGATACAAAAATCTAGATTTAAAGATTGATGATGGTACCCCAAATACCGTCCATTTGTAAAATTGATAAACCAATTGGTAACAATGAATATTTTACGAATACATCTAAATATTGGTCCGTTTCGTGCTGGCGTGACGGCTTGGCGGTTGATATGACATGGACAATCTAACCCATGGCGTGACGAAATGACGGCAGTATGACATGACGTCTGCATGCCGAGTTCAACGTCTGAACTAGGTCTAAAATCACGCGATGGAATGCTAATCCGAATAGATTTCAGTTTTTTCGTTTGATTTCCGATAAAATTGTACACAGAATCAGATTTTTGTATCCTTTTAAAGTTATTAACTTTGCTTCCACTACACATTGAGATAATTTATGAACACACTTCAATTATGTTTGTTAAGTGGTTAGACTTATTTTCTAATATCGAATTTTTGAATAAAAAAAGATGCGCGCCTCAGATTTCGATTATTAAGTCACTTTTGCCATCATGGCCCCGATTTAATTATTATGGAGAAGAAATACCATTTGCTTCAATGCTATTAAAATTATTATTTCTTACTTCCTTGAAGCATGAACAACTGTTTCCAAAGCCCGTTGCTAAATTACGGCTTTTATGCCGTAAATAAATCGAAACTCGATAATATAGATTGCCCATAATTCAATGGGCCTGCTTAATTTGCATGGCGTGATTACGTATTAGGCTGGTGAGCTGAACGAAATGTAGATAAGGGTGCTTCCACGCGAAAGATCTGCGACTTATGACGTGCGGTCTTCGATCAACTATAATCGGAAGTTCGTCATAAACTGCAAAAACTTATATTATGAACGCAACGTTAGAATATGTTTTGCCTTTGAAACAAGTAGTGAGTAAGAACTTTAGATTAAAATACTATTATACTTTGTATTAACTTCACCATTTAAAGTTACTGTTTAAAACTGCTAAACTTTTACTAGGAATATCCACAGCCCTTGATGCTATCATTGGTGAGCGTGCGGTAAGTAAGATCGTATGAGTCAGTGGCCAACTCTGTTGACGGATTGATTCGTATGAAAGAACGTATGTTTGCATAATATTTTGCTCTTGCCTGATTGCTTGCTGGTTTCTTTCTGCTGTAGGTGTAAATACGACTTTAGGCGGGGAGACCGGCTGAAAACGCTCCAATGGCATTTTGAATGAATAATTGCGGCACAGATTTGACGGCAGGCATTTTTATTACCTCGAAGTATGAGCCATATTTGAATTGTAATCGCTTATAAAAGTTTTGGGGAAATTTCTGTGCTATCGATTTTTGTATGGAAGTTTAAAACAACAAGATTTGTTGAGAAATGAAAAGTCTTATCATTTTCGATTCTGACGGGACTTAGACATCTTCAAAGCATCTGGAGTATATAAAAGATCTGAGAGATTGTATACCGCGCCTTTGGGATACAGTCGTGACCCTATTTACCCTGTTCTAGAAAACATATTTGTTAGTTGAAATTAATGTCTGATTTCGTAATGATAAATCTAATAAACTAAACTTTACAGACCCTTTCATAAAATATTTCTATTTACAGTCCCTTAAAGTTAGTTGTATCAAAAATTACTAGAATTAATTGAATACTACTGTCCAAACCTCGCACATTTCACATTTCTCGACCTGTTGGCGTTTGAGTGCGAGTTCGATTCTCACGTATCGATAAATGTTTGACTCATGGGATAATGTAGAGTCAGGGCTGGTGATATGTTATTTTTATTACTGAATAATGTAAGGTTTGAAAGTTTTTTTTTTTTTAATTTATTTAAGGGTTTTGTCGCTTAGCGACCACAAAGGTTCGAAAGTTAAATGTTGTCTTGAGCCACGTTGATGTAACCAGGTGGCTTAGCATGAACTCTTATTTCCGGGCAGTCTTTGAACTGCCTGGCAATTTGGACATATAGAACCAAATCTGAAATGGCGATGCTTATCGTGCTCTCTAACGTTATCATGTTCTCTCGCTTGCACACTAGTACAGTCACTAATGTGCAAGCGAGAGAACATGATAACGTTTCTGTAAAGAACCGGGTTATTCGAAATTGACATTGACATTTTTTTTTATTTCGAAAACCACCAGGAATTAAGAGTTCATGTTAACCCCAGCAATATAAAATGGGCAAAGTGTTAAGTTGTCAAATAACTTCAAAAAGGCAAATTAATCGCAGTTCACGGCACGGCAATATATCGCTAAATGATTGTGCTCCAACAATGGAGGGAAATTGGTTCGCTACGAACTTTCGTCCATAAAGAATCGAAGTGCAATGTTCGATAATTGCGAATAGTCGATCGTCCTTACAATGATGCGAATGAACTGCCTTTTCTTAGAGCATCTAGTGAGACAAATCTCATTTAAAATAAATTCTGGAGTAAGAAAAAAAAGCAAAATCGATCATCATTTGGGTACATACCTACCTATCTACTCTTTATTTTAATTAAAACCAAAATAATTACGTCTACAAGGGCTGACATTCTAAAAAGCATAAAAATGTTAGCCCAGTCCAATCACCCTACCTGAAATTGCATTTTCAGAAAATTCTTCACCAATTGATTTTTTACCCCGAGTTTTTATTTAATTTTGAAGGCGGGGCGCTCAAATAATCACCTCGATGACTTTAACGAACCCAGCGGTGCATTCCATTTGTAGAATTAAATTATGAAAGATGAAACAAACAGATATTTGCGAAATACATTTTGAAACACGTTCACCATTGGGACGACTGCTTATTTATCACTTTTCCAATACAGTAACAAACATCACCTAAATTAATTCCAAGTATAATATACCCGAAATGAAATGACAGCACGCAGAAATAACTGAGTCCTACAGAAGGAAATTGAACATATTTCAATAACATTATTTTGAAAGATCGGAAGTATGATTACAATGACAAAGGTTCGGCAGGCATTCCGCACGGAATGGAGGTACCGAATTTAGACTCTAATCGCTGAGTTTATGATAATCTTTGAAATACAATAATTTTAAAATGAATGATCGGATTAATGGTTTGCCATTTATTACTACGTTTATCTTTATATGTTTGTTTGAACTGAACAGGCTCCGAAACTACTAAACCGATTTGAAAAATTATTTCACCATTAGAATCTTACATTATCCCTGATGAACATAGGCCATATTTTATCCCGGGAAAGTGAAGTTTTCCCGTGGAACCGCGGGTAACACCGCGACGGACAGCTAGTTTATCATAAACTTGTCTCGGTCAATGTAAGATACTAGCAATCCATTCATAACTTGAATTGTTTTATCATACCTGAGAAAACTACAAAATTTATCAAGTTGTACCACCATTTTGAATATCACCAACACAATTTATTTAAAAGTAAATGTCTGATATATTTCAAAAGAGATGATAATTATTTTATTGACTTGACAACGTTTTATAATTCGATAGAGCCGGCTGTATGCACGAAAAAATGCGGCGTTACCTCGCTCTGAGGCGTTCCATGTAAGGCTTGAAGTGCAAGCGAGAGCGCGGAACGAGCGACAAAGAAGCACAAACGTTGTCACGTTCAACTATAGTCAGTAAACCGACTTTACAGACAACCAATTTTTTTATTTATTTATAGGAAAACCAACAGCTACAATAACTAATAGATCACTTAGATAGAAGCAGAAAGTTAATAACAGGTTTTCACGTTTATGAAACCATTTAGGATACAGTATTTTAAATAAAAACTAATCCCTGGTATTCATCGTTTTTACAGATTTTTCCGTTTATATCGCACGTTTATATTAATAAGAAAGCTTCCCTGGGTTTTAGTTTCGAAACAGAAAAAATATTTATTTTGCATGAATATTAAGCTGGCGAATCATTTGATTTGAGTATCCATCAAATTGCGCAAAGCTTGGGCAAATTGATGGATACTCATCGTTATCGGGTGGTTATTATCAGTATTAGCAGAATTGAGCCCTATCATTATTTGTAGCTATAACGCCGAACAACCATTTACTTGTAGTGCTGCTGGAGGATATCGTAGAAGCCTCCGTTGGGCGTGATAGGCGACAATGATTTATTACTTTTGCAATGAACGCCTCACTAAGTTTCGTAGCAGTAAATAAATAGATGCAGAAAGGATATTGTCTAGAGCCCACTGTGACTAAGTACGGCAACAACCGCAAACTTATACATTGTTCACTTATTGCTTACCACGCAGGAACTTCAACCATAAAACTTTATTTTAGCGCCTTTAACTTTGCTTAGTCAACATTTGTTCTTAGCTCCATGCAAAGCAATAGTTTTAATTAAAATTTACAATTCGAGTTGCAACAATACGGTACGGTTTATTAAATTATGGATATAAGTTGCGATCCTTCATTTAACTTGTTTGAGTTTGTTTCCTAACCTGTTTGCAGAAGTAAATCTGAATGGGGAAGGAGCGAACAATCAGACAAGCCAAACGTCTTCAATAACATGAATGCGGCACCATCAAAAGCAAATGACTGGTTATTGAGAGAGCCAACAGTTTAGCCGGTACGTGAAAGCTCTTCGCGTCAAATCCTTGTCAAGTGGTTCAAATTGCCTCCTCGGTTATGATGAATGTTGGCAAAAATTGAAATCTCGTTTCGTTTCCGTAGTCATTCTGGATGTTTGAATAGCAAGCGAATAAAAGGAAATAACCTATAAGCTATTAATCTCAAATATGGTTAATAATTTTCTGGTGTATATAGAATTTAATATGGACTAAACATAATTATATATTTTTTAATATCATTGACTAAACATAATCATGCAAATTGTTCAAAATCAATGGTTCTAGTTATGTATGAACATTAAAAACACCTTTTAAACCTGACTGTATAAACAAGGTTAATAGAATTAGAGTTCGAAGTAAAAATCACTTGTTAAAACATAAAGCTGACGAAAACGTGTTAGTTGATTGTACGTTACAGTTAAATCAATGTGATTGTGCACAGTTTATTTGCTAGAAAACAGGAAACGAGTACCACCTTTTTCAATTAGTCCTCTCGCAAAATTCGAAGTCGTAAAGCGAGATTGATAGCCAATAGCTTTGTGAGCACATAAAGAATGGACATAAGAACTTTCAAGATAAAGGAGTCGAAAGATTTCCATCGCTGCGATTGTTTTAATACACCTTCATGAAATTCAAATGAAGCCCTGCGCCCTTCGACCGCCGTTTATATTTATTTATTTCCCAAACATGAATTGCTATGCTAAGTTATGATTTATGTTGGATGGAGCCCGCTTTTTCAGGGACTGGTTTGTATAGCAATAAACTTTCCAGAAACTTTCGCGACGAATCGGTCACGAACAATGCCTCTAGCCAGTGTCGTACTTAGGACTCTTTAAGGTGGTCGCACGACCCATCCGCGTTGAACGAGCCGAACTGAGAATTCAATCCCATTCAATAAAGGAAATGCTGGGACGTCAGAAGCGAGCCGCATTTTCTGACGTCATCAGTATTTTTCTCTAGAAAAATGACTGCGGCGCGTACGGCGTGGATGTGTGCGATCAACTTGACTGCTTTCATTCTCTTTTTCAAACCTAGGTTATAATACTATTGTTCATCCATAAAAATTTTAAATATGGTAATTTTTCCTTTATTTTGGTTTACTTTTAAAAATATGCTTAATTATGAAGATACATGATAAGATAATAGATAAGAATAATTAAGTGGATGAAAGCCCGCTTGAGACGCAGAAGGTTGCGGGTTCGATCCCCGCCGCGGAATAAATGTTTGTATGATCTGCAAATATTTGTCTCGGATCTGCGTGTTTCTATGTATAATATGTATGTATTTACAAACAAAAAGTATATAAGTAGTATATCAGATAACTGGTTCCCATAGTACAAGCTATGCTCAGTTTGGGGCTGGATGATGTTGTGTGAATATGTTAAGCATTATTTATTTTATACATTTATATGAGCAAGTATCAAAG
This sequence comes from Epirrhoe alternata, assembly GCA_963565295.1. NCBI lineage: Eukaryota > Metazoa > Arthropoda > Insecta > Lepidoptera > Geometridae > Epirrhoe > Epirrhoe alternata. The sequence goes on from OY751375.1 coordinate 8,756,621, forward strand.
CTTTCGATGATTTTATAATTTTAACATAGTAGTGCCAACAAAGCTGTCACTTGTATTATGGGTTGCCCAAGGTCTGTTCTTGGACCAAAAAAATTATCTAGCTTTGTCTCTGTCACTGACCACTGTATTTTATTTTGTCTTGTTTCGTCCCGACAATGCCGGGCTTAGTTGGCTAGCTCGCCTGTTAATTACCGTTCGTTTTTTCTTTTTTTTTTCAACTCCTGCTTGGGATTTCCAATGAATCAGGCCAGTTTGTGCATTACTGCGATTGGGCTCAAACTTTGCCGTTTATGGCGTTCGATCTGTTGTTATAAAGTGGATTAGTTTGAATGGAATTGCTCTATGATTAAATGTTATTGCTAACATTCTTGGTTTGTAGTTTAATAAAATATCAAGTGGTACTATTAAGGTTTATTTTTAATCCATCAATAATAGTTCGTTAAAACTGTATCGGTAGATATTTAATACCAAAGTTTAACCTTTGATTTTTAATTAAAAGCATAATCTTTTCCACAAAATAATCATCAAAATTTTGCTTTTGTCTCAGAGGTTAGAGATTACAGAAATAAAGTTGATTTACGAGAATTCGGTAGTCAGTAAACAAGGTTTGTTATTAAAATCTGTTAAATATTCTACGAGTCTGGCGGCGGGTAGTGATGCTACACCTCGGCTACTTGGAATAAAAACAATTTGGGCACGGCTTTGTATTTTCAAAATACACACAAAACACATATTCTTTGAGTGGCTCTAAACGATATATTGATACGTTTGATTTGTTCAGATGGCCATAATACCTCAGTATTCCGTAAAATCACTTTTAAATAAGCAAAAAAAAAAAACTATAATCGTAAGAGAATAATGAACTAATTAGAAACCTATTGTAATTTTATGTACATATTGTAGTAGCTTAGTTTCTGTAAATAAATGTTATTTACAAGCAAAAAAATTAGAAACCCAATCTGAGTTGGATTATTTGAAGTGGGTGGTGGTGCAATACTTTTAGACCCAACAGGAGTTGAAATCTATTTGTAATAACTTTATATTCGGAATTCGTTTTAATACCTCTAGGGCTAAGAAAAATAAAAAAACAATTAGCTTATACTTTAGATTCTGAGTTTATCGTCATACGCCAGTCAGCCCAACAGTTTCATGTATTAGGATTATGAAAGATACTTGGATAAAGTGAATATTTATACAATCGGAAATTAATTTGGTAGAACACAGATTGAAATGTAGGCTATAATACAAATATCTAGATTAAATTAGAGTTCAAGATGGATATTTAAAAAAAGTAACCTGGCGTGAAACAATAAAAACAATAGGTACTATAAAAGGCCTTTTATTAAAAACAATATGAAGTATCATTATCGGTTTAGGGTGATCGCACAGTCCACCCGAGCCGAACACGCCGAACTGTTTTGGATTGATTGCTAGAGGCACTGTTCTGATTTTCATTAGATCTAAATAACCTGAATGAACAAAGCATTTTGAACGGGCAACAAAGTTGCAACCCATCTCTACCGTGTAATGTAAGGTCACTCACAGTGGGAGGGTAGTGAGGGAGAGGGGGGCAGACACCTTTACGACTACGGCACGTGCAGTGTACCGAGGTAATTTTTGATAAAATTGTATTACACTACTCTCGTGCAGGATTCGCGGGTAGGATAACTGTGGGGCTATGATAAAAAGAATGCCGTTTCGGGGACCGCTTTGGATAGAATTTAGGATTTTGAATTCAATGTTTTGTGTTCAATGTTGGGTTCTAAAATTATTATTTGTAACGGCCACTACACATTCGCCGAAGTATTTCCCGAACTATTCGCCGAAGATAGAAGAATAGAAGATCCTGTCATTTAACTGTTTCTCCATTGAAATCTGTTCTTGGCCGCTATCTAACCTAATATTTTAATAATATCATTGGCTACTATTTATTCCAGATTAGATTAAAATACATTGGTAAATTGAAAAAATGAAACTCTATGCAATTGTTACTGAAATCCATACAACAAGCCCTTTTATTTGATATTTAGGTAAGCAACTTTATTATAGACATCGAATTTTGAACAATTACTCAATGTAGCGTGAATAAGATAAGTATTACAAAAAGAAAACTACACATGTTTTTCGTACAAAATAAATGTAGGAGTAAGTACAAGGCTGATAACACCTCATTCACAAAAGTGTCACAAGTTTCAGCCCCACAAAACAGTTCTAATGTCAACACAAAGTACAAACCCAAACAAATACTTGTGTCACCCACGTATGCAAATATTTGTCTACACTCGGGATTTGAACACGGAACCCCTTGGCACTGAATCACTCGGAATGCACTATAAACTACTAGCGAGGAAGAGTGCCACGCGTTTGCGACATATCACTTTTACTCACGAACATACTTTTAGAAGCATAAAGAGATTGTATTGTAGCACTAAATTGTTTATACTTTCGGAATAGATAATGGTTTTGCATCAGCAATTTACGCTGTGAACTATTTTAGTTAAACATTTAGTTGGCGTCTTTAGATTCCAAATTGCATAAAGTAAAGGTTTTGAGGCAGAAATCTTCAAAAGATAAAAACAGCCTAACGCTAGATAGCGGCCATGCACGTTCAGATTCATGAATAATTGCCCCAATTCTGAAAACTTTCGGCATAACTGCTATTTCTCATCGACCGGGAGATGAAATTTGAACCAGCAACTATCCCGCGCGGGATCATTGCTGTGTAGCGTCACCTATATTAGAGAGTTGCGGTCATTTTGGGTTTTCTTTATTACGATTTATTGGGCAATAATATGGCGTAATGTTTGCTCCGGAAACTGCTTTCGCGTTATTCTTTTGTTTACTGTAGCTGTGATATTGCTATTTAGGAAATGAGAGTGGGACGGGGTCGTGCCTCACGCGGTTTTTGTAAGTTCGGTTGGGCTTGAGTTTCCCTCGTGTTTGCGTACCTTCCCCATCCGCTCACAGTGCGAACTTCTCAACGGGCCCTTTGCAAATTGGAACACAAAGGGTTCAGGTCGTCAATAAACATTGTGCAAAGCGAAACGTATCATTGTTCTCTGTATATTTTAATTATTAGACAGTGCTCGAGGGCGGACCCTTTTGGCGCCGAAGGGTCTGTAATAGAAGATCTTTTGCTGGTACGCTCCTGCCATTTCCTTTCACCTTTATCTATGTTTTCTTAAGCCAGATGTGTTTTATTTGAATTTGGCAAAGTAAATGATTAAACGGACCGCCTTTAGAAGTGGGACTTGAGTAAAATGAGGTACATAGCAAAGATCTTGAATAATCGGAAAAGCTATATTGCTTGAATGCAAACTTTATAATAACTTAAATCATTTCGTGTGCTTACTAGCCAAAGAATTATATTTATTGTTTCGGAAACAATAATCAAAAACAATAGTCTTATTTCTAATGAAACAATAACAAATCACTTTTCGATAAACAAGAGCTCTTCGAAATAATGACCGAGGCCAATGCCTCTTAATGACACTTTAAACGAAATCACGAGAAATACTTCTGAATTTTGTTTGTCGATCAACTGCAGATAATGTCATTTACTCGAGGGCTTTCAAGAGAAATAGTTTCCGAATTGTGTTGCACTACTGTGAACTCTAAAGGATATAGGAATCTTGTCAAAAAAACAAAAATATTCGAAGTAGTATAAACAAAGGTTTTAGATTTTTTGTTTTTTTCAAAACCAGTGGTTTTCCATGGTATTTTCCTTATTGAATTATAGAGAGGAAGACTTTGCCCAGTAGTGGGACAGGAACGGCTGATAAATTATTAAATATAAATTGTGACTGGAAATGTAAACAATAAAATAAAATTCAAATCATATATACAGGCCTTATTATTCAATATCAAACAAAACCCTGTGATAATGATATCGGCCTATACTAATAAAGAAGGAATTACCTAACACACGTGATAGGTTACGTAAAAGAAACTCAAGCGAGTGCAATCACCTAATGCGTTTTCTTTGAAACTCGTCTACATTTTCAGTGAACACCGTAACTGTAGGTAGAACACTCGAACTAGCCACAAAATGTAAATTAAATGGCCGCCTCTCACGGTCGCTGCCGGTTTAAATAAAAAGCGCTTTTTGTAAACATAATGGGAATTAAACATTATTTGTATTCAATTCCAATTTTGCCGAGCTTTTGTAATGTCTGGGATTGAATAAAAAGTTGAACATGATGGAAATTGAACAGAATTTTGGAATAAGGGAGTTTCGTAAAGCTTCGTCTAAAAAGGAATACCAAAATATAATATCTGAACATTCACCTTGTACGTGGTCGCATTTTTTTCGAGCTTTGGTTTAATTTCACCTACTAGTTTTTTTGCTCGACAAACGCAGCTGAATTTTAACTTTGATAATTAAAATCAATGCTTAGCAATTAACAGAGATCTAACAGTTGTATTTATTTCATAAAATTGTTACCTGCTACGTAAATAATTTAATTCGTTCATGATTTTGTTTCAGGTATGTGGTCCAGATCTAAATAATCATTGAAAAAGTACAAGGAGCTGTAAAGGTAAGTACCTACCAAAAAATGTTCATTACTCTACGTAGGCAGGAGATTATAATAAATATACATAATTTCGTGTAGTATTAAAAGAAAAAAAAAGGCATTGATCAATAATATTACACTTTGTTTATCCACTCTACCACATACGATCTACTTAGTTCATTAGCTCAGTAGCCACATCTTGCAGAAGTTAGTATTCCATACGTGACAGGTTGCAAGCCCATCGCCGCCTATAAGAAGGCATAAGAATACTAACTGGTTTCCTCGCGATGTTTTCCTTCACCGTTCAGAGCTCGTGTTAAATCGCATATAATTCGCCGGGATTCGATCCCACGACCTTCGCATTGAAAGTCGAGGTACAACCCCATTCGGCCAACACGGCTCTTAATAAATTAAGCAATTAAGTTAAACAGGCAGGTTTCAATGTAACCAAAGGTATTTAGCTAAACGTTTGTATAGATCAGATAAGATAAACACTACTGGCAATGTCGTAACACAGTCACAAGACATAACAGTAAAGTTTACAACTGCCCTCTAGTTTCATCTCGATAGCGTAATTTGAGCATGCAAACGTCGTAGGCGTGACTCAAATTACACAAAGAGACATTTCTGTGTACCATATTTTTCTGAATATGATTCTTCTACATGAGTTTTTCAGAAAAGCAACAGAAAACTTGTCACGTTTCAACTTGTAGGTAAATTACCGCGAGAAATGTCCGACAGTCTATCCGACAGATGAAGAAGCTGTCAGGACTGTTTCATGACAGTAGTACTTGCTGCGGAGCTTTTCTTTCAGGTGGGACTGGCGGCTTTAGACTTCCACGTATTATCACTCAAGTATATCCTTCAGTAGAAGATAACAATAACCCATTGAAAGGTCAGTAGTAAATTGGTGACACAAAATTGGTCGTAAAATTATCGTCACAGCAAATGATGGACAAAGATCTAATTTTCATAAAGTAGAGGCTGAAAATTTGCGCTGTGCAGTTTCAACGACTATCTGAGCATCATTACAAGTCCCAAATCGTTACATAAGTAGCTTTGAAGATAAACCTTTTTTGTCTACCGTGTAGATAAAAGGTCAACCCTCACTTGCTTCGAACTACATATCCAAAATATGTTGTCAGAAACCTTACTTTTGGCTTATAAGCGTTTACCAATCTTGAAGGTGTAACATGCAACGATTATCCTGAATCGTGATTGTAAGCTGAATTGTAAAGTGGGCCAAGACAATGGCTGTCACTAAAATGAACGCTTGGGCGACGTGTTGTGAGAATCATCAAGTCCGGGCTGAATACCTGCGATCAAGAAACCCTAATCAGGGACACGCTAAGCTTTATTGCCAAAAACAGCACGGAGAATAATAATAAATAATAGAGATAATTTAAAATAAGAACGCGTGAAATAGATATAGGCAGTAGGCACACACTATAAGATCGATTTGTAAATATGATGTACTACTTTGTAATATCCAAACCAAGATTTAAGCAAATTGCACCAGGCATTTAACAGTTATATTAACTGCAATGTCCATTACGGGTCATTTTAATTTGATACTTCTGAATTTTTTATATCTGAGTAGAACAAGTTTCAGTGGAATCGAAACGCACGAGTTACATTTTTTGCGAAAATTTTCTCCATGGACCAATATTTCGCGGTTAAAAAAGATTTCATCGAGTGAATGATATTATGGAATCAGTAAATGAGGTTCACTTATTACAGAAAAATCTGTAGAGAATCATACAAGATAAAAGTTAAATTATTATGAAAGATCAACTTTCTTATCATAAATTATTTTCAAATATCTTGCTGTCTTACAATATCATACGATAAAGTAGGTACTTATATTTATCAACTGATTAGTCAAATCTAAAGGTTTGGCATACCAGTTGGCACTCCCGTCACGTAGCAACCCTAGCTGTTTACGGAGCATGCTTCGCTAGTCCGACGTTCGATGTGATGAGACGATTGTGCAAAATTAATTAGGTGTCGTAGTTACTGTAGCTCAGTAGAAACCTCTTCAAATACTATTTAAATTATAAAATTACGCGGATCTCGTCACGTCCCATAAAAGCTTATGTCAATAATTGCATCTAGTTTTAATTGATGTTGAAAAGATACTTCTGTGCTTAATGAAACATTGAGCAGGATTTAGGTGAATGGCTAAGAAAATCAGATTTACTATATTAATCTTTATAATTGTCAATCATCAAATCAAATATTTCTATTTATAGGAAACATTCTCTAATATACCAAACAGAACATTGTTTCATCTAAATAATTCCAAGGAGTACGAGTACTATCAGTGGCTCGGAGTGTTGCGAATACGCAATGAAGTGGAATGGTGCTTTTTGGGGCGCTGAATATTTTAAACGAAGCCCTCAGCTCGGTCAATGCATTGCTCACTTCTTGGGTAAGCGGAGTCAGTCACTATGCCGATGTTTTCTTTCAGACGATCGACCTATTTTACTTTAAATTGGAGTACAGATTATGGAGTACATTGTATTGCCTTACTTGACAAGGACTAATGTATCGATCACTATTAGTCGAGTAATTTGGATAATAAAAGATCTTCCATCACTAAGCCATATCTCCGTGTAAATTACTCATATATTTTATACATTCTTACCTCATTAGCTGTGCTTCCAGAACGAGATATATTATGGGCTCGCCGACGATTGTATTTTGTTACTTGATTCTATCGTCGAAAAGTTTATGCCAACAGGTGAACTAGTAAAAGCCATCGAATCTTTTATCCTTGATAGCAAATTGGCATTAATCGTTAGCACGAATGCCGTATTTGCATATTCATGGCGCGATACCCCCTGATTTAACGACAACCGCGGCATGATCGTTAAATCCCGGCAAAAAGCGTCACGTCATTTTTTTCCGTTTTTCAGAGTTCCGCATTGAAGCATAAAATCGCAAGATTGACAACCATCTGTTTGGCTTTGTTTGGCGCAGTTTTGTGGCACTTTTACAGGTTTTCCGTGTGATGGCGTTGGCATCTGGTATTCGAAGTAGGACCTCTGTAATAAGAATAATATGAGCAATCATGTTTGCTTGTCAGTTATTTGACTCTTGGTAGTAAAAAGCATAACGGCTTTTTAATTTATTATTGCGTGCGTTTTAAGATCCACTCTACCCCACTGAAATTTATTTTGAATGTAGACAACATTCAAAATAAATTTCAGTGGGGTAGGGCTTACTTAATACCCTTTTTAAATGAAAACTGAACTACGAAGTCGAGGTCACTTGATAAACAACACGCGCTTTCCAACATATAAAATATTTGTCTATTTCGTACATTCCACTTTCAGCCAGACAGAGCGTACTTTACACAGAATAAACTGCTTAACCAACGATTGTAGGATGCGTTCATCAAAATTTTATTCAGTGATGTTCTATTATTCGTATTTGGTTGCCTTTCGTTCAGTTTTTGTTTATTTAATATGAATGTTTCAAATCTGGACAAAACTCTTCACTATTTTTCAAGAAGTAGGTAACGAAAAATGAGATAGCCCATCGCCACAAAAAAAAAACTTATGTCCTCATGCATTCTCTCCGAGTTTTTTAACCTATTATTTGCCTTCGACATTGCTTCAAAAGTAAAAACCGTAGACTTGTATAATAATATTATTTTGATAGTATTATAAGAATAATAGTATTATTCTGAAATCTGAAAGTAAACCCTGCGGAAAGTATTTTATTTTTTTTAAAAACCCTCACACGGCTTCTTTGGGGTTGGTTAATTAAGGAAACTTCACTAATATAATTCAACCAAAACATTACAATGGAGTCACAAAGTATGTAAGTAGTTGAGTAATATTTTAGTAGAAACTCAGAAAGTGCCAGGAGAATAATGAACTCAAAACACGTTGACTAACGTAAATAAAGCCGGTACTTAGCGCAGACGACAGTACCGCTTCGTGTTTGACAGAACATATAACTTATGTTGCTAGATGTACCAGAGGGATGTGACGTAACTACATCTAAAAACGCCGGTAGAGTTATGTTCCAACCAATCCCTATGAAGGGAGGTAAAACGTGGAAAATATTCTAAAGTGCTTTATGCATTTGACCAGGACCAGATGCATTTGAACAAAAACAAATCTTGAGAATATTTTTCGTAAAAGATGATGGTAAGTTTTCAGTCAAAATTTGATGTGTGTTGCTATCTTTTGTAAAATTTTGAGTATACATGAATCCCTCAGTACATAACCACTTTGACGCACGCGGCAACAGAATCATTTCCGACCATACCGCCCATCCATCCCATCCTTAGTTGTCGGGTGTACACGAGATAGAGCTCCTTGGCAATGATTAATGTGTACCCTCATCCCAAACACGTCATCTCACCACCCGGTTTTATAATATAATTACTATTTAAAACTTTGTTTACTACGAATGAACACAGCTTGACGATTTTTATGTTCATGTGACCGCACTTTGAAATCTTCTACTCATTAAGACCCCTCGCAGAATACAGACTTTCTATCGGCCGATAGTTGAGACGATATATACTTCGGCTTGTAATGAGTTTGGAGAAGTATATAGCCCATCTCAACTGTCGGCCGATAGAAAGGCTGTAGTCTGCGAGGGGTCTTAGGGGTCTTGATTAGAGGTTCTGTTTACTGAATTAGATATCCAATCAAGTGCGAATAGTTTTAATATGAGGCTGTTTCGGAGAAGATACTTCATTTAAACATTCATCAACCCACTACATCTAAACATGTTAAGGAAGAGAGAGTAAAGGTAGCATAGATTAAAAAAACATAAGGTAAACAAATTAAAAAATATATCATGTCCCACTGCTGGGCAAAGGTCTCCCCCTTCAACTTCCACTCCTTGCGCTCCAAGGCCACGGTTTGTCATTCTGGCTCGAATCCTGTCTGGCTTCCAGATCGTCTCGTCACCTTTTCCTGGATCTGCCGCGTCATCGACTGTATTCGTCCACCCACTGAGTGACGAGCTTCGCCCAACGTTCTGGGTGCATTCGAGTCACAAGTCCGGCCCAGTCCCACTTCTAACGTGGTTTTATAATTTTTTAGGAAGAGCTATAACTACCAATTCTATTATTCCAAATCATTGTCACTGCTATGACACGATTGAATACAAACACACTTTCAGATATTATATTAGTAGGATTGTCTGTTTATCGATGCGCATCTCATACATAACAAAAATGCTATTCGCGCGTCTACAATAGAATTAAAACTATGCAGTTACAAAAATGTTATTTCACGGCACGGAATAAAATCAGTTAAAAATATTCAAGTTTTAACGAAACGGGCATAAAACATTAATTTTGCGTGCAAATGAATATAATGCAATCATTATTGATTTTTATGTTCTTTAGAGGTAAGCTAAGTTTTTAAGAAGAAGCAAAATAATTAAGTAACATTATTTTGTATAGAAACGTGCATACATAGAATTGAAATATTAAAATCGTGGTGTGCGTTTGTAAACAGTTTAGTAGTAACGTACTTTAGTAGAATTAGTTAGTATGTTTGTATAACAATTAAAAATACTACTGAATTTTAGTGTAGGTATCGAGTAGCACAACAGTTTGCACTGTTATACGAAACTACTAAGGTTTTTGTACGGAACCCTCGGTGGGCAAGTTCAACTTGCATTTGTCGTGTTTTTTATATTTTATTGATTCACTTATTACTAAAAACATGACACAATGTTCTAAGCATTCGATTTATTGAAAAAGTAACAAAGTGGCCATTTATTATGTAATGATTAAAAGATCATTGGTAATTATTAAAAATGACACGCGATTGTGTCATGGGAAGACGCAGTACGACATGGTTTCCTCCACAATACGACGCGACCCGATTTCCTAACGTTTTAAGTTGTTATTTGACGTCATGTTTTAGTAATGTGTTTCGGCCTTACGACGCCTCAATAACATGCTATACCCCATAAACTACGAGAACTATTCAAGACCCCATTCTAGCTTGTCATTTCACATGCCATAGAGTTTCAACAGAGCGTATCCTAAACACTTTCAATAATAATGTACAGTTAATGATACCTCGCGCTGTAGTTGTAGTTATATTGGCGTGTAAACGATAATTACTGCTATACTAGACAATGCACAGTTGAACTTGTGACTGGAATGAGTCGAGCTTAGACGCAAGACAAAACATAGCAAGATTTTCTTCAAGAATTAGAAATATATGTTACTCGTTTAAACTTTTGTTACAGACCAAAAAATCCATAGAAGCACGTTCAGTATTCGAATCAAAAGTCACGTATAGTTTATGATATTTTAATCAATTTTTACGTTTTACTACCGTCATGATAGTACGACAAGGTATAATCTTCAATTTGACACCTCAGTTGATATAATTGAGTCAAATTACTCTAATTACTTGTCTGATGACCAATTTCACACAGATCGGATCACCGCTTCGAGTGTGATGCTTGAGCAAACACACATACATAGGTACAATACAAAGCCAAATTACCTAAGTAGCCACAAATTACACCGTTTGCTTGATTAATTATAATAATATCATATTTTAACAAGTTTATCTGAAAAATCCCTGGTTAAAAGCTTGATTTTCGTCGATTGTACGCAAGGCGCATATTGTTCAGAGGAGATAAGACTAAGTTTCGCTGTGGGCCAATAGCTTACACATTGATTGCTCTATTCAAGCTAAACGGAGTATGAACATTTATATGTACGCGAGTTTCTGTCTTTAATCAGTATTTTAGGAAAATCTAGTTTATTTTTATTTGAACCAGATAACTGATATACTACTTATATAATTTTTGTTTGTAAATACATACATATTATACATAGTAACACCCAGATCCGAGATAAATATTTGCACATCATATAAAAGCGCTCGTGGCCGTGCTTGCTTAGTCGTTCTTGATAGATCGTCGAAGTTAAGCAACGTTCGAAACGGTCTGTAAGTGGATGGGTGACCGCCAGTGGCATTTTCATCTGAGCGCTTCCGTGCTTCGGAGGGCACGTTAAATTGTCGGTCCCGGCTATTTAAGTCGTTAAGCCATGACGGAGGCCTTAAGGCGGCCTAAAAACTCCGTCACCAGAGTTGGCCACTGACTCATACGAACTTACTTACTTATATAAACATTTTCCCCGCGGCGGGGATCGAACCCGCAACCTTCTGCGGCAGGCTTTCACCCACTGCGCCACTGAGGTCGTCGCAGTGGGTGAAAGCCTGCAATTAATTAACATTTTTGTTTCTATAATAATTTGCTGATTGAGATCTGAAGGATTGGGGGAAAACCGCAGAAGATCGCGAGGTGTGGAAGGTGAGGAAGGGCAGGCCTTTGCCCAGCAGTGGGATAGTTTAGGCTAAATAAAAAAATATGCTGGTGTAATTAATTTTCTAATATCATGTATCAAAATTTGTAACTTTTGCTAAAGACAAAACCTAAAAACCTGCCTACAATAAATTATGAAAATACTTTTTTATAGACAATAAAGTCCTCGGGAACATATTCTGTAAAATACTAATACACTAAAACAAACATGATAAATACACCAGCATCTACATCTATAATTAAAAAAGGCATGTGAGCCGTCATCTCCTTTTGGTACCATTGGTTTTGCGGACAGGAAGAAATTAAAAACCTTTCGAACTACGGGTCCCTCATCAACAGACGTAACGCGACAAAAGCCCGCTGTCGAAAAATGGGTATTTCAAATTCTCTTTACCATAACAGTCTGAATTTAATACATTTGTACGAAACTCTTTCAGGCAATAATGATTTCAATGTAGGAATGTCATGATTGTCGACTTTGATGGCGTCGCTGGCGAGTGTTCAGCTGTGTGTGGCATAAAAGGTATTGCGAATTCGATTCTGTATGGCTTTTGTAGGTATCCTAAGTTTTAAAATAAGTTTTAATAACCTAGTTGCTGAACAGATAACCCCTCACTAGATGGAAATACAAACTAAAAAAGGTTACTGTGGGCCGGTGGTTGCAGGCCGCAAGAGATCGATTGCTCTGGAAATACGAGTATATTATGGAGGAGGCCTAAGTTCAGCAGTAGATGTCATGTAAAAATTATCATACGTCTGTTTGAATTGCGTTTATAAAACATAAAAAATATTTTAACCATTTACCGTTACGACTAGGAATATGTTTTTAAAAAGCATCAAAACTACTAGAAAAAAAAGAATACCTATCCTTCGAAAACGTTATAAATGATTTAAACACGACCCCAGGTAGCAAGCCTAGCGTAACACAAGTACATGGTGTACTTAAATATACATGTAATCTGTACGTGTCGGAGGGAAAAGTGCGGTGTTCAATGATGTAGCTGGTGTTTCGAGACTTGCTACAAAAGATTTTATTTTTGTTCCGATTTCATATTTCCGTATTCAGTCATAGGAAATTGATAATCGCAGCTGTATAAGCTGTCTGAGAATAACTGTTTGATTTTAGCGCTAATATCTACCTATTTTTGAATACTATGAAGATTTTGCTGCATATGCGGATTACATAAGCGCACCGCAGAGATTTAAGATTGATGTTGTATGAGATTGTGTATACTACAATACATGAGTTTGCCACAGTAAAGAAGCGTACTTTGTATTGAAGCTCAGAAACTCGGTTTTAATACCAATTCTTATTACGATTGTATTCCACGGAGAAAAATATATTGCTAGTTTACTCGACGTCCACTGAGCAACCTGACTAGAAAATTGAACACATTGTCGACTTGCAATATTCTAGATACGCTACTTACAAATCCCTCGTGTGACGGAATAAAGAAAATCTATCTTTACACCCGTGGAATTGGAATGCAGATATCAGCTTTAGTCGTAACCGATTTTATTAGTCCTCTGTTTTAAGTAATTACTTGAATTTATTGGTTCACTTATGCATAAAATATTTACGTCACTCGTTTATTAAAGTTATTTGATTTTCAGGATTATAAAAATAATATTGGTTAACTTTCCAGAATACATAAAGCATACCAGCCGAAGATATAACCTCCACATATTTTTAAGTCGGGTTATAAAATTGCCAGGGCGCGAGTTTGATAAGTACTTGAGAAGTACCTATGAGTATGAGTAAGTAAATTGACAATGGGTTAAGCAAACTGTCGTTTAGTGTTTATAGATAAGATGCAGTCCTTAGGCTAGAGGAAGGGACAGACAGACGAATAAAAAACAGACGGACAACTTTAATAATATAGTTCCCATTGCACCTTTCGCTTTCGTAGTCTAGTCTTAAAAAGTATTGTACACACACCTAAAAAGTATTTATGCGACCATAAAATATTATGTTACCTCTTCCTAGTTTCAATGGAGACACATAAGGATGCTGTTCTGACCATTTCCCTAAATTCAGTGTTACGCGATTATGAACGATCGATATTACCTAACAGTCGTGCTTCTACCGTTTTGCGACGACTCACGCAAAAGTACCCACATTGAAGTTGCGGAAGCGAAGGAAGCATACAATCGACAAAATGTATTTGTTTCCCTATTGGAGTGCGACCCAGGAAGTAACTGACAAATGCCGGTGACAGCGGTGATGTCCACCCACCGACCGAGACGTGCGGTCGAAACAGTCATATAAATAATTCTGGTCATGTGTTACTGTTGGCGGCAGATCGGTTTCCTCGGTATTTTCTTTGGCTCGAAAAGAAATTAAATCAATTTATACACGTTTTGGAGCGTACGTTGTGAAATCTGACAGGTGACGGTCGAGCCACAATGGGCGCGCCGTCCTTATCGCTAAGAGGAAAATAAATGAGACGACTTTTTCCTGCTTTACGAGCAAGTCACTGTGAATATCGTGTTTTGTTTCTTTTTTACAAAAAACGCGAGGTCCCAAAATATTGTTAGGGTTAAGGAAGGTTATTATTATTACTTTTACGCTCGGTATAATGATGGGGATCCTAATATGATTTTAATGAATTCACGTTTCAAACAAACACGATTAAAATTCATTGTTTTGAATGATGTTTTAATAGTACCTCAAAAACGGTGATAAAATGTAACAAATCAGTGACATCAATATTTGGCTATGATTTTAACTTAGCACACATGTCATTTACTACTATCATTTAAGATACCTTTTCACTAAATACGTAAGTTACATGATTTTAACGCGATAAAAACTGAGCATTGTTTAAAAGCACGAAAGAGGCATAAACTGTCTGTTGATCATCTATGTACTGAACAATACACAAAAGCTTTCGCTGTAACTCGAACCATTTTGTACCACAATGTTCTTAGCTCTAACGACGTGCAAAGAAAAGTATTTTATTTTAAAATGTTTGTAATTCTCTTAATATTATTATCGTTTCGTTTTAAGTAGGCATCAGTTAAAAAAATGGCCAGCCTGTGACGAGCTTTTTAGAGAAGAAACACTCAAATGCACTATAAACTCTTTATAAAAACTCAATAATTGACGTTAAAACTGAGACTGTGCTCCGAAAAGAAAAAGAAAGAAAGTAAGTACTTAGTAATAAAAAAAAGAAATAACGTCTTCACCTCTCGAAGTGAAAAAAAATGAACTCATTGTATTTACTTCAACTTGAAGCAAATTGCCACTAGCCACCTTTATTAATTTTAAAACTTTTGGTAGTACGAGTACAAAAGGGATACATTTTAAGTTGCTTAAAACATTACGTATCACTTTGGAACCTAAAGACGTTGACGCTCTTACCCACCTCTTATGCCTCAAAACGTGGCCTTGCATACTTTAAGAAAAATACCTCCAAAGAATAAACAAAGTTTTTAGCAACATACTGAAACATTATTTATAAGGTAGTTAGCTTTAGAAACTTATTACATTACATCCCCCATAATAAATGTTCTGTGGTGTTTTAACAAAGCATGAAATTGCGTAACGGGCACTAAGTGAATCTATACTATACAGGGTTATTTGTAAAACACCGGTAACCTCTCAGGACTGTATTACTATCATCATAAACAACAACGTTTGTTCCATGACTTTTTACAAAACATAATACAAAAAATGCAAAAAATACAAAAAACAAAAATTCAAGATTTCGTTTTGCTACCTATAACATAGCCCTGTCGAACACATTTCGGCCCCCGCCGCCCTAACCCCGCTCCCTTCGCTGTGTATTATCGCCTTCTTTTGTTTCGCATAGACTTCGTAATATTTAGAGCGAATTTAAATATTTTTATTTTTATGACAATCTGAAGAAAAAAAAATTTAAGTCATAGAATAATAGTTGTTCCTTATGATGATAGTAATACAGTCCTGAGAGGTTACCGGTGTTTTACAAATAACTCTGTATACTCCTTCATTAGCTGGCCACTGACTCAAACGAACTCACCGTATCTATCTATCTAATAAGCCCGGTTGCACCAACTACTGGTCTCTTCTCTATAATGCTAGTCTGCTCAGTCCTGTGCAGTCCTCTCCAACGCTCTCCCAGCCATATTGACAATGTTATCCGACCGGGTGACATACTTACCTACAGCCGAATATAACCTCCTCTTTTTGAAGTCGATTAAACAACAATTGTAGTTGGCCGTCTTCCCAACCACAAACTTTTCATTTCAATTACTATTATTATTTATTCATTTTATACCAAAACTGTGTGCAAGTCCCATTTATAGAAACATAAACTTATACATAGAACCGCTCTAACATTTCAAATTGGCAACGTAAGAGCTACTAACTTCTGAGGCAAATAATCATAAATAATGATACAAGAAAAAGCTCTTTCCTATGGCGGTACTTTTTTCAGAATGGCACGGCATGTAGTCATAACCGCGGTTAAGGGTTGCATGCGACTATATAATGGAGAGCCCAGATGTTTTTCGACTTATGTGGCTCATTGCCCCATTTAGTCTACTAAGTATAAATACCGTGTCCGTCCAACGAAACTTCGTAATTTTATTCCCTACCGTAATTATTAGAGTACCGCTTTTTACCGCAGTCCCCGCTGAGGGAATAAAAGAAAAACAAGCCTTGAGTTTTTGTGTGTTTTGCTTAATACAACTGTGTTATCATTAATCTAATTAATAACCGCCGGGGTTTCAAATTCGATAAAAAGCAAAATGTATTTTTTTATTTGCCGTTAGCACATGAATGAATGAATGAATTAAAATACATCACAAACAGACTTTATTTTGCAGTTTCAAAGTAAAAGCAACTACATTCTACAAAACAAGATAAAATATCGCTTTCTTTGCCACTTTTGATCCTAATATTTAATCCGGCAGATTTCGACGTCGCAAGTAAAATAATATTCTCGAAAAATTTACCTCCATTTTGTTTGTGTTCAAATAATTATATCTTTCCGTGTTCACTCTTCCGTTTTATAAAGAGTAAGGAGGGTAAACATTTTCATAGGTTTTTCGTGTACGAATCATTCAGTTCATTAGATTTTACACAAAGTTATGTTAATAAAATTTAAATGCTCGAAAATGATTTGACCTAAAACTAGGTACATACATACAAATAGAACCTAGATTATATTTTTTTGATAAATTATGGATTTTCACAAGTTGTGCTGAAGTTATTATTATATTTATTATCGTAGAGATAATTAAGTGTTGTATCTATACACATAAATGCAGGGGTCTAGACATATAGAGATGGTATGATGATTTGGTTGCGCTGTCCCGTATGTAATGCTAACTTCCTCAAAATAAAAGCAAGTGTCAAATACATCAAACAACATCAAAAACTATATTCGAACCAGACCCCTGCAAATGATTGGGAATACATAAAACGATCTGAGAAAAAGGTCTACCGTACATTGGAATACAATCGTGATCGTGTAACGTTTGATAAGTGTTTACGCACTACTTGTCCGTCAAGTATCAATGACCGATGCTTTTAAAGGAAGGTACAGTATCTATTACATTGTTTCACATTAAATGTACGGTGAAAAAGGCAAACGGTGCGGGCAGAATTGCTTTTTACGGATCGGCTAGCATTCCGAGGCTCCTCGAGCAGTGGGAGGGAGGACGTGAGGGGGGGGGGGGGGCTCCCAGAAATGAATTGTTTTTGGTTTACCGTAAGGTAACATTACGTTATTGCGTACCTTTGTGGCTTTTTAAGTGTGTTTATAGGATTTGGGCCCTCCCGGCCGGGAAACACTCGAACGTTACCTCAATTCAATAAAAATTGAAACACTAACGTGAACATAACCGTTTTAATTTGTTCGCTGTTTGCGACATTCAATTTTCCACATTCTTTCTTCATAGTTATGTCTCAAAAATAGGTACTTATAGCGATATTGTTCCAAAGGGCGCGGCGTTTGATAAAATTGTTAGACAGGGGGAAATGCAGGTATTTAAATTTTTGCGTACTTGCGAGCGCCTCTGTGGACACAATAATTTAATTTCGCTCGTTACGCCAAGCTATTCGGCAAAAAGCTGAGGAAATCTCATAAAGCTATTACCTTGCTTGGTACGCTGACGTGGCGGTTGCAGAATCTGATAGGTGAATTAAATTCCGAAGCGGCAAATTAAGTCCATTACCTATTCGAAATAGTTTGCAGCATTTATCAAATTCTAGTTTTTAGAGAAATATCTCTAGAAATGCAGTTTTACCCCGTAAACTCAGCTCCTACCTATGGGATCTTTGATAATTAGTGGATGATAGAGCGGCCCCGTGTTCCCGGAAACATTGAGGCTACATCACAGATAAGTAAAAACAAACAAAAGATGATATATTTTCAAAATAATGTCCACTTTGATATCGCTTTTTAGTGACAGCGGGACAACCTTAAATAAAATAAAATAAATTAAAAATAAAAACCTTCGTGGGATCGAGAACAACAAAGTCTTATAATGAAAATAAACCTAAGCGGACCGGACGTCACGTTTTACGAGAAAATGTAGGACTGGATACAACAAATTGATATGGCAATTGATATTTATATCATTATTTCAAACCAGGGTGGTAAAAGGAGCTAAGTTGCGTGATTTTTTTTTACTGTACAAGGGAATGTAACTTTATTTACAGTTTTTACAAGCAAGATAATCAGACGAGCTATCTTTATGAATAAGATTAAAAAGAAATACCTACATTTACTAGGAAAACTAAAGTACGATTTTCAGTAGGTAGCGAAGTAGAGAAGTACGACATTCGACGATCTCGTCGAAGTAACGTTCGAAACGGTCTATCAGTTCATGGGTGACGGCCAGTGGTATTTTCATCTCAGTGCTTTCGTGCTTCGGAGAGCACGTTAAATTGCCAGCCATGACTGAGGCCTTAAGGCGGTCTAAAAACTCCATCAGCAGAGTTGGCCACTGCCTCATACGAACTAACTTAGTAAGTAGCAAAGACTTTAATTGAATTTGATCATCGTCGAGATTATCTCAATAAACACACTTTTATAGGGACTTACGTAGTTTTCAAATCCATTAGTTAAAAATCCAAAGTCAAATCCATTAATTATTTCTAGAACCTTTAATTTCCAAGTTACGAACTTTGGAATATTTTAGCAAATTTCACATAAAATTTAATATGAAAGCCGCAAACTAGGCTGACCTAGTTTTCAGGTAATTACAGACGTTTTTGATTCACTGTGCACATTTGCATAATAAGTAAGTAGATACCAAAAATGCATGCGGTAGTAGTAGTACTTACCTATGCCATCAAAATGGACGGAGACTTGAAGGATGAAAAAAATTTAAATTATTTGCTTGTGCATAGTTTGTATTATTTTTGATCCTACTCTCATAGACTCCGTCCTACAGACCGACTATCTGCATTTTTATAATCCTTTATCGTTTAACGAAAATTCTAATGTCGTTCGAACGCTGACATTGGCAAAATTGTAACACATCTACGAAATTCAAAACGCTGTGGCTGTCACATATACCTGGATGCATGAATTGGAATGCTTTTCCACTGCCGGGCAAAGGTCTCCCCTCGAGTTTAAGCTTTCCGGTCTAATACCATTCTTCTTTTTCGTCATTTCGATGGTTCCATTTATCAAATTTTTCGGGCCCAGAATATGCCATTGCCTGCCACTGATAGTCGCAGAAGGTGTCCAGCTCGTGGCGCCATCGCTTGCGTGGTCTCAAGGCTCCACTCAGTGGTTATTTTAGCCCACAGTTCGTCCGGCATGCGACAGACGTGCCCTGCCCAGTACAAAATCTTAAAGTTCAATACTTTAAGATGAGAATATATTATCTCAGATCAAGTCAATGAGTGATCTTAGAAGTTAGTCAGTAGCACATTCAAATACTTTGACATGTGCTTGATACATTACACATACATTTCGTGTTTATTATAATACTAACTGGTTGCCCTCACACCAATGTTTACTTCAGAATTGGTTTAATACGAACACTTCTGCTCGAAGTATTTAAATTTTAATTAACTTATGTAAACTATACGGCCGGTAAAAACAAGCTTCAACACCATCCAGGTTTATTTAATAACGTAAATTCAATCTGATTGAGCATTGGTTCATCTGAGTCACTCCAAATGAAAGCACAGATTCGGATTTAACTTTTATAAACATACAATTATTAAGTTTAATTCGGATTTCTGTCATCTTATTTTACAGAATATCATTCTGGCATACCATTCTTGCCTCTTGCTTTCTCAAACTCAACTGTGACTCAACGGAGCAAGAGCTAATATTATGTGGCAAGAGGCAAGAATATGTCAGAATAGCATCGTGTAAACGGCGTCTTTTGATTTGAACAGAAGAACAGAAGCTTAGTAAAGTCAAAAAGAATTGTTTTAGTAGGCCCGCTGGGATCACTTAGAAAACTAGTGGTTCTACTCTCCTGCCCCCCCAGCTATGTTGCAAATCATAATAGAATAGAAATCGAAACGACCGATAACGCTGAGACTCTACCTGCGTCTTACGACATTTATTGCCAAAACTGCATACATTTTATACAAATTATGGCGTCACGTAAGTTCCTGGCTCTATGTAAATCGTCAGTTTATGCCAAAAACTCACGTGCCGCGACACTTGACATAAAATGTAGGCAGTTTTTGCAATTAATGCCATTAGGCGCAGGTATAGTCTCAGCGTTATCTGTCGATTCGATTTCTATTCCATTTCTATTTTGTAACATGGTTAGGGGGGCTGTTCCTTAGCGACCAATATCTTGAAAAACCAAAGAAACATCGAATGCAATGCATTTTTATTTAGTACCTTAGAAACTACAGATGAGATTTGAGCAAACTTTCCTTCTATCTTCTATTAATAATAAATAAATAAGTACATCGTTATTCTCCTAATATGTTCTTGTCAGTGTTCTTGTTAATAAGGTCTATAATTTTGTCGGTACAATACAGGGCCGTGTACGCCTAAGGCAAACCAGCGATCAGGTACCCCCTTATTAGTTTGAACAATATAATAGATGGCTTTTTTTTTGATGACCTCGGTTGATGTTATGAGTCCCCAACAACTTTTAAGAGGCGTACTATCTAGCTAAAATTACATACTTGCAATTGGTACTGCTAGACCGTACAAGGCTTTACGTGTATTTTCTATACAGACAGCTCAACCATTTCCTACTTGCTCCTAAATGCTACATACAAAAGAATTTAGGTCAAGCTCTTTTACGTCACAAAATCCGGAAATTCCTATTTCAAGAAAGCCTAGGCATTGAATTTTAGTTGCGGACTTTTGCATATTTGTCTGATTCCTAATGCAATTTGACTAGAATGCAATGGTCAACTTCCCCACATTTTTACTGCTTGGACTAAACTCAATTACTCATCAAGGCTCATAGGCACGGGTATGGCATAAGCTAGTGAAATATGTTTTTGTAAATGTAAGCCGGTGTAAGAACTTGCTCATTCCTAAAATTGCTGGTTATTTTCATGTTGGTAACGAAGTACGCGTAATATTGTATTTTACCCAGCAACATTAGATCCATAGTTGTTTTGGTGTATTTGTTTGTTATCAGATGAGCATCCAAAATTGCAACAAAAAAAATATACCAAAAAAGTCAATTTTCTCGAAAAAAAAAAAACTTTTTTTAAATGCAGTTCTTGATTTTATCAAAATCAAGCAGGTAACATGACATTTCGATAGCTCTCAGGGTTTCAAAGTTACCCTCAGTGGCCCTGAAAAAAAACTCAACCTGTTTAATGATGAAATGATAATGTAAAAAACGAAGGGAATATTTAAATATTTCGTTAAAAATAAATCGCATGGGATAGCAGTGTTTATAAATAAATATTTCTGGAAAATCGTTAAATGCTTGTTTGTTGTATTGTTCAAGAGCTCGTTGTGTTTTGGGCTGAAACGACTGAATGAATTCAAGTTGGCGAACAACAAAATAAAAATTATATTTTTATAAAAATAAAAACATTTTTGTGGTAGAGTCAGTACTCTCACTGTTGAATAACAGTGCTAACCAATTTTATTGTATTAATTTTTTTTAACGCTAACAATACAATATCCATGACACGGTAGACAGATCAGTCTTCGAGTTCGTGGATTTGATTTGATTTCAAATCATGTTCCCAAATGAGTTTATTGCACAACACAAAATAATACAAAATAAAGCGTTATCACACCAAATATTCCATTTTGTAACATTACCTATTTAAATCCAAGAACCTTCATTGCTACTTAAATCTTTAATACCCATTTCCACAGGAACATCACAATAATTAAACATTTTATCACCTGCCCTTTTTAGGGAAAAAACACTGCTCGGTGGGTGGGCGGTTGATCCTGTGACATAGTAACAAAAACAATCAGTATATCAAGTACAATTTAAAGTAAACTTACATTTTTAACAAGCATAAAGTAATGATTCACGATTTCTCTCATTTATTTCTGCTCCTGAACAGGATCGTCCGGTTATGGTTAATTTGTTAAGTTTTGGGCAGAACTGGTAGACCGCGAACGACATTTACGGCCGAGCATGTTGCAGAAGATAGGGATGAATGGAGGGAATGAGAGGCGGCCTTTTCCCAGCTGTGGGACATTCAGGGATGCTTATAAAAATAGTTATAACTAGTTATGCCCGCGTGGTACCAAAATCTTGAATAGCCTATATGCTATTCCAGGCCACTATCTATGCCAATACCAAGTTTCATCCAAATCGGTTCACTGGTTTAGGCGTGATTGATACACAAACGTACAAACGTCTAAACAAACTCACAAACTTTCAGCTTTATTATATGAGTGGGATTATTGCTTAGTGCAATTCTGTGAATTTAAAAAATGTATTTGTGATGTTGGAGATAAGATACTGTTTTGCAGGTTACTTGATGTTTTGTAGGTACTCCCGCCCCGCTGTCAATTTGATCTCGCTAGAAGGGAACCTTTTGAAGGGCATAGATAAACATTGAGATAGCTGAGTATAAACCCGTCCGTGCCTGTGGTCGCGAGTTGCCGCTACTGGGTATCGTTCAAACAACTAAATTAATGTTTATTATGCCAAGTAACAGATTGTAAAATAAAAAGACACCTGAACAAAGACAAGAAACAAGAGTACCTAATTTAGGCTTGAATAATAACATTTTGTTATTTTTCTTTATCCAAATCAAATTGTTTATTTAGGAAACAAAAACATGATACAAAAATAAATATGAACCGATAATGTCCGCATTAGTTTGTAAAACTGTGTCGCGGAAATTAACGCCCACCTCCGAGTACAGAGATTATTTCCACAAAACAAAGTAGGTACATCATTATCAAAGCTTAAAACTAGGCGTAGGTTTCTTAAAGAGATACTAATACTAGTCTCTTACAAGTCTGGACAACAGGGTGGCCAACTTGTAAAGGCTAGTATACGTGAGAAGTGTGTGTGTGTGTGTGTTTGTGTATGCGAAAATGTTAGGCGGGCTAGTGTGTGGTTGGAATGCGGGATGTTGTTTTTGAGAAGAGTTTCACCTCAAATCTTGATTTCGTGATGGAATAGAGGAGGCCTAAGGATTAGTTCTTGGAGGGCTTTTCCCAGCTGTGGGACACCAACTTCTGATGATGATTTATGGTATAGATTTATGGTTTGAATAAATAATAAATGTTTTTTTTTAATAAATAATAATGCTGGACTTTTCACACAGCATCATCTAGCCCCAAAGTAAGCAGAGCTTGTACTACGGGTACTAAGATGACTGATATACTACTTATATACTTTTTTTTTGTAAATACATACATATTATACATAGAAACACCCAGACCCGAGACAAATATTTGTAGATCTTACAAACATTGGTCCCGCCCCGCGGGGATCGAACCCGCAACCTTTTGCGTCGCAGGCGGGCCTTCGTCCACTGCACTAAGGAGGTCGTCTTAATAAATAATAGGTAGGTCGCGTCACGTAAAAAGAACGCTGGCTGTCAAGCTACGCAATGGACGATTTATAGGTCCATTTGACAGTACGAGGTTAGGCGCGGGGCGGGATGGTCGCGCGCCACACGCTTGCCAGCGCGCTATTGGTTCGTCAGTTGGCATTTGCCTTCCGGGCAGTGTCCACGTTACTTTTTCTCTCAAAATACCATCGCGCACAAAAGTTTTTATAATAAAAATTGAAAAATATTTATGACGTAGGTAGGTATATTGCTCTATGAAAAGAGATATTGATAATAATGCATTTGATATTGTAAAACAACGTATGAAACGGACAACAAAGGCAATAAAACGTTCCGAGTCTACAGTGAGACGCATAAAATTGTAAAAGGTTCAAAAGATTCGGAATACCACTACGACTTAGTGGAAGGAGTTTCAACATTATCTTTAATGTTTTTTATTACGATTAAACATTATATACGGAATTAAATATGTTTTTAATTCTATTAATGATAACTCTATCTAATATATTTGAATGTACCTACCAATAACCAATATACGAAGCCGCAAGCGAAAGGCTAGTTCAAAAATAAAACAGTAGGTTGAGTACTTTCGTGCGCGAGTGTACACATGCGCAAACATACCCCCACCACTTTTTTCCAGCGTTCTTTTTACGTGACGCGAGTCAATGCTTGACACTAAATTACAATTTAAAATGCAGTTGTGTGATGATTTCATAAAAGTTTACACAACAGGGTGCAATCGAAAAAAAACTCAAAATATTATTTTTACTTCATTTTTTCTACAGAATTATGACTCGTGGTAAGATTTTTATCGCAAATATTTTTAAGTGAAAACATCTTTAGGCGCGTTGAGCAGTTTTGGGATGGTTTAAGAAACTTTGGATTCGCCTCGTGAGTCAAGTGACCTGTTACGTGATGACACCGGATTATTTTTGTACTCAGTTTTTTTTAGTTACGGAACCGTTACGGAACTGTTACGGAAACCTCGTTCGAGTTTTCACTTTAGTCGGCACTCCCGGGAGTAAGTACCACTGTTTTTTTTTTACTTTATTTTGTTATTTTTCTTTACTCTTCCTTTTTCTAATACCCTCAGGATAATACCCGCCCATCGGTATATTACTTCGCAAATGTGACAGGTGTCAGACCCGGATTGCCACCAAGTTAAGAATTTTATCTAAATCATAAAAATGCTAAAGATTATGTGTTTGTTTCTATTCAACTTCATCTTCTGCTTTATTTCTTCCTTTCGTAATAATTTACACTCAAATGACACACTGATTTTAAGACGATTACAATGATCATCAGAGATGTAACTATTATAATTACTTTTTAATTTTACACTAAGGTTTAGATCCAGGGCTCCTTAGAGTGTAATCAGTCTGCATGGTCGATAAAATGTACAAACAAAACTCTTACCACTTAATAACATGATCTACCCATAAAATAAATAGAGTCGGTTTTCCAACGTTTTATCTGCGCAGTCGATAAGAAAGCCAATGAAGTTTCCAGAATGATCGGGATCTCGTGGGTTTTGTTTTTACCTTTACCATAAAAAAACAAAAATAAAATGAAACAATGGCGTGCCATGACCGTACCTGACATAAATAGCGTATCCGTTTCCTAATTTCCCATCTTTTCTAAATTGAATGTAATGAACATTTTTAAAGCTTCTTCGTGGAAATATTAGCTTTTTCACGCGTGAGTTAAATGTTTTAGAGCCATGTATAAAATGAGTTCTTGGGAATTTTCTCCTCCACTGGAAGGGAATTCGGGGAATGTTTACGCTCTACCTTTATTCTATAAGAACGTACAGATTCCTATCTAGAGGATATGAAATCTTTGCATATTTGGGTCATGCATGCCTAAAACGTTTCGTGAAAATATTCTTATAATACCTTACCTGTATAAATAATGCAAAATTTACTTTACCTAACCAGCACTTACATTGATCTTAGAATGATATTTTTTGTAGACAAAATAAAAGCTTGTTATTCTAACAATAAATCAAAAGAACATCAGACAAGTCTTTTAAAACGCAACATTTTAAAGAAAGAATATAAATAGAGGGAAACAAAAACAATGAGCATTTCCTAATTCATTCGTTGCCCTCTGAAACATTTGTTAGAGCTCCCCTTAATGCTCAGGACCGTGTACGTATTACAACGATAATGCTGCTAAAATTTTGTCAAAGTATGTTCTCGATGAGTCCATTCGAAGTGACTCCAATCAACTTGATGAGATGGGTGGTGGCTGATTTTTTAAGTAAAAACTTATTTCTGAAAGAAATCGCGTCTAAGCGATAAGACCGCCCATTGTACATTATCACATTAGGTTTTATTCGTTAAGTTGTTGTGTAATTATTGTCTGCACTATGTTATACAGAGGAAAGATTTGTTTGTTTGTTTGAATTAAATAGGCTCCAAAACTACTGGACCGATTTGAAAAATTCTTTCACCATTCCTACATTATCCCTGATGAACATATTATATCCCGGGAAAGTAATATTTTTCCGAGGAACCACGGGTAATACCGCGACGGACAGTGTACACATAAAGAGTTTTCATGTATTCATTCATTCATTCTTTGGGCATTTTGGAGATAAGAAAAAACTATCAAACTCAGTCAAGTGATGGTTACGACCTTTTCTTACTATACCTACCTTAATTTCGTCGCACATTGTATTATAACGGTTGAGGTGAGACAGACTTAACCTCTGAATTAGAAAGTTCCGGGCTCAAATCCTAGATTAAAACAGTAACTTTATTTTTTTTTAAGTCATTCGAAACTGCGTTCAAGTTTTCATTTCTGTCGGCACTCCTGGAATGCCACTGCTTTTTTTTAGACAAACTATTCTAGTTTGTCAAGTGTGCCGTTGGTACAGTAACATAGACTAATACTTTGCCTGATTAGAGAGATACGCAGCTCTAACCGAAGCTCAGCTAAGGGTTTGGCTCTACTAGTAGATAGCTTTTTTTACAGCGAATGTATAACTTGTCTGTGTGTGTGTTTTCCCCAAATCCGTGGTTTTCCCAAATATTTTTTTTATCTATCTATCTTGTCATTCATCAAACATTCCAATGGTTGTAGTCTTGGCAACCAATGGAATGTTTTTCGAAGGACTTTTATTGAGAATAAAGTAAAAGGCTTGCTTTTCTATTTCAAAATATTCATATTGTCTGTTTGTCTATTTAATAAGCAACAAAGAGTACTTTACGAAGTGAAGTTTTATAGAATTATTCAGACAAAGGTAGGTATTTCGCCGAAAAGGAGTCTATTCAGTTCTATACTCCTAAGTACCCGTTTAATATTCCTACTTTTGTTTGGGTCTCCTTACGATTACCCTTAGCAAGGGTAGTGTACATGTTAAATTAAAAAATGCCTCGTCAAATATTCGTTTATCTCTCTTGAAATAAGGATTTTGTTTGTGTTTTTAGAATTTGTTGAGTAACATCCCCTTACGTTTGGAAATCCCTATATGAAAAACCGAACTTCTGTATTTTTTAGGGGATCATATATTATAGTTTGTATAGTCTATGGCTTGATAAAATATATTATTGCACACCACATTAATAAAAATAGACAAAAATAGGAAACTAAACAAAAAAACATAATGACATACAATCGGCGGTCTTATCGCTAAATAGCGATCTCTACCAGACAACCTGTATATTATATTCAGGTTTGGACTTAGCAAACAGCAATAGCATTGTAAGATATTGAAAATGGTAAGGAAATATCTAGTACTAATCCGCTGATCTATCTCAAACAACACCCTAAAACCACCCAACCACCCACTAACCTTTTTTTTTTTTTTTTTTTTTTTTTTTTTTTTTTTGTCGCTGGGTAAAATGCGTTACGCATCCCCTCCGCCGGGGGGCGAGAGGGGTATGTGGGACTCCCGGGGACTCCCGGTATACCCACTAAACATCCCAGCGCCTTTCCGGCGTCGCCTGGAATGGAGGGGGCCCGGGCAACCGGCAGAGCCTCTACATCCAGACCCCCTCCGGCGATCCCCGCCCTTACGGCGGGCCCCGCGTCGTAGTGAGCAGTGCAAGGCGGACGAAGGTGCCCCCGCACCTAGCGTCCGCTACTCACCACCTGAGCTCTCAGCTCCCTTCGTCCACTGCGCACTCTAATTAAAGAGTGCGCGTGGAGAAGCCTCCAAACGGCCGCAGAGGATAGGGAGAGCGGCAACGTAACACCGACACTCCTCTTCCACTGCGGCCCCACCGCCAACGCATCAACGGTGCGCCACCGTTTGGTCGCGGAAGATAGGGCGAACGGCAACGACACACCGACACGCCTCTTCTCCCGCGACCCCTCCTGACTGCGGGGGACAGAAATCACTCCGTCCTCCGCACCCGCCTCAGACGCATCCCGAGCGGGCCCAACCGCAAGCCCACTCGGAGCGTCCCCGCCTGGGATCCCTGTTGGCTTCACCGTGGGCCTCCAAACCACGGTTACTGAGCCCCCCCATCGCGACAAGATCGGAATCCACCGGGGGGGAACCACCCACTAACCTCAGCCAAGCCTACTACAACTTAGGCTTGGCAATCTGGAACAGTGAGCAGAACCGGCGCGCAAGCAAAATACCACCTTCATTTGATTTCGACACGTGTTTCGCCCCTCCACGGGGCATCCTCAGGAACAAACTTGACTACTACGAGCTTTCTGTTCTCTGTTCTGTACTTTCTGCTCCCTGTTCCAGATTGCAAAGCCTAAGTTGTAGGAGGCTTGGCTGAGGTTAGTGGGTAGCTGGGTAGTGTTAGGGTGAGTACTAGTTTTAAGAAACGTTTGAGAGTAGATTAGCGGATAAGTACTAGATATTTCCTTACCATTTAAAATATCTTACAATGGACTTCCGCAAAGTCAGGCCTGAATTAATTCATTAGCAATGTAATTGTTTGCTTGACCTTCAGAATTTTTTTTCTTGGGCTGAGTATTTTGGTACTGTGGTAATTTTTTCACTGACAATTCCTATATTGTGCTGTCAAAATTCAGTAGGTATGTTAGGTGTTGATCCAACTTGCTTATCTCTCCGTTTCATTCGCACTAAACTCAATATTGCTCGGTTAATTCTGCCCTTATGTTTAAACCCCTATTTACATAAAAACAAATGGTAAATACAAATGTGCCGATATCAGGCTCATATCTGTCAAAATTAACGCATTCATTAACCTACTTTATTATTATTTTAATGCGCTGGTGAAATAGGTAGCGCCCCCAAATGGACAATAAAACGAAACACGTATACCTCTTAACAGGCACACAGCACAGCTGAGATCAGGATAGCTATTTCAGTTCAAACTACTTTAGAAAATAAAATATCTACATTTTCCCAGCAGTAGGTGTTTAGATAGTAAGTTTGAATGAGTCAGTGGCCAAATGCCTTTCGAAGCACGAGAGCGCTCAGATGAAAATGTCACTGGCGGCGGTCACCTATCCACTTACAGACCGTTTCGAACGTTGCTCAACTTCGAAGATCGCGCGATAGTACTATGAGGCAAGTAGTATCGTCTTAGACTACAAGTACAGGGAAAATCTAAAAACCGTATATTGTTAGTTAAATCACAAAATAACAGGGCCTAATGCAAGGAATGTGGCTCAAAATTTTGAAGGGAGTTAACCGTGTCATGTTGGGCATCGTATGACAGAGCTTCATTGGCACAAGCTTAAAGATATTTTTCATTATTTTTTATTTATGAGAAAAATGGAAAAAAATATCTTATTTTCTTCTCATGTATACCTTACCTACCTAATAACTTTGGTGAATGTAGGTTAGTACCTAACAGTTGGCACTGTTGTACGTACCTACTTAGGCCTTTGTACAGAACCCTCAGTGGGCGAGCCCGACTCGCACTTGTCTGGTATTTTTACCTACTAACAGTCACTGTTTTATGATTGCGCAAAATCTCGAATAGCTTCAACGGTCTGCTAAGAACTAGCTATACCACGGTGCTTAAAACTATACCTAATTCAGTTTTTTCTTTTAAGTAAGTACTATTTCAAAATTCAATTAAACTTACGAGGATCATTTTGAATTATAATATAAACGTGTTATAGCCCGCCTGTTGAACAATAGCTCGAGAAACACTTAACTCGATACTAAATAACTTTGTGTAATGACAAACTAATAGATGAGTTGAGGAGTCTGAAGTTTTCGTGTCTCGTTGTGCCAAAATGTGCTAGCCGTTTTAATACGGCCATAAAAACTACTTTTAACATGATGTATCGAGGATTGTTGTCAACAAAAACCTTCCTAATAAATAAATAATGCTGAACATTTCACACAGCATTATCTAGTCCCAAGCTAACGTGTGAAAATGTCCAGCATTATTTAGCATTATTTATTGAATATACATAGAAACACCCAACCCGAGATAAATATTTCCAGATCATACAAACATTTATCCCGCGGCGAATTTTTTTAATTAACAAAACGGTCTTACCGTTTTGTTCATTAAAAAATTCCGATCCCTTATAATTTCTTCAAGTCATATGTATCAAAACTACGACTGTGCATCACAACAATATACGGTATCCAATTCTAAGGAAACAGTAGATTAACTTAATTAATTTGGAAGCAAGCTGGCTATTCCGTAGATCGATGTAGTCTTGCATGGAGACGGGACATTGTTGTCTGACTTCAAATCGACAAGGCCAAGATATTACGATAATCTCATAACACCACCAAAAGTAGTTATCTATTATCTCCCATGCAATTTCCGTAGCATATCCTCATTTAATATGTAGGAGGGCTTGAGGGCCAGACATAGGTCAAAAACCCGATAATGGTTAGAGAATAGAGGTTCTTGAATGATGGCCAAGAACCCAGAAACGATAGTGTAGAGCAGGCCATCTTCATGATGGTCATATGAAAGAGTGATTATGGTGAAAGTGACATACATAAATAATGTAGTCAAAAACATTTACAACCCTATATTCAATAGTAGACTTCTGTAGTGAAGATCTCATCAATATAGGTACTTATTCCATTTATATCTAGTCGGTATCTTGACGATCTGTGATAGTATAGATTTCTTCAAATAATAATTGTGCCTTTTACTTACTATACCGATTGTGATGAATTTAAGGAGATGTAATCGCTGATGTAGTGTAAAAATACACTACTTTAAATCTTGTGGAATTCTCAAGCTAAGATAGATCTACTGTACATACATGTAGCTTTGTGACACTTCCCTAAGTCTCTGCATGCAACACTGTAGATTAGTTTGCGCCACATCAACTATACCGTTTACAGCTAGAGAACACTTGGATAGACGCGGGAACAAAACTAACTTTGATGCAGTGGTGCTTTTGAATGTTCTTTTAGCACTTATTATTCTGCATCAAAGGAGCATTTATTTAGTATATAATCACTTGTTTTATTAGTCACATAAACTTTGTCTTACTAACAGTAACCTGTACAAGGTCAGTTTATTGGAGCAGTGATGAAAGGAGAGAGCTCAGTGGTGACGCTAAGAGCATGGTTCTAGTTCTAGGCAAGCCTAGTATATTTAAACAATATCCAAAGGCTCTTCAGCGTTTTAGTGTTGGCGTCTATTCTGTATAACGAGCATGTATGAAGAATGTAATGAGAGTGAATGAGGCGAAAGTTGTGTGTCAGGATCGTAGCGACTGGAGATCCGTGGTCTCTGCCTACCCCTTTGGGAAAGAGGCGTGACTTTATGTATGTATGTATGTATGTATATTCTGTTTCAACACTGTACAAAATATCAGTTTTATTTATTCGCGTCATCTGCGTGTCTAACGTTTCTTGGCTAATTCTAAGTAGGTATGTAACGTGTACGCTTTCGTGTGCCCCATCGGTCCCGTCTAATCTCATAAAGCTTATTTTCGTACCCGAGGGTTTGTTGGCATTATATTGTTTGAGGTGCTTATAGGCAGACAGGTATACGTGCCTGGGTTGAATCTTTATCAAGATTTAAATATTTTCTTAAACAGAATACTTAGGTGCTTCATGTCTATGATTAAATAAAATTATTTTAGGATTTATTCAACAAGAAGCCTATAGTTCTTCAACAACGTCTCCGGCACTTTTGTCTTGGAGGAGGCATTGGGAGCTTTTTGGCTCTAGTTTTTCATTAAAGTCGAAAATATTTATACATTTTTTTAACTGGCTGTTCTGTTAAAGTTAATATAGGAGCCAGGTAAACAATCCGCCCATAAACAAAAAAGGTGTACAAACAAAAAACGAACTCCCCGACTGTATAAGCTGAAAAGGTACACACAAACTTTCATTAAAAACGCCAATAATAAAATGAATGAATATAAACATTGTGAGCTTTCATCATCCACTGACTGACATGACCCACTACTGAGTATAGGCCTCCATAAGCTTGTACTATCCACAACCATCCACCTTTGCTAATATGACCCATTGACATCAAGAATTAGGTAGGTACTTAAAACCAACGACGATTCTTGGTATAAATAATAATTATCCTGGCTTTCAAGGCATAGAAAACATTTTTCTGTCAAACATATACTATTTTAAAACATACCCTTCCATCCATCCAACAATGTTAGGTAAACCGGAGAGTGACAGTACTATAATCTGCTTACGCCCCGCTCGTGAGATGTAACTGGATTTTCCACTCACAACACCCTTGTAGAGTATCTTATATCAAAACCTTTTGCTATTTCCTTAATACATTTTTCACGCTGCATTTTCTCTAAGGGTTTTTTGGGACTAGCAACAAGTTCGGATACATTTTGAAACTTAAAATACTTCCTAATATTACTTTGGGTTTTTTGCAAACAATACTATTACTTTCATAATTAAATTCACCTATAGTACAATAAATACAGAGATATTATTCACATTTCAAATAGGTCAATTTAAAAAAAACAGAGGTAAGATCTAATATAATAAATAGCGTCTTTTTTTCTACAGTTTGTGTGGCATTTTTGATATTATGATAAGTTACGTTTTTTGAATTTAGCTTAATAACTTTAACTGTTACGGCATGATTAAAGCACTTAATATACAAGGCATAAAACAGACATACAATATGAAGAAATATTAAACATAATTATGGCAGTTACTCAGCCAAATAATAAGCAAACAGTTTGTAGTTTCCATGTTGCAAAGCTTACCTTGCGCGGTGTGAACGCCTCACGCCGATCCTATAATCCTTATTTACTATCGTAGTCTTTAAAGGGCAGCAGGCTTATTGGAATAAAATACTATGCTGGATTTAGTTTTATGCTATATCACAGTATATAAACTCAAGAATTTTATGTTTGCAAACTAGTGAGTTATTTTTGTACTCTGCGTGTAAGCATCGATGCTAAAAAACAGTCCTTACAACGAGTATCAGACACTACGAGTATCTTTGTTCATATTCGTAGTATGTTAGTCATGTAAATTACAATACAATATGCTTAATATTTCTATGGTACGTGTCACGTATGGAATACTAACTTCTGCAAGATGTGGGCATGTATCAAATATGTATTTGTACATGCCTCTGACTACCCCCTTAGACATCTTCAAAGGATCTGGAATATAAAGATCTGAGAGAATGTCTACCGCGCCTTGGGGATACAGTCGTGACCCTGTTTACGTTTACGTTTTTTTTACGTTTCTCTGAAATAAATTTTGCTAGCTGGATAAACCAGATATCTGATTAAGCTGAATCTTAGCACATCAATTGAGTTGCTAGTGAATATCAAAAAAAAAACCGTGTTAGCAACCTATTAAAAACTTGTTTTTAAATGTTTCTTCAACATAGAATTACCTTTTTGAACAGACAGACAGAAGAATTACAATCAATACTAATCCAGTTACAATGTGCGATGCAAAACAAACAACAGCGAGTATTTTAATACTTGCACGGATTAATTTCCCGGGAACAGTAAATCTTGGGAGTTGAGGTAGTTAGACGGCTGACGCTGTGTGCGGTCGCAAGCGAGTGCTCAGTCTGATATGAGAGTCTTGTTTTGAATACTGTCTTTCAGAACATAACTTATGTACGAATCGTACCTACTAAGCTTATGCCGCAACTCAAATATCACAAGGACTGTGAGTTACAAACATGGAAGACAAAAGTGACAGATATGTTTGCTTGACGACCTTTGTAGCGCAGTGGGTGAAGGTCCACTTGCGACGCAGATTGTGGGTTCAATCCTTAAGTAGAATTCAACTTGGTACTTTGATGTCACTTGTGGAGAATGATATATTCTGCTTCCATACCTTCTATGGACGGCTCTTGAGTTATTTTCTCTGACAGAATGTCTGGGAGAATCTGTGTTATTCTCACAGATTCTCTCACACTCTCACCGTGTCGTGATCCTATTTCGGCCACGACGAAGTGTGCGTTCATTTGTTTTAAAAATAACACAAAATTACTGTGCGTGGAAAAACCTATTTGGATTGCATCCCTTCAAAACACTCCATTCAAATATCAATGGTCGAAGTCATGCTTCATTTATAAAATTCACAAAACCTCTTACAAAATCATAAAAGCGGCATCTCCCAATAGCCGGAACTGAGGTACTTTTTCACTGAGAGACTCGGTTCTCGCGAGGGGAATATCAGCGTGTCATTTGTTTATATTGCGAAATTAATCCCCCAGCTCCCGTGACTGATGACTCGAGTCAAACGTTGCTTACCAAACAAAGAGTGCCAAGGTGTACCTACTATAATCGATGTTCACTTATACGACAGATGCTACAAACGGATACCATCAATCTATTCCCCCGCCCGCCTGCTCCCCGAGGGCCGAATTGTTATTCAAGTTCCATTACCTCATTTTTTTAGAGCAAAGAGGTGCCCTGAACCCTTTCACTTATTTTGTCGCATTCCTGAATAGGGAGGGAGGACCATTGGAAGATTAAAATTCATAAGAGATGTTATTTTCTTTTTATCTTTCGAGTACGTCATGAACGAATACCCAGTTCTGCCGTTATTAGGGTTCCGTACCCGAAGAGTAAAACGATTTTTTTTGGCTATTTTTGCTCTGAGTTTGTCAAAGTAAAGTTTCTATAAAAATCAGTAACAGTTCAACTTTAATAAGAACAAATACTCAAAATATAGTATAATTTAAGAGGGTCTTCGAACATGCGAAAAAAAAATATTTTAAAAGAAAATAGTTTGTGATTTTCCTTTTTTTTATTATTTTTTTATTTAACCTATACTGTCCCATTGCTGGGCAAAGGTCTTTCCAACCATCTCTCTCCTTATATTATTTTAATTTTTTTATTTTCTACTTAGATTTCGCTAGTAAAATAATTAAGAATTTTAATTATTTATTTAAATTGGACGATTTCTAGATCACACTGACAAAAACGCATGGGACTGAAGGAACTTTTTGTTTGGTTTGACTTATCATCAAATTTTGCCCTTTATAATACCTTTTATGGTAAGGTACAGAATCCTTCGTGTGCGAGTCTCGCACTTGGCGGTTTTATTAGGGTAATGGGCGAGTTTTTGCTCTTCCCTGGAGATAGGTGATTGATAGAAGCGAGGACGCGGGAAGCCCAGAGCACGCACGGCGTCGGGCGGGGCGAAGCGAGCGACGCGCGACAAGAATCATTCAAGAATCGATTAAAGTTCACCGCACACGTACGTGAGTGGAGCAAACATCGAGAGCTCGATGGCCCGCCGCGGCCGCGAGAAGTCACGTTCCGACCAGCCATAATTCAATAAGACTCGAACCAAACGGCAACTGGAATCATTGGTTCACTTTCACGATGCATTAAACATAGCTCAGTTGATTGTGCTCCCGTTAAACCTTTCTTTGAGTAAGGTAAATTAAATGCTAGCTGATTTCATTTTACGAAACAACTTAAAATAGTTAACCGTATTAAAATAATGCATGTGATAATTTTAAATTCACGTAAACCGTGTAAACCTCTTTTATTTTGTCGGGCATTATATAGATAACGAACAGCTTAGCTAACTCGGGTGTGCAATTTCCTTCATCACAATAGGATGGCTTGCCGCAGCTTATATAGAAGCTGAAACAAAGCTTCATTATGCGTTTAGCTCATTAAGTAAATTAATGAATTCGACAAAGGGTTTTTGGCACGCGCGGCTCAGATGAGGCTCATCACATTGATGGGAGCATGACGATGGTCTTTTGTCTGTCGCTGAAGGAGGGCTAATGTGACATGGCACAGGACTCTTTTGTATGACATTTATAATCAATGGATCAATTAAAGTTACTATTAAAAAAATATGCACTCTTAAAAATATTACTACATACTAAATTTAAGTAAGTGGCACTTTACCCAGTTTCGAACCAGAGAATAACTTCCCTAACCTCTTAACCCATTAATTTACGTCGCATAAAATCCATATCGCATGTGAAACATGAAACCCGCCGTGGGTTTCGTTGATTGTGTGGTGAAGCAATATAAAGTTTGTAAAAATATTTTTTTTTATTCGTATTTACACTTATGAACTCTAATTTAAAATATCTGTAACGTATCACTTATAGCTTAGGTATAACACAGAGTGAATAAAACAAAAAAATATACCTACCCTTATTTCCCTCAAACCCTAAGTAAGTAAATTCTTATGAGTCAGTGGCCAACTCTGGTGACGGAGTTTTTAGGCCAACTTAAGGCCTCCGTCAAGGCAATAGCCGGGACCGACAATTAAACGTGCCCCCCGAAGCACGGAAGCGCTTAGATGAAAATGCGACTGGTGGTCCGCTTACTGACCGTTTCAAACGTTGCTTAACTTCGACGATTCTTCAAGAACGACTAAGCAAGCAAAACCATGCACGAGCGCTTCAAACCGTGAATGGGTGCCATTATTGGGATTCATTTTAAAACTGGTACATTATTAAAGTAGAAGGTAAAATAGAGTTCACACATAAAAATACAGTTCAAATTTAAAAATGCTCAAACTGCTGACGCAATTTGTGTAAATAAAGCTGAATTCGTCAGGGCGATAAACGCGCGGAACAAAACGCAGTTCAGCCTGCCGACAATAAATGCAGGATCCACCCAGTGTGGACACAACACTTATTATAGGCCCTCATTCTGTCGTCCGCAATCAAGAGCGGAGTGTGGTGTCGCTGTCACAAAAACAGCTAACTTAGAACACCTACCTCACTTCTAACTCTCGTCAGTGTAAGTTGATTGCTGTCCTTTTTATGAAATGGAAAAAAAACTTGGAATTAGAACCATTATTTCATAAAAAAAACCAGTGGCACTCCAGTCTCAATGATGATGAATCAGAGGAAAGATCTCAATGATGATCAGGCATATATATTACTGCCACAAACTTGTCAGGACCGGTGGCCAAAGGAGAAACTAACGAATTTCATTGTAAAATGTATTATTCTGCCAACACCCAATACGATAACAGCCGCCTCTCTCACCGATTCAGAAAAATTTGTGGCACTGTGAATAAATCCGAATCTCCGAAATCTCCGCACTCGCATATTGCTGATATTTGTTCATATCAATGTGAATCAAATAAAGAGTTTTCTAGTTACTTCATTCTGAGCTAGGTTCGCGGTGTTGGTGTTGCGTTTACGTCACAGTATAGAGCGTCCCGGCATAACCCTCACGTTTTGGAACGTTCAACTGAAAATTCAGCGCGCAATTTTTAACTAGTTAAATATTGCTTGGCAATGCTCTCAGTTCAGACAGCTTTTAGGATGATGCTAAAAAAGATGCCCTGGTTTTTCGTTTCTGTAAATATTTAGGTATGTGTTTCGAAATGTTACCGCGTATTATTATTACTGTAGTATTCATAAAGATAAAATGTCCCTCTAGATTCAAAATAGTTGGCACTTAAATTCAATACCAAACAGGGAACAAATTTTTTTTTGCAGACTATAAGAATAAGAATAATTTATTTCAAAATATATAAGGTACACATTCTTTGCACTATTTTTACAAGTAAGGTAAGACAGTTTCTATGTAATTATAGTTATGTGCAAAAAATTCTGTGTTACGGCAGGATACAATTCGGCCTTCCCTAAATTATGCGAATACGGCAAGAACTCGCTTTTTGAGCACAGCCAAAAATAAAAAGGGTCAATGAGGTCGTCGAGGGCATTGCATGACAAAATGCATGAATTGTTAATAAATCTGTTTCGTAACGTGAAAACATCATTTTAAATACGAGTATATCGGCGCGGTAGTAGGTAATTCGAGCCAGTTTGCGAAACTTGACATTTATAAATCACCTAAACCTTCCAGTTCGCAGTGGTATACCTACCTATTATATGATGCGAGAATACATGAAAATGTAAGTTATTTCTGCTCTGCATTTTACATGCATAATATATAATTGTATAAAAAGAAGTTGCTACGACTCTAGCCGATTGTTTTGCACATAAAAATTATTTATTTTTCATTAGCCTATACTGTCACACTGCTGATCAAAGGCCTCCCCCGTCACCCTAATTACGCATAATTTGTATCATAATAATTATAATTATTTCTTCTGTCTATAGTGTACCTACTAGCCTTGTGCAAATCAACACGGTCCTTTTATAATAAGTATATCTTATTTCAATATGAAATGTACAATGCACTTTATAACACGTAGGTAATTCGGATGCTTATTTGGTTTCAGAGAACTCTACGATTGCTAAATTAGTAAAGTTTTTGGCAATATACAGCAGTTTTCAGCAAAAGCTTTAATTTTTTAAGAAACGGTGTCCCACACTTTACGGACGTAAAATGTGTAAAAGTTGACGCGTCATTTTTCGATCTCAATTACGGAGTCATTATGCCATCAACGGATTACTCCGGCTGCTGAAACTCAACTTCTTAGGTACTTATTTATTATTTTTGCAGAATTTAAAGCGTTTTAGCATTTCAACAAAGCCCCTAACTAAGTGTATGCGAAACGCACACTGCAGAACTTGACATTATATCCATAACGGATGGAGATTTGCAGACGCAACATTGAATGATCGCGTGTTGGTTCCCGCTTCTTTGAAAAGCAAAGCTTTAGTTCGTGATGAAAGGAATAAAACAGTAGAATATCTGCGAATGAGCAGCTGAAACAGTTTCCAGCCGCATCCGATGTTAATTGCACAACAGTTTAGTGAAACTTTCAGTTTGTTTTCTGGATAGCGCTGCATTTGGCCCAATAAAAAGTTATAGGAGCTCTTTGCTGAGCTCAAGTGTTCATGACAGCTCAATTTATTCCATAAACACTGTTTGCACTTCTGTTTCATAACTTGGGCAGCGCGCTTGTAGTTTGCATGTAACCAATACTGATGAAAGCCATTCCAACTAAAACTTCCATAATAAATAAAAACACTGAGTTAATTCTGATGAGTGCTTAAAGCACGAATGTTTGCAGCAAAAACATGAAAATATCTTAGGACACAAAAACGTTGACAAAGTAGCGCAAGGAACTTTAAGCTTTACTTATGTCTAGATAAAAACAGACATAACTACATATGCACTCAGACTTAATTAATGAATTTGAGTGCAGCAAAATTTATGAGCAGGAACGATCCACGAAAGCTCGAACGGTGCATTAACATGAAACTCACCTGTGGGTTAAGTTAAAAATCGTGTACCACTCTCGTCCCAAATGAATGCTCGACAAAAATAGGGAGAATAGCAAAACCTTCCGCTTTTGTGTGAAACGAATGCATTCACTGCTCGCTGAGCGCATGCTATCTCGATCACACCTCGGAGCTTACAATCGCTACTGTCGTCGGACGCTTGGTTAGACACCAGCTTTCACATCTCGACTCAAAGCTTGAATAAAACCTTAGCTGTACCACTATTTCTTACGTAATACACAATACACAATGGCTGGGTTGATATTTAGTTCATCCGGTAGTCGCAGGTTCATATCTCGATCACAAAGTAAAAAACTTTACGTTTTGGAAAACATTAATTAAGTAATGAGGGCCAGAAAAGTATAAAAATCATTTTTACGTTCTAATAGGTGGCGATGAGCTTGCAACTTGTATTATTTCTGCCGGTATTTGAATGTATTTGAACGAGACTGACTGCCCCCCTCAGACGTTATCAAAAGATCTTGAATGGCTTGATGATTGCAACTGTACTTTGGGCAGTCACGATCATTTTTATGTCGGTAAGACAAAACTCCACGCGCAATGTAGAAGTAATCCCTCCATCAATGAATTTGCACGAAATATCCGATTAAAAAAAGGAAATAACGTTTACGGATGAGGTATAATAAACAGCATTATTGAGGGTACGGCGAGGGTTTATTGAATGATCGCCGCGCACAGATTTTCGGTTATCGTAGGGACTTTTCTATTTGATCAAATAGGTAATCGTTCCGAGAACGCGTGAAGCGATACGTCATGTGGCGTGGCCGCCGCCGCCAGACCGACGTTCTGAAATCAGGTTACCATACCCCCAACATTGGATCACAAATCTCCTTCCAATTTCGCAGTAATTCTTTGGAGA
Organism: Epirrhoe alternata; assembly: GCA_963565295.1. NCBI lineage: Eukaryota > Metazoa > Arthropoda > Insecta > Lepidoptera > Geometridae > Epirrhoe > Epirrhoe alternata. The sequence continues at coordinate 8,796,791 of OY751375.1, forward strand.
TTCGGTTTGCAACGACGTCTTGTGATTCGAGAAACATACCTGGAAAAGTTACGATAAAGTCACAAGTTTTTATAGGTACAGGCGCTGCTTCGTTTTTAAGGAAGGATTGCTCCTTCACTGCCGTCTGTTCGAAACAGACGGAGTTCATTTAACTTTGTTGTTTGCGTACAAGAACCATTGAGATAATAGTATTGTATCAATTGCGCAGTTGTTTAGTTTCACTCATAAAATGGTTTTAAATCATGGCTATTACTCAGTGATAGCACATACAATTCATTGCTTATCGATGAAAAGTGGATTTAGGGTCGGTTCATATCTAACGGAAGATCCGTCGCGTATTATCGGTCGCGGAACGTCAGAACTGACAAATGTATAGAAAAACACTCGACCGTTCACACTCAACCGATGATACGTTAGTCCGTCGAGTGTTTTTCTATACATTTGTCAGTTCTGGCGTTCCGCGACCGATAATACGCGACGGATCTTCCGTTAGATATGAAACGACCCTTATGGTCGAGTTTTGTGAATTCCCACAGATTGGAATTTACGTTTCGGTTTGCTAGTTCTGCTCAAACATAATTGTCCACAAACAAACAAAGTAAATCGCCCAAGTTGTCACTAAGATCATCGCTCGCTTCACTCACTCGATCAAAAATACACAATTAGATTAATCTTCATTGTTTGTACAGTACACACACTTATAGTACAATATAAGGGAACGTAGAGATAGGTAAAGGGTTGTCTGACTGACCATGAAGGTATCCTCGAACTTATCTGAAAGAACAGATGAGGAGAGTCAATTTGGCTTTGTGCTACTATAGTAAATGTAAGCTATTCTACGTCTTTTACAATACGGCTATACGATTAGTCTTTTCTATATCTCAGTACTCGAAAGGAACCTCCTTGAGCCGCACTTAAAATCTTTTCTTTGACTGGCTCCCCACTGGAGCTTGATTTTTTAGTATTAGGATGGATCACCTAAATGAATAATAGGCCCCAAACCGTGTTTGTTGCCCTGATTCTTCACGGTATTAGTCGCGCAAGAACAGGAGTAAAGTTAGTTTATTCTAAGTGATACCAGCGGTCCTACTGAATAAATGCTTTTTGACTTTGACTTTTCATCACACTGGTTCAAAAGAACTAGTAACACTACATGAAGAAATCTCTCATTGGCAGTTTTAAATCGTAAATGAAAGCGTAGGTATTTAGAGAGTACCTGTAGTACTGGTTTGCATTGCTTTTGAACCCATGTCACAGCAAAGTTGACGCATAGGGACCTTAATTACATATGAGGGTCGGTCCTTTTTCGAGGTTACCTCGGTGAGACCATCAAAAACTCACCTACAAAAGCTTTTTGCTGAAGTTGGTTAGCGCAAAAGCTTTGTTTTGAAATAACAAAATAATCGTAAAACAAACTGATAATAGTTTTTGAAACTATCATGGTTAGGAACATAATTGTTGTTAACCACGGGATAATAACCATGTTTTTTGCATACCGTAACAATAATTAGATTTAACATAGTTATAGCAATATAAGAAAATATGTAGTTTAATTATAACTTTATAAGTAGTAACTTTACATATTTTAAACTAAATTATATAATTTTAAAATCGGACAAATGCGAGTCGGACTCGTCCACCAAGAGCTCCGTACAAAAACCTAAGTGAAGAAAGTTATTAGGCTTATTATATTTTAAATAAGCAAGCCCAGAAGTAGCATATAGAGGTAACCTAGCAACGAAAAATTCAAACAAAAAAAAAATAACGATGTATTATGACAATTATATTTTTACACAAGAATAAACTGTTCAGACTGAAATCACTCTTATTTTTGTAACAGTAGGTAACTATACCTACATCGTTGCTTTCATCTAATCTGATAAAATCGATTGTAGGTAATAAAATATGGTACACCATAAAATAGCTTATGTAATATAATGTACTTAGTTTTAAAGTCATTAAAACGCATAAATCAAATATGCCACTAGTAAACGAACGTTGTCGAATCTTTGTCGAAGTTTAAAACCTTTTGTTTCTTAAAAGTCTGAAGTAACAAGGCTAATTAATCTCTTAATTATTAAAAATATATTTTGTAATTAATTTTTAATAAGTTACCTGTTTTCCTTATTCATATTCCTTATAAAACCCTCAGAAGGGTCTTTTGAAGTTTCCTCTCACTTAATTACCTTCCCTGCAGAGATGAATCGTAGGTACAGTCGACGAAAGAATACTTACAGATGAAGATTTTTGTCATCTAACATTCAATTCAATACAAGAGAGTCGTGGCCTGACTCGGCTGAGACGCAAAAGGTTTGATTCTTGCGATGGGACATGTGGGCATAATAATTTAGATAGATCTTTATTGTTATTTCTGAGTCTGGGTGTTATACTAGTTTCTGATACGCACAACACAAGGAAACACAGAGACAAGGTTTCTGCTGTGTTTCCTGGGAAAAGGGAGAAAAATAATGCAAAAATATTTCAGCCAATGATGGCTGTTTTGTTTTGGTAAAAATTCTACAATAAATAAGCCGCGTCTGGTAGTTTTGAGATGAGGCAAAATTCTTGAATTCGCTTCGAAAAAGTCACGTGCGTGTCACGTGACTGCTCATCAACCGGGTTATTTGTCAAGTTCAGAACCGTTCAAGTTTTCACTTCTGCCGGCACTCCTGGAGTGCCACTGTTTTATTTCCGTTTTTAATTTCTCGTTTTCTACTTATGGCAATGATTGTACTCCCTAGCACCTATTTTTCGAGCTCACCAGGTGGCATAATGATCCAGAACGAGTTCCCCGAAAATTATGAAATGTTGCTATTCCTTTCAACTTTGCATTTACGGCTTTTAATATTAAAGGGAATCGTTTATAGAAAACAGAAAAAAAAACAGAAACAACCGGGTATTGCTTCAGTTTTTCTTTGCAGTGGAAAAAAATAATAGGTACCTACGAATATAATACTGTTTCTGTTTAATACTGGGTCTGTCGCATGCCAGGTGAGCTGTGGGCGAGGGTAGCCACCGAATGGCGCCCTGACCCTGCGAGAAGGCGACGCGACAGACCGAGAAGAAGATGGCGGGACGACCTTGACAAATTTATGGTCGATTGGGAGAACCTTATACAAGATCGCGACGTCTGGAGAGAATGTGGGGAGGCCTTTGCCCAGCTGTGGGACAGCAGCGGCTCATAATAATAATATGTTCGTTAGTATTCAATTGTAGGTACTCAGTACTGATGGTTAATACAATAATTTATGTTAACTGCTTGAAACGATATTTTTAGATTCTGGTTAATTGCGTTAGAAGCTGTTTAGTTGGTAAACAAAATATTAATAATTTTATTGGTTTTTCTATATGCATTGCATATCTAGTTGAATTGTGTTGGTGGTAATAAAATCTCCTATTTCCATCTCAAACAATGTCCCTGACCCTACGGGGCTACCACTCAATCTACACTAAGCTGTCTATGTCTACGCATATTCCTTGTGTTATAAAATATCTAGTAAAAATGTAAAATAAAATTATAAAATAAATAATGCTGGACTTTTCGCACAGCATCATCTAGCCCCAAAGAAAGCAGAGCTTGTGTTATGGGTACTAAGATGACTGATATACATATATACTTTTTGCCCAGACACGAGACAAATATTTGTCATACAAACATTGGTCCCGCCGCGGGGATCGATCCCGCAACCTTTTTGCGTAGCAGGCGGGCCTTCGCCCACTGCGCTACGGAGGTCGTCAAACCTGTAATAGGGCTAATGGTAAATGCTACAGCTCTGTGTTTAAACGGTAGAATTCTCAACAGGTTGCAAATATACTTACCGAAATTATGCAGATACCCATGTTTGAGCTTACTTAAACTAATTCATAGGAGAATCTTAATCCAGGACATTTCGGGGTTTAGGTACAGTTTAAATAAAGCTTAGTAAACTGTCTAATAGATCTAACTACTCAGTCGATTTAATTCAAAAGTAAGCTAAGTGAAAGTATCATGAATTACGATTATTCTATGAAAATTATCAAACATCTCTTGTTTGATAATTCCCGTGAGTTTGTATCAACTCAAGAATATCGCATGCCGCATCAATGGAGGCATTACACGTACCGATTAGATGGGCGAGACAGTGATCTCGGCCATATCACCTTGTGCTCGGCCGAGTGCTCATCGAATGCCTAACTCTCTCGGGTTAATATAATTTTGCTGCATCGCTTAGAGTATCGCTCTGACCGAGTATTCACTATAGTGTACTATTAGTAATACTACATACTACTGATTTCTGATCCGTGTAAATTTCAAGATGTCCAAAAAAATCACAATAGATAGCTTTTCAATGCTGCCTTCTCCAGTAAGAACTAATACAAACGATTCTTGAGACATGACTCAAACAAGTAAAATGTTCTTCGTAGCCTTGAAATTTGGTGAGTGTGGTTTCTTTGGGTGTGTACTTTGAATTCCAGTGTAACAATTATCAAGGAATTTCCACTGTAAAGGAATTCTCGAATAACTTCTGCGTGGCAGGATTGGAAGTGAATGAAACGAAACACGTTTAATATCATCTAAGCATTCAGCTGGTCGGCTTAGGTACCTATCTAGGTATCCCTCGTTCATTTGATTCGTAGTTTATTTTTTTAAAAGTCCATCTTTTTTTAAGTGAAAACTTCTTCAGGCGCGTTTGGCAGTTTTGAGATGAGAAAAAATTCTTGGATTTGCCTCGTCACGTGCGAATCATGCGACTGCTCATCGACACCGGGTTATTTGTCAAGTTTAGAACCGTTCAAGTTTTCACTGTTTTTTTATCCTTTAATAATTATTCAATATTTTTTAACTAAACTGTTGCAAGATACCTACATCATGTTACAAAAACAATCAAACGAAACACGGGAAGCTTATACCGATCGAGAAAATGATTGATTGAACGCATCAAACGGATCCATCGATGTCGGAGATGGGAAGTTTCTAATGGATATCTGAACGGTGAATTTTCTAGAAACAATTTGTGGAGCACAAAGCTATCAAATATTTTCGTGATTTATCACAGATCTTCTTAGTTCAGCTAATTTGCACTGAATACGCCTAAAATACACTAAAATAATAAAAGATTTGAATACGCCTAAAATACCAATAATCATAAGTTTTAGAAAAACGATATTAAATTACTTGTATGTACCTACACCACTTTCACCACACCTGTCTGACATGAATGAATAGAACAATATACAGGGTTATTTGTAAAACACCGGTAACCTCTCAGGGCTGTATTACTATCATCATAAACAACAACTTTTGTTCTATTACTTTTTACAAAACATAATACATTTACCAAAAACAAACATTCAAGATTTCGTTTTCCTATCTAAAACATTGTCCTATCGATCACATTTCGGCCCCCGCCGCCCTAAATCCGCTCCCTTCGCTTTCTACTATCGCTTTCTTTTGTTTCGCACAGACTTCGTAACATTTAGAGCGTTCAATTTAAATATTTTTATTTTTGTATGACAATCTGAGGTTCGGGCGCTAGAAAGAAAGTCACGTTATTGTCGAATGATAGGTATTGTACCATAAATTATCAGAAAAAGTTCAAGTTACACGAGACAATACATTTACTTTTAAGACATTTTGATAATAAATACAATTCCTAGCATTATTTATATGGTATTCTATACAGTGGAATTGGAAATTCGATACGGCAAGTGCTGCGCCTCCCGGTATGCTAATTACCTTGGTAATAATAACTGTAACATCCTGTAGGTACTGTTATGAATGGAATCGGCACGATTTATGTGCTCCACGTTTCCTTGTATGGACTTATAATTATAATGTGAGACTTCCAATTGAAGTTTGAATAATAGGAAATGGAACACCATGTTTATGTTGCCACGACAAGCTGCTGATTCAGTTGAAACGACGAGATTCGTCGACATAACCAAGAATTGTTCAAATATTTTGTTATGTCTTTACATCCATTTTGGTACGCTGAAAACCCGTACTGAAAAAATAGTAGCGCTATTGGAGCTTGTTTATTTGTGGCCAAATATCGAGTTATAAAAATAAAGTTACGCCTCGTGTGTGAATTGAGCTGTAACGTTTGCCGTAACCCTTTTAGGGTTACGTGGCCCAATTAAAAAAAGTATTATCGTGTGCATTTTTTGCAGTAGGTATTGTGATCAAATCTATCTACTGCAAGCTGATGACTTTATCTTACTCATAACATTTATTTATAATGGTTATGAAAATATTATTTAAGAATTAATTATATTATTACCAAAAAACAGGGTCACGACTGTATCCCCAAGGCGCGGTAGACATTCTCAGATCTTTTTGTATATTCCAGATCCATTGAAAATGATTGATCATTTTTTTATTACCATTTAACAAAAAACACTGAAACTATGTACGAGTACTATAATAAGAGTACCTATTTAACGAACTACTTTTACGGCTTGACACACAACACAAACTCAAAGCTTAAGTATCAACAGATCTTAAAATCTTGTTTCCCCTTTACAATTAACATTTAATTTGACCACGAATAGGTACAATCATTCTTTCATTTCCCTATCACAGCTATTGGAATGATAGAAAAATATTATTCCATTCTCTTTCATATTCAATTATGCCTTTCACAGCGGTAGAACAGCGAAGAGATTTCGAATAAAATAGGTATTGTCATCGGAGTTTCATAACTAGTAGGTCGTTTGTGCAATTGGTCGAATAAAAGTTTGACATTGATGTGAAATGTCAGAGAAGTTTTCAGTATTTTATTATTCTGGATTTGGTATAATGGACAACCACTTCTCGCTAATTTCAATATTATTACAAAAGCTTTAGTACCTACTCACTTAGCGCTCCAACCAACCCAGCGTTCAATTGAAAATAATAAAAGCCATTTCAAAAATATATTAGCACGTCCTAAACTAATATTAGATCGCTTAAAATTCAGCATTCAGAGAATATGTATAGTCTAGACCTACGTAATCTAGATACGACACCAATGCCACCATTTGCATTTTATTACCAAAGTTTCTGGCCACCGTACGCCTATTTTTATGGTAAACTTATTCAAATGCACGGCGAAGTCATAAATTGGGCAAAGGGGTTTGTGGCACGGCAGGCACTGAGAAGTTTGCCACTACCCACCGAGTCTACCCTATGGCCTACGGAGCATGCATGTTGCTATAGCAACCGCTTGATGGAGGGTAGGTAACTGTAACTGTGGTCGGAGCACCAGACGTTGCTAAGACAATATCCATACTGTACAATACTCCTTTTGTAAGTAATTAAAAAATATAATTTACCGATCACAAATGTATCTACCAACGCAGATCTTTCAGATCTACTATTGTAAATCATCATCATCTTCCTGCCTTTGTCCCACGTTATGTAGGGACGGCAAAACATGTACTACTACTATTGTATATACCTGTCATAAATTATTGAGTAAGTACAAAAAATGTAGGTAACATGAAATGCTGAAGCTGAAAACATCACGTGAAAACAGTATCTGGAATAATTCAGACCAAAGTAGATCGGTGCTTGATTGTAGCACAGTGCCTATTGCCACACTTTGACACCGAGTTTCCGAAGTTTCTTGCCTCTACCGGATCTTGGCTCAGTCCGGCTCCGATTCATTGAATATTTCAATAATTAGCTTAATCTTGAATCAACCTCTCGAATCAAGCCATGTCGGTAATATAAATTGATAAAACCAACATAACCTACATAAACGAAATTTCTTCAAATTTCCTTCAACACATACCGGCAATTGACACACTAGTTACTCTGTACCGATCAACAATCAAGCTAAACTTTTTTGATTAAAACGAGCTTGCCATACAACATTAATTTTACGCTTCCGCCGAATATTGAATATCAAAATAATAAACAGAATACATCCAAAGGTTTTCGAGGTAATTAAGTGAAAACATTGGCCGGTATTGTTTGAAAACAAAATGAATTAGTAAAGTTTTTCATAAACAAAGTCTCGTTGAACGGTAACGATAGATTTCACGTTGTACTTTGTAATTTACACATTTTTGTTAAATAATATCACCGTCTCATTTTAATGTCATGTGCTAAATATTACATAGAAAGAAAATCAATGTGTATTGATTTACCTCTTAAACGGTGAAAAAAAAAAACTTATTTTTATACAAACTGACGCTACCTGTTTTTTGATAGATAGTGTTATGGATTTAAACCCGTAAGTCAGGTCATAAGGCTATGCACTGTACCAAAGAGGTACCATGCTAAATCTATGGCTATGCATAAGTAATTTGAAAGGCTCAAATATTATATACAAAGGTGATTTGCATGGATATCGACTCGCGTGCGTCACGTTAATGTTATCGTTTGTGATTGCCTGCAATCTCGCCATCATGCCAAGATTATTTATAAACATGCAACATTTTAATATTGCATGAAAAAATCGTCTGTTAATCAAGCTAGTTGTAATGCGTCGCTGTTTACCTCCTGAGCATCAAGGCATGCCATTTCTCGATTACAATTAAGTCTCAGGATACGACGGCAGTTCTATTAATATCGCATAACATTGTCTCGAGGACATAATCAGAATATCAAGCACATATGTTTCGTCATTTTGCGTGGAAGCATGTAATTACGATTGGAAAACGTTTCAGCCAATACGGAGAAAGAATACTAATCTTCTGATTCGCTAGTAAAGCGGATTGCTGTTCGAAACATGTGGAACTCATCCGCGAAATTGGAGTACAATATTGCAAAAGCAAAATCTTTGTGTTAAATCAGGACAAAATAAATTGCACTAATGTATCCGAAACCCTTTCTAGTTCAAAAGGACGGTCCTGAACAGGAGACCGCTCTGGTTTGTCATCCTTTAATTTACAAAAGCGGTTTGGCGACACGCGGCCCTCCCCGTGGACTTTGCCATTGACGGAGGTCCGAGTTTTTATCAAAAGATTCGGCCGTGTATATTTTCGGCAACATAAAAGTTGGCTATTGCGGGCACACAAACCTTTTTCTATACCGTGGCCAGCGGGTAATCTCTGACAAGTCGTTTTAAAAGCGCCTTCTTGAAGATTAGAGCGCGGCCGGCCCATTGTACTGGTATCCGCGTGATCGAGCACCGGCACCGGTGCGCAGGTGCTCAATAAATGAATTTTCTCAACTCTAGGAAATTGATTTTCATTCACTGGGAGTAAATTGCTAGCTTTCCTTCCATTATGAAAGGTAGACAGCTTGGACTATTATCTAGCTAAGCTGAGCGAAGCGGAGATGCGCAAAATCAAACAATAGAACCACGCGTAAGTACCGAGATGCGCTTGTTTCAAAACGGATTGGCCAATTTGCTTTATTGTTATTTTAGGTAGTACACAGACAACTCAACCTACGAGATATTTATTCTGATAGAAAAAAACAGTGGCACTCCAGGAGTGCCGGCAGAAGTAAAAACTTGAACGGTTCTACACTTGACAAGTAACCCGGTGTCGGTAAGCAGTCACGTGACTCGCACGTGACATTTTCGAGGTGAATCCAATATTTTTTCTCATCTCAAAACTGCGCCTTTAGAAGTTTTCACTTTAAAAATGTTCCAATATATTTATTCACATTTCAAAAATTATAGGCATCATCCGCAGCGTCACCACCGCATAGGTATATTTTCAAAACTTTTTCGTTTTTTTTTCCAATTTGTAAAACAAATTCATACATGAAGGTACAAATTATAATATAGCTTTAGCGTGTGCCGGAGTATTGAAAAATATTCAAGAAACATGAGTAGGATAGACAGACTGTTGTCTTGTGTATCTCGTGCTCTCAAGTGTGTTACTCAGAATCCGTAAATAACTTGGGACACTTGTTTGACAGACAATTTAACTGGACTTTAAGTGTCAAAGTTTCCGTGAGCACTTGGACGGCCAACAGAATTACGTGAAACGCGAATGCTATAACTGTCAGAGTTGTTATAAGTGCCCTATTCGTGAAATGTTTCAGTTCTGTTCCATCCGTAAAATGTTTCAATAAAGCCTGTCACTGTCAGTATTTATTTACGTTACGTTTCTGACACTAAATTATTCATCAATATTTTTCTGTGAGCAGTCTTGAATTTTTTTATGAATAATTTTGATAAATTAGAATTGACGTTAGTTTTTCTTATTCCCCAATGGATTTTTTTATTATTGGTACTCTTAGATTCTCTAAAAGTACATTTTTAAAAACAGTCATAAAATAGTTGAAAACGGGCACAGTAGGTATTTATTTTCATTATAGCTTACGTTTACTTGTTTATGTAATCCACAGCATACTTTCATTTCATTTTTCATTTAGGAAGAAATAGTGGGACCATAGCTGTTCCTTACACCGAAACTCCATTTACGAGCTAGGTGAATTGAATGCCATAAAGAATTTACAGTAGCCTCTGACCCGTCGGGCATTAACCGACGTAAAACGACGGTATTAGTGCGTTGACAGATGTTGGCGCGGTATACGAAAGGCTCCGGCTTTGTACCTAACCGATTCTTCATGCTTTGTGGTTGCTTCGGTAATTTCGCCAACATTTTTCGTGAGTTTTATTTATTACAGCGGTGGGCTTGTATCCTGTTGTAAAGAATGCCCACTTAAATATACGGAATGTTATTAGACCGTCTTTGATTTTTAGAGCTACATAGAGCTAGCATATTCCAAATACTTATTTCGTTTTTTATTACACCTTAGTTTTTAATGACCTGATACTGTTCATTACATTACCCCCCCCCCTTCATTACATTATAATTTTGTGTTTGCTCCGAATAGTTTATTCTGAATATTTGTTTGAACCTATTGTTTGGCTATTTCGCTTCTTGTATTGAATATCTAAAGGGATGCCATAGTGTCATAGGCTAGAACACGTAGCATTCCTTTACTGGACTACTACAAAAACTAACTAGGTTAAGTAGGTACCTAAAAAAAACTATTATTGACGGCCTCTGTAGCGCAGTGGGCGAAGGCCCGCCTGCGACGCAAAAGGTTGCGGGTTCGATCCCCGCAGCGGGACCAATGTTTGTATGATCTACAAATATTTGTTTTGGGTCTGGGTGGTTCTATGTATAATATGTATGTATTTACAAACAAAAAGTATATAAGTAGTATATCAGTCATCTTAGTACCCATAACACAAGCTCTGCTTACTTTGGGGCTAAATGAAGCTGTGTGAAAAGTCCAGCATTATTAAAAAAAAAAAAGTTTGTATGAGAAATAAATGTCTTTAAACCTAACCTGAAATCATATTATAATTCTTATAAGATTACAAAATACAATAGAATCAGTCAAGCTATGTAAGGATCGTCGTAAACACGATCTAAACGATGGGCAGTGATCCTGGATGCTGCCAATGACCTGAATCACTTGAGCTATCTATAGATCGACGACACGATCCTTAGCTTGACTGATTCCAATGTCTATCTATACTAATATTATAATGAGGAAAGATTTGTTTGTTTGTTTGAAATGAATAGGCTCCGAAACTACTGGACCGATTTGAAAAATTCTTACACCAATAGTATCCTACATTATCCCCAATGAACATAGGCTAATATTTATCCCGGGGAAGTGAAGTCTTCCCGAGGGATCGCGGGTAACACCGCGGCAGACAGCTAGTATTTTGTAATTGGATGTATAATTTTGTTAGCTTATTTTTGTAAATAAATAACTATTATTCTTTGTATATATATAAATTGTAAATTTTTTACTCGTTTAACGTGTTTATCAACCTTTAATTTTGTAATTTTTAAAGTGTTATACCACATTTAGGTATTTCATTGAGAAATACCGGCGTTTAACCGATAAATATGAGCTTATCAAAAATTTCGATTGTGACGCATAGTGTTCTGTGGCCGAGCGATAAGGCACTCCGCCTTCAGGAGGATCGTCTGATCGTTGCAGGTTCAAATCGCGTCGGAATCGAAAATTCTGAAAATACTTTTCATCTAACAACCTTTTCCTAGAAGACAAAGGTTCTGGTAAAGTTTTACGAACTGTTTTGATAGTGAAAGGCAGAGGACACGCTTCGTTTTACTTTTTTACTCCTCGTCGTAAAATGCCAATACAAGTTTAAGACTTTAGAAGTGTTCCAATAGATATTCAAAAGTGTTTTCTAAGCGAACCTTTTAGATCACAAAGTTTCAAAAAGTTAGCAAAATACGTTTTACTTTACGCTGCTACTAAGCACTTTTATGTTTTTGTTGTCGTTCCACCTAGGTATACCTTGTACCTAATAAATTAAAGTGTTTTACCTACGTTATAACTAGCCCAATACTGTGCAGTTATTTTTTAAACACCGAATATGATTCCCAAAGTTATTTGTTTTTGGATTGTTATTTAGAAAAAAACATTGTCAAATGGTAACGGTAATTACTTACCTACTAGAATGATCAGTAATAATCTTTCTTATTTTTGACGACTAAGCAGAAAGTTACAGTTTACAGGCGAAGATGAGGATTTCAAATAAAAAAAAATTAACCTTTAGGGAGTCAAAATCATATGGCATCATCCCGGAATCATAAACAACCAATTTTTTTTTATCTTACCAAATAACGTAAATATGTGGACATACATTAAAAAAACTGCAGGTAACCAAAGGAAATATCACATTTACATTCTAACAACCGCACGATAAGGCATTTTGCAGGTTACATGCCGTCATGTTGTTTTGATCGCCATTGCGGTTGAATTTCGTGATTTTCCAGCTGAGATTGCAGCAGTCCTACATATCGCAATGTCAATATGGCTGATCTTGTTCCGGTGTTGTGATCGAGTTATTTCCGTATCCAAACAGGTTTATTTTGGGAAGCCTGATCTTAATTCAAACGTTCAAAAACTGAGTACGTTTTATTTTATACTATTTGCTACCTGTTAGACCCACGGTGATCCAAACTTTTTAATCGTTTAATGTAAGCAACTAAGCTGAGTAAATTTCAGCTTTAATAAATTACTAAGATTCATTCACAGGCTCTCAAACTATAATAAAACGTGTAAAATCGTTTTCAACTTATACCTAAGTACAGATGCGCTGAAAAATTCAAGTAGAATTTGAAAACAGCTAATTTATCTTGTAACCTAGTAAGCCTCAAACTAAAAAGCAATTTTGTCCACAGGCACAATGCGGCGCTTAGCGCCACTGGTGATACGGCTGCTGGCCGTGTCACTAGTGGCGTTGGCCATTGCCGAGCCTGGCGGTGGCTCTGGCAGCTCCGAGAACACCACGATTGCACCAGTGCGGAGGCCAACGACCAGGCCAGTGACTGCTCCGCCTCAGCGCCGACCCGAGCGCAGGAAGAGTCGCAAACGCCCTAAAACCACCACCACCACAACCACGGAACCGTATGAGGATGAAGATGATTTTACCACTCCGGTCACTACCACCACGGTTGACCCTCGCGCCTTCGATCACAGTGAGTATACTCTGCAGAAGTACTTTCTTGTGTTTGTTATTATATTTACATTTCACACAGCAACACAAGGAATTTGACAAAGCAAAGATAAAAACAGTTAAAGATGAAAATTATTAAGAACTTTTTCAATTACTTACTTTTAATTTAAACGTAATTTTTGAAAGTAATAAAAACATAGTAAACCTTACCCGATCCCCAGCTGGCTAAAATGAAACCGTAATATTTACATTATAAGGATGAGATTAGGTTTTCTTGTTGTTTTAAATTAATGTTTACGGGCCATTAGCCAAGATTTCGTCGATCCGTAAGCTTCCAATATTGGAACCGTGCTATCGGGGTAAAGAAACATTTTGAACAAAAAACATTACCAAGAAAATGTAAGACTACCATTGCTTCATCATTTAGACAATCAGTTTCGGTTGTGAGCTGTTTTTAAATTATCTTATCATGCAGAAATAAAATTTCTCACTGCATTTCTAATTATTTGCAATGGCGGCATTTAAACACATCTGTTTTTTTTTCAACCTGTCACGTATGGAATACTAACTTCTGCAAGATGTGGGCATGTATCAAATATGTATTTGTACATGCCTCTGACTACCCCCTTAGACATCTTCAAAGGATCTGGAGTATAAAGATCTGAGAGAATGTCTACCGCGCCTTGGGGATACAGTCGTGACCCTGTTGTTTTTTTTCACAGAAAAACAGGAAAAAACAAAAAGTTCCCAAGTTCGAAATGTTTCATCCAGATTCTTGAAACAATCAAATTATTGAAGAAGCTTAAAATTTAACCCAGTTTCCAGTTCCATAACTTTGCTAAATTATTATTTTCCTGTTCAAAGAAATTGAATACTTTACCTACTACGAGTAAGTACTTTTAATTCATGCACTAGATATGTCAAGTTGACAAGTTTAAAGAATAACGTCTGTGTCTAGCGTAAGTAGTTTTGTTGGAAATTAATTGGTTACTTGAAATCGATACCTGACTCTAAGTGTGAGCAAAACCTTGCATAGTTGGTGCTCCAAGTATGTTGGGACATGTCGAGACGTCGTGTTGCCTTGAGTCCGTTTTAAGGCGAATAGTTTAACGAGGGATCTCAAGGAATGGAACCCCCTTCGGCTACGTGAAGACATTTAAATTGTTTACCCCCGGGAACGGTCGGACGTAATTTGAGAAAGTAACTGTCCGGCCATCGGCGGAATGCGCTGAGCCTGTGCGGAAAATTCGATACCTTCCCAATTTGGAACTAGAGAAGATCTACTGCGAAACAGCGGTCACTCATATCTAACTTATTGGCAATCCGCCACCGGCTCTTGCCAAAACCGGCTCTAACCGGATTCGCGATGTCGGCCAGAGACGTATGCGGTAGAAAAATAAATAAAGATTATAATACTCTTAAAAAAGTTTTCACTTGCTATATTTTTCATGCAGATCGAGTAGGGTATTATGAACTGACCGACCAGTTACAAAAGAGCTGCGAAAAATGCTTCGCCAAAAGGAGCTGTGATTCCATCATAAGTAAAATAAAAACAACGAAGGTCAAGCTCGACTGGCGATTGTGCCTCCCGCCACGGGGTTCCAAGTGGGCTGTCATTTCACGCCTCTTGAACGCGTATCGAACCAATATTAGGTTTATTAGATAGATGGGCCATTGTGAAAAGCGATTTCTCATTTTTGTGCTTTAATTTTTATCGCTTTTAACGGGCTTTCGAACAGATTTGTCGGCGAAAGTTAGATTATCGGACGAAAAATTGCGTCTCTTTGTTTTAAGGTTTCTCCTCAGAGAGTCGATCACGAAGTTACATTGAGAATAGTGATGTGGAATTTCATTTGAATGGCTTTGTGAGTCTTGTATTTAGGCAAGTGAAAATAATAGTAGGTTTAGTACCTACCAACAGTTTTAGGAACGTTAATTCTGGAGAATTTAGGTCACGCATTAGTCACACTTATCAAGATTAAGAACTTGAAGAACATAAAAATATTTTACTTTTACTATCAATTAGGGGTAATAAAATGAAAGTTCCCATTCCGTTTTTATGAGTACGGAACCCTGTGTACATGACAGCCATGAAACGTAATGGCACTTGAAATGCCACCGGCCGTAATAAAACAATAATTAAATAAATTCCCAATGCCACATCAGGACATTCAAAGTAAACATCATTAATGCCAGCTTGCCACGTATTGGTTCAACCTTTATCAAATACTAGCTGTCCGTCGCGGTGTTACCCGCGTTTCCTCGGGAAAACATTACTTTCCCGGGATAAAATATAGCCTATGTTCATCAGGGATAATGTAGGATTCTAATGGTGAAAGAATTTTTCAAATCGGTCTAGTAGTTTTGGTGCCTATTCAATTCAAACAAACACACAAACAAATCTCTCCTCTTTATAATATTAGTATAGACTAGTGGACACGCGCGCGACTTCGTCAGAGCATTGTTTAAGTATATGAACAAGAGCTTTGAGTTGAATACATTTTTCCGTAGAAACTTTGGAACTGCCTTGTACTAGGGGTAGTTTTTCTAAAATAAAAATACGTATTTCATTGTTTATTTATACCGAGTTCTGAGTGAATCGAACCAGAATTTAAAATGTCCCCACACCCTACCTTGGTACTGTATGTAAGGGTAATTTTGCAAAAATATAACATAGGTAAGCACCTATTTCATTATTTAATAAAAAGTTTTCTTTGTACCAATTTTTGAGTCTTCATCTCACATTTCGTCAGAATCGGTTAAGTCATCATGGTAATACGTGGTAATAAACATTAGACTTTCGAATCTTACAACTTTGAAACTGCCATATTGGTTTTGAAAAATATACATGTTTCATTATTTACTTTGTAAATGTTTTTTTTATTTTAAAGTTTGGAGTGAATCGGCAATGAATAAAAACCATAGAAACTTTAACACACTGTATAAAACACTGTTTTTCGAAAATTGATACACCTATATTCCAAAAAATAAGCCATCTTCATTCCCAATGTCACAATCTGTTAAGTAAGTAAGTTCGTATGAGTCAGTGGCCAACTCTGGTGACGGAGTTTTTAGGCCGCCTTAAGGCCTCCATCATGGCTTAACGACTTAAATAGCCGGGACCGACAATTTAACGTGCCCTCCGAAGCACGGAAGCGCTCAGATGAAAATGCCACTGGCGGTCACCCATCCACTTACAGACCGATTCGAACGTTGCTTAACTTCGAAGATCTATCAAGCGCGACCACGAGCGCTTAGTCATCACGGAGATACCGTGGTGACAGGACTGACTGACTGACATAATATAAATCTATATTTAAAACTTGACATTGGCACAATTATACCTAGTTGTGTAGTTGCCATTAAATCAATAAAAGAAAAAGAGAGAAAAGACTATCATTCTCTCACACACACACACACAGACTTTCGCATTTATAATATTAGTAGGATAATAATACAACATCTAATACAATTCAAATTAGATTTTAACAGCAAAGACAATTTTATTTCGCCTTGGCATAACGCCATTCAAAATGTTTTCACATTATTCTTTGCCCACAATGGATGCTAACAATTGGCAAAATACACCAAAGTGTTCTATATGACCCACTGCGAAACACCCATTCTAAAGTTACCATAAAATAATTTGATTCTAACATTACAAGATTTACAAGTAATTTTCGAGATCTAACAAAAAGTCTACCGCGCTTTGGAGATACAGCCGTATGTTTTTTATTATTGCTGATTACTCAGGAAAAATGCTAAGAAGTAGGTGAGAGTCTCCATAATAGTCACATTACTAAAGTCGTTAGGTACTTCAATGTGAATGAATATGCAGAATCTGTAAGAGACCTGGTAGACGCGCTACAAAAATTTCATCTTGCTGGCAATTTTTATTGACCAATGTAGCTCAGTATATTTGCAACTCGGGATAAATTATTTGCAATCTAGCCGGCTAGACATTGAATGTTTGCAAAGAAATATCTTGGCAATATCGCCGGGTTAGACAGCTATATTGCAGTAATTATTGCACTGTATTGCGAGATATAATCATCGAGATATTATGCAGTGACAAAACGCATAATATCTCTATATACCCGCTGCTCCAGTGCTCACTATGACCGCCTCCTAGAGATGAACCAAAACTACCCACAATAAGTGCAACTTTTTCTTTTTGTTTTGTTTTTATTTTTATTTTTAATTACCGATCTATTTTTGTACAAATATTTACCTCTTGTTCTTGAAAATTTAATTTATTAAGCTATTACCTACTACCTAAGCTACGCTACACAGCATAATTATTACTATATTTAAGTATTTCTCTGTAAGCGAATTGTAAAATTCTTTTGAGAAAACTTGGTGGCTATATCATTGCAGCTAGATATTGCCAAAAATCTAGCCCGTTTACGAACAACTTATGAATTGAGAAAACACTTGGCAGAGTTTTATACAAATTGTATGCGATAGTTTTGATGCGTATGAAATCACGAAGCAAGTGGCGTGAAATAAGGGTCTGTTTTTTTATGTCTTGGCCCACTTTCAGGCTCATATTTATACGCGATATTTGGTCACTATGTCATAAAAATTTACAGGTTTTGTTGTACTGACAAAAATCACATTTTGCTTATGAAATATATCGCAGGCAGACGCCTTCGCCTTACTAATTGCAAAAACACTTTTGTAATTGAAATGCCCTCCTTACCCATCTGGTTTTGATGTGATGACTATGAAATATCTCACCCTTACAAAATATAGAAAAATTCCAATCTTAAGCATGTTATCTCAGAATTACATATTTGTAATTCGATGCGTGCCTTGGCGCTCCAGAAGTATGTATATTGGATCCATACATTTGGTAAGATATTAATAAAATTACTTACTTATTTGACTAAAGTTCCATTTTAAGGTTACTTATTGTATTTTACGACCAAAATCAGAAAAGCGGCAAGCGGCGAACAGACCACATTTTCATATGTACGAAAAGAGGGATGTACATACCAATACCGTTCTGATGCTACAGCGATGGCGCGTCAGACAAATTTAAATCCATCTTTAATCACGCAGATGTCCCCAAGATGGCTTTAATCTAATCGCATCACATATAAGTAAAACAAAGAACCACACTAGTCGGTTACAATCGCTTCAACAAATCGCTGAAATTAAATTTACGTGGCGCAAAGAAAAAACTAGTTACAAGAGGAAATTGGCGAAGACATTGACAAATTGTTTCCGCAAGAGGTTCACTCTCACTCGCTCGCGTGGGCATGCGTATCACTTGTCCCTTTCGCACTCGAGTATCGGTATGCGGAACTACATGAAACTACTTGAATAATTGTCGCTGAGCTTTTCAGTGAACAAATTTTGTACATTATCCTGATTTTAAACCTTTTTGTTCGCGAGCTTACGAATAAACAAAGGGTCGGTAGGCTTCTGCCCTGTAATTAAATAGACAAAAGCAGCATTTAAACGTGTAATTAGAAATTATTAAAAACGGTAACGATCAGTCATCAAAGCTCTGCTTTGTTTAGGAGCCAAGAATGCTAATTACATTTATCTGACGAAACAGCAGTTTTTATATTGCGTTTTATGTTTTTTTTCCTAGACCAATGTACCTAATTATTTTTTAAAAACTAAAGGCACTTATAACTCTATGTAGTAAGCACCTACTACTACGAGTAAGTATTAATATTAATTAATATTTAATAATTAATATTAATATTAATTATTATTAATTATTAATTATTAAATATTAATTAATATTAATAAAATTAACAGTATACGCACATTATCATCATCATCTCGCTGCCCTTTTCCCACATTATGTGGGGTCGGCACAACAAGTAAAACAACAGGGTCACGACTGTATCCCCAAGGCGCGGTAGACATTCTCTCAGATCTTTATACTCCAGATCCTTTGAAGATGTCTAAGGGGGTAGTCAGAGGCATGTACAAATACATATTTGATACATGCCCACATCTTGCAGAAACAGCACAACAAGACAACAAGTATACGCACATTATATTTTTTTATTTGGGAATAATGTCTGTAATCAAATTCTAGAATTCGGCAATATATACCTGCTAGATAACTTGTTGTTTTGAATAAAACAATGTAACAGAAAAGTAATTTTGAAACACCTCTCATGGTAGGTCTCTCATATTTAGATTCATCTATGAATAATAAATAGGCAACGCAATGCGGAGCTGTGTATTGACTGCTCGTCATTCAGTTACGGGTATTATGTTCATTTCTGTAACAATTTTTGTACGCAATATGTAGAGTTGATATCGAAATACATTCACATTCAACGATATCAGATGTACCTTTCTAATCAAAACGCGGAAATAGACTTTCTTCTCACTACATAGATGTTAGAGATCGTGTTCAATTCGATAGATCAATTTTCAATAGGGTGAGTCATGTTTTTGATAAATAGGACGTTTTTTTGGATAGGTGGTGTGTTAGATTAGGTAGACCGTACTACGTTAGGTGTCAGTCTTTGCAATTCATTAGTTTATGGCTAAGTTGTCTTGACCACAACTACAGCTTTGAGCCTGTGGAAAAAAAATCGTATCTGTTTTTATCTACTCGTATATCGTGGATTTCAGAGGTTTTTATAAACCCCAAAATGTTCACCCAGGGAGGATTAAATTCCCGTAGGCTTTACTGTGTACACCACTCTACTAATTAGGCTACCTTGCAATGGGTATGCCCAGTAAAAAATACTCCCAAAAAATCCTTAAATTCATGATTAGTCGTATGAAGTAAAAAATATGAAAGACAAAAACTACATTCCTACTACGATTTTATTAGTGTTTTGTACACTTGACGTCATGTTATCGAACTTTTTAGTACCAGTTTTCTTATGATGTTTTCCTTCATTGCTTTAGGGGTAATAATAGGTGTTTAATAATTTTCAATTTAAAGGTGGAGCTCACGTAGTTGCTTCCAACTTAACGCATTTCGGGGGTAAAGCTATAAATCTGTTAGTTAATTTCCGGTTCAGAAATAACTGGTCAATAGCCCTCTAACTCAAAGTTTGGATAGTCCGAGTAACTAAAGCCAGGAAGAGAATAGTTTTTGAATAAATAGTTATACACTACTCTATAGAATAAATGTATTGAAAACAAGTAACTTTATTGAAAATAATGTAACCTTTATTATGGTAAGTAATATTTTTTTTTATAGTTTTATTTTATGCGTTATCGTAATGAACTTTTTTGATTTAAAATTATAAGTATGTAATTTTTTCTTGTTATTTTCATTTCATCTTTAAATTTAACTTTTTATTTAGAGAAACTAAGCTACTACTATATGTACATAAAATTACAAAATACAATAGAATCTAACTTAAAGTTTGTGTACAAGTAAAAAAAACTACTTGTATGTACACAGATTGCTAAAAAATGATTGTTTTCACAGCAGGTATGCTTAAAACAAAAAGATAAATACAAAATTATTTCTTTTCCTAACATTTATACTAACAAGAAAAATGAAAATAATATTACTCTACTTACAATAAAGACATTCAAAACGCAAGTTAAAATCGGCGTCCAGTTGCCGTCCATTTTGCTGAACAAGCTATTACTGGACCGTCGTTCCCTGAGTGCACTTACAATGCAGGGTACTGACCGAGTCCCGTGCACATTATTTTATCTTACACAGTTAAAAAAACCCACATCTATATAAATCTAAGAGGCGATTGTATTATGATGATCATTGAGAGTTCTGTGATAAATAATAAAACGGGAAAAGTACATAAAGATTAGTACACACCTACACATTAATATGGATTTAATTTTACCCTCAACAAGTCTCAACGATAGGTGGGTTAAGTTGTTCGTTGTCGGTCAGTCACTCAGGAAAAAGATTCTTAAAGTAATAGAAGATGTCCGTCGCGTTGACTCTACTGAGTATCATCCTATGACCCCTCGCAGACTACATACTTCCTATCGGCCGATAGTTGAGACGGGCTATACTTCTCTATACTCATTACGAGTCGAAGTATATTCCTATACTTCTCTATACTCATTACGAGTCGAAGGATCTAAAGTAGAGTCTACTTTAAAATGAAACTAGAGAACCCAGTCACCTATAACTGATATACTATTATATCAGTCATGTAGTTCACATAACACAAGCTCTGTTACTTTGGGGCTAGATGATGCTGTGTGAAAAAGTCCAGCGTTATTTAATATAAGGAAGGTATTGCTTACCTTTTCCGGTCGTCTGTTTCAGTTCTCTGAATAAACTTAAAGTTATTGGTTCTGCCGCGCTGAGCAACTTTAAAATGTAATAAGACGAGCTTTAAGTTTTAGCGCTTACAGCTTATTTCGTTTGGAAAAGGATTTTTATGTTTTTAGATATTGTATTCATACAGGATGCCCATGGCAACTGATAGGCACCCGGCAAAAGTAGTTTGACCTATTAAAACGACAGAAGAAGGTTATGTCTTTGTATAATTATTCGTTACTTTATAAATAGCATATTTAAATTATTACCACGTGAACAAAACCACTAGAGAACTGCTCTAGTAATAATAAGCTTCGATAAACATAAACAATCAAAATGCCCGCCGAGTCCGGATTACAAAACACTGTCAAAAATATTCACTCTTGTTTTATCGGACATGGCTTTTTCGCGCCAATATACATAATAACGAAAACAAAATCAGATTTTCGAGCAGTAAACTGTGAAGTTGTGAAGAGAGGTTTATTATACATGTTTTGTAACAAAAAGTCTGGCTATATTAAATGAATTTAATCGAATTCGATTCAATTAAAACACTAACGAGTTAAGTCTAAAATATCGACCATAAAAGAGGAAAGCGGGTGCTACTTATTATGTTGCTAAAACTTTCCAGCCGGTAATGAGACACCGTGCTATTTGCACCACTGCCTCACGTACGAAGGTCCCCTTAAAACGGAATTTATAAAAAATACCATATTAATATTATAATTATTATTATACTAAACAATTATATCTAATTATAATTATGCAATTGTATTATTTTATATAATTCATATTTACCCAGCAGTGGGATATTCTTGGCTGCGGATGATGACAATGATGATAAAAAAACATCAGGATCTTCTTGATCTTCACTTCATTAATCATAAAAAAGCAAAATTGGCGTGATTCTATTTTTTTAAATTATGTGACATTCCAAAATCGCGTCCAAAAGCACTTTAATTAAAATTCATCGAATTTGTATTTTAAGGCAGATAACATAAATTATTTGACAAAATACCAGGTAGATAATGGTGTTTGACGTTATCAAAAGGACATATTATTTTATGCATAAATTAGTAGCTTTATTTGGAGGCCTCAAAATCTCTCCACTAGAGTTGACCTATGCTATTCTAGATTTTCATAAGCTTTTTTGTAGCTTATGAAAATACGTACAATTACTTAGTTCTCAAAGAATGCATACGGGTGAAATCGAAGGCTGTTCTTAGTAAAAAACACAATAGCAAGATACGAGTATCAGTGACGCGCACTCAAAGCCAGTAAGCCGGCAGCCACTGCCATAAAACTCAAATATTATTGCTGGAACAAAGTTTTCACTGACTTTCTTTTCAGGGAGATAAGGTATGTGGAAAATAAAATCGTGTGCCAGGAGCCGAAAGAACCCTCTTTCGGCTCCTGGCAAGAATATCATTACTTTATGTCACACATTTAGATCATGCCTCCAAAGAACTAGGTTTGCATAAGCTTTTTTGACGTGACAACGTCTTATAATTCGATAGAGCCGGCTGCACGCACGAAAAAATGCGGCGTTACCTCGGCGTTACCTGAGGCGTTCCATGTAAGGCTTGAAGTGCAAGCGAGAGCGTAGAACGAGCGACAAAGAAGCACAAACGTTGTCACGTTCAACTATCGTCAGTAAACCGACTTTACAGACAACCAATTTTCTCCATTAATTTTCTTCGTAAAATTTATGTTTTAAAAGAGGAGGGCTTAGATATTTTATTATGACGTACAAACTTATACGAACTTAATACAAATATAGAAAATTCTAACTTTTATTATAAAGAATTATGATTGGTCATTTTTAGACCGTTTGTAATTTTTCATTATTGGACATTAGTCGTGCAAAGGAAAAAAATTACTTACAATAACTTCATCAAAATTGAGTGATCTTACCTATTCTTGACAATAGCTTGGAAAGTCTTTAGTCACTTAAATAATTATTTTGTTTAAAAAGCCGATCGTATTGTACAGTCATCATTAAAATACAACGAAATAAGGTTGTCGAGATGCAAACAAAACATTGTTCCATTAAGGGTGTTTATACGAGTATTGTTCAAGGACAGTGGCAAGTAACAACTAAAAATATACAAAAATGTGAATCGTCAATATCCAATCGGTTTACACTATTACTGTCCTTGTTCACTATACTTGTCATTGGCCATAAGCTACCCACATTTATGCAAGTAGAGTCATCTAGAGTAATACCATGGCATACCTACTCACTCGCACAAGGCTATTATAGTCTTTTTCACGCCAGAACGTATGTCTGACACATTGAACTTGTTTCGTTTCACGTTCTGTAGCTCACAACAATTTTGAAACAAAATAAATCAAGTAAAAAAATTAAACGATAAAACATAAAAAAAATATTTTGCCTATTTCCTGTATAATTATTTCATAAATATACAGGTTATATACAATTATTTCACAAATTACATAAACAGGTTCTAAAACATAAATAAATAAACTATTTCTTAAAAAATCCGTCAAATAACAGTACTGAATAAAATGTAACGTAACCTATTAGAGAGTGCGAAAATTAAAATCGAAACAATCGATGAATCGTTGGTTTAGTAGTTTTATCTATGAATGAATCTGATAATCGATTGAGATGAATTGATCGTAGTGAAATTAAAATCGATTGAACTGTAGGACATTACTGTTTGATGGTCTTAGACATCATCTTGAAGTGTCACGCATACGTTCCGGCGTGAAAAAGACCAAATGGACAAATGAATGGACATGGACAAGTCCATGGCACAATTAGTGCCATGGACGCACATGCTGTACGTTTACCTGTAGGTCATGTTTTCGGCCCTCTCCTTCAGAGAGCACCGTTTCGAGGGGCAGGGGACGCGATAAGCTTGTTTTTGATAGTTAGATTTGAACCCTGCTCTTCATATTAATCACGCTTTCGTCGACAGAAATGCCTTCATAACTTAAAGTCGTTTTAAAATTACACTTAAAGCGGTCCAGAGTTTCAAACTGTCAGGTTTTAATAAGGCTAATCTAAGTTATTAGCTTTACATTTTATAACAACACTACCGCTGTCTTGGTTAATGTTATTAAATAAAGGCGGGAAACCACGTTCATAATTTATTTTAAGGGTGGTTCTAAGTATAAGGTGAATCAGCGATTGTTTTTTTTTTGTGAATGCTTATTTACTTTTGTAGAGCCATGAGGATATTACTTCTGATGGTTGTAGCTTTTACCACGTAACTCTAAAACCAATTTTACCTTGTATTCCCTCTTAATAAAGAGCTCAATGTGCCTTGCGCTAGGATAACACAAATCCAAGGGCAAAGCCTCTGTTTGTCTCACATGTTAAATGGTCGGAAGTCGAGAAGGCCCCTGATAATCTGTACTCGTAACTCTTATAACTGTTTGCTCACGACAAGGCGCCGTGGTACACTCTTGTGCACAAAAGGAGGTAAAGCGCACTCTAATCCTATCACCGCACCAATTGTTTCAACAAGCCTTTAGGTTGGTAAGTTATAGCTAAGCAAAATCAAATTCAAGGCACATAATGCAAGATTCTGGCAGAATATCTACTGTGCTTTGTGGATATGGCTGTGATCATGTTTCTTTGCTTCTTTAGACGCGTGGGACAATTTTGAGATGTAAAAAAAAACATAGTATGTTCGTATGAGTCAGTGGCCAACTCTGGTGACGGAGTTTTTAGACCGCCTTAAGACCACCGTCATGGCTTACTTTTGAACTTGGGATACTGTTACCGTTACCGACACTTCTGTTTGAGATGGAATGAAATGAAATTGGAAAAAAATTCTAAGTTTATTTTTATTTTCTTATTAATTGTTATCTAGTTTTAAGTATTAACTTAGATTATGTTTACCTATAACCATTGAACTCGCGACACTGTTACCGTTACCGACACTTCTGTTTGAGATAGGAAAAACATCTGTTCATGTTTTCACTCCCGGGGCGCCCCAGTTTTTTTTATATTGCCAAATTGGAATCAATTTTTCCTACGTTATGAAATAAAAGGTTTTAGATTAGATACTACGTGTATATTCTTGATTTTTGTGCTCCTAACACATTAGATACAGATTTCGCAATGGTCATTTATATCCATAAATCTAAAATGCATTACTGCATACGAGAATGCCATTAGCACCCCCAATTGGACGCATACCGATGTTAATAACGCCGCAAGCGCTCTTAATGGCTCTGTTTGTCTAATGCGAGTAATACGTATAAGATTATTATACAGCTTCCATTAGCCTAATATAATACAAATCATATTGTTATAGATGAATTTATAATAAAGTATAATAAATAAATAAATAATGCTGGACATTTCACACAGCATCATCTAGCCCCAAACTAAGCAAAGCTTGTACTATGGGAACCAGATAACTGATATACTACGTATATACTTTTTGTTTGTTAATACATGCATATTATACATAGAAACACCCAGACCCGAGATAAATATTTGCAGATCATACGAACATTTATCCCGCCGCGGGGATCGAACCCGCAACCTTCTGCGTCCCAAGCGGGCTTTCACCCACTGCGTCACAGAGGTCGTCAATATAATAATATTTGATCATATACTCTAATAATATACCTTTAAAACTAGGGCTTTGGCAGCCATGGGCTTACTTTTGCAAAATGTGAGTTTGTACATACCAAACATGTGTTTCGACGTGCCTTGACTGCTGAATTGTATTCCAACTTACAACTTTGCAGTTTCTAACTAATCAAATACTATCGAACAAAACAAATCAGAAAAATTCACATGTGTATTTAAGACATTCGCGTAAATAGTAACAGTATGTACGAGTATTTTCTGTGATACGCAAAGTTTCCTCGTATCCCCACAAGTTTGGAGACGTGATAGCATTTTTATAAGTATCACATCCACAGTAACGTGAGTTACTGAGTCAACATGACGCAATCAAAAATATAGGCGTAAGTATAGAATTGAAACTCCTTGTTTGAGCGAGCAAAGCGAGCTAGTTTTGCATAGCAAGCTGAGTGAATGTTTATTTGAGTATAATAATCTCAATGTATTCGAGATATTCAATATTGTAACACCATATTGAAATGATACATTTGCGATGGAGCCAAAACAGATCGTATTAATCAAATCGATTGTACTATGTAATGGCCGACTGAGTTCATATTCGCTTTAAACATTATCAAACTAAAAAACAACTATTTGAAATCCTGTAAATAAAAGTATGTAACTTTTCATATGCCATACTAGTGAACCCGATGTCAGGTTGTTATAAAATGAAGCGTATATTGGTTTGCTTAATCGTCTTTGATAGATCGTCAAAGTTAAGTGACGTCACAAAATAGATACGTAGTTACAAAAATAACTGAGCATTTCCAAGCTTTGGATGTCATGTTATAAGTCTTTTCTCGTTATAAAATCGTTAAACCAAGGATGCCTGAAGGCGGCTTTGAAACTCCATCTACAGAGTAGGCAACTTATTTGAGCGTGTTTTTATAAGATGCAAGTGCATGAATGAATGAATGAACACTTTAAAACTAGTTAGTAGGTAAACAAGACATAAAAATATTATATAAAGTTCGTACAATGAGTGGCATTAGTGCTGAGAGTCATTGCTTACAGGTAACCTAACGTATGCTTTGAAGGAAGTCAGGAAAGTTAGTAAAAGTCAAGGCAGATATAATAAAAAACCGTATCTTCAATCTCTGTTTCGGCTCTATACTACAATACTTGTTTGTAATGTGACAATATAGGAATATTTTACCGTTCAATATTTTCATACGTTCCATTCGGTTTGCGGTGCCAAGCCTCGTGAACAGGAAAATGCCTAATATTCTGTACAGTATGACATCCTACCTCTAGTATTACATCTACTAAGCGATAGTTTTCACTGCAGTGACGTTTTTGAAAACTGGTATGACGATAACGACGACCTCTGTAGCGCAGTGGGCGACTGCCCACCTGCGACGCAAAAGGTTGCGGGTTCGATCCCCGCGGTGGGACCAATGTTTGTATGATCTACAAATATTTGTCCCGGGTCTGGGTGTTTCTATGTATAATATGTATGTATTTACAAAAAAAAGCATATAAGTAGTATATCAGTCATCTTAGTACCCATAACACAAGCTCTGCTTACTTTGGGGCTAGATGATGCTGTGGAAAGTCCAGCATTATTTATTATTTATTTATTTATAACGATTTTTTAAGTTTGCTTATAGCCAGTTATTATGTATTGTCTATCTATTGTTTTATTTACTTGATTTGACAAAAATTTACCTGTTTCGTTTGCGTAGCTCTATTCTACGAAAGTGCTACGAGACGTAGACTCGTAGGTGTTTACTACACACATTGGGTACATTGTTACATTATGGCTGTAGCTGAAGACGTCCACTGCTGTAGTTTTAAGATCATGAAGTCGTAGGAAATACCATTCTGATACCATTTTATAGAAACATACAAAAAGTAGCGCGAATTCAAAACTCAAACATAACACTCTGTACCTACGATTGATGCAAGTTCATGTACAAGTAAAATTAATAAATAAATAATAAATAATGCTGGACATTTCACACAGCATTATCTAGCCCCAAACTAAGCAAAGCTTGTACTATGGGAACCAGATAACTGATACTTATATACTTTTTGTTTCTAAATACATACATATTATACATAGAAACACCCAGACACGAGATAAATATTAGCAGATCATACAAACATTTATCCCGCGGCGGGGATCGAACCCGCAACCTTCTGCGTCCCAAGCGGGCTTTCACCCACTGCGCCACAGAGGTCGTTAAAAATTAAAGGGCAAAATGAACTTGACTTCTAATTTCTAAGTCGTTGCCCAAAAACTGACCGTGCATCGCATGATAAAATCTAATAGGTAGGTTTATAGGTTCGAGATAATTTATAAAGGCAAGGCTATATACATAACGGGACGCAGTAGTGCCTGAGACATTAAGATGGAATAGGCTTGCTCAGTCTGACCCATGTACGACCTGCTGTTTTTATAATGTCGTCAACCCATCTAGCCGCCGGACGATCTACTCTTCTGGCGCAGGATAGGGAAGATTGGCAGAAGTGAAGAGAGGCCTATGACCTGAAAAAAGCTGCGGATGATAATGATGATACAGGCAGCGATACAGGCCTAGCCTAGTGCGGGGTTCGATGTAAATTATTTATAATAATTGTAATTTTATGTAATATGTTTTTATGAATAAATTGAAATTGATGATTGAGGCTTGCCCAGAATGCCCAGCACCTAAAACATTTTCGCAATCTTATCCACAGGAAAGACAGCTAGCACACTAGCGGTACATTTCTCTTCTTCAGATCTAAGATGTTTTTGAAGATGATATAACACGAAGACAGTCATTACTTATCGCTAATCAAGTGTGCGACAAGTAACTCGTCTGCCTTGAGCTTTTATCTGACAAACAGGGTGAGCGATGCGCGCCTAATCCGCGCGGCCCCCGGACACGTGATAAATTACACACACAATTATAGGGTGCATTCACATAAAACAAAGATGTTTAGTCATATCATTTATAACACAAGAAAGGCTGGATTCATTAATATTATATTTGACTTGTTGGAAATGTCTCCAAACATATACTCGTAGCTGCTATACTGTTATACTCTATGGCCGTTATTAATAAACGTGATGTAAAGTTACGCCAGGTCTAAACTCCAAAAATTTTAGAATAAGTATAATGGTTACTCCTAAGTTACACCCAGCGTAACTTTACATCTTTTTATTTATAATGGCCTATAACAAAGTAATGAAAAACAGACAGATAGACAGACGAACAAAAGAGTGATCCCATAAGGGTTCCGTTTTTTTTCTTTTGAGGTACCTAACGGAACCTTAAAAATCGCAAAAAATATTAATGAAAATAATTTCTGAGATGGACGAAGTTTGTGCGGTCAGCTGCTAGTAAAAAAATGAAAAAAAAAATTATTTAAAAGCGAAACAACACAGTTACACTTCAAATACATTGTGTCCCGATACGTATGACAATACAGTGTGATACTTATCATGGAGTCCAGTAAAGATTTATGAAACACAAACGAAATTTCAAACTAATTAAAAAGAAATTGATCTTGAAAATAAAAAAAAGAGCTACACAGAGGAAAAAAAGCAATAAAAAGTCACACGTGCAAAAAAAAGAAGACATAACACGGAAACCCAATTTAATTATAATTACAAGATTTACAAGCAAGTAGTGGGATATAAAAAAGAAAGCAAAATAAATTATTTGACTAAAGTACAAAAAGCAAAAAGATAATGCACTTCACCTCAAGACTCAAGATTCCACGCGTAGTAAGTCTTCAGTAGAGTTGTAGGTAAGAGCAAGAAGCCATTGTTAATTATACGCTGGGTTACAATAATATACTTGTTATGTCACAGTGCTTTGCAACGACATTAGAAATAAAATATTAATTCATAGGCACCGGTAGTCTGTAAACACTAAAAACCACACGTATCAAACAATAAAACACTATAAATCATAATCTTACTGGAAGTAACAAAGTAAAATTATAAAAAAGTTTTTGAATTGAAATAAAAAAATTTTTAGACGCGTTTGACAGTTTAGAGAAAAAAAAATTCTTGGATTCGCCTTGAAAAGGTCACGTGCGGGTCACGTGACTGCTCACCGACACCGGGTTATTTGTCAAGTTTAGAACCGTTCAAGTTTTCACTTCTGCCGGCACTCCTAGAGTGCCACTGTTTTTTTTTAGCATTTAAATACAAAGATAAGCTCCTTATTATAGTTTTTCTTAAACATCTTCAAAGTACAGACATCGTTTAGTTAGAATTCACAAATACTCGTAGTAGTATTTTTAGATGGATAAAAAACGTAGGCTTTATTTTTGTGTGAACCAGCCTTTAGAATGTGGAACAGCCACGAGAAAAACAAATAATTTGTAACAAAGACAAATGGTAGCGAATGATTTTAATTAGACAGGTTAACTAAAGTTACCACCTTATAATGGATACAACAAAAACGATTGTTTGTGAAGACGACAATAGAGTTTATTTTAGTAACGTAGGAGTGAAAGCGCAAAACTTATACATAGCCACAGTACGAATACAAATTGAACTGATGGTTAAGTTAAGTCGACAGTAAGTTGCAGATTACACTAAGTTCTAGTTTCTAAACTAGAACTAAACGCTAAGGTCAGTATTCAGAGACGTTACTCCATCTTCGGCCTAATGCGAAAATTTTAATGAATTTATGGATGGATGTGTATGTGTACTTCAAGCTGAAACTGTGATGGTAGCTTGTACCCTGGATGAACGTATAGGCTATTTTATCACGGGAAATAAAATATTACCGATCGCATTCAAAACACCAGCTTCAAATTAAATTAAAATGATAAGGGCAGGCAAATGATGATGTATAAAATAATTTAAATAATTATTTATTTTTATTCACACAGTCTTCATGAGACAACATTATTCATTCTAAGGCACATAACATGATGTGATTATTGATCAACATTGGTTAAGAGGTTATGACTCGCGGAACTGTTACTCCTCGCGGCGCGTCTCACACTCAAGTGCACACACAATTAGTACGCATATTAGTTCTCATCACCTACTTGTATAGGATGTGCTGCTATTTATACACATCCAAGACACACACAAACACACACACACAAAGTTTAAAACAATACCAATGTCTTACGTAACTTGTGATTTGATTCATAGTTCATACATAAAGTCACGCCGCTTTACCGTAGAGATAGGCAGAGAAAATAGATTTCCTCTCACGATCTCTACGATCCTCACTTTTATCGATTTCGATTCGCTTATACAAATAAATACTACATAATATCTAATCGATTGATAATTGATTACTCATTCCAATGATAGACTTGGTCGAGTTGAACAGTTAATGTATATACGATGGCAGAGAATATTAAATGAAATACGAATTCAAGCACAATTATATTCTTGAAATAGCTGATCTGAGTAAACATTTTTGTGTGATTTTCTTATTTAAAAAACTAACAAGCTCTGAAATTTTTCGTATTAAGGCTGGCGATTTATGTTAAGGAACTTTGACTCTTATTTAAGTGCTGTAGAGTACTTTTAGAGTTTGTATGTTTCAGTGTTGTGAGAGAACGTAATCGAGCGCGTTGTGCGACACGTAGTTCCCAAGTCATAAACCGTAAACCTCCAGCTTATTACCGGGCTCTCACAAAAATATAAGCTATATCTCCTCTCAAATCAGAATGAAGAAAGTTATTCAAGGAACGTTCTTACCTTAACCACTTAGACAAGTTTTAATGAAAAAATAGTTGATTAAGAAAAGTAATATATTCTAGCACATAAAATTCATCTGGAAAATGTGCCCGACTGGAAAACACATAATTTATTTAAAATTAATTAATTTTGAAATTAGCACAAGGAAATCCTGGAACAAATTAACTCCACTTTGGATACCCGAGGGTGAGCTAAACTTGCTACCTCATTACATTAATTGCCCGTCTCAAAGGAGAATA
The DNA here is from genome assembly GCA_963565295.1 of Epirrhoe alternata. Taxonomy (NCBI): domain Eukaryota; kingdom Metazoa; phylum Arthropoda; class Insecta; order Lepidoptera; family Geometridae; genus Epirrhoe; species Epirrhoe alternata. Next base: position 8,828,916 of record OY751375.1, read on the forward strand.
ACTATTAAAAATTCATTGTTTTCAGCCTTCCGCCAAGTTCGTTCGGAAAGCATATTAATATTTAATTCTACCGAGACGCCGCGCGCGCCTAATGCCCTTAATTTAAAATTCTTACGAAACTTAATATTTGAGCGGGGCTGGTCCCCGCGGGCCCACAAGAGCACACCGTAACTTTTGTTTATTCGCAGTCGTTTTCTATACAAAGCTGCGTATGTGAGCGCAGCGTGGAGCTTTTGGGTATGTGGACCGCAGTAGAGCGCGTATTTTACTAAAATACCTCGCGGGCAATGTTTCACGAGGGGTGACTGGGTAAAGTAAGTTCGTCGGTACCGCATCGGAACCGCAGTTGCTGGAACGTAGACCATGCCTCGTACGTGTTGCGCTGCCAAATAAAAATGTAGACGGCACCTTCTTGCTTGGTTTTACCTACAGATACTTTGTTCCGCAGTGCTAAGTTCACTACAACCATCTAGAATCTCTTTAAAGAGCTCAGCGATCCTTCTCTTGTTTTTTAGTAACGAATACCGTTAAGAACTAGGGCAAAAACACGGTTTAGTTCTTAGTTTTCGTTAAAATAATGTATAGAATCAAACCCACAACCTTCTGCACAGGTGCCTTCTACGCTACCCAGTTCATTGTAATATACATGTTTTACTGTGGCACCAAACTCGTCTTGTGATTGTCTGAATCGCACAAGGGTGGTTTTACTTTACTAATATAAGTTTCACCAGCGTTTATCATTAAAACGTAAACGATTAACCAATAAGGTCGCTACGGTTAACCCAAAACTTCACAATCCAGGTACAGTTAAAATATTTACGTTCGAAATCGGTACCGCTCTTAGCCGTGAGCCATAACGTTATTAGCTGCCGCAGTCCAACTCCTATCAAAGGTTTATTTTGCCCGCAGCAACCTAAAATTTTTCAACAAATATATTGAAGGTAAAAACTGAAATATTGTGCCAAACGGCGTTTAATTTGAAGCATTTCCGTTGGATACAAAGTTTTAATGGAACACGTTTAAAAGGATCATTGGGAATTTACTCATCCCAATACCTACTTCAATATTTATTGGCTATCTAAAATAAAAAAATGTATTGGTTGTTGTTGTCATAAAGCAAAAATTGGCAAAAATGGTAATTAAAAACAAGTTGAGTCGCAATGACAATATTTCTTACACTTCACTTTATTAGGAAGTGTAGTTAGAGTTTTTATTTTTATTAGACTGGCCCTCTACCCCCCAAATAAAATACTGAAATGAAAAAAACTAAAAAGTAGGTAGTTTTTCTCATTATAGTGTTTTCGCATAACGTATATAAAATCAAAAAGCGAATTCAAATTTCTTAAAAAATTGCCACGATTGATGAAATGTATTTGTTTTGACAAAAGATGCTAGTATAAATGAACTATCAAGACCGGTACGTAAATCCTAAAAAAACATAAAAAGTAAATTCTACGTTCTGCAAGGTACTTTCGAGGGTTTCCCGTCCAGGGACGCACTGGCAGAAATCCGTTAATTAAAAAAAAAACAATTTTTGGAATCTTTGCCGACAACTCAAGCCAACGAAACTCAGTATAATACGTTCCTCATTAAAACCTAATTATAAAAGGTTATAATAATATGGGAGATCTTGAAGGAGAGAGAGTTTTGAAGAGATATGGGGGAGGCCTTTGCCCGGGTTTGCAGTGGGTTTGCAGTGGGACGAAATAGGTTAATAAAAAAATTATGAACCGAGCTTCTTTGTGATTCATCTATTTATCAAATGGATATCATCAGTTGAACGTCATAATAAAACATCGGTTCACATTTACAAGAATAGGGTCTTTTTTTTACTTTTGAAAATAATCCGTGTTTGTTTGCCCTGGTTCTTCACGATATTGTTCGCGCGAAGGAACAAGAGTAAAATCACCTAGATTTACTTAGATTCAAAGTGATCCCAGCCGTTTTATTGAATAATTGCTTTTTGACTTTTTTTTACTAATACGCCTATGTTTCTCATATTAAAAATTTCATCATTATCAATGGCTTTTGCTATAAACAATGTCCAAACAGTTATTCATAATGGCTAGGAGCACGATTATATAGGTAAGTTTAAAGTATACTCGTATTATTATACTGCTATAATGCTTTTATATATCTGTTGTTTTTATATTTTTCTGTATTTTTAGGCAAAATTAAATACTTACACAGTTAGCTAAATTTATTCTTTCTTTGTCTACAGCGGACGTGGGGTCGTGCGGCGTGCCGCTTGGGATGGAGAGCGGCCTCATATCGAACGAATCTTTATCTTCCAGCTCCAACTACGACCAGAGTGTCTCCCCCCTAAGCTCAAGGTAAGTTTTCATAGCTAGCTCAAGTTACCCGCGCCTCAGCTGAAACGACTCGAGAATTTATGATTTCATACACGGACATGCATAACCTATGTGGAACACGTGATGCTACAGATTTATCAATTTCTAGATCTCGTGTTTCTTATTAGTCTTACTTGAAATCTCCGGAATGTATATCCTGAAAATTTGTACATCATAAATTCTTGTCACGTTAGTTATGCTATTAAGTACTACTATAATATTTTACCTTCATTTATTACCGCAATTCCCTCCAGTCTATAATACAATACCCTAAGAACAAATGTGTTCGTTGTATCACTTACCAACAACAATGACGAATATGAAACACGAATCAAATAACTCATCGCGTGTTTGCGATCTCCGTTCTCGATATGTTTTCATTGCGTAAACAGAATGAATGTGTCTAATACACAAGGACATTAGTAAACAAAAGGGTGAAAATGCGACACATCGATATTGAAAGCAAATAGTCGAAGCACCGTCAAATGCCCGGCAAATAGCATCTTAATCGATTAGCGTATTTAGTCGGCCATTGTTAGACAACAATAAAGCGCTATGATACGGCCAAGTTGTAACAATAATTGTGAATCCCCCGACCGCAAAACGCTCATACTCTGCTCAAACAATTAACAGAGGGTCTCACATTCGGGCTTGAGCCCGCATAAGCCGGCGCGAGACAATAGCGCGAAACTCGTCTCCAGTTTGGGAAATTCACTAACAGAAAATTAAATTTTCATATGAATTCTGAGCGAGCGAGATCCTACAAAAGCCTTTGGGCTCGACTCACGAAGATAACAAGATGTAAGTACGGCCGGATGTGCCAAAGCCTTATCAACTGAGCCACTTTACATAGGGTCAGAGACGATTTAGCAAATACTACGTTAATTCAGCGTTTAGCGCGCTTTGTTCCACCTTAGTACCTGGTCGCCCGGGCCGCTGCTCCGAGATCGCGCGGTAGATATTCTAATGGAACGACCGCCACACTGAGTCCCCACCTCTGTTGACAAACGAAACACAGAAACGTTTTAGGCTATTTGCTGAGACTATTACGCTAATTTTATTTGCTTATGCGCAAACGTGCCTTAAACGAGTATTTATAACAGAGAGCTACTTTGGTTGAAGTTGCAATCTTAGCTGAACTAACAAACGGCGCTCTTATCAGTTTAAAAATGAGCACCGGCCCTCTCAAGTCAAACGGTATCTTAGTTATATAGTCTCCGTCTCCGCCTTATTTCGTAAATTGGATTTGTTTCAATGAATGTTTCCCGAGAGTTTCACCTGACATTTATTAAGTTTCGTGTTCTACATTTAGAGGATAGGTAGGAATTTACATGTTTAAATTATAAAGGTAGTGGTTTGTCTACATAGAAAAAAACACATTGAAATTAGCCCAAATGCTCATCTACACGATGCGTGTTTTTTTAATCGCAGGACGCATTGATAATGAAATCTTTACCTGTGATATAAAATTGCCACAAATATTCAAAATTTTGATAGTTTTTTTAGTTAAAAATGCTTAGTCGATATTGTCCAACAAAAAAATTATTAATAATCAAAGTATTTGTTGACAGGATCCGCACGGAGATCCGCGGTGGAGCCTGGTGCCCAAACGGGCTGATCGACCCGAAGAGCCGGCAGTACCTGGAGATAGACCTGCATAAAGAGTATCTCATCACCGCCACCGAGACCCAGGGCCGCTTCGCGAACGCGATCGGAGTGGAGTTCGTAGAAAGCTATTCTGTCGAGTACTGGCGCGACGGTCTAGGCCGCTGGGTTCAGTACAAAGATTTCAATGGAAGCCAAGTAAGTTGTCCCTTTAGGACCAATACCTCGATATACTTGAAATAGATGATTGCACGTTGATACTCGCAGTTATTAGCTCAATGCGCACCGTGGATCATAAAACTCTCTGATAACTCTATAATAGCAATTTCACTCGCTCATAATGTATTTTATCTCCTGAATAAATATTATAGTTTTATAATCAGTGAAAAGTGGAAGCGTATGGCTATACCAAAGTTAATTAAATGCCTGGGAACGGTGTCGGTGTTAGGATAGTAAATGTAGTCATATTTTTCAAGACTTGGAAATTTTTCACTCAATGCCACGTTTTCGAGTTTCAAACTCAATTATGATAAAACTTGAACAAACTTATACCGAGGAGATATTAATTTCTTTTGAGACTTTTATTTTAGGATATTTTTTCAATTTTCTTAAAATCAAACAAAACCAGTAAATCCAAATATCTACCAAATAAGAGATATAGTTCGGAAAGACGACGTGGTCATTAGAAAGTAATCAATTATCCTAAATGAACTCAATCAAGTTCAGTGGCGAGTGTAACCACTCTACCCGACAGACTTCGCAAATGTATCAAAATAGCTGTGAATTACTTAATTTACTTAGCAATTTGGCCCAAATCAGAACGTCCAAACTTTTCCTTTACATAACAAGGAAGTTGCTAAGTACGGTTTCTAAGGCAAGATTTTCAAGTTACACGAAATTAGCCCCTTTGGAACATGTATGTTACACCAACTTCGCATACTTTGTATGAGTGGCTGATACATACACCATTCAAAGTAATTATTTTATTAAATTACTTTTATTTTAATTAGCTAATTGCTGTGTAAAGATCTCCTCCATGGTCTATTCATGTTTAATAGTGAACTAGATTCCGCGCGCGGCTTTGCCCGCGTGGTACCAACATTCCAAGCTGTTTTAGGCGTGATTTAAACACTAAGATAAGATCTAAACAAACTCACAAATCTTCAACTTTATTATATAGACTTTAATTTTGATGGTATACCTACGTATACGTCTGGGTGCGTAGAGAACACTCAAGGTTTTTGAAGCTGCATTTACAGCTCCTAAACCAAACCTTTGAAAGTCTCTGAAAACTGGCTTTTTACGATCTTACACCTAAAGGAGTGCCAAAATGAAAAGCTGAGTAATGAGTCCAAATCTTCTAGGCACGTAAACGTAAATATGAATCAATTACTAATTGAGGGTTTCAAAACGGTTCCATTCAGTGATTGTAAACACAATTATAATTTATTTTATTAAGTCTTTTGACAGAATTAACGGCTTAAAAAAGCCACATTGTAATTTCGCCCTTACTTTGTAAGAAGAGTACCTATTAATATGTTCTTCGTTTCACCGTCTAGACGTAATGGTAGTTTTGGGTTTGATAATAATCGTTTCTAAACTTGGCTCTTACTTGGGCTAGAATAATAGCTCCAATTATTTATTTTCCTGTGTACGTTTCATAGGAGAAATTATAAAAATGTAGCAGTACATTAGTATGCCTTTTCCTTGCCATATCATTATTTGTTGCTGAGATTCGATTTCTTTTCAGCTCATACCTGGCAATGTGAACACGTACACGCCGAGAAAGTCTACATTAGAAGCTCCATTCATAGCTTCGAAGGTTCGCTTTTTCCCGTACGCGGCTCACCCGAGGACAGCGTGTATGCGCGTCGAACTATTTGGATGCAGATGGAAACGTATGTTTACCTATACAACTCGGTTAAGCTTATTCGGCACCTCGTTTGCTGATGATTTTCCTCTCAAACGGGGCAAATGAGCGGTGAAGCAAGGTGCCGAGTCAATTTAACCGTGTTAAGCGCCTACGCGTTTGCGAAGCGCATTGCACCCTTGCGATTGTGTACTTTTGAAAGTGCAATAGCGCCTAGCGATTGAATAACCTGTCTGTAGGTAGGATTATTTACTGGAACGTTATTTCTTCAGAGGGCATAGTGGCGTACTCAGCACCTAGAGGATGCGAAATGCAGGCCATGACGGGTGGCGCGCGCTTTCTCGACCTCACTTATGACGGAAATATGACCAACAAATGGATCTCTATTGACGGTCTGGGACAAATCACAGACTCGTTGTATGGTCCTAATGATTTCGAATTGCCGGACATTTCAGACACTAGCGGTAAGTTTTGAGCATAAATGCGAATGCTTTAGGTATGTCCTTTTAGAGCTGATTTTGATAGACATGTGTTTTCAGGGAGTCGTTGGATTGGCTGGAATAGGACCGTACTCACAGAGGAAGGTGTAAAACTTACAATCAACTTTACAGATACTAGACTTTTCCATCATGTTGATATTCATACCAACAACATGTTTACAAAAGATGTCCAGGTACCAGCATATTTGTCATATCTCATTTGACAACTATTTACTAGAATTTGTTATTGAAACTTAATTTTTTTCAGCTTTTCAAAGAAGTGGAGGTGTACTTTTCTTTAGAAGGGGAACGCTGGCAAGAAGAATGCATTGCCTATGAGCCGAAACAAGACAGGGTTTCTGAACATGCTCGCATAGTGCACGTCGACCTTGAGAACAGAACCGCCAAACATATCATGATAAGACTGTACTTCCAGCATGAATGGATACTGATAAGCGAAGTCACTTTTAAAACCAGTAAGTTTATAACTCAATAAACACAATTTTAAACACAAATTGCTGACTCAACACCAATCACGACACGTACGCAAACACAACTCTTAATCCAGATCGCGAATTTATTAAATATCTTTCTTATAAAATAAATAAATCAGCGCGAGCGGCAGATAATTTGTTTGGAATCCATTCGTAGCTTGCTGAGTTCGCAGTCCGAATCAACGTTCAATTCGCGGGATAAACACACTCGGGATTCAGAAACAGTTTATCGAGTCAGTATACAAACAAATCATTCCTCCAAATGTTTTGGTGATAAAAATTGCGCAGAAAGATTTATAAGCAGCAATCGAGTGATTTTTAGTGCTAACAAAAAGCGGAGCTCCCTGGTGGCGCCGGCCAGGCTAATAGATCCATTACTTCTCATCGGCCGCCCTTATCTGTTCCGAGCACTCGCAACCCTGCGGCTATTTCACAAATTTTATCTATCTCTAATTAATCCACAGCCCTTTGAGGGAATCGCATCTTAAGTGATAAATCGCCGCCACCGATGAAGAGCTTGTAATTAAATAAAGGCTTTGATCTGGATTACTACTTCCCAATTGTGATCGAGCGCACAGACGCATTACGGTGCTCCTATTGAAAATTTATTTCGATTTCAAAGAATAATTATAGCTCCAGAAACGAACCGGCTTCGCACACCCAACTTTCCGGAGCCCAATGGGTATAACTTAGTTTAACCAAGTTTAACTAAGAAAATGTATCGCGGGCTTTTGGAAATCACATCAGTGGTTTCTCGCGGATATATTTTCCTTTTAATCCAGACTAACCTTTGTATCTAAAAAAATAACTTTATGGAGTAAGTATGAGAACACCACACAACAGATAAAAATGTTTTGTACAATTCTAAATTAATATGTAGAAAAAAGTGAGCGCATTACTTTTAATTGCACTATGCCGCATTTAGTACAAAGGCAGTCGAGCACCATCAAATTAGGCCGCAGGTGAAGAGTCAACTCATCATTATTCCTAATCCCCGCCAATCAGGAAACCATACGAGTATAATAGGTGTCTCATTACGATAAACCAAATCCGAGACCGATCCAAGAATGGTAACACGGAAAAATATTGACTAGAGTAACGAGACTCAACGCGCTTTTTGTGATAGCAATGTTAACTTATTATCTTTTATGCAAAATGTATTTACAGTAAAATACATACGTTGACCATTTTGTTGGATCATGACGTGCTATTTATTTGTTGGGTATATTTCCGAAGCAACTTGCTTATAAATTCAATTGAAATTAAGCTCGTGGTTACTATAACACAATAATTGTAAAAGACTAATTATTACTATTTTAAGAAAATTTAGTCATAACGCTTTAAAACCCAAATTATTATGCTTACCATCTTCGATCAACAATTACTCTTGCCATACATAAACTGTAATTTACCAGTGTCAATAAATCACTGATAAAAAAATTGTATCCTGTCACGTGTAACAGTAAATAAGACATAAAATATGAACACTTAATTTAGTTCTCATACGAGTATTTGTGGTTCTTTACTTAAAAAATAAAATAGGTATTATAAAATAAATGCAAACTTCATTGCTAAACCTTTGCTCAACTTTTTAATCAATCTAAGTGGCCTTTTCTGTCGAAGTTCTAAAGATCCGCAGTGTAGAGCTGTATGAACCTTAACCTCTGACGGGTTGCTGACCCCACTTGCCTCGGCTTAGCTGATCGCCGCTAACTTTTTCCAAACTCTAATCACAAACAAACTAATCGTTCAGTCACCAGTGGTGAAGGCCATTCACTTCGTGAGGTAATATTAATTTTGCAGCAATATCTCTCAATCTTCCGTTTTCCAATCCAATTGTATGTTACGGTTTTTTTTATCGGGAATTCTTTAGAAAAACTGGCAATCAAATTACGAATCATGTTAAAATTTTCTTAATTAATTATACTTATCGTTTGCAGGCTAATAAAATTCAACACACGAAATCCATTAGTAAATACGTAGCGTAATACATCTGAATGGGGGCATGAATACGGTATTACTGCCTATGAGAATGTTCATACATTTCGAGCTCTACTAATAAAAGTGGGAAACACTTTGTGTCGATTTTGTACTAAGTATATCGCTGTATAATATACAAGCCAGATACAGAATTGAAAACACTATTCACGTGGGTATAACTTGCATCATAAAGCAAGATACGAATACATAGGTAAAGTGATTCACAAAAAAAAAGAATTGAATAAATTGGCAACTTCCAAAACCTGCAGAATATCAAATAAGAAAGTGTGCTTTCTTTTTTTATACCACAATATCATGCAAGTTGCATTAAATATATGAAAACAGGTCGAGCTAAACCGCCTTAAAACTGGGTCTAAACTAAAACAGAGGTAAGTGAGAATGGCTGGTTGCCAGTGCAATAGTGTGTAGGTGCCAAGAGTCAGTTAATTCAGCACTAATTTCTAATTGTACTGGTAATGAAGCGCTGGGAAAATTGCGAAACAGATTGTGCTCCACAAAATATGTGAATTAAAACATTTAATTTTTTTTCTAAAATGTAAATACGATAACTGATTGAAACGCTATGTAAAGCCAGTTAGCTCATTCAGCTATACATAGCGAATAAATGGTCTTCCTTTTGGTGTAATTAATGAACCAACTAGGAGTATGACTCTATTGTCACAAACGCATCCACTATCACGAGCTCGCAGCGGAGCGTATCGTCAGGCTCAAAGCGGGTGAAGGCGTCTAAGTTCTATTGTGGGCCACAATTAGTCCTGTAGTCGACACCTATTCATTTCCTTCATTGTCTGTGAGCTTCCAGGCTCTGCGGTGCCATGTCATATTACGTGCGATGGTATTGAAACTAATTGACTTGTGAATACTACGCATTCAGTTCAACCCAAGTAGTTTCGTCGTGTTTATGCCGTTGTAATTTTACATTTGATATCGCTTTCAGCTCAAAATGAACCATAGCCTAGAAACAGAATTCCGATAACAATACAAAACATACACCCCTATTTTTTAATTACCAAAAAAATTTAATACTTGGTCTCGGTGTCTGTTACTGATCACATTTCTGTAGTTAAAACTCAAAAAAAGAGAAAAAAAATTATAACCTCAAAAGGAGACGAGATGAGTCAGACATGGATTTATGATAGCTACTGCGGTTTTACTGACTGAGGATGATACGACAGCATAGTTCGAATGAGAGTCTGTACGAGATTGTTGTCTATTAGTACTTATTTGTACAGTTTTCATAAAATTTTGTTGGGTTTTGGTTGACTACAATCCTTGATAGCTTTGTGATAGTTACATAAAAAAAGTTCTGACCATGCCATTATCATTTTTTGCATCTGCTGCAACGGTCCTTAAATTTTTTTTGGTAGTCATAAAATAGCGGTGTATATACAAAATATATAACATACATAAACTTCACATACTTAGATTTACAATATTTATAGCTACTAATAGATTCATGAAACTGGGAACGCCAGACCGCGCATAACTATCACATTACACCTGTCTACCATACCCTAAGTTCATCAAATTACGATGCCTGGTTGAAAACGAATTACGTTCAAAATAATGGCGTTATGAAATCGGTTTGGAAAATTGTAATTTTTATCCTAATGGCGATATACTTGTATAATCTTAAATTAATTCCATATTATTGAATTGATTCAGGCGTGACTTTGCGGAAGTCCATTGTAAGATATTAAAAATGGTAAGGAAATATATAGTAACAATCCGCCAATCTATTCTCAAACAAAGGTTTCTTAAAACTAGTACTCACCCTAAAGCCACCCAACCACCCACTAACCTCTGCCAAGCCTCCTACAACTTAGGCTCGGCAATCTGGAACCGTGAGCAGCACCGGGGCGCAAGCAAAAGAACACCTTCATTTGATTTCGACACGTGTTTCGCCCCTCCACGGGGCATCCTCAGGAATAAACTTGACTACTTCCGTGCAAACGCAGACGTCTTGTCGCTACGAGCGCCGAACGAAAAGAAGAGAGTTCCAGATTGCCGAGCCTAAGTTGTAGGAGGCTTGGCAGAGGTTAGTGGGTGGTTGGGTGGCTTTAGGGTGAGTACTAGTTTTAAGAAACCTTTGTTTGAGAATAGATTGGCGGATTGTTACTATATATTTCCTTACCATTTTTAATATTTTAATAATTCCATATTTCCCTGAGCCACACGACCTCAGTAGCGTAGTGGAAAGACGCGAGAACGAGAAGTCCAAATTCGATTGTCGGAAAATGCGGAAAAAAATAAATTATCTGCAAATATTCTCATGATGTCTGTAAATTTCGGGTTGAACTAGTTGTTGTTTCTACTAACTACGACAGAGCGTTTAGAGCAAAGTCAGGATTTTTCCTGTAATTGCAATGTAGGACACTATTAATTTATTTACTCTTTTCATTATAGTCACACACACACACATATTTACAATCTTATTACTTTCAAAACAAAGACCTTTTCGATTTAAAATCTGATATTTTTTAACAGCTCCCACAGTCATAAACGGTTCAGCGGAATTCCTGGAGGAATACTATCGCTCAGACTTGCCTCCATCATCCCGTAAGAAACGGAACTCTTCAATGCGAGTGTCTGTTGGCCTCGCGTGTGGAGCCTTGGTCGGCGGCGGAGCCTTTGTCGCCTTCACCGCTGTACTGCTCACTAAGAAGACTAGAAGAAGGATCCCGGCTTTACTCAAGAAATCCTTTTGTCCTTCGTTGAGGAGTAACTCCAACTCTCGGAACAATAATAGAAGGACGCCACGACTGGCACTGGCGCTCGCGAACTGTCCACCGATACACATGTTACGGTGAGTTTCAAGATGTATTTTGACTGGTAAAGCACATAAAATACGGTATGTCTAGGTCATTATTAAAATTGTTTTAGTGCATCAATGATAAGCATTTATAGTCAGTAAGGTTATTAGGTAATTCTGCTTCTGAGATGACATGATTGCTTACATGACATTTTGTACAAGCAGCCAAATAACTGATTTAAAATAAAATACAAAGCGCACAAATCTTTTAAAAAGTATCATCTGCTCTTATTTGGTTAACTGTACAATCTAACATGAATTATTTTCTATACGATCTATATTTCTTTGGAAAATACTTTGCGTCGACCCGCACAGAGGTCGAATGCGATTTCTTCATGGTGTAACTTTTTCTTACTGTGTACTTAATTTAGGTTACATAGGAGAGTGGAGAAAGAGAACATTTTGTGCCGACCCCGCATAACGGGATAAGGGCAGGGCAATGATGATAGGAACAAATCAACTTTTTTTTAAATTAACCTATTTCGTCCCACTGCTGGGCAAAGGTCTCCCCCAAATCCCGTTAGTACAATATAATCGAAAAACGAATTAGTTTTCTTCTCCTTATGATTAACTCTATTATCTTTACCACGAATTGGTCCGCTTTTTGACTTCCCCAACCATGATTATTTTTGGGTTTCCTTTCTTCGGGATACCATCTCTTTCTCTTTATCAAAATATGTTCAGCGTTTTAGGCTTGTAAAAAGGTAGGTAACACACTGACAGACAGATAATAAAGTAGGTAACTTAGATTATTGTCGTTTACAACGCGTTAAATCCAAAATTAGCTGCCAATTGCGTTTTCTTCGATGTCTCTTTGAACGCAATCGAATTATTTCGAGAATTAATTCTGCTTCATTTTTAAGTTTTTTTATGATAACAATAAAATTTATCAACGCTCGTATTTCGTTAGTCGATATCCACAACCATTTATACATTAGCTTAGGGCTCGTTCACAGAAAAACTTCCGTATTTCCAGGATCGTTTTTAACGGATCCAACGTTCCATGTTTACTCCAATATTACCCACTCAGTATTTAAATACTGTTGTGTGTGTGAAATCACTTATACATACGCCATTAGCGAATACATATAGGATAAAGTAGACCTAAAAACGGACCTCTGTGTGAAAGAGCACTTACAAACACTTTTCCGAATAAGGTACGTACTTATGAATTGTTTATCAGGAAACGGATCGGGTAACTGGGAGTCGAGAAAAATGTAATTGAATTTACGCGGTTTCAAGGAAGCTCTTGAATAATGAATGTGCTCGGATGCGCGATCGATGCCGCACGTATGATTGTCAGGCTCTACACACAAACGTAAAGTTCACAATTGTTTTTCATGGTCAAAGGCAAAAAGAATTTATTTAATACGACCGCTGGGATCACTTACAATAGGTGTTAAAACTGGTGATTCTACTTCTGTTTCTTCGCGACCGTGAAAAACGCGAACAACAAACACGGTTTGGGAATAACCTAGTTCATGTTCCACTCCTGTGAAAAGGTTACTCCCTATATCTTCGACTTCCTGCGCTCTGAGGTCACATGGGCCACTAATATTACCCGTACTTTATATGATTAAACGAACTTCACAAGTGAAATTCTATCACTATTATATGAATAGCTCCATTCGAAGATATAGAAAGGTTTCTTAATTTTACTAGGTAGTATCATGTCCTACCTTGTAGGACAAGAAAACCTTTCTATATCTGAAGAATGGAGCTATGAAATATAATTATAGTTATTGAATTTCAGTCTATGTACCTATTAGCTCTTCTCAAGATGATCTTGCGTGTGGCGGATTTTAAGCATACTACGTACGTCAAACACAACTTAATTTTGGCTTTCGTTATTTAAGCCTTTTTGCTTTTACTTGTAAAATGTATGTAATGGAAACTTGGATATATTCCCAATGACCCCACTAACCTCCCCACTAGTGGGATAGTTGGGAATAAAGAGACCCAACGACCCCACTGCTCAACTTGGAACTTCTTAATTAAACCGCGCGGGTGTAAATCCATCTTGACATTTTATTTCACCTCGAATGTCAATGTTTCAGTCCTTAGATATTTAAAGTTTTTTTTCTGACTAACTCTAATTTCTAATTGTAAAAATAATTATATCTTATTCGTATTATGTGTTTTACTATTAAGCTTATTGATTAATATATTTCGAATATTCGATTATATTGTTTATGTCATTAAAAAAATGTGCATCGTAACTTTTAAATGCAAATTTTTAAGAGCACCTTGATGGTTTTTCCTTGGATTTATTTTACTCTGTTTTGTTGGTTATCAGGCCAGCCGTGGTGGATGAAGACTATCGGGAACCCTACAACATCTGGAGGGAGACGCTGGGCCGCCGGGATAAACGTGACACCCATGATCAGAATGAGTACAATGGTGAGTAATTGTATACAGGTAATACATATTATAAAACTCCGAAACTAATCGCCCCATAAAAAAACCGATTTTAAGCATTTCGCCGCTTATAAGAGTTTTTTACGATGTACAGTACACAGCCTAAAAACTCGTGTTATTTCGCATAAAAAAAATCTGAAACCATGCCCACACGGGATTCGAAGCTACGACCTTCGGAAATATAAGATAACCTACCCCACTTTGCCAACACGGCAAGGAGATTAAAATAAGTTAATATTAGGAAAATTGGTTTTACTCTTACAACGTTATTAACTCACTCAATTTTCCATAAACAATGTGGTTTCCGAAAAGGATTTCAAATTTAATTAGCTTTGTTTTTTGTTCTTTTGCCCCTCTTGCCTGGAGGGCTAACAAACTCAAATACTGTACGTACAAAGGAAAAAACGTATTTAGCGTAACATCAATATTATATCCGTGGAACTGAACCACAGAGGGGTCAGACCCTTATTCGGGGGCAAAAAATACTGTGAATAGTAGTTTGTTCATTTGTGAGCGTAGTATTGTTTACAATTAGGGTCAGCCGGACCCTGTGGATTAACTATCCCTGGCGTTATTACCATTCTCAATTTGTATTGTTTTATGTAGTACGGTTAACGAATGTTAGTGGCTATTTTTGTCAGAAACGATAGCTGAGTATACCCGCTGAGGATTTGCCCCGATTATAAAAACACCCAATTGCTGCCTTTATAAAAATAATTTAAAACTAATGTTGAATTAAATACGTGAAAACTAGTTTTTATAAAATAGGTGCATTGTGAGTTATTTTGTCCAAATATGTCTTGTGCACCAGTTAGCCGCCTCGCAGACTGCAGACTTTCTATCGGCCGATAGTTGAGACGGGCTATGCTTCTCCATACTCATTACGAGCCGAAGTATATTCCGTCTCAACTATCGGCCGATAGAAAGTCTGCAGTCTGCTAGGGGGCTTACTCCTTTCAAATGGTGAAAGAAAATAATGAAGAAAAATCTCGCAGAATGTCGTAGAACCTCTAAAGTTCTATAATAAGTGAACAATGAAAGGAGATTGAGACGCACTTGACACTTTCATCGCACTATTACCCAGTTACATTACTTTGATGTCCTTCTTCTGACGCAGTAATAAAAATAACCTGATTCCAATCTCATCATTTCTGCCCGACTGCGAACTTTGGTTAGTTAACAAAATTATACAAAACATACTCGTTTGTCGCGTAGTTTGAAAGTTAAACAACGTTGTTCCTAATTTTCATTTTGCTGAAAACGTCAAAAACTCGCATCGGACGTGCTATGCAAATAATGAAAAGTTTTTCTTTGATTTAAAATAGTAATTTTGCTGCACATTAGAACATGAAATTAGTGCTTAGTGTTTCAAAATAGAACGTACCTCTAAAACAAACCATGCCGAGTTAATACAATGCTGTAGAATATAGAATTAAATACCTGTGTTTATTTATTATCTGCATGCAGGATTCACCGTACGAACACATGATTCACCGAACACAGACAAGTACGAAAACTAATTTGGATACAAAATACAATAGTAATTTATGCTCACGAATCGATAATAATTGTTTTGAGGATTTAGGTGAACACGGAGATTGTCGCTAATGAACTTAAATACCAGGTGCGCGTAAAAGCCCGTTACATTTGAAATGAGGTTACGCACACCGTAACCGCAATCCATGGCCTTAGGCGTAAACTTAATACCTAATTTAATTATTGTGCGCAAAACTGGTGCATGACGAACATGTTTCAAATAAGAGATGTCTACCTACGCAAATGCTAAAACGAATTATAAAGGGAGCTTATTGCACATTTTGGGGCGAGTATAATTTTTGTTTACACAGAGACTAAAACTAATAGTTTCAAATCTACAATACCGTATCAGAAGTAGTCCTGTTCTGTTCAATTTAAAAAAACATGAATATCATTGAGTTCTGGTAGGCCCGCGACTAAAATCAGTTCATTTGGCTTGCGATCGAAACTGGGTCGGCTGGCGAACTTTACTAGCAAATAATTTCAAGGCTCCTTCTGGTTCAAGGTGTATTTTTCCGCCAGTGCTAGTTAGCTCGACCGCCGCACTTGGCCACCACTCGGCTGCACTCGTTAGCATCCAAAGTGCTCTTGCAGTCGGATTGTTACTTTTCCCCCTTTCTGCTTACGCGCCCTAACGAATACTCGGGCACGATACGGCCTAATGATTTCCTTAACCACCCTCCTAGAATTAAATACCTACTTTCCCGCAGAATGCCGGAAAAAGAAGCTTTTTAAATAGGAGGTCACCCACTATCGCGGAATATTTTAATAGCACGGTCTCGTTCGAATAGAGCTCGTTTAGCACGCTAAGTAGCATAATTGAAATAGAGAACTAGTATTACAGGCAACTGGATTACTGGATTATTTTTTATCTAAATCTCTTAAAATTATAAAACAAATAACAATACTTTGGTTCTCGCCTGAATAAGTTTTAAAGAGAACCGTGAGATAGGGGCGTGCTCGTTACGGTGGCCGGACGTCCGGAAGGGAAGGCGGCTATTGTTCAGGGCCATATTGAAAAGATGATGCCCCTGAGCGCAGGATAATGGACCCCTTAGGCCGATGTAAAGGCGTCAGAGAAAATAGTGAACAGGGTTTCAGGCTATGTGCACCCAGATCTAAGAGGATTGGAATAATACTTACAGGATACTTGTGCATCTATGCTAACTTGAACTTACTATGCTGGAATATTGACATGACGTGCTCTTTCCTACAGAAATTTGCGAGGACCTGGAGTTTCCACGTCCCTACATGATGAAGCGCCCCGATCCCCACGAGAGCTTCTACGCGGCCACCGATATTATACACCATGTGAGTACATTTATTCATCTCTAGGCATACAAGAACGGAGTGGTTACATGCAGAACTTTATGGCTTCACTAAATTTTATACTCTTTTTTGACGAATATTATTATTAGGTACTTGCATATTTTTTTTCAAACAGCCAGTCAATACTTGCATCCATATTTTTTTATTGTTATAATCTCGTAAACGTTAAAATCAAGCAATAATATCGGTTGCTATTCTAAAATACAAAATGAAATTATTTAAACACATAAGTTGTTTGGATGATTTTAAGCAGAGTAATAATATTCAAAGGATCTGGAATATAAAACATCTGTAAGAATGTCTACCGCACCTTGGGGATACAGTCGTGACGCCTGTAATAATAATCCTACTCTAATAAAGCTGAAAGTTTGTGTTTCAATCACGCCTAAACCAGTGAACGGATTTGGTTGAAACTTCGAATAGGTGTAGATAGTAACCTGGAATAGCATATTCAAAATGTTGTTACCACGTGGGCGAAACCAATCGAAGTAGCTAGAAATATATAATATGGATGTCATCGACGGTTTGTTAGGTTTCAAATTATGCCGTGATCATGTATCACGATATTCGGCCGGCTGTCCTAATTACAGGCCAATCAAAATATCAATATCGCTGTAATTACGATATCCCGGCTTCTGTTAATTACTGAACGTTTACGGTTTAAGCAAACTAATGAACGTGAGCAATTTGACTAAATAAATACATGCTAAATACATACAAATAATGCAGTTTAATATATCAATTATCATGCAAACCTATATTAAACTTGCAAACAGTACATAGAAGTTCTGAGACGTTGTTACTAGGTTTTTAGGGGTCCAAATTGTGCCGAAACAAATTACCCCAACAAAAACATTTCATGTTTAATTGGTTGCTAGTACAAGTTCATAAAAACCTTTCGATATAAAAAAGTAATGTGATCTACTTATATAATACGTATGCCGTGAAGTTATTTTTACTATTTTACCACAGTACGATTAGCATCAGGCGTAGGAACGAATGGCACAGAATACAGTTAACTAATTTGTTATTAGGTTCTGTATTTTTCAATGCATAGGTAATGTCAAAGTCAATTCGAAGTCTAAAAGCATCTATTCAGTAGGACCCAAAGATGTTAATTCAATATCATTGGTAGGACCGCTGCGCTGGGATCACTTTGAATCGTCCCAAAGCTAGGTGATTTTACTCCTGTTCCTTCGTGACCAATACCATGAATAACAAGCTACTTTCTAAGCCATTTCGAATCTCCTCGTTTGCCCAACGAGAATCTGTATTTCAATGGCGTACCACTCATAATTCATAGCTTAATCTCAATTTTATGAACAAAGTATAATTTAAGTTTCCGACTCTCTCTGCTCTTTGTTATTTATCGCTTAAAAACTCGATAAAAATAATCTATTTAGGAACTAAATAAATACCAAAGAATCGAAACTATAACGGTTTTTACAATCTTACTAAATTTACCACTTAAAATTACACTAGGACAATGTTTAATTATAACCACAGATTAAATAATACTAAGTTAGTAAGTAACGCTACAAACAAAATTACAATGAAATAAATTGAGTAGAACCAAAGGTTGTTTCACCCTTCGTGTACGGAACTCTAAAAATGGAAAGTGAACTGTGATTCAAGAGCCTTTAAAGAGATATATGGGTTAGAACACAGGGTTAGAGGCATGTCTAAATACTTTATTGGCGCATGCCCACGTTTTGCAGAAAATAGCCTAATGTGAGAAGTTGCCGTTATGACTTTAGCACCGAAATAATATAACGCTATTTCCCAAGACAGATTAATAAATAAATCCAGCTGAACCAAGGCCCAGTTGCATAGCAATGAGGTTTGCACGTCGCACGTCACTAACCCGCCTCGATTTGATGCAAAGTGCATTAATTATTCAAGAATGTCAGTTCTGTTCACCTACGAATTATTTAATGTATGTATATATTTACTGATGAGTGAACGTACGGACTTCGCGTAAAAGTTGACTCGCGTGAGTCGATGTAAAATATCAAAATCTATATAATACGCGCTGCTGCAGGTACGGTCTAGGCGTTCCTGTGTACGCGTAACGCGAAACGCGAAGTCCGTACGATACGAATGTCGTTTTAGTAAAACTCTCGATCCCCAACTTTGTCCAATTTACAAAGTAACCGATACGTGTATCTGCTCCATTAGGGAAGGCCAAGTTGCAGCAAATGATGTATCTTTCAAAGTTGGCTTTCTATTTTGCATGGCGCTTGTTAACGAAGTTCGTCGAACGGTGTACTCTATACAAAATTTAAAGGGTGTAGGAAAACTATTTTCAACAATTCTCTCCGGGTGGATATTATTTAGAATCGATGTGAAAATAGGATTTGGTAATGCTCAGATATTTTTATTTTTTATTGCTTCTCGTCTTAAGTCCTCGCCGCTTTTTCAATATTTATTGAAAACGTTCGCGTGACTTTTATTGATTTTGTTAAAAAAAAATTCAACTAAAAAATAATGATAAAAAACATAGCGAACACGCTTTTTAAGTTTACTCTTTGAATAATTATAAACCGTTGTATATTTACACCCTGTAAAGTTAGAATATACTGAGTCCAGTTGGTGTTGGGTCATGATAAAGGACGCCCAAAGCAGCGTCATTAAGTACTGACACGTTCAGAAGACCGTATCCAGTGTACAGTCAGTTTGAGAAGGCATAAACCGAAATAGTTCAGTAAAGTTTACAATAGATACAATCTAAGCACCGGATGGATATGGGATATAGAATTTAACAACAAAGTCGTGTATGGAATCACCATTGATTTTATTCAGACATCTAGAACCTTTGAATTAGGAGTTAGTCACTGGTTGGCACTTCCAAATTAACATATCCTCAATGTAGTTCATCTCAACCTGTCTCGACTGCGGAATGCTCACTATTATAATAATAATACGATAAACTTATTTTTATTACTAACCAGGCCCACGGCTTCCTTATGGCAGATGTTCAGTATACGAGGCTTAAGTCGGTATGCCCACTTTCTTCGCGATTTAAATACATTTTTAGATCTCGTTATGTAGCTTGTTTAGTCGTTCTTGATGGATCATCGAAGTGAAGCAACGTTTTTTGCGGTCACAAAGTGCATGGGTGACTGTTAGTTACACTGCTAGCTGCATAATCAACTGAACGCTTCCGTGCTTCGGAGGGTACGTTATCAGTCCAGGCAGCCAACTTGACCAGACAACAACACTTGGGCACTAACCAATACAAACTTACTTTAGTACTAACATTATAGGTTCGTTTAGTATTTAGTGAAATTTTCTCGCTGTCGGTACAAGAGTCAAATGGGTTAGTTAAATTCAGGTGCGCATGTGACGCCATTATGAGGTCGCTTTTGTTTACCAGCTGGGCTAGCGAGTTTGCTGTGCTACTGAGATTAAGTGCGGCATTACAGAATTGTAGAGTTCCTTAACTATTACATGTAATTTTCACTTTCACTGAATCAGGTCAAAAGTCATAGACAAAAGTATTTATTTAATAGGACTACTTAGAATATGAGCTTTTAAAAAAGCTTTAAAGAACTAATCATTCCTGATCAATATCGCGAAAAACCAGGACGAAAAACACGGTGCAATTTGCCTTAGTCATAGGGTTTTTTTATGATGTAGAAATCCCTATATAATTTTAAACACGAATAAATGATAAAATAATTCTAATATTATTAGAAAAAAAAAAAAACTCTATCGGTCACCAATATATGTTTTTTAATTATGAAGTAATATTGTTTAGCAAAGCACTACTTTCACAAGATAACCCAATAAAAAGTAAAAAAAAATATGTTTACACACCCACTTGCTCTTGTGCCCACTTGTACCGCATTCACATCGAAAGCTGGTTGCTTGTGCACTCGACATTGTTCTAATAGATACAATCTTATTTTATTTTACAAAACTAGTAGGTATTTAGAAATATTTTGAGATTTTACAAAAAAAAAACTGAAGTTTTCTAATTCAATTTATCAGGAAAAAACTTCTTGAACGAAGGGTACTTAGTTATATAAAGGAAATAACGAAAACAGTAGGTAAGTCTTTCATTTATTGAAATCTCACTCGTCATAATCATGACGTCCAATGCTGAACATGGAAAATCCCCCCATCGAAAACTTATCGCGTAAGTTTATGAAAGATCGATTTCCAAAGCGATCGATCTTAAAAATGATAGTAACACTTATAAAAAAAGGTAATAAAAAAACGTAGGTAACTTAAAATGCTCTCTCCTAAAATCTAATCCCTGCCTGAGAGAATCCAATTATGGTTAACTGGAAAATTCCATCTGAAGACGATACGTTCAGAGTATTTGTTTCATGAGCTTGTAAGCATTGGCAGGCGGCGACAGTTGTAGGATAGGAACCGGCTTCTACCGTTTTGGAGGCCTCAGCTCCCGAGTGCTGATTTCCCCCGGGAGCCACAGTAGCGCGGTGCGTAAAACATACCAATTGAACGTTAACTCTTAATGAGCATCATTGTCCGTGCTGTTAATATTAATTGAATTTTTCACAATACTGCGAACTTTAATTAATCCGCCTGTTTGGGCTCGAATTACTGAAGAAGGAAGTCCCAGCGCTGGGATGGTATCGGGGTTAATGAATAATAAAAGCTTAATTTAAGGGACGATCGTGTTTCAGCTGAGGTCGGCATGCCCACGCTATTCGAGTTAAATGGAGTTAAAAACCTGCCCAGGCGCAGTTTTGCTCTGTTTTTATTGAAAAAAATTAATAGAAAGATAATTATTTATTGCATACAACACAGCAAGAAATATATACAAGAAAAAGACACTTAACTTATAGGTAGATAACTGGCGGCCTATTAAAGGTAAACCAAACTTGTTTACATTTAGTCAATAAAATTGATTTGGTTAAACTTATTCTGCGAGCCTGAGGGAATGAAAAGAATTGTAAAACACTTCTTAAGCATAAAGCTTTACAGGCTATTTTATAACCTAACAACAAGTAAAAAAGTGTTCGGCAGTTCAACCGCAGGTCCAAGTCACTCATCAACGCGCAAATACTAGAACGGGCATGATTCAAAACCACCGCGATCTGTTTCCGATGACGTGTGCACAGTGCATGACCACACTACAGCTGTACCGAGGACACCTGGCTCACACAATAACTAGCGCTAAAGAATATAACATAAAAAAATAGATCTTGGGATATTAAAACTTTGCCATAGAGAACCAAGGAGATGAGCAAACCTAGTAACTGAAAAAACTTAAAAAGCGTTTCCTTATAGAAAAACCTCGTTGAATTAATTCACGATTCAGCATGCCTTGGGTTGGGATGGGAACGCAAGACCACCGGTCTTTGGTTCACAACTGGGTTACTCAGTAAGTCGGTACAAAAGTTATAAAGTCGATGCGGCTCCCCGCGACAGCTGGCCAATTGGCAAAAGTTTAAAAGACGACCGCGTTTCATTTCAAATGACGCGTTTAGCGCCACCAGATGGTGGGAACAACCGATCGCCAACTTGCTAGCAAAGTTTCCGAAGATGATTTCCGATGTAGGTAGAGTTGTTACTGCCAGCGGAATCATTAATTTGGTGTCATAAATTGTAGATTTCAATTTAAATTACGTACACAAAGTGATGTCAAATTAGTTTCCACAGTAAGCAAATCTATAGATAGATAAAATAAAGAACCTAGCCTAAATCAATACAATTAACAATAAAAGTAGAGGAACTAGCTATCCTCGTCTCCCTACTGAAGCGATGACAGGACGAATAACCCACGACAAATGACAAACTTGACGTGCCCTACATCCAAAGCCGGCCAATTTGGCATCTGCCATGAAGCTTAATGCGGCAGTTACCCGTTCGACTCACTAATTGTTTACACTTCACTGGTATCAGTCAAATAAAATATTTAACAGTCGATTCATTAAAAGGACGGTAGCCAGAGGCATGTCCAAATACATTTCTTCAAAGGATCTGGAATACATGAAAAAAAGTTTGCAGTCGTGGCCCTGTTTCAAATGTAAAAGTAGTTCAATAATATTATGGCTGTTCATTGATGATGATACAGGTTGCTACCTGTGCCTAAACTCAACCGGATGTTGTACTGCCTGTAGCAAGAAAGTTGAGTAGAAACATCAAGTATCTACTAGAATTAATCTTTTTGGCACTTGGCTTGAGAACATTACCAGCCTCTTCTTCCTCAAGCACGTGTTAGATCAGGATGGCTCTATTCATTAGAAGAAGTTATAAGATCCCAGGAAAATCCTAATTTAACTACCTAGGGATCTATTTCCTTTATAAAGATAATATTAAATCCTAATAGGGTAGCTAATAGTGGATAATAAAGAAAAGAATCACAGATTAAAAGAATTATACTTTTATACAATACACCATTGTTTTATAGATACACAACCTGGTTTTCGAACACAATTTATGTACAAATAAAATATAAGATACATTTATAATACTTTAAGGGTAGGTAATATCACACAACTACTATGAATAATTAAACATGAGCAAATACTTAGCTTAGTTGGCAGCTGAATGGTAAGAGAACGATGCTCAAACGCTCGATCGTTTTTATAGGCTGCGAAGCCGTCTCCCTCTACCAAGCTACCATCGTCACAGATATACATCGGATACTCAGACCATATTTCATTGCCTTATAAGGCAATGGACGTTTGTAACAAATACACACCTCATAAACAATTACATTTTAAGAACAAATTATATGATATCAACGATTACTAATTCTAAAATTAATATTCCATACATTTAATCTTATGAATATTGGTTTATATTTTACAATAAGGAATTATCAAAGCTTAGACTAATATTATAGTATCTATTGATTTATTACCTAATCCAAAAATAACAATCAAATAGGTATTCTAAATTCAGAAAGCTATTTTAGACATACATTTTACCTATAGCATTTACATTTTTATAATATTTCCCATATAAATCTGTTACACGAGTATAAATTTTTGCAAGTATGAGTTTTGTCCTTAATTGTATTTATTTATTTCAGCCTATGTTGTCCTACTGTAGGGCCTTTGCCCTACAGTAGGACATTCCTTACTTTATTTTTTGACCTAAATATCCTTCCTTTCCTTCCTTTATTTTTTGACCTAAATAAAATGTATAAAATCTTTGTTTTCTTATGATTTCTATTCCAAGTATTTTTTTTTCTTCCTTCTCATCATCACATCACATTAATCGCTTTCTTGACCGCAATGTGAACGAGACTATTTCCTAGTTTTGCGGTTACAGAAGCGTTTGCGAGAAGCGTTTTGTCAAGCTTTGCTTAGTTTGGGGCTAGATGATGCTGTGTGAAATGCCCAGCATTATTTATTTATTTATTAATTACATGTAGAAAAAATTCGATATAGGGGTTCACCACTGATTATTATTTATGAATAGATCTAGCGAAGGCTCGTTTTCAACAATAAATTGAGGAAACACCGGCCCATCGTGAATTTTCAGGTCACTGTAAATAAAAAGCGGGTTTCTACAAAAACAGAGAGAAGAGACGCTGTGCGAAGTGAGCACCAAAGAAAAGATGTATGTTTATGGAGTGTATGAGCTGGCTAAAAATGGCATTATGAATGTTTGGTAAGGGATTGGTACCTAGTTAGGACATCACCGTGCGCGTTTTCTTTCTTACCCCCGGTTTCTATATTCAACGGACAGTCGTAGCTAAGAGCTACGACTCGTTTCCACATACAAAAGTTTGACAGCTAGAAACCGGCGGTAAGTTAGCTGTCAAAATTTGTATGTGAAAACGAGTCGTAGCTCTTACTTACGAATGTCCGTTGAATATAGAAACCGGGCATTAATAGTGTGTCCATGTGTCCGCCAGAGCTACGCGGATAGATTTGGATATCGGGGCCTTATTTTGTCGTTTGCAAAACATCCTCACTTTGGTGGAGCCTACTCCTTAATATCACGACGGCGACAGACGCTTCCCATTTTATTAATGAGTTGATTCAGAATATCATGCTATTGTTCAAATATTTCTAGCAATATTAGCGCTTACAATTTAAACGGAGGTAAGTACACTGTTTATCCATTAAGCGAAATGGTTCACGGCGTAAAATACACCCGTAATTATAAACCTCACGAAATAGTATCGATCTGACCAAACGTATTTGTCATTATAGTGCGCTGGTTTGTGATAGAAAGATGTACAGTCATCGAGTTTGTGGCTAAAATCCCCTTAAACTAAACTAACCTTGCGTCTTACATGGGCGATCTGGACGCGAACGCAAAGCGGCGCGGTGCCGCGTGGAAACAACAAACAGTCGATTTACTATTGAAGTGTCCCACGTATATACGTCACCGGTGCGCAGCGGCGCGGCGCACATTGAATCGAACGCGATCAGGTATTTTTGCTAATTTTGACACTATGTATGATTTGACGTAAACTATGTAGGACGATTCGCACGTACGTAGGACAAACTCGCCGCGCCGCGCCGCACCGCATCGAATCGCATCGCTTCGCTTCGCAATCGCGTTCGCGTCCAGTCCCACGTAAGACGCAGGGTTAGCCTAAAAGTACTTAGGTATAGTTTTAGGTTACTATTAAACTTTGTTTTAAGATTTCTCGCAGTGTTATCTATTGAGAACATTAATATCGTAAGTACATAGTAAACATTAGGCTCTAAAGTGAATACAAGCTGCTTGAGCCTCACTAAACTGTGAATATTGAATTAGATATAATGATGCTATCTCCTAGTAACGCTTTCAAAATTTAATAGGTCGCTTGATTGACATATTATTGGCCGCTTACATATTATAATTAGAACATTTGCAACGTAGAAGGAAATACGCGTACTTTATCGGGCAATTGTAATTTTTGTTGTTGTAGGAACACATCTGCAGTTTTTTTTCCACAAATTCAACCATAAATCACCAGGCACACTTGTGTGGTGTAGATAGGATACAAACAAAGAGTTAAGCCTGACACGTTCGTGTTCTAGTTTTTCGAAATCTACCTTTAGGAAAGAACCTTACACAAACTAGATAAAACGCAAAAAATCAGGGATGTAGTGTTAGTTATTATTACAGAAACAGGTACATGTTACAGCTAAATAGAATAGAATAGAAACTATTTTATTTTGTGCCACAGACAGAAGAATTAGTATACATAATGCAGGTACATTGTAATATTATTGAATTAAATTAAGTTAGACATATCTGATTAGTACCTACACTCTTAACTTAAATAACTATAAGTGACCGCAAAATAGGTCGTCACTCAGCAAAATGTTACGGCAGCCGAAGCTACCGTACAGTAACGCTGGTCTTCCGTGACGCCAGTGTGCGTAGGCAGCAGCGACTATGATACTCGTGAAATTGAAATAAAAAAAAATATTTAACTACTTAATAGTAAAAAGTGTACAGTGGTATTAAGTTTATAAAATAAATTAAAATTGCCTGATTGTGAACTATTTTGAGAGAGTAACAGGTAACAACTATTTTGAGGTATTCGATTCAGTCAACCATCGTGATGATTTTAACCAATAGGAGAAAGTTCAACCGTAATCCCCACTTTAGGTAACACCAGCTCCGCACGACGGTACTGATGATACCTGGACATTTTTTTTTGTTAACCTATACAATCCCACTGCTGGGCAAAGGTTTCTCCCATATCCCTCCAACTATCTCTCTCCTTTGAAATCTCCCACCACTCTCTCTCGAAGGAGTCGAGGTCGTCTCGCCAACGCTTCCTCGGCTGACCGCGACCACGTCTCCCATCGGGCTGCCAAGACGTTGAGGTATTCGCCCATTTGTCGGGATTCATCTGGCTTATAAGACCCGCCCAGTCCCACTTGAGTCGTGCTGCTTTTTTGCCGACGTCTGCAATACCTGGACATATCACATGTAAAATAAATTAACACAATACTCGTAGAAGCAAAATGTCTAAAACGTACGCGAAAAGTATTAAATGCCAGCAACACCAAACACAATGATTTCTCAAGCATAGAAGTAAATAAAAGTACTTTAAAAAAAACCTAAAGCAAATCAGTACATTTCAATCTATGAATATACATAACTCGTACTAGCTGAATTAATTCGTTCCCATCGGGAGACTACGAGTACACTCAAAACTGTTTGTGTGAATAAGTACACAGACAAAAGCAACACCGTAGAAGGTAGATTTTGATTAAAAGCTCGAGTCCCCATTTAAGCGATAATTTCCGATGGATCCGAGAGACTAGCATTCTGGGTGAGTTATTTCCTTTCGATAAATGGCCATTCTGATTTATTAGTCACTGCTTCGCCATCATCACTCATACACTTATCATCGTCATACACAGATATTTTAGATCATTTTGATAGTTGTTTTAACAAGTTTATGAGTCTTTGATGAATTAAACGAGTAATCTATATCTTTAAAAAAGCCTAACCTTACTGATTCATCATCGCCGAAACCGCTGAAGCTAGAAAGCTGAAATTTACGAGTATAACATAAAAAGAAAGCTTTCATCAAGCAAGAGATTTTTTGAAATTCAACCCCAAAATGGTTAAAAAGGTATTTGCTTGAAACTCAGTTTGGATACTTAAAACATTTTTCAATATAGTTATTTTGCATCCCAATAACATATGTGTGCATTTTTGAAGTAAAAACTCCTTTAGACACGTTGGTCATTTTTGAGATGAGAGAAAAATATCAAATTTAGTCACGTGACGACCTTTTCTTACTATACCTACCATAATTTCGTTGCGCATTGTATCGTCTTATCGGTCGATGTAAGACAGACATCGTCTCTGAATGACAGCTCCGGGTTCAAATTCTAGAGTAGGACATTACTTTTAGCGCTTCATTTTTTTTTGTACATTTACTTTTCTAAGTTTAAAACCGATACCGAAACCTTGTTCAAGTTTTCACTTCTGTCAGCACTCCCGGAATGCATTTTTTCTGTCTCTATTTGATTGGTTTTATTTCAATTTTTTCCCTAACATAGCCTAAATACATTTAGCCAATATTTTCATAGCCGAGTTTCTATGAAATAGGAATGGTAAATGTACGTTTTTCGTGTTTTTTCAGAGCTGATTTCAGAAACTGGAGTTGGTTTTTTCAAAAATATTATACCTACTCGTAAATATTAAAATTATTAATATAATAAGTAGGCTAGGAAGGTAAAACGAGAGTTTAAAGTCATTAAAAACATTTTTAACACAGAATTCGCAGTAAAGCTGATAAAAAAGCAACTAATGATCATTTCATTGTTCAAGTTGAAAGTTCGGTAATAAAGTTTCGAGATATCTCAGCGAGTCCCAGTGAGGTTTATTTAAGTGGTTTTCGATAGTTTTCTCAAGAATTTATTCCGATTGAATAGCGTTATGACAGTTCTATCACTTGGTCGTTGTAGAAATGAAGCTATTTTAGCTATATTAACTGTTCAGGAACATTATTGATGATAGGTTATTATATTATATACCATATTATATCATTAGGATGATAGATGTTAAAAGTTAATGATTTTTAGCAATTCAGAAAGAATTAAACTTTGCTTTATTTCATGTGCGAAACCTCAATAAAAATTGTATATGATACAATTTGGTATTGTTACATTTTATCATTGAAGGGGAAAACTTCTATACATCCCATTCATGCTCATTCGAAACCGACGCGGCATCGGCACTCCGAATAGCGCGCGTTTGCAGAGCGATCATACGTCGAACATGCGGGCATAACTCCACCGCTATTCACCAGATATTTCAGTTTACACATTATGTAGTTGGTAACGCACTAAGGGTAGAGTATTTTGTAGCGAGAACGACTATGTGAACCATTTCTATGTCACACACAATTGGCTTTTTAATATTTTCACGTTATATTCTCGGGAATATTATAAAAAAGTATAGTTTCTACATATAGATACTAGGTATAAAGATTGCATTGCCTATTACAATTAGTACATCAACTTTGAGGTGAGGTGATGCTGTGTGAAATGTCCTTGCTTGGTTTGAATAGGATCAAAACATATGACAAATATTTTATTTCTTACACTTTAACTACGGTATCTCTATGTGTGTACCATAGATACTTACTTGTTTATCAAAGCGCATGGTTTTGTGTATAATAACTATTAACGACACTCTAAATGAAACCTTTTAACTAAAGGATCACGTTAGCGAGACTAAAAATGTAATCCTTTAGTCACATCCGAGGTATAAGTACCTATTATAGCAACTTCAGAATAACCTGATAGCTGTGTTGGTCGAATGGGCCTTGACTTTCAATCCGAAGGTCGTGGGCTCGAACCCCGGCCGTGCAACAATGGATTTTTCGTTCCGTAAAATTTATATGCACTTTAACCGGTTAATACGACTTAATGGTGAAGGAAAACATCGTGAGGAAACTCGCAGCTTAGTCAGCTCCACACGCATTGACTTTGTCTTTCCTGTGGATAAGGCCGATTAAGCTTCATTCATTCGTCGTGTCAATGTGCTCATATATGTGCCGATTAAGCTTAGAGGATAGTTTAGGTGCCGAGCAAGCCTATTCCATTTCTAACAATATCCCAGGCACTACAGGGTCCCGTTAAGTGTAGTAGGCATAAGTTGCCTCCCGACGTAATCATCTAGTATAGATATAAAGGCCTAAGAATAACTTGACTCATAGGAGAGTACAAGAACTGTTCTTTTTTATAAGTTATAACTAGTTGTCCGCCGCGGTGTTAACCGCGATCCCTTGGGAAAACTTCACTTCCCCGGGATAAAATATGTATGTTCATCAGGGATAATGTAGGATTCTATTGGTGAAAGAATTTTTGAAATCGGTCCAGTAGTTTTGGAGCCTATTCATTTCAAAAAAACATACAAACAAACAAACAAATCTTTCCTCTTTATAATATTAGTATAGATATAGATTTTCAAGTAAACCTTGGCATAGTTCTTTGCTTCTTTTGTGAATTTGTGCGCAACATTTTAATTGTTTTTGTTTTAGGGTTCCGTACCTCAAGAGAAAAAAACGGAACCCTTATAGGATCACTTTTTGTCCGTCTGTCTGTCTGTATGTCTGTCTGTCTGTCAAGACGCTTTATCTCGGAAACGCGTGGAGGTATCGAGTTGAAATTAAAACCCTATGCCTACGAGTAGGTGAACGAGTTAACGAAAAAAAAGATACGGCCGTTTAAGCCGCCAAAAACGCGTATTTCACAACACTTAAGAAAATAAAAATCCATAGGAATCCTAGAACTACTCGTATAAAATTTGGCAATTAGTATCGTCTTAGACTACAAATACAGGGAAAAATCTGAAAATCGCATATTTTATTTTATATGGGACAAGGAATGGGGGTCGAAATTTTGAAGTGAGTTAACCGTGTCATGTGGGGTATCATATGAAAGGGCTTCATTGGAACAAGCAATAATTTTTAGGATGTATAGTTTTCGATATGAAAAATTTAAAAAAATATGTTTTCTCTTCTCATGTACTTTGATATACATATATTTACCTAACAGTTTGCACTGTTAAACGTACCTACTTAGTCCTTTGTACGGAAACCTCGATCGCACTTGTCCGGTTTTTTTTATTTAAGTTCGTCGGAAATATCCTAAACACTTATCTAACTAGCTTCAACTTCACACCCCAGTTAAGCAGAAACTTCTCAGTCCAAGTCAAATTACATATCGGAACAGTTTGCATTACGTCAGTGAGTCCCAGACCTAACATTTGGCAAATGTTAACAGTCAGTAAGTTTTGCCAAATATCAACAATTAGTTTGAGTAGACGCACCAGCCCGGAATCATGAGCCCAAAGCTATTTCTTATACTGCATTGATACCTATCTCAACATCAAAGATATCGATGTATATAAAGAAAAATTCAGCGTTGCTTTTATTTTTCTGGAATTTTACTACTTTGCTACTGGAATTTTAGCCCATAAGACTACTTAGTCTTATGGGCTAAAATTCCAGTCCTAGCTCTGAAAAATAAAAGCAACGCTTTCAAAAAGATGAATTACAAAATAACAAACGAATAATCCGCTCGACTGAGTCATTTGAATCAACACTAAAAGATTAAACCGTCTGAGGCAAGGAAAAATGTTTGAACATTTTTCAAGGCTTAATTAACTTCTCTTTTGTCATGTTTAAGCATATATATAAGGCAATTAATGGTACGGCAATAAAGTAAAAGGGAAGAAGAATGACAAAGAATAGGTGGGACGAGTGGGGAGGAGATGGGATGAACATTTATCAATTCCAGCATTGGGAAAGCAACCGTAATCGAAACATATTACCCCATTCTCCCGGCTGGTGCAACTGAAAAAAAGATTTAAAAAACGTACCTACCTACATACCTGTGATTCTTGTCGTTCCGATATAGAACAGATATAGAAACGGATTTGTCGATAAATTTTAATCTTGGTTTAGCTTATAGCTCTCAAGAATTACAAAACATTGTTGACTAGCTGTCCGTCGCGGTGTTACCCGCGGTCCCTCGGGAAAACTTCACTTTCCCGGGATATGTTCATCAGGGATAGTGTAGGATTCTAATGGTGAAAGAATTTTTCAAATCGGTCCAGTAGCTTCGGAGCCTATTCAATTCAAACAAACAAACATACAAACAAACAAACAAATGTTTCCTCTTTATAATATTAGTACAGATTATATTGGTGACAAAACTGCAGAAATATAAAAACAGAATGTTGCAGTTTCATCTAAAGACGTCTTCTATGGAAACCCAGAAATAAGCCTCTCTACTCCACGCTGTAGCACAGAATACACTGTAGCTACAATTTATACCTTGCGCATCGCCGTTTTGCTCCGTTCTGTTCATTACACAGCGATTTTACTCTATTGCCCGTGTCACATATCTTCCGAGACTCTTATTAGAAATAAATTTGGCCAAGTGTGATGGCGCGTTGAGCTTTTTTGTACATTTAGGATATTTTGCACCATAATATATTGTAGTCAAGTAAAACATAAATAATAATCATCATTCTAGCCACTCGCACCGCCCAAAAAGATATTTTTAAATAAGAAGAACCTTCTGACAATTATAACGAACTGTAATGTAGTTTTTGGCTACATTAAATATCTAAAAAAGAACAGTTTGTCCACTTTTCGCTTTTCAAAGGAACTAAGGGGTAACAACTATAATAATAATAATAATGCTGGACAATTTCACACAGCATCATCTAGCCCCAAACTAAGCATAGCTTGTACTATGGGAACCAGATAACTGATATACTACTTATATACTTTTTGTTTGTAAATACATACATATTATACATAGAAACACCCAGACCCGAGATAAATATTTGCAAATACAAACATTTATCCCGCGGCGGGGATCGAACCCGCAACCTTCTGCGTCTCAAGCGGGCTTTCCCCCACTGCGCCACAGAGGTCGTCAAACTATTACATTAAAACTATTACATTAAAGTTGAAATCGGGGCTGGCTGCTAGTTTATATAGAGTCACAACTACAGCATTGCTGGACACAGACACCGAAGGCAGATGCCAAGACAACATTTATAAAAGTAACTGAAATTTCACGCACGTCAATTTCTTTAGAAATCCTCGGTTCGAAAAGGGTATAATGACAACGATGACATCGAACAATACAGAGCCTCTTTCGATCATCTTTTCCAGTTCATCGTTTGAGAGTACTTCTTTTAATGCCAAAGCAATACGAACTTTTGTGAAGTGTTGTTCCAATCAGTAAACTTCGACAGTCAGCTCCTAAAACTTCGTTTGTGACAAAATTGAGCATCGCCTGGAAAATTTTGATTTATCAAAACTTTTGACAGGGCGTTATTTTATATTACCTGCATGTCTTCGTATTATTATAATTTATCTTTATTATAATTTATCTCTTTTTTCTTTCCCTGTTTTACCTCGGTGGCCTCTGTAGCAGTGCCTACAGAGGCCAAGATGTCCAATAAAAAAAACTCATCATCATTTTCCTGCCCTTATCCCACTTTTATGGTGGGGTCGACACAACAGGTTTTCCTCTTCCACTCCGCTCTATCAGCCGTCATCTCAACATGCACTCCTTTCTTACTCATATCATCCTTCGCACACAGTCCATCCATCTTTTCTTTGGTCTGCCTCTTCTGCTACATCCCTCCACATTCAAACCTAACATTCTTCTCGTTACATGACCTTCTTCCCTCCTCATAACATGCAGATACCACGACAACCTATTACTCCTCCACTGATCCTCATTCCTGATTTTGTCCATTCTCGTAACTCCACACATCCATCTCAACATTCGCATTTCCGCAACATGTACTCTTCTTTCATCCGTCTCTTTGGTTGCCTAACACTCTGATCCATACAATACGACAGGTCTAATGATCATCTTGTAAAAAAACTATCTAAAATATATGATATTTTTAGGTATGATACTTCAAAATGAAAAAAACTGAACCCTTATAGGATCACTATGTTGTTCGTCTATCTGTCTGTCAAGACCCTTTATTATCTCGGGAACGCGTGGAGGTATCGAGTTGAAATTAAAACCGTATACTCAAGTCTACGGTCCCTTTAAGCTGTGAAATAATCAAACTCCTAAGTTAACGCAAAAAAAACATGGATAGGTAGTACTAGCAGTTAGCACTGTAATACGTACCTTGGTACGGAACCCTCGGTGGGCGAGTCGCAACTTGTCCGGTTTTTTTTTTAAGTGGACATCTTATTTCATCTCTTCCATACAGTAATATTTAGATCCACTATCGTAAGAGTCTATCCACTATCGACCAATTTCTAACAGACTGGAGAGATGTAGCTGGGGACCGAGATGTCTGGAGGGAGTGGGGGGAGGCCTTTGCCCAGCAGTGGGACTCTCATGGCTGATAATAATAATAATAATAATCGTAAGAGTAAAGCTGATGCTTTCTCCGTTAAAGTTGGAAGAAGTATGTATCTAAGTACTTGTTCGCAAAAAGTATATTTCTTAATCATGCATTGAACTTTAGTCAAAGTTATGCGTAAGATATATTATGCAGATGCTGAGTAATTTTATTTGCATACATGAATGCTATAACATGAGACTGAAATGACTTTTATTACGCAAATTAATTTGTAACATGAGGAGGGTGCTAAGTTGTCGCGTAAGAGACTTAAAGATGCTATTCTTATAGAGTAGAAAGATAGTAATTTATACAGCAATACAAAATTCATATTATGTAGAAGAAGCTCAAAAGCAGTTATTCCAGACATATACCTAAGTTCCCTCTCGCTTTCCCGAGACATCTCATAAACAAGAGTCACTAAACATTCGAAGCACTTTAAAAGTTATTCAATTAAAGTTCTCCTCCCATAGTTATGTTGTATACACACCGCGTTTCATCTGTTTAAAAGCATTCTATAACTCAAGTGACTTTGCAAAGTAGCGGCAAAAAGACGAAATAGCTGTATGTAGTGAGTGGAAGCAGCGACGCGATACGGGCCCAGGTGTTCCGGCTCCCGCCCGCCATTTCTCAAAGTGAATCCACACTGCGCGCCCGTATTTTATAATGACACCGGGAGTTTGCCCAAACGACGCATGCTCGCTGCCCACTCAAGGATTACCTTTAGGGTTGCGCCTTTGTTGGCCAAATCTTTTCTCTTCCCGCACGATAGCCTATTTCGGAGCCCATGTATTAACCTCGCGACGTGACGTAAATCGCCTTTGTTGTTCTTTGCGATATTTTGAAACAAAATTGAAGTCTGGGGTGCGGCATCTGTTTGCATAGCGGTTCGCGTACACAATGGAGCGTACTGCGCGCTCCTACCCGAGCGAATGGGGTAACTAAGCTAATTAGTGCGGCACTTCACACCTTATTTAAGGTTTTTCCCGGCGATCTTAATGAATGCATTCTGCTGAAGAGCACCTGAGACTCGGTGGTGCTTAATATTTAAGTATATTGTTGCGGTGCGCTGTGACGATGTAATCGCAATGTCGCAGAGCCTTCCCTGATTATTGAGCTTCATAGGGCTCATCATAAATTTAACAAAGCATACTCGAGCGAGACTTTATAACTAATTAGAGGGGATTCGTTCAACCCACACATACCTAGCGCAACTTTGTAGGTTAAGCTAAGTTTACCGCAGCGACACGAAGCCAATTTCTTGTTAAACTTTCCTAGAAATTAAATAAAAAATATAGCATTTTTATCTTATAATAGGAACTTTTTTTATTTTGACCAATTGCAAACCATTTATCTTTGTATCTAGTGTGTAAAGAGTGGGAGATACAAATGAAAAAATATAGCTCACATATCCACAGTGACAGGCCGGCAATAACTTACAGCTATCTCATTCACTTGCGTTATAAAATATTCAGCAACAAGAACTGGCGGACTTATTATGAACTATTTCATGGCAACATTTTGCGCAACCCCACAGATGATTATTATTATACTCTTGCACCGCTCCGTAAAGCTCTTAAAGTATACATGTCTTGCCTCCTTTTAGAAACTTTGGTAGTACATGCACAAAGCGTGCATGAAGACTGCAAAAACATGTCTATCGAGCGAGTGGTCTTGTTTACTTTGTGAGGCTCAGGCTGCATATACCCGTTACTGCTCCGACTGGTACAAATCCTTACATGATATTATTATACTGTAGGTACCGGCTCGCGAAATGCTGGTAAACAGGACCATCTTCTACTTTCAGTATAAGTGCTCCCAAGACACATTTTGTTGGGAAAGTTGGAAGTTCATGCTTGGCATCAACTCAGCATACGTAAAAACTTACCGCAGACGCAAACGTTTATTAAATTGATGTCACGGACCAACTTTATTTAATAAACGAAATGTATTTTTTCTGGCCTTATTAGGTTTATTCACTTTGAGATGTCAAGAAACTGCAAATAAAACGTATCCTTCATAATTGTTGGACAAATAGATAATTGTATAGTGAAGGCACTTATTAATGAGAGTACGGAACATTTTCATTTCTAGATTTCTTTGTTATTAATGAACCGAGTTAATGTCAAAGAACATGTTTTATTCATCGCCATCAGTTGCACGTGTCCTTTTTCTAATTAGTACGTTGTCGACGGCGGTTTTTATGGCGGCCAAAAACTATCTCACCATTTATGCCACTCATAGGAACTAACTATATTACAAGTAGATAATACTTAGTTAGAGTGAGGAGTCCATGTCAAGACTTTACAAGTTAAGGTGACAAATCCTTCTTAAATGTACCTACTTAACCTTTTTAGTTTAAGTCACTTAAAACCTGATTGTAAAGACTTTTTTGGAAATAAAAATATTATTATTATTATTTATTGTTATTAACTTTACTTACTTTTATCAGGTCTTATAATAAACAAGAACTACCTCTAAAGAGCTGGCAACCACAGCGCATCGTTGGCACCTTTTATTTTCATAAAATTCTGCATCACTTTAGTACAATATTTTTCCGCCGCCCATTTCTGCTGGCACTCCATTACTTGTAACACACGGTAATGTGTAGCCACAACACTACGGTGTAAGTACTCGTTCGCGAGAATATGTCACGCGTAGTCACGCCTCCACCTCCCCGGGGAGTCGCTGGCTCCGAATTAAATAATGGATTGCTTTGCATACCTATTGGCCTGTTGTATGTTCTTATAAACTGTATCGGGGCGATTGTAGTTTTAAGTCAACCGTTTGCACCCGTTGAATGAATGAATGAACACTTATTCTAGCTGTGATCGCTTCTCGTCCATCGGTGGTTGTGAGACAAGTCCCTTATTATACTAAAAAGAATATAACACAACAATAATTATAGAAAAAGAAACGGAAAGGAAGATTAAGGTGCTTACAGAAATTTTACTTTATATCATAGAAATTTATTTTCAGTAAATTACCTACCAGAACAACAACATAATATTGTTTGCCCATATTCTCTGATCCACTAATCAAATCAACTAAGGGATTTGTTTCCACTTTGAATGCCACTATAACCCATCAATGGTTATGGTTTCCACTTTGAGTTCCATTTTAATAATTTCAAGGCAGTCCATATTTCAAGGTATCACTAGATACACGATGGTTAGATAAGTAAATACTACGGTTACTGCTTACAATGTTCGTCCATCCACGGTTTACAATGTTCTTCAATCGATATCTCTCTTCGAAAGCAACTAAAAGTCAAACTCACAACATGTTAGCCTCTAATACGATTCTTGTGGTTTAAACGGTTGAGTTGATCCGATTAATTAATCAGTCCTTTGTCGGCTATTCAAAGTATATTACGTCGTTTACCAATTCGTTGAAACTGAGATTTCTTCTTCGTTTTATTGTGTGTTTAGGGTTTGAATAAA
Source organism: Epirrhoe alternata (assembly GCA_963565295.1). NCBI lineage: Eukaryota > Metazoa > Arthropoda > Insecta > Lepidoptera > Geometridae > Epirrhoe > Epirrhoe alternata. The sequence goes on from OY751375.1 coordinate 8,866,048, forward strand.
GCTTTTATTTCCACACATAAATTAATAATGTTAGCATTATTTAATTTAATTATTTAATTTAATTTAATGGAGCCGAATTGAATTTGAACTAATTATTTCTAAAACGATCAAAGTCTATTTTTCAGTAAATCTACTAGATTCTAAGTACAAAACATAAACCTCTTACTTTCTTATGCTCTACAACGAAAACACATCAAAGCATTTTACGTTATTTTGTCTCATCTAAATTCATATCATGCCGCTACAAAAATAAATAGAATTATTTCAACAAAGTAATTAGCGTTTTGAAATTCAGGCAGTTATATTTGCGCAGGTCCTTTACGCGCGCGAAAAGCCTTCAGAAAAGTTATATAATATTTTGTAACTATGCTTTTGTGTCTGTGATAGGACAATTTCAAAATTATTTTTCCAAATTCCAGGCAATCAACACTTAACCACTGTTTGACCTAATAATAGCCTATAATAGCACGGCATACCCCTCAGATTTTTAAAACTCATTCTAAAAATTTTGCAGTGAAACCTTTTTTAGGCGCGTTTAGCAGTTTTGAGATGAGAAAAATTATTGGATTCGCCTCGAAAAGGTCGCCTCGAAAACGTGCGAGTCACGTGACTGCTCACCGATACCGGGTTATTTGTCAAGTTTAGAATCGTTCAAGTTTTCACTTCTGCCGGCACTCCTGGAGTGCCACTGTTTTTTTTTTTGCAGCACTGGTTTGAATCTCGCGGAATTTGAACCCACACGAGAAATGTTAAAGATCTAGACAGAGAGAGTTTTTGGATGGCATTTGTCTCAAATTCCTTTATGGTTTCTTCTTATTTATTGATCTATGTTTGCCAACCCATAATTCCATCATAAAATAAATCTGTGCATGTGTTGCGAATCTTCATCAATCTATATCTACAGTCAAGTTCAGATACAGATAACCGCAGGATTACTGCTAAACTTTGAACATAGTTACAGCCAATAACAAAAGCCATGTCTATACAATACACTAGACATAGAGCTACATAAAGCCGCTGTTTCAGCTATAACGGAGATGAGGTGGAGACGCCCTGTTTATCGCTAACAGAAAGCCTCCTTGAGACGCGCTTAAAATGCTTTCACCACACTAGTAGTTTGACAAACTACAACAATAGAAGACCGACTGTTACTCGGTAGTATTTTTAAAATTAAAAATATAATACACGCGCCGGCTCTTAGAAGCAATACGAGTTGGTCCGGAAAATGAGAGCAAAGTAACTAATCGATGACCCATCTCGAACACACATTACTGTATCCATTTCTTATTTAATAATAATAAATAAATAATGCTGAACACACAGCATCATCTAGCCCCAAACTAAGCAAATCTTGTACTATGGGAACCAGATAACTGGACTACTTATATACTTTTTGTTTGTAAATACAATATTATACATAGAAACACCCAGACCCCGAGATAAATATTTGCAGATCATACAATCATTTATCCCGCAGCGGGGATCGAACCCGCAACCTTCTGCGTCCCAAGCGGGCTTTCACCCACTGCGCCACAGAGGTCGTCATTTGTACGACTCTGCAATTTGATAAATCAATTTCCGATAGCACTGGTACTGTTAACTTGCTGCTCATATTCCGCTCATGCGTCCATCCCGCTTCTATGTACGCCGCTTAAACCACCGCCCTCCGCGAAACCGCGGCCTAAAGGGGCCCGGTTTGAAATATTAATGGCAATGCCCAAGGTATGCTTGGATTTTACTCATTAGAGGTATTATGCGACCGTTTGAGAAATGATAAATGAGTACGATATTATGAGGGAGACTTAGTTGATGCTTTGTAAATGTTTTAGAGGAAGTTCCGGGATCATGGACTATGTTTCTATTATAGCAACTATTATCAATTCGAAAATAGTATGCTAAGATAAGAAGCACTTCTGACTAGTGGTGGCCTTTGGCAGCGACTGGATCTGTCCTCGTAATAATGTATTATGGTTTAAAAAATATTTTCTCTCATGCTGTTAACTTTTTTTACATACTTAATTCAAAGCGCCGTGAAAATTCCCAGAGTTTGGGATTAAAATGTGGTCAAATGAGAAACATTTATAATTGTGAAAAGGCTAAATCCACAAACTTAATTCTTCAGGATAATATTTTGTAAATATATTTTATCCTTACATGACTTTGTGTTTACTCAATACATTACAACAATTACGGCACTATCAGCACACACTTGCACGTCGGCTATATTTCATCGCGCGGTATAAATTACTAGTCTTAGAAGGAGGGGAATAGCAATTAACCTGGGCAGGTTATTTACTGGCACATAATAGGAAATATGTTGGATTGAGAAGGCAATACTTATTTACCAATCCATTGTGATCATCATTAGCCTCCGAGCGGAAAATTATTACACGCCTATAGAAAATATTATGTAATGGACTGAAAATGAAGATTGGTGATGTATCAATTAAGTGTAAAAGGAGTGAACTTTCAGAGCTAATAGTCCATTTCAATTAGCATGAGGCTGACAAGCCATTTTAAGTTTCTAGAGATGTAGCATGGAAAAGATTTATTGACAAAATATGGATAACAATAAGTTATTGAAGTGAAAACTTCATTGAGCGCGTTTGACAGTTTAGAGATGAGAAAAAATGTTTGGATTCGCCTCGAAAAGGTCACATATGAGTCACGTGACTGCTCACCGACACCAGCAGCCTTATTGTCTAACTTGAAATTCATTCCCAGTTAACATCTAAAAGAATGATGTGCCGTGTTTGTTGCCGTGATTCTTCACGGTATTTAGTCGCGAAAGAACAGGAGTAAAATTAGTTTAAGACTATGTATAGTGGTCACTTAGTAGGATAAGAGACCCCCTCTCTTATAAGATAAAGATTAACTAAAAAAATCATAAAGTGAATAAGCCGCATTTATGTTATTTGGTAATGTTTTCCTTCGCCGTACATGTGCATTCTTTACAAACCGTAAAATCTATTGATTTACCTACTTTAGAATAGGGTAGCTAAGTATACAACAAAAACATTAAAACCTTAACCAGTAAGACGATCTTAAGTCGGGTCCACAGCACCGTTTTCGTGTTTTTAACATGTTAATAACCGAAAAGGCGCGTGCCATTTGTGGAAAACAATGCTAACATGTTAGAAAACATGAAAACACGGCGCTGTGGACCCGGCTTTAAACAGAGATAAAGCCTGATAAAGCAATCAAGTGGACCGGCTACATTACGAAAGATAAAGGTCGTTCTATAAACCAAAGGGTTAAGCTACATGCTCCAATGCTCTTCTATTCTCGTGTTGTCTACCGCCTAGCCTAGGATTAGATGCTCAGTAAACTGATCGGAAAATCAAACATTCGATAAACTACGGTAGCCAATATATATTAGACTTATTTTAAAGGCGGTGTAAGTGTCTTATAGATTTTCTACGCAAAACAGTACACTTCTTTATAGTTGTAAGCATTCAAAATCCTTCAGAGTTATCGATTTAGATATTGAGAAGCAATTCTAAATACACAGTTGGCACATTTTTCAGAAGATATCATTCTAAACAGGCCGTCCATTAGAATATTGGTTTCCTTTCCCGTTTCGAGTTTCTGTTAATACGTTAATTGTATTGTATTGTATTTTATTTTATATATCCAGAAACATATTTACATGTTCTTAGACAAGTGGAAGAAACAAACTATAAAAACCCAATGTAAAGGTAAACTTTAAGTTTCAGAAAAAAGCATCGACTTAATGGCACAACTAAACTAAATTAACAACAGTAGGTAGGTACAACATAGTACGTATTGTGTTTGTTCCGTATTACCATTAATTTCTTTCTATACATAGAATTCGTTATATACATAGAACTTCTCTTTGTATCTATCAGCTATGAGATGCAGTACAAGTAGAGGTAATTTCGAACAATAATTTGTCTCAAAACTCAGTCGGGTATTACCCGGTTTCGCCGGCGGACGTCTAAGCTAAAATTAAGAATTATTGATTTTAATAAGCCCTGTTTGGCAATGCGCCAACATTGCTACACTTGCATGCAAAATATGAACCCATATGCAATTATGCTGACGTCATAGCACTATCTTACATGGCAAAGGTAGGTTGGCAAATGGTGACTACGAGCGAACGCCTATTTTGTTAAATTATTGTCTACAAGTAATTATAATAAGCGTCATTATGATTCCGTAAAATATTGGATTTGATAGACTTTCGTCATTAAATAATGATGCCATCTAGACTATTATTTATTCGCCCATCGAAATAATCATAATTAGAATTTTTCTAGATTACATATTCTGTGGCATTTTTTTTCTTGATCCTATCTTAGGTATAAGCATTCCATATTAGATTTCTTATACTGCTGTATGAGTACCTAGTAGCCAATTAAATAGAAACTAAGCAACGTATATTTCACAAAGCACTTGTCTCTGTCATCACTGACGCTGGTAATTTACCAGACTACACAAACTGAAGACAAATTTCAAGTCAAGGAAACAATGTAATATTTAAGCAGCATCATCAGTGTCTTAGCTTTTACTATGGCATGTCAGCCTCAGAAGCCTCTTAAACTCAAAATGTACTTGTGTAGTTTATTTCTGATGTCATGATTGAAACATGACGATGTCGACCTCTAATCTTTACCTCTAATTTCTAATAATCTTTTTTCTGAATCCTTGCCATAAACTTCGCGTCGCAAGATCAATTTTAAAATATGAGCGGAACACTCCAGCATTCCATATGTGGTACAAAAGCGTATACAAATCTGATGAGAGTGTTCTTCGCAGACGTACCCGGAGGAGCGGCCGCTTCGTCGTGAGCGCCCAGCGCCTGGACTCTTCACGTCAATCAAACTACCCGAAGCCGAGCCCCCAAACGGCGTGGCGCCCCTGCTCGACTTCCCGCGGGGGCGCATGAAGCCTATCACTTTTCTAGGCGAGGGACCACATGGGAATGTAAGTTCTAGAATATTTTGTAGATTTGCACTTAAGTGGAACTGGCGCAAGAATGACTAAGCATGAGCGCGTCTAATTCTCACTTTCCAAGTAGCGTTATTTTGTTAGGTAGTAATCAAAGGAGGTGATGAAATAACCCTACTAATCATTCCTTACTGGTAGGGAACAATGGATTTTTTTCCATCTATTAATAGTAGGGAAATAATTTTCCACTTATATCCACTCTTATAATCATTCAAGGAACAGGTATCGTCATATCGAAAATCTTTATAAATGCTTCACTGTGTGATAGATGACCAAAGTACCTAATGATTTAAATAAATGTTTTAAGAGTTTTTAGTTAAACTAGAGATGCAATAGTTCTTACCCATGAGACCGCCTGGATGAACCGTGGAAAGTTTTTTTACAACGGCCCACCTGCAACCTGGATGTTCCTTGCATAATGTTTCGGTAATATTTAGTTACCACCGTCCACCTTGTTATCAGAACTGTTCAGATTTGAAGTGCTTAGAGATTATGAGGTAGCAACGCAACGGTGAGACAGCGAAATTACAGAAACAAGCTTCACTGAATTTTGTGCAATTGATTTATTTATGTTGTATTACATTTTCACCAAAACAACCCTGTAAACCAGGTGAACAATAAATACCTTACTTTATAAAACTAATTTCATCACGGATCGAAAGATTTGTTTCCAACTTGTTAGGTTTCTTAGAAATCAAAGAAGCCATTTATGTTCCGTAGCTCGTTTGGAAATCGTGGATTGTAGAAACGTTTATCCTAAATAAATTTACCAAAGAGAATACTTGCAAATACTTTAATAACTTTCAAATTAAGGAATTGGTTTCGTTTGATTCTAAAGCAATGAATGAGAAGTGATTTAATCAAGGAAACCTGTTACGTTGTCATGGATGTCTTCGTAGGCTTCTTTATCCGCTTCGGTCGTTTTGCTGAGGACCCCGAAGCTGGACTTTGCCTTATCGATCATCTTGCTGGCCTGGGACTTGGTGGACGGGCTCTTGCTAGCGCTCTCTGCCTGCTCCGTCACCTCGCTCAGCTTCGCCGCCAGCTCATCGACATCGATCAGATTATTCGTATCGATCTTTTCCAAAGTTCTACGAACATCCTCTTCCTTGATACGATTGTCGTCGATAACTTTCGCTAAAAACATAAAGTCAGAGTTTATGAAAATATTAAACGGTATAAACAGCGGGAAAACTTAATCACACGATGGACGGGGATTAAAAAAGTCAGTTTTAAAACCGAGCCCCTAGCTAATAAGATCACAAAATGTTTACAACACGAAGCTTACTCACCGTCTTTCATCATTTCAACAAGGCTATCCACGGATAGCTTCTTTTTTATATTCTTTATAAGATCGTCCATTTTAAAATTCAACCCTGCAATAATTTTGAATACAAAATTTATAAATATTATTTTTTTTTTTACTCAAAATCTAGCAAAATCTCAAATCATCTTTCAAGAATGACATTTATAAAACTTCATTCAATATTCCTTTTTTTTGTAAATCTATAAAAAGTTTCTGGTAACCGCGTTCTCTAGTGAGAACATTGTAATAAAAACAATGTTTTTGGTAAGGCTGGGAATTGGGACCTATTAGGTAGTTACTTTTTGCAAATAATCACGCAGCCATCCAAAATACACCGAACATAAAATTTGTCGATATCGATTTGGTTTCTAAAATGTTTTAGGGGTTGTTTTTACGGTCACTCATCGCGCTCGCGTCTCATTGAACTCTATATTGCTTTAACTCTAACTACGCTAACTACTCTGAACAACTGAACATGAACAAGCAAGTATTTGAAAAGTGTCGAGTAAGAACATGATAACCTATCTTCACTATTACTATTCTTCACTATATATAGAAATGCGAAAGTTTAGAAATATGTATTTTTCTTACTTCTTCACTCTAAAACGGATGAAAGGATTATGGATGAATGGTATGAAAGCAGCTCTAGCTTAAAAATTTTTTTATCCCGGAAAATTAAAGTATTCCCGAGGGGCGGAGAAAATATTCGCGGCACCGTAGCTAATCTACTATATAAAATTCTCGTGGCATGGTGTTTGTAAAAGGTATAGTCCGGTAACACTAAAACGGACCTCCAAAAAAAATTTGAAGCGGCTCGAGCGATTCTTATGTTTTGTATGTATATTCAGTAGGTAGAATAAACAATTTTTCAACCTTTTTGTTGGACAAAAATATTTATTTTTTATTTTTTTAGGATTACTTTCAACCCTAAATTTTCCTCTTTCTACCAACTACCCTTATTATTTTTTTAATAGCGATATGGCAAAACAGCGTTTGCCGCGGGTCAGCTAGTACATATAAATATATAATTTTAAATACACAAATGTCTGCAAGTTTCCCAGTTTCGGAATGTGATCAGGTGCCACCGTTGGGTATTTGTGGCAGGAATGTCCAAACAAAAGCGCGTGCCCTTGTTGTATTTTCATTAAAGGAATACAAACACAGAGAATAAGGCTCGATTTATACATTTGTGACCAAACTGTAGCGTTGTAAACGATATTGTTTCATAAGTCGATTGCTCGTCGATGATAATATTATTTTTATATTTTATACAAGTCAAAATATACTACTACAGTTATTCATTGAGTATATAAATTAAAATAATGCATATTATACACTTCACACAACCAGTAAGCGTTCCTGCACACGATGCCGTCACCGCGCCGACGCCGCGCCATTACACTGTGTGACGGCAACGTGTGCAGGAACGCTAATGAAATCACGCCAAACAATTCCAACGACGACGATCGGAACCTGACAGGTATTAAGTTGCTGAATGTCAAATTAATCAAACTGTTTGCATAAGTTGCAATAATTTACATTGTCACAGAAAACCAAGTGTTCAAAACTTTAGCTGCATTGCTTTCGGAAAAGCTCAAATTACAGTTGCGACATATTATGACGCATACATATAAAAGTTTATACCTGAATATATTTTGCCTAACTAATACTAATTTTCTTTTACATACAATTTGCCAATTTGGCAAATCACTTGACTCCTTTGCACTTTAAAGACAATTTAGTGCTTTTTTCATCACGAATCGAATTCAATTATTTGATTATGTTTTTCTCGAAAACTTTCAAGATTTCTTTAAATTTTTAAATGTCAGTTGAACCACAAAAGTGTCGTCTGGCCCGGCCCTTAGAGAGCCACGGCACCTGTGTTATATCCCATTGTTTGCACCCTCAAATCAGCCCTCTTTGTTTTAGCTAATCTTGTGGGTAGCCTCTTTCAGTTAATTGCAAAAGTTCCGGACTAATCTTTACTAAGTCTTATTGAATCCGTTTATTGAAGCTGGGGATTCGATTGTTGTGATTTAGCTTAGACTAAGTGCTAGGTACACTTTGTAGAAACCTGGTATGGTTATTTTGCGGCTAGACAAACGTATACATTACATAAACTGCTCAAATCATTAACTTTCTTTTACTTTCTTAGTATTGGTTGTTGTTGTAGCAATACTTGTAGTTTCAGATCCCACACTTCTAAGATTTATGTCAAATATAAAACCAGAATAATATAACATTACATTTTCGTTCGAAGTTGGGTCAAATAGATTGTGTATCCATATTATTGAACCACCTACATTTACGAGTATAATATGACCACTATAACTAACTTACCTAAATGAGACAGATGATTAGACCCGAGCTTTGATGGTTACCATAAATTGTCAATCTATTTAGGACATTGTATTTACTCATAGAAATAGAAAAAAGTGGAATAAATTAATACTTGTGTAAACAATATAACTAGGTACTCTTTAATTTGTATTTTGGGTGTGGTTTTTTCTAACAAACAGTTTTTAAATTGCCAATTGTTTATGTCGTTCTTTTTTTATACAGAAAGTTAAAAATGTCATGTGGGTATATTGAGCAAAAATCGAAAATCGCAATATTTTCCACATCCATTTATAATAAATAAATAAATAATGCTGGACATTTCACACAGCGTCATCTAGCCCAAACTAAGCAAAGCTTGTACTATGGGAACCAAGATAACTGATATACATAATGAACTCAAAGTATATTACCGAGTATGATAAAATATCCTAATGAAATATAAAGTATTGGTCACATTAGCAGTCCCCCAACCTGTGTAATTACCGTCCAGCCATCAACTCCATCACAAATATTGATGTCACTGCACGCCATCCACGCACTTACCCGCTGTAAATATCTGAATCGATTTTTCAATTTTCCCAGCGACCATTTGGTATATCGATCGGTAACTGACTTTAAAGTGATGGAGCGTTTGTCTCTTCTTATTTTTACGGTTAGTCAATATTTGAAGTGGTTTTGTTGTTGCTTTGTGCTGTAGCTTTCAAAGTGATTGAAACATGTGAACCATAAGACCAGCAATCATATAACATCATTTAGGTATGTGTTTTACGTTTTTTATGAAGATGATACTCGAGTAATTGGTTGTCTGAACATACTAATTTTGTTTAAACTACTGCATTCGATGTTTAGATTATCTTATACATAAAATTAAATGAAATAGGTACTATCTTCAATTCACATGGATATGTTTCGTTTCAATATAAGAAAACATTTATTCTCTTATCCATTACAGCTATTGGAGCTGGCTCAGGTATTGATCCAATAATGGGTATTTATTGCCTATATGTACTCCCATTTACAATGCTAGGATTAATTAATATTATACCATTAGGCATCTCGCATCAGTCAACATGTCAATGTTACGTGATCCTATCATAGTTTGCTGTCTGTACTAATAATAGTGTTCAGGTGGGAATCGTGAGCATGAATCGCACGACACAACTAGATAGTACCAACTAGCGGTTCTGTGAGAACAGTAGACTTAGCAAACAAAATTGAATTTCAGGAGCTTTGGATTTTCTATTACGCTTATCTACCTATGCCTATGTAGGTAAACTTTTAAGCAAAATAGGTGGATACGTTTTAGTTTAGTAGTTACTTTTAGTAGTGATTTTTCGCGTTCCTTTGGTCCATCAAAGGAGAAAAAAGGAAGCTCCTTAAGTTTTCTTTTAATTCATTCATGCTTTCTACTCGCTGGGGGACGTAAAAGTTCTTATGCATTGCGTGACTCGACATGGCTTAGACGCGCTTCGTACGGTTGTACGAGTATGTCGCCACTTTTGACGTGTCGTGAGGTTATCGGTTTTAACCTGATCGCACACTGCCCGCGCCGTACGCGCCGCAGTCATTTTTTTATACAAAAATGCTGATGACGTCAGAAAATGCGGCTCGCTTCTGACGTCAGCAGCATTTTCTCTATTGATTTAATAGTCCGCCGCGTTCGGCTCGGCTGGACTGTGCGACCACCCTTATTCTAAGATGATTTTTTTGTTTACATTTCAATTATTTACATTTAACTTGGAGCTATGAACGTTTAACTACTTAGCCAAGTCTATAGGTAATGTACACAATATGACATTGTATATGACACAATAATTAAATTCAGGGTTAAGGTGGTCGAAGCAACATTGCAACTACAATCAGTAATCAAAAGTGAAGTTTAGTTATTATTAAAATGAATGGCTGTGCAGTCAAGGTGCAAACGAGATAATTGTCTGGGCTGGCTAGCCGTCGCGATTACTCATCGTCATTCACTTAAGATAATTAGCCAGCCACGTGAGACTAATGACGGCATCCAAACTGGATTTAACACTTGCTGTTAAATCAGAGGCCTTATTTTGTAACTTGAAATCCATTACCATTTCAAATTTCAACCAATCACACAATACGAAAATGACGTATCATGACAAAATACGTCATTTTCGTATTGTGTGATTGGTCGGAATGGGACTGGATTTCAAGTTACACAATAAGGCCTCAGCTTTGAATGTCTACTAATCAGTGCTCAAAGCCCTTAGAAGTAAGAGAACAGTTTCCGAAAAATGCTACAGGGTATTCCAACATAATCTCATCTTCATTTGACTATTTAGTCAAGAGATCGGAAAGCTTCATGATTGTGCACTTCGCACCTTGTAACCCACAAAAAAAATACAGTTTTCTTTTAAAAATGCAATTTCATTCGATTTCTCGTAAGATTTGCTAAGCCCATCGAACGTGCCGACGAGCGTCGCGCTATGACATGACATCATCATATTATGACAATCATAATCGTATATGATGAGCGTATTAGGTATAAGTGAAAAATTGCCGTGCGATACGATAATATCGCATGGGTTGAAATTGCATCGTGCAAAACCTTAAATCAGGGTGCATGGAAGGTCTGAATCACTTTTCTAGTTTAGTTGTAACACCAAGTATATTTTGTGTCTAAAATATAAATTTCATTCAGAAAACAAACCCGGTCTCTTCTCGCTACGCGCCGCACAGTGCATATATTTTGATTCATAACTATAATAAAGATAACACGACCCCATTGATATGTTAATTCGGCGATCCATCTCGGCCACCTCTCTCTACTCGTAACGCGTCAGCGTAACGTCCAACTTAGCCTCTTCGACTCTAGGACTCTTCGACTCTAGGACTGTTTATCTGTTGGATCATATTTTATATTATTCTAATCTTTTTTTTCAAAAAATCATCCCGCAAGACTAGATATAACATTTTTTTATAATGAAGGAATGAATGAATGAAAAACTCTTTATTGTACACAATAATTACAAAACATACACGAATCAATAAAACCCAACGAGACAATGTACAATGGGCGGTCTTATCACTTAGAAGCGATTCCTCCCAGACAGATAATATAATTTATAATGCTAAACATTTCACACAGCTTCATCTAGCCCCAAACTAATGGGAACCAAATAACTGATACACTACTCATATACTTTTTGTTTATACATATTATACATAGAAACACCCAGACCCGAGATAAATATTTGCAGATCAAACAAAAATTTCTTCCGCGGCGGGGATCGAACCTGTAACCTTCTGCGTCTCAAGCGGGCTTTCACCCACTGCGCCACAGAGGTCGTCAATAGTAGTAATAAACTACTTATTATAGCAGTTGACCAATTTTTTGATCGTCATTACTTCTGGTTCCGTATGGTTATTGGTTGATTCTGGTTCGGTAGGTACTTAAGGGAAAAAGATGTGATTAATGATTATTGAGTTCTTCTAGCTCTGGCAGCGGTAAATCAATTATTTTTGCAAATAAGCAGGGAATGTATGTCCTAGCATCCGCAAACATTTCAGACGCACTGCAGTATCAAGGCAGACCCAAGTTTTGTGCACAAGAACTTAGAACAAGTACATAAAATCATCCCCGCTATTTTTGGATAAACCAAGCTAAATTCTAGTCTGTTGGTTGATCCGTTTTGCGTTGGACGTCTACAAAAATACCCATAAAAAATGATTACTGACCGTAGCTAGAAAATGCAATCTGCTCACACCCGCTACACCGCCCGCCGCCCCTTCCACTTCGAGAGCCTTAATAGCTTGGGGCGTTTATTTTTCATATTTTTCTAATATTTACCGGCAAACACTATCACTGTGCATGAAACAGTAACTTAAACTTCTATACTTCATGAAATACAAATGCATTTTCCGCTCGTTATTCTACCATTTTATGTGTGTATGACCGGATGACACTGTAAGTAGAGGATCGACCGATTGGACAAACGAGATGTCGTTAGAATGGTCTTGTGACCCTCTCTGTGGATTTATAACATCAAATTTAGCATCGGCGTTCCTAGAATAACGACGATATTTTTCAGTCACATTTTTATAGCCTTAGATTCATTTCAGCCCTTTGTGGTGTGTTTTTAGATGTGTATCAAAATAATGGAACAGCATAGATACTGAGAGACTAGTAGACTAGACAAGTTATATCGTATGTTTTAAAATAATGATTATCGTGTACACTACGAATGGAATAAAACTGGAGCGAAGCGTTTATCTACGATTTTGTTTTATTTTATGCTTCTGTAATGCTATGCAAAGTCACGTACTCATACAGACGACGCGAAAAGAAAACAAGGTTCTAACGTACCTACAATGATGTTGTATACTTTATCCCATTTCTCTGCGTACCTACATATGAGTAGCTATGACACGTGTTGCCAACTGTTAGAAACTTCCAAATAAATGAAAACTTGATCAAGCATCAAAATAATACAGAATGTTCTTTAAACACCGAGAATTAAATAAATTAGTACAATATTGCCAAGATTTCAAACACATTTATTAGGTATTTTAAGTCCATTACGCAATGGGCGCACAATAAACAACATATGATATTAACCCGGATACGGGCGAGCGCAAAAAACAGTTGCCGCAGCAATAAATATCATCGAGGTAACTGCTAATGTAAAATTGTAGGACGCCGGGAATAAACCCGCAATGCATCTACAAGGCACTTGGCTATACTAACTGCTGTATAAACTGTGGCTTGTTGTATACTAACTATTGGATAAGCTACGGCGATGCCGCTACTTTATCTTTATTTAACACTGTTGGACGAAGCACGCAATTTTAATGGACTCGTGAAATATGTTACTTGAACTTATTGGCCTAATATTCGAGCATTTGTTTTCAATTGTTATTGCTTAGAATAGGAATCACTGGTTATCTATACTAATATTATAAAAGGAAAGATTTGTTTGTTTGAAATGGATAGGCTCCGAAACTACTGGACCGATTTGAAAAATTCTTGCACCAATAGAATGCTACATTATCCCCGATGAACATAGGCTATATTTTATCCCGGGGAAGTGAAGTTTTTCCGAGGGATCGCGGGTAACACCGCGGCGGACAGCTAGTTTATTAATAATAGTATGAGCCATTATGCAGAAGTTTACAGTTAATTCATAACTCTACATTTAATTAATCTAACACTCTTGTCCCCATTTCCTCCGTCTGTCTTAGTTTGGCATAGGATAGGCCTCTTCCAACAACTTCCTCCACTCGTATCTATCTCTGGCGGTACTTTACCATAGTGTCCCTGCGATGCTTTGCGATGCTTTAAAGTCGTCTAATAAATAAGGTTCTTTATTATCGTAATTGGTCTATTATTAAGGGTTTATACGGTTATTATTCAATTTCAATTCCGAATGCTCTTTTTAATAAATTAATGATCTCAGAGTACCTAGGTATACTTTTTTCCTGTTACATACATACATACATAAAGTCACACCTCTTTCCCAAAGGGGTAAGTTAGGAGACCACGGATCTCCAGTCGCAATAGTTTTAATTATTGAATAATAACAGCCACAAACCAATTCAGTATTTTTTTCTGTCACCGCACAGAATACCTTTCCTAGCGTCAAAGTAAAAACTCATCTTTAGGTATATTATTATGTTGGCACCGGCCAAGTTATTTCTGACCGGATGAAATGATAACAAAGACGTCTTGTAGCGACGACGACGTTGTTTTTCTATCCCAAAAATGTTTTCTTTTTTCATTTATACAATTAGCCAAGCGAGAAGCCGTTTTAGAATTGAGTCTGTTAAAACATAAAAAAACGATGGACAAAATGGCGGAAATCATTTTATTTGCACCAAAAACAAAAAAATTAAAAGTGCCAGCAAGTAAAAAAAATATTAAATCCTGTTTAAACACCTTACTACTAAAAAAATTGCTATGACACCTAACCCGTAAAACGAAAGCGTTGTTACTAATTTAGATTACAAAATAATAATTGAAACTTGGAAAATAAAAACTTTCATAAAGCAATTGGCTGATAATGTTAGTATGACAATAATTTAGTACATACATAATTGTTGAATAAATGTGGAGAATTACATATAATTAAAGAATAGCACCCTTATTTTCGTAAACAGGTTCACCGCACTCACCTAGTAAATAACTGGAATATAACGGTTTATTTTATAACGTGCAGGTTGGCTCACATAGAAAAAAATATTGGTAATGACACATTCTGTCATAAAATAACATATTTTTTTTGACCGGCATTTTTTATTTTTGGTGCAAAAATCCCAACACAAACCGACTACGAGTATAGATACTCATCGGAACTTGTACAAGTCGTCAAGTCTAAAAGCAATAAGACAATTGGCCGGTCCGCTGCTTGCCTCGACCAATTGCTTGTTTACAATGCCGCGAACGCTGGTTCCGAGCACCTGAGCAAACAATACTTTTATTCCATTAGCCGCTAGATTCGCGGAGATTTCACTTGTTTATTTTCTCGTTGAGATTACTTTTATAGACTTCGTAAGTAAACCAACTTTACGGCAAACATTCTGCGACTTTCTTAGGTGCGTTTCTGCGTTTTTGCTCCATGCTTGCTTTTAGGTATTCTAAGGACAAAGAGAGACCATGTTTCCTATAAAAAAACTTTTTTATAAAATACCCAAAAGACACCTTGATCTGGAATGTCCTACGTTAGAAAATATGCCATTGGTGGTATATTCCACACTAATGCATAGTTTTACCTTTCATTTGATTTAATAAACTGGCTAGGTAGAACATATAATAATCGAAAATGTTATCTAAATGTATTTTGTAATAACCAAGATATCCCTTTCACCGTTTAAGATCTCCAGATCAATATTTTCGGTGAAGTTTGAAAACAATCATGGAGTCTCGCGCTCGCTACGTAAATGCGTTCTGAATCACAATGCTCCTATATTTCGCACCCACCGCGTAACTTACTTATGGATGAAAAACTACATCCAACACTCTTTGACTACATATTACCTTGAATCGGAGTAAATACTTAGTATGGATCTTATAGTATGGCTCTATCTTCTTACTAGAGATAGAGTTTGTTAGATTTTGAATTACTTACAGTACCACAAACTTCTCTGGCCCGGTGAAAGACGCGCTGTTATTGCATTTAGTGTTGGCAGAAAATAAAATTTCATAATAAATTCGTTAGTTCTTCGCGCTATAAGGAGCTATATCCACTTGAGTAGAAACACTACTGGCACTCTAAATTGACAGTTCCTTGAGTCTACGTAGATGTCAGAGACATAGAAGAAGACGCAATTTTTTCTGTTATGTGCAAAGTTACTAAACAGAATTGAGCTTATAAAATAAAATAATGACCTAAAAATAACCAAAAATCATACTATTCATTTTCTAAGTATCTAAAAACTCCGTCGCCAAAGAAAAATATATAATACATTTCCGATTCGGACTTTATAAAGAGATGACATTGAAATGGCAACGAGGATCGATGGATAGGTAGCACAGAATTGAGCGTCCTGGAATTGTACTGAAGAGGTTGTCTATCAATGGGCTGTGGATGGATTATTTGAAATAGTATGACTCGAACGCGAACATAGGTATATTCTAAACAGGTAAAGCTTTTTCTCAAGGCCTGTAAATCCGCTAGGCGCAAAGCCATTCTCCACGCTCGGCAAACTTAGAAACTGGGCCAAAGTAGGCTTTTGCAAAATACACGGGAAATTCCACCCTCCCCTCACTATATTACGTGCTTAAGAACTATTTCCTTGAAAAGTTCTCACGTGCCACGAAGTAAAAATGTAAATTTGTAACAACCCTTTATCTTTTAAATTTTTAAGTTTGTCTAACTCTTTAACTGAATACGTTTTTACATAGACCCAAAGTGGAACAGTTTATTGTCGCGATACAACTTGGAACTTCTATTATCGGTTTTCCTCTAACCAAACTCAAAGAATATTATTTTATTTCCGTTTCCGTTGAGTTCCGTTCACAGCGGAAATAAAATTTAGAAATATTTAAGCTTTTTCTGGAAGGCTGCTTGCTAGTCAATAAAACAATGTGTTCCCAGACCTATACAACACAACTAGGTGTAATTCTGCCTATGTCAAGTTTTAAATATAGATTTATAGTCATGTCGGTCAGTCAGTCCAGTTTTAAATGGTTCGAACAAAACACGGCGGCTTGTTTTCTTCAAAACTCTAACGGAAATTTTTCGTCAAATGAGAACTCTTCTTCGATACTCCCCCATTCCATTTTCCAAATCTTCTGTTTCAAATCCAAGGCTTCATTAGTAAAATGCCACCGAAATTACATAATAAAACCTAGTAAAACACAAGAAAAAGAAAATAAAAAGCAGAGCAGTGCTTCTTCCTAAAATGGCGAAAAATAACCTACAAAGAATTCTATGAACCCAGCAGAGAAATGGGATACTACTTACAGTAGCAACATCATTGGAACCCAGTGAATTGACAACTGTCGTTTATTTGATGGTTTGTTGACAGCTCCAGATATGCGAGACCGACGGTATCGAAGAGCTGAGCGACGAAGAGACTCCCGGTGTCGGCCGCCGCCGCCTTGTTGTTGTCAAGACTCTGTGGCGCGGGTGCCATAACGATATCAAGTGAGTACTGAGCAATATATCTTAATTCTCAATTTAAACAAATAATCTTACACAGCATCATCTGACCCAAAGTAAGCAGAGCTTGAAATAATAGTGTGTTAAAATATCAGGAGTCAACCTATGCCCACACTCTATAAGACGATGTAGTGCCTCGGACATTGAGATGGAATAGGGTTTCCCAGCACCTACCCCATCCCCCAAGCTTAATCGACATCATCTACATTAAGAGCTTGTGTTATAGCGCTTATACATTTTACGAAACACAAAATCCATTGATGCCCGGCTGGGATTTAAACCCGCAACCTCCAGATTGAAATTCGAGAGTAGGTACATGCCACTAGGCCAACATGGCTTTTTCGGATCATAAAAATGAAACAAAACAAGTAGGTTGCATAGTTGTAGAGGTTGAAAGAGCATTTGTTTCAGAGCGGCGTTTGCCCGCGAAGCTACATGGGGCGCAGGCCTGAAGCACCCTCAACTAGCCAGGGTGCTAGGTTTGAGCCTGCTCGAGCCCCCATGCGCAGCTCTCGACAGAGGGGAAGCCGCTTGTCTACCGACCATATTACGGCGAGAAAAGAAACTCAGGTAACACAAAAACCAGGATAGGAACATCACTCATAAAACAAAATATTTGACTTCTATCAATGATATTTTATTCTGACTTAGTCGTTCTTAACGTTCGACGCAGTCACAAAATAGATGGGTGACCGCTAGTTGTATTATCAACTGAGTACTTCCATGCTTCGGAGGGGACGAAAAGCTATAAAGTCGTTAAGCCATGACTGAGGCCTAAAGGCGGCCTAATAACTCCGTCACCCGAGATAGTACTAACTCATACGAACTTATACTTTT
The DNA here is from genome assembly GCA_963565295.1 of Epirrhoe alternata. Lineage (NCBI taxonomy): Eukaryota > Metazoa > Arthropoda > Insecta > Lepidoptera > Geometridae > Epirrhoe > Epirrhoe alternata. Next base: position 8,884,129 of record OY751375.1, read on the forward strand.
TTATAAAGCAAAACTCAAATGGTCTAATCATAATTTGCTAAATATCTTTTTTTTTTGCAGCTATTCGAGTTTGATTCACATATGCTGTCAGATAGCAGCCGGCATGAAGTATCTGGAATCATTCGAGTTAGTACACCGCGATTTGGCAGCCCGGTAAGTACTGAATAGACATTCGAGTACAAACTGTAATTGTATGTTAGTATAAAATATTTATTTAGTACTAGCTGCGCCCCGCGGTTTCACCCGCGTAAGTCCCGTTCCCGCGGGAATATCGGGATAAAAAGTAGCCTATGTGTTAATCCAGGGTATCACCTATCTACATACCAAATTTCAACCAAATCGGTCCAGCCGTTTTTGCGTGAAAGAGTAACAAACATCCATACATCCATACATCCATACTTACAAACTTTCGCCTTTATAATATTTATAGGATAGGACTGCTTTTTTTACAAAGAGGTGTGGATGATTCCACATGAATGTGATTGTGTTGATTGTGTCACAATAATTAATACTCTGGTGGCTGGTGTCAATACTCTCGCTTGTTACTTGAATTGCTACGCCGTAGCACGTAGCAGCTACGAGATCGAAAGCGTAGCAAATAGTAGAATAGTGACATTATTTTGTTTACCTGCAGGAATGTGACAGTGAGTGAGGAGCTCATCGTGAAGATTTCAGATTACGCGATGTTCTGCGAGGAGTTTGTGGGTGAATACCACATCACGCCAGACGGCACTCAAATGCCGCTGCGCTGGATGGCATGGGAAAGCCTCTTAATGGTACTTTTTTTAAGAATTAGCTTCATAACCTATACCTTAATCTATACGAGTATAAGGCTTTTGTGACGGACTGACAGATCATTACACAGCCTAAACCTAATGAAACTTGGAGGGTACATTCATCTTATGATAAAGGGGAAAACTAAGAAAAAAATTGTAAATTCTACCCCTAAAGGGGTGAAAACAATAAGGTACAAACAATGTTTTGTTGACCGTTTTGCATAGAAGATTGCCTTAACTTTAATAAATTCCATCAGTTTCTTAGTCAACATTCTGAGAGTTCTGATAAAATAAGTGCGCATTTTAAACGAGACCTCTGTTTAGTTTCCAGTTCATTGATTCGTTGAATTATGAATTCACTGAGTAGTAGAGCACTTGATCCCTGAATATGCAGACTGAAGAGCCCATTCCTTTAGTCGTGGCTTTTTCGTCAAATTATTATTTTTAAACCGGGTATTTATCACGTACCTACCTATTTTTATTATTTCTTTGTAAATAGGTACGTGATAAATACCCCGTTTAAAAATAATAATTATGTCACCAAATCACGAAAGTTTACAAAGTTTAATTTTTCGTCAAATTTCTTAACTTCAACTTGAATTGTTTTATTTGTTTTAGGGAATGTTCTCACCGGCCAGCGATGTCTGGTCGTTCGGAGTGACGGTTTGGGAAATATTGACGTACTGCTCGGCCAAGCCATTTGACGAGATGAACGATGACCAGGTAAAATTATTGTTTTTAACGTCTTTTTTTAGCCTATTCATTTCGAGAATCTAAACAGAACTTGAATAATACTTTTGGTGATCAAAGTACTTTTATCCTATCTGTAACCTTTACAAAAAATAAGTTGGTGGACTCTGTTGACCACCTAAAGATCTCTATCATGGCTAAATCGATTTTTTTTATGAATTAAAATCTATATTTCTTTGTATCTAGGTGGTAGCAAACGCTAGAGAATGGCGTTGCGGGGGTCGCGGAGCTCGCGTGCCTTGCGCACCACCGCCGCGCTGCCGCCGCGAACTCTATGACCTGATGCACGAGTGTTGGCGTCGGGAGCCTGAACATCGCCCACGCTTCCACGACTTACACCGCTTCCTCGACCGCATGAGTCACGGCTACCAGCCGCCTATGCATCGCTAGACTGGAGGTAATAATTCTGGCAGGATTTAGAACCAATGTAAAGTGTTTAGATCCGAAAGGTTGATATTGTTTATCGGTTGTTTACTAATGTTCAACTTTGAGTGATGACAGAATACACTACAATATACGCCCATAATAACTGGACTGGTTTTTCAAATATCAACTCAATGCCAGTGCGAACATAATTCGAAGAATGTTTCATAGTTTTTTCAAATGATCCAAAATATTTTGTTAATGGTCATGAAGTCTGCTATAGTTTTAAATATTATCGACTGCCTTATATGACTATAGTGTGTTTTGTTCACGCTTATAACGTACATATTAACTAACCGTAGCATTGCACCAGCGTTTTCCGCTAGGTTTTTTAAGGCGTGATAAAGTATAGCGAGAATCCAAGGTGCCAGAATTGTTGATTTTATCCTTTCACGCAACGATCACAGCGTGAACGGTCATCAGCGATCTTATACGACGTTTTGGACGTCCGCGTTAAATCCAAGTTCTAACGCCGAATACAAGAGCTTCAATAGCATAGGCAATGTGATTCCAGATTGCACTCTATACGACAATCCAGTATTAGTAAATAGTAATTATTAATTAAGGTACCGCACGTTCTAGAAGACGTGCAGCTTTGCAACCCCGCCCGCGCGACTCGCTTGTATTTTGATGACGTGGACGGGCGCGGGTTACCGTCTTAGATGGTTAAGTTTCGTCGTTCGACCCACTTTCGGGCTTGCGACGGTCTCTTTCTGAGTAGGTTTCTGAACAGCAGTGAAGAAGCGTGAGAAAGCGATAGCTCTTCAGGAATCTATAACATAATTATATTTTCTGGCGCTGCGTGCAGTCCCACTGCCACTGTATTCGGAGCGGAGGCGGCGCGGCGGCCTGGTGTGTCATCCCCTCCCCATCACTTTCGCCTAGCGCTCCCCAGATCTTCCACTATCACCGCCTCTATGGCACTCCTTTGGACGCTACTTCAATACGCGATAGAAACCGTATGCAACACGTCGCCGTCGCTCATTTAGTGTCACCTTCAGGGCGTTCTGTTTCTCATTGCATATTCAAGTAGTGGCCCAGCCGAGACCGGCCGCGTGTCGAGCGCTGGCTCGGAGCGGAACCAATAACTGCTCCTCACACCAGCACCTCGCCTAGCGACCGACTCTCGGCTTTAGAATTAAATCTACTCCTAATTCCTAATGATGATCCTATATTTTTTTATCAAACCTTATATGTATTTTATAATCTTAAGATATGGTATACTTCGGAGGGTAAAGCCTCTAGGGCGATAGACGCCCCCTGTGCTTCTTGTTTTCTTCAATCGAGCACTTAATGTTTAAGGTAAGGTTAGGCCGCTCCCGGAAATGTAGACACAAAGGAGGTAATTTTAAGAGAGAGATTTTAGTAAAGCGAAGCGGTCCGCGCGCGGGCCGACGGGTGATATTTTGTATGTGTTTATATTTCCGGGGATAGGAGCCACCATAAGTTCAACGCACCCGAATTAATGTATTGTATCTGCGTGTACCGCGGTCTAGCCTTGTGGCCGTATGATAATAGAACTTAGTTTAGGAAACATAAATGTTTTAACTTCAGACCTACAATTAAAACGAATGATTGTCGTCACTGTACTTTAAGGATTTTCTCGACTTAGCCCTGAACTCATCTGGCCGATCTATAAGTGTTAAATCAAAATATCGAGTAGTTCCCCATGTACCCGCATCCTTTCGGTGTTGTATCTTATCGATAGTCACTATATAGTAAATCTTCGATGTGAAACTTGTAAATCTATAAAACAGGACGTTTTATTTTCGAATTGTAGTCATAATACTTCACCGTACATGTAGCTACATGTACATGTGCATGTAGTATGTGTATGTGTGTGTAGCTAATAACGGCGAAGAATTTTGGCAATGCCAGCTGTAAAATCAACATCAAGAGTGACCGAACAACTTAGCTCACTTAGAGTAGTCACTACTTGAAATTAGCTGAACACACTCCAACGTCTAAATGTTGTTTAAGCGTTCCAACCTTCCATCGCTGTTCGGTTACACCTACGTTTCTTTACTGTTGAAAGTTGACTCGGGGCACCGTGCTTGCCTGAACTATTGTCAACGCCAGCACTGTCAAATGTAAAATTATGTACACTCAAACATCAGCTGTGTCGAACATCCAAATATCCACAAAAACTTTCGATGATGCTTTGGCAGTGCTGCGCAATGCTGCTACGATTTTCAATTTGGGCATTGCTTGGGCACTACTTTCACTGCCCAAGGCGCTGTCTCCACGAGCGAGAAAATCGTGACGAGTCCGCCCTCATATCGTCGGAGAATCTCCACGAACGAGCGATAATATCGCCGCGTATCGTCGCGAGTCGTAACGGAATCGCAGCCTTTCCGCGGCGACTCGTAACGGTATCGCCGCGTTTCCTTGTCGAAATGTCCTTGCTTGACGAGAGGTTACGCTGAAATGACGCTGCGTTTGACAGCGCGCTCGCGCGAGAGCGCCGCGAGCGCGCGGCGGGCCCGCTGCTAGTCGCGACGGGTTAGCGACGATGTAACGACGTTTCGCGCGCTCGTTGCCACTCGTCGCATCGCGGCGATAATATCGCCGTGTGGAAACGGCTTCTAGAGAAGTGTATAGAAATACGTGGCACGACGATAATATCGCCGCGATTCTCTCGCTCGTGAAGACAGCGCCCAAGTCAAACAGAGTACTATCGAGACGAGAGACAACGCAAAATCAATTTTTACAATATTTCCTTCGTAATGACATTTGGTAAATGGTTAACTAACTGTCTTTACGAGGTGAGTCCGGTTCTCCGGCTTATGATCATTATGGTGTTCATTTTATCAATTTTATTTGGTTAGATTTTATCATCTACCACTAAAAAATAACACATGGCTAAAAATAAAAAAAAATAAAAATAAAATAAAATCAAATAGAATATGCTCTAAGGAAAATGTGTAAATAAGAGTATATTTATTTTTCTAACGCCTTTCTATAAATAAATCTGTCCTAATAGTTATATTCTCTTCGTATTTATTCGTAGTGGCATGTGACTCGCTCATAATCATATGGGTTTCATGTAGTATAAGTTGAGTCAGCGTTTGGTCGCTGACTCTACTTATGCTAAATGAAACCACGTAGTTTTTGAATACGGTGGATTTTAATCCACGTTTTAATAACTTTAGTATCTGACGAATTAGGATAACTACTATAAGTCAGACATGGTTTTCGTTAGGGTTAGAGTTGGGAGTGAGATTGGCACTTAAATTTTCTCTCATGCTGTGTCTTCTATAGGTAATCTCCAAGGACGAATATTTGTCCTTGATACTATCACATTTGTCTTCACACATCCACATAGAGCGACGTGTCGAAATAAAGAACTGTCGAAGTTCAGAGGTACACTCCAAACTCTGTGCCTTGTATTTAAAACAGAGTTAGTTGGTAACGTGATTACTAGGCCAAGATCTAGGGACACAGTTTCTATATACAGGGTGTCCCGTAACGAGTTGATAATCCTTCAACTTGTGCCCAGTAAAAGCTTCACGGTTTTCGAGTTATCGGAAATTTAAGAAATTTTAAATTTTTTTGTACCCATGTTCATTCTTTTCGATGCCAAAATTACGTATAAAGGAATTTTCTCAATCTGTTTTTTTAGTATTCTTCCTTGCATGCCAAATGAACAGATTTTTTATTAGAACCATTCAAAGTAAGCAAAATTTGTTTTGCCAAATCCCAAAAGTTTGGAGTGCTGCTGTGGCGTAAAAAAATTGTATCGTCCTAACTAATAAATAACTTGCCCACTTCATTGAAATTCTAAAATAACACATGGTATTTCCAACTTTCGATTCCAACAACTCTTTTATTTGTGATCTTGGCATTGAAAAGAATGAACGAGTGTAGAAAAAAATTAAATTTTCTTAAATGTCCAATAACTCGATAACCGTGGAACTCTTACTAGGCACAAGTTTTGATTTTCTGGTTTTTTATAATGTCCTCTACCCATTAGTTAAAGAATTGTCCACTCATTACGGAACGCCCCTTCTATCGGACCCGGAAGACTGAAATTGTTCTGGTCACAAAAAATTATCTCTTTCCTAAAAACATCGAAATCGGTCAACCTACAGCAACAAAATTACGAACACTACGAGGACGCTCGCCGGGATTAAATAACATAAAAATAAATGTAAGTAAATGTTAAATAAGTGATGCTCACTCGGGGAGGTATAGTTATTAGTATGCCCAATAGAAGAGTCCTTTATATTCTACTTTGGCTCTGTTTGGGTCAGTCAACAATACCCTGCTTGGCTACAGGCGCGGAAACTAGCACAATCTCACTCCTAAAATATGAGGTTCGGTTTAGAGCACTAAATTGGTAACTTGGTTGTAACGTTAATTATTAGGCCCCAAAAGATGAATAACTAAAGAATATTTACTACAATTACTTAAGATGTGAAACATGAATTTATGTTAATAGGAAGAACGAAAGTGGATTGAGATGTGCAGAAGAGTTTATGTTGACAATATGAATGAAAGGAGATTGATTGAATGAGATGTGCAGACCAATTTATGTGGATACTAGAGCTGCCCGTCGCGGTGTTACCCGCGATCCCTCGGGAAAACATCATTTTCCCGGGATAAAATATAGCCTATGTTCATCAGGGATAATGTAGGATTCTAATGCTGAATTTTTCAAATCTATGCAGTAGTTTTCGAGCCTATTCAATTCAAACAAACAAATCTTTCCTCTTTATAATATTTTTATATTATATAGTAGTAGGTCTATAATTACTAGTATTTTCATTTCAGTATGCAACCAAGTTATCAATCACGTTGTAGTTTTAGGTTAGACAAAAATGAACACCACGCTAACACCTTGGCTACGTTTAACTAACATTTAAGTTGTATATTTTTCGTGTTCGTTTGAAAAGCAATACCAATTTATAGTGTAAATAGTAGCTAGATGTAATGTGGAAATAATTTAAAGCTCCGTAGCTGTTAAGCTGACATGAATGAAATAATAGTGATTTTTATAAAGAAACTAAATAATCGTTCGGTATTTGAATATGTGGGGTCAGGACGCTTCCACTGCGTCCGTTGCAACGGCTCCACTAATACCAACGCTAAAATGTTGTTTATTTTATGCTGCCCAATAATTTAAATCGCCACCACTTTTAAGTTCCTGATTTTTTACAAATAATTATTAACTAAAACTTAACGGCTACGGGTCTATAAAAATTAGTTTAGCAACGATCCAACACTCATGCAAGTGATAGACTGCATACGGAGTGATGGAGGCCTACGTTAAGGCGAAGAGTAGGAACAGGTGGAATGCGGAAAGTTTCTTCATTACGTTACGTTTACTTACGATTCTTCATTGCAAATCGTATAGTTTGATCTTTGTATAAGATTTTGTTTTACAGTTTGTATTTTAATTTCTCTATCACACATATTTTTTAATTCAGATTTCGGTAAAATTACTATTTCAATTCTAATTTATATAATTTTCACATTTTATCATTTTTAATTTTTAAATCCCAGTAGTTCTGTCAACAGAACAGGTATACGATATAAATATAATTTACTGTTTTCCATGAGTTAGTTATTTTCAATATTAGATGATTTTATTTTGTTTTACTTATTAAAAGGTAGGCAGACCGCCACCTGTCTCTGTTCTTTCGGGGCGTATACGTCTTTATTTTATGGGGAATTAACTTTTTTCAATTTCATCATAAAATTAACTCTGTAAACGAACCATAGTAGTGTAAGCCCAGTGCTCCACCAATAATGTTGACGATGTCTGTGATAAAAACGACGGAGGAGATATCTTTATGGTCAAAACAGTTCTTGAATGTTATCTTTAAGGCTTTTTGTAGGAAACATCAATGCAGCAATAGTTAAGTATTCGCATTGTGGCTACAGAAACAATCACAGCCATCATAGATTATTGCTGATATGATTGGTGAGGCATTGTTCGGCCAAATTCAAGTCTTTTCGTTTGATGGTGCACCATAATACCAAATCTATAAGCTATTTTAACTACCGAGATCTAGACCGAAACCAGGGCCTAGATATCCGTTGAGAAAAAACTTAGGTCGTTGGTTATTTTGAGCTGCACAATATTTTGTTCTTTTAAGTTCTCAAGTAATATTGTCATAACGAAACGGCTTGGAGCCTTGGCTCTTTAAGTTTTAATTAGCTTAGTGGATACCGAGCATAAGTTTAATAATACTTGAAACTTCGTCAAAAGTTGCATTTGACGGTGAACTTTATAGTTCAAAATCCTAATAGTTACCGTTGGCGTAAATGTAGTAAAACACTAAGCCAAGATTTAGGTGGTTGAGTAACATGGTCACAAGTTTGAACTGTTGATTAAACTTGTGTGAGGTGTTGAGTGGGGTACTGCGTCTATGTTCACTTTTGTAGGGAATTATATTCACTGGCGGCATTCTTCTGATCTTCTTACCATCAAGTAAACTCGATAGTGATTTTACAAATACTTGTAGCATGGCGCAAGACCCGGCATAGTTCGCAACGCAGTAAGCCGCGCGTATAGTTAGAGCACTAGACATTTTATTTGGTTTTTACTTATTTTCAATTCTTAGTGCCTGAGCTTGCAGCTGGCAGCAAGCGCCTTTTCGTTGATAGTTTTAAGTTAAATTAGTTCTAGCTGTGACATGAATATAGGTTTTTATCTGTCGATATTCTTCTGTATGCTGCCTTGAGGGCCTGTGGTTCGCGTTGAGTTCTTAAATACACTTTTCTGCTAAGGTACTTTAAAGGCTGCTTGAGAATTGATTAACAACTCATCACCATACTTTTCTGCTAAGTTTCTATCAACTTTCTTCAGAAACTATAGATCAACGCAAGGCTAAACAACTGCCTTTTTAGCTAAGTTGCCCATCAAGACAAACATTATGGGACAAAAACGTTGAAGAAAGGATTTGCCAGTTTATTTATTTATTATATATGGATGATATTATGTATGGATGTCTATAATAAATAGATATCCATTTACATAATTACATTTTGACCCACCGACAAGGGCGAGATTGTCTCCAGATATAGGCGAATTGCAGAACTGAAGGCTTACCTAACAATGGGATGAAAAAGGCTGATGATGTTGATTTTGTTTTAAAATTATGGCCTCCAACAAAACCTACACTATTCGGTTACAGTGCCCTACTGGGTTTGCATACAGCAGATCGACAACTACGAGTATTAATCAGATGTATATAAGGTCACCCGCATCAAATAGAATGTTGGGGATGTCAAAATTTATAAAAAGCTATATTTATATCATCATGTCTAGTGTACATAGGACCGTATTATTTATAATAATCTAATTTTTCAGTGTCAGTAGACGTGGCTTAAAGACATTCGAGATATTTTTTGTATTATTATAAATATATACGGGCATCAAGTTAGTATTCTAACTAAGGACTTGTATAATGCGTAGTGGCTAGTCTTAAGACCCGTATATAATAAATTTATGAGTTAGTCTTAAGAACGTCCCACTGCTGGGCATGAGTAGTAGACTCATTAGGCTAAGAGTCCCAATAAGGGCATGGGTCCTAAACCCATTAGGTTTAAGGTAGATAATGTGTGTCAGGATAACTTAGATAGGTTTTGCTTCTTTTCGTAGCTCTCCGTATTTCGTTGTTATAAATTTTATTTGCTTGGTTATTTTTCTTTTTTAGAACATATAGAGATTGTTCTATTTTTCTAATAAAAAGTCATGGCCATGTTGCCCGTTTGAGGGCGTTGAATTGATTTACTTTGATGGAAGTAAGCGAATAATACTTACTTTACATACATAGAAGAGACGATAAGTCTATTGAGAAATGAAAAGTCTTATCATTTTCGATTCCGACGGGATTCGAACCCGCGACGATCAGACGATCCTCCTAAAGCCGGAGTGCCTTCAACCGCTCAACGATAATTCTTCATTATATAAAACAACATTTTCTTTTTTTTACGTAGAAAATTCCTACTGCTATGTCTCTCGTCTCTTTAGGTACATGCAACACTAGACGCATAATAATATAACATTATGTACTCTAAATCGCCTAAAGCTCAAATCTATATTTACAAAAGCATCGCATTGCCCATTAACAATCCGCGTCATAGCTAACTTATTAGATAGATCTTAAAATAAATATATAGGTACAAGCAATATACAGCAACAGGGGCCACGGCCTATTTGATATAGGTACAAAAAAAATCAATGCGATGCATTATAATATAAATCTCTTCATAGGAACACTGACTCTTGCCACTTCTATCTGCATTTAAAGAAAACAAGTAAGTTAAGGAAACGTAGGTCTTAAAATATATTTACTACAGTTGAATTCATTTAAAGATTGGTGTTTACTTAATGTTCTAGTGTTTAATTGTATATTTTATGAATAAGCGCATGGTTTTGAAAACAACGAAATAAATAGATCAATACTTTAATCAGCTATTTATAATATCATGTTATACTTTCTTGCGTCCTTTTTCTTCATTGACTCGCGCTGTCAATATGCAAGACCCAAATCCTCAAATCTTACACTATCATAACTGGCTGAGCTACACGATCATTGGAGTGGAAAGAACAATAGTAATCCTTCTCTTCTACTGGATTAGCTTAATGAACAGCAATGATTGACATCTCGAGTCTTATCTAATACCATCATAATTATAAAGGCTAGCCTATCTTACCATCTATCCATTAGTATAGCTATATCTATCCCACCATCTATCCAGTAGTAAAACTATATCTATCCCATCATAATAATATAAAGGCTAGTCTATACCACAATCTATCCAGTAGATAGCTATATCTATCCCACCATAGTATATAGGTAGGCTAGTCTATCCCACCATCTATCCAGTAGTTTAAAGTCTTATCTATCCCACCATAGTATAAAGGCTCTTTTAAAATTTTATGTATTAGATTAATCATACCTAGACTAAGTTCGTAATTTAGGTAATTTTAATATCAAATATGAGTGTAATGTGTCACGTTAGTGTTTACTTTTCGATGTATCTGTATGTTGTTGTGATTTTAACCCATTAGTACGTTCCCCATCCTATTATCCCCAGCTTCAGCTACTTTTAGGGTTTTGTACTTACTCGTAGAAGACTCGTTTATAGTCCGCCTGTCTCTTGGTGTCAGTCTGGACATCATTTCAAAATGATGGACGAGGCCAAAATGTTTATGATTGAAGCCTTTTATGTCAGACTAATGTGCATACAAGTACAACGGTACAGAACTCTGAGGGTTCGAGTACTACTCTGACTTAACTAATTATTTGAAATAAGTGTATTAGTAAACATAATATTTTAAAACTCGTATCAATCGTAACTTCATTCATATCATCGTTATTCTTTACATCGTTGGGTTATCTTGAAAAACTATGTACTTCATATTGTAGTAATTACTTATAACTTTAAAAGGTGTGTTGTAAAAGAGGGGTCTTTGGCTTTGTCACGCTATAATACTGTAAGGAGTTCACTCCAGCGCTGATATATAAAGCTTCAGAGAAGGCCCCTTTGTTAAGCGGTGGGACCAAGTTTCATAAACACGGATAAAAATTGCCAGTGTCGGCTCTCGTACATCGACTGGTGAAGCTTGACTCTTCCCTCGTTCGGTCTCGGCCCGTCGCCAACTTACGAGGGAATCGGCTGCATTTTGTAAGCACTCGGGGCTCATAGACATCTGAGATTTAGACCGTGAGTAAGCTCCAATCAAAACTTACATCTCGAAACCCGTCGATGTAAATATCGTGTGAAAGACAATATGTAATTATCACCATACTTATAAATAAATCTAATTCTATAACGGTTTCGGCCTAGTAATTTATCAGTATTTTAAAAACTTGCCTCAAAATCGTTCTTCTCCGTGGGACAATTGAATAGGTACTATTTCTTTGTTTTAACTTTTTGAAAAACAATGTAAAAAATTGTATAAATTATGTACTTAAGCTGTTCTTTGGAAGCTGTTTTTTTGTTCTTTGTTATATGGTGAATAATCGTTTTGGCACTATCGCCAATTTGCTGAGTGACCAATGATAGTGGTATTAACTGCCTTAAATCTTCGTCATCAGTGGTTGGCCACTAGCTCTAACGTAAAATGGTTATACTCGTATGTAGTGGTAAATGACACTGGCAGGCAAAGGCTAAGGAAGTTGAAAGATAGGATACTTAAAACATATCGACTTGTTATTTTATTGTATTTTCCAAAAGAATGTTGACGTTACCCATTGTACTTCGGTGAACAGGCACCCTAATCATACCTGGAGTTACGTATCATTATTTAGAATCGACGTATAAAACTTTCCGCTCATTTCTGTTTAGAATAATAAAATTTTACTTATAATATTGTTCAGTATTATTATAATAATTGTAATTTCGATGTTTTAGCACTCGTCATTATTAAATATAATTATTGGAAAGTCTCACTATGTTTATTGATGTATAATTAAATGTCTGTTTTCTTCATTTCCGCTCTCTAAATGAAATCAACTCTGTAAAAATCAATTTTTAAAAGACTAAGGCAGAAAGCCTTCTTTTTATGCAGTATTTAAAAAAACAATGTTAATGAATAATTAAATGTTGAATAACATATCAAATAACTGTTTTATTGAAATCCTGTTCGCCTCCTTGTCCTTCTTTCCAGCACAATGCTGAGTTATGGCCATGTTTACCTGGGCTCTGCTGCGCACAACCAGGCGCGGTCGCAGCCTGAAATTTGGGGGGGGGGTCACTACTGAATTTTGGGGGGGGTCACTACACTAATATTAGATTTTATTGCACAATAAACAAGATTTTACTATTAGACGTGTACGATTTTGTGACGGGGGGGTGGGGTCATGTCGCCTGTGACCACCCCCCTCGGACCGCGCCTGCGCACAACTAGTTATAACTAAATCGTAAGTTAGGCATATTTTAGGTTTAATCGTGTGTGAAGTGTTTAAGTGTCTAGGTAAATAAAAATATTTACTTTCTTTCTTTCTTTTCCAGCGACTATTAGCAAAGTTAGGAGCCATTTTCTCGTGCTCCCATTATTTTGTCCCATTAATGGGTCCACAAGGGAGAACTCGTAGTCTCATTAGTATGCGATTGTGGAAGAAGATAATATCTTGATCAAAGTCGTTAAGTTATGTTAGGATAGTGAAAAAATACGTAACGTTGCCATTTTATGCACTAAACGATATGACTAAACTGTAACTTGATGAACACACAAAACTTTGAGCTCACACCAATTTTTTTAAATTAAGTTCGAAAAGTTGGTTCTATAAAGTGCTATCTCGACTCAACTCAACAACTTCCAGATTTACATATAAATACGTACCTAGATATACATAGACAGTCATACATACGTACATGTAAAACCAAATCCAGTTCTCAATCCTCGTTCCTTACCGCTGAATCAATTAGGTACCTTTCATAATCTATTATTATTGAGTAGGTAGGTAATTTAATGTGTTCATTCAAATAAGGGTGCTCGTACAGTGCAGCCGAGCCGTACGAGCAGCATTTTTTCTATTGAATTGACAGTTCGGCGCGTTCGGCTCGGCTGGACTGTGCGACCACCCTTATTTGAATCGGGCGGGGCTGGCTATAACTACGCGTACAGATAAAATCCCGTACCCGCGTAGGACAGAAAACGAGAAAAGCTAAATAATTAAAGCTATAATAATTAAAAACAAAAGATTTAATAATAAATGAAACTTTATTTCCATTAAAATATTTGTAAGTTTGTATGTACTTTACATAATAATATTATTTAAAAAACTTCCGCTATAAACTAGGTATGCCTGGCAATTAATGCGAAATTAATAATTCAGTTCCAACTCTTGAGTACCAAAGCTTTAAAACATGGTGCATTAGCCAAAGCGGCTACAAAAAAAAACAGGGTCACGACTGTATCCCCAAGGCGCGGTAGACATTCTCTCAGATCTTTATATTCCATTATCTTATTTTTTTTTTTTAGCGGCTACTATTGGTGGAAATATATCATCATGAACTCAACTTTACTCAGTTAGCTTAAGTTTTAAATATCTTAGTACATGTACAGTGCCACTTATCTGGACCGGTGGCCAAAAGAGGAACTAAAATTAAATTTATTTTTCTGCCAACACCAAATGTGATAACAGTCCTCACCGGTTCAGATAAGTTTGTGATGGTTTGTGGCACAATTAGACCTGGGCGGTTTACAATTTGGTGATTTTGGGTCAAGTAAATTATTAATTAATTCTAGCAAGTGATTTAGTAAACCTCACAAGTCCGCAATGACTTGTGAGTTTTACTATGTTTAGTTTGCAGTTTCTAACTTCATTGCTAGTTGGAAACATAGGCGGATCCAGGGGGGGGGCACGGGGGCACGTGCCCCCCCCCCCCCCCCAGAAGATATTTTTGTGTACCTACTAACTACGAAAAATTCATAAATTGTGAAATTTTTGTCAGTTTTTGTTTCTTGTGCCCCCCCCCCCCCCCGACCCCTCCCACCCCCCAGAAAAAATCCTGGATCCGCCCATGGTTGGAAATACAGACGCGGGAAGCTGATCGATTGTTGATCGAAGAGTGGATCAAAGCATTTAGGTAAGGAACTGGTATTATTCGATCACTTAGTGAATTTTTACATTGTTTCTTGTAATAATAAAACCTGAACAAATTCGATTTTGAGAAAATAAAATAAAGACAATCTAATATTTTGAAATATTCTGCAATGTATGATTATCATGGTATAAAAAGCTGAACATAGAAAAATCTCGCTGTCTCAATGTTTTAGTAAAGAAATATTGTACAGAAATAGAGTAAACACATACTACTGTAAAATGAATGTAACCAATACAATAGTGTGTACAGGATTTTGTGGTGTGACTGGGTTTTTATAAATTCATCAATATGTTGAAGCTTACACGTCATACTTAATTACTATTTCAACTACTTACTAAATTGACTCAAGATTTATCAAAATTGGTAAACTATTCAGATCAATAACAGAACAGAAAGTTATATAATCTGAGAAATACGCAGTCATAAATACGATATACTTGTGGTAAAATACAAATAGATAATGTATTGTCTTAGTCACTATAATAATACTAACTAGTACATTGTACCTACTAAATGTATATAGGTAGGTACAACGTTTCTTTAAAACTAACTGTGATGAAATGTACTTCTGGTATATTACGATCGAAAATCGAATTAATATACCTGCACAGAATTAAAAGGTAACGTCGATCAATGGCAAAATGTATATTTGCCCCTATATCTGGCACTGCTTTGCCGAAGCAACTTGAGTAGTATGTAGTTGATAGACATGTCATATGGAGTTGATAGACATGTAATAATAATATGTAGTTGATAGACATGTGATAATCATTTAAAATCCCAATAGTTAGTAATAATCAAGAGTATTCAACGAAAACATTAATAAGTACGAACTCAACTTCATATCCTAACCTTTCATTGTTCAGTCCGATACAAGCTCGACTTACAATGGACCTCCTTTACTCCTACTACTAGATAACTTATAATTCTAAAATCATAAAAATGGAATGATAAAACAAATCAAGTCTTGGCACAAGCATTTGGACGGGATAAGCTAAAAAATAAGTGGGAAAACTGGGAACCATTTACGTGTAAAGTTGTATGCTTCAAATTATTATGATCATCAGATCAAAAAGAAGCCTTACCCCCGAATTCAACACGGATAACAATCCGATACTAATATTGGATCAATAGACTCGTATAATGATCTGTGGGTGGAAATATTTTGTCTTGTCTTTCTATGCTGGCCGCCATATTGTTATCAAAATGGCGGTCACTAGTGCAACCTGCGTATAAAAAATAGTTGGCAGGACTTCTGTGTAAAATATTCATACCCTTTTAGCGTTTCACAGTGAAACATGGAGCAGGCATTAAAATTTAATTTAAATATAATATTATCAAAATTCAAGAAGTAAGGCGACTGATGTTGTGGCCATTCTTGTTACTTAAAATTACACAGATTACTTAACTATGGTATAAAAGTATTTTTAGGTATATAGGACGCAATAACAAAATATACATTTCTTAAAATACAACAGATCTAGGTTAGGAACGCGCAAACTAAGCTATGGGACGGTTTATACAAAAAATTAAGATCCCGTATCAAGAAGCTGCATAAGTCTTAGCTTAAAAAAACAATAAATATAATATATAATTGTTATAAAACATTTCACTCCAAAAAATATATAAAATATAAAAAAGTATACAAGAGATTATACTTAATGGCTAATAAAAAATCATCAGTTCGATAGGTTAAGATATTTTGATTCGTTAGTATCAGAGTATTGTATAGTTTAGTTATAAATAAACTAGAATGCAAGAATAAGATTCTAAAGAGATCATTATAAAATCGTACAATATATTTTGTATGAAAAATATGGCGTAGAGCTTTTTTACTCCAAAATCAGATGTATAGAGTATTTTTATATAACTAAGATTGATTGTTATTCAAAGATAGGGTTTGACTATGTCAATATTTTGTTATTAGTGTATATAATATAATTATTGTTAATATAATATAATATACAATAATCACTATAACCGCATAACCTCAACCACACAGGTACGATATAAAACTCGAAGTAGGTAGTGTGCTTGATGAAATTAATGACGGCACGTTAAATTGTCTATCCCGCTATTTAAGTCGTTAAGCCATGACGGAGGCTTTAGGGCGGCCTCCATCTCCAGAGTTGGCCACTGACTCATACGAACTTACTTAACTAAAAAGGTGATAAGAATGTAATAAAATGAGGCCAAAGCTGTATGATAGGATCACAGCAAATGAAAATTAATAGTTGTTATAGGTGTCAACAAAAAAATAAAAACTCCCCTTTCAAACAAAAAATGTTTTGAAAATCAGTCCAAAATTAGACGGAGCTATACATACAGCCAAACAAGTGAAACTCCTCTTTTTTTAAGTCGGTTAAAAGTGTATAAAACTTCTTTCACGCTACTTAATAATATGTAGATATTATTAAGTAGCGTGAAAGAAGTTTTAGTCACGCCTACAGATTTTATTTTATTTTATTGATTATTTTATTTCATGGGATATTTTTTATTCAATAATAATAAGATTCAATAATATTGACCGTTATTTATCACGCACCTGTGAGGATTTTAGGTAATACACGAAATGTTATAATGTGTTACAGACTTGATTGGTAAATGTCTCAGTCCGTAAAATACAACAGGGTTCTTTCATTTCTTATCTCTAACATTTTTTTTTTTTTGTTTTTCTATAAGGTATAATCATTTCCATTAACAAAAGTTGAGCTTAGTGTTTTAAAATCATCTAAGCCTAATCATCTAATGCTTACGATCTGACGAAGTCCCATTGGTTTGTGGGTTGATTGTCGCAGATAACCATGATGATTGGTTCAGCTCGGTATGCGCGGTCGACGCCAAGGCACATGCCAGCCGCTGTGTTATAAATAGGACTGCCGGCCTGGAATTAACATTATTTTTTGAATACATCATCATCTTCCCGCCCTTTTCCCACATTATGTGGGGTCGGCACAACATGTGTTCTTCTTCCATTCTACTCTATCAACCGTCATCTCAACACAGTGTGTGTTGAGATGACCTTTCTTACTCATGTAATCCTTCACACAGTTCACCCATCTTTTGTTTGGCCTACCTCTGCTCGAAAATCTATATATTTATTAAGTAGGTATACCACATCATATATATTAAAACATTTCCAAAGATAATTCCTTTATTCCATCCAGTCCTACCAGTAGTTGATAGTCGAACTGTTTGAATGTTTTTTTTTCCAAATTGTTATACTGACGGATCGAACTATTTTGAAACATAGATTTTATTCCAAATAGATTTACTAACTCCGAAGTACAGTCATCAATTTACGATGTGCAAAGCCGGCCAAAAGTGGAAAAAAAACGGTAGGAACAAGTCAGTTCTGGCACTCGCCAGCCGCTACCGCGGCACGCTTCGCTCGGCTCGTGCATAGTTTGGTCACTATTGATACCATGCTCGTCGCTACGCTCCTCGCAACCTATTCTACAGGTCTGTCAGCCTGTTATGGCAACCTGACTTATTTAAAGAAGATTGTAATCCCGAAAATCCCGGGATTTGTTAAATTTAATCCCGGGATTTTTAGGACTCAAATACGACCGGGATCGAATCCTCTAATTGAGATCTACTTGTTTTTTTTTGAGAAATGTTATTTTCTAGGCTGACTGTACATTTTTTCAAAAATCAAAAAATGCAGTTGTTTTTATTTTCAAAATATACCTATACTGCCGTCATAAGGAAAAAAAACGTTTCTGACATTTTTTTCAATTTTGAGTTATATATACCATCGGAATCAGTAAAAAAAGACGCACCTACCAGTATTTTTTGGTTTTGGCTAAAACAAACACAACCCTACAAATCTTACTGTTAAAAAAGACGCATTTGAAATTTAGTCATAATATTTACGAAATAGAAAAGACATTTCTGACGTTTAATAAGTTGAAAAAACGCATTTTGTAGAACCGTCTTATTTATCTACAATATTTGTAATTCATCATAAGATGAAAAGACATTACTGCTTGGTAATAAGAAGAAAAAACGGTTCTGCGTAGAAAAGTCTTTTCATTGTAGTACTATAAAAAATAGTCAGTCGCATGTGGTAGTAGCGTCTTTTCTACTAAGTATTGTTAGTCGTGCGGGGTGTGGCGGGGGACGCGGTCAGAGCTGTACGGTCAGTTGCGCCCAGGCAGTCAGAACCTAAATGGCAGAAACTAGTCATACTATATTATAAAGTTTCATTCACGTGTTATTAAATTAAAGTAATATGATTTTGTTTCAGTGTGCCAAAATGAAACGTAATCGATGCGCAAAAATAATTTCATTAGTGCCATCAACCAGTTCCTGTCAGGATGAGGTACAGGAACAGGAACAGACAGATCCAATTTGTGACGAGCTGAGCTGGTTTTTGGTGAAACAACTGAAAATGTCTGTTTGAACTATACGGGTCTTCACAACGATTCACCCAGCGACCTAGATTTTGACTCTGATGACTCCATTTTGGACAAGAATTATATTCCTTCAAGTTTAGATTCAGATTCTTCTACGAATAGCATTCCCAACTCATCACAGTATAACGTTACTATCCCCGAGTCACCCGAAGTCTCAAATGACGAAGAAACGCTGCAAAATCTGTCAAAAAAAGGGAAAATCCGAAAGCGTAAGAAGCATGATGAACCACCGGCACAACGGAAAGAAAGGAAAAACTGAAAGATATGGAATCTAAATAAAATCCTTGTCAAAAATGGAGTCATCAGAGTCAAAATCTAGGTCGCTGGGTGAATCGTTGTGAAGATCCGTATAATTCAAACAGTCATTTTCAGTTGTTTCACCAAAAACCAGCTCGTCACAAATTGGATCTGTCTGTTCCTGTTCCTGTACCTCATTCTGACAGGAACTGGTTGATGGCACTAATGAAATTATTTTTGCGCATCGATTACGTCTCATTTTGGCACACTGAAACAAAATCATATTACTTTAATTTAATAACACGTGAATGAAACTTTATAATATAGTATGACTAGTTTCTGCCATTTAGGTTATTCCTCAACTGATTTTTGAGATAAAAAGTAGCATAATACACATTTTAAACTTTCGCGACTCGAAGACATTTTAAATTTTATTACGGGACTTAATCGCGTAGGTATAACATTTGTTTATTTACCTCGACGTTTCAGTAGCGTTACAGCTACCGTGGTCACGAGAAGACTGCCCGCCGGTACTCGTTCGCCTCTTCGACCGATGAGGAACTACCCTCATTCGGTCAACACAAAATAACATTAGGGTCGCGACACAGGGGGGTGATTTTGTGTTGACCGAATGAGGGTAGTTCCTCATCAGTCGAAGAGGCGAACGAGTACCGGCGGGCAGTCTTCTCGTGACCACGGTAGCTGTAACGCTACTGAAACGTCGAGGTAAATAAACAAATGTTATACCTACGCGATTAAGTCCCGTAATAAAATTTAAAGTAGCATAATGCTTAGAACTACCTATGTACAAAATCTCAGGCCGATCCATTCAGTATTTTTGGCTTGTAGAACTAACAAACAAGCAATAAAATCTTCAAAATATAAACTAAAGCCAGGGTGCCAGCGATGTCTGTAAAAAATTTCATACCCTGTTTACAGAAGCAGCACGAAAAAACCTAAACCATTACTTTAGAAAGATGTCTTACCAAATCTTACAAATAGATACCGTACCTTTTAAGCATTAAATAAATAAATAAATAATGCTGGACTTTTCACACAGCATCATCTAGCCCCAAAGTAAGCAGAGCTTGTGTTGCATTATTATTTAAGATTAAAAAATATTAGCTCTGGTATACCACCTCCAAAGCCTAACAAAGAATACAGAGGCATTACTCAAGAGCGCAAGTCGGCGATCATTCACAAACTGACACCCTTAATGCCAGACAGCAGAAAATCATTCTGGTATAATTTACCTACTGACAAAAACAGCATTGATCTCACTTAAGCTTATGAAGACTGATTTTAGCTAACAAAGTTGTGATTATTATCTCTAGCTAGAATTAATACACGTTTTTTTGATTTCCAAAGAGTTCTCCAACTTTTCTAACATATAATTGTGAGTGAGAGACAGTTTCAGAAGCTGTGATAATTATTTAGAATTAGAAAAGTTATATAGTTATAAGGTAAAAGTTACATAATTTTTCAGAGATTTTATTTAATGTTAAAAAATGCGTGCCCTAGAAGTTTGAGGCTACTATTTTAGTTTTGTTTTTCTTATAAAAATAAGTGTGATTCTCTTAGTTTGTGGTATTATTTGAAAAAAAAATATTTATAAACATGTTTGTAAAAAATGTTTGTTCCAACTTTGATACTAGTTATAGTTACTTAAAAAGTAAAAATACATGTTTCACAAGTAGTATAGTTTATGTAGCAAAAAGTGCTTTAGAAATTTGAGGTTGCTAATTTATTTTTGTTTTTAGTAAAATATTTTGGAATAATATTTTGAGTGGTATGGTTTAGGATTGATAAGGTATCTGACCCTTAAGATATGCAAAATGGGCGTTTCTTTAGGTAATATTTTAAGTTCACTGAAATCAGGTAGGTGTGACTAAGTAGAAAAGCAGCAAATGGTTAAATATGGCTCTTTAATTTAGGTAACGATAGCCTGATAACTCATTATTACTAAGTAAGAAAGACGTTTCTTGAATTACTAAGTTGAATGGCAGTGTCTAGCCAGAAACGTCTTTTCATTGCAGTATTAAGTATTTTCTAGTATTTTTTTTACTAGAAAGAAAAAGAAAATATGCTTTATTTAATATAGCAAATTGTTTTTAATAAAATTTGCATATGTTTTTCAATAGATCAAACTTTAATTCACACTTTAGCAGAAACATTTATTTCATTTCGTTATTCTAATACTCACAGCGAATTTTTTTGTTTATAAAACACAAAACATTTTTTATCTCCATTTCTGAGTTTATGTAGAAACGTCTTTTTTTCTTATGGCGGCAGTATAGTTTTCTAAGAACAAAACCTTCTAACTAAAGCGGGTATCACACTACACGGTACACGGAGCAAGGCTTGCCGGGATCGTCCGGTCGCCCTAGTTAGGGACTCTTAACTTTTATTACACCACTTTTTGTTAGGGTAAGGGACCCTGAATACCGTGTAGGGTGATACCCGCTTAAAAAAAACTGCCCTGAATGTTGTAAAATTTTGCCACACCTTGTATATCAGAAATGTTTATTTACTACAATTATCTACTTTATTCCATCCAGTCCTACCAGTAGTTCGATAGTCGAACTGATTGGATGTTTTTTTTCCAAATTGTTATACTGACGGATCGAACTATTTGGAAACATGGATTTTATTCCAAATAGATTTACTAACTCCGAAGTACAGCTAGGCCCCAAACCGTGATTGTTGCACTGGTTCTTCGTGGTACTGGTGGTACTGGTTGCGAATGAACAGTAGTAGAAACATATAGCTCTTGGAGGTGATCCCAGTGACTGAATGGACTTCGTACATTCGACAACATATTCCAATTCAAAAATTTACCCTGAAAGTTGTACAAAGTACCAGAATGAGTACTTACACTGCCTTTGTGTTTCCATTCTTGCGATCCGCCCAGTTCGTGGCATTTGCCAATATTCGGAGATATGTTGTTAGACGCGTCGAGGCATAGGGTACGGCCAAGGACTAATTCGTGACGGGACGTTTCAAACCACATCTGTGAAACGATTACAAGGTTATACAGTGTGGGGGGAAATTGTACCATAATGACCTTTGTAGTTAGATAGATAGATAGACAGAAAACACTTTATTGCATCATAACAAACACAGAGAAAGGAAATAAATGTAAAAGGGTGAAAGTACAATGGGCGGTCTTATTGCTAAAAGCAATCTTTTCAAGACAACCTTTGGGTGAACTAGATTATACATAAACAATAGAGGACGAATGGTGATGCCAATAAAACACACAGTTAATTAAACTTACACAAAAAAAAAACAAAGTAACATTACTAAAACTAAAAACTTACAAATCATATTAAAAACACATAACAAAAATAAATCATACATAAAACAAACAGATACCTAAGTAGGCAATCATGAACGGGACATTTTAGTTGTAACGATTCAGAGGAACGCAATGAACGAAGATGAGATTGATGGAGAAATTCAAAGCGTTCCTTGAGGTAAGGAGGAGTTGAACAAAATTGTTGAGCTGGTCTCAATCGACTCTATTTTCAAAGTTACTTTACCGAATACCGTAAGTTTTTGCAAAAACATAAAACGAGAAATCAGGATAGGCTTTAGGGTGCTTTTAAGCTAAAAATGTCTGCTTGTTGTACAAGTAACATGTTTATTACCTGGTTGAGAGTTCTGATACAGCTGGCCAGAATGAGATGACTGCCCTTAGTCTTGATGTCTTTGGAGCTTTGCACGCACAGGGTAGTATTTTTCAGGCGGATTTGGAATGAATCGGTATAGTTACGTTTTCTGAAACAAATAAATAAATAATGCTGGACTTTTTCACAGAGCATCATTTAGCAGAGTAAGCAGAGCTTGTGTTATGGGTACCACATGACTGATATACCTACAACTTATATACTTTTTGTTTGTCAATGCATATTATGTATAGAAAACATCCAGACCCGAGACAAATACCTGTTGATCATACAAACATTTGTCCCGCGGCGGGGATCGAACCTTCTGCATCGCAGCGGGCCTTCGCCCACTGTGCTAGCAGAGGTCGTCAAAATTGTCACCTGAGCCATATATCTAATTAAAGATAAAAATAAAGTAAACGGAAAAGTTTTTACTACTTTAATCTAAGTATACAATTTTATAAACTACACAAGACACATTTAAATGGTCCACAGACTTGAACTATTGTTTCCTAAATTAACGAAAATAAATAAATAAAATCTATACTTACTTATACATTTAATTACACTAAAATATAGCTAGCCTAGCTGTACAGCAAGAAATAAATGTTTACCTTTGGATGCGCCGTACGTAAGATTTCCTTTGATTTGCGTGGATAAAAAGTTTAGATGTAAGTTTACAGAGACTGTCAGAGCTAAAAACTATTATCGATGTCTGATCAGTTGAAGAGAATAAAAATCTAGACCGTATTTCTGAACTGGGTGTTATTTACGATTCAAACTTTTTTCAAGCTGGACATTTCACACAGTTTCATGTGCCACTAAAGAAGTAGAGCTTGTGTTATGAGAACCAACTTTTATAGTAACGTATACGAGTGTACCTTTCATCGGAACCGAAACACAAGTTTAGAGACCAATCACGAAGTAATTTTTTTTTTCTTTAACCTATTGTGTGTGCCCCACTGCTGGGCAAAGGTCTCCCCCAACTCTCCAGCCGTCCCTCTCCTTTGATAGGTTCCACCACCCACTATCAAAGGAGTCGAGGTTCTCTCTCCAGCGCTTCCTTGGCCGTCCGCGGCGTCGCCTCTCCTCAGGCTGCCGGGTAGTAACAATTTTTCTTTTAACCAAACAAAATTAAAAGTCTTACCTGGAGTGCCAAGGCTGAAATTTATTCTTGTCTTCGTCATTAAGCGCCGCCATTTTCTTCTTCGCTGCGGTATTGTCGCTGTCTTCCATTTCAGGGTATACGTTCGTCATGTACCATTTGAACGACTTGCATTGCAGCTTTTCGCGTAACTCCTTGCGTTCAGTGATATCGCCAATGGAAACGTGAGCTGCTGACGGGTTCTGAGCTATTACTTTATCCTGGAAACGAGGGAAATACAAATAATGTGTAAGTCCAGAATATACCCTGACGCTGTGTTGGCTAAATGGCAAAGTGTATCGAATTTGGATACAATGGCATCGAAAGGGGTGCACCGGCATCATTTTGAATCTAAATCGTATTTCTATTGTAATATGTATATGTTTGAATGTCCATTGGTATTAATTAATATGTATGTATTTACAAACAAAAAGTATATAAGTAGTATATCAGTTATCTGGTTCCCATAGTACAAGCTATGCTTAGTTTGGGGCTAGATGATGCTGTGTGAAAATGTCCAGCATTATTTATTTATTTTAATTTGAAATGCCGTGCCATGCCGTCCCGATCTGCGTAGGCC
The DNA here is from genome assembly GCA_963565295.1 of Epirrhoe alternata. Classification (NCBI taxonomy): domain Eukaryota; kingdom Metazoa; phylum Arthropoda; class Insecta; order Lepidoptera; family Geometridae; genus Epirrhoe; species Epirrhoe alternata. Next base: position 8,908,695 of record OY751375.1, read on the forward strand.
AGTCGTTAAATCATGACGTAAGGTCATCAAATATGCGTTAAATTGACGGTCCTGGCTGTAAAGTCGTTAAGCCATGACGTAGACCATCAAAGGTAACTAAAAAACGAACTAACCTAGTGTATATATAATAAAATATGAACCGTAGATTAAGTTATTAAAATCTGTTACTTAATAAATTGTCTGAAATCCATACTAATATTAAAATGTGAAAGTAACATGTCTGTCTGTTTGTTACCTTTTCAGACCTTAACTGCTGAACAGACTAAGCTGAAATTTGGCATGGATATATGTTTGTATCCCAGGGATGGACATAGGCTATTTTTATCCCGTAAAAATTTAGTTATCCCGAGGGACCGCGGGTCACACCATGAGGGCGCAACTACTAAATAAATAAATTAAATTGAATGGTGCATGAAATTGTTGGTCCTGACTGTGAAGTCGCTAAAGCCATTACGGACTGTAAAGGGATTCTGTTCAGGTGGTCAAAAAACTCCAAAGAGCCATACTTACAATGTATTCGTCCATCCAAACGTGCGCGAGTCGCATAGAGTTATGCAACATATAGTCCTCTTTCTCACCAAGGCCGTATGGACGTCGTTTGCGGAACACGTGCCCGACGCGGCTGCACGGAATCAGTTCTAAGCAACCACCGCACATCCAAATCTGAAAAGTTAAGTTTCATTTCAAAACGTGAATACACAACTTATTATAAAACGGAATTACATTAAAAACTAGCTGACCCACGGCAAACGTTTTGCCATATAAGTATACTAATATCGCCATAAAAAAATAAGGGTTGGCCCTGGAAGGGTGAAAATTTAGGGTTGGACGTGTTTTTAGTGCTGAATCTTAAAAAAAAAAAATTGCCCAAAAAATTTCTGGGGTGGAACCCCTTATGATTTAGGGGGATGAAAAATTTTTAACATCCGATTCTAAAATTTCATAACAATCGGTCGAGCCGTTTCAGATGTGTCATAACACGAGAATTTAATGTATTAGATTGATCAAGGCATTCGTGAAGTTTGCCGTTTCGAAGAGCAGAAGACAATTTGGTATTACTACGCATCGAAACGTCTCTTAGCCCGTACGTATTGTATTCGATTTAGAGAACAATAATATTTGATTCTATCTATGATGAAACCAGTTGTATTTGTGTAAGATGGGCAGATCGTGAAATGGCCGGCAGTGAACGATATGCCTGGGGATATCATGATATGCACAATTCAACGATCTGTCTACGACATAATGTATCTGAGAGACCCATTTAAGATTACAGAAACAAAACACGCTATGATACGAGTTTTTATTTTAGGTGTCGAGTTGTTAAATGAAGTAACAAAAATGTACTAGTTAAGTAATTATTAACCTATGGATTGCTAACTTTTGCAAAAGTGGGCATGTTTCAAAAATCAATTTACACTCTTGTGCCCTTACTAATAAAGTTGACATAATGTTATGTCAGGCATAAAAAAATTGTATGGTTATTCATAGGTTATGCATGACATAACTTTATGTCAAGTTTATTAGTAAGTGCCAATTTAAGACATCTTATGAGTTGATCCGAGAGAACCGTGCTCTGACGATTTACAGTAATCTTATCTTCTTTCGTTTTGGTACCTGATGGTAATAAATATACTGGACATACCCTGAACGAGATTTCCAAGTTTTCTCCTCCCCACACGTTCATGCCGGCATCGTATTTGCCGATGTGGTTAAAATACTCGCGGTATATTGCAAACAGACCGCCAGCCATCGTTGGGGATCGAATCGGCTTTATAAAGTCTTCATCGTCTGCAAACAACATTTAAAACACTAAAACCCAACTTACTTAATTATTAATTTAATGATGAAATGTAGTCATCTCTCTCCAATGCTGGCTCATTTGCGAAAGGATCTTGTATCATCTTCAATCAATTATAATGGCTAGCTTTTCTTTAATTTGACTCAGGTTATTATTTATTTTCTACCTCTGTTAAGGTTGTAACGCTGCTTGTAACGCAGAAGGTTGCGGGTTTGATCCCCGCCGCGGGATAATCTGCAAATATTTATCTCGGGTCTGGCCATGTATAATATGTATGTATTATAAAAAAGAAGTATATAAGTAGTGTAGATAGATTAACACTTTATTGTACACAAGAACATAATACACATATATCAGTTCATAGTCACAGTTTATCATTTCCTGGTTCCCAAGCTTTGCTTAAATGCTGGTATGTCTATTGTCTATATCACACACAGTATGTAATGTATTAGTCTGATTATCCTAATTTGGTTAATATTTTTGGGCACTGATTTATTAGTTCAGAGCCAGTTGTCAAGCTTGTTCTTAAACGAATTGACCGAAGTAGTATTAATTCTTGGTATTCCTCATTCTCTTCCTCCTCCTACTTTTCCTTCTAAGTATAAGTAGTAGTATATAATAAGTAATATTATAAAGAGGAAAGATTTGTTTGTTTGTTTGTTTGAATTGAATAGGCTACGAAACTACTGGACCGATTTGAATAATTCTTTCACCATTAGAATCCTACAGTTTCTCTGCTGAACATAGACTATATTTTATCCCGGTAAAGTGATATTTCCCCGAGAGACCGCGGGTAACACCGCTACGGACAGCTAGTAGTATATAAAATTAAAAAAAATGCCAATGGCTTTAGACATACTTTTAAGCGTTCCTTTAGGCAGGTTGTCCCATTTGAAGTGTAGTCCCCAGTTGAAACCTCCCCGTACCAGCGGACTGGTGGAGTATTCGAAGGTGTCTGCATTGATGACGTCGATGACAGGAGTGACCGCCCGAGGTGAGTACCTTACGTGGACACCGTCGACGCCTTCCGAGAGACGCACGAGTAGCGGGGGCAACCAATCCACATTCACTTCTATGTGCGAGTCTAGGAATACCAGCACCTGAAACATACATTTATGCGATTTATATGCATATATGCACAGTAAGTACACAACATAGTTTCATGTAGACTTACTAATACTACAGTGTGGTTCTCACTCAATGAAATGGTTGTGTGGTAGCGCCTCAAAACAAAAACTCGAATGAATCCGATTTTGGCTACACAGCTGATCGCAGATAAAAAATGTGTAAAGTACAGAATAATGTGTTGGTTTTCACTACATTATTCGGTACTTAGTATTTTACAGCATTAAAACTTGGGTAATTATGGTGTTAATAGAAAAAGGCTTTAACTGAAATAATAAAATCTTTTTGGTTGGGACTCGTTGAAATGTGATTTCGTAGATATAATGAAAGCAGAACAATATGCAAATGAAAATAATACATTTTTATCTACAAATTCACTAGAAAAAACACAATCTCATATCCTAAGAGTCCAACGGCACAAAAAAGTGTAAATTATAGCCTCAGATAACACAGTTTTTTTTGAAAATTATTTGACTTACACTGCCCACACTGTTGTCAGCCCCATAAATCCTTGCTCTGATTAATCCTTCCCTCTTTGACGTCCTTAACAGTCTTATATTCAATCCATACTTAGAAAACTTCTCATAGCTTTTATCTGTAGTCTTTTTCTCTATATTATTGTCATCATTTATATAATCTAGCATTGTATCTCCGTCTATGTTGTTTGTTTCTATCATTTCATCTTCTTTACGTATTTTATTATTTAATTCATTGACTGCTTTCTGAACATCAGCATGGAGGTTTTCAATATCACTGTAGTCATCCACTAGTATAATTTCCTTTAGGTATTGTTGGTCTGTCCGGTCTAAGATAGAATGAACTGACCTCATAAGTGTTTCAAAGTGTTCATTGTAGAAACATATTATGATAGATGTTTTTGGGAGTTTCGGAGAATACACTTGGGTACGGCATCTATAAAAAGGGTACTTCATTACTTTTTCTGTAAGCAAACATAGCCCTAAAGAGACTCGTAAGATTTATTACGAAGAATTATATTTTCACTATTTCTCTAGTGAAAATACTCTAATACTAAGATAAGTTTTCTATTTAACACACTAGGTAAAAAGTAAAGTAAACACACTAGGTTGTATGTTCAAGTTGTATGCTCACCTACTGTGTAACAACTATATTTCTCAGCCATAAAGTAGCAGATTGACATCGAAACTTTACTTTTACAATGCTAGAGTATAATTTTAGTACATACAGTTTATTTCGAGTATCAGGCAGGCCTCTGTGGTTTCCGATCCGCTGAGAGATGAGAGTGTTGAAGGCATGCTGATTGTAGCCCTTGTCCCGAATCCTTATATCTTCAGCATTGTGTATCAGACCAAACTGATTCTCTGTGTATTGAAATTTTGATCAAAGTCACTTGTCAGAAAGGAGATGGAAATAATAGTAGTGATTTTTCTCTACATAGACTAAAATTTTAATCCAAGACTAGGTTTTGTTAATACCGCCGGACCCATAGGTCTCTCATTGCACAATTATTCCTCCAAGAGCCTGAGGGTCTGTCGGTAGAGCATGATGGCCGCATCAGATGTCTGAGCGGCCAGCACACTCTGCCACACACCCACATCTAGCCAGTTAATCTTACTTGTGTTAGACAAAGAATTTCTCATAGAGATACTCCGTACACATTCCATAATAAAATGGTATACATCCTCTTTAACCCGACATATTTCACAGTTGGGGCTGTCCACCTTAGAGCTAGTTCCTAGAAAAATTATAGGAAAATACCTAGGCTTTTATCAGGCTCAATCTTAGTCATCTTAATGCCCAGGTGCTTAGCAAATTTCTCCTTAAGTCTCATTTTCCGTTGATACTCAGCCTGGTTCCTTTGATACTTCCAGACATTCCCACTGAACTTATCCTCAACTCTCGGACTATCATTCAGTAAATCCTTCCCTTCAAGAGCTGCAATAGATTTGTCATTGTTCTTAACACGATTCTTTGCAACTGTATCAGCCAAATGATACGGAAATCTGTCTTCTTTAGGCTTTGGTGTTTGCTCTACAAAAATGCCGCTATTTTTATTATCAAATTTAAATGTCTCCTACAATTATCATAATAGCGCATTCCTTGATATTCATAATACACACCACATGCTCCTCAGGCATGGAGTAATTGAAACATCAACAATAAGATATGATACAAAGCTTGAAGGAGAAGCCGTATGACATAGCCAGTTCCATTAGACATAATCATTGAGTTCTTGATACTACTCTGTGTAAACAATCACTAATAGATAGGTCATGATGAGCAAACAGAAATTAAGGATTAAAGCACAGTTAAACACATATTTAGCCAGGTCTCCACTTTGTATATTCTATAAATAGACAAGTAAATTATGTAAGAACATGAAATACTCACCGCTCATGTTTAGAAGCCAATACAGATATAAGGAGATACTCCAAGTCGCCGACGCGAATATTATGCCCCAAAAAAACGAGTTGTTTAGGCGACCCATCATTACTTGAATTACAACGATAGCTGCCACTGCTTTATAATTTACTTTCAGCTTTCAGCTTGCAAAAATCATTTTTTTTCGGTAATCGGTAAAGTTGTTTTCGTTCGCTAAAACAGTGTTTTGAATTGATAGATTGGCAGGCATGTAAATGTAAATAAACAGCTAAATGAAAAATGTGTGTGGTTGCTACAAGACCAAATAAAAACGCCAAAACAATGTAATGTAGGTAACTTGTACCTATTGTAATAAATACAATGCCGACGAAAACCTTTCCACCAAAATACAGAATTCACCTGTGAGAATTCACCACAACACAACACAAAATTTTGATGACGATTGACGAAAATTGAACGAACGAAGGAAGAATCAATACTTTTCTCTATGGATAGAACCAAAGGTGTACTAAAAAGGTACCATGCTAAATCCATGGATAGAACGAAGAATAGAATGAACCCGAATGGCTAATCCCATCGGTTAGATCATAAAGACGGGATGAGACTATACCTTTTTGCCAAAATGTACACGATTCCGAATCATGTACGTCTTGTCAACTACTCAATATAAAATAGGGCCAACCTTGTAATTTATGCATAAAATTAAGATAAAAAATGATGCAATTTCTTATAAGTCTGGTTTTAAAAACAGGTTAACACGTTCAAGAGCAATCTAGAAAACATAAACAGTACCTACCTTGATTTTGCTATATCATCTCATGAAATTGTGTAAAAGGGGTCGAATTTTCAAGTGAGCAGTGGCGGCGTAAGGGGCGCGGTGGGCGGTCCGCCCCGGGTACCAGGCACCACCGCAGCAGGCAAACGAAATGGTAGTAATCCGGGCGCCCCTTTACATTCGGCGGCCTCAGGCATCCCCAGAGCAGGCTAAGGAAATGGTAGAAAGCTGGGCGCCCCTATCAAAGATCATGGTTATCAACACTATTAACACTAAAATAATGTTAAATATCCCAATAATAGTGTTATTAATGTAGACCTGTTATTAATAAACACGAACTTGGTTGGGATTAGAGCTAATCCAAAGCATAAGGCAGTAGTAGGTCAAATCTGTATTAATAAATAAAGACCAAGGAGGAAATAAGCTAATCCGACGCTGCTCTCGGAGCAAGAGTTACGCCTAGGTGCAACCTAGTATAGAGATGGAGTAAGCATACTCTATCATGAATTTTGACATTTTACTTCATAATATTCATGTCATATCCAAAATAAGGTTGTGCAAATAGGATGGATATGTTGATGGTTTGAGGAAAAATTTAATGAGGTTGGATGGATACCAATTACCATAAATGGGGCGAGTGAAAATTTACAATATTCGTACAATTTCATTTTATGATCTCGAAGAAACTGAATTTAAAATCCAAGTAAGTATAGATTTTGAGGTAAAAAATCATTTAGCATTAGCAAGAAACAAAAAAACAGTTAAAAAAGACTAAACACAGTAAATACTTTTTTTATGACTAAAAACTTTTTTTTCAATAGTCACTTGACCAAAAATTTTGAGAAGAATAAAACCTCTAACCTCTTTGAATAAAACAGATAAATTATTGTCTATTATCTCTGTCATTCATATAATTAGTGACAGAGACAGACAATATTTTGAATGATAATAATATTTGTTCATTCACTCGTTTTTATTTTAAATTTTATGGGTTGCCATAACGCACGCGCTAGTCCCGATGCAAGAAATGTATTACTGATTCGAGATAACTACCGATTTATTAATAACCTTAAACTCATCATGTTACTCCAAGAAGTAACAGTTCTGAGAGCAGTCTCGGATTTAGCTAGAATTAGGGTTTCCTAATTAATAAGGCGAAAATTCGGCTCGCTTCGCTCATTAAAAACCAGATACGCTCGCATTACCAAAACTACGAACACTTGCCAAGTTTGGGGCATTGCAAGATCTGTGTTTGACATAAGTACGGTAGGTAATTGGTATTCAAAACAGAAGTAGGTAAGTACCTAAAACTATTGTCAACAACCAGATACCAGCACCTATGTATCGTGTTGATTTAAAAAAAATGTATGTATCATCTTGATTTTTTCTAAAAAAAATCGGCTCGCTTCGCTCGCCCATCTAAATGCTCACTTCGCTAGAAGTAGGTAAGTACCTACTACTATCGTCAAAAACTAGATGTAACCTATGTATCATCTTGATTTTTTCTAAAAAAAATAGGCTCGCTTCGCTCGCCCATTAAGATGCTCACTTCGGTGGAAGTAGGTTAGTACCTACTACTACCGTCAAGAACTAGATATATCGTGTTGATTCTTTCTAAAAAAACTGGCTTGCTTCGCTCGCCTATTAAGATAAGACATGCGATGCGTTGCGATTATTTTACTCCATCCAAAAGGGCAATAGAGTTTATTGCCCTTTTGGATGGTATACGCTCCTGACGTGTGTACCTACGTGTGTTGAAACTTATTTCGACACACGACTAGGAGCGTAGGTATACTTTAGGGCTAGATGATGCTGTGTGAAAAGTCCAGCATTATTTATTTATTTATACCAAAATTTGCAAACAAAAGATTTAAGTTTTATAGCTCCCCAAGTAACATACATAAAATCCAGCTTTAAACCTACTATGACGAAACCATACAATGTATGCCATACTATTTATTTTAGTTATCTCTAAGGGGGTTGGAACTGTACTATGTACCTAACCTACCTGACAAAGGAAGACGTGATTTCTAATACTGTTCCAAGCCAAAAATATATCAAACTGAGCTCAATACTTCAAAGATTTCCTCATAAATTCCTCAAGCTTGCTTCTACGGCAGACTTTGAAGTTGTCTGACCTGACATGATGAAGGAAGGAGGTGTCGGGCTGCTTGGGATATCTCTTTTTATAGATCCCCGAGTACCTATATCATAATTATATAAAATTCAGCCTTGGTAAAATGACGAATCTTGGGTTCTATTTTGGGCACCTCTGATACCTCATATCTCCCAAAGCAACCACGACCTAAACTTCATATTTGGGGATCGTACATAACTATACTGGGACTACACACAAACTCTCAGCCTTGGTAAAATGACGAAGGTCTGCCGGTCGCTGGCTCTTAGGCTATATGTACCTACGAGGTACCTACCATCTCTTTACTATAAGTTTCAATACGTAGGTAGGTAGTACTTATCCTCTATTACATAATATAATTTGAAATATATATTGTGTAGGTAAGTAATTTGATAATTGCGACCGCGGCGTGGTGCCCGCCGCGTACCTACCCACTTCGGCGGGGCCTAGGACCAATGATCATTCTTGGTAAATTCATTTAAGTAGTTAGAAGGTAAAAAAGTATCGGTAATTGTCGCAAAGTCTAATTGAAATAAAAAAAATCATTCGGTAGGTAGTACTCTGAATAAAATATTTAATCGAAACACTTTCTAAAACTAATTTATTAAAGTAAATAAGTACCTACTTTTAAAATGTTATCCAACTAGAACAAGGGTGTCACTGACGAATACGTAAGGAGGCACTTCTAAATTCAATGGCGCAGGTCCCTTGCGCGCACGGCCTATGTTATCATAATGGCTACCATGGCACGGGCAGTAGAAACCTCCAGGCCAGTCACCAGAGTTTGGTATCGGAACGCAACCCAAATGGGTGCAAATCCCAATAACGACAAGCCATTCAGGTTTCTGCGCACGTTGCTCAGGAGTCTGCGGATCGCGTAATGACGACAAAGGAGTAGACGCTTCGCTATCGATATCTGCTTGAGTCCGGTGTTTGATGAAAAGTGGCTTCCCTCGCCACTTGTACGACATGCAGGCTCCTGGTGCAATTTTTCCCAGTTCAACTTCTATAGACGCTAAAGCGAGCACGTCGGCTGCTGCTGACATGTAACTTACAAAATGAGTCACTTCCGACTTCACTGCGTACGACCCACAAAGTAGCCCGAAGAAACCTACCAAATAAGTGAATCCAGGCTTACCGTCCCCGGAGCCCCAGTCTGTCTTTCTCACGTCTCTGTATTCGTCTTTTCTGTAGGCATCGAAACTGGGCGTTTCTACGTCCCGGTGAAGTCGAGGGCAGCCGTCGTTGAAGCGGACTTGGGTCCATGATATCAGGTTGGAAAATATACGGAGCCTTCCCATACATTGCTGCGATAAAAACCCCTTTACAGGTTTCGCTTCGATTGACGGTTTGGGAGTTCTGTCGAAGAAAACTAGAGGAGATGATTTGACGACTTCCCGGCAGCATGGAGTGCTTCGAAATGGTATGCGCCCGTATTGCGATAAACAGCCGCGGTTCAAAAGATTCATTTCCTGTTTTACCAAAATATAAGTTTTTGCATTTTAATTACACGAATAAATCAAGTTTGTTAGTATTTTTGTCAAATTTGCTTGTCAGAACCAAAGAGAATGTAACCACTGCGTTTGTCAGATTTTTTTTTTTTTTTTTTTAATTAGTGTCTAACTATTATTATTAAACCCTAATAATATTACAATCTGGCCAAAGTAGGCCAATGAGCAATTTGTCTCTGACATAGTTTTATAAAGAAAAATATAACTAAGAATGTGTCCAATGGCACTTTTCTTACTGTCTCTAGTTAAGGGGAAGACACTTTGTTCTTGTGTTCTTTAAATACACTTATCACTTTATTATTTTACACTACACTAACTCAAACGGTTTGGTTCGTTTGAGTCTTCTCACTAAGTCCGTGTTATCGAGGAGCTGGATAGCCTCGACGTTCACATGGTGATGAAGTCTGTATTCGTGAGCTTCTGCATATTTTTTAATAATTTTATCTACAAAGTCTATGTTAAGGTCCCGGTGAAGATCTTCGTTTCTTACGTACCAGGGAGCATTCACGATGTCTCTAAGCACTCTATTTTGGAAACGTTGTATGATTAAGATGTTACTTTTTTTGGTACAGCCCCACAGCTGTATTCCATAGGTCCATACTGGCATCAGGACTTGTTTGTACAGTATGATCTTGTTATGCACTGAGAGGGCAGATTGCCTTCCAAGGAGCCAGTTCAACTGTCTGTAGCGTAGCTCCAACTCTTCTCTTTTTTTCTTGACGTGAGCTTTCCAGCGTAGCTTTGCGTCAAGCGTCATACCCAAATACTTCGCTGTATTTTCGTATGGTATACGACATCGAGTTATAATGTACTACGTACTAGAGACGCCATCTCAAACAAAATTAGCGCGCGGACTGATGGCAGCGGGGCATGCGCGGGGCAAGCGGGGAGGTGTTATGTTGTCATAGATAACAATCAATACGCGCAGATGCGACATAATTTTATTATTCTGCCTACTTAATAATGATCGTGTGTGTGTAGGTAGGTAGGTACTTACTCAGAGAATAAATAAGAGTATTGAAACTGTAACAATATTTAAATTTCCTTTCTATAATTTAAGTTTAGTTAGTTTATTAATATTTTATAGCCCATAATTATTTAAAACAAATAATTATTAACGTGATTAAATATTAATATTTTATTGCCCTTATTTATTTTCTTTTATTTATTGAAAAGACCAACAGCTACAAAGAATTACAAATTAGTACTTATGGTAAAAAACAGCTAAAATACTTATTTAAAATTGTACGTCGATAGTGTCTGATCTGTGCATGAACATTTCTATACTCTTTGACATTCACGTAAACATGGCTGCCGCCGCAGTCACGGTGACGCGTTGCAATTGAAAAAATATAATTAAAATACGCGTAATTATGTTGAACTTACTGGTGAAAAGTCACTCCTTGCCTTTTACTTGTATTTCTCGAGTTGTTTGTGCAGTATCGCAATACACACGAAGGCATATTTCATAGAAAAAAACTTCACACACATCATGACACATGTCTCGCTGCAGCAAGCGCTCGGCACAGACTAAGTGAGTCGGAGTGCGAACACTCTGACTAAGTGTAACAAACAGTCGAGTAGAGGTGACCTCTCTAGTACTACATTATAACTCAATGGTATACGATTGTGATTTATGAATATAGGATGATATTCTTCCTTTTTATTCGTGAAGTTTATATGGATCGACTTTGACTCATTGAGGTTGATCCTCCATTTCTTTGTCCAGTCATATAGGTACTTTATTGACAGCGTTTTGAACATTTTCTGCCGCTTCTGCATAAGTTCTGCCAACGGCCTTATTGGCGGTGTCGTCAGCGAAGGTGGCGATGGTATTGTTTTTTAGTTCGGGGATGTCACTGGTATATAGTATTTGTCAGAATGATGAATCTTTTAAAGCTCTAAATAGGTTATGATAAAAAGGGTAGGCGCGGATCCACCAGCGGAGCGGCCGCGTTTGATCATCTAAGGATCCACCGTAATGGGCATGGTGGGCATACCCGCAACCTTAATTGACCGAAGTTTCGAGATTGGCCAAAAAAATTGTTTGTCTGTCGGCAGTGATTTGGTATAGTACTAGTAGTCCGTCGGTCAGTCTGAATGTTTTCGCCCGCAGGTCGCATTTTTAACCAATCTTTGCGAAAATGGGCACATCAAGTTCCTTGAGGTGAAGGGGAGAGTAACCTAATCTAAGTATACAATATCGGTTTTAGAGTTTCGGCGACAAATGGACCAAAACTCAGGAGACTAAAGTACCTATGCACTAATATTACTGATCTCTATTAATACTATGAGATCAGTGACTAATATTGATTAGGAGCGATCATCCTCCGACTCGCACTTAGCCATTTTTGGGTGCCCGCGACCTTTTTTGAGGATCCGCGCGGCGCGCCTGCAACGGCCGCATTGCTGCCTCGCGTCGGTCGTTCCGTGGGTATTGCGGGCGTACGAGGGAGTGTCTCACATAAATATGAACGTACGAATCAGACATGAGAAACATTAAATCCGAGATAAGTAGGTACTGAATGTTTTCGCTGTACGGAGGGTACCGGCTTTCCCCTACTTGGTACCTTCATACCTACTACTACATATTTTAACAATTTCCTTGCTAGCAGAACACAATTTTGCATGAAAAAGCGGTCAGTCACTGCGCAGACAAACAGCTAACTTCACGAATGCCTTGATCCGTCGAATGATAAAGGATCTAGGCATTCGTGAAATCCGTTGAATGTTATGTTTGAATGAACTTGTTTAACACTATTTTTGTTTATGCTCGTCCGATAGGCCGTTTTTTGCTAATAAATACCCCAGATTATAACTAATACCTACCCACCTAATGTTATTGATTCATACCTACTACTATTGATAAGTACTACCTAAGTATTTCATAACTTTGCAATTTACAAGCATTAACTTAATGTAATGACCCTTGTTGCATAAACATTTAGATGGTCGCCTGAGATAGTACCTACCTACCAAATCGTTAGAATAGAATAAGTTTTTTATTGTAAACTGTTGAATTGAACAAAGATGGTAGGTAAGTAATTGCAATGTGTAGGAAAATAATCCTCAATATTTAGGTAGGTACCTACCTACCTACCAAGCTAACAATACGCCATCGCCAGGTCTATAGATCATGGTCACACTGGTGGTTCACGGCTTTTGGTTACAATAGCCAGCCATAAGGCAGAGATTGCTCCGCTCGCTGTAGTTAGGTATTTCGTACTTATCTACCTTTTAGGTACGCACTAGGCCATAAATGTTCCGGAATTACGTAAATTAATTTTTGACGTGACAACGTCTTATAATTAAGAATCAAACGAACGTACCTGGTGATGTTTGATTCCAATTATGCGAGGGTCTCGTCCGAAGACCATTATTAACTTGCAGCATTACGAGTTATGGTGCTGTCTCTGTCACACTTCAGATCCAAATCACATAAATATAAAACAACATCTCCCTTCTCACTCTCATGCGCCATCGCCTGCCTATGCCCCGTCGACCGGGAACATGTCTGCAACTCGCCATTACTTGTGGAGAAGGCTAGTCCCGGCAGTGTCTCCAGGTGTAGTAAGTATGTATTTTACTTTAACATAACATTATGAGGGGTAGGTACATAGCTGGGACGGGTGGGATTGTAATGGTCTTCGGACGAGACCCTCGCATAATTGGAATCAAACATCACCAGGTACGTTCGTTTGATTCTTAATTATACTTCGGGTCTCGTCCGAAGACCATTATTAACTTGCAGATGTTTAGAGCATCATAGTTTTATGAAAAAGCATTAATAGGAAAAGTAAAATACTAAAATTTATACTGTACGATCAAAATAGCTTTATATTTTTCAATAATATACATAGATATAATATTTATTGTACATCTTATCATAATACATTTATTATCCGCTTAACAAATTGTTAATTCAATAAGTGTACCTGATTAAGATTTAAGTACTAAAATATTTTATATATTTTTTAAGACTGCTTCAGCAAAATCATTATTTGTTGGATTCATAATCTCTCTATTATAATATTTAAAAAAAAATGTTAGAAGAATCAATCCAACCAGCGGCCCTCCGAACCACCTCCAGGTTCACGCCCAGCCTATGAGCAGCTGACGTGGATGCGTGGCGTGTGCTGTGCGCTCCAAATACCGATATATCAATACCACTTTTTGCTAATACTTTTTTAACCCAATGGCTAAGTGTTTGTGAACAAACTTTTTTATGAGGTTTCCTAAAACTAATGAATAGGTGATCGTCTATATTACCTCGACGTAGGGTTGAAGTTTTTTCGATATAAGCTTGCAACACAGTAGCAGGACATATCGGTGGATTTTCGGGTATAAATGGCAACCGGATAAGTGGTTGGAAGGCCTTAGGTCTTGATGTTTTAATTAAGTCGGGTATTTTTATTGTTATTAAATCATGTTCTATGCTAATGTTACTTAATTTAATCGAACTTAAAGTTTGCATTCTCTGCGCTGAAGCTATGGCAAGTAAAGAAATTGTTTTATGCGATATATCATCGAGTGAAATGTCAGAGTAAGGGTATAAATTAGATACATAATTTAACACTTTTGTGGTATCCCACGTAACGGCGTATTTAGGTTTAGGCGGTTTTAACCTATAAACGCCTTTCAAGAATCTGTGAATATTATCATCTAACGTTATTTTTGAGCCTAGGATGGTGGACAGCGCGGAACGATGTGTGTTTAATGAACTGAAACTAGCTCCTTCATCATATTTGGTGGTCAAAAATGAAATAACTTGAGTGCTTGTTGCTTTAAAAGTGTCATAACCGTTATTTTCGCAATATGTCCACCATGCTTTAAGACTAGAACTATATTGACTTAGCGTGTTTTCAGCAAATGAAGCCATCATAACGTTCAAAGATGATTCGGGAATCCCTCGAGATATCATCGCTTGCCTGATAATTTCGCTGCCACCAGGACAAGATCTGCGTGAAGCGGATGGTACATTCTGAAAGGCGAATGCAATAAATACTGATCAGGCCCAAAAAATATTTTATCCGAAACTATCAATTTTGACCACAATGGGTACCAGGGCTGAGATTGCCACAACGGAACAACTAAAATGCCTTCAGCTTTGTCGGTAACAATTTTTTGTAAGACTCTTGTTATCATGCTAAATGGGGGGAAGGCATAAAAATTAAGATTTCTCCAATTAAAAGTAAATGCATCTATTACTTCTGAAAAAGGGTCAAGTTTCCACGATGCATATCTTGAGCATTTAAAATTTTGAGAACTAGCAAATAGATCAAAGGCCGGTTTGCCAAATTTTATGGTTATTTGTTTAAAAGCATGTTTTGCAAGGTCCCATTCAGTATCAATGATAATTTTACGAGATTCACGGTCAGCAATTATGTTATCAGAAGATTTTATATATGAAGCAAAGATGTTTATATTTCTAAGCTCACACCACTGCCAAATTGTACGAGCTAAGTCATTTAAATGTAGGTGTTGTATGCCACCCATGCGATTGATATAGCATATTGCTGTTGTATTATCAATTCTTAGTTATATATCACAATCGCGAAGATCTGAGGCAAAAATCTTTAAACCATAAAATGCAGCTTTTAGCTCTAAGATATTTATATGTAATTCAAGTTCTGATTCAGCCCAATTTCCATGTGCACTATTATTGTTACAAGCAACGCCCCAACCTGTCGTGGACGCATCACTATATATTTCTAGACAATAGTTATTACTACGAATTAGATTTTTTGAACGTAAAATATTGGATTTCCACCAATTTAAATCTTGCTGTAAAGAACTTGGTACAAACATTTTACTGTTATAGTTATCAGAAATTCCTAAGGCCAGAAACTTTTGCCTCTCAAACAATTTTGTATACATCCATCCGTAACATGCAGATGTCAACAGACCTATGAATTCAGCAAAGTACCGAATAGTACATTTTTTCAGGTTTAAAAATTCAGTTGTCTTATGAAAAATTCGCTGTTTTTTCTCTTCAGGAAGGTAAAAGGACATTTCTTTAGTGTTGAAAATAAATCCTAAAAACTTGCATTCCATTTTCGGAGTTATTTGACTTTTATTAAAATTTATAACAAATCCTAAAGATTGTAAAACCTTTATTGTTGTTTGGACGTTGTGAATGCATTCGCTGTACGTTTGTCCTATTAATAAAAAATCATCCAGGTAATTTACTGAAATAAAGCCTCTTGTGCGCAAGTACTGTAAAACTGGTTTAAGCATTTTTGTGAAGACAAAAGGAGCAGTACATAAACCGAAACATAGAACATTAAATTCGTAAATTTGTGATTTCCAAGTGAAACGTAGTTTCTTTCGTTGATTTTTAACGACGGATATCAAAAAATATGCATCTTGTAAATCTATTGTTGCCATAAAATTATTTCGACTTAATAGCTTAAGCGCAAGGAAAGTCTTCCATTTTAAAATGTTCTAGATGAACAAACTTATTTAATTCTTTGAGATTCAGAATAAAACGATGTTTGCCATTTGGTTTTGGTACAGTGAAAATGGGCGATAAAAATTTACCATCACATGGATCGCAAGCTGATATAAAACCTGACTGCAATAGATTGTCAATACATTGGTCAATGACTAGAGTTTCAGATTTTGATTTACCTGAGTTTTGACAAGCAGTCATTTGTATGGGCTCGCTTTTAAAAGGTATTCTGTAACCTTGAACCCAGGACAATACAATAGGATCATCAGTTAAATTGCTCCAATTATCGTAAAAATATTGCAATCTGCCTGCGATAGGTACCTGTGCTATGGAAAT
Source organism: Epirrhoe alternata (assembly GCA_963565295.1). Lineage (NCBI taxonomy): Eukaryota > Metazoa > Arthropoda > Insecta > Lepidoptera > Geometridae > Epirrhoe > Epirrhoe alternata. The sequence goes on from OY751375.1 coordinate 8,925,192, forward strand.
CAACGTCTCGTGGTCCTCTGACGCGTGGAGTGGCTCCGACGGTACGTGTCCCGTCGATCCCTCGGTGCTGCTGCCGGTCTGCGGGAGCTGGGGTTCTGACGCGGCTCGCCGGCTGCTGAGCGCGGCATCCCCCTTAAGTTTAAAGCCCCACGTTGAGCTTTTCTAGTAGCGGGTAAAGGTTTGAATGGTGCTCGCTGTACTGAGCTGAATTTCATCTCCGCTCCCGATTGAGAAATAGCTTTGGTTGACTTCAAATGTTCCGCCAGATTTTTACCGAATAAAGATTCATCAAGTTTCGTATTTTTAACAGCATCTTGGGTCTTTTTATTCAAATTGTTTATGAGTGCATATCGTCTAGACTGTGACTCTCTGTAATGACTGTCACAAAGTAGTCGCCCAGCATCACTTAGAGTTTTTATGATCTTTTGAGGCACTGAGTCCTTAGATGACGATAAAGCCCAATGCAGCGCTACTCCAATCGCAGATAAACAGCTCAACAATTGGTTTTGCTTACTTTGACTATAAGCGTCTTTTTTAACATTTAACGGCGTCAGTGCCGCCTCGATCTCCAAATTAAGCTTCGGAGCCTTCATGTTGATGCAGTTTTCCGCTGGCAAATATTGTTTTATAAGATCTGATTTTATTTCTTTCGACAATCCGTTAGTTAGGATATGCGACCAGCGGGGGGCAATATCTTTATGTAAATTGTGCCCATATTCATTCTGTTCTGAAGGATCTTCGCCTAATATTGTCAAAATTTCAGGATCAAGAACTTCATCTTTTTCTTGAACAGTTACTGATTCTTCGACTGTTTTGTTCGGTTCCAATTCCATCGTATCAGTTTGGATTAAATCAATTACTTCCTGAGGTTCATCGACATCTGTAAAAGCAAAGCAGTATAGCTAAGGGTAGTAGGTACACGTACCCACGATAACCTCTAGAAATTTCTCTACGCGATTCACACGGAGACTGATGATACTTATATTGTGTATCATTTTCCTCGACACGATATACGTGGAGTACGTTTATGTACGATTATTTTGTATCACAAGATACGCTCAACACGATTTACGTGTTGAAAATAATACGCACTCTCGACATGATATACATGCGAGGATTTTAATTTTTTACACTCGACGCGATAAACGCGGAATGGTTTAAAACAGATCAGTAGGTAGGTTTTATATCAACCAACAGACACTCTCAATTCACGATATACGTGGAGAGAATAATATGTACTTACATTCGACATGATATACATGCGAGGATGATTCTGTTTTTGTAGACTTTTATACTCGACGCGATAAACGCGGAGTTTGTTTTAAATGACCGTTAAGTCAATGGAATTTGTTAGGTTTGCCTCATCACGATGTAGGAACCCATGTACTTGTAGAAAGTAACTTTTTCGCAACATGATATAAATGCAAGAATCGGCAAGTCAAACCAAGGTTAAATTATAAAAATCATTGGAAAATATAATTATCAACGTTGATATAACCTTAAAAGTACGAACCGTATTTAAATCTGTCTAAGACTCAAAATCGTACAACAGGCGAATATCACATAGACCTTTTTTCCCCAATGTGGGTAGTTAGGTTTTTTCGCGAACTGAAGATTCACAGGATAAATTTAATTAATCATGATAAATAACAAAGGTTTACCTTGTACAGCTGTTGGATATTCAACATTATATTCATCATCATCATATATTTGATGGTTTGATGTACTTCCACGACCAGAATGGTCCGAGTCCGAAGAGGATGAGTTACTCGGTATTTTATACTGCTCGAGTTTACGCTCAAGTTTCTTCAATTTTTTCCGGATACTCCTGTAATCACTTTCGTCGTGCGAAGAATGTTTACGTTTTCCCATGGTTAAATACCTAAATTAACTTTTGGAGGAATAATATAAATTTTATTGTGCGACTTCGACAACACAAAAACAAGTAATGGCGAGTTGCAGACATGTTCCCGGTCGACGGGGCATAGGCAGGCGATGGCGCATGAGAGTGAGAAGGGAGATGTTGTTTTATATTTATGTGATTTGGATCTGAAGTGTGACAGAGACAGCACCATAACTCGTAATGCTGCAAGTTAATAATGGTCTTCGGACGAGACCCGAAGTATAATTCGATAGAGCCGGCTGCACGCACGAAAAAATGCGGCGTTACCTGAGGCGTTCCATGTAAGGCTTGAAGTGCAAGCGAGAGCGCGGAACGAGCAACAAAGAAGCACAAACGTTGTCACGTTCAACTATCGTCAGTAAACCGACTTTACAGACAACCATTTTTTTTTTTTTTTGGGAAAGATTAAGTAAGTCGGTAGGCCTACCAAGAAGGGATTCCTTTAGGCAACCTATGTAGGGAGATAGGAAGGAGTTGTAGGTATGGCACTCTAGTTTAGCTAGAGTGTAGGATTATCTAAAAGTAGATTAGATGAAGTCTTCCTAATCTTTATCCGTAGCTATGGCATGGCGGTTCCTAAAGCCTGTTCGAAAGGATAAACCCCTCCAACGCTGTTACTTAACAGTGCAAGTCCGTCGGCCAAGGCAAACGAAGCGGTAGGGGATAGTGCCTACCGTGTCACGTATCCTCTCGCTGGTAGGTCGATAGTCAGAAGCTAGCTCCATGGCACATACGAGTGCCAAGGCCTATGACGTAAGGTTGTGAAAGTTGCGGCTTCGACGCAACATGCAGAACAGTCGCGCGCGCATCGCAAACCACCACACAGCGAGCCACAAGCACGTAAGCGAATTTATATAAGTAGGTTCTAAAAAAACTGATATATTATTCACGATATTTAATTAAGTTTGCAAAATTGGGATATGTATTGCAATCATTTAAGAATGCACCGACCGCTGGCGCCGCTCTCATTTGTTGGATTGTGAAACTACCTACAAGGTTAGGCGATAGAAATCACTTTATAAATTAAAGACACCAGGGGATAAAAACATATTTATATTAACCCAAAATGTATGTAAGTAGGTAGTACCAACCATAGACGAATGGCTCCCATTGAGTTATAATACTTTAACTTATTTTAAAAAGAAAATAAAATAAAAATAATTCTGAAAAAATAAGAAGCAAAGGAATTGTAACGTTGTATATTTCTTTAAAGTTCTACTACTAAGCTGGGTTAAAGTTGTGTCTGATAGTTATACATGACCACCATGAAATACAACCAAATTGAAATGAAGATTGCCAGAGACATGTACCCAATTACCATCACGGGAGCTGATAACCTCTTTATAACGCACGCTTTTGGTATATAGAAACAAGATAACCCTACCCCCATCCCTATAAAAAGTAAAATCAAGCATAGACCGAAGACTATCCACTTCGCCGCACTCACCAACCCTTCTGAGCCAGAGCTGAAGCCGAGGAATAGAAGCACATTCGCGACAAAGAGAAGAAGCGATATTATCCCTATTATCCCGATCACAAGTTTCTTAATTCCTTGGTCTACTTTCTGAGATTTTATGAAGTGTGCGACGATGCTATCTTCCACTAGCCCGTACAGGATGATCCCCGCTAGCCCGACTCCGCCTGTCCCCATACCGCACACAGATATGAGGAAGCATGCGTATTTCGGGGGAAACATTCCGAAACATCTGTTGATCTCTGGCATCTCCATGTTTTCTTCTGAGTTTTTGGGTCGAAACCAGTTAATAATACCTATTATAATATCTGGGTTGATACTATCGAGTTCAAATCACTGGAAATTACATTTGAACAACAAATGAACATAAAAAATCCAAATAATTAGCCAATTATTTACAACATGACAGGCAAGAGTAACTACAAACTGCCTACAAATCATAGATTTAGCATGATACCTCTTCGGTACAAATAGTATTTTTCTCTATGGAGAGTATGAGGGACAGTACTGTGGAGTGTACAATGATAAGAATAGACAGGGAACTGTACCTACTAAAGACGACAGGGATAAAATGTTGCGGTACGGGTACGGGTATTCTCTTTGGGTACGGGTACCTACTCGTGCCCAGGTAGGTACCTATACGAGTTTAAATCAATAATGCTATCCCCAATATTCTCCCTACGATTTTCAGAATGGAACTAAAGGCAGTCTTCCTCGTTGTCTTCATCACCGGATGCCTTTCGTTTCCTGTCGATGACCCCATTCGTATAGATTTGCCTGTGTACGACCAGCCGCAGGCGCCACAGCCAGATGATATGACCCAAGCCAGTAACAACCAGCCTATATCTTACGATACAGCGTACGCTCATAGCATTATACCAGAGAACCATCCAGGAGGGGAGCTGGACTTCTCTGGAAGAAACCAGTTATCCTATAAACTGCAGGCTGTTTCCAACGTTCTGGGAGATACTCTGGAAACGAAGGTAAAACAGCTTGTTTCTATCATTCATAACTTTCTTTGTTCCGTTATTCGAACGAAGAACTTTCGTAACTTTTTCATCTTTCGCAGGCGGGCTACATCGGCGGGCCATTCGCAAATCCTGTGACGAAAATCGAGAGCGCTGTTCATGAAACTGAAGGGTTCGGCAGCAAAGCGTTGTCCATAAAGGAGAATATTCAGAATATTGTCGCAGGACTATTTCAGGTAAGACTTGCTACTCAAAACATGCTGCTACACAAACGTACCATGGATCATCATAATCATAACCAGTCTTTGACAGGCATTTATGAACAAACAATATAATACCTACTGAAGCCAAATACAGAATATTACACATCTTACAAATTAGATAATTTAGTTTTTTTATTTTAAATCTACGAAAACCAACAGAAACTACATTTTTTTCAGCCGAAACCGATCGTAGACACAATAAGCGAGTCCGAAAAGTATGGAAACACAGGAGACAAGTTTTACAGCGCGGGCAAGGCCTTGGTAGGTGGCGCGTCTGGTGTCTCAAACCTCGTCAACTCTGTCCTAGAGGTATGTCCAGCCATTATTATAGTTATATTAGGGAAAATATACATTGACAGTATTCACATATACCTACCTACCGCATCCCCAATAATACTAAAGTTGGTCTAATCTAATATCAAAACCCTTTCGTCTTTCCGCCAGTGATGAGTTATGTAGGTATTAAAAAAATTGAGATAGAAAGAAGCACACATAATTTAAAAGTCGAATAACAAATTGATTACTTACCTAGCTAACCAAATAAAATATACTAACCTTACATCGTACTGTCCTGTCGATTGAATTAATTATTGGCACTATCCAGAAATCTTAAGGGTTTGTCAACATTGTTACTATAATATAAATTATGTGCTAGACCGGAGACGCATGTAAGTAGGTACTAATATCGCTATTAAAAAATAAGGGTTGGTGGTAGAAGGGGGTTTTGCGTATTTTTTTAATGTCTAATCTTAAAAAAATAATTAAAAAATGACCAAAAAAATTAAAACCGGACAAGTGCGAGTCGGACTCGGTTCCGTACAGGGCACGTAAGTAGGCACGTATAACAGTGCAAACTTTTAGACTTGCATACAAAGTTATTATGTAGGTAGGTATACTTGGTACATACATGAGAGGGGAAAAACATTTTTATTTTATTTTTCGTCATAAATCGAAAACTATATCATAAAAATAATTAGATATCTATTTAATATTGTTTCAGGTGCCCGGTAAAATTTTCAGCAAGATTTCTCGAGCAGCGACAGAAAAGTTAAACAACTTGGGAGGAAGATTAATCGGATTATAAAACATTACCTATATATTATTAGTCTAAGTGAATAGTTTAACGAAATATTAAAATTATATAAGAAATAAATCAGTTGGTAAACGTACGTTTATATTATATAGAATAGATGTGTAATGTAATGACCTAAAATGAGTTAGTAAATAATAGAAAAAGCTTTTTTTCCGATTTATTCAAAGTCAAACCTAAAAACCGAATATTATGTGTTTTACAATGTGTTTCTTTTTATCTATTACGACAGTGATTGTAAATTTAATAGTAGTAGTAAATATACAATATCAACATTATTTTTAAACAAACTGTAAGTATACATATACCTACATAACCTTGTGTGCTCTACCAAATAAATCAGAGGAATTTTTAAACTATACAACACAGTAACAAATCATAAAATTATAACTAACTAATTCACATATATACATTTATGTGCCGTGCTTAATATAACAACTAAGTAGGGTAGATGACACTGAAAAATTTCAAGTCCACCAACGTGAAATATTTGTATAGGGTATTATTTTATCTGTGGTGAAGTGAAAAATACATTATCTACCGATAATCCAATTTCCCAGAAGACATGTGTAAATAATTAAATGATCTATTTCATCATCTCAAATAATAATCAAAATTAACTTTAGTACAAGAAATTTTATTTTCCTAGCAACTCAACGGAAATGAATCATTAAAAAATGATGTATGATCCGTCCGACTGACACTCGTACCAGGGACTCACCTGTGTCCAAATCAAATCAATCATTTATTTGCAGAATACAGTACATAATAATGTCAAGATCTTAAACTAGTTCTGATGGGATTATGTATTCAACCTGCATGCAGGCGTGCAAATGTTATTCATTTTTAATTTATAGTCAGGGTTATCAATTTTGTTGTTTTATCAAGGTTGTCGTTATAAATATTATAAACAAAGATAAAATTTTAAAAATTACTAAGGTCCACATACATTATATAAACAATCACAAATTCAAATATTCGTCAACATCATAAAAACCATTAATTAGTAGCCAATTAGTCAATTTTTTCTTAAATATTATTCCATTAAGTGCCTTGATTGGTTCTGGTAATTTATTATAAATAGTTATAGTTATGCAGTTGTTATAAGCATTTCTTTTATATATGTATATCTTTGTGGCATGTGGGATTATAGAGCAAATTAGTTATTTTGATGATTGTGATATTTGACATAAAAGTTATGCATGTAAAGTCAAAAATTGCACTTATTCATGGCATTAGACGCAGGAGAGTCCCTAGCAAGAAGATAATTTAACAAGTTAGCTTTTGACACTAAGAGTCTTACCATAGAACGTGACATAAAGTTATTCCACCGAATAAATCAAGAATAACCATACATTTTGACAGTTTACACTCCGGAATAACTTTATGTCACGTTCTATGGTAAGACGCTAAGATATTAGTATCCGGAGTATGTTACCAATACCAATAAATCACACAACAGTAATAAACGTCAATTAAAAATAAGTAAAGCCATGTCTATATTCGGTAAAACTTTGAGTCATTTTTTTATTCTAATTATAATAAGTAATATATGCCAGTAAAATGTAATGCTAATAAGCTATACAGCGCTTTTTCGAGGGCACTCTCGAACATTATGTAACGAAAAATGAAGGCCCTCGTAAAAACCTTTCCTGTATAACTGTACGAATACGGAATAACTAATTATCTACAACAAAGGATTAATTTTTACTTATTTCTAATTTTAAGTATTATAACGATTATATTTACAATCAACAAAAAGGACACAAACAAATAACAACGCAAAATATGAATCTCATCATTAAAATAATGATCTATTGAGATAATATATGAAAAATAATATTTTCAATAAGTATACAAAATGATCCGACCCGCAGTATCGTAGTAAGACTTCAATATTTAAACATAATTAATTATATAATGTTTAGCATATTTCAACAAAAAAATGCATTTCTTGTAGAAGGAAGCAGCTGCAAATAAAAGGTACTCAAATAAAAAATATCATGAGACTTATGTACTTCAACTTTTATGCAATCTTTATTTTATTTTTATTTTATTTTATTAATCACCTGCAATATAAGTAATAATAATATAAGCAATCACCCTGGCTACTTTTTTTTAACTGTGTGGACCTCCCACAAGCTGAAATGCTATACCGGGTGTCCCAGGAATAACTGTTAAGCGGAACCCCAGTGATGCAGCACCCCAAGGGCTCCTGAATCACCCCCATGTATGTTCAGCGATTTTTTGTAGTTTGGAAGATATTCATGTTTTTGTTACATATTATATTGAGCAGTTGCAAGACAATTTTGGTCATTTTGAGGAGAATAATTGAGATAAGCTGTTAACTTAAACAAACTCGACTGCGTCATAAAATAAAATAAAGTTGCGGAAAATGACATTGACATTTTATTTTATAGTGCAATCGAGTGAGTTTTGGAGTAAATAGTCATTGGATTTTAAATACCTAACTTTTAACAGAGAAAAAATTAAGAGCTTATCTCAATTATTCTCCTCAAAATGACCAAAATTGTCTTGCAACTGCTCAATATAATATGTAACAAAAACATGAATATCTTCCAAACTACAAAAAATCGCTGAAAATACATGGGGGGTGATTCGGGTAGCCCCTGGGGTGCTGCATCACTGGGCTTCCACTTGACTGTCATTCCTGGGACACCCTGTATAAGGGTTTTTACCGTTAAATAATTGAAAACTTTGGATGTAAGCTCTTTATCGTGCAAAAAGGACCCATGGACTTTAATCTCAACGTCTATTTTACACTCAAATGGTGATCCCATTTTCTTGTTTATGTTTTATCTAATAGAGCACATTAATTCTCGCGCCCAAGTAAGTTTTTGGTTACCATTAAAGGCTTTTAACATACGCGCTTGCTTAATTTGGGGAAAAGCGATAGATACTTGTGATTGATTAGAATTATTTAAGCTTGGTTGATCTATATCAACGACTAACGGACGAATACGGCCATAAAATTATATTTTATGTAAAATGTTATATATCATTCGGTCTTTAATAATATAATCATTAATTTAAAAGTCTACCTTTAATCGTTAAAAGAATTAAAACCACAATATCAATAATAATTAATCGGTTTCAATCTAAACGTTTATCAAATATCAACGTACGACATCAAAGATTTTCTAAGAAAACATCCGTTAAATAGTTCCAATACACATTAATTCCAATATTCATAACGCCAAAGTATAAACGGCTGTTAAGTTAAAATTTATTTAAAAATGCATTACTATTTCTATGGAGATAAAACATTCAAATATGAAATCGACTTATATGTTATTATAATTAAATATTCCAAGATAAATAAAGTAACATTGAATAGTCCTTTAATAGTAGTCTACGAAACATAATGTTACAAAGCTTACACAGCTTTTTGAATATTCGAATTATAGCGCCCTGGGAGCCGACATGAGTCACAATTATTTCTAATGAGAACGTCACATCCCGCGTATAACGCTGTTACTGATTTACAGCGAGTACTTTAGCCTTAGCTACGATCTCACCGTAATTCAAGTTCCAATTTGTAACTCAAGAGGCGACAGGACGCTGATAACTTGTAAGTCAAAGAAGCCTAATATTTACGCAAACATATGTAATAAGTACTTGAAATACTGAAGTGTTATAAATATTATAGTTCTTGCTGTATCATACGCACATTTACAAGGGATAGGGATCGGTATATCAGAAGTAAATCACTTGTTTAATTGTCTGTTGACTAGTCCGAGCTATCTTCAAAATATTGTCCTTTGCAAGTTAGCTCCGTACGCAAGCGGAATTATTTATCGACGAATGTTTATTACTTGAAGTAAGCGTATGCTCCCGGGAATCATCGGCATCAAAAGTTTCGGAAGTTTTTACCAAAACATTGGTTTCTACAACACTTTCGATACATTTACTCGCAAAAAGGTATGGTTTTCATCGTATTTTTTTATACGTGCACTTATAAAAGTAGCATTTCATTCCTCTAACATATAGGTTCCTTTTTTATTTGTCAGTTCAGTTTACGTTGACATTTCATTTAGATTATTATTAACTTAAAAAAAAGAATCCCTTAAAATAAATAATACAGTTATCTTTAAGTAACAAATTGCGATCGATCATTATCTCATAAAAGCGGTATCGAAAGTATTGATAGGATAGTTCCCGGGATAGATAAACGCCTTACTTGCAGAAGTAATTAACGCGTGGCTGTTGCCTCAGATGTCAGGGGCGCAAAGAGTCGATATACTGCTTGTTGTGAGCAAGTACATGTTCAAGAATCTTTGGCGGGAGGTCGTCTAAAGCCGGCGCTATGTCTTCATCGGTATCATCACGGCGATAGAACAGAAGGTAGGGAGTACTGAACTTCTCCAGTTCGTTGATATGGCTCTCCTGTGCCTCGGTTACCTCGTCGTCGTTGTACTTAAACCAAGCGCCGCCGTCCTGTAAACAGTTTTGAACATAGTAGGTACTTGCTTCTAGTAAATATTTGAATTTTTAAAATTAGTAGACATCGATATTAAAATTTATTATCATTATATATAAAACTGTCCGTTTAGGTATCAACCTAAACAGACTGAAAAATTCAGAGTCCTTTCCATAGATATTGAGACATGACATATCGCATGAAACACAAGTCACGCTTGAGTGAGGACTCTGTGTGTTTATGGGCGTAAACCATGTCAAAAGTTTTTTTGAAAAAATATTCAACAATGGATTACCGTGAGCTGATTGAACTCACCGATACATCGGTGTACAAAATTTCATTTCAATCAACCTATTTTCTAAGGAGTTCCATTCTCCATCATCGGATCAGCTCGCAGTCATCATATTTCAAATTAGAAGATGAAACTTGACCGATGTAGTGAGTTTCAATTCAATCAATCTATTATCTGAGAAGTTCCGTTCTTCATCATCAGATCAGCTCGGTGTCACCATATTTAAAAATTTTAGTTGATACTTGATCTACAAACCGAGTTTCAACTCAATCGCCCTATTAACTGAGGAGTTCCGTTCTCCATCATCAGATCAGCTCGCTGTCACCATATTATTGCATTGTCATGTCACCGAGGACTCATATGTGTACCAAAATTCAGCTCAATCGGACAGCGGGAAGTGGGTCAAATTAAGCTTGCAAGATTTGACCCGGACAAACATAGAAACTTACAAACATACAAACATTTTAAGTTAATTAAAAGCTTTTAAAAATAACATCATCATTATGGACTCCAAACTCTCCTGGGATCCTTGGATCAGTGAAATTAGTCGCAAAATGTTTGCATCATCTGCGTCTGTTCGGAGACTACGTAATTTTCTGCCAACCCCTACCAAGGTTACGCTGGCTCAATCTCTTCTCCTTCCTATACTAGACTATGCCGATGCCAGCTATCTGGATCTTACAGAAGTGCAGCTCAATAAACTTGAGCGCCTTCAAAACCTTTACATCAGGTTTATATTTGGCCTACGTAAGTTTGACTACGTGTCTGAATTCCGTTCAACGCTCAAGTGGCTTCCCATTCGTCTGCGCCGGAATGCTCATATCTTGGCCCTTCTTTATAACATTATTTTTCTTTCTCCCTCTCCTCCCTATCTTAAAGAGCGTTTTGAGTACCTGCATCAGGCAAATGATCGTAATCTGCGATGCTCTGCAGCTGGCTACCCCTGTACACTACATACTACCGCCATGTATGGCGATTCCTTTACGGTACAAGCGGTATCTCTTTGGAACTCACTGCCGTATTCCATTCGTTCATCTAAATCCATTCAAATTTTTTAAGTCCATGAACACTTTTTGTCCTCGTCAGTACAATGCTGACATGACCGAGTGCTTATATTGTATGTTGTGGTTTATGTATATGTATGTATATATATATATATATATTTTATATGTGTAAGTACTATAGTTTTATTATTTATTAAAAGTATCTATACTTACTCATAATTATACTTTTAGGGTATTTCTATTGTTATTGTTTTTTGTACTTTTTTTTCTATTTTTACACTTTTCTATTTGTACATCGCCGTTATTCTGTCGTACTTTCCAGGCCATCCAAAGGTTGCCTGGAAGAGATCGCTTTCAGCGATAAGGCCGCCTATTGTACCTACTTACTTGTCTTTGTGTATTTCCTATTATGTGTTCTTTTGTGTACAATAAAGTGTTTTTCTATTCTATTCTCATAACAAAATATGAGTCATAAACGAACGTCTTGAATGTTTGTCAAGTTTACCTTAGCGATAGTATAGTAGTGGCCAGAATCAAGAGTAGATCCAGAGTGCACTACAGCTGCATAGAGAGTGTAAGAGCCGTGTGAGGCTTGCGCGCGAACCGTTGGTAGAGTTATAGTCGGATTGTAGTACATATTGTGGATCAACTTGGATTGCGCCTGGAGCTTTTGCTCAAACCTAAAACAAAACAATAATAATTGCACAAAATATTAAAATATACATTTTTTCGTGTCGATAAAAACCAATGACACAGGATAACAACTGTATCTCCAAGCCACGGTAAGTTTCTCTCGGATAAGTCACTGGAGAATCGAAGATGTCTATCGGGACAGTCAGAGACACGATCAAACGTATATGAAGCAATAAGACCCTTTGGACATCTACTAAGGATCTAGAGTTGATCTGAGTGAAGTCTACCCCATCTTGAGGATACAGTCATGATCGCTTAAGCTGTTTCGTTTAAATTACTCACTTGAAGTTCTTCAGCACAAGAATGAGATAGTTCGGAATATTCTCGATAACGACGCTGCGTTCGGCATCTCGCAACTCGCCACAGTCGCGGCAGCGGTATTGGTTATCACCAGAAAGTCGCTCCTGCGAGCAGTAGAACTCTAGAAGGTTCTGCACGCTGTGCTGCCACCCATCGACCGTATCGGGAAACGCGAGTTGAAGGTCGCGGAACACATCTCTAGAGAGAGAAATTGAATGGCATTGCACGCATTCGAGGCGGGTTAGAAGAACGCCAGCGAAAATGTTATCGATGAATGAATCGCGACGGAAAGATGGGAGATCGCTGGAGCGGGTACGCTTCTTGGGATAAGAGTTATCAGCTTCGGATACGTTCTGACGCTTGTTATCGCTGGACCCAGAGCCTGGAATAACAGTTTAATTATAAAAACACGCTTTCATCGTTTCGACTTGCAAACGTGAATATTAATTTGAGTCTGACTTAAAGAAAAGTAAACGTACCTCCGCTGCCGCCAGGGCGAGGTGATGCGGAGCGAAGGTTGGAGCCTGAGCCAGCGGCCTCGTTGTCGCTGCTGTAACAAAAGAAGATACCACTTTATAGATATATACACTCGGTTTCATAAGAAAGGTAGAGCATACAATCATCTTTAGTAGGATGAGGAAACGCAGTAACTTACCTTGCCGGAGGGGTGTACGATTGAATGGCAGACCTCCAACGGTTGGCGGTAGACAGAACCGGAGGCTTAGAGTAGTCGTAGTTCTCATCCGACATGTGTTCAAAAGATTGAAGCAGCTCGAATAGGTATCTGAAAAGTTATATTTAATTACTAACAGCTTAGTTAAATACCAATTCGTTAATTTTAATATCATTGGAAAATGCGGAGGCGTCAGTTGAATTTGAATGCGAAAATTTTCATTTCATTTTCATTTATTTATTAATTGCGAAAATGGGTACAGATAACAATGTCAATAATAAATTAAGTCCTTCCATATTTAGCTTGTCAGCATGCAACATTATACAAACAAAAATAAGAAATTATGAATTAACCCACCCTATTGGGTTAGGAGCGTTTGGACCAGATCGCAATTTGACTAGTTAGCAGTATGACCAGTTCGCTATAGGACCAAATCTCGATATGACTACATCGCATTTGGACTAGATCGCGTTTGGTCCAGTTCGCAATAAGACCAGATAGCATTACGACGAAATCTCGTTAAGACATATAATGATAGCCAAAATGTATATCTCTTGTCCGTGTATGTAAGTAGGTGTTTCTTGTAATTTTCAACTCTTAAACATTACTTACCTACTTAAAGTATTTCCCTATCCTTACTAACAACAACTTTTTGAAAAATTAAAACTCCTTAAGACTTAGGCATTGCATCGACGCCTCGATGTGCGAATGCAACATAAACCAACACTTTTATTGTTTTTTCATAATTTTAAAAAACGGAAGCAGTTCTGCAGGACAAAAAAAGATTAAATGCTCAAACAATAGGAAAAAAATATTATCATGTTTAGCAAAAAACTTAAATTACAAGAGAGTAAATTAAATACTAAAGATATTTTATAACGGCCATTGATTCTATTTAAAATCGTTTTAAAACGAAAATATAAATACTTAACATATTGTGTAAATAACGTGTTTGCAATTTATTTAGTACTTGAGTGGTATGAAAGTAGGTAAGGTAAAAAGAAATATCTCCCTAACTGTACTTTAGAAAACAAACGACGGTCTAGTCGTAATGCTATGTGGTCTTATTGCGAACTGGACCAAACACGATCTAGTCCAAATGCGATGTAGTCATATCGAGATTTGGTCCTATAGCGAACTGGTCATACTGCTAACTAGTCAAAGTCAAAGTCAAAAATCATTTATTTAGTAGGACCGCTGGGATCACTTTGAAACGTCTTAAAACTAGGTGATTTTACTCCTGTTCCTTCGCGACCAATACCGTGAAGAATCAGGGCAACAAACACGGTTTGGGGCCTAGCTTTTAGTCAAATTGCGATCTGGTCCAAACGCTCCTAACCCATCCTATTATCCTAAAAATTCCTAATATTCCTATTCCTAATAATTCCTAACAATATAGTAAATCTGAAGGTTTGTGAGTATGTTTAGATATTTGGATGTTTGTGTAACAATCACGCCTAAACCAGTGAACCGATTTGGATGAAACTTGGAATAGGCGTAGATAGTGACCTGGAATAGCATATAGGCTATTCAAAATGTTGGTACCACGCGGGCGAAGCGCGCGCAGAAGCTAGTGATAAGAATTCTATCATCTTTCAATAAATAATAAAAAAAAACTTATTACAATTTATCAGTTACAAGTTTGCTTGGATGTATGGATGTTTGTGTTTGAATCACGCTCAAACGATAAAATTCCACTCGAATCAGCTGAACCATCGATCGTTAAAACGATTAATAGATAGTACAAATACCTACCTAACGGAAAATGGATTCATACTCTTAAAATGCACAACAGAAAATAAATTCCACAACCAAACTATATAATTTAATTACAGTCAGCAGAGCAGAGGCTTTTAATGTAATTTGTAAGCAAACGTGTTGGCAAACGAACGAAGGTAGACAGACGCCAATATTAAAATTTTCCTCTGTTTCGAAACTTGTCGCTGTTTAATTTCGTAATAGGCGAGTTTCAAATGTCAAACAAAGGATTTCAGTTCTAACTTTTGCATAAAGAGTTTTTATTTCGCATCAACTTCGATGCCGGCTTTCAGATTTTTTTAATGTATTTAGACTTTCGTAGGTTTTTCGCCATTTTAGGAAGAAGTGCTATTTTATTTCCTTTTTCTTGTGTTTCACTAGATTTATTATCTATAATGAATCCTTGGATACGTAACAGGAGATCTGGCAAATGGAATGGGGGAGTATTGAAGAAAACAAGCCGCCGTGTTTTGTTCTAAACCTGTGACAGGACTGACTGACTGCCATGATATAAATCTACTAGCTGACCCGCGCAACTTCGTCTGCGCATTATTAGGAACAAAGTGGAGGAGTTTTGAGTGAATCGAGAGTACAAACTCCGTCGCATGATATAATATTTTTTTTTATATATGTTTCTCTCAAGAATCATTTAATAGATAAAGGTAGGAAAAATCTTACCCAGATCTTGCAATGCTAAGAACAAAACGAATACGGTAATTGGTACAGAATCGCTGAAGCGAGCGCAGCGAGTTTTTGAAGAGAGAGAGAGTTTTTGAAGAAATTGACTCGAAACGTATTTTTTTATAGCAAGAACTGTGTGGTTTAAAATTTCGAAATAAAATTATTAACTAATATTGCGTTATGTTTCTCTCAAGAGGTAGGGAAAATCTTACCCAGATCTTGCAATGTTAAGAACAACACGATAGCGGCAACTGGTGTCAGATTTGCCGAAGCGAGCGGCAATACCTACCCGCGACTTCGTCAGCAATATAAAAATATCGAAAACTCTTAGCAAAAATCTCCATTAACTTTTCAAAACTCAAAATCAAAGAAAATTATACTCGATCTCCGCCATAGTAAAAACGCCACCTAGGAAAAAAGTGTAAAGTAGTTTTGACCTCTAGACCGATAGATGGCGTTCTAACTATAGCCAAGGAAAAATATTTTAATATCAAGAAATCATAACTTCGGAGTTCGGATATATTGATGGGTGGGAACACACATGTTACATGTTTATCATTAATTTTAAAATAATTTATTATGCAAAATACAAAAAAAAACTAAAAAATTTAGAGTGCAAAAAGTGGCTTCGGGCGGTCACCCATCCTTATTATGACCGCGCCCAGGGTTGCTTAACTTTTTTCCCCATACAAACTTCCAACCCTTATTTTCCCGCCCCCTTATGGTAATTGACAAAAAAAAGTAGCCTATGTCCATCCCTGGGGTATACTCTTTATCCATGCCAAATTTCAGCTTAATCGGTTCAGCGGTTTGGGCGTGAAAAGGTAACAAACAGACAGACAGACAGACAGACAGACAGAGTTACTTTCACATTTATAATATTAGTATGGATGTTTAAAACTTGACATTGGCAGAATTATACCTAGTTTTGTAGTTACCATTAAATAAAAGATACTTTCGTAATATTCTTCCGTCATATTCGTCATAAGTTTTGAAAACTAAAAAGAAAACCGACTTCAATGTTGTACAACGTAGTAAGCATGTTATAACACCATTTTTTGAACTACACTCACCGGCACGGAATCTTGGCCACCTATGAATTTGGCAATAACTTGTGTTAAACAGATTTTTTGTTTTTAATGATGGTTTAAGTAGGTTACAGACGAGCTTTCTTTTGTGTTTTAGGGAATCAAAAATGGCTCTAAACAATTTCAGTACACATTTTACGTTTATAAGCAAAATTTTCAATGTTCCTGAATTTAATCACCTTTGTTATTTGTCTAAAAAAGTGAAAATTCAATTTGTTTTCAAGATTTTTTTACAATTTTAATAGCGAGTGGTCCCTCCTCTATCCCTGATGCCAGCTTGAATTCAGCCAGGCATGCTTAAAATGACGTTTTGACTTCTACTTGCGGTATGGCTTCCTAAGGAACCAGCGCTGCCTTTCAGACCTCGTTTAGAGTTTGTGGTGGTTTGGATCCGTACTTAATTTTTTGTTTGAGCATTTCCCATATGTGTTCTTCTGAGTTAAAGTCCTGGCTACGAGTTGGCCACCGCAATTTCCGAATACCGACCTCTGGAATGTACTCTTTAACGCATCGTGTGACGTCGGGCGTGCGTTATCGTGTATTAAAATCCCAATGTCGTACCCTATGAACCCCAAACAGGGTACAACATGGTCCTGGAGAATTTCTTCAATGTATCGAATGCTATTCAGTCGATTGTGGACGACTACCAACTCTGTACGAGCAGTGGAACTTACTCTCCCTAAGCCATTATGGAGCCGCCGTGAAAACTCACTGTTTGTGCAGTGGTAGTGAGTGAGTATCGTTCTCTACTTCTTCTCCAGACTCTTTTTAGACCACATTGAGCTCGCAAAGCAATTCGGCACTCGTCTCTAAAGGGCAATCATTGCTGCCATTGCTGCCCATTGCTCGTGTATCCAGTTTGAACGTTTTCGTGAAAATCGATGACGAGCTACACGGTGCTCCATGAGGAGTTCTGGGCTGCGTGCTGGCCTACGAGCTTTTAATGAACTTCTTCCATTCTTCTTCTGATCGTACAATAGCTTACATTTTATACACCTGACGTTTTGGGGCCGATGTCTTATCTCAACGGCTGTAAGGAAGCCATTTCTCAATATCTCTAAACCAATGAACCGGTCGTCTCGAGCTGATGTGCATCGTTTGCCTCCATTTCCTGGTCTGGAAGTGTAGTTTCCAGTCTCTTGATACTGCTTCAAAACATATTGCATCGATAAACGGGGCATGTTTAGCACAATACTTGACGCTGAGACGAGCCATACTCGAATAACGCAACGACAAGTGCAACTTGTTTTGCGGTTATTAACATTTTTTTTTAATTCTAAAAGCACTTTTGAATACACAAAAACATTCACAAAACGTTTAGTTAGCTTCAAGTTATCCAATTTCTGGCAAAAACATTTTAAAACACAAAAGTTAAAGTTTCATCTTCATTGCGTGAAAAGCCCGTTTTCACAAAATCTTGTTAAGTGCGTTCAAACCATGTCTAAGTGCATTTCAATTTGATGAATTACATTCTAAATCCAAAACTAAACATTTTTTGACATACCTCTGTAACTTAAATTCGTTTGAAACACTTTAACTCTTTGTTATTGCTAGATATGAGCTTGGCCAAGATTCCGTGCCGCTGAGTGTATTAACATGCATCCAACGTAAAAGCCAACACTTTTTTATCTAAGTATTTTTGATATTTCATTCAAAGATCTGAGATAGTGTTGTATTAATAACTCGCGTAATGCGATCTCGTCGTATGAGCTTAAATTGTTCGAATTTAAAAACTGAGATTATGTCTACCGCACCTTGGCGATACAGGCGTGATCTTGTTTATGTACTTATTTAATCAAGCGCGGTCTAACATAAATATTGCATGAACCTGAACAAGTCATCGAAGCTTTCACGAGAGCTCAACTAGTAGACTCGATCTATTTTAATCAGCTTACGTGTAGCTTCGTTCGCATGGTATCAACATTTCCTATACCACTTAGAGATGGGTACAATAGATTTCCAACTAAATAAAATCTTTTAGAAATAGATGATTGTTCACAAAAGATTTTTTTTTTCTTTTTCCAAGAGTACTGACTACTCTTGGCCAATTGTAGTAATAGTTCATGTAGGATTTTTAGTGTATTAGAGAATTGGTATATGAGTAATTTAAATATTAATTACACCCTTATAGATTATGTCTCTTGATAGCGTATTTGGCGAAAACGCTGAAATGTAACAATAACTCGATCGATTTCAGAATTCTTCGAAAAGACGGAATTACATTCTTTCATCTTAAGTTCCCAGAGTTAACGGAAGAAGCCTTAAACCCATAGAAACTTGAGATTTATATTTATCGGTTTCTTTTGTGGAACACATTTCTTTCAAAACAGTTTCTTGAGCTACCTATCGCAAAATGATGGCATAAATCCCACTCACATAATAAAGCTGAAAGTTTGTGAGTTTGTTTAGATGTTTGTGTTTCAATCAAGCCTAAACCAGTGAACCGATTTGGATTAAACTTGTAATAGGCGTAGATAGTGACCTGGGATAGCATATAGGCTATTTAAAATCGGACGAAGCCGCGCGCAGAAGCTTAACCTCACGCAATATAAATTACTTTTATAGCTTCTGCTCGCGGCTTCGCTCGTTCGGACTAGCATTTTACATAGCCTATACTTATGTTATTCCAGTTCACTATCTTCATCTATTCCTAGTTTCTTCCATATCTGGGCGTAATTGAAACACAAACAAACTTTTGGATTTAAAATATAAGATGGATGCTTTTTCAGTATTTGCAGATATCTCGTTTAGAAGAAAAATAATGAAAATAATAATTATAACAGTTAAATAATGTGTTACTTACCCCAAAAACTCAGAGCTATCGTGCTGGTTGTTGGAAGTGAAGAAGGGCGGTCTCATGATCTCGAAGAAATCGTGCGAGTCCAGCTTGGTGCAGACCGAGTGCACCAACTTGCCGAAAAGCATCGCCGCAATCTCCCAGTATGGGTGGTTGGTCATATGCAGCATCACGTGGGTGCTGAACCTACGAATAAAATAGTTACATTTGTCTATGTCTCCCTTTTCTTTTCTCCATTTTCGTAATTCGCCGACTACACCTAGTATGATAGTGCACAAATGATGATGTTCATTTTCTTTAAGTTCCGTAACTGGCTCCCATTTTAAACATCGTCAATGCCTTGAAACTTCATGTGTTTTGTGGCATTGCATATTAGAAATGTAGGACTGAGCGATCATACTTTTCTACAAAAGCTATAAATGTTATCCATCATGTCCCACACACAACACACATAGACATTCCTTCATCCTTACACGAACTCGCTCACTCTCAAACTCTTATTTACACACGCACAACACACACGTACAAAATATTACCTACTGTACTTTAAATTCCACTTTCTTGTAATTGTATAAGTGATTGATACAGAAATGCTTTAACATGAGTACCCCATTGTAATTAGCCGAAGCGGAGATCCCTCGTGCCGAGTCGTGCCTAACTAAATACAAGTTACTAACTTAGTTAGGGCGAGAAGTCAATGTCTCGATAGTGTCAATATCTCGATAGTGCAAGGTTTACTTTAATAATTATCTGTTCTCCATCACTTAAAACCTCCTACCTTACTATAGTTTAGTTTAACTGTAAACCTCTATTTGAATATCTTATTGATCGAATTACTACTTTAATTTGAAGCGAACGTTATACTCGAAGGTTTCCACCGTGGGTAGTGCTAGTGGGCGGTTGTTAGCAGACTGAAGAGCCTTTTATTATAGAAATCTTCAGAAAAAACATAATTGTTTTCATATAGAATCAATTTGCTGTTCACTTAAGTATTTGTATAAGTATAGGTACGAACGATGTCTAAGAGGCTTAACATTGAATTGAACAATAATGGCTTCGTGCTTCAATTAGAAATTTCCTGGTAATCTTCACTTTGATTGCAACTCGGTGTGCTGCTATGGAAATCATAAGGTATAGTTTATACGGTTGGACGAGCAGAATGATTATTATTTGACGACCTCTGTAGCGCATTGGGCGAAGGCCTGGTTGCGGGTTCGATCCCCGCGGCGGGACCAATGTTTGTATGATTTACAAATATTTGTCTCGGGTCTGGGTGTTTGTATGTATAATATGTATGTATTTACAAACAAAAAGTATAGTATAAGTAGTATATCAGTCATCTTAGTACCCCTAACACAAACTCTGCTTACTTTGGGGCTAGATGGTGCTGTGTGAAAAGTCCAGCATTATTTATTTATTTATTTATTTCAAACCTTATCAACAACAATAGGCTTTGTGTGTTATATGGAAATACTAGCTGCAATCCCACGGTGTGACCCGCGGTCCCTCGGGATTTTTCATCCTAATCTGTTCAGCGGTTTGGTTCACATTTATAATATTAGTACCTATGTACCTATAGGATAAGTACATATATACAGGGTGGTTTTTTGAGATGGGCGGTGATGGCCAAGTCGGAAACCATGTGAGTTAGAGAAAAGTTGTGAAAGGAGTCATGCCCTTCAAGCAAAGTTCAAAATATGTTCCGCTCTGCAAAGAGGAACTTTAAGCAGTTGCAGCAACCGATAATAAAAGTTTTGATTGCATTGACTTAGAAGTTTGATTTTTCACAGATTGGATAAATTGCAGACTCAGTATTAGATTTTTTTTTCTTAGCTCTTATAACACCTCGTGTCCGAAATTATGTTAACGAGTTTTTCTAAGATGATAAAATATTGGAACGAATGGCGCACATCTCCATACCAATCTAAGACATATTATGACAGAAACAAAGAGTGTCGTAATCTACAATCATTCGCGTAGGTAACTTCGCAGCAAGTTAAGGTGATGTATTCGAGCAGAGACCGCGCTTTTGTGATTTTTAAAATCATCTGAGACATGGAAAATAGAGTTTAGAAGTAAAATATATATATTACTTAAGGATATAATCTAGTCAAAGTCGCAGTCAGTTACATGATTTAATGAACTTAACTTGCTAAAAAGAAGCCCCAAAGTTACCCCTTTTTTACGTTGTTTCAATATTGTGACTGAACTACTGATATTTTACATTTGTTTTTTGTACTAAACTAAAGAATATAATTATTTCTAAACAAATTCGCAGAGTTTGGCTTGATAAAGCTATTTTCATAATCACTATGTTTAAATATCTATAAATTTCACGAGTGCGGCGGCGGACAGCGACGAAGTCTACTGCTGCAGGAGTACCTAACCTTAAAGTCAAGTCGCAAATAGCTTAATAATCTTTAGAACGCCTACAGAAAAAAAATGGCTGAGGTGAAAATTACATTGTTAGAGACTGTAAGAACCTTTTCTTTCTTTTTGCTTTGAAAAATTTGTGTTACTAGCTGTACGTCGCGGTGTTACCCGCGTTCCCTCGGGAAAACATCACTTTCCCGGGATAAAATATAGCCTATGTTCATCGGGGATAATGTAGGATTCTATTGGTGAAAGAATTTTTCAAATCGGTCCAGTAGTTTCGGAGCCTATTCATTTCAAACATACAAACAAACAAACAAATCTTTCCTCTTTATAATATTATATAGTATAGATAATTTGCTTTGTGTATTATACTTATATTCAAGCGAAAATGTTTATAGATGAAGGAAAACATCGCATTGGGAACCAATTAGGCACGTAGGCAGCGGCGGCAGCGATAGGATTTACAGTAGTTAGTGTTCCACGAGTCTTCAGGCATTACAGTATAGACTACGGACTATTTATCTTTATAAGGATCTTCAATGGATGAAGAACCGAGTTACTTTTGTGAATACGTTTCGCGCGCTCTTACGCACTAGCGGTTGAACCGCGGGCGGCTAGCCGCGTGGCGGGCCGCTTTTCCAGTTTAAGTATGCAACCACTCGTCATTTTACGCACCTAACCGCCACAAAATTGTACTAAAATTTGGTTCAACCGCTAGTGCGTAAAGGGGCTCAAAAAAAAGTACCAGAAAAACCTTCAATTACTAGCAATATTATTAAAGGCCGAAATTTTACTGCACTGGAGGTGTGACCATCAACGGCAATTTTGTGTTTAATTTAAAGTCTATATTATGATCAGTTTCAAAATGACTAGAAAACAAAAAAATATGAAGGCAATAATATAAGTTCATAATACTTCGCGTAACGCGTAGCAGCATAAAATGACGCAGCAGGCCAGCTGGGCGGCAACAATCGAATCCATACTACGAGTATACTATAATACTATACAGGGTGGGTTTTCGAGACGCAAAAGGGTACTTAAAATAACGCTGCGAGCTTTTTGATCGTAAGCTGAGTGTAGCTATCTATCTATTCAGCCCAGTTGCACCCACTGCTGAGTATGGGTCTCCTCTCTACAACGCCACTCTTTTCGGTCCTATGCAGTCCTTTTACCACGTTTTCCCAGCTACATTAACGATGTCATCCGACGCTCAGTTGATAATATTTATACCCAAGACAGAAAAACTAGCACACTTCCGCCCTTCTAAGAACTTTGTCGCATAAAATGGCTCGAGAAGCAGAACATTAGGCGCAACAGTACTTGATACTTCTTTGTATATAGTACTAGCTACGCGCGGCTTCGTCCGCGTGGTACCAATATTTTGAATAGCCTATATGCTATTCCAGGTCACTTTACCAAGTACGCATATTCCAAGTTTCATCCAAAAACATCTAAACAAACTCACAAACTTTCAGCTTTACTATATTAGTGGGTTTCTTTTTAATTAATTAATATATAGATTATATCAGTGGTTTTTTATTGGCAAGGAAAACCAAACGTCAGAAATCGATCTGCGCTTAAGACTGGCGTGGGCAGGCTACTGCAAAGTAAAATTTGCCTTCAGATCAAACCTGAATAGAAAGCTCGCATACAAGACCAGTGTATCCTACCAGTACTTACATACGGGGCTGAGACCTGTGTTTTCACAATGGAAATTATAAACAAACTCAGAATCGCCCAGAGAGCAATTGAAAGGAAGATGGTAGGTGTTACACTGAGGGACCGCAAAAGAAACATTTGGCTCAGGGAGCAAAGCAAAGTGGCCGACGTTATAAAGCGCATTGCGAAACTCAAATGGCAATGGGCTGGTCACGTTGCGCGTAAAAAAAGGCTCGGTGCAAAAGACAGGCCGAATGGAGACCATGGGGCGAAAAACTACCACAGGGAAGACCGCAAATGCGTTGGTACGATGACATCATAAGAACAGCTGGAGGCAAATGGATAGAAATTGCACAAGATCGCAAGAACTGGAAAATTATGACGGAAGTCTACACCCAGTGGCTAAGAAGAAGATATTAGTAGGAATAAAAATTAATTGAGTGTGAGAATACTTTATTTATGGAATAATATCTAATAACATAATATCCTTAAACAAATTTAAAGGATCTTGAATGCCTAAAAGCTCTAAGAAAATGTGTCTTACCGTGATTTTTGAAGTGAAAACTTCTTTAGGCGCATTAGGCATTTTTGAGATGAGAATAAATTCTTGTATTCACCTCGAAAAGGTCAAGTGACTGCTCACCTACCGACACCTACCAGTATCGCTCTGTACTCGGTAAACTTTTACGGCAATATTTTACATTAAGCTCATTTTATAACTAAACGGGTGAAGTCTTATCTTTAGATATTTTTCGATACCCTGACGATTCAATAAACACACACCCACATACACTAGGCAGTCTAGGCACCTAATTATTCAAGTTTTCACTTTTCTCGGCACTGCCGGGAGTGCCACGGTTTTTACACTTCATTTTTGGTAATATCAACAAACTTAATCATAACGAAAAGTGACACAAGGCAAATTATTCAAAGCTGACATAATGTAAAATGCGTAGACAGCGCTGCGTAGAAAGCTCTTATTGTGAGGCAGAAAAAAAAACATAAATACGGTTAAGGGTAAATAAATACTACATAAATACTACGGTAAAGGGTTAGCGTACCCTCGCTCGGTACGCGAGGGTCTATAGTCTTCCTTGAACGAAGAGGGAATCTCAATGTCAATGTCTTTTCCTTCAAAAGATTTCTTCCTAGTTTTTCTTGTTTCTATTTTTTTTTTATTATGGGAAGATACATACAAAATAATAAGTAACATGGATGAACTCGTATGATGGTGGACAAAAACCGAAAATTGTTCGCATGCAGGACCCACGATATTGAAATCTTCAATGATCCCAGATTCTGGGGTAAATATTTACACAAAATAAGTCTTCAATGAGCAATTTTCAATGATACAAAAACAAACGCAAAATAACGCAAGCATGAGGAAACGGATACAAACTTACATAATAGATGTAATTACTGAAAAGCAGCTACATAATATATAGTTACAATCGGGTATAAAATAAATAAATCGCAACAGATACAAATTATAAAATAACAATGCATTGGCAATAGCAGAAAGTGTATAATTATGTGTATTTTAAAAAAATGAGGAAACCATTCTGTGTTCTAATAGGCGGCAATGGGCTTGTGATTGTGACGTATCGAATGATAACTACGGCAAGACGTAGGCACGTCCCAAATATGTATTTGGACGAATCGATTACACATGTGTCAAGATGCTTTGGTGAAATCCATTTGTTAAGTGTTGTGCACAACCTTTAGGTTTACAAATTCAACTTTACTTTCTTGAATAATTGTTCTTTTGTCCACTGAGTGTGTGAATCTATTGATATGTTATCTGTTTTTGTGCCTAATAAAAATAAAATAAATAAATAAATAAAGCACGTTTTACTTGATCTACAATGCAAACGGTGAAACCTAGACTTACTCTTGGACGCTCTTGAATCTCTCGCTGTCTCAGAATTCTAGTAATTAATTAATTAAAC
Source organism: Epirrhoe alternata (assembly GCA_963565295.1). NCBI lineage: Eukaryota > Metazoa > Arthropoda > Insecta > Lepidoptera > Geometridae > Epirrhoe > Epirrhoe alternata. Next base: position 8,950,601 of record OY751375.1, read on the forward strand.
TAATAGTCGTCTTTACCTATGAAATTACTGTTCTGCAGTACTGACCATTTCAAACCAAAATATTGTTTGTTTGGCTATGAATTTTAATTTCAAATTATGTACTTAATTTTATCTTATAAACATGGATTTTTTTTCTTAATTAGTAATTTGTTGATAAGCGCTATGTTTTCATAGCATTTGGTTTAACCGCTTCGTTTTGGAAATTTCCGCTTGAAAACTGAACCCCTTGGTCGTCCGAAAACTTAGTCGACAATGACGAATTAAAAGCGATTGTTGATGATCAAACTACTACTGAATTAGCAGCAGCTTCCGCCGTTGGCATCAAAACAATATTGTTCCATTTGCCTCAAATTGGCAAAATAAAAAATCTACAGTCTAAATGTTCGCCAGCGCGAAGTACGCGTCGACACTTGCCTTGCACTGCTCAACAGGCACACAAACAAAGGAATTTGGATCCGAATTGTTACCTGCGATGAAAAAGGGATTCTGTTTGACAATTTCAAGCACTCAACAAGTTGGTTGGATCCTGGTTTAGCGCATGACAACGCCCTAAACGAAAACATACCCATAGAAAAATAATGATTACTGTTTGGCGGCCTAGCGCCGGTGTGATTCATCACAGCTTCTAACCAAATGGAATCAGCATTACTGCAGACATATACTGAGAAATATTGAACACAATGATGGAGAAACTCGCACATATCCGACCAGGTTTGGCCAATCGCTGTCCGCGCTACTCCTTTACGACAACGCGTAACCTCTTACTACACTGTCCACGTTCTCCAAGCATTTTGCATGGTTCACTAATTAAATTATTAAAAATATAAAAATATTTAAAAAATGATGTTAATCGAATTCATAAAAACCGGCAATTTCATAAGTAGGTAAATACCTAATATAAACAACCTCGCAGGCGCTCGGGAGTTAAATAAAGAATCCTTCGACGCGACGCGGGATTCAATATGGCGCCCGTGACATAATACACTGCTTTATCCCCTTGGTTATTATTTTACTATTTTATCACTGAAAGAGACAAGCACGCTGCACAGAGAAACAGGCTACATAAATGTGTAAATTGTTTTGCGACTTGAAGGCAAATTAACAATTAGTAAAGGTACAATGTGCTACAACTACGCAGCTACGGCGTAGCTACGAGAACATTGATTACAAAATAAAGTCTAGTGCACTTTGAGTGCGATGAAATAGAGTTATCTGAAATGCACCGTGAGGCCCTTGCTTTATTACTACAGCTATTTTGATTTTAGAACAAGTGTGAAACAGCATGAAGAGTTGTGCTGGTTTAGATTTACCTCCACATTCGATCTGAAGGTTTTGTGTTTGAATCTCGGCCATTTCCTTATCTACTGGAATTTGTATACTTATTCGCTTTAGTGTAAGCTCTAAACTATAAAGGGAAATTTGAGGAAACCCGCGAGGGAATCCACTTTGTCTTTCGTATAGAAAAGGTAGAATAAGCTGAGAGTTTAGTTTAGGTGCAGAGCAAGCTTAACTCCATCTCAATAATATCCGAAGCGGGGCACAGTCCTATTAACGTCTACAGTAAAAAAAAATTTAGAACTAGGTGTGCCCGCGACTTCGTTCGCGTGTGCTCATTAGTTTTGCCAATTTTTCCCACGTAAATCCCAATCCCGTGAGAATTGCGGGATAAAAAATAGAACGGTCGGACAACATATAGATGTTATCCGACAACCTCCTTTATCTCCTAGTGAAAGTTCAATTAAAATCGGTTCAACCGTTCCAGAGATTAGCCCCGGACAAACAGACAGAACCAGACAATAAAAATAATAATGTTGTAAATAATTGCACTTGAGACCACACAGTTATTTTGAAAACACAGACAGTCACTTAAATTTTATTTATACGTAAAGTATTGATATTTAAAAGTTTTATTTTTACGATTATACAAATTTATTTGTTAGTTTTGCAGTAGCGCCTGGTCGTGTGCACTTTGGACACGAGAACGTTCGAAATTGAGTTGCCCGATTACGCACGGTACTTAGCGGACGATACTTACGGTTATAGACATTTATTTCCCATAAAGAATATTACATTCACTTACATGAGAACAAAAAAACTTACTTCGGAATCAAATCAAAACGTTTTTGTTTTATGTTGTAAGAGTATATAAAGGTCTAAATAAAATAACTTCAATATGAGCCCGGATCGGGCTCTAATATTAAAAATGTTTTTAAAAGTAAAATTTTTTGACTAAACAAAACTAAATTTCGTCTGTTTCCAAATTACGATTTCACTATACCGTACCGTACAGAGAAACGATTTTTGTAATATTACTATAGCATTCTCCACCACAGGTAATACGTAAAAATGTTGATTGAGATTTAGTTGTATGTTGCTAATTAGCGAAAGAAACGTAAATTTAGTTTTAGTAGTTTTAATTTTGAATTCTCGAAATAATGTTTTTCTGGTTTTGTGCTGCAGAGTACTTTCAAAGGACACTGCATGCATTCCGTCGCAGTTTTGTGTATCATTACCATGTCGAGCGAATAACGCATAGAGGTCGCATCAGATACAATCAGCCAATGATTTTAAAGGAAAATGTACTCTAATATGGTCTTGTAAACATTTCTATTATGTGCAGCAACAATGCTTTATTAAAATCATACTTTTAAGTGCAAAGATTATCGTGATAAAGATTGTAGTTCAGCTCATATCGGTGGACACTCTTATCTAAGGTAAATCATTCTTGTTGTTGTTCATCTTCATGGTATGGAGTGTATCGCAAAAAAAAATCAATTCCTGAGTCTCTGAAGACCTGCAACTACCCTCAATAAGATTACAGAGACGAGCCTTTTACGCTAAATGATTACTTTCAAATCAGCTACTACTTCAAAGAAATCTACTCATAAATCTATGAAAGAGAATAAATATTTTATTCCTTTAGCGATCTTGTTAGTAGGCGGGGAAAGAAACCTTAAAACGCTCAGACGTATTGACAGAATATTAAAAGATTGAATACGATAGAATACTTTCCTTAGAAATAAAATTATCTAAAAAACAAAAAAGCTAAATTGTTTGCGTTCTTTCTATTCTCAAAATAATTTTAAAGAATAGCAGATACGCTACGTAAGTAAACTCTGAGTAGGTACTCTAGTTTGCCTGAACTCAATTCCACAACAATGTTAGAACGCTCGAATAAAAGATTGTTAAATATGATGCTCATGCATTATACAGAACCAGTCTATTTTGAAATTCAACTTCACGCGTTTCAACCTAACGACTAGATCAGAGTTCAGTGGACATCAGCAACAGGCGAACATAACTTGTTATTCTCAAAATATATATCTGGAATCTGACTCTATCGCTGGCACTTCTATTCCATCTTATTAGCAGACTGGCATACGTATGGTCATAATGGTTTTTATGATCGATGGTTCTTTTTATCCTATAAATTCATAGTTATAGTTTCGTAAAATTTATATGCGCTTTAACACGAGCTCTGAACGGTGAAGGAAAACATCGTGAGGAAACCTGTCACGTATGGAATACTAACTTCTGCAAGATGTGGGTATGTATCAAATATGTATTTGTACATGCCTCTGACTACCCCCTTAGACATCTTCAAAGGATCTGGAATATAAAGATCTGAGAGAATGTCTACCGTGCCTTGGGGATACAGTCGTGACCCTGTTTACGTTTTAAATTCATAGGGATTATAGGATAAAAAGAACATTCGATCAAGAATATTATAGATATAGCGTGACGTACAAAATCAAAGCTTAATTCTGTCCGCCTGACAAAAAAGTTTTAAGTTTAACCGAATTACACCTTTTACATCTTATAAAGTCACAAATCCTCAAAACATTATCATAAACTTACGATAATTCATCACGAGAGCTGGTATTTACCGAGACAGTTTTGCTGCGCTGACCCTAAATCTATAATATTCTTGATCGTTGAAAAGAACAAACTAATTTCTGATGAGTAGTAAATCAATACTCCATTTAGCGCTACCGCGTAAAGTTGGTTCAATTAAGTTTACTAGTTATGTCTTGCCAAACAATGGAGAGCTTTCGAAAATGCATGATCGAGGATTGTTTGAAACTAACAATACTCTCGAAACATTAAACTATTTCACAAAGTTTTAAACAGATTTTCAAACCAGGGAAAAGGACGCCGTGAATCTTGTGTTCATTAAAATATTATATTTTATACTTGACCGTTTCGAACTTTAATAAGATATAGTGTCCATTTCATACGAAAAGCAGAAATGTAAATACATTAAATGATGAGAGCATTTGAGTTTCTCTCGCTGCCTTTTAGTTAATTTCTACCTATCATATTACAGCTTTGTGAAACTAAAGCTATGGACTTCAATATAATTAAATTCCTAGTAAAGTTAGTAAACATTTTCAGAAATTCTGACTTCCTGAAACTAATTGTAAGAAAATGAACTTCAAGCAACATAAGATTAATTCATATTTTAAACTATAAAGATTATTAGATATGATGAAGAATAAAGATGCTATATTAATTTTAGATATATCGAGGTGAAAACATTGTCATTAACCACTTCTAGACCACAATTCAGCATTATAAATATTAGAATATTCATAGAAATTGTAAGTAAAATGTTTTTTTGTATTTTTTGCAAAAACTTACGATTTGATTTGGCATGTTTGGAAAAAGTGTTCCTGATAGGAAATGGCGTCGATTAAGACCAACTTGTTTATTTTTTTGACAAATGTAGGCAAGAACAGCCGGACAGACAGACACAAAAACATTTTTTGCTAATCTCGAAACGGAGACACTTCGCTCGGTCAAACAGGTGGAATCAGATGGTTATTTTTTGGGCGCCTTTCACTCGTAATTAATAATAAACGTGTGAACATAAAATGAAACAAGCTTTCAAAGAAAAATGATGCATTCCGTCTTAAAACACCTTAAATGCTGAAAAACACGATAATGACAAATTCATTTCAGGTAGAGAGATTTTCATAAAACGCGAAAATATAAAAGCACTTACCGGCGCGTAACAAGAAGAGCTTGCATCACGCTGTTCATATAGCAGGTATTCCCCATGTTCATCAGGCCGACTTTCCTCTCCGCCGGGGCGGGGGGGTTGAGGGCGACTAACTCGCGAGGCGCGCACACCTTGCGGGCCGGCCACGGCGCGGTCTTCAGCTGTTGGCAACCGCGGGAAGACATGTGCCGCTCCAGGCATTGTATCTGTTATAACCGAAAGTGGTTCTATGATTCGCAATATGCGACTATGTATAAATAAAATAAATAAATAAATAATGCTGGACATTTTACACAGCATCATCTAGCCCCAAACTAAGCAAAGCTTGATAACTGCTATGCTACTTATATACTTCTTACATTTTTTTTTTAAACTTTCGCGACTTGAAGACATTTTAAATTTTATAACGGGACTTAATCGCGTAGCTATAACATTTGTTTATTTACCTCGACGTTTCAGTAGCGTTACAGCTACCGTGGTCAAGAGAAGACACAAACAAATATTATACCTACGCGATTAAGCCCCGTTACAAAATTTAAAATATATACTTTTTGTTTGTAAACACATACTTATTATACATAGAAACACCCCGAACCGAGATAAATATTTGCAGATCATACAAACATTTATCCCGCGGCGGGGATCGAACCCGCAACCTTCTGCGTCACTAGCGTACCTTCGCCCACTGCGCCACAGAGGTCGTCAAAGGTGTATAAGGAAGTAGTAACGAATTACAATGCCGTTGATGATTTCATTGTTTTTGTAGGAATATGAATTTAGGGTACCTACTCGAACATCAATCAAAAATAGTTTGACTTTTTTTTAGTTTGACTGAACATGGAGGTTGTTATACGCTTTCAAACTGACCACCACATTATTTAATAACTTATTATTTTTTCATGTAAGTACGTTTAAAACGCAGGAAAATCCGGAATTCGAAGTTCTGACCGATAGAAAACCTTACTCAATGAGTAATATGTAGTACTAATGTTTATTTAAATTCTTCAGAGGCTAAACTAAAAATAAATATTTCAAGACAGAGTAAACTAAATAAGAAAACTTTGAGTAGGTACAGCGCTTTGTAGATAACAAAAGAAGCTACTCTGCTATTACTTTGTGGATAGGTAGTGTAATGAGTAGATGGAACTTTAATAAACTCCTGGAGTATCTAGCTGAAGGAAATTCATTAATATTTGCGAGCAGAATATACTTTCTTAGTCAACTACAAATATTCTGAGCAACACAATCTAGCTTACACAAAAGGTTCACACAGTCATCGTATCTTCAACTACTTACATCGATCATCAAAATCAAAATGTATTCTTTTTTATTATTTTTTAAATCACGATTGCAATAAAAATTATTTACATAGCATTTCCTTGGTTTCGGATATTATGATAAGTTATGCATAGCATCATCTATGCTTCGGAGTTTTCCCGTAAAACTCAAAAAAACCTCTTCCTCAGAAACGCCGCGTCCTATAAGCCAAATATTGAAGTCGGTTTTCTTTTAAGTTTTTAAAAACGTTATTATACTGAACTAGCTGCGCTCCCGCGGTGTAACCCGCGATCCCTCGGGATTTTTTCGGTATAAAAAGTAGCCTATATCCTACCATAGGATACCACCATTATCTATACTAAACTTCGATGGGTGGAAGAGCAATTTAATTAATCTGGCTGGCTGGTAGGGCTACGTAAAGAGTTCCGTTAACCGATCTTTACTAGGATCCCTATAGCCACTAAGTATAATAAATTCCAAATAAAAATTCTAAGTAAAAATAATGCAAAAACGCAGTATTTTTTATCACGTAACGGCAATGATGTTAAAAATAAAACTTTATCATTGCGTAAACGGGCTTTCAGATCACTGACTAGTTGCTACTATATAAATGTTTCACGTGAACCTACGTCTTATTACGGCTTATTTCACCCACGCTCCAAAGCTAGTATGGGGGCGATAGGGGGTAGCGCAATATCATATTGTATCTCGAGATGTATCATTAACATGACATTATGTTGCTAGGGTTGTAAAATATAGTGCAGAGCATGGGATTAGATTTTATAGCAGAACTATAGTTACTTACTAAGGCCGCGTTTCCACCTGCACGAAAACAACCGCGAGAAAGATTCTGTCATGACTCATGACCGTTTCTTGCGCAGTAAAATTACGACAAGGGAAAGTAATCAATGACAGCTACATTCAATGATAACGAACGATGCGTTGCTGGGCGCTTCCAGTAAATTTTGTCTTACAGTGTTGTTTTGTTTTAGTGTTTAATAAAAATATGTAGGTACATAACTACCTAAACAGAAAATGTATACCTAACCGTGAGCGCAATACTTCTCAGTTTAATGGACAGCGGCTTATTGGATTTCTCAATCGCATAGCGCCCTCAATAAACTTTCTTCGTTGTCTGAGCCTTTTGTCTGAAGGCAGACAGCAAATTAGCAATATCGTTTTATAATAATAAGGATTCCTAAAAAAAGACATCAAAAACTCACCACTTCTCCGTGTTTGTCCTTAAAAGCGACGCGTGCCACTCCTCTACTTTTCTTGAGGAGATGATCAACCATGGCAGTCAGAATGTCAACGACATTTTGCAAAAGTTGCCGGCTGAACTGTCCACTGTCGGAAGCTAAATTAGTTAGCACGTGTCCAACGTGCAGGGAGATCTGTGCAAATAATCAAATAGAATAAATAATTAGTTGTCTGAAGTCTGATATCACCTAACTCAATGTGGACTTAACAAGCAATAGTTCAAACCTAGCCTTAGGGCTGGTTTCACTCAAACAAACTTTGTCTAACAGAGCGTTAGTTCATTGACATGTCATTCATTGATGTCAACTGTCAGTGAGCTAACCGGGCGCCGACCAGCGATTAGATTTAGCGGCTTGTTAATGAAGATTTCGTTTGGAAGGAACACAAAAAAATCGTAACGGTCTGTTAAAATCTTAATCCGTTGTTATTCTTCTTACTAAATTTGTATGTCAATTAACTAACGCTCTGTTAGACAAAGTTTGGTGAAATCAGCCCTTATGGTTTTATTTATTGTTTAAAAAAATCACAGATCGGATCACAACACAGAACGACAGATCAGATTCCATCTTAAATAGATAGAACAACTGATATAAAATAATGCATTTTAAAATCTTTAAAACGACACCAACCTGGAAATTACTAAATCACAAATGAAATGAAAATGACTCTTAAATTATGTTTAGTTTGCGATAAAATAACGTAAAAATAAAGCTACATACATTGCGTATTCCAAGTTTCATTCAGTTCTTTACATTCATGATTACGCAAACGTACCTTACTTTTGCGTAGCGCAACAGGTTCTTTTATGAATGAAGTTATTGTAGTAGGTACAGCATCCCAACACACAACCAAATCCAAAAGGATTTTCCGAAAAAATAATTATATCCGGAGCAAACGGCGTTTGAAGATTACTACTTGCGTATTATTGGGTGCGTTTTTTTAAGTAGATTGCTGGATTTTGAGTTTTAACTGGTTTTTTCTTTTATAAATCAAATTATTAGGTATGTATATTATGTGGTAATAGTAGTAAATAACCGAAAATAACATAAAATGACGTATAGCTCAGGCAAAAATTTTTTGCTGTTTTTTGCTAAATATCTTTAGAATCATGGTCTGATTGATTACAACCCCTCAGTTTTCGGTAGTTGTCTTTTTACACCCTGTATAGTTATAGTTTGAGATGTTCAAAGTGTTGGAATGAGATATGAAGGCATGCAATGTTTCCCATGATGACGTCATGGATAGGGCGAAGTGGAGGAGTGTTAAGAAGGCTGACCCCACCACCATGTGGGATAAATAGTCGGGAAGAGATAAGATGTTCAAAATGCATACCTTGTCGAAAGCTTCTCCCGATTGCCTCAAAGAAGCAAGCACGTGGGATATGACATCTGCGTTCGATTGCCGCAAGGCCCATGGCTTGTCCATCGCGGAGAACAGGCGATCCAAGTTGTCCACAGAAACTTCGATCAGAATATCGAAGCGTTCGCTTTCCTACATAAAAAAATGATTCTAAACCATTTGAACGGTAAATAAGTCTCTAACCTATAAAAACATGTAAACCGTTATGTAAGTTCATTTTTGATTTCGTTTCTTTGACTTATGGGGTGTTGTATGTATGTAGGCAGGTCCTAGTATGTCCTTATCCGGAGTTATAGAATAAAACTCACCGGTAGGTTGGAACACACAGCAAGTTTCTTGTTCCACACACAAATCACCACACAGTCAAAAGTACAGAAGAAGTATGAACAGAACAATACAGATAGCACAACACAAACTTCACGATCGTACGTAATTAAGTTACGGCGGATTCGGTAAAATATTAGCGTTTTACTTTTGTAAATCGCTAACTGTATAATCTGAATAGGCAACAAGTTCTCTCGAATAGGGATACCGAATCGATCAAGATTTGAACTATGATTAATCTTTACACGGTACATAGCTATCTATGGCTTCAATGTTGCTGGAAAGTTAAAAATGAAAAAGAGTATTTGTTTGTTATCAGATAGAGCATCCAAAATGCGAAAAAATAATAAATCTAAAAAATCAATTTTCTCGAAAAATAAAATACTCTTACGAAGAATTTTATTTAGATCGAGCCCGTGCGTGACTCCTCACAAAATTTTCCCATAATTAAAGCCGATTAGATTTTCCTCTCCGAGGGCGCTCTCAAAGACTTACCCTGTATACGAGTACATTACATAATTGACAAACTAGACTGATTCTGAAAATTTTCAGCAACATTTATGCATATTGTTTAGTCAAAGAGATTTCATGAAAAGCACTCTAGTGACGCTGATTCATTTATTGAAAGAGCTTGATAGGAACATTAATAAAACTTGATAAAATATAGAAGTAAATAACTAAGGAAGTATCCTAAGAACAAGGGGCATACATTGTATAATTTTTTATTTAAAGTAGGTAGTTTTACCTCTAAAGCTTTGATGAAGGACATCACCCAATCCGCCAACACGGGAGTGCCTTGCCACTCGCCTTGGCTTTCGCTGAGCCAAGCATAAAGGCAAGACAAAGAAGAACGGAGGCCGGCACACGCCGGCCCATTCTCCCCTTGCTGGACCATCCAGCGCGCCGTCGACATCAACGACTCGACACTTGACGTGTCCAAAACCACCAACACAATACATGTAGCAGCGTCAGCATTCGATTCTAAACAAAACGCCGTAAATACATAAACAATCTAAATAATTTTAAGTCATGATACAAAAAAACCAATGGTACAAATAAAAGTTACTTACGCGGATCAGAGATGTATGCGTAAAACTTGTCAATGACCCCACTGACGATAGCAGTACGAGTCTCGTGGTCTACAGTGTTCACCACGCGGAGAAGAAACTCTTCAATCAATTGCAGGATTTCCCAACGACGCTCTTCATTGCCAGTCGAACGAGCTGCATAATCGTGTAAAATAACATATTATTTTTGATTGAATTTATTTATCAGTAAGAGGTATTCTACGTTATATTTACCAGACTACTAAAGAAAAATCTACGGCTTCACCACCCGCTCGATTTGACTTGGGGAAGATAATATACCATCTGATAATAGCTTTCAACTCGGCAATCAAAATTTTTTGATCGTTCAATTATTTATTTCTATCGAAATGTGCGTGGGAAGGAAGACTTTTAAATATATGTATTTATTTCAAGAATTAGCGTATTAAAGCTTGAACTCTGTAGTTACCGAATTTTTTAGCTTGATTTTGTTCTGCACTGAAAATTCTGCAGCGCCCATACTAGATGAATCTAGTCGTCAAAGATGTTCTTAAAAAAGTCAGTATTTAAACATAGTTACCGAGACACTTGACAATGTCCTGGCAATTCTTGACAAGCTCCGCCGCCGGCGGTAGGTAGCCATTCTGTTCGTTAATTAGCTGAATATACTGCGCCAGCGCTTGCAGATTCAGCTGATTGTGACTATCAGTGACTAATCCGTGCTTCTTAACCGCCATGGTGTTTTCACAACTGCAAAAAAAACATTATTGTACAAAACAAAAAAATTAAACGCTTTTCGAGCGAGCGAAGCAAGCCAAAATTCCATGGGCAAGTTTGTTGGCGCTTTGTTTTTAATCTCAATCCTAACCAAGTTTAATGCATATCAGATCAGAGGTCAACGCTTTGAGAATTATTCGCAAACAAACAGGCAAATATAAATTATAAGCCTGCAAAATTTGCCATTAAAATAATTTAGTTCGCTTCGCTTGGTAGATCTATAAATATGGTAACACGTCTTATTTAAAATATGATTGGGAAAAATGTTGTTAATGTGTGTAATTCATGCCCATCTTGATCTTGTCTTTGGTGCTGTTGGTAATTATGTGTCTTTTTAACCGATTCATCATTAGTCTAACCTCTAAGCTTGCTCTAATGATCTTAAAGCATAGTTTCGAGTTCTGATGCAGTAGGGGCGAAGAGAATGATATCTTCGGCGAAGCGTAAGTTTGTAAAAAAATAAAACAATTTTACTCGCATAATAAAAAACTTTTTTTTTTTTTTTAAATGCAGTAAGTAAATTTTGTTTTATCGAAAATTTAAAAACTTTTTTTTTTTCTATATGCATTCTTAATTTTATCAAAATCGAAACCGTGACTCGAAAGTAGATTGTCCCCTAAGAGGGCGCTCTTAAAAACCCACCTGTAGACGTGGATGTATATTCAGTCAAAGTTATTGAACTAATTAGCTTGTACTGTACCTAACTAATATAACTCTCTCTTCTCAATGTTTTAAAGACTATTTTATTTAGTTGTAGATCAACTGTGCATGGTATCTTTAGGTTAGACAACACTACTACTAAAATCGTCGTTAAAAGTTTAGAAATACTCGACTGTAGTACGCATCGAGGAAACTAGGAAATTCTGCTTTTCGTTTTATTATTAAATTCTCGTGACGGTATTTTGTAAATTCCCTTGCATCTTCGATAAGCTTCTTGGCGTTTTATTTATTGTAGGAGGCCTTTTCAATGCACAGTGCATTTCAAAGAAACTTGAACTTTCAAGTTTCTTTGAAATGCACTGTGATTTTCTTCAAAGAACATATGAATTCTTCATAAAACTCAATGTTGAAGACCTGAAACATTTTCTGAGTAAGGAAGCTTATCAATTACAAGGAAACCTGACAATACTTTCTTTTTGTTCTCTGTAAGGCGTAGAATTTAATTGGCTTTGGTCAAAATATTAACTTTTCGAGTTTTCTGAGAGTTTTGTTATTCAGAAAAAAGAAATATTTAACTCGCGGGCATTTTAATATCATCAGACGAATACAGACGTTTTTTTAATGAGTACCATTAACAACAAGGGCCAAAATACCACCAATTTCAGTTTTGACCCGCTTAGAATCAAGGTTTACGTCACCACACTACTAGGAGCCAATTTAAACATAAGACCTAAAAACAAAAAAAAAATGAAAACTTGCTTAGTATTATGATAAGTATGACGACCGACCGACCGACGCGACTGTTGGACGCGTGAAATAGTGCATTAAAGAGCCTAAGGCCGGCCTTAGGCGCAAGCTCCAACTAACTGGCGTCTGGCACGGACATGATGCAGTATATCCTAGTCTGTGCTTTATTTCCATGCAATTAGTATGCCATTTGAATGGAAAAGGAAGTCGCCAGCGCCTGTGCGCCTTACACTTGTAAGTTTTACTCACGTAAGTAACTTACGTAAGTAAAATTTACAAGTGTATGGCCGGCTTTGAAAAGCCCTGAAACATGTATTTTCTGCAAAGTATGGAGTGTAGGTACTATATACGTTTATCGCATTTAGATGTTATCATCTTTACCCTGCCTGATTCACTTCTTCGGCTTTTCTCTAACCCAACACGCTTTTCAAATAAAAACTTTCACCGATATTATCCAACCGGGTTACTCCACCCACACACACACACACATCTTTAAATTATTAATTCGCATCTCCGTACTACACTTTCGTGTCAACCGTCTTCCCAACACTAATTCATAAATCATAATACAGGTGGGATAACCTATCTTCACAATATTAATAAAAACAAAGGACTTTATTAGATGTATTCCTTCTGATTTAATAAGAAGCTCCCTTAAACAAAGAGTAATAAAACACACTTAAATAGTTAGGGACATAAATTATTTTATGTTTTCCTTATTTCTGACATCTAACTAAATTTTGAAAACTATTATTATACTAGCTACGCTCCCGCGGTGTGACCCGAGGTCCCTCGGAATTTTTCATTTTTTCGGGATAAAAAATTGCCCAGATGTGACCTGTGTGAACCTGGAACCCGACTTGAAGAAATCGGTTTTTTTTTTAATGCATACGTTTGTACTCGGTATGTACTTGTTTGTACCATCTTTTTTTTTGTTTGTACCTTAAAGGGTTCGGAGATACCGAATTTTTAAAATTACTCAGAACCCGACTTTAAGGAATCGATTTTGTTTTAAATGCATACGTTTGTACTCGGTATGTACTTGTTTGTACCATCTTTTTTTTTGTTTGTACCTCAAGGGGGTCGAACATAGCAAGTTTTCAAAACTTGAAATGAAGATAAATCGGTCATTTTTCCAGATAATCAAAATCTGCGAGCAGGGTTGGATTCACCATCGTTTGTACCCGTTTGTACCACCGAGCAATTCGTTTGTACCTCAAGGGGGTCGAACATAGCAAGTTTTCAAAAGTTGAAATGAAGGTAAATCGGTCATTTTTCCAGATAATCAAAATCTGCGAGCAGGGTTGGATTCACCATCGTTTTTACCCGTTTGTACCACCGAGCAATTCGTTTGTACCTCAAGGGGGTCGAACATAGCAAGTTTTCAAAAGTTGAAATGAAGGTAAATCGGTCATTTTTCCAGATAATCAAAATCTGCGAGCAGGGTTGGATTCACCATCGTTTGTACCCGTTTGTACCACCGAGCGATTCGTTTGTACCTCAAGGGGGTCGAACATAGCAAGTTTTCAAAAGTTGAAATGAAGGTAAATCGGTCATTTTTCAAGATAATCAAAATCTGCGAGCAGGGTTGGATTCACCATCGTTTGTACCCGTTTGTACCACCGAGCAATTCGTTTGTACCTCAAGGGGGTCGAACATAGCAAGTTTTCAAAAGTTGAAATGAAGGTAAATCGGTCATTTTTCAAGATAATCAAAATCTGCGAGCAGGGTTGGATTCACCATCGTTTGTACCCGTTTGTACCACCGAGCAATTCGTTTGTACCTCAAGGGGGTCGAACATAGCAAGTTTTCAAAAGTTGAAATGAAGGTAAATCGGTCATTTTTCCAGACAATCAAAATCTGCGAGCAGGGTTGGATTCACCATCGTTTGTACCCGTTTGTACCACCGAGCGATTCGTTTGTACCTCAAGGGGGTCGAACATAGCAAGTTTTCAAAAGTTGAAATGAAGGTAAATCGGTCATTTTTCCAGATAATAAAAAATCTGCGAGCAGGGTTGGATTCACCATCGTTTGTACCCGTTTGTACCACCGAGCGATTCGTTTGTACCTCAAGGGGGTCGAACATAGCAAGTTTTCAAAAGTTGAAATGAAGGTAAATCGGTCATTTTTCCAGATAATCAAAATCTGCGAGCAGGGTTGGATTCACCATCGTTTGTACCCGTTTGTACCACCGAGCAATTCGTTTGTACCTCAAGGGGGTCGATCATAGCAAGTTTTCAAAACTTGAAATGAAGGTAAATTGGTCATTTTTCCAGATAATCAAAATCTGCGAGCAGGGTTGGATTCACCATCGTTTGTACCCGTTTGTACCACCGAGCGATTCGTTTGTACCTCAAGGGGGTCGAACATAGCAAGTTTTCAAAAGTTGAAATCGGTCATTTTTCAAGATAATCAAAATCTGCGAGCAGGATTGGATTAACCATCGTTTGTACCCGTTTGTACCACCGAGCAATTCGTTTGTACCTCAAGGGGGTCGAACATAGCAAGTTTTCAAAAGTTGAAATGAAGGTAAATCGGTCATTTTTCCAGATAATCAAAATCTGCGAGCAGGGTTGGATTCACCATCGTTTGTACCCGTTTGTACCACCGAGCGATTCGTTTGTACCTCAAGGGGGTCGAACATAGCAAGTTTTCAAAAGTTGAAATCGGTCATTTTTCAAGATAATCAAAATCTGCGAGCAGGGTTGGATTCACCATCGTTTGTACCCGTTTGTACCACCGAGTGATACGTTTGTACCTCAAGGGGGTCGAACATAGCAAGTTTTCAAAACTTGAAATCGGTCATTTTTCAAGATAATCAAAATCTGCGAGCAGGGTTGGATTCACCATCGTTTGTACCCGTTTGTACCACCGAGCGATTCGTTTGTACCTCAAGGGGGTTGAACATAGCAAGTTTTCAAATATTGAAATGAAGGTAAATCGGTCATTTTTCCATTTTACCTCGTTAGTTTATGTTTATCTGTAAGTATTACGAATATAAGATTATGTAGTTAAGTTGATGATGACTCGATAAATAGTACTTTTCTTTTATGAACCGTAGTGGTTTACTGAATGCTATTTTTCATTTCAACTTTTGAAAACTTGCTATGTTCGACCCCCTTGAGGTACAAACGAATCGCTCGGTGGTACAAACGGGTACAAACGATGGTGAATCCAACCCTGCTCGCAGATTTTGATTATCTGGAAAAATGACCAATTTACCTTCATTTCAAGTTTTGAAAACTTGCTATGATCGACCCCCTTGAGGTACAAACGAATTGCTCGGTGGTACAAACGGGTACAAACGATGGTGAATCCAACCCTGCTCGCAGATTTTGATTATCTGGAAAAATGACCGATTTACCTTCATTTCAACTTTTGAAAACTTGCTATGTTCGACCCCCTTGAGGTACAAACGAATCGCTCGGTGGTACAAACGGGTACAAACGATGGTGAATCCAACCCTGCTCGCAGATTTTTTATTATCTGGAAAAATGACCGATTTACCTTCATTTCAACTTTTGAAAACTTGCTATGTTCGACCCCCTTGAGGTACAAACGAATCGCTCGGTGGTACAAACGGGTACAAACGATGGTGAATCCAACCCTGCTCGCAGATTTTGATTATCTGGAAAAATTACCGATTTACCTTCATTTCAACTTTTGAAAACTTGCTATGTTCGACCCCTGTTGAGGTACAAACAAAAAAAAAGATGGTACAAACAAGTACATACCGAGTACAAACGTATGCATTTAAAACAAAATCGATTCCTTAAAGTCGGGTTCTGAGTAATTTTAAAAATTCGATATCTCCGAACCCTTTAAGGTACAAACAAAAAAAAAGATGGTACAAACAAGTACATACCGAGTACAAACGTATGCATTAAAAAAAAAACCGATTTCTTCAAGTCGGGTTCCAGGTTCACACAGGTCCAGATGTGTCTTACTGAGATACAACCTTTATCTACGCCAAATTTTAGCTAATCTGTTCAGTGGTTTGGGCGTGAAAAGGTAACAAACAGACAGACAGAGTTACTTTCACATTTATAATTTTAAGTATGGATAATGACATTAACATAAATACTTACTAAAAATAATTATGTACTACAATGAATTAGATAACTGCTAAGTATTTTAAAATTTGCATGCCTAAAATTTTGGCAAGACATAGAATGGACAAATCTAATTTTAAGACCTTATTGTATCACATGCGTTCGTACAAATAAATTTTATTTATCATTTATCACGGATACGTCTGTGAATGATGTGATGGATTTTGCGTTTCGTAAAATTTATATACGCTTTAACACGAGCTCTGAACGGTGAAGGAAAACATCGTGAGGAAACCAGTTAGTATTCTTATAGGCGGCGATGGGCTTGCAACCTACACGTATGGAATAGTAACTTCTGCAGGATGTGGGCATGAATCAAATATGTATTTGTACATGCCTCTGACTACCCCCTTAGACATTTTCAAAAGGATCTGGAATATAAAAAGATCTGAGAGAATGTCTACCGTGCCTTGGGGATACAGTCGTGACCCTGTTTGTTTTATGTCTGTGAAAACAATATTTAGTCTAAATATAATTCTACAAGCACAGCATCCTGTTTATAAACGTAGATCCTTTGAGAGTTTAAAAAGTTCTAGCATTCCAGCTTTGAGATCAATATCACACCTGTTTAATAAACGTAGATCCTTTGAGAGTTTATCTGGCATTCCAGCTTTGAGACGAAAATACAAAGAACTAATTGACATCCGTGTACCCGAAAGGAATGTTTTGGAACAAATTAAAACTCAATGAATAAAAGTTTCTAATAGGACATACATTTTTACGTAACTACTACGAGTATAATACAATTGAGAAATATTAGATGAAAATTTTAGATGTTACTTAATCTACGAACCGAGTTTCAACTCAATCGGCCTAATTTATGAGGAGTTCCTTGGCACAGCTCATGCTCAGCTCATCACATCAGCTAACTGTCACCATAATAGTTCATTGTCACCGAAGACTCATGATTGTACCAAAATTCAGCTCAATCGGACACCGGGAAGTGGGTCAAATTGAGCTTGCAAGATTTGATTGATTCTTCACGGTATTGGTCGCGAAGGAACAGGAAGTAAAATCATCTAGTTTTAAGACGTTTCAAAGTGATCCCCAGCGGTCCTACTGAATAAATGCTTTTTGAATTTGACTTTGACCCGGACATACATACAAACATTGCAAGTTAATTAATAGATTTTAATAACTACATGGGGTCTAATGTTTTATTGAGAAATAAAAAGTCTTATCAAAATGTTCGATTTCGACGGGATTAAAACCCGCGACACGCGAATCCGACTCGCACTTGGCCGGTTTTTTTTTATTCAGTTCTTAATTTTATCAAATTCGAGCCCGTGATTCCTAACAACATTTCGCACAACTAAGCCGTATAGATTTTCCCTTATACAAAACATACATAAAACAAAACACACATAATACAATCGAACAGAGAGCTGATTGAATTACATCTTAGGTGTGTTACTGAGGATATTCTTCAGAGTCTAGCACATAAATTATAATCCAAAGGTCGTGGGGTCTAATCCCGGCTGTGCATCAAAGGATTATTTTTTGTAGCATAATTGTTACTTTTACAAAGCAACAAACAAATAGGTTCTATATTTTTAAGTCAGGATAAAAAAATACATGTTTTTCAGTGAAGGGTTGGAAACGAAGTAAGCATGTCGTTGAGCTCTTACAACTTTTAACCGTAAATATCTACTATATAAAAATAAGTCGGGTTTTCCTTCCTGACGCTTTAACTCCAGAACGCGCGAACTGATTTCCACGGTTTTGCATTCGTTGGAAAGGTCTCGGGCTCCGTGAGGTTTATAGCAATGAAAATTCAGGAAACATCTGGTGGCATCTGGTGGCGAAACGGAGTTCGCTGGGTTTGCTAGTTTTATATAATATCTTAACATTGTTTTAAACTCCTTAAATTGTATTTTCGCTTTATATTTTGCAGCAATTGATCTGATTTCCTCTTTAACTGTGCTCATTTGCAGTTGTTCGTCTACTTCCGTGTTTGTGATGAACCAAGGAGTGTTTGCCATGGTTTTGAGCATCATATTTTGGGCTCTCTGTATTGTAGCGATATTGGAGTTGCTAGTGCATCCCCAGAGTTGGATACCGTAAATCCAGATTGGCTTCAGTATGACCTTATATATCAGCAGCCCAGTGTCCGTGCTAGATTTCTGAATTTCATATTCATTTACGCTCTCTTGTTTTTTATGTGAGTTGCCAGGTTAGTCGTCTATCTAGGTGTAGGCCCAGGTATTTAACGGTGTCGTTGTGTGGAAGGTAGTTGTCGCCCAGTTTCACGGGGGGAGGGGGGTAATTACCCTTCCTCAAGGTGATTGTGACTTGTACCGATTTTGTGGCACTCGCTTTTATTCTCCATTCACTTATCCAGTCTATAATTTTGTTTAAGCCTTTCTGCAGTTCTTCAGAAGCTAGTTGTGGATCGCTCGCTGTTTCTTGCCAGTATTGGCGAAAGTGGCAGTCGTGAGTTCTTCCATTTCTGGTAGGTCCGCGGTAAAGAGAGAGTATAGGATCGGTCCAAGTACAGAGCCCTGGGGAACTCCAGCTTGTATGTCGTAGAATTTTGATGTTGCTCCCTTCTCTTTGACTTGAAAGATCCTATCTTCGAGGTATGATTTTAGCAGAGGGTAGTAAGTATGAGGTATACTCTTCTTTATTTTGAAGAGCAGTCCCTTGTGCCACACCTCGTCAAAGGCTTGTTGGATATCTAGAAAGACTGATGAACAATACTGTTTGTTTTCAAGTGATTTCCTAATTGTATCGTATACTCTGTGTACACAGAGTATACGATACAATTAGGTAGAATGTTGACTCCACAGTAGAATGTTGAGCACAGAAGCCAAATTGGTTGTTTGGTATGACATTGTTTTCTTTGAGTACAGGTATGATCCGTTGCAAGAGTACCCTTTCGAACAGTTTAGACATTAAGGGTAGCAGGCTTATTGGTCTGTATGAGGAGACTTCGTTTGCTGGTTTTCCCGGCTTATGAATCATAATAATTTGTGAGACATGAATGACAGATGAATTGAACCCTAAGTATGGCGTTTAATAGAGTGGTAATAGTTACAATTGCTTTTCTTGGTAGTTCTTTAAGTAATCACCCCAAAAAGCTAGCAGCCCAGCTGCTCCAACAGAGCTACCAAAAAAGACTAAAGAGACAAGACATCCAAACGCTAGACCAAAGAAGCTAGCAAATGGTAAGGAGTCGCGCTCCAAAAGTGGAGCACGAGCCACAAACTACAAAAACTGATAACACATCCGCTTATAGTCGCGAGACTGATTGCAGATTAACACAGAAGAAAAAAAAATAAAAAAAAATTGTACTTTCTTTTTGTATTTTAAGCACTTTTTAAATTATCACGTTGTTAATGGCATAGAGTAGTAGTACTGAAACTTGAAGTAAAAATACTGTACTATTGGACAATCATACTACGGCTATGTTCATGATCAGTAAAAATAACGAAAATCGTAAAAATATTAAAAAAAATATATGATTCCAGTTGAATCAATTCATTGGCTTTTCTGTAGTCAAAGATTTAAGTACAAATTATGTAATATTTTTTTTTTAACTTGGGGTGTCTTCTTGGCCGGAATGGCCCTTTAGTAAAAATAAGTAATTTTAGGAATGCCACTGTAATAGTCATTTTATTTTGGACCTTATCGTAAAGGAAATAAGAATGTAGCATTTTATTTTAGTTAACTTTAGTCAGTGAACAACAGAATCGACGCCACAGTCAGGTCAGCTTTAACAACTGACCTGCGTTCCTTATGCAGGGGGTTACAAGTTGGTGACACTGACTATACCTACCTAGAGATCTACTAACTTATGCTTTTTAAGGCTTTACTTTGTCGATGGAATGTGAAACAACAAGATAAACGGCCGGTTTCTCACACGCAAATCATCTTCTAATCATTTGTCAAATCTGTCATTCGACCAATAAGGATCAAGTATTTCAAGTTTAATCAGCTTGTCAATTCAAAAAGCGTTCGAGAAACCAGCTGTAAGAGCTATTAAACTTACATCTTTCCCTCTAACTCCTCTTGAAAACCACGCATGGATGTGTCATGTGGTTTTTTATTAATAAATTTAGAATTTTTAACAAATTTAATCTGTAAATCAAAATTTTCATCAAGGTTCTGTTGGTTCTGTAATTTTGTAAAGCATTCTTTAATTTTTGAATTGGTCAATTCAGCATTATTGGACTTATTTTGGTTTTCATCTATAATATTTTCAACAGATTTTTGTTTTGTCACTAGCTCTGCTGCATGTTCAGATTTGATAATTTCACTGAGATTATCATTATAATTATTGTCGGCAAGATCTTTTTTCTCCAGATTTGTATGTTCATCAGGATTGTTGTTTTCAGATTCAGCAAATTTTAATTTGTTTTGAGCGTTTGTTTGTAATTTTTTTGATGTCTTTGGCGATTTAACAGTCTTCTTTTTAGTTTTTGTTATTTTCTTTGCAGCTGGATTATTCTTCTTTGAACCAGGATCTTTTTTCAGTTTATAATTTTCTTTTGCAAGGTTTTCAAGCAATTTAGCAGCTTGTATATTTTGTATTCGGACAGATTCTCGTCGTACTGGCATTTCATTTTCGAAAACTGAATTGTTCACTGTTGATTTAATAGGCAACTGATCATATTTTATTTTAACATTTGATTGGTTAGGACCATTATCAAAGTTTTTGAAAATGTGTTTATTTCCTTTTATAGACTTCATTTGGAAACCGTTGGTGTCGGCGTTGCACAAGTGCAGCAACTGCAGCCTCCCGCGTCAGACTGGGCCGCGATAGCCGCGCTTGCTATGTATGTATATACTATAGGTGAGGGTAGACAAATAATACCTAACTATCTGCATCTCTATCATACCTAGGGTCTTGATAGAAGTGTGTGCCGCACCTGCGTACTAAGACTTCCAATAAAACCTAAGTGGAATAAAATGGCTACCTGAAATTATTCTATGCACAATTCCTTGCACTGGATTCCTGCACTCTAATGTATATGTATTACTTACGTTTTTTACAGACAACGTTGCTTAGATTCACAGCTTTTGCACGAAAACACTCACAACTGCTAACTGCTCATCACAAACAATGTCAAAATACATCATCTTTCGCACATGTATAAAAACATACGCGACGAAAACCTAATTGCATAGTCATTAGTTTTAACTTTTTGACTAATCTATTGGCTTTTTTTTCACTCTCGACTGATTAGGAGCACATTTCATTTCAACAAAGTCACTTTCTTTCCTTCAATGATTGCTGCGCACGTTTTAGATATTCGATCGAGTACAAATTCAAGATCTATTTCAAGAAAACAATCACTTCACTGTTCTAACATGTAGAACTGTTCAATAATGGAGCAGTATTTGGCTTAGAAGTACGTACGTATCGTAAGGAAAGGAAACTGTTTATTGTATACTGAATCTGTACTGCGATGCGAAACCCTAAAATTGAAAATTTTAGCTCAATTTGAGTAAAAACAAAGAGGATAAAATCGCCTCCATGGGCATGATCATCTGTACTACACCACAGATGTACTAGGGAGGGAGGGATACTGCGTTTGCGTACTTTATGAACGAACCACAAAGAGAATGAATGGAATGGATGGACTGGATGGAACGAACCTCAGAACAGAACGAACACGACCGATCAGTGTTGCCAAAATGGATTCAAATTCACATTCAAACTCAAAATGTCACTTTTACCTTGTGTAGAAAACCCAAATGACCTATTTGCCAGTTTGTCAAATCTTATTATTGAGGAGCATACGGAAATATTTAAATTAAAGACCTGCTTAACTAAAGCTTGTGTGAGCTTTGTAGACTGGGCAACGCCAGGTATTTATCGAAGTAGGAATAGACTGTATGATCTTTATGCTACTAGAGAACTAATGCTTCACAACCCATCACATCCTATAAATATTATAAAGGCGAAAGTTTGTAAGTATGGATGTATGGATGTATGGATGTTTGTTACTCTTTCACGCAAAAACGGCTGGACCGATTTGGTTGAAATTTGGTATGTAGATAGGTGATACCCTGGATTAACACATAGGCTACTTTTTATCCCGATATTCCCGCGGGAACGGGACTTACGCGGGTGAAACCGCGGGGCGCAGCTAGTAACTTATACATTAAGAACTATTCTAAAATATTTAAAAAAGTATGTCAAGCAGCTAAATCAATGCATTTGAGAAATAAAATAGAATCTTCTTCGAATAAAATTAAAGCCACTTGGAAATTAATAAATAATGAATCAGGTAAATCAAAACATGGTTTTAAACAGATAAATTTAAAAGTTAATGATACTCTTTTAACCAATAACACTGAAATAGCTAACGCGTTTGATAGTTTTTTCTCTAATGTAGCCCAGGTCGACCTGGTCACTCAATTCCTCAGCTTCTAGCGCACTCGTCTATCTAGAAACTGGTGTTACTCAGATTAACAGTGAGTTTGAGTTCAGTTATGTGAGCGCAGATCATATTGTCAAAACATTTAAGACTTTGAATATCAAAAATACTGAGGATTTATGGGGAATATCAACGAAGATACTAGCTACTATTGTCATTGATATTGCACCATGTCTAGCTTGTCTTTAACAGATGTGTTGACGAGGGTGTTTTTCCTGACCTTATGAAGTTTAGCAAACTTATTCCTTTATTCAAATCTGGCAATGAAAGCGACCCTGCTAACTATAGACCAATTTCGATTCTGCCTGCATTAAGTAAAATATTTTAAAAAGTTATTTTGAATCAATTGCTAGCTGCAGGTAGACTGAGCTCCGCCGCATATGCAGTTCGTACGATTAGGAGCTTGGCTGACGAAGAGACAGCTAAGATAGTATATTATAGTTACTTCCATAGCGTGATGTCATACGGTATATATCTCTGGGGTAAAACAGCCAATATTCAAGATATATTTGTTTTGCAAAAGCGAGCTGTCCGTGCGATTTACAAATTGAAACCACGGGACTCACTGAGACAACGTTTTAAAGAAATAAATATTCTAACAGTTTTTTCCCAGTACATTTATGAAAACATTTTGTATACTCATAAAAATATAAATAACTTTAGGAAAAAAAGTGATGTGCATAGCATTAACACAAGAAATAAGAATAAACTTTATTTGCCTAAATTTAGATTAGAAAAAGTAAAAGGTTCTTTTATGGGAAATACGATACTTTTTTATAATAAACTTCCTGAAAACGCGACTAAACTGCCTATTCGAAGATTTAAAACTTACATAAAAAATACTCTTATAAAAAAAGCTTATTATTCACTTAAGGATTATATTAATGATAAATTCGCGTGGCCTGATGTCGCTCTGCCCCTCGACGGCTGATGTGTCCTCAATGTCTGCTATCTTGTATTATATAATTTAAGCAATTGGCAGGTAGGTAAGGTACCACCTAAGTTATCATAAGTTTAGATTTAAGATGGATCACCTAAAAGAAAGCTAGGCCCCAAACCGTGTTTGTTGCCCTGACTCTTCACGGTATTGGTCGCGAAGGAACAGGAGTAAAATCACCTAGTTTTAAGACGTTTCAAAGTGATCCCAGCGGTCCTACTGAATAAATGCTTTTTGACTTGACTTTGACTTTGTTTATTTGCATGTTGTGTTTGTACATCATTTTATTGTAGTTCTTGTAGTTGTACATGTGGTTATAACATGAGTCCTGGAAGGACATCGCAAAAAATAATATAAAATACTGGGTTGTTATGCCCAGTATTTTGTTATAAATTTCAAAGAAAAAAGTCTTATAACCTATGAGATCTTTAAAGGTAGATAAAATCTTGAAATAGAAACAATCTTAAAATTCGAGTTGGGTACCTACTAGATAATAATATTGTATAAAAAGGCCTCATCATCATTGGCCTGCCCTTATACCGCTCATGCGGGGTCGGCACAACATGTTATCTTTCTCCACTCTCCTCTATCACTCGTCATCTCCTTATCCACTCCTTTCTTACCCATATCTTCTTTCACACAATGTAAAAAGGCCTATGTACCAGATTAAAGATTACGTTGATTTACGTACTTTTTTATGTTATGATGAGGCTAGAGTAATATAAATAGTTGATGATAATAAGTAAACTGAATAAAACTAACGTTTTGTTACCTATACAATTTCCAGTCCATGAAAGATTATGGAATCCACACTTGTGTCACTAGGCGGATGGACTCGCCTAGCCTAGTCTTTCAGTACTGTTTGTTATGTGAACATTAAGTATGAAATGCAACGCTTATTCACTTTTTATCGAAGATACTGGAAATCATCATCATTCAGCTAATGACTCACGTTATTTCACAAAGCACAATTGAATAAAAATACGTTGATTCTGGTTATTTAATCCGCTTTACTTAAGCGGCAATCATATACAATAAACCATAATATCATGCCCTCACTGTATGAAATCAATCAAATCACTGTATGAAGTATGAAAGTCAGGGAGAAAGTGATAGCGAGGCGAATGAGAGAAGAGAGTGAGGTATCACGGAACCAGTTTGGGTTTATGCCGGGACGCAGTACAACGGACGCCATATTCGCTCTAAGGCAAGTCTGCGAGAAGTACAAACGTGCGCACAAAAACTTGCATATGGTGTTCGTGGACCTAGAGAAGGCGTACGACAGAGTGCCCCGTGAGGTTCTGTGGTGGGCCATGAAAGAGAAGAGAGTGCCTGAGACATACATCCAACTTGTGCGTGCTATGTATAGAGACGCAAGCACGTACGTACGGTCAGAAGCTGGCGCTACTGATAAGTTCGGTGTGGCTGTGGGCCTACACCAGGGATCGGCGTTAAGCCCTTATTTGTTCCTCCTGGTGATGGATGCAGTGACATCAGACATACAGGAGGAGGCACCCTGGTGTATGCTTTTCGCCAACGACATCGTTCTCGTCGGAGAAAATGGCGGGAGAGACTGGAAAGTGTTGGCTTAAAAATAAGCAGAACCAAGACTGAGCACCTATTCTGTAACTTTGGGGGTTCATCCAGCTTCTCTCCCATCGCCTTAGATGGTGTATTCCTATCAGTCTGCTCCGACTTTCGATACCTCGGATCATTGATACAGAATGACGGCGGAATTGACCGAGACGTAAAAAATAGAACGAATGCGGGATAGATGAAGTGGTGACAGGTCTCAGGAACAACATGTGACCCTTTTATGCCCCTTCAACTTAGGGGGAAAATTTACAAGACGGTCATTAGACCTGTCGTGCTGTGTGGATCTGAGTGCTGGGCCACGAAAGCGACGGATGAAAGAAGAGTGCATGCGACAGAGATGCGAATGTTGAGATGAATGTGCGGAGTGACGCGAATGGATAAGGTGAGGAATGAATTTAATAGGGGAAGTCTGAAAGTAGCGCCAGTGACTGAAAAGTTGAGGAGCAATTAGGTTAGCGTGGTATGGGCACGTAATGCGAAGGGATGAAACTCATGTAACTAAAAGGGTGATGGAAATGAATGTGGATGGATATGTGAGTAAAGGTAGACGTAAGAAAAGATGGATGGATTGTGTGAAAGAAGATATGGGTAAGAAAGGAGTGGATATGGAGATGACTAGTGATAGAGGAGAGTGGAGAAAGAGAACATGTTGTGACGACCCCGCATGAGCGGGATAAGGGCAGGCCAATGATGGTCATGCCCTCACTGTCCTGTCCTCGTGTACAAGCCGCATGAAATTCGTAGGTTTGCAGGAAAAACCTAAAATACGTAATCTACTTAAAAAGACGTAGAGTTGGCAACGCTGCGACCGACTGCCGACCGTCACCACAGAGTAAGTAATACCCCGTCACAGAGGCCACAGAGTAAAAAGCGTATATAGACCACAGAGCAGATATAGACCGATAGTACATTCGATTGACGTTGTTTAGTTATCTGTAGCCATAGACTTTCATAAAACATCTATTTGTTTCATGAATTTAGCATGGAACCTTTTTTGATTTGTTTCGCTTAGTTACTCTGTGGTTTCGCTATACTTACTCTGTGGGTTTCTCAGATGTTTACTTAGGCGGTTCCTAGACGATCAATCAATTCTATTCTATTGCGCAACTAGCAGCAGCTGTCACCACGACTTCGTGTGGTGGGTTCGTTTTTCCCGCGTAAATAAATCCCGATCCAGCGAAAACTTCCTTGTAGCCAAAAACACAATTAATGTGTGTAGCGCAATCTAGTTCTGTTCTAGGACAATACTAATACTCTCTGTATTTCTCTTTGTCCGGGCTAGGAAGTCTCTGGACCGGCTGAACCGATTTTTATGGGACTTTCACTCGAAGATAGAGGAGGCTGTGGAGCAGGAGATAGGCTATTTTTGAAAATTACATGGCATATGGATATATAATAGGAAGCCCGACAACTTCTAAAAAAATACAAAGAACCATTGAGTTTTCTTTATAATCTCTAAATGTTAAAGTTTTGCTCCAAAATTAAGTCTGTAAACATTGAAATAGTGTTTTGAAATAGTGTTGTATACAATAATACAAACTTTGGGAAAATATTTATAGTTTCTTTTCAATACACAATTAAGCTAAAAATGGCTGTAAGTATCTCAAAACTACTATTGTGAGGGTGGGTTCCTTTCCTTTTAAGGCCAAGATCAAGATGGTGGTCCGAGAGCACGTTGGGTCGACGACATAGTAAAGGTCGTAGGAAATGTATGGACGCGAGAGGCGCAAGATAGAGGAGACTGGCATAAAAGAAGGGAGGCCTATTACCCAGCAGTGAGTGATACCAGGCTCAGATCATGATGATGATGATGATGAATGTAAAATAAATCGGCCCCCTGACGAGTCTCGCAATCACCGCTGTCAGACTTGTGTTAAACGGACGTAGTTATGCGTAAAGCAACCAATCCACACTCATGTCGAAATTGAGTTGAATCTAATTCAAACTTGACATGAGTGTGGATTGCTTCCTTAAGCCCTCGTTCGCACAACCGTAATTTTTCGGACGTAAAAAATACGTCCGAATAGAACAAATGTATAGCCATGTATCTGTTCGAACGAGAGCGTAATGGCGGCGGTCAGACGTGTTACTTGTGTTGCGTGCACATGAGAACGTCTCGCGTCGATACTTTCGATGTTGTGGGTCGTAGATTCTGAAATGGTCATCATAGAAATGGAGTCTCGTCCATTCTTATATGCAAAATCAATGCCCCAGTACCTATCTCGCTACCTGCTTACATAAAATTTCGAAGAATGATGCCAGGATAGACATAACAAAAAACTCTCACTCAGGCGACTGAGATTATTTCTAGCCTGGGATTATTTAATAAAAAATTATAATAAATTAATTCGAAAAAAAATGGGATACTGCCTCAAGTCTTCGTACAGTATCACAAATTGCCATTATGTACCTACCTGTCTCTGTTCATTCAGAGGATGTACCCATGCATTTTTGTTTCCCTTTTTTCCTTCTAGCGACACAAACCGCTACTGCTAGTAATTTCGCTTTGTTCATTTGTCAACGTACGTCATGCTCGAGACAAAACAAAAGTGCTAAAAACGCGTTCGTATACAGTACACTCAAATCACCGACGTAAAAAATCCGCTAACGCCGGGTTTTACCGCGCGCGACGTATTTTTTACGTAAATGCAAACGAGGGCTTACGCTTATCTACGTCCATTTAACACAAGTTTGACAGCGGTGACTGCGAGATTACGCCTGTCGCGAGATCCGTAATCAAGGGCCGCGCTGTAAAGATAATAAATAAAAACTTGTTCGTTAGTTTCGATAAATAATTTGAAATGTGGAATCTAGTATAGTACCTACTTCAACTATTTATTTATTGATCGTGTGAATTTCGGTGGTGATGGATGGAGGGACTACAGTTTTATTTCAGAATCCAATCCATCCTAGTCTATGGTTTATGTGTTGTTTTCAAGTTGTTTTCGTTTCGTTTTCCGAAATTTCGAGTCCTTCGATCGAGTTGTTGAGTGTTGAGTGTTGTTGGTTGAGTCTCAGGTTGAGGGTTGCTTTCTTTCTTTTTCTTTCCAACTGTCAAGACAAATCAATCAAAGTGAAGTAAAACTAAAATTTCAATAATTTCATAAAAAAACTTTTATAATGTAAAAATACACAAAATTTGCGAAACACAATAGTTGGTTTAAGCCTACACTACTGGTCAGAGTTTAGGAAATGTTATCGCTTTCCTATGAAGTAATATTTGTGTATTACAATGGATGCTTCGGCATCTAATAGACCTGAAGTCGAAAACCACGATGTGTACGGTTTCTTTTTGAAGCTTCAAAATACAGAATTTCCCACACCGGCTAAACAGAAAAGCACTATCATCAAGTACACAAAACTTCCGGAATTTGACTTTGAGTCAAAAGGTAATTATAGCTCCTAGAGTTAGTAAGAACGGTAAATAACGTAGTAAGGAGGAAAGGTAGGCAACTGAAGAAATCTATAAATTACCTCGGTTACCTACCCCTATAAGTTGCAAGAAAGAAACAAAAAATATGTAGGCTAAGCACTACAATACTTTATGGTACTAACAGTCCATTCCACTTTCCACTCATTCAGAGTTTGTTTAGATGTTTGTATGTTTGTGTATCAATCACGGCTGAACATAGATAATGTCCTGGAATAGCATATAGGCTATTCAAAATGTTGGTATATTAATGTTAATGTACCACGCGTGCAGAAGCTAGTACTCTCAATTGGGCATGTTATCTCTCACTTGTAAAAAAGTAAACTAACTCTTTTTCTTATAATAAATATTTTGAACATGTAAGGTGTTTTTTAACATAATTTATTAGCTAATTTGAGTTTACTGAAACTGGAGATGTTTCATAATCCATTATTATCTACACTACTGATGCTGCACTAACTAATGACGAATAAATGACTAAATGATGACCTCTGTGGTGCAGTGGATGAAAGCCCGCTTGTGCAGGTTGCAGGTTCGATCCCCCCCCATGGGATAAATGTTTGTATGATCTGCAAATATTTATCTCGGGTCTGGGTGTTTCTATGTATAATATGTATGGATTTACAAACAAAAAGTATATAAGTAGTATATCAGTTATTGGGTTCCCATAGTACAAGCTTTGCTTAGTTTGGGGCTAGATGACGCTGTGTGAAATGTCCAGCATTATTTATTTAATGTTTATTTAGTGGCACATTAGTTAATAATGTTACCACATAAATTTTTTGCTATTACTTTGCTTTCAGAACCTGCTGGTTTTTTATCGGGTATTTTTTAGTTCCTCCAATTTTGACACATCTTCCGGTCATTGACTGGTGTCTTTTTTTATTGATACAGAAAGTTTTCACGTGACTACTGTCTTGTTAATTGTACAATTATGAAAGTTCTTGCTTACTAAGCTAACGGCGCGCTAACTAGTGTAGTATCAGACTAAAGTTCGTTAACCATGAAGGAGGCCTGAAGACGGCCTAAAAACTCTGTCACCAGAGTTGGCCACTGACTGGTATGAAATTACTTATTGTGAGTAAACCCACAGCTTAGTCAGCTCAACACTTAATTGGTCCACGAGGACCGAATAAGCTGAAACAATTTATAAGGGATATTTTAAACAATGTACTGTAGCCACAACCAATCTTTAACTCTCTGAAGTTAGGTGCACTAGTTAAGGCTCCAAAACCATGCTCGTTGCCCTGGTTCTTCTCATTATTGGTTGCATTGCAATGGAACAGGAATGGAATCCCTAGCTCTTAAGACTATTAAATGTTCCCAGCGGTCTTACTGAATAAATGCTTTTTGTCTTTGATCTGACTCTGCCCAACTTGCCATATCATTGGTTGCTTGAACAAATTAAGAGTAATACTTATTAGTTAAGAGAATTTATAAAAGCATACCTTCCTTCATTTATGCCTTACTAGTTTCTGCGCGTGGCTTCGTCCGCGTGGTACCAACATTTTGAATAGCCTATATTGCTATTCCTGATTTTTCAAGTTTCATCCAAATCCGTTCACTGGTTTAGGCGTGATTGAAGCATCTAACCAAAATCACAACACGCTACGATCCTGACACACAACTTTCGCCTCATTCACTCTCATTACATTCTTCATACATGCTCGTCGGTTTAGGGTACTTTTGACCTGGCCCTTCTCCAAAATGTGCTTTTTAAACAATATATTAACTCCTTCCTTGTTTTATTTTTATTTATGTTTTTTTTGTAATTTTTATAGAACCATGGCCTCATCAAAATTACACATTGCAACCTCGTTTACGCCGCATCATTACTCTTGAGGATCCAATGAGTGTCTCTACAAGATCTCTAAAACAAGATGTCTTGGCTCCATCCAAATCAACTCGCTTAAGCCAGAGAAAAATAGTTACCATCTCTGAAGATGATGAATATGACCTTCATCCCAGATTCTGTATGTATTATTAATAAGACCTTGTATTTATTCCAATTGAATGTGTTAATGGTCACTTTATTCATTGCTTTAAAGCATGGCAGCTACATTTGATTCTTTTATGCTTCAATTTAACATGTTATGTGTTGTTTAATCCACTGCACCAAATACTAGATACTTGGAATTCTTGTTAAAAACTTTTAGATATTAAGTTTTAAATACATAATTGTATTTGCAGCTAAAGATACAAAAAGAAGCAGTTCAGTAAAAACATCAAATAGATCTGTATTAACAGATTTCAAAGAGTCAAAAGAGGCCACTCAGAGGATTACCTCGCGCCTTAGCAATTCATCTAGATGTAAGTACATTCTTTATTTAATCTAGATAGTGTTTATCTCTGAGAAATAAGAAGCAATACATAATAGTTGAAGAAATTTTGTGTTCTTAGATTTCTGATGTAGCATTTTGTCAGTAATTGTTTTCATGTGATTTTCCATGGCAGTTAATACATGATGAATTCATCACCTGTTTTCTATGGAATAGCACAAACAAACATCTATTTTCATTATTTTGAATGTCCTGATAATGTCCGGATAATGATTTTGTATCGTCACTGGACATTTGTGCACCACAGCGAGAATAATAAGTGACTTCTACATAATGTCGCTTGTATTATATATATATTATGTTTTTGTTAGATCTATAGCTATAACCTACTAGTATAATTGTACCTAATTGATATGGAAAGTATTCTAAAATAAACAATTATTTATATTTATATTTTTATTTATTATTTTGAATTTAATGATTATAATATTTTGTTCTGAAATCAAATCCACAACATAAAACTCTGAAGGTAGAGCTACGTCAACTGATCTGTAAGGCCAGTTAAGGCTAGTCATTTACTTGTAACTCATTATCATTATCCAGTACTTATCGTTTTCTTAGTCGGAACTTAACTATTTTATCTGACCATGTAAAAAAATATTGATACACGTCTTAATAGTGTCTATAGATCATTACGCTTCCTCACAAAGGCTTTCTTATGTAGAAATTAATAATGTTCAAGTGATCACTAAAATCAACATTTTATTGGAACATTACATTATTCACACTCTGGTGATTAGCCTATGCTAATCCACAAAGTGAATATAATCCACAGAGTGTTGTAGATATGAAAATCATGCCAGATATAAACCTGGCTAATGATATCTACCTACAACGCGATTCATTGGCAGTCTTGAGAAAGTTGTAGTTGTAACTACCTATATTGAGTATTAACAAGATTTTCCTCTAATAATTTATACATTTATTTCAGATTCGAGAGAATCAAAACCAAGTGCCAAATTAAGCAGTGATGGAAAAGATCCCAAACCGAAATCTAATAACCGCAGCAAGCCAACCAATATAAGTCATGTTGCAATTGAAAAAAGCAAGCCAAGAAATATCAAATTGAAAGGTATTGTAGACCTATGATTTAATTATTGAAACAATAAAGTAATGTGAATATGTATTTGGATTTCACTATTTAATATTGTTCCAGATGCAGTAAAATCTTGTAAAAGTGTAAACGCGTCTAGAACTAGTGTAAGTAAAAACTACATAACTCCAAGCGAAAGTGAAAATGAGTTATCTCTTATAAAAATGAAATTGTACGATAATTTGAAAAACACTCCAAAAAAATCGGTCGAGAAAGCAAAAGTGAATAAGCCACCACCACCATCGAATAAAGGCAAGACAACGTTTTTGAAAGAGTTGCAAAATAAACACAAGCCAATACATGTGATTCATGTTCCTTTAGAAGAAAAATATCGGAAGAGCGCTGTCGTAACTCCGGCAACCAACAATTCGGCGCGCTCTTCCGAAATGGATTTAGTGAAATCGCACTTCGCAACGGCCACTGAAGCTGTTTCATATAGAGACATGAATGTAAGCACAGACCCCCAGCCGGAGAAAGTAGATTCCGTCACGGAAATGGACTCACCGAACATCATCTACAAATGCATACACAGCACAGATGTGCAAACGGAACTCATCAAAGAGACTTATGACAGTCTCGAAATACCAAATGTCACTCTTACTAAGAACGAAACCAAGGATCTATCTCATTTGCATAGTAAATCGTTGCCGAATCTCCAAGTTCCTCCATTCAAGGTCAAGTTAGATGACGAAGCCGCCGATAGTTACCACAAGAGTACTTCGTATATCATTAGCAGAGCCACTTTGACCTACACGACAAAGCAGAAGTTCAACTTACATGTAGTTGGTAGTAGCGATGACGCTTATTCTAATCAATCGCCTAGTCCATTGTCATATCCTTTTAATGTAGTATCGGTTTTTAAGAAAGAAATGCAAGGCTCAGATTATTCGAATGATATTACAAGCGAAAAAGAAAGAGAAAAAACAAATAAGCAGTACAAGAATTGCATCAACGATATAAAGTCGCGAGATTGTTCCTACGTAGCTAATAGTAATAAATTAATGAAGCCGTCGGATATAATTAGCACAATAAGAGTGAATGATAGTCTGTTCCGGAGCGAGTACATGTGTGAACAATTCCAGAGGGAACTTAATTTTATAGATTCGTTTTTTGAATCACTCCAGTATTTAGAAAGCTGCTCGCTCTCGGAGAAATGTTTCAAAGACGACAAAATGGAAGCATTAGTGCAGCATCCAGGGTTGATAGAAAAAGAATTCGGGGCGAAGAGCTTGGAATACGATCGCTTCTTTTCCAAATTGGAAAATAGCGCGAACGCCGCCGACTCTGAAACAATGGCATCTAAGAATCTCTTTCTGGTGAGTGTTATTCTTTGACTTGTAAATATTTTGAATGACCGCACGTTTCAATTATTCACAGCGCATCATTTTGCGAGCTTCATTCGGCATCGTTATTCAATAAAAGTGAAACCTGCTAGACATTTTGTTAATAACATTTAATTTGATAATTTACTTATTAGCGACGACTTACATTATTTTATTTAAATTACAGCTCAACATACTCATTCGTGATGAGCAAAGGCGAGCGAAGAATCTCTTATTCGTGCTAAAAAGGCGCGAGGATGCTTTAAAAGACTTTACAAAATCTCAGATCCTTTATTTGGAAAACAAGAAGAAACAGGAGAACACAGATATATCTGCGCTGAAGAAAAAGCAACGCGGCGCGCTGCTGAAGCTGCAGCACGAATGTGGGGAGATGCAGCGCATGCGCAAAGCGTTGCTCACGCTCTCTGACAAACGGAAAGTCACACTCATGAAGACCAAGAAAGATCTCGAATTCAAACTAAACAACAACGTGGATAAAATTATACTAGCCAAGAAGAAACCGAAGCGAAACGCCTGCGTCGATCGCTCATCGCCTCTCAAGTGTTTCGATCTGTCCAGCAGTGGGTGCGAGGACAGTTCAACGTCGCGGCGCAACTCGTTAGAAACGCTCTCGTCTCCCGAGTTCGTATGTGTGAAGCCTGTCACTAGCGCAGAGAAAAGCATCCAAACTGGCGACAGCATCCTGGGTTCGACCACCGTAGACCAGTCGACGCTCACTGCGGACGAAAACTTTATCGTCGTCGACGGAGGATACCTCAACATTCTGTTCCACAACTTATCCCTCCCGCAGATTTTCAGCGGTGGAAAACAGTATGAGGTCAACGAAGACGCTCTGAAGAACATAGTGGACTCTTCGAACTCCCGGCATCACATAAACGAGACTAAAGTGATCGAGTCTTTGATGGAGCAGATAAAGCACCGCGATTTGGACAAATCGAGCTCGCCGTCGACCGCGCGGAGTTTGGTGGAAGAGTTCGATCAGTATTACAAAAACCTGGATGATTACGAGAAATCGCCAGTTGAGTCAAACTGCCGGAGTTCCACTACGATTTGCGAGTTGAGCGACGCGATAGTTCAAGCTGAGGACTTGCTGGACAGTCGATCGTTTAAGAACACGTCAACGATGACTATCGACAGCAATGTAACAATAGTGAACAGTGAAGCTGAGATAGAAAGTACTGAGCCATGTGTGTGTGAGAGTTTGAAGGAGGTTGATTGTAAGGAGGTGTCAGTTATTAGCCCGACTGGTCCGTTGCCGAGGCCAGTGGGTGCGCCTGCTGTCGCCGATACGCCTACCACTGAAGTTCCCTTTTGGCCACTTGCCAAATCTTCCTCAAATACTACTTTTTCAGGTGAGTGTATAACTTTTTTATTAAATTAGCTTAAACTGTTTCAATGCTTGGCAAAGGCCTCCCCCGTCACCTTCCAAACCTCGCGATCTTCTGCGATTTTCCCCCAATCCTTCCCAAAGGTGTCCAGGTCATCGTGCCAGCGCTTTTTAGGCCTGCCTCGGAGTCGCCTGCCATCCACCGGGATCCAACCAGTCACCACTCTGCCCACCTGTCTGTAACCTGTGTAACTTTAGGGTAGAAAAAAAACCCGGAGTGAGTTTAAGGGCTAGTTTCACCAAAGTCAATCAGGTTAATAAATTGGCGGTTAGGGAATATTTCCTTCAAACTTCGTTGTTATGTTTGTTGCTATGGTTACGGCGCGAACTTTTCGATGTTTTTGGTCGTTGTTGTGACACGTTTTTTTAATTTTCTACGATGTCAACTGTCAGTGAGAACCGGCCACCCGACCAGCGATTAGATTTAGCGGCTTGTTAATGAAGATATTCCTTTGTTAGAGCATGATGAAACACAAAACAATCGTAATACGGGATAAAAATTAGCTTATGTCCTTCCCTGGGATACAAACTTTATCCATGGCAATTTTCAGCCTAATCTGTTCAGCGGTTTGAGCGTGAAATGGTAACAAACAGACAGATATACAGATAGTTACTTTTACATATATTAGTATAGATCATGCGTTACAAATCTATGGACTCATGGCTGCTATTTGAACTCGCAACTTTCCGGTCGTAAGTTGACAGTACATCCCACTAGGCCAACACGGAAGGAATTAATGAAAGAATGCAAATTATTATTAAATAAACTTGTTTTCCAGAAAGCAGTAGCGTAAGCAGCCCATCACTGAGCGAGCTGGTATCGTCGGTGACGTCACTCTCTGCGCCTGCGCAGTGCGAAGCAGAAGAACTTAGGCGCCAGCAGCTTGCTATTGAGAAAGAGGTATTAACTCTCTAGCTGTTTCTCAGTTCTACATACAAAGTTTCATCACTTTCACCCCTTCATTATTGTTTTTTGGTTTATGATTATGATTGTTTTTTGAGGTTTTGTATTTTGAGGTTCTATGTTCGGCTGTGTTTTTTTATGTAACCTATTCTCGAGGTGGTCTCATATAAATTTTATTGCTCAGGGATACAGGATACTTCTCCGCAAAACTGAAAAACCCTCATGCTCACTTGTAATTTTTGATAATGAAGTAATAGAACGAAGCGCCACGCTCTCCACCACACTTTTAGAGATCATTGAATGAAAATTTACTCTTACAGATAAAAGAACTAGAACAGCAGCAATGTCAGTTACTAGTGGTTCGCGAAATCCCCGACAAGCCCCCGCCGCCTTACACGCCGCCGATAGAGGCGCGGGTATCAAGGCCGCAGAGAAAATTCCAGACGGATGAAATCACCGTGGAACGTATCCGAATGTACATCAGCGAGGAAATCATCGAGCCCTGCGATCCGAATGATGATTTTGATGTGTAAGTTTCAACGGATACGAGGGTTTGAAATAAGCTTGAAATTCTAGTAGGTAAAGTAATCGAGCAAACAAAGCGAGCCAATCGCAGTGGTAACTTGGGCTGGTTTGCTTTTTTTTATAATGCTGTACTTTTCACACAGCATGAGCTTGTGTTACGGGTTAGTTACCCGTACTACATGACTGATAGATATACTACTTAAATACTTTTTGATTGTAAATGCATAAGTACATACTAGACAAAGAAACACCCAGGCCGAGACAAATATCTGTAGATCATACAAACATTCGTCCCGCGGGCGGGGGGGATCGAACCCGCAACTTTCTGCGTCGCAAGCGGACCCTCGCCCACTGCGCTACAGAGGTCGTCAGTTTTGTATAATATAGATCGACCGAGCGAAGCGAGCCAATCTCAATGGGGTGGTTAGTTCTAGCATCATCTTTTCATAGGTCTGCATCAAGCTCAATAAGTTGTGCCATGTTAAGTTGCGAAGCATTTGAGTTAATTAGTGAATGGGTTGTAAAGATATTAATAAAGGGTGTGATGTCATTTAAAAGGGCTTTGTTTGTATTTCCAAAATGTTTTTATCTATCTTTGAGAATTTAATCAAACTTAAAACTTTGTATCACCAACAATCTATAGCAAATATTTCATTTTTACAGATTTGTCAAAGACTTCTGCCATGAGTCACAGTCGCGAACGAAGCCGGATCGCAGTGATAAGCCTTGGGACGCTTGCAATCTCTTACCTCCGAAATCTGAGCTAGGCACTTTAGATCTGGTGAAGACTGCTACTGTGGAATTGGAAGACGTGTTGACGGGAGTTAAGCCTACCGTCGTATCTGGTAATTATACACCCCTATTTTTTAATTACCAAAAAAATTTTAAACGTGGTCTCGGTGTCTGTTACTGATCACATTTCTGTAGTTAAAACTCAAAAAAAGAGAAAAAAAAATTATAACCTCAAAAGGAGACGAGACGAGTCAAACATGGATTTATGATAGTTACTGCGGTTTTACTGACTGGGGATGATACGAGAACATAGTTCGAATGAGAGTCTATACGCAATTGTTGTCTATAGTACTTATTGGTACAGTTTTCATAAAATTTTGTTCTGTTTTGGCTGACTACAATCGTTGATAACTTTGTGATATTTAAATAAAAAAAAGTTCTGACCATGCCATTATCATTTTCTGCATCTGCTGCAACTTTCCTTAAATTTTTTTTTGGTAGTCATAAAATAGTGGTGTATACAAGACCTTATTTGTTTCTGTCGGTTCATCCGTCCAAATAACAATTTTGTATCTTATAAACCGTTACAAATTGTAACAACGTATTAATTCGATCCGCACTTCCAGTCTGCTTAACATTAACTTATCTACAGTAAAAAAGATCAAATTTACATTTGAGTTTAGGCTAAAGCAATCACAGTAATATAATTGAATTGATATTTTTGTCAACGATAAATACTTCGTAGTCTTGAAAACTTTTAAATTCGTTCGACGTTATTTCTCATCAAGAACAATTTTCGCAAAGTAACATATCAAATCAAATTCTAACATTTGCAAAATTTCTTTGTTATGTGAGGAGAAACCACTGTATGGTATTGAATTACTGCAGTGACACTTTATAAACTGGGCCCCACGGGGACATTTTTATTGACGTATAAATATTTGAAACAACATCATTCGGCACTTTTTTTGGTGCAATTTGAATTATGTCCTTTCATTGAAATCGGTTAAATGGCTATTCCAAATGTATACGTGGTAACAAACTCACTCTCATAGATGCTTTCAAATGAATGGTGTTAATAGTAGAAATCAGGATAAGATATTCTACAAAAGTGTTTCACTTTTCATATTAAAAATTTTATGGAAAACGATTTTGATTTTTTGCTAAAACTACTAAATACTCATACCGAGTTTTTTATATTATATATTTAATTTTACTTGCCTCTGTGTCTTTATAAAGAGGAAAGATTTGTTTGTATGTTTGAATTGAATAGGCTACAAAACTACTGGACCGATTTGAAAAATTCTTTTACCATTAGAATCCCACATTATCCCTGATGAACATAGGCTATATTTTTTCCCGGGAAAGCGAAGTTTTCCCGAAGGAACGCGAGTAATACCGCGACGGGCAGCTATATTCCATAAAAAAGGTCTTAAGATAATGTCTGCGATGAATATACAATCGTGATCTCATTTTTGTTCCAGGTGTAAGCTCTAAGCGTTCCGATCAAATCGACGACATTCTCTTTACGGAGTGGCGACGCGTGGAGCCCGAGTGGACGTCACTGCACGCAGACGAAGTCATTGTCAAGAACCAAATGTTCGAGAGCATCTTCCAAAGGATACTTACCGACACCGTCGATGAGTATAAACGGACTGTTCTTTGTGAGTCGATTAATAACTAATATTGTGCAATTGGTGAAATCAAGAACTCTTGGCTCTTACTTTTCAATACGCTCTTGTTTTGACGAGAGAACGACGCGAGTAATTAACTGCTATTTAAGCGTAGTGTAGTCCAAATCATGTATAATAAAATTGCTTAGGATCCGCCTTTCCTTGACTAAAAGGACAATTGTTAACAATAGTTATCTTTTAATATTCCATAAATTCGACCATTATTTGTGGTGTAGGTAGGTCTTCAGTACAACCGAACTATACAATTAAGTTACTACATACAGTTAAATTTATGATAGTCGTCGTGTGGCACAACTTAGTTGAATCATTTTATAATCAGTGGATTCAGTGGTTGACTGATTTATGTAGTCAAAACAAGAAAATTACTTTAGTTATCACTTATCAGTCAAACGTCCCATACCATGGCTCCAACTGTTTAAATAATATTATTTAAACAGGTTCTGTATTTAAGTCTGTAAGTATATCATATTATTGTTGAAATGTTATAAAATGTAGCAAATGTTGTAAAATTTGCTTGTTGTACTTTAAGTTAGGCCATAAATTTCATGGAGCCATTGTCAAATGTCTTGTAAGATATTAGTGAAATTGTTTTATTTAAAATTTACATTTGTACCAATTTGAGAAGAATTCGTTTTATAAAAATTAATTGTCGAGCCAATTTACCTATAAACGATATATTAAATATTAACAGGTTGGTAATCAATTTTCGAACACTTGTAATGTAAAAACTGCAATGCATTTAGTATTAATTTATTCAGCTTTAATAATGACAAAATATCACATAGTTCTTACATTTGACACTTTACTACTTAAAATAAATTTAAATACACGCTCTACATTAGTCAAATGTAAAAGAAATATCCTACAGTCAATGTGTTTAGGTGCTAATTAGTACTTATTAATACCTATTCATAAGTAAAACATCTTTCTTGATGTTTTGATTGATGTTTGATCATTTTCAATCAAAAAAATCATATTATCCACTGGAAATGTTACATTAAATGAACTTATTACACCCATAGTACACTTATTTTTATACTTTTCATCACTTTTAAGTGCGATGTGCACACAAAATGTGCAAGTCGCTTATTTTTTAGTTTTATAGTACCTACAGCTCAATATTTATATTACTATAATGTAGCGCTGTGCATTTATCAAACGAATTAGATAGTAGCTACTATCTAAGTAGTAAACACAAGGTACTTCAAATAATACAAGTTGAGAGACTAGTTACTGATATCCAGCCTAAATTGTATATTTAATAAATAAACCTAATAACTAAAAGTCTCACACATAAAAAGCATTTTTATTTCCATAATTATAATTTGCAAACACCCAACAATAAGTGTTAAAAAGAGCTCAAAACTTTTTTCCTACTAAGGGTGGTCGCACAGTCCAGCCGAACCGAACTGTCAATTCAATAGAGAAAATGCTGCTGACGTCAGAAGCGAGCCGCATTTTCTGACGTGATTAGCATTTTTTGTATAGAAAGATGACTGCGGCGCGGACAAGTGTGCGATCAGGTTAAGAGAACTGAGCTTGGACTGGTATTTGATTCGTCGAAATACGACGGCAATCAAATACCAATTACCGAATTTAAATTATCTTATATACCTAGGACCATGAGTGATACTTGGCCATAGTCTTTAACTGATGCACAAACATGATACAATAAAAGTTCGTGAGAATTAAAAAAAAATAATAATAACATATTTTTTTAAAGGACAAACTATACAGGTGAGATATCTTCCCGAATTTAGGGCTAATAACATCTTTATACAGTCTTCATTTTTGACGTTCCTTTCTATAGGGCCTTTTATTTTAAACTAACTTTATTCAGGAATTGGGTTCAATAAATTAAAAAATATTTATGTACTTAATGATTTGTTTTTGTTTTGTTATGAAAATCCCGAGAAAATCGATAAAGACTATCCTTTCAAGTGATTGTTGCTTCTTGTATAATTTTGTCCATTCGAAAACTTAAATCGGCTTAGGAATTAAATTGATACGGTCAATCGTCTATTTAAAACCCAAAAATAAGGCCTTGTCAGTTTGTGTAGTTTAAAATGAAAGACCCTGTATCATTATTTAGTTAGGCCATGAAATTAAAGCAACGTTTCAAAAAAGATAAGGTTGTCTAAACTCCCTAATACCTAAGCTAGACTGGAAAGAAAGTCGGTATTGCCTCAAAAAATAACATGTTTATGATTTGATTGTGTATAGAATAAGTCTAGTCGTCAGCTTTTAGAAACGATTCCAATGGGTTCGGACCTTTTCTTCTAGGGTTCAATGGCGCTTTCGTGGCTTCCGCTGAAAGAAAGAACAAACATTATGAAAATTATGAATCTTTCTCTTTTGACCCCAAAATTGAACACATTACGAG
This sequence comes from Epirrhoe alternata, assembly GCA_963565295.1. Lineage (NCBI taxonomy): Eukaryota > Metazoa > Arthropoda > Insecta > Lepidoptera > Geometridae > Epirrhoe > Epirrhoe alternata. The sequence continues at coordinate 8,991,915 of OY751375.1, forward strand.
ATTTGAAACCGGCGACCGATCCGTTTCTCTGTATTGTCCATTCATGTGTAAAATACTACTAGGGTCAGAGATTTCAGAGAGCTAAAGATTGGTTGTGCGTACTGTATTGAGTACGAATCTGATATCATTTTAGGAATGAATAAAGTACCTACAAAATTATTACTTACACGAAGAGCTGAGCGAGGCCTGGGTCACTTCTAAACACGCCATCCACTCGGTGATACTGATTTTTGTATCATGATTAACATCGCAATACCTAGGCAGTTTTCTCCCACACCTCTTCAGCGGTTCCACGTTAGATATAAGCTGATGATATGCTTTCCACTCCCTCCTCTCTAAAGCTTTGTTTTTGTCCTTGTCTAACATCACATACGTCCACGTGGCAGCTTGCTCTTCTTTTGAAGCTCCCCATTTCACCATTTCCCTGGAACAAACGGAACATCAGATGTTTTGGAGTCATCACGATATCAATCACCACGATTGAGTGTCGCATATAAAAATTAGGGTGAGTCTATTCAGCTTAAAACACTTTGTGAAATTGCTTTGTGATGTTATAGCTTTAATTTTTTTCTAGATGCGCTAAAAGCCAAAACCCTGCCTAAGAACATACCCTGGACCCGTGCCATTGGTGGATGACGTCATCTTAGCTACAAAGAAACTCATCAGATCTCGAAGGAAGTTCGTCTTCATCGGCTCAGGACAACCTGTAAGGAAACAATGGGTAAGATATTTTATTATTCAATACATAAAAATATTTAGAGCGTGTAGCAATAATAGACGTGTCGTGACATTTGTATGTATATAAAATACCAGTCGATGAACGTTACAATGCACTAAGTTACTGCAACACTAGGATGCGTGATAGTGTCGACCTCTGTAGCGCAGTGGGCGAAGGTCCGCTTGCTGAGTATTTTTTTTTAATATCCCCTTTGATCAAGTCATGAATCGACATAAATGTCGCCCTTGGTTTTCGGAAATAGATAGTAAATTTATGTGTCATTTCGTATATTATCGCATCTGCTTGGCGTGTGATACCTTCAGATAAGTTAAGTTTTTATACGCAGCTATAATCTTACCTCATCTGCTGTGGGTGTGACAAGCTTTAGTAGTATACCAATCATAGCTGGGCATTAACTCGTTAATCCGTTAATCGTTAATTAACGAAGTTAACATTTTGATTAACAGATTAACTTTTAAGTTAACTTTTAAAAATGTTAACGGACACATTAACTTCCGTTAATATGCAGAAGTCCGTTAATCGTTAATCCAATGCCTACTATTTACCGCACGGCACCGCGGCGCGGCGCGAAAAACAGGTTCAGACAAGTATGAAAAAATGAAAAATGAAAAAATATTTATTTAAAAAAGCGATACAATACAGTTGCATATTTATCAGCGGCCTCCACACTAGGCAAAGCCTGTATCGTGGGGACCAGTAAAGATTTTATACAAACGAAGAATCGGACTACTTAAAATAGATTTTGCAAGTATTGAGAATAAAAATAAAACAACAGAGCTTAACAGAGAAAAAAAAGGCCATAAATAATCACACGTGCAAAAAAGAAGAATAAAACACGGAAATTTACTTATGAGTACACAAACAAATACAAAAATACAATTATGATTACTGACACATTAACAAAGGAATAAAACAATAACAAGCAAGTTCCAAAAGCAAAAAGCCACCTACTGAACTCAACTTCAAGTTTCCACGCGCAGTAAGTCTTCGGTAGACCTTCGGTAGTATGAAATGAATGACAAGTGCCGGGCGGCGCGCGGCAGCGCGTGAAACAAAAACAAAACTAGATATATTTGGCCGGCGCGTGCGAGTGAGAAAACTGCGAAGAATTTTTTTTCGTTTGATCATTTTATTACTTAGCGCCGGTGCTTACAGTGACGAGTGTTTTGTTTGTGAGTGTAATGGAAAGGTCTCGGGCTCCGTGAGTTTTGTGGCATCTGGTGGCGAAACGGAGTTCGCTGGGTTTGCTAGTTAGTTATAGTTATGGGGTAAAAGTGTCTTTGGATTTTGTCTTTGGTGCACCTTATGTCCGACGATTAAATTACACATTTGAATTATACATGTATTTTGTTTTATTCATAACCTGTTAACTTCCAGAACCTAAACCAATAAGTTTTTTAAGTTCACTAACGCAACGATATAAAAATGTAATTTTACACATATTAACGGATTAACGATTAACGTTAACTTGCGTTAATTCTTCCGAAATGTAACGCTTTAGCGTTTAACGAAGCTGACTTTTTTTGTAGCGGATTAACGATTAACGAAGTTAACTATTTGATTAACGGTGCCCAGCTTTGATACCAATTCACTAAGGCGTCACGAAGGCGGTTTGGTTTTTATTGTGTGCATAGAAATAACGTGCATCTACTTGCACAATGAAGACCAATCTGCCATTGTGAGATGGAAAAATTATAAAATGTTCGTTGGCCTTACCTCTCATAGGACTGGCGTGTTGAGGTGCCGCATCGCAGTCGGGCCTTCGGTCCTTTACAGAAGAACCTGGTATAGGCTTTCCTGTGTCTTGATGCACGCACCAACAGTATCCAGTAGACCTATAGCATTGCGCCCGGGCGTACCTTCCATCGCCCGTACATTCCGGCACGTATAACGCTGCGTCGCCCGCTTTCTGAACAATAGAATACATGAATAACTATACGGAACTTAGGACGTTGACCATTTGATTGTCCTTTGATCTCGCTAGGCTTTCAATAGAACGGTGTCCGCATTGAAATATGTAATTATAAGAAAATCTTGCAGAAGGTAGGAGTTGCTCGCTAGTCGCAGCTATATTATGCTCAAAAGTAAGCACTGAGCTAAATCTTAAGTAGAACAAACACTAACAAAAACTAAAGTGTAAATATAGTAAACTGATCATATGAAATTAAATTACCTAGGCATAATAATAACATACAGGCATATTACTACGATCCGGACACAACCTTTGCCTCATTCACATTATAAAAAAGTATTCATCATTGGCCTGCCCTTATCCCGCTCATGTGGGGTCGGCACAACATGTTCTCTTTCTCCACTCTCCTCTATCACTCGTCATCTCTATATCCACTCCTGTCTTACCCATATCTTCTTTCACACAATCCATCCATCTTTTCTTAGGTCTACCTCTACTCACATATCCATCCACATTCATTTCCATCACCCTTTTAGTTAAATGAGTTTCATCCCTCCGCATTACGTGCCCATACCACGCTAACCTATTGCTCCTCAACTTTTCAGTCACTGGCGCTACTTTCAGACTTCCCCTAATATATTCATTCCTCACCTTATCCATTCGCGTCACTCCGCACATCCATCTCAACATTCGCATCTCTGTCGCATGCACTCTTCTTTCATCCGTCGCTTTCGTGGCCCAGCACTCAGATCCATACAGCACGACGGGTCTAATGACCGTCTTGTAAATTTTCCCCTTAAGTTTAGGGGGCATACAAGGGTCACATGTTGTTCCTGAGACCTGTCGCCACTTCATCCATCCCGCATTCATTCTATTTTTTACGTCTCGGTCAATTCCGCCGTCATCTTGTATCAATGATCCGAGGTATCGAAAGTCGGAGCAGACTGGTAGGAATACACCATCTAAGGCGATGGGAGAGAAGCTGGATGAACCCCCAAAGTTACAGAACAGGTGCTCAGTCTTGGTTCTGCTTGTTTTAAGCCAACACTTTCCAGTCTCTCCCGCCATTTTCCCAGCCTGCTCTGAACCTCGGATGCATCTTCTCCGACGAGAATGATGTCGTCACATTATAAAAAAGTATTATAAGTAGAAAATCAAAAAACCCGGCTGCAAGAAAGTCAACTTTTGAGATTTTGCAATGCGTAGGCCCCTCAACTATGAATACAACCATTTGCATGCATTCATTGCCAATTTTTTATTCAAAACTAAATTTAAACACATGGCTTATATATATTTTTGTAATCTCCTTTTAATTTCCTTCATTTTGATACCCCACCCAATATGATTGCCTATTTTATTACGTGTTACTATTTCGCGCATAATATCCGCCATTTAGTTTTTTTTTAATCAAAAATTGCAATCGCCTAAAAGAATCTCTAGAACCTTAGCTGCTAAATGTTCAGTTATGTTCAACGGATCTCGGCATTCGTGAAAAAACGCGCATTTTCATAGAAAACTGAGTACTGCGCATCTAAACGGCTAACTTAACGAATGCCTAGATCCGTTGAACTTACTGTATTTCGGTGGTAAGTATGTACCTATATTATTTGTTATTGCAAGGCATAAATTGTAAAAAATTCGCTGTTATTGCAGTTCATGTTGATGTCAGTATACCATAACAAAAATTCGCAGTTTTGTTTACCTGCTCGTCTAAAACGGCCTGCCTATCAGTAAGGCAATCATTCGCCTCGTCCTCTCTTCTGTTCTCGGGGTCAGATCCATCTGGCGCGAAAGAGTTTCTCACGATCCCGGGCAGGACTGAGAAAACATATCTATGGATAAACAACCTATCGGCATAAAGTTAATGTTAGAGTGCTGATGATTATTTAGCTGAGGGGTAGATTGAGGGTTTGGGCATCATACAGTTTGAAACTATAAAACTAGACATTGATTGAAATGGAAATGAATGATTCGAAGTTAGTAGATAGTTAAAAGCAAAGTGTTTTACCTGAAGATCCAGGGTCTGGTGGAGGCTCCTCCTCATTGTAATCGGGCTCAACATCCGGTCCGCTGTCATCGTCTGCATTCAACGACATGAAGAAACGGAGAGAGACTATATATTATTATTATGTTTGCACACACATTTGCATGTGTACTATCTGTTAAAGCTAGTCAGAATAAGGCGTAAATATTAAAAAAGTAATAATTATAAGTACGTTGGATTTTATTTTCAACCAAACTTTGGTCTAAATAGATTAATTTGGATGGATATACTCGTACATAACACAAATTCTAAATTTTCTTAGCAGTGGGACCAATTAGATGATAAAAAAATGATTGTTCTCTAATGTGCCCAACTTGGTATGTAGCAGGTATCTATGCAGATAAAAGTACCAACGATACTTGAAGAGTGATAGGGTTTGAGTATCACTATCAACAGTTAATACGAGAACATCATTATCGGGCAAATTAAAAAGGCTCGTAAGTTTCAAGTATAAAAGTGCTCACAGTCCGGTGCAGGCGGCTCGGGGTTAGCCAATAAGCACTCAATCCACTCGACGCGCGCTATCTCGCCGTCTCCGTCGCCATCGCAGCCGCGAGCCCAAGCGCGTGCGCATCTCTTAGGTTTCACCACCTGCCATCAAATATATATTTACTATCATCCCATCAATCGACCACCGTATAATGTGCCTAATAATAATGCAGGCCATGCTTCGATCTAAGGAAGGCCATGCCATACCACCACCCGACATTTTATTTAATTTCGCGCCATTGAATTCGTAGTTGTATGCTTCGAGCGCATCTGGGTCGTTCTAGCATGAATTCGTTTAGATAGCACCAGTCTAACTAGTCATCCCGAAGTGAGATCTCGCGTTATCAGCAGAAGGTAGGCAGAGAGAGACAGACAAGCAAGAATGAAAGTTTCTGTGGGTCTAATTAATGATGTTTTGTTAAACTTTCACGCTACCGAATAGGTTTGGATGCGCGTTGGCACCGAGATAGATTATTTAAAATAGATTACAAGTTATTAGCTTCGATCATATATCTCCTTCCTTATTAGTTACATTTTATCCCGGAAAAGCGAATTATTCCTGAGGAAACACTGCGGAGAACAGCTAGACAGTGGGTAAAGCGAAAAAACCGTGCGGAGCCTTTCAAAAATTACCTCGCTTTGCTCGTTCGATCAATAATAAACGTTTACTTTTATCTACCCCGTTTTGATCTCATTTTCTCTTGCACATTAATTTTACATAAAACGAGTTCGTGCATCAAATTAATAATTTTATGATTTTAGTATTATTAGGTATCTACTATCTCAATCATAAAAGGTAAAATTAAATTTTAAAGGCATTGCATTCTTTATTTCCGATTTTAGTTGAAGATAGAAGACCTACACGAATGAAACCAGTAGGTATAATAATATTTATAATTTTAGGTAATCACTAACCTATTGAACGTCTAAGGTGTTGTTTAACTAAATACTTCAATCTAATTTTAGTTTGCTAAAACTGGAGTTGTTTCTTAAAATGTAGTAATATCTATGCAATAGCTAATGCGTATCTGCGGCACAATAGTTAAATAGTGTTGCCACTTTTTTTTGCATAATTTATTTAATACGGTATTTTTTAGTTCTTTTTTAATTTTGACACATCTTCCGGTCGTTGACCGGTATCTTTTTTTTAAATTTTCATTCGACTAGGTATAATTTTGTCTCTTAATATTGTTATCTACGTTTCTGCGTACTGTAGCTATCAGCGCGATAACTATTATACATAATAGTTATCGCGCATAATATTATACATAATAGTTTGCATAAACAAACCTTTACCTACAGGTAAAGGTTTGTTTATGCAAACAAAAAAGTGCATCTCGAGATTAGCAAGTCCTAAGGTATGCTCAACTTTTTTATAAGAATGACCAACAAAGATCATTGGAATGACCGTAAAACTTTAACGGAATATAAGGGCCTGCAAAGCTTTCTACTCCTGTAGATTAAACTAACCTTTTTGATCAACCGCCTTAGTCCTCTGTACTCTGATTTCTGCAGTGAATCACTTCTGTCGTGGTCCAGCTCCCTGAACTTCCAGTTGGCTACGGTTCTGGGCTCAAGCTTGCTGCTCTGGTCTGAGCGTGCCCTTTCGAACTCTTCAGTAAATATCTTGATAAGGTTCACGTTGAACTGAACACGATCCGCTCGCGTGCAGCCTAAGGAATAAACACATTTTGTTTTTTATGTGCAATGTCCTACTTATACCTAAGTACCTTACCTATATACCTATACCTACTTAAGTTTAAGTTCGTATGAGTCAGTGGCCAACTCTGGTAACGGAGTTTTAGGCCGCCTTAAGGCCTCTGTCATGGCTTAACGACTTAAATAGCCGGGACCGACAATTTAACGTGCCCTCCGAAGCACGGAAGCACTCAGATGAAATGCTACTGGCGGTCACCCATCCACTTACAGACCGTTTCGAACGTTGCTTTACTTCGACGAACTATCAAGAACGACTAAGCAAGCACGACTACGAGCGCTTTAAGAAGCGCTCGTTGTCGTGCTTATAGTGCTTGCTTAATAGTCCTTGTCAATGCTTGAACATCTTAGCCATTTCTATTTATTGTCTAAATAGGAATAACCAGATGTATTAAAATTGAGTGGTTTCACCAGAAACCTAATGAAAACGCAGGTTTATCGCTACCTATCAATTATATTTTAGAGGTAGGATCCGATGACAGTTTTGTTCCCAGCCTGCCAGCCATACAACTCTTTAGTTTATTTTGTTAATAATTAATTTACAAAAAATATGCAGGCAAGGTTAAGGAATGTCAATTATTTTTCTCAAAATTGTAAAATATATCTTACTTTTTTTATTCCGCTGACCGCGAACTGAGGATCTCCGCCGCGTGTGGGATTTACCTGCATTTAAAAGGTAATTTATGTTTCAGCCGAACATCAATAAATCTATGGTTTCATTTCATACCTACTTGGGACACTGAATCAGCTATGTATAGGTAGATATCTGTTTTACAATGATGTAATAGAAAAATAACTGTAGGTTAGGTACCTAAATTATTTATTCACCTCCAAATAATTCTACAAAATGAGCCTCGGTAATATTATAGCAGGGCCAACCCACTGCACCACTAGCTATGAGGTGACCCATCACCTCACCGACTTAGGTACCTACACGTTACGTTACCTTTACGTCTCATTATCACCTGCAGCGCAGCAAAATGCATATTATCGAGCAGGCAGTTTCGTATATAATTTATTTTAAACGTTCTAAAGACCGTTTACAATAAATTATATGTACGTATACGAAACTGCCCTATCTGTGATAGAGGCCTCGCTTGTGTTCGTGAGGTGAATCTCGTAGTGATTTATTTTTGTGCATGTGTTGGGCTGAGCGCAGAGCGCCCGTCTACCTAACCGGTCCCGGTAGCCAGTGATGTACATCATTAGCCCATTCCAAAACCGGTAACGAATCATGCAGCTATTCTAATTGTCAGTAATATTGGAACCGTTTGAAATCGATGTGTTTGGAACTGCTTAATCGGCGGCTGGACAATAAACTTGCTTTATTGATGCAAAGATCTGGCGCCGGCAAACATCCAGCCGGATCAAATAGCAATCATAATCTTCGAAACTCATAATTGAAATGTCGGCGTTTTTATACCACTCGCGGGGCTGAGATTACGTACGCTATTGAAAGTAATTATTCTCGAATAGGTACATTTAAGTGCTGGTTAAGATACATTGCTCAAGACTTGCCTGATTGTTGTACAAATTAAACATCTAGTTTAATATTGATTTAGCCATCATAAACTCTAGCTACGAATATTAAATAAACATTAGTTCCATAACTAAATTTAGCAATTTTAGTAATGTAATAACTTAATATAACATAACATAACCCATCACTACAGAACTCAAGAATAGGCACCTACGTTGGCTTCTCAATGTGTTAATAAAAGAAAAAAATTACGAGTAGGTATAATGAGGTGGAATCGGGTTTGGTGGCCAGCAGACAACTCGGCGCCTGACCCAAATACAAAACCATAGGTATCATTTTACACAGATAAGTTATAGGTACTTACGTTCAGACAAAGGAAAAACCCATTGAAAGGGCAATTCAATTGACCAAACAAGGTACCTACCGCCTTTGTTGCTGTAATAAAACAGTTGAATCTAGAATATAATGCTTAGGTACACTATTTAACAAGTGCTTCTAGATTGAATGCCTTGACATGCGGAATAATGTGTAATACCTAAAACATCAAGCGGAATTGTTTTGCGTGATTTTATTTTCGTGAGTAATATTAATGCACTGCCTACTAGGTATCACGACAGATATAATTATGACAAACTTCTAGTTATAGGTATACTCGTTTATAATAAACATAATCATAAACCGTGTATCGTGTAGTAGCCAAACATCTAACCATAAATTGTTCCATTATTTCAACTTCTTTGTTAACGACTTCATTAAAGCTCGCTGCAGCCAGGTAGGCACCGCGTCTAAATATAACATCAAAGGCGCACACTCAGAAACCGACCACACTTCTCAAATGTGTGATGTCTGGAGCATTTTTTCTATCATCTCATGGCCAAGACGGGTTCTCTGTGCCTTTCACAGACAAAAAAGTGGACTCCATTGTGCTTAGGCGTCGAGCAGTCTGACATGGACCGCTGTTTCTTAGAAAACCACTTAAAGCCGTCTCGACTTTAGAAATCAACTTTATGAGATTCCAAAAAAATACTCAAACAGCACACTTTCCCATCGTTACGTGCATGGGCTTACGACAGCGCTAGCGCTAAGCGTTCATTTTAATTGTTGAATATCAAAAACTTAATGTAGTGTGTAAAATATGGGCGCAAGTGTAACTAGGCACGACGCCATGCGCTAGGAATGAGAGAGACTAGAATTACTTAGTAGGCAATTGGAAATAAACCAGCATTGGTACACTTATGGACACATGTGCTAAAGCAAATGTATTAACAGAACATATTTGAGATGATATAAATCAAGTATCAGCCCGCTGCGTCTCCGCCAGCGACAGCTTTCAATTAGGCAATGTATGCCTTCACTGATAATTTCTCACTTAGTCACCGAGTAATGCAGCTTGCGCGCATGCGCCTCTCCAAATTGGTTTATTAATAGGAGACATTAAACTAATGGAGCACTACCACCATTCATCTTTAGAGACGCTAAACGATGAAGCGAGTTTAACTGCGATTACGTCAAGTCATTTAAAAAATATGTCCTCACTTTAAGTCTTTACGGATCTCGTTAAACTTATTTTTATTTTCTGCAAATGGTTCCCTTTTTGTATAAAGTTAATTAAACATTTTCTTTGAGTATGTACCTAATACAATATAATCGAGGTTCGTTCTGCAAATGAAACGAGTATTTCTTATTGCTTGCCTCGATCATATTAGGATTACAATAGTAATGAAGTGCAGTGCAGATTCAAAATGCCGGATCGTGGTGAAGGCACAGGTGAAGGTATTCCGAGAAGGTTTAACTTTTATGGTGCTATTTCATGATCCCACTTACTGCTTACGGTCAGGTTTCATACAGCCAACTCATTATGATGCGAGACGCGATACGAATGTGCCTATAGGGAATGTTAAGTGCCATAGTTAGGGAAATTTTTGACCGCTGCTTTCGATATTTACAATGATATTATAGTTTTTATTTAAGAGTGCGCAGGAAACGCCGAACGAGACGGATTCGTGCCCCACTTCACCTCACCCTTCTGCCTAAATACGCAACACCGCCAACGCGGCAGAGTGCGAGAGTTCGAGTCGCGCATTGCCAATGTATTTTGGCCGGCTTATTTACGCACAGTACGTAAGGTAGTAGGACAGCAAATCAGCGAAAACATGAATATTATTTACTAGCTTCTGCGCGCGGCTTCGCCCGCGTGGTACCAACATTTTGAATATCCTATATGCTATTGGTAGGTAAGTACCTACTCGATTGTTTTAGATTTTTTAGCTGGTAGGATAGGCCTACTAGAATGTCAGCATGAAATAAAATAAAATAATAGGTAATTATTAGGAAGAAGGACATAGCTTCCTACACTAAAGGTACAACTTTACCTATTTTATGAAAAACGATGGGCGATTCCGAGAAAAAGTGACCGTAACGTAATGGATTTCCACCCGGAAAAAAAAATATAAAATGTGAATAAGTAACAAATTTATGTTTGAATGAAAAATTCCGTTACGTCACAAAGTTTAGATATGATTTACATAAAATGCAGTGGGAATTCAAGTTAACCATTTATTTAAGTACCTTCGAAACCCATCAGCCTTCAATTAATACGTCATTCACGTAGGAAATAACATAAAACAAACATAATATGTAACAAAACAATTCCTAAACGCTACTTTATGGTAAGTTTAATTGCACATTTTTTGTCTTAACTTTGGTATTATGTATGATAATTATGTCATTTTAAATTTAAACGAAACTTTAGTTATTACTCTACTTATTTGTCTTAAATTTGAGCGTCCTAATTTGCAAATGAATAAAATTAAGTTAAATCTAATATCACAATAATATGTGACAAGTGACGTTAGTGGAAAAGACGTCACGTTTAGGAATTATAGGGCAGGGCTTACATGAACAAAGGGTCAGTACCACCACTAACATAATAATGTGTCAGATAGCCTTAAAGACCAATTATAATAATTATGCTCATGATTTTGAATCAATCAAGAGAGATTTGCACATGAAAAAATGTTATAAAATATTTTACCAGCAAGATATCAGCCACTCAAACAAATTTAATAAAAATTAACAATTGTAATTTTAATTATTAGGTATTTAAGTACCGAAATCACAAATATTAGTAGCCGAAAAATATTGTTTAGCTATACATGATGAGTTTTTGTATTTTTCGCATTTATTGATGACTAGATATCCGTCGCGGTGTTACCCGCGGTCCCTTGGGAAAACTTCACTTTCCCGTGATAAAATATAGCCTATAATCATCAGAGATAATTGTAGGATTCTAATGGTGAAAGAATTTTTCAAATCAGTCCAGTAGTTTCGGAGCCTGTTTAATTCAAACAAACAAACAAATCTTTCCTCTTTATAATATTAGTATATACTATATATTGTTTGTTATCATTATAGAGCATACAAAAATTCGAAAAAATAAAAAAATATACTGGGTGTAAAAGACGTCTACCGAAGCCAAAAGGGTAGGTACAGCATCCCAACCCAACACTCAACGAAATCCAAAATCCGAAAGCTGGATGAGCGCTATTAGGCGCGTTGTTTTACATATATTGCTGTAATTTGTATATTATGTTGTTCTCGTAGTAAATAAGTGGAAAATAACATAAAATGACGTAGCTAAGTAAATTTACGTTTAAATTACCTTTCACTGAAAGTCCCATTCAAATCAGTTCAGCCACTCCAGTGATTAGCCCGGGACACCAGACAGATAGACAAAAAAATTAACAATGTTTGTGTGTGTTTAAGTATCGTGTCGATAACTACACAGACTGAGAAAACAGTTATTTTGAAATCACAGGGAGTTCTTTTGGTGATTACTATTTTCATACAAACAAACTTTTACCAGCATTATTTTATTCTATTCGAAATGCATTATAAGCATCAATAAGTCGGATAATAATATAATAGTAAGCGATATTATTGCAGGCACAATGTAAACCATGCTTAATAGTTCCATTACGTCACATTTTGCTTTCCGCTTATACATCACGTCGCGTTGCGGACGTAACGTAATGATGCCGGTCAATAAACAAACTCAAATAACGTAGTTGTTTATTACATTTCTACTGAATATTGCATTAAATCAAAATCTAGATAGATAAAGTAATTAGTCTTTAAAAGTTGTATGTCTAACGAATACTACTTATCAAGAAAATCCAAGTTCGTGGTGGAAATCAAAAACAGAACATCGTGACGCACGATCTTTCTAATCCATGTCACAGGCGCTACTGCGCCTAAAAATCTAATAAGATGTTTATCTATGGTCTAAAATATTGCCATAATCCTAAAACAACTATTAAAAATCGATATTATTCTCTAAATATCGATTTATGATCGTAGCGTAAGCGGAATTTTCCACCGGTACCGATTTTAGTCTCAAGACAAAATAGTATTTTTTTAGTATTTTGAACTCATAAACGTTGTATTCAGGGTATAATAGTAGATTGTTACACAAGGGACGTAAGTAAGCTATTACAGAACAAGATCCAATTTGGCGCCAGTGCGAGCGCAGCTCGCATAGGGCGCTAATGGATCGCGTGAACCCGAGATATTTAGTCACACGAGCGAGCGCAGCGAGCGAGGGTGAATATAGTTCGAGGGTGTAATAGCTACTTGCAACCGAGGTAAGCATTCTACTTTATATCATTCTTGCGAGGTAAATAAAACATTGGTAATGCAAAATGAAATTTTAATTAGAATAATTAGCAAAAGAGAAAAAATATAAAAAAATGGTACTTATTATAATTAAATCACTTTACGAACAAACTTCACAAACTTTCAGATCAAATGAAATGCCGCCATTTCCATTTTTTTTCCTAAATAGTTTTCCAATTTTTTTTTTACGGCTCTGAGTTCCAAGGAGATTTGCATAGTTTGAAATGTATGGAAATTAAATGCCGCCATGTTCAGTGTTTTTTTTTTCAGTAAAAACTTTTCTTACCATTTTATAAGAAAAGAGATTGTTTACCAAGGAGTTTTGCATAGCTTGAACTGTAATGTGAACATTACAATTCAAGCATAGTGCGACGTAATGTTGCCTTGAATTGCAAACACCAATTTACAAGGAGACTTTCCACCATAGTAATCCCTAGTTACTGAGCAAGTATGATATAAAATTGCATTTCGTGCATAAGATCTTTCTAAAAAGCATAAAATTGACATGCAAAAAGACTATAAAATTTTGCCTTCGGAAATTTCAAAAGTTGGGTGTGACACTCGAAAAAACCGCCTCCCGAGATCTTATTTTGCCAATATTTTTGCGAAAAAAATGTATTTATGAGCTTTTTGTTATTTAATTATTATCAGTTTTTGAATTATATTGTACGATGTTGTTAAAAAAACCCTTGTTTAATTATCAATAGCCTGCAGAATATGAGTCGAAAGTTGTGTGACAGGCCATTTTTTCTCGGAATCGCCCCGATACCTATGTAGGTAAATAGAAAAAAAATTGTTTATATTCAAAGTGGGACGCAGACAAGCACAGGTCCGTCCCGCTCGCAATGCCGTAGCCAACTGACTACAGAGCGTCGAGCGGAATGGCAAGATATGCTTTTCTCGTGAGTGAGTAGTACAGAGCGATAGCCGCGCACCGTATTTTATAACGACGTAAGCGCCAAAATAGTTTTTATTTAATTAAAAGTTAATTAAACAACCTATCGAAAAATGAAAACACAAAATTAAAGAATTACTTCAAGGTTTTTTGACAAATCGAAAACCCCAAAGAAAAATTGTCTTGTTCCTGAGATAAATAGCAAATTCTGTGCAAAACATGTATTTTTCAAAAAAATATATTATCGAGAAAATTTTAACCAATCGTGTTTCTAAAAAGAAGCAATCCGAGATAAAAGTTCGAAGTATCATTTCCCTAAATATGAAGGTGGTAGCTTTTACAGATTCTGAGATTAATAACGATTTAGAAGTACAAAATCGTTTCTAGCACACTCTTAATTCTTTGATGCATTGATTGTCTCGTTATGGTGAAAATAATAATTATAACCGAATAGAGCAAATCTTCATAATAGGTGTAGTACTATACTAATAAGTATTAGTATAGTTGCCAGTAGGTACAAACAAGCTATTTGCTAAACACACTACTTTGCAGAAACGATGATTAATAAGTAACTGTAAATCATGTTAGTAACGTTTACTAAAAGCTTTCGTTGTATTCGCAGAAACCACATGACTAAGCACCTTGGTAGGTAAATGTATCTAACTACGTGCATGTGTTTTAGTGCATCTGTAGTAGCCAGAATTGGCCTATCTTTAGTTTCGAAGACTAGGTTTAATTCAATTTCAATTTATTCATAAAACTTAATATATACAAACTTACTTATTACAATATTATATATCATATAATTTACCACGTACCCCGCACTAGGCTAAGCCTAATTAAAAAAAACAGTGGCACTCCCAGGAGTGCCGGCAGAAGTGAAAAATAGAACGGTCCTAAACTTGACAAATAACCCGGTGTCCTTTTTGAGGAGAATCCAAGAATTTTTTCTCATCTCAAAACTGCCAAACGAGCCTAAAGAAGTTTTCACTTCAAAAATGTACGAGTAGTCTACTTGATTCCGTCATACTCATAAGATAATCAACGCCATTTTGGATCGAATCAAGTGCAGAATTGAGTTAGGTCTGAATTATTGAATCACGCTTGCTACGTTTACCTGAGTTTATTTTTATAACAAAATCTAAAATCTAAAGGAATCTGACTCATATTGTTAACCCGTTTACCAGACGTTTTGGAATTTATTGGAATTCCGGCCTTTAAAACTGAAATATTTTCTCCGAGGAAATTATGATTTGTTTCATTCGATAAAGTAACTAAAAATAAACTATTTAAGAGTTAACGTTTAATGACGCCTCGAACGCCGACATGTGAATTGGATACCCTACTACCGCCTGTTTTCCATGATTGGCAGTATTGAATGAGCGGGCCAATCTTTTGATCAGTTTACCTGTATCGATTACCATTTCTGCGGTTCTTTAACGTATCTCTTTATGAATATGTTTTGTGAAGGTATCATTTAAATGGGATGCAGATTACATGCGTGTTTTGGATATGCCGGCGGAAGGTGCATTGTTCGGGGAAGTCGACGATTAGGCGAATAACGGGCGATGTCCTGCGTAGGTCGACCCTTTGTCTGATCTCGTGTTCATAGCTTTAAGCGTCCTCTGAGCTATTTGAGGAGAAAGTTCGCTCACCTCACTAGCATTGGTTTCTGACAGGTCTTGCTTTTTACAATTGATAAAGTTGCTCTAGATAATGCTATTAAGCGCTACGGTGTCGCGCCTTTCATTTGTTTATGAGTTCAACTGCTCCAATCGAATCATATTAAAGCTGTTCCACTAAAGCCTCTGATGACTTTGTTTACACCATATGCACGTGTATAAGATACCTAACCAATTGGTATACCTTCATCAACTAATTAATCATCATGAGTCCAGTCCGATGTAAGTTTGCTAGTGTATTTCCACTTGTCCCCCGAGGATCAATGCGTGACATCTCCTCTGCGATGTAGTCAATTCGATAATAGATACCTGCTTAGTAAACCAACAGTGATTGCTCCCTTCCGTGACATGGGGCCCCTGACCCTCTTGTCACTCTTGCATTATTACAAGGCTGGTGTACGAAACATAAATGCAACTATTAGCACAACCGAATGCAGCAATAATTTGTGTAGGTACTATGTTGTGATAACTCAATTATTTAGGCTCTAAGCGAGGTCTAGATCACTCGCATAGATTTTATTGCCTGTTTGTGGATTGGTGTTGCGAGCAAATACTAGGCATGGACGATGGTACTAGCTAGATTCAAAACTCAGCCTTTGTGCATACCTACCTACCTACACGGAGTTGCCTGCGGCATAACCTACTAATAGAAAAAAAAAGTTAAAGTTCGAACAGTATGAAATAGTTTTAATCTCGTCTAGAAACAGCAAAATAACGCACTCAAGTTGGTAAGCACCTCTACTTATTAGCAGGTACACGCGAATTCACGCGATCAAAGCAAAATTCTAGTGTAGGCATATGAGTTGTTATGTTACTCTCCCGCACAGTAAATCTTCATCAATGTTGTCTGTGCTCGATCTTTAGTGGTAAAAAACATAAGTTAAGTAGGTAAATACTTTATTCATTTCTAGTGAACGTTTGGCGCCAGGCCGCTCGCTATGGAGCTTTTCATAGAAAACAATGTAGGTAAAACGAAAAACTGGCCAAGTGCGAGTCGGAATAGCGCACGAAGGGTTCCGTACCATCCTACTCATATAATAAAGCTGTGAGTTTGTTTAGATGTTTGGATGTTTGTGTTTCAATCACGCCTAAACCAGTGAACCGATTTGGATGAAACTTGGTATACCTAGGCGTAGATTGTGACCTGGAATAGCATATCTTAGGCTATTCAAAATGTTGGGATGTACCACGCAGAAGCTTAGTTATCTATAAAAAGGGCAAAAAAATCACGTTTTTTAATAATAATAATAATAACGTGCTTGACCACCTAAGCCACGTGAGGGGCGGACACCCGCAACGAAGTAACTAAGCGGGTGACAAAAAAGGGCAATGGCAAACCCATCATGATGGAGAGTAAGAGTAAGAATGTACGTATATGGTCGCTTCCCGGGGGTGATCGCCGGGGCACGTCTGGAGCCGATGCTGGACGTCACAGCATGCAAGCCATCGGTGGCGAGGGTAATGGGCGGCCCTCTGCCGGGGAACCCGAACAAGGTGAGCCCAACAGGAGGTATAACCTACGACCACTGACACGAAGCCGGCGCACATCTGCCGGCACCGCTCGCAGCAGGACGAGCGGAGACGACGCGGAAGCTACACGGCTGGCCTCCATTGAGGAACGAGGCCCGAGCCGAACTGATTGGGTTGAAGAGAACAAGGATACTCAATCACCTTTATCCTCACCTAAATCACTCTTTTCATCTATCATATCATCACCTTCCTATCATAACTTCAATTCATCTTCTTCATCTCTTTCTTCATCATCACCTTTAGTCGAAGACGTTGTGCAGGCGACAATAGTCGAAAACCCTACACCCGTTAAGACTAACCCACGTGCGCGTAAAAAATGGACAGTAGAGATGAATACTTTCATCCTGCGCACTTACTTCATTCTCACACGATTAGAATTAGATACCAGATCTTACTTAGCTGAAATGCATAACAAGTTTCTTAACAAGTTCCCTGAAATGGATGTTAGCAAACAAAGATTAGGAGACCAACGTAGAGCTATCATGCGCAACAACCTTTTAACAGCAGATTGTATAAGTGAGATAAGAACCGACGTAGAAGCATATCTAGCAGCACAACAGCCTCACACAGAACAATTCCCTCAAACAGAACAACTTCCTACCCAATCACAACCAACACAGCGTATGCGCTGGACAACAGATCTAAATGAGGGTATTATTAGGGCATACTACGAAGTTACTCACTTGGAAACCAATAAAACTGCTTGCAGAAAGTCTCTCCATCAGAGGTTTATCAGTGTTTTCCCTCACCTATCACACTTGAGCGAACAAAGAATCGCAGACCAAAGAAGGGTGATTATTGCCAATAAATTCATTTCTACAGACCGGCTTAACTCTATAAGACAGGAAGTTGCAGATCAACTTGGCACTACTTTAATCACAAATACGGACGTAAACGAAACTACACAAACATCTACAATCAACCTAAGTAATACTGAGCCAGGAACCATTCCAATTTCATATCAGTCTTCATCAAATCCAGAAACGTCCCAGGACAACAACCTTCAAATTTCACTAGACTTAGTTCAAAAAATTGATGAAGAATTTAATAATGCGTCTGAGTTTTTCAAAAATACCTTGCCAGAAGGGAGACCGTTTATCCCTAAACAAAGAACCTCCAAAAATCTCGCGAAAATTGTGAATTACCTAAATGAAAAAATACTTCCACGATGCGTTAATGTTAATTCAGATTTTGTAACCTTGCAAACTTCGATATACTGTGCTGCGTGGACAGCCGCAAAAGTTAATGGCTCGAAGCTGAAATTACCACCTACAGACTTACAAAACCTGACGCAGAAACAGCGAGATTTCAAACCTAAATGGCAGATACGACTAGAACGCAAAGTAGAGGACCTACGGAAAAAAATTGGCCGACTATCGCAATATATTACTGGACAAAGGAGTAGGGCTTTAACTCTGCAAGTAGACAAAATATTAGAACAGTACAAAGTACACACTACACACGAAGAACCTAATTCAAATCTTAACCATTTTCTTGACACCTTAAAACAGAAACTTACAGTTATAAGTAGTCGCCTCAAAAGATATAAAAATTGTACACGCCGAAAAACACAAAATAGCCAGTTTGTTAATAATGAGAAAAAATTCTATCAAAACTTGTCCAAAACTACAAGCAACAGCACAACACAGACTAGGTCTAATGATATAACTAGCAACCAAGACAACAATACACCAGATCCCGTAGAACTAAGGCGGTTTTGGGCTGGTATTTGGGAGAATCCCGTAGATTATAAAGAGGACGCTGACTGGATAAGGAACGAACAAATAAATTTTTCAAATATGGAGCCGATGGAATACGAGAACATACCTGTAGACGTTTTCCAAAATGTTTTGAAAACTACACATAATTGGAAGGCCCCAGGATCTGACCATATACATAATTTCTGGTACAAGAGATTCACATACATACACCCTTATCTCTACAACCATGTCAACAACTTTATAAAACATCCCCAAGAAATGCCACCTTATATCACAGCAGGAACAACCCATATGATCCCCAAAGACAAAAATGACATGGTCAACCCAGCAAAGTATAGGCCTATTACTTGTCTTCAAACCTTATACAAAATTATAACAGCCTGCTTGTCTCAACTGATCTACAAACACATTGATGCACATAACATACTTACTGAGCAACAAAAAGGCTGCCGAAAATACAGCCAGGGGTGTAAAGAACAACTAATTGTAGATTCAGTGGTCTTAAAGCAGGTACAACGTAAGAAAGAAGACTTGTATACGGCCTACATCGACTACAAAAAAGCCTATGATTCGGTCCCACACCCATGGCTCATCAAAGTTTTAGAAATTTACAAAATACATCCAGATTTAATATATTTTTTAAATGAGGCTATGTATAAATGGACGACACGACTCTACGCACAGACCTCTGGTAATGTAATTGAAACTGCACCTATCACAATACAGAGGGGTATATTCCAAGGTGATGCGTTGAGCCCGCTATGGTTCTGTCTAGCCATCAACCCTCTTTCTAATTGCCTTAATTCTTCTGATATAGGATACTCACTAAATAAAACTCACGAAGACGACAGCCTGACCCACGAATCTCCTTGCAAACTAAGCCACCTCCTTTACATGGACGATATCAAGCTATATGCTACTACTCAAGCTGATCTAGAAAACTTAATGCTAATTACTGAGCAATTTTCACAAGATATCTCTATGCAATTTGGCATTGATAAATGCAAAATTAATTCAATAAAAGGCGGTCAAAGCTTCCAACACATGTATCAGATGCAATCTGGTGAAAAAATAGACCCTTTAGGCGAACAAGAAACTTATAAATATTTAGGATATAACCAATCAAAATTAATTCATTATAAAGAAATAAAAAGTAAATTAAGCCTTAACTTTAAACATAGATTAAACGCCATCTTAAAATCACAACTTCATTCGAGAAATACAACAAAAGCCATAAATTCATATGCGATCCCTGTGTTGACTTATTCCTTCGGTATATTAAACTGGACCCAGACGGAGTTGAAGAACTTACAGCGATTAATAAACGTCTCTATGACAAAACATAGGAAACACCACCCACGTTCGGGGATCCAGAGACAAGTTCTACCAAGGCTAGAGGGAGGCAGGGGCATTGTAGACATACACAACTTACACAACCGACAGATAGGGACTCTAAGAGGATATTTTCAATCCAAAGCAGAAACATCTAGCGTTCACAAATCAATAGTCAAATTAGATAATAAACTTACACCATTAAACTTACAAGACAATAATAAACAAAAAAATGAGGAACAGACAGACAGACAGACTCTAATAGCTCAATGGACCCAGAAGTCACTCCATGGAAGACATCGCCACGATCTGAGTCAGCCTAACGTCGACAAAGAAGCGTCGAACGAATGGCTCAGTCGTGGAGAACTTTTCCCAGAGACTGAAGGGTTCATGATCGCAATTCAAGACCAAGTAGTTGAAACTAGGAATTATCAAAAGTTTATCATGAAAGTACCCCACCTGCCTACAGACCTTTGCCGCAGGTGTAATAGTGCGTCGGAAACCATACAGCACATCACAGGAGCATGCAGAGCGATAGTCCAAACTGATTATAAGTTTCGTCACGACCAGGTAGCAAGCATCGTACACCAAAGACTTGCTATCAAGTATGGGCTTATTGATGTTTCTACAAGACCGACGCCATATTACAAATATACTCCTGAAACAATTCTTGAAAATTCCACTCACAAACTTTATTTTGATCGAGCCATCCTTACAGACAAAACTACACATTACAATAGACCAGATTTAACTCTTATCAATAAAACTAACAAAACTGCACTCATAATTGACATTGCTATTCCCAATACACACAACATGCAGAACACGATCGCCGAAAAATTGTCCAAGTACCTAGATTTAAAAGACGAAATCACTAGAATGTGGCGATTGGAAAAGGTATCAATAGTCCCTATTGTTTTATCTTCAACGGGTGTAATACCCAAACAGTTGTTCCAGTCTCTCAATATCCTAGATTTACCTAAGCACACATTTGCCTTAATGCAGAAGTCCGTTATTTTAAATACCTGCAGGATTGTTAGGAAGTTTTTGCAAACCGATCTGTCACCTGAAATGCAACTCTCTAACTCAAATATACCCATACAAACCCCTGAGGTGTACTTGGCTTAGGCCCGTGCTCCTTGGGTAAATTTACCAGCTCTGTAGAGCTGAGTCGATATAAATCGTTACCAAACATAATAATAATAATGCTGGACAATTTCACACAGCATCATCTAGCCCCAAACTAAGCAAAGCTTGTACTATGGGAACCAGATAACTGATATACTACTTATATACTTTTTTGTTTCTAAATACATACATATTATAGGTACATAGAAACACCCAGACCCTGTGGTATGTTTGTTGTATGGGAACCTCCTTAAATATTTATTTCATTGTTTTTTAATAGAGCTCCATGGGAACCATATACTGATATACCTACTACTTACTTACATGTATACTTTTTGTTTGTAAATACATACTTAATATACATAGAAACACCCAGACCCGAGAAATTTTTGCAGATCATACAAATATTCGAACCCGCAAGCTTCTGCGTCCCAAACGGGCTTTCACCCACTGCGCCACAGAGTTCAATCAATGATAGCGTCTCGTAATGTGCGATCAGCTTAACATTCCTAACACACGTTTCGGAAAATAAATCAAAGCAGAAAACATGACTCTTCAATACTCATCACTGAAAGCGTTCTAGTTACACGAAGGTAAACATTGGCTATCGTCTGAATCTTTGTTTACGGAGCAAGTCTAAAGCTATTTTCAATTTTCTAAACAACACGGCTTTCGATAAAGCAGATGTTTTGGATCAGTTAATCATAACAACAATAAATAATAACTAGGGAGTAGGTACTTATACGTATTAAGCTTTTTCATTTAATTTTGCTTTTTATTTTGATGTCATTAAGACTTGATATGGATTCTACTGACTCACTTCACTTGACTTCGTCACCATCCTATTCTTGACTTACATAAGTACTTCTAAATTCAATGACAGTAACTTGTTTACTTACCTACATATTGTAACATAATAAGAGCAGGTTAATAATGTTTTATAAATACTAAATCCGTTATCCGTCTAACATTACGAGTAGCTTAGAAAATCGGTCTTTGGCTCTGAACAATTATCATTTTGATCACTGTTAGATCTGTGTTCCCTTGTCACCTTAACCGGTAAAATAGTGTCTAGCACTTACCAGTCCTAGTACAGTCTGGCCGGCCGTTTGTCGCTGCTGTGTCAGGTAAAGGCTTGCCATCGGGAGTGACGCACCAGCAGCCCGAGGTCTTGCCTCCAGCAGCACACTGCACAGCAGCATAGGTCCCGTCATTCCTGCACCGTGGGATGTACGTGGAACGCTTACCGTTCCGATCGTTCAACGCGTACCGCAACGACGTAAGGCAAGATGATTGGTCTTCTGAGGACAAACTTTATGTTTAAGCATTCGGCTATCGCTCAATAAGTCAGTCTATCTGGGGCTACATTATCATGGTTTCGTATTGACATTTATAGCCTTTGAAGAAGACGTTCCTAATTGCCAACACTGGCAAAGGCCACTTCAGAATTCAGATCTTCAATGTATCTTAGTCCTCTAGGACTATTTCAGTCAGTTACCATCACAAGCTCCCTTTCTCGCGACTGTAACAGGATCACCCGAGCACTGTATCTTCATTAGATGACATCGTGTTTGGTAAGTGTGTCCATCTGTTCCACAAACAGGTCGCCTGCCACTTGAAGGGTTTGCTTCACAGGCAGCTACACGCGCGGCGCAGGCCTCGCTGGTAGCAGTGCTGAGCTGCGGAAACATACCTACTGATAAGCATTTGATTGAAAACATGGCTTCTCTTTTTTACCCGACTGTCAAAGGAAGGTTATGTTTATCGCGCGTATCTTGTATGTATGTAATGCGTTAAATTTCACAACTGGATTTCGACTTTTAGGGTATCGTTAGATTCGTGACATAGGTAGGTTTTTTGAAAAAAAAAATCAAATTCGCGAAAATAGGAACACGTTAAAATTTTTCCAATCATCAAGGAATTTAAATATTTGTATATAAGTAGTAGGTTCTTTTTGTATATGTAGGTTATTTTTGTATTTGAAGAAACTGGCTTTATGCTTAATAGGAACAACCAGCTCATCACACAGTAGGTATCTTATCATAACACGTACCAAGCCAAGTTAATTGGCTCGCCTCTTTTCTATCATCCAGCTTTTCGTTACAGAAAAAGCGCTGCTTTAAAAGAGCAGCTATTTTCGGTTGCTTATCTATTTACCTACGCGAACACAAGAACATGACATGCATAAGATGTGAATTACAGAATTAGGTAATTTCTTTTTCTGTTTCTAATTTCTTCATTTCACTAGCTGCTTCGCTACAACTATCCACTGACTCATACGAACTCACTTTTTGCTACCACTTCACTCACGCACGTGCTGGGAAGGAATTTTCAGACTAAAATCACGATGATAACTACAGATATTAGTCTGAAAACTTGCAAGGGAGATATATCACTCTCACAAATGAACAAGATCATCTAAGATCACCATTGGCTAGAATATTTGACCCAAAAAGCAAACAATTCATTCACATTAATAAGACAAGACAGTGTTTCATTGTTGTCAGCGATCGCGACGCAGCAACAGCGCTAGTGATGCCCTTGTAGCAATATTAACTATTATCCTAATTCCTAATATTTCCTAATAATATGATAAATCTGAAAGTTTGTGAGTATGTTTGGATGTTTGTGTAACAATCACGCCTAAACCAGTGAACCGATTTGGATGAAACTTGGAATAGGCGTCGATAATGATCTGGAATAGCATACAGGCTATTCAAAATGTTGGTACCACGCGGGCGAAGCCGAGCGAAGCTAGTCTAAGATAACTTAGTACCTATCTACGACCTAAAGATTATCTAATAAGGGGTGGCAGTGTTGTGGTGGACCTTACGTTCGTTCGGGGTCGTAGGTTAGACGTTTTGGTAGGTAGGTAGGTAGGTACTAGGTAGGTACCTATACTTGCCTAATGAAATATTGCATGGGGTGGGTAAATAAGTAGATACCTACATCTATGTAGTAAGTATTACAGTTCGCCCAACAGATCTCGGCATTCGTGAAGTTAGCCGTTTGTCTGCGCAGTGAGTGCTTTTTCATACAAAATTGTGTTCTGCGCAAACAAACGGCTAACTTCACGAAGGCCTAGATCGATCCATTGGAAGAACTGTACCTACCAACATTTAGTAGACTAGGCTTCAATAACGTATTATAGGTAGTACCTACCTTACTATTTGAACAATAACGAAACTGCAAATTTGTGGCGATGTAAAAGTAGCTGATGAAAATCATGCCCCTTACTAATAAACTAGACATAAAGTTATGTCATGCAACTAAATTTTTTTATAAGTACTTACTTCATGCATGACATGGGTAACTTTATGTCAAGTTTATTAGTAAGGGCCTATAATCCTACATTTTTGTGCTTCAAGTGATTAAATGTGGGTAAGTACCTACCTAGTAGGTACCTAACCTACCTAAGTAGGTAGTTCCTTATTTATTATTTATTTGGGTAGACAAACAGTAGGTAACACATTATATATCGTAGGTACAGTAACGTATGTAGGTACTTATGTACAGGTAGGTACCTACTTATGTATATAAAACTAAGCTACGTAAAATGTTGTTGGTAAAATAAAATAAAAATGTTTACCTTTACATGTGGTGCAGTGCCGTCGGCAAACCAAACAACGTTTGCAAAAAACAAACAGATAATTAACTCATTGATAACCATAGTGCTTGATTTAACAAATCAATAAACGACCAATTAAAATAACAATTTATAGTTACTTAGTTACTATTTACGATTACGGCACTCGTCCACAAAACAAAACAATGAGTCTATCGACCGGTCGAAGAGTGAATAACTTTTCATTATCATATTGGCATAATACGGTTGTTGGAAAATGTATCTTTTACTAACTTCACAAAAAGTATATGCGACCGGGACGTTCGTCAGGACAGAAAGCAAAGAACAGAATAAAATACAATAGGATAAAATCCCGGTGCAGGCCGCCCGCGCCGCTGCTGTCGCGGTTTCCTCGCCTCGCTCGACTCGCCAGCCAGTCGCCTGCGAGCGACCGCCACGAGCAAAAAGCGCAAACCTCACCCCGCGCACCGCTACCTTAGCTTTTCGCTTTGCTCCAATCTCCAACTGCTTCATAAAACAGGAGTATTATAGCTCTCATTCGTTGTCCATCAACTGTTAATTTATTAGAAACTACACTGGCCTTCAAAACTAAGTATCACACTTTAAAAATCGCAGTAACTTTTTATGTACACAGGATATACCTACTTTCGAAATAAAAAGGACTCGAAAAAAATAATTAATTTTGTATAAAACTTCATAGTCGATAACCTTTCTTTTAAGAAATGGCTGAAAAAAACTTAATAAACAAAAATTATTCTTTTTGAATTAAAATTCTACTTCTCATTTTTTTTTATTCTGTTTTTGTTTTCAATTTTTTTCTTGACTGATGAGCCTTGATACAAAAGCTAGTTAGACAACAACACACAAACTGTATTTAGGTATCATGCCTCCCTCTTTCACCTAAAGAATGTGCTAGGATCATGAGGTTTCTAGAAGTAGGCATTAGTATGCGTCGTACTGCAAGAATGGTGGATGTAACGTTACGAACGATCCAGAAGGTGAAGCGAAGATACGGAGCGACTGGAAACCATCTGAGGAGACCTTGTAACGGCCGACCCAGGTGCACAAGTGCCCGAGAATACCGTTATAATATTCCCACTGTGTTGAGAAATCGCCACCTAAATGCAGTTGAGGTCCAGCAACAGCTTCTTCAGCCCGAAAGGGACTACATAGTGACAGTACAGTGCGAAGAAGACTTGCTGAAACAAACCTTAAACCCCAAAGACCAGCTAGTGGCCCCAAACTCGAGAGAGAGCATCGGGTAGCGAGACTGCGATACTCCCGTGAACACATACAGTGGTCTGAAGAAGAATGGTCATGAATTTTGTTCACAGATGAATCTCAATTCTCACTTTATACTTCTGATAGAAGGCGAAGTGTCTACAGGCGACCTGGTGAGCGATACCTTCAAGCCTGCTTCTCAGAAAGGGTCCAGTAGGACTTAAACATTACAGGGTAAATACAGGGGTCTTCAAATCAAGAGTAAATAGGTTCCTTCTAGGTAAGCATGCTCCATCTTAGACCTCACTACTGCTTAACATCAGGCAGAGTGAGGTCAAATGCTGACCTATTTAATAAAAAAAAAGTACCTAATGAAATAAGAGTGTGGATGAAAGTAACTCATAACCACAGTCTACCCGTTATATACACACTGACTAATGTCATTAATGTCATTTTTATCCTATTCTCTTATTTAGTCTCATAAACCATGCTAAGCGGGTTGATTTCGATTTTGAAATGGATTGGTAGGTAAGGGTAGGGGGTACTATCTACCCCAGATAAAATATACCTACTAGAAAAGTTCCTACCTCATAGATCGAGTTTCCGTTACAGGATGGACAGGATATAGGTAGGTAGGTAGGTACCTTTTTTTTTTTTTTTTTTTTATAACGTCATAAAATCCATAGGTTAGGCTTTTAAGTTATCATGGTGAGTTAAGTGTAGGTAGACAGGCTGATATTAAGTACCTACCCAGGTAGGTACCTACTTAAACTATGAATAAAACCATTTGCATGCATTTATTGCCTATTTATTATTCAAAACGAAGTTTTCGCTCGTGGTCGTGCTTTCTTAGTCGTTCTTGATAGATCGTCGAAGTTAAGCAACGTTTGAAACGGTCTGTAAGTGGATGGGTGACCGTCAGTGGCATTTTCATCTGAGCGCTTCCGTGCTTCGGAGGGCAAGTTAAATTGTCGGTCCCGGCTATTTAAGTCGTTAAGCCATGACGGAGGCCTTAAGGCGGCCTAAAAACTCCGTCACCAGAGTTGGCCACTGACTCATACGAACTTACTTTTAACATGTTATGAATTGTAAATACCTATTATTGTAATCTCCTCTTGTTTTCCTTTACTTTGATACCCAACTCGATATGATTTGTTTTTTATTTCATTTTGCTCTTAGGATCCGCCATTTTGTTTTACAAAATGAAAAACATTTTTTTTTGTAAATCTAATTATCTATAATATGATAATTAAATCATAATTTGATAATAAAAACGAGCGCGGAAACGAAGTACATTATTAAAAAAAGTAACTTGTGAATGCACAAAATCAATCAATTTCAAAATCAGCTTTTAATAAAAAGACAAAATTATACTTTTTATAGGTTTCTCTTTGGATGTTGCCGATTTGTGCAGTCTTCGCGTATCAGAAGAATAGTTACCTACATCAGAGTTCTACCTGGTTTATTGGTAAGAAATAATTTCAGACATTTCTGAATTTACGCAAGATTAATCTATGCAATGCATAAATCTGATAGAATTTCGGAATATCTAGTTTTTATTGGTAACACCGGTAGTAGGTAATTTAAGTCCTCATTACATTGAGTTATAATGTACTAACACCTCAATGCCTAATTATTGAAATTATTTATACTTACTAGCTTCTGCGCGCCGCTTAGACCGCGTGGTACCAACATTATGAATAGCCTAGGTATATGCTATTCCAGGTCACTATCTACGCCTATTCCAAGTGTCATCCAAATCGGTTCACTGGTTTAGGCGTGATTGATACACAACAAGGGAAGGGGAAGACCTAGGCGAACCTTCTTGGATCAAATTGGCGACATTTTGGAGAAGGGCCAGGTCAAAAGTACCCTAAACCGACGAGCATGTATGAAGAATGTAATGAGAGTGAATGAGGCGAAAGTTGTGTGTCAGGATCGTAGCGACTGGAGATCCGTGGTCTCTGCCTACCCCTTTGGGAAAGAGGCGTGACTTTATGTATGTATGTATGTATGATACACAACATACAAACATCCAAGGAGGATATGGAATAATAGGATAAGGATTAATTAATAATGTGTTACACCTTAGTATGATTTATTTATTTATTCAACTTACACTTATAATAAAACATTTATAACATTACAGTTGGCACCAAATCGTTACACTTACTTATTTAAATCTAATCAGTTAAATAATTTTAGATTTAACATATTTTTATGAAAAACTCTTTGCTACCCGCTATTTTCAAATAAATATTATGATTCTATACCTACCTACTTATTAAAAATATTTTTTTCCTAAAGCTTTATTCCATTGTTTTGTCTTATTACCGGATTTATATTATAAATCCGTGTTTTACACCATGTTTTTTTATGACGGCCTTAGACATTCAGCAATATCCTTTGAAGAGTCTAACGTGCTTATGTGACTAGACCCCATTAAAAGGATTAGGTCTATTATAGTTACGCTAACGCTAATTAGTGATGTAGATGGCTTATCGTATTAGCATCTTTGGTTGGTCCATAGGTATAAGGATTCCCGTGTTTTTGCAATCTACAGCTTCACAAAGTGTTTTTACTTATTGAATTAATCTCTTTTTAGTAGGTATATAGTTGTTTAGATAAATTTGAGGTAAATAAATAGCAAGGTATAAAATAGCAGGTAATTATGACAAGAACTAAAGAACACTGAACAGTGCTGTCATCTGTAGTGAGCAAAAGGCAGTTTTTAACCCGTTGCGTCCTTAAATTTGTCCGAGGATAAAGTTTTGTGGTCTTCTTCTTCTTCTTTTATTTAATGGCAATCTACACATGTACACTCAGTAAAAAATTTGGTCTACCACCCTACGGTTGAGGTTCATTTGAACGATATGAAACAACAAGGTTTATTTTACTATTATGACAGTTAGAAAAGTAAACCTTAGCGGTAGTTAGATTTCACAGAAACTGTTGTCAAAAGTGGTAGACCACTTTCTTTGCTGACCGTACCAAAAACTCGGACGAATTAAAACACCAAAAAGGTACCATGCTAAATCCATGATCTACAGAAATAAGTGTAATTCTGCCAATGTCAAGTTTTAAAACTAACGTTATCAGTGTCATTGTCATCAACTTCTTCTTCTTCTTCTTTTATTTAATGGCATGGCAATCTACACAACTAGGTGTAATTCTGCCAATGTCAAGTTTTAAATATTGATTTAAAGTCATGTCAGTCAGTCAAGTCATGTCGATGGTTTGAAAAAAACATGGCGGCTTGTTTCTTCAAAACTCGTAACGGAAATTTTTCGTCAAATGAGAAATCTGCTTCAATACTCCCCCATTCCATTTTCCAGATCTCCTGTTTCAAATCCTTCAAAATAAAGATTTTTCATTTGACGGAAAATTTCCGTTAGTTTTGAACAAAACAAGCCGCCATGTTGTTGTGGTTTTCTTTAAACGCCTCTGTTGAGTCCGCGTTTAGTAAGGGCTCCGAGGATTTTCCTCTCTACCCTGGCTTCAACTCGCAGCGGTAGCAACCTCTGGGTCATTTGGTGAAAGAAGTAGTGTCCAGTGAGCTGAGCCGTCAATTACTTCGTTCCAAGGTTTCTTTCTTTCCTGTTCTTGTCTCTTCTCTCTTTTCTTTTGGTTTTCTTTCTTTTCTCGGTTTTTTTTTTTTTTTTTTTTTTTTTTTAGTAATGGTTGGGGTTAGTCGTTAGCCGCCATGTTTTGTTCAAACCATCGACATGACTTGACTGACTGACATGACTATAAATCAATATTTAAAACTTGACATTGGCAGATTTACACCTAGTTGTGTAGATTGCCACTAAATAAAAAAGAAGAAGAGTGCTGGGTGGGGATTGTTGGATTTGTTGTGGATTTGTTGTTGGGGAACGGACGGACGAATCCTACCTATAGTCTTTTTCACGCCGGAACGTATGCAAGACATATTGAACTTGTTTCGTTTCACGTTGTGTGGCTCACAACAATTTTGAAACAAAAAAGTCAAGAAAAAAAATTAAACGATAAAACATACAAAAAAAATGGTTTTGTTTATTTCCTGTTTAATTATTTCATAAATTATCATAAACGAGCCATAAAATATAAATAAATAAACAATAAACATTTTCTAAAAAACTCTGCCAATTAACAGTACTGAGTAAAATGGAACGTAATCTATTAGAGAGTGCAAAAATGAAAATCGAAACAATTGATGAATCGATAAAGTAAAGAAATAATCGTTGGTTTAGTCATTTTATCTATGAATGAACCTTGTAATCGATTGAGATGAATTGCTAGTAGTGAAACAAAAATCGATTTTGATAATCTCGATTAAACTTTAGGACATTACTATTAGACTGATTTTGACATTATCTCGAAGTGTCTTGCATACGTTCCGGCGTGAAAAAGACTATAATCTGTGGACGAATCTTTCTCTGCTGCAGTTTGCAAAAGTGGAAATCATTGATTTTTGATCGGGCTGCGATTTTTAAAATTATTGGAGTGTAAGTTATACAACTACTTATCTTATTATGTAGATTTGGTGCATCATCGAAGCTTCTAACGTGGTCAATTTGATTTAGGATAGGAATACTAGTGGTAACATTTATTTAGTTTGTAAAGTCTGTCGTACTCTCATTATCCATGGCAGGCATCTTGATATTTTCCCTCTGATCGTTTTTAACTTCTAGCTTTTAACATAGTGTTTTATTTTAACCAACGAAATCATAATTAAGACACTAACATCAGAACTACTAGTATAACATAGTGGATATAATTATAGCCGGGGATGGCGCAGGCATTACAAAATGCCTATTATTTTTACAAAAACTAAAATACTTATGTGATCTCTAAATTACTGTAGGGCAACTGCAAGATGAGCCATAAAACTCATAAGAAGCGTGTTCGGGGCGAAGCTAGCACGTCGACCGCAGAGGATCCTGGCGAAGGAGAACGAGCGCAGAATAGTCCTATGGAGGTAAGCTTACTTCTATGGAGATAATTTAATTATACTGATACTACAAGCAACTGGCTAATAGAAACCAAGACCAAAACTGATTTGTGTGAGTTGCATGCTATACTGGTATTGATTTCGGCCCCTTGATTACGAATATCGCGACAGGCGTAATTTCGCAGTAACCGCTGTCAAACTTGTGTTAAATGGACGTAGATAAGCCGTTGGGGAATCAATCCATACTCATGTCGAGTTTGAGTTATATTTATCTCAATTTCGACATGACTGTCATGACATAATTAGGTGAAAATCATGCACAACAATAATCACTTGTTGAGTTTCAAGTTTATCCCATTCACCATAACCTGGTTAGAAATCTTTATACCTATTAATAGGTATAAAGATTTCTAACCAGGTTATGGCGCGATATTCGTAATCAAGGGGCCGAAATCAATACCAGTTTAATCATTTGAAAAGATGATAGTTTTTTAGTTTATGGTATGTGTGATATTTTTTAGTTTTTGTGATGTTCTGAATAATTATTGATCAGTCCATGATCTCCTTTTTATCACACTTTTATCAGCATACCAATGTATCTATGTAACGGAATCTTTGAATGTGTTTATAGATTGCTGAACCAGATGAGCCAGACCCGCCACCGCACCGTCGTCATAGGGACAGATCCTCCCGCAATAAGTTAGAGAAACGCAATAAGAAGTACAGTAAGCATCGCGCAACGGTTGAATGCAGACCAAAAAGTAAGTCACACACATTAGTATAGTTTTCTGAACATCTAAAGCCTAGTCTGGTCTTTAGCTTCTCTGATTCAGTTTTTTTAATTTTGCAAATTACCTACTTGCTAGTCTCCAGACATAAATTTTTTTGATTGTGTTTGCAATATAAACATAGATAACAGAAAATGACACAAAAAACTTTTACTTCTGAGAGAATATTAAAATCTTTCATTATTATTTACAAAACAGCTTTTTTATACAATGTGTAACTTCTATTTACAGAGAACGAGTTTCAGTATGAGTGCATGAACTGCGTGAAACGTTTGGACGATACAGTGCGGAAGGTGCACGGCGATCTGCTAGCCAGCCGGCTCAAGATGGTGGGTGTGACACTAACTCAAAAGGTCGAGACCACAACTCACAACCGCAGAGTGCAAACTAGTCCCGAGCGAGTGCAACCAGTCAAAGAGCAGATCCAACCAGTCCCAAAACAAATAAAACCTAAGCGGATGCAACACATTGCTGAAGAGATGGGACCCATGCCAGCTTATATGCAAACTGCCACAGAAGAGAGGAATGCAGTCAGAGAGCAGATGCATTACATACCAGCGTGGATGCAAACTGCCACAGAAGAGAGGAATGCAGTCAGAGAGTGGATGCATTACATGCCAGCGTGGATGCAAACTGCTACAGGAGAGAGAAATGCAGTCAGAGAGCAGAGGCATTATATGCCAGTATGGATGCAAACTGCCACAGAAGAGAGTAGTGCAGTCAAAGAGCAGATGCATTACATGCCAGGGTGGATGCAAACTGCCACAGAAGAGAGGAATGTAGTTAGAGAGCAGATGCATTTTATGCCAGAGAAGATGCAACCAGTCCTGGAGCAGGTGCACACTCTCCCAGAGCCCTTAGATCGTATGTTAAAGGAGATGCGAGCTATGTCAGAGAGGATGGTACCCGACACTGAGCCAATGCATCATGCTCCAGAGAAGATGCATCATGTTTCAGAGCAGATGCAACATGTTCCCGATCGGGTTGAAACCAGGCCAGAGTGCGACGATAGCCAGGATAACATCCTGACACGTGACTTTAGCTGCGGGACCGATCCCTGCCAATTGGGGGGAGGCTGCCAGTGCCATAAATGCTTGGTTAAACACAACGCAGATGCGAACGCGCGCGCTCCTGAAACAACATCTGGAAATCACGTCAGCCGCATCCATCTTAATCGCGCCCTCGCTCCTTGCCAAGATGTTGTTTTGACAGATCTGTACCAACATGTATTGGCTGGAAATGAGAACACACCTGGTTCTATGTATGTGTCAATACTTGCTGATCTGCATGATCAGGGTCCATGTGAGGTACCCTGTAAGCTTAGGTCTGACATTGTTTGGATGCATGATCATATACCAACTCAAGCGGGAACTCAAACAGATCTGGCTGGAGATGATGGCGTGAGGGATCAATGCACTCAAACTAATTTAGCCAGAAGCATAGGTATTCAGAAAGGAAACGCCTTGGCTCAAATAGTGGGTGCTCGTTTATCTCATTTAAAATCTGCTTCCATTCAAATTAATATGCCAGAATTGTCTCCGATAAACAAACCGGTCGGAAGAGTTCTGCCTGCTGTAATTCGCAACTGATTTTAAATGATAATTATGACATTTTGTCAATCAAAAATATAGAATAGATGAATGTGTCATTGATTTCTGTTTGGAAAGCATAACCTTTGCAATGTATGTTATCATTATAAGGTATACCATTTTAAAACATAATAAGTGAAGCCACAAATATGGCACTTTATTTATTTACTAGAATACTGCTTAAACATTACATCACAAAAACTCAGATATTTGAGATAGAGTCAAAGCGCAAATATTGCTATAATAGAAAGTCGGATTCTTCAAACCGGAAAATATACAAATTATAATAATAAACATACATAAAGCGACTGTTTTCCAGAGAGCTATAGACAATCCTCAAGCTTTTGTAATTTAGTGTAAGGTAAATTTTTTAATCACGTAACTTTTCATGTTACCTGTTTAGTCCGCCGTTACATGCAACCGCCTAAGCGACGGCGTTTCTTCATAAATTTTGTACAAAATATTCTAGTCAGAGCGCAATAGCTTCTATTTATTTTAGAGCAGTAAGTCTACTTATCCTACTTGTATAACAATTGAATTATGTAGATCAGTCTTAGCATAATACTGTGTAATTAAAATCAATCAGTATTTGCAAACTCTAGGTCACTATTTATGTTATTTATTATTCCGATAGTTTTTTAACAGATTTATTTATATAAAACTAATTTTAATTTAACTAAGACTCAAGACCACAACTGCCAGATTTAAACATTCCAACTATACTAGCCAGCATACATAGACGAGACACGAATTCATCAATAATCAGACGAGGCAACGCCTCAACTTTCGTACTAATCTATGATGCTTAGTGCAATATATAGTGCATCGTTTCGCTTTGCTTCTAGTTGTTAGCTG
Source organism: Epirrhoe alternata (assembly GCA_963565295.1). NCBI lineage: Eukaryota > Metazoa > Arthropoda > Insecta > Lepidoptera > Geometridae > Epirrhoe > Epirrhoe alternata. The sequence continues at coordinate 9,026,229 of OY751375.1, forward strand.
ACCTCTAAGAAGGAGAGGAAACTGGGAAAATAAATTAGTCGGTACGCATGCTTCATGAATGGTAGATATATAAAAAGTAATCTAATTACACAATAAGTTGTCGTCATCATCTTTATGCTCTTTTATCTCGCAATTGGAATTGTAAGTCGAGTTGGTATAGTTTAAATTAAAACTGACCTCTGTTTAAACTAAACTCAATTTTTCGCCAGTTTGATCTGAATGAGTTCGGCTTCGTAAATTTTCAGTCCTTATTAGAATTTTTATTTGTTAGTCAAATAATGTTTTTTGTTATGATAAAATTTGATTTTGATGCACTAGACGATCTCCGAAAATTGATATGACAAAATTTGATTTTGATGCGCTGGACGATCCCCGAAAACTAAGGCCAGCCACATACATCCGATCAGTCTGTATGTAGCCGGCCTCAATCACACTTGAGAAGAAATTACTGCACATAATTGGTGGATTGGTGTTGTAAGAAATGATAGTTTAAGAGTTGTGAAAGCTGAGTGAAGTTGGAGGGTAGTTTAAAAATAAGACCGATAAGCTAATAGCTCAACTAAAGCATATTGATGAGTTTCAGCTGTACTTCAGTAAAAATCTGCCTACAGACAACTGGGCGTGTAGGTTTGTCTACGTGGGTGGAAGGCAGAAATATGATGATGATTAATTAGAAACAATAATACTAGAATCAAATTATATTACTTATCTAGAATCTAGATATTAATTTCTATACAACTCTATTAAATACATGAATGTTCAATTTAAGTGTCGCTTTAAGAGTCTATTAGCCGTTCCGAGATAAGTACCTACCTGCATGCTGATAATTTAAAAATATTTTATTAAATTGATGGTGTAAAAAATATTTAATTTGTGGTAGTAATTCAGTCCCAGGTACTTAATAATATTAATTTGTCATCGAATAGTGTTTAATGTATTGTAAAACATTTTAAATCAAATTAATAAATAGTAGATTTTGTATTGTTTGTATTCTTTCGCAAGAATCCTATTATAATACTTAGATGTAGAGAGCTTTATTTATCATAAATAAATAAATATGATTTGAATTGCATTGAAAAAAAAAACCTAATTTGAAAAATGTCATGCATGACTTTTTTAACAGCCAAGTGTGAATTTGGCGCGAGTGCCATATTTAAAATTTCAAAAGTCAACACAAATTGGCGGGATACTAAAATCTGTTAGGTATGTATCTGTGACGGACTTTGTGCTAAGATTTGAATTGAATATTAAAAATTTCCTCATATTCTAAAGTAGAGTGTTTGCCACGGATAAAAGAATCAATTCCCAATCGGACTATAATCAACTACCTCGGGAATTGATTCCTTTCAACCCCAGGCTAACAATCTACTATTGATTTTGGAACTGCGTACGTCATGAAAGCGAGATGACTGCCTGCGATTGGTGTGGAGGCAGGTTGCAGACATCTACATTCATTCTCACACTATAACGCTAGAGGCGCGCAAATTAAAAAGCCTACCTTAGGGCGGTACTTGTTTTGAGCGACCTCCCCCTAACAGTAGCTAAGAGTGGAAAAGTATCTACCCTAGTAATAGGTGGAAAAAAACCATTCTTCCCTACCAGTAGGGATAGATTAGTAGGGATATAAATCACAACGTAACTGCATTTTTATCGCTGCATTTACGATCAAATATCGATTACGATTACCGTAAGAAAGTGTTCAGACCATTTACTATAAGCATGGCTGTGGCACCGTATCGTGAATGTGTGTTCTTCCTATTAAAGATTATGGTGATCCTATTCATACTATTTTCTGGAGACTGCAGGCATCATAAGAAACGGTACCACTACGATGCGAAGAGGAATTATGGCAACTCTTATACGAAGACTATTTGTATGCAACTGGATGACACTCTACGAGGTATGAAGCTACCTGAGGACGCATCATCATCATCTCCCTGCCCTTATCCCACTTTTATTATGGAGTCGGCCCGTCGTCAGGTCTTTCTCTTTCACTCCGCTCTATCGGCCGTCATCTCAACACTCACTCCTTTCTTACTTGTTATAATTAAAAGATATATTGCTGTTCCAAGCTAGCAATAACTGATTGTTTATGAATTTTTTAATTTTTTTTTTTAATTTAAGCCTCTCCTGTAAAGTTTTGGAAACTGTCGCTAATCCCTTTTTGGCTGTTAACCATCGATATGAATAAACATATATTGATGTAAATATTCATCCACCGGTTTTTTTCTATACAGAGTGTAAAAAGACAACTACCGAAAACTCAGGGGTTGCAATCAGACCATGATTCTAAACATATTTATGAAAAAAAACGCTTTTTTTTACTTAGCTTAGTCATTTTATGTTATTTTCGGTTATTTACTACTATTAGAACATAATAAGACCATACCTACCTGACAATTTCATTTATAAAAGAAAAAAACAGTTAAAACTCAAAATCCAGCATTCTACATAAAACAACGCGCCCAGAACATACGCAAACAGCAATCTTCAAACGCTGTTTTCTCCGGATATAATTCAAATTCAATTCAAAATCGTTTATTTTCTCACACATTAGGTTATCCAACTACGTACTTACATACAACAAAGACTATATAATGATTGTTTCGGAAAATCCTTTTGGATTTGGTTGTGTGTTGGGGTACTGTACCTACCCCTTTCGGCTTCGGTAGACGTCTTTTTACACCCTGTATAAGTAGGGATTTTTGAGTTTATACTTTTGACGGAACCCTAAATTTTTTAATTTTTTTTTTAGCTCGCCACAAGACTTGTTTCCTACGACCCGACACAGGGCCGTGCCGCGCCGACATTCTTCAATGGTACTTCGATGGGAAACAAAAGAGGTGCTACCGGTTCTTTTGGGGCGGCTGCCAAGGCAACGGCAACAGATTCGAAACGAAGAAAGAGTGCATGGACTACTGCTACCTGAATGCCACCCACCCTCAAGGTTAGATTATCGTTCATGATGCTCCCCACATTCACACGCATAAAGATACCTAGTGTATGGCATCAACCGCTTGCAAAGACGTATCTGATCTGATATCTAGGCAATCATGATCAAGATGATGGTTAAGCATTCAGTCAAGTCGATAAATCTGGAGACTTCCAGATGCGCATGAAGTGAAAGATACCTACTTTACTAATTTATTTTGGCATCAATCGCTTCCAAAGACAGATAGGTAGGTACCTAAATAGCATAGACATACTTATCTTCATTATTCAAGATTTTGAATTCAAGATCCTTTGAAAATAACTTGATGATATTACCTAGGTATGTTCCTGGTCTCTCTGGGCTGGGTTTGTAGGTCTGTAGGTAACTACCTTACCATGACATAGTAGGACATCGACCGAATATCCTGTTGGATTACTTATGCGTTATTCATTTTTATGGGAGTAATTTTTTTATATCTACCTAACGTAATCATATTTCTTTTATTTCAGCGAAAATTCCGTACTTCTGTTCGTTAGGATTCGACTACGGCACTTGCTTTGGGCATTTCAACCGCTGGGGATGGGATAAATTTGGCAAGTAAGTACAACTGGGTTGGCGCTATGAGCGTTAAGCTTAAGAGCGAAGGGAACTTGGGAGCTCACGCTAATTGACTCGGCCAGAGTATAGAGTAGAAAGAGATAGCTGCAGCCAGGGCTGCATGAGAGACAGAGACAAATCCATTTCGTCCCCAGATCCATAGCAACAGCTTCATAGGAACTACTAGGATCAACCACACAAATAAAAAGAAGTGCACCTTATGCTATAGGTATTCATTTCGAAAGACATTCTAGATTTACCAGGATATCTCCAACAAAAATCTGTATTAGGTCGTGGAAGACATTCTCTCAGATCAAAATCAAATCATTCAAGTTGAAGGTGTCTTACAGAAGTATGCAGGCGGGTCTGAATGAAACGAAAGAAAAACCTTGGTTGTTATAATTTTCAGGCCCAAAGACCTGACTTGGCTTGAAAGATTGTGTTATTCCAGGACATGCAAACGCCGCATCTATTCGGGCTGTGGCGGCAATCAGAACAACTTCGAGTCTCAGGCCGAATGCATGAAGACTTGCCTCACTGCGCCTAACAACACAGTGCAACGTTTCCGCCAATTCACCACCTGTGTGCCTTTCAACATAGCCGAGCTACAGTGAAGGTAAAGGTAATGCTAACGGAAATGACTAAAGTGGAATTGCTACTGAGGCCCGGACACAGGACAAAAGCCGTAGTACCTACCTACAATCTTGAATTTTAGTTTTAAGATGGACCACTTATAAGAATGATAGGCCCCAAACCGTGTTTGTTGCCCTGATTCTTCACGGTATTGGTCGCGAAAGAACAGGAGGAAAATTAGTTCTATTCTAAGACTATTCTAAGTGATCCCAGCGGTCCTACTGAATAAATGCTTTTTGACTTTTGAATCGAGTCGAATTTTGCAATGCGTAGGTAGGGTAGGTTAGGTACCTAAACTATGAATAAAACCATTTGCTTGCATGCATTCATTGTCAATTAAGACTTTTAAATATTTTTGTTCATTTTGATACCCCACTCGTATTCCAAACGACTGGATGGATTTCGATGTTGGGTATTGGATAGGTTTAAAAAAAAACAAAAAAATGGCGGATCTTATGCGTGAAATAGAAACACATTAAGAAAAAAAATAGTATCGAGTGGGGTATCAAAAGGAGATTCCAAAAATATATAAGTAGGTATACCTATAAATGCATGCAAATGGTTTTACTTGGTTTTCATAATACCCTACCAACGAATTGCAAAATCTCAAAAGTTGACTTTCTTGCAGTCGGGTTTTCTAACCGACCTCAAAAAAAGGCGGAGGTTCTATGTTCAGCTGTATGTATGTTTTTTGAGGTTAGAGTTAGGTACCTATATTATTATTAAAACAATTGAAATTATATCGATAAACCTCGTATAAAAGTAGTTTTGTTTTATAACTTCTATATTACTCGTATAAGGAAAATCATAAAACCAATTCACTTATAATATTTTTATTACCAAAACTCACTTTCTTTAAATTATCGTGAAGCAACAACCAACAAACATGAAGTTTCTGATTTATGTTCTTTTTTTGACTATGATATTTTGTTCCATTAATTTCGTCGACGCAGTAAGTTTTCTTCTTGCAATATATTTTGAGAATGTAACATTTGTAAGATAAAGGAAATTGTTCTCTTATTGTTCAGACACCATGCCGGAAAGCAGAGCATTACTCATCGAGATTTAAAACGGTAGATTCATTCCAAGATAAAACTTTAAAAGAATTAGACACCTTCCACGACGTTTTGAAAAACATTATAAAAAGAGTAAAATGTGATGTTACACAATTTTGCTTCTAAAATAAGTTAAATGTAAAAAATACTGGTTTTGTCCCAAATGCTTTTTATTTTCAGTGCGCTACTTGTGGCGGCCGCTCGGATAAAACCTCACTACTCCAAGAGAAACTAGTTAAAGTTAGAATGCCGAAAAGAAGATTCGTGTTTCGCATGAAAGAATCTTCGTCTCCATATTAAAATCAGAATTACTACGGGTATCTATATCACAAAATAATAAAAAAAACTTCTATAACAGGGCCGGAAATCGAACGCTGTGGAAGAAGTTTATTCGAAACCACCGGTAAAGGTAACAACGTTGTCACCTAAGATTCAGATGGTATTGAATCAGCTCACTGACACCAATATCGTCAAAGATGAGACCCTTTACAATAGTATACTGGAACAGATGAAAGATGTGTTCCACACTAAACCTACTTCTGTATGCGCTCGGTGCCGACTTAATCCTACTAAGCCCTAATAAATAGCTTGTTTAATAATTCATGTTTTATTTTACACAAACATCACATGATAAGTATGTAGGTACCTACTCTATTACCTACACAAATAAAGCCATGATAAATTGGCTAGTGCTTTGCAAACTCATTATACAATCGTAAAAGCAAGGCTTAGGAAAATGGTTATTCAGGATCCCGCAATAAATTAAGCACCTGAAAAAGGACTTTGTGACCCGTATAAAACATCGCTTGATCGAACTTTAGGTACTTTAAAGAAACATCATCATCACTCACAGCCATTCACAGTCACAAAGATTCATTTTTGAGGTGTCCATAAAAATGATTTAGCGTAGCGAAAAAAATCTTTCTGTTAAGCTAACAATATATCTGCTGGCGTAACACAGGGCGGCGTTTTATCTCCTATCTTTTTCTCAATTTTCATAAATTCTATCTCTAAACAACTAACTTCATCGTACCACCTCTATGAAGATGATCTCCTATAAACGCATGCTCCCTACTGTGTTGATGAAGTATCACAAGCTTGATCTGGGTCGTATTTTAGATAGATAGATAGATAAACGCTTTATTGTACACAAAAACATAATACCTACAGAGAATACATAAAAATAGACATTGTACAATGGGCGGCTATATCGTTAAAAGCGATTTCTTCCTGGCAATTATTTGACAGGATAGTCGAATACAGAAATACAGCGGTGTACAAAAGTTAATCTCACAAGAAAACAGTAACAAACTAAGTACCTAGTAGTAGGTGGTTAGAATGGAAACTCAAGTCATTGTTATTGGAAGCTCTCGTATGCTTACTAAAACTGAGTGGACTAGCTAGCATAGACATTCATTTATTTACTGCATAAGCACACATACACATCAATACACAGAAAAAAACAATACAGCAATCAATAAAAAAGGAAGAGACACGTTTTAGGTACATGTAAAAAAATAAATATAGGTAAAGTAAAAACAATACGGGGAAAGTTTCCTAAGGCAGCGGTCCCACTACGCCGGACCGGCAGATCTGCCGGAAACCGGACACCGGACAGAGTGTTCACATTACATCGGATCCCGGAAGAAATTCAGACAGTCAAGTACTTACCTCAGCTGAATTTGGACCTGCGCGCACAATGGACGACGAAATTGTTGTGTTGTAGTGGTATCATAATAGAAGGCAAAATAAAAGAAAACATTGGGTACACCCTATTTTACGGGAAAGATTTTCACTTGGAACATTTGAAACATTCAAAAAAAAATTTATACCATAAAAAATTATATGTAAATATATGTTTTTTTTTTTAAATAATTATAATTTTTTTTACCAGAAAATGCGCGCGAAAAGGAGCACGAGCGGGGCGAGCGGGGGACAGATACCGGCACAAACTCGTTCACATTACTCCGGGCCCGGTCGTTCTACCGGCAATTCGTAGTGACAAAACGCTCGGTAAAAATGCCGGGCTCGGCAAAAATGCCGGACCCGGGATAATGTGAATAGCTTCATATAAATTGTACAGCCACTAGCCCTTCCGGCAGATTTACCGGCGCGGCAAATCTGCCGGTCAAGCGTAGTGGAAACGCTGCCTAACAGTGCTGTGTGCTACAGCAGCAAAAAGATCTCGACTCGAGGTTATGCTGCCCTATCAGATGACAGGTCAGCGCTGTTATTCTGCCGAGACCTTGGATACAGTCACTCCTCCTTACGAAGCGCATAATAATTGAAAGTATAATAAATAATAATATGTAATTAATTAACACAAGTTCTTTTTGATGGCACAAAGTGATACAGTGAAAAATTTGGGAGTTTTCTTTGTCATGTGGACCGTCGAATGTTTGCATCGATGGGTTCTTTATGGAGATTGCGGAACTTCCTTCCGATTGCCACCAAAATTTCGCTCGCTCAGTTTCTTCTTTTCCCCATTCTCGATTATGCTGACTCTTGTTATTTGTATGTCACTAAGCAGCAACTCAATAAACTTGAGTGACTGCAGAACTTGGGAATATGGTTCGTTTTTGGCCTACGCAAATACGATCATGTTTTCGAGTTTCGTAGTAAGCTGAAGTGGTTATTCGTACGTCGTAACTCCCACATTCTTTGTCTAATAAACATTTCCTCTTTCAAAATTATGTTGAAATGAAATTGAAAACGTTAACTTCCCTTGTGTTGTTAGACAAAATTATATATTATTTACCTAATTATACGAGGTATATATTTTAAACGTATTATTTCTCTAGTCATAATAAATAATGCTATCCACAGGTTGCCTGGTAGAGATCGGTTTTTGTGCGTTATGACCGCCGATTGTATATCGTAATTTTAAGTTATTTTTGTTTAGTTTTATATTTTTGTTTAACTTTTTATGTGGTGTGCAATAAAGTTTTTTGTATCTGTCTAACTGATGATAACCAGCAAAAAGGTACCATGCTAATCATCCATGTGTTCCAGTGTTCCAAACTTACTGGCTGGTGGCCAAAAGATTTATTTTTCTGCCAACACCTCCAACACCAAATGCACCTCTCTCACCGGTTCAGACAAGCTGTACCATAGATTTAGCATGGAACCTTTTTGAGCTGTACCCTGAGGCTGTACCTAGTACCTACCTACCAAAGAGAATGAATCAATTATTTCTTATTTCTTAAATGTTTATAAAAAATATGAATGACATTCGTCAAGAAGTTGTCAAGAAAAATACAGTTCTTGTAAAATTCTCAGTAGGTAATCGAGAAGACTTAAAAAAAAATTAAAATAGTTAGTTAAACACATCAAAATGTCCTACTCAAACGATTTTCGTCCCTATTTCATTCTTATAAAAAAAGAAGAGGAGAAGGGGGACAAGTTCGCGCGAATGAACATGGAGGTGAAGCATCGCGCTATCTGTGAACCTCAGAATCCTTTCGTCAAGAAAACTGTCTTCACGCAAACTTACCCGACCAAACTGATTCCGGCATCTCCACGTAAAGCGTGCTGCTACTACTGCTCATAACTTTCAGCTCAAGAATATGTCCAATGGGAGGAAGGTCCCTTTCATTCACCTGGTGTCCATCGTGTGGGCGCGATGCCTCGGCGACGCGCTCGGTTCAGCGATACGCCTCGTCACCTGCCACCGCTTGTCTACAAACCTGTACCTCTTTTTCTTACAAGCATACCGACATTTGGCTAATTATTTAAATGTGGAGTTGACCCACTTGAACCAAGACAAATCTTTCAAAAAGTGTTCTGTTTCCGATCCAGGGCCCTTCATTATGGATTCTTATTCATGAAATATTTTATAGTTATCCCTGAATATAATAAAACACAGAATACCGAAATCCTTATTTATTTGCAATTATTATTCACTAGCTTTGCTCGCGTGGTAGGTATAATACCTACCAACATTTTGAATAGCCTAGGTACCTAGATCAGGATCAACCTATGTCTCCATTTGCATAATTAATTTCCATTTCGCAACCTTCAGATATAGATATGACACCGTGAATGATTCCAGTGTTCTTTTGGTATTAGATAAACCCTTGATCGAAGGATATACCACAAACAAGCGAGTCACGAATTCGCGACTATACCTACACACGATAGTAGGTAACCTCTAATGCTGCTGTATGTTTGAGATGCTGACTAATAGTAGGCCAATTTATACCATTCAAACATCGCGTCGCGCACTGTAAACTTCACTCGTAGCCGTAGGTACCTACCTACCTGAGCGCTAGAATTATCAGTGACATCGCGATAACAAAGCGTCTCGCTACGCAATGTCATGATTTAGGTTTAACGTGTCGTAAAAATTATGGATACGCGGGACACAGGGATCCAAGTCGAGGCTCATCGCCTGTTAGGTCGGAACAACCCGAAGGTAAGAGTTGTGGCTGTAGTCAATAGAATTATACACCGTTTTATTATTTTATAAGGTTAAAATACTTAGTTTCAAATCAGAATATAAACATGCATGACCATGTAGATTGCGTCGGTGTTTTGGTTTTGCGTGCTATTCATATTTTGCTGTAGTACCTATCTACCTGCGAACTGGTAGATAGGCAGATTAAATATTGCTACTCTACCTATTTAATATGCACGCATGCAATCTTTTGCTGGTGAATGACATAGTGTGTACCTACCCACCTTTATAGTGGTCCACTAACTGACGTCAAAAGAAAAAAAATAAGTTCCTCGCATCCAGGGCTATCCGGAAATACCCCATGTATGTTTTACGATTTTTTGTAGTTTTCGAGTTAGGAAGCATTTAAAGCTTTTTGTTGAGAATGTCCGATTGGAACGGATTAAAGTTATCCAAAATAAATTTTGGGAGGTGTTTTCAAGTTTTTTTTTGTAAAATAATTTTCTTGAAACAAAACTCAGCTTTCTAGCATTAGTGCAAGTTGAAAAAGTTTGAATGCAAAGTTAAAATTGTTTGTTTGAGATACCTAGTCAACGTTTAATTTTTAACCTAAAATTATGAATCCAAAAATACTATGTCATGGTTAGGTAGGTACTGAGAATTCAAAATTGCAAAAACTTCTAGGGATAGTAAGCTTCCGTAATACTATAAAAAAGTGCAACTTATGGGGCAATTTTTTTGCTGAAATCGGGTTATTATGAGCCCGTGATGTCCCACTGCAGGGCAAAGGCCTCCCTTCCTTTCTTCCACTCAACTCTATCTTAAGCTAATGTTGTCCAATGTGGAGAGTAAGAGTCAAGTTCGTCTCTCCACCGTCGCCGTGGTCTTAAATAATTACTTATATTATTTCCAAAAATGTATGAAATTATCTTGCTGCTTTCGGGAACAATCGTTAGATTGAATCCACCTAATACCATTGTTTTTTTAATGAAGTTTGAATTTGAAAATCTTGTAAGTATTCCTATATTGTATTCGTTCTCTAGTTTTTTTACAATCAAAATTAATAGAGCAAAATCTGCAAATCATACCCAATGTAGGATTGCGATAAAGAATTTGGCAGGCATTAGGTAAATAATTTTAGTTCACTTATGAATATTGGGACTCCTCCTTTTTTATTTTTATTCTGGAAGACTGGTTTATAAAAATGTCATTGCCAGAAGAAGGACCCTGGGGCAACGGGTACGTTTTCACAGTTTTTTATCACAAACTCAATCGTCGCACCTAAATGCGATACCGAACCCAAAAAAAATTCCGCAAGCATCCTACACATTTCGAATTTGTCATTCCCGTACCAAATTACAGAATACAAAGAGGAACCAAACCAAACCAACCCTGGGTAGGTAGAATAACACTATGATGCAAAGGTAGCGATTATTAAAAGCGAGTATAGTAAGCGATAGAAGTAGGACTCCTTTTGTGCCCCTGCATAAAGATTGCAATAAATTCAGTTTTTCATCTAAAATATGGTGGTTTTGATAGTAATAGGTTAGGTACCTGACATGCATGCCAGTTTAATAAAGTCTTAATATAGAGAAGTACCTAAAGGCAAAGGCGAGCTTAACCCTAAAAAGAGTTATCTTACAGTAAACCCTTAGCTTTGTGTCTATTCGAATTTCGTCGTCTGATGAGGAATAGTAGGAAATTCCAAAGGCAAATGGATAAAAAAACAATGTTAACGTTGTGTTGATTTAATGTGTAGGTAGGTACTTCCCCTAGTACACATTAGGCGTTTTGAAGCGCGCGCGCTTTGGACTATCATGGTGGTCCAATACATCCGTAAGTTAGGTACCTACACACATTGAGATAAAATGTAACATTATAACTCAATGCCTACACATTACATGACGAAACGCGCGCTACGAGTAACAGAAATCAACGTACGTCGAACGCGCGCTTGAAAACGCCTAGTGAGTAGGTACCAACCAGCTCCATTGAATGATTGAAAGAATGCTGTTTGTTTGTGTTTCACATAATTTTATTATGATCTCGTAACTCTCGAGCGAGACGATATTAACGTCTTGAATGTGCACCAGTTAGCATCCGATAGTAACAAAAACTTGCAGTTCATACTGTTCATAATAAATTAGGTTTAATATCAGTACATATACCTATACCTACAATCAATCGTAACTGTCGTAGTTCGTCGACGTAACTCTTGACACAGATTAGGCAATAACAAAAAAGAGAGCAATTTGCGCATGCGCAGTTCGTTCTGTAGGATTGTCAGTCAGTTTATCGCGCACTGACAATTCGCGCGCCCGCAGCGACGCACGCGCAAGTATTATTACGGAACTTACGATCGATGTCGTAGTGCGACGATTTTAAATACTGACGCTGATAATCAAGTGCCTGGCTTCTATTGAATTTCTCCAGTTAACAAGATGGCGGAAAAAACAGGGGTTGGTATATTATTTTAATAATTTTATTCCTAACTGCGTCTGCGAAAATACCTATTTAACACCGTGTCTTATATTATAACTGCAAAAGCGTAGTCAGTTTATTTACCAACCTACCCACAAATTCGTATCTCTATGCGAGTACCTACCTATCGAAGCATTCCTTTATTATGTATATAGGTACCTAGGTACCAGTAATATATTCAATGAGATACAAGTCTTCGTTTTTAACGATCCTTGAGATGGTGCAACTGATTTTATTGTATTTTGTGAATTTATGTAAATATAAATACCTATACACAGGTGCGGTCGCAGTCTAAAATTGGGGGGAGAGGGCGTCCCATCACTAACATTAGACTTGGGGGGAGGTCACTTTATTCCACAAAACACAAGATTTTTCAATTTGACGTGTAGTACGAGGAAGTTATCATTTCAAAAATTTCAATAAGTTCTTTAGTTGAATTAAAATTTTCATTCTAAAGTCATGCACCTATTCACCTTGCTCTAAAATTCCATTTCGGTGGCCATATCCAATGTTGACATTGGGTTTAACTAAATTTGCTAGTTGAAGATAACTGTTTTACAGCACGCTCTAGTATCATTGGTACAGTCGGCAATGAAGCCTTTCCTTTTCAAATTAACTTTGGCTAGGAAATTAGTATGGACTGAGACCTAATCTATACTAATATTTGTCAAAAAATTTGGTCATGATGTAATGAAATTCAGTAATGTTCAGATTTGTGAATTACCAATGTAAATCGACTTTCGTTGCTAACTTATACATATGTATAGTCGGGACGGGACAGATCTTGGGACAAAGTAAAAAAACAGTTTTGCAATCATCATCGGTTTTAAAAACAAAATTGTACCTAACGAAATAGCAACTGTTACCGACTTTTCAAACAGTGCAAGAAATTGATTTTCATTCTTATGTGTTTGCATCTTAGGTATATTAATGCGTCTCTATAAGTGATAGGGCCATTTAGACGGTACCAATCTTGCTACCAGTCTTGCCTCTCTCTAGTCCTGCCTACAGATATCGTCTAAGCAACACCACAACAACACGTGACATAATGTACGTTCTTGAACTGGTACCTATCCAGAGTATTGCTTCAAACTTTTCTTCTGCATTTTGCATTTTATATTTCATTTAAATTATTATTTTAATACAACAAGATACGCGCGCAAAACATAACCCTTCCTTTGACAGTCGGGTAAAAAAAAACTTAACAAACCGAAAAGCGCGACTAACTTAAGTAGGTTACCAATTACTTATTACAAATAGGACTTTACTGCGCATTTGACAACGACCGGCAATATCTACAAGTTAATTATACCTACAAGTAAAAGTTGTTAACCTATAAGAGGAGGGGTAATTTCCGGATCATTGCACCTAGGTAGTACAAATTCAAACTGATAACAACATTCAACAAGGACGAAGTTGCGGGAAAGACAGTAATTATTATTTACTTACCTACATATGCTTATTTTAAAGACGATAATGCTTATTCAATAGTTTTCACATAAATATTTGTGAGGTTCTATAACAGCCCCCTTAGCATGGCGATTGTCTAGGTAGAGAATAGATAAAACCTGATCGCACACTTGTCCGCGCCGTACGGGCCGCAGTCATTTTTCTGTACAAAAATTCGGAAAATGCGCCTCGCTTCTGACGTCAGCAGCATTTTCTCTATAATTCTATAGAACTGTCAATTCTGACAGTTCGGCGCGATCGACTCGGCTGGACCTTAGATGATCAAACGCGGCCGCTCCGCTAGGCTGGACCGTGCGACCACCCAAAAATAACAGTAATGACATTAGAGTGTATAAACGCCCAGATAATAGAGATTAAAGCTGGATAAAAGTAACTTTTATCCACCATCTAGCCGTTTTATCCATTACTGACATTTTTATCTATTCTCTGGTAGACAATCGCCATGCTGTATTCTGTGGTTCTATACCAGGATCTATCGCAGGATGGAAATCGCAGCAGAGGACGGCCCCCCACGAGATGGAAAGACGATCTTGTAAGGGTTGCTGGGAGCCGTTGGGTGCAGGCTGCACAAGATCGATCGCTGTGGAAATCTATGGGAGAGGCCTATGTTCAGCAGTGGACGTAAAAAAGGCTAAGATGATGATGATACCAGGATCTTGGTGACATCAAAGAGCGTCAACAAACCTCGAGAGTGGCTGAGAGTGCGGGGATTACCCACCTACCTAGGTATAGGTAGGTATCTAGGTAGTTTTATCAAATGTTTCAATGAAGTTTCTTACTAGTTTTTCAGACGCAAGAACAACTTTGGAATAGGATACGTAATAGATAAGTAATATAGGCTATTACTTGCACCATGTGATTTAAACTTAGCCAAACCAACTATAATAGCAAAGATTTATCAGCTGGTATTGAATAAGGTGGTATCTTACCTACTTACTGATAAAACGCAACTGTAAAGGGAAGTAAGTACCTACATAATATAATAATCTCTGATCTTGAAGGATCAATGACTATCTCTTTGTGAGATTAAACACTCGACTGCACAAAGGACAAAGCACTCATTGGTATTTTCACTTGATAGTTTATAAGTGCCTGCTAGAAATAAATACATAAATAAGTAAATAATGCTTGACTTTACACACTGCATCATCTAGCCGTGAACTAGCCCCAAAGCCCACCCAAAGTAAGCAGTGCTTGTGTTATGGCTACATGACATGACTGATAAACCTACTAGGTACATACTTTTTGTTTGTAAAGACACATGATTGTCATATTACCTATGTATACATAGAAAACTTTAGCGTCGCAGGCGGGCCTTCGCCCACTGCGCTACAGAGGTCATCAATATATTTATTTTTTCGCTCAGCGACCACATCTTCCATAATGATTCAAAATAATAACGCATAAGAACTTAACTATGTAAACCTTTTACTTCATCAAATGATCCGGTATAGGCAGCGTTATCAACTGACTGTGAATGTAAGAAAAAGCAAATTACAATATTTTATGAAGCTTATTATACCTACCTCCATAAGCTATTACAACATTTTTATTTGTCCAAAAATATCTGGAGCAAGATAAGACAGATAATAACCAAAGGCTTCAATTACTTCCTGAATATCTTGCTGAAATCAGAATCTGAAATTCAGAGTAGGTATTCATTCAGGAACCCCGGAATTCCATAACGTGTTTTTCCACACACATTCAGATTATGAATGTATGAATAACCTGAATTTCAGATTCTGATTTCAGCAACACATTCAGGATGTACACTCTACCTACGTGGGCGACCTTACATAAGTTCAAAAAACTTCAAATACGTCAAGCCGTAGGAGAAAAATTACGGACACACGGACACCATAAGGTTTTCTAAGCACATGACTGCAACATTATTGCGATTGCATCAACCCGCAATTAATGTTCGAAAGTGAATTTGACAAAAGCGTGCTCTCTCTTGCTGCACTCGAAACGCTTCAAATAAACCAGCATTTATAATAAACTCTGTAATCAAATGATATTTTTTTTATCTCTGATATTAACTAAGGAATCGCAGTATTATTTTTCATAAAGTATCAATAAAAACCCAAATGCTTCATGAATGGAGTTTTTATGCTAATGAAGCGAGGAGAAAATATTTTTGCTTTTTACTCTGAGAATTGCGCTTATCTGCATTGATGCGTTGATATGTATTATTGCATTTTTGTTATAAATTCTTTAGGAACCGTCTGTCGGTAATAATAAAAAGAATGTTTAACATCCGTTGTTGTATCGCTGAAAATATAATTAGCTGAAATTGTCAGGAACGCTGCATTATCGTCACTAAACAGAGCGTAGCATGTCTAAACATGGAACTCTCTAATCGTACCTAATACTTCTGATACAATTATCAATAGAATTATTCATATTTTTTTGTTAGTTTTATAATAATGATTCGCGTATGTTCCATTTAATAATGCAGGACTTTTTTTACTCAGCATCATCTAGCCCCAAACCCCCCCAAACTATCTGTATTGTGTGCCCAAACTAAGCAAATCATGTAGGTAAGGTACTATGGGAACCAGATAACTGATATACCTACTACTTACATAGGTACTTACTTTTTGTTTGTAAATTACAGGAGTAAAATTAGTGATCCCTGCGGTCCTACTTTACTGAATAAATGCATTTTGACTTTGACTTTGAAATTCCACTAATATAATAAAGCTGAAAGTTTGTGATGTTTGCGGTAACGGTTAAAAAGTAGGTAGGTAGGGACTTACAATAAAAAAACAGTGGCACTCCAGGAGTGCCAGCAGAAGTGAAAACTTGAACGGTTCTTAACTTGACAAATAACCCGGTGTCACGAAGAAGTTTTCACTTCAAAAATGTTGTGTGAAATGTCCAGCATTATTTATTTATTTATTTATATATTATACCTACCTATCTAGGTAGGTATGTAATTCTTTCGGTCTGTCTCCTAACAGGCCTTGAAGAATTCTTTGTTCAACTAAAATTTACAAATCACTTCGTTTTTGTCTCTTTTATTTATCTTTCAGTCACAAGATAAAGGTAACTCGAGTAGTTTGACATATTTTTAGCAGGTGCTTTTGATTATTATCTCTCGAGAGAGTTGATAGTAGGTACTGAGGCCTACCTCAGTGTGTGTATGTACCTATACATACATACCTATTGACGGCTTTCAAATTGATAATGACATCATAATATTTATTTTGTCTTCATATCACTAATTTAGGTTAGATGTGAATGATTTTAGAGAACAAGTTTACTAAAATAAATATCAGTTTGTTGTCTCTCTTGTCTGCGTTTAGAATGTAGGATACATTCTACAATCATAATCACTGTAGAAAAAGGCTCGTAAACTAACTTTGTTTTTGTCATTGATTCTCATTAGCTTATATTACTTGCTCGTTAGACACGGCATAGTGAATTCGCATCATTTCGATTGGTCACTCGCCTTGACATACTGTAAGACTTGTAAGACGAGCGCAATAAAATTCTAAGTCCTACATTGCACAAGCCTAAGGACGGCATTTATCGGGCGTTTTCTCGTGTTCCCATTATTTTGTCCCATTATTGGGACAACGAGGGAGAACTGTTTCTCGTAGTCCTATTTTCGTAGGTCATTGTCAGTCAGCTGGTTAAAAATAATATAAATCCATTATTGGCTGTAGGTTAAATCTTTAAGTTTTATAAATCATAATCAAGAGCTGTGGATTTTGTTGATAAATAAATAAAATAAATATGTGGCGCATCTATGGGACTACGAGAAACAGTTCTCCCTCATGGTCCCATTAATGGGACAAAATAATGGAAACACGAGAAAACTGCTATTTTATCCTTCCTCAAGTCATCAAAGAGAGAATTGAGACTAATAGACGCATCTGCATTATCAAAATACTGATAGTTTCAATCACAATAATGTGTTATTGTACAATACGTGTTATTGTATATTGTGATTTATGCATTCGCATAACTCTAGAAAATAATACCTACACACAAGATCGCAACTGTAGGTATCCCCAATGGTGTATTTCTGATTTTTGTGGATGTCTAAAGGGGTCAAATAAATATTTAGCACTCGTTTATATCTCTCGCTTATAGCACCACTAATAGTGATGCCTACAGCGTTGGTGCCATGTGAACATATAGGTAAAGCCGACGTGTTCTATCAGAAAATATATTATTTTCTGATAGAACACATCACTTTTTTTTTGGCCGGCACTTTTGGATTTTGCACCAAAATGGATGATGTTCTTTCTAATTCTTAATGAAACTGTCATGTCTTAAAAGATGGCCTATCATTTTCCTTCTTCTGTTCTCGACAATTTGCAATATAGATCTTTCCTCATCTAGGTACTCTGCTTTCCTCATCTACTCTTCTTAAAACTTCTACGTTAGTAATTTTTTGTATCCAGCTGATTTTTCCATCGCCAACACTACATCTCAAATGCTTCCAGTAGGTACCTAAGTATTTCCTTATCTTTCTTTGTCGTTGTCCGTGTCCACTTTAGATGGTCGCACGATCCATTCGCGCTGAACGCGCCGTACTGTCAATTCAATAAAGGAAATGCTGAGACGTCAGAAACTATAGCCGCATTTTCTGACGTCATCAATATTTATTGTAAGCACTAAATCCGTGATTGTAAGCATAGATAAATCACTGCGGCGCGTGCGGCGCGGACAAATGTGCGATCAGCTGTTGTACCACTTTGTATTTGTATGTTTTGATAAACACCTTAGAACTCGTAAATCTGAAACGAAAAACCTACATTCTACGAACCAAGACGGTTCTCTATAGAGAATATAATTATTTCTATGAAGATAATAAACATTATTAGGTTCCTAAGGTTAATAAGCAACACAATTTTACTAGTAGGTAAATAAATTATTACGATAGTAAAATATGTTTTATAGTGTACATACAGACTTCTTCAGAGTAACTCGTCGACTGTCTCGAACACGTCGTGTCGACGAGAGATTTATTTTTCTGTTCAAAACAGGCACTATGTTCTCTTGTTGCTTATTAGGTAGGTACTTATCATGGTCGAATTGTTTGGAGCTGCAGTGAATTCTAATTTTAAGTTCATAGTTTTTTCTAACAGAATTCTATGGATAATTCCAAAAAACACCACCTAGTTAACGATTCTTCGATTGCAGAATTTGAGCCTTATTATTGACAAGAATTACATTGTAGTAACTTGACCAATCATGGCTGATTTTTATAGACGAGGTCGGACCTTGGTCGATCCGAGTAAAAAGTAACCTTTATTACCTACCTAATTGTAAAAACCCAGTGAATCTCGTGAGAAGTTTAGATGAGTACCACCTACTAAGCAATACTATTTTTTATGGTTTGTATGAGTCACGTTAAGCCAAAGACTATGTAGGTACACCTACCTAATTGAAAACAAATCTATTTGTAGATAAAAATCGTAATTTAGAATGATGACTAAAACGTTAAGTAGCTAAAAGGTACCAACAAGATGCTTACCTTCTATTAGACCTTGATTTCAAGAAAGAAACCTGTGCTCAGCAACCTGTGGTACGAGACGTGACGTGACGTGGTTTTGCATAACTTCGACTGTCTCTCGGCAGTGCCGTAGCTAGGTAGCCAAGGGTCCTGGTGCAAAAACTGGGGCCTTAACAGAACGGTTTAGGTTTTATCAAGTCAAAATATAAATTTGCAGGGTGTGACACATTTTTACAACATTGAGGGCAGCGTTAGTATTTTGCTAAGTATTTTGAAAAATTAAATCAAATGCATTTTAAGATTTTTGAAAACATTAAAAATGAAAAAAAAGTCTCACCAGAAAATGATATTTGTAAAAAAAAAACAAGTTGGTCTCAATCGACCCTTTTCCATCAGGAACACTTCCCAAAGTAACCATGTCAATTCAATTTTTTTTTTATAATTTTTGATAAATTTTTTTTAAAAGGTCTGGGGCTCAAGGGCCCCTTGAGCTTGGGGGCCCCGGTGCACAGCACCGCCTAGCCCTCCGGTAGCTACGTACGCCATTGTCTCTCGGACGGTAGGTTTAGGTTTAAAGACATTTAGTCTCATACAAACAATAGGTAGGTACAGTTCTTTTATATTGAAATACAAAATATACTTATACATGTATAATTTCTCACTTCTGGAGCCGGAGCTTTTCTATGCCGTATCGCAGATAGATAAGATTGAATAAAATAAGCTAAATGACATTAGCCAGCGCAGCATAAAGGTAGGGGGACTATAGCCACAGAATGACTACAAATAACGAATGCTGCGTGTGTTGCCTACTTATAAATTGTGTCACAGATTGTTGAAGCTATGAGCATTATCAACGGTGTTACTTCCGCTTCCTATTCTAAGGCTTAGGTGAGGCGACCTTAGTATTTGTTATAGGATGGTTCTTGCCTCGACTTCTGTCGTGAGTTCAAATCCCGGTGCATCAGAAGAGTTTTCGTTTATATATTTATGTACTTAGGTATGTGAAGGAAAACATCGTGAGAACCTGAGGACCCAGTTAGTATTCTAGGAGGCAACAACGGGCTTGCTCCCAGTCACATATTATTGGAGTGCTAACTTCTGCAATGCGCCGAATTACCATCGTGATCAGTCGTGGTAGGTACTTTCTTGGCCAGCGGTGTGCGAGCGGTCCCCATAGACCTACCTAAGAAAAAAATTATATGGGTGGTCACTGGTCATCGCTCAAGATTAAAACTGTCATCGGCCCGAATCGCGGCTTCGTCAAAAGTTTAATTAAAATCCTGTTCGTGCCAGTTCGGCGAACACTCGTGGAATTCGGAACAAGCCATGTCTTGCCCCGAATATAGGTACTCGTAGCACCATAATCGAAGTGAACCACTTAGCTTTAATTGACCCCTAGCTATCTTTAAAGAAAGACTGGACGCGACTACATTTGGTGTTATTATAAGGTGGTCGCACGACCCATCCGCGCCGAAGGCATTAAACTCATCAGATAAGTTCATTAGAGAAAATGCTGAGCCGCATTTTCTGACATCATCAGTATTTTTTCTATGGAAAAATGACTGCGACGCGTACGGTGGCGCGGACATATGTACGATCAGCTTTTGATGTCGGTTTATCAATCAATGTCTTTGATTTCATTTCAGTTGTGATTTTCTCAGATTATTAAGAACGTTATTATGTACCTAGTAGGTAACCTAGCCTACTTTTCAACTTAACACCACAATACATCGTGTTTATTACATTTTATGTACCTACCTTAAAAGTCAACATACCTATTATACATTTTGTGACATTTTATTTGCTTTGTTTCAGAAACTCCCTTATCCAAAGGCGGTAGGATTCATAATCACTAATGAATTCTGCGAAAGATTTTCTTTCTATGGGATGCGAAGTAAGCTTTTTTTATTATTATTAAATAGTTTCAGTATTCGATGCTATTCGTTAGTTTGCTGCTCTTAGAGGGGTTAGGTAGGTATTATAGCGATATTTTTATGTGTAGCACAAAATAAAATCGCCTGGTGTCACTAGAAAGTACCTTAAGGTACCATTGATTTGTACCGTCAATCACATGATAGGTAGGTAGGTACTATCCCAAATAATATAGTAGAGTACTACTCTACTACTATGTATCACTAGTACCTATATAACTACTGTGCTGTGCTAGTTAGTACCTACCATGATCTAGGCAATCCTTATTCATAAAAGATGTTCTATGAAAATGTCGAACTCGTTGATGATCGTACCGAGTTCGTAGGTCAGTTTAGGCAGGTACCTACTCACTAATCTGCGTATTATCCTAGAATTAATACAAAGTTGAGTTACGAAAAAACATTAGATAATAATGTTTTTTCGATCAACTTAGCAAAGCTAGGCACAGGTGGGACACTTTTTATCAGTATCAGTTGTAACAGTTTCGACATACAATTGTTTGTTCCTGATAAAATAGACATTAGGTATTTCCCAATCAGCGTTTTACTTTCTAGCAAGTAAGTACCAAGGTGAATAAGGCCCACCTAACTTGAAAGTCTTTTAAATCGCGTGTTACATCACTAAATACGCTGAAAAATTTGATTTTTCTAAGAATTAATTCAATAAACTACTATTTAATTACAAAAATTATCGAGTTATATTTATAGCTGTGGTTATTGCTATTTTAAAATACTTTTTTGTGAGCCTTATTTTACCATATCAGTAAAATAAGGCCCACGTCAAAAAACTACTTTACAAAA
Source organism: Epirrhoe alternata (assembly GCA_963565295.1). Taxonomy (NCBI): domain Eukaryota; kingdom Metazoa; phylum Arthropoda; class Insecta; order Lepidoptera; family Geometridae; genus Epirrhoe; species Epirrhoe alternata. The sequence goes on from OY751375.1 coordinate 9,047,995, forward strand.
AATTTTTAAGAAATAAAATATGTAAGATCATTAAAATTTAGACATGGTATATAAATAAAGTAAATATTATAAATAAATAACAAAACTACTTATGCATGTAAGTTGTATCTGCAAAAAAAACCATCAAAAAATTAAGCATTTTACCTGCATTCTCCATGAGGAGAATAAGACTTAAAAGCCAGTGCATCATTTAGGTACAACACATAACTTTTATACTTAATTTGTCAAAAATTGAGTACCTCTATTTATATGCTTTTGAAAGTGACTCCAAATATTCCTTACGCGAAAGTGAAAACACGTTTTACCTCGTAAAAGAGATGGCCTCGGCCGCACTGCCGCGTCTCGTTCCGTGGGTATATTGCGGGATTGCAGGTGTAGGGAGGAGTGACTTACAAAAATATGAACGCGCTAACATTTAAAATCGCGGAGATATTATGGCGACTGTACGAATGCTTCCGCTGTACGGAGGGTACCGATTTCCCCCTATCAATACTACCCATAACTTAATAATTTGGAGCACACGTGTGGTCGTATAGGTAAGGTACCAATACCAAGTCTCGGATCTTCAGATCCTAGTTTTCTCCCAAAGATCTCAAGAGATCTATGTTTTCTCCAAAGATTCGCTGAACAATACGGCACGAAAAAGTGTATCTTTAATGAATGATTTATACATACAGCGTCAGCCAGGCCAGGACCTGTATCCTAATACAGGTACCACTCGACGGGACACTGTAAAGCCTGGCACATTGTTTGAAACATTAGGTGGAAGATCATTCGTTTTCGATCTGTTTCCGATTCGCTGAAGAGAATTTAGTATGATAAACTCATTGCTCGTCGAAATGGATAACTTTACAAATGCCTAGATCTACCTACCTACTATTGTCCGTGGAGTTACATCGCTGAAGGCAATAAAAAAAACAAGTTGGCACGCGCGCGTGATAGTCACGACATCATGCATATGTAATCATAGGTGTCGATGCAGCACTCTCTGATCTCGGAGTAAATAACCAGATTTAATGAGCTATTGTAGTAATAGAACATAAAATACCGTTAACAATGATGAAGTGTTGGCCAAACAAATAACCATTACATTGAGTTAATAGCATTTAAAACATTAATATAAACTAGATACCTAATGTGATTAGATCTCCCATACTTATTAACTCTTTGTGAGACCAGTGACCAAAGAAAATTATACTTCTACGAGTTACGAGCCAGTGACTAGGTTGAAACGCACAATCACATCACAACTGTAGGCAACCAAGATACGGTAGGAATGGAATTAACATTTTCTGAACTCTTTTTATTCGATTTTTTCCTGGACTTTATATTCTTTGGTCAAGCTTATAGGTAATCCTAATGCTATCATATTATGCAAATTTTTTTTTTATACCAGATACTGGGTCCATACATTTTTTTTGTCCTATACTCGTAGACCTCGTTTCCCCTGTCTAACTTCTTTTACTATCTAACAATGATGCTCGACGCGTGAGTGCCCTTGGGATGCTTGGCTTTTTTGGACGAAATAGTGCTCGTCTCGTGGCCCTGACATGGTCAATCCTACGCACAATTATTATATTTTTTCATGATAAGAGCGCCGGTGGAGGTTATAACTAGGTGGTTTCTCCAAATTAAAGCAATGTTGACGTTGACTGAGTTAACAAAATGCATAATCATAGAGCAAGATACCTATGCTATATTATCAAGCGTCGTGTCGGCGTCGGTTGGTTCGTGGTTACGGTCTGAAGGGCAGGGAAGTCATCGAATACTCACAAAACTTTCCATTTCGTCTCAGGGTGACGGACAATCCACTCAATGCTGCGTAAACCATTGAGATAGTGATGAAAGTACAATACGTTATTGTGATATTGTTTTGCAGTCTTACTTTGTTGGCTGCGAACATTACCTATATCGAATTACTTCTAAGTACCTACTAGGTATGCGTGCGTAGTTAAGAACATGACAATTATGATTCCATTTTAATTTCCAAATTAAACACAAAATTTCAAGTCAGCAATCCAAATGAGATTCATATGGGCATCATCGTAATCGTAAATGATAAAATCGATTCCATTGAAAGTTAACGCTATTGGCTTAGTAGGCCATTATTTATTGAATTACTAGGAAATTGCTTAAGAGGAAGCTAGTGCTGATTTGTAAGAGTTAGTAGTGTAAGAGTAGTAGAACAAATGCAAATTACCTACTTATTTTAGTTCTAAGAAAAACGATAAGTAGACTTTTCCTAATTGTCCATAGTCTGAAAAAGATTGTTTTCTGGGAATCTCCATGCTAGTAGGTCACGATCAAATTCAAATTCAAATTCATTTATTTTGCGAAACAAGGGTTAACAATAGAATGACTGGAGAAAGATATATGCACAGCCTTGTTCAGCTTATCAGCATGCAAAATGTTACCTTATACAAATAAATAAAAAATCTAATTACATTTTTAAAAGCTTTACATTTAAGTCCATAATATTAAGAAAAGAATAATTATAAATATTTAATGGTGCGTCAGAAGATTCGATGTCAAATTATATAAACGCTCAGCGCTCGGAGCGTGCAGACGTGTTTAAACAAAATGTAATAACAAAATAGTTGGTAACCGAAAATAAAAAATAACAAGTGAGTCGAACTAAGTGTGAACTGAGTACAAGAAATAAATAGAAAGTAATAGCAAGACCGGCAAATATAAAAAATAAAAATTTGTGAATCAAGAAACAAAAGCCATCGAACATCGGTTGATAGTGCGAGAGACAGTCTGCGTTGTTCTCAGCTCAAGATGAATATACAACGAACGCCGCCACCCGGTGCTTATCTGATAGATGCGAGCGCTAGTGGAGGTGGGTCAACATCCAACCTGTCAAATTATGACGAGGAAGAGCAAAAAGTTAGTAAGTACCAGCGGAAAAGAAAAAGAAGCTCTGAACATGAAATAAAAAAGGACTTAGCAGATTTCCGCTCGGAAATCATGACCTTCTTGAGGGAAACTATGCAAGCTCAAAATTCCAACATTACCGAAATACATAAAGATATTCAAGAAATTAAAGAAGAAGTAAGGGCCATCAAATCTACAACTGAAAAACTCACAGTGGAATACACTAAACTAGATAAAGCCATAGAAGAAATTAAATCAGAAAATAAAGTGACTGTTGAAAAAGTAGCAGAAATTGAAAAAGATATTCTAAGCCTCAGGGATAAACAAAAAGAAAACTACACACAGCCACCGATTATCACAGTACAACACGATATGATCCAGGAAATACAAGAAAGGATGGAACGAGAAAAAAACATTGTTATGATAGGTATTGATGAAGTAAATGACAAAAATATTACAATGAGAAACAATCATGACCTTGAAGAGGTTTACAAAACTATCATAACTGCTTGTAATGACTGTCCCAAACCTATCAAAACAATAAGGCTGGGGAAGTATAACGCAACGAAATCCCGACCCATCAAGGTAATCTTTCAGTCTCCAGACATACCGAAACAGCTCCTGAAAAATAGTTCGAAACTACCAGAGTCTATCAAGATATACTCTGACCATACAAAAGGTCAAAGAAACTATATGAAGAATCTTATTGCCGAACTAAAACGTCGCGAGGACAATGGAGAAACCGATCTCAAGATAAAATATCATAAAGGGATCCCTGCTATTGTCAAAAATAACACCCTGTCACAAAATAATAAGCCATCTAATCTCAAGACTCCTCGAGGTTCTTATAATTCGACAATTATTACAACATAACCTACTAAAATACCGCAAAAATACTCAATAAATACCTACTATCTACCAAAGATAAATACTTAGACAAACAAAATTGCTCAACGAATCACAGATATTTACATAATAATAATATCTACGTGCATATTGATAAAAAAGACCCTGAATAAAACTATAATATCAAACATACCTACAACTCTAACAGTCGCTAAATATAAATAAAATATAATTCATAAAATAAAATATACGTACGCGATCCACGGGATGAAAGATAAGGGAGACAAAATTTACTATTTCAAGGGGTTCATTTATACAATCAATAATGTTGCAAAACTAAAACAATAAACAACAAAACAAAACGAAATAAATACTTACTTAATAATAATAACCTTATAACACTAATAAAAAAAAATAAAAAAAAAATATAATAAAACATTACTTATAGATAAGTAAAAATATATATATATATATATCGCCTTTAAAGCAATTCCTTACTTAATTATCACATAAAATACTAAAATATCACATTAGTATAGGTAAATCCAAAATATAATAAATACACTTGACTCCTGGACTATAACAACACAACATTGTCTGCTCAATAACAGCCAGTGAGGGTAGTTCTATTGTGTCGTTTATATTGTTTATTTTGTTTACAATCTACCTGCCCAGTCGGATTGATGGCTTGATAGTTTGTTGGCGATTCTACCTAATACAATAAGTTAAAATTGTAGTATATATACCTAGTTAAGTTTGCATGCTTTGTTACGTATTAGCATAAATTTAATAGTAACTAGTAACATAAGAATCTCATGTAAGTGAACTATGTACTGTTCTTATGAGAAATAAATTCTTTAAACCGAAATTGATATTTCAGTACCTATGTCAAGTTATAAAAAATTGTCCAAGAGATATTCATTGATACTATAATAAACCTTTCGCAATAAGAATTCTTTTAATCTTAATTTGAAAATAGCAATTACATTTATTTCTATTATATCTTGAGGTAAGTGGTTATAAATACGAGACGCCATGCAGAACACACTATTGTTTAACATTGCAGTCTTATTTGGTGGGCAAATAATTTTTAAACAATGACGCTTATTAGTAAAATGTTTAAATAAATTATCATTTGTTTTTACAAAAATTGCCAACTCATAAATATATATACAGGGTAAAGTTAAAATATTTAATTGAGAGAAGTAGCTCTTACAACTATCAATTGATTTTAGCTTACAGATAGCCCTGACGCATTTCTTTTGTGCTTTAAAAACTGATTCTATGCCACTTGAGTTGCCCCAGAATATAACTCCATATCTCAGAATAGAAGCTGTGTACCCATGATAGGCTGTGACAACTGTTGCAACATTAGCTACTTTAGAAAGCATGTAAAGTGCATAAGATTGTTGATTTATTCTTAAACATAAGCTCTCAACATGCGATTTCCATCTTAAATTGCAGTCAATATCTATACCTAAAAACTTTGTAGAGTCAATGAGTTGAATATGGTGTCCCAAGTAATTGATATTTATTTCGTCAATTCTGATATCTCTATTTCTGAATACCATAAGTTTAGTCTTGCTCAGATTTATTTTTAAATTTATTGAATCAAGCCATTGAATTATATCTCCCAATGTATGGTTTATGTCATTTTCAACAATCAGCTTATTTTTACCAGTAAACATAACTGTGCTATCGTCAGCGAACATTATGGTTTGATGTTTAGCAATTTTAGGTAGTTCGTTAATATAACTAATAAAAAGCAGAGGTCCGAGTACACTGCCTTGCGGTACTCCAACACTAACATTCCGTGATTGTGACGTATAGGTTAACTCTCTTTTAGTTTTAGAGCAGATTCTTTTTATTTGAGTCATTTGTTTCCTGTCTGACAAGTATGATTTGAGGAGTTTAGATACATTGCCCCTTATTCCGTACGACTCCAATTTGTTTATTAATATTGAGTGATCTACGTAATCAAAAGCTTTTGTCATATCCATAAAGAGGGCATAAGCCGTAGTGTTGTTATCTAGGCTAACCATTGCTGTGTTAAGAAAATTATAAAGTGCCAAGTTTATAGATTTATTTTTCCTAAATCCTACTTGTTCATTTGCAAATATGTTATTTGTTTCAAAAAAATTATATATTTTATCATAAAACACTTTTTCGAAGATTTTTGAAAACACAGGTATCAACGCTATGGGTCTATAGCAGGTCATGTCGGTTCTATCATTTTTTTTGAAAAGCGGTTTTATTATTGTGATTTTCAATTTATCAGGAAACACGCCGTTTAAAATACACAAATTAATGATATGACATAGGACAGGTGATAGTTTACTCGCAACACGTTTAATTATTTTGGTTGCTATGTCATCATAACCGGTACTGTTCGAGTTTTTTAAATTTAGAATAATTTTAAAAATGTCATCAGGAATTGTAGGTGTCATAAAAAGGGAGTTACAGGGTCGAGGAGGGTTAATTTGTATGTCATTGTAATTAAATTGTAGTTTTGTTACTTGATCAATAAAATAATCATTAAATGAATTTGAAATTTTCTGGGCATCATTAGACAAGAGATCAACTATGACAATAAATACTACGAATGCAAAAGATTCGATTTACCTTTTATAGTTATTTGCCCATGTCGTAAAAGAATCACAAAAGGTTTTAGGTAGGGTACCTGTACGTACCTACCTACCTAGATCTGGTTTGGTCCATGCGAAAATTTAAAAGTCACTAGCGTTCCACCACTTGTAAAGTGTTTTGTTTTTTCAGCAATCCTCTCGCTGTATCTTCGAGACAAGTTGGGGTACTCTGACGATGGCGCCACAATCATCTACCACGTGTTCACGATGTTCGCATATTTCTTCCCACTTATTGGTGCCATGATTGCCGATGCATGGCTCGGGAGATATAGGTGAGCTGAAGAAAAACCTAAGAACTCACATCTGTTCTAGACAAAAATGCCAGCGCGCATATAGGTATCGACATTTAAACATGGTTGATATGGAGAATGCTTGCCAGACTAGGGGCAACCCAATCATTAGGCAAAATTTTCGGCCCTATCCTATCCCCGGTGGGGGGGGGGGGGGGGAGGTGGATTGGATAGACTTAGCAAAACTACTGTCATCGATGCTGTTCTTCTTTCGTTTTCAACAGCTATCAAATGTTTTTCATAACAAAGTTTTGCTACAATACAACAGTTTTTTTTTAAATTGCAATTTTTCTTGATATTCTTATGAGTTCTTAAAATATGTTTGACACCGAGGCTAGGACCTCCAAAACCGGCTTTAAAATACTTAAATGTTATTGTTGCAGAACTATATTCTACCTTTCATTAGTGTACGCGACCGGGAGCACTCTGATATCCTTGACTGCTATGCCGCCAGTTAACTTGCCTTCACTGTAAGTGTTTCAATAGATGTTCCGCAGATATCTACCATAATATTTATCCAATGGTCTTATAAAAGAGTCATGTGACGAGAAGAATGTTAGGACGAGACAGACCAAAGAAAAGATGGATGGAATGTGTGAAGGATATGTGGGTAAGAAAGTAGTGAGTGTTGAGATGACGACGGCTGATAGAGCGGAGTGGAAGAGAAAAGCCTGTTGTGCCGGCTCTACATAAAAGAGGGATACGGGCAGGGAAATGATGATGGTCTTATAAAAGGGGTTAAGTCGATAAATAATTGGCACGCAAACAGTGACTCGTAACTCACTTACTCTATAGGTAAGCAATTACTGCGTGAGTAAAACTTTCGTAGGTTTCCTTAAAAGAAATGGATCGTTTTAAAGTATCTAGTCTAGAAGGCTGCTTTGCCTTTAGCTATGAGGTACCTCAGTAGGTTTAGTTACAACACTTAGTATAGAAAAAAAACATATCAGATTATAAAGTTTGGCACCCTACTGTGGTAGGCACCACAGTAGGGTGCCAAACTTTATAATCTGATATGTTTTCATTATAGGTAATCTATCCATAATTGTTTCAGTGAATTCACAATAATAGCTCTCCTGCTGATAGCGTTCGGGACAGGAGGCATCAAGCCATGCGTCTCTGCCTTCGGAGGGGATCAGTTCAAGCTGCCGGAGCAGGAGAGGTACCTCGGATACTTCTTCTCATTGTTCTACTTCGCGATCAACGCGGGCAGTCTCATCTCCACGTTCATCACTCCGATACTGCGCGCAGATGTGCATTGCTTCGGGGAGACCGATTGTTACTCACTTGCTTTTGGCGTGCCAGGGATTCTAATGATTATTTCTATAAGTAAGTCTAATTGGCTTTTAAAGACCTTCAATCAACTACACAAGATGTTAATGACAATGAATAATGTCTGCGAGAATGAGACGTAATAGGTTAGCTGCTTATCGCTCTCACGTCGTTAGGTGAATTCCCTATATTGTAAGGTTTAAACTTTCAAATGAAATAGTGAATAACCGCGAAAGTATTTTGAGTGATTTTGATCACACTTTCGTCCTAAACTACGAGTGACGTCTGGTAAATCTGTGTGGGCTTTAATGAGCCACCTAACCTACCATCTAAGTAGGTACCCACCAATTATACTTGTAATTATAGTAGTAGCAAGTTATACTACCTACTTACCTAAATATGTACCTACGCATGCGGTTTTTTCTATGGTTTTTCACGTTGTTGCCGCGTTGACGTAAATTATCTACGATCTATGTGGAATAGGAGCGCCATCAACTATGAATTACCTATTCATTTACTAATGAAAAACGGCTTTATTGTTCATATTGTAGGCACCTACACGCAATAAAAATCTAGCGCTCACTTCTTTTAGGATCTGATCATTTCATAAAGTTCATATTATCGACATTGTTCCAGTTTTTCTGGTGTGATTGAACTACAGATCATTCTCTCAAACTTTCCGGTTTTGTTAAATAATTTTATATTTATCTCAATAAGGTTCCATTATTTGAATATACCTACTAGCCAGGTCAATGCCTCTCTACTTTCAGTGTGTTTCGTGGCTGGTAAAAGATTGTACATAATCAAGACACCAGCTGGCAATGTTTTGGGCAAAGTCTCCAAGTGTATTGGGGTAAGTTTTTATTTACAAAAATTACTATATTGCCTACCTGTAGGTACATACATAAATAGGTCTCTCTTTGCAGCAAATATCGAAACATTAAATTAAATGTTAAACATAAATTGAAAATATTATAGAAAGGTAAAATAGAAAAACGCTTTCATTGATAGAACACAGGTGAAGTAATTTAAACAATGACTGATTTATACAATCTAGAAATATAAATTCTCATAATCATAATATGAACATTTGGTTTGATGTTGTGATTGCTCACTTTGCTTTGTTTCAATAAACCACTTTTATTTTATATAGGTATCCTTTACGTAGATTACCTAATAGTGATTAATCTAATAGTGATAAGTAGGTATGTAGGTAATCACTATAGCAGAAAATTAAAAAAAAAATACAATACTTATTCATTTTTAATTATAAAATTTAGACAATTTCCTATGACGCTCAGTGAACATAGACAATGTTTTTGCGATCACTGACCCTGCTAGAAACATTTGCATATCATTTATATACCATTTATACCATATACCTACCTTGTATTACCTATCTACTTCGATCAAAAATACTATTAGGGCAACGCAGCTCGCACTGTTATTTTGTTTAGCATTTTAGTAGTAAGTATAAGGTAATGTTTTGAGGATTTGTGACTAGCTCTAAGAGTACCTAATGCGGATAAACTTAAAACTGTTTTGTCACGCGGACACAATTTAGCTTTGATTTTGTACCTACGTCACGCTAAGTAGGTATATCTATAGTATTCTTGATCAAAGATGTGATATAGGCAATAGCTGCCATGCATGATCTTGTATACGATAAAATGATTCGTCAAGCGATAGTCGATCTTGCGCAATCAGTGTTCCGTTTTGGATCTTCAATGTTGTCGAAAGTGTGCACAGTCACACACAATACACGCGCGAGCGATCTGTTTACTAAGAAATATAGGTAAATATTAGCATATTAGACAAGTACCTGATATTTGCCGACTTTTAATTAGGATAAAATAACAGTTTCATGTATATTTTATCACACATACTGAAGAATACACTAATGATATTTTGTTGATTTTACATACTACTTATTGCCTACTTATTTGAAACCGGAAAATAATTTTGATTTTACTCTAGTTTAGTTTTTTTTTTATATCTGGCACTTGAAGTCAGAAATCGTGGTGGGAAGCATCCGAGTATTCATCAAACGAACGAAAAATGGAACGCGAATACTGTACGGAAAAGAACCTTTTAATATGCAATAAACATATTACATTAATTCACGAATATTATAATACTTAGGTACTTACAAGTATTCTTGTCAAGGTTCTTCTCTTTATTTTGCTACTGAACACTAAAATAACGAAAAAAAAATCTTCATAACAATGTAGTGATGATGTAACCGGTCGCACTTGAAGTGATCGCGAGGGCATTTGTTACTAGAGTTATTGATAATGTTTTAGCACAGGGACAACACAATTCAGTCGTACTTTATTATATACCTACCTACTGACAAAAGATCTTTGTTCCTACGTGATACAATACGCCCATATGTTTGGAGTAGGTACAACCAATAGTAGGTAAATGAAATTACCAAAACAATACCTACAGTTTAGTAACTAGTATTCGCACAAACTGTAAAAACGTAACAAAGTAACAAATGAGATATGTAGCTATGAAAGACGAGATTAAAAGTCATAGAACTTTTTTAATTCATGTTTTTTAAAAACATCGCCACTTCAACAGCTATTTACTCTGTGAATTTCGTCAAGATAATCTATAAGGCATCCTACTTAAAGTTGAATACAAAGTGTACCAAGTCTTGAAAGCAAATATTTTTGGATAGTTAAAATGTCGCATTTCGCACCTACCACAAGGTCTCCTGTAACATTAAAAAGTTGCGATTTTGAGATTTGTCTTACGAAAGATGCATTCGCCTAAACTTCAAAAAATAACATTTTAATCTACCAAAGTAGGCACCGACGAAATTGTAGGTACATACCGTATAATTACTCTTTCACCTATGTACCTACCCACCTATAAAGAGACCTGAATCCTGAAAAAGTTATAAGTACCTACCTAGTAGCGCTGTATTCTGTGGTAGCGGTGGTAGGCTGATACTAAACTAATACCGATAACTCTTATCTCCAGCACGCTGTGGTCAAATCATTCAAAAGCAAAGAGAAGAGGGAGCACTGGCTGGACAACGCGGACGACAAGTACGACCGCGGTCTCATTGAGGATGTCAAATCTCTTCTCAGAGTGCTGGTGCTATTCATCCCGCTGCCCGTGTTTTGGGCACTCTTCGACCAGCAGGTAACGTTTACCTTCAACTTACTTTTGATACACTGTCTTACTTCGAATGTTGCCTATTACCTACCATATGATATAGGTAAATATACCTACCTAATACCTGGCATTTATGCTCACTCGGGAGAGCTGAACAAGTAGGTAGGGTCGTTTTAGGATTTCTGGGCATATTCTGGGTTAGATCTATTACACCCCAGGAATAATTTTCTGCAGATACAAAAAGCCATGAGAATTAAACGCACCTCATACAGCACTCACTCATGACCCACGTCACTACAACGGTTATCGTTTGACTAGACCTTCGCTAGCGGGATTCGACTAAATCAATTTTACTTTGGTTGTAAAAGCTTAAGCTTTTACTTAAAGTCAGAGAGATTCAATGTTGTTTTTTTCACACTTAAAAGAATCCTACAAAACAAATATATTTCGTGTTTCTAGGGATCAAGATGGACGTTCCAAGCGGACCGCATGGAGCAAGACATCGGAAGCTGGACTCTGAAGGCTGATCAGATGCAAGTCCTCAACCCACTACTCATTCTAGTCTTCATACCCCTGTTTGAAGTGGTGAGTCTAGTTAATTTAAACCAGCCATAAAATACAGAATTATATTCTACGCACAGGGTTTACTCTGTACTGTAAACCTGTTATTGGCTTTCTGCTTCTATCTAAGTAATCTATCAGTTATTGTAGCTGTTGGTTTTCCTATAAATAAATAAATAAATAAGTATTGATACTAAAGTTTTATCCTTACAGGGCGCAAAAAAAAGGTGGGCAGGTACGCCTTATATATGTAGTTAACACCAATTACATTTTACATTAAATACATACCTTTGTGTTTACTTCTTCTCCTTCTTTTATTAAATGACAACTTTATTAACATAATTTTACAGTTATGTTATACCTACAATGACGCGATAATTTTTTTCACACAAGTTTACTATCTGATTTATATGAGTGGGATTGTTTTTACGAGTAGTACCTACCTACTTACTTAGGTACTACTTATTTTCAAATTATTTTCCTTATTGCTCAAAGTCCAACGTAAATGGTTTTTAGAGATGTGTTACTTCACTAAGTAACAACAATCTCTAAAAAATCTACACTTAGTGACACACCAGCCGAAGGTTCGGCGCCGAAAGTTCAGTGACTGAAGTTTCGGTAGTAATTTCGAACGCGAAAACGCGACGTGATTTTCGGTTGATGTGTCATAGAGAACTTGAAAAACGCTGCGAGTGTATTCGACCGAACGATAGGCGCCGTACGTTCCGGAGATGTGTCGCTACACTTACTCCTACAATGTGTACAAAAAATAAAAACAACTCTACCTACATATTTACACAACTTCAGAAAATACAATAGATAATAGATATACCTTTAACTGTAACTGATTTATTTCAGGCGATATACCCATGTATGACGAAGTGCAGACTGATTAGTAAACCTCTGCACAAAATGATCTGGGGAGGGATTCTTGCGGCTGGTGCTTTCGTCATCTCGGGCATCGTTGAACTCAAACTACTGGTTCGTATTATTATTATCTTCATTGCAATGTTCATTCAAGTGTGTCTGATTGGCTAAAAGATTTTCAGTGACAACAATAATTTACAAGACGTTTTTCGTTTTCACTGAAGCACTTTTTCGCGTGATCTCTCAAGAACTCATAATTTTGCTAGTCTATTCATAGATAACGCTCAAGGTCGCGGACTATTTACCGAACGTTTGATTGCAGCCTACGTACGGCGCGCCGCTAGTGGAAGGTTACTCCCAGCTGCGTGTCTACAATGGATTGAACTGCAACTACACATTCAATCATTTGAATAACGAAACTGCTAATATTGGACCCCTGTCGATGTACGAGCATTTGAATGTGGACGCAGTGGCATTCGAGAATATATCTTTTACTCTAAGAGGCGTCGATGGCGCCTGTGTAAACAACCCCTACACTGACACACTTTCCCTGGCGAGTGCAACCGCCAATTCCTTCTTCGTCAGAGACGCAGGCGTCGACGCTTTCATTGACAACGTCGACAAGCCCATCGACGGAGTGAATGTGAGGTAAGATGTGTGCTCACAACTCGTCGTGCACCCCGCAGTCCTTGTAATATTTACGATGTATGCCATTCCAAAACGCGAATAGTCTCTTTTCTTTTTTAGAACCTGTAATGTTGAAACTCTTGCCTAGATTTAGCACCTTGTCATCATATTCGGTCATCGGCGGCCATGTCTGTCCGTTATAGGTATTTGGCGTAGGATCGCCTGTTTTTGCGAAATTGGCCCACAACTTCGTTATTTTCTTAATAAATATTCTATCTTTGTTGCTGATGTTGCGATTTGCTTTTACGTAAGACTCCCAAATTGGTTCGCATTTCAACATGTAGCATATCTCATCACCGCTGGCAGCTCCTTTGATTATCGTATTTATTCCAGAAATTGAGTTTTCTTTCACAATATTGAAACTTCCGCCATATGTAAACCTATATGCGTATAGTCTGCTTACTTTTAGCTTCAAGAGAGTTTGAATATAGTCGTAAATAGGGTATTTTATTAAATCTGAGCTATATTGTAGGAACTGTTCTACAGATTTTTCTGAAATACCATCTTTGAAATATTCATTTTTTATTTTGTAAGCGATGTCTTGGTATTCACGAGTCGTGTAATTGTACGTGCATTTCGACGAGAACGGAACCATGTATTTGAAATAGCCAGCAAACGATCTAAGATACCTTGGGTTATGTAAGAAAGGAATTACTTCTGATATACTCTCTTTGCTGTTGAAACCGATCAAAATAGGCTTTGTGAGATCACCTTGCTTATCATTGAAATACTTTTCGGGCATCTTTGTAAGCAGTGAATATTTGACTTCAGTTTCAATAGTTGGTAAAAATGGAATTAAAGGTCTTTGCGAATTAATTATTTCTGCGTTGCTGTAAATTTTTTGTGAGGCAAAAACAATATCTTTGGCCGATGCGGTGTCTATTCCCTTCAGGCCTTTTCCTTTCAGTTTCTCTATCAACCGGCTCTTCTCTAAAATGGGGTCTCCTTGAAATAATGACGGAGAGAATATTCCGCCACTTTGTAAAATAGCTTTTGAAAATAACTTGTTTGACTTAGTTGTCATTAGGAGAGATAAGAAAGTGGCTGCACTCCCGCTACCCATCGCAGTTACCTTAGTCTTGTCACCGCCAAATTGCTTTATATTCCTTCTTACCCATTTGAGAGCCATTGCAATATCTTTTAGCCCCATATTTGCATGTCTATCTGTTACATTGAGCTTCAAAAATCCGAAAGCTCCTATCCTATGTGAGACTGTAACTAAAATGACGTTTTCGTCAATAAAGAAGTCAGGGCCGTGAATATGGCTAAAACTGGATGTAAATGCATACCCATGGATCCACACTATGACTGCTTTCAGTTTAGTTCCAAGCTTGTAGAGACTTGGAGTGAAAATGTTTAGGTGTAGGCAATCCTCGGTGCCGTATAAGCCATGCTTGTGAACGATATGCGCTTGAGCGCATGCTCCATGATACTCAGTCCTAGCGTCCAAAATTTTGCTCCATTTCTTTACCAGTTTCGGGTTTTTGAACCGCAGGCCTCCAATGGGAGCTTGAGCGTATGGAACTGCATAGAATGCAAAGTAAAGATTTCCGTCAAATATCGTCAATCCGCTTGTTCCTTGCAGCTTCCCTTGTTCCACTTCAACAATATAGGTGTTCACACATACTTGGTGGGTCAAAAGTATGCAAAATAAATAATAAATACACTGAAGCATTTTCCACGGCAATTTTGCATTGTATTCATTATGGTGGAAACATTATTAATTAAAATGTAACATAATGTTGCATGTTTTGCTTTTGTAAATTAATTACCGATGAGTGAAATGAAAACATGTTTTGAAACATTTTTTTATTTACAATAACAAAATAGTTAGGAACTTAATGATTTTAATTTTGCTTTTTTATCGTAGGTAGGTTACATAGGGTATGCATTTACGTAGGTACCTACATATTACATACCTACTGGTATTGATTTATATGCCAACAATTTAGCATTATCATTATCTTATTGTAGAAGATTCCTATCTTACTGCTGAACGCGACCGGAGAACCTTTTTAATTATAGGTACTTAAAGTCAGTCATTCAGTAGAGAACTCCGCAAACAACAGTCATCATAAAACATAGCATACACTAACATCTAGCTGCATTTACACCTACGTCACCATCTCAAAGATATCATTACTTTTCAGGTTCCTAGTGAACAGTGCCTATAATGTGCCGATATCAGTCGTGTCTACAGGCAAGAATGCAACTAGTCTAACGTTACAAAGTAATGACAGAAAACAAAAAACGCTAGCAAAAGGCTTCGCAGACGTGGTTGTTGATGGACAAACGGTGCTCAAAGACTTCAACTTCAAAGCCGGAGCGGTGTATACAATCATCCTGTATAATGACAGTAACGTATTTGTAAGTAGATTTGAGATACCTTCTTCGTAGGACTAACTTTATTGGCAGTACTGCAGTAGGTACGAATGGCAGAAGCGAAGAGATGCCTATTCCAACAGTGAGACGGGCTGATGATGACGATTGGTAATATAGAATTGCTATATTGGTCAATACTACCAATTGTCGTCATTAGCTCATCTCGCTGTTGTTAAAACTGCAAGTTCGTTCCAAAAAACACATTTTAGTTTAGAGTTGTGCACTTGCTAATTCAAAACATAAAAAGGCAATAGGGGTTCGTTAACCTACTTAATCAACACGATGATTTAAAATTAGCTTCCAGCTATCTTGCTATATCATTAGTAGTTTAGAATAGGCAACTAGACAGTGTGAATTAGCATTCTAGCTAACTTTTAGTTAAGAATCGACAAACTTATTTGCAAGTTTGACTTTTACTTTCGAAATTACCATTAGCTAGTTAAAACGAACCAACATTCTGCTGATTCTCGTTCCTACACAGTTTTATACTCGCTCATAACTTCGTTACCTACTAATGTTGTGAATTACTTTTCTAGAGGGCGAATGTAGAAACAATAACCCCTCCAAACAGCGTGCATATCCTATGGCTGATTCCGCAATACGTAGTGATGACGATGGGCGAGGTGATGTTTTCTGTCACCGGACTGGAGTTCTCGTTCACGCAAGCACCGGCCACCATGAAGTCCGTGCTGCAATCGGTGTGGCTGCTCACTGTGGCCTTCGGAAACTTGATTGTAGTGCTCATAGTCGAAGGTCATTTTATGGATGCTCAGGTCAGTTAATTCATCCTTGGTTTGTTATGAGGTCACTCGCTATAAACCTGCATTTAAGGTCTACTTTCTCTTTAGGCCGTTAGGTATGTTATTCAAGCAACATCTGAAAGTATGATGGGGCAGCCTCATATTTTTTTTTTCAATATCGTGAGGAAACATCTATGGGCTTGCATTTTGCAACCTGTCCCGTAATACACCATACCTAAGTGCTAACTTCTGCAAAATGTGGGCATTACCTACCTAATAAATATTTTGTCATGTCTTTGATTTGACTACGTCTGTAGACATCCTCAAAGGTTTAAGAGCACAAAAGATCTGAGAAAATGCCTACAGCGCCGTGGGGATAAAGTCGTGACCATTGTTTGTTTTACTTAGTGCATTTTGGGTTCTGCATTTCGCAAATAATCTTGTTCTCCTTTGATTGTGTTCTGTATTGTCTGCAGTGGAAAGAGTTTTTCCTGTTTGCTGGTCTAATGATGATCGACATGATGATATTCTTGGCAATGGCGCTGCGATACCGTTACGTGGAGCTGAAGTCCAGCCAACCTGACCTTGCCGTCGAGGAAATACGACTTCCAGAGAAAACAACGATCAACTAACTTATCTCTTTACATTAAACTGTTCACTATACATTTCGGCTTTTTATTTTCGCTTATTATCAATGATTCATAGGATTGACCTATTTATTATAAGTAAGTACTACTTACCTAAGTATAGGAAATACATACAGAAAATAAATATATAAAAAAGTCAAAATGAAATAAAATTAATATTGCTGTGGCATTCAATGAGTTATTGAGTAGGTAGGTAATGTAATAAAGCGTTCACTGCCACCACGCAGCACGAAGATGGTGGGCTATGAGCAAAATTTAAACTTCCTGCCTGCAACTATTGAATAAAAATAAGTGTTTTTGAAAAGAAATTCAACAAATACATGGATCACCGTGAGCTGATTGAACTCACCGATGTAAGTACTTACAAAATTTCATTTCATTCAACTTATTTTCTGAGGAGTTCCGTTCTCCATCATCAGATCAGCTCGCTGTCACCATATTTGAAAATTTTAGATGATACTTGATCTACAAACCGAGTTTCAACTCAATCGGCCGATTATCTGAGGAGTTCCGTTCTCCATCATCAGATCAGCTCGCTGTCACAATATTTGAAAATTTTAGAATATACTTAATTTAAGAACAGAGTTTCAATTTCAACTCAATCGGCCTTATTTCTGAGGAGTTCCGTAGTGTTCCACGGAACTCCAGCTCCAGCTTATGACTCCATCATCAGATCAGCTCGCTGTTACCATATTATTGCATTGTCACCGAGGACTCATAAGTGTACCAAAATTCAGCTCAATCGGACACCGGGAAGTGGGTCAAATTCAGCTTGCAAGATTTGACCCGGACAAACATACAACTCATTTATTTATTTATTAGTATCACATCATATACTCGTATATGAAAACATTTCCAAATATAATTATAGTAAATAAACATTTCTGATATACGAGTATATAACAATTTACAGTATACAACAGCTTACACTTTACTCGTATATCGCGTTGAAAAAAAAAACTTAAAATTAAACTAAATAATGGTCCGTTCTTTACCAACAAAAAAAGAATGAAAAGTGAGAACTGACAAACATACAAACATTGCAAGTTAATAAAAAGCTTTAAAAATTGTGAGTGTTGTGGAACACTCGGTTGCTTCTCGGTTGGACGAAGTTTCAACTTTGAAATTTTGAACTGACAACTTCTCAAGGCGCGTTTGGCAGTTTTGAAATGAGAAAGAAAAAATCTATGATTCGCCTCCAAAAGGTAACGTGCGTGTCACCTGACTGCTCACCGGGTTATTGCGTATCTTGAAATCGATTGTCAGTCATCCCAATGGCAATCGAAGTCTTGTGAATTTAAGAAAAGAATGGCAATATTGGCAATGATGGCCAATGAGTTCGTAACCTCGTAACCTCCGTCTAAACAATGTCCACCCCGGTGTAAATAATTCCACTGGAGATGTAACCAGCTAGACTCTGTGATGTAACCAGCTTGGCTCCGTGATGTTACTAGCTAGGCTCCGTGATGTTAACATCTAGGTTCCGTGGTGTTACCAACTAGACTCCGTGATGTAAATGGGCAGCCTTATCGCTAAGAGCGATCTCTTCCAGACATAGTTCTAGGTCAACGGGACCTAGTACCCTATGATTTGTCAAAATATACGTTTTTTTGCGGCATAAACGGCCGATTTTTTCTTCTAGCCTGTATCCTCCAAACCGTCCGAAAAGGAACTTCGTTCCAAAAATGCCATTGATAAAAAATTACCAATTTATATTATTACCACCCGTCAGTTGTTACTCGTAGTCATTTGTGGTCACTAAATCAGTTGTGCAGAAAGTTTCGACACATTACGGCCCATCCATCAGCCTCGCATTCAATGTGGGGCAATTTGTGTGTAGTTCCCAGGCCCGCGCCGTCGGTTAACCCTCCGTCACGCACACGCGGGGATGCTCAGACAGCTGCTCTCAAACTTTCCTGAAGGTAAGTATGTATAGCTAAATGTTAGAGGGTAACCTACCTAATAAATTACAAATTTTCGTTTTATTTATCCAGTAAGTTTAGTAGTCATTTTCTTGTGTCTACTTATGTACTTGCCAAATAAATATCTTGTTTTCTTGTCTGAAAGTTTTAATCCCAATATAGGTACCTATTTAATAATCAAATTTTGTTTTATTTACTAGCCAAAGTCAAAGTCAAAATTAGTTTATTCATTGAAATCATTTGGGTTGTTTAGAATTGTAATTTTTGAAATTTTATAGGTAACCTACATGATTTACATTTTTATTTTTATTATTTTAAAACGAGTTGGAACATATTATTCAGTCCCAAGCTTTTTTATCATCCAAATAATCAGATATCTTTTAAAATGCTTTACGTTTCATTGTAATTTTTTAGTTATTGACAAGTTTTGCAATTCGCTTGGAACTTTGTTATCTAGAAGCGTACACATTGCCCTTTGAATGATTTCATAACTTTATCTAGTCTAATCGTGAGAACAGGGAGTTCCTTTTTTTCTAGTGTTTACCTCATGAGTATCGCTTTTTTCATAAATAATTTAAAATTTTTACGAACATATATCAGATTTTCATATATGTGCTAACAGGGTACTGTCATTATAAATATATCTTTAAATTAATTTTCAAGTGAATCTCTGGGACACTTATTATAAATTTCTCGAACAGCCCTCTTCTGCAATACAAACACGGTATTAATCATTACGGTATGATACACGGTATGATTCATTCATCGCCTGCAGCAGTCCCCCACAACAAAATGCCGTATGACATAATGCTGTGACTGTAACTGAAGTAGACTAACCCCCGGTTTCTATATTCAACGGACAGTCGTAGGTAAGAGCTACGACTCGTTTCCACATGCAAAAGTTTGACAGCTAGAAACCGGGCGTAAGTTAGCTGTCAAACTTTGTATGTGAAAACGAGTCGTAGCTCTTACCTATGACTGTCCGTTGAATATAGAAACCGGGCATAAGCTGACAGTATCTACGTCCGTGTAGTGACATATCTTTTAACTTTTATCTTGTAACTTCGTAGTGCATATATGCATATATGCAACAAACATCCTCACTTGTGCATACCATACCATTGAGATAAGACCACCAGCCCGTGTCGGTCGGATGCTATTGTCCTTGTCGGAGACTGGTTGCGACTGGTCGCATAATGAATTCTACATAATAGCATACAACGGACTGAAATGATGATAATTATCAGGTAGGTACGTACTTATTAACAAGAATTACACAAGTAGGTAAGTACTATATTTTTACAAAAGTCAATACAACGAAGCCAACTTAAATCACTTTATACGATAATTGCGATTAAACTTAGCAAAATATCATAAAGTTTGAGATACGCTGGCCCCATTGATGCGCCGGTTCTGCTGATGACTTGTTAATAATTGCGTATAATAAATGCCTAAATACAACAAACAGACAAATAAGCCTGGGGAGACTACAATGAGCTACTCGATATCCTTCAATAGTTAGATATTAGATAACCTGATTTCTAGATTAATTTTGAACAAAAGTGAATGCTGATGACGTCATGTTTTATAATTATGATATTCAAATAAGTAATTTCAACCAACGTTTTTGGAGTCTGTAGGTAGGTAATTAAACGTAATCTCTTCTAGATATAACCTACTTTTATTTACTTCAAAAATGAAATAGTTACCAATAGTTAGGTATTATACCTATTCAAAAAGTTCTTACAAAAAATCTGTAAAAATATTTTCGATGAAATCCTACGCCTTTAATATTTGGAAGCTGTAAGATGCTTGGTAATAAGTACCAAGACACTCAAACTTGTTTCATTTAAAAGACCCTACACGACACGCTTGACAAAATCACTGAACCGTTTAACTGACAGTAAAATTGTACGTTACCCTAACATTATTTACAGCTAGTTGGCAACACGGATTAATTAAGTGCAGTCAGAAAAACAGTTTACGAGAGGCCTCAAATGCGTACACTTGGGTATGCACACGTCCGGTCGCGTGCCGGGGCCGGGCCTCGAACCCGGGACCACGTGTTCAATGCCGCGTGCATCCTTGGATAATCCCACGGAGCATATGCGCGCAAATAAATAAATTAACTAAACAAGCTTTTCAATATGCGGTTTGCTTGTGGACTTTAAAATTAAGACTCATGAGAAACTGTCACTATTTATTCATTGCTGTGTTGTAAACCAATAGTTTTTTAACAGTATGATCTTTAAAACAATGATTACAAAAATCCCACTAAAATGATATTGCTGAAAGTTTGTACGTTTGTGTTTCAATCACGCCAAATCCAGTGGATGAAACTTGGAAAAGCATATACCTAGATAATAGTACCTACTTATTAAATAATAGGTACTTAAACAACTTAGTATTTATAACCGACTTCAAAAAAGGAGGTTTCTTAAATTGACGGGATACTTTTTTATACCCGTTCTATTTAGATGTTCGAACGAGCTGTTTGGTTGAGATAAAACCCAAACGATAAACCGAACAAGTACCTACTACTTCAAAACGAATCTACTCAAGACTACAACAAAGGGGACCAACAGGGGATCTCACGCGAAAAACTATCAAACATATTCAGAGGGGCGTGGCGGGCGCGTGCCTGCCACCCGTCAGACCGGCGCAGGTTCCACGCGCGACAAATCAATTACAGGGCCCAGGGTCCAGGGCCAAGGGTTCACCAGCCCATTACTTCCGAAGCAAAATTAGCACCAAATTATACAGTAAAAGAAATTACTTGTTTATAAAGGGTGACGCGGTAATTTGTGCCGGTTTCAGGGTAACAAAAACACTTATGTTTCTCACAGTTTTTTTATCATAATATCGCGTGTAATCTTGATGTTTAAACACAAGTTGCGAAATGTTCATTATAATAAAGCAGACTCACATCAAGACACAGTGCATAAAGATGACCGAGATAGCCGAAACAGAATCTCCTCATGTCTACATACAAGTGAAAACTTAGTTAGAGTGAGGCGACAATGCTTCAGACTACAAGGTTTATAAATTAAAATAAAAAATGATGTATTTTCAGTTTGTTCATTTTCTTATACACCTTTTATAAACCTTTTTGAAAATAAAATATTATATTATATTATTATATATTATTAATGTTGTGTGTGTTATTTTATTTTATTTTTATTTTTATTTCTTAGGAAAACAAACAGTCGTTAGAAATAATGTACGTAACTAAAACTATAACTATTGACCATTAACATGTTCTCACATATTGACATGTTCTCACATATTGATGATTGTTATGCTGAAAAGGCTGCACAAATTTTGATAAAGTTATAGGTCTCGTACTCTGGATCAACATAAATATTTATTATCCGCGAAAAAGTATTTTGAATACCTTCGGTGGAAACATCAACCTATTCACGAGGCGAGGGCACAATTGCTAAAACAAATTACTCTGAGACTTTACAAACAAATTGTAGGTAAGAACAAAATATTCTTAATTCATGTTTTATAGGCGTTACGGGATTAAAATGTTCACAGGATTTGGGCATAACGACGATGTGAGGCTGTGTGTGTGTTTGTTATAAATAAATAAGTATACCAAAATCAAATCGAATGAGAACCTTGAGAACCGACTGCATATAAACCTCATGTAAAGTTTAGTTTAACTACAAAACTAATAGAAGAACTATCAATGGACTCATTAAAGGTAAATGAAATAGAAAGTACGCATAGCGAGTCAATTAATCCCGCGGGAGTGCAGGTTACCGACGTTAACTAACTTGCAGGTGTAGAGACTTTCACTGGGTGAACTTTCCAGCCATACAGCGGCGTCAGTGACGTCACATCGTTAGTTCATTTTCTTCTTCGAAAAACATATTCCTCTCTTATCAGTAAGTAAACTGATGCAACCTTCTAAACTTCTTAGTTCTATGGTTCTACCCTAATCCTTGACTTCTTTACCTCTAAGTCATGACAACAATCTTCTCTTTCACTTGGCTCATAAAACTCAACCTCGGTCTTCTTCTAGGTACATCTCCTTCCTTCCACAATAACCCTTCTGTGATATTCTTAATTAAGTAAGTACCTACTTTAATTCATTTTAAGGTTTTAGTAAAATATTATCATTAAAATATAAATATAATCTCATGTTAAGTGAATTTGTAAAATTCTTATGAGAAATAATTGCATCTTAAACCTGGAATAAAATATTCTACACACTAGATTAGCGTGAAGAATTTGGAGTCCTATTTTATTTTTATGCATTTCGCTACTGCATATTTCCCAAAGCCACCGTGATCCAACCAAACTTACATTTCTTACCTATTGGGGTTATACAAAGACACTTTGGAAGGCCTGTTATTCGGAGGCTATAATAATTTAAACTGATGTACCCGATGCGAATGCGCCTGTTGCATTGCAGTTCACCAAAATAACCATACATCACTGACACCGAATCTGTGACAAGACGTTGACATGTAGGTACCACGTAGGCACATAGGTATGTGCCATGCCCAGTTCTTTGCAATGGAGCGTATTAATTAAACCAAGTACAATTAATTAGACTTCTGCTCATTGTACTCGTAGTACCGCCGCCAATTTGTAACGCTCGTTTGAAATTATCCACTATACCTAATATCACAAACACAAATATACTCACTCCCCAGAGACAAGATCGATTTCTGCAAAATGCTGCAAGAAAGCAGCCCCACATTACAGCTTGCCTGTTAGTAGGAAGCCTCTAGTCCCAGCACCAAGCGGTTATCAGTAACCAAACTGCCAGGAGAAGATAACATGAAGTCAAGTAAAGAACAATGTTGTGGGTTAACGCACATTTGTGATTGACCAACAATCAGTGGGCACGTATTCCCTGGTCGCCAAAGTCGTCTCCGAAATCCTCAGGAAGTTCATCTTTACTAAGGCAGAACGATTATGGTGTGGGCTAGAATTTGCCTGGGTGGAAGAACTGATCTCGTTTGGATACGAGGCAATTTAAATTCAGAGCAATACATAAATAAGGTTGTGTATGCTCATCCCTAACTATCAGCAGTTCGGCCAAGATTTCATGTTCAATCAGAATAATATAGCTTCAGTGCTACATTCTAACCTATAGGTACTATACTATACTATAGAGGCGACAACGAATTAGCTTTTAACTGTTGATCACATGCTACTGGATTAACTCTACATTATTGGAGGTAATATTCAAGGTATATTACATATTTATATTAGGCCAACATTTATGGCAAATAGGGAAAAAGTATTAAAATAGGAAATCTTTGAGCTTAAAACTTGGTGCTCGGAAAAGAAACATTGCATTCCTCATGTAACATCCATCATCAACACATGCAAATGCAGAAATATGAACACACTGGTGGACATTTCCTAGACAGTTTCAAAATATCCTATTTTCATATTTGTTCCTGCATGGCGATTTGCAAAAAATATGAGTAGGTACTGCTGTTATTCCAAACTTTTAACAAAATTTCTGATCGGACGCTAAAAGTCATCCGAGAATCGATTGTATTCAAATACTTACCTAAGTAAAGTACTATAGTATGAATCGGCCTGCTGTGAACATACGTTATATTTCGTGAGCAAACTATGAAGAATCAAGCTCTAGTTTCCGTCCTTCGGAATTTTCCTGAAAGCGTGTGCTTGTGGTCCGGCGAAAAAGGCCGAGGAAACAAGCGCCTTGAAGGCGAGCCTGCAGTTAACGAGCTGTCAGAATCAGACGCGCGCCACCCATTGGCAGGGCTCGCACTCGCGTGAGACACACCCACACACGACTCAGGGGTATAACGAGGAATATTTATTAAAATCAGCGAAAACGAATAAACAGACATTCACTGAAACTCACAACCATATCGTTCGAGAATTCGTCAATGATCTTCCATTCAAATCAAACTCGACTGTGGGTGTATCAAGCCTTCTCCTACTCGAATTACAAAACTACTAACTAGAACTTCACTTTTTTTCGTAAAAGAAAACTTGGTAGGTAGGTTAGGTAGTCTTCAAATTTTATTCAAAGTTCAGTCTTTTTAGCTTGAAGCAACAAGGAACATCCATCCAAATCCTAGGTTCGCATTATTATGAATGCGAAAAATATAATTTTAATTTATCGCTGAACTAATGCATTTATCAAAAGTTGTTTGAAAGTCTGAAACTATCTATACTAATATTATAAAGAGGAAAGATTTGTTTGTTCGTTTGTATGTTTGTTTATTTGAAAAAAATAGGCTCCGAAACTACAGGACCGATTTGAAAAATCTTTCACTAATAGAATCCCACATGATCACAACATAGGCTATATTTTATCCCGGGGAAGTGAAGTTTTCCCGAGGGATCGCGGGTAACACCGCGGCGGACATCTAGTAATAAATAAGAAGATCTGTTATTAGGAACCATGTCATCGATTTTAGTATAGAAGGAAAACTGCATTAACACATTTAAAAAAAACTTGTACTCCGCTCGGGAATCGAACCAGGACGTTTTGAAAAATGAGACTAACACTATTTCTATTTATATATCGATTGTGTAGGTCCTAAGCAGTAAATGTTACTATGAAACATGATGTCTAAAATTAATAAAAGCATTGTTTTAATTTCCTTTAATTTATTTTAGTAGGTGTTCGAAATTATGACTACCATTTTTTTTACTACGTACAACCAACATTCAACTCGTCGACAAAATTGTCTTAAAACTAAAAGCAATGATTTTATTAATTTAAGACATCAAAAGTTGATTGACATGCGGTTTGAATTTCGAACTTCAACATTTCTATGAAAAATTTTAATTTTTTGTTTTTTGTCCTTTTTGTTTAAAAAAATAATTTAAAAATGGCGCATGCACAAATAGTGCAAAACAAAAAAAAAACAGGTATTTCTATGAAAATGTTTACCAAAGAGACCTGCACCAAGTAGAATTTATTCAAATACTTATAAGAAAAAAGTGAGGATAATGCAACGTTGTTTATTATGACAAAATACCTATAAAACCTGTTAACTTGCTTATTATTTTCTGGGTGTATTAACTATTTTTCTCGCAGTTTGTGTGAAAAGTAGAGTATTTAGTTAAAGTTGTAGAGGGTTAAAGTTGTCTTAGTCTTGGGCGCTCTTGAATCCCTCGCTGTCTCTGGATTCTAGCCATTAACTCCCTCGTTTCCTCGCTGTCGCTCGGGAGTTAACTAAGGAATCCTTCGATGCGCCCGTGGCATAATGCACTGCTTTATTCTCTTGGTTAATTATCTACTATTATTCAAGTGGCTAAAGTTTCAAGTGCTTAAAACAATTTTCTCGAAAATCGCACGCACCCTGCTCACATCCAACCCTCTGCAGCGGGCACGCTCAGACTCCGCCTCTTTTTGCTGAGATTTGGAAGCGCCACCCCCGACGGGGTAACACACACAGAAAGAATCTGCACCGGGCGCTCCGAATATAACCTCTATCTGACCGTTATTACGGATTAGTTTATAGAGCCACTGACAGTCACACATTTATTGAGAGACTACGAAATTCCACCCCTAAATGGTATAAAATAATTTAACATTTTGTCGTTCGCTCAGTACTCCTATGGAGTTGATAAGTTTGTGACAAATCAATTATCTCATTTGTTGTTTGATAGCTCAGCACAATGTCGGGAGCACGCACGCAGCTGGCGGACTCGTCCACTTCACCTCCTCTCAGGTACGTTCACGTTAAAATGATCATTGCATTTTACAATTTTCCAGGTTAAATTTAATGCATGGTGCGTAGCCTTGAAAAATGTAACTCGGAAAATTGGCGAATGATTCGATTTGGATAACGCATTAATTGTTTTATGAAATATTAAATTACATTTTTAATATCAAAAAATCTTGTCTGAGTGGTTTTTTGAGAAGTTTTTTTCTAAATCTTGATGGAAATCGACAAAAATCTCCAGACGTCGCGATCTTGACGTGTAAGGATCGACCATGTCAAGGTCGTCCCGCTATCATCTTCTCGGTCTGCCGCGAGGACTGCATTTAAATCTACCCCACTCATCTACCCCAATAATAAAGCTGAAAGTTTGTGAGTTTGTTTAGATGTTAAGATGTTTAGATGTTTGTATGTTTGTGTTTCAATCATGCCTAAACCAATGAACCGATTTGGATCAAACTTGGAATAGGCATAGATAGTGACCTGGAATAGCATATAAGCTATTCAAAATGTTAGTATCCTATCAATTTTTAGTATCCTAAAAATTGTTCTATAAAAATAATAATTGCTGCTCACGATAAAATTATAATAGTAACGGGTTGCCTCTGGAGTAATCCTGCTTAGTAGGTAAACAAAATATAAAATGATATAATTAATTTTAATTTTATTTAGCATAATATAGGCGTCGATTCTGTTGTTCACTGACTAAACTTAATTAAACTAAATTTTGCATGTTCTTATTTTGTTCTCACTAAAGACGAAAATTGCATGTCGTTGAAAGTGACATAACTAAAAGTATAATCAAAATGGCGCCTATGAGCTTCATTGTAGTCTTTTTCACGGCGGAACGTATGCAAGATACTTCGAGATGATGTCAAAATCAGTCTAATAGTAATGTCCTAAAGTTTAATCGAGATTATCAAAATCGATTTTTGTGTCACTACTATCAATTCATCTCAATCGATTACAAGGTTCATTCATAGACAAAATTACTAAACCAACGATTATATTTTTACTTATCGATTCATCGATTGTTTCGAATTTAATTTTTGCACTCTCTAATAGATTACGTTCCATTTTACTCAGTACTGTTATTTGGCGGAGTTTTTTAGAAAATGTTTATTGTTTATTTATTTATATTTTACGGCTCGTTTATGATAATTTATGAAATAATTAAACAGAAAATAGACAAAAACATTTTTTTTTTGTATGTTTTATCGTTTAATTTTATTTCTTGACTTTTTTGTTTCAAAATTGTTGTGAGCCACACAACGTGAAACGAAACAAGTTCAATGGGTCTTGCATACGTTCCGGCGTGAAAAAGACTATAGCAGCTGTTTTACACGGCAAGCAAAATGGTCTTGACTAAATCTACCCACAATTACTTCATTTTTACTAAGATTAAGAAACTTTAGGAATGTCACTGTAATAGTCATTCCATTTTGGACTTTATCGTTAACGAAATAAGAACGAAGCATTTTAGTTTAGTTAACTTTAGTCAGTGAACAACAGAATCGGGGCCATAATCTCTAGGCCGCCGGTGGCGCTACGAAGTACTACGAGTGCTACGCGCGTAAAGTTGAATTTCCAACTCGCACACTTTCCATCTTTTTTAATTATAAAGAACCTAACCTACCTAAAACGAATGCTACGGAAGAAATAACTTTGTTTAGGCTTTTTGACTGAAACAGAACAACGCGCGCGCAAGAAGTCAACATACTCAAAGCATCATGCATAGTATCATCGGTAACCTCATAAACCAAGTGTACTTGAAGTCCAACGGTATACGACAAAAGCTTAGATCTACGCTTCTCCTGCACGTTAGCAGGGGCCAGCGACGTGTGATATATTTTCCATTCACAAGCTTCAGGCGTTCTTGTGAATGACCACTATTGTTTTAGTGACAACCACCGCATAAACTACTCGGCGCTGAAGTTCGCGTACGACGGCTCAGACGACGAGGGCCCAGCGCTGACAACGGAGCTGCCGTCGTGTGTGTACGCGGCGGCCCGCGGACGCCTGCAGCTGCCTCTCGCGGCATATGTGCACCAGCACTCCAGGTCATTGCATTCTGGTTAGTAAAACCACTAATTATAATCATGGTAAAATGATGGCCTTTACATTATAAGACCCAATATGAGCTAACGGTGCTATATGACATCTATACTGAATGTTATGCTCCGGTAGCACAGCACTCAAGTTAGTAATTAAACATAACCCATCCTTTGACAGACGGGTAAAAAAACGTAAAACGGAACCAGATAACTGATACCTACTTACTTATATAGTTTTTGTTTGTAAATACATATTATACATAGAAACACCCAGACCCCGAGATAAATATTTGCTTTAAGTTTTGTTAAATGCAATATGGCCATGTAATGTAACCCGGGAGGGAAAACTAATGACTTACCTAATGCCCTCGCGAACGAAGTCGCGGGTATAGCTAGTTTAAGAATATGAAATTTCTCATTCATTCAATGTCTCTCTTGTATCAGGATTTCCTAGAACATAGTGTGCGTTGTTATTAGATTAATTGGTATAAAAGAAACTACGAGTGTTCATAGCTCACAGCGCACAATTATCCTTAACCCAAGTCCGGACTCATTTGTATTTCAACTGAAAATGAGAATTTCTAACTCTAGGCTTCATGTAAATGAAGACTCAGAAATTCACTCGATTTCGTTATTTTCCAAACAATTTCCACAAGTCATGTTGCATGTTGTCTTGCAAATAGGATACCTTTGCATTGAATAGCATAAAAGGTTACCTACGTAAAATGTTACTAATTTAATTCCACAAGTGCGTAACCGCGGACGGAAGCTAATGTCCTCCTTACTCATTAATATCATGAATACGTTTGTGAGGATGTATGGAACCTTGTACTGAACGGATTCGGATAGACACGGATAGTCTATCTCTGCAGAGATAGACTGGAATAAGCACAGGTCACTTTTTATCCGCAATGTGAATTACTACCGAGGGAACGTGGGTAATACCGCTGACGCTGAGCTTACCTAGTCTATCTACGAGTATACTCAGCTTAAATTAATATCTACTGTGACAGACGTGCTGCTGGAGACGTCAGCAGAGCCCGAGTACCAGTGCGGGGGCTCGCCGTACCGCGTGCAGCGCGCTGCCGCCAACGTGCGCGAGCGCCGACGGATGCTGAGGTCCGGACCCAATGGGTACCACAACATATTTTACTTAGACTTCTAATGCTAAAAAAAACATTAAGTAGGTCCCTACATTTTGCTCTGGTTAACGGAAAGTTTGTATACCTACGAGCTTTATCACACTGGCTGTGGGCGCGCGAATTCTTTACGTGTCCGTGACGTCTACGTTGCGTGTCCACGGCGCGTCTTCGCTGCGCACCCGCTCCGCTTTGAATCCGCTCGTCAACCGCCAGTGTGATAAGGCTCTACATCACCCAAATCTTCACCATAAGTAGGTACTTACCTACTCTGTTAGTTTGATAGCAGTCTTGTCAAACGGCGCGGAGATAATATGTGTGCTAATATGTGTGATAATATGTGTTTTGAAACTATCATAGTTACGAACATAAACACTGTTATCAACGAGATATTTACCATGATTTTTCGGTCAACAGGTGATCTCAACGGAATGCCATTACATATTGATAACAGTGTTTATAATATGTGTGCTGTCTGTGGTCTCCTGTACCATTCGGTTCTAATCAAGATTGAAGCTCAGGATTTAAGATTACATACTGAAGTCAATAAATACCTATGTATTTAATTTCATTGTCTAGAAACCAATGTTCTAGTAGGCCAAATGAGCGCTTCAAAGCTATAATATGTGCATTGTGTTGTGACTTTAGCAGTATAAACTCGGCGTTCGATGAGCTGCGCGTACACGTGCCGACCTTCCCGTATGAGAAACGGCTCAGCAAAATTGACACGCTGCGCCTCGCTATCGCTTACATCGCGCTGCTCAGAGAGGTAAGACACCGATGCCACTAAAGTAGATAATTAGCTAATTAATTAAAAAAAAAAGATTTTATTATAACATGGCGCATTATCCGCTGCAGTTCTTCTGATGCTTTGTAATGTAACTATCGATAGACTAAATGAATATATTTTTCTTGTAAAGAAGTCACAAGCTTGTATAAAAAACTGATCTAGATCTATTTAAATAACTTTGTGCAGGTGTTGGACGCAGACTACGATCCCTTGACGTACGTGGAGAAATGTCTCCGAGGGGAGATCAAAGCTGATCGCGCGCATTGGAATACAAGCGGTAAGATTGATTTACCTACAAATCGACCACCCTAAGTGTCAAAATTGCATAAAACGGGCACACTATCAACTCTATTATATCTCACAAAAAGCTCTTGTTTCACGTCTTTTGACAAACTTTAACCTATATTCGTATTCTTGAGGGTTCCACACCTAAGTCCCAGTCTTAGTCTACACTAATATTATAAAGAGAAAAGATTTGTTTGTTTGTATGTTTGTTTGTTTGTCATCCATATTTATCCTCACTTATACCTACATACCTAGCAAAGTAATAAAGCCTTGATTTTGACAGATCTAACAGCACGGCTGTCGTGGATAAACTGGGAGAACCTCGGCGTAAATCCGCAGCGGCGAAGCGTGCTCACCTCGCTGGCTCTTAGCTCCGACAACCTTCAGTTCACGCATAATTAACAACGACAACTGCAAGGAATATTTCGCTTTAGCTACATGCTCACACAATCGTTAAGCAGCTCTACACTCACGAAGTTGGTAACTTCGTTTCGTGCAACCACGCCTCGCTTCGTGCTACTTCGTATAGTTGTCGGTTTTTGCACCTGGCGAGTACGCTTGGAGTCTCCCTTTGACGTCAAAGGGACTCCAAGCGTCCTCCCAACAAATGGGAGTTACTGTAATTTCCTTCATTTTGATACCCCACTTTTTTTTATTAACGTATTTTCTTTTAATATGACGAATCCATATTTTTGTATTCTTCTTTTAATTTCCTTCATTTTGATACTCCACTCGATATGATTGGCAATTTTTTTTTTCACTATTTCGCACATAGGTTTCCCCATTTAAAAAACCTATCCTATGACATTTGGTTTATTAGGACGAATCTAACGTAACGATACTTTAAATGTCTAAATCCATCCAGTCGTTTGGACACATTCTAACACAATTTTTTTTTTCTAGTCGGCATTATTTTAATTTTTGGTGCAGAAATGTACACAGAATGATGTCCAACGACATACATACAAGATACGCGCGAAAAATATAACCTTCCTTCCTAGATAAAAAAGGCGTATGAACACGGCACAACGAAATCGTACATTTAAAAATACCTACTCGCAAAATAAAAATGACTTTGTAATGTGTAAGGCCTACGTCGTAGTAAGTATAAAGGACCCTATTTTTCAGCCTTTATCTTTAGTAATTAGTAAGATCTTCTCACTTAACTCTTTGTGTGTTGCAATACGTGGTTAATAGTTCTTATAAAAATATTTTTCACAATGAATGTTATACTTATATATTGTCTGTCACAGTAAAAATGAGGTGTATCTCTAAAAACAACGATCTCTGTTATTCATATTATAAATCTAAGTTTGTAGCTATTATTGATTGTTTGAGCATTTTTAGCAAAAGTAGCGCGTCAAGTATTGCAGATGGCGCATTTCGCAAATTATTATCTTATTTATGCAATAAAAATGTACATTTACCTATCATACACAAATTAACCTTGACTTCTAAGAAATAAGGTCGAAGTTGAATGTGCACCTAATAGCCGGCTAAATGCGTGATTTTACTTCGATGTTCAAACCTTTTTTTTCTAAATGTTGGCAAACCGATAACCGTAAACAATCTTTAGTAAAATAATCATACGTTCTACGTTCATTCAGAATCGAATGAGATATAGATTATAAGCCATAGTGACCCTAAATACTTTAAAATAAGGTTTGAATTGGTCTGAGCGGTCGGTCCAGGAGCGGGCCTCGCAATTCCTGACGGTATCTCAAAGGAGAACGGGCAGGCATGTATGAAGCGCCGCCCAAGTCAAAAAACGATCGCCCGCAGAGTGGACGTATAGTGGAATGGGTAGACCTTCTAAAACACTACATTTGATTGTATGACAGCAAAAAAATCCATCCTACAGAAATCGAGATATTTGCAGTTAAAGGTGGTGACTTTTACAATCATATTTATTGACTTACAGGCTTCCCGCAGACAAGCCACTATGGGCATTCGATAGAACTTTAGAAGCACTACATTTCATTGTATGACAGCTAAAAAATCCATCCTGCAGAAGTCGAGATATTTGCAGTTAAAGGTGGTGACTTTTACCATCATCTTTTTTAACTTACAGTTATGGGCATTCGATAGAACTTTAAAAGCACTACATTTCATTGTATGACAGCTAAAAAATCCATCCTGCAGAAGTCGAGATATTTGCAGTTAAAGGTGGTGACTTTTACCATCATCTTTTTTAACTTACAGGCTTCCCGCAGATAAGCCATTATGGGCATTCGATAGAAATTTAAAAGCACTACATTCGATTGTATGACAGCTAAAAAATCCATCCTGCAGAAGTCGAGATATTTGCAGTTAAAGGTGGTGACTTTTACCATCATCTTTTTTAACTTACAGGCTTCCCGCAGATAAGCCATTATGGGCATTCGATAGAACTTTAAAAGCACTACATTCGATTGTATGACAGCTAAAAAATCCATCCTGCAGAAGTCCAGATATTTGCAGTTAAAGGTGGTGACTTTTACAATCATATTTATTGACTTACAGGATTCCCGCAGATAAGCCATTATGGGCATTCGATAGAACTTTAAAAGCACTACATTCGATTGTATGACAGCTAAAAAATCCATCCTGCAGAAGTCCAGATATTTGCAGTTAAAGGTGGTGACTTTTACAATCATATTTATTGACTTACAGGATTCCCGCAGATAAGCCACTATGGGCATTCGATAGAACTTTAGAAGCACTACATTTCATTGTATGACAGCTAAAAAATCCATCCTGCAGAAGTCGAGATATTTGCAGTTAACGGTGGTGACTTTTACCATCATCTTTTTTAACTTACAGGCTTCCCGCAGATAAGCCATTATGGGCATTCGATAGAACTTTAAAAGCACTACATTCGATTGTATGACAGCTAAAAAATCCATCCTGCAGAAGTCCAGATATTTGCAGTTAAAGGTGGTGACTTTTACAATCATATTTATTGACTTACAGGATTCCCGTAGATAAGCCACTATGGGCATTCGATAGAACTTTAGAAGCACTACATTTCATTGTATGACAGCTAAAAAATCCATCCTGCAGAAGTCGAGATATTTGCAGTTAAAGGTGGTGACTTTTACCATCATCTTTTTTAACTTACAGGCTTCCCGCAGATAAGCCATTATGGGCATTCGATAGAACTTTAAAAGCACTACATTCGATTGTATGACAGCTAAAAAATCCATCCTGCAGAAGTCCAGATATTTGCAGTTAAAGGTGGTGACTTTTACAATCATATTTATTGACTTACAGGATTCCCGTAGATAAGCCACTATGGGCATTCGATAGAACTTTAGAAGCACTACATTTCATTGTATGACAGCTAAAAAATCCATCCTGCAGAAGTCGAGATATTTGCAGTTAAAGATGGTGACTTTTACCATCATCTTTTTTAACTTACAGGCTTCCCGCAGATAAGCCATTATGGGCATTCGATAGAACTTTAAAAGCACTACATTCGATTGTATCACAGCTAAAAAATCCATCCTGCAGAAGTCCAGATATTTGCAGTTAAAGGTGGTGACTTTTACAATCATATTTATTGACTTACAGCCTTCCCGCAGATAAGCCACTATGGGCATTCGATAGAACTTTAGAAGCACTACATTTCATTGTAAAACAGCTAAAAAAATCCATCCTGCAGAAGTCGAGATATTTGCAGTCAAAGGTGGTGACTTTTACCATCATACGAGTATTTTTTGACTTACAGGCTTCCCGCAGACAAGCTACTATGGGCATTCGATAGATCTTTAGAAGCACTACATTTGATTGTAAGATATCTCGATTTCTGCAGGATGGATTTTTTAGCTGTCATACAATGAAATGTAGTGCTTCTAAAGTTCTATCGAATGCCCATAGTGGCTTATCTGCGGGAAGCCTGTAAGTTAAAAAAGATGATGGTAAAAGTCACCACCTTTAACTGCAAATATCTGGACTTCTGCAGGATGGATTTTTTAGCTGTCATACAATCGAATGTAGTGCTTTTAAAGTTCTATCGAATGCCCATAATTGCTTATCTGCGGGAAGCCTGTAAGTTAAAAAAGATGATGGTAAAAGTCACCACCTTTAACTGCAAATATCTCGACTTCTGCACGATGGATTTTTTAGCTGTCATACAATGAAATGTTGTGCTTTTAAATTTCTATCGAATGCCCATAATGGCTTATCTGCGGGAAGCCTGTAAGTTAAAAAAGATGATGGTAAAAGTCACCACCTTTAACTGCAAATATCTCGACTTCTGCAGGATGGATTTTTTAGCTGTCATACAATGAAATGTAGTGCTTTTAAAGTTCTATCGAATGCCCATAATGGCTTATCTGCGAGAAGCCTGTAAGTTAAAAAAGATGATGGTAAAAGTCACCACCTTTAACTGCAAATATCTCGACTTCTGCAGGATGGATTTTTTAGCTGTCATACAATGAAATGTAGTGCTTCTAAAGTTCTATCGAATGCCCATAGTGGCTTATCTGCGGGAATCCTGTAAGTCAATAAATATGATTGTAAAAGTCACCACCTTTAACTGCAAATATCTGGACTTCTGCAGGATGGATTTTTTAGCTGTCATACAATCGAATGTAGTGCTTTTAAAGTTCTATCGAATGCCCATAATGGCTTATCTGCGGGAAGCCTGTAAGTTAAAAAAGATGATGGTTAAAGTCACCACCTTTTACTGCAAATATCTGGACTTCTGCAGAATGGATTTTTTAGCTGTCATACAATCGAATGTAGTGCTTTTAAAGTTTTATCGAATGCCCATAGTGGCTTATCTGCGGGAAGCCTGTTAGTTAAAAAAGATGATGGTCACCACCTTTAACTGCAAATAACTCGATTTCTGCAGGATGGATTTTTTAGCTGTCATACAATGAAATGTAGTGCTTCTAAAGTTCTATCGAATGCCTATAGTGGCTTATCTGCGGGAAGCCTGTAAGTCAAAAAACATGATGGTCACCACCTTTAACTGCAAATAACTCGATTTCTGCAGGATGGATTTTTTAGCTGTCATACAATGAAATGTAGTGCTTCTAAAGTTCTATCGAATGGCCATAGTGGCTTATCTGCGGGAAGCCTGTAAGTCAAAAAACATGATGGTAAGAGTCACCACATTTAACCGCAAATATCTCGATTTCTGTAGGATGGATTTTTTAGCTGTCATACAATGAAATGGAGTGTTTTTGAAGGTCTACCCATTCCACTATACGCCCACTCTGCGGGCGATAGTTTTTTGATTTGGGCGGGGATGCCCATTCTCCTTTGCGGGCCCGCTCCGGGCCTCGCAATACCTTGGAGCAATGGGAGGAAATTAGTGAACAATATGAGTATGAATCGTATAAAAAGTGCAATATTTGATCATAAGGTTTTTATATTAAATTATTATTGTTAAAGTGATCGTTTCTGTTTGTGTTTATTATATCTTGTCTAATATAATCTATGAATAAATTTATTTTAACTATAGCTGAAGTAACATCTAGTCAAAATATATCTTCCTCATAGGTGTTCGATTAATATAAGGAAATCATCACTTAAGTAGAAATAGGTTTTTAAACAAATAAAATACTGTATATCAAAACTAATCGTTTTATTTCAATTACCGGTAAATAATTTACACATGTAATCGTTATTTTAAATAAAGTTCTTCTTATATCTAAGACTAGAATACTTTATGTTTATTGCAACAGATTGAAAGTTTTATAAACAACGAGAAAATACTCAACCATCAATGTGATTAATGAACATCGTTGCCTTGGGCCTGTTTTTGCAATCGTTGGATTAATTTAATTTACTTATGCAATTATCCGTTTTAGACTTTATCTAGCCTGGGTGGTAAAAAAAAGTACCTATTATGATTAGTCACCCATAAGTAAAATCACATTGTCATGATTATAAGTACAATAAAATCATCAAAATCAAGCTTAGTGGGCTTGATTGGAAGAAAGAATAACACCAGAATTGTATAAAAAAATATGAGTTAAACCGCTATATGTACTTATATTCTAGATTAAAGTAATTGGACGATGAAAAAATCGACCTTAAAAGGTCTTAGCTCATAGACGACTCCGCTGCCACTCGGCAAAAAGAACATAATTCAAATATGGGCTTTAAGTATTGCTCTTTAGATATACTTTACATTGGCAACATAAATTAGCCGACAGCTCGCTGTCAGCGAGCTTGCTGCCGTCAGACTGCTCAGTGGTTGTCCTCTTAGTTTAGGGCGGTGCTGGGTGGGAACGGTGTTGGAGCAGAGTCGTCTAAGTGGGCTAAGACCTTAAGACAGAATAATTCATACATTAATTTCATTTTTGGAATAACGTTTTTATTCAATTTCTAGTTAAATGCAATTTATTTCACAACTCAAGCGGAAGGAATTAAATAACAGTAATTCTCTATTATAAACATGGAAGAACTAGTTTTGGAAGAAGGCAACATTAAGAAGATCAAGTCATCAACATTGGGCCTGCCCTTATCCCCCGCCCATGCGGGGTCGGCACATGTTCTCTTAGATTAGAGAGATTAAGCATTACACCGTGCGTCTAAGCCGAGAACAAGTACTGTTTTATCCGCAACCAAAACTGCCCAAATTCTAGCTAGGCCGAGATCTGAGATCAAAAAGTATTACCTACACCTATCTAACGTACTTTATCTACAATCGGATTGGTGAATAAATATTAAATAAACCTACGTAAAGGCGGAGACCCACCAACATACATCTTTCAACATATTTCTTTCAAGCTTCGCTATGAAAGAAAATGTATGTTATTGTTTTCACTGCAACCCACGGACACGCTACGCATGAATTGACGTCATTGGTACACGTGTGGCTTGCTAGAATATAGCGCTCACGTAGCTCAATGCTGTCAACGCCATGCACGCTGGACTGTGCTGCGCTACAGTTGTATTGTATATAGTTGAGCGCTAGAAACATATTATCGGACGCGGCTGACAGCCGCGACTGATAGGTATGTACAGTACAAAAACATCCAGCGCGCCAGATCGTAGTCGGACGTCCGAAAGCTCAAGGACACGTCCGCGACTTACGTCCGATAGTTTGCTCAGTATACAATCAGTGATACAGCTCAGTGTACAATCATTATCCAGATCGCGGCTGTCAGTCGCATCCGTAAGCCGCGTCTGATAGTATCTTTCTAGGTTTAATTATTCGTGGATAGCGTGTACTGCAGTGGAAACGTTAACCCACGTTGTCAAACAAATGAACCCACGCAGCTAAAATGCGCCGAGTGCCCGTGCACAGCATCCGCCCTAAATGGAATGTAAACCGTGAAACGGGATCGATATTTTATTAAGGTAGTAAAATGTTGCCCAATGTAAATGTAAGCTTGCGTATTTTTAGATGGGCCTGTATGAGGAAGAATATCATTCTTTACTGTCAAGACTCAATTTGTTTAATATAGGTTGACCAAATCATAAATCATAATACTCTAGTTGTGAAATCAAAATCTCTAAATCACCGTTCGAATATTGTAATTGGTCAATTCAAGTGCGCGTGATAATGACTCACGTAGCAACCTATATTTGACAAACTGAAGAGCTACGGCCATTCTTCCTCGATCCTATTCTGCACGGTATGCCAAAACACACCGTTACCTATCGGAGGATGGGCGGAAGGGAAAAGTACGTGTCTGAAAAAGGTCCTACCTTGAGTCAGTCCGAGGAAAATCTTCCAATTCTTCCGCCGACCGAAATCGTATGGATGTCTGAAGTATTTGGTGATAGCACGCGACCGGGCGTTCATGTGGGATTCGACGCTAGTCTCTCCTCTGGATATGTGCCTTCCGTGCATTATCGTGAGAGAGCCTAGTGCTATAGTCACTCCAACACATGTGTAGGCCATGAAGAATACAGCTCGTCGTTTCCACTCATGCGCGCATATTCTCTGCGCTTCTGTGACAGGTGGGACAGGCAAGTCGTGTTCTCTTGGAAAGTTGTAGGCATCGTATTCGACTAGCTCCTTGATGGGTATTATGGCGCCTGTTTGATTAATGCGCACGGGATGGCCGATTAGGTCGGAGTCGTTGTTCGGTAGGAGACCACCTGAAATGTGAATTAATATTAAATTTGGTGTAGGTACGTATGTACTAGATTACTTCTTATTAAGTTTAGTAAATGTTATTCATCAATCTTCACATTTTAAACAAACTAACCTGTGTCATTGACCCATATAACTTGGTACCCGAGATCCAGTCCAGCAATGATGATGAATAAAACTCCAACAACCATGAACACCATGTATAGATAGAAGTACCTGAAAACAAGAAGGATCCATACTAATATTCAAATATAATATAATATTGTAAACATTGACGTAATCAATGTTGATCTAACGTATGTATCCCCCGTATGTACCACCAGTACCTACGTACGTAGTGTAGTATGTTTTGTGTATGTGTGCGTGGTGTATGCTGTTATTGTTATTGTGTCATGAATGCTCAATTCATGTGTATTACAAATATTATTTTTGTGTACCTGACGACCTTACTTCATTTTTAGTTTTGTTTTGTGTCGTGTATGTGTATGTTATGTTTCTATCGAGAACATAGTGTCTAGTCAAACTTATTTTAGTTTAAAGACACTTCCTACCTGAATATGTATGTTACTTTAAACTGAATAAATATCTATCAACGATTCTACGATCTACCGATAATAATTAAATTTACAATAACAGTACTACGCTATTGATATTCCTAGCAACAATGAGCCATATAAATGTGAGAGGTATACCTGTGACCCTACTATACAGGCTTTTTAGTCCTAGTGTGGGGAACAGAGGTTTAACCATGGTACAGACCTATCATGAAACTGCAAATACACCAATATTGTTTTTAGTGAAACCATTGTACCGCTATACCTGTTTCTGTCACAATAAACTTTATCTTATCTTATCTTTATCTTACCTCGCGTTGAAGTAACCGACGCAGTTGTTCAGCCAAGGGCAGTGATGGTCCATACAGAGCACGCAACGATCGCAGACGGAGCAATGATGTGTGCGCTGTGGCTTCGGCGCGATACACTTCTTGCAGACACTCGCCACTTCAGTATTGATGTTCTAGAACAAAAATAGACAAAGACTAAAAAAATTAAAGTAATTAAGGACACACCATACATTTGATTTTAGCGCGAGCCGCGCTGCCGCCGGCCGCTTCGCACGCAGCGCCGCGTCTCCGTAAACGAGCACTCAAGATTCTTTAATTACAAACAAGAAGCAAAAACATTTTTCTTGTAAAATTCAGGGTCCAAGGGTGGTTAATGTACGTCGGAACACCACTAACTCAAGAGGTTCATTAGTACATTTAACTTACATGAGGAGGATATCCAGGAGGAGTAATCACTGCATGGTAATAGTGGAACACTATATTCATCAGTAGCCAGTTACCAAATATGACAAGGAATCCAGTGATATAAGGGTTCCGCTCCCACCAATATGGTAAACCCACCCAGTACGCAATCATAACCACTGCAGTTGTCAGAAATGATACACAACACACAAACACCTGAAAACACAGAATTATTTTTTAAGTAGGTAAGTACGTTTTTTAGTAAAGGTATCTTAAAAAAGCTTTTGTGTGTGTGTGTGTGTGTATGAGTGTGTGTGTGTGTGTGTGTGTGTGTGTGTGTGTGTGTGTGTGTGAATACTGTAATAAATGCTGGGTAATGTTAGCCAATGTTGTTTTCTTGGCACTTGAACAAAACGCTACAATCACAGCTACAATAAAGGTAAAGTCAGCAACAACTGTAGGTACATATAATTTTAATCTAGCTTACCTTTCCTAAATATCTTGCAAAATTTTCAACAATCCAATGCAATGGTTCCAAGAAGAAGTCAACAAGATAGTTGTTGTTCATGTGTTCATTGTAAGTAAGGCAGCAAATTACAAATGTCATTCGGGATATCATTAGACATAATCGCAATCTGAAATAGAATTTAAATTAATCACATATGAAAACTAGCTTTATATTGTACACTAGCTGTCCGCAGTGGGGTTACCCGCGATCCCTCGTTAAAACTTCATTACCCCAGGATAAAATATAGCCAATGTTCATCGAGGATAAAGTGGGGTTCTATTGGTGAAAGAATTTTTCAAATCGGTCCAGTAGTTTCGGAGCCTATTCATTTCAAACAAACAAACAAATCTTTCCTCTTTATAATATTATATTTATTGCACAAGTAAACTATATGCAACAGCTATTTGTGTAAGCCGCAGGAAATGTTTAAAAACAATTCACCCTTCATAATGTAAATTCAATTCAATTCAATATATTTATTTCAGACCACTAATTACATGATCCATATAACTTAAAAACTAACATTATTTATATTACAAAGTTACCTACTTGGACAAGAAAGCAATAATGTACTCTTGTATAAAATGGCAATCAGTGTCTAGCCTCGTATTTTAATAGCATAAATTACTTTATTACTGCTTATTATTACAGGAGTACAGTAGCATAACTAAATTTACATATTATTGACATATTCTAAGTGATCCCAGCGGTCCTATCACTCATTTATAAAACATATTCATTATGTGTAAGGGCGCCTTGAGATTAGCTGCGCGGCACTTAGCGGCTAATTTGAAAGTACAGTTCACCATTGAATGTACATGATTCAGTTCTCTGTAGTTTTCACATCTGATGTTTTAAGATACAACTTAAAAAATATGTTTTTTACTAGCTTCGTATTTTCACTACCTTTTACCTAATTAAAAAAAAAAAAATAGTAAAAAAGTAAAGTTAGTAACTTCATATGAGTCAGTGGCCAACTCTGGTGATGGAGTTTTTAGGCCACCTTAAGGCCTCTGTCATGGCTTATCGACTTAAATAGCCAGGACCGACAATTTAACGTGCCCTCCGAAGCACACAAAATGCCACTGGCGGTCACCCATCCACTTACAGACCGTTTCAAACGTTGCTTAACTTCGATGATCTATCAAGAACGACTAAGCAAGCACGACCACGAGAAATAGTTGTACAGCGTGAAACGTAAAAGTTCTATGTGTCAGGGATACGTTCCTACGTGAAAAATACTATAGACATTTATTATTTTTGGGAACCGCAGGATAGGCAAAGTAAGCAAGCAAAAATGGCGTTACTAATACACTTGAAGGGTTAACATTATTTTTATTTGATTACAGGCGCCAGTTCATACCTGGTTTTAGTAATGATATTTCGCAGCTTTTCACAGCATCCCCGAAAACCACCTCGAAGTGGATTCTTCCATCTTATAACCACCATGATTTTGCTTCGCTTCTAGCAGGTACGACACTAAGCAAAATTCAATCTTTTGATAATAAATAAAACATCAATATACCCATTTTTCAGAACTAGACACTTTTAGGAAAGCACAACCAGTAAAAATTATTTAGGGAAAGATAATATAAATATCTAACCCTCCGAAGAACATAAACAAAAACTGTGACAGACAGAAACCAAACCAACCATTTTTATTATGGTTGTTGTTATTTTGAAGAGTAAAAGGTTAACTAAGGATGTATAGTGCCACAAACTTAACTGGTGGACCGGTGACCAAAAGAACTGTATTTATTTTTCTGCCAACACCAAATGCGATAACAGCGCCTCTCTCACCGATCCAGATAAGTTTGTGGCCCTCTACGAGATTATTGTAACATTTAAGTTAAAAATTATCAGCTTACAGCTATAATTTTGTTTTTTTGGAAGTGTCCTCTTAAATATGAAAAATCCGAAATAGAATGAACAAGTTATTGACAGAATTCCTCCTTCAACATTTTGTGATGGTTTTTGACAACTACACGTATGCACAGTACAAAAACATCCAGCGCGCCAGATCGTTGTCGGACATCTGAACGCTAAAGGACACGTCCGGCCCCTTGATTACGGATCTCGCGACAGGCGTAATCTCGCAGTCACCGCTGTCAAACTTGTATTAAATGGACGTAGTTATGCGTAAAGGGAGCGATCCGTCCGTTAACACAAGTTTGACAGCGGTGACTGCAAGATTAGCCTGTCGCGAGATCCGTAATCAAGGGGCGGGACTTATGTCCGATTGTTTGCACAGCTCATGAGCTCAGTGAACAATCATTATTCAGATCCGATAGTATGTTTCTAGCAGATGTCATGTCATACATTCTGGTTCTGCTCTCGTGAGCAGCTTTTGTCCCACCCCTTGAAGCTATTTATCCGTACCAAAAACCACATTAATCGCACATAGTTTGTCTGTCAGTGTCATTAAAATACGAGGTGTATTTATTGACCGAGCGAGCGAAGCGTCTCAGTTTCGTGATTGGCCAAAAATGCTTTTGTCCTTCTGTCAGTAATCGCCTACAGGTCGCATTTATCAACCGATTTTGACGAAAATAAGCACACAGGTTCCTTGATTTATTAAAAAACGATAGTCGATTGCTATTTTTGATTGGGGTGAAAATAGGGGGAAAAGGGGAGAAGTTTGCTGTAGCGTTATTTATCGACAGATTTGAATTAAATTCATAAGGCATATTATGGACTTAATTCTACACAAGTTGTAATGAAAAAAAAATCCAAAAGGGGGAGGTGAAAGAGGGGAAAGTGGCTGGATGTTTGTTTAAGCGTTATAAAAGACGTTTTTTCGTAAAATGTATACCTACCTATACCAATCAGACTACGCAATCCTCTCCGCCTTCACGAGACAAACCCGTTGACACCAGATTCGACCCCCTAGGACCAAAGGAACGCGAGTAATCACTAAAACGTATTCCTCTCTTTTGCTTAAAAGTGTACATAGGCATAGGTAAGCCTATTAGGATAATACAAAGCACCTAAATTTCAATTTTGTTCGCGAGGTCTCCAGTTCTCACAGAACCACTAGTTTACACGCGTGTACACTCAACAAAAAATGTGGTCTACCACCCTACGTTGAGGTTCATTTGAACGTTATGAAACAACAAGATTTTTACTAATAAGACAGTTAGAAAGGTAAACCCTATCGGTAGTTAGATTTCACAGACACCTGTTGTCAAAAGTGGTAGACCACTTTCTTTGCTGACCGTACATAGATTTAGCATGGTACCTTTTTGAAAAAAGTAAGATGTAAAACAGTAGCTACTGCGCGCGGCTTCGCCCGGTACTACGTAGGTACTAAAATTTTGAATAGCCTAAAATCTATTCCAGATTAGGTACTTACTTCTACACCTATTCCAAGTTTCATCCAAATCGGTTTAGGCGTGATTAAAACACTAACATACTCACAAACTTTCGGCTATAATATTAGTAAGATGAGTGAGTGGGATAGGACTAAGGTTCAGATAAGAATTACCAGCAATTTTTTAAATCAGTTTATTTTTGAAGGATCATAGAAAAGCTACATATTAAGACCAAAAAGAGAGTTAAAGAATTATAACATTCAAATTTACATATTAGTAAGTGATGGGCCTCATTGAAACAAAAAATATGAGTACCTAAGTAGGTAGGTACATTCATTTATGTACTAAGCATCATAATTAGCAAAAGAATATCAACAGATATTATATTCTTTGAGCAATTTATTAACAAGACAAATAATTAGGTAGATACTTAGGTATAGAATACAGATAAGTACAGTCACGGACAATAAGATGTATACACGTCAAATTTTCAGAAAAATGTATACGCGATAAATTATCAAAAATATGTACACACCATTCGTATCAAAAAGATGTATCCATTTT
Source organism: Epirrhoe alternata (assembly GCA_963565295.1). Taxonomy (NCBI): domain Eukaryota; kingdom Metazoa; phylum Arthropoda; class Insecta; order Lepidoptera; family Geometridae; genus Epirrhoe; species Epirrhoe alternata. Next base: position 9,092,474 of record OY751375.1, read on the forward strand.
CAGAAAACGTAAAATTTAAACTGCTGATCGTAGAGACTTGAAATTTTCAGATCACCACTGCAGCAGTGGTTCATTGAAAATTAGATAATGCTAAGTTTTATGTTTGTGATTACAAGGAATACGTTTTTCATACTAATGTTTTCAGCACTTTTCACCCCCTAAGGGATGATTTTTTCAAAACAACCTTCATAGTTCATCTCTATGCACTAAGACAAGCATGACCTGAAAATTTCAAGTCTACGATCAGCAGTTTAGATTTTACAACGTTTTCTGAAAATGGATACATCTTTTTGATACGAATGGTATATACATATTTTTGATAATTTATCGCGTAAGTATACATTTTTTTGAAAATTTATCGCATATACATTTTTCAGAAAATTTGACGTGTATACATCTCATTGTGCGTGACTGTACATAACAGTTATGTTATGATTAAATTATTTTTTTAGCAATGAAAAGCATGAATATAATGAGAAATCGATACTATACTAAGAAAAACGAATTAGGTAGGTACCCACATCAACCTTCAAACCACGATAGACCACCACACACACCACACATGATGACTTACCTTATAATTAATAACTACCATCAAACTAAAGAAAGTGTGTGCTCGCTCATTTAACATACCAAATTGCTAAATCAAGTAAAATTTTTGTGTGATCACAATGACATATTTTTGAATGACTGCGGATCAGAACGCAACAATTAATCTTCAGAAAGATTTAGATCATTTCAACAACTGTCTACTTGCATGTCGTAAAAACATAATACATTATAACTCAATGCGTAAAAATAATTATTTTTCTAAAGAAAAACATTAAATACCAGATCTGGTTCAGTATAGAACTTGTGTTTCCTGGGAAAACATGGGCTGGCACTTATTCTTCGAATATTTGTCGAAGAAATTGGTCATTATGTTACAGATTTTGGAAATATTGAAACTTGTGAAACATTAATGTTAAGCGACTTTCGTTGCTGACTGTACATGAATATGAAATCCTGAAAATATTTGATCTTTTATTGAACAAGATAAGATAAGATAGCCTTTTATTTCCCAAAAAGTACTTACTTAAGAAACATTTTCTCTTACATTATAATTTATAACATGCAATTCTTCAATTAGGTACGATTTTTATACAATTTAAATTCATGCATTCATTAAATTTTTTAATTGGGATGTCCAGTTTTGGACGTAGGCCTCATCCATTATTTAGTTTTAACTCCTTTTTTCATAAATCCTACACCGTTTCTTCCACGTTTCATTCTTGTGTATAGCAAAATGTAGTTTTGTACTCTATTATGTGGGTCCTTTCTTTTTGGACTTATTCATTAAACAAACGTATGTGAGCTCATTGGTAGGTTATGTTCGTTTTTTCTTGATTTTTTGGAGGGTGGTGGTCTACTTTTATTGAATAGGATCGAGAAACCATTGCTTTTGGGTGACGTTATTCTTAATCTCTGGTCATTGCGATTGTCAGTGGACGTGGTGCCGACCCCTATACTAACTACATAGTTTTAAATAAATCACAGTTCGTAAAATGTTCTTGAACATTTTGATATAAATTACATGTATTTTATTAAAGCTTATGCTTTTTCAAAATAAACTAAATACTTTTTTTTAAAGTAACATTTCGCTAATCTATTGCGATTACACTAAAATATTTAAAGTGAGATCATAATCTACATTATTTATGACGTCAGCGAACGGAATGGCAATGGCATAATATAATAATTATTACCAACAACATTTTTGTTATAATCCAAATTATCCTTTATTGCGAGCCAAACACATGCATAATCATAATAATGTTGGTTGCTTAAAATAGCGCAACTTTAGGAATATAGTTCGAAAGGACATTTCCCACCTACAAAAATAATAACTACTTCTCCATATAATTTAATGGCTACTAAAAAAATATTCCATTATTGATCGAAAAAAAGAGAAAAATTATCAAATCGAAATATAAACGTTATTCGTTTTCAAACCTTAAACTATAGTATAATTAGGCGAAAATCTAGCGGACTACTTAAATGTAATTATCACTAGTACATAAAACTAGAACATAACATGAAAATGTTTTAGGTTCTGGAAAACACATAGAAAAACACAATAATGCCTGAGCTTCTCTCAAATTTAAGGCACAAAACCAACAAAAAATAAAGTATAATGTACAAAAAAAGTATAAAAAGTATTAAGTTTTAGGATATATAAAAATCAATTGAATGTAGTATTCAGTTAAAAACCAAAATGTGTTTTGGAATGTCATGTATTACATGTTTCGGAATATAACTAGTTATAACAAGATGGGAGACCACTCCAAGCTACATCAAAATTGGACCTCTATTCCTCTAAGGTTTAGAACACTACGAAGTATATTTTTGGCACAAAATCTATCAGGTATCTAATAAACTAAAGTACTCATTCATCTGCCAACTATTGTAATGTAACTAACATTTAATTTAATCACAATATAACCCTGCACTTAGATGATAAGATTCAGTCGACATATACCTATATAATTCCTTATTATATAAGAATCTGCCGCTTCTAAGAATAAATTGCTTTTCTCTTCTACCTTACATTTAATTCTCCTAAAAGAATGAATACTTCTTCAGTTTTATTAGGTTAACTTTCCAAATCAAGGCATGTTTTAAAAAAAAATCGTATTTGGAAAGTTATTTGTAAAATACTGTAAGAAATACAACAGATGAAAAAACTCTTACAGAATTTGTTTCTTCATTACCTACTTTAAATCTGCAATTATATTTCACCAACAAAATGAGACCGTAAAAATTGTTTGCTAATGTAGTTACTAACTACTAATGTAGTGCCAATTCTCGGGCTACATATAAGAAATAGATTAGTAAATTTTAGCTTACTCTAATATTGAAGTATTGAATTCAAAATATTTAGTAAAGAACGGCATGTTTGTACATATAGATACCTAATGCCAGTTGTTTGGCATAAAAATAATTTACAATGTTTCTCTGTGATGGTTTCCGAAGTTACAGTATTCTGTAAACATACTTGTAATACTCCATTGCGTCGAGAGTCCGTTGAACTGCGGTCATACGCTTGCTCAGCTGTTTAGTAGACAGCATCAACATCTGTAACGAAAATACACACAAGTACTTAGATTTATTTATTTATTATGGCACACAAAACAGAAGATTCATTCGATTCATCCACAGAATTCTATAGAGTTTAAAATTTTTGGATTCATCGGTCGGAATTTAAATTGCTAAAATAATTAATGGCAGGACGACGTCTGCCGGGACCGCTAGTGCCGCTAGTTTCTAATATTGGTGATAATTATATTTTTTTGTGTAGTTCCGTTCATTACCTCCTACTACTACTTGCCACTTCCTGTATACAAACAAATAGAAGTTTTGTTACCGAGAGAAGTTACAATACCTGTATCTCAGTCCTGAGCGGTAGAATCGCGATAAGCCACCACAACCAGATTGGTCCATTCGGGTTATCCCACCACTCGCCTTCCAAGTTCATTTCGGGGAAGGGTCCGAAGCAAGTGGCTATATCTGTGCGAAGAGCTGTATCGAGAGAATGGAGCCATTGTTGGACCTTGGAGTTTATCTGCTGGGCTAGCAGTTGCAGGTGGAATATAGTCACGTCTGCCACAGGTGTGATGTCGGTGTGCTCTTCAATCCGAGCGTAGGGACATCTGGGGAAAATGTTGAAATTAATATAAGCAAAGGTGTTTAGCTTGCGGTGCGACTTATGTTTGTATGATCTACAAATACTTGTCTCGGGTCTGGGTATTTTCTATGTATAATATGTACCTACTAGCTACTGCGCGCGGCTTCGCCCGCGAGTTACCAACATTTGAGAAGCCTATATGCTATTCCAGGTCGCTATTTACGCCTATTCCAAGTTTCATCCAAATCGGTTCACTGGTTTAGGATTAGTGAATTAGTTAGATTAGGGAATTAGTGATTGAAACACAAACATACAAACATCATCTAAACAAACTCGCAAACTATCAGCGTTATTATATTAGTGGGATGTATTTACAAACCAGTTATCTAGTACCCATAGCACAAGCTCTGCTTACTTTGGGTCTAGATAATTCTGTGTGAAAAAGTCCAGCATTATTAAATAATTTGTTTATTATTTCTATTTGTTTGAGGATTATCTATTTTAGAAAAAAGTAAAGATACGGAGGATGTTTTAAAGCAATAATTTGGACAAAAAACAAAGTTCCAAAATATGTTTTGTTTGATTGCAGACCGTGCTAGCCTCCAAGTCAATAATTTTCATATGTAACCCAAAAATTTGATCCAGATCAGATTTGAACCAGCGACTTCGACCGTGACCGTGTAAGCTATGGGACAATCGATTAAAATTATGATCCAAATAACTTTCACTTACCCATTTATTATAACTTTCTGAAGGACCCGGAACCTGGATATGCCGACTGTCGACAGAATTGACCTGCCGTCTTCAAAAACCACGCAATCACGGACCTCAACAATCTAGACAGAAAATTATCTTTATAGCTCTGACTTTGAACTTATGATTTGTATATTAGCAGACCTTTGCCCAGCAGTGGGACAGTAGGTATAGGTTGAAAAAATATATGTATATTAGCAGCTTTACTTGTAACTAAATATGTAATCAAATCTTAGATATCCATAAATAATATAATACTTAATAAAATAAAAGACCCGGGTAGCGATTCCGGAATACATCCGGTTTGACGACCTCTGTGGCGCAGTGGGTCAAAGCCCGCTTGGGACGCAGAAGGTTGCGGGTTCGATCCCCGCCGCGGGATAAATGTTTGTATTTTATGCAAATATTTATCTCGGGTTTGGGTGTTCTATGTATAATATGCATGTATTTACAAACTAAAAGTATATAAGTAGTATATCAGTTATCTGGTTCCCAGGACAAGCTTAGCTTAGTTTGGGGTTATGATGCTGTTTATTTTCAAGAATTATTAAAAAAAAATACATTCGGTTCAGAATAGGTCAGCTGTTCAACCGACCGCAACCAATCAGAGTGCAAGAAACGTCAGTTTTGGATCAATTCCTGCACTGTGATAGGTTGCGAATTGCGATCGGTTGAACAGCTGACCTAATCCGAACCGAATGCATTCCGCTAAACTCTGAATCGCTACCCTGGGTCGTATTCGCGTTCCTTTTCTCGTTCGTTTGATGAATATTCGGATGCTTCCCACCACGACATCTGGCCAATTTTTCGGTTTGGAATATTTGGTCCTCGGTAATGACCATGTTTTAACGTTTGAAAAATTGGCATTCTTTTTATGTCAAGTTTATTAGTAAGAGCCTATAATTATATGTAGTTTTGATAACATTCATTAGTTAATTTGTTACGATAAACGATAAAATAACAGAACGCGAAACACTTACCGTGCCATAGTTAGAGTAGGTATCATCTCCTAAAGACGCAAGCATCCCGAATCTTCGCGAGCCGGAGTTTAGTACGCCCCGGATCACCTTTCGGAAGTCACTGTCGAAGATCATCAATGGGCAGGAGATGCTGAAACAAATGGATATTATTTACGACGCTAACCCATAGTACACATTCGGCGTTTTGAAGCGCGCGCTTTGGAGAACTAAAAAAAAACTATGTGGTCCTATACATCCGTAAACATTACGAGATGACGAAACGCGCGCTTCTAGTAACAAATATCGTACAACGTGCGTCTAACCCGCGCTTAAAAACGCCTAATGTGTATACCAGCTCTCAATCATGAACATTAATGTGATCGAATAAAATCATTTCGGATTAACTTATCTCCCGAGATCGAAGCGATTTAGTGATTGCGATGAAAAACGTTCACTGCTCTTCACTGGAGATTCGAACGTACGGCATGTACAGTATATGCACAACCAATCTTTAGCTCTCTGAACTTAGGTGCACTAAACGATCGCGTAGGTTTGCGCATGTAGTACATTGCGTGTGTAGAGTAAGCGAGATAGAACGATGCAACAAACTTAGGCGAGTGAGCGAGGTAGCTATACAAACGCTGTCTTCGTCATATGAGTTATCAAAACTGAGTTCTGCGCAGCAACTTCGGAGGGATAAAGATTCGTTGTGAGTAGGTACTATACGTCCTAGGCACTGATCAACTAGGTAGTTTATTTATTTCATAAAAAACTTATTTCCAGTATTATACTTACACACCGTCCTCGAGATAAGTATCCTGAAATAAAATATTATATAGACTATGTAGTACCGTCTAGGTGACACCGTTCATTCACTGTGGTTGAAAGTATTAAAAAAAAATTGAAAAAACCTTCCAGTCAATGTCAACCTCACCCGTTTCGCGCGCTTGTCTCGCTTGTCATTCGCGTTTTAGTGCTCACCGTTCTACATAACCTATTTCGCACCAAAAAATAAAATTCTCAATTATGCCGAAACGCAAGCATGATTACGATTATCTAAGTGAACAACTTAAAAAGCTGAAGATGAAAATCAAACGCGTTCGTAAACAAGAGGACTCATCTTGTTCTAGTGATGAAAATGTGGAGCCGAACCACAGCGTCGTTACCGGCGCCGATCACAACGGTATGTATCCAATATCTTTCTTATTTACATACGAATACGATACAATGCAATCGAGCTGATCATCGGACTGTCTCACAGCATTAAATTATCGTACTTATTTACCACAAAAAACCAAAATGCAATATCGAGCTGATCTATGGACTGTCTCACTGCACTTGGTATGAATGTGCTCGGGCTGTTCTTTGGACTGTCGCAATACATTCTAAAAATGATTGTATATGACTACACAATCATAATAACATGCGATCGGATCTGCCTTTGGGTTTTTCCAATGCAATAAAAAACTATACTTAGTTATACCTCATATAGTATAAAAAATACTACTGCAAAAGTGATTTACTATGTAGATAGACACTTTTCTGCCTACACAAGTATACTCATTGATTTATAAATCATTCCAGACAACCTGTTGGAAGAGTACATGGTAGAAAACACAAATAATGAGGAGATAATAGAAATCCCTCTACCCTCATCAGATCTCACAGATGCTATAACAAACATAGACCAACTCTCGAGTGATACACAAAACAAAGAGAATGAAGACATTGGCCTTGACCAAGAAATATTAGAAATTCTCGGGGATGACCCCGCTAGCAAGGAACGGGCCAGAAATTCACAAAGAGTTGGCAAGTCGATTGCAACATATTGCAACATCAGGCCTCACTAAAGAAGCCAAAAAAGAACTCCAACAAAGATACTTATTGCCTTCGAATGGGACTCTGCTAGGCGCACCTGCAATAAATGCAGAAAAAAGGGCTGCCTTGCCCGAGTCTCTGGCTAACCGAGATAAGGCTATAGAAGCTAAACAAAAACTTATGGGTTCGGCCATCTCTTGCATTGCATCAGCTACAACGCAAATACTAAGTTCTCAAAACAAGGATCATGAGCTTCTTAAGAAGTTAATGGATGCAAACAGAATATTGTGCGATGTTCAACATTCTGATTCAGTTACAAGAAGAATGTTTAGCACATCCGTACTGAAAAAAGATGTCAAAAGCCAGATACTCAATGCTAAGATTGACAAGCTCTTATTTGGAGAAAATCTCCCGGACACCCTCAAAACTGCAAAGGCTGTCTCCAAGTCCAGTGCTGAAATTAAAAGCACATACAACATCAACAATAATAAGAAGCAGCCTCAGCCATCAACATCTAAGACATGAAGGGCCCGGCGGCTCCATCCCGGAAACCGCCGGCAACAACACAGAAGTCGCGGCAGAATGCCCATCACCAGAATCAGCACAGCAGATCATTCAAGACGTCATCGCATCATCAGAAGTTCACCAACTACCGACGACAGTAGAAGAGGTAAATTATGCAGGACGCTTATCCTTATTCTATAACCAATGGTTACAAATCACTCAGGATAAGACGATCCTGTCATGGATTTCTGGTTATAAAATTAATTTCTCTGATACTGTAGAGCAATTTTTGCTACCTACAATCCCTAGCTACTCACTTACTGAACTAGTACAGTTTGAGGAAGCTATTTCAGACCTCCTTAAAATAGGAGCTATATCTCCATGTGAACTATGTGAAAACCAATTCATCTCTAGCATTTTCTTACGACCAAAACCAAACGGCAAGATGAGATTCATTCTCAATTTAAAGAACCTAAACTTTAAGACTTGCGTACAGTCCTGAAACTTGTATCTAAAGATAGTCTCATGGCAACAATAGATCTTAAAGATGCCTATTTTTTAGTAAAAATGGCTGATGACTCTAAGAAGTATCTAAGGTTCACTTATAATAATACTTTATACCAATTTAACTGTCTTCCGTTTGGCCTCAATACAGCCCCATACATTTTTACCAAAATTATGAAACCGGTAGTAAAAATACTAAGATCAGCTGGATATATTTCTAGTATATATTTAGATGACCTCTGTTTGATAGCCGACTCGGAGGAAAATTGTATTGAAAATGTAAAGATTACCAAACAGTTTCTTTCTTGTTTGGGTTTCATAATAAACACAAACAAAAGCATCCTCACACCCTCTTATGAGTGTAAATACCTAGGCTATGTTATAAATACACATGAAATGAATATTCAATTACCTTCTGATAAAAGAAATGGCATTATTAGTGAAATAAAACTTTTCTTAAAATTTAAAAAATTGTAAAATTAGATTGTTTGCGCAACTTGTTGGACTTTTGGTATCCGCTTGTCCAGCGATCGAATATGGATGGCTCTACACAAAACAGTTAGAACGCTATAAATTTTTAAATCTCCAAGGTCACGAAAATTATGAAAAAGTCAGGAAAATTCCTCTTTCTCTACGGACAGACCTCGAATGGTGTCTAAAGGCCCTCCCTCACTCTGTCAAAAAGATAAGAGACGACAACTTCACTTTGGAGTTGTACTCTGACGCCTCAACCACTGGCTGGGGCTCGGTCTGTGGGAAGGACACTGCCAGTGGGCCGTGGTCCGACACAGAGAAAAAGCTTCACATTAACCAACTAGAACTACTAGCAGCATTTTTTACACTTAAAATCTTTGCAAAAAATTGTTCAGACTGCCAAATTCTAATACATATAGATAACTCTACCGCTATCAGTTACATAAACCGAATGGGCGGTATACAATTTCCCCACCTAACTGAAGTCGCAAAATCAATATGGCAATGGTGTGGACAACGAAAAATCGTTATAGTCGCTTCTTATATAAAATCCGCAGATAACGACGTAGCTGACGCGGAGTCGCGACGCTCTCACCCCGACATCGAATGGGAGCTAAAAGATGAGGCGTTCCAACGTATAACATCAAAGTTTGGTTTTGCTGAAATAGACTTATTTGCCAGCCGCATAAACAAGAAATGTCCCACTTACGTCTCATGGAAACAAGACCCTGATGCGTTCACTATCGACGCGTTTACTCTAAATTGGGCTGATTTTCACTTCTATGCGTTCCCTCCGTTCGCTGTTATCCTAAGAACTCTTCGAAAAATAATAACCTACCAAGCCAAGGGCATCGTCGTGGTCCCGTTGTGGCCCACACAGCCGTGGTACACAATCTTCAGAAAATTATTAATATCAGACCTAATAATTTTCGAACCTAACAAAAATGTTATTATCTCTCATTCCAGCAAAGGACAGATTCATCGGAATCTTACCCTGGCTGCGGGAATCTTGTGCGGGAAGCGCTGCTAAGACGAAGTGTGCCACCATCATCCATTGACATCATGCTGGCATCGTTAAGTAGTAACGCAATATGATGTATGCTTAAAACGATGGTACAATTTTTGCTCTATTAATAACTGCAATGTGTTTGAAACTTCAGTACCTAGGATTATATACTTCCTTACCCAAGTATACCAATCAGGTGTCCAATATGGAACATTCAATGGCTATAGAGGAGCCTTATCTCTTATAATCGGTTCACACATATCATCAGATGACAGAATAAAAAGATTCTTTAAAGGTGTGTTCAGGCTTCGTCCCCCCTTACCTAAATATAATGTAACATGGGATACATCTAAGGTACTGGATTTTCTAAACACTTGGTTTCCTAACGAATCTCTCACACTAGAGAGATTAACAAAGAAATCCATCACACTATTGGCGCTCACGACAGCGCACCGGGTACAAACCCTCCAAAAAATTTAAATAAGTAACATCGAATCTCAAGCAACAAAATTAGTGATAAAAATACCTGATCTCTTAAAGACATCAAGAGTCGGTTTCAATCAGCCCGTCCTTCATATACCTTTTTTCACAGAAAAACTAGAAATATGTCCAGCCACTACTTTACTCTCATATATTCATCAAACCACAGCTCTACGCAAAACAGACAACTTATTCATTTCTTTTAAAAAAACCTCACAACATTGTGACAACACAAACCATTAGCCGGTGGATAAAAACAACACTAAAAGATAGTGGTATCAATGTTGATATTTTTACGGCGCATAGCACCCGCCATGCCGCTACCTCTAAAGCACACCAGTTGGGTGTTAGCATTGATAACATCCGACAGACCGCTGGATGGAGCGGAACCTCAAAAACGTTCGGTCGTTTTTATGACAGACTAATTGTTGGTGATGAGGATCACACTTCCTTAGCTAGTGCCATATTAAACAATTCCTATTAATTAAGCTTGGTATAAAGGAAAGAAGTTCCTATTTTTTATTTTATCTGAATATTTCTTAGTTTATTAAACTGTGATTTTATAATAATTACCTGCTGACTGATTTTATTAATATCAGGTAAACTGTGATTTTTAATTATAGCTAATTCTAAATAAGAGAATATTATAATAATACTATAAGCCATAATAAATAAACAATTATGATTAAACATTATTTTTTATTAAACATTGACAAACTATGATATTCCCAAAAATTACTCTCAACATCTACATAGTCTATATAATATTTTATTTCAGGATACTTATCTCGAGGACGGTGTGTAAGTATAATTAATGATTAAACGAACTTACCAAGTGAAGTTCTATCATAATTATACGAAGCACACCGTCCGAAGAGATAAGTATCAATCGCCCACCCAACCCCACAGCAGAGCTGGGGAACCCACAAACATTTTGGAAATATCAAGTTATAAATCTCTGAACTAAATGACAAGCGAGACAAGCGCGCGAAACGGGTGAGGTTGACATTGACTGGAAGGTTTTTTCATTTTTTTTTTAATACTTTCAACCACAGTGAATGAACGGTGTCACCTAGACGGTACTACATAGTCTATATAATATTTTATTTCAGGATACTTATCTCTTCGGACGGTGTGCTTCGTATAATTATGATAGAACTTCACTTGGTAAGTTCGTTTAATCATTAAATATACATCATCTACCGACCTCTGTGACGAGGTGGGTGAACGCCCGCTTGTAACGCAGAAGGTTGCGGGTTCTATCCCCGCCGCGGGATAAATGTTTGTATGATCTGCAAATATTTATCTCGGGTCTGGATGTTTCTATGTAAAATATGTATGTATTTACAAACAAAAAAGTATATCTGGTTCCCATAGTACACGTTTTGCTTAGTTTGGGACTAGATGATGCTGTGTGGTCTCTCGCGATATTAATTTCTGTTAAATGTAGGCATATGCCAAATGTATTTGGACGCGCCTCTGACTAAACATGGTTATTTAATTAATAATATCTGAAAGAATGTCTACCGTTTTAGTCTTTTTCACGCCGGAACGTATGCAAGACACTTCGAGATAATGTCAAAATCAGTCTAATAGTAATGTCCTAAAGTTTAATCGAGATTATCAAAATCGATTTTTGTTTCACTACTATCAATTCATCTCAATCGATTACAAGGTTCATTCATAGACAAAATAACTAAACCAACGATTATTTTTTTACTTATATATTCATCGATTGTTTCAATTTTCATTTTTGCACTCTCTAATAGATCACGTTCCATTTTTAACCGACTTCAAAAAAAGGAGGAGGTTCTCAATTCGCCTGTATGTTTTTTTTTTTTTTTTTTTTTTTTTGTATCATGTTACGCGATTACTCAGCCAATTGTGGCCCGATTTACAAAATTATTTTTATGTTTGAAAGGGTATACTCCAGAGGTGGTCCCATATAAATTTTATTCCTGAGGGTTTGATAATTTGCCCGTAAAACTCTAAAAACCTTCCCTCCTAGCCATTGTAAATCGAATCGACAGATAAGTCTAAGACTCTCTATGCAATATGTCAAATTGACAATTTACTAATGCCAGGAACTCACGTGTCGCGAGACTTGACATAAAATGTATGCAGTTTTGGTAATTATTGCCTTTAGACGCCGGTGGAGCCTAAGCATTATCTGTTTAGCATTATTTATTTCTTTCTTTCAAGCTTATCTGATGATGGAGTCAAGAGCTGTTCCAGGGAACTCCTCAGACAGTGGGCTGATTGAGTTGAAACTCGGTTCGTAGATTAAGTATCATCTAAAATTTTCAAAAATGGCGACAACGAGCTGATCTGATGATGGAGTCAAGAGCTGTTCCAGGGAACTCCTCAGACAATAGGCCGATTGAGTTGAAACTCGGTTCGTAGATTGAGTATCATCTAAAATTTTCAAAAATGGTGACAGCGAGCTGATCTTATGATGGAGGGAACTCCTCAGATAATCGACCGATTTAGTTGAAACTCGGTTTGTAGATCAAGTATCATCTAAAATTTTAAAATATAGTGACAGCGAGCTGATCTGATGATGGAGAATGGAACTCCTCAGTTAATAGGTTGATTGAGTTGAAACTCACTACATCGGTCAAGTTTCATTTACTAATTTGAAATATGATGACTGCGAGCTGATCCGATGATGGAGAACGGAACTCCTCAGAAAATAGGTTGATTGAAATGAAATGTTGTACTTACATCGGCGAGTTCAATCAGATCACGGTAATCCATTAAAAGCTTGTACTTGATGATATTTAAAAAAAACTTATTCTTATTTAGATTTGTATGTATGGCTTATTGATTCCCTGAGTCACGCCGTGGTAGAGTCGAACATTGAAGTCGGTTTTTCTTTTTTTTTAAAAACGTAATTATACTCAGTACTGTTAATTGGCGGAGTTTTTTAGAAAATGTTTATTATTTATTTATTTAAATTTTATGGCTCGTTTATGATAATTTATGAAATAATTAAACAGGAAATAGACAAAAACTTTTTTTTTTGTTTTTATCGTTTAATTATTTTTCTTGACTTTTTTTATTTCAAAATTGTTGTGAGCCACACAACGTGAAACGAAACAAGTTTAATGTGTCTTGCATACGTTCCGGCGTGAAAAAGACTATAGGGGGATTATTTGATTTTATTTATTTTTGTATACTTACTCTGGGAACGCCACAGTGCACACAAAAATCGGAATGAAGTCCGGATCGAACTGCGGTTGCGTTGTTATGTTGCCCAATACTGCACACACAAACTCGGTGTTCTCTGTCTGTAGACAAAAAATACTGCTTTTAACATACCCTTAATGATTTATTTTACAAGTCGGCAATCAATATATCAGTCTGTTTTTCAAAAACTGAACTTTGACTTCAGTTAAATTACGAAATACATGCTACAATTATTTCAGCTGATACCGAGTCTATCTGTATTCTGTGACCGAGTTTAGACGCTTTTGAGTTTTATCGCAGTTGTGAAAAGATGTTTTTCACTAAACTCAACTTTACTCTCTATTACCATTAACCGTAGAGGTAATGAGTAGGTGATGTATGAAAAATCTACAAACCTGAGCGAGATGAAAGTCGCTCAACGACGTACAACAAAGCGGGCACATGTTTCTAGTCTGCAACGTCCGTTTGATACAACCTCGGCAGAACGTATGGCCACAGGTGGTAGTCACAGGTTGTAACATCACGTCGTAACAGATGGGGCATTCGATAGAGGTCAGGTTGATACAAGCGGTGATGTTTTGTTTCCGCACCGATTGGTAAAGGGCGCGGGTCAGGTGGCGGGGATCGCAACTTGGGCTTAGGTAATTGATAACCTGAAATAAATAAATATTATGAGTAAGTACTAATAAATGCGAATTTCATTATTCTTATTATGAGTTCTATGTATTGTTGTTTTGTTACCAATTAGGTATGTCACTATGAGTGGAGACCTTTAAATGGCCTCGTAGTAACCTATAAACAGTTTCTATTGTATTTTTATGTGCCGATGGTCTTCCTAAAATAAATAAGTAAAATAAATAAATGCGTATAAATTAATGTTTCTAATATATAGAAAGGGGAAGGATTGGAAGATGGCTGTTTGTTACTTAATCGGTATGCCAGTTAGCAGAGTCAACCCATAGTAGGGAGCAGTACTCTATACTGGCTCAAACTTGTGATTGTTAGCTGACTTCACCCACTGGCATAGTCTAACTAAGCCGCTACTCTTGAGTGACTCCAGAGTAGTGGCATAGCTAGACTCTGACAGACTAAACAGACGTTTAGGGTAAAATACAGCAGAGTTTGTAAAGAGTTTTGTTATTTAGAACGAACGAAGTTATAGTCGAACGGAGTAGTAATACGTACCGACGTATTTGTCTTTAAAAAAAAAAACATACAGGCGAATTGAGAACCTCCTCCTTTTTTTGAAGTCGGTTAAAAAACTACTGATGACGTCAGAAAATGCGGCGCCCTTCTGTCATCTGCATTTTTTCTATAGAAACGTACGGCGCGGCTAAATGTGCGATAACCATAATACATAATAATTGTGTACTCGACATAAATGAATAGTTTTGTGTTCGAACTGTCCAATTGTCCATACCTGAGCTAGTAAGTCTCTCGCCAAACGAGCGGTCGGCTCCGCAGAAGCGGCGACGTGAGCCAAATGCGCCGCCGCGTCATTATGCCGCCCGGCAGAAAGGAGCTCCCGCGCGTATTCATACCGCATCTTTAATAATAATTACGTTTAAAAATTATATAGATAATCTCCAAAACACAGACTTGTCTGGTGTGTCTACGGCTAGCAAAAAGTACAAGAATATACACCTCGTTCAACGGATCTAGGCATTTGTGAAGTTTGACCGTTTGTCTGCGCAGTGACCGCTTTTTCATACAAAATTGTGTTCTCCGCATCGAAACGGTTAACATACGAATACCTAGATCCGTTGAAAAAACATATTATGAGTGAGTATGGTCTAATGACGTTATTAAGAAGAACTCGGACCTGTGTTGGCCGAATGGGGTTGTGCCTCGACTTTCAATCCGAAGGTTGTGGGTTCGAATCCCGGCCGTGCGTCAATGGATTTAACGTTTCGTAAAATTTATATGCACTTTCTTCTTCTTTTATAAAAGGGCAACTAACTGTAGTATCAGTATAATTCTGCCAATGCCAATTTTACCAATTTATTTGTGGCCCGAATCTTTGGGACATAGCGATAATGAAAATAAATCAAAATAGTCCACAACATGAATGGGCCACAAAATTCGGGCCACAACGTGTATAACCCCAAGTAAGAATAATGTATAAATTCATGTAACACGAGCTCTTAGCGGTGAAGGAAAACATCGTGTGGAAACCCGCGGCTTAGTCAGCTCCACACGTATTGACGTTGTCTTTCCTGTGGACCAAGGTCGATTAAGCTGAGAGGAGGGATTAGGTGCTGGGTAATTCAAGCAATGTCCCAGGCAGACTACAGCATCCCGTTCGGTGTAGGCATCGGTTGCATCCTGACGCTGTATAAATCATCTAATATGGATGTTAGGGCCTAAATTTTTAAGATTTAAAAACAAAAACGGAAATACTTTAAATGTAGACTAGGAAGTAAATTACAAACGAGGATGATTTATTTAGTTTTTTAGCATTAGTAAGATATTATTTATTTATTTAAATACTTTATTGCAAAAAAATTACAAAAAAAATGCACAATTGGCGAGCATAATGCCGGAGGCATTTTCTACCTGCTGACCAACGTGTTGTTAGAAAGGTATAAATGGCGTGCTAACAAATAAAGTAACAATTTAAACCTTAATAACAAAAAAAAACAATATAACAGAAAAATAAATATAGTGACACATCCATATCCATCCATCCATACTTAATATTATAAATGTGAAAGTAACTCTGTCTGTCTGTCTGTCTGTTTGTTACCTTTTCACGCCCAAACCGCTGAACCGATTAAGCTGAAATTTGGCATGGATAAAGAGTATACCCCAGGGATGGACATAGGCTACTTTTTTTGTCAATTGCCATAAGGGGGCGGGAAAATAAGGGTTGGAAGTTTGTATGGGGAAAAAAGTTAAGCAACCCTGGGCGCGGTCATAAAAAGGATGGGTGACCGCCGAAGCCACTTTTTGCACTCTAGATTTTTTTACTTTTTTTGTATTTTGCATAATAAATTATTTTAAAATTAATGATAAACGTGTAACATGTGTATTCCCACCCATCAATATATCCCAACTCCGAAGTTATGATTTTTTGATATTAAAATATTTTTTCCTTGGCTATAGTTAGAACGCCATCTATCGGTCTAGAGGTCAAAACTACTTTACACTTTTTCTCCTAGGTGGCGCTTCTAAAAACGTTTTTCGAAATACGATCGAGTATAGTTTTCTTCGATTTTGAGTTTTGAAAAGTTAATGGAGATTTTTGCTTAGAGTTTTCGATATTTTTATATTGCTGACGAAGTCGCGGGTAGGTAATATTAGTTAATCGTTTTATTTCGAAATTCAACACCATACAGTAGGTACTTGCTATTCAAAAAAAATTATGTCTCGAGTCAATTTCTTCAAAAAAATTGCTGCTCGCTTCAGCGATTCTATACCAATTACCGTATTCGTTTTGTTCTTAGCATTGCAACATCTGGGTAAGATTTTCCCTACCTCTATCTATTAAGGGATTCTTGAGAGAAACATAAATATAAAAAAAATATTATTATTATATCAAGCGACGGAGTTTTATATTTTGTATATACCTACTCTCGATTCACTCAAAACTCCTCTACTTTGTTCCTAATAATGCGCAGACGAAGTTGCGCGGGTCAGCTAGTTAACAATAAACAAAAGGTACCCATCTAAAAAATAAAATTATGCATGGCAAATAAGCTTTTCACTGTAAGTACCTACTTATTTTATATTTTCTTACTGTTTTTATTCAATTTCAAAGTTAATCAGCGCTATTCCCTTCTAGTTTTATATAATTAACTTATTGGTAGACTGCATGGCCCTAATCAGTACGCGGCTTCGTGTTGGATGAGTAAGGGAGATTACTTCCCGTTATCAATGATTATATTGATGTCTTGCTTATCTATATGTAATACAACATTTAATTCCATTGCCAGTGATTGATCGACAATGATTATTGTGTACAAATAATGTTTTTGGATAAATAGACCACCTACTTTCGGGTAAATCATAACAGAATCTAAATGCTCTGTCAATTTTGTTGAAATACTTATCCAAAATATGATTAAGTGGGTATTGGTGGGCTCTAAAATGAGTCCTAGATAAAATTACCAGTACCACATACCTGTGGGGAGGCAATCATACGACGAAGCCATTTGAACTTCGGACTCATTTGAGCTAAGGACAATCTAGGCTGCTTTCGGTGTAGTCGTGAGCGCGTAGCGGACTTCTGAATTCTCCCTGTAAATTGCAAAATACATGATGAATATAAAACAAAAACATGATAGAAGATCTCAGATTTTAAACAAAGAATAATTCATTCGCCCTAACAAAGCAACCAATTGTTATTTCTGAAGAATCTAATGGAAATATTGTAAACACGCTTGCTCCCGCGGTGCAACCCGCGGTACCTATGTCGTCGTAAAACGTAGCCTATCCTTCCCTGGATTACAACCTTTATCCATGCCAATTTTCAGTGGTTGGGGCGTGAAAAGGTAACAAACAGACATACAGAGTTACTTTCACATTTATAATATTAGTATGGATCACAATGCCTTGAATTACAAAAACACATCCCAATGATATAAGATATTTAATTTGAGAGAAAGAACATGATTTATGGTACTTAAGTACATACGAGAAAAACAGGAGCGCAGAAAGGATTAAAATCTTTAAAAGTTTTACTTTAACTACTTCAATTCGCAACAGGCAGCTTACAAAATTAATTCTTTACATTCTTGGAAATCATTACGAAAAATTTCAACACATTGCTTGCCAGCCACATTGCCAGCCCTATTACATAATTAAATTATTGTTAATACCAAAATGAGGACTTTGATTTAGTGAATATCACATTTCGTGTTGCAATTTGTACGAAACGCACCGCCAGCAGTCTTCTATATCTAAGTACTCGTATAAAAAGTATCTAGTTGATGCTATAAAGAAATGTGTCGTATTTGTAAATAGCTTGCGAACAATAACTACCTACCCATTTTAAGAATCCCCGCAGTTTAAAAAAGACCCGTACTCTATAAAAAGCCTAAAATAAAAGGGTACTTTGATGGTAATCAAAAATAGGTACTCTCGATTTCTCTTCTTCATACTTCTTCTCCTTTGTATTGTAAAGGGTCGGTTCATATCTAACGGAATATCGGTCGCGTATTATCGGTCGCGGAACGCCAGAACTGACAAATGTATAGAAAAACACTCGACCGTTCACACTCGACGGACTAACGTATCATCGGTTGAGTGTGAACGGTCGAGTGTTTTTCTATACATTTGTCGGTTCTGGCGTTCCGCGACCGATAATACGCGACGGATCTTCCGTTAGATATGAACCGACCCTAAAGCAATAATAAAATTTCTTGGCAGCATTCCACGCGACTGATCTCTTCACCAACTCTAGCGAATTTAATCAATCAGCCAACTGTTGGTGGTCTGGTCTGCGCACCCACGTGCATCCCAACTGTTTTGTTGGCCCAGAGTGCGCGCCAGCAGCCCAACTCGACTAAACTATCGGCCGATAGAAAATCTGTAGTCTGCGGGGACTCTTAATAACATTATCTAGCAGTAAAACTATACAAGTTGAAAACATCAAGGCAACAGCATTAGTAAGACAGACAATGGATGATGCATTTGTTTAGGCTTCACTATAAATACTTTCGCGTGTGCCAAGCATTAATTCAAACATGAAACAAAGATCAAAAAGACTACCATAGAAAATTCCATCTACATAGTAAAAACTGTTTCAAAAGTTATGTTACGTAAAACTATAGCGCCGTTATTAATAAACGTGGTGTAAAGTTACGCCGGGTGTAACTTAGGAGTATCCATACACTTTTTGGAGTTTAGACCTGGCGTAACTTTACACCACGTTTATTAATAGCGGTCTAAAAGTTCAATTGACCTATAGCGTGAGTACCACGCTTTATAAAACTGTGAGAAGGACTGAGTGGTTCATGATGACGCCACGTGGCCTCACAGTTTTTTGCCACGATAACTTTACGTAACCTATTTTGTCACGAACTTGTGAAATTAGCTTTTGATTTGTTAACCAGGTAAGTTAAGATTGCAAATCCATATTATACTATATCCATACTTAATGTTATAAATGATCTGTTTGTTTGTTATCACGCCAGATTAGGCTGAAAATTTTCATAGATAAAAGTTGTATCCAGGGAAGGACATAGGCTACTTTTGATCCAGAAAAATCCCGAGAGGCCGCGGGTCACACCGCGGGAGCGCAGCTAGTAAGATATACTAATACTTTGTTGTACTCCTATTCTATTCTAAACTATTAAAAAATATATGTTTACGTTTGTATATTTTTTACTTACCTAATTAAAAAAGTACATTCTTACACTACTTTCTCGTAACCTCCGTAAACGATACCTAGGTATGATGAAATTGATAAATTTATTTATTTATTTTACATTTTTTATGGATAATAACTTACAGATATTTGAACTTTGTGTGCTTTAAGTACCTCAGACTTTATTATATTCCATTGCAAAATACGTCAGCTGTAACTAATATTGCATAACAATAAACACAAGTCGCGTTACCTTATGTAATGAAACATTTAGCGAACTAGCGAACCGTGTTAAAAGAAAGAATGACATTGTGTCTTTTTTTCATAATTTCATTAGCTTTGAAGTCGTGAGGTTTCTCAATTAATTGTATCTATAGACTTAAAACAATATAAGTAATGGCAGATAGCGAAACACGAGAATTTTACAAAGAGTAAGTTGCGTGACCAGTTAGCCATTTATATAAATCTGCATTCAAAATTATCTTTGTTATTGGAAGAGTTTTTTTAAATGAAACAGCGATAAACTTGGCCAATCATATCCATATCCTTCGCCTACGACTTTTCTATTGTAATGCTCTGATGACGGACGTCAGTATCCTCGATACCGATTACCGCCATGAGATTATGTAGGTATGTATGGCTGCTAGCAGCGAAGTAGATAGTCAGTGGAGTTTTATAGCATCTACAAATGCGCAAGCATCGCAGAGTTACGCAACCTTGACTCAAGGTCAAGGCAGTGTTACATAATTTTTAATTTATTTGTACGGGGAATAATAAAATTCGTTATTCAATCAGTATATATAAAATCAGTTTTGTTACTTTTTTGCAGGGTATCGTGCAGGGTTTCTACCACGTAACAGATTGATGGAAACTTATGCGACTGAAATTAGCTATGAAAATGTGCGGATTACAGCATAGTGAGACTACGTCGGTTACGTAATAAAAAGTTCGAGGACTAAAATCCCTCAAGCGTAATTTGACATTGTTAATCGCTCAGTATGACACAGAACCTTCGTATAAAAAAAATATACTGCGACACGAACTCATACGAGTACCTATATTTACTATTATAGTTCTGGTTCAGTGACCCTTATCGCGTAAATACAATAAAAAATATATCGCGTACTAACCGGGGCCGGCTGTTGGTTTGGAAGTCAACCGAAACTTATTTGATTTTTGTGTTAGACATGACTCATAATTTATAATCTACGTATTTACATAAAATCTTCTGAAAAATGTGGGCACGTCTTATGTTTTCTCGTGATCCTGTTTCCATATTTTATTACATAATTAGGTAAGTATAACCAACATTGATAAATTTTGGAGAATTCAGTTAGAATGTGTAATACCGGTATTCACAAACATTATACACGTTTCACAGTGCGCGCGGAGGCACAGGGTCCCAAAATGAGTAGGGTTTTGGGACCCTGTGCGTCCACGCGCACTGTCATAGTAATGTTTGTGAATACCGGCGTAAGTATCCATCCTGACATTCGTCTCCCGGCAACAAAGTGAGTGCCGTTAGCGGCATCGCGTGGTCGGCTTGCGCCGGTAATCGCGCACCGACAAGGCTATTATGTAAATCGGCCGTTTGTTTGTTACATTGCTGTTGCGTAACACATTGTCGAAGCAATGAGACCGACCACGGCCGGGTCGCAGGTTACGTTACTCTTATTGAAGCTACCTATATACTGCGCCTGTTAAACATAGGTATTATTTAGGGTGAATAATGTTGATACATTGCGTCGATGGATCACGTAACGCCCTTGTTTCGTCACACGGGTTCTAGATTTCATTTATATAAGTATTTTGGTCTGGTTTGCTATAAACGCGCCGGTCAATTGAGCAAAACTGATGGCTGATTTCAAATTGTTTGACTATTAAGAATATTTAATGTTAATTGAATGTCTCGTCAAACTTTCAGCTGTAACCACCTATTAGGCTGTGGCTGTAACTGTATTTGAAGATAAAGTCGATACTATTTGAACGGACTCACACATTAGTCAAACAAAACACAAAATTTACCTATGTAACTGCAGTTGCATTCGCTTATCGCATAGTACCTAGGTACATGTAACAAAATTACTAGGTACATACAACATAAGACACATGCAGAATGAATGATTAAACATAACACAACACACAAAAATGATTTTGCAAGATTTTTGCATCCTCTACAATACAACCATGCACCTGCACATCAAAATAAAAGAAAAACGAAATTATTTACGCAACATAATTATGAAAATGCAGACTAGACTAGGCTAGTAAGTGCATGTTTGTAGAAAATACAATGAAAATAACATAATTTTAATGCATACATTTAGCATGCAATAAACAAAATGATATGCAATTTGCTTATAAACAGGACACGTTGCAAACGATAGCTTACTATTTAAGTAACGTCACACAATACGCCCCATCAACTCAAAGATAACAACAGGAGACTTCAAAATGTTCGATGAATACGAAATTACTAGATAGATACTCGTATTTGTAAAATATTCCTTTGTCACCGGTAGAGTAAGTAATTTTCTTTTTGTAAATCGAACATAAACAAAGCAGATCAGCATTAGTATGATATACCCTTTATAAGTGCAAGGGTCTCGCTCTCCTAAAGGTTCAATCAATTTCATTATAATATATTGCTTTAATACCTTTATCCTACTAATATAATAAATCTGAAAGTTTATGAGTATGTTTGGATGTTGGTATGTTTGTGTTTCAATCACGCGTAAACCAGTGAACCGATTAAGACGAAACTTGGAATAGATGTAGATAGTGACCTAGAATAGCATATATTGAAATTTTGGTACCACGCGAGCGAAGATGCGCGCAGAAGCTAGTGATATATGATGAAGGTCAAAATAACAATGACAAGCGAAGGTGAGAGTGGCAAAGTTCTTCGTTCTTAAACTATTTCGTTCGTTTATAATTTTGAATCGTGCGACAGCCACTTTCTTGATAATCACTTAAATCGCGTTAGGTATATCTTTGTTCATAACTGGCCTTTGCCCTGTCGTGCTCCTTGGGTTTTACCAGTTCTGTATATTCTGGTGTGTCGATATAAATCGTAGCCAATAATAATAATAGTTGTATTTCATCTACATTTTGGTGATATAAACATGAAAGCACAATAGAAAGGTGGTTTTTAGATAAGTTTTAGTCTATACCTAGTCCTGCCATAAATATTGTCACGAAGAAAAAAAATTTTTTTTTATTGCAAATAATATTTATTACTTTTACAGTGTGTTAGTTTAATACATAAATATAAAACAATTTAAAATATAAAAGCTTATTCGAAGTGATCTCCATTGGCTGCAATACAGTCCTTTAAACGTTGAGGCTAGTTATCAATAGAAGCACGCACTCTTTCCATGGGAAAATTCTACACTGCCAATCGTATGGATTGTTTTAGGGACTCCAAATTATCATGGCGTTTAGAGCAAGCCATACTCTCTAAAACTGACCATAAATCATAATCCAGCGGATTAAGATCAGGACTAGACGACGGCCAGTCTTCAGCTCTGATGAAGTCCGAAACGTTCACTTCCAACCAAGACTGCGTGGACCGAGCTTTATGACCTGGCGCCGAGTCTTGTTGGAAGGACCATACTTGGTTATTGAACATAATGTTGTTAAGGGGCTTAACTACCTTCTCAAGAATGGTATTTTGATACACTTGTGCCGATGTTTTGATACCTTTTTCACAAAAATATGGCTCAGTCACTCCTTCATAGCTAACACCCCACCAAACCATCACTGAAGTCGGATAATGCCCACGTTGCACTCTGTCGACTAATTGGGAAGCTTCCTTAGAGCTTTGAGCATAAATACGGTCATTTTGTTTGTTAAAATGTTGCTCAATTGTAAAGATTTTCTCATCCGAAAACAAAATTTTTCTGTGACAAAAGTTTGCGTACCGCTTCAGTAGTTGTTTCGATTTTACCACCCTATTCTTTTTTAAATTATCAGTTAAAAAATGACCAGTGCGTCTCTTATAGGCTGCAAGTCCTAAGTCATCTTTTAAAATACGCGACATGGTTTTGGGTGCTATCTTCATCTCCCGAGATAAAATCTTCTGCTTTCAGACAGGATTTCTTCGAATTCTTTCCCTTACTGCTTTGACCACCTTTTTCGTACGAACACTACGTGGACGGCCAGATCTTTTTCTGTCACAAACAGAGGAGGTCTCATTGTACCTATTAATAGCCCGGTACACAAACATTTGACTAATACCAAGCGTATGGAGAGTTTTAAAAATTGCATTTGGCTCAATACCAACTTTGTGTAATGCAATCACAGCGATTCGGTTCTCTTTATCACCCCACTCCATTTTAATATCGCAAAATATTGTAGAATGTATTGGCGCCAAAATTAGAAAACTCAATGAACAATCGTAAAAAAATTACAGATTCCAAATTCAAATGTAATATCTTTCTTATTTTTAACTGTAACAGTATTTATGGCCAGACTAAGTATAAGTAGAATTAGTTGTTTCTTACCAGTCGAAATAGTTGGGATGAGTGATCTCTCGGAGTCAGTCGAAGTCAACTTGTTTATTGACGACCGAACTCCAACTCTGAAAGTTGTACAAACTATTACACAGACGTGTAAAAAGACGTCTACCCAAGCCGAAAGGGATAGGTACAGCATCTCAACACAACCAAATCCAGAAGGATTATTAATTTAAATTTCACCTCCGGAGTAGCGTTGATAGTAGTTAGGTACAAACTAATACCAGTAGTGGGACTGTTTTAATATGAGTGATGGTAAAAAAGTGTACGTTTAAACAATATGTTTACCTGGCAAAGGAGTAGTTTGACATCATATTCTGAATAAGATCTTGAACTAAGATATTTCTGTGGAGGGTCTCTGGCTGCGGAGCACCGCAAGGGCACGCACCATTCTTCTTTATGCACCTAGTAATGACAAAGTGGTTTGAAAACATATCAATTTGGATGTCACTGAATGTTTGGTAGTCAACCTGCACCTCAGTTCAAAGGTTTTTCGCAAATTCAACAACGGTATAGAACAAAATGGAGTAAGACCAGGTCCGCTGCCACCAAGCTACAGCCTAGCTATATTGTACACATAATTGCATCACATAGTACGTAACGTGTGTTTGAATGAGGGTTTCGAAAGCTAACCGAGAGCTTGCGCATGCATTGCTGACTTCAGATGAGTTGCTAGGCGGGTAGATTTGCGATACCGAGAAAAGTTATTTGTAAAAAATGTTGCTAAATAAAGATTGCTAGAACTGTACAAGAACCACATGGACCTGCTTGTTCTTTACTACGTGAATTATTCTAAGCACATTTTTCGTCAACATGAGTTGAACCAGCTTGCAAGAGTATTAACATTGAAAATGTAGATGGAATAAATACATACATGCTACAGCGGCTGTGACCACAGCGTCCCGTCACGGGCTTTTCAGGGAGTAAATTGCAGTCCAAACACCACATTTTTTCTTCATGGATATTTTTTATATGGCGAGCGTGTCTGACGACCTTGCCCGCTACGTAATCGGCCAATGATCTCGGTGGGGGCATCTGAAGAGCAAAAATGTCTCGTTGTAACTCACATAATCACACTAATACTAGAAATAAAGATTGTGTTAGCGTGCGAGTTATTGTAATTCACGCAAAAACGTTGTCATTTTGTATATTTTTAGGGTTCCGTACCTCAAAAGGAAAAAACGGAACACTTATAGGAACGCGTGGAGGTATCGAGTTGAAATTAAACCGTATACTCAAGTCCCTTTAAGCTGTGAAAAAAAAACTCCTAAGTTAACGCAAAAAAGAGATACGGCCGTTTATGCCGCAAAAACACTCATCGAAGTACTTCCCGTTGACCTAGAACTATGAAATATGGCAAGTAGTATCGCCTTAGATTACAATGTAGGTACGGGAAAAATCTGAAAACCGTATACCTATATTTAGTTAAATCACAAAAAATCAGGGTCTAAATTTTGAAGTGAGGTAACCGTGTCATGAGAAGTAATGGCAAAGGCGAGCTTAACCCTAAAGAGTTCTCTTACAGCAAATCCTTATGGGAAAGAGAGAGATGGGGTTGTATGTAACAGTGGGTGCATGTGCATTTTGGTATATTGAAAAAAGATTTCAGTCCTTAACCTACTTAATTAGCACAAGGTTAAACAGATATTTAATTATTTTATGATGTATAGTTTTGGATTTATAACGAAAAATTCAAAAATTAAATACCGTCACATGTATAAGTATATTTGTAGGTAGGTAGGTACGTAGTACCTAACAGTTTGCACTGTTCTAGGTGCGTAACCTACCTACAGAGTTCTTTGTATGGAACCCTCGGTGGGCGAGCCCGACTCGCACTTGTCCGGCTTTTTTAATGAAAATAGCTTATCTTCAATAAAGTACACAAGGATTACTTTTTCCTCAAAAAAGTGTTACAGTGGAATTAAAATTTAATCCATTAATAACGAAACTTGGATTGTAACTACTATGTGCATGTAAGTTACCGTTGAGGGTTTTACACAACGATTATTTTCATAAATAATCGTCCACAGGACGGAGCTAGGTCAGAACCTTATAAGATATTATATTCAGAGATTCTGAAATGCCACCAGGCAACCAGTGTCGACCCTGACTTTAAATCAAGGAAATATCAGATGATTCATGTAAAACTGTTTGTCACGACGACATTAAAAATATTTAAACAACAAGACGAGTAAGTACTACAACAAATTCACTGAAAAAGTAAAATGGGAAGGTAATTAATGATTATCATAATAATAAGGGTCTGTGTCACGCAACTATCTGATATTTCTGCGAAACGAAGTGATAAAACTATTGCCAACAAGAGAACTACCTACAGCTATCTGTAATTCACAAAGGTATTTTTGGTTTAAAAGTAAATTCTACTGGTCCGGTCCGATCTTAAAAACTATTTCAGTTAAATTAGTGATCTCTACGAGAAGTCAATGTACCGAACGCAAGGTGTACCTAAGAACTTGCATCGCACTGCGAAAACGATTGATGATAGAATAAAAAAACCGGACAAGTGCGAGTCGGGCTCGTCCATCGAGGGTTCCGTACAAAGGCCTAAGTAGGTACGTATAACAGTGCAAACTGTTATGTAAATACATACCTACATCAAAGTTATAAGGCGCTCGTAGAGAAAACATATATTTTTAAATTTTTCGTCATATATCGAAGACTATACATCTTAAAAATAATTAAAATCGGTTTAAATTTGTGCTGATGAAGCCCTTTCATACGATACCCAACGCGACACGGTTAACTCACTTCAAAATTTGGACCCCCATTCCTTGCATTAGGCTCTGTTTTTTGTGATTTAGCTAAACATATGAGGTTTTCAGGTTTTTCCCTGTATTTGTAATCTAAGACAATACTAACGGGAAGTATGAATTTTGATTTAATGAGTGTCGACATTTGTGGCATACCGTATCTTTTTTAACCGACTTCAAAAAAAGGAGGAGGTTCTATGTTCGGTTGTATGTATGTTTTTTTTTTTTTTTTTTAGATGTATGTTCATCGATATCTCCGTCAGTTGTGAACCGATTTCCAAAATTATTTTTTTGTTTGAAAGGGTATGCTACCATAGTGGTCCCATAAAAATGTTACTCCTGAGGGATTGATAGTTTTCCCGTAAAACTCAAAAAATCATCGATCCTTCCGAAAAATGTGGACCGATTTCCAAAATTTTTTTTTTGCTTGAAAGGTTGTCCATCTCGAGGTGGTCCTCATACTTTTTTTTCCTGAGGGATTGATAGTTTTCCCGTAAAACTCAAAAAACCTCATCCTCACTCTAACTTCTTTAATCTTGACTATTGTAATATCTAACCTAACCTACTAAGTAAGTAATTACTTACTAACCTAACCTACTATATTATTTACACTTTACACTAAAAATGGAAAAATAAAAATTTTTGAAAAAAAAAATTGAACCGACTTCACAAAACACAAACAGACACTCGACACCGGCACCGACTTCAAATATAATATAGGTAACATAATAATTTATTAATTGAATACTGTAAATAATAATTGCATGTGTATATTCTTATTTTTCTCTTTTTAGTGTAGGTTCTTAGTGTCTGTTTGTGTTTTGTGAAGTCGGTTCAATTTTTTTTTTCAAAATTTTTTATTTGCGTTAACTTAGAAGTTTGAATTTTTTCGCAGCTTAAAGGGACTTGATAATATTCTTGTCTAATGACTTAGCTATTTAGGTAAGTAATTTTGTTGTCAAAACTTATCGTTCGTGGAACCAACATAATATCAGTAACGCGGCGTCTGTTGTTTGAAAATATTATGAAATCTAACCGACAACACCTACTTCTGGGTATGTTTATCATTCACCGGTGTATTATAAACTGTGTAGTGTGTACCTACACTACCTACCTACCAACTGTTTACCTTTGAAATTCAAATAAATGAACAAGTTTTAAATTGGTGCATAACACAGCTTATCCACGTTTTTTTGCATAACATAAAAATAAAATAAAAAATCGTTCCAATCTTTGGACAGGTCCTTTAGAATTCATCCAAATAATATGCTAGTCCCTTGTACATATGAAAATCTTAAATAAATTCTCACTTACCTTCAAGTTTTGCAAATGTAATCTAACCAGTAAATAAGCAAATAACCACACACACAAAGTCCACTAAACTCATAAACTGACTCGTCAATAAATCGTGAGTGCATCGGCTGCAGCTCTGTACGCGGCCGATGAATCGTTGAACTTGGCCCAGTGAGCGAGCGGACCGGTCCGCAGAGGCAACGAGCGCCGACGCGACAGCCGACCTCGATGGACGGGGGGTTTCTGCAAATAGTGGGGCGGGCGTAGCATTGCAATACTCCGTTATGTGAACGATTTACCAACATCCAGACTAGATAACAATGGGATCGAGTACCGCTTTACTTCTTATAACTAGGATGCTTTAGTACCTATTACTATTATTTTCACACGGGAATCAGATTCCATAAGTTTCAGGGTTTAACAATACCTACACTAATACGAGTACCTACCTACAATACATGTTAATTAAAACGTCTGCCAACTAGGGTCCTGCCTGTCTGAAGGTCGGAAAAAAATCCACAGACATATAATATTATGTACATTTAATTTGTTTCATAGGTTTATTTTTACACAGAAAGTCAAAGCTGCGAGACTTCGGTCACATTCCAATCTTACATAGGTACTCGTAACAAATATCGGATTTTTTTTGTACAATTACTGGATGAAAATGAAAAAACCTAAAATGTCACTCAGTTTGACTAAGTTTACTGGCGGTAAATAGGATTGGCGCAGGTAATCCCATCTGCGCTAATCTAGGAACTTAATCTAGGAACTTATATAATTTCAAACACATTTTGTAAAAGGAATGTTTATGAATAAATAAATGAATGAATGAATCTTAATTACCTACCCCAGTTAATTTAGGGTACCTATCAGAACACCTAACTAGCAAAAAGACTATTGGGTTAAATGGACTATACATACCTTCAAATACTACCGATTTCATGTGTTATGTAATAATGTTGCCTTTTATGATTTAAATCCCACTCATATAATAAAGCTGAAAGTTTGTGATATTTAGATGTTTGTATGTTTGTGTATCAATCACGCCTAAACGAGTGAACCGATTTGGATGGAACTTGGAATTGGCGTAGATAGTGACCTGGAATAGCCTATTCAAAATTTTGGTACCACGCGGGCGAAGCCGCGCACAGAAGCTAGTTACATTATAAATTAGCCCTGAGTTGTTAAATGAAGGCCAAGCATCTGAGAGTTTAGTACTAGTAGTGTATTGCTTTGTTACTCAAGTATTAAAGCAAATTAGGTAGGATCATTGATTACGAATCTAACTGCCACGTCTTTTGATTTGCAGGAGACCTCAAATGACCACACGTTTGTTTGACAATATTTGCACTAGTGCCTTTGGTCAGGGTCAATAACATTACAGCGCGGAGTACCTATGTCCTACCTATATTATTATGCCCTTACATCAAAATGTTTTAACTTTTGCAAAAATACTGATAAATAAAAGATAAAGCAACAGAAACGAAATGCATTTAAAGAGCAATGACGCAAATGATGGCCCTGTGTATTAACATATAAATATGTCGCTCGCTAAAAGTCATCGCTATCATGAAAGTACGAATATTTTTGGCGATGATGAATGCAGCAGTCACAGAACATTTATTAATGCTAATAAAATGATCGTAGTTTTCAATATTTTTTGTTTGCGTTGATTTATTAAGTTGCTTAATTTTTTTTTATTAATGTAGAGTTCGCAAAGTGACGGTGAAGAAACATATCGTGCGGAAAACGCGACTCTCAGTCTATTGTTTATAGTCTTTATTTATATTGTATGTACAAACCAATACTCCATTCTTGTACGTTACCTAAGTAAACATATTCAAGATCAAATGGTTATTCACCTCGTATTGCTGCGTGTATAATACCTCATATCAATGTAAGCAAAGTTTCAGATAAGGGTTATCATAATTCGCTTTTAATTTATAAGTATGTAAAATCTAATTTGCTGGAGCCCGTAATGTTTAGGTATTTACTTACATAACGCTTGTTATGTTACGTAACACAAACATCGTCGATAAGTACAAATTTATAAATAGTTTCGCATGAGTTGTATAACTGGATACTGTGATACTGTTCATAATATAATCATGGCTAAAAAACCGGACAAGTGCGAGTCGGGCTCGCCCACCGAGGGTTCCGTAAAAAGACCTAAGTAGGTTAGGTACGTATAATAGTGCAAACTGTTAGGTAAATAATTTTTTCACTGCTTAAAAGACCTGTAGACCTGAGTATTCGGTTTTAATTTCCACTCGATATCTCCACGCGTTCCCGAGATAAAGGGTCGGGTTGACAGACAGATGGACAACAAAGTGATCCTTTATGGGTTCCGGTTTTTTCTTTTGAGGTACGGAACCCTAAAAAGTAACATGAAATATTATAGGTGCTAATAGTTCGTTGAAAAAACTACCCAAACCAAACCGAGGAAAACTTTCAAGAACGAATAGGTAAACTTTCAAGTTTACCTTGGAAATCGGTCTACAATTGACGGAAATATCGGTGAACATACATACAGCCGAACATAGAAACCTCCTCCTTTTTTTGAAGTCGGTTAAAAATGTGTGATAACAAAAATCATAGGAACAGCTGCATGACTCGACAAATAATATACTTTGGATAAAGTATATTATTTGTCGTGTTTTACTAAGTGTAGTAGGTATAATGTGTGGATAATGGATGGAGTGTGTGCAGATATTTGTGTCAAAGGAGTGAGTGCTGAGAAGTGGAGAAGAGAAACATGTTGTGCCAACCCACTTATTTAGATAAGGGCAGGAAGATGGTGATGAAAGTAGTAAGTACTCGTAGTAGTTCTCATGTAGGTTTGTGGTATGTAGTCAGCTAGGTGGGAGAAATGGGAAATATTACATGGGGAAAAACTATAGAAAAACTTTTTAATCATTACGGATAGCGTTCAACGTAAGACTGGAGAATTTCTAGCACTCTTCAGAAAAAAGGAAACCTTTCGGATGAAAAGCTGGACAAATGAATCATCCTGGCTGTGGTGTTGCTTACAACGGTTCTTGCGTAAAGTCGAGTAAGCGGCGCGGGCGGTTTACATAACGTGACCTAGTGGCACACTGACTCTGCGCGGGCCGGCTCAGCCTGCAATGGGTACTTAGCCGCGTTATCGTAATCGAACTATTGCACTCCGATGTGCTAGGTACAAAACACATAATGCTTGCAGAAATATTGCTCATTATCACAATCATTATCATCTCATTATCATTTCACATGCATGAAGGTTTGTATTACCCTGGTCCCTCGCATTCGCTCGAATACGTAGGTAAACACGTAGGCTTATATGTAGATAAAATAGAACTCCAATTTCCTCATTATTGTACGAATTTTGCATGTCATATTGTGTAATGTAAACCTAATGATTTTTGTTTTTCAATAACATGATCGAAACAGCAGAATTATTTTCAGTGAGAGACCTCTTTCATCTTAGAAACATATTGGAAATAGGTGGTAACCTATGGGATGGGCACGTTATCTATCGTATTTATAAATAAATAAATAATGCTGGACTTTCCACACAGCATCATCTAGCCCCAAAGTAAGCAAAGCTTGTGTTATGAGTACTACATGACTGATACGAGTATACTACTTATAATTTTTGTTCGTGAATACATACATATACATAGAAAACACCCAGACCAGGAGACTGTAGATCATACAAACATTTGTCCCGCAGCGGGGATCGAACCCGCAACCTTTTCGTCGCAGGCGGGCCTTCGCCCACCGCGCCACGGAGGCTGTCGTTTTTATTTGATTTGAAAATAAGTTTTTTTGAAAATGTTTTGAACAAGCTTTTTATAGGTGACCAAGAGCAAATTCATATATGCCCAACACGGATATTATACTATTATTCACTGAGGAGTTCCGTTGCACCTCTTGATTCTACCATCAGAACAGGACAGCTCGCTGTCACCATGTTTTAAAATCATAGATGAAACTTGATCGGAAATCCGATTTTCAACTCAATCGAACTATTCATTGAGGAGTTCCGTTTTCCATCATCAGATCAGCTCCACCAATACCTATTTAATTAATTCTGCAATTATAAAAATAGTGGAGCTACTTACTTACTATTTTACAAATATTATGAGCTTGTTTTGAATAGATTATGTTGTGGTTTGTGGCACTGAATGTTTCCCTAACAATAGGTACCTACTTATTTTATTATACTTTGATGTGATTCTTTATTTATTTAGAGCCACCCAACACATTACACATCTTGTCATGCAAAAATGGTACACTATTCCTTACAAACTAGTTAAATGTTTTTATAATTATAGGCGACAGACAGCAACGTATAAAATTTTACATCGAGCGAGTACAGTTAGATTAAAAGTTAAATTAATAAAAATATTTCATTAAAATTTCAACTAATTATTATGTACAAATTTTAAAAATGGAAACTAAGCAAATACAATTCGAACTTAAAAAAATAAAAATTGCATGCAACAATAATGTCAAATATATTTAAAACCAAACTCTGTTTGTAACCAAACTCGTCCAAAACGGCTTGACCGATTCTGATAAATTTTGTATGTTTATTCAGTATGAGAATCGGATGTAAACTATTTTTCATCCCCTTAAGTGTTAAGGGTGGTCCACCACAATTTTCTTTTACTAAGCAATAAGATCACTTAACTGGTATTGAACTCTGGTAATTGAGTAAGTTTTCTGTAGGGAAAACAGGATCACAACTGTTTTCATTCTCTCAGATGTTTTTTTTGTATTCTAGATCCTTTATAGATGTCTAAGAGAATCAGTGGCATGTCCAGTAATAACATAAACATATTTATTTATTATTACATAAACATACATACTACTGGGGGATGCTACACACTCAATACGGATCGTGATATTTAGATCGTGATACAGGATTCTATTCAGCGATCCGTATCACGATCCGCGGATACTACACACTCGATACATATCGTGATCCTGGATCACAATCCAAATATCACGATCCGTATCGAGTGTGTAGCATCCCCCAGTAGGATGTATGTTTATGTATTAATAAATAAATATATAGTTGGTAGTATCAACTATATATTGTATAACCAAGTAGGTATCTACTTAGATAAAAATTATAAAGTTGAGGTAGGCAATTACAACACGTAGGTATAGCTTCTGTACATTATATGTGAGTAGAATAAAACTTACTTCTTTATTAAAAAATTAAATAATCTTCCGAAATGGATACAATAACAGCCCAGTGCAGTGTCATGTGTACATACTACCTAATAGTTTCGCACCAAGGTTAGCGCGTTCCCGCGTAATTTTTTTAAGATTGTCAGGTACCTACTCGTCCATTACATCCCTTTGATGTACCCTACTTACGAATGTAAAACCTTACATAATAATTTACTTACGTAATGACCGCATGGCGAGGATGCCCTGACGCGCTCTAAACCTAGTATCTGACCAAGAATTACGTAACACAGATGATTAATTTACCAATAACAGCCAAATTCATACACCAAACAAGTTTACCTGCAATAATGGTACCTACCGGCTGTTGTATTTTCAGCGCAGATCGTCAACGTAGGTACTTTTAGCCTTACCTTTAAATTTACTGGGTGTGTGGTCAAGCTCTGGTGCCCCTCAGGAGGCTGCCACAATTATTGCCACAAAATTGGCGCTTTAAGAAGAAAATAAATCAACAGCGCTTCAAGACGAACATCAACTCAGCTGCCCCGGCAAAGCAGACGTTTCATCCGTCCGTGCGACCCGCCGCGCCTAACCGCGTCGGTCCCGCCCTCGTTAGAGTAATATTGTTCCGTGGTCCCGCCCGCGCTTCTGTTACAATCACTATTTTACAAAAACTTCAGTCAGTCGGTCGTCCCGCGTCCGTCGATCGTACTTCTTCTTCTTACATTCTTCTTCTTCTTTTTTATTTAGTGGCAATCTACACAACTAGGTGTAATTCTTCTTACATTAAGCCGCGTACACAATCTCCTAGAGTCGCCTCCGCGAGGCCCTCGCACGAGACTTGGCGAGTGGAGGGGGCACGAGTATAGCCATCCACACTCGTTGTGGTTTTCTTTAAACGCCTCTGTTGAGTCCGCGTTTAGTAAGGGCTCCGAGGATTTTCCTCTCTACCCTGGCTTCAACTCGCAGCGGTAGCAACCTCTGGGTCATTTGGTGAAAGAAGTAGTGTCCAGTGAGCTGAGCCGTCAATTACTTCGTTCCAAGGTTTCTTTCTTTCCTGTTCTTGTCTCTTCTCTCTTTTCTTTTGGTTTTCTTTCTTTTCTCGGTTTTTTTTTTTTTTTTTTTAGTAATGGTTGGGGTTAGTCGTTAGTAGGTTCACATCATACATACATACACAAATTACCGGATACATACACTTACATATACATTCAAGTATACCCAAATATAATATACCCTACAAAATATTTACATAATGATATAACCTTTTTGAAGGTATGGTCCACACTCTCGATCTCGCAGCAATCGATCAGTTGCTGTTACGTCTAGCAGCGTTGACATGTCAATGTCATTTCATGCTAATGTCTTGCCAAATTGACAGAACTTGACTTGACATGACATAAATTTAGATACACTGGTAGAATTAAACTGTTACCTAGTTGCCATAATCGAAAAAAAGAACAAGAAGAACCTCAGCAGATGATATTTTTTTAATTTTCAACTCTTCTATATGTTTATCTAAACCTTTGCTTAGTCGATCCCACGCGTCATTTACTTTATTTCTATCTTTGTGGTAGGGATTTTTCGGATCCCAAATAATGGGTTCCATTTGATAAAGTTCCATAAAAGTGGTACATAACTCATTATTCCACTCCACCATTATCGCTCTTAAATAATTCAACACTCGCGTCCTTACTTCGCAGCAGCCAAAAACAAAGTGAGTGCGCACGAGAGTGTGGATGGTTCCCTCGCCTCGCGTCCTCGCGTCCTTTGACTCGCGTCCGAAAAACCGACACAAAACGGAGCGACCGCGAGGCGAGACGAGGGAACACGAGGCGACACGAGTGCACCGTCCACACTCTCGTACAGGTCGCGCGGTGGTTTAAGATCGCTCGGCAAAAGTGGAAGGGGCATGCGCAGTATTCAAATCTAAGGTCTATTTGTTGAAGTGCGGGGTGCGGGGAGCGGGTGTGCGCTGACGGCGACACGTCATTGGTAGATCAGTCGCTCTTCAATTCCCGCGTTACGTTCGCGCGTCTTTTGCCTCTTGGGTACTGTTGCGTACAGCTTTTGTTATCGTATTATACGTAGTGGTAAAATAAAGAAAATGGTTAAAAATAAAGTTTTAAAACGGCAAGCCAGAAAAATGGTTTACGACGTGAATTGTTACGTAAATTATTATTATTATTAAATTACTTATTACTTAAAAATATAGTTACTAAAATTTTAATTGTCTTTCATTTTTCTGAATTTACCTACCTACAAGATAAATTACAAGCAAAAACTAGCGTTTTTATATGTTAAGTTACTAAGGTTCAAACATACTAAATACAAAAAAAAAATACCTTAAAAACACACTAAGAATTTCTGTGCACGATTGTACACATGCGCCGATTGCCCCCACTACTTTTGCCGAGCGATCTTAAACCACCGCGCGACCTGTACTCGCGTTGCCTCGTGTCGCCTCCAGGAGAGTGTGTACGCGGCATTATATGGCAACTTATCAGTTTAATTCTGCCAATGTCAAGTTGCCATGTATCTTAGCATGTCATATAATCAGTCCTGTCAATTTGGTTTAGAATTAGAAGAAAACCCACAGAGTAAAGAAAACCACAGAATTGTGCGCGTTCGGTCCAGGAGTCACTTGGATTATTTCTAGGTCTGGATTCCTCAGGATTTAGTGCCTATCCTAAAAGTTTTGTGAGGATTTTGTGACAATCTAACAGTCGAGGCCTTGCTACTATATTAATCTGTGGTCGAGGCGTCTAACAGGCGAAAGAGTACCGCATATTGCCGATTGGGTGTCATCCTGCAACTAAAAAACTAGGCACATTTCAGAAGAACTACCGATGTCACAAAATAATATAGCATCAAACAAAAATTGTGGAGTAGTTATGTTCCATTCACCTGTATTTTACTCAGTACTGTTATTTGACGGTTCTTTGAAGAAAATGTTTACTATTTTGTTTACTATGTTTACTTAGGTGCAAGCGAGGGGAATTAATGGAGAAATGTTTAAAAAATAGAGCTCAGTTTGTTATATATTTGGGAATCGTACGTAACTTAACTATACTGGGACTACACACAGACAAACTCTCAGCCTTGGTAAAATGACGAAGGTCTGCCGGTCGCTGGCTTTCACCCTAGCACTACTGCTCTCGAATATGAAGTGAGATGTGTTCTCTGGCATAACTAAAATTTTAACTACGCGTAGAAAATGTCTGTAGTTATAATATTAATCCAAATTAATTAAATAACTGAAAAAATACATTGAAATGTGACATTGGCAGAAATAAGCTGTTAATACCTAGAACCAATGATCATACTGGACAGAGTTATTTAGTTTTACGCGTATCCATTTTTTGCTAATGTGCGTTTGCAGAATTGTATTAGTGTGCGTGACTAGAGATGTAACTTTGCTGTCGAGCCTATCGATAGAATAAAGACGAAATGAAAAAAAAAAGCATTTTAATTGGTCTTAATCAAGTCTAAATCTTTATTAAACTTTCATTAAAATTGATAATGTACAATAAATATAATATTTTGTATACATATTTCTGACGCTGCTTTCAGCGACTGCATTCTTCATTACAAATTTCTAGGAGTAATCAATTGAATTTCATCTCTGCGCTGAGGTGGTTTTCTTTTCTTCGCTACCTGCAACATTCATTTTGAAAATCTATTAACCTGACTAAAGAATAATCTATCAGACCCGCAGTAGGGCAGTGTATTAACACAGAGAGTAAATAAATAATAAATAATGCAGGACAATCCATACAGCACCATCTAGCCCCAAGCTATGCAGAGCTTGGTTATTAGTACTAGATAACTGATAATACAGGGTGGATTTTTGAGATGGGCCACGGAGGACAGGTACCTTAACCGTTGTAGCAACAGGAAAACGCTCTTAGGGGATCTGACTATAATTTTTTTTCAATATCTGTGAATGCAGTTCACAATATCTCAAAGAGTTAGGGAAGGTCTCCTAAGAGCGTTTCCCTGTTATAGTTCCCTGAATGTAGTTTATTTTTACATTTGAAAAACTTACCGGTTGATAGTATACTGGATATCCTTCAAAAATGGTTGGTACTGCTTCACTCTTGAGTTTTTTAATTGATAAGCCGTTGATAAAACAGGATTCATCAAAGTGTTATGAACAAAGCTTGGAATGTTTTGCAGGCTCCCAGTTATCACGTCTAACAGCTTTGATCCACTCGGTTCTTATTTCTGGGCATTTTGGGAACCTAAAAGTTAATCGTTAAATTTAACAAACATGAAAGTTGAATACTATCGATAAAACTAGACTTGACTCTACGCGCATCACTAGCAAAGAAGCTCAATTTATTTAGGCTATTTATTGGTGGTTTTTACAGTATTTTGAATCATAATCACTTATGAACATAATAACTAGATTGCTACAATGCTATTACTACTGTTTTATAGTCATGAACTCATTATTTTTAGCATTTTTATCGAGGGAAAATGTTATCAAAAACTTACGTATGAAATGACAATTCCGGGTCTTTTACTCCTCCTTTTGTAGTTCTTGATGAACAATACACAGCTGACCATGACATATTTCCAATTTATCCATTCAATTTAAGCCTAAACACAGTATTTTTTAAGTATTTCTTGATTTTTCTGTAACGTTCTCGCATTGTTTTGACTACCAAGGTAGTCATAAACTGACACGACTTACACCTACAGTGCAGCGTTGCCAAACGTACACTAGCTATCTCTTTTACTCGGAGCTAAGCTCCGTGGGATAGACAAAGATACATGACTACTAGGTTGTTACACAGATATATGAGCGGCAACGTCGCAGGCTCTGTCCATATGATTCTTGGTCCGAGGTTATTACAGTTAGTTGCCAATGTTGCCATTCAATTTAATAAAAGAAGAAGAAGAAGAGAAGGAAGATTGCAATTATTCGTCCGATGCGAATTGCGAACTTTGCGAAGCAAGCGCAAAGCAATGAATGAAAGCGAGCGAGAGGAGAGACGAGGTTTATTTTATCGTTCTTTCTTTCTTGTTATCGGAAATAATATGTGAATAGTTGAAACAGTCGAAATGTGAAAAATTTCAATCTTTAGCAAGTGTTTTCAAGCTTACTAGTTATGTAAATTGTGTACGCCCTAGAACACAGGTAACTCTATGAAACAAAACATATTTGAAAACATTGTTGACGATTCTGACGCAGTTGGTATTCGTTTCGTTTCACAGTGCTCATTTCCTTAGTACAGATGATTATTTAGATTCACATCAATATTTGCTCATATTAGGCCACTATCGCTGGTTAACTAAAGACTCCCATTGTCCAGGTCAAATAACGTACTTTTTGTTGTAGAACTCCTATGCAAGCCTAGCGTGGTTGAATTAACAGAGTTTGACAAAGCTAAATTGGAGATCTGTGTGAAAAATAAAGTTCCAGCCAGCACTATGGAGGACGAAGGCGACGATAAAGATGACTCTAAAAGGTAGGCTTTAGAATATTACCAAATGAAATCATGTAACCTAATGAATTGCAACAGCAACAGCAACAGTTTTACTATATAATTATGTCTATACTTTTGTGGGCATTGGATGTAGATCAGATGATATATTTGCATTCACAGCATTCCAAGATGTATTGGTTATTATGGCCAGATTTTTATTTTTTTGTGAAATCATCAGATAGTAGACCACTAGCTCACACAATGCTTAGCATCAGGAATGTATCAGCAAAAAAAGTGGTCTACCGCTTTTGACAACAGTATCTGTGAAATCTAACTACCGCTAAGGTTTACTTTTCTAACTGTCATAATAGTAAAATAAACCTTGTTGTTTCATAACGTTCAAATGAACCTTAACCGTAGGGTGGTAGACCACTTTTTGGCTGAGTGTATGTTAGATGTAACCTTACAATTTTTATTGTGTCTTAAAAGTAACTATATCATTACCAGGAGAACGAGAAACTTAAGTGAAAAGAAACGAAGAGATCAATTCAACATGTTAGTCACAGAGCTTAGCACGTTAATAACAACCAACAATAAAAAGATGGATAAATCTACTGTACTGAAATCAACCATATCGTTTTTGAAAAATCATAATGGTAAGTAATTGGGTGTTAACCGACACTTGTTATTGCATAGAATTCACAATATTTAGAATAATGTGCTTTCATGATATTTTAAAATGTATTTATGTAGCTTCAGCTTCCAGCGTCTGTATTTCCGCTGAGCTACGACCCTGTTGTTTTTAAAAAAGGTGCTTAATAGGCACCTTCTGGGTAGGCTCGCTCTATGATAGACTTTATTCTTGCCTAAGATTAGAATTCAAGAGCCGGCCCATTCATCATAAAAAAAATAAAAGTAGTGTATCAGTTATCTCCCCATAGTACAAGCTTTGCTTAGTTTGGGGCTAGATGACACTGTGTGAAATGTCCAGCATTATTTATTTATATAAACAAATCCAGCTCAACAAATCAACGCGAATGTTACTAGGATAGTAACAAAAAATAGTTTTAAGTAAATGTTTTGAGTGAAAAAAATCATGTATTATATCTATAATACATTTTTGTCACTGTATGATTTTTCGAATGCATCTGCATTATAATGATTACTGCCAATTGCTAGGTTGAACTTTAAATTGGATGTTGTCTATCATATTTTTCTTACATCTGTCTACCTGTATGTGATTGGTAACCAATGCTTCTTATGTTGTTTAGAAGTAACAGTACGATCTCGTGCCCACGATGTTCAAGAAGACTGGAAGCCAGCCTTCTTATCCAATGAAGAGTTCACATATCTAGTGCTTGAAGCATTGGAAGGCTTCGTGATGGTATTCTCTGCTTGTGGAAGAATTTACTATGTTTCTGAGAGCATAACCTCATTGCTGGGACATAATCCGGTAATTAATTTAGTTTAATAAAATTACTGATAAATATAATCCAGATTGTAAATGATGATTATGAACTATTTATGCATTCTATTAGGTGGATATAGTAAACAGGAACATTTTTGACCTGACATTTGAAGAAGACCGACCCAACTTGTATAATTTGCTGCAAAGAAATGCCATAGCCACAGAACAGATGCCGAACACGTCTAACGGTGAGTTTTTTTTTAACCTATGTTGTCCCACTACTGGGTAAAGGTCTCCCCCAACTGTATCCAACAGTGAGTTACTGGTATTATATATAATTTAGAATGAAAGTTATAGTTTGATCATTATTGTGAAGAATTAATCTATTTTAATATTTTTAAATAAACTAACGGCGTAGTTTCTAATCACAGTGAACACAATGTGTCATGATGATGACATGATGATGGTGAAAGTCAAACACTTCCGATGTATAAAAACCACTTAACGCTTTTAGGGCTTCACCTAACATTTTTCCTCGTGGATTTGATTCCCAGAACTTTTTCAACTTTCTCTTTGATGATTTGCTTTCGCCTCGGCCTGCGGTTTCATTCGTGTAGAGAATTTGGGATTTGTACAGACTGCCGGGATTTTGGAGCTCATTATAATAATGCCCACCCACCCCATTCTTGGTTTTAATTTATTACCCGACTGTCAAGTCAAAGAAAGGGTTATTGATTAATTATTACTTTAAATGCATTCCCGAAGTTGCACCAATACGTGATTTGAACTTGAACTCACGTCCGTGTTGATCCGTGGCAACGCTCTGACCAACTGAGCTAATAGGCTAAGTTCGCTTTAATTTTTTTATGCTACCTACAGCTCCGTGGCGTGAATTATGTAATGTTTACATTTGGGGTTAAAAATCTTTATCAAACTTTACTGGAGTCGCCTGGCAACATTTGTAACAAAACTCTTTGATAATTTTTCTTTCATCCTGTCCCGAAGTTTTACTCGTGCAATAATTAATTGTGTAAACCGTAAAAAATCGGCATGATTCCTTTTTTTTTGCGAAGCGCTCGTGCTTGCTTAGTCGTACTTGATAGATCGTCGAAGTTAAGCAACGTTCTAATCGGTCCGTAAGTGGATGGGAGACCGCCAGTGGCATTTTCATCTGAGCGCTTCCGTGCTTTGGAGGGCAAGTTAAATTGTCGGTCCCGGCTATTTAAGTCGTTAAGCCATGACAGAGGCTTTAAGGCGGCCTAAAACTCCGTCACCAGAGTAGGCCATTGACTTATACGACCTTGCTTACTTTTGCGTGGCTCGTTTCAATAATGACTAACATACAATTATGATAATACAATTACATGAAATAATGATAATGTACAACATGCTTCCGCCCACTTCTTTATTCCAAGACACGGTTTCTGACAATTTTACATCATGTACTACATGTATTGAAGTGCCTTGGCAAGAAGCCGCGGTGTTACCCGCGATCCCTCGGGAAAACTTCACTTTCCCGGGATAAAATATAGCCTATGTTCATCGGGGATAATGTAGGATTCTATCGGTGAAAGAATTTTTCAAATCGGTCTAGTAGTTTCGGAGCCTATTCATTTCAAACAAACAAACATACAAACAAACAAATCTTTCTTCTTTATTATATTAGTATAGATAGCACAAAGCATATCACCAGCCAGTAAAATATTACCGTTAAAATAAGGAGCCTATACTCAGTTGTGGATGGATGAGCTTAATAGATGTCAGCTCAGATCAGATGCATACAACCTACCTGTTAAGTTCTATAATAATTAAACCACAGCGAATGTTCAAGTGCTTTCATTGAAAAGAAAGAAATTTTTTTATTCACCTAAAACGCTACATACAAAATAATATTGTTGCTGCTTAAAATAAATAAATATTGGTGGATATTGCTCACAGCATTAATTTGGTCCCAAAGTAGGCAGAGCTTGTGTAATGCTAACCAGAGATATACGGTATATAAAATAAATATATTTTTTTGTAAATACATACATTTTATACATAGAAACACCAAGACCCGAGATAAATATCTCCAGATCATACAACAGGTAGTTGATGGGATAAATGCCGCGGCGGGAATCGAACCCGCAACCATCTGCGTCTCAGACGGGCCTTCGCCACGGGTCAAGTAGTGAAATTTCGATCAAATGAGAATGCTTTATAACTTGTCTAGTAAATGCTATTAGCGGTTCTATAGCGAAATGCAAAGTGTAATAGCTATTTATTTTATTTTTAGCTATTTCGCTTCGCATTTCGCTGTAGATCAGATTATAAAGATTTACAGCTGTCTTAATTTTAAGAGTTTTTAAATTGTCTACCATTTTAAAAAGAAGTAACAAATCATTGCTACTGCGACTTCCTTCTGCCGTTGCGATGGCTGCCACAAAATGTATCTTTGAAGCTAAGCGCGCATTACGATTTTACTTAAAATTGCGCTGTAAAATGTCGCTGAAAATTCACTAGGCGAACTGCGATGAAAAAATCGATGGATTTACCGATTCTTATTAAATCTTGTGTGTATATTCAGTAAGTCTGAGAATAGGACGTAAACTTTTTTTCATAACGGAGGTCCACCCAAAAATATATTTTTATTTTTTGGACAAAATTTCCTAGCGTACGAAGTCGCGGGCACAGCTAGTGATATTATAAAAATCTAGATATACCCTATACATATACGTTTCATTAATAATGTTCTTACTAACGTTTCTGCATCGCGAACTATGTGCCCATACAAATAGGGAACGTTTGCGAATTTATTAAGGCTTATCGAAAAAATCAACATTTTCGCGATCTTTGAGATCACACAGCCTTTCAAATATACTGTTCTAATCACAGACGAGAAGAAATAAATCCGTGGTTCTAATATTTTTCAAGTTATCATATTTTGCAGCATTTCAAATAAATGTCTAGTACCTGCATAAAAATGTTTTGTTTTATTAATTTTCTATAATTGGAATTAGTTGCAATAAAAGTAGGTATGCATGTTATATTACAACTATTGACTTCGGAAAGTTTCGAATCGAATTGCACAATATGGCCGCTGTATAAAAATCCTGTCTGGTACAGTTTTTGCAATACATACGCAGTTTTGCAATAATAAAACAAATGTTACTCGTTAATTGTTATGTTGTATATGTTTGAGCGTCATAGCTCAAGCTGCTGCCAGCTGCTCAAACAGCTGCAAGTCGCACGCGTATACGGTTAATAAGAGAAATTGCAGTCAGTGGAAACAGTTGTCAATTGACTTCTGCAAGAAATTGAGGAAGTTACTTGCCTGTGGACACTTCGCTATCCGATTTTAAGTATACAATGAAGTTTATTTTGTTATAGACAATAAAATCGCAATATGGATGCAATGAGCTTTGTTTTCAAATAAGAGGATCTCGGCCGCAAATATTTTTAACTGAATTCCAAATTATGTACATTATTTGGCGACGCTGGTCAGGTCACGCAAGTTCTACATGGTTATAAAGTAGTCATGTAACCAGAATTATTTTCGCATTTCAGAAAACGAAATGATCAGGTTCCAGCTGCACTTACGACGAGGGACGCTGGATTTCAGGGAAGAGGTTTCTTACGATCTTGTCCAGTTCTATGGGCATTTCCGTAAGTATCCAAGCTGCTTGTTACTACTCTGTTTTTGAAGATGGCGGAGGATCTTAATAAATACATAGTAAACAGATTGTCAGCCCGTGGACGTGTGCTGGACATTTCACACAGTCCATCTGGCTCTTAAGTATGCTTGTCATTATGGTATACTTATTAAATACCCGTCTAATATTTGGGGATTGTTCAGAAATTGTTTCGCGGTTTTAAAAAGTTTTTATTGCTTCCAGTTTTACTGTCTAATAAATATGAAAATTTTATTGCAGAATTAAATCAAGAGCAGATTGATGAAGATCAAGATAGGATGGGCTACCAGCAGGACACTGAATCAAGGTATACAAAAGGCTTTGCTATTTTCTTTTTCCCT
Organism: Epirrhoe alternata; assembly: GCA_963565295.1. Lineage (NCBI taxonomy): Eukaryota > Metazoa > Arthropoda > Insecta > Lepidoptera > Geometridae > Epirrhoe > Epirrhoe alternata. The sequence continues at coordinate 9,136,752 of OY751375.1, forward strand.
CATTTATTTAATCCTCTGTCTTTGCTTTTTTCGTTTTAGCCGAATTAGGAAATACACCAAAAATGTTATTAAGACGGAGACGCTTCGTGCGCTCGGTCAATTACTAGCCAATCCAGAGATTTTTGTCGTGGTTTCAGTGATTTTCTCTTAAAAATTGAACTAAATAATATCATTTTATAATACGTTATAATGAGTTTCTGAATTTCAGGATGCTATTTATATGCATTGGCCGTCTCAACACGCCGCAGTTGATTCGAGACGTGTCGCTGGTGGATTCCAGCCGGAACGAGTTCACGTCGCGACACAGTCTCGAATGGAAGTTTCTATTCTTGGACCATCGCGCGCCGCCCATCATTGGCTACCTTCCGTTTGAAGTACTTGGGACTTCGGGTTACGATTACTACCATTTTGATGATCTAGAGAAAGTGGTCACATGTCATGAAGCTTGTAAGTATTGATACTTAAAATGATACATTAATTCAGAATTTGCTTTTGACTATTTCATGAAGTTGATTTTGCTTATGAGTTTATTTTTCGCTTTAACACGTGCTCTAAACGATGAGGGAAAACATCGTGAGGAAACCAGTTAGTATTCTTAGAGACGGTGAGTTTCAGTTTAAGGCCACTAGACGGCGTTCTATTATTATTCGCCATCTATAGTCGGTCCAACTTAATAGGCCACATTTGACGTTTGTCAGTTTGAGCTTTCTAGTGAGGTGACCTTCTTAAAAACTTCGATTATGTTCGAAGTCCGTATCGATTCATTCACATGAATTAAAATTTATCGCCAGGTAAACCGTAAACTAAGAGTAGGTAAGATCAGTTAAAAAAAACCGAGTCTGACAAAAATAGCACAGCAAGAACGCAAAGTCACTTTGCACAACGATCAAGACTGCGTCACAACCCCATTACTTATGAATTATTTATTTTGATAAAATTTTATTATTTATTTTGATAAAAACTGTTCAAAAGTTTATGGTTGTCATGTCAAACAGAGAAAAAAAGTTTTATGCGATATTCCTGTTGTCCTTTTACATAAGTACCTACTTTTTGGTATTTAGTAACGTTTTTCGGGATTTATAAGTTTATTAAAAAAAAAAACAATAAGTATTTAATGCGCCATCATCATCATTAAAGGTGAAATATTTCCTTACGAGAAATCATTTCATTCGATTCTAACTCTCAAATTTCGATTATTTTGGGTAACATACCTAGTGTCAAAAGAGAACAAGGGTTTACTGACGCAACATTGTAACAACGTTCAGTTCTCTCGAAAACAGAAATTGTTGTGAAACATAATATGTTTGGATGGTGTGATAAGGAAATAAATCATAAAATTACCTTCTTTTGTCGTTAAGACAATAAATTATTTAACCGCAATTGAAAAAAAGTTAAGCAATTGTGCAGTACTAACTTCGATAAAATAGTAGTATTTTATGCCCGCCGGTACAAAGTTACGTTGTTAAATTTTGATGAAATGTCAAATGTGGCCTATTAAAATGGACCGACTATAGTTGGCCTTAAACTGAAACTTAACTCCCCATACAAACTATCAACCCATCTGTGATAGTTAGCATCTTTAACAGCAGGCAACCCTTATTTGCCATCAGATTTTGCTAGGCAACCCTATGTCATAATAAACAAAAAAAATTAGCTTTAATTTGATAGAAAAATCATTTTATAATCACACTAGCTGTCCGCCGCGGTGCAACTCGTGATCCCTCGGGAAAACTTCACTTCCCCGGGATAAAATATGGCATGATTCCTTTGTTTTTTGCGAAGCGCTCGCTTGCTTAGTCGTACTTGATAGATCGTCGAAGTTAAGCAACGTTCTAAACGGTCCGTAAGTAGATGGGACACCGCCAGTGGCATTTTCATCTGAGCGCTTCCGTGCTTCGGAGGGCAAGTTAAATTGTCGATCCCGGCTATTTAAGTCGTTAGCCATGACAGAGGCTTTAAGGCGGCCTAAAACTCCGTCACCAGAGTAGGCCATTGACGACCTTGCTTACTTTTGCGTGGCTCGTTTCAATAATGACTAGGTAAGGCGCTCCGTAACATACAATTATGATTCTTACATGAAATAATGATAATATTCAACATGCTTCCGCCCACTTCTTTATTCCACGACACGGTTTCTGACAATTTTACATCATGTACTACATGTATTGAAGTGCCTTGGCAAGGGGAGGTCGAATGGAGGTTATATAAAGCACTAGCTGTCAGCCGCGGTGTTACCCGCGATCCCTCGGGAAAACTTCACTTCCCCGGGAAGAATATAGCCTATGTTCATCGGGGATAATGTAGCATTCTATTGGTAAAAGAATTTTTCAAATCGGTCCAGTAGTTTCGGAGCCTATTCATTTCAAACAAACAAACAAACAAATCCTTCCTCTTTATAATATTAGTATAGATGAACGCAATTCCGTCCCAAAATCAATTATTAATATCAAACTAAATAAAAATACTTGCGGCCACTTTTTAATAGGCAACCTCATCATCTTCCTCCATATTATTCTTTTACGTCCGTTTTCCTCTGAGAATAGTATCAAAATTGAAATACTTATCAATTCCAACAATATAAGCCTAAATTAATCTTAATTACTTAGTGGAAGTAAGTTTTCAAAATAACCTATTAATGTGAGGGAAACTGTTGTTTGATTTCATCTTTAGACTAATTCAAGGTACATAATTCACTAAATTTCTGCAAGCCGGTCATTATATAATATTACATCTAGTTAAAAACTTTCTCAAACCTTGCAACTCCACAGATCCATGTCAGCATTCGCATCTTAGGCACGTGTACCTTTTGTTCATCCGTCCCTTTAATTAGGCAACCTGGTAAATTTATACTATTCTCCTCATCATAAATTTATGTAAAAATTAGGTTTTTAGCTATAACCGATGAGCGCACTGATTTGCAGCCAGACCTTAGACTATTAGCGACTATTTTATCCTATATATTTATCCCACAGTAATGCAGAAAGGGGAACTAACGTCGTGCTATTACCGCTTCCTGACAAAGGGGCAGCAGTGGATCTGGCTCCAGACGAGGTTCTATATCACGTATCATCAGTGGAACTCCAAGCCTGAGTTTGTAGTCTGCACACATCGTGTTGTCAGGTAAGTCTTTTACTCTACTGTTTTATAATAATCTTTTTATCATCACTTATCTCCTATCTAAAAAAGCAATGTTGTCGAAGTCAAAGTCACAAAGTAGGACCGCTGGGATCACTTAGAATAGTCTCTCGTTAAACAAGTTTAGATGCTCATAAAGTTTGTTAAGTTGGCCGAGTGGTGCCTCCAGTTCTTCTTCGGATTAAAGGTCGAACCTACATTTATATGAAAGTGTATCTAAAGCACTACACATTTTCCGAAGGCTCTAAACGATGAAAGTCCAACAGGCGGCGATTGGCTTACAACCTGTCATGACACGTACTCATCATCTCCCTGCCCTTTTCCCACATTATGTGGGCTCGGCACAACATGTGTTCTTCTTCCATTCTCCTCTATCAGCCGTCATCTCAACACTCACTCCTTTCTTACTCATGTCATCTTTCACACAATCCATCCATCTTTTCTTTGGCCTACCTCTACTCGTAAATCCATCAACATTCATACCAAGTACTCTTCTAGTTACATGACATTCTTCCCTTCTCATTACATGCCCATACCATGCTAGCCTGTTGCTCCTCATCTTTTCATTCACTGGTGCCACTTTCAGACTTCCTCTTATGTACTCATTCCTTACTCTGTCCATTCGCGTCACTCCACACATCCATCTCAGCATTCGCATCTCAGCCATGTGCACCTTTTGTTCATCCGTCCCTTTTGTTGCCCAACACTCAGATCCATACAATACGACAGGTCTTACGATCTTCTTATATATTTTCCCCTTAAGCTTAAGGGGCATACGTGGACATCATGACACGTACTATGAAATGCTAATTTCAGCAAAATGTTTGAATCCCAATTTTTGACTGTTGTAGATTGTTTTACAGATAGATTCAAAGTTTGAGTTTATATTAAATTAACCTCAATGTCTCTGAGTCAGCCAATAGTATTTCGTGAAAAAATAACAATAAGTGTTTTAATTCAATGTTTTACTATTATTCGCTTACTACTATATTCTACTCGATATAAGGGAGCCTGTTGTAATAGCAGTTGAATTATAATACTATACATATAAGATACATTATTCATATAGTCCTGTTTATAGGCCGTCCAGTTTTCGCTCATAAATATGATCTTTGAATCCATTTATCAATCACAGCTTGTTAAAAGAACCGTAGTAGAAACACCTAAATCTACTACTATTGACTATTTTGATGTAGGTATTAATAAATGATTTATGACTTTGCATTTTTCATAATTGGGCAACGATTCTACTTTCAACTACAAAGAAATATTCTCATGCTTGCCAAACAGCTTTACTAAGGCCAATACGAGAGCGACAGCTACTTCCGCGAATCTGCCAAAAAGGCGCTTCTAAATCACTATTCAATTATTTTAGCTTCGCGGACGTCGTGAAGACCACAAAGGAAGAAGAAGTTGAGGAGGCCGACGTAAGCGAAGCGGAAGCCAATCAAAACAGTATAAAAGACACCCTCAAGGACGCTGACGACCCGATGCCGCCAATGTCACCTTCGTATGTTTCTGAGGCGGCCAGTGATGCGTATGGCAACTCATACCAACCCATCTCACAGGTTATTTTGTTTAAAGAGCTGGTATTTATATGTATTTACTAGCCTTTTTAGTGTATGAAATGTATTATTTCCTCTACATAGCTACTACTGGTGTTATGGTTTTTATTTATTCATTCTGTACATTGTAGTTTGGGCAATGGTGCTACTGTAGTCTATATGGTTTGGTAATGGCTAACTAATGATGGCTTATGATTGTAGTGTAATGTATACTAACTCATTGACTAATTATTTTTTTAATCCTTCTCTCAATATATACTTAATTAGCAGTCGCCGCCGCATTTATGACAATTCGGGTGGGAACGGTACAGGAATATCTTGCAAAGTAGCATTTTTAGGGTTTTTGTGACCCTTATAATATTCGCCATGTCAGTCTTTCTGTCTGCTATTTGAAGTTCCAAATAAAATATTGAAATCATTTATTAAATTAGAATGTGTGGAGACCTACTGTAAATATTGTATACAAGCTGTGCCTGCGACTTCTATCGCGCGGGCTCATTAGTTTTCCCGGTTTTTCCTGCGTCGATGCCGATCCCGTGGGAGTTTAGGAACAAAAATCCAGGGATTAGCCCAGACAAACAGATTGATACAAAGACAAAATTTTTAATAAAGCTGGTACGTGTCAAAACTATGGAACTTGAGAAAACAAAGTTATTTTGAAATCACAGACAGACACTTCAATTTTATTTATATGTATTAATTGATACTAACCCCGCCGCAATACTAACATTTTTCAGAGTACTTTGGACATGCCTCAATATCAGGAGACACCAACGCCTGAAAATTTTTCAAAAAATATGGTCTCGCAGTCTGAACCGCCACAGGTGCCTTTGCCAATGTCATCAGATACTTCACTGACTGATATTAAGGTGACGGCGTTACCGGAGTTACCACCGTCAAACCAGCAATCAGCGTCTTCACTGCCCGAAAATACAACACAGACAAGCAGCTCCCTGCCGACCTCATCCGTGGACACAGCTATTCAAGCAAAATCGCAACCGAGCGCAACTACTTCGTCGACAAACCCGCTCTCTTTTGATATATTTAAGAATAACGCAGCTTTATCACAGGCGATTGCAGTGGAACAAGCCATATCGCAATCAAAAGCAGCGATACAGGCTTTATCGCAGTCAAATGCAGCCCTACAAGCAATATCGCACTCGAATACAGCTATAAACGCAATGTCACAGTCAGAAGCAGGGAAAAGAGCGATATCGCAGTCAAATGCAGCGATGCTTGCTATATCGCAGTCAAACGCAGCGATACAAGCGATATCACATTATAACACAGTGATGCAAGCAATATCACAGTCAAATATGCAAGCGATATCACAGCCACACGTAGATATACAAGCGATAACGCAGTCTAATGCATCGGTGCAGGCATTAATGCAGTCAAACGCAGAGATACATGCATTATCGCAGTCAAACAAAGCAAAATCACACGCAAATGCGCAAGCTGTACCGGAGTCAGAATCACAAGAGCTTGAATTGCAATTAGAAGAAGAAATACAAGCAATAACAAGGTCTTTAACATTGCAGTCTGATGCATTAAACTGCCAAGCGTCACAACCGAAGCCGAATCCAGAGAAACGAATCATTCCAACGGTGTTGATCACAAAACCATCTTTGACATCCATCCCGGGAATTTCGCTGCCGTCTCTGTCTCCGTCATACACAGTAGAAACGGCTACTGACGACTTCGGTAACACCTTCCAACTTGTCTCTCAGGTGAATATTACACAGATGAATGATGCTCACTCAAGCAAAACATAATCTACGGATACTACCACATCGACGCATACTATACTATAATAAAATTGTCTCTCGACCTTTTTATTAAGCCACTTACTTCTTTCATAAGAGTTTTTAGGAGTAGTCTTATTACGCCCGGACCAAGAATGGTGTTAAAAAAAAATACTCCGTAATACACCGTCAAACAAACACACAGAAAATAAAATTGCAACAAAAAAGGTAACTACAAATTACTTTTAATTTAAAGTATAAAACAATTAAAACGCACACACTTTTTCAAAAAAATGTCAACTTGTCGCATTCGCACAAATCAATTTGACATATTAATTATTAATCTACGCAACAAAAATCAAATAGAGTTTTGATACACGTAATATTTTTTTTAAACAATTTCGTTCGGCTCGAACTCGACATTTCGGATGGTATTATAGCTACCGTGGCCACAAGTTATAATTGCCTAATGTCTTCAAGTCGCGAAAGTTTAAAATGTGTAAACTTATAATCAAAACGAGGTTCGCAACACATTTAAATGTTAGCGCGGACAGACTGCACTCAAGAAAACACTGACACATATCATACAGGTAAAAACGCTACACAATGAATGTTAAATCGAAAAGAAACTGCAAATAAAATACTAACATTTCAGAATATGTTGGCGACGCCATCGCCTGTACCACTGAGTATGTCTCCCTCGCACAATTCGGAACGTAGCGACTGCTACACGAAATATTCCCAAGCGATCTCACAGGTAAACGCAAACAGGACGGTCATTTATCACTTTTCATGAAATAGTTAATATCAATAAAAGTCCAAAGGTTCCTCGGCAAATGAGTTAAGTCTTGTTACCACTAGTATTATTTATCTACTTATCAGTAATGGTCGCTTAGAAACTCCTTCGTCTGATTCATATTTTATTTTGCCTTTACTTCTTCATTACGGATGGATCTAGGCATTCGCAGAGTTCGCGGAGCGGTTCGATGCGCAGTAGACATTTAAAAGGTGCTTATGTGCATGTCAAAATTAATTCTTCCGTTGACAGTGTTGTACAGTACGCACAATCGATCTTTGTCTGTCTGATGTTAGGTGCACTATACGATTGCGCAGGTTTGCGCGAGAAGGCGAGATAGCACTTTATGTCGGCACTAACGGCAACTTAAATCGCAATCGTAAAGGTTTTCCATAAAATCTACTAAGGAACGGATTTATGTTAACGTTAGTCACTCTGAGTACCGACACAAAGTCGTTCCAAAGAGATCTATCACTAAAGTAGAGTGCCAAAGACATATCTGGACCGGTGGCCAAAAGAGGAACTAACGACGCCATTTTGAAATGTCAATCTGTCTGCCATTCGTTTCCAGTTGCCATTACTTGTTTGCTCAGGCTGTGTTTTTTTAATGATTAATGGCTCTTGACCTTACATAGGCAATAATGAGGTCTACGATGGAGCGAGCCTACCTAGAAGGTGCCTGTTAACTCTCTTCTTACTAACTCTCTTCTTAAAAACAACAGGGTCGTAACTAATACGGAAGCTGATTCCAAATTTTTGCAGTGCTCATAATAAAAGAACTTATGTTTCGTCAAATTTGTTTTTGCTGCAAACTGCAATCACACTATCACAGAAATGCAATGCAATCACAGAATCTTGTTTATGTTGAATCCCTTGCCCACCCACTTTACTGTAAAATTTATTTTTTTGGCAACACAAAATGCCATAGTAGTTTACTTTCTCTATACCAAATGCGATAGCAGCGCCTCCCTCACCGGAACAGATAAGTTTGTGGGACTACGAGTTTAACTGGCTGTATGATAAAATAAAACAAACGTAAAATGTGTTTGTAAAAAGTAAAATGTGCGAAATGCATTCCGCCTTCCTAATTAATTGTTTACTAAAATTCGGATTTATCGCAAATCCAAAAAAAGCTCGTCTTTCAAGTCATAATCATCATCATCTGCCTTTAGCAGTCCACTGCTGGACATAGGCCTCTCCTAATGAGCGCCATTGCGCCCTGTCCTCAGCTCGACGCATCCAGCTTCTACCAAGTACCAGCAGCCTTTCGCAGATCGTCACTCCACCTGGCTTAAGGGCGTCCTACACTACGTTTGCCAAATTGCGGTCTCCACTGAAAAACTCGTTTACCCCAACGGTTATCGGTTCTTCGACGGATATGGTCAGCCCACTGCCACTTCAGCTTGCTAATTCTCTGAGCTATGTCGACAACTTTAGTTCTATGTCGGATAGTCACGTGGCGGATTCTATCCTTCAGAGAAACTCCGAGCATAGCTCGTTCCATAGCTCGCTGAGCGACTTTAAACTGGTGGACTAGCCGTACTGTGAGTGTCCACGTTTCGGCTCCGTATGTCTTGATAGGTAGGACGCACTGGTAGAAAACATTCAAGTGTACTTGCGAAATAAAACATCTTAAGACACCGTTCTCTGAGACTATATCTAATTCTCAAGCGGTAAATAAACTTTAATCTAAAACGCTCCGGATTCAAGGACACATTTTTGCCTTAAAATACTAAGTTGCTAAATCCCCTGAGTATACAATGTACTATTTGCTCGAGTTATGACGTAAAGTGGGATTTGTCTACAATATGTTCTGTCTCTCTTTTCATAATGGTTGATGTGTTTGGAGTTAATGAATGCCTTTGACTTCTTCGGTCCAGTCACACCTAGTTACCTAAATGTAGTAGTAGCAATGCGTAGAATGCAAACTAACATTTCAGGATTCTTTGAGGACCCCACCCACTGAAGGACATTCAACATGTGATAATATGTCAGAATGTAGCGATCCTATCAACTACTGTTTCTCATCGTTGGGTCGTGTATGTATCCATCAACATTACTAACTCCAAAAGTGTGGAGGTATAAAAAAAAGATATAAAATATCACTGGCTAAATTTTCAGACTTCTTTTTCATAAAGTTCGTATCACTACATGGTCAAATATTCACAGAATTATTTTAAGTATATTAAATAACTTGATAAAAACAAAGACAAACAGCTTTTTTCATCGCGTTACTGTTTTTTACACTAAATGCTTCGATCAAGAAGATTGATCGAAGAACAAAATGAATTTAGGTGTTTTAAGTATTATTATTATTAAGAACCATTCCCCCTTCCACCACCTCCTCTGCTGGGCAAAGGTATCCCCCCATTCTTTCTATTCATCCCTAGCCTGTGCTAGTGAGGTCCAGTTGGCGTTGAATTTGACAAGCTCGTTCCTCCATCTCGTTCGCGGTCTCGTGCCTGGCTGGATGGATGGATCTGTAAAGTTTAAGTATGGATCTTTGAAAATTAAGCCAGCGATAAAATTATGTTTTTTGTACTTACTTACTAAGAAGTTTAGGCCTTTCGCATGCAGGGTTTATTATGCAGTATTCATGAATAAGAAATAAAAAGGTTAATCGAAGTAACTATGTTGTTGTATGTGGCTTAATGTATACTGGCTTGGTACGTCTGGAATATAAATAGCATGTAAACTAACGCAGAGAATGTATATACTAACATTTCAGAAAAGGGGAACAGATACTATATCAGTACGGGCTTTGCCAGCCTCGTCACCGACATGTTTGTCGGAGGGAAGTGATACCCACGGAAACCCTTTCACTCAGAGCTGGCAAGTAAGTTGAGGAGACTAATGAAAATGTCAAAACGTATACGTGACTACGCGTAACTTGCATGTTGAAACAATACTGGATACCTACACAACAAAACTCAATTGAATGACTACCAAAAAGCTGCATGTCGGAGCATTTTACACACAGCTAAACCTAGCAGTTTGCTGGCGCAAGTGAGGCAACACAAACGCATATCAGAGTAATGATTTTTACATACTACAAGACTTCGTATTTCTGCATGTTGACATGACGCGACATGTTAGGTACAACAATGCAATGTCAAACATGTCACCGACATTTTAATGAAAATGACAAAATGTATTCGCGACTACGCGTAAGCATGTTGAAAGAAGAGGCATACCTACACAACAATCTGTCAATTGAATAGACTACCAAAAAGCTGCATGTCGGAGCATTTTAGACACAACACAACTAAACCTAGCAGTTTGCTGGCGCAAGTGAGGCAAAACTGACTAAGTATACACAAACGCTTATCAGAGTAATGATTATTTTTACACATTAAAAGTTTTCTCATTTCTGCATGTTGAACTGTTCCGGACACACCGCGCGACATGACGCGACATTAACTTGTTGGAAGGATCACCGTTCACAATAAGTTTCGCAGGTCATCTCTTTACTAATAATAATGATCATTGCTGCATTTTATTTATCTGTCAGATTGTAAGCGAAGCTGTATTCATGTTAGGGCAAGACAGAGCATGACTTTACACAATCTGAAACTACGAAAAAATATGTCAGTGGTTGCATGTTAAAATTAACTGGCACGACCTGGACTGGAACTTGTTAATTTGAGCAATATGATTACTGCATGTTGGTGCAATCTGGATAACACACGGGACCACTATAATAAACACGTCATCTATTCTAGTAAACACAACCTGTTATTTCATGTTGGAAAATTCAGGACGCACTACGTGTGATCAGCCATTGCCGCAATAGGGACTGGAACAAAAACAGAGGTCACAATACAAATCCTACATAACAATAACTTATCTTTTTATGATGCTTATATAAGATTACAATCAACTAAAACTGAATTACTGAAGCGATAAATAAACTTTTTTGTGAAATTGCGCACGGAATGCAAGACGAAATACCTACTTGAAATGTGTAACGTTTGCTTGATTTTATTTTAAGGGCACGTGAATTAACTTCCTTTTTATGGACTAGATTTTAGAGTGCGTATGGATTGGGACTTGGAAGTCATTATGCTGAAAACGCTTGAAAATATGCTCAGGATTCTGTAAGAAATTGACGTCAGATATCGGTTCGATTCCCGTCTATATTTCGGTTTGGGTATTTTCTAAGTTTAATATGTATTAAAAAAAGTATTCTAACAGTTATGTTATATGTAGTTCCCATAGTTCCTGCTTACTTTGGGGTTAGATGATGCTGTGTGACTTGTTGTTTATTTATAATTATGTATTTATATGTTTTAACATTGTACCTTTAAAAATATGTACTTATATTGGTCGGTTGCGGCCGGCGCGGATATATTGAGGATTTAGTTCTTGTGAAATATAGGTATTGACATATTCACTGTACAAACATTTGTAATCGAAGGTCCAAACTATACATAAAATACATCCTAGCGCTAAGATACGTCTCAACAGCCGCGGCCCGGGGCGGCAGATCGTAAGAACAAAAGCATAAGTACCTACCTACCTATTTGTCTAGAAGTTTGAAGGCGCAGCAGCATTTTGGGCTCTAATTTTAAAGCGCATGACGACTTAGATTTTAAGATGTAAAATATTGTGCAAGACCAACTTTTCTGCGATATCTGTTTAAATTGTGATAAGTATTGTTAAATATACCTGAATATGCATGGCGCAACAAAATAAATATTATGTGAAGGTACAAATTTCATGCCTATATCGATGAGATGTGTTTGCTCTGTCGACTTTGCATACAAAATGGAATAAAAGCGATTCCCTTTCTTTGATGACAGCAATCCGGATTACAAGGTAAGGGCATGTTAGATTGACTTAGAGTTTTTATAAGCATGTATTTTGAATGATAAATTAGTCATCTTGTGATGGAAAAAAGGTATTTAAGGAAAAACGAAGTAGAGTAGCAAGGAGTAGTACTAAGTATTGTAGGTACTATCCTTTTTTTAGTAAGCATAGCACGTTCCTATGTAAAACAAACAATCCGGTCAATGGATCTGCACTGGTGAAGTTAGCTGTTTGAGATGCGCAGTGGCTCTTTTCTAACTAGACGAATGCCTAGATCCATTGGCCGTAATTTTGTCTGATTCTTCTGCAGCTATGTCTTGATAAATAATGTTAAGAGTTTGGACAAGGAAGTGAAGCTGCAGCTACCGATTTTGCTCGGCACGTATCCGTTCCGCGACGAGAACGCGTTCGAATGATATTAAAACGGTAAAACGATGGAGGAATGTTTTAATGCAGATAGTAATCTATAGTCAACTGATTAAAATTAAAAGTTGACATCAAATAAAAAATAACACGTCAATGGTGATTGAAGGAAATTGAAAGAGGTAAATTGCAAAAGGTAGATTGAAAGATGAGATTAATTCAAGTAGTTGGCATACACCCACACTACTATTGATACGGTCTTGGTTGTGAACCAATTGATTTTATTTGGTTTTCGTCCTGCTTGTGTCTACGTACAGTCGCCTGAAATAAGATGTCATGTATAATGTTACTTGAAAGTGGCCGGCGAGCCCTCGAAATGTAACACTGTGTTCCCGTTCAAAGTCGTTGCGAATTATTCTTGTATCGTGTAGAAAGATCATTCAGAAAAATCTCTCCCTTATTGAAAATCTCTCCCTTACCTGCTATTATTTTTAGTATGAAGTGTATAAGTGCATCTTATTGCAGGCGCCTGTTTGAGGTCAGCTATAAGTTTCCAGCAAACCATGAACTACAAGTTCATGGTTTGCTGTTGCTATGCTTTTGATTGTCAAAGTGTCATTGTATAAAACAGCGACGATACCTATTGTAGGATAGTTCTAAAGCCATATAACTTTTTGCTTCCAGGCTGCTTCGGTAAAGTCAGTGTCAGCAGGCAGTACTGCTGGGACGATTAATACTGCGGCGACGACGTGGCCGCGCAACCAGACGCACTACGCCGCCGGCTCGGACGCGGGCTCGCTGTCTGGCGAGTCAAGATCCAGCCAGCGGAATAGTGAAAGAGAGGTGTCTATAATGCCGAATGTTTTTGAGTAATCGGACTTATTAGTTCATTTTGTTTCAGAGCTAGTACAATTTTTAACACTGTTTTAGGTAAATTATAATGCTGTAAATTATAAGTCTACAAATGCCTTCGAGAGAACCTCCTTTGCACAGACCTTTGCACGGCAGAGGGACGAGATAGGTAGAATGAAAAAACCACCGGACAAAAGCGAGTCGGACTCGCCCATCGAGGGTTCCGTACAAAGGCATAAGTAGATACTATAACAGTGCTAACTGTCAGGTACTACCTACATACATCAAAGTTATTAGGTAGGTATACTCGTTCATGAGAAGGGAAAAACATTTTTTTTTTAATTTGTCGTCCTATGTCAAAAACGATACACCATAGAAATAATTAAAAATCTGTTAGGCTTGTGCCAATGAAGCCCTTTCATACGATACCCCAAACGACACAGTTAACTCCCTTCAAAATTTCGACCCCCAGTCCGGTTTTTTTTGTGATTTAACTAAAAATATACGGTTTATCGATGGGGAGGCCTATGTTCAGCAGTGGACGCTAGATGGCTGAGATGATGATGAAACGGTTTTCAGATTTTTCCCAGTACTTGTAGTCTAAGACGATATTACTTGCCACATTTCTTGGTCAACGGAAAGTACCCTATTTATTTTGATTTCCATGAGTGTCGAAATATACGTTTATTGTGGCATAAACGGCCGTATATTTTTTCACATCATAGAGGGCCCGTAGAAATGGGACCTATCGGACCTGAGTATATGGTTTTAATTTCAACTCGATACCTACACGCGTTCCCGAGATAAAGGGTCTTGACAGACAGACAGTCAAACAAACGGACAGCAAGGTGATCCTATATGGGTTCCGTTTTTTCCTTTTGAGGTACAGAACCCTAAAAAATGAATGAGTGAAAGAATGAATGAGTGAATGAGCTTTGTGCACCTTAAATAATTTAATAAAACAAACAATAAACCAAATAAGAATGTACACCTCACATTGCTAAGAAGCGATCTAAAGTCTACTTTATTTTTGCAGTCGCTCAAGACGACGGAGACAACGCTCACGCCGCAGCACGGCATCGGCGCTCAGTACCTGGATCCGAGTGCGTACGGCAGCATCGTGCCGGCCGGGATGATGCCCATATCCCCGGCGCTCGTCAGCTCCGACAACGCGCAGATACAGGTCCGTAACGCTCCATTTAATTCCATTAGGGCTCACATTTCTTGGCAGTTTTTGAATTTGGCTAACCATCAACATAATTATGTACGTTATTAAATCATAATAATGTTTCATGTTGTAAAATAAAGGACTTACACAATTTAATTTAGCATCAAACTTGAGCCCGACTCGAACGTAACTTCATCGACGAAGGAAACCGGAAAACGTCTTATTAAATACACGTACAGTAGTCACAACGGATCTTTAGCTCTCTGAAGTAGCTGCGCAGAACCCATTTTGATGACTATATGAGATGAAGACAGCGTTGTATAGCGGCCTCGCTCACTCGCTTATGTTTGTTGCATCGTCCTATCTCACCTACTCTACACACGCAATGTACTACATGCGCAAACCTGCGCATTCGTTTAGTGCACCTAACTTCAGAGAGCTAAAGATCCATTATGACTACCGCCGCTTTGTTTGTTTATCCATTCTGCAAAGTTACCGTAACCAATTTTGGTCCGTTTCGCCATTGAACTTCATGGTAAACGTACAGCATTACAATTTTATATAACCCTTATATAACCTCATTAAAGAAACGTCATGTTCTCTTGCTTGCACACTAATGCTATTCCTAGAGAACATGATAAGCGCCGCCATTTTAGATTCGTTTCGTCGGCCAACCGGATTATACGAATTTGCAATGCTATTCAAAAACTGCCACGAATAAATAAGAGTTTTTATTAACCCCCATGTATGTATAATAAACGTCGTCCTAATAGCCAATAGCTCGCGAGATTAATATAAGCGCGATCGCGCTATCAAACTTACTGGAGCTTATGAATGTCCTTATTGACGGACGCAGTTCGGAAAGTTGGTGAAATGGTCAATTAGAACGGCGCCTCATTCATTGTGTCGGAAATAAGCGTCGGCCAAACATCGTCAAATACGAGAGACGCGCGATAGATAACTCTGCAATGGTCTGTGAATAGCGGCCTTCACACGCACAATCTATCGCGCAGGATTGAGCGTACAAGATTGCGTGCGGGAAAGCCTGTGCACGCAATCGCGCGCGATTATTTTTTTGAATTTTTGCGCGTTCTTTCGCACGTGATTTGCTGTATCACTCGCGATTGATTGTGCGCGTGAAGGCCGCTAATGACTCCTTGCGTATGCTGTCCGCTGGCTTGTCCACCATAACCACCTTATCTTTACGGTGGAAATGGAATAGAGTAAAATTTAATTACATAAGAGGGAGGTAAGTATCTTTTTTTATTTGACAAAAGCGTCTTTAGCAAAAGTCGAAAAAATCATAGTCGTCTAAACTCAGATGTAATTTTTATCTATTCCACCGTAGAAATGGGGAGGTCATGGTAAGCGAGCAGGTTGGCCGAAGCTTAGAGGTTTGTAAATAATCATCATCATCATTTCCCTGCCCTTATCCCACTTATGTCGCACTAATTTATTACCCCGACGTTTCGATCGAGTTGCACCGTGTCGCAATCGTGTCGTTATTGGGGGCAATTCGTTTGAAACGCAAGAGTGCACCTCTTGCGTTTCAAACGAATTGCCATTGAGTTCAATGCTCACGACGGGACAAATGTTTGAATGATCTGCAAATATTTGCTCCGTGTCTGGGTGTTGTGGTATAGTCGTCAGCAATAAGATGTATACATTCCACAATTTCACAGTTTTGGTAATAGATTTCTCTACTAATTGAATATAAAATCATTTTTCAGTTAGTATTTGAGACCTACAACTATATAATTAGTTTGACATTATTTTAAAAACTATAGAGTGTATACTTATTATTGCAGACTTTACTCTTATCTGATAACCACGACACAAGGAACTCTAAATCCTGTGGGATCAGGTGGTCAGTGATATGCATGTAAATGTTGAATGTTATTTATATAAATAAATAAAATAAATTATTTTGTTAAATTATTTGTTGTGTGTATTATAGTTGTTCTATTTCACGAAGGCGGTGTGTGTGTAGATTTGTTTCTGTGTGCGTAAGCGATACTGAGCGCTCATTCGTCCAAAGAGCGTTCCTACGCTTACGCACACAGAAACAACCTGCATGTGTATCTACACATTTAAGAGCAATCCGCCTTCATGGTGAGATAGAAAAACTATACGCTGAATCCACCAGAGCCACCTTCCCTGTACGTATACATCTAACTTTCTAAAGTACTAACAGCTATAAAACAACGCTAACATTGTAAAAGGGTCAATCAACTATTTACTCACACAATTCTGTCCCCGAACATTTTTTTAGAGTTCTTGGTGGACTGGCAACTTGACGACACAACCAGAGGACACCACCACCGCGCCATGCGAGCGAGTTGTAATTTATGAGGGTAACTCAGCATACAAATTCTAGTATGTCCTATCAAAATTCGTATGCTGAGTTAAATATCCTAACCTCTTAAATATCGACTGGAAACACTTTTACCATAATTAGCTTCTTTTGTCTTTGCTTTCGCTCGCATGGCGCAGTGGTATCCATTGGTTTTGTCTTCAAGTTGCCAGCCCGCGAAGAAAGATCTAATAAAAGTGCTCGATAACAGAATTGTGTGGGTAAAATAGTTGATTGAAACCAAAAACATTATAAAATGATAGCGGCGTAGAGTTGTATTTAAAACGTGGTAAGATTTAGTGGCCCTGGCAGGAGCAGTTGCAACGTAAACACGAGGAACTGCAACAGATGATCGTGCGGCAGCAGGAGGAACTGAGACAGGTGAAGGAACAGCTGTTGCTGGCGAGACTAGGCCTGTTGCAGCCGCTCATCAATGTAAGTACCATAACTCAACTATCACCGTTTGATAGCCTTACCAAAAACTGTGAAGCTAGTGCTGAAATTCGTCCTGAATCTTGTTAAGTCGCTCGTGTGGCCATTATTGAAGAAAGCCGTTTTACCTCTACAAGACATTCAAACCTAAAAATAGGTGTGAAACTTCCTTGGTTTCATTGCTACTCAGTTACCAGCTCAACTTTAGTCCAACAATCAACAAGCGACTAGCATTCGGTCGCAAATTTTACGTAATAACACTACAGTTAAAGGAACTATAGTCGGTCCAACTTAATAGGCCACATTTGACGTTTGTCAGTTTGGGCTTTCTAGTGAGGTGACCTTCTTAAAAACTTCGATTATGTTCGAAGTCCGTATCGATTCATTCACATGAATTAAAATTTATCGCCAGGTAAACTGTAAACTAAAAGTAGGTAAGATCAGTTAAAAAAAACCGGGTCTGAAAAAATAGCACACCAAGAACGCAAAGTCACTTTGCACAACGATCAAGACTGCGTCACAACCCTATTACTTATTTATTTTGATAAAAATTGTTCAAAAGTTTATGGTTGTCATGTCAAACAGAGAAAAAAAGTTTTTATGCGATATTACCGTTGTCTTTTTACAAAAGTACTTTTTTGTATTTAGTAACGTTTTTCGGGATAAATACGTTTATTTAAAAAAAACAATAAGTATTTAATGCGCTATCATCATCATTTAAGGTGAAATATTCCCTTACGAGAAATCATTTCATTCGATTCTAACTCTCAAATTTCGATTATTTTGGGTAACATACCTAGTGTCAAAAGAGAACAAGGGTTTACTGACGCAACATTGTAACAACGTTTAGTTCTCTCTAAAACAGAAATTGTTCTGAAACATAATATGTTTGGATGGTGTAATAAGGAAATAAATCATAAAATTACCTTCTTTTGTCGTTAAGACAAATAAATTATTTAACCGCAATTGAAAAAAAATTAAGCAATTGTGCAGTACTAACTTCGATAAAATAGTAGTATTTTATGCCCGCCGGTACAAAGTTACGTTGTTAAATTTTGATGAAATGTCAAATGTGGCCTATTAAAATGGACCGACAAGGCATTTGTTAGCCGTTCGACATACGCAGTGGCGCTTTTTCATACAAAATTTTCTACTGCGCATCCAAATGGCTAATTTCACGAATGCCCACTCTTAGCGGGCCTACGCAGACTGGGACAGCATGGCACGGCATTATAAAACTTTTACTAATCGATTTTGGTTTTAGATAGGTATAAAAATTAGGAAACATCGATACCTACGGTAAATTGCAAATAAAAATTTTCTTTTTTCTTTTTGGTTTCGCACTCTTTGTGCATTAGCCATTTTACAAGTATGTTGGTTTTAAAAAATTAGGGAAAATAAGGGTTTCAAATCGACAAGTAAACTCTTTTAGTCTAATCTTCTTCTTCTTCTTTTTTTCTCTGGCTTTTGCGTAGTCTAATCTTCTTCTTCTTTTATTTAATGGCAATCTACACAACTAGGTGTAATTCTGCCAATGTCAAGTTTTAAATATTGATATAAAGTCATGTCAGTCAGTCAAGTCATGTCGATGGTTTGAAAAAAACATGGCGGCTTGTTTCTTCAAAACTCGTAACGGAAATTTTTCGTCAAATGAGAAATCTGCTTCAATACTCCCCCATTCCATTTTCCAGATCTCCTGTTTCAAATCCAAGGCTTCATTAGT
Source organism: Epirrhoe alternata (assembly GCA_963565295.1). Lineage (NCBI taxonomy): Eukaryota > Metazoa > Arthropoda > Insecta > Lepidoptera > Geometridae > Epirrhoe > Epirrhoe alternata. The sequence goes on from OY751375.1 coordinate 9,155,693, forward strand.
AAAATGCCACCGAAATTACATAATAAAACTTAGTAAAACACAAGAAAAAGAAAATAAAATAGCAGAGCAGTGCTTCTTCCTAAAATGGCGAAAAACAACCCCGTAGTCTAATCTTATTTTATGCCTTCTGGCATTTGACATTAAAGTAGTTTGACAGTTGACACGATCGACATAATGCGCGCTACATTTAATAAAAGATAAAATATCATTGAATTCATCGGTCGGAATTGAAATTGCTAAAATAATTAATAGCAGGACGCCGTCTGCCGGGACCGCTAGTATCGAATAAATACGATATAAATTCTAAAGCTTTAAAATAATGCCGTGGCATTCCTTTCGATGCCAAGGCATCATTTTAAAGCATAAGTACTTTTAAATTAACTAGACTCAGGACCAATTTCACCACTTGCTTCATAATTTCTGATAAGGCATCTAACTTGTCAGTACACGGGAGCCGCTCAGTTCGCTTTACTGACATGCTGAATATTCGACTTGTAACGTGCTCATATTGAGCAAATATGTCAATCGCCACCTATAGGACGAATACGAATGCCTTTTTAGGATTCCCTAGTAAACATGAAAACCATACATTTTCGGTATGTCGTTAGTCCATCTGTCCGCCACCAGCGGCTAAGTTCAGAGACCTTAGAATTTTAAAATTATATTTTGGCATAAGTATCCGAGATCTAAAAATAAATCGGTTTTAGCTTACCTCTTCTACGCGCAATGTGTGGATGATTAATTCGCGTCTTTCCAATTTTGTGGCGTATCTTTGGATAGGGAAATTCAGAAATTGTGATGGTGCTTTTAAATGAAAAACTTCCTAGAGTCGTGAAAACAACGATTGACACACGCATAATGTCGCGTAGCACAGTGTTTTTCGGACAAAATTTCTGCAGAAAAACGTAATAGTACAACAATATTTTATCTCCACAAACTAAGGTTCCAAACCCGTACTCGACGCCGGAGGAGATCCAAAACCAGCAACGCATGTCGGCACAGTTAGCGTACACGAACTCTCCCCGCGCGATCGGCTACCCCCAGCACGTACCGCTGCCGATGCCGACTCTGGCGCATCCACAGGCACAGCATTTGCAGCTACCGACGCTTCCGACGCAATCACCGCATCCGTCGCACACACCGCATCCGACGCACCCGCCGCACCCCTCCGAACCACATCAGCACATGCCCCAGTAAAACCATCATAATGCCGCTTGACACTTCGTATTGGTTTTGTTTTGATCTGTCTCGTGTGTTTTTAGACAAAATTAATATGCATGGATTCTGTATCATTTGATATTATTAGAATACCTGTGCTTCCTGCTTGTAAATGAATACTTTTCTTCTTCCATATTTATTTTGGATGTATTATGTACATAGGTACAAGATGATTATTATATTGAATTTAGTATTCTATGTCAAAATCGTGAACAAAACACGATTCGTTTTTCGATATTTATTTTCTAAAATATCTTCAAGATATGTAAGTACTTATTATAAAATTAAATCAAATACATAAAAAAATGTTTATTTACATACGGTCAAATATTATTTTTCAAAAAAAATCTTATAAGTAATGCAAGTTATTTAATTTATAATGAAGTTGTTCTTTTTGTGTATTTTGTTTGAACCTTTACCTTACTGAATGAAGGCTGTGCATTGTGCAATTCGTACCTAACAATCTATTTATTGAATGCAAAGTTACATTTGACTGGTAGGTAGGTAATTTACGTGCAATCTTTTTCGTTTTAAATATATTTAGATACAATGTATAAGTATATTTTTTTTTACATTTTGATCATTATCAATAATGTAATGATAATGCTTTTTATTCATACAAAAAGTCAAGGATCTCGAGAAATGTAATTTTTATATAAGATACGTTTGATCTAAGTTTGTATACAACTTAGATAGACCCAAAAATAGATATTTGTAAATTATTACAACCGGTAACATAAATTGTAAGTAAAGTTTTTTATTTTACATTGAATTACGTTACTTTTGCTGTATAGATAGTAATAGACTATTATATTGTGTGTAACTCGTAATATCTTAGTAAATATATTTTTATCATGATAATATCTTTGCACAAGTGAAGCCATAATATAAGTAGGTAGTCATTTTGATTATTTAAAACCCGGTTGACATTAAACGAAAGCCAACCAGGTTCAAATTATTTAGTACGTCTGGAAGGTGCATGAAAAACGACATAAACAATTAAGAGATATTAGTTTAAATTTATTTTAAAGCAAAAATAATTATTGTTATGTTTTTATGGGATGCGTGCACTTCACGACGTTAACACTTCACCCATTTATTTTATAAAGAGTTTATTGACGTTATCGTGACAGGTGATGGATATATTTTGTTATGTAATTTTACATAGATTTATTCTACTGCAATTATTATTCAATTTTAGAAAATGGCTAGGTCAAAAGTACACCGAATTGGCGAGCTTTGTGTGAAGAATGTAATGAATGAAATGAGGCAAAAAATTGTCGGCATGTCAAGTGGAAAACAAGTAGGTACGAGTACATTTTGTTAATAATTAATGGGTATTGTGCACGGGGTATAAAACTACTAAACTGCATTTTAAACTGACGACGCCAAGCCGCATCTAAAATTATGGTCTTTTTCAGAATTTATTTTAGTGCCATGTTTTTAAAACGTAATTTTGTTACATAGATAATTTAATTGTTTTGTTTGTTGATTGAAATAGCTCATATAAAAATTAGAGGACAGCGAGCATAATGAGATGATTGTATTCTGAAACTTAGGTACTGATATTCTAGCTAGAGAACTTGTAAAAAATTTGAACAAAAGCCATTTTATATATATTGATTATTTTAAACAGTGTTTTGCGGTTGGGATAGTACCTACCTCGACCTTCGATAAGTGTGCGGGTGCTCTAAACGGATAACATGCCGAGGAAACCATCAGTTAGTTCAGTATGTTTAGAAAACGATGGTCTTACGACCTTCACGCGTGGAATTTTGAACTTCTGCAAAATTGGGGCTTTGTGCTAAATATGTATTGTACTTGCCTCGGACTACCCTCATAAAATAAATATTCAAAGGATTATGAATGCTAAAAGATCAGAGAGAATGTCTACCGCGCTTTAGGGATAGGGCCGTGATCCTGTTTTGCATTATTTTTTTATGTATCATCAAAATTAGAGCTAATTCATATTTTTAACCCTTTCATATATTACACACTGTTTCATTTCGATAAAAACCTTGTTTAGTTCTTCATAAAAAAAGACACGTCTACATTTACTTTAGGTACAGACAGAGTACCTGAACGGTTTTATTTATATTAAGGTATAGTGAAAGTATATTAAGTTTTTAATGTTAACAGTAGAGTTTTCTAGTTCGTTGATTGTGAAGGAACGGAAATGCTTGCCATTAATAAGAACTATTTTAGTCCTCAGTTCACCAAACCAACAGTACATTATTTGTAAGTCAGTCAGTATACATTAGCTATGTATAATAATACATTTCGTGTGTGTGACGGCCTAAAAACATGTCAATGTTGTCTTAAATTATATAATTTATCGCAACTATTCTACCTTCCATAACCTTCTTCCTCCCAAAACTTACCATATTGAGTTAACCAATAAGTTTTGGACAATATGGTAAGATTTGTAACGTTATTCAAACGTTGAGATCGTGATGTATTTAGTTTTTTTAAAGCAAGAATTTTAGGAGTTTTCCATACTACCTACCTAATTGTAATTTAGTTTTTATTTAAGTTTGTTACATACTACAGTATGAACGGGACCCTTAAAAAATTACGTCACAAAATGTTGTTTTTTGACTTTTGCAGAAAGCCACGTGCCAAATATAGCTGACCATTGATATTAGTTACTATTTAATAAGTCATTTTGTTGATTATACGGTACGAAATTAAAAAATTTGGTACAATTTTTTTATAATCTAAGAGCATTGTGGTAAACAGCTTAGTCAGCTCCACATGTATTGACGTTGTCTTTCCTGTTGATAAGACCGATTAGGCTGAGAGAACGGATTAGGTGCTGGGCAAGCTTATTCCATGTCAAACAATGTGCCAGGCACTACAGTGTCCCGTTGAGTATCGGCATAGTTTGCCTCCTGACGCTGTAAATCATCTAGTACCGTACCGACCTATCTATGTACAAGTCTAAGTTTAAGTTTTTTTTATATTAATCTAGTAGGTACCTTCTAGTTGTTAAATAATAATTGAAGCATAGTCCCTAAAATTATCAAGTCTGTGATGTAACGTACCTAAATTCTGAAACTACCTGGTTTACTGACATTCTTTCCTTGATGTATAACGAAACTGCATAAAGTAAAATATAATCTCTGTGTGAAAGGTTTCTAATCTATGGCTATTGCTTCAATAAATAAATCGATGATGTAATTTGAAATATTTTCGATAAATACAGGGATAAGCCAAAAGGACTGCGTAAAGTTAATTAACCTCAGTTGTTTCACCTAGGTGCATTATGTACTCTTTACACATATACTAAGTACATTTCATCAGAATAAATAAAATAACATGTAAAGTCTAGATATCTTGTTTTATTTACCTACTAATTTCTTATTATAATGCAATTATCCGATACATAGTTATTGTACAGTATTATGGCACAGGATCTTCTTGCGACTGCGAAGCGCGATCACAGAAAAATTAGTTCTGTTATGACATGTTTTGCCCTCTGCTCAGTCTCCAATAGTAGCCCTTGAGACTGATGAGCTCGTTATGAGTGCCCTTTTCCACGATGCTCCCTAAAAAGAAAATCAAATGAATTAACATTTAACCTACGGTTAATCTATGTGGCGTAGCGTAGCAAGCAATAAAATTTCTGACGAGTTATGAGGTGCGAATTCGATTCTCTGCTTAGGTACCATGATAGATAGGTAGATAGGTAGATTTTGATTGAGTAAAAGAGATGTCTACAGTTATCTACATTAATTTGTACAGGTATATGAAAAGGGATTATATTACCTTTGTGGAGCACACAAATAAGATCAGCGTCCTTGATGGTAGAGAGACGGTGCGCGATTGTGATGCAGGTGCGACCCTTGGCTGCCTTATCGAGAGCTTCCGATACAGTCTATGATATAAAGATTATCCAATTAGATTCATATCTACAACTATCTCCCTACAGGTTTACTCGTAAAGCTATTGGACCAGTGATAGTGGCTTTATGATAGGCTTAACGCATTTAGGCATTCATAAAGTTAGCCGTTTGACATGCGCAGTGTCGTTTATTTATACAAAATTGTCTACTGCGCATCGAGATGGGTAACTTCACGAATGCCTAGACGAATCCATCGGCCGTGGTTTGCGGTAAGTTTGTATGAGTTAGTGGCTAACTCTGGTGACGAGTTTTTAAGCCGCCTTACTACTAAGCGACTTAAATAGCCGGGACCGACAATTTAACGTGCCCTCCAAAGCACGGAACCGCTCAGATGAAAATGCTGGAGGCATTTTCATCTGAGCGCTTCCCCATCCACTTACAGACCGTTTCGAACTGTATTGTATTGTATGGATCTGAGTGTTGGGCAACAAAAGGGACGGATGAACAAAAGGTGCACGTGGCTGAGATGCGAATGCTGAGATGGATGTGTGGAGTATTGCGAATAGACATAGTAAGGAATGAGTAGGTAGGTACATAAGAGGAAGTGTGAAAGTGGCACCAGTGAATGAAAAGATGAGGAGCAACAGGCTAGCATGGTATGGGCATGTATTGAGAAGAGAAGCATGTCATGTTTCTGCCAGGAGAGTACTTGGTATGAATATTGATGGATTTACGAGTAGAGATAGGCCAAAAAAAAGATGGATGGATTGTGTGAAGGATGACATGAGTTAGAAAGGAGTGAGTGTTGAGATGACGGCTGATAGAGGAGAATGGAAGAAGAACACATGTTGTACCGACCCCACATAGTGCGTGTTGCCACATAGTGCGGTTACAACAAGGCATTCATAAAGTTAGCCGTTTCGCTAACTTCACGAATGGAACCTTACCTATAGATCTAGCAGTAGGTACCTACCCGTTCGCTGTTGGCATCGAGCGCGGAGGTGGCCTCATCGAGCAGCAGCAGACGCGGCGAGCGCACGAGCGCGCGGGCGATACACACGCGCTGCTTCTGCCCGCCGGACAGCTGCGCGCCACTCGAGCCCAGGTTTGTGTCGTAGCCCTGCACAAATTTGCATACATGTCTTAATACTCGTATTATACTAGCTGTTAGCAGGTTGGTCTCGTGTAGTCTGCACAAAATCACTACGCTTAAGCCAAGCTGTTGCCAGATACTTCTCACGGGCTTTTACGTTTTTTTAACTTTTTGACAGAGGCTTTGTTTCACTATTGTCTCATTATTGCACGATTATGACCGGTCATCGTGCAATAATGAGACAATAGTGAAACCACACCTATGACGTTCAATATAATTTTTAAGAAACTGAGCGTCAGTCACCAGATATGGCTGTAACCCTACTCTATCAAGTACTTTATCAAGTAAAGTAAGTTTACTTACTTACTTTTAGTAAAGTAAGTATAGGTAATATTTGATTTAATTGTTTTTTTTGGGCTAGATGATGCAGTGTGAAATGTCCAGCATTATTTATTATTTATTATTATTTTATTTATTTAATTAGCCGAGTTTTCGGTTATTCCAAAGACGGTTCATTTAATCGCAATAACGACAGCGCCGCCCCTCCATCAATGCCATAGCGATATGCCTATGTCCATATCTCTGGCTGACTCAAACAAAAATTAGGAATTCTGAGTAGGCAACCTATACGAATATTTAGTGCAAAATCTTTACCTTTGGCAGTGAAACGATGAAGCTGTGAATGTTAGCAGCCTTGGCAGCCGCGACGATCTCGTGCATGGTAATCTTGCGGTTGTTGTCTCCATAGGCGATGTTCTCCGCGAGCGTGCGGTCGAACAGCACCGGCTCCTGTTGCACCACGCCGAGTTGTCGCCGCAGTCGAGGCAGCGTCAGCGCCGAGCGGATGTCGCGTCCATCCAACTCCTGCAAGGGCCCACACTCGACAAAAATACATACAATCGCAGCGGTTATTAGTTACCTACACAGTTTTATCAAACACCGGCCAACTTCGTGTGTTGTATTACCTAAAACTGCTTTTGTCCAAGCAACCGATAGTCAACCGTCCCTATCCCGTTATTCTTCGAGATTTGGATAGGGCGTGTGGTTTGATTATAACCTATTTAATCTGGGTTCGTTGGTTAGATTTTAGAGAATAGGTACCTACTTAGATCCGGAATTCTGTAGACCCCACACATTTTATCCCACTGGCGGATCAAACGTGTAGGTTATTTTTGGGTCGCGTCATTATGCTGATCTCTTTCGCTAGCTAAGGAACAGGTAGGTCGGTAAAATGATTGTAGAATTAACTTTAATAACGGAAATAATATAAATAAGTATAAGTGTTTATGAACAGCAAAGCAAGGGCACAGTATCCTTCTACTTTTTATCAGGGCATGGAAAAGCTTTGCACGACTTGATTCTCGCCTCCCGTTCCCGCAGTCTCCGCTCTCGTTCGAACTCCTTCATTCTCATCACATAGTCTGCGTGTTCGCAATTGAGATAATTGTGTTTCTCGTGTGCACATTTCAGCAGGAAGGGCATATGTTTATATCTGCAGACGTGGTAGTCCAGTAGGAAGTGAGCGCAATAATCTCTGTGGACCGGCGGTATCCGGGCAGAAATCAAATGGTCTTCACAAACCCACATCTGCCTTTCTCTCCTACTAAAAGAGAACCCGACGTTGGGGCCGTAAGTAGGATTGTCGTTCATCTTTAGATCCAGGTGCCGAGTTTTAGCGGTTCCCAAAATATGACCCATGATTAGATTTAAGTAAGCGAATTATGTCTGTGTATTCCAAAATAAGTAATTATAATTTGGACTTGTTTTGAGAAAACAGATAACCCGACCTCGTGTTTGATTTGTTTTGACATGAATCAATCATGTCACACTATGTCAAACTATAAAGATGTGCATACAAACTCTGTGCAGGTTTAATAAAAGAGTATGAACTCTGGGGACTACGACTTGGTTGAAGGCAATGATCTTGTAGATCAGTAGTTTATTAAATACTACATAGCTTAGTTAGTGCGCCCGGCTTCGCTCGCGTAGTAACAACATTTTAAATAAATAATAGCATAGGTATATGCTATTCCAGGTCACATCTACGCCTATTTCAAGTTTCATCCAAATGGGTTCACTAGTTTAGGCGTGATTGAAACACAAACATCTAAACATCCGAACAAACACACAAACTTTTACCTTTATTATATTAATGAGATCATTGATAATACTCGTAATTTGAGCATAATAATTTACTGGGGGCACAGAATACCGATTACCGACTTAGGATAATGCTGGGGGCATGGAAGTGACCCCACCAAGACAAGCCAAAAGAAGCAAGGCCCTACCATCCTCCATAGGTACATAGCACAAACTGAAGCTTGGCTCTACTAGTAAAGATCTCATAACTTTTAACGGTCGCAACCTTAACCGGCTGGCTCGGCCGGGTCGGGCAGATGAACTCTGCAGTTCAAGTACCTAGAATCTTCTATAGTGACGATACTCACAATATTCCCAGTATCGGGGTCGTAGAACCGTTGGAACAGCTGCAGGATAGTAGACTTGCCGCAGCCAGAAGAGCCGACGAGCGCGACAGTTTTTCCCGCCTCCACCTTCAGTTGGATGCCGCGCAGCACCGGCTGGCTCGGCCGCGTCGGGTATGCGAACTCTACTTCTTTCACGCTGAAGCTTCCTGATGCCACCTGGAACAAATCAGCTATTGGCTTTACCTGTTTTACACATAGAATGAAATTTTACTATGATATCATTGCACAGATAATAATTTCATTTAGGTGCATAGTGCATACTGTTTAACTAACAAGGAACCCCTCACCCACCTTTTTCGCATTAGATTGCTAATTGCAGCATTTTAAAGCAGCCCTAAAAACGACAAATCCCAGGCAATCAGGATCCTTTAAACATATCTGTGGTATCCAGATGCACATTTGGTACTTCCATAATATTGCATATCTGTCATGTAGATAGAAAGGAGTGAGTGTTGAGATGACGGCTGATAGAGGAGAATGGAAGAAGAACACATGCTGTACCGACCCCACATAATGTGGGAAAAGGGCAGGAAGATGATGAGGTCATGTAGATACCATAGTACGTGACAGGTTGGCAAGCTGGTTTCCTCACTATGTTCTTTTTCACCGCTTAGATCAGTACTAAATGTCCTGTCTCAAAAATCCAAACTGTAGGTTTAATACTGAAAAAATAATGAAAAACATAATTAATCTTTATTACCCAGTCCTGTTTATCCTTCACCCTATCCTCGGTCTTGACTTTTGGCTCTCTGTGGATGAGGGACAGGATTCTCGCTCCGCAAGCCTTTGCGGAGTTGAAGCTCGGAGCGTAGACCAACGACTGGCCCAACATGTATGCTCCGTACATTACTGCTTCGGTGACCCTTCAAAATGTAAGTTAAATGCACTACAAGTAGCTTGTATGAGTTTGTGACCAGAGTTTCTGATTCATCACATAAATAAGTACCTAATATATTTACTGTGTATATTTTTTTTAATATAAACATTAATTAACATAAATTTTTTTATACCTAAATCATCTTTAATAGATGGAAGAGGCCAATGTATGTATGTATATTTTTTTAAGAACTAAAGTTCACGTTTATCTCCGTCAATTGTAGTCAAAGACGAATTAGACCTAGTTTGATAAATAGTCCTTGATTTTAGACCGATATTCAAAATTATGTGAGGTGGTCCCATAAATGTTATTTCTAAAGGAAAAACTCGCATCTCTTGTTATTTTTGACCTGAATCCAATATTAAAGTTAGTTTCTTTTTAATGTGCTGATTAACGTTGATTGCTAGATAACTTGAGAGAACTTACAGAAGTACAATTTTGTATTCCAGCTCCCCTTTAGAGACGAGAACAGCGCCATAGACGACCGCGCTGCAGTAAGAGAGGAAAGGCACGTATATGCCCATACCAAGCACCAAGCCGCGCCAGCGACTCTTCTTAGTGACGGCCTTGCAAGCCTCCACCAGCGATGCTTGGAACTTCTCGAGGAACAATTTCTCCACGCCTGTATGGTTTGGGTAAGATAAAGTAACCTAAGATCTAATCAACTACCTGAGATAATTTGATTTGATCTGCAAGAATTTTCGATCAACTGTGTAGCTGATCCAACTTGGAATATAAAAGCTGAACCATTCGATTTTCATATCCAAGTTACCTGAAAGCAAGTCTTATTATTCGTAAGAAAACGTCTACTTTTGAGAAGGGGTTGCTTTTTGACTAGGCTTTTTTACTTAGCTCCATACTGTCTTAGGTACCTAGTGTAGGTACACTAGGTACTACCTACCTACATTCTTGGAAAAAAAAGTGGCATTTCAGGAGTGCCGGTTCTAAACTTAACAAGTAATCAGGTGTTTGTGAGCTGTCACGTGACTCGCACGAGACCTTTCCAAGATTTATTTCTCATCTCAAAACTGCCGAACGCGCCTAAAGAAGTTTTCACTTCAAAAATGGAGTTTTTAATATTTGTGTAGGTAATGATAGAAATACATGCAATTAAGGCTGACCGCTTCCAGAAAACTTCGTCCTACAATGTTGTTTTAGTGCTGGTTAGTAAAAATGTATACCTAAACTCTGAACAGTTTTGATGCTGACAACAGCTTCAGTTGCAATAGAAGTAGCGGACTCCATGGCCGCTCGCTCGTCACTTTGCGACTTCTGAGATATGATGCCCTCCAGCCAGATGCTACCAACCATCTACAACAGTATCATTATGCATTATTTAACATTTTATTTTATTGTCAAAAAAGAAACATAATTTTACTGGATTTTCCAATTCATATATAATCAAATATAATACTATCGATACAAGAAGATCGCAAAAACAAGATTCCACTTCAAGTTGTAGCAGATGACTGATCGCGAAAGTTTAAAAATGGGCAAGGGCAAGGGGCAAAATACTGCTGAAACTAGAGTCAGATTTCCGTTTAAGAATATACATACAAGGGGCAAGAAGACCGCAGAAACTAAAGTCAGCTTCCAGTTATAGCTGATGGCCATAAAGAAGCCGACAGCCACGGAGCTGAACCCTTGTAGTATGAGTCCGATCCTGAGGCCGGTGGCGCCTTGAACCTCGGCCGTGTCGCCGCTCAGTCGAGCGCAAACTGCGCCCACTGTGTTACTTTCTTTATCAAAATATCCTATTTCCTGGAACAAAATTTTGATTTATGTGCTTTTTATAAACAAAAACAAACACGTTGCGCTACCGAGCATCAGCTATTTCTATTTCAAGGAGTCAGGAGCCTTTGGACCATTGAAACAATTTGACTAGTTAACTGATATGACCAGATCGCTATAACATAACACGAAAATGCCAAGCAGCTTATAGTCAATAGGGTGGATTCAAGTAGTTAAGTTTTAAGTTTCTTCTGATATTGTTCATAATCATTTTCTATTGTATCAGGGTGATGTGGTCGCTAAGCGACAAAACCCTTAAATAAATTAAAAAAAAAGGGTGGGTTCGGCCTTGATTATAAATATCCAGCTAGAACGGATCCAACTCGATTGTGCGAGCCGGATTTTCAAACGAACCCATCATAATTAACCATGAAACCAAAATAAAGAAACAAAGTTAAACGTGTATCCTATTGGTAAAAAAATATATGTCGAGCCCTAAACTAAATAACAAACTTATGATTTTAAAATATCCATTCGAACCTAAATTCTTGGGTTGGTGGCTTCTAAAACCTAGGTTCTTGTCAAAAATTACCTGTCTCAAAAGTGCTGAGAAATACTGATAACGTAGTCGAGTTGTCATCTTCAAGCCAGCGCTGGTGAACGTGGTACTCTGTAGGCACATGGAGATGCCAGCAATAGCGGCCACTACAAGGAACAAGCCAGAGTAAAGGTCCGCCAGATACAACATCTCATTGTGGTCATCTAACACGAAAATCTGCAAATATTAATAGATAATCAGCAACTCTAGAAGGAGTACGAGGAGATCAACTAGTGACATAACAAGAAGTAAGAGTAAACGTTTCGATTACGAGCTTGTACTGAAATACAACGAACATCATAAGGACCTGTGATGTATGTAGAGAAGAAATTATTTATCAAAATTATCAGTTTGCCTAAAGGTGACTTACCCCACTTGTATAGCCGAAGAGCATAGCAAACATCGGGAAGCAGGCACCTTGTATAAATGCAGCAATGGATCCGACTGTTATGTAAATCCATTCTGGAGAGTTCAATTTGAGAAGATCCCAGTCGCTGATTGCTTTAATCTCCTATAGAAATAAAACAGATGAAACTTTTAGCCATTTTTGAAAAAAAAATACTGGTTGTTTCGATTGAAAAAAAAAAACAATAGGAATGTAGGGCAAGAAGTTATCATAAAGAAGCATTGACTGATGTTAAATAAATAGGTCTAGTATACAAACATCTGCGTCATCTCCTTTTTCAGTTTCCGATTCACAGTCCTCGTTGTAGACAAAGTTGGTGTAAGCAGCTGAGACAACTGAGGAGATGGAGCCACGTGGAGTCATCCAGTCCCGAGAATCTACAAAGAAGATTAGCTTTATTATAATAGGTTTTATTAGTGAAGTGGATAGCTAGAACATAAAGTTATTTCACCGTATAAATCAAGAATAACCATACATTTTGACAGTTTACACTCCGGAATAACTTTATGTCACGTTCCATGGTAAGACGCTTACTCTTTATTGCTTCCACTACAAACAAAAAAAACTTTCTATCTAGAATAGAGTTTGATCTAAGCAAAAATAAATATAGAATAGGTACTTAGAGCTATATTTATAGGTCAGAGCAATAAGTAGTTTAGTCAGTACAAAGCTCACAGTAAATTATTCCCGAAAATAAATATAGGTAGGGTACTTAGAGCAAGCTAAATTGAAACCAAACCTCTTTTGGTGGAGTGATGTCTGTGTAATCTTCTCGTAGATCGCCGTTTTATGTCAGTTTTCGGAGCTTGCAGCGTATTTTGATCATCCCCTTCTCCTTCGCCAGTCTCTTCTAGAACAGGCTCAATCTCTTCCGGTTCCTTGTTTTCGTTGCCTCTAGTCACCAATTTGTGGTAAAATCCTGAAAACCATAAGCATAACAAGAAGGTCTCATTCATACTCTTGAATTACTAACCTTTGTGATAGAATTGGTACCTACCTTGAGTTTTCATAAGTTCTTCGTGAACCCCCTGCTCGACGATTGCCCCTTGATCCATACAGATGATACGGTCTGCGTTCACTATTGTCGATAACCTGCAAATGAACGAGGTTAAAATATGATCGCACTTGCTTGAACATCGTGTCAACTGTTTGGAAGAAACTCTCCAAAAGACCTAGCTTTGGGAGATGCCCCTACAATACCTACCATAGGCCTATGGCTAATCAACCAAATCAAAAATCGATTTTCTAAACTTTGGATCAATGAAGTTAAACGAGCGTGGAAAATTACGAGGTGCTTCCTTGCTTATGAAACACATAGGTAACTATGTCACAAATAGAAATCGAAACGACAGATTACGCTAAGACTCCACCTGCGTCTAATGGCATCAATACCAAAACTTAAGCATACATTTCATGTCAAGTATCGCGGCACGTGAGTTCCAAGTGAGGCTTTATGTCAAATAGACGATTTACATAGAGCCAGGAATTCGCGCAGATTGAAGGTGACGAGTCTCACCTGTGCGAAACCATGATGGTAGTCCGTCCCTCGCTAGCGCGGTCGAGCGCGGCCTGCACCTGCCGCTCGGAGTGCGGGTCGAGCGCGGAGGTGGCCTCATCCAGCAGCAGTACCGCCGGCTCACGTAGGAGAGAGCGTGCGATCGCCACGCGCTGCTTCTGTCCCCCCGATAAAGACGCCCCGCGCTCGCCTATCACCGTGTCGTAACCCTGCCCAGATAATCTTACTATAACGGCTATAACTATGAAGAGCGGAACCATATCTATAATATTATCAAAAAATCAGTTACACTCATTAAGCATAAATGAGAGAACACACGAGGCACCCAATAGTCATTATACTGACCCAACATGACTCCCTGTGTGTGTGTGTGTGTGGTATCAGAAAGTAGAGAACTGCTTGAAGAACTTGGAACCGCAATAATCCCATCAGAGTGAGTCAGGAAGCCGAGCACGAGCGGAGCATGAGCGCGCTTCGAGCATTTGGTTCCTTCTTTATAAAATACGAAAGTTTGGCTGAACGGATTAAGATAAATTCGAAATTTTGGACGGATTGTAATGTTCATTGGTTGCGCCTTCACGCTGCAACGGCTGAACGGATTGTATAAAAAGCGAGTAAGAAAAAAGTTACCTAAAGAGATCGTTTAATATAATATATAATATTATATTAAACTGAAACTTTAATATATCCTGGATTGACGCATAGAATACTTGTTATCCCGGAAGAAAAGTATCCCCGAAGGACCACGAGCATTCGTGGAGCGCTCCTGATTCTAATAATGTACTACGTAGATATACGTATAGTACCTACTGACATTCATCACCCTGCAGAGTCACACATTTTCGTCAAAAAAGTAAACAAATCTTTGGTGACAGCCATGAAGGTTATTTGATGGTGAATAGAGGAAGTCGAAATAAGTCAAGTTTGTTGATTTCGGCTGAGATTTCGGCAGTATGCTAATGAACTATTTGAATAACAAAAGCGTTCTTTCATTACCCACTACACACATGTGCGTAACAGAAAACTTACGTTCGGCAGATGCGTGATAAAGTCGTGTGCATATGCCATTTCTGCAACTCGTTGTACTTCCTCACGCGTCGCCTCTGGGCAGCTGATGGCGATGTTTTCGTGGATGGTTCCACGGAATAGCACCGGCTCCTGGCCTACTACACCTGTGAATCCGAAAAATAACGTGTGGGTAGTATATCGACACTATATCTCTCTATCTCTGACGAAGAACAGATGTCCCACCACCGTGTTGCGTTTGGCGCACAAAGTTCTTGAGACGCTAGCAAGAGCAGTAAGCTATGTTATTGCTTCTTAGGAGTATTATGTACTTACTTGGCAATTCTTATATTAGAATAATAAATAAATTATTGCGGTTGAGGGATGTCATGTCACGTAGGTAGTTACATAAGCGGCGAGCGGACACGTGACGCTTTGTTTAAAACTCTTTCAACCACTCACACGAGCAACTGTTTTGAAGGGCTACACGTGATTACCAAACTTTTGTAAATTAATTACTTAAGTTAACCAGTTAATTTTACCTTACCGACTGTTAGCAATAGGTACATTGCTAGCTACGGTAGAACCAGAAATGGAATAAGAAAATCAAATACTGGCGGTCAGTGGTGTGGGCGCGGTGTAGGTACGCATAGTTCCAGAGATCCGCATGTCCCTTCCTTAGGTAAATGGTTATCTTAGGGAGGATTTCAGAAATAAGGATTTTTCAACGGTACTTTACCTAAAGTAGATCTCAACCATGAAAGGTTAAGGTTCTTAGTGTCTTTTCCATCGATTTTTACCGATCCTGCAGATGGATCATACAGCCTTTGAAGCAATTGCAGGATAGTTGACTTTCCGCAACCAGAAGATCCCACCAGTGCCACGCATTCTCCTGCTTTGATGTGCAACGATAGCCCTTTTAGAATCTGTAAGTAGTGAAATTAGGGCTCAATACTAAGTATCTATACTTATATAGTACCTATTTAATTTGAAATCGTTCATGAATTTTGGATCATTGTGTTCATAAAGTTCATAATGATGCTAATGATGACGAGCGAGACAGCAGCCTAACTTACCCTATGTTGTTCAGAAATACATGAGTGATACACGCACAATCTTTGGCTAATTTCGTACCTTGGTTTCTGGTCTTGAAGGGTAGCTGAAGTGTACTTCATCTAAGGTGATTTCCCCCTTGACCCTGCGGGGAGACAGGCCACCTTGGTCCATGCTATCGATCTTGGGTTCCCGGTCCAGCAGGTTGAAGATGCTGGTGGCAGCTGCTCGTGCCGTTGCAAACATTTCCGTATGTGGCACGCACAGCGTGATCGATTGGGTGGCCATGTATGCGCTGAACAATATCTTGTTTGAAAAGAGTTTTTTATTAGTTTAGCTGAACTGGGGCATTATTAGCTTACAATTAGAAATGAGTAAGGGAAACTTTAGTCTGTCACAAACTCACAATACGTTATTTACATTTTGTTACATCGCATACCGAGATGCGAGGCAAAGCGACGACGTGACTAGAAGTTTAGTGTGAGATAAAGATAACCCTAACTGGAAATTATTGTGGAATTCAACTTCGGCTAATCTAATTTATTTCCTACGGATTAATTGGTCCAGATATCCAGTTGTCTTAAACCCAAAATCGTAGAAAATCCAAAAATTCCAAACACGGAACACACCAAGTCAATTGTGCAAGACATTACCTAATTCATTATTTTATTGCTTATTATTTATGAGTCTCAGCTGCTCAATAAGGCTCAATTGTCTACAAGTAGGCATGACTCCTCTCTGTCAATGCGTTTATTGATAACAACAAAGACGTAAAAATACCTACCGTCTTATATTCTCAGTCTAAACAAACAGAGATTTGTACTTTTCACTGATAACATAATTACACAACCGTAATCGAGAAAGAAACTTCGTATTACGTTCACCCATGCCTTCATAGTTAACCTTCATAGTTAACAGCCGTTTAAATATTCTGTAATTATTCAACCGTAGGTAAATAAATAAAGACATTCTTTATCCAGCAATTTTATACACAGGGTGTAAAAAGACGTCTACCGAAGCCGGAAGGGGTAGGTACACCATCCCAACACACAACCAAATCCAAAAGGATTTTCCGAGAAAATCGTTATATCCGGAGAAAACAGTGTTTGAAGAGTACTGTTTGCATACGTTCTGGGCGCGTTTTTCGACGTAGATTGCTCGATTTTGAGTGTTTAATGTTTTTTTCTTATATAAATTAAATGATTAGGTAATAACATAAAATGATAAGTCAAAATATTTTTTTTGCGTTTTTTTTTCGCTTAATATGTTTAGAATCATGGTCTAATTGTATTGTAACCCCTCAGTTTTCGGTAGTTGTCTTTTTACACCCTGTAGAATGTCTTATTGAGAAATTCCTATCAAAACAAACCATTTTATGGTATTAATATATGGTAAACCTAAAAGTATTTTTATCACAATCTGTTTAAAAATAGAACGTAGGTTCCTATAGATTACATTTTAAACCTTTATTTTTTTTTACACCGCTAGGCTAAGCTAGTTTTTTTTAATAATATTAGGGACAGTGACAATGACTGTACTACATATGTTACTTACACTTAAAACAGCACCGAAGACGTAGCTTCGATCATCTGCTTCCTTATAAAAGTCCCTGAGGACTAGCCTGGTGCCGTAGGTGAGGCCTATCGCATTTAGAGAGTAGGTAAGCACCCAGTTGAACCCGTTCCCAAGTCCCGTGAAAAGACCACGCCGTTTCCCATAGCTTTCTGCCGGCTCAAGAAGTTTTCGATACCTGCAATATCGTTCAGCATAAAAGCCGTTCTTGATTACCTACACGTACCGAATAGATGCTTAAAAACGCTCTCGGCTTCTAAATAGTGCTGAGCACTCGGCCGAGAGCACTGATTTGCGCATCTACTCGGTATGTGTGATCAAGCCTTTACGGCAAACATATAATAATAATTCCTTACATAGTTTTTTTTTTATTAATTATATAGGTCAGCATTAGATTAAATTATTGTTATTATTTACGTCCCCAAAAGCGCGTGTTACCTCCATATTTAGAATGCGAAACAAAAAAAATCAGAATAAATCAGTTGCCGTGGATGTAATCGGTGTGGAAGTCACCGTCATCTATATTACTTACCTTTCCACTTCTTTGTGTTCCCCGGCGAAAGCGACCACAGTTTTGACAGACTTCAGCACTTCTTCGGCTTGTTTACCTGCCTGACTGTATGAGTCCATTTCGCTGATAGATGACTTTGTTTGATACTGGAAAATATATTATTTAATTATTATTTGTACCTATCAGATATGTATATGATGATATAAATGTGAAGGAATATAAGAAGGGTCTCAATTAAATATCTTCAAAGAAAAACAAGAATGGAATAGGATCCAGACCTATTTATTATTCTCTCAAATGTCTGCGCAATTCTACTTATGAAAACTTTATCAGCGTAAAGCGAACAAACACATTTAATCTAGTACGCATAGTTAAGACTTGCTCTATACAACGACAATCAGATAGATTAATGATCATCATCTTTTATGTCCTTATCAGTTGTTTATTTAATTATTAAACTCCAGTTACATACCTATTAGGTACCTACTCATTTGAATTGAAACTAACAACTTCTTACGTTGTAAACCCTTTGATAGTATTAGTACACTATCAGATAATGAATATATGTATAGGGGAATATAATATGTAATAGTCCATGATAAATAGGTCCTTCAAGCTGAAACGGCTGAACGAATTTGAATTGTGATGGACGTAATTTATACACTATAATTATCACAGGCTATTTTTATCACGAAAACGTAATGTATTCCATATTTGCATGTGGAATATTTTTATTTACTCGTATTAGATGTAGACTTACATTAGACATGGCGATAGAGGCGGCCAATGAGAATGGCATCACGGATATGCACGCAAGTGACAGCTCCCAACCCAGAGGGAAAGCAGTACACAGACATAGGATGGCAGTGCCCACCAAGTTGGCTACCACAGCCAGCTTTTCCCCCATCCCTTCCTTCAGCTTCATTAGGTTCCTGTAAACGAAAATTAGGAACATCCACACAACCATTGGTAATTTTTTCTAGAGGAAAGATTAAAGTTGGCTATCGGAATGACTGATATCGAGGGATACAAGGAAGTGTATGTTATTTCACTATCACTACATTACATAGTATAAAACAAAGTCGCTTCCCGCTATCTGTCTCTATGTATGCTTAGATCTTTAAATTATGCAACGGGTTTTGCGGTTTTTTTAGGGTTCCGTAGGTACCTCAAAAGGACACTTATAGGATCATTTTGTTGTCCGTCTGTCTGTCTGTCTGTCTGTCAATACCCTTTATCTCGGAAACGCGTGGAAGTATCGAGTTGAAATTAAAACCAATAAACTCAAGTCTACGTCCCTTTAAGCTGTAAAAATATCAAACTTCTAAGTTATCACAAAACAAAGATACGGCCGAAAAACGCGTATTACAACACTCAAGGAAATCAAGATTCATAGGGCTCTTCCCGTTGACCTAAAACTATAAGGCCAGGGAAAATCTGAAAACATCATTATATTAAAGGGAAAAAAAAACAGAGCCTAATATAATGCAAGGAATACGATCAAAATTTTGAAGTGAGTTAACCGTGTCATTGCGGGTACCGTATGACAGGGCTTCATTAGCACAAGCTTAAACAGATTTTAATTATTTTTAGGATGCATAGTTTTCTATACATGATTTTATAAATATGACGAAAAATTTTAAAAATTATAGGGTCTTTCATTTTAAAATAACTTAATTTCTTGGAATCGGGTTCAACAAATATATTAAAAAATATGTATGTAATGTCTTATTTTTGTTTTGTTATAAAAATCTCGAGAAAATCGATAAAGACTATCCTTTTAATTGATTGTTGCTTCTTGTATAACTTAGCCCATTCGAGCGTGCGACGTGATGTTGCTGCACTGCAATTGGTCAACGTCTGTTCTCCTTGAAAATATTATGCAACATGTCATAAAAAATTAATAAAAGATAATTTTTGTAGTGAAAACTAAAATTAGGAATAAAATTGATACGGTCAAACGTCTATTTACAACCCAAAAATG
Organism: Epirrhoe alternata; assembly: GCA_963565295.1. Taxonomy (NCBI): domain Eukaryota; kingdom Metazoa; phylum Arthropoda; class Insecta; order Lepidoptera; family Geometridae; genus Epirrhoe; species Epirrhoe alternata. The sequence goes on from OY751375.1 coordinate 9,175,587, forward strand.
AGGCGTTGTCAGTTTGTGTAGTTGAAAATGAAAGACCCTGTATGTTTTCCCATCTCATATACGAGTACCTTATAACTTCGATGTATATAATTACCTAACAGCTTGCTTCTTATAGGTATTACCTACTTAGGCCTTCGTACGGAACCCTCTCGGTGGGCGAGCCCGACTCGCACATGTCCGGTTTTCTTTAGTAGATAGAGTGATTCAAGGGGAAGGTGTAAACCGAGTGCGTGAGTTTTGTCGAGGGCCCTCTGAGGGGAAATCTAAACAGCTATCTATTAGTTATGGAAAAATGTTGTTACGAGTCTCGGGCTCGATTTTCATAAAATTAAGAACTGCATGTATAAATATTAAAAGGTTTTTTTATTATTCAACAAAATGGTTTTTTTTTTCATTTTTTGATGCTTTTACTGACTCATAACAAACAAATGCTCTAAACTATTTATGGGTCTAATATTGGTGAAAAAAAAAACTATTTTTTTGTTTAAACTTAGTGATTACCTATTTAAAAACAAATAATATGCTCTGGATTTCATCTAAGAATTAATAGGACAATTATTTCATAAAATATATTAATATCATTTTTACGTAGTTTCAAATTATTTTTTTAGTTATTTATTAGCTGAAAGCTAATAATTTCGCGTGCTTCTACTTGTAAGTACTTATTATGTAAACTAGCCACGCTTTTATTTTCATAATCAAAATCGGAAAATCCATGAATGGTTAATTGTGTGGTTTTGCATAGACCATAACAAATTGAATTAAGTAACAGAAAATTTAAATTCATGCAGAGACGAGGTATACCTACTTATTTATGATATGATATGATAAAAATAAAGGTCTAAAAATTCCCATGCGCATCTCAGAGACTTATGATTTGAGTCATATTATGACTCAAATCATAAGTACCTATAGCGACGAAAATTCTTATCTTTCCAATTAAAGATGGAATGGCAATGATCTGCAACCTTGAAGGTTTGAGTCCGTAATACAGCAAAGATAGGTAGACAATGCCGAGATTTGGTACCTACCTACACATTCCGAATAGGCCCACACAATGATTTCAATGCACATGTTAGACGTAATCTTCGAGCGCCCAATGACAATCGACGAACGCCCAACTTTCTTGGTCAAGTCAAATATATTCTATAACTGCCTACCGTATTATTACCTACATAGTAGGTTTCAAACTTCGTTGTACCTAGGGTTGGGCATAGTGCTATTTACCAAGTAGAAAAAGTCTTCTACAGGTGCACAAATTTTTGGATTAGAAGTAGGTAGGTACGTAACAGCGTAACAGATTGACGGATGTATTTAGGTGCAGACTGATGTTAACAGGTTCAGGACTAATTTCACTTCCTATAGAATGGTATCATAAATCATCTCTATTTGATGTCTAATAAAACTATGCGTAACAATTATTTGAAATGATCACAGTCCACAAAGTGACCATGTCGTCATGCCTCGTATATGGTGTCTACCTATACCTATATACACGACACACGTCGTGTCAGCATCTCATAAGCCTCAGCAGCCACGCTGCTCAATTGAACCAATTGTGATCTATAATTTTTCATTGTTTCTATCAACATTGTAACTAGGTAGGTAGTTCCAATAAAAAAAAGATTAAGTACCTATACTTCTTGCTTCCTGATTTAAATTATTACAAAAGCATTTTACCATAACACTCTACAACAGTTTGACTATTTGTACCTAGGCATCGGCATTATTTTCAATCACTTTTCAGATCAGATTTGTGCCTCATTCAATCTTTATGGTTTTGTATTTCACTACAACCAATCACCACAGTTTGGAAATTGATGTGCTCTAAGTATTAATTCGTATTAAAAACAAACATACAACAAACACATTTCTTTTGTATTCCATTGTAAAAAGTGAACTGCCTCTGACAGTTAAGCTGATCACATATTTAACCGCACCGTACGCGCCGTAGTAATTTTTCTATAGAAACAGACAATGACAGAAAATACGGCTAGCTTCTGACGTCTCAGCATAGCGTTTCCTATATTCAATTGACAGTTCGGCGCGTTAGGCGCGGATGGGTCGCGCGACCACCTTTAGTCTTCAGTTGCGCTTTTGTTTTTTATTACTTATAACGATATTTAGGTACTTACTCAGACATATTTGAGGCCAGGTTGAACTCTGAGTCGGTGTCGAACCAAGTCATGTCTTGGCGTAGTACAGCGTTCAGAAACAGCATCCTGATCCGAGTTATCTGTCGGGGTGTAATCATAATATTTTTTATACATCAAAATATTTTTTACCTTTGGCAGACGTTGCCAGGTGGATCGTACAGGGGAGAAACTGGGTGCATAGGGTATTGAGTGGAATTGGCGTTTGAGTGGGAAGGCTTCCCTGGGTATAAGTCTCCCCGCTGAAAAAATATGCAGCTTGTTGTTACATACTGCTGCGAGTGGGTAACAAGCTGCATATTTTTTATGATAAAAGATGATGATATGTATTACCTACCGAGTTAAAGGTCCTGTTATCCTAGATCCTATTCTCCTAGATTAAATCGTAGCTTCACTAGATCCAGTTTGAAAGCTGCTTAAATTTTTGAATTAGTTCAAAATATTTTCAGCTATCTTATTGCTATCGCGAAGCGCGATGTCAATTAATAGGAAGGTCATCAATAAAGACAATAAAATACTACGCGTAAAATCATGCTGTACCTACTTACCTAATTGTGATGGATACCAAAGCAATTGTCAAATTCAACCTATTGCTGGTTCAGTGGTTATACCCGCCAGTTCCACATATCCCTACTAATCTATCCATACTGGTAGGGAAGAATGTTTTTTTTTCCACCTATTACGGGGGATACTTTTCCACATGTATACTGTTATAATCATTCAGTAATATGTGTTCACTATGTGTATTGTTTATTGTAAAACAATTTAATCTCCTTTACCATGCAGTTTGTGCGCACGCATAGCAAATTCAGGATCATGATTTTTATTACAAATTCGTCATCATTTGCTGAAAAGTTTTAGTAACATAATTAAGAATTACCTTCTATACATTTCAGCATTTAATTATATCGCATATACAGGGTGTAAAAAGACTGCTACCGAAAACTGAGGAGGTTGCAATCAGACCATGATTCTAAACATATTCAGCGAAAAAAATAAACGCAAAAAAAATATGACTTAGCTTCGTCATGCTGTTAGTTTCGGTTATTTCCTACTATGTAGTACGACATAATAAGACCATACCTACCTAATAATTTCATTTAGAAGAGAAAAAACAATTAAAACTCAAAATCCAGCAATCTACGTAAAACAACGCGCCCAGAACATACGCAAACAGTACTCTTCAAACACTGTTTTCTCCGGATATAACGATTTTCTCGGAAAATCCTTTTGGATTTGGTTGTGTTTGGGATACCTACCCCTTTCGGCTACGGTAGACGTCTTTTTACACCCTGTATAATAAATACGCATTTTTGTTATGTATCCCCACGTTACGCTACTCGCCAAGCAAGATTTCAAGATAATTTCAAGTAGGTACTTAGTATAAGTGAAGGAAGATATACTGCCACATTGTGTACCTACTTATCAAATCTGTTTCATAAAATTGATCAAAAATCAGTAATTCTGATCAGGTGTTTTTTTTGGCATATTGTGTGTCCTTACTAGCTACTGCGCGCGGCTTCGCCCGCTTGGTACCAACTTTTTGAATAGCCTATATGCTATTCTAGGTCACTACCTACGCCTATTCCAAGTTTCATCCAAATCAGTTTACTGGTTTAGGCGTGATTGAAACTCAAACAAACTCACAAACTAGCTTTATTATATTTGTGAGAAGTATGTGCTTACAATTACGTTTTTAATCACAAAAATATGAATAACTTCCAAACTACCCTAAGTCACAGAACATACAAGGGGGTGCTTCGTAAAGCCCAGGTGGAGTTATTGATGGACTTCTACTTTATGTCTTTGAGAGTTGTTCACTCACACTTGGCGGTTTTCTATACTATATAATATTATAAAGAGGAAAGATTTGTTTGTTTGTATGTTTGTTTGTAATGAATAGGCTCCAAAATTACTAAACCGATTTGAAAAATTCTTTCACCAATAGAATCCTACGTTATCCCCGATGCACATAGGGTATATTTTATCCCGGGGAAGTGAAGTTTTCCTGAAGGATCGCGGGTAACACCGCGGGGGACAGCTAGTGTGTAATAAGTTGTTTCTTACCTGTCTGAGTGCACTCCAGCTGATCAATCCGACTGATAAAATATTGAACAATATCGAGACGCCGATGCTCACGAGCATGCCTATTGCCATGGCCTGGGCATCTTCGACCAGCGCTTTCATATTCTCTTCATTAGATGCGTTCACCCTAGAAAAAATCAAGTAAAATAAGTTCAGATCATACCTACCATTACGCGGCAAGACGCTACTTGGTAAAATAGAAAAACAGTATAGAGCGTGTGTAGAGGTAAGGTACCTACCTACTAAAAAAATATACATACACTGGATAGTGCGTGGCGTAGGAGTTGTGTCTGCAGTTTCACGCTGCATCAAAGGATAGTTGAGTTATGTAGATATATACAGGGTGTAAAAAGACGTCTACCGAAGCCGAAAGGGTAGGTACAGCATCCCACCACAACCAAATCCAAAAGGATTTTCCGAAAAAAACATTAAGTATAATTTAGATTGCAGGACGGTCTATGCCTTTTTCCAGCAAATGCAGGGTTGAAGTTGATTATGTTAGATAAACTTTTATTGGAAAGAAGAGATTAACTTACAGTCGTCTCCCTCCTCCAAATGCGGTAGTTAGAGGCAAATATGTAGACAGGCGGTCTTGGTACTTAGTTCGTTCCACAAAAGATGTGGTGAGCTCTCCCACTTGAGCCAGGTTGTAACACACTCCCAGCCCACTGAGCAATCCCAAGAAGACACCAAATATGGTGGCCATGATCTCCAAGCAAGTTCCATATCGAAACTAAAAGAAAAAAATGTTAATAAGGTAATAAGTAAGTAGGTACTCATTATAAATTGAGTCTTAAAACTATGCAAAGTGGAAGCTTTCTTTCAGAATTGTAGCTTCAGTGATTTTAGCAACAATCATGAAGCAGTTTGACAGATTGAGCCTAGGTCAAAAGGTATTTTATTTTATTGATGATCATGAGTTCAGTTCAGTTATTAATAGTATCGCCGAGGGCGAAAAATCTAATATATCACGACTTTTTAGGGTTCCGTACCCAAAGGGTAAAACAGGACCTTATTACGGGCTATTACGGGCTAAGACTCCGCTGTCCGTCCGTCTGTCTGTCTGACGGTCACCAGGCTGTATCTCATCAACCGTGATAGTTGACATTTTTACAGATGATGTACCTATTTCTGTTGCCGCTAAAAAACATAATAAATATTTTTTAGTGGGCCCTAAAGGAAACGTGATTTTTTGCCGTTTTTAAAAGCTTTTAAATAACTTGCAATGTTTGTATGTTTGTATTTATCTGGGGTATAAATAAATAAATAATGCTGGGCTTTTCACACAGCATCATCTAGCCCCAAAGTAAGCAGAGCTTGTGTTATGGGTAATAATATGACTGATATACTACTTATATACTTTTTGTTTGTAAATAACATACTAGCTTTTGCGCGCGGCTTCGCCCGCGTGGTACCAACATTTTGAATAGCCTATATGCTATTCCAGGTCACTATCTACGCCTAATCCAAGTTTCATCCAAATCGGTTCACTGGTTTAGGCGTGATTGTTACACAAACATACAAATATCCAAACATACTCACAAACTTTCAGATATATTATATTATTAGGATAGGATATTAGGATTATACATAGAAACACCCAAAACCGAGACAAATATTTGTAGATCATACAAACATTGGTCCCGCCGCGGGGATCGAACCCGCAACCTTTTATATAAAGTATGTTTGTATGCTTGTCCACTTTCCGGTGTCCGATTGAGCTGAATTGTGGTACACTTGTGAGTCCTCGGTGACAATGCAATAATATGGTAACAGCGAGCTGATCTGATGATGGAGTCATGAGCTGTTCCAGGGAACCCCTCACAAAATAGGCCGATTGAGTTGAAACTCGGTTCGTAGATTAAGTATCATCTAAAATTTTTAAATATGTTGACAGCGAGCTGATCGGATGATGGAGAACGGAACTCCTCAGAAAATTGATTGAAATGAAATTTTGTACTTACATCGGCGAGTTCAATTAGCTCACGGTAACCTATTAAAAGCTTGTACTTGTTGAATTTTTTTTCAAAAAAACTTATTTTCAGTGAAAGTCACTCCAAGCACGGATTTTAAACTTATTTATTTTTAACTGTGAACATACGTCTTTTTAATAATTTAAAATATATTTGCACTGTAGGTACTTACAATCGAGAAGTATGAAACATTGGCTTCGACTTCTTCAGTTTTTCTGAAATAGGAAATACTTATTATTTAGGACTTAATTATGACATAGGTAGTAAGTTCATATACCTATTTACAGAAACTAAGCTGCTACAATTTATAAGAACATAAGATTAAAAAATACAATTTAATAGTCAAGCTATTTATGGATCGTCGTGAAACGATCTAGAAACATTAAAGAATACATGGTCATAAAATATGGTGGACTTTTTACATAATTAGGTAGGTACTCTCGACTCAGATTAATAACAGTGAATACGACCTACACAAATTGCTGTAATGGGTTCAAATCTGTCCAAAGCACAAAAACATACTTCGACTGAACTGAGTAGTGAGTCTAGGTATTAAAAAGGTCTAATTAATATTAAAATTTTACTAAGTACATAGAATGTTTAAACTTTTTTACATAATACACAGATAAGTTTCGACACTTCGATGTAAATATAGGAAAAAAATACGAAATTAATATTATTTGCTAAGGCTTTGTTATCTTACCCTTATCTATTCTATTAGGTTCTCGCAATAGCATTATAAAAAAAACATAATAAGTAATATTCACATATCCTTCCTATTCTCTGTAACTAGAAAGATTTTCACCTGAACATTTATCTATAAGTAATAAAATAATGATTATTTAGAAAGTTATTTCTGCGCTGTAATACTATTAAAAAAGTTCCACTCACTGTTTTTTATTTTTTTTTGTTCCCATCTCGGATAGAGTTTAGAGATGTATTGAAGTGTTATGCGAAGCTTCGACGAATGACAAACAAAATGATAAAATAATGATGTGCGCCACCCCTCGAGCTCGCGCGAGCGACTCTCGAGCACTGAAGGCTGAAGGTAGTGCAGCTCTGAAGCACGTGTACGAAATTTTCACACTACACCGTTATTTATACATTTCACAATTGCTCGTTTTATCTTAATCAATGCAAATTACGGCTTGTATAAATAGGAACTAACGCACTTTTTGTTGACAAAAGCTTATCTATTTATGATTTTGATGAATAAACTTGCGTGTACCTAACTTCAAAGTATTTTTGAAGTTTATTAGTATACTTGCTGTTTGCGTTAATGGAATTTCCTGGTTTTTAACCGACTTCAAAAAAAGGAGGAGGTTCTCAATTCGCCTGTATTTTTTTTATTTTTTTTGTTTATTTTTTTTTGTATCATGTTACGCGATTACTCCGCCAATTGTGGCCCGATTATCAAAATTATTTTAATGTTTGAAAGGGTATACTCCAGAGGTAGTCCCATATAAATTTTATTCCTGAGGGTTTGATAGTTTGCCCGTAAAACTCTAAAAACCTTCCCTCCTAGCCATTGTAAATCGAATCGACAGATAAGTCTAAGACTCTCTATGCAATATGTCAAATTGACAATTTACTAATGCCAGGAACTCACGTGTCGCGAGACTTGACATAAAATGTATGCAGTTTTGGTAATTATTGCCTTTAGACGCCGGTGGAGCCTAAGCCTTATTTGTTTAGCATTATTTATTTCTTTCTTTCAAGCTGATCTGATGATGGAGTCAAGAGCTGTTCCAGGGAACTCCTCAGACAATAGGCGTATTGAGTTGAAACTCGGTTCGTAGATTAAGTATCATCTAAAATTTTCAAAAATGGTGACTACGAGCTGATCTGATGATGGAGTCAAGAGCTGTTCCAGGGAACTCCTCAGAAAATAGGCCGATTGAGTTGAAACTCGGTTCGTAGATTGAGTATCATCTAAAATTTTCAAAAATGGTGACAGCGAGCTGATCTGATGCTGGAGGGAACTCCTCAGATAATCGACCGATTTAGTTGAAACTCGATTTGTAGATCAAGTATCATCTAAAATTTAAAAAAATTGTGACAGCGAGCTGATCTGATGATGGAGAATGGAACTCCTCAGTTAATAGGTTGATTGAGTTGAAACTCACTACATCGGTCAAGTTTCATCTACTAATTTGAAATATGATGACTGCGAGCTGATCCGATGATGGAGAACGGAACTCCTCAGAAAATATGTTGATTGAAATGAAATTTTGTACTTACATCGGTGAGTTCAATCAGATCACGGTAATCCATTAAAAGCTTGTACTTGTTGATATTAAAAAAAAAACTTATTCTTATTTACATTTTTATGGATGACTTATTGATTCCCTGAGTCACGCCGTGTGTAGTGTCGAACATTGAAGTCGGTTTTTCTTTTAGTTTTAAAACGTAATTATACATTAATCTTTTGGCTTGTCTCATATACCTAGATAGGGATTTATCCATTAGTTTTCCGTTTTTTTCCCACGTCCCGAGAATTCCGGGATAAAAAGTAGCCTATGTCCTGCTCCACAACCTCTTCTATCGTACAGTGATAGTTTCACTAAAATAGGTTCAGCCGGTCCCGAGACAATTTTTTTAAAAAAGCTTGTTTGTGTTCTAGTAGATACCTATCGTGTAAATAAATAACTACTTAATAATTATGCATTTGAGAAAACACATTTATTTTAAAATCACCGACAGACGCTTCAATTTTTTTTCTATGTCGGCCGCTGAAGCGCTAGAAATGAAATAAGTATTCCACTATAATAAGTTTTGTTCTACTTATTTCACGATATCTGGCATATCATGATATACCTACGTATTGCTAGCCAAATCGTGAAAAGAACGTTAAGGGGGTTGTGAGATGGGCAAATCGTGAAATGGCGTCGTTGAACGATATGCCTAGGCATAACATGAAATGGCTAATTCATCGATCTGGCGGCGACATTGATACAAGACAAAGGAACCTTAGGTATTTATAATAAGTACCTACTTAACTGAGGTAAAAATACTTAGGTAGGTAAGTACCTACATAATGTTTCTATATTTTTGAAGCTTGCTGTTTTCTAAGTACCTACCTACTCGTAAAAGCTGCCTACGCTTACCTGTGTGGGAGATAGAGAGTGGCGGGAAAATAGATTAAAATTGTCGATATTGATTGAATTGTAATGTAATAAAAATACTTACCTACATGTAGGTATTTCGCGTGTGATTGTTTCTTCGTTGTGTGACAAAGCCTTCCCGCGCGTTTTTCAATTATTTAAATTTAGAACTTCTGATTTTACCAAAGAAAATAAGGTTGTCACCTCATTGAAGAAAAAGTTTTTAATCTATGTAGTTAGTGATGGAGTTTTTTAAAGTGCCATTCAATGATGTTAAAAAATACAGGATATAAAAATTTGATCGGTCAGTATTGGAAAGTTATAGTTTCAGACTTTCCCATACATATCCATCTAGGAAAATGTTACAAATTTTATAAAATAGGTTTTAGATTAGTCCAATTACCTACTTCAGGGGAATTTTATTACACGAGTTTCAACATTTTATTGAATACTCTTGTTTACAATATTGTTGTAAACATCAGAGTATGAATACCTACCTATGTTCCTGCTTATAAATTTGCTTGTGTAGGTAAACTTAGAACAATTGACTTTAGACAAACGCACATTCCCACGCAAATACCGCATGAAGGCCTACTCAGATTGGACGGAATGACACGGCATTTGAAATGTTTACCTATAAACACTCAAACTTACCTAGGTAGGTATACAAAAATTCTAGGATTTGAACCCGGAGCTATCTCATTCAGAGCGAAGTCTGTCTCATCCCTAGAGCAGATAAGTGCTCTTTGGTCTCGCCTCTTTTTTTATTTTAAATCAAATAGGTCAGCATCAATCAGCATTTATGACTTCACTCTGCGGCGTGATGTTTAAGCAATATCATGCTTTCCTAGAATTTGAAGACCCCTTTACTGTAGTAGATAGGTACTTTTCGGGAAATACAGAGCCCGCGCGGCCACGATTTGGCAGTGCGTATAAAAAATGTAGTAGACTCAAAACGCTTTGTACGAACTCTGGGAATGTCGACCGATAAAAGAACAGGGATGGCGGAACTAAAATATGAGACCTCGATTATTACGGTCGTTACAGTCACGTGACTGAGTTTGATATTTTTCTCCCATCTGTTGTGTTTTCACTTCAAAAATCGAAATTTACAGACGGTTTTATCGCGCGAATGAAAGCGTAACGGGAGAAAACGCGAGTCTAAAGACATCGCATAGGCTTTAGTAAGTACCCACTGCTGCACGTGACTATTATATTGTCATGATAACACTATCGCTGCAATGTAACCTACACATGCTACCATTCCATACCTTCTGCATCCTTTCCACACATCAACTACATTGAAAGCATGGCAATGTGTGCTTTAAATTCATGTATTTTCTACTTTTTGCTGACTAGTTCAGTGTTTGAACTTGAGCAGTTGTGTTTATTTATGACGTCAAAGTAGGTCCCTACTATTATATTCAACGAAATACTTGGATAGGAACAGGTGGTTAGTGTAAGTAAATAAAAAATATATTGCCTGACGGATGTATTTAAGTTGAACATAATTCGAGATCACCTAGATTTGGCTGATAACATTAGGTAGGCACTAATTATAAAAAAAAAACAAGTAAGTAGGTTACTTGTTTTTTTTTTATAATTAGTGCCAGGAAAATGTTTAAGTATATACTTAATAAATAAATAATTCTTTACTTCAGACACTTAGTCCATAGTTACGTGCATATGCATACCTTAGTTTAGTTTACACAATTCACTTTTTAAACTCGTTGTTTGAAAACGGGACGAGATAAAGGTTTTGGATAATAATAGAACTATTATTGTCTTTTTCACGCCGGAACGTATGCAAGACACTTCGAGATAATGTCAAAATCAGTCTAATAGTAATGTCCTAAAGTTTAATCGAGATTATCAAAATCGATTTTTGTTTCACTACTATCAATTTATCTCAATCGATTACAAGGTTCATTCATAGACAAAATTACTAAACCAACGACTATTTCTTTACTTATCGATTCATCAATTGTTTCGATTTTCATTTTTGCACTCTCTAATAGATTACGTTCCATTTTACTCAGTAGGTACTGTTATTTGGCGGAGTTTTTTAGAAAATGTTTATTGTTTATTTATTTATATTTTATGACTTGTTTATGATAATATATGAAATAATTAAACAGGAAATAGACAAAAACATTGTTTTTTGTATGTTTTATCGTTTAATTTTTTTTCTTGACTTTTTTGTTTCAAAATGGTTGTGAGCCACACAACGTGAAACGAAACAATTTCAATGTGTCTTGCATACGTTCCGGCGTGAAAAAGACTATATTACCTTACCTCGACGTTTCGATCGGGTTGTACAGTGAGTTAGTTGGTAGTTTACACACAAAAATAGACCATTAAATATAAAAGTACATAGGTACACAAGTTAAATAATAATTGTCTTCGCCCATGAAGTAGGTACTAATAGTTGGAAAATTCGGAAACTGTTTTATGAAAATCTCAAGGGTTGCGATAATTGTTGACATAGTGGTTGTTACTTTAGGTAAATACCTAAACTTGGATGGTAGTTGTCATTATTCAGATTTTTTTTTAAATTAAAAAAAAAATTATCTCGACAAGGCGTTTGGCACCTACCAAATAGACAGTTTCGTAGTAAGTATTTTAACAATAGGAAAAAAAAGTTCAATCTCATTTTATAGTTAAGTACAGTCAGCAACGAAAGTCGATTTACAGTCTGATTTCTTCGCAATTGGTTTCTAAACTTCTAAACTAGATTCGTAGGTTTCTAAACTTTTCTGGGAAATTACCATAGGCTGACACATAATATACAAATATTTATCAAAATATTGATCATAATTTTACAGACTTTGGAAATATTGAGATTTGTGAAACGTCAAATGTTTAGCGACTTTTTATTTATTTCTTTTTATTTTATGAGAACAAAGTGTAGTGTATAATTGGAATGTTTATATTAAATGTGCAACCTTACTGTGAGTTTTCATTAGACAGAGCAAATCAATTTTCTCTTTGCAGACAAATTAATGTAAGGCACTAACTTAGTGAAGATGTTGATGAAAGATATCCCGAAGTGGGGTTAGAATAAATTCAAACGAAAAACATTAAATAAATGCATGTCATTATACTCGTAATGCAGTGAAAAAAGGTTGACCGTTTTTCATTTGTAGATTCTACCTAGTAGGTTGAAGGTAATCTTTTCTAATCCAAATACCAATTATTTAGGGACCACGCGGATAATACAAAGATATGTACTTACCTTTTATAATTACAATCGAGGAATAGCTATTATTTTTCGTACACCCCTTTCATAAGGGGTTGTATTTTTGTGGAGTAGGTTTTGTATTTTTGGTTTAAGTAGCTAGTGTACTTACTTATATACAAATTTCACAATTATTACAGTATATTTCTCAATAAACAGCAATATGAAGCGTTGATAAACAATAATCAGTATCTCTAAAGTAAAGATAAAAATATATAATTGCTTAGATATTTGGCATTGCAAACAACGTTACGTAAAAAAGCAAGAAATAAAGTATGGTCAGCTATTTATAACTACAAACATGCTTCCTGGACGGTTCAGTGAGCACAGCGCTGTATTGTGCAGGTTATCTGTATTTATTTTGAACTCTATCTGAATATAATAAGGTAGTTGATTACTGGATAAGTATTGAGCAATTTTCCTACGAAGAACGTACCGCTCAGTCTGGATCTTGCAGTTGATATCGGTTCCATATAAATTTTCTCCAAGGTCATGATCAGGCGCCAGCTGATAGTCGACTTCGGGGTAGTCCACCATTTGGTCGCGGGTGCTTTGGGCGCTAAGCAGACAATTCGCGACGGTAGCGTGGTGCACACTGACTCGCGAGGTTTGAGGAAAACTACGTTTTTTGAGTGGATAAACGTGGAAGGCTCTTTGCACGTGATTTAGCACAGTACCTATAAGCTATAACATGCATGCCTATTATACATAGGTATATACAGTTAGCACGGCTAGTTCAATTCATGAAGACTAGTGTAAAAGGTGGGGCACATTCCAGACGTCAAACAAATTTTAGTATTTCATGATTTTATTTAACAAAATACCTAAATTATTACGAGAAATGCCATGCTCGCTGTTTCAAAGGAAGTTAGAACGTTACTGATTGATAAAAGTTATTATACGGTTGACGAGTTTAAGAATGAAAATCAAAATCAAATCAAATCATTTATTTTTGGGAAAATACATACTTACACAAAATGTATTAAAAATCTAATTAATTTTATTGTTGACATGTTTTCTTTTAATTGTGTTTTTATGACTTTTTTTTGTGTAAGTTTATTAATAAATTCAGTTTATGTAATTAAGGTATTGCATGCCTAAAATATAGGTAGAATACATTGCTACACATAATCATCCACCAACACCTTCTGTACATGTATTTCAAGCAATAAAAGATACTTTGACTTTGACTTTGATTTTCAATGGCTTTCAGATACCTGCTAAGTGTAGCCACCTACGTAGAAGTTAGCTCTACCAGCTCTACTTTATTAGGAATTTGAAATAATGTTCCTTGGAATTTCTGGCGTGTTGTTTGCGTAATCATTGCAAAAAAAAACATTTTGAACGTAATCATTGCAAAGTCACAAAGTCACAATCATTATAATGTGATGTCGGAAGGCAATAAAGCGAAGGTTATTTAATTGAAATCAATTTGTTGGCGCTCGCATCATTCGAAATCTGTCGGCTGTTTGATGACGTATACCTATCTACTAATTAAAATTAGGTCAAGGATATCCCCTTGACACTTTTGTCTGGTAATTCGCCTAAAATGTTTTATGAGATATCGGTCTTGTAGAGTTACTTTGCGTTATTTTTTACATTAAAATTCTCATAAAACCACCATGTGCCAAGTGCGAGGAAACGACTCGCACACGAAGGGTTCCGTACCGTACCATCCACGGTTTTTCTTAAAACATAATTTTTTAGCATGTTCGGAAACCCCCTTAAGTTTTCAACCTTTCTATACTATTTTTAGTTTTTAGTATTTGTTCTTATTAAAGTTTCTAGAAATAAGTATTCTAGAAACTTTCATGTTTCTACCTATCATGGTTCAAGAGGCTTGACCAACTTTGAGCAAAAATAGACAAAACACACGTCTTTAGGGTTCCGTACCGCAAAAGGAAAAATGGAACCCTTATAGGATCACTTTGTTGTTCGTCTGTCTGCCTGTGTGTCTGTCAAGACCCTTTATCTCGAGAACAAGTGGAGGTATCGAGTTGAAATTAAAAGGAATCGTATTCTCAAGTCTACGGTCCCTTTAAGCTGTGAAAAAATCTAACTCCTAAGTTAACGCAAAAACAGATACGGCCGTTTAAATGCCGAAAAAAAACGTATATTTCGACACAAAAAAATTCATTCAAAATTCATAGGGTCCCGGGTAGACCTAGAGGCAAGTCGTATCTCTGTCTTAGATACGAACTTACTTTGTAATAACATTTACATATCTAAAATAAGTAAAGGAGTAGGTTCCACGATAGAAGTTCTACGGGTTTTTAGGGTGCTGGCACAGTGCAGCCGAGCCGTACGCGCCGAACTGTCAATTCAATCGAGAAAATGCTGCTATCGTCAAGGGCGAGCCGCATTTTCTAACGTCATCAGCATTTTTGTATAGAAAAATGACTGCGGCGCGGTCAGTGTGCGATCATGTTGCAGAATTGTAATACAATTAAAATTAATACACTAATGCCGCTTCAAAAGGACTTATTACTTACTAGCAGACCCGCAAAACGTTGTTTGGCTATAGAGATTGGACTTCACTTCACAGCTAGGAATAGACCAAAGTGATCGGACCTCATTTCATAGTCAGGAACATTTTGTACTGGAAAACTAAATTATCGTTTTTATTATTTTCTGTTAATAATTATAGTTTCTCAACGTTTAAACCTTCCCTGGACTTTCATGAATATTTCAAGGCCAAAATTAACCAAACCGGTTCAGCCGTTCTCGAGTTTTAAGCAGACTAACGAACAACAATTCATTTTTATTCATATAGATATGGATGGGCTTCGTTACTACGTTTACAGTAGCTTTCACAAACTGGTAATCTGGAGAGGGACTAACCTTTAATAGATATATGTATTTGTTGAACAGTAAACAACAGATCATAAAATAAGTAATTACTTTCCATGCTAACACTAAAACAAATCCTATCATTACCAGTAACGACGAGAATCCATAAACTCCATTGCCTATAATTATACAAACACTGAGAAAGATTTGTTTATAATATCGTATTTTAATATAGGTACCTACTGTTTTAAGGTAGGTAGTAAACTTAATGTTAATACCCTTAGCCTATACCTACTTTATACTGTGAGCAAAGCACTTGCGAAGTGTGTGATCACATTATTACAAGGCACCACCGGTCCACCATACTTTCTGTTTATCATTCTGACAATATTTTGTTTGGATGTATTAAAACCGAAAACATAAAGCAAGACTATCATTCGTATCATCGCAAGCCGCATAGTCGGCATCCCCGTGGGAAGGGAAATGAAGAAAATGTCACACGTTTCCGATATCCAGAGATTCAATCATTTTTCTTGCAATCGAAAACAGATTTACTTGTAAAACAACTCGGGTCAGTTGAGTTAGTCAGATCCAATGTTCTATTTTCTGAATATTTTAGAACATTTACTACAGATTAATGATTAGGTATATACATACACAATAATCAATAAAATAAAGAGCCATACCGAGGCCATACCCAAGCCAACTAAAATGTAGGTACCAATACTGATAGACAAGTATGTAGGTAGTTTGGTGGGTACTCGTAATGTGTGTGCTAAACGAAGAAAAACCACAAGTAGAGTGAAAGCGGACACGCAAACAGACGACCCTATGTGATAACACGTATGTATGTGTGCGGGTACATGTAGGGCTACTTTCGACCTCGACTCGAACGCACTTTGAACATTTCCTGAAACAATTATACCCTTCTTCGGCTTCAACTTGACCAATATTGTATTCACTGTACCTGAATTGATGCATGGAAAACAGTATGTACCTACTTACTCGTAGTCGGATAATCGCGAAAAAAAATCATTAATAAATAAATAAATAAATAATGCTGGACATTTCACACAGCATCATCTAGCCCCAAACTAAGCAAAGCTTGTACTATGTTTTTTTTACTTAAAATCTTAAATTAGTATTTGCAGAATTCACCCAAGCCAAGTATTTAAGTTATTTCATAATATGTATCTTTTTTTTCCAGACATTGTGTTATGAGGTTATTGTGTAACTCAACTGACAATGGACATCGGCTTCATTTTGACATTTGAAACCTAGCTTGGACTTCAATTGTCATTATTGTATTGTTGTGTTGAGCTCTACGAGTATTGGGATGAACATTGATTTGATTTGATTGTTGACAACTGGGAATGGATTTCGTGTTAGGCTGCTGGTCGAGGTATTCTTCATTGCTGCAGGTCGGGCCCCAGAAAGGATTTCGGAGTCTTGTGAATAAGCTGTTTCCACTTAGTCCAGTTTTTGGCTCCTCTTAGAGCGGTAACAACAAGGAGACTATTAAGGGCGGTAACCCGGTCATATGTATAAGTCAGTTTTTAATAAGCAATGCTTAGATTTGTGAGAATGAAAATATATCGGTTCAATCAATCGCAGCATAACTTTGTAAGGGAAAGCCCTGGTTTCTCAAAATGTATGGAGTTTATATCTTAATATATCTAGTCGAGGTTTAGTGTAGAGCCTGTAGTAGAGCCTTCCAAACCCGTCGGCTGATAACAAGTGATAGTTCAGACTGGAAAGTGATTTAGATTTTGTGCCCGTTGCGTGCTTTATAGCTCGTATCTGGTTTTATCTTACAGCCATCGAGCAGGGCTAGATCCAATAACTTAATTAAGAGAATAAGATGTTATGTAAGACACCTACATTTCCTGAATCGATTTGTGTAATGCAAATGTTTATTTCAATTAAATCAAAGAAAATTTGATCAGGCTACATTCACCCACTGTTGAGTGACAACACGTTTTCGGTCCTTTTCAAAGAAGATAATTCGTTTTATATTGTATAGGTAAGTCCTATTTAGGTAAGTCCAATACAATATTGTTAATTAAGTAATTAAAAATAGATTTTTTTACCTGGCCCTTCTCTCCGTTAGGTAGAC
Organism: Epirrhoe alternata; assembly: GCA_963565295.1. Lineage (NCBI taxonomy): Eukaryota > Metazoa > Arthropoda > Insecta > Lepidoptera > Geometridae > Epirrhoe > Epirrhoe alternata. Next base: position 9,193,046 of record OY751375.1, read on the forward strand.
ACACGTTTATTCAAAATATGAACAAAATATGTAGAATCACGACTGTTTTTCCAAAACCGGTAGTCAATTTCTGAAATCAAGTCACTTATGTATTAATAACAAAAAATTAAGTTACTTATATATAAAACTTGTAGCTATGTATTAAAAGCTCAAATCTTCCCCCTCCAGCTGTCTATCTACCTATCTACCTTTATTATTATTTTTAATTCAATTTGATTTGATTTAAAGTATGTGATTTTTAATTTAATTTAAAAAATTAATAAATTAAAATGTTTACCTACTGTAAAAAATATTTTTTATCTCTAAGCATTAAATATTGTACAACTATGTAATTAGGTACTTTATGAGTTGTAGAAGTTAGGTACGAGTATATTAAAGGTATTAATAAGCAAACTGCATACAATGAAGTACAATTTGAAAATATAACGATTAGTATTTAATACCTACATAGCCATCACTTAGTACTAAACTTACGTAATATAAAATTAAATGATCACTTCCTCCAGCGAGGCAAGTACCTACTCGCCAGTAATGAGCTGGCCTTACAATAAATCGGCGCACCGCTTTCCCGCAATTATTCGGGGAATGGACTAGCCCTCGTTATCAGTAGCGCAAGAGCCTAATCACTTTCGTTGCAACCCCGGTATGGAGGTCGGGCGAGCTATCAGGCGAGCAGAGCAAGCAGTGAGTCGCGCGCAGGCGTCCGCCATGACCGCCGGCCCCGGCCGCCTCCCCGCCCCTTCGCGCCGCGCCGCACTCTGACGCCGCGCCAGCCGAGCCCGCCCGCGCCGCGCCTCGGGCATGGAGCCCTGCTGCACCCTCGCACCTGCCGAGGACCTACTGGGTGACCAGGTACTCTCACACTCCACCCGCAGCAGCCCGCGCCCGCCCGAGCCACCACCGCTCTAACCCCGTCCCGAAGGAATGTGTCAAATTCAATATCACCCGGAAATATGCAACTCGGTTTGTACCGATAGTGTTATTTTTGCGAATATTTTCTTGTGTTCTTCGTGCTTTCGTGAAATCGGGATAGTTTCAATAGTAAAATTAACAGAGTTTTCTTCAACATGAAAATCGCATCGCGTGCCGGTGGTGTTGTTTACTTAAATCATCGTCATCGAACCTTAATATTTTGTATACATTTTCTTCAGTTTTGCATTATATTTTGCTCTAAATCATTACAATTATATTTATAGTTGCCATTTAAAATAAAAAGTAAGAGGTGCCTCCGAAAAATCAAAGCCACGTTAAGGGATTTACTTAATAGGTAGTGTGAAAATTTCTTAAAACGTTAGGAGTACATTTTTAATGTGTTTTTCCAATAAAATAAAATAAACAAAGGTCATCACGACCAAGGCGTAGTAAACAAAAGTACAAATAAAATTAATTTTTATTGAATATTGTCAAAAATATCAAAAGTTAACTTAACTATTCCTTCTAATAAACCAAATCGTTTTACTAATTTTTCATACTAAAACAATTTATTCATTGAACAATACCTAATTGCTATTCTATTGTAATTGGTTATTCCTATATAAAAATAGTTTACATACAAAAGACATAAACGCGCCGGCGTCGCGCGTCCGTCGGAAAACTAATTTGTCGTGGTACTCTATTATTAAATTACTAAATTAAATACGCACTTGCTTTTGACTAGCCTTTATGATACTTTAAATGGTTTAAAGTGTTCGTCTCTCTGTGTTGACCGTGCTAGGGAATATTGCATTTTATACTTCTTTATTGTTTTTTTAGAATTTCACGACAGTGTCCTACCAACACAATTGCATGTGTACCTACCTACATGCATTACTACATCAAGTTTTTTTTACATATTTTTTATGTAGATAAGTAAAATAGTTTTTAGTTACATTGGCAACTTCCAAAAGCAACAAACAAACAGTCTAAAACATTTATTTATATAAACGACATTTTCCATTTTATTATATTGGATAGTTCAACATAAATGATAACTTAATTAAATATCGCTAACATTGTAATGAAAATCTACGGTGTTTGTAATAAGGAATATAACATCAAAGGATGTTATTTAAAGCCATGCTAATTTCGAGTGAGTTTTACTAAAATAATTGCTACAAAATAAACTTACAATAACAAATTATTTACTAATTCTAATTCAATTATGTAAAATAAATTTTGATGATGTTATGTATTTAACCGATAAAGTGCAGAGTTCTATATAAAAAGTCTCAAATAACGGAAGAGTTCAATAGGAGGCCTATGTCCTACAATATAGCAAATGATTTGTTATCATAAAAGATCTAATTAAATATTAGGTACCTGCTTATGTATATTAAATAGAGAACAATTTACAGTGTTAAAATCCTTCAATTTTTGATTGAGAACTCAAGGTGCGGCCGTTTATCGTGCACCTAGAGTCGAATTAATTGCTTAAACCATTAAAACTTTTACGCTTACATAAATCACCATGGATATGAATTAAAGTAAATATATAAATCAATAGTTAACGAGGAATAAGAAACCGTTCTTTGATTTAATAACCAAATATTGCAATGGCTGTGATGAAACATAATTTATGTAGTACCATCTAAAATAATAGTTAACACTCTACACTATTTTATTAAAATAACAGTATTTATTGCAAATAAATGATTTTGATTTTATAGGTCTTATGTTCAGAAACATGCAGATTAGACGGATTGGCAAGCTGTTATAGATTCAGATACCTTTGAATGCTAGTTCTCGATCACATATTTAGTTAGCGATCGTATTGTCATTATCATCATCTACCTTATCACAATGTCACACATATAGATGGCACTGAATAAGTTTTATAAAAGGTAAAGCAAAATGTAACATCATTTCTAGAAGTAACTTCGAGTCTAGGTAAATAATGAACCTAGTCTTTTTTGCCTCCTTTGGCGTCAATTGTGATATTAAAACTCAATGTTTATTATTTTATCTGACAGATTATTATGCAGATAAAACTAACCACTGGTGAGTTGTGATACTTTTACGTAAAATAGAAAAGTATCAGATAAACGAAAATGTTCACAGTTATGTTGTTTTATTGTCTGCCAAGCAGACACATCACATTAGCATATCGACTCATTCATTCTTCATATTATAGAGCTTTAAACGTAAATACATAGTTGTATCTATAATAAATTTGGAATATAATCGGTGGATCCCAATTTCAAAGCTTATTTATTGTTTTAAAGATTGCAATTCTTTATCATAAAAAACATAGCCGCGTGATTTTTTCATAATTCGATTATTACGAGTATACAAAATAACAGTCATTTTACAGTTTTCATGAAATAAATAGTCAGTAAAATTATTTATGAAAATATACTTAGTAGGTATTCCATAGATTGTTGGAACGATTCATGGATGGCTCTACTAGTCCAAGTGCTTTTTATAAGATACTAGTGAAGTAGTAATAAAATAATTTTTAAACACTTCTTACTTTAAATCAACCAAAATTTTAGGTAAGGTATCCAATAATTTTCTGATATATCTATCTTATCTTGGCTGAGGAAGTTCAAGTTATTATGGATAAGCTACGGGCTACATCCACAAGTTTAATAATCTGGCCTGTGATAAGGTCAGTGAACTTACGTGGTGTATCGGTTTGGTTCGCAGATTGTCCCTGGTGGCGGCCGCTGGGGTGCTCCACACTCTGCTGGCCTTCTGGACTCGTGGTTTCAGATGCAGGTCAGTCTAGATCCTAAGATAATAAAGTCAGTCTTAAACAACACGGAACCACAAGCAATTCAAAATTAGATGTTTTTTTTCATTACTAAACACCCTTTGTGCCCTGCACAAGGAAGGACCTTATGGACGCCACGGACGCTGGAGTGACAGTGGCGGGGTTTTACTCTAATTTTATTTAACTAGCGTATGTACCATTGACACGCAAGAAGAAGAAGATTACTAAACATATTTATTTACGGAAACTAAGCTAAACCAAACTAAGCAATATCAAAGTAGATAAAATTACAAAATATAATAGAATCAGCCAAAAAACGATATATACATAAACTAAATTGCAGTTTATTGTGTTTTTATTTACCCTGCAAAACTATAATTTTTTTAGCTGCCAATCAAATAAACGGATATAACTAAAATGTGTACCGTAGGTAATACTCGTATAAGAGGTAATAGTGCAGAGTCTTCAAGCTGCTTATGGACTATCAGAACATGCACAACAAATGTCACCCTATGCGTTGCAATGTCTAATGTAATATTACAAACAAAATCGCGCATTACTAAATGCTGTAAGAAATGGAGGTAATGTAGCGCTATTAGGGGTCGCGCGTTGAACTTTTTTGTTTCAAAAGTAGTGTAAGGAATTGATTGCACCTAACTTCCCTTTCTAGTTAAGTATGCACTTTGAAATGGTAAAGAAATAGTAATGATTCTATGCATATTAATATCATCTACAAATAATTTACCCGTACTATTGGTAATTAGGTAGGTCCATTAAAATGATCAATTCCGTGACTATCGATCGTTCTTCACGGTATTGGTCGCGAAAGAACAGGAGTAGAATTACCTCGATTATTCTAAGTGATCCCAGCGGCCCAACTGAATAAATTTTGACTTTGATGGTCAAGATACATTTGTAATACAACAAAAGATAAATTCCCAAAGATAAAACATCTAACTAAACTTACATTATACTCAGTTACAATAATATTATATTTCTATAGTATGAATTCAAATGAATTCAAAGTGAGAAACTCCAGAGCAATTTGTATGCTGAGCACAAGTATGACATTGTCACGTCTACTTGTGTATGTATTTATGTATGTGGTGTGGGCCCAATAATATTAAACGTTCACGATGCATCATACTCTCGATGTGTTACTCCAATTCATCATATTTCAACAGTTTCAATAGTATTACCTGTAAATTCGGGGTACCTTTAAATAATTCGCTAAAGGAACTAACTTATTAATAAAATAAGAGAACCGTGTTGGCCGAAAGGCAGTTGTCCAACCGCGAGCGTTGAGCGGCGTCGGGCATCGGGCGTTGAGCGGCGTCGTGCGTTGAGCGGCGTCGGGCGTCGGGCGTTGAGCGGCGTCGTGCGTTGAGCGTTGAAGCGAGTATAGTTCTATCGCTGGGCTATTACGTTTTCATCGCTCAGCGTGAGTTTTGAACGCCACGTGTGTATTTCTGAGATTACGTCGAGTGATATATTCGCTCAGCGTTGTCGCCGCGAAAAATTTTACCGACGACCGACGGCGCGATGTGGACGGCCGGCGTTGGACTATAAACATTTGTGTCTCTTTTATTGACACGGAATCTGTATCTTTTGTTAGTCTCTTGAGCGATAAAATATTTAATCGCTTACCGCTTACTCGCTCGCCGGCGGACAAGTGCCTTAGTTCACTGGAAAACCAAAGGAGCAGCAATTAGTTGTGTTTAGTGTTATAAATTATAACTAACTGGATTTTATTAATGTAATATTGTTCCACAGAATATATGGTGTACTTCCTAAATAACGTATTTTCGTAGATAACTGATGCACTGTTCACCAAACAAAGGGAATGAATATAAGGCACGAATTAGGTTTTCTAGCATAAAATAATTATTTCGTACCTATATCTACGTCACCTAGTGAGCTGTCGTCGTGGTTCAATGGACATAAAATTGTATGAAAGCCCAAATAATGGACAGATTAGAGCAATTTACACGGTACATAAGTAGTAGAGACACTATTGTCGGGGCGCACAGACCGTTACGTGTATGGGAATTGGTGTAATAAGGGGAGGAAATGTTATGATGACTTTTGAAGCTCGCTACTAAATTGAGGTAAAGGATTTTGTCATAATCATTAGAAATATTTTAATAGTTTTAGGAGAGACTTATATTTTTTTTTATAAAAATTTTGTTTATTGTATTTTGTTTCTTGGATCCAATAGCTGAAGCATGCGGCTTCATTCACGGCCCCCCTAGCCATGACACGAATCGTAATAGAATAGAAATCGAATCGACAGATAACGACAATTTCCAAAAAATCATACATTTTATGTCAAGTATCGCGGCACATGAGTACCTGGCTCTATGTAAATCGTCAGTTTGACATAATGCCAGGAACTTACGTGCTGCGATACTCGACATAACATAAAATGTATGCAGTTTTGACAATTAATGCCATTTGACGCTGGTGTAGTCTCAGCGTTATCTGTCGATTCGATTTTATTCTATTGCGATTTGTGACATGGCTAGGGGGCCAGATTTACAAAATACAATTACTTGTCTAAAATACAAGTAGACTAATTCCTTTGAAACATTTACATTTTAATAATATTTTATATGCATGTATTGATTGTGTAGTATACTGCTCAGTAGATACCCTCCAATGTTTTAGCGAAAATCCGTTACCTACAGCGTTATCAGTTTGGAGTTCATTATTCGTTATTGTGTTTAATCTACTTTTTGATATTCATCTGTAGCTAGATATAGCTGCGTATAAATCAGATTAGGAAATACTCAAATTTTGTTGTAGCAACGGCCATCACTGAGTGATTATATACCGGGCGGGTGTTGCATTTTTTGCAACTATTTATTATAGACAAGGAGCTAGTTGTAAAACACGCATTGTACAACATACAATAAATACAACAGATAAAGTCACTGTACACACTCCTACCGGTAGGTAGGAGTGTGTACAGTGACTTTTTAAAAAACGGGTTACTAGTGTGCTACTAGTAGGTATACTAGTAGCACACTAGTAACCCGTTTTTTAGAAAATTAAGAATATTTTTGCTACTTGAATCTATTTTCCCAATCATTTTTATGCACTATTTTTTTATATGTATCTTAAACAAGCTCACGACTCTAATCGATACGATACAAGCATTTAGTAATTTAATTACTGTATTGAAAGTGATTCGGTGTCCCTTTCTACGGGCACGGGGTTAAACAGGTCGAGGACTTATACACCAGTCCAAGTTGTCGTAAATAGATACTAAATTGATATGAAAAATTCAATTAGGTTCTTAATAGAACTAAATGAAAAATAAACACAATTGAAGATAGAAAATGAATAAAAATAGGTACCTAAGTTATAGGTATTTAAGTCTGATGATATAGACATCTGGTGCCGAAAATAGAGTTTTATTCTATTAGAAATTATTGTAATCAAATTAAATACTTACTGCCTAAAAAAGCTGATAAAGAACATATATCTTATGAAAAGCAACAGACTACATATTAGATTTAGTAACCCAGATAACGTTATTGCCGATGTCTTCGTGACTATGTTGACCGGAAAGCTAGTTTTTTAGACGCCTCCAATGAACGAAACGTAACTTCTAACTAACCGTTCTGATACCTTGGTGGGTGGTTTTTGTATACTAATTATAATTGTATGGGCTGTAATCATTTAGGTAATGTGTGAAAACGTTTTACTACTACTTACCTATCTAAGTGCATGATTAAAGATATAAATTACCCATTCTCTTCTGTTTCGTAAAAATAAGTCTCATTCATAATATTTATTTCCGCCTTTAAATTTCTTAAGGAACTTCAAACGCACAGCTGACTATCATCCGCATTTGGTTGATATTTCATCTATCAGAACCAAGCGCTTTCAAAGTTCTTTTAATAAGCGCACTGCAAAAATTTGAATCTGTATTTCCACTGAGCTACGACCCTGTTGTTTTTAAGAAGAGAGTTAATAATCACCTTCTGGGTAGGCTCGCTCCATTGTAGACCTCACTCTTGCCTGTGTAAGTTTCAAGGTCAAGAGCCGACCCATTCATCATAAAAAACATCATCTTCAGCCTTTCTCATCCCTCTGCTGGTTAGTCTTCTCTTTTAATTGTTTATAATAAAATAAAGGTTTTTCAATCCGAAGGTCGTGGGTTCGCATCCCGGCCGTGCATCAATGGATTTTGCGTTTCGTAAATTTTATATGCGCTTTAACACGTGCTCTAAACGGAGAAGGAACACATCAGTTAGTATGCTTATAGGCAATGGTCTTGCAACCTGTCACGTATGGAATACTAATTTCTGCAAGATAAGGGCAATATGTATTTAGATAGACATGCTTCTGAATTCCCCCCTTAGACATCTTCAAAGGATCTGGAATACATAAAAGATCTGAGAGAATGTCTACCGCGCCTTGGGGATACAGCCGTGACCCTGTGCACGTTTTAATTTATCCACAAACCCTGAAGACTACTCAAAATGTTGAGCATCCTAAAACTATTGAACTGTGCACAGGAAGTCGCAAGTTCTATCATTATGAGGTCAGGTCCACTCATGCATACTTTTATTCCGATTTATATCATCCAAGTACTTGTAAAGTGCAATAATTACGTGAACTCTTGATATACTTAAACAAAAAGATAATGCGTAATATGTTTTACCTAGGTAGGTATATGAGTTACCTAATATTATGTAGTAGTTAAAAATAGAAATGTTTTTTAATAATGTTGACGATTATATCAATGATACCTACCTAGTAACAGAGAAATCTATAACGGGCATAATTTATGCTGAAATCTATTAATTTCTCATGGAATTTAGAAATATCAAGAAAATCAAGAAAATAAGTCGACCAAATGTAATCGGATTGCATTGGTGTACGAGTTTTTGCTGTCATTATCGTACGGAGCTACAGTTAGCGACATAAGTTCATGAACAATTGAAGATTTTAAAACTTCATTTTTATCATGATTTGTGAGAAAATTGTGTATTTAATGGTTATACAGATGGTGCAAAGCAAAGCATCCATTATAAGCTAACGTTTTAGCTACAACCCAACTTTGAAGATTATAAAAGATTCAAACATCAAATTATTTTGATAAACTTCAGTCGCTGACCGTACCGCGCGCTAAACGCACCATTAGACCTGCGCGCACTGTGACATCAACCATTGTTCTGCTTCCTAGTTTCATGATGTGCCAGACTACATGAGGTAACTTGATCCGATAAAAAAACGTGTTTTCTAAAACTTTTTCAGTTAACTATTTACGTCATTTTCCAAACAAAACTACTGTGTTGTTCGAAAAATTTTTAGGAAGCAGAAAGCCTAATTCTAGAAGTTCTAGTTCGAGACACATGGCAGTTTTTTATTTTCGTTATTTAAAGACCATACATAGACTTAAAAATTTTTTACAGCCCAAAATCACATTATTCTACAAAATCTATGCATGATAAATTACAAACATTTTTAAAGCCAAATCACCCTTATAAACATTACACACTTGAGTGGTTTTTACTCAGTTGCGTAAGCGCAACGTAAATGAGATTCATATGGGGACAGGGGTCCAGGGTACAGAGGGGGGTATAGTGACAGGATTCACGGTCCAACTGACGAGCACAATGATCGTGCTCAATACGTGATCGATTATATAGCTAAGTATGTACAGACTCATCACGTGTGCCGTATACAGCAGACATTTTCACAGTACTTCATAGTTAGGTACCGAATCGGGGCTCTAGTCACAAATGATACGAGTTCTATTAAATAGTAATAATAATGTCTTTATATCATAAATGATGAACAAAAAATAAAACAAAAATAATAAATATGATCAATAAGTAAGTAGGTAGAACATGCAAGAAAGAGATCGTCAGTCTGAAAGCACAAATAAAAGTTTCTTAGTCCCCTTACGCACTAGCGGTTGAACCGCGCCCCGCGGTTCAAATGTTAGTACAGTTTTGTGGCGGTTAGGTGGGTACAATGACAAGTGGTTGCATACTAAAACTGAAAAAGCGGCCTGCCACGCGGCTGGTCGCCCCCCGGTTCAACCGGAGCGCTTACCATGACCAAAAATATAATGCATAGAGGAGTAATCCCATCTATACAAAACACTTATAAAATTTACAAAGCCTAAGGTGAAATTTCGGTGACCAAGAATTGAACAGCTACTTCAACTGACACAATAAGCTGGTTGTCCATTTATGACTTTGCGTAATACTTGCGAACTATTTGAAAGAGATTACGATAACTTGTACTTAGAACGAAAAATAAACGTGGCATATCAAAAAGTCAACAAAAGTAATCCTTGCTTGCTTAAAACACTAACCCTGTTATTAATAAACACGAACTTGGTTGGGATTAGAGCTAATCCAAAGCATAAGGCAGTAGTAGGTCAAATCTGTATTAATAAATAAAGACCAAGGAGGAAATAAGCTAATCCGACGCTGCTCTCGGAGCAAGAGTTACGCCTAGGTGCAATCTAGTATAGAGATGGAGTAAGCATACTCTATAATGAATTTTGACATTTTACTTCATAATATTCATGTCTTATCCAAAAAAAGGTTGTGCAAATAGGATGGATATGTTGATGGTATGAGGAAAAATTTAATGAGGTTGGATGGATACCAATTACCATAAATGGGGCGAGTGAAAATTTACAATATTCGTACAATTTCATTTTATGATCTCGAAGAAACTGAATTTAAAATCCAAGTAAGTATAGATTTTGAGGTAAAAAATCATTTAGCATTAGCAAGAAACAAAAAAACAGTTAAAAATGACTAAACACAGTAAATAGAATAGAATAGAATAGAATATAGCTTTATTGTACACCAGAAAAATAACATAAATTAAAAACAAACATGTAAAAATATGGTACAATGGGCGACCTTAAATACTTTTTTTATGACTAAAAACTTTTTGGTCAATATTCACTTGACCAAAAATTTTGAGAAGAATAAAACCTCTAACCTCTTTGAATAAAACAGATTATCAAATACAAATTATTTTCTATCTCTGTCATTCATATAGTTAGTGACAGAGACAGACAATATTTTGAATGATAATAATATTCGTTCATTCACTCGTTTTTATTTTAAATTTTATGGGTTGCCATAACGCACGCGCTAGTCCCGATGCAAGAAATGTATTACTGATTCGAGATAACTACCGATTTATTAATAACCTTAAACTCATCATGTTACTCCAAGAAGTAACAGTTCTGAGAGCAGTCTCGGATTTAGCTAGAATTAGGGTTTTCTAATTAATAAGGCTACTAGTTACTAACTTATCAGAGCGTCATGTTAAGGTGAAGTGAGCTCTGGCTTCCGCCACGCTCGCCACCCTTCACCTAGGGAACCCCCTAGGCCGTCTGAAGGTGTGCTGGCCGGCCCGCGCGCTATTACACTGAACGTTATTTATAAATGTATTTTTTGCTACAAAATAATACTCCTTGGCAATAAAATATTTCCGTAATCCTCTACCGTATTTATTAGGGAACACGTAGACGAAATTTAATTAAAAAATTTAAACAACCAGCAAATGAAACTGCTATAAGATGAAGATTTAGAGGTAACTTTGTGATTTTTTTTCTATCGAGTCAAATTAAGTCAATCGTGTTTCGACTCCCATAACTAATAAACAAATATCCTAAACTATTTATTGTCATCAAAAATATATAAAAAAATCGGTATTTTTATGTCTTAAAAATGACTTGACGTCAGAGAAATGGGATACAGTATACAACATCATTGCTTGACGTACAGTCGAAACGTGAGTTTTGCGACCTACATCACCTTAATAACAAGTGACGGTTATTTAGTTAGTCTGAGTTAGTGGTCAGTTCGCTGAAGGTCAGTCAGGTCCTTGTGACTTGAAAGAAGCTGAAACAAAGCTATACAGAACCTCCAAAACACGAAACCAGCAAAGATGAATATTTACTGACACACAGAGCTAAAAGCTCACTCATTTGTTGGGACCCCACGCAGATTTGTTTTGGTTCAGACGATGTGTCTGAGTTTTATTTTTGATCTAGTATTTTGACATATTACCTAGTACTATTACAATGTTCAATATTATTCATACATCTTTAAAGGTAAGTTCTATAGGGCAACTATAATATGCTATATTATCTAAATAAGACCAATGCATGTAACCTAAAACTTTTTGAATATACGATTATGATTATTGTTATGATTGTGGGTGGAGTGGATGAAACTTGAAGCTTTTACACTTTTAGGTATGTAGATACTACTTGCTTGAAATAGGTACTTTTATATTTTATTTCTTACCCTGTTATTCTTAATGAATGTATGCACTGCCACAGACTATAAATAAATATACTTAATGCCCATAGCGGGAGCTAAAGAGCTGCATGTTTTCTTTTCATTAATGAAGTGGCAAGAAAAACCGCGCTAAACTGATGGGGTAACACTTATGAGGTGCTTTTTTCATGATTATAAACGGCTGCGTACTGATGAAAATAACCTCAGGAGTAACTCATTCATTTCCGGCTAACCCGATTATGAAACGGCGTTTTGTAAAACAACTAAACCGTGTACAGTGCAGAAGTATCAATTGAATTTTAGTGACAATACGATCAACGTCGAATGCCGCTTGCGCTCATATCTCATCACAGATATAAAGTTTTTTCCATAAAACATTGCGTGGCTGAAGGTTGCTCAGCTGTTTCGTAAACTTCGTTAAACGCGACGTACGTTTACGACGTATTTTATTTCAGGCTGGTTGAAATTCTCCTGAACGGAAGTTAGCCATTTTAAAAACGTCGTTTCGTCTTCGGACTTTTCATTATGATTAGATGAGACATACGAATAACTACTGTGTCGACTGCACATAGGTTGTCCTGAAATTTTACGCAAAACGTGTTAACTTTTTTATAATATCAATCCAGTTATGTGGAACTTTTACAGTGTATCGTCCCGTTTATTATAGGTAGGTAGGTACTATTACTTTTTTCAATGCTCTCATCTAATAATAATACTTTAACCTGTATTAAAACTTCTTATAAAATGTAATTAATCTAAAAATATCTAAATATACTCGTTAAATTGCAGTTATTAGTTTATAGAGATTTCGAAACGCAGAAGCGATTTGTCAGGGATTAAGGCTTTTACGTAAAGTGGCTGGCATCTGTGCGTTAAACCAATCGACTATTTGTGATATGATACCCACAGCGTGCGTTCCATTTGTGCGTATTTAGCAACAATGTGAGCTAAGCTAACTCAATAATGAATACCTACAGCGTCCAGCCCGGTTGGGTATATTACAAAGCGCACCGAGCGAAGACAATCTAGGTTAGGGCGACGCGACCCCAAATCGATCTCGCAATCTCAGTCGTACTCCATAGAAGTGAGCGAGACCGCGGCGCAGGCGGCGCGCTGACCTAGAGTAGCAGGTTGGGAATCCGGAAGGCACGCAGAAACCGGCTTCACGGTGCATTTTTCCGTTCAATGGAAAGCTCAGCGTACACTTCGCGAACCGTTGCCTTATTCTTTGTTTTTGGGTAGATTTACGATTTTCGCTCGCGAGTCCTCCACTGGTAATGAAGACACATTGCCGGTGTTATCTCTTAACCATCACATCAGGGCTTATTAAGCACGCATTCATTTGCCCAACGATTACGAATGTATTTTGTTGTACAAATTGCATTACTTGTTTCTTTGTCGGCGTCTTCATACCGTTCCACTTAAATGCCAGTGGTTTTACATTACACCGAATCTCAAATGATGACCGTAATGTATAATACCTACTCTATTTTCCTTTAAATTTAGGTTGCTTAACTAAAGATTACGAAATGCGAAACCTTTTGATTGAATCCGCGTTACCAATACCTGCTCAATCAGACAAGCTCTACGCAGTACGTTGTTGCTCAGGTGGGCAGGGACAGTCAAGTCGATAAATGCATTTGTTTAGACTGGTATCGCGTACATTCGCACTCAAAGGGCCGTCCCATTTACCAGCACGCGCACGGTGCGTCTGCGCTTTCTACCCTGCGGCGGTCGCCACCAGTCGCCGCATTCCGGCCCGCGGCACACTACTCGTCCACTCTAGCCCTCGCACAAACGCGTTAGATATTGTCGTTATGTTTCAGGCGGAGCGCCTGCGCTTTCAAGCTCACTGTTTTACCTAAAAAGCTTTTGCCTTCATTCATAGCAAGTCTGCATAATTTTACTGAAACGAAAATCCAGTAGAGTACACTTTGCCATAATCAATGTATGTCTAATAATCAAGTATGATTTATTGTTTCTTTTCATAAACCACGTCTATCGTTCACTAATCACGACCACAGTTTATAATAAATGTTCCGTCTATGAGCAATCTTGCAAAAATCTTACCCTATCTATTAACTTACAAGAAAAGTTAGATACAAGAAGGTACATCAGTCACTTGTAGCCCTTCTTAAAACAGCATAGTGAATTCTTGAGGCGGCTCAGATAGCGATCATTGGCTGCTACTTGCTGCCATCACAACAGAATACGTAACAGTTGCTTTGCTGCCCACATGAGGAATGAAGAAGAATTTGTACCTACCTGCCTACTTTGCATCTACTCTCTACATGTAACATTTTGTGTATCAATTTTCATTTTCAAATATCTTCTGTTACTCTTATAAAAGTCAATTACAGATTTTGATAGTGTTATATGGGATTATTAAAATTCTTAAAATGCATCTCAAAAACCCCAATGCATGCCGATGCATTCAAAATCATTATCACTACATTGAAATATAAAATTAGACGGAGTGAAAAAGTAGTTTATAAAGAACATTTTTAAGGGGCGCTAAGTTTTGCCATCGTCCTAGTTATCGTGTGTCATCGACTTCATGCCTTCACTATATTAGGTATTTACGTTTGTTATCTCTTATTGACACGCTCAAACCACTTATCGGTCGAGCGAGACTTGGAAATGCCGTCCTATAACCGAAGATTTAAATCGTCCTACCGTGCTCTGTTCGTCGAACTTTATTCCAACTCTGCATATTCTTGTTAGTCTTTAATTGACATGTGCGTAAGTTTATTATGCAAACTTACGTCTCAAGGAAGGCTGGGGCTTATTTAAACTTTATCCCTGTTATTAATAAACACGAACTTGGGTGGTATTAGAGCTAATCCAAAGCATAAGGCCAAATCTGTATTAATAAATAAAGACCAAGGAAGAAATAAGCTAGTCCGACTGTGCTCTCGGAGCAAGAGATATGCCTAGGTGCAACCTATTATAGAGATGGAGTAAGCACACTCTATCATGAATTTTGACATTTTACTTCATAATATTCATATCATAACCAATAAAAAAGGTTGTGCAAATGGGATGGATATGTTGATGGTTTGAGGAAAACTTTAATGAGGTTGGATGTATACCAATTACGATAAATGGGACGAGTGAAAATTTACAATATTCGTAAAATTTTATTGTATGATCTCGAAGAAACTAAATTTAAAATCCAAGTAAGTATAGATTTTGAGATGAAAAATCATTTAGCATTAGCAAGAAACAAAAACACTGTTAAAAATGACTAAACACAGTAAATACTTTTTTTATGACTAAAAACTTTTTGGTCAATATTCACTTGACCAAAACTGTTGAGAAGAATAAAACCTAACCTCTTTGAATAAAACAGATTGTCAATTACAAATTATTGTCTATCTCTGTCATACATATAATTAGTGACAGAGATACACAATATTTTGAATGATAATATTATTCGTTCATTCACTCGTTTTTATTTTAAATTTTATGGGTTGCCATAACGCACGCGCTAGTCCCGATGCAAGAAATGTATTACTGATTCGAGATAACTACCGATTTATTAATAACCTTGAACTCATCATGTTACTCCAAGAAGTAACAGTTCTGAGAGCAGTCTCGGATTTAGCTAGAATTAGGGTTTTCTAATTAATAAGGCTATATAAGTTAAACTGAAACGGAGTGCCTTAAATTTAGCTGCAAGCAGGAGGCGAGATGGCGCATTAAGCTGGTTTGAATAAAAAACCGGACAAGTGCGAGTCAGACTCGCCCACCGAGGGTTCTATACAAAGGACTAAAGTACGCATAACAGTGCAAACTGTTAGGTACTGCCTTCATACACTAAAGTTATTAGTTAGTATATGAGAAAGGGGAAAAAGGTTTTAATTTTTTTTTGATTTTTAGTCATAAATCGAAAACTATACATAAATTACATTGATATTTAAAATTTTAAAACTGTTTTTAATAGACTGCTATTAAAAATAATTTTAAATCTGTCTAAGCTTGTGCCGATGAAGCCCTTTCATACGATTTTCCTCATGACACGGTTAATTCCCTTCAAAATTTCGACCCCCGTATATTCCTTGCATTAGCACAAAATACAGGCAGAATACTGTTTTTTTGTGATACGGTTTTCATATTTTTTCCTGTATTTGTAGTCTACTTGCCAAACATAATTCTAGGTCAACGGGAAGTACCCTTTTTGATTTCCTTGAGTGTCGAAATATTGCGGCATAAACGGCCGTCTTTTTTTTGCGTTACCTTACAAGTTTGATTTTTAGGGACCATAGACTTGAGTATGTGGTTTTAATTTCAACTCGATACTTCCACGCGTTCCTGAGATACGCTGAACAACAAAGTGATCTTATAAGGGTTCCGTTTTTTTCCTTTGGAGGAACGGAACCTTAAAAACGGTATTTATGACAATCACAATATTTTTAAACTGAATGAAGATGCGTAAAATATTCATGTATAAAAAAGTGTATAAAACTGATTACAAATACTAAGTAGGCTTATTTAGTAGAGCCAGATCGAACTATGGTGAACCTACTCAACAAAATTTTGTGTTGGGAGTACCTCAAAATTCCATAAGGAGTACCATCGTTACTCTATGAATAGCTTATGATGCAAAAAAAATTCGTGGGTGTGAGCACTCGGTTGAAACCAAGTTTCAACTTCAATACTGCTCTTCGCACCATATTGCGCACTTTGTGCACCACTTTGCGCACATTACGCACAACTTTGCGCACTTTTATTTTTATTTATTTGATGCAGAATACCAAGATCTCTAACCATACTACATCTTTGTAAAGGCTGATCTTTGAGGGAATAAGAAGATGGAATTACATACTAATACTTTGCGCACTTTGCGCACAACTTTGCGCTTTTGCGCGCTTTATTATTTCTGTTTTTGACTTCTGTTTTTGAAGTTGATTAAAAATACATTAAATAAATTAATATTTATAAATAAATTTTAAATTGAATAAATAAATTAATATTATGTCTATTTGGGCGTGCCTCAGACTACCCGTTTAGAAATTGAAAGGATCAATAATGTTTGAGGCCTTTGCCCTGCAGTGGGACACTACAGGCTCCTAATAATAAATAATAATAATGTTTGATCGTGAATGTTTGAATGTTTTCGTAATACCTACCTACCGCAGATTATATACTAGGTACATGTATTTAATGTGCAAAGTGATCGGAATGCCAATCATTCGTGCCAATGAATGATTACCTACAGCGGAAGTTAAAGAAAAAAGTTTACTGATATTTGTAGCTCGTTCGATGATACTTACTTAATACATTGGATGGATTATATCAATAGTGTAGGTACCGCTAAACTTTTAATTTTATCACAGTTTAAAAAAATATGCGTGTGCGTAAAACTGAGGGTGTATAGTGGAAGTTTATGCATGAGTGTGTGTAAAATGCGTTCGTGTGCTATCGTTCCCCGCAAAAATCGGCATAAAATTGTGTAAGAGGAATTCCGTCAATAGCGGGTCCCTACTTTTTTGTCTGAGCCGAGTACTTATTGATAAGTAACATGAAAGTTATGCAACTTTGTACAAAACACCTGTTCCGCATTTCATTGAATACTTACCCACTTCATCAATGGATTGATAACCAAACGATGAAAGTAATAGATATCGATGATAGTTAATAAATAAATAAATAAAGCCTGGACTTTTCACAAAGCTTCATCTAGCCCCAAAGTAAGCAGAGCTTGTGTTATTATGGGTAGGTATTACATGCTTCTTAAATACTTACTTTTTTTGTAAATACATAGATATTATACATATAAAACACCCAGACCCGAGACAAATATCTGTAGATCCTACAAACATTTGCCCCACGCGGGGACTTCGCCCACTGCGCTACAGAGGACGCCAGTGATGTTATATAGTTCTCTATTATAATAACAGAGTTTTGACTTTTTATTTGCAGCTAGCTTCCACCTGCGGCTTTGCTTGCGTGGTATCTTTTTTCATAGCCTTTTTATGCTATTTCAGGCTATGATCTACATCTAATTTTATACGTTCCAGGTAATCCAAATCGGCTCACTGAGATGAAGTTAAAATGAAAACATGTGTACTACTAATTATATAAGTTTTCCAATATTTGCTTAGCAAAACGGAATAAATGATTAAAAAAAGGATTGTAGGATTGAAAAATGTGAAATGATTCGCTAATTACCTTCGCACCAAGTGCTTGATTTCACTAATACAAACTTGGAATCCGATAAAAGTGGGCAAAGCGGATTTGCTGTATTATGGCGGTACCCTTGTACCGTAACGTTTAAGTCAGTCGTGCAAGTAGGTAATAACTCGTAAGCCCGATATGGTTAGTTTTTCGAAAAGCTCCTAAACATTGTGCAATTGTGTAACTTAAGTGTCGAAGTGTTGTAGGTGTCGCCGGTGAGATAGTGTGGCTGATGGGCTCCGGAATTCCATTGAGGCCGTAATTTAGGATTGCGATACCGCTATTTAATTTAGAAAGCGAACAGTACCTACTAACTTGTTTATTTTATTTGATTTTAGGAAGAAATAGGCCAAAACAGTTCTGACTAAGAGCATAGATTTTTAACTGCCTCATGGCACGAGCACTGTATTGGATCCAATACTGTTCTTGTGACTTTCTACGGTATCCATATGGATAGTTTCCGAGCATACCGAGGGAGTTAACAGTAGTATCCTCAGACTACGAGAGACTCAACCGCGCTCTCTAGATTGTATTCACCTCGAGTAAAGGTAGACCTTTACTGCTAAGTAATTAAATAACTATTTATAGGGAATTCTATAAAAAAAACCTATAACTTTCTCAGTTCAACTAGCAATTGGCTGTTTATTTTGAGTAGAAAGTATATTTTAACATAACTTATTTCTATAGTTGCTTGAATCAAAGTCGAACCAACGCAGGGTAGAGTCCGAGCTCCTGTGGTAACGGTCCACAAAAATGAAGGCTGGACTGGACAGCAACATTCGGACACGTGTAGTGTAGACCTTAACTCTGCCTTATCTACATAAACGAACATTTTATGCAAGGCAAGTCTATTTCGGTTAAGATATTTGAATCACACACGTCGTAGGGTTCTAGACGTTCATG
The DNA here is from genome assembly GCA_963565295.1 of Epirrhoe alternata. NCBI lineage: Eukaryota > Metazoa > Arthropoda > Insecta > Lepidoptera > Geometridae > Epirrhoe > Epirrhoe alternata. The sequence goes on from OY751375.1 coordinate 9,212,114, forward strand.
TACCCTGTCTTACGGTCCTACCCACAGGTCCTACCTATCTGTAAAAATGTGAATAACTAATTAGTACCTAATCACCAAACTGAACTACTTATTAGGTGCTACTTATTTTGCGCATGATGCGAATCTTGCAGCAATAGGTAGTCAATATTTCGATTTATTCAAGTGAAATCTTTGACAGTCCTCAGACAAAGATTGTTTACTTTTAGATAACGCATCATCTAGCTATGTATTTTCCTTTAATGTCTCATCGACTTGTACTGGTACCTACCTACTAGACAGGTTAAGTATCATTTCGAAAATTCTTCATTCATAGATGTGCTAACGAACACTTAGCACTTACCACCATGGTAGTACGTAGGTATTAAATGTGTTACGTACATTGCCGAGTCGCTAATGTGCTTAGTTTCCACGACGAGGAATGGACGCTTCGATGGTCACGTTGTGCCGCGAAGTAGACAGGGCCGCGGAGAGTTTGCATCGTTGGTACCTTTGGTACCAGACAGCTTGGCGCGCCACTTTTTTAAAATATGTGATGTATTTTTCTTAACAAAAGTCGAACATGAGAGTAGAGGGGCTGAGGAGGAAACTGCTGACTTTCTTTTTTATGGCCTCTGAGAGAGTAATAAATTCGTATAGTGTATCTACTTGTCACACTACTTGACGTTTAGGATAGTGCTTGTAGATTGTGCCGTTGATAGTCAAACACGCGCTTTGTCTTGAAATAAATGTATTATACAGATAACATACAATAATCTTGTGATACTCCTGCAGAATAAATTAACCGCAGTATTATTGTCAATCCTAACTTCTTTATGAGATACAATGAATTTTGGTATTTTGGGCGTTGAGTCATCGAGACTATAATGAATTACGCAATAGCCAATACTAGTTCAATAATAATATAATAGCTTTTTTACATTATAATGTTGGTGTGGTGACTCATAGCTGAAAATAAATAAAAACGAGCTCACGCGTGCCAAAACCTGCTGACCCTTCCACTAGAAACAGAAATTTTGGTAATATAATATTATTAATTAGTATTTTTGAACCGTACATTTCGTGTTTAAGGAGATTCATGGTATCTGCTTTGAGTATTATCAAGGTAGGTATGTATGCCGCACGTTGGAAGTGCGCTGGCGCGCCAGTATGCCTGCCTGCAGGTGATACTGCCGGTAAATGTACTCCTTTGTCATGGCCTGCGCGGAAAACATGGCGCGACTCCGCATCAGCACCTCGCTCTTCGGACCCCATAAAGGGTCCACTTTAAGCTGCTCCTTAAATTGCTTCCTAAAAGTCGCAACCAACCATTTCATCAAGGTTATAGATATCAGCAGCCCCAGTATTGTTAAAAGTGTGCACCAACCAATCATCGAGCCTAAACTTTCATTCCAACTTTGATGGAGATAGTAAAGCTCATTGCAGAACACGTATGCCACTACGGCGCTGGACAGCAGCCACGCCAGTTTCATACAACTTTTAGGCCTAATCCCTTGCATGAAGTGCACGTCTTCAGAAAACTTTTCCAAGCCGTACCAAACCACGAATACCAAACATTCTATCATAGCAATAAAAATTGTTATTAAATTAACCATTTTTCTGAAAGCAAAAGTGGTATAAACTCCGGTTTTTCCAAGTAATGGAGCAGTCACAAAAAAAATACCAACAACCCATAAGAAACAAGTCAAACCGGGATACTTTTGCACGATAGTGTATCGTTGCGCCAGCATCTCCAGCAAATGCTGGCTGATAATAATGTTTGTACTCAACCCAAGAACGGCGTTGCAACTAAAACTAAGTATTAGCCAGAAATAACTATGATTGTATTCTTTGAGTAGTGTCGGGATCTTTTCAAAGACAAGCGCCATCGCATAATTGATGAAAGCATTCGGCTTTATTTTGTATTCGAACGTGAACGGGCAGGACATCATGCCGAGCGTGCAGACTGCAAACACAGTGAAGACAGCGCAGATGGACACCGTAATGACGACATTGCCGTAACACGGCGCGCGGAACGACGTCGACGCACCTAGATTGAACGACACCCCCGTGCCGATATTCAGAGTGTACAGAACTTGCAAAATGATGGATGATGTTCTGAAACTTTCCAGAAAAATACTAAAGTCTGCATCCATTGCCTCAGCGTACGACTTTACAATACCTTTCTGCATCATCGATCCTATCATCAGAATTATGTAACCTACGACTGGGTAAATTGTCAGAAAGCTCAGAAACCATTTCAGAGATTGTTTTTTTCTAAAAGAGCTTAGGAATATAAAAGCACATGCTAACGCAGATGCGAGGCACACGCGCCATGCTACATAATAGTAAGGCGCATTCTGCCCGAGTATATAATACCGCCAATATTGGAACCCTGGAAATGTTCTGAATAAGAAACTGCAGTAGCCGCTGTTGTCATCTCTATACTTCACGCAGTCTTGGTTCACGGTATAATTATTTTCGAGTATACCACAATCTTTCGTCGCCCATTTTCCACACATTAAATACGGTATTGGATTTTCGAAGCTTATGAGGAAATAGTGAATGATGAATGATATTATGGTATGATTGTAGATGACTATAACGATCTGCCAGAAGAGCTGGACATATCCAAAGTGTACCAAGCAGGGGCGGATTCTCCACACCTGCAGACAGTCGCGAGCTGTGAACTGGCTGATGATGATCTCCATGTAGAGCAGGGGGATGCCGACGAACACATACGTCATCATGTAGCCGATGAGGTATCCGGCCGCGCCGTGCGTGATGGCTGCTAGCGGCATCGATGTAAATGTTTGCGTACTGATGGTTTGGCAAAGCAGCGCCATTATGTAAAGCGACCTGGAATCCCATTCGAACTTCTTTTCATGATCCAAATACACCATTTTCACTTTATTAAAACTCAATTTCAATAATTGAGCTTGACCCAATTTGACAAATTCATTTCCTAGTTTTCCATGACCATCATGAATTTGATAAGTAAGTTCTATAAAAACAGATTATGTAATGTTCTTTTATTAAAAATATAATGAAATGTATTAATGTAAAACCTTCATAACATACACCAATAAATAGAGAATAACTCTGCTTGAGATAAGAGGTAAACACGTTTTGATCATTGATCTCTTAGGTATTTCTCTAAAAGAGAACCACACATCTAAGCCCTATCTAGGTCCTAAAACTTCTGAATCAAAATTCAGAAACATTAATACTAACCCATCTCTCACTTGTAGACACGATCATATCAATACATCATTCAAAATGGCCGAAATGGATTATTATCAGAACCATAGGTATACTTACCTATCAAAGGGCTGCATTTGTCTTTGTCTCAAAATAATCCATATTCCGTGGAATGGCTCTCAGGCAGGTGTCTGCTAGATAATGAAATTGCTATTGATAAACAGCTCTGTGCAGTTTCACTTTATATATTCGATACTAGACTTGAGTAGGACCCGTTCTTCTTGTAACCGAGTGGATAAAGGCGCCTGCATACAACGTTGCTGAATTTAACTTAGATTCTAGTTCATATTAAAATAGACTTCGTTCTATTGATACTGCTCAGCTAAGTCGCAGTAGTTGCGAAGTCAGAGTTGCGAACACAAGATAAAGGCCACAATCATTTATAATAGATATGAATCATCCAAGTGTTGAGTTATGAAAGTGTTGAGTTGTAGATGCATTCATCTCTCATCTCTGCTCTAGTAATCGTACTGACCATGCATCTTTTCTTTTGCGCCGAATTAATTCGATATTTTTTAACTGACTGCCGAAACTTTCTGATATTTTCCTTGCCGTAGGTAGAATGTACTCATATCTAAACAAAAAGCAAATACATTTTCATAAACTAAAATCCATTGACGCGCGAGTACCTACTTATTCGAACTATCTTCAGATCGTAAGCCAGGGCAATATCAATCAACAGCCAACATAAAAATAAAAAGATATTATCAACCAAGAGGCTCTAAGCATAAAAGTAAAACATGCACTCAGTATGAAGCCGCCTTTACACATTTACAAGGCTTTCTTGTCCCACACTAGTCTAGGGTGATCATAACTGCACTCACTATCCTATTTTAAATTTTAACGATACGCTTTGCACATAGATTACTTTATTTAAAGTGTATATCGAATAAGTACACGCAATAAGCTTTTGATTGCTTCGGATAATAGGATTTTATTGGAAAACTAATGCAATGCTGAGGTACTTTCGCTACTAGAAAATATCTTGAAGTAGTTTAATGTTTGGTAAGATATGGCTACAAAATAATAATGAACCGAATGATAAAACATTATCGAGCTAAGTCTTAATCTATGGTAGTATTTGAAAATGTTGATTGAAATCTTACGTTTATTAATTTTACTTCTAAATACGAGTATTATCTTCATAGAGGTTCGGATCGAGTTTATAAAAGCTTTGGTTGATCTTATTGGTAGCTGTAATGCACCAATACAGTTTATTTTTTGATTTTATGAATGTAAGTTCAATTTAGTAAATGTTCCTCATTTCTTATGCTTTACCTATACCCTGTATACTTTTTTCAAAACAAAACTATATAAAGTACCTACTTACTTAGATTATAAATCAATCAAACTAAGTTTTAGTAATATATGTTATATATATCTGAAAGTTCTATTCACGCTCTTGGATAACTATAATCATTTACTAGAGATTTTTAAGGAAATGCAAAAGTGTCATCAAGTGTCTATAGAACGATATCGGCGAAAAATATGCATCTTTTATTTACACTAGCATTTTTATCTGTCAACTTATCTTATCAATATTTCTGCAATGTAGTATGTAAGTATAGATAACTCGAAAAACCGTCGTCTATTTTGCGAGCCCCGCCCATGTTTGCTGACCCACTTATGACTTAATTTATTTTCAAACCAAACGATAAACCATACAAAATATATCTGGCTGTAAAATATTGATAAGAATACACGTTCAGGAGTTGAAATACTATAAACAAGTGCAAACTTAGGTACACACGAAAAGTCAGGTGGAAGCTAGGGTGGAAACACGCTGGATTGAAATCGTAAAGTACAGGTAAGTGCGAAGTTCTTACGGAATCAGATCATGATACTTTAGTTAGAAGAATTTTATAATAGATTACAGTCTTTTTTTTTCATCTTTACTTAGGTCTTATATATAGATCATATTTATACATTATGCAACTTCAGTCAGAGTCTAAGCTAACGTTTAAAGGGTCGTTAAAATGTCTGAGAGAATGTTATGAGTAGGTAATCCTCTGACTATAAAGGTAATATAGTCCATAGTCCTACATTTCCTATCATAACTTGAAAGTTTGCTACAAGGTCTGAATGTCCATAAACTACTGGAGATAAAACTTGATGTTTAATCATGCATTTTATTTTTAAATATGTTAGGCTCAAACCAGACCATAAAAGACGTAATTTGCGTAGACAACGAAGCGCTGCATTAGGAGCCTACTCTTATGTGGTAAATCCGATACTTCGGCCGAATGATCGAGTTTTTTAACACGCTTTTATTACCTTGAGCCGTATTGGCCAAATGTCGTTGTGCCTCGACTTTCAATCCAAAGATCATGGGTTCGAATCCCGGCCGTTCATCAATGGATTTCTAGTTTCGTAAAATTTAAATGCACTTTAACAGGAGAAAACGTCGTGAGGAAACCCGCAGCTTAGTCAGCTTCACGCGTATTGACGATGTCCTTTCTGTGGATAAGGCCGAAAAAGGGTGTATAGACTTATCTGTAAATAAAATTTAGAAGCTTAGATCGGTTCCGTTCACCTGTAAAATTTAAATCTATGCTTTTATGGAGCAGTTTTTTGGGATTTTTTTTCTGCTGTAATATTTAACAAATCTTGAAAAACCAGCTATCAGTTGGAAGTAAAAAACATGAAATATTCAAAACTTAAAATATCAATTCCGAAGGTTTTTCAATTGCTGAAAAATATTCCAATCCTTGACGCCAATATCCTCAATGCGTCGTCTTACGCCGAAAGGATGGTTTAGGTGCTGCAAGCCTATTCCATCTCCAACAATGTCCCAGCCACTACAGCGTCGTTACACTGTATCTTGCCCATTTTACCAAAAGACCTAAACTATTTAATTGTTTTTAATCTCCAAAAGTCAAACAACTCAACATGATTAGTGTAGTAGACAATTATACCATTTTGTTCATGAATGCAAGCATACTATCTACTTTATCACGTGTTACTCGTGTCGATATGTACCTACTCTTAAAGAGATTGGTGCGACTCTCTGATAAAGATAATGCTGCTTAATAAGTAAGTACGTATACTATTTTAAAAACAAGATTGTAGAAATTGATCTTAGATAAAATGAGAATATTAAACGAATACTACAGAGCTCTTTTAGTCAGTGAGTCCGTGATGTCCACTGTAGATGCCTTCTTGCCACTTTTCTCTATTGTGCGCTAAATGTGGTCATTGAAATATTGAAAGTTATATGTTTCTGTTTGCATTATAGGTTTCAAACGATGATTGTTTTTCACCTTATCCAGAATGAGCACAATTTATACAGTTTTAAAGTATTATCCTTATAAGCGAGTTAGTCGTGCCGCGTTATCGTAAATAGTATCTAAAGCAAACAGTCGGCTCCGGGCCACGACGGTATTGATTTTGACTGATAGAGTCGATGTTTCGAATACTCCACGAAGCCAAGAAAGCTTTGAGATTACATATCTTAGAGTCATTTCAATCTAATTGAACCACTTTAAAAGGACAAACATTTTATTAATTTCGGTAGATATAGCCGAAAAAGTCATTTTAGTTTGTGTGTGGCTTATTAAGTAACTGTAACACTCTATCATATTATGTATACCTATCTCAATCCGGTTTAGTAAGGATGTTTGGGATATATCGAAACTTCGACATTGATTAACATTACTGATCAACTCTTCCTCATTGGAAACAGCTGAGTAAATGGTATCTAAAACTATTTCATTATCATGATTAAAATACGTTTCAAAGACATAAACGATAATAACAAACACAATGAAGTGAAATACCGAATGCCTCTGAAGAGAATTGAAATCGTGACTAAAGTTGGACGATGCAAAAGTAAACCTAAAGTGAATTTACTCACAGTCCAATTTGCATCGTGAGTGCGTCGAGTAACATTTCACTATCGGTAATGCTATCCTTCTCTGCTAGCGGAGGCGTGATTCGCTATTTCAAACAGAACACACTGCGCAACTGTGGAAAAGATATCTGTCCTTGTTTAGCATAAAGCGACCTATGACCTAGGTATCGATTCAGGTGAATGTGGCTACCACAGCAAATCGATTAATTATCTAGCAGACTTAGTTATATAGAGTTGAACTATACAGGTAATCTTGGTATGCCGTGCTAGTTCTAAATTGTAGCCCGTCAAAGTTCTTATCGTAACGTCGACTATAATTGCAATGCTTATAAAATTAATTGAAATTCACATTAGGTTCCTTTAGCTTTTAGTCCTCGGACAAAATGACTACGTTTCTTTTTTTTTAGGAACTAGAATCCGTAAAGTATTTTATTTAATTGTCTTGTTTTATGCTCTTTGTTTGCTTGTTTGAATTTCATGATCCTAGTTGACTATGGCGGTAGGGTAGAAACACAGATGGAGCTTTAGGTTCTTATTTACTTCTTATTTTATAAATATACGTACCATCTGAATTTCATTCACCTTCTAAGGCACTTGTGCCACCTCCAAGGCTCCTTAAGGTCTCATTCACATGACACTATCATATGTGATGAAATATAAAATAATACTTAAGTCTAACTTAAAATCTCTCTCTTTGGAATTTTAATTAGGGAAAAATATATGTAAGGACAAGCATATCTACTCCCGGTCAGCCTGTACAATAGTAGTAGCTTACATGGTGCTGACGAAGCCGTAGCATTCTCGCGATTTTTTCCTATATACTACTGCTCCACCTGTGTCTTAAAAAGTAACATATTTGTTAGAAAATGTATGCATCTAAAGCGCATTTCAGACTACGCTATAGTATACATATAGCAGCATAGCATATAGCTCATAGCACAATAATATCGCGCACCATACATTTATTATGGACACGTTCACACTATGCTATAATATAGGGTGTAAAAAGACAACTACCGAAAACTGAGGGGTTGCAATTAAACCATTATTCTAAACATATTTATCGAAAAATAACACTTTTTTTTACTTATCTTTGTCATTTTATGTTATTTACTACCATTACAACATAATAAGACCCTACCTACCAAATAATTTCATTTAGAAAAGAAAAAAACAGTTAAAACTCATAATCCAGCAATCTACGTAAAACAACGTGCGCAGTACATACGCAAACAATATTCTTCAAACGCCGTTTTTTTCGGATTTAATGATTTTTTCGGAAAATCCTTTTGGATTTGCTTGTGTGTCGGGATGCTATATATTATATATATATTATTATACCCCTTTCAGCTTCGGTAGACGTTTTTTACACCCTGTATATTATTGGCTTATTATAAAAAATGTATGATGCGCGATATTGTTGTGCTATGAGCTTTAAGCTATATATTATAGCGTGTCAAATATGTCACTTTTGCAGGTGTAGGTAGGTATTACGGTCTATAAAAAAGTCCTTCGAAAAATGTGTATTACACTACTTAGTCCTTGTATTATTTTATTTGGTGTATTACAGATATACAGTTGACATTAAACTCTGTTTTCTTTGCGGAAATGTCATGTCCGTTAATAATAAAGTAGTGGCAGTGCCTACTTGATTGTCGACCCTACATAATCCATTACATTCCCCACTAACAAGTGGGACACCTTTCCGAACATATTTTATCGGAACTTCAAGTTTGCTCAAGATTACCATAGCCGCCAAGGATAATAATAGATTTATTACCAGCTCTGCTATATGCGTTTACAGTTACTTGCTAAAGGCAATATTGCATTGCATTACCTGCCTTATACTCTCTCATTTCACATTAATGCGATTTATTAAATAAGTAGGGGAAAATCGGGCGGTTTGACCAGGGGGGAGTGTTGCTCCACATCGTCAAAATCAATCTAAAAATTTTGCCATCGGAATCGGATGCTCTGACGAGCGAGTATGTTTTTGAACATTGCTTCCACAGATGTAGGTAAAGATATGGCATAGCAAGTAGTATCACAGTTATCTGGTTCCCATACAAGCTTTACTTAGTTTGGGGCTAGATGATGCTGTGTATAATGTCCAGCATTATTTATTTAATTTATTTATATCTAGAATATATCAATTAATACCAATACCAATTATTATCTAGAGAAGATTATTTATGGAAAACTAACAGCATATAAAACATGATAAACAAGAGAGTTGTTAGTAACAGAAGGATAATAATAACATAATGCTCTTTCCTATTCATAACTAGCTGCGCTCCCGAGGTGTGACCCGCGGTCCCTCGGGATTTTTTCGGGATAAAAAGTAAATTTGTCCTTCTCCGGGAAACAACCTTTAACCAGGTAATTTTCAGCCTAATCAGTTGCCAAACCGCTGGGTTTGGGCTTGACGAGGTAGCAAATAGACAGGGTTACTTTCACATTTATAATGTTAGTACGGATTTGTTGATAACATAAAACAATCCTCCTAATACAGGTATTTTCATACTTAAAAGGAGGTCTCAAACCCATGTAACTAAAGTAGATTAAGTTACTGAAATAAAATATTTGATTTGATTTGATTTAAATCCTCACTTTACAAAATTAGGTACTTAAATTAGAATATGTTAATTTAAGTATGAATGAAGTTATTATCTATCACGAGGGCGCTCGTTCTTAATTGTGTGCGTAGATTTATTTCTATGAGCGTAAGCGATAGTGGCAACAGAAAAACAGGATCTGTGAAAAAATCAACTGTCTAGAGTGCCACAAACTTATCTGAACTGGTGAGAGAGGCGCTGTAATTGCATTTGGTGTTGGTAGAAAAATCAATTTTACAGTAAAATTAGCTTGTTCCTCTTTTGGCCACCGGACCAGATAAGTTTGCGGCACTGTAACTAGTGATAGTTAGACATTTGAATGAACCGTGAGGTTCATGAGGCCTGGTGATAGACGGACAGATAGACAGCGAAGTCTTAGTAATGGGGTTCCCGTTTTACCCATTGGGTACGAAACCCTAAAAACGACTAATAATAATAAACTAGAAAATGAGAAAGCATACGAACAATTACTAATACCTTATAATAATTATACATTACTACAGGATGTGTAACTTCACAACTGCATAAAATCAGCCTCGATTAGACACCTAGGTACATAAATGCATTATTTGTAAGTAATAATAGTAAAACTGAATTAGAATCGGGCAATGTGCAATTGCCCATTATCCATAATTATTGAATAACTAGGCTTTTATTAATATACCTACTTATGTTTGACACCTTAACACCTTATTTCTTAGGAGTAAGCTCTAAACTTAGGATAACAATGGCGACGATTCTGTTTTTCTAACTAACCTTAATTATACTAAAACTTGTACGTTCTTATTTTGTTCACAATACAGACGAAAACGGCATGTCACTAAAAGTGACATTACTAATATTATTATCAAAATGGCGTACCTGAGCCACCTGTTCTTCTATAGGAACTGTTCTGTGAGCACACAGCATGGAAAATGGTCTTGACTTATTTTACCCACAAATACTTGATTTTGACTAAAAATAAGTAATACTAAGAATATCACTGTAATATTTATTTTATTATGGACTTTATCGTAAACAAAATAATAACGAAGCATTTTAGTTTAGTTAGCTGTCAGTGCACAACAGAATCGACCCCAATGTATACACTTGAGTTAGGATCTGTTTTCTGTCTGTAATCTCGGCTTGTAGGTACCTATTACAGAAGCTTAAGTTTTGATACCTAGAGACCGTATATTTTACAGTCTTAATAATATTACATGACTGCTTTACACATTTTGTGTCATTGATCAAATCAATAAATGGGTATTTATCTGTATAAATAAACTAAAACCATAATAAAAAAATAGTGATCTTCTAGCACGCGATCAAACTAAAACATAAGTGTTTCCCATCACAAAGAAAATCGTACAGACATTTTTAAGTGTAGGTAACACTTAAAAACGTCTGTACGATTTTCTTTTCGATTCTCTTTTGATCGATTTTCATGTTCTTGTGTTACTCGATTTTTATTTGTTTTTTTTAATGCTAGTTAGATAAGTATCCACATTAGTGTATCATCTTAAACTTACGGTCTTGTGGCTTCAGTTCTATCAGTGGCAGCGAGATCTCTTGTAAAAAGCTACATGAGTAGGTATCGCACAGCGCTTTCGCAGTCACGGGAAGTTATTAGTTTATAATATTTTACGACTTACTAGTAACAGGCAGTAAAATCTAGCAACTGACTGTCCGATTAGTCTATAAGATTGGTTATTGAGTTTGGCTGCGGAGTATTGCTAATCTGCCCCCGCTAGGCCTGACCGCTGCCCCCGCCCTGGGCGCTTCTCGCCAGGAAGACAACTTTCTACAGCACAATCCTCTCTCAAGGCACCATTCAGTCTAAATAACGACCTTTATACAGCTAATACGCTTGTACAGGCTATAAATTAAACGAAATGTGTAACATGGTCGCTATGTTTTAGAAATAGACTCTCAACTGTATCCCCACGGCACGTTGATCTTAGATCAAATCACTCTAAATCCATAGAAAATACCCAAAGAGTAAGAGGCAGGTACAATTAATTTGTGGCACTATAATGGGTACCTAAGAATGCAAAAGCAAGCATTCAATACCTACGTGACAGTTTGCAAGCCCATTGCCGCCTATTATAATTCTAATGTTTTATGTAATTGGTATGCGCATTTTAACAAAAGCTCCACCAATTTCCCGAAAAATACAATCATTGATGCGCGGTCGGAATTCGCCACCCACCTCACTAGGCAAATGCGGCTTGTTCATAGGGCTTGTTTTTTTATTTAATTAAAGTATTTTTTTTATTTTAGTAAGTGTCTTTAAGCATTAAGCAACGAAAACACACCATAGGTATACAATATATATATATACCTATAATCGTACAGACGGTACCTACAAATTCATATAATTTCAATAAAAATTATCTTCCAAATACATTATCCAACAGATCAGCGTATTTTCATTCAAAACTTTTTTTGCCCTAAGCCTAAATGATTGCCTCGTAAGTAGTCACAATAATCATTGATAGAAAAATGAGCCGAACCGTTGATCGACATATAACTTGATTAATGTGTAGTTTCTCGGAGCCGACCACCGTCAAATACCATATGTTATAATGCGCCAGAAGCCATTCACAAAAAAATTATACGAATGATATTTTAGAATTTGTGTTGGTAGGTACCTAGGTAGAAATAACATAAAAAAAAGCCAAAATTGCATTGTTTTCAGTGGATTTCAATCATAATAATTGGTTTTACAGTCTTGTTACACTAGAACTGGAGGAAATGGATGGAGGGCTGCCTGTGCCTTATCATGTCACAGAAAGAAATGGCACGTTGTGATGTAAGATAAAATCACGACTAATATTTATAGGTACTTAGATATATTATCCGCAATAATGTTTCATCCTGCTGAGAGTAAAACCTACTTTTATAGAACTCTATAGTCTACTTCTATAGAATAATGGTTGAAATCCACTTGAACGAACTAGTGATACAAAAAGAAAAACTTATTTACAGGTATCAGTTATCTGGTTCCCATAGTACAAACTATGCTTAATTTGGGGCTAGATGATGCTATGTGAAAATGTCCAGCATTATTTATTATTATTATGGTATATAGGTAAACTAGGTATAGGTTTACGTATGACGGTCGACATTTTTTCAAAAAATCGAGGTTTTATCACCCGATCAAGCCACCTGCCGCCGCCTAGTAGTAAATCTTCATTATTGTCCATTTTTTACCAATTTACTGTTACAGCCGTTCTAGGTTTCGATAGCTGGGGGCGTCGTCGTCTACCGACCAAATTATAACCAATAAATGAACCTATGTCTTGATTTTTTGCTCTTGCAATTACAATTTGGAGTTTTGCAATTATTATTGCATATTTGTTTGATTTTAAACTGTAGCTAGCCAGAATATAGATATTTGATGATTTTAATTTCAATATGAAAAGAGCTCTGCTCTTTTTGGTGCAATGATGCAATTTTCTCAATGTAACTCTTTCGAATGCGTCTTTATTTATCTGCCACACTATTATGTACTTGGAGACCCCTCGCAGACTACAGACTTTCTATCGCCCGATAGTTGAGACGGAATATACTTCGGCTCGTAATGAGTATGGAGAAGTAAAGCCTGTCTCAACTATCGGCCGATAGAAAATCTGTAGTCTGCGAGGGGTCTTTAGGTTCGCTTTTCTGTAAAGCTTAATCTAGCAATGTGCAAAGTTTTTTAATGCCACATTGAATTTTGCATCAAATGAAAAAGTGTCCTTAATAGGTATTATGAGTCTATCAGCTAATTTGTATACTGTGTGCAGATGATGATACAGTCGTGACATGTGTTAAACAATTCGTGCCTAAGAATCGAGCAACATCCTACGAATACCTTACTAAGGTAGACACAAACATTACTCTAAGAGAACAGGTGAATACGGTATTACAGCAACAATGACACAAGTAGCTACCGGCTTTTCAACCTATGCATAGCACGCTATACTTTTACCTCTTACTAAAACGTTCCTTATTGAGACTCGTCCAAACCCTTTTCGGTCGCATTTAATGACGTCCACAGTCACCGTTCCAACCTGTTTGATGGATAGCAACTAGATCAGATGCTCTCAATCTGCGGCCCGCTGGGATTTACACAACTAAGAACCTGGAGCTTATCGTTTTAAAACGGATAGATTCAAAATACTTATTAAGCTGTAAATTAAACAAAGGGTTTTTCTTATGTACTTATATGTAAGTGATAACATGTGGCAATTGAATAGGTGATACATTACCTAATTATTTTTAAGAACTTTTAGATAAAGATTCTCATCATTTTTTAATCTATAATTATCAGGAACGGTGAGCTTAGCAGTAGGTATAGCATGTGGCTCACCGTCAACTAATTAGGTCAAAAGTTTCAAAGTCATAACTAAGTAGGTCATGCGGCTGACCGGTTACCTGAATCTAAAATTTCTTAGCTTTTACAGGGGCTCTATTGGTATTTCACTTTTATACCTACCTGTAGAAACTAACCTCTAGAACCTATTAGTAGCTGATTGGAACTCGTTCCGACTGTATTTTCACGATCAAATTTACATAAAACTTTACGGTTATGCTTTTCTTGTTGATTAATCAATTGATTGGTTTTACGCCTATCGATAGATGGACCTAGCGTGTGCCATGCGTAAAAGTGCGTGCACATCTAATGCCACTTCTATAAAACAGGTGTTCACAGGAATAAAGCATAAACCAGCAAATTACAGCTACTAGCATCTCGTTATTACATTATTATCTGGATATTAATTAAAAACACACTAAACAAACCCAGCACTAAACAAACCCTCCCGCTGGGTTTGTTTAGCAAACCTTTTATGCCTATTAACACCACTTTCATTATTAATACATATTTTAAACAGCTTTTCAAACCTTTTCACCCTTCAGAAAGTAGTCTCTCAAATAAGCACACAGTCTGTGAAAAATAAAGGTTGACAATCGCTGTATCTTTGCTAGATGTTTTGTATGGTAGATATCTCGAGAGTTATCATGGACGAGAAAACTGTAGATCTTATTTCTCAATCTCAGCAGTGCATGCGTCTGTTTTCTTAGTAATAGCTTAGTTAATTTACAGAGATACAGCTAGGTTGGGTATAACAAAAAGCAAGAGTTTCTTGCTTTTTCATAAAGAAAGCCACACAGTTTTATGGCATGACAAGTTTCAAGCAAAGCTTTAGTCAACTTTATTTACAAAAGCTGCATCGGATACAATCAGTAAATCCCAATAAACAGCTGTTTCATTACCAAAACAAACATTGAGTAAACATAATTGGAAGCGGGTAATGTCCGCAATGAGCGTAGGCCGTCGCGTCGCACGCCTCACTTCCTCCAAGTGGGTATGTTAGCTTACCTCATTCATACAATCGTCTTAGGCTCACTTTCATCAGATTTAATCATCACAATTTTATGTGATTCGATTCCGCCAATTTTAACATTTGACTAAACTTAGAATAAATACGAAATAAAAAGCTAATATAAACAGGAAACTAGCATTTTAATTTGCGCTTATACCCCAGATGATGTCATGTACAGTCGCCGACACAGGCCGTGGATGTCATGTAAAACGGTAGTTTTATTGTCACGAGACTATCTACCTAATATACGTAAAGTCGTAAACTCTTATGTTATTATAGTAGTATTCAATTATTCGTTATTCTTTTTTTTGTTATTTTATTACAGGTTTATGTTGAAGTAATAATTTAATCTCTGGTGGGTTTCAAAATGATAGCCTTTCTATGACCGTTTCGAGTTAATTAACACTTCGTACTTACACGTTATATCAATTTTTCTACGTCAAGAGTACCTATCTCTTATGACTTTGCTGTAATTATTTAATATTTACGAGTAGTACAATAAACAAAATTGAATTGAATTGTAGTTGATATTTATCTATCTTAAGGGTTAAAAAAGGTATTAGTAGCCTACTTACGTTACGTCCCGATTAATTGTAATTATTTTCTTGATTAGGATACTCTACCTATTCTAGATATCGAAGTGGAAAATTAATGTCAACTACCACCGATAAGCCCTACTTGTGGCTGACAAGAGGGCTTATTGTCTAACTTGAAATCCATTCCCATTTCCCATTCCAACCAAAATAACGTATAATGACAAAATACGTCGTTTTATTAACGTATCATGACAAAATACGTCATTTTCGTATTGTGTGATTGGTTGGAATGGGAAATGGGAATGGATTTCAAGTAAGGCCTCTGGACGTCAAGGTGCTCAACGCCGTGAAAAGTAAGTAGGTATTAGTATGATCTCTTTGTTATCGACAAAGAAAATAAAGTCGTAGGTACAGATTACGTTAGTTAAAATTTGAAACTTTTTGAGAACGATTTTATAATTTCAGTGAGTAAGTATGCTTACTTTTAAAAACGAATTTATACGAAACTTTTTAGAAGATTTATAAAAAAACTGAGTAAAGTAGAAAATAAGCGTTCTGGCTGCGAGCATACAGACACCGGTCTCGGGCCGCGTGGGCGTCCGCGCCGTTTCCCATGTCCCGCGACCCCGACAGTTATACCAATAATGTCGACAACGATGTGCACCAGCCACACAACAAACAACGCACATCAACATTCCTAACAATGAAACATTTTACTTATAGTTGAAGGATGGATAATGACGCAACCTTTATTATCCCCCTTCATTTTCAGGTCTTAAGTTTGAAAAAACGAGCCTATTAACGTATTAAGTGCATTAGAAAATACATTTTCTCCTGCTTTGTGTGGATTGCAAATTGGCGTCATATTTTATTTATAATCTTCAGAACTATATGCAATTAATTATACTACGAGTATATGCAATTAATTACTCGATAAAATGTACAAAACTAGCTTCCATTCGCTGTTTCATTCTATTTTAAGTTCAGTCTATATCTGTTCCAAGTTACATCCAATCGGTCTACCAGTAGAAAGTTTGACGTGTCATAATCTAACCAGTAAAACAATACTTACACGAATAGGTTTCCACCGCCTCACCATAAATTAAATTTCATTTATTAAATCAAACCAAAATTCATAAATTGTTATTAACATTACATTAAAATAACACAAAAATAATACCTACTGCAAAAGTCGGCAAAGTTGCGAAAGTCGGCACTAAGCTCCGAAATCATCAAACAAGTGAACCATCAAGTCAGCCTGGTTTGTTTGATCCAGTTTTATTTATGATCTAAATTGATTTGAAGAACTATGGAGAAAGTTTAACTAAACGTTTATGGTGGTTGTTTATTATTTATTCCATCTACAAAAAACATTAAGTATCTACAAAATATCAGTCACCATTGGCAGCATAAACCAGGCTTAAAGCAAAGCAAGCCATGAAACTAGTATTGTTGGCAGATAAATTATAATATGCTGTCATACCAAAGCTATTAACGAAACGATTGAGTCATCTAGATGTTAATACCTGTATTAAATAATAAAATAAAAACATACTAATGGTATAAATGAAGAGTTCAATACAAAAATGGAACACTTTGACCTGGGTTCTAACTTAGCCGTAAATAACCGTTATTTTTTTTATTTTCTAAGTGAGTGACTCAATATCATTCAAACGGCAATTTTAAAGAAAGCGTAGGTATTTTTTTTTATTTGACTATGTAGTTTTGCTTAAAATAAAAAAAAACCAGGTCTATAAAGAAGACCTATTTTAGAAATGCATGTGAAATAAACAATAAGCGGTAATTATCTATCTTATCTCACACCCGTGTATGTAATATGTTTGTGTGTGTAAGGAGACACACACAAACATATTACATACACACTCAAATACATACACACCTACAAACACACACATATATTCAAACTCTCAACTTCACTCACTTCATCAGATAGGTAGGTGCTTTGTTCAAATATAATTTAAATCCGTTATTGGCTGTCAGTTATATCTTTAAGTTCTGTGGTGGATTTTATTTAATAAATAAATAAATGTTAATAAGTATTATAAAAATTATACCATGGCAACAACTCTAGGTACCGTGTGAATTTCGCTTTTCACTTGAACGTCAAGTCGTTTCAAGTGCCCATCTCTCCGTCTTAAGTATTTACAAATCCGCTTTGTACTGTGAAAATATTGTCTAGAGAGCTATGTTATGGATGATATTTTAAATTAAAAGACATCTAATTTAAATTTACTAGCTATTTATGTACTCTTAGGCCTTTACAATGTATTACTAGGATTTTACAGCGTCAGGAGGCAACCCTTGCATATACCTACTCAACGGAATGCTGGTAGTGTTTAGGAAATAGTTTGAGATGGATGGACCATCTTTTCAGCTAATTCGGCCTTATAGATAGATAGATAAACTCTTTATTGTACACAAGAACATGATACACGGAAAAACATTGTACAATGGGCGGCCATATCGCTAAAAGCGATTTCTTCCTGGCAACCATTATAATCGTCGTTTCATCAATATCCTCATTGACGGCCTAATTAAACCTACTACTGGGTTATCCACCACGATCCTGTAAATATACAAATGAATATCGAGACGAGCAGATGATAGTGACGTTGTACGCTCCGCAGTTATTTTTATATAAAAAAATACTAATGACGTCTCAGCATTTCCTCTATTGAATTGACAGTTCAGCGAGGATGGGTCGTGCGACGAATAAGCGTACCTCTGGTATACTTCAGCAGCCTTAGCCAAAACACAAGTAGAAAACAGAATAGAAACAGAACAGATAGCATTTGACTTTATTTAGCGCGATTTGTATAGCACTGCATAAACACTGCATATATTTTATGTCAAATATCGCGGTAGGTACTCACCTACCGCGTGGACCATTAGACGTTTTGATAATGCCAGGAACTCTCCTGGCATTATCAAAACGTCTAATGGTCCTTTTCCTTACTCGTCAATTTCACATTCACCAGTTTATTCATTTGAAATAGTAGCGCATTGGCAAAACCAATCATTCAAACATCCGCGCAGACTTTCGCAATTACAATATTAGGATTTATCTCGGCCGGTTAGTTCGACGCGTGATCGGAATGCACATATCTCGAAGAATTAACTGTATAATTGAACGTGGCAATGCCACCGGCATACTCTACTCACAGTATTTGTTGTGACTATGATAGCATGGCTCGATAAGATCGACTCAAATTAAAATGTAGTAGGTTTTATTCATAAATCCTAGTCGGCGTCGTCAGTGGACTGACATGTTGTTTTTGTAGTCTACAGATAATGTTATGTACTTATAGGATTATTTTCTTTCTCATTTAGGGTTTCAGACGATCTCATGATCTAAACAATTGATGTCAGTCGTGACCGTAAAATCTGGTAGGTAAAAGTTTTACATCTCTGATTACCAAGTCAAATCGATTTCAATTGCATTCAGTCACTGTATACGCATGTCGTCGTATTTTTTCATTACTGTTAACATAGTGTCCACGCAGGAGTAAATAATAGTTTACCTGACGACTTCATTTAAATGATTTTATAAAATCTGCGTACCAAAGTAGGCATAGAGCCTAATCAAGCAGTACAGGGAATGTTGTACGGAATGGTACCGACAAAAAATAATCCCAAAAGCAGCAACTGTGATAAAAATGTAACATAATTATGCCATTTCTTAATTATTAGCACTGTATACAGAAATGCAAAAAGAACCGGAGCTAGAATATAACTAGTGCAGTCTACATTTGGAATAGTGTAAAAATGTTCGATTTGTTTTATCATAGGTATGCTTTTTGGAGTGCTAGTAGGTATTTAAAATCTTACTATAGAATATATTACTTACTTACTATAGATTTTTTTAGTAAAAATATATGTAGGTAGGTATAACTTAGATGTATTTTTGTGAGAAAGCCTTGTTGCTTGCGATAGTAGGTAAAATAATTTTTGAATTTTTGTGAACTAAAGTGAATTCTTAAATGAAACGAAAACCAAAATAATTTAATATTATTGTTTAATATTCAACCGTCAATATGAAACGTACAAGTTATGTATACGACTATGGTCGAGAGTAGAGGCAGTGCCCGTTACCTGGTGACATCATCGGCAAGCCACGCTAATACTGAACGCGCAGCAGTAGGTACCTACTGTTGCGAGACAAGCATAGGTATTATCAATGAGACCGCTTTAGATCCTATCAACAATTAGGTACCTACTTCAATTGTTTCTTAAACTAAAATGTTCGTACAAGATACATAGTAGTCAGCTTTGTGTGTACAAGACGTAGAACCTTAGAGCACTTAATACAGATAACTTAAAGTTTGAAATATGTCAAGCTTTTTGACGACCTCTGTGGCCCAGTGGGCGAAGGCCCGCCTGCGATGCAAAAGGTTGCGGGTTCGATCCCCGCGGCGGGACCAATGACTAGTATGATCTACAAATATATTTGTCTTGTGTCTGGGTGTTTCTATGTATAATATGTATGTATTTACAAACAAAAAGTATATAAGTAGTATATCAGTCATCTTAGTACCCATAACACCAGCTCTGCTTACTTTGGGGCTAGATGATGCTGTGTGAAAAGTCCAGCATTATTTATTATTTATTTATTAAGCTTCTTGAGGCGTACCTAAAATCCTTTCACCACTCTCTGGTTCGAAACAAAATAACTACTGACAAAACAAGAGTTTGGATATTTGGATGTTTGTATGTTTGTGTATCAATCACGCCTAAGGGTCGATTCACATCTGACCGAAGATCGGTCGCGTATTATCGGTCGCGGAACGCCAGAACTGACAAATGTATAGAAAAACACTCGACCGTTCACACTCGACCGATGATACGTTAGTCCGTCGAGTATGAACGGTCGAGTGTTTTTCTATACATTTGTCAGTTCTGGCGTTCCGCGACCGATAATCCGCGACGGATCTTCGGTCAGATGTGAATCGACCCTAAACCAGTGAACCGATCTGGATGAAGCTTGGTATAGGCATAGATAGTGACCTGGAATAGAATAAAGGCTATTCAAAATGTTGGTACCACGCGGGCGAAGCCACGCGCAGAATCTAGTAAAATATATTTTCATAAGCGAGGTCCCTTTTCTTTGTTACATTTAAATTTCTTTGCTTTCTGTAGGTAGACGGCGCAGAGGTAGGTGACTAGTATCATCAATTGCTAAATCAATGAAAAGCTACATACATTTATTGTTTTTTCTAAACTATCTCTACCTTTAGTTAAATATTCCCTTATCTACAGACAAACTAATAGTAGGTATTCAGAACGTTAAAAACTTACAAAAAATCGTTTAACTTATAAAAAATTTATAAACAATTATTTTGGTAGTACGGTCAGCAAAGAAAGTGGTCTACCACTTTTGACAACAGTTTCTGTGAAATCTAACTATCGCTAAGATTTACTTTTCTAACTGTCATAATAGTAAAATAAACCTTGTTGTTTCTTGACGTTCAAATGAACCTATACCGTAGGGTGGTTGACCACATTTTTTGCTGAGTGTACCTATAAACTTTTAAACACTCAGTTTTATAAAACACTAGCTGTCCGCCGCGGTGTTACCTGCGATCCCTCGGGAAAACTTCACTTCCCCGGGATAAAATACAGCCTATGTTCATCAGTGATAATGCAGGATTCTAATGGTGAAATATTTTTTCAAAGCGGTCCATTAGTTTCGGAGCCATTTCAAACAAATAAACAAACAAATCTTTCCTCTTTATAATATTAGTATAGGAAACAATTACTAACAGTGCGTAAAGCTCCCGATTTGAGGACACCACGAGCGGTCATATTAAGTGCCGAGAAACGACGTCTAATGCCTCTGAATTTAAGAGCCAGTCGAAATTTATGACCCCATGTTAATGAGGTATCAATAGTGAAGGTACCGTTAAGACCATTCACAAAATTATTGCGGCCATGTATTTTTACAAACAACCGTGTTCACCTGAGCTTTTATTTTACTGCGCATTCTAAATTTTTATGATATAAGTAGGTACAATACAAATGCACAGAAATAACAAACGTTTCGCGAAAAGGTTAGTATTGAACAATCGAGCTGTGAAAATCGATGGGGAGGCCTATGTTCAGCAGTGGACGCTAGATAGCTGAGATGATGATGATGAACAATCGAGCTATCATCAGATTTATTATCTTTTTAATATTAATCAAAGTATTTAAATCGCTTAAAAGAATCTAAGTGAAATGAAGCGTAAATTAAGCTTGATTCATTAATGTGCATTACATGCAATCCACGTGAATTTTGAGAGAATTTTACTGGTGATGACCACTTTGTTCTATTTTAATATTTGTTTCTTAGTTGCTGTCATTGCATAACACGCAAATAACAAAATTGTGCAAAAACAATCAAAATCAAATCAAAAAAATCAAAATATATTTATTAAGGAATACAAACAATGTGCACAAAAGCATTTGAAAGCGATGATACCTGCAGTAGCTCATAAAAGCTGTTACGCAGACAACAACGCCCTCCTCCGGAAGTGAAAGACGATTCCTAACAAATACTAACTTCCTAATATCCTAATATAAATATCCTAATATCCTTCCTAATAATCCTAATATCCTAATAATATAATTAATCTGAAAGTTTGTGAGTATGTTTGGATGTTTGTATGTTTGTGTATCAATCACGCCTAAACCAGTGAACCGATTTGGATTAAACTTGGTATAGGCATAGATAGTGACCTGGAATAGCATATAGGCTATTCAAAATGTTGGTACCACGCGGGCGAAGCCGCGCGCAGAAGCTAGTACTAACTAACTAAACAATTAAAGAGTATGAGTACCTAGTCTCTAAGCATGCATTAAAGTAAGTATTGTATGTGTGTGTGTGTGTGTGGGTGTGTATGTGTTTGGGTGTAAGTGTGAGTGTGAAGCTGTGTGTATAAACAATGTTACAATATTTTAAAGGTCAAACCTGAAATAGCAGGATAATTTCAGCTTGATTTGCACAAACTATACGCGCGCCCTAGACGGGAGAATGGATGATGAGGTGCTGATTGGCTTAACAGTTTTAAAATACTGATCAGTCTAAGAAACAGCAAAGTACAACCAGTTCTACTGATAGCTACGATTATGTGCTTAGTTATAATGGTGACACAATTTCTCGATTCGACAATCGAATAACTGCCGAGCCACCTGGCTCAGCTTTGATGTCCAGCCGAGAATTATATTTTATCGCACTTCTCATTAGCTGATTGATGATTTGAAAACCATAATTCTAAAATAACATTATATTTACTTGCATAATTACGTGTATAATTTTTGATTTATA
Source organism: Epirrhoe alternata (assembly GCA_963565295.1). Taxonomy (NCBI): domain Eukaryota; kingdom Metazoa; phylum Arthropoda; class Insecta; order Lepidoptera; family Geometridae; genus Epirrhoe; species Epirrhoe alternata. The sequence continues at coordinate 9,235,027 of OY751375.1, forward strand.
TTTTGTATGGAAGTATGAAACGGATAAATGATCGAACATTTGTTCGCCGAACAAATCCCGTCCACACTATTGTAACAGACACGCTTTGTTACGGTCACGCTGTTTTGTTCGCCGAAATGTTCTAATGTGTACCCACCTTTATAAGTTTTTTTTTATTTCGTACAATGTTGAAATATTTTATTGTATTCACTAGGAAGTTTGCAGTGAATGAATTGAGAATAAGAACTGTTTTCGTAATTAACTGATCAATTGTCTGCGTCGGTCGTGACGGCTAGAAAGACAGACAATGCAGGCGAGCGTTTGTCGCGGGCTTGCTCTACGGTCATCGCTCAACCCGCGAGCACCGCTTTAATCAATTACCATAAAGTGACTGTCGAGTGTAAAATTATCCTTTTTTTAATAAATTATAAATAAAGATGGCGAACGTAACTCTAGACCATTCAGAACCACTGGGAGGTCAACGTTCCCTCAATTTCGACGTTATCGTCGACTTCCTTTCTGGAGACGTAAAAATGCACAATAGTTACTAATGACTGAATCGTGAGCAGCATACTCACTTTAATTCCCCGATATGATCTAGGCATACTGAGTTTCCGGCTGCGTGGGCGTCTACCGAAACAGCTTGAAGACAATCTGCGCACTCTTACGCACTCTACAACCTTTGACGTGGATCTCGAGAGAATCTAAAAGTTTCGACATTGTGACTCATAAAATTAGTCTCTAAATCCAAGACGTGTTGGCACACTTTTGTTTGAGTCAACATGAATATTTAATGCTTTTTGGGCTTTATTGGGAGAGGCACCATTCATTGAGACAACTAACGGGCTAATAGTAATCTCGCGACTTGCCAACGCCATTCAACGCAGCCAGTACTGTCGCTAACAGAGGGCTATATTTTTTGGGATGAATATTCTATGTCAAATATTTATTAAGTACATTATTATTCTGAATTAACTTATGTTTAGAGTTGGTATAGAAGCACCTTTGGATGAAAGATATTTGCGCGTGGTACCAAAATTTTTAATAACCTATATGCTATTCCAGGTCACTACGCCTATAAACACCTATTCCAAGTTTCATCCAAGTCGGTTTATTGGTTTAGGCGTGATGGAAACACAAACATCCAAATATATTAACATCTAAACAAAGTCACAAACTTTCAGCTTTATTATATTGGTGGGATGGTCCTATTTTTAGTTTCATTAAAAAGTTTTTGGTGGTGTTTAATTTGTTTTTTTAAAGTCACTATGCGTATTCTTCCTAAAATTAATGTCATGAGATTTACACTACACCTTGTAGTACCTAGTTTTGGTTGAGTTGAGTTAGTTATGATTGTACTCGCAATAGTGGTTGTGTGCGCAATGTACACGGCGCGGGCTTGCGCGTGTATGTGTGATATAACTCGTTTTATCCGCGCTCGATATGTATGTAGGTGAGCAAATGTTTGCTGTGTGTGAGAGAGCGCGTGCGGCGCATTCCATCGCGTACTCATTCATAAGATCTGACAGCAGACTTGTTTTGTCTATTATTTTTTGTTTTAATCTGTCATTGGTTCTATTTGCCCTTCTAAATTATTGTTCTAGACGCAGTAAAAAAAAACCATAGTCCCGTCGATGTTCAGACGTCTACTACTGGATAACACAGTCAACTAAGTCCAGTGACGATAATTTGTTTTGTATAATAAACTTAATTTGCAATGGCACTTCTACAAACTATCAATAAAATAACTTGAAACAGAATAGAGTAGGTAAGTGAAACATCCAGATATATTTGATACATTTAATACTAAAATTCGGTTAGTTCAGTAAATACTAAGGTTAAAAACAAAAGACAAAATAATTACCTATATACGCACTGGTTCTTTAAGAACGGTCTTGAAGTTCTTCGATCAAAGAGCGTTTAGCATTTCCTCCATTATTATAGACATCGAGGGAGCCCACTTCAGCGCATGGATCTTGGTGCGAAAGCACTTGGCGGTCTCCAGGACTCGTGCGCAGTGCTCTTCAATGGCCTCGTGAGTCTTTTCGCATTCATGGACCAGTGCCACAAGCTTCTTGGCTATATCTTCATCTGTCAACAATAATTACATAAATTATCAAAAATACCGTCGACAATACGTAAGTAATACAAAATTAACTTAATAATTAATTTTGTTAGCCACATAAATGATTTGCCAACTTAACCTCTTGCAAATCTACCTTCACACCAGCTACAGAAAAAACTATACATACTTATCTACCTACTTTTCAAAACATTCGCACATTGCCTCATTGAAATCTGAAAACTCACCAGCTCCATGTTTCTGCGCAAATTCTTGTGCGTTTCCGTGGTGCATCTTCATGTCAGAGTCTACCAGGCCCAGCTTCTGCCCCATGCAGAGAATCATGCATCCAAATTCTCGGTTCACTAGTTCAAAATCTTCACGCCAAAAGTTGAAGAAATCTTGCATCACATGATCCCCGGTGTTTTGCTGTCGAAGACAACAATGTCAAAAATTATGAATGTTACCGTTGTAGGACGCAAACTGACGGCGATCGGCAGTTTATCTGTCATCTTTGGTTAAGAATAGTCAAATGTCTTTAAAAAATCGGACTTTGGTTAAACCAAAGATGAAATACCTACTTAGGTATTTAATTATTAAACTTACATAGGTATTATTAAAACTGTTTTACGTTGTTTTTGCCTTGAACCAGTACTTAAACTTAAGGAATGTAGGTTATTAAGGTATTCAAGTTGTTAACCTATTTTTACCAGTACTGCCAAAGGATGGGTAATGATTTTCGCACGTATCTTGTAGTAGTTTCTGCACGCGGTTTCGCCCGCGTGGTACCAATATTTTTAATATCCTATATGCTATTCCAGGTCACTATCTACGCCTATTCCAAGTTTCATTCAAATCGGTTCACTAGTTTAGGCGTGATTGAAACACAAACATACAAACATCTAAGCATCTCCAAACTCACAAATTTTCAGCTTTATTATATGAGTATCTCTTGTTGACTTTCTTGCAGTGGGGTTTTTTTATTTTTTTACTGTAATACCTACTTGTTTAAAAAATGAGTACCTAAATTACCTAATATATCGTATTTAAAAAATTGTTTAATTGACAAACCTAATAAAATGAAAAAACCGTAGTGAAGAATAATTTCACTAAACGCGATCAAATAGATTAAAAACTCGCACTCAGCACTCAGACTTATCGCAGTGCGATGACTATCAAAAATGTTGACTATCAGTTAATCTAATAGACACACTGGACTTTTTTAATAATATAGAAATAGAAATAGAAATATTTTTATTGCCAAAAGAGAGAACGCTAGGTAACAATGTAGATAAACAATACATAAAGTGGTTAACCGAAACAATATTACAGTTAACAGCGAGGCCTAAACTAGACTTGGAGGTCTGTACGGTCTTAGGTCTCAGGAGCACGAATTACCTTGAGATAACATTAGAACTTAAACAAACTAATTATACCTAATATCGAAACAGTGTTTGGCACTAAGAATGCATAATAGGATAAAAATAAGAAAGTGAAGGTTTATAAATCTTGGCTGGAGTGTGTGTGTGTGTGTGTGTGTGTGTGTGTGTGTGTGTGAGAGTGAGTGTATGTGTGTGTGGGTGGGTGTGTGTGTGTAGTGTATATGAGGGTTTTTTGTGCGTGTGTTTATGTGCGCAGATCTAATCAATCAATTAACTAAGTCTTCTACATCACTGTATGAAAGAGAAAGAAGCCATTCCTTAACTGTTTTCTTACATATAAAGGTAGTGCAGTCTTTGATGTCACACTTTTTACAAACCTTGTTATAAGTGTTCAGAAGTGAAAAACTGGGACTACGCCTGGCTATTTCGGATTGAGTTTTCGGGATAGGAATCCTATAAGAGCGTCTATCCAGTATGTCTTGATAATCTGTTCGTTTACTTAAATTTTTATGAGTCTTAACTGTTGCACCGAGTACAAACAGATGGCGGACACGTAGTACTTTGAATTCCTCATAAAGAGTGTCGGTGGGGAAACGGAAGGGTTTGTTAAGCATTACTTTAATCAGGGCTCTCTGAGCTCTCTCTACCTGTATTAAATAGCTTTTCCCTGCACTACCCCAGACGGAAATACAATACTGGATAATCGATTGACAGAGGGCGGTATAAACCAATTTGAGAATGTCAGAAGGCGTGCAATTTCTGAGCTTTTTCATTATGAAAATGAGTCTCCTGACCCGCCCAGCAAGATCTGAAAGGTGTTTTTTGTAATTTAGGTTTTCATCTAAGGTTATACCAAGGTATCTATGAGTTTCTGTTCGTTCGATATAGCTACAAGTATCATAGCTTGAGCAGGTAGGGTCCCCTGAGCATTTATGAATTTTAAGAGTCAGTTCTGTGGGAGCACTTGAAACCATGGTTTTAGAAAAAGCAATGAACTTAGTCTTTTTTACATTGAGTGTCAGAAGGTTGCTGTCTAAGAACTTGCCAACTTCCGATAGCCCAGCCTCTGCCGAGCTCTTCACTTGATCCCAGGTAGGTCCATGGAATAATTTAGCTGTATCATCCGCGTATATATTTATAATAACAGTGAAAAGATAATTAAACATTGGTATACTTAAGACATACCTCTTTCTTACAGTCCTCCAAAGCTACCGCAAAACCTTTAGTTATTTTGGTGAGCACCTCTTGAGAAGCCCACCCCTGTCCCAACAGACAGATGGCTACAATGCACCATACGATTCCCGCCATGCCGGTTAATTTAAACTAGATTTTCAATGCATTGCCTTTTATACATAACTGTCCTGTATTACTTTTATCATGATGTATGACAGAACAAGTTATAAAAATCGATTTTTATTACGTACTAGCTGCGCTCCCGCGGTCCCTCGGCATTTTTTCGGAATAAAAAGTAACCTATGTCCTTTCCTGGGATACAACATTTATCCATGCCAATTTTCAGCCTAATCTAGTAGTTTAGTGGTTTGGGCGTGAAAAGGTAACAAACAGATATACAGAGTTACTTTCACATTTATAATATTAGTATGGAAGTATGGATAGTATGGATTACAAAACTGACCTGCTAGGGCAAAATAAACTGTAGCAATTCTTTCAAAAGCTAGTTAGAAATACAGGACATAGTTTTAGTGGTTTTAACACATTTTCTCCGAGATCCTTTAGAGCTGGTATCTGCAGGATGCCAACTTCTAAGAATCTTCAGATTTTACCATTCATCATATCGTAGTCTGATTGTAGGTCTTATCTAAACTAGTCAACTACCATACGTCAATATATAATGCATTAACAATTAAAACTTAATTGTAAGTTGCACAGGGCTTATTATGAGTAGGCTTCTTGTTTTTCTCATCTGGTGTATGTATATGAACGGTAGTTTGTCGGTCTGTTTGAATATTTATTAATGCCAACAAAGAAAAAACTCGCTCAGTAGGTAGGTATCACTTGGCCACCAATTGACTAGGTCCACAATTGTCAATGCGATTCTATGCCTGATATATAATTCGCTAGTCTTTGCTCGCGTGGAACTAAAATTTTAATAAAAAAATATTAAGATTTGAGCCGCTGCTGGCGACTTATGCTACTCCAGGTCAATATCTACACCTATTTCATGTTTCATCCAAAACGGTTCACAGGATCCAAACTCTAAACGTACAAACTATCAGATTTATAATATTAGTAGGAAAGAATGGACGTAATCAGGAAGAGCACGGTCAAACATGAGTCTATCAAAGTGTATACTTACGTTTTGTTCAATTATAGTAAAATTGAGTAACAAAGCAAGCGCATCAGTAATTGGCACCTTTTAATGAGCAAGTACGTGCTTTGAAACAGTAGCGTTAATTGTCCTGACTAGGCTAAATCGATTATGTTTAATTTGTAGTTGGATACAACTAAATTGAGGGTTTATAAAGTGATGAATGACAAGTGCCACATTGACTATGTTGGCAGCTCTTTAGCTAATACTCGGGTATAGGCTAAAAAAAGTAAGTTCGTATGAGTCAGTGGCCAACTCTGGTGACGGAGTTTTTAGGCCGCCTTATGGCCTCCGTCATGGCTTAACGACTTAAATAGCCGGGACCGACAATTTAACGTGCCCTCCGAAGCACGGAAGCGCTCAGATGAAAATGCCACTGGCAGTCACCCATCCACTTACAGACCGTTTCGAACGTTGCTTAACTTCGACGATCTATCAAGAACGACTAAGCAAGCACGACCACGAGCGCTTCACTTCCGTAGTAAAACACACTTATGGTATATTTTTGCTAAACTTAGAAAAAAAAATATTTTCTAATTTTAGCAAAAATAAACCATTAAACTGCTATGTTCCACGTATACAATCACTACAGAAGCATAACATTCAGTGATTAGTTTAAGTAAATGGAAATTTATTTGAATTATTCAGTGGCATGTACATTTGTGCCCTCATTCCGCCCAATCACAGAGCTGGGCGGGCGGCGGGCGGCGCGAGGTTTCCAAGATAATCTTAAGTCGATAAATGCGCGCGCCGAAAAACTCACCTAGGTACCTATTATCAAGATATAAATAGGCAACTTTTAAGGAATAAAAACTAACTCCATAGACATCATCAAGGGATTTTGAATACAATAAAATTTTTTGAAAATAAAATTGAACCGACTTCACATAACACAAACAACCTAAGAACCTTCTAGTACCTACACTAAAAAGAGAAAAATAAGAATGTACTTATAAATTATATTTGAAGTCGGTGCCAACTATGTGCATTTACATCTAAGAAGAAATTACGAGTACAATATTATAGAACTTGGGTGCAAAATTGTATCGAGTAGTTAGAGTAGAATAGTTGGCACCGACTTCAAATATAATTTATAAGTACCTACATTCTTATTTTTCTCTTTTTAGTGTAGGTACTAGAAGGTTCTTAGGTTGTTTGTGTTATGTGAAGTCGGTTCAATTTTTTTTTCAAAAATTTTTATTTTTCAATTTTTAGTGCAAATAAAGTGTAAGTGTAAAAAAAACATAGGTACATACAGCAGAACATAGAACCTCCTTCTTTTTTATATAGTGGGTTAGGTTAGATATTGGAATAGTCAAGATTAAAGAAGTTAGAGTGAGAATAAGGTTTTTGAGTTTTACGGGAAAACTATCAATCCCTCAGGAATAAAATTTATATGGGACCACCTCGAGAGTATAAACATGTCAAACTATTCAATGTTTGACTCAGATTGTGTAGTGAGAAAAAGGTGTTTTGAGTTTTACACGAAAACTATCAATCCCTCAGGAATAAAATTCATCACTAATTAAATAAATTTATAACCCCGGGAGTATAGGTACCCTTTGAATCAAAAAAAGATTTTTGGAAATCGGTTCATAATTGAAGGAGATTTCTGTGAACATACATAAAAAAATAACATTCATACTATTGTTTATACGTTACATCGTTGATTTGTTGACCAGATGATTCGCTTGGATTTGTTGTACGTTTACAGAGTATGGAGTCATGGAGTCAATCAAATTACCGCCTACGTTCTTCCTTGGATACAACCTATTTCCATGCCTTTCAGCCTGGTCTGTTCAGCGGTTTGGGCGTGAAAAGGTAACCAACAGACAGGCAGAAAGACAGAGTTACTATCACATTTATAATCCCAGTTGTATCGCAGGGAGGGACTTAGGCTACTTTTTATCCCGAAAAAAGTATCCCGAGGGACCGTTTGTCACAACGCGGGAGCGCAGCTATTCTCAAGGTAGTCAATTATTCATACTGATATAGGTACAATACGAGTATTACCACGATGTTATCCTCTAGATACTTAAACTTATATTTCGCGAACGCTATCCAATTTTTTACTACGAGTATAATATATCAGGCTTTAATGCTAATTTGTACTAAAATGTTTTGTCATCGCAGGGTTTTTTACTAATTCTTGTACAATAAATAAGATTTACATCTTGACATTAGGTATTCCTTCGAATGACTCACAACATTACGTAAAGCTTGCATAATTAACTCACAGAGAACGTATTATAATAAATATATACATTCAACTTTTCATAATTTGAGGCTCTTAAAACGGCTTTAAAACGTAAATAAAAAATAAGATATAAACGTAGGACTTAAATTGAATTAGGTAGAACTTGACTAAGTAGTAGCATAGTGAATTGAAGTAGCAAGTCAATATCTGATAAAACCAGCACTCAACCTCCCAGTGTATATGTTTCTTTAGTAATTTCCTCTACCCCATACTGCTTTATAGCTCCTCAAGCGGACGCCACTCGAAATGACACCGAATCCCTTTGACTTACACCGCGATTTCCTCTGTCCATCCCTTGCCACCTCTCACCTCCTTTTCGAACCCATTCAATTTGCGTCAGGGGACAAGTTATGTGTTTTTTATTGCCGCCAGCTATAAAACTGTCATTTCGATTATTATGAGGAATTATTTTAGACATAGAAAAGAAATACGTGAAGCAACACTCGTAAAGTTACCGGTGAGTACTCACTGCCTACTCACGACTGTCGGATTTACCGCAAGAATACGGGTTGTTGCCTTTGCAACAATGCTTAAGTTTTCATAACTCTGCAGTGTTTCTCTACATGTTCACTTTAAAGCATAAGTCCCAAACGTGTCGAAATTTGAGATGGACAGTGGTGACGCGACGAGCGTGCCTCAATCCATTACGAGCCTCCAGCCGACCCGGGGGCAGAAGGGGGACAGGTATACTTCCATTAGCTAATTAGCCAGCGACCCCTTCTTGCCAGATTGTTGCCGTGTTACTTCTTCGGTTGCTAATTGCCTCTTTTAGTGGCATAGTTTTCAGATTGAGAATACAAATTTTGAAAGTATTTGAATAAAATGCCAAGAATTATGAAAACCAATTGAAATCCATAACCCTTTTGAGTATCTAATATCTAACAAGCATGGCTAATTTACCGTAGCACAATTAGATTTTCGGTACAAAAGACATAAACGCGCTCTCGTTGCGGGATCTTTCAGGCTGAACATGTGGAGGCGTACGACAAGGACAGAGCTCGTTAAAATCACACCTCGCCACAATGCGATATTCCGCAGTCATCAAATTAAAAAGTTAAACTCCCCCCGCAATCGTAACATGGACTATCTTTTAATGAGGTAATGGCGAGACCGGACGCCTCGTGCCGGACACGCGATCGACCCCCGACAATAATTTCATTATTATAATAAAATGGAGTCAAATGTGTAAACGATGGCACGTGATAGTCGACCCTTCACCCGCGCGGACGCTCGCTAGTTGACTCGTCTCATATCGCACCGTGTGTCGTCAGTCGGCGCGGCGCGGTGGCGGGCCGTAGGTAGAGCTGTCAGCATCAAGCATTTTTCATCATCATAATCATACCAGCCACATGATGTCCACTGCTGAACATAGAACATAGGAACATTTAGCGCACTATGTGGATATTTTAGTATATTTTGATGATTCGATAATCTTTTTGGCTTGACTGAAATACGAGTCATAAAATATTATAGTTATTTGAAACCAACTTTTACCACTCTTAACATTTTATAAAGATAATTCAGACCCACTAAAGGTACCTGAAAATACTTTTGTTGCGCTTATGATTTCATACTTCATAACTGTTATTGCATTACAACATAAATCCGAGTAATAAAATGTATTTTGTTTTATACAGTCTTTATGAGCGTTGATGGTTAAACCTGATAACAAAATAGTGTGGAAATCAAGAAAATAACTTTTAATGAGCAGAACATACTCAGGCCTGATTCCAAGCTCTAACCAGTAGCTCTCAGGGTGTAGAAAAATTAATACCATCACCGTAATCTAAGAGACGTTTAAAAAGTATTTGGCTACGGAGGCATTTGACCAAAGGAAATTTAGTCATGGAACTGGATCTACTACTGATACTACAAGGAATCAAACGAACCGAGTCCTCGCTATTTCATAAAGGACGCGCGCGCATTGATGTTCCGAATGTACGTCCGTGATCCCTGCGTTGGCTGAAATTACAGATGGCATTACAATTAGTATGACAAAAAGTTACGATTAAAGTTTTAGTGCACACGAGACAGTCGTAACTTTAATAGAGTTTCATAATCAATAAACGTAGGTGATTATAATCGATGAGGTACTTCGAAGCAGCTCAGCGGGCTCAATAAACATTATGGGAACATTCATTAATAGCTGACCGCTGACAAACGGTGTCTTTGCCCCCCGCCCCCGCGCCCACTCGCCCCCTTACCCCATCCATTACCACCCCCGACGGCCAGGTGTAAAACTGCCTGGTCACGGAAGCACAGACATGCAATGCGGCTAATATGTTTTTATTATTAAAGGTATATGTATTGCTCATCCCTCGACCCCAGCAGTAGGATGCCCCATGAATATTTATACGGTGATTTGTTGATAGCGGTTAGAGTGCCAACGGGTAATTGGAAAAGTTACTAAAATCAAAGCAGCGTGGTATATGGTAACTATAACGCTGTAGTCGCTAAAAAGAGTGGTTAACTGTTTCAGTGTTTTCATGCTCGACTGTCGTTTATGAGAATACCTCTGAAATTATTTGTATTTCGTTTATTCAACCAGTGTAAACGCTATTGTGCAGACCTACCTAATTATTATTATTCTTTGTACGAGTATAACAAACTTCATGGTAGGTACCTATATGTCAGATAATGAGTCGATAGGTCGATAGGTTTATGTGTCAATGAGTGTCACATGAATTTGTAATTGTTCTGTTTGTTGTGCCAAAAAATATTGCAAAATATCTAAAATGCCTTCGTGCGTCTTAAAATCCTGTAAAAACAATATAAAGAAGTCTAATAAATCTCATGGGATAACATATCATCAGTAAGTTAATTGTTGTTGTAAAATTAGCTTTGTCTAACATTTGTTAGGACAAACGTTTCCTAATAGATCTCCAGCTTTTTTTCTGTTGCAATCACATTATAACCTCATACAACTCAATGGTTGCATTGCAGTTGATTGCAGACATCAAATCTTGGTGGAAGCTTTGTAGTAATACAGATTTAGTAGGTACCTATACTCATACGAACTTACTTAGTACCTAGTAATAAAACTCACTATAAATCAAGAACTTCACTAGATTGACTGAACGAATTATACAATTATTATAATATTATTGAAATTGGCTTTCAAGGCTTCCATCATCAGAACCAAGACGACATGATTGGATTGAACTAATACGGCTAGAACGAAACGAGTCAGATTGGGATCCCACCAGACACACCAGGATTTGTTCAGCTCACTTTAAGGATGAAGACAAGTACAATGCGTCAGGAAACAGAACGTTCATCAGCAGATCAGCAGTTCCTTTTGTACCAGGACTGAACGATCCCGAGGCAAGTGATGACTGATACCTAAAAAGTGATTGATATCGAAAAAAACTAGTGTTTATGTAGTTTGATATCATCGTAGGAAAGAGAGCGTCTTTTCCACTGTTTTATCTGGTTGAGACAATGTTTCAGGTGTAGGTTGCCTGCTTTCTGACGTTGTATTTATCGTAAAAAAATCATTGAAAGACCTGAGAAAGTCTAATAAACACAGAATGTAAATAATTAACAAAGTAATAATTAATTGCAGAACTCTCTAGAACATACTGAATGGACAGAACCGAAAATGGACATTAAAATCAAAAGAGAAAAGTCCAGTTCACCAGTTGAACTAGATCATGCTACAAAAACAGCTCTTGAAGGCCGCATTCAACAACTATTGATCCAAAAGTCAACGTTGCTCAAAACCTGCAGGTCTCTTAGGGAGAGCTGTTATAGGCTCCAGAGGAAGATTATTTGCATGAAAATGAGATCTGCCGCGAAGGCCAAAGGTAACTTTGCCAGAAGAACATTGGAACAGAAACCAATTGGATGGATGGATAGTGAAATTTTTGGGATATAAATGGATATGTCCTGATAAAAAAGTCACACATATTCTAGTATCTGAAAACAGAAAGTTAGAAGCCTAAAATAACTCGGCATTTCCAGACCGTGTAAAAAGTGGTGTTTAAGATCGGGATCGTTTCAACTTTCTGCAGAGCACGTTAGTAGGTAATAACTTGAAAGCTTATATCATGAGTAATACAGGAAAACTGCCCGCAGCGTCAACTTTAGTGCCTTCCTAATGTGACCACTTATCTTTATATTATCAGCGTAAAACGCTCTGCTTCAAACTAAATAAGTTACTGATAGGGCATTTGCAAAGGAAACTGGTTACCGTTTTTAGGTCCTTCCGCTATTTTGATAGCAAGCTTTTGCTATCAACTACAGGTTGTTTTGAACCTGCAAAATGAAAACTGCAATTTACGGGGACATTATAAAATTATTAAGTAGTCCAAAACTGAAGACGGTTCGATTACAAATTCGAGTAGGTTTTAGATAAGCACTTGAAAGATACTTTTTTTTCAGCCAAAAGTAAGTTAAGTGTAAGTTTTATTTTTATTTTCAGCGGATTGAATAGGTGATACATACGTACCTGTACATACTTGTTAGGCTAGTCATTTTATAATGTCGCCATAAAATCGCGCATCTTTCCGGAATGTACATAGGTACACATACCTATTCTATTCAGGTAGTTCGGGAAACAGTCGCTAAGTTGACTAAAACTCGTATACCTTCTTTCCATGTGAATGCGACCAGCAAGATAACTGTGTTGTCGGAAGTGTTTAAGTTATAATATGGAACTTTTTTGTTATAAGATTCAGTAAGAGTAATTTTCCTGTTTAGTTGCATTTATTATAGCTAATTAGTATCTGTTATCAATTAAAATAAATTATCCTCAAATGGTTCTTATTATGATAGAGTATCGACTTACTTAGAGCCTGCTTACAATACTATTTTTAGTTACAAAATAATAGAATACTTATAAGACATAATAGCTGTGTTTCAGAAATTCTCAGAGAAACTCAAATCATCATCATCTCCTTGCCCTTATCTCACTTTTATGTGGGATCGGCACAACAGGTTTTCCTATTCCACACCACGTAATCAGCCGCCATCTCAACACGAATCCTTCACACAATCCATCCATCCTTTCTTTGGTCTGGCTCTTCCGCTACATCCCTTCACATTCAAACCTAGCATTCTTCCTTCCTCATGGCATAAAAACGAGGCATATAAACTAGCTATTTACATAAAAATTCTAGGACATAGCATGTAGGATAACAATCTAAGATAGCGTGTCTATTGCTCGTGGCTTTACACCGGGGGTTCAGGGAAGTGTCACTATCGCGCGTGTTTGCAAACGTACTGAGTACATTCCGATGGAATGATTGTCTGAACCATTGCTATTGTCGGTCACTATCGCGAATAGTTAGTTAAAAATATCATACTCACTATTATTTATGCTTATTGTATTGATACGTATAATGAGGTAATCAAAAGCACGTTCAAGTACATTTCATCATCATCATCATCATCATCATCATCAGCCTATAATAGTCCACTGCTGGACATAGGCCTCCCCTAATGAGCGCCATTGCGCCCTGTCCTCGGCTCGACGCATCCAGCTTCTGCCAGCAGCCTTTCGCAGATCGTCACTCCACCTGGCCGGAGGGCGTCCTACACTACGTTTTACACAAGTACATTTGGCATGAGATAAAAGATTATTCTCGAATATAGCTAGACACAGGTAGCTATATGTATTTTCGAGACAGTTTCAACTATATTCAACCCTAATTTGATGCTAAGTAAAATCTACTCAAATTATATCACTCACACAAATACCTTCGCAAGAGAAACGAACTCCCCCATAAACAAACACATTTGTAACTTCATTTTTTGTAGCTACCCTTCCAAACCGCCCCCAATGTCACGTTTACCAAAAATTATGGGAAACGCAAACATTACTCAAATTACTGTTACCTTTCATTGTTCAATTAAATGATGCCGTGGGATCATACCACTAAAAGAACAATAAATAAGGCAAAATAATAATAATTGATTGACTTCTCGTACTTGTGAAAAGGCCATTTTATTCATACACTGCTAAGTTCTCTTCTTCTTCTTCTTGCCTTATCCTACTAAGTGGGGTCGGCACAACATGTTTAGTGGGATAAGGGCGAGAAGAAGTTAAGGTAACTGCTAAGTTACCTGTACCTTTATTTAATAAAGATACACTAAAATGAAAGCTTACCTCATACAACAATGTAGTAGGTATAGAAGTCTTAAGAATTACTTATTATATGTTTAAAGCGCTTTCTCAATAGCAGACCCATTCCGACATGGCCCCGAATCATATTTTTCAAAAATCACATGGCACACGTCTCTATGAACAGCCCGACGGCGACAAATCTCCTGCTTTTAAAACACCTACCTACCCCTATATTATTACATAGACATTAAGTTATTTATTACCTACGTAATAATATTTAAATATATAATTTAGATGTACACATTCACCCTCCTTGTAGCAGCCGCGTGGGCGGCGTTGCCGGCATCGATCCAACTGAAGCCGCCCGCCCCGTCACCGCCCGCCCACAGCCGCCCAACGATAAATACTCCACTCGGTTCCAATGTAGGCCCACCAGCTATAAAATGTTATTGTCATTACGTATTGCCCTCATAACTTTTACTACTACCTCACAAAAGTATTGCTGTAACTATGTTGAACAAAATATAACATGAGGTTTGGATTCCTTACTGCCGGTAACAACTTTTTTTGGCATGTTTGTTTATACCATAATTTCACATGTGGTGTTCTTTTTAACCGACTTTAAAAAAAGTAGGTAAGCATATTTTTATTGCTATTTCAATCACTAAATACTCGATATAAACAACTTCATAACAAATTTTAAGACGACAACCTATGTAATATGAAACTATACCAAACCCTTACAAAATCATTTTCGCATTAAACAGACCAACAATAAGAGTACACCTCGAAACTAATACCAGCCTTAGTATATTCATAACTCTACAGCCGTTATTCCTCTTAAATCGCGTCTCAGAGTTTGCTCTGCGAACACAGCTTATTTAATTGTTCTCTATGTACACTTAACTCGAACAAACGTGCGTAGGTGGTGTTAAGCTTGTACTCACGTGCTCAGGAGTTTTCTTTACCAAGTCTTTAATAGTGTTTCTGACTGACACTATCAGCCATACAAATGCATCAGGTATTTTCAAACCAGTGTGGTGAAAGAAGGTGCGCCACAAAGACGCTTCTTTCATCGCAATACCGTGATGCGATTTGTTGTGAACATGAACTCTTCGTAATATTTAATAATTACCTATGGTAAAGCTTTGTTTAGGAACCACCACAACTCCATACCAAATATAACTACAGGTTCAAACTATTACTGAAGCTCATGTTTCGATTATAAAACCATGTGAGCAATTTGATGAGAGAATCGTGAATGCCATATAACTCTGCAAGATACAGTACTTACTCCTGACTATGTCTTGAAAGTTCTTTATGTAGTAACATACCATTGCCTGACGCCAATCCCCATCAGTTACTGGCTAAAATATTATATTGGATTTCTTTTCAAAGTTGAGTGATCATAAAATAGGTATTATATTACACAGATAGGTAACCTAACCAATTAATCTTTACAAAACCTGCAGTAAGCATTTACTAAAAGCGTACTAACAAGTTTAATGTTTTCCTAGTGCATTGTTTTTTGTAAGATTGTGAGAACAAGTGTCTGTTTTGTGGGCGTAGCTGTTTTTGTATTAGCCTTTTATGATAAAGTAAAACTAATGGGGAAAAATAACACCAGCGAATTCTTACTATCAGTAAGTCCGTTGGGAAGAAAATTCCCAGTAGTTCAACTGGTAAGACTACTCGATAAAACCTGGGAATAGGCCCTTGTACTGAGAAAAAGGTATTCAGATTTATTTATTCTGCGGGTTTAACAAAGATAGTGTAAGTATAGGTAATTGTACAGCCATGATCAGCTTAGCAGCATGCAAAATATTCTATTCCAAATTATTTTTACTACAAGGTACGACTCATAATCATCAATCAGATTATCATCATAATAGATAAGTCCCACCTACTCATCTTGTGTATTTTACACTTATTTTGTACTACAATAGCAAATTCACTTCCACTTTCCATTCTAAAAAGTTTAGTTTACTTTGTTTCAAAGACCTAAAATACCAAAGAGATAAAACGCGGTTGGTGATTTGAACTCGCTTTTTAATCTACAGCAATGATGTTAAAAATATAATATCATTGATCTTAAGTTTATTTCATGGAGATTTTTAGGTTTTCATTAAGCAACCACGGTTGTCAGTTGTGTACCTAGCCTTATGGTGCTCCGATGGGATGGGTGGTATTATGGAAATGGAGCGCGTGCCGCAAACAATGCTATAACGGTGCCGCGTGCTAATATTAATTCTTTTATGTGAGGACAATTTAAAGGTCATGTCATGTGGGGGGCAGAAAAGGAATTGTTGTCTCAGGATCTCGAGTGAAAAATACATAAACAGTGCTGCAAAGGTTAGCAAACAGGACATAAACGGTAAAAACAGGACAAAAACTCAAATGAAACTGAGTTATTGACAAAAATACGTTGTAAACTATAGAGTTTACAACGTATTTTTTGTTTGTAGTTTATATCATAAAAGCTCTATAGCTTTTATAAACTACCTTGAGCTATAAACTACTATCATAACATAAACTTTTGCCCTAAATCTTCGGTTCCCTAACTTGCCAATTTTAAGACCCTCTTCAACAACAAAGAATATCTGCCCCCTGAAGCCAGTAGAAGAGACCAAATTCCTTTTGGTACTTTAAAGATACATTTCGTAGTTCAAAACAATGACGACAAGTCTTCCTCAAAACCTAATTAGCACACAGTGTCTGGAATCCAAGGGAAGGTTACATAAATTATAATGCTATGTGGCGCCTTGACTTTGATCGACCATTTTGCTGCTTCATATTTCTTGCATAACTTTAAAGATTTTGTACTTTACATGTAGCACCGATGTGGCGATATGGAATTTTATTTCTCTGGCTGGTTGTTTGAAAACAATAACAGTTCATTCAGTTCATAGATTCTATAACGTGTAGGTAACCTGAGTTCATACGAGCTTGGCCTCCGTTAAGGCTTAACGAGTTCACAGTCGGAATCTAAACCTGTAATTACCTACTTCTATAACATTCACAACGCAGAAGCAAAAATATTTTACACCGCTAAAATTTCGGTACTTACCCGTGGGAAATAGTTTTTGCCCGTGGTACATACTACCAGCCTGTCTGGTAGTACCACGGGAGATATTAAATTACCCGTGGTAGGTACTACTAATCAATATTACCGAATAAATTATTACAAACGTTTTCATAAAATCAGAGTGGAAAGTTCCATGTTCTCGAATGGAAGGCTCTAAAAGTAGGTTTTCTTACGTAGGTAATTGCTGTAAGGCTATAAATAAAAAGCAGTAGCCTTATTTAATGCGCTTTCTCTACTCATATTCTTTTGTCTATATCAAATATCCATTAAAATAATAACAACGACTAGAGATAGGTACACGCAAACGCTTTGAGCTCGTCTTTTCGACTACTTTTATATGGTACCTACGATCGAATTTCAAAATTAGCGCGAGTAATTATACGTTTATTTGTTCTTCTTCTTTTAGTTTAAATCCTACTAGAAGTTTCGCATTTCTCTGTTTTTTGTCAACTGTGAGCTTCTTTCACATGACGATGACGTCAGAATAAAAGCAGGTTGGTATATACCTCTTTTCTGAAAGCACGCGTGAAACCGCAGATAGAAGGTAGTCAACCATTACCGCAATCTAATAGATGTGATATACAATCCAGCGTAATTCAACTTGATACAAGTGCGTTTCATAACTGAGTGCGAATCTACGGGTGGTTCGACGATCGACGTTCTTTTGTTTCACAATAGCTGTCTGCTCGCAATAGCCGCCTGATTTAGTTCTTCGACTCATAAGTTAAAAGTGAGATTCTTACCGTGCAGCGTGCTTAAATGCAAACTGCACGGCTTAGCACCCGACTTTTACACATACAAACGTTAGAAGATCATACCATTTTCATGAAATAATTCTAAAACGTGCGAACCGTGGAAACTGCGCACGTGAGGTACAGAATTGGGGGTTAAATGCGAACTGCATGCATGTTCCTCACTCTATTCCTGAAAATTTTACCTTTTACGACCTACCATGGTATAAATAAAGATTAGCGTCCGTCAGAGGTTTCTCTCCCCGTATAGGTATTATTTACCACGGTAAACTAGAGTAAATTAACATTTGAAGTGCAGCTAGTAAGTAATAAATGCGTAATAATGATAATAAGTATCAAAAGCCTATTAGTTTTCACGTTTTAATCTGCGTAATGAGACCTCCAAGTGTTTTCTCTAATCGGTGGGCCTTCTCATTTCTATACTGTACGGTGAACCGCCCGAGGCAAAGAGTGCTAAGTCAACGAATGCGAGCCTCAATGCGGCAGGTTTGGTAATTTGCCTAAACTGAGTCTCGCCCGACTGACTCAATAGTGTTTGAGATAAGAAAGTAGTCAGTAAACGGTGCGGTGGGTGAACTCATCTTGGCTGCTTTCAACGATTTCATAACAAAGGCATTGAATGTGCTCAAATCGACTTTATTTATCCGGATCAGTGTATAACGCTTAGGAGCGGAGTCTCCTAAGCGTTATACACTGACCGTACCAAAAGTATGTTTATGTTATCGGCTATAGGTATATAATATTTCTTGTATGTACCTAAATAAAGTTATATTTATGCAAGGAATATTATAGCCGTAAAATTTTATTTACTAACACGAAGCCTAGGCAAGTAGTCAGGCTTCGTGTATGAAAATAAAATGTTCGATGTTAGGTAAAATGCCAAAGAAAACCAGCGCTCTAACAGGAGCCAATTCGTTCTTCGCGGAAACTGACTCTGTAATATTTGGTAAAATAAATACATTGGTAATCCACATGCTTTAGGATAGCTAAGTGAAATGCCTAAAGTTGTGATCAGTCTTGTGTCCGATCTGCAAGCGGCTGCTCTGTGGCTGTGTTGCTCAAGCTCGTCTAGCCACGGTGGAGGAGCTACTTCGCAATCGTTCGATCCGCAAAGGTCATGGAAGGAATTCGCGCGGTCCGGCGCCTTGCGACACCCGCACTGTTCCAAAGAGGTTCCTACTCCCGATCGAACTCTACGTGCCAGTCACGACACGATTTTTCTTGTTCAGAAACAAGTAAAGTGCTTACATAACTTTTATTTTCAGGTAATATCACTCTGTCTGTCATCTAACAGCCCGGCATATCGGAGAATGAATATCCGACTACTCAGGACAACTCAGCGCAATAACTGCCTGAGATGAATCTGATAAACAGTTAATATTACGGCGGTAGTATTCTCCAACTAGCATTGCAAGGCATACTTAGTATAAATTAGGTTTGGAGTCCCGGGCCCCTAGTTATGCGAAAGAAGGCTTCAACGGCGTGTGCGTGTCACATTCATACTAAATTCCCTAGAGACTTGGGAAATCAAAAGATGTTTCTCGCCCGAAAATAAAATCGTATCGTAAATATTTCCTGATCTGTAGGTGGGCTAAGCAACCGTGTTGACGCTCGAGCACGTTCTCTGAGGTTAAATGTCCATTCGTTATTCGAGCATTGATACTATTTCGTCGTGAGTTTCACAAGTAGGTACACGTTTTAAACGCTGATTACTATAATCGCAGCACACTAAAAACAACAGTCTGTCAGTTGTATAGCAAAAGCAAAGACAAAATACGAGTATGTCTTATTAGTATAGAGCATGATAGTTGGTGATAGTATGCATATAGCTAGATAATTGAAAAAAGTAAAGATAACACAAGCAGAAAATTATACAGCAATGTAACCGTCAAAACGTATCGACATTTTTTTTTTTTGACATTAAATCTTTGCAAAATCACGAATCGTAAATGGTTAGATTGGCGCAGGATAGGATAGTTTGGCATAAACTAAGAGACACTTATGCTCAGCATGAAAGCAGCAGGATGAAACAGGCTGCACATGAACATGAACCCTGTAAAATTAGGTTACAAGTTAACAAACAGACCCGTTTGTAAGTGATAACTGATTTGATAGACAGTACAACTGATGTTGGTGAATATTACAATAAGTGTGCGATGAATATGAAATACCTACATTGATAAAAGTCCCCTCCCACAAATTTAGATAAACAATAGAAAGGTAAATAGAGATTACCTATTGGACAAAGCCAACTCGCTTATCGATATCTACTTATTTACATACTTTCTTATCACTAACGGACTAATAGGAAATTACTAAACACACTAAGTACTTAACTTACATACCTAATACCGTACATAGGTATGTTATACAAGGATTACCGTTTGAGGAGAGCTCTAATGGTCTACCTACAGGAATATACTAGGTAGGTATATTGGTTTTCACACCCGGTCTTCGAAAACCATACATTTTTTCCCCTAAAAAACAAAATGGCCGGCGGGAGGTAAAGTTGTACGGGATTTCATTTCTCCCTCTGAACCTCATGTCAACAGATAAGTAATGAGATTTGAATTTCGAACTTCAACATTTCTATTAAATTTTTTACTATTGAGTCCACACCCAATAGAACATATACGAAAAAAAAAGTAAAAATGTGGCAACTAATCTTTTTCTTCCGAATTTATTTTTGATGTTTCTATGAAAATGTTTACCATAGACCTGCACCCAGTAGAATTTATTCAAATTTAAGGAAAAAGTGTGGCTAATGCCTCCAAACTATAGAGCGATCTAATGTTGTTGCATATTAATGCTAAAATATTTTTTGACAACGAAAGCACGACCTCAATAAAATATTTTTCAGTAATCTTAACTTTCGTGAACATGTTGTGGATGTCTGCAAGAAGGCTTTTAGAAACCTAGGCTTCATCAGAGTAGGCTCAGTAAGCCTACTCAAATTATATGTTTTAGATACTATCAGCTTCCCGCATAGGTTGCCCCCTGTTCTGTGCCCCCTGTCTAGTAAAGATGGAAATAAAGGGCCTATGTTTTAACTACTGTGTGTGCTTATGTAAAGTATTTTTCATGTCACTAAGCCCCTTTGAACCAATGTGTTAAAAACATTTTAAATGCGCCTCTTATTCTCGAGCAAGCCTGCTTTTTTGGTTCTACGATATGGCATAGTGCTAATACATTTTCGCCCAGAAAAACTCTTAAGTATGTGTACTCCATTACTTTGTGTGCTACTAGCTAAGTACCTATCAGCTACAGTAGGTACCTATCAGCCGGTACATCAGCAAGGTTAAAAGACAACAAGCTTCATTCAAGACTGCTCATGTGTGACTTTGTGATGATCTTTTGTTTTGTAACGCATGGGCTCCGTGCGGAAAGCCGCTCATGGTGACTTTTTATCAACATTGTTATGTGCCTACCAATGATATTTTAAACTACACTATTTTTGCCCGACTGTATACGAGGGTAATGTTTTTCGTTCAAGTTATTGCTGGTTATACAGGTTTTCCTACATATAGAAACTACAGACAACAGCGACTATTCAAATGTATGAACTACTTATTGGTTTAGAGTACGAGTAGATAATTGTAAATTAATTTATTAGGTAGGGACCCACTTCGTCTTCTGACAAAAAAAAAACAAAACAGAAGATAAAGAGAGCAGACTAAAATTATGGATATCATAAACAATTGAAGTGATTCATACATGATAGACAAATAAATCCGAGCATCGTATTGTATATTTCGCATTAATATTTAAAAGGTATCTCCCATTGAGCCTCCGGCTCAGTCTATCTCCACCTGGTATGCAAAACATGATAAATCATGGAAACATCTCAAATAGAAACAGTGTCACAATATATAAATAAGCACATAAATCTCTTGTCGGGACTGAGCGACAATACGATCCAGGGCTGTGCAAATAAATGCGTTTTTGCACCCATGTTTATGCAACAAGGGCGCAGCAATTTTTTATTCAACAACCGTGATGATTGTTTTGGTTTTAGCATTTGTAAGATAGGAGTGAGCAAAACAGGCCTAGGTAAATCTATAGATTTTCTGATTGCTATTGATTTTCATAGAAAAACTATGAGTTTTCACACCTAGTTTTTGAATAAAAATTGGTCAAGAATATTGTTCCCGGCAATTTTTAGATAAAACATTGAAACACTGAGTAAAACCAAAAAATAGAGTAAGTATAGTGAATAAAATCGTCCCGAAAGCTCTCGTGCTCGTCACCTGCACTGGACCACAGTATACGCAACAGTGCTAGGCGTGGGCGCCATTGTATGCAAATGTAGCTCGCAGATCGGCACTCAACCCTCGGGAAAAATGATTGGCAATATTCAAAACTTTGTTCTTCTCTACTTGATTGAGTATTTTTTATATATACATATATGAACGAATTTAACAAACGAATTTAAATGTTGTTCCCTGTTTTATTCGCTATCGAATCAGCTTCTTGGTCTTGGTTATACCTAAGTACCTAATTGGTTATAAGCAGGAACTATCCACCAATGCTAGATGTTGTGTGTACGTCTTTATTTTAGAACCAACTGTCCGCCGCGGTGTTACCCGCGGTCCCTCGGGAAAACTTCACTTCCCCGGGATAAAATATAGCCTATGTTCATCGGGGATAATGTGGGATTCTATTGGTGAAAGAATTTTTCAAATCGGTCCAGTAGTTTCGGAGCCTATTCATTTCAAACAAACAAACATACGAATAAACATCTTTCCTCTTTATAATATTAGTATAGATAGTTCAATAACAGTATCAAATTAAAGAAGAATAAGTAAAGTACCTACCTACTTATCTTAAATTACAAAAAGCTACTGTTACTAAAATTATTAATTGAACAAAATGTTGACGACCACTACCTCTGGAGCTATTATCCTATACGCGACCAAATTGCCCCGTGTCATTCCAAGCGGTCGACTTGCTAGCCAAGATGCATTGAATAATTCCAGACATTTCAACAAATCATCTCACCCGCTCACGACATCATGCCTTTGCATGTTTAAAAACGAGAAATCATCCTTGGTTATAAAAATCCACCATGTATTATACTATACTTAAGACTTTAAACCGATAGGTATTCAAGAGAATAACTAGTCTTTAGCATTCGTATTAGATAAGCATCTAATTTCTGAAGGAATGCAACAGTATGCACGAGCTTTGAAAGGTTTACATATTTGCATATGAATAGCGTTTAGGTAATACCTACCTCCCTATTCATTTAATGATATTACCATGAATCTAGAGTGGGCCGACTCTGCCCAAGTATTTCCAGACTAGGTTATGGATAGAGTAAGACTAGATGAAACTGAAGAGATAAAATGGAACGAATAAGTAAAGTGTTATAATAAAATGTTTCAGACATCTGAACTAGAGTCACTGCTGTGCAAGCAGGAGGGCGCGCCGGGCCACATGGAGCTGTTCGACGGCGGCGCGTCCTCGCGCGACGATGCGTACCTGCGGCCGGCGCTGTGGGAGGACATCGCCTCCTCCATCCGCAACATCGACCCCGAGAACGCTAACATGCTGGCTCCGCTGGGCGCCACGCACGTCAAGCTGGAGGCGGACGAGCTGCTCGAGGAGTGCGCCACGCCGCTGCTCAGTCCGCTGGAAATCAAGACGGAGCGGCTGTGTGCGCCGCCGACGTACGCACCGCAGCCGCACCCACACCCGCACCACCAGCCGCAGCCGCAGCCGCCGCCCTTCGCCAAATATCCGCCATCGCGCCTCGTCTACATGTCGCCGCTCACGCCACCCGGCTCCGACCAGGGCAGCCCCGGCAACACTATGCAGGTATCCACACTTCCCACGTTCTTTAATCCAGCATTGCGCCTCTTGCGAATATTAGCGAGCGCGATAATTACCTCCACGCGATTGCCCGTCCTTCAGGTGTCTGTTGCAGTTTTCGTGACATTGATGGCAGGGGCCGATGCATCAGAGATTTCCGATATAAATGATGGAATGGTTCAGACGCGGGTAAGACGGACGACCTGCATAAATGTTTACAGGATTCGTATTGCGATGTAAAGATGTGGTAAACATTAACTGATATTCATATATTCGCTATGCTTACCAACGCGTGTTGTGGTTTAAAGACTAGGCAAACAGTGAGTGTGTTATTCGCAGGGAGGGCAGCGCCGCACGCCACCGCCGCCGTACCACCCGCCGCCTCTGATGAGGGCGCCGCACGTGCCGCACCAGGGCCCGCATCCGCACCACCATCACCCACAGGTAATCGTCTTACCTCGCTGTGAGCCCTGCTATAGGAACGTGAGCTTAACGTGTGTGCTGTGACCAGGCGATGGCGCAGCAGATGCAGCTGGGCGTGCAAGGGTCGGTGCCGCCGCCGGGCCCGCACCATGCGCACGCAGTACCGCACTCGCGGCTTGCTCACCCGCACCAACTCAAGTACAACCGCCGAAACAACCCGGAACTGGAGAAACGGAGGGTACACCACTGCGATTTTATTGGTGAGTTCTACTCGACACTCACATATAAAAGATTAATTTAATGGCAAGCATTGTTTTTACAGGTTTTCACTAAAGCTTTTAATTTTCTGTTTTCAGGTTGCACTAAAGTTTACACAAAAAGCTCACATCTCAAGGCGCACCAGCGTATACACACAGGTAAACCTTATTATTTTTCATTTGTAAAATAGCAATAAGCGAGATGATATAATGTATTTCAAAAAAGCCTGTGCGATTATATTTTTCTACCAATGTCTGTAGAATGAAGAAATGATAGATATGAATGCAAGTGAAGAATGTCTATTCGGATCCGAATATGAGTACCTAACTGTAAATATGACGTTTGTTGGAAACGGAAAATGATGAAGATTGAGCTTTTCTATAAAAGTTTCTATAAAAGAACGTGGCAACTAAAATAAATCCTTAGCAATTTCCACACAAAGTGAGGTTTCGCTTTGCGAAAGTAAACGTGATTTCATCACGACAAAATAACATTGTTTGTAGGTACTTACCGCAGGATTTTACTGCATTTCACGTGTTCAATTTATATGACACAAGCTTTTTTACGTAAGCTAACTTTCTATCATCCAAGACAAGGAAATCTTTAGAGCCACTTTGCCTCCCACGCAATTTTCTATTCTTGATAGGAGGACAGTCGATGCAAATACAAGAAATTTTACATTTGTTTGTATCATGGCAGCTACATAAACTGAATTAAAAAACAATAATTGATTTACAATTTATTTAGGTAGTTGTGTTTGTGACCAAAACCTATGTTTTGATTTCAATGAACATGACAACATATAGCCTTGTTTAAGTAAGACCATCTTAGAAAATAACTTAAAATAAAGCGTCTAATTCAGAACAATCGTAGCGCTAATTTTAACGCAAACTTTTCAAATGTTATTATTTTTATCATTTCGGCCCGGTAATCTTTTTCCGCACTCAAAACTGAATAGAGTTTCAAGCTATAATAAATTAAATACTGTTCCAAATTAAAAAAATCTATGATTGTGTTGATTAATAGTCTGAGAGAGGGCATTGACTACCGAGCCTTAGGCCTTGATTTTCCACTTTAGCAGTGGAAAACCAAGCAAGCTGTAATTGTAAATGACTTCGATAGGAGAGAAACCATATACGTGCCAGTGGCCAGAGTGTGAGTGGCGTTTCGCCCGGTCGGACGAGTTGACCCGGCACTACCGCAAGCACACTGGCGCTAAGCCGTTTAAGTGCACCGTGTGCGAGCGATCCTTCGCGAGGTCGGACCACCTCGCGCTGCACATGAAGCGGCACCTGCCGAAGACGTCCAAATGACACGCGAGGAGGGGCGGCGACCAGCCGCCCGTTGTCCAGGACGCCCAGGTTAGTTGTCATTATTTCAGAGATTCAATTAGGTATAGGTAGGTATATTGGATGCTAAAGTTAAGAGTTATTCGTTAAAAGATCAACTCATTGTACCGCAAGTCTACGTAACTGTAGCAGTAGCAACAATAATGGCCTAACTCTCCTCAGATCTGAAGGGAATTCAAGAGATGTATGTATAATTTCAGGAAGAATGCAGCGAGAACATATTCCTGGAGTGCGAACTGGACGCGAACCTGATGGAGCCCTTCTACGGCGTGCTGTGAGGCAGCCGCGCGCCGGCCGCGCCCCTCGACCGGGTTCACTGTATATTTTGTAAAAGCGAAGTCGAAATTTTCATAAAATTCTGACAAAGTTGCACAACAATTACGGCGACACCTTGCTGGTAATGTCACCCAGTGAATTTAAATGCACGTATAAAACCTAATGTAAGGGAGCGATGTTCTACATTTAATTTTGTCAAGGATCAGTTAACCATAATGTAAATGATATTATATTTATCATTGATATTAAGTCACATTGTGTACAATGTTTAACAGCATTACCAAGGATATCGCTTTATATATATACTTTATTATTATTGTAATCGTGTAGCTGAACGGAGTCACCTGTATAGGAACCCATTACCCGATTTTATAGATTTGTTAGTGTATTAAAAAATGACAATTATTTTAACGGAGCGAGCCCTTTAAGACACCGTTGCTCGGATATTGTATACCATTGAAACAGTGCACATAAATGTTGATTTGAGTCTTACTCTCTCCATGCGCATCGCCTGGCTTCTTGTGAATGACGCACGCCCGTCGGCAATCAACGTCACAAAATCTAAGTACCCACAACAAACAAGAATTTTAAGCAGATTACGATTTGTATTCAAGACTCTTGAATACAAATCTTGAGTTTAGAGTGGCCTGCATTTGTCATCTGAATCATCATTTATGCACTGTATGCATCGAGACACAACCTTGACCACATGCAGGAATAATCTGAAAACTGCAATTTAAATACCCTTATACATTTTAAATTGTATTTTGCTTTTCGACTATATTCTTGATGCCATAATTTTGTTACCGATTAAGTTCTTTGAGTTTTGAAATATTTAGAATCGATTTGCTCACTGTGGAGTAACGGTGTCGCTTTTAAAAGCATCGCGAACAAGCTCTAAGTATTCATTAGATATGATTAGTTAATTTATTGTAAGATAATTTATAAGAGAGCGAGGAATATCCAAGATATTATTTTTAAAGTATAATGGAATCAATAGGTATCTTAAGTAATTAGTTAGTATCTAGACTTAGTACAGATGTGTTTCGGATGTTGCGATCTGAGACTTCAGCTTGTCATTTTTATTAGTTTACGAGTATAAAATATCTTCCTTTATCATGTGCCCGAGATCAGCGAGTGGTATTCTCTAGAAACATCTGACATACCTGCTCTAGATGCTGTGATGATAGAGTAGTGTCATTTCCCTCAATCTTAAATTAGTACGAAAGGTGCCGGAGTATAATATGCCTCCGTAACTTAAATAAAGCCGGTCAGGTCGCCTCATTCGAGCATGTAAATGTTAACACTTTCTAGTCTCGATTTATTGAAGTTTTTACATAATCAATCACGCCACTAATAAAATTGACAATTTTCTTGTCCGATTCATTGTAGTTCTACTTTTTCAGTAACGCGACTATTTCTGTCTAAGAAAATGGAGTCGCAAAGGTATTGGAAAAATGCGTTTTTAGAAAAATCAATTTTTAGGAACTGAAGTTTTGGTTGGAGCAACGTTTGTTTACGAGACTGCCTGCATCTAGTTCGAGTAATAACCCAATAAATATACTTAGTATTTTTTCTTTCAACAACTCCATAATAACGAGACTCAATTTTCTTCGGAAAGAAATCCTACAACTACGACATACAAATGTTATTTACACATTTACAAATACTTGTGTATAATTTGGAACAACAAAACAAATTAAAATTAAATCATTTGTGAACGATACTGACCGCGAAAGTATGTATAAAACGGTACTACTATTAATAATTTAGACGGAACCTGGAGTTATAATAGAAGCCTTATTGCCTCCGTCCATATGTATTGTAAAATATAACGGCTATAAGAGCCTTATAGATAATTATGTTATCTACCATACAATTACCAATGTAAATATTTTAAAAAATTTGCGTATTTTTTATCAATTCCAAAAAATAAAGGATCGCCATCAATATTAGTCACTAGAGATTTTTGCTTTATCGTTATGCTACTATAAGTTTTGCGTGTCTCAATTTTATAACTAACGATACATAACTTAAAGTTAATATTTTAGGTACTCAACGCTTCCCTGTATGATAATGATAATACCATATTTACTTTCGATCAAGAATATTATAGATTTAGGGTCAGCACAGCTCACGCCGTTATTATGTTTAGCATTTGACGTTTTTCGTGATGAATGATCGTAAGTTTATGAGGATATTTTGAGGATTTTTGATTTCAATGCTAGGTACAAAACATTTTTGTCACGCGGACAGAACACTGCATCTGTAGTATTCTTGACCGTAGATATTTTCCGATACAATACAAAACTACGTCGGTGCATTGTATAAAGTCATTACCTACGTTGAAGCTTGTTCAATATTTAGCCACAACTGTTAGTCATTATCAAAACCATCATACAATATGCTTTGTATAACACAAATCAATAACTGACTCTAGAAAAACTAGTTAATATTCATAATTTTTTTGAGTGAAACACTGTTACATACGTCTTTTTGTTGTTAATTAAATAAGTTATCGTTAAACATAGAAATCACTTAATATTTACATCATTAATATATAAACATTATTTGTGTGATTTATTGTAGCTTATTTAAATCTTGCCACACTTTCTTGCATTTAATTTGGTACTCTTAACTGATAGTATTTTATGATAAATTATCATTTGCGTCTTATTTCGGCACAAATGGTACTTAAAGATCTAGGTTACTTTTGCTATGATTTCGCATCAACTTAATTTTATAAACCTAAATGAGACTGTCAGTGTTATATTCTTATCCTCTAGTCTAGAACATGAGAAAATATAAATATTAACCTACAATAGTTTTGAAAGAACTTTTTATAAAGGAAACAATTCAAAATATATTTGACTAGAGTAGAGTAATTTAATAAGTAACATTTTAAATGTTACTTATTAATGGCCTCCCTTTTGATCTGTTCCGAAGTTCTAACTCTTTCTATTATGAAAGAGAAAGAGCAATCCACAATATATTAATATTGTGGATTGCTCGGAGCAGACTCATGTTTTTAATATACAATAATTTTAGCAGAGTCAATGATTACAAAGTAGGGTTTAAATCAACATTCTCATTAGGCACGAGGAAGCTAATTTAGTATTTAAGGTCAATGTGCTTTCGAGTTTAAAAACCGAACGATTGCCATATACGTGTTTGTAGATGCCATATATTTTAATGAAAATCTTAATTTTACTTTAGTTCTTACGAAAAGACAGTAGTCGTAAATTGTACTTTCTCTATCATGAAAATTATACCTCACTATTCTTGCTTATTCCTTGTCATAAAGTTTCAATGATTGAGTTCTTTATTATTTTTTACATGTAGATTTACTTTTAAGTAATAATTAAGTATGTTGACTAAGTCACAAGATAATTTATTACCAATGACATGTTTTTAAATTCTTTTTATATGCCTATTTTTATAGTTGAATGTATGAAGTGGAGATATTATATTGATGAAATAATATTACGGTCATGTGTTTAATTAAATGTAAAGAATGTAGATGTTGTCAGAAGTGTGATTTACTAACATATTATTGTTAATTAACGTTATTTTATTTTATGAGATTTCATGGTGTTTGAGTGAAAATATGAAAATAACGTGACACAAAACATAGATGTATATTATGTCAAACTATAAGTAGGTATGTACATGACATCCATCGTCACAAAATAATTATCAAAATTGAAAAGTACCCTATCTACCAATATTGTAAAAGTGCCCCATCTATCAATGTTGTTTAAATCATATCTACAGATATTGGAAACAATGAACTCGTATATTTGATAGATTTAATTGATGTCATTATTCAAATAACGCAGAAATATCCCTATTATACAGGATGTGGCAAAATTTTACAACATTGAGTGCAGCTATCTTTTCTTTTATAATTATAGGTTTTGTTGTTAGGAAAGGCAAGATTTTTTTTTTATTTAAAAAAATACTTGTGTTTTGATTGAGCATATTGCATGATTGAGACCAACTTGTTTTTTTTTTACAAATGTGATTTTCTAGACAGTCTCCAATTTTTTCAAAAATTTAAAAATGCAGTAAATACCTACTTACTTTTTAATTTTAAAATACTTAAACCTTTTGTTTCTTAAAACAAAACCTTCGAACTACAAAAAGTAGCTGCCCTCATTGTCAAAAAACTTTGCCACACCTGGTATAGGTAGGTATGAATATTAGACTTTTTACTTTTATGTAAGTAGGTACATACCTACTTCCTTGTAAACAGCCTAAAATAATGATCTGGAGCTGTACCCTTGCGTTAAAAGTACCAACTCAAATATGACTCTCTTACACCCATAGGTATACCTACTTAGTCGTTTTCTAGATCTCGACTCATCTTCCACTCAACTGTCATCTCAAGAACTAACGAATTTTACTCTAAAATTATTTTCTCAGCCAACACCAAAAGCGATAACAACAGCGCCTCTCTCACCGGTTCAGATAAGTTTGTGGCACTCTACCTAGAGATGACAGTTAATTTCTCCACTTGTCTAAGAAAATATCTTAGGACAAGAATGAGTGGAGGATGTTTTACGACAAAGCATACCGAAATGCGCTTGGAATTGGGAGTTTGAGTGGATGTTGAGTCAAGGTCAAGATTACGATTAAATATTTGGGTGTTAGTCCACACGCATGAACTCCGTGTGTGTGCGGTTTCGAAATTTTTGCACGCACTTTATACAAAACTCTGTACAGCAAATCCGGGTTGCTAAAATGCTCGCTAAGCAAACTTATTTTTTTTAATAAAACTACACTAAACTGTTATTATTATTTATAACAAGTTGTAGAGAAAGTCAATTGCAGTGACCATTTTAGTTTCGTGGTGTAGGTAGGTACTTTAGAAGAAAATTCCGATATAAGGCCAGATTGGCCAGTCTGCAAATATACAAGTTCGAACTGGAATTATACATGTTTTGTATACTTAACGTTAATATTGCCACAAATATACCTAATGTGTCTGGCTGCAATCTTTACATTTCAGAAGAAAATAAATTTAGTCACCTTTAAATGTTTTATTATTTGAATTATTATCCCAACCCTAATTCAACCGACTTAATTGAACTAGAAACTGCACCTGTTCGAACCTCGGTTGTAAAGGATCGTACATTTCCATGGATCACCTTTACTATTAAGGAGATGATGAAATTACGAGACGATGCACTTCTTGCATATCGTAGAACGAAGTCTGAGACTAAAAAGACTTATTATAAGGACTTCAAGTCAGAGGTTATTAAAGCTCTCTATTTTGAAAAGGTTGTCTACTTTAAGCATAATGTTAATAATAAAATTAAGGAACCTAAACAGTTATGGAAAAGTTTAAAATCAACAATTTTGCCTTCAAAGTCGACTGAACTTCCGTCTCATTTAAATGATCCTAATGCTATAAATAATCACTTTTTAAACTTACCTGGTAATCTTTACAATGATAGGTATTTCACTTCTGTCTTTCTTTGAATTTCATAAATTTAGTGACGCAGTTTTTAATATTCTTCCAGTCAGTTGCGAGCATTTAATTAAAACCATCACCTCACTTAAATCGAATGCTCTAGGTCCCGATAATATTAACCTTAAGATGTTGATAATGACCTTACCAGTAACACTTGAAGTGATCACTTCGATCATCAATACTTCCATCACAACATCCACCTTTCCTGATGCTTGGAAGACAGCTACTGTCCGCCCTCTACCTAAGATTCCTGATCCTACAACGATGAAAGATCTACGGCCAATTAGCATTCTCTCATGTATGTCCAAAATACTTAAAAAAACGGTCTTCGAATACTTAAAGAAACGATTCTTCTCTATAAATTCAGTAAGTTGGCTACACAACTTACTGAATTTATAGAGAAGAATCGCTTGCTACCGGAATTTCAATCAGGTTTTAGGAAGGGCCGTAGTACTTCTACTGCTCTATTAGATGTCACCGACAACATCCTAGCTGCGCAAGACCAGGGCCTTATTACTTTGCTTGTGTTATTAGATTTTTCTCGGGCTTTTGACGCTTTAAATACCTGTCTACTGCTGTCTAAACTTAGCTACTATGGATTTAGTGCGGATGCTATTGGTTGGTTCAATAGCTATCTGAGTGGTCGACGTCAACACGTCGAGCTTACTAATCCTGATGGTACTACGTCATCCTCAGCTGAAGCTCTAGTCGAGAGAGGTGTACCCCAAGGGTCTATTTTGGGGCCTATTTTATTCTCCATTTATACGGCAGATATTACGAGTTGCTTAAAAAATTGCAGATTCCATATATACGATGACGATGTGCAGTTATATGTCTCTTTTAGACCGGATGATGTGTGTACGGCAATCCAAGGGCTTAACGAGGATCTAACTCGAATTGCCGAGTGGTCGCGTCACAATAGTTTGGTTTTAAACCCTTTGAAAACCAAGTATATGGCTATTGGTACTAAGCATAAACTTGATAGTCTTCCGTCTTTAATGGACATCAGGCTATTGGGTGAGCCTATAGAACGAGTTTACATTGCACGGAACTTAGGACTCGTTATGGACGTTGGCTTGAAGTTTGAGAAACATATTACTGACTCTGTACGATCATGTTTTTATAAACTTAAAGTTCTCTATAACATAATCCTTAGTGAAGAACTACGTATCCAACTAGTTGAGTCCCTAGTGCTATCGAAACTTAATTATGTGGATACAGTGACTGGCCCGCGGTTGCTTAGTCGAACGAAGCGTTTGATACAGAGGGTAGAAAATGCTTGCGCTCGTTTTTGCTTCAAAATTCCACCTAGAACTCATGTAACTCCTTTCTTAAACCATAAATCAATTTTAAAGATGAAAGCGCGGCGAAAACTTCATCTTGCGAGTCTACTTTTCGGTGTGGTCAAACATAAAACTCCCGCATACCTCTTTGAGAAACTCACTTGGATCACCAGTAAAAGGTCACTTCGAAAGTGCTCTAAGCAGTTATAGCTACCCAACTTCACCACTCGGCAGCTTTCAGGGGCAGTTTTAGGTACGCAGCAACTAAATGCTGGAACAATATCCCTCCGCCAATAAGAAACCTACAAAGCGTTTATTCTTTTAAATTTAAACTAAAAATGTTTCTTATTGGCTGTCAAAAAGAGCATGAAGATCTCAGATGTGAGATCTCTATTTTATAATAGGTATATAATTTATTTTTTACTTTTGTCTGTGTTATACGCACTCTGTTTTCCCTGCATAAGTATCCTACCTATTCATTTTTACGTGTTTATTATTTTCACTTTTATATAGTCCCGCTCTAATAGGATATTATAATGATTTGTTTTGTGTCATTCATATTTGGCTACAGTTCGTTTTTGGTTCTACCTGCTGATTCTCTGCTACGCTCTACCTCTCTATTTTTGTGTGCTTGTCAAAGTAACTTTGGAGGTACTCACTCATATTAATTCTTTAAAGTTATACCTAGGTATATTTTTATTTTTACAGAGTTTATTTATTATTATGGTATACCCTACTCTTACATTTTATTTACAGTGTTTTTTTATTAATTATTGTTCACTCTATTTTAACCCGTGCGTGACTCTCTCTGCTGGTTCCGACGGAAGACCAGCGTTGCGTTGTATGGTTTCGACTGTCCAACACAACATAATGCTGAGCCGGAAACCCATTTGCAGCAGCACAACACTTAGACGATTGCGAGACACTCTTTACATATTTTTCTTTTTATTTTATTTTGTTTTATTTCTATGTCGTCTTTAGTTTTTGTGTTTTTTTTCTGGTTTTTTGGTACTTATTGCTGTTGCAAATAAATATTTTTTCTTTCTTTCTTTCTTTCAAACTCTGTTCAAAAATAAATCAAACTACCTTACTGAGTCAGTGCATTGCTTCTAACTTAATAAAGTTACTTTGTTGAGACGTTAGTTCTTTGTACTTTAAGAGTCTCTAAACTTACTTAGACGAGCTTCAATTTTGTTTGACTGGAGCTTGACTATTTTGTTTTAAGATGGATTACCTAAACAAATTCTAGGCCTAACATCGTGTTTGTTGCCCTGATTCTTCGCGGTATTGGTCGCGATAGAACAAGAGTTTAGTTCTAAGACTATTACTAATAGATCCCGGCGGGCCTACTGAATAAATGCTTTTTGACTTTAACTTTGAAATAGTTAATAAACTCACCTACCTATACACCTACCTCTTACAAATCAGCTCCAAAAGCATCTGACCTTACGCAAAATTCTACCTGAAAATATGCCTTACTCTACATACGAATAAAAAGAGTAAAAGGTACGTAAAATATAAGCAAGGTACATACTGCCAAGTCAATAAGTAAATATTTCAACATTCAACTGTAGTTTTTGAAATCTCTGTGTCGTTTGTCGCTTAGGAATTCAGGATTACCATAGGCGCCAGAAAGTGTACCTACCCAAACGTCACAGCAGCAGGTCATCAGCAAGCGCTAAATGGGAAACGGTAACACCCTAAACAGTTTGCACAAACACACAACCGTTATCACCCACATTATTTATACATGATTGACAAGGTTACCTCGCATTTCATGAGCCCGCGTATCGCGCTCAGGTCAAGTTGCAGGAAAGGTGAACTATTAATTACGTATTAGAATCGAAAAAGGCCTGCAGTGTCACAATGTTTAATCCAAGAGGGAAAATAGCATTTTGGATCCTGACCGCAACAATTATAGTGGCTGTAGCAGCGAATTCTATCTATCATGAAGACGAATTTGACGAAGATGACTATGATGATCAAAATTTTGCCGGAAATTCAACGAGGAAGGGAAAAATTCGTAAGTACTTTTAGAAACTAGCGACCTATTAGGGATAGGGATAACTTTAGATGAAACAAGGCCATTATTGTTCTGCGTGACCCTATTGTATTGAGCCCATAAGATAAATATTGCCCAGCTAATTCTATACCTTACCTTAAATAGATAACTTTATCGCAAAGTTCAAATTTGTAAAGTACTAAACTCTTTCATTCCTGAAATTACACCTCCAGGTCTCAATTTTTACACTGGCAAAATACTGCTAGCATGGAGTCCGGCTGAATTGCGAAGGAAAAGATTTAAACGCGTTCCACGTTCGCGTTATTGCGCATGGATTAGGATGCATTCTTTAATGATCCTGACTATAGTCTACTAGCTGACCCGCAGCTAACATTGTTTTGCCATATCATATAAGTACTACCTACGTAATATCTTTAGTAGGTGTTCGAAATGAACACCATTTTTTTCAGTACAACATTAAACTCGTTTAAAGTGCGAAAAATAGTCTTTAAAGGATATTAAATAAAACGCTTTTATTAATTTTAGACTTAGTAACATTTACTGCTTATGACCTTTTTTTTTTTTTTTTTTTTTATAACGTCAGAAAATCCATTATGGATACCCGACCGCCGTGGGGACAGCGGAAGGGTTATGTCGGACTCTCACCGACTAAAAACTGACGCGTGGCCGGCCTCCATGCCTGTCAAGGGGCTCCGCGATCTCCTACGGAACACAGCGGTGCCCCTCTCGCATTTTGCCTAAGCACTGTCCCGGGAATGGCACCCACAGCCACGCCCGGCACCCTCGCGGTGCTTACGGCGGCGCTCGCCACAGAGCGCCGCCGCCCTCCCGGGGTCCGCATCGTGGACAGTCGAAGTCCCCACTTCAGCCACCCGCGGACCCGGAAAGTCCCCTGTTTGGCAGGGGATACCACTCCGCCCCCCTCACGGGGGGGCAGGCGGTGCGGGACGGCCGTTAGCGCCCCGCCTGCGCCTCCTTCTCCGAGCGGGATCGGCCCTCTCACGATCCCGCTCAGCCGCCTCTTTCTGGACCAAAACGGCTTCACAGAAAGAGGCCATACTGCTTATGACCTACACAATCGATATCTAAATAGAAATAGTGTTAAGATTTAATTTTCAAAACGTCGCAAGTTCGATTCCCGTGCTGAGTCTATCGGTATTCTGTGACTAAGTATACCTAAGTTTTTTTTAATGTACCTATGTATGCAGTTTGCCTTGTTAGTCAAATCGATGACATGGTTCCTAAGAACCAGATCTTCGTATGTCTAAATGTTACGCCCTGTACATTAGATTTATGTAGCGAAATGTTATTGTTACCTACACGTATATTACAGTGTTCCCATTCGTCAGCATCGTTCGTTTTGCA
The DNA here is from genome assembly GCA_963565295.1 of Epirrhoe alternata. Classification (NCBI taxonomy): domain Eukaryota; kingdom Metazoa; phylum Arthropoda; class Insecta; order Lepidoptera; family Geometridae; genus Epirrhoe; species Epirrhoe alternata. The sequence goes on from OY751375.1 coordinate 9,271,204, forward strand.
AACACTGACTGCTCATCGACGAACATAATGACCGGCACGTGCCTGGCACGCAGGGAATGTCACAACCTTAACGGTACCATCACAGGGCTCTGTGCTGGGAGACGAGGACGGTGTTGTGTCGGTAAGAAAAATTTGATACTTTATACATAGTGCGTGATAAAAAAAAGAAGTGCCTAACCGAAGCGGACACTGCCGATGACGTATGACGTAGACGTAGACAGACGTAGCAGCCAATGATGATGATTATGTAATTTTTTTTTTGTCTAAAATAATACATTTATTACATTATGTAATTGGTAACAGAGTCTAAAATTATGAACACGATTATGGTGTAACCAGGCGAATATAATCATACAGAGTGTAAGTTCGTTTCAAGCACTAAAAATGAGATGTCAAATAATGTATGTTAATATTTTGTAGTGTCCCGTTCGTGCGGTTCTGTTTCAAATGTGAACAACACCTACTTCACGAGTCCAGGATACCCAGCCGCCTACGCAGGAGGAGCTACTTGCAACATCATTGTGAATCGGTGTAACAACCTTATCTGCCAGGTAACGATTACATCAGTTTTTAATATAGAAAAAAACTAACTAGGTATTTTTTGACAAAGAAAATCTGTTGACGCTGAATAGGACTAGCATGGCGATCGCTCCGAAAGCATACGTGATGAATTGACGACGGAGACGCATATTACGCATCCCGACTATCGGAGTAACAAGCTGTTATGTTCATTCAAACAAGCTGTTATAAAAAGGTTCCCGATCAAGACACTATTAATTGCAAAATAGCCAATCGACAAAGAAAAGGCTCTTTTCACCTTATGAGAATAGAGAATGTAAGACCATAATTCACACATTCACTCTTCGGTCTGCAAATCAAGCTATTATTTTACAGCTGCGTATCGACTTCTTGGACTTTGTGACCGCACAGCCTAACGGTGACGGTAACTGCGTGACTGACTTCATCACGATCACGGGAGGGAACACTTTGGTGCCCACTCTCTGTGGGGACCTCTCAGGGCAGAGCATTTACGTCGACTTCAATGGGAATGCTGCAATCACAATCTCAGTTTCTGCGACACTTGCGACGAATTTTGCTAGGCGATGGAACATGAGACTGACGCAGTATAGCTGCGACTGTCCGGGAATAGGTAATTTGACGAAAAATTCGGCCTCTTCTTGCTTAGAGATTTCAGGTCTAAAATATCACATTGTTTTCAGCTCCCAACGGCTGTCTCCAATACTACACCGGATTATCAGGCACAATATCGAGTTTCAACTACGGATCTGCAGCCAACACACTGCTCAGTGCCTCCTTGGTGACTGGAACTCGGCAGATCATCAATACGAACTACGGAATCTGTATACGAATGGAGGCTGGATACTGTGCTATACAATACGCTCAGGTAAACACTTTTATTCTCAAGCATTTCCCTCCACCATACTCAAGTTAAGTTCATCGTGAACAATTTTCTGCTGACAGGCTGCAAACGACATGTACTCATTCACGCTGACGGGCGACGTGGAAGGCGCTGACAACACGGTACTGGGCACAGCTCTAGGTGCGTTGAGCGGCAATCCATGCGTGACCGACTTTGTGGTCATACCCAACCCTGTTGTATCCGCCACAGGCGTCGGTGTAGGCACTGACCGCTTTTGTGGTCTGGGTTTTGTGCCTGTTCAAAGTAAGTATATAGCATCGCAATCCTCTTTTCTTATTGTATATTTGTGAGTATCCAAGTCTGTGTGATAAACATTTGGACAAGAAGCCAACTGAATGTATAATTGTATACCAAGAACGATTAAGCTGTAGATGTCACAGAAATTATTACGTCCTCATCTTTCTTGTAGTTTGTTCTCTAGAATATTTTGATGATGAATTAGATAGTCTTTGATTAATTTGTAATATTTTCATACACAGCCGGAGCGAAACCTTTCGTCTTATACGTGGTTACAGACGGCTCAGAAGGAGCTACGGTCACCACTCCACCAGACGTCGCCAACCGAGGTTTCTCCCTCACGTATACTCAGATTGCCTGCTGATTAAACTTCAAAGCTCTTCTCTTGTCAATCATCTCTTTCTTACGGTTCTTAGTGAAATATCTATGGTAAATTGTAGGTCTGGTACTATAAATAAAATAAAATAAGCTTTATTTCCACACTTGAGTAAAAGTTAATAAAAAAGTATAAAAAAATATGTGCATCAGTTAATTTAAATATGGGCCGCCTGTGGCGGTGAAAGCCGCCACAGCTCTGGTACTAGAGACACTTAATAACCGCAAAGCACTGTGTAGGACAGTAATGTACATGTTCCTACCGGATCCGACTGAATAGCAACAAGTATCCAGCCGTATTATCGGATAGCTGGAAAATAACAAGGTCTGATGGATACCGGATAGTAAACCGTTATCCATGGAATATTTTATAATTCCTTTTTTTTTAGTAGGTAGGTACCTTTTTATTACCAAAAATGTTTATAAGTAGGTATGCCGTCCATTATGTCGAATAGTATTTAATGTTCTTGAAAAGATAACTCTCAACTTGCTCTTATTGTAGGCGACGGCCTACAGCAGTAGGCCAATACCAGTCACTGGAAATAATAGAGTTATTTTTTCGACAAAATCAATATAAAATGGTGTGGGTAAAATAAAGAACGAAATAAAATTTAAAATGTGTTTTATTGACATAAATGATTACTGAATTCACCATTATTATGTTCTATTCTAAAATTATTTAACAAGTTATCAACAAATTAGGACCTAGTTAACAGAATTCTACAACCTAGAAGTTTATCTACATGTTGAATGGTAACTACTAGCTAACACGTTCAGTATGAGCACTGGGTCGTTAAATAAATATTGATTATTATTTTGCAAAAAAAAATCGTAAGAAAACACATCTATAAAATTTTAAACTACAGCAGCGCTTCAAGTGTTCACACGTCTCTCAAACACCGTGGAAATAATAGCTTTCTTTTAATCTCATTTTTATAATAAGTGTAGGTAGATAGATCGCCATAATCCATAATTTTGAGGCTTACCTCAAAACACTTTATCCAAAGTAAAATGGTACGTTTATTGTAATCGAACCGTTAATTCAATTTGTATAAAGAATTCAAAATGAATGTGTCACAATTCATTTTTACAATTGATTTAGTCCACTTCACTATTTCTTCATTGCTTCTGTCGATTTAGTTCACACAAGCACCCCAATTTAAATAAGAGACTATTTTAATAATACAGTTCGTCACTTGAATGTAAATTCATCATAATAATTATGTTTCTTACCAATATCCAACGTTTGTAACCGGTAAGTTATTTTTTTTTACACCATAAAATTTTCCAGTTCTCAACGATTTTTTAACGATTTTTAACGGTATAATGACAAGAAACTTGGCTACTATGGCAAAAGTATTTCTAATATAACGCAAGAGTTGGTAAATACGATTAAGTCATAGTAAAAAGCATGAAGCTATTTTACATCTTTTCAATATTATTCATCCGCTTACGCAGGAAGATAGCAAAGTTCTACGCACAGCAACATGGAAATGTTGAAAACTTTAGTGCGCAACAGCTTGCTGTGCGGTTACCTTGCCCATATTCTTAGCGATAGCATCTTTGATGCTGTAGTACCACGTTGCGATATCCGTGTTTTTCTTGAGGTCCTCAAAAGCTTGGCATCCTTCGATGCTGCTAAGGACTCCATAGACCGTGACGTCAGCAAGGCTGGGCTTGTCACCGCCGAGGAAGGTGGTACCTTTAGCTTTGACGGCGGCCGACCACTCGCGAGCTGCGTCGTACAACGACTCGCGCGCATCTTCTTTTATGTTGTGTCTGAAATTAATTATTGGTTGTTAACTCTGGTGATCATCGTGAAGGAAGGAGACGTCATTCTTTAGGTTATTTCACGTAAAAGTGCGTAACTTTTAATAACAATAATAATACAAATCTGAAAGTCAAATCACTATCGCTTTGAATGAAACATTTTGAATATTAACTAGCTTACTAGTTTAGTTTATTGACTAGCTTCTTCGCGCAGCTTCGCTCGCGTTGTACCAACATTTCGAATAGCCTTTAACAGTTCACTGGTTAAGGCATGATTGAGACACAGACATCCAAAAATACTCACCAACTTTCAGATTTAGGTAGGTAAGATTATGAAATGTAATATTAGTTAAATGAACTTTTTAGGGTCCCACTAAAACTAAAAGATGCCACTTTACATATTAATATGAACCCTCATTTCACTTCACAGCATCATAGCTTTACATGGCGTAAATTGCGTAGAATTAAAGTTCATATTAACAACCAGCCCCCTTAACATAGCAATTGTCTAGGTACCAGAGAATAGATAAAAATTACAGTAATGACATTAGAGTGTGGATAAAGGTAACTTTTATCCACATTCTACCCGTTTTATCCACACTCTAATGTCATTATTGTAATTTTTATCTATGCCATGCTAAGAGGGCAGGAGTAGACATTTAAAATCCTACAGCTCCTTACCTCTTCTTAAGCCTTTTGGAGATAGCCCACATGGCAGCGGCTCCTCCGTAGACCATAAGCGCGCATTCCCAAGAGGGAAAGGCCTGTCGCCAGCCCCCCGCGCGCTCGAACCAACGGAACGTCTCTATGGCTTCGCTGGCCGTACGGTACACATTAGGCGACAGGGTGTGCACTAGTACATTATCTGCCCATTCGCGCCACTTACGTTCTTCCCTGAAAGAGATTACTTTAAATTACAGATTTGTGCATGAACATTTATGGAAAAAAAACAGATGAAATATAAATACATATGAACAATATATATAACGTAGCGATTGACACCTCAAGCATCAAAATGCATGGGGACAATAATTGCAATTAGGTTAGCTACCTACTACTTCTTAATTCGGTCAGGTTATGAGTCAGTAGTCGTGGGTCTCGGGCCATGGGTGGTGAAGATTTATTCCTTCTTTATTGATTTTTTTTTCTTTACTGATATGAAAGTGTTACATAATACAAAATGTTCTTTAAATAAATGTAATGTTCAAGTGGTGTCTTTGGAAGAGTATAGGCCGTGGACTGATTAGGCGAACTGTGAGCGGTTAACTGCTTGCCTCCAGTTCACCTCCCTATATATTTTAAATGGAGTGTAATTTTCCCTTAATATTATTTTCCATGTGATCATTATCATGTTGACTTACTTTTCTTCATCTTGCATCTTCGCATTGGAAATTGGTGCATCACTCATCACAAAGTATCTGTTAGCAAACTCAATCGACTCTTTGCCATCTTTGACAACATTATGGGCAGGGTAGTACTTAATAACATTTGATAGTGAATAAGATGGATCGAGGAAGTATGTCTCCAAGATAGATATAATTGCTGTACTATCCATAAGTTGCTGCAACAAAAAGATAGATTTTTTTGTATATTATGAAATTAAATGCAACAAATAGCAGACAGATAGAACTAGCTTTTATTTCTTTAACTGACCTGGTATCCTCCTTCTGTCTGCACTAGCATGATCGGCACTTTCTTGTATTTGGACCACTTAATGGACTGCCGAAGAACAGCGTCAACCTCCACAATTTCATAGCTAATGCCGCGAGCATCTAGGTAGGCCCGCACCTTGCAGCAGAATGGACAAGTCCTGTATTGGAACAGGACAATGTGGACATCATGTGCAAACGTCTCACTGGTGATCTGAATCAAAAATATATATTAGGTATCCCACTTTCCACTATCCCACTCATATGTATAATAAAGCTGAAAGTTTGTGAGTTTGTTTGTATGTTTGTGAAACTTGAAATATGCACAGATAGTGAACCGGAATAGCATAAAAGCTATTCAAAATGTTGGTACCATGTGGAGGCGCGCAGTAGCAAGTAATAAAAAAAAATTACTAATTCGAAAGTGGATAATGTTTGGATTTCCGATGCAGAGGCTGAGACTATGAATAGATGGTTATAAGCCAAATGTGTATTTATTTTTACGTAAGTATCGGTCTGACTACCCCTCAAAAGCTATATTCTAGGGTCTTCTATGCTATGATCTGTGAAAATTTCGTTACGTTTTACATTTGGATAGATAATCATACCTTATAATGAGGTTTGTAGTTGGGCAGCTCCTTCAGTAAGGCATACGCATTATTTTCAGCTGGTGCTGTTTGTTTCTTACTGTTTACTTTGTAGTGTGTATAACCTCCATAGCCAGCGCCGATGAGGACACCAATACTGGCACTTACTAACGTAAGCTTCGCAGTCGACCTAGGCCGGCTTTTTGTTGAAAAATATATTTTCTCTAAATTCACATTATCCCTAATCGAAGAGAGCACAATTTTACGAATTAATGTGTGCGTCGGACGCCACATTTTCGGTTGAGATTTAGGCAAGTTTTTCTTTTCTATATTTTCAGGTTTTCCCTGATTTGATAAACAGACGTACTCTAAAGCGCAGTATCAGATCAGTGTTGCCAACCAACAGTTATACTAGCGAGCTCTTACCACTAGAAAACCACCAGAAAACCACTAACAAAAAATTATCCCAGATCCACAATCGCTAAATTTTCCACTAAAAATCTTCTTTGGTGCTGATTTGTTTTACAACGCTTACTGGTACTTTCATAATCATTGCAGCATTTTCTTTTCCTTCCAACCTCAAACCACAGCGTACTCTTAATAGAGCAGTTTAAAGTTTTAAATTCGTTCCATTTCGCTGCTTGTTTTTAAATACTTACCTACATTCTTAATGCTAAAAATGTCTCTCAACATCGGTTAGGCCTAGTTTGGACTAGGCTTGTATTTTAGTCGAGTAGCGAGTAATCTAGTAACAAAACGTGTCTGAACACCCAAGGGCGGATCTACCTAATAAGGTGTATGTTGGTAGGTAGGTAGGTCGTCCATGGTAGTACCTAACAGTTTGCACTGTTATACATACCTACTAAATCTTTGGTACGGAACTCTCGGTGAGCGAATCTGACTCGCACTTGTCCGGATTTTTTTCCCCCGAACTTAACGCTCTAGCAAACGCTGATTATCATCTTTCATTTGCAAGTGGGTGAAAGGGATGCAACGAACAAAACACGCAATTCCAGCCAAGGATAGACAATAGTTTCATTAATGTTTTTTTCTGTTATTTTACTAATATATTATTGGCTAACGAAACGAGCCGCAATTTTTTGAGATTATTTTTTAATAGCAAGTATGTACTGTATTGTTTTAAATTAGGAACAAAATTATTAACATTGATAATTGCGTTAGAAGAAAAAAGGGAGGATTTTGCCCAGCAGTGGGATGGACTGAAATTATAATAATATAAATATTGTGTTGTTTCTCTCAAGATATTGTCCATAGTAAATAGAGGAAGTGAAAATCAAACCCAGATCTTGCAATGCTAAGAATAACTCGATAGCGGTATGTGGTGTAAGATTTCGCTCGCATCTTAATAGGCGAGCGTAGCGAGCCGCAATTGAAGCCGCAATTTTTGAAGAAATTGACTCCAAAAATTATTGCAACGCATACACATTATACACGTGCCCCGTGCGTTTGTTTATTTTATTTTTAATAATTATCATAAACAAGCCTTAGAATATAAATAAATAAACATCGATGTATGTATTTACAAACAAAAAGTATATAAAGTAGTTTATCAGTTATCTGGTTCCCATAGTACAAGCTATGCTAAGTTTGGGGCTAGATGATGCTGTGTGAATTGTCCAGCATTATTATTATTATTATCTTCTTCAAAAAACCCTCAGATAACAGTACCTATCTGAGGGTTTTTTTTCAGTTTTTTTTTCAGTTGCAACTGAGAAAAATGGAACGTACTCGCTACTTGACTAAAATAGTAGCCTAGTCCCTGCGAACGATTATAGCGAGTAGTTTGGCGACTAGATTAATCGCTACTCGACTAAAATACAAGCCTAGTCTGAAATAGGATTTAGCCTAATTAAATAAAAGATACTATGGAAACGTGTAATGGACTGAGTTATCGCATTTTAGTACTTTTACTAAACCACTATAAAATCCACTAGCCACTAAAGCCAATATTTCACCACTAAATGAGGGGTTAAAACCACCAGATTTAGTGGAAAATCGACTTTCCCCCGGTTTCTTCAACGGACATTCGTAGGTAAGAGCTACGATTCGTTTCCACATACAACAGTTTGACAGCTAGAAACCGGCGGTAAGTTAGCTGTCAAACTTTTGTATGTGGAAACGAGTCGTAGCTCTTACCTACGAATGCCCGTTGAATATAGAAACCGGGCATTTGGCAGCACTTGCAATACTGCGGCAGTATTACTCTGTGGGCATAACAGGGAGATTATAATCTATGGACGGTATTTCGTTCATTCCTCAGAGTAATCATAGTTCATTCGCTAAAGAAATTCCACAGATTACTAGATAGAATGACTGTGTGCGCCATCGGTCTACTAAAGTTGTGATTTTTTGATTCAGCTAAATTCGTGAAAAGTGAACTTATTTGAATAAGTAGTTAAAATTCCATAGTAACTTCTTTGGTTAGAAGCGCGACACAGGCTCGGTTTTTAATAAAAGTGCGGTTGATCAGGCGCCATAAGTAAGGTAGTAAATTCTAGTTCACATCTTGGTCTCAGAATTGCCGCGTTAGAGCATGAATCTTTTTTGTGGTGTCAGTTAGGTTGCGTGGCGCCTATCTAAAATATAATATTTATAGAAAAGTGGTTATGCCCGAAGCATGCCATCGACGTCGCGGTCGAGGGGCACAGGGCGCGGGCCCGACGGGCCGCCGCGGCCCCCGGTCATAGCGCCCATGTCGGAGCGGCAGCAGCTGGCTCTGGTGATGCAGATTTCGTCACAAGAGTCCGCTCCAGGTTCGTCATACATATCAAAACAAAAACAAGGAGAATTTACACACATTGAACTTAGCAAGTGTTAACTTCCCGCCATTACCAAATACAGCCGTTCCGACACCAGCTGCGGAGGAGAGGAAGCGGACAAGACAACAAAGGAATGGCAGGGGAGAAACTCCACTTCATGTTGCATCCATCAGAGGTGATCATGACCAGGTCAAAAAGCTACTTGAACAGGGACAAGATCCAAACATTGCAGATTTTGCTGGTAAGTCAATTCTTCCTAAAATCAAAAATATATTCTTTATAAAGAATCTGAGTCATTGCTCATTAGTAAACAAAAACATTTTGAGGAAACAAAAATACTTATTTAGCATATTATGGAAAATGCTTGAGACAGGAGAATGTCAGATAAATATTTTGTCAGATAATAAATCACATTGAACTCAATCTCAAAGTATGTATAAAATAAGTGATTTTTTCGTGTATATCATGAACAGCCATTTAAAATTATTGTTACATTCACAGTTCATCTCAGCATGGTGACCTATTCCATGTCTATTATTTTGATTACCTGGATGTTCCTTCATACTCAATATTTGTGTTACCTATATTATAGCATGAACTGTTTCATTCTATGGATCATTTTCATTGTTTATGCTATAGGTTCTGTTTTGTACTTTGTCGCTACTATCTATATTGTTCAATTTGTTGTGCACATCGATGTTGTAGATCACCTTTAAAATAATACTGACACTTTATGTGTTAAAAATGTTGCCTCCGATAGTTCTTCATTGACTCCAATATAGTATTACAATACTGAAAAATTTTAACCTTTATTTTATAACTTTCAGTCAAATTATGTTGTCCACTAGAGAATTCATCTGATAAAGTCATATAAAGTGCCAGCATTCAAATGTTGCATAAATGCAACAAGTGGATAAGACACAAAGAGGTGCATATAAAATAAATTGAAGGTATCACTTGCAATATTATGCACTATAATCTGCATTTATGCTCTTTGAGGTGTTTATTTTCAGAAGTATATCCCATTTACAATGGTGTAAGTGTTATTAGTCTAACTAAATCTAATTGTGTTATTGAATATTGGAACCGTAGTATTTATATTTTCTTTGATTGGAGCAGCTCAAGAATTTTTGGTTAAAGGTTCTTCACTAGTTATGAAAACTTAATTCGAAAAGAGAAATTGGACAGCTATTTCAAATAACCTGTAACATACTTGTTTTAATTTTCCTTAAAGTTTTTATAGTTTTTATAAAATTTTGAAATAATAACATAAACATTGAAATACTTAACTAAATGTTTGTCAACAAGAGTTACAAAAAATACTCAGTATAGTTGTTAACTGGGATTGTTTTGAAAAGAGTACACCATTTCTGTAACGGTTGTTAAAACTCAAATAATAAATGTGACTTCAGTTTTCACTCCCATACAGAAATGGTTCAAATAAATACCTTATTGCTGGTGCATTTACCTACTGATACATAAATATAATTACAGAAAAGTAGAAAGTAGTTATATACAGGGTTGATTTCAATGGGCCTTAAAAGGAGACCTTTAAATCTTTAAGATAGATTACCTACTTTACTTTAAGTTACTTTATTTTTTATAAGTAAAATAATCTTGAAGATTTATAGACGTTTCCCTCCAGGGCCCATTGAAATTTTCAACCTGTTTAGGTAAATCTGACTTAGTGTGACATCATAATACAACCAAAGTAGCAGTTATGAAATAATTGCATTTTATCACAGAGCCTGACACTGGTCGTATCAATAAAACCCAATAAACTCGACCCCAGCATACATGCAATTTATACCAATTGTTAGTTTGCCTCAGTGAAATAAATTGATACAGTACTTATAGACAAAGTAGACTCTATGGTCTTTATTGGTCAATAATATTATAATATAAATAAGGTATTTTCAATATATAGGAATTTTGTTAGGTATGTTTAATTCCCAGTGCAAAAAGTGGTTTTGATTTGACTGTTGTAATTTAACATAATTATGTTATGCAAATAGTGAAACCGATTATTTATCATTTCCTTTTTTTTTTGCAAGACGTTTTTGAAAGTAATTAGATTGTGTTTTCTAAGATCAAGAAAATTTGTTCCGCCGAATGATGAATTAATGTGATTCGGTGAACACTTCTTCAAATTATGGTTTAGGTAAATCATAAAAGAATTATTTGCAAACTGAAATAACTTTGTTGTGCAAAGCCATGACTTATCATATTGCAGACTACAATAGATCAAAGCAAACAATATCATGTAATGTACATTACCTTGTCATTGTAATGCTGAGTAGGCTTTGAGTAGTTATGTTCTTATTGTCTATAAGTTCGACTGCCTTACAACTATTGTGTGTTGAATGCAGTTTGTCTAGGATTTTATAGATATAGGCTATCTGCTGTTGACAGGAACTGCGGATTCGAATCTCAATGCACTGGTGGGGGACAACTTTTTTGTAGTAATCTGAGATTTAGATGGTTTTTAGACTATGTCACTCACAGTTTTGGTTTCAGGAATGATACAGGGGCTGTGAAGAGAAATATCAATAGTTTTAAGCCGATGATCTGAATGTTTAAATAATTCTTTTAATGTTATAATATTAGTAGGTTAGTTACATAATAGTTAAGTTACAAATTCTAGGATGGACTCCTTTGCATGAAGCTTGCAGCTATGGATGGTTCCAAGTTGTTGAACTACTTGTGAACAGCGGAGCTAATCTAAATGCGAAAGGATTGGATGACGATACGCCATTACATGATGCCACTACTTCAGGAAACCTCAAGATGGTTAAATTTCTGATTGAAAAAGGAGCGGACCCTTTTGTGAAGAATACGAAAGGCAAGATGCCATCGGACTATGCAGCACCACCCATTTTTGAGTATCTGGAATCTTTAGTGAAAGGTACGTTCATTTTGTTATAATTACGAACACTAACATATTACTAGTTAACATTAAAGTCGTTCGTTTTAAGATTCCAACATCATCATAATCCCCCCCTGTATTCCACTTTTACGTGAGAATTTTATATTATACTTATATTTTCGGTAGATTTAACTAGCCACTTCGTCAAAAATCTCACGATCTCTCGATCACCGTCATGAAAATTAGATTAGCGTAGGTAACCTACTAGTGGACATATTTATAAAGTAAAAGTGAAAATGTATTTATTTGAAACAAACAAACATGTGAAGCGCAGTACATTACGAGCAACTTTTTAACTAATCTAATAGGTACTAAACAAAGCATTCATTTAACATAACAAAACTATAAATACATAATATACGTTGCAATAGCAAATTATAATTCGTGCACTGACTCCCACCCTAGGAAAACCTGTGTTGTTGTGGGTAGTTAGTCCTCTTTCGTGTTGGGTCAGTTGTTATTGCAAATTCTTACAAGTGCGCTAAAAAATAGTGCGACAGTGCAAATAAAAATCTTCGCATTAAGAATATTTAATTTTTTTGGGTCTCTAAAGATAGTAGGTACAGAGAGTAAAAACATAACTCTCCTATTAACGCTGTCGGGCAAAAATGTACCTGCAATAATAGAGAAGCTTACATCAACTCATAATTACGTTTTAAAACTAAAAGAAAAACCGACTTCAATGTTCGACTCTACACACGGCATGACTCAGGGAATCAATAAGCCATCCATAAAAATCTATACTTATAAGAAAAAGAAATCAAATCGACAGATAATGCTTAGGCTCCACCGGCGTTTAGGGGCATTAATTACCAAAACTGCATACATTATATGTCAAGTTTCGCGGCACGTGAGTTCCTGGCATTAGTAAAGCGTCAATTTGACATAATGCATAAATAGTCATAGACTTATCTGTCGATTCGATTTACAATGGCTAGGAGGAAAGGTTTTTAGCTCGGACGTATGATTCTTGGTCCGAGGTTTTTAGAGTTTTACGGGAAAACTATCAAACCCTCAGGAATAAAATTTATATGGGACCACCTCTGGAGTATATATACCCTTTGAAACAAAAAAATAATTTTGAAAATCGGTCCACAATTGGCGGAGTAATCGCGTAACAAGATACAAAAAAAACATACAGGCGACTTGAGAACCTCTTCCTTTTTTTTAAGTCGGTTAAAAATTACACTCTGTACTTTTTATAATATTGTCGCACTAAAACTAGTACCTATTAAGGTCAGGTGGGGTAAGTGCAACATAGTTTATTTTTTTCGATCTCGACCGTTCACACTCGACGGACTAACGTATCATCCGTCGAGTGTGAACGGTCGAGTGTTTTTCTATACATTTGTCAGTTCTGGCGTTCCGCGACCGATAATCCGCGACGGATCTTCGGTCAGATGTGAATCCACCCTTACATCGGCAAAAGCAGTGACAATCACGAATGATTCATAATTCGTAAAAATATTCGATCCCCGCCGCGGGATAAATGTTGGTATGATCTGCAAATATTTATCTCGGATCTGGGTGTTTCTATGTATAATATGTATGTATTTACAAACAAAAAGTATACAAGTAGTATATCAGTTCTCTGGTTTTTATAGTACAAGCTTTGCTTAGTTTGGGGCTAGATGATGCTGTGTGAAATGTCCAGCATTACAACACACAAGCGCGATTTCACCCACTGCGCCACAGAGGTCGTGAAAACGCACGTGATGGCACTTCTAACTTGATTCATACTTATTTTTACATGGATTATGTGGAATAACATTATCTAAAAGGCTTTTAAATTACAAATCTTAATTTTGACCATGAGTTTATCTAAAGTCCTTTTTAACCGACTTCAAAAAAGGAGGAGGTTCTCAATTCGCCTGTATGTTTTTTTGTATCTTGTTACGCGATTACTTCGCCAATTGTGGACCGATTTTCAAAATTATTTTTTTGTTTGAAAGGGTATACTCCAGCCAGAGGTGGATTTTATTCCTGAGGGTTTGATAGTTTTCCCGTAAAACTCTAAAAACCTTCCCGCCTAGCCATTGTAAATCGAATGGACAGATAAGTCGAACATTGAAGTCGGTTCGTCTTTTAGTTTTAAAACGTAATTATTTTGAATCGGTTAAAAAAATGCCTATGATGTGTGTTTTTTTTATTGTTTCCACTGCAACCCACTTACACGCTACGCATAAATTGATGTCATTGGTAGCGTACGCGTGGCTTGCTCGAATATGGCGCTCACAGTACGTAGCCTCGTACGTAGCTCAATGCTCTGTCAACGCCATGCACGCTGTGCTGTGTTCGTTCGTTTGATGAATATTCAGATGCTTCCCTTCCCACCACGATTTCTGACTTCAAGGGCCAACTTTTCAAATATTAAAACAAAGTTCTAACCTAGTACCAAATATTTCAAACCGTATAACAGATCTGTCTGAGTGAAAGAAAATACCCTGGCCTGTTGTTGGCTTATTTACGTAAACTACCACAAATAACCTTTTTTTCTACTCTGATATCCCCTTTGATTACCGTTTTGGCCTCAAAGTAAAAATCAGAGTCTAAGTACCTACCTACTTAAAACAAATTCCTACAAAATTGTAACAAAGTACCTAGGTACTTAACTAATTAATTACCTGTAGTAACTAGGTGCTAGCTTTTTAGACTAGATGTAAACAACGAATAAAAAAATATCATCATCATCCCACACCTACGGTAGCGGTAGAATCACGGTAGAATAGAATACAAGAATAATCAATAATTTGTCGCTTGGCGTGAACGGGGTGTGTATGTGTGAAAGACACGCCTCAATTTATACACATGCGCACACTGTGTAGGAAATGTAGAAGAAAGAGACGAAATATACCAACCATTGTAGTGAACTTCGTGCAAGTCTCGGGCCGCGTTGCTCAGTTTGATGTGTCATTGATTGTGCTGTCACTCTTCGCTTACGTTCCATTACACGTTTAATCAACAACGGAAATCAGCTTTTATTTTATTTGATTAAATTTAAATTGAAAAGTTTATTTGACATACATTGTATTGTATAAAAAATCTATTCGTGTAAATATTTTTATGTTTTATGAATAAATCCATAACTATAAAAAAAAAAAAAAAAAACTATTTAGTACTTATATATAAAGGTTCTCTTACGTCCAAGGTTTAAACTTTTTTGTTTTTTTGCTTAATTTTTTATGTACCTACATGAATTCCACCTAAAAGAATGTATTTTTAAAAGCTTTTAATTAACTTGCAATGTTTGTATGTATGTATGTTTGTCCGGGTCAAATCTTGCAAGCTTAATTTAACCCACTTCCCGGTGTCCGATTGAGCTCAATTTTAGTACACTTATGAGTCCTCGGTGACAATGCAATAATATGGTAACAGCGAGCTGATCTGATGATGGATTCAAGAGCTGTTCCAGGAAACTTCTCAGAAAATAGGCCGATTGAGTTGAAACTCGGTTCGTAGATTAAGTACCTATTATCTAAAATTTTCTAATATGATGACAGCGAGCTGATCTGATGATGGAGGGAACTCCTCAGATAATAAGTTGATTGAGTTGAATTTTTTTACTTACATCGGTGAGTTCAATCGATCAGATCACGGTAATCCATTAAAAGCTTGGACTTGTTGAAAATTAAAAAAAAAAACACCTTATTCTTTAAATTTTTGTATATTTGGTTTGAAAACAAGAATGAAGTACCTAAAAAGTAAAGTAAGTAGTAAGTGGCCTTCTAAAATTTTTTTCTAACTGTTATTACTTACCTGTAAATGTAAAATTACTGTTTGTGTGGCTCGCACTCCTTCTTTCTCGTAAGAAATCATGCAAAAATAAAACCGCCACAAGTGCGAGTCAAGTCAACGACTCGCACACGAAGGGCTTCGACACATCAACTGTTACTAGGGGATAGATTCAACTAGCGATAAGTAAAACAAACCAAAAAGGTCATTCAGTGCCGTTTCTTTTTTCAGAGCGATCTAGAAATCGATTTTTACTAGCGATATCTACACTCATGGACATAATTAGAGGAATTAAAAAGTTATACCGTTTATTTTTACAAATGTGTACTTACACCATTCTCTGAATACTTCACCTAATTGGCAACCCCATTGCACCATACCATTATTTTATTAGAAAGGTAAGGTAAGGTGCAATGAGTACGTGTAACGAAACGTTTTGGGGCGTGTTGTTTGGCAGCTTGCCTCGCCAAACTTCACTTTGACAGTTCTTTTATTTAAAATATTTCCAACTCAACAACCTCAGCTATAACTAGCCACTGTCATGGTAGCCTTGCTACAAAAGTAACCAATTCTAAATTTTTTCAAACTTGCTATATTTAGTTAAATTTATTCTGAACTTTGAAGCTTTATTTTACTTTTTTTTGCATTTTTCATTATTATCTTATTATATGGGTACGATTTTAAAATGCATAGGCAAGAGTCAGGTTGGCCGAGTGGTATTGTGCCTTGGCTTTTGATCTGGGAATTGCCTATTTTGATATGAATCCCGGCCGTGTTTAAATTGTTCCTATTTAGTTTTTGGTTTCTTTTAAGCCGGGTCCGCAGCGCTAATTTTTTAACAAATTATATTAATCAAAAGGCAAACCGCCCGTCCTCTGCACCTAATTGTTGTTATTTTTTTGTTTATTTTCTCTTATGGTTTTTGACAAATAAAAATGCGCACACTGCTTTTCATAAGTAATTTTAACGTTGACATCTTCAGCATAAACACTTCCCTTTCCCGCAGGCGAATACAACATTCTCGGAAAACATATTTCCGAGAAGAATGGATAACATCCCCCGCATTCGTTGTTGTGATTTTTGTCTAGGCCACGCCCCTAAAGACATGTTATTTTGTATAAAAACACGAAAACACGTAGCTGCGGACCCGGCTTTAGTCACGTGGACGGAAAGTATCAAAATCTAAGAACACGATCAACGTAAAAGTTCATTATCAGTTGGTAACACAGGCTTAGGCTGCGGCGAATGGCCGCTTCATGACAGCAACTTTGCGACGGTGTCGCGGACCGATTTAGCACAAAGTTTTATGTCGATTATAAAAGTGGAGAAACACGTAAAAACTCTCAAAATAGGGGCCGACGACGTGAAATGCAAAGGAGGACGCTCTCGCACAAACAAGGGGAGTCGTTTTAGGCATATTTTTTTATAAAATGTTATGTGTAAATGAAGACGCACGCCGCACACATTATTCACGATCGTGCTGTGACCCCTGTGTAAACTCCTAATAATGACCTGACTGACGTGACAAAGTGAATTTTCTCGCAGGATTCCTATTATCGCTATTACCACTGGTAAAAGTTAATTATTTCTCAAGGAAAGTACTTTTGTGTTGTTTTTTTGTTCTGTTGAAGACATTACGGTATTACGGACGGATAGTAAAGGTAAGTTTGAAGATCGTGACCGTTTACTCAAATACCTACCTATTGAATGGTGCGTATTCTTTGTACAGCTGATAATTAAGTAATTTATTATAATGTGGTTACTTCTTGTTAGTAATACTCATAGGTAGTCATCATTTACTTTGTTTGTTATGTTGTACCTACCTACCTACCTACTACCACTACTTTGAGTGTATTTTACGAATACTGTAGGTGCTTAAAAATATTTTATAGGTAGGATATTTTACAATTAAATGTACATTTCTATGAATAATATTATTTTCGGTTCTTACTTTAAATAATTAAGAATAAAAACAAATATAAATTTCCAAATTGTTGGCTTTATTATACCTACTTATATAATAAACAATTATTCAAGTAGGTAACTTAAACGTATTTTTGTATACCTAACCTACTATACCTAATTATAAACATTTTTGAGGTTAGTCCATATTTCTTATCTGAAAGGAAACAACTCCAAGCACATTTTATAAATCTTCTTTCTCTTTAATAGTGATGATTTACAAAAAATATTCCATCTTTGGGGTACCATCACTAAAGTAAAAGAAAATTTAAGTATTTACTTTCTGTTTTAAATATTTATGTTCAGTACCTACCTACTTTTTAGATTTCAAAGTATTCTGTTAATCAAGTTGCAATTATCCCACTAACCCCAGTCTAATTATATTTGTATAAAAAAAAAGTAAATTTTAATTAAATTTATGTCGATGCGTATAGAATATAGATTTTTAAAACTTGCCTGGTGCAAAAAAACGTTGACAAACTGTGAAATACTTTAAATTTGCTACAGTAGTTCTTAACTTTCATCTGTCAGGGTTCTATTTTATGCATGAAAATTTGAATCATGATGAGACTACAGTTTTTGTTCGAAAAGCCACTAGATGGCGCTTTTACCAAGTCTCACAGATGTACATATTGTTATTGTAACTCGGAATTTTGTCAGGGATCTATTTATAGTTTTATACCTTATGCTTTAATTTATTTACTTATATTTTCTATAACATTGTTCAATTTATTGATTTTCAGTAAGATGTCTTGAAATATTTTATTGAGGAGGATTACCTATTGAACAACAATACTGCTAGGGAGGCCAAATAGGTATATTTCTTTGAGGTTAGCCCTTCCACTTCCACTAAGAAATGCTAACTTCTGCGAATGTATTTGGATGCCTACAAAAACAATAGTGCAGGCAGCACTACTGTTTTTGTAGGCATATAATTGGAACAATATGTTAAATCAACAGATAATAACGCGAGAGCTACTCACGTCGGCCGCGCAAGTAATGACAGCGCAAAGAAGGGAAATGCAAGTGCCACCACAGACTCAAGTAAGAGGAGCAACATGGAGACCCTAGCGGCGGCAGAACACTTTGATGGGAAGGACCCCATCGCACAGGAAAAGGGCAAGTGGCCGAGCTTGGCATGCAATGGATGGCTTTCACTGGTTGAGCTTGAGTAACTGTCACTGTCCTTTTCGTTTTTTTTTGTTTCGTCTCGTCCTTTAGTTTTTTCTTTCATAAAAACTCATTTAAATTAAGGCAACTTTTAAACACTTACTAAAACTCACACTCATCCTGACATCCTAGAACGATTATTGATTTTACTTTTTATTTCAGAAGCCACCCAGGTAAGTAGCGGCGTGGTTTCTTCGACTCAGGATGAATCTTCTAACCACAAAAGGCCTTACCAAGAGGAGAATCAAGAGCCAGATCCGCTCGAGGATGATCTCATCAAGAGGCGGAAGAAGGAAGATAAGGAGCTCATGGGGAAGCCGGCTCCGCCCCGCAGTGGCCCTGGACGGTAACGGAACTTTATACGCGCGAAATGTATGACCGGACTTTGAATTTGCTATAAACTTCAGGAAATAATCTCGTGTCAAACTTATGACATCAGTAAGTTTCACAATGATTACCTACACAATCCTGTCATGCACTTCGCAGTCAAAAAGGCTTGTTATTATTTTGCAATTTTTCTTTTTTGCTTCTTAGAAATATCGTAAGGTATTGTGTCTAACGTATAATGTTTTTACATGTTAGCGTATTGACCGGCAGCAAGCCGCCAGGGCCGGCAAGCAAGACCGGCGCGACGCCGCTCGGCAAGGGCTCACAGGGCAGCAAGGGCTCTTCAGGGAAGGTGCAGTCTCAGGGCAAAGGGTACAAGGAAAAGTCCAATTCCCAAAGCTCGCATTCTGTAAGTGTAGGGAGATGGTCTCGGTCTTTTAACATTTGCGTCCGTTTTATTTCTGAAAAACTCATTTGCTATGTTTGAAAATACAATGATTTGCTTTCAAAACTTCATAGAGTTATTATCAAGCGAGTTAAGAGGCCAAAGTGTAGATTAGATCTTTAATATCTTCAAATGCAGATTTAGAAAAAAGTTTTTTAGGACATTGTTTTTATTTATTCCACAATTTATCATAAAACAACTAATAATACCTAACCTAGTAGCAAAATCAGTTACCCTAATTCAACTGTTAAAATTGTTATTATCTAATGGTAATTAATTGATGATAATAATTATTTAGGAATATTAATCCAATTAATTATTTGCAGAGTAAATCATCAGAGAGATCAAAGTCATTAGGAAGCAAGAACGATCGTAAAAGCCCAGTCGCAAGCCCTAAACCACACCAACATAAGGAATCCGGCGAAAGTGAAGACGACCCGAAGCCACAAGAAGCCAGCGCGCCTAAAGTGCCTCCACTCAAGATAGTAATCCCCGGGGGAGCCTCCGCTGGGAATCGTAACGAGCAGGAAGGTGAAGGTAAGTCGTATTTGTGTAAGAATTTATGCTGTGTTTTTTATGTTTGCGTGCGGTGCGGGCGTGTTTTTATACTAAAACAGATGAACCCTCGACTTATCGATGCTTGCGAGCGAATCTCGGCTCATCAATGGGTTTTTATAGGCGGCGATGGGCTTGCAACTTGACACATATGGACTGCTAATTTCTGAAAAAAGTTCAGCAAATGTTCTGTGTCTGCGACTTTGTTCGCGTGTGTTCGTTTTTCCCGCGTGAATGACCCAAAACATGACATGTGGCGCCATTTAGTTCTGTTCTAGGTAAGACACCCACTTCTCTCTGTATTTCTCTTTGTCCGGGCTAATCTATGGAATAGCTGAACCGATTTTAATGGGACTTTCACTCACAGGAAGGTAGAGGACGTTGTGGAGCAGGAGCATAGGCTTCTTTAAATCCCGGAAATCACACGGAATAGGGATTTATCCATTAGTTTTTCCGGTTTTCCCGCGTACCTACCGATCCCGCGGGAATTCCGGGATAAAAATGCTATTTTCCAGTAAAAGTTTCGTTAAAATCGTTTTACACGTTCCCGAGTTTAGCACGGACAAACAAAAACACTGTTTATTCAAGTGTCTGTTTGTCCGGGACAATCTACTTAGGTTAAAGGCTAATTTTTTTGCCAGTATAATTTATTTATTATTTATTTTTGAATGTTTCTAAAAATACGTCAACGAGGAAAACAAAAGACCGGGTGAGGCACAACCTCCCAGTGCGCCCACTAACCTAGACCTCCAGAGAGAATCGCGCATGCGCGCATGAAAAGCGAACATTGGTTCGTTGTTCGTTTTTCATTACGAAAATTCAGAGGATTCTTTGCTATCTTTCGGCGATAAGAACGAAAATGCCTCGCCGTAGCGAAAGATTACGTTTTAAACGTGAATTGAAACGTAGAGGTTTCTTATAAAATTACTTATCAATGTTGTCCAACAAGCGCTCGTAGCCAGTTCAAAGTAACATGTTAAGAAGATTCATTGTGTTGCAATCAGATTCAATAAAGCGCAAGTTGTGATGCATGCCGGGGTTGCATGTACCTTGTGTTGCGTATTCGATGTTCGTCAAAGCATGAGTGTCAGTTGATATTGGTTCGTGCGTGATAGTACAACTATGAGTTGGTCCAGGTCAGCGCGGCGGTGGCAAGGGTCGTGGCAGCGCGTCGACGCTGCCCTACGTGATCCCATGCACCGCCGACAACGGACAGACTTCGGATAGCTCCGACGGTAATGATGATAAAAGGGTTGGCGAAGGCGGCAAGGTAAATATACCAAAGGTATGTTGTACACCCCTCCCCCTGTATAACATAACTTTTTTCATTATTATTTCCTTTTTTAATTTCTAATTTTAGAAGTTACACGGTAGTAGACATACCATAGGCTTGTGTAACATTTTATTTATATTTCATATGTTTGGTTATATTTAGTTTTATATATATTTTGAGTTAAATTAGTAATTGGTTATTCATTACTTTGTATTTTTGTTATTTGAGTTTAGGGATCCCAAGCTTATAGGCGCACTATTTAGTCGCATACCAAGGACCTAAACATAATAATAAAAAATTAAAATTATGTTGTGCATAATGTTGCGATTTACTAATAACATGTATTATGCGATATTTCAGCTACCTTGCTTCTTTCAAGATTTCTTAGTATAGTCATGTACAAAGCATAACAAAAACAACTAACTATTCAGTTACAAAAACAGCTATGGGACCCATAGGAGTTTAGTATGCTTGTTTATTCTTTTCAGTTTGATTATTATTCAGTTATTACAACCACACGTGGCCATGCATTTAGAAGTTTTCAATATGTTTCAGGCCGGGCAAAGAGTGCTGCGCTCACACAAGACCGTTGATGACAAAGACAGGACTTCTCCGCATGTAAATGCTCTCAATACAAACAAAAGTCCCCAACCATCGGTGAATAACTTGTTCAAACACTGTTTTGGAATTCAAATAACAGTGGAAAATTCTAATGAATTTCATTTGTTTCAGGGACAGGATTGTGATCATCCGTCAACATCTAAAAATGATCCAGGTAATGTGATTCGAATAAATACACCAATAAAGTAACAGTAAAGTGCCTGCCTAACCCAGATCGGACATCACTAACACTTTGCAGATGGAATTTAGCTGATGTAGCAGTCGAGATCTAACCTGTACTTGCTCGGTTAATGTTCACCAACACATAACTGCTCGATAAGCACTTGCTTTGCTAATCTAACAATTATTTTTGTATTTGTAAACCAATCTCTACGACTTCAGTAAACTTCTGAGTAGTGAAAACAATGTTTTGCTTAAAAAGTATGAGCAGCTCAAACCTGTACTCGTGAGTTGTAATTTATTTAATAATATTAGCATGAAAATATTATTTGCTCAAGTTTACAAAGTGTGGGTGTTTTGAATACAAGGTACTCATAATGTCCTACACATATACAAATTTTTATTCTAAATGCTGCAATTTATTAGCTACTTCTTGTCTGAAGCATGTGCGTTGGTGAGCAGTGGCCATGTGGGCTGTTACTTTATTGGCTATTGGTAAATGTTAGTTTGTGATTATTATAGCGAGTACTCCCGCTCCATCTGTAGAATTGCATCCTCGGAAGCGCAAGATCAAAGCGTCCAAGGACCACCACCGGGAAGCTCGCAGTGACTCTGCACCGGACAGCAGTGCCCATAACATCACGCACTCCAACCCTTACCAGATGTATCTGCATATTCGGAAGCAGGTAACTTATTTATCTAGTTTCTGTGTCACTTGTTGTTTTGATCGAGTATTAACCCGTGACAGGCCTGTAGTACGTACATACCGTGCTCATGGTACCATTGCAGCCATCCTAAATCCCTTTTGAAGTAAAATAATGCTGGTCATTCGACACAGCATGAATCAGTCCCAAAGTAAGCAGAGCTTGTGTTAAGGTAACCACCGTGACTATCCAACTACTTACATACTTTATACAAATACTTAATCCCTACAACATTACGAAATTACTTCAACCCAGTGTGCCCTCAGATGACCTCATTCCGATGAAGTCTGATATAATAAACGATTTTCTTGCAGATTGATCGCCGTCAGAAGCTGCTGTTCCCCGTCAAGCCAAAGCCTCCGAAGGATTTCAACAAGTATCTTATGAACCGATGCACATACACGCTCCAAGGAAATGTCAACCCAGAGCCAGCCGTCGAGATCCCACACAACATGCCACCTCAGATGGTCTCCGAGTTTCTCATGCAGGATAAAGAAAGGTTCACACTTTCATTTTTATTTACCGTTGATCCAACTACTACATCAAATCAATGACTGGTCGTTCACCTTTGTTTGCTTTCTTAACTTTAACACTTAACCCAGCATGAAAGAGTTGAAATATATTTTCTGAGGCCACCTTGTGTCTCACCAATAAGAGATAAGGATACAAACAAAAAGCTGGCAATCATTATCATCATACTCAGCAAATCACATCCAGGCTATCCTTTTCTGTCAATGACTGAGTTGTAGCACAAGTTTTTGTTCTCAGAACGCGTCTGCGTATACAACATCTCGTGGAGAAAGAGAAACTCGTGCTGGCCGTCGAGCAGGAGATATTACGCGTGCACGGACGCGCCGAACGCGCTGTGGCTAACCAGGTAATATATACGCATATATACATAGCTGGGCATTAACTCGTTAATCCGTTAATCGTTAATTAACGAAGTTAACATTTTGATTAACAGATTAACTTTTAAGTTAACTTTTAAAAATGTTAACGGACACATTAACTTCCGTTAATATGCAGAAGTCCGTTAATCGTTAATCCAATGCCTACTATTTACCGCACGGCACCGCGGCGCGGCGCGAAAAACAGGTTCAGACAAGTATGAAATGAATGAAAAGTGCCGGGCGGCGCGCGGCAGCGCGTGAAACAAAAATTAAACTAGATATATTTGGCCGGCGCGTGCGAGTGAGAAAACTGCGAAGAATTTTTTTTCGTTTGATCATTTTATTACTTAGCGCCGGTGCTTACAGTGACGAGTGTTTTGTTTGTGAGTGTAATGGAAAGGTCTCGGGCTCCGTGAGGTTTATAGCAAAGAAAATTCAGGAAAAATCTGGTGGCATCTGGTGGCGAAACGGAGTTCGCTGGGTTTGCTAGTTAGTTATAGTTATGGGGTAAAAGTGTCTTTGGATTTTGTCTTTGGTGCACCTTATGTGCGACGATTAAATTACACATTTGAATTATACATGTATTTTGTTTTATTCATAACCTGTTAACTTCCAGAACCTAAACCAATAAGTTTTTTAAGTTCACTAACGCAACGATATAAAAATGTAATTTTACACATATTAACGGATTAACGATTAACGTTAACTTGCGTTAATTCTTCCGAAATGTAACGCTTTAGCGTTTAACGAAGTTGACTTTTTTTGTAGCGGATTAACGATTAACGAAGTTAACTATTTGATTAACGGTGCCCAGCTTTGCATATATATTACTGTTATTTATAAATGCGAAAGTATAGATGACTGTTTGTGAAGAAGAAGTTGAAATCAATTCGAGAAGCTATATCGGCAAGTGTGAAGCTGGCACGAATGACTGACCACCGTCGCTACCGTTCCCACACTCATTTCACGGCAGTCACGCTTTAAAAGCTGAACTTGGGTTTTGGGCTTTTAGACCCAGTTGATGGCGCTATTAATCTATTTAAATAAAAATGAATTGCTGTTCGTTAGTCTGCTTAAAACTCGAGAACGGCTGAACCGATTTAGGTAATTTTGGTCTTGAAATATTCATGAAAGTCCAGGGAAGGTTTAAACGTTGAGAAACATAAATAATAATTAACAGAAAATAATAAAAACGATAATTTAGTTTTCCAGTACAAAATGTTCCTGGCTATGAAATGAGGTCCGATCACTTTGGTCTGTTCCTAGCTGTGAAGTGAAGTCCAATCTCTATAGCCAAACAACGTTTTGCGGGTCAGCTAGTTGTAATATATAATATTATGTTTTAATGAATACTTTTAATTGAAATACTACTACAAACAACTATCATAAAACAGAACAATGCTATGTAATGGTTTGTCGGCAGTCTCTTCCCTTCTCCGTTTGCACGATGCTGCGCGATAACGAAGTATACAACGTACTTGCGCCGGACCAGGAAGAGAAACGCAACGCGCAGCGCTCACGATGCAACGGCCGTCAGATTAACTCCTGGCTTCAGGAGGTGGATGATAAATGGGAGAAAATCAAGGTAAAGTATTGTTTTAAACTTGGACTACATTAATTTGGTACCAACATTATTTGTCAAGTGAGTGACTGCGAGTCTCCGGAATAAATCAAAACATTGTCGTAAATCGAAGGTAACACGAGATATTTACGAATGAGCAGTTTATTAATCGTCACCAGATAAATCCATTCAAGAAAGAATAAACAGTTATTTCATGCTAAAAGCACAACTACTGTAACTATATAAAGTATTTATTAAAATGCAATTGTCTAACTAAATAATAGAAGCGTCTAAGCCCAAAATGAAGTATAAATCTAAGGCGATTATCACACTTCCCCGCATGATGCAGCGTAGCGCGTGGATGCGTGTTCTTCCGTTGCTTGTAAGTATCTCCGTTTGTATAGAAAACACGCACAGTCCAACACACAGAAAATGCATCCACGCGCGTTATATTGTGTATAGAAAACACGCAATATGCAGCATGATGCGGGGCAGTGTGAAGATCGCCTAAGATAGAAATTAAAAGAAGTTGTTTGTAAACAGGAGGGCATGCTACGTCGCCAGCACACGGAAGCCCAGACGCTACACGCGGTGCAGTCGATGGGCTGGGAGTGGAAGCTGAAGGAACTCGGCATTTGCGACTACAAGACCTCGCCCAAGATCGATACGAAGCATGTACCGCAAATACATGTTTCAAATTTTGACTTGCCCGCTTGAATTTAAGTTCAAATTACCTGAGTTCAATGTCATGCCAGAGCGGTTTCGCGCTGGCATTTATCTTGTCTATTTCCCATCTAACATTATAATTATTACATCGATTGGTAAGGAGAATCAAGCGGAGCTACAAAATTGGATTTTATGTCTTCAAATTCCTCAGCTTTGTTGAGCTTCTACCGCACTTCCACTACCAGTGCATGATCAATATATACTTCATAATTTGGTCATCGCAAACCTCTTTGGTTCGTGTATGGTGTCAATTATTTAAGTTTTAAGATGTTGTGTATTTAGATCTTCCAGCAACACAGGCGGTAGTTGAAATATTTTGAAACTGTCTAGTTTCTAATTTTCTTGATAATGATTTCTAGTATTTTCCATCAATACTTTGAAAGTTATCTTTAACAAACCTTAATATGTACTTGACCTTTGCTTTGATAATACAAACAATGTAAATTGGTTTATTATGGGTAGTTTCGATCCTTTCTTTACCTCAAGGTGCATAATGATTATGATAATTTGGTTATCTCCATTTAGTTAGTAAGAATACAGGGTCTTTCATTATAAACTACACAAACTGACAAGGCCTCATTTTTGGGTTGCATAGACATACATTTTGACTGTATCAATTAAGTCCTAAGTTTATGAATAAATACAATGAAAGACCCTATAAATCCAACGTAATTATAATCTCAATACTGAAAGTGAAATAGTTTCAACTTCAAATTAAAATATAAGTTGCTTTATGTTAAAGCTACTTTATTTATTTTGATCTGGGGTTATGTATGTTAGTAACTATTGTGTATTTGTAAATAATATATATTTATTAAGTTGTGCGTTTATTGGTGAAGATACAATTCCATGTTGATTAATCGCATTATTACACCATAGTGTATGTTTAGTTTCAATTTGCTTCAGTCATGTTTATCAAAAGTAAGATAAATTGGTGAACCTTGTTTCTATACCGATTCTATAGAAAATATTGTAGACTGTAGAAGTATCTAAAAACTTACTGAATTAATGAGGAGAAATTAATTTTATTTTGTTCTCTGTAATGTGATGATCAGTGTGTGAAATCAAAGACAACATTGCACTCAGACTAAAGATATCTGAGATTTTGTTGATAGTTTCATATATTTCTGGCAAGCTCCAAATAAATACACTGAATAGATTAAGTTCTTATATCATCACGTGGTTTCAGAATAATATAGTACCTACCTAGAAATTTAGATAGATAAATTATGTATATTTTGTGTAAAGAACCACTTTATTCTAACATGATTTGTTTACCCATTTCATTATTTTTAAAAGAGTCAATACGATCAGGTAAAATGAGATAATTAAATAAAAAAAGGTGTCCAGATCCCAACTTGGCTTTGTGGCTTACTTATGTTATGGATTCACAACTTCAAATTGCATATCTGTTATGAAATGTAATCATATAGTGCGTAAATGTTTAGCTAAGTTACTTATTGTTGTTAACTCATTTACTTTATTTAGCTTTGGGTGTCAAATCATTTAACAACACTTAGTCGGACACCAAAGCCGTACTTAAATGTATAGGTGTACAGTAGTGCTGTTCGGACTAAAATAAAGGATCTCAAATGAACTGGATGTTTTAATTTTGACAAATTCCGTGCATTTGTTAGTTATTCAACTGCTTTCGTCATACTACGAGCCTAGATCGTACATATGTCGCAGGCAACTGGTTTAATCAGCCGTTCAATTAAACGCATACAACTATTTCATTAAACGGCCTTAAGATTTAAGGAACTGGCTGCTGGCTGGATGCTTAGGCTATTCGTTTAATAGGAAGCATTAAATGGTTTTAAAAGATTTTTGGCGTATTGGCAACCGTTACTGCGGCACGCTCGGTAAAAATTGAGGCAAGGATAATTATCTAGGTACCGTACCACATAAATAATGGTGACGGTTACGTTCAGGCGACGGTGGCGGCTGCGGACGCGGCGACCGGCCGTATAAGCAGTGGTAGAGATAGGATTCACGCGTTTATGTGACAGACACTGCCAGGTTGCAAGCCCATCGCGGCCTTTATGAGTACCAAGAATAAACTGGTTTCCTCACGATGTTTTCCTCCACCGTTTAGAGCATGTGTTAATATTAATTTATTATAATAATAACTAGTAAAATAACAATAAAATTTATTCACAGAAAACCTAAAATATAGATTGATTTGCTCTACACACACATGATTAATAAATGCTTAAAATAAAACATCCTACTATTACAAACTGTTAGCGCAAGAAATTCATAGCAGGGGCAGCTTCTTAATGAAGTAACGGTGCCACATCAATGCTGTGAAGAAGGATAGTGAATACCAAGTGATGATGTAAGAGAGGTGCTCATTTCGAATTGTCACTCTTGTTTGGTTCGGAAGAGGCCAACCCTCAGGCGGGTCAGGAATTCCCCTGGCGTCTAGCCATACTGGCTGACATCCAAGGTAGTTGCTCATTTGTTCCAAGTCCCTGAAAACAATCCAAAAGCAAGGTAAGTCATGGAAGTTAATTCATGCAATATGAATCAAAAACAAATGAAATATGTAGAAATAAATTAAGCTACCTATAAAACCAGGAACCTTTTTCTGGATTATTCTTTGGCATGAAAGGCGCACGTTTTTCCGTTAGTCTCACTACACCAACTAGCTCCACTTCTTTGTTGATATGCGATGCCTCATGCTTCTCTTTAGGCTTCATGCTCTGATGGATCCAGCCACGATTTACTAGGATGACATCTCTGAAAGAAAAAAAAAGATTTTATTACGGTGGTAAAACTCTAACGAAAAGGTAATTCTAATCATTGTACCCTCAGCTTGGTACCTTTCAAGTGTGTTGCGCACTCGGTGCTTTAACTGTGTAGATGTTTTGGGTAAAAGTATGTGGTGGTGGTAATTTCCTTCCACCACTATTTTGCCACATCTGTTATCAGCCGTACTGTTTATGTTACTGATAACAATCATTGAATACATACCCTGTGTCCGCAAGCATGAAAGGTGTGACAACCAGCCATCCTTGGTTTTTCTTTGGATCTGAGACCAAAGAGCCAACCCTTGACCCATGAGCCTCATCAATCAACGCCCTGGGCCCAATGAGCATTTCTTTTTCATGGACAAATTTCCCTCTAACTTTCACAGGCTTGTACTCCATTTTCTCTAGTTCTGTAAAACTGAATTACAGATAGCATCAATTATTTCCATAGTTTGTGCTACTGGCTGAAGTTACAATTAGTTATGTACAGAACTAAGGAAGGATTTTATCCAATAAATTATCTAGCTTCAAACACATTTATGTTGTATGAGAAAAATATAATCAGCTTGGTAAGCTATACATTACCTACTAGCAAACTGATAACTATTGTAATTTATTAATTTTAGTTCATTTTAAATAAAAAAGTGAGATCTTGCCACATAAAACTTGAAAATATAGAAAGAGAAGTAAGACTGCATTTGTCAATGTTGGCTAACTAGAGAAACTCACTCTGAAGGCATTTCAACAGCAGGAGAATTACTTTTGGAATGCAGCATGTCAATGAGATTGATCTTCCATTGAAGGCGAAACACTTGCCAGCATCCCAGCCCAAATGAAGTCACAGGGATTGCCTATAAATATAAAATACATTGATTTTTTTCTACAAGCAGTTTATTCACTAAAGTACTAATGAGTGATGAGTGTTGGTTTCAATAGTGATTTGATTGGTTCATAGCGATTGTCTAATAGCTACTATAGCAGACACTCAGGTCAAGATAAAAAGATATGATGTAAATTGTAATATTTTTTGGCAGGTGGTGCTAGGCTCTGACCAAATGGTAAGGGGAAGTGTTAGGAGCCGGGGCTGGCCAGCAGCCAGATGGGTGGATGATATAGGGCCATAAGTCATTGAGTGATAGATATGGATGAGATCAGCACAGAGCCGATTAGAGTGGTGTTAGAGGAAGGAGGCTTATATCAAGCAGTGGGCTGTTATATGAGCTGTCAATGATTACTATGGAATGTAACCTCACCAACAGTATCCATTTATAAACCTCAACTGGCTCCTTTTTCTTTTGGGCTCTTTGGGCTTTGAACACTTCTGCAGCAGTAGTGTTCCACCGGACTGGGCTTTGAAGTAAGCTTTTGGGGGATTTCTTGTAGGAAACTACAAAATCTCGCTGTATTTTACTGAAGATTCGGAGTAAAGTAGACATGTTTTTCAAGAAAGTAGTGTAGTGTAGGTATTTCTTCGTATAAAAATTCCTCTAGGGTAATGTCATTGAGCTCAATGGGTAATAATGTATTGTTTGTTCTGCAACTTATGTTCTTCTTTTGCACGGTACTGCACAGAAATCACAGAAACTGCAAAGCAAATAATTAATAAATGAAGGAGGAACGAAACGGAATATCCACCATGGTTCGCAGCAAATCGCAAGCAAAGCAATCCAATCCGTAAGTTCTGTCTCTTCTTCTTCTTCTTATAGATGGCAACTACACAAGATCATTATTTCTGCCAATGTCAAGTTTTAAATTTATAACATTGAGTCAGTCAGTCCTGTCAATTTAGGAAGAAAAATAAAAACAGAAAGCACGTACCGACCTCTACCTCAGAGTAACTATGGTAACTATAGAATATACAGAATAACTCTGTAGATAAAAAGACTAAAAGAACGAAAGAGAAACAAGTTATTGTACGAAACCAATGATGTGGTATACTATAAGTAATTAGTAGTATCCCATTTCTCTGTACGAAACACAAAGACTGCAAATTTATGACAAATGACCAGAGAAATGGGATACTGCTTACAGTAGTAACTATAGTATAAAACATCATTGCAAATTACAAAATAAGCCAATGATCCAATGATCTTATAAACAAAATACTCTACCTCTTTATTGGCCACATTTATAGTGTCTCAAAATCCCATCCAGCGTGTACCTATTATTAGAGCTTTTACTTTACTTTAGTGGCCGATAAAATCAATTCGCATTTCAAATCAAGCCCCAGCCATTAGACGCGATAGCCCCGGTTGACCTTACCTACTTACCCCCGGTTTTTATAATCAACGGACAGTCGTAGTTATGAGCTACGACTCGTTTCCACATACAAAAGTTTGACAGCTAGAAACCGGCACGCCCAAAAAGGCTAAATCCATGGGCGTGCCCATGGATTTAGCATTGAACCTTTTTGGTACATGGCGCGCCGGTCGGTAAGTTAGCTGTCAAAATTTGTATGTGAAAACCACGTGAAAACGAGTCGTAGCTCTTACCTACGAACTCGGACCACCTCGGACCATGGATTTAGCATTGAACCTTTTTGGTTTTGCCTCGGACAGACGATTTAAGCCTACGAATGTCCGTTGAATATAGAAACCAGGCAAGAAAAGTACTTTGTGGCCGACTATACCACAGAGTCACTTTATCTAGAGTCTAGATAAAGTGACTCTGTGGTATAGTCTAGATTCTAGACTATACCTATCTATTTATGAATAGGTCGTGGAATAGGTAGTCTGGCTGGCAACACCAAAACATGTAATTTAGCTTTCAGCTGTTTACCCCAGTTTACCCATACCACAGGCTGATAGTGTGTAGGTATGTACCATAGAGTACGTTTATTATGTACTTAATAGCCTTAAATTAATTTAATGTACATACATACCTACTTACCTACAATATTTTATCGATTCGACGCCCGCGCTTTACCGGGCGGCAAACTAGAATCATTTATTTTGTTGGCCTGCGCGCATCGCCACGATGGCACACTCCGGCGAAACGGTGAGTAGGTATTTAGATTAGTAAGTAGGTACTTTACTTATAAATACTTCATTAATATAAATTATATCGCGATCGTTATATAAAAAAAAACAATGCACCATTAGGAAACCAATTACCTACCTACTTACCTACCTAACTACTGAATTTCCAAGAGGCGTCCGCGACACTGATTATTTAGGTTCTTTGCAACTTGTTAGGTACACGTACAATAGGGAATGCGAATGGAGCTTCGTTGTGTGTCGAGTCTAATGACGGTTGACGGATTGATCTGACCGCGCACTGATCTGAGAAGGGAGAGCGAACCTTCCTAAAAACAAAGTCCATATGGTCATAAAGGTATATTAAAATGTATAAGTACCTACCTATGAGGTATCTCATCGCGAATGTTGATAGGTACGCAAAGGAAAATACCTACCTACTAACTACCATGTGCAATGGCCGGGATTCAAACTTTCGTAAGTTTGAATTCCGGCCATGCATCCAGAACCTTCAGGCTGCGACCGCGCCTGCATGCATCAGTTTCGAATGGAGTCGAGGCCTATTCCAATCTACCAACAAAGCATACCTCATTCTCCTAATTTTAATTAGGTATTAAATTTTGTGGCAGTGGGCTGAATGGCTGATCTGGATCAACGATACGAAAACGCTATGGAAGGCGCAGCCCACATTTTTAATATCTCAGGCAGTTTACATTCTTGCTGGAATCATCACGTTAATTCATGGTGAGAGTTATTGATTTTTATTACTTACTATACAACTTCCATTTTGCAACGATCCTGACCACATCACCTATGGTCCATGCTTCAATGTTCCAGCAGTCGATACTGCTACATAATAATGTAGCTCTGGACCATTGTAACCTAACTAGGTAGGTATATGTAAGTCAAGGATCCTCAGGTACCTACGTATGTACAGAAGTAGGGAAGTAAGGCGTCATTATCATGATCATGCTCCATCTTTATTTTTATTAAGTAAGTAGGTAAGTAAATTTCTGTTTTTAACAGGTAAGTCTCTTTTTAGCTTTCAGAAAAGGTGGCCGGTGGCCATACTTCTGGTTGGGAACAGTGCTTCATGGAATCTACGCGGATAATTTCTGGCATTTCGCGTTGCCAGAATACGACAACTTTTGGCATTCTCAAACTCCTATTATTTTCTTAGGAGGCAGACTGCCACTGCACATCATACTTTTGTGTAAGTATCATTCTACCAAACCTATGTATGTAGCTAAGTAAATACATATAATTAAGCACACTCTTATCTCTTGCAGACCCCGCATTCATGTACCACGCCGCTTACGCCGTCTCCAAGCTCAACCTGCCCCGGTACGCTGAAGCGTTCGCAGTGGGCTTGGTGACTGTCCTCATAGATATACCATATGATATTGTCGCCGTGAAGTTCGTGCACTGGACCTGGCATGACACTGACCCCAACATCTATGACCGTCACTACTGGGTGCCGTGGAACTCTTACTATTTCCATGCTACGTTTACTGCTAGTTTCTTCTACATCTTCAATGCTAGCAGGAGTTGGTTCGCTCCTAAGATTGCACAATGGGAGGCTGCGAGGTAAAGTATAAAGTTACTTCTACGGAATTTATTATAAGTAGGTATTTAACTTCACTAGATACAAATATTGTTTCACAGCAAGAGCATCGAATGGAAGTCTCTCGCGATAGCCACGTTGCTGGGCATGCCTGGCGGCGTACTGCTGTTCGTTCCGATCTACCACCCTCTTCATGACATCTTCAAGATCCACACCGAAATTACTTTCTTCCTACTTTTTACCATTTATGCTGCTTTCATCATCCCCGGACTGCTGAGTGACAGAGAGAAAAGTAAAACAAAGTAAGTTTTTGTTTCTTTAAAATACTATCTGCATGAAAACGTAGGTTTATTGTAAAAACTTCCCGAAGTAGGTATTCATTTCACACTTTAAATTGTTGTGATCGAGTATTGTTTGGGTACCTATAACTTGGTTTCCAATCAGAACAGGTGTGTAAATATTAAATAATCAAATGTGTTTGATACAGATAAGAGGATTTATTGTACACTATCTATAATAGGTACCAAGTGGATTTATCAATAAAAGTAGTATGACAAAAAAGACACGTGTGTTGGTACTTACGAGTAGGTATAATTAGAGTTTATCAAATTCCAGACTCACTACAATTGACTACATATTGATCTTGCAATTAGCAATCCACTACATCATCTACTGGTCATTCGTTGTGTGGTTCAACCCTGAGGACGAGGTGTCAGTAGGACTCCACGAGCCAGTGGGACCCTGCAATGAAATGGCCTCACTAACAACTGCCTTTGGACAGGTAAACTACCGACTCTACTTTTTTATTCTGCATCTTTGACTCCTGTGATCTCAACCACAAACCTTTGAATACCGATAAGCGACTTTAACTTTATTCGGAATTCGAAGTGGTGCCCGACATTATTGAGTCTGGTTTTGCATGAAGGTCAAGGAGGCTGCCCTGGAGTGGAGAAAATACTTGGAGACGGTAGCATCCGTCAGTTGGACCGAAAGTAAAGAAGCTAAAGCCATAAATAAAATAAATAAATGAATAATGCTTGACTTTTCACACAGCATCATCTAGCCCCAAAGTAAGAAGAGCTTGTGTTATGGGTAATAAGAGGACTGTTATACTACTTATATACTTTTTGTTTGTAAATACATACATACATATTTTTTTTTTTATTTATTTATTTTTTTTAGTAAGAAGAGCTTGTGTTATGGGTAATAAGATGACTGTTATACTACTTATATACTTTTTGTTTGTAAATACATACATACATATTATTACATACATATATGTGAAAAAAAAAAAAAAAAAAATATTTATTTTTTTCACATAATCCACAGATCTTAAAGATAAGGTAAATTATACATAGAAACACCCAGACACGAGACAAATATTTGTATAGGTATCATACAAACATTGGTCCCGCCGCGGCGATCGAACCCGCAACCTTTAACGTCGCAGGCGGGCCTTCGCCCACTGCGCTACAGAGGCCGTCCATAAGGAAACCTTATTTTGTGTGAGCCATTATAATTTGATTTGTGTTAAGTTTTGTAATAAACTCTAAAGATATTAATCAGATCCCTTAGCAGCGGCCTTTTGGTCATCGAATATGCTTGTAGGTACTTTTTAACTTACTATATTCGATGCCATACGGGTAGTTACAAGATTTTGTTTCTGTTACAGACTTTGTTGAAACGCAAATATTTCTGCCCTACGGACTACGACGAAGGCTACTTTGACTTCCACTGCGCTCAGAAGCCTCAAAACGGAGCCTCCTGGTACACTGTATGCGGAACTCCTTTTGCGTAAGTATTTTAGTTATTTCTTCAAGAGAGAAGAAAATTATTCAAAATAACCTTCTTCAACAATCTAATACACTTCTGACTTCTTTGCAAATATTGATCCTTATCAGCAACATCTTTTTTGAAAAATCATTCTTGTCGATTTCCGTTAAAATAGAGGGCATGACTCCTTTCACAACCTCGTGGTTTCGCACTTTGCCATTACTGCCCTTCTCAAAAAACCACCCTCTATAAGTCTATATACGATACGACTTATACATATGTATAGGTAGGTACTGTTCTTTTGTATATGTAATTACATATAAGTAGGTACATACAGGTTGTCGGTTAAATTTTAGATGGATGGTTTAGTTTTCCACTTTCCTTCAAAATTCTGGACAACTTGTGGTGCTCCGTAGCAAGCGACTACGAAGGCGTAGCAGTTAGCTACGAGCAGAACTAAAGGAAGGAACACCCTTTTGTGTTCAAAATATTGGTCCATTCCATACCATACCCACTACCGAATCTCTACCTATCTTAATTCCATTATTTTTATACTCTGTAGGTTCCTACTGATCAACTTTTCAGGTGATATTTACGATTACGGTTTTATTAACTTTACACGATACGTCGTGTAAACTTAATAAAACCGTAATCGTACAATCATCGTTTACAATCATTACGGAACCTACGAGTTCCGTAATGATTGTAAACTTTTGCAAAATCTACCAAAATGTCTCTGTGACTGACCTTAGACATCTTCAAAGAATCTTAAAGTCCTTGAGAATAGATCTGAGATTGTCTACCTTGCTTTCGGGATCCTTTACAAAACAAATTACGAAATGTATGCCATGGCCAATGATAATAATCAATAGTGCAATACGGAGTTGAAGAGAGATGGGTGTGTTGAGGGAGATGGATGTGATTCCGTGAATTTTCTCCATGGGGATAGGTAGGGAGGCAGGCGGGGTGCATGGATAAAGGTAGGTAGGTTTTCTAAAAATATATTTTCACAGGCTTCACCATGCGCAATTTAAAAATAACTTGAATAATATTCGTGTAAGATTGTATTTCATGGTTTGTATACAAAGTTACTAATGTGTTATTTTAATGCATTCTCATTGGCAACCTTCAATCTTTGCGAGATTGATAACTTTAGACCGTGACTTAGATTATAGAGGTAAATGTAACGAGTAGGTAAACCTAGAAAATCTACGTGTACCTACCTACACAATGCTGCATAATGCTAGTAGGTAGTAGGTACTGACCAGGGATTTATAATAAATCCGTGGTACTGACCGTAATATTCGATCTGTACTAGCACGTACCTACTAGTACTCATCATTTCCCTGCTCTTATCCCACTTTTATGTGGGGTCGGCACAACAGGTTTTACTCTTCCACTCCGCTCTATCAGCCGTCATCTCAACACTCACTCCTTTCTTACCCATATCATCCTTCACACAGTCCATCCATCTTTTTTGCTATTTTAGCACGTACTAGTACTAAAATAGCATTATTTACTTAAGTTCGATCATTGCGAAGTATTCCTTCATCGTTTGAGTATACCTATACTCAAACGTTTGAGTATTTTAGTTTGAGTGCCCTTTAGGTAAAGGGCATACCTACAACCTAGGAAAAAGTTATGGTGTTATGTAGTAGGTACCTACCTACTTACAGACCAATCATCATCATCATCAGCCTATAGCAGTCCACTGCTGGACATAGGCCTCCCCTAATGAGCGCCGTTGCGCACTGTCCTCGGCTCGACCGACGCATCCAGCTTCTGACAGACCAATCGTTTGATGATCGCTACGTGTTTATACTTATCAAAATTATCTTGTTTAAGGGTCGATTCACATCTGACCGAAGATCCGTCGCGGATTATCGGTCGCGGAACGCCAGAACTGACAAATGTATAGAAAAACACTCGACCGTTCACACTCGACGGACTAACGTATTATCCGTCGGAGTGTTTTTCTATACATTTGTCAGTTCTGGCGTTCCGCGACCGATAATCCGCGACGGATCTTCCGTCAGATGTGAATCGACCCTTACTGTTACTCCTTTGTTTTAATATTATAAATAATTTACCAACAGTCTTGTTAATGAAATGACAAAATGTTGGCATGTACGTACTTACCAACTAAATAATGAATTCGAACGTGCCTCTGACTACTCCCTTAGACATAAGGATAATCTTGATCCAGTGTTTTTTATATCAATCTCTTATTTCAGAAACCGCGCTGAGTACATCACGGTTCTTTCTACAATTCTTATCCTGGCTGCGTCTGTATTCTACAGTCTTTACTTCAAAACATACAAAGCTTTGGTACCCGTGAAAAAACAGAAAATTAAGTAATATCATGGAGTACCTAATTGGCTCAATCTAATAATGTTATGTTCCTAAAATAAGTTATAAGTATAATCATTGTTGATGATTTAGTACCTTTAAAGTTTTCTTTGAAATAATGCTGAACCTGTAAGTAAGTGAGTGTCATAAATATTTCTGGTCAACCTCTGGTTCCGTCTGGACAGTGGACACGTCGGCTTGAGCAAAAGGTAGGTATTGCTCTGTAGTATTTTTTTACTAAGTACTTTAATCTATTTCTGTTCGCTTGGTGAAAATTCTTTGTTTATTTATGCTGTACCTAATTAGTAAGGGTTAAAAATAAGGGACTCTTTATTTGCTTTTTAATCACCTTTATTGATATGTTTGCGTCATAAACAGTACAGATTATATCCCTTATTTCCTAAAGATTTAATAATTTAAATTTTGAATATTATATCCCGTGCCGCTACTTCGAATCAGGTAATAAAGTAAGGTCTTAAATTATACAGTTAGTTGTGTTATATCGTTTATTCAGTTTAATACAATGAGATGTGGATTAATACTGCAATTTTCACAAAACTCAGTGTCAACATAAATTAGACTACATATTAAAAAACAGCTTAAAGTTATAATAAAAACAATGTTTTTTTTACCTGTAGTAAATGAAATCTTTAATAACACGCTAACATTTAAACGTAACTTTGTTTAACGAACTTGTGCTTAATAAAAAGTGCCATAATAATTATACATAAGTAGGTATATTAGGTATTCGATATATTGGTAATCGACGTCTACACAAAAATCTACAATACACTTGAATAACTATATTTACGAGTATATACTTGAGTCTCAAGACCCAAGATGACGAGAACTACGAACAGTGACATTAACTTAAACACATTTGTGCACAAGTCGGCGGTTATAGGTAGGTACCGCCGACTAACTGAACAGCTAACTACTCACAAAAGCCTTTAAATTAAATAATGGCATCTTAAGCCATAGACTAACACTGAACAGATCACATTAAATTATTTCTAGGGCAATAAATAAAACCTGGAACGTAGATAAGTTACTAGCCATTGGAAAGGCGCGCGAGCTTAGTTCTTCCGCCTCTCAACGTCATGACATGACATGACATTACATACAGATTATTATTCAATCACAGATGATCCTAAAATCGTTTACATTTCACATTCTCTCTACTCATCCGTTCCAGTGAGATACACCTATCTAACATGGAATGATAACAAACTAATTTAACTAACTACGTACCTATTAGGTACTAAATAGTCAAAAATTTCATTCATCTCATGAATTTGAGATTTAAGTAGGTATAACAAACAAGTCCCATACCTATAGGAATTAGATGGGTTTAAAATAATGTTATTGAAATTATTTGAATATTTCATAAATATTTGATCTTAATTTCCAAAAAAGTTTGGCTGTTTCGTCTTTGACTTTTTGAGAATATTTTTCTTTGTAGGTCCCTAGTCGGCAACTGAAGGTATTAGGCGTCCAGATATTCTGACTTTACTTTAAAAGAACGTCAACATCGACGTGGACCGGAACCGGGTATGCGGGCGCAGCCGCCATCCCGAGACGTGACACGGCGAGGACGGAACGATATGAAAGATTCAGATGGAATTTGATAACATAAATGCAATAATAGGAACGCTGGGTAGCGATTTAGATGGGTCTGGTCTTGAAGAGTTCTTCGATGACGCCGGGGTCGGCGAGCGTGGAGGTGTCGCCGATGTCGCGTTCGCCGAGGGCCACCTTGCGAAGCAGCCGACGCATGATCTTACCGGAGCGTGTCTTCGGCAGGCCCACGGCGTGTTGGACCACGTCAGGTGCCGCGAACGCGCCGATCCTGCGACGCACGAGCTTCTTCAGCGAGTCCACGAGCGAGTCACTGAAGTCTACTCCCTCAGCGAGAGTAACGAAGCAGTAGAGTGACTCTCCCTTCACTGCGTGAGGGCGGGAAACGACCGCGGCTTCAGAAACCTGCGGATGCTCCGTCAGCACGCTCTCAACCTCCGACGTAGACATCAGGTGTCCGGACACGTTCAGCATGTCATCGATACGCCCCGTCACCCATAGAAATCCGTCCTCGTCACGACGGGCACCTACAAATTATCCTACGTTAGACCTCAAAAGCAGAATATTTATATCATATCCCTGCTCCTATTATCTACGAGTGATCGGCACAATACCTATGTTTGCCTTTTCCCCTTTTTCTTAATCACTCGTCATCTCAGCACACATTCCTTTCACACATGTATTTTTGTTGAGATCAATAGGTTACTGTGTCATTTGTCTGCACATGCTTCAATTGGTAGACTATACTTCGCTAAGTTCGCTATACTTAAACCTAAAAATAACACGGAAAGAACAGACAGGTACTAAGATCATAGAATTATGTGTTCAATAAAGCATAGACTCCTTAAATCTAAAAGGGACCAACTCAGTCTAAAATACAGAGGACTCTACTGGCTACTTGGGAGAAACTCAAAGTGACCGGTCAGTAGACTACTCATCTACAAAACTGTACTGAAGCCAATATGGACTTATGGCATCCAACTATGGGGTTCAGCTTGCACCTCTAATGTCAACATCATTCAGCGCAAAAATATCTCCAAAGCACCCTGGTTCATAAAGAATATGGAACTGCATGACATACTTAAAGTCAACACAGTAGTTGTAGAGACACACAAACCTATCAGGAAAAACTGAAATGCCATCCTAACCAACTAGCACAGCAACTACAAACCCTACTAGAGACGACTTAAAAGAAAAGATGTCATGCAGCTAAATGTGTGACTAAACCAATGAAGAGTGCCTACTGGAGAGGAAAATCAGGAGTGAACTCTGCCTGACATTACACCCGCAAACAATTTGCTCATAGTTGAAAAACTGATTGCAAATAAAACTTGGAAAAAAAAGCATAGAAACTCACCATCTCCAGTGCAGTAATATCCTGGGAACTTGGAGAAATAGACCTTCTCGTATCTATCATGGTCATTGTAGAGAGTGCGCATCATGCCGGGCCAGGGGCGGGAGAACACCAGGTAGCCCTCGCCAGGGCCTTCGATCTCCTTGCCGCTTTCATCAAGGATCTTGGGCTCAACTCCGAAGAACGGGAATCCCTGTTATGTGAAACATTTCTATGTTTAATAGAACTATTAAGTATACATATAGGTGTATGATATGGGGTAATAGTGAAGTGAAATAGTGAATGATAAAATCCGGGTTGCATGCACGCGAATAACGACTTATTGAACGACCTCTATTGTTAAGATAGGTAATAAGTAAACCTAAGTATAATAAGAAATACGTGACAATTGTAACATTTCAATAACTTCGAAGTAGGTATCAAATAACACACTTTGACCTCTAAACTGGTGACCCCGAAATTAGGACTAATTTTAAAGTGACAGGCATCTACGCTAAAGTCAAAGCGTGTAATTGCATTACCTATTAAAATATGTCCTTGATAGATCTAACGTACAAAAACTATTGTTCGAGGTTAGATTAGAACGCTCCGGCGCGGCGCAAACGCATCGTTGTGCATTGCGTAAGTGGATACCTAATTATTTGGTTAAAATTTTAATATCATTTTTATCAAAAATAACAGTAGCGTAGGTACTTAACTGTAGCATCAAATCTAGCTGAAAACGTATCTTTAAAGTTTAAACTATGTTATTTATTATAGCAGGTGGAACTTAATTATAACTCTCATTATTTGAATGATTCT
This sequence comes from Epirrhoe alternata, assembly GCA_963565295.1. Taxonomy (NCBI): domain Eukaryota; kingdom Metazoa; phylum Arthropoda; class Insecta; order Lepidoptera; family Geometridae; genus Epirrhoe; species Epirrhoe alternata. The sequence continues at coordinate 9,312,241 of OY751375.1, forward strand.
TTACGTAATTGAGGTTGAAACTAAACAAATCAGTGAAATAAATAAAGCGTTGATACATTATTTATGATCCATTGTACTTAAGTAGGTGTATTAGCATACGTACTGATTACGATAACAGGGAATACTACTTATAATATGTTGTTATAGGTATAGGTACACATCTATCTACTTACGTAAAGAAAATTGTAACAACTACGAGTACAACATATATTATTTTGTAATGTTATGCAGGTATTTGGATACGGTGTCACATAATATTATCCATATAAATAATTATTACTTGGTTGGTTTAATGAATGTAATTAATCCATCCATACTTTCCATACTAATATTATAAATGTGAAACTAACTCTGTCTGTCTGTCTGTTTGTTACCTTTTCACGCCCAAACCACTGAATAGATTAGGCTGAAAATTGACATGGATAAAGGTTGTATCCCAGGGAAGGACATAGGCTACTTTTTATCCCGCCCCTATGTACCTAACTTGTAACTTAGGGCTAATTATTTAGGTTCAAAAATAACTTAGTGCCGTGTCATATGTAGTAGTTGTTATTTAGATGTGTCTTATTCTTAGTAGGTAGGTATCACTTCCAGTAGGTATTTTGTTTAAGTTTTTCTTGTGTCGTTTTCCACCAAAATATTTGTGTTATACCTATTTTAAGAAACTGTTTCAAGCATAGGTACCTGTGTAATAATAATAGAACGTAACTCAAACGAACAATTGTTAGCTTACTATGCATGTTGCGTTTACCTGTAATTGGTTTCGCATGTAGTTTTAAGACCATTACTTGACTAAAATTGCCTGTTATCGTGTGTAAACTGTTGGTGAACCTAATAAATAAATAAATCCCGAAAAAATCCCGAGGGACCGCGGGACCGCAGCTAGTAAATAATGAATGAAAACCAGAATATGAAATCTTAGTATGACTTCAAATGTCTTGAAAAGTAGTTAGGGACACGTTTGGTAAGGTTAAAGCCAATTCTTACCGCTGCACCGGGCTTCATAGGAGTGGCTCCTGGCAGGCTGGTCAGCACGTGGCCACCAGTCTCGGTCTGCCAGAAAGTGTCCACGATGGAGGCGCGGCCGCTGCCGACCGCGTTGTAATACCATTGCCAAGCTTCCGGGTTGATAGGCTCTCCGACGCTACCCAGCACGCGTAGAGTAGAGAGGTCGTGCCTTACAAAGAGGATTATTTTTATTTTTACAAGGCTCTATTTTGATTTATTATTAGAGTTCAGCCAGCGTTTGCAATGTCAGCGCAAAAAATGTGTTTATTTACAACATCACATTAAAAACCTCTTTAATTATCAGTGTTTCTTTACTAAATTATGCATGTATACTCGTATATACTGGTGATATACATATATACTATACCTATTACGCGTAGTTTTAAAGATCTTAGCATACATAGGGACAGACAGATAGCCTATACAGATACCTACTTCTTCATAATAATAGCAACAATCTTGAACTTTGTTCTCGCTAACTTGTTCGATTGATGAAATAATTATCATGATTGTGCAATTCGTTAGGTGAAGAGGATATTATAATTTCTTATTAAAGTTCCAGATAGGAACTACGCTTAACCACAGGGTAGTTTTGACGAAACCAGCCAGGTTATCTGATGTGAACTGATCTTATACGTAACATACCTGGCGACATAATCTTCTCCATACTTCATGAGAGACCGTATGGCGGTCGGGGCGGTGTAGAACTGCGACACCTTGTACTTGTTGATCACCTCCCAATAGCGGTCCGGATCCGGATAGAACGGAGTGCCTTCAAACTATAAAAGCAAAAACTCGAATCAATGACCTCACTTCTGCATTACGCTGATAAATTGTTGGGGAAGAAGAGTATTTGGTGATAAGCAGTCCTTCCTCGAAGTACCGATGACATCCATGGTAGCTTCCTGGAGAAGAATTAGTAAAACGCGAATTTTGTAACTGCATTAACAGAAATAGGAAGAGCATTGAGAAGACAAGGATGTAAACAGAAGAAATAGTCATGCAGACATAGTATAGTAGCATTTTTTAGGTTTTGGTCTGTAATACCTATGAATAATTAAGAAACATATAGAGAATTTAGGTAAGTCGAAGTCGGGATGGGAAGTTAGTAAAGTAAAGTAACAACACCATATAAATGTAAGGTAGAAGGTATTAGAAATGAAATCTTAATGGCAGAATCTATTCAAAGTGAGTGGCAATCGCAAGAGCAAATCATAGGTCAAACGAAGACGTCATGCAATAAAGCATTCAAATACGTCAAATGTTTACTAACCCAAGTATCTGTACTTATTTAAAGGTAATATCCTGAAACTTACCTGCAATTTAGATATGAAGTTAGCCCTAGGTTGTCTGAAAACTTTGTAACAGAGTTGGCCTGAACGAACTTACTTTTGCGATGAAGTTTCTAATTAAGAGGCTTCTTACTTTTAAATAGTTGACCTTGTTAAACAAGGTCAACTATTTAAAAGTGCTAATTAATTTAGAAAAGTTTCCGACTGCGGGTGTTAGCGCCAATAGTGTTGCTAAGGCTTCATCAACTCAGTTCAATGTCGTCGACTTTCTTTTCCGAGGGCAGGCACTTTGTTCTAATCAGCTTCGATTGACAACCAGTTGACATTGTGCCGTTACGTTAACATTCTAACAAAGACTCATGGCTCATATACAAGTGGGGCAAAATTTTTCCACTTTGGGATTATGCTGTGTTGCGCAAAGAAATAAAACTTTTACAAAGTCATGAAGTCTCTTAGTCGGTAAGTTCGGTAACAATCAACTTATTCAACCCACCCCAGAAATTGTAGGTAAATAATACAATTGGGTATGTACAATCAACTTAATTATATCAAGTGTCTTCGACCGACGTTGCGATGAGCAGATGATGCCAATGAAGCCTAAAGGATGAAGGTTATAAAAGGAAATCGTTGGTTAGTACGATTACTAAACAGATTTATGACGAATCGGTTTTGTCAACTTCACAGTTCAAAAATATAAGTCAGACTTCGCGCGAGCATTTGTAGGCATTAGGTAATATCATTGACCTTGTGACATAGCTAGACCTACATAAGTGCCCTCGCGTGACTGAACTGACATAAAACCGAAACAAAGTGCCGTAACGCCTTGTTATCCCATGTTATCCCATAAAATACTTAATTTACAGTTGTTAAGGCTATTCCTGAAGCGTTCTGGGCCTGGGCCGCACTATCGCAGCTCATGTGAGGTAATCAAGCAGGGCAGTAACGCGAAGAATACATACTGAACCATCCGATCACCCAAATAGCATTATATGATGAATGAACAATTAAACTCCAAAAGCTGGAAATGCAAAACATGTTATTACAAGAAACAATCACAAAACGGTGCTGAAAACATAAGTGCTAAAAACTCAGTTGCAGCAAATGTGATGCCAAAAACGTTAGTGTTGCAATCGGCAAGTGTTAGTGCTCAATTGAATCTTTATTCACCAGCACAGAGGTGGCTGCGTTGACGAGAGGCGCATACACCGTGTAGGTGTGGCCAGTGATCCAGCCAACATCCGCTGTGCACCAGTACACGTCACTTTCCCGGTAGTCGAAGACGTAGCGGAAGGTGGCCGCGGCGTACATCAGGTATCCCGCCGTCGTGTGCAGCACGCCCTTCGGCTTACCCGTCGACCCACTGTGGAGGAAAACCTTCCATTAGCAATAATCTAGCAGAGCAAGACGTGAGTCGAGAGCTGAAACGCATCACGGATTCGTCCATCAACGCTGTAAATTACGTCTGTCTGCACTATGCTTTGTGAATCTGCGTTGCCAAATTCTGACAAAGTAATGTTTCGTGCAACCCCAAGTGACCTATATTTGGATGACCCGCTTAACCAACTTGACTGTTTACTAACTCACGTGATAGCATATAAATTGTTTGCGTCAATCGTAAATATACCTAATGTACATTGTACCTACATAGTATAGTACGTAGGTAATCGTTACGATGTGACGTTTCGTTCGATACTTCGCTTGATCGAAGTTTTGATAATAGGATGTGAAATTAAAGGCAGAACGTACCACAAGCTTGCAGAAGTTATTATACAAGACAAACAATGTACCAAGATATGGCGGTGTTTTTGTTGATACTAAGTGCCTACTTGTGGCTGTGTAACAATTTTTTGTGTTATTAAAATGTTTATGGGAATACGCGTATAAAGTGACGACTATGCCTGCAACCTGTGGTAGGCTGTAGGTACAGAATCTTGATGAATATTGTAGATGAAGCTTAACTTTTCAAAACATCCTTGTTCCCGCATCCAAGCGTGGTGGTGCAAATGAGTTCACGGAAGCCGATTCACCAATCTAATGCTGATTTTTTTAGAAGTTATCATAATAAGACAAAATAGTAGTTCACCAGGCCCCAAAGCGCTGCCCTTTCCACTGAAACCCATCGTGTATCAATACAAAAGCTCTAGGCAGTCGTTAGTGAACGAATACGAGTACAGTTGCAAAATAAAACAAACCAAATGGAAAAGTATGGCTCTGTGAACTCGATAAGAGGTACAGCTACCTGGTATAAAGCATGAAGAGCGGGTCTTCAGCGCCGACCCAAGCCGGGGGGCAGATCACTGACTGCTCCTCCATCAGCTCGTGCCACCAGATATCGTGCTCGTCGTCCCACTCGTACTGTTCGGGGAGACAGTTGAAATAAATATAAGTCCCATCGCCCGCTTTATGTGGAGCTACGGGACGGTATTACCACGGGACACTCATCGGCGGCCTGCTCGTAGCCAGGAGTGACTCGGCCCAGGTGGGAGACGCAGATGCAGAGGGCAACCGAATGGTTGAACTTGGCTTTGCACTTTCGCATGCCTTCGTCGACGGTATTCTTCAAGTAGAGCAGTTTCTCGCCACGCCATGCGCCGTCGGCGGTCACAATTAGCTTAGCTTTGCAGTCGGCCAGTCGCTCGGCGAGCGAGTCTGATGAGAATCCTGCAAACTGAAATATATTTGAGCCTACCCGTGCTGGATCTAGCTGCTGTTTTAGCCCAAACTGACCACGCTTCGCTAAAACAGTAGCCCTGAAAGCTATTCCAACCTACGCGCGGTATAAAAAAAAGGTATTTACGACGACGGTGTGCACGGCGCCGATCCGAGCGCAGGCCAGCATAGTGATGACTGTCTCGAGGATCATGGGCATGTAGATGCCGACGCGGTCGCCGCGTCCGACCCCACAATCGCGGAGCGCATTTCCGAATTGGCATACCAGGTCGAGCAGCTTCCGATAAGTCACGCGACTGTAGTCGTCCGGGTGGTTGCCTTCCCTATAAAATGTACTTCATTAAAGCCTCTGCGTATGTAGAGAAGAAAAAAGTAATCTAAAGCCGAGGTAGGCTAGGTACTTCTTAGTTTTCTTTTATTCAACAACTCTGTGGACCGATTATGGAACGTAATAAGCTTCGATCAACAATATTATAGTTATAGCATAACGTACAAAATCAATGCTAAATTCCGTCCGTGTGCCAAAAAAGTTGCACTGTTCCTAGTAATAATTATTACTAGGAACAGTGCAACTTTTTTGGAAAGTAAATTCATAGGTTTATAGTTCCTAGTAATAATTATTACTAGGAACTATAAACCTATGAATTTACTTAAAAACTGTGAATTTACTTTTAGGTTTTGGAATAAACACTGAGCATGTTGTGTTTTCAATCTACAAAATCACTGTCAACAATGTTGTTTAGTTATCAATAAAGTTAATAGGCGTGAGAAGCATGCCGATGCCACATGTTTTCCTAAGATAACCTTTACTAGGTATATCTTTATTTTATCTATACTATCCTTTAGCTATATTTCAATTTTTTATGTTTCCCACAAAACTGAATTCACAAATCCTACTTAGTTTTTTTTAAATTGTAACAGCTTCGTCTTTTCTCCTGGTATCTTAACTTTTTTCTGAATAAGTAGGTTGTAACTATTACTTAAATGTCTCTAGTTTTACGACACATTTGAATCAGCTCGCGTTCTAAATGCGTCTACAATTTTAAACCATAGCGTTGTCGTAATTTTTTTTAAACTACTTTAATCCTAAGTCGAATAATCTAATGAAGAAAGTATGAGCCACCTTTAGTTAGCCGTTTTTTAAGGGAGTAACAAAAAAAAAATACACGTTTGAATTCGCATTGTAATATTAGTGAGATTATGATTGTTTTTTTTTGCTTTCCTTCACATGCAGCTTGTGTTAGAGCTAATAGTATTTCCGTGATCTTCACATGATCCTTGTATTAAAAAGTACATACATTCCTAGTTCACCAAAAACGGCTGTTTGCAAAATGTTACTAACGGCCGGTTTCTCGAACGCTTTTCAAATTGACAAGCTGATTAAACTTGAAATACTTGGTCCTCATTGGTCGAATGACAGATTTGACAAATGATTAGTTAATTTGGAGCGGCCGCGTTTGATCATCTAAGGTTTATTTTGAAGATGATTTGCGCTCGAGAAACCGGCCGTAAGAGTGTCATATTTTAAACTGACGCAGGCCTGCGGCGCGGTTGTTTTGTTTATACTCGTGTATTTGGACCCAGAGCCAATTACGAATACAAGAGAAACGGGACACCCGCGTCGTCGCCCCTTATCCCTCTCGCCAAATACCTACCTACCTTCATAACAAATACGTAGCACATTTTAACCTTTAAAATATGAAAAAATACATAGGTACTTATTTATTTTAAAGCGAAACAATTCAATTACACGTTTATCAGCGGCCTCCACACTAGGCAAAGTCTGTATCGTCGAGTCCAGTAAAGATTAATACACTAAACGAAATTTCGGACTACTTAAAATGAAATGGTATTGAAAATAAAAATAAATGAGCTCTTACACAGAGAAAAATAAGGCAATAAAAAAATCACAAGTGCAAAAAAAGAAGACAATATTATCAAATCAAATCAAATATTTATCATGTAGGTATTACTTATTTTTTTTACCATATTTCATTTTCAGATAATTTTTTATTAATTAATAGGTCTATCAGATCTGTAGTCACATTTAACTTTCAGAAGCTCTCGTTTTTTTTAGGTCAAATACCCTACAAACAAGTAATGAAAAATTTCAAAAATGGTACCCTACCTTTTTGAATGCAACCTTTTTGATGCGTCATCTTCATTCGTGTGGTCACCACTCTACCAATTTAGTCTTATTGACTGAGACAATTTATAAATCACCAAAGCAAGAATGCAAAACAATTTACATCTTTGATTTACAAAGGATGAAAATTCGGGGGCGGTTAGCCCATTGATATAAGTAGCTCCAGTAGCAGTTTTTCAGTAGCTTTGCAGTATTGAGCATGTATTTTCTGTGGACAAATCCCCCTCGTAGTAGACTAATGGCCAGTTTATATGATTTTGCATGGACAAATGAGTATCTACGAGTTCTCTAGTACTTATACTGTTAACCTAATAAAGTAGCGATGCCTAGTGGCCTTTAAACGCTGTGCCTACATTGTACAAACAATCTGAGAAGCACCCGTATTCTGACGCAATCTGGATTTTACCACCCCCAGGGACTGTTATGACCTAAAAACAGACCCACCTGGATTCAAATCAATAAATCATGTGCTCTCTAAAACGCATGTGCAAGCTTCTCTTTCCAGGTAGTAGTTGTAGTAGTAGACCTATAAATTCCATATTGAAATATGATTTTATTTTAAACCAGCTTCAAAAATGAAAGCTGTATCTATGTGTGTATTTTTAATGTTTTTCCACCGATGTCTCCGTCATTATTCAAAATTTTTTTATCTGAACGGGCACTTTCGTGCGGCAATTTTAATAGGTTAATAGGTACTGAAAATTTAATCAGATGAAGTATCTGGTTCTCACAAAAAGAGTTACGAGTTATAGAAAATGCCCCCTGTCTTTGGTTATTTTATTTGTCCCCCTCGGCCACCTGTGACACACGTCGCCGACACAATGTGCTAGTAAATATTTTAATTTTATGTATGTTAGATTATGGTATAGATTTATAATATGGGCCGTAGTTTTTAAGTATTTAACATCTTGTACTTTTAACGAATGTTGCCTGAAATAAATGATTTTATTCGTTGATCAAGGGGTCTCGAATACGTGACAATAGGACCTACCTACTGTCACGATACCTACCTACCATGTCCATTATTTACATGTTCCTGAAATGCAATTATTTTAAAAACGATAGGAGTAAAATCTTTCCGCGATCACCGCTATCAAACGTCATGAATACATAAGTATTTATACCTAGTTTAGTTTTCAAACATTCACGTAAGAAATGGTGACTTCTGAAAAATGTAAGCATGTTTCAAACATTATGTTGGTCCACGACTTGCTATCCCCAAGACACAGTAGACATTCTCTCAGTTAAAATAGCTTAAGTTTTTTTTAATCTTCAAAAGATCTTAGGGTTTTTATCTGAGAGCAGAGAAATAGTATAATAAAAGATCATTGTCACAGAGTTATTTGAAAATCAGAAACACGTCCAAATAAAAATTTGACACTTTGCAAAAAGATATCATTCCACAGGAGTTACGACGGTGAAATAAAAAAAATATATTGATCGTCAAAGCTTATGAATTGACTAATGGACAAATAAATATTCTTCAAACGCAAAACACTCCGAGGGAATTTGTTCGATCGATAGAGGTTTTCCGGGCTGCGACGCACTTATCAACAGGTAACCCCTTGCCTCCATACCCTAGGTCTCTATAGCGCGCTATGTACTAGCAATAAAGCTATTTTCTCTCTTTCCACCGACTGCACTGTACATCAACCGTCTCGTTCATTCTGTTGTGATACTACCTCCCACGAATCACAGCCCTGCAGCCCGTGCAATCAATAATATCTGGGCTTGTAGCAATCCTGGACGACATCAGGCGTCATCATTCAAACAAAAATTAATCTTATACCGCCTGAAACCATAACAACCCTAAGCTTATTTTAACAGACAAAATAGAGACAATTTTTTTTGTTGTTAAATGGTTTTATAAAAAATAGCTTTTGAAAATGACCACCTCAATCCAACAACGACTTTGTAAAAATTTATTTTAGTTTTTTAGAATACGCTTAGGGTTGTTAGGGTTTCAGAAGGTATTACCTAATTGAATTTTTGTTTGAATTATCAACAAAAATAACCCAATTTGTGTATTCTACGGCTTTTACTAACCTATTTAGGCTTACGAATGACAAAACAGGCAATAATATTTATCTTGGGTCCAATTTAATTTAATTGCGCACAACTAAGTAGATGTTAACCGTAATTTAGACATATTTTTTAGGATTCTTATGTGTGTTGTGTAAGTAGTGTTTATGTAAATAAAAATATTTTCTTTCTTTCTTTTATTTCTTTCAATTGCTGAACCTGGGATTTTTTTACCTTTGTACCATTTAAACGCCGATTTCAGCAAAAAATAGCCCCCTAAGTAGCACTTTTTTCATGGTATTTCAAAAGCTTACCTTCCCTGGAAGTTTTTGAAAATACTCAGGAACCATTACTTAGTGTTTTTGGATTCTTAATTTTAGGTTGAAAATTAAACGTCGACTATCCGTAACTTTGCATTCAAAATCGTAGAACTTAGGTAGCTACATTGGGTATTTCCGAACAGTCCTGGGAAGTGAGAAACTTTTTTTTTCTTTTGACGTCTCTGAGTGGACTAACCTGTATAATTTAAGCAATTGGTAGGTACCACCTAAGATAGCCTAAGTTTAGAATTAAGATGGATCACCTAAAAAAAAGCTAGGCCCCAAACCGTGTTTGTTGCTCTGGTTCTTCACGGTTTTGGTCGCGAAGGAGCAGGAGTAGCATCCTGGAACGCTCTCCTACGCTGAAGAAAGCAGGTTACGTTACGTTTAATGCCTTTAACAACCTTCATTTTTTTTTATAACAAAATAATTTATTCATAATCTTTCGTAACAAATTTTCGTAAGAGGTAGGTAAAAATTAACTTATTTTATAGGTAGCTATTATAAACTTATGCCTTTGATACAGAAATACAAGGTCTTGTTTACCTAGAACTAATGCTTACTTATGTAATAAGTAGGTACCTACCTAATCGTAGTCAATGGCGGGCATTGCATAGTTGATTATTGCCTAGTTCAATGCAAATAAATAAATAAGCAGTCGATTAAAATACAAGGAACAAATAAATAATAAAATAATACCTTGATCCTTATGTTCCACCAGTACTTAGGTAGGGTCTACATCAATAGGGCCTATTAGCTGACATCACCTTGAATGACCTTCCCCATTTTTAACCCTTTAGCACACGAACGCATTTTACACACACGTAAGAATGAATAAAAAATGTAAATACACACTCATTTTCACGCACACTCATGCAAAATTCGTGTAAAATAATAAAGTGACGTAGAGGAAAATAGAGAGACTTCACCAGTGGGGGAGTTGCTCCACATCGTCAAAATCAATCTGAAAATTGTGCCATCGGATGCTCTGACAAGTGACAGCATGCTGACTCATAATTATAATATCACGGTTAACTCACTTAAAAATTTAGATTTTTCGGTTTTCTGATTTTCCCTGTACTATACTACCTACTTTCATAGTTCTAGGTCAACGGGAAGAGTACCCTTTGAATTTTGATTTCCTTGTTTCACAGCATTATAGGGACTGTAGACCTGAGTACCTACCTATATGTAGGTAATTTCAACTTGATACCCTCATTGATACCTCTGCGCGTTCCCGAGATTAGGGTCTTGACATACAGACGGACAGACAGACAGACAAGTGATCTTTTATGGGTTCCGTTTTTTTTTCTTTTTGAGGTAAAGAAAAATGTGGCTTCTGATCTTTTTCTTCTAAGTAGAATTTTGATAAGACCTGCACCAAGTAGAATTTATATTAAAATAAAAGAAAAAAAAAGTGGCTATTGTATTATAGGGGGGAGTTCCAAGGACCTCAAACCTCGAAAAAAAAAAAAGCGATTTTATTATTGTTGCGTAGGATTACTTATAAACCGAAATATTTTTTTGAGTTTTTTTTTATCAACCTATGTCGTCCCACAGCTGGGCAAAGGTCTCCCCCAAACTCTTCCAACAGTCTCTATCCGCGCCGCCACGTTCCACCAATCTGTCCTCGACATCATCTCGCCAACGTTTCCGACGCCCCGCGCCGCCGCCGTGCTTCTGGCATCCACGGCGTAACTATGTTGGCCCATTTTTCCCGGTCTATCTAGGAGCATTTTTTTTGAATAAACAAATAAATTATTATTATTGTACCTATTATTAGCCTTGCTTTTTATTTTCTTTGTGTAATTGTTTGGTCACTATTTTTCTCGCATTAGGTACCTTACCTACCTATGTGTTATTAGTAGGTAGAGTTAAACTTGTAACCTCGGGGTTAAGGCTGTCTAAGTCTTGGGCGCTCTTGAATCCCTCGCTGTCTCAGAATTCTAGTCATTAACTCGCTTGATTCAGCCGGGAGTTAACTATAAACACCCTCGCTATCCCTCGGGAGTTAACTCAAGAATCATCAATGCATTTGGGATTCAATATGGCGCCCGTGACATAATTAATATATATATTGATATATAGAACTGCTTTAACCCCCTGGTTTGGTTAATACCTACCTAATCTACAGCTATTTCCAGACCGGAACCCTGACACAAACTTATCTTATCTGAATCAATTCAGAGAGGTTGACAAAATAAGAAAGGAATGCAACGCTTTATTATGTAACCAATACGTACAGCACGTGTAAAAACTATATTTTCCCAGTGACTGCTGGGCACTGGACAGGTCTACCCCAGTTTAACCAAATGACCCAAATGTCAAAAAACATAAAAATTAATTGAAAAAAAAATACCTTCAACCTCCATTACTTAAATTAACTAGGTGACTAGGTGACCTACTCGTAAATCTATACACTCGTAGGCCTCGCGTAATTGTTATGTCATCGTTTTTGTGTAGTAGGTAGCTACTTACAAACTGTGAATGACGGATGTTTGTGTGATTTAGTTTGCATAGGTTTAGTGATTGTAAGTTGACCAGTGTTCTTTCTGACGAAGTTGATATTATGATGATCTAGCAACTATTTTATTTCCAAGCCTAGGTACATATCTACTCGTTCTTGTCTTGTCATAATATATGTAGGTACAGTCAGCGTCACCAATTGGTAACCCTCTTAGAAAGGCAGTTTGAACTGCAGGATGGTTACCATTTGGTGACGTACTACTTATATTGTCATTAGGTAAGATTGTGTCAGAATGCTAAAATAAGGCTCGAATAAGGTAAGTAGGTAGGTATACCTCTGTAAAAATGTTTTGGTCAATAATTTTTTTTCTTTTTTTTATTATTGTAGTAGGTAGGTAAGTGATTCAACATTGTTATAGAAGATGATTGACCTACATTGAATGGTTCATAATTAATACCTACAGTTGATAGGTATTTTATATACTTAGGTAGTTTGCATTTTCTACTGATTTCGGATAAGTACCTACCGCTCCTGTCAGGATCGCTGTTTTTTTTTTCATATACCTATCTACAATAAGGTTAGGTTATACCTATCTAGCTAATACCAGTTACTTATCTTTAATTTTTTATGTACCTAAGTAAATGTTCGGTATTGTTATAGAGAATAAAAAACTCATTTATTGTTTCTAGTTTTGGCTGGTAGATAAAAGCATTGAGAACTCTACAGATAATGAAGAATGCCTACTCAAACCCGTAACAGGCGTACCTAATGTTATCTTATCAGCACTTCGCATTATTGATGTTGCCGTTCTGTATCAATGTCCCTCATCTCCGCTTTGAAGTCATATAATTTACGTCCTACATAGTATCCTTACTATTTAGGTCAAAAACTGGTTTTTGTATGGTTTTGAAAATTGGTGTTAATAATTGTCTACTAAACAGTTCAAAATTATTATTTTGTTCAAAAATAAGGGTCCCAAAAGTTAGAGATAGTAATTTTCGTAAAACTCAAAAACCTCATCCTCGATTGTAATTTTTCACCTGAGTACAACATTCAATTAATCCAACAAAACTATTTTCTTTTTAGATTTCCAACATAAATAATGCTTATAAAAACGCATTTTCTTGTGATTTTTTAAGTGACAAGAGAGACTACCGACTAGGTACCGAGATGCTCTTCCACCATCCCACGCCACCCCTCTCTCATCTAGCAGGTACCTTCGCTTCAAAGGAGACGAAAGGACGAAGTCTATACCTAGCATTCTATATGGAATACTGAGATCTGAGGATGCGCAAAACGCAACAAGTGCAAGGGTTCTTACTTATTCCTACTTAACAAAATAAGCGACCGCGCCCTAACTCTACCCCTTGACCTTTTGAAATTCAATTAATTTTTGTCTAAAAAACTAAAGGACGAGAATATAATTAAGTAAGTAAAGTACGTACCTACAAAAATGTAAAAAAAATTAAGTAATGTAATTATTTTTCGCAGTAAAAAATTATGTAAACAAGAAAGAAGCATGTCGGTATGGTAATGGCGTCCGCAGCCTTTGACAAGGTTAAAACTGTTGCAAAACAAAACACCTACCTACTACCTAAATCTGAATTTCGCAAAGCACGCAGAACTGCAGAAGTGGGTGCGATTTCATGAATGTTGCATAACCGGTCCACATATAGTATGCGCCAATAGGAAGTCTTCGGAAAAATCGATAAGTTCGCGCGCCCTCTGCCCCGGCCGCACAGCTGTCATTCTGAAAATGTGAGGCTATTACGACTCACCAATAGAATGCTATCTTCTCGCCGTGACCATTCCTCACATGGCGGTCCAGCACGTTAAAGCAGACGTTGGTCACCGCTCCCTCCATCCATTTCACAAAGATCTTGCCATTGTTTATGTCAAAGTTATGCGACATGAACTTCCCCGCCTCATAGGGAGTTTGCCAGTAAAACTCATTGGCGATGTCGTTCCAGAAGCCTTCTGGGTCATCCAGGGATCGCTTGTGGATCTCTTTGTACCGCTCGAAGGAGGGTAGACGAGATTTGGCTAGCACGAAGTCCGACGGGTAATAGGTGCGCGACATCGCGACTGGTTCCGGCTCCTTGTCTTTCATTCGGACAGATACGCGTGTACGATACGAGGGCCGCGCGTTCACTAGATGTGGCAGCGAGTTGGATGACTTAACTAGTTCACCGGCGGCAGTAGCGTACTGCACTAGGTATAAATAGCACGAGAACAGCGAGCGAGTGTTCGAGCTCACCGTGTGCTTACCAATGGTTTGGTTCGGCAACGATCGCGGAGTGACGCACCGCACGCAAGCGGCGCGCGTGCGCGACTTATGGCCCCTTTTCTTTTACCCAAATCAATAAATTCACTGCTTTATGTTATATTAGGAAATACCACTAATTAAATAAATAAATAATAATAAATAATGCTGGACTTTTTCACACAACATAATCTAGCCCCAAAGTAAGTAGAGCTTGTGTTATGGGTAGGTCTAGGTACTACATGACGGATATACTACTTATATATTTTTTTGTTTCTAAATACCTACATATATATTATACATAGAAACACCCAGACCCGAGACAAATATTTGTAGATGATACAAACATGGGTCCCGCCGCCGCGGGGATCGAACTCGCAACCTTTTGCGGCGCAGGCGGGCCTCCGCCCCCTGCGATACCTATAGAGGTCGTCTAATTGTTTTTTTTACTTAATTGACCCCCTCCCTTGGGTTATTAATTAGCCTAATCTTTCTGATGTCTGTGGTCTAATCACTTGTTTGGTCTGAAATAGACTCGGGACTTCCAATCCGAAGGTGCGGGTTTAAATTCCGGCCGTGGAATGGCACTATAGGTACATAGTTAGAGGCTCGTCCGAAATCTAAATACCTTATTTAGTAGTGTCTCGGACTACCCACAACGCAAATTCGTCATCTTGAAAGGATTTTGAGCGAATCTCTGGGGTTACAGTCGTGACTCTCTCTGTTTATTTTAAGGCACCTAAAATAGGTACCAACTGATATAACTACCTAATTAGAAAAAAATAATAATGTATTAGTAGGTACGTACAGATAAGACCCCTGACATCTGTAAATGGGCCAAGGTCTGGAGATAACATCGCTGGTATAATATTCCAGTCTCTAGAATGCTGTATGCATGCAATGTGCATGTCTGGATATGGATACCCGTACTGTAAATAAAAGGAAGGGTTATATTTTCCGCGCGTAATTATCTTGTATGTATGTATGTAACAAAATGGCGGATCTTATGCGCGAAATTAGTAACACGTTAAGAAAAAAAAATTGCTGATCATATCGAGTGGGGTATCAAATCAAGGAGATTACAAAAATACAATGACAAATGTATATATTTGTCATACTTATCTAAAACAAAATGGCGGATCTTAGGAGCGAACTAGAAATACGTTAATAAAAAACCGGACAAGTGCGAGTCGGACTCGCCCACCGAGGATTCCGTACCAGGACTAAGTATGTATGTACGTATGACAGTGCAAACTGTTAGGTACCACCTACCACTCATTTCTTTATTTTTCATTTGATTTCTAAGAAAAATATAATTTTATTATTAATTTTTACAGTTTTAAAGTCGAACATGCAAAAAATTCGCCAAATATCCATTTTTTTGTGTAATCAAAAATAACACAATAAATAGGATTTAATTGAGAACTGTGTTTAAATTGTAAAAAACCCAATTAGAAATTGTGAATTCATATTTTGTAATAAAGTAAAATGATGTAAATAAGCAAAATTTACTTCTTTTTACTTTATTATAAAGGAAAATTATATTTGGAATGAAAATCAGGGCTTTCAAATAAATAAATAAATAAAAATAAATACCATTTATTTCAGGCAACTCATAACAAATTATACCTACAGTAAAATAATAATCCCCTAATTTTTTTAATACATTTTTATGGGGAAAGTTTTTAACGATTTCTGACATTTCTAGTGCCTACTTAAACCTTAATGGTCCCATAGTATTTGATCCCTTCATCATTTTTTTCGGCGACTGTACCTTTTTTTCAAAATCTGTGAATGCAGTTAAAAATGTCTTAACAAGGGAAGGTCTACAAAAACGTTTTCCTGTAGCTACAACGGTTAAGCCTTTAATGTACGGAACATTAAGGGTTTTAACCGTTGTAGCTCAAAAATCCAATTATACCTATGTATTTTTTTAAGTGCGGTTCAGAAAATGCTTATTTTTACATACATACATACATAAAGTCACGCCTCTTTCCCAAAGGGGTAGGCAGAGAGCACGGATCTCCAGTCGCTACGATCCTGACACACAACTTAACTTGCTTATTTTTATCAGCTAATTATAGACAAAAACAAAAAAATACTATTGGTATAAATATATATCTGTGACGCAACGTGGTACACGATATGAGAATTGGGCATTGTCCCTCCAAACTACCTACTTATACTTAGAGGATCACCCAACAGAAACAATGCACAGCACATTCAGATTTTTATTGACATACCCTACCCAGATTTTTAAAATTTTACACCGAGAGAAACACTTCAAAAATTTATAAGTAATATAGTCTAGCCTTTTATCTGCTCCACCTGTGTCGTAGATGGGCCAACGTGATACATTACGTGCTTAGTTAATAAGTAGTTGGACTAACGTAGGTAGGAGCAGTGGTACTACCTACTGCGGGCCAGACTCGCGTCCTGACTGACGCTGACGGGCTACCGTACCAGCCAGTCGGCGTATATAGACATAACTACTAATATTTATATTTATAGGGAGGACACATCTAATAGAAGCTAGTCTTCAGGGTAAACATTAAATTCATCAATTTCCAATTTATTTGTTCCTATCGCACAAGACTCTTAACAATCCAAAGTGTTTGTTTTTCATACAAAAATAAACAATATAGATAGATAGATAGATTAACGCTTTATTGTACACAACCGGACTTAATAAATAGTTAAGGCTAATTTTATAGGCCACATTTAACAACAGTTAGTACCTAAATACCAAACAGTAATTGGACGAACTGAGAAAAATGGAATGGCCACCGCCCGCCGGCGCCGTCCGTCGCAAGGAGGATGATTGTTAGAAATAGTTTAGAAATCGTTTATTCAGAACAATCAGATGAACAAAGGTTACGATGAAACTGCAGGAGTTAGTGTACTTAGCAGCTTCAACGTTCACCTCCTTAACACTAACATAGTTCTGATCATAACTAGCTTAATAAGATAAATATTATACACTTATAAAAGACATGCAGTATGCACGTGTGTATGTAGGAGTGTTAAATGTGGCCCTACACGAATTGCCGAAACATTTAATTAAGTATAACGAGATTGTTTTTGATCTCTGGTATTTAATCTATCAGAATATTTATCGAAATACATAGTTTGTTCCAACTGTGGTTTGTATGTATGACCTACTCGAGAATACGTAGTACCCCGGGCTTGGTCTAGTTAAACATAATTTAATATTAGTTTGTGTTATTTTTAAATTAAGTATAATAATGGTACCAACCAGTACATATTTTTAAAGATAATTAAATTAAATTTTGTACAATACTTAGTACCTTACCCACTATGGAAACATCAGTCATAAAATAAATAAAATGTTCAAAACTTGAGTGTAAGATTAAAAATGATTCAGAAAATATTTAATATTGAATTTTCATTGGGTTAAAGACATCTATAAATTTACATTAACTAAGTATATACCGGTGAGTTTTTTTTTCAGAGGGTAAATCTGAGAGAGAATCGTGAGAGTTATATCGAAAAGTCAGTTATCAGATGGAGCATCCAAAAATGCAAAATGCAATTTCAATTGTATCAAAATCGAGCACGTAACTCCTAACATTTTCGATACGGTTCTCACGATTTCAGATTTTCTCTGTGGCCCTGAAAAAAAACTCACCTGTAATTGTATACACTTTCCTACAAAATTCGATGAAATTACCACATACTCGTAATACTTATATGAAAATACCTTTTGTCACGAAACAGTGGTCCTACAAATGTGTGTGTATTCATTTGGACGAGATCTTGATTCTTTGCAACCGCTTTAGCCGAGAGTAGGGAACTCTTTTTCGTTCAGTTTGGGCGGGAGCTGGCGTTGGACCGGCTCGGCGTCGGCGCTGGCGGTGACGACGACGGCGAGGCGAGCGGCCGTGACGTCACGACGTGTGGTGGCCTTACGCACCAGACTATCCCCTAATGTGACGCGCACAGGCAAATTCGTCACGCGCCTTGAGCGCTGCGGTATCTCCGATGCCTCGTTCACTACCTCCTCCTTTTCCTCACCGTGCTTCTTCTTCTCCAGCGGCACCAGATTCTCCCACTGGCTCAGATCCTCCCCTTCTCCCGGCTTGCGCAAGTTGTATAGTGGGGTGATGCGGGTTTGCTTCTCTCGGTACTCGGCGAGAGTGAGTAAACGCTCAAATGACACCTCGATAGACTTTTCTGGCACAGCGGCTTTAGCCGGTTTTTTTGGCTTGGCAGCAGGCTCTTCGGACTTTTTGTTCTGACCTTCAGAATCTTTCGTTTTAATCTGTTCCTGCTCCGACTTTGCTGTAGCCTTGGCGGAAGGATCTTTTTTTGGTTTCGATTTCTTTGGCGCTTTTTTATTAGTTTTGCTGATTGCGTCTAATGGATCAATAGAGTTGTCTAACAGTAGAGCTTCATAGCGGTTTTGCAGGCCGAGATCAGTAGCATACATTGCTTCCATTTTCAAGAATTTCGTCTAATATTCGATGCCGCAGCTGGATCTAGACAACGAAGAAAAAAACACAGATTTAAACTTTCGCACACAATAACAATTCGCTCGGTAGGTACACAACTTATATTATACATTAAAATAATTTACCTATAGACTATACCCATATCTTTAGTCGTTTTCTAGATCTCCTCCATCCTCCACTCAACTGTCATCTCAAGGTACTTCGCGACCTACCTTGAGATGATAGTTCATTTCTCCACTTGTCTAAGAAAATGTCATAGGACAAGAATGGGTTAAGGATTTTTTTACGACCAAGCATAGGTAGTCTACACTAATATTAAAAAGAGGAAAGATTTGTTTGTTTGTATTGAATAGGCTCCGAAACTACAGGACCGATTTGAAAAATTCTTTCACGATTAAAATCGTACATTATCCCTGATGAATATATTTTATCACGGGAAAGTGATGTTTTCCCGAGGGACCGCGGGTAACACCGCGACGGACGGCTAGTACTGAAAAACATTTGGAGGTTGAGTGGAAGTTGAGTCGAGGTCGAGATTACGACTAAAGATTTATTTTATTTATTTAAATTCTTTTTTGCATAAAATTACAAAAAAATTGCACAATTGGCGAGCATAATGCCGAAGGCATTTTCTACCTGCTAACCAACGTATTGTTGGAAAGGTATAAACAGCGTGCTAACAAATAACAGTGTCACCAATAAACACTAGTAAAGTTTTTCTTTAGTTCAACTTAAGAATAAGCAAAATGGCTACCAATAAACCAATTAGAAAGTTCCACCTTGCATAACTTTGACATTTCTTTCATACAAACGCTATTCCGAAGTTCCACCAGCTAGCACCCTTGTTTAAATCTAGTGTAACCACAGAATACATATTAGTAGGTACTGTAAAAATATTTTCATAGGTACCACCAAAGAGTTCGTATATATTTTACTAGTACATACCAAGGAGTTTTTGTTTAAGTACTTCCAGATAAATTTAGAGGAGAAAAAAATAACTTTATCTGGAACAAATCTTACATTCCAATAGAAGAGGTAGAATGGCGAGAAGGTTTTATAAAATAAAAATCGTAATTTGATAATAAAAACGAGCGCGGAAACCTAAAATTATTTTGTAATAAAAAAATTACATGTGAAATATTGGCGAATGCACAAAAAGTGCGAAGCCATTAAGAGAAAAAAAACAAGAATGACAAACAAAATGACCAATTCAGTCAGCTTTCATAGACAACATGATACTTATTTTGAGGTTTCTACTTGGATGCGACGTTGCCGATTTGTGCATCTTCACGTATCAGAAGGATAGGTACACCTTGTATTATTGGTAAGAAATTTTTTCTGACTTATTCTGAATTTACGCAAGGTACAGCTATGCGATGTGTAAATTTGATAGAACTTCGGAATAACTAGTTTTTATTGGTGAGACGGTAACAATTTAAACCTTAAATTAGGTCCTAAACTGAACGTATGATAATAAAAACTAGACTTGTCATAAAAACGGAATCGTTTTGCAATATAATACAAGTAAAACAATTTTCTGCTTAAAACGTCACGTTGTCACGGTGCGAAAACTTTGCGATTCAGATTAGGAACCTAAACTGGATACCTGGCACCCAAACTGAATTGTAGGTTCCAGCGCAACCAGCTCGCAAATTGAGGGCATCTATAAATAAATAAATAATGCTGGACATTTCACACAGCATCATCTAAGCAAAGCTTGTACTATGGGAACCAGATAACTGATATACTACTAATATAATTTTGGTTTGTAAATATATACATATTATACATAGAAACACCCAGACCCGAGATAAATATTTGCAGTTCATACAAACATTTATCCCGCGGCGGGGATCGAACCCGCAACCTGCTGCGTCTCAAGTGGGCTTTCACCCATTGCGCCACCGAGTCGTCGTTATAACAAAATTACGAGTTGGTGAATTAGAATAAACGCTGTAGGTAAACTAACTCTTAAGAATAGGCACTTCAAGAAACAACAACTGCTCTTTAAAAGTTATTACGGCGACCATAATATTATTAAAACTTCAATAAAAACTGTTTATCATTACAATTATTATAAGTGCAGCATTATTGGCATTAAACTTATCAGTCTAGATCTAAACCTGAGATAATTGTCCATTCATAGTCTGTCGCTTTCAGCAGTAGGTACCTACTAAACCGCGAGCGCTTTCTTATACTTAGTAGGTGGTACAGGAGTCACAACAAAAACAGAATCTGAATAATGTTTTTAGAATAACATGATTTTGTTAGTAAATGCAGATAACGAAAACACTTTAAACCTACTATAGGCAGATTAAGGTTGGGTTCCAGTAAAAACATACCGAGTAACAAATAAAAAGGTTTAATTTCGAGACTATTGTTCTCAGAAAAATACAATTTGGTTTGTTTCTCTAAGTTGTTTTATAGCTACCTATTTTAATTTATATTCTTTTGTTCAGGCATAATTAACAAAGGTACTCACAAGCAATTATCAAAGTTTCACGCGAAGCACTGCCTAAACGCAGAGTGATATTCGAATCACATCGGGACCGAACTTGACCGAAGGATTCGTAAGTAAGTTGGGAAGTAGCCGTGGCTGATGCCGCTGCATCACAAGCGCAAATGACGTAGGTAATAAAGGAATTGGTGGACCGGCGCTAGCCACCTCTTTCGCCAATCGCGGGCCCTGGACAGTAGCGGGAAGGGCAGCGCGCATGCGTGAACCCGTCGCACATCCAACCTTGATGCATTTCGTAACTTCATTAGCGCGGTCAAATCTCATTTTATCATAATAATTATCCTTCCTTGCATCGTTTTCCCATCCCCAATGCTGGGGGTCCTGACCATGGATTTAGCATGGTACCTTTTTGGTACATTATTTATCTTAGGTCCTGACCCATTACGGTAGTATCTTATCCCGTACGATGTTGCGCCATGTTCCGGTTTTCAGCAATTATCACAAGAAAATACAAAATATACTTACCTATGTTTCATAGTTTCTTTATAGTGTTGGATAATCTTTGAAAATCAGGATTTTTCTGAAACTTTTAAAAACTTTGCAACAAGTGCATGTCTACGTAAAAGTACCTACAGATTTGATGTTTAAATCTTACTTTTTATGATAGAAATTAAATGTTAATAATATTTACTCCTTTGATAGTGGGCGGTGGAACCTATCAAAGGAGAGGGACGGCTGGAGAGAGTTGGGGGAAACCTTTGCCCAGCAGTGGGACAACGTAGGTTAAAAAATAATAATTTATTGATTAAAGGGATAGCATTCCTAAAAAATAAGTACATATTGAGTTTTTTGAGAATAAAAAGTTGGATTCGTCCTTCCTTCATGATCATCTTTAGATGAACGAATGAGTTTTGAACGAACATGAGATATGACTACCTAAGGCTGTGTCCCCAGTAGGCAAACTGTTAGCGGCCGACTGAGTTTGCGGCGTATCGATTTAGTACGCACTTCCATATATTTGAAATGGAGTGTCCACAGTTTGCTAGTTTTGTGCTCACTGTACGCAGTTTGCAGCGTTACACGCGCCGACTATCTCAGTGAGCAGCCGACTCCCACCAAAACCGGTTCCAGTCGGCGGCGGCGATATGGTTGTTCGACGAAAATTGATCTTAGTTTGCAGCTAACTCAAATTTCAATTCGCCACAAATTTGCGGCGCACTCAGTCGGCCGCTAACAGTTTGCCTACTGGGGATACAGCCTAATTGCGTAGTTAGTTTCCGATAATAGAATCCGACAGTTTTCCGACGAACACCTTGTGGAGCTTTTACCCGACTGCCAAATATAGGGCTGTTTGTTTTTGTTACATTCTGCCTGGTAGAACCATCTCACCGTGTGATAGGTATACCTATTGTAAAAATTTACAATACGGTGCTCGTATACTTTTTTGCACATCTAATGCGTTTTGTTTATGAGCAACACTGAACAAAAACGATGGGAGTCTCTTGAGAATCATGCATCTGTCTATCACAAGCCCTGAGTGAGCTCTATTGCTTTTATATTTTCCAACAATTAGCTTTTCTCCAATCATTTACATACATTTAAAAAAAACATGTACTCTGTTTTGAGTGTTTGGTTTTATTCTTCTTGGCTTCGCACTCTTTATACAGGTAAGTATTCGCAAATTTTCACGAATAATTTGGTTTTAATTAGGGAAACGAAGTAAGTATTAAAAAAACGATACGGTAAACAGCAAATAATATTTGTGTATCATATGCCTCGGGCCACCAAGTCCCATGTAAGTTAATATAGCAGTTTGTTGGTTCAAGAACCAAGTTATATAGGGTGGATTTTTGAGACGAGACATTAAGGGCAGGTACCTTAACCGTTGTAGATACAGGAAAACGTTCTTAGGAGACGGTAGGCCCTTATTACTGAAATACAGGGTGGACTTTTGAGACGAGACTCAAAAATCCACCTGTATTATGGTCAGATGCAAGTTTAGGAAAAAAATAACAATCATTTAAATTCTTTGTCCATTGAAGTTTATTTCATAACTATAAACAATAGTTAAACAAATAAAACATAAGTATTCGATTAAAATTACTTCTTTAGGTAAGTAATAAATAGTTACCTACCAATAACCAGAAAATATGCAGTCTTTTTACATCAATGAAATAATAAATATGTACATACTTACATAAATGTATTTACAAAACTATTTATTTTTGTAATTAACATGAAGTAAGCGTAAATTAATACTAAATGTATATTTTAAACTGTGATAGTACTTTTAAGCTGAGACAAAAGTTAGTAGAAATACAATAATATCAACTTCATATTAAAATTACGAATAACTAATCTATATGTTGCAGCCAACTGGTTTAATCAGCCGTTCAATTAAACGCCTAGCCATTTGATTAAACGGCACCGTTCAACTAGCGGAATGATATTAAGCAAATGGCTTGGAGCTATTACGTTTAACTACTTGCCTAGCCAAATCATTTCTTATGTAATAAAGTAACATTATTCAACGCCGCGGCACTCTCACCTTGCGCGTAGTTTTTCACTAGTCTAACCAACTGAGTTTGATATAAGATACTAGCGGACCCCACAGACGTTGTCCTACGTCGTACCCTACAAATCAAGAAAAAGCATTTATTCAAACCACCACTAGATTATAGATGTGAAATACATAGGTACCTAAGCATTACTAGTTTCTAAAAAACTCTTAAATATTATGTGGTGGTGAATTGAATGAATATTATGTGAAGGATAATTGAAAGAATCAACATCCCCAGTCAGTAAAACCGCAGTAACTATCATAAATCCATGTCTGACTCGTCTCGTCTCTGTATTAGGTTATATTTTTATTTCTTTTTTTTTAGTTTTGATTACAAAATGTGATGAGTATGTGTTAATTAAAAAATAGGGGTGTATAAAGGGTGTAACATTCAGATCGATCAGTATGGAAAAGTCTGAAACTATAAGACATAAGAAGATCTGTTCTTAGGAACCATGTCATTGATTTGAGTAACAAAGATTTATAAAAATTATAATTAATAAGGGTTTTTATATTCTTCTTGGCTTTGCACTCTTTATGTATTCACCATTTTTCAAGTATCATTTGGTTTTAAGTAGGTATAAAAATTAGGGGAACGAAGTACTTAAGTAGGTATTAAAAAATTTATACGGTAAACAGCAAATAAGATATTTCTTTCTGGCTTTGCACTCTTTGTGCATTCGCAATGTTACAAGTATGTTGGTTTTAAAAAAATAAGGAAACGAACCGTAAATTAATAAGGGTTTCAAATCGACAAAGTAAACTTTTTTAGTCTAACCGGTCTAACCTTATTCTTCTTTATTTAATGGCAACTACACAACTAGGTATAACTCTGCCAATGTCAAGTTTTAAATATAGATTTATATCATGTCAGTCAGTCAGTCCTGTGACTGGTTTGAACAAAACACGGCGGCTGGTTTTCTTCAAAACTCCAACGGAAATTTTTCGTCAAATGAGAAATCTTCTTTAATTCTCCTCCCATATTCCATTTGCCAGATCTCCTGTTACGAATCCAAGGCTTCATTAGTAAAATTCCACCGAAATTACATAATAAAACCTAGTAAAACACAAGAAAAGTCAATAAAATAGCAGAGCAGTGCCTCTTCCTAAAATGACGAAAAAAAACCGCCCTAACCTTATTCTATGTAGCCATCTGGCATTTGACATTAGTCGTTGGACAGTTGACGCGATTGACAGAATGCGCGCTACAATTATATTCATCTACAGAATTTTGTAGGGTCATAGTTTATAATTTCTTTGGATTCATCCTAAGATTCATCTGTCGGGATTTAAATTGCCAAAATAATTAATGAACTTAGAGAGTGGCGTTGCTTTTCCGGGCAGAACGACGTCAACCGGGGCCGCTTGTATATTTTAAAAGACTTTAAATAATTTAAACATGCTACCATATTTATTTCAATATTACATAACCACGAAAAGGTATTACGTATAAAAAATTTACAAAAAAATTAAGTCTTTTTATCAGTGTACGTACAACGTGTAAAAAATACATATCCGTAGTACTACTTAAGATACAATAAAAAATCTACTTAATAATAATTGCTACCGACATGTATTGCTGACTTATCTAACGGTTTTACGAAGACTACGCTGTGTAAAACTAACTTCAGCAAGACGATAGAAAATGTGAACAAGTTAATAATTTTAGCCTCGTCATTGAATTTTTAACTTTTATAATTTCGAGAGAAGACTTTTAACACTCTGTATATTTTCTAAATTTACAGAGTCATTATCACCAGTGACTCCAGATGTACGCCCGATATAAAAGCTAGAATAGCTATGGCAAAACAGGCATTCCATAACAAAAGAAATATACTTACTTCGAAAATAGCAAAACGAGTAAAGAAAAAGTTCATTAAAACATATGTGTGGAGCATAGCTCTCTATGGATGCGAAACTTAGCAGGATAGAGAGAAGTTGGAAGCTTTTGAAATGTGGTGCTGGAGAAGGATGGAGAGGATTAGCTGGACAGAGAAGGTTACCAACGAGGAAGTGCTGAGAAGAATTGAGGAGAAAAGGGTTTTGATGACCACCATTCAAAATGGAAGAGGAAAAATGATTGGACATCTTATACGACATGACAGCTTTATTAAGAACATCATAGAAGGAAAAGTGGAAGGAAGACGAGGAAGAGGCAGGCCTAGAATTAGTTTCATGAGTCAGATAAAGGAGAAGATCGCTGTCATGTCGTATAAAGAAGTAAAGGAATCCGCATTGGAAAGGGAGAGGTGGATGAAGTTGCATCATTGCACCGACAAGAGCTGAGCTCTTAAGTTTAATGATGATGAATGATGATATTTTCTAAAACTCTATGGATCACCTTAAAATGCTAATAAACTACTTCATTATAAAAAAAAACAGTAATTTTTAGGTTTATTTACATACTAAATAACCAATTTAAATTTGCAGATTGTCTAAATTATTATTCTTACGCGTGTTATATGCAACAGACATCGGACATCGCCTCAGAACATCGCTAACCATAAAATGAGCTTGGGACTTGTTTTTATTTCAAACTAGCTTCTGTGCGCGGCTTCGCCCGCGTGGTACCAACATTTTGAATAGCCTATATGCTATTCCAGGTCACTATCTACCTACGCCTATACCAAGTTTCATCTAAATCGATTCACTGGTTTAGGCGTAATTGTTACACAAACATACAAACATCCAGACATCTAAACAAACTCACATACTTTCAGCTTTATTATATGAGTGGGAAGATTCTGCATGGGCAGTTTTTTTTTGTATTTTGTCTCTATTATCTGAGTATTGTGTCTATTTTGTTTGTGGGTTCAAATAGTATGCCAGTCCTAGCAAAAACTTTTGTAAAAGATACTTTGTGAAGTGTTTTAAAGAAAAGGAATATGAAATAAAAATTTAAAACAATAATAAACTGAATGCAGTTTTGTAGTTTTGCGGGTAAAACCGGCTTAAAAGTTTATTTTATAATAAGATAAAAAAAAGGATGAGTAAGATAGATGGAAGGATAATGGAAGAAAAGTTGAAAAATAGGACATTATACCACAAAGAGAGGAAAATTAGTTTTTAATCCCGAACAAGCGAAGGATTCTAGCGAGTGATTCTTATATAATTTAAATTAATTAAAAATTCAATTAATTAAAATTAATTTAATGTAATCCTGACGGATTCAAAAGCACAAGCAACAAATTATTTTACTCTCGTGTGATACATACAACTTTTCACCTTACTAGCGAAAAGATACAAGATTTTTTGTAATTTAATAGGGCTACACTACTCTCACTACACTCAGGATTCTAACATAGAATCACTCGCTACGCTCGTGATTAAAATATAGAATCCTTCGTGTGTTCGATATTCAAACTCAGCACTCGCAACAAAAACGAATTTTGCTCTCTTGTGGTACAATGTACTATTGCACGTGTGAGCAATGTAGAGTTTTGCTCACTGTTTTTACGCAGCAAAAGCGCTTTTGAGCTAGTGAGGTGAAAAAGACCTAACAACGAGTTGATCTCGCTCCATTCTCAGATCTCTATCGATACGACCGTCCTCGTCGTCTATTTCTGACTTGATTTAGTAAGCTGTTTACATTTGGCCCCTCAAATATCAACAGTCCATCTTATGTAAACATGCCTCCATACAAAGAAATAATTATCAACTTGTACCATAAGGTAAGAAAATGTGAAGGTTAACTTTAATCACCGTTTAAAGCTAAACAGCTTTGTTTGTTACTATCTAAAAGGACTCTAGGTGAGTTTTGTCGAGCGCCCTCTGAGGGGAAAATCTAAACGGCTAGTTATGGAAATGTTGTTAGGAGTCACGGGCTCGATTTTGATAAAATTAAGAACTGCATTTAAAAAAACGAAAATAGCTATTTTTAGTTTTCAAAGGTTCGCATTTTTGTATGCTCTATCTGATAACAAACAAAATGCTCTAAAATAACCTTGTGTCCCATGTTGCTGAAAAATTAAAAAAAATCCTACATTTTAAGTTTTCATGCACAATGTATGGAGAAAAGTATTTTTTGTTTTTTTTTTCATTTTGGCCATTTTGGATGCTTTGTCTGACAATTTGCTCGAAAACTAAAAAACTTTTTGAAGTTAAAACTTTAGGCGTGTTGGGCATTTTTGAGATGAGAATAAATTCTTGGATTCGCCTGGGAAAAGGTCAAGTGCGAGTCACGTGACCGACACCTATCAGTAGCGCCATCTAGTTACATACTCGGTAAACTATTACGGCAATATTTTTACATTTCTAAAAGCTCATTTTATAACTTCTAAGTCATTATCTTTTGACATTTTTAGATTTCCTGACGATTCAAAAAATACACTAGGCACCTAATTGTTTAAGTTTTCACTTCTCTCGGCACTCCCGGGAGTTCCACGGTTTTTGTTTATTTTTTTAAATGCAGTTCTTAATTTTATCAAAATCGAGGCCGTGACTTCTAACAACATTTTTCCATAACTAGCCGTTTAGATTTTCCCCTCAGAGGGCGCTCTTAAAAATTCATACTGTAAGCTTTATGTATTAGCACCGACAAAGTTATTTTACATAAATTAAATATTTTTGTATTATTAAAATAATATTTAAATAATTTATATTATATCTATGAGGTCAATAATGATGTAATATTAATTACATAGTCTACTAGAAGCACAGACGAAGCAAACATAATATTTTATTACGTCACTTTATAACTTATTATATAACACACATTAATATACTTTACTTCTGGAATGCAGTACTGCAATACTTGTAAGTTCATAGGTATTAAACTTACCAATTTTTAAAACATTCAGTTATATTAAAATAATGTCTTAAGGCCACACATTTCACTACTCAATACGATGTGTCATCTTAATAATTACTGCGTCTGCTAGACGACAAACCTCTGTGCGCTAAATCGACACTACACAATTCGGCACTATTCAAGCTTTTACCAAAAGATATTTTTATTCTTAGTAGGGCATGGAGTTCATAATCTTTGCCACTTTTATTGGCCTGTCGCAGTCACCGTCGCATTTACACAAAAAGAGGATGTTTTATTTTTAACATATCGTCAAAATTATTATTATAGTCTCGTAGTCAGAGTGTAAATGTTTCGTAGCACATCACGGTTATCGATTAGCATCCGCTAGGTGGCGAGCACCATGAGTCACACGATTACTGAACGTCCAATAGATCTCGGCATTCATGAAGCTAGCTGTTTCAGACGCTATTTCATACGAAATCGTCTGCTGCGCATCAAAACATCTAGCTTCACGAATGCCTAGATGCGTTGACCGTGTACCCTTGAGTATGCGTTATGTAGCGAGGGAGACTAAGAGTAGTATGAAAGAGCCATAGCGCATGTCAAACTACACACTGTCAACCTCGAGTATGTAATCATAACAATCTGTTTTATTTTACTTTGAAATTATTACACTTACCAACAAAGTCGGTTTTCTAACAACACTGAATAGTCTTAGGAGTGAAAATGTTTCGTACCAGTGGGTATATCACGATAACCCGTGAGTATGCACTAGGTAGCGAGCGCAATGAGTCTCCGTCGTCGTAGTTTCCTTCCGAAACGACGCCAGAATGCGGCGAGGCAGTAGACGGTCGCCGCGAGTACTAACAGTAACGCGGCGCGATGAGCGAGCGATGACCGGGACTCGTTCGGTCCCCGGGACGGAGCCGCTCCGGCCCCGCGCCACGCGCGTGGCGCTGCTTCTGTGCCTTCTAATTCCGGAGCACCTGGAAATAAGATGTACTTATGTCTTTATATCCAAGAAAAGTTAAGGTTCGCGCGTATTTTGTTTGTAGTCTAAAATGGCGGCCATAATCATGTTCTTTCACTTGCGCAAATGCGCACTAGTATGGTGTGTGCAAGCGAGAAAGCATGATTATTGCCGCATTTTAGATTCGTTTCTTTAACGAAGCGAGTTATACGCATAAGAAATAAATTATATTAATTATTTGTTTTTTGTGTAGGTATGCGCTGCTCGAGTAACCGCAGCTACTTTACTGTTCTGTGATAAACTATAGTGCCTATAATGTATGTATGGAAGTCTGTGAGGATGGATTGTGTTTGTTACAGTTTCACGCACGACTGAATGGATTTGAATGAAATTTGGAACAAAGATATATTATTATAGTCTTGAATGGCACTTAGGCTTTCTATCCTGGAAAAGTTATGTACCAAGGGACCGCGAATAACCGCGAACAGCTTAGTAATCTAATTACCAATGCTTCGGGGATCTGTGGGCTGATGCCGCGGCGCGAGCGTCCTCGCGGCAGGTGCGGCGTGCACAGGTCGAGCGGGGAGCGGAGCGGGGCGGCGGCAAGCGGGAGCCGCTCGAGCGCCGCTACCATCACGTGACAATACACGTGAGTATACGTGGAGACGACCGCCTGTAGATCGCTTCGGTAGATCTACATAATAAAATCACTTTGAACATTCATAGTCGCAAAAGAATAGATGTAGGTATCTAGCTCATAAACTCGATGACTCGCTTAGAAGAATAAGTTTGTGTTGAAGAATTTTTGAAGCGAAAATTTCTTTATGCACCTTGGGCATTTTGGAGATAGGAAAAATGTATTGAACTCAGACTGACAGTGTTACCGACACCACAATCAGCGCCATCAAGTTTCATCATGCGTTTCCTGCCGCGCGCCCAATGACGATTCAAAAATATTACCTGACAATTCAAAAAATACACACGTAATTGTTCAAGTTTTCACTTCTGTCGACACTCCCGGAGTGCCATTTTTTTCTATACAACCTTTAAAAGCTTATCGTGAGCTGATTAAAATGAGCCCAAGCATGAATGGTTCACTGTTATTTACAGGAGTTCTGTTGGACAGCTCTTTTGGGTAAATAGCTCCGCCTTACAGAATACTGTAGCCATCGTAAATAGCACTTCAATTCCTGGTGACAAGTTACGTGAAGTTAGCCGTGTCAGTGCGCAGTCAATGCTATTTTCATACAAAATTGGGTACTCTAGACCGGCTACTGCAAAACGGCTAATTTCACGAATGCCTAGATACTTTGAACTTTTAGCTACATTGCTTTTCCTACTAACCTGATGGTATAATATGGACGTCCTTTACTCGCTGTTTACGCGGTGTCGCGGATTCTCGCAGTGAAGACGGAAGGTGCCCTGACAAGGCGTATTGTAACGCAGCTAATAACAGCCAATGGCAATTCCTAGCTGTTCCACCTTCGAGGCAAGACGAGTCGCCGTATACTACAAGTCTGCCCGCCTGGAATATAAAAGCAATTTATTTATGAAAACAATAAAGGAGATACAGTTTTAGATTAGGATACAGACACAACTTATTTTAAAATAATATTAAAGTATCTAAAATGAGGCAGCACCCTACATAAACCGCCATATAGTGATGAAAAGAGTTATGAAATGAAATGAAAAACGTAGATGTTGACAGAAACAAATGTTTCGGGCCGTCCACTCAGTTGTTTCACAGCGATCGCGAGTTGCGCAATCCCTGTTAACGGCTTCTTTTTTTATAATTCTATAATTCAATGTGTGTGTGTGTGTGTGTGTGTGTGTGTGTGTGTGTGTGTGTGTGTGTGTGAAACACACGTCCACACTTGTATACAGCTGTTGCGAATCAGATTAGTTACGATTTTAAAATAAATAATGCTGGACATTTCACACAGCACCATCTAGCCCCAAAGCTTGTACTATCGGAACCAGGTAACTGATAAACTAGGTACTACTTGGATACATTCATTATCTAATTCAATTGTAATATTTGAAGGATAATTGAACTGTTTTTAAAAATCACCTTTGGTACTTTTTCAATATTAGTATCGTTGTTATAGTCTCGTCCCTCGCTGTTGTCAGTTTGAAGCAGGCCCAGTATCGGCACGTCAACGGTTTGAGTCGCGGGAGCGCCGGCGTTGTGTTTCTCTCCGGACATTATCTATAATACATATTCCTAAAGTATTACAAACTTATCTGGACCGGTGGCCAAAAGAGGAACTAAGAAATTTTACTGTAAAATGTATTTTTCTGCCAACACCAAATGCGATAACAGCGCCTTTCACCGGTTCAGATAAGTTTGTGGCACTATAAAGATATATTATTTGACTAGCTGAACTCCGCGATGTCATTCGCGGTACCTCGGGAAATCACTGTTTGAAAAAATAATATAATAATAATGCTGGACATTTCACACAGCATCATCTAGCCCCAAACTAAGCAAAGCAAAATAATTAAAAAATATTGATTACAGCAAAAACAGAGTATCTTACACCGGTATTCACAATCATTACTATGAGGTCTCACAGTGCGTGCGGACGCACAGGGTCCCGAAAACCTACTGATTTTGGGACCCTGTGCGTCCGCGCGCACTGTGAAACGTCAAAGTAATGTTTGTGAATACCGGTGTTAGACATCCTTAGATAACTTACATTAGAAAATAATAGGAATATGTTGTTCTTCTGTTTCAGGATAAAAAGTAGCCTGTGCTATTCATATTCAGACCATAATCTATCACTTTCTAAAAAGTACAGGGTCACGACTGTATCCCCAAGGCGCGCTAGACATTCTCTCAGATCTTTTGATGTATCCCAGATCCATTGAAAATGTCTAAGGAGGGTAATCAGAGTCATTTCCAAATACATATGTGATACATGCCCACATCTTGCAGAATCTTCTAGTTATACATATATGATTATCCAGAATGATTCACCTGGTATCCCTGATCGCTAAGCGGCGCTGTGATCAGAATCCCATGTTCAGGGAAGCTGTGTATATGAGTACCACTCGCGTAGTACATAGGATGTCCGCCTAGTTTGAAAGTGCCTTCGAAAACTCTGTCACCTAGCGCCACCTAGATGAAAAAGCATATTCTTAAATTATAAACTCTGTAAAAAATATAATTTCTATAATTAATTATACAAACGTAAGAGAATTACGTATCGTATATGTTTACGCGCATGCTTTTACATCGAATTTTCTAAATTAGATGATCAAGAGTTGAGAAAGAACCTGAATATCTAAAAGGTCCCAGCAGTGGGACCTCAAAGTATATATACACATACCTGATACATGCTGAGTAAGTCATTGAGCGCAGGCACGTTTGAACCACCAGTTTCTGGTATCCACCTAAAAATAACAACGAGATTTAGCGCAAAACTAAGGACATGGTAGATATACTACACCTAATTACAACTTTATCCCTGTTATTAATAAACACGAACTTGGGTGGGATTAGAGCTAATCCAAAGCATAAGGCAGTAGTAGGTCAAATCTGTATTATTAAATAAAGACCAAGGAGGAAATAAGCTAATCCGACGCTGCTCTCGGAGCAAGAGTTACGCCTAGGTGCAACCTAGTATAGAGATGGAGTAAGCATACTCTATCATGAATTTTGACATTTTACTTCATAATATTCATGTCATAACCAAAAAAAGGTTGTGCAAATAGGATGTATATGTTGATGGTTTGAGGAAAAATTTAATGAGGTTGGATGGATACCAATTACGATAAATGGGGCGAGTGAAAATTTACAATATTCGTAACATTTCATTTTACGATCTCGAAGAAACTGAATTTAAAATCCAAGCAAGTATAGATTTTGAGGTTAAAAATCATTTAGCATTAGCAAGAAACAAAAAAACACTTAAAAATGACTAAACACAGTAAATACTTTTTTTATGACTAAAAACTTTTTGGTCAATATTCACTTGACCAAAAATTTTGAGAAGAATAAAACATCTAACCTCAAATACAAATTATTGTCTATCTCTGTCATTCATATAATTAGTGATAAAGACAGACAATATTTTGAATGATAATATTCGTTCATTCACTCGTTTTTATTTTAAATTTTATGGGTTGCCATAACGCACGCGCTAGTCCCGATGCAAGAAATGTATTACTGATTCGAGATAACTACCGATTTATTAATAACCTTAAACTCATCATGTTACTCCAAGAAGTAACAGTTCTGAGAGCAGTCTCGGATTTAGCTAGAATTAGGGTTTTCTAATTAATAAGGCGGTATAAGTTTAACCTAGTTGTTAAATATCTTATAAGGTATGTTTTAATTAGTTTGGATAATATGTCAAGAGGACGGCGTTTCTGGCAGATGATGATGATTGTGGAGTGACGCGAATGGACAGAGTAAGGAATGAGTATACTTATAAGAAGAAGTGTGAAAGTGGCGCCAGTAAATGAGAAGATGAGGAGCAACCAGGCTAGCATGGTATGGGCATGTAATGAGAAGGGAAGAAGGTCATGTAACTAGGAGAGTGCTTGGTATGAATGTTGATGGATTCACGAGTAGAAGTAGGCCAAAGAACAGATGGATGGATTGTGTGAAGGATGACATGAGTAAGAAAGGAGTGAGTGATGACGGCTGATAGAGGAGAATGGAAGAAGAACACATGTTGTGCCGACCCCACATAATGTGGGAAAAGGGCAGGAAGATGATGATGACGGCGTTTACAGCAGTAACACAGTTTTATACTTCTGCTGCCAGCATTGTTTCACCAGTTAATTAAGTATAATGTAATTTTGGTTCCAAATAAATATAATATGAATTTGAATACTCTCAGGTGTTTTTAGTAATATAAACACACCGATACACATAGAAACACACAGACCCGAGACAAATATTTCTAGATCTTACAAACATTGGTCCCGCCGCGGAGATAGAACCCGCAACCTTTTGCGTCGCAGGCGGACCTTCGCCCACTGCGCTACAGAGGTCGTCAAATTGTATGGATCATAACCCTTTTGGCTCAGCCGTAGTCTGGTAAAAAACCTATCCTTTCACTTACCATTGCCTAGTATTCTCGTCATAAAACTTGACGTGGCGTAGCAATGTCGCGTTGTACCAATCTGCGAATACAACAAGCGAAAGGCCGTCGTCGACTGCCTTCTTCAGTGTTGCCATCTCCTCAGGAAAGTATTCGTCTTCCGGATCTACTAGCAACAGGGCGCCGTACAGAGAAGTATTGATACAGGTGAGTGGAGTCCCTGAAATAAGCATGATTTAATTTATTTTATTAGGTTATAATGAGGCAAAGTTTGATTGTTAGTATGTAGAAAAATCTCCGTTCATTAATTCGAATGGAGTTTAAATAAATAAATGATTATCTGTACTTATTTTTAAAAAAAAATAAGTTGTAAAACATACTTAGGTATTTAAAATGAAAATATTTACTTACTTATCAAATTTTTTTAAATTTCGATTGCGACGTCAGTGATACCGTGGCCGAGCGGTAAGGCACTCCGGCTTTAGGAGGATCGTCTGATATTGGCGGGTTCGAATCCCGTCTGAATAGACAATTTTGATAAGACTATTCATTTCTCAATGATTATCTGGTTCAAATAAACGAGTTTTATGGTCGCGACATCTGACATGGTATGTTACTTCCACAAAATTTAAACCATCGCATCGACCATTGGCTGAGATGGTAGAGCATCACCACGGATCAGTGACGGTCGAGAGTTCAAGTGCCGCATGAGTTAAACTTTTGAGTCCGCTTCCAATGTGTAATTCTTCAGTCGAGTACCTCGATCATTATATAAAGCAAGTTTCACGTTTTCAATTGCTTGACTTGAGTAAATACCGGCCGGTTTAATATTTTTACTTACCCATAACCTCAAGATAGAAGCCGTGTTCGCGCAATCGCTTGTACATATCGCGAAAGTTAGTGTGTATATGATCAGCGTGCCAGTCCAACGGGTCATGTTTCGCGCGCAAATCGTCACGAGGAAAGTAGCCGCCGGGATAACGCAGACTGTGGAACTGATCCCAAAGCAGACGACGGGACCGGACCGGGACCGGGATCACGCGAGCTCTGTTATCCGGACAATCACAAAAAGCTTTAGTCATGATCACAATTATAGCTTAGTGAAAGCTATAGCTACACTTGTCTGCTGTCAGTCCGGTTGAGTAATGGACGGAAAAAACATTGCATTATGTCACAGACTGTAGAACTGATCCCAAAGCAGACGATGGGACCGGACCGGGACCGGGATCACGCGAGCTCTTAAATACGGACAGTCATGGCTTAAGTTAGAGCCTTAGCCGGTTATCTTCTTTCCGTCCGGACGGAAAATAGACGGGTAAACGGCCTCTGTGATGCAGTGGGCAAAGGCCTGCCTGCGACGCAAAAGGTTACGGGTTCGATCCCCGCGGCGGGACCAACGTTTGTATGATCTACAAATATTTGTCTCGGGTCTGTGTGTTTCTATGTATAATATGTATGTATTTTCAAACAAAAGTATATAAGTAGTATATCAGTCATGTAGTACCCCAACAAAAGACAGCTCTGCTTACTTTCTCTTGAGCGACTTGATGTGAAATTATGTCTACCGTGACTTCGGACAAAATATTACTTCACCTTGTAAAAATAGGACTCTGTAATCCTGTGGCTAAATTCTATAGAATAATTGTACTAAATTGTAATCTGTTATTACCTGATTGGCAATGAAAGAGTAGCATTTTTGGCTACTCTGTCCCCGCTGTCATCATAGCTTTCAACTGTGATGTTGACGTGTCCCTGAAAAACATTATAATAATTATAAACAAATCTTTTTCTGTCTATCTTAATAATAAGTCAGTAATAATTATAACGGGACGAGATCGCGGTTTAAGATAATATTAGCTACAGCGCGCGGCTTCGCCCGCTTGGTACCAACGTTTTGAATAGCCTTTATGCTATTCCAGTCAATCTACGCCTTTTCCAAGTTTCATCCAAATCGGTTAACTGTTTTAGGCGTGATTGAAACACAAACATACAAACATCTAAATTTATAAACATTCAGCTTTATTATATTAGTGAGATTCGAACTATTTAAAAAAAATTACACACAAAACAAAACTAAATAAAACGATTTCCAGAACGACTGCCTTCATTCAACCGATTATTTTGATAATTTAATAAAATTATTCTTTTTAAATGACCAAATGGAACTAATGGAATTAGGCGGTTGGTCTTAATTATGGTGTAGATTTTGTGTGTGCGTAAGTGATACTGAATGCTTATTCGTCTAGGAAGCGTTCCTGCGTATTCGCACACAAAAACGAAGTGCATTTGCGCATCTACGCACACAATTAGGACCCGCCTTCGTGAGATGAAACAACTGCATCTTTAGTATGTGTTTTGATAGTTTACGACACTACATTTCGTTTGGTTTTCTACCATACATTTACCTTTTTTTTTTTAATTAAATGATAATGATAATGATAATGATAATGCTGGACAATTTCACACAGCATCATCTAGCCCCAAACTAAGCATAGCTTGTACTATGGGAACCAGATAACTGATATACTACTTATATACTTTTTGTTTGTAAATACATACATATTATACATAGAAACACCCAGACCCGAGATAAATATATATAATAGGTCAGCATTTGACCTCACTCTGCCTGATGTTGAGTGAGCAGTAGTGAGGCCTAAGATGGAGCATGCTTACCTAGAAGGAACTTATTTACTCTTGATTTGAAGACCCCTATATTGCACTTTTCGGGAAATACAGAGCCCGGCAATGGGTTCCACAATTGGGCGGTGCGTATGATATATACTTGCAGCGCCCCTAGAGGATACTATGAAGAACTAAAGTACTAAAGTAGATTTCACAGTTAATAATGGTGTCCTCTACATTCGTACTAATTTTCAGCTTTATGGTAATTATTGTAACCTTGAATATCTTATTTGACCGTTCTAATTATACAGACCGTTATACAGGGTGGATTTTTGAGACGGGAAATTAGGGGCAGGTACCTAAACCGTTGCAGCTACAGGAAATCTTATTAGGACTAAAACTTTTTGAGATATTTTGAACTGCATTCACAGATTTTGGAAAAAAGGTCAGTCAGCGAAAAAAATGCTATAATACCAAAAAAGTAGTGTAGATACCTCAATAACTCCATCGAATTCAGCAGCGGGCTCTAGCACATGAAAGCTGAGCGCGAGCCAGCCAGCCCACGGCCATACAACGTCGCTGTGCGTCGCCGACACTGAGAGTAACTCGCCGTTGGGTAAATGAGGGTGCCAGCCCACGTTCGTCTGACAAATATGTAATGATAGACATTTCACACAATGACAAACAAATAATTGACGACCTCTGTAGCGCAGTGGGCAAAGGTCCGCTTGCGACGCAGTAGGTTACGGGTTCGATCCCCGCCGCGGAACCAATGTTGTATGATCTACAAATATTTGTCTCGGATTTGAGTGTTTTCTATGTATTTTCGGAATTTAATGGACAATGGATGGAGTTTACCATCAAAACCAAAGACAACTCTTTGTTGGTGGAAACCAAGAGCAATTTTATAGAAAAAGAGACCGTTCCGCTCAGCCATTTCTCGCTCATAACCCTTTCGCGGTGAAAGCTGGGCTTTATGCTTACGGGTTCAACAGAGTCAGTACGGAGTCCGCTCCGCTCGCGGTGTAAACCGGCCTATAAATCTATCTATACTTACAATGATACCAGAAACCCCCAAGCCATTGATGACAGTGACGTTGACGATAGTAGGTTGCGCGCTGAAGTATATCGGCTGCGTGCAGTACGGCCACATATACTGACACTCTGTCAAGTCCACGTAATTCGGGCTTAGTGTTACTTGCGGCTCGTACTTCCTGAGAAACTGATAAAAATGCAATCCTACTTAATATAAACGAATAAATAATATAGACGAATGTTTGTGTTTCAATCACGCTTAAACCAGTGAACCGATTTGAATGAAACTTGGAATAGGTGACTAATGCCCGGTTTCTAAATTCAACGGACATTCGTAGGTAAGAGCTACGACTCGTTTTTACATACAAAAGTTTGACAGCTAGAAACCGGGCGTAAGTTAGCTGTCAAAATGTGTATGTGGAAACGAGTCGTAGCTCTTACCTACGACTGTCCGTTGAATATAGAAATCGGGGGTTAGACTTTAGTGACTAAATAGCTAGTAAATAATAATTGCAATTTAGCTTGTCGGAAATATTTTGTGAGAAAAGAGGAACCCTATTTTAGTTACCTGTTTTAATAGAAAGGTACGTTCAACAGATCTTGTTGTTGTGTTGTTCGATGCGCATTTGACACTTTTTAATACAAAATTGTCTACTGCGCAGCGAAACGATTAACTTCACGAACCGTCGTATCCCCTCGAATCTATAGTTTTCTTTAGTTTTTTTTTATCATAGTTTTCTTATCTTCCTCATTGTATTTTTGTTTCATAGGAAAATAAATACCTGATAAGCGCTAATAAGGTCCAATTTTCCGTGTCCCTGCTCGAACATGTTCGGACCGGGTAGCCTTATTGCTGTAACGCATAAAGCTTGTTTGACCGCGGCCGGCGTCAGGTGGAGTCGCGGTACGCCGCTAGCTAGTAAAGCGATCGCACCCGCTACTACCGGAGACGCTACTGACGTACCTGGGAAAAAAGAAACATGCAGTCCTTCTAAAACATTCGGGAACACGGGTACGGGTTTTGATAGTTTACGTAGGTTTACGCAGGCGCGGCAGCAGCCTGGGGGGGGTCACTACTGAAATTTAGGGGGGTTATTGGACAATGCACAAGATTTTACTATTTGACGTGTACGATTTTGGGGGGGGGGGGGGGTCACCACCCCCCTCGGACCGCGCCTGGGTTTACGTAAACTATAAAACTGAGGGTACTATTATATTAATATGTATTTGATTATTTAAACGGGATCTGTGGTGTTGCTTAGTCGTTCTTGATGGATCGTCAAAGTGAAGCAACGTTCTATGCGATCACATAGTGGATCGGTGACCGCTAATGGCATTATGAACTGACCGCTTCCGTGCTTCGGAGCTTCTTCAATAGAAAAAAAATAAGAATATGAAAACGGCTAACTGCTGAAGGCCAATTAAAAGTTTCCAGAAATAGTTACCACTAAGAGACCGACAGCCGCCATTCACGCTGGATCCACGGACTGCGCTTCCGTAGGTTACGATATCGGGCTTCATCCGTCCATAGCCCTGCGACAAACTGCACTTTCACCAAACTGATTGAAGATTATCACAGATAGGATTACTGACACCCATATCTTTAGTCGTAATCTCGATCTCGAATCAGCTCAATCTACAATTCATTTGGATATGCTTGGTCGTAAAAAAAACCTCCATTCATTCTGACTCATGCCATATACGTGTGGAGAAACTGTCATCTCATATAGTTCGCGTCACGTAAAAAGAACGGTGGCGAGTATTTTCGTGCGCGAATGTACCTACCCATGCGCAAACATACCCCCTCCACTTCCAGCGTTCTTTTTACATGACGTATAGAAGTTTTTATAGATAATGTACGGAACCGTCTGTCCGGTTTTTCAATAAGTCAAGACCAATACCTCCGGCAGTTCCCAAGTGGTCATGCCCCGCGATGAGAACTTTGCGATGCGGTCATCGAATCCGATCCCGCCTACTCCGATCACATCCATCTGATCCGCTGGGTTGTTCAGCGTCCCATACAATGGTCCATCGTTGCCAATCGCCGATACCATTATCACCTAAAAATATAAAGCCTTGTAAACTTGGTGATGTGAAACTGTGGTCATATATAAAATCTCTCTCCTGTCCCCGTATATTATAGGAATTCATTGGGCACCGCCGCAATTCACTGGGTAGTTTCTGACCGAATCCAGCCTTTCGAACGAATTTAAACACCACTCCTGTAGATGCAGGCCGTGAACACAGACTTCCACTTGCTACAACTTAAGCACAACTTTCGCCTCATTCATTCCACTATCAGCTCGCAGGTTTAGGATAATTTTGTTTAGCATGGCCCTTCTCTAAAATATCCCTAATTAGAGTATTTATTTGTAATAACAACTCACTTAACTTAGTCCATGAAAGAAGGCGAAAATAATTGCAGAAACACAGTTTGAAACAAAACCAGTGATAGAAAAGACAACTCACTGCATTACATACTGCAGACTCCATTTTGTAACAAAATATTGAACATCTCACCTTATTAGCACTGAGTTCCCAAACTTTGTCGACAAAGGGATGGTCCATGAAGTCAGGCCCACCGATACTGAGGTTAAGGATATCGATTTTACGCATTATTGCGTAGTTGAACGCGTCCAAGAACCATGACGTATACGAAACCTGCAAAACGAGAATTATGCGATTATCCCACTCAGTTTGTTTAGATGTTTGGATATTTGGATGTTTGTATGTTTGTGTATCAATCACGCCTAAACCAGTGAACCGATTTGGATAAAACTTGAAATAGGCGTAGATATTGACCTGGAATAGCATATAGGCTATTCAAAATGTTGGTACCACGCGAGCGAAGCCGCGCGCAGAAGCTAGTATAAAATAAATAAATAATGCTGGACTTTTCACACAGCATCATCTAGCCCCAAAGTAGGCAGAGCACCTACTGCGTCGCAAGTGACTTTCAATTTGAATCCCACTCATATAATAAAGCTGAAAGTTTGTGAGTTCGTTTAGATGTTTGTATGTTTGTTTTTCAATCACGCCTAAACCAGTGAACCGATTTGGATGAAACTTGGAATAGGCGTGGATAGTGACCTGGAATAGCATAGGCTATTCAAAATGTTGGTACCACGCAATCGTCGGTGGCCCAGTTTAACGGGAGCTGAAGAAAAAATGTGCTAATAAGGCAATTTCGAACCACGCGCGCTTGTCACCTAAAGGCTCAATGCACATAGAAT
Source organism: Epirrhoe alternata (assembly GCA_963565295.1). Classification (NCBI taxonomy): domain Eukaryota; kingdom Metazoa; phylum Arthropoda; class Insecta; order Lepidoptera; family Geometridae; genus Epirrhoe; species Epirrhoe alternata. Next base: position 9,353,586 of record OY751375.1, read on the forward strand.
TGGCAAGCGACGCGATAATTAGTTTTATAGCAAGCCATTATAAACCTTCTGAATAATGGTACACGATATAGAAACACTTGTAGAATGAACCGCACGAAAGTGCTCGAGCCAGCGCGGCCTGTTAGATGGTTGCGCCAGACCTCGTTCATTCTACAAGCGTTTCTATATCGTGTACCATAGAAACGCTTCCACCACGGATTTCATCAAAACGAATTATGTAGATAGAACCTTACCTGGTTATCAGTAAAGACGCGGAATATGTGCAGATCGGCATCTGGCGCAAAGCCAAGGCAATCGGATCGGGAAGCTATGACACCCGCGACGAAGGTACCATGACCTAACGCGTCATCTAACGTGTTCTCTCCCGTCCAGTCGGTTCTCTCCCTAATACGCCCGAAATGTGGATGGTCGCGAGCTAGCCCGGTATCGAATACCGCCACTTTTATACCGTCGCCTGAAATCACGATGAAAAATTTCTTTATAAATGCACTTCGTATTTGAATGTCGCGTATGGAATGTTAACTTCTGCAAAATGTTGGTTTGTACTTTGTACCAAATATGTACGACGTACATGGCTTTATTAACTGCCCGCTTAGACACCTTTAAAGGATCATGAATTCATATCTGATCTTTTTATTTCGTAATATTTGTATCTAGAACAAATTCATAAAGGAAATCTAAAAGTATACATAAAAGTTTCAGTATTTTTGATAAAACTCAATGGTTCGCTGCTCTCGTTATCATATATTTTGCGGCTCGCTTGTTTTGAGTTTTTCAGGAACTTATTAGAGATCCGGGTAGCGGCGAAAAATATACAGATGTTTAAATGTAATATGTATGGTAGCCTCGTTAAATAATACCTGTGACTCCAAGACTCCACAGCACATCTGCTTTCAGTACTGACGTAATCTGCCGTGGTACCGTCCTTAGTAACTTTCTGGACGCATAGCCACCATTCTGGAAAATCAATACTTTATTAAAGTGGCTCAATGTTCAAGACTTATTAGATGGGCATGGGGTATGATGATTGAGCATGGGGTAATCACTATGAGAGTCAAACATAGTGGTTCTTTAAAAAGAACTGCCACATAAACACTAAAAAACCTAATATTAAAAGTGACGCCGAATAAGGGTAAGCAAAACCTAAAAAGTAAGGTTTCTAAAAAAAGACGGCACGTTGAATTATCGTTAAGACATGACGGAGGCCTTAAGGCAATCTAAAAACTCCGTCAGCTTGTTGGTCACTGACTAATACGAACTTACTACGTAAAGTAGGTAATAAAAATTTTCCTTTAGTCTATAAAGCCTATAATTTACCTCACGAGGCTGCCTCAGCGAGCGTAGCGCCCTGCCGCGATAGTTTCTCCAACCAGTGTACAAACAACCAGCTGGGCCACAGTCATCATTCACCTAAAAAAGGATATAATAATAACAAGCTTTTTTATTTCCCATCTTCAATTACAACAAATAAAAAATATATACGCCACAATATTAATTACAGATCTGAGTGAGAGAAAATACTCTGGCCGGTTTATTGGCTTAATTAGATAAACTACCACAAATAACATATTTTTTTACTCTGGTATTCCTTTTGTTTACCTTTTTGGTCTCGAATTAAAAATCAGACTATAGTAAGTTTTTAAATTTATTTTGACTTTGATTTTATGTATTGCCTTAGTTGCGTATCTATTCCAAAAATAAACCATTTTGCTTTTTAAATCAATGTGTCAGCATTTGGAAAACCTGAAAATGTTAATCAACTTCATTCATTGTAACTGCTACAAATAACACACTCTGTTTTTAGCTATTCCACTTGCTTTGTCATTTAGATGTGTAATAATCTTTGTTGCAGGCACAAAATGCGTGACCATTAGTGGCATAAACTGATAATTTTAAGGCATCGAAGGTATATCAAATTGTCTTTCTATTTTTTTATGTTTGCATGTTATAGTACAAATATAAACATACCTCTTTTACATATTTGATGCTACGCATGACCTGTCTCTGTGCAGTAACTCGTTTAATAGCTGGATGGTCATTCAGAGCCATCAAAGCCTTTTTAAGCTCATCATCCAAGATGACTACATCAAAATCACTCGGGTATTCAGCTGCTGGGTTCTTTCGATGTAGTATAGTCCAGTTGGAAACCTAAAATAATCAGTGTTCAGTTTCACATGTTATAATTTTAAAGTTATCAATGAGTAAGTTGACTTAGAATACTTAGATCGTTGCGAATACATATTTATTGAGCATTACATTTTAACTAGCAGATACAAAACTAACATAACATTCATAACACAAATTTCTTGAGTAGGAATAGAAACTACAACCTACAGTGAGGATGGCGGAGTAGGTACAACTAACTGAGTGAGGCCAAAATAATTCAATAGCCAATAGTCTAGAACAGGTGCCATAGCATGAACTCTAATTTTCCAGGCAGTTAACTGCATGGCAATTTTGACTTAAAGAAACGAATCTGTAATGGCGGTGCTTATCATGCCTCTCGCTTGCAGATTAGTGACTGTACAGTGTGCAAGCGAGAGAACATGATAAGTTACGACGTTTGTATAATGAACCGGGTTATTCGAAATTGTCATTTAGTTCGAGAACCAGGATATGGGCAGGAAATGTTAACCGAGCTGAAGTTAATTTACATTTCATGAACCTGGATTTTCTTATTAGTATCATAAACATTGAGTATGAACATGCAAACACTTGTCTCTATGCCAGAATCAAACTTGCATCTCTTTAATCTCAGCCAAACATTTGCCTTCAAAGCAGGTTATCTGGTAAGTTAGTGCAGTGATTCAGGAGACTACACTTTACATGTATGTAAACTTAGACAAATATAAAATTCGCATTCTTATTATTCAAAACAGACAATGTGGAAGGAAACTTCGCTTGGCACATTGTGATGTATAACAACTAGATCACCTGCATTGGTTAAAATTCAAGCAAATCATAGCACTATCTAACAAAATGTAGATTAAAATAATGTGCAAATTAATGAGAAATAACATAACTTGCTAATTACTTACAAACTATTTTTGTAACAACAAGCAAATGCAAAGCATAATGGCCAATTTACATTGATCCAGTAACGCTGGATCCAGTTACTGCATAATTTTAATGTCAATCCAGCGCTGGGTTGGCATTAACACTGGATAAGACCGTTTAAATTGATCCAGAAGACATTCACTTTGATGAGGTGACCACATGTTTGCAGCTTCAGCTTCAGCTCTTATTAAGTGATGTAACTGACATGTGGTCACCACACGATTACGGCGCGGCGGCGGCACATACCGCTTACACGGATCCAGTGTCACTGGCACTGGACGCTGGGCTGGATTGGAAACCGTTTACATTGATCCAGTGCCAATCCAGCGCTGGATTGGCATGACTGGATCCAGCATTACTGGATCAATGTAAATCAGCCTTAATAGATCGCAAGGCACAAGTAATAAAAGGAAATGAATGTTTGTTCTAACTAATAAAATTATATCATAAAACTCGCAGTCAGCCAAGGGTAAGGTAACTATCAAAAATATTAAATGTATAGCTTGGAAGGTTCTTCTTAGTCTGAAATACAGTATTTTTCATGTATTGGGATGTCTCTGCAGTCAATTTTAGCAAGTAATTAGGTGCACCTCATCCAACAGATCCAGGCATTTGTAAAGTTAGCTGTTATTGAATTGATTCAGGCGTCAAGACCATTGTAAGATATCATCGGGGATAGTGCAATACCGCATATGTCGAATGCAGAGACCGCATATCTACAGTTTGAATAACTTTTCCGGAGAGACTTTTTTTTCGTCTAGGAGCTTCATTTTTAGTTCTTGAACCATCATTCACATATTCACAACTAATTAGAGTGTTTTACTATTTATAATAATCGTTTTTCGCAAATATTACCCATTAATCCAACCTTCTAAGTTTCGTCCACATAAACCACCACATATACTGCAAAAATGCAGTTCCGCAGAATTGTCTTCCCAAAAATCGATGAAATCTAATTGGTGGTTTAGTTTTTTTTTAAATACTTCGCTTTTTGTTGGTAATCAAAAAATTTTTGTGAGTCAGGCAGGTGGTAAATCACTATCTGCATGCATATGCATTGAAATTTAATTTTGTATTTTTTGGTAGAACATGGTATTGAAAAGTGGGTTACATGGTATTGAACTAACCCCCATCATATTGAAAATGGTAAGATTATATCTAATACTAATCCACTAAGCTATTCTAATTTAGTTTGTTATAGCAGTCACTGCGCAGACAAACGTCAAACTTCACGAATGCCTAGATCCGTCGGGCAAAGTGTAGGTTGATTAAAACCCGCAAGTTAACTTTGTATGTACTGTAGCTAAGTTTAAATGCCCCAATACTCACCCCGGCGTTTTTCAATGCAGCAGACACGTATTTTTCTCTCGTAGACTTTGGAAAGTAACCCTTGAATGTCACGATGTGTTCACTTGATACAACGGCGGTATTGAACTCGAACTGGACTTCTTCGCTATCTGTTGTATTACACAATGGCTCCTTATGACGATTATTACTCTCAGCAGCCGCTAGTACGCCCCAGAGCACGAGAGATGCCCCTAGAAGATGGCTCACCCCCATGTTTACACAATCAGTCAAGACTCAAGTGCCATTACCATCACCTTTCTCGCGGCAGCGATCTAGCCCCTGGTCAGAAAACTAACTAACTAGTAACCAATTAACTAATTTAGCTATTTGGTAGTTCAGCAATTCAATATGAAATTCGCTTGATTTTACGCGTATTTACATCAAAACTTTCTTCTTCTTCTTTTAGTAAATGGCATAACTGTACTACCCGTTTAATTCTGCCAATGTCAAAAAACTATGCATCATTCAAAGCTGTCACTTCTGTGTGAGTGTCGCGCAAAGAGATTATTAACCACAGACTTTGTTTTGAACGGACTACATACTGATGGCCTCATGGTTTATAGGGTCCCTTACCCAAACAAGGAGTGGTGTAATAAGATAGCGTAAGGGTCCCTAACTAGGGTGACCGGACGGTCCCGGCAAGCCTTGCTCCCTAACTACCGGCCCCTGAATACCGTGTAGTGTGATACCCGCTTTACCGGGCTTTGCTGTGCGCAAAAGGCGCCGGCGGCATAGGGGGAGAGAGAGTTTAAGACAACAAGCTCAAGGGCACCCTTAGCGGGTAAGAACACTGATCTCTATTATTACAATAATAGAGGTCAGTGGGTACGAACCTCGGCTTAGGCTGTTGCCTGGGAGAGGAAGCCTTTTCCTGCCGGATTTTTACTGTTTGTGGTTTCACCGCCCGGGCGGGGTGGTGAAACCACAAACAGTAAATAGCTAAATGAAACCAAGACACAAAGTTGCTCCTTGATTTCACCAGAGAAATGGGATACTACTTACAGTTTAAATATAGTATAAAACATCATTGGGTTCTAGCGGAGCGGCCGCGTTTGATCATCTAAGGGTTTCGCCTACTCTATGGCAATTCTACTATAACGAAGCGGCGCGGGATCAGTATTGCCAACTTAGTGGATTTACCACTAAATCCCCTCATTTAGTGGTGAAATATTGGCTTTAGTGACTAGTGGATTTTTCTAGTGGTTTAGTAAAATTAAATTTAGTACTAAAATATGATAACTCAGCCCATTACACGTTTCCATATATTTTAATTAAATAGGCTACATCCTATTTCAGACTAGGCTTGTATTTTTCAAATTCAAATTCAAAGTGTTTATTTGCATTCATGTTGTGTTTGTAATTAATTGTAGGTCTTATAATTTATTGTACATGTGGTTATAACACGAGTCCTGGAAGGACATCGCAAAAAATAAAATAAAAATACTGGGTTGTTATTGTTATGCCCAGTATTTTGTTATAAATTTTAAAGAAAAAAGTCTTAAAACTATGAGATCTTCAAAGGTAGGTAAAATCTTAAAATAAAAACAATCATAAAATTCGAAACGATAAAATTAAAAATCGAGTTGGGTACCTACTAAATAATAATATTGGTAAATATTAATAAGTACCTAATTATACGCTAATAAATTATTATACTTTTTTTACCTACTTATCTAAGTACTCTTGCAGTAGTGCTTTTAGTCGAGTAGCGATTAATCTAGTCGCCAAACTACTCGCTTAAATCGTTCGCAGGGATTAATATTATAGTAGGTACAGCCTATTTCTATTTTAAGCTATTTAATATCATGTTGACAGGTTACGTCATGCTACAGTCAAAATATGTCGCTATGTAAACAACGAGCTAATTAGTTTCCGAAGGTTTTCGACTAACTTTATATCTTTATAATTTCCTAATTTACTGTGGTTTCTAATTTTATAATGACTATTTAACTCTTGTTTATTATATAATTCTATTTGTAACTTTTGAACTAGGTACCCATAATAATGATCTCAACCACGGAGTAGGTAGGCCTACCTATATATATATCTACCCATCATGGCTTACAACGTAGGAGATAGATTTCCACCACCACCTAAAAGTTTTACGCTCTTGGATCCTGGAGCGTATCAAACGTGTGATTCAGTAAAAATTAAACCGAGTAACGCACCATTTTTGTCAAAATCTCCAAGAAATACTCAAGCTGGTAATCGAGTATGGACTCATGCAATCTATCACTCGGATTATCCGCCAAAAATACCGAACTGTACTGCAATGATGTCGAAACGACCACGTTTTCCATATGAAGCACTGAGTAAAGAGGATCTGGAAGAACTTTTATGCAAATGTGGGATTCAAAACGTTTGTGAATGTTCATCCGAAGAAAACGTGCCAGAATTTATCTGCCAAGGTAAGGTCCCAAAACGACTTTTCAAAGGACATCCGCCTAGATCATCTATAGGAGATGGATTATCAGCACCGTCAAAGGGCGATCATGGTTTTGAGATAAACACGGATGGATCACAGCAAAGACTAAAAAGTAAAGTTTCAGATGAGAGTCCTCCGTTTTATGACATTAGGGTTGATGAGTCCACAGCCTTCTATCAGGGTTGCAAATGGAGTCGTTGGACTTCTAAACGGTCGACAAAAGAACAAGAATGTTCACCAGGTCCAGCAGATTACAACCTAAAAAGAGAACCTACTTATGCAGAGCTATGTGCTGAAGCAGTAAGATCCTATAAACGGAAACGATCGAAGCAATTGAGATTTATAGAAATGGTTCAACAAAGAGATCTATTAGAAGGCCGGCCAGGCCCTGCAACGTATAGCCCGAAGGTACCAACAGACTCGGGTTTACAATATCTGGGTCCCAAAGCTGAACGTTTTCCAGAGAGTTCTGAGCAGCGCCCAGGGCCTGCTGACCATTGGATACAAAGGGATTTCGATTTACCGATTCCACCATTGTACCCATGCCATGCAAAATTACCAGAACCATCTTTTTTTGGCGTGAAAGCACAGAGATTCAAGCCGCGAAAGGAAGAAGGAGCAAGCCCAGCTACATACAATCCCGGGGGTAAAGACTGTTTGATAATGCATTGCCCTACTTGCGCTTTTGGATCGTCTTCGATACGATTTAAGCAAGAACCTATTGACGACGATGACGATTTAGAAATAGTCGCAGAAGATGAGCCACAGAAAAGTGTCGTGGAAAAAGAAGCATGTCCAGTACCGACTTGGGAGTTTAAATCAAAAACCATTCGTATGAAACCACTTGAAAAAAAGTGGAACGAGCCGAGTCCAGCTGATCTACCTCAATCTATTACCAAAGTGGGTAGACTACGCCAATTGCAATACACAGCACCATTCTTCACTTCAGAAGGTCGCTTTCGGCCTTGGAACGATTGGATGCCTGTTTTTGGCAAATATGAAACTCCGGGACCATGCTATTATGAACTAGAAAAACCAAGATGCAATCCAGCTGTCTGTCGAGGTCCTCTTGTTAGAACTCGTCGATTTCCATCGGCCACTTTTGACACACCTGCTCCAAATGAGTACAAAGTGGGCGGAGGCGTGGAAACAGTATTATTTACTCACAATAAGAAACTAATAGATAACATCAACAACCAGCATAAGTTTAAGTGGGATCCTCCTGTCGAAGTGAGGAAACTGACATTCGAAGAACAAGAATCTCTTTTACTTGCCAAGTCTATACAACTGTTAGAAACGGATGATCCAAAGGCCAAACCAAGCGATGGTAGTAAAGAAGGTTTGCCTGAAAACGAGAAACCTAAAATGTTGCGTTGTTTTTTGTACAGCAAACAAACTCCAAATGTTTAAAAATTAGGTAGGTAGGTGCGCCCGGTACGGTAGGTACGGTAGTCCTGCACTGCCATGAAAGTAATTCTGTGAAATTAGTAGACCTTACGATAGAGCAAATCTTCAGGCGGTCTTACGGCGCCCAGCCATGACTACTTTCGTGACGCATACTCTTACTACCTACCGCATACTCTTACTACGTACCTGTCTAAACCTATTACTTACTACCTATATCTATAGAAGTGTCATTTCATAGCCACGTATTTCTGAACTAGTCTTGGTTGTGGAATGACAGCTAACAGAATGTAAAGAGCTGCCTATCCATACTTACCTAGATGTTAAACATCGGAAGCATTGATAAGGTAATAAGGTATTGATTGGCTGTGTCGTGGGTTCAAATTTCGCATGGACGCATTTTAAAAAGGTGTGTGGACCACAGCTGCTACTAGGTCTACCTACAGTAGGGAAACTACGTACCTAGGTAATAATAAAATTATAGGTTAGGTTCCCCTTGTTGGTGAAATTTTAATAAACAATCCTTCCTAAGCTAACATTTATTTTTTAATTTATACGTAGGTAGATAATTATTATTGTCGGTAGTGTTATTTGTTGTAGGTACATAACAATAATAAATAACTTTCAACTAAAATAATTGGTAGGTAAGTAAGTACCTAGGTACCTTACTTGTATACTAGATTACAGGGTTTTAGAAAAAATATAAAATGCCTTTAGAAGAGTAGGTAGGTAAGGTACCTACTTAGGTACAAAACATTCATAAAACTAATCACAACACCAATTTTGACAATGACGGACAGCCTCTATAGTTACTTAGTTTAGAATTAAATATTGACTGTAGTAGGTATAATTCCAATTATTGTCTACATACTACGGTCATATGCCTTGAGGCAGTGTTCAGACAGAACGGTGCAATAATTTAATACCTAATTAGATATAACACCTACGTTCACACTGCCCCTGCCCCCAAGCCTGATTTGAATTTGTAGGTAGTACCTACTTACAATATTAATATTATTATTACCCATACACACCCCATAGACTTATCAATCTAAACAGTATTAGAAGTAGTTTAACACGTTCGTGGCCTGTAACGGCTATAACCGAAGTATAGGTGACGGTCATAGCAGAGTTTGAATGAGATCTTCTTACAAAGAATTCGTGGCCTGTAACGGCTATAACCGAAGTATAGGTGACGGTCATAGCAGAGTTTGAATGAGATCTTCTTACAAAGAATTCTTACCGGCACCCCACAAACAGATATTATACTTCTACTGTCAATCCAGTCTACAAAAAGGAGTTTTACGTATGTCAAACAAAGTCGCAAATTGCCAGTACGGCTATGACCGGTGTGCTTTTATGGAAATATCTATGGGCATCTCATTCACTGCTTTCTCAGCCGTCATTCGACTGTAAAATTAAAATGTAGGAAAACAAGTAGGTAAGTAGTACATAATGCTTTTTTTAGCAAAAATGGTATGAGCTAACCGGCCACGAACGTGATTTGAATCCCGAAGGCATTGAACGAAAACTACTATCTAAATAATGCTGCCTATACACGAGGGCATTTGTTTTCTTCTTCTTCTTTTATTTTATTGTATTATGACTGTTTTTCACTCCAACAAAACAGTTATTATATAAGTGGAAAAATACATGGCATCCTACAAGGTGCTTGCTGGTGTGTTATAGAAGACTACTATGAATCTAAGACAGATGGCGCTACTGCGGTGTCGTGGGATATCGACGACCTTCACTACCAGCCGGCCGTGTACCAGGAGTCTTTTTCACGGCGGAACCTATGCAAGACATTTCGAGATGATGTCAAAATCAGTCTAATAGTAATGTCCTAAAGTTTAATCGAGATTATCAAAATCGATTTTTGTTTCACTACTATCATTTCATCTAAATCGATTACAAGGTTCATTCATAGACAAAATTACTAAACCAACGATTACATTTTTACTTATCGATGCATCGATTGTTTCAATTTTCATTCCGTACTCTCTAATAGTTTACGTTCCATTTTACTCAGTACTGATAATTGGCGGAGTTTTTTAGAAAATGTTTATTGTTTATTTATTTATATTTTATGGCTCGTTTATATTAATTTATGAAATAATTAAACAGGAAATAGACAAAAACATTTTTTTTTGTATGTTTTAGCGTTTAATTCTTTTGCCTGATTTTTTGTTTCCAAATTGTTGAGAACTACACAACGTGAAACGAAACAAGTTCAATGTGTCATGCATACGTTCCGGTGTGAAAAAGATATAAAACCTTTGCTACAGGTTTATTTTAGTTTTTTTTGTGAACAACAACGACCTATTGTGGTTGCAAAAATTTTACGATAACGACATACTCGAAAATGTCTAAATTAGGAGCACTTCATCTGACAAAACATACTGGAGCTAAACACAGTGCTACTGTAATATTTTTTCATGGTTCTGGTAAGTATAACCCTAAATAAAGGCTTGGGTAGAGCAGCATTGCATATTATTATTACGAAACCGGCTCTTGATTCTCGCTTGGAACTTGAAAATGATTCCATCGAGAAATCTAAGAACCAAACATTTTTCAAACTCAAAGTTTTTATTTGCATTCATGTTGTTGTGTTTGTACCTTTAGCACAGTTTTGTAAATTACCTCTCAATTTCAGGGTCATCGGGAAGTGAAATGATGGAATGGTGTAGAATGATGGTTAAGAATTTCTCCTTTCCTCATATAAAGGTTATGTACCCTACTGCTCCCCTTCAGCCCTACACGCCTGCCGGGGGAGAAATGAGTAATGTCTGGTTTGATCGGGCAAGCATAGCCTTAAGTGCTCCGGAGAAATTGGATTCTATATCAAAAATTGAAGTGGAGGTGAAAAAACTAATAAAAGATGAAAATGACGCTGGAATACCTAGTAACAGGATTATTATTGGTATGTAAATTTACTGAAATATACATTCATATAGTGGTGACTGCACCTACTGTATGAATAAAAATCTGCAACAGTGGAAAGCAGACTATAGTATGGAATTCTTGACTTGCGCCCCCTTTGCCATTTGAGTATGACAGTGGTGAATAGCCTTTGCGAGTGATTTATAACTATGTATAATTTCAGGAGGTTTCTCAATGGGAGGTGCACTAACATTCCACACTGCATACCGGTGGGACCAAAACTTAGCCGGTGCCTTTGTCTTCAGCTCCTTTTTAAACCCAAAGTCTGTTGTATATGAGGAAATAAAGAACTCAGCTGGCAAGCAATGTAAGTATAATTACTAACTTTGTTATTACTGTTGGGGATATACTCAGTGGATAGTAAATAAAAAAGTGGACTGTAAATTAGGTGGATGGTTTATATTGAACTTTAAGAGACGCGCGCCTAGGAGGTCCCGTGAATTAGTATGGAGTGCGCGGCTCGCTGTGGTCTGGCGGGGCGCGTCGCGGCGCCTCGTCCTCCGGACTCCGCTCGCTGCGTCCCATGGGCGCAGTGGCGGGCGATACGCTGCTTTGTCTCCGACAAGTACAGTCTTATATTTTGTATTAAAGATAATAAGTGCGACAAACTAATGGGGGTGTCCCTAAAGCCCTGCTCTAAGTACCTAATTTAATTTGTCTAAAATTGCATTGACATCGCGGGCCGTCAATGGGTCTGATTAGCACAGGATTGTGGTGGATGGCACAAACTTAGGGAGGAGAACTATACCCAGCAGGAGATGCTGTGGATGATGAAAATTTTAATGCAACATATGGGTTGGTTGGTATTTTAGTTAGAATGAATGCATCATTCATTAGATGTCTCCATTAGTGACACTTGCATGTGTTGCCTGGCTAGGAGGGCCACAATCAAAGTATTCCTCGCTATAGCTGCTCAAGGCTAGCATTGCGAGTCAGAACACTATGTCTTAAACACTTAAATGAGAGTCTATATGCAAAGAGTATTCATTATTTTCAGTTCCACCACTTCTGCAAATACACGGTGACGCAGACCAACTGGTGCATCTGAAATGGGCACAACTAACCTTTGAGCAACTGAAATCCCTTGGAATACAAGGAGAGTTCCATTTACAACCGAAACTGGGCCACTTAGTCAACAAACGTGGAATCACTATTATCAAGGAATGGATTGAAAAGCTTTTGCCTGATCTTTGATGCTACAAAATGTTAAGAATTACTTAAGTGGGCATTTAGAGAAATTGACTTAGTAAGTACTGTTAAAGCAAAATATTTATTACCTTAACCAAAACTATTTGTAATAAGTAGTAAGTTTGTATTAGTCAGTGGCCAGCTCTTACTCGTGAACATATTTCTTGAACCTGTATGATTGATCACAGCTCATATTTGAAAAGTCCTTATCACAGGGTTGACACTAGTGTATTCGATAGAGCTTTGGAAATGCTACATTATATTGTATAACTGCTAAAAAAACATGTTTGATTAGAAGTTATTTTATAATGTGAACTATGCACGAACCCTGTGGTAATTTTTTTTAAACTCCACTACATTAATACCTAATGTTTTGGCTTGTGCCACAAACTTATCTGGACCGGTGGCCAAAAGAGGAACTAACGCATTTTACTCTGTTTATTTTTTACTGCCAACACCAAATGCTATAACAGCGCCTCGCAACTGTTCAGATAAGTTTGTGGCGGCTCTGGCGTTAGATGACTTTACAGGTCCATTTATGTTGTGAAAATCCATTGAAACTTAATTTAATGATATATAATTTTGTAATTCCATATCATTGTCGTGTCTGACAGTGACCTCTGTGTGACCACCCACCTGATAATAACTTCCAAAGCAAAATCGCGCAAATTGCCACTCTGATCGCTTGGCTTGATCGATTAATGAAATACCAAAGTATCCTTAATATACTTTGCGATGTTAGTAGCATCACAAATGAAACTTTCCTAAAAATACAAAGTGATATTTTTTGCATAGAGAGATTAAAAACTGATTTTTAAGAATAGGTAGGTATTTGTTAACTATTTTCATAACTAAATAGCGGTATTGTTACCTACATTTTTACGTAAGTAATAAAGTTTTAAGTCTGTTTTTTATATGACATTTTATTTTATTTCTTACCTGAGCAATATTATTAATTGATCTATAACAGGGTGTACATGTAGATCGGTAAGTATGGAAACACGGATATCTGGTCTGTGAATGGAAAAGTCTAAAACTATAAGACATACAAAGATCTGTTTTTAGGAACCAAGTCATCTATTTTAGAGACAAGGAAAACTGCATTCATACATTAAAAAAAACGTACTTAGTTCGGGAATCGAACCCGGATGTTTTGAAAAATAAAACGAACACCATTTCTATTTAGGTATCGATTGTGTAGGTCCTAAGTAGTAAATGTTACTATTAAACATGATGTCTAAAATTACTAAAAGCATGTTTTTTAATATCCTTGAATTTTTTTAGAAAAATAAGTACCGACTGCCGCCATAGACCAATTCACTGGTCCTGTCAATTTGGTTTTGAACAAAATATGGCGGCTTATCTCTTCAAAACTCGAAAGAAAATCTTTGAAAGAAATACTGTCCCATTCCATTTGCCAAATCTCTTGTTACGTATCCAAGGCTTCATTAGTAAAATGCCACCAAACGAAAATATATAATAAAGCCTAGTAAAACACAGAAAAATAAAATAGCAGAGCAGGGAAATAGGTTCTACCTTGAAATAGGATGAAATAGGTTCTACCTTGGTTATATCGATTCTATACTCTTTGCAACACGCAACATCCGCATCCGCGTGTCAAATGAATTGATATCAACATCACCATGGATTTAGCATGGTACCTTTTTGGTACACAACATCACCTCTGAACAAAATGACACTCGGAGAAAACGATTAGTTCAGTGCAGTGCAATTCAGTGAAATATATCCATCATTTTATAAAGTAAAAGTACGCTATATTTACAGCCAAAATACAAAGTGCGAGTGACTTAGCGAGATGGGTCCCAAAAAACCAGATAAGGATCTTTTAAACGAGAATTATTGGAGAACGGTCATCGAGGAAGCCGCCTTAGATGAAGAAAATTGGACTGTGAAGGTAGTAATGATTGAGGCAGCTGGCAGCGACCAAGACAGGATCTACTTGAACAAATTCGAAATATTTGCTGCTGAAGAAAAACGATTCGTCATCAAAAATATATGCAAAACAGAAACAATTTTTATGGTCAACCAACTTGGGGGAGAAAAGAAGGTGAAAGATGATAATCTGAGGGTATTCGAAGAAGGACAAGCTTATCTTAAGGATAAAAGAGATATTCCACCGGATATACAAGCACTAATTATTAAACATTTGATTATTAAAATGAAAGCAGAGTATCTTTTTATAAAACGCCAAAGGCTCGAGGTAAAACAAGGGATGAAACAGGAGTCAACCACTATGATCGACCGCGTAGAGGTACGCGGTACTGTTAGTGTGAAACCACCGGTTCAAGAGGAGCCTCCGCCGCCTGCCAAGGGAAAAGGAAAGAAAGAGGAACCAGACCCGGCGTCGCTGTTGCCCGAACCCGCCGAAGGAAAGAAGTACAACACCTTGCTTAGAGTAAGAGGCGAAGAATGGAGAGACAAAGTGTACGTAGACGATTTTCCAACAGATGGACCCAACTTATATGTAGCAGTGACAGGATTTGTTGAGCCGCTCCTCGCGGGATGCCTTGTCAAAATAGGTATACCTTTGACAGCGATTGTGCAGATAAGAATCGACCCAGACACAACAAAAATTCCGTCAACTTTGTTCAGAGCAACAAAAAGAGGTCAAAGTCAAACTGAAATCCTAACAGAAAAGTCTCTTAATTTTTGGGAGGACCTCCAGTTGTTACGCATTAACAAAGAAAGTGCAGATGATTTCAAAAATACAGCTTTTGTGGTGTTTTCTCCTCCATACTGGGATTCTGAAAGCTTGTCTGGAAATCCGGATAAAATCTATGATGAATTATGCTTCCTCATGTATGATGTTCAAGATCTAACCAGACAACATTTCCACTATTTAGACAACATGGATATTATAAATATACCCGAAGAAGTTGGAGATTCGCGTTACAACAGCTATTATAATCAGCAAATTATTGATTTACCATTGGAATGTGTAACAATGTATTCCGTCTTAGACTCCTTACTTCAAACGGTCTGCAAGAGTCAAGAGCTTGATGAACAAAGCAGCAGAACATCGCTGTCTGCCGCTATGACTATGACACAACCTAGAGCTAGTTGCGGAGATGAAGAAAAAATCGAAAAAGCAGAAACTCTCGTCAAAGATGTTTTCAGCGCTCTCTGCAAAACAGAAGCCACTAAAAAAGCATATCGCTTAACATACGGTGAAGAATTTGAAACCCATAAAGATCCAACAGTCATCAATTACGGAGATTTTGCGAAATACAACACCTTTCATCTAGGGAATATTAACATGGATAATATTGTGGGTTCTTCGTTGTACTGCATGCCAATCAACAAACTGTGGCAATATCAAAACAGACCGCACGGTGAATTAGAAGCAAAGATTAACTTTCATGTTAACGTGTTGCTATCTTGCTTCGAGAGAGAAGATGTGGAAACTGCCGAACTCAGTAGATTAATTCATATTTTGTCTTGCCGTAAACTCTTCAATAATAGAAGCTCCCTCAAAAAACGACATCTCCAAACCTCGACAATATCTGACTTTAAGAAAATATATTTAAAGCGCAGTGTTCTAGCTGAACCTCTTCCCAAATGTCCTTCACTGCTTCATAGTTGCAGCACTACATCGCCATCTTTTCCTTCGATGACTAAAAGTGAAAATATTTCTGATTTAACGTATGACGAGGATCCTGAAACCCGCCGCATCAAGTTTATTTTTGACTGTCCGGATATCAGCGAACTGGTATCTGCAGCTGAAATTGCCAATGAAAAACCACTCAACCACCTGATTGACGACTTCGAATACTTTGAAGATTTTTCAGGAATAAGCGCATTTCAGATTATGCTCGATGCTTTCAATAAGTTCAACTGTGTTGACTACAAATATTGCGAAGTAACAGATTGTTTTTTGTTGATGTTTTTCAATAGCCACGATAAAGATAACATAGCTCGTGAAGAGTGGCGTTGTCACTTAGCAACACCACTTTGCTTACAAGACTTTTTTGACTTTGTTTTAGAAGAACACTATGATTGGATTCAAAATGAAGAAAGAATTTACGACGAAAACATTGTTCTGAAATCACAATCCGAATGTAAAGACATGGTCGATCCATTTGCACTCAAATCTTGCGTAGAAAATAACGAAGTAGACCTAGAACTTCTAATGGAAGGCTCACTGAAGTATCAAGAGATAGCACAAATGGAAGAACAAAGTGAAGAACAAGAAGTGGACACTAAAGCAACATCTTCAAAGAAAACTACTTTATCGCCGT
This sequence comes from Epirrhoe alternata, assembly GCA_963565295.1. Lineage (NCBI taxonomy): Eukaryota > Metazoa > Arthropoda > Insecta > Lepidoptera > Geometridae > Epirrhoe > Epirrhoe alternata. The sequence goes on from OY751375.1 coordinate 9,370,209, forward strand.
CTTCTACTGAAGTCGATCCCAAAAGTGGCAGAAAAGCTAAATCACCGGCTGCGTCGACACCAAAACATTTAAGGCAATCATTTATGGCTCCTGGTGGAGGTTCGGATAGTGATATCGTTATAATAAAAAAACCGTTCTTTGGTTACAATTTGGGTGACAGACGTGTTGAAGTTTTCGGGAAAGATGCTGCATATTTCTCAAGGGATGGTACCCGTGTGACAAGTATGTACACATTGATAATACCCATGAATGCAGAATATATTGCAATGGAGGTTATACCTGGAAACAGTTTCAATGAATTTTGGTTGCACCGAGCTTTAGGAGAAACAGTGCCACAAGAAATTCTAGATACCTGTGAATCGTTTAGAATAACTAGCAAAGACCAAATAATGATAAATATTAGGAAACAAACATACCAGATACCACTTCCTGTCCTTACTATGTCGTCCACAGAAAATAACTGGAAAAAAAAGGAAAGTGTTATAGGAAAAATTGCCTCCTCAGTGGCACAAATATTTGAAACCAAAAGCTACCACTCTTTTTTCGTAACTTGGCCTAATGGTCTTATAACAGAAAGTGTTCATGAAAATAATTCACCAAAAATTACACACATAAAACAATATTTTGCTTGCACCATGCCGAATTTCGACGAAGACAGCCGCTGTATAAGTTTAAATGGTGAAGTTGTTATCTTTAAAACTAATGGCAACATAGAAGTTTTGAAACCAGATGGAACGTACATCAAAATAACGAAATACGAGAAAAAACCCGTAGTCCTTGAAGCACCAGAAGAAGCAAGTGAAACAAGCTCAGACAAAAGTAAAAAAGGCAAAGGCAAAGAAAAGCCCAAAGATAAACCTGGAAAAGCTTCAGTAAAATCATCGAAGAATACTCTTAGCGACGATGAAAAACTGGATGAAGAAAAAGCGCAAGAATATGAGTTAATAATAGAAGAATTTGAAATAATTGAAACTTCAGGTTTACGACAGATGTGGTACTATGAAAACTCCATAGACATAGAAAAGTTACTTATTCGAACGGCAACAGACTATTGTCTCGGTGAAGTTTTCTCTAGGCGAATGGATGGCACCAACATATTGCTTAATAAAGACGGGGTTCAGGTTGTCACCTTTCCCAACAACACAAGAATCATTACTCAATATATCGTGGAAAATGAAGAAATATATCCTGAATGGACGGATGAAGAGAAAGAATGTTTCGACATGCTTTATTCAGATATATTTGAGGCTGATGCTGTAAAATCTAAAACATCTATGTCGCAAAAAAGTTACATAGGCACCTACAGTACTAGTTTTGCTAGTTCCACATCAAGAAATATGGAAGCAGAAGAAAATTACGAAAAGGAAAAAGAACGGACCGATGGCTACATATCAGTCCAAGTGATGTTTACAATCGAACATGCCAATTACACGACTATTGCTATCAATAAAGCTAATGATAAAATCTCAGTTGACTCACCAAACGGTAACAGCCTTGTAGTCGACACTGACAATATTTACGATATATTGTTAGACAGCGTAACTACAGCTAACTTTAATGGGGAGAACTTGCATATAAGCTATGAAGCGTGCCCGGAATGCCAGTCATTTACGACATGTGACATAAAAGTAAAATATGACTATTTGAGTAGCGTCACCAAAATACACCAGAACTGGATGAAGATGAAAGATTCGTTCTGTAATAAAATTATTGTAAATGAAGAGGGTAGCATCAGTTTGACTGACGAACCTTGTTCTGAGACTACCATCCACGTTCCCGAAGAAAGCGCAGTTCCTGAAGAGGTTGTCGTGGAAATTCTAGAAGAGAAAGCCGCAGATAGTAAATCTGAAAGCTCTGTCATGTCTCATGGGAAATGTCGGGAGATTTACCTCGCTAAAACAGTGCGCTTTTTTGTTCTGCGACGGTAAGTTTTTGTTGGACTACCTACACCGTAAAATACAAAACTGAAAGAAGGTACCTACACGATTGACTTTAGCAGAGCCAAGCGCCTGTTTTATCATCTCCCAATATGATCCCTATTTACGCTAAGTATCATTTAAAGTGACGATTAGGTACCGCCGTACCGCGCACAGGCAGTAAGGCACAGACTATAAGATGTAGGTATATGTCGCAGCCAACTGGTTTAATCAGCCCTTCAACTAAACGCCTAGCCATTTCATTCAACGGCGCCGTTCAACTAGCGGCCTGAATGATAGTAGGCAAATGGCTTAGAGCTATTACGTAGGTACCTACTTACGTTTAACTACTTGCCTAGCCAAGATATTTCTTAGGTAATGAAGATAATATTATTCAATTTCTGGCACATCGGCGGCCGCTGTGTACGCTCACTCGCCTCGCCAGACATCTATTAAAACTAGATTAAAACTATTCAAAACGCCCTATTAAAGCATCCAGCCAGCCAGTTCATTTAATTAAATGTTTGTATTTAACCAGACGGCTGAATATCATTCAGGCCCTTAGTTGAAAAGCGCCGTTTAATGAAGTGGCTAGGCGTTTAGTTGAATGGCTGATTAAATCAATTGCCTACGACTTTCACTGCATTCTTACACTGAAGCGCTCGTGGTCGTGCTTGCGTCGTCGTTCTTGATAGATCGTCGAAGTTAAGCAACGTTCGAAACGGTCTGTAAGTGGATGGGTGACCGACAGTGGCATTTTCATCTGAGCGCTTCCGTGCTTCGGAGGGCACGTTAAATTGTCGTTCCCGGCTATTTAAGTCGTTAAGCCATGGCGGAGGCCTAAACACTCCGAGCCACTGACTCATACGAACTTACTTTACTTACTGCATAAACATCTTATTGTCCGTGACAACAAAAAATTTGGTGAAACATTCCCTAATTCTTCAAACAACATCTGACTAGTGTCAAATATTTATTTTCTCAGAGAACTTTCTTGCGCTGAGCTGGTGCACCGTTCATTGTTCGAGCAGTACAAAACGGATTGTCGTTGGCAACCGTGGTGTTCCATCAGCAATTATGATACTTTCGGAGACCACAGGAGTCTTCTGTCACTGTTGACACCAGTTCATCTTACTGAAACTGAGGTTTGTTAATTGTTATTTTTGGAAGACTAGGTTCTTACTTATAAAAATAATGGAAAGAAATGGAGATCGTATTTACCAACTCTACTGTAAAGAATCTAATAATTAAGTAAATAATACCTTACCCAAGAATCTTGTAAATACCTAGTCCTCTAATATAATTCGCCAGAACTGAGACTTCAAAATTATCATGATTTGGCCATAGATGTCTCTATGCAGCCGAATTAATTAAAGTTTTTAATGTGTACAGAAATGGCTTATGGAATCGAAGCTGGCTAATAAACCCAAGTATCTGACATACAAGGATTTAAAAAAGGACAGTGGCAAAGGTTTCTATCACTGGATGCGGCCGTACAAGCGCTTCGAACCGACGCCGATGAAGCCAGGGAACGTCCTCCCGCCGAGACTCCCTAGGGCTTTCGTATTGAGGTTTTCATCCCTACTAATGCTAATATGTAGTAGTTATATTTTTACCCGACTGTCAAAGGAAGGGTTATGTATGTTTTACACTTGGGGATATCTAAAATTCTAAACATTTTAAATGTATCCCAAAAATTTGCACGTCCTTACCGATCCGGTGGTAATGCAGGTAGGTACAATACGCACAACCAATCTTTAGCTCGCTGAAGTAGCTGCGCAGAACCCATTTTTGATGAAGCCTAAATGACGAAAACAGCTTTAGATAGCTGCCTCACTCACTCGCTTAGTTTGATGGATCGTGCTATCTCGCCTACTCGCGCAAACCTGCGCAATCGTCTAGCTAGTGCACCTAATGACCTAACTTCAGACAGACAAAGATCGGTTGTGCGTACTGTACTTGGGTACTCCTGAATATAGAGGTATGGTACCTATCCCTACGATGGGATGCACGAATCAATAACCTATCCAACGAAATTAGGATTCAGCATGACATAACTATTAGTTGCAAGTGTTTTTTATGCTGCTGTGGGATGAAGTTATCCATCTACGTACCTAGATTAAACTGGTCCAATATAAAATTCGGTAACATTATCATCATCATCGAGTTCGACAAAAACACGAGAAAAGTGCCGCCGCACGACTCCCTCTTAGTTAGGGTGATTGTCGATATCTTGTTTGATTCGAAAATGTTGGTTTTACTCTACCTTTAATTAATTAACGAAAGTTTGTGAATTAAACCTTATTTCTAATACAGGACTCTGGAACAGCAATGGAAAGAAACCGATAGGGAAATGTTCAAAGGTGCCAAGGAGCTTTCGGCAGCAATAATCAAGTACAGACGTATTATGGAGTCAGATTGTGAGAATCTCCTCCACGTGCCTATAATGGATCTACGTCCTGAGGATGAGAGGAGAATCGATGACGTTATACAGGCTCTGGCTCATAGGTATGGTTGCCCTAACTTTTGTATCATTTTTGTTTTCGAAAAAAGTGGTAAAGAGAAACTGTCCGATTCTTGAAAACATCGGATTGCGACTAAAACATAGGAAACACATTCACATAGGAAAATTATAAGTAAGTAAATGAAGTGATTAAAAAAATATTACCTTCCGTTTATCACTTTTACCAACATAAAGTTACTCAGGGAACATAAACAACGGCCCAAAATGCTCGGCTATAAGCTTCTAATTAGTGATGAGTTCGCAGTTCGTTATTATTTTATCGAGAAATTATTTCAATAAATTATTCGCTAAGATTCTTTTTGATCGGCTTATCTTGCTTCGAATGAATCATTATGCTGATTTTAATTTATGATCGAAGGCTGATTTTATTTAATTTAATTTAATTCAACAAAAACCTTAAGATTTTTGTTGAATTCATTATCAAAAACTCTGAATGAATGGCGTAGAGACTGCTACACTTCATACAAAGATCTCCATGTCCGTTTATGTAACAGGATCTACGAGGACTTGAAGATTCGCCTGGCGGATGACGTACGGAGCCGAGCGAAAGCAGACATCACCACCAAACCCCCACCGCAGCCTGAGGAAATGTCTGTGGAAGGAGAGCTTGAAGAAGGCAAGTGTTTGTAGCATATTTCCATTACCCCGTTGAAAGTTTCTCATCTGAAAGGAATCTTAAAGCTCGTGATTTGTTTAAAAGTGGATCAACCTAACTAGTCTAATTTTTTGTATAGGGAGTTGGGCTTTGTCGTATCTGATTCTGTGGTTTTGTCGACGATTATTTATTTAATTATATTTGACACTAGCGACATGAGTAAAGCGTGAAAACCAAAAAAAAAAAACATTAGCACTGAAGTCAGGCTTTTGGTAGAGTCAGGGTTTTTAGATGAGTTATTCGTTAATTTACTGTTAAAAAACTGTGATATAGTCAAAAACACCTAGGGCTGCTGGACCCGAGAGCTAAGATGCGCAGCATCAACCAGAGCTCAGCTAGAGACTTGGCACCACTATTAGAGATCTCGTAATTTTTTACAGTGAAAGCATTATGAACGTGTAGTCTTGGCAACCTATTTTACATGGAATGTTTTTGTTGGAGTATTATAGAATTCGAAAATATCGTTTTGAATTGCTTGCGCCGCGTGGGCCGCACCCTAAGCTAAGCTTATGGTAGGGTAGGCCCCTCGTTTCATTAAGCTCATTAAACGCCAGACAAGGTTGGAGGGGGGTGGCATATCCCCTCAATGAATCCCCATACGTAATCTAGACAAAGGGTAAAACCCTTAATATTCGTACCCTATGTATTAATTAAAATTCACCAATTGGTATCATATTGCGCCTATTGTGTGTGAGATTCGTTTCTGAAATCAAATAATGTTGTTGTTTAGGTACCCATCAGTTTATGTATTGATTGCTCTTATTTAGCTCAAAAATGGATTGAGATTGGAATAAATTTCGTTTCACTCATTTTATTCTGCATTTACAGCGACTCTACAATAGTGTTTATATCGTACAGACCATGCTAGGGTATATTTTCAAAATATTTCATCTAAGTTCTCGGAAAGTGTAACTCTATACAATATCTTGAACTTCATTGATACCCTAGTCCCTAATTCATCCTACCGTTCCCTTTGATGGACTAACTAGGCAAAGGTGGCTAAGTCCGGTCATATTTACTACACTTTAGTAGTTGTAGGTCTAGTCTAGTAGTCTTAAGTAATGGTAGGTTTCTCTGCTGTGATACGTGTGTAGGAACTTAGGAAGGTACCCTAAGATGTCTGTTTAGCAGCAATGCTTTATCTGGCATATTTTCGCACAGAGGGATTAGACGAACTGAAGGCTTTGGAAGAAGAACGCGAGAGCGTCGTGAAGCAAGTAGAAGCAGCTGAGGAGATGAGTCCCAACTTGCGCCGTTACTGGCGACGTCGTGGCGAGGAGTTCAAGGAGGAACAGTTTTACAAGTAAGAGCTTTTGCCTCTCTTATCTATGTTGTTACCTACCTTTTATACAAAACTTGACAGAATTCTCTAGGTAGGTAAGTTAGTGTTATCATCGTAGGTACACCAGGGTATTTCTGCCTCTGCCTCTAATCCTTCACTCAGAAGTAGGGCCTTCTATCATCATTATCATCTATAACCAAAACCTAATATCCCACTGCTGGATAGGCCTCCTATTCACGCCATACATTCCGGTGCTGTGCCTCCAATCCAATCCACGCATCGAATCTTTTTAGATGTCGTCGTCGACCTATCGCGTTATACGACCTTGATTTTCTATGTCAGGTTCTCAGCCACCATTGTGTTCAAAGTCTCTCTTCCTTGCGTAAATTTAATAAATGTGAAATCTTCTTATTTCTTCTGGTCTGTGGAAATCCTACTAATATAAATGCGAAAGTTTGTGAGTATGTGTATGAAGGTGGATGTTTGTTTCTCTTTCACGCTAAAACTTCTGAATTAATTTGGATCCCCTTTCCCTTTCATCTGTTCAGATACCTTCTCCGCGAAGGTAGCGTCCCACCGTACTTCCGCAACGTTCTCGGTGGCGCCATCTGGTGGGATATGAACAACGCGGCCGGAGATGCTGTCACGAAGGCGGAACGTGGCAAGATGAAGTGTGTATGTGCGGACGAAGCGCCCCCTGAGGATATAGAGCCTTACATGTAGCGTGATCAAAAATTTCATGGACTGTTTACCCACTCCGTGAACGTTCATAGAGACCCAGATAGAGAGAAAGAAGTAGCCTTATATACGCTCTATCAGAGTTGAAATATTTGTTGCTATTTTGTAGGTAATTTTAGAATAGAGAATTCTTCTTTTAACTTTCATTTGTATTCGTTTCGTAGTTCCGTAGATAGACTTATTTACGATTGCGTACCTACTTAGAAGATGTATTTAGATTGATAAGATATCTTGCTTACAGAATTGTTTCCGCGAAGTACGTAGAGACCTAGTATAACACAAAGTCGCTTTCTCTGTCCCTATGTATGCTTAAATCTTTAAAACTAAGCAACGGATTTTGATGCGGTTTTTTTTAATAGATTGAGTGATTCAAGAGGAAGGTTTTTATGTATAATATAGTAGATAAATTTAGTATCAGCATGGCACCCGTGGGAAGCCGGGGCGGGTCGCTAGTACCTAATAAAAACAACTCTACCATAATACTTTTTATTTGGGACCTACCTAGATAGTGAGTAAAGACTCCAGTAGTTTGAAAAATGCATACTAATTAATTCAATGTAGGTAATCGATACATTTTTAGCCTCACTATTCGCTATGATGAATTTGGTGTAGGTATGTATGTGACTCTACCTTTATAAAATTATGTGATGCAGCAGATAATGAGCGATACTCATTGGTGTATGCTATCGCGAATAAAAAGTGTTAGGTATAGACGTACTCAGGTACCTCTAGGTACCTATTATATAAACACGTGCCCATCCAATCCTATCCTAAAATGAAGTTTGCTTTGCAATTAATGGCCATTTCCAGGCCGAGGTTCAGCTAATCACTGATTTCGCGTGTGAGATCCCATCGCATGAGAACTAATCGCCTCTGCCGATTGGTTTCTGGCATGTAGCGGTGTGGCCTCTGAGTGAGACCAATTTGTGTGCAAAACGAATGGCTGGCGCGAGAAGAGTTGCCAGTTTAGAGGCGAATTTGTCAGTTGTTTTCCCCTCCGCTTTTCCGTGGAGTTGCGTGAGCCAGTGGCGGCGGCTCGGGCTCGGCTCGCTATTGGCTGGCGGCGCCGCCAATGCGCGCGCCGGCGCACTGCCCTCGGCTCGAAGGGACCGCATCGACGCGCGACGCCCGGACGGACAGTCCGACTCGGGGCCCTTGCGAAGCATCGTGTTTCGATGCGATCTGCGTCTTCCGCAGTACAATAGACATTCATAGTGCTATTATTGTGCTTCCTAGATCTACAAATGGATTATTTACCAGGTTCTATTGATACAGCGGGCTAGTCTCACGTGAGTAATGGCTAATATTATGCAAAATTTGATGTTTCTTCTCGCTGATACGAGATGGCGCTGCGTGTCGTGATAGAGTAGAGGTAGAGGCCTGTGTCAATGAACTGCGTGATGTCCGCAACGTATGATAGAGATATTATTATCAAAGTGCAATAAGTTTGTTGACTGATTCGTGCCAATCTGAGGCTTTGATTCGGGGCCACGCAGTTGCCCTGTTGATAACACCATGTTGACTGATAAAACTGATAATGCTTGCACTGATACATACCTACCTACACAAACCCACCATTGAGTTATGTATATATAATGTACTAATGAAACCCACCGACCATTTACAGTTACCTACTTAGCATAAACTCTCTTCGCTGTCTCTTGGTCTAATTAGTGTTATAATATCGGGTGTTTATGAAACCAGCATACATATTCTACTTCCACACACACATTGATCTCTATGTAAACATTGAGTAGGTCGCTACTTACCTACTATGCTTTCACAAAAAAATATTGTAGGTAGGTAGGTATGGTTTTTAATAAAATTGCCAATTAAAATCATTTACTTTGGTAGAGTCATTTTTAAGATATAAGTTGGATTTATTTGTAGGTACAGGTAGGTAGTCACAACATCATGCCGCACTCTTCCTTTCTTATTCTTACGCAAGTTACATTTATTATCTTGCCTTGCTCATAATATATCGACGTAGGTAGGTAAGTAGGTACCTACATAACTTCTATCTAAATGAGCACTCCATCCACTCTAGTAAGACTCCAGGTAGGTATATTTCCTGCTAATTTAATGTTTGTTATGTACTTATCCATAAATTATTTTTTTAACTCAAACTCAAATTCTAATGAGTTTTTTTTTACTAAATAAGAATAAAATTAGGTAGATACCTAATTAGAGGAAACTTCAAACTAAATAAATAGGCGTCAATAATCCAATTGGTGACGGACAACACCTTGCAATACCTACCCATTTTTACACTACCAAGTAAGTAATGTCCAACATTAAGTTAAATTCCCATAGGTAGTATTTTCACAGAAATGTGTTTTTACAAACGTAAATTTCCTAATTTAAAACACTAAAAATAAAATAGACACGGTCCGCTATCTTCGGTAGTCAGCGGAACGGAATTTTAAAGTTCCCACTTCCCACAGTCTACTTAGATACAGCAATACCAACAACTGTAAGTAATCCATCGACGGTGCAGTATCATTGATTATTTCATTCTTAATCTAAAAGCGGCAATGGAACGCTAAACTACATGGCGCAAGTATATTACACAGTTGAACGCGATACGTAAATCTCTACCACATTGATATACATTGACAGTCTAACAAGAACCTAACTTGTTCCTCATCAGCATGGTGCCAACTAAACCGTCAGTGAAACGCACATAACGATACAGTCGTTTAGACAATGACGATGTGATTGCAACAAGAAATAAAGGCGACCTTTATTGTGTTACGGGAATGCGACATAACACGATCGAATTTCGATGTTTGTTTTGTTGAAAACCCACTGGTATAGGTACAATTATGCTTCGCTGCTCAATTCTCGCGATTAATTTTTACTTGTAGTACTGTTTCGTATTTCCCGGCTATTATCACGAATATTTTAAAGAAATAAGAATAAATAATCTGAAAATAGAAATTATTTGAGGGTATCTCGCTACTCAAGCTCGGCCGCGTCGCCTCTGTCTTCATTACCTGTTTTCGTGCGGTACCGGCTGTTTCACGCTAAGATAATTTCTGGTTTTCTTTGATATTTAGTAGGTTTTTTCAGCTAGTGTTTTCAGAATCGAGTTTATAAAATTGAAATGAAAGCGGAAAAAACGTGAACTCACGTACACGTAAAAAACAACAAGTTTTGGATCAGATGTCGGTGAGTTTTAATTTTATCAAATTATTTGTTCTTGCTTACCGTTGTGCATACAGCTAGAGGTACGATTAGGTGATTAGTAAGTAAACAAAATATGCAGCGTACGGTAATACCTACCTTCCTACTTGCTGCGCTACTATACCTACCTATGCCTTAATAGTGGGCAAAAATTTAATCACCTGATTTTGAATGCTCACCTTATCACGTTTAACCGACAAGAACAAAAGGCTATTTTTTAGCTGGCTTTGTTGTAAGTGATGCGAACAGTACATTGGGACTGTTACCTTCACATTAGTCATGTACTTACATAACTGCCTATTTACATGGTCACGTACCTATTTATATTTAGATATGCCTCTGACAACCCCCTTAGACATCTTCCAAGGATCTGGAATATAAAAAGAGATGACTAACGCGCATTGGGGTCATGATCAATTGATCATATTTATTTTTTATTTTATTAATAAATAGAAAAATGCGATGCATAGGTACAGGCTTATCTTATCTCACACCTATGGAATAGCATCTGTGGCATAGCAGTTATAAAGCTTACTTAGGGATGCGAACAGTACGTTCGGGGACTGTTACCTTCTCATACCAAGATGTATATAGATAGTATACAACATTCGATACTAATAATATGGAATTGTCCTTGCATAAAAGATGTGAACAGTACGTTCGGGGACTGTTACCTTCTCATACCAAGATGTATATAGATAGTATACAACCTTCGATACTAATAATATGAATGGTCCTTACATAAGAGATGCGAACAGTACGTTTGGGGACTGTTACCTTCTCATACCAAGATGTACCTATATAGATAGTATACAACATTCGATACTAATAATATGAATCGTAGGTCCTTCCTACTTAGGTAGGTACCTACATACATACTTTAAACTAATGGGTGTTATATGAGTACCTAGTGATGCGAATGGTTTTCGGGACCATTTCCTTCACGAGTTTGATGGCGTAACTCCTGTTACCAGACTCTGCTCTCTGTGACCATATTGCATTTATCAGCAATTTGACAATGAAAGAGACATTTATGTTGCTAAAGCTACACCACAGACGACGCCACAGACGACGAAAGTTACTCATAAATCATTAACGTCCCCTGCAGCTGCGGTGGTCTAGAACCATTGGATGATGAGATCCTTATTGCTTAGAGATGCGCTAAAGGAAGAATCCGCTGTCGAAGAGGATATTCACAGCGACATTGCGGCGAGGCTGGTCGATGTTCTTCAGAATAGATTGAAAAAATACTTTTCTCTAGCTGCACGAGATAGTCACGGTCGCCTTGTCAGCTTTATCAAGCGTAATACATTTTGGTATCAGGGAAAATATACTTACAAACCAAATGCTATTAAAGCAGGTCAGTAGGTAATGCGTCTTGCTTATTATTACCTATGTGATACCTGATGGTTGTGCTACGTGCCTAATGCGCGAATGCGAATCGGAATACGACATCGCGAAAAACAACGATATCGCGTGCGCCGGCATCATGCCATTACAAGAACCAGAGGAGGCGTTGGATACCTACTCAGGTAACCAAGCCTGCAGACAGATTGATATTTTTTAACGAGTCTAGCAAAACTCAAAAATTACCTACCCGAATGTACTTTTCTGAGCTCAAGATTATAAAATACCTTTCATTCACTTCGGTTCTACATCCTATCTCTCGATGAAATAGAACTGATGGTTTTTTTTTTTTCTGTATCTAGTATTTTCTTGTAGAAAAACGGTGATAATAGATTTACTCTAAATCTATAAAAGCTTAATACATTATTTAAACCACCTCATTTTAAAATGAAGGATCTGCGAACTGCATTAAAAACAGTTACCGAAACTTGCTATCTTACTTCTTGTTATTATCTAACGTCGACTTAAAGGATGCATATTTGTTGATTCCTTTATATCTACTTATCTAGAGGATAACTGGCTATGAGTTTAATTGTCTACCATGTTGGTATTATTCGCAAAGATCATGAAACCAGTCATGGAACACTTACGTTTACATGGCTGGCTGTATACAATTGACCTAGATGATATTTTGTGTATCGATACTTCATTAGGCAAGTAAATGAAAAGATAAAAATGCCTTAATACAACTTAGAATTCATAAACTTAATTATGAATTACGATAAAAGCTCTGCCTAAACAAAGATGCAATTTTTTGTCTTTGAACTACTTGGACATAAATGTTCTTCTATGTACAACCTTCGAAAGAAAAACGTTCTTAAAAACCTAATATTAACTACCTACATAAAATTACTTTTACTAGGTACCTATCTTAACATAATTGACAACGAACCCCGCACTAGGCTATGCCTGTATCGCGGTAGTTCGAGTGTAAAATATTGTTTTTTATAACAATATTGCTTAAAATATGTATGTAACTGTACATTACCTATTACACATACTCGTAGCAGCTTAAAAATGTAAGTTTTAATTATGTGATAACTTCGAGAATCTGGCAAGTTTATGTGGTTGTTAATACCAGTATGTCCTTGAATTGAGTACCTTTGCTATTTGATTGGCTACACATTATTGTCTGTTGCTACACTTTAAAATATTCAAAAAACAAAAGTTCTTAAATATAAGGTAATATTACCGTAAAACGATGACAAGATTATGGTAAAATGAATATTTTTTAAAAAGATGATCTTGTTTGCTGGTCGAGGAAAAAAAAAAAAAAAAAAAAAAAAAAAAAAATGTTGTCCATTACCAAAGCTATGATCTTGGAGATCTTCTCAGACGCATCATTATCAGGATGGGGTGCTTCTTCTTCTGATAAAAATGCGAATGGATCATAAACTAACTTATGTGTTTGAATTACTGCAGCACTATTCGCATTGCGAATTGTCGCAAATGATAATTATCTTATACCTACAGGTCGTCGAGTACCTAGATAATGCAACCAGTCCAGTTTCCTCATTTGAACGAAGTGTCCAGAAAAATTGGAAACTTGTGAGGAAAGAAAAATATTTATCATCATTAAAATATTATATATTTATTAGCATCTTATACATATGTATTCGATCTCATGACAATGTCGTTGCAGTTTTTTGAATGGCGTAAATCATAAAATTAAACCGAATGCGAGTTGACTATGCGTTTTTGCAAATTATATTGTCTTGTTGTACAGTTTTCATAAAGATTTGTTAGGTTGTGGTTTACTACAAGCCTTATAACATTCTGACCATTTCCTTATTATTTTCTGCACGTTAATCTGATGCAACTGCCCTTATCAATTTTTTTTTGGTAGTTAAAAAATAGCGGTATTTAGATAAAATATTGTAATAATTAAAATGGAACTTCTGAAATTGCTTTATTTGCTAGTCGATCGAACACTAAAATTCGTTACATGGAAAGCAAATTCATAATTAATTTTGCATTGATGCCTTTACATCAAAATGAAACGATTTCTTCTTTCATGCATTCCCACCATTATGTTAATTATTTATAAACCTTCAATAAAACAATTGCCGAAAAAAGCTTACCTTATCGACCCACCTGAGTAGGTGGGTCCATGGTACCCGGTATTTCAAAAATTGGTGGTACTTATCAGAAATCATTTATTTTAAAATCCAAATTATTAAATTCTAATGGTCACATCACAAACTACACAAAATCTTATCCTGGCTGCAGCAATATTATCCGAGAAGCTCTCTTTAAAAGAAGTGTGCCCCATCGTCTATTAAAGATTTAAAAAATACTTAAAAGCCCAAAAACAATATAATTGTTTGTTATTATAAAGAATGGTTCCATTTATGTAATGCGCAAAATTTTAATTACTTAGCAGCATCAGTCCCAATTATCCTTTAATTTATCCTTTATTTTTTAAAGGCAGGGATTAGAACTCGTTTTATACATTATGTTCTCGTTTGCTACGAATCTGCACTATTTTGCATTTTGGACCGACTAACTGTACCTAAACGAAGATAGAATTATTGTAAGATTTATGAAAGGTGTTTTTAGATACCGTCCACCACAGCCAATGTAGGTATGAGTTTACTTGGAATGTTGTTCTTGATTTTTTGTCACAAATTCTCCCAATGAAGATTTAAACGTTGAATTTATTATTGACTGAAAAACTTATTACACTGTTGGCTATTGTAACAGCTCACAGAGTTTAGATATTGGCAAAAATTCAAAAATATATTTTTTATGCCTGCTTGTATATTGATTAAAATTTCAAATTGATAAAATCTTCTAGGCCTAATATTTTTAAACTATTGTAAAAAAAAAAAAAAAAAAAAAAAAAATTGCCCATGCTACACGAAAAACCGTAAATGTGTCCTGCACGTATCATCTGTTATAAAAATAGCACGGATTTATTATGAAAGTCTGATAATCTATTTATTAGCTTTAAGAAACCTCATGCTAAAGTCACTAGCCAAACGCTACATACATAATTACATAAATTAGCCTCTACCATCTATTATAGATGATTTAGCCAAACGCTAAGTCCCTGGCTATAGTACATAGGACGTGTAGATACTCCACTGGAGCGGTATAGCCACAAACACATGTCTATACTTACTGCGCATAGTATTTATGCGACACGCATCTAATGTCAAAAAAGCGTTTAAATGTGGACACCATTCGTAAAACCGCTAGGTTCACACATTCTCATTCGTTTTCGCAAGGATTTATATCCGTGATATCATAAGTAATAAAAATAATTAAGTTACTTATTCGATTCTATTATTAATTATTATTTTACAATAAAATCTGCAATGATGGTAATATTAAGATTTCCTACGGTACTTGTCTTTACATAGGCATCTACTGTACCTGTTTGCTATAATATATTCAGACAGGTTGCAGAAAGATACAACTTTATAAATCAGATTTTGACATCTTTGAACATCTACAAGTAAAAATTAATCGCGAGAATTGAGCAGCGAAGCATAATTAATGATAAAACGAACTTACCTGTATGTGAAGTTCTATCATAATTATGTGAGCTGCTCAATTCGAAGCGATTAATAGTAATATCCCTCCCAGTATCTTTGTAAATTTAATTCCCTCCCATAATATTGTCAAAGATCTGATTTATCATTTGAGGTAGTAGTCATAGATTAGGTAGGCTAATCTATGATTTTACTTAATGTTTTCAGGCACCTACTTTAAACTTAATGAAGACAGAGGCGACGCGGCCGAGCTTGAGTAGCGAGATACCCTCAAATAATTTCTATTTTCAGATTATTTATTCTTATTTCTTTAAAATATTCGTGATAATAGCCGGGAAATACGAAACAGTACTACAAGTAAAAATTAATCGCTTCGAATTGAGCAGCTCACATAATTATGATAGAACTTCACATACAGGTAAGTTCGTTTTATCATTAATTATGTAGGTTTGAGTGAGACCCACCCCACCCACGTTGCCAGGCATGAAGCTTTAATCAGTAGCACAGACGAATTAGCTAATTCGCCTGTGATCAGTAGGTAAGGTACCTAACCTAGAATGCAAGTTCAATCAAAAAGGGGCCGGCCATTAATGGTACTAGTGATACATGTATAGTTGTTTCACTAGTACCATTGATGGTACTATTGACACCAGGCGCTTTTAATTATAAGGTATTAAGGTGGTACAAAACAATGGTACTATTGACACCAGGTGCTTTTAATGGCGCTACAGATCCTAAATTAGTGTCACTAGTACCATTAATAATAATAATATAATATAATCTTTAATTCAGGTAACTTAAGAATAGTACAGATGTTAAAAAAAACGAATTCTAAGGCCCATAGAAATAATTAATGGTACTAGTATTCTGTGGTACTAGTGTAGTGATACATAGTAGTATCACTAGTAAACTTGATGATAGGTACAAATCAATGGTACTATTGACACCTGGCGGATTTTCTGTCGAATTACAATGATACTACCTACATTGCAAATATTATAATAATAAAAAACTTTTATTTTCCTTACACAATGTTTGACTATAATAATTACGTTTTAAAACTAAAAGAAAAACCGACTTCAATGTTCGACACTACACACGGCGTGACTCAAGGAATCAATAAGTCATCCATAAAAATCTAAATAAGAATAAGTTTTTTTTTTTAATATCAACAAGTACCTACAAGCTTTTAATGTATTACCGTGATCTGATTGAACTCACCGATGTAAATACAAAATTTCATTTTAATCAACCTATTTTCTGAGGAGTTCCGTTCTCCATCATTGGATCAGCTCGCAGTCATCATATTTCAAATTAGTAGACGAAACTTGACCGATGTAGTGAGTTTCAACTCAATCAACCTATTAACTGAGGAGTTCCATTCTCCATCATCAGATCAGCTCGCTGTCACTATATTTTTAAATTTTAGATGATACTCAATCTACGAACCAAGTTTCAACTAAATCGGTCGATTATCTGAGGAGTTCCCTCCATCATCAGATCAGCTCGCTGTTACCATTTTTGAAAATTTTAGATGATACTCAATCTACGAACCGAGTTTCAACTCAATCAGCCTATTTTCTGAGGATTTCCCTGGAACAGCTCTTGACTCCATCATCAGATCAGCTTGAAAGAAAGAAAGAAATAATGCTAAACAGATAATGCTTATAGGCTCCTCCGGCGTCTAAAGGCATTAATTACCAAAACTGCTTACTTACTTACTTACCAAAACTGCATACATTTTATGTCAAGTCTCGCGACACGTGAGTTCCTGGCATTAGTAAATTGTCAATTTGACATATTGCATATACTGTCGATTCGATTTACAATGGCTAGGAGGGAAGGTTTTTAGAGTTTTACGGGCAAACTATCAAACCCTCAGGAATAAAATTTATATGGGACCACCTCTGGAGTATACCCTTTCAAACAAAAAAATAATTTTTAAAATCGGTCCACAATTGGCGGAGTAATCGCGTAACATGATACAAAAAAAAAATAAAAAAAAAAATAAAAAAAAAAATAAAAAAAAACATACAGGCGAATTGAGAACCTCCTCCTTTTTTTGAAGTCGGTTAAAAAAAGCTTAATTAAATTTAAATTGTTTTTGAAATATAGGTACATACTTAGTTTTATTAAATCTATTTAACTTAGGTGTGTTGTGTGAGGACCGCCTTCAGCGGTAAAAGCCTCCTCCAGCTCTTTCCATTTATCTCGCTCTCTAGCGACTCTGCTCCATGTTTTACCGGCTATTTTCACGATATCATCGTCCCATCTCTTAGTCGGTCTTCCTTTCCTTCGTTTTTTGTTTATGGGGTCCCAATTCATAATAATTTTCGACCACCTTTCATTTTGTTATAATACCTATCAAAAACCTCATTTTTAAGCACGAAGTTTACAGGTACTTCCACTTGACTTAAGTAATGTATCTCTCTGGTTTTCGTTAAAGTAATAATTAAAAAACAATATTATTACCTATGATATTTTGTTTTGATATAATGAAGTCATCACGTCTATTCTATTATAACTTATTTTCCTTATTTTGTCAATTAACCTCATAGTCTCTTTTTATAATTTACCTACTCTACATAGGTACATTACCTACGGCTACACCTGCATTCAAACAAATTGAAATCATTTGAAGAACACCTTGTTGAATTAAATGCAAAAACTAGCTTTTAATAAATAATTAGGTACCTCTATTACAAGTACCCTACCTTACCACCCAACCCAAGTCTAATTAATATGTTTGTTGCCAACTACAAGGCCTTGAAATGAACCATGTGGTTGGAGTTGCCATCGTAATCGAAACCGCAAAAATGATAAAAACCGACCAAGTGCGACTCGGACTCGCACACGAAGGATTTCGTACCAGCCAGTATCTATAAAAATGGCAAAAAAAAAATCACTTCGGTTGTATGGGAGCCTCATTTTATTCTGTTTTTTTAATTTTTCCCGTTTTATTCTTTGGGAACACGGCACCCGAAACTTGCAATAGACCCCTCTCTAGATTATTTGAATGAGGCTTCACAGTAGGTGAAGCCTTTGAACTTTTATCGATATTGCGTATTCTTTCGTACATACCCACCTACCTAAGTAGCGATTTACAATAAATTATTAATTAATATAATGATTGAGAGCAGAAAAGTTGAAAATTGGTGTTTATGTTTCCTTTCTTAAAATAAATTAAGTAAAATAAGAAAATGAATTCTGAAGATGATAAAGTTTAAAAGCTCATAAAAAAGTTAACAAAAGATCAATAACCTTGACTTGACCGTCACTTTTAAAACTCGAGTAAGAGTTTGTCTGGAAATAGGTATATGCCAATTGCATATTTTCAATCACAGTCAACTAGTCGCCCCAAGGACTTACTTAGTCCAATATAATGTAGGGTAAGAAACACAAAGTACGAGTAGGTACTGGATACGATTGTGAGTGTGTGTAAACAAGAATGTAAGTAAGTTCGTCAGAGGTCAACTCTGGCGACGGAGTTTTTCCTCTGTCATGACATGACTTAAAATTAGAATGTAGGTAAATTATAATTACCTCTCTTTCTCTTCCCGACTATTTATCCTACATGGTGGTGGGGTCAGCCTTCCTAACACTCTTCCTCCACTTCGCCCTATCCATGACGTCGTCATGGGAAACGTTGCATGCCTTCATTATCTCGTTCCAACACAGCTGTCCAGGTTGTTTTTGTCTCCCTCTATGTCTTTTACCGGAGATGGACAGTCCCAGTACCTGGTTGGGTTGCCAACGTAATCGGGTGATCTTCTTTTGACATGTCCATACCATCTCAACCTGTTCTCCTACAGCTTCTCCGCAATGTCGCGGACTCCCAGACTACCACGCACATACTCATTCCGGATCTTATCCAGCTTGGTTACGCCGCACATCCACCTCAACATCTACCTACGTTTTAAAAACTAAAAAGGAAACCGACTTCAATGCTCGTGCCTCAGGACAGGACGTCAAGTGAGGATAAGCCCATCATACAAATTGAAATAGAATAAGATCCACCTGCGTCTAACTAGGGCGTTAATTACCAAAATTGCATACGTTTTTATGTCAAGTAAGTAAGGCATTAATAACGTCAATTTAACATAGGTAGGTAAGTAGTGCCGTAGTGCCAGGAATTCTGCGATACTTCACATAAAATGTACATATGCAATTTTGGCAAATAAATAATGCCATTAGACGCAGGTGACATACCTAAAAAGACTAGACTTCTAGTCTAGGCTAAAAAAGTCTAGACTAGACTTATCAGTCGATTCGATTTATTCGAGGGAAAACTATCAAACTCACAGGGATAATTTTTTTAAGGAACCACCTCAGGACTCAGGACTCAGGAGTAGGTATATTATTCTCTATGTACCCCGCTAAAACGGTAAAGTCAAGAAATTACCCAACTAAATCCACAGGTAAATACAAAAACAAACACACACACTCGTCTTTTCACACCTCATCGCGTAGTTCGTATTCGTAGCATAGCAAGCGAGCACGCCGATAGAAGCATTTGATATCTCGTTCACTCTTATAGAGCTAAATGTAATGGTAAGGGATGCAACATAAGATCGTGGGTGGTTGTATTGTATTTTGAACCTATCTATGTTATTAAGTTTGGCGAAATAAGAAAATTAAGTGGGTGTAAAAAAATTAAAGGGGCAGAATACCCGTAAATGCGTAGGTAGGTAGGTACCTACTTAATTAATTTAACTTTACCCAGGCAATACCTACCTCAAACCGATGGAGTTCAAAACACAAAGTAATTAGAAACCCATAAAGAAATTGATCAAATAAAACATGAAATACTTTTTTCTTCTTATACGTAAATTCAAATTCCTTTGGTAATTTCAGTCAATTTTGTAATGAACGGTAACAAGATTTTTTGACGAGCTCTGTGGCGCAGTGAGTGAAAGCCCGCTTCAGACGCAGAAGGTTGCGGGTTCGATTCCCGCCGCGGGATAAATGTTTGTAGGTATGATCTAAAAATATTTATCTCAGGTCTGGGTGTTTCTAAGTAATATTTTATTTTATTTTGTATGTAACATCTCTCTCTACACCTAGGTAACATCTCTCTCTCTCTACCTAACTAGGTAGTAGGTACTACTTGTTGAGGTCGTGTTGGAATTACTAGGTACCTACGTTTCCTATTGGAAAACAGGACTAGGAACCATCCATACTTCAACTTCTTATTGCGTTATGATTGTATTTCCAGTTGGTTCTAGTTCTAGTCTCTATCCAATTCAGATTCAATAATCTTTTAAGCCTATTTTACCCGACTGTCAAAGGAAGGGCTCGTATCTTCCAAAAGAATGAATGGATTTCGACATTTAGGGTATCGTCATAAGATAAGTAGGTTTTTTGAAAAAAAAAAAAAAAAATGGCGAATCTTAGGATTAACCAATCCTATCGAGTGGGGTGTCCAAATGAAGGTAATTAAAAGGAGATTACAAAATTAAATTAATAACAAATTGGCTATGAAAGTTAGGTAGGTTCTCTACTCTACCTACCTACGCAATCTACGCATTACAAAATCTCAAGAGTTGATTTTTTTGCATGCAGTGGGGATTTTTGTTTTTTTTTATTGTAAGTAGTTAAATATGTTTCAGACATTCAAATAAGTCAATGTATGTGACACTTGACTGCACAAGTTCTTAGCTTAGCATATAAAATTATTATCAAACCTACATTTTTTATAAAGAAAATTTCTTTAAAGATTTGTATACAAAAGACTTCAACGCGCCACGCAGATGATTTGGCTATAAGCACGTACAAGTTAGGTACTTATTTAATTAGGTACTTAGGTACAATATAATTTAAGTACTTATCAATTACAAAGGAGTCATGTTGTCTATTCTTGCTCAATAAATAAATTATCTATGTTCGGTTGAGTTCGCCTAAGCTTTACCTATAATCGCTTCAAGTTCATAATTATCAATATTAGCTTATAAAATTATTGAAATCTTGAGAAAAGGTAATAGATAAAGGATTCAAAATAAGTTTCTTATTATTAAATACAGAAAACTTAATCCTTACTTGGTATTTAATTTATATACATAAATATTTTATTTTTGTTGTGTGCCTTAGACCAGTATAAAACGCGCCTGTGTAAAACGAATAACATTAAACAACATTACAAACCACAAACTCAGCACTTAGGTAGTACTTGTTTACTCTCATAATATAAAATGATCTTTAGTAATTACTAGGTAGGTACATTATAATAGTTACAATTTTTAAAACAGTAAGTAGGTAGTTAACTGTTGTTCTACAGTCTACATCTACACCATTGTCCAACAAATCCATGGAGACAGCAGAGACAATTCCAAATTCATAGAACTGCCTGCATGCAGGCAGCACAGATGAAAAGCTGCAGATAGGCAGGACAGACCGAGGACTGACTGAGAACCAATCAATGTATTAAAATCATCTAAATGCGACGTTGCCAACTCGCGCACACCCCTAAACAAATGACAGCGACGTGAGCGACGTTGCCAAATCGTACCAAAAAGAGTGGCTAGACACGGGACGGGATGCTCGGAGCGCCTCGTCACTTCGTCTCGTCCCCAAATTTACCTGACTATGGAGTGAGACCTTTTTTTATGGGAGAGACGGATTATAAGTGTTTTACATACAACGGTAAAAAAAATATCCTAATTCATTTGTAAGCTAGAATTAATTTTTCGAGAATAAAATATCTAAGTATGGATAAAAATAAAAGTGTAAAAGAAACAATGGACAAAGTAATTTTTAACGTTGCGTTGGTCTGCTGCACTTGAGTTCAATACTTTTTTCTTGGAATTTTTGTGAGCGCCATAAGATGAGTATGAGTCCAAAAGTAGCCAAGTAGCAACTTGAAATAGTTAATAAGTAGGTAGATACCGAAGTACTTATTTGTGTTTCATAATATTGATAAGGGATGATATCCCCTTCATTTGTTTTCTTATGTGGGATGAGATCTCACTCCCAAGTCCCAATTCCCAATAACCCAATACTTACTTGGTTAGATTTCAACCTGAGTTTGGTTTTATTATCATTACCTGGGTAAGATACTAATTCTGCCAACTGGAATACCTACTGTAAGCTAAGGAGCAGTAGGATTCCTTTTTACCTATTCTAGGAAGCGATTGGATGCCAATCGACATTGTCTGTCCAGTTCAGTTGTAATTAAAACCGGTTTCTTTAAGATATCATGGCTTGATAAAAAAAACCGTGGCACTCCCGGGAGTGCCGAGAGAAGTGAAAACTTGAACAATTACCTAGGTCTATAATTTTTGTAATTTTATAGTGCTAATCCACACTTCACACACATGTTTTAAAAATTGTAACTATTATAATGTAATTACTAAAGATCATTTTATATTATGAGAGTAAACAAGTACTACCTAAGTACTTAGTTTGTGGTTTGTAATGTTGTTAATGTTATTCGTTTTACACAGGCGCTTAACCGAAAAATATGAGCTTATCGAAAATTTGGACCCCGGCAAGTAGGATTTCGTGGCCGAACGGTAAGGCACTCCGGCTTAAGGAGGATCGTCTGATCGATGCGGGTTCGAATCCCGTCGGAATCCAAAATTTTGATAAGACTTTTCATTTCTTAATTACCTAGGTGCCTAGTGTTTTTTTAATCGTCAGGAAAAAAATGTCGAAAGATACTTCACCCGTTTGTTTATAAAAAATGAGCTTTTAGAAATCCTAATCCTAATTCCTAATAATATAAACTAATATCCCAATCCCTAATATTCCTATAATATTTCCATAGTACAAGCTATGCTTAGTTTGGGGCTAGATGATGCTGTGTGAAACTTCATTGTGTCCAGCAGTATTTATTTATTTATTTATTTTATTCCTAATATCCTAATCCTAATAAATCTGAAAGTTTGTGGGTATGTTTAGATGTTTGTATGTTTGTGTAACAATCACGCCTAAACCAGTGAACTGAATTGGATGAAACTTGGTATAGGCGTAGATAATGACCTGGAAAAGCATATAGGCTATTCAAAATGTTGATACCACGCGGGAGAAGCCGCGCACATTAGCTAGTATAAAATTGTGTGTTTTACAAATAACCCTGTATACATTAATACAATACATACATAGAAGATACGCGCGAAAAACATAACCCTTCCTTTGACAGTTGGGTAAAAATATGACTTAGCTTAGCGCCCTTCACACGCAGGATTGTGCGTACAGGATTGCGTGCGAGAAAGACTGCACGCAATCGCGCGCGATTATTTTTTTAAAGCTTGAACCTACGCGTTTTTTCGCGTGCAATTTCTAGTTACTTAGGTTCTTGTTGAAACACAATCGTGCGGGAAAGCCTGCACGCACAATCGCGCGTATAATTTTTTTGAAGCTCGAAGCTATGCGTCCTTTCGCGTGCGATTGGTTGTATCAATCGCGATAGATTGTGCGTGTGAAGGCCGCTGAGAATTTTTTTATCGCTTCTTCCCCTCAGAGCTCAACATAATTGTTTAGTTTAAGCTGAAGATGAGTTTAAGGTAAGAACTTAAAAGTACCTACCCTATCTAACCTATTCTGTCCGTTTTACAACATCAACCAGAGCAAAACTTCGCATGAAATATTCTAAGTAGGTAAGGTACTACTTACCTATATTGATTGATAGAGGCTCGGTCGTCGTCCTATCCTCAGTCCTATCATTGCGCATGCCGCGTATGGGGGGGGGGGGGGGGGGGGAGGGCGCCCCTCGTCCCTTTTATCGATCCAGCTGCCGACAGGGCACTGATTTTGATAGAATTATGTAGTTTATTACCAGCAAAACTATCACAATATTGCACTGGCGTAAAGTGAGCGGGGTCTTAAGTAGCAGTAGCACCAGGTACCTAACCTACTAACAGGTGAGCACTACCGGCGCGGCGTGCGGCAATAGTGGACCGTATTGGATTGGCCGAGTGAGATAGAGACTCTACTTTCGATCTACCGTCGTAGATTTGAATTCCTTTTGAATTTTGAGTAGGTAAGGTACTAGGTACCTACATTGATTATGCAGCGCTGTGCTGCGTGACTGGGACCCATTAGCTCAGATGGCAGAGCGACAGCAGCACCTCAGCACGGATCGCTGAAGGTCGCGGGTCCTGGCATCGGATTAATCACATAAAACATGAACTTGTGATGTGACAGACAGAACTGAAAGTATTCTAAAGGTAACCTACCTGCGAGGACTAGTTTGTCTTGGCGCGTTCTTCACAGTTAGGTAGCCCGTAGCAGCTTAGATCAAAAATTATTATAGACTAGCTTCTGCCCGTGGCTTCGCCCGTGGAACCAACATTTTGAATAGCTATTCCAGGTCTCGTATCTCATACGTCTATTCCAGGTTTCATCCAAATCGGTTCACTGATTTAGGTGTGATCGAAACACAAACATACAAACATCTAAACAAACTCACAAACTATCAGCTATAAGAGTGGGATATAACATAATATTATAAATATGAGAGTTGAGTAGGATATAACGTGAATAACGTCAAAATGCAAAACAAAAAACAGCGCGAACTGTTATTTAGCGAGGACGGTTTTGCTGCGCTGACCCGAGATCTATAATATTATTGATCGAAGGGTATCAGGTGACAAACTAAGACCCTACTACCTACCTACTTATATCATTCAGTGACCCACACGCGCGTCACATCCTTCTACGTTAGGTAGGTACCTACTTGATTACAAATTCGTCCTTCATAATAATTATTATTTTCCCAAAACAGCTGTGGCGTTCTGGGTGTGCGTTTGGGTCAGTGGCCGAGGGGCTCACACCCACACGTGTGACAAAGACAAATAGATACGGTCACACTGCAGAAAAGATGAGACGGTGATTGTTAAGGTAAGGAAGGATAGCACAAAAAACTAATGCATGGCGTGGAATAACAATAATACCTTCATATGTGAGCAGAGCTCTGTTGAAGCTGGGTTTGGTAAAGAGAACGGACGTGCCGATGCCGTAAATATATTGTGTAGCATAGAGATGAAGTCTCTGTATTCTGTGGTCTAACGTTGTGATTATTTAGCCCAGCGATTGACAACCAAAGTCTGCGTGGAATTCTTCGATTCCAAAAAACTATCTTGTTTGGGCCAGTTTTTCTATGCTCGTGTTTATAGAAATATTTCTTATACCTACCTACCTATTTTGTTCTTGAATGTTGTGGATGAATAAAAAAAGCAGTGGCACTCCAGGAGTGCCGGCAAAAGTGAAAACTTGAACGGTTCTAAACTTGACAAATAACCCGGTGTCGGTGAATTCCTTTACCTTTTTGAGGCGAATACAAGAATTTTTTCTCATCACAAAACTACCAAACGTGCCTAAAAAGTTTTCACTTCAAAAAAACAGTGGCGCTCGAGAGTGCCGATAGAAGTAAAAACTTGAACGAGATTTCAGCACAGTTTCGGTGTGGTATCGGTAATCATTAGTTAGTTAAGAGTATCGAGTTTAACATTTGAATCTATCACTACCTTAGATGATCGAATGCCGCCGCTCCGATCACTACCTATAAAGATGAAGACAACGTTGTAGGTATATCTGATTCGCTCACTCGCGTAAGTTTTTTGCATCGTGTTATCTTGCTTACTCTAAGCAATAACTACACTCGTACTACTCCTTCATTTTTATGGGCGCCTGGTACTTTTGACTCAAATTTAAGAAAGTTTTTGGGCTTGCAACGTTCGCTAGACCAACAACTAGGATGGGTGACCACTTTTTAGGGTATGATTGGTATGATTTAGGCCCAGATGAGGGAGTCTGGGTTTAGGTCAGAAGTACAGACAAGGAATTTGACTGTGGTCGATGACTTTGTAAATGTTGAGTCGAATGTTTACCAACCTCTACCTAAGGACCCCGGGCCTTCTTGTTACTCAACTGGCAATCGACATCGACTTCTTTTTGACTTCGATTTCATGTTTATGTAATAGGCCGCGTGACTCGCGGCACGAATCCAAAGATTTTTCCCAAAAATGCCCAACGAGCCTAAAGAATTAGCTTTAGTTAGATACTAGCTTCTGCGCGCGGCTTCGCCCGCGTGGTACCAACATTTTGAATAGCCTATTATGCTATTCCAGGTCACTATCTACGCCTATTCCAAGTTTCATCTAAATCGGTTCACTGGTTTAGGCATGATTCAAACACATCTAAACAAACTCACAAACTTTCAGCTTTATTAATTAATAATAATAAATAATATGATATGAGTAGGATTACTACATTTTAAAAGCTTTTAATTATCTTGCAATGTTTGTCCGTCAAATCTTGGAAGATCAATTTCCCACTTCCCGGTGTCCGATTGAACTGAATTTTGGTACACTTATGAGTCCTCGGTGACAATGCAATAATATGGTGATAGTAAGCTGATCTGATGATGGAGTCAAGAGCTGTTCCAGGGAACTTCTCAGAAAATAGGCTGATTGATTTGAAACTCGTTCGTAGATTAATTATCATCTAAAATTTTCAAATATGGTGACAGGGAGCTGATATGATGATGAAGACGGAATTCCTCAGGTAATAGGTTGATTGAGTTGAAACTTACTACATCAGTCAAGTTCATCTAGTATTTTGAAATAGGATTACTGCGAGCTGATCCGATGTTGAAGAATGGAACTCCTCAGAAAATAGGAATTGAAATGAAATTTTGTACAAACTTACATCGGTGAGTTCAATCAGCTCACGGTAACCTATTAAAAGCTTGTAGATACTTTTGAATTTTTTTTCAAAAAACTTACTTAATAAGTATTAGAGATTTATTATTCTTCTTCCTTTATTAAATGGCAACTAACTTCAGTCATTCAGTCAGTATCCAGCTTCATTAGTATAATGCCACCGAAATTACATAATAAAACCTAGTAAAACACGAGAAAACAACAGAGGGCTTGGCTTTGGAATCGATTAACAGGAGTTGAGGGTTAAATAGGTTTAAAACCGGTTGGGGTATGCTTCTTAATTACTTACAAGACACTAATAACTTCAGGCAATGCATGTGTTCGAAAAAATAATAAAAAATATTTCTAACCTGAAATCAGACTACAAGCGAAATTCAACGCTAGAATGGATAATTTGACAACTAAATCTGTCTTTTAAATTGTCTGTGGTATAGAATTTCGTGAAAGATTGATGCAAACGGAACGTAAAAAATATGTCAGTGTCATTGTAGGTACTCATTTTTGGCGCTCATTCCGCTTTTCTTTAAATTGATGGAAACGGAACGTAAAAAATATGTCAGTGTTATCGTACTATTTTGAAAGTTTGTAGTCAGTTGGTTTTGTCAGTTGGTTAGGTTAGGTTTGGATAGTGACCATCAATGCGCGAGGCGAGCGAGCAAAGCGAGCGTGCCGCGGCAGCGGCCGCCGAAGCGCCAGAAATCCCTTGCTCTATTATAGTTAAAGTAAATTAAAATGTTTGTTTTTTTATGATGCATGGGTTATTCTAGCGTTGAATTTCGCTTGTAGTCTGATTTCAGGTTAGAAATATTTTTTATTATTTTTTCGAAAACATGCATTGCCTGAAGTTATTAGTGTCATGTAAGTAATTAAGAAGCATACCCCAACCGGTTTTAAACCTATTTAACCCTCAACTCCTGTTAATCGATTCCAAAGTTATACCGTCTCTGGTGTATGTAAAAAACCATGAAAACACAGTGGCATTCCACCGACACGACAGTGAAAACAAACAAGGTTTCGGTAACGGTTCTAAACTTAAAAAAAGTTAGTATTACTTACCCACCTACAAACTTAAAAAAAGTAAGTATGTATTACTTACCCACCTACAAAAAAAAGTGCAACTAAAAAGAGGACAGATTTGTTTGTTTGAATTGATTATGCTCCGAAACTACTGGACTGTTATGAAAAATTCTTTCACCTATAGAATGTTGTTGAATGTTTTCTTGTATCTTTGTTTGTACTTATTTTGTAAAGTTCGTGTGGTGTACAATAAAGTATTTTCTATTTTATCCTACATTATCTCCGATGAACATAGGCTATATTTTATCCCAGAGAAAGTGAAGTTTTCCCGAGGGGCCGCGGGTAACACAGTGACGGACGGCTAGTGTGTAATAAAATTAAGGTAGGTAGGTACCTAGTTAAAGTAAGAGGATAGTGTTGTAACAGACACGTGACTGAGTTTGATATTTTTCTCCCATCTCAATAATGCCCATCGCGCCTAAAGCTGTCGCGGTCGCGGCTAGTAGCCGCGTCCGATAATATATTTTTCACTTCAAAATTCGGTTTTATCACTGATTCTGCACCGGTTCTTAAGCCACATTTAGATTCAACTACTGCCACTGCTCCTCGCGCTGCCGGAAATATTTGCCCCGACGGACGCCGACGCGAGTGGGGTGTTCACTTCACACCCAGCCTTCATGAACATTTAGCAAAAAGGTTCAATGCTAAATCCATGACATTTAGCGCCGGGCAGTGGCAGTGGCAGTGACAGCGCGAGTAACCTATTTACATTCTCGCGCTGCCCACTTCCCTACCCTGTCGGGCTGAATGTAAATCTGGGCCCTGGGGTTAGACCTCGGACAGAATTTAGCTTTGATTTTAGTACGTACCTACTGTACCTATCTAGACCGACCTATTGAGATAAAATTTCAAACTAAATTAGCGCGCTGACTGATGACAACGGGGCAAGCAGGAGGGTGTTATGTTGTCATAGATAACAATCAATGCGCGCAGATGCGACATAATTTTATTATTCTGCCTACTTAATATTGTTCGTGTGTGTAGGTAGGTAGGTACTTACTCAGAGAATAAATAAGAGTATTGAAACAGTAACAATATTTAAATTTCCTTTAAATAATATAAGTTTAGTTAATTTATTAATATTTTATATTTTTTTTATTAATTATTTAAAATTTTACAGTAAGCACAACCAATCTTTGGCTCTCTGAAGTTACTAAACGACTGCGCAAGTTTACGCATGTACCTAGTACCTACATTGCGTATGTAGAGTAAGCGAGATAGGACGATGCTACAACTAAGCGAGTGAGCGAGGCAGCTATACAACGCTGTCTTCGTCTTTTAGGCGTCATCAAAAATGGGTTCTCCGCAGCTACTCCAAAGAGCTAAAGATGCGTCTGTACGTTGATAGTGTCTAGTCCTAGGACCAAGTATCATGTGTGATTCTTGGTCCGAGGTCTAGTCTGTGCATATATGTTTTACTCTTTGACATTCACGTAAACATGCATGGCCACCACCGCCACCGCGGTGACGCGTTGCAATTGGAAAAATATAATTAAAATAAACGTAATTATGTTAAACTGACTGGTGAAAAGTCACTCCTTGACTTTTCCTAAAATGGCGAAAAAATACCCCCTTCAAAAACAACACACCACTTACACCACTGAGATGAGAACACTTTGATTGAGTTTTGACTTGACTTGACTCAAGTTGACTCCCTCCCTTGACTCCTTGAAAAGGGTTGTATTTTAGTTCCGCTTCCGGTTCGGTTTCTAAACATTTTGCCAACCGTATAAAATAAATCATATATGGTAGGGTAGGGATGCGCCGTGTGAGCCTACGATATTATCGATATTACGGATCGTTTGAAGAATTTTCTAGTAAATCAATTACATAAATTGTGTGAAGAGATCTATTGAATTCTGAGTTAACAACACAATGCAAATAATAATTATTAGGTTTTTTAAACACTTTAGGTAGATTCTTTGTTAGTTGGGTGTATCATGATACCAACAAAATAATGATGGAAGGTTGATAGTAGAGGGTAGGTATATACTACGAGTACCTAAACTATTATATTATTTGACTTGAATATTATTGAAATTATTAATTAGCATCGCTTACTGCGTCTGGGCGTCGGTCGGTCGGTCGTCGGCGTCGCGTCGCCTAATGCTGCCAGTAAAGAACTAACGAAAATAAGTCTTCCTGGCAGAACTAACGAAAATAAGTCTTCTTTCTTGGCTCTACCTAGTATGAACTATGAATGAAATAATTACTTCAGGCGTCCACTAGATGGCGCTATATTGCTGAATTTAAAGTATAGGCACCAGTCGGAAAAAAAAGAGAGGTTTTCTTTCGGTATCGTGCATCGTGTTGAATGTATGGAAATATCACATACAAATTGATCCTACCTATTGTACTAAATTATGATAAAACTTAGTAGGTAGGTAAAAAGTTTTGGAAATCGGTCCACAACTGACAGGATATATGAGAGTAGGTACTACTTAATGTTTTTTTTAAACATACATAGGTATAGCCAAACATAGAACTTCCTCCTTTTTTTGAAGTCGTTTAAAAATTGAAGAATAAGCAGCCTAAATAAGACCTTTGCCCAGCAGTGAGACGAAATAGATTGATTTAAAAAAAAGCAGCGTTTTTTCATAACATTCTTAGTTTTGGGGACTATGGGATAATAATTTACAAGGTGACAAAAACACCGGCAAGGGGTAAAATGCACCCTAAACTGTGTGTCAGTCAATATACAGCTAGAAAGAGACAAAAGCACCAGCAGTTGTCTTTATCCAGCAAGGTAATGGTCTGATTAGAATAAGGGAGAGCGTGAGAGATTTAACGGGAGAGAAAGAGAACGTAAACGTCAGTCAACATCATCCCCTGCATATAAAAAATAGGGGTTGAGCACAATACAGTAAAAAGAAATTCTGCGTTTGGTTAGGGTGGCTGATGATATCATAGATGAGGACCATTAGTAAAATAATATATTATGGATTTTACTTTTGGCAAATAACTTTTGGGTTTTTTCTTACGTAACACATTAATAATTATGATGATAATCACTATAACAGGAGTCAGTGGTTCTTGAATATAAATTCAATACAATTAAAGGTGCGCCTTACCTGAGTAGTATCTTACCTAGTTACAGTAGTTACCTACCTATCAAATCTACCACAAAAAAACACAGGAAAGCTTTAAAACTGTTCAGGTGAAGAACTTCACACCATCGAACGGACGTAACTTCACTTCACATTTATAAATAGAGAGTTGACGAACTTACCTAAAATCGAAATACATACATTTTATTTTCAAAAAGGACATTATAATCCAAATGTGCCAGAATGATTTGTTTTACAAAATCTGTTTTTAACACGAAATAAATAGGTAGAGTTCATACCAACTAGCAGGCATGACGTAGCATACTTAGTAAAATTTAATCTGCGGCTACATAAGCATGCTGCAACCATCATGGCGGCCATTAAAATGGAGGTCCTTACCTTAGCTATGGTTATTTATAGAGGGGTGCGGGAGGACACTAGCACCACCCTCAACCATAACTAAGAAACATAATAATATCGTACTATAACACTGATCCGATATCAATACCATGCTTCGATCCTACCTCTGGGTATCAAAGCTGTAGATTCGAAAGAGAATCGCGAATCCGACATGAAATCGGAAATAAAAATTATCAAAAATCAAAATTATTTATTCAGAACGAAGAACAGAAAAAATTAAAATTAAACTTAGTTCTTTGGTGGGCTCTTAGTAAAATTGAATCCTGTGGCTAGCCTGTCCGTTGTACTATACCTAGCTTATTTTAATTGACCTAAAATAAGTTAGGTAGATAGGCACCTGCCTACAATACCTACTCGCTACTTACCTAGGGAAATGAAAGTGTAGTATTAATCAATAAAACAATGTAGTCTAAGTACTAAAAAGGGCATGAGAACATTGAGTTATAATGTTTATAACTCAATGCATGAGAATGGCAAGCGAGCGCGGCGAGCGCAAATTAATGAAAAAAATATCCACTCTTCGATTTATAAAAACTGGCGCCAGATGGCGCTGTCAAATAATCTACCGGGGAAAAAAATATCTATAGATGGCGCTGGCTCTTTATTACGTAGTTTTTATGTCCATCGACATCGACGCCGATGATCCGGGTGCCTATGGTGAATAACCTACCTATATACCTAGGTATATATTTTTCAATGTGACAACTTAAGATAATTGAACTGTGCATTTTAGTACCTAGCTAGTAGCACTATAGCAACACAAACTGCTTATTTATAGGGTAGGTCTAAGTACGTGTAGATAATAATATTATGATTTAGGTAGACTTAGATCGATCTAACAATCTAAAGCACAGAATATTAATTATCATTACTAGGTATCTACCTACCACATGAAATCTATCAATAATAAATAGGTAGGTAAGTATGTATTGTATTTGGGTTTCCTTATTATGTACTCTACATCATAACATTAAACGTTAATGTTGTCACAGTGTTGTGCCCGAAAAATTCTTGGTATGTGCGGGGCTATGGCGATGGCGAGAGCGTAACAATAGTTCCATCTCGGTCGGTACCTACTATGTTTGAATAAGAAAGAGAAAGAATGAATAGCAAATAATAATAATATCGCTAATTTCGTCCCTCGCCCTTTCCTGCTGTTCTTGGCAACCGGTTTTGTTTGTGGAATGGTCATAAATCGAATCAGCCAATGAAAAGCCTCAATTAGCAGCAGGCGTACCATTGGCGATGGAGGAGAGAAAGAGAGAGTATACTGGCGGGGTACAGTGCGGCGGGGGCTTCGGGGCATGGCATGGGTGCGGCGAGTCGGTAGCGCGGTAGCGCCCCAGCGAAGTAGACAGTCTCGTTTCGCCATTCGAAAAGGTTATTGTTACAATGACACGGGCACCGGACTATCGATAAAGTGTGTTTGTATGTCGTTTTCGTCGATAATAAGTGTTGTGTTTACTTTCACCCGTGCGAATGTCTCGATCCTTACATTTTCGTTTGTTTTTTTCTTATAATCACTGCCGCATGGGACGGCGCTTACGTTTCAGTTAACCTTTTATTTTGAAACGATGGAACGTTGTTCTTATGGTTTTTACACCAAAAGGTATTTTATATTTTTTTTTTTTACTTTTCAATTGCGATATGACGTGGGTGAATGCGCCGCGTGTGGAAGTCTTGTGCTCTGAGTCAGAAATAATATGACTGCCTTTTATTTTCTATCTACACCATGATTGTAACAGCTGACGAATGAAACAACAGAGGATAATAAAACATAGAGAAATACTATAAGTACTTGCTTGCCAACAACATAACACTAAAATGCAGGTAGGTACTTTTTACTTATGGGTAGGTAAGGTACCTACCTTATACCAAGCTGATTTTTTGACTAAAATCATGATGGTTTGTAAAATAAAGCTACTGATGGACGCTTAGATAGTAGCTTAGTTTTTATTGCATGGCTTCGGGGAAAAGCCGACGATTTGAGGCCCTCGCACTTGAGGGTCGACAGTCGAGGGGAGGGAGAACGCTGTCTGTCTGCACACATGCAGAACCGGTTCGCGCTCCGACTCCCCCAGTGGGTTTTGATATTCTCTTTCAGTTTTACCACACGCGTTCGCATACCGCCCTCTCTGTCGTACGATTTCATTATTTTTTTTGCTTCCCCTTGTAAAATAATGCCAGACGGCCCGTTTTTATTTCGGTTTCGGTCCCTAGATAGGTGTTAGGAACTGTTACTTTTTAACAGCAGCTGGTAAGTATTCATGATACCTACCCAATTTGATTATGCAAGAAAGTGTAATATCCTTCGATTAATATTACCTAATTCCACCTACCGTTACCGTACCAACCTGATGTTAGTTATGGCCTAATGAATGAAATAAACAGTTGGTACCTATTCCTATTGAACTTGCAAGAATAACATTCTGAGGTAGGTAGGTACCTACCTATTGATACGACACAATCTTCAACTCAAAACTACCTACATAAAGTTATTATACCTACCTACTTACTAAGGTACTTTACTCGTTCACCTCTTAAATATAATAATAATAATGCTGGACATTTCACACAGCATCATCTAGCCCCAAACTAAGCATAGCTTGTATTATGGGAACCAGACAACTGATAAACTACTTATATACTTTTTGTTTGTAAATATATACATATTATACATAGAAACACCCAGACCCAATATGCAACTAAAGATATCTAGATAAGATAAAATAATGTTAAAGTTACCTACATAGGTACTTACCTACCCAAGCAAAATATATTACAGATATTTTAAACTAGCTACAGCCTACCTACTAACATTGTTCATTCCAGGACCTACGCATATTCCAAGTTCATCAAAATCGGTTTCATGGTTTAGGCGTGATAGAAACACAAACATGCTCACAAACTTTCAGTTTTACTATATGAGTGGGAAGTGGGATATAGTGGGATTTTTTCTCCATTTATGTCAATTATATAGGTACTTACTGTTTCCTTGATTGCCACTTTACATTATTA
The DNA here is from genome assembly GCA_963565295.1 of Epirrhoe alternata. Taxonomy (NCBI): domain Eukaryota; kingdom Metazoa; phylum Arthropoda; class Insecta; order Lepidoptera; family Geometridae; genus Epirrhoe; species Epirrhoe alternata. Next base: position 9,404,636 of record OY751375.1, read on the forward strand.
TGGTAGATAGGTAGGTACCTACAACCACTACTTGAATTCCTAGCTATTACTTAATGTAGGTTACCTGCTCTGAATAATGTGTCCTCATTATTCAAAATAGATATTCTTCAAACAAAAAAGTGATATAGGTACTATGTACCTACTGAAAGTACAGGAACATTTGATAATAATGTAAAAAAAGTTTCGAAATTATAAAAAAATGAATAACAAGACAAAACAAGATCACGACGTTTACGATTGTATTTACCAAAAGACGGTACACAGAAAGCACCTCAAATCTATCTAAGCATATAAGATCCCTTGGCTAAAGGGGTAGGTTAGGTTAGGTTAGCCTGCCCACCTTAACATACATCCTCATAAAAATACCTACAGCTTGGGTAAACTTTTCACCTGCAACACTTTGCAGTACACTTTGTAGCAACCTAGGTACTTTTTTACCAGTAACACGTTTATTAATTTGTTACAACAAATACATAAGCGAAAAGGATGGATTAGGGTGAAAATGTGTGTTGCCTAGGTAGTGTTCTACCTTCTTCTGACTGACGTTCAGTAATAGTGTTATGTGCTAATGTTACGTACGTGTAGGTAGGTAGCTCATAATGGTTGTGAGAGCTTAAAAATAAATGAAATATTTTGTAAAAATAAATTAGCAATCGTTTTTGCCAAGTTGTACGTTTCTTCTCAGCTACCAATTAAAATTATTAATTCGAGAAAAAAAATTACGGTGGATGGTAATTGATTAGCACCATTTTTGATCCACCTTAAGATTGAACTAATCTTTATTTAAACCACTGGATCATACATTTGATCCAAGGAAGCGTATACCGCTAAGTAAGTAATAAGTACTACGCAAGGAATCTATTAAAACAGTAAAAGTATTGTTGCTTCTACTCTGTTGCTGTAACAAAAAAAATGCTTGAGTAAATATAATACATTAAAATTCCGTAATTATTACATGGTTCAAAACTTTACCACTTCACTCGGGGACTACCAAGTACCAAGTGTACCAACCAATCAAAGAGAAACAAAATCTGTTTTTGACACTGACTGACCATGACCATGTAATAGTTGACAGTTGACAGTTTATTGCATAATTTTTTTTTATTTTTGTTTGTTGAGTTTGGTGAATGACTGTTGTTGCCGTGTGTTGGTTGTTTGTTTTGTTTGAGTTCTTGATGAATATCCTGTGGGAATAACGTTGTTTTTCGTGATGATTGAAATTAAATCATGCATTGATCTTAGTCCATACAAATCAAAGTTATACCTTGTCGATTGGTACTTGTTTACCTCGACAACTTTTTTAGAATTTTATATTATTGTCGTGAACACAATTGAGTCTAGGTTCCTACTACTTTCTGCAGATTGCTAATGATACCATTATGAAGTGTTTCAGTAAAGGGTATGTAGTTGGATGTTTACGATAATTTACGGGTGGTTTGTTATACTTGACTATAGGTGAGCAAACAGGTGAAACGACAATTCACAGTTATTTTCCTAATACTGAAATAACATTGATTTCTCTTCATAAAAAGTTCCTATTAATATTTTTACTACATACTGTTTTTTCTAAGGAAAAAGGTTTTGGTCAGGTTTCTTACTAACTTTATGCTTTGTACACATTGTAACTAATTTGGATTTCTTGTTGAATGATTTTTGCTAACTTACCTTCTAATTTAAATTTATATAAGTAGGTACCTACCTGATACCTACACCAAGCCGTAGTATTGTAATTATTATTAAAAAAGCAAAGAAAAGCCAAATAAGAATGCTAAAAGTACTTCAAATCAAGTAAATTAGATTATTGAATGCATTACACTCTTTTCAGAACTGAACCTGTAGATAGTGTCCAAAAGAAGAAAGATCAGGAAAAGGAGCCACAGAGCCCTAGTTACCAACAGCTTTCAAAACCTGCAGAAAAACACAACGAGAATCAGAATATTAACGTGCCAGTCAGCCAGCATGTGCCGGCGCAACAACTGCTATCTCCCTCCCACACCTCCGGCCCTCCCCATCCATCTAAAGACGACTCCAAAGACAAGACTCTCCTAAAAGTAGCAAATTCAACAACAATAACCCTGATAGAAAACGGAACTCTCAACGGAGACAAAGACAAAGACTACCCAAAAAATTATTTCACATTAGAATCTAAAATAGACAAAAAGGATGATAGCAATAAAAACAGCATCACAATAACCAAGACTGTCCCTAAACAATCGCCAAGTAGTCAGGCTGATAAAAATAAGGGCCAAGCAAAACCAGCCAAACGGCCATTGCAATATTTAGAAACACTTGCTGAAAAAGCAGGCATCACTTTTGAGGACAAATACGAGGCCGCAAACACACTGTTGGCTTTAGACAAACAGAACAACATTAATCGTCGGCCACCTGAGTTAAAACAACCTAAGACTGAACCCGAGAACCATAACTCAGCTGATGATTACAACCGCTATAGGAATCAAAAAGAAGAAGATGATAAGCTTCAGGTCTGATACATTTTTATTTTATTTTTTAGGTATTTTAACCTTTGAGTTGATTTTGTTATATTATTTTCACTTTTTATTTAAAGTTATATTTTCACAACACTAGATACAGCAACAAATAATTCAGCAACAGCAGCAACAGCAGCAGCAGCACCAGCAATTACAGCAATTGCAACAGTTGCAGCAACAGCAATTGCAGCAGCTGCAACAACAGGCACTGCAAAGGCAACATCAACAGGTATTGCAGCAACACATCAAAAATCAGCAAGATCAACAGGAGTTGGTGAGTATTTGAAATCTTACGTTTGTACAAGTATGCCAAAGTTATAATAAAGCTATAGGTTTTTTTTATTGGAGTGTGCTATGAATGTGCTCTATAAAATTATGCGTAGTTTCAAGGTTTTCGTTGTTAAAATAAAAATTATGATGCATTACCCTAATGTCTATACCTAACTTTTACTTACATGAAATATTATATCTTTCATTTCATCCTTCAGTTCTTAAATAACGTCAGAGTGAATCTTAGGTAAATTACTTGTTAATTCAATTTAAAAATAGTACATGTTTGACCGCACCATGCTGCAAGTTCAGTTACCGCGCGGCGCTATATTGAGCGGCGTCAAAATATAAAAGCACAAACCGTTTAACTTATAAACATAAGTAAAAAAAATGCATACTTTTACAAAAACCTCACTCTGGAATGGTTGAAGAAGTTGAGCTGAGTCTACAAGGTGGGTTTCCTTTTCGACCGCAGTTGCAGAAACAGTTTCAGCAACAACAGCAGCAACAACAGCAGCAGCAGCAGCAGCAGCAACAAAAGCCCGAGTTATTGCAAGTCACGCAATCGGACGGACAGCAAAAGTTCTTGCAGGTATTTTGTCCCTATCATCAAGAGTACACTTGGACACAATAGAAAAAGGTTGATATTTTCTTCACTTGTTAAGATGACTATTGTACAAGAAGTATCTTACCTAGGTACCTACCTCATAACTAGTGTGTCCAAGATACCATATTTTGTAAATTATTTTTTGTTAGTTATTTTTTGTTTTGTATTAATTTTTGTTTGGGTAAAAAAAAGGGTTTATTCGTGTAAATTGTTAGAAAGAAAGAACATACATTTATGCAGCATGAAACGACACTAAAACCGCTAAAACTAAAATACTCAATATGAGGTAAAAAAATAAATAACATTAGTACTTATACTTTGTTCGTCCGCTTGCTGATTAGGTAAGGATTCAGCTTCAGTCTGGTTTTGAAGTCTGACGCTGTTTTTCAGCCTTTGTTGGTTAGGGCATAAGTGAAACCATAACCAGCAAGAAAAAAGTACATATCCAAAAATACACATTGTAAGTTGTAAGTAAATTCGTCAAAAGATATTCGCGAAGCGAAAAGGAATAAATGAATGAAACTTTAAAAGAGGACTATAGGCATCATGCCACTTCTTCCTCCAGTCCAGAGCCAATCAATCGCATACCGACAGTAAACGTTTCAATCTATAAGAAGGTGAGGAAAACATACGTTAATAATTTAACAGCAAGCAACCAAAAATGTATACAAACAAACCAAAAAAATCGCAATATAAACGTGCGCCCCACATAGATATCGCTAGAATAAGTTCAAAAACCGAATAGGCTTTATTTTAGCATTAAAGCTTTGAAGTTATAAATAATGTCAGTGACTCTTCGAGACCCGGAGTTGTGATAGTCTCGGACCTCTGTATAAGGTGCGTCCAGATAAATCTGACCCTGGATAAATTCTTCCCGTTTTTAGCCGCTACATACACAGCAGTTCAACGTTCCCGGCATCGGCGAGATTAATCTAAGTTTCCTCGCGTCGCCGCAAAACAATGTGAATCTGGTCTTTGACAAGATTCAAAAGTCGGGCATGAGCGCGGAAATCAAGCCGCAACAAGTAAGTAACATATGCGTGTACGCTGCTCGCTTCAAACGTGAAGAATAACGGCAGAACAGAACGCTACTTGACTAAAACACTTATCTATCTTTACTAGGCTTCATAATCGCATGCAAGTTGCATAGAAAACAGCATTTTGTTCTTATAAACAACAATATATAATTGTACACTGGATAGTGCGATACTTGGATTTTATTGGGTACGTTTGCACGTTAACTGTAGTAGAAGCTTAGAATTACCTAATTACACTTATCTGGGACAAACAGGACCGAAACATTTGTCATAGCTAAAAAAGACCTATGACATGCTGAGTTTGTACCATTGTACCTACTTAATATAAACTATATACTCGACTGTACCTCAGAATTCCGACATCACTACTTCAAACATTATTTTCAGATACATAAACTATCTAAGTATCTATATAATAATTAAACTAGACATAGTCGGAGCGGGCTATTATGGGATAAAAGGCTGAACTAAATAATATGATGATTTAAGCACCTAACACCTTTACAATTACAACGTAGGTATATAGGTTAGTTAAATACATAACATGATCGATCTACAAAATATTGAAAGTGATTTGAACCGTCGTCGGTCGATTGCCGTCATCATTCATCATTTCTCTATTCGATAAAGCCGTCAACGTCATTTGAATAACAACATTATCATACCCTCTTCTAGCGCTCATCGTTTCTGTGTAGTAGGTACCTATAATATCAGATGACGATAGGATGTCATCAGTACATCGATCGTAATGAAAAAAACCGGCCCAGTGCGAGTCAAATCTATAAAAACCGAAAAAAAAACGTTTGCTGTATGGGAGCCCCCTTAAAATATTTTTTTTTCTCTTTTTAGTAAGTAGGTACTTATTTGTTGTTATAGCGGCAACAGAAATACATCATTTGTGAAAATTTCAACTGTCTAACTATCACGCTTCATGAGATACAGCCTGGTGACAGACGGACAGACAGACAGCGGAGTCTTATTTATACTCGAGGGCGCCTACTAATAAAGCTGTCAACATGTATGGTTATTCTTGGTTTATTCCTAGATATAATTTTATGTCACGTTTCATGGTAAGGCTATACTTAAAGGTTTTTAAGTTTGGCAATTAAAAAAAACTAGATATTTAGCATAGATTTTGGATGCGTAAGGCACAATACAGTCAAGACCGTAATGAATTGCGTAAACAGAGGGAGGCCTATACCCAGGAGTGGGATATTCTTGGCTGTAAATGATGATGATTTATAGCGTATCAGTTTAATGCAGACTTTTTTTAGGGCACGCCTAAATTCACTGACCTTTTGCAATATGTACGTACAAGCATTTCTCAAATTAAAACCATTTACAACTGTTGTCTGCACCTAGTGCGAAAAGCTATTCTCCTCTATCAGCCGTGGTCATCTCAACACTCACTCCATTCTTACTCATGTCACCAAATCCTCGATTTATATAAAAAAAAGCATTGCTCTAAGTTTTGCGACTTTTAAGTAAAGTGTATAAAACATTTCTAATATGCCCACGAAGAATATGGCAAATCAGAAAACCAGCAGACGGCACCACAACATGCAATTATGTTATAAAATCGCTAAATGCTACTATTAAAGCGATGTAAAAAGTAACGGTCTTGAGAGAACCGGCTACTTGTAATGTATGAACTCTATGCATGGTCGATGCCTTCGTTTTATCAGCTGGTTGTTCGTAAATCTTCTTGTCGTGTCACTAGTTCTTTCGAACAAGTGTGGTGAAAGGATTGTAACTGTGTAAGGTTGAAGACCCTAGAACAGGGAACCTACCCATCGTAAACTGTTTCGTCGTATCGTCTTTCAACAAACTAACATGCAAATGCTTAACTTTCGTTTTAATAATTGTTGAACATGTTTATATTCTCATCTCCTATGGTCCCATCTTTTTGGTGAAGACTTTAGGCATACTCTGGTTGGGTATTTGCTATATTAGCTAAATTTTCTTATTTGATCCTTTGAAAATCATGCAAAAAATATATTTGTAATATTTCTTTGCAGATAGTGGACGGTCAAACGCAAGTGGTTCAGCAGCAGATAAGTATGTCTCAACACGACTCATCCCAGCAGCACCACCAAACTGTTACTGTTGTGTCTTCGATGCCCAGTTCGATGGCTCATCAGGTATGTATTTATTTAGGAACGCCATCAGCTTATGTACTACTATCTGAAATTTTTCTTAGTTATAGGACTTATTCTAGTTCACTTGCCAATTATGGACGAACACAGCACTCACTTTTGTAAGAGACTAGGCAAAGGAGATGATCAAAATAATAATTAACAACGAACGTATTATCGAGCGGGAATTGTTTACTTATCAAATAATGGAGGGAAAGAACTGAAGTACTATGAGAAAGTTTGATGTGCCGTAATAAATAATAAATAAAAAAAAGTAGGGCGGTGGCCATGACCCTTTTTTTTAAAGTAAACGTTAGGTGTAGTTTGCTTTAGGTACTTAATCTAAATGAGGTAATAAAATATATAATAAGTACTAGTAATTAGTGCAGTACTTGTACGATCAACTCGGACTATTTTGGCTTTGTCCTCATGAAAGATTTGGTAATACATACTGTAGTAACAAAATAGACTTGTTGTAATTGTGGTGGTCACAATACTCTTAAAGTGACTGAGGTTAGTAGATATGTCTGACAGCTTTTTCGTCTTTTTAATCAAGGCATGTCCGTCCGTACAGACCTTAAGTTTTGAGCCGTTTCTGGTCGCACTGAACAATCACTAGTTTCGAATAAATGTATAAAAATTAAGAATTTTTATTTTAAAATTTACTAAAATTTGGATAGCTCTGCTCGGGGTTTAGAAGGGGCGGATGCACAATCAGCCAACTACTACAAACCGACCGGAAATCTCGCCATTGACACTATTTTCACCAATAACGTGTTTTTATTGTTTCTGATTTAAATTCAGTATTATCAGAGCTTCTTTTTAATTGCAAACTGGTACAATAAGGCCTACCTTATTAATAAAGTCTCCAAAGTGTTGTCAAAGCGTCATGTCATGACAAATCATCGTGGAGTGCCTGACCTATCAGGCACGATTTGTCTTGACACTTGAGATTATTATGTAATGTTGACACTCAACCGTATAAATATAAACCATTTACGGTTACCTGTTAAGCGTTTAATGGCAATCAGCATGGTATCTCAAAGTTAGTTTAGGTGGTACCTTAGGTATAAAATGTACTAAATGTTGTAGCTCGGTATATTTTTAGTGCCCAGGACGCGATGAATTCCTAGAACTAAACCTTTGTGAAATCTGTGATCGATATGAGCGAGAGGGCTAAGGGTCGCAATGCGCCGATGCAAGAACGCCCGTCCGCCAGTTGCACTGGGCTCTCGGGAGTGGATGCGTCACGCGTGCAGACACTCCGGGTTTGTGCCGTGCTCTTACAAAAACAGCTTGCAACAGCTATGTCTAAAGAAGAGCTAGGCGAGTGGAAATCTAGGACCCAACAGAACGATTATTATACCAAACGCAAGGTGAGCTTCGCGAATCGCTCCATGACCTGCTGCCGCGTAGGCGCTATCAGAATTGTTATTGATTTTATCAAACTTAATGCATTCTCATCTAAGTAGTCGTTCTAGACGGAAAACGGTTTTCCAAGTTGGAATCTCTGACGACCTCTGTGGCGCAGTGGGCAAAGGCCCGCCTGTGACGCAAAAAGTTGCGAGCTCGATCTCCTCGTCGAGACCAATGTTTGTATGATCTACAAGTATTTGTCTCGGGTTTGGGTGTTTTCTATGTATGATTTACAAACAAAAAGTATATAAGTAGTATATCAGCCATGTAGTATATACTCATTACACAAGCTCTGTCTGCTTACATTGGGGCTAGATGATTACTGTGTGTAAAGTCTAGCATTATTTATCTCTAGTTAGAGAATTTTAGCGTCTGGCTATAGTTAAGCTTGTGAAAGACTTTATAATTCATCCTCAAGTAGGTCAGGTATTTTCGGCCCTCTATCGATTTAACTTTCTATTTGTTTAACATTTGTGTGCGAATATCCCTTTGTGCAAAAATCAATCAGATGAAGTCGAGAGTCGAGAAAATAATGTAAGGCCAGAAGATGCGCTCACCGGTGACGTTGCGTTGCGTCGTATAACATCTGAAAACAACGACGCAACTGCTAAGGGGGTCAAAGATATAGCGAGGTTGATGTTCCTCCTGGCCGGGGCGAACTATCAAAGAAGGGTAATCATGACACTGCAAAGTAAGCGTCACGTTGTCAGCGCTTTAGATTGAATCATCATAACAGTGCAAAAGTTCAAGCACAGGTTTAAGTCAACCGCGACAGTCCACTTTATCCAGGCGCGGGTCGCCCGCGACCACGCATTGCAACATCGGGAACTGCAGACGATACGTCGGGAACTAATAAAATAAGATACGCGATAAATCCCGTTTAATTAATTAATACGTAATTATGAATATTGATCGCGAAAGTTTAAGAAAGACGAATATGTGCGAATTAGATGGGAGCACAATATACCTACTCGTAGAATATGGTCATTCATGCAGTTGACGTCCTATGGCTAAAATGAATTTCACTTATTCATCAGAAGTTTCATAATGATATAAATAAATAGCGAGTGTTGTAAAAAGAGGGAAGTGACTGAAGTGAGTCATGTTGGGGTAATGAGATGCACCCTCGATTTCTGACTCGAAGGTCAAATCTTGTAAGATCACAATTGTTGCCTTATCTTTTCCTTGGACAAAGCCAAACAGTTTGAATGTGTAGGTGCTGGGCAAGCCTACTCCAAACAATGAATAGGTTATGCACCAATGGACTTTCTGCTTCTTAAAATTTATCAGCGTCTTTCTATCGGTTATGTGAAACATCGAGAGACGTTGACCATGTCCTCCCTGTGAATAAACGTTGATTAAGTTGAAAGGATGTCTTAGAATAGATGCGCATCAAACCTATTCAATCTCAAACAATGTAACAGGCACTATGCCGTCCCATTGACTGCAGGTTGCTGTAGTCTTGACGCTGCATAAATTTAGTAAAGATGAAAAGGCTTCTGATGTTTTTTGTGTTTTATGGATTTACTCGTACAAACAGGTACAACAGCAGCAGCAAGCGGGAGGCACGATCCAGCAGCAGGCGGGGCAGCTACCTAGTATGCCTCCTCTGCACAGCCTCCCACAAAACGCGCAACAGCCGCAGCAACTCGGGTAATTCTCATTATTCACTAGGTGTGTTCCGCGGTGTTACCCGCGGTTCCTCGGGAATCCTTCACTTTTCCGGTATAGAAAGCCTAGTATTGCAGACTATAATCTATCTCTGTGCTAAATTTTATCGAAATCCATTCAGTAGTGCGTGAAAGAGTAACAAACATTCAACATTAAATTAGTAGGATAGTTGTATAAAACTCGCTGCTCATGTTCATAGGTGCTTTAAAACGTTTATCGTGCTACTAACTGTTCTGTTTCAACTTCCTATTTAACCGGTTTTCCCACTGCTGGGCAAAGGTCTACCTATTCCCTCCAACCGTCTTTGTCCCCGTCCACAATCCACATCCCGCCGTCTCTCTCGAAGGTATCACTTCACGCCAACACTTATTCGGCATGATCCTGTCATGTTGGCATTAGCACCCATTGAATGAGGACCTCGGCCCATCTGTCTTTAAAGTTTTATATGCATCTTTATACGAGTATTCTACTTATTAATATTTTCGTGCGAAAGATAGTAACTTTACGAGTTATTAGGTCACGTCACGAGTGCATGTAGCATGTTCAAAATTTTTCCCAATTGAGACGCATCGCTGCGTGTCCGATTTTGGTGCAGTTTCAAATTTAATGTTTGATTTTGTGAAAATGAACTGCGGATTTTGTCTGTAACGATAAAATAGGGTTATTTTAAACAATTTTTCAGTGCGACTAAGCACTCATGAAGCGTAACCATTGTCAAGTAAAGTCACCTGTTGCTCACGCGATAACGATCCGTGCTCGTTCAGCCAGAAGAATTAGATGGCGCTCTTTGAGATTAATTCCGTTGTTATGCGTGGTTCTTCAGATTTTTTATTGAGGTTTGTCTAATTGAATGTAGTTAATCAATAGTGAATTACCTACTCTAGTTGTATTAAGTACATAAATAGATTTAATGTACCAAATCTGTTTTGCGAATTTTTGCTTTTTATATTGTAGTTCTATGGCTATTATGGCTAACCTACTGTTGCTACCCATCTCGAATTACTACTTCGGAAAATAGCTTTCAAATATAAGTGTATATTTAGCAGGCGCCGTAATTAATTTATAGTTTATACCCAACGTGGTTGAAAATGATACTTTGAGCAACATTTTTTGGTTCGCGTGAGTTTCGATGAGTCTTGCGTATTGCAAAAATATAGTCCTGTAGCGTGTTTACAAGTCGTTACCGTTAGTAACCCTTTTAGGTCTTGGAAGCAACCGTCGTAACCGTCGGGGTTATTGATCATTATTCTCATAAATTCAAAGTTGCACATAACATTCAATATAAACGATTCAACATAAACGAAGTACATACGATTGCATACAATATACGAAGTGCAATAATGAATAACCTTTTTCTTTATCCCACTCATATAATAAAGCTAAAAGTTTGTGAGTTTGTTTAGTTGTTTAGATTTTTAGATGTTGATTTGTTTTAGTATGTTTTGTATGTTTGTGTTTCAATCACGCCTAAACCAGTGAACCGATTTAGATGAAACTTGGAACAGACGTAGATAGTGACCTGGAATAGCATATAGGCTATTCAAAATGTTGATACCACGCGGGCGAAGCAGCGCGGAGAAGCTAGTATTAAAATAAATATACTTACCTACTTACTGAGGTTTTAAAACAAAACTTGTCTAAAAACATTTCGCACGACACTCTTTTCAATTGAGGTCTAGTAAATTCAAGTAAGTACCTTAAAACCTGCGAGATATGGTCTAAATTTGCATATTCACAGTACGGAATGGGGCCACAGCCGAGTGCAAGTGATCCAGCAGCCGCTCGCGAACAATGCTTACTTGCAACAGCTGTACAACACGCAAGGCCCACTCATTATGCCGGGGAACATCGCGCTTCATCCAGGAATCAACTCTCAGCAGATACAGGTAACGCTCACTTTCCCCTGTCGACAGAAAAACAAGTACTTACTCAGTTTCAAAATAAAAAAAAATATCCTTATTCGTCCCCACGAAAAGATGATGAAGTCAAACAATCAAAAGGAAATTTAGTTTTTGTTCTGGTGTTTTCTAGAAACTAAATTTGTAGTTACTTGAATTAGTGGTTCTATCTAACTCACTTAGGTTCAGTAACCATTTAATAAAACAATAGCTATATGATAAAACAAGTACCTAATGCATAATAATATCAAAAGCTTCCCCACGTCATATAACACCTCATACCTACCTAGCAATTAATTTAAATCATCATCATCATCTCCCTGCCCTTTTCCCACATTATGTGGGGTCGGCACAACATAATAGCAATTAATTTAAATGCGACCCCAAAATCTATTTGCTGATCTAACGAAGTCACAAAAGTCCACAAAGTGTTTTTGAGATGTATGGAGCACAATGAAACAACCGCTTATGACGAGTACTAGTTTATTACTGACTGTGGGTGACGCCGTAAACGGCGAACTTGCATTTCGGTAGGTAGGTAGGTAGGTACATACACATCATTCCTCCACAATTAGATTTTGACACCTGATGACAAAATACATACATAAGTACTCACTTAAATATATAAAGCTACTTAGCTACAAAACTATCCTTATAATAAACACTTATTAAAAATATTTCCTATAGTCTACACTTTTCATATTCCGCTTCGGACGAGAGAGTGTGGGTGACGCAGCTAGTGTTGCAACGCTCTCAGGCACGGGCCTGAGAGCCCCGGCCTGTGCCGCCGACTCCGGCGCGGTACTTGACTCAATGGTCAATCCCTCACTCCCTACGGCCTCACTGTCTACTACCTCATCAGTTATGGCACAGTCTACTCCAGATACAACAGATTTTTCCGTTTCTTTAAAAGTATCAATCTGTGGGCTGGCCTCAGTTGATTGAAACGGCGTTTGAAACTGATGAGATAATGAATTACTATCATTAAATGCGTCTAGGGGAACACTATTACCCGTGTATTTAATAATCTGATCGACGTGCCTAATGCAATAAACATCAAGATCTTTAATAAAGATTTTATACATTTTAATACCTACTAAATTTTTTATTATACCTAATTTCCAAGCTTCTTTCCTTGCACTATACCACCGGGCCCAAACGATATCATTTACCGAGAATTGTCTTTTACTATGCCCGGCACTCTTATCAACACGTGATTCATCAGCTGTTGATGGAATAATTAAATCGAGCCGCGTTCGCAAATTCCTACCAAACATTAGCTTAGCAGGCGTTTCCCCGGTGGTACAATGCACGGTATTTCTATAACTAAACAAATAACCTTGCAATTGTTCGTTTATTTGATGTTGTGATAAATTATCACTTAAAATACATTTTAACATCTTTTTACATGTTTTAACCGAATTTTCGGCTTGGCCATTACTGGGTGGGTGGTAAATAGGTGAAGTCATATATTTTATCCCATTACACGAACAAAACAACTTAAACTCGGCAGAATTAATTTTAACGTCATTATCAGAAACCAAAACATTTGGTAAACCAAAAGTAGAAAATAATGACTTCAATTTTGTTATCAGTGCCCCTGTTGAAGTTCCGCTAGGCATAAGTAGGCATTCAACCCATTTACTGAACGAATCTACCACCACAAGATAAACCCTTTGAGCGATAGTCATGTAATCGATGTGTACGCGCTGCCAGGCGCCGGCGGCGGCGGGCCAGGGCGCGGGGGGGTCGCGCGGGGGCGCGGCGCGCACGCTTACGCAGGTCGCACAGGAGCCTATCCATTTTTCAATGTCTCCGTCGATGCCCGGCCACCACATTCTACTCCTAGCGTTACTTTTAGTTTTTATTATTCCTAAATGGGAATCGTGCAGTTCGCGTAACATTTTATTTCTGAGAGCGGTCGGTATTACAATTCGGTGTCCCCTAAATAAGCAACCGTTCTCGAGTTGCAAATCCGATTTACATTGGAAATATGGTAATACGGATTTACAAATAATTTTGCGAGGCCACCCGACCTTCATATACTTTAAAACAGACTGAAGCGTCTGATCGCGTTTCATTTCTTCAGTTATCTCATTAATTGTTATAGCGGGTGAACCTACGTCTAAAAATTTTATTGCGTAGTGGTTATCAACCTCGCTATCGGTACTTTCGGACTTGTTTACGCATTTCAAGGGAGCGCGCGAAAAATAATCAGCTACTAAGTTCTTTTCACCCGGTACATACTGCACTACATAATTATAAGCCGATAGTATAATCGCGTATCTCTGCAGCCTCAGCGCTGTCGTCACAGGAATACCAGTCTTATTATTAAAAATGGAAACCAACGGCCTATGATCAGTTCTAAGTACAAATGGCTCGCTTCTCCCGTACAGATATTGATGAAATCTTTTAACCCCGAATATGATTGCTGCCGCCTCCTTCTGGATCTGGCTATAATTTCGTTCGCTAACGGTCAGAGTACGAGAGGCATACGCGAGAGGGCGTTCGTGTGCGTCTCCTTCGCCCCACTGAGATAGTACCGCGCCCAGCCCGTTGGGCCCTGCGTCTACCGTCAGTGCGAGTTTCGCTGAGGGCTCGAAATGCGCCAGCACGCGTTCCGAGGCTAACTCGCGCCGCACCACCGCCATAGCCTGCCGTTGTCTCTCTCCCCACTCCCATGGTGTCTCACTACGAAGTAACTCGTGAAGAGGGCTCAGTAAGGACGAAGCGTTAGGTATAAAATTCCTATAATAATTGACGACGCCCAAAAATCTTTTAACTTCCGTAACATTCGTCGGTTCTGGCGCGCTCATAATAGCCTGGACCTTACCTGGACAGGTTGATAACCCCGCTTTACTAATCACGTATCCTAAATATTTAACGCTCTCTTTAAAGAATTCGCACTTCTCTTTTTGTAAGCGTAGGCCGGCGTTAGATAATCTACCTAAGACTTCCGTTAATCTCTTCAAGTGAGTGTCCCTATCTGGCCCTGTAATACATATATCATCGAGCCACACGCTGACTCCATCAATATCAGATAACAATGTCTCCATTGCCTTTTGGAAAATAGCTGGGGCATTCGCGAGACCATATACCAGACGGGTATACTTATATAAACCCTTATGAGTGTTTATCGTAGTGAGCTCCTGAGATGACTCATCTAGACTGAATTGATTGTAAGCATTTTTCAAATCAATTTTACTATATAAATCACCCCCTCCCAACTTAGCAAACACCTCCTCTATCCTGGGTAAGGGATATTTCTCGATTAAAAGATCTTTATTTAGCGTAACAGAGAAGTCACCTGCGATTCGAACTTTACCATTTTCCTTTAAAACGGGAACAATCGGTGTGGCATATTTCGTGTGATTGACCGAGACCAAAATACCTAAACCTATGAGACGCGTTAGCTCTTGTTCGACCTTATCTTTTAAGGCAAAAGGTACCGTACGCGGCTTGAAAAACTTCGGAACTGAGTTATCTTTTAACTGTAAACTTACTTTAAATTTATTGAAAGAACCCAATTCATCTCGCCATAGATCAGGGAATTTATTTAATAAATCGATTACCTCCGTGTTGCTACTACATATTAATGACTTAATATCAGTTGTAATTATCAGATTGAAGGCGGTCATAAAATCTCTGCCCAGCAACGGAGGGCCACCATTTTTGACTACGAATACTTTAATTATTTTCTTTATTTTATTATAATAGGCTTCAATTGCAATAAACCCCAAGGGAGATATTTTATGACCGTTATACAAGCACATTTTGATATTACAATTTTGTAAGGGAAATTGAGAAAACTTGTCGTTGTAAAAATTTTCTGATATAACACTGCTACCTGATCCTGAATCCAGTTCCATTTTAACATTTTGATTGCCTAGCGTTAGGTCTATTTCAATAGGCTTATCTGCCACATACCTTAAATTAAAGTTTTGACACTCCTCACAGCCGGTATCTTCATTTACGTTATCCACACCGCAATCCTGGCTAGAATGGTAAACGCACGAACTTTTAGGATTACCGCACACTTTTTTTAGGTGCCCTTTGACACCACACTTTTGGCACTTATAACCTTTGTATCGACACTTATCACTACTATGATTCTTCATTCCGCAAACCGAGCAGCGACCCATCTCGCGGCGCGCTGATGAATTCTCTCCAGCAGCACCACCGCCGCTGGCACCACGACCACGGCCGGACTGACCTTGGAATTTCGCACGATATACCGGTTCCTCCTTGATGGAAACGGCATCACTGCCAGTGCTCAGCATGACCTTTGCCTCCTTGGCACAGGCCGCCTGCTCCGCCAATTCTATAGCCCGCGCCAATGTCAGTTTTGACGGTTCCTGCTCAAATAACTTGTCTCGTTCTGGACCAGCTCCCAGGCCGAGGACGAAACGATCTCTCAAGTTCGTTTCCAAGGCGGTGCCGAAGTCGCAATATGATGCTAACCCCCTTAATCGCGCCACCCATTCCCCTAAGGTTTCGCCTGACTTCCTGTTCGCACCAAAAAATTTGGCTTTATCCACAAATGAGCACTTTTTCGGCTTGAAATGGCCATCGAGTAAATCAACTAGCTCCTTGTAGCTCAGCGCCTCCAATTCCTTGGGAAACGCGAGGTTAAGTACAAGACGGTATGTCTCTTCTGTTAGGTGGGTCAGTAGAATTCCGCACCTTTTTTCATTGTCCACACTGTTAATCTTCAAAAACTGCGTCAGCTTGCCTTTGTGTATCAACCATTCATTTGTTTTATGGTCAAATATAGGCAAATTTCCTAAATACGCGTTCATTTTTTTCTTTGCGTGGGTAGGTAGTCCAACGACGTTCGCCAGTGAGATGTATGGAGCACAATGAAACAACCGCTTATGACGAGTACTAGTTTATTACTGACTGTGGGTGACGCCGTAAACGGCGAACTTGCATTTCGGTAGGTAGGTAGGTAGGTACATACACATCAGTTTTGCATACAAGTTCATGGTCAAGTTTCATGTCAGTTGGCATATTTAAATGTGTGGGATCGGTCTGGGTTAGATTTAAGCATGCTAGTTATCACAATCTCATACAGTTTTTCATGACACCATTAAAAAGAGAAGAGGCCGAAGTGGCAAAGACAAGATATTATGATTTCGCACCCAGAAAAAAATATAGTACGATGGTTTGATGAGATTCTGTCTTGGGTATCCTGCTATGGGGTTAAAGCTGGTGTGACGGATTTTTTTTCGAGGAATCTTGCGGGGAATTCGTTATAATTTAAGTATCCTTGGTGATTCCAAATTCAATTTGAAACGTGGACTCAAAACGCGGTATAGTTACCGTTTTATTGAGCCAAATAAATGGGCGTGCTATAAAAATACATAACTAAATTATGCGATTATTACTTTGTCTTCATAACTTAATTGGGCCACCATAAAACTGAAATGGCTGCGAAATAAATGACCGCTTAGAAAAGGACGCAAAATATTTAAAGTATACAAAAAGTAATATAACTTGGGCCTTCAAAGTTATGATAACTTACGCGCCATGTAGCTTAACATGCGTCCAATGAGCTCAACTGAATATTAGGTAGATGGATGCTGTTCGAGGAAGGTTGATCGTCTAACCTTACACAATAGTTAATAGAGCGGTTTAAGTCGAAGGCAGCCTTTGAGAATGCATTCCAAGAAGGAACACCCTTAAACTACCGTCCGAGAACAATAGCACGAAGGTGCCAGTTGTAATTTCTGAACAATTTTTAAACGTAATTAAAAACCGCATCAACCAAATTCAATCAACGATGTCCATACAAAAAACTCTACTTAAATTAACGGGTTTGAGAGCTCGAAGTAAATTACTAAGCTTTTTTAAACGGTATTTTTATTCTTATTGCGGGTAGCTTGTAACGGTTGCAACATGTTGTGTATAGAATGGTACTTACCAAAAAGTGCCTTTAGGCTCAAGCCACATTGAATTGGCAAGCGCGCGTCAATTAGTTTTATAGCAAGCCATTATAAACCTTATGAACAATGGTACAAGATGTAGAAACGCTTGTAGAATGAACCGGTCGAGCCAGCGCGGCCCGCTAGATGGCTTCGCCAGATCTCGTTAATTCTACAAGCGTTTCTATATCTTGTACTATTGATCATAAGGTTTATAATGGCTTGCTATAAAACTAATTGACGCGTCGCTTCCCAATTCAATGTGCATTGCGCCTTAGACATCCTCAAATCAATTAATGACTAGAAAAGTAAATATCTGCTATATCTTTAGCCGGTGCCAGAATTCCGCACTGCAACGTTGAAATTGAAAGTTGCACTGCACGTGTCGCATCTCTCAGTTTTAATAATTATGTCCATCGTGTGCTTACGTTTCTGGCGCCGACTATAACATATATCGCTCACAGCACCCGCTATGAGCCTTGCCAAAGCACTGAGCTTACAAAGAATGCTTGGGACACAGGTGATCGCGGCAGGGAAGCCGTTCCAAGGCAACCAGTTGGCGCCACACATGCTCTCGCAAGGGAAACAGGTCCTGCAAGGACAGACTGGTGAGTTATTCATAACTAACTTAACATTTTATTTCGCTTGAAACTAACCCCACTTGCGTATACCAGGATAAACATGAATATACTATAATTCTGCACAATTCAATTGATTATGCCAAATTAACAAATTATGATTAATCAACCCTGTCAAAAGTAATGATAGAAACTTATTTTACATCAGTTTAATAAAAAACTTGCGATTATGTAATTAATCAGCGTTGCATTATTTGCATTAAATGTAATATACTTATCGAACAAAAGCGTTGGTCCAAATGGCACAAGATAACTGGAGAGATCTAGGTAGGTTTATTAAAGTCCTAAGTCCTAACCCCGCAGGATTCCCTGTGTTGGGTATTGGTAGTTTTGATTGTCAAAATACCACCAACACCAAGACCCCCAAATCAAATATTTACAGTTGAAGCAATCATTATACCGTGGCTCAAAACCACCACGCACCATTCGTGCCCTAATCGATCCCAGCACACAATGAAATATCCAATACAGGAATCCAGATCACATCAATCTACGAGAATATAAATGAAATCATACTAGATGATGATTCAGAAGAACTACCCTACCCAAATTCAGCAGATAAAGAGGTTGCTAGAACCACAGAGAACGCCTGGAGGTGTTTCTGGTCAATGAAAGACCTTATGAAGGGCAAACTACCACTCATCCTTAAAAAAGACTCATGGACGTACGCATTCTCCCCATCCTTACTTACGGTGCTCAGACTTGGTCTTTGTCAAAGAATCAGAAGTTCGCTCTTGGGGTCTGCCAAAGAGCTATAGAGCAGTATCTTAGGAATAAAACTGTCTGACCCCGTGCGGAACAGTATACTGCGTTCCAAAACCAAAATTGTTGACGTTGGTGATAAAGCCGCAAGCTTGAAGTGGAACTGGGCCGGACACGTCTGCCGCATGTCAGACAATTTGTGGGCAAAACATAGTAGATCCCACAAAATATGACGCGCAGACGTGGAAGACCCAGGGCAAGACGAGCTGGACTCCCACCTGCGGAATTGGCCTGTTGCTGTGTTGAATCGCGAAGAGTGGAAAAAGGGAAGGGAGGCCTTTGCCCTACAGTGGGACGAACACAGCCAAATAATAATAATAAAGTCTTAAGTACCGGCAGACCATAATACTTTATTTAATCATTCTTGTCGATTTCCGTTAAAAGTAAGTACTTAAAAGATTTAGAAAAAAACTAAATATGCAGTTATTGTTATTTTTATAAATCGATATTTTCATTTCATACATTTCGCAAGCATAATTATTATAAATACCTATATTGTGCTTTGTCGCCAAACACATTGTGGTCGGTAAAGTCTTCAAGACAAAAGCTCGACAAATTAGCTACGCTGAGCTTCGGGATGTCACGAAACAGACAAACAACAAGTTCACATTTTCTATAACTTCCTATTGTGCCCTTATAAACGAAGTCCAGTGGTAGTATTTAGGGATCATGTACGAGTTTGGTTTTTACTAAAGTTCCTTGAACCGGTAATTTCTTGTTGTAGTGTTGAACTCGTAGACCGGTAGATGAGAAATGAGTATATTTGTGACAGAATAGTCGATTATATCACATTATCATTATATTTATATTACGTTTATTATTGTTACTACAATATAATATTTGTTTATATAAATCAGCAAAGAATTCATCTGCATATTTATATTTTCCGTTATCGAAAAAGAACTTGCACACTATTTAGTTTTGCAGTAAATTTTGCAGGTCTCTCCTATCCGGAACAAGGTTTATAATATTTTGTATTTCGAGTCTCGTGGTTTGAATTTGTGAATGTGTTATTTAGGAACAGACGTTCATTGATTGTTTAAGTAATTAATTTTATTTATTTGAGCCGTACAATTTTAATTGGCGTTTTTAGTCCGGATCATTGGAGTGTGTTGCTTGATTTTCGATAACGTTCGCCATTAGGTATGATATCAGAAGGCTGTAACTGAGCTTTTTATGTCAAAACACGCTTTTTTATTTCGCTTACCACAAGATTCGATTTAACGCAACCTTCAATTATATATTTATCTAAGCGCAATTATGAGAAGGCATATCGAATGGTGCATGCGATTTTATTAGACTTTGTTTGCACTTTTAAAAGTCGATACTTATTCATTTATTCAGTTAGGTTAGGACCAGTTTGATCCCTTGCCTCTCTTGGATGATTGTAAACGCCTCCTATCCGCTTATTCGTTTAATGTTTTTTAAATATTATTAGCAAAAAAAAAATAGCAGCTGGAAGCTTTTTATTGACAATCTCATAAAAAAATCGAATAATAAAATATCGTAGCACCATTTTATGTCTCGTCTCATTATTCTATTTCATAGGCTGTGGCATTTGCCTGAACCATATTTCAGATATCGACCAGTGGAGATGCTATTTTATTGTGTTGATGTCGCTCTAAGCATGTTTACCTTAATTATCTCCGGAATCGCTAGCGCATTGTGGCCTATTTTAACACTTTGTCTACGGAACCAAGCAGTACAGTATCAAACTGAGATACTCTGATCAACAGGAGTCTAAGTCATCCGCGTTCAAAGTGTTAAAAAGCTGTCATGAATTTCTAGTAACAGTGTTTTCTCTGACAGCTCCTTTCCCCGGATACACAACGATACCGACTACGCAGAACCAGACATTCGTATTCAGTCCACTGAGCGTCATCAACTCCCAGCCTAGCATCCTACCGGCTCACTCGCAGCCGACGGTCTCGGGGATCGGCCAGAAGCAGGGGGATATGCACAAAGTAAGTTCTAAATACAAATACTGAATAAGCTCTATCGCACTGCCATACAGCTTATTTATAATTATATATCGCACTGCGATAGGGCTTATTTGACTTGCTTTATATTATAATAACACACACACCTGACATCGTTTCGATCAGCTGAGTTTAGATCTAGTTTATAGTATTACTGTACGTGAGAGAAACGATTCATTATTACTTGTAGGTGGTTGATAGTGGTGATTACTTGTCTTGAATGTGCAAGCTTGGCAACACTTTCTATCAACTCAAAATATAGGTAGTAGGGTAGGGACAGACATTGTAAATGTGATATTACCTCTACACAAAGTAATTAATTAATCAATAATCGACTTAGAAAGTAGCTATATATATTATTTGTTTCATGTTGCAAAAGAATATTTAATTACGAATTTTAAGTTGATACGTTCAATATAAATTTCGGTTCATTGGGAAGTGGTTACTGTAGTTGCGTAATATGATATAAGAAATCATGCTATAGGAACACGTACGCTAGCTGTCGATAGGGGAAAAGTGCACTATAAACCACAGCGTTCTTTGCCTTACCTCCATTATTCATGTTCGACAAAAAGTGCCTTTGTTAGTCGCAGTACGTTTTTTGCTCAAAATGTGTTTTCTACTAGTAAGTTCCGCGCCGTATCGAACGCGCCCCTTTACGTTTTTTATGAGGCATTTTTAATCATCAGCGTTATTGGATGTTGAAAGTCATAAATTCCCCTTTGTAACAACAAAAAAGCTTGGACTTCGATGAAACTAACGAAGGGGCTAGCTTTATTAAAACCTTCATGCGTGACCTCTACCATAATAGATTAACAACAGTTTTATCGTGGATAGGTAGGTACCCTATAAGCATCCACAAACAAAATGTAAAGACTCCTTCAAAAATGTAATCAGTGTTTAAGTTATAATGCGTGCTATTTAGTTTTTTTTTGTATGTACAAATAATAGACCGTGTCTTCGATCACTAATATATTTGCAGCTTGTATTGCCATCGGATATCTAATTGCAAATCATATACGAGCGTTATTGAACTATGATAGTTAAGTATGGAGCCTAGCGGAAGCAAGAAGGTCCCCGTGATCGTGACCAGAAAAAAGGACTAGTGTTACAATTCATTTCGATAGCTTTATCTCTTTTTCGTTATTTGAGTAAGCGTGTTGTCTCTTTCTGGCCGGGTTTCGAGTTGTTCAACCTGGTTTTCGCGTTTTATACTTGTGTATGTGTGGGTAATAGGTTGTTGTTTTGTGGTGTGCGTGGGTTTCACAAGTGTTAGCATTCTGCCCAGGTAAAGAGTTGAGTCTGTACAGTCCCAGGGTCTTACCGCTTTTTTGGTTTTCTGCCCATTCACCCGCGCGGGACACAGTTACACGATTATACAACTTTATTCTAAAAAAACTTATAAAACTCGCAGATGCACGCTTGAAATATATGTTTCTGAAATTTACGAACTCACATCACTTAACTTATATAGGGTTACCGACCTTGTTTCGAAACTAAACGCGTATGCGTAACTTAATCAAGGTGTAAGCTCCTCGGTCAAGGCCAAATTATAAATAGATTGGATCTCTGAGAAGTTGTTACCAGGGCTGTTTTTACGTAAAATATAGCAAATTTATTCATTTTCAATTACAATTATGGTTTGATAGAAATTATTATTTACTTTATGTTAACCAAATTTACTTCACGCTTGTTCATATTACGTATCTTCCTATTCCCCACTTTTCGTTCCTCTCTAGCTCCCACTAAGCATCCATTGCTTGCTTGCAACCACTTTGCATCCGTCTTCCCCTTAGGGTCACGGTCATTGTTGAATAGTTCCACCGTTTGCAGTGCGGTGGGAAGGTGACCGCGGGTAAGGTGGGCAACACGAGCTCGGGAGGCCAAACCGTGCAAGCGCAATGCGTGCAAGTTTCGCAACCCGTGCTAGGGACACAGCAGCCCACACAGGCGCAGATCATCAGTCCGCTGCAAGTGAGTATCTTACCTAATAGTCTAGGTCCATGGTGTTGCGGCAACTTATCCGAACCCAGATCGGCAAAGTTCGCAGATCATCAGCCCTAATATAAGTGAGTAACTCCATTTAAATCATCACATTTCAAGCCTCATTGGCATCATTTTCATTATTTTATTTCTGTGAAATGTCTAATCTTTGCTTTAATATTAAGTTTGATCTGATTTGGAATGTTACATTAAATCTCACTAGTCAAATCGAATCTGTGGTTGTAAACATACAAAATAACATTCTATCTAATCAGCTCGGTCGCAACCACTGCTGGGTATAGGCCTCCTCTTTATAACGCCACTCTGAAAAAAATAACATTACAAACAGTTTTTTATAAACAAAACAAAATATTCATCGAATCTTGTCCTGCACGCGAATCAATCAAGACAGCAAGTAGCAGTTATCATTTGGCATTCAAGTTAGGGTCAATCAAGCTGTCAGTCGCAAAGTACGCTGCTGGCTATATTCATTATTCAAAAGGGCTACAAGACACCATCGTTATCGATTTTAACCATAAGTTTCAATGGAAATCGGCATCAAAACTATGATACGACGAAATTGGTTCACAACCAATTATAGCATGGTGTGGTGACATGCATTGGTGGTAGCATTGGTGTAGCATTGGTGGTTGTGTATAATCGTAAATTTTCCCTCCCACGTAAATTTTCAAAAACTCCACTGATGGCCGGGGTTTGAAAACAACCCCTCAGCCAACAACTCTTAGTTGTCTTAAAAATGAACGCATTTTTATAATAGCTGGTTATGAAGAATTGACTTTACTCACAAACATACGAGCTTAGCAACAGCTAATGTGTTGGCCGAACAGGTAGCTAGTGTTGTTTGGATTAGGTGACACTCTGCCACCTTATACGCTGTATTGTGTACCACGTCACTATCGTCAATGGACACCTATTGTTCGCACTATAATAAGCTAAGATATTATTCTGATATTACATCCTTATTTCTATCGCTCTTATTGTCTTCTCATTGCTTATTAAAACTGCAAATTGTTTCAATTGGTCAGCTTTAGTTTTTCTAGATTTTTACTGATTCACGAAGCACATGCGTTTGGAAATAAAGCACGAGATTCTGGATATTTAAATAAAGACACTACGGAATTGAAAAGTGTTAGAAGTGAATGCACCAACATTCAGTTTCCCTCCCCCAAGTCGTAATTGTGACACAAGTAGATGTGCATAGCATATGCCTAAACATTTTCAATTAATGTGCGTATGACTTAAATACTTCGCCCTTTAAATGCATGTCGACATAGGTTTAGAAAGATGACATGCTATAATAATATTACTTTTATTATTAGAGGGCCGCAGCGCAATCTGCGCAATGCATATTATTCAGCCCAATAGAAAGACGATTACAAAAGATGAAGAAACGATGGATGGACTGTGTGAAAGATGATATGTGTAAGGCTAAGGAGTGAATGATGAGATGACGGACAGAGTTGAAGAGAATAACCTATTGTGCCCTCTGTAAAGTGGGATGAGGGAGATGATGATAAGCGATAACACATATTCGTTGCATCGAACTATTGAACTCAAGACAATTTTTACGTTGGTTCAGGCTGGTGGGCAGCCAATGCAGTTCGCGCCATGGCAGATCTCCGGTGCTTTGCCGCAAGTGTGGACCGGCGGGCTGCCAGCGGGAACTATCCCCGCAGGGGGCTTGCTCGCTCCTAACCCGACGCTCTTCATCCGCGGCAACCAGCCCGACCAGCCATCGATGTTTATACAGCACTCGCCGCAGAATGTTCAGCACAGTAAGTTTCATGTTCTATTATTACTCTTAGGTTGGGACACTTTTGCTTATGGTAATATCACAGGTAATATCTGACAAAGTCTGCCGTGGTTTAAAAAGTGTTTTTTTTTAACTCTTATTAGCACCATGTTCATAGAATTGGGCTCCAACTTTAACTGTTTTGAATATGTAATAGTTACCTGGATTGACAGCAACTTCTTTTTTATTCCATTTAACATAAGGAACCTATTCTAAAATAGAATTTAACTTTTAAAGTAACTTTCCAGATGCTATTTTAACTTAATGCGGTGTTTGCGTCTTTAATAATTGATGTGACCTATTTTAATATTTTGTTTTTCTGTGATTTCGTCATGTTGCTGCGGATTCAAATGAAACATTCATGGAAAGTTTGGAAACTCATTTCAAAGGATCTAATTATTTTCATTTGACCAACATTTTACAATAAAACGAAACCATTGAAATTCAATCAAATACGTAGA
Organism: Epirrhoe alternata; assembly: GCA_963565295.1. NCBI lineage: Eukaryota > Metazoa > Arthropoda > Insecta > Lepidoptera > Geometridae > Epirrhoe > Epirrhoe alternata. The sequence goes on from OY751375.1 coordinate 9,429,719, forward strand.
AAACTTTTGTTATTTGCGAGATTGTTGGCGTGCTTGCGAAATTTTCTCATTGTAATTTTTTTAAAACGAAGTAACGGCCAATGGGACCAAAGGGCTACGCCCCCAATAATCTACTGAAGTCCTCTTTTGCCTGAGGAATGGTGTACAGCCATTCCTTCATTAGCCTTATTAACTTAAGAGACATACTGCTTCAAATCTGGTAAGATTTTTTTTATAAACCTTTTGTGTCCATCTCAAACAATGCCCAGGCACTGTAGCGTCCCGCTAAGTTAGGCATAGTGTCTTCTGCCCTGACGCAATATAAATCATCTAAGTAATGCGTATTGATGGTAAAGGGCTAAGTTTTGTGTCCTACGGTAAAAGGTCCCGAGTCTTAGGAATATGATTTGATTAAATGTTGAGATACTCAATAATCCAAAACATCTCGCACTCAATGAGTATGCCTACTTCTTAAGTAACTTCAATATGCACTTGTATTGTAATAATCTCTTTGAACAGCTTTCGATATTTTATGATGGAAATTACTACGTAAATTACGTAATACATTATACTGTGTGTGACTGCTATGCATATGATAAAGCTAAGTTACCTGCTGTGCAGCTTGTTCCTAAAGCCCTTCGTTATAATGCGAATGCACTTCAAAGCTTCTGTTTCGCCGCTATGAACACTGCAATGGTATAAATTGTGCGTTATAGAGCGCACTACTGACTGATTCGTTAACTTTAATGTAATTTTACAAGTGAACATTTTAAGTTCATTGAATAGGCTACATTATTGATATAGCATCATATCAGATACATAATTGATATAACTTAACAAAGACAGCGGTTACCCTTGTGAATAGTTCGCAGAATACCAATAATGTAGCCCCAGAAATTGGCGTTTTTGCGAAGGTTTTTAAATTTTTAATACTTTTTAACAAAACAAGTTTATGTGCTGTTACAATAGTAGTTGGGTTGATTTTGCTTTGGCCGTACAATTGTCTTCCCAGCAACAATCTACTGTTTTAATTTGAAAAAAATTGCTTTTCTTTACTGATTATTTTTTTTTAATAATCTAAGGCGTAAGTCCGATCAACGACATACCGTTTGACCTAATTTGTGCTTTATTTCCATGCATTTAGTATGACATTTGAATAGAATAGAAAGATGCTCGACGTCAGACGGCAGTTAGGTGTGTCCTGCGCCTTAGAAGTTTGGTTAAATAAAATTCCATTGCAAACAAAAAATACTAACGGGTAAAAATTAAAATCATTGAGTTAACATGCCCGTATTTTTCTCCAGACTTGATACTGCGAAGAAACACAATATGTGTAGGTTTGCTGTGGTGTTTAAAGAAAATAAGTTTACCCTTTGGTTTGTATCAGATCTGTTCAACTCTATGTAGATCATTTGAGTACCTACGTATTTAGTTCAGGGGGAAAGTACCTAGAGTTCTTTCTTTATGTAGTTTTATTTAGTTAAATATACGTATATTATACTAGAAATATACATATATTAAAAGTAGGTACTAGAAAACCTATTACTTCGAGCTTTCCTCGCTAACACCTGAAAACCTATAAGTTAGTTCTACCTCTTCATGTATCTAGTTGTAACAAAATCACGTAACTAGGTGCTGTGAAAGAAATATCGATGTAAAAATGTAGTTTCTTTACCAATTTATTTATGTAGTTGTAGTAAGCATTGCTGTCAGAGCGATCGGGTATCTATTAAATAAATAAATTTTGCAACCTAGTATTTGATGAATTCAATATCTCATAACATATTTTTTTCCGTAGATACGAGCATCGCTTGCTCTACTGCGACTGGCACGAAGCCGCGGGCCTCCACCGACGGCATGTCGAAGGCGCCGCGCCCTCTCTCGAACATTCTGCCATCAGGAGTCATCAGACCGGCCTCATCCGTCTCCACGCAGACCAACCAAGCGCAGACTAACCAGGTAACAGCAACCTTTACCCAAGGAATGCTACGCTGTACATTTTGATTAAGCTTCAATCATCTAATTAATCACCTAGGTCTTAACTTCATCACTAACGGTAATGCCTCCAACAGCGCCGCGCAGTTTTGCCCTTTGTCTGCTTAGGAAACAGACGACAGCCGCAGCTGGACTTAACAGCAATCCAATAGCTTCCAAGGATGCGCTAGCAATCGTTTTTACAGATCATGTAGCTTAGAAAGGTGAAGATTTTTAATGCATGATTAATTAGGTCATGCTGCACTAACAATATCGAATATACATACCAATTGATATTATAATCATATCATACCATTTTCACTGACATATTTTATTCAGGATAACTCTGGGGATGAAAATGATGTCGACGCAAAGGCGGTTATCGACATGTTAGTGCTTCATATAAAATTTGCACAGCGCACCGTCTCAAACTTTAAAAATAAAGATCGAAAGAAGTTTAGAATCAAGGAGTCAGCGCCCAGGGCTCGAGTGGCGCAAGTAAGCTTATTTGTTTTATTGGTAGTGTTTGTCCACTTGTCGCAGTGGCGAAGGGTCGAAGCCGCGCTGGTTTTGATAATTCCCTTCCTATGTGTCGGAATAGCAACAAGTTAGAGCAATCAGGCGATATTTCTTGTGCTAAAATCTTCGATCAACTACGCTGGGGATGTCGCGTCATTCAGAGACCATCTAAAACTTCGCCGAAATGAATCCGTTATTTTATAAATGAAGAATAATATTAAAAAGTGTACAGTACAGAAAATAAAATAGAAGAAAAAATAGAGTCGCGTTTGTTTAAAAAACGAAACCTATCGTATACATGCATTTTTATAATTTTTCTTACATGGTGTAAAATATCCTATTTTATACATATAGTTCCTAGTCTCACCTCGAGTATTATGACGATACATCCTGTGACGAAATTAAGATAGGTATACTATAGGAAATATACTAAGAAAATGTCGTCAGAAACAGTCTGAGATTTATATTTTTCTCCCATCTCAAAAATGCCCAATGGGCCTAAAGAAGTTTTCACTTCAAAAAAGGTTTATGAGGATGTATGTTAAATTAATTAATGTAAAAAAATAAGGTCTATCACGTTTTTTGCAGTGCATAGTGCGGTGAGCGATATCCTTATGGTGTAGTTGATCGCAGGGAAAATTCGAATTTTAATTGTTAAAATCGTGTTCATTTTATTCGCGTTCCTTTTTTCGTTCGTTTGATGAATATTCGGATGTTTCCCACCACGATTTCTGATTTCAAGGGCCAATTTTTCGGTATGGATTATTCGGTCCTAAGTTAGAACGTTACGAAGTAAGTTAGCCCTTGAAGTCAGAAATCGTGGTGGGAAGCATCCGAATATTCATCAAACGAACGAAAAAAGGAACGCGAATACGGGCCCAGATACTTTCATCTATATCAATAAATTGTACTTTGCAGATTGTTTATAATTGTTACCCTTCGCCACTTGCTTCAATGTAGACATGATAATATAAATAAGTTGTTGTGTCATTGTTATTATACATAAAGATGCTAAATCTAACGTTCACTAGACTCGCCAAAATTATTCGAGCACGCACAAATATTCGCCTGCTTGCTGGCTGTTGCCATCTTGTTGACTCGATTCGGCGAGTCTTATGGCGGTAGAGGATTGCTTGGTAATCTGTACGAGGCGGTAAAATATTTTCGAGGTCTTGACAGACAAAAGTCAAGCAAGACTCGAGAAAAAATATAATTTATGAGTCCGGCTTCAGAAAGAAAAGGTTGCACTAACATACTCTGTTTTCTGTTATATTCGGACAATTAAAACGTTTAAATTAAGTTCATACTTTTTTTTTTAATTCTAGTTTTCTGAGAGGTTTAAAATATTATGTAAGTATACTTACTGGTTAAGTACTGAAAAATACTGATTTTTTTTGTATCGAAAGTTTGTATTTCTTTTTTTTTGTTTTTTGGTGCATTAATCGGTCTAACGAGACCTCGAAGATATAATATCCATACTCGTCTAGAATATCTCACATTACGGGCTATTTCTCATCCACAAAGAAGGTCACATCAAATGGTATTTTGTGCGTGTGTTCCAGTGCTGCAGTTTATTATCTGCAGCACAACCGCAAGTGCCGGACGTTCCGGGCCAAGTTTTTCTGGCAGGGTGGGCTTATGATAGTTCCCTCAACATTTTAAACGTAAATAAACAAATTCATTATCTATATTTTATACTCCATCGCTACGTTGTGCTGTTAGTTGTCGTAGAGTCATCAAAATTTGCCGGTCGTTAGCTGGCTGTTTCTATTCATTTGGCAAAAGTGTAGAGCTCCCGACGGGGCGATGCGCAAGGTGGCTGATTTAACTGCATGTATTGCAAGCTTCATACATTTACATTATCAACATATTCAGACTACTATTTTCCTGCAGCTAAACCTCTTTAGACCGATATCTTACTACTTACTTAATAATTAAATTATTTCAATGTAGTAATTTAAACGGTCTGTGACAGAAGTTCATGAACATATGATGTTTGTAAATCTTCTATATCATCGAAACTGGTAGGTTTGTAACTAAAACGTTAGCTTATACTGGATGCCCTGCCTCGCACCATTACCATTTGTGAAAAATATACACACTTTTACTACATATCATGATGAAAATAAAACTTTTAAATCTCCAATTCATCATGGAGTTCTGTCGCTAACTGTACCTCCCTTGATTGGTTTTCTTAGCTGGGGAATACAGTAGACTGATTATTATTTCTTTAACACGATAAAAAAGCATGCTTATTTAACTCTTAAGCCGTGTATCCGTTTTAGGAGCCTCAGGCCAAGCAGTCTCGACTTTAGGCTACCTAAAGTTTCTATGTGGCAGAAAATCTAAGCATGTTAGCAGATTTAGCGAATAAAGACGAGGCGACGCCACCTCAAACGTAAAATAACTGTATGAAGCGGCTACTGATACGTCTGCTTGCATGTGGTTATTTTGACATTGGACCAATATTGCCTCTTTAAGGCCTACGCAGACCGGGACGGCCGGCTTGCGACATGTTGAAGGATTAAAATTTTTACCAATGGACATTCAAACATGTCAAAATAGAAATACGATATAAATTTCTATGCTTTAAAATGATCAATGATAAAATGACGTCATTTTTAAGCATAGGAATTTATATCGTAGGTATTTGTATTTCGAATGTCTATTGGTAAAAATTTAACGTGTGTGTAGAAAAATTCCGATATCACCCCTTCTGCAGGCACAGCAAGCATTGCCCCTATGGCTGGTGTGTGAGTAGCCGTTTCTTAGTTACTGTTTCTATTCACTATCTATAGGGTACACGGCTATACAGGAAAGCTTTTGTTTGCACTTATTTTGCTCAAGTTGCATGGGTAACCTGCTGTATAAGTAAGCGCATAGGTCAACAGAATGGCATAATAAAATATATCTCAACCTGGAATTTGAGATGGTGATGTTTGAAAACCAATGTTCTCTGGCTTGCATGTTTAGAAAAGTGCGCGTGTATACAAACATTGTCATTTGGTTTCAACTTCCAATACACTGTCTTCATGTTGGTCTGTGCCGAGGCGAATTATTTAAAGAACCTTCGAAAACTAGTTGTTAATATTTATGGCTTGCGACAATGTTAAGTTCTGTTTTATTTTATAATTTTTATCGTCATTCTCGTTTTGACTTAAATACTGATTGCTCAATCGTAACAATTGCTGATAAGGTGACGAAATCAGAGTTTAAATGCTAGATCCTTATCGCAAACTTTGAACCATATATAAGATTGCTATCTATCGAATAAGTTGTGTTTATATAGGCTATTAGAAACTTTATCAGCAAGTGATGGAAGAAGCTGACCCTTAAATCTATCTACATAAATATTCCTATGGAAATGTATGCCCACATTAAGAACCATAACTACGGTGTAAGAACCATAACTACGGTGTAACATGCGGAATTACAAACATACATATCTGCTTACACTGTTAAAATCATAACCCTTTTGGATTTGCCGTAATCGAGAAAAAAATCAGGGCTACTTTTATTTGAGGAATGCAGACTCGACCTTCGAAATCACTTTCATTAAGTTATTAAAAGTAATTGTTGATTTGACCGGGAATAAGACTTTTAATTTTTTTTTATTTACTCTGAGTTACATATATAAATTTTCTTTGTTCTTATACAAAATTGCCCTTACTAAAAAACTTGACATAAAGTTATGCCATGCATAAACTAAAAATTTGTATGGTTATTCATTGGTTATGCATGACCACAGACATAGTTTCTTTAAATCCGTGTGCATGACATAACTTTATGTCAAGTTTATTAGTAAGGGCTTATGTGTTTTGAATGGCTTTGATATTGTAAGCTTACAACGACCTTGTTACTCTCATTAACTTTAGCTGACGCACAACCCAGCAATAGGCATGATGACAGTAATCAACAATCAAATCGTTCATGTTGTTCAGGTAAAGGTCGTATCGTATGTAAAATATATAACATTCAATATCGATAATCGTAGATATGATTCAGATAAATTGCATCGTAGATAATGGGCATCCTTAGTAATGGTGCAACTTGCAATAGTTACAAGGGCCACCAACCACACATATTTCGCATTGTTTTAATGTTTAGGATGTAAACAAAAGTATGTAAACAAAAACAAACAATATTGCACTGAGGGACCACACACCACTTATACACCCCTATTTTTTAATTACCAAAAAAATTTTAACCGTGGTCTCGGTGTCTGTTACTGATCATATTTCTGTAGTTAAAACTCAAAAAAAGAGAAAAAAAAATTATAACCTCAAAAGGAGACGAGATGAGTCAGACATGGATTTTTGATAGCTACTGCGGTTTTACTGACTGGGGATGATACGAGAGCATAGTTCGAATGAGATTCTGTACGCAATTGTTGTCTGTAGTACTTATTTGTACAGTTTTCATAAAATTTTGTTCAGATTTGGTTGACTACAATCCTCGATAACTTTGTGATAGTTAAATAAAAAAAAGTTCTGACCATGCCATTATCATTTTCTGCACCTGCTGCAACTGTCCTTAAATTTTTTTTGGTAGTCATAAAATAGCGGTGTATACTTATATATTTATTACGCCAAATAATTTAATTTAGTGTTTAAGCACCTATTATTTGCTTTTGATATACTAAGCTGTGACGTCATCACAGACGCCATGACACTGACGAGCGTTTTGGCGTGAATTTGAATTTTTAATTAGATTTTCATTTTTGAAACCTTTATAAAAAATATATTATTTTACTTTATTCTACTAAAATTTGATATAATTTTCACCAGATTATTCTAAATACCAATATATTTCAAAAAAACTGTCATCATGCCTATTGATTGCTATCGAATCCTTACAAATGGCATCGTCATCACAATATCGACATGACACAACGATTTGACATAACAACCTGACTTTTAAAACGTTGACAAATTATGGCAAGACATCTCACATAATGGCTTTAAGCTAATTTTGCCATTTCTATGTCAGGGTAAGCTTCGCGGGAAACCAGGCGTAAGGTCTCCGGCGCCGGCCGCTAAGCAAGATGCGGCGAATCAAACCAACCAATTGCATAAGCTGCAGCAGGCTAAACAACAGTAAGTCTAAGTATACACTAGAATACATTTTTTGTGTGGACTTTTACCATACTATCACTGTTTTCATCTGCAAAGAGTCCTGAGTAGCTGACGAACATATTCAAACCTAGATACATTCATGAGCATGTTTTTTTATAACGATAGTTTCAAGCACTTACGTGTTATTACCAGCACATTGATCAGAAACTGAACTCGTTTCATCAAACGCTCCCCATGCCTCAATTTTGCAATAAAGCGCTGAGGTGTAGGTAAAACGTGGTGCGAACTCGAATGCACTCCACAGATATCAATTGGCACTAACTGACGCTGCTCGTCAGTGACCTGATCTGATTTATCCAATCAAGTAATCTTTATAGTAATTCGGTTTGATCTTGATATCCTTCTCATCCTTGGCCTGTAAGGTACCTATCTATAATATTTACCGTTTAGCATAGATGTAAAAATCATGGTGTATTATTATTTTATTATTGTAATCAACTCTGTAACAAATAGTTATTTCTTATCTGTGCGGTATGAAGGTGTCAAGTTCTAAAGTCAAAATAATTATATGCTGGGAATACCGTGGCCTGGAGCGCAGGGAGTTCAAGATAAAGGGAGGGGAACTTTGCCTAGCTGTGGAATATGACAGGCTTAGGAAAAAAAGTATATTATTACGATGATTTTTGTCATGTTTTGTAGATTGTTGGTGATGAATCCAAACGGACAGATGACGCAAATTACCAGCGTGCAGGACAAACAAGCTCTTAACAAGAACATGCAGCAACAAGCGTTGATGCAACAGCAACTTCAAGTAAGACTTAGAATAAACTTATTTCAGACAAAGAAAGTGTACAAAATATAACCTAACTAGGACCCATATTATCTTAGAGACACATTACATAATAATATTTTGAATTAAACGTATGATCGACGACGATAAGATAATGCGAGAAGCGGAAGATAGAGGAGGCTGGCATACAATAAAAATTTTTGAAAAAAAAAATTGAACCGACTTCACAAAACACAAACACACTAAGAACCTACACTAAAAAGAGAAAAATAAGAATATACACATGCAATTATTATTTACAGTATTCAATTAATAAATTATTATGTTACCTATATTATATTTGAAGTCGGTGCCAACTATGCATTTACAACTATCTAAGAAGAAATTACGAGTACAATTAGAACTTGGGTGCAAAATTGTATCGAGTAGTTAGAATAGAATAGTTGTCACCGACTTCAAATATAATATAGGTAACATAATAATTTATTAATTGAATACTGTAAATAATAATTGCATGTGTATATTCTTATTTTTCTCTTTTTAGTGTAGGTTCTTAGTGTGTTTGTGTTTTGTGAAGTCGGTTCAATTTTTTTTTTCAAAAATTTTTATTTTTCCATTTTTAGTGTAAAGTGTAAGTGTAAATAATATAGTAGGTTAGGTTAGTAAGTAATTACTTACTTAGTAGGTTAGGTTAGATATTACAATAGTCAAGATTAAAGAAGTTAGAGTGAGGATGAGGTTTTTGAGTTTTACGGGAAAACTATCAATCCCTCAGGAATAAAATTTATATGGGACCACCTCGAGAGTCTAATATGTCAAACTAATCAATGTTTGACTCAGATTGTGTAGTGAGAATGATGTTTTTTGAGTTTTACAGGAAAACTATCAATTCCTCAGGAAAAAAAAGTATGAGGACCACCTCGAGATGGACAACCTTTCAAGCTAAAAAAAAATTTTGGAAATCGGTCCACATTTTTCGGAAAGATCGGTGATTTTTTGAGTTTTACGGGAAAACTATCAATCCCTCAGGAGTAAAATTTTTACGGGACCACTATGGTAGCATACCCTTTCAAACAAAAAAATAATTTTGGAAATCGGTTCACAACTCACGGAGATATCGATGAACATACATCTAAAAAAAAAAAAAAAAAAAAAAACATACTTACAACCGAACATAGAACCTCCTCCTTTTTTTGAAGTCGGTTAAAAAGGGAGGTCTATAGGCGATACCGGGCTGAGATGATTTATGATGTCTCCGTTCATCTGAGCTTTGCAGGCACTTAAACAATAAATACTAACTGCGCGTCGATGTTTTACCCGCGGTCCAACAAAGTAGCCCATGCAGCAATCCAGGGTTTAACCTAACTACGTAATAGATTTCATACAAAACTGTTTAGCCGTTACAGCGTGTAGGAGCAACAAAAATCCATCCACACTTTCATATTTACAAATAGCTAGTAGTAAAATGTAAAATAATATAAAATATAAAAAACTCACCCTGTATAATTGGCAGAGAGTTTAGTTTAGCCCTGTTTTCAGCAGCAACAACAACAGCAGCTGATGCATCAGCAGCAGCAAACTCAACAGATGGTGCAGCATTACCAGCAGCAAGGTAATATTAATTAAAACCTAACTACGACTGAACTTATCAAATTTGATTTGTGTTCTTATCAGTTTAGAGTCATATTTCCATATTGCAAACATACCAAAGAATGCGCATATTGTTTACGTAAAAGTACGAGCTTGCTAGACATTTTAATTATCTTGTTGGATTTATGTTGACTAAGTGAGAAAATGCGTCGTCTTTTAGTCGAAAGATTATGTTAATAATGTATCAAGGAAATTTTATATCATATACACGAGGTGAGGGAATCAGTACTCTGCGACGATTATAATAACCTCAGCTTTTACTTTACCCCTTGTCAGAGAATATTACTCGTACTACGTAGGACTTTACGGGTATCGAGTGTGCTTCACATAGATACGCGTGTAAAATGACACTGTGATACACTCATTATTATTTAAGTTACCGGCGTTTTATTTGAGAAAGGAGAATGGGCAAGCATATATGAAGCGCCGCCCAAGTCAAAAAACGATCGCCCGCAGAGTGGACGTTTAATGGAATGGGTAGATCTTCTAAAACACTACATTTGATTGTATGACAGCTAAAAAATCCATCCTGCAGATATTAGCAGTTAAAGGTGGTGACTTTTACCATCATATTTTTTGACTTACAGGCTTCCCGCAGACAGGCCACTATAGGCATTCGATAGAACTTTAGAAGCACTACATTTCATTGTGTGACAGCAAAAAAATCCATCCTGCAGAAATCGAGATATTTGCAGTTAAAGGTGGTGACTTTTAACTTCATGTTTTTTGACTTACAGGCTTCCCGCAGACAAGCCACTATTGGTATTCGATAGAACTTTAGAAGCACTACATTTGATTGTACGACAGCTAAAAAATCCATCCTGCAGAAATCGAGATATTTGCAGTTAAAGGTGGTGACTTTTACCATCAACAAGTATTTATTTATTTATTTTATTTATTAGGTTCACCAACAGTTTACACAATGATAACAGACAATTTTAGTCAAGTAATGTTCTTAAAACTTCATACTACAGACAAGTATCAAACATGTTGGCAACAAGTATCAAACAAGTAGGCAACAAGTATTAAACATGTAGGCAACAAGTATTAAACATGTAGGCAACAAGTATTAAACATGTAGGCAACAAGTATTAAACGTGTTGGGAACAAATATGAAACATGTTGGCAACAAGTATCAAACAAGTAGGAAAGGAACAAGTATTAAACGTGTTGGGAACAAATATGAAACATGTTGGCAACAAGTATCAAACAAGTAGGCAACAAGTATTAAACATATAGGCAACAAGTATCAAACATGTACGCAACAAGTATTAAACGTGTTGGCAACAAGTATTAAACATGTAGGCAACAAGTATCAAACATGTAGGTAACAAGTATCAAACAAGTAGGCAACAAGTATTAAACATGTAGGCAACAAGTATTAAACATATAGGCAACATGTATCAAACAAGTAGGCAACAATTATTAAACATGTAGGCAACAAGTATCAAACATGTTGGCAACAAGTATTAAACATGTAGGCAACAAGTATTAAACATGTAGGCAACAAGTATTAAACGTGTTGGCAACAAGTATTAAACAAGTAGGCAACAAGTATTAAACATGTAGGCAACAAGTATCAAACAAGTAGGCAACAAGTATTAAACATGTAGGCAACAAGTATTAAACATGTAGGCAACAAGTATTAAACATGTAGGCAACAAGTATTAAACGTGTTGGGAACAAATATGAAACATGTTGGCAACAAGTATCAAACAAGTAGGAAAGGAACAAGTATTAAACGTGTTGGGAACAAATATGAAACATGTTGGCAACAAGTATTAAACTTGTAGGCAACAAGTATCAAACATGTGAGCGACAAATATTTTTCATGTTTGTAACAAGTATCAAACAAGTAGGCAACAAGTATAAACCATGCAGGCAACAAGTATCAAACATGTGAGCGACAAATATTTTTCATGTTTGTAACAAGCCCCCGGCGGAGGGGATGCGTAACGCATTTTACCCAGCGACAAAAAAAAAGTCCAAAAAGGAACAAATATCTCGATTTCTTCAGTTCAGGATGGATTTTTTGGCTGTTGCAAATGTAGTGCTTCTAAAGTTCTATCGAATGCCCATAGTGGCTTGTCTGCGGGAAGCCTGTTAGTCAAGAAACATGATGGTTAAAGTCACCACCTTTAACTGCAAATATCTCGATTTCTGCAGGATGGATTTTTTAGCTGTTATACAATCAAATGTAGTGCTTCCAAAGCTCTATCGAATGCCCATAGTGGCTTGTCTGCGGGAAGCCTGTAAGTAAAAAAATGTGATGGTAAAAGTCATCAAATATCTCAATTTCTGTAGGATGGATTTTTTAGGTGTCATACAATGAAATGTAGTGTTATTGAAGGTCTACCCATTCCACCATACTCCCACTCTGCGGGCGATAGTTTTTTGATTTGGGCGGGAATGCCCATACTCCTTACTAGATTGTATGGATTTTGCGTTTCGTAAAATGTATATGCGCTTTAACACGTGCTCTAAACGGTGAAGGAAAACATCGTGAGGAAATTAGTTAGTATTCATATAGGCGGTGATGGGCTTGCAACCTCTCACGTATGGATACTAACTTCTGCATACTATCAAATATGTATTTGGACATGCCTCTGACTACGTCTACTACTCCAATGTTCTCGATCAACAGCAGGTATGCAGATGAGTATGCAGCAGGGTGGCTTGCCAGTGGGTTCTATGGCCGGAATGCCGCAGACCATTTCCATGGTCCAACAGATTCACCCCGTGAGTAGCACCTTTTGAATTCTTGAAAACTTCTCCATCTGTAATCATTGGTCAACTGTAATCTTGTTTTGCAAAGTTATCATTTTTCTTTTTATTTTGTGAAAAAAAAACCATGATCAATCTTTGCAAATACTTTATTTTAATTTCTTTATACTACTTCAAAAGTTTAATTTTTCCTTATGAACACTAGGTTTAGATTTTAAATAAATAAACCACACAAACACTCAAGTCAATCGTAAAATTCAATTCAATTTAAAAAAATCGTAAAATTGCTATGATTAAATACTTAAAAAGTTTTTAGAGCAAGGGGTTCCTAGTGAAATTTGTGGATCTATAACTATTTAAGGTATTTCGATTTCGAGCGAATGAGTTATTTCATATCATGAGTTGGTACAAATATTTTCTGACCATCAGCTCAGCGGAATGACCCAACAAGGTACTCTTGTTGGCCAGTTGAACACACAATCGCAGAATCAGATCAATCAAGTGCAGGCAATGCAACAACAGCAGCAGGTAAACTCGAAAGCAATCCTTATTCTGGTACGAGTAGAGCTCAATTTACTAACAAACACATATCACAATTTTTTAACACCGTTTTTATTATTGAAAATTATTAAATCTTTTTTGTTATTTTTTTTATGATTATAATTTGAATTCGCTTGAATAGGGACAATCATTTATCAGCGTTGCAATCAGTTTCTGAGATCTGAAACAGTAATGATAATTCTTAATTTAAGAGTAATGAAGATGCGATAATAATAATAAATAAATAATGCTGAACTTTTCACACAGCATAATCTAGGCCCAAAGTAAGCAGAGCTTATGTTATGAGTACTACATGACTGATAATACAACTTGTATACTTTTTGTTTGTAAATACATACCTACATATTATACATAGAAAACACCCAGACAGAGATAAATACTTGTAGATCTTACAAACATTTGTTGCGCGGCGGGGATCGAACCCGCAACCTTCTGCGTCGCAAGTGGACTTTCGCCCGCTGCGCTACAGTGGTCGTCTAATTGGATGAATTCTCTTCCATTCTCCCATTTTTCTAACCGCGGTCTAGAGAACTCACTTCGTGTAAGTAATATTAATTATTGAAGGACATCATTCTGCTGTCATAAATTTCTGCACCAAAAATGAAAAAGTGCCGGCCAGAAATAAAAAAATGTTATTTATTTTATGTTAGAATGTGTCATATTTTTTTGTATGTAAGCCAACCTGCACGTCCAACGGTTTGTGAGTTATTTAATGGGTGAGCGGTGATCCTGTTTATGGAAATAAGGGTGCTATTGTTTAATTATATGTGATTCTCCACATTTATTTAACAATTATGTACTAACTATACTATTAGCATAATAACAACAACAGCCAATTGTTTTATGCTCGGCTGCTAAAAGTTTAGATTTTTCAAGTTTCAGTCATTTTTTTGAAATCTAAATTTGTAGCAACCCTTTGGTTTTACGGGTTAGGTGTCATAGTGAAAAGTTAGTAGTAATGTGTTTTAACAGGATGCAACAATTCTTTTATGGCCGGCACTTTTATAATTAAATTTTTCGTCCAAATAAAATGATGTCCTTTATCAATTGATTGTAGCTAGGTTTAAAATACATGGTTTACCCACAGTCCTTGGTCAGCGGTGGAATGGTTCAGACTAACGTCGCGATGGGTAGTCAGCAACAAGGCTTAAACCACTCTGCTCCGATGCAAACGGTACGTTTTCACTTTACACATTTTGTAACGTTTTTTTAGCCAAAAGTAGGGTACCGTGATGATACAAGCAATTTATAAAGAGTTATAAAAACGTATAGTTTTGCCATCTCACGAAGGCAGGCTGGGTTCATTGTGTGTGTAAATGCACATGCTCGTTGTTTCTGTGTAAGTGTTGGAACCATAGACTTAGAATGTATAGACGAACAGTGACAGGTGAATGGCGAAACAAAAAATTAAATGTCACAGTGTGATTATTGCTGTTTATTCCTGTTGTTGTATGATTAATCTTGCACCGAATAAGCCCCCATAGTTTTATATGAGATTTAAATCACAAACAAACTCGCCTATATCCTTATCTCTTTTTTTCACGCAGTGGTGTGTACATGACGTACTTGACCCTCACACTATTTGGGCGTAGCCAAATTTTTTTTAGGTCTGTGGTTGGAACGCTTTATAGACGAATGAGTGGTTTAGGTATCACAGAAATAAATCTACACACACAATGAAGACCAACCCCCCCCCCTGATATAAAACAACTATAAGTAAAATTTTTGACTTGTTACTCTTTAAAGTTTGCTTATGCTCTGGATACTAACCATAGCTAGGTGTGATTTGTGAATAAGTGATTTTGCGTGAAGCTAACATAGATGAATGTGTGATCGTGTGCTAAATACTAACATAGAAATAATATACACTCGCGTTTAAAAGCTTTAAGCAAACTATTCAGCTAGATTTTTGGCATTACCGTATTGTGGGCTATTGCTAATCCCAGTTCTACTATAATTGCATTGTGAGCACCTAAATTCGTTTTTGCTAAAATGAATGGCAGAATGCACTATTTATATATTTCATATTTAATACTGAAATTATAAAATAGTATCAGCCGTATAAAATGCCTAAAGCTTAACCTACTTGAAACGAACTCACAGTTCTATTCCAAATATTGTATTCTAATAAACGCAGGCTTCAACTGAATTAGATTATAATCTCTATGAATGTTATCTTCATCGAAACAATTTAAAAAGCCAGTCTCACTATTGAAAATCTATAATTATTGTGATGTTTTTGAAATGTATGCGATCCCGTGACAGCCATCCATCACCATTGAGGGCGCGTCCGTGATGTCTCCGATATTGCAAGTTCCGACAATTCCGTACAACATGGCACATGCCGAGGTAGCATATTCTTTCACAGTACAATGATACTAAATAACTTTTATCTGACAAAAAATCTATAAATGAACTGAATCCATTAAGGTGAAGTAGGTCCCAAAACCCACGTTACGACTACGGAAAATCAATTTAAATAAAAAAAAAACATTGAATTTTAAATATTTTTGAAGTTTAGGGTTTAAGTTAAGTGACTCGAAACACAATTGACTTGACTCGGTAGAAAAAAAAATCGCAAAGTTACCTCTAAATCTTAATTTTTTGAGAGATACTTTACCTACGGATAAAGCAGTTTCATATGCTGGTTATTTAAAATGTTTAATAAAATTTCGTCTACTAAACAGAATCACGATTGTTTCCCCAAGGCGCGGGAGACAATCTCTTAGAATTTTAGTTGTCAGAATCAAAGGACCATCTATGGGATAAACTGCTTGAGTTTTGTGCAGTTATATTATAGTAATTGTTAAATGAACATAAATTATCATTGTACCTTGAAAGACTTTACTGTGGTCTGTACTGGCGTTTTATCAAATCTTTTAAGTATTTAAATATTTGCATGAACTGTTATTAATCTCATATTCATAATTAAAAAACGATTATTATAGTAATTGAAAAACGTATATAAAATTGAGGCAGGTAATGTTGCATGGGCTGTTTTTAGGATGTTGGGAACTAAAGCATGCTAGGTAGGTCTCCTAGGCGCAAATGTTCTTAAAACCGCATGATCGATGCTTTTTTTGTTTGTGAGTGTTTGGTTAATACTCTTGAGATGGTCTTATGTTTTTAGTCGCTTTATTCATCTGAAAACGTAAAATATTTTTTCTATATAAAAAAAAGGTTTGTAACTTAAGGTGGATAAGATTAAAATTGAAGCTGATTTAAATCTTATTTTCCTTTGCGCATGTCCTGAAGATTATGACCAATGAGTAACTAGATACAGAGCCGTGTGACGTCTGCTGCTGCTGGTTCGAAGCCCGTAACATAACACGACGACCTCTGTGGCGTAGTGGGTGAAAGCCCGTTTGGGACGCAGAAGGTTGCGGGTGCAAATATTTATCTCGGGTCTGGGTGTTTCTATGTATAATATGTATAAATAAATAATGCTGGACTTTTCACACAGCATCATCTAGCCCCAAACTAAGCAAAGCTTGTACTATGGGCACCAGATGACTGATATACTACTTATATAATTTTTGTTTTTAAATACATACATATTATACATAGAAACACCCAGACCCGAGATAAATATTTGCAGATCATACAAACATTTATCCCGCGGCGGGGATCGAACCCGCAACCTTTTGCGTATTTACAAGCAAAAAGTATATAAGTAATACTTATATCAGTTACCTGATTCCCATAGTAGGTATAAGCTTTGCTTTGTTCGGGGCTAGATGACGCTGTGTGAAATGTTCAGCATTGTTTATTTATGTATAACAGTTAGCATGTTTTACAAATTAAAATGAATGCGGATTTGGGTCCACGGTATCTGTAGTAATCCACAAAGGTATCCTAGAGTGACAAGCCTTACCCTGTAATCCATCAACATCCAATCAAATCCCATTTTCAATTTAAATAGGTACCAAATTGGATGAGCAGTGAAAATTCAACAATGATCATTGAACTCCGTATAATTTTATAATCTTCCATTTACTATTTATTACTGATTTACTTTTAATGATTCCCCGATGGATTCCGTATGCTTGACCCACCGTTCTGTTAAATACATTTTGGCTGTCTTCTTTGTGTTTTTACAAACATTCGGATGAACTTATCATACTAGGGACCCAAATCCGTTGTCTAACAAAACTAACCGTCACTCTGCGAACAGGTCGCGGGTAACAGTGTGAGTTCTCCCCAGCTAACGCTTCAGGGGCCGGGCGTAGGGCTCATTGCAACGCCGATGCAGGGCTCCGTGCTGCCTTTGCCTCAGACCCTCGTCACACATGTTAAGAGCGAGGATGATAAGATGCCGCCGCCACAGGTAAAATACAGGCCACATTACATATTAAAGGCATCATCTCATAATACAGCCGTAAACTAGTACTTTCACACAAAATAAAACAGAACTTTCCACGTGTAAAATATAGACTAAATACATAATGCCACATGAAATGCATCGTCTTATATTACAGTTAAAACTCTACACAAAATAAAACAGTCCAAGTCGTAATATGACTGTCTTCTTCTTGACATGTATGTCAATAAGCTCCTTTGAATCAGCAGTAAAAGGATTGTAGTAAGGAGGCGTTTTTTGCATCTATGAAATGTCGGTTTTCTCACGATGTTTTCATTCACTGTATTCCCAAGTCACGACAATTTACAATTAAGATACGCGCATACACACACACACACTCACTCACACTCTCTCTCTATCTCGCATACAAGCACTCTCTCCCCTCTCTCTCCCATACTCTCTCTCTCTCTCTCACACACCCACATACACAAAATCTTGAATATCTTAACCTTCTAACATACAATACATTTCCCTACAGCCCGCTGTTATCCAGCACAGCATGCCTCTTCTTACTGCGGAGGCGGAAACAGCGCCGGCGTTCTCATCGGCTGCGACCGCTACCGTCTCGGCTGTCACCACCGTCACTACTGCCGTCGACACTGCTAGCTCTACCACCACTGGTAAGTTGAGTCTCTTTGATACCGGACTACGGAGAGCCGAAAGAGAGGGTTATGACTTTAGCAGTAAATGATCTAAACATGTTTGCTAATACTTTCATTTCCGGTCTACACTCCCAAACTATCTCAATGTATGCTTGTTCCGCCGTAGCTTTAAACTATTCATTCGATAATGATAAAGGTGTCGATTTTATTCCCAGTGACATTTTATGATCATCATTATATCATTTTACGAGAAGGTTGACGTAGTCGGGTTTTGGTATTTAAATCATGTTGAAAATTGACTTGATTTAGAGTGTTTATATTCAAGAAAATCTGCTCATTTACGATTCAGTTGCATTAGTTTTTTTAACACGCTTCTTTGTATTTACTTTTTTCCCTGATTTGTTTTGGTTGTAGGTTTGCCGCAGACCAACAAAAGTCCTCAGAAAGCGACTACAGCAGACGCCGCCGCGACCGTCGCGCCCCCTGTACCAAGCAGTGCTCAACACACCACGTCGCACGCTTCACAGGTGATTTACAATACCTTTACTTGGATTACGGTGTCGGGCTATCAATCTTATACTTGCTAGATAAGTTCATCATTTAACCTGTAGTAAAATGTGCTGGGTAAACTTTAAAAGCTTGGTAACAAACGCTAATCATATTTGGTAACAACTACTAATCACATTTGGTAACAAACGCTAATCATATTTGGTAACAAATGCTAATCATACTTGGTAACAAACACTAACCTTTTTATAGGGAACTAATCGAGTTGTAGTAAGCCAAATCCTTATTTAACTAAGATAATCTTAAATTAACAATTAATCTGTTGTGCTCATCTAATCTTTTGTTTTTTGGGTGCTTATTTTTCAAATTGGCAATTGTAATGAAGATGCAATTTGGATAGTATTCAGCTTTTATATGAATTTACTATTTTTACGTAATAGCCCGAGCTTAAGAATTCTATCAGTTAGTCTCTCCACTATACTCTCCTAAAGTTGTTTAATAGTGCAGATTTTGACCCTATTAAATGTAGAAGTATTCTCGCAAGGTGGTGACCACAGTGGCATCTTCGACATCTGTTTCATCCACGATCACTACTTCGATCACCGCGCCCGTGTCTTCGGGGCTCACCTACAAAGGAACCTCTAGTTCTGGTCGTAATACCAGCCAAACTTCTACGAGTGGTAAGTTCTGTTACTTTTTGTAGATTGCTTCCGATGACTAAATAATGTCAGTGACTTTGTGCAATCATATCAGCAGCGCACCGCGGCTTTATTAGCGCGTATAAAAAAAGTTTTAAAACTTTTATAATATTAAGTAAGACAAGCAAGAATTTACTTAACTATTTTTACATTTACTCCGTGAATGTTCTCGATTGATCGCTAGACTCTAACCTGGGGCAGTATTCGCGTTCCTTTTTTTGTTCGTTTGATGAACGTTTGGTGAGAAGCATCCGAATATTCATCAAACGAGCGTAAAAGAGAACGCGAATGCGGCCCCTGAACAGACATTATTAGTTTTGGGAGTTCATCTTTTCATTTTTCTTATTTGTTCTTATTAATTTTGATTTGTATTTTGTTCTTTTAATTTATTTTGAACATGTGAAACGAGCTACAACAATGAACAATGGATTTCAGAAGTAAAAACTGTGTCGCAGCTGCCAGCCTCCGAACTCGGCACAAAAGGAGCTCTAGACAACATATATTGTAGGTTTTATTGATAAAACTCTGTTTTACGCTGTCCTTCCGAATGGGGTTTCTTTACACGAGTGCTTTGTGTGTGAGCGTGCTCTCAGAATGTGTTTATGTTACATTTCAAACTATGATCAAACAATTCTACTTTGCAAAAATGTAACTACAAATTACTAATTCATCTTCCGAATGGGGTCTTTACACGAGTGCTTTGTGTGAGCGTGCTCTCAAAATCTGTTTAAATTTTAATGCAGTCAGCTCTCAAATTATACAAACCAAAATATTTACGCGCATGTCTATGCTTTTCATACTATGGACCCTTACATCCTGCCACATAATAACCTGTATGTAACGCGAGCGTTAATAAAATCAGCATGAAACTCGTATTACTTCTTACGTTATATTTCGAATTTCCGGTGACGGTGAACCGTGCCTTTTGCTTTCGAACTGGTGCTGGTTGTATCTGTGACTGTAACGCGTGATGTTTTACAGATAAGGGATTGCCCAAGGCCATGGTGAAGCCTAACATTCTGACACATGTTATTGAAGGCTACGTGATTCAAGAGGCGGCTGAACCATTTGCTGTAAGTATACAAACCATATAGAGTGTAAATGTGTTATATTATGTAAAAAGATAAAGCAACATTTTGTTATGCGATGCAACAAATATAATCCAAAAAATGTTTTTACAGGTTAATCGTCCTCTGCGTGAATGGGGCACATCCAACTCTGCATCAAACGCAGCCGCCGCGAACAACACCGCAAGCACGGAACGTGCAGAAGCGCGCGATACACGCGACACCCGCGACACTCGCGAACAGAGAGAGTCCCGCGACATACGTGAAGCCCGTGAAAACCGAGAGCCAAGAGAGAACCGCGACAAGAACCGTGAGTCGCGCGACAATAAGCGCGACTCACGTGATAAGCCGCGTGAATCGCGAGAGGGACACGATAAGGAAGCGAAACGTACGCCGAATTTGGATGAACCTCCGCGTAAGTAATTTTTTACATGCGCAATTTGCACTAAACAGTGTAAGTAAAGTATTTTTTATAGGATTTTAACGCTGGAATCTGGTCTTCTACTGGATGATTGTATCTCGACTTCTTTGAGTCAAAAGTTTTTTATGGAATTGGCCACTCAGGCTTGTACGCAAGTTACGTCCAAAAAGTATAAAAATAATTACTGCAGTTCCAATGGAACCCCACCAGGGTTCTATAAAATGACTTATAAGTTACAACCTAATATTAATTTACAATTGAGCAATTCATATCGAGTGGTTTACTAAATCAGGCCTGCAGGTGAATGTTTTAGACTCGACATGTTTCAAAAGTTTTGGTAGAAGCGCCCCTGATGACGTGTCCGCAAGTTGCGCCCTACTCCAAAGACCAAGCAGCCTACGGACACGCCTCCCAGTTTGAATACACGTTTAGTAAACTTTCTTACAGGCAAGAAGGCGATGCTGGAGAATAAGAACGCATCTCGAATCAGCTCGTCGATCTCTTCGAGTCGTGATGAAGCCGAAGCCGGCCCCTCGAAGAGTTGCCGAAACCAGCCGCGCGAGCCCGAACAGCCCGAAGAGCCGAAACTATCCGTCGCCAACAAATGGAGCGTAAGTATCTCCTCATCCTTTTACAGATTAAGAATAGAAGGTAAAATACCCCTAGAAGTTCCCTGCTTAAACGAACTAATTACAGTCCAAAGGCCGCCGCAATCACAATGAACTGGAGGAACCCGAAAGGCCTCCAAAAGAAGCCGTCGACAAGCGTAGCGTAAGTTTAGATGTCGCTGTTGTCTGTTTAGACTTGTAGATTGAATTGCTACGTACAGAATAGCCTTAGAAATTCCATGTAAGTAAAAGAAACTCTTTACAGTCCAAAAGCCGTCGCCAATACAATCACAAGGAAACGGAGGAAATCGAAGCATCCTCAAAGAAATCCGTACCCGACAAGTGGAGCGTAAGTATCAGATGGCGCTGCTATCAGTTTACATTATTCTAAAAGTAGTTAGAATTACTACGAATAGAAGATGTAATGACTCAGAAGCTCCATGTAAGTTGCGAACTCTTTACAGTCCAAGGGCCACCGCCAGCATCACAAGGAACCGGTCCTACCAGAGGAACCAAAAGCTCCTCTTTCCAACAAATGGAGCGTAAGTATTCATAGGTGGCGCGCTTATCAACTTACACTAGTTAGAGTTACTCACTACGCAGTAACTAGCCTTAGAACTTCAATGTTAGTTAAACAAACTAATTACAGTCCAAGAGCAAAAGCTGCTTCGACAAAACCATGGAGTTCGAAGAAACAGATACCGAAACCGAGGAAGATTATGACGATGAGGAAGAAGAAAGGGTAGAAGACCCCAAAGGGTCCATTGCTGATGATTGGTCTGTGAGTATTGCTAGCTGGGTCTAGTTGGCGCTTCCACGTTTTAAGAGGAAGGGTGTTGTTTTTAGACATTCCATCCTACATTACAGACATACGAGAGAAATAATATATGGGTATTTGTCTGACATCCTCTGAGTTCTTTCTCCTTGGAGATGTATATAAAAGTCATCTATCGTATCAAACAGATCTAAGAGATATGGCAGCGCTATAGATTTTCCGCTGAGCTTTTTGTGGAACCGTGGAGCACACAAATTTATTCCTATTTTTTACCATCTTATTGCACCTCGTACTATCTTTTGTTATTTATGTGGGTAATTAAAATAAGTAGCATTTTTATTTTAGGTTTTTGATGATATGAGAAGTTTTGTATATTTGACATTAGTATTCGTGTTTTATTTTCTAGATGGTTAACGACTGGTTATTTTGATATTCAGTTTTCAGCCGTAGATCAACATTTTCTTTTATTTGCTTAGCAGAATGTGTATTCATATAGAAACGCACGGCGCCGCGGCGCAGCTCCAGTTTTTTTTTTCCTGCAGCATTATATTTATTTTTTTAGTTCGGTTTCGTCTTTTCGTTTTTTGAAGGACCTTACAAAATCTATTTAAAGTTAAACTCTTGTAAATAATGCAATTTTCAAAATTCAGTGATTGAAAAAACTGTCCTTAGACAATGCAATATTACATTTGAATAGAGATTGTAAGGTTTTTATTTATATTTACAAAAATATCTAACATGTTCGTTTGTGGCAGGTTACCGAGGTGTGCGATTTCATTCGCAACATCCCCGGATGCGCTGCTTACGCAGACGACTTCCTCATGCAAGAAGTGGATGGAGAGGCTTTGCTGCTGATCAAGCCAGAACACCTTGTGATGGCACTATCAATGAAACTCGGGCCAGCGCTGAAAATTGTCGCCTGCATCGACGCTCTCCGCCCAGAGAGCGAACAAAACGACAACGATTAAACGACAACTTAGCATGCTTCTTTGGACGTATGCGGCAGACGAGGTACTTTTTAATACTATATAATTATGCTCTAAGCGATTGTTGCCTAGCAAATTAGCCTAGCTATATTAATGCGCTGATTGGATGGTTGATGTCGATGAGACTGCTGTTCGATTTTAGTACTTGATAGCAATGTTATCGGTAAACAACTTGAAAAAATACCTTTGCAATTTAGCCGAAACGTTTGTGCGTCTACTTACCACACTAAAATGTTAGCTTAAGATGTTTGCCGATCTCTGGTACGAGCGCCTTAATATTAAGTAATGAAATCAATGACTAAAGTCATACATAATCATACTTTATTGTGCCCTTGCATAGACAAAGCCAAAACAACGGCTGTTGTAGATATACAGAGTGCCATCGTCATAGCCATCCAGCTTTGCGAAAACTGTCCTATTTGTTTTAATATAGCTGTGTAGGGTAAAACTCATAAATTATGCCTGGCTATTGAAGAAATTAAGAATGTTTAACAATCCAGTTGTTCTCTTTCAGATGAATATATGCCAGGACGACAATTATAATTTACGAGGGAAGAAGGCGCTTCATTTGAGGTTATATTTCGCAGAATGAGAATAATCTGAACTATTCTGTACTTCTTTTATTAAAACGGCATTTTACCTTGGCTACCTGCGGACCCCAGGGGATTATTGTAACTGCAAATAACAAAAGCTGTGTTGTACTTCGTTTTTAGTACAGGTCATTTGATAGGTAACTCTCACGAAGTTTATGTTTAGGTAAATAAGTCGTCTTGTGGTTATTATTGTCGGTATACGTATTTTGAGGAAGCATAATGGCAAAAAACATGAATGTAAAGTAAAGTATTTGAAACGTTATTCAATTTGGAAAACTTTGCTAAACTAAATACTTAAAGACATTTTGTTATGAATTTAAAGTGGTTATTTAACAACTTATAATATTCCGTAGCGTTTGTTTAGTCGAAGACAGTACATTGGTTATAGTCGGCAACAAGTTTCTGAAAATTTTCGGATTTATGTCCTCAGATACCTATATACTTCAAATCGGTATTTTTGGGCTCTTTTTAGATAAATATGTTGGCCAATGTGATACTTAAACTGTTGACTAAAATTGTGATAAAATTTTAACAACTTGCAAAGTTATTCGAGTTTTAAAAACTTAGGGTTCATCTGCTTCCGTCGCTGACTTTACAAGACGTGAGTCAACGATGGAAGCTCACTAAAGATTTATAGGGCCATAGAGGCACTGATAGTTTTTGTGCCAAATCGTTTATGCAAAGTCACAGGCGGCAGATGATCATCACATTCTGACTTTTGCACGCCTGAGAATATCCTTAGTCATAGTGTGCGACCAACGAAGCATCGTCATCGACCGTTGAGTCGGGGAAGTGGCTAGTGTGCAGCAGGGGTCCGCAGAAACTTTATGAAGCTCGCAGACCATTCTGTACTTGGTCAATTTATAGGTTAAAATTTGAACCAAATACTGACGTTGATTCTTTGCAACATATCTAAACAAATATCCATCTCTACACTCGACATACGAGAACGACCAGTTTCCTAAGTTAAACTTTAATGAATGCAGCAAAAAAATCGACGTCATTATGATGATATACAAGTTATTTCGGATAATTATATTTTTTCTTGAAAAGAATTTTCATTTAGATTAAGTAACAAAATGTTATATTATACTCTTCACTTATTGTCTCTTGACGACACTTAGATCTTAAATGTTGGTATATTGTATGACAGTATTTACAGTAGGTAATATTTTAACCGTAGTGATAAAATTAATGTATGTGTTTTAATGTACATCACGACTCATATCACAGTATCTTAAATTCGGAAACATTTCGTTCATATTACTCTAATTGTTCTTTTAGTTTTATTTTAATCCTGAGACGAGTTTTAATGTAATAGATCATTATAAATCAGGTCGTCCCTGTACTTTCTGGAGTGGCTAGATTCCGTTATGTACCTCCTCTAGTGGGTATATGCTTTGGCTCACCTTACTTTAGCGTTTTTTTTAATTCGACTAAATTACGGTGACCGAGGACAGTAAAGTTGTCGAGTGATCCGCCTATTTAGTGTTTATTAGCTTTAAACTTATTTAATTTTGTCCGTTAAGTAATAATCGCTTGTCTCTCTCTGACGTTATTATTATAATTTTACATTATTTCTCTAGTACGTTCGTTTCAAAGGATATTGCAGATTTTTTTATAATTAATCGACGTTCTATTTACGTTTGTTTTATTATTCCGATGTATTTAATGGCTAACTACAGACATGTGACGTAACATTACACCAGAGCAAATTGCAGGTCGGACTTGTGAGTCAAACGTTACTTCGAACCGACCGCGTACATTTTCATGTTCTTTTTGTCTGGAAAATCTTTGCCATACGATAAAGTGTGTTGTTATGTGCCACGTTTTTGTATTACTAAGTCATCAATCGTAATATTTAAGAGTATTTTATCACATTTAGTATAAAACAAACGTACATTTTAAAATATTTTTAATATTAGTAAGCTATTTTATGTCCTGTATAGCGGATCTTTGTCATACATAATTATTATTTCTCCATAGATGCTTGTAGTTATGATTAATATCATTGACCAGGTTGCTTTGCCGTAGGAAATGTAATAGTGATAAATAAGAGTAGGTATTGTCATATTCAACTAGATTACAATAGATGTAACATCTGTGTTTCACTATAGTTATTCAGTAAAACTTTTTTGTCTTTTGATGTTTATTGTCCGATCTTAACTAATTGTTGGTCACGGTTTTCAATCGCCTTATAACTTTTATCTGACGCATAAACTTGCGATCAGATTGCATAAAAATGAAATCAAGCTACCATTTATCTACTATATAAAAATAAGTCGGGTTTTCCTTCCTGACGCTATAACTCCAGAACGCACGAACCGATTTCCACGGTTTTGCATTCGTTGGAAAGGTCTCGGGCTCCGTGAGGTTTATAGCAAAGAAAATTCAGGAAAAATTTTAATAGAAAAGCGGGGAAAAAATGCGCAGACGAAGTCGCGCGGGTCAGCTAGTTCTTCATATAAAAGTTATTTGACGATTGAAAAGTCGACCTTTGATAATGTATCGTTGTGCAAGTAGAAAACGCTTGATGTTTTAGAGATACAATAATTATATTAATAAAACGTAGTATTACTTATAGGCACGTATGACAGCTTCGCTGTATTGGACTAGGTAAATTGGTATTCAATTAAACACTGCTTTTTAAATCTACTTTTTATAAATTATTTTGTTCACTATATCTATAAATAACTTCAAAAACAAAGTAATTCAAAAGACTGTTGAAAGTATTTCTGATAGTTTGGCTTTAGCCTTCATTAAGGGACAGTTACATTTTAAACCGTAATGAAAAAATAACGTCCATTTACCTGAATTATTAGATACTTAATACATTTTGATTGTTCGGAACTGTTAGATTAGAAGTTAGAGGACAATACGTGCAATTTAATTAAATAACGCCGACCATACGGTCTATTTTATTATTATTGAAGATTTACTCTGAAAAATAAAATGTATGGTGCTGTTTTATTAATTGATTTTGTGGCATTTTAGTTAATTTTGTATTTTTTGTATATATATCTAACATTTTAAACTGCGCAGTTATTATTTCAATGCAAATATAAATTAATTTACACTGCATGTTATTGTGTAGCATAATGTAAATAATCTTTAGTTTTTAACTTGCGATAAGTTTTTATATACTTTACATTAATTTGTTGTTTAGTTTTATACCAAAAACAGGTCAGTAAACATCCGGGAGAAAGTTGATGGAAAATAATTGTACTTAGGATTCTTGTGTCTATCTAACCAATTAAAATGGTTAATGTTTTAGAAAACACATTTTAATATAATGTTCACACGTTATGAATGTTTAACGTAAAATTAGAGTTAAGTAATTTAAAATTTATGATTCGGTATTACAGTTGTATGTTTACGTGGAATAATTGCGGTCATAATGCGCGCGTTTCATCAGACTGTCAACCCGTTCGTTCTGTATTAAGCTGATGTTTGTTTCCAAAATGGCGACGACGCCAACAACGGGTTCGCAGGATTGGTGAGATGCCCGTAGACCGATGTGGCAAACGCAAAGGCCGGTGACGTCATTAAACGTTAAGCAGCGTTCGCGCACCATCTCTGTCGCTACCCATAACCACATTGGAGACGTAGTTTTTATTTGTACATTATATAAAACCGCTTACACACTGCCCCAGCCTTGTAAAAAATAATTTAATTAGTTTTGTGTGAACTCATGTATGTATTTAATTAGCTACTAATGGATGTTTTTGGTGTCTCTTTCGATGTTGTGTTATTCGATTACAGAAATATGAATGTAGTGTATTTTATATTTGTGAGACTCACTTTGCTCAAAAACGATGCATGGTCCATGTATAACGATTAAATAAAGCAAATGAGACTGATATGTATAAGTTTTATTTCAACCAAGTATTAATTACATTGTTATAGCTCGCGTCACGTAAAAAGAACGCTGGCTGTCAAGCTGCGCCATGGTCAATTTATGGGTCCATTTGACGGTACGAGGCGAGGCGCGGGGCGGGAGGGTCGCGCGCCACAAGCTTGTCAGCGCGCTATTGGTTCATCAGTTGGCCATTGCCTTCCGCGCTGGGTCCACGTACCGTTTGTGCGCAAAATACCATCGCGCACAAAAGTTTTTAATTACGAAATCGTTTCACATAAAAAATTGAGAAAAATATTTATGGCGTAGGTATATAGCTATAAGGAGAGAAAGGTTGATAATAATACATTTCAAATTGTAAAACAATGTATGAAACGGACAACTAAAGCAAAAAAACGTTCCGAGTCTACAGTGAGACGAATCAAATTGTAAAACGTTCAAAAGATTCGGAATCCCACTATGAATTAATGGAAGTTGTTTCAACATTATCTTTAATGTTTTTTAATACGATTAAATTTAATTTACGGAATTAAATATGTTATTAATTCTATTTAATGAAAATTATATCTAATATATTCGAATGTACCTACCAATAACCAATACACGAAGCCGTAAGCGAAAGGCTCGTTCAAAAATAAAACAATAGGCCGATTACTTTTGTGCGCGAGTGTACCCATGCGCAAACATACCCCCTCCACTTTTTTCCAGCGTTCTTTTTAGGTGACGCGAGTTATACCATCTTTACGAAGACAGACAACCTAGCACATTGGCCGACAATCTTAGAGCTACGCTATAAAATACCTTCTCATAGGTAATAAATGAAAATGAAAACATTCTTTTAAAACTCTATAGTGCTATATTTTGTAAACATAGTCTCTTTGCAATGACGAACACTTCATATATACAATCATATCATCATAGGAATTGCTATAATCATTGCTAATAGCAGTATCAGCCTACAAAAATCTAACTATTCGGTAAACTGTATTTTGTTACACATTGTCGTAGCTATTTTGATATTTATTTCGAAAATATAAATATTAATCCTACAGCAGCGCCTATTGCATCTCAAACTAAAGCGAAGTTTACCCCTAGACTTTACATATGTATTTCTTTTAACTTTGTGTTATTACTAGTATGCATTGTAAGTAGGTAGTTGGATGTGAGTTTGTTACTATCTTGCGTAGCTCGGGAAGAAGATATCGGCGTGACCAGGGTCCTCATATCTGTACTGTGGCTGTCCGCGGATTGTATCGTATTTGCCCTTCATATTCTTCGCCCGACCCCCTTTCACCTTCTCCAGACTAGGCCTCAGTTTAGAACTTTCTATAATTTTCTGAAACAACATTAGTGGATCGTTCTTGGGATGGAAAATATTTCTTATTAAGTACTTACCTATATTTGATTCGCCAAGGTAAACTAAGTAAACTTTAGGTTACCACATAGAACTGACCAAGAATTGACGATTGACATCAAATTTACGATGACGCCTCAAATAGAATAGTGAAAAAATACTTATAGTAAAGTATTTTTTTCGACATACTTAAGTTAGTACTTATGATATGACTAATTTTCACTCTGCTAGTGCAGAACGCCCGCGTTTTCGTTCACGTCGTCCAACATAGCCCTTGCATGTATTAAGATATAGATTTTGGATGGAAAGGTATATTAAGTAGAGAAAAATCGGTTACCCTGTTCGACTCGCCGAAGTCGATTGGTCGCGTGGCAGGCAAAGGACGTATCATCATCTTCGTCTTAGTCAGCGGAGAGTTGGGGCCTTTGAACGATATCCAGTATACAGACTGGCCTTTATTCTCTTCCGCCAAGGTCGTATATTTGCCGTTCAAATTACTGAAATAAGAAAGTAAGCTGGTATGAGTCAGTGGCTACCTCTGGTGATGGAGTTTTATGACTGCCTGAAAAAATGACAATGGGTAAGTAGCTATGTAAAATCGATATCAAAGTCGATCTAGTGGTGGAGTTAGTACCTACTCGTACCAAAAGCCAAAATGTGGTATTGTTTTCTACCATGTACCGATTTAGCTATTTTTGAAGTAGATAGGCATGTAACACACAAAATATGTTTCCGGTCTAACTATCAAAAACTAATATTTTTATCAGCATAGGCTCACTGAGGTGAAACTTATGTACAACAACTTACTTATCAACATTCTTGAGTAGAATGTGTCAGACCGGAGACTTAGTGACGTAATATTTGTTCAGGATCGAGAGTTATGTTAATACCTATCTTGGGGTAGGTCGGTAGGTACCTTTTGTCACATTCCTTGTACCACCAAGCGCCGCCGTGCTCAGTGGCACAGGCGCCGTCTTTCCACTCGTCGTTATCCACATCGGGCGTAGAGAACTTCTGTCCAGCGTGATAAGATAGAGAATCTCCTGCAAACAGTTAAGAATTTAAAATTCAACTTTAGGTTAGTTCATTCATAAAAAAACCATACAAGTTCTTTTTCAATCCAGTGTTCGTACAGTTATCTTGATTCGAAAAACAAGAAAATATAATGTTAATTTTATCTTTTTGCTCACTGGGTTTTGTGACTTCCTAGCTTAAGCAGAATCACAATAACTGACACATCAACTGATGCTGTATTAACTTACCCACATTACATAGGGACCTTCAAATACCTATATTAATTCTTTAACAAAGTTGACTTCTGCATCATACAAGCTGGGTTTTACTCATGAGACATAAAGTGGATAGTAGGTATCTGTGACAGGCTGTGTGTGCATTGTGTTCGTCACCGAAAGTTGTGAAGGTGAACAAACCTGCTGTGCCATAGTAGGTGCCAAGCGTGCTGATCCTGAAACCTTCGTGCTCCGGTCCCAACGTAAATACAGAGAAACTTGCGTAAGCTTCCTGAAAAGAGGCACTTAGGTATGAATTGTGTATCAAGCGATGATTTATTCTTTTGACATAGAAACTATCACAATTTGGACGCTTGGTTTACTGAATATGAGTGCTTATTACTACGATAGATGGGAGTTAGTTACCTGACCGTGTTGTGTTTCTACCTCGACCCTGAGCTCGTACAGTTTCTGATTCGTCAAAGAGTTGAGCTTCTCAAGCCCCAACCAGAATTCGCCAGCCAGGTTTCCGAAACCATATTTATAGTCTGACCACCCTTTATAGAAGTCTTGCGAGCCGTCGAATCGATTTTGAAAAACCTATTGAGAATGAGACTGTAAGTAGGTAATATTTTATATTTAGCTCAGAATGAGAATAAGGATAGGTACATGATATTCTAAATGTAGTAAGGTAGACAATAAAATGCAATGCGAAATAATATAAGAACTTACCTACTTTCTTGTAATTTTTTGTGGGCATAAGTGCCTCAAATTTCAAATAGGTACTACGAGAGTGTGAGTCGAGAGTAAAGACGTACCTATATAAGATTATTCTAAAAGAGGATAAAGCAGTGTACCTATGTGACGGACGCCATGTTGAATCCTAAGCAAATCGTAGGATTCTTGAGTTAACTCCCGAGCGACAGCGTTTATAGTTAACTCCCAAATGAAACGAGGGATTTAATGACTAGAATCCTGAGACAGCGAGGGATTCAAGAACGTTCAAGACTAAGTGAATGGTAAAATATTTCATTGAAATATTGACATTTCAAATTCAAATCTCATTACTGCCCTGTGCAAAGTGTGTAATGAAATTCCAAAGGTACTTAGTTCCTATATTACTCCAGCCGGGCATTCTTTTTTGAGGGATAAAATTATTTACTTTGAGCTATGTAGTTTGTATGATATAAGGTTTACTTTTAGAGCTGGTTGAGTGAAGGCACAATGAAAGCCTTACTAAATAGGCACGAGAATAAAAGCAGTAGGGCATACAACTGATACCAAGTAAACTCTACCAAAACAACTACCTACGTATGTCATGTAGAACAAATCTTAAATTTTCCTTCAAAAGACATCAACGCACACCCTTCTACGGAGCTACGGTTTACGTAGAGGTTTCGGTTCTCTTTATTATTTTACCTACAACGGAGGAAAATTGATTGTGTATGCTAATTGATGAGATAAATGATTATTAGCAACAAATACCTCTATAATATAAAAAAAAAAAAAATGTCTACATGAAATGCTCTAGGAAAGGTTTAAAAAGTATGAACTACTTATCCCTCAAATCAAACAAGTCATACATTTTGTAAACCTCTACCTAGGTATGTAAATACCTGCTGCTTTTGAAACTTCCATTTAAAAATAATTAATTACCTACCTAATTTTTTTCCGAAAACTTCAAAATAACCTAATAAGTATCTGCTTGACTATTTCAAGTAAGTTTTGACTAATAGGTAATCCAAACTTCTTGAATTATTTGAATGAACCTGAAAAGACGATCTAACGATCGACTCGAACCGTATTGACACAATCTTGTGTACAATATTATCCACAATCGTCTTCTATGTACACACTGCCAAATAAAAAATACACTCACTGTCCATCCTCCGCCCGCTGTGGTAAGATCGCAAAGTATATAAAACGGCTCCATATCATCCGGTCGGATCTTGTAAATGCCGGAAACATTAAAGCCTTGCATTTGGATCTCGTGGCAGTCAGTCGGGTATCGCTCAGCCCGGTCAACTCTCTGGCTATCTCTAAGGCTAGCGAAAAAAAAATAATATAACAATATTATTATTTATCTTTAACTCTCAGCCATAATTCTGAATTCTTAGTAATATGGCTTTCGTTAGTAAAATTTTGGCCTGTGCTTTAACAAGGTATTCCATGGAAACAGTAGTTGTACCCTAACATCGTACTTGCATAGTTATGCACTAGGCAACTCCAACATATTTCTCCTCGAACATGCACTCCTGGTAGTCATGGTGCGAAAACACCTGTTTTAGATCTATACTTTGGGACATGCGCAGATTGGCATCGATCACGTGATTTTACGGCGCGGCAGAAGAACCCTACCTAGCTAGTGCAACGAGGTTGTTCACTTTCTTGCAATTATGTTCAATATGCGTTTTGTGATATCTCCAAAAGACAGTCTTAAAACATATGCTAACAAGCTATGCTTAGTTTGGGGCTAGATGATGCTGTGTGAAATTGTCCAGCATTATTTATTTATTTTATTATTTATATAAAAAAACGTAGGTAAACAGGGTCACGACTGTATCCCCAAGGCGCGGGAGACATTCTCTCAGATTTTTTTATGTATTCCAGATCCTCTGAAGATTTCTAAGGGGGCTAGTCAGAGGCATGTCCAAATACATATTTAATACATGCCTACAACTTGCAGGTGTTAGTATTACCCCGTATTATATACGTGACAGGTTGCATGCATGCCCATCGCCGCCTATAAGAATACTAACTGGTTTCCTCACGATGTTTTCCTTCACCGTTTAGAGCACGTGTTAAAGCGCATATAAGTTTTACGATATATAACATATAAACATTGCAAACACTTACAAACGCCAAATCTTTTTAACTGGGATTCGAACTCGCTACATTATAAAAAAATTGAAAAATATGTAATACACAATACATACATAATAATAATGTAGTAATAAAACTATTAAACTTTTCGGGTTTCGTAATGGCTACCCTCCTACCTCTGATTGCATCTATCTATACTGGTATAATCCTGATAGGAGAGCCTGAACTGAATATAGTAAATATCTATAGCCCCTATTAGGGCCCTGCCCGTCCGCCGGAAGTCTAGTGTTGTGCTTGTTAAATATTGATATATTGATCACAATGCATATACTGTACCCACATATTGTTTGGGGCTATATGATACTTTGTGAAATGTCCAACATTATTTAGGTATTATTATTATATAAAAATGTGCTTCGTATCCGTCTTGTCTCTACATAGGTGCCACAAACAGCAGCCCCGTTCCGAAATGATCATAAGCGTTGGGTGTGCCAACCGTCAATTTATGTCGTTATATTTAACTGAGATGCCTGACATTTTTGAAGTCACGGGGTAACTATCGAAAACTTAGGTACCTATACCTATATTAAGTATTCGATTGGGCAAGTATCATTCTATTTTTGGAACGAGGAGACTATGCAATAAACTAACATGACTTCCGAAGCAAGGTCAGTTCAGTTGAGAATTGTTCTAGCGGTCACCCATCCATTCAGAGTCCGCGTAGAAAATTTATTATCTTCGACGGTCTATCAATGAACGACTTGTTATTTCTTAAAGAGCGCTTCATTAGATTAGAGCTCGTCTCTACATCACTAGAGGCGGATTGAATTTAAGGTGGGGGGTGGAAGCTGCGAGTAGGGTGAGAAGTGGGTGGCATTGAACTCCTAGTTGCTACTGGTATCCTGGTAGAACGGCGGCAAAATGTGTTATATATATTGTGGTCGAATCATGCCATGTTCCACAAAGGTGCTATTTACCAATTTCTTGAAGACAACTATTATTCAAGTATTTGAAGAAAACTGTAGAAGTAGGTAAATTCAAAGTAATAAGAACAGTTATTTGACGATTAAGCTCAGCATAAAACTGTGATAATACATACTTGCA
This sequence comes from Epirrhoe alternata, assembly GCA_963565295.1. Lineage (NCBI taxonomy): Eukaryota > Metazoa > Arthropoda > Insecta > Lepidoptera > Geometridae > Epirrhoe > Epirrhoe alternata. The sequence continues at coordinate 9,463,974 of OY751375.1, forward strand.
ATCGAATTTCTTCATCCTTTGTTCGTGGAGTATTTTTCTAAACTCATTGACCATCGACATAGAGTCGCCTGTCTCAGCCGGCCTGTTGGGAAATAATAATATAATTAAGTGTAGGGAATAAAATAAAGTAGGAATGACGCCACTTGCACATGGTTGACATTCCCTGAGTTTGTACAAAGCGAGACAAAATTTTTCATACGCACTGCCAAGTTGTGGAACGCATTGCCGAGTACAAGGGGTCTTCGAATCAAGAGTAAATAGCTTTCTTCTAGGAAAGCATGCTTCATCTTAGACTTGCTTAATATTAGGCAGAGTGAGGTCAAATACCCTATTTAATAACAAAATTTAACTTCGTAGAGTTAGTTGCCAACTCTGGTGACAAAGATTTTAAGGAATAAGATGACATATACGAGTACCATTATCTTTACAGCAAAGATGCCAAAGGTTTTCTCTATCCGTCACGGTTTACCAGCGGTCCCTCGAAAAAACATCACTTATCCGGGATAAAATATAGCCTATGTTCATCAGGGGTAATGTAGGATTCTAATGGTGAAGGATTTTTCAAATCGGTCCAGTAGTTTCGGAGCCTATTCAATTCAAACAAACATACAAACAAACTAATCTTTCCTCATTATAATATTAGTATAGATTGAAAGCTCTCTCATAACAAACTCTGCACTGCACTGACGAAGTCGTGCGGGTCAGCTAGTAAATTATAATTAAGAACTTTATTCTTGCGTTCTTCTCATAAAGCAAAGGTAACTACATCGATACACCGCTATTGTATTCAAGGAATCAAATTGGTGAAAACATGAAATTCAGGCGGTCTGCTCAGAAAAGGTTGACGAAGTAGTCGGCCGCCTGACTTTCTACCAGGTGTCCATAACATTGCGAGGGTAGATTTTGGATACGACAACGCATGCGTGCAGGTATTCATTAAGGGGAAGAATACCGAAACGCGCAATATTTGCAGTAGCAACTATTGTTATCCCAAAATTGACCTCAGATAAATAGTGGGTGAATGCTCGTTTGAGACACAAGAGGATTCTTGCGACGAGAAAAATGCTTCAAAGTCAAAGTCAAAAAGCAATTATTCAGTAGGACCGCTGGGATAGTCTTAGAACTAATTTTACTCCTGTTCTTTCGCGACCAATACCGCAAATCAGGGCAACAAACACGGTTTGTGGCCTATCATTATTTTAGGTGATCCATCTTAAAACTAAAAGTCAAGCTCCAGTGGGGAGCCAGTCACAGATTTTTTTTTAAAGAAAGTTTACATGTGCAGATATTGTCTATACAGATATTATTTATTCGTTGGGATAGTAGTTTGTAGGTAGATATCGTATCTACTTAGTTTCTGATATTCTGATTCCACCTATGAAATCCTAACCTAGTGTGGGCATAGGATGTATGTAACAGTTGGGTTTTATTTTTTTATAATAATAATTGTTATTTTAATGATAGTTAAACTGTATTTTTTTATTTATTCTTTGTAAATTTACGAAGTTTTTTATTTAATATACCTAGTCCATATTATTATTTAGAGATGCTATACTATACACGCGCAGGATAAAATCTAAAGCCAGGCGTGGGTACTGGGTATCCTGCCCTTAATTATTTACCCCTCGTTGTTTGCTGGTTGTCCTAGTACAAATTCAGGCGGTATGCAATATTTGGTTCGTTTGCGTTCCTCGGGATGAAAAATGTTTTGGTGCCATCACCAATGGATTGCTTTATTTCGCCAACTCTACAAGTACCCAACAAGTACCCTACCCTATACTCAACAAGTACCCTACCCTACCTACAGTAGGTACTTAGGAAAATATGAAATATGAAAATATTGATTAATTCAAAACAAGGTTTTAAAAATTATTATTTAGATAGATTGACTGATTCTATTGTAATTTTATGTACATATTGTAGCAGGAATTTTGCCTGTAAATAAATATATAAAAATAAATAAATTATGAGAGGCGTTCAGGACTTCAAATTAAGAACTTTGGCGAAAAATACTTACTTATAATAAATTAATAAGTTTATTAATTTAAAAATTTAAATTAATAAACTTATTAATAAATTAATAAGTTTATAAATTAATAAACTTATTAATAAATTAATAAGTTTATTAATTTATAATAAATTAATAAGTTTAAGGTATATACACCGCTATTTTATGACTACCAAAAAAAATTTAAGGACAGTTGCAGCAGATGCAGAAAATGATAATGGCACGGTCAGAACTTTTTTTTATTTAACTATCACAAAGTTATCGAGGATTGTAGTCAACCAAAACCGAACAAAATTTCAAGAAAACTGTACAAATAAGTACTATAGACAACAATCGCGTACAGACTCTCATTCGAACTATGTTCTCGTATCATCCCCAGTCAGTAAAACCGCAGTAATATCATAGCTATCATATATTTAATAGTACTTGAACCAAAAATATTTAAATTAAATATATTTAAGGGCTGAGCCAATATATACCTACATAAGTTAGTTTAAAAGTAACCTACCAAATGTTGCAGTGCCCCAGCGGGGTTCATGTTATGAAACGCCTACCTATATTTAAGACATTGTAACTAACATGAAGCAATAAACAAAATTGAATTGAATAAATCCATGTCTGACTCGTCTCGTCTCCTTTTGAGGTTATAATTTTTTTTTCTCTTTTTTTGAGTTTTAACTACATAAATGTGACCAGTAACAGACACCGAGACCATGTTTAAAATTTTTTTGGTAATTACAAAATAGCGGTGTATAATAAATTAAAAAGTTTATTAATTTATTATTACCTTAATACGCAATGCCCTTGCATTGCGTATTAAGGTAATAACTCGTGTAGGTAAATCAATATCTTAAAAACAATTTATTATAATACGTTATTTTCTTTACCCACCACATTCGTAAAATGTTCCTACTTTATGGTTTTTAACCGACTTCAAAAAAAGGAGGAGGTTCTCAATTCGCCTGTATGTTTTTTTTTTTTTTTTTTTTATCATGTTACGCGATTACTCCGCCAATTGTGGACCGATTTTCAAAATTATTTTTTTGTTTGAAAGGGTATACTCCAGAGGTGGTCCCATATAAATTTTATTCCTGAGGGTTTGATAGTTTTCCCGTAAAACTCTAAAAACCTTCCCTCCTAGCCATTGTAAATCGAATCGACAGATAAGTCTAAGACTCTTTATGCAATATGTCAAATTGACAATTTACTAATGCCAGGAACTCACGTGTCGCGAGACTTGACATAAAATGTATGCAGTTTTGGTAATTATTGCCTTTAGACGCCGGTGGAGCCTAAGCATTATCTGTTTAGCATTATTTCTTTCTTTCAAGCTGATCTGATGATGGAGTCAAGAGCTGTTCCAGGGAACTCCTCAGAAAATAGGTTGATTAAAATGAAATTTTGTACTTACATCGGTGAGTTCAATCAGATTACGGTAATACATTAAAGCTTGTACTTGTTGATATTAAAAAAAAACTTATTCTTATTTAGATTTTTATGGATGACTTATTGATTCCTTGAGTCACGCCGTGTGTAGTGTCGAACATTGAAGTCGGTTTTTCTTTTAGTTTTAAAATGTAATTATTTAAGACCATTCTCGAGTTACGCAGGTACCTATCCAGGTGTATACAATTCCTATTTATTTGGTGTGTTGTCTTAGGAATAGAATAATAAGTAGGTAATAGTACATTACGATATTAGTGCGTAAAGATGGTTATAACATGCGAGGCGGAATTTCAGCCCGAGCCGCAGGCGAGGGCGTAATTGAGCCGAGCATGTTATAACCAATACGCACGTATATCGTACGACGTTTTTTAACACATTTGCGAGGAAACAGAAAAAAAAACATTTTAATTATACTCAATCTGTGAATGCACCAAGGGTGGAAGTTAAAAATTTGATGACGTAGCAAGTGATTTTTATCGTTCTTTGCTTATTACTCTTATTACATTACATTAAGTTAAAGAGAGTCAAGTATATTACTACCAAGGCAGTTTTGGCCTTTCCGTACAGGGTTTCTGGTTACGTAGGTTACATAAACCTCTGTCCTATGAAACCAAATTAAAGAGGTCAGAGAAACTGAAAGTTTACCTTCTTGTTGAGTGACATTATTCCGTATCCATGGATTGTTTACATGGAAACGTCATTTTGATGAAGGCTAATAAAATTAAATTTTGTTATAATTACTAAAAGTTTTTGAGAAAAAATTGGAAACAAGTAAAATTAATGATCTAAACTATGTCTTGTGCAGTGCCATGCTGTAGGTTTCATTCATCAAGACGCCAAAATAATGATGAAATGTTACGCTACCAACGGTAAGTGTTTTTTGGTATTGTAGTATCAAAGTCTTAATTTTAATGCATTCGGGGGATAATTTCATACAAAATACTATCATGGAATCTTGTTTAATAAGGATTAATCGAATGCTATAGGCAAAATATACAAATCATATTTGTTATCATAGTGTTGTACTCGATTCTATCGACATCGATAGTTTTATGTAGTTTTTGACGACCTCTGTAGCGCAGTGGGTGAAGGCTCGCCTGCGACGGAAAAGGTTGCGGGTTCGATCCCCGCGGCGAGACCAATGTTTGTGTGATCTACAAATATTTGTCTCGTGTCCGGGTGTTTCTATGTATAATATGTATGTATTTACAAACAAAAAGTATATAAGTAGTATATCAGTCATCTTAGTACCCATAACACAAGCTCTGCTTACTTTGGGGCTAGATGATGCTGTGTGAAAAGTCCAGCATTATTTATTTATTATTATTATTATGTTGGTGGTTGGTGAGGCTGAACTTATTTTAAATTTTTTTTCCGGATTTATGGAATTTAGTACAAATAATAAATAGGTACTTAATTAAATGGCTAGAAGGCTGCAAACATTCTAGTACGTTTTAAGATAAGATAATGTTTATTTAGAGACAAGTATTATACAAGCTTAAAGTAATGTAACAAACAATTAAATTTAGTTATAATAATAATAGTATAACTTAGGTATGTGATTGTACCTATTTATGCTTGCGTAAACAATAATGATGTGCGCTAAGAGCCGGACTAGATTTTCTGTGTCCCGGTTCCCAGCGCCCCCTTTCGGATTAGATTTGTATGTATGTTTGAATGAATGAATGAATGAATAAACGTTTGTTTGTTTAGTGATTGATGAAAAAGTTATACCTACCTACCTAGTAGGTAGAACTTTATTATTAGAATCATTCATGTTTGGTTAACGCTAACGTAAATCTAAAACTGTTTCAGGAAACCGTAATAATAATATAGACGAATGGAGCTCCAAACCGCAAGAAGCGCTTTGTAAGAAGGAAATGCAAAAATTATAATGTAAACTAATGGTTGGAATGGAAGGAATCAAACTGCAAGTTTCTTGATGGTCCTTCTTGGATTGATCCAGGAATAAGGCGCTTAAATTCATCTAGCTTTAAATGATTCTAAACCTAAGTTAATAGCATTATGTAAGGCTCAATGCACATTGAATTGGGAAGCGACGCGTCAATTAGTTTTATAGCAAGCCATTATAAACCTTATGACCAATGGAACAAGATATAGAATCGCTTGTAGAATCAACGAGATCTGGCGAAGCCATCTAGCGGGCCGCGCTGGCCCGAGTGGTTCATTCTACAAGCGTTTCTATATCTTGTACCATTGTTCATAAGGTTTATAATGGCTTGCAATAAAATAATTGACGCGTCGCTTGCCAATTCAATGTGGCTTAAACCTAATAGTAGGTAGGTAAACAGAGTTATACTTTAAAGAAAATTCAATTAAACGACTGAAATATAGGCACATACATACAGGTAAGTAATAGCCAGTCCCTGCCCGTGGTCCACCACAGGTCCCGTAGTACCTACTAATCGGGTGTTAATGATATTCCTGAACACAACATACCTACTCCATACCCATCGGTGAATATTATGGAAACCCAATCAGTAGATTAGGATTGGTACCTACTTTAAAAATATTGTTACAAAATAAATACTTTTTGACTTTGTCCTCATTGATTTCAACAAAAAATAGCCCCCTAAGTAGCACTTTTTTCATGGTATTACGGAAGCTTACAGTCCCTGGAAGTTTTAGAAAATACTCAAATTTTTGGATTCCTAATTTTATGTTTAAAATTAAACGTTGACTATCTTAAACACAATATCGTAACTTTGGATCTAAACTTTTCTACTTGCACTAATGCTAGACAGCTGAGTTTTGTATGTATGAAAGTACAATTCAAGTTAATTTTTTAACAAGAAAATAAATTTGAAAATTCTCCCTTTTTTTTGATAACTAATTCGTTCCAATCGGACATTCTCATTATAAAGCTTTAAATGCGTATAACTCGAAAACTAAAAAAAATCGTAGAACATAGGTACATGGGGTATTTCTTGATAGCCCTGGATTGGATGGATGTGAGAAACTTATTATTTTTCCTATTAACGTCACTGAGTGGACCACCCTGTATTTTAAATAATAGGTATCTGGGTAATAGCTATAATCAACTTTTAACTTACTTCTTCTTGTCGTGTCACTAGTTCTTCCGAACCAGTAATTTTAGAAAATTTTATCGACAAACAATATTTTCGATGACACTTATGTTCACATCTCTATTAAAATCTATAATTCTCTATGGAACAAATTAGTGTGTACGGAAAGGACAAAACTGCCTTGATAGTAATATACTTGACTCTCTTTAACTTATTGCTATGAACTTATGAGCAAGAAGGAAAGTACGATAAAAAAACCTTACTACTTGAAAACATTCTATCTTTTCTAGCGGAGCGGCCGCGTTTGATCATCTAAGGAATGCACACTGTTGCTTTCCCGCCATTTTAACAGCGCGCTAGCGCTGCCTACTGGCGCCGCGCGGCGATTAGTTCGAAATTTGAATAGCAACAGCGCGCTGCTCACTAGCTGGAGGCACGACTCCAGCTCGGCGGCGATCAGTTCCATATTTGAAATGGCAAATAATGCTGTTATGGAATTTGTATGGACTATAACATAACTATTTGCTTTGATAACACACGCGTTTGTTATGACCCGCTTTACATATTTAAAACCGGTGGAATTACATCAGCTTTACGAGCAAGGGTGTTAAAAAAATATTTTACCATTTTCATGCACATCATGACAAAATTATTCTAAACATGTAAATCAGGCGGTTGGGCCCGACTGCTCTGAAAATGTTCACGAAGTAGACAGCCGCCTGATTTTCCGCCGATTTTCACCAGGAGTTCATAACTTTGAAAAGGTAGATGCTTGTAGAATATATCAAAATTAATACAAAATCATTTTCTTAGCAAGAAAATGTTACTAGGATGCCTCAACCCTTTCATATCGAAACTTCTTACTCATTCCGAAAAATAATAATTTATACTATTTTCTACATATTATCACACTAATCTGTGGTATTATGCAAGAACGAACTTCATGTAAATAAATAGGTAGGTACTTATCTTAAAAACAAATTAAAGTTAAGTTACTAAGGTAAGTAGGTAGTACCACAATAATTTTAAGCTTTTCGAAGACCATGGGTTAAACAAAGTGTGTCCACAATTTAACTAACCAATTCCTATTTTGATTGGTGTGTTTTCTATAATAAAAATAGATATGCTTAACTTTTATATATTTTTTTAACAATGCCATCAAAACATGAAAATTAGGCGGTTGGGCCCGGCTGCTCTGAAAATGTTTAAGAAGTAGACAGCCGCCTGATTTTCCGCCTCTTCCGCCTTCTTTAGGCGCGTTGATCAGTTTTGCCATGGATTTAGCATTGAACCTTTTTGGTACCTACACTGGATTCCGCATTTCAAGTTGAACTAGGAAATTGTCCGTCATATTTGTCACTCTATGGCCCATTTTGCCTGTGTTAAAAAGAGAGGTCGCAATGACACTTGCGTACCGGCCTGTGACGTAGCGCGCCACCTCTATACCATAGATTTTTTGTTTACACACCAGCTGGTGTGCAAGTTCGAGATGTAAAATTTTCTCATAAATAAATGGCTTTTTTGGACTATGTTTGTGATAAGGTGCTGGTTTGGCAATTATGTCCTGTGCTGTTTCACAATTTCCAAGCAGAATCGGTATGCTTACGGAGAATGAAACAAATATTTATTTTTATCGGTAAGTCATACCAGTGAAAAATACGTTTATGTTTAGAGTTACGGAAGCTATTTTATAAAAAGTTAATCATAGCGTCATTTAACATCGTTTTACTTCGATTTCATGCGTGTATTTGGGTAATCTCATTTAGAATTTTCATTCTAGCGAAATTTACATTCCATTTTTGACATTTCTTGTACTCCATCGCTGCGCAATAGTGTTGTAGCTGTATCGACATATTTATCGATATTTAATGCATTTTTTTGTAAAGATACTAGGTAGGTACGAACATAACTATTAACTTGGTCTATTTTACATTCTGGATTCCAGCTGACCTAGATTTGAAATAATCGTGGATTAGAAATATCGAGAAAGGCGAAGAATGGAGTCCTACACAACTACAAGAATATGTTCCACTTTGAAAAATCATGGTATACGGATGAAAAATTTTGCATTCTTATGCAGTGCCAAAAATATTTCCAAACCAACTTTTGTCGTGCAAACCTGTAAGAACGAAGAAAATGTCAACTCATTTTTTGACGTGAAAACTTCTTTATGCGCTTTGGGAATTTTTGAGATGGGGATAAATCTTTGGATTCACTGCACGAGTCTCGTGCCCGGTACAATTCAATGGTTCGTTTGAAGGTAGCTACGAAATACGGATCCTACCCTCAATAACGTATTCTTTATTTTCTGAAATTACCCAGAAAACGAAAGCTTGTAGCTAGACATTCTGGCTATGGAGCGTCTTCATCTACTGCTTTAGATATCGAGGAATACCATCTAAGCAGTCTGTTAATTATTGGTTAAAACGATTTAACCAATAATTAACAGATAACAAGTATATTAATACTTGTTTTATTTTGAGGACTTTAACTGGAATTACATGTTTTGAATTTGATATTGTTTTATTTTAATTATTAGGTAACTGAAGAAGTCTGAAAGTAGCGCCGGTGACTGAAAAGTTGAGGAGTAATAGGTTAGCACGTAATGCGGAGGGATGAACCTCATGTAACTAAAAGGGTGACGGAAATGAATGATGGATATGTGAGTAGAGTAGAGGTAGACCTAAGAAAAGATGGATGAATTGTGTGAAAGAAGATATGGGTAAAAGGAGTGGATATGGAGATGACGAGTGATAGAGGAGAGTTGAGACAGAACATTTTGTGCCGACCCCGCATAAGCGGGATAAGGGCAGGCCAATGAATGATGAATAATAAGGCAACTACAATTTTATTTCGTTCTACAGTAATAAAATAATTCGTTCTACAGCAATAAAATAATACCTTTATAGAATAGACAGACAAGGGTTTTGATGACCACCATTCAAAATCGAAGAGGAAAAATGATTGGACATCTTATAAGACATGACAGCTTTATTAAGAACATCATAGAAGGAAAAGTGGAAGGAAGACGAGGAAGAGGCAGGCCTAGAATCAATTTCATGAGTCAGATGAAGGAGAAGATCGCTGTCATGTCGTATAAAGAAGTAAAGGAATCCGCATTGGAAAGGGAGAGGTGGAGGAAGTTGCATCATTGCACCGACAAGAGCTGAGCTCTTAAGTTTAATGATGATGAGAATAGACAATTCTAAAAATCCATTAAATCCTTTTTCATGTAATTATCGATAAGAAATGCACAACACTATTCCACCTTAAAAACATATCTATAGTTGTCTATGAATGGATTGAAAAGTGGAGACACTCAAATTACTCTATGGTTCTATCTAGTACATTATTTATCTTTGAGTTTTGCTGATAAAAACTTTGGATTCACGTGACGTGATTATTTTTGTACTTTTATTTTTTAAGTTTAGAACCGTTACCGACACCTCGTTCAAGTTTTCACTTCTGTCGGCACTCCCGGAGTGCGACTGTATTTTTTTCCTAGTAAAGGGCAACGTTTTCATGCTCCTATTGTTTTACCATTTTCATACATCATGATTTATATTCAAAAAATGAAAATCAGGCGGTTGGGCTGCTCTGAAAATGTTTACGGGGAAGGTATGCAGCCGCCTGAATTTTCACCAGGCGCGCATAGCTTAGAGACGGTGTAGACGAGAAGGTTCATGACAACAGGTGGGATACAATACAACATTTGGGTCGTTCACCTTGACTTGAGATGGAAAACATTTCTTTTTATTTTATCGTAAGCCCAGGTCGAAGTGTGTTTTCCACATTTATTTAACCAATTCGTTATTTAAACCAGTTTTCAGTGATTTAATGACATAGGTTTTTCATTCATCGTATCAATGTGCTCATACATATTAGATTTGTTTGCTCCAAAATGAAGCCACCGCTATGGCCCTATCTGAAGCCGCAATAAGGTCTTCCTGGGTGCAGCTGGTTGGGCACAAAGGGCAGGAAAGGAGATGCGACATCCATACTAATATTATAAATGTGAAAGTAACTCTGTCTGTCTGTCTGTCTATCTGTCTGTCTGTCTGTTTGTTACTTTTTCACACCCAAACCACTGAACAGATTAGGCTGAAAATTGGAATGGATAAAGGTTGTATCCCAGGGACGGACATAGGCTACTTTTTATCCCGAAAAATTCCCGAGGGACCGCGGGTTATACCGCGGGAGCGCAGCTAGTATTGTATAATTGTATGACATAGGTAGTTATTTTGTAGAGGGTAGATAGATAGATAGACGCTTTATTGTACACGAGAACATAATATAGAAAATACATAAAAATAGACATTGTACAATGGGCGGCCATATCGCTAAAAGCGATTTTTTTCTGGCAACCATTTGTATGGACAGGATAGTAGAATACGGAAATACAGCGGTGTATAAATGTTAATCTCAGAAGAGAACAGTGACAAACTAAGTAACACACAAATTACACATAGAGCACTGAAAAAGCAAACCTACAAATATCTTACCTACTATTAAACAATACGAACAGTTAGCAGTAACCAGACATGGAAAGATAATGTTTCACACACACTGGATTTAAAAATATGTAAAGATTTAGACAATCGAATGGAAACAGGTAGAGAGTTCCATAGCTGCACTGCATAGTGAAAGAGTCACCATACATAGTGGTGCTATGGACGAGGGTTGCAAGCTGGAGAGAATTTGAAGATCAAAGATTCCGGTCATTTGCCTGATGAAGGAAAACAAAGCGTTCTTTTAAATAGCGGGGGGAAGAAGATAGAAAGAGAATATTGTACAGTAAGGACAGGATATGAACATTCCGGCGAAAACGTATTGGTAGCCCCTTGAGCTTTGTACGGAATTCGGAGACATGGTCGTATTTGCGCAAGCCAAATACGAATATTACGGGTATTTAATTTATTTTCATTTATCACGTAGGTATAAATTAATTTCTATTTTTGCGGTGTTTTTTTTCAGTATCAATACTGAATAATATTTTTTTATAACTGTCTTGGTTTTTTGATTAGTGCTTGTCTGTGTACTTGTCACTTTGTTTTTTTACTCGTCTGTCAATAAAGGAAAAGTTATGTTTTTCGCGCGTATCTTGTGTATGCAATGTTAAATTTCTTTTCACACCAAGCGCTCGAAAAGCTTACATTTTTCGTCTCACAGTCTTAAGACAAAGTAAGTCATTTCTCCCTCCTAAAAAAACCAAATGGCCGGCGGGAATAAAGTTGTATGGAATCTCATTTCTCCCTGTGAACCTCATGTGAACAGATAAGTACCTAATGAGGTTTGAATTTCGAACTTCAACATTTCTATTTAAAAAAATTTTGTGTCCACACCAAACATGGATTTAGCATGGTACCTTTTTGGCCAAATATAACTTATACAAAAAAAGAAAAAATGTGGCAACTAATCTTTTTCTTCCGAATTGAATTTTGATGTTACTATGAAAATGTTTACCATAGAGACCTGCACCAAGTATGTAGTATTAATTCAATTATAAGAAAAATTTGTGGCAAAAATACCTCTAAACTATTTATCGGATTTATGCCAAAACATTTTTTGAGAATAAACGAATAAATTATTATTATTGTACCTATAAAAACTGTTCATTAGACGAACGATTCATTAGTGTATTCACTATTTTTCTCGCAGTATGTGTGAAAAGTGGAGTATTCACCTCGGGGTTAAAGCTGTCTTAGTCTTGGGCACTCTTGAATCCCTCGCTGTCTCAGGATTCTAGTCATTAACGCCCTCGTTTCACTCGGGAGTTAACTATAAACACCCTCGCTGTCGCTCGGGAGTTAAATAAAGAATCCTTCGATGCGCTTGGGATTCAATATGGCGCCATTGACGTGATACACTGCTTTATCCTTTTGGTGAATAATCTACTAATTGTACCCTCGTATCTTCCAAACGACTAGATGGATTTCGATAATTAGGCTATCGTTAAATATCCCGAGTGTCATAGGATAGGTTTTTAAAAATAATTTATTTCTAAAATATCCCAGCTTTATTAAATTCTAGATTTTCTTTTACCATTTTCATACACATGATAGGCACAATCAAAATATAAAAATTAGGCGGTCGGGCTGCTTTGAAAATGTTTACCTACAGTTTAGGTATGCCTATGCAGCCGCCTGACTTTTCACCAGGAGCGCATAACTAAAGAGTCGGTGTAGTATAGGTGGGATACAACATTTGGTTCGTTCACCTTGACTGAGATGGAAACATTTTTATGTTGATAGTAGAAATATAATAGAGGGCAAGAAGAAGAAGAAGAGTAGAAATACCTATACTACTGTAGGTTATAAGTTTTTCAGAAAAGGAAAAATGGTTATACCTACTTATTCACCTGTTTCAAATATACGACTCAGGGGACCAGATTATTTTCGAACTGCCCATGCCGGCAGTCAGTAGGTATAGCATAAATAACCTACCTCATGGATTTAGCATTGAACCTTTTTGGTACACTGGATTCCGCATTTCAAGTTGAACTAGGAAATTGTCCGTCGTATTCGTCACTCTATGGCCCATTTTGCCTGTGTTAAAAAGTGAGGTCGCAATGGCACTTGCGTGCCGGCTTGTGACGTAGCGCGCCACCTCTACACCATAGATTTTTTGTTTACACACCAGCCGGTGTGCAAGTTCGCGGTGTAAAATTACGGATTCTCTCCTAAATAAATAGCTTTTTTGAACTGTGTTTGTGATAAGGTGCTAGTTTGGCAATTATGTCCTGTGCTGTTTCACAATTTCCAAGCAGGATCGGTATGCTTACGGAGAATGAAGCAAATATTTCTTTGTATCGGTAAGTCATACCAGTGAAAAATACGTTTATGTTGAGTTACGGAAGCTATTTTATAAAAAGTTAATCATTGCATCATTTAGCATCATTTTACATCGATTTCATGCGTGTATTTGGATAATCTCATTAAGAATTTTCATTCTAGCGAAATTTACATTCCATTTTTGACATTTCTTGTACTCCATAGCTGCGCAATAGTGTTGTAGTTGTATCGACATATTTATCGATATTAATGTATTTTTTTGTGAAGGTACGAACATCTATTAACTTTCTCTATATTACTTTCTGGTTTCCAGCTGACCTAGATTTGAAATAATCGTGAATTAGAAATATCGAGAATGGAGTCCTACACAACTACAAGAGTATGTTCCACTTTGAAATCATGGTAGGTATACGGATGAAAAATTCTGCATTCATATGCAGTGCCAACAATATTTCCAAACCAACTTTTGTCATGCAAACCTGTAAGTTGGGTACTTACGAAGAAAATGTCAGCAAATTTTTTGACGTGAAAACTTCTTTAGGCGCGTTGGGAATTTTTGAGATGGGGAAAAATCTTTGGATTCGCGTCACGAGTCTTGTGACCGGTTCAATCACGGAACAATAATACTCCTGGGTTCAATTCAATGGTTCGTTTGAAGGTAGTTAAGGAATACGGATCCTACCCTCAATAACGTATTCTTTATTTTCAGAAATTACCCAGAAAAGAAAGCTCGTAGCTAGACATTCTGGCTATGGGGCGTCTTCATCTACTGCTTTAGATATCGAGGAATACCATCTAAGCAGTCTGTTAATTATTGGTTAAATAATATACTTGTTTTATTTTGAGGACTTTCACTATTAAGTAAGTACAGGTTTTGAATTTGATATTCTTTTATTAGTATTAGTGTTTTTAGTTAGGTACGAAATAAAATAATTAATATAGTTATTTATTTTATTTTATTTTTAGCCTGCTTCGTCCCACTGCAGGGCCTCCCTCCCCTTTCTCCACACCTCTCGATCTTGAGCCACACTGTGCACTGGCACAGTGCAAGATGCAAATGACTGCATCTGCATGACTGTCGAGATCGTCCCGCCATCTTCTCCGGGGTATGCCGCGACGCCGCCTGGTATTAGGGTTTTAGGGTATTTTAGCCCAAAGATTGTCCGGCATCCGAGCCACATGTCCCGCCCAGTCCCATTTTAGTTTTGCAGCTTTGTGGATGACGTCTGCTATTTTTGTTTTTGAGCGTAGTATCGAGTTTCATATGTGGTCTATGAGTCGGACTCCTAGTATACTACGCTCCATGGATCGTTTTCAAACCTCAAGTTGGTATCTCTCATGAGCTGTCAGGGACCAAGTCTGTGCCCCGTACGTGAGGATCGGAAGAATGCTCATGTCCATGAGTCTGCGTTTGAGGCAGAGTGGCAGTTCGCCTTTCATCAGATGTTTCATCGACCAAAAGCTCCTCCAAGCGTTTTCAGTGCGACGAGCAACTTCGTTTTGTTGTCCTTGGAATTAGACTATCTTGGTGAGATACACATACTCATGGACATATTCAATCTCCACGCTCCCCACGTACAATCACCGAAGAGGTGAATATAGTTAACGAAAATAATAAAATTTTATAATAATTAGGTAACTACAATTATATTTCGTTCTTCTATACTAATAATAATATTAAAAAGATTAGTTTGTTTAAAATGAATAGGCTCCGAAACTACTGGACCGATTTGAAAAATTCTTCCACCAAGAAAATCCTACATTATGCCCGATGAACATAGGCTATATTTTATTCCGGGGAAGTGAAGTTTTCCCGAGGGATCGCGGGTAACACCGCGGCGGCCAGCTAGTCAGTAATAAAATAATACGCTAATAATTCGTTCTACAGTAATAAATTATTACCTTTATAGAATAGACAATTCTAAAAATTCATTAAATCCTTTTTCATGTAATTGTCGATAAGAAATGCACAACACTATTCTACCTTAAAAACATATCTATAGTTGTCTATGAATGGATTGAAAAGTGGAGACACTCAAATTACTCTATGGTTCTATCTAGTACATTATTTATCTTTGACCTACCTTGCAAAAGTTCGACTGTATTGTCTATTCTTGACCTCGGACATTGTGGTCACGATGGCGTCGAGGCCGGCTAGGACGGATTTGATGTTGGATTCGATGACCGACAGCCGGTTGTCCAGCGAAGAATCCGTGTGGAAATCTACACCTGCTGTAACAAATAAAATTCTTATTATCCAATGTAAATTTCCAAAAATATTAATAAAAACTGGTTAATAAAGTTAGTTCTTAAAGACTAGTAGGTACACATTCATAGTTACTATGACTTCTGAGAAGTAGGTACAAAAAGGTTTTGTAGTCCAAGTCAATTACAATTTTAACCTAACAATTGATTATTTGACACGCGTAGTTGTAAAAAAATTGTTATAGCATAATAAATATATATTGTAAATAAAATAAAACAATACAACACAATGTTGATTCGAATATCAGTAAATATTATTGATAACTATCTCAATCCCAATGTTATCTTAGCACCAATAGAGGTACATTATTGTACAGTCACGTTCAATAAGATGTATACACTCCATAATGTTTCAACCCATGTACAGGTCAACATGCCCAACAATGTTCTGATATTTTTATTGATTTCGTCACTAGTTCAATGTGAAATCAATTTCCGCTTTTTGTTTTTAACCTACATCTATTAGTTTTAGAGTGATATTAATTTTAAAACTATGGAGTGTATACTATTGTCCGTGACTGTACGTGCTACGGCGTAGCACGTGCCGTAGATACTTTTCAAATTGTTGCCTCATTGTGCTGTAGCACAATGAGTTCGTACCTGACATATTTTTCTTTCACCATTAATGATATTTTCTAATAAATCATTGAAGTCTATTTAAATATTCAAACGTGAGATGGTTCTGTCAGGCAGTATGTCGTCGTAGCACTAGGCATAACCCTAGACACAATTTCGTCCAAAAATACTCAACATAACAAAAAAACTTTTGATTTACCAGAAATACCTTGATGAGGAGATTTCTTATCCAAACTAAGCTTTATGTTATTGACATCAGTCTTCAAGGTATCCAGTACTACTTCCAATTTATCAGCATATCCTTGCTCACGAAGACTTTTCAATATTTCAGCCAACCGCTTCATAATGTTGTTAGTTTTTTCATGAACTTCAATGTCCAAGCGATTCAATCTGAAGTCAATGTTTTCAATTTTCTTGAGATATTTCTCACTAGACGTGATGCTTTCCATCAGTTTGTCGATGACGGCCTCATTGTCGGTCCTGGCCGCCTGCACCACTCGAGTGACATTATCCTTCTTTCTGGTGTTCAACATGGCATCCGTCAACTCATCTTCGTATTCCTTCTTCCAGAGAGACTTGTTGTCTGTGTACGTGTTGGTGTGCCTTCCTCTCTTATCTCTGTTCAGTTCGCAGGAAATTGCTGAGAGAGTGAGTACTTGCAGCAGAGCGAGCCTTGGCACCATCTCGAGATGTGTGAGCTCGGTGTGCCAGGAAGCGACTGGCCTCGCTGTCTTGAGAGCACCTTCGATCAGTTTACAAAACAAAACACATTGAAGAATGTCCAACCGTGTGATTCGTGCAGAATCATCTCATGATTGTTTTATGAAACGGTAATGTTGTTATTTAATTTATTTCAATGGTATTTACAAACTGTTTTATTAGTTGCTGCCATCATGCATAAGGTAGGTAGGGCCGCTGTCTACTCACTGGTGTGCATACTTCTTAGTTTCAGAGTCATAATTTTATGCGGTAATTATTACCTACTAGTAGTGTGCATAATTAGGTATTACCCCGTGTTACGTATACGTAATACCTAATTAAGCACTTATTAGGTATTTAAATCACGCGTATTATTACCGCTGTATTCTGTGCCGTAAGAACGAATTGAAACCTTGCTACGATCACTGTGTAACGCTATAGAAAAAAAAGCTGTAGTAAAGCTATAGAAAAGTTGTGAAAGGTCATGTTCTTTTTTGGAAAATGATTGACTGATTTGATTTTCTCGCCAACTTTTCAGTCAGTCCAAATAAATTATTCTCAGCAGTAGCACCACTTTTATCAACAGACTGATTAAAACAAAATTAACTCTTGAACGAGCGGATTTTTTGTTTAAGATAACCTTTGATCTAAAGTTTGCAAAAACATACCTACTCGTAGTAGGTAGGTACCACCTACCTAAGTTACAACTGGGCTACATGTAGGTAAGCAGTATTAGGTAAGTACTAAGTACCTACGTCATTATGACGATTATAGCGAAAAATACACTGAATGCTGCTGAACCTATTTACAATCGGATTGGATCTAAAACAATTAAGCCCAAGTAGGAACTAGGAAGGTACTAATATGGTCACGCACCTACGTGACCATCATAGAGCAGTTTAGGAAGGTTCAAATAATTATACCGGTTACAAGTTGTCTGGTAGAGATTACTTATCGCTATTTAGCGATAAGTAAGACAGCCGATTGTATGTCATTGTGTTTTTTGTTAAGTTTTCCATTTTTGTTTATTTTTATTATGTGGTGTGCAATAAAGTATTTTCTATCTATCTATACTAATGACGTGTGGCGTATTATTCGGCGAAACGCAAATTCCGGCGTCAATTTCCGCCGCGGGACAATGTTTGTATGAGCTGTCGCGTCTAGGTGTTTTCGTCTACCTACAATAAGTACCTACCTACCTAAAACCTATATTCAGTTAGGTACTGTGCACAGTAGGTAACTTGGTTCCCACTTCTCACAACACAAACCGCTGCTTACTTTAAGATTAGATACGAGTAAGTACATTAAAAATAATTTAAGTACCTACCTACGTTAAGGAAATAATAAAGTATATAATAATAATAAGCACCTATTAAAAACCCCGTGGCATTCGCTTCGTAGGTAGTTGGTATTTGTGAGCGAAGCTTCGGAGCGTAGGTACCAAAAATGTAACATGCTAAATCTATGTTCGGAGCTACTATGGATACGCTCGGGAGTCAATATGGCGCCCGCCAATGACATTATGTCACTGCTTTATCCCCATACGCTTCTTGTTATTTAGTATATGTACTTATCTACCTAATTTGTTAGTTTGTGGAACATGTTCCTTATTAGTTTAGTTCCTCTTAGGGCGAAACCCAGAAAGCATGCTTTCTTGGGTTGTCAGAATAGGAGTCCTAAGTATAAGAAAATGAAGAGTAAGGGTACTTACCACGCATGCTCGGATGTTCATCTAGTCTTGTGGTCACAGTCTGCTTCAGTCTGTCCAAATCAGTCTTCATATCTACCAAGGCCTTTTCCAACATCTCCGCAGGCGAGGCCTTCACTATTCTCATCATTTCTGCTAGGTACTTCAGCATACTATTGCTCTTCTCATGGAAAGTGGCATCCAGATGGTTCAGTTTCCGCTCCACTGTCTCGATCTGCTTCCAGTACCGCTCGCTGGCCATCAGCGTCTCAACGAACTTCTCCACAACTGTGTCACTGGCGGGAATGCGCCCTGTCGTCGTCGGGACCCTATTTTGAGCGCGGTTTTCATCAGCTCGTTTTCCAAATGCACATGATATGATTAATGATAGTAGAATAATAATTAAAGCTTTCTCTGGTGACCTTCTGAATACCACCTTCAACTACCACAAAAGGAATCGCAATGAACAGCTCCGCAGTCCCATGTTTAAACTTATGGGTAAGTTAATAAAACATTCGGCACTGCACAGTGTTTCTATTGTAAGTTAGAAAACAATGTCATGTTTTAATATCTCGCGTCCGTTTGGCGCTTGTTGTAAAATAATAGTATACCTACCTATATCTTCTACATACTAAGATAAGAAGATATGTACTAATCTGTGCCCCTCCCTATGGATTGCTAAGTTCAGTTCATACCACTTTATAGTATCACAGAGTACAGCAGCTAAGGGGAATGAGTGGGGTGGTCGCACTCTTCCAACGCGCCGCACTGTCAATTCAATAGAGAAAATGCTGCTGCCTGCTGACGTCGGAAGCGAGCCGCATTTTCTGACGTCATCATGTGCGTCATCAGCATTTGTTGTAAGTATAGAAAAATGACTGCTGCGCGTAGGTACGGCGCGTGTAAGTGTGCTATAAGGTTTATATTTTATCTATCATCTGTAACTGTGCCTATAGGTCGGGCACTTTAACAGAGAACCTTCTCGTGCGCCCAAAGCTACAAAAGTACAAGCTATGCTTAGTTTGGGGCTAGATGATGCTGTGTGAAATGTCCAGCATTATTTATTTATTTATTTTATTTTAAAAAAAGCTGCTTGTCCCTTACGGATCCGGAGATGAACCGGGAACGGCAGTTGAGGGACGGTGGTTGACAATTTTGCCTACAAAATGTACCTATCGTTTGCCTTGCCTTGCCGCGATACATTTTTTATGAAAACCAACATGTTGGATTTAAAAATTTGTTTATTTGTAGTCAGTTCTGATTTATTTTCCATAAATAGCGACTATTACCTACTTCTCGTTACTGGACTGGACACCTATAGTCCTTTTCACATAGGAATGGTTCCGTGACAAGGCGCTTTAATGATAAATATCTGAAATAATAAAAAAGGAAATAGACAAAATCCATTTTTATTGAAGTTGTATCTCTTAGTATTATCACTAAACATTTATTTCAAAATTTTTCATTTTTGTACAGCGTAAAACGTAAAAGTCATATGTGCCAGGGATACGTTTCTACGTGAAAATAATAAAGGGATAAATCTTGTCTAAACAATATTTAAGTATTTAGTACCTACCTACTACACTACTACATATACGTACCTATATGGATAAACAAGATCTATCCATGCTCCTCTTTGATAAAAATGTTTACCCTATTTATACATTTAGGTTAGAAAACGTACCTAATTTACATTTTCCTGACTAATTACAAGTTTATTTCATTTAATCAACTGAATTAAGAAGAAAAAAAAACTGGTTTCACATTTTTTCCACAATATAGTAGTTTTAGATCTGTCGTACGTTGCGTACTTTACGACTACTATATACTTTCCGTACCTACTTTGTTGTCCTATTTTCTGCGCATTTCAACAAAAGCGGAAAAAAATGGCGGTCCTTTAAGTGCTCAAGGTTTTATAAAGACTAACAATAAAACTACAAAAGGCAAGCTTTTAGTACTTACCCGTACTTATCACGCCCATATTTTATCGCAATTATTAGTGAAGCACAAAAGTGCTGCAATTAAAAGATACTGTCAATAAAATTACGTTTTTAATTGGACACCCCGACAGCATGCATGTGGACGGGGTGTTATTTTTGGAGTAAGATTTACGAAATAGGAAAGAGATTAAGAATTAAGTACTAGCTCCACAATTTTTGTTTGATGCTTTGTTATATTGTGACATATGTAGTTCATCTGTAATGTGCCTAGTCTCTTAAGTTACAGGAAGACACCCAATCGGCAATGTACCTACGATCGGGGTGACCAGACCAACTCTGTCGTCCTTAACTCGACTATTAGATTGTCACAACAAAACTTTTAGGATAGGCACTAAATCCTGAGGGATTCAGATGAGGAAGTAATCCAGGTGACGCGACCGCATGCACACAAAATCTTTAGAAAACTTTCAAATTATAATTTTTGTACACCTGTATCCTTCTGGAAATTAATTTGTTAGTATTTTTATGAAATTCCACTATTTTCGTTCTATTTATTTATGTAGTGAACATAGTGGTAGCCCAAAATCAAACATCTTTGAGCAGAAACTCTGAAATTGCACTCACAATTGAGACATACTGTTCTTGTTATTTAATTGTTGGATAAATCAGACTGCGGCGCCCAGGGGCACGAAACTTGCTGTCGGACATACTTATACGACTCCGGGCGGCGCGGAACAGACGACGATTGAAGAAAGGTACGAGTAGGTACCTATATAGGTAAACTAATAATGAAAATTGCGTTTTTTAACTTCATATATATTGATTAATTCTTAGATCTAAACAAAATAATCACATACATTGCAACAATATTACATAACTATTTATGTTTAATTAAAATATAGAGTTTGGTATCAAAAGAAAAACATTGTTATCAATCATAGATTTAGCATGGTAGGTACCTTTTTGGTACAGTCACGGACAATAAGATGTATACACTCCATACTTTTAAAATTAATATCACACTAAAACTAATAGATGTAGGTTAAAAACAATAAGCGGAAATTGATTTCACATTGAACTAGTGGCGAAATCAATAAAAATACCAGAACATTGTTGGACATGTTGACCTATACATGGGTTAAAACATTATGGAGTGTATACATCTTATTGAACGTGACTGTACATACTTTATTTTAGATATCAATCACATTGGTTGAATGTGATTTTGATAGATAAGGATAAGTCAGGCAGAAGAAGAAGAATATAAAAAATTATGGCTTGAATCTTTTAATCTAAAGGTAAGGTACAATTTTGTCTTAGGACCAAAATGTCTAAAATCTTGCCTTTCCTCTTTCCATCAAATGGCCTTAGCTTGGGTTTCCTATATGTTGCAGCATGGCTCTCAATAAATCAATATCATTGAGCTGGTAAATGCAACTGCTCATCAAGATCTTAGGATTATTCTTAATATAGTCAAACACTTTTAAAGACAATTCCTTCAGATCATACTTCTTGGCATACACTGCTGTTTCTATTGCGTTATCTTCATTGATGTTTTCACTGAGCTGTGTTTGTCCAAGCAT
The DNA here is from genome assembly GCA_963565295.1 of Epirrhoe alternata. Taxonomy (NCBI): domain Eukaryota; kingdom Metazoa; phylum Arthropoda; class Insecta; order Lepidoptera; family Geometridae; genus Epirrhoe; species Epirrhoe alternata. The sequence goes on from OY751375.1 coordinate 9,486,016, forward strand.
CTTCATTCCTGGCAGTTCCAGTTTATCTGCTATCTCTAACATTTTATTTGCATTCTCAGTTGTAAGACTTTCAACAGATCCTTTGTAAAGAAATGTAATTAACATTTCAACATCTTCATCACTCAAATTGAGGGAATGAGATTTTTTGTTGTTCTTTATGATCTCTCTTAAGACAGGGGAATGTGCGGCTGCAACGAACACATGTACTGGATACTTTTTACCAGTGGCCGATACAATAGTAAAATCACCTTCATGTTTAGATTTATAAAGCGCCTCATTTAGTTGTACCGTGTACTGCAGTTTTATCTTGTTTACAACATCAAGGTGGATTCGGTAGGATGAGTTTATTTTAATTGAACATGGTACAAGTAAACGCTTATCTACCAGTTTTTCTATTTCTATTGTAGTAAAGCGATATGTCTTTACAAAAACAACTTCGCCTTTTCTAGATGAGGTGTATGTAAACTCCTTAATGGGACTTGTAATCTCAGCAGTGTTTTCAGCTTCATTAAATCTAATCTTGTCTGTGAGATTGTGACCAATGCTTGGAATGAATAAGGAGAATCTTACATCCTTTCTTGGAATGACAAATAATTTTAGCAGATGGTTTTGACCATGGCATAAAGATACAGTAACAAAGAACCAGAACTCTTCCGTTTCTCTTTTGTATGTGCCTCCAACTGAATAATCTCCTTCATAATCCGATGTTAATTTACTGGCTGGTGCATGAATGCACAGATGTGAAGCATATTCAGTTTGGGCTATAGAATATGTAGTTATTAAAACTTTTTCCTGGAATAAAAAGAACAATATTTACAAATGGAATTTACAAATTGGAGTAGGTAAGTAATCATATTTACCTACTTAATACTTTATCAGTAACCGAAATGACGCATTCGCCTAGGCTTGACCATTGGGAATGATAAAAATAGGTTTATCCTTCCCACAGGTCAAGCTTATATTATTACTAAAATCTGCCTTTTGGTTTTCAATGGTTTTCTAAATTTAAACTCCCAACTCCCAAAGCTGTGATAACCTTTTCTCTGATTTGCCGAAGCCAGCAGATTTTAGTAATAATATTAGATAGTATACCAATCAATGGTGACCGTATTACTAAACTTAAACGGAGTTGAGTCTTGACGGAATGGTGGCCAAGAGGACATACAAGATGTTTAGGCAGACCAGCAGCCAGCCAGATGGATGGACGACATTGTGACCATGCAAGGGAATAACTGGATAAAATAGGCAACAGGACCGAGTAAAGTGGCGTTTGAGCAGGGAGGCTTATGCCCAGCAGTGGCTGACAACAAGCTGCAGATGATGATACCAATCAATATAAAATAGCTAAGACCAACTTAAAATATTAGGCATGCTAATATAGGTCCACTTTAGGTACCTATTGGAAAACCCTAAGTACCACCTACTCACAACATGGCGCAATAATGAGATGAGTCAGACGAGTCAGTGCCTACAAAAGTCAACTAAACTTACATTTGTGTTTTTCACACGACTATAGTTGAAGTCGGGCGTTTCTCCATCAATATCTTCTGCACTAGATTCCCCGCTTGAGACGGACATCCTCGAATCCCTGATGGATAGCAATAGCTTCTGGAAATAAAAACATGATTGTACCTACTCACATTTTTTGCAAGCAGACATCTACGCAATGCATTTCACAATTTAACAATAAATGTCTAAATGACAATGCCCTCACTCACCTCACGAAGAGTTATTGATAATGATGCCGGCCGTGTCGGGTAGGGCACACACAGCCAAAGAACAAAGCCAAACTCCACACAGCCAGCCAGGCAGCCACTGATCTGATCAGTGGGGGCCAGTTACTCTGTGGTGGGGGCACAGCGAGCGGAGCGACACAGGCCACAGATTAGGAAGTGACACAGGCGAACCACAGAAAAATGAGAAAAATAGGGACAGTACACTCGGACGAAGTTTAATCTGTCAATGTCATTACACTGTTAATCATTGTCCAGTCACTCAGCAGTCACCGTCACCGTCACTAGCATCGGTCAGTCCAGTCAGCGTCAGCTGGCGGGCGCGCTCGGCCGGCGCGCTGTGGCGGTCGGGTCGGTCAGTTCCGTTCCTTTCATGGATTTAGCTTTTAGGTTCCCTAAATACCAAAATTAACAAAGTACAAGGTGCGGTGGCGTCACCAGCACCACCATCGTCACGCACGTCTCGCACGTCACGTCAGTCTACCTGCCAGCAGCGCCTCTTGCTAATTACAAATCTAATACACATTTTGCTAAGTTCATAAATCGTCAATTTGCGTAGTAACCTATAGATAAGAGCGCTATCACTGTATAATTAACTTGATGATAAAATTCATTTCGGTTTTTCTGTGACCGTAACATAAAACCATACATTTTCTAACCTTTCAAAGTTACAGGCTGTATAGGTTTGAACACATAAGATTTTACAACTTGTAATCATGTTTAAGGTATGTATGTTTCTACATAATATAAACCTAGTAAGTTCTAAATAACATTGTTTGTTAGACAAACTTCTCAACACCTAAAGAAGTGGAATACTTACCTACTATTTTCAAAATCGCAGTTATCTACCCAAAACTGCCTGTGTATCTATAATGTTAATCAAGTTATTGCTACATTATTGTTGCTAAATAAATTTGTTTTGATTTGTCATTTGTATTCAAGGGACTGGTTGGGTTAGTAACTGGTGGAGCATCTGGACTGGGCCGAGCTACTACGGAGCTGCTGGTTAAACAAGGCGGCAGGGTGGTCATCTGCGACCTACCAACCAGCTCCGGTCAAGACACAGCCAAGCAGCTAGGACAAAATGTGGCCTTTGTACCCATAGATGTAAGTTGAACAATATTATTTCTACCTTCTAGAAATATCCAACATACACAAATAAAAATAATACAAACTGTAAAAGTATGAAGATTTTGTGTATGTAGTCCAAATTTTAATTTGCAGAGCGTTTGATTTTTAAGATCTTACCTGTTAAAGAATTGCATTCAATATATTATGTTTTAGTCATTTACCCATGGGCTTGTTTGAATAGCAACAATTTTAACAATTATAGTAATGCTCAACTCAAAAAAAAATATATTATTATTTATAATACACAGGCAGCTCTCAGAGCTGATGCATGTATATCTTAGGCCTTGTCAGTGCGCTTTAAATAGCTCAGTGAACTCTTTCAAGAATAGACTGGACAACAGTCTATTCTTGAAAGAGCTCACTGAGGGCGCACGGACTCTGGTAACCAGTTCCAGTTGTGCACGACCCTGGCAAATATATGCTCTCTTGGTTTGCTGGTACTTGTATAACCAGACATTATTTCCATGATAATTATAGTTTATATCTGCAGTCTGTATTCCCATCAAACAATTGTACTTTGTTATGCTTTATTCGCAGGTGACATCAGAGTCTGATGTAAAGAAGGCTTTACAAACAACACTAGATAAGTTCGGCCGTCTCGATGTTACTGTTAATTGTGCGGGAGTAGCCTCCGCTGCCAGAATCTATAACTTTAAGAAAGATCAACCATTTGACTTGAAGCTCTTCCAGAAAACTGTTGAGGTTCGTTATAGTTTATACCAAACCAATATAAAGAAAGTTGGTTTTGTGTAAGGTCTCATAGGAACTTATGAGTTTAGCAAAGATCACCTTATGACCAACATATTATGAGACATGATATTCTTAATGTATCGATGAATTTTATGCTATCATCCACACTGCAACAGAACAGCATCCATAATGCGCCGGGTCTGGGTCTGGGGCTATAGCTGGAAGGCTTAACATGGGCTGCGCTTTCATTAAGCACTGGACGCGCACACATAGTGCCATGCGTTCCGGAAGGCATCTATAATCTATCTCTATGGCTTTATGTATTACTATGTATGTACTTATGCTGAAATAAATAAATTGAATTGAATTAACAAATGAAACATTGGATAAAAAGTCCTTTGAGTCAGTTATGTAAATATGAATAATTATTTTTTTTCTATAAGTTTCTCTTATTAGCTGTTAAATGAAATTTAACTTACATTTCAGGTGAACTTGATTGGTACATTCAACGTGATCCGTCTCGCAGCTGGCCTGATCGGAAAGAACGCACCCGACGCTGATGGACAAAGAGGCGTCATTGTAAACACCGCTAGTGTTGCCGCTTACGATGGACAGGTGAGGATATAACACATTTTAAACTTTCGATTCAACTTACCTCGATGTTTCAAAAATTATTGAAAAATTCGAAAATTATTTACCTCATGAAACAGAGGCCTCAGATTTTTCCTAGATACAGATTTGTGAGGTAATTATTAAGGAACTTAGCTCTTACTTAGGAATTAGCTCAATTAAGTGCGTTTTAATAACAATCCTCCTTGGTAATGTTATTCTATCTTAAACAGTGCTGTAGTGCCGATTATCATTACCAACGCTAATGGTTCCTTGATTATCTCAACGTTTCTGTTAAAGCTACCTTTAATTTTTACTTATAAGTTATTTTTATAAAGCTCTGGAATACATAAAAGATCTGAGAGACCGTCTACCGCGCCTTGGGAATACAGTTGTATAGGCGGTATGAATTATTCTTATTCTTGCATGTATTATTGTGAAAACATTATTTTTCTATAAAAAGAAGTGTGTAACACTCATGATCTAAGGTGTACAGCCACAAACTTATATAGACCGGTGGCCAAAACAGGACTAACACATTTTACTGTAAAATTTATATTTCTGCCGACACCAACACGTGAACATTGCCTCTCCCACCGGTTCAGATAAGTGTGGCACAATAACTACAATAAGATAATGTTTTCAACCCCATAACTGATGGTTACAGATCGGTCAAGCAGCGTACTCAGCGTCGAAAGCAGGCGTGGTTGGAATGACGCTACCCATCGCGCGGGACCTCGCTAAGCAAGGCATCAGAGTGGTGACTATCGCACCAGGTATACCTGCCTGCCTTATACTCTTTTATTCGCCGGAGGAGCTCAAGTCCCATATAGTTTTGTCAAATTACATAGATTCTAAACTTCAAAGTCACAATGATCTATCAGTACTTAATTTAGGAAGCCATAAACCAGACAAGACTTAACAGACTGTGTGTAAAGATACTTGAGCAAATATTGTAAAACTAGAACATTAATAAAATCAAATCAAAATATAATATTAAGTTACTGTATCTACGTCATCATATTTTTTTAATTCAAAATGAGTACAATATTTTATTGAGCACTCTAGCTAGTAAATAGAAATGGCCCTGCCTTTCAATCCTAATCATAATGTTGAATTCAGTTGTGTACTGATGATTTTTTTTTATCGAAAAACGTGCACTATGCTACTCAACAGCAAAGGAATACATCGTGAAGAAACCGGCATGTTATAGAGCTGGATTCGATAACATGGTGTTCATGTGCACAGGAAAAGCATATCTGAGGCGTGAATAAAATCATTTCCCACAAGAAGATATAATCAGAAGGACTGATGCTTACAGTACTTATGTAAAGGCCTTAGTTTGAGGAAACGTCTATCTAGTAAAACTCTTTTACGTTCACACCAAACAAACTGTATATATACCTTGTGATTTAAATATGTTTTTATATTTCAGGTTTGTTCCGTACTCCAATGATGGAGCAACTACCAGAGCCGGCGATAAAGAGTCTCGAAGCCACGGTACCCTTCCCGTCTAGGCTTGGCGATCCGCAGGAGTTCGCGTTGCTGGTACAAAGCATTATCCAGAACCGAATGCTCAACGGCGAGACTATTCGACTGGATGGATCATTGCGGATGCAGCCTTGAGTCCAGTGAGTAATCATTCCACAAGTAGCATTGCTTGATATATATATTTCCTATTTTATCAAAATACACAGAATAAACAGTTTTGTCTAGTAACAACAGGGGTTTTTAAGTCATTCAAATTGTTTGAGCTTATATGAAGTGTATCTTATTTAAGTTCTAGCTATTTACTTGAATTTAAAGGATTAAATTAAACATCTACTCTCTGCCTACCCCTTTGGGAAAGAGGCGTGACTTTATGTATGTATGTAAATTAAACATTACTTGATTCTAATGATATATAAAAATAAATATTTACTTAGTTATTTAGTAAATATATTTGATGATCATTTTTGGATTCGTAGTAGTTAGTTATAAACCAAAGTCTATATATGTATATTAAACTAGTTAGAGAAATAAGTTTAGTAAAAATGGTTGAATTTTATAATGGTAGATAATAAAATATGAATTGGTAGCTGTAGTTTTAGTTATATACCTACCTGAGTTAACTTCCGTACTCCTTTTCCTTGTAGTTTAGAATAATAAATATTTTATTTATAACAATATTTAACTAAATATGTGAGGATCTTTTAATTTAACAGCAATAAAAGTGGTTTTCTACAGAATTGTTATTAGAACATTACATATTTAATTTGAGAAACATTAAAAAAGTCCTCATATAATTGACGAGTACCTACGTAGTTTGTTTTTAACACTTTTTTTTATAAAACATGAAAATGTTTATTAAATATTGGTGGTAGTCGTTAAATAGAAATGAGCCTAATTTATAGTGAATACAAATGTTTCGATCACCCGCCCACTAAGTGGCGCCACTTGTAGCGGATGACTACAACTTTTTCAAATATACTGCGTTATTTAGGGCTCTATATCTCGAAGAGCACTAAATGTTACCCTGTGGTGCTACCTAAATGAAATAAAAATATTAATCTAAGGTGTCCCGTAAGCGTAAACCAACGTTATGTTCCAAAAAATGAAATGGTTCCTGAAATATTTTCACCGGAAAAATATTTTTAGATAAGCTTACGATTGATAGAATAACGGATTTCCTGTCTCGTTTTAAAATGGGTACCATGAAATAAAGACACAATGTAAACGAAAATATCATTTATTTCTAGAATGACGCGCGGCTTGGGTGGGGCCCTCGCCGCGCGCGGTGCTTCTCACAATATTTATTAATCAGTAATCACCAAGAAAATAAATACATTGACGCTGCTGAACGAGCAAATCGCACACCGCCAAACATGTATCTATAATGCCATCTAAAAATAGATCGTGTTTACAGATTAAAACATAATCACACCTCTAAACAATAAGGTTCACATTAAAATTAAGTTTAAAGATTTAGCGACAACAATAACGTTACATTATAATAAAGACGTAATGTGAGGTAATGATTCGGTGTAACTGCCGCTCGCGCTTCCCTGACCGTCAGCCTCGCATTCGGGACTCAGACCATTGAAAGCCCGTACATTTTGTTAGCTCGGTACGCTTTCGTGAATCGCACTTATATCAAGAAATTATTTTGCAAGTATACATTTAAACAGATAGTAAGTAGTAATAAATAACAGATACTACGTATCAGTGATGTGAGACGTGATGTGGCGTTAGCGTTGGGTGCCGATAGTGTGGTGACTTGGTCAGTGGTAGGGCGAGCGCGGCCTTCCTTCGCGGCCGTTTCTGGGCGTTGCTTACAGAGTATGATCATGATCAGGTTACCTAGGTAACTAACGAGATGCGAGGGTAGCCTTGCAATCCCGAGTCGTGACCTCACCGTCACAATATTTACAGTAACACATCAATAGCCAGTTATTTACTCTATGGTATCAGATAATAATATCAACATCGAAATGCGACATTGCATTGGTATTTGCCAGCCCACATATCCTGATTTATCAATAACCATTTAAGATGAAAACCATGTATGCCTCGCCCTATCTATATTATGTACAATTGATAAAATAGAACTAACACGGCTCGTGAAATAAAATAAGTTCGAAATAATAGCTTAGAAATGTAAGGTTAACATCTAGTATGAACTCTCAGGCAGTGGCCTGTCACTTCGCTCAAATTCACATCCTCGTACATTCAGAGATAGAATAATATACACAGACAACATCGATTGAGATTAAACCTAGCTTATCGTTAATGAACAACAGTGGTTAACTAAACGAAGAGTAACGCGTATCACGCGCGCCGCGTCGCGTTACGATTATTTGTTGTTTTGGAATGTGTGCGGCGCGCGTCCCGCCATTAGGCCAGAGAAGGCCAGAGCCGGTAAGTGAAGGACTGAGGTGCGGACCCCGCGCCAGCGAATCTGAGCGAACGAACAGAGCCTCACTCGAGCCGAGCACGCGCGTGCGCCCGCTCGGCTCGCCTCTTTTACTTGTTATAAACTCTACTTAACCATACCTTACTACCTAATTGAACTCAAAATGTACATTTACATAGAACACTCATGTGTATCTTAAATTTAAAAATACTTATCATTTTAATTTATAAATATAGATAGTACTTACATAAAACACTAACTTACAGCTTCTGCCGTAGGTACGTTACAATACATACAACCTAACCTTAGACGTAAATAGTAGGGTTTACATTTTATATGAATAGGTTAAACAAATATGTACTAATACGAAATGAAATTGGTAGTTAATAAAACGTTAAAAGTTAAATAATAAACGAGATAAAAAAATCACTGAAAAATAACGTTAATGAACTCTGTCACTTTGCAGTAGACCGTTCATTATAGATTCAGCTGTTGATTGAGATTAGAAATGCGTATTCACGCAATTATTAGTGTATTTATTTCAAAGGTTCGCTTGAGAGGGAAACGGAATAGGTCAAAACTTAACCGAAGTCGGTGCCATAGGTAAAACAATACATTGACTGACCCATAACTGAGAGCTGACGTGTCATCGTGTACTATCATCATCATTCACACATATCACACATCTCGTTCCTAAAATTAAGTACAAATATTATCTGGAACACATTATTTTAATAGCAATATTTAAAAAGAATACCAAGAACGGTGCAGGGACAATAGGAGTAAACTGATGTGCTAATTACTGTAGAAAATGGTTTATAAGATACTTGATCCCTTGTATTAGACTTGTGATTTTCACAGAATATAAGTATAAAAATAATACTGTATTTTTAACAATTACTCTTGTAGGTACTGGTACAAAATACTAGTTATATAAAATGGTAACAGGTGCGGTAAAGTTAAATCACAAAACTAATAAAAGGAATCCAAAGTTGAGGTATAAACGGCTTCCAAATGATGTTCATACAATGAGTTATTCACACAGGGTGCTTACAACATACCGCCGCCTGCGGACGCCAATCTATAGAACAGCAGCACGCAGACTTACTTTTAAAATTGGACTCATTAGTGATGTCCCATTGTCAAAATTTGATTATGAATCATACAGCCCTATGTTCCTAACTATGTTTCCATCATCACAGATCTGCTTTGATTTACAAAAGCGCTCGTCCAGTGCTACACTCGGCCAGGGCCGCGACTTCACTGCGAGAGCACGCTCTATGGCTTCACGATTATATTTTCAATATCTGCTATCTCTCACGCTACTGTCTTTTAAAACAAAATTGAATTGCTATTATTTTGAAGTTGTATGCTATAATAATACTTAGTACTTTCACAATACTATTAATAACATCAAGTTTACCTGACCATGTGTGTGCCATACAATAATTGAGTTATATCTATGAATATACAGTATATTTAATATCTTAAATTTGTAGTACCACAACTATATTTCGAGGAACTTTACATCAACTATTCAATTCATGAGTGAAGCATAATTTGAAACAAGAAAAAAAATCCATTATTATGGTAATATCCTACTAAAATTTACGTCTTCAGCTCGTCAATAGATACAATTATTATTTCAGAAATAATAATACATTTAAACGATTCTGTAATTATCAACATGATTTTTTAAAATAAAAGTGTTCACTGGACGGTATTATATAATAAACACGGTGCTTATAAACATAGCTTAGGTACGAAACTAAGAGAAATTAATTGGAAAACACTATTACAAATCGTCATCATTACTATCTACTCGTTGATGCAGCCTACTATCTAAATTACGCACTTGGTGCAATGATATTATGATAAAAAAATTACATTCAATTTAAACACATACCCACAATCACATTTATAATTAAATTTATTATAGATCATTTACCTAAAGTGTACTTGAAATAACGAGTCGAATTCCATAACGGGGTGTCTACGAGGTACTTGCCTGATCCTCTGTCGTTTTATTACTGACGTGATTCTAACACGATTTGATTTTACCAAAATGGAACAAAATAAAGCGAACTATTTCATACATTTGCAAAAAATGCGAATGTTTTCAATAGGTATAATAGCTCGCTACGCTCCAATATGTCTACAATTTATGATTAAATCTGAAAAATATACGCAGGCTAAATTTCATTTTCAACCAAAGATATTTTTTTATATGAAGAATCCTGATTTAAGTGCCAGATACCGACATTTAATGTTGATCTCTGCTTTTGGTTTGATTCGATAGAAGAATGAGGAAAATTACGTTGATTAATGTCTAAAAATGTTGATAACCTTAAAATCCTTAAATCAATGGGACCAGTAAGTACCTGAACTTTTTTGTTGATTTTCAACCCCTCAATGTCTCTTACCAAAAATAATAACGATTAAGTATTTTTGTACCACTCTTTATAGTTACTGTGTCTCGAAGCCAAAGTAATACTTACATAACAAAATAAACGACTGTAATATTTCTGCGAAAGCTATCAGTATATGCCAGCTGTTATTTAAAATGTTATTCATGATTTTACCCACTTTAAAAGTAGATTATTATTTTCATTAAATACGTAAGCTACTAAGTATATAATTATCTCATTTTTTAGAAAAATATGAAACAATGTGCTTTCAGTTAACATATTATATATGTTAATAAAGACAAATATGTTTTATATAAAAATACATTGTCCTCGGCTTTCTGCCTATAGACGCTAGTACATATCCATCTCTTTAAAAATCTAGGATTTTCAAGGCTTTTTCCACGTATTTCCAGAAATATTTTACATAATTACACTTTTAAGTAGATTAGATCACTGTATATGTCTAATAATGTTATTTACAAATTACAAATAGTTTTATTTTGTACTGGTATGGCCGATTAAATTACCTCAATATTTGTTTGAAACACTCATAATACCTTATGTATTAATATAACGTAGTAGAATCTTCGATTTGAATAAGATATTATGGATATTACATATGACATTACAACATTTAATATTATAATTTAACTTTTCAAATATCAACTCGTAATAAAATTTTGAAACTTGAATGATGAAAGCCCATAAACTATTCAATTCATTTCATACACAGCGTCGCTAGTGCGACTTGCCACTCATCACTCACAAACGAACCACTAACAGCAGAACACAGAAGCCACTCAACTCCTAACTTATAGAAGACAGAATAGATATTACATTTGATCCTAAGTGCTCTAACCTAAGAGATGGACCTTCAGGTGCGCGTGCGAGCGCGGAGTCGCATCTAAATACAACTAACAATCACTGAAAATATTAATAATCTACACAATAATAATGATCACCACGACTAACATTAAAAACAGTTTTCATCAAATTTCTTCGTTTATAATCACAGACGCTTCCCTAAAATATGTAATAGTAATATTATTTCCTCTGCTTACGCACCGGAGCTAAAGAAATCCTAATATATAATATAATTATGTACTTAAGCTTTTGAAATTAAAACGATATAGACTGCAAAATAAATTAATTGTAGCTACACAAAACTGGTGCATAATATGTTTGTATATTATGTTACGATTTAAGGTAGATAAATATTTGTTTATCTGTATACGGACTAGGCACGCGCGGCACCGCCGGCGCTCGGCGCAATAACTTAACAAAATCACACACCAACTTAGAAAACTAAAACTAAATAAGTAATATTTTGTATAACTCATAGTTCGATCGTTTGTGGTGTCAGGGCGCTTCGCATGTACGCGTTCTCAAGGTACTCTGCACTGGCATTCAGGACCTGCAAAAGTGCAAACACAATGCTCGTTAGTACCGCGGTAGGCGCCAGGGAACTTCATACAGAGTTCTAGGTATTTGTCAATCACAGGGAGCGGTGCGTTGAGATCTATATACGATAATATCTGACGGGTCTATTTAGTGATAATAATTATGTACAAAGTTTGTAATGGGAATAACGACTAAGAAACTGGCGAACTTTGATGAAGGAGTACGCCACATGAAAGCCGCCGTCACGGCTTAACCACTTTATAGTCGGGACCGAAAATTTAGCGTGCTCTTAGCACGGAATCTCAATCACATTTATTTTGTGCACGCGCAGAACATAGCGTAACTTAGATGTTTTATCAAGCAAGAGTGAGCAATGATCACATTGCTATGCCCTGCCCAGGCACAGTTTAGCTGGGGCTTGTTTTTGTACTGGTATTTTGAGCAACTATACACATTTAACCTGACCCACTTCATAGACCGGTATATTTTACCGATCGATAACATTATAAAGTGAATTAACATAATCAAAGATGAAAAGCATTATGTATTGCAGAAATAATCGCTCAATCACCTGGTGACCTAGTTACTGTTGCTGCACCAAGCAATAAATAACGTAAATGATATTTTTTTTCAGTCTATATTTTTACACGTTAAAATACTTTAAAATGTTATTAAACCGATCCCGTCGTCGTTTAGTCGTGACCACTGTTAGATACTTATGAACTTTAAAAAGTTTAAGTTAAAACATATGCAATAAATTGATGGAGGGGAAGGGGGATTGTAGGCAACTCTTAGGCGACCCAACTTTTTCAGTTATGCGCCGCAGCCGGGCACGTGACACCCAAGCTGCGCCAATCACATCAATGTACTTAGCGTCTGATATTTTATACTAAACTTTCCAACCAATTATCAATTGGTCTCCTCCCGATCTATAATAACCTAGAAACAATTTCGACCGATCAAGCCACATTCTTCAATTTGAACACATTATCACGCACATTGAAGCCGTCTCGCTCTTTAAGGTACCAACATTAATAAATTAGTTTTACTGTTATTTACTAGGCTTAAAGGTATTACTTCTTACTAGTAAACGTTTGAATATTCATGAAATAACTTGTATCTTTTTCTATGAAAAATAAGGTTTAATAGAAAAAGATAAACTACAACGTTATATCATGGCCTGTCAACGTTTGTTAGCAAGGGAAGGTTGTGAGATAGTGCCGCTATCGTAAGGTCTGGCGTAAGCAGGTCCACTTACAAAAGAGTGCGAGAAAGGCGTGCATATAATAATATTCAGTTTGAATGCTTACTCTATATTGGCGAATGAGGCTCGATCGTGTCGCTTGGCAGGAATCCGCACCTGACACAAAGAGCATTCACTTGTAAACGGTGACTAAACTTTAACTTTGTTCCTTTAAATCCAAAAATGTAATACGAGGTAAATCAGAAGTGTGGCGTGCGATACTGTAATAATTGGGTGAGGTTTCGCTTATTTCATAATACTCCAATGGATGATTCACTGCCTTTAATCACGAACACCCCCACAGGCAATCTTTAGAACCTTGGTAGAACTAGCTCATCACTTATTGTATCAAATGAAAAAATAGTGATAATTTCTAACTAAATCTTACTAAATATAAATTAAAAAAAAATCTTTATAAAGATTCTAATTAAAAAGTGAACCAAGTATTCAAAACAAATTCGAAATATTAACAAAAAATAATCTCGCTTACTCTAAATTACTACGAGTATAGCAGAATCAATTATTACATGTATTTTTATTTGGTGCAGTCACAAATGTAACAATGTGTGATGTTTTAATATCTATTAGCTACATGTAGTAGTATGCAACATGCACGGGAAATGTGAAAATTAATTGCCTATTTTCAATTACTTTTGATTTTATTTTATAGCTGTATTTTACGCTGTCTACTACGTACTATATTTTGTTATTAAGTTGTATTTCTATTGTCGTTTTGGTGCTTACTGTGTTTAACTATAGAGAGTTAAAGTTTTAGATCTTTATACATAATCTACTCATGAGTACGTTTCTAGAGTGGTTGCCAGATTTGCTGAATATTGAAAGATAAAGATCAAAACCACTTTGAGCTTTCAATTCATGTTTGATTAAAACAATCATAAGTGCATAATACTCTCGAGGGTCGTATATTTTTTTATTTGATTAAAATTATTCCAAGTAAGTGTTCATAAGTAAAAGTTAAATGTGGTGTAGTTAAAGTTAGAATGCTTATTAAAAACTACTAGAAGACTGATATATAAAGTTTAAAAATAAGCATGATGATAAAATAAACACTAAAAATGTTTATATAAAAAGTTGCCAGATGGTTTAGTCCGAAACCAGGGATAGATTTACAAGTGTTTAAAAACTCCAGCCAAAGTTAAATTCCCACAACCAATCCCCTGGCAACTCTCATGGGTACATCATTTATATGATATTAGTGAGTCGTGCGGTACAAGTGATTGCTTAAATAGTGATGAATAAATAAAATATATAAAAATATTATTTAATATAGGATAACATACAATCTGTCTAGGGTCGATGTGTGGTCGGCACTCCGGTTAACCATTTCGCCTCCGTTCGGCCTAGAACGAGATTAGGCATACATTGGTCTCAACGTTCGAACGGCGAAAATACACATTGATAATTCACCAACATTGCGAAAAATACAACAATTATCCCTAAACACGTTCTGATTGAGAATAAAATGTTTAATGAACCTGGTTTCATCATCGGACGTATATGATACCAAACTTTAGTCTAGGACCATTTTATTGATAAAACAGTGAGATGTACTTACTTGCGCTTAGCGTGCAGCATTTCCATAAGTAGGGTCTGCGTGGGTGCCTGACCGGCGCAGTGCCGCTGGTACAGGTGCTCCTCTCCCCGCGCGGCCAGCGCGTGGATCTCAGGTACCACCATCACTAGCTTCCCGAATTTGTCCTGAAAATTATTAATTCGTTTCAAACTAAGGTACATCTATCTCTTTCTGTAGTTCGCTAAGGCTCTGGGGCTTCTATTGTGTTATTTCAATGCTAAGCGATGTTTTCAAATTAAAATTCCACATGCGGCCTGATTATATAAAATATTCTATTCAGTTCATTTTCAGTTCATCTCTCCAAAAACTATAACAAAGGATTTTAAATTGAAAAGATTGTTCCATTTTGAATCTGTTTTGAGTTTTTAGGCGTTCAATGCTTAGAGCTAAAACGATATAGTACTACTGACCTGTATCGTAGGATAGCACGTGAGTGTGTAGTCGAGGAGCGCCGCCGTCACTGTCTGGTATCCGTCTCGCACACACTTTACGTTCACGATGCCTCTCACCTCTGAAACCCGAAGAACACTCTTCAAATAATTACAAAGAGGTCAATATTGCCCGTAAAACAGAATAAACAAATGTCCTGCATGAAACTTAAACAAAAACACATTCGCAGTGAGAGACAAAAAAATAAAATGAGTTAAAACAAATAATAAGGATGAAAATCATAGTGATTTTTATAAGAGTATACTAACCAGGGTTGAGGAGCAGTAAGAATTTGACGCAAATGTAGTCCGGGATATCGAATTTGAGTTCGGCGAGTTTGTTCTGCAGCTCATTGAAGTGCTCGGCCAAGGAGGGTACGCCGAGCAGACCCAGGCAAAGGAGGTCGAACTTCTGCCCGTTGTGGAGAGTGGTCTCGTCCGGTAGCCCGTTGTGCATCCGCTGGTGCAGGTGATCCAGCACCAACATGTCTGACCAAGAGTGTTGCAGCAGTTTCATTTGATCGTCAACCTATAAAAAATTAGATGCGTTGCTACAAATGCCTAGCAAGGATAATTTTCGCAAGTAGAAGAAGTTATCAAGAATTTTGAGCAGCCATACAGAGTGAACGAATATCGAAGCAGTTGATTTGTATTTTGCTTATGCTACTCAATAAAAAAATAAAAATACTCTTTCTTGCAATAGTAAGTAACCAAATATTATTCTATGTAATCCTATGCAGCAGTCAATGATCAATAATTATAATAAATGTTAGTCGCCAGCATCTGTTAAAATGTCCATATTAAACTGCTTCGTTATTCATTTATGTAAAAAACGCGAATATCATTTAAATTTTTAGTAAAAAATCTGTATGGACAGCTGGTTATAGCCTCTAAAACATCCGAAATGGTGTGAAAGATGTGATCTATAGTACTCAGCCCTAAACGTTTATAATTTATATGATTATGCAAATGTAGGTGGCATTTTTAAGTAAGCTGCGAATGTTGGCCGAGCGGCTGCGACGTCGACGGTGACCTACATTCTGCAGAGTTGCATTAGAAAACAAGGGGCGGTGCGCGAGCGCGTTAAATTTGCCGTTTACGAAATGTTACAACTGAATTTTAGAGCTCAGCGGTGTGGTAACACGCGCATTGAACGTGATGAAACTCCTTATTTCGATATTTTGTGAAGTGTTTGAATGATATCATCAAATTGGACCATCGTGGTATAGCAAGCAACCCAGTTTAGTAACACGAACTAAATCATTAATTTGTTATATTTCAATAAATTAACGCAATGATATTATAGATCAATTATAAATTATAAAGTAAAGTACTCAGATACGATTTTTTTATGTATCATTAGGTACTTCGATCAGTCATCACATCGGTTGCGGACACGACTCAAAATGCCATAAACAACATAAAAGAGTAAATTATAAGAAATCGTTGAAATTGCTGAAGTTAATTTTTCTGTTCGAAATTATTTTATTGAAGTTGTAGTCTGCTACAACAGATTTAAATAAGTAGTACCTAATAAAAACTTGCAAAACTAACAATTTGAAAATCCCAAAAAAACAATTTGTAAAACTAGTCCAAATAAAGCTTAGTACTTATAACGCATAGAAACTACAAATTACTACAAATTAATCAATAAATAGCATCATCGATTAAAAAGCGTCATCGACCGCTCAAGTTCATCGTGCGTTGTTATGTGATGTGACTAATCGTAATTGGTAAGATGTTACGTAAGAGAAAGCGAAGAAAGGCCGCATAACTCGTTACGTGCGGCTAACGGCCGCGCGGCGGCCGCAGCCGTGGTGCGGGCGATTACGCGGCGCGGTAAAAAGTGCTTTCTCGCGGCAACTCGGCCACGGCCAGTGTGTCAAGTGCGCGGACGAAAGTGCAGCGTTGCCGTCCCGCGTCGACGCACCGTTACATCACATCCGTCTGGAGAAAGCTCGGGTCATCAACATCGCAGCGCAGCGCCCACCTCGCGCCAGACTCCGATCGACCTATTCTGTTCTACTATACGTTTAGTACTGTCATTTATTATTCAGCCTTTTTAATTGAACTAAACTGTACGACCTAATTTCAGTAAAAATAAACCCTATACGGCTATCATCGAGTAAGTGAGATTCATCTATGATCATTGTCGTCCTAATTCTTAGAATGAATCGTAAATAAGTCACGTCATTTTAGCACAAACAAAAATTGTTAGTTGTTAAGTAGTTAGCGGGTGGGAAGGAGATAGATATGCACGGTGTGGCAACGCCGCGTGACCACGTGACTGACTGCGGCTCTTGCGTAAGCGTACGAACGACCACGGTGCGGCGCGGCGGCCACCAGCTCCTCACTCTACTACGTCCGTTCTTCGTCGGCTGTTTACCAAGTACCGGTTCTCTGACACTATGGTCCGAATTTATGTGTTACCCTTTTTTATATTTCAATGCGTTTTAAGAAACTATAGGTAATAGTTAGTTTTTATTTTAGCAAAGATAAACAATATTAAACGTTTTGGTACATCTGCTTTTGTTACCTACTGACAGAATCGTTTTTGCAATTAAATTGTTTCACATATTTTGAATATAAATATGTACTTAGTTGTGAGTTAGTTATAAAGACCGGTAGGAGCAATACAGGCATCAGCGACGACCGACGCCGGCATCGTTTGTCGTGGGAACTTGACCTAGTTGGTGCGGTGCGGTGGCAGCGCGGGCGGCGCGGCGTATCGATTGCGAGAGGCACCGCGTCGCTCGTCGCCCACTGCGTCACACGCGCCCCTCACACTATCACACCACAACGGACGTACTATTTGTTGGTACCCAAAGTGGTGCCAACAACACATCAAATAAAATTCGCAATGCAAACATAAAATTGAGTAAAGCACAGCAATGCAATGCGTCGCATTCGCTAGAACATTGTGGTGTACACCAGGAAGGGGTTTCAGGATTCGGGATAGGAGTTTCTATACTTATCTCTTAATTCACCTTTAAATACTTAAAGAATACGGTGTTTCTCGCCCAATCCACTTGTGAGAATAGGTTTTGGTCCAGCACTTTGCACATTAATTCGAAAAGATCGACCTCACACTGATTGTAAGTTTGGCTCTGCAAGAGTCCAAAAAGGGAATTCTGCCACTCGCGATCATCGATAGTTTGCACGAATTCTCTAATCATGGGCGAGACTCGAAGGGTTTCCGTGCTCGTGGCCTCTGCCGTGCTGGATGGAGTTGCAGCGGCATTAGTCGGCGCGTCGAACGCGTAGGCATCCGGAGACGCGGAGTGCGGAGAGTGCGCTTCCCACTTGTCGTGGGACGGAGGAGGGGGCGGCTGCGGCGGCTGCGGCTGGGCGGCCAGCAGAGCGGGGCCTGGTGACGACTCCGGCGACGATGTCAGCGAGGACACCTGCGGAATCTGGATCTCTTGCTTCACGGGTACTGCCGTGTAAGGTGGCCCGAAACCCAGCACTAGTCCTCCATCGCCAAGGGAGCCTCGAAGAGTTTGGACAGCTATCTGCCTTTGTCGCATCATTTGCAACTTGCGAGCTCGGTCTCGTTTGTACATGGGACCGAATTTGTTTCTGCCTCCTCGCATACGATCGGCTCGAACGGCTGAAACAATAAATATTTTCGTTGGGTGGATGTCTTAATTTATGGATACAGAATATAGTAAAGGTAAAATAGTATGTAATTTAAACTTAAATAAGTGGTCAAATATGGCTGTCTAACTAATCACAAAAGAGAATTTAAGGCACTGGAGATTGCAATAAATACATGTACACAGTACGACTAAAAATGAATTTTGTGTGAATGTTGTAAAGTGGGCAAGCAATAAGGAGTTGGTGTAGTAAAATTAAGTTAAATATGATAGGTACACATCAAAGATAAGGTACAATGAAACATTTGATATATGCACACAATCTTATGTGTATTGTTTTTCTTATTGGCTGTAGTAGTACATTCATACCCCCACATAATGCTCAGTATGCTGACCTCGTAAATTTGTTGATTGTATTGATGTTGTGATATAAGCGTATGAGTAGGTTAACAGTGGGGACCATTCAATAAATATTTAATAACTTGGGCTTGAAATTTAGGGCAGCGGCCTCATAACGCACATGGACTTTGCCGTTCTTTATGATTCTGGCTGAATTCCAAATTCCAAACGGAGCACTCCTCGTGATAACAGCAATTTATATACGTTCCGATTTTTTATGACACGAAGTGAAAATACTCAACTAGGGTAATGCATTTCGTTTGAAGATATCAAATAATAACTAAAATAATTTCTAACGGACATATAGTACAAACTGTATGTACTGTACTATACGTACATGTATAGAACAACAGTATTTTAATAATTCTCTGAACATGCTTCAAACCTGGAACGGAAGAGACTTTCAGTGTGTTGTCGGTTCGCCCAACCCATGAGTTAAAAATAACAACCAGTTTTTATTTTAGTCGACGCGCCTCTGAGCGATAAAGATAGAGTTATAGGGCTTCGTAAAGGGTTTAAGAGAGACGACTAGCGTAACGGATTTATATATTGCTGTGTGCAATCCTGTCCATTAGACTCGTACTCGTAGTATTGCAAGACGATAACACTGTACTCTTTTGATTCATATCCCATAACGAAAATCAGTACCCGGGAAAGACCCAGGTCTTTCAGAGGTGTTAAATTGTAGTAGCGATAAAATTACATTATCGACTTTACCCTTAGTTTGTAACAGATCTCTTTAAGTATCTTATAAGTTTCCTACTTGGTTGTACTCAATGAACTAGATTCCGGCTTGCAATTAACTTGCAAACTTTTTATAAAATTTTACTGGCAATTTGAATCTAATTTGAATTCATTATTTTCATAAGCTTCTTAGTTTAAAACAAATACATCGTTATTTAGTAAACAGCTTTAAGCATTGCTTAAATTATGAAGCTACTTAGCAGTTTCATCCTCTATATAAATATGTATTAACAAATACGATAAATAAATAATGCATGCTTCTTATTTAGATTTTACGTGGATCATCGATCTCGGAGACTTTTAGTAATGCTATCATTATTTACTCATCATAATATCTTGATCGCTAGAGCTCTTCACCGCCCTAGATTCGTTCATTCATTTATAGACTGTAACTTCATCATCTATCCACAGCCCGATTTAGCCCACTGCTGGGCATACCTAGACCTCACAGGCACAACAGATTATTTTGGCAAAAAAAGAGTTGAAACTAATTTAAGGCTAACCTAATGAAAATTTTAGACAACTTTGAATCAAATCGAAAACTAAGAAACGCGTCGATAACATTAACACGAGCTATATTGCGCCGCCGGCCGCCGCCGCGCCGCCTCCCCGCCGAGCGAATCACTCGCGCTCATCACTTACCAGACAAAGAATATGGTTTTACATCCTGGAGCAGGGGCCGTATTCGCGTTCCTTTTTTCGCTCGTTTGATGAATATTCGTTAGCTTCCCACCACAATTTCTGACTTCAAGGGCCAAGTTTTCAATTTGGAATATTTGGTCCTAGGTAAGGACCGTGTTTTAATGTTTGACAAACTGGACCTTGAAGTCAGAAAACGTGGTGGGAAGCATCCGAATATTCATCAACCGAACGAAAAAAGGAAAGCTAATTACCCCAGGCCTATCACAATAAAAATAAAAATTGTTGTTGTCGTACAAACTTATTAATGGCTATAGAATAATGATAAAATAGCTAGGTAGTATCGAAGATGTTTCTCCGGACAACGGATAGAAGGGTTTGAGCTCGGTGCCGTACCGAGTAAACGCGTCAATCTTTGAATAAAACAAAATAAGTAGGTATTATTGACCGAGCGAGCGAAACGTCTCCGTTTAGATATTGGCCAAAAATGCTTTTGCCTGTCTGTTTGTCTGTTCTCGCCTACAGGTAGCATGTTTCAACCATATTTGACGAAAATTGGCACACAGCTTACTTGATTTACTAAATTGTTGGGTGGAAAATAGGGGGAAGAGGGAGGAAGTTTGCTGTAGCGTTATTTATCGACGGGTTTGAATACACTAAGGACTTTATCTACACATGATGTTATGGAAAAAATAACCATGATGCTGTGTGAAAAGTCCAGCATTATTTATTTATTTAATATCGTTTCAGTTGTGGTTCGTGTTATATTCTCGTACCTATATTGTATACTGAGGACTGACCGACACTGTATCCCCAATTATATGGCTTCCTGCATAGGTACATTAGGTACTATATACTTAACAGACAAGCCACATGAGCTTATAGTTATTTACGTTGTTAATGAGTTATTAAGTGATAAATAGATAGGAAATAGTAAAAAAATAAAACACGTTTAGCTGCTTAAAAATGCGGTAAGTTCCTTCTGATATTAACGTTTTTTCTAGGGTAGGGGCCTAATCTTATCAGCCCAGTCATAACTTGCTGATGCGATTGATAGAACTTCCCATGAACAACACCTGATTCAAAATACTAATATGTCATGCAAACCTAACCCATATCAAGTGAATTTAATTATTCCATGTAGGAAAAACTTAGGCCTTTACATCTATATTAGATGATTTATACAGCATCAGGAGGCCACCTATGCCTATACTCATCGGGACGCTGTAGTGCCTGGGGCATTGTTTGAGATGGAATAGGCTTGCCCAGCACCTGCACCATCCTCTCAGCTTAATCAGCCTGGCCCACAGGAAAGACAACGTCAATACGTGTGGAGCTGACTAAGCTGTATCTGTGCTGTGTGTATTCCATGTAGGAACTTATTCCATTTTACCATAGAGAGTTGTACCAAATGGAACGTACTGAAAATGTTGAAAGATTAAGAAGATTTCATAACTCTAGTAAAAATATGTAGTCATAAAATTTTACTTCTGAGTTCATTATCTTTAGTTTAGAATTAGTTTATTCTATAGTGTTAAGTAGCTTAGGACATTGTCATAAGACACGAGAGATATGACCTTCATAAACTGATTATGATGGGAAAAGTACCCGGCAAGAGGCGTGTTGGTCGGAGGAAGAAATCATGGTTGCGGAACATCA
This sequence comes from Epirrhoe alternata, assembly GCA_963565295.1. Taxonomy (NCBI): domain Eukaryota; kingdom Metazoa; phylum Arthropoda; class Insecta; order Lepidoptera; family Geometridae; genus Epirrhoe; species Epirrhoe alternata. The sequence goes on from OY751375.1 coordinate 9,508,182, forward strand.
GATAGTGGACGGAGATAGCGAGTGCTGCAGAACTATTTAGACTCGCTAAAGATCGGGAACAATATGCCATATTGACTGCCTGACCTTCGCTAGTCGGAGAGGCACTAAAAGAATAGTGTTAAATGATACCTACATAAAGTTTCCTTCAGAACCATGTTGTTATGTCAAGAGTCTCATCGTTTTTTTGTAATCAGTTTTTCTGTGTACTTTGTTCTGAATAAATAATTTTGTTTTTTTTTATTTAGATTAAGTACATCAGACGATTTTATTTTTATCGCAAAAGTGTAAAAAGTTGAGTAAGTAACTTCGGGGATAGAGCTGTCGTAAAGAGCAAATTGTAACCAATACGATATCGTATCGCATGTAAGTTTTTATGTGTAAACGATCGTCGGGCGTAAGTGCGTCCCTCGCTCGGCCGTGCATCGTGTAATGTCAATTCTCTTTTAGTTAGTTCCGCTTGTATTTTGTATCTGCCTCAGGCTTCTAGTCAGATCTCTACTCCTTTACTACACTCGAGAAAATAATTATTACCTGAATAAAATCGAAAACTACAATAAAATCGCGGAACATACATGGGGTATTTCCGGATAGCCCTAGATGTGAAGAACTTATTTTTTTGACGTCACTGAGTGGACCACCCTGTATAAATCTACTGGTCGTTGCACTTTTAAGATAGAGATAAGCATGGAATTTGGATGTAGTCTTAGTAATATCAAAAATAGCATAAGAGAACTTATTGGATAAAAAGGTACATTTTACCATGAGTACAGTAAAATGCGGGCAGCCAACTTCTACTGCAGCAATAACTCTTTGCTTACCAGTTACTTCATCAAACTTATTACCCATGCCTGTATACTAATACGTTGGACTGTATTCTTGTGAAGTTGTGACCATGTAATAGTAAGTTTATTCAAATGTATGCATCGTCGTCATTCATTGAACGTTTTTTCTATTTTTGTTGCGTAGGATTCCGTAAATATTAAAAAAAGAATCCAGATAGTTTCAGTAAATAGGCATCTGATACTCATCTAATTAGGCACGCTATTACTAATAGCATCCGATAATACGGTAAACGAGGTCAGTCGTTTATTATTACAAGACTAAAGTGGATCAAGGTCAAGGTCATTTTTACAAATCAAAAACATACATTGTGTGTGACAAATAGTCAGAGTGCAGAAATAGATACATTACGAGTGAGTTCAACTCTGCTTCTAATGTTATTTGTGGCCACTCGGCCTACTCGATCACAGATAGGTCAAGGTCGACCTTGGCTACGAGGTCACGTAGTTGCATATTTAATATTCCGTACGTAATGTAGAGATGAAGATGCGCTTGAGATTAAAAAAACATAACAACAAACGATAGAAGCCAGCTCTATTCGACCTTGGTAAGCCAATCAGGGCCATCGAATTAAGTAATCGTGTCAACAAGATAAAAAGGTATTACCGAAAGGACGGGAAGAGGTGGGGATCGATCCTTGTACCGACCGTCCGACGAGTCGGTGAAACTTGGTCAAGGCTGGTACCCTGCCGCCCTCCCCCCAGGTACGAGCGAGGCCGACGACGACCGAGTGTAAACGAACGCGTACGGCAACTCCAACGCGATCGTGTGCCAAGAGACGCTGATAGCGACACCGACCGTGATTTCATATACACGAGATAAATCATGTAAAGGTACGATCAGTTAGCATCGCCTGCATTCGTCACCATCTTAGAAATGGTGTCAAGATCGTTCACAAACTCGATCTTGGCAGTTAAACATCACATTTGAGGGTAAATCATACTTAATGGACTTTTGAACCAATTGGTAATATTTTATTAAGCATTTCAAATATGCCAAACCACCATTAACTAAGAGTTTTGACCGGCAATAAGTTGATTTAGGTATAACGAACGGAACGGAACTCCGCCCTTAGCTTACAAAAGGACTGATGCGCCTGCGCATAAAAATCCTTGTAAGATTGCTGAGCTCATAGTGTCGTAATAATACGACAGGTAATGCCTAAAAAATAGAAAGGCCCGGTGTGCGAGGCCGCTCTGTCGAAACACTCGATTCGGGTCAAGGCAGCAGCGCGCCGAAATAGTCGGCTGGCGCGCGCGTTTTTATTGTGATCTAACATCTGTCGCGGTTCAGACGGCAAATGCGCCAGATTCAGCCATGTGATTCAACCATACATTCATGTTTGTATACTTACGCGCTTTGGATATAGTTGTCCTAATTACTATAAAGGTGAAGTTTGCAAAAGCCAGGACATTATGTATGATTTCAACTAGAATAATTTTGGGAAACTTTCCTAAAAGAAAATAGTTGAGAAGAATCGTATTGGAATATTACTCTAGTAAAGCACTAATAAGAATTCGTCATGAGAACAGAGTAGGTTATGTCAATACAAAAAAGAATTTATATATTCAGGAACTACAGATTAAACTAAGTACGTATGATTTGAGCGAACACACTAATGCTACATTGAGCCTACGTTATTTAAGATACTGTAAAGAGCTAACTAGGTAAGCAAGTACCATACATAGCACATGGCGTTAAATTACGTAAGGTTCACTGTGAGCAGCGATCCGTGCACTTACCATTATTCTGTGTTGAACCTCTGCATTACTTTTTAATGTCAACTGAATATTGTTATATTTTCTATAGCAATATTCGTATTATTTATAAAGACGGTGCTTAAGTAATCCTTTGTAAGGATTTAAAATAACCCACGTTTGATATTTTAACCTAGTTAAATTTCTAGTGTTTGTTCTTTCGAGTTTTCCATGTGATTCATCGGTTATGAAATATCTAATTTCATAACAAACACATTCAAAAATTAAACAACCAATATGTAGCCTTGTTTCGTAGTACGATTAATGTAAGCCATTATGTGTACTACTCACTGATATACATACAGAGTGGATAAGAAAATGTGATACGTGTTCAGGTCACATTTGGGTAGTCCATTGCGACAGGTCGACTGAGCGTCTTGTGAAACGGCGCTTGCGCAGCGTACCCCACCGACGACGGCCGATTGTGTCGAAACACACGAAACAGTCACTGGCGCACGCCTGATACACAACCCTCCACTCGATTTTAACGAAATCATAATGCTGGCTTGTTACTACTTTTCAAATAATTTTAGTATCTCTGGTGCATTCAAGCCATCATCCTGCATAAGTACTGTTTCAGAGAAAGATAATGGTTATGGTAGATAAACAGAAAAAACTGACTGAAGTGCAAGGTGGACTCTTGCGATGAGGGTTTCAGTCCCTCGGCACATAATCGAAAGTCGATGTCAACTATAATCCCGAGCACTTAGATCTGTGAGCGAGTTCATATAGCAGTGTATAAGTCACGGGCATCAATTGAATCCCATGCACATCTAAGGACTCTTTGAGTTCGAGTGACAGCGAGAGTGTTAAATAAATAAAATAAATAAATAAATAATGCTGGACATTTCACACAGCATCATCTAGCCCCAAACTAAGCAAAGCTTGTACTATGGGAACTAGATAACTGATAAACTACTTATATACTTTTTTTTTTTGTTTGTAAATACATACATATCATTCATAGTGAACTTCCGAGTAAAACAAGGAAATTTAAGTCATAACACAGACGCTCATGGAATACTGTTAATGACTAGAATCCTGAGACAGCGAGACTTTGACGACCTCTGTAGCATAGTAGGCGAAGGTCTACTTGCGACGCAGAAGGTTGCGGTTCCGGGTTCGATCCCCGCCGCGGGAAAAATGTTTGTATATACAAGTATTTGTCTTGGGTCTGAGTGTTTCTATGTATTATAAGTATGTGTGTAATGTATTTTACAAACGAAAAGTATTTAAGTAGTATATCAGTCATTTAGTACCCATAGCAAACTTTGGTTACTTTGGGGCTAGATGATGCTGTATGAAAGTCCAGCATTATTTATTTATTCAATAGAGCCCAAGACTAAAACAGCTTTAACCGAAGTGAATACTCTACTTTTCACACATACCTACTGCGAGGAAATTGTGACCAAATACACCCAGAAAATAAAAAAAAAACAAGTGTAATGAACAGGTTTTATACAATAATAGTAATCATTTGTTTATTTATTCTCAAAAATATATTTAGGCATATTATTAATATTATTCAATAACAATGAAATTGCTAAATAGTTTGGAGTCAGTAGCCATATTTTTTTCTTTTAATTGTATGAATTCATAAGTAAATAAATAATTATTTAAGATCCGGTAAAGACGAAATTTTTTTAAAACGCCTTTATTGCCTATGCTTTCAATGAGTTTGCTTTGTATGTTGTTCTTATTTGAATACTACTGTGTAAAATGTATTGTTGCTCTTCATCAGCTAAATTCTATAAAATTCATTTCTGACCTCTGAGTAAATGTCTACGCCGGGAGTATTTACGTCACATGTGGGTAATTTCAAACAGTGGTCGGTAATGAACCGTTATATTGCTTATGTACTCGCGCAAGTACACTCGTATTAAAGTACAGTAGCAAGCAAGCTATGTAAGCGGATTATTTTGTAGCAGGAAATGATGAAAGTAAAAGTTAAAATTAATAAATAATAATAATAAATAATGCTGGACATTTCACACAGCTTCATCTAGCCCCAAACTAAGCAAAGCTTGAACTATGGGAACCAGATAACTATGATATACTTTACATCATCAATTCGCCATCCTGAATGATTGATTTGTGACGAAAATCTTTGAGTAAAGGATGTTTTAAACCAAAACGCATAAATCTTAATGATTAAAAATGTATTTAATATAAATTTCAAAACTCATATTTGAAATGCAAAACTAAATTCGTAAAGCGTAGGAAATGTCGGTGGTATCAGTGGAGTCAGAGGTTTGGTAGTGGCATTACACAAGGCTTGCAGGCAGGTCGGTCGGTCGGGCGGTACGAGTATCGCAACCGCGCCGCTATTCGGGTCAGACAGCGATTTGTGTGAATTGTGTCATCTGACAATTCTGACATATGCTTGCAATAAACGGATTACATGTAGGTGCGCATGTACTCGCAAATGCATTTTGTTTTTTTTTGTAAACTGGTTCATCCTAATTCCTTCTAACATAATGCTATACAAATATTGGCTAGTACATAATTTATGGTTCGGAGTTTATATTTTGTCTGAGTCACTTATTATACTGTACCATGGTTCTGGATATTGATAAAAAAAATTGGATTTATTTAATCATAGGTATTTTAAATATTAGGTATTGAATCTCCGCTTGAATCAGTTTAATAGATAAAACTAACCAGCGCAAAACGATATCGCAGTTGATATTACAATTTAATAAAAATACCTAAAGTTTTTCATATTTTAGTAATTAATCAGTTTGAGTTTATCGTGAAAAACAAAAATGCCATGCCACGCATATAATAAATCTGAAAGTTTGTGAGCTTGTTTAGATGTTTGTGTTTCGATCACGCCTAAACCAGTGAACCGATTTGGATGAAACTTGGAATAGGCGTAGAGACCTGGAACAGCATATAGGCTATTCAAAACGTTGGTACCACGCGGGCGAAGCCGCGCGCAGATGCTAGTATATTATAAAATATTATAATAATATTATTGCCCAACACAAGACCTTGTATTAGACTTTATGATAGCTAGAAGAAGGAATTAAGAGAAATGTGTTGTAATAAGACCTTGGCCTTGAATATTAAATGCACAAGTCAGCACACATACCTACTTATGTTATTTATTATTGACAGACTTCTGCTAAGGCATTGCCAGAAATGTCATTTCTTGCGAATGTATGTGGTTTTAGTTAAGTTAATACTCGTATTCTTGCTGCTAGAATACACTTGTTTCCGAAAAGTGGTGATATTTTTGAATAGGGAAGGTACCCCACCCATTTTAAGTGGTTTTTAGGCTGCAATGTGTCTTTTGGCCAATAGGTAACTTTTATTTCATTTGCTCATATTCGATGCTCTGGCTTATTCCACTCATCCCCATTCTGAATATTTTATTTCTTTGCAATCACTAAATGAATAATCTTTAATACAGCAAGTAAGTAACACTTATAATTGAAAAGTAAGTCGGTACGTTTATGTATCTGAAATGAAATCCAAAGACTGAAAAATCCTCATAGACGTGACAAGGACATTTACTTTATAATATTTTTGAAAGATTGACAGAGTAGGATGTTGCAAGCAAACTCAGAAGCATCTGGCGAAACGCGGAATGGCGAGCGGCTCACGCACACTACGGCGGGCGGCGCACAGTGATCGCACATTCAGCATATGCACGCACAAACAAGCAGCGCTCGCGCCGCATCGCGGCCCCGCTCGCAAGTAGGTCAGGGCGCTCTGCGGCCGCGCGCGTTTTAAATTTAGAACGATCCGCACTTCAAGCTCCGCCCCACGCGATCGCCTAACTACAAGATAATGTGCGAAACCTACAGCAGATTCACATACCGACATGACCACACCCTTGCATACAACACCGACATTCGAAATCATATTAATTTTTTTCCAAATAACAAGTCTTATTCGTCTATGGTCTTAGATCTAGACAGAAATATTTATCGGTTTAGATATAACTATACTTCTGCGCGCGGCTTCGCCCGCGTGGTACCAACATTGAATAGCCTATATGCTATTCCAGGTCTATTCCAAGTTTCATCCAAATCGGTTCACTGGTTGAAACACGAAACATCTAAACACACTAACAAACTTTCAGCTGTATTATATGATGAGTGGGATTGTAACTAATGCATTCTTTTAATATAATATTAGAAAACAATTGTGATTTGATTTTGAATAATAAGAACTTCGTACTGACTCGATATTTAATTCGTTAGTGCAGGAGGCTGTTACTTACTCATTAAATACAAGTTAATATTTATGTAGTTAACGAGATTGTTGCAAAACAAGTAAGTAACGTTTGTTTGCGTTGTTTTATAAAATTGAATGAAATATTGGTTTAGTTTGATGACATTTATTTAAAATGCGAGGCAAGAGATGCAAAATTTTGCTGAAAATATAGAAATTAAGTGCATTTATCAAATGCTTTCCTAAATTTAAGAAGTCTCCAAGCAATGAATCAGATTTTAAAAACATGATTTGTGATCACTTTTTTTAGTAAAGTTCTGAAGAGTAGGTTCCTACTTTATTTTTTGTGACTCAACACAACTGATGATACGTTAAAGTATAAAAATTGTGGGAAGGGTGAAAGGCTTTGAGCTTGGCAAGACTGTCGTTTAAGTAATGTGAGCAAATTATTATCCATGTGTTGGTATGAGAAATGGCTTATTCTAAATGTTGGTACCACGCGGACGAAGCCGCGTGCAGTAGCTAGTTTTAACTATGATTCATAAAATAATGATAACATGGGAAATAAACGACAAAACACTTTTTTATCCTCTCTCTTATATATTTTTCGATTTGTCCATTTATCCATCCACAGGTTGTCTGGTAGAGGTCGCTTTTTAGCGATAAGACCACCGATTGCATATCATAGTTAAGTTTTTTGTTTAGTTTTATATTTTTGTTTAACTTTGTATGTGGTGTGCAATAAAGTATTTTCATTTTTTCTCAGATGCCTAATGCACGAATATAAGGCAAGCAGATGAAGTAAAAGTTACCGAGTAAATAATGTTTGTTCTTGTTTATAATAAAGTCGCTTTGATAGTGTATCTTTTGAATTGATGTCATGTTAAAATATAATCGGGGAAACATTCCGTATTTGTTAAATGTAGGATTTGACTCTTTATTTGGTCGAAAAAAGTGGGATGTCTGGTGGCCAGCTATCATAACACTTGTGATTCGTTAGGAAGCAATATCATGTGCTTATACTCATCTAAGGCCAATTTACTGAAAATTTGAAAAATTGGTGAGTATGCAAAAAACTGCATTTTCCCAAATGATGTTGTGTAAAGTACATGTACCAATATGTTTCATAACTGAGGAAGGTTACGTTTGTCTTACAGACGAAACTTACCTTCAAGTTTCATGCCGACGTCCAAGCATTTTTGGAAACGGCAGAATGGGCATCTCTTCCGTTGCGTTTTGTCAATGTGACAAGCTCGTTCTGCAACGCACGTGTACACCTTCTTGTTTTGAACGGTCCTCTTGAAAAATCCTTTGCATGATTCACAAGTGAGAAGTCCATAATGGTAGCCGCTAACTTTGTCTCCGCAAACTGGACACAGCTCCTCAATCACATCCTTGGTGTCTGTTTGGTCACAGACAGTGGCTGCTGCTGGTAGGTAAGAACCGGAGTCACCGCCACCGCCTGTTGGAAATAGATATGTAGGGTCCAAGTTGGCGTAGCCAAAAGATTGTTGATCAGGCTGGCATTGGTATGCAGCACCCTGAGGTATGTATTGTTGGGAGGGTCCCGAAGGTCCGCCCGAGCCCGATCCTTCCGGACCAGGACTCAGATCGAACGGGGACATGTTGAGGGACATGAGGCCTGTCTGCTGGTCCATCGTCATGCTCGGCCGCGCTGGGCGGCTGGTTTTACAAATCCCTACAGCGGCGTTCAACCGCAACAACGTTCACACAGTCACCGAGTTCACTAGCGGTCTGACCGCGCACCACTTAACCAACGCTCGCAAGTTGCACCTGTTCTAGCACTTTAGTAGGAGGCACACAAATCCAGCACATTTTGTTCTACACCAGTTTTGAGAAGGCAAGCACCGGTTTATGTCTCTCCACCGGTAATGTTCCAACGAAAGTGAACTTCGCGCAGTATATTACGATCGCGTTTATTTTAACTGTCAGTTGCGGCAGCCCGGGCCCGCGTGCCGCTGGGTAGACGTTCCGCGATCGACTGGCGGCCGGCCGGCGACAACGGCGCGCGTGCCGGCGCCTCCCGCATGCGCGCCCCGCCGCTGCCCGCGAGCCCCCGCTCGCTCGCACAATGGAAAACGATTAGGAGCCCATGTAATAAGTGAAAGTGAGTCGGTGACCTACTTTCCCGCGATCCAGGTCTATGTTAGTGCGCGTTCGCGCGGTTGCGCCACCGCGCGGGCGGAGGACGGCGCGGGGGGCGGCCCACTGACCCAGTTGCGCGCAGTGCCGCAGCAGGGCAGGGTTGCCGCGATCAAGCGAGCTTATGTTTACGTTCGCTCGGCATTCATCAACTATTGCCGTCAGAACCGTGTAAACATCATTCTCACGTCATAATACTTATATGTCACGCTGGTGTTTTTTGAATAGACATCATACTCGCTCTCTTTTTACTCTCCTAATGCATCACGAATGAATCTATCCGCAGGTTTGAGTTGGTATAGCCAGCGACTTATGTAGGCCAAGAATTATTTGAGAATTGAAGGTTCCACATTCACCATGATTACGTGGGAAAATTGTAAACTTCATTGATCGAGCGAGCGAAGCGTCTCCGTTTCGAGATTAGCCAAAAATGTTTTTGTCCGTCTTTCCATCTGTCTGTCTGTCTGTTCTCGCCTACAGGTCGCATTTTTCAACCGATTTTGACGAAAATTGGCCGGAGCGGCGGCGCGGCGGGTAGTTTGTTTTAGCGTTATATAGGACGTTTTTTTCGTAAAATGTATACCAATTAGACTACGCAGTCCTCTCCGCCTTTACGATATGAACCCGTAGACAGACACCAGATAGACCCTAGAACCAAAGGAACGCGAGTAGGTAATCACTAAAACTTATCCCCTTAATTCGCTTCAAAGTTTACATAGGCATAGGTAGGTCAGACAATTGGAAATTACAAAGCCCCCGAAATGCAATTTTCTTCGCGAGTTGTACTGTTCTCATAGAACTTCTACATAGTTATAATTTGTTTACAAATAGTAATAGTATGCAAGGCAAGGCTTCTGTAATATACTAAAGCCAAAATTTTGGTTATAAACCTACAGATTCCGAACAAAATTTACGACTTCGTAGCCGACCGTACCCTGAATCTTAAATTGATGCGACAGCGCAGTGTATAGCATAAGGGTTGTGGTTAGGTTGTAAGCGAAGCGAGCTACATTACCTTCTCCCGAATTAACTGATAAAGTAAAGTAAAAGTAACTAAGTAAAAAATAATCAGCAAAAAATTAAGCTCCTGAATTAAGAAGCGCTTTGAATTTCAAATCTTCTGAACATGTGTAGGTATTCCTACTCAGATTCAGTAAAAATGCATACATCAAACCAATAGTATGCCTATCTTGTAAAGTTACTGTTTTGAAATAATTGTTAAATTCGATTTCTACAGTATGCCAACCCTGGAGAGGGTGGCTTGCCGTAGCACCTACCTACTCTTCGCTAGACATCAACATGAATCATAAGAAAGAAGTAAAACGATGTCTGCAGCTATTCCCTATGATTTCTGTGTTTATCTAATCCTTGTCCTTATTCTGCTAAAATTATCAGTAAAATAGTTTAAGCATCTGTTTATCAATGCAATAAAAAAAAATTGAAAAGATTTATGATAAGTACCAAATCGAATTATCGCATATGTCGATTGCAGATCGTTGAATTGGGCAACTCATGGTAAGCCTAGGCAAATCGTGAAATATAACAATATAGCAGAATATTACATACCTATCTGGCGCTTCGGCGCCCGCTGCTGCGGCAAGCTTGCTTTGCTCGCTCGCCTCGCGCGTAATTTTTTCAGTAACCTAACCAAGTAATTTCATCTAAGTAAATGTTGCTTAACGTTAAGCGTTAAACGATATGGCGGGTGTAAGATTGGCAGATCGTGAAATAGCTGCGTTGAACGATATGCCTGGGCATATCATGATAATTGATAATTATGCCCAATTAACGATCTGCCCACGACAATATAAAAAGATCATTCATTATAATTTTTGACTGAGATTTAATTATTTCGATGTCTAAAAAATGTTAGGTACCTATGCATCATTTAAAATGTTTTTTAAGTGTTCTTAATGAACTACAAGTGTTAGCACTGGTGCTGACGCTGCATCTTGATCTCGATAACTACCAGAGTTTCTATTTCATGCTATGCTCGCCGAATTACAACAATATTTTCAAATTACAATCCATTTTCTCAGTAAACCCAAGCTGTTTTAAGAAAAACTAATTTAGACATTACTCATTCTTAACGAGAGCTATTCAATTTATTAAAGCGAAATAAAGATCTTGACCTGGATTTTGTTAAATCAGTCAACAGGTCACGAACGAGTGACTGTCTGTGACAACCTTGTATTCGCAAAGTAATATGATTCGACGTGATCTCAAGCAAGCACTAAACACAACACAATCAGTACCCAACACTGATACTTCTCAGCCGTGAGGGTTGCGAGTCTACACGCATTCAAATAAGTGTGTAAGCCCGAGATTCTATTGAACTAGTTTAAATGAATGTTCCCACATTTTCTGCCATACATTCTAACTAAGAAATATTGTCAAAAATTTGATTTTTTTTTGTATTTGTTATATAATGGGTATTATTTTTCAATGCGTGTCTAATTGTTTGCCAAAATGGTTTTACTTTTTTTTTTAGCAGGTGTAGCCCTTAGGGCACAATTATTGAGTTTGCAATCAATAACTCAGAACTCATAAATCACAAAACCAAACAAAACACGATAGAAGCCTACATCATAGAAAGCATTTACACCATAACATAAGTCTCTATGACTCAATACTACCGGATGGAAAAAAGACAGTAAAAGTGGTTTATACAAGTGTGTCATTTTCGCTATCGTTCAGACGCCGCGGCCTCGAACGAAAGCAAGAGTACTCACGAAGTCGCACGCGCAGCTATGCTTTCTTTGCATGTGCGCAACTGACGTCATACTTTCTCCTCGGCTGCTGCCAGCGACGAGTTCTCATGTAATAACTACATAATAGCACCGTAATATTATAAAGTCATTCAAAGCGTTCGTTGTTGCGAAACTGGATTTAGATTTTTATACAGTGAGATCCAGATTTTATACCACTTCCTTTTATTTATTGTCCTTCTTTTTGCTCTCTAACCTTGGTATCCCGTAACCTTCATGACGATTCTTATAACTGTTATGCAAATGGAGTGCAAGCATGCCAGTTTGCGTGCAGCAATAAAGCCACAGAATTCAATAAATCAGAACCGATTGACATGAAACAATTTCTTGAATAATGACAAAAACTGGGCCTTTTACGAACGCCTGCTAATATGCAAACTAACTTCTGGTATATCCCGCATACGTTTTGCCCTTGACCGTATTTTGAACCATCTGTACTGTTAGGCATATCTAACAGTACAACGCCTCATAAGGGCTCAGATACGAATACACGCTATTGAAGCCTTAATAAAAACCTTTAATAGAGGCACAGAATAATGATACTAAGTATATTTTTACTACATAGGTAGAGCAAGGAAATATACGTACAGAAATATCGAGTTAGGAGTACCGGCGCTGTTCGTTAATTTGTAGATTGTTAATAAGAGATAATAAATCATGAAGTCTGTCACATAAAGTTCAAAATGCACTGCATTCCGGAGCACGACCGACGCTCTTCTTTTAGCTTACGCGACTCGGCACATCGGAGGGGACTAGGTAAAGGTCAAAGTTAATCCTTTCAATCGCGCCCTAAAAGATAACCTTGTACTTAACCGCAAACCTAAAAAATGGTCTGCTGTGAACTAGAAAGTCGGATTTATGTTTGTGCTACAATACTACGTCAGCGATTAGCAAAGCACGGATTTTTTTTAAAGTAATCTTTAGATGTCTCTTTTTTTGTATCCTAATGTACTAAAATATACCTATCTATAAAATAGTGATTACCTAGTTAGCTCAGAAAAAAATTAATTCAGACCCAACATTCAAACTTATTTTCTTCATTTTCATTCAATGTTTAGGTAAAAAAGTTGAAGTAACACTGAATATCGGGCCAAATATTTACTGTATATTAGGATATTTTTTCATCACACGTGGATTTTATCTTAATTATTAGTACTGTGTACCAAATGCTTCCATTCTGTGAATGAATGCCAGTGGGGTGGTGAATTTCAGGTTTGTAAGTCAAGAGCACTGGGTCAGTGGGTCAGTCACAACGTTCTTGGGGAAGGGGATTTTGGCTGATTGACCTGTTTAAATTTTCGGCTATAAATGCAACAGGTACCTAAATTGAGTAATGAAATACTATATAATTAACAGCTTTATCATAAAACTAAAGTTAGTCCTAGTCTTAACCAAGTTTACAGCCAATGATGTTAAAAATAAATTAAAAAAGTTACTAGCGCGTGGAAATTGAAGACTCCAATTTGTCCTATTGGGACAATTTTACAAACAGGGCTACGTTTTAGTCAGTGACAGTCACATGTTTCAAGCCCTTGATTTAAACTTCGATAATTATGAACGTGCTATTAAAATAACGTATAATATAGTTTACCTAATTTAAAATATTTGCCTACACCTAAATTTTAACTGTACCTACTAAAACTAAGTACCAAACTATGATTTACTCCTCCTTCCCTTAGTAATAATTTATTTATTTATTCAGTTCACAGACTAGGTTTGAGTAGGCACTCACATTCGTCTAAATTATGTTTTACAATCATAAAGAATTTCTAACATCTCATTGTGAAATTACTCGTATATGATGCTAGCCTGACGGCTGACATAAACAAGGAAGTTGTTCGTTTTTGTAATTCAGCAGTTTGTATTATAGGTAGGTAAATACGGCTGACAAAGCGTGTAGGTAATTAATGCTTTACGTGGTTTAATGCACTTATCTGACCGAACGATATCTTAGTACCTACAGCGTACAAATGTGGTACTTAACATTAATATGATTTCATGGTTCGACTTCATTTAAAGTGAAAGAGCATTATACCTAAATGCACTTAGTTCCTATACCTTCAGTATTTTATAAATATGTAGGTATTTGAGATCATGATTGGCTATCTCGTATCGTATAACTACATCAACGGGATGCTTACATGCCCCAAGTGCGCACGTATCTTTACCAAAAAATAAGGATACGTAGTCACGAAAGAGCGCACCAAAGGGCAGATCAACGACGCCTTAACTTAACTTAAAAGAGTTAAATTATGCCTGTCCAGGAAAAACCAGTAGCCGCAGATGAAAACGGCAAGGACACATCAAGGATAGCTCTATTTTTTGTAGATAATTGACTAACAATAACTGTACCTACTCTTACGCCGGTATTCACAAACATTACTTTGACGTTACAAAGTGCGCGCGGACGCACAGGTTTCCAAAATCAGTAGGTTTTTGGGACGCTGTGCGTCCGCGCGCACTGTGAGACCTCATAGTAATGTTTGTCAATACCGGTGTTAGTTAGTTACTTGGACGTATTAATTTATAGGCCATTTGACACAATTCGCATAAGTATTAAAATCTACGTTATTATCTTTTAACTTCAGTTGAAAGTATGTATATCTATAGCCGTCCACAACTGCCTTCCGCCGACTTTATTTTAATGTTTTCAAAACACACGATATAATAAACTGATAAAGTTGTCCGAAAAGTACAGTTAGAAACTATTTAAAATGGTTTATGGCGGCAGTACCTATTACCGTTACAATAAGACCCTTCAAAGCTTAGGGTTTATAACTTTATTACTTACGGAGCGGGCGGCGTCCTTATAGTTACGAACTAAATTGCAATTTTTTATGTCTTTTGTGTATTCATCTCACCAATGAGCAGGTTGGAAAAATTTGCCAGCTAAACAAAAATTAGTACCTACATTCAGCTCATAAGGTCTCGTTTGAACATAATGCATTTTTTATAGGTTATATATAATATCCTACTACGAGTAGTACACAATCTAAAAGTCTGTGAGTATGTTTGTGTACATAATAATTATTTAAATGGAACTTTTTATAATTATGTGTAGACTAGCGACTTCGTACGCGCTATTTATTTTATCAAATAGTCCAGTCGAGGTTTAAGGCAATCGCACCGCGCCCTGTTAAAAAGTTTTCATACTAATTGTGGATATCACTTTAAGTGTTGCTTTGAAAAACTCTTTGCCTTAGTGGGGGTCTATGTTATTAAAAGAAACTCCAAATTTCAGCTTTCTAGCTTCAGTAGTTTCGGCTCAGCGATGATAGTCAGTTAGTCAGTCAATCAGGTTAATCTCTTATACAGATATAGATTGTTTTTTTAGGACGGCTTAAATGCTGATAGACCTCTCAGGCCTTTTTCAGCTTTACCGGGAATTGGTTAGATCACTTGACCAGGAGTTTAAAGTTCTCGCAAAGTGATAGCAAAACCTGTTGTTTTTAAGAAGAGAGTTAATAGACACCTTCTGGGTAGGCTCGCTCAATCGTAGACCTCATTCTTGCCTATGTAAGTTTTGAGGTCAAGAACCGACACATTAATCATAAAAAAAATATCTAGGGTACAAATTGTGAATAAATACTATGTAGTTTCAACAGATTTGTCTAATGAGATTCCTTAGATAAGATTACAACGTAGGTATGTAGGTTTTCAACAAAATGAATGCAGATTGTAGTGCTCTACAGAATTACTCAACCCCCTAGATAGAACGTTGATAGGTTTCATCAGCAACAGTGAACTTGAGTGTGTCTCTTGGCTATTACAATTAATTGATTTATTTTCTTCCGCTTTTACTCCGTCGTACTTGACTAATACATTTAATCCAACCTAGAAAATCTCCGCAGGGAATGAAAGAATAATTTACGAGAACAAAGGCTTATGCCATGACGTATAATATCTTCAGAATTAGAACGAGCTGTAAGACAATGTTGCGTCTCTGTGGGTTATTGTTATTTTTTATAAAAATGTGCATGTCTTTTTTGCAGGTACCTAAGGGTGCTAGATTGAAATGGTATGGACACGTTATGACGAGGGAAGAAAACCATGTTACCAAAAGAGTTATGAATATGAGTGTGGCTAGGACGTATGCAAGTAGAGGAAGGCCGAAGAAGGTATGGTCGGATTGTGTGAGAGAGGATATGAAAGTTAAAGGAGTAAATAATAATAAATAATAGTAATATAAACAGGATGAACAGTTGACGAGTGATAGGAGTGAATGGAGGAAGAATACATGTTGTGCCGACCCCACTTAGCGTGGGATAAGGGCAATGAATGATGATGATGTGCATTGTGCAGTCTTCTTTGGATGTTTGTTCGGTGACATGTAAAAAAATGAAGAACATTTTTTAAAATCGTTTTAAAAATAAATATATAGTATCGAAATTAATGCTTTGATGGCAGGATGAGCTCGACCAATTCTTGACGGAGTGGATGATTACGGCTCAGGATCGTAATGTGTGGAGGGAATGGGGGAGGTATTTGCCTAGCAGTAGAACACGAATTACTATAACATAAATAAATAATAATGAATAGGTAAATGCTTTGTATTCTAGCTCTTATTTATTCTCTTTTAAAATGAGTCTAATGATTTGCCAATAAGATGCCTAGATACCTACTTTGTCACAATCAATGTTTAAAAGATTCAAATGTGTGCATTTGTTTATCATAAATCCAGGAGCAGTATGCATAAGTTGGCGCAACATAAAGCATAATAATTAGGCGATGACCTACTTTTTTTATCAAAGGTTCGTGCAGATAGACGCGAGCGCACGCTCCGTGTGCACCGCCCGCGCCTCCACTCGGCGATGCGCCTCTCCTCATGACACTCGTCTCTTTCATAAAGCATTTTTTTTATCAATTATGTCGTCACATTAAAAATATGATTTTGCCTAAACACAAATGCCATATTATTTTACTCTTTTCTACCGAAATTATAGGGTGCTCTGCTCATGGTAATCAGGCTGATTGGCCTTTAATCATCACGAGTTTCGTAACCAAATAAAAATTAAAAGGCAACTATTATATTTTTCTACGAATAATTTATTTGTAACTCTTGAATACAGTATTCAATTATTGGCTATGGTTGGTATGGATAATATGAATTAATTAAAATTTAGAGGCATACAAAATGTATAATATCTGAGAACATTATTCATATACGTAGTTATATGTTTAGTGATACTGCTATTTCTCACGTACATGTAAATAAGGCGAGCCTTGGCCTGGTTACCACGATTTTAGCGGTATTACAAAATAATACTCGAATGATGCGCGGCCTGCCCGCGAGTCGGTGGAAACGCGCGCATGCCACTTGAGCGATCGCTTGTACAGTCCGCAATGAAAGGTGTATGTGAAATCTAATTATCGCTAAGGTTAATAACTAAAAGTAAAGTAAGTAAGTGAACCTGAACGGTATGGTAAACCAATTTTTTTATACATTGTATTATCTAGGTTGTATTGTATTATAAAGGTATATGATAGCTCGCGGCTATGGCGACATTACCGATGTAAGAAAAAAAACAGCGGCACTCCAGGAGTGCGCACGAAGTGAAAACTTGAACGGTTCTAATCCTGGTGTCGGCGAGCAGTCCTTTTCAGTGACCTTTTCAAGGCGAATCCAAGATTTTTTTCTCATCTCAAAGCTACCAAACGCGCCTAAAGAAGTTTTCACTTCAAAAAATTATATTAAAATACTTATACATTTTTAAGTAAGATGTAGCAGTAGCATTTCCTCTTGTAGGTATGTTTTCAGTACGACGATCTTAGGAACTGTCGTATTTTTTTCGAAGTAATTATTTTAGCAAGCTTGTTACAAAATAATTATGAATAAATTCTAAAAAAAACACTTATCTACCCACTTATTTAATTGAAGTACAGGGGGTATGGTTTTTTCTGCACACTTTTGTCAAATTATTATTTTCCGCCAGAACCTTATGAGAAAGGAATTAAGTTTTCTGTTTGTTTTCCTGAAAAAGTTTCAAAGGAAGGTCAAACCTACAAGCCTTATCTATGTCACCCATAGGGGTTCCAAAACCTTGCACCGATTAATTTTATTTCCACGATTATGGTATAAACAAATACATAGGTATCGTAAAGTTAGGCAGAAGACCAGAATGTATGGCGTAAACAGAGGGAGGCCTATACCCAGCCGTGGGATATTCTTGGCTGCAGGTGATGATGAAGGTATATGCCAAAAAACTATCAACACGTCTTTTAAACATTATCTTGATGCCTTATAAGTCATTGTATTCCTGGAAAGTGATCATTTTAAAAGAACCTTTAAGTGCATTTTGAAATACCTAAGTATTGTTTTATGGTTAAGATATCTATAAAAATCAAGCTCTCGGTTAGGTAATTTAAGCATTTTCAGGCAGATTTCCCAGGATAACTGAGTTACCTAGTCAGCTCACTCAATCAAATTGGTAGAATTTTGAATAAACCAATTATAACCGATTCCCATGGATTTTGTATGATCTCCATTCATGCACAGGTTCACACACTGCTCATTTTATGAGTTTGTTTCGTACCTACCAACCAACCTACATAATGTATGTCGGTGGTAGGTAAGGTAGCTACTACATACCAATCCTTGTTATCTTTGAAATCTAATCCAAACCTTGAAAAATTGGCACTTGAAGTCAGAAATCGTGGTGGGAAGCATCCGAATATTCATCAAACGAACGATAAAAGGAACGCGAATACAGCTCCAGGAATACGGCTAAAGTTCTTTTAATCTGCGTTTACCTATACGAAGATGAACAACGAAGTGAAAATGTTGTTTCAACTTGTCTTTAAAATAATAAATTAAAAACATGGCGAGAGCTGAAGCAACCAACAGGCGTGTGGCAGGCAACATTGCCTAATTCAGCAAGGTCATGTCGAGAAGTGGTTGTGCAATGAAACGCTAGTCCAGAATTGTACTCGTATCTTGGGTTCCGTATCAATTCGAAGAGGTTTTTTAATTATTGTTTACTTTATTGTAGCTGTGTAAAAGTAGTAGAATTCATGAAAAAACCCGAAGAATGCCTGCTTGTAGTAACAATGTATGAATATATTTTCCTGCGTATATCATATATCGTACGCAGCAGAATAATGTTTCATTTAGCTAAATACTACTATCATTGTTGTGTAAAAGAAAAGAACAAAGGATTTTCTTCACTACCAGTAGAGCTGTATCCGCGAAACATATTCATTGGTACGCGTATTGCGAAATGCGCGCGCGCCGTGTCCCACTTACGAAGATAAATTGAAATTCAATTTCGCCAAAGGGCAACAATTGTATGCAGACGTAGAATACTAAGCTATTGTTTCAAGATCGTATTCTAGAACTAGAAACGTAATTGTTAAGAATTTTGATGGTTGGAGTACCTAAGTATTCAAATCCTCAAAAAAATCTACCATAGAAACAATAATTAGGTTCGATGTGGAAAAATGTAAATGCTTAATGCAGTGCTTGATAAAAAAATATTTGTTTTTGATTATATTAAAAATTACTTTTGATGTAAAAACTTCACGTTCTGCAAGTGTTTCAGCATATTTTTGTGCCCACTTTTTGGAACATTACGTTATTGTTTTTGTGAACGAGGACGCGTAGCCATTTACAAAATCCTTTGTTCCCCAGATATTCTGGTTGCACATCCGAGTCAACGGTTGCACAACTCTGTAACCTTCGAAATGGAAAAGAAACGCGCTGCCCACGCCCCGCCACTGATTCAACCACGATATTTGGAAACAGATATTATTCAGTTTTACGCAGGTATAGGGTACGTTTCTTACTCTAACATATTTTTTATACCTATAAAAAAAACACTCGATTGAAACGAAGTTTGGACTTTTTTTTTTTTTTTTTTTACATTGACACTTTTTGATATTTTTGATGTACATATTTTATATTTTTGACATTTGCTTTGCGCACTTTGCGCACAAGTTTGCGCACCACTATGCTCAAAACTTTTCAAAGTGATCGCTTTGTGTAAAATATTTACTAACACTTTGCGCACCACGTAAAGCTGTAGCAATGCACTGTGACGATTTGACCTATGTAGGTATGTGTCGTGAAATAAAATCTAGCGCTTTTTAGGGTTCCGTACCTCAAAAGGAAAAAACGGAACTCATGTAGGATCACTTTGTTGTCCGTCCGTCCGTCTGTCTGTCTGTGAATATCCTTTATCTCGGGAACGAGTGGAGGTATCGAGTTGAAATTAAAACCGTATACTCAAGTCTACGGTCCCTTTAAGCTGTGTAAAAATCGTCTCGTAAGTTAACGCAAAAAAAGGTACGGCCGTTTATGCCGCAAAAAAAACGTGTATTCGACACTCAAGAAATCAAAATTCATAGGGTCCCTTTGACCTAGAACTATAAAATTTGGCAAGTAGTATCGTCTTAGGCTAAAAGTACAGGGAAAAATCTGAAAACCGTGTATTTGTTCAATCACAAAAAAACAGGGCCTAATACAAGGAATGGGGACCGAAATTTTTAAGTGAGTTAACCGTGTCGTGTGGGGTATCGTATGAAAGGGCTTCATTAGCACTAGCTTAAACAGATTTAATAATTTTTGAAATGAAATCGTTTATTTGCTAAAAGCATGGTATGGTGTGTACAGGTGTTATTAGGTGTTATTCCAAACCTACAACCACACACTTTGGACTACTTTTAAGCATATAGGTATTTAAAACTAACTAAGATGAACTTTGTATATTATTATTGTATATGTGCACGTACGAATTATAGTAAGCCATCACATGTATAGTGTTTAGTGACTCATATTTTGTATTCTAAATTCCTACTCTATAAGTAGGTAGGTACTGAGTTGCATAACAAACAATAAATCACACGATGAAAAAGGTAGAATACTCGTATTAATCTGATCACTGGCGTTAGAATACCCGCTATCGCGTTGTTGACAGCAGTATAATAGGTACTCTTTTAACCTTGGCCTATTAAAATGCTTTCGTCGATAAGATAAAATGGTATTCACTATATACTTATTAATTTATCTTCAAATGTACCTGCAAACCGTGATACTTTCTTATTTGTAAATTTTTATTGAACTCAATAAATTGTTGTGTAAATAAAAACATACTTAAGAGATATATTACCTACTACCAGATTTAAAAATCCCAATGTTTTGCAGCCAGTAACAAATCTCAAAGCATATTTTATTTATTAAGTATTTTGTGTTTTTAATTCCAAAAAACTTTGGATCATTTGTTCCACCACGAGGATTAGAGCTTTTGCACGACTAATGTCCAAAATCAAAAATTTCCAATTAGAACGAATGACCAACAAGAATTTTGTCCAACACAAATTTCGTCCAGTAATAATTTCGTTCAACACGAATATTGTACAATATAAATTTCGTCCAACATGAATTTTGTCCATCTATGAAAATTGTCTAACGTCTAACTTAAAATACTGATGGAATCCGGTGAGTGTCACCATTAGGCATCGTCCTAATGGGACGCGACTACACGATTATCGCGCGAGTAAGCGATACGACCTCGTTAAAATCCATCAAAAATTTTAGTCGCGCGACCGCATCGCGCTAATGCTGATTAGGACACCTATTTCTTGTCATCAGTCTTTGATCGCGTAGTCGCTTCTATTAGGAATTAGATGCTACTGAGATGTTGATGGAGAGACAATGTTCCGAAAACATCAACAGCGAGTGCACTTGCACTACTCAACGCGATGATTGCTCAGGAACCGGATGTAGATGTGTTCAACATAAAACTCCATTTATGTGTCTTTGTTTGTGTATGTTTTTTTAGTTGATTTGTGTCCGTTATGTCCGTTATGTATCCGCATGTATCTATGTAGAATATTTTAAGGGGCTTACAAACGTTTTGGCCTAGGCTGTTAGGTTGTAACTGTAAGTAATTAATAAATAAATAAACATCAAGTTTGAGAAAAGAAGTTTTATTTTAAATTTTTTAATAATAATCTCAGATTGGATATTGTTATTTTAAGATTTGGAATTACACAAAAAGTAAATGACCAATAAAAGCTGCAATATGGAAAGTAAGTTAGTAAAATTTATAGGATGGATTCTATGGTTTAGGTACATAAAATTTACTTCATATTTAAGCTATTTTTGAACACGGAAAGTTGGTTGCTTAGCTAGAAGACTTCGCATTTAACTACACTATTAAAGTAGTTCTCCAATATTTATCGAACTTGGCAAACGATTGCTAGTAAAATGTAAATGAAATTTCCTTTGCGTACATTTAGAACTGCGAAATCATGTCGCCAGTATTCTATATATAAATTACCTTAGTCTTCTGATATAGAGGAATGTTGGTTTATGATATAAACTCGGTTGCAGTTCTGAAGCGGCAGGACCTTGGTGCGGGAGAAGGGGGGAGCGGGGGTGGGGGCATGGTCGCAGATGACGCGCGCCCTACTGGCACACTGACACACTTACCCAGTGACAGTGGTACTGCTTTTGGTTCGTCGAGGTCGACACGATGCGTTCTACCTACCTACGACACTAACATTATATGTTTACAATACTATTAACGCACTATGTAAACACCATGCGATAAACGACTGGAAAATACCAGTAAAAAGAAACCAAGGTAGAGCTAGCTGAAGTTCACTTACAAAACTGTTAATAATTTAAACTTGAAGAATAGAACATAAAGAATTAATAAAATTAAGATGAAAATTCCACGAGCTTTTTTACATTCCTATGTAAACCAAAAGTAAAATTATTTCTGTCCTAAACAAAATATTCTAGAAAATTAATCACATAAAATTTAAGTAATTACCTTTTATATGGGGACCTACCATTTGTTTTCTAACTTTACGAATTGAGTGAAAATTGTTTGTAAAAAATTTAAAATATAAACAGACCATGAGCAAAATGTTCTTTGGTTAGAATACGTCACTATTCTGGTACCGGACCTTCCGTAATAGTGCTGATAGTGTGTGGGTGGTGTATTCGGAAAATGTTTTCCATGTATATTTTCTCTCGAGCGATGAATAAATCTTTGCTCTCTGATCCTAACATAACTTAACAAACTGATTTGATCTAGTATATTATCTTCTACATCACGGTCATCAACTGGTAAAATAAGCATTGGTAATTTGACGACATTATTCGCCGTGCGCTTTCGTCAGCGCGATCTAGGACTTGTTCATTCTTAGTAATCTGTCTCCAAAGTAAAGCAGCTCAATTTTATTCTAGTGCACAATTTACAATTCAATGACTCGGGAGCATAGAATAACAATATTTCAATTGGAAACAATTTATATATCTTTTTATTTTACATAAAGCAGAATTAAGCATCGTTTACTCAAAATAAAAACTCGTCAAGTGTGAGTTTGACACCCTGAATTACAGTTGGCCGTTCGATAACAAATACTGGAAGGTATTCAAGTTTTTAAGCCGTGCTTGTACCAAGCTTTCTGTCGATGGCTAACTTCAATTATCATTATTATCTTCGTATAAACGACTATTTTTCCTCATTAGTATTTCCCCTTTGTCTTATGTAAGGATATTTTATTTGAGCAGTTACCAAATAGATCATGTGCAAAGTTAAAATTAAGACATTTTGTAAAAAATTAAGGCAAAGTCTAATTTGTGTACATAACCTTCGATATTAAACTATTCATATTTTACTATTTGATTAAACGCAACGACGAAAATAAATCGCAATTTCTATTAATTGACGAAACACTTTTGGGTCAAGGTGAGATGTGTTGCATAAAGTTGAAAGGTAAAATCTACATAGTTATTCTAACGTTGCTGAATACATATGTATTTCTCAATTATTTAATGAATAAAATTAGCGATGTGGTGTTGACTACATCACTGGCTTTATTTACATTATATTACGTACTTACAAATATAAAAATTAAAATTACTAATACAATTTTCAAAAAAATGTAAAGTAATTAATTAAGCATAACAAAATCTCATTTTCTTAAATGTAATAAGAGCAGCAGATTTTAATAATAAAAACCGGCCAAGTGCGAGTTGGACTCGCAAGTGAAGGGTTCCATACCTTCAATGATTTAGTTGTTATTGCAATATAATTAAAGAGCCTTTTACTAGGGGAAATAGGAGTAAAAGAAATGTGGGTGCCTCAAGGCCACTTAACAGTGTGCTTCGTAGAAAATTACTGCCTCAGTTGGATCATTAAATTGCATAAAAAACCAGGACCTGATTCAGTCGGCAAGGTCAGTTAATGTTTTTTTTTGCTGGACTTAAAACCATGAAAATCGGTCTAGCAGTTCTAGATATAAGTGTTCAAATAAACATTTCATATAACAAATAAGTTAATTTCATATGAATGTGGATCCAAATATTTATGTGCGAAAACCTACTTTGAAAAGCCTTACTTTTTTCGGTTGCCTACTGAGATTTAACTCAAAAATCATTATTTACAGTCTGGGATCACATAGAATAACCTAGTCGATTCTACTCTTGTTTTTGCTTGGTGCGGCTGCCTCTTTGAGTTTTTTTAATTTGTTATGTTCCACTGCTAGGAAAAGGTATCCCGCAAGCTTTCCATTCCACTGGTCCCTGTCCCCCCATATGTTCTATACAATAAATATTTTTAGTATGAGTAGCTTTATAGTAGTTTTACGCAATCCTTGAAAGTATTTTCGTTCAACTCATAATACAGTTTTCTTCTCATTGGAAACAGGATGATAAGCTATAAGTAGGCGGCATACAATCTTGTTGTAATTGAATTATTACCTCCTTGGGGATGTGGGGGCGATGAAGGCATCTTTCCTTACAAACTAGCTGTCGTGCGCGATTTTACTTGCAAGCCCGGAATCCGATCACGGTCAAAGTCAAAGAGTTTTTTTTTTCAGTAGAGCTGTTTGATCACACACCGTCTCCAAAGCTAGATGATTCCATTCCTCAGGTTAAACTAATGATTTAATTTACATAGCACCACGCATTAATAAGTTCTCATAGAAATATTGTATGTAACCCTTTTTACCTCCTTTTAAGAGAAAATACCTACGTGTATATTGTATTATAAATATTCGTAACAAGTTAAAGTCTGACTTTGATTATAAAAAAACTAAGTACTTCGTGGACAAACGTTTGTTTTTCCCGTATTGAAGGTTATGTACGACGACGTCAGAAAAAAAAACTTTGATAGTAGTGAGTGTTCTAGAGTTAGTCTAAGTTAGAAGAAACCTAGGTAAGGTAGGTTGGTACCCAAATAAAACAATAATAAATGAATATAACAAGTTATTATAATCAGTCTATGCAGATATTTCTAATGCACCATAAAACGTTCAAGGCTTGGTCTTGATTATTTTCCCGCGAGGCTCTATATTATTTTCCATTGTCAATTAAAATTTCCTTGATGACGCTTCCTTTGAACACTTTGAATTCTGATTCAAACAATACTGGGTCAGGGGCAATTCTCTACTTGTTAAACCCCATAGAGCAAATACTTGAACAACCTCATTCCTTCGTTATTGCTATTGTTATATGACCTTTAAAAGGTTTTATTGTTATATTGTTATCGTCAGTTTGTCGTCAGTATTTTTCTTTGCCAAGCGAGATGAGTACTTTACCTAATACTGCTGTGAAACCGATTTTAGTCTAATCTATCTATAATCATCGGGTAACCTAATATTATGGTAAACGCCTCTTACCAATCATTATTCCAACTTTTATTTGTAACCATGTGGTAATATTATTTACCATATGGTTACCCGATGATTACAGATAAAAATTTTGCAAAATTGCTGATCTAACCTAATAAGTATCGTAAGAGCAGCATAGGACACGTTATGCCATCATCTACGTGTTATGTAAGGTAGTTTAATATAAATCAGTATGAAGATCGTCTGGTGTGTCGTTAGGAGCCTTGAATGTAGGCCAAGTTTATACGAAACTAGGTCAGGGGGATTTATACAACTGGGAGTCAGCGATCATTCTCGGGCGGATATTTCTGTAGGTACCTCTACTACGCATCTCGAAAGATATTCATGATATTCTAGAATATGATTTGATAATAGACACATTGGAACTTGGAACTTAAGGAAAAATGAGGTTGTAATTTTAAAATGTTTTCCATTCAATATTAATGATTCATTTTAGCTTATTTATCAAATACTCGTTAGTTGTATTTATAACAGCAGCGCGCATTTATGATTGTATCACATATGACGTGCCGCTGAAACTAGGACAGCGGGTCAAGATCAAGCTCAAAAGTAGGTCAGTGGGAATCGCATTCATGCCCCCTCGCTGCATGGGTGTGAGGTGGCGGGCACTGCTCCACGTGCCCTTGGACCTACATTCCCGGAGCAGCCGGAGAGGGGAACTCTCTAGTATCGATACGGTAGGAAGAACGATAGCATGCACTATTTTTAATCTATACTATTTCTAAAAATAAGGATTCCTTTCTCCCTACAGTCGGTACCTATTTTAATCTGCTCGGTATGTAGGTCAGTCAAATGTTTTGTTTAGATTGAGTTGACATTCATTAACTAAAGTAATTTACTTTTTTTTTTCTTTTGTGTCCCACAGCTGGGCTAAGACCTCCCCCATTCCCTCCACACATCACGATATTAACGCTTTATATTACCGACTTATTAGCATTTTAATTTGAGGTTTTTTTTTACATAAATAGGTTTTTTATATGTAGCACCTACCTAAATATATGTAGTTATATATAGCAATTTTAATATCACTAAGATTTATATTTCGTCAAGCATTGAGGACAGAAATATAGTGCTTGGGTTATGTTAAAATTAGGCTTGCCCATGCCCAGCACCTAACGAACATTTTAGCCTTATCGACCACCACAGATTTTTTTTTTAGCCCATATTTTGTTTTTAAAACAAACTACTCACAAACCAATATCTGTTATTGATTATTCGTAAACCAGCCTTTTTGCTATGTGCCAAGAATATACAAATCTAGCTGCCCACAGATAACCTGCCTGATAAGTGGCCGACAATTCTGGATCTAGGCGACAGATACCAGAGATAAGTAACATGGTTCCACCAACAGACGGCATCGACAGTGGGTGTATCAATGTGATGCTGATTGTGTAGATGAGTTCAATCGACCGAGGCGCTTTGTTGATCTTCGTTGAAGCAATGCTATGCGATGACGACAATGTGAACTACAATTTGATTTGTATGACTTGACATACTTTGTGTTGATCTCGTTTTTAACTATAACCAGAGGATTACCTATGAAGCATTAGTAAAAAGGGACGAGAAAGTTGCTTAGAAATTAATAGAAATAAAAATAAAAGCAGGTACCATAAGAATAATGAAATAATGTGTTTTATGGGAGGGCTGAAATACTAGGACCTAATTATGATTTTTGTGTCAGATGTCAAATTTTTCTCGAACTCGTGGGGCATAATACAATTTTTATTATAAAAGTTTAAATTCAATTGAAAACTTTAAAAATGTGCTCTCAACACAGATGCACTTAACCAGAGCTGGTCAGGAGCTCGTTACATTAAGGCCAGTTACTCCTGTTACTAAATATTAAATACTAATTATGTAAATACTAGCTGACCCGCGCGACTTCGTCTGCGCATTATTAGGAACAAAGTGCAGGAGTTTTGAGTAAATCGAAATAACCAATGAGCGGCAATTTTTTTGAAGAAACATAACTCTAATTTTTTTTTATAGCAAGAACTGTATGGTTTTGACTTTCCATTATACATAATCTGATTAACTATTATTGCGTTATGTTTCTCTCAAGGATCCAATAGTAGATAGAGGGAGGGAAAATCTAACCCAGAAAATCTAACTCAAACTATCTACATTCCAAATTTCATCACAATCGGTTAAGTCGTCATGAAGATACGTGAAGACAAACATTGCACATAGAGACTTTCGAACCTTACGACTTTGAAACTGCCTCACACCACCCCTAAGGGATGTTTTGAAAAACTAAAAAACATGGGTTTCATTATTTATTTTTAAGTTTATTTCTACCGAGTTTGGAGTAAATCGGACCAAGGAATATGTTTTTTCCATACAAACTTTAACACCCTGTATATACCCCTTAGGGTTGATTTTTGATAATTTCCTATTCCAGTATGTAAATAATCTACATTCCAAATTTCATCACAATCGGTTAAGTCGTCATGGAGATACGTGAAGACAAACATTCGCACACACAGACTTTCGCATTTATTAATATTAGTAAGATACTAATTATGTAAATATTTAAACATAGTGATTATAAAAATAACTTTATCAAGCCAAACTCTGCGAATTTGTTTAGAAATAATTTTATTCTTTACTTTAGTATATAAAAAACAAATGTAAAATATAAGTAGTCCAGTCACAATATTGAAAAAACTTAAAAAAAGGGGTAACTTTGGGGTTCGTTTTAGCAAGTTAAGTTCATTAACTCTTGTAACTGACTGCGACTTTGACTAGATTATATCCTAATATTCTAAACTCTATTTTCCATGTCTCAGATGATTTAAAAAATCACAAAAGTGCAGCCTCTGTTCGAATACACGGCCTTAAGAAGGATAAATTCTTCGAGTCCAAATTAGAAAGGTTTTACCTTTCTAATTTGGATAAAATAAATAAAGTAAGGCTTCAATTTTATTTATTCTATCTGTACTTATCTATTTCAATTACTCATATGACGGTCGTGTAGTGCCCAAGATAGTTTTTGGATAAAGTAGCCTACGACCTTCGGATCAAAATTTGAGGTACCTCACATGAGGCCACGGTCGTCATGTTGTTTCAAAATAGATACTGCTGTGAGTATATTATTAACTAGCTGCACCGCGGTGTTACCTGCGACTCCTCGTAAATACTTAATTTTTCCGTAAAATAAAAAGAAGCTTGTGTTTCCAGACAGTACTTAAAATCGATCTCTGTGCCAAATTTCATCCAAATCAGTAGTTTTTGCGTGAAAGAGGAACAAACAGCCACACATACATCTACACATACTCTTAAATTTTTGCTTTTATAATATTATACTAGGATTTATTTGCGAATAGAGTCAGAGCGTGCACATAAGGAGCGTTACCGCTCTACCCTTGATGCAGCCGTGAACGTGCGCATGCGCACCACACGCCGGCTGCATACGCATAATCGTGTTGAACCACTTAATAGTGCATTCATGTAGGCAGTTTATATAATTTACACATCCATATATATTGCAAGAAGTAGGTCAAGTTTGTAAAAACGAGCACAGAGGAAAACAGATATCAAGTTGACACTATTAATATGTGTAGGTCACGTCTCGTGAGAGCAAGTTGCATGTTATTTTAGTATTACAATTTTCTCGTTTATAGATACCTAATTATGAATTGGGTGTTCCCCTAGTTATATAGAGAAAGTTTCGTCGTTCGTCAAAAATCGACAGTGATCCTGAAATTATCTATCTACTTAAAGTTGAAAACAGGCCTATAACGGGCTAGTACTCTTATTTCCAGTGCTAACCTCTGTAATATTTTGGGCATGTGCCAAATAGTAGGTAAGTATCTATGAATTTAGAAATGCCTCTAACTACCTCCTTAGACATCTTCAGAAGACTGGAAATACACAAAAAATCTGAGATACTATCTATCCGCGTAGTTGGGATATAGTCGTGACTCGTGATCATGTTTTTAAAGGTAGCTGCCCTGAATGTTGTAAAATTTTGCCACACTCTGTATACTTAGGAACTTTTTGACGGAAAGCCCGATTGGCTTGAAACGAGGTTTAAATCTTATTATAAAACACCACTAAAAGCGAGTGAAACGTAGTTTTATAGGAACTTTATGACGGGAAGCTCAGTTGACTTTTGTAATCTAGGAACACCTAGAAGCACGTTCTGATGACGACGACGTGTGACGCAATCGTTGCGAGTCCACACTTGCTGACGATGCGTAGAGTCAAAGCGAGATTCGATTTTAACGTGTATGAAGTCGCGGGTAACAGCTAGTACTTTTATAATATTAGTAGTTCTTAAAACTCTATAGTAGGTATTGTAAGTAGCTCTAATTTGATGTCTTCCATTTGGCTATATTATGTTGACTCGGGTGAAGACCGGGGCCGCTACGTATCGGGTACGGGACAAGCTGCAGGGAACCCCTTATGCAACTCTCAGCCAGACATCACCTGCCACGCCACATATGTTATATAGGTTTCATATATGGAGTACCTAGGTATAAGTGCATAGCTTGTCTAATAAAAGAGTTATTATTCATGTGACTTCCGGTCGTAGGCCACAACTGTTTTGTTTAGCCTTTGACACACGGATACCACTCGCGACTCGCTTATTATCTAATAGCCTTACCATCAAACGTAACATACAGTAATTTCTCGGAATAAACCGAAAATAACCATACATTTTGACAGTTTACACTCAGGAATAACTTTATACCAGGATTATTGTAGGCGCCTAAGGCTTTTTGGAAGTAAATGATGGTAGTTTATACTGTACAGGTGGCGCGTTTCCGAGTAAAATGTTGCATGTTTATCTGTTGGTAGTAGGTGTTATGTTAAACACCTACTACCAACAGATAAACGGGTGTTAACACCTACTACCGTTTGTTGATATTTTAGGGCAATTTCGAACACGTTATCGGATTTTAAAGAATCTTCACTGACAGAAAGCTATACTTTTTGAAATGTCTATGTTTTATCCCGGTAAAATTAAATCTGCACGCATGGCAAGTTCTAATGAGTGCTTATTTATTATTTGTCTATTTTTCAACGTAAAGTTTTAAAAACACAAGTTTATTTTTTATTCGAGCAGAATAATTGAGGAGGATGCCTTTATTCCAATGGCGATTTATCGGGAACTTCCGACGGAAAGAGGCTCATCCGTGCTCCGACCGCGATCCGACCAGACACGCCACAACACGATATCTAGATACCTACAGCAATCAGCGGAGACACATGGGTATCGCATGACCTAGTTTGTACGATCTATTCTGCAATATGAATTGCATCTAAGTAGATCAAACTGACTAGACTTATGCTCACGGTGAAAAACTTGAGCACTTGCATCACTCCTGAGTTTAGGTATGAGTAGAATTGGCCGCAGACTACGTTAAGAATTGGTTTATTTATACAATCTAGATAGAATGAATACCTATCTAGATAGAATCAGACTATCTTCACTGTTTAGTAATTTTGATCCTTTGCACGACTTATGTTTAAAATCAAAAATGTCCAACTAGAACTAATGACCAACACGATTTTGTCCAATATGAAAGTCTTACCTATAGGTAGTTTGTATTAGTCTCAATAGTAGTAGGGGTACGAGCCTACGCCAAAATATAAAATAACTACATAGATTCATCCAAAGATTTTCGATTCATAAATTGTACTTCGTACCGAGGTATCTTGAAAAGTCTTTTGGAAAAAGGTTAGTTTTGTATAGGTACCTAAGCCCGCATAAAAAAAATCAATGGGCTTACGTAACTTTAACACGCGCACTGATGTCGTTTCGTATAAGTTTGTAATGAAATCAATTCATTAACTTTTAATAATGAAGACCGTTTATTTGGCTATAATATATCACAACTAAGCTTATACAAAATTCTCTAAAAATCATTCTGGTTATACAAATAGTAGATATTCAATGATATTTTACTAATTGATAAATACCTATCTTTCTCTTATTCTAATTATAAAAATAAATAAATTTTGAATTAGGCAAACCTAACCTAACGATTTTATCATGACTGAAAGCGATAACGCGCGATATAAACTCGCGGACATTATACTCGTAAAACAGTAAAGCTGATTTAGCCTATAATTACGACACATTGACAATATTGACGTCAGGGATTTCAACTTTTTTCAGCAATTACAAAACCTTCATAATTATAGATATTTTAAGTTTTGAATTTTTCATGTTTTTTACTTCAAAGTGGTATTGGTTTTCACGATTTGTTAAATATTACAGCTGAAAAAAAATTATCCAATAACTGCTCCATAAAAACATAGATTTTAACTTTACCTACAGGTGAACGGAACCGATTTATGCCTCTTTTTCTGCCCGATTTCAAATAAGTAGTAAGTACCTAATTGTTTATTCAGCTATTTCTGAATAAATGTATCACTGATAGCTACTATTGAAAAACGACGAATGTATGGTAAGTCTGGAATTGTAAATTTTGTTCGACTGTTGCTTTTACTGAACACGCTTCAGTAAAGAGCTATTTTTCATAGTACCTGTTCTTATCAACCCCGACGACAATAGTCATACTTAGAGGTTTTTACCCCAAAAATATATTCCAATTTACCCCACGGCGGGCTGCGAATTGAAAGAACGCAGACGAAGTGGAGTTGCACACTAGATATCGACATACCTACAGTACTCACACACAACGAATCTTTATCCCTCCAAAGTTGCTACGCAGAACCCATTTTGATGACCCATATAAGACGAACACAGCGTTGTATAGCTGCCTCGCTCACTCGCCTAAGATTGTTGCATCGTTCTATCTCGCTTATACTTTACACACGCAACGTACTACATGCGCAAACCTGTGCAATCGTTTTTTAGTGCATCTAACTTCAGAGAGCTAAAGATTAGTTGTGCCTACTGTAGTATGTACATGGATATTTATTGCATGACCTACTTCACGTGAACTTTCTGTCATTTGCATGAGATCTCAGGTCATTAGAGCATAGCAATTTGATCTTTAGGGATACATGCTAAATCATGTCTAGTGATAAGTTTTTGCCAAAGTTTGGTTACCAAAGCATTCGCAAATGTCGCAAAGTGAGCACACTTTGAGCATGTTTGCAGCGGAGTTTCCTTTCCAACGTCTTAAAATTTTGAAGTGAAAACTTCTTGAGGCGCGTTTGGCAGTTTTGAGATGAGTAAAACTTCTTGGATTTGCCTCGAAGAGGTCACGTGCGAGTCACGTGACTGCTCACCAATATCGGGTTATTAGTCAAGTTTCGAACCGTTTAAGTTTTCACTTCTGCCAGCACTCACTTCACAACAAATGGGCGCGCGACGATTGTTATTCTTGGGTGTCGAGTCTTGATGTTACACCACACTAAACATTATATGGCGCCTGCCCCACTTGGCGTCTGGTGGCATCTTCCTATTTTATTCCAACGCCGCGCCAGTTAGATGTGGCCTGTGCCTAAGGGCCGTACCTGTGACGTGGACGCACTGTTCCGTCAGGGGTCCATAATTAATTATTCATAGTTGCTATTAAACATAATTATGAACCGGAAATGGTCGTTTTAATTACTGACGTGTATTAATAACTCTTACATTAACTACACTTACATACTTACATTCAAATATTAGCTTTATTTGTGTAGGTAGTAGGTAGTACCTATACAGGTTTTATCTACACTTGTTATACCTATTATAAAGAGGGAAGACTTTTTTGTTTGTTTGAATTGAATAGGCTTCGAAACTACTGGACCGCTTTGAAAAAAAAATATTTCAATATTAGAATCCCACATTATCCCTGATGAACATAGGCTATATCTATCCCGGGAAAGTGAAGTTTTCCCGAGGGACTGCGGGTAATACTGCGACGGACAGCTAGTACAAAATATGGTTCCTAAATCTTAACATTTTCACATTAATTTCTCTGACTGTATTTTGAAACAATATTGCTACAAACAAAGTAACGCAACGATGCCACCACAACAGGCTGTGGATTGCTCAAATAAGCCAAGTAGTCAACCTCTACGGCTTCTCGGATTTGAAAATAGAACAAATGGCTACATTACCTAGTTAGGTGACCAGCATTAATAGGCTGTCACGCCACATAAAGTCTGGGTTGATATACAGGACGAGCGATCTTTGAGGTAGGTATATTGTTACTGAACGGAATTGGGAACATTTCTAATATTACATTTGAAACGTTCGCGACTTGTAGACATTTGAAATTTTTAAACGGGACTTAATCGCGCAGGTATAACATTTGTTTATTTACCTCGACGTTTCAGTAGCGTTACAGCTACCGTGGTCACGAGAAGACTGCCCGCCGGTACTCGTTCGCCTCTTCGACCGATGAGAAACTACCCTCATTCGGTCAACACAAAATAATATTAGGATCGCGACAAACTACACTGACAACATCCAAGTTAGTACCAGACGTTTTTTCACGACCTAAACACTTTTTTATCACTGGATCCCACGTCGAAGACAGTTTGTAGCCACATTCCCGGTTGAAATTTTTGTGTTTCTTTATTTCAACTGCTTCACGCACAATTCTAGCATAATAATGGCGATCATTGGAAAGGACTAAAGGTTGATGTAATTCGATCCAGTGGTTTAATCCTGATTCCAGCAAGTGCTCCGCTATCGCTGATTTATACACCTGGCGATTTTTGACAGCTGCGATATGTTCTAACATTAGTTAAGTTGTTAGAATATATCGCAGCATGGTATGTTTATATTAACCGTCAATTACCATTATGTATGTATGGTAATTGACGGTGGTGTTAAAAACCACATAACATTTTGTAAAAAAAAAACGAAAAATATGAGTCTTCTCGTGACCACGGTAGCTGTAACGCTACTGAAACGTCGAGGTAAATAAACAAATGTTATACCTACGCGATTAAGTCCCGTTATAAAATTTAAAAAGAAAAATATGAGGTTAATATAACGTTTTAAAACATTGCGCAAAAAGGCCTCTGAAAAGTTTCACTCTGTATACATGCATAGGTAATATTGGTGAACAGAAGTGTGTCACCGGACTTGCTCTAGGTTGACCGGGATAATCCGTAAACTTTCAGCAGCGTCTTTAAGATGCACATACAGTGCCACAAACTTATCTGAACCGGTGAGAGAGGCGCTGTTATCGCGTTGGCAGGAAATTATTTTTTACAGTAAAGGCGCAATTTCATTGGTCGATAAGTCGGCCGTTAGCCCGAATGCGGACCCTACGCATGCGGGCACTAACGACCAATGAAAATGTGTGTTAGTTCCTCTTTTGGCCACCGGTCCAGATAAGTTTGTGGCACTGTAACTTAGTGAAATCGATTCAGCAGTTGTCATGATGTTGACATACGAATGCGAATAAGTAACGAAGCAAGTTGCAAAATATCACGTCAAGTCTGTTTCGATTTCGACATCCCTGAATAAGTGGCAGGCATTAAATTTAAGAAGCTGAAACGCATATGTATGTTGAAAATACAGAACAAAAAACTCAACGTAAAATTTTCAATTGGATTCAACATCAACGCATTTTTAAAATGCTTTTTTAATCGCATAGTATCATAACTTTAAGGTATTTCATTATAGTTAAAAGGCGTTAGTGAGACGACTGATTGTTTTGAAAAGATTCGCTGAGCGTCTCGATCCAAACGAGGGAATAAGTAGGCGAAGGTCGGACGCCATTGTAGTCGGCGTGAATATGGTGACGTACCCGCAACGTGAGTACGGAGTAGCCATGGCAGCCTCCGCAAACTTACTCTACGGTTTAACAAGAAACCTTACGTAAGGCTCATTATAAATTACTTTCTGTTCACATTTTATACCTATGCATAGTTTACTAAACGTAAAATATATTTTTATTTTCATAAATAGGTATATATTTAGTCCTTTAATCTTTTAATCCCTTGAAAAAAAACAAAGCTTTAATTTGTGCATGTTAATTGTCGTGCTGATCATTTAAGTCTAGCACAGTCCATATTTTGTATAATACATAGAATGTGTGGTCGCTAGGTAGCACTTACACTGATGCGTCCATGCTTCAGAGAGCACGTTAAGCTAATACTTCCGTTGTTAATAAATACACACCATGAAAGTAAGCGGTTGCAGTGGATGCGCTAAGTTGTCGAAGTGAACCAATAGTTAAAACATGCCATTATGTGGCCAAAATACGAGTCATTAGAGTTCGCCACTTGCAGGCTCACTATTTTCATTTAAGGTGGCTCTTCGTAGTTGCAAGGTTTTCGTCGGTCAAATATGATATAAGAATTGCATTAATGTTTATACATATCTAACTATTGCATAAAAAAGTGCATGAAAAATATTCTTCTTTACTAAAATTCGCTCTGACAATATTTAAGAACAAAAAGTTCTTATTCATGTATTTGTTTGGGGATTTTCATTCTCCTGTTTGAGCTTGTTTCGGCAAAAATACCCAGAGACCCGATTTGAGAGCTCTAATTAGCAAATTATGTTGAATGTAAGACACCTTGACGAATAACCCAGTGTCGGTGAGCAGTCACGTGACTCGCAAGTGAACACTTCTTTAGGCCCGTTGAGCATTTTTGAGATGGGAAAAATCTATTGAATTCGGACTGACAGTGTTACCGACACCACCGTCAGCGCCATCTAGTTCTGAACTCCGTAACTAAACACGGCAAGAAGACGGTGACGAATGTGACGATTCAAAAACATTTCCCAACGATTCAAAAAATACACACGTAATTGTTCAAGTTTTCACTTCTGTCGACACTCCCGGAGTGCCACTGTTTTTTTTATTTCACTTAGTACTAAAAACTAGATGAAAATAAGTAATATAAGTATGTAGGTATTTAATTGCACCAATGCTGCGAGCTCAGTTACCATTACCACGCGGCGCAGTACTGAGGAGCGGCTTGAAAATGTAAAAGTTCCTTTAAAAATACTAGTTATAAAAGCTGGTGATCATCGAGCCATAAGTACTCTAGGTACTCCTACCGAGTTCTTCACTAATTACGCAGTATAGAAGTCATAAAGGTGTGCAAACAAAGGCTATGGAATCGTAGCAATTATTATGTACTTTTGGGCAACTTAATCCTTCGAAGTTTAAAGCGAAAAACGGTAAACCACTGAACAGATTAGGTAGAAAACGGCATGGACGATGGTTGTATCCCAGGGAAGGACATACTTTTTATCCGAAAAAAATACCGAGGGGCCGTGGGTCATATTTGCAGTTATTCTTCAAAGTTTACCTTTATAGGTTCAATTAAATAACCTTCTTTTAAAGAAGTAAATCTAATAACTAAGATCCAATAGGCAAATATGATAATGTGAGACACTAAGCTTCGCGTTAATGTGATATTCTGGAACTACGATTACCATTACCTGGTTTACGACCGAGGCGATCCGCTGACGCTACGGAGTTGATATAGTGAACGCACATCCATACAAGTCCATATAAAGAATACTACCTGCACGAGGCGAGGCGGTGCTGGTCGAGTGCCGGGTAGCTCTAATGAGCTGTGAGTTGTGACCTAGAGATTTCGTTAAACTGACACTGCATCTGTTCGAAAAAAAAACTGTTTGTTGCAGTGAAAGGCTCTACTGAAAAGGTTTGAAACCAGAAAAATAAGATACCAAGATAATAGAAATGGCACGAATATTCTGTTTTTACTGTATCTACACGGTATTCGGCCGAATACCGAATACCAAATCATGAATAAAAACTCAAAATTTTCAGCATTCGTGATAGCAAACGATTGCGCTTTTCTCAATAAAATATAACGCGCTTCAGAAAATCGTCGAATTACACACACTCTACTTACAGGAGATGATAAATAAATCTTAGCAAATTCTTTAAGCTTGGATAATGTTTTGCGCTTGCTGTCACCCTGTCGCGTCGCCCGCGGGATGTAGTAGGTACAGTCACGGAAAATAAGATGTATACACTCCATAATGTTTCAACCCATGTACAGATCAACATGTCCAACAATGTTCTGGTATTTTTATTGATTTCGCCACTAGTTCAATGTGAAATCAATTTCCGCTTTTTGTTCTTAACCTACATCTATTAGTTTTAGTGTGATATTAATTTTAAAAGTATGGAGTGTATACATCTTATTGTCCGTGACTGTACCTACTAAGTGTCACCGAATATTCAGCGCTTTGGTCGAGAGCCTATCCGAATATTCGGTGTACA
This sequence comes from Epirrhoe alternata, assembly GCA_963565295.1. Taxonomy (NCBI): domain Eukaryota; kingdom Metazoa; phylum Arthropoda; class Insecta; order Lepidoptera; family Geometridae; genus Epirrhoe; species Epirrhoe alternata. Next base: position 9,545,673 of record OY751375.1, read on the forward strand.
GCAAAATTACTATTCGCAGCATCTCTAGTAGTACCAACACCAGACACCACACTGTTTATAGTTATTTTATTTTATCAAAACTGGTTTAACAATGAAAGTACTTTGAAAGGCTTCAAGCGTGGTCTTCTAGTATTTTATTTTTAGTTACCTTGAAAGTTAAGGTTCCATTTAAAAGAGCCGGTTATCTGGAGGGGTATTTTAATTCGTCAGAAAGGCCGTCGGATTCCATACCGGAAACTACTCGACGAATTACGACGGTAGTTTCCGATGTTGAATCGAATGGCCTACAATTGAATATCTGCGGGAATATCTTCCGATAGAAGCTTTCCGACGAATAAAAATACCCCTCCTGTCCTCTTAAAAATGTGTTTACTTGTGTGGGTTTTGATTCATTGGACTCCTGCGAGAAATAAATGTAGGTATTTACATGTTATTTCATTCTTTACAAAAGAAAACCAAAAACAATAGTTAGCGAGTAGGTATTTTTTTATTACCTAAGTCGAAATATTTTTTACAAATATCAACGCCTCCAAACTATGATAAGTTAGCGTTACGAGCCAGTAGGTGCCAGTAGACGTGAAACCGACACTCAAACCATTCAAAATACCTACACCAAAGCTAGTACAATAAGATTCTGGCGAGCATCTTTGAAAATCAAATTGCAAATAACAATAGGTAACGACCGCGGCATAGATTACAATGGTCCAGTGAGCTTCAAATAGTTGAGACGAGGAAGAAAACATCTGAAGAAATTGCCTTTTCGATGACGGAACACGTATCAAAACAGGAACTAATCCAGATAGCCGAAGCCGACGTGTCCGTGTTTCATGATGGAAGGGTCAGACTGTGTGGAACAAATTATAGATACCTATCAAATCGTTTTTGTAATGACAATGTGCCGCACACAGCCAGAATTGAACGCTGCTCTCTGTGCATACTACATCACTTGGATTGGCCGGCTCGACCGATATAAACCCGGGGCGCGCGTGGAAATTGTAGCTGAAATTGGCTGCCACGGCCACCGCCAGACTTACAGACATTAAGGAAGTCACCGGCGCCACTCAAGACTACCGCAAAAGTTACGGGATATGTTCATCCAAAGTTCTATACTAGTTATCGACGTGAACAATTTCCTTTTAATCGTTTTCCATAGGATTTCATTTTATCGTTCATTGTATACATATTTTATCCCACTCATATAAAAAGCTGAAAGTTTGTGAGTTTGTTTAGATGTTTGTGTTTCAATCACGCCTAAACCAATGAACCGATTTGGATGAAACTTGGTATAAGCATAATTAGTGACCTGGAATAGCATATAGGCTATTCACAATGTTGGTACCTACAACACGAAACCGCGCGCATAAGCTAGTATTTACATAAAAATAGAATATAAATTACGTAGTTTTTTATTTCAACATTCAAGAAATATTGTTATTTTCAAAATGAATGGAAACATTATGTTATATGTACTCGTAGGGTACCTGAGTACTACTTATGTTGAAAATTGATGCTGAGGTCAAAACTTAAAGACCTCTTGTGGAATTCGGTTTGTATGGACAAGACTAAGATCGGGTCTAACCTTAAAACTGTCAAGCCGGCCTTTATTTACATCGTCTAAACAAATGAATTGTGAACAAACTAAACGTATGCATGCAACGCAACACACGGCTGACCACACAGCCGACCGACCACTAATCAAATACACTACACATTTTGCAACTAAGCAAGTTAATTCTCTTTACATTGCTCGGTGTGTAGTATAAGAGAAAAGATCGAGCTAGATAAAACCAGCAGTGGAGTAGAGACGAGGTATTGAAGTCGTGCGTTGGTTATGACACTGACAGCGTGGTTGTTTTCCTCGACCTAGTTTGCTGCTGAGCCATCTAAGGAGAGCTATCGAGAGCAGGGCCACCGAGCTCTTAAGGGGACATTTTTGTTTACTTACAGATTTTTATTTAACATTTGCCAAAATAACATTACACACCTTTATAACTATAAGTTCCTGAGATAATTGAAAGTTATAGAGAACAATCCTTGGCCTGATTAATCAACCCGAGGAAGTTTGGAAGTTTCCACTGCGTGCGATTGAAGGAGTTATATAGAATACTTCTTTTCACGCCACAGAATTTCGCCTGGACCTTATGAATTGTATAAGATGCGGAATGGCAGGTTTGTGCGTAATCGCAAATTAGTGAAATTTCACACATTTTACTCGTAGGTAGTAGGTACTTGGGGCACAGGCACAGGTTTAGTTAATTTTTGTTAGAGTTATATCTATATGTAATAAATAATATGATGACTTTGCATAACAAAAAGTAAAACAAAAAAAACAGGGTCCCTGTAAAACTGTAAACTGTATCCCCAAGGCGTGGTAGACGTTCTCTCAGATCTTTTATATTCCAGATCTTTTGAAGATGTCTAAGGTATTTCTAACAAGAAGTATGAGCATATAATAGCATAAAAAGCTCCTATGGTTTGATTTGTCAATTGACCCCAGGCTCAATAGTATTGCTGTGTCTCGAAAGGGCAATGCAAAATAGAAAATAGCATTAGTTTAAATTCGTAGAATAATGTTCGGTTGAAAAATGCGTTACTAGTTAAAAAGCTGAAGTTGAAAGGTTCCAGTTAATTTACGGATTTCAGTTCTGGAATGATTCAGATACCTACAATCCTTATTGTATTCGCAAATTAACATGCAACGAGCGTTCATTATTTCAATTTGAAGGGACGGAATTTTCCATCGGTTATTTATCATTTTGTGATTTTTTGTTATTGACTTCACTTTAATTGATTCTCAGAGAGGTCAATTGAAAGGTTTAATCTATCCTGGTATGGATGACTTTTCTTTATTTTATTTAAGACTGACCGCTGTATTTTTTCATCCGTGAAACATTAGTTTGAAATCAGATCATACAAACAAAACAACAAACAACTTTTACTTCTTATATTACCTAGGTACATTTGATGGATTATTGTAACAATAAAACAGGTATTCTCTTGGCCATCCAAGATAATAATTCACATCAACACAGATGTAATGTCAAAATATATGCTCAGATTTAATAAATTTGTAAATTTTGGTTTAACTTTAAATCTACTAAAAGCACGAGAATCGCTGGTTGCGACAGACTGAGTCGAATTAATTACCTACCTACCTCGCAACTGGGCGTAGTATTAAAAAACGGTTTGCGCAACAGTCGATCCGTACCTTGACACAGATACAGCTTAAACTGTCGTTTTGAATACACAAAAACCGGACGCAGACACCTCTATTTTAAAATAATAATGTTGCTGTATTTTTGATATGGTCTAACGAAAGCTCTGGATAGTCATTGTAGCTCAGAATTAATTCCATACTTACCTACAGTTTATGTAGCGTAAAGTTAAAAATAAGGTAGAAAAACAATGAGGTTTACTCTTTTATGGTAGTTAGGCTTACATAAAGCACTCTGATGCATGCTTTTTGCCGATGACATTATTCTCATAGGAGAAGACGCAACCGAGGTCCAGAACAGACTGGGAAAACGGCAGGGCGAACTGAAGTGTCGGACTGAAGATAAGCATTTCGGAGAGTGTCCACAAGAACTCCATAATTTAGTTCCGCCATCCCCGTTTTTTATCGGGCCAAGAGGTCCCCGGAAAGACGCCACTTATACATGGTCGATATTCCCAGAGTTCGTACAAAGCGTTTTGACTCTACATATTTATACGCACCGCCAAATTGTGCTAGGTACTCATTGCCGTGCTCTGTATTTCCCGAAATGTACGATATAGGGGTCTTCAAATCAAGAGTAAATAGGTTCCTTCTAGGTAAGCAAATAAATTAATATGGTAGTACAGAATGATCGTGAGATAGTTGAGGATGTTAGAAGTCGAATAAATGAAGATGAAGTGGCGACAGGAATAATTTGCGATCGACGTATGCCCCTATAAAACGATTGTAAGACCTGTCGTATTGTATGGATCTGAGTGTTGGGCAACAAAAGAGACGGATGAACAAAAGGTGCACGTGGCTGAGATGCGAATGCAGAGATGGATGTGTGGAGTAACGCGAATGGACAGAGTAAGGAATGAGTAAGTACATAAGAAAAAGTGTGAAAGTAGCGCCTGTGAAAAAGATGAGGAGCAACAGGCTTGCATGGTATGGGCATGTAATGAAAAGGGAAGAATGTCATGTGACTAGGAGAGTGCTTGGTATGAATGTCGATGGATTTACCAGTAGGTAGAGGTAGGCCAAAGAAAAGATGGATGGATTGTTTGAAGGATGTCATGAGTAAGAAAAGAGTGAGTGTTGAGATGACGGCTGATAGAGGAAATTAGAATAACACATGTTATGCCAACCCCACATAATGTGGGACAAGGGCAGGAAGATGATGACAATAAAAATCATATTTGACTTTTATATTAAGTTGCATTCACATTGCCAAGGTTCTTTACAACAGACTACAGAATTCATTATATTTTTCAATAGTGCTATCACATGTTTACTTGCTGCATTATCCTGACAATAAACCTAATGAAGGACATGTGGGAAGAAAGTATCTAGATTAGGTAGCTCTATTAGAGGGTAATTGAGCATAGCAGGTTGCTTTTCAGCCACGGCATTTCTGATTGCTGCGCTGAATAGAAGATTGATAGAGGTTGCAATTGCATTCAAAGGAAGGTAATTCTGCTCATTAGGGTTACAGTCGAGGCTGCTTGCAATTGCATTCAAGGGAAAGTAATTCTGCTCACTATGGTTAGAGGTGCGACCCCAGAGCGGATACTCAACTACAAATTATATAATAACTGACAAATGTTCAAATGGCGTGTCCAATAAGTGTAGTGTGTGATTACTGATTAGGTACCTGCTTTCAATTAACACTTTGATTTTTTGAACATCAGAGTTTAATGATCTTAATCTATTTTAGGTATGTATAAAGCCGTTTCAGCAAAAATAAAAACAATCTGAAACAGCACGGAAGATCTATGTACGGCTAGGGAGGGTACCTAGTACCTACACTTAATGCATAATCGAATGCGGTTAAGTAAGTTTGTACCTATATTTAAGCTTGACATGCATAAAACGAGCAGTCTATGATTTGTAACAATGTGGGAACGCTAATGTCCTATTCTCTACTTAGTCTTATTATAGCTACCTGCCTAAACAATAAATGTTGATTCCTGGGCCCTTGTTTCTGCATGGCTTTGTAATGTTTGCTCAGTGACTGGAACTGTATTTACGTCAATAGATATAAAATTTCTTTAATAATTATACGTGGCTGGGGGACTTTAGTAGTGGTTATGAAGAACATTTTGAAAAACCACGAAGCTTAAAAGAAATGACATTGTAATCATTCTTGTAACGTCACAGAATACAGGTATGGTGCCTACCGTACTGTGACGGCACTACATTAGACGTGTTATTTTTTTTAAATATAGGTACGCAGCTACCTTTTAATCTAATAGCAGTGTAAATATATCAATCACCCTCAATATACAAAAGTTGTGTTTTAAAACAAAACGATATAATTTACAAACTACCTAAAATCTTCACACGGTTTTTGCTAAACTCGAAACTTAAAAGAGCACGTTAATATATCACGAGAACCTTGTTATAAAGTATCATTGTACCTAGTTTGGCATGGGAAGGCATGAAAATCACTTTATGAGCTTTCTCGCAGACGCTAAAGAGTTTTTGAAAATATCTGAATTGATAAAGGTGGAGGAAGAACTTGTGTTACCTACATATTCTTCTATAATGATATACGTAGGCTAATAAATTCCACCATCCTACGCTGCTCCCACATAAGCTTTTCCCTTAAAACGCTACATCAAATGAAGCGCACTATTTCTTTTCCATGTTATTATTACCCGACAAGGAAGTCAAGGAAGGGTTATGTTTTTCGTACGTATCTTGTATGTATGTATGCAATGCGTTAAATTTTTTTGTACTCTCGTATCTTCCAAACGACCGGATGGATTTCGACATTTAGGGTATCATAGAAGTGTCATAGAATAGGTTTATTGAAAAAATGGCGAATCTTATGTACGTAATATTAACACGTTAAGAAAAAAAAATAGCCAATCATATCGAGTGGGGTATCAAAACGAAGGAAATTAAAAGGAAATTACAAAAATAATAATAATAATAAGCCCCTCCAAGCCCAACCCCACGTCCGTGCTTGACCACCTAAGCCACGTGAGGGGCGGACACCCGTAACGAAATAACTTAGCGGGTGACAAAAAAGGGTCATGGCAAACCCATCATGATGGAGAAAGGTAACAGTATTGAACGTATATGGTCGCTTCCCGGGGGTGATCGCCGGGGCACGTCTGGAGCCGATGCTGGACGTCACAGCATGCAAGCCATCGGTGGCGAGGGTAATGGGCGGCCCTCTGCCGAGGAACCCGAAAAAGGTAAGCCCTACAGCAGATACAATCTACGGTCACAGACAAGGAGCCGGAGCACATCAGGAGCCGGCACTGCACGTCCCAGTAGAACGCGCAGATACGAAGCAGAAAAGTGGCGGTTAGCTCCTATCGAGGAACGGAGCCAGAGCCAAAATGAGCGGGCCGAAGAGGTTCAAGAAGCCCAATCAACTCTATCCTCGCCTAAATCATTATTTTCATCCCTCCCTTCTTCCCCACCTTCATACTTAAACTTCATCAATGAAGCTTCTTCACCTTCACTTCCTTCTTCTTCATCTTCACTGGCCGAGGATGTTGTGCAGTCAACAATAGTTGATGAACCTGCACCCACCACGGCTACACTTACGCGCAGAAAATGGACGGATAAAATGAATACTTTTGTCCTGCGTAACTACCTCATTCTCACAAAATTAGAAAATTATACTAGATCATATCTCACGGACTTGCACAAGAAATTCATAGAGGAATTTCCAGACATGAATGTTACTAAACAGCGACTTGGAGACCAACGTAGGGCAATAATACGTAACAAATTGCTTGGTACTCATATTTATCGGTTAAATATAAAAAAAATACAAAAAAGTACCTATCAGTATAAAGATCATGAGGAACACGTGTATTAACGATTAAAGTATCAATTTGTGTGAATAACTTCGCTTGTAACAAGCATAAGGTTCGGTTATTTCCACAAAGTTTACTTTGAGAATCTACTTTTAAAGTATTAAGATCGAAAGTACTGTTGTCTACTGAATAAAAAACGTATTAAAATGTCTTCGTCTTTTCTGTAAGTAGGATTAAGTAATTAAACGACTCAATTATTGCGATAACATTGCCAACCTCATTTTACTTGCCGCGTGACGTAATAAAATGGCTACATCGCTACACTAATTAATTATCTACTCCTTGTTAGATATTGAAGCTGAGAGTACCTATATACTCGTATTACCAATTAGTGATGTTTGATCAAAATAAGTAGTATCTAGCCTACTTGCGTATAAAGGATAATTGAGTAGGCCCACAGTTCAATTATTACCAGAATTGAGCAAATCAAAGAAATTACAGAAATTGTGGTATAGAATAGCCTAAATAACTAAGCAAAGCTTGTACTATGGGAACCAGATTACTGATATACTACTTATATACTTTTTGTTTGTAAATACATACATATTATACAAAGAAACCAGACCCGAGATAAATATTTGCAGATCATACAAACATTTATCCCACGGCGGGGATCGAACCCGCAACCGTCTGCGTCCCAAGTGGGCTTTCACCCACTGCGCCACAGAGGTCGTCAATAATTTTTGCCTTTGCACGACTAAAGTCCAAAATCAAAAATTTCCAACTAGTACTAAAGACGAACACGAATTTTGTCCAATAAGATTTCCATGTTATTTTTTAATCGATCTGGTAGATGCACAGTCATATAATACTTTTTTTTTATAAGATGTTTGTATAATACGTAAATTTACTCGGTAGTAGAGACCAAGGTTTAATGATTATAATAAGGGTCTCACACGCGTTATTGATTACGAAATCTCAAGGGCACATCGCTCAATCATAGGAAGCCCTATTCATAGTAACATATTCACAGTAAATACCTCGCGCCTGGGTACTCTGTTATTTCAACATGACGGCTTTAACATGTTATTTATTTCTGTTTTTTTACTAGACTGCAAAAGTAGGTAATACTTTTGGGGAAGGTCATGTATGAGAGGTTTTATGGATGTCGTTGCCTTTGTATTGTTTAATAATATAAATAATAATAATAAATAATGCTGGACATTTTCACACATCATCATCTAGCCCCAAACTAAGCATAGCTTGTATAATACTATGGGAACCAGATAACTGATATAATGTACTAGTACTTATATACTTTTTGTTTGTAAACGCATACATATTATACATAGAAAACACCCAGACCCGAGACAAATATTTGTAAATCATATTTAACATTGGTCCCGCGGCGTGGATCGAACCCGCAACCTGCGTCACAAGCAGGCTTTCACCCACTGCGCCACTGAGATCGTCGCAATAATAACTGCATATTTCGTTTTTTTTCTAAATTTTTTACTTTTGACGGAAGTCGACAAGAATGAATAGACATCTTCAGAGGATCTTGAACTGCCAGAAGATCTGAGAGAATGTATACCGTAACTTGGAGTACAGCCGTGATCATGTTTTTTCTGGTTAATTTCTCCGTAGCTGAATCGGTATAAGTTTTCTATACAAAAGACTTAAACGCGCTTACAGACTTGTACACATTCTGGTGTACAATATGGGCATTCATGAGAGTCATGTTACACGACGGAGTTATGATCATGAATATAAATGGATACACCGGTAGGGGTAGGATTAATAGCAAATGGATGGACTATGTGAATGTGCATATTTGTGAAACAAGTGAATTCTGAGATGAAAATGGAAGAGAGAAACATTTTGTACTGCACTTTGTACGGAGATAAATATGACTCGTTCACTCTTCACAGAAATTTAAAAGGATCACTATATCCCCTAGGTGCGGTAGACATTATCAGAAATCTTTCTTTTTAATTTTCATCTTTGAAGTTGGCTACGGGGATAGTCTAAGGCATGTCCGAATACATATTTGATACACGCTCACATTTAGCCGAAATTATCGTTCCAGATTGCAAGCCCATTGCACCCGCCTATAGATAAAAATAGATGGTAATAACTGGTGTTAATAATTCATATTGTTTTCCTTCACCGTTTAGAACTTGTGTTAAAGTGCAAGAAATTCCATTATCGATTTCGTATTCCAATCACATAATACTAGCTGTCCGTCGCGGTGTTACCTACGGCCCCTCGGGAAAACTTCACTTTCCCAGGATAAAATATAGATTATGTTCATCAGGGCTAACGTATACTACGTTCTAATGGTTAAATAATTTTTCAGATCGGACGAGTAGTTTCGGAGCCTATTCAATTCAAACAAACAAACAAATCTTTCCTCTTTATAATATTAGTGTAGATTAAAGCATATCATCTATTGACGACTCGTATGACAAAGGTTTCGGGGTTGTTTCTAACGACCCTACTAAAATAAAGAGCGATTTTTGATCACGCGACATTTTGGAGAAGGGCCAGGTCAAAAGTACCCTAAACCGACGAGAATGTATGAAGAATGTAATGAGAGTGAATGAGGCGAAAGTTGTGTGTCAGGATCGTAGCGACTGGAGATCCGTGGTCTCTGGCCTACCCCTTTGGGAAAGAGGCGTGACTTTATGTATGTATGTATTTTGATCACGCCTCGTTAGTAATGTACAGTCAGAGTTATCAACTGGTAAGCCTCTTAGTAAGGTGGTTTGTACTGCAGGGGGGCTACCAGTTGGTGACGCTGACCGTACAAGGAATGATTTTTTTAAATGATGCGTTTATTGTATGTTTGTTTTGTACGTGGACGGTAATGTTCGGACCCACTGCACAATTTGAAAGGTATGTTGTAATAAATAGGCGGCGATGGGCTTGCAACCTCTTATGTGTCGAGTGCTTACTTCAGTAAAATGTGGCCATTGGCCAAAAATATATTTGGACATGCCTCTGACTAACTTCTTAGACATCTTCAAAGGATCTGGAATATACACAAAGATTTAGAGAATATCTACCTTGGAGTCTACAGTCGTGATCATGTTTGTTTGTTTTGTTTTTCAATTTATCCAACTCGCGAGAGAAACCCCATGTGTACGCTTGTTTGCCATAAATAAACACAGCACACATAAAACAAAGCAGTAATTGATGAGTATAACAAAGTGCGAGTCGACCAGCACTTTTCGTGTTTCGGGTAAATTAGGAAATGTTCAGCCTGAAGCCGAAAGTATGTCGCAGTTGCTGGCACCAACAGATGTGTGTCAGGTCACGGGGCTGGGCGTCATCCGAATTATTTTTATTGGTCCACCAGAATGTAGTCTGACTCAAAATAACCGCAAATATTGTTTAATGCGATGTGATGAACTTACAACCTGTCGCAATGGAATACCACAAATTAATAATCGACTGGGTGGGTTATTATGTAACAGCAATAGCTAAAATAGCTCAATTACTATACTAAATTCGTATTATTTATCAGCGTTAATGAAGCAATTTCAAACTATCGCCAGTGCACCCTCTACAGGACGATCAATAGGTTGGTTAAGTACCTAGGGTTGAAACCGAAACTACCTTGGTTTTACATTAGGTACACTTTAGTTCCTCCGGTTGCTACTTTATAGCATTGGCGCTAGTCCGACATTTAACAAGCGATCAGCAATCCATTGTAAATTATATGTAATCAGGCAGCCGGTCAAGTGCGAGTCCGTCGCTCGCGCACCGAGGGTTCCGTTACGTAGGATAAGTCGATTTGAAGTTTAAACTTCTATCATACATTCCAACTGCAAATGTATGTTTGTTAATCATTTTTAGAGTTCTGTACCCGAAGGGTAAAAACGGAACCCTATTACTAAGCCTCCGCTGTCCGTCTGTCAGAGGGCTCTATCTAATAAACCGTAAAAGGTAGATTCTATAAAGGTAAAGGTGTATTCTTTCTATTCTAGGTCAAAAGGTAATCTCCAAAAGGTTTTGATTCTTTTGCGAGTGTCACATGCTGTGTGAACGGCCGTATGTTTTAATTTTTGCTGACTTGGAAGTTTAATTTCTCAGCAGCTCCCAGGGATGAGTAGGTAAGTATTTAATATTAATTTCAACCTAATAAGTAGGTACCTCCTCTATACGTGCCTGAGAAAAACGTTCGTGACAGATGGACGACGAAGTGATTTCCAATAAGGGTTCCCTTTTTCCTTTTGAGGCACAGAACTCCAAAAAGGTTATAAGAATCTTCTTATAACCTTTGTGGAGTTCTGTGATAATACGTCCATGAATAATGGGGTTAAAGGTCCATCTGAACATTTAACCCCATTATTCATTCACGTATCAGTTAGTAATTAAATTACTTATCTTTTTACTATGGTGTCAATGAAATGAGATTAGCAGCTGTTTGAGCTACAAGACGCCTATAAGTACACTATGAATACTATGTAGGTATTTACAAAGTATTTTACGTAAATATGTACAAACAATATCACCTACAGGTCAGAAGAGATGTCTATCAAGTATCGCTTCAGTGAGGTCATGGTATGCCACGAGTTTATACATTATGATAGGTACAGTAGACTCGATTCCAAATGCACATCGTAAATTGCCTAAACTTGTCTTTTAAGTTTAGTTTAGTTTTTTTAATTTAGTTTAGACGATGGATTTAACAAGTGGTATTTCATTATGTAGGGCTCGAAGCGTTTACAGATACGGATTTATTTGAGGATAAATTGTGTAGGAAGCTGGCAATCGAATGCCACCCACACAATTTATAAACAGAGTTTTCGTTAGGTGCATTACCCATTTCGATAAAGTTTTATCAACAGTTACTAAAATACCATCGTATGAGAATGTTAAAGTTCTAGTTTAGTTTTGAGTTTCACGGGAAAATTGTCAATCCCTCAGGAATAAAATTTATTAGGACCACCTCGAAAGTATAACCATTTTAAACTTGTTTGACGATTCTGACTTAGGTTGTATAGTGAGAATGAGATTTTTTGAGTTTTACAGGAAAACTATTAAATCCATTAGGAAAAAAAAGTATATTACAAAAAATAATAATTTGTAAATCGGTCTACAATTTTGATGGAAATATCTGTGAACATACTATACAGAGAAATGGGATACTACTTACAGTAGTAACTAACATCATTGAAAAAAACATACATAGGTACTACCGAACATAGAACCTCCTCCTTTTTTTGAAGATGGTTAAAAAGTAATAATTCCTTACAACAAACTTTAAACAATTTTAACTGAAGTCGATTCTTCCCTCGTATTCTTTTAGATTTTCGGAATAAAAATCCAAAATGTATTTATTTAAACACCAATACCCTCAATCGCAGAACGAAATTACAACCGAAGGAATGTGTAACGTTTAATAATGTTTTAATTTATTGGAGTATGTAACGTGTCTGTGTGTATTTACAGACTAATACGAACGTAGGTAGGTATTATAATTGTGAACGATACAAGCGATTACTCTGCCGCGAAACTAGGTCAGTAGGTCACAAACGAGGTCCGCTGATAGTAAGAGCTGTTGTTTCCCAAACTTTAGGTACGTTGTTCTCTGGAAAAAAAATGTTCATGTATTGTTACAATTGTAGTAACACCTTGCAGATAAAGAAATCGTGCACGAGAAAATAATCTTTTCACACCATCTGCTTGAAAAGATAACTTTATGAATGATATTGCTGGCAGTTAGTTGCACGGCGCCGTTTAACGAAATGGCTAGGCGTTTAGTTGAATGGCTGATTAAACCAGTTGCCTGCGACTTTTCCTATGAAAAGTTTACCATAAAGACCGGCACCAAGTAGAATTTATTAAAAAAGTTATAATGTGGCTAATGCCTCCAAACCACCTATTTAACGATTTTATTGTTGTTGCTTATTATTAGGTACTTATCCCAGAATATTTTTTGAGAATAAACGAATAAATTATAGCTATTGTATAAAACCGATACGTTAGTCTTGCTTTTTATTTTCTGGGTGTATTTGGTCACAATTTTTCTCTCAGTAGGTAAGGTACCACCTTTATGAGTGAAAAGTAGAGTACTACCTATCTATTCACCTCGGCTACGGCACGGCTACAGCCGGTTTCTCGGACGCAAATCATCTTCTAAATTAACTAATCATTGGTCCAATCTAGCAAATTAGTGTCAAACGCCTTGCAACTTGACTTAATTCTACCAAGTAATCCAAGTTTAATCGGTTTGTTATTTGAAAAGTGTTAGAGAAACTGGTCGTACGTCTAGGGCGTTCTTGAATTCCTCGCTGTATCAGGATTCTAGTCATTTGTATTATATTTAGATTAGTAACGTAAGTATTTAAGAGTAGCGCTTACCCATCTGTCAATGACGGGATTTATCGATATCAAATAAATTAGTGTTCAATCAGCAAGCTGTGTTTCACTACAATTAGCTTCTCGTTTAACTATAAACACCCTCGCTAACGCTCGGGAGTCAACTCAAGAATCCTTCGATGCGCTTGGGATTCAATATGGCGCCCGTGACATAATACACTGCTTTAATCCTCTTGGTTAATAATCTACTATATCAACAAGTAATAGGTATTGTTTTATATTCGGAAGGCAGTGGATTCGACTTCCGCAGGATTGGAAAAAAGTGGCGTGAAAATTAGGAGGCCTATTACTCAGCAGTGGGTGGATGTGGGCTGATTAGATAAAATCGGAAGAAGAACCACTGATTGTAAAAAAGTTTTCATTAATGGAAAGAAACTTAGTCTACGCCAAATACATAACTGTAATAGGTGTGTGTGTGTTACAGTTAAAGTTGTGTATCTCCATAAATACGTGCCCGCCATTCAAGAAATCAATCATACCTAAAGTTACGATCCAACTACAAGTAGATTGAGACTTCGTGGATCAATTTAATTATTTTGATCAACAATTCGATGTCATCGTATTTCATAAATATAATTACCTACTTAAGGGTCTTTCTTAATGAGTATGAGTCAGTGGCCAACTCTGGACGGAGTTTTTTTATCATTATTTCCAAAAAGTATCGAGTAGGTTTATGACTGGCCTAGCATGTGATGATACTTAACCTTATTTACAGTTGGAATAAATAGGTATTTAAAAAAAAAAATGCTGGACATTCACACGGCATCATCTAGCCCCAAAGTAAGCATTGCTTGTGTTAGGAAACCAATGACTGATAATGCTACCTTTATTAGGTTTTTTTTTTTATAAGAATCTACTTGTAAATTTATACCTACATACATACTTATAATAAAACACCCAGATCTGAGAAAAATGTTAAACAATACAGTTATTTACGTAAAACTAAATGTAAAATATATTGAGATTACTTTGAAGGATATTATTTTTATAATACGTAGGTACCTACTGCTTAATAATTGCGCATTACTTTTGTAATAAGCGTGCAATAAAGAATAAAGAAATTTAAATAAATTATATGGGGCTAAAAGTGTTATGCTTTTAAATCTTACGATCGGATATCGAGATTACGTTTTGTAATAGGTACATAAAAGATAATGTAGAAATGAACCGGCTAGTCCACCGCGGCGAAGGCTGGCCTATTTACTTTGAATACTAAATTAATATTATTGGTACAATAACATCTATGAGTTCTGCTAGAATATTTTACAATAAAACAATATATTAGAATACTACCTGCTTTTGATTAGATTTAAGTTGTTTTTAACCGAATTCTTTTTCTTTTTATTCTGGCGTTAACCGACTTATAACACAATCAAACTTCAACAGACAAGGCTTAGACTCCACCTGCGTCTCATGGCATTATTTGTCAAAACATACATTTTATGTAAAGTGTCGCGACACGTGAATTACTAGCATTACTTTACTTATGTCAAATCTGACAATTTACTAATGCTAGGAATTCACGAGCCGCGGCTTGACATAAAATGTATGCAGTTTTGGTAATAGTTGCCCTTAGACGCTTGTGGAGTCTAAGCGTTATCTGTCAATTAGATTTCTATTCTATTTCGATTAATTCGAAAACATTGAAGTCGGTTTACTTTTTAGTTTTTAAAAAACATAATTATTGTTCTATTCTACTTTTAGGTTCTACGAGTACCTACTATATACCTACTCAGTTCATGCCAAATAATTTGCGCGAGACAATGTTTTGTATAACTTTTCATGTTTTGTCTCTATCGTACGCCTCTTCTCTTGATTGACGTCCTTGCGTACCTTACTTTACCTATATCCTTACTCTACTTAAGGCGAAGTGAGCTCTGGCTTACGCCGCGCTCGCCACCCTCCTAGCCCCTTAGGCCGTCTGATGGTGTGCTGGCCGGCCCGCGCACAATTACACTGAACGTTATTTATAAATGTATTTTTTGCTAGAAAATAATACTCCTTGGCAATAAAATAAATCCGTAATCCTCTACCGTATTTAAGACGAAAGAATTAAAAAACCAGCAAATGAAACTGCTTTATGATGACGATTTAGAGGTAGCTTTGTGATTTTTTTTCTATCGAGTCAAATTAAGTCAATTGTGTTTCGACTCCCATAACTAATAAACGAATATCCTAAACTATTCATTGTCATTAAAAAAATATAAAAAAATCTTTTTTTATGCCTTAAAAATTACTTGACGTACAGTCAAAACGTGAGTTTTGCGACATACATCTTTACAGGCAAAATATGAGAAAGATGTTGAAGCGACCCCCATTTGTATATATCCTTCAGATGTCCATCCAGCTGGTATTTAAAAATTCTACTTCAATTATAATTCTTTAGAAATAGCCTTGTACCCGTTGAGATTAGGGTAGACACTTGTTTAACGGACTTCTGTTTAAGCTTTTGCAGTCTGCTTAAATACGAGTCCATGGATAAATACTTGAGTTAATAAAATCTTAACCGATATTGTAACGGTCGCTACTGGATATAATTCTTAGAGATAGCATAGCTTATTTAATAACTGTCCAAAAATTACGCCTTATAAAGCATTATTCCTTTAGTTACAAAGTACTCACCTATGTTTCGCAATAATATTTCTAGAGCACACTTTTACGAAGCTTTCGATATAAATTATTAACGCCGCACTTAGTTGGCACTCGAGGACTAAGAGGAACATTTAGGATCAAAAAAGATTAGGAAAGTCATTTTAAATATTTACCAGAATGATTTACTTACCAGGCTTTTTTCATTACAGGCTTACCTAAACGCTCAACTTCTTTACCTTGGGATTTTTTTATGTGAAGTGCTACTTATCCCTTTTTTATCGTCAATAATGTTCTTTTACTATTTAATACCTACATAAAACACAATAAATATACATGTAAAAATGTTTTGCTAAGACTACCTATATCATACTTTTTCACTCCTCTTGAGAAAGGCATGCATAAACCAAGCAAGCATAAAAGAAAGCCGACTTCTATGTTTGACTCAGGACGCGGTGTGACTCAGGGCGTCAAGTGAGGCAATAAGCTCACCATATAAATCGAAATAGAATGGAAATCGAATCGACAAATAACGCTTAGACTCCACATGCGTCTAAAGGAATTAATTACTAAAACTGCATATATTTTATGTAAAGCATCGCGCGGCACGTGAGTTCCTGGCACTATTAAATCGTCAGTTTGACAGAAGTAATGCTAGGAACTCACGTTGACGTGCCGCAAAACTTCACATGAAATGTATGAAATTTTGACAAATAATGCCATTAGACGCAGGTGAAGTCTTAGCCTTATCTGTCGGTTCAATTTCTATTTGTAACATGGCTACATAGAAGGGATAGTTTTACAGGAAAACTATCAATCCCTCAGGAAAAAAAAGTATATCACCTCGAGATGGATACACTTTCAAACAAAAAAATAATTGGAAATCGGTCCACAATTTACAGAAAGATTGGTGATTTTTTGAGTTTTATGGGAAAACTATCAGTCCCTCAGGAAAAAACAAGGTATAAGGGACCACCTCGAGAGTATACTCATTCAAACAAAAAAAAATTTGGAAATCGGTCTGCAATTGACGTAAATATCGGTGAACATACATACAGCCGAACATAGAACTCCTTCTTTTTTGAAGTCGTTTTAAAAGAAACTGTCACGACACCAAACTCGGCTGACTAATAGCTGTGCTAGTTTCGGACCCATTCCCTCAACCCTTGGCAAAACATGGCACATATAGGACACCCTCTTCCCGATTACACAAATCTTACGAAGGTTTAAACTTTGTTTAGACCAAATTAGCTTTATTTAAGTATAGTTTTCATTTTTAATGAAGCCGTAATTGGAGGTTTTTGAATAAAAATGATTATTAAGATGATAATGAAAATAAGCAAACAAAAAACCTCCGTTCCCATGGCGCCATACATTAGGTACGTAAACAGATCGTGTCATTGTTAGCTACATAGAGATAGGCTTACAAAATTTTTATCTATATTTTATTAGTGGTAAGAACATTTCAAGGAGTAGGCTGCTTCAGCAGATAAGCAGGCACTGGCAGGCAGGAAAAGGAGCGTATTACTTAGCTGCGCCTTTTTGTTTTATACATATAGTTTATTTTATACCATACATAAAGTCACGCCTCTTTCCCAAAGGGGTAGGCAGAGACCACGGATCTCCAGTCGCTACGATCCTGACACACAACTTTAGCCTCATTCACTCTCATTACATTCTTCATGCTCGTCGGTTTAGGGTACTTTTGACCTGGCCCTTCTCCAAAATGTCGCCAATTTGATCCAAGTTTTTATAAATCAATAAGTCTTTAGCATGTAGAATATTCCTACACTTCACATTATTATTTATACTAATTTCTTTGTGATCTTTATGATTGTAAAACATAATTTAGACGAATGTGAGTGGCTGCCTACTAAACCTAATATGATTTTCAGGCACAATATTAAGTAAATTATGTATACTGAAATAAATAAATAAAAAAATTATAATTTACTTGCCTACTTATCTTGAAAAATATATTCAATCATCAACAGCTCTATCGATTTTGCAGTAAGGTAACCAAATTGCGTTTAAGTGTGTCAAGTTTTTTTTCAGAGAGGTTTTGGTAAGTCGGCAAGGTCGAGCAACTTTTAAACAAGGTAACTGCCTAGCCACGTAAGCTGTAGTTAAAGTAATTTTGTGGCTTGCATTAGGTAAGTACTTTATCTTTCTATTTCACGATAATAATTACATAATTATTGTTATTAACGAGATAATTGCCATGATTTTTGAGTTTTGCTGTTTCCCGATATGTCAACGTCAACGTCAGTTGCATGCGCCATTATCACGGGAGAAACTGCCAATGCTGTTTCGTCTGCCAATGGTGACTACCTACATCTCCCGTGATCTGTACCACCGCAAAAAAAAACTATACTTAGTACGTAAGTACCATTAATGGTTCAACGGCGAATAAAAATTACCACAGTACCTATCAATGGTTGGTACTGTCTAATGGTATCACGGTAAACAAACGAGCATGGCGCATGCAACTGCGTTGAAATATCGGGAAACAACAAGACTCAAAAATCATGGTTGGTAATTATCCCATTGATAACAATGATTATGTTCCTAACCTAACCATGATAGTATCAAAAAATAATTACTTAGTTAGACCAATAGGTATGTTATGTATACCTACTTACGTGTATCATGTTATTTGTTCTGTTTTAATGTTAGTTGAACGCTAAAAACTCACCTTGCTCTACATTCAATACAATTAAACAGACGAGTTAGGCACGAGTTATTTATTCTGAATGTTTCGGTAATTTTTGAATTGTGTGGGCATGAAACTATGTAGGTAACCGAAAAGGAAACTTTCATTTGCAGGCGTTTTTATGAAGTAATCTACAGCACCGGTGACGTCATGACTGTCTGGGTGGGGAAAAACCTGCTGCAGTAGTAATTCTCAGAAACGAAAACTGTTGAAAGGACAAGTCCAGAGGAGACGTAACTTAAATACTCTTGAGAACTCTTGTCTGTGCCATGCAAACTACTTATTGTAAGCCTGTATAATTAGTACTTAGAGGATACAATTTTGTAAGCATGACAAGCGATAGGCTCTACCACCTACGTCCTTGTTGCCACAAATCTTCAATTGGCTCAGATGGAATGACTATTCATTGAAAATGATAAAGGACCATTACTTACCTACCTATTCAAGTATGGGTGAGATGTTGCTGCCAACATTTTGTACATGTTAGCCTAACATTAATGCTTTGGGAGATAGCCGCTATTAGTCTTGTTTTTTATAAGTTAGAGTTGAAATTAATAACTTATAAGTAAGCAATTACGAAGAAGTAGGTAAGTACCTACCTACTATTTATCTCTCACTCCTGCAATGTGCACAGTGCAATGATAGTGGCTTGTCTCCTGAGACTGCAGCCAGAGCACCTTTCTTAGTGTAAAGATACCTCCCATACGTCTTATTTCGTATTTTGTTTGCTCTACGTAGTAAAAGTTTCCATATTCGTGACGTATAAAACAAAAAGACTGTTAGACTATTCATTAAAATGGTGACGTGATCTCTCTTAGTACCTAATCTTATAAATAAAATATTCTTGTTGGAATCTAAACAAAACCTAATTTGCTCTATTCACAGAACTATTCGCTACGAGCGCCATTATGACTGAGGCAATGTGTGAAATATCAGAATGTGTTGAAGCTTGTTGTAATATCCACCTAGGTAGGAGGTACTCCGCATGCTGCGCGAGTCTGTAGGTAGGTACCTACCTAAAGCACGTTTCTGCCGATCTGAGTACGTATAACAAGTCGCAAGTAGATAGTTTCGCTTCAAGACTGTTATTTCGTATGGTGTAAGACATCGCAGTCAGACTGCAACCCGCAGCCGAGCAAACGTGGCCTACTGACACCGAATGAAATCAAAATGCGACGTCGCGTCACCCACTGAATACGAAATAGCATAGCTATTTGACAATAACACAAGTACCTACTCACACTCATTCACCGCAATGTGGCGTCTAATTATACAATCAAACTATTCTCGAAACACGTTCCGTGAGCCACTATTCAGTAGTTCTCTCAGAATACAGTTTCACGCAGCTAGTCGCCGGACTCTATCGCAGCGCAGGATAGCGCAAAAAAACCAATGCGGCGTTGCCACACCGTGCAGCCGAGCGTACGAGTAGCAGGTAGCCTCTACGATGCATACAACCAACATAACTCCACTAGGGTTTATGTTAATAACATACACCAATTCTTGTATAAATTAGTAAAGAAATAACCATTTTATAGTCGGCTTTTGGCCAACAGACGAGCCTCATGTCCCATTTAGAAAATCAGACCAGTCTTACAGGAGACCAATTTGATTATCGTGTACAAATATTCTACTTAGCTGGAAAGAAAATAAATTAACGACCTGTTGAATTTCAATTCCAAAGCAAAATGCGAACACATTTTTACGATGATGCGCATCGGTACTTACCTACATCGTAGATTTCGGTTCTCAGAAAACCAGGTTACTTATGTTTTCTTACAAAAATAGATGTAGGTAGGTAATTGGTCATGAATGTCTTAGCCCAATTAGGCGTGTAATGCTCGGCAAGCACTTACCGCTAGCGGGATCTACGTAGGCTATCTTGAGGTCCAGGTTTATACTCTCAGGCTGCTTCTCGTCTGTGGAGCTCATGTCGTATTCATTTGGTACTTCAATCACGATATCACTTTTCGGCTGGCTTGTCGAGGCAGCCAGACTTTGTGTAACACTCATTTTCGGAGCGTCTTCGTGCATCACGCACAAATTTAAGACGAGGCGAACAAGAAATACCTCTCTAAGTAGTTTCAATACGATTATCTATGGTTTAGGATTGATTCTATCTCAAAAATCACCCATTAACAACGATAATACGTTTTAAAAACAAAATGTAGGTCTCTAGGCCACTTCACATACACTTTGATAATCCGACCGACGTAACTACTGGGCTCAGTGAAGCCACCGTGCTCATGACTGACATTGAAATAAGTCGGCAAAGGGCAGTAAGATTTAACCTATTTCTAATAAAATCTGTGTCATGACCTATTTGTTAGTAAAATCGTATTGGATGTGTAATTCATTTATAAAGAAACATTTTGTAGTTATTTCTGAAGATTAATATTGGAAAATGTTAGTAAATTAAGAAGAAAACAGCCAGATACTACTTTTTAATTTTAATTTAAAGGATGTGTGTAATCTTGAAAAGATCATGTAAATGATGTAGAATGACTACGTTTGCTTATGAATACACAGTGTTGTGTAATAAATGACCGTTTCTATTGCACAATCCTTTCACAAGGGCTCCGAATGTAGGTCAATCATTATGTGTTTATGTGTAGAGTTATCGTTATTTAAACTAATAAGCAACGGGTCCTTTACGAAGAGCAAAAATATTTAAATATTTAATTAGTAGAGATTCTAATATTAAGTTTTATATACATTAAGTCTTAATATATTTTGCATTAAAAAATACTTCAACGACTTCCGTCAGTCGCGGTGCGCTCTATGGTAACTATGCAACTTGTAACGAAGTTCAGAGTATATTCACTAGATGGAGCCTTTTCACTGTTAAAACTGTGTTAAAAATAATGTTTGATAAATATAAATGGCCATTCTTCGAAAATGTATCTTTTATGCGCACTTTTAAAAATTGTATGTATTCAAATGTGAGAAGAGATGACTAAAAGCGCTTCACTTCACTCGTAATTATTTAGTATCTACTGCTTACATTAGTCAGATGTCTCCATCTAGTGAATAATAAATAAAAGTTAGTAATGTAACACAACTTTAGGAGCACAACTCTATTATAATCTATAGCGTGGCGGTAAGATACCTACATTTGAGTTTATTTTATATTTTAATTTAGGTATATTATACAGGGTTATTTGTAAAACACCGGTAACCTCTCAGGACTGTATTACTCATCATTTGCCTGCCCTTATCCCGCTTATGCGGGGTCGGCACAACATGTTCTTTTCTTCCACTCTCCCCTATCACTCGTCATCTTCGTATTCACTCCCTTCTTACCCATATCTTCTTTCACACAATCCATCCATCTTTTCTTTGGTCTACCTCTACTCACATATCCATATTTCCATCACCCTTTTAGTTACGTGACTTTCATCCCTCCGCATTACATGCCCATACCACGCTAACCTATATTACTATCATCATAAACAACTACTTTTGCTCTATGACTTTTTACAAAACATAATACATTTATAAACCAAAAACAAATATTCAAGATTTCGTTTTCCTACCTAAAACATTGTCATAACGAACACATTTCGGACCCCGCCGCCCTGACCCCGCTCCATTCGCTATGTACTATCGCTTTCTTTTCTTTCGCATAGACTTCGTAACATTAAGAGCGTTCAATTTAAATATTTTTATTTTTGTATGACAATCTGATGAAAAAAAATAATGATGAATTTTAAAAAGTCATAGACCAAAAGTTGTTCCTTAAGATGATAGTAATATTAGTCCTGAGAGGTTACCGGTGTTTTACAAATAATCCTGTATAAGTTATGTGCCTTTTTTTTTGTCTTTTTCGTTTTGTAGTATGCAATAACTAATTATCTATCTATTTCGATCTATTATAAACTGATTCAATCCCTGACTTGGCCCCGCTACGATTAATGAGGTAATAAGTCTCACTCACAAGGTATTTGTGGTTTAAAGATAAAAAAAACTTTGTTATCATTTATAAATATTTATTTTCTTGTAGATGTAGAATATGTTAAAGATATATGTATACTTTGTATAATATAGGTACCGGTAAAATTATTTATCAATTACCCTTACAACTATTTACATATTACATTATCCACAACACAGGTCCTTAAATAAATAAATCTTTAAAAATCGATATACGGATAAAAGGCAGCTTGGTTTTGTAAATAGAAATGATGTTTTGCTGGATTTAATTATGCGTTGGATTGTTTTGCGGCGTTGAGAATCTCCCGAGAAATGATCATCCTCTGGATCTGGGAAGTTCCCTCGTAGATCTGGTAGATCTTTGCATCCCGCATAAGTTTCTCGACAGGGTACTCGGTATTGAAGCCATTACCTCCAAACACCTGGACCGCGTCAGAAGCAGCCTTATTGGCGATCTCCGAAGCGTGGCATTTCGCAACCGACGCTAACACAGTGTTCTTTTGACCTGAAAAAGAAACATTCATGAGATACGATTGATCGGTCGTCGGTGAATAAAAGATTATGCATGTCCACTTTGTATTCGTCAGAAATAAACATTTTATTCCGTTTTTTCAGCTGACCGGAGCAATAGCCGTATAATATCAGTCGATTTCATAACTTACAATACACAACAACAAATCAAACCGTTTATTTTGTTAAAAAACAACGTGAAACCTGAAAATAGCATACCTACTATCAAAAGTATTCTCAATTGTAGGCCTCTCTAGTAAAAAAGGGTACAAGGATATAACTATATTAGGTAGGTACCTTTATGTAAGTGGGACATGATCAGCTAAATATAATAACAATAATAATAAGAAAATACAAAATCATCTCATGTACAAAATAATTGTTTTAAAGTCACCTTTAATAAAATAAATTACTATTTCGTAAATATTTAAAATTGGTTGCTAGAATTTGTCAAACGTGGTCTAAAGATCGAAACACTCAGCAATGTGGCGTAGCTTCAAAATGGCGTCCCTATAAAATAAAATGGCGTCACTGAAAATAGCAAGATGGCGTCTTACCATGATCGACCATCCAAGCGGCCTTTTGCCAAGCAAGCCTGGCGGTCTCGACTCCGATCGCCATGTCGGCAAGGATAAAGGCGATGGCCTGGTGGTAGGCAATCGGCACTCCGAAAGTCTTCCTCTCTAGGGAATACTTCGTTGCCTCGTACAAAGCACGGTTGGCTAGACCAGTGGCGCCTGCACCTACCTGCAGTTGAAAAAAAGCTTGTGACAGCACAGCGAGAGACATTTAAAACAAAAATTTTTGAACTGTAAATAAAATATTAAAAGTTTAAAAACAGTATACCTCCTACTTAGAAACATGTTTACATCCTTTCAGAATTTATAGGTCAACAAAATTATGTAATAATGGTTAGAATGAGTTGTTAGTGGCACGTCAAAATAAATAAATGACAAATAATTTAGGAGGCGGATAATAATGTAGGTAACATAAGAAAAGGAAAAATAATCTTTGCTCGCGTGGTACCGCCATTTTGATCTAAAAATGCTAAGTTTCATCCAGATTCATTCAGCCATTTCAGCGTGATTGAGTAATAGACATCCATACTTCATCCAAATTTTTGCATCTATATTAGTAGGATAAATTAATTGAAATAATACGAGTAGGAAATTTCTTATGATGTCTTGGTCGAGATACCAACTGATTGGTCGAAGTTTTAACGATTGCAATGATCATGCTATTTATTCAACTGGGTCGCAAGTGGCGTTGCCAACGTCCCAATTTAACAGTCAAATCCCGCATTTTACATAATAAATTCAGAACAACATACATAAACAAGAATAATCGTTTACCATTTACCACGCAGATTTGGTCATTGTTTTTTTTGAAGTCGTTCAAAGTGGGTCAACCCTATCTTATGTAGATAGGATTGACCCACTTAAAAAGAGAAAGAATTATTATAGTAATTTAGGACGTGGAAACAAAGAACAAGAGTGTTGTTACTAATGAAAACTTGGCAGAAACAAAACGAACAAGACTTACTCACCAGTGGCGCCCGCTGGTGAGCCATAAACGGAACCTCATGTCGTACTTATTAAACATAACAAAACTCTTCGTTTTATAATGAGGCACATTACGGATGGCTATTATTCACTGTTCCATACTAGAGGAATTCAGTTGAGCTATCTACAGATCGTTTTCAACGATCCTTATGGCTCAACTGATTCTATTTTATTTTGTATAGTTATGCAAATGTCATTTGGTAATTATTACATTTATCCCGCATTGTGAGGTGAGTTTACGCGACACTCAGTAGGTAAGGAACGTGACAATATTGAGTGACACATGGAAAATCAAACAGTTTTTTACAATCGAATAAATCCATATGGTATATCGTTTAGCGCTCGTTGACCACATGAATGCCGGTGAATAAACCTAGGTATTTACAAGATAATGGTCTTGGATTTATAAAATTATTCCTGAAATGCGGAAATGCTAAATTTTTTTGTCCCGCTCGTAGTGAACGTTACATTTATTCGTTTGAACCCAAATGTTTTATGGATTTCCATGATGGGGGCAATGGTTTGTTTATAATGTATTCCAACATTATCAGTATTTTACCGCGATTTCATTTAGAATTGTATACCGGCGATTATTAGAACGATGATGGAAAACCTACTACGAATGGAATAGCAGCTGATTGAAAATAAGTCTTACGTAATATGGACGACGTTTTTTTGACTGTCTAGTATCCAGACCCTAAAGGGTGCAGTTCCACCACTTGCTGATAAAGTGTATGATAAATTGTTAACCTATCAACTTATCCGACAGATAGCGTTCAAAATAATTTACAAGTTTCTGATAAGGCTGTCCAGTTAAACTCTTTAGTTAAACTTAAAATATTTTACTAACGTTAGTTCAGGTATATGTTTTAATAGCGGACGCTAGGCGCGGGGGCACCTTCGTCTGCCTTGCACGGCTCACCAAGACGCGGGGCGGGACCCCCAGGTCCCGCAGGTCCCTCCTCAACACGAGGAGGGATGTGAAAGGTCCGCCTTAAGGGCGGGGATCGCCGGAGGGGGACTGGAAGAAAAGGCTGCCGGTTTCCTAGACCCCCAGGCGACGCCGGAATATCGCTGGGTCGTTTAGTGGGTATACCGGGAGTATATCTCCCGAGGAGTCCCACATACCCCTCTCGCCCCCCGAGCGGGAGAGGATGCGTAACGCAAAAAAGGTAGATGTTTTAATAACAAGACATGTAAGGCACTTTAAAAAACTTGTACTCAGCTCCTTTTTACTAAAATCGATGCCATGGTACCTAAGAATAGATCTTCATATGTCTTATAGTTTCAAACTTTCACATACTGACCGTTCTAAATGTTACACCCTGTGGTGTCTTCTAATAAACCTGGTATAAATTTATTACTGAGTGTAAACTGTCAGAATAAACCAAGAATAACCAATTAACCATGTATGGTTAATTGGTTATTCTGAGAAATAACTTTATGTCACGTTTGGTGGTAAAGCAAGTAGGTATACTTAAAACATCCTTTTGTTGGGAATATGATTTTCATTCTCCCGTATGACATGCTGTCACCCAGCAGACAGCAGTTTGGAATTGAAACATAAAATGCATTTCGCGTACTTTCCTTGTAAGGTCCATTATCCATTCATTGACAGTATGGCCTGGTAACCTATAAATGCTACAGTGGCCACGTGTGCCCTAGCCTTACTATTTAATGCCTAAAGTCACGCCTTCATGGCCCCGTCGATAGTAATGAAGAGTTGAAGGTAGTTTAGAAGTTAGGACTGGAGTCCATTCAAGCTCCTAGACGAAGATTATATGTGGTACCGCCGCTTGATTATGTAATATTTACAATTTCGCGATCGATTGCTGATCGCTCATTGGTTGCACTCACTGGAACGAAATTGGTAATGTTAAACAAAGGAAATTTCAAACCTACTACGTAGGACTTACGAAATTAGATTGAAAATTCCTTGGCCTGGTAATAGGATTGTTATCCTAGAGGAAGCACTAACTTTTGTTGACAACAATCCTCGATATAAAAAAAAATCTGACTATGCCATAATCATTTTCTGCATCTGCTGCAACTGCCCTTAAATGTTTTTGGAATTTACAAAATAGCGGAGTATAATGATGATGATGTATCACATAAAACTTGTACAATTTAACTGGGACAGCCTAACCTCCAAACATACTCTTTGTTATGCTAGGCTTTCTCCCTAACAGGCTGCATGTCAAGGTGTTTATCATTTATGGAAGAAACGATCAGCTATTCTGTTTGAATGAACATGTTGCTTTTCGAACGTTTGACAGAGGGTAATTTATACCCTTCGGCTAGCATGTTAGTTCCTTTGATGTTGTTATTCATTATTACTGTGATATTGTTAGACGACCTCTGTTGCGCAGTGGGTGCACCTTGACGCAGAAGGTTGCGGGTTCGATCGCCGCCGCGGGATAAATGTTTGTATGATCTGCAAATATTTATCTTGGGTCGTGGTGTTTCTATGTATGAACTAAACGAAAAAAAAGTATAAGTAGTATATCAGTTATCTAGTTCTGATAGTACAAGCTTTGCTTAGTTTGGAGCTAGATGATGCTGTGTGAAATGTCCAGCATTATTTATTTATTAGCTTTTTTATATTGTGCCTTGGTTTTTTTGATGTTTTGTGATCTGTTTATTATATGTTTTTTATTTGCCTATACAACTGTAGACGGGTGTCTGTAATACAGAACAGATTTGAGTGAAAAATCGTACCGGCGGACGAGTCTTGTCGAAAGCTCCCATAGCTATCTTGAAACCGGCGCCCTCTCCGATAAGAACGTTCTCCTTAGGAATACGGACGTCTTCGAACGTGATGCCACGAGTATCTGACGCGCGTTGACCCATGTTTTGTTCCTGCAGACAAATACATCCATTCACTTAAATATTTAAGAAATTAAAAGATATTTAGGAACGATCGCGAGTACTACTAACATTGCGTTTCGAACTTTATTTCTATTTACAACTATATTTTTTAATAGTGATCCTCACACGGATCTCTGAGAATTTTAGAAAAATAATTGCATTGCATAATAATTAAAAAATAGTACGTATTTTTAAGTGTAGGTTAGGTAGGTAAGGAACTTACCTTGCGACCAGGATTGACACCGGGCCACTCGCGCTCCACAATGAAACCAGTGAAGGCCTTGCTGGCAGGGCATTTTGGGTCAGGGTTCGTGCGGGCTAGCACAAAGTACCTGCAATTCATATAAAGGACATCCATTATGATCCAAAATCCTAAAGTGCCGGCAAAAAAGCGCATTTTGCTTATAGAATAGAAAATAGTTTATTCGGTTACAAACACAAGACAAGGGCATTAAAACAATGAACAAAATACCTAGAATCTATAGAACCTTTACAAATAAGGTGATCTAAAAGTAAAGTAAGTAGGTAGGCACTAAATAATAAGAACTAAAACAACTGTAAACGCTATAAAGTACAACTGTGTCTATACGAGTACAGACCCTCGCTTGTGTATGTTTGCACCAAATAGGACTAGTCTCAGCGTTGGTGCTGCTCCCGAGGGGACTAGCGCTGATTTTCAGACTAAGCCTTGAGATTATGTGACACCACGGGCGAGAGACACGCAGAACACTAAATAGGTACTTACATAAGTACCTACATCAAATAATAATAATACAATAAAGAATAAGTAATCGCAGTTTAACTAGAACACATTTTACTCTGTGGCAAGAAATGAAAATAAAAACTAAAATTATGCCTTTAATGTATTCCAGTAATCTCTTTGAAATATCTTTAATGCCATTTATAATTATCTACACATGGTGGTCGCGTGCACGATACTTTGCCCTGAGTCACATTGGAAAAGTAATAAAAATGACTTACTATGAACCTAATAACAAATTCATGGTAACGTAGATTAGTTTTGCATCTACCCTCGGGCTAGTTGGATCGATTAATTAATAGTTAATTAGTAGGTGCATTATGAACCTAGTAAGTAGGTACTAAAGCTTCTACTTGCTTTTTTTAAATGCTAAATACGTCCTCTTTGGCGCAGTGGGTGAAAGCCCGCTTGAGACGCAGAAGGTTGCGGGTTCGATCCCCGCCACGGGATACATGTTTGTATGATCTACAAATATTTGTCTCGGGTTCGGGTGTTTCTTTGTATAATATGTATGTATTTACAAACAAAAAGTATATTAGTAGTATATCAGTCATCTTAGTACCCATAACACAAGCTCTGCTTACTTTGGGGCTAGATGATGCTGTGTGAAATGTCCAGCATTATTTATTTATGACAACTTTATGTCAAGTTTATTTAGCAATAAACGTATGTTTGAAAGTGATTGTGCGTACCAGTTGGCAACTCCACCGTTGGTGATCCACATCTTCTGTCCATTGAGGATCCATTCGTCGCCCTTCTTCTCGGCCTTCGTCTTGATACCAGCTACATCAGACCCTGCTCCGGGTTCGGTCACACCATACGCCTATTAATAGTTTTTAACGAGGTTTAAGTAACAACATAACTATGTGACACAAACCATAATAGGGAATCGATTGACCTCATCCATCAAAATCGGATGAGTAGTTTAGATGCTAATGAACATAGACTGCTGCTTATATCATAGACCGTGCTTTGGTATAGTCAGGTAAAAACATTTCTTACATGCAAAACAACCTAAAGAAAGTGTTTAGTTTTTAAAGTTCACGTTGCAGTGTTGAATAAAAATCAAGTCTCATAATTTTTTTTTATCACTAAAGATCTCGAGGAGATGGATTGTTGCAGAGATGGGCGAGACCTTTGCCCATCAGTGGGAGGAAATAAAATATTTTAGAAATATACTTACAGCAACCAGAGGCTCATCGATCAACCTTCCGAGGTACTTCTTCTGCTGTTCCTTGTTTCCAGCGATGATGACGGGGGTTTGCTGAAATATGCGTGGTTTGTCTGTGAGTTACGTTCTTGTTTTGCTTTAAATAAACCCAAAATATAAAAACAGACGTATTGAGCATTCTTTATCTCAAGGTACAGGGCTGGTAGTAACTTTAAACATTAAAATAAAATCCGAGGGCTTGAATTATTAAAATAAAATCCCAGGGCTTGAATTGATCCAAGTCGAGTGAATGTAAACGTGCCAGGGAGGTTATTCCCGTTCGTTTTATATTCAGATGTTTCTTAGTACGAGCTACATTGTATTCGGTCGATAAGATCAACGTTAAAACACGGTACTAACCTAAGACCGAATATTCCAAACCGAAAAATTTGCCCTTGAAGTCAGAAATCGTAGTATTAATTCAAATATTCATCAAACGAACGAAAAAAAGAACGGGAATACGGCCCCATATACGTTTCTCGTTGGCTTCAACTGCTGTTTCCAGTCACTGGGTCAATGTGAATCAGCTCTTATAATATACAGTGCGTTGTACACACAACTTTAAATACATTGTGGAATCTTGCCAAATATTTAATTGTCTTGACTATATGTATAATGTTTGTATGATCTGCAAATATTTATCTCGGATCTGGGTGTTTCTATGTATAATATGTATGTATTTACAAACAAAAAGTATATAAGTAGTGTATCAGTTTATCTGGTTCCCATAGTACAAGCTATGCTTAGTTTGGGGCTAGATGATGCTGTGTGAAATTGTCCAGCATTATTTATTTATTTTATTTATTTATATTAAGTTTAGATGTTTTTAAAGTTGTCTGTCACTTCACTTGCTTATTCTACATTATTACAGACCTTCTCCAACATAAAAACATTGAGTGTTATTTTCATCCCACGATGACAATGTATGCATTGTTAGATATTTTCATTTCAACAATTCAGTTATGATCGAAGTCAGTGACAGAAAATAAAAACATGCACATAGAAAATCGTTCATGCAAACAACAAACTTTGAATATCCCAAACACATTACATTGGTGCAGAACTGGAGCAGCTTAGGTCTTTGGAGTCAGACCTTTAGACCAAGTCATATTGCTTCGATAAGCTTAATCAATTGAGTGGGTCATAAATGCTACTAAATCTCTAATCACAACTGAATTATGAAATGAATGAATGTAGGCACTTGTTAGTATGCAATATTTACATTTTAAATAGTACTTTTTTTTTAAAGCAAGACAGAAGCAACAAGCAAAGGAAGCTGAAGTTTTCATGGAGTTATGTTCGATTCACAACTGAAGAAGTACGCTAATTTTACTACAAATAAAATGATTAATCGTCGTAAATTTATTATTATTTATTTATACTAAACTACATTTCGTATAGAAAATAACAAGTAAGTATAAACTATTAAATAAAAAAATTAAATAAACTAACGTCATATTATTGAATATTTCTGAATTGATTTGTACTCCGTCAGCTATGGATCGTACTTAGCGTGAAGTTATTGTATGTTAACGATTGTATTATTAGTACAACATGGATTCTATCTGCTTGTATCACAAACATTAACTTAACATTTTATGTAAAGTGTTACTTCGACAGAGAGAAAACACAAACGAAAAGCACGAACAATTATTATTAGTCGATTTTCATAGGATAGACTACGTTCACACACAAAACAGAAAACAAACTAAAAGCCATATAATTCTACTGTTATTCTTCAGATGATTTACCACTTCTGAACTACTTCACGTTCACACTGCCTTTCGATCATGATTAAAACCTACTTTTAGACTAAACTACACTTCTCACTCAGTAACACATTCCCGAACACACCAGTTGACTTTTTAAAAAGAGAGAAAGAGGTACGACTATCGAAGTATTTTGGGCACGAGTCTCATGAGTTTGACTGAGTATAATTAGTTTCAGTGAACAAACAACTTATAAAGTTTCCACGTGACAACACATGAAATGGAAGCACTTGAAACTCGGCCCTTTATATTGGGAAAACAGCGAAGGTTATCAAAGCATTCGAAGGTTGTATCCATGAGGATTGTTGTCATCATATTCTATTAGATTTTTAAAATGAAATAAATCGACAGCCATTCATTAACATGACACATTGATTTATCTTACGATGGATTAGAACTCTGTTTTTATTAAAGTGAAGCGTAGCATTAGCATCAAGCATATAGACTGGAGCGAAATAACACGCAGTAAAAAAAACGAAATAGGATCAAGCTCATTGAAGTCTATTAGAACTGGTTTCCTCACGATGTTTTAGTTCTGTGTCAAGCTCAGGTCAACGGGCTTATAGGTATATTTTCCAAAACGAAAAATCCATTGATTCACAGCGGGATTTGAACCCACAACCTCCGGATTGAAAGTCCAGGCACTACCCCAACGGCCAACTCGGCACAACACACTACAATCTCTGGATTAGCTTAACCATCTAGGAAACAATTTATTATGCATCTCATCAAGCAACATCAAAGATGTGTTCGGGGAATTAACATGCTCAAACAGAATCCACTCACGCCAAGGCCACTGGCCTCCATAGCAGTCATAATGCCAGTGCATCCGTAGGCCAACTCCTCAGCCACCAAACAACCCTCAAAGACACCCATATCCAAGCCACCTGTGGAGCGATCAAAAATGTTCACAGAATAAGAACGGTCAACATCAGTAAGTCAAATACTCTATTGGGTTCTATTTAAATTGCTAACAAATGCGCATGTGACGGTACCTAACGGAATTTTTACTCGTATATAAAATATCTATGCTAGTTTTTATAGTATTATGCTAAGTTTATGATTGTAGCGCCAAATTTTACATTTTCACGCTTTTATTGCGACTAATTGTATTAAATTGTTTAAAGTACCTGTAATGGAGGCACTTCATATTTTTGTTCCATCCTGAAACTTGGCAACAGTATTATGGCCACGAGTAAATGTACAATTCACTTCTAACCCAGATGCTTTACAAAAAACTACCTACATAAGGTCTTTTTTTTTCAAATAAGTCTTAAGTTATGGATAATCGCCTAGGAACGTTTTCTGGTACTATAACGGAAGGTACTCGCCCTTACTGCCCCGTCTCAAAAATCCAACCTGTATCTATACCTATACATGCTGTTCATGGACAGCATAGGTTAATAAAAAAAATGTGTTAACGTTCGTGGACTTAAAGTTTTCGCTATTTCAAATAAAACCTCCGCTATCTTACAATTCAAATGGATTCAGTTTCTGTTGCAATCTCAAAATACACTGTTCACATTTAAAAATCTGAACAGTTTCCATGATGTGGTATATGAATCAAGGATATGGTAACTGGTGATCCCATTTCATCTATGTGCCTACATACATGAAATAGAAGAAACACGGGATGACGAATATAAAACCGTCAAGTGCGAGACTCGCCATAAAGGGTTCCGTACCGTACCATCAACCAACGGTTTTCAATAAGCCAGAACCCCAGATCATTATATTAGATACCTATAGTCCCGTGAGTTTTTGTCACGGCGATCTAGAAATCATCCAATGCCACTAGCGGCATCTCGTTATAAAATCAGACTCTAATTTTCAACTTTACTACTTATATTTTTTGTATTTGTTCTTATTAAAGTTACTACTTACTGCTACTTATTTCTAGAAACTTTCATGTTTCCAGCTATTATGGTTCAAAGAATAGCTTAAAAAACACGTTTTTTGTATAGTAGCCCCCTTTAATTTTAATATTTTTTCAATTATTATTTGTTTGAAGAAGCCTTAGATGATCAAACGCGGCCGCTCCGCTAGAAAAGATAGAATGTTTTCAAGTAGTAAGGTTTTTTTATCGTACTTTCCTTCTTGCCCATAAGTTCATAGCAATAAGTTAAAGAGAGTCAAGTATATTACTATCAAGGCAGTTTTGTCCTTTCCGTACACACTAATTTGTTCCATAGAGAATTATAGATTTTAATAGAGATGTGAACATAAGTGTCATCGAAAATATTTTTTGTCGATAAAATTTTCTAAAATTACTGGTTCGGAAGAACTAGTGACACGACAAGAAGAAGTAAGTTAAAAGTTGATTATAGCTATTACCCAGATACCTATTATTTAAAATACAGGGTGGTCCACTCAGTGACGTCAATAGGAAAAATAATAAGTTTCTCACATCCATCCAATCCAGGGCTATCCAGAAATACCCCATGTACCTATGTTCTACGATTTTTTTTAGTTTTCGAGTTATACGCATTTAAAGCTTTATAATGAGAATGTCGCTTTTATATTATCATTATGTTACTCGCTAATACTCAAATCACGCCGTCTTCACCTGTAAGTGTAGAGACACTCAGAAAGAATTGTTGTGTGGTTTCCATGATTTATGTTAAGGTGTACTCTATGTTGGTGAACTAATAAATAAATAAATAATAAATAAATGTCCGATTGGAACGAATTAGTTATCAAAAAAAAGGGAGAATTTTCAAATTTATTTTCTTGTTAAAAAATTAACTTGAATTGTACTTTCATACATACAAAACTCAGCTGTCTAGCATTAGTGCAAGTAGAAAAGTTTAGATCCAAAGTTACGATATTGTGTTTAAGATAGTCAACGTTTAATTTTAAACATAAAATTAGGAATCCAAAAATTTGAGTATTTTCTAAAACTTCCAGGGACTGTAAGCTTCCGTTATACCATGAAAAAAGTGCTACTTAGGGGGCTATTTTTTGTTGAAATCAATGAGGACAAAGTCAAAAAGTATTTATTTTGTAACAATATTTTTAAAGTAGGTACCAATCCTAATCTACTGATTGGGTTTCCATAATATTCACCGATGGGTATGGAGTAGGTATGTTGTGTTCAGGAATATCATTAACACCCGATTAGTAGGTACTACGGGACCTGTGGTGGACCACGGGCAGGGACTGGCTATTACTTACCTGTATGTATGTGCCTATATTTCAGTCGTTTAATTGAATTTTCTTTAAAGTATAACTCTGTTTACCTACCTACTATTAGGTTTAAGCCACATTGAATTGGCAAGCGACGCGTCAATTATTTTATTGCAAGCCATTATAAACCTTATGAACAAAGGTACAAGATATAGAAACGCTTGTAGAATGAACCACTCGGGCCAGCGCGGCCCGCTAGATGGCTTCGCCAGATCTCGTTGATTCTACAAGCGATTCTATATCTTGTTCCATTGGTCATAAGGTTTATAATGGCTTGCTATAAAACTAATTGACGCGTCGCTTCCCAATTCAATGTGCATTGAGCCTTACATAATGCTATTAACTTAGGTTTAGAATCATTTAAAGCTAGATGAATTTAAGCGCCTTATTCCTGGATCAATCCAAGAAGGACCATCAAGAAACTTGCAGTTTGATTCCTTCCATTCCAACCATTAGTTTAAATTATAATTTTTGCATTTCCTTCTTACAAAGCGCTTCTTGCGGTTTGGAGCTCCATTCGTCTATATTATTATTACGGTTTCCTGAAACAGTTTTAGATTTACGTTAGCGTTAACCAAACATGAATGATTCTAATAATAAAGTTCTACCTACTAGGTAGGTAGGTATAACTTTTTCATCAATCACTAAACAAACGTTTATTCATTCATTCATTCATTCAAACATACATACAAATCTAATCCGAAAGGGGGCGCTGGGAACCGGGACACAGAAAATCTAGTCCGGCTCTTAGCGCACATCATTATTGTTTACGCAAGCATAAATAGGTACAATCACATACCTAAGTTATACTATTATTATTATAACTAAATTTAATTGTTTGTTACATTACTTTAAGCTTGTATAATACTTGTCTCTAAATAAACATTATCTTATCTTAAAACGTACTAGAATGTTTGCAGCCTTCTAGCCATTTAATTAAGTATTTATTATTTGTACTAAATTCCATAAATCCGGAAAAAAAATTAAAATAAGTTCAGCCTCACCAACCACCAACATAAAACTATCGATGTCGATAGAATCGAGTACAACACTATGATAACAAATATGATTTGTATATTTTGCCTATAGCATTCGATTAATCCTTATTAAACAAGATTCCATGATAGTATTTTGTATGAAATTATCCCCCGAATGCATTAAAATTAAGACTTTGATACTACAATACCAAAAAACACTTACCGTTGGTAGCGTAAGATTTCATCATTATTTTGGCGTCTTGATGAATGAAACCTACAGCATGGCACTGCACAAGACATAGTTTAGATCATTAATTTTACTTGTTTCCAATTTTTTCTCAAAAACTTTTAGTAATTATAACAAAATTTAATTTTATTAGCCTTCATCAAAATGACGTTTCCATGTAAACAATCCATGGATACGGAATAATGTCACTCAACAAGAAGGTAAACTTTCAGTTTCTCTGACCTCTTTAATTTGGTTTCATAGGACAGAGGTTTATGTAACCTACGTAACCAGAAACCCTGTACGGAAAGGCCAAAACTGCCTTGGTAGTAATATACTTGACTCTCTTTAACTTAATGTAATGTAATAAGAGTAATAAGCAAAGAACGATAAAAATCACTTGCTACGTCATCAAATTTTTAACTTCCACCCTTGGAAGAAGCTGAACGTTTCAACTGTCATGAGCCGAAATGACAGACTGACAGCGGATACTTAGAAATAGGGTTCTGTTTTCACCCTTCGGATATAGAACCCTAAAAAAGTCGGTAATTATTTCGTATTCGATAATATTATTATGCAATATATATTATACTTATTTTTTTTCTTTGTTATTGTTTGTTTTATGTTTTACAATAAAGATATATTGTATTGTATACTAGCTTCGGCGTGCGGCTTCGCCCGCGTCGTACCAACATTTTGAATAGCCTATATGCTATTCCAGGTCACTCTACGCCTATTCCAAGTTTCATCCAAACCGTTGTTCTGGTTTAGATGTGATTGATACACAAACATACAAACATCCAAACATCTAACTCACAAACTTTCAGCTTTATTAAATGTGTGTGGAGTGGGTTGGGATAATGTTTAATATGGTATTAATGTCCTCTTAAATCATTGTCGTCTTAAGACATCCATGAAATGTAAATACTGTGCAAAATATACATAAATTTACATAACATTAATAGCATAAAAAGCGAAAAGATCCCAAATAACTTGAATGCCAGTGTGAATTTAAAGAAACTCACTCCTAAACCCGTGCCTCCGATGGCGGTACCAATCCCTGAACATCCAAACGCGAACTCTTCGCCAATGATGCACTCTTCGAACACTCCAAAATCACCCAGGCCCCCTGAAATATCTTGTAGCTCAGACAACGTGCCCAATCAATACCATGCTGGCTAATATAAACATTAGCTGCGGTATGGGGTTTGAGAATTGTTATTTCAAAAACAGACACCTAAGAAATGCTTCCTCAGCGACTTATCCTTTCACGAGACTGGTTCGAAAGAGCTAAAGGCAAGACAAGAAAAATAATTATTATTACACACTAGCTTCTGCGCGCGGCTTCGCTCGCGTGGTACCAGCGTTTTGAATAGCTTAATGCTATTCCAGGTCTACCCCTATTTCAAGTTTTATCTAAATCGGTTCATTGGTTTGGGCGTGATTGAAACACAAAAATACTCTCTCACAAACTTTCGATTATATTAGTAGGAAGTAGGATACATACATCGCTAAGTATTAAATAAAATGTATGAGCAACTTTTTGCACTCTGTGAATAATCGGACGGGCGTGCGTTTAACAAGCAGAGGAGAGTGTAAGGATTATAACGGATTTATTTATATATAGAATAGAATAAAATATGTAACAGAACTGATCTTATTAAAAACCAATGATAGTAGAATTTGATGACAAAACGAACGATGTACCTGACGAGAACTTTATTACTGTCCTAGAAAAACGCGTCTTTTTAGTCCGTTATTTTGTTTATATACAAATTCACACTTATAAAGTGCGATATATTGCATTCAACCTATGTCTATGTGGCGCGTTGGCAAAACGATAAGATATACCTACCTAATCTTGCGACAACTAATGCCAGTTTTATTTGGGAACTTTGTATTGAATTGTCTTTAGTGATATTGATATTAAATACAGCAATTAATTAATAATAATATCAAGAAAGAATCGTCCCCGTTCATTGTGTACCCAGTAACCGTTTTTCTATTTCTATAATTTTGTATATCAGAGTATAGTAAGTCAGTGATGATCACTTTATTATCGTAATCGTAAAATACTAGTTGCGCGATGGCCCCGCGGTCCCTCGGGAATAGGTACTTTACTTTTCCGGGATAAAAGGCCTATCCTCAGAAACTTTTGCAGTTATAAATAGGTAGTAATAGTAGGATCTTCTTAAAATCATTCCCATATTTCCATACCGTCCAAAATAAACGATTATTATACATAAAATTGCTAGCATACAAAGCGAAAAGATCTTATCGAATCAGCTTTTTGAACAGCCAAGGCAATTAAAAATTAACAAACTCACTCCTAAGTTAGTGCTATCGAGGGCCGTAGCAATCCCTGTACAGCCGAAGCCGTACTTTGAACAGCCAAGGCAATTAAAAATTAACAAACTCACTCCTAAGTTAGTGCTATCGAGGGCCGTAGCAATCCCTGTACAGCCGAAGCCGTACTCTTCGGCCATGATGCACTCTTCAAACACTCCCATACCACCCACGCCCCCTGTAATGTCCTGAAGCTCAGACAAACTGCTCATTCAATCAATTCCATGCTAGGTCATGAAAAATTAGGTTGGATAAATAATTTATGTGTTGTTTAGTCATAGCCAGGACCCAAGGAATGCTCACTCCGACATCTGTGATATAAAGCGCTGCCATAATGCCTGAACAGCCGAATGACATCTCCTCGCACACAAGGCATGCTTCGAACACGCCTAGACCCAGACCTCCTGGAAATCATCGAAGGATGACGAACGAAAATAAAAGTTATATCTGGATAATCGGGAATCATTGTGTAAGTGTTAACCATTCCTGTTTCAAACATGACTCATAAAGCTAGCTTCCAACCGCAGCTTTTCCCGCACGATAAATATAATTAACGCTTTCAGTGCCCGTGATGATACTGTAGGTGAGGCCCCTGACTGGAAGAGAAGGAACTCATTACGTAGTCTCTTACGCTATTTCGAACCAAGTTTGACAATTCTCAAGTTTCACCCAAATACCTTCATTCAGAGGTACAAAAGTACTTAATGCACATAGCGCTACAATAATTTATGGTTACTTATCAAATCATCACAGATTTTTTGTATTCGTCAAATTGTAAAAACTGATGGTATCGCTGGCAGGATTAGTGATCGACACTAAAACTTTAATTACTCATTACTAATTTACCTATACTTTTGTAACGATGGCACACTTGCTACGCTATTGTATACGCTGTTATTGCCTAAATTATAAAGCGTTCCATGAAAACCTCACGCAATTATATAGGTAAGACAGCGACATGCGAGCACTGGTCCTGCTTCAGAAACTTACACCTATATTAGAGGTGAGTATGGCTGCTTTAACGCCAGCACAGCCGAAAGCCAGTTCCTCAGTGATGAGACAAGAATTGAATACGCCTAGCTCGTTTCCGCCTGAAATGTTTCTGTGGCTACTTTTTACCACGACAAGAATGAAACAGGTTTTGTAAAAGGTGTTCAAAAACAAAAAGAGGTCATTTATATGAGGAAACAGCCCTGGAAAGAGCTACATGGAGAAGGATTCATTAGTTGTGCCGACAAGGAGTAAATTCCTAAATTAGAAGAACTCAAAAACAAATTATACAACTAATCAGAAAAAGCATACCTACACTACATCGCAACATTTCAACGTGAATCTGGCAATATTGTCAAATCATATTTTAGTTCAGGTATTTTTGGCCTAATTCGAATTTACAGTTTATTATCTAAGACCCATTAACCTAACTTTAATGGTATCAAAGCTTATTGAAATGTGATAACAAACTATTAGATATTTTATCAGTCACAGATAAATGTCGCTGTCTTGAAGTATAAATGGACATCGGACTTCGTCAAAGGGATCAAATTTAGGCTGTTAGTATTAGATACCACCTTATCTTGTCATAAATAACTTTTATTTAATACTAGCTACTGCGCGCGGCATCGCGCGCGTGATACAAACATTTCGAATAGCCTATATGCTATTGCAGGACACTATCTACGCCTGTTCCAAGTTTCATCCAAATCGGTTCACTAGTTTCGGAGTGATTGAAACACAAACATCTAAACAGACTCACAAACTTTCAGCTTCATTACCTATATTAGTGGGACTACTATTTACTACAGATAGATTATACCCCATGTAGCAACGTATTACCAGTTAAGATAAGATTAATGCCCACTGGACTTAATCGCTTAGGAAGCCCAATATTTCTTTGTACACGTGCGCAAATAAATTTAAAAGCCTCCGCATTTACGACATAATACTCCAATTTACTACCGATTTACAAAAATAGGAGGAGGTTATTATGTTCGATTGTATGTTTTTTATGTATGTTCACTGATATCTCCATAAATTATAGTGGAGCGATTTTCAAGATTCTTTGTTTGTCTCATTTGAGTTGGTCCAATATAAATTAAATTCCTGAGGGATTAATACTTTTTCCATAATACTAAAAATCCTCACTGAAAAATCAAGGTTTTTCATTTTAGACCTGAATGCAACATTGAAGTTGGTTTCCTCACGATGTTTTGCTTCACAGTTTAAGACCTTCTAAGCAAAACTAACGCTCGTAAGCCCTATTCGTTGCACTATAATAAGGGTTGTCCCAAAGTTTTGTAGTAAAAGCCATTACCGCAGTGTTCAGGGATGTGCCCGTTCATAAGGCCGACCTCCCAGGCCTTCTTGACGATCGGCCAGGGGTACTCCCCGGTCTTGTCATAGTGAGCCGCGTTCGGGATGATCTCTTCACGCGTAAACTTGCGCGCCAAATCCTGGAGGGCCTTCTGCTCATCATCTAGTTCTGGAATTATAAACTTTGAATTACACAACTATACCTATGTATAGTTTAACGAGTGTTCGACTGTGTTTTGGCTTTTAGTAGATACTTGTTGCTAGCCAATTTCTAGGTAGGTGAAACAGTGCATTGAGACTCTGACTATACACCACTATTTTATGACTACCAAAAAAAATTCAAGGACAGTTGCAGCAGATGCAGAAAATGATAATATCTATCATGGTCAGAACTTTTTTTTATTTAAATATCACAAAGTTATCAAAGATTGTAGTCAGCCAAAACCGAACAATATTTTATGAAAACTGTACAAATAAGTACTATAGACAACAATTACGTATAGACTCTCATTCGAACTATGTTCTCGTATCATCCCCAGTCAGTAAAACCGCAGTAGCTATCATAAATCCACGTTTGACTCGTCTCGTCTCCTTTTGAGGTTATAATTTTTTTTCTCTTTTTTTGAGTTTTAACTACAGAAATGTGATCAGTAACAGACACCGAGACCATATTTAAAATTTTTTTGGTAATAAAAAAATAGGGGTGTAGAAGTTCATACCAGGGCAAACTCATTTTATACCAAATCATAATAATTTACAGGCTATGTATACGAGCCCCGATGCAAAATACTTCGTCTAGTATGGAAAGCAGTGCAAAGCGTAAAATATAGAAAGTAAATATTGGTAAAATAATTAAGAACGTTTAGTAAAAAGTAAACCACAATTTGAGGAACATTTTAAAGTTTATTTTAACATAACTGAAATTCTTTTTGACTTTACATAACGTAAAAAAAATTCAAAAATATTCTAAAAAACATAACGCAAAAGTATTCGTCTACCCTTGTCACTCACGCAAAATAGTTCGTCTACTACTTAGTTGTGTCGCCTTTGCTCTCAATGACAGCTTTAATGCGAAGAGGCATGGTTGCATCCAACGCTGCACACTCCTCAGGCGTAATTGACTCCA
Organism: Epirrhoe alternata; assembly: GCA_963565295.1. Classification (NCBI taxonomy): domain Eukaryota; kingdom Metazoa; phylum Arthropoda; class Insecta; order Lepidoptera; family Geometridae; genus Epirrhoe; species Epirrhoe alternata. The sequence goes on from OY751375.1 coordinate 9,587,120, forward strand.
AGATAGCCAAGAGTTTAGCCTTTAAGTCGCTCTTCGATCTTGATGGATTTTTACGCCGAACTTTTTTCATTTTCCACCATAGGGTTTTGATCGGCGACAAGTCCGGGCTGTTAGATGGCCATTCGATTGTAGGGATGCTTTTCGCCAGTAGCCACGTCTTTGTTGTCCTTGCAGTATGGCAGGAAGCACCATCCTGTTGATAAACGAAGGAATCTTGATGCTAAAGTGACGTTGTAGAGGGCAGTCAATTCTCTTCCTAAAGGTTTTGATACCTTGCAGCATTGATAGAACCATCCACAAACTGCATACCACCGACACCTTGTGCAGACATGTAGCCCCATATCTTATGAGACGCCGGAAACTTCACTTTGCGTTTGAGACAATCAGTATGAAATGCCTCATTTTTGTTCCGAATCCCTTTTTTCCTTTCATCGACGACTGTCACTTCAAATTTGGACTCATCACTGCAAATGATACTACGCCACTGATCGGAAGTCCAATTTAAATGATCACGAGCAAACTTCAACCTCTTTTTCTTTTGTACAGCAGTCAACAGTGGTTTCTCCTTAGCGGTGTAAAATCCGTAACCCATTATTTTTAAGACTCTTTGGCAAGTATCAACTTATACGTCTTTGTGAATCCTTCCATTGCACCGTGAGTTCTCCAGCTCAAGCACGACGATTATTTTTGATAATTTTCTTCAGAATTCTGTTTTCTCCTGCACTTGTGATGCGTGGTCGACCATTTTTCTTCAAACAAGAAGTCGTTCTATTCTTTTTATAGTGCTGAATGATAGATTGAACTGTAGACCTGGGAAGTATCAAGTCTTTAGATATTTGGTAACTTGATTTGCCAGCATCGACCCCACAAACTATTCACTTTCGAAGCTTTTCACACACGGGTTTGCCACGACCCATTGTTATTTAAAAACTAATGAAAAAAGCTGAAATTTTCAGATTTATACTGTCTCACTTGACGAATGACACAGAATTACTTTTACAAATTTAAATTATGCAACATAATTGTACAAAGAAGGAATAATCTTATTTAACTCACCGATAGACGAATTCTTTTGCATCGATTAACAATTAGACGAACTATTTTGCTTATAACTTCTTCGAATTTAAAACAGGATATGTATAAATTTAAAAAGCTAAAATAGATTATTGGTTCATAATTAAAAAAAATTTATATTATTTTATAATTAAAAATTGGCATAAGTAACGCAACATGTGATAGTAGAACAGCTTAATATTTTATATAGATATACAAAATAATGAAGTTAGAAAAAAATCTCACACAGAAAATTTCACACTAGACGAACTATTTTGCATTGGGGCTCGTACATATACGTATCTGTAAGGCCTCTGCCCGTAAGATTCGAGACAGAGGCCGAAGAAGTTTCAAAGTGTACTTCTTATAAACATAAAACAATATTACCATAGAAACAAAACAGATAAAAATGAAGGATGTTAATCATCTTTATGGCCATAATCTAGCTAGAGTAAGAAGTAGTTAGGTACTGATAACACCTCTAATTTAATTATGTTTGTATTCCCTTCTATTAACTGCAGACCAAGGTTTACTACATAAGTATTATAAAAGATTTCATTTATAGAGCGGGCTACATTTGTCAGGTTAAAAATATCCTTTAAATTTTGGTTCATGTTTGCAATTTATTCTTGTCATTAACATTTGAAATTAAAAAGTCTATCTAGGTAGTCTAATCAACACCAAGCACGATTGACATAATTTTTTAAATTTACATATTTGCCTTTATACAAAGATTATTTAAATAAACATTACATAATATAATTATGTAAATTTCATCTACCTAGGGGAGAGTGGAAGAGGAGAACATGTTGTGCCGACCCCGCATGAGCGGGATAAGGGCAGGCCAATGATGATAAAATTTCATCTATCTATTGAGTTAATTACAAATAATTTAAACTTGTTTTAAGATAATGAATACAAACCAAAGCAGAAGCCAGTAGTTGGGATCGGCTTAGGAGCAGAGGCAAGAGATGCTGTTGTAGACAACTTGCGGTACAAAGGGCGCGCAACCCGTACAACCTGAAATATAAGGCACATATTACCCCCCCCATTCACAACAAACTAAAAAATATCTTCTTAGAGCAATTACCTAGGCTCTAAGACATAATTTTGTGGGAATATTTACTGCCTATACTAGGCATGTTATGAAGAGGGAAAAGGGTCATGTAATGAGAAGAATGATAGGTTTGAATGTGGAGGGATGTAGCGGAAGAGGCAGACCAAAGAAAAGATGGAAGGACTGTGTGAAGGATGATATGCGTAAGAAATGAGTGTATTGAGATGATGGCTGATAGAGCGGAGTGGAAGATAAACACCTGTTGTATGGACTACACATAAAAGTGGGATAAGGGCAGGGAAATTATAATTTACTACCTCTACTAATCTATTAAATGAAAACATTATTCATGCTACTTCGTATTTTTGCTAACATTAACAAAATTATTTGTAAAAAATATCCCTGGAATCACTGCCTGACTTTGAAAAAACATTATACCATGTAAAAAATATCTACATTATTCCAGATGGACCTAACATAACACTATGCTCACAACTGTGAAGCTAGGATGTATACCATTTTCTTATGGAAAGTGTTCGGAGCATTTCTATGCGAAATTATTTATCTGACATAAGTGAGATTAACTGGATGGGTGCCACACTGGGTGTGTGGCCACTTAGACATCTGATGCGGCTGTCATGCTCTACCGACAGACCCTCAAGGCTCTTGAGAGGAATAATTTTGCAAATGAGAGACCCATGAGAGAAATGCCTAGTTCTATCGACCAAAGTGGACCTGGGTGTAGATGGTACGGTAAGTAATAACACAGAAGCTCATGGAATACTGCTAAGGGGACAAAGGAGGAAAATATAGAACAGTAAACAATACCTACTTATGTAACTTTAACCAAATTAAAACATGACGAATAACTTTTAAAGAATCACCAAAGAGTTGCAAACAAAACTATAACTTTCACAGGCAAATACCTGCCTATAAACTAGAGAAATTTTACATTGCACTTTGGACTTTGGAATCAATGACCACTTGTTGATTGCGCCAGTTTTCTGGGTTTATATTTATACTAAATTGTAAGCAATATGTATACCAAGACCGCACTACGTCTAAAAATTACATTGAAATTCCAAAATACACAACAAAGTACTTAATTTATTTCGGTAGAGTTTATCGACCGCGACATGGAAAAGTTTTGCAAACTTACATGAGATGCGGGATTCATTGTGGCTGATTCAAGGTTGGCTGATGTTAGTTATGTTTGCAAGTAGTATAAATTATTCTAAAAAAATAGGACACGACTCTATTGTAAAAGTTTTTGATTGTAATAAAAAAAGTTTAGCAACCCCCGCGCACGCAAGTACTCTCTCTGTTTGCCACAGATTACGACACAGATTAGGTAGAGATTACGAAGACGGAAGAACGTACGGTTGATGTACGGTCGTCGATTTTCGTCTCGGACGTATTATTGATCGAAGATCTTCGTGAAGGAAATGATGGCTATGCGCTCAGACAAAATCGCTCAGACCATTATATGTTTCCAGATTTTCCCTATAGATTTTATTAAACACTTATTAGATTTTTTTATTATGAGGGCCAAACACTACGTTTTTAGGCGATAATGTCACTTTTTGTATTATACTCGTGGAACTTTGTTTATGATTGTAGTGTGAACTCCGTTTTCGTAAACTGAGATTAGAAATTGTGTCAAGATGCTGGTGAAATCCATTCGACATTAATCGAGATCTTGATCTGAGATCAAGCTAAACGCAGTTTAGTTAAACTCGGTTTACAATGCAAACGGTGAAATGCACCGTTACTCTGTGAATGCACCCAGTCTTCGATCATTAAGTTCGTCCGAGGTCTATATCAGTCATACTCACGTCATACTCGTAGAAGGGCCGAGCTAAGTGAACTAGTTCAACTAGTACACTTGTGGGAATTAATTATTCCTATTAGTACTAAATCGTTTAGTGCATACATACATACATACATACCAAAGGGGTAGGCAGAGACCACGGATCTCCAGTCGCTACGATCCTGACACACAACTTTCGCCTCATTCACTCTCATTACATTCTTCATACATGCTCGTCGGTTTATGGTACTTTTGACCTGGCCCTTCTCCAAAATGTCACCAGTTTGATCCAAGAAGGTTCGCCTAGGCCTTCCCCTTCCAGCTGTCCCATGCACACAGGATAGTGAGTGACCACTAATGCGAGAGGCAAGCGAGCAAAGCGAACGTGCCGCGGTAGCGGCCGCCGCCGAAGCGCCAGAAATCCCCTGCTCTCATTATTTTCTGTCTATTTTCTGCAAGTCCTCGGATTTAGGGGAAGGTCTGAGGAGGAGTAATAGTGTTTTGTGGTCTTGGTCTGAGGTCTGAGTTTATTATCTATGCATTTAGCTTGACATAGACATGACTTGACTTGACGTAAAGTTTGAAGGCCATGCATGACAATTTTCATTCATTCATTTCCTTTCCTTTCACTCACTTCGCTTTGCTGACAAAGCGTAGAAAAAAGAAATCTCAGCTGAAGATTCTAAAAAGTACTGAACTGTCCTACAAACTTCCATAATTTATTTCGTTGGACGATTATTTCATTGGTCTGTGTTCTTCGTGCTAATAAATAAATCAACCTTGTTATTGTTGAAAAAATCATGACATCACGTCAAAATCCCTGAATAGTTTACGTTAGGGGCGTGATGTTTGAGGTGGTAACATTTATTGGATCATAAAAATGGAGTAGGTTGATTTTGTAGCTATCGAGAGTAGAACCGAAGAGTGAAAGTGGGTTGTAAGCTCGGAATGTGGTACAGCCAAGCAGTGTTATGAATGAGGAAGCCTTGTTGGCACGTGCTGCAGAGGAGCGGGAGCGCATCTTCCAGCGGTACGAGAGAGGTCGCGAGAATCTCGCCGGGCAGATAGACCCTTGGGAGGATCCCGAGTTCGAGGAGTATCATAAAACTGACAGGTTGGTACCACAAGTCAAGTATCAAAACTGCCTATAGTTATGGGACTTAACTTTCCTGCAGTGAATACAGTATCTACTTAAATTGTCTACCTAAAGCACTAATTGACTTAGTTGAATTGAATGATTCATTTGTTACTAGCTATGCTCCCACGGTGTGACCCGCGGGCCCTCAGTATTTTTTCGGGATAAAAAGTAGCCTATGTCCTTCCCTGGGATTCAACATTTATCCATGCCAATTTTCAGCCATATCTGTTCAGCGGTTTGGGCTTGAAAAGGTAACAAACAGACAGACAGAACTACTTTCGCATTTATAATATTATAATGGATTAATGGATAGTATGGAATAAAGTAGTAACCTATGTACTTAGCATCATCAATTTTATAATTTTATTCAATAAAAATTAGGTCTGTGGTGTATGTGACCTTTGATATTCGTTCTCACTTTGTGCTGTGTAGGCTGTCTTAGTTTTGTTTGCTGGCATTGTGTTTCCTATAAAGTTATGGTTCTAAGCAGTCAAACCATGAACAGGAATACTCAAAACTTGCGAGGACTTCTAAGGATGTTGAACTTTCTCTAAAACGTTGCAACATTAGTAATTTAACATAATAGTTCTGGACATCATTTTTTTTTCATAACACATAGAACCAATAATGCCACCATCAGATTAGATATGGTAGAAACAGATCACAAATTCCATAGATTTATGCTTATTAGAGAGTTCGGCTCATTACTCTCTGACTGAATGGACAAGCTGAAGGATAGTAAGTAATTATGTTTACAGTATGTATTAGTGACCAAGCTTGGTGGCAAGGATATTATTAGGATTGAAGGTATAAAAAATATACATGATAATTAACTTTATCTCCAAGGCGTGGTAGACATTCTCTTAGATCTGTCTGATCTAATTCTGATGAAGTTATACATCATGGCTTTATTTACAGCTACAATCTTGTTTCAAGTGATATTCGAAATCATGCACCAAGTAGTTTTTCTCCCAAAGTTTCTACACTCAATGCCACCATTCATTAGTGAAGGAAAACACTGTGAGGAAATGGGCATGTCTTAGAACCTAAAAAACATTTTGGCACATGCATAGTTGTGTTACTTCGAAGACTTCAAAGCACACTTAAAATCCTTTCGCCATAGGTGCAAAGAAAGGCTTACCATAACTATGAATAATGATGATGATCTGTTAACTGAAAGATTCATGAGAATTTTGAATTAAATAGATTTCAATTGTGACATAATATTATTGCCTAGCAAATGCATATTTTGTTTGGTATTTAAAGATAGTATTTTGCTATAAGCTTGTGTATTTTTTTTATGTTATTTGAAATGATTGCATGTGCTCAGCTTGCATTTAATATAAAGCAAAATAGCTTGTCGTCTCTAACTGGGTCTAAAATGTGATAAGCTACAAGTTTGAACCTTGTGGCAAAACAAATAAAATAATATAGTCCTGATAATTCCTCTGAATAGTAGGAAAGGGTTTTTTGAATGAACATACTAGACAAGACAGTATAGAATTTGAATATATTATGCTGCTGTCAACTAGATTGTATCATGTTAATGAGTTCTGAATATGTTAACATCCCTCCCACAGCTATGCTTGTTTTCAAATATTTTTTGTATTATCAATAAGATTTATTAATAAGCTAACATGAGCGAGATTTATGAGTGCTTGGTATGACCCAATCAACATCAACCAACCATCTACAACAAAAACAGTCTTGGTGTGGTGTCACAATGTTATTTTCACTATTAATAAGTGCTCCAAAATCTACTAGAACATGATGATGGCTATGTTATGAATAAATAAATAACCATTTTTCAGTTATGTAGACCCATCCAATGTTTCCAATTTTTAATACTATTAGAGTGTTCTAACAGCCCTTACGCGATTTTATTTCATGCGCAATACATATGCTATTGCAATAGTGCGATGCAAATTTGAAATGAGTGTGTTTAATATTTTTATTTAATTTATCTGGCCCGACTTCTATCACGATGCATTCTTTCTATATAAAAACAATAACTGCATATTTCATTCTTAGCAATGTATATTTTGTAAAGCTGCCACCAACGTCCTACTTGTATAGTAGGTAGGTGCTTTACGAATATCGTAATGTTCCAGATATGGCTTCATCCACGATGAGAGGCTGCCGCAAAAGACGGCGCCGCAAAAAATCAACGTCGAAGTTGAAAGGGAGAAAAAATGGGTCAAAATGCTCGGCTCATGGGATCTTCCCGCCACCAAGGAGAAACTACAGAGACGAATATTCAAAGGCATTCCAGATTCACTTCGCATAAAAGTATGGTGTAAACTACTAGACGTGAACAAAATGAAGTCTGATAACCCGAGAAAGTACCAGGAGATGTTGAAACTAGCCAAACTATGGTCCACTGACGTGAGGCAGATCGACTCCGATGTGAACCGACAGTTTCGCGAACACCAGTTTTACCGAGAAAGATATTCTGAGAAACAATGCTCACTCTTCAACGTTCTGTGCGCCTACAGCATATACAACTCGGAGGTGGGATACTGCCAAGGCATGTCCGGCTTAGCAGGAGTGCTGCTTATGTACATGGATGAGGAAGACGCTTTCTGGGCGCTGGCGATACTGTTATCTGAAAACAAGTATTATATGCACGGCCTCTATGTCGAAGGCTTCCCGAAATTGACACGATTCTTGGAGCACCATGATAAGATACTCACAAAGTTCATGCCGAAATTGAAAATCCATTTCGACAAGTTTGGCTTGGACGCTATACTCTATTCCCTCAAATGGTTCTTCGTGTGTTTCGTCGAGCGAGTGCCATTCAGCCTCTGCCTGAGAGTTTGGGATATTTATTTGATGATTGGAGAGCGGGTGATAACTGCAATGGCCTATACAATACTCAAGTTGCACAAGAAAGCTATTATGAAACTGAATGATATGGATCTTATTGTTAATTATATTCAGGTGAGGGCAGATTACTAGCTACATTTATTTAGTATCTACTAATCTCTTGACAATTTAAAGGATTACTTTTATAATTTCAGGTGAAGCTTCACAAGGATTTCGGGTACGAGGATGATATAGTTATTTATAATTTAGAAAGATCCATGGATGAATTGAAGAGAGCGAAGCTGGATTACCCCGGCCCGCCTCCACCTAACGAGCTGCCACAGCGCAGGTTGGGCGCATTTGTGGAGCCGGATAAGAAGTCTAAGATAGGACAGCGTGCAGAAAACTTTTCCGAGACTGAGAAACAAGCCAGAGCTACTGTGATATTGAGGTGATTATCACTTGTTAATAAATAAGTATGTTACGGGACTAACTTTTACAAGTTTTGCAATCGGGTAAACGTATAAAAGATACTTAAAACACTGTATTTATTTAGTTTAAATATTATAGCTTTCGAAAAGACAAAGATAATGCAATGACTAAGATAATTACATTTCTTTAAAATCTTGAATAAAGCATATTAGTTAAGGTATAAAACAATCGACAGGGATATTTACTTTGTGGTGTTTCTATTGAGTTGTTGAGAGGTCCGAGCTGTGCCTTCATGCAATAGTTGGTCTATGTCACGAAGGCGGTCTGGTTTTCATTGTGTGTAGATTTGTTTCTGTGTAACCCCGGCACAAGACAGGTGCGCAAACATTTGCACACATCTTTGCGAGACTTTGCAAAGCTTTGAACAAACATTTGAACACATATTTGCGTACCTGCCAGACATGTGACGCAAACACTTCTGCACAGTACGCTAGTAGACAGACAGCAAATAAAATGGACGACGATTCCGTGGACGCAATGTGCCTATATTATTTATGTGCATGCAATTATTTTTTACATTTGCAACAAAATAACATAAACAAGTACGTACAACCGTTCCGTTCGCGCAACTGCGGTGGACTTTGCGCAAGTGTGGCAGGCTACGCAAACATTTGAACAAATGTTTGAACACAGCTTTGAACCCTTTGATGTGCGCTAAAAAACCGACACCGCATGGAAAAGTGCGGTTCAATTCAAAAATGTTTGTTCGATCTTTGCACACATACTCAAAGTACCGTGCCAAACATGTGTTCAAACATTTGTTCAAACATGTGTTTAAATATTTGAAGCAAGTCTAGCTGGCGCCGGCTTAGGCGATACTGAGCGCCGTTCGCTCGAGCGTTCCAACGCTTACACACAGAAATAAAGTGCATGTGCACACACACAAGACCAATCCGCCTTCGAGAGATGCAAAAACTAAACAGCTATTAATGTACGTTATGTAATGTACGTATTTAAAATAGATTAACGGTTTATTTCAGAAGAGAGAAGGCAGCAATCGAGTTGCAAGACCTCCGCGTGTCACAGAGCGACACCGTCTCAGGTAACGTGGACTCAATCTCCTCACGCACCAGTTCTGATGAGAGCTTCGGCTCCGATCACTTCACGCATTTATAATGTCCGATACGACACTGTGACACAACGATATCTATACAGTTTTTTATATTGGATTATTCCAATTTCAACTTCAGGCAGACCCACACTCTGCCTGAAGTTAAACTCTATTGTAACGGTATTTTTAATTTCGGTCATAAAAGCATTGCCTGTGTTTCATTATCTAGGCGTGGCTGGAATCATTATTCCGCTCGTTACTCTAGAACTCCATTACGATCTAAACCTTTCGCAAATTTTACTCCTGTATGTAAATCAACGAAAAAAGTCAATCTGGTTTTAATTACATATGCGAAAGTGACTAATCTGAATAACAAATTGAGAGAGTATATTGATTCATCCACATTCTTTTGAAATTGGCATTTGGTCGTTATTTGATGCGAGAATAACTATAGCTCCAAAGTAACTTGAGTTAGTAATCTTCTTATTGAATTTTTCGCTTATCTATAATGAAATGTTGATCTCAAGACAAACCCTGTAGATTAGTTAATATGTTAAGAACGCCACGCATATAACTGAGGATTAAGAAGACCGTTTTAAAGAATATTCAAAGGGTCTTCTTAGCGGGACGGTCAACCGTCATACTTTAAAAATACCAGTCATAAAATTAAAAATAACTTGCCTATAAAATTAAAATGCGTTTGTGTCACTGTGACGTATTTAGACTTTAGTTTTGAATCGTAAAGCGGTGAATGCGTAAACGTATGCATGATAACGGTATCTACAGGAAACACGATTATGAGCTCAATGAATTTCCACTAAATAACTATAACGCGAATGATATGTGGTCCTGTTTTTACTCTGGTATAAGTTTCCGTATACAAAACTGTGTTCAAACACTCATTCTGCATGTTGAACACTTACATGCATGTGTTTAAAAAGTATTCTTATGCAGTGTGTGTAGTCTGTTTGCGTAGGACTAAATACGAAATGCTATCTTGTAATTTTTTTTATGTTCAGTCTTTTTCTTCTTTCACACATCCACAGCGTTGCTCGAGCAAGCCATGAGATCATGTTATGTAAATAATCAGTTGAAACATTAGATCTATTTCCATGTAAAAAAGGTGCTAAACAAAAATGGTCCAACATCTTGTCATCATGACTATCCATTGATCCCTTCGTTTAGTACGTATGTCATTCATTATCATAGTTGTGTAAGGTAAGTAAAAAATCATCCTTGATTTATATAGTACAAAAAATAACACGGACAATTTTATTTGTTAAAAACATAAGTCACAAAAACGAATACAACCGTTGATGTTTTGCATTTACGATAAAAATTATACCTATATATTCATCTAGATACAAACAGCTGAGTACCAATCAGCCTTGAATAATTTTTGATGTGCCAAATAAATAACAGCTTAAAAACCGATCGGCGAGTTATAACGGCTAAGCTGTAAAAAGAATTCATCTTGTAAATAAACTAGCTTTTATGCAGTCCTATAGAACAGAGGTCCTCGAATTTTGCTGATATTTGAGTATAGTTAATAGCTAATAGTAAGCTAGTTACAGTTATTTTTGTTGTACACGCATTTTCGAAACGTTCTGTAAACATATAGTATGTAAAACAACTATTAAGTTTTTGGAATCAGTGCATTCGCTGTTTGCGCCTTTACCTGATAGCATAAGCACCTACGATTGTTGCTTGATATAAACAGGACCTCAATTTCTGATTTCAATGTTTATAAATTTCGCGTAAAACGCTTTCACATAACACGAAATATATGTTACTGTTATGATCTCTTCATAACTTTAAATTTAATACAAAAAACCTTTGCTTACGGTCCGTTTTCAATCCCGCTGAATGTAACACTAATACAAGTACTAAACAGATGATGTGAAGAGATAATACGTTATTTAACTTGATACAAAATTGTTGACTTCTACGATTTTATTTCACGAAGTGTAGCGTGCCATTGTTTCAACCAAGTCAGTTGTCAAGTTATGTGCACGGTTCATCTACAACTGAACTATAAATTATTTGCTTCTGCTCTTAAGTGAACGTGGAAATCATAGGGAATTAAGGTCCTGTATAATTTGTTGATACCCTCTTAATAAATGATCCTGCACTGGCATGTGGTGATATGGAGGTGGGTTTATGTCATTAACACAAGGAGAGGACCGCCCTAACATACGCATTCATAAGATTAGAGGAGTATTGTAAATATGTATATTTGAAAATCGTGGTGTTTATTCATTAACTACCCATCTTAGAAGTATTTTCAAGGTATATTTTAAAATTATTACCTCTGAACCCGACCGATAGACTACAAATGATTTTTAAAAAGGTTTCATGAAATAAAAGGAAACGGAAACGTAGACTCTGTATCATAAAAATTATGTCTTAATTTAAATTTTAATGATGTACTCCTCCAATCTTCATACATTTCAGCTTGGCATTTTCTTGCTCATTTTAATAAACATAATACTACTTATTTCTTCAAATGCAAAAACAAATAATAATAACTACCCTCTAAAATGAATCTCTGCTCAATAGTATTATTTAGTAGAATAATAAATCACATAAACCCACCCCCACCAATCATCTTTCTTTTCATATTTTTGCTAGAATATTTAGATGTAAGATTTTATGTAAGGATCTAAATGCCTCAAAATTCTATTTGAATTTGGGTTGCCAACAATTAATTAAATAAATCCGTACTAATTAAATCCAGTAATTGTTTTCATTGTCCTGTAATGTCAAAATCTTGGAGGAATTAAAATAATGTTCATTTATTTTTAGTTTTGCCTCCTGTGGTGGTATGAGGAACACCAATGTAATTTAACAATAGACGTGCCAAAACCGTAATCATGGTACGTTTAGTTATATGACATTAGTAGTCGAGCACACTACACTCACGAGCTTCTTAGCGATTCACAATAGTTTTGATGTCACCCCCCTGTAGATTTCGATAAAAGTGTCAGACCGCTTGTGTTTCTCTTCAGATGAGAAAGTGCCGGGCGTTCCTCTTCACTCGTCCCATGCAACTATCGATATACAACTAGAGTCTCCTATCCAAATCCTCACCGCGCCCGAACCCAAGCCCAGCCAAAGCTATCTTATGAATAAACATCATAGAAGAATAAGGAAACGAATACATTGATTTGTAAATAAACAAGTTAAACGTAATGCGTGTTTCAATGAACTATGAGCAGAGATTCTTTTTCACGACGCATGTTCTGTGGCTAAAAAGTTTGGTAGATGTGTGTTTTCAGTTTGGTCAGGGTGAGTGAGCTGTTTTTATTATTTTGCATGTTAGCATTCCATTTGTACCGCTTTATACTTTATTGCAATCCTTCGTAACAGAAAAATTAACTGGACTTATTTGACGCCAGTAACCGTCATTGCCTTGATCGAAGTAAATGTATATAAATAAATAATTTTGTTTTAGCTGTGATCCCTATATAATTTAATTTGTTCAATGTACTCTTATAACTGTGGCTTTAGTCGATATACTACACCTGAATGAAATACAAATCCGACAATATAAAAAGTAACTACTTGTTGAAACAATTCCGATTCCGTCGCATCTTACTTCAGTCTTTCTCAAATCAACTCGTTTTATCTACAGTTAAATCCTTTATTTTCTATCGACAAGGGCCTAAGTTATTGGGGGATAGTATCAACTCCACCTTTGATAGATTTGGAAACGTCGGCAGATCACAGCGGCGCTGGCGTGGCGGGCGTGCGATGTGACGACTCAGTATCCGCGTTGGGTTCGCGGCGTTCTTTGGCCGATACAAGCGTCACTAGTACTGCTGACCTTAGCGTTTTCTCCAGCGGACGTTCACACGCTCCGGACAACTCTCTAGACACGCATAGCAACGTCTCCGACGACGGCACTGGGTCAGATGGGTGAGATGATTCGTAGCGGCTTGGCGCGTTTAGTATGTTCAACAAAATCTAACTTCATTTTTGTTTTAAACCCGATTGAAACGTCGAGGTAAGATAATAGTTCGAATATTATCCAAAAACCTTTACGCGATCTCGTTCCGTCATTAAAACAAAAATGAGTTTAAATCGTGTAAGTTTAAAAAGTAAAAAATCTTACTTTATTAATATGTTAAATAAAGCCATTGAACGCTGTTATCACTACCAATTGTAGAGTTAGTTTCGTTCTGCGATTCACTGTGCTCCTATGGAGCCAGATATAGTAATAATACCTTATAATAATTTTGGAATAAATTTGAATGAAGTTGCATCTAAAATGCCAGCTTTCGGTTTACTTAGTCGGTGTTAAAAACATACTAAACGTGACCGCAAAAGATTGGAGCTCTCTCACACATAAGTTATTTATGACTTCTATTCATTAAAAAAATTCTATCGTGTCCCAATGCTGGGCAAAGGTTTGCCGGTCATTAAAATAGTAAAACCAACAGTTGGTTTGTATCGACAGATACATTTTATTTCTTTAAACATAACGCAAATTAATTTCAACAATTGGATAGTTAGTAGCCTACAGGGAGCTTCAATCTAGGTCTTAGACTCGCTAGAGCTTGAGAACTCGCTTGAATATAATTAATTTACAAAGTATTTTTCGTGCAAACTAATTGGAAGCTTGTTTTCAGTTCTGGGATATGCGGGCTGAGTATACAACGCGCGCCGTCTACTGCGCATTCCACCCCGCGCGCTACACCTCACCCCCCCTCGGTTTCCCCTCTCTCGGACGATGTTGTTCGCATACACGTCACGTACAACCCGTTAGCTGCCAGCCCTTCCCACCTAGGGGTCATAACCCCGTCAAAGTACAAAGGCTACGATGACCATCATCATAAGCCCGCTTCCCTCGGCTTCTACACCAGCAACGGCACGAATCTCCCTTCCGACAATAGGATCAGGATCCAAGTCCCTTCAGAGGAACTCCTCACTCCCGTCGTAGACTCTGGAAGGATCATTTCCCCTCGGTATATTGAATCTCACTCAGAAATATTTGATCTGAAATGATTTTATGCGTCTTGCACTTACTTGATGTTTAACTAAGTTATTGATTATTTTATTTATGTAAATTGTCTGTCGTGGTATTATATATTGTTTGCGTCTTGCTCAAAGGCTTAGGTATAATTGGATCGGCACATTTGAGATTGGATGTACGTGTATATCTTTACTTTTGCCAGTTAAACGACAAGGCCATGCGTGCATTATTGTAAAGTATATTGGCTTGTTCATTCTTGTGAACTCATTGAATGGTTTTGAACATTATTAAATTGAACTATACACCCCTATTTTTTAATTACCAAAAAAATTTTAAATATGGTCTCGGTGTCTGTTACTGATCACATTTATGTATTTAAAACTCAAAAATAGAGAAAAAAAAATTATAACCTCAAAAGGAGACGAGACGAGTCAGACATGGATTTATGATAGCTACTGCGGTTTTACTGACTGGGGATGATAAGAGAACATAGTTCAAATAAGATCCTGTACGCGATTGTTGTCTATAGTACTTATTTGTACAGTTTTCATAAAATTTTGTTCGGTTTTGGTTGACTACAATCCTCGATATCTTTGTGATAGTTAAATAAAAAAAAGTTCTGACCATGCCATTATCATTTTCTGCATCTACTGCAACTGTCCTTAAATTTTTTTTGGTAGTCATAAAATAGCGGTGTATTTTAGTGTAATAAGAGTTATAAACCTGTTAAATTCTCTGTTAGAATTACATCGTTTGTGTTCGTATCTTTTGAAAAAGCATTTATTAAAAGGTAAACCGTGGTTGAAACTACGATTCCACCGTATAATATATTTGCGCGCTCGTGGGAAGCACAATATTTATGGAAAATTAGAGTGAAATAAAAGCAATAAATTTACGATCTATACTCGAAATAGCTTTACTGATTAAAATATTGGATATTAAGGTATTGTTGAAGTAATTTTTAAGCCTATTATTATTATTCTTGTCCCCTTTTAGTCCACGCTAGGTGTCCTTTATCTAAGAAATGCGCTGCAGATTGTTTAAAATTGCGTCATGTATTTTATCAAATTCACCTACACTTGACAGAGGACTATCCATGCATTTTACATTTTACAATTTGCTTAAAAAAATATGAAGTTTTTAAAGCAAATCATGTATCGTGAGTACGATGTTATTTGAGTGTTAATTTTGGTCTGCGCTAACCATATAGAACATAAGCACCTAGTTTAATCGCTAACATAATGTTTTTTATAACTTCAAAACCAGCGATCACTGTTGAAATAATATAGAATGATCTTATCCAGATTTGAGACACCAATTAGAACAAGTAAGAACATAACTTCTGTAGATGCGCCTTCTTAGAAATGTCTCGCACGAGCTTATCAATGCGTTCAATATCGCTTACTTAAAGCGCTTACTCTATCTCCAAAGTCACTGGATTGATTTAACTGACTTCTTGAATCCATTTGAATTAAAGAGATACCTTTCTTAGGACATAAATTTCAAGAAAAAAAAATCTAGTTTTTATCTCAAAAAACTAGTTAAATTTATTACATATTTCACAAAAAAGGATTGTGTGTACAAAACGTAGTTTTATTTGGCCATAGTTTTCTAGATAGATGGAATTCCTAAAAGTGATTTCTCGGCGTTTGATAATAATTGTCTGTCTGTTGTAATAAAAGTAAATATGTTTAAGGAACATATTGATTTGGATATAGATAAGTATATTAAATTTTAAGAAACTTTCAATATGTCAGTGAGAATTGCAATAACGCCAGTGAAACTGCCTGGTTGGTAAAATTATGGGTTGATAGAGCTAAGCTATTCTAGAAAGCTAAGTATAAAGTGTGGGCACACTTTAAACTCATAGGTATAATAACTATTTATTAGAGTATTTCAAATAAGATTATGTGAGATTGGAACCTGGGTTACACTGGGTTGCATAAAGCTACCTAAAACAGAAACAGATTATGATTACGTATACGTAGTTATTATTCTTTATTTCAATTAAAAAACAAATTTGTGACTGATTTATTTTATAAAAAGGAGCTCTTTAAATCTGCTTAATATAATATTTCGGTTATAATATCAGAAAAAAGACTAATTATTTATATTTTAAGTATTTGATATCCATGTCTGGTGTATAATTTGTAAGGAATTTGATATTATCAGCAGCTGTAATCGATCGAGAAAATGCAGCTCTGTCCGAACGCCTGTTAACCGTAGCGTAGATCATCTGCCGTCTAGGTATCTGGATATCATTTTGTTTGTAAATCATAAAACACAGTACGGCTCACTCAACTACCTAGTTAACGAAGATTTGTGTAAGGGACACAAAAGACGTAAAACAAAATCTTTATTTTAATTCTAAACTAGTAAGCATTTGGTTTTAACCCTCTTTGTTAAATTTTGATTCTATTTAGCAGTTTTTGTAATATGCAGCCTTATTGTCTAGATAGATAGAAGATAGAAAATACTTTATTGCACACCACATAATAAAAATAAACAAAAATAGAAAACTTAACAAAAAACACAATGACATACAATCGGCGGTCTTATCGCTAAATAGCGATCTCTACCAGACAACTGTCTAACTTGAAATCCATTCCCATTTATCATCCCAATTGAGCTCAACCAATCACACAATAAAATAACACATTTGAAAATACGACATTTTCGTATTGTCTTGGTTGAGCTCAATTGGGTTGAAAAATTGATTTCAAGTTAGACATTAAGGCTGATGGTCATGCACAGCACATGTTGCTTTCTTAGCGTGCAGTTGCGTTAAGTTTATTGGGACTTCTATAAATGTTGTTGCAACTAATTAATGTTGTAACTAATAATTTCAAAATGTAAGTGCAACTTTAATCTATAGGTAAATTTTGAAATTTTTATGCGGGTTAATTTTGAGCGTAGATAATTGTTTCCTTGTTGATTATGGAGTCCCTTACATAAATAGTTGGGACTTCTAGTATTTTTAGGGTTCCGTACCCAAAAGGTAAAACGGGACCCTATTACTAAGACTCCGCTGTCTGTCTGTCTGTCACCAGGCTGTATCTCAGGAACCGTGATAGTTGAAATATTCACAGATGATGTAATTTTGTTTGCATTATAACAAGAAATACTAAAAAACACAATAAAATAAATATTTAAGGGGGCTTCCATACAACAAACGTTTTTATAGATAATGTTGCGGAACCCTTCGTGCGCGAGTATATGACTTGCACTAGGCCGGTTTTTTTTATAACTTTGAGAGATTTCGTATAAAAAAAATCGTTTTGTTTTCGTTTTTGCCATTTGAAAATATTAAAGGCACGGTTCAGTAATTATATATTTGCACAATTTTAAGGGTGGTCGCACAGTCCAGCCGAGCCGAACGCGCCGAACCGTCAATTCAATACAGAAAATGCTGCTGACATCAGAAGCGAGACGCATTTTCTGACGTCGATCAGCATTTTTAGTATAGAAAAATTACTGCGGCGCTTACGGCGCGGATGAGTGTGAGATCAGGTTAATTAAACGTCTTTAGTTTTATAACATTTGAGAAAATTAATTTAAACGTCCGAACTAGTGTTCTACAAAGCTGTGCCATTTCTAAATTAAGTAATCATCCATTTAGGTAAGTATATTTTTTTGTAAGCATTTTATACATGATTAAAATGATGCTCCAATATTTTAGAAATTATAATTATTAATTAATATAATCTAGTGAGTAATTATTATACTTTATCAGAATCTATTAAATGCTGGTTTTAATTTATTTTAATAAAACTTCTTGAAATAATTATTGTACATTTTTTTGGTGATGTATTAATGTTCATTTCCATTTACTTAAATAACAATACGTATAATGATACATAGATGTCTTAATGTATTTTCTCCTATAAAATTTATCGTATATTAACCTATTTATTCCCTTTTTATGTTAACGGCATACCTACATTTATTTTTAATAGATTAAAAGACAATTTTTTGTTTCTTTGTTAGTTGGTCGTATTTTTGATATTATAATGAAAAAAGTCTGTTTGTAGTTTAGTATAAATCACTTTGCCATCAAAAATGTAACCCTTTGCAATGGTAAAAGTTTATGATTCCCACATTATAAATAAACACAAAAAATTAGCTATGTTTCTTTACAATAGTCTTTCTAAACTGAAATTAATAGCGTCTATTGCCTTATTTTATGTGCACCTATATAACTTTTTCAACCATGGTTATCAACGCTTACTATTATTGTTTTCAATGATTTACTGTTTGAGTTTCCCGATAAGAACTCAACAAAAATCATCATCATCTTCCTGCCCTTTTCCCACACTATGTGGGATCGGCAGAACATTTGTTCCTCTTCCACTCTCCTCTATCAGCCGTCATCTGCATCATTTCACATGCATTTTTCTGACACCACACTGTTTCATGTGCGTAAATACGCGAGTAGGTACCATGGTACAACAAAATTCAGACCAGAGGGGGGTTATTTCCAAGCACTTTACGGCGCGCTATAAAGTGGCTGTAAGTTGGATTTCATATTAACCCCCCCAGGAACATAATCCTAACTTGCGCCAAGATCCTTAGAACTTGCCTCAAGGATTGGATTGTATAACACGAACACAGTGTGTTGAGATAACTAATAGTCGTTTGCTGTGCAATTTGAAAATGGATATGTATCGGATAGATTTGAACTTGTCAATTTATGAGTCTGAATAATTAACAGCGTTACTCGCAGCATTTCCATGTTAATTGTGAATGTTTTGATATAAATACCGAAAACCGCCATGGGTTTGGTAAAAGTATTGTTTTTGTATTGATATTTGATTATTTAAATTCAACACTCGGTCGTCGGAGTGTCTTTAGAATGAATATTTCCATGTTTCTCGTATTAGAACTGACAGTGAGAATAGTGCCTGTGCGTATTCGAATAATATACGTGTAGTAACTCTGTTGTGTAGTGTTTGTGTAATTTTTAAAAGCTAATAAACAAGAGTTTCAATTCAGTAGCACTTTGTATTATGTGCGTTAGCTTGAATAGGTTAATAGTTTTCAACTAAATTATTAATCGTTGTGGGAAATTATATGCCTTTATAATAAATTCCTTTATACACTTTATTCATGTGTTTATGACGTAGGTTAAGATGAAATGGATGAGATAAAAAAGTAGTTTCTACATACAGAAAACAATAAAGTGTCGAAACGCAATATTCCATAGTTTCTTATTTATTGGATATATTGTTGTACCTAACATTTTGTGATTTGTCCATAATAATTTTTATAAATGTATTAAAATTACTCGAGAGGTGCTAGTGTCTCTTTATTCGGCTGTTAAAAACAACTGTATTAGTGCATAACATTATTTTTGGCCTAATAAATGAAATAAATGTATATTATCTACCCACATATTTACATATTAAGTAATCCAAAATAATAGGGGAAATTAACAAAGATAAATACCGACGTAGGGATATTAAGTCTTTAGGTAGGTTCTATGGGTACCTACTTTAATATTTTAAATAACTCCTACCGCGAAATGTTAACTTGCCCAGCACACCTCGGTTAGTTATTGTGTAAACAATTAACTACATAAAACTAAAAAAATAAAAAATATATAATATTGATAAAAAAATGTATATCAGAATGGATTTGTGAAAAAGTATTACTTGTTTGCATTTTCCCTTCCCTAGATAGAAAATTGTGTAGTCCAAATTATGTAATGTGTAGGCACAATGTTTGTTGTATCTATATAATATTTGAAAGTTTTTAGATTAGATTAAAGGTGCATTTCATGATGCGATTTTACGTACGATTCGGCCCGTTCAATGGGCGGGGCTTAGCCGCCTATTGAACGTGCCGACCGACGAGTGTCGCGCTTACTAAGACAAATCGCATACGATTAGCTATCACTCGGGAAAAATTGCCATGCGATACGATTCGTATGGGTTGAAATTGCATCGTGTAATTGCACCTTGACTGAAGGAACTGGTTTGTAAGCTCGTCCAAGGTGTATTATATATGACGAAGTTCTTATGGAGTTTGTAGAAGTTTTTAGGCCGCCCATATGCCTCCGTCTTGGCTATACATATAGGACCGGGATTGAGATCAAAAATTGAATATTATCGTTTATGTCCTCTAGTACCAAAACCCATGATCTAACGCTATTATATTTGAGATTGTCTCAACCTCAAAGATCTTTTGCATAACTTCAATCAAATCACCACTTAAAGTCGATTAGCTAAGTTGTGTTTCAGTCTAAATCTTACAAAAATCAAGAATAATGAATAAAGAAATAGACAAAACAAAATAGAAATAAAAATAAAATTTTACGAATTATCAATTTTATTTTTGTTTTCTGTGTGGGTCTGTACCTTATGCACCATGCCTGTCCTGATTTTGCTATTCCGGGATTTTGCTTATCTGTCTTCTGCTGCAGAGACAATAGAGTCTAAATAATTTTGTATATATACCTATACCTATTTCATCCACTTTAGGTACTTTATCAGTACAATATTGTTTAATCAAACACCCAAGGGCTATATATGTTATGATACTGATAAATTATATCTTGTGGTTAAACAATGTCAAATTACCTGTTTTCATCATAAATTTAAGTCTTGTATATTTATTTTTATTTATTGTAAATACAGTAGGTTGCGAATTGTAATAAATACTTGTAATTATTAATACCCTTTTTTCATTTTTGCGTTAACAATATTGGTTTTAGGTATTTTTAAATTAAACCAAGTTAAGAGCTTGAAGTATATATAATTTGTATTGACAACACAATAAATTCATCTGTATTGGAAAATAATCATAATTATAGTCTTATCATAAATTATACAGTAACAAAAACTTTATTGTGCCTGATTGTTACAAAGTATATTTTTAAAGACTAATAAACATGGGGTTATAGGAACTTGTGGGTAAACTACGTTATGCCTATTTTGTATGTGTTAAATAATGTATTATGCATTGTACTAGCTATGTAGAAAAAGGCACTTCAACTTACCATATCCTCACTAGGGGAAGGTGACGAGAATATGAGTACCTATCGTTTGTTTAATTGTTTGTACAGTCACAAAATAGTTGTATATCAATATATTATGAGCTTTGGTCATAAATTCATTTTGCTTTACAAGGCCCCTTAGGTACTGATAATTTTCGACTTATCACAACAGTTGATACGCAATTTAAGTACTTAAAAGTAGGTAAAATCCGTCCAAACAGTTTTTATAATTTAAACTGTCCTGTATTTATTAACATAAAAGATCTATCGTTACACGGAATAAACAACTAGTAGAAAAGCTTAACTTACACTCACTAAATGCAAAACGATTTACTTAGTACATAGTTCTAAAAACTAGATTAGAATCTAGTTCATTCTTAATGCAGAATATCTTAAGCTTTTGCAGACCATATAGACTCAACAATTTTCCAAGTACACAATAAATGAGCGTTACCGATCTATTTATCATTAGTAGTTGAGTTGCCATATGGAGTGCTCAAGCCTTTAGTTGTATATTGTACATACATTCATTTACGTGAACAAAGTTTAGGTTTAGGTCGTATCTTTGTTCAAAGAATTAGTTCCATTGGGCACGAGCGAGACCTTTCTTTTCGTGCTAACCATTGTAGGTACATTCAAAAGCTAACAATATGTTTTTGGTCAGGACTAATACCGTTATACGTATCACAAATGTTAACAATATTCCAATTGGTATATATAAATAGTTTTATTTGTATATCACACGTTGGTATTTATCGAGTCTACATCTTTACGTCAAATTATCCATCACCTGCGTAATAATTCATTGGCGTCGATGTTGTAGACCCATACCTCACACACAATCATTCTGGGCTGGGAATGTAAATGAAATTCAATAAATTTAGGCGGAGTCGAGTCAAGGGCACGGCCTAAAATTACTCATTCGCCATAGCTGAATCATCAAAATTTTCGTAAATCTTGTAATAACAAGATTTACGCTTTGCTTATACGTGCTCTTGCTCCAATTACTCCAAGATTAAATCACCTACAATTATAACGGTGACATTAAACATAGCCAGAATACAACGGCAAAGTGAAAGTATTCAAACTACTTATCTTAAAAAATAATAAGTAACGATGCATTGCACATAATGACGCAAAATAGCACCATTGATTTAGCAGTGAAAACACCGAATACAATAGTCATACTGGCTCTTACTTATATACCTATCTACGTACATAAATAAGTTTCCTGCACACGAGATTTGGGGCAATCTTAGATTTGGTTGAGTAATCCTGTTTTCGTTCGTAGCAAAACTCCTCAATTTATATTGGAGAGGAGCAAATATTGATCAGGTGATGTAACAAAACAAATCACGTTAAGTTTTATTTATACCTTTGTGTCAGATACACTCGTTGCTTAGTTAGCCTACACATACCTATCTATCACTCTATTATAAACGCGGACATCGCTATCGAGGTCCCGATACCGTGTGTTATTATTTAGTATATTCGAGAATTATGCTGTTGACGGCTTCCTTGGTACCGAAGATAAGTGCGAACATTCCAAAGATGACTACAAGAATGTTTTTCCAGATAATATAATTCGTGCGTCCGAATCCGACGTCCCAGTAAGTGATAACCTCGATGAAAGCTGGAGCGATGAGTCCGAGAATGGAGAAACAAAAAGCTCCGATGACACCCATGAATGGCGCGATGGTAGGCACAGCGACTGCTAGAAGTACGCAAATGGTCACCAGGATCGTTCTCAGGATGTAGTCAGCTAGATCAGGCCGCTTCGTGAACTTGTCCTTGATAGTGTTCCATGCAATCTCGATGCACACGAAGAACTGAAGACCGAATGTGCAGTAGACAGCGATGGCGATAGAGATCTTGACGATTTGAGCGGGACTGGAGATCAAACAAAAAACAATTGAATTACCTATTTGCTCTTTTGTGTGTCTAACTAAAGAAATCATAAATATGCATAAGCTAAATACTTACATGGCCTCTTTTGCGAGATTAAGGGTGATGGAGTCTGCTACATCTTCTCCGTAACGCAGGTACCCAAGAAAACCAAGCATGATATAGACGAGCGTGACTCCCGACATTCCCTTATTGAGAACGCCGCACAAGCCGAGCATCGAACGCGGCGTTTTCATGGCATTTTCCAATGGCATCACTACACCAATAGCCTCCATGGCGAAAATGCTAAGTGAAAAGAACTCTGGCCATTCGCCTGGCATCTTGAAAAGCATATCCTTCATGTTATCAACCTTCAGACCCCCAGTTCCGACGAGGTAGTAGAACGTGATACCCAGGCCCACGCCCATAAAGATGTTCGCGATCATGGATACCGGAGCCAGGTATTTGAGGTTGCGCACCCAAGCCATGAATATGAGTGGTAAGAGAAGGGCGATGATGAAGAGTCTTATATCTACTTCTTCTTCTGCCTGGTTCATGTAGTATGCTGCGACCTGGGGAAAATATTTATTTATACTTAGCAGGTAAGTTACCATATAATTTGTGGTAGGTATGAAAGTTGGTACAATAGGAAAACCTAAAATGTTACTGAAATCATTATGTTGTGAATTTTGTATGACTTACTTGAACAATATTCTTCGCAATGAGAACTGTGTAAACGGAGCAAGTACCGAAGTACGTCAGAAAGAGACTCACGACGATGAAGATTCTGAAAAGAATATAAATGATAAGGTGAATGACCTAATACTGGGGTAATACCTGTCTGTATTCTGTGCTAATACTCAATTATTGTATCATCACTTTCTGAAAAAATAAGTTTGTTAGTAGGTACTGTAGGTAGGTACTTAGGTAAATAGGTAGAACACATCATGAGGTGCTCTATAAGTTATCGTGCTTGCCATTTAAAGAGACTAGCAATGCAAACTAGCAATAGCAATGAACCGGAAAGACATGCGTAACAAGGACTGTTTTGCTAAAGTTAAAGTAAGTTCGTTTTAGGACGGTCTAGTCCCCGAAACATTGTTTCTGTAAACATCTACATTTTCAGAACCTTTGTATCTGAAACATGTTTCTCAGTGAATACATTAACTTTAATTAATGAAGACTTTAACGTGTCCTCTGGAGCACGGAAGTCCTCGGTTGATAATGCCACTAGCACTCACCCATCCATTTACCTACTGATCGCTAAGAACTTGCTTAACTTTGGTGATCTATCTACTCGTAGAACGACTAAACAATCTACAACACGAGAGCACTACGGCTTCAGATGATGATTGAGTAAAAAAGACCGTAAATATTTTAACTGCCTTTGATTGCTTACCTAAACACATTGGCCCAGCGCCGTAAAGATAGTGGTCCGTTTTCAAGAGCAGCTTCACCAACTTCAGGAAAAGTCATGTGCGTTCTTCTTGTTTTTTTGTACAACACGTGTGAACATTTGACCTGTGAATAAATAATTAATTAGGTAGGGATTTGTCTTATCGGAGGCTGATAACATTGATGTACAAGTGATCCTTCGCTTCAGAAAAAACCGGACAAGTGCGAGTCGGACTCGCCCACCGAGCGTTCCGTACAAAGACTAAAGTAGGTACCTACGTACTTATCCATAACAGGGATTTCATTTTTTTATTTTTCGTCATTTTGAGTCAATTTTGAGTTTCACAATGAGTTTTTTTCAGCAAATGTTTGCATGATCCGATGATAATTGTTCTGGATATGGTTTATAATAGCTGATTGTGTATAGTGCGTCTCAAAGATTAGTGTTTGCGATTCTTGGGTGTTATTATAATTGAAAATTGTATTCTAATTTAACTTTGTCATTGATAAAGCTGTGTACTAACCAGGATGTAAGAGCAGTGGGTGCAGACCACAGCCACAAGGATGGTGAACAGTATTCCATTGAGAAGACCCGCGCACTTGAAGGCTTTGGGCATGGCCAGGATGCCTGTACCGAGAGACGCCTTCAACAGGTGAGTCAGGGTGTCGTTGTTCCTGAAATATTTATAAAAATACTTAGGTTCATGTCTTGAAAATAAGCTAATAGGTAAGTTTATCTAAAACTAACGTTCCTACTTTGGTGAAACATAATTATTCGGCGTGTTTCATTGTGCTGTCGCGATTTGCGATTTTATACTATAGGTACCTATAACATTGCCTACTAACTTTTTGTAAAACACACCGTTTGTCTTGAACGACAAACATTTTGAAATTTCTAACTTAATAAGTAATATTAATATACGATCGCGGTGCCATTGATAAGTTTTTTCGCTAGGCAGCGGAAGCACCCTTCTACTAAAATGTCGCATGAGCAGCAGTTCAAATAAAGAAACTAACCCGGACCAAGTAGTCAGTTTTTTCACCAAAACAGACTAAGTAGTCTGTTATGGTTCTTAGTTGCCACATATTCCATCCGTTAACATAATTGTAATGTATAGGCTAGATACTAAAATCATCATCATCGTTTCAGCCACATGGCTACTGCTGAACAAAACAACTAGGTACCTATAATACCTACTAATAATGCATGACAAAGAATCGAATTAAAAAATCGAAGACCTCTGTAGCGCAGTGGGTGAAGGTCCGCATGCGATGCAGAAGGTTGCGGGTTCGATCCTCCTGCAGGATAAATGTTTGTATGGTCTAGCTAAGGTACTATGAAAGGTCCAGCATTATTTATTAATTTAAGTCAAAAACCTACGTGTTTTGAGGATATTCAAGATAAAGTTTTCATGATCCTGTACCTTTACTTAGCGGATCTCGGCATTGGTAAAGTTAGCCGTTTTAATTCGCAGTTGACGCTTTTCCATACAAACTTATCTACTAAGCATTGGTTGTACTGTAACAATAGGTATATCTAAACAAGTACTTACGATGTAGGGTTATCCAGTTTGCGTTCGGCGAATGGGTCGAATTCCGCTGACTCAGCATCTTTGCTCATATTGTATCTGTAAACATTGCATTTCTTCTTCACTTGCAACATGATTTATTGGAAAATGCAAGGTACAATGCCTTGTAGCGCGATGTTATAGAATGTCATTGAACTTCTTATCCATCCAGAATTCAAATTATTAGATAAATATGAGCGAGAAATCGTTTTGTACTTCATTAAAACAAATAACTTAAAAAAGGAACGAGGAATTTATTATTTTATATAATAACAGGTACAGATTATTTTAGCAGGTATAGCTAGGAGTGTCTACCACTTAAAGTCACTGTCATCAAAATGTATACTTTTTAAAAACATGATTGTATTTCAAACACAGAGGTTTCAAAACTAGAGAGGAAAACCGTTTGATTGGTATGTTTTACAGGAAGGACCTACAGTTTAATCGTAATTAAAAATATATTTACTTTATGCTATTTACTTACTTGCTAACAATTTTCTCATTCCTCTTTTCCTCTGGAGACAGGAATGTCTCCAGCTCTTGAGGAGCAGGTATACTGCCATTGGTTTCCTGAAATAACAAACCTATCATCAATTTTATTGGTTTCTTCTAATCCCACTTGATTGATCAATATTTCGTTGAATTTTTCAAAAATATGATTCTAAACAGAGAAGGAATCATTTTATTGGAATAAAAATCCTAATAAAGTATCTCCTGATACACCGTAATCTGACTAGGTACTCCTATTGATTTGTGTAGGTACTTACATTAACCATTTTGATGCTTTGTTAGAACTCTTGATCTGTAAAAAAATACAAAGTAGTATTAGGTGAATGTTCAAATCATCAATAAAGCTCCTTTCCACAATTTGGAGAACGGGCAGGCATGTATGAAGCGCCGCCCAAGTCAAAAAACGATCGCCCGCAGAGTGGACGTATAGTGAAATGGGTGACCTTCTAAAACACTACATTTGATTGTATGACAGCAAAAAAATCCATCCTACAGAAATCGAGATATTTGCAGTTAAAGGTGGTGACTTTTACCATCATGTTTTTTGACTAACAGGCTTCCCACAGACAAGCCACTATGGGCATTCGATAGAACTTTAGAAGCACTACATTTCATTCTATGACAGATAAAAAATCCATCCTGCAGAAATCGAGATATTTGCAGTTCAAGGTGGTGACTTTTACCATCATGTTTTTTGACTTACAGGCTTCCCGCAGACAAGCCACTATGGGCATTCGATAGAACTTTAGAAGCACTACATTTCATTGTATCACAGCTAAAAAATCCATCCTGCAGAAATCAAGATATTTGCAGTTAAATGTGGTGACTTTTACCATCAATGTTTTTTGACTTATAGCCTTCCCGCAGACAAGCCACTATGGGCATTCGATAGAACTTTAGAAGCACTACATTTCATTGTATGACAGCTAAAAAATCTATCCTGCAGAAATCGAGATATTTGCAGTTAAAGGTGGTGACTTTAACCATCATGTTTTTTGACTTATAGGGTGAGAGCCAGCGACCGGCAGACCTTCGTCATTTTATAAAGGCTGAGACTTTGTCTGTGTGTAGTCCCAGTATGGTTATGTACGATCCCCAAATATGAAGTTTGGATCCGGGTGGCTTTGGGAGATATGAGGCATCAAAGGTGCCCTAAATAGCACCCAAGATTCGTCATTTTACCAAGGCTGAATTTGATATAATATGTTACTTAGGGAGCTATAAAAAGAGGTTTCCCAAGCGGGCAGACACCTGCGATGGTTCCTTCATCATGTCGGTCAGCCTCAAAGTTTACCGTAGGATCGAGCTCGGGTGATTTTAATAAGGAAATCTTTAAGGTATAAAGCTCATTTTGATATATTTGGCTTGAAACAGTATTAGAAATCACGTCGTCCTTTGTCAGATCCCTAGTACAGTTCCAACCCCCTGATAGTCACCCTTAAACAAAAGTAATTGTAAGTATGCTTTCGTAGTAGTATAAAACTTGAACTTTGTGTATGTTACTTGAGGAGCTATAAAAAGATGTTTGCCAAGCAGGCAGACACCTGCGGTGGTTCCTTCATCATGTCGGTCAGCCTCAAAGTCTGCCGTATAAAACATGTATGCTACAAGTATAAAACATGTATGCAACATGT
Organism: Epirrhoe alternata; assembly: GCA_963565295.1. NCBI lineage: Eukaryota > Metazoa > Arthropoda > Insecta > Lepidoptera > Geometridae > Epirrhoe > Epirrhoe alternata. Next base: position 9,615,486 of record OY751375.1, read on the forward strand.
ATCAAACAAGTATGCAACAAGTATAAAACATGTATGCAACAAGTATAAAACATGTATGCAACATGAATGCAACAAGTACAAACAAGTATGCAACAACTATAAAACATGTATGCTACAAGTATAAAACATGTATGCAACAAGTATAAAACATGTATGTAACAAGTATAAAACATGTATGCAACATGTGTAAAACATGTATGCAACAAGTATAAAACATGTAGGCAACAAGTATCAAACATGTAGGCAAGAAGTATCAAACAAGTATCAAACATGTAGGCAACAAGTATGAAACAAGTATAAAACATGTATGCAACAAGTATAAAACATGTATGCAACAAGTATCAAACATGTATGCAACAAGTATCAAACATGTAGGCAACAAGTATCAAACATGTATGCAACAAGTATAAAACATGTATGCAACAAGTATAAAACAAACGGTAAACCAAAGTTTACCGTTTATATAAAATGACGAAAGTTGACTCGTAATTTTCCATACTTTGAGGCTGACCGACATGATGAAGGAACCATCGCAGGTGTCTGCCCGGTTGGGAAACCTCTTTTTATAGCTCCCTAAGTAACATATATCAAATTCAGCCTTGGTAAAATGACGAATTTTGGGCACCTTTGATGCCTCATATCTCCCAAAGCCACCCGGACCCAAACTTCATATTTGGGGATCGTACATAACCATACTGGGACTACACACAGACAAAGTCTCAGCCTTTATAAAATGACGAAGGTCTGCCGGTCGCTGGCTCTCACCCTATAAGTCAAAAAACATGATGGTTAAAGTCACCACCTTTAACTGCAAATATCTCGATTTGTGCATTTTACCAAAATAGCACCCAAGGGATGTTAGGATGGATTTTTTAGCTGTCATACAATGAAATGTAGTGCTTCTAAAGTTCTATCGAATGCCCATAGTGGCTTGTCTGCGGGAAGGCTATAAGTCAAAAAACATTGATGGTAAAAGTCACCACATTTAACTGCAAATATCTTGATTTCTGCAGGATGGATTTTTTAGCTGTCATACAATGAAATGTAGTGCTTCTAAAGTTCTATCGAATGCCCATAGTGGCTTGTCTGCGGGAAGCCTGTAAGTTAAAAAAGATGATGGTAAATGTCACCACCTTTAACTGCAAATATCTCGATTTCTGTAGGATGGATTTTTTAGCTGTCATACAATGAAATGGAGTGTTTTTGAAGGTCTACCCATTCCACCATACGCCTACTCTGCGGGCGATAGTTTTTTGATTTGGGCGGGAATGCCCATTCTCCTTTAATGTCATTATTTAACCCCACGCAAAAAGTACCAAAGGTTATATTGTGTTTAAGGGCGCGTACTACCTCAAAACTGCTTCTACTCTGGATCATATCTATAAAAGTATTGGACCAATATTATTGAAAAAAATATATATTATAGTTGAGGATATCCACTGTTGCTCCATTGTAGTGAAAACACGATTACTAAATATTTTCTCGATAGAAAATAATCACAAACTTCCCTCTGAATTTTACTTAAAAACAAAAGTACTCAATAAATACTTTAGCTAGACTAGTAAAACTTCGTATCTAAACTCAGCTTAGTACACTACGTGGTCCCATTGTTCCGAATTTTGATCTTTTTTTGTTTTTGTCCTTTTAATTAGCTAAAAAGTGTTTTAGCTCCGTAAATAACACTGCGCATCCATAGCTCTGTACTCCTCACACGCCGAACAAATCACACTCGCTGTCCCGCTTACAAAATGTTGGCGTATTATGTGCCCTTAACGGAGTAGGTATTTGTGTGTGCCCTCGTTACTTCTAATCGGGTGAACCTATTATGATTCCTATTTTGTTGTTTCAAAGGTCACTAAATCGAGAGTGGTCTAAGACCACATATTTTCATGGATCATCCAATTCAAAGTGATCCCAGCGGTCTTAAATCTGAATGAATGCATTTTGTCTTTGACTTTGTTCCAAGAAAATATGTGCAATGCAACCGTTTGATGTAATTTTTTTTTATTTTTTGTACTCGTACCTAGGACAATGAAAATACTTTAAAAATGTATTACTTTACAGTTACAGATGTATTTCTGTCCTATTAAAGGAGGTTAAGTGAAGGGTTAGTTCATTTACCAGTTAAAAAAATAAGACGGGTCGGCTGCACAAAACTTAACTGAGCATATCAATATCGAAGAACCGAGTTGACCAAACAATTGAAACGTTAACCCACATTGCATCATATTAGTAGAGATTGGTAGTTAATACCTACATAAGACAGGGCAGCGACTGGGCATTTGCTTTTAATTGTCTGTCTGCCTGTCTGCATATTTATTGACCAAGTGGCTTTAACCCTGTCTCGTTTATCTTATTGCTTAAAATCCAAGTTTCATATTTTTTTGAGAAGTAGTTAAATATAACCCCAATGGCGGAAGACGACGTCGCGGTAGACCTAGATTGTGGTGGAGAGACGAGCAGCAGCTGGAAAGTTGTCCTCCATAGCACAAGACCGACAAAGGTGGAAGGAGGATGGGAGACCTTTGCCCTCCAGTGGGACCATGCGGGCTAGTAATAATAATAAATAAATATAACTGAAGTCCTTAAAAGTTTGGGATAATTTGTGATAATAAGCTATGGTAAACACAGTACATTTTAGTATAATACGTAATATAGGTATTCTTCAGTGAGCAATATGGAATTTCTTTGTTTTAAGAATACAGGTTGAGGTTTTTTTTTCAGGGCCACTTAGGGAAAATCTGAACCCGTGAGAGTTATCGAATAGTCTATGATAGAGCACTTGAAATATACAGGATATTTCAAGTGCTCTATCATAGTGTCCTTACCGTGCCGTGTAGGTAAGGCAGATTACATATCTAATAATTTCAATATTCGGATTAGAATCAATATTACCTACTTATACTTATACCTTCCTAATTACACATTCGCAGTAGGTAATGAGAATACCTACTTCATGACGCCAACAAAACAAATTATTTACTTAGTTTAATAATTTACTCTGGTAATTAGGAACTAGACTTTTTAATTTTAAAATAAATTTCTGCAAATATTAGGTAGGTATTTTAGGTAGCAATTTTTTATTCCCACCGACCATACTGATGGAGAGGCTAATGTGGTCGTTGTTATATCATTTTAACAATTTATAAATACCTATAACTATATTAGACCTTTTAATGTACTTTTTTTTTAATTAAAAAGAAAACCGACTTCAATGTTCGACTTATACGGCGCGGCGTTTCTGAGGAAGAATTTTTTTTAGTTTTACGGGAAAACTTTGGGGCATGTATCATATATGTATTTGTACATGCCTCTGACTACCCCCTTAGACATCTTCATGGGATCTGGAATATAAAGATCTGAGAGAATGTCTACCGCGCCTTGGGGATACAGTCGTGACCCTGTTTACGTTTTACTATCAATCCCTCAGGAATAAAACCAACTTGAAAGTATATTCTATCAAACAAAAAAATAATTTTTGAAATCGGTCCATGATTGACGGATATATCGGTGAACATACATACAGCCGAACATGGAACCGCCTCCTTTTTTTGAAGTCGGTTAAAAATGCGGCTACATATCAAATAGTTAAGTTTGTTGACTGAACGAAAAAGATATACTACGTAAATAAGTACCACATAGTATTGACGATCATAGAAGCTAGTGATGAAACTTAGGTAAGTTTTATCGTAATAATATTATTTGTTTACGTACATGCCAATATATCGTGTTATTACGATAACAGTTACATAATGTCTCTGTAATAATAAACTTTGGTTTGCAATGGAAACCGTGACTTTCGTGTTATTGTTCAAATTTGACGCTTTTTTACTCATTCTCTTTTTAATATCATACCATTTACGTAATAAATACCTACAATAAGATATTTTAGAAAAGTATTGCCGTAATAGTTTTCAGAGTACCTACAGAATTAGATGGCGCTATTAATAGGTGTCGGTGAGCAGTCACGTGGCCGAAGACGAATCGAAGAATTTATTCTCATCTCAAAAATGCCCAACGCGCAGATAATACACCACAGACAAAATAATATAGCCTACACTAACGTAAAAATCGCGTGTTATCATAATTAATTATTATCATTTTTAATGTTTTATCTATTCTAAATTAGAAATGTTATAGTACCTAGGTATGTAGGTAAAACTGTAACTTTCAATACGAGTATAATATTTCAAAAATGTACACCATATTATAATTATTCAGTAGATATACTGATTGGTTGATTTCACTATAAATATTTATTAAATCAATAACTCACGAGATCTTCGCAAATCAGTGTGAAGCGTCCGGTCGCGTTGGTTGTCGAAGCACTACTGATACAGGCAGGACGATGATGCTGAACGACTTCAATACTTTTATCGCTTATCAATTGCAAGTAAGCGCTACGCCGTAGATCTTATGAGCCACGGATATAAAGATGAGCCCTGTGAAGGCCGTTCTAAACTTTGAGGCGAGTGCAAAAGGAGTTTGAATGTTCCTGTCTAATTGGTTTTACACCTTTCGAGTTTTTACCAGAGAATTCAGTTATTCAGTTATTTATTCACTTTAAATTATCATTACAGATTAATTTTAAATCTAATGCGATAATCTAGATGAGATTGAGATCATAAACTTATAAACTATTTATTTACAAAGGACACATTTTATAACAAACAGAAAAAAAAATTAAAAAAATGATAACAACTCGTTTTAAAAAATTATTTAGGTAAAATTAGATAACGACTTTAAATAGGTAGGTACTTATTTAAATATTGCGTGGGTACATATCCAACTAAGAATGAAATAAGTTAAAATAGTATCTACTTTATGTGTAGGTACTTAGCTAGGGTAACTACCAAGGCAGAAGGAGACTAGGCTCTTCACAGTAGGTCAAGCAAGCTCTCACCAAGGCTGGCCATGTGACATGGAACACATCAAACTCCATGTTCGAGAGCAGTAGTGCATTGAGATGGCGTTGTGCGCGGCATACAGGGGACTGTTGATGAGCTACAGTGCGTGCAGTTCTAGGCGCAAACAATGGCACACGCCCAGGACGGAATCTAATGCGATGCTCTGGCACGTACAATCGGCTTACTTCCTCAAGTAATTCAGGACAGATTAGGACACCACGTAGGATCCTACAGATAGTTAAGATTTGTTCGCATAACCTACGCGTTTCCAGTGAGTGGAATCCTAGAGTGCCCTGAAGGAATCTGGTCGGGTAAAGGAATGGGTAGTACCCGTATGCCTTTTTGTACAAAAAGCGCAGAAATTTTTTCTGCACTCTTTCCACCATTAAGGCATACGTCACTTCATGCGGGCTCCAGATACATGCACTTGATTCTAATTTAGACCTGACGAGGGCGAAATATAATGATTTTATTGCGTTAATGTTAGAAAAGTCTCTGCAGATTCTTGTAATAAAGCCTAGTTTTTTGAAGCTATCTATTGTGAGTTTTTTGATTTGAGTGTGGAAAGTAAGTTCAGGTTCAAATGTAACACCGAGGTCTTTAATGGTATGCGGTCTTGTCAGAAGCTCTCCATTCAAGAATTGCTTTACTAGTAGAGTAGTTTACCATTGCTCTCGTTTTTATTCTGATGATAATGCTGGCTCATTTTGTAATGAGGTCCCTAAGCTTAAACACATTAGTCTCGATAAAAAAATTCCCTCTATTGCCACTGCCCCGAGCTAATGCTAACCTCATCCACCCAGTTTTTTTAATAATCAGCCTATTTTCTGAGTTTTGTTGAACAACTCCTGACTCTAACCTCAGATCAGCTCGCTATCGACATATTATTGAATTGTCACCGAAGACTCATTAGTTGTGCACAAAATTGAAACTCGATTGTGGGGTAAATTGAGTTTGAAAGATTGGACTCGAAAAAAAAAGATGCTTTCTTAAGTAAAAAAATATTGCAAGTAAAAATAAAAGAATGAAATGGGATTAAGCGGGCTACGTGAGCCGAATGCATCCCGATAGATGGGTTAAGATCGTGACGCAGTGGGTGCCTGCGATGTGCAGCAACGCTAAGGCCGGCATCGAAGACGCTGGCGCGCTGGCGTAACGATCTCGATGCATTCCGGGCTGACTGGTGGGACGAAGCTGGCGACCCCAACAAAATAATGGGGGATGAAATTCCCAGCAGTGGGACAACATAGGTTAGAAAAAAGCTGTTAAAATTTACCTTAAGTGCTGATTTATTTTTCCTTTGTAAAAGCTAATAAAATCAGTAAGAACTGCTCACCTTTATTTGAACCTTTTGTTATTCAAAACATGGTTTCCGATGGTGAAGCGATAGTATTCCGAGGATACACGAGTTGGATCATCTTGACCTCGCGGTCACAGACGATTTTACAGATTATTGATGCTTATCTAAATCCTTTTCCTTGTTGACATTGTATAGGCACTCATGATTATATTAATCCTTTATTTTGACAAGGTAAATACCTTCTCGAAGAATCGCACACTTCGCTCAATTTTAGAACAAAACATTACAATGAATATAAAGATGTACCTACCTAGTATGTATCTTTTTTACCCTCGTTTAGCTCGGGAGTAAACTCTAGAATCCTACTGTGTCTATTACGAGTAAAGAAAGGTACCTAAATAATACATTTTATCCAGATACCGATATAGGTAACATAACAAATATTTATGTTTTTGTCTTGGGTGAAAATTGAAAGCACGACTGGCTGACAGATCAAAAAGCAGAGCGAAGCAAAATACTCAAGAGGGGAGTCAAATCTAAAAAGATTTGAGCAATTCTGATTTTACTCAATAATTTTAATGCGATGGACATATAGTTATTGCACACGAGAATGACTTGCATTTTATTTTAGTTTTCGCAAAAGTGAAATCCTGACTCTGTGTCTTGGATTCATGAAGACTTTATTTAGGCCGGCATTATCGAATTATACAGGGTGTAAAAAGACGTCTACCGAAGCCGAAAGGGGTAGATACAGCATCCCAACACACAACCAAATCCAAAAAGATTTTCCGAAAAAATCATTATATCCGGAGAAAACAGCGTTTGAAGAGTGCTGTTTGCGTATGTTCACGTAGATTGCTGGATTTTGAGTTTTATTTTAACTATTTCTTTCTTTTACAAATGAAATTATTAGGTAGGTATGATCTTATTATGTTGTAAATAACCGAAAATAACATAAAATGCTAAGTCAAAAAAAAATCGCGTTTTTTTCCGCTAAATATGTTTAGAATCATGGGCTGATTGTAACCTATCAGTTTTTGGTACCTAGTTGTCTTTTTACACCCTGTATAAAATTCCTGCTATGTTTTTCTATAAGTGCTTATTATCTGGCTGCGTTAGTTATATCCGAGTAAATCATTGACTCAGAAACTTGGTTTGGCTAGTAGAGAACGATATAAGTAGCCATTACACTCTGAGTGAGGCTGTTGGCTCGCAAAATTAGTTGATCTGTTTCTTAAATTCACGATTGCGGGAAATGAAAGTCACAGTTTCTTATGAAAAAAATACAATACATTTTACGCTCTGTTAGTTGTGTACGTGTTATCATGGTATCGTATCGTGAATTTACCAGTTTCGACAGCACGACCACAAGTTTATACCGTTTGGAGTTTTTTATCACTTAGTTATTGTGTAAAATTTCTGCAAATAATTATGTATACTTACTACTTATTGCAAAGTTTTTGCTTACAGGAACAGTCTCTACGATTTACATGACTTTACAAAATAAATTAGAATCAATGGAACTTCGGGATATGTTTCAAATGCAGCTAGCAAAAATCGGGACAAACATTCAAACAAATCAAGCTTGTAGAAATAATAAACTTTTTTCCTGTTCATAATATTAGTTTAGTAGATTTTACAAGTCCATAGGTAAACAAAATAGCTGGGTTTCGTTGAAGTTAAAACGTGCCAGCAATAACAATATCATTGCTTACGAGTGTTATTAGTATATGCCCTTATTTACTAATATTGTTTATGTTACCTAATTACTATGTAATCTTCAGATACTCGTGTTATTTACGAATCGAAGTTATTTACGGAACGGAATATGTTATCATAAACAACTGGTTTATGATAAGTAATTATTTGTAATGTCCCATTTTACTAGTGATTTTTTACTTTACCCGGGTTAATAGGTAGGTAACAGGTTCACAGTCCGGATGTGGTCAATGGACGGAGGGTGCTAGCAAATCATTTATTCTACATGTAATAGGAACACTTAAAGCAAATACTTACTAAGTAGATACGTACGTAACATTTTACGGGAGCCTAGATAATGGTTTAGTGTTTTTTCGAAAAAGTAAAAAATATTTCATAGTGTGTGCAAATTACTGACCATTGATTTGCTACTAACTCTACTTATACAGAATGGTCACGTGCGAAGTCCCGTGCTTAGATAAAATAATTCAATTAATTTCCCTATTACGCGTGGATAGCATGCATGTGGGTACAGTCAGCGTCTTAAACTGGTAACCCCTCTAATAGGCAGTGTGTACCTGCGCGCTTCGTGCGAGGGGCTACCAGTTGGTGACGTTGACTGTAGTAGGTATTAGATGCAGTATCAAGTTTATAATTACATATTTACAATGCAAATTCCTACATACGTATAAATAACTAAATACACCAACGACTATATAACACTGGACACTGCTCCAAAGTTGGGGTAGGGTACGTTATCTTCTGGACAGGCACTGGCTGAAAAGGCTCTGCCGGTTTCCCAGACCCCCTCCATTCCAGGCGACGTGACGCCGGAATAGCTACCCATAACACGCACGGGCTCGCCAGGCATGTCTGTCGGGCAGATCCATGATTTCGCATACACACACGGGTATGCCCGCCAGGCGAGACTCAGATCCGTCACGGGAATGATCAGCTGTTGTCTTGTAACAACATACATCTCTTTCAAATCAAAAATGAGCTTTATTATGTGGTGGTTTTGTCTTGAAGAAAGAAAACGAAGAAAAGTTCATTATGACATGACTGTCACCTCTCAGGGAGTCCCACATACCCCTCTCGTCCCCCCAGCAGGAGGGGATGCGTAACGCATTCTAGTACGAAAAAAGTACTTACGTTGTTTTAGAAATCAAGATAATTGTAAAAAAAAACACTGGCACTCGGGGAAGTAAAAACTTTAACAATTACGTGTGTATTTTTTTTTAAATCTACAGGAAATATTTTATTGTGCAGAAAATACTTTAAATAAAATGTTAAATTATACATATGATTTTTTTTACTTATCAATATAATGAATTTCTGCATACACACCGCTATTTTTCAAGTAAATTATCGGTTCAAGGAATGTGACATAAGTTTGCCTATTTGCTGTTTTTTTTTTATAAGTAGATTTTTTTGTAAGTAGTTTTTTAGAGATAAATATTTGCAGATCATACAAACATTTATCCCGTGGCGGGGATCGAACCCGCAGGCCGCAACCTTCTGCGTCTCAAGCGGGCTTTCACCCACTGCGCCACAGAGGTCGTCAAACTAACTATGATGCTTTGATTTACGCGTGAATTTTGTGTTTATTTGTAAAACGTTCACATGGTTTATGCATATAACTAAAGATGACCTTATGGGTAGATAATCACATAATACATAATATCAATACTTTAATACATTAACTTTACATAATTATTTACTGTGTTCATAGAGTACCTACTCATAGTGTTGTAGCAAATATTTAATTAAGTGATAAAAGTGTTAGTGCTAGTAGTTACTTAATTTATACATAGTCAAGTTATTGAGTTGGAGGCTTAGATTTTTTTGTATTAATGCATTTGTACCAATACAATGCAATATAAAATAAGAACAATGCTCATACATACATAGAAAATTGTACGAGTAATGGCGCTGGACCTATTCCATCTCAAACAATATCGTAGTACTACAGCGCCAGTTTCCCGTTGAGTGTAGGCTTGCCTCCATGCCAAGCATCTAGTTATGTCATGCATAAACTCAAAATGTGTATGGTTATTCATAGGTTATGCATGACATAACTTCATGTCATGTTTATTAGTAAGGGCCCTAATGTTTGTGTAATATCTGGGGTATTATGAACCAAATAAATCATGAAAAATCACTGTGTTTTGGGACGTCGTGATCTTGTTTAGTATGTCAACTCTATCTTATTAGATAATCGATAGAGTGTAAATAAACCTTTCTGATTGAAACTATTAACTATTCGTTATCAGCTTATCTTTTGCTTACCTATGAAAGTAGCAGTATAATGTTTCAGATGGTATCTGTTTACAAATCATTGAAAGCAGAAGCCAGTCTCATGTTTCGCCCCGGAGACATGAAGCCATGTATGTATTACGTATGCGGCCTATACCTATTATTCTTCGACTTAAAACGGTTGGTACATAAGACTTGTTTTATATTAGACTAGCTATCCGTCACGGTGTTACCCGCGGTCCCTCGGGAAACCTTCACTTTCCCGGAATAAAATATAGCCTATGTTCATCTGGGATAATGTAGGATTCTAATGGTGAAAGAATTTTTCTATTCGGTCGGGTAGTTTCGGAGCCTATAGAATTCAAACAAACAAACATATCTTTCCTCTTTATAATATTTTAATGTGTAGATGCAACTAGATGTAACATAATAAGATCAGAAATGTTGAGTTACTGTAGTTTAACAAATAACAATTTTCTTATCTTTATCGATATCTAGGACTCAAATGTTTTAATTTGATATTGTTTTGGATAAATTTTCACCCATTTGACTGCTTTTTAACCGACTTTAAATAAAGGACGAGGTTCTATGTTCGGTTCTATGTTCATCGATATCTCCGTCAATTGTGAACCAATTTAGTTTGAAAGCGTATCCTCCTGCGGTGGTCCCATATAATAAATAATTGTTTATTTCAGAATACTTTTCATATCAATTAGGTACAATTATACTAGTAGTAGGTTATAGCTATAGACCTAACATATAAATTTTATTCTTCAGGGTTTGATAATTTTCCCGCAAGACTCTGAAAACCTTCTCTCCTAGCCATGTTACAAATAGAAATTGAATCAACAGATAAGGCTGAACTGCGTCTAATGGCATTATTAGTCATTTTATGCATTTCATGTGAAGTTTTGCGGCAAGTGAGTTTTTAGCATTAGGTACTTCGACAAAAGACTATTTAGACTATATAATGCCAGAACCTCACGTGTCGCGATACTTGACATAAAATGTCTGCAGTTTTGGTAATTAATTCCTTTAGACGCAGGTGGAGTCTTATCTGTCGATTCGATTTCTATTCTATTTCGATTTGTATGGTGGGCTTATGGCCTCACTTGACGCCCTGAGTCACACCGCGTCCTGAGTCAAACATTGAAGTCGGTTTTCGTAATAAGACTAAGAAGATTGCCTCTACATCGACCAACTTTGATCCGTGACTCTACTCTTATGAAAGTCCAGACCAAAAAAAAACACGACTGAGGTTGCGACTGTTACCCTTGAAATTCTTAGTCCTCGAGGTCCAATCTAGTCGAAATCTTTAGATGGGTCTACTAATACTACTCGTATTATAGTATTTTTAAGCAGGTATATATGCATCTAGTAATTTAATTTGTATGTAAATTAATTTACGGGAACACTCCATTATTTACAAAAAACAACAAGAACATAAACTACATTACTGAGTCTGATAATAAATAATCAGGTAATATGTTGTACCTAGGTTTTTACTTTGTATGACGTAATCTGCTACTAACGTAATTATGTTGTTGTTCTATTTATGTAGGAGTATAATACCGTAAGGGTGTTCGATGCTACATCAATTTAATGATTACCTACTTACTATTATTTGTAGGTATTTATTAGAAACTAGCTGACCCGCAAAACGTTGTTTGGCTATAGAGATTGTACTTCACTTCACAGCTAGGAACAGACCAAAGTGATCGGACCTCATTTCATAGCCAGGAACATTTTGTACTGGAAAACTAAATTATCGTTTTTATTATTTTCTGTTAATTATTATGTATGTTTCTCAACGTTTAAACCTTCCCTGGACTTTCATGAATATTTCAAGACCAAAATTAACCAAATCGGTTCAGCCGTTCTCGAGTTTTAAGCAGACTAACGAACAGCAATTCATTTTTATTTATATAGATAGATAATGCGCGGACATTTATTTTCAGGTTTTATTGTTTATCGATTATAAGTATCTTAGCCATGCCTATAATACAAAAATTCTTAAATAGACGTAGCTATAGACACAGTTTCTATACTGTGGCCTATTTTATTTTGTTTTTGTAGTTTTTCTTACTGGTTGGGACAGTGTAAGTTCTCTAAAAATAGAGTACGAGTTTATTTTAAAGCTTGAAGTGTTTACTGTTTGCATCTTAGCAAGGCCACAGTAAGTATCAGCAGCACAATAGCACAAAGACTTTGTTTTAAAAACGTCGTCTTGGGCGAGGCGCCAACAGAGATAAAATATAACCATTGGGGACTGTCGGATAAAACATAATTCCTTTATTAGTGTTGTATTCCAACTTCACTCCTAATAAACTCCTTGAAAACCTTTAATACTTCAACTCATATGTCATAGTGACCAAAATTAGTCTTTGCCACCGCCCTACCGCGTCTACTCTAAAGTGATAAACTTGATATTTCAACTAAATATTATATTGTGTTCTATTCGATCGAAAATAAGGTCCAAAACAAGCACCAAGATTCCAGAAAAAAATTATCCTTGAGGTTGCAACGTTAAGACTCATCTACTTAATCAGCAGGACTTCTGAAATCACTTAGTCTTAGGCTTTGCTGAGTACATTCGGATTAGTAGGTAGAGGCCTAGATGTATAATGAGACGGGTCTCAATTCAATACAGTCAACAACATCAATGCGTGCGTTCATTTTGTTGACTGGCGAAAACTGTTGATTGGTAAGTAACTCGGAAATAATCTATTGAGGTAAATAAGCATAACATGACATGCGGCGCCAGTAGTAAATCGGGCAACACAATGTACACTTCGCTCAACGGATCTAGGCAATTGTCAAGTAAGTCGTTTGTCAGTGCAGTGACCGTTTTTTCATACAAAATGGCGTTCTGCTTGCTTACCAAAACCACTCTGAGTTTACGGTAAATGATTTTGAGTTTTATTTTGTTTGTAGAATAGATTATAAACTCAAATGTAATTTTATTCTATCGTGGTCAAGATAAGGCAGCTACTAGCAATAAATTATTTCCTATCCTAATATTAATAGTATTGCCATCAATAGGCTTTGAGGCGGCCGAAAAGTTATAGTAACACAACAAGTTGGCAACCAGCCAACTTGAACTTGTTGATAGGTACCTACAGTCAAGTTTAACTATTGGGATAGGTACATATGAGCAAAAATCAAAGAACCTAATTGGGCACCTAAAGCTAAACAATAGGCAAACAAACCTAAACGCTTCGCAAATATTACGATAAGTATAATGTAATATATACCTAATATAAATCATTTATTGTTTGACCTCGCACTAGGATAAGCTATCTGTATCGATCGTGTCAGATCTGAGTGAGGAAAAAATGCACACATTAGTTCGCAATGGAAGATGCCTGTCACGTAGACCTAGGCTAGGCAGCAGGTACTTACATCTACTTATGCACATTCCAGACCACCCAGAAATACAGCGGCATACCTACACGTGTTCTAAGCACGAGTTGCGTAGCAGCGTTATTTGATGAGTTCTGACATATCATGTATCCGAGCTATTAGGTTGTTCACTCCAAACTAGACACAACTATAGAATAAAAATATCTCGATACGGATTCGAAGAATTATTTTGGCACATGGCATGGCTTTTTGAATAAAACCTTAGTGATAAATAATGTAAGGATAGACCGATTACAGTAGGGCGATAGAGTGCGTAAAAAAAGTATATAAGTAGTTTAACAGTTATCTGGTTCCCATAGTACAAGCTATGCTTAATTTGGGGCTAGATGATGCTGTGTGAAAATGTCCAGCATTATTTAAGTATTTATTTATTCTACACTATACACGCACTTCATTATTTTGAAAATCAATCGAAAGATTCGAAGAACTTTTTCTAATCGAATGCATTAATAGAAAGGAGCGGCAATTTTTTAACTAACACTGTTCAATGTCGATCGATGTATCTATGTAAACCAAAAAAGTAAGTAGGTATATTTACGAGCTATTGCTGCCACTACTCGGGAATAACTGACGTCACTGCTTCATGGAAGGTACCTATTCAAACCTACGCAGGTTATTCCGAATGAAAGCCATAACGATGACTGATACCATTAAGCTACGAGTAGGTACTACTTACCTACTGTAATTGGTAAAAAGTAAGTTCGTATGAGTCAGTGGCCAACTCTGGTGACGGAGTTTTTAGGCCGACTTTAGGCCTCCGTCATGGCTTAACGACTTAAATAGCCGGGACCGACAATTTAACGTGCCCTCCGAAGCACGGAAGCGCTCAGATGAAAATGCCACTGGCGGTCACCCATCCACTTACAGACCATTTCGAACGTTGCTTAACTTCGACGATCTATCAAGAACGACTAAGCAAGCACGACCACGAGCGCTTCACTGTAATTGGTGACGCGTTGATAATAAATCAAGTGCACAAATCAGTAAAAAAAAATAATGATGGTTTGACAGCATCAGTTAGCTCCAAACTAAGCAAAGTTTGTACTATGGGAACCAGATAACTGATACTTTTTGTTTGTAAATACATACATAATATACATAGAAACACCCAGACCCGAGATAAATATTTGCAGATCATACAAACATTTATCCCGCCGCGGGGATCGAAGCCGCAACCTTCTGCGTCCCAAGCGGGCTTTCACCCACTGTGCCTCAGAGGTCGTCTAAAGTCTAAGTAGGTATTGCTAATTTCTAAATCACAAGAAATGTCCCTTTGCTGATCTAACTCGTATTAGGTACCTAAAAGCTAAGAGTAGGAGAATGGTTTTGTTTTTTGGCTAACTTCACGAAATCCATTGACCGGGTTAAAACTGTCTGAAAATATATATTTTCCCCTTCTTCTGGCGCCGGTTAAAACGTATCGTAGCTTGTTGTGAAAATCAGTGTCAAGAAATTAACAGCTACGTATTTACAAGTGGTCGTTCAACGCGACCATGACCTAAATAATCAATTGATATCGGCCGCAGAAATACATAAAACTGAAAATAGCTGCCATATCAGTGAGTGCAATAAATACATGTACGAAAATATTGCAAGGTATTGATACTTTTATGACGTCCATGTTTCCGGCAATAAAACAATATAAAAACACTCTTGCATACCTATGCAAGTACTCGTAATACGTTATCCTACTAATACCTCTACGTATAATATAAATGATGCGAAAGTACTACTACGTAATACTACGTATAAATAAAATAATGCTGGACTTTTCACACAGCATTTTGTTCTCTTTCGCGCAGAATATGGAGTGCAGTGTGTCTATATAGTAATAACAGTTATAAACAAGTACCTAGTTTAAGTATGGTATTGGTTCGTTCTAAACTAAAGTTTAGTTTTTTTACGACGATCCTTAGATAGCTTGACTGATTCTATTGTATTTTGTAATTTTATGTACATATTGTAGAAGCTTAGTTTCTGTAAATAAAATTAACTAAAGTTAATTTCTAGTTAGCCTGGATTCAATATTGTAGTTTGATTTATTGGTTTGACGCAAACCAATTCTGTAATTGTGCCATGCCTATTGCATCACTTGAAGGTAGTTGTATCCCTGATCAACGGTTATTGACTCCCAGTCAAATGCAAATCACTTGTTACATACCCTGGTCAGATTTATATTATACTACTTATTTAGAAATAGTTGACCCTAAATTTTATCGCGTTGATTTATTGGAGGTTCTCAATTCATTTATTTATTTATTTAATTCGACTGTATTGCTTTTTTTTCTCTTGTTAGGTCTATGTCTGAGACGTTAAAAAAACTGTAAACTTCTGAATAAAGGCTTATAATTATTATTATTATGTATGTCTATGGTTATTTGTACTCCCGAGGTGGTCCCATACCTATAAATTTTATTCCTGGGGGATTGATAGATTTCCCGCAAAACTCTTAAAACCTCATCCTTGCTTAGGAAGTCGGTTTTCTTTTTAGTTTTTAAAACGTAATTTATATTATTTTCTTTTGTAGGTAATATGATATGTAGACCAAAAAAAAAAACACTCATAGGGGTTTTTTTTCTACCTACCTAACCTACACAATGTCCACAGCTCTGAGTATGATGCACAGAACTGAAATATAGATACAGTTAATTTCTCTCTACATGAATGTAATAGGTACCAACATACATTAAATTCATGTAGAGAACGTACCTACTTAGTATAGTAGTATAGTACATACCTCCAATACGAGTACTTATTAGGTCTATGTTCAACTTTTTTAAACAAAGCATTTTGTTAGTGCATAATTAAGCTAGGTAGCAATGACTATGCATTCAAATAAGTATTACTTAGCGAACAGTAGGTACAGTACGTTCAACTAATCTAGGCATTCGTGAAGTTAGCCGTTTCGATGCGCAGTACACGCCTTTTCATACATAATTGTATTTTGTTCATCGAAACGGGTAGGTAACTTCACTACCGACCTCTGTGGCGCAGTGGGTGAAAGCCCGCTTGAGACGCAGCAGGTTACGGGTTCGATCCCCGCCGCGGGATAAATGTTTGTATGATCTGCAAATATTTATCTCGGGTCTGGGTGTTTCTATGTATAATATGTATGTATTTACAAACAAAAAAGTATATAAGTAGTGTATCAGTTATCTGGTTCCCATAGTACAAGCTATGCTTAGTTTGGGGCTAGATGATGCTGTGTGAAATTGTCCAGCATTATTTATTTATTTATTATTTATTTATTCACTAATGCCCCAGATAATATACCTAATAGAGTACTAATGCCTAGATCCATGGCCGAACTGTAAGCGGTGCTTTAGGTAGAAACATTCATTGCATTTACGTAGTACCTACATAATGTACCTAATTAGACTTATTGTGTTGCATCCGTCGTTCAATTAAACGCCGTTTACACAATACCATTCTGGCATACCATTCGCGCCTCTCGCTGTCTCAAAGTCAACGGAGCAAGAGTTAATATTCTGTGGCAAGAGATAAGAATGGTATCGTGTAATCGCCGTCTAAGTTATAAATTGTCCCTAAATCGACAACACGCAATGACGGTTATTTGGTTTAAGTCTATCGGTCATTTCCCTATTACCGTTAAACACTCTAGACTCCACTAAATACTAATCTTCTTTCTACGGTAGGTTACAAGCCACCTGCGATCATAAAGATGGGATGCGTTTTACTTTGTATTTCCACTCTGCCAAAATGTACACGATTCCAAATCATGTGCGTCATATACGTTAGTGTGCATAAAAATGAGGGTGTATTGTCATTTTTATGCATAAGGTTCTAGTTTGTCTGAGCCAGCTACATCCATACTAAATTATAAATGTGATAGTAATTCCGTCTATCTGTCTGTTTGTTACCTTTTCACGCCTAAACCACGAACAGATTAGACTGAAAATTGGCATGGATAAAGGTTGTATCCCAGGGAAGGACATAGGCTATTTCCCGAAATATACTTTTATCCCGTAAAAATCCCGAGGGGCCGTAGTAGGTACGTAAGTATCCAAATCTGATCAGCAATTTCAGCGTGCAAGGTAAACAAACATACCTACATGCATCCAAACATTCGCGTGCACATAATATAGGTATTTATAAGTAGTAGGTACAGATATCGTCTCTTCATAAACTGATTATTGAATTGAACTAGTACCTACTTACTCGTAGAACATCAAGTTATTTCTATAGAAATACACAAAGGTTAGACGGGGTCGAACGATCATCCCTAAGCTCGTAAGACAGAATTGTTTTATCAACATCCGCACGATATCAAGTACCTAACGATAACAAGATAATGTGGAGACGTTAATAAAAATAAAAGATAAACTCTAGTCTTAGTACAGTGCGCCCAACCAATCTTTAGCTCTCTGAAGCTAGTTAGGTGCACTAAACGATTGCGCAAGTTTGGTAGAGTAGGCGAGATAGGAAGATGCAACAAACTGAGCTCAGGAACCCATTTTTGATGAACGCTAAGACGAACACAGCGTTGTTATAGCTACAACATCAATCTTCGTCTTTTAGGCGTTATCAAAAATGGGTTCCGCGCAGCTACTTCGGAGAGCTAAAGATCGGTTGGGCGTACTGTAGTCGTACTTTTAAAGTTTTAATTCGGAGAATTTGTATAAGATGAATGTATTGTTTCAAAGTCGTTTTGTTAAACATTATTGTTAGTCTTTGTTCTTTTATTACAATAATTTTATTGTTTCTCTTTTAAGAAGTCATACCTACTAAGGTACTTACTGCCACTCAAGGTACCTACGAATTTGAGAGGTCATGTAGGTATGTAATATGTTTTAACTCTACCTAAAAATACTTTACATAATTTCTAAGGACATTTGATAAACTCTGTAGGAACCATTGAGTTATACAAAAGCTTGGGGCTTGAATCATAAGAAAAGATTACCTACCTACCGAAAAGGTTCCTATTATTATTAGTTAGGCTTATTCCACTAATCCCCGTTGACAATTCCCATTGAGCACTACAAACAAAATAAAGACTTTTACCAACAATTCATTTACTTTACAACTTTATTGTACCTACTCCACGCAAATTAATGAATTCTATTCTATTCTTTACTAGTGCCTTACTAGAAACTATTCTAATCGTACTATGAAAGGACAGAAACAAATCAAGATTATCTACCTAAGTATGTAAATGTTCAGGCAAAGTTTGTACTCGTAAAAAGAGCTAACTTGAAAAAAACCGGCCAAGTACGAGTTGGACTTGCGCACAAAGGGTTCCGTACTATAAAAACGGCAAAAAAAATCACGTATACAACAGGAGCCCCCTTAAATATTTATTTTATTAGGTATGTTTTTTAGTATTTGTTGTTATAGCGGCATCAGAAATACATCATAAGTGAAAATTTCAACTGACTTAGGTACTATCACGGTTCATGAGATACAGCCTGTCGACAGACGGACAGACGACAGACAGACAGCGAAGTCTTTCTTAGTAATAGGATTTCCGTTTTACCCTTTGGGTGCGGAACCCTAAAATGGCCAATTTTTTGCGGTTACTTCGAGGCACTAACCTATTATTACACTAAAACAAATGTGTATAAGATTTAAATGAGTAGCGGTACAGATGACAAAAAAGGTGCGCAAAAAGTTGTATCCATTTTGAAATAACGGGATCTCCCGAGCACGGAGGAAGCGCAGGCATTCGATAGACGTGTTCCCAAATTGTTCCGATCCAACATGTTTTATCACTTTAAGACCCTCGCAGACTATAGTTTATTTAATACGTATCATTGTCTAAATTATAATTATTTTACGGTAAGTTCTACCTGTCACGGATTTATATGTAGGTTCATGCAAGTAGGTCAGCTAGTCACTCGTAGGTACGCTATTAAGGCCTGTCCATACGTTGCGTTGTGTACCTAAGCGTTATCTATCATGAGACGGACAGTCATAAATACCTACCTAGGTAAATATTAAGCCTATATAGTAGCTAAATGATTAAAAATATAATAAATGCTGCGCTCCTGCGATGTGACACGCGGTCCCTCGGGATTTGTAAATTTTTTTCGGGATAAAAAGTAGCCTATGTCCTTCCCTGGGATACAACCTTTATCCATGGTAATTTTTAGCCTAATCTGTTCAGCGGCTTGGGCGTAAAAAGGTAACAATCAAACAGACGGACAGGATAGACAGATTTACTTTCACGTTTATAATATTAGTTAGTATGGATAAATAATAATGCAGGACATTTCACACAGCATCATCTAGCCCCAAACTAAGCAAATAAATAACGAACTGTATATGGAATAATGTATACCTAAGGTAGATTCTTCGTCAGCACTAAGTGTCGCCGCACACGGGCCACCGGCCACAGCCACAAAACGCCACCACTGGCATATTTCCTGCAGTTTTCATACATGTTATATTGTAGTGTGTGGCGGCCACCGGCGTCAACCGTGTGCGGCGAGTCCATATAAAATGTACGAAAATTACAGGAAATATGCCAGTGGCGGCGTTTTGTGGTTGTGGCCGGTGGCCCGTGTGCGGGAGCCCTAAGGTGCCTTTTGGACACGTCCGCCAAAGCTCAAGGTATTCTCGTTTACTTATCATAATAATATTAATAAAATTAAAGGTCTTATGTAACTCATTGGCACATTATGGTCAATGAAAAGTCGTGAAAACTTATTTAGCTAGTTTATCTACAAGGCATTTTACTTAGAGTGGTCGAAAAGTCCAGACGAACCGACCGCGCTGAACTGTCAATTCAATAGAGAAAATGCTGCTGACGTCAGAAGCGAGCCGCATTTTCTGATGTCATCAGCATTTTTTTGTATAGAAAAATGACTGCGGCGCGTACAGCGTGGATGATTGTGCAATCAGGTTAGTATGCCCGAGGCCTACGATTTCATGGTTATTTTAATAGTAACACAGACTCAGATTGATATGCTAAAGTTATTGTATTGTACTTTTACTGTAGCACCCATAAGCACGTGTCAGCATTTCCTCTATTGAATTGACAGATCGACGCGTTCGCGATCGGTCGTGCGACCACCTTAAGAGTGTGCAGGAGCGATTTAAGCAATGTTGTTGTTCGAAATCGTTATTTATCTCAGAATCTGTGAAAGCTACAACCTTCATATTTAGGTAAATGATACTTCATTGTTTTATCTTGGATTTCGTGTTTTAAAAACACGATTGGTGAAAGTTTTCTCGATAAAATATTTTTTTGAAAAACACATGTTTTGCACACTATTTGCTATTTATCTCAGGAACAGCACAAGTTTTTTGGTGGGTTTTTGTTTTGTCAAGAAACCTATAAGTATTTCTTTAGTTTTGTCTTTTAATTTTTCGATTGGTTGTTTAAATAACTTGTAATTAGCTAAAAAGTGTTTTAGCGCCATAAATAACTTTGCGTATCCATAGCTCTGTACTCCTCACACGCCGAACAAATCACACTCGCTGTCCCGCTTACAAAATGGCGGCGTATGGCACACTCTTAAAACCTCCACGTGTATATTGTGCCAACGCTAATGATATAGACAGAGCTGGTTCACGTGAAAAGATCGATACGTGTCGCAATTTGCAAAGAAATTATGTGACCTAGTTACTGAATTGAAGGCTATTGAAACAGCTGAGTTAGTTAACCATAAAAGTAAACAACACGTTAAACATTATAATTCTTGGTGTCTTTTGATATAAGATACCGTAGTACATTATATAAATATTACACTACCAACTGTTAATCCAGGGTATCTGTAGGTTAAAGTCAAAGTCAAAGTATTTATTTAAAGTCAAAGTTTTTTTATATTAAGTATAAAGTATTTATTTGCTTACATGTGTGTACAAGGTCTTAGGCATAGGTGTACTTAGTTGCTAACACAGGAGTCCTGCAAGGACATCGCAAAATTTTTCGAGTAATGAAACATAAAAATTGTGTTTGTGTAACAAACATTTCTTAATATTATGAGATTTTTTATTAAAATCTTATAAAATAAAAACAATTAGATATACCTACATTTGTTAGAATTAGATAACCTAGGTACTACTAAGTTCTATTAAAATGTATAGTACCTATTCATACTATCTATAGCTAAGTATTTATTTTTATAGCCTACCTACCTATGTAGTAAATTTTTTATTAAATATTTTTTTAGGATGGATTTGAATTTTGGGAGATTATGTTTTTGAATTTCTTGGGGGATTTGATTGAATATTTTTGTAGACATTGCATATGGAGCGTTGTGAATCATCTGAAGTTTAGAAAAAGGATAGTCTAATTTATTTTTTGTCGTAGTTTTGGGGGCGGGTGTTAATTTTAAAAAGGTCTATATGTTTTCTAACAAATGTTCCTACTTCTAGGATATGTGTAAACTATGTATTGTTAGATTTTTTTGTTTTTGAAATATGGTCTGCAGCTTTCCATTGTATCTTTTTTTTTAATTTATTAATCGAATGAAATTTAACAAAATAGTATAAACTTAGATATCTATAGCACCAAAAAACCACTAAGGTTTGAAGGGAAATCTAGATTATATATTAAGCGTAGGCATCTTTTTTTGTAAAATAAAAAGCTTGTGGACATCTGAACTATTGCCCCAAAGAATCTTATATCTTTATCAGTTACCTACCTCCGAGCCTACCTCCATAACTTTCCGAATCCGTTCAGCCATTTTAGCGTGAAGTAACAAACAAATGTAAGATCAGTCAAAGTCAAAGTCAAAAATCATTTATTCAGTAGGATCGCAGCGATCACTTAGAATAGTCTTTACTCCTGTTCTTTCGCGACCAATACCGTGAAGAATCAGGGCAACAAACACGGTCTGGGGCCTAGCATTCTTTTAGGGTTCATCAAAACTTTATTTCTATTAAAACGCTCGTAGTAAAGATGATCATCGTAAGATGCTTTCTCCCGACACCAGAGTTTAGAATAAAAAGGTGCAAAAAATTCGAACGTTCAATTCAAATTCGACTAGGTATACGAAGAACATTTTTTGTCGTATTTTTTATTACACTGTTAACAATTTCGAATTTCGAATAGCCTTTTTGTATTTCGATTTTTAAACTGGCCTTCGACGAAGCTCCCTCTGCTGACACTTAAAACGTTGAATGAATAATTAATACGAGACCAAGAACCGTTTCCATAGAATCAATACAAATCAACAGGAATAATAAATCGGTTCGTATAGGCAATGACAATGTAGGCACATTTGCCTAATGCAATCAACATTTTTCAAATACCTATGACAATGAATCAAGGTAAATATGTATGTTAGAAAGTAATACTTTTTCGGGATAAATGGATTAAAATACTGATGCATTCAAATTGATTACGCGTTCTGTCAATTTATGAAGGAAATGCTGATTAGTCAGAAGCTAGCCGCATTTTCTGACGTCATCAGTATTTTTTCTATACAAAAATTACTGACGCTGACAAATGCTACCAACTACCTTATTTTTTTCGCACGATATTGTTCTGCGGATGAACGGTGTCTCTTTGTAACAAGTAGTTAGGGACTTGAAATTCAGTATTCGATAAAAAACGTACAATAAAAATAGCTAATGCTCCTCATGAATTTAAAGTTTTTTTTCGTAAGTACCTATATCGTAGGTACCTACTTATTAAAACTGGTTCTGTCATGGTGCGTTTAGTCATTGATCTTGTTTAATAAAAAAAAGTTATTACTCGTACTAGTTTTAGTTAGTAGTACTACTGTTTATTCAAAAATTAAGTAGTTTTACTATTTTATTTATTTTAAAACAACATAATATTTATAATAGCAATAGTCCTAAACATTTTAATACTGTACATTTATTTTTATTATAAAAAATTCACATAGACGCCCACGACACAGGCTTTGCCTAGTGTGGGGTCCATTGTAATTTGTTCCTATAATTATACTTAAGTGTCCTATGTAATTTAACAATGTTTATGAAATAAATTATCTTATCTTAAATAATTAAGTTCGTCTAGGCTAGTTGCCAACTCTGGTTACGGAATTTATAGGTTGCTGAGACACATAGAACTTGCCCGAACTACTGAAGCGGTTAGTATATAAATACCTCAAGCGGAAAACGCACCCATTTAGTAACCACGCAAATCTTCAATTTCTTTGTCAATGACAACTAATCTTTAATAGATAAATGAAAACCGGCCAAGTGGCCACGAAGGGTTCCGTACCATTAACTAGAAAAACGCAACCAACAAACGAGTTTTTTGGTATGGGAGCCACCTTAAATTATTGATTTTGCTCTGTTTTAGTAGGTATTTGTTGTTATAGCGGCAACAGAAATACATCATCTGTGAAAATTTCAACTGTCTATCACCGTTCATGAGACATGCATTCATTACAGCCTGGTGACAGACGGACAGACAGACAGCGAAGTTTTAGTAACAGGATCCCGTTTTACCCTTTGGGTACGGAACCCTAAATGGATCATTAGCTATTGTTTTAAAACACAATCGAACTGGCGATAGATAACTAAAACGAAAAAGCTGTGTAGTAATAATGCGGAGCAAAAACCTTGAAAACTGGTTTGATCCGCCTCCAAGTACTGTTTGCCAGAAGTACATAATATAATGTACACTGTAATTAACTCTGAGCACTCCCAGTGTCAATAACCTTTATGTATTAACTGACTGACGAGCTAATTAGAAGCGTTCCTATCACAGATTCAGAGAGACACAAATTCGCTGTACGTTACAGGTATACGTTGCGACCATAAATCATTCCTGGCGCAAAACTTCTTCGACTCTAGAGTTTTTACAAACGAACAAAGACTCATTTAGTCTAGAGTTAGATGAATTTATGTAAAAGTTAGATTCTTTCCGAAAGGACGTCTTTCGTGGCGCGAACTCTACTTCACACAGACGCGCCAGCATTCGAAATTCGAACAGAATTCCCTCTTGCTTATAAGGCCACAAACTTATCTGAACCGATGAGAGAGGCGCTGTTGTCGCATTTTATGTTGGCAGAAAAATAAATTTTACGGTAAAATTAGCTAGTTCCTCTTTTGGCCACCGGTCCAGATAAGTTTGTGGCCATAAACATTACTGGTAGAGTAGTTTATTTGAGTTTAGACGAATTTGAGCTTTAGCACACTGCAGAACATTAGATTTTTCTTGAATTGAAATAAAAATGTATTTCCATTCTACCATAGAGATAGAGTTAGTTATGTTAAGCAGGCAGGAGACTTTAGGTACCACGTTATTTTTGACTAATTTGTGACTGTATCATTTTATAGTGCGTGAGAAATAGTTACGTAAGTACGTAAGTAAATGTTTTTTTTCTATGACGATTCGAATGTCACGAAGAGTTATTATTACAGTTATAGTAAATAGTAGCACGTAGAACGCTGTTCGCTGCAAGCCGGTGCCGATGAAATCCGCACACATCCGCGTCAAGCAGGTATGCAATGCTCAAAGATTTGATTATTTACGATCTACTCCATACCGCCTTGGATTAGAAAAAAATTTACGAATTTAATAAAAACCCAAATCATACCAAATATGATAAAAGTGATTCATAATTTTAACATTGGTTTTATGGATAAATATATTTAATTATTTATTGTTGTAGGTATATTAAGTAAGGTGACAATTTTGTAAATTATATTTTTGGTTTATGTTAACAATGTTTAAATCTATGGGTTTTCCATTAAATATTATTATAATTCGTGATAAATTTTAAACGTGTCTGAACATATTTATAGAACCTACATCCTTAAATCATTATTTTCCTTATTTAGTAGTGAATGTATCAAAAGTATTAATATTTTTATAAGCGTAGGTAGTCAAAGTATTAATATTTTTATATTTTTAACTGTTATAAGTCTAGTATCTACCTACGCGTCCGTCATTATGGGGCAGAAGCTGGATGCGTCGAGCTGAGGACAGGGCGCAAAGGCGCTCATTAGGGGAGGCCTATGTCCAGCAGTGGACTATTATAGGCTGATGATGATGATGATTATAAGTCTACGTGTAAGTAATTTTTGCATTGAAGGTGTTGAAAAGTAGAGAATAAAACATGTAGTAAGTGGCAGTCCGTTCACCTACAAATTGGCTCTATGGCCTTGACCGATATTGATAGTGCGTGTAAAATGTAAACAGGACTAAGTACCTACACTAGATAAAACATCTTAATATCTTGTTTTATTTGTAAATGATCTTTGGTAAGATTAAGAAATTAAGTTTAGTTTTTATCTCATTTAAATTATATGCCACAGCTTTTATTGAACATAAGTATCCAGTGTCACTTAATTGCTTTTTTTTTATTTCATTGATTATTATTCAAAAACAGATATTAGATGACATTTCAGTCTGGCATATGGCATGCACACTTGCACAGCTGGCCAAACGCTCAGACACGCGCTTGCCTACGTAGTCGGGCGAACTCGAGTGGGCTCGACCCGACTCACTCCTCAACCGGTTATCTGCACTTGCACTCTGTGCCCTTAGCACACATTCAACTTCACCCAGAGCTCTCAATTCACTGCCCATTTAACACTATTAAGTAACTACATTTTCAAACAAGTTTTGGTAGTAACACTCGGTGATAGGTGATAGAGTTCGCCTAAGTTACAAAAAACTTGTGCTCATGGTACTGAATGTCAAGTAAACATCACGGAATGTTCAACAATTTGTAAAACAACCCATCACAATTCCTCTTCCGTATCTAAACTTTATATTGTATAAGTACCTAAAGCGATAAGAGATAAGTAGAGCAGAACAATACGTACAATAATATGAAACAAAGCCGCCAGCAATTATTTATAGTTAGAAAATTACTACTCTATTAACTAGTAAAATTTAATTATATTGACCTATTTCACTATAGACAGTGTACCTACCTACACAGCAAATCACAAAAGCTTTCGCGGAACTATAACAAATTTTGCTAAATCATAAATTAAATAATGTAAATCGGAACTCACTTGAATATCCCGTTGACGTGCTTAGCGGCTAGCAGAAGAGGTTATTCGGACACTGAAGCACCGAGCCACGTGCTAGGGACAGCGACGGAGCGCAACGGACGAGCGAACTGCCCGCAAGTTATAATCGGAATGAACGTCGCGAACGAAGCAAACCCTATACGAAAAACGTGTGCCACAGGCAAGCTTGTACATTGTTGCGTCATACACGACAGAACGGTCTATACCTACCTACACGCCAAGTGCCAAATACGAACGCACTTTCCTTACGGAATCTGCATTTCACGTGAATGGTTTATTACTCGTATCAGTAATGTGTCGTTCGTTCATGTAGTTGCTTCGTCATTAATACTGTATTATGTTCGTTTGAATAAGAACTGCGATAAAAAATTACAGGACCACCTCCAAGTTCCTTCGAAGGCATTTAGGGAGTAGTCAGAAAGAAGCACAGTATTAAATTATTTAATATAAACTACTCAAGTAAGTAATAATAAATTGTGGCAATGTTAAAAAGTAGATAATTATTGAATAGTAGGTATG
Source organism: Epirrhoe alternata (assembly GCA_963565295.1). Taxonomy (NCBI): domain Eukaryota; kingdom Metazoa; phylum Arthropoda; class Insecta; order Lepidoptera; family Geometridae; genus Epirrhoe; species Epirrhoe alternata. The sequence goes on from OY751375.1 coordinate 9,642,519, forward strand.
TATGTTTTAATACTGAGTTTTTAATTCCATTGTATAGTATTGCAGAGACGTATTAGATCAGTGAGATGCAGTAAGACATAACATCTGTAACGTAATAAATAACTCTAGTCAGAATGATAACTGCCTGAAAGTTTCCGATATTTTTTTTATTAATCAATTTAACATAATCCTCAATGCAATTGCACCCCTTGAAACACTTTTACATTCATTACCTACTTAAAACGAAGGGTGGTCGGGCCATAGTTAATAGTTTTTTGCTGCAGTGTGTGTGCTTCCAGGTAGCCATAGAAACGAGGCCGTTATCCAGAATTCCGACAACAGAGTAGGCTGACGGTGAATCATAAAAGCTAACACACTTGGCACAGTTTTAGTATCACTCCAAATATATCTTCGGTGAATGACACTGCGTAATTTTAGCCCGTCATACTTATGTGTCAGGTGTCGAATAAATTCTACCCGTGTTTGTTGTGTTAACAGTCAGGAGATTTGTTTTTCTGAAAATTATCTATTATGGTCCATCTACATATTCGACGATGACGAATGCCGACGATCACGAACGTGTAGAGGGCCTCATCGCCTGTATTCGCCTGTCATCTTCTATCCAAATAATATTTCAGCGGATAGTTCGGCAAATTGTTTGCCGAACGTGAAGAGTGGCCGTAATCTCTATTACTAATATTATTCGATGGGACAGTTTGTGAGGATGTATGGATGTTTGTTGATCCCTCACGCAAAAACTACTGAATAGATTGGTATGTTTGGCACAGGTCTAGAATAGCACTTTTGACTCCGGAAAAGATAAATAAGCAGATAATTTATTTATCTATATGGAAAAGTGAAGTAGGTATTCCCGAAGGACTGTGGGTAACACCGCGGAGCGCAGCTTGTCTGTAACCTATAGGTATACCTACCTAAATTCTGCGGGATTTTACATTCCGTTCACCAATCACAGGCATTTATCTATGCTCCAGCGTGGTCTAGACATGTCAACTTTCATCTCTCACCTTCAAATTAACACTAACATTTTGCACCTTGAAACTCAAGGTAATATTCCTCTCCTATTTCTAATCCGCTTCGCGTAGATATATTTTGCGATTTAGCGTTTGTCACACTGAACAGTGAACATGTCTGGTCATTTACTATTCCACAGTTAGGTATAAAGCTTAATTATCATCATCATCAGCCTATAGCAGTCCACTGCTGGACATTAAGCTTAGTTTTTACATATTCAGCCTACACAGAGATTTTACAGGAGGTACATAATTTACTTACGCCTACGTATAACTACAGTAAGGGAGGCTGTAGTGCCTTATTGTTTGAGATGGAATAGGCTTGCCCAGCACCTAAACTGTCCTCTCAGCTTTTAAGCCATTGAACAATATTGTCTTCAAGCCTTCAGGAAAGACAATGTTGTATGGATCCTATACGGATTGTTACTAGACTTAATGGGTTACAAAAATAAAGCTCATTCAATTCATGCGTGACTTCGAATGCGCGCTGGTCGGCAGCATGACGCAATTTCGTCAAAGCTTTTCAACTATCGATTGCAAAATTGCAAAATAATACTACCCCAGGCACTACGTCAGCGTCTCGTGTAAAGGCATAGTACCCTTTATAGAATAGAATATAATAAAATTTTATTTTCTCCACAATACGGAAGGTACCTACATACACGAAAGCAGATGGGTTCACATACCTACTAGATTTGTTACAATTGTTAATTCTAGCGGCAATGTTTTGATTGCAACCTGTCATATATCAAGTGTTTACTTCAGCAAAATGTGGGCATGTGTCAAATAAATTAACGATAGATATTGATACAAAAAGAAGTTCAGGGACGCAGAGATTCGAACTAGGTTCCGTTGGCATGGGGGGATACCGATTGATGACGCTGACTGTATCTAACCTACTTAATTTATTAGGTATATACCTATTATGTTATTTCATTTTAGAATTCATTTTTATTTTAGCTGTAAGTCTGTTGAGATTTTTTGCATGCTGTGGTGTCCTATAATTAGAGAAACACATAGACATAAGATACTTATCCTTAGTTATAATCAAGATTTGTGATTTCTTTGTTGGATGCCCTAAAATAAATAAATAAATAAAAAATATGTGCTGTAAAGGGATGGTTTTATTACTGAAAATACAAAATTGCGGCTAAAAATACAAACACAATGACACATAAGTTTACACATCATTATTTAACTATGAAAGCATGGTAGGTGGGTGATCAAACATACAAAAAACTTATGACACTGAGTAGTATTCAAAAGTAGGACGAATTTATTTCAAATGCGAAATCAAACCGACAAAGGTCGGTCTATGGTCTAGAACACAATATTTGCCTAGAGCTTAAAGTGCTGCTTATGGTCGAGTACCTACTCAAATCTCATAGGACATAAATTGACTATGCTGAAATACCTAGAACAGTTTGCCTGCTAAAGTAAGTTTTAGGTTTAGAAGCAAAGAAGAGCAGTTGAAAATTAAAACTACCTACTTAGTTCCGGAGATCCAATGCTTGGTTCCTGAGATCCAAATTGACTTATTTAATTGTTTAGCTTATTTATATAAAACTGTTTTTTTATTTATTTTTTTATTACAAACATTTAATACCTATAAACACAATTAACGGGATATTTACCATGATTACATATTATTTGAGTTTCCCGATATTTCCCCGATATTTCGGCGTGTGCAACCACGCCACGCAACCATGATAGTTTAAAAAGTTATTTAATACCTAGTACATAAACACATACATTATTATATATTTAAGGGCAACCTACTAACTTTTTAATTGTAAATTCAAAATTGACGTATCATGACAAAATACGTCATTTTCGTATTGTGTGATTGGTTGGAATGGGAAATGGTAATGGATTTCAAGTTAGACAATAAGGCCTCAGATCCGCAGCACACTCGATCTCAACATGCCGGAAGCTGTGCAATTTTGACACCAACCCGTGCAATGTAGCTGAAAACCGGAACCAATGGCGCAACATCGTACGGGGCAAGATTCTACTGTGATGGGTGACTACGCAAGGAGGGAAGACCAAGACTATCATAACTCTACGTTCTACCATGTGATGTTGGAAGTTCTACAATTATTATAAGTATAGATAATAAATAGGTTGCTAATAGCTTAATAACGAAACTTCTTGCAATTCTATGTAGAATACAAAAAGCATCGAAGATTATTTTCTGATCACATTACACAGGAAACACACACTTAGGTAATACCTAGTCATATATAAGTGAACAATTTACATATAGTTCAAATAGGAAGCGGATATCTTAAACCTACCTACAAAAATATTCAAGTTTTCTGATACATTGGCAGACATCTTAATACATATTAAATATCTCACATTTAAAAACTAGTTTCGCACATCCAATTAAACTTATTTTAGTAAATACTAAATACAAAATAATGGTTAGTTTATTTGTAAAAACTGCTTTTTTAAATTATTTTATATACAAATATTTATTAGTAGAAAATACACACATTATAATGTAATTAAACAGAGTTATTTGTAAAACACCGACAACCTCTCAGGACTAACATAGTCCATCCACTAACATCTTATTTAATCAACAAATTTTGTTCTATGACTTTTACAAATTACATTAATAATTTTTTAAATACTTACAGCATTGCAATTCAGCGTGGCAATGCCGCCAGTATTTTGGGCACGCTTCCGACTGGCAGTGACCTCGATCAGTTGAGCTATCTATAGATCGTTTTTACGACGATCCTTAGATAGCTTGACTATTGTATTTTGTAATTTTATGTACATGTAGTAATTCATCATTATTTTATTTCATCAGATAATCTTAAAAAAATAAAAATATTTAAATTGAACGCTCTACATGTTATGAAGTCTATGCGAAGCAAAAGAAAGCGATAGTACAATAGCGGGATAAGGGCGGCGGGGGCCGAAATGTGTTAGATAGGACAACGAAATCTTGAAGGTTTATTTTTGTTAAATGTTTTGTAAAAAGAAGGTAAAAAGTCATAGAACAAAAGTTGTTCTTAATGATGATAGTAATACAGTCCTCAGAGGTTATCGGAGTTTTACAAATAACCCTGTATGTTTAAGGGCAACCTACAAAATTTTACTTGTAAAATCGCACAAAAACACTAAAGGTAATAAGGATTACGTTAGCTACATACAATACTAATTAAGTATTAGTGGCTTCGTTAAACTAATACATATTAGGATAAATAAAAATTCCAGAAAAAAACGCAGACAATCCGAATTCAAAGTTAAACTTACCTATGGACATTATTGATGAAATGCTAATTGCTCGAAGTAATATCGAACACACAGCAAAATGTGCTATGTTGGTTTCATCTGAACTCGTCAGAGTGCTTAGTATGAGTGTCACCACGTTGCACTAAAGTATGCGATCGCGACTAATCAAAATCATACCACCGAGAGCGCGGGCTCTCTACCATTTAACCATTTACCATTTAAAGTTACCATCTATCGTACTAAGTGATTTTATATTACAATTAATTTATTTGCGAATATTGATTTTTAACTTTATAACCATTACTAATACCATTAACTTCAAAGAACTTGTATTCAAATAAATAAATATTGCTGGACGATTTCACACAGCATCATCTAGCCCCAAACTAAGCATAGCTTGTACTATGGGAACCAGATAACTGATATACTACCTACTTATATACTTTTTATTTGTATACATACATGTGATACATACAATTGTGGAAACCATACGCGCAAATACCAGTCTTTACACTAATGTATTTCATTAATTACTTTTTCATTTCAAACCCTCATTTCCTCCAACTTTAAGCACCTTTCCATAATACTTTCAACTATCATTTCCAAAGCACAGCCATACAGTCAAAATCCGAGGTAGCTTTCAATTCATAAGTTCAGAACTGTTGTTATTACCTAAATCGCCGAGAATCAGATGTCACACTAACCTTATTACATTGTACGTTAAATAATAGTTTTATGTGTTCTTATTCAATAAACATTATTCTAAGTATTTTATTCTAGAATAGAATAACATTTTGTTTTGCAAACAAATATATAGCAAAAAGTAACTACTCCTATGACTTTAATTGTTGTTCAGTAGAAAATGATTTCGCAAATCATTTCAGTCTGCTTTACCATGACTACCGCTCTATGGTAGAATCTACTGTAAGTAGTAGGTATAGTGCCACAAACTTATTTGAACCGGTGAGAGGCGCTGTTTTCGCATTTGGCGTTAGCAGAAAAATAAATACAGTAAAATTCGTTAGTTCATCTTTTGGCTTAGATAAATTTGTGACACTGTATAATAGAGTAAACTGACTACCTTAAAGATGGTGGAAGTTTGTCTACGATTAATTATAAGTAAATATAATTAGTATAATACGTACGAGTAATAGCTGAATAAGAAACCGTAAAATTAGTAATCTTAATTTTAGCTTCTTAATCTTATGAAAAACACAAAAGCATCGATGATTTTTTGATTACATTACACAGGAAACATAATAAATAAGTGAAAATTTTACATATAAGTAGACGGAGCAGAAATCTTAAACTTACCTACATACAAAAATATTCAAGTTTAGATACTGATACATTGGCATACATCTTAATAAATATAAAATACCTCAGATGCAAAATCAGAACAAAATCTATTGAAATCAATCAAGATCAGATTCAGAAGTCGAACTGAACTCGTCAACCGTTTCAGATTCGGTGACTACGATGTCCCCGAGTGTTTTCCTAATTTTTGTGATTGACTTACTAATTTTATTTCTGGACTTTTCGAGTTTTCGAATGTGTGAATCCATTTTAGCAATTTGTGTACGAAGGTTAGGTTTAACTGTCTTGGAAGAAGTGCTGGCATCGACTTCCATGGAAACAGGATGATTAGTGGCAGGGTCCGGTCGCGGCACTTTTTTCCTCTCGTAGAACGTTCTTGGTACGGAGTTGACGGTAGAGAACAATTTCAACAAGCAGACAATATCTATGAACAAAGTATCAGAATCGGCAGTAACTGCGCTTGAGCTGCCTGGTGCACTTGAGTTTGCTTGAGATGGTACGAGGTACCCGGGAGGTAGTAAAAGCTGAATACCGTCTGGCACGTGTATTGCGTCACTGGGTATCAGAGATCTTTCCAAATCGTCTGGCGGACTGACCAACTCTACATCTGGCAAATCCGAAGGCTCTTCGGTTATGTTCTGCGGATCTGCTTCGTCACATGCAGTTTTTAATTCATTGTAAAAATCTGTGATCGTCCATTCCCCAGGTCTGGTTTTTATTTGTTTTGCTTCAAATTTATCTGATTGGAGCTTAATGATTTTGAGCAAGCGCTGCCGGTGTACAGGATTTACTTTTACAATTCCTTCTTTAATTTTCGGAACCCCAGCCATGAGATAATCCCGTTCCAAACGCATCATCTCCATATCTTTTTTAAATTTTGCGTCTTCTCCCGGTCCATCTTCATTAAGCATTTTACGGAAGTTTTTTTTAAAGTCAAGTACGGTCCACAATATTTCTTTTTTCTTTTCTTCATTATTTGCAGCCAATTCGTATTCATGTAAAATTTTGTTCCATTCTCCAAGACAGTGATCAAGCTCTACTAACCTGTTATCGATGATAAGAGATATACGGTCAATACGATGTCTGTGAGCTCGCCACTGTTGACAAAACCGTCAGAAAAACCGATCGTGCTTGCAAGCTTTCGCGACTGAGATGGGTGCCGCCTCCATTCCTAGGATTTCTCGAAGATCTTTCATGTCCTCATCAGGCTGGACTGGAAATGCTTGTAGGATCTCCTGCGTTGTCTCTATTTCCTCCACAATAAAGTATCGAACCACGTGCTTGCACTCAAAGCAAATCTGCAAATGAAGTTTGAAAACATAAATAAGAAAACATAAAACGTAAGTATATTTGAGAGGAAAATATAACAGTAGGTATATACTATTATTACCGCCCTCCATTATAGGGAGAAATGACTATTTTTATTCCTATAAATGTACAGTTTATTCATAAAACATAAAAATATTTACACGAAACAATAAACATAAAAATGACTTACTTTGAGAAAGATTTTGTAAGACGTATAAAGTTATATTTTCGAGCAGGTAAAAAATAAGTTGAATTCATATGAAGAATAGATACCACATAACCTACTTATTAAACATTATTTAGGTTTACTCACCCAGGGGTATTCCAGGACCATTCTCTGTAAAGAAATAAAAAAACATTAAAGAACATCAAATAACTCACAGCTCAATCATACAATAGTCTAGGTACCTATAAATTCGCTCTGACATAAATTAAAGATTCATTCATAATACTTACATACTTAATTATCATAATATCTAACTATACATTTCAATAGATAGATAGATAGAAAATACTTTATTGCACACCACATAATAAAAATAAACAAAAATGGAAAACTAAACAAAAAACACAATGACATACAATCGGCGGTCTTATCGCTAAATAGCGATCTCTACCAGACAACCAATTAGCATTAATAGCACAGAATACAGAGAGATATTATAGTGCATGCTGTGTCATCATAAACTGAGGAAACACTATAGTCTTTTTCACGGCGGAACGTATGCAAGACACTTCGAGATAATGTCAAAATCAGTCTAATAGTAATGTCCTAAAGTTTAATCGAGATTATCAAAATCGATTTTTGTTTCACTACTATCAATTCATCTCAATCGATTACAAGGTTCATTCATAGACAAAATTACTAAACTAACGATTATTTTTTTACTTATCGATTCATCGATTGTTTCGATTTTCATTTTTGCACTCTCTAATAGATTACGTTCCATTTTACTCAGTACTGTTAATTGGCGGAGTTTTTTAGAAAATGTTTATTGTTTATATATTTATATTTTATGGCTCGTTTATGTTAATTTATGAAATAATTAAACAGGGAATAGACAAAAACATTTTTTTTTGTATGTTTTATCGTTAAATTTTTTTTCTTGACTTTTTTGTTTCAAAATTGTTGTGAGCCACACAACGTGAAACGAAACAAGTTCAATGTGTCTTGCATACGTTCCGGCGTGAAAAAGACTATAGTAGCTTAGTTATGAAATTACACACTTTTTTTGTATCTTTTTGTAGTACCTATGTGATGTTAGCTAAATCAGCATCGATTGGCATCAACTTATTTTTAGGCAATGCAATTACATCTTTTACCAATTACAACGTGTTTGTGTCATTTCCCGTAGGTAGAGACCCCTCAGCCAATAAATAAATTAATCGCCTGGAATATGTCGGTCCTGATGTCCACAGTACAGACACAGAGATTTCGTGTTGGAACCCATTTTAAAATGATCAAAATCGCAAGGCACTAAAACTATGTGAAGCTGCAATACCCATGTAAATCCTATAGATTATCATCACTTACAATGCATTTACTTACAATAATTAGGTACTTATAGGTAAATAAATAGTCGACACTTACCTAGGTACTAAAATTATGAAGTTGATGATATTAACAAATAATACTTACAGCCCGTTTTTTGGACATTATTTGGTTTGCTGCTAAGCGTCCCGTCGATTGGGTAAACACCGTAGAACCGTAGACCTAGTAGCTTTAATAGCTAGAACTATCTTTAAATGAATTGGGAGAATAAAATGAAATATGTACTGCTTAATTTAGATTGGAATAGCACACAACAAACTGATCCACTTTAAATGGCGGCAGATGCTTCCCCTGACGAAATAAACAATGTACGCCGCACCCTTTAGACGGGAGCTGCGCCGAAATCTGCGCAATCCAACAGGAACAAAGTATTATTGGCGGCAGTTGAAAACTTTTGTTTAAACCGGATCGCAAAACAGATTTTACTAAGCGAGCTAGGACCTTGCAACATGAACATTGAGCATAGCAGCTCATTTTGACGGTTAACGGTTTTGGAACAAGATGTAAAACGTTGTAGGACAACTTCTACAATAACAAGCACTCTCTTTTAAGCTACCATACTGTATAGCTATAGCCCAGCTATAAGTAGGTAGTTGTATGAAAATAAACCTACTTTTAATTTCGGTAAAGACGAACCAGCAACGGCGAACCATTTTAGGCTAGTGAAAAACTTCGCGCAAGGCAAAAGTGCCGCAGCAGCGGCCGCCGATGCGCCAGAATTTGATTAATGTTACTTTATTACCTAAGGAATGACTTGACCTCCAAGTTATTTACCTACATTCACGCCGTTATGCCTTTATTTGAACGGCTGATTTAACCAGTTGGCTACGACATACTTAAGGTCTATGGCACCTTGAAGCTGTGAAAAAATCAAACTTGTAAGTTATAGCAAAAAAAAAGATGAAGCCTAAACCGCAAAAAACGTATATTTCGACACTCTTTATATTAAAATAGAGTACTTCCCGTTGACCTAAAACTATGTAGGTAATTTGGTAGGTAATTGAACTATCGTCTTTACAAATACTTACTGAAAACCGTATTTTTAGTTAAATCTCAAAAAAAACCGGGCCATGTCACCACTAGATCAACAGTTTATTAGGTCAACAGAGACAAACTATGAGATCAATGGTTCATAAGATCAACAGTTTACATTACAATTCACTCGGTGGTCAACCCTACTACGTACTTTACATGAACCTAAGTCCTATGTGAAGTGTCATATCACTCATAATTGGGTGGCATTGTAAAATTTAGCACTATTGGTTGGTACCAATAGTGCTAAATTTTATGAAACTAGGATGCCAAAACCCATTTCTCTTGGTAGAGGAATGGGTTTTGGCATCCTAGTTTCATCAATGGTACGTATTGTGGGTACCTACTACCTACTACCTAATGGTCCCCTAATGGTACAAGTGGTACGGGGCGGGGGTGTGTCATACCATAATCAATCTGAAACCACCTGACATTTCCAGTTAGGCTTACGCAATAGGCATCCCGTTTACATGGATGTTTCATTAGGTTCTCAGAGTAATGAACTGCAATTGAAGCAGCGGCTGATCAAGAGTTCTGACCGCCTTAGGCTAATAATCAGGACGCGCCCCCACCATGTGTGTTACGGTCGGCAACAGTAGTATATTACTTACTTTTGTCTTTGTTTGTAAAAAAGTTAACATGATTCGTAGTCATACTACTTATTGTAAGTTTGCAGATCGATCTGCAAACGAAACTGACGTTGTCTTTTAATCTGCGCGTCCAAAATGACCAAAATCATGACACATGACTGCAGGCTGGTGTTCATACTTTTTCTATAAACCCACTTGTACTAATAGTGTTTGCTATACATAAGTATAGACATAACGTATATTTGATCTAAGTGCAGTTGTATTAGTTCGAACACTTATTTACTATAGGTCCATATTCTATAACGTTTTTTTGTTATCATATAATATAATTTAATATTGCTATATCGTGCAGTTTATATAATTATTATAAATGTAACTAAAATATGACATAAAATGATAATTGCTCTAAATAGGAACTTTCTATAAATTTAGTGTTGCCCTAACAGGATAACAGACCTGTAGAATAGGTTGCTGAATAGGCTTTTTTACTATCGAACTACTCTCGTTACTACTCATGGTCTTAAAAAAACACAATCACTAAGGGAAGGACAATAAATATCAATCAACAAAAACGAATATACCTAAGCGAGCGCGTGATATGACGGACGAGACGAACGAGACGAACGACGATTAATGAAAGAGATAACACAAATAAATGAAGCACGACAACTTTCAACTAAACCGAGAAAAAACACTAAAACTAAATGCGCTGTAAACCGAAAAAGCTTGGGAGTGTCTGATTTTAACAATAAATTTTGAAATTTAAAAATGCGCACTCCCAAGCTTTTCGGTTTACAGCGCATTTAGTTTTAGTGTTTTTTCTCGGTTTAGTTGAAATATGTAAAAAATGGGTATATGTAAAAAAAATGAAATCATTACATTTCTTTGTAGTCTCGAAATATGACAATTCATATTTTTCTTTGCAGTCTCGAACATAAATAAAAAATTGTAGCCAAGATTGTATGTATCGACAATTAACTAGTTCGGAAACGCACCACATAGTCGATCTTTTAATACTTGGCGTCGAGCCGCGCTGCCGCGTCCCTTGATTAATAGTAGATTATTCACCAAGGGGATAAAGCAGTGTATTATGTCACGGGCGCCATATTGAATCCCAAGCGCATCGAAGGATTCTTTAGTTAACTCCCGAGAGACAGCGAGGGTGTTTATAGTTAACTCCCGAGTGCAACGAGGGAGTTAATGACTAGAATCCTGAGACAGCGAGGGATTCAAGAGCGCCCAAGACTAAGACAGCTTTAACCCCGAGGTGAATACTCTGCTTTTCACACATAGGTACTGCGAGAAAACTAGTGAATACTTACACCCAGAAAATAGCAAGCAAGTCAGGTTTTATAGGTAGAATAATAATAATCAATTAGTTTTTTTTATTCAACCTATACTGTCCCACTGCTGGGCAAAGGTCTCCCCCAATTCTTTCCAACCATCTCTCTCCTTCGATAGCTCCCACCACCCGCTATCGAAGGAGTCGAGGTCGCCCGTTTATTCTCAAAAAATATTTTATTGAGGTCGTCCTTTCGTTCTCAAAAAATATATTAGCATTAATATGCAACAACATTAGATCATCTATAGTTTGGAGGCATTAGCCACACTTTTTCCTTAAGTTTGAATAAATTCTACTTGGTGCAGGTCTCTATGGTAAACATTTTCATAGAAACATCAAAAATAAATTCGGAAGAAAAAGATTAGTTGCCAAGTTCTATTGGGTGTGGACTCAATAGTAAAAATTTTAATAGAAATGTTGAAGTTCGAAATTCAAATCTCATTACTTATCTGTTCACATGAGGTTCAGAGGGAGAAATAAAATCCCATACAACTTTACCTCCCGCCGGCCATTTTGTTTTTTAGGAGGGAGAAATGGTTTACTTTCTGTTAAGAATGTGAGACGGAAAAATGTATGGTTTTCTTGGACGGGTGTGAAAACTAGATTTATAGTGCTTGCGAAGATACGATTTCATCGCGCCCCCCCGATCCTCGCGCCCTAGGCTGCAGCCTAATTAGCCTAAGGGTTAAACAGGCCCTGAATTGAAGAAAATTATTGAGTTACCTACTTCATAAAATAGGAACGCAATGCAGTTAGAGTACGAGTTATATTTTACGACAGGCTGATGAAATAGCAAGCTAGAATGCACTGCTCATTAAGTCTCTGTATAGAATAAAGGAAGTTACCTAGAAAAAGCCATAACTGCATTATGAAATTCTGAAGATATTTAGTGTGAATAATTTATTTTACAATTTTTCTGTCTGAGCGGCACTTTACTGTGAATCTATGAGCAACATCGTGGCTTCTTCCCCTTTCGTTTCTTAGGCATGACACCACGGCAGGTACGGCACGGAACACAGCATGGGATGTCTTCTTCTTCGCATTGGATTTGCTTGCATGAGTGAGTAGCGGGTTTTGATTTGGCAGGCGCGCGGGGAGTTACAAGCTCCACCTGGACAAGTTAAAAGCTTTATTACCGAGTGTGTGTAAAATTACCACACCGGGATGTCCTGTACCTATTAGTTTGCTGTATAGCCTACTCGTAGACCAATGGAACTGAAAGCGTCACCAATTGGTACCTACACCTCTCATAAAGTTTATAAGGTTATACTCGTAACTGCGTGGCTCGACAGTCAGCAACGAAAGTTGACTTTCATAAAATCCCATTTCTTTTCGATTTCTAAAAACTAAATAAGATTTTTCACGCACCTAAAGACCTAAGTACTTGTATATTGGATTTATGAATTATTCTTTTCAGGCTTTTATGCGTTAAAGGAAAATAAAACAGAGGTTTTCTGAGAAAGTTTTAAGTAAAATGTTTTAGTTTTTTTTAAGATGTTACTTACTTCAATGTTTCCAGTACGGTTAGGTTCATCGGTTTGTTTTCCAATCTTCAAGATGAATACGTCCTTGTCTGGGTGCAGGACCTTTTGAGCCTGCACTCCTTTCGGGGCATCCTTCGGGGTGACGTTACATACATCGCAGAGCGGCTCATGGGCTTCTTTCTTACTGTAGACCAGTTCGGAGTTCAACTGGGTGCGGTTGGTGAGAGCCTCGCAAATGTCATCCGGTATCTAATACAGTTAGCAATGCATTATATTTTTAGTTAATAAAGTAGGAAATTAGTTAATAGCGAACTATTGCTGTGCCATACAGAGTTCATGTTTGACACAATGAACGTATACGTAACGTACGTAATGCTTGCCGTGTTGGCCGAATGGGGTTGTACCTCGACTTTAAATCCGAAGGTCGCGGGTTCGAATCCCGGCCGTGCATGTTCACACGTTCTCTAAACGGGTGAAGCAAACATCGTGAGGAAACCAGTTAGTATGGAATACTAACTTCTGCAAGATGTGGGCATTGTATCAAATATGTATTTTGCCTCTGACTACCCTTAGCCTTAGATCTACAAATGATTGGAATACATAAAAGTTCTGAGAGAATCTGTCGCGCCTTGGGGATACAGTCGTGACCCTGTTTTACACTAACAAAATAAGCGCAGTTCTATTTATTCATTTTATCCAAAAATTTCTTCATTTTATTACCTAAAGAGATAAAGGAGAATACTCAAAGATGTTGGTGGCTGAGACCGTTTTTGATAAATTTTCTATACTTATAACGATCTCCACAATTAGCTTCTCGTCCGATGCAGTTTCACGGATGGAAATCTTAAATTCAGTGGGTATACCTGAATATCAGGTTATATTATTCTTTTTAACGAAGCCGCAAACGAAAGCTAGTCGTAATCTATCGCCTGTATGGTGATAAAGTTACTGTTTCAAATACACCGTAGGGTAGTTACGAGTATCTTACGGTAGAATACAGTAAAATGACTTTTTGAGACCGGACGGTTACCGGTCGCAGACTCGCAGCACATATCGCGTGTCACACGTCGGCGACTCTACCTGATAGTAAATAAGTTATTACTTGTGTATGTTAGACTACCTTTATTACACATTTAGGTATGTTATTTATCTCTATTCTATGATTTCATGGGAAGCAGGCAGTTGCGTCTGGCAACCTTAAATACCTGAAAATTGAGCCGGTTGGCGCCACCATCGTCTTCCCCGGGCAGGCCGCAGGTCTCAGAGCAGACAGAACCCTCGTCTTCGCAGGTGCACTGCTGCTGCAGCTTTAGCTGAGACGGTGTCAACTTTGGCGGTTTACAGGTGCTCTTCGGAACTCTTATTTTTACCTACAAATATTATCTTATAGAACCTTGAGAATTGAATGAAAGGAATACTTGATCCATTTTTGAGAGTATTTGCCGATTTATCATTTACTGTCACTCATCATTCTGTTTGATAGAGTAAAAAGTATCTGAGTAGACGAGTAGACTATATGATTCCAATAGCTCTGCTTGGTTAGAGGCTGGATAACGCCGTGTAACTGTCCTCCGATATTTTCGCTCAGTAGCGTGACGGATGAGTGCTTAAAAAGTACGTGTTCAATTCCTGTGCCCTGAGACTAAATGTTTGTAAAATCTGCAGATATCGTGAGCCTGAGTACCATCACACGGTAGGTTGTAAATTTCAGGTTCAACCTACCCACGGAATCCGGGAACACCGGGAATCCCAGTGTGGGATCAAGATTATTGTTTATAAGTAATCAAGACTATTTGGGTGCGACATACCTCATTGCCGTTGAAGATGGCACCGATTTCTTCGTATGGCTTTCGACTCTTAGTTCCATCACCAGCTTTTCCCATGCTTGCAATTTAAACTTAGGTAATTTGGATAAATAAATAGGAAGTCGAGGGTTTTAAATACAATTTTGGGTGTTTTTTCAATCTAAAATTTATTTGCTCATAATAATTGAATTTATATACTTCTGATCTGACAGAAGTCTACCAAAAGAGTAAGCCATAGAGAAAATTATATACCATCTCGGACCATGATCATTGGTCCTAGTATACCATGCTAAATCCATAAATATTGTACCAAAGAGGTACCATGCTAAATCCATGGCAATAATAATGGCACTAATGAAGTATTGTGTTCGAGGTCGTGGTCTAGGTACATAGTTAATTTCACAAAAGAAGTCGCTTCAGAGAGACGCTAGGCTAGCTTTAATATTAACAATGACCTCAAAACTCTATAGGACATTATAAATCATAGGTTTTTTGTTAATTCCACAAAATTCCACGTTCCAGCTTTTGCGAAAATCACTAGCGTCTTACCATAAAACGTGACATAAAGTTATTCCGGAGTGTAAACTGTCAAAATGTATGGTTATTCTTGATTTATTCGGTGGAATAACTTTGTCACGTTTTAACTACCGATTTGACAATAGGCACTTCTTTTGATTCTTCACTTCTAAAGATAATTTTAACGATCCTTTATCTAAAAGATAGGTACATCAAAAAACTATTTTCAAATTAAGGTAAAAATAACCACCTACCTAACGTAGAGTAGGTAAATAGGTAATTCAGGGATCGTATAATAGATTACATAAGCAAAAAAAAAGTCAAGTAGAAATGCAAATAATGTTACAGAGGTTCGCAATGCAATCCAAAAACTTGCAAGTATTTTTATTAGGTATCCCTGGACTTTTAATTATTTGTAATTCCATAACAATCGCAGAACAAAGTGAAATATTGAAATGAGATTTTTTTAACAACGTAGGCTATAGACTTTCTCGCAGTATTTTATTTCCTTTTCTTTTTAGGCCTCATGCAGCAGCATGGTGGTGGATCTGGTTCGCATTGTGTTTCCCTTGTATCGATTCTACAAGGTGCCTTCTTTTCCGGTCCTTTAGGAGTCACGAGCTCCAACTCCATTTTACAACGGCGATCACCGGTGGCACCAACTTTGGCTACCTGATAAAATCATAAAAAACATGAAAATTTATTAAACTCCTACAAGAGCTCAGCATAGCAACCGTTATTGCGGGTTGCTATTACTTGCCTAATAGTAAATATTTTAACTTGTGACCAAGAAAGAATAAGCAGAGAGGATGGTTTAGGTGCTGGGTAAGCCTATTCCATCTCAAACAATGCCACAGGCACTACAACAGCGTCTCGTGTAGGCATCCTGACGCTGTGTAATTTATCTATATGCCTAATATTTGCCTAAGATAAAGGACTAATTATACGAATAAGCCACAAACCTTCAAAACGAAAACATCCTTTCTGGGATGTAGCACACTTTGAGCAGGTCCAGGGCCGGGAACATTGGTTGGTACCTGATTGCATAACCAGGGGCATGGCCCAGATTTTTGACTGGGCTTTGCTGACTTTCCTTGAACTTGAGTGCCTTTCGTGTTCTTTTTATCAACCATTTTCTATGTTGTCTAACTAGAATTTGGATTGTCGCGAACTAGATTTGAATGAAGTTTTCTCAATCCAAGTGTCACCCAGACATTATTTAGAATATTCCAAAGAGAACACTAGGTACGTTTTTTAGCGCAAACTGGCATAGACAGCATATTAGGTAATCGAATATGCGCGTTCCATTGGTGGAAGAAAACAATGCTAACATGTTAGAAAACACTAAAGTACTAGGTAAAATACGGCGCTGTGGACCCGACTTGTCGATTATATTTGAGATTATATTATACCGGGTCCACAGCGCCGTGTTTTACCTACTGTTTTCTAACATGTTAGCATTGTTTTCCATCAATGGCACGCGCCTATTCGGTTTATAACATGTTAAAAACAGAAAAACACGGCGCTGTGGACCCGGCTTTAGACTAGTCATATAGAAAAGTAGGTAATACTATAGAGTCCGTGCCACGAAATTTTATGAGTCCTGCACCTCCTGCACTTTCTGAATTGTACCTACTCAAAGGAATTGTTCGCTCACTTTACTTGATCAGCAGCATTAGTAACAGTTACAACTTTGCGCACTTTATGCACTTTGCGCACAACTTTGCGCATTTTGCGTATGTACAAAGCAAAAAACAACAGAAAAAACACGTCAATGGGGTCGGTATGGCCGACAGGCTGAGTAAGTTCGTATGAGTTAGTGGCCAACTCAGGTGACGGAGTTTTCAGGCCGCCTTAAGGCCTCCATCAACGACTTAAATAGCCGGGACCAACAATTTAACGCGTCCTCCCAAGCACGGAAGATGAAAATGCCCGCAGGCTGAGACTATACAAAAATTTTAATTAATTTCGTAGTGGACATTTCGGCCCATGGGCTTGTGTGGGCTGAGTTGACATCTGCATCAATAAACCTTTCAATGAGTATTACCTACCTAATAGCATGGAATATCATTGTGGGCATGTTTGCTATGCCTCAATTTTCTCCTCCCAAAGCCACCATGATCCAAACTTCATATTCGGGAGTCGTTCTTACCTATCTGTAGTTTAGTGTGTGTGTACCTTACATCATTGATGCTAGGGCTATACACAGAGCAACCTTCAGCCTTAATAAAGTAGAGCCAGTAGAGCCCTAGTTTCTACTAGGGCTCATGGTTCTCCATGAGCTATGATAGTACGGATAGCACAGTTAGCGTCACTAATTAGGTAACCCCTGTAAGGTGGTTTGATTGAACGGCATGTCTCTTGCAGGGGGAGGCAACCAGTTGTATACGTAGAGGAAGGTACCTAATGGCATAACTTTCCTATGCTTCTGGTACATAAGGTACCTAAGTTAGTAGTAAAATAACATAACGATAATCATTTCAAAGGATAATAATGTAATCGCCACGAAGACGCCATAAAAACTTTGTTAATTGCATCACTGTACGCATAATAAGTACACTTCTTTTGTGTGGGTAGGTAGAGGTAACAAGACTTTTCATTAAGCTGGTCTTCTAATTCTGCAATTGAAATCAAGGATTGTTAAGAATCGGTAAGCTAGCTTTATGAATTATAGTGAGATTATAAAAGGATTACGTGTTTCCATAGATAGCCAAAAGTGAGATCGGTAAGTGACCTAGCATCTAATCATGTTCAAAGGGTAGCAATTAGTGTTGCCAGGTCTCCCAATTTGCACAGAACGTCCAGTGATTTTCTATGGATCGCCAGCGCCAAGTTCCAATTTTGGATTATCGAAAAAATCACCTCGGGTAGTAATGAATGTGTTAGTAATGACCCCAGGTAATGACACATTCATTACTACCCTTTTTTGTTTACATCACAAACACAGAGTACAAAAACCTTTGTAATGTATTTATTTTTGTAAGTGATAAATAATGACCCCCTTCTCGATCCCTCATCCCGAGCCGCTGTTGTCCCGATTTGGAACCCGTAATCCCGATAAAAAGACCTGGCAACATTAGTAGCAATCCAAGTGCAGCAGTTGATCTTTGGAACACGCAATCCTTTATCCACTTTAAAAAGGTGCAAAAAGCCATCCTTCCGTCCATGTAACAATAATTTATTTGAATTTCAAAAACAATATCATTTATGACCGTTTATTGTTTCGTTTCTTTGTTTCAAATAGTTTTATCCACAACATGTTGAGCAGCTGCTTTTGCAACACTTAGGAGGTTTGCAGGGAGCTACTGAACAGCATTTTCGTGGAGGGCAAGTCGTAATACAACAACCAATGCAAGGTCCTGGTACACTGCGGCAGCGTACAACGGGACAAGTCTTCGAGCGATTGCAGCAAGGAGATATGCGTTTTCTATGTGCTCTAATTCGAGGCTGGCTTCGAGCTTTGCGTGGTCTCTTGCGTCCAACTGGACATGGTCGCAGACAGGGTGAACTCTTGCATGGTGAGGTGCATGGAAATTTGCAGCAAGGCGGAGAGCAAGGTGGACCACAAGGCGTTGGTGGACAACAGGGTCTGCATTTTGGTGGCGGACAGCATTTAGGCGGTGGACATGGCCTGCATTTAGGAGGTTTACATGGTCGGGGTGGTTTTCCGCAACATACTGGCTTACAGCATTTCTTACACGACGGCGGACCACATGGCTTTTTGCACCCTTTTTTGCAGCATTTAGGTCTACATGGAGAAGGCCGACATACTATCATTTTGCATTTTGGTGGACGACAGGGACCTGGTGGCGAGCACGGTGAGGGGCAGGGTGGGCCACAAGGAGGTGGTCTTGAAGGCGGAGGAGTCCATTCCAACATAAGTTCATTCTTAGCAAGTGGAGCTCCAGTCATCCTGCGAACCACTAGCTCAAACACTCCTCGTCGAGGATTCGTTACAGTAGACACTTTTACAGGAGCTTGTTCTTCACCCGACGAAGCAACGATACATTTAGGACCTTGGCATGGATCTTTTCCGTGGACTGGACATGGCTCTCTCGGTCCGATGCGAATATGTGAAACTGTCGCGACCATATCCCCTTTTGTCCCACCTGCAGCTGGACAACAACCTCTTTCAGATTTATCATCTTTGATTGACACTGCTTTTCCAGTGCACGTTCCTGCTGATGATCCACCAGCCTTTTTTGTTTGAGCAGCTGATGAAGTACTTTTTGATTGAGCTTGAATGGAGGCTGTTCCTTTCACGTTAGATTTGCCTTTTTCACTTTTTACAGGTGCAGCTGTAACGTTTGTACATCTTTGAAGCTTTGTTTTGGAACCTGAACTTCCCATCCCCGATTTCGGTTCATCTTTTTTCCTTCCGAAGAAATACACATCCGAGTAGTGTACTTTTCCATCCACACCCTTTCTATTGGGTCTTTGTGGTGTAGACGACATAGTGGATGTGGAGCAATAGTTTTGATTTATGCCAAAGTTAGGTATCGCAAAATGTTCATCGTCACAATCACTTACAGCTTGAAAGCATTTATTAATTGATGCTGTTGCTTGCGTGGAAGAACTGCGATAGTGCTTGAAATCATCAAATAATGTCATGTAGACAGTGGTTTCTTGTTTACCAAATAAACTTTCATCCATGTTATCATTTAGTAAGCTCTGACTTTGTGACCGTGACATGCAATCTACAGTGTCAGAAAAAGAAACACTGCGTCTTTTTGATCTAAAGTTGCACGAAGATGTGTATGAGATGCTTTCCGTCACTAAGGTTTCCATTCTCTGGGAAGTCAATGGAAACTTGATGTTCTCAATAAAAATGTCCAAGCATTCTTGTACCATAACTGTGGCTTGAGAAACTGGGAATGGATTTTTTCTGATAACCGTTTTTAGAAGACCATCGCGGCAGCTTTCTATTTCATTCCAGGTCGCGATAATGTCTTGTTTTTGCTCTTCAGTCATTAACTGGTAGATCGGCAATCTGGGTAATGTACCTATGACCATATTCATTAGTTAAAATATTATCTATACAACAAATCTAAATAAATAATAAATTATATCTGGAGGCAGGAATTCTACTGATTCTAATATTATTGATTTATTTTACTAATAAGAATCTTTTTTCTACTGATTCCCTATAATCCCAGGTCTTCACTTTCCCAAGATTTCTGGCGCATCGGCAGCCGCTGCCGCGGCACGCTTGCTCCGCTCGCTCGCCTTGCGCATGTTATTTTCACAAACATAGCATAGCCTAACCAACTCAAAAGGAAGTTGGGAATGTGAAAAATTGAGCCTGTGCAAATTTGGAAAAAGTGAAGACCAGAGCGTAAGTGCCTACCACCTGAGCTGAACTATTTTATTCAGTCCTAAATTGAAGGCTGATATTTCATGAAATTTCTAATAGAGAATAATTACAATAGGTAAAATCCAAAAACGTAACCTAACCTGCCTTCATAAAAACTTTCACAACCTACAACTCTTTATAATTAAAAACGTAGTAGTAGTGGGACGTATCCTCAGCTTCCAATACGAGTTCGAATCCCGGCCAGGCATCAATGGATTTTCCAGTATGGAAACTAATAGTTATGTGAAAAAGATCGTGAGAAAACCAGTTACCTGGTATTTTAAATTTTAAGTCGCGATCGCAGCTTGCAACCTGTCACGTATGGAATGATTGCAAATGTGGACATGTGCCAAATATGTTAAAATGCCTCTGACTACTCTCTTAGACATCTTCAAAGGATCTGGAATACCTACTTACAAAAGAAGACATGAAAGAATGTCTACCACGCCTTGTCACACAGTCACAGTCATAGGGTGAGAGCCAGCGACCGGCAGACCTTCGTCATTTTATAAAGGCTGAGAGTTTGTCTGTGTGTAGTCCCAGTATGGTTATGTACGATCCCCAAATATGAAGTTTGGGTCCGGGTGGCTTTGGGAGATATGAGGCATCAAAGGTGCCCAAAATAGCACCCAAGATTCGTCATTTTATAAAGGCTGAATTTTATATATGTTACTTAGGGAGCTATAAAAAGAGGTTTCCCAAGCGGGCAGACCCCTGCGATGGTTCCTTCATCATGTCGGTCAGCCTCAAAGTTTACCGTAGGATCGAGCTCGGGTGATTTTAATAAGGAAATCTTTCAGGTATAAAGCTCAGTTTCATATATTTGGCTTGGAACACTATTAGAAATCACGTCGTCCTTTGTCAGATCCCTAGTACAGTTCCAACCCCCTGAAAGTCACCCTTAAAGAAAAGTAATTGTAAGTATGCTTTCGTAGTAGTATAAAACCTGAACTTTGTGTATGTTACTTGAGGAGCTATAAAAAGATGTTTGCCAAGCAGGCAGAAACCTGCGGTGGTTCCTTCATCATGTCGGTCAGCCTCAAAGTCTGCCGTAGGAGCAAGCTCGAGAAATTTATGAGGAAATCTTTGAAGTATGGAGCTCAGTTTGATATATTTGGCTTGGAACAGTATTAGAAATCACGTCTTCCTTTGTCAGATACTTAGAACAGTTCCAACCCCCTGAGAGATAACCCTAGACTAAAATAAATAGTATGACATACACTGTATGCTTTCATCATAGTATAAAAGCTGGATTTTATTTATGTTACTTGGGGAGCTATAAAATTATATTCTTCCAGCAGGCAGACACCTCCGATGGTTCCTTCATCATGTCAGACAACTTCAAAGTCTGCCGTACCTAGGTACAAGTGAGGGGAATTAATGGAGAAATGTTGAAAATATAGAGCTCAGTTTGATATATTTGACTTAGAAAAGTAAAAAATATCATGTCGTCCTTTGTCAGATACTTGGAATACATTCCGGAATGTATTCCAAGTATCTGACAAAGGACGCTTTTATAGCTCCCCAAGTAACATACATAAAATCCAGCTTTTATACTATGATGAAAGTTGACTCGTAGTTTTCCATACTTTGAGGCTGACCGACATGATGAAGGAACCATCGCAGGTGTCTGGCCGCTTGGGAAACCTCTTTTTATAGCTCCCTAAGTAACATATAAAAAATTCAGCCTTTATAAAATGACGAATCTTGGGTGCTATTTTGGGCACCTTTGATGCCTCATATCTCCCAAAGCCACCCGGACCCAAACTTCATATTTGGGGATCGTACATAACCATACTGGGACTACACACAGACAAACTCTCAGCCTTTATAAAATGACGAAGGTCTGCCGGTCGCTGGCTCTTAGGCTATCATGATTCTGTTGACGGTTATGGACGGGCCAAGAGTGCATAGGCCTTAGAACAATAAAGTAATCTTAGCCTTACCTACTAGATTATTAGTACCTACCTCATGAACCTAAATAAATGTGATATGAAAGTATAAAGAAAAATGCGTTCTGGACAAAACAAACATTTAATAAACTAGAAAATTTCTAAAAAAAGACCGATTATTTACGCCTCAATCTAGATGGGCAGCATTCGGTACAGCATGGGGCACACTGTGCAGTACGCGTATCATTGACAGGGACTACGCGATCGTGTGTCACAACCGGTGTGATAAACTGATATTCAAGCTTTGACTTGCGACCGGGCATCTCGACTACCTTGCCTATTCGCAGTTTGATTACTTGTTTGGGAAAGTCATAAACGACCCCAGGATAGTCTTCAGCAGTAGGGGTCATCAGTTGACCGGGCTCGTCGCGTGCTACATCCCCCACTCCGTCAGACGAGAAGTTAAAATAGGCTCGTTGCTTATGTCCCATGCCACAGGAGTCCGACGGCAATTGGAATATCACCTTGTTTCCCGTCGGGCAGCAATCTGCACAATTTTGTGATCATCAGATATCAAATCAAATTTTCAACTTAATGTTCTAATGTAGGTAACTGTGTCTACATAGTTAATTAGCAATAGTAACAACGTAGGTGTGATGAATTTATCTTCCGTTTTTAACGTCTCCTTTTGCCTTTCGGTTTTTTAGTCCTTCTAATACAACATTCGCAATCAGGGTCAGATTGAATTCTTGCGTTTACTTTATGAACAGGAGCTTTTTTGTCAGGACCTTTAGGCGTTACTAATTCAAGTTCCAGTTTACATTTTCTGTCACCCTGCATAGCAGTTTTAGCTACTTTTAAAACGAAAACTTCTATGTTTGGTAACTCTTGTTTTGTGTCACCCCGAGCGAGTGCCGCTTGTTGGCCGTGCTTGGAAGCCATGGTGCAACCTTCAGTTGTACAAGTAAACTGTGTGCCCGCAGGCTGGGCCCCACGACAACACGTAGCTTCACTAGGCAAAGCTAAGCTGATTTGATTTTTTCCACAAGGCGGTGCGCATGGGCCACCGTCTGTTCCTTTCGTATAAGGGCATTGCATGGCACAATGAGTTTGGCTTATTTTCTTGATGATAGACGCAGATGCTGGCACTTTAATCTTTAGTTCATTACCACCCAAGTTTGTTCCTATCTCCTCGAATTGTTTGCTGCGACCTGGCCATCAATAAAATTTATGTGCATAGGGATTTTCGCTATGTATGTATGTATTTAGTCTATATTAGTTTGTCCAGAATGCAAATGACCAATAATGTGATGATTTTATGAATAGGCTACTACGAAATTAATGCTTCCTAGAAATCTATTGATATTTTCTTCTAAACCGATTGAATACCATGCCATTCCCATACATTCACGCTTATATTTTGTAGGTATGGGTAGGTATCAAACTTAATTATTTTTTTTTGGGAAAAACTATAGGTGTTACATAAAAACTCGCCAAACACCCTGCACTAGAAAAATTGCGTATTCGTGTGATTGTATGGGATAGGACCATGGAATAGTAAGGAGCAGGTAAAATAAAAAATGGGGATTTTGCAAAAAGTGTAAAGAATCTCTACCTTTTGGAACATGAAGACAGTATTGGTCGGTATTCCTGCACTCCATTTGTTGCTTGCCAGGAGGCTTAGGTCCCGAACAAAAGCAAGGGTCATCTGGATCCTCACATGGCTTGCTGTTATAGGGGTCTTTAGCTGTAAATAAATAAATTGTAAGTAGTTGTTATTTTTCATTGGAATTGGCGAGCTAAGAGCAAAATATAACCGGTGAAAGTACGCACCTACAGGACAGGATCCAAACCCACCGCCTCCAGATGGTCCCCCAGCCCCACTGGTGCTAGCGCCTCTAGCTGCTCCACAAGCACATGGGTCTTGATCAGTTTGAAATTGCTTTTGAGGATTACAAGATCGGTCTACGATAGAGGAACCACCACCACCAGCTCCAAGGCTCGGTGGAGCACCTGCGCCTTGAAATCTTGTAATAATCAGTTTACCGAAGCAAGATATTCTCAAGAACATAACAATTTCTCCAGTTTCAACTCCATCTGTTCCAACTATTCGGAAAGAATCCTTCAGAGCTTGATAGCTTACGCTGTTAGGATCTTCTAAAAACTTTTTGCGTGCTTGGACAAATTCTTTTGTCATATCTATTGTGGCCTCTCCCATCACTATTTTTGTTGGCAAGCAACCACATGGTAGTGATTTATAAACAGATACTTTGATAGGAAATTTGCTCATGGCTTTGCCGATGTCGGCTTCTTTCAATGAGAATAAACAAGACTTGCCATTGTTGAAGGTCTTAACAAACGGACCGCCGCTTTTTGCGACGCAAGCCCCCGGGTCATCGTCACAAATTTCCAGGGGCTCGACGGCAGGACACTCAATATTCACACATGTTCGAAAGTCCTTATCAGAGAAACAAGGACTTTTCACAAAAACTATTTTGTCGATAAGTACCTCAAGGAGAAAGAGGCCATCATCTTGACTCGCCATAGTTTCGCTACTCTCGGGGATGGGATTTTTCTATTTTTATATTATTTTTTCTTCAAGTGCTATCATGCTGCAAATTTTGACATAGTGTTTGAATAACAAAAAAAAAGAACAATAGAAGATCGCGTGTCATTGTCATTTCATATTTTTTTAAGTAGGTATCTATGTACTTGCTAGAAATACAATATAAGGTCTATTATGGTAGGTAGAGCTCACTTCACGTCGTAAAAAGAACGCTGGAAAAAAGTGGAGGGGGTATGTTTACCTACACAATAGGTGCCTGAAATAATCAAAAGGGTTGTTGATTGGGCTAAGGTACCTATTACCTATTATACATACCTAGGTATGTATAAAACATTGCACCTAGGTACCTACCTAGGTGCAATGTTTTACTTTGGTTGAATTCTCTAAGTTATGTATATTTTTTATTGAAAGAACGGATCTCGCGGTTGGTTCTGGGACAAAAATTAACTGAAGGCCGTTCAAACATTTATGTCCCAACCGACGACGCGACGACGCGCGATGTGGCGCGGAAATCGAACTCGCACCTTTTGCGTCTCTCTCATCCAAGCACTCATCCGCCGCCCCAGTTCGCCACGCCATCGATGTTATCAATAGCGTTAGTGCATCTATTTTGTGTTCCCTGAAAACTTTCGTTTATCATTTTGTATCTTCAATTTACGTTGCCTCATTTTGCTAATCTCTCAAAAACAACTTAACTAGCGTTCCTATGACTCTATCTTACTAAGTACCTACTATAATTACTTATTCAAGAGAGCCTTGTTGTCGAATGGGGTTGTACCTTGACTTTCAATCCGAATGTAGTGTAGTGGGTTCGAATCCCGGCCGTATCCTGTGTAGGGCCGATTATGTCTAACTTGATTTAATCTGATTATGTCTAACTTAATTTAATTCAATAATAATACAATGTACCTGCATTACATATTAATTCTTATGTCTGTGGCACAAAATAAAAGTTTATTTCTTTCTTTCTAATATGACGAAGCAGCAGAACATCGCACTTTTATTTTAGTCACGTTTCCCTTCGTTTATTTCCAAATAGTCTTGCTACATCTCCGTTCCGTCGTGGGTAGGTAATATGAAAACATAGGTAGCGTCAGTAGCGTGCCTAATGCTTTTTTTTAAGTACCTACCTACTTACTTACCTAGATAGATTTTGGACCACCATTATTTTCATTTAAAAGACATAAACTTTCGAACCGTCACTTTCGAAGGTATTGGAAAAACTAATGAACAAGAGACTGATTGATTTCCTGGAATCAAACGAATTACTGTCGCCTTCACAATATGGCTTCCGTAGAGAGCGATCAACTAATGACGCTGTGCATGAATTGACCAAGTTTATTGTGACTAACCTGGATGCAAAACAAAAGTGTTTGGCGGTTTTCTTAGACCTGGCCAAGGCCTTTGACACGGTGTCAATCCCTACTATCAAAACTAGAGTCGATTGGTGTGAGAGGCCAGCCACATAAACTATTTTCGGATTACCTTACAAACAGAAGGCACCGTGTTAAGATAGACCAATTTATTAGCGACGAGCAAACTGTCTCCTGGGGCGTACCTCAGGGTAGCATCCTGGGTCCTACCCTTTTTCTAATATACATTAATGACCTCTGTAACATACAAATGGCGAAAGGAAGGGTAATAACATTTGCTGACGATACCGCGCTCGTCTTCAGAGGGGACAGTTGGGACAACGTCTTTGCTCTGGCACAGAGCGGTGTTACCAGGGTGTGCTCGTGGCTTAAATCAAATATCCTGACACTTAATGTGGATAAAACACATTACGTCGCTTTTGCATTGCGCTCTGATTTTCTTTCTCCTGATACGCTTTCTATATTTGCTCAGCTGCGTAACTGCAGATTTAACTTGTTCATGCCCTTATATCCAGCGAACTGATAGTGCTAAATATCTCGGTGTCTATATAGACCAGACTCTCACGTTTAAGCAACATATCGATGCACTTGTATCCAGGCTCCGTAAGCTGATATATATCTTTAAAGCTCTAAAACACGCAGCAGACCGTGATACTATCAAAATGGTCTATCAAGCTCTTTGCCAACCAGTCTTAGGGTACTGTATCTCCTCTTGGGGTGGTGCAGCCAAGTCACATTTCCTTGATATAGAAAGGGCCCAAAGGGCCATTTTGAAAGTGGGAGCTGGGCTACCTTATCGTTTTCCAACAACTGAACTCTACAATCTCTGGGATGTACTTTCGGTTAGACAATATTTCATTCTACAAATTGTCTTAAGACAACATTCTCAAACTAGATACGACAGCGCATCCATCCAAAGTAAACGTAGGAAAGGAAAAGCCCACTTTTCAGGCCCTTTTCGTACTGAGGCGTCCCTTAGATTCTTTGGTTTCCTTGGCACATACTTGTACAACAATGTAAATAGTTCCCATTATATTTATCCCCTTGTCAAAAGAAAGTGCAAGACAGTTGTGTTCAAATGGCTCAGGTCACTGGATTATAATCAGACTGAAGTGAAGACCTACTCTCCCCTCCTAAGTAAATTCACTCAAGCAAACTCCACAAGCACCCGTGCACCCAACACTCCACATTTAAAACAGACACACTTACATGCTCACACACACATACACACCACACGCGCACACACACATAAACACACACACATACACTTAAACACACACACACACACACACACACACACATCTCTTGTTCTACGTGGCAAACTTTAACCTACTTATTTTTATGTTTATTTCTCTTGAACCAGCTCGAAGTTAAAATGGCCAAATGTATTGAAAAGCATAAACATTAATTCACTTTAATATGTTCTAGATATCCGTGGAGTGGGGCACTGGTGACCTGTATCACAGGTGTAAAACCTATCACAGGCACCAGTCTCTCACAAAACAGGTTCTTGCACATCTTTGTGAAGTATTGCACAAATAGTATAGCCCGTTATTCATAGTGCTGACCTTTGTGAGAGAAAATAAATAAAGTTTGTATTTGTTGTTGTGTTTGTATAAACGCGCACGCTAGGAGCAGACAGCTTGTAGGTATACCTACTTACCTATTAGGTATCTACCCATTTTTATCAACAGGAAAAAACAGGATCACGACTGATTCTCCAAAGCGCGGTAGACATTCTCAGATATTTTATGTATTTTAGAGCCTTTGATTATGCCTAAGAGGGTAGTCAGAGGCATGTCCTGCGACATACATAACAAGTAGGTAAAACGCATGGATTTAGCATGGTAAGTACCTTTTTGGTACATGTTGCCCACATTGGTTGCTTGTTGGTGGCCCACGAAAGACAGTAACAACCTACCTACTGTGACAAAAACTATAAAGATTTCTCTGGTATTCTACTTTTGCACAACGCCTTATTTTATTTATAAAATGAGCTTTTAGAAATGTAAAAATATTGGCGTAAAAGTTGACCGAGTACAGAACTAGATGGCGCTACTGATAGGTGTCGGTGAGCAGTCACGTGACTCGCACGTGACCTTTTTGAGGCGAATCCAATAATTTATTCTCATCTCAAAACTGTCCAACGCGCCTGAAGAAGTTTTCACTTCAATAAACTTTGGTAAAACGTTAAAAATTAAGTAATGTATGCATCTCACTCACTAAACTAATGAGTGAGTGGAATGCAATTCCTAGTAGGTAAATATAGTAGAAGAGAATAATTTATTTATTTATTTATTTACACACACACATAGATAGTACATTACAGAATTAATTATTCTAATTCGTAATACATACACATTTTAAACTTTCGCGACTCGAAGACATTTTTAATTTTTATAACGGGACTTAATCGCGTAGGTATAACATTTGTTTATTTACCTCGACGTTTCAGTAGCGTTACAGCTACCGTGGTCACGAGAAGACTGCCCACCGGTACTCGTTCGCCTCTTCGACCGATGAGAAACTACCCTCATTCGGTCAACACAAAATAACATTAGGGTCGCGACACACTACACTGACAACATCCAAGTTAGTACTAGACGTTCTTACACGACCCGAACACTTTTTTATCACTGGATCCCACGTTGATGACAGTTTGTAGCCGCATTCCCGGTTGAAATTTTTGTGTTTCTTTATTTCAACTGCTTCACGCACAATTCTAGTATAATAATGGCGATCATTGGAAAGGACTAAAGGTTGATGTAACTCGATCCAGTGGTTTGATCCTGATTCTAGCAAGTGCTCCGCTATCGCTGATTTATACACCTGGCGATTTTTGACAGCTGCGATATGTTCTTTGACAAGCTCAGCAATAGTCCGCTTGGTCTGTCCAATATAAGAACTGCCGCAACTGCAATCGACCTTGTATACACCAGGTGTTTGATAGGGTACCTATAGTATCCTTGACTGTTCCTACTTGTGAAGCTATCTTGAGTAGTGGAGTGAAGACGGTCTTAATTGCGTACTTCTTCAGCAAAGAACCAACCTTGTCTGTCACCCCTCTAATATACGGCAAGTATGCTCGTGGTCTCGGAACGTCATCTTTCAGTACCCTATTCGTAATACATATCTAGGAATCTAATAATAATAATAACATTTGACAGAAAAATTACGCAACAATAAAAAAAAATTAATGACTGTAATCAAGTTTCGCCAAAATATTTAACTCGTCTAATTAAAAATTGTACCTAGGATTCAAGGATTGAGAAAAATGCATTTATTGTCCTAATAATGTCGAGATTATTAAATTATATAATAAAATAAATCTACAAAATACAATAATCCGCTATAATTATGTAGCTGTATCAGAGCGCGTGATGTCATTACCTACTCAATTTATTAGACCATCTTTTATTTCCTTTGAGGTGTAGGTAATTATTATAAACGGGTTGTTATATTTTTTATTTTTTCTGTTAGTTATAAAATGTGTTCAATAGCCTCGTGGTCGTGCTTGCTTAGTCGTTCTTGATAGATCGTCGAAGTTAAGCAACGTTTGAAACGCTCTGTAAGTGGATGGGTGACCGCCAGTGGCATTTTCATCTGAGCGCTTCCGTGCTTCGGAGGGCACGTTAAATTGTCGGTCCCGGCTATTTAAGTCGTTAAGCCATGACGGAGGCCCTAAGACGGCCTAAAAACTCCGTCACCAGAGTTGGCCACTGACTCATACGAACTTACTTACTTACTTTTTAATAGCCTTACTTTGTAAATAATAGTTTATAAGTAGAAGATTATAAATATAAGTTTATAAGTATATGATCTCATCTAGATTATCGCATAAGATGTGAGTGAATAAATAACTGAATAACTGAATGCACGTAGGTAGTTTTTGCTGTGGCAGTGGTGAGCTGTGACGTCAAAACAGCCGCCATGACGCCGACGAGCGTTTTGGCGTGAATATCAAATTTTAATTTTAAAGGAGAACGGGCAGGCATGTATGAAGCGCCGCCCAAGTCAAAAAACGATCGCCCGCAGAGTGGACGTATAGTGGAATGGGTAGACCTTCTAAAACACTACATTTGATTGTATGACAGCAAAAAAATCCATCCTACAGAAATCGAGATATTTGCAGTTAAAGGTGGTGACTTTTACCATCATGTTTTTTGACTTACAGGCTTCCCGCAGACAAGCCACTATGGGCATTCGATAGAACTTTAGAAGCACTACATTTCATTGTATGACAGCTAAAAAATCCATCCTGCAGAAATGAAGATATTTGCAGTTAAATGTGGTGACTTTTACCATCAATGTTTTTTGACTTATAGCCTTCCCACAGACAAGCCACTATGGGCATTCGATAGAACTTTAGAAGCACTACATTTCATTGTATGGCAGCTAAAAAATCTATCCTGCAGAAATCGAGATATTTGCAGTTACAGGTGGTGACTTTAACCATCATGTTTTTTGACTTATAGGGTGAGAGCCAGCGACCGGCAGACCTTCGTCATTTTATAAAGGCTGAGACTTTGTCTGTGTGTAGTCCCAGTATGGTTATGTACGATCCCCAAATATGAAGTTTGGGTCCGGGTGGCTTTGGGAGATATGAGGCATCAAAGGTGCCCAAAATAGCACCCAAGATTCGTCATTTTACCAAGGCTGAATTTTATATATGTTACTTAGGGAGCTATAAAAAGAGGTTTCCCAAGCGGGCAGACACCTGCGGCGGTTCCTTCATCATATCGGTCAGCCTCAAAGTTTACCGTAGGATCGAGCTCGGGTGATTTTAATAAGGATATCTTTAAGGTATAAAGCTCATTTTGATATATTTGGCTTGAAACAGTATTAGAAATCACGTCGTCCTTTGTCAGATCCCTAGTACAGTTCCAACCCCCTGAAAGTAATTGTAAGTAATGCTTTCGTAGAAACCTGAACTTTGTGTATGTTACTTGAGGAGCTATAAAAAGATGAATGCAACAAGTATAAAACATGTATGCAACATGTATCAAACAAGTATGCAACATGTATCAAACAAGTATGCAACAAGTATAAAACATGTATGCAACAAGTATAAAACATATAGGCAACAAGTATCAAACACGTAGGCAACAAGTATCAAACATGTAGGCAACAAGTATCAAACATGTAGGCAACAAGTATGCAACAAGTATAAAACATGTATGCAACAAGTATAAAACATGTATGCAACATGTATCAAATAAGTATGCAGCAAGCAAAACATGTATGCAACAAGTATAAAACATGTATGCAACATGTATCAAATAAGTATGCAACATGTATCAAACAAGTATAAAACATGTATGCAACAAGTATAAAACATGTATGCAACATGTATCAAATAAGTATGCAACATGTATCAAATAAGTATGCAACAAGTATAAAACATGTATGCAACAAGTATAAAACATGTATGCAACAAGTATAAAACATGTATGCAACAAGTATCAAACATGTATGCAACATGTATCAAACATGTAGGCAACATGTAGGCAACAAGTATGCAACAAGTATCGAACATGTATGCAACAAGTATAAAACATGTAGGTATGCAACAAGTATAAAACATGTATGCAACAAGTATAAAACATGTATGCAACATGTATCAAATAAGTATGCAACATGTATCAAACAAGCATGCAACAAGTATAAAACATGTATGCAACAAGTATAAAACATGTATGCTACAAGTATAAAACATGTATGCAACAAGTATAAAACATGTATGCAACATGTATCAAATAAGTATGCAACATGTATCAAACAAGTATGAAACAAGTATAAAATATGTATGCAACAAGTATACAACATGTATGCAACAAGTATAAAACATGTATGCAACAAGTATCAAACATGTATGCAACATGTATCAAACATGTAGGCAACAAGTATCAAACATGTAGGCAACAATTATCAAACAAGTATCAAACATGTAGGCAACAAGTATGCAACAAGTATAAAACATGTATGCAACAAGTATAAAACATGTATGCAACATGTATGCAACAAGTATAAAACATGTATGCAACATGTATCAAATAAGTATGCAACAAGTATAAAACATGTATGCAACAAGTATAAAACATGTATGCAACAAGTATCAAACATGTATGCAACAAGTATCAAACATGTAGGCAACAAGTATCAAACATGTATGCAACAAGTATCAAACATGTATGCAACAAGTATAAAACATGTATGCAACAAGTATAAAATAAACGGTAAACTTTGGTTTACCGTTTATATAAAATTCAGCCTTGGTAAAATGACGAAAGTTGACTCGTAATTTTCCATACTTTGAGGCTGACCGACATGATGAAGGAATTATCGCAGGTGGCTTGGCAAACCTCTTTTTATAGCTCCCTAAGTAACATATATCAAATAGCACCCAAGGGTGCTATTTTGTATCTCCCAAAGCGACCCGGACCCAAACTTCATATTTGGGGATCGTACATAACCATACTGGGACTACACACAGACAAAGTCTCAGCCTTTATAAAATGACGAAGGTCTGCCGGTCGCTGGCTCTCACCCTATAAGTCAAAAAACATGATGGTTAAAGTCACCACCTTTAACTGCAAATATCTCGATTTCTGCAGGATAGATTTTTTAGCTGCCATACAATGAAATGTAGTGCTTCTAAAGTTCTATCGAATGCCCATAGTGGCTTGTCTGCGGGAAGCCTGTAAGTCAAAAAACATGATGGTAAAAGTCACCACCTTTAACTGCAAAAATCTCGATTTCTGCAGGATGGATTTTTTAGCTGTCATACAATGAAATGTAGTGCTTCTAAAGTTCTATCGATTGCTCATAGTGGCTTGTCTGCGGAAAGGCTGTAAGTTAAAAAACATGATGGTAAAAGTCACCACCTTTAAATGCAAATATCTCGATTTCTGCAGGATGGATTTTTTTGCTGTCATACAATGAAATGTAGTGCTTCTAAAGTTCTATCGAATGCCCATAGTGGCTTGTCTGCGGGAAGGCTGTAAGTCAAAAAACATGATGGTAAAAGTCACCACCTTTAACTCCAAATATCTCGATTTCTGTAGGATGGATTTTTTAGCTGTCATACAATGAAATGGAGTGTTTTTGAAGGTCTACCCATTCCACCATACGCATACTCTGCGGGCGATAGTTTTTTGATTTGGGCGGGAATGCCCATTCTCCTTTGATTTTTATATTTGAAAACGCTTTTTTTCTACTGAAATATGATATTTTTTTCCCAACAAATCATTCTGAACAACATGAAACAGATTTTGAAAAATTCATCATCATGCCTATTCCTAAGCAAGATAAGGAAGCGGACAAAACCTAGACCACGTACGTACTCGAGCCACAACTCAAGCTTCAAGATTCAAAAGGGTACGACCTCAGAGTAACGACGAACGAGGGAATGAGCGGGCCGAATGTACAGACAAAGCCGCCGAGCCACAGAATATCGTTCAATTCGTTCATTCATGTAGGACACACAGAGTAACTAGTAGGACACTAAAATTACTCTGTGCACTAAAATTACCATAGATTTAGCATGGAACGGAACCTTTTTGGTTCATTCGTTCGTTCAAGAGGGGGGCAAGGGCAATTTTGTGAGAGAAAATTTAGTTTGATTGAACAAGGTGTAATTTGCTGTAGAATGCAACATATTTCTGTTAACTAACCTGAGTCTTATTTAGTAAATAATGTCTAGGAACATTGTTTTTGAAGGGTGGCTAACAAAATCGCCACCAACAAAGCGTATCTGGCGTTCAGTAAGTACTGTACTTACCTACTTTCCAAGTTTTGAATTACCTTTGTTGATAGGAATTGTGAATGTATCTTGTAGCCACGCATAAGTCCAAATAAAGAGGCTGGTAAACAGAAAGATAAGTCTAATTGCTGTTGGTAGAGTAAGTATAATGAGTAAGTCCAAACGTGGTTATATGTTTGTACCAGAAATGGCGGAGAAGGTGGTTTGCCTTGCGGCAATCGGGCGAACTCCCTGGACAATACTTCTTAGACTACTTCGCGGACCGGAATTGCAGACGGCTCAAGGGCACTATCAATTTGGATTTATGTGAACAAGTAAGTGAGCAAGTAAGTAACAGCTGTGTGCTGATCAAAATCCTGTAAACTAGGTCTAACAGTTGGAGAAAGCCTTGAAAATTTGTTTATGTTTTAAATTAAAGCTTTAAAATTCTGTGAGTACTTAACTAAAAAACGATTTCATGCATTCATCTACCATCTATCACCTGTCATCTGATAGGGCAGCATAACGCTGAGTCGAGATCTTTTTGCTGCTGTAGCACACAGCACTGTTAGGAAACTTTCCCCTTATTGTTTTTACTTTAATATTTATGTTGTTTTACATGTACCTAAAACATTTATCTTCATTTTTATTGATTGCTGTATTGTTTTTTTTGTGTGTATTGATGTGTATGTGTGCTTATGCAGTAAATAAACGAATGTCTATGTCTATAAGTTATTATTTATTATTATATTTCTCATAGACATCACAAGCACACACAAGTGAGCACATCACAAGTGAGCTATGAGCAGCTTGTTATTCATGTCAAAAGTAACTACTTACTCCAAACAGAAGAGTTAGTATGTAGAATGTAATGAGAGTGAATGAGGCGACAACGGTGTGTTGGGTTTATGGAAAATGAAAGTCAACCCTACATAGAGGCATGATTTAATGTATGTATTTCTGTGTTTTATTTTGTGTACTTAATGTATTATTCACATATAAAATATGCAATGCTTGCGATCTTGTCTCAGTCACATCGCAACCACCGCTCAAGTGTAACTTATCTGTTTATAACGAATAGTTTGTATTTTGAATTATTTGCTGGAATTCATAACGTAAGTTTAGGTTTTTGTTTCCAATTAGTTATATATTATATATATTATAATAAAGGCTACCAAAAACCATAAAAAATACTTACATTCATTTTCATAGATTTTTGTCAATGTAGGTTACTCATGATTTACATAATTCTGTTTTTGTTCAATTAGATTACACTTCTATGTACTTATGAGGCATAATCTGCTAGAATATAGGTGATAAATCCTTTTATTAACCAACAATACATTCGAAGTGTATAGCTTTCATTTTTTGTATTTGTGTAAATTGAATACCTACATATTCTATACAAGATTATTACTAATAGTTTAATATTAGTAACTTTTAATTTAGTATCAGCCTTTCCTGTTTGGTCATAATTATCCTGTCCATTTCATGTTCAATACTTTATAGTTTTCCTATAACATAGCCAAATATAATTTAGCACTTAGTATTTTAGCAACGGTTTCTCTTGATTTTAGCGTTCGATTTTAAATAAAGCCTGTGTGTTTTAGGTAGATGCTGGTCTGCATATGGAACGCAGTGGCACTGGTTCCCTAGATCCTAAGTTAAGAGGCTCAGTGTTCACCATCCAGACCCAGTCGAGGACATACCACCTGGAGGCTGATTGCGAGGAGGAGATGGAAAAGTGGGTGGATGCCATCTGCCGGGTGTGCGGTCTACGGGCCACTGATGAGCCTTCTACTGTTATGGGTAAGATAAGAATTTAAAATATTTGCAAATGCAACAAAATGGAAAGAGAAGATTGTGATCCTTATGAAGGATTTACATTGAAATTTATTTGTGAAAATGCACAGTTTTTGGCTCAAACATAATCACTAATGCGTTTAATTTATCAGGGTCTTACAAATGGTTTCTCTTATCACTTCATTGTTTAAGATTAGTACACTTCGCTCAACGGATATCGGCATTCGTGAAGTTAGCCGTTTGTCTGCACAGTGAACGCTTTTCGTACAAAATTGTGTTCTGTGCAGACAAACGGACTTTGTTCCTTTTGGACAGAT
The DNA here is from genome assembly GCA_963565295.1 of Epirrhoe alternata. Lineage (NCBI taxonomy): Eukaryota > Metazoa > Arthropoda > Insecta > Lepidoptera > Geometridae > Epirrhoe > Epirrhoe alternata. The sequence continues at coordinate 9,678,769 of OY751375.1, forward strand.
TTTACGAATGCCTAGATCCGTTGGGCGAACTGTACTTAACTATAATCCCACTCATAATAATAAAGCTGAAAGTTGTGAGTTTGTTTAGATATTGCTGTTTTATGCGGTTTTTTAATAGATAGTGATTCAAGAGGAATGTTTGTATGTATAATACATGCATAATATAGTAGAGGAACATTGATAATTTTAGAGGTTTCTAATGTGATGTCGTAAATACGCACATTTCTTTTCGCTTACATTGCAAATGCTGCTGGCTGAACCCTAATATTTAGTACGAGCATTGCACACGTGCGAAGCCGGGGTGGGTCGCTAGATAAGATGTTGCTGAAGCATGCACTAGGACAATGTTAGGACAATAGAAAAAGCTTGTGCAGCTTTTTATAATCTGCCTGGGTATTCTTACTTTTCAGTGTAAGCAAGTGCTAGATTCGGTAGTTTCGGTATGCTATTTTATATTTTAAACCTGTTACAGAAATAAATTATTTTCTATTTTTCCATTACTCTAATATTATAAATACGAAAGTTTGTGGGTATGTGCGTACAGTCTATCGACGTAGGTAATAACAGTAAAGGTGCATTTACACGGTGCGATACGATTTTCCCGTGTGAACGCTCATCGTATGCGATTTCACTAAGACAAATCGCATACGATGAGCGTTCACACGGGATAAATTGGCGTGCGATGCTAAATCGTATCGCACCGTGTAAATGCACCTTAACACATTCATTCATTAAAGTGTTGACTAGTATCTAGGGTGACCTAATACATGATGACTTGCTTAACCATATGAAACTTTCAGAAACATACCAGAACAACATGACTGCAACATATCAGAACAGTCTCTCTGCGATGAACGAGCATTATGAATGTGACGGCACTGGTCCCTACATACCTATCTCCGAATGCATAACAGGAGTCAGAGCTCAGGTACAATATCTACATTACAAATATCTACTTCACAGTAAACAACAGAATCTGTTGAGCCATCTAAAGATCGCTGAAAACGATGTATAGCTCAACTTAGCCAAGTGTCTGGTAATTGGTAGCCTGCCAAAACAATAGTAACGCAGCAATACACCATAATACTCCCATACTTGGTGTTTTAAGAGAGTCAGTCGGCCCAACCGGGTCATATACGAACTTTAGGGCTTGTTTTAATATTGACGTGGTTCTGCACCGATGATTCATCACTTGCGAGTACCCACATAATTCTAGAAGGACATGTTGTTTTCAACATCTCATAAAAACTTACTTACTTTTTTAACTCGCAGCTTTTTAACATTTCAGCACAAAAAACGTTTTGGCTCAACGTTTTTTGTGAAGTTAGTGCGGGCCGCTAGTTATCTATTAAAACGGAATTTGGCATGTCTTGGTCTACCTCACCAGACATCTTCAAATGGTCTTAAGCTTCAAAATCCCAGAAAATGTTAACTACTGTATCTAACACAATGTTTTCCTAGTACAAAATGACGTCAAACCTCTATATAAACAAGGGCGCGTTGCAATTTCTTATTTGCATCGTAGATATGAATGAATTTCTGTACTGACTTACAATTGCTAATATCTAACTACATATGCAATTCGTTTCAGGATGAGCAAAGGGCATTCACTTTTGACCCAAGAAACATAGTGAGAAGTACTAGAATGCCGTTTGACAGAGTAACTGACAATAGAGCTCACCAAATGTACACGAGTCAACCTCATATAAGGCTGAATAACACAGATATATCAGAGAACGAGTCCAATCTAAGTGATGAGGAATGCAAATCTTTGAACGCTAGTCAATTAAACATACGTAAGTATTTTTTTGACCTACGAGAAAAGCGTGTACATATCGGCGCATATTTTTTGATGAGTAGCACAGCTATTGCTGTGTAAACAAAAACATTTATTTTTCAAGCTTTGCGTTTTTATTTTGTGCAATTGCCTCTTTTATTTTGTAACTATAAACTAGATCAACCTGCTGCAGTTTTCGATGCCCTCTGAAATAAAATAATGCTACGTTCATAATTTGTTCTCTTGAATATAATACATAATGTGCAAACATTGCACATTGATTTCTTTTTTCAAATTCTGACTTGGACTCCAATATAATATAATACTTCGGAATTCACTTCGCCAATAGAACCAAATATTACTAATTAGCATGAGCTGAGTACTGACAGATTGGATAGGTATTTTATTGGAAGTGAAATATTAGTAGGATAACAGGAGAGGATTTTAGACTTTTCCTTTTGTCTAAAAATCCCCTGAGCGTCTCATGCGAGTGAAAGCAGGGGATTTCTATATCGATATATATTATTATTAATTTTCCAACACTTAATATCAATCCTCTTCGCTTGATTCTATCATTTAATAAAAAAAAAGTTTCTATAAAGATGTCAAAAATCAATTGACAAAAATATTGATCATAATTAGTACGTAATAATTTATATATATCAAATCCTTTTTATTTATTTCATTGTCAAGCATACAAGTAAAATAGTATAAATTAAGTTAGTACATTTTCTTAATACTAATGGCTTGTGGCACAATGAGCTCATTACTAGCAGCTTTTACGCTTGTATTGTAGATCATTGTAGATCCTACTTTCCTTTCTTTTTGCTTCCAACTTCCAATGTAGCCATGCGAAATGAATATTTATCTAATATAATGACTTAAACTTACAAGAAAGATCCTCTTTGTTGCGTATTAAAAAAACCGTGGCACTCCAGGGAGTGCCGAGGGAAGTGAAAACTTGAACTTAGGCGCTTAGTGTATTTTTTGAATCGTCAGGAATTCGAAAAATAATGACTTCACCCGTTTTGTTAGGAAATGAGCTTTTAGAAATGTAAAAATAATGCTGTAAAAGTTTAGCGAGTACAGAACTAGATGGCGCTACTGGTAGGTGTCGGTCGGTGAGCAGTCACGTGACTCGCACGTGACCTTTTCGAGGCGAATCCAAGAATTTATTAGCCTAAAGAAGTTTGAAGTAAAAGCTAAAAAAAAAGGATTTAAAATCTTTGCATAACAAGGTGCGAAAGAACTAATAACACAACAAGAAGTTAAACCTAAAGTTTATTTCAGGAGACTGGCCCGTTGGGAAGTCATTCACAAAGTTAGCAATAAGTCCAAAAAGAAATGGTGTACCTGAAGATGGTAAGCTAGCCTTTATTTAAGCCTTTATATATTTGTCTTTGTCAAGTTGTATGTATGTTTCTCTGGTATAAATGTTGTGTTTCAGGTCCACCAGTTCCTCCCAGACCTCCGAAGACATTTGCTATGAGCAAAGAAGCAGTACAAAAAGAAATATACCACGGACCAAAAATACAGGAACCAATAGAAACGCAAGAAAATGTTTCTGTAAGTATTTTACTCTCAGAAAATGCTGATTTTACTATCAAGTATCAATAATCCAGTCTCATTAGATATATCAAAATCAAAATTACAATCAAGCCTGTCCTGTGATAATTTTTATTCTTTCTGGTATTTTTATGCCATTTAGTTATCCTTCGTACAGGGCGGTCAAGATAACTTATTAGCATTTAACTTGTCAAAGTCAAAATCAAAAAGCATTTATTCAGTAGGACCACTGGGATCATTACTCCTGTTCCTTCGCGACCAATACCGTGCAGAACCAGGGCAAAAAACATGGTTTGGGGCATTGCTTTCTTTTGTGATCCGTTTTAAAAGTAACAATTGTTGTATATATTTAATGCTCTATAGAACGGCTACTTATGCTACCAATAAATAAAGCAAGAAGTATTTTTACTCTATTCTATACAAAACCAAAATTGTTGACTTTGATGAAAAAGCCGCCAGCCTGAAGTGGAAGTGGACCAGACACGTCTGCGGCATGTCAGACGATTTGTGGGCAAAACGAGCCACGCAGTGGACACCACAAAATATGACGCGCAAACGTGGAAGACCCAGGGCGAGATGGCGGGACGAGGACTCCTACTTGCGGAATTCGTCTGTTGATCGCGAAGAGTGGAAGAAGGGAAGGGAGGCTTTTGCCCTGCAGTGGGATGAAAACGGCTAAATAATAATAATCTACCCTAGAGTGTATGCTAAGCTAGTTGTTTTGTTTAGCCTCATTCTCTGGGCTGGCTGCGTGTGCCGCGTCGAATGTCTCACGGCGCTCCGCCTTCGCCAAGTCGAGGGCTGCACTTTGCACCACGGTACACCGATGACGAAGACGACTACTCGCCTGGACATCTGGTACGCTCACAGAATTCTATACAAATTAAAATGTAGGTTTATTTGTAGATGCTTTATTTTCAAAAATAATTACTAATTCACATAAAAACTACTAAAATCATAGTTTCCGTACAGTGCATAACATTTTTTAAATCGAATGTGGGTAGTTATGGTTAGAGTGTTTGGAGTCACAACTAAACAAATAGGCCCTTACTAATAAACTTGACCTAAAGTTATGTCATTCATAGCCTATGAATAACCATACAAATTTTTAGTTAATGCATGCCATAATTTTATGTCAAGTTAGTAAGGGCCATACATTCTTAGATGAGAACAAGGATCACGTTATGTAAAAAGGATTTTGAACCTTATCACGCCTGCGTACCGTTCTTTTGTAAATCAATATTACCTAACAGAAAAATGGTCTCGTTTGCAAAGGGTGTAATTCGGTTTAACTTAAAACTTTTTTGTCACGTGGACATAATTTTGTTGCTGTAATACGTCACGCTATATAGTATTCATGAACGAAGAAATAGGCAATGTAAAGAATGTAACCTAGATCCTTTGACCGTGTTGTAAGTATTCCTGTTGTTCACAGTCGATGCAATACTCAAATCTGCCTTCTTTGCCGCCGGCGGTCGACCGCGCGCTCAAACCCCGCCATTCCAGTCACAGCATAGGGCACATTAACCACCTTATCGGACTGGTAAGCTTACTCATCAATGAGTTCTACAATGGTAAAGTAAATTCGTATGAGTGGCCAACTTATTAACGACTTAATAGCGACAGAAGCGCTGTCACTGGCGGTCACTCACTGACCGTTTAGAACGTTGCTTAACTTTGATGATCTTGGAACGACTAAGATACATCACGAGCGCTTCGTTAACTAATAATAAGTAAGTTCGTATGAGTCAGTGGCCAACGCTGGTGACGGAGTTTTTAGGCCGCTTTAAGGCCTCCGTCATGGCTTAACGACTTAAGTAGCCGGGACCGACAATTTAACGTGCCCTCCGAAGCACTTGAAGCGGTCAGATGAAAATGTCACTGACCCCATCCACTTACAGACCGTTTCGAACGTTGCTTAACTTCGACTGTCTATCAAAAACGACTAAGCAAGCACGATCACGAGCGCTTTTAACTAATATTATAAACTTGTCGATGTCGAATAGCTTATAAGCAACAAACTATGGACCATTTTGTAGTCTGAAATGATCAATTTTATTTATTTTATATTTATAAGGTATTTTTAAGCGTTAATACGCGAGAAAAGCTGCAGACAGGAAGCTCATCCTACTAATATCGTAAATCAGAAAGTGTATGAAAGTGTGTTAATATGTTTGTCACACACAATCAAGTAGTAGATCGATTTGGTTGAAACTGGGAATATATGTTAATAGTGATTACGAATCGTATAATATGTACCTACATTTCGATTTGATTACTGAAGGTGTAATAATGACTTGTCCATATTATCTGTGAATCTAAAAATGATTACATTGTAAGTAAATATTTATAACTAGCTGTCTGTCGCGGTGTTACCCGCGGTCCCTAGGGAAAACTTAGCTTTCCCGGGATAAAATATAGTCTATGTTCATCAGCCCTCATAACATGGCGATTGTCTAGTTACTTTTTTTTTTATTCAAACAAATAAACATACAAACAAACAAAGAAATCTTTCCTGTTTATAATATGTGTAGATTAATACCATTATATTTATATTTCAGTCCGGTCTACACATACATGATGATATGAAAGCGGACGCGCTTCAGTACCTGGACCTAGACCTGCATACCTCCAAACCTATGCCCGCAAAGGTAAACTCCATAAAAACGTCTCATTTTACCTACTTACAATAGTTCATTGTATCGTACAGATTCGTGTGTGAGTTGCAGAGACCTGCACTAAGATTGAAAATCTTGTATCGCAGGTGCCTGCATTTCTTTCATAGGTGACAAAACCAAGTCGAGCATTATTTGGTAATAGGAGATGATACTGATTGAAAATTACCTAATTTTACAATACTTCAATTTACCCGAATATTGTGCGACTCGGCAAACCTCGTGTTTGTATATGCAACCTATGTTCAGCCATCCCTATACTTAATGTCATTCACGTTCTATCAGTCATGTAGTACCCATTACACAAGCTCTGCTTACTTTGGGGCTAGATGATGCTGCGTGGAAAGTCCAGAATTATTTATTTGTTTATTCTTCGAGATTCTAAGGTGTTATCATTGTATTGTGTACTAAGTAAGTTCGTATGAGTCAGTGGCCAACTCTGGTGACGGAGTTTTTAGGCCGCCTTAAGGCCTCCGTCATGGCTTAACGACTTAAATAGCCGGGACCGACAATTTAACGTGCCCTCCAAAGCACGGAAGCGCTCAGATGAAAATGTCACTGGCGGTCACCCATCCACTTACAGACCGTTTCGAACGTTGCTTAACTTCGACGATCTATCAAGAACGACTAAGCAAGCACGACCACGAGCGCGATTGTGTACTAGGAGACTCGACAGACGTCCTGTATTTTCTATGAATATTGATTGCGCCGACTGTCAAACGATTGAATTATATCAAACGCCCTATGGTTACATTTGTGTAGGTTACATTAGATATAAACATCGTACAATGGGTTTCCTTATCGCTAAAAGCGATATCTTCCTGGCAACCATTAGAAAACTTACTATTGTGGTCGTTTAGTTTTATTTTTATTTTCAGATTTTTATGCAACTTTTGAATTTTTGATATGATGATAAACACGACAAAAAAGAATTAGCGAAATTGGTCCAGCCGTTCACGCGTGATGCCGTGACCCAGGAAAATAGGGGTCCATTTTTATAAGTTTGTGATTTTTTTTCAGACGCAAGAGACTCCTCGCAAGAGAATCGACATCGCTCACGGAAAGTCCCTATCAGCGGTCGAAGCGGATTCAGCTTACAAAACAGTAGACTTTCTCAAGACTGAGGCGTTCAATATCACAAGAAAAGACGCCGAAGCTTCTAGAAACGTCCCACATTAATTTTTAAATTTCTCGTACCTAGATATATTATTTTTCTCGTCCCACTGCAGGGCAAAGGAAAAAAATAGAAACATACGAGTAAGTATGGTTATGTTGACAATCTTTGCCTTAGCAGAATATGGGCAATTACCGTTGTACGCCTCTTTGTTCTGTGAAGGAAAGTTATGGTAGTATGGGGCAATTTTATCGGTATTCGATCGTGTATCCTTGTTTATCATATAACTAATCATTCCTCGGTCCTTGTAACACAATGTGGATGGTTCGTCATTGCCCGAGTAGGAAGACGATATGTACAAAATTTCATCAATATGTATGCACCTGAATTACCCATATCAAAACCGGGTAAGTGTTTTTTTTTTCAATTTTATTTTAATGAGATTCCTATGACATAGTGCACAACGAGCTAGTTAGTGGAGAGTACTTTGACACGAGTTTACTGATAAAAATGAGAGAATGATGATTGTCTTCTGTCAGAAGTAATATTTGTGCATTATTTTTGTATGTACGAGGCATTCTTGATGTGATGGTGGCATAGTGATGGTGTCAGTTCCTCAAAAAACACCAAGTAAGCGCCAGGGTAAAGCAAGAGCATAAATAAGTTTTACCGAACTTTTTGAAACATATTAGGTACTCATATTCAAACACTAACTAACCATACCTGATCCATACAAATTTTAATAAATCACTCTTATATCTATTAAAAAGTAAGTTCGTATGAGTCAGTGGCCAATTCTGGTGACGGAGTTTTTAGGCGGCCGTCATGACATAAATAGCCAGGTGCCCTCCGAAGCACGGAAGTGCTCAGATGAAAATGCCAGTTAATGGGTCCACTTACCGATCTATCAATAACGACTAAACAAGCACTACCACGAGCGCTTCTATTATAATAAATATATTGGTACCTACTAATTAATATCTATTGGTAATCATCATCTTTATCCACTCGCCTCTATCACTCGTCATCTCCATATCCACTCTATTAATAATATTATTATATAATATACACCGCTATTTTATGACTACCAAAAAAAATTTAAGGACAGTTGCAGCAGATGCAGAAAATGATAATGGCATGGTCAGAACTTTTTTTTATTTAACTATCACAAAGTTATCGAGTATTGTAGTCAACCAAAACCGAACAAAATTTTATGAAAACTGTACAAATAAGTACTATAGACATAAATCGCGTACAGACTCTCATTGTAACTATGCTCTCGTATCATCCCCAGTCAGTAAAACCGCAGTAGCTTTTATAAATCCATGTCTGACTCGTCTCGTCTCCTTTTGAGGTTATAATTTTTTTTTCTCTTTTTTTGAGTTTTAACTACATAAATGTGATCAGTAACAGACACCGAGACCATGTTTAAAATTTTTTTGGTAATTAAAAAATAGGGGTGTATATTGGTAATAAACAACATTTATTTTAGTAGTTTATTATAAAAATGCAGCTTCACTCATCAACACAAAAAACCTAAGGGACCATATAAAAATTGCCTTTTTTATTGATATAGAAACATATTTATGCTCTTCAAATATATGCTACCATCTCATCGTGCAATGTGTTTTCACTTTACGATGATAAATCAGTTTATTTATCACAATTACACAAGGTAAAGTTAGAAACCAACTTGTTAGAAATTTCAACCATGAATACATCTCCTATTTCTTGTAGTATTTCTTAAATGTCTAAGGAAGACCAAGCTGCAAGCAGTCTTATTATTTTGATGAAATATTGAGTATACATTACTACACGTAGGTACAATAGGCACAACAAAACTTTAAACGATTGCGCAGCAGGTTTGCGCATGTAGTATGTACAGTAGGCGAGATAGGACGAATGGAGGATGCAACAAACTAAGCGAGTGAACGAGGCAGCTATACAACGCTGTCTTCGTCATTTAGGCGTCATTAAAAATAGGTTCTGCGTAGCTACTTCAGAGAGCTAAAGATTCGTTGTGACTAGTGTATTCTCTATTTTATTTTTGACAGTAGAAAGTTATTTCATTTCCGAAACAAAAACTTTTGTTCTAGATAACGTAACAAACTCTTTGAAACATTCCGACTGAAAAAATAGATTCGAATATTTGAGTCATTTTATTTATTTGATGAAAATTAGTAAAATATCAATAGCCGCGTGACTGAGCGAGCAGCCTCTATAATTGCTTTGTTGGTTATACATTAATAATAACCGTCTCACCAATTAAAACTAGTTATTCCGAAGTTCTATCAAATTTACACATCGCATAGCTGTACCTTGCGTAAATTCAGAATAAGTTAGAAAAAATTTCTTACCAATATTACAAGGTGTAGCTATCCTTCTGATAAGTGAAGATGCACAAATCGGCAACGTCGCATCCAAGTAGAAACCTCAAAATAAGTATCATTTTGTCTATGAAAGCTGACTGAATTGGTCATTTTGTTTGTCATTCTTGTTTTTTTTCTCATAATGGCTTCGCACTTTTTGTGCATTCGCCAATATTTCACATGTAATTTTTTTATTACAAAATCATTTTTGGTTTCCGCGCTCGTTTTTATTATCAAATTACGATTTTTATTTTATAAAACCTTCTTGCCATGCTACCTCTTCTATTGGAATGTAAGATTTGTTCCAGATAAAGTTATTTTTTCTCCTGTAAATTTATCTGGAAGTACTTAAACAAAAACTCCTTGGTATGTACGAGTAAAATATATACGAACTCTTTGGTGGTACCTATGAAAATATTTTTACAGTATCTACTAATATGTATTCTGTGGTTACACTAGATTTAAACAAGAGTGCTAGCTGGTGGAACTTCGGAATAGGGTTTGTATGAAAGAAATGTCAAAGTTATGCAAGGTGGAACTTTCTAATTGGTTTATTGGTAGCCATTTTGCTTATTCTTAAGTTGAACTAAAGAAAAACTTTACATAGTGTTTATTGGTGACACTGTAAATGTGGTTCAATAGAGGTAGATGAGTTATACTTTGAGAGGCTAGTCTTAATTGTAAATAAATTATGAGTGTGTAGGAGACATCCCCGATATGGATGAACAATGGGTCTGTTCATCCATATCGGGGATGTCTCCTAGTACTGATTCTAACCAGTTGATTTTTTCTTTTCTACTTTTCCAAGAAATTCTACCCAATATCTGCTGCTGGGGAGAGCTAACCGAGTCTGTGGTTGGAGGTCTCATTGGAGTTAGGGATTTAATCAGTTTTAGTCTCGAGAGTTCTAGTGTCTTATTTTCTAGTGCCTCCATTGTACCTGCAAGTGATTGAGAGAGATGATTTAATTGTTGAGTCAGGTTCTCCTGGTGGGATCCATTTGATCTGATCCATTTTGATATGTTTTTTGATTCCGTAAGACACATTTTTCTGAGAATCTGTGACCTCTCCGAAACTTTTTATGTTAGAATTTAGAGCCTTTGCATGTTGAAGTCCATAGACCACCTTCATTCCTAGGAGGCAATGATGCAGCGATGAGAAGCTAACTCGAGATGCCGATATTAATTCCCCTTTTATGGCCATCCAGTCAGGGCCTGCTACTTTTGCAACATAATGAAAGAGGCCTACTAACTCATGTTTATTCATCAAATTGACCTCGCTTGCAGGCAGTTTTCAAAGCTCTTGTTACAAAAAAGTTTACAAGTGGTTTTTGTTGAACTGTAGTAGTATATTAGCCTACAGAAGTAAACATACTTGTATTAAACATTACAAAGTAAAAGCGACTCCTCGCTCTAACCAAGTTTTCACTTGACAGACGCGAGGGCTCGATACCTTCGGCTTAAAGATGAGTAGGTTATATAAAAACTCAATACAACAATAAGTTTAAAATGAAGGTTATCTATAATTTATCAAATCGTTATTAATCAATTAAAATAAGTTCAAACAATATCAAGATTTTATTTAAAAAAAAATTGTAAGTATTTTTTTTTGTAATGCGTCTTCTAAACTCAATATTGTTTTGTTGATTTCAAAGTCGTGAGGTTCTCTTTACTTCCTAGTATTAAGTATTTCTAATTTCCGTTTTAATATTGCTCATTAAGGAAATTACTTTTTAAACTTATTTATTTATTATGTTTAAATTAAAATGGGCTGGGGACCGAGATGTCTCATGGCTGATAATAATAAATAAAATTAAAATTGTGTAAGTATTATTTATATCCCACATTTTTTGCATTCATTATCGAGTATTTTAAAGCAATATTTTAAACGAAGTTAAGATGTTCGTACCTATATGTTAAAGATGTATTTAATTTGACTGTACTTACTGTAATTTTTCAATTTATTATAACTACGTAATCACTTTTATTTCAACTACTGTTGTAGTTCATTTCGTTTATTTCATACACATACATTTAATTTATAACGGATAATTAATGTAACATATATGTTTCTATTCTATATCTAGTTTAATTTTATCTCTCTGTTACCATTTAAATAGTTTTGAGTCTTATAAAGTTTTCAGTATTCTGAAGTTTTGTTTTTAATTAGCTAATAAGTTAATTTCTATATACACTCTGACATAAAATAGAAGATAGAATAGAATTTCTTCATTTGGCAACACACACAGACATACATTTAACAAACGAACACATATACAATGTTATTGTAGTTTCTTAACATTAAATGTTAAGAAGTAGACCGTTCAAGGTTTTATATCGATTGCAATCAAGCAAGGTTTTAATCCTCTTGAGAAATAATCGTGGTATCAATTTTTTTAAGTAATGATCTTTCTCAGTATATTTTTTAGTAACGTCATTATATTAAATAGAGCTCTCATTTGCTACCTCAAAACATTACACATACATTTCACCAGCACATTTATTATAATACTTGCTAATGCGCGCGGCATCGCCCGCGTGAATATCTGCACCTAAACCAAGTTTAAAAAAAATGTTTACCCTGTTATGCTCTATTCGGACGGTTGTTAAATATGTTGCTATCTCTTTTCGTTAATACATATAATTAATTTATAAGAGTGAATAAGGAGAAAAATGTAACAAGATCTTAGAAAGTGGGAATCTGTAGTCTCTGCCTTTCACTATAAGGAAGAGTTCATTATAAGTAATAAGATAACAAAGTCGTCGGTTATGTTGTTCACAGACAAAATAAAATAAAACTTCATCGTTCTTATTTGTTTCTCTATAAAGACGAAAACGGCATGACTAATCAGTGCCAATTGTACTATCAATGGTATAAGTGGCGACAAAGCAAAATGGTCTTGACTAATTCTACCAACAAATACCTAATTTCGACTAAAAATAAGTAATTATAGGGATGTCACAATTTGTCATTCTATTTTGGACTTTATCTTTAACGAAATAAGAACGAAGCGTTTTAGTTTAGTTAACTTTGGTCAGTCAACAACAAAAACGACGCCAACCTATTTAAAGCCTTCAGCTTGTCAATTTAAAGTAGTGGAGCTTGTATTCTAAGATATCACCTTACCTTAGACCTCACTACTGCTTGAGATCAGACAGAGTGAGGTCAAATGCTGACCTATATAATTAAAAAAAAAAATGCCTGGTCTAGTAGAATTCATGTTATGCCAGTTTGCAGTTTACACTATACTGTGAGTAAATGATAAGTTTCTTGGTAATATTGTTGGTGTCAGTATTAGTGAGGCGTCGCATGTCGGTCGAGTATTTTCCTAACGAGGGTAGATAAAGAATTGTTTTAGCGCACAAAATGTCATTAATTATTATCATAAACACTCATGTTTGCTATAAACAATATTTAAAATTTTAAGCAAAATTGTAAGCATTGAACGCAAGTGATAAAGATTATGTCCACTCAGGGACTAATATACAGGAACGTAACAAAATTTTAGAAATATCTTAAAGTAAATAAGATTTGTAATAAAACCCTTCTAGATAATGTTATTCTACAAAATCCATGTAAAAATCCAAGTTAGTAGTGCTATAACTTAGCTCACAAATAATAAAAACGCATTACATACATTGGCCTCTCATTGGTCAGTCAAGTAACACCACATGTGGAGTTTGAACATTTTCGTTCATGGCTGAAAATGCATATACGGGAGTGGCAGCCACGACCACATTTAAAACGCATTAAACACACATTATTATCTATCTATCTATCTATCCAGCCGGTAACGCCCACTGTTGGGTATAGGCCTCTTCTCTTTCACGCCACTCCTGGTGGTTTTGTGCCAGCCGGATCCACTGCTCTCCTACCGCCCCCCCCCACAATGTCGTCTGACCATCGGGCAGGTGGTCTGCCTCGAGGCCGCCGCATATCTCTTGGCCACCATTCGGTAACCGCTTTGGTCCATCGGTTGTCGTCCTGTCTGGCCAAGTGTCCCGCCCATCTCCACTTAAGCCTCGCAATCCGTATACCTACATCCTCGATCTTTGTGCGGCGTCGAATCTGGACGTTTGGTATACGGTCCACGAGGTGGATACCTAGCATGGCCTGCTCCATGGCTCTTTGAGCACATTGTTATAAGCAATACGTTCCTCTAAATCAGTCCCTGAGTGTAGTTTCGTGCACAATATTAATTAAAATTATATCTACGTACAGTTCATTCTATATTTTTGTAAAATAGTCTTAAGATAGTATATTCACAAGCAATTCTAAAGCCAAGACACTTCCAAACCTTGATTTAGGCAACGAATAATAATGCTACATAAGATCTTCGATCTGCGTCTAATGCAGGTAGAAAGCGCGATATTTGACATAAAATGTGTAGGTATGTAATGTAAAACATCAACATTGTCGGAACATGATGAACAGGAACTACAACAGGCGCGGTCGCACCCTGAAATGTTGGGGAGGTGTAACTAATCTAATCTTCTTTACTTTATTTGAACGACTTTTTTCATTTTTTAAATTTTTTGAAGATTTATCCATTTTGGGGAGGGGTCATGTCCCCTGTGACCACCCCCCTCGACCGCGCCAGAACTACAATGTCTTACGGGAGTAGTGAAAACACTAGCGGTGTACTACGAGAAATTGCTGATGCAGATCTTAAGCAATTTCTCGTAGTAACCCCGATCCTGTTTGTCATACTTGTTAGAAGGTAATAACAATCCATAACAAAATATTTTTCTTACATCAATGTTGAAGTCGAAGTTTGTAGAGAATCGTTTTTTTTATGTTGTGTCGTGCTTTACCAATTTTCGTATTCAAGTCTTGTTATGACTTAACTTAAGCTGGTGCCTTAAATAATGTACAAAGTTAGTTTTAGTACAATTCGTAAAGCTCACAATGTTTAGTTGATAAGTTCTAAGCTGGTAGACAAAGCCGATGGAAAGTTAGCGCCGTTATTATTACGAATACGCCCTTCACACGGGGAAATATCTACATGTATTGTACATTTTTTTTTATCCTTAATAATAACGCGTACAGCATTATTCAACATACACAGGTATTATTATTATTATGTTAGGCAATAATTTTACTTAATTTTAAAGTATTCGCTTTCGTTACAAAGTGCAAATGTTTAGTTTATATGTGAAGTATTCACTCTAAAATAAATATATTCGAAATCTTAAATGTATTTTAGTAATCCTAAGTCATTGTTAGCTTGTCGACGATTTCTATGCCTATTGTGTGGGATCTGAAGGTATGCAACTTCCCAATAGGTAGTAAAACTCTAGTCCTATTTTATAATTGCACACCTCTGGCAATTAAGTTCATAATAATTCAGAGTCTAATAAATAATATGTATAAGTAGTAAAGTGGAAAAGGTTTGGCTATCAGGGTTATGTTACATTTGCCATAACCAGCGTCTCGTCGATTTCTGACACCGTTAGTAAAGGCCCAGATAATATAACTAGTAAAAGTATCGCTGAAAGTATTTTTCACATAAATTTAGCATTGCTTAGGTATACCTAGCATCGTTCTTGAAACTGACTGACATTAAACAAGCAGAGGGGAATCTAGAAGCATTAAATTCTACACGGGTGATATGAGTTGTTTGGTAGTAGGTGCACACCTGCAGGGAGCTGTTTAGGGACCTAAATATTTTGACACTTCCAGGTGAACTAATACTTACCTATATCAGGTAGCCCTGTTCACCCACACAAACCTGGATCTGTTCCGGCGGTGTGAATAAATACAGCTCGCACCCTACGGAAGAATAGGTACCTACCACTAACGCCTAACCTCCGTTGCATGCAAATAAAAAAAAAAACCGAAAGGTCTGTAGGTATACGTGATGGGGAGTAGGTACATACCGAGGTATGGTACAACAGACTACCGGAGAGGATACGAGACGCGGCTTCCACGCCATTATTTAAAAGCAGGCTTCAGAAATAGCTTGTCGAGGCGCGTGTTTTATGATAAGCGACTTACTCGAGCCTTCTCTATCTAATATAATTTTGAAGTTGTTAAAAAAAATTACCTACTTACTAAATTACTTACCTATATTATGTACTAAAACTAGTAATATAATAGTAACAACTAAAATAGTAACAACTACAAAAACATACAGCCGATACTAGAACCTTTCTTCTTTTTTGAAGTCGGTTAAAAATATCTAATATCAGGCTTTCCGTTTTTACAAGTTTGAACTAGGTACCTTTAAAAGCCGCGTTATGCTACTGAATAACAAAGAATATCTATACTTAGACCTACTAGCCTCCATACAAAAGTGGGCACAGAAGATGCGACAAAAATCGTCCACTTACATTGGGATTAGACTCAGAACTCTTAGAAGTCATCACTGTACTATACCCGCTTAGCTGCCGCAGCGATCAATAATCGCTGTTTGCACTAGGATAGCGAGCATTCTGTATCTAGCAAGAGCTAGTATCTGCTATGTTAGCTACTGGCGCAAGTTGGCTTTTTTCAAAAATTTTTTTTGAGTTGATAAGCAGTTCCATGAACACCATTCATAACGAAAACAAGAAGATAAAGAATGATGATTGGACATTTTGGACCTACTATGGATAGGTACATGGCAGCTTTCATTCACATGAAGAGCGTCATGTCACGACAACAATGTTAGGTTTGAATGTGGATTTATGGGTAAGGAAGGAGTGAGCGTGGAGATGACGGCTGATAGAGCGGAGTGGAAGATGAAAACCTGTCGTGCCGACCCCACATAAATTTAAATGGGATAACGGAGAGATAAATGGATGAAATTCTTAGATTATCGACCGCCGCCTTGCTAGATTAAATTGCATCAATGCACCGACACGAGATAAGCTCTTAAAATAATAAGGCCTCAAAATCCTTAGCAATGCTATTTCCAAAAACCACACTAGGTACCTAGGTACCTACCTCGATTTCATCGCATAGCAAAGAATCCTCTAGTTGAGTATCTGTATTCTGTGGTAGAGTCCTATTCAGCTCCTGATAAACAGCATGAGTCATACAGTAACTCAAGAGAGCGAAATGCGTTCCCTAGATGGCGCTGTGTTCGCCTCTACATTCACAGCTTTTTGCGATAAGACCAAAGATACTAGTGTAGCTTTCGGAGGGCTATGCGATGCTATGCACCGGGGCCCCCAAGCTCAAGGGGCCCTTGGACTCTGAGTCAGAGTCCGAGGGCCCGATATGAATCCGTGAGCAAAGCCGCGAGCGGGCGCCGACACTTTTTATCTTACTTTACAGTATTTGTACTAACATGTTGCAAATGCTGATCTAAAACTCGTTAATTTTTCAAAAATGCAAAAATGCAGTTGTTTTATTTTCATAAAAATTAACCTACAGTTTCCTAAGAATAAAACCTTTAACTACAAAAGAAAAGGCCTCAATGTTGTAAAATTTTGCCACACCCTGTGTACCTAAATTTATATTTTGACTTGATAAAACCGAAACCGTTCAGTTTGGGCCCCAGTTTTTTTATGCACCGTGATTGTTATTAATTAGCTCCTGTGACATAGTTATGCACCTAGGCACAACCTAGGTAGGTAAGTGCCTTTATCGTGATAAATATTAAAATTTTATGTAAGTATTATGAATTAATTGAATTGTATCTTGAACTAACTGTTATATACCTAAAGTTGATGTTTAAAAAAAATCTGTTGCATTCCAGGAGTGTCGACCTCGGACCAAGAATTATATATGATCATTGGTCCTAGGTGTCGACAGAAATGAAAACTTGAACGAGGTCGGTAACGGTTCTAAACTTAGAAAAATAAACCTACACAAAAAGTTAAAGTGCAAAAAGTTACTGTCCTACTGTGTCACAGTCATAGATTTAGCATGGAACCTTTTTGGTTCATTTATCTTTGGTCACAGTGGTCTGTGTCACATTGATCAATATGACAGGTAAGTACCTCTAGTAAGAAAAGGTCGTAACAGTCACGTGACTGAGTTTGATAGTTTTTTCCTATCTCAAAAATGCCCAACGCGGCTAAAGAAGTTTTCACTACAATAATAAAATGATTTTAACTTTAGCATGTCTGTCTAATGCGTTTTAGAAGGTCATGATCCTGTTTCGTATTTTAAGAGTTCACACTATTTGACTCTTATGTACGTACCTACAGAGACTGAGATCTCTCGATTGATTTTATTTGAAATATTTTGTAATCATGGAACTCAAATGTAATGGAAAAGTCGGATTTTATTTTGTTTTCCAGTGATTTTTCAAACAATAAAGACATTTCTTTGCCGTAGACTTATTATTCCTTGCCGTAACACAGTTTTTAACTAGCACGGAAGGTAAAGTTTCCGCTTGTTACTATAATGCCATAATAACAGCGTCTATGATTAGTTAGAAAAGGTAATACTCGTACTATGTACAATGGGGGTATCTACCTACTTAGTATACATTTTATTTCGTTCTTGGATAAATTGTATTTTTTTCAGACATACATTTATCTTATCTTATTAAGGTGCCATGAATACAGGCGCGGTCCGAGGGGGGTGGGGGGTTACAGGAGATATGACCCCAAAATCGTAGTTACACGTCTAACTAATAGTAAAATCTTGTGTATTGTGTGACATTTGGCTCCAAGGGATTGCGCGAAAAAAAACAACTGCGACGCGAAGATTATCATCTTAGTACTAATGTTATCTAATACTCCGTAGTGAAAGTTCTAGCTTCTGTTCTAAGCCTTAGAGTTCTACTAGCTCCTTGTTGTCTGCAGTCGCCATCCTGTCTAGCATTCTTCCCTTTAGAATTGTATTTTCCTGAAATAAATCCATCAATAGAGTTAGGTACGTACGTATTATAGTTATGGACCACTCACTCGGACTTATTACTAGACGAATGTTCAGATGAAATGGTTTTGGCAAGATTGCTTTCTAGATATTTTGTCAATACTTATCTACAAGTTACATAGGTACCTATTACGTTCGTGAACAAGATAGATGATACTAAGGGTTAAGTTTACGTAATCAGTGTTCGTCAGATAAATAACTTTCGATGGCACTAGAGTCAGTCTCCAGAGGTCAACGCGACTTTGTTTTCCAACTCGCATACCTATAAAATTTTAGTTTGCCATGATTTATCGCCGAGCATAAAATTATCTCAGACATTTACATGGATAAAGTGCTGATACTAAAATAAAAATAGTCTCTTGATATCAAATTCAACAGAAACAGATGAACTAAGTACCTACTGCCAAAATAAAGCTTAGTCTGTTAGCATGTAGGTATATTATACCTGGAAGAGATCGCTTTTAGCGATAAGGTCGCCCATTGTACCATATTTTTACATGTTTGTTTTTAATTTATGTTATTTCTCTGGTGTACAATAAAGCTATATTCTATTCTATTCTATATTTGGAGTCGAAACGGCGCACGTAGTATTTCGAGTTATGTAAAGTCCATGCTAATTTTATTTCGACAAGTCCTGATACTGACACTGCTATATTTAGGGAGCTAGGTATAGGGGAGGTAGCGGTGAGTTATATTTACCTAAACCACCTAAACAAACGGGATTAGTCTCTCATACTACCTACATTGGACTTGTTTTGTAGTTGTAGGTACCTATACATACATCTTCCTTATCTCAATCGTTTAGTGTCTTGCAGCAGTAAATGCGCTAATACGTTGTGACTGCCGGTAGTAAAAGAAGCGACATTAAGAGAAAGCAATAAAAGCCGCAGAGCGCGTGGGTAATTAGCTAATCGCTTAGGCTAAGGCTTGGAGGGCCGGGTCCCGCGCCGTCGACAATGCGGCCAAAACACCCCTCGCGCATGCGAAGGGTTTTATGTAACGGGCCTGATCTGAAGCGATCCATGGACTAACGTCCGAAACTTTGCTCATTCATCTTTTTCCCCAAAAGCGGGGTGCGGGGTCGGTTGCGCTACCCGCACGTTACGTAACCGAGCCGAGCGCGACGGGATACCGAGCCGGGCCGTGTCACCGAGCGCATTCGCCCTCTCGTCCGCGCCGCGACGCCTCGTCTACCGCGCGACTCGCGACTACCCGCTAAACTTTACCAACACTTCTCACTATCCTCTCTATCGGTAAGTTTACTAACTTTGTAATTTTTATAAATTAATTTTACTTTATTTTGGATTTTATATGCTGAGCGCGCTTCGCACCGCGACGGTGAAGTAAGATGTTTTGATAATTCTTCACGAATTAAAGTTTACTTTTACTGTGTATAGGTTCTAAACCGGATAACTTAACTGGATTTAGCTGTAACTTGTAGAAAAATTATATCAAGGGAATCTATTTTAAATTGAAATTTATTTTGCGTTAATAAAATGTTTCGATCGCTTAGGAGCGTCTTAGAATAGGAGTCGCATAAAACACTTTGGCGCCTCTAGGCGTAACGTTTACGAGTTCTAAACACGCGAACTGACAGTGTGCTTCTCGTCTTTCTGTTTATTAGTGTTTATTATAAATTAACGGAAAAGTCTTAAATCAGTCGAAGCTTCTTTTCAAATACTTTTGTAAATAAAGCTGGTGAAAATGTGAGCGGCCAAAGTGCTACGCATTTCGTAGCGCGTAGCCGATGCGTAGCCGATGCGTAGCCGTGTAGCGCCTACGAAGAGCTTTGTTCTTGCGCGCCTCCGAAGGCCACGCTTGATGACGTTCCCGGGGAGTTGGTCCACGCAGCGTGGTATTATATAACTTTCTTGTGTTTTGATCCGCGCCCTACAGTTCCGCTTTACTGAACTGAAAGAGTTCAGCGTTGAGAAAACGGGCCTCATTACTCTTGAAATGACTCTAAACACAAAGTGATTTCTGAAAACGAGTGACATTAACGGACTACTGTGGGAAAAATTTGCATTATGCTTGAGACGTGCTCGTACATAAGTGAGTATAAATAAATACATCATCATCATCACATAGTGAGTAATTCGTGTCGTAATTAGAAGTGAAAAACATTCTACAACTGCTATACCTACGTATCTAGAAGTGTAAAGTTTTTTGGAGTGAAACGAATATCGCCATCACAAAAGAATAATCTTTCCGCAACACTTGAAGAAACAAAAGTGTATACGAGTATACAAATAAAATAAATGTGCAAAAGTTCACAACATAAATGTTATTAATTTGGCAACTATGTATCTCGCGCGTTGGCTCTACGAGAGCAAAATGAAAAGCTATAAGACCTCAATTGCTTTTGTTTTTCTTAATCCCGTTGTTTTCTGAACTATTTTCTTGTTTTGCTACCAATGGATTGTTTTCAGGTTTTGAAGAATTTCAGGTTATAAGTATTTATGTAAGGTTATGAATCTTAATTTATAAGTATGAATATTTGGAAATATAATAGATTTATAAGACGTTAAGGAAACGTTCGTGAAAACTGCAAAAAGAAGCCTTTGCTTAAGAAAAAACGTAATATATGTAAGAATTTTATTTCAGCAGTATAGTTTTTAAATCTCAGTTTTCTACTATGTTGATGTTGTACCTGTGTGTATTTAATGGAATATTATATCAATACTAATGAGTTATATGATCTAAATCTTAAAAAATTATTATGGTTTATCCCAAAACGCAAAAAAAATCAAAACAATAGCATTTTTTTGTTTAGAAACTGAGATTAGAATAATATTGTAATTCTAAAAGAAAATGCTTTCGTATTTCACGGTAATGGTCACAGTTTGAATCCTGAAGTCGAAATCACGTCTTTCTCGTCTCTTGAGTTTTACAGATAATTTTTTACGCGATACTTTAATACCTACACATAGGAGAGCCGTGGAATGAGTGGGATAGCGCCATAGATAAAAATACTATTTAGTTTACTAGTAGGTATAATGGGCCCTCTACTACATATTTGCCGGTGATAGACGAATGCCGACGGTCACGAACGTGTAGAGGGCCTCATCGCCTGTATTCACCTGCCAAATCGCTCGTATTCGCCTGTCTATCCAAATAATAGTTCGGCGAATAGTTCGTCGAATGTGTGGAGTGGCCGAACATTAGTTAATACTCAAGTTTGTAAATTATAAGATATAGGTATATCTAGTTTAAAATATTATCGTAGTTATCGAATACCCGTTAAAATGTCAGCTTAATTTGACGAATGAACATGCACTTAACCGGTAATCGATTTAGGTGCGGACCTTGCTAATGGAATTTCTATGTCAAGCTATTTTACCTAGGAAATACAAGGACAAAATACAAGACATTGAATATAAATCGGACAAGTGCGAGTCATTCGTCCATGATGTGTTACCGAGCTTACGCACACAAAAACAACGTTTATGTAGGTATCTGCACACAATTAAGACTAACCCGCCCTTATGAGAAAAAACAACTTTACTGTGGTTGATAAATAATAACACAAATACCCAAGCTTTCCGGCGTTATTGCCAACAATATTAAAGAAACAGCTGCAGTTGACCCAAACAAAGAAAAACTTACCTTTTGCGGTCTTTATTAGACTCTCCGTGAAGGACTAATTTACATCAGTAGATAGATCGAACTTTGTTTGACAATACACAGACACAGGTGCATTACCTCATGAGAACATAATGAGGTAAGCAGGTGACAGAGTTATGTAGTTAGGAACCTCTGTGCCTATACCAACTCACCTACTTACATACAATCTACAAAGAAAGCAAAAAAAATTATGAAGTATTAATATCTATATCTATCTATCTATATAAATAAAAATGAATTGATGTTCGTTAGTCTGCTTAAAACTCGAGAACGGCTGAACCGATTTGGTTAATTTTGGTCTTGAAATATTCATGAAAGTCCAGAGAAGGTTTAAACTTTGAGCAACATAAATAATAATTAACAGATAATAAAAACGATAATTTAGTTTCTCAGTATAAAATGTTCCTGACTATGAAATGAGGTCCGATCACTTTGGTCTGTTCCTAGCTGTGAAGTGAAGTCCAATCTCTATAGCCAAACAACGTTTTGCGGGTCAGCTAGTACTTAACAGCTCTTAACGGTGAAGGAAAGCATCGTGAGGAAGCCCGCAGCTTAGTCAGCTCAACACGTATTGACGTCGTTTTTCCTGTAGGCCAGGCCGATTAATCTGAGAGGATGGTTTAGGTGCTGGGCAAGCCTAATTCAAACAATGTCCCAGGCACTGCAGTGTCCCGTTAATGATGTAAAGAAAAAACGTAAACAGGGTCACGACTGTATCCCCAAGGCGCGGTAGACATTCTCTCAGATCTTTATATTCCAGATCCTTTGAAGATGTCTAAGGGGGTAGTCAGAGGCATGTACAAATACATATTTGATACATTCCCACATCTTGCAGAAGTTAGTATCCCATACGTGACAGGTTGCAAGCCCATCGCCGCCTATAAGAATACTAACTGGTTTCCTCACGATGTTTTCCTTCACCGTTCAGAGCTCGTGTTAAAGCGCATATAAATTTTACGAAACGCAAAATCCATTGATGCACGGCCGGGATTCGATCCCACGACCTTCGGATTGAAAGTCGAGGTACAACCCCATTCGGCCAACACGGCTTCAATGTTCAATGATGTAAAGACCTAGGTTTATATACTTTTTAGATAATACATACAGTATTATAAAAAAAAAAAAAACACAGGGTCACGACTGTATCCCCAAGGCGCGGTAGACATTCTCTTAGATCTTTATATTCCAGATCCTTTGAAGATGTCTAAGGGGGTAGTCAGAGTACAGTATTATATACTTTATTATTAAAGTATTATAATATCTATAGAAAAAGAGAGCAGAGTGGTAGCTTGACATTAATAAAAATACAATAAACATAAGAAAAATCAGATAGAAATGTACAATGGGCGGCCTTATCGCTAAGAAGCGATCTCTTCCAGGCAACCTTTGGATGGAGAGGAACATCAGTGAAAAGAAGATCGGTCGGGTGCATAAAAAGAGACACATTATTGAATTTTAAAGCAATAAACAGAATATAACTTAGGTACTTAGTTAGTTAGTTGTTAGGTTAGTTGTGGGTTCTAAAACTGGTCGTGCGTCAGTGGGTTTACGTTTCGGAAAATGTACTTACATGTGCATTCTTCCACGAGCTCTAAATTTTGGGAATAAACTTGTTTTAATAGGGCGATAAAACTATAATTTACTCGCACAATGGTAATCGCGTGGCGTTCCAAAATTTTAAATTAAAATTCACACTGAGCGATGAATGGCTATGACTAGCATTGCCCAGCGATAGAACTCTCGTATACTCACTTCAACGCTCAACGCTCGCAGTGGGACCACTGTAACAAGGCGGCGTTCGTGCAACCTATCACCTATGCAACACTTCAGCAAAATCATGGTGATTATCTTCGTTTCGTCGTCTTACAAACATTTGCTAAAAATCTTTTAAATCACTTTATCTGATTGAATTTCTACCGCTGGGTTAAATTATGAACATGTTTGATTTTTTGGTTTTAATTTAAAAATCTATATAGTTATAGTGAACCGAGAACTATTACATTATGTAACGGATTAATAACATATAGAGCATATAGGTACTTGGTCGTTTAGTGATTGAGCAGACCCATCAGAAGCCCAATAACCTCTTGTTTACTTCGAAGTACAGTCAATAACAAAACTTGATTTAACACGTTTAATGTCAACCTTTGGTGCCTATGAATGTGGGTGCATTATTTCCAAAATATATGCTGCACTTCTTTGTAGAATTCCGTAGGTAGTGGATATTTTGGGTCAAAACCGGGATTATTGATTTGTCTAAAAGAGATATTGGCTGTCATTACCGTATCACTCTTGAGCCAATAATTCAAGTGTTTATTGACATCATCATCATCATCTGCCTTTGTCCTATTTTATGTGGTGACGGCACAGCATGTACCATTTCTCTATCAGCCATAATAATTTCAGCAAACTCTCTTAACATTTTAAAGATGAAAAACGACAAAACGGTTTTGAATTATATTAGTTTTAATTTTATAGAGTTACAAGGACATGATAGTCTCTTAAATCCTCTTACAAAAGAGCTTAGTAACATTATTTTAATTTAACCAAGGGCCATCCAATAAGCTTGATTGTTTTATCAAATCATCTGTCTGTTCCTGAGAGGTTTATGTTCCCAATGTCTATATTGTTAATCGATTTTGTCAGCGACTGTACTAGTTTATTTAGGCAAATGGAGGGCTGTTTTACGATTCAAGGCCTCCCTCCACTAAACCGGAGCGTGTTATTAACGCAAGTGGAACGATACGCGTCTTATCTGCTGATTTATGAGAGTTGTTCAATTATTTTTCGAAATTGATTTTGGATTGTTTCGGTCTAGTGGTCAAATGGCTTTACTTTTGGAGTCTATGCTAAGGCAGCGTTCCCACTACGCCGGACCGGCAGATGTGCCGGAAACCGGACACCGGACAGAGTGTTCACATTACATCGGATCCCGGAAGAAATTCAGACAGTCAAGTACTTACCTCAGTTGAATTTGGACCTGCGCGCACAATAGACGACGAAATTGTTGTGTTGTGGTGGTATCTTATTAGAAGGCAGAATAAAAGAAAACATTGGGTACACAAAGATTTTCCCTTGGAACATTTGAAAATGTTTTTTTTTTACCAGAAAATGCGAGCCGAATGACGTGAGTGGAACACGGGCGGGGCGAGGGGAGCACGAGCGGGGCGAGCGGGGGACAGATACCGGCACAAACTCGTTCACATTACTCCGGGCCCGGTCGTTCTACCGGCAATTCGTAGTGACAAAACGCTCGGTAAAAATGCCGGGCTCGGCAAAAATGCCGGACCCGGGATAATGTGAATAGCTTCATATAAATTGTACAGCCACTAGCCCTTCCGGCAAATTTACCGGCGCGGCAGATCTGCCGGTCCGGCGTAGTGGGAACGCTGCCTAAGGCTATCTGTATTCTGTGACTCAGGCTCAGATGAGATTTTAAGGTTTTATTTCAAAAGGAAACGAAACAATAGTTGTATGTAGGTGCAGAATTTCTGCACCTGTTTTAGTATTAAGTATCTTATTGGTATCAAAGTGCCGAGTAAAACGAATCGATATTCCAAAGCGCTCAGATCTATCTTTGTACGTCCAAATACAACTGCGCTCATTTTGTAGAACCCTTCCATGCGTGATGCAAGCCCATCTCTATTAGAATGCAGACTGGTTTCCTCACGATGTTATGAAGTTATAAAGTCTTTATCAGCTAACTAGTTTAAATTTAGATGTGGTCCAAACGCTCCTAAGCCGAAAAATCAAATGAAACACTTCAAAAATTCGAACCCACAATCTTCGGTTGGAAATTCGAGGCACTTTCCCACTCAGCAACACGGTACTGGTTCCGTTTACAGGTATTTATTATTATTCGTACATAGTAGGTATATATTTATTTATTTATTCATTATTGCACAAACAAATAACATACATAAACACATAATCTAGAGAAGTACCTAATGGCAAAGGCGAGCTTAACCCAAAAAAGAGTTCTCTTACAGCTTACAGATATTTATTAGTATTTATTTATTTGTTTTTAGAAACATATTTTATTTACACCGCCTTTTTGCCTTCCTTTAATCCAATTCATCCTAATGTTGTCTGGAAGAAATCACTCACAGCGATAAGACCGCCCATTGTACTTCGCTTTAAATATTTATCTTGTATCTTTGTTTGTATTTTGTAATGTACATGTGGTATACAATAAAGTATTTTCTATCTATCTATCTAATCTCTCACGATCTCTGTCACGCTCATAAATAAGTTGTGTTTTAATTAACATTGGTTTGGCGTGGCTTAGCCCATTGGATCCTTCCAAACTGAATGAATACTCCGATATTCCAATTTCATTTGTGGACAACAGTAGCGGGTTTTAGTTAAATCCATTTTCAAACGGTGCTTTCAGCATGGTGTATCATCGTATAAACTGTTTTTATGATTGGCTGGTGAACTTTATTCACTTAAGTGCATTATGTGCTCTTTTTTTTTTTTTTTTTTTTTAGTAGCCCGTAGGGATCCCACTGCTGGGCAAGGGCCTCTCCCAAACATTTGGGAGGAATTGCCATAATCGCCACGCTTGGCAGGCGGCTTGGTTGCTCTTTTAGTCCACTTAAATCCCTTTATTACACCTTTTTATGGGAACTCCTTTACCATAACAGCAGTTCAGCTTTGGTACGCATTTCCTGTATCCTGTATTCCTTGTTGACCTGAGTGCATATGTTGCAACATGGGCTACGGGGACATTTGCGATATGGCGGGTGTAAGTTAGGCAGATCGTGAAACGGCGCCGTTGAACGATACTATGCCTAGGATATCATGAAATTGATAATTCATCAATCTGCAGCTGACACATTTAATACCACAGAAATTAGAAACAAAGTTGCTTGCTTGGAACAACTGAATTCAATTGTCATGTTAGCTCTATTAAAGCATGCATCATCTGAAGCGAGAGATTGCATCTGAGTTAAGGGCTGTCCCACGCGAATATGTTCTTCAACTGAACGCTTAAACTCCAAGTAGATGACAGACATCGTACTATCTTCTTCCTCTAACTTAAGGATTTACTCGTCGGCACTACTGTTAGCGTGAAAGGCCCCAAGGTAAGTGGACTAGATGGGTCGATGTTGGATTTGACGAGTATCCCTCTTTGCAGTGATTGGGGGAATTTCACCTACCCCCAAAATAGTGACTTTATAAAATTCTGTGGTTTTTACATACTCTTTTTGCAGTGGAGCTTCATCGCAGAAAACAAAACGTTTTACGTTTGTTTTACGTGCTTCACAAGTTTTAACTCAAACTTAGAATTTTAATCTAAGCAATTTTATAATTCCGCTCGGTAAATTTTTGTTTATTTGTTCACTTTATGTGCTCTAGCATCAGACAATACGTCTTTATATTACCTTTAACTTTAGAGTAAGACCCCTCGCAGACTGCAGACTTTCTATCGGCCTATAGTTGAGACGGAATATACTTCTCCATACTCATTACGAGCCGAAGTATATTCCCTCTCAACTATCGCCGATAGAAAGTCTGCAGTCTGCGAGGAGTCTTATTTGCTTTACCTCGCATGATTCAAAAACACTTTTTTAATTACTACGGTTATCAACACTTACAAAACACAAATAACGGGATATTTACCAAAACAGTAAATCATGCTAAATATCCCGCTATTTGTGCTAAAAGTGTTAAAAAACACGTTCGTATTTTGTATTGATACTTCGACCTTGTATTTCCCTGTAACCGGTGGCTGAGGGGAGCGTCGTCCATCCAATGGATGGGGTGACCTATACCTACGTATACGCTTGCAATATAGGTCAAATCGTGCAAAATAAATGAGAGAATCAGAACTAGATGGCGGGACTAATTTTGGGCCAATTCTGAATCGCGCTAACGAAAACGCGCGGCGAGTTATGACCTTCTCCCGAGAATTTGTTACCGTCACTAGAGTACCCACTGTTGTAATCAACCGAGTGTCCTAATCAACCTAGTAATAAGTAGTATAATTTGTTACTGGCCATATTTGGATAAAACAGTTTTTGGAAGCCTTCAAGGCTAAAAACCTTTTAATGTTTGAACAGTGAAGTCACTGTACAAAATGTTCGGTGAATCTGTATCTTTATGTACATATTTGTGGGACACTCCTAATTTTTAAAATTTACTAAAAAAAGTCCCAAACGAACTCTACTTCAGTTAAATCAGTTCTTCAGTTACTTCAGTTTGGGACTTTTTCAACGTCTATCAAGAAATTATACAGTACATTAACCGTTATTGTATTGTATAATTTCTTGATAGACGATTATTGTTACCATTCTCGTGCAACCTTATTAACGGTTAGCCAGATATGAGCAGCCGTTGGACCTTTCAAGTGAAACCGCACGGAAGGATTGGCTCACGACCTGCTAAGTATAACATGTTCGTGTAGGATCTCATCAGATCGGAAACAGCATCATAATTTATATCTACTGAAAAATATTTGGAGTGGCAGCTACTGGGTGGTTACTGGTAACACTTTGAGAGGTGCAGGAGCGATTTAAGCAATTTTGTAGTTCGAAATCGTTATTTATCTCAAAATCTGTGGAAGCTACAATCTTCATATTTATATCTTGGATTACATGTTTCAAAAACACGATTGGTGAAAGTTTTCTAGATAAAATATTTTTTGAAAAATACATGTTTTGCACACATTTTGCTATGTATTTCAGAAACAGCAAACTTTTGTTTTTTCAAGAAACCTATAAGTATTTCTTTAGATGTGTCTTTAAATTTTTCGATTGGTTGTTTAATTAACTTGTAATTAGCTAAAAATTGTTTTAGCGCCGTAAATAACGTTGCGTAACCATAGCTCTGTACTTCTCACACACCGAACACAAATCACACTCGCTGTCCCACTTACAAAATGGCGGCGTATGGCACACTCTTAACTATAAAATGATATTTAATTCCACCGTTATATAAAATATAGTTCACCTATTTTTATATAAATGGCACTTTGTAGCTGAAATCATTATATGCGAGAGTACCTAGGTACCTACGTAATAAAAGTCGCCATGCAAATAATTTACGCCAAACTCTGTCTAGCAGTTTACTCACTGAGTCCCAAAACATGAATAGTTTTCTCATTCACACGCCTCTCTGTATTCTGTGTCACACGGAACTTAGAAATATATTTACACTGAACGTTCTTGAACACACAATTTATGTAACGATCTAATAAAAAGAAAGAAAGAAGAAAACTTTGTTTTTCCGCTGTAGGCAAACAATAAATAAATAGCATAAATGTACGTCACGCACTGGAATTCTTGCCAGTGTGAAAATTATATAAGTAGTCTAACAAAAATGTAACTACGTAAATGTGTCAAAGCTCTAAATGCAAGTGACTCATAATTTTTTGCTAATATTTGTAGAGATTTTTTGAGAATTGAATAAATATTCGTGATTATGAGTGGGACTCTCTCCATACGCAATAAGGCGGGTGGCACTCAGGGATGAGGTTTGTAAGGGAGGGTTGCGAAAACAAACATACCTACTTGCATACAAATGATCGCATTTAGTGAACGGCGGCGCCCCAGGCCGGCATGCGGCATCTCGACATGCGGGTAAAAGCGTATTTTTTAGCAAATGCAGCACTATGAAGTCATGTCACGGCTTAAGTTTTCCCAAATAAAATCGTAAGTAATTTTTTATCTAAAAGACTTGAAAATTTTGGACTGTGACGCGCAGTGAGTAGATGCCCCACTCAGTTATCCATTACACATACAGGTACAAATATACTTCGTGAGATAGAACCATAAATCGCCATGAGTGAGGAAGGAAAGGGAGGCCCTGCAGTCGGATAGTAGTGGCAGAAAAAATAGTAAAAAAATAATCAAATGACCATTTAAACATTTTAAAATCCGGTTTTTTTGTATGAGGATGGCCTTTGACGCTTGTAGTGTTACCGGACTAGTCCACATTAGTTTTTTATAGCTCTAAAATCTAAATCTAAATGAAAATAACAACAAATGACTTGCCATTTTGTGTCTGAAATGTTTTGTTTGAATGATCCACCATTTTTTATGGTTAAAAACCAAGTAAAAGATCAGCACTGAGTTTTCTTTGTCTATGTAGTTGCAACAAGCTGCTAATGATTTTAAAATTTCAAGACTTTCGTATTTTAGAATTATAGATACTTCATTCTCTGAAAATATCTTAATTGTTTAATTTATGTAAATAGATTTTACTTAACCTACTTTATCACCTGATGATTAAACGGATTCTGTAGCTAGCATAATATGAGCATTTTATTCCACTCTAATCCACTACCACGGCGGTGGATTATGCAGGGTGTAAAAAGACAACTACCTTTTCGGTAGTTGTCTTTTTACGTCTTTTTAGTTGTCTTTTTATCAGATCATGATTCTAAACATAGTTAGCGAAAAAAAACGCAAAAAAAAAATTTACTTAGCTAAGTCATTTTATGTTATTTTCGGTTATTTAATACTAGTGCAACCTAATAAGACCATACCTACCTAATAATTTCATTTATAAAAGAAAGTATAAACCCAAAATCCAGCAACCTACGTAAAAAACGCGCCCAGAACATACGCAAATAGTAATATTCAAACGTTTTCTCTGGATATAATGATTTTTTCGGAAAATCCTTTTGGATTTGGTTTTGTGTTGGGATGCTTTACCTACCCCTTTCGGCTTCGGTAGACGTCTTTTTACACCCTGTATATGCCACTCATGTTTGTTTTGATGTCAGTCATCAAATCTTTACCTTTATCTTTACCAACTCGTCTAAAGCGTTGGAAACTTTGCCAATTACCTATCTTTGGTAGATTCGGTATTACACCTTCACCTAGATAGAGATTGTGTCTAATGTCCTTTTCAAGTTTGATGAGCGGGCACTTCTGCAGCTAAGGCAGTTTATGTTGTGACTCACAACACAACTCGTGAAAATAGGTTTCGCTAACTTATATGGTGTTTGAATTTCCTAGGTTGGAGTAAACTTATTTGATGGTATCTCCGAGAATGTTCTTGATCGAAGGTTGGTGTATTGGGGCTGGATGGCTGTCATACCTACAAGTGTAGCCTCTACAGTTTGCCCATGACAACTAGGGAATAACGATTCATTTGAAGTCGGTTATAAAGACAGGATTTATGCACTACCAAATTAACACGGTGCCACATCAATCATTCGGACTCGACACTACAGGTTCAGAGCTGGGGTCCTATTTTGTAACTCAACTGGCAATGGACATCGGCTTAATTTTGACTGTCCACAACTCCTGTTTTTTCAGTAACTCGTTACGAGCGGTACGAGCTGTCAGACTGTGGAATGACTTGCCTGTTTCCATCATGAAAGCAAAATCCTTGCCTATATTTAAAAATGAGGTCTATAAACTGTCTCTATCACTTTCTTTAAAATAAAAGTTATTAATGTCATTAATACATGCATAAGTTTAGGTATTTTATTTATTTTTGTCTGTGTTATTTCTAGCATACTACCTACCTTCATTATTTACAATTTGTTTGTTATGTATACCTAATTCCATCTTTTGTTTTTTAATTGTAACACCACTTCCTCTCGCGTTCTATTCTATCCAATCCATCCAAAGGTTGCCTCGCTAAAAGATCGCTTTGAGCGATAAGGCCGCCCATAAGCTTTTTAAGTTTTTTAAATTGCAAAAAAGAGTTAACAATAAAGAGTTATCTATCAATCTATAAATACCATCATCTGTAAAAAAAATCAACTGTCTAACTATCGCGGTTCATGAGATACAGCCTGGTGGTGGTGACAGACGGACAGACGGACAGAAACAGCGAAGTCTTAGTAATAGGGTCCCGTTTTACCCTTTGGGTACGGAACCCTAAAAAGCCCTTTTCTTTATAATGTAACTATTATCGAAGATAAGACCTCAACTTTCTTAATTTAACAAAGATTTAAACAGAACTGCTGCAGAGTTCAACTTAAAAGTTAAGCTTTTTTATAATTTGTAATAATAAGATATGAGATAGGCTTACCTATTTTAAGTTAGACAGTCTAGCACGTCGAAGAAAAATTAAGGATCTTAGTTTACTCCACAAAATAGTTAATGGTCAACTTAGTGCCATATTACCTACTTGGATCACTGAACTTCACTATCCCTAAGCGTGTCCAACGTAACCATCGTTTGCTTGACAATCCTTGTTCTAATAACAATGTTTCTTAAAATAATCCACTGCACCGAATGTCCCGATTATACAGGATGTAAAAAGACGTCTACCGAAGCCGAAAGGGGTAGGTACAGCATCTCAACACACAACCAAATCCAAAAGGATTTTCCGAAAAAATCATTATATCCGGAGAAAACAGCGTTTGAACAAGTACTGTTTTTGTATGCTCTGGGCGCGTTTTTTACGTAGATTGCTGGATTTTGAGTTTTAACTGTTTTTTTCTTTTATAAATGAAATTATTAGGTAGGTATGGTCTGAATATTTTGTCCTGGTAGTAAATAACCGAAAATAACGTAAAATGGCTAAGCTAAGTCAAAAAAAAATTGCGTTTTTTTTCGCTAAATATGTTTAGAATCATGATCTGATTGCAACCCCTCAGTTTTCGGTAGCAGTCTTTTTACACCCTGTATAATACGCATTGTAAGAGCCTTGATATCTTTCACCACATGGGCGGATCCAGGATTTTTTTCTGGGGGGGGCACAAGAAACAAAAACTGACAAAAATTTCACAATTTATTAATTTTTCGTAGTTAGTAGGTACACAAAAATATCGTCTGGGGTGGGGCACGTGCCCCCGTGCCCCCCCCCCTGGATCCACCTATGTTTCACCAAAGCCTAATAGGCTTTAAAAGTCATCTGTCCAAACTTAATTTGATCTTTATACCTACATAAAACCTTTAAACTTGTTTAACCCTCTCTATTTCTTATTGTTTTCTCTTTTGATGTTCATTTGTGTGTTCAAGTGTTTCTTTTTTAAGTACTGTGCACAACCTTTAGGTTTACAAATTCAACTTTACTTCCTTGAAAACTTGTTCTTTTGTCCACTGAGTGTGTGAATGTATTGATTTGTTAACTGTTTTTGTGCCTAATAAAAATAAAATAAATAAATAAAAGTTTTGCTATAAAAACTACAAAAGACAGTCATGGCTTATTGAGATAGCTTCTATTCTCTTTGCAGAACCAGAGTGGCTCGAATGAGCTTTTAATCGAGCGAATTATTCAAACTGATAAATCGAGTCGCATCATGTGGTTGGAGCTCACATTGATATTTCATCAACAAAATATTAATCGATAGTTGCACATAATCCGTGCTGAAATAACCAGGATTGCTTAAAATAAAAACATGATATTCTTAAATTTCTTACACAAAAAAAAATTCCATAATAACTATTTTTACAAATTTAAAATTCTTATAACTTGAAAAAGACGGCAAATAAAGCTTATTTAAAAAAAATAATCAATATAATGCACATGCTTACATGCATTTATTAATCTACAAACATTTTTATACCAGGTAGGTATTGCGTTTTAAGATGAAACGAGAAGCGTCGATTGTATGAGTAAATAGTTACTAGAAGGGTAAGCGGCAGATGGGTCAGAGGTCGGCTTTCTCCCAAACGGCTAGAGGTGATTGCCTTCTCCAAGCTATCTACCGTCATTATAACCGATTGTACCATTACCAAGATTCAATCTCAATCGATACTGCTGTTTTTCGAGAGCATTTTGTTGAAATAGAATAACGAAACATCTCGATCGGGATCACCTACCTTTTCAACTTCAATGTTGACACTTTCTTCTTCTTCTTCTTATTTTATTAAATGGCAACTAACTGTAATAGGTATGTCTGTATAATTTTAAGTTACACTTTCTTCCACGACTTTGACACTAGCCATGGTCAATCAAGTAGTCCTAGGTCATGGAGACAATTTTAAGAGTCCTTATATTTAAGTATACAAAGTACGTAGTTTTCAATACTTTTCTTTCATTTTGTTGTGATCACTGTAAAGTATGTAGGTACATAGACAGCAATTTTTTGTAATTTTCAGGTTTACAGTAAACAAATCAGTATAAGAATTAACTAGACTTTTTTCTAATACCTAGGTACTGAATGTCTACCGCGCCTTGGGGATAAAGTCGTGACACTGACTCTGTTTTCTGACTAATTGGGCGATGCGTAAAGTGCATTGATACACTACATTGTACAGTGATACGGAAACATACAAGTGGGAGAAAATAAACTTATGATCCAGTTACTAAGCGAGTGATGTCGCGGGAGAAGCCTAGCCTGAAACATAATTAACTTTACCCTGAGGACACATTTAGGAACATCTTCAATTTGATGATAGTAATAACCTCACGTCAGTCGTGACTGTGATTTGAATTTCAAAATGCGATTCTATTTCTTCTGACTCCACAATTCCATTTCCGCTTTTATTTTTCAAAATATCTTTTCTTTATCTACATTTCGCTTTACTGAAATAAAAATAAGTCTTATCAACCCTCGCGGATGACTATTCTGAGCGTCTCAAGAAAAGGTGCTTCATAATCATACAAGGGTTGACATTTTTACTATGAAAGGCGGGGAAATTTTTCATCAGCAATAAGAAGCTTGGGCAACATTGGGTTCTTCTGGGTGACGCAATATTCTATTTCCTCTGTAAAAGAATGTGACATTGTGCATTTTATTGGCCACTTTCAAAGGCGTTTCGTTCTTCGGTAAAAAAAACGAAACAAGCGCATGTTCCTACTTATCATGAAAATAACTCTTTTTCTGAAACGATAATAGGTTTCTTTTTAAATAGGTTTATTCAGTCACCTCCAAGTTGTTTCAATGAATTGCTCTTTCAGATTCAAAATGTTTATTGAATGTATAGCACAAAGATGAATGTTTATTGAATGTATGGCATAGTAAAAAATAGGATATTACTAAATCCAAAATACATCAAAATACATTCAGTATAATATCCAAAACGTACCGCTAGCGCGTTATAACTTTTCCTGAGTCGCCATCTAGTAAAATTAATTAGAACTAGACTCTATTAACCAAATCAAAAAGCCGTTACACAAAATGGCTCATCAAACCCCAATGAACCAAATAATTTGGACAGGTTGCTATTCTTTTCAGACAAGTATCCTAATTTAGGATACACTACCTAGGTACTCGTTTTGTCAAATCAGTAAAATGTTGCAAGTGAATAACGTCGCCCATTGTTGTACAATATTGTTATTATGTTTTTTATATTGTTGTTACTTTTTATGGTGTAAGATAAAGCTTTAATCTATTCTTTATAAGTACCTAAAGAGCGTTTGGGTACGCGAAATTTTTGGTTCGTTTTAGTCATTATGTATTTACTTACCTACCTACTACAGTACGGCCGGCGGATCTAGACCGGTCTGAAGTTGCGCTGTGCGCAGGTTACCCCGCGTCTTACCACCTATTCGACCCTAAAAGTGACTACTACGCAGCGTTGCGACGAACTTAACGCCGGTCTAGATCCGCCGGCCGTACTGTACCTACCATTAGATCTCTCTCTAAAATGAATGCCAGCAAAAAGTGACCACACATAAAGTACCTACCTAACTCATAGAAAAGTCTAGTCTTAACAAGTTTTTGTAACTTTGAAATGTAGTGGTGATGTTTGTAGTTAAAAATTGACCGTCATTGTTGATGCTACTCAAGGTACCTACCTAAAATAAGTACGAAAACAGCACTGGGTTATTCCCGTGGTCTGTTTGTATTTGTTTATAATCTCGATCCTAATTTTTATCGTAGAATTAGCTACATATATCATTAGCGTCTGTTGGTTGTTAGTTATATACTTCCCTAATTGCTCTGAGGAAAAAACAAACAGATTAAATGAACGGCAAAGGAAAAGCTCGCTTTCGGAAAACAGTAGTCAGGGGATTTCTTTTAAGCCCTAGCCACGATTTCCTCAAAGTCGATGGCTGTCGTCTGCTATACATACATATACCTAGGTATATTCTTATACTGAAACGTTTTCTTTTCTCCTCTAAAGACGGAAGATTTATAGTGAGGTAGAGTAATTCAATTATTCACAATGTTTAAAATATAATACAGACTATTTTATACCTGCTGCTTCACTTGGTTAGTAAAGTACCAAAGCGACATACCTAAGTCCATAAACAATTTGAGAACTCAAAGAATTTTAATGCTATGAGTGATAATTTTATAAGTACCTACCGATATCTGGTTACACATTATGACCTTACTATCAAAACCTTTTCTATTTATTTTAATTTTGCTATCGGCACCTAAGTCGCGTCGCGCACTGTGCTGTAGCGAATAGATGGAGAATTGCATTGTACTCGTAGTGCTATGAATTTTTCTCTGGAAATTTCTGAGCGCTCACATGATTTGTTACATGATGCATAAGCTGAAAATACATAAGTCTTCCTTTATGCATCGGCGCTTGGCGTATAAGTAAGCCGCAGGTGTGTAAGTAAGTATCGAAAAAATACTGCATTGATATCGACAAGGTAAAAGAAAATTACTGATTTAATACGATCACTACTACTTCATAAAGGAGAGGATGGTTTAGGTGCTGAGCAAGCCTATTCTATTTTCAAAACAGTATCCCAGGCACTACAGCGTCCCGTTGAGTGTAGGCATAGGTTGCCTCCTGAAGTCCTGACGCTATATAAATCATCTATAACTATAATATAGATGTTAAAGGCTTAAGTCATTTCATAAATAAAGTCTTTTTAGGCTTCAGCAGATGCTGCAAGGCGTAGGTAACGGAATGGATTTAACAATGCTCCAGTTCTAATGAATTTTCTACATCCAAAAATGCATTAGTGGAAAACATTTGCGCCATTTGTTTTTGTGCAAAAAATGGATATTTCGAAATGAAAATCTAGGAACAATGCCACGTATCAATTTTTTCATATTTCAGAGAATAGAGATAGAGATTTCAGAGAATATAAAACCGTCGATCATCCAAAAAATAATATTCTGATTCAGATAAATTAACAGCGAATTGTTTAACTAAAACGAATTGGTTCGAAAGCGCTGTGTTCCTGTTATTGCAATTTTCAAATTCGTTTGTATTTTTGTCGTGAATTTTTATGATTGGACTACATAGATAGAAGATAGAAAATACTTTATTGTACATCAATGGACATTACTAAATACAAACAAAGATTCAAGAAAATATATAAAGCGAAGTACAACGGTCTTATTGCTACTACAACGACTAGCTTGTAATTGTGTTTTTTTAGTAGGTACCTATGCTTTATAATACCTATTCACCACTTTAGTAGGTACATAGCCAATTAGGTACACACATGAAGTAAACTCGGTAATAGCAAAGGTAGGTAATCTATTAGAATCGGAGGAGTGTTCCCGAGATAAATATTTTTACAAGTTTTACCTCTCTATAAAATGACCAGTAGATACCTGTGCAATATAATTTATAATAATTATAGGTAATTATAGTATATGCTCACTAGTAATTTTATAATTTAGTTTGAAAGGCCTGTGGTCAGAGAGCTAATTTGTAGAAGTGACATTACCACAGAGGCTAATTTAATTTAGGCAGAGGTTATGTCCAATAAATTGGACTATAAGAGTAGGTAGGAACAGTTTAATTTGATAAAATAATAGTAGATAATTCACCAAGGAGATAAAGCAGTGTATTATGTCAGTGTGAATTATTCCCGCCCGCCATTTTAGAGAATAACTTTGAGCTATGTATGTATGACGTATAAAATTTCTTTCTCGAGGTGTTGTGAAAAATTATATTGCGTTTCATCTTTGGAATTTCGTCCAATGAAAATATAATTTTGGATTTTTTTGTCGAAATATGACCCGAATTGGTCATGCTAATGTTGTTGGCAGGGTTGTACAATGGTTTCCGGCCCCTGAGGGCTGGCCCACCCTGAATGAGAACTTTTTGGCAACGCTGATTTATTTGCTCCAGTTTCTATCTTCATTTGTAGTTTTGACGGCTACCCTCGGCTGGGTACATTGTTTAGTATTGCGTATTGCTAAATTAGATGAGATTTTTTTTGTTTTACTTTATAATATGACTTTGAACCTACAATAGGTAAAATATTGAGCCAGAGCTATTTGGACAAAATCCACGGTAAGACTGCGTGGGCATTTTATACTTTCATAGTGCTCATTTTGGTAAGTGCTGTCACAAAAACCCGCCGAATCGATATTCACACCTACCTATTGAATCCGTTGGTTACTTTTCTGTATTTTGTACTATTGTTTTTGTTAGCTTTCATTATTTGTTTTGTGGATATTTCAACAAGTTTTCAACTTTCTAATGGTGTACCTAGTTTAAAAAAAAATAGCTGGCTTTTGCACTAATAGCTAATTGTGAGCGAAGAATCGAGAATATCACTTTCTTATTTTAGCTAGCAGCACTTTGTTCAGTTGGACAAAGTTTGGTATCCAAAGTTTAAAGCTTACAAACGGAAAGTCTAATGAGAACCTCTTCTAGACATTTTGGACAACGCAAATGTTGCGGGAAGTTATTGATTGTGCATGTCACAAAACATAATTACCTACATTAATCTTACATTTTGATGTACGTATCTATGTTTTTACTGGTGCTGGGGCTGGGCAAGCCTATTCTGTCTCAAACAATATCCCAGGCACTCCAGCGCCCCGTTGAGGGTAGGCCTAGGTGGCCCCCTGACGCTATATAAATCTTCTTCTTCTTTTATCGTGTCAATGGCTTGACCTTAAATCTTTTTAGCCCAGTAATTTGCGACTCTTACTCCCCTATCTGTGGCCTTGTATAAGTCCTCACGAGTGCAGGTGGTTGGACAAAGTGGGCATGAAAGTAGGTGTGCCATACTGTGGGAGGACGCTCCACAGCTACATGGCGGCAGCGACCAACTTGGGCTTGAAGTCGATTTAACGACTTCCAAGTTGACCACTGCAGATCTTGGACGGGGGGCAGGTGTTCCGCAGGGGGGAGGCCATTGGATGAGGTTGGGTATTTAGAGGACCACAATCCACATCTTGCCTCTACAGGGTTTCCTTCTAAGGGGTTTGTGCATCGTAGAAAACTTTTGCGGCTCTTACGACGAACTGGAGGTGGTTGGTGGTCAAAAAGGGGATGCCGATGGTCTTTTTTGGGGAGCAAGAAAGAAGCCTCCTCGTGGCGCACTTCGGTAACAGCTAGGGCACGGTAATACAGTGTCCTAGGCTGGCTAATTCTCTCACCACAATGGCTAAACCTAATCTAGTACCTATTATCAAAAATAATTATCTTTTCTCAAAAAATAGGTAATCATACACAAGCGTAAAATTATAAGGTCTAGATTAATATAATAAAACCGAGATTGCTTCGAAAATATAACTTTGAATGGAATGACACAATAAAGCTTGCGACTTTATGGCTGAATGCTGAGAAATGTTAAATTGATGAAGTTCATGCATAGGTACAATTTGCATGTGGGAAAGTACTTTTCAATGTAATTTTCAAATTACAAAATATCAGCGTTTAATAACCTCCTGTTCTTTTTTGTGATAAAGTGTTAACAGGACAACAAATTAAATTATGAATTTCGCCATTTTATCCTATTATCAGAGGACAAAACTAAACTTGATCGGGACGCATGAAATCTGATAACATGATCACGGGCCAAATACTTGTCACAATTTAATGACACCTGGTTAACCGGAGACATTGAGCAGCCATCCACACTGTTGTTTACTGTAGTTCGAATGAAGCGTAGCGTAGGACAATAAAACCCATTTAGGAATCTGTTTGCAGGCTATACAAACACGCCAAGCGTTTGGGACATCGTTACCAGAAAGCTTTCTCTGCTAGGCGAGGGAATAGTCATGCTACGCTCCGTGCATCACCACTTAGCCAACTCGTAGCAAAGCTATATTGTTGCTCGTGCCTACGCCTATCAATATGATA
The DNA here is from genome assembly GCA_963565295.1 of Epirrhoe alternata. Taxonomy (NCBI): domain Eukaryota; kingdom Metazoa; phylum Arthropoda; class Insecta; order Lepidoptera; family Geometridae; genus Epirrhoe; species Epirrhoe alternata. The sequence goes on from OY751375.1 coordinate 9,718,581, forward strand.
ATATTTGGCTTAATGGATCAGTGTAGCCGCTCTCCATACTAAAAGGCCGCCGACGCGGCGGATCGGAATGACTATCGGATGTATTCTCAATAAAGCTTTTTATAGGTCATTCGCAGCGATCTACGAGTATAACAGCTCAATTGCTATTTTGTGTATCTAAGTACCTAGAAGTAGTGAATGCAAATAAATAAATAAATAATGCTGGACTTTTCATCCGAGAGCAAACGTTTATAAGTCATATTTTTTTGTTAGAAAAGTTACGGACTTGTCCCTCGGGAATATGTTACATTTTCTCTCGGAATTTTCACCAGAAATAGGACGTAACATAAATATATTTGCGGTTTGAAATACGAGAACCAATGCCCCGTTACGTGCTACGTTACTTATAACAGTGGGCGGAGGATTGTAATCCTCTGATGAGATTTTGATGCACACTTTCTGATCTTTCAAATGGGAAAACGTAGGGAAAATATTATGATGAGTTCTTTTTGAGTTATGCTTTTAATTTAAGTTTTAATTGAAAAAAATTTATAAGTGTTGAGCCATTTCCCGGTTTTCGATCGAGCTTTCTTTCGTTTTCTTTTTTGGTCTAATGAAAGTGGCTAGAGCTCTACTCTGTAACAAAACAACGAATACTTAGGTCTTGTTTGATTTATCTAGACAATAACTGTGATCCTAAATGCTAAAGCATAATATCCTAATCAACAAAATGCTGGATGATTACCTGTGAACAGGCTATTATGTATTTTATAGTATATGTTTGTTTAAATGTATATTCTTTGGGGAAACTTGGGAGAAGGAAACTTGGTACGGATTCAATGATAAAAAAACTTGTGAAATATCGTTACATCGCTCACGAATCACACAAATTGAACTAAGCGAAACGGGACGCGTGTAAATAAGATTCTTTGCCAACCATCACATAGGTACATGAGAGCCACTCTGGATTTAATAATTCTACATGAAAAGTTGTTGAAATGTGAATTATTATGATGTAACTTCTGTATCAACTTACTCATACGAACTTACTTTAGTGTCACAATATAGATCTATATCGTGACACACACACTAAACAGTCAGCTCGAAATGGGATGCATGTGCATAGTTTTCATGATGTATGTCGAACGGAGAGAATAAAAACAAAGGAAAGACTGCACAGCACCGAACAGAGTGACGCTATAGAGAAGCGACATATTCAAAGCAGCGGGTGCAACCAGGCTGATTAGACGGGAGTGATAGGTGGTACAAAAACCGAAGACAGAAAAATATAAAATGTAAAAGGTAAATGCGGGTCTTACAACTCGAAGAACACATCACTTGAGAAGTTTAAAGTCAAATAGCATATGAACTAATCGATAAAGAGTGGGGAGAAGGCTCCCTTTCTCCCCACTCTTTATCGATCAGTACTTATACTTACAAGGGAGCTTTCTCCCCACTCCATGGACCAAGGACGAAGTAAGTCTATCGAATGGATTGTCGTTGGATTAATCTTTGTGAGGCCCTCTAATGATGATAATTTAAACTCAGTATTATTTTTATGAGACACGTAAAGATAAACAAGTGTATAAAAGAGAGAAAAATATCTACTAGTACTGAGCCAACATTTTCTACAACTATTATAATAGAATTATTCGAAATCTATTATAATAGAAATGCGAAAGCCTGAAAAGGTATTGTCCAGTAGCATTTAACTAGCTTCAATGTCACGCGGATATGGATCGTGATTTAAATATTATTTGCATTCAGGATTTTGTTTGCATCAGAACTAGATATCTGCCATGTATAGAAATTTTTGTGATGAAAGAAAATAAATCCTTAGTTGATTCTTGTTTGATCACACAAAAATAATTGGAAATAAAAATGTGCACACACAATTTATTTATTTAATTATTTATTTATCAACAAAATCCACAGCTCTTATTATGCTTAAACTTATTTCTATTCCATACAGCCAATTACGGATTTATATTTTATAGGTAACAAACACACAACCTCACACCCTAAACGCATAGGACGTTCCGTTCTATGGGCAAAAATGATATTTTTCATCTGATGCCGAAAATGAGATGGTCAAACAAAGTTAAATAGAGCTTTATAAATCCTAGTCCTATTAGCGGATGGGGAATGTTGACTGCGGCAGGACGTTGTTAGTTGCACAGAGGGCGCTGCAGGCCATGAGTCCGCCTTGCTTGGTAATCGTTTGAGAAAGAACTTTCTTTTTTGTTGTTTGCAGATACTCTGGAGTTTAGAAGTTGAGTTATTTGAAACTAAAATCTTTACTTTGACTTGCCTTAGGGACATTAATATCATTGACATGGAGAGAAAAGTTTATCAACATAGATCACATTATTTTGATGATAGTAAATAAATTGTTTATTGTAGGAAACAAAAAAAAAACATGGCGCAAACAAAACATATAGGTAACGATAATGTCCGCATTAGTTTTTAAAACTAAAAATAAGAATTGTTCAGTGCTACGTCTAATAATGACGGTTGAAAATCATCTATTATTTTTATTGATTTAAATTTAAAATCGGTCACAATGGTTTATTTTTATGAGATAGGTATAATGTAATAATATTGTATAAAATGTATACCTTAGCAATTATAGCATTGATTGCCTATTAGATCAATTTGTTGGTTAAGCCACGGGTCAGCAAGGTCGTGGGGTCAAATCGGTTTATGAAAAACAGACAGACGTGGCGGGCGGGGGGACTTCGTTTAGTAGTATCGCAATTCACTGTTTTGTTTTATGTAGTGATATTATAGTGATTGTTTTGTTCTACATAGGTACTAGCATAATTCATAATACTTTATGGCTAAACTTGTTGTTTGATAAATGTTTTATTAGAAATGTGAACTGGATGAAGTTATATATATGTTTGGTCACGTCAGACGAAACATTCCTTTTTCAAATAAAACTATTTGTGACCGAGCAAGCAATCCTTTTGTGGTTGGTATGGAACCCTCGATTTTAGATCTGAGTCGACCTCAAGTACCTCATTGAGTAGGAATTGTTATCACGATCATAGGGTTTAGTGACCGGGTCGTAGAGAGCAGTGCTATTACGTTTTACCGCAAGGGAAAATACTCCTTTCTGTATGAACCGTAGATCCTCTACGGCGTAGCGGCCTACGAGGGCTGCTTAGAGCGCTTCTCGGTAAAGGAAGAGATTATGCTTCTAGTACTTAGCTTGAAAAGGGCCTAAAACTCGAGTCTCGAGTTTCCCGACTAGTCACTTCTTTTTTGCTCGTCATATTTGCTGAATATCACAGTGACTATTACATTTTTCACCTTGGTGATGTAGGAAAATGTTTTGAGCTCTTATATTTATTAATATTCCTGAGGCGGCTCTTACAAAATGTGATAATATATCCGAAGATAGATGTTGCAGTCAACTAGAAGCTGAATCAACCGTTCAATTAACAGCCTATAGCCTCTTTATCAAACGAAAATGTACGCCGTTCAACTAGCGGCCTGAATAATATTCAGCAATTCAATCAAACAGGTAAATGACTTGGAGCTGTAACATTTAACTACTTGCATAGCTAAGTCATGTCTAAAGATTACGTATTCAATTTCTTGCGCATCGGCGTACATTTTCACTAATGTTAAATGGTGAAAACTTAAAAGACTTCAATAATAGATTCACAAAATACCTGACATCCCCTACACCTGCACACAACATAATGGCTGCACAATGGCTGAAAAACAATGGCTTAATTGCAGGATGGGCCGCGGTTCCGACTCACGAAGCCCCTTTCATTGTAAAATTACGGAGATGAATCGCACGATCAATTCAAACAACATAAATAGTTTCTGATGTACTGTCAACACAAGAATATTGAAATTACTTTTTTACGGAAACTAAGCTACTCCAATATGTACATAAAATTACAAAATACAATAAAATCAGTCAAGCTATCTAAGGATTGTCGTAAAAACGATCTAGATAGCTCAACTGATCCAGGTCACTGCCAGTCGGCAGCGTGCCCAAAATACTGGCGGCATTGCCACGCTGAATAACAATACTGATTCTCTGTGCCAAAAAAGCGCCAGCTCTCGAATCAACGATTTACCATGGATCGGTGAAGGTAGCGGATTCATGTCTCTTTGTGCATTTTAAGAGTCTTTAGTGGTCCAAGTGTGAGATTAACACTATAATTAGACGGCTTTACATGATGCCCTTCTGGCATACTTTTCTTGCCTCATGTCACAGAATATTTGCTCTTGCTCCGTTGAGTTTAGCACCATTATTATATTTGGAATTTTCAATTCAAAGACAAAGTGTCACATTTTGTGTCTCAAAATCATTATTTAAAGGCTACAGGTAACACGAAACATCCAAAATACAATTTACTCCGCTTAAATCGAAGTTCACTTTTCAATCGTCGCGATTGCGCTGAGCCGAGGCGCCTGGGATTTAGACTTTTTGTTCCCATTTCCGTTGCAAAGGTGAAGGTGCATTCACAAAAGCACCTGCGAAAGCGTCTTGAATATTTTGATGAAATGAGCTTTGCATTCACAAGTTTTAAGGTTCGCGTTAGCAAAATCGAAGCCCTAAAATAGTGCGTGTTCAATGCTAGCTTATCCCGAATACTGGGAACTTGGAAATTTCATTTTGAAAATGTGCTGAAAGATTCATCATCATCATCAACCTGACTTCACCCACTACTGGGCATAGACTTCTTTTGTTAAGCCACTTCTTATGGTTTCGCGCTAAACTCATCTATGTGTGGCCGGATGCGTAGTGTGTACTAAATCTTCTTAATTTTAATTCCACAGAAAGTCATGGCACAGAATATAGGTTATGGTACCAAAATCTCCCTCATTTTGCTATTTTCTATAACATTTAATTGTGTCCATTCCAAGCGTGTGAATGTGTCGCGGCGATAACAATGTGCGGTCAAAATCCCCCCTAAGTAACCCCTAAAGGGATTTTGGGGATAAACCGAATAAACATAGTTCATTTTGTATTTTAAAGCGCAGTTTCATAATCTGGAGAGTAAGCGATTGATAGATATTTTTTTTGTACAGTTTTCATAAAACTGTGATAGGTTTTGGTTGACAACAATCCTCGGTAGCTTTGTGATAGTTCAAGTGTGATAGTGTGGGCGAAGGTAGCCACTCGGTGGCTACCTTCGCCCACAGCTCACCTGGCATGCCCAGCCCAATTCCACTTTAGTTTGGCGGCCTTCATACGTACGCGATTTGTGTCTGGGAGCGCAGTTCGGTGTTGCGGATCCTATCTACTAACCTGACACCCAAAATGCTGCGCTCCATCGCTTGTTGGCAAACCTTGAGTTTCGACTTCTGATGTTGTGTCAATGACCAAGTTTGCGCACCATACGTGAGGACGGGGAGAATGCAGGTGTCCATTAATTTTCGCTTGAGCGACAATGGAAAGTCTGGACTTTTCATAAGATCTCCCTTGGCCCAATAGCTCCTCCAGGCATTCTCAACTCGCCAAGCGATTTCTTTGTCTTGCCTGAAATTGAAGGAGACTATTTGACCAAGGTTAATATAGACCTCGACATACTGCAATTCTTCCCCGTCTACTCTAACTCTGTAGGCTTGTGCTTGCTCGGTCAGTACAGAGAGCGCTCCGTACTAGTACGATCGCTGTGAAGAACTAGATCGGACTTCTAGTACTATTAGTACATCTAGTACAGTAGATCTTTGGTTCTATAATGAGTCGCTCGGTCGGTCGGTCGGTCCTGAACTACGTACTAGCTTTGTGTTTTGTAGGACATGAACGATGTTCGTAGGTACTAAACTAAAGATCGAATGAAACGCCCGCCACCGTGATATCTCTGTCTCTTTTATTACCGCTTACTCGCCTAATGAGTCTATCTCTGTCTGCGCTTGACAAACCAATCAGACACTGACATGTGAATACATTTCTAACAGTTCTTTTTCCGAACGATCGAATGAACTAGAGTCCTAATAGGATCGTGTAGTTCTTTTCATTCCGTCCTAGTACAAGGGTAGATACGCATGCCGATTTGAACCCTATTACAGTGCAGGAAGGCGCAGTTATGATAATTTCCTTAACGAAACGATCGAATGAACTAGTGTACTAGAGTACTAATAGTCCTATTAGGACCGAGTTATGTGAACTAGCTCAACTAGTACACTTGTGGGAATGAATTCCTATTAGTACTTAGTTCAGGAACTACACAAGCCTATAACTCTGATTTTAGCGCTGTTGGTGGATGACCTTGGTTTTCAACCGGTTCATCTGAAGTCCAACCTATTGTATTTTGTAATTTTATGTACATATTGTACGATTCTATTGTATTTTGTAATTTTATGTACATATTGTAGTAGCTTAGTTACTGTAAATAAATGATTTTATTACTTTTTAAAGTATAAATAAATTTATTATACATGAAAAAATTTAATCACTAATGAAGTAAACTGCAGTTGGGTCGAACCCATAATGTGTAGAATCACGATAGGAAAAATCCCGTTTGCGTTAAAATAACGCCTGTTTACCACATTCGTGATTCTACAATCACGAATGTGGTAAACTGCTGTTTATGTCGAATTCATATTGTAGGTATGTGAATCACGAATAGTAAGAATCGCGTTCGTGTAGTCGATAGATAAACCGACATATCTACTCGTATAATTTTGTAATCTCCTTTTAATTTCCTTTCTTTGTGATCCCACATTTGATAGGTTATTTGTTTTCTTGTTACTATTTCTCGCCTAAAATCCGCAATTTTTACTTCAAAAAAAGGGTTTTTTGAAGTAAAAATTAGACCTAACTAGTTCCTAGATAGGGGTCTAGGAACACTTGGGTTATTAAGAGAAATCTAACGATACCTTAAATGTCTAAATCCATCCAGTCGTTTGCGAGGTAACAAAGAAATTTAGAACATACATACATACAAAATACGCGTGAAAAACATAACCCTTCCCTTGACCGTCGGGTAAATCGATTACCCTTCTTTCTAGGTGCAAGTGCTATGCTCGCACCATGGCCATTGGCCAAGGTTCTTAACGAGGGTACTATTACCGTCCAACATGCTGCCGCGTGTTTTAACGATATTGCTTTTGCACCGTATTGCAGGCTACTCGTACATGAGCGGGAAATATATTTTGAAATTTAAGTAAAATTATTTTGTCGATGGACGAAAGTTTACCCTTTCAAAACTTCATTTTACAAATAATTATTATTTTATCAGCCCGTTCTGTACGACAAAGGCCTCTTGTTCTCATCACTGCAGATAAAACTGCTGCTCGTCGCTGTAGATAAAACGCCCATCAGTCATCATAGTCCTGACTTCCCACAAAGATGCCCGCGAAAACTTCACTTTCCCGGCATAAAATATAGCCTACGTTCATTAGGGATAATGAAGAATTTTTCAAATCGGTCCAGTAGTTTCGGAGCCTACTTTAATTCAAACAAACAAATCTTTCCTCTTTATTATATTAGTGTAGACGACGAGTACCAATGTAGATGCCACAGCACCCAGACCCGGGACAAATATCTGAAGTTGCAAACATTAGTGCCGCCCCGCAAAAATCGAATTCGCACCGCACCTCATATCTCAACCGAGCACTCACCGCCATGCCACTAATATTTTGATTTTCTAATTGAATTAATAGCCGCGTACTGACTGTATGAAGCCCGTCGATAGTATAATTAGGTATACTCGTACTCAACGAGGAAAAGACAGTGCACGTAAGACGCAAACAAAACATCATCATTCATCATTTCCCTGCTCATATCCCACTTTTATGTGGGGTCGGCATATAAGACGCAAACCAAACATTCGGTTAAATTGATAATATTAAAGGAAGAAGAGTGTAAAAGCTGTGCTCGCAAGCCAAATAGTTTGTGGTAGTAACGTATGATTGCAAAGCCAGATAAATGCAAAGTAACATTATTCAGTACAAAGATTCAAACAACCGTCAAGCGTACGGTCATCGACAAGAGTTCATGAACAGTCCAAATTATTTGTGTAATTAATGAAATGTCATTATTCATTTATTTGTTTTTATACAAATATTTTTATCTTAGGAAAATGGAAGTGCTTATTTTTTTACTTATATTAGGGTAAAGGCCCCAGTAGTCGGCCTCTTAGTGAGATTTAAATTCAAACTTCGATTACGAATAGCCCATAATAGTATGAATGAAACAAAAGAATCTGTTAGATATATAATTTTATCAAGTTTTCGAAAATATATATATATTAATTGTCATGATGGTTGCTAAACATATAAAAAATGAGTTCGAACGAAAAATGGCACTTTTCCCCAGTGCTCGGCCACAAAAATCTAGTACTCGGCCTCTGCGATCCAGTACTCGGCCATAACTTTATTCTATATAATAATCACACATTTAATCAGGAACTTTGACATTTAAGATACCTAGTTACCTAGGTACATACCTACAAATAATTAATACATATGATATAATAAAAATATAAAATTCATAAAATATAAAAAATATAATGTTTCTTTAAATAATTGAGATTATATTTCAATCACGCCATTCGATTAGCTGAATTTGATAAAAAGTCTAAAAACCTATGTAGAAAAGCTGATTGACTATATAAAACGTCTGTGCCACGGGTGAAGCCGCGGGCAATAACTAGTTAAAAATATATTTGATGAGATAAGGCCGAGTACTGGGTACGTCCAGGCCAGTACTCGGCCGCAAACTTTAAAGGCGGCCGACTACTGGGTTTTTCAAACAATTTTGTATGACATGGTACCATTAACTAAGAGTACTAAAGGCAGTCTTTAATTAAACTCAATTTCGCTTGAATTCGTAAATAATCAACAAAATCCGGTACTCGGCCGGGGGTGGCCGAGTACTGGAATTTACAAAAAAATATATAACTAGTAGTCGGCCGTCTCGTAAAATATAGAAAAATAATATAATAACACAATATTTTTGTTAAAAAAGACGTAAAAATTCATAATAAAGTACCTAGACGGCAAGTTGTTTCAAATAACTTGAGATAAAATGATAAACTTACCTGTTTTCCAGATGCCGGTTGTTACTAAAAAAATAGCGCGCAACGCACTTGACGTCTCTCTTGGAGTCACCGGCGGAATGAACTGAAATTACTGCCAATCCTGCCAACTTAATGACAAGGAAACGTCTTGCATCGACCAATCAGAAATCATAGTAGATACCAGAGAGCTTAAAGGAACTACAATTAACGAGTTTTAAGAGACAGCTTAAGGCATTGCTAGTAGAAAAATGTTACTACAGTTTATCTGACTTTTTTACGGACGACCTAAGTTGAGCATTACATTTGATAAGAATTTTATGATAATTGCGAGAATGTGTGACTAAAATAGATACCTTAATAATAAATACCTAGTTAATAAGTAATTTAAATTTGCATGCCGACGATAAGGTAAGAAAGTATTGGAACTTTCCTCACTACTATTAAGACCAACAATGTACATACTTTCTGGCAAATAAATGATTTGATTTGATTTGATTTGATTTGAGCAATCAAAATAAATTTGGCGCGGAAATCTGGATTACTTTGCTATTTATTCAAACTAAAAGCCAGTAATGGCCGACTACTGGAGAGGGGCCGACTACTGGGGCCCTTACCCTACGTGCCTTGCACTATTACTATCTTAATTTTCTCACATACTCGTAGCACGTTGAAAATTAGATTTAAAATCTGGCTTAGTGGTATCTGTTTTCTATCTGTTTACTATCCGTAGGCTATCTGTTTTCGTTTCCCGCCTTTTGATTGGAAACAATAACATCAACTCGGTAATAGGCTTTGTAGAACCTGTGACCCCAGTGATATGGGGAGCAGGTGGTACTTACCATCATAGGTACATTTCCTTAGAGAATTGTTGTATTTTACGCTGAGTCGAAAATCAATGGTGGCAATATTTTTTCAATACAAGCTTTTCGTAATTCTGAGCTGTAAATAAGCACGGATACTATATTGTAATTCACTAAAATAAAAATAAAAACACTCCAGAAGTACCGGTAGAAGTGATAACTTGAACTTGACAAATAACCCGGTGTCGGTGAGCAGTCACGTGACTCGCACGTTACCTTTGTACATCTTTTCAGAGAAGATTAGTTTCTGAATTTATTAAAAAAAATCGAAAAATACGATGGCTAAGTAGCAGAACAAAAGTATTGGAAAGGTTGAAAAGAGAAAGAAAGACTCCATGACGCGAGCTTTCGAAAGCTGCGTCATCTTTGTGAAATCGATGCTGGAGTCACGAGTTTTTCATGTTGGCACAAACCCACCTTCGTTTTAGGGATATAGCTACTACAGTTAAGTGGTATCGATCTTTACCTGTGATGCTTTCTGCTTTCCGAGCTTTCTGAGATATCATAATTACTATATAATTTCTGACACTGTGTGAAGAATAGGTATGCTTCACACAGTGTCAGAAATTATATCCGGAAAAATGATGCATACGCACAGAACTGATATAGTTCCCTGAAACGATTTATAAATTAGATTATCTCATTGAAATATTGTTGAGTTTGAAGTTTTACATCCGAAAGTGAATATCCAAGCTGTAATAATAGTCTATTTTCGAAATACAGTCGCCGGATTAGAAGCATGTAAGGAAATAACACCAGGCAAACGAAGTTTCAGAGTTCCACTTGTAATAGAGTTTGTGTTGGGTAACTTTAAGCTAAGTGCCTTGGCTGACTTATTTATGTTACATCAGTAATATCTTTACTCATCTGTTAAGTACCTACCAGAGAATAGTTTTAGAGAGATAAAGCTAAATACAAAGCTTTACAAAGCTATTGAGTTTATGAAGCACCAAGATAGGCTCACAGCTTTATCGTACCTACACGTTTACATGCTTGCTCTACGGTGACTGTATACATTTCCGAAATATTCGCTTTATTTTGATAGAAGATGACAGGCGAATAGACGTTCGTCATCGTCGGTATTCGAATATCTTCGCCGAATATGTAGAGGGCCCATTCGGTGTGAAGTCGTCCAATCGAAGTGCAGTGTAACGCGAAATTTTTTTAGGTCTGTGGTCGCCGCTGTGTAGATAGACGAATGCCGACGATGTTGAACGTGTAGAGGGCCTCATCGCCTGTATTCGCGTGTCATCATTTATGCAAATAATAGTTTGGCAAATAGTTTGGCGAACATCACATCACACAACTAAATAAAAAGGGTTATAGACCGAGTCCATATCCGTACCCAAATTAGTATAAAGACAGAAAAGACTCAAATTATGTTCACAAAAAATATTCAGAGTTTGTTTTCAAAAAGATAGATGATATTGCTGACGTGGAGTAATAACCGAGTACATTAGAACATAACATGTTACGGAGCATGTGGCGTTAATCGTCTGAACTGTAGACACGTAGCAATTAGATTGAAACAAAGCCCTTTCAAATATTGTTAATTAATATCTTCTAGACAATAATCCTACTAATATTATAAATTAAAAAAAGTTTGGATGTTTGTTACTCAATCACGCTGGAAGGACTGAACTTATTTGGATGAGAAATAGAACCCGAATATATGTTTAACTGTTTGGTGTTTTGTCTGTGCTTTTGATCGCCACTTTTTTTTGACTCCATAGAAATTTGCTTTACTTCGAATGTAGCTAGCTTATGGGAATCTGTAAGTAAATTTAAAGTCAATAGGCCATATAACAATCTGAGTTTTAGTAAACATGGCCTTATGGCTCCATTACCAACTTAATGTACAGCCTCAAAAGCTGTGTGTAATGATAGCGTGGTACAGTCAGCAAAGAAAGTGGTTTACCACTTTGGACCAAAGTTTCTGTGAAATCTTACTAGCGCTACGGTTTACTTTCTAACGCAGAAGAGATGCACAATTATGACGTAATATCCGCTAACTGATATGCCTGACATTTTTGAAGTCACTGGATAATTTGGTTATTTTGAGCTCTATTATCAACGCAATAGCTTGTTTTTTTGCAATAATACATAAAATCTTCATTCAAATATCACAAGTTCGATCTTTTTTGAGAAAAACTTTTTACATCTGAAAAAGAAAATATCTCTGACAAGTGTCACTGTATTACTGTCAACGTAATAAATATTTAAGGTAAAGTGGGGTTATGGCAACTATCGGATAATTTCAACTAATATCAGAATTTTCAACAGGCTTGATATAAATAAATAAATTGTTCTCTTATTTACTAAAATTAGTAAAAATTTTAAGACTCGAAAAGTAGTATTAATTTACTTGTCGAGTTTATAAAATCGCGATAACGTGCCACTATTTGTAGGTATATAACAGTTTCAATTACCCTTCTCACTGTTACAAGCATTTTGTGCAAAATAATACTACTTATTATATTGTATACTTTATTCTTTACACACTTTACAGCTTAAGACATTTACCTAAGACGGTAATATAAAACTAGATAAAATTTGTAAAAATATAGGATTAAAAAACGATAAAGTTAAAAATCCATGGAAATTGTAACTAATTCGAAACGTGGATACTAAAATTAATTTTAAGTTTGATAATTTTCATAGATGGACAAATTCAGATTTGACAAAATTTGTGCTGGACGAAATTCATATTGGACAATATTCGTGTTAGAAGAAATCGATATTGGACAAAATTCATATTGGACATAATTCGTGTTGGTCATTAGTTCTAGTTTAACATTTGATTTTGGACATTAGTAGCGCGAAGGAAAAATTTTAGTCGCAATTACCCCACTTCCTACTATTGAAGTGTATACATAATACTAGCTGTTACCCGCGACTTCGTACGCGTTAAAATCGAATATCGCCTTGACTGTGCATCGCCATCAAGTTTGGGCTATCAACGATTGCATCACACGTCATCAGAATCTAGTGTTCCTAGATTGCAGAAGTCAAACGAGCTTCCCATCAAAAAGTTCTTACACAAACTTTTAAATCCCTTTTAGGGGTTCTTTTGGAAATCCCTTTTAGGGGCCTTTTGAAAACCCTTGAAACACGTGTCCATTTATTTTATAATATAATGTATCCAAACCGAGTTTCAAACCTATAGCTTCCAGTCAAAATGTTCCTATACAAACTTTAAAACCCCTTTTAACCCCATTTTAAGGGATGTTTTGAAAAACCCTGAAACACTGTTCAAGCAAATCGATAAACGCACTAAAAAGTTTTATACAAAACGTTTTCAACCCTTTTGGGGAAGATTTCCGAAACCACCATAAAGAAAGCTACCTACCCCTTCTTTCAGTTTAGCTTCAGCGGTTTCGGCTCCGCGATGATGAGTCAGTCAGGTTTAGCTTTTTTATAGATATAGATTAAATTATAAACAGGGCAATGATAACTGTCATACATAGTTTCTAATTCTTTGCTGACGTAAATAGTATTGCAAGGGAAAATCAACCTTGTTGATTCATGGCGTTCATAAGAATCTCAACCGTAGGGTGGTAAACCACTTATTTTGCTGACTGTACCAACATTTTCCAGGTCACTATCTACGCCTATTCCAAGTTTCATCCAAATTGGTTCACTGGTTTAAGCGTGATTGAAACACAAACATACAAACATCTAAACAAACGCACAAACTTTCATCTTTATTATATTAATGGGATAGGTAATATTGCGTCAGACAGCCTTAACCTATTTACTTGTATACCCCCTTTGTTACCAACTTCAGCTGTCACGAGACATTGTGATTAACGACACCAAACCCTTTGTTATGTAATGACAAAAATATACTTTCGTCTAACTGGACAGAAACTAAGCTACCACATAGATACATACAAAGTACAATAGATCGGTCGCTTGTAACGATCTATAGATAGCTCAACTCCACGTTACTGCCAGTAGGTGTCCAAAACACTGGCAGCATTACCACGCTGAATGCCAATGCTGATCCGTTGAGCCAAATAAGCGCCAGCTCTTGGATCAGGCGTCGCTTCGACCCGATGTCCTAAAAGAATTTTAAAAACACAATGGGTCCTGTAACCCGCTCTTACACACTAGCGGTTGAACCGCGGGGCGGCTAGCCGCGTTTTAGTGTGCAACCACTTGTCATTGAACGCACCTTACCCCCACTAACCGCCACAAAATGATACTAAAATTTTACCGCGGGGCGCGGTTCAACCGCTACTGCGTAAGGAGGCTCAGGCTTTCAACCCCAAATGGCTTAAACAACAAAATGGTATGGGGGTTTTCTATGTATAATATGTATTTACAAACAAAATTAAGTAGTAATTATAACAGTCATCAAAGTACCCATAAAACAAGCTCTGCTTACTTTGGGGTGCTTTATGGCTGTGTGAAAAGTCCACCATTATTTATTTTTATAAAAATTAATCAGCTACAGGTCATGCTCGAATACATTAACAACTATAAACCCAATACTTACTTCACTAAAACTATTCATGAAGTCGAAAAATTATGATGTTTTTATGCCCTTTGTGCGGTAAATTTTTATAGAGTTTATACGTCTGCGGTTAATTTAGTACTTTACTGCAATCAGTGGCGGCGTAAGGTGGGTTGGCACCCGGGGCGATTTTCAAGCGAGCAACCCCCCCCCCCACACACAAAAAACCTCAATCTTTTTTCCAGAAAACTTAGATTTACAAATCGTACGGCACCCCCTAATCGCAATTTTCTAGCGAAGTGAGTATCTTTATGGGCGAGCGAAGCGAGCCCAATTTTTTTTCAGACAATTAGTTCATCTTGTTCTTGACGATAATAAGGCCGGTTTTAGCACTAACAGTGCCCTAAACGAGATTTATACGGCACCCCCTAATTGTATTTTTCTAGCGAAGTGAGTAGCTTTATGGGCGAGCGAAGCGAGCCGATTTTTTTTTTTTAAACTCAACACGATGCATTAGTTCTTCACGATAGTAGTAGGTACTTACCTACTTCTAGCGAAGTGAGCAATAGTGAGCATCTTAATGAGCGAGCGAAGCGAGCCCAATTTTTTTTCAGACAATTAGTTCATCTTGTTCTTGACGATAATAAGGCCGGTTTTAGTACTAACAGTGCCCGAAACGAGATTTATACGGCACCCCCTAATCGTATTTTTCTAACGAAGTAAGTAGCTTTATGGGCGAGCGAAACGAGCCGATTTTTTTTTTTTAACTCAATACGATACATCTATTTGTTGACGATAGTATTAGGTACTTACCTACTTCTAGCGAAGTAAGCAATAGTGAGCATCTTAATAGACGAGCGAAGCGAGCCGTTTTTTTTTGTAAAAAACAACACGATATATACCTACATCTAGTTCTTGACTTTTAAGGTACTTACCTATTTCGGTTTTGAATACCAATTACCTACCGTACCTAAGTCAATCACAGATCTTGCAATGCCGCGAACTCGGCAAGTGTTCGTAGTTTTGGTAATGCGAGCGTACATGGTATTTCATGGGCGAGCGAAGCGAGCCTAATTTTTTTAGAAGAAATCGACAGTATACAACACTATAAGTCTACATTATTAACATTATAAACGGGATATTTAACATGATTTTAGTGTTAATAATGTTGATAACCATGATAGTTTATAGGACCATGATAGGGGCGCCCAGTTAACTACCATTTCCTTTGCCTGCTCTGGGGGTGCCTGAGGCCGCCGAATGTAAAGGGGCGCCCGGCTTACTACCATTTCCTTTGCCTGCTCTGGGGGTGCCTGAGGCCGCCGAATGTAAAGAGGCGCCCGGCTTACTACCATTTCCTTTGCCGGCTCTGGGGGTGCCTGACGCCGTCGAATTTAAAGGGGCGCCCAGCTTACTATAATTTCCTTTGCCTGCTGCGATGGTGCCCAAGGCCAGAAGAAGTAAAGGGGCGCCTGCGGCGCCCCTTTACTTCTACCGTGGCTTCCTTGGCACCCCCTGGAGGCTGGTACCCGGGGCGGACCGCCCCTCCGCCCCCCCCCCCCTTACGCTGCCACTGACTGCAATTCTCTTTTACAGTTCTTTGTAAAGACGATTCTACTAGGTCAAAGCACCAAACAGTCGAGTGAGGAGTATCTTAATCTAAGTTTGAATAACGATATGGGGTGAAAATCCCTATATTGGCCATTTCAGTACACATGCGAGTTTTATAAGCTTATCGATGTTTCGTGATATACTTTTTCACGCTTTGAACAAGAATAATAAGGTTTACTCAGACGGTTTAATGTTCAGGTACCTACATAATATAAACTTAACACACGAATATTATCAATGAAATGGTCAATGTATTCAAACTGCTTAGACATAAATAAGCCCAGACATCTTCAAAGGATCTGGAATACTTAATTTACCTAACCTACATAAAAAGATCAGAGAGAATGTCTACCGCGCCTTGTGAATACAGTCGTGATTTACATCAAAGAAAATCGACAAAGTTCTAGTGGTAGGTATATTATAAAAGAAAATGTAGGTAAACGCGTCAGTTGGTTGATTCCGATTAGGCTATTTATGTTTCCAATATTTAATATAAAAATATTTTTCTATGGGATCTTATATGTACTGAAAGAACAATGCCAAAATTGTTCGAAGAAATGGATTATAAAACCGATATATTCTACGTAATGAAGTCGGTTGTCTTTAAACTGTTACCCCACTCAGCTATACAGACAGGGGAATGATGACGATGACCATTTCATAACGTTACAAAAAAATCAAATAAAGTAGGTACATATTACATAATAAACTTTCCAATCGTTCACACCTTTCATACATTTTTAAGTCTATTGCAGTTTTCATAGAGAGAAGTTTTATCGTAATTTATCCGCTTTTGCACCAGTAACTTCAATCATCATCGATGGCACTCATAACGCGATTTACACAATACCATTCTAGCATAATAATTTTGCCTCTTGCCACAGAATATTAGCTCTTGCTCCGTTGAGTTTGAGAAAGCGAGGGCCAAGAACGGTATGCCAGAATGGTATCGTTTAAATAGCGTCTAAGCTGATCAATGGGCTTACACAATACCATTCTAGCATAATAATTTTGCCTCTTGCCACAGAATATTAGCTCTTGCTCCGTTGAGTTTGAGAAAGCGAGGGCCAAGAACGGTATGCCAGAATGGTATCGTTTAAATAGCGTCTAAGCTGATCAATGGGCTTAGAATAGGCGGGTAATTTAGCCCGTGTGGGGTAGGCATGCGCGGAATAAAGAGGAATAATATTTTCATATAAAAATTTGAAGTCTATTATCTAGCGGAAGATTGAGCACGGTTCATGAAATTCTGTTTTGTAAAGTAAGAATGATTTTAATATTCTAAGTTTCAGAACTTTCACTTTATTACTAGGTACTAACAACAGTATTGTTCTACAGGCGTTCAAATATTGTCAAATAATCTCATCCCACTCATATAATAAGGCTGAAAGTTTGTGAGTTTGTTAAGATTGGATGTTTGTATGTTTGTGTATCAATCACGCCTAAACCAGTGAACCGATTTGGATGAAACTTGGAATAGGCATAGAATAAGAACCTAGAATAGCTTATAGGCTATTCATAATAGTGCTTCGCGAAGCTAGTTATTAATATTAAAGGCATTTAGAGGTATTGCTTATTGATTCTATGATTATTTCGGGTAAAGTCACCCCATAATAATACAAGTTTTATATAGGTAGGTACCTGTTATCGTAACTGTATCAACTAAACTTCGAACTCTAACCAAGTATTATAGTACTTATGTAGGTAAGTAATTTATACATTTATTATTATGCTACGAAGCAAACTCAGGCATCCAAACTGTTATTTGTTAATTCATAAAAATTTGTGAACGTAGAAGATAGGTACGTACGGTCAGCGTCACCAACTGGTAACCCCCTGCAGTAAAACCACAAGATTTATTTTTATTGGCAAGGGGGGTTACTAATTGATGACGCTGACTGTATAGTGCCACAAACTTATCTGAACCGGTGAGAGAGTCGCTGTTATCTATTGGTGTCGGCAGAAAAAATAATTTTATAGTCTTTTCGATTTCGTTTTCCTTTTCGTTCGTTTCTCTTTTGGCCACTGGTCCAGATAAGTTTGTGGCACTGTAGATAGAGTTAATGTTGGCCTTGAAAGTTAACGTTATTGTTGTCATGAATGTTTTTTTATTAATATTTTTTATAAATCTCTATTCAGTATGAAGTTTTACACAAAACGCACTTATATTTTAATGAGCAGATGAAGCCTTTTTGCTCCTTGGACGTATTGCCAGTAGCCCAGTTTTTTCTATTTTATCTAGGTGCGCTCCCGAGGTCCCTCGGATTTTTTTCGGAATAAAAAGTAGCATCCCTGGGAAACAACCTTTCTCCATACCAATTTTCAGCGAAATCTGTACAGTGGTTTAGGCGTGAAAAGATAACAAACAGACAGACAGAGTTACTTTCACATTTATAATATTAGTAAATAAGGAAGTATGGATTTACGTCAGGACTTATCTCGTAGGTATATGATTTTCATTTGCTGAATACGTGGTGTTCATGAATGAAGTTTATTGTAGAAAAAGGTCACATCGACTTCCCTCCCTACCTCTAACGACAATGTTTATATTTTTTTAGTACTAAGATGCTAACAAAATGATACTAAGATTTGATTCTAGTAAAGATGGTCTACGAAACATCCCTAGGAAGAGTACCTATTCTGTATACTACAGAGCTAGTGACTGGTAGTAAACACCCGAATTGTTCATTGCTCTTACAATGTTTGCTTCAACAAAGCAAAACCACATTAAAGGGGTAAAAGCTACCAGCATGCTTTACATTATTACAGTCAACAGAATGCATTCTATTTAGTCTTAGAATAGCAGAGCGTGAAACGGAGCAATAATAATTGATGTAATATTTGTAGGTACGGTACAGTATTTAATAAACATCTTTGCATAATTGCTTTTTGACTTAAAAAGTTCTCCGAGAGTTCCTTCTGATTTTGTACCACCAAACAGTTTTCTCCTGGGGTTCCTAGTAGTGTACTTCGTGGGTTTCGGATACATTAGGCTAAGTTCACATAAGTGGTACCGCAGGATCTTGAACCGCGAGTAGTCGCGCATGGGGTAGAGGTCGTTACTTTCTAGGGCGGCAATTAGACCCGTTCAATCGTCCGCGCGGTTCAAACCGAAGAAACAAAGCAAATCATGTGAACTTAGCCTTAAGACCCCTCGCAGACTTTCTAACGGCCGATAGTTGGGACAGAATATACTTTGGCTCAACTATCGGCCGATAGAAAGTCTGTAGTCTGCGAGCCGCGTAAAAGTAGATCTAAATTATTTCTAAATTCAAAGCTATGTAAGCTATAAAGAGGTTCTTTTTTATCTCGTACAACCTACTTTTCCCCGCTACCCGACTGTCGGGTCTACAGCTACCCATATAGCATGACATGAGGCTTCTCACGATCCTATAGAAAAATCCAACGCATTGCGCTGGTTCCGAGATCTAGTTCAGGTGAACAATCATGAATTCGAACAAATCTTTTTGCAATTTTTCTACAAAATCGCGGTCCAAGCGTTATTCTTAACGGACAGATCCAATCCTTAATCCATCTTCCCGAGTTTCGGTAGTTTTCTTTTCTGCGAGTTTTATTAGGGGCGGTATAAAAGCTGATCGTTTCTCTGTGAGCGGGTGCAGCGGTACAAAAGACCTTGGGTATGTTGTTTGTGACATCTATCAATCTTCGCAGCGTGTTTGATAGATATATTATGGCAAATGGCTAGCATAGCATATCCACTCAAGTTAGGTCAAAGAGGTACGGTGGAAGTAGGTCACGAATTCACGATAAAAGAAAGCTTGTTACTGTTAATAATTAGCGGATTTAGATTCTCAATAAAAAAATAGTTTAATGAATAATTCGTTTCTTTCTGGCCATATTAGGCAACACAATAAGTCACAATAATACTGGAGTTAATAAAACAAAGAGTTTGCACGGAGACTATCGTTTTAAACTGAATTATGTCGGAATTCTATAAATGCTGAAGCTGAAATACAAACACAAGAAAACAAAATTGCCTTTTGTTCGGAAAAGTTGTTGTTTAAAGAAATATTTCGATAAAGTGTTCTCAACACATTGCCAACATAACTTTTTATGGAGTAGGTAAATGATCAGGATAAAAGTAAACGTCGAAGCTCCCAGAAGCCAATATTCAATAATAATTAGGTAAGCATTTGCAAGAAATATATTAGTCTATACTTTTCTACAAGTTAATGCTTAAAGTGTCTCAGAACTTCAATTACCTATGTTTAAAATAAAGCGATTTCACCTCTTTGACGCTATTGGACTTAATTTCCGTGGTTAATTCCTTTGACCGAACTTTTTAGGGAACATGCAATAGTAAAATTAATCTTTTTGACTTCCTGTAAGCCGTGTTACTGAATGAATACTGAATAGGGTAATTTGAGTCCACAGCTATTGTTCCGTCAGTTACGATACAATCACGTAATGCTCGACTAATTTAGTGGTTACATTTCATCCGTGGTTTTGCTTGCGATGTCAGCCAGCGCTGTCGAAAATATGGGAATATAAAAAAATTGAATATGAATAAAGGGATTCATGAAACATGAAAAGTTACAGTCAACTTCCAATTGGTAACATAGTTTAGTTAAGTTATAATAATATGGACGTCTGAAATATTTTTTTGTTTATCATTATCCCTCATTATTAAATGTTGGTTTGTATGATCTAAGTGATGATGGAAATGACGTGTTGTCTATTCAATTCTTTCAAAAACGTTTATTGCTACTATTATAACGTCTATTGCATCATGGCACGCAACATTGATCATGATCTCCACCAGCTTCAAGACAACATTCGTTGGGTGTATGTATTATTTATACAATATAAGTATATTAAATCTCCAGCTAAATACAATTCAAGATTAGACGAGCCGAATAAAAGCAATCTACGGCGATAGCTTACAAAAATGAGGATCACTATTATCGCGCCGCTTAGCCGTGAGCAAATAAAAAACAACTTGTAGTTTTGTCAATGGCTTTCGAAATTTCAATTCAATCATTATGCGTAATGCCCTCTAAAATACCTATCTTATCATTCAGCAAACTGCAACAATCACAGTGGACTGTAAATAAGCTCTACGGTGGTATTTGCGTGTTAACAGCTCAAACGATTAAACTGTCGGCCAGTCAAAACAAATACGGTCTGCGGGATCTCTCAAAAACTCACTCTGCAGATAATCGAATCACAGCAGTATGACCAAACCAAACATCACGTTGGGAAGTTGCATCTATGTTTTTGTTAGGTCCAAATGACATCGCAAAATAATATTTTATGGTCTGGCAGCAGCTCGAGTTATTATTCTTAATTAAGGGCTCATGATTAATTGACTGAATAATATCTCCATGGAAATGAAAACTGAGCCCCTCGTTTTATCTCAGAGTATTAAGTGAAACATTAGCTAGATATTTATATTTTAATTAATCTATCAGTTTTATTTACGTGCAAATGCCGTTTAATTTATTTTTTGTATGCGGTCGGGAATTTGATAAAAAAAGGGGCGAAATATTAAAAATAGCTCAGCTAAATTAAATTGTTTGGTGTAATGCTGTCTATCAAGTATCAAAATGCGACAATGTGATATTTTCAGACCGTGTCAAAATACCTACACTAACGCATTTTGAAGTGTGTAATTTGAATTCCTACTGAATGACACTACAAGCGCAAAATTCCTGGGCTCCGTCGGAATGTCGGAGGTCGATAACTGAGCGAGGGGTCCATTACAGAAACTCATCACACCTGGTCTCCTCTAAGCTTTTATCCGAATTCACATACATGCCAGCGCAACTAAATCACCTATGAAACAAAGCCGCAGCTGTTTTCAGAGTCATTGAACTACAAAATTGAATTTCAGTCTGTATTTTCAAAGTCATAGGTACACATACAATTTTAATAGTTTGATGAAAATATAAAAGTATTTAGGTATATTTTATGGTAGTTTTACTTCATTGCTTGTAATTTTTGTGATAATTAAATAATTAAGTTTGCCTTCCTCTGTTTGTCCAGAAATTATGTCAAACTTTCAGACCTCTTCAAGGCACTTTCCAACTGGAGCGAGACATAAAAACTCATCGCAGTGAAACGTAGAAAGCTGGCACAGCGCCATTATTTTGAAACTTCATAAAAAATGTATGGCCATTGGGATAAATGAAAATGGTGGTGCAATAATAATAATAAATAATGCTAGACATTTTACACAGCATCATCTAGCCCCAAACTAAGCAAAGCTATGGGATACTAGCAAAGCAATGTGTCAAAGGTGCGGATCCCACTTCTTCGACCGAGGCTCTTCCGTGCCACGCCCGAGCCTCGATCGCTCCACGCCTCTTTGAGTGTCCCACGCCTTAGGTACACTGTGTATTTGGTGTAAAACTAACTCGAATAACGTCAGAACTTTGTAATTTAGGGACACCTCTAAGTAATAATTAAAGCGGCCACCTCTACCCTGTATACACATTACATTTTACGCGACGTTGTCTCGCTATACATATTCACTGAATTACCAAGCTTACTGTTTATATGACTGTTTTTTTCTACTAGATTTATAGTCCAATGACCTTTTCATGTAGGTTGTATTTATGAAGGTTCATATTATAGTACGTTTTGACCAAATAACAGCTTCAAATCAACAAACAGGTTACATTTGGCCTCAAAACAATCTTATGACCCCATTACTCACTGCTTCATAGCTGTGGGTGTCATTCGCAAACAATAAAAGTTGAAGTAGGTATACATAGATCTATCTGATGTATGCTGGAACAGTGTCTGGAAACCGGATGCATTTCGTGCTCTAATTGTCTGAATAATGTAGTGGGACAATGCTTAGATTTTAGCCAGCTAGCCTTTTCTCAGCCAAGTCGATTGTATTGAACGTATACCAAATAGCTGCTAAACTGCGGTCTTTCTATCGAGTTATATTACCTACACCTTCAAAGGATCTTGATTCCCTAATAAAATAGAGTAAAGGGGATTTGAGGGGATAGAGCGGGAAGACAGAGGATAGAGTCGCAATTCGGCCGTGATAACGCAAACTGTAAACTTTATATACCTAGTTTCATTTTGTTTAGTAAATTAAATTAACTTATAGCATACTTTCTGAATGAACCCTTTATGAAAGATCTTCGCAGGCACAAAAACAGTTCATAATTTTATTTCAACTCTCATTTGAAAACTATCACTTATTCAATACACATTTATCACCCCCCTCCGTGAACGAATACAAAGTTGTCGTTTGCGTGTTGGTCACTATTTTATTAGCGGGTCTCGTCAGCCCTTAGCAATACATTACTGTAGTCCGCCGCCTAAATGGGCCAAATTTATTCATTGTTATTACTATCGACCAGGTCCATTACTTATACCGAAAAAGTATTGTCTAACTTGGAATAAACATTATTTAAAGTAGGTAAGTACCTAAAAAAGTAAGTCACTTTAAGCTATGAGTTGTTTTTTAAGCGCTGCAATGGTCTTCATCGAATGTTTGAGAGAATATGTGCCAAGCGTTGTCTGCTAATATTCAGCACAAATAGACAAATGGCTATACGTAGGTAACATTACATTAACATTTCTATACCAAATTCTGCAGCGGCGTAGTAGTCAATCACCCTGTATCTGATTTACGAATGTAGGTCAATTCAGATAAGGGCACAGGTACCTATGCGCCCAAGAAAGCAATACCTACACCCCACTTACCTACTTTTTGTAGGTAGTAAGTATAATTTATTGTTGTTGTGCTTGTCTTTATCAACATACAATCCATATACAGGGTACATATTAGGGTTTAAGCACAGTTTTAGTTTCTATATTTATGCTATAACCTCAAAGTTAGTCAAAGTTATTACATAGGTACGGTCAGCAAAGAAAGTGGTTTACCACTTTTGACAACAGTTTCTGTGAAATCAAACTACCGCTAAGGTTTACTTTTCTAACTGTCTAGTAAAATAAACCTTGTTGTTTCATAACGTTCAAATGAATCTCAGCCGTAGGGTGGTAGACCATAGTTTTAGCTGAGTGTACATTATGCTACGACTTCATACAAAAATTTAATCGGTGAACTCTTCCTAGGCGTTATCTTTTTACGCGTTTAATGACTTAGGTAGATAATCCTTGAATCCTTTTTGGTTATGCCTAATCTATCATAAATTGTTCTACAAAAGGAATATTAAATACCTACTTAGTTAATTAAAGCGCCATTTACACGATACCATTCTGGCATACTTCTTGGCACAGAATATCAGCTCGTTCTCCGTTGAGTTTGAGAAAGCCAGGTACAAGAAGGTCCCCCCCGAAGGATTCCAATCTTGTCGCGATGGAGGGCTCAGTAACCGTGGGGGAGAGCCACGGTGAAGCTAAAAGGAATCCCAGGCGGGGACGCCCTGGATGCGTCCGAGGAGGGTGGGGTCGCGCTCTGGCTATTTAAGGCCCGTATTAATAATCGGTACTCAATCACGTACTCAAGTGCGATATCACTTGATACGCCATTATGACGTCATCAGCATCTCAAGATTATGGCTAATTAATAGACACATAAATACAGTATCTCAGTACTCAAGATCAGCTCCTCACCTCGCTGTACTTGAGAGCAGGTACTCGGAGTTGAGAGCTTGATCTCGTGAACGATAATATCAAAATGACCGTTGTTTTGAATGAGATCTGTCGCATTTCGTTGTTGCTATGGTAACCATATAAACAACATTGACTCTTGAACCACAAAATATCGCCATACTAATCTATTTCATAGTATGTATAGGTTTTTTTTTTTTTTTTTTTTTTTTAATTTATTTAAGGGATAGGATATTTCAGAAATGGCCAAACACAGTATTCTAATATAACAATACTTACTTATTTATTTCATAAATACAAACATAATCATCAATTGACAATTTTATCCAGCAATTCAATCTATCCACACAAACAGACAGTATTTTACTCAATACTGTCTGTTTGATGGTTTTTTGAAGATGTTTATTGTTAGCTTATTTATTTATGTTTTAAAGCTCGTTTATGATAATTTATAAAATAATTATAAAGGAAATAGTCAAAAAAAATTTAGTAGGTAAGTACATGTTTTATCTCGAAGGAGAGATGGTTGGAGGGATTTGGGGGAGACCTTTGCCTTTGATGTTATATCGTTAATTTTTTTTTTAACACCCTTGCTCGTAAAGCTGATGTAATTCCACCGGTTTTAGATATGTAAAGCGGGTCATAACAAACGCGTGTGTTATCAAAGCAAATAGTTATGTTATAGTCCATACAAATTCCATAACAGCATTATTTGCCATTTCAAACATGGAACTGATCGCCGCCGAGCTGAGTCGTGCCTCCAGCTAGTGAGCAGCGCGCTGTTGCTATTCAAATTTCGAACTAATCGCTGCGCGGCGCCAGTCAGTAGGCAGCGCTAGCGCGCTGTTAAAATGGCGGGAAAGCAACAGTGTGCATTCACAGATTGAGTTTATTTAAATGTTTTTTTTTTGTTTCCTCGCAAATGTGTTAAAAAACGTCGTACGATATACGTGCGTATTGGTTATAACATGCTCGGCTCAATTACGCCCTCGCCTGCGGCTCGGGCTGAAATTCCGCCTCGCATGTTATAACCATCTTTACGCACTAATATCGTAATGTACTATTTTAACACCCTTGCTCGTAAAGCTGATGTAATTCCACCGGTTTTAAATATGTAAAGCGGGTCATAACAAACGCGTGTGTTATCAAAGCAAATAGTTATGTTATAGTCCATACAAATTCCATAACAGCATTATTTGCCATTTCAAATATGGAACTGATCGCCGCCGAGCTGGAGTCGTGCCTCCAGCTAGTGAGCAGCGCGCTGTTGCTATTCAAATTTCGAACTAATCGCCGCGCGGCGCCAGTAGGCAGCGCTAGCGCGCTGTTAAAATGGCAGGAAAGCAACAGTGTGCATTCACAGATTGAGTATAATTAAAATGTTTTTTTTTTTCTGTTTCCTCGCAAATGTGTTAAAAATCGTCGTACGATATACGTGCGTATTGGTTATAACATGCTCGGCTCAATTACGCCCTCGCCTGCGGCTCGGGCTGAAATTCCGCCTCGCATGTTATAACCATCTTTACGCACTAATATCGTAATGTACTATTACTTGATTGGTGTTATTTCATAATTGTTCATAGCTACACAACGTGAAACAAAACAAGTTTAATGTGTCAAACCTACACGTTTCGGCGTGAATAATACCTACCTACCTACTATAATCACGATCTCAAGTCACGGTCTGCCTGCACTCAGATCATAAGCATCTCAAGATCACGCACTCATTGTATACTTATTTGAGTTTCGTTTATTAATCAGTCCCTCACTCAGTTGATGATGTGAACCTAATCCGCAACTTGAGAACGTGAAGAATCACGTTTATTAATATGATCAGGATCTCAAGATGCATCTCAAGTGCGGGCTCTGAGCTGAGTAGCGACTATTAATATGGGCCTAAGTCTTTAAGCCATGACGGATACCTTGAGGTGGCCTAAAAACTTCCTCAGAGTTGGCCACTGACTCATACGAACTTACTTTTTGTCTGTATTCTGTGCTTTTTGTTTTAGTGTAAATTCACACCAAAACTTGGCACAGTTAATTTATCTATATTGCCAAGCCATCCCTCTGTTTGTAAAGTTTGTCAGAAACCACATTTTGCTGGTTTATAAACCTTTCGAGTGTCAAGAAGCCATGGTTCAGTACGGACACAGAATACACACAGGTGAGTAAGTACGGATAAGTTTCGTATTACGTTTCTGTCAGCAATTTATATAAAACTAGCTGTCTGTCGCTGTATTCTGTGGTGTTACCCGCATTCCCTCGCGAAAACTTCACTTTCCCGGGATAAAATATATTTTATTTATTTTATTTTATTTGGGAAACAAACAGTACATGATGCCAAATTAAAAAAAAGCATATAAAACACATAAACCAATCAAGTTTCCAGCATTGGGTAGATTGGTTCATTAGCAAATGAACAGAAACAATAGGTAGGTAACAAATGAGAGAGGAAAATAACGAAAAGATAACAAAATTACAAAACTATAATCCTTAAAATATTTTTCTTAAAAGACAGTTATGTACTTAAACATCTTATCTTAAAAATAAAAATTTTCCTTGAAAGTAGGTACCTATCTAATATACATAATGTAGGCAATGATCATCAGGGATAATGCAGGATTCTAATGGTGAAATAATTTTTCTAATCGGTCCAGTATTATAGTTTCGGGGCCTATTCAATTCAAACAAACAAACATACAAAAAAATATTTTCTCTTTACAATATTAATGTAGATTTGCGGCCAGTCCGCCACTTCGCGCACGGTAGGTACCACGGTTTGAATATAAGATATTTTCTGCGGTAATATGGATGGAGCCTATTGTACCTATAGGTATTTAAAGTTAGATTTTTAGCAATACAGCTATGAAAACTGCATTAAATTACATGCAGTAGATTTTGCGTGGTAGCTTTTAACTTTCGACCAAATGTATTCCGCTGTTTCAGCGTAAAGAAAGAACAAAATATCTATCCTTCCATACAGACTTGCGTGTATTATTAAGATACATAGCAGCTTCCGTAAAAGCTTGAGTGAGCTACATTGTGTAGGTTAGGTATCCTGTCCTACAAAATAAAAAATGCAACAAAGTAGACTGGTAAAACTTTGAGATTCAAACATCACCACCTTATTACCCACTAAAAACAACTTTTGACTTGTTTAAGATAAACATTGCGTTTATTCTCTCGAGAACTTTTTACGTTCCAATATTATAATTTAAACGACTATATGGTATCACTACAAACACGCACGTCTTTAAAAAGTTAACAAAATCCTGAAACACATTACTTAAAATATATTTAAGAACTATTGGAGCGCTTGGGACGCAGAACGTTACGGGTTCGATCCCCGCCGCGGGATAAATGTTTGTATGATCTGCAAATATTTATCTCGGGTCTGGGTGTTTCTATGTATAATAAGTATGTATTTACAAACAAAAAGTATATAAGTAGTATACCAGTTATCAGGTTCCCCTAATACAAGCTTTGCTAAGTTTGGCGATAGATGACGATGTGTGAAATGTCCAGCATTATTTATTTATTTTTAGAAGTATTTTTTGCTCTAATATCTTATCTATGAAAATGAGTTTATCGGCCCCATAAAGCTGAGCTAGGGATTTACTCAACTATAAGTTATACCAAAGTAATCCGTAGAGAATGAAAATGTAGTGTAAAGGGCAAAATAAATTATGATCCCAACTGCGTTGTGACATGATATTTTATAAATCGTGTTTGCATTGTACGTACCTACAATGTCATATTTCGGCTTGCGCTGCAAAACGCATTTATGATGATGTGAATGTGTTCGCGCTCTGTGTGTGTGTGCGTGAATGTTGTTTGTCATTGTGTCATACTCAAATCATGTGATTTTGTGTACTACATAACTACCCTACTTTTGTAACGAGAACTTAGTGTCTAGTCAAACTTATCCTAGTTTAAAGACACTACCTACCTGAATATGTGTGTTACATTTTATTGAATAAACATCTATCTATCTATCTATCTACAATCCGTCCTGAAAAAAACATAAAAAATGATGAGCTTGAAACCCGGCGGTTTATTTTCGGATACAATTGTAATCTTGTTTGGTTTCGTTTTACTTTCATTTAAACTTAGCTGCGCTCCCGCCGGTGTGATCCGCGGTCTCTCGGGATTTTCTTATTTTTTTCGGAATAAAAAGCCTTCCCATATATGCAACATTTATCATGTCAATTTCAGCGATTTGGGCCTGAAAAGGTAACAACAGGGACAGACAAATACTCCAAAACAACGATGGGTAAACAACTAATTTTGCTGGAAAATTTAAAATCCTCTATTTTAGTTTTCATACAAAATGTATGGAGAAAAAATATTTTATGTTTTTTAATTATTTTACAAGCTGTGTGGTGCCGGCGGCGAATAGTACCAACCCATTTCATCCCGTGGGTGTCGTAAAAGGCGACTAAGGGAATAAAGGAACACAGAAGACGGGCAGCAGCGTCTCTGAACCGTTTGACATCTTACTGCGATCGCCAACCCGCCTGCCAAGCGTGGCGATTATGGCAATTCCTCCCAAATGTTTGGGAGAGGCCCTTGCCCAGCAGTGGGATCCCTACGGGCTACTAAAAAAAAAAAAAAAAAATTATTTTACATTTTCGGATGCTTTGTCTGATAACGAAATAACACTTCAAAGTAACTATGGGCCTCATGTTGTTAGAACACATATAAATCCTACATTTTCGTTTTTATCAAAAATGTATCGCGGCAATAGTAGGCAAACTATACCACCATAGTTGTTTTGGAGTATTTGTTTGTTATCAGATAGAGCATCCAAAATTGCAACAAAAAAATATACCAAAAAAGTCAATTTTCTTGAAAAATAAAAAACTTTTTGATTTTTTTTGCAGTTCCTGATTTTATCAAAATCGAGCACGTAAAGAGTTACGTAAAGTCATGCTAAGAGTAGCATGACTTTTCGATAGCTCTCACTGTTTCAGAGTTACCCTCAGTGGCCCTGAAAAAACCTCACCGTGTTTATAGTAGGTAGTATAAGTATGCAAGTAACGTGATAACCGGAATGAGCACTACACCTACGCACCTCAAAAGTTATAGGTACAATATTCTGTCGCAATAACATTTTCAGGTATGTTCAGCACCTTTCCGGTCTCGCCATCAAACTACCACTAGCTAGAGCATTTTGTCGAGCATTTTCATGTAATGTAAAGTTTTTACTAATAATATAATACAGACAAAAGCTCAGTTTGAAAAGCATTTCCATGTAATGTAATGTTCTTGCACGGTGCGTGAGCACCTGTAACATTTCGCTCTACCTTGCATTCCGACCTTGATTCTTGATTTGACGACCTCTGTGGCGCAGTGGGTGAAAGCCCGCTTGGGACGCAGAAGGTTGCGGGTTCGATCCCCGCGGCGGGATAAATGTTTGTATGATCTGCAAATATTTATCACGGGTCTGGGTGTTTCTATGTATAATATGTATGTATTTACAAACAAAAAGTATATAAGTAGTATATCAGTTATCTGGTTCCCATAGTACAAGCTTTGCTTAGTTTGGGGCTAGATGATGCTGTGTGAAATGTCCAGCATTATTTATTTATTTATTTATTCACTCTTTGTTGAAATGTACGACCTCGCGTTCGTGCTTTTGCTCGGTAAAATGTTAAACCAATACTCGTTGGTTTTTAAAATCAGGTTTTAACAAAACATCGAGAGTCATGTTCGATAAAAAACGGTGTGCTCGATGTTCTGTTACAAGTGAATGCTCAAGTTTATTACCACCCAATGTCACTCAAAATATTTAGTCTAGATATATTTTGAGAGAATATACTTGAGCGCAGATAAAAACATGTCTGATCTATATCCAAGCTACTAAAGATAAAAACAATATAAAAACGGAAAGGCGACTGCGAGACTCCGACCCCCAAAGTTATAAAAGTTAACGCTTTTTTATAACAAAAATATTTTTACATACTACTACTACTATTTTTGGCACGAATGACATTTGACTGAGTACGCAAAACTTTTGTTCATTACCGAAAGTAATGTATGATTTAGCAACTTCGTTCAAAATTGAAATTGTTGTGATTTGAGGAGAGTGAAAATAATATTAAAATACTAGATAGCAACAAACAGTAAATTCGATTGCGCTATCTTGGCACTATGTAAGTCTTTGTTTCATCAACTTGGATATTTACTTAGTTATTTTGTAGCAAAAAAACTTACTTTGCAGAAAATGTTCATGGCCTTGTGCTCTTACACCGTAGGCAAGACAAATACTGTACCTATCTGATCAGAGATACTTACTGCATTCTGATTTCCTCGGTCTAAAAACACGGAATTTTTAAGTAGGTAATTGCGCTTTTAGCCTCCTCGCAGACTGCATATTTTCTATCGGCCGATAGTTGAGACGGAATATACTTCGGCTCGTAATGACTATGGAGAAGTATAGCCCTTCTCAACTATCGGCCGATAGAAAGTCTGCAGTCTGCGAGGGGTCTTCGTCTGCATTTCGTTGGTCTCACGGGCTCCAAAAATGCAGATTCCGTTCTATTGTGGGATTTTCTATTTTACCATGATTGCAATCCCGTGCAAAAAATGATTGTAGTTTGTGTTCTAAATCTGCAAAGGAATCTATTTCTAGCGTTTCTCATGAACGAGGTAAACCTATCCTGTTTCAAATTCCAACATAGGTACCTACATCTACCTATAGGAATAAAAGACGCACATGATTTGGAATCGTGTACATTTTGGCAGGGCGGAAATAACAAGGTAAGACGCATCCCGTCCTCATGATCCTAGGCCTGCAGCTCAAGGCTATACAACTCTTTAGTTGCAATCTACAATTTTTTTAACAATGTAAAAAAATCTCAAGTTCTCTGTAGAAAACCGAGTAGGGAAGTTGGTACATAATCTTAACAATTTAAGTGATGACTCACAGGACACTATTATCGCTTGATCTTAGATTATTC
Source organism: Epirrhoe alternata (assembly GCA_963565295.1). Lineage (NCBI taxonomy): Eukaryota > Metazoa > Arthropoda > Insecta > Lepidoptera > Geometridae > Epirrhoe > Epirrhoe alternata. The sequence goes on from OY751375.1 coordinate 9,750,007, forward strand.
ATAAAAACATCCAGTAACTGATTAAATATCGTGACGAACGATATGGTGATTCTTATATGAAAAACTCGGCTTTTCAAAAAACTGTTACAACCGCAACACCTGAAAGTCAATTGAATTTTAATTCCGCAAAATCTCGGCTTATTTCGCTTAAATTTTCTTCACTTTCCATTGACAGAAGGTAATTCCTTTTGATTGGAAATGAAACTTATTGGGAAAGAGATTTCGTAGATTCAATACTCATTTGGGTTTTGTTGGTGTTGAAATACTTACAATAGAAAGACCCCTTCGTAATCTTCCGGCTTTTTGATGAGCTGAGTTAATTGAATCAGAATCAGAATAATTTTATTACATAACTGTTGTTCAAAGGAAGGCATTTTACTTTATTTTAAATAGGTAGGTCCACACTTACAGTTTCCACAAAATGGCCACGTGTACAATGTTTTCATTATGGAAGGCGCTGTTGTCGTCACTCAGTTGCGTAGATAGACTGCAAGCACTTGTTTTCATCGAGCGGACTACAGAATCTATCAATCAGAATTTTTATATGAGATGGTAAAAAAAGTTTAGGTCAATACTTTTGGGATTTGGCCATAACAGACAAATATCAGATGGTTTACTAGAATTTTACTTATTTTTCTAACCGGTAAGTGTAAGTTCGTATGAGTCAGTGGCCAACTCTGGTGAGGGAGTTTTTAGGCCGCCTCAAGTCCTCCGTCTGGCTTAACGACTTAACTAGCCGGGTAGGACAATTATTTAACGGGCCCTCCGAAGCACGGAGGCACTGAGATGAGAATGCCTCTGGCGGTCACCCATCCACTTACGGACGTATTAGAACGTTGAAACTTTGAATTTCGACGCTCTATCAAGAACGACTAAGCACGACCACGAGCTTCAAACTAGTGTTCGCGGCACACGTTACGCCCAAAAGTTTTCGTTTTATGACTACTTGCCAAATTGCTAAGTTTGGCGCAAACATTAATTATAATTTTACTGTGTAATCGCAAGCAGAGCAAATACCTCGAAATACAATAAAAAAAAATCACAAATACGTCAACGACTAGTGGTTCTGTGAGAACAGTAGACTTTGCAAACAAAATTTAATCTCAGGCTTTTAAATTTTTTATTTAGGCCTATGTAAACTTTTAGACAAAATACGGGGATACGTTTTAGTAGCGATTACTTGCGTGCCCTTGGTCCTGGGGGGATGTGGTGTCTATGGGTTCATCTCGTAAAGGCGGAGAGGACTGCGTTGTCTTATTGGTATAGGTAGGTATAGATAATACGAAAAAACGTCTGATAGAACGCTAAAACAAACTTCCCGCTTTCCCCCGCCTCCACCTCTCCCTTTTGGTGTTTTTTTTTTCATAATATCTTGTGTAGAATGAAGTGTGCCTTTTAAATCTGATTTAAATCCGTCGATATATAACGCTCCATCAGCAAACTTCCCCTCTTTTCCCGCAATCGAAATTCGCGATCGACAATTTTTTTTATAAATCATGGAAGCTGTGTGCCAATTTCCATCAAAATAGGTTAAACAACCGGAAGCATTTTTGACAAATCTCTCGAAAAAGAGACGCTTCGCTCGAGCGGTTAATTAAACTATTCTTGTAAGTAGTTTCAGGCGTGAAAAGTGACTACGTCAACTATAGAATTACTCACTACCAAGGACGAATCAACACACGTCCATACAAACTAACTTATTTATTAACGCACTAGCTGCGCCCCGCGGTTTCACCCGCGTAAGTCCCGTTCCCGCGGGAATATCGGGATAAAAAGTAGCCTATGTGTTAATCCAGGGTATCACCTATCTACATACCAAATTTCAACCAAATCGGTCCAGCCGTTTTTGCGTGAAAGAGTAACAAACATCCATACATCCATACATCCATACTTACAAACTTTCGCCTTTATAATATTTATAGGATAGGATTAAGTAGAATAGGTAACTAAGCACATACTACGATCTATGCTAAAGTTCAGACCTTCAATACACAGAGTGCCCATGAAACATGTAGTAAAATGCCGACGATAATTCATACCTACTTCAAATATACATTTCCTTGTGACTATATTAGGACGTAAAACTCCGACCGAGGTAAAGAAACTCACGCATGGCTGCCTTTGCAAACATCTATCCATACTACATATGTATTTTGGGTTTTGGCAGTTTTTAAGACGCACCGACATTGAATACAACATTAAATTGAGCAGTTTTCTTTAACATAAAATCAATAATTACCAGCTACGTGCATCTGCAAGATTGTGAGATTGGAAATTTAGATGGAGTCTTCAAGCAATGTCTTTGTCTTGTCCTTTGCCGTCGCTTTGCACGAAAGGAACGCCTTTGAAGTCAATTTTCAATTTATTCATAAAACTTAATACCGTTATAAATATTACAATTAATAAGTAGGTACTTATTAATAATTTTCCACGAACCCCGCACTAGGCTAAGGCTCAATGCACATTGAATTGGCAGCGACGAGACGTAACAAGACATTATAAACCTTCTTCTTAGTCGTATCACTCTTGACAGAGTGGTCGTGGTCGTCATGTCGGGAGTTGTGTGGCTCGCTTTACAATTCTGCGCCATTCGTCTCGGATGGTGGTCTTTCTGGAGCACTCATTTATGGGTCTGTCCAGCGCTGCCTTCACTTGGTCCGTCCATCTCATTGGGGATCTACCTCGTGGCCTTGTACCCTCAATCTTTCCCTGAACCACAAGACGTTCTATGGACAGTTCTCCACGTCGCGACACGTGCCCAAAGAACGTGAGGATGCGAGACTGTACTAGAGACGATAGACGCTGCTTGATGCCGAGTTCGTCGAGTATGGATTGATTGGTGCGGAACTCTGTCCATGATACTCCAAGCATCCTCCTCCAGCACCACATCTCTAGAGCGTCTATTTTCTTCTTCTCGCATTCACGGAGGGTCCACGTTTCCGCCGCGTAGAGAAAAATTGGAAATATGAGTGCTCTGACCAGTCGTGCTTTGGTTGTCCGAGTAATGTTACGATCTCTCCAGATCTTTTTAAGCCTGTCCATTGCTGATCTAGAGATTGCCATACGTCGTTTGATCTCGTCCACGCAGCCACCTGTGTTTGTTATGAGTGATCCAAGATAAATGTATGATTGTACAACTTCGCAGTTCGCTATTTGTGTCACTTCGGGCGAGTTGTTATTAGCTCGGTCCACAATCATCATTTTAGTTTTGCTGCGGTTAATCTTCAGGCCGAATTTGAGACTGGTAGCTTCCATCCTGCTGAGTAGGTCTTCCATGCTGTTGATGTTAGTTGCGAAGAGAGTGGTATCGTCTGCATATCTCAGATTCGAGATCCTCATCCCACCAATCGTCACCCCGTCACTCCAGTGTTCAAGGGTAATTCTCATTATAACCTCTGTGTAGACGTTGAAGAGTAGTGGAGAGATAATACAACCCTGACGGACTCCCGCAGTTGGCTGGAATTTGTTCGAGGATACATCATCCGTTCTAACTGCAGCTGTTCCATCTTCGTATAAACGTCTCAGGAGGTGGATCAGGTGTCTTGGCGTTCCCATTTCCAGTAAAGTCTCCCACAGTTTGGGCCATTTGACCGAGTCGAATGCTTTTGAGAAATCCACAAAGCATATGTATGTAGGTTTGTTGAATTCGCGAGCTTTTTCTACGATTTGGCGAACTGTAAGGATTTGCTCTCTGGTACCCTTTCCTTTTACAAAACCTGCCTGCACCGGGGAGATCTCCTTAGACAGGAAAGACTTGAGACGTTCGTTTAGGATGTGTAGCAAGACCTTGCTCGCATGAGAGATCAGTGCTATAAGGCGGTAATTATTACACTTCTTTGTGGAGCCTTTCTTATGCAGCGGAACAAAAACCGTGTGAGCCCAGTCCTTGGGCCACATCCCAGATTGCCAGACTTTATTACACAGCGTGTGGAACATATCTACACCATATTCTCCCATAGCTTTTATTGTTTCAATTGGGATTGAGTCACTTCCAGTAGCTTTACCGTTTTTAAGATGTTTAATAGCGGCCCTGACTTCATCTCTGAGAATGTTGGGTTCTATCTCTGTATCATCTCTAGGTTCCGTTGCTGTGAAACAGTGCGATTGCGAGTCTTGGTAGAGTGACTGGCAGTATTCTCTCCACACTTCAGAGATTTGTTCTAGGTCCGTTACGGTTTCCCCACAAGTATTTTCTACAGCCCATGTTTTAGTAGTTAGAGATCTGGTAATAAGTTTTATTTTCTGATGTAGGTCTCTGGACTCTTGCTTGTTTGAGTGTGCTTCAACTTCTTCGCATATTTTTCCCAGTTGAGTGTTTTTATCTCTTCTAAAAGCTTCCTGTATTCTAGCCGACTTGTTATTTAGAGTCTTGAGGTCAGCTCCTTGGGATTTCAGCTTCCGTCTTTCCTCAACAAGAGCCAGTGTACTGTCGCTGATCCAATGTTGTCGCTTGTGCGTGTGTACAGCTGTTTTTGTTTTAGTGACCACTGTTGTTATTACATCTTTGACTCGCGACCACAGTTGTTCAGATGTTTCGGTGGCATCTGCACTCTTCCACTGACTGCAATGTTGTTCCAGAATAGTTCCTAGATAAGATTTATCGGTAATTTCAAGTCGTGTCCTGATTTCAGGTTTCCTAGCTGCCCTTAACTTAAGTCGCATCTTAGCCATCAGTAGTTGGTGGTCTGAACTGCAGTCAGCCCCGGGAAGTGTGTGTGTATTTCTAATTATGGTTTTCCATCGCGACCGAACCAAGATATAATCGATTTGGTTTCGGTGTTTGCCGTCAGGTGTTATCCATGTGTAGAGACGTCTTGGGTGGTTTTTAAAAAATGTGTTTGAGATGCACAGGTTATTATCCGCTGCAAACTGCAACAAGCGATCACCCCTGTCATTTCGTTGTCCAAGTCCAAAGGCACCTGCAGACCTACTGATCATGTGTGCATTAACTCCAACTTTGGCGTTAAAATCTCCCAAGATTATCAGTATCTCTCTGTTGGGAACTTTTGAGATAGTAGACTCCACCTCTGAGTAGAAACTCTCTATGACCGTGTCACTGGCAGTGCTGGTGGGCGCATATACTTGTATGACGTTTATGTTCGCGGGCGTCGCTTTGAGCTTGATAGTCAGAATTCGATCGCTAACCGGTTCATATCCTACTACGGAGTTACGTAGTTTTTTCGGAAGTATAAACGCTACGCCATTCCTACTGTCGATGTCACTCCCAGAAAAATATACAGCATGTGAATCGGTAAGAAAATGGCCCTGGCCTTTCCAGTGTGTCTCACTGATCCCACAAATATTTATCTCGCATCGCTTTAGCTCCTTCTCTAAGGTGTCAAGTTTACCCGGTTTGAGTAGGCCACGCACGTTCCAAGTACCAATCTTCTGGATTTGTGCTACCTTCACGGGAATTCCAGTAATCCGATTTCCATGAGATGCCTGGGCTACCACATCGACATGGCCGGTATCCAATTTCACACCGTCTGCCCCGGACGCAGTGCGGCGCCGGTTGCTAAGCGGGTTGCCAGGCTTCATAACTTCTTTTGATTTTCCTTTCATGACGACTTTCTTAGGAAAAATAGTGCAGTGGTTTCCCCTTGCCTTCTGCACCAGTTCTTTTAGGGTTGATTAAGCCCTAGGCTACTGTGACCTCTTCTGTACAGGTGGTTCGGTTTTAAGGCGCCGAAGATTCGCCTTTTGCCCTTCTCCTGTCCGCTACTACGCCCCGAGGTATTTTATAAATTGTGACACTCGTTAATAGGCGTAGCATTGCCCGGGGAGCACGACGTGGACGTAGGCAGATCGGACTGGCTGGTGGTGCCATTTGGCAGCCTTGTCACACAGGCCTGGCACATAGTATAACTCGGCATTTTTTAGGTACTAGCTATCCTGTACATAGCCAGTCCCACCGAGACCCACACCAGCTTCGACTGTGCAGTATGTCAAGCACAGTGTCAGGAACTTCCTGACCCCCCCTTATAAACCTTATGAACCATGTAACAAGATATAGAAACGCTTGATGATAGAACGTACGACGCGCGACCGCGCGAGACTGCTCGAGCCGGGGCGCGACACCTCGTTCATTCTATACCTTGTTACATTGTTCACAAGGTTTATATTGTCTTGTTACGTCTCGATCGCGGCAGTTCGAGTACACGAAAAGAGTCTCTTTGAGAGGCGCACAAAATCCTTTCATCACACTGGTTCGAAAGAAAGTGTGACACGACAAGAAGAAGAAGCGCCACTGTTGGAAAACTCTATAATAAATTACTATAAAAGTGAGAATTGAGTTTATTGTCCCCAATTCAAAGATTTCAACAAATGAATCACCTGCCCGAACGCGACCTTCTTTTAGTCCGTTTCTATCTAGGTTTAGGTACCACAGTTACCACACGTGGTTTTATGCTTGTTGACACGACCTTATAACGCGCGGTCTGTTTTCATAATTATTACACCAAGTATAATATAAAATAATAATAATATAAGCCTTTATTCAGAAGTTTACAGTTTTTCCTTCTCGCTAATTTTAGTTAATCTAACACTCTTGCCATATTTCCTCCGTTCGCCCTAGTTTGGCATAGGCCTCTTCCAACTTCTTCCACTCGTGTTTATCTCTGGCGGTTCTTGACCATAATTTCTCAGCGACAGCTTTTATGTCATGTACGATTTCTAGGTTGCCAATATGATTTGCTCCTTTTCTACGTTCCTCTTAAAGTTTGACCTGTCCATCTCCACTAGTGTAACGTTTTCTACTTTGGTTGTGTGTAACGTTTTATCCTTGTGTTCCTCGCTCTGTCTACTTATCTTATGACAATACTTGTACCGTCCTTCCATCGCGGAATTTTTCTTCCGATTTTTTTCGTAGAGAGTATAAAAGAGAGTTTATTCTGTTTATTCTGATTGATTTCTACTATTTATCACAAGGTATAAAAACCACGTAGAGCCCTTGTATTGAATTTCCGTAGGTAATTCTTTTGGCTATATTTTTATTACGGTAACTGCAAAGGGTATAACTGTATATTTTTTGTCAATTTCAAATTCATCAGCGCTCTAGCACAGAATACAAATAGGTTATAGTAGTTATACGATATGTTATAGTCAAAACATCTTGCATAACTATTTTCTACGTAGGCTTTTAATGGACAGTTGTACCCCTTCTAAAGCATTTTTTTATATTTCCCCTTCTAAAGTAGAGCACAGGCGCTTTTACTAAAGACTAGCTTAAACAGGTCAGCCATAATGTGAGAGTGTGTTATACCTGTGCCAAAGGTAGAAAAAACTTAATATTTAGTGTAAATATGCAAATAGTTAAGTCTACATTGTTCTGCTTTAAAGTAGGTCTAATATTGTTAATATAATTTATTGGAAATACCTAGTGTACGTATTACTTGGCATAACCTTATTCATGTTTGTCATGTCGATGGTTTGAACAAAACATGGCGGCTTGTTTTCTTCAAAACTAACGGAAATTTGTCAAATGAGAAATCTGCTTCAATACTCCCCCATTCCGTTTTCCAGATGTCCTGTTTCAAAACCAAGGCTTCATTAGTAAAATGCCACCGAAATTACATAATAAAACTTAGTAAAACGCAAGAAAAAGAAAATAAAATAGCAAAGCAGTGCTTCTTCCTAAAATGGCGAAAAAAAACCCAATTATTTCGTTATTTTCCAAGCTCAAATCACACCACAGCCGCTGGAGGCGCCGGAACAACGTCACACGCTGTCATTGTCATCGGCATCTCGAGTTGCCAACCAAAAAGTACGGTTGCCAGCATACTTTGCGAAAATAGTTGTAAATCCATGTGTATTTTGTTTCTACTAATTCCAAGCATAAATCTTATATCCATTACAATGTTATTAATGCAAAAGCAATAACGTTTGTCTATTACCTTAACCTTGTAAGAATGACCTGCCTAGGTACTATGTTGGTGTTCATAAGGGATAGGTACTACTAATAAATAGCATGTACCTATCACTTATGAACATGCTTCCTATAGGTAAATAGGGAGGCCTAAATAACCTTTTTACAAAAGAAGTGCGCTAAAATCTCAAAGAAAGATACATATCAAATGAGTGGCAATGTATATTATTCTATACATAAAAAACAAATGCTAGTTGGCCTAAGGTAGAGCGACGTATAGTATAGTATACACTGACAAAAAACTCAAAAAATCATGCAATTGTTATTGGGTTTGAAAAGTTTTTTTGCAGACGTACACTTTACGTATTTGTAATATTATTTTGTAAAACCAATAAGCATAATTTTGAGAAAAAAATACTAAAAATTATTGTTTCACATGATGAAGCTCCAAAGAGGTTCACAACTATTGCGAATTGTTACTAAACTGATGATGTCACAGACATCTTGATTTTTCCCAAGTAAGAAAATACATACAGAAATTAGATAAACGGAATAAAAAGGTTTCATAAAGCCTAGATTTAAAACTAGATTTTTTTGAATGCAATGTATAGTAATCCTCGACAAAACTATTTTAAGAGGGTTAGGGTTTCTAGGGTTACAGATTTCGATAATATTTAGCAATAAAAAAAGATTGTAGTTAAAGCCTAATTATGGGACCGTAGAGTGGAACCCATTTCAGGTTTGGCAAATGCCTTTTGAAGCATATACGAGTATATACATACTTAAGCAAATAAATACGCTCTATAGTTCTTTATTTACGAAACATAACTATGTGCCGAGTACTAAGTATATATAGACGATTTAGTAACCGTTCTAAAATTTAATCTCATAAATGGATACCAGAAAAGTAGGCATCTTCAATTCTTTATCAAGTTGGTAATAATAAATCAATCTTTCTCTTCAGACTTCATGGTTTACTTAAATTGATTGAATTTGCTTTCTACATTTTCAGAGTAGTAAGACGATTTCATCGTTCAGGTAGTTTACGAGCAAAAATCAGAATATCGCGTATAGGAATGATACATTCGTTCTGAATATAAAGCATCATTAGGCATGCACAGCTTAGATGAGATAAGGAGAGAAGCGTAGAGCCTCGAAAGTTCTACGTGCCATGTAAGCGCCTATCTGATATCGTCTTGTATACTCAAGGTTGGGGATAGAATACGTAATACTTGCATAATACGGTAGTATTAACTTATACAATTACGTAAATCCCTTCACTACACTACTGGTTTGAAAGAACTAGTGACATGACAAGAAGTTGACAAGCGGATTCAAAGCGGAGCGGCGAATTCGCCGCACGCCCGCTGAATCCGCTCGTCAACCGCCCAGTGTGATAAGGCTCTTATCTTAGATTGAGGCGTAGGTAATTATAACGCGGGCGGCGATCGATGCAATGCAGCGTGGTCACGTAAATTAAAAGCTAGGTCGTTTTTGTCACTAACCTTAAATATTTCTATGTTATCGTTTCTCAAGCTGTCATTTACGTATTTAAATGCCTAGGATTCTGATGTTGTAAAAAGTAAGTAAGGTCGTATGAGCACTGACTCATACGACCAGAGCTGGCCACTGGATCAACTCCGGTTGGCAAACTTATGTTGTAGAAACCTATCTAATCAATATCTTCTGCCGTAAAAACAGGTTGCTAAATTATATCTTTTAATTAAAGTAAGTACTTACATAAAAACAAATTAAACAACTTAAATATTGATTCTGGATAAAAACAGAATTTTTAATTTCCTTATTTGAAATGGAATGAACATCAGAGGACTGTGTAAGATCATGTTTGAATTCGGAATTTGGAAAGGGCTCTCCCACAACGTGGGCCTGCCAATATGTAAATAATTCACGGATTTGATACAGAGGAATAAATCAGATTATACGAGTAACATGGATAGATGGTATAACAAGTACCTATTACAAGTCGAGTAAAAACAAATCATTGTAGCAGGATTCACGAAAGTTTTCCACGCATTGGTGTTTTCGTTTTTGATACTATGTATCGTATTTGCTGCTAACACGAACAAACCGAACAAGAAAACCCGACTTTAATCATCGTAGAAATATCAGAGCAGTACCTATCTAAATGAATGGCCATCATGTATATCTTATTGGCACGGTTGCATTGCACCAACTGCTATAGGCATCTCTCAGAACGTCACTCTTATTCCGGTCCAGTGCAGTACTCTTCCACGCTTTCCGGGAAATGTATTTAAGGTCAGGTACTCCTGCAGCAGTAGACTCTTAGCGCTCGTGCATTTTGTAGATATTTAAACATAGTGACTATGAAATGTTTTATCAAGCCAAACTCTGTGAATTTATTTAGAAATAATTATATTCTTATGTTTAGTACAAAACAACAAATGTAAAATATCAGTAGTTCAGTCAAAATATTGAAAAAAAAACGTAAAAAAGGGGTAACTTTGAGGCTTCTTTTTACAGCAAGCTATTTTTCTAAAAATCAAGTTACGAAGTAAGAGAACGTCTTTTATGCTCACTGATTCTTGGAAATAGGTATAAAGTTTAACGAGCGAATTGGTATTTACAAGTCTTCCGTCCAGCGTTTGCTATTTAACGACTTTTTTCAAACGATTTCAGATACTCCCACTTGCTCAGACTTTAGAACTGTCTTGATTTTTGAGAGTAAGTTAATCTACTTCATTCGTTTTTATATCACAAAGTTTCTAATTCTATGTTTGAATCATTTTGTTGCCAGAGCTGACAAATATTTTGATCAAACGTAATGCGATGTCAAGTATTTAGACCCTTCGCAGACTGCAGACTTTCTATCGGCCGATAATTGAGACGGAACATACTTCGGCTTACTTCGTTATACTCATTACGAGCCGAAGCATAGAATACAGCCGAAGTATGTTCCGTCTCAACTATCGGCCGATAGAACGTCTGCAGTCTGCGAGGGGTCTAATGAAAGTAAAAAATCCAAAATATACATTAAGTAAAAATACTAATTTAAACATGGATACATGGTACTTACACAAAAGTTTTTTGTAGGTACGTATAAAATATTATTTATTTATTTATTTATTTTTATTTTCAGCCCACATTGTCCCACTGCAGGGCAAAGGCCTCCCTCTTCATTTTCCATTTTCCAAAACATTATTAGCTCAAATAAAAAGCTAGCCTCACTACTCTTTCATTAGTTGCAAACATTACGGTATAATCGTAATAACAGAACGCAATATAACGTTGTTTCCCGGAAAATAGTTGTGCCCTTCGTGTCTGACCATGCTTCATTTTTGTCTTTCATTTGCACGATGATAACAGACGACGCTAAGTAATTTCGTCCTTTTTAGGTTTTCATACCCAAAAGGTAAAACTGGAACCCTATTACTAAGGCTTCGCTTTCTGTCTGTCTGTCCGTCCGTCTGTCGCCAGGCTGTATCTCATGATCTGTGATAGTTAGACAGTTGAAATTTTCACAGATGATGTGTTTTTGTTGCCGCTATAACAACAAATACTAAAACAAAGAATAAATAAATATTTAAGGGGGCTCCCATACAACAAACTTTATTTTTTTGCTGTTTTCATAGAGAACGGAACCCTTCGTGCGCGAGCTTGGGCGGTTTTTTATATTAATTTCTTTGTGTACCTAATACTACCTACAGCATACAAAATAAATAATGTATATTTACTATTAAGCTTTAGAAAATACAATGGAACCAGTTGAAGCCTTATAAGGATCGTTACACACGATCTATGGATAGCTCGCTGAAAACGTTGATTCTCAAAAGATTCGATATATTAGGCTACTAAGTAAGACCCGGCGGCTATCGCGCTTAACTCGTATAAAGTAACTATAGCGTGAGAAATAACTCACCAGTGACCGTGTTTTAGGTACACGTACAAAAATTAAAATTAAAGAAAAAAAATACACAAGCCATTATTACCTACCTACATCAATTTTTGAAATTACAGAGCAAACATAATTACTGCGGTGCTAACCACTTCACATCTTTCAAAGCTGAAAAAAATTCACTGGGGAAATAAAGAAAACTCGTTTACATTACATCAGACTACGTAACTCCCAAACTGGAAGCCATGTACCTAATGGGGAAATAGGGTGTAAAAGGTACTACTGTAAGCCTCTTCGCAGACTGCAGACTTTCTATCGGCCGATAGTTGAGACGGAATATACTTCGGCTCGTAATTAGTATGGAGAAGTATAGCCCGTCTCAACTATCGGCCGATAGATAGCCTCAACTAAACATCTACGAATAAACTCGTAGCTGGCGCTAGATCCTAGATACGTTGCTATGAATATATTCGTAGTTGGCAGCGAACGTGTTAACATATTGTTTTTGTCACTGTTCTCTTGTGTACAATAAAGAATTACAGAATTACAGAAACCTTGAACGGGGTTTCGGTATCGGTTCTAAACTTTAAAAAAAGTACAGAAGAAATAAAGTGCACAAAGTTACTGTCCAACTGGAATTCGAACCCGGGGCTGTCTCACCAAAGGATGTCAATCCATTGTGCGCATAAAAATGTGTGACGAAATTAAGATATAGGCACAGTAAAACGATGTTGTCGTAACAGTCGAGAGACTGAGTTTGATATTTTTCTCCCATCTCAAAAATGCCCAACGCGCCATGAAGTTTGAATTCAAAATTATAGAGCTTTCTAAGATAGAAAGCTCTCAACCGAAATCACTTTACCAACTTTAGGTAAGAATTGTACCTACAAACTGGCGACAGAAATCCTAGACATTGATAGCGAGAGGTATGGAGAGGTAAGAAGGATAGGTAGGTAGTCTAAAAAATTGGAACTGGAAATTCAGACATTTTTATAAATAAACTAGCTGTCTGTGCCCGCGACTTCGTACGCGTGGAAATGTACCAAAAATGTTATGTTTTGGGGGGACTACCCCTATGAAAAATTGTTTACGTCCTATTCTTAGACCTACATATACACACTTCTCTTAAGAATCGGTCAAGCCGTTTCGGCACTGTGACACGAGAGTTATATACACCCCTATTTTTTAATTACCAAAAAAATTTTAAACATGGTCTCGGTGTCGGTTACTGATCACAAATATGTAGTTAAAACTAAAAAAAAGAGAAAAAGGGAGACGAGACGAGTCAGACATGGATTTATGATAGCTACTGCGGTTTTACTGGCTGGGGATGATACCAGAGTATAGTTAAAATGAGAGTGCGTACGCGATTGTTGTCTGTAGTACTTATTTGTACAGTTTTCATAAAATTTTGATAGGTTTTTGTTGATTACAATCCTCGATAACTTTGTGATAGTTCATTATTAAAAAAAATCTGACCATGCCATTGTCATTTTTTGCATCTGCTGCAACTGTCATTTAGTTTTTTTTTGCCATTTTAGGAAGAAGCACTGCTCTGCTATTTTATTTTCTTTTTCTTGTGTTTTACTAAGTTTTATTATGTAATTTCGGTGGCATTTTACTAATGAAGCCTTGGTTTTGAAACAGGAGATCTGGAAAATGGAATGGGGGAGTATTGAACCAGATTTCTCATTTGACGAAAAATTTCCGTTAGGTTTGAAGAAAACAAGCCGCCATGTTTTGTTCAAACCACCGACATGACTTGACTGACTGACATGACTATAAATCAATATTTAAAACTTGACATTGGCAGAATTACACCTAGTTGTGTAGATTGCCACTAAATAAAAAAGAAGAAGAAGAACTGTCATTTAAACTTTTTTGATAGTAACAAAATAGCGGTGTTTATGTATTACCTGTACATACATACCTATCCCACAAGCCATCTAGGCCCAAAAAAAAGGACTGGTAAAAGGAGAGCTATGCATGTAATACCTACTGACTTAGGTATTGACAGATTATCGATTTTAGTGACTGAATGAATAAATGAAAATACTTTATTGCACACTATTAATAAAAAATACATAAACAAAAGAAAAATCATTTTTCTTTTGTGTATTTTCGACTTTAATGAGAACCAAATATGAACGTTCTAGTTTTAGTTTAATTAGGTTTAAGACCCCTCGCAGACTGCAGACTTTCTATCGGCCGATAGTTGAGACGGAACATACTTCGGCTCGTATTGAGTATGGAGAAGTAAACCGAAGTATCTTCCGTCTTAGTCAGTGAACCACAGAATTGACGTCAATATGAGCTTTTAATCATAAACAGCCAATCCAATCACGTACCTCGTTTGATCAATTCTGACGCGGTAGCGGTCTACAGATGACAAACTACCATTCTGTAGAAAATAGAACAAAAATACATTGCAATGTAAAGATTAAAGATCCCTTGGCACTGCCATGGCTAGAAATGTTTTTTGTGGTGCATGCAGTGAGATATTCAGACCGGGATAACATCTATTGTCCCAAGCTTTGAAGTTTTGGTCTCGTTTATTTGTACAGAGCTAAACCACTGCACTTTCTGTTTCGTCTAGAATAGTCTACGGTTAGTACCTACGGGCAGTAGGATTTTTATATAATCGGTTGACATTTTGAACTCGTGGCTCGTACGGGAGGGTTACAAGTTTGTGACGCTAACTGTACAAGTTTGATGCGCTCTACCCCAAATAGACATATTTATTTAAAAGAATCATGAATGCTTTATTATCTGAGGAAATGTCTAGTGTGGTTGAGGGATCCTGTTTTGTTTCTTAGGTAACAAGCCACTGACACGTTTATACAATTTGTGATGGAATCAAGCATAATTTGTTGTGCTCGTATATTTGTGTCTGTTCTATGAAATCTGTTTGGCACGCGTATAAACTTCGCTCTACCTCGTAATATTTTGATGACTTAATTAAACTGGTTACGGTCAGAGTAAAAGGCCTAATAAGCCACCTGGCTAAGCCCGATGTTGCCTGTATAAAAACATAAAAACGTCTATGAAATATGAAGTTATTATTTAGTCTAAAATATCATAAATTACGTAGATGCGCCCCGCTGTGTCACCCGCGGTAAACGATATATAAAATGGATCTTGCGGAAACGTTTCTGCGAACGCTACTTATGCGTAGTTTCATGAACGTATTACTATAAACTTTTGTTATAATATGACTGTGCGCTTTTCTTTAATCACACAAAGAAGTTACGAGAAAATAGTAGCAAATAAAAAAAGTGGCACTTGGAGTGCTGGCAAAAGTGAAACATGATCGGTTCTAAACTTGATAAATAACCCGGTGTCGGTGAGCAGTCACGTTACTCGCACGTGACCTTTTCGAGGCGAATCCAAGAGTTTTTCTCATATGAAAACTTCCAAACGCGTCTAAATAAATTTTCACTTTAAAAAATCAAATTTCTTTAAAAAAAATGCAACAAAACGAACTAAACAGAAAAGCACAAGTCTTGAGTTCGTAAAAAAAATCCATAGAAAATATTCCGTTCCCTTGTAAAGTTTCCCCGTTTTGGGAAACTTTTCCATTTGTTAACCCTCGGTGCGAGAGACTCACTCCTAACTGATATTGTATAATTAATAATTTGTAAGTACTTTGGAAACTTACTATCGGTTTTAGAATCACTCGAAACTAACGGTGAGACTTTGAAATTACCTTATTTACCTATTTGTGTGTATCAGTTTTCTGCTACCAACATGTATTCGTCCTTGTTCGTTAGGTATCTTTTTTTACCTAATTTCCACATTATAAAATTAATAAATTTATTATAATAACTAAACCACCAACATAGATTTTATACCAATAAGACCTAACACCAATCATAGCGAATGTACTTTTTATAAAGTTTAAGTTTATGCCGGCCCACCAAGGTCCACTTGCATAATACTTATAAATATGTTGCCCTAGCCTGTCTTTTCCCAGCTTAAACTCTTGTCACAATACCCTACAACTTTAAGCCCTTTAAAGAGCCGTGGAGCCTTTTGTGCGATCAGAGACAAAGCAGTAAGGGCGTGCGTGTATCAGGAGCTACCTTAATTCGATAATATTGCCGCTATCTCTCGCCCCTTTAGCTATATTTGTAGCCCGTTTCACTTAAACAACGCACACACAAACATAAACGTAGCTGAATGCACCAGAAACTTAATTAAGCTGCGTTGATATGGCTACAATAAACAACAACAGAATATGCAAGTGCAAGCATCAACTTCAATATTCGATACAATAAATCTCTAGTTCCATGATAGGATTTATGAGCGGGAAGCGTATAGCAATTATTCTGCAGATATATATTGTGCCCGAATTGAATTGGAACGTCAACTATGTATCTGTCCCTACAACGAACTCGTGATAGAGCACCCTTTGAGGGACAATCACGTAAATAAATCCGGAGAGTTTAACATAACTTCCAAACGATCTCCTGCTAGTCTATTTCCAGTTATTCAAAATGATTGAACGATGCTAACGTCTGTTATTCATACCTTGATAGATTCTAGAGGCTCTCAAGAGGTTTTGAGATGGAAGGTGGCTAGAGTTATCACGTCGTATTGATTTTCATGAATACGGTTTATAAGAAAAGGTTTTTACTCATATTTGCTAAGCGTTTTCGTCATATCTATGATATACAGGGTGGATTTTTGAAATGGGCCGGAAGGTAGGCATATTAACCGTTTTAGCTACAGGAAATCGCTCGGAGACCTTCCTTAACTTTTTGAGATAAATTATTTTGAACTGTATTTACATAATTGGAAAAAATGTACAGTACGCAACAAAAATGCCTATGGGCATTTGTACTAAAAATCGATGAATGAATTTTAAATTTTTTTTTGGTGCCAATCGATTCAGTTTCATGTAGGGATTCATTCGAGCGAGTTTATGATCAAAAGAAAAGTTTTGTATGTAAACCTATTTTTATTAAAGTTACGTTTATCTCATTGGCACCAAAATATTTCAAACTTATTCTTTAATAAAAAATAACACATTTAAGTTCAAACATCGAAATAAATAAAACAGCTTATTTAAGCTGTGCAGTCCAACAATAGTCTGTCGCTGTTGCACCGAGAATAGAGGAACTGTTTGTCCTTATTTTCCAGCAAACTATTCTTTGTTATACGATTTAAAAGATTTCTGCTGGCGATTTAGGACGCAACAAACGAAGGATTTCGTTTAGTCGTTTTCCAATAATCTGAATATCTCCGTCTCAGAAGAGTTAGAAACTTAAATCAACTCATCTTCCTGCCCTTTTCCCACATTATGTGGGGTCGGCACAACATGTGTTGTTCTTCCATTCTCCTCTATCAGCCATCATCTCAACACTCACTCCTTTCTTACTCATGTCATCTTTCACACAATCCATCTTTTATTTTTTTAGAAACATAAATCAACTCTGTGAGATATAAAAAGATAAGTTGCCTGTGGCCTTAATAACTATGGACAATTTATCTATACTTCTATACTATATGTGTATGTATATAATATTATATTTATGGATATAATATTATAAAGAGGAAAGATTTGTTTGTTTGTTTGTATGTTTGTTTGAAATTAATTTTATATTAATTATTCTCGTAGCAAACTAACCAGATATTAATTTTATTTCACAAGTTTTATTCGAAGTTGAGTGCAGTTGCCATACAGTTTCTTTAAGTGCAAATAGGTGCGCCATTTATTATGGAAATAACTTTACCGCGTGAAGTTTTGGACAGTTTCCGTAATTTGTAGTGGAAACAGTAATATTCAACCAAAAAGGAATGTTAAAGTTACAATCCAAAGTGATTTCAAAGGCTTGCTCAGCCAAAGTCAGTCTTATTTATTTATTTAAGTATTTTATTTATTCATTTATACAGCCTAAGTTTTACTTTGATTCTCAGCAAGACTACTCTATTAAACCTAGGCGTTGCAGGTCAACGTCGACCAGTTAAGAGTAGGTATACGAAAAGATTGTCTCTTGTCCCTGTTTATATAAATCATTTAGATCAGTAACGATAACCTATAAATTATTTTCTCCGCCTCTAAATTCTGGATTTTCTTTAAGTACCACAAGAACTCTCTTCGAAAATTAATGTGTTTTCCTTATCCCCGGCGGTAGGTTCTCGATGTCTTTATTTACAATGCAATTTGAAATGTGTGAAATGTCCAGCATTTTATTATAAAAAAATATGATTTGTAGCCGTTGAAAGTGCCCCGTCGTATTTTGCCGGACGTGGCAGGATCTGCGACCTAGATCTGACAATGTACAATCACCGTAAAAGACTAGCTAATGCGGAAATTGAACCGGGAGGCTATCTGCTCTGCAGATTGACAGAAGCATTTGGCTCGCGGACAATTTGAAAGCATTCGGCTCGTGTCCGGACAATTTGAATTTGTTAGTTCTTGCCTTTGGACTCTATCTTGCATCCACTGCAAAAATGCTTAAGCCGAGATAGTTTAGATACTGATAGATCTATGAACTAGATACTAGATCTTTGAATATCTTCCATTTGATTTTCGTTCAACATAATGACTTCATTAAATATTTAGCTATTACTAATATTTTTATAATGTATGTATTGTTTTGTCTTTGGATGTTATATATTATTAAGTAGGTAAGTACCTATATGCATTTACAAAAAAAACTGTGTTCTCCATTCTCTGTGAAATGTCCTCCAACGGTTAAATGTTTATGCTAATTTATATTTTACTGGATGGCAAAGGCAGAAAGAAGAGCCCTTATTTATTTTGGGATTTAAAATAGAAAAACAAAATGCTGGGTATGACGTAGCAATAAAACACATTAAGATGCAAATTCGAGGGAAGGGAGAGGGTTCCGTGATGAAAAGTATCGATAAATTCACTGAAGTGCCTTTTGTTTTACCTGCAGCTACTAACAAACAATAGCTGTAGGTTAATTGCGCTTTGTGAACATAAATTGCGGAGTCTAAGCTAAGTTTTGGTTATAAATCAGGGTAACTTATCATACGGTAGACATTTCAGCTATGATAGTGGCGATTGCAGGCATTATTATGTACCATATTGGCTTCTGACATGTATGACCACTTAGTTTCTAGCATCTCTATAACCTACCCTACAGAAAGCGTCACCAATTTGAAGTCCCCCTTTTAGGGCGGTTTGAACTGCGTGACTCGTGCAGGGGGGTTAGTTTGTGACGCTGACTGTACTTATGTCGTACGTAGGAAAATCTGAAAATTCACTGAATCTTTTAATATTTTCTTTATTACTTTCATTTACAGAATATATGACGGTATTTTATTAAGTAGGTATTTTTGAAGATTCCGAAATCGTACAGGTGGTAATATCACTGTATTGTTAAGGGAAAAATTGAGGGTGCAAGAGCACGAGGAAGACCTCCCATGAGATCTTCCAGTCCTTCGTATCCAGTCAAGGCAGCGCTGAGTGCACCAGAAAGACCACTATAAGAGATGAAAGCCTATGATTGTGAAGCGAGCCACACTATTCTCGACCTAACGACCACGACCACTCTACCAAAAGTGCACCGACTAAAAAGTATAATAAGTATCACATAACTAATTACCTACGTGATACAGCTGCATAGCGTAGTAGTTTATTGTAGGAGATATAATTATTCCAATCCAACCCTACAGTCACACGTGTAACTATCCAAGCCCTATACTATTATTACCTTGGTTCTGTCATTTCATTTCCGCCAGTCACCATAGATTAAATATTATATGAATGTAGAATGCAATACGTAGCCCTGTAGGGGGTAAACTGTGTCTCAGCCCGCGTATCATGAGTCATGACCACACTCTCTCTTCGGTAGATTTGAGTTCTAATGCGGTTGTTGTAAAAAATGCTCTTGCATAAAAAATGTTTCTACTCGTAGGTACCGTAGAGATTAATGGTCTTTGTAAGTACCTAACTTAGATCATTTAGACGGGATGCGCCCCTTGTATTTCCCCTCGACCATTTTATTTTGGTAGGACGCGATTCCAAATCATGTGCGCCTTATATTATTACGTACCTACGTCACTTTATTATTTTATACGAAATTTCCGTGAGCTACATCGTCCCACGTAAAAATCGGAAAAATTTTTGAAAGAGGAATTCTGTCAATAGCTCGTCCAGTTCTAGTTTTTCTGAATAGGCGTACCTTTATATTAAAATATCCTATTATACCTATTAAAATATCAATAGATGCTATAGTCGGTCCAACTTAATAGGCCACATTTGACGTTTGTCAGTTTGAGCTTTCTAGTGAGGTGACCTTCTTAAAAACTTCGATTATGTTCGAAGTCCGTATCGATTCATTCACATGAATTAAAATTGCCAGGTAAACCGTAAACTAAGAGTAGGTAAGATCAGTTAAAAAAAACCGGGTCTGAATAATAGCACACCAAGAACGCAAAGTCAATTTGCACAACGATCAAGACTGCGTCACAACCCCATTACTTATTTATTTTGATAAAAAAATTTCAAAAGTTTATAGTTGTCATGTCAAACAGAGAAGAAAAAAAGTTTTTATGCGATATTCCCGTTGTCCTTTTACATAAGTACTTTTTGGTATTTAGTAACGTTTTTCGGGATAAATAAGTTTATTTAAAAAAAAACAATAAGTATTTAATGTGCCATCATCATCATTAAAGGTGAAATATTCCCTTACGAGAAATCATTTCATTCGATTCTAACTCACAAATTTCGATTATTTTGGGTAACATACCTAGTGTCAAAAGAGAACAAGGGTTTACTGACGCAACATTGTAACAACGTTCAGTTCTCTCGAAAACAGAAATTGTTGTGAAACATAATATGTTTGGATGGTGTAATAAGGAAATAAATCATAAAATTACCTTCTTTTGTCGTTAAGACAATAAATTATTTAACCGCAATTGAAAAAAGTTAAGCAATTGTGCAGTACTAACTTCGATAAAATAGTAGTATTTTATGCCCGCCGGTACAAAGTTACGTTGTTAAATTTTGATGAAATGTCAAATGTGGCTTATTAAAATGGACCGACTATAATTGCTAAGAGAAGAAGATGCCTTCAAGTGACAATGAGACAGAAAGTAATTAATGTGTCAAATGTCACAAATGCTCCCTAAATCACTTTGCCAAATTAATTTAGTCCAGTAGGTTCCGTAAATTATATTATTACTCGGCTGATTTGTTTGTTATTCAGTTTGCTCCGTGATAATTTGTCTCTCCAATGAATTTTCGGAAGAGGCTGAGCGTAGGTATACGGTGATCTTGATTTACAAATGACAAATATATTCGTCCCTTCTCTTGAGCCCAACATAAAGTTAAATAGGCTGAGAAGGCTAAGCGCTGGATTTTAATCAAATGAACAACATTTACGACTCAGTCCGTAGATAATTTGAGAACGCCTAAGCTGTTAGACCAGCATGGCACGGTCTTCAAAAACACCCGTGACCAATCCGTGACGGAAGCCCGACTGTCAGATTATCTGAAAACCGTCCAATGGTTTTTTCGATATTATAAAACAAAAGTTACCAATCTGATGCCGGCCACCCACTATCAAGTTTACCGTCCAGTCTGCAGCGGACTGGATGCGGCGTCCAGTAAACTTGACGGTGTATTGGTATGGGTGTGCATGACAAGCGAAAAATAACTTCGTTCTGCCGACTTGATCAAGTTTGCAGCGCTGCAAACTGGACGGTAGACTGGATCGTGGGTGGCCGGCATAACGCTGTCACTACAAAAATGGATTCGAAGAAACGAGGCCTTTTGAAGAAGGTATTTGAATCGAATGTAGTCGAATAAAGTATAAATCTGATGGGCTTCTTGAAAAGTTTGGATGTTGTACCGTATTATGAAATGCTCACCCATTTGCGTGAAGTGCGTGAAAGACTGTTTCAGTCCCTTGGGTAAATCTACTTTCGTCCAATCACCCGAAATCCCCCCTCGGGCTTTTGCAATAAATTAACAAACCTAGCCTTAACTTGAACATTTAGAATTAGTAATTATCCCACTAAATTGAACAAAGGTGCTGTGAAAACAACACGACGGAATTACTTGTGTTTATAGAACAAGGTAGTGTAAGACCTTTATAGTTATTGATAATAGGTTAGCCTAGCCTAATAATTGGAGTATTATTAAATATTGTTGATGTATTCGTTCGTGATCTAGTATAGTAAATCGTAGAAAGAAGCCATGTTGAAAAAACTTTGACCTAGTCGCGTCACCGTATAATCACAGAATATATAAACAAGTAAGATGGTATAATACAAGTTTTATTAATAGTTATTGTCAGTAAATGTGATCGGGTTGCCACCATGTATTTTCTTAATCAATAAATAAAAAACGTACTCAAATGTATAACCTAAGTTGAACAGGCCAAAATTTTACTGTTTTCGTTCTACCAGTAAAAGTACGAGTTTTTCTAACAAGATTTATAACACTCATGTCTTCCAATGAAACGACATTGTTTGAAGAGGAAAACTTTTGTTGGTGTATAGGACCTGGAAGCGGCCGTTTGGGAATGGCCGTCAGGCTGATGAATTGTGTTTTGGTTTTCCGAATACATACACTCGTACACTAGATATGGCAAATGGGAATAATTAAATTCATTACATCGACAAATAAAGGTATGTAACTACTTATTCGAGATATATACATAATATGAATATTATTTTATATTTTGTAGGTACTCTTAAACATTTATTGCAGTTTTCATATTTTTTATTCATAGCAGTAGCTAAGTATACTTTTGTAGATAAGCGTAAGCCATTTATTTATTTAAGGAGATCCAACGGAAAAATCACAAAAGTATTATCAATTTCTCAACTAAGCTACTTAAATCTAGTGTTTTCCCAGTTATAGGACGCCACAGCATGCACTATAATATGGACTCAACTAAACTAGAATCAGCATTGCCATTCAGCGTGGCAACGCCGCCAGTGTTTTGGGCACGCTTCCGACTGGCAGTGACCTGGATCAGTTGAGCTATCTATAGATCGTTTTTACGACGATCCTTAGATAACTTGACTGATTCTATTGTATTTTGTAATTTTATGTACATATTGTAGTAGCTTAGTTTCTGTAAATAAATATAAATAGGCATTTCTAACATTATACATTAATGAGTTACAAAGAAATAAAATCAAAAAACAAGTATTATAAAACAATGAGATCAAAAGAAAAACTAAATAAAATTGTTAGGGACATAATAAGTATTACATACGAGTAGGTGTGATTAAATCACAATTTAGGTAGGTGGTTTCTGTATTTATAGACTAGGAACTAGTTTAGGTGGATACATCATTTGGATTTTTGAAAAGGTTACAGACAACCTGGAAAACGACCTTTGAAAAAAAAAAACAAGTTGGTTTTGCAAATAAATCCAAAAACGTTTTCCATACAGTTTCTATGAAATGTAAGTGAAACATCTTTGTAGAACTTACTTATCTTAACTTCTTCCTATTAGCTGCCCTCAATGTTGTAAATTTTGCCACACCGTGTAGATTTAACCAATTTAAACTAATCTCAGTTTAAACTAAACTCATTCGCCAGTTTGATTAAATCACGCTTGACAATAGATTATCTGTTTGGTGGAGTGATGTTGTAAGTAGTTGGATTTCGTAATAAAAAAAAAAGTTATCGGTTTTGTGAGTTAATCTGGGCTTATTACGGGGATCGTCCTAAAATATGGCCAGTGCAGCTCAAATATTTGTGCTTAACTTGAGTTCTAAACTTTTTTTTTTTTTTTTATCAACCTACGTCGTCCCACTGCTGGGCAAAGGTCTCCCCCAAACTCTTCCAACGTTCTCTATCCGCCGCCACGTTCCACCAATCTGTCTCGAAGGCCTCGATATCATCTCGCCAACGTTTCCGAGGGCGACCTCTACGCCGCCGTCCTTCTGGCATCCACGGGGTAACTATGTTGGCCCATTTTTCCTGGTCCATCCGGCTCACGTGAGCTGCCCAGTCCCACTTGAGCTAGGCGGTTTTTATACCCACATCTGCAATGCCTGTCAATGAACGTAGCATGGTGTTTCGTACTCGATCTACGCGCTTAAACCCGAGAATGCTACGCTCCATTGCTCTTTGACAAATCTTGAGTTTGGACTTTTGTGCTTCCGTCAGTGACCATGTTTGGGCACCGTAGGTTAGGACGGGCAAGATACACATGTCAATGAGTTGGCGTTTAAGTGACAATGGTAGGTCGCCTTTCATGTATTCCTTCATGGACCAGTAGCTCTTCCAGGCATTTTCGATCCTGCGACCGATTTCTCGATCCTGCTTGTTATCGAAGCTTGCCACCTGGCCCAAGTAAAGGTACTCATTGACGTACTGTATGAAATAAGACCACTGAGAGATGTTAACTTCACGTATAATTTCCAACTAAACTCAATACTCTTCGTACAATAGTTTTTAAACAAAAATGGATGATCGATGTACCTCTACCCTTGGTAGCTATTTTTACCAGGAAGTATGTCAGTACAACCATTCATTACTTTTTAAAATACTTAATTAATACAATCATCTTAAAATCGAATACTTATTTAAACTTATTACTAAATAATTAAATACTAATTTTAATTGCTATATTATACAAACTAAAAATCATTTACTAATATTTGCATTCGTTCGTTAGTTTATTTAAGCCAGCGACATCTAGCGGAGCGTGGCGACAACATCCGGCCTTCCTGCTCACGCATCCGTCCCTGGATAGCGTCGTAGTCTGGTGCAATTTCTGAAAACAACACAAATTACATCATGAATGCATTCCAATCTTACACCAGTCAATAAAACCTAATGTTTTACAGATCACCATCCACCCTGCTATTCCATCAACGGCCAGCAAATGGGTGGTTTCTCTGCCTGAATGTAGGAATTAATTAGGTAGCACATTTTTCTAGCATCCGGATTAGGTACCTACTAACTGTTCCATCAGCGGCCAGTCATAGTTAATGTTATGCCCTGGGGTTTCCTCCAGGGATGCCTGCGGCCAACCCTAGTTGCATACACCACAAAACATAACACAAACTCAAGATTTATTTTTACATGAGTAAATCTGTTAACATTGTACTCATCCGGATACCAAAAACATGCGCTAGGTTTGAAGAAAATGGACTAGACACACTGATACGAGTTGATCAAAATAGTTACTAAACCAATTAACTGTTGCTATTAGGAATTTCAGTCAATTATTAAGTGAATAAGATAAGTACATAAAATGAATACCTGACAACATCTGGGTTATAGGTCTTCAGTGTTTAGGTCCGATAATTTGATCCAGGGTTTCATGTTTTCGGCACAAGTGGTCCCTTCATAGCGATTGTTAGAGCGTTCAGAGCCTCTCATATCTCTCACTTTGTAGCGGTCATGACCTAGTACCTCTGTTACCTGAAAAGGGCCTTTGAACAACGGTAATAGCTTCGTGCTCTGACCGTTATTTGTTTGACTAGGTACTTTTATAACCACCAAATCACCGACCTCGTAAATACGAGCTTCTTTACGTTTCGAATCAAACATCTGCTTCTGTTTTTCTGCACTGTCTTGGATGCGGCTATTGACAGTATTCCTTAGTGAAGTAACGTCAACAAGCGTTTCTTCTTCATGTTCATCAATCAATTTGTCAGAATCGGTTTGCAGCCTATACCCAAAGAATACTTCACTAGGAGTCGCAGAAGTAGTTTTGTTAATAGTGCTGTTGATACCTTGCTGAATACTGGCAATGTGGGTGTCCCATTTATTGTTATCAGTACTAGCACCCATACTTCTTAATGCATCTAGGATGGTACGGTTATAGCGCTCGACTTGGCCGTTTGAGCGTGGCATGGCAGTTGCTATAACATGTCGTCGAATGTTTTTATCTTGGCAATATTTCGTAAACAGTTTCGATGTGAACGAACTCCCTGCATCACAAATCATACGCCTAGGATTGCCGAAAACCTTAAATATCTTATCTAATTCGTTAATGACAATTTTGCTCTTAGTGTTACGTACAGGAGAAATAAATACAAATTTCGTAAAGGAATCGACTGTTACTAACAGGTAAGTATTTTTTTGAGTGGTTTTAACAAAGGGACCCAAATGGTCTATGTGCAGCGTGTGAAATGGCTTAGCATATTTAGGTATAGGAAACAATTTTCCCTCCTTTTTGCCGTGGACAGTTTTCGAATAAATGCAGTTGAGACAATTTTTAATATATTTTGAAACAATTCTTTTCATTTTTGAAAACCAGTAAAGCGACTTTATTCTTTCGATTGTTTTGTCCACGGCAAAATGACCTACGTCATCGTGATTAGCTCGTATAACCTGCCAAATACATTGTTTAGGAACTACCCACCGTCTACCATACTCAGTCCGTCGATAAACCTTATTACCCATTAGTTCATAGTCATTAAATACCTTTCTGTTAAGCTCGGCCTCGCCTGATTCTAACATATCTCTGATTACACATATACGAGGATCCTGTAATTGGACGGACAAAAGCCAATCACCCTCGGTGATAATTGACACATTTTCAGTGCATGTTTGAGCTGAATTGCCAACAGGGTTTCGGCTCAACGCATCAACATGCTGCATTTGCGTACCTGGTCTATGTATAGTATCAAAAGTAAATTCTTGCGTTAATAATACCCATCTACCTATCCTAGAGTTTATTTCTTGTTTATTGATTGTATATTTTACTGCGTTACAATCTGTATAGATTTTAAAGGAAGATCCCAATAAGTAATGACGAAATTTTTGCAATCCTACTACAATAGCCAAAAACTCTAGCTCAAAAGAGTGATACCGTTTCTCTTCATTAGAAGTCTGTCGGCTGTAAAACTGTATTGGTTTCTCCCCATTATCTGTTACCTGTGTAAGGATGCAGCCCAAGCCCTCACGACTAGCATCAGTGTATAAGATTATAGGCAATTTAGGGTCGAAAATTGACAATAAAGCATTATGCAACAATTGTTCTTTTAATTTAGTGACCGCTGCAACTTGGTCCGCACCCCATTCCCACACACAGTCTTTCTTTAAGAGCTTTGTCAACGGTTTTGCTATAATGGCACAATTTTTTATGAATTTCCGAAAATAATTTATTAGTCCCAAAAACTGTCTCACCTGATGTATATTTTTTGGATCAGGGTAGTCCTTTACAGCTTTCAGCTTCTTTTTGCCTGGACAAACTCCCTCTGCAGATATATCATAGCCAAGAAAGTTGACAGAGCTCTGAAAGAAGTGACATTTAGATAGATTTATAGTCAGGTTATTACTTTGTAAAACTTTTAACACCTCTTCCAAAATTTTAATGTTTTCTTCCATGGAGTCAGTAGCTATTAAGAGATCGTCCATGTAACATAAAACCCTATCAAAACGAAGTTTCCCTAAAACACTATTCATAAGTCTTTGAAACACAGATGGAGCATTACACAGCCCAAATGGCATCCTTCTAAATTCAAAATGCCCGTCAGGAGTAACAAATGCTGTTTTAGCAATAGAATTCTCATTTACATTAATTTGATAGTATCCGCTTCGCAAATCTAATGAAGTGTAACATTTTGTACCTCTTAATTTGTCTATTAATTCTTCCACTATAGGCATAGGATATTTTTCCTTTACAGTTATTTTATTAAGGGACCTGTAATCAACGCACATGCGTTTCTCTCCTGAAGGCTTATCAACCAATATCACTGGACTCGCATATGCAGAGTTACTTTCTCGAATTATTTCGTTTTTCAATAAATCGTCAATAATATCCCTAGTCGCAGATTTTTCCGATTCAGACATACGATACGGTCGATGACAAACAGGTTTACTAGTTGTTAGCTCAATATCTAGCTCTACACAAGAAGTTTGACCTAAAGTTTGTAAATCCTTCGATACAACCCCAGTATATTTTGAAAAAATATCGTTTAACAATTTAACGTGTTCAGTAGAGTCTGAGTTAAACATAGACGATTCAATCATAGCCACTTGATCAATATTCAGAGGACAAAACGACAAGGTATCACCTACACGAGCATACATAATGCCTTTGTCTTCAGTGAAGTTCCTACCTATTAGAATAGGTAAACCAGCTAATTCATCACAAATATACAAAGTTACTGTTAGTTCTGCCGTATCCACCGTAAGATTTACCTGAACCCCTTGGGAAACATTACAGCAAGAATCCACTTTAAATCCCGTTAGTAGCACTGGTGTGTTTAGTTGAAATGGTACCAGGTTTAACTCGTAAGCTAAAGAGGAAGTTATTAACGAACAGCTGCTACCCATATCAATGAAAGCCCGCTTTTTACACCCATTCAACTCAACATCCTTACAGAATTTATTCTTATGGGTAGGTTCAGATATGAACTTTACTTCACTTTCTTTTTCTACTTTAGTGGCTTTAGGCTTCGATCTACAGGCGAGTTCTAAATGACCAAACTTACTACAGAAGTTACATTTCACATTATCCTTTTGATTGCAGTTAGTCTTTTTATGACCAGCTTCACCACAGCGAAAACAAGTTACGTTCGGATTATTCGTGTGAAAACTACTAGATGCATTAAAGTTTGAAGAACTTTCAGTCTTTCTATCAGTGTTAATATTGGATGACCGGGCTGTATTCTTGAACTGCAAGTTATTTTGCTTTTGAACGGGTTTCTGATCAAGCTCTGAGTGAATTTTACCATGCAAGAATGAAGCCAGGTCATCACAGTATCTAAAATTGCCAGCATCTGCGGCTGTGCTAATATTTTTGTCACCAATAGATCCTACTATTATCGAAATAATATCCTGCTCAGAAAATCCTACCCTCATTTTATCAATCTTACATTTTTGTTCAAAATAAAACTCATACAGGGATTGACCATCTGTAGGTTTGCTTTGTAACAAATCTTTTAACAAGATATACATATTCCGTTTAACTTTGAAGGTATCTAATAGATTATCTCGCCAATCCTTCCACTTCCAGGTGGTCCAATGTGTCGTATTTTTTTGAAGTGAATCATACCATGTTTTAGCCGTTTTACGTAATTTTTGCAAGGCTTGGTATTGCATGACACGGTCGGACCAGCTGAAAGCGCGAGCATTGGCTTCAACTACATTAATCCACATTTCAATATTGTCCACTAACGGGTCAAATTCTGGTATCACAGCAGATAAAATAATGTTCTGGCTTACTGTGGGAGACTCATGCCTCATTCGTCTCGATTTCCTATGTCGTCGTCTATCCGAGGCAGAGCTACTTCTTGATGACGAACTCGTACTTGATGACGAACTAGTGGGTGTAGCTCGCCTCTTGTTCCGTTTACCACGTGTTCTTTTGCGACTTCGTGGCATTGTCGACGTGAATATACCGCACTTCTGATGAAATAAGACCACTGAGAGATGTTAACTTCACGTATAATTTCCAACTAAACTCAATACTCTTCGTACAATAGTTTTTAAACAAAAATGGATGATCGATGTACCTCTACCCTTGGTAGCTATTTTTACCAGGAAGTATGTCAGTACAACCATTCATTACTTTTTAAAATACTTAATTAATACAATCATCTTAAAATCGAATACTTATTTAAACTTATTACTAAATAATTAAATACTAATTTTAATTGCTATATTATACAAACTAAAAATCATTTACTAATATTTGCATTCGTTCGTTAGTTTATTTAAGCCAGCGACATCTAGCGGAGCGTGGCGACAACATGTATATCCTGCCCATCTACCTCGACCCTACGTTTCGTGCTGTTTGTCATGATCTTTGTCTTGGACTGGTTCATTACAAGTCCAACCTCAAGACTTGCCGCGCTCAGTTCTTGGAGCATCTGTTGCAGTTCCAGAGCCGTGGGTGCGAACAGGACTATGTCATCCGCAAATCGTAAATTGGTTAAGCGTTTACTCCCTACGACTATACCTTTCGCAGACCATGATTCTACTAAGGTTTTGAAAACTTCTTCCAGTGTGCTCGTAAAAAGAATAGGGGAGAGTGGGTCCCCTTGTTTAACTCCCTTTTGGATTTGAAATGATGGGCCGCCAGAATTTAGTTTTATGTTTGCAGAACTATTACGATATATAATTTTAATAAGATCTATGTATGTCCGGTCTATTTGTTGGGTTTATATTGCTTTAAAAATTGCAGAGTGTTTTAAACTGTCGAAGGCTTTCGTGTAATCCACGAAAGCTACGTACAGGGGTTTGTGTAATTCCGTATATTTTTCAATTATTTGATTAAGAGTATGTAAGTGGTCAGTGGTGGAAAAGCCTGGACGAAAACCTGCCTGCTCTGGTGGTAGATGCTGGTCAAGTTTGTTTTGAATGCGATTCTGTAGGACTTTGATGAACGCTTTATACAGATGTGACACCAGGCTGATGGGTCGATAGTTGCCAA
Source organism: Epirrhoe alternata (assembly GCA_963565295.1). Classification (NCBI taxonomy): domain Eukaryota; kingdom Metazoa; phylum Arthropoda; class Insecta; order Lepidoptera; family Geometridae; genus Epirrhoe; species Epirrhoe alternata. The sequence goes on from OY751375.1 coordinate 9,780,083, forward strand.
TATTCGATTTGTCGCCCTTCTTGTGAAGGAGGATAATATTGGAGTGGCACATCTGTTTTGCGATTAGCCCTGTAAGAAGTATAGAATTAAACAGATTCGTGATGTGGGGAAGTAAAGTAGGTGCGCCAATTTTTAATGCCTCTGTCGTTACACCATCCTCACCGGGACTTTTGTCAAATTTCATTGATTTTAGGACATCGTGGACTTCTTTACCGGTGATAAATGGTATAGTTTTAGGCAAACTGTATGTCAAAACATTGTTATCAGCGTAACTGTTGTCCGCTGAATACAGTTTTTTGTAAAAATCTGTGCATATTTCCAAGATTTTCTCGCGATTGTTCTGCTTTTTACCATTTACATCCTGAAGACTATTTATCCATAGCTTCCCACGTGAGATTCCATGTTTGGCTGCTCTAAGAGAGGAGTTATTCTCTATTGCATAGTTCTAATCTAAATAATAAAATATAAATAATTTAATCTATAATAAGAGATGAGGCAAGTTTAAATTAGGATGCAAACAAACAATATTTTATGTTTTCTGGACTTTGTAGCGGCTCTACGTTTATGATTAGCCATTCAAGTGTAATCAACAAGTTCTGAAAGTTCCAAGCATGATTTAAATTGTAAGAGGGTAACATTTGAATAAGAAAGGACTGGCGTTGTAGGATCTGTGATGTAGATGCAAAGCCAGGCCTTGTGTTATCAGCCGCTGGTTTTCTTATAAATAAATATAATAATCTTCGCTAAGAAATAAAAGAATTTATTGAAACCTTCGTAAGGACAATGCCCATACCCCGTACCACATTGCGTCACAGGTATATATTGTTTTGGTTTTGTCTATTTACTGATAATAATAAGCATTTTCTGAGCCGACTACAAAAAATACATAAACACATAAAAGAGAGATATTTGAGACGGGCGGGACATTAAAAGCAGTACCTTAACTGTTGCATTCAACTTAATTTTTCACTATAAAGTTTCTATGTTTAATCATGCTATAAAACAGTTTCATGTTTAGATGCTGCTGGGACTACAATTTCCTCCGAAGTCTCCAAACTTTGTATCTGGACATTTGTCATAGAGTTTCCGGGACTGTGAATAGAGCACTTACTTAGCCCATTCCCAGTAGAATAAAACTATAAGAAATAATACCTACGCTTGTAAGTACATAAGTAGGTACTTATTATTTCTACTTCACATTGCCGCAAAGGTAACATCTGTAATAAAAGCATCGAATCTCATTTTGTGAGTGTCTACAAATTGTATCAAGGAAATAATAGCCAGGAATTTTCGCAAATTTATCACAAAAAATATAAACTGAAATAATGGTTTTCACAGACTCCCTGACACTTGACAAATTCTTGATCGTGGATTGGCTCAGTTAATTTTGGATTTTTAAACATAATTTTTTGTATCGACGGGAATAAATGATGAACTGTTAAGATAAATGAGCCGAGGCGTCTTTCTCGCGATTCTCTCGAGAGTTGAAGCTAAAAGTTATACCTGAGAGTAGTTGAACACAGTATATTGAACATTTTCTAAGGAAATTTATTATTAGAATAAATAGAATATAATTTTATTAAAAAATACCTAATAACAACAATATACAAAATTAAATAAAAAACAGAAAATATAAAACTTGGGTACGTATAATAATGGGCGGCCTTCTCGCTGAAAGTGAGTTCAATATTCGGTTTTCAAAAGAGTCAAACTAGTAACCTATGTACTACGTATCAAAAAGTGTTTATGTACAAGTTGAAAATCAATTTTGGTGAGTAGTCAACAAGCTTACAAATCACATTCTTTGACATTCTTTGAAATAGATCTGCCCAGCTGACGGAGAAACGGGAAATAAAATGTTACGAGCGCGCCAGGCACAACCAAACGGGATGGTAAATTAATGTTATTTGTAAGAGAGAGAGAGAGAGAAGATTAAAAGTATTTACAGCAAGAAAAAGTTACCTCAAAACAAATTACAATTTAAATGACCCTTTTGAAAAATTTAATCAAAGTGATTAGTAGGTACGTACTTACTTCAGAACCCTCAATGTGATAAAAATCACTCAGTAGATAAAAGTTATTATATATTTTTTAATGAGCATTGAGTTGTTCCTGAGTCTATCGAATGAAAAAAGTTTTATATCGAAAAAAAAGAATCATTTTTTTCCACAACTAAGTTAAAGCATTCGAAGTTCCATTGAAATTGAGATAATAAAGAAACCCAACTAAATTTGTCTAAGGGGAGCTTACACTGAGACGCAACGACACGACGCGACTGAACGTGACGGTACAAATAAAATATCGACTTCACAAAAACATACATTCAGTAACAACAATAATGACGCGCTTTTTTGTGTATAATACTTAATATCAACTGTTTTTAAGGATGCGTGCAATAGGAAAACGATTTTCCATAGTTTACGGAGGGACCCTCAATATAATTATTATTTATCAGGTCGTAGATACCTATTTTTTACATTTTCGAGTAAAAATTTTCCACAATAAAACGGACAGCAGTGTGAACGAATGGTTACGTCGGAAATCTCCGTCATTGCCAGCGCAGCAGCAGGAAACCCCGGTACGAGTACGCACGGAAATTCTTATGGAACAATTCCTTATTGAGAATGCTGAAGTGAATTCACGCGGTTCGGTTGAAACTTTTGCAATCTTACATTATGAGCCTGAATTTTTATTAAGTTTGTTGTAATCTGCGTACTCGTACGTGCTTCCCGGCGCGCAATTTACTGACACAAATGAGTAGGTAACGACATTTTTACTATCCTTCACATTTTACGAATTTCGGTAGGATTATTTAAGTTTTTAAAAATCAAATTCCTTTTTCGGGTTTGTTGAATATTTTAGGAATTTTTGTTTCGGTAGAATGAAAACATGCGAATTTTAGAAAGCCTGGCGAATTGATTCCCTCTTTTGTTTACCTACAGCGTGCAAAGCTTATAGACTCGATTAGCTTTATATTTAGTTTTTAGCCTTTTCAATATTTGACCAATAATGTTATTGATTCACCAAATAAAAACTAAATCGAATTCGACAAACAAGTTAATACTTACTTATAGAGACTATCAAAATTTTAGTTTATTTACCTACCCAAGTTAAAAATGTAATATCGAGATGAATTTGCTGAAAATATGCACATTACCAATCCTTGATCAACCGCCTTTGATTTCGACAATCATGTCGATATAAAAAAAAGTCAATTTTCTTAGTGGTCATTTTCGTAATATTATGTGGATGAAAATGCAACTGGCGGTTACCCATCCACTTACGGACCATTTAGAACTTTGCTTAACTTCGAACTATCAAGAACGACTAAACAAGCACGATCACGAGCTTCCTTAAAAATTATTTCAAAAACTCAATACTTAATTGGACGAAACGTCAGACAAAAGTACAAAAAATTTGGTAGGTAACTTTAATTGAAATTAGAGTCATTTCTGCAAATGAGTGTTTAGTTGCCATACAGAACATAAAGTGTAGAAACATTAGAAGCTATTTTTAACTGTTAAAACTGCAGTTTGTTCTTCAACCTTGGTTGTAGATCCTCTGATCCCCATTCTCCTTTGATACGGATTGGTAAACATAAATAGACTTATGCGCTCTATGTATAATTAGGTAAAACCATATAGCGAATGTTTTATAATATGGCGACTTTCTTTAAAACTCCGTTGTAATTCATCTAAAAAAGTATCTTCTCCTCGTTTCAGATACGTTCACAGCACGATTAAGACTTTTGAGATTAGTGTGAAACTGTGTTGTGTTCTGTGAAAGTGTAATGGAGTGCCGTGCTCTTTATTATCGAAGAATATACACGAAAAAAATTTAAAAGGTAATCACGGGTTCTTCTATACCTCTATACTTAGACTTACATAAAATTCCGGTGTGCGAGGGTTCCCAATTTATCGTCTTAAAGAGGCCAATAGGCACTTCTGTAGTGCCACTGTTTTTTATTTTTAATAATTATTATTTACCTACCTACGTCTTGGTATCGTATTAAAACATGTTATTTTTATTCAACAGGCTCAATGTATAGTAGCCCCTTCAAACCTTAGTGGTTTTTTTGATGCTATAGTTAACTAAGTTTATATTTTGTTAAATTTCATTCGATAAATAAATTAAGAAAATATATTTATATAACTTTCGTATACATAGCACCTATGTATAAACCTAGCTTGTTTTTGTCGAAAGCCGAAATAAGTATTTCATTTACGTCTCACCGCCGCCCGTTCGCTACTCGCCCTACAGTATTCAGAAGAAGGAAAACAGTTGTAATTTTTCATAGAAAGAGACAGATATAGAAAATAAATAACGTTAGATAGAGAGGCTGAATCGCAGGGGACGTTGACGCAGCTTCATACAAATTGTGACTTTACGTGACCATAATACCCTTGCTGGTAATGAAGAAAATATCGGTTCAATCGGGCTTATCGTTTGCAAATATTTGGAGTGTTGATGCTAAATATTGTTTTTGCAGGTGGTGTCAAGTGGGGTCCGAATAATATGTAAAAGGCATCACGTGCCATAAAGAAGTTCTTGACTCGAGTGTTCGTGAATAACCGGCGCCTGCTAAACAAAACCGAAGATGGGCAAGAAGAATTCGAAACTAAAACAAGACACCATCGACCGATTGACGACGGCGACTTACTGTAAGTACCTACATACTATTTATTTCATCTCTGGTACCTACGTCAGGCAAATGCACAGATTATCTAGTAAAAACTATTTTCGAGCATTGCGTAATAAACTAAGTACCTACTACTTACTTACCTATATCAAAATAGTTACTTACAAAATACTTTGTTTTGGTTTAGCGACATCAAAATCAACGTAAATAGGCACTGAATACAACAGCAATATCAGCATGTGCTCTTTTTCCTCTTTCATAAAAATAATAATAATACCCGTTTATCCCCAAACCAAGCCAAGCTGCTACTGTGCAACTGTGCTAGATAACAGCTATGAATAGGTTCTTGTTATATCTAATATGTATTTTTTTTAGTTTTAGGGTCTAACTCTAGTGGCCTATGAGGCCGTTATTGGCCTATGACAATTCATTAAAATAAAAAAAAACAGTTGGCGAGTCATACGAACCTAGAATATATTATTCCGTCATGTCTTATTGGAACAAAGTCGCTCTTCACCGGAAATGATAACATGCAATGCAAGAGATATTTTCTAGCAAAATACTTAGGTAATGCTACTGAAACTTATTGCTCTTTAATATTTTGCATCGTATAAATAGATTCGATTAGGGAGTGCATGCAGTGAAATAAAGTTTACTGGCGAAGTGATAAAGAGCAAGTCTAAAACGGACATACTTTCCCCAGTTTGCAGTCACAAACATGTTTTAATCTTCGGAATTGTAATACTTAACCCGACGTGAATCGTTTAGCGCAATGGGGTTTCTAAAAACTGGTTTTCAGTCGCTAGACATGCTACTGTCGTTGATGTCTCACTCATGTTATTAAAATATTATGAAATTGATGGTTATCAAAAACACTGTGTAGTCTGTAGGTAATTATTGTCCAGCTGATTACAATTAAACCGAGGCATTTGACTATTACTTGTTTTGAAAGTCTATTGTACATTTCCCTTTTTAATTATGGTTTCCATTGTTTTTACCTGTAATTAGTTACCAGCAAGTCAGGTATAATGTTTTATAATAGTTTTTTACTCGTAGGTACAATAGAGGGTTTTTGTATGCAATACTTTTAGAAGATACAAACATTATACAAAACAAAAGAAGTATATAAGTAGTATATCGGTCACCCATAACACAAGCTCTGCTTATTTTGGGGCTAGATGATGCTGTGTGAAAAGTCCAGCATTATTTCTTTATTTTATTTTATTTTATTAAAATTATCATAAACTAATTTCAAAATATGAGCTATGACAACACATTTGAAATCTTGAAAGATAATCGCACGAAAATGTTCCCGAGGCAGATCCATTTTTCAATGAAGCCCGAGTATTAAAAACATTCAATTTTTTTTATTAAATTAAAATAAATAAATAAGAACTTTATTGAGGACACCAATTTACATTCATTAACGATAAGCTTAGGTGCTAGGTTTAGATAGAGTAATGTCCTGCAATCGGCGGTTATCGCTCGAGGCGATGTCTTCCAGATTAAATTAAATTAAAAATTCTAACGAAGGCATTTTTACTTGTAAATGATCATAATAAAATAATCATAATCAGCGAGCAGTACTTTCAGAGTGGCTTTAAAGTCCATCAATCATAAACCGTTTCCTTTGTAAACCATATTAAAAACCATCAGGGATATTGATTGCACACTACTGCACATAAACCATGTATATTGTATGTATATATGTATACATACAATATACAAAGATACTCAAGTAAATTTGTTATGCGTCAGGCGGACATTAGACCAAATAGTTTTCATGCACGCAGAACCGATTATATTGAAAAATACTCCATCGGAAAAACCAGCCTTTTGTTGCTTGAATGTTTGTTTTAGTGAGTTTAGAAACATGCAACCCCTGTTTGACTGTTCTATTAGTCATGAATCGACGACTTTTGTAGCGACACGTAGCGCACTGGGCGAAAGACCGCCTGCGACGATGACAAATATTTGCCCCGCCCCGGGACAAATATTTGTAAGATCTGCAAATATTTGTTTTTATGTAAGTATGTATATTCCCATAACACACTTAGAATAGCTATACTGTCGCTGAAATGGCTATCGGTAAGTTAAGTTGGGGTTTCAAGGAATTCTAACATCGGATAATACAATCCAAATAATAAGGCATAGATCAGACAAGAGATCAATGGTTTTGGGTTAGTATTCGTATTCCAGATGGTGTGTGAAATATCCAGCATAAGTCATATACTATCCTATTTATCTGTGTTTCATCCACTATGAATAAAATATAATTGATACCAGCAACAATTTGGAAATTAATGATTGTTGTAGTTTGTTTACTTTATAAATCATTGGTAAACTTACTTTAGATTACAGCTTTGTATACTACTGGCTGTTACTCGCGACTTCGTACTTGTTAAAATCGAATCTCGCCTTGACTCTGTGCATCGTCAGCAAGTTTGGGCTTGCAACTATTGCATTACACGTCGCTGTCATCAGAACGTGTTTCTAGTCTAGATTATACAAAGCTAAGTTATTGTGGATAATTTGTCCTACAATAATTATAGATACAAATCGAAATTATTGTCGCCCATTTGTATCGCATGTTTACCTATGTATAACAAAACTCCACCTATTAGTGAGGGTTGACGACACAAAGTAACCAATCTTTCAGGAGTTATCTTCACAAAACCATATTATTTATTATAAGTAATAGGGGGTAATAGTAAACAATTATAGTTGACATTATTTAAGTATATTAAATTTATTGATGTAGGAAGGAAAGGCCGCTTACTTACTGATATTTTTCATTCCATTTGAAATAACTATAACTGGAAGCGACTGATTAAAATTTGTACTTACAATATAAGTAGATACCTACCTATATTGATACTATTATTATTTTTATACATATACTAGCTAGTGCGCGCTACTAATAACCTATTAGGGGAAGTAGCGAACCTGAAATACGCAGACGAATTGGCATGGCAATGACAGCGATGACTCAACCTACCTAGTAAAGTTTGGAAGGACAGAAATATAAACCATCGGACCAAAATACACCTGTACCCTTGTTTTTTCCATTGCTTTGTATGGCGCAGAAACCTGGACTTTCAAAGCGGCAGATGGGCAGAGAATCGTCGCTTTTGAGATGTGGTGCTGGCGCCGTATGCTGCAGATACCATAGACAGCCTTTCCCACAAATGTATCCATTCTGCGCCAGCTAAAAATTGAGAGGACAAAGCGCCTATCAACTACCTGCTTGCAACGAATAGTGCGGTACTTTGGCCTCGTTGCACGCAGAGAAACTTACAACTTGGACCGCTTGATGATCACTGGAAAAATTTAAGGCAAAAGACCGAGAGGCAGAAAGCGGAGGAATTAGACACGTCTGTCAGTGCCGCACTACACCAAGCGAAGGAGACAACTGGTTGACCAAATAAAAAGGAGTATACGATCCTCAGTAGTCAGGGAACGATTGTGGAGAGACTGCGCGCGGCTTCACTCGCGTGGCACCAACATTTTGATTAGCATGTACTTATACTATTCCAGGTCACTGTCTACGCCTATTCCAAGTTTCATCGAAATCGGTTCACTGGTTTAGGCGTAATTGAAACACAAACATCTAAACAAACTTACAAACTTTCAGCTTAATTTATTAGTGGGATCACCATACTATATGAAAGTTATCTTGTATTAAGAACTATTAAAACTTTACTATTAAGAACTGCATTTTTCACAATAGAAAATGTGAAGGTAGCCAACAATCAGTTAATTTAATTACAAGACTACCAAACGGTCTATGTCATGGTAATTGCCGAGCTGTCTGTACAGCTTATCATTTTAATTGATCTAGCGATTGAAAGACTGAATATTCTATGGTAAATTATTAGCTAAAAGTGCCTTGTAATTAGACGGCATTGTATGTAATGACGACGGAAAAGCTGTCTCAATTATACGATTTATCTACAGTTAAATATGAAGTGCAATAATAGTGCGGAATAAAGGCAGGCCAATGATGATGAAATATGGGGTGCGATGCAGTATTTTTAATGTTGCATCATTAAAAACTGACACCGTAACTGCGGCAAAATAATGCTAATTAGTTTTTTTTAAACTCATGTCCAAAATACGTAGGTAGGTACTTAGTGGCTCGTAGTACTTAGTGTACCTACCTATATGAAAAATTAAAAAAACCGACTTGCATTATTTGACATACACATAGGTATCCAAAATACTAATAACTGCATCTTAATCATTAAAATTGCTACCGGAACAACTTACCTCAACCGTAGAACAACTTTCCACAAAAAACGGCCTAAATTAAAATACATTAATAATTTAATATAATTGACCCCATAATCAAAATCTAGAATAAATTCTGCATCTGTTAACATCTCTATATTGAACTTTAGTCCATTTTTTTGACGTTCATTTTACGTGTTATTTGAAAATATACCTAGGTATATTTTCAAATAACACACACAATAACAATATTTATCCATATTTTTTACTTTTACGAAAGTACTTTGGTTCATGAAGTGCAATGAGACATAAGTAGTGGTTGTTGGAATTTATCAGTCAGTTGGTAGACCTAGGTACTTTCAGTAAGACAATAATCTGCCCATTTTTCGTACCGAGCCCTCGTGTTGCTACCCACTGGCCTGGCACATCTAAATGTGCGTGCTATTAAACCATGAAAGTCCATCGGCCTCTGGGGTCTTCGTAATCCAGCAAATTATCATAAAACCAGGTCAAGGTTATTAGCCATCTAATTGACAATGAAAATTATCTCATTCGACTGTAAGTGCAATTGAAAGATCCAATTTTCAGATCGTTCCGCAGTTTTCATAAGCGTTTATTCAGGCTCGGACATTAATCCTGGACTTATTCAGATTGGATGGGAACCGTCAATATGGAAAGTGGTTGTTTTTGTGGAGTGTTTCGTATATATAAGTAGGTACCAATGAATTGTTTTTCACAGTGATTTTTATCACAGATTTATCTTTATAAACGATTTGTGGATAATGATACTTAGGTACTCATCTTTCATTGTTAGAAATCACAGATGCGTTTATTATTTATTGTCACAAAGTACCTATTTAGTATTAATTCTGCCTGTATACACAAGTGCCTAATTATGTACCTAAACATTTTTTATAACATATAAATAATATACCTACCGATAGTTGGAGAGTTACCTAGGTAGGTTGACTTACTCCACAATTGCTTATTTATAGTATATTCGGTGCCCCGAGGCTGAGAAATGATGTAGGTACCTAATCCCCACCTAATCTAATGTTCGACTGCATTGAGAAGACAAGATTCTCCGAATCGCAGGTCCTAGTGAGAGACAGATCGGATACTTTTGTCATTTCAATTCTAATAACCAATACATTTACTCACTATTCTACGTGAATAATATAACAATGTGAACAAACAAACAAAAAAGGTGTATAATTAGGAAACATTACGAAGGAATATTTTAATTTTGTACTAGGCATAAAACCTATTAGGGTAAAACCGGGATAGATGCCACACTTTTTGAAATAGTGTCATAATTTTAAAACAGTTAATTTACCATAAATTATCTCAGTTAATATAACTAGTTTAATGTTTTATCTTATACTATGACTTGTTTTTATTGACCTAACAATTACAGATTTTGCAGAAATTAACTTTTTGCAAAACCATTTTTTTTGAGGATAGATGCCTACCTGGATGATAGATGCCCCACCATGAAAATGCTAAGAGGGATAGATGCCCTATCGAATAAAATTAGTAAAATTCATAGTTATAAAATATTTTATTATTCCAAGATATTACTCAAGCTCGCACTTCTTCCTTTTTTGTATTTTCTTGGCATGGTTCACCTGAAATCAGTAGACATTAATTAAAATACACGTTAGTCAAAATAAAAAGGTATTTATTTCAGATTAATCACAAGGATCACTTTGAAACGTCTTAAAAGCTTGGTGACCAACGTCTTAAAAGCCTAGAAGAATCAGGCAACAAAAACGGCTATCTTTTTTTTTCGGTGATCCATTCTCATATGTTTAGGTACATGTCTCTATGGGCATCTATCCCTTCAAAAATCGGGGCAACTATCCTTTTTGATATGGATAGATGCCCTTTCATTAAAAAAAAAAACTAAATCCAAAATAACAATGATTTTTACCAAGGTGTAAACCTAATGAACCAGTGTATTGACATAATAAAAAATATAGCAAAATTTATAACTACATTAAAAGTTATACTGCGGCAAATAATCACCTCTGAAACTTTGAAGCAGTCGTAGCGTTCGCTGCGGAGATGATCACACAAAAACGTTAAACACGTTGGTTCTGCAGCCACAACCAGCGGGGCCTGAGGTTTGGGGCGCCTGAGCTTCTTAATGAAACTATTAATTCTTTGTTGCGATTTTGGGAAATTAGGTTTTTTGAATACGAGGCGTCTATCCCACTGCGGCATCTATCCTGGTTTTACCCTATGGTATTATTTATTCGAACTTCCAAGCTTAGGATTTACACCCATTCCACCCATATTCTAAGTCGTAACTCCGACCTCCACTCAATGCTCACAAGTGCAAAAAAGTTTATAATTTATCAGGCTTACCATAGAACGTGACATAAAGTTATTCCACCGAATAAATCAAGAATAACCATACATTTTTACAGTTTACACTCCGGAATAACTTTATGTCACGTTCTATGGTAAGCCTGTATAGCTATAAGCTCAGACAAATATAAAAATGAAATGACGCTAATTGCTGTTATTTGGTTGTGAACAATTAATAAAATTATGAATTGGAGACTATCTTGATGATGATAAATTAAATTAGTTTATTATGTAATGAGGAGGAGGCTTTCACCGCCACATATTTAAATTAACATGCATATTTTTTTACTATCGATGGCGGCGATGGGTTTGCAACCTGTCACGTATGGAATACTAACTTCTGCAAGATGTGGGCATTTATCAAATATGTACATGCCTCTGACTACCCCCTTAGACATCTTCAAAGGATCTGGAATATAAAGATCTGAGAGAATGTCTACCGCGCCTTGGGGATACAGTCGTGACCCTGACCCTGTATTTTTTTACTATTTTTTATTTAAGTACTGTTATCTAAGTGTGGAAATAAAGCTTATTTTTTTTGTTATAGGTAATTTTATTACATTGTTAAATGGTTCTTATTGCATTCTTTAGTAAAAAATAGTTTTTAGTTTAGCTACTCGACACTAGATGTCACTTTTGAGTATTACAATTAATCATACCGCTCCGCTAAGTAATGCTCAGCCAAGATTGAGTGAATCGGAGGTATGTGTAGCTATAGGTACCTACTTACATGTTATTATGATATATAAAGTTGAATTCTGAAATATAAAGTTCCATTTACTTCAGTTTCAGGTAAATTAAATGTGTAGTGAATAGTGATGACCCTTGGGAAATCTGTCTTTGGTCCATAATTTAGATCGTGAAAGCAGCTTATGTGGACCATATTGGCATTTATTAAGTTCTTCAATAACGATTAGAACATACATCATCATCATTTGCCTGTCGGCACAACATGTTCTCTTCTTTCACTCTCCCCTATCACTCGTCATCTTCGTATTCACTCCCTTCTTACCTATATCTTCTTTCACACAATCCATCCACCTTTTCTTTGATCTATCTCTACTCACATATCCATCCACATTCATTTCCTCATTTCCTTCGAACGATTAGAACATACCTACATGAACAAGTGTAAAATAGGTATTTATAGAAAAAAAACCTTATAACTATTTATGTATAGTATGTCTTCTATTTTATTTAATGTTTATTTTGTGTCGTCTACATTAGAACTTTTGTCTTTAAACCACACCTTTTCCGTATGTGGAAACTTGTAAACATCAAATGGGTCTACGTCAAATGGGTGTGTTCCATAATCTTAGTACCTGCGTTTTTGCCTAGCTGTAAGTTTTCCAAAAATTTGTAAAATAAATTAAAGTGAACCAAATAGACGCAAGCAATATACAGGAAAGTCAGAAGGTTGCAAGGGGTTGTTAATAATGAAGTGAAGGAAGGTAGAGTAATTAAAATGATCACGTCGCGTTCCATTCTGACCTACAAACTAATACCTACCTAAATAGTGCATCGTACCTATTCGTACAAATGTTTTTTTCATCTTTAATATTAATATTATAAAGAGGAAAGATTTGTTTGTTTGTTTGTTTGAAATGAATAGGCTCCGAAACTACTGGGCCGATTTTAAAAATTATGATGATAGTATAATGATTTTTAAAGGCCTTATGGTACGATCATTGTAAAGCTCGGAGTGCTTTGCTAAGCGGAAAATCAAAATCAGTATCACCGAGCGCTAGTATTAGTTAGCGTTTCTACATTTACCTATTATACATAGAAAACACCCAGACCCGAGATAATTACTTGTAGATCATACAAACATTTTGTCCCACCGCGGGGACCGAACCCGCAACCTCCTGCGTCGCAAGCGGACAGACCTTCGCCCACTACACTACAGGGTAGTAGGTATAAATCCATACTAATTATAATATAATATATTTTTGTAATTAGTAAAAAATGAGTGAAAGAGAGCAAAGAGCAGGTAAGGTACTCTACCGCTGTGATCTGTATTCGAAAAATTATGTACTCTAGGTATTTTTATGGTAGAGTATATTTTGGGTGAAAATGTTGAAGCGAAAACGTTGAAAATGTTCTATTTAAATTAATGTGTCGAGTACCTGAAATACCTTTTGGAATCAGGTTACATCTGCATTGCGGTTTCAAATCCCAGTGCATTGGCATCACTTGAAATTTTAGGCAGATTATTTTTGTAATCATTATTTATATTTTCATTGTAGTTTAACGATATTTCACCAGCGATACCGGTAAAATACAATTTAATAATGTTATTATTACTTATTATGCATCAAGTTGAATGCAGAATTTTGACTACATAGGTATTGTCGATTTCAATAACTTTTCATGGACGGCTGCAGTCTACATAACTATCAGACGCAATGTACCAATACTGAGTGGGTGAAGTGTGATCGATAGGTGCACGTATATAAAAGGCCAACCCACAAACATTCACCTACAAACATTTAAATAATGTACTAGTAAATGTACATAAACGTTGATTATCCCAACAAGTACTCACATTATTAGGTAGATGATGGCAAAACTTTTGCGGTATGTGGGTTGATGTATTGTATTAGACAGTTTTACATGAATTTTCACTTAGTTTATTCTATCTTGACTGTCCTTCTTGTGACAGGGTCTCAGGTGCGGGCACAGCTAATAATGGTAGCCGTTGAAACATGATGAAGTTATGACCAAAATAGTAACTTCCATATTTTGTACAAAATTTTTATCTCATATTTTCCATGTCTATGCATTTTTCCTTTAATCTATGTTCTCCCATTTGTATGTATAAATATTTCTGTTCTTGTTACGTATGTTTTACACCATTAATATTCAACATTATCATCATCATTGGCTATTTTCATCTATTGCAGATTCTTATGCGGCGTCAATCAGGTTCATGGCTGTTAATGTCCATTACAAATACATAAAAGTATAGTCAATGAAAAGCTTCGATATACTTTTATTTTTTGATGAATTTACTCAGCTATTGTCGTTGGCTGCACAATCGGGGTAGACTAATGGCTTGCGTGCTAACTTTCGGCCCTAAGGTGACGATATTCTCCACCAGAGACTCGCCACAGAATAAATTCTACTAAAATCACGCAATTTTTCACTGATGTGACCTAATTTGAGTACCTATGCTGTATTAGAATTAGTGTTATAACGAGTGTTATAATTAGGTACCTATATCATTTGAAAAATACCTAAACTACAAGCTTTAAATATCAAAGAAAAAAGGCCGAACCATAACGACAGTAAGATTTTTAGAGTTGGGTTACTTAAAGGTCAGGTAATGCCAATACCTATGTATACCTAGTATAGTAGTAGTAGTAGTAGTAGTTGCTTGTTACTGTAAAATAAATAATTGTTTTGAGTTTCGCTCCAAGATAGGAGGTACCTTTTCACACATACATCAAGTGAAAAGAGGTTTTCCGTGTATTAAGATTTCCTGCAGATTGCTTTTAATTACCTCACGAATAATGCTTCGCCTACACATTATATATTCATACATCTCAACTTGATTCCCTTTTATCAGTTTGGAGGATATGGATTTTACTTAAATCTCCTGTAACGTAGTTTCATACATAATATGCTACCTTTTGTTGGATTATTTTATGCTTGGAGGCGTATTTTGCACGCGTAAAAATATCCGCTGAGGCATCCTAAGCTCATTATAGCTTAGAGTAGGCAACTAGCAGGTAAAATATTCAGTCTTTGGCTGTTTTTAAACGAAGTAGATTGAACATTTTAAGCAATATGCACTTTCTTCTCAAATGAAAGGACCTTAAATAATGTTTGTTAGAGTTCTCTCCAAATATAAATGTATGGCTTGAGACATTTCCACAGCAATTTATTCTAATCATTAGCGTTGATCTCAGTGAATGAGGTAGGTATATACTTACCCTATAGTAGGTATGTTTAAGATTACCTTCTTCTTCTTCCTGCCTTTATCCCACTAAGTGGGGTCGGCACAACATGTTTCTTTCTTCCATTTCCCTCTATCACTCGTCATATCAGAACTCACTCCTTTCACTAACATATCCGCATTCACACAATTCATACATCTTTTCTTAGGCCTACCCCTACCGATATATCCATCCACCTTCATACTCATCACTCGTCATGTTATATGACTTTCATCCCTCCTCATGACATGCCCATACCACGCTAACCTTCCAAATCTCAATTTGTCAGTCACTGGCGCTACTTTCAAACTTCCCCTGATGTACTCATTCCTTATCTTGTCCATTCTAGTTACTCCACACAGGTTTAAGATGACCTATTTAAGATTTAACAATCTTTTTAGAAAAAGTAAAATACCTTACAAAGAAAGTAAGCCATAAAAACAAACATATCGATGTGCGAAAGTCGAAATCCAATCTCAATACCGAGCAAACCATGGACGATACGAGCAACATGATTTACGATGTCTCTCCGCCCTACCTTCTTACTTTCAACATAAAACTTCTTTATTGCCAAGCGCCCTGCTATTTTCATAACAATTCAGTTAATATGGTAAAAAGCAGTCGGATTTACTCTAATACATGCATCATTTTAGAATAAAATATAATTTGTACCTACATGCTGTCTTCTAGTAGAAATATTATATTAAACCAACGTTTTGCAAACCAAAACTTTCTATCTTTCCTTCATGATCCCGGAAACAGCTTCCCCACACTTGTCTTGTTCCACGCAAAACTTAACGGGTACGAAGTCACCACGACTATGGAGTACTATAGAGTAGAAATAGTATTTTTGTCTATGAAAAATACGATATATGGATTAAATCAATAACAAAACTAATCAGCTTTTAATTAAAAATAATTATTCGCTCAGAAATTGACAATGATGTCACTGCCTGTCCACAATATAGCACAGAAAGAGGCCGACGATGATAACTTTAAATAAAGGAAAGTGAAGACAATAGGTGCAAAATTAATAAGTTATGGGTACCTTACACCTACCTACAGAAAGCTAAAGAATACTTCGGCTCATCGCGGGAGATAACTATGATCAATGTAGTTTGAAACTTAAAATTTTGTTAGGGACGCATAGCGGTAACGTTTTTTTTACGTTAATACGCTCGGCCTCTTGCCTTGATTCTACTCGTGGTTATGTTGACAGAATAGGAATAGAATCTATGAAAATAAAGTAAAAATAGTCTATTGAAACCAACGATTCTGTGAAACACGGTAAAGCGATTGAAATACTATTTCCGCCTTGCAAACATTTTCATCTTCGTTTCCGTTTTTCTGTTTCTGTATTCTGTTGGGAGAAAATGGCAAAAATAAATAAATATTGTGAAGTTTGTATCTTTTGTCGCACACAGCATAATTAGGCCCCAAACTAAGCAAAACAAAAATTCCAAATATATATTTTAGTCGAAATTGCAATGATCATTCTCACCTCTATATGTAAGAATTTCAGCTTTTTTTAGTAAGTATTAATAGTTCCAATAATTTTGCAGAGGCTTATTCTAGAAATATATTTCAACAAGAAACTTTACAAATTTCAAAATAAGATCTTGTGACAATGGCACCATTCCTTTCGGTAAATAAAAGAGCTCAACAAAAGCATCGAGCCTAACAGCACCATTAGACAAACACATTTACCTCAAAGCCCCTGAATTCAAAAAATGCCTCCATGCTAAAGTGTACTCTGCATCGCGGTCTCAAGATTCAAGTTCCTTTGCGTTATAAGGCAAGGAATTTGTCCCAACCCTTGGTAGGAAGTTATGACTCTGTGATGTTTGCTTTCAAGCTACCAAAGGTCGAGTAATAATGAAATGTAAAAATCGATTTTACACTGTCATTTTTCAATTTGTAAGCTTTCAGATAGTTATTTTTAAGATCATTATCACGTAGCCCTAATGTTCACCCTTGAAAGCTTAAATATACTCGTTCTTAAAACATATCAAATACACGAGTAAAGCCCTATCCATGGCTTTACTACATTTTTAATACATTTTTAATTAGTTGGTAATGCCTTTTTAAAAGGAGAACGCAAGGGGGTTTTAATTCGGTGCAAGCTACGTTGTCGGTGATAATCATGC
This sequence comes from Epirrhoe alternata, assembly GCA_963565295.1. Lineage (NCBI taxonomy): Eukaryota > Metazoa > Arthropoda > Insecta > Lepidoptera > Geometridae > Epirrhoe > Epirrhoe alternata. The sequence goes on from OY751375.1 coordinate 9,797,410, forward strand.
TAACTTAACGTATGCGTTTCATGGTAATGCATATACGGAGTACCTTAGAAAAACATAAAAACCTGATCATGACTCCCAAGAAGATTAAATTATCATATAAATACTTTGGCCTTTGGGGCGGTTAAATTCCAACTGCAGAAATGACGTATCGATCCCATTCGATTTCTACAGCCACTTTAGCGTTCCCCTCACGACTACATCGTCAGTATACTCACGTCAGACCTCATGTAAATAATCCACAATACAAAATGTAGTCGTCGAATTAAGAGAAAACAAATTTAGCAGCACGAACTCCGGCACCCTCGCTTCCGTGCGTAGCGTGACAAAAATACGTGACGACATATTTTGTTTGCTGTTACGATTTTTTTTGTCAATGAATCAACAGACTGACATGATTGTCTCTGATGGGGTTCATGAAATGGGCCCAAAGTGCACGAACATTATATTTTCTTTTAGCGTTCATGATCATTAAAGATGAGGGGTAAGAAGCAATAACGAATTGGTGGTACATTTTGCAAACGCCTAATTTCACACCTTTTACAGAACATAGCCTACGAACATACCAATCAGATTCGAGTCCGGCTACATAAACAATACCTTCACAAAATACGCAACTTTAGTCAACTTCAGCTGAATAGCTATTAGCGAGTTGCTTGTTCGGGGCAAACAGTTGCACAACTGTTCTTTGTCCGCCCGCTCGGCTCAACAATAGCCAGGTGAAGTTCAGAACAAAACCTTTTTAACACAGTTTTCTTGTAGCCCGCGGACAAACCGGGCCGACGCTTTGATATCAGTTTATTCAACGAGAATACCATCACAGATTGGGTTAGTCAAATGGTTTTCATCCCTTCGGTATTTTAGTTCTATTTTCTCGGCTTGGGGTTTTCAATTTAGAGCAATAAGCGAGACGTTTTGACTTTATATTTCTACTAGCTGCGCTCCCGCGGTGTGACTCGCGGTCCCTCGGGGTTATTTCATTTTTTCGGGATAAAAAGTAGCCTATGTTCTTCCCTGGGATACACAACCTTAATCCATGCCAAATGTCAGCCTTATCTATTCAGCGGTTTGGGCGTGAAAAGGTAACAAGCAGACAGACAGACCAGTGGCGTAGCTAGGTAGCCAAGGGCCCTGGTGCAAAAAAAAAACCGGGGCCCTAACTGAACGGTTTAACATTTCATACATTTCATGTGAAAAGCGGCATGTGAGTTCCTAGCATTACATAAGTCAAAGTGCCAGGAACTCGCGTGCCACGATACTTCACATAAAGTGTATGCCGTTTTGGTAATTAATTCCTTTAGACGCATGTGGAGTCTTAAGCGTTATCTATGGATTCGATTTCTATTCTATTTCGATTTAGGTATACGGTGGCCTCACTTGATGTCTTGAGTCAAATATTGAAGTCGATTTTCTTTGTAGAAACACCCAGACCCGAGATAAATACTTGCAGATCATACAAACATTTAACCCACGGCGGGGATCGAACCCGCAACCTTTTGCGTTTCACCCACTGCGCCACAGAGGTCGAGGTCAAATAATGATTGTTACTACTAATGATTGTGACAGTTTAATGCTACTATATTTAGATAGTTCAAACTCTCGATTAACGCATAGGCTTTTTATCCCGGAAAGTGAGTATTCACGAGGGAGCGCTGGTAACACCGTGGTGCGCCACTGGATGCCATATTGTTTATGTATTCCGTTTGCCTAGTTTGATATATGCTTCTGGCTGACAAACCTAAAAGAAAATCTACAGCATACGTTAGTACTTAGCTCGTTTTAAACGAGTTTTAAAAACCTCGAAATGCTGTATAAGGAAATAACGTGAACTATGAACTAGAGTTAAAGTATGAAGAGTAGGCTAAGCGATATAATTCTTCTTTCATTTTTAATTTTAGGCCATGAATAGGTACAGCTTAAACAATATATTATTTATTATATTGAACTGTGCAAGAAAAATAAAGCCTTAACTAACTTAAGTTATAGGTCCACAAACTCAAAAGTAATAACTGGACTCCTTGTTAGTGTAAATAAATTAGCGAATTTAAATTAATCCCCGAAAACTTTGCAAAGAAGCTACAGTGAACAAACCGCTTTAACTTGACACAAGACAACACAAGACAAACCCAGCAGCAAATCCTCTAATTTTTTTTTTAAGTCTAACAAAATATGCTAAGTAGTTCTAAGTTAGGTACTTAGATAGAACACACAAAACGTTGCATTAAAACTTTTCAGTTGAATACGACGACGCCGACGTACCGTGTATAAAAGTATGGTATAGGTAAGTACCAAAAAAACTGTTGTATTGCATTGGAAATGCAGTAAAGAAAATAACAAAGATAAAATGTTTTGTACTCAGCTTCAGTTTTGTTTCATGTTTTCTGTTGAAATCGTGATTAAGTTAAGCTCAATGGTCCTTGTCTACCTATTGGTATTTATCTCGTATTTTATCGCGAAGATGTGCAGTCGGTAAAGTCTGGACCAGACACAGCGTGGTGTTTGGACCTCAGCTGCCCTCTTTCAAATTATCTGAAGACGTAAAATAAGTTTTATCACTGTAGCTTTAGATCTATTATCGTGTGGTGAGACTAGTGACGCCAGTCTCGGGTTCAAACTTCTACAATATAGCTTTCGCGACTTAAAGCAATTCAAGTTGAAATTGTTCTCTTGCAGTAAACTTGCAATAAAGTTGGTCATCGTATTTATAGTTTTTGTTACAGAAAATAATCTGAATTCTGACACAGACTTTCAGACTTTTTAAAATAAAATTGATGCGATTTATTTAAACGGTTCCAGTGCTAAAGGTTTATTTACCTAATACCTACTATCTATGAAATAGTTCATCAGTAGGTCGCCCACTCCATACTTTACTTTTTATCTCTGTAAACAAATAGGTACCTACCTACCGACGATACTTATCCTTCTGTTTATTTCCTACTGCTTTTAGGTAATTTATTTATGTATTTCAGGCAACATAAGAAAGAGTTACAAGATCTTAAATTAACTTAATACACGGCCCATTTTGCTTTAATCAGATAAATATACCTAACCTTACAAAAAGTATAGGTATTATAAGCAGCACATTATTCAAATTGGAAAGAAACTCGTCACAGACAGAGCCACGCGATCCCCTAGTCAATAAATACTTTCAAAGTTCTTGCAGTAACCAATAAAAAATGTTTATCGTTTGAGATTATGCAAAACCGTTTGAATGCAGAATACATGTGGGTCATTGTGTTCCAATCCATTATTTCGTAATACCAGTTCGTTCACTGTTTCTTTATAAATTATTCATAATACTATACTCATTTGGAATATCTGTAGCTTTAGGCACGTTCTCCACCAGTGAGCGAGATTTATGCAAAACGCAATTTATACAGGCACCGCAGCCTGCACGCGGTATGTGTCTTGGTGTGTGTAGGCACAGCGAGATATGTGCCGTTGGCCCTAACTAACGTTGGCCCTAATGTCATTCATCCAACGAGAGGATCTAAAAAATTACAGTAAAAAGTTGGCGCATGCTTTGTCAGTTGACCAGCTCGTGTCAGTTTTATCAAAGGAATCTGCGCCTACGCTCGCGATTGGTCCATATTGGCTGCTTGTTTAGTCTTTTTGTGACATTTTATCTTCTGTTTTACAACCATCGGGGTTTCACGTGGTGGTTTCGTCCTCACCTTATTTATTTATAACAAATACTATTATACGTCAGTAGCTTAAAGCAATTTCGAGAACGGGCATTCTCATTGGCCCTCCAGGGTACCTAAATACTAAACTAGTCAAACTCGTGAAATGTGTATGCCTAGTAAATAAATCAGCCAACATTGACACCAGCGCGTCATGTGTAGAGCCGGCCTTAGTGGAACACAAATCCGATACGTAATAGTTAAAAATCCGTATGAGTACGAAACTGCGGTAAACACGATGTAAGTTTTTGAGAGTGACGTAACGATCCAGATTGCGTTGCTAAACAACCTAGTTGCAATCTGCGAAATTGGCATAATATGGCCTAACAAGGTAAACGTGAACTCACAAAATGTGTATTGCACTTTCGTAGGTAGGTAAGTACAGTCATCGACAATAAAATGTATACACTCCATACTTTTAAAATTAATATCACACTTAAACTACTAGATGTAGGTTAAAAACCAAAAGCGGAAATTTATATCACATTAAATTAGAGGCGAACTTAATAAAAATATCAGAATATTGTTGGACATGTTTATCTGTACATGCCCAACAATATTCTTATATTTTTTACTCCACAATGTTTCAATCCATGTTTATCTGTACATGGATTGAAACATTGTGGAGTGTATACATCTTATTGCACGTGACTGTACTATTCGCATCCCAACTAAATTAGTCGGTTAAAAATTAGTTCACGTTTACAACAAACAACGTCGACTTAGTGTCGAAGATTTCCTTCACGGGAGGAACACACAAGCTCTGCATCTTTGTAGTGGTTTTAATGTTATGTCCAATATGTTCGCTGAAGTGGAGTCTTGTTTGAAAACTGCTCGGAGGCTTTGAGTTTTTTTGTCTAGCCATGTAATAAAACCAGCTTTTAAAATTCAGGTATTTACGAGTACCTACATGACTGCGCTATTTCATCCTTTGTAAAGATCTATGGACCAAACAAAAACCTCTCTGTTGGTTATATTTCTAATTGTTGACATTTAATAAGGATAATTTTAATGGATACCTTTATTTTTTCCACACTACGAACTACGGTCGTGATTCGAGTTCATATTTGGATTGATACTTTTACCGTAAAACTTCATACTCGCTTTTAATTTACTTCATTGTAAACTTATTATGTCTTGTCGATATTTGGTTGGCTTATTCCCAGAGGTCCACAACTCGTTCATACTTTGATTCCCAACGGGTCCACGTAATTTAACTTTATTTCTAAGACAATGTCATGGTACATTGATCTGCTCCAGCGTTACATTAGATCAGTGATCAACGTGACATGCTTACATTTAATTTTTTTATACCTTCACTCTGCAATTTCACCAAAATCAAGTAGCTAATCGGTGGCAAACGGGAATTATTATGGGCTAGCCACCCCCGCGAGGCGGGTAAGTGTTACCATCTGCCTCAGCGTGGGGGCAGACGGTAATAATTCGTATAAATTCAATAGCTAGCCGGGCTTTTATCATCATTGTAATACCAAATCTACTAGATTTGGCCTCGAATCTTTTTACATAACATAGCAGTACCTACATCGGTACGGTAGTATTGAGCGGGTTCGCAAACCAATGACATAGGTTGTTTTTAGGGTTCCGTACGTCAAAAGGAAAAACACGGAACCCTTATAGGATCACTTGGTTTTCCGGCTGTTTGTCTGTCAAGGCCTTTACGGGGAGAACGCGTGGAAGTATCGAGATTAAATTAATGCCATATCAGTACTCAGGTATACAGTCCTTAGGAGTTGTAAAAAAAATCTTTCGAGTTAACGTACAAAAAGATACGGCCGTTTATGCAGCAAAAAACGTTTATTTCGACACTTTCAAGAGAATCAGTGCTCATACAGCGTAGTTACTCTCCGTTGACCTAGAACTACGGGCAAATTAAATTCTCTTTTACTACCTACAAGTAACATTTGATGTTTCACAGATCTGAATATTTTCCAAATCTACAACATGACCAAAATTTTTACAAATATTTGAAGGTAATAATTTCCTACAATAAGTTTATTTTAGTAAATAACAAAAACAATAGCCATTCTTAAAAGTCAAATTGTCAATCGACTTTTGTTGTTGACTGTACATTTGTAATCAAATCCACTAAGGGATTTGTAAATGGGAAAAAACAGGAGACTCGATGCCTCTACAAACATACATTTTATAATCGATCTACAAATTGGTTTGGAACCCTTGGTGAGCGAGTCCGACTCGCACTTGTCCGGTATTTTTTGGCGCAATGCCAGTCATTTCTTGCTTGCTCGGGGAAGGACCTCCTACGCAAATAGCGGCTTTATCATAATATGCAAGCCAGCGAGATACACGACTTTGAACGACTTTCAGATAACATTTGGCAGTGGGAGTGTATTCACTTCAGCTCATCTTAGCCACACCATTCATCAGACTTAATGACCCTATCCTGTCATAGATAGAACTCTTTTCTGCCTGTAGTTACAGTTGGATTAGTTGGTTGTCGCTTGTCGCATCACATCACACTGTTCTTTTTTAAACTATGATAATAAAATGAATTGAATGTGCTGTATTCCTTGATAACGGATGGTAGAACTTATCAAAGTAGTAAAACGGATAGAGAGAATTAGGGAAGCCCTTTGCACAGTGGTGGGACTGAATAATTGTATTAATACTAGCTATCCGTCGCGGTGTAACCCGCGTTCCCTCGGAAAAACTTCACTTTCCCGGGATAAAATATAGTCTATGTTCATCAGGGGTAATGCAGTATTCTAATGGTGAAAGAATTTTTCAAATGGGTTCAGTAGTTTTGGAGTCTATTCAATTCAAACAAACAAACAAATCTTTCGTCTTTATAATATTAGTATAGATTATTGTGATAGAATGCGAGAGTGGTGTGTTTATTGTTACTTCGTCACGCTGAAACGATTGAATCGTTTTGTATGAAAGTTGTGAAGGTAGCTGATAGTAGGTATAGAGGCTACTATTTATCCCGATAAAGTGAAGTTCTCGGCGTGGGATGGCAAACGAAATTCATGTTGACTGAACTGCGGGTGTCACTGCGGGGCACAGCTAATTGTGTGGCCTGATAGCTTCTGATCCGAGGGTCTTTTAAATGAACTCGGTGTCTCAGAATATGCATTTTTTTTGCTTTTATTTATGGTACATAATGTAAAATACTTACACTTCAAAGGCTTTTTAATAAAATTTAAAAGCTTAGCTATTGTCGGTGCAATGATGTAATTTCCTCCATTTAACTCGCTACAATGCGTTCTCTTTTACTTCTATAAACGACATTTACGACGCAAATTGTGTATTGTGTAACTCTGTGCATTATATTTTTTCCATAGTATGAAGTCTTTATGAAGTAGGTCAATATATGTAGGCAATAATGCGAGCGTGGTTAGCGAACTTTGCTGTACAGTTTTAGTGATGTGTTGCACAAATTGTTAGCTAAACACCTACCTACCTATTAGTTAAGACGAATGTGAGTGCCTACTCAAACCTATTAAGGTTTTCAGGCACAATATTATGATAAATATGTAGTTACTCAAGTAAATAATTGCTGTCAATTGCTGCTGTCAAGATCATCGCATCGGCGTCAAAAACACCGTTAGATAAAATAAAAATAATGCTGGAATTTTTCACACAGCATCATCTAGCCCCAAAGTAAGCAGAGCTTGTGTTATGGGTACTACATGACTGATATACTTTTTGTTTGTAAATACATACATACATACATATTATATGTAAAAGTAGTTTTTATGTAGAATGAGGTTTTTATCCTAAAAGTCAACATGAGTTTCGTTTGCGTATGGCAAATTCGTGAAAACTTCATTTTATAGGAGTAGTGTAGCCTGTGTCCTTCCGGTCACTCTATTTCACATTCGCCGAACTATTTGCTGAACTTTTCATTGAAGATAACAGGCGATGAGGCCCTCTACACGTTTGTGACCGTCGGCATTCGTCTATCATCGGCGAATATGTAAAGGGCCCATCTATATTTTTTCTACAACCTCATGTAGCAGACGCAAGAAGCGCTGGTTCGCAGCCTACTGTGGGACAATATTCACATTAAGTATCTGTAAATACTTATTCTTGAGACAAAACTTCTGCAGCTTCTTGATTGATATTCAAGAAGCTCTATTCAAAGTCAAGCATTGTTCTAAACGATCTTTCTAAGCTCAAGTAAATAATGTTTACGTCACCAGAATTTTTAAAATAACGGCAAAAATATTCTAAAAAACATGATACAAGATATAATGCAAAATTCTTTAAATTATTGGTTTAATATTAAAGGACGCGTCTAACAAATCCGACCTTCGTCAAACTACCTTCATTCAGATTGGTCTCTACTATTGAAGAGGATCGCAAACCGTTTCGTCCAGCTTCCAACCTCATCATTTCCCCTTACAAGGGCACTTAAAATAAGAAAGACGAAAGTGGTCAGCCTTTATGGCACTTGTGGGGTCTTATCATTGAAAAGTAAAAGCATTGGGATGCCGGCCAAAATTCATTCCATTTAAAACTTGTTTCAGAAACAAGATAAATTTTAATTAAATTAAGATGAAATTAAACAAAAATGTTTTGGCACGATCAAAGTTAATTTCATTAGTCAACAATCATTAATAATGGTTACGCAAGTAGTACCTACACATTTATGGCTTCGGTTCGAATGAAAACGAAGCTCGTTTGTGTTTGGTCGTTTTGCAAATTCGAAAGCTGATACCTACTTTGTTGCTCCTACACGCTGAAACGACTGCATGATTTGAATGAAATTTCCTATGGAGGTAGCTTATAATGCATGCATTATATCGGAAAATTAAACTTTTTCGAAGGGTAACATCGCTGAGCGCAACTACCTATACAGATACTACGATAGGATCGCATGGAATAATCTGATTGTAGATGATGATGATGATGACAAATATTTTGTAGCATATGACCTCAGAATGGGAAAACCACAATCGGTGCATGAGGCTGCAATGCGAAGGATGTCGGAAGTATTATGTAATCGCTCCGTCACACTTTAACATAATGAAAGTGTAATTATACGTATGATCCATTAGAGCGCGGAGAGTACGGTCACGAGCCGGGCCGTACCACACACCTCTTGCGTAACGTTGGCCGAGCCTGGCGAAAGGACCAAATCGAAACTCGATCGCCATCGTTGACGCCCTCGTCACGACGCCGCATGCCACTCAGAAGCAGCCTTTCACGACTACTTTCGGCAATGACGTAATTTTCCACTCGCCCCAACCCAATTAGGTATAACTAAAATGAGCAGAGTAAGCATCACATTTGGTTTTATTATAAAAATAAAAAAAGCTATATTAAAATACATAACATAACAGTCGCAATACCTCCTTTCGAACTACATTAACACTGTGCACTAATAACGAGTAGATGAGTGGCGATGATGAGATAATACCTAATGGTGTTATGTTGTCGCAGAGCGCCCGCGGGCGAACACAGATCAGTGACTATGTACAGGCGTTCGGCCGCGAACCAATGCTGCGGTGGCCGGCTCGGATGAGTTTCTTCAAGTACTTTACTGGTATCCAATTGAGAGAAGTAATAAATAATTTCAACGTATCCAGTGCCGGCCATATTTGCTTAAATTATCGTTTAGTGAAGAGGACCCGCAACGTGTCCAGGGGGGCCGTATTGAGTGCTGGTGGCACCGCCATGGCCGGAGCTTGAGCCTTCATCCCCGCCGCTGGTTCCGAAGTCACCGCTGATCTCAGCACCACCGTGTCCGCTGGAGACTCCACCGCTGATGCCAGAGCTGCCGCCAAGAGCGATAGCGCCAAGCTCATCACCACCGCCGATTGATCCACCTCCGATTGAACCACCTCCGATGGAGCCACCTCCGATAGATCCACCTCCGATAGAGCCACCGCCGAGAGATCCACCACCAATACCACCGCCGATAGCGCCACCCTCCTTTTGAGTCTGGTATTTGATGAAGTAAACCTCGGGTTTCGAGGGCTGAGTGGGCGCGGCAGTAGGGATGACAATGTCGGGCTGTTCTTCGGGCTTCTTCACAAGTACGTAGACAAGAGTCTTCTCTTCGTTCTGGGGCTGCACGGGGATGATGGGGGCAACGGGCGCGGGAGGTGCCGGGGCCTTGATGAAGATGATCTTGTAGTGCTTCTGGGGTTGAGCAACGGCGGAAATGGTAGGGATTCTCTGCTGTTCAGGTTCTGGGGGAGGAACATGGACGTAGATGTGTTTCTGGACTAGAGGAGCACCGGAGAATCCACCGCCGAATCCACCACCGAATCCAGAGTCTCCGCCCAGGCTCAGTCCACCTGATCCAGAGGAGCCAAATCCTCCAGCAGAACCTCCGAATCCACCAGATGAACCACCGAAAGAGAGGCCGCCTCCGTGCCCTCCGGATGAGAGACCACCGGATGAGTGGCCTCCACCGAAAGATAGGCCACCAAGTGAGCCACCGTGTCCTCCTCCCACAGAGCCAGAAGAATACTTGGTGCTGGGCGCAGAGTAGCTGTATCCAACTGGCGGCTCAGGGCGGCCGTAAGCCAGCGCCACGCAGGCGAGTAACTGCAACAAACAAGATACAATTCAGTAATCTTCAATACATATCACATAATTAATACACCAAATTCCTTCTTTGAAGAAAGAGTATGATGAATTTTAGTTTAAATATTCACAATAGAGCTAACATAAAATGGCACAGCAAAGTAGTTTCGCAAAGCAAACGAATCGGTATCTTATTGAACAGTCAACTTTTGCAATAAGTGTAACCTAAGATGAAAGAGACTACTGAAATGTATTATGAGTTATGACATGGCTACACAGTCGGAAGTGACGTAAGACAGATCGCTCCGTATTCGGCTCTCGTAAACAAGTTGAAATCCACATTATGCAACACCAATGCTGGGGTTTCACGTATTGCTGAGAATCCCCAAATACATTAGCAATTTTTTAAGGTACATTAAATAAAAATAGGTTATGTTTATTGGGTACTTTATCGAGATGACATTTGTGTGGAAATGAACTCGAGGGAATAGAAACCGCACTCGGAATAATGATCGAGCATTCCTTTCGTGAACTAAAACTGAACCATAGGTATTCATTTTGCACCGATTCAGAAATGTGTTGCATGTCACATTATAACGTTAAAACTTGAACTTTATTTTTGAAATACTTAATTAAAGGTAAATTGATTGACTGTTCACAGCTATTAATTCATGATCGTAATGATTCGTAATGTCAGTGACCTAATTATATTTCACTGATACTGATCCAGAGTTCGACACACTAAAACACTGCTCTCATTAATAATGTGATTCACTATTTGGCACCCTGCAAATCACTGAACACTTCACTTCATCCGTTATGAATTTACGCCTGAAAAGGTTATTCAATTTCAAAATACAAATGAAACAAATCACATCAAGTTGAAATATCGCAAGCGCCAAATAGTTAATTCATTACAGCTATCACTTGAAGTAGATAATCCACAGTGAGCCTTACCACGAATGCTCGCATATTGTACTTGGGGAAACGGCTTGGCTGCTTAGGAAGCTTGCTGGTGGCGCTTGTTTTTGCACCGATTAGAACAACGCTACAGGAGATGTTCCTGTACCGGAGATCGTGTGTTAACTGATGACATTCGCTATGCCACACCGCTCTTAAATACCGAAGTGCTTATCTCGTCAGAACACTCCATCCCTACGGACATTTCACTGGGTAACATGCAACTATCGTCATTATTTAACAAGTATACGGTCCTTTCTTTTCGGCGAGGTCCACCGGTGGCGCAGAGCGCATTCGATCCGCTGCTTTAGCGACCACCGCTCGCCTCTACGCATCGTCTTGCAACACAATGAAACCATAGAGGCCACTTTTGTCTGAATTCAAAATAAATGAATTGTTTTACAATTAACGTCCTTTGCTAATCGCCACTCTAATGCATCCGCTTCAATATTACACGAGTATTACAAGAGTAAAAGAACAAAGCTCGACTTTAGAAAAGTATATTACTCCGCTTGGGAAAACGTTGTACTTAGGTACATACAATGTAGAAGCGTTGTGAAAATCCAAAGCTTTCCTTTCGTATTGAAATTAAATGAACTGCTTGTGAAACAACAAACTCGTTGCTTTCAAATTGGAATTTTGTTAAAATAGAGGAAGCGATAGGTAAACGTTAATCAAACGTGTTTTTGAAGTAACAGAAACAGTAAGCTTTGAAATTCGTTATTGCTTTTTGCTCTCGTCCCGATCAGGGTACCTAAACCTGTGGAGTTTTTTAATTTGATTGCCAAAGTGCCAAAGTGGACCGATTCGGATGAAATATTTTAAAATATTATTAAATACTTAATTGTAGAAATGTGGGTTATTTGGAAAATATATTTGTCATGGAAAATGTATCTACTGCAATGCAGTAGACATAAGTATATCAATTTACAATCCATACTTCATATTATAAATGTGAAAGTAACTCTGTCTGTCTGTTTGATACCTTTTCACGCAAAAACTACTGAACAGATTAGTTTGAAAATTGGCATGGGATGTTTCGCATATTTAGTACTAGTGACCCTCCCCGGCTTCGCACGGGTGCTATACTGATACTAAATATACCTACTACAGAATGTTCCCCAGCCGGTACCGCCGCAACCGCTATGCATTTTAAATCTGTAATATGTATCTTCGAAAATACTAATTTAATACCTGCTGTAAATAAATGTATTTCAGGTACTTAATTGGATAAGGTTGCTGTACCTATTGCTTAAAATCGCTTCGTATATAAGCCATTATTTCTCGTCAAAAGGTAAAAAAGGGTTATTGTGGGTTATCCCTAAGAGATAGACATATACCATTGAGATAGTCATAGACTTTTTTGTAGACTTTTTAAGGTGTACAATACCTACTGTAGTCCATTATTTTGATCTACCTCGTAGGGTTCAGCCAGCGTTTGCAATGTACCAAAGCGCAAAAAAATTAGTTTATTTAGGACTAGCTGTCCGCCGCGGTGTTACCCGCGATCCCTCGGGAAAACTTCACTTCCCTGGCATAAAATATAGCCTATGCTCATCGGGGATAATGTGGGATTCTATTGGTAAAATAATTTTTCAAATCGGTCCAGTAGTTTCGGAGCCTATTCATTTCAAACAAACAAACAAATCTTTCCTCTTTATAATATTAGTATTGACCACATCAAAATCCATTGCATAGAGTTACAGATCTAAGCAAACATAGGGACAAACAGACAGCGGGAAGCGGCCTTGTTTTATACTTATGTAGTGTAGGTAGTCTTCGGTTAAAAATTTCTTCAATAACGTTCATTAAAAAACTAGATCAAGCATATCCTCGAGGTGCAAAAAGATGTTCACTCAGATCGTCATAAGTCGATTTAGCGTTGAGTAGTCTATTTTTCCAGTTAAATATACTTAGGTCCAAATAAACATTTGAATTCCCACAGGAGCTATGTTACAGATAACAAAAACTAACTGGTTTCCTCACGATGTTTTCCTTCGTCACTACTGTCAAGTTCATTTCATAATGATAATAAATGGATGAGGTGACTGTAGGTGTGTGGTGTGGCCACAGTGGCATCCGCCACGAACTCAGACAAGCTAGAATGGACGAGTTTTTGACAATAAAATTCCTCTTTCAACATTTTCTTGCCGGTGCGAGCTCGTCCCCCGCAAAAACCACACGACCGCAGTCCGCATTTGACACACACACATAAAAAATGACAATACACCTTCATTTTTACGCACACTCTTGCAAATTTGGTATTTGTATATGACCTACGTAATACCTAATACCTATGAGACGCACATGATTTGGAATCGGGTACATTTTGGCAGAGGGGAAATTGCAAGGTAAAGCGCATCCCGTCTTTGTGATCTAAGGCCACGAACAAGGTCACGCAATCCACACATACGTTCCGGTTGCCTTAAAGCAATCAAATACAAACATTCGATGACGTTCGAGTTAAGTGCAGTTTCTATACATAAAATTTTAAAAAAAGGTTTGTAGATAAATAACAAATGAACGGGTTTATTATATTTCAGACAGATCCCAGAAGATTATCTGTGTCGTGTCATACCTACTTATATTTTATTTAGACGTCGCTCATTGCTTGTATCGCCAATTTAACTTTTAGTTTTAGATATGCAAATATATTTGAATAAAATGATTTAGTATATCTACACAAGATGACTAGCGTATAACTGCTATAATACCTACTTAAATGCGCTTGTGTCTGAAAGGAGAGTACTGAGATCATTATTTCACCACTCACTCTCGTAAGTGACTCTACTGACAATAGAGGAAAATAGAGAAAGAAGATAATATCGACCCCAATTAGTAGGTGGAAGAAGTTGATGATGAATAAAAAAAATTCAAAGAAACACCATAGGTACCTAAGTAATAAAGAGTTACAAGGAAAGTAGGTAACTAACTCTAAAGTCTTGGGTTAAACGCTCAGACGAAATGCAATTTATCCTGCAAGGCGGGCTTCTTGTTGATTTGCGAACTTTCACTTAATGAGAAAAGTCTTCGTGGTAAAGTTGAAAACTTAGGGGCTATCTTTTCGGTTTACCTACCCACCTGGGTGCTGAGAGACAGTTTCATAGACACGAGCGTCTAGCTACAACAATGTTATGAGCTCGTCTTAAAACTCAAATTAAAGTTTTAATACTTGAACACCGCTAAGCGAACTGAGATAAGTGTTATGTGCTCAAGTACAAGAGCTTATAAGTTTGCAAGCTGATGCTTCTTTTAAACATTATTTTTTTCTTTGAGTTTTTTTAATAGAGAATATAAACGTTACCTATAAAATAACCTTAAAAGATCACTTTCTTTCTAACTCTCCCTGTAAATTATTTCGAAATTTTGGACGGATTGGGTATGGTTGGTTCAATCCAAACACGGAGAAGTGAGGTAAATAAATGACGATTGAGGTGAGTGTGTAGAGAGTGTAGTGGCTGCGCCGGCGACCACTCCATCGACCGCGATGACGTCACGGCCCTACCGCACGACAGGTGCCTTTCCATCAGAAATGTCTGAGCTTAGCGTTGAGCAAGGTCAAAACTAAGGATGTTATCTTGCCCAACAAAGCTAAGCGCTTTAGAGCAATTAACGTGAGCTAGAAAGATGCGCGACTGCATAAAGCCGGAGCGCGATATAGCTCTCATCCTTTGCTTGCAATTTGCATTCCTAGCTCACTCCCATAACTTCTATCCTTACTCACATTCCTAAATAAAGGTACAGGTACCAAGTATTGTTTATGGATATTTACAGAACAGAATAGAAATAACTAATGAAAACAGCCAAATCACATGCACTGACACCTCACTCGTCAAAATCGGTTAAAAATAAACATTACTTCAGCCTTCGCCGACATCGGATAAAAATATTTTTTCGTCTAATTATTTTATCCGTAATTGCCACTTGTGACTGTCAAGCTACTAAGTCCTACTTTGTCACATGGGTATAAACTTCTTGTACAGTCACGGACAATAAGATGTATAGGTACACTCCATACTTTTAAAATTAATATCACACTAAAACTAATAGATGTAGGTTAATAACAAAAAGCGGAAATTGATTTCACATTGAACTAGTGGCGAAATCAATAAAAATACCAGAACATTGTTGGACATGTTGACCTGTACATGGGTTGAAACATTATGGAGTGTATAGGTACATCTTATTGAACGTGACTGTACCTACAGTAAATATTATGACGGTTCCCGCCTTTTAGCCAAGATTAATAGAGACTCCTTTACAATCATGGAGCAAAGCAATTGCAATAACTTTCAGGATTCGCGGATAAAATCTGTTAGGTATTAAGTACTCAAAGATAATAATATCTTACTCTCCCGCGGTGTGACCCCCGGTCCCCTATAGGATATTTCCGGGATAAAAAGTAGTTTCCTTCCCTGGGATTTTACAAATTTTATCCCCATGTCAATTTTCAGCCTAATCTGTTGAATGGTTTGGGCGTGAAAAGGTAACAAACAGACAGACAGAGTTACTTTCATATTTATAATATTCAGTAAGTACCTATGGAATTTTGGATTAGCCGTATTTTAGTTTAGTAGTCCAATCTAGTCCAATGGCTGATGGCTCAAGTCAGTCTCATCGGTTTTCGTTCTGGGGCGGCGCTGTTGGCTACGTTTGACTGCATTTGACTTATACGCGCTGAACTTCGAAAACTAGGTACACTATCGCCTGTCTTCATCTGTCGTTCTCGATCGTCTTGCTCATTCGCCATGCTGAACTACGGAACTAGAGATATGATTGTATTGAAATTTAACTAGTGAAGGAAGAACTAAACGCAAAAGAAGTACCTAGTCTAATTAAACTATTCATTCCGGAACTTAACAAAACTAATATCTTATAATTAGCACTTGTCCAATTCATATTAAAAATGGAAAAAACTGTTTTGTTATGCATACTTTATTATAACTAACATCTCTTTTCTCAAATAAGGCCTAACAGTAAAAATGTTTCGCCATTGCCGAACGGTAACTTTTGTTATGACCTTGAAAAAATAAATCTATAGAATATTCATGTGTGGAATTCATAATGTAGAAAAGAATAGGCCATTAAGAAATATGAAATAGCCTTTTATAAAAACCTTGGGTAGTAAACTACCGAACATATTCGAACTAGCTTCTGCAAGCGGTTATAGTCGTGTTTTTCAATTTAAAAAGTCGTCTATAATGTTATTAAAAAAACATTTACAGAAACTAAACGTTAACACATTTAACTCACACTACTCTACAAAAACTACATACTTCTTCTTTGCTTATCAGAAAAACATTCTGATATTAAACAATACACATTCAAGAATGGACAATCATAAAAATCGATCAAGCCGTTGCTCGTTGAGGACAACGAACAAACACACATTGGAATTTTATATACTTACATGTATTCGTTAAATAGATGGCCATTACCTAAGACATATTTAATAAAGATATTCAAAGTAATCAGTGCCTCCTTGAACTATAACCCAAGTATTGATAATGAATAGCTTAGTTAGTTCATAGGCTTCTTGCACTAGAAAGGTTGCTGTTGCCACAGAGTCCAGTCTTCAGCAGTTCAATGAAACCTTCATTTCTAAGTACACATTTTTTGTTTTACATAGGTTTTGAGTTAAACAGTTTAGGCATTGAAATTGAGCATACTTTCAGTCTGTACAAAAATAGACGTAGTACAAAGCTGCTTGAAGAGGTTTTTAACCAAAAGATTATGTTTGTACCTACCTAACGCTGCATAGCGAGAGTAATATTTATGACGCGCTTTCATACTCGAAAGGAATCTTCAAATGTGTGTGGTGCAACTGCTGCATATGTATATACTTCGTGTCTCGTCAGTCACATCAATGAATCCATCGTGCAGCTTACCTCCTACCTGATAATAGACCTGGAAGAAATCACTTACATTTTTCTTCTTGACCTCGCAGACGATAAGAATGATATCATCATCATAAAAAATGTGTCAGATGTGATACTTACACGTTTTCTGCTTAATGTGCAATTATTAGCTTCCTCCCACAGCATCGCTTTCGTGGTACCACCATTTCAAATAGCCTTTAAGCTATTCCACGCCTACATCCATTCCAATCTACGGCTTCAGATGACGGCTGATAGAGCATAGTAGAAGAGAAAAACTATGTTGTGCCGACCCCACATAAAAGTGTAAACAATAATCCATATAACCTCACAAACTTTTGCATTTATAAGGAATAAGAATAAGTAAGATTATGTTACATTTTACTAAGTTACCTACATATTCACAATCCTAAATCAAAGTTGCCGGTGCACGTCGTGGCAGCTTGCCCATTAAATTCTTTGGCAAGGGCTTAAAGCTTGCGATTCTTTTGCGCCGAGTTTGTCGATGTAAATAACCAGAAAACAGCATAGCATTCAGTTTCTTTTGTAACACTACAAAGGTAGTATATTAATAATAGAGTAAATTTTTGTTCAACGCGTCTATCTTTCAAACCAAAATTCGTAGAAACGGAAATAGAATCACGACTATATCGCCAGGTACAGTGTCTGTAACCTTCATGCACTCAAGGCCCTTTGAGGGGCAGAGGGGAGTCCAAAATATGATTGGTACAGTTTTACAAGAATATTTCAATGATAGAATAGAATACCAAGTGCAGTTTCCTTTCCTTCATAATGTTACGTGGAGGACTTGACTATATCGGTGCTGATTTTAATGCACATTCCCCGCAGGCAGAGTTAGACGATGAATTAAATCAATGTGAAGTTCTTGCACTGTTGAAACAACGTAGATAGTAATAAGTTATGATTTTGTCCTTGTCTGATAGCTAGAATATGCCTATACTTTCTATACATTGCCTAATGATTCAGAAGGCCCGGCCTTGAAATAATCTCCAGCATTCACCCACTAAGCGCCTACTAATCGATCGTCTCTAGTAAGATGGTGCCTACCCAATTAACGCCGTCAATAACATCAAGACATGTTTAGTAAATTAGCCAAATCTCATCGGTAAGTATAAAATACTTATTACATACATGGTACCGGCCTATCTGTTTATGACACTGACTTATCAGTGCTATCATCTGAACAAATAGGCCGGTGACACTTCATATTTTTACTGTTTCGCATAATTGGCCTCAAGAAGTTTTCAAAATAAATAGAGATTATAAGCATTGATACAATATACAAATACAGAATTACCCGTAAAATACGAGTAGGTAACCTCTACCTATAAAAATGGATAATTTTAACATTAAAACTAAATCCACCACCGTCCCACCACCGCGACCCAGCCTACACAGCGCAATACAGGCCTAGCCTAGTGCGGGGTTCGATGTAAATTATTTATAGTAATTGTAATATTATGTAGGTATTAAGTTTTATGAATTGAATTGAAATAGATCATTTGAAGAAGTCATTCGTATACGATACACTTTTATTACCTACCTACTGCAAATACATTGGAATAAATATAGGATAGTTCGTTAAATTGTTCCATTTCAATAAATCGTAGACCTGGAGTAGGTAAATAATATTACGTAGGTATTTGGTACATTGTTAAAAGTTCAAAGTTGAGAGCAATACATTTTGGATAGAAAATATTTTGAAAGAAAAGAGGTACGAAATAAGGTTTTGAAATAAAAGATATGAAATAAAGGTGTAGGTGTAGGTTTTCCAGCATAAACGAGGCACACAAAGTACCTAGTAGGTATAATTAATTTAGGTCTTCTGCTTCTTTCGAGCCAAACATCGAAACACTTGGATAACAGTTGGGATAACAACTGGTATTAACGAGATAAACGAAGTAGAGTATTTAAAATAAGTTAGGCACGGGAGAAACACAAGAGGTGTGGCGCGGGCGCGGCGCCACTACCAAAGAAATATCAACAAACTGGCGGCGCCACTCGGTGCCTCGTCTGGATGTATTTGTCACGCACCTTAGGGCGCCTTCAAATTAGCCGCAAATTGTCGTGCGGAGGCAGCGCGGCTGCAGCGCTGCGGCCGCGCTGCTGTCTAAATCCATATAAATTAAAAACGCGCGACTGCAGCGCTGCAGCCGCGCTGCGGCCGCGCATCAGTTCATCGATCGACTAGTGACGATGAATTTATCGATGAAGTTGAGAGTCGTCCAGCGATATGGGATTCGAGGTCTGACAAGTACAGCAATAAAATCGAAAAGAAAAAGGCGTGGGAAGAAATATGTGAAAGGTTGAATGTTTTCTCATATAATTGTCTGTTCTGGCGTTACGCGACCGATAATACGCGACGCATCTTCCGTCAGATGTGAACCGACCCTTAGGGCGCCTTCAAATTAGCCGCAATTTGTCGCGCGGAGGCAGCGCGGCTGCAGCGCTGCGGCCGCGCTGCTGTAGCTTGGTTCGAGAATCATAGTGTTGTATATTTAGTTTCACGATGGACTCTGACGAAGAAACACGGCTATACGTGATACATTAGCTGATTATTTTGTTAGCTCAGAAGGAGAATTGTCATGGCAAATAATGAAAATATAAAGTAGTTGTGTTAAAAATATACTTACATGCTTCATTTTTTTCACTTGCGGTCTTGTTTGTGAAATTTTCAATAAATTTATTACATATTTCTTCCCACGCCTTTGTCTTTTCGATTTTATTGCTGTACTTGTCGGACCTCGAATCCCATATCGCTGGACGACTCTCAACTTCATCGATAAATTCATCGTCACTAGTCGATCGATGAACTGATGCGCGGCCGCAGCGCGGCTGCAGCGCTGCAGTCGCGCGTTTTTAATTTATATGGATTTATACAGCAGCGCGGCCGCAGCGCTGCAGCCGCGCTGCCTCCGCGCGACAATTTGCGGCTAATTTGAAGGCGCCCTTAAACTGCAAATATTACAATGTACATCCCTAGGTGTAATTTATTGGCTGTTATGAAAATATTTACATATTTATAGCTCTATTTTTAGCTAGAGGCGCCGGCACAAGGTTACTTTCACTGAACGGTTCGCATGTACGAAGGCAATTTTATAGGTATATATAAAACAAGCATAAATAATGTTCACGTGTCAACTATCACACGGTCATATACCTACCTCGTGTAGATTTTACAATCAACTGAAATAATTGGAGTATTTTGGAAAAAATACTTGACCCATTTTTCGATACGTATCTACTTGTATACGTATTCTATAGACATAGGTAGGTACATGACCGGTTTCTGTTTTGTTTTTGTCTTATTCTTTTTATTATTTTTTTTCGCATTTTGTTACTGTATTTTGTGTGTGCTTGAGTGGCGTTATACGTTATTTGTAATCATTGGTTCTTCAGATTTTTAGATAAGTACAATACACGCTTTTAGGAAAGATTGGGGATAAACCGCAGAAGTGTATTCTAGTGGGACAACGGGCTTGGTAAACAAACACAATACATTTCTAGAATTTAATTTAACAAATAGTTATTTAAGTATCTAATCAGTATAGGTACAGTCACGGACAATAAGATGTATACACTCCATACTTTAAAAATTAATATCACACTAAAACTAATTGATGTAGGTTAAAAACAAAAAGCGGAAATTGATTTCACATTGAATTAGTGGCGAAATCAATAAAAATACCAGAACACTGTTGGACATGTTGACCTGTGTTGTGTGACATGGGTTGAAACATTATGGAGTATATACATCTTATTGAACGTGACTGTACTAATTACTTTACTTCTGCAACAAAAAAAAACGAAACAGAATCACGCAGTCTGTATCCCAGAGGCACAGTAGACATATCCTTAAACATTTTTAGAGAATCATTTGAACTTGTAAGCAATACCCAAAATGTGTCTGGTATCACGCAGACTAAAATCTTAAATTCATTAGCCCAGTTACCTATATTTCAACTCTGTTACTTAATTATATTGTGCAGAGTTTTATGCAAATGTATTTTAGTAAGTACCTATCGCTTGTAACGAATTTCTTTTAAAATAGGGTCCAAGGGTTTGCATTTCAGAAATTCCTTTCTTTGTAAGCTACATTTCCAATAGGCAAGGTCCAACGGATTGTGGAATAATAAACTTGTATTACCGACTGAAAATTTAGCACTACAAAGTACAAGTACCTAATTATTGTGAAACTGTTGTCTCGCTTCCATGATATCATGCAACAAAAAGTTTTTATGCTTAACCAAGTTGATTTATGCCTGACCGAAACACGTTTTAAGCAAAAACTGATATTTTCAAGATTAAATTACATCTGTTCTAAACATAAACCAACAAAATCCTCACATTTTAAATATTAGTAGGTTACTCAAGTCTGCGCCCACGTTCGCACTCCAACTATTTTAGAAGCAAGTGCAACATTGCATACAAAATGATCTCGCATTGCGGGCAGATGGACTAAACCCTCTTTGAAGCAACTGCAAAAGTGTACGCGACCTGCATTATAATTATTAATGCCGTAATACCTGTAGATGAAGAAGTATAGAAATCGCTTTTCCTTTATTTTTGATCTACAGAGTAAACAAATGAGGTTAGAGAAGTTTTTGAAATTGGAATGAAATTATTTCAGGATTATCAAGTTAAAATGTATCTCCTTGTACGAGAGTTACCTACCTGCTGTCTCTTGCAAATTCTTCACTGGAGTGAAGAAAGAATTTTTATAGTGGTGGATCACTATAAAAAGCCTTTAGATGTGATAATGAATACAGAGTTTAACCTACAGTTCTAAGCAACAAACGTAGGTAAACCCATCCTTCTCTTTTCAAAGTAGTGTATTTAAAACTTATATTTTTCATGGATTTGTAGCTGTGATCAATCATAAATTATGAATGAAACCTTCTAGCGTACAAGCAACAGAAAGGAGCACTAGTCTTAAGTAAAAAGTTCACCTTGACAGCACGATCAATTAAATCGCACTAAACCAGCAGAGTACCTTTCTCCGACGCATCTATCGGAAGCCGTATGTCGTATTAACCGAAAAGTTTATGTAATCGAAAACGTAAGCGCACGCTGAACGAGTTTACTTTCATTAGAACAAATAAGTGGGACGACATGGGTCGCTGCGGTGAGCGATTTATCAAGATAATCGGCGAGCCGGACAGAAGCTTGGCATACCGAGGCTTACCACGCCGGCAATCATCTAAATAACTTTATCAAAACTTCTGCGCCACTGACTGACTATCGATGCACATAATTCTTATTTAAATGCCTAAGTATTCTTATGAAATCATTATAATTTCGATAACTTTACATCAGCCGTAGATCCAAAGAGTTCAATCTGTTTCAGTTGGCTACCCCTCTGCAGTGTTTGCGACACAAACACATAAATAATTCATAACAATAAAACGATAGGTACACACGATTTGCCAAACATTAATATGTTTGGCAAATCGGTTGCTGCATTGAAGTCTTGTGAAGTAGGTACACTCAGCAAAAAATGTGTTCAACCCTACGGTTGAGGTTCATTTGAACGTCATGAAACAACAAGGTTTATTTTACTAATATGACTGTTAGAAAAGTAAACCATAGTGATAGTTATATTTCACAGAAACTGTTGTCCAAAGTGGTAGACCACTTTCTTTGCTGACTGTACCTACGCTTTGTCGAAGATTTTTTTATGTTAATCTTTAACTACTTGTCCTATGTTTAAGTAAGTAAAATAAAATAGGACAGTGAACTGCACCTGTTGGGTACCAATAAAAGTTAATCCAATATTTAAACCTAAACCAACTTAAAAGTTTAAAATCACCTGTTGGGTACCAACAAACTTTAATAAAAATGTAAAAAAACTTTAACGTTTAATTTAACTAATCCTTCGCTCCCCATACCGTCTTTCACACGTTCGTCCATATTTTCTTTGATCAGCTCCTTTTGTTACATTCATCCACACTCAAACCCATTGCGACCAGTTGTTTGCAGCTATAAGGTGAGAATAATAAAATAGGTACTATTCATTACCTTATATTTATAGTATACATAATTGGGTACTTACTTTACTTTAGGAGTACCTACCTGTTCTCGCAAGTAATCTTGTTCCATATCAAATAATGCCTCAGGCACTACAGCGTCCCGATGAGTGTAGACATAGGCTGCCTCCTGACGCCTGTATAAATCAACGAAGTATAATATTATGTAAGTAAAGATGTAACCGAAAGCCTAAGTTTTGTGGGCGGTCATAAAGGGCCACCTCAGTGCTCAAATCTCTCAGTTGATTTGCAACAACTTCGCGTAGACAAATGTTTGCTTCTGGTTTGAATATTGCAGTATTCACTGGTGGCTTAGTAGTTCTTGATCATCCGATAATATGCGGAGTTTCGAGCATTTACCTAATAAATCGATGACTGTTATTTAATATTGACATACTCTTGATGCTTCAGAACCTTCGAAAGTTATCGAACTCGGCTATAAAGTTGTCTAAATATAGGTAACTAGCTGTCCGCCACGGTGTTACCCCCGCGATCCCTCGGGAAATTTTCACTTCCCCGGGATAAAATATAGCCTATGTTCATCGGGGATAATGTAGGATTCTATTAGTGAAAGGAATTTTCAAATCGGTCCAGTAGTTTCGGAGCCTATTCATTTCAAACAACAAACATACATACAAATAAACAAACAAATCTTTCCTCTTTATAATATTTGTATAGATATTATCAGCGGAGAGAAACTCATTCAAACTTATTTTTAAGTTTTTGTCTCTTTTATTATCTTATTTTACAGTTCACGGAAACTAACAACTAACACAGAAAAATTAAAAAAGAAATACATAGTAAGCAAAAAAAGAAAAAGAAATACAACCCTCTACACTGTGGGCTAATTAAAAGTTTCCACAAGTACCTATTCTTCAGTTAAAATCGACATGAGGCAAGCAAAACAATTTTTCTTTATTAATATAGACTGCAACTACAAACTTTGCTTAAACTCAAAATCGAATCGAATCAAAACCACTGGCCGAAATGCAGTCATGCCTTGACTCTATCTAAAGTTGGGTTACTTGGGTTCGAATCTCAGCCGTGCAACAATGGGTAAACTATACTGTAACTAAACACGGTACCAAATGTACCAATATTGCCTGTCTTTGGGCTAAAGCAGAATAAGCTGAAAAATGCCGATTAGATTGCCAATTGGAAAAATAATAAATTATAGGAGGTTATACCATAATTTAGTTATTCATTCATTAATTTATTTTCTACTACAGTTTAGAATAACCATGAATGAATAGCTAAAATACTTTATTATTGTACTACACCTCTATCTATCTATCTATTCAGCCCGGTTGCACCCACTGCTGAGTATAGGCCTCCTCTCTATATCGCCACTCTTTTCGGTCCTGTGCAGTCCTTTCCCACGCTTTCCCAGCTACATTAACTATGTCATCCGACCATCGGACTACACCTCAACATAGGAAAATTTTGCAAAGATAGTGTTATAGATACTGGGTCAAAAAGTAATCTAAACCGACGTGCTTGTGTTAAGGATGAAATGGGGTGAATGATAACAAAATATAGGTAACTACGTCAAGTTTCGTTTATTTGTAATCTGTTTCTACCCTACGGGCAGAGGCGCGATATTATGATAGTAGGTGGAATCATGTAGGTAATCAATTTCTCTGAGTGTAATCATCACTTGTTTGCAAGGTTTCAAAACTTTTTATTCCACCGACAAATCATATTATAGATTGTGTTTTCATTGTCAGACACATACACAGTAACATAATATAATAAAAAATAGATGCCTATGAAGTACCTTTAAGAGAGTATTGTACCTCAACGTTCAAAAGAAAGCTCAACGTTCACAATGTTCTAGATTATAGAATATACAGATCAAAGCCCATATGCTTGCACAAAACGGTGTGCGCCTGAGAACTGTTCAGTATTCAGCAGTACCAGGCATAACAAACCTCTATACCAACCACTCTTAGTTCTCACGTATCATCCATGAATTGATCAATTTACTAACCTGTTCAATATCATGTATGATATTAAACGTTTAAAGTAGGTTGTGAGCGGATCCAATACTTGCGTAACAACTCATCGCCGTGACCGTGCATAACTCTTCTCGCTTTAGTTGCATTCCATAGTAATCCGGAACTTTCAAAGATTAGCGTCATTACGTGGATACTACAAAAATAGATTAAGATAAGTTTTTCATCATACAACAGTCACGTTTCTGTTATTACTAATCTAGATCCAGTTTCTAGTAAGTAAAAAGTTTCTATCTAATATGTAGGTAATGTAATGACAGACCTGTGCTCAAGATTACGCGCAATCTATGGAAGACCCATCTTACATCCCAATAACAGCATTTTCGGCGGGAGGTGCAAAAGTGAAAGATCAAACTCTTAAAAGATCAGAGTAATTTCGCGTGGAGATAGTTCGAGGACCGGTTTCGTTTCGTTTCAAAGTGAAAAACAGTAATATCGCTGAAATTTTGTATAACTCTAATTTAAACATAAAAATCATCAATTATCTAATAACTACAGAATTACGTAGTGGAAAAAAATTATATATCACCTTACCACAGAATAAATATTATGCCTAGTACAACCTTTACGTAATGACCTTGTAGGGTTCATTCATAGAGAGCCCAAAAGTTACACACAATAATATATAGCAAACCATTTATTTGTAGTAATTGGTGCATATATGTCTTATTTTTCGAAAGTAGCGTAATACATATCCAACTTTCTACTATCCTACAGCTGAAAGTTTGTGAGTACCTATGTTTGTGTTTCAACCACTGGACCGATTTTGATGAAACTTGGAAAAGGTATTAGATAGGTATAGAATAGCATATAGGCTATTCAAAATGTTGGTACCACGCGAGCAAAGCCGAACGCAGAAGCTAGTTTTAAAAGTAAGTAAAAAGCTAGTGTTGAATAAATTAAAAATAAGTAGGTAGGTATATCTTCTAAAGGTACTAGCAACGACCTAGTGCTGTTTTCATCATGTACTTACCTGTGTACCTTTAGAGTGAAGTTATGAGGTTATATTTATACGTTTATAAGTTATGATCGAAGGTTTAAGTAGTTTAATAATTTCGTGTTAATTTGTTGAAATAGGACAAATTGGTCAAGATTTCGGAAGAAATCAAGACGACTGAGAACTTTCATTGAAAATAGTAATTACCTATTAATCGCTGCACAATAAGCCTCCTCGCAGAATGCAGTCTTTCTATCGGCCGATAGTTGAGACAGAATATACCTACTTCGGCTAGTAGTATGGAGAAGTAGAGCCCGTCGCTCAACTATCGGCCGATAGAAAGTCTGTAGTCTGCGAGGGGTCTAACACTACATTAGTCATTACAACCGTGCGGTGCGATGCCAGGGCGGGTCGTTCGTAAACTATGTATAAACAACAAATTTGGTCCTATTATTTTATTCACAATTTTTATATGAAATAAATAAATGTATTATACAAATACACAACATACACCTAAGAAAATATTATTTTAAAAGCGGTCCACACCTGACGATGATAGCTGAAGTGACGATTTAATACAAAATCAACTCTACTTCTAACTACTGAGTGCTACTGATCACGTTTCTGCTATCCCTGTACATTTTATACTTAGATTTTGAAGTTTGAAATGCCACTGAACTAACAGATACGGAGTTTGAAGCAACTTTGTTTTGCGGTCGATACCCCTTTAACAAACATAAACATTTGATGTCAAAGGCATTCTGCTAGGGAATAACGATAATTTTAAAACAGATTTTAATGCATTTAGTTTAAAAACTAAGCTACTACAATGTGTACATAAAATTACAAAATACAATCGAATCAGTCAAGCTTTCTAAGGATCTTCGTAAAAACGATCTATAGATAGCTTAACTGATCCAGGTCACTGCCAATCGGAAGCGTGCCTAAAATACTGGCGGCTATTTTAAAATATTTTTAGAATGAAAGTAGCGTACAGCTAGCTACCTCTAATGTCGTTTTGGTTTCATTGTTGTTTGAAAAAAGCCTTATAAAGAATCGCTACTAACGCCTAGACTATTGGGTCTTCAACCCTATGAATTATTAATGGTAGTTACGTTAAAAAAAAGCGAAGCATTTTGAGCGAAAAAGTGTGGGATTTGATTTGGTTTCTCTAAGTTTATAAGGACCCCGAACGCTAGAGAATACACAAAAACGCTGAGATAACCAACATAGACAAACACTTTATGCTTTTACAATTCCCTACATTAAATGATTACAGCGTTTCAGAAGGTCTTCGCTTGCACTCAACGGACGTAGTGCCTGTGATATAGTTTGAGATATGGATAGGCTCGCCGAGCACCTAAACCATCCTCTCAGCATATAGGCCTTATATACACAGGACATATAACGACAGACATTATAAACACGTGTTTAATGCTCTTCGCACTATCAAGAACTCAAGGGGCAGTAAAATAAATATTTGCTTGAAAAGCCACCTGCTTGAAAAGATAACTTTATAGGTACTTCATACAAACGAAACCGAAAGTACCTACTTCATTACTGACTCAAAATGGCGGGTGGGAGAAAAGTAATATGGGATTTCATTATTCCCTTTCAGCAATGTAATGAGTAAGAGATTTGAATTTCAAACTTCAATATTTCTATAAAAAAAATTACCATTGAGCCTGCGCCAAATAGAACATAATCAATACGAATAAAAAAAAATTTGCCTACTGATGTTTTTAGTGAATAGAGTAGAAAAAATATAGTTAATGCCGCCAAACTATTTATTGTTATAGCATAATCTGCCAAAATACTTTTTTAAGATTATAAGAATAAATTATTATTCTATACCCTCAGATTATACCTTCAACGTTTACTAGTTGTCAATGTTTGGCTACTCGTACTTCTACTCTATGTTGCCTGTTCTGTGTCCAAAGTTCATTAACCTATAATGCTTCACAGCAGGTGTTTCGTAAGTACTAGCTTTTGGCGTCTATCAGGCTACAGGCACGTCCGTCCAGGTTCGGAGAAACTATTATATAAACTTATCGATTTCCTTGTATCACAAAGCTTTGTATACTTCAATCGCGTCGCGCTTTGGTTTACTTATCATATTTTTAGTGGTACGAATTCAGAAAAAATAATTGGCATTCAAGCTACGGCAATTCAAATAAGTAGATAAATCTCAAAGAACTGAAAAAGTTTGTCACGAAGAGTTCACATGTATTTCAGTACTTAAATATTTAACGCACCAGAAAACATTTTGCCATGTCCCTTCTACATTTCTAAGGAATAAGATACAAACCGAATTCGTCGTAAAGGGTTTTCGACGTTGAATAATGTATCGGGTGAGAGATATTCGAACGCGACCTACGGTTTTACGAGGAGTGGTCATATCGAGAAAATGGTAGGTACAGGTGCCGCACCATATCATACTACCTACTATAAACTTATAGGTACCTTACTAAGTTTGTTTCTTGGGAAATTCATTCAAAATTTTTATATAACTTTACATAGAGCGGCAAGTGCAGCATCAATACGCAGTTTTCTCTGTAGTCTTAACATGAACTCTAATATCCTGGCTGTTCGAACTAAATATGAATTTCAAATAGGTAACCCGATTCATTATAGAGAAACGTCGCAACTTATGTTCTCTCGAAGAGAGCATGATAAGCGCCGCCATTTCATTTCAATTTCATTTCAATTGCCATGCAGTTCAAAAATTTCCAGGAAACGTTGACGACGTAGGGTCTGTGATTTTCTCAAAAAGTAGGTAAACATCTGCTAATGTACCTAACATTAGCAGATGTTGAAAGAACCAATGAGGAAAGGATAAGTGCGGCGTAAAAGTTATCTTATACGAGCAGAAAGCTTTTCATGTGAGTCATGAAAGATTATGCAGCCCAAGCCAAGGTTAAGGTGGGCTGGTAATCGGGGTCACTAGAAGGTTGATCTAGTTTTCCTTGATTATAATTTTGCAATTATAAGCAATCGATAATTATTTTAATAAGGTTTGGTATTTTGCCTTGGTTCCTGGGTCACTAACGAACCGTTGAAGATTTTTTGCGGTTACTGATTATAGAAACCTTTGCAAAAGGTCAGGTGTTGTCTGCTTGCGATGGATTGGCGAAGTTGAGCGACATTCTAAACAGTCGATTCTTGATCGTTGGTAGATTTTGATGCCTCGGTCTTATGCACTGAGCCAGCGAGCCAAACCACACGTTAAAACCGCTTACGATTTCTTTGAAGGTGATCCATTGGCGATCTTAGTCCCGGTACGCTGAGTGCGAGCGATTTAACTAGCCAACCCCTGAGATCTGCCAGTCGTTTAAGGGTAAACTTAATGTCTCAATAAATACGAAAGCACTTCGATGTTATGCAACGCTACCGGTAGGTTCCGAATCAAGAGCAATAAAAGAATTTTACAACTTGTTACGCATGGGGCTTTTCCATGTAATATTACTTGTTTATATCTAGGTACTTACATTTCGCGTATGAGAGACTTTATATGACATCCCATCCGATGTAAGTAGGTAAGTTAGTATGCGGCCTACCTACTCTAACTCAAGTGACGATTTTTTATGATGCGTTATACTGATCTGTATAAAATTATGTGAAATATATCTCATTATTTATCTAATACCTAGTATAAATTTGCCTTTTTATATTCTCGTATACACAACAATATAAAAAAGCAGAGTTGAAATTCCACGTATGCACGAAAATTATAAAATGGCTATTGGATTGGCATTTGCATTGAATCAACCTAATGTCATGTATATTAGTTGGTTAATTAATAATTTATCATGTAAAATTGCACAACAAAACCTGTGTCTGCTTGTGATGTTCAGTGTTGTTCATGCTCTGAATGTTACAGACGCATTATGCTCGCTCTTGCTTATTTTGGAGATTTTCTTGAACATTCATTGTAACGAGCACTCAAACTCATTACTAGTGAATGTCAAATAAAATTGTAAGTACAATCTTTTGGTTACAATCTTTTGGAAATATTAAATGAGATATTACCTCTTTTATGCATTAAATGCATAAAACTGAAAGGGTTTTCTATCGCTAGAAAATTACCCAACATATAAGTGGACCGGGTTTGCTAACTGAACAAAATAAAATGTATCACAACTGTACGTAAAATCTATCTCAGAATGATGTTGGGCAGTCCGGTTTGTCAGCGACTATTATATTTAAGTGATGGCTGCATGATCGATTTTGTACCAAAATTCGTTTAATTTCTGTGAAATAATGATTTCATGTTCGTATTGCGTTCACTGGTTACAATTAAATTCATCGAAAATCAAACTGAACTGATACTGAAGTTGACTTGATCCACACAGCGTTTTGAAATTCAAACACTTAGTTTAAATGAAGATATTGAGATACGAATAGAATAGCTTAATACACTATTGTGCAAACTTTAGCATTGGACTTTCAAGCAAAGATCGATATTGCACAAGTTCCCGTTACCAGGATATAGTGTTGTGAAAGCATTTTTGTATTACAGTATTTGCTATGAATCACAAATTGGTACAACATTTTGAAATTCACCCAACGTTGCCGAACAATGGCAGATATTTTCAACGCAACTACAGCCACAGACTAACTGCTAAAGTTAGAGGGCAATTTCAAATAGGTGCCTACTGTTTGCATACTTTTCAATGGATGCATTACTTTTTAGACTTTAAAAACAATCTACATAATTAAATGGAATAATAATTATTCATATTATATTTAGCTCGTTGTGTCCCACTTCTGGGCAAAGGCTTCACCTAGATATCTTAATGTAATAATAGCCTGGATAAAACAAATCTTTATCTCGTACTAGAGGCCGCCCATTGTACAGTCACGTTCAATAAGATGTATACACTCCATAATGTTTCAACCCATGTACAGGTCAATATGTCCAACAATGTTCTGGTATTTTTATTGATTTCGCCACTAGTTCAATGTGAAATCAATTTCCGCTTTTTGTTTTTAACCTACATCTATTAGTTTTAGTGTGATATTAATTTTAAAAGTATGGAGTGTATACATCTTATTGTCCGTGACTGTACCTACATTTTTATCTGGTTTTTCTTTTGTTTTTGTTTGTTTTAATTTTATTGTGCGCAATAAAGAATGTTCGTTCATTAATTCATTCATACTCGTAGTTTTTTTAAAGTTTGGAGGTGTGGTGTTCATTCAAGAGAAAAATGAAGTGTTCTCGAGGGACTGCATGCGGTGCGGGTAACATACGTGGCGTTTATAAATTACAGTTAGCTAAGTAGGTATATTAATATCGTGGGTCGTAAATTGGTTAGTTTACCGCAGGATAGGGGAGAAGCCTATGCCCAAAGGAGGATGAAACCGGCTACACGTGGTGATAGTGATGTTATATTTCAGTTGATAATCACTAAATTTTAACAGACTTCAAAAAAAGGAGGTTCTCAATTCAACTATATGTTATTTTTATCTTGTTACGCTATTATTCTGCTGGTTTCGTCCGTCGTTTTTTATTTGAAAGGGCCGAGGCTGTTTCACATTTTATTCTTTATGGATTGATAGTTTCCAAGCAAAACTAAAAAAACATTTTTTTACGTGTACAGACAGTCAAACCTGTCAGATAATGCCTTGATGATGCAATTAGAGCTAGCCCTGATTCTGCGGGTACGGAACCTTAAAGTAGCAAAGCAACTTTAAAGTATTAGCTTACCGATTCTACAGCACTTTGTGTATTTTAAAGAGTGCATCACGTAGCATTTTCTTCAAATAGCCGATACTGGAGCTTTTAATGTGCTCTGTGCTAAAAGCTTTCAGTCAGATACTGACAGTTATTTTATGGGAACTACTTAGGTATAAAGTGTTTTCTTTCACAGTTTATAAACATCGAACGTGCTGCTTAGTTAGTAAGCTCCATTGACCATGTATATGGTCAAAGCTTTCTACCAGTGGTACTGTGAAAACAGTAAACCTCATAACTAAATTGAAATTTAGGTGCTTTGTATTTTCCAATACGCTTACCTACCTATGTAAACTTTTACGCAAAAGGGGGATAAGTTTTAGTGTTTATTCGCGTTCCTTTGGCCCTAGGAGGTCGAATCTGGTGTCTACGGGTTCGTCTCGTAAAATCGGAGAGGACTGCGTAGTCCGATTGGTATTAGGTAGGTATAAATTTTACGAAAAACGTCCTTCTAATACGCTAAAACAAACTTTCCACTGCTTTTCCCCTTCCACCTTTTGGATTTTCTTGTCATAACATCTTGTGTAGAATGAAAAGTCCTTAATGTGCATTTTCAATTCGATTCAAATCCGTCGATAAATATGATAACGCTTAGTAACTTAACCACTTCCCCCCCCCACGCCTATTTTCGCCCCAATCAAAAATAAATCAAAAAACTTGTGTGTCAAATTCGTCAAAATCAGTTGAAGAATGCGACCTGTAGGCGATTACTGACAGACGGACAAAAGCATTTTTGGCCAATCTCGAAACTGAGACGCTTCGCTCGCTCGGTCAATAAAACCTACGGTTTCATAAGAACAAAACATTCTAACTACAAAAAGAAAGGAAGCTGTCCCCAATGTGTGCTGTTATAAAGTATGAAGCTATGAAGAACCACTATAATATAATCGAAGTATAATGCCGTAACAAAAGGCATCCACTGCGAAATGTCCTGGGTACATGCAACGATCATTTCTAGTCGGAAGTGTACATGATACATTGCTTATAACTTCCTTACCTACTTGATTGCTACAACTGTATCTAATTCGATACCGTAATCCTATAACTTGGTGGTTAGCATCAGTTTTTAGTGCTATCGAATGAACTGATTCTTTTTTTCTGCAAAATAAATAAGGAATTCGATACTATTCGAGAACATCTCTTAGAGCGTCATCTAGCCCAAAAAAAGCAGAGATTGTAGTACTTATGGGATAGCTAACTGATGCATACTGTTTCTATGTTTCTGGGTGTTTCTATGTATAATATGTATATATTTACGAACAAAAAGTATATAAGTTCTAGTATATCTGTTATCTGGTTCCCATAGTACAAACTATGCTTAGTTTGGGGCTAGATGATGCTGTGTGAAATTGTCCAGCATTATTTATTATTATACTATTTGAAGTGAAAACTTCTTCAGGCATTTTTGAGATGGGAAAAAACCATCGAACGCGTTACCGACACCATCTCTGACAGTTCTCTTCGGCAAAGATCGATGATGGCGGCTTGTCACTTCCAACTCCAGCGGAAGTCTTTCGTCCAAAGATAAATAAAAAAGGTTCAATGCTAAATCCATGCTTTCGTCAAATAAGATAAATCTTTTTGAATACTCCCCCATTCCATTTGCCAAATCTCCTGTTGCGTGTTGGCTTCATTAGTAAACTGCCACCGAAATGACATAACTCGTAAAACCTAGTAAAACACGAGAAAACTAAAATATAATAGCAGAGCCACTTCTCCAAAAGTGGCGAAAAAAGTCCGTTAGTTTAGAACCGTTAATGTAGAAACCTCGTTCAAGTTTTCACTTCTATCGGCACCCCCAGAGTGCCACTGTTTTTTGTTGTAATACATACTTACCTAACTACAATACATTAAAAACAACCAGACCCAGACAAATATTTGCAGATCTTACAAAGGATTGCCCCGCTGCGAGAGTCGAACTCGCACATCTTGCGTCACAAACAGTGGGCCTACGCCCACTGCACCACAAAGGTCGTCTTGATTCTATAATTCGTTTCATTGCACTTTCAAACACGAAACATTCAATAATTTTGGTCTCTTTTGCACTCAAATCCATTCACCAATAAGTAATATACTCAACATTAACTCAATGTAGGTATAGGTAGCTACTTACCCACACACATCATATTATGCAGTTGCAAATTGTTACAAGGTCTTATTGAGGTCTCTGAGATATGTGTCATGCGCCAATTCAAATAACTGTAGGTAGGTAGGTACATACAATATTTCTAAAAAAATTGAGTAAAGTTTCAGGACTCCGCAAGAAAGTGGACACAATTACACGACTCCTCGGTGAACAATACGATGATACAGTACAGTATACCGTTATACATACCTACGCGTTTATAAATTTTTGAATGTCTTTTTCGGGCAACTGTGTCTACATAACTCTGCTCTGTTATAAGCTTCAATAGACTTCAGACCTCTCACTACTAATGACCTCAAGGGCGGTTCAGCGTTTGAGTCAGGGGGTGGCCACATTGCCGTCCAGCTAGTAGGTAATGTCCAGCATTATTTATTTATTTATTTATCTACACGCAAGCTGTGTCCAGCCCTGCACGATTCCAACGATCACCTCCCTCGTTTTTGATAACGGGACGCTATCGCGTAGAAGTTTTTGTATAATTATCTACAATTTGTGATTTATTTACAGAAACTAAGCTACTACAATATGTACATAAAATTACAAAATACAATAGAATCAGTCAAGTTATCTAAGGATCGAATATATAATATATAATTATCTTGGTCTTTTGTGTATTGCTTGTAGATTGCATGTATGTGAGTAGGGATAGGCACAGAGGTTCCTAACTTCATAGCTCTGTCACCTACTTACCTTATACCTACTTTTGTATTTTTATTTTTTGTACCTGTTTTCTGTATGTGTAATGTACCTGTGTCTGTGTGTTGGCAAATAAAGCTTTCTATCTATCTATAATTAAATAAAAAATGAAAAAAATTGGGGTAGGTGTATTTTCCCCAATTAATGACAAAGAGGTAAGTAGTACTAACTTCGCTAAGTTCGACACCATCTGGTCCACATACCTTAGGGCCTTTCAGCCGACAAATAATGTCGGATAGTTCTATATAGGCTAATTGCCAAGTATAATGTTACTTGCGCGATCTAGGATTCAAATCGTCTGTTGGTAGCGCGCCAGCGCCATCTAGCTCTGAAATAGCTAGATTTTTCTGTAATTGGCAACTCCTTTATGATGCCTTTGTAGTTCAAGCGATCGCAGTTAGAGGTCGCCACAAAAACAATGATTTCAGACCACTTCTTCTACGCTTTAATTTTCTCTTGTAGGAGCGTAGGTATGACAAAATACTCGTTCACTAAACAAACAATGAATGTATTTTGTAACACATTCATTATTTGCCAATGACGTAGGTATAAAAAAATTGAAGCCTAAAGAATGTGTTACCTAGGTAAATACTTAGGTTTTATTTTTCAATCCGGTAGGTGCGAAAGTGCGAAATATGAGTGAATGAAATAGTGATATGATATGAAAGTCGAAAAAAAACAGTGACATCTACGTATTATCTGTATTCTGTGACATACATAAGTAGCAGACTACTGCTAGCCCCGCTAGCCCTGATATAAAATCTTCTGGATTACCTACATGGTTACGTCATACATTAAATAATATTAGTATCACTTACGATGTGGTGCTACTTGGAAACCGGAACAGTAAAACCAGTTGCCGATGCGACGCAAGATATCGTAAAGTGAAGGTGAGGGTTGATTCAATTGTTCCTGCCGTATTCGAAAGTGGCTCCATGCTAAGTAAAAATACGTCTTCATTCTAAGTAAAATAAATCATGCCAAAAGAATTAAGTTTTTAATAATCGGTAGATTTGGTAGGTACACAGTTAATAAAAATATGAAAGTAGAATCGACCTAGGTATACCTAGTGTGATGGGCGCTCCACTAAGACGTACCTAAAAGGTGCAAGTTCAATAATGTAGGAGTATGAGTATCAAGCATTATCAGTTCAGTGTCTTGTAGAGTATCGATCGTGAAATTAATTCTTCAATTGAAATAGGTTTCTCAGTTATTATAATCCGTCCCTCTATCATTAGTAACAATTACTTACTTCATAATTTGTAGATAGTTTTGCAAATTACCTTGCATATTTTATTCAAGTATTAGGTACAACCGTCGTTGATATTACTCATGTGAGTGAGTGACTTTATGGTATTTTACTATCTATGTGTAACCAACCTCTGCCTACTCCACCACGCTACTCCTGGTGGTTTTGTGCCAGCTATCCACTCTCCAACCACCACATAATGCACGAGCATTTAGCATTTTTATCTACGAGAAAATAATTTTGTAAATAATAAAGTATGCAAATGGCCAGCTCTTCGAATCGCGTGGATGCGATTCAATTTACAAACTCACATCCTGCGACGAAGAGATTGGACTAAAAGGTGAAAGTGAGCGAGATCTTTCGACTTAATTTACTTTTAAAACAGGTGTCACAGCCGTGTTTTATACTTGAATGTAGGGGGTCATTTATCTGAAAGCAGAAAAACTATCACCCTATTAAGCGCTCGTGGTCTTGCTTGCTTAGTCGTTCTTGATAGATCGTCAAAGTTAAGCAACGTTCAAAACGGTCTGTAAGTGGATGGGTGACCACCAGTGGCGTTTTCGTCTGAGCGCTTCCGTGTTTCGGAAGGCACGTTAAAATCGATAAATTATCGGTCCCGGCTATTGACGGAGGCCTTAAGGCGGCAACTCTGGTGACGGAGTTATAAGGCCGTCTTAAGGCCTCCGTCATAGCAATTTCACGTGCCCTCCGAAGCACGGAAGCGCTCCGATAAAAATGCGGCTGGCGGTCACCCATCTACTTACGGATCGTTTCGTCTATCAAGCAAGCACGAGCACGCGCCTCAAAGATGCAATTGACTACACCATTTCGTGGCTTAAATCGGTCTAAAATTACTTTACCTTTGAATGACGTGCATAAACTCCCCAATATAAATGCACTGGTATACACGGTATACACTGGTATACAGTAGAAACAATGGATTGTTCAACCTTGATAACACGTAATTTCTTTGACCTTATATTCCAGTCTCTACAATTTAGTTAATTTGATACAACGGATTGGTTAGAACTAGGTTTAACATAAATACAAGTTGGATACAAACTACGTTGGTACGAGTATTCATGAGGAAATTGAATGAGAGATAGAATGAGAAAAATAGGGATATTTTTAAGAGTTAAAAATGCATCCTGAAACCAAACTGTGGCGCTCTTCGCTTACTTTTAGAATATAGAATAGAGTATTGCTATATTCCTATATTACACACCATAAAAGTATCTAAGTATAACAATCCCACATAATAAAGCTGAGAGTTTGTAAGTTTGTTTAGATGTTTGTGTTTCAATCATTCCTAAACCTAAACCGATTTGGATGAAACTTGGAATAGGCGTAGTGACCTCTTGACTAGCATATAGGCTATTCAAAATGTTGGTACCCGCTTGCGAAGCCGCGCGCAGTAGCTAGTAAT
The DNA here is from genome assembly GCA_963565295.1 of Epirrhoe alternata. Taxonomy (NCBI): domain Eukaryota; kingdom Metazoa; phylum Arthropoda; class Insecta; order Lepidoptera; family Geometridae; genus Epirrhoe; species Epirrhoe alternata. Next base: position 9,834,695 of record OY751375.1, read on the forward strand.
AAAAATAAAATCATACCTAATTTAAAACCTTATCGCTAAAAGTGATCTCTTCCGTAACCTTTGGATGGACAAGATAAAAATTAACCGATACCGACCGAAATAAAATAGTTACCGGTCCTTTTCCACCAAACTCATCGAAAAATATGTAGGTACTTTGTATATTATTTAAGTTTTAGTTTAGTTTACCGAGTTTTTATTGATGAACTGACCATGACATTGGGTCTTATTTGTGCCTACCCTTTATACCCTACGTCGTTATATCCTTTTTTTTATTTAGCGTCAGAAAATCCATTATGGATACCTGACCGCCCCTTCCGCTGTCCCCACGGCGCGCCCGGCGGCGCACCGGCGCCGTCGGGACAGCGGAAGGGTTGTCGGACTCTCACCGACTAAAGACTGACGCGTGGCCTGCCTCCATGCATGTCAAGGGGCTCCGGATCCTCCTACGGCACACGCCGGTGCCCCTCTCGCATTTCGCCTAAGCACTGTCCCGGGAATGGCACCCACAGCCACGCCCGGCACCCTCGCGGTGCTTACGGCGGCGCTCGCCACAGAGCGCCGCCGCCCTCCCGGGGTCCGCATCGTGGACAGTCGAAGTCCCCACTTCAACCACCCGCGGACGCGGAATGTCGTTAAATCCTAGAATCCATTTCATTCTCTCGCGCGCTTATACATAATATATGATGATAGTTAGTACACAACACAATCTGCATAGTTATGAAGGCAATATTGTAATAAATGCATATTTATGAATATTATAATGGCTATTTTAAACAAGTGCTAACGTGTCGAATTTCATATTAGTGTTCCGTACATACAAAGGTACGACGGCTCTACAAGTCTCTTGATTACCTACTTTCAAACCATTTTAGTACTTAGGTACCTACATTAAAATTGTAAAGATTATTTATAAGTAAAAAGTAAGTTCATATAAGTCAGTGGCTCTGATGACGGAGTTTTTTAGAACGTTGCGAACGTTCGATGATCTATCAAGAAAGACTAAGCAAGCACGACCATGAGCGCTTCGCATAAGATTATTTATAGTACTACTCGTACCTATGTACAAATTCAGTACCTACTTATATTTAAATTTAGGGATTATGTGATGGCATGTGTTCTGAAATGAGACTATTTAGGTATGGTTGGTAACAAGTTTATGTTGCGTGAGATAGTTGTGGCTTGGCCCGATCCCGGCAGGGATTCCTAAAGTTATGTCAGGATTACGTGTTGCGACTTTTGGGCGCTATTTGTATCCACTAATTATGTTTTATCTTCATTTAAAATTCAGTTAGAAAATGTTGGAACGCAAATGACCTTTATCTACAATGAATGGGAAAACGTAGGCGCTGCTAGGCGAAGTCTTAACCCCTACTAGACCACAGGCAACGAACAGCACCATTCAGCCTGGAAAATCTAGCCTGAGATCCGACTTCCAATCTATGTGACTGTTGGGTGATTATTATTAAAATGAGTTATGAGTTTACGTTGTTTTAGCATAAAGGCCCAAGAATTTCAGCATGAATAATGTGCCTGGATGTTGGAGACAAGTAAAGATAAATGGCAAATCAGACGTTGAGTTATACGTACGATGTCATTTCCGGTTGTTGTCATTTTGACGATTCATCGGGGTCTTCTTTCGCCATTTTTGGAAAAGCTTGTTGCTCTGTTATTTTCTTTTCTTTTTCTCGTGTTTTACTAGGTTTTATTATGTAATTTCAGCATTTTACTATGGCATTGGCATTACATTTAAATGGAATGAGGGAGTATTGAAGAAAATTTCTCATTTGACGAAAGATTTCCGTTGGAGTTTGGAGTTTTGAAGAAAACAAGCCGCCGTGTTTTGTTCTAAACCAAATTGACAGGACTGACTGACTGACCGACAATTTAAACAATAATCCTACTTGACATTGGCAGAATTATACTGTAGTTGCCATATAATAAACAAAGAAGAAAAAGACGATTTATCGTGTTTGCATTTAACTCGGACAAAATAGAAGCATTTAACCACGAAGCCTTTAATAATAGCCTCGATTATTATTATTATACTTACCTACATTTATTTTCAAATAAAAAAAAAAAAAAAAACATACATACAACCGAACATAGAACCTCCTCCTTTTTTTGAAGTCGGTTAAAAATAGAAACAGTCTACCTATCTTGTAAAAACAGACTCACATTTAAGGTGCATTTAGACGATGCGTTTTCAACCCATGCGATATCGTATCGCACGGCAATTTTTCACGTGTAAACGCTCAACGCATGCGTTTTGTCTTAGTCGTACGAATCAAACGCCATTTCAAATGTCAAAGGGCAATAAAGCTGATCACACATTTGTCCGCACCGTTCGCGCCGCAGTAATTTTTTATACAAAAAATACTGATAACGTCAGAAAATGCGGCTCAGCATTTCCTCTATTGAATTGAGAGTTCGGCGCGTTCGGCGCAGATGAGTCTTGCGACCACCTTAAGCCAGTTGGTATATAAAACACACCTGTTAATGGTCCAAGTTAATGGTCCTTACGCGGTAAATACAATTTCAAAATTCGTTACCATTTTATCTTGATAGTAGAATATTTTTACGGACAAGTGGTTTGAACTAGTGCAATCGTGCCAATGTCAGCCACTAAAATACGAGTTAATACGATGATGAAAATCTTTTACTGCAACATTACCTGTGTAGACTTTTATGATGGAGTTGCTTGTTTTAATCATTTGGGAATTGCAACAGGTTGATTAATTGCTTTACTACTCAGCGATCCATGACAGGTTGCATAGGTTTATGGAGATGATGTTTTTATGAGTGAATGTACCTGTATTCATTTTTTTATATGATAAAGTCCGATTTTAAGATGATCCTATCCCTGAAGATCTATACGAGGAAGAAGTAAATAATCCAGGAAAACCAGAAAATAAATTTCCCGGGAAATTGTATTATTTCATACGTATTACCTACACCATCTCCACAGATCTTTATAATTAGCGGCAGAGCTCGTAATTTGTTTTACTCGTATTTTATATCTTTGAGGTAGGAAGCACAAGAGAAGATTTTACGAGTTATCTAACTTCACACGAGGGCCGTAAAATGAGGAACAGCCAACGTTGACACGTTTTCGAAAGCTCCTCTGGATAATTGCGCTTATTTAAGAGCCCTCAGCAAAATGCTCTGACGTTTCCATACTGAAGTGCCTTCTTGCATTCGGCTACTAATGCTGCCGTCGTACCGAAATGGGGTAAAACTAACTAAATCTCGAAAATGGGTTTATTTTTTATTTATATACCTAATTGTAGTTTATTAATTTTTTTTTTCAAGTAGGTAAAATTACATAACGGATAGATAATGTGGTGTCCGTTGACCGTCTGAGCTTATCGGACAATTTTTTATTTCGAAGTGAGCTAGGCTGTATGTAACTGTATTTATTACTACAAGTCTACGGATTGGGACGGGATGTGCTGTTTCTCTGCGGCCTACCTTTTTTTTTTTTTATTGCGGATAGAAAATCTGCTCACAGACATCCAATTACGTCGAGGGAACGTAATTGGGGTGTGTGGGGTTGTCGAACACTCGACGACCCACTAAAAACTACCCGATGGCCAGCCTCTATGCATAACGAAGGGCTCCGGGATCTCCTACGGAACGCACGCGGAGCCCCTCTCGCATTTTGCCTTGAGCACAATCCCGGTAATGGCACCCACAGCCACGCCCGGCACCCACACACGCGGCTGTTAAACCACGTGCGCGGAGCTCACGACGACACCTGCCTAACAGTGTCGCCGCCCTCCCGGAATTTGCATGATGAGCAGCAAGAGCCCTCACTCCGACCGCCCGCAGACCCGAAAAGTCCCCTGTTGGGCAGGGGATACCACTCGCCCCCTCACGGGACAGGCGGTGCGTTCCCGCCTTCCATCCCGAGTGGGTTCGGCCTCGCTCCGAACCCACTCCGCGGCCTCCTCATCCAGACCATACAAGTGACTGGTGCCAAGGCAAGTCAGTCAGTGTCGAGTCGCCAAGGCACCCACATCACACATCCCTTGATGCCGGGTAAGAGTAGCGAAGGCGTTGATATCGCGTACCACGCACTCTCCAGAGCGAATCTTGGAGGTACCACCGCCTTCCACCTCTTCGGTGTTCCGCCGCTTAGCTTCATCCACTGCACCATCTGCGAGTCAGAGGGACGCGCGGAGAAGCTACCTCCCGTCAGACCATTGGTTATCCGACAATAGATTCCGGTTTATTGTCGGACTTAACCGGGCACACCGGCCCTTCAACTGCCGTTCCCCCCGGTTCCTCCCCGGATCCGTAAGGGACAAGCAGCTTTGGGCGCACGAGAAGGTTGTCTGACCTGGTGCCCCTCTCTGCGGCCTACCTAGACACGCACAGAGATCACGCTGGAAGGGCCCAACATCGATGGGGATTCTGGAGGATTCAACTCCTTATTCCATCCTTTGTCTTTGCCTGCAAACCTAAAGCATAGCTCCAAAAAAAGTATAGTCGAAAAATGTCAAACGGCAGAATGGCTTACCTATGGGGTAGTAGTTAATGCTACTATGTGGCACTATCGCAACATAACGTATTCTTTAACGAATGATTATGGGTTATTCATTACCCAATCCTCAAAACGAGTCTAGCGTCTCTTTTAAAGCTGGAGATTGGATTAGTCACCAACTAGACGCGCTTGGAGCACGCAAAAGCTTAAAATAACAGCGGCGGTATTTTGTGAAGCAACTGCCTGGTATTTAATAAAAGATTGGATTCACTATCTAGCTGCGACGGATGCATCGGATTCCTACGGCTAGTTTATTGCTAGATCCAACTGTGTCGAAGGAAACGGTGACAACACGTAGCAGACACTAGACAATATTAAGTTGGCATGCTATTCGCTTGCATAAGGTTTTAGAGTAGGACACTGAGTTATTCGCGAGAGTGTGGAATCGGTTATACACAGGGTTATTTGTAAAACACCGGTAACCTCTCTATGTTCATCATAATAAACATTTTTTTTCTATTACTTTTTTTATAAATGCATCATTATTTTAGTTCATCAGATTTTCATACAGAAATAAAAATATTTAAATTGAACGCTCTAAATGTTACGAAGTCTATGCGAAGCAAAATAAAGCGATAGTACAATAGCGAGTGGAGCGGGTTAGGGCTGAGCGGGCCGAAATGTGTTTGATAGGACAACGAAATCTTGAAGGTTTGTTTTTGGTAAATGTATAAATGTTTTTTTTTATTATGTTTTGTAAAAAGTCATAGAACGAAAGTTGTTGTTTGTGATTATAGTAATACAGTCCTGAGAGGTTACCGGTGTTTTACAAATAACCCTGTATAAGCTGTAATAGGTATACGCTGCTTTTAACCAACAGTAGCAATCTTGTCTCGGCATAGGCCTATGGATAACCTACCTATCTCATTATGTATAGTATCATAGGATCTGCTTTTATAACCGACCTCAAAAAAAGGAGAAGGTTCTTTGTACCTAAGTATGTAACTTACCTATGCAGTATGTGAATGTATGCAGTTAAGCAGAATTACTGAAACGAACCTGCCATCTAACAACAACGATTTACTGAGTTTTTGAGATTGTCGTTCGCATTGTATCAGAGCTGTCTGTGCATTGTATTTGACGTAAACAACGATTTGTATAGAAAGAAGCGCTATTGGTTGGCTCTTAACTAATTAAAACCAATACGAGGCTTGTTATTGCGATCAAGTAGGTTAAAAAAGTTGCACTGTGAATGTACACCAAGAAAAACTTTAGCATTCGTCCTGAGGAATAAGTGGAATCTCCTCTCTTCGATCTAATTAAGGATTCTTAGTGATCCACATTACCCTATTTAAGGGTAGGTAATATGGATCGCAGAGAATCCTTAATTAAATAAAAAGACCTAAGATTAAATAATTAATGTGAAGAATAGGAATGCTTTCTCTTATATTGGCAATAATGATCTTGTTTAATGAGAAATTATGTGGGTACTAGGGTTCTTCAGCGTGGTCAGGTGAACCATACCAAAATAGAATAGTATATATTTTCAACCTATAAAACATTTGTTTAGGAACTAAGTACTAACAACAATTCTACAATGCTAAAGTAGAATGCTATCTTAACTTACAACATTGTTATTTTTAAAAGCTTTTGATTAACTTTCAATGTTTGTATGTTCGTATGTATGTATGTTTGCCCGGTTCAAATCTTGCATGCTTAATTTGACCCACTTCCCGGTGTCCGATTGAGCTGAATTTTGGTACACTTATGAGTCCTCGGTGACAATGCAATAATATGGTAACAGCGAGCTGATCTGATGATGGAGTCAAGAGCTGTTCCAGGGAACTCCTCAGAAAATAGGCCGATTTAGTTGAAACTCGGTTCGTAGATTAAGTATCATCTAAAATTTTCAAAAATGGTGACAGCAAGCTGATCTGATGATGGAGTCAAGAGCTGTTCCAGGGAACTCCTCAGAAAATAGGCCGATTGAGTTGAAACTCGGTTCGTAGATTAATTAGGTATCATCTAAAATTTTCAAAAATGGTGACAGCGAGCTGATTTGATGATGGAGAACGGATCTCCTCAGTAAATAGGTTGATTGAGTTGAAACTTACTTCATCGGCCAAGTTTCATCTACTAATTTGAAATATGATGACTGCGAGCTGATCCGATGATGGAGACCGGAACTCCTCAGAAAATAGGTTGATTGAAATGAAATTTTGTATTTACATCGGTGAGTTCAATCAGATCACGGTAATCCATTAAAAGCTTGTACTTGTTCATATTTTTTTCAAAAAAAAAACTTATTGATGTTATAATAAGACCTAGAATTTATTGTTTAATGCACAAAACAAGCACGGTGAAAGAAATGCAATCTTAAAAAAAACTTATCAACGTTTGTACTTTTTACGTACTTAGGTACAGTTCGCCCCAACGGATCTAGGCAATCGAGAAGTTTGTCTGTGCAGAACACAATTTTGTATGAAAAAGCGTTCACTGCGCAGACAAACGGCATTTTTTTAGTTTTTAAAACATAGTGCTTATACGTTATCTATCGTAGATCATAGCCCTTTACCCATGCCAATTTTCTTAGTACTTAAAAGAATAGGTCCGTGAAAGATGGATGACCATTTCACTTGATTTTCTGAATACCACTCTACAAGGTAAAGGTACGAACCTACCTTAAGGTGTGAGTAATAGTCAACACGTACTGCCACTAAATCATCGCAGCGAGGGCAAAAGGCGCAGTGGAAATAATACTTAATCGATATTTTTCTGTTTTATTTCCTACTAGCTGCCCGCCCCGGCGTCACACGGGTTAGTATTGAACAAAAAATAATAATTAGCACACTCTTGGCATGCATGTATTAGGTATACATATTAACCTTCCTCTTGAATCACTTTCTCTATTAACTATTGTCTATTACAAGACAAGTGTTTCTGTATCTTGCACCATTGTTCATAAGGTATAAACGAATAGACGCGTCGCTTGCCAATTCAATGTGCATTGAACCTAAGGAACGATACTTACCCGTGGTACTACTTACGTTCAAAGTAGAGACTATACTTCACTCCATCTTCCGAAAATACTGTGCTAATGCGATTGTCAGTAATGACCCAACTTCCGTCCCAAAGTTTTGAAACCTTGATCAAAGTTCTGGTGAGTGCTACCTCGAGGTGCGAATTATGTAGGTACCTACATACCGAGCCATTACAAATCGAAAAGAAATGGCGTTTTAAAAAATCAAACGGAATATAGAGACGCACTCTCAACTTTCATGCATATCAACATCTTCGCTTATATTTTGATAAGACTTTTAATTTTCATAAGTGGATTAGCAAAAATTACAAAAATAGATTTAGCTAGGGTGCGTTTACACGATGCGTTTTCTCCATTGAGATAAAATGTAAGTACATTATAACTCAATGGTTTTCTCGTACGTTTTGCTAACCCGCGCTAGGCCACACCCATTCGGTGTGCTAACTGCATTTTATACCTGTGACGACACTTATCAATACCGTCTCGTTTCCTCATACTGATTCCTTCACCTCTATGAGCTCCTGTGCGCATTATAATTTTTGATGAAATAAAAAAATTTTGATGCACGCCCGGGATTCGAACCTACGACTTACTAATTGCAAGTCGATTCACTATCCCACCTAATGAGTACCTAATAAAAAAACTGCCAGACTGAAGGTCAACAAAACCGTCAAGAGATGGCGTTACTGTGACAACGTTGACAATAATATTATAGTTCCCCGTCCTTTACGCTCCCGTGCGAAAAGAGGCACACACTCATCTCGCAATAAATTATTCTTTATTTAAACTGATATTAAAATATTTTAAACGTTGAATAAAAATCCGATAAATCTTAAAAAAATTATAACATTTGCAAACAGTTGAAAAAGTTGTAAGATTTGCGAGTTAGAAAGGAATTTATAGGACAAGTTCTAGATCGCGCTTACGTTATTATTTGGCTCGGGCGAACGTAGAGAACTTCTTACGTCGTAAGCGTGGGGTACTCCAAATAGTTCAAAATTCGTTCCTTCGCAAAGCTACCGAAGCACCCTATTACGCGCGTAACGTTGATCTTCACCGCGATCTTAATCTCGAGTCGATTGCTGCGTTCATAAAACGCGCCGCTCGGCGCTATTATGACTCAGCTCCGCACCATCCGAATCCTCTTGTCTCTTCTATTCCAGAGTATCCAGTCGTCTACGAGAGGCCAGAGCGACCACCCGACGTCGGCGTCCGCAATAGGCGGAAATTCGTGTTCATGCCCAGAAGACCAAGAAACGTTCTTGGCGATCCAGACGACGATATCACCATCGCCAACGGCGAAGTGGTATCGTCTAGTCATGATAGTTAGGTAGTTAACTTCACTCCGGCAACAGCCCAAGCCGAGGCTCGTACCTATTAGAGGTGCCCTTGCGCATGTTGTCGTAACTTCTCTCTAGGCGCCTCGGCACCTTCAGTGCCCGCCATAGTCCGGTAACACTAAAACGGCCTCATAGGCCATTAGTATTAGGCCCTCCGAAAAAAAAAAAAAAAAAAAGTAAGCGTGGGGTGTCCGTGTCTTTACAGTGAGACGGTTTTGAGGGGTGTTGATTTTTTTCTTAAAGGTCAAAATAAGTCAGCGACAAAAGTTCATGAATATTTAAATTTCCATTTTCATCATGCTAAGTGGGAAAATTGTATATTTTTTGTAAGATACGATGTAGACCATCATGGATGGGTTATTATATTCTAATACAAGCTGTCCGTCGCGGTGTTACCCGCGATCCCCCGGGAAAACATCACTTTCCCTGTACAAATAGCAATACCTAAGTAGTGCAAGGCAAAATCATCTATAATACCTAATCAACCGATGGCTTCCGATAGAAGATTTTAAAACACAAATGGGTTAATTTTAATAATTATTATTTAAATAATTTTAATGGGTTCAGTAACGCTGACCGTAGGTATATACAACACTAGCTAATGCGCGCGGCTTCGCCCCCGTGGTACCAACATTTTGAATAGCCTATACTATTCCAGGTCACTATCTACGCCTATTCCAAGTTTCATCCAACTCGGTTCACTGGTTTAGGCGTGATTGTTACACAAACATACAAATATCCAAATTAGGATATTAGGATAGGATTAGGATATAAGGATAGGATATTAGGATTAATCTTATCTTATCTTAAAAAGCTTCACAGACAGCGTCCGTTTCAGTGATATTATAGTCCGTTTGCTGTAAATTATTAGGCCTACCTAGTACATATATGCGGTCAGCTTTAGTAGGTACCTTTACCTACTAAAGCTGACCGCACATATGGCCGCGCCGTACGCGCCGTAGTCATTTTTCTATAGAAAAAAAACTGATGACGTTTGAAAATGCTGTTCGCTTCTGACGTCTCAGCATTTCTTCTATTTAGTCGACCGAACGGCGCGTTCGGCGCGGATGGTTACTGCGGAGCTTTAAAGATAATGTATAAGTTTAAGGAAATTAAGTAGATATACAAAATAATATTTATTTAGTTGAAGTTACATACTAGGGCTACGTAAACATTGTGAAATTACAAGGCACTTTTAGTTCAAATCATTATGCATTTGCACACGGATGATATAGGTACGCAAGTCATAAGTACTTAACGGGGCAAGCGGCAAGAATGGTATGCGAGGCGAGGATATCGTGTGAATGGCGCTCTATTGTTGATTTGAAAATGGGTGCAAGGCTTACATTGTCAAATCAACAATTTAGCTTTGTTCCACATCATAATTATAACGACTCGTTAACTTGTTTGTAAATTTCACGAATTTAGATACTTCTTTACTTTTTAAGCCTGTCACAGTTCGGTTACTATCTATGATCAAAATGGGGTCCACTTTTTCCCGTTTTTTTAAGATCGGTAAACCACTTCCTTTTTTGACGAAGTAAACTGAAGGTATGTTGACTGAGTTAGCATCGCTTGCCTCTTCTGGGAACACAATATACACAACCAACGGTTTTGCATCGGGTCCAGATATTTTGACACTGGGTGGTGCTGTAGCAACCACGATTTTGTAGTTCTCAAAAGCTTGTTGTATAATCGGTATATGTAGGTAGTTATTGTCCGAGAACAAAGGGTTACTTTCGTTTGAACTCCTAATAGGGAATAATATTTTGGCAATTTGGTTCGTACAGCCAATCCCAAGTTCCGAGGAATGCGAAAAATAAGCTTTGGAAAGAATTTCTCGCTGGATGTCGGCGGCGTGCGTCGGCTCTTGAGGAATTTTCGCGAATAATGCACCAAATGTCTTTGGTTTAACGTCTTCTTTCACAGAAATGGGATTAAATTTCAAAGCGAGTCCGTTATTTATGGGCTTGCTCAGAGTAACTTGGTTCACAATTACGATTGTGAACACTGTTATTATCTGAAAAATATTAAATTGTAAGTTATACTGATGGTATGAAACATAACAATATTTATTTACAGAAACTAAACTACTACAATACGTACATAATATTACAAAATACAATAGAATCAGTCAAGCTATCTAAGTTATACTTAGGTATATGAAAACCATTTGGATATAATTCACTAAACTTAGTTTGAATTTGATGACATTTCTACTCACTTGTTGCATGGCTGAGCCCAACGCCCAAGAACTATCACTTGAGAATCCTAACTCGAACTGATTATTACATCAGCTATCTTCATTGTTCTTTTTGTTTTAGTAAACAACTGGCGATAAGTGGATGTTTAACTGAATTCAAACCCTGCTTAAAACAAACACTAGTTCTTAGATCAGTATACATAACACTATTGTGGATGATAAATGTCTGGCTTTCATATCCATATTTACAGAGGAAATATACAAGTTTCCTGCTTCAATAATTTACCTACCTTGGACCAATTAACGCGATGGGACGAGACGCACGCATATAACAATAAGATAAAGGTACCTACAGAGCGTAATTTTGCAATGCGTATCCTCACATATGGTGGACTATGGACTCAGTGGCTAAGGTAGCTAAGGGCCCTGGTGCTAAAAAAAACTGCAAACAAACTCACAAACATTCAGCTTTATCTATACTAATATTTTAAAGAGGAAAGATTTGTTTGTTTGTTTGTTTGTTTGAAATGAAATTACTGACCCGATTAGAAAAATTCTTTCACCAATAGAATCCTACATAATCCCCGATGAACATAGGCTATATTTTATCCCGTGGAAGTGAAGTTTTCCCGGGGGATCGCGGGTAACACCGCGGCGGACAGCTAGTTACTTATATTATTAGGATATAAAAATCTTGTTTCGTTTTATAAGTATAGATTCATTTTTTCGTGCCTAGCATTACTTGTCCTTCATACTTGATTGAAACCAGACGATACTAAACATATCCATGTCTCTGACTAAAACAAAAATGTTGGAATCAAAACTTCACTAGGTTAGGCCACCAGCTCATACGAACATACTGTTTACACGATGCGATTTCTCGTACTCAGCATTATGAACTTATGAAAACCAAATCATTAATATGCTAACTTTCGCATATTCCACGAAATATGTCGCGCATAATGCCTACGTAGGTACTTTATTATATGGGCCATGAAATGGAATTCCGTTATATATATTCAAATCACGTCTTCGCTTGCATATTGGAAGACAAGCTTCCCTGTTCAATCCCCTAGGTACAGGTGGCATAATTTTTTGATGACTAAGAACAAATTCATCATCATCTAGCCCCAAACTAAGCAAAGCTTGTACTATGGGAACCAGAACTGGTATACTACTTATAAACTTTTTGTTCATCAGTCAAAACGGTCAATACAACATCTTTAACTGCTGGGTATCAGAACAAATTAAAACATTCTTGCGGTCTTGTTTTTCTTTACTGTTTAATGTCTAGTGGGTATTCATACTCGCAGTGTGTAAGTAAAAGAGATGGGTTTTTGTCGTGCAGTGAGATTCTGTGAGACTTGTGGAGCCGACTAAGCTATTTCATTCTGAAATGTTTAAACTATTTCCAATGTTGCCTGAAATAAATTAATACCTACCCACAATTTTTCCCATCGCCATTTAGAGCTCGTGTTATCGCGCATATCAAACATAAAATACTTTAATCGATCATTTAAACATTTCAAACACAGTCCAGTCCTTATTTACTTTTCCTAATTCATTTTATAGGTACATATTTTTGCCTTTGACTGTACCTCAACCGTAGAATTTATGGAAAACCAATATCCCCAACGTATTTACCTCCGAAATCTGTTTCAAGTTAACGCTGGGTGACATATTTATTAGTTCTAAAGCAGTTTATAATGTAAATTCCTAAAGATGCGTGGATACATGTTTCTTGTGCCAAAGTTTTAGGAAATTGGCTCGTAACTTTGGCCCATATATTTCCACCTCTCAACCTGCATAATGTAAAGTTGTAGGTACTTACATAAACAACTGCGCTATATCTGTAAACGTTAATGTTTCTGCAATTACACATCGAGGTATATAAAGATGGAATAATGAAGAAAAAGAAACGAATATAATAACTGATTAGAAAATAATTATAATAATCTTTTCCAAGCTTTTAAAGTGATTTAGGCACTAAATTACTTTCACTTTTTACCGCATTGAAAGAAATGGTTGCTGGCACAATGGCTTGCATTTTCGCCGTACATTTCCCTCGAGAGGTGAAAGTGGTAAAATATCTAATTTTGAATTCAGAGCATTGGAGCTGCTTCTGTAAAAAAGTACCAGTACCTACATTTATTACCTATTTTATTTACAAATAACGTGGCTATAAAATGTGTTAAAAATTAAATAGCTACTCGACACAGACAAATTCGATGAAATATCTAAGTAGGCCTATCAGCAAAACAGGGAATCCCTTACGTGACTACGAGTACCTTCATTATTGTTAGATCGTGACGTGACAGTATTTATCATGTGCCCATTTTTAATCCAACAAAAATAGCTCTTAGTTACGAGTACTTAGAAAATCAATCTAGTCAGCATTTTTCGTGGATAAAATAGCGTTATATCTAATAGCAATGGTCTATTTGCAATGTCTAATAGCAATGGTACCTAATGTTGATTTCATAAAACTGATGCCAAAACTTATGGTATGACAGTATTTCAAGAAAGTGACTCGCAATTCTGTGTAATAATTTAATATTTCTCGTTCCACAATGAAACTACTAGACTTCGTTAGTTTTAGCTGACTCATCACATTTATTCTCCAGCGGTGCTTCAGTCGACTTCAGTGAAACAAACTCAACTGTAAAATACAAGCTGTTACCCGTGACTTTGTGCACGTTAGAAACTTATAAAAGTCCCTACGTAGTGCAGTTAGTGCATCCCATACTATCCTCGTAATACTATAATCTTGATGTCATACAAACAAATATTGATATAATAATAATAAATAAGTAAATAATACGACACCTCAACATTTATCAAAGCAGAAACTTTTAATGCCTACATACCAATGTACTCCTAATACATAAAAATACATACCTAATACAACATACCTATAATACCAGTATACGCCAGTTTAAATTTTATATTTTTTCAATTTACTCTGCGGACGTCAGCCCTCCAGTAAATCGGATTCGTTGCGGTTAAATTCATTCGCCAATCGCCAGTCCACTCAGTGCTTCAAATCTATGTTTAATCCTATGTAGACAATTTTTCTTTATTGACATTTTTGTATGATCATCCTGTGAAACGCGCGACTCCTTCGTAGGAACTCAATTGAGAACTTGTACTGGGAGTCTCGAATGGTACGGAAAGAGAAGTGTCTTCTTTTTGTTCTCTGCTACGATCTCACTAATCCGCATGCTTATAATGCCCATCATCAATAGGGTCTAGACTGCGAGTAGACTAGGATCATCGCAACGGATTTATAGAAACTTGTGTTCTCGAAGTAATGTTCCGTCGAAACAAACGCTTGAAGTCGAAGTGTCGAAATAAAGAACTGTCGAAGTTCAGAGGTGCACTCGTAAACATAATCGACGTCGACGACCTCTGTGGCACAGCGAAAGCCCGCTTGGGACGCAAAAGGTCGCGGGTTCCATCCCCGCCGCGGGATAAGTTTTTGTATGATTTGCAACTTATTTCTGATGTCTGTGATGTGCAAATATTTATCTCAGGTCTGGGTGTATCTATGTAATCGTATAATATGTATTTACAAACAAAAAAAGTATGTAAGTAGTATATCAGATATCTGGTTCCCATAGACCTACAGGCTTTGTTTAGTTTGGGACTGATGGTAAGTATGTGAAATGCTATATTATTTATCACTCACTTGGCTAGGCTCATTAGAATATGAAAAACGCAAAGAGAAATCATACTTTCGAGAAATGTCTAAAACACAATCAAATATACCAATAAAAACACATTAAAAGGGTACAATCAATATCAAAGGCGGATAAGATAAGGTGTCATTTCCTTTGTGTAAAGGTCAGAACGCGCCCCGATCTAATTTGTTACGAATAAAGGTCGTTACACACGATCATAATACAAATAATTATTATAATGCACAGAAGACAATTTTACCTACAGCTGACTGAGAAACATGTTGAAAGTACGCGGTTTTTTTTCAGTACCTATCGATTCGAGTATGAATAATCTATAATATGTAGATACTACTAAGATAACAACATAACAACAAAATACCTACATCGAAAACTCTCGGTTATTAATAGGTAGGTACTTAATAATTTATTGTACCTACCTAATACGAGTACAATAATACAAAAAAAATACATTTCTTATATATTTTTTAATACAATAAATAATAATATTTCATTTTAAATACTCGTAATACGTGACGACTTGACGCTTCAAGGTTGATTTTGGCAGAATTTTAATATCTATATCATTTTTAGTAAAATTTCCTACAGGTTTGTAGGAAATTGCTATGGGATTCCAACCAGTCACGTATGGAATACCTACTTCTGCGAAATGTGGACATCTTCAAATGATTTTGAAAGATTCGATCTGAGAGAATGTCATTTGTGTCTCGTTTCGTTTCTTATGCCTTTTCCTTTAATGTACCTACTTCCTATAATCCTACTTTCCTACATATATAATAAAGCTGAAAGATTGTGAGTTTGTTTAGATGTTTGTGTTTCAATCACGCCTAAACCAGTGAACCGATTTGGATGAAACTTAGAATAGACGTAGATTGTGACCTGGAATAGCAAATACCTAGACTAAGTATTTACCTAGCGGGCGAAGCCGCGCGCAGTAGCTGTAATTCATATTTCTGTAGAGCAATCAATGCTCATTTGAGTCTTGTACTTATAAAATAAATAATTTTTATAGTAAACTAGCAAACCCAGCGAACTCCGTTTCGCCACCAGATGCCACCAGATTTTTCCTGAATTTTCTTTGCTTTAAACCTCACGGAGCCCGAGACCTTTCCAACGAATGCAAAACCGTGGAAATCGGTTCGTGCGTTCTGGAGTTATAGCGTCAGGAAGGAAAACCCGACTTATTTTTATATAGTAGATTAATAAAATTGAACTTTATTGAATTCACCTTCAATTACAATCAATCAGTGTCTTATTGAAATCAAGTAGGTATAGATATTGAGCTGAAACCTTCATGGTTGCCATAGCCCTGCAGCCCTGTGTCTTTTCAAAATTATAATCTCTGACAGTCGCCATAATGTTCTCTTGGATATAATTTTTGTCGTTGTCTTGCAGAAAGCAGGAGCGTAGAAAGTGGAAAAAAGTTACTTTTCTACCCGTTTTATCCACACTCTAATTTCATTACTGTCATTTTTATCTATTCTCCGGTACCTAGACAATCGCCATGGTAAGTGGGCTGCATTGTTTCTTTATGCCATATTGGCATGCAAAGCAAAATAAAAATAAATTATTACAAAATTTATATTAATCTATGTTTAGGTGAGGTGGCGATATTAATATGCAATGAGCGGTTACGTAATGTATCGAACAACATGATGGTTCATTAGCATTTAGTTCATATAAAACTTTCCGTTTGATTCGCTTGGGTCACACCAACTTTCTAAACAAAATTATCCCAAAGGTAAATTAAATAACTCTATTTTAACTAGAAAAAACTACTTTAAGAAATTTAACTATTTACTATTTTAAGAAATGTGGACGACTGTTAGATAAACAAGTAAATAAACAAGTTTGTTGAATAGATTAGGTAAATTAAAACAACGTCAAATAAATTCGCATGATAACTTATATACAAAACAAAATAACAAAATAAATCACGGATATAAAAGCTAAGGTCATAAATAGGGAAACAGCTTGGGTATCGAATAAATTAACTAAATAATATTACTTCCACAACCTTTCTGCTTTAGGCCCAATGTCCACAAAACGGAGTTGAAAAGTATATCGCAATTAACTCAAGTAATCTTGACTACCTACTTGAAACTTTGTTCAGCGTATTTTCATCTTTGATTGATTACTAGCATTATTTTTCTACGTGGAAAATGGGCCTTGCCATTACTGCTACAAACGAATCGTTGGCAAAACATATTTTCGATATTGGAAGTGATCTCGAAATACGCTCTAGCAACAATCTTCATTATATCGAGCACCAACAAATCGATGTAATTTGTTTTATGAACTAGTCTTCTTCTGTTTTTTACAGTCTGGCTTCTTCTCTACACTTCTTTTATCTAAAACAGATGAAATACTTTCAATCGCACTTTCTTCTACAACTGTTCCAACGTTTCTGGGGTCAACATCTCCTGAATCCGTTCGGTATTTAACAAAGTACACTTCAGGGCTGGACGGGCGGATCTCCTGCTGTGGTACGACTACTTGGACAGGATCCTGTTTCTTCGACAGGACATATATCAGTGTTTTGTCTTCAATCTGAGGCGTTTGTTGCTGTAAGTAGGCATAGTTCTGCGACTCCTGAGTTGGGGCTTTGATGAACAAAATATTGTAAGTTTTCTTTGGTGGAGGTAGGTTGACAGTCGGTGGTGGTTCTTCAAATTCTGGCTGCGGTACATGGAAGTAGATATGTTTGACCACAACAGGTTCAGGCGTGTTTCCTATACTTGGTTCTGCATACGCTGAATAAGCTTGGCCCGATATAGCACTTCTTTTTAACACATCCGAACTTGAAGGTGGATGGAAACTAGATTCATCCTTACTTTTGTCGTGGTGGCTATGAGTATTATTGTACTGAATCGGTGATGCTGAATCAGATACGAAATCAGGATTATACGGTGAATCTTTTCCTTCTATTTTGTGTTTTTTTAAATATTCATAATCTTGCTCTGATAATGAATAAGATATTGATTTCTCTGGTATTTCTTGGACATGAACAGTTTTGTAAGTAGAAATAGAATTTAGTGAATTTGGGGTGTTTGCTAATTCAGGTCCATTTGCTTGGTGGATTGGTGCAGAAGTGAGTACTGTAGTTGGCGTTTGTAAATTAGGAATGGCAGCATGTCTTATTACATGACTGCTTGGTGAAGAGTTCGGTACAGGGTATGACACGTAAGAGTTTGAAGATGATCCTAAAGGATTGCGTAAAACAGGTGGTGATACATGAGTGATAGTAGACTTTTGTCTTAAACCTACGTAGCTTGTCGGTAAAGGACGAAATTTAGGTATATGAGCTGTATTACTGTAAATCGACCTGAATACTGCCGGAGAAACAAGTGTGTTGGTGAAAACAGAACCTTGGGCTAGAGCGGGACTTGGTCCAAGTTGATTTACCAACTGTGATCGGATAGCAGGTCTTACGGAATTACTGATTGGGTGTCGTAGATACAATCCATTGGATTCGTGGGCGATGCCGGCTTCGGCTATCACAGCTCCAGCGATTAACACCTAAAACAAGTAAGTCGATTGTTAGCACACAACACTTATCACTGACTTAAATTCCGAAACTTCAAAATCGACTAACCAACACAAAGAGCATGCTGGATGTCTCGACGACCTCTGTCGTAATGATGAGCTCGTGTTCTATGACAGTATTTATAAACGCTTTCTCTACAGAAGTTTATCGATTTATTTAGATATTCCTAAAATTTTGCATAAAATATTCGGTCATGTCGTTTCCGTCAATAGGAAATCATAATGTGTATGGTAAAATTTCGAGCAAATTCTAAAATATATTGTCCATTTAAATGATTATTATTGCACTACTTATTCGATTATGCAACTACGAAGCATCTCAGTGTTACAGAGTCCTTTGAATAACACGATGTGACACCAATATGAACACGATTTTTCCAGGCGAATAAACTTTCTCTAAGAGAAAAGTCTTGTGTTCAATATCGACGCTAAAGCACGCAATTTTCAACGACAGAATAAAATAAATGTTTGGTCATACCCTGAACAATATGAAAACTCGTTCCTAATACAATAGATCTATGAAAGACATAGCATTGGTTGGATTCGCCTCTACTATCTAGTTTTGTCAAAGCACCAGTAGCTATGATAATATGATGTAATACTTCTAGAAAAGGGCGTTAGTTCCTCGCTTCTTTTAGTTTTTCTTGTGCCACTAAAGTGCCCACAGATTCACGACAGGTTGCAAGCTCATCAACCCTAAATCGACAAGAGATTATTCTGTACTACAATAGCACTATACAGTCATCATAATATTTGCGTTGCAATGAGCTAAATTGTCTCGCCTCGTTTCGTTTACACAAAACATTTGAGATAAACCAGTTCGCTAGACCGAGCACAGCCTAAGCCGTGTCCGCTTCGTTAGCAGTCAGTCAGCACAAAGGAAACAAACATACCTACCTACCTACAAGCTTGATGATTTATTGATGGTACAGGGTTCTTTTAAGATTATGCGCTATAGATATTAATATCATTAGGTATAGGTAGGCTTGTCATTATGTAATAAGCCCCTTGTTGATCAAGAATGAGAGAGGCAATAAATATTTTACGAGCGATATCACTAGCAATTTCTTTAACGGCTTTTATGGTAAGTACTTATATGCTAGTCTATCACTACACACCGTGGGAGATATTTCAAAGAGATTTGAGATACCTATGTTGACGACTTCTGTAGCGCAGTGGGCGAAGGTACGCTTGCGACGCAAAAGGTTGCGGGTTCGATCCCCGCCGCGGGACAAATGTTTGTATAATGTACAGACATTTTTCTCGGGACCGGATGTTTTCTATGTATAATATGTATGTATTTACGAACAAAAAGTATATAAGTAGTATAACAGTCATGTAGTACCCTTAAAGCGATTCCAATGACATCTTATTTAAAAAAATCTCACTTGGCCGCTAGCTCTACGAACTTATTTTTGATTTGTGGGGTCAAGGTTCATGAAAAATTTACTACGCGCCGCGACATCTGCGTCAACGTTTATAACAATTTGCTTGAACAGTAAGCGCGGTGGTATCAAACTTGTCACAAACACACAAATGTGAACGGTATAGTTACTCGGGGCAATATTTCACTTACATATCTCGTAGGCATAGATAATAATAATAAGTAAGTAAACATCATGCATGACAGATAGCAAGTACCCAACTCTTCGAACTTATTTTCATTTGTCCAACTTCTCGGACTTGGGAAATAGAAAAGAATAGGATCGTCAACGCTGCAAAGTTTTGCATATACCTACTTACTACGCGAACTTGGACTGGACTTAATTCTCGGAAGATAGTGAACGACAAATGGTTTGTTGAATAAATGAAACCAATTTCTGGATAATCTTTGTCCACAGCGTGTGTGCACACCTACTAGGGCAAAATTACTTCTTGAGCGTGCGTATTCAGTTTAGCTATTTATTTCATAGCGCATACTAAGAGCACTTTGTGAAGGCTTCCAATCATAAGCTCGTAATTTCGGATCCAATGAGTTTCCTTCTCTATATAAAATATTATGGCTGATAGAGGAGAATGGAAGAAGAATACAAGTGTGCCGACCCCACATAATAGTGGAACAAGGGCAGGAAGATGATGATAAAATATTATCTGCACATACGTGCCAGCACAAGCAGAAGAATATCGTGGAGAAACCATAACTTAGTAAAATCAAAAAAAAAAAACAAAATTAAAAGGAGCACCGACAAGAAGAGTTTTTCATTTTTATTTAACTCATTTTATATCTATACTTACTCTATTTATAAATGTACAATTTCTTTGTTTCAGTTACTGAAAAGGAGATCCGGCTATGGTATGAATCGTAATTTTTCTTTCGTAAAATTATGTTAGGTATATGTTTTGTATTGTACTACAAAAGGACTTAGCTTACAATTAGAATGAATGAAAGACATATATAAAACGAAACGAAAGTGTATGTGACTTGTATGTGTCCCTTACACTGCTACCTATATTAAGACTAATGAATTAAAATTAGTATCCATTTGAATAATTTTTAGTAATTCCATACATTATCATGATGTCTAGAGACTAAAGTTTTGTACTTATTAGTATGGTGTTAAGGAAACTGGTTTTTTTTCAGGCACAAGGGTTTCTTGAAGGACTGCCCCAATGGTCTTCTGACTGAGCAGGTATGTATTTAAATGGAAATTAAATGAAAAAAGCTTTATTGCAACACAATGTAGGCTAGTTAGTTCCTAAGTAGGTAATGTTAATTGATACACTTATTACATAGTACCATTGATTGCAATTGGCGGTCATTTTTTATTTATTTAAAAAAGGACACCCAACACGGGTATACACTTCACATTCTAAAACAAAAACAATAGTGTTCCCATAATTACAGGGTATCACATAAGTAGGCTTGATGCCTGCCTAGTCAGCAGAACAGTTTTAGGTACACGTAACATATTTAAATCTTCTATCAATATAAAACTTAATATTATTATTATTATAACTATCGCTAGATCGCGATTTCTTCCAGGCGGTTGTCTTATTTTCTTTAGCTTAGTTTAGTATATTATGGTTAGACGAATATAAGTACTAAACTAAAATAAATGCTATAACTTTTGAAAAGAAACACACTGGGACCCTTCCACTGACTTCAAAGTTGAGCAGTTTGGACTTATCCTGGCTCTAGAACTAGTGTATGCTTTGTTTGCTTATTGAATCAGACGTCAAAAAGAATAATAGATGGAGTGGAGCGGTGTCCTTGACAAAGCACCTGCTAACGTGGGAATGGTGAGAGAGATATGCGTGGAAGAAGTGCGAATGGCCGTTCAAAGCATGAAGAA
Organism: Epirrhoe alternata; assembly: GCA_963565295.1. Classification (NCBI taxonomy): domain Eukaryota; kingdom Metazoa; phylum Arthropoda; class Insecta; order Lepidoptera; family Geometridae; genus Epirrhoe; species Epirrhoe alternata. The sequence continues at coordinate 9,856,298 of OY751375.1, forward strand.
TGGAAGAGCGACAGGCCCAGATGGTATCCCAGTTGAAGTATGGAAGGTTTTGCGAGCTGATGGATGGAAGTGACTGACTTTATTCTTCAATAAGTTGTTGCAAGAAGAGGCGATCCCAGATGAATGGTGTAGCAGTTCGCTGGTGCCCATTTACAAGAACAAGGGTGATGTACAGGACTGCAACAACTATCGAGGAATAAAGCTCATGTCACATAGTATGAAAGTTTGGGAGAAAGTGATAGCGAGACGAATGAGAGAAGAGAGTGAGGTATCACGGAACCAGTTTGGGTTTATGCCGGGACGCAGTACAACGGACGCCATATTCGCTCTAAGGCAAGTCTGCGAGAAGTACAAACGTGCGCACAAAAACTTGCATATGGTGTTCGTTGACCTAGAGAAGGCGTACGACAGAGTGCCCCGTGAGGTTCTGTGGTAGGCTATGAAAGAGAAGAGAGTGCCTGAGAAATATTTACAACTAGTGCGTGCCATGTATAGAGACGCAAGCACGTACGTCCGGTCTGAGGCTGGTGCTACGGATAAGTTCGGTGTGGCTGTGGGCCTGCACCAGGGATCGGCGTTAAGCCCATACTTGTTCCTCCTGGTGATGGATGCATTGACATCAAACATACAGGAGGAGGCACCCTGGTGCATGCTCTTCGCCGATGATATCGTCCTTGTGGGGGAAGATGCTTCTGAGGTTCAGAGCATCTTCCCCCACAAGCTGGGAAAATGGCGGGAGAGACTGGAAAAAGTGGGCTTAAAAATAAGCAGAAGCAAAACTGAACACCTGTTTTGTAATTTCGGAGGTTCTTCCAGCTTCTCTCCCATCGCCTTAGATGGTGTATCCCTTCCAGTCCGCTCCGATTTTCGATACCTCGGATCATTGATCCAAGATGATGGAGGCATAGACCGAGACGTCAAAAATAGAATGAATGCGGGATGGATGAAATGGCGACAGGTCTCGGGAACAACTTGTGACCCTTGTATGCCCCTTAAACTTAAGGGGAAAATCTACAAGACGGTTATTAGACCTGTCGTGCTGTATGGATCTGAGTGCTGGGCTACGAAAGCAACGGATGAAAGAAGAGTGCATGCGACAGAGATGCGAATGTTGAGATGGATGTGCGGAGTGACGCGAATGGATAAGGTGAGGAATGAATATATTAGGGGAAGTCTGAAAGTAGCGCCGGTGACTGAAAAATTGAGGAGCAATAGGTTATAGCGTGGTATGGGCATGTAATGCGGAGGGATGAAACTCATGTAACTAAAAGGGTGATGGAAATGAATGTGGATGGATATGTGAGTAGAGGTAGACCAAAGAAAAGATGGATGGATTGTGTGAAAGAAGATATGGGTAAGAAGGGAGTGAATACGAAGATGACGAGTGATAGGGGAGAGTGGAAGAAGAGAACATGTTGTGCCGACCCCGCATAAGCGGGATAAGGGCAGGCAAATGATGAGCATTGTGAAATTTTATTTTATTTCAGGTAATATTACATGTAGGTCCGTATCTACATTGTACAGTACAAGTATAAACAGCCGACAGATAGAAAAAAAAAAACAAATCTTTAGCTAGTAAACATTGGCCAGTAGCTCTGACTTCTGCGCTGCTGTGATTTCGATACCCTAGGGCCTAGGACAAACATAATACCTATGTGGTATTGATGAAATAGGTAATGACCAAGCTTCACCAGGCAGTTGTCCGACTGCGAGCCTTGAGGAGAGTTAAGGAGTACCTATAGTTATATCGCTGGACTATGACTATCTCATCGCTCGGCGTGAGTTTTGAACGCCGCCGCGCCGGCGCCGGCGCCGCGCGAGTATCGCTGTAGCGATTACGTCGAGCGTATTTTGTCGCAGCGAAAAAACTTTTTCCGCCATCGGTGTGAACAGCCGGCGTTGGACTGTAAATAGGATTTGTGTCTCTTTTATTGACACCTTTTGCTCGTCTCTTCAGCGATAAACATAGTTGACCGCTTACCGCTCACTCGCTCGCGGTAGGACAAGTGCCTTATCAATTTAAATTAATGTCTTTATTTTGAAGAAGTCAAATCTTAAACTAATCCCGAACCTTCAAGACATCTCGATGTAATCTGCCCTTCATAGTCCCGCTGGGATGTCTGGAAGGGTCTACCGAGTCCTTAACCGCAATTATAAAGGAATTACACAAGATTGCTTTAAATATAAAGGTCGCAAGATCACTTCTGAACGAAACTGAATGTAGACAAAAGTTTGTCCCAAATTACGGGGGAAAGAAAACAAGAAAATATATCTTCATTTTACTTCTTTCATATCTTCTTTTGACGATGTCTGCATTCATGAAAAATTATCTTAACGAGTATCTTCATCTCGTATTCAGATACAAAGAGAAATTACCTCTGTCAGACCGAGTCTTGTCTGTACTTAAAGTTCCACATTCTAATTAGCAGTTCTATTATTATATAGTCAAGGTTCTAATATCAATTAGTACCTTATGCCTCGTAGCGTTGCGTTGTAGCAACTTTCGTAGCTTCGTAGACATCTATCAATGCCAAAACCAATCTGCGAAGATAATTCGTAGTACCCAATAATAATAAAAAATAGCATAAAGTATCACAAAAGTTCATGAACATTTTGTTGATTTTGAATGGTTTTTGAATCTTCTATGTAGAAGTCATATACCTGCGTAGCTCTATATATTTTCTCTCATACTTGTAGGGTGTTTAGTAGAAGCACAGAATACAGAGAGGAAAGGTAGAATCGGCCCCGCATTCCAAAATTCCAATCCTAAGGTCGTTGGTTCGAAATAGGCCGTACATCAATGAGTTTTTCTGTCTAAAAAATGTGCACAAGCCTACTCTCAAAAACTGGCATATCACAGAACCTCATAAGATCGAAAACATCATGAAAACGTTTGTAAGAAATAAAGACACAAAAAGGAAGAAGATTATTATTTGAATTTAGGCATTAGGTAAAGGCATTATTAGAAGAGGCACTCCTTATTTTTTTTTATTAGTCTTTTATTTTTTGAATGTACCTACCTATATTACTCGTATAATGTATATGTAAAAGAATAACGATATACCATTCAATTAATTACATTTTCAGGGCTTCATTAAGATCTACAAGCAGTTCTTCCCCCAAGGTGACCCAAGCAAGTTCGCCTCGCTCGTCTTTCGAGTGTTCGACGAAAACAATGTAAGTGCGACTTATTTGCCTTGAACTAGCTTTACCCGCGGCTGTGTCTGTTGTGTCTTCTACCCTAATTAGGTGCCCTCTACATTACCAACCTTTAGAAGTTACATACCTAGTATTCTAGCTTATCATAGTTGCAAACAATTTATTTCATATGTATTTAATTAAAAATACATAGACGAAATAACTAAGGTACCGCTATGTTACTAACTTAGGTACCGTACAGTTTGTGCATTGTTTATAGGGGAGACTGGGGACGGTTGTACCAATTTTTCTTTAAGGGCTCACAGCACAGCTATTACAGCTATGAGCGGCGATTAAAGCCTATGATATGAAAGCGTTGCCTTTTGTCTTTCAAATTATACCTAAACCAACAGCATAACCACGGATAACCGTTTAACAGGAATACGTCATTTTAAGGAATGTGAGCGATTGTTACAACCGACCCCATGCCAGGGGCGGTAGTAACACCAACGGGGACGGTTGTAACACTCAAAAAAATATAGGTACCTATCTACCTCTGATGTAATAATACCAAGTGTCATTATGATTTATCGTGCGATATTTTTACACAAGATCGTAGGTTAGGTACGACGTGGATTGAATGAGGAACATAGGCAATGTTCCTCATTCAAACAATCGTTTTTTATTAGTAGATTGGGTACAAAGTATAATTGATTGTGAAGAAAACGTCGGCTGCCAACTTTTCAGTTTGTAGGTAGTTTCTGATTTAATAAATTCAATTTGTAAGAGCGGTAGAGAAATGGAATAATATTTAATGACGAAAATATTTTTTAAAGATTTCCATTTCATAAGGCACCTGACCCACTGCCAGCAAGGAAAAAACTAGCTATGGATTCCCTCAAACAATAAAATGTAAAATTCAATGCAACAATGAAAAACATTGTATGGATGGATAATTCAATATGTTGGTATTCATTGAACTCATACATCTATACTAATATTATAGAGGAAAGATTTGCTTGTTTGTTTGTTTGAAATGAATAGGCTCCGAAATTACTGGACCGATTTGAACAATTCTTTCACCAATAGAATCCTACATTACCCCCGATGAACATAGGCTATATTTTATCCCGGGAAAGTGAAGTTTTCCCGAGGGATCGTGGGTAACACCGCGGCGAACAGCTAGTCTCTCATAAATTGGCACTGCGGCTCTGAAAACAGTCCGCATTGTAGGTTAATCTCCCCGCTTCAATGGCTGTCTCTTAATGAATTCATTTCAGCGGTTTCAATATCACCACAATTCAATAAAATAGGTACCTACAGGATGCCAAGAGACATCATATTAAACTAGGTGAACGATACGGTGGGTTTCATAACAAATTAGAGTTTTGTGCTGTAAGTAATAAAGACATTATGCTTACTCTCTCTCTCTCTCTAACTTTATTGAAACACACCCTAGTCTAAGAAGAATATTATGACGATTTTATCATCAGGGTCCAATCTCTCCCACATAATCGAAACCCGAAACTCTAGTGAATCCAATAAGTAAATTAAAAGGAAAAAAGAAATGCTATTTTTCGAACATTTTATCGAAGCCATTTTTCAATACCGGTTACTAAATGAAAGTGATAAAGTTGTCTGTTGAGTTTGCGTTTTTTGTGGTCGTTTTTACCCCTTTTATGATTCGTAGGTTTGCATAGATTAATAAAATAAGTATTTCTTGTATCCGAAACCTACATCACCACAAAACAGTAGTAGTGCCTCAACTTTCAATCACGGAAGTTGGTCTCCTTTACTAAAAAGTTTCCTCCACTTATAAAGAACTACCTTTGTGAGGACAGTGGTGTTTCATCCAATATGATGGATCACTCTATAGGTACCTACATTGTATATCCACTTAGATATTCTCAACAACGAAACTGGGTATCGTTGCCAAGGCTTGGCGATATAACAAATAGCATTTTCGTGGCGTGCTGTTAATTAATTTATACCAGTTCACTGCAGTTCAATAAAGTTCAGGAGCTAGTGGCAATGTTAAGGTCGTTGTTAAATATTTTATAGGGTTGCAAACTGTTCTGTGGGATATTGTGTTTACTGTGCCTTGGGGTTCAGTCACAAACCTGATGAAAACTTACAATATGGATCCGATTTCTGAGAAGGTATATTATGTGATATACCTATATCATATAATATACACAGTAATGTATATTATATGATAAAGGTATATCATAGAAAATACCCAAACAACTACCTATGATACATGAAAATAATATGGCTCGATACGAAATAAAGCAACATGAATGTAGGTATTTTTCAGCTTTCGCAATCGGGACTTTATTTATACGTAAGGAAGAACATAAAATTGAAACAAAGTATCTGGAGTGGAGCACTGAGGTAGCGCTTTAACTCTGAATAAGTACCTACTTACATTCATATTTAACAGAAGGAATACCTACAGGTGCCTATAGTATACCTACGAAGGCTCAAGTTAAATTTTAGTCCCAATATAAGGGAAACTCCCATCATCCCAATTTTATTTTCTTTGTCGGCCACGTATTGACATTTGTCAACTATGATATTGTTCACTATTTCTCCAGCAATTACACAAAAACGTTTATAACACCTTACAAAACAGTTTGGGGATGTGGTAAAAACGGTTTTACGACCAATCACACGGAAAATCAGATAAAAAAATATATTTTAGTACGAAACCACGCACTATGCTGAACATCACTCCATTATAAAAAACAGGATTACGACTGTTTCCCCTAACGCGATAAACATTCTCTCAGATTGACTACCAACTTACCTAGGTACATACATGTTTATAGGTAAACCCCCATTCATTATACGAAAGGTAGGTACCAGTCTATCATACCATTCTTAAATAAATGTAAACGTAAAAAATTACAGCCGGCTCCTTGTCTATTATGAAACAAACATGAGCGATTTCATTGTGCACTGGCATCGTTAGTCAATTCAGATGAATTTGAATAGATGTGACTTCCTAACTAGGTAGGTACACCTAGTTAGGAAGTCACATCTGAATCTACATTCCTCGATTTGTCAGTGAACACAACCCGATTTAAATTCCATACATAAGTATATTAAAGCTAAATAGTTCATTCGAATTTTGCTCCGAAAACGGTGAAAGAAAACATCATGGACACCCGAAATTGATCTGATTTAACTCTGCACGTTTTGGTTATTTATTAAACTTTTATTTTACAGAATTCCGATTTCTTTATTGATTTTCATGTGAATAAATCAGATTAATCAGAAACGAAGATAGGTAGATAAATAACATCATTGGTAGGTGCCTATACTTAAGGTTCTGTGACAGCCTACTATTTCAACTAGACATCAGAAATAAGATGTCAACAATGCACCAGGTATTCCCGTAGGTGTAGCTTTGTCTCCGGTGCTGTACTTAATCAAGTAAAGTTAATAAAGTTTTTTTCTAATATTTCAGGATGGCTCCATCGAATTTGAAGAATTCATTAGAGCCCTCTCTGTGACGTCACGGGGGAATCTAGACGAAAAGCTTCATTGTAAGTATTCAAAGTCTAATATTAGTTTTATTACTTTCGGTACAGTGATGCAACAAGAAGCTAATAGATTATGCGTGCCAAATAATACATCTGTTGGTAACAGCGGCCAACAGTACCTAGTTTAAGCCACCTGACAGCCTTCTTCAAACACTTACCACTTCAAAGAAAAGAGAGAAAATTTTACGTGTAGGTAGGTACACACATAAATATTGCCTCTGCTTGTAAACGCCCTCAGCTAGGTTTAGATACCACTAATTTCAGGATTTTCAAGAGTCTTAACCTGGTTTCAGCAGTATACCTAATACTGAAAGGCCAAAGTTTTACGTTTGCTATGATCTAGATAGTACATAGAGGGCACAAGGAGTCTGAAATTCAAGCTAAATAGTGAGTTACGAATTAACCATCTATCTATTGTTTTATCATAAGAGGTTGATAGACGCTCGAAAGTCTTTACCTACCTATGACAAAAATATAGGTAACTATATGTCTCAATTATCAAAGTAATAGGTATACTTTGAAGATTGAGAAAATGCTATTAAAAGTGACTTTTTCCAGTAAATCTATAAAATTTTATATTAGAGGACCTTACGGAGGCTGTTCTGCTACGGAAAATTAAAGAAACTCACTCAATCATGTCATTGGTCATGATGAATGAAAACAAACAAGTAATCTACTTATACAGCGTGTTTTCCAAGATAACTTAGGTAAATGGATTAAGTCAGTCAGTAGGTACGTATGATGATAAACAACATATTAATCATGTTTGTTGTAGGTAGGTATAGGTATCTATGCTTACTTTCCGACATCCAGACTTCGTGTAACCCGTTTATCAATTTGACGTTTATCCTCTGAACAGCAGGATTGTGGCAATTTATGCGATACATATAATTTAATTACGAACATTCATTACAGGGGCCTTCCGTCTGTATGACGTCGACAACGACGGCTACATAACCCGTGACGAGATGTACAACATCGTGGACGCTATCTATCAAATGGTGGTATGTATCAACTACTAAAAAACCAACCTAAGTAGAGTCTAATCCTGATTTATGTAAAAAGTTAATATTTGAAATAAATGACGAAGAAACCTAATAACATCGGTTAGGGTAAACATATCCTTCATACATACATACATACATAAAGTCACGCCTCTTTCCCAAAGGGGTAGGCAGAGACCACGGACCTCCAGTCGCTACGATCCTGACACACAACTTTCGCCTCATTCACTCTCATTACATTCTTCATACATGCTCGTCGGTTTAGGGTACTTTTGACCTGGCCCTTATCCAAAATGTCGCCAATTTGATCCAAGAAGGTTTGCCTAGGCCTTCCCCTCATTTGTGGAGTAAAATAGATGAAGAAGGTCGGTTTGAACAAAATCTAGAACATCCTATCGCTTTCCAGGGTCAGACTCCCCAGCCGGAAGACGAGAACACTCCGCAGAAGCGAGTCGACAAGATCTTCGACCAGATGGACAAGAACCACGACGATAAGCTCACCCTAGAGGAGTTCCGCGAAGGCAGCAAGGCAGATCCGCGCATTGTACAAGCGCTGTCCCTCGGGGGGGATTAATCGATGGTCATCCTCTCGCCGGAATTCACGTTTACTTGAACTACAATTGCAACCGCCGCGTGTGGACAGATATTACAAGTACCCTACTTGACAAGTTGCAACACAATTCAGACTTATTTCTGAAAAAATAATAGTACTTATGGAACTCAATGACACTGTGGTGCTTAGAGAATACCTACGATGTCATTGCAAATCGTCGAATTTTATGGATCATCATGAAATTAATAAAATGACAAACACAACACAACAAAAATAAAATTACGAATTGGATTCTGATTGTCTTGGTAAGCAAAATCGTTTGAAATAACTTCATGTGACAGCTGCACAACATTGCAGTCTGTACGTTGGTGTGTTCACAATAACACCTAATACATACTTTGTAGTGCCTTGGCTTGGTCCTTATTCCAAGTACCTACGGATGCACAAAAGCTGCAGAGCGCTACGATAATATTCGCAACGCAATTTCAAAAGCGATGAATAGAAATTTAAGGTACCTTACCTACCTACTAGACACACACACAACACTATACTTTACAATTATTTCATATAGTAAAGATGTTTGTATAATTGTTAAAGTCTACGCTGTTGCAACTTGTCTTGAGTGTCTATACTTTGGTATATAAAACACTTTCATGCTTCTTGAAGACTGTTTCCAAAAGCATTCGTCATACTCGCATACTCCCAGTGGATATCACGTCACGGACTTTTCTTGATTTCGGATGACTGTATGGTCGAATACACTCTTTTGCATGGAAACACTGACGCTTTAAATGTATTTTGATCAATGTTATATGAATAAATAGAATGATGTGACCTAACTGATTCAAGACCGTAGGCCTTATTGTCTAACTTGAAATCCATTCCACATTTCCAATTCCAACCAATCACACAATACGAAAATGACGTATCATGACAAAATACGTCATTTTCGTATTGTGTGATTGGTTGGAATGGGAAATGGGAATGGATTTCAAGTTACACAATAAGGCCTCGTATTAAATCCACCCTTCTAAATTAACTCCTTGACTAGGAAACAAATAAAAAAAGTGTAACGCGCGCGGCGGAATTCAATTGTCTATTTTATTATGGATATTTGCCAATATGACACAGGGCAATGCGAGGCTTCTTTTTTCGTAAAATGTAACTACTGCTACTTTTAAAAATCAACATTTTGAGGAAATGTAAAAAACAAGGATTGATTGTGTAGTACTTGCTAGATTAGCAAGACGGTTGTAAAACAATCTTAGGAAAAGCTGAACTCGATAGGACATCAAACTGAACTCAATAGAAAGTTAGTTAATTTTAACAACCCTGAATATTGTATACCTCACGGTTGTATCATACTGTAAATATAATTTATAATGATAGAGTTATAAATTATGATAATACTTACTGGCTGTGTATAATGCCTACGATATATTTTAACCTCGCCATCCATTTCGTGTTGGCAAATCTGTGCTGTTTCTCAAGTAAATGATGAATGCGCTACTTGTGCTCATTGGTTTGTTTGTTTTATTGACATTAGAAATTCCTTTGACTCATAACATTTACGAAGTAAGAATTTACCTAACACAAGGCGCCGAGCGAGAGATTGATCGGAGAAAATAATTTAAAAAATTACCTACTAGGTACTTATAAATGACACTCAAAGCACATTAAGCTCCGAAGTTACGTTACAACAAACTTAAAATGCATTTTATGATTATACCTAAATGTTATCTTAAGGTGAACACAATTGAAACCTACCAACTAAGTCTTTCTCTGCACTTGTTTATGATCCCTACTTACCTACTCTAAAAATTAAGATACTATTGTCTTGTTGAGTTGAGAAATGGATGTGACAGACTTGTTGGGGAATGGAAATTGGGAATCCAACCGACGATTGTTAGTAAAATGTACATCGGGACATAAATTTTATCACTTTAATGTTATCGTTAAAATGAATAGGTTTTTAGGAGTTGCGCCCCATTAACTATAAACTGTTTTAAACTAGGACAATATTAAACACTTTTGGCATACCTAATACCTACCTACGTCTGGGGTTTATACAGCCCACAATAGTTATAACTGATCAAAATTGTGCTGATTGTCATTGCTATAAATAATTGAGACTTGTTTAACAAATATCTCGTCCATATTTTTTGGACTCCACATTTGGACGAGAAATAGATAACATTTTGTGGACTATACTTATAAACGATGTTAATGAAAACCTAAAAATAAGATTTAAAAGTTTGTTCAATATACAATTTAGGTACTTTATTTTGGATAATGTAGACAAATGAAAAAGCAATTTGATAGTGATATTAAATGTTTTGGATAACGTGCGAGTCGTGCGTCGTCCTTTAGTAGATTTGATGGAAGTCGTGAGCTATCGGAGAATCCATTGTTCGGGATTAATTCGAAGAGACAAATAAATCTTTATGATGCCTGTGTGTGTAGGTACTTTACATAAATCCGTGTTTAGAATCGTAGAGACGTAGTATTGTGCCATGGAACAGCGTGCCGACTATCTATTGTCTTGTCTGTGTCCACTTACCGCGCCCTCCTCGGGATGCGTCCATCTTTGCCAAACGCAGCACGCGGACTCATCCGCCAGGGACGCTCTCTCTCTTCTTCATAATGGCGAATTCTGAAAACATATATTTTGGAGGACTTTTGGATATATCCGTTAGCGACTCTCAACGTAACTTAGTCATTTTATGTGTAAGATCTATTTAAAGTAAGAAACGTAATTTTAACTGCTTTGTAAGAACTTCTTAATTATTTTGCTTAAGACTGCGATGAACATTCATATTATTATGCTACTTGCTAACTCGATGGCTACTTGATACAATCGTTGCATAACGGATTTCTATAAGTATTTAAATATGAAAATTTTTTGCTAAGACCTAAGTACGTGTAACGTTTCAGCTATTTATTGGAGACGTACTTCTGGATTTGAGAATCTTTGTAAGTTTTGAATCGCAAGTCAATTTGTGTCTTTCGAAAAGAATTTGAAGAATAACTCTCGAATTAGTGTAGGAAAACTGTTGCGGGCTGTGCATCTCGTATTAGATTTAAGTAGCTGATGTTACAGTGTGATAATTTGTTAATTAATCTTGAAAAATGCAAGCAACGCTTGCTTGTTGCTTAATTGTAATAATGTAATTGTCATTTGCGAATCTTATTTTTTATTTTATATTAAAAAGTTGCACGTTAACTGGAAATACCAATTTTCTGCGCCGATTAGGCACCTAATTAGCTCGTGCTCGCTAATTCAGAGAGCAGAAAAACGTTCAGTGTTTATTAGCTTAGATGTAGGGCTATTAATAACTATGTACTTAGATGTCATCTTCTACCTAAAGGCTTTACTTTCATTTAATAATAGCAACCATTTATTTTTGGATTAGTTCATAATTATGGCGTAGTATTAAATTTATTAAAAGTGCAAGAATGCACCCTCTTATAAAAATAATCATGTTGCAGGTTTGAATAGGTACTACTTTTCTAAATGTATTTTAATAAAACCATCTTGTTATTTATAAACTATAATGTAAGTTTCGCTCACTCTTAGCTGATACTCTTGATAGCTTGTTCATCCCTTGCTTTTAAGTAGTTGCCTCTATAGTAAAATACTTAATCCGAAATGAATTGGCCGAATGATACTTTAGAGGTTAACCTACCAAGGAAAACTATTTTTCTTATCTTTATTACAAAGTAAATCGAAATACTTTGTCTTGTCATAAGTAGGTACTAATATTTCGTACCGGTCAGTGAACGCAAAACATATATTCTTAATCAGGAAGAATTCCTTTTAATAGATAAGTACCTACTTACTACTTTAAAAAAAAATGAGCAATGTTATTTTGGACATAAGTTACCTAATACCTACCCACTATAGTGACAAGTTAAGTTGTAAGTAGGTACTTACTGTACCTACCTACTATAACTAGGTACTAATACATCACAAAGATGGGTTAGCCCTCAGTGGTTTAACTTGGCCGAGAAAATTTTCGTTTTGTTTTTGGCCAAATAAAAATACATATTTACTTCTCTATATTCTAAAATGTTCAACAATACATGTTGGCTGTTCTCTTTGTCGATCCATAGTGAACTTAAACCCTGTATTCTTCTAAGTGAATTTCTATGTTTAAGTAGGTAATTTATTACTCGCCTACTTTACTAGATACTATAAAAACATTCACTTTTAATAATATCTAATGATGATTATTTAATAAACGAGGTTGAAACAAAGTCTTTTTATTTATTCATCCCTATTTACCCATACATTGAAATACCTAGGTTATACAATCTTAAAATTGCTCACTCCTGAGGTATCTACGATTTACGTACATATTGGGCAGGTTGGTCACGTTCAATAAGATGTATACACTCCATAATGTTTCAACCCATGTACAGATCAACATGTCCAACAATGATCTGGTATTTTTATTGATTTCGCCACTAGTTCAATGTGAAATCAATTTCCGCTTATTGTTTCTAACCTACATCTATTAGTTTTAGGGTGATATTAATTTTAAAAGTATGGAGTGTATACATCTTGAACCATGGGGAAAATTTACAAGACGATCATAAGACCTGTCGTATTGTATGGATCAGAGTGTTGGGCAACCAAAGAGACGGATGAAAGAAGAGTACATGTTGCGGAAATGCGAATGTTGAGATGGATGTGTGGAGTTACAAGAATGGACAAAATCAGGAACGAGTATATTAGAGGAAGTTTGAAAGTTGCGCCAGTGACGGATAAGTTGAGGAGTAATAGGTTGTCGTGGTATGGGCATGTTATGAGGAGGGAAGAGAGTCATGTAACGAGAAGAATGTTAGGTTTGAATGTGGAAGGATGTAGCAGAAGAGGCAGACCAAAGAAAAGATGGATGGACTGTGTGAAGGATGATATGGGTAAGAAAGGAGTGAGTGTTGAGATGACGGCTGATAGAGCGGAGTGGAAGAGAAAAACCTGTTGTGCCGACCCCACATGAAAGTGGGATAAGGGCAGGGAAATGATCTTATTGTCCGTGACTGTACAAAATATAGGTATGTCAGTCAGTGTTGATACATACATAGTGTAGGTATAGTCAACAATGAAAGTCGATGAATTAATGATTTCTGAATTAATATTTCAGAAATCCGTAACATCAATTTGGACATAATATAAAAAAGCATTTTTTTTAATCAAACCAATGTACCAGCCTACCCCAAATCAATGAGAGACCACGATTTAGGTTAATAAAATCATTGAAAGTTTTCTGAAATCGAGTAAAAAATCCAACGACAAATTATGATACAATACTTTGTTTGTTTATACAATTTTATTAAATTAATTCACACAACACACTGGCATTTTCTCACAACATCTCGAGGGTAGAATAGTCATAATATTAGTCATCGTAAGAAAGAAGGCGATCAGAAAAGTCACCTACTCTTTGGAGGCATTTATACAGGGTTATATGTAAAACACCGGTAACCTCTCAGGACTATGTTACTATCATCATATACAACAACTTTTGTTCTATGACTTTTAAAAATTCATCATCATTTTTGTTTATCAGATTTTGATACAAAAGCAAAATATTTAAATTGAACGCTCTAAATGTTACGAAATCTATGCGAAGCAAAAGAAAGCCATAGTACAATAGCGAGGGGAGCGAGGTCAGGGCGGCGGGGGCCGAAATGTGTTAGACAGGACAACGAAATCTTGAAGGTTTGTTTTTAGTAAATGTATTATGTTTTGTAAAAAGTCATAGAACAAAAGTTGTTGTTTATGACGATAGTAATACAGTCCTGAGAGGTTACCGGTATTTTACAAATAACCCTGTATAAATAAATCACAACTATTACCCATTTGTAAAGAAATTCAAAAAAACATCTACAATACATTAATTTTAAGCATGATTTTAAGCGTCTTAAGGTGTTGTTTCCACCTTAAGACCTTAAATGTTAAAACTATGGTCAAATAGGTTTTAGGTATTCAAAGATATCCTAATCTAGTGACTGGTCAAAATTTTATACACCCCTATTTTTTAATCTAATGTTGCCTGAAATAAATTTGATTTGATTTAATTACCAAAAAAAAATTTAAACATGGTCTCGGAGTCTGTTACTGATCACATTTCTGTAGTTAAAGCTCAAAAAAATATATAAAATCGGAGACGAGACGTGTCAAACATGGATTTATGATAGCTACTGCGGTTTTACTGACTGGGGATGATACGACAGCATAGTTCGAATGAGAGTGCGAACGCGATTGTTGTCTGTAGTACTTATTTGTACAGTTTTCATAAAATTTTGTTCGGTTTTGGTTGACTACGATCCTCGATAACTGTGTGATAGTTATTTAAAAACAAGTTACCATGACCATGCCATTATCATTTTCTGCATCTGCTGTGCAACTACCCTTAAATTTTTTTTTGATAGTCAAATAGCGGTGTACAATTAGGTCAAATATTTTACAACTTCATTATCATAATATAATAGTTATTCTTATAGGCGGCGATGGGCTTGCAACCTGTCACGTATGGAACTTCTGCAAGATGTGGGCATGTATCAAATATGTATTTGTACATACCTACCCCCTTAGACATCTTCAAAGGATCTGGAATATAAAAGATCTGAGAGAATGTCTACCGCGCCTCGGGGATACAGTCATGACCCTGTTTTTTTTTTCATTATCATAATTATTAATTGGTAAGTATAATTAAATATTCGAAAAGTAAGATTTTTTTTATATTTCAGTCACTCAATTTTAATAAAAAATAAGTAAAATAATTTTTATTGGCTGAAGTATCTAGCTTGCAGCTTCAATACAGAAAATATTGTGATGTAGGTACGACTATTACGTAATAAAGGTACAGTCAGCAACGAAAGTCGATTACAATACAATATTAGCCTTACGTAACATAAAGTTATTTCATGGAATAAACCAAGAATAACCATACATTTTGACAGTTTACACTCAGGAATCACTTCATACCAGGTTTATTAGTAGGCGCCTAAATGTTTATTGTAAAACATAAAACAAACAAAAACAAAGTAAGAATAAGTACAGGAACAAAAAAATAATTAAAATGGGCGGCCTTATCGCTAAAAGCGATCTCTTCCAGGCAACATTAACATGTGATAATTTTATACTTTAATTAGAATATTTCCGAAATCCCCAAACTTTGAACTTTGACTAAATTCTGAAGATTAGGTCTCATCCACAACAAAATCTGAAGCAAAGTTTTTTTTTTTTTTCTAAGAAATCGAAAAATATGGCCTTTAAAAAAATCTGTTTAACGACTTTCGCTGCTGACTGTACTTACCTTAAAACTTATTTAAAAAAAGAGCAAAATATCTGAAAATGGAACATTGATATTAATTTAAAATACAAAATCTACACATATAATCTTAAATAAAAGATGATACAAAGATTTTTTATAAATAGCTTTTTTTATTAGGTCAGGAGACTACCTATAATACAGCAACGGGACATTGTTTGAGATGGAATAGGCTTGCAGTAACCCGCAAGACTACACCCAAATAAACAAAACCTGAGCTTCAGTCTGACCTAAACTTAATGAAAATTCAGGATTGCAAAATTTTTATTGTTTATCTAGCGGTCCGCCCCGGCTTCGCACGGGTTTATGTAGGTATTTAACAAAAAAATATTAATCCAGGTTAGGCATTATGGCACAATGGAAATTGTCTAAGGTTTCATCTTAATCTTCTTCGTCGTAAAGGCTGTTTTAGTACCCGTAGATTACTTTTTGAATGATTGAAATCGGTCATTTTATCAGAATCAGTTAGTACAGTGTCTGGGAACTATGGAATTCTGTGGTGGCGATGCGCAACGTGCGTGAACTAGGAACCAACCAAAGCACGGAAGAGGGGAGTGCTAACAATTATCAATGAAACCATAAACAATTTCCATTATGGCTACCTGCCTAACCTGGATTAATATTTTTTTGTTAAATACGTTTAACAACGTATACGTTTTACGTTTGTTGTGAAACCCGTGCGAAGGCTAATAATTCACAACATACAAGAAAATTAAGTCACCAAAATAAATAAATAATGCTGGACATTTCACACAGCATCAATTAACATCATCTCACACAGAACCAGATAACTGATATATTACTTATATACTTTTTGTTTGTAAATACATACATATTATACATAGAAACACCCTGATAATAAATAGAGTGATGACAAGACTTTGTACAAATATCCAGTATTAATTTTTGCTCGCATCGACGTCTTTAAGCGAACAAGCTAAATAAGTTACCGGTCGCACTATAGCTAATTTTGTGTTGTGATGCAAAATTGACGTGACACTGCGATGGTATTGGTAGATTTAGGTTGGGCACTGCCTTAGATGCTCAGAGTCAAAATAGACCACCGTAACCGTCATATCGTCGCGGAACATACGACTGACGTCGGATGATAGACTCAGCAAGTGCGCCAGTCGCGAGTGATCTACACCGTACTCTGTGCCTCCAATCGCGTGCCGAATCAAATGCGTCGCTGCATTCCTATCCTTTGGTTTGCTCTTCAAACTCTCCTTTCTATGCAACAGGAGCTCATCAATATCCCCTAACTGAATACTCTTTTTCGGCAGCTTCAAAGGATTAAAAAACACCTTCCCTTTCATATGTTCTCCAACCAACTTCACCGACTGCAAGGGAGTCATCATATCCCAAATGCCGTCAGAGGCGAGGATCAGAAACTTATCTTTGGGCGTAAGTCGGTGGTAGTAAATATCTGGCTTCGCTGTGAGGTATGGAGGCGTGTGATAGTTTGCTGGTATAGCTTTCTGGCCAACGATTGGTACGGCGATGTCCGTCAGGGTTTTGACAGGCCATTTGTAGCGGTAGTCGCCAAGACTGCGCAGCGGAGCTAATTCTCCCAGCAGCCTATCCCTCCTGATGGAAGTTTTTCTCTCACTGTCTGGGTGTTCTTTCCATATTCTCTTGAGTTCGCTATAGTTTTCTGCATTGTGTTCTTTTGTTATCTTTTTAGCAACCCACTCGTCATCTTCAACCATAGTTCCTATGACTGCATTGCAATCGCCCACATTCGCTACATACAAGTGTGGTCCATTTACGTGACATACACATGCTACAGCACCAGACAATGCTACAGATAATGTCTTTGGATTCACAGCTCCCTTTACAGTGTATTGATCAATGACTTCCTTAGACAAATCACTATCCAATTTCATAATACTCATTTCCAAACAAGAGCCAACATTTTGATCTTTTCTGGGCAAGTCTGCTAGTTCTACTAAATATTGTTTAAAACTATTTTCGTATTGCTTTTTGAGTTCTTCCACTATATCTACCTGTAACAAAAATATTCCTAATAAACATTACATACTCTTATCATACATGGGTCAGACCAGCGCAGGATAGGGAAGGTCGGCACAAGCGACGAGAGGCCTTTGCCCAGTGGGATGAAAAAGGCTGCGGATGAGGATGACTCTTATTATATTTGTATAATAATATTGGGACAAAACCAATTACCCGGTCATTGAATGTCTCTAGTAAAGTTTCCCTTGAAGCATCTTCCATGTATTTAGTGAGCAAGTCTTGTGGGAGGAGTGTGGCAGCTATGTAACTGAGTAATCGTTTGGAGACAACTTGAGCACAAGCCGGCCCTCCGTGCCCATCAAACACACCAAGCAGCAAACCTGTAAAAAATTATAGATCATTAGAAATAATTCGTGTTGAAAGTAATCATAACCATATTAGTTTAAAAGTTAGAACATTAGAAGGCCACAACAATTTCCACAGGAAATTATCACTTGATGGAATTAAAGTTAAAGTAGAATCATGGTTGGTTATGCTTGCATATTTACCGGAGTAAAATCAGATACCTTGAAGAAGATTTCAAGTGATCCGAGCGGTCCTATTGAATAAATGATTTTTGACTTTGACTTTTACCAATATCCAGAGTAATGTAAACACTTCCGAAAATTCAAACAGGAGCTACAGACAATGCTTCCCGATCAATTCCAAACAAAATTAGTACAATTGCCCACTGATATCCACTTGCTACACATATCATCTGTCACCTCATTTGCCAACCAACTAACAGTTACAAACTGGTTGTGTGTGTTGGAGGTGGTTCCCCAGTAAGGACATGGGTAAGGTGTTAGAATCACTTCTCAGAAAACACACAAACCCATACCAAGTCTTAAGAATGGAGGACCAAAAATTCTGTGTTTTAAATCCTTACCAGGGCTCATCTTGCAGAGTGCCTCGCTTCTAGTATCTTCAATAGGTTCATTGGATGCCAGCTGATTAGAGTCATATGATTTGACAGATCCTGTAGCGAAATCTTTATTGTATTCATTTTTCCTAAGTATTAGGGTAACCTGAAATATTTTTCAGTAAATTAACAAAATTAAATATGGGTATAGTCCATTTCAATTAACATGAGCGCTGACAGATTGGTTATTTTAATTTCTACCTAAGGTAACAATTTATTGACAAAATATTGATCATAATTAGTTGTATATCCAACAAATTTTCTCTGTCTAACAAAAGGTGTGTGAAACGAAACAGTGCTAATGTCAGCGCTAATGCTAATTGAAATGGACTAAAGGGTATGTACATTTAGGTAAAATAATAAATAAATAATTAATTAATGCTGGACATTTCACACTACAAATATTCACTATATTCATTGATGAATAAAAAAAAATGAATAAATAATGCTGGACAATTTCACACAGCATCATCTAGCCCCAAACTAAGCATAGCTTGTACTATGGGAACCAGATAACTGATACACTACTTATATACTTTTTGTTTGTAAATACATACATATTATAGATAGAAACACCCAAACCCGAGATAAATATTTGCAGATCGTACAAACATTTATCCCTCGGCGGGGATCGAACCTACTGCGTTTCAAGCGGGCTTTCACCCACTGCGCCACAGAGGTCGTCTGATACGTTTATATACGTAGTTAGGTTATTACTGTAGTAATTTTTGATAACAAGAAAAGCAAAGGTGGTTTATAAATAATACTTGCCTCTTGTGGAGATGGCAGAACTGTGATGTCGTCCTTGTGTGACTGTGCGTTCGTATCTGACGAACTAAAATAACGAGCATTGGAAATAGAAGGAAACTTAGCTCCTTGACTTCTGCACCAGTTTTGTAATAGCTTTTGCCGAAACCCATGGTCTAATTTAAGGCAGGCTTTTATGAGCGAATTAAGATTGGAATAATTCATAGTTACAGCTTAAATCAGAATAATTGAAAAACGAGCCGGGAAGTACGAGCATGTTATGCAAGAACTTTGTAATGAGTACTTTCCGTCTATTTAAGTCAAAACAAACACATCATTATCTAGTTTCAGACAAAATATAATCTCAGCCCAAAGCGACTTTCCTGAGAATAAGTAATCAGGATCTATTATCATCAAATTCACATTTCAGATTTTGATTTGTTTGAGTTCAAGATTTCAGAAGTTCCGATTCCGAAATGCATTTCAAAGGATCACACTGCTGTCGCTGTCATTATGACATTAACATCATCAAATCAATGACAGTGACTGACATGACTACATTTATGAAGTAAATGAATGATCTATTTATTTCTGTGGTGAAAGCCAATCCACAGACAACTAAAGTAAAATAAAAATCGGAAACTATGCGATTCAGAAAATCGTGGCGCAGAATACGGCTTGTGCTTATGCCTTACCAATGATATGTCTATTTATTCAAAAAGTAGGGTCCTTTTCTACAGAAGTCTTTTGTGTTTCGATAAAGAAGATCTCGAATGCCATATTATTTTATCTGTGCAAAAAAATAAAATTGTACGCAATGCGCATGTGTCGTTGACGTTCGTCGGAATCGTCGGATATCTGTCATTCATCGTTCGTTCGCGTTCGGTTCGCTTTGCCTAGTTTGCCTGGCCGACATCGTGGATTCATTTTCACTTGTAATCTGCAAATTTTGAATTCGAAATACTACATTTATTAGAAGTACAATATGCCTAACCAGGTGATAACTATAGATCCACAAAATGAACTTAAATTTAAAGGTAAGTGCCTATCTTTTGGAAGTGCGTAAGATACAGCCGCATTGAAACTTGGGCAGCATACGTCGCGAGCTAGCTGCTGACAAATGGAGTTTCTATTTCCAGATATCGGCGTTTTGTCAGGGTGCGGTTTTTTTACATTTTCCTTAATTCTTGTTATTGTAAATCATGTATTTCGATAAGAGAGCCACGTGTCCATTAAAAAATATAATACTTGCATTATCTTTTCTAAAATTTGAGATGGATACTCTACTTCCGAAAGGTGATGTACGTATCTATACACTACGCTGTGTCCAATTATGTTGATGCAACTTGAATGCTAATACATTCGGAAGTGTTACCAAATGAGTAAATGGCATACTGTTTAGTACAATTCCATAGAATATTATCTCAATCGTTTGTAGTGCCATAAAAAATGTATTGCCTCTACATTGCATTTATCTTGCAAGATCATTCTGAATTACGAATTGCTATTTCATTCTCATTGGCACACCTTTCTTGATAGGTGATCAACAGGGAAGAATTGTAAAAATAACAAATAACATCAAACAAAGTACATGAGTGGTCATACTAGGTGATAGAAAGATGAAACCAAAAGTTGCTTGAACCGGATTCTCAACCATATTTTTTCTTCATGACATGATTTTTAATTCAGATTTTCTGCATAATCTTGCATGAAAGGTCAAAAAACAAACTTCCAAGTACAAAAAATATATTATAACATTCTTGGACACCAATGAGAATTTAGGAAACCCCTGACACTCATTTTATTTCCTCCATCATCAGACCTTATCGGAAGGGCTTGTGGTGACGCATACTTAGTCATGATCTTCTGCTTTGTCACAAAATGGATGGGTATTTGTTAGTAGCCACTATCAGAGTGCAGTTTAAATTGTCGATCCCAGTTACAAAGCCGTTGTTTTTTTCTTTGGCTATGATGAAAGCCATGAAGCTGCCTAAAAACTGTTACCAGAGTTGACTTACTTACCTGAGTTACTTTAATCAGACCTTGTTCACCATTTATCATAAAGAGACAATACTGATGAAAAACACAAACACTCAGCCATATGTTGTAGAGTTGAGTATCCTACAGATTAAAAGTGAATCCCCAACATCTGACTCAAGTTCTTTCGAGGGTCAGAATACCATATTTGGAATCAATCAGACCTGAGGAAGTTGCAGAGCTCCTTTCATCAAAAAAAGAGCTAATAAATAAATAAAAATAGCCCCTATTTCTCTGATCTTTCTTATTACAATGGGATAAATAACTTAAAATTAATATACTGTTTAACTTAACTTTACTTATTTTAGAAACTTAGGTTTCAATGTTGACCAGGTCAGGTTGTCCTTTGACATAGGCCTCCTCCAGGTTCTGCCAATGGTTGTAGTCCAGGCATGCTCTGCGCCAGTCTTTGGGTAGGTCCTCTTCCCATCTCTTTATCTGCAGTCCTCTGTTGCGTTTTCCATCTCTGAGGTACCAGACTGAACAATGTATGCCCATTTGTTCTTATGGGATCTCATCATATGGCCTGTCCAACCCCATTTTGGTCTATGTATTGTTGATTACATCTTTGACTTTTGTTTTCTCTCTGATGTCCACAAGCCTCTCTCTGTCTTTCAGTTTGGCACTAAGCATGCTTCTCTCTATACCATGCTGGCAAACCGCCAGCCTGTTGCTGATTGCTTTAGTGAGAGGTCTCTCACATATAGCCCAACATGACCATGTTGGGCTATATATCTGCCAAATAAAGAGCTAATGATATTCAAATGGCTGAACATATTTTATTGAACCATAAATAAGAACACTTGAAACAAAAGACATTATCCAACATGGAAAACCAATACCAAGGCAAATGGAGTCTCAAGAGTAAATACCTTAAAGTAACATGCATTCATTGCATTGCATACAAGTGTTTTACATAAAAAAGCAAGATATTTTATCCATGAACTTGGAGTAGCGATTTCTTTAAAAATAAATTATAAAAAGGGTGATGTAAAAAACCATACCTACCCAGATAATGATGTTTTTACGATTCAAAATAACTTTGTATTAAAATTCCATGTCAACTTAAATCAACACACGAAAATAACAGGACTTGAGAAGCCAACTGCAGAGAGACACTACAAAGCTAAAGATTATCAACACCATTGTTGCAAAATTTGGCCTAAATTTACAGATTCTAGAATAAAAAAAAATGCATTTTTACAGGGTTATTTGTAAAACACCGGTAACCTCTCAGGACTGTATTACTTACTATCTTCATAAGGAACAAGTTTTGTTCCTTATGATGATGATGAATTATTTAGCTATTAAACGGGGGTCATTTTAATCTATCAGAATTAATATGGAATATTACAATAATTTTTGTTAGGTTAACTAATTAGAGATTAACAAACTGTTGCACCTAGCCTAGGTAGTCCATTAATTTTAAAAACCATAGGTTTAAAGATAATAAAAAGTTGCGTATAGAAGTGATAGACTTGCTACCTATACCTACTGATAGCTTTAATTCAAACTAGACTAGGCATATTCTGTATTTCGATAGAACTGTGTCAAGAAATAATGAATGAGTGTCTCAAAATAAAACGACGGCAAATTTTACAAGACTGAGACAGTGCATAGTCGTATTAAGAATAAATTCATGTACCTACTAAGAGATTATGCTTAACACCGGGTGAAAATTTGAAATGTTATTTTCTTTGAAATTTGTAGTTGATTTCGCTGGAATGTTCGAGCAAGGCTGCACCACATACCTGCGGCTTGGCAATCCGACATCCGATACAGTATTGTTCAAGATAAAGACTACGGCCCCTAAGAAGTATTGCGTTCGTCCGAACTCTGGCTCTCTGGAGCCCAACTCCAAAGTGGAAATAGCTAGTAAGTATGAAACCTACCTGATGTGATGAGACTTGGTCTCTAAGATATTTCTTTTATTCGTGTGGTACATCCATTTCAACTTTAGATTATAAATGTTGGCGGTGTATTCAACTCGGTGGCATGCCCGTGGCAAAAGTACCTACGTTACAATTCGTTTAAAAAGTAACCAATGTTAAAATGAATTCGTTCACTTTTATTGGACCACCAAAATTTTGGTGAAAATTGCACTGTGAACATTTTTCGAAACATGCCTAGCATGTACCTTTGTAGCACTCGTGTTTGTGTATAAATGGTGTGGTATCGCGAAAATGCATTAATTATGCTTTATCGTGAAACAATAGCTTTTATGAGCCATTGTAAAATGTCGTTTAAATATTTTTCTATTAACGTCTCGTAAGAAACTTTACAAGGTTTCACTGTAAACAAAACGAAAACCGTCATTTCAAACCTATTGTTTAGTGTGTAAAGTTTAAAGGAGGTTCAGTTTCTTAGGATTCCAATCGATATGATGTTTTAATAATAATTTTTCTTTCAGTAACACCACAACCAGTGTACATTGACCCGAATGAGAAACATAAACATAAGTTTATGGTTCAAAGCGTCATCGCTCCGGAAGGCAAAACCAATGTCGATCAAGTAGTAAGTGCCCATGTATTTGTTTACAGAACACCTTAAAATGTTGAATTATATTTTTCTTATTCAATGTCACACCGTTTCTTTCGTGCAACTGAAATAATACACTTCATTCCCAATAACACGCTTGAGCGAAGTCGTGGACAGTTGTTGGTCAACGATATAAATAAAATAACGAAGCTTAGGTACACTCCCGTATATTAATGATGCAGAGAGCAGCCACCTTACTTAGTCGCCTGAACTGGGTCGACTTCAAATACGCAATCGATAAGCTATCCAGGCCGGCCTAGATATGTTGTCAAACCATAAAGTGCCGTCGTTAATTTGGTTCAAAGTTAGCCTAGGAGTAGCCTAAAGTAGCCGCTTTCACAAATATAAACTGAAGCTACACGCTCCCCAACCTGAATAACAGAGATTGTGTCTCACATTGCAGTTCTATTCTTATTAACTGGCGTTTTTCTCTGATTTCACTTGCATCTTTATTTTGTTTTGGGTTGAGTGAAGTCATATAAACAAACAAAAAATTGCAATAAGTATCAACAATTTTTTAATAAAAATTTTGTGACTTTTCAGTGGAAGGAAATCAGCTCTGATCAGCTGATGGATTACAAGTTGAAATGCGTATTCGAAACGCCGCGCGTGACCAGCGTCGCTCCAAACACCAATCTCAATGTAAGTAATGCCCGTCTATATCATTTTGCAGGGTCAACGACAAGGTCAGATTGAATTTGCAGCAAATAAAACAAACGTAGTTAGAGAGCCAATCCGCATAGGATGTTTAGTATTGTCCAAAATTGCCATGGTTTTCACCGTATTCTCAAAAGTCACACCTACTCATAATTATTAGGAGAAAACCGCCACAAAAACCACAGTTCAATGCCAATATAGGAAAATCTCTTAGGATGGGCATATAGGTATTTAAATTCAGTATACATGTGTTCGTAATTAATCTAAAGAGCTTGACCGATTTCGATATAATGTAGGTATCTTTTTTGTATGTAGGTCATTGTGGTCATAGCTAGTCGAGATACTTGCTAATTTTAACAACTAAAGAACATTATTGGCAGGACGTCTGTCCACCGGATTCGCTAGTATGTTATGTAATTGTGTGCAAACAGAATCATGAAGGATTACAACCGACTTCGACAGTGTGCCATCAGACCGTATCATTGTTATAGCTGTGTAATCTTTTAGCGCGATCCGTTATTACATGACAAGGTCAGCATCGATACAAATTGCCACTTGCACTACCTAATACTTCTCAATCAAAGCATAGAAAATATGGCATTAAAATCTTTCCATATATAGGTAATCAGGATACAAAGTGTCACAAAAGGCCCAAGAGAAGAAAGTGGCCAAGAAAATTTAATCATTGGTATTCTCACAGGATTCGGGTGACAGCGGTGCGCAGAATGAAGTACCCAAAAAGCGAGTAGTCGAGGAAGCCAAACCGGCAAAGGTAAGATATAGTTTTACTTGTGATAAATACTTTTCATACAAGATTTGAATGTTCCTTGTCGTCCATAGCATAATAAACTAACTAAATGTATGATTGTGTATTTTAGTGCATGATATATATCGTCATAGTGTGCTTTTTCGGATTTTATTTGCTCTAACAATGTCGACTTACAAATAGCCTTATTGTATACGAATCATCGCTTCATATTTTCATCGAAGAGGCTCGAAAGACGCGAACCTTGTAACCCCGGTTCGTTGCCAACCAACACACCAAGCTTGGCATGTCTTGAAATCTTACAGGGCGCGGTAGAGATTACCCGTAATGAAGTCAAGAGACGGGACGAGGAAGGTTCTACTGGGTCATTGAAAACGGTATTCCAAGTTTTTTCACCGCGTCGGCTCTGCCGAGACAATTACGTTCGCTTTGCAACCAATTAAATTAGAATCTTCAGAGCTTTCTGTTAAAATGAACTACTAATAGTCTAAAAAAAATCAAGTCGCTTCCGCTTGCTTACCTTTTCATAATAACGTACATCTCAAAAACCTAGTGGAAGAGCACTTGGAAACTAAAAGTTTCTATAATACTCAAAAAAGTCGAAAGTAAAATATTGAATAAGCTATTTCAGTGAACGTAGATTTCGAATTTCACGGAGATGTGAAGAGGCTTCAATCCTCAGTGAAGTTAATTTCCGATCCCAAGATTCGAATCCGGTTGAGAGTTATTGGCTTTTTCGAGATAACTTCGCTGGTTTCTTATTTGCCCGTTCTTTTATAGAACATGTTTGTATATTTGAGATGTCGCTGATGTTAAAAAGTACGGTTGGCGTTGCACTGTAAAATATCTTAGCACGAATTTAGTGAAAATTACTAAAGCTAGTTAAATAACTATCGTCATAACAGCATTCATTAAAATTAAATTTCGTGGTTAAAACACCTGCAATTTCCAACTTGTGTTGGGAAGTTACAATGGTCCCTTTTTTTCTCCATCCCTCTAAACCCAACCCTTACTTTCTCTTCTCTTCTTGACATCTAGTTCCGCCTGATTCTGCATGTTCACTTTATTTTTTCTGCAACGTTTTTCTTCACCTTATCAAATCCAATTCCAGACTACACACCAATTCTTTTTATTTTTGTAACCTGTTTTTATTTTATAAATTTTCCAGAACATGAATTTCCCAAAGTCGGAAAATGTGGAAAACGATCTTCATAATGCGTCCCATGAAGTAACACATTTTAACGAGGAGGAATCTAAATTAAGACACGAAAATCTTCAATTAAAAGTGAGTTTCGTAGACAAACGCTTGGTCTATTTAAATTCAAATACGTTAAAAATATTATTGTTAGGCAAATTAGGCAAGGGATGGCAAGTTTTTAAGGTAAGGTTGAGGTAAGGTGTATAGTATAACTTAACGGCCTTATTCATAATAAGTTTGATCGCAACAACCAGTGTTGTACAAGATAAACGTTTTTTCACAAATATAAAGACTAAATTAAATACAAAAATCCAATGAAACAATTATGAATAAGGTGGTGAGATGCCTGAAGTTTTCCTTTTTTTTACATTATTGTAATGCGATGTTGGTGTTACAACCCCTAAAGCGAATGTATGTTTGATGTTGTGTGAATGTTGTGATAATGTTTGTATGTTGCAATAAATCTTCAGCTTTCGTATAAAGGTTTATCGTGTCGGTGTTTATACCTCTAGTATTGTATTGGATTAAATGCATGGTTCAAGTGTATGGCGTTGGTATTTGAACTGCAACACAACACAAAAGAAATATCCATTTACAGCACTTTAATCTTTATGAGAAAAGGAGATATTGGCTGCCAATGATTGGTATTGTGATGTACAGCGTTTCACAATCTCCGCGTAATATGTTGTTGTATCTGCCAATAACACTACTCTGCAAGTACACTCTCAAAGTTGCCAGTTATTGAAATGACAGCTGGTTAGTGCTAATCAGCGATTATATTAAATTATAGAAATCACATATAATTTCGGAGCGTACTCTTTTTCGATCAAGGTACGCTTAATTCACGACAGTGATGTTAAAAAAATATTAAAATATCATTGATTCTCGCGTAATCTTTCGTCACATTTTTTCCATCGCGAAAGGGTAACGGGAAAGAGTTGAAATGAAATCGCTCAGTTCTAAATTCAAAAATGTGGAATCAAGACAAAACTCTTTGTTGGTGGAAATCAAAATCTATTTTATAAAAAAGGAGTCCGTTTTGCTTTGGCCTTTCTTGCTCATTAGTACATTACCCTTTCGCGGTGGAAACTAGGCTGTAGTCCGATTCGCTCGTCTATTTGTTGGTGGTAGCAAGCATGCAATTAATTTTTGTGAGCTAAATAAATTGCATCAATTATATGAAAAATTACAATCTCCGCTCCACTCGCAGTGTATACCCGGCAGACAAGATTACTTTGGAAACGGGTAAAAAAGCGATTACATTTGTTGTCTACCAGTTATATTCCTGAAAATGTTGCGCTGCAGTATTAAATGCAAAATATGTGTGCTGATTTAATTGTGTTTATGAGTTTGTTATTGTTCTGCAATGCAACTCAAATATGTTATAAATGTATAAATTGTCTGTCGACTGTGGTTTTTCGACAGTCTGGATTTTGTACTGTATTCAAGATCATTATTTATTTTCTAACTTTATGAGTTAATATTATTCAGCAACAAAATAATAATGATTAATTGTTTCTCTCACACATACAGACAGAGTTATTTTTACATTTATAATATTAGTATGGATAAATTTATTACTCAAATAACTTAGAACTGGTTTTAATTTTGATCCGCATTGACTGCCAGCCAATGATATTAAAAAAATATAGATACGTTACAAGCGCGTGGAAATAGAAACATCGAAACGGTCTTATTAGCACAGGAAACTGACGGCAACTGAAGTAAAGAACTTCAGTTTCCGTCAAACAGAGCGACGTTTTTGTCAGTGACAGTCACGTCCCGAGCTCGAATTTAAAATTTCGATAAGTAGGTACTATGATCATAACGTATCTATAACTTATTTAATATCATTGCTGCCAGTCATGTATTCACTGAGAAACATGTTTCAGATACATACAAAGTTTCAGACACAAAACGTAGATGTTTACAGAAACAAATGTTTCGGCGACTTGACCGTCCACACCTCAGTTGTTTCATAGCGATCGAGTTGCGCAATCCCTGATATCGGCTTCTTTTTTAAATAATTCTATAATTTAAATGATTCTGACATTCCAAACTACCGCCATGTTTTTTTTATACTACACACATCCACAATTGTATACAGCTGTTGCGAAACAGATTTGTTTCGGTGCTCTCCACATCCATCGGGGAGCACAGAAACATTCTAGAAGCACGTAGTGTTTGCCGCAACAATTTAAAAAGCGTCTGAAACAATTTAACTTGTTTCAGAATCACTTAGAAAAAAAGTGTTCATTCATTCATTCATTCTTAGATTTTGTTTGTTAGCCCCTGTTCGCACGACGACGTAATTTTTACGCGACGTAATTTTATCTCTATTATGCTCTATTCTCAACTCTCAACTCTATGCCCAACGCTCAACGCTGAGAATAGAGCACTGCGCGATAAAATTACGTCGCGTAAAAATTACGTCGTCGTGCGAACAGGTACATGGAATTTCATTTGTTCTATTTGGACGTAAATTTTACGTCCGATAAAATTACGCTCGTGCGAACGAGGGCTTAAACCGTGTTTATAAACAAATGTTTCTCATTGAATACATGGGTTACAATTTAAAAATGGGTTTGTAATCCACCGTCGACAAACCCATTTTCAAATGCCCTCGTTGACTTGTCGAGAAAGTAAGTATTTACTATGTACTTGCTTTAGTACCTTCCTATCAGCTAAAATGACGTCTTACGGTAGTACATGCACTCTTAACACCTCAGGTGTACATTTTCTGTGAATCACCATTAAGGTGTTAAAGAGCATTTTCTGAAGCGACTAGCAGTTGACCCCATGCATTATTTATTTTTGAACACCAATAGCAGCAAGGTTTTAACTTTAATAGTAACTCACAAAAATTATTAGAGATGTTAAGTCTCCGATTCATACTAAGAGGACAAAAGAAAAGCGGGATCAGCTAGCTAACTGCTTTTTGAAATTGTTACAAAAGTTTTAATTGAATTTTAGCTGAGAATGCCGTAGATCCCCATTCTGTAAAGTCAAGATAAGTGTGAGATTATTGATCACTGTCTGTATTGTAATATTTTAGATTCAATTTGACTGAGCATAATTGTTAAATTCGAATCTAAAATATTTCATGCGAATGCTCCCGGTGAAAGAGCACCTTGGCTAAATTCTCATGTGTCCTTTCAATCAAAATTAAAATCAATTAGTTTTGCTTCGCGTGTCTTTATTTATACTGCTTGCGCATTAACAGATAACTTAATTTTACACTAATTGTTTGGCCAACTGCCGAAAGAGTGCTTAATGTTTTGTTATCAGCCCCTGTCAACGGAAATATGGCAACAGATTACGCATTCATATAAGCTGTATTAACTAGAAAGACCCTTGCGAATAACGTAAAAATCACGAACGATCCCGGTTCGTAAACAAACCGTGGTCGGTGTGCACTGTGCAGGTTTCTTTTTTTACGGACAGATGTGTCCTCTGAGGCCTTTTCTAGCTTTACTGGGCTAGATGAGCAGTATCTCTTACATACGTTATGTCACAAGTTAATGGCGTCATTTTTTTTGTATTTTAAATAATACATTTAATTAGTGTGATAAGAAACATAACTATTCCGAGTAAAAAAATAACAATTTATTGGTTTCTATGTACTTTATAATGGCGAACACTGACTCAACTAGCCGGTTGTTACAATTCCGGACAAAATAGTGTGATCAATTTTGCTTTCTCATTCCAAAATGTCGTAAACACTGATATATTTTTTTCCTTTATCACAACGACAATGTACCATAAGTCCGGCCGATCGAACCATGAGTATGACGGACTTCTTTGTCTCAGCTACGCTTTTGCATTTGCGCAGTGACAATAGAAATAAAAACATAACCCTTCCTTTGACCGTCGGGTAAAAATAAAGGCACTGGCTAAGACCTAAGGCATTGCGAATTGTACAAAATAATTATAAATGCCAAAGCTATGAAATTTTACAATATATGTGTTCGTAGGATATCTGCTTATAGATCGAAGATAATGCAAATAACAGAATAATCTGCCGCGCTTAATACAGCCGTGATACTGTTTCGTTTCATTCAATAACACAAGGAGCTTGCCAACAATTTAAAAAACACGATAACCTTAGGGGAAACATTACAAAAGAGGAGAAAAAATGTTACAAAACCATGTGTGATGTGATCCTACAAAAACGTGTGATAAGTCCGTCAGTAGACAAAATTATGATTATTAATCAAAATCACAAAGACTTACATCCTGTGTTACTGGGGTCACATCATCGAGACGTTTGGTCTACTCCTTATAATGTAGCCCCAGACTTTCAAAATCTTTCCATAATGAACAATAAATTAGTTGACCGAGCTGAACGCCGAGCGAAATTATTTTGTACAGACTATATTCCCAATGGATTTGAGGTTTGATTTATTCGTTTCGATTTCAGGAAGAGTTGTTGCGCCTCCGTCAGATGGTAGGCGACGGGCGGGTGGCACGCTTGCACATGTTCGGCCCCGAGAAGCAAGCGCAAGCTAGCTTGATGCCGTGGCTCGCCACTGCCTTCGCTATGGCCCTGGTCGGTATCATCATCGGCAAGTACTTCATGTGAGCGCCGCGCGCCTACACCACTACCCCCTCGCTAGAACCCCCTCCCCCCGCCCCTCTGCCGCTGCCGCCTCAACACTTCCCGGTGCAACTCACACTAGGCAGCTTCACAACATCCATCAGGTCGACGATCGCATAACAATCTAGGTGACAGGTTTTCGCTTATAGACTTAGTATTGGGTTCACGAATATTTTTGGGTGGTGTTTTAGTTAAAAGATTGTCGATCCACCGGCGACTGCGAGCTTCTGCAGATTATTTATTTGATATGAAACGCAAGTTTTGTAAAATTCTGTAATATTAATCTACTCGTGAAGGCTTAATTTATATGTCGGTGATGAGTTATTTTGCAAGACGTGTAAACTATAATACATTTGTCTAATTATTATTGTACTTGTAAAATCGCTTTACTGTGCTCTTACTATGTGTATTTATAAATTTATTTTATTTATGGGCCGCTATTTCTAAATCTTGGTGGGAATAAAACAGATTTTTACATAGAGTAATTTTCAACTTGAACTTTGAAGACAGCTAAATGCTAGTTGGATGCATAAGACTAACAATCTAATTTTGTTTTAATGCAAGTATTTATAATTTAGCGACAAGATGAACTGTAGTTTCCTTTATCTTGAAATAGCGGTGCATAAAAGGAACTGTAGAACATTGTGTAATGTGGTATTAGGGGTTTGTTGTATTTTGTTCGCTTAAAATATCCCCCGGTTCAAGGCATTCGCTGCATAAGTTATTCATATTTCTCGCATTAAACTTATTCATACTAATCTAAGAGTGTGTAAATATAAAACGGATGCATTCTCGTTGAGATGAAACGTGTTTGATTGTACCTGTTAACATAGCAATAACTGTAATCTGATTTAGTTGTTTAAAACTATCGTATAATGTAACTAAGTGAAATTATGGAGACGGCAGTCATTCCTCACAGGAATTAATTAATCGCCGATCCGCATTAGGTTCTCGAATACTATTTCCAAATGTAATGGTGTTCAAGAAGTATATTGATTTTACAAAATGTGTAGCTATTTCTTGTTACTTTGTAGTGATAGTTTCATCAACGAAACAGGATTACATTTTATCTATGTAAACTTTTGTTTGACAACTTTAGAAGTTAAATATAATAATATTTAATCTGTATTTTATCACGAGTTCACCACAGTTTGTAAATTGCTAAATTCGTAAAGTTTTATTCTGAATCGATACGTCTCGTACAATGAGGATTTTGTTTATTAAAATTGTTAGGCATTTTTGTGATCAATGGCTTTGTATTTGTTAGGAAACTAGATAATATTAACGTAGCTTTGATTTAATTACAGTAATTATTATAATGTTAAATATTGAACTGTAGTTTTGTGCCTCAAGTTCTAAAATAATGCTTGTGTGGTAACTCACGTTAGCGCATTATTATGCATCGCAATGTGTTACATGTACCAAATGTTTTATTAGGAACTTAAAGATTAAATTAAATATAGCTACTTACATATTATTGTAGTGAGACATATAGACAAATTTGATCTAAGTTTGGGTGCGAGTACTTAATGTGAGCAAACGTTGTCGCGTATGCGCATTGGCGGCGCACCGACCCGTCTCAAGATCCAATTGTTCTTTGGAGTATGACGTCTTCGAACAAAATGACGCATTTTTTTCCTATTTTTGCCATAGTAGATTTCTCTCTGCATACTAGATTTTTCTCAAATAGAATAAAAAGGGACTCACGATTTTTCCAAAATGTTCCATGAGAAGCTAAATGACACTGATAATAAACCAGTATAAGATAATTGTAAAGAGGTCTTATTTACCTTTCCCTACATACATTAAATCAATCGTATACTGTCAGATGACGTCATGTTTCATAGAACATTGAGAATTACATCCTCCAAGTCTCGCGACTGCCCGTCGTGCCCGTCTGATCGGACAAATTTAGAGATCACGCCTGCCTTATACAATAATGGCCTCTACATACACCCTATCGCGCGTTCTCAGGAACGTACAGGATTTAGTGCCGGAAAGCCCTGCACACGCAATCGTGCGCGATTTGCGATGTATTGAAGCTCATTACTCGTTAGTTTTTGTCAAAACGGAAAGAGCGGCCCTGTAAAGGCTAATCGCGCGGGATAGATCGTCCAGAGTTGGGAGTGTGTGCAATACGCACGCTTCACTTCCCCTTCCAATATCTCTACACGCTAGCTCTTTCGCGCACGATTTGCTGTTTCACGCGCGATGGAGTATGTGTAAAGTCCGCTATTCTGAAAACTACCGGATTTTAATTTCAACGACGAAGCTTAGCATTATTGTATAAGTATTTATATTTAAATATTTATAAAGTGTTATTCGATTTAGCTATCTAATTGTATTAGACTCTCTGTCATAGTAGTGAAGATAATATGAACCTTAACTTGTTATAATCCCCGCAAATTGACGATGTTCGGGAAACTTGTTCTTGTTGAAATTTGGACTTTACCCAAATATGTATTTTGACGTGCCTAGCTTTGTTAACTTCAGAAAAAAGAGGAATACAGTTGTGATCCTATTTTCGCTCCCTATCTTATTTATGGTCCGCGTGACGTCGACCAAAACAAAGAAATACAATCAGCAAATAAAGATTCTAGTACATAATTATATTTATTAATATCTTTAACCCGCGGACTTTATACAGACGCATGCCTAAACTTGGTCGGAAGGTAAAAAAGTGTATAAAATATTTCAGATATTTCCCGTGCATTTCGTAAAATTTTGGAATATTTCATACAACATAAACCAGACAATTTAATTACGATTATTTGATTGATTTAGTGTGTACCTACGCCTTAGCTACTCAACCAAACATTATTAAATTTTACACATACTATCAATGGCGTCGATTCTCTTGTTCACTGACTAAACTTGATTAAACTAAAATTTGCACGTTCTTATTTTGTTCTCACTAAAGACGAAAATGGCATGTCGTTGAAAGTGACATAACTAAAAGTATAATCAAAATGGCGCCTCTGAGCTTCATTAGCAGCTGTTTTACACGGCAAGCAAAATGGTCTTGACTAAATCTACCCACAAGCACTTCATTTTTACTAAAATTAAGAAACTTTAGGAATGCCACTGTAATAGTCATTCCATTTTGGACTTTGTCGTTAACGAAATAAGAACGTTTTAGTTTAGTTATCTTTAGTCAGTGAACAACAGAATCGACGCCATTGTGTACCTATGCTTTTTTTTTCATAGATTCCAAGACTATATTTTTTTATACTCTCCAATCGCACTTTATTCATATCAAAATGACCAGGCAATACGCTTATAAACCGATAATAAAGCAATAAATTACCATTTTAATAGGTATAACTCGTATTTTTATAGTTGACGAAATTTTTGACACCGCGCGGTGAGGTAAGGAACGTATTTGGTGGATAAAATTCAGCTTGAGTTTAGCGGGCAGAGTTCTGTTTTATTGCGTCACCTTATAATATATCGCAAGTGGCCCAAACGCAGATTTATTGTTATTTAGAAATTCAACACGTAAATTTCCTCTGCAAGTTTGTCCGCCTGATTGGTCCCTAGCCTTCTACGATGTTATAATAATTACTACACTCAACCAACGCAGCGCGCCGTTGACAGTCCACGTACTGCGTTGTTAGAGCCAATGGCAATTAGTATCGTTAAATTAATCAATGTATTTTTATAGAACCGCGGTCTCACCTGATAGTGACCAAAAATGTTTTGATATCGAAGCTCATCGTGCTTCAATGAGACGTACCACTTTGGTCGAGATGTTGCACGTTTCGTCTGAGATGTTGCCTCGAAAAAATAAATGTATCGTGTCGTTAGTATGTATGTAGCTTAAACAAGTTATCTGTCACCTACATCAGTTAGTTCGAGACAGTGAAACAGCAAGTCTAGAAGAACGTAAACGCTTAAAACGTAGGGTTGGTTCAGTGTGACTGACCAGGTCAAGCTTTAGCTGAGCTGTAGATTACCATGATGATGACATTGTTTACTAGACATAACAGTAAATTGAAGCTCAGCTATCGCCGAGAACTGGTTATGAGCGATCAAAATCTATATTGCCTTTGTATATTATTTTGACAATGACGAATTTCGATGTAAACTTCAACTTCGTGCGCAAGTCATGTTTCATACATAGCACATTAATTATATAATCGTAGTTTTGTCTCAGTAAATTATAGGAACTTCACTGTTCTAATGCATTTGAATTATTTTAAATAATGTTTGGTTTTATTGTTATATCTGAAGTGTGTTTTTGTTAAAATAAGACTACTTATATAATTATTGAGACCCAAATTGTATTGTTCCATGTAAATTTTCACCTGCTATCCGATGCCGACTTCTCCGTTCATAATTTTATTTATTGTTTAGTTTATCTTTGTTATTTTTTTATTTTGAAAATAATACCAACATTATTTCAATTTTATTTCTGGATCGGCATTTTTATTTTGAATAGGGTATGGTTTTAACCAACCTATATCAATCATTGTAATTATTATTACTTATATAACCTAGTTTAGATGTCGAGTATCTGAATAATATGGAATGCATAATAACGAAGTTTAATTTCATTTCAAACAGAAAAAATAATTTCATTTCAAACAGAAAAATCTTACTTAATACTAATTCATTTACAGCACAATGTTATTAATATAGTTTGCACTATAAGGAAAGATATTATATAACTATAATATCGACTTATTTAGTTTGTTTAATAAAAAAACCTAATATTTATAATGTTAGAAGTTGGGTTTTGGGTATGTTTACTGAAAAAATCTAAAAGCCGTTCCATGATCTAATCTCACCTACACGAAACTTTCTCAGACCTAAATGACGATTTATTACTATTTAAAGTCGAATATAATGATTAAATGAAAAGCTACAAACTAGGTCGCGAATTCATAACGCTGTATTACTATCATCATAAACAACACAACAACTTTTGTTCTATGACTTTTTACAAAACAATACATTCACCAAAAATAAACATTCAATTTCGTTTCCTATCTAAATCATTGTCCTATCGAACAGAATCCGGCCCCCGCCGCTGTAAGCCCGCTCCCTTCGCTTTGTACTATCGCTTTCTTTTGCTTCGCATAGACTTCGTAACATTTAGAGCGTTCAATTTAAATATTTTTATTTTTGTATGACAATCTGATGAAAAAAAATGATGAATTTTTAAAAGTCATAGAACAAAAGTTGTTCCTTATAATGATAGTAATACAGTCCTGAGAGGTTAACAAATAACCCTGTATAATTGTCTTATTTTATTTTTACATGTGCGACGGGCGTGCATAATACTTCAACTTTTTTTTTATTTAAACAAATTGTAGATGTTCGAAAAATCCTGATTTTAATTTTTTATCATAATTTGAAAAATTATGCTATATTATATCGTTTTCTGAAGACTTAATTTATGATTTTTTATGAATCACATTGACTAAAGTCGAGCTTTTGTCTATAATCTTGGGCTTTCAAAATATACGAGCTCTAAACTGTAAAGGAAAACATCGTGGGACTTGCATCAGGTCACTGTCTATACTACCTATTCCAAGTTTCATCCAAATCGGTTCACTGGTTTAGGCGTGATTGATACACAAACAACTTGCAGATTTAGTAAGACAACTATTATTAATATTTACTAGCTAATGCGCGCGGCTTCGCCCGCGTGGTACCAACATTTTGAATAGCCTATATGCTATTCCAGGTCATTATTTACGCCTATCCAGGCATGAGTATTACACAAACTTTCAGATTTATATTAGGATTAGGTAGGATACATTCATAGATATCAGCGAGAATCGTTGATATCTATGAATGTAACAAAGCCGGCTGGATAGTTTCTGAAAAACAACTAAAGGTTCTAAAAATAAATATTTATACAGAAATGTTCCAACCTTTTTAGTTAAGTATGAGGAATGGATATCTGAGAGATTTATAAAATGTTCCTGTCTCGCTGCATGCTGCCGCTGCGCCCCAAGCAAGAAATGGACAACTGCAGCTCAGACTGTTTTAAGGTTGACCAAAACAGCATTTCGTAGTCGACTTTATTTTACTCCCCTAAAAAATGCCTAATTGTTTTCTTTAAAAGGTCAGGTGGGGTAAATGAAACATAGTTTATTTTTAAGTTTTGAGAAGACCTACCACAAACATTACTCTATTCAAATTAATAAATTTATTGTCGGTATTGGTAGGTAAATCAAGTGGAGTGGTAGGTAGTAGCTGTTGGAAGAAAGTTACGTATCCGTGGAAGCGAGCTAAAGGAAGCAAACAGCCTTTGGCTTACTGGTTGAAGTGCAAGTGTAATAAATATTCCAATAGATGAGGATGGGCTTGCATCTGTCACGTATGGAAGGCTAAACGTGGATAAACGTGGGCACGAGCCAAATACCTATGTATTTGAACCATGTCTCACTATAGTTTCAAAGGATCTGCCGTCAGGATGGCTGGACCAAATGAATTGAGGACGGACATGAGACCATTTGTACTGTACACTGTTTACTACCTAGGAGAGTTCAAAGCGGCCATGCTTTATTTCTAAGGCATGCTAAACAATACCGCGACGCTGCTGCTCTAGGCGCGTAGTCATGAGTTTAAAAATAAGAAAAAACATGGCACTCCTGGGAGTGCCGAGAGAAGTGAAAACTTGAACAATTAGGTGCCTTCCTACCTATATAGTGTCTTTTTTTAATCGTCTCTGTAATCCGAGTATGAAATAAAAGTGAGTTTTAAAATTGTTTAGATAATCCATTTAGGTTTTTATTCATACACAATATTTCAAATACATCTAAGCATACACAGGCACACAAATCAACAAAGTCGAATATATTTTGGAAAAACTAGATGTTGGTGACTTATGTACCTAGTACCTACCTACCTACCTACATATGTAAGTAACTTAATATTAAAAAATAATAAGTAGGTAAGTAAGTAAATACAAATGTTACACATGTTATCATAATAAGTATACTTAGGTAAGTAATAATAAAATAAATTTATTTAAATATTAGGTATCAAGTTAATAAAATATGCTTAGGTCTACTCAATAAATAGATTTTCTGCACTGATAGATGCTGCACTTATAATATAAATATAGCCAGGCACGCCTATTTCATGAAACAAAAAATAAGTAATGGTTCAACCACAACCAATATTTCAGTACTAGAATTTACATAATGATAACACGACTCAAAAAAATACTGGTGTTTTTAAGAATCCAGTCATGCATTAGAACATGTAAATCCATACTAATATTATAAATGTAAAACTCACTCGGTCCGTTTGTCTGTCTATCTGTTTGTTACCTTTTCACGCCCAAACCACTTAGACTGAAAATCAGCATGGATAAAGGTTGTATCCCAGGGAAGGACATAGGCTACTTTTTATCCCGAAAAATCCCGAGGGACCGCGGGTCACACCGCGGGAGCGCAGCTAGTGGTCAATAGTTATGGTTTTAGTTACGTACTTCATAATTTTAATCGTTGTTTGTTTTCCTAAGAAAAAAACATGCTGTTGATGTGATGTAGGCAATGATGTTCATTTTGGATGTAGGTATGTATCAATGGTGATGACATGTGATGTTGTTCTAAGTATGTTGAATAAATGATTTAAATAAGCAACACAATCAAAGATAGAGAGGCATTTCAATCAATTTCTATTTCTTCTATTCCATTTGAATTAGGACCAATATGTTACATCAACTCTACTTCTATATTCTTAAAACTATATTGGCGTCAATTTTGTTGTTTACAGACTAAACTTAATTAAACGAAAACTTGAACGTTCCTATTTGTTCTCACTAAAGACGAAATCGGCATTTCACTGAAAGTAACAATACTAAAATTATAATCAAAATGGCGTCTCTGTATCTAAAACGAAGCAGTTTAGTTAACTTTAGTCAGTGAACAACAGAATCGACGCCAGTGGGTACATAATATCGCTCAATGATAGTTAATATTTAAAATAAACACAAAGTAAATAAGATAGAACATGGCCATAAATGTTAAGTAACATGGCTGATGCAGACCAGAAATCCTATACCTACCAAAAAATACTGTAGTGCATCTTTGAGATCAAATGGAAAATTAATTAAATACTTAAGTACTTAAAACTAATA
Organism: Epirrhoe alternata; assembly: GCA_963565295.1. Classification (NCBI taxonomy): domain Eukaryota; kingdom Metazoa; phylum Arthropoda; class Insecta; order Lepidoptera; family Geometridae; genus Epirrhoe; species Epirrhoe alternata. The sequence goes on from OY751375.1 coordinate 9,895,457, forward strand.
AGAATTATTCGATCCATATTTTTCTACTACAATCTAACAAATACACTTATTACGAAGCGATCGATGGTAAGACCAGCTATATAACAAACAGTTTCCTATGTGTGGGAACTTGTAATTGGCCATCAGCACACAATATATGCATTGCATGTATTTTTAAACCCATAAATGTACCCAGCTATTCCAAATTAAATTAAATAAATAAATAGATTATACGTCAATGTTCGGTGAGACAAAACTATTCTAGATTATAAAAAAATAGGCCATTTTAAATTAAATATAATATTTTCGAGCACTGCGATAATAAACCAGCGTACACATATGTAGATGCTTGTGAGAATTTGAAATGATATCATTGTACCGATCTTACGAGTTTTTTAATATGCATAGCATAAATATCTACCTACACCTTCATATTGTAGTTACAATCAACATAGCTAGTTTTCATACGAATACAACATAACCGCTATAAGATTTTTAAACTTTGTTCAAACTTCATCTACACTGTTGACAATAATATGCAAACAGCAATGAGTAAGAATATATTCAAAGATTGCTTTGTCATTTATACAGGGTGGTGTTTTTAGAAGGGCCAAGACCGAAAACACGAGAGTAACAGAAAAGTTTTCAAAGGCGACATGCCATCGATTTATATGAAATTAATAACTGCATATTTCGTTTTTTGATAAATCTTTTACTGTCAGAAATCAAATTGAATGATTAAAAGAAAAAAAGACAACTTGTTATTAAACCAATGGATTTTATTGCTGATAATAAGGATCAATCTTTGCAAATAAATCTAATACAATAATGAGCGTTGGTGTCTGCGACACAGTTTCTTAACTACTGCAGACATCATCGTACCTAGTTTACTTTGTACCCCTTTTCTGTTCCTTAAATAAACGAATTTTGATTTGATTTGATTTGAATAATACAGTCAGTGTCTTCTTTTTTAAAAATCATTCGGGTGTCAAAAATAATAGATTTAACCAATTAAGCAGATATTTTCTTGTAAATCGAGGGAATGTCTCCTTTCACGACTTTTCTCTAACTCTCGTGGTTTCGAACTTTGCCATCATCGCCCTTCTCTAAAAACCAACCTATATAATAGAATAAACTATATTATAAACAACAAACAACATCAATTAAATTATTTTTAAATACTTTACTACACTTGCGTTAATTCAAAAGGTTAAAAAACATCGCGTTCATTCTTGTATTTGTTAGAAAATGATGGCAACTTTTTAGGACTTTTGAATAAACTCAATAGTTTAGAGAAACATACATAATTTATAACCTATTTAATACAAGTACCACATTAGGTGGCCTGGCAAAAAAATGCTATGTACATGGTCCTAGTTACCCTATGCAAGAAGCTTTTATTTCTCTTAAAAGCCAACAGTATCACTATACAAACCTATAACCTTAAACAGGTACTATAATGCAAATCTTTTTGCAGTTTTCGTTCTCTACAATATTGACGTAAACACTTATTATAAATATTTAAAGTTATTCATGTGAAAAGTTACATTATACTGTGATATAGTTTCAATATATTTATTTTATAATAAAAATATGATTACGATAAAATAAAATAAATTATAAACACCTATACATCCTACAAATTATATGCTACATACATTTTTAATCTTGAGAACTACGAAAAAGAGATTGGAAGAAATAAGGTACTTATCACAAAAAGCTAAAATCCAAAACTTTTTCTAAAATTGATAATTATGTATATGGTTAAAAGATAATGACGCTTCACCATCTCTTAAAGTGTTTATAACTTTATTAAATAACGTTACTCTGAAAGTTAAGCCAATAATAGTTGAATATTTTGCTGATAGGGTAATCATCAGCAATCCTTGATTGCTGTATAAGTACAGCAATCAAAGAGGTTTTAGCGAGAGGTAAGCCTCTCGCTAAAATCTTCTACTCAGAGGTAATGAAGTAAGCCCTCATAAAGTCCCTTGACTTCGATCAAAGGACTTTTGTCAGCGACATCACTATTTAGCAAGTTTCGTTTGATCCGCAGTTAATAACGTTTTGGATTTAAGCCCCATTACAATGCCTTAACTCTAAAGCTAAGGAGAGAACGGTTTCTATAAAATGCGATTATTTAATTAACGTGATAAATGCTGTTATGTTTATTTCTAGGCTACTACGAGTACAATAGAATTTTACAACAAGATATCAAAAGCTAAGCGTTCAGACGTTAGAAAAAACAGTCGCAGAAACGAATCCAACTTTATCCATTGAATAAAGCTTTTCCTACTTTAACTCCACTAGTACGTAGATGGTGACTAAATTAACATAAATATTGCACAAACGGACGGATAGGGCAAGATTTCACCGTGTTATGCCCAAACGTTCCAAATCACGAGTAAGCATATACGAGTATACCTAAGTATAATACGAGTAGAGTGGAGTGGGGCAGCATAGACTCATAAAAAATAACTACAGTATGCCTAAGTAACTACAGTTGTTTTTTCTCACGAAGGCGGGTTGATTGTGTGTGTGTGTAGAACAGATGCACGTTGTTTCTGTGTGCGAAAGCTCGAGGACGCTTCATGGACGAATGAGCGCTCAGTATAGCTTACGCACACATACACAAATCTTCGTGGGTTAGAACTATATCCATTTACTAAAAATATGATAGTTAACACCAAATATATGAAAGTAGAATTTAATTACCTGACTTTTGTTATTAAAAAAATCGTGACTAGGAAAAACAGAGAAAACAATTAATGCTGTAACCGCATCTACTGATCCAAAAGTTTATCAGAAAGTTGTGTGTATATTTGTATTTCGAGAAGTGGACAGATATGGATGAGACTTGATGCAGAATGTGGACTGGAGTAGCATAATTTTAAGTCTATGTAGCGGGGGAGCTATTAAGGTGACGCATTGATAAACAATTATTTGAAACCAGGCGCCACGCCCCCATGAGCTTCCCGCAAGCAGCTCATACCCCCTGCTCTCATTTTAGGTGGTTTGTATCCGGCCGAGCAGCGCGGTGCGCCGCGCGCCGGCCGCCCGGCTGAGTCGAACTCGCTCGCTTTTCGGCGTTGACATAAGACTACATGGAGTCGCCTTACATTTATTTATTTTTGGAAATAAGTTCCTTTTTGGACGATACACATGGTGGCTAGACGAAAAAAAGTGTTAGATTTTGTGTCACGACACCATGTTTAGGTCAAATGGTGTCGGTCACAGTGCAAAGTCGCAAAACAGTCCATAGATTGTTATATTGTTAGTACGCAGTACCCAAGAGCATTTCTAGGATTTCTAGGCTTAGTAAAAAAAAAATTAAAATACAAATCAAGTAGGTACATCGGGAACCCATTGTTTCGCCGAAAAACTTTCTTCATAATTTTACATCCCATAACATGTTTCTCATAATATCAAAACCAATAATATTAGGATCTCATAATCCCACTCATAATAATAAAGCTGAAAGTTTGTGAGTTTGTTAAGATGTTTGCGTTTCAATCACGCCTAAACCAGTGAACCGATTTGGATGAAACTTGGAATAGGTGTAGATAATGACTTTAGAATAGCTTAAAGGCTATTCAAAATGTAGGTACCACGCGGGCGAAGCCACGCGCAGAAGCTAGTGTTTAGTAAATATAACATATTTTTTAGCATAATGATTTTAATTCATAATGTTGTAATACATAATCAATCTTTAGCCTAATTTTAGAGGATATAAATAAACATAAATGTCATAATGATAACAATTAATAATAATAACAGTTCCGAATAAAAGGCTGGCATAAAAAAATCGGAGCGTCGTGGAACACTCGGTTGGAACGAAGTTTAATCTTGACCTTTGACCTTGACTTTGACGTGGACTGCTATAAGGGGTCCTGTCGATTGACATAATGTTTATAGTCCTAATATAAATACACATAACATACTAGTCCTAACCTACCGTAGTCATAATGTTAAATTCCCATAGTCTTAAACTGACATACATAATGTTGTCCTAATATATTAAAGACATACCATTAAAGTGACACAATAGTCTCAACTTCTTATATATGTCGTCATAATAGTTATTATTACTATTATTAAGTTACATAAACTATTTTGTCCTATTTTGTACCAATTTGTTTGTTGTTTTTGATCGTCCTTATGTTTATTTGTTTAATAATTAATAAATACTATTTAAGATTTACAAAACTGATATGCTGGCCGCCGAAGCGCCAGAAAAGTTCACTAGAGTAACCTATTCACCCAAATCGAATTCAGTGGTTAGGTTAGGTTTGAGTAGTGATCAGAATAAGTTTAGTGGATTCACTCATTCACCCTAATCGAAGTTATGTTAGTTAATTTTATAAACCTTACAAAGTTGATATAGTTAAGTTAGGAATCTATTTGGGTATATTCGTTCATAAGAAAATTGTGTATAGTTTTATATAATATATTTTTTATTATTTATTTAATATTATTATAATACTCGATAATATTTTTATTATTTGTTTAACGGGATTCTTTCTCCTATTTGCGGAACTTGGGGTTTCTTCACAAATGCGAAACACGTTAAATAGTTTTGTAAAGTTATAATAATAAAATAAGCACGATAACACATAAACACAATAAAAGTACAAGGGCAACACAAGAAAGGGAAACGAGATTAATAGTACATTACGATATTAGTGCGTAAAGATGGTTATAACATGCGAGGCGGAATTTCAGCCCGAGCCGCAGGCGAGGGCGTAATTGAGCCGAGCATGTTATAACCAATACGCACGTATATCGTACGACGTTTTTTAACACATTTGCGAGGAAACAGAAAAAAAAAACATTTTAACTAAACTCAATCTGTGAATGCACACTGTTGCTTTCCCGCCATTTTAACAGCGCGCTAGCGCTGCCTACTGAGTGGCGCCGCGCGGCGATTAGTTCTCCTTTGAATAGCAACAGCGCGCTGCTCACTAGCTGGAGGCACGACTCCAGCTCGGCTGCGATCAGTTCCATATTTGAAATGGCAAATAATGCTGTTATGGAATTTGTATGGACTATAACATAACTATTTGCTTTGATAACACACGCGTTTGTTATGACCCGCTTTACATATTTAAAACCGGTGGAATTACATCAGCTTTACGAGCAAGGGTGTTAAAAAGTTCTTTACAAGAATACAGTCCTGATTGTAACGCACACAATTTTACTTTATATATGGCGTTGTCGGATCGCGGAGGAGTGGCCGCGAGACAACCTCGACACGCTCGTATATCAAGCCGACTGACTCGGTAGCGGCGGCCGGCGCACGATTGTCGTCCAGCAATCAGCGCCTCCACGTGAGGAAAAGACGAACTATACGACCCACGCTATCCCTGATTGGCTGTTCGCGCGCAACGTTCGTATGACGCTCTGCGTCACCATTGGACAGCGCTGTAACGCGGTTTTCAGGGTTCCTTTGCGCATTCAACAGGGTTCGAATGCTGCCCCTAAATAAATATCCCGCGCTACAATCTCCCCCTATAGCCCTACTTAGCGCCCTCGCTGTTGGGCTATCATTTAGCTATACCTACGTTTGCGCGGTCTCCTACGCTTACACTTCTCCCTGATGGGAGGCTTGATTGGGCCGGCAAACGGTGAGGGGTGCGAAACGTAATAATTTCCTACTGATAGTTCGTTACCATTCGTACTTCCGAAAGTAGTGGGACTCACGACCTCGCGTATCAGATGTGGGCCGTCGCGGCGAGCGATAAATTTCGCGGACTGGCCTCCTACGTACGCTCTGTAAGAACAGCGCCTCCCCCTGGAACGAACGTACCTATCAGGATCATGCGGATCAGCACTATGTTTCGCTCGACTGTCCTCCCTGCTCCTGTTCGGCATGTCAACGGCAGTGGCGGGCCCTAGGTAGGTGATTTGCGCAGACCTGAGATCAATGACCTTCCTTAGTTCACGACGCTGGTCATCGGAGAACCCCGTGCACACTACTTCGCGCGCCGACAAGTTTGTGGACTCGGCCCGCATCAACTTAGTGTCGAGCCGTGTACTCACGGGACACTCGCGAACAAAATTATATGATCGCCCGGGTTCGTCTATGAAAGACCACTTGCCGCGGGCGACATCTATGATCATGCCAGCACGGGACAAAAACTCGACACCTAAAAGGGTCCTAGTCTCATCGCCTGGCAACACTAAAAAGTCAGCTGGTATTTTACGCCCTTCCAGCGACACGAGTACCTCGGCTTCCAACAACCTTCTCTCTACTCGAGAGCCGTTAGCAAGCCGGATTCGACATTCGGTTTCGCGGAATTTCACGCCGGAATCTACCAATATTTGATACAGCTTCGGACTAGCTATGCAATGTGTAGCGCCGGTATCAACAATCGCTACACCGCTACGACCCATAACGCTAATGTTTACTAATGGATGCGAAGCACTTTTGTACGCGACTGCACTACGCGCGTGTGCCGCCGAAGCTTCAATTTCACGTCGACTTTTCCGATCGAAACGATTCCGAATATCGGACGCGTTGGTGAATCCGGCGGCCCTATTCTCGACAAAAAACTCCTTTGAGAATTCGGCGGCGGCCCTACTCTCGACGTCGGACTCATTCGCGAATTCGGCGGCCCTACTCTCGACGAACGCTACGTTAAAATCTGTCAACTTTCGGTCCGCATTACAAACGTCGCACTTAGATCGTACTACCCCTACTTTGCCATACCCATAACAACGAATAACTTTGTTGTTACCATCATTAGCGATGCCTGGACTATTATTATTATTCGTGGTTATTAGTTTGTTGGCGGCGATTTCGCGGTTTCGACACTCGTCGGAAGTGTGACCGAATAGTCTACAATAGCTACAACGAGTTCGCTTGGGGCGGACAGCACTCGAACTCTGACTCGGCACACAACTCGCGGATAAATCATTATCGGGGGAATAAGCGGGGGTCGATTTCGAGCTGGGTTTAAAATGACTTGGACTTGCCTGTTGAGGTTTTACCTCTCCGCTACCGGTCTCCTTCAGCGAATCCTCCGCTATCCTCACTCGCTCCAACATGTGGTCCATGTCTATAATGGACTCACGGGGAACCCGCTTCCGAATCCGACGGTCGAGGAGTCCGTACGTAATGTCCACCTGGACCTCCTCGGCCAACCGGTACGGTAAGCGTGCCAGAAGGGCACGCTTTTCGCTTAAAAACCTCTCGGCGGGTTCGGCGGCACTTTGCTCGCGTGCAAACACTTCGCGGAACACTTTATATGCTGGCCGCGGGGCCCCGTACATTGAGCGCAGTCTCTGCTTGGCGTCCGTCCACGTAGCGACGCCGGCGCGCACACCGCGCCACCACACGGCCCAAAATATTTTGATTTTAATTTTTGTTTTTTTTCTTTAATAATATTAGGACAACATAAATGTATGTCAGTTTAAAACTATGGGAATTTAACATTATGACTACAGTATTTTAGAACTAGTATGTTATGTGTAGTTATTTTAGGACTATTAACATTATGTCAATCAACAGGACCCCGTTTTGTATTTTAAAATCATGATTTTAAATGTAAGTGAGTTTTAAATGTTATGACAAATAACTTTATGTTTTTTAGTCATTATGGGTATCAATATTAATAAACAATATTCGAGATTCCAAATTATTCAGCCAAAGGATGATTATGGTACTTATACATTTTTATACCAAGCAAAATTATATGAAGAATATTTTCGAAGATATAATAGAGACCCCGAAAGGTCTTGTAACAAAACTCGACCGATTTTTATGAATTTTTTTGTGTATACTGTATACCTACATAATATTCAGCGGGTCTGAGAATCGTACACATAATATAAGCTATTGTAATTTTTTATGCATACGTGTGTGTAAAATGCGTTCGTGTTCTACCTCGTCCCTCACAAAAATCGGCAGAATTTGTAAAAGAAATTTCGTCAAAACCGCGTCCAAGTCTAGTTAGTCTGAGGTGCTCACTGTCACTGTGCCCGTCACAATATCCTGTAGTTTTACTAGAACCCGGAAAAATATTTAACGTTTACTTTTATGTTTTCTTGATTTCCTTACATTTTCAATATACAGAGTTCTCATCTTCATGTAGAAACCATCAACTTTTTTTCCCCATTTTTAATAATAAGTATTTGAGATTTTACTTAGAAAATACAACTATCGATGTTTACTAGAGCGCGGGAGCTCGATTGACACAGGTCCGACGTTGACAATGGTCAGACGCGGACTGAAGGGGGCCGCCTTGCATACAAAAAGACGCGAGAGGTAGCTAATTAGTAAAAGTCGTAAGCGCCAAAACAGTAATTCTCGTTTAAAATAAAAACTATTAGTAATTATGTAAAATCAAGCTTGCACTTTGAAAAGGGTGTACAGACTTATCTGTAAATAAAATTTAGAAGCTTAGATCGGTTCCGTTCACCTGTAAAATTAAAATCTATGTTTTTATGGAGCAGTTTTTGGGATTTTTTTTCTGCTGTTATATTTAACAAATCTTGAAAAACCAGCTATCAGTTTGAAGTAAAAAACATGAAATATTCAAAACTTAAAATATCAATTCCGAAGGTTTTTCAATTGCTGAAAAATATTCCAATCCTTGACGCCAATATCCTCAATGCGTCGTCTTAATAAAATATATTTTGATGAGATCTTACTTCAAACAAAGCATGATCTATACTCCATACTAATATTATAAATGTGAAGGTAACTCTGTCTGTCTATCTGTCTGTCTCTTTGTTACCTTTTCACGCCCAAACCACTAAACCGATTAGGCTGAAAATTTGCATGGATAAAGGTTGTATCCCAGGAAAGGGCATAGACATACATACACTACTTTTTATCCCGAAATAATGCCGAGGGACCGCGGGAGCGCAGCTAGTATTCAATAATTTTGTAGTTTTCCAGTCCGGAAATAATGTTTATGTGGTTTTGAACGTTTTGCATAACTCGGCTTAATTAGACAACACATAAGAAATATGAAAAAATAATAATTGTACAATATAATCTTAAGTACCTATAATAATCCTTTCCTTACAATAAACTGCAAGGTATGCAAGGAAACTTTGGTGGGTAAACTAATAAGATAAAAGTAATAATCCTATATTTAGCAAACGGCAACCAACGATGTATTTATGTCATTGATTTAGGATCTTATCTAGGTAAAGGGTCTCATAAAATATCAAAGCTTAATACTGTCCCAAGTAAAAAGCCTACAAAATATAACTTATTATTTGTACCTACCGAAAATAAGAGACTCCGGCTGTAAAAAAGAGTTTTTTCGGGAATTATTTTAACAACTTTTCAATGCACATTGCGGCATTGTGAAGACTGTAGACTGTGTTTCAACTAAACTAAACAAAATAACGGCTCACGTCTCAAGTGAGCTGTTATTTACTGAGACGGATTTGCTGCGCTGCCCCTGAATCTATATACTAATCCTAAATCAATGTATTGAGTACTAATTTTCTTTCGCAGATGCGTTCGCATTACAGGTAGAAATAGTTAGTTTAACTTTGATGACTTACAACATCTGTACGTAAGCGATATATTATATTTTATTTTATCAATAAATAAACCAGTGTCCGTAAGTAAAGGAGTTAGACAGTTTAACGGGCATGTAATTATTCACAATTTACACAAGTATGAGTGTTCCATTAAAATATAATATTACTTTTAATATACCTACTACTAAGTGCCGTTTAGAATTGTTACTTATTAATAGTTGGATACCCACGGTGTATCTTTTTTAGTTTGCATGCATTTCTATACCTACTTTAGGTAACTTAGTAGGTTCTACCTAATAATCTTAGTACTATGTTTACAAGTTTTCCATGCATAATAAGCATTTAAATTATATTCGAAATAACATTGATTATTAATACTTACTCGTCAATATCAATTTTGGTAGTTTTATCGCCGAACGTAGGTTCGTCTTTCAGGAAAGTTCCGGAACGTTCCATGGTTGGGATATCGGGAAGGCTCGGAGAGCGCGTTCGCTGTTTGTTCCCTGACTTGGTGTTTTTCGTGTTAGTCTGTTCCTTCACTATTTTCGGCACCATTTTAGCTGAGCTGGATTTAGTTGCCATCATGAGTGAGCCGCGTTGTCTCGACTGTGTCGTGGCCTTATCGTTGACTACCGAGGACGCCGGAACAAGCGCTTGTCCCCGCTTTCTCAGCGCATTCTGGTTCAAGTAAACGGGTATCTTTGTCGCTCTCGCTTTAGTGGATTGTTTCTGAGCTGTGTCGCCTTTCGATGGGTGCGTGGCTAAAACAAAAAGGGTTCATTGAATATTTTTTTATTTGAATTCTATAAGAAACCATCCGTAACAAGTTAATAACATGAAAATACCAAGTTAAATGTGTACCATTGCAGTAAATACTTACACGGCGCTCTGGCTTCATTTCGTCTTGGTTTTGTGTATGTAGCGTATTTGTTGGCATTAAGTGAGTCGCTGAGCGAGTCCGTGGAGGGATCAGCGGTACGAGGCCGCAGCCCTCCCGCTAGAACTGGACTTAAGTTACGAGATGATTCACTCGACGAGCCCAGTCGACTCGGCTTTCTGCCTCCACTCGGCTTCGGCTCCAAATACCGTGGCTTCGCGTTTTCATACGTAGAATGCGCCTTCGCAGACTTCCCGCTTGTCTTCTCTCGCGGCTTCACCGGGCACGACTTCGTCATGTTGAACTTCGCTCGTTCTTCTTGCGCTTTTGTTGTACGCACGCGCGGCGGAGCGGGTCGCGCACGCGTTTCAGCGGGCGGTTTCGGCGCGTACGGAACGAAGGACGTTCGCACGCGTTCGATGCCTTGGGTTAAGGCGACGGGGGGAGGAGCTCGTCGCGTCGGTGGCGGTGTGATTATGGGGTCGCAATACCGTCGCAAGCGTCGTCGTAGTTCAGGAGGGAGGTCGCGGAAAGCGGGAGTCGCAGCGGCAAACGGAGCGGATCTGAGTAACGCGGCTTCGCATCGTCGTCGTAGTGTGACAAGTTGTTCTGGTAATGCGGGAACTTCGAGTGCTACTAGCGCTCGGCAGAGTTCGTCGGGCGTGGCGCGTTCTACCGCGGCGGCTAGGCAGGCGTCGAGGGCACGGGCGGCGGCGGGGGGAGGCGGGGCGCGGGGGACGGTAGCGGCTTTCACCACGCCTGATAGTCTAGCCCCCGCGAACTCAGCAGCCGCGCCTGTTAGACGCCGGCATAATCGTGCTACTACCTCCGCCCAACGGCACCGTTGCAGCGACGCCACTGAAACACGAATAACTCTATGAGAATATATCTATGTATAAGTTTGGTGAAATTTCTTTCTACTCGAGTAAAACTCGGTATACTCTAAGCACCCGCCCCGAGACCCTCAGGGAAAAGGTTGCTCAGACTCCCTCTCGCTACTCTCATTTGTTCCCTCCCGATTGATGAATACTGTATCCCCAAGAACTTTACTGATGATTGTGACTGTGTGTATGGCTGCCTGCTTCTGAATGATGTGGATGTTAATGTGTGAATCTAATTTTGTGCAATATCTATGTAAACTTTTAGCTATAACTCCTGTGGCGCCGACGTCAATAGGTATGACTTCAGTAGGTGTTTTCCAAAGCCGTGTAACTTCTGTTTTTAGTGCATGATATTTGCTTAACTTTTCAATTTCTTTAGCTCCTATATTGTAGTCGGACGGTACTGTTATATCTATTAAATATGTTTTATTTTCTAATTTCTTTATGTATATGATGTCTGGTCTATTGTGTACTATTGTAACGTCTGTTTGTACTGGTATTTCCCACATGAGTTTTGCTGTGTCATTCTCTTTAACCTGTGGTTGTGTTAAGTTCTCCTTCCACCATAAACTAGCCACCTCGAAACCATGTTTCCTCGCTAACGTCCAGTAGACGTATTGCACGATGTTGTTATGCCTCCTAGTGCCAGCCAGCTTTTCACAACCCGAGATAATGTGTTGCGCGGTCTCGTCTTTGGTTAAGCATAGACGACATCTACCATCTACTGATCTCTTTAAAATATCTCTTTCATGCTGCCTAGTGACAACTGCCTGATCCTGGATAGCAAACACTGAGGACTCCAGTCCCGGTGTAACTGGTTGCGCTTTGATCCATTTAAATGAGTATATTTTATCTATATTATCTTTATCTAAGACTTTTTTATAAAATTGGCCGTGAAGCGGCTTAGCTTTCCAGTTATTTATTTTAGTTTTTAATACTGCGTTTTTCAATTCTTTGTCCGTATAGTTCCCCTCATAATCTAGTCCTATTTCCGCTAAGTTAGCATGTGATTCTTTGAAAATTGAGTATTTAGTTTTATTTATATCGTCTTGTTCTGAATTTAAGTATGTTTTGTATTTTATTATTTGAGTTTTGTAAAGCATCTCTATATTTGTAAGTCCTCTACCCCCCTCTTCAACTGGTAGATATAATCTTTCTACTTCAGCTTTCTGCTGATGCGCTTTGTGCATTGCTAATATTTTCCTAGTTTTAATATGTATGTATTTACAAACAAAAAGTATATCAGTTATCTGGTTCCCATAGTAACAGCTTTGCTTCGTTTGGGGATAAATTATGCTGTGTGAAATGTCCAGCATTATTTATTTATTTATATTTAAAAATATTGCTGGACATTTCACACAGCGCCATCTAGCCCCAAGCTATGCAAAGCTTGTGTATGTGAATGATAACAAAACTGGTACAATACTGTAATACTTTGTTTTTGTAAACATTAAGTACTTTTGTTTTTTAAGGCAGAAAACGATTATGATAAAAAGAAAGTTGAAGCAATGCCAAACCTGTGAGTCCGCAATCCTGCACGGTGTCAATAAGATTATGCGTGGTGAGATTAAGCAGGTGTTCCTGGTAGCATTTATCGAGAAGTTCCGAGGGCAGCGTGGCGAAGGCCTTAGTAGGCCACACTTTGCGGAAATGACGCGTGATCCATCGCAAACAGCGCCGGTACAACTCATCCAATCCATACACCGACGACAACGGAAAACATTCCAGTACCCCCGCTGTACACACTTGGCATGGCTACAAAACATAATAATACAATACATTAATACATTGCCTAGGTATTGTATAGAAAACAGATTATACATACATGCCGGTAACATCATCTTCATCAATAAAAATAGAAATAAAACTACATATAAATAAAATCGACGTGTATATCTGTGATTTCAAAATAGTACAAAATAGTATAAATCATCAGACACGGTTATGTTGTTCTGCTTGCGTAGGGTGACTGTTCACACCAAGTTAAATAAATAAATAAATAATGCTGGACTTTTCACACAGCATCATCTAGCCCCAAAGCAAGCAGAGTTTGTGTTAGTTGTACTCGTGTGGGACTTCTTGAAAAGAAAAAAGCGAATAAATGTAGAATGCCATGTATTGTAACTTAGTGTGAACTGTGAACGAGCAATTTGTATGGTAGGTAGATCCTCTAACCTTAACTGTAAACTGAATAATATTGAACAAACATACCTCATGGAAATGATGACAGTATTTAGCTTTGAGAGTAAACATGATGGCCTCTTTCAATCCTTCCAAGCTCAGCATATCAGCGATAGTCGCCAGCTCCACTATACTGATCGAATCAGGGATTGTCGATATACCCGAATAGATATGACATAGAGCAAAATGCACCACGTTGTAGGAAAACCTGGAATGGGGAATATTTTCTTTAATACTTGGATAAGGTGCTGTTGGGCAGCTAAAACCGAGCGATTATAGTTGTATATACCTGCTGTTCACGTTCTAGTGTTCAAACCAAGCGAATATTTAAAGAACTATGGATAGCGAAACTTAACAGCAACTGCACTAAACCTAGCGCATTTATGTTATGATGCAAGCCAAGGATAAATAAAATTGGAAAGAATGGAAGGTACTTTTTGTTTGTACATAGAAAACACCCAGATCCAAGACAAATATCTGTAGATCATACAAAAATTTGTCCCGCAGCGGGGATCGAACCCGCAACCTTCTGTGTCGCAGGCGGGCCTTCGCCCACTGCGCTACAGATATCGGTATAGTGCTACAAAGATATCTGGACCGGTGGCCAATAGAGAAACTAACGACGCCATTTTAAAATGTCAACCTGTCTGCCATTCGTTTCCAGTTACCATATCCGCCATTGCTTGTTTGCTTGGCGCGTTTTTTTTCGTTTGGTGCTTTGGTCCCTCGCTTACCCACTTTACTGTGATTTTTTGGCAACACCAAATGCTATAGACATTTACTTTCTCTATGCCAAATGCGATAGCAGCGCCTCCCTCACCGAAACAGATATCCTTGTGGGACTATGTTCTACTTTCTCTAGTCAGAGAACAGTATTCCAAGCGGAATACCGCTCGATATTTTATTGTGACTCACGGCGGGAGAGATATAACGTTTCCAGCACTTTCAACCCAGCCGCCGCTCAAAATGCCAGCGAAATATTGACATCTGCAAAGTTGTAGGTCATTAGATAGATAGTGGACATAGCTTGTGTTATTGACCCCACATCACTGATTTATCTTTTTTCTTTTAAATTTGATAGACTTTTACGAGTTACTTGACTCCAATATCGGTTGTTTCGCTTTGGTTCATGATTCCAATTAAATTTATAAACTTATTTTGTCTACAAAAAAACTGTTGACGCTTCATACATACTTAGATAGAACATATAATAATTATTATTGAACATATTTTTAGCTTAAAATTTACAAACATCATAGGATCAATACGGATTTATCAATATTTTAGAAAGATTTATCCAACATTTTATCGTAAAGAAGCGAAGAATAAAATTCACCCCCTCTTAAAATAAAGTAAGTTCGTATGAGTCAGTGGCCAACTCTGGTGTGATGATGAAGTTGCCTCCTTAAAACTTTAAAAAAAAAATCTCGGTGATGTCAATATGTCAAATTACAGCTTTCTATACTAGTATCATGGGTATCAATGGGCTAAGCCGGACCAGCCAGACAAACAGAAGGAAACTATTAGTGACTAATCCTTTTTTACTATAGAACCCTAAAAAAAACCTGTTTAAAAAGATACTGTAATAATGCTTACCTCGATGATAAAATACACTTGTGTGCTTTAATTCTTCGTCCTGAAACTTCGACAACTACGTCAGGGGCTATTTCCTCGACAAACATACGGAGCAGGTCTTGTCCAAGACGCGACTGGCAATTGGCTAATAGGCTTGACGTATGACTAGTATCTTCAGTTGTACTATTCTCTGGAAAATATCATAATACTTACAATACAAGTAGGAAGCAACAGAATAAAATATTAAGCCCTTTTAAGCCAGAAAAACTTATCATTGTTTAAAACATTACGAAGTTAAAACTGTAGAAATATCTAGTGTTAAAATGTCCTTACCGACTACTGAGCGGCACATGCTGCTCTGTACACTGCTCATTTCAGATACGTCAGAGGCTAGCTCATCTCTGTCTCCATAGCTCGAGGATACTCCGAGCCTGAGAGGAGATCTCGTCCTTCCAGAGAGAGAACCGGGCATACTGCGGCTGATATCATTTTTCAGATGAGGAAACAATCTGTTCAAACTCAGAGCGTTTTCTGAATGGAAAGAGCTGATTATATCGATAGATCTAGAACTCACGTGACTCGTTTGCCCCCAATTATTATCGGGAATTGAGCGAGTCATTCTTTCGCAGCACTCGACAGTCGCTGAGACCGCTAATATATCGCTTTGCACCGGTGTTCTGTCCAAATCAGAGAGTTTCACGAAAACATCACAGCATTGGTCGGTATCAGGCTCTTCCCTGATTGTTGGTGCGATTCTTGTGTCTTTATCTCTCTGCTCTTTTACAATTTTCCTTGCAACTGAACTCTGTAAAATTTCTGATATAGTCATTTGCGAAGAATTACACAATGACTCGAGCTTCTCAAACGGATCATCGGCGTTGACTGTTCCTGGAGATTTTTTATGACTTTTCACAGTTTTTGGAGTTGCTTGTTTTGTTTCTGTTTTACAATTCTTTTTTGAATTTAAGGAGGATGAGAGTCTTGCCGGCATTTCTTTGACAGTAGATGAGTTTTCTCCGAGATCTATGAACATTGAAAAAATATTTTTCTTTTCACTACTCGCCTCACTCGCGTTATTTGGATTCATTGTTGAAGCGTCCGGCAATGTAGAAAGGTCTATGTAAAACTTGTGGGTAGATTTGTCACTGCTGTCAGAATCAACAGAACTTCTACTTTTGCAACCCTCTGAATTACTGCCAGACTTTGATGAAGCGCGTAAACTGTCACAAATTTTGTCTCCGGGTAGTTTGTTATGTCTGTTATGCGGAACATTATCTGGTTTAGGCATTTTCGACATATCCACGACCCAAGCGGCGGCGTAAGACTGCGGTCGCGAGGCTGCTGGTGGCACTTCAATGGTGGCGTCAATAGTTTTAAGAGAAATTATAGAATTATTAGGCGTGGAAGTCATAAATTGAGATCGTACAACGTTTGGTTTAGAGCTGATGTTGGTATAACTCGAGCCTGCTACGGGTGCAGCGTCTGGCAACGAGTTTTGTCGTGAGGTCAAATCTTCGTATGATGTGTTATTTGCGTCCGGTAACGAAACGTGTGACATAAAATTTTGTGGCTTCCTTATTTTAAAATCTCCACTGGATCCATTTCTCTCCTCCGCTATAGTTAGGTCCCTCAGAGAGTTTTGTTGATTTGAGGCCATCAAATCTTCATAAGATGTATTATTTGCGTCTGGCAAAGATACGTGAGACGTTAATTGTTGCTTGCTGATGTTAAAACCTCTGTATGATGCATTTTTCCCCTGATCTAGGGAGCGATCACTCATTAAATTTTGCTGATTCGATATCATGAAATCTTCGTAAGACATATTATTTGCATCCTGTAAACTGGCGTGGGACATTAAATTGTATTGATTTTGGATGTTAAAATTTGTATACATCTCATTATTTTCCTCTAAAGAGACACGTGACAAAGAGTTTTGTTGCTGAGAAACCTTCAAATCTTCCATGGACTTGTTTTTTTCTTTTGTTATCGAGTCATGCATCATCAAATTCTGCTGCTTCGATATTTGAAAACCGTCATACGACGTGTGACTCTCCTCCACTAAAGTAAGGTGCTTCAAGGGGGTTTCCCGCGGAAGCTTTAAATCCTTGTAACACATGCTATTTTCCTCTGCTATGGGTAGGTGCACCAAGGAATTTTGGTTCTGTGAGATCTTGAGATCCTCATACCTCATACTATTTCCTCCCATCGCAGATTCGTGTGGAATAAAGCCATGCTCATTCTTAAAATCTTCATAAGATGAGTTATTATCACCAGCTACGGAATCATCTGGTGCCAAACTCATTTCAAAAATAGTAGGTGATATATCTTTTTGTATGGAATCTGGATCAGGCTGTTCTAATGAATCATCATTATCATTGCTTTCGGAAAAGTCATTCGGACTGGTTATTTGCTTGGATTCGCAAGGCACAGGTCGACTTGAAAACCGACAAGAGGTAATCTTTGTGTCTATTGGAAAAGGCTCAACTTGCACTTGATGCCTTTCTTCTTCGTCTGCTAAGCTAGCAGCATCTATAAAACAGCACGTAGTCTTATTGGAAGACCTTTGTGCAATAATTAAAGGGACGTCTGTTGTTTCTATAGATCTGCTTTTGTAAGCGGGTTCAAGAGAATTCTGTCGTTCAATACTAATAAATTTATCGCAAAGGTCCTTCTCCGGCATCTTCGGAGGAAAAACCGACTCCCAAGAACCCGTCTCGGAAGACAATGAAGAAGATTCCAAAATCACAATTTCTTCGTTCTGCCTCTGCTTCTCATCCTTGGAAGACCTGCCGCTCATTTCTGCAGTCGGTAATCTACAAGTGCTTGTAATTGATATCTGTGTAGCTAGTCTTGTCTTCGGTTTTATCTCAACATCAAACGCTGAGTCATTGCCCACGGTTGTTCCCAAAGTTTCGTCATTCATCAAATCGTGAAAGGAGCTCTCCGTCAACGAGACATCGGCGAGGGTGACGTCTTTGTGACTGTTGATGCTCTCTAGCATGCCATTGTTATCGAAGCCTGAGTCTGAGGCGGTGTTGTTCATCTTGGATCGATTGTCTGGAGGGCTGGCCGGCGGCGCACCAACATGGGGGCCGGGGGGCGTCGCTGAGTGTGCCGCGGACAGATAGTCCGACGAGGAACTCGCTTCTTCCGCCCACAAACTATCCGGAGAGTAGCCCGACTCCGCCGCGCCTGCGGTTGTTTCGCAGCTGTGAGACTTTATTAATGAGATTTGTGTGATTTTTATATGCTTCCGAACCTGACAATTAGCTTTGTTGATTCTATTTTTATCGTTGTCGAATATACAGTTATCAGGATTCATAAAATCTTTTGGAATATCGCAAATTATGGAATGTTTGTTTATTTTGGAAATATGACTAGAATTAAGGGATAAAGTTGTGGGTTTGATACATTTATTATCATTCAACTGCTCAGCTCGCAAATGAATAAAGGACTGAAAGGCAGAGGACAGTTCGTCTTGTTCTACGAGTTCTTTGTCAAGAATTTGTTCTTCTATGGGCACCAATGCGTAATACTCTTTTGTCAACTCGGTACTAGGACTTGAGCTCAGTGTTTTCTGAAAGCTGTCCTCGGGACTAACGCAAGTGGGTGTTGCATATGTCTCGGATTCATCCAAGTCTTCCTGTTTATTTCTCTTATCACCTGCCACTACCGCGGGTTTCGGCTTAAGTTTATCATTCAAATAACTGATTATTTCGTTTTCTTGATGTTGAATATCACACTCAGTATAAGCGTCACTGTAATAAAAAGAAAGTATTTTTTTATTTCAAAACAAAATTGAATGTATTTTTATCAAGCTATACTCAAGAATGAACCATACCTTATGAATGAATATATCTCATCAAAAGTGTTACGCCCAATATTCACATGCAATATTGCCTCAAGCTTATGAAAAAAATTATGTGTACGTGCTTTTAGTATGCAAGAATGAGTTAGTATTTTTAGTTTTCCACACACCACTTCTAAATCAGAGTAAATGGATTCATCAAATATTCTGCAATAAAATAGAAAATAATACATGACTATAGGCTTATTGATAATATTAAAAATATACAAACATACACATTAGATACGGGTCGTTAATTAATCACGTGATATTTTCTTAGAAACTTTTTAACTCCCCTAGTGATCGAGATCAATGCTGATAATGGACAGGTATCATACATGTAGTTCATCCTGAATACGTACTTTCAGCTGCCTCTGCAGTTGCAGATTATTATTTATACAGGATGGTTCCACAGTGACATCAAAAGAAAATAAGAAAGAAGTGTTTTCAAGTTTTTTTTCTTGTAAAAGAATTTACTTGAATTGTACTTTCATACATACAAAACTCAGCTTTCTAGCATTAGTGCAAGTTAAAAAGTTTGGATGCAAAGTTACGATTTTGTGTTTGAGATAGTCAACGTTAAATTTTCAACATAAAATTAAGAATCCAAAAACACTATGTCATGGTTCCTGAGTATTTTCAAAAACTTCCAGGAACTGTAAGCTTCTGTAATACCATGAAAAAAGTGCTACTTAATAGGCTATTTTTTGCTGAAATCGGCGTTTAATGGTACAAAGCTGAAAATTCCCAGTGAGCAATTTGACCCAAGTTAATTATTATTGCCTGTTTTGTCATTCGTAAGCCTAAATAGGATAGGAAATGCCGTAGAATAAACAAATTGGGTTATTTTAGCTGATAATTCAATCAAAAATTCAACTAATTCCACCTGAAACCATAACGACATGGGGCATTTTCGGATAGCCCTGCATGTGTGGAATTTATTATTTTTCTTTTGATGTCACTGAGTGGACCACCCTGTATATTTACAATTAGAGTTATGATAAAAGTAAAAATGTAAGCAATAGTTTGCATTATGTATTGTAAAATTTTGTTACAAATACGAAACCGTAATAATGGCTAGCTATCATTTTGCATGGTGCTTATCATTAACAAGAACCCGTTCATAATCTACCTGGCTACATCTTCTTCAAGCTGCCTCTGAAGATGCAGCTCCAATTGCGAAACTTCATCGAGAGAAGTACCAGACGACCCGCTCGCCGACAACGGCTTAATCCACGGCCGCGCGCCCGGCATCAAGCATCTCTTAAGCCTGGTTCAAAATATCAATAATACGTTTTAAAAACTACAATTAAAGATTTCAAAAACTACATATTCATAATAAATTACAAGCGAAGATGTGTTTTTTTATGTGTTTAACAAAAAAAAGATTCGATTTACAATACATTTATATTTTACACAGCATAGGTACTTCAAATAATAAGCCAATCGCATTGCACATAAAAAGTTATCATAATGTACAAACATTGACACTCAATATTACAACTCCTTTTTAGGATTTTTTTTTCTTAACTTAAATGAAAATAATTTTAACTAAGGATACCACAACAAATTACACAAAAATTTATTAAACCTTTTTTGTAAAAATTAAATCAGATGTATGTTAACCGATATTTTCCCCAATTTTTATAAAGTGTTACCTCTAATTTTTACTGATACAAAACAGTTGCTCACAAAATAATGAAGCTAAGGCTGTGTACAATTGGGTGGATCAACTTTTTAGTGTCATGAATCAACTTTTTGTGTAAAAAAATAAATGTTGAAATATTGCTATAATTTCACCTAATATTGTTAAATAAATTTCTGCAGTTTATAAATCAACTACAAGCACCAAAAAATTTTGTCATTTTCATGGATTTTTATGCCCTTATTCCAAAAGTGGCTCCCAAAAATGTCACCTAACTAACAATGACGTATTATGGTAAAAAGTGCAAAAAAACAATATTTTAAAAAGTTAATCTGTTTTAATATGAACTATAATTCAATTAAATCAATCTGGCATAATCAAAATTGGAATAAACTGTCTCAATTTTTTAAAAATATACCTCATTGTGTCTCCGGGGTCACTAAATGAAAGAAATTTTATTTACTTTTCTTGCAATTCTGTTTCTAGGAACGTCAGAAAAATGCACTTTTTACATCACTATTGTTGGATATTCTTCAAACTTTTGTCATACAACATTTTGTATAATAACCTTTACTTTTTTAGTAATCTTGCTAACAATGACAAAATTTTTGGGGACACTACGTGAGCCCGGAGACATACTTGGTGACTCCAGAGACATAAATGGTACAATGCCATAGGCAAATTACTGTATGATAAACCATACAAGGTACAAAAATATCTTTTAAATGTGACAGCCAGTTTACTTTTAATAGTTAACATAGAAAATAAACCCCTAACCTAACAAATAACTCACTTTTCTCTAAAATTAATGATAAAATTTAATGAAAATGGTGGTTTTCATTTATATAGACAGTCATCTGCGTAGTAAATCAGTCCTCTATCGCATTTTTTACAAAATAACTTAAATCTCGCTTAATAAAAGACCAAGGAAGGTTTTTGTAGATGAAATGTAATTTCTGGCGCATTGGATCGTGTCTCGTCTTGAGCGTAGTTATTTTACTACTAACTTACAGACTGCAGATATCTTTTAGAACAAAAGGCCAAAAATAATAATTTGACTACCTGAAGATTCATCAAAATTTCATTTCATCCCGTGGGATGAGAAATGATGTGCCAGCTGTAGTTAGTCTGGCCAGCCTGGGTATAGGCCTTTCTTCAATTCTGCCATTTGTCTTTGCCTGTTACAATGCCGTCGATCTATTTTTTATGTGATGACGAACATCACTCTTTTTACCATCTCTGGGCCACCACTCGTTTACAACTTTGCACCTCTATTATCACCGCACCTGGCCACTGGTCCTGCCCAACCAACTCCATTTGAGCCACAATAACCACTTGTGTGTGTGTGTTTCGATAGATCTAAGAGTGTAATACCGAGCATTGCTTATTCCATGGCTTCCAGTGCGACTCTGACCTTGTGCAGTCTCATTCGTGAGTGCCCATGTCTTGGCACCATAATTTCATAGTTAGCGGACTCAATTACAACTTTGCTACTGCTTTCATCACCGCGTCTGGCTAGTCCTGCCCAACCAACACCATTTGAGCCCCAATAACCACTTGTGCAGCTCGAAATTTTGGCTTGTTTATTCGGAATTTCGGTATTGGGGACACGATCGTATCAGTGTGATATCAGTATCACACTGATACGATCGTGTCGAGAGCTATAGAGCCAGGAATGCTCAGGCATTCCTGGCTCTATAGCTCTCGGTGCGACTTTGATCTTCAGCACAGTCTCCTTCATAAGCGTCAATGTCTCAGCACCTGATGTTATAGTTGGCTTATTTCCAATGGCAATGATTGAAACAGAGGAACTGGAGATTCGATATAATTTTAGGTGGCCATATTCATCTTCAAGATGTGATCACGCATCTCTAAAAGTAGGCCTGAAGCTTTCTAAAGATCTTTTTTTAGTTCCACCAAAATAGGATGAGGTTGAGGTGAGGTCGTCTACAAACTTAAGGTGCTACAGAAAGACACCTACCTACAGGCAGACTTTTAGTCCCGAGCTGTCTAATTCAAGAGCTTTTACGACGTCTCCTAGGACAGCCGTAGAAAGCTTGGGTGATAAGGTGTCTCCCTGTCAAGGTACTATTATTTTTCTTTAAATGAGGATTAGGAGAAATTTGCTATGTAGCCGTATGGTGGTATACATCATCCGCAGTATATCCATATAGTTAAAAACGATCTGACAGCGATGGAGAGAGATGATGAGAGCGATAAGAAGCATAGAACAATCTCTTTTTCGTTATCTACGAAAGCCATTCATATGAGCCAGGGACTTCTTGACTCTTCTCCGTCGCCGATATTGAGTGTGGGTAAAAATAGACCAAAAAAGAAAGATGGAATGCGTAAAATCAGAATCGAATGAAGTATGGTGTATTGTATCGACCCCACGTTTTTTATATCATATTTAAAGTTATTTTAAGCTTAAATACGAGTGTTTTTTATTCGAAACTGAAAATGTGCAATGAATCTCTATGTATTTAACACGTTTATCACTCACCAGATTGTTTATTGTATAAATTAAGGGAATTTTTATGCAGAATGTCTCTTGGGTCACTACTTGGGAACGGTGACTCAGGATACAAACTACGGTTTTTTACTCTTTTTCTTCAACGAATTTTATTAGAATAAAAAAAAACGTGCATGCAAAGCATTTCAGAATCAAATGTCAAAACATAATAACCAAATTACTTTAATAAGTAGTTTACTTGTAGAAATTTCGTCGTGAGTTAGCGGATGAAAAACAAAGACACACAGTTCCGCTGCGCACTACGAACGTAATGGCAGAGTCCACAAAATGGTCAGGGGTCAGCAATCTTTATTTTACGACATGCAGATAAGTTTCCTATTAGCCTAGCCATTTATTGTCTATATTACATACACTTTGTTGTACTTTTTTATCGTTACCCAGTTGACAACGCGATTTGGGTAAAAGTCGGGGACAACTATTCAAACTGTATTTTTTTATAGTAAAAATTAGTATTTTGTTTCGAAAATCAATATTTTAGAATACTGATACATCAAGGAACAATGTAGATATAAAATATAAAGACAAGTCAAGGAAAAATTTTACACAGCAGCGTTGCATATGTGCGTAATTTGCGTTGGGGACAAGTGAAATTTGTATGAAAACCAATTTTCGTCTACTGGGTCACGACAATTTTTATTATAATTGACTAAATATTTTTAAAATGTCGATGAACAAGCGCAATGGTAAAGGATCTGATTTTATTGATTGATGTTAAAACCGACAATTAATGTAACTCGGCACCTTTTATGATTTTTTTTACGTCGGGGACAAGATTTTACACTAAAAAGTTGATCCACCCAATTATACAATTCCATAGACAATGGCTATAATAATATTTATTGTGTAGGTACTCATACTTCGTTAATTTGAGAGTGACAAGGCCCTTACATTTTATTGAATTACCCTCCCAACCCAAGAAGTGCTCAGTTATAAATGAATAGTGTTCAGTTATTAATGAATGAATAGTAACAAATTAAAAGTGGCACCACTTAGACATTCAGAGAAATAAAGCAAATCTCTTACCTTAGCTCCTCTATCTAACTCTAAGCAGTAGGTAATCAATATGAATGAACTAGGCTCCATCTATGCCTAGCTCTAAAATATTATGAACAATTAAACTTATTTTGAATGCATAACATGTCTAAAAGTCTATTGTTTGGCAGCGTAAATAAATGACATCATATAATTATTATAGAAGCAGGTAGTAGCGGCAAGTACCATGAATGAATAGTAATGATGCTGGCTTTGATCCGGTTTTTTTTTTCATACCTACTCTAACAAAATTGTGGAAACACGCAACAATTTTCGGGTAGGTAGCATTTGTTATACAGGTATGTTGTTACCAGATCTATATTCTAGTTTGTAGCCTCAGTTTGTATATTCTTCTTACCGATGGGTCGAGTAACATAGAGATAAGTACCTACTTAGTACTTCGAAACCCTACAGTAAAATTGTCCAACTAACATTTGGCTAGCTAATCATGTGGGTATCGCACCGGTGTGTTAGACAAGGTATTTAGGAAGAAAGTGAATATCCGTATCTAAAATTATTCACGTACCTACCACTATGACGCAATGTTTTATTTTATAAAAAATCTAACATGCACAAAGGCAGTAACTACATGAAACAATGTAAGCGCAAAAAACACTTGTTTTATTACGGTTACCCATAGAAATACTGGTCCAAAAGATAGGCAATATAATTATCCATCCACTTACCGATTAATTAGAACGACACTTCTACAATATCAATAAAGATTTATCAACATTCGGCGAAAAGCTAAGAAAAACGATCAATAAAATACGTACCAAAATTACAAAACCCGTCGTTCGAGCTCACTCATTTTCATTTGACAGTTGAGTCTAGCTAGACATGACTGATGACATGACAGTTGTCCGTATAAAAAATTGACATTCAAACTGTGCTGCCCTAGGTGCTTAGGTGGCTTATACACGAGGGCAGGACAGTAAAGGTAGCTTCAGTAAGGAAGCAGCAAACAGCATGCTACATGCAGCTTGATGTTTGCTTTGCTGTTTCCCTAACAGTCCTGCCCTCGTGTACAGTGCCACAAACTTATCTGGACCGGTGGCCAAATGAGAAACTAACGATTTTTACTAACGATTTTTTTTTCTGCCATCACCTGCCAATTGACACCAAAATTAATGTAACAGCACCAGGCGCCTCTCTTACCGGTTCAGATAAGTTTGTGGCACGGTACAAGCCGGATTAGATCCACTTTGTATCCTTTGTGTCTTCTTCTTCTTCGTGCCCTTATCCCACTAAGTGGGGTCGGCACAACATGTTTCCTTCTTCCATTTCCCTCTATCACTCGTCTTAACAGAACTCACTCCATTCACTAACATATCCGCATTCACACAGTTCATCCATCTTTTCTTAGGCCTACCCCTACCGGTATATCCATCCACCTCCATACTCATCACTCGTCGTGATAAATGACTTTCATCCCTCCTCATGACATGCCCATACCACGCCAACCTTCTACTTCTCAATTTGTCAGTCACTGGCGCTACTTTCAAACTTCCCCTGATGTACTCAATTCTTAACTTGTCCATTCTAGTTACTCCACACATCCATCTCAGCATTCTCATCTTTGTCGCATGCACTCTTCTTTCATCCGTCACTTTGGTTGCCCATTATTCTGATCCGTACAATACGACAGGTCTAATTATCGATTTGTATATTTTCCCCTTGAGTTTAAGGGGCATCTTCTGATCACTTAAAACACCAGAGACCTGTCGCCATTTCATCCATCCCACATTCATTCTATTTTTGATGTCCCGATCAATTTCGCCGTCGTTTTGGATAAAAGAGCCAAGGTACCGAAAGTCGGTGCAAGCTGGTAGGGAGGGATACACCGTCTAAGGCGATTGGAGAGAAACTGGAAGGACCACCAAAGTCACAGAACAGATATTCAGTTCTGGTCCTACTGATCTTTAAGCCGACGTTTTCCAGTCTCTCCCGCCATTTTTCCAGCCTGCTCTGGACCTCAATTGCATCTTCACCTACAAGAACAATATCGTCCGCAAACAGCATGCACCAGGGTGCCTCCTCCTGTATGTCTGATGTCAGAGCATCCATTACCAGGAGGAACAAATATGGGCTTAAAGCCGATCCCTGGTGCAAGCCTACCGCCACATTGAAATTGTCTGTAATTCCGGCCTCGGATCGGACATGTATGTATACTCGCTCGCCCGTACATAGCTTGAATAAAGCTTTATGTAGGTACTTCTCAGGCACTCTCATAACTTTCATCGCCCACCACAGAATCTATGAAAACTGCGGTTGTTTTTAATTGCCTTTGGAAGCCAGCTTCGATGTGAGTAGTGAGGGCCAATACTTGGTCAGTGCAGTTTCTACCTCGTCGAAATCCTGCTTGTTGAACAGGAGTCACGGCATCTATAAATGGCTCTATTCTAGTCAGAAGGACCCTTTCCAGCAATTTGAAAGTACAACTCAAGAGAGCGATTGGGCGATAGTTTTCAGGTTGTAATTTGGATTTGCCAGGTTTCAGAATTGCTATAACTTTGGAAATTTTAAAAAGTCTTGGGAGTTTGTTGAGTTATAGGGTGGAAGAGAAAAAATTGGTTGTCTGTAAAGTCGGTTTACTGACGATAGTTGAACGTGACAACGTTTGTGCTTCTTTGTCGCTCGTTCCGCGCTCTCGCTTGCACTTCAAGCCTTACATGGAACGCCTCAGAGCGAGGTAACGCCGCATTTTTTCGTGCGTGCAGCCGGCTCTATCGAATTATAAGACGTTGTCACGTAAAAAATTGTTAGCCACCCAACAGCTCGGGGGCCCATGTGGCGTATGTAAGTGGATGGATGACCGCCAGTGGCATTTTCATCTGAGCGCTTCCGTGCTTCGGAGGGCACGTTAAATTGTCGGTCCCGGCTATATAAGTTGTTAAGCCATGACGGAGGCCATATGGCGGCCTAAAAACTCTGTCGCCAGAGTTGGCCACTGACTCATACGAACTTACTTACTTATTCGTTGTCTATTCAATTCAATTCAATTCAATTCAATTTTTGTTTGTTGTCAGGACCAGCTGCTTTGTTGTTCTTTAACAGCTTTATGGCTTCTATGATTTCGCCTGTGGAAAAGGGTCTCGATATGTGTTGGTTTGTCGGTGAGCTTTGCTTTATGGTCTTTAGGTCCTGTTTGACCTTTTTAGTAGAGTCAGTTCAATCATATTTTGATATACTTACTCTGTGGAGCCAACCCACAGAGTAAAGCCAACCAATCGAACCAACCAATCAATGGATTTAGCATTGAACCTTCTTGGAATGGAACCAATCCGACCACAGAATCCGACCTACCGAAGCGAAGCAAGCAAGCAAATAAGCAAAGTCAGTTTAGGTCAGTTTGGTTTGGTTTGGTGTTGGTGATAGAGGTGATAGAGCAAGATATCAAAAATCTAGAAAACGAAAAATTATAATCTCAGCTGTTTAGAAATGATGTAAAGAACAGCATTTGTAACCACCATTATTTAGATCGTATTTACGAGCTTGGTTATCTAAACAAGTGAATTAATTTTATTCATGTATCGTCCAGTTCTTCTACTTTGACGAATTGGGTTGTGATCATCGATTTCTGATTATGGTTTTTTCTTTTGCTATCTAAGCATAAAAGTTGGTTATGGATTCTTCTTACGAAAACTGGGATCCAAGTAAGTCAATAACACACCTTTTATTGATCGTGAACTTATTTCGAAATCTGTTTACGAGCTCAAAAAAAATAGATAGGCTCTTTAATATGCTATCTACTTACTAAGTCATAGCCTGCCTTTATTTAAATCACTCTCGTAGAGTGTTACCTAACCTAGATTATTAGTTATTCATAATGCCTTGGGACGCAGAAGGTTGCGGGTTCGATCCCCGCCGCGGGATAAATGTTTTATCTCGGGACTGGGTGTTCCTATATTTACGAACAAAAATTATGTAAATAAATAAATAATGCTGGACATTTCACACAGCATCATCTAGCCCCAAAGTAAGCAAAGCTTGTGTTATGGGTACTAAGAGGACTGATATGCTACTTATATTTGTAAATACATACATATTATTATACATACAAACGCCTAAACCAGAGACAAATATTTGTAGATCATACAAACATTGATCCTACTGCGGGAATCGAACCCGCAACCTTGTATGTTGCAGGTGGGCTTCACTCACTGCGCTACAGAGGTTGTCAATGTAGTATATCATTTATTTGGTTCCCATAGTACAAGCTTTGCTTAGTTTGGGGCTAGATGATGCTGTGTGAAATTATTCCAGAATTAATTATTTAAAAATGTATATTCCACTAAACATAAACACATCCATACTTAAAAGATCTGAGAGAATGTCTACCGCGCCTTGGAGATACAGTTATGACCCTGTTTACGTTTTACATCCACAC
Organism: Epirrhoe alternata; assembly: GCA_963565295.1. NCBI lineage: Eukaryota > Metazoa > Arthropoda > Insecta > Lepidoptera > Geometridae > Epirrhoe > Epirrhoe alternata. The sequence goes on from OY751375.1 coordinate 9,923,898, forward strand.
TTTGCTTCTCTCCTAATATATTTTATTGTCAATCTAATCAACATTTTAAAAATACTACTGAATTAAAATAATAAATAAATCATCGTTATGTCTGCCAAAAAAATTATCTAGCTAATAAGTATGCGCTGATTTACCTAAATCAGTGTAAACAGTAATTTTCATTTATTTTCAACCTATTTTATCCAATTTGCCATTTTCCACATTATTTAAACAAGCTGAAACAAATTTACGTTATCCCGGACTCTGCAGAGGTGTTCCAAGTAACTTTAACTATTAAATGTGAAAGTAACTTTGTCTGTCTGTTTGTTGCCTTTTCACGCCCAAACAACAGAACAGATTAGGCTGAAAATTGGCATGAAAGGTTGTATCCCAGGGAAGGACATAGGCTACTTTTTATCCTGAAAAAATCCCGGGGGACCGCTGGTCACACCTCGGGAGGTATTTTAAAGATGGGCCATGGAGGGCAGCAATGAAAATTACTGTTTGCACTAATATGGGTAAATCAGCACATACCTTACTGTTATAGCTACAGGAAAACGCTAATATGAGACCTTCCCTCTCTCTTTAGAGCGCTTTCCTGTATCTACAACGATTAAGGTCCCTCCACGGCCCATCTCCAAAATCGGGTGGATTTTGGAGATGGGCCGTGGAGGGGCCTGTCATATTTTCAACTTCTAAAAAAGGTAATGTATTTTTTTGTATAATTCACAGCTCTTCTCAGACTACTGACATCCCTGAAAGATGTTGACAATGGCGAGGATGTGGCATTCTTAAGTGAGCTCTTGCAATCCAAGCAATTGCATGCACTTGTGCAAGTTCACAATAGGATAGTTGCTAAAGGCAAGGATGATAAGTTCTATCCATTGCTGTCGAACGCAATGCAAGTCACACTGGAAGTGCTGCAGACTCTTGCGGTACTGCCGGGCTCCAAGGAATATGAGGAACTGCTAAGTGTCCTGCATAAGCCTCACTTTCAGGTTGGTCAAAAAGTTCTTAAATAAAATGCGCTATACAGCAATCCACTAATATAATAAAGTTGCAAGTTTGTGAGTAGGTTTAGATGTTTGTGTTTCAATCACGCCTAAACCAGTGAACCGATTTGAATGAAACTTGCAATAGGCGTAGATGACCTGAAATAGCATATAGGCTATTCAAAATGTTGGTACCATATGGGCGAAGCCGCGCGCAGTAGCTAGTCTAGAATAATGTAGCTTTCATTGTTTATGTCATATAATTTTCAAATAAATGCTGTGATTCCTGAGATTTCCCTCCCCATAACATACATAAAGAAAGACTGCTGTAATATTAGTGTAGTAGTACACTGGTATTGCTGTATACCTACTATACTAACTTCACAAATACATGGAACTCACGATCACACACTGCGCGGCATGGTTGCTCCATGCATCATTTCAATGAAGATATTTTATGACCCAAAACTTACTGCTGACCAAAAGATAGATAGTTACAACTTTATTGGCACAGATACACAGACACACTTAATAATAAAACAAAAACATAGACAGGTACTTAAACTAACACAAGTTAAAACTGCATAACTAACCTAAAGCATAAAAAAAGAAAAACACAAAACAGTTATAGGTTGGTGCAAGTTCTGTGATTTGGTGTGCCAAATAGGACCAGTCTCAGCTTTTACTATTTTTGCAATCAACTTCGTATAGTTTGTTGAATAAATAAATATTTTTCCCCAGGCTATCTTATGCACACACGATGCTGTAGCGCAGAAGGATTATTACCCACACCTACCCGACGTCCCAAATGATGCTGATGAAGAAGAAGAAACTGTGAAAATAGTCCAGCTCGTAAAAAGCGACGAACCCCTTGTAAGTGTTCATTCGTTTTTCATAAGGAATTTAACATTTAGAAATAGCAGCTAGGTTGAGCAAGAAACAAAAAATATGTACTTTGATTGAAAGATCAAACTCATCTTGGCATTTGATAAAGAACTTTTGCGGATACATGTAAACGAAGTGTTTTGATACTACACCGAATATAATAAAACAACGTACAGCAAAAACCATTAGCTAAATGGACTTCGTTAAATAGAGTACCTATCTTGGGAATAGTTTTATTTAACTAGTCTCTGGTAGTACTAACATAGAATGCCAAGATCTATGTATACTGCTGATTAGTTCAGTTCAGACCACTCTTCATCGCTTATAATTTAATAATTAAATTACTGTACATTGAGATGCCCTATTTACTTGTACATGCATAAACCAAATTAAATATCTGGTACTCTATGCTGTTTCTTGCTCTATGTAAATGGTTTATTTGTATATTTATATAATTATGAATAGTAATGTGTATAATTTATTATATTTAATGCAACGCTTATTGTATGTTAGGAATGTTTGATTGAAGAAAAACATTTTTATTAAAAGGGTGGAGCCCTGAGCGCGGAACCGATAGTGGTAAGTATGCCATGTGTAGTAGGTAGCTTGCAAAATTATATTTTTCAATGCTTATTATTTAATATTCGAAGGTGACTGTTTCTGTCAAAATATGCTTATTATTCATTATATATCCTAACTAATAATAATGGGTATGCCACACTACCTGAAGCTTTATTCCCTTTTCATTTGTTATTTGAATGTACCTGATATTCATATCATAAAGTCGGGGGTGTAGTTGCGTTGTTTCTGTGTGCGTACACGTCGGAATGATCCATGGGCGAATGAGCGCTCAATATCGCTTACGCACACAGATAGAACAACTATACCATTCATTCCTTTTCTTGTACACAACCACGAATGACTAGCTGCTATCTCTAGATGTGAATGAAATATCTAATCCGGTCCTCTAGTAGGTAGGCAACACATTCCACAGGCACCTGCTTGATCTGCAAAACTATGATGATGCGCAATCGTTTACGCCCTATTTTAATTACTTTCTGCTTTTAACAATCTCATCGCTTACCATTTTAATACACTCCTTCCCAATTACATGTATTATTTGAGTTCTCACTTTAACAACTTCAAACTACACAGTAGAAATAAAGTTATTTCTAGTTCAGTCAAATACGCGTGTATCACCTTCACGTGATATTTTTGACGGAAGACTGGTCTCGATATTTGCTACCTACATCGTTTTAATAATAAATTCGGTAGATAAAAGAAAATGACTGTCAGATAAGATAAATTAGAAAATGCAAGTCTATAGGAAAAGTGCTAAAACGCAAAACTGGTTTCTAGATTATATCCTAAAAATACAACGTTGGCTCTGACATCTAAGAATCTTGATGGCTACCCTTAGTTTATAAAAAAGTTATATAACTTTAAATAAAGTTTATACAGGATCTTTCATTTTAAACTACACAAACTGACATGTCTTCATTTTTGGGTTGTAAATAGACGTTTGACCGTATCAATTTAATTCCTAAGTCAATATAAGTTTTCAGGTCATTTATCTTTTATTGATTTTTTAGGACATGTTGCATAATGATTTTCAAGACAGACATTCCACCAATCACAGCCCGGCTAGATCCGAGCGCACACACATGCACGCTCGAATGGGATAAGTTATTCAGGAAGCAACAATGAATTGAAAGGATAGCCATTATCGATTTTCTCGAGATTTTCATAACAATACAAAAAAACATTACATAAATACACATTTTTTAATTTATTATTTGAACCCAATTCCTGAATTAAGTTAGTTTAAAACGAAAGACCCTATAAAAAGTGTCATAAAGTTATTCCTGAGTGAAAACAGACAAAATGTATGTTTATTCTGAGAAATAACTTTATGACACGTTTGTTTTCAAAGCCGAAAGAATCTTGAATAAGTACCCAAAAGAAAATTGACCCTTGCTTATTTTATCTATGTAGAAAGAATAATAAGTCTACGACGATCTGTAAAGGTTAGTACAGACAGACCACTAGAAACGTATTTTCGTGTTCCAGGGTGCAACAATAAAGACATGCGAAGAGACCGGCAAGATAGTTATAGCGCGCGTGATGCACGGTGGGGCAGCTGATAGGTCGGGGCTCATTCATGCTGGTGACGAGGTCATCGAGGTCAATGGCATCAGTGTCGAGAACAAAACACCAGCCGACGTCCTCGCTATACTGGTAAATATCTATCTTGTAATAATGCAGACGTTCTGTCTAAATTAGGTCTACAGCGCCAACGGTTAATATGTAATAGTGATAGCAAAAATCGCCAGTTATTGCGGGAAAATGTTGACTATCTTCAGTGCTGCCTCTAAAGAACAATCAAATCTATTAGTTACCTACCTACACTTCGCCCAACGGATCTAGGCATTCGTGAAGTTAGCCGTTTGTCTGCGCAGAACACAAATTTCTATTAAAAAGCGGTCACTGCGCAGACAAACGGCTAACTTCATTGTCTTATACTAGAAGTGTAGAGAAAAATCTGTAAACCGTATATTTTCTGTTAAATCACAAAAAAAAACAAATTTCAACTGTCTAACAGATACAGCCTGGTGACAGACAGACGGACAGACAGCGGAGTCTTAGGGTCGGTTCATATCTAACGGAAGATCCGTCGCGTATTATCGGTCGCGGAACGCCAGAACTGACAAATGTATAGAAAAACACTCGACCGTTCACACTCAACCGATGATACCTTAGTCCGTCGTTATTTTACCCTTTAGGTAAGGAACCCTAAAAACCGACTTCAGTGGCGTGGCTCAGGGCTTCAAGTGAAGTTAATTCCTCAGGAATAATGTATATAGGGTACCCTTTTAAACAAAAAAATCATTTTGAAAATTTCGGCCCACAAATGACGGAATTATCGTAATAAGATACAAAAAAAAACATGGGTACAGACAAATTGAGAACCTTATTTTTTGAAGTCGGTTGAAAAGCCTATTATATCAAAACATAATATTTTCATATTAATCTGCTCCTTTTCAGCAAAGTTCTGAAGGAACGATAACCTTCAAGCTGGTGCCGTCGTTCGGTAGAGGGGGATCACGCGAGAGTAAAGTGAGGGTTCGAGCACTTTTCGACTATGATTCCTCTGAGGACCCCTACATACCTTGCAAGGAAGCCGGCTTGAACTTTAAGAAGGGCGATGTACTTCATATTGTGTCACAGGATGATGCTTATTGGTAAGAGTTTAAATCATTTTGCGAGCGTGGCGAAATTAGAGTCCTCGTCACGGAAAAAGTCCGTGAGCGGCGCTAATAATGGCTGATGAATGTACTCTAGGTAGACACGAGCAAAAAAATAACACGTCGAAAGTAGATAACACAGCGTTTCATCTCTGCTTAGCGGCCGGCGACCAAAAAACAGTCTCTGGCGAATTTGAAGATGTGTGAAATGTTCAGAATTATTTTTCTTTCTTTGATAAGGACAGGAAGATGATGCAATGTTTTTAATAGGTGGCAGGCTCGTCGCGAAGGTGATCGTGTGATGAGAGCTGGTCTGATTCCCTCCAGAGCACTGCAGGAGGGGCGGATTCTTCACGAGAGACAGGCGGAACCCGGCAATGGAGAAGGTTAGTGCAGGATGGGACATTTTTTTACCGCATGCATAGGCAGCTAGGACCTCTATTGTAGTTAAAAGGTCTTAGGAAAATTTAGGTTCATTTCGAAGAAAAGAAGAGTTGTTTTTTTTTTAAAATGAACAGTCAGCCAAAAAATGCCATTTGTCAAAAAAAAAAAACAAGGTTTGTCTCAATCAACCATTTTCCAAACAACCAATGATAAGCATATAACTACCACGAACATTTTTCCCACAGATCCCAAAACCTTACAACAATATTATGTTCTTAGACAAGCCGGCAATGTGCAGTCCATCTTCTGCATCAGAATGTGCGCCAAAGACGCCATGTTCACCCACTCCAACCGCCGCCGCCGCCGCCGTCGCTCTGCTGCCTTGCAAATCTGTGCCCAAGGTTAAGAAGATCATATATGACATCACAGGTAAATTAACCAAGGGGTATTACTTAAGATGGAATCAGACTGCGACGCAGAAGGTTGCGGGTTTGATCCACGCCACGGGACAAATGTTTGTATGATCTACAGATATGTGTCTCGGGTCTGGGTGTTTTCAATGTATAATACATATGTATGAAAAGGTAAGTAATGTATAAAAGGTAGACAAAAGGTATGTAAGTAGTATATCTGTCATATAGTACCTATCGATAACACAAGCTCTGCTTACTTTTGGGGTAGATGATGCTGTGTGAAAAGTCCTACATTATTTATTTATTGAAGTAGAATGTTCTTTAGGCGCGTTGGGCAATTTTGAGAGGGGAAAAATCTATTGAACTCAGATTGACAGTGTTACCGATACCACCTTCAGCGCCATCTAGTTTTGAACTCCGTAACTAAACACAAGACGATTTAAAAAAACGCGTAAATGTTCAAGTTCTTACTTTTGTCAGCACTCCCGGAGTGCCACTGTTTGAAGTGAAAAGCAAATGCTTTTCAGACGGAACGGACTTTTCGGGGGGAATTTCAGACGTTTCACTCGAGTAAATATTCGAGTGAAACGTCTGAAATTCCCCCCCAGTTGTTCGTTGGCAATTCGAACACAATCCTCACTAATAAAAACATTTCGCTCAGAACTACTCAGAGTTAAGGTTTTTACGTGATTGTATCGTATCGTATATTATCGTATCAGTGTAGCGTGTGATTTGTTTTATGCACTATTTGCAGAGAACGACGACTTCGACCGTGAAATGATCCCGACATACGAAGAAGTAGCTCGACTTTACCCGCGGCCGGGTTGTGTTCGTCCGCTCGTTCTGGTCGGAGCTCCCGGCGTGGGCCGTAACGAGCTGCGCCGCCGCCTGCAGGCCACCGACCCCTACAAGTTCATCACGCCCGTGCCCTGTCAGTACAGTACACACACAGACACACGTTCTGAGGCCTGATTGTCTAACTTGAAATCCATTCCCATTTGTCATGATACGTCATTTTCGTATTGTATGATTGGTTGGAATGGGAAATGGGAATGTATTTCAAGTTAGACAATAAGGCGTCTGGTCGGAGCTCCCAGCGTGGGCCGCAACAATCTGCGCCGCTGTCTGCAGGCCACCGACCCTTACAAGTTCATCACGCCCGTGCCCTGTCAGTACACACACACACACTCAAACAAACGTACATATAGACACACGTTACAACACAAACATATCAATTCATACCCCAATACATTTTACATTTATAGCTCAGAAATACCTGTATTATTTATCATCATTTTCATATCAGACCGATAGGGTTTGGGTTTTATTATTATAACAATAGTTAAATTATTTCAGTCACATCACGGCCACAGAAACCAGGCGAACAGAACGGCAAAGAGTACACATTCCTTAGCCGTGAAAAGATGGAACAAGACATCGCTGAAGGGAAGTTTATAGAGCATGGAGAATATAAAGGCAATCTGTACGGAACGTCAGCAGAAAGCGTCGAAGCTATTGTTAATTCTGGTAAGACCTCACAGAACAAGCACAGAATACAGGGTACAGTGTCCTTTACATACATACATAAAATCACGCCTCTTCCTCGAAGTGGTAGGTAGAGACCACGGATCTCCACTTGCTACGATCCTGACACACAACCATCTCCACATTTACTGTCATAACATTTTTCATACATGCTCGCCGGTTTAGGGTACTTTTGACCTGGCCCTTCTCCAAAATGTCACTAATTTGATCCAAAAAGATTCGCCTAGGCCTTCCCCTTCCAGCTGCCCGATACACACTCGCTTCATACACCTGCTTTGTCAAACGACTGTCATCCATCCTCTCTACATGCCCAAACCATCTTAAACTCCATCAATATTTCATCACCAATCAGAATATTGCATGCTAACAGCATGCAATATTCTGATTGGTTTTACATTCATCTTTTTCAAAAACCATCACTTTCGTCTTGTTCACATTTACTTTCATTCCCTTTCGCTTAAAAGCTTCATGCATAACTTTTACCATCTCCTGTAACTCAATCTCCGACGACGCAAGTATCACCTGGTCATCGGCATATTTGACGAGTAACTCATCACGCTACACAACAATTTGCATTATCTTTCAAATCTTTCAAGCAACTGCCCATGAATAGTTTACACAGCCATGGTGACGCTACACATCCCTGCCTAACGCCCTTTGCTAGATAGCCTCATAACCTTGAGATCCAAAGTGTGAGGTCAACACTTCTTCTCCTTCTTCCTGCCCTCAATTCCTGAGCTCAATTTCTCGATAGTTGTTGCAGTCCTGTCCCTTGTTTTTAAAGATGGACACCAGTGAACTTTTGGACTATTCGTCCGGGATCGCCTCTTTCACAATTAAATTTATTAAAGAATAAGGTCTGCCACTTCCATCCATCCGCTTTCAAAAACTTCCATACTTCCACTAGAATTTCATCAGGGCCGACCTGTTTACCATTCTTCATATCTTGCACGGCTTTCTTGACTCCATCAATACAAATATCTTTCACAACACCTTTATTTACTGGCACTTTTTCTAACACTCCACTACACGCATTCTCTTTATTCATCAACTTTTCAAAATACCTTTTCCATCTGTTTTTTTTGTCCTCATCATTCGTCAAAATCTTTCCCGCGTCGTCTTAAATATATTTTACATGCACAATATCCCTTGCATTCTTTTCTCTTTCTTTGGCTATTCTATACAAGTATTTCTGTCCGTTGGGGCTTTCTATTAAGTGGTAAAGCTTATCTTGCACCTTAGCCCTTGCGACAGCGACTACTTGTTTATACACTTCTTTTCATCTCTTTTAATACATCATCACCACTTTCAACGTTCTTCCATTCTTTAAAGGCACACTTTTTGTATTTCAAAACCTTTTGTACTTTATCATTCCACCACCACGTATCCTTATCTATCTTTCCTTTGGCTTTCGTTACCCCAAACATATCCCTTGCCACATCACGAATACACGTCGCCATTTCATTCCAATATTCATTCACTGACATATTATTATCCTCTAAATCAGTCATTTCTAGCATTCTATCTACAACTCGTTTCTGATTCATTTTTTCGCACACTCCTTATTTTCTAATTGATGCCATTTGATTTTGAGAGGGAGCATCTCCTTTTTTGACATACATATCTGCATTAACACATTAAAAATATAATCTTTCATCATTGTTTTGTTACAGGTCGTGTGTGCGTGCTAAGTCCTCATTGGCAGGCGCTTAAAATGCTACGAACACCGCGTCTCCGGCCGTACATAGTGTTCATACGTCCGCCGCCGCTCGAGCGTCTAGCGGCCACGCGCGCCATTCACTGTGCTCGCTCTTCCTTCGACAAGGAGAGCTCTCGTGCCTTCTCTGTAAGTCACTGTATTCTCAATGTCACATTGTCTCAATAATGTCACACGAAAAAAGTGCAGGTTCAAAATAAAAACTGCGTAAATAAATTTTAGGAGGTGGGTCTGGTCTTGTGATGAGGGGTTGTGATAGTGCTACATATTCTGTGGCCTGTTTGAGTCTCGTATAGCTAGATGGCGCTAGTAGAAACATTAGATCGCGCTATCGTTGTGTTTTGCAGAATATGTGTTGTAACTGAAATTCAGTCTTCATTCTTACATACATACTGCTGGGCTTAGGCCTTAATTTATTTTTTAAAGCTCGCGCTTGCTTTCATGCAATATGCGAGTTATCAATTTTTGAGATTAGATGAGGATGGATTTCACGAAGTCTTAATATGTGTGTGTAGATTTGTTTCTGTGCTATCTTAAGCCGTGTCTCCTGCGACCAAAACTAAAAAAACATTTCCGTCTCCTGCGACTTTCAAACACGAACATCAAACTCGACAAAATGACTTCGGACGTCATGAAATACGAAACGCACAACCCTAATGTTCGTAAGCAACGTTGAAACGTTATTACCCCTCCCCCGCAGGCGAACGCGAGGATGTTATCCATCCGCATTGAATAACCATGTTTGCTTGTTTGAGAGCCACGCCCATATTTTGTTCGATGTTTGATGTTAGGTGTTACGAGTGGAAATCACAAAAACGGTGTCGCAGGAGACGCAGCTTTACTGCTCATTCGTCCAAGGATCGTTCCCGAGCTCATGCACACATAAACAACGTGCATGTGCATCTTCACACACAATTATGTCTAACCCCGCCTTCGTTATTACAACTGTACACAAGTATAATCCATACTAATATTATAAATGTGAAAGTAACTCTGTCTGTCTGTCTGTTTGTTACCTTTTCACGCCCAAACCGCTGAACAGATTAAGCTGAAATGTGGCATAGATAAAGAGTATACCCCAGGGATGGACATAGGCTACTTTTTTTTGTCAATAACCATAAGGGGGCGTCAAAATAAGGGTTGCAAGTTTGTATGGGGAAAAAAGTTAAGCAACCCTGGGCGCGGTCATAAAGACCGCCCGAGCCACTTTTTGCACTCTAAATTTTTTTTGTTTTTTTTTTATTTTGCTTAATAAATGATTTTAAAATTAATTATAAACATGTAACATCTGTGTTCCCACCCATCAATATATCTGAACTCCGAAGTTATGCTTTTTTGATATTAATATATTTTTTCCTTGGCTTTAGTTAGAACGCCATCTATATCACCGAGGGTAAACTGATTTATACTTTGCTCCTAGGTGGCGTTTCTATTAAGATACGATCATTTTGAGTTTTGAAAAGTAAATGGAGATTTATGCTTAGAGTTTCCGATCTTTTTGTTTGTTTTCAAATTTCAAGTACCTACTTATGTTTTTTTGCTCACGAATTTGCAGGTAGGTAATATTAGTTACCTAATCGTTTTATTTCGAAATTCAAAACCAAACAGTACTTGCTATTAAAAAAAAATACGTTTCGAGTCAATTTCTTCAAAAAAATTGCCGCTCGCTTCGACAAGTTTCACACCAGTTGCCACTATCGTTTTGAAGCGCTCTTGGTCGTGCTTGCTTAGTCGTTCTTGATAGATCGTCGAAGTTAAGCAACGTTCGAAACGGTCTGTAAGTGGATGGATGACCGCCAGTGGCATTTTCATCTGAGCGCTTCCGTGCTTCGGAGGGCACGTTAAATGGTCGGTCCCGGCTATTTAAGTCATGACGGAAGCCTTAAGGCGGCCTAAAAACTCCGTCACCAGAGTTGGCCACTGACTCATACGAACTTAGGTACTTACTATCGTTTTGTTCTAAGCATTGCAAGATTACCTCTTGAAATTCTTAAGAGGAGAGGAACATAACGCAAAATTAGTTATTTATTCGATCGAAATTCAAAACAATTCATAAAGCTTAGCGTTAAAATGATTATTGTATCAAGCGAAAGAGTTTAATAGTTTGTATATTTTTTCGATTCACTCAAGACTCCTGCATTTTGTTCCTAATAATGCGCAGACGAAGTCGCGCGGGTCAGCTAGTCTAGAATAAGGTTACGGTTCTAAGAAACTAGCTACGCTCCCGCGGTGCGACCCACGGTCCCTCGGGATTATTTATATTTTTCGAGATAAAAAGTATACCGTCTTTCCCTGGGACTCAACCTTTATCTATGCCTTTCAACCTAATCTGTTCAGCGGTTTGGTTGTGAAAAGTAACAAACAGATAGACAGACCGCTATTTTCACATTTATAATATTACTAGCCGTGCCCGGGTCTTCGTACGGGGTGTACTAAGAAGGGGTTTTTTTTATTTAACCCCTAAGGCGGTAAAAATGGGCTAAAAACGTTTGTACGAAAAATCGTATTCCTGGCACTTAGAGACATGAAACTTAGAATTATGATTTTTACTCAAATGATAAGGACTTTGTTCATAGGTACCACGTAGACGAAGTCGCGGGCGTTTCGCTAGTTTTATATATTAAGAGAAGTATGGATAAAGTCGAACATAGAAACTTGACAGCTGGTTAAAAAAAACTTTGTCACCAAAAAGTTTTACTAAATCACTTTAATTCTGCTTACAGGAGGATGAGTTCGCTGAAATATTACGTTCGTCGGCACGTATCAGTTTCCTCTACGGGTACATGTTCGATGAGGAGATAGTTAACGAGGAATTGGCAAGCGCACTCTCTCAGCTTCTTAAGGCAAGTTGGCGAGTTCAGTCCGAGCCTCTGTGGGTACCTGCTTCTTGGGTGCAGTAAACGAACGTTATGTTTGAACTCTCTTATCTAAAGTCTATCTAAAGTTAAACAATGCTTAAACAGGGACAGATTATCAAAATTGAGTTCTTTTTTTTAAACAGCTAACGTCATTATTCTGTAAAATGTTTATGAATGGTACCGGTATTTCTTCTTTTGCACCACATCTTGAATTTTCTAAATGGTTTTTTATAATTGCAACTTATATGTCCCGTCTTGTGCGCTTTTAATTTCGGTATCAAAATGTATGGATTAATACAATACTAAAATGAAAGGTTGTGATTACGGTATCGCTTTTAAGCTGGTTCAATACCGTTCAGCAAACGTTCTCAATCCTTGACATTTTTTTATTGAATAATAATTAACTTTAAGCAATGTTTAAATTGAAATAGCTTTTGTAAGAGAAATGTATAATGCCCGTCTTATGAGCCACGGCAGGGCTGTAGCAATAGATGTGTAGCATAGAAAGTGTTGATTATGGCGATTCGCTTTATTATAAATATTTATTGACAAATACTTGAAAAACGGCATTTATTATAATAAGAATGTAATAAACATTACTGAAATATGTACAATAATTAAATTCCCTTTAAATAGCGCTTAGTATAAAAATATTCTTAAACTCCTTATTACGGTCAGTTTAAATATTGTATCCGTGCTTTCTACTGTGATTACGTGTTTAAGTTGAAAAGTAACGGTATTCTTACCTTGTGAACAACGTCCTTAGTATTTATATTTCTTCATCTCGGCCGGGGAAAAATAGGTTTTTGAAGTGCAAACTTATTCAGGCGCGTTGGGTATTTTTGAGATGGGAAAAAATCATTGAACTCGCGACACTGTAATGTAATCGTTACCATCGGCAAACTTCGCAAAAAGTCGGGGTCTGTCGGCGTTTCCCGCCGCGTTCTATGTCGCGTCCGCCCGCAGGCAGCCAAACAGCGTCAGCGTTTTTAATTTTTTTTAATAATTACAGTTTCAATTTCCACTTCTGTCGGCACTCCCAGAGTGTCATTGTTTGTTTTTATTTTAGCTTAGTTTGGCTTTGTTGACTTAGTTATAGTCTCGTTTTGTGGTTTTAAACTATTAAGCATAACACGGTCTTGCTAGTATGCCAATGAAATTTTACTTTCGGCAAACATTATTCCAACAGATATATGATAACGGACCAAAGATAACGAAATGTTCTCATGTCAAAAATTTTGCAATTTCCCTATACTAAACTAGTTTTAAAACTCTTGTAGCTAGTTGAAATCTTTCTTAGTCATTAGTAACTTAGTACCTTGTTTTAATACTGCCCTTTGAACAATAATACTTTTATAAACTTAGGTTAAGCCTATTTGTGTCCTAATATCTAGTTGTGTCTTACTGAAAGCTCACGCCGAGAGGCGACGCGGCGTGCCTTTTATGATAGCCATATAATATAGATCTTAACTATACCAGGTACACAAAAAGGTGCACAGTTCAGTGACGACAGAGATTTAAGCGCGTCGAATCTTGGCGTGAGCTGACTCTTACTGTGCTGTGTATATGTTTTCAATGATTACAATTGGACATTGTGCCTGTAAAAATACGATAAACTTGTATGTGAGACCGATAATTTTTGGTCATTTTAAAACAATATATGGTAAGCACCACATTTCTCTACGATGATTGGATCCGTGCTAGAGAAAACACGCATATAGCTGTCCTACACGTGAAACGTTAAAAATAGTTTAAAAGTTAAAACTGCAGGGTGCGCCATTAACAGTTGTGATCCAGTGTGAAAAAAAACAGGGTCACGACTGTATCCCCAAGGCGCGGTAGACATTCTCTCAGATCTTTATATTCCAGATCCTTTGAAGATGTCTAAGGGGGTAGTCAGAGGCATGTACAAATACATATTTGATACATGCCCACATCTTGCAGAAGTTAGTATTCCATACGTGACAGGTGAAGTAAGCCTTAGGTCGTTACTCCTGTGTTTACGGTAATACGCTAACTTAATAATGTATTAAAATCTGCCAATAAACTCAATTTCCGTGCATCATGTGGGAAACAAATGGTATTTGACAAATAAAGTAAAAAAACCATACTCTCTAAAAATGTTCAATAACATATAATGTGCTTACCTCGGACAGAGGATAAGTATAGCCATCCAACGAGGTAATGCCGCCAGCCTTTTGGGCACGTTACCTGCGGTCGGTGATTTGAACGCTGTTTTTTATCTTTAGTTTAATTAAATTACGTACGTATTTTTATGTTTATTTTTTCAATAACATTCAATAAGTAAGGGTGACGCCATGACAATATACATTCGGTTTCGTGCATATAAATTATTACAAATATTATTGAGAGTGCCTGTTTAATCAATAACGCGGTTGCAACGCTATTCTACTCGAATATATAACTATTATGTGTTCTCAGACACTACCTCTTACCATATAGTCTGTGAATGAATGCATGCTGTGTAAAAACAATTACGCATGGTGCACTCCCAACAACTCAGACTAGACCTTCAAACAATATTCAAGAGGTTCTAAACAATTATGAAATTGTCAAAACAAAATGATTTGTATCTTATTGACATGGACCGAAAGTCTAGTTTAATTTATGTTTTTGAGAGTTCTTTTATAACATCTACTAAATGATTGTTCAATTTACGTAGACTAAGAGGCACGCTGGTAGTGCATATTAACGTAGATTAACTGTGATGCATTTACTTATCTTAATTTTTAATTACAAATCTATACATCACAATATTGCATATTCTTGCAATCAAACAATAATTATTGCTTATCAATTGACCTGAATAACTACAATATTCTTACTATCTGTAGATAGGCGTAGATGTTTCTTCTAGAAAGTAATCTTCACATAAGAAAACTATTCAAGCTAATGGATGACCTAATCAAATTCTAAATAAGTCTTAGATCTTTCAATAAATTTATTAGTTATTTAATGGGTATATAATAAATTAAATTTATGTATATTCGTACAAGTAAAGGTAAGTTATGAGTTAGTGACAAGTAAATACAGTTCAAATTATTATAATTATTTAAGCTTCTCTTTCGTACTGAGCCTAATAAAATATAATTAGTAGTAACCTTCCTGCATCTTTATAATTTTCGAATGAGAATTATATTCCTTGATTTAGTACTTAATCTATTTTCTTTACATTGTGAGAATCTATCCTACCGCGCTGTAGAATAGTGCATGACATGGCGAACCGTTTGGTTCACTATCTAGTATTTTATTAAAAAAAAAATTGCATTAGAAAATTATGACGTCAATTGTTTAGTCTTTTGTATTAGTTTATAGATTATTTTATTCAAGCTTATTTATTTATCTACAAATAACACGTTCAACTATATTCTAGCTAGTAAATGTAAGTACTATATCAATTTCGAGAACTATGCCGTGTTAGTATTTAATTTAAATTGCGGTTTTTATTTTGCGATTTATAATCTTATTTGGATAATAATCAAATCTTGTCATTCCAACCTAAGATCTCTTCACTTTTGAACAATTTTTTTTTAATGGGGACACAGTGCCATCTACGTGTGTTATGTGAAAGTCGTTGGTTTTATCCTACGCGAAATTGTTTTTTTATAGTTTTATGCCCGAGTTAACGACACATAGTACTGTTCTATACTGGTATCAGGATATAACTACCTGTATTGATACTAATTATTATTTCAATAAGACGATACCTTCAGCTAACACTATTACTATTGCATTTTGAGATTCCAGTTTTCTGTTTATGGAGCTAGTCAAGCGGTAATTTTAACTAGTCATTTCTACTGGTAGACATCGTGTGAAGTCTGAATTTATAAACAAAAGTACAGTGCCACAAACTTATCTAGACCTGTGGACAAAAGAGGAACTAACGAATTTTACTGTAAAATTATTTTTTCTGCCAACACTAAATGCGATAACTGCGCCTCTCTCACCGGATCAGAAAAAATTGTGGCACTGTATAGACGTTGTGTTGAATTATTTATCTATGTACTTGACAAAATGTTTTAATCTTGTAAACCAATGGAATCATTCTAGGTTTTAGTATATTTAGTATTATTATTAGCTAATTTTATTTGTGAATGCTTCTAAAGCATATCTAGTCCTATATTATAGCTGATTGTGGATAGACACTTGTGTATTTTAGGTGTATAGATTAATTTTAGTTATATTCGTGCTTGTAGATGCCGGTTTTCATTTAACCAGCAGGGGGCCTTATGCAGTTACCTACATAAAAATAATGCAATAAACAAACATACACGGCAAACAAATTATATATACTTATGTATTTATTAAGTTGTTGGTGTATTGTGTTGTCGAATCTTAAAGCGTTAGTCTGTATTCGATTCTAAAACCGACTCTTGTGTGTTCTAAACGATGATTTTTTGTCTTCTTGCTAACTAAACTAATAGAACTGTTTAAAGGAGAACGAGCTAAATACTGGAGCCTTATTTATTCATTTTGCACAAATAAAAACTTAATGGCAAAGCCTTGAACGACCTCCACATTCAACTGTATTTTTGTTTTGCTCATTCTCCTTTCAGATCTCTATAAAAATAAGTACTGACTTTTGCGTGACTTCTACTTAAGGGTCGATTCACATCTGACCGAAGATCCGTCGCCGACTATCGGTCGCGGAACGCCAGAACTGACAAATGTATAGAAAAACACTCCGACGGATGATACGTTAGTCCGTCGAGTGTGAACGGTCGAGTGTTTTTCTATACATTTGTCAGTTCTGGCGTTCCGCGACCGATAATACGCGACGGATCTTCGGTCAGATGTGAATCGACCCTAAGACTTAATGGTAACCTCTTGTTCTCTTTTCCCCTTATAAATGTTATTCATAAACCCGTGTTCGGTATAAATGTGCGTTACTAGGTATCCAAAAGATTCTAAATTTTTACCCTATCTTGTATAAAATTAGATGTAATTGATAAATTACCGAAAAGGACAAAATCCTCTTAGAATTGATATTGTATGTCCATTATACAACCACTATCAGTGTTTCTCTAAGAAAAAAACAACTTTGTAAAAATTATTATATTATCATTGTTATTGAATTGTATGAACCTTAGATAGATTTTTCTTGGAAGACTGCTCTACCAATTCTGTGTACATAAAGTACAAAGATTTTATGTTTTAGCTGTTTTAGTAAAATTTTAGACTAAATTTATTTAATTACAAAAGTAAACTAAATGCATTCCGTTCGTTAACTTCTTCAAATCGTGTTATTTTACACTATTATGTTGTTTTTTTTTTGTCAGCAATAGAAGTTGATTTACATAATATTGAGTTGTAAACTTCAATTAAGAAGTGGTTAAGCTATTAATTTAAAATAATGTAAAGTTGTTGTACTCGTAATCATTCAATTATTCGTCAAAATCTGTTCAATGTCCCTTTTTGTTCAACTGTAACATGAACTTTTATTTCCTGGCGGTTTTCGAACTAAATGACAATTTCATATAACCCAATAGAAACGTCGCAACATAATTATTATCATATTCTCTCGCTTGCACACTAGTACAGTCACTGACGTGCAAGCGAGAGAACATGATAAGCGCGGCCATTTCAGATTCGTGTCTTTAAGTCCAAATTGCCAGGGAGTTCAAAAACTGCTAGGAAATAAGAGTTCATGCTAACCACCCGATTATTTTTTTTCAATAGAATACATATTTCAATCACAATAAAAAATATTAATTTTTTTTACTTAGATAATTATATTGGTACCTAAACATGCACGGAAAGCAATTTATATTACTTAAATTATTGTGTTTAATCTGTTTTCTTAAATTGCATTAGGTCTAATCTATCACTTCACTAGTGCTTGATGTAAATAGAGCTTGGATGAAATATGAATTAAAAGTTTTGAGCACCTCCTAAGAACTTTTTAATATGAAATGCTATGACTTCAAATTGAATTTAAATTCTTATGAGTGAATTTAAATCGTAGGGAAAGAATCTTAAAAAAAAACCTACTGATCCCTATCAGTAGGTATATAAGTAGGTACTTAGGTACCTAGAGTGTAACAAAATGACTGAGCCGAAAACACGAGGTAGTGAGTCGAGAACACAAGCACTTGAGGCACCAATCACCCATTAAAAAAAAAATGAAAGTGCTCAAACTTTATTTTTTATATTCTCATCTAAACTCTTGGTATAAGTATTTATATTGTGCGAGTCCCCAGATAAAGTATTTTATTGTTTCTTATTTAAAACTAGCGGAACGCCCGCGACTTCGTTTACGTTGTACCTATCAACATAGCTCATCACTTGAGTAAACTTAAATTTTTCAACACTTTAGTTAGACTGTGTGTGACTGAACTGTAAGTTTGAATTTGATCCGAGTCTGAGTTTGAGTGTCACTCTCAATCTGACCCTCAACCTAACCCTCATCTCACTGTCACCTTCAATCGGCTGGTTTTCCTGTCATGCTGACCATCAGCGCTGATAAAAAGGATAATCTTTATTACAATTGAAGTAGTAAGGACGAGAGAAATCAGCGATGCAAATTCTGCTGAAGCTGCTATTCATACTTAATAAAGATTAAGCTTCTGTCAGCGCCGCCGGTACGCGTACAGTAAAACCAGCCTAATTATTCTAAATCTCACCCTCACACTCTCAGTCTCCCAATCCAGTCCTAGTGTCTCAGTGTTCCAGTTTCCCAGTCCCACTCCTTAAAAAAATCCATACAAACTTAAACACCGCCAACACCCTGTTTCAGGGGTAGTTTCAATGTACCAGGAATGCGTTTATTAGAATAATAATGTTTGTACCCTCCAAGTTTCAAGTTTTTAGGACTTTGGTTCCCATAGAAATTGATACTCCTTCTTTCACCCCTGAAGGGTAGCTGATGAAAAAAAAACATACAGATATTTATTGTTTACACTACTAATTACTCATACCGAGTTTCAAGCACATCAGACCACGTCTTAAAAAACCCGTGCAAACTTTATCACCCCCTTTACCCCGTTTTAGGGGTAGTTTTGAAATTATTTAAATCCAGACATTTTTTTATTACAGTACTAAATACTCATACCGAGCTTCAAGCAAATCGTACCATGCATTCAAAAAACATTAACACCCCCTACACCCCGTTCTAGGGGTAGTTTTGAATTTTTTTGAATGCAGACTTCATTAAAATCGTTTATCAATCATAATTTTAAGTTTAATGTCTCAAGTACCAGAAATACGATTTTTGATTTAAACGTTTTTAGCCCTTTTCACCCCCTTAAGGGTTGAATTTCGGAAAATCCTTTCTATCGGATGGCTACGTCATACAATGAACACACCCTCTCAGTTTCAGGTCTCTACGATCAGCGGTTTAGGCTGTACGTTGATTCGTCAGTCGTTCAGGACAAAGCATTTTATATGTAGACGATAGAAGTATTTTTATTTGGGGACTTCGTTGCGGCTGTTAAACATAATAATTATAATACCAACCTTAATGTTAATATGTAATGCGTGTAATAAATACTGCATCAACCCAAACAGATTTTTATTCCTACACTTAAAAACCCAAAAAACCAGTCAAAATGTGTTTTTCCTACTTCTTCCTAGGTTTTGAAATACAAATTGCCGTAAAAACCTAGTGCCACAAACTTATCTAGACCGGTGGCCAAATGAGGAACTAACGAATTTAATATGAACATTTATTTTTCTGCCAACACCAAATGCGATAACAGCGCCTCTCACCTCACCGGTCCAGATAACTTTTTGGTACTCTTCCTACCTACCTAACGTTAGTAAAAAAGAACATTCAGTTAGTACCTAGGTACTACGCAGAGAAATGGGATACTACTAAAGTATAAACATCATTGGTACTACGTGATATACTAAGTTGTACTCACCACTCCATAGATGGCGTTAGTTGGTGCGCTGGAAGCTGGAAAACCAATTCGAAGTTTCTACTTTTACATCAACCGTATGGGCGTTTTTCCATTACCCGGCCCGGCACCGGCACCGGCGCCGTGCCGTTGCCGGGGAAGCAAAAATGTATGGCTCGCTTTTTTACTTAAAGACTTTTTTTACTTGAGTCCTGCCGGCGCCGTCG
The DNA here is from genome assembly GCA_963565295.1 of Epirrhoe alternata. NCBI lineage: Eukaryota > Metazoa > Arthropoda > Insecta > Lepidoptera > Geometridae > Epirrhoe > Epirrhoe alternata. The sequence continues at coordinate 9,944,002 of OY751375.1, forward strand.
CCGTCGCCGGGGTAGCAAGCTTCCCACCGGTGCCGGCCCGGCAAAATTGCATGTGTATTGCATATTTATATGAATTGTAGCCGTGTCAGTGTGTCAGTACTGTACCACTCACCGGGCGTAAACCGGCATCGACACCGGCGCAGTGGAAAAACGAAACCCCGGCGCCGGTGCCGGTGCACGGCCATGCCGGTGCCGTGCCGGTGCCGGGCTGGCTAATGGAAAAACGCCCTATCGCGTTCCTTTTTTCGTTCGTTTGATAAAATATTCGGATGCTTCCAACCACGATTTCTGACTTCAATGGCCAATTTTTCCAACGTTAAAACAAGTTCTAGAATAGTCTCAATATTTTCTTTGGTACCAAACGAACGATCATTCTGTATATCAAAATACTCTTTGTGGCCAACTGAAGTTTGAGTTCAGAAATTACGATAAGTCACAAGACCGGGTTTCTCATGCAGGCAGGGCATAAAATATTTTTTTCAGTTTTTTTAAAGTTGACTTCGAGGTATACAAGTTATTCTTTTAAGTTTATTCTTGAAGCAAAAAAGTTGATTACAGTATCAAATAGGATCGTTTGGGAATTAAAAAAAATTAAGTTCATTCATCGATTTAAGTACCTAGGTAGGTACAAAATGTATGGGGAAAGTTTTTGTCCTACTCATACCTTAAATGGGCCATTGAGTTTTTTGATCCCTACATGAAACTGAATCGATTGGCATAATTATTTTTTTACCTTAAGCATTTTGTCGCTGACAGGTAACCTAGGTACCTAATTTTTTTCCAAAATCTGTGAATGCAGTTCAAAATATTTCAAAAAGTTAGGGAAGGTCGTAATTGATAGGTACGGTCAAGATTACTTCGACGCGCTTATTGGGATTCAATATGCACAGCGCCGTGTTTTTGTGTTTTCTAACATGTTATCATTGTTTTCTACCATCTTCTTCTTTCATGTGTTAGTAACTTAGTACACCTTTATTTTAAGACCTATTGTACACACACATGAATGCAATAATAATTTGAATTTGATGTTAGGTAGGTACTCACGGATTTTTTCTGATGTCTGTGGGTACACTGCTTTATCCCCTTTGGTGAATAATCTATTATACTTATTATAGGTAGTGTACCTACCCTACTTTAGTTATGAAAACATTATGAATTCGCAAAGTTACCAAGAATTCATAAAACAAGAATCCTTAAGAAATTTTCCACTTCCAATAGAAAAATATTTAATAAAGTTCAGGAACTTAAATGAAAAGGTAGCTCAAGAAAGCAGTAGGTTTAATAAAGCAAATAGGTAGCTCAGTTTTATCATGTTTTCAGTGAAATTAGTTTTTTAGCGACGTGACAAAATAAAAAAAACGAGTCGGACTCGTGCACGAAGTGTTCCGTACCATCCCTCTTGTTTATTAAAGCTGAAAGTTTGTGAGTTTCTTTAGATGTTTGTATTTCAATCACGCCTAAGCCAGTGAATCGATTTAGATGAAACTTGTACCTAGGCGTGTGACTATAACTAAAACGCCAAAAAAAACACGTTTGTTGCATGGAAGCCTCCTTGTATATTTATTTTATTCTGTTTTTTATTAAGTATTTGTTATAGCGGCAACTAAATACATCATCTGTGAAAATTTCGACTGTATCACGGTCATGAGATACAGCCTGGTGACAGACAGACCTGATAGGGTCCCGTTTTACCCTTTGGATATGGAGCTGTCAAAATTCAGTATTACAGTACAGTCTACGAGGCTTCTGGCAACTTTACCTCTCTTTGGAGGGTACAGACGGGACCGGAAAAAACAAAAAGCAACAAGCGCTACACGCTCTATTCAATGTTGTAGAACAAGCTACGAACTTAGCTACGAAGCCTACAAACTCTACGCCACTGGCTGATTACGAGTTTTACAACCGACGGCGTACGTAGCATCTTCTTATAAAACCCATCCTTACGTAAACAGGAATTGACAGGGCTTTATTTTTGGGTTGTAAGTAGACGTTTGACTGTATCAATTTAACTCATAAGCCGATATACGTTTTCACTTAAAAATTTATCCTTTATTGATTTTTTAGGACATGTTGCATAATGATTTTCAAGGAGAATGTGTGCGATGAGACTTGGTGAAAGCATAGATAGTGAGTGACCTAGGAATAGCCTAAAGGCTATTCAAAATGTTGGTACCACGTGGGCGAAGCCGCGCGCAGAAGCTAGTGATAATATGTATACATATATGGACATTTAGGTACTAAACATTACCTAGATAACAACATCCCTACATTCATTATTGTAAATATAAAATAATGGCCAAAATGAGATGTTTTGTTTAAAAAAATGCTAGCTACTCGTATAATAGGTAAATAGTTATATACTTTGTTATTTAGGTATTCATACTTCTAATAAAAAAACATCATCATTGGCCTGCCCTTATCCCGCTCATGCGGGGTCGGTCGGCACAACATGTTCTCTTTCTCCTCTCTCCTCCATCACTCGTCATCTCCATATCCACTCCTTTCTTACCCATATTCTTTCACACAATCCATCCATCTTTTCTTGGTTCTACCTCTACTTACATATCCTATCCATCCACATTCATTCATTTATTCTAATAAAAAACATACCTATTATAAAAAAATATTGCGTTTTTCCATTGGTGAGCGCCATTCCCTCTGCTACCCTTATATCAACTATTCTTGCAGAATATACCTAATACCTACAATATCTACGAATTGAGTAGTAAACGTATTTCTTTTCACACGTTGCTAAAAAGGCCCCGCTCCGAAAGGACTTTTTCGTGGCGCGTTCTCTATTTCTCTGGCTCGTGTGCGCGGTAGAGTTTTGCAGTTAATATAAGCACCTACTACCTTCAATCGAAGCCTACTACAGTAACTTTGAGCATCTGTATCTGCGCTTTGAGCAAGCAGTGCCACCCTGACAAAGTATCGCTTGACAAAGTAGGTATTTGCAGTTTATCTTCATAGGGACGGTACATACGTAGCGTAGCTACTTAGACCCGCATCGAAACTTTTTCGTGGCGTGTAGGTAGGTACTATCTATTTCTGCAAGTCGTGTGCCCGGCAGATACGTTCACTGTCTGTGAGTCCAAGCTACTCTGCTTCATGAGGCTCCGTGTGCGAGACTCCGCACGGAGGCCGCGCGCACGGCCGCTTCTGCATCTGCAGCTCGCCGTGCGCGCAGCGGCCGCCCGCACACTGCCGCTGTCGCGTCCTAACGCCGCTGCCGCACGTCACCGAGCATTCCCCCCATTTGCCCCACCGACTCCATACTTTACGCCGTTTCAGTGCTTCTTCGTCATCGTTCTGCTCTGAAAATAAAAACCGTTTGTGATTACAAAGACAGCTTCAATGGATCTGGAATACACAAAAAGATTTGTGATAATGTCAATCTCGCCAGTATGTTGTCCACTACGTACATTTGCCCATAGAAAAGATAAATTTGCAAGTTCTGGTTTTACACAAGTCCGTACCCGCAACAGTAACGACACTTTCCCTCGAAGGTCGTCGAGCGAAGCTCAAAGTGGCCGAGGGCTCGGTCCAAACCTCATGATTATTGGACCTTTCTTTTATAATCATGTCGATAAGTTCCACTGGACTAAGGACGAGCTTGTCTTCATCATTGCTAAATAAACATGCGGTAGGATTTATTAAAATTAAACACACAAAAAATAAAATGATAAAAAACGTAGACATTACGTTGCATAAAGCAAAGAGAATTTATATACTTCGTAAGCTTATAGAAAGACCATAGAGAAAGATACTATTTATTTACGACTGTTTATCCGTCGCGGTGTTACCCGCGTTCCCTCGGGAAAAATTCACTTTCCCGGGATAAAATATAGCCTATGTTCATCAGGGATAATGTAGTACCTATTCTAATGGTGAAAGAATTTTTCAAATCGGTCCAGAAGGTAGTTTCGGAGCCAATTCAAACAAACATATCTTATTTCAAGACAAGTAAATCTTTCCTCTTTATAATGTATTTATTTATTTATAAGGAAAACCAACAGCTGAAAAAACTTATTTGGGTGAATTTATATAAACAGAAAACCAATTACAGGTTTTCACGTTTAGATAATATTAGTACAGATGTCAACGAGGTGATCATCAGCGGAGGCGGCAGTCGTAATCTAACTAAGTGATCATCAAAAAAGGTACCATGCTAAATCTATGATCATCAAGTAGACCACAGACCTAAAAAAAATTCGCTCACAGACTACCGATCACCGAATTTAACCAAGATTTAGTGTGGTACCTCTTTTAGCACAGAATTTATTAGATTGGGGGCATTTACGACACGAAATAAAGAACATTATAGAAAGAAAAGTGGAAGAACAAAAAAGGGTTTGATGGGAAATCCCTTTGATGAAGAATCTCCAGCAACATTCCAGTTTATATTACGTATATGAAAATCATATGAAAGAAAATGAAAAATGTTTATTAACAGTAAAAATATAAGTATAAAGTAACTTATAGTAGGTAGGTACAATACAACTCTTAACTTAATCTATACTGAGATAGGGGATATGATCTATTTATACCTATACCTAGAAGAGGATAGGTGTTTACGGTTTCTAGTGGGGTGTTTTGAAATGAGCAATTTATAATTCAAAAAATCCCATACAAACATTAGCACCCCCTACCACCTTACACCCTTCTAGGGGTAAATTAGGATTTTTTTGGAATGTAGACTCATTAAAACCGTTTAACTATCATACTCGTTATTCTAAATTAAATGTCTCTATGTGACAGGAATACGATTTTTCATACAAACGTTTTAGGCCTTTTCACCCCCTTAGGGTTGAATTTCTAAAAATCCCATTGACAATGTGCAATCTATTAGCTAGAGCTTTACAGGGTCAAGCGGGGTTACTACGAGGTAGGTACTAGCGGAGAGGCGGCATTCGATAATCTAAGGGGGTTACATTCACACTAGGATATAGAAGTGAAAGTGCAATGATTTCAAATCATCGGACCAATCAGAGCCCTCTTACCCTCCCCCAAGTTTGCGCCTGCGGACTGACTCTGACGTCATGGTGGCAAACGATCCTTGATGATGGATGCTGTTTTACGAAATATGCAATACTGAGCTCTATGAGCTAAAACTGAATTCTGCTAGACATAAATTTAGGGATAGGTTAAATGTTTACGTTTGTAAGTAACAACGTCAATAATAAATTGTGATGCAACCGATGTTTATTATGAAGAATCATTGTCTTCTCAGTTATCCTATTCAGACCTAAAACAATACAATAGAAAATACCAACCGAAGGAAAGTAAACAATATTTTCATAATATTTCTATGAAGTAGGTATTCATATCTCATTTTCAAATTTCCTAGAACATATCCACTCCAACGTTTACCCAGACTGCACGTGAAGTTGGGTTATCGCGTTTCGGAAAACTCTTTGGTCATTTCCAAAGAAAAAATATGTTTGTAGAATTGTGTCTCGTTCTGCGAATTGTGTTGAACGATGGTGATCAAGTTATGTTGAAGAACGTTAGCATGCTACCTTGTGCAGGTAAACAATTTGTTTCTGGGAATCATGTGTAAACTTAAACTTATTTTGAGTTGAGACGCTAACAAAGGTACCAGTAGCGTTCCGAGTGCCGGCTCTCACGTGAAGCACGTTAAAGTTCCATGTATTTTACCTGTCTCTCCATTGTGATAAAAATTTTACGAAAAAGAAAATGATATTCATTATTTCACTAGCAATTTTTTCCGTAATGACGGATTTAAGTTGGCCTCAGAGTAAGTTTCATATTTAAGCGTCATCATAAAGGAAGCAGTTTTTCTTTGTCCTAACCTTTGCCTATCCCTTTATTTTGTGTCCTATTTTCTAGTTTTGTTAATTTTACAGAAATCTCAGACACCCCGAACGATGATTCGCAAAAAGTCACAATGTCAATGAAAACGCAAGACGATGATCCAGGGAATCCAGGCGGAAAGTTAAATTTAAAAGATATGTTTTACTCGCCTCCACACGTAAGTTGATATTATTTTGTTGGTATGGTATGTGTACCTAAGTAAGTACCTAAGTATAGGGCATAGGCACCGAATACGAGAGGAATGGTATTAGGTCAGTCAGTAGGTACAGTAGTCAGAGTCAGTACCTATATTTTTATAGGTAGTACATGTAGTATAGGGTACAATTAAAACGAAAGTCGATTAACAGTTTGGACTTTTTAAAGTGGCTTTTGTTTTTTTTTAGTTTAGATAGAATAAATAAAGTATTCTTGGGAAATTATTATGAACAAAGACTTTATCTTGAAATATTTGTCAAAATTTTGGTCATGATGTGATTTGACTACGGATTACGGAATTATGGAAAATATATTTGTGTTTCGACCCCATCTGAGACCATAACGAAATCTATCAAAATCGTGCAGCATGTAAAATTATACCAATAAAATCTTAGCAGTTGACATGTGGTGCATTTTCCTCATTGTAGGTTAGGTATAGGTAGGTTATTAACCTTACCTAAACTCATTTTTTCGCCCTTAGAGCGTTTTCACATTATCCGATTCGATATCGGTATCGGTCGCCGTTGATACGATAAGGGGGCAAGTAAAATGTATGAAATATGTAGGTACCTGTATTCCCCGATATATCGGAGCTCTCTATTTCATTCTATATCGGATCGGATAATGTAAAACGCTCTTAATACCTAGGTGCTTAAATTTTATTCTGAAACTTTACAGAAATACCTACTTAGTTCAAATTAAGTTCGAAGATATTGTTTGTATATGACTGTTCAAAAAAGGGTCTGGGTTCAAATAGAACTCGTCGGTATATAAAATAGGTACCTACTCAGGTCTGATAAAGCTTATCTAGTATCCCATGGGTCTAGCATATTCGTCTAGCTAAAGAAGATCCCTGTTCACTTTATAAACTTACACGATTTGAACTCTTTTTTGTTTTTTAACGGGACGAGATCGTGTAAAAGTTTTGGATTACCTTACCTCGACGTTACGATCGGGTTGCACCAATTGTGGTCACGAGGGAAGATCCCTGTAGTAACATTATTTAACATTCCTTTCAGGAGTCGCAAATTGGAGAACCAAATACTCATGTCGTGGAGTTCCGATCGCCGCATTCGGTGACGAAGCTCGCCAAGACAATTGCCTATGGATTTGACCCTTATTTTAACAAGGTATGTACCTACTGTACTATTCAAACAGCCGTATTACAAAACAACTAGCTCTTTTACCCAGTCGCGGGTGGTCACGGGGGACATGACCCCCCCCCCCCCCAAAATCGTACACGTCCAATAGTAAAATCCTGTTTATTGTGCAATAAAGTATATTATTAGTGTAGTGACCCCCCAAAATTTCAGTAGTGACCCCCCCCCCCAAATTTCAGGCTGCTTTTAGCATATTACTAAATCTAAGTCTTATTTAAATTACAAATAATCCAAACAGAAATCCGTATTTCTGTAGTGAGCTACACGCCCATGCGTGGTATAGGTAAGAGTAGGTACCTAGTTAAAATTGTAAATAGAAATGATGAACTACAAGAGTAGATTGTAAACTAATCAAACTAACTTCAAGCACAGGTTCGAGTTCTGAAACTCCGTAAATTTCTATTGCATTTCTGTGAAAAGTAAGGAACCTACAAACATTGGAAAATTAATAAAACTTTAACGTTGAGCAACTACTCCAAACGCTGAAATTAGGTATAGGTACGTAGGTACTTCACATTTGTTTAAGTAGGTAGGTAGTAGGTACTAGATACACGGTCAGCGTTATGAATAAACAGGAACTAAGGTGGGATCAGAGCTAATCCAAAGATTTATTCAGGAGTAGGTGAATTCAGTATTAATAAATAAAGACTAAGGAGGAAATAGGCTAATCCGACTCTGCTCCCGGAGTAAACGTTACGCCTAGGTGCAACCTAGTTTAGAGATGGAGTAAGCATACTCTATCATGAATTTTGATATTTTACGTCATAATATATTAATGTCATAACAAAAAAAAGGTTGTGCAAATAGGATAAGGAAAAAAATTATGAGATTGGATACCAATTACGATAAATGGGGCGACTGAAAATTTACAAGATTCGTAAGAATTCATTGGACTATCTCGAAGAAACTGAATTTAAAATCAAAGTAAGTATACATGTAGATTTTATCGTGAAAAATCATTAAGCATTCGCAAGAAACAAAAAAAGGTAAAATGACTAAATACAGTAAATACTTTTTATGACTGAAAACTTTTTAGTCAACATTGCAAAATTATATCTCTGTCATTCATATAAATTGATGAAAGAGACCTCACAGAGACAGACATTATTTTGAATGTTTATGTTATTCGTTCATTCACTCGTTTTTATTTTAAATTTTAAGGGTTACCACAGCGCACGCGCTAATCCCGATGTAAGAAATGTATTTACTGATTCTAGGTTACTACCGATGTATTTATATCATTGAATTAATCAAGTTACTCCTAGAAGTAACAAGTCTGAGAGCAGTCTCGGATTTAGCTAGGATTAGGTTTTTCTAATTAATAAGGCGTGTATAGTGTATACTTATTATTTCGCCGTAAAAGTCACGTATTGTAGGTAGGTACCTATACAGGATGTAAAAAGACTACTACCGAACCTACTTACATATGTAAGTAAGTACATACATACCCACAATACCCAAAATACTCTTACAGCTTGTAGGTAAATAGAATTATTTACCTACCGTATTTAATATGCATTCTTTGTGTTGCATAGCCGAGGGTCGCCCTGTAGGCAATTCAATAGTGAAGTGCAACCCGAGTATCCATGTAGGTACCTATTTGGTTTTATTATTTCGTTTTCTTTCATATGGTGTTATTTCCGCCGTCTAATGTACTTTTTTTCACATAAACAAACAGTTTCCTTTCTGTGGGAACTTGTAATTGGCCATCAACATATGCACACAATATATGCTTTGCTTGTATTTTTAAATAGTAACGCGTAAATGTACCTAGCTGTAACCATTTATAACTCGATTAAGTTCTCCTCAAACTCTACGACGAATTACGACGAAAGATCGAATCGATAGAACGATCTACGCTCACATAGATGCAACATAATGTCATCTTGCTCTCACTGCGTGCACGAGTGCGGTGTGTGCCTAAGTAGTACCTGAGCTAAATATGTACCTACTTAATAGTACTTAAGTTTTCCAGTGATCTCCAGTTGCAGACTATGCCAAGTGTTTTGCGAATGAATGAGATAGATCGATAACCTACTTCCTTCTGTATATTCTAGGTACTCTTTACAAAAATATGGCCATCATCCTCATCGCCATCATTGTTATCCTATCTTAGTTTGACCATGATTAAAATTACATAAAAATATGTATCTTTACCGTACAAGTAGGTATAGGCCAAGACCACATAGACCACAGTTTAATAATCATCAATATCTTTTTAGGGATACTTCGAGCCGTTCGAGAGTCGCCCCAAAGTGGTGAAACTTGTAGCTTTCAGAAAGAATGGACTGCTCTCAAAGAAACATATGCAGGTGAGTCTTCAAAGATTTTACAGCGAAAGATTGTGTCAAGTCAAGAGACAATCAAGCTGAGCAGCACCCACGAGATACTCAGAAGGGTATTGATTGGCACATTAGATAACAGCACGTAAGGCACTTATGACTTAGGTAATAGGTACTCGAAGTAGGTATCTGTAATAGGGGTGTAGTTTCAGGACTTTTCTTAAATTTTTTGAAAAAGGGGAAAATATCTCTCTTGATATTATTCTTGGGGATACCTTTTTGTGTCGTTCTCTTGTTTTTTTATATCTAGGGGCATTTTATCTGACAATCTCATTTCTCATACAATCACTCTTTTCTTTGAGCATCACAGACGACACAACCTCGTCTGTGGTTGGCACAATACTAAATTAAATTTTCTTTTTCAATATGTAATGAACTATGTGTATAGTACTACAGAATCTAGAATAATCCTAAATAGAATCAGAGCTTAATCCAAGATGACCTCCTCATTTATTTTGACGCACCTTGGGTCACTTTATTTACATAAAATAAATAAATAAATAATGCTGGACATTTCACACAGCATCATCTAGCCCCAAACTAAGCATTGCTTGTACTATGGGAACCAGATAACTACATGCACTTACCTACCTATATTATTATTGTTATAGTTATAGTTTATAGTATTTCGTCGTTGCAAATTTAATATCTCTCATGTGCAAAAAGTAACTTTCCGAGAAAATCAATAAAAACTACCTCCTGAAAAATTTTCAAAGACAACTTATGCTTTTCTGTCGCAATTATGTTGTTAAAAAATAATTGAAAACGTATAGTAAATAAATTATTTTAATTACATTAACAGTTTTCAAGTTATAAGGCATTTTTTGCTTTTTTCTACACATAAGATATTTTACTTGCAAATATTTTTTCCACATAAGAGTTATTGATGGGATTTGGAGGTGAAGCAGCTACTATACGTAGTTAAATGGTTCACACAAATTAATAAATTTATCGTTAGGTCTGTCGTATTTTATCAGAATGTTGAGCAAAAAGAAGATGCGACGTAGATTAGGATGTTGAAATGGGTTTGTGGTAAGTATAATGAGAATGAATAAAATAAAATATGAGTATCACATCAGGGGATGATTAAACGCTACGGATAAACTGAGGAGCACAAGGGTATGGGCAGGTCATGAGGAGGTATTTTCTATTTATTATAAAGTACTCTGTGGGAGGTATGAAAGTCATGCATGCCACACGACGAGAAGCGAGTGTGAATGTGGATGGATAGGGTAGGCCTAAAGAAAGAAGAATGGAATTTTATCAACGCAAATGCGTGCAAATTGGTAAGCTCTGATATAACGGGTGGTAGAAGAAAATAAACGAGAGAGGGAGAAAGATAATGATTGGTATGTCACCTCAAGAAAACAGTAGGAATAGTTCAAAGAAACACAAGGGCTACCTACAGGTAATCATCTAAAAATGCCAACCTTGCACTGCTAGATGCATAGATTAAATTAAATGGCATCACAAAAGGGATGGCAGTCCTTGTCAATGACAACATCCAACAGAGGTAGGTATTTAAAGTTACTGTCTCTATTCGTGGGGGTACAAAAAATAAGAGCTGGGGCACCAATCCTCCACCAAGAGCAGCTGTGGTTCGCTGTGGTAGATCGAGCCTATCTTTGTATCACTACTTGCGCCTACAGCATGCGGCAAACGTTCCATTCCAGCCCTCCAATTACTATCACGACCGAATCTCCTCCGTTCTTGCTAAGTCCCAAAGAATCAAAGTTGGATGACAGTACCGCATTGCTATCAAAGAAATCATATTGGATAGACTTTACATTACACCATCAGGATTTCCTGGGCAAGCCTGCATTCAAGATAACTACACTGTCACTGGATGCGTGGGTCTCTTCTTATTTTAACTGTCTTTGTGAGGAATGTTGTGTACCTATTGTCTGCAGTACAGGGTGATGTGCACCACTTAGATGTAACTCCCATTTACGCAAGTAAGTACCTAGAGACTATTTATTCCAAATGCAGCAGGCTTGCCTAAGAAATATTAATGATGGGACCCCATCCACTATGAATGATGTTTTAATAGTTCCTAAGTGTTTATGATCCAGGCAAGAATAGAGGAGACTCAGTGATGGCAGTTATTTGCCAGATGCTTCAAGTTGCGGCACAACGATGCATGGCCAATCCTACCACAACATAGAACACTTTGCTGTGGTAGGATTGGCCATGCTTGGTAAAAGATTGCTGCGACAGCGCCCACTTTTGCACCCTCGAAAATCAAAGACAGTAACTTCAAAGACCCCCAAGAAGTTGAAAGTCTGACTAGGACAATCATCCGTTCTATGATGAGATTTCATGTAATCCTGGAACCCTTGTCATCTCAAAACGCATTCCCATCGTACACACATTCGTACTTACACATCTCATTCATTAATTTGCAGAACCACATCATGTACCTACGTGCCTAGGTACCTAAATCCATCCACATTCATACTCATCACTCATCCGCCAGCAACGACTCTCATCTCTCCCCATAACTTGCAACCCTCAACCCATCTGCACCTTTCAGACCATGCCTATTCATAACCTATCATAACCATGTCCTACTCCTTGTGTCCATCATCAGTGATGATGAATGATGATGAACCCAGCGTCCATCATCATCAATAGTAGGACATGGTTATGCTCCTGAAGGAGTACCTCAATAATCATCGAACATTGGACCTTTCATCAACCTTTTAATTGGCATGGGACCTATTTCCCTTTTAATAAAGAAAACATTTAAAAATATTATACTATTAACATCTCACTCCTATTTTCTCTTTATTTTTTATTTAAAGAGCACTTTTTCTAATTAAAATGTAGGTGTAGAATAGCCCAAAAACTAGGGAATATTTCGCACATAAGAGTATTTGTTTACAAATTATTTCGAACAATGCCGTTATCAAAATCTCCCATGTGTTTACCAGGCACATGGGAGATTTTGATTTACAGTAAAATGTAAGCCGACACATGAGATTAATTAAATTGATGAAATAACTCCCTCAAATAATAAGATATTCACTTGAGAGTCTTTGCAAACGATGGCTTTTGAATAGGGCTATCCAAAAATGTGAAAAAGTCATTTTGGCAAAAAATGTCACATAAGAGCTCTTGAATTTGCAACGACGATTTAGGTAATCCATCAGTCCAAAATGCCCTAGCAGGTAAATTCAAGTTCACATGGCTTGACAGCCTTAGCTAAGCTTCAGGAACGCGATGTTCCTATTTTAGATATAAATGTAGGTAGTTTGTGTACATAGACGTGGCACCGCTTGATTGAGCTGAAAGCTGATTAACCACACACCACCCCAACCTCCTTAGGCTCAATGCACACTGAATTGGCAGCGACGCCACGCGTCACGCGACGAGACGTAAAATACATTATAGTAAAACTTATGAACAATGTTACAAGATAGACACCGCTATTATGTAACTACTAAAAAAATGTAATGGCAGTTGCAGCAGATGCAGAAAATGATAATGGTTTGGTCAGATTTTTTTTATATTGAACTAGGTATCACAAAGTTATCGAGGTTTGTTTTCAACAAAAACCTAACAAAGTTTTATGAAAACTGTACAAATAAGTACTAGAGACTATGCGTACCTACGCACTCTCATTTTAACTATGCTCTCGTATCATCCCCAGTCAGTAAAACCGCAGTAGCTATCATAAATCCATGTCTGACTCGTCTCGTCTCTTTTTAGGTTATAATTTTTTTTTTCTCTTTTTATAAATGTGATTAGTAACAGACACCGAGACCATGTTTAAAGTTTTATTTGGGGGTGTAGAAACGCTAGATAGAATGAAAGACGCGCGTCAGCTCGCGACCGTAATGTCCTGTATGTCTCGACGAATAAGGTGTGAACTTATTACTTAGCCCAATGCCCAATGCACTTACTCGACTGTATCTACCTATAAATGAGTACCTAAATAGGTACCTAATGCTTCCTATACTTACTCATTTCATTCAATACCTTACCTACTCTAATACATACTAAGGCGCCTACTAATAAACCTGGTATAAAGTTATTCCTGAGTGTAAACTGTCTGTGTAAAAATGTATGGTTATTCTTGGTTTATTCCGAGAAATATCTTTATGTCACGTTTCATGGTAGCTAAGTAATTTTATTAACAAAATGCCAAGTTTCAAATGAATGAAATAATTGCTTAGTTAGGATTTCGATCGTTCCTGATACGAACGATTGGAATTGCATTTTAAAATAATGTGGGTGAAAATTGCGTTTAAAGATTCCGCTTGTTACAACTCATAAAAGCGTGGGTGCTTTCAACTTGTTGATATCCTGTAGCGCCTCCGCAGCAGCTCCGCCTCGCAGGAGCCAAGTTAATCTGTTATCTAGGTCGCCTTCATGAAATGCTGAAAGAAAACTTTCCACGTATTTTATTCAGTTATCGAGATGACAAACAAAGTAAAAAAAAAGTTTTTTCTCGACCTATAAGTGGCTTAGGTCGGGAAATAACTAGGTTACCTAGGTATATTCTGAAGACAAAGAAACCTATTATGCGGGCTCACAGAACTTGTACGTCTACAGTTTTATCTAATACTATTTTGATTAGATTAACCCTTAATCAAACAAAAGTCATATATGTACCACTTAGGTTGATAACAAAAAAAACTATTTTCTATTGTTTGGCAGGACTTGAATTTGAAAGTATTGTAATCTCTGATATTTTTGCTATCTATTAGGCTGGCAACTTTATCCTTGTCACTTTTGCCTGTCAGTGAAAAATGATGTCAAATTTTTTTTTGCGCCAAATTTGACATTTAGTTCGTATTTTTGCGTGTCACTTTCAAACTTTTGGAATTTTTGTTCGGCGAAGAATTCGGTAGGTGCTCTTGGAGTTCAAATAGGTAAACTCTATTATATTTAAGAGGTCCTACATGCATAATAATGAGAATATTATCAAGGTTTGCATAGTTTTTGATCACTCAAAGTAGAGACTGTAAGTGGTATCTATTTTACCATTGTCCATATAGGTAAAGTTCTTAATCGAATTGTATACATACAAATGTGTGTAAGTATAGCGTGGCTTTTGAAAGTAAATTGTTTGTTTTAGTAAATTACCATGTTTAAAAAACCTAAAAGAATCATTTTTCAAGGAAACAACATCTTCCAAACAACAGCAGGGCCCTAAATGGCATCTCAGACCAAAAGTTAACAAGTTTAATATAAAATTAGACTAGATGAGAACAAAAACTAAAATAACAATCATAAATAAGTGGGAAATTGTGGAAAAAACCTTTTACGTAGGTAAAATCCTATTTATTTTCATATTCTCAGGCTAATTATTTTTTACACCTGTAGTCACGGGAAACAACTAGTCTAAAGTTATGAACAGACCGTAACGGACAGTGGTAATATACGTACCACCAACGAAAAAAATTTCAAGTCCTACATGGACAATGGTAATATACATACCACCAAAAAATCACCCCCTTCCACCCCCTTTTGTTGATTTTTTCCAAAAGAAATGGAATCAGAGACCCCTAATTACCCAGAAACCACACCTTTTTTTAAAATATCATGGCCAGGGGCTCGCGTTTGTTTAAGGGTTAACATCAGTTTAACTTTCAACTGCAGTATGTACCTAGCCTACCTACAGCTCGCAGTTATGCCTAACGATTTAATCTATTTTAGTTATATTTTTCTTAGGTTGTAATTACATAAATACTTAAAAAGTTAATAAACTTTTCTTAGTAGAGATAACATTTTAAAGAAATTAGTTGAGTTTTAATTTAAGCTATTTCCTACCACTATATACATTTTGAGCTTATAATTTGTTAAAAACAGCTTGAGGGCGAAACTGGCTCGGGGTACGGCTAGTTCCACCTCTCTGTATTCTGTGGTTCAAATTACTTAGCGAACTCGGTGCAGCCGTTCATTCGTGATGCCGCGTGCCGGAACCACATTCTCTAAATCCGTGACCGTAACTAAGAAAAATATAGGTCCAATAGATTATTGTAGGTACCTATTTGCAGGTTTTAGGTAGGTACTTCAGATCTAAATTAACATTTAGAACATTTCAGGAGTCGCAAGAGCAGGGGCTCGATGTGGCAGAACTGCAGTCACCTTTCAACAGCATCAGCAACTAGACAGAAACAGCGGAGTTCCGAGCCAAGAGTCATTCTTACCAACTTTTTTATTCATCTTTTTATATAAATGCATCATCGGCTAATCCTCATCCCGCTTTCGTATGTCGTCTGTACCTGTGTATTTCAATAGTTTTAAGAAAAACGTAAATATAATTTTATTATTTTAACAAGTTCTTAGTTACTTTACGTAAGTTTGTAGTTTTGTACCTTTTACCTAGATAGAATAGAAGAGCTTCTACACACTCACACAGACAACTAGTCTATGCTTTTACATTTTCGATTTGCTTGTTATGTTGGTCTTGGTACCACGCGGGCGAAGCCGCGCGCAGAAGCTAGTGGTTGAAATAAAGTGTGATTTTTGTTTAATCCGCTCCGCTTATCGCTTCGCTCGGTAATACGTACGCTTCCATACATGCACTGAGAAGACAGTTGTAGTAGGATAATTTTGATTGAATATTCTATCCACACAAATTGACAGAGATATCGGTGAGTGAACATAGGGCATAGTACATGAAAAAAAATAAAAAGAAAACAATATAAGTAGGTAGGTACCTACTTACTGGTGAACATTGAACCTCTCACGGTCCTCCTACGTGTGTGCAATTTTTGCAAATAAAGACGAAAAAACGTTCACAAGTGGAAACGTAGGTAAACCTCTGTGCAATGTTAAGTAGGTAGGTCTTGGTTAGGTACCTACCTACCACGTGAGCAAAGCCGCGGGCAGTCCGCTTGTGTAGGTAACCATAGGTCATAGGCAAGTGCCGATATAAGTAAGTAGGTGCTGTGTAAATCGATCGCCATAAAAATAAAATTTTATTGTTGAATGCGATAATACCATTATTGCCTTTCAAAGATAATGGCGGAAATATGATCCAGACTCTGCATATGAAATGTGCAATATTTTTAGTAATACTGTGTACAATGACATGTGTCCGCTCGTGGCCTGATATCATGGAGAATGACGTCAGTGAAGATTCAGATGACGAGACAAAGCTGAAGCAAGCTCTTATTTTGGTCGACTTGCTGAAAAACGGTAGGTTGAGAAAACGTTATCACTCGCTCGCTATACTCGTATACCTAAATGCACTTTAGCGGATTAGGTATGAACCACGTCACAGACTAATGGACCTCCCAGCTCCCAGTGGGTCCATGGCTTTTAAGAGATTTGTGTCGTCACTTCAGTAGAACCTATCTATGTACTAACCTACCTTTAGGTACACGCCTTGAGCGCTTAACATTCGATACAATTTGGCTTGGATATATTATAAGTACCTACCTACTCGTAAATATTAGGTATGGGTTTTAGGTCAAACGAAGTAAACAAAGATGACAAAGCAAAAATATTGTCTAAAAAGACATTAGGTACTTACCTATATTCTAAGTAAAAGACCTAGGTACCTATTCAATGACTTTTTTATTGGCGCAGTAGGTACCTACCTTACCTACGCCAATGACCGCGACTACCAATAGTTCCACCGCGAGTTCTGAGTCAGCAGAACGTGGTCAGCACCGGCACCGTGCACCGTGCACCGATGCACGTGAAGAAATTCCGGATAAATGAAAGTGCTTTGATCATAAGATTTTGGTATTGTTGAGTCAACACAAAAACCGACGAATCGACAAAAAAGATGAAATAAGTACCTAATTAGGTAAGTACCAACTTAGGTTCATCTTTGGACTAAGTCTGTCCGGGTCTGCCAGTAGATTTAGGTACTTAGGTATCGTATCCCCTAGCTGATCCTTTGACAATATAATATTTCTATATCCAACTGATATTACAGAATATGTGAGAGCGCTGAGAGAAAACCGAGAACTGCGGAAGATGGAGAACAAGCCTACGATGATCACGGAACCGGAGTCAACTTGTGCCTCTTCCGATGAACCGAATACAACTACAGGTAAGTGCTGCCCTTTTTTGATGCGACACAGTCTGGCCATAGTAATGCCCAGTAACTAAAACTGTTTTAGTGGTCAGCAGTTTTAGCGACTGGCTGTACAGTGCGCTTTCGCTATGGCATCAGCATCTAGGTATATGGCACAGCGACAATGCAAGTCAAAATGCACGACCTCACTAACCCAATCTCAATTAAGAGGGTTGTGCGACAGGGTGAAACCATTTCTCGCAAACTCCTCACTGCTGTTCTTGAAGACGTGATAAAAACACAGTGACATAAACATCAATGGTGCCTTGCCTACCTGTCGCACCTTAGATTCGCAGATGATCTGATTTTGTTTGCTGAGTCTCTTGGAAAACCGCAATCAATGCTAAACAACTTTTTGATACTTCCTTCACTTGGAAGTAGGCCTGAAGATGAACATTTCTAAGGCAAAAATTATGTCGGTATCTCCAGCCCCTCCTTTTAATCGAACAATTAAAATTGGTCTCTTGACCAATTTTAATTGTTGGATTTGCCAAGGAGACTGCACCGAATACGAGTGGCACACACAATGGGCCATGGAGCGAACCATGCTCGGCATAACTCTCTTAGATAGAGTCCGAAATACTGAGATCCGCCGTCGTACCAAGATCTCTGACGTCGGCGAAAGAGCGATAAATCTCAAGTGGAGTTGGGCATGATACCTGGCTAGACGTGGTGATGGCCGGTGGAGTAAATCTTTGACCGAGTGGTGGCCAAGATCGGACCAACGGAATCGAGGTCGTCCGAGAGCATGTTGGGTCGACGACTTAGAGAAGGTCGTAGGGAATATTTTAACGCTAGAGGCGCAAGATAGAGGAGGCTAGCATGAAAGAAGGGGCTTATACCCAGCATTGGGTGATACCGGAATGAGATGATGGTGATGGCATCAGTGAAAAAAAATTAAACCTACCTACTTATGTGAATCGAAATGTCCTCGCCACGATTCATGCCACCTAACTGATTGTTTCTGAATAGTTACAGTGAGGAGTCCACCGACACCCAAGGCTACATTAGCTACAAGAATAACGTCACGCGCCACAACTGCGAGCCCAATCACTGCGAATCCAAAAACGATGAAATCCACCCAAAAATCAAAAACCCTCTTGAAAAAGAAATCCACCCCTAAGCCTGGCCGGCGGCGCCGACGCCCGGGTGGTAGGACGCCGCAATCTTTCAAGAAGTCCCGAGGCCGAAATAGAGACTTTCAACCCCACAGTAGTAAGTTATTTATTTCTGACCTCTACGCCCCACCCAGGTAACCTTAATTCCGTAGCTAGCATCACAAGTCGTACCAAAGTACCCAATTATGACCGAGACAACGTCACCGGTCTTGGTATTTTCAATTAGTTCTTAGTATCCAAACACTGCATTGCATGGAGCTGCTTCATGTTCGGAGAAACCATTCCAGAACTTACCTAAATAAATTGAATCAATGATGCCGTCTCTCTGTTGATTTATCAGATTTAGAGACACTAAAACAATATTAATTTGTGTTCGCCCGAATTGAAATCTAGGCTAAGGTATGACTCGACACGAACCATCGCGTCGAGCAAACAATGAACCAGTCAGGTAAATTTGGGTATCCATCGGCGCTAGTAGCCTAAGAGCCAGCGACCGGCAGACCGTCGTCATTTTACCAAGGCTGAGAGTTTGTCTGTGTGTAGTCCCAGTATAGTTATGTGCGATTATGTGGAAAACACCAACGCCCTGGCAGCCTCTGGTGGTATGGGGTACCTACCCCAGACCAGTATGCCGTGTAGGGTGGTGTCGCATCCTTTCCGCTTTGTCTCATTTACACAAAGAACATCAATTCGTTTTTCATCCATCATCTGACACACTTCATTCAACTTCTCTTCCATCCCTCCTCCTACATTCAACGTAGCAAACCGGCTCACCATGAGCCACTTTTCGCCCCCCCGGGTAACGAGACGTGACGGGTGGCGTACCACATCGATTTTCTTTATAACCATTGGTAAAAATATTTTTAATTTCCATTTTTCCAGAATTTAACAGACGGCGGATGCCTGATCCTATTGGTGAGTAACTTACCTGGATAATATACCAATAACTATTACTTCCTATTTTTTTTTACCAATTTTCTAGGCATTTTATTGATACTTGTTAAAAATATTTTTTGTACAATTACTTAGGCATATTAATGCCCACTTGCATAAAAATCGGCTTTACTTTTTAATTAGATTATGCAACTCGTAAGCCTGGTGAGAAGATAAAGCCTAGTGAGAAGACAATAAAGCCTGGTAAGAAGCCGATAGAGCCTGGGAACCGTATTCGCGTTCCTTTTTTCGTTCGTTTGATGAATATTCGGATGCTTCCAACCACGATTTCTTGACTTCAAAGGCTAATTTGTCTGTTTGGAATATTTGATCCTAGGTTAGGACCTTGTTTTAAAGTTTAATGTTTGAAGTCAGAAATCGTGGTGGGAACCATCCGAATATTCAACAAACGGACGAAAAAAGGAACGCTAATACGGCTTCTGATGAGAAGTTTTCAGTAATTTTTACATCTACGAAAAGTAGGAATATTGCGGAGGAATAAGATCCGAAAAAAACCTGGACATTGTGTGTCAAAATGTTTTCGTCAAAACACATTTAGTAATAGAATAGTCCTCCGTGGAAAAACCAACACCAATGCAGAATAATTAATATTCTTCTCACACCAATTCACACTCATGTCGAAATTGAGTTAAATACAATTCAGACTCGACATGAGTGTGGATTGCTTCCTTTACGCTAATCTACGTCCATTTAACACAAGTTTGACAGCAGTAATTGCGAGATTGCGCCTGTCGCGAGATCCGTAATCAAGGGGCCGGTCCTCGAAAACCATACATTTTTTCGTCTCACATTCTTAACAGAAAGTAAACCATTTCTCCCTCCTAAAAAACAAAATGGCCGGCGGGAGGTAAAGTTGTATGGGATTTTATTTCTCCCTCTGAACCTTATGTGAACAGATAAGTAATGAGATTTGAATTTCGAACTTCAACATTTCTATAAAATTTTTACTATTGAGTCCACACCCAATAGAACTTATACGAAAAAAAAGAAAAAATGTGGCAACTAATCTTTTTCTTCCGAATTGAATTTTGATATTTCTATGAAAATGTTTACCATAGAGCACCAAGTAGAATTAATTCCTAAATAAGAAAAAAATGTGGATAATGCCTACAAACTATTTAGCGATCTAATGTTGTTGCGTATTAATGTTAAAATATTTTTTTGAGAATAAACGAATAGATTATTATTATTGTACCTATAAAACCTGTTCATTACCTGCTATTTTCTGGGTGTATGTATTTACTATTTTTCTCGCACATACTGTGTAAAAAGTAGAGTATTCACCTCGGGGTTAAAGCTGTCTTAGTCTTGGGCGCTCTTGAATTCCTCGCTGTCTCAGGATTCTAGTCATTAACGCTCTCGTTTCACTCGGGAGTAACTATAAACACCCTCGCTCTCGCTCGGGAGTTAACTAAAGAATCCTTCGATGCGCTTGGGATTCAATATGGCGCCCGTGACATAATACACTGCTTTATCCCCTTGGTGAATAATCTACTATAACATTGTCGGTGTAGAAGTAAAAATTTATTAACATTTGTTAGACTTAAAAATAATGATTTAAATACCGAACACATAAACCACTGTTTGATTACAGTATCCTCTCGGAGACAGGACACTGAAAGACAGATGTTGAGAGCAGACGAGCCCTCGATACAGGTTGAACTTGAGACTGTAGAAGACGATCTTTTCAATATCCTACGTAAGTCACTGAATTCATTAAAAATTTGGTTCCGTTTGAACTCAAGACCACTAACTTTTAAGTGAGCTTCAATTGATGTCTTGCGATGATATTCTAAAAGATAGATTCAAAGATGACTGTAAAAGATTTTTCATTAAAATCTTAACCCGCAATGCAGTCACGATTTTGGTCACGAACTTACGATAGACATCCTGTGCATAATTCGAGTGGGCACGATGCATCTTAGCATTAATTTTTTTTAGGTATGAGGTACTTACCTACTTAGGTAGGTGGTACACTAAGTACCTACTTAGGTCCTAAATTTTCAATTCTCAATAAGTACCTTTTTCTATCCAAATGACTACGTAGGTTCTTTTTTATGACTGGCTGCCAAAACTACCTTTTTTCCAAAATTGCGGATGATGCCGATGTAGGAGGCACAGAATTTCATAATAATATAGGTCCTATTTTCTAAGGTAAGAGGACCTACATAATATAGTAAAATGTTCGAACCCTTTTATAAGTAAGTGTAAATATTTTTCAGCACCGCATGCTATGAAAGATACGGCCTTCGAAGCTGAACCGGTAGAAGCACAAGTCGCATCTGAGCTACTCGCCGAAATGACGACAGAAAATCCGAAACAGGAATTTTCGATAAAGTATCTTACACTAATCAAGCCCACTCTAAAGGTTCACTTGAGTGGCAGCAGCAGACTGCCGATCCCTCTGCCTGAAAACCATGCTTTCTGCTACACCAACCCGAAGAACCCATTGTGCCGCACGTCCGTATGACCTGCCAGCATTATCATGGGCCAGACAGGGGGGTAAAAATGCAAATGGTGTAAAAATATGTTATTGAAAATATATTGTATCGGCAATCGAATAATTTACTATACATATTTTTACAATATACTAACTTACTCCATCCAATGGTTATCTGGAAGAAATAGCTTTCAGTTACAAAGTCGCCGATAAAAATAAATACCATTTTTTATAAGTACTTAGTTGTTTCTTTTCAATATATAACCACGCAATTACGAGGGTGGACGGTGGGTGGGTAATAATCACTGTGGCAGAATACCGAAGAGAGAGCAAGTAGAAACGGTCGAGAATATAGTTTCGGGGCAGTGGTCCAACTGCTCTGTCCAATTAGTTGGGACTACGGGCCTTTACTAGGGGCCGTGGTTCAACTATCTTTGCAGTTGGACCACGACACCATAGTAAGAGTTCCCAGGTCCAATTAAAAGAATTTAAAATAATACAACTGCAAATGTAACATTTCAAATCACAATGACTGATACCAACAAGCCTATATTTCAAAACGAATTTGTCCCGAATCGCCTGAAATTTTAAATGTGTATATTTCAAAACGAATTTGTGCCGTAATGCCTGAAATTTTAAATGTTAAAAAACGGTACGAAGAAGTCGGTTCTGGCACCCTACCTAAAAATAAATGTGGATGTAAAGAAAAAAGACAATTTGTAATTTCCATCTTTTATTACGTTAAGAAACCTAATTTTGACATTTCATTTACGTTAAAATAGCAATCTTATACTATATTGAAATTTCATATTTTAGTTCAGTTCCCAAAAACATGCACAAAGATAATTATCATATTCATTTAGTAATATTGAGGTAGTTATTAGTTTCAGAACTTATACCAATTATAAATGGTTCTAAAAATAACAGTAAAAATCCAAAGAAAATTGGTTTTATGTAATCTGATAACATCCAGTAATAATAATAGTACTAATGAATAAAAACAATATAGGTAATAATGTATCGCTTGTTACAATGGGAGAGAAGCAACAACAACAGCTTCTTGAATATCTAAACATTTATTTATTATATAGGAGTGGCGAGCAGCGCGCGCGCCCCTCGCCACGCTATCCCCAGTACGATACATAAATACATACACGTACAGTACATAAACACTATCTATCTATAGACTCGATGAAACTTCAATAATAGTAGTACATTTCAATGGAGTGGAGGGGTGTAGCACACCAACAAAGTGCTTCATTTCCCCACTAAACAAGTTAACAATTCAAGGTAGTGAATTATTTGCTACATACAGCTATGTGTGCTTCACGCTTAAAAAACAACACAGTTTCAATGAAAATCACCATTACAATATTATAGTAATCTTATACAAGTTATAAGAGTTACTAGTTAAAGTACATTCATGCTCATAAAATGAAATCGACAAATTCAGCCGCTCACACGCCAAATACACAAAATAGTGGTTACACACATGACAAAGTAATATTAAAATGTAATGTAGGTAAACAACAGTAGAACCATCAAACAAGGATGATAGCCTTAGCGCGAATGAATGTAGAATGCAGGCGGGGGCGCGACGGCAGGGGTGTATTTCAGTCTCGTTTCCGCGCGGCCCCCTCCTCCCGCTCTCAACTTAAACTACTTCACAACAATACAAATAAATCAACTAAAACTATTTCTGTATCCTAACGCCACTAATCAAAAATCATGCATTTGGAAGGAATAACAACATGCCAAAATTATGTACACGTTCCTGTCGCAGTAACAGATAATCCCGTCCGGTAGCCGATGCGTTGCGATGCGAGCGAGTCAGCTGAATCGGTGCGGAGCGACACACGCTCACTATTACCCACCCTCCTTTCAACCAATCAATCAAAATGTAACACCGATATAAAGTACAATATTATATAGAACACACATTGAATTCACGTCAAACATTGAATAAGTATATCATTTTTCTACTAAATTTATGGTACGAAGCCGTAATAATTACAAACATGTAAAACTGTTAAGACAGTGGATAGTGCCTCTATAAATTGTACAATTCATAATGTGGCCACCGAGCAAAGTCGGATACTTATACAAATATCTCATCATGTTGTTCTATTCTACATAATGTCGATCTTTCAGCAAAAGATGATTTTTTTTGGAATGTTTCGTACGCTGATCCCTCCATGCGATTTGGTGAATATTTTCTAGTTAAAGGTAAGTACCAACAGACTCTTCAAACGTTGAAGTAATACTAGTCCCGACTCCTACGGAACCCGATTCAAGAGTCCGTGATAACATATTTAACACGATTCGTGTTCGAATGCCGTTCGATCGCCGATGACGATCGTCTATTTATATCTATACAAATATTTTCATTATTCTGGTCATAATTATGTACTGATAGTGGTAACTTGATAAGTGACAGCTATCTATCATTATAAAATCTAATAGAAGCGCGTGGCGCACACAATTGATGTTTAAAAAAATATTATCAGTCTTGTATGTATAGGTTTCATTATAAGGTAAATGAACGCTACTATACAAACAAACCTTGAGACAAAAATTAAAATAATCGAGATGAATATGATTGACCGTTAAGCCGATTATCGTAGAGTAAGTACTAAAGCAAGTACATACTATACGTCCGTAGCGTGTAATGTACCCATTTATTGATAGGCATCTGTAAAGTGCACAGTTCTCGCGCTCGCTACCGCCAGCAGCTCGCCGAGGCTGAGCACGGCTGCTCGCCCTGCGAGCCAGTGCATCAACTCTCACTAGAGGTATTCAGACGCGGCAGCTACGAGAAATTGCATTTTACACAAAAAGGGGACACTTTAGAAGTAACCATTTTCCGAGAGGGAAGGGATTCGTGCCATAAGGGCCGATCTACAAACATTAACTTTACGTCACTATGGTGTTATAACGCGCACTCAGCTAACGTTTAGAAAATATTCATATTAAAGCCGTAGAAATTATTTGCCCACTGTGGCTTCATCAATCTCAAAAAGGTAGCATTAAAACAAATACTTTGCAGATTTAGAGCAATAGGTATGCTCAATATGTTTTGCATCAACGCAGTTAGTAATCAATGCAAAGTAGTTATTTTAGAGCTAGGCAGCTCGGCGACCTTTTTAAGATCTTACAAGAGCAGTCGTGTTAAACATGTTTCGACCTATGGTACGTTTCCTCTTCAGGTTTATAGTTTATAAAACATAATCACAGCTGTTCACGATAGGGCTCAAGTGGCGAGCCGTCGGTCGGCGTATGTTGCCCAAGCCTAGAAACTCACGGCCCTAGTGCACTATCTAAGAAGCTATGATTAAGTGCCCCTAACTCATTATTAGTTTATATAATTTTATTTAAAAGTACTATTACAAAACAAACGATGGTGGGCGAATGGTGGTGCGCACGCACACTTTAATTCAAGCCCAGGCTAGGATAAAAGAACAAAAGCGGATGATATAACAACTTTCAGCGCGAGTTATTCAGGGTCTTAAGATATACGAAATAATAATATTTTTTTGTAGGTGGTATCTGACAGGTGAGCAATGATCTTGCTACCCTGAGTCCAGCCCTGTCTGGAGTCCGTCTGTCCGCGTCGCGCCCACCATCATTTGTACTTGTTATAAAATATATTTTTGTGATTAGACTGGTCCTTAGTAACGTCAATAATCTTTAACACTTCGTGTGAGCTCTTCCGTAATTATTATGAGGTAGAATACTGTTTATAAGATTATGCTTCAAACATTATCCTTTTAATTGCGAGCATGTTCGTTAGTAATTTTTTTAACTTAATACAAATCTTTGCCAAATGTGAGATTTACAATAATATGTGGAAGCTGTACAATTTATTTTTGTCGAAAAGCCAAGTTGTTTTTTTTTTGGTAGTAGGAAAAAAAAGAAAATTAGAGGGGAGGGGGAGTTGGTTTTAGAGAAGAGAGAAAATAAGAATTACAATAAAATTATGATCGTATTGTACCCTTTCGCACTCGGTGGATATGGATAGTCAATGAAGTGACAATGTTTCAGATGCATCAGTGAGCCAGGGCGCCGGGCGCCTCGGGCTCGCGTCCGAGGGTCGGAAGGCGCGGCCGGCGCTGGCCGTGCCCTTCACTACCTTATCATTCCGCTTCGCGTTTAATTTTATCATAATCTAACCTAAAAACGAGGAAATGGAAATAAGAATGTAAACCATTCTCGGTGACATTTTTGCCAAAACTTCCATATATTATTATCACAATTATAAATATAAATACACCTCTTCTAAGCTTCCCATAAATTTTGATATCATTCACTTAATCTTAATCTCTCATATTTAAAATTATCTCACTTGGCACAATTATTGTAACGCAAATATAAGGTACATTCGAATAATAAAACGTACCCAAACTAGACGGAACCGAAATCAACGACGCTCACACTACGCGCCATCAATCGCTACGGTATCGCCTTAAGTTTAAAAATATTCCATTACATTTTAAGGAAAAATTACATAGCTAACAAAGACAAAAAAAATACAAAAGAAAACGATCAACAAATGTCACTTACAAATTAAAACTTTTAAGTTTTCTCCTTATCTTCCAACAACCACTAGTATATCAAAAATATTTATATCCATCATTATTGGTGGATCGCCACGTCGGTCGTGTCGTGCCCGAGAGCCGAGCATGGCAACTGAGTGTTCGTCCGGGCCGGGCGAGTGCGCGGGGCTAGCTGCCGCCTCTCATGCATATTATATTCCATGTTTCTTTGACATAACTTACAATGTTCTTGCTTTCGTTATTCCGATGAGCTTCCTCGTTAAAGCGAAGCCCTATCATTAAGGATTCCTAGTCAGTTTTGTGTCCCACACCCTTAATATTACAACAGGACACTATTGTAATGACATCAACAGATTAATCTATTATAACAACAAAATATGAACTACTCTGTATATAATAATCATGCGGAACTATCAGTTTAATGCTACCAACATGTGTATAATTATGGTTGTATATAGATAGAACATAATTATCAACTATTGCAATCTGTAATAGATAACTGTGTATAAAATACATTAGTATTAGTAGTCAACTGTGTGAAAACAATATAACAATCACTATCGTTAAATGTGTATATGAATATAATTATTGATTATAATATTTGAATATATAAGTCAAGTTATTACTTTTTTGTGTAATCCACAGTTCATGAAGAATGTTGACTATGAGTGTGACACAACTTCACCTCGCTACAAGTTAACGCTAGTGTCATCATAGGTCACACTTATAATAAACATTACAATATATAATTGAACAAATAGATTTTTATAATATAATCCGGTGATAATATGTATCTACTTCTCTATAATATGTCAACAGCGCATTGAGATCTCGATACTGTAAGCTGGAGCTTCGTGGTGTGGTGGCAAGGCGAGGCAATGCGCGTTGTCTGGACGGGCCGGTGCTGGCTGGCTGGTCGGGTGTGGGGGGTGTTGTGCGAGGAGGGTGGGTGCCTACTGCGGCGGTTGCGCAGCGGGCGGCGGCGGCGGCGCGGCCCCGGCGGCGCGGCGGCGGCCCGGCGCACTCGCCTGCGCAACCATAGCGCGGATACGACGCTGCGCCGACTGTGTACAAACAATAACTAACTGAATACACCAATCATCACACAAATACACCATTCATTATACCCTAGAGCTAGTTGAATTTATGCAAGAAATAAGGCAACAGCATGAAAAGGTTACTTTTGGATCTCGCTTGCGCACGCGCACTAGCTGTAGAAATACGGCTGGTAGCTTACTTCTAACTTTTTTATGCAAACAAAACTAAAACTCGCTATAAAGCAACTTAACACAAAAGTAAAAGTTCGCATTTGTCCCCAAACACTGATGGCAGTATTCTGATTATTCCACTAAACTATTCGCATTATTTGGAACTAGACCACCACCACCCAATCATAACTAGCTTTAAAATAGCTTTTGCTGTTATGTTGCCATATATTTTCAGTTTACAAAGCATTTCTGCCATGGAAATCGGTATTTTTATTCACTAAACTAACAACAACAAACTAACAACAAACAATGCAATAAAACTATGGCCTATGGCACAAATCCCCAAAACTCGAGCAAGTCGATAAATTTTCTGAATAATGCTTAAATCCAAGTAATCGCCTTTGAGAGCAGCAAAATTTGTTAGTACTTATCAAAAATATTAAACTAGATTAACACACACATACATTCGCTTAAACGATTAAATATGGTGGTTTCACCAACCAAGAACAAGCCATCAACGGTGCTTAAAGTAGACCGAGCTTAAAGTAGAATGACTAAAACCAATTAATCAGCAAGAACTTAGCTCAAATAATATATTTTATAACATATTATGTTAGCATTCCGGTGCAGGCTTTTCTTTCCTTATTAACAACAACACATTTCACTTCAAAATCAAGTACTTAACCTACAAATCATCAATGTTTTAAGATATTCTCAAATTCTGTTAGCAAAAACTAGCAGACACAGAAGTAGGTTAGTATAATCAGTGGAACAGTTTCCACAAGTTAAATATACTAAACCACCGAATTGCTGGTATCAGGTTGAATAAGGCCCCATACGGATACAAACGGAATTCCGCTGTTGCTCGAGTTCTCAATAAGTTCGTATGAGTTAGTGGCCAACAACTCCCGATCGTTCCAAAAACTGCTGGAATTCCGTTTCAATCTAGAACCGAGACGGGGATCAGTGTGTATGTTTACCTGAACGCTGTAGAAAGGTCCGACGATGTGGACAGTGGTGTCGTGGTCAGGCTGTTGACCCGGCTGTTGCGGCTGCTCAGGCAACTTGATAAGCGAGCCGGTGACGCGCTGAAGTTCGCGAACATTCTGGCCGCCCTTGCCGATGATGCGGCCGACCTGCGACGACGCCACCACGATCTCCACTGTTAGCCGCACGTCGTCAGAGCCAGACATGAAGCCTTCCTCCCGCATCTTCTCGAAGATCAGGTATTGAGCCTGCAAAGAGATTCTAGTTAAAAACCACGAAACACCCAACTAGTTTTCCAAAAGGTGTTTCCCAAAGGTTGTATCAATATTGCAAAAAGTTATAAAATAGTTAAAAAACTGTTTAACCTAACTAAAGAAGTTCTTGAAACGAACTAAAAGAAAATCTGCCCCTCACGGATCACTGGATATAAAAATATAAGCCTGCGTTGTAACCAGAGACAGTTCTGACGTGCATGTAAGATGTCAGTAGCAAGGTGTACCTTCCACTGCGCCTCAGGGCTGCCGACGATGGTAACCTTGCGCTCCTGCTGCGGATTGTTGGCAGCCTCAGCCTGCTTCTCTTGCTCTAGTGGCGCGATCTTCACAGAAGCCTTACTGAAGCCGATGATATTACGGATGTGCGAGCCCTTTGTGCCGATTATAGCTCCCACGGCATTGTTCGGGATGTACAGGTAAGTGGTCTCCTGTTCACAAAACAACATTAATTTTATAAGTCTTAATAAAACAGACAAGCATTTATGAGCCAAATTACTATACATACAATTATTTCAAAGGCAGGCCGTTGCGGTCTTAACAAACTGTAGTTTTAATAAGTTACCTGCGAGTCTCCAGCGCCTTGTTGCGCGCTCCCCTGGCCGGCCAGCGGTGCGTAGATCGGCGGCGGGAACGACGGCGGAGCGCCGCAGAAGCCACGTCCAGTCGACATCATGGCCATTGGGTGCAAGCCCGGGAACATGATGCTTTGAGGTGCCAGCACCTACAACCAAATTCAGTTATTTACAATCCCTACGACTCCTTAGGTATTTATCTGAGAAAACGCCATGCAGTTTAAGTCGTGTGAGCGTAGGTACTTATTTAGTTTTTTTATTGAATTCTCCACAATCCGTGTCGTTATACAAATACAAATATGTTACTGACCTGCAAATCATTCTCGTAACTCTGGCGTAATTTTGCTGAAATTTGTGACTCCGCTTTGGCCATATTTTCTATAGTTCCCTTGACAGTTATAATGCGCTCTAAGTTGAAGCTGTTCATGTCGTTGATGGATGAAACGGTGATCTTTGTGTCGGTCTCTTGCATGATCCTCTTTATGGTGTTTCCTGATTTACCGATGATGCGGCCAATCAAGTTGTTGTGAGCCAAGATCTTGAGGCAGATTTCACTACAATCAAAAAGCTTTATGTCACAAACTTATCATCATTATGAGTTACAATACGATAGAAAACCTTCTAAAGTAAGTTGCAAGGAGGAGGTAGAACTCACCCTTTGTTGGTGTTATTCGCCTCCTGCTGCATGACTTCGAGGATCTTCCTGCATGCGTTGGTGCAGTTTTCTGGGTTGCCGTAAATAGTGATGGCTTTCTCTAGCGAGCCCACGTTGTCCTTGCGGTGGACATCTACGCGGGCACGGCTCTGCTGCGTGATGAGACGGATGGTGCTGCCCTGGCGGCCGATGATGGCGCCCACCATATCGCTTTGCACGAGCAGGCGCAGGGGGAAGTCGGTAGGGCGGGACCCGCCGGCCGCGCCGCCGCCGCCGCGGCCGCCGCCGGGCCTACCTCTGCGCCCTCCACGGCTATTCTGCTCGGCGGCTTCCACTTTCATCCGACTACCCTCAATTTCACAACCGTTAAGACCGTTTATAGCTCTGCAACAAGTGATAAACGTATTTACTTACCCGATCCACGATTGTGTTCGATTTATAGAAAATCTAACAAACACAACTTTGTTTTATATACAGGAATGACTGTCAAGCTGAAGTCCAGTGATGCAGCACCCAAGGGCTACCCGAATCACTCCCACATGGGAAAACACAAAATACAAAACACTACAAAATATCGCTGAACATACATATGTTCAGCGATATTTTGTAGTTTAGAAGTTTTATTCATATTTAGTGACATTTTATTTATTGATCAGTTGTAAGACAATTTTGGCCATTTTGAGGTGAATAATTGATATAAGCTCATCATTTTTTCTCTGTAAAGCTAGCTAGCTTTATGTCAAAAACAATCTCCACTCTGCGCCATGAAATAATATAATGTTGCGTAAAATGCCCTTGAAATATTGGTATTGTTTTCAGTTTTTCTTTTACGCATCATTATTTTATGCCGCAGCCGGTTTTGGAGTAAATAGCCATTGGACAGGAGAGATCCAATTTTTAGCTAATTAATAGAGAAAAAATTATGAGCTTATCTCAATTATTCACCTCAAAATGACTAAAATTGTTTACAACTGCTCAATAAATAAAATGTCGCAAAAACATGAATAACTTCTAAACTACAAAATATCGCTGAACATACATGGGGGCGATTCGGGTAGCCCTTGGGGTTCTGCATCACTTGACTTCCGCTTGACAGTCATTCCTGGGACACCCTGTATAATATAATATGCACCCAATTTGGTCTGCACCGTTTCCCAGGACCAAGCAAAACGTATATTTTTCGTGGAATTTTAAAACAACACAAAGCTATACAAACCGTATGTAATTATGTAAACAGCAAGTTCACACTTATTAAAAAGCACCAATATCATTCGTACAAACCTTTCCTGCATGGAGTAATTTCAAGGCATTACACACAATTATAGGACCTACAGTATACCACCCATAAAACTATGTCATGCTATGCTATACGTACAATATATTCCAAATACCATCTAAGTATTATTTGGCTATAGTAGTAAGGCAGGAGAGATGATGATTTTATCATTACCATTAGCCAAAATTAGACTTTTTTTTAAGTCTCAGTGTGGCCGTGTATATTTTTATGTAGAAAGACCACTACCGAAAACTGAGGGGTTGCAATCAGACCATGATTCTAAACATATTTAGCGAAAAAAAAACTAAAAAAAAATATTGACTTAGCTACGTCATTTTATGTTATTTTGGGTTATTTACTACTAGTACAACAAAATAAGACCATTTTATAAATAAATACCTAATTATTTCATTTATAAAGAATAAAATTGTTAAAACTAAAAATCCAGCAATCTACGTGAAACAACGCGCCCAAAACTTACGCAAACAGTCATCTTCAAACGCTGTTTTCTCCGGATATAATGATTTTATCGGAAAATCCTTTTGGATTTGGTTGTGTGTTGGGATGCTGTACCTACCCCTTTCGGCTTCGGTTGACGTCTTTTTACACCCTGTATAGATTTTATGGAATCAGCCCAGTAAAAAAAAACAAAAGATTTGTAAAATGATATCTTATTAAATTGAGGCTGGGTTAAATGGGCCAGATCCTTGACAGTAATTCTATGGTCACAACGAGAACATTAAAGTATGCCATGCCAGCCAAAATGAGGGCTACTTTTTTCCGGCCACAATATAAATTAGCACAGATCGCTAATTTGTATATACATCAAATACGTAGTATTTTAATAGAGAGAAGCGGATGCTCTTGCCTAATCAGCAAGCGGACAAATATAACGGAACAGAATTAACAATAATATTTAAAGATTAATTTAACAGAATCGACGCCATCGTTTTTTTATATTTTCTTTCATAATATGTAATATGTATGTACTTGTTTATTTGTTTTGATAATGTCTTGTAATAGTTGTTATGTCACGTCTATTGTGTTGTCCGTCCGTATATCTTACTGAATTTTCTTTTTTCTTTTCGTATTCTTTTGTGTTTTCTTTCTTAATAAACCAACCACCAAGCCAACCCAAGCGGTGTCAAGTATTTTCACGAATTCAAAAATATTTTGTTGGTATTTGGCAATACCAAACAACTTCGTTGAACTCAGGAGGTGCTTAAAATAAAATAACATGGTGCGTATGTACCAAACAACCCAACTATATCGAACCAAACGTGTCGGAGTCATGTTTCTGAAATATAACAAGATCCAGAAATAGGAAACCGTTAAACATCACACAGTATGTAATGAAACATGCAAGAATGAGTGCAGCAGATAGGTATTGTAGAGGAGAAAGAAGAAGCCAATCCAAGCGTATCCTGCCGCGCAACTGAGGAGGTGCGCCCGCGGGATCCCTTCGCCATCAACCAGACAAATACTCACAGCTGCGCCTGCTCCGGGGTCTCGAATGTGATGAACACCGCTTGGGTGTTGGCATCGCGCGTGTTGACTTTGTCGCAATGTTGCACGTTGCCATACTGCGACAGCAGAGGCTCGATGTTGTCGAAGCGGACATGGAGGGGGAGCCCACTGATGAGAACCTTTGACGACCGGCTGCGACAAGTGACATACACCACTTCACATACATACTCGTTAAATACTTATATTCACAAAATGGCTAAAGGTTCACAGAAACTACCTAATCATGGTGTGGATTGTAAGGTGTATTATGCATGCATCAGGTTTCTGTAAAAATGTACATACTACCTATAGGAGATTCAGGTCAGTTGATTTTGCTTCCAGTTGAGTAGATTTTGTTTAAATATGAGATGTGATATTATAGAATTCTTCATGTCAAAACTTTTGAGTATGGCGCACAGTCTGAAATCTGAATGTGAAATCGAAATCAAGTTTATTACTAAGCATTTTATGCGCAGCCGAGAAGTCGTTTTATAGGTAAGTTACATGTAAGTTACTTAGGCGTTTTTTTTTTGTTTATTATTTATTTATAACTGTGAAGTAATAATTAAGTAGTGTGTTGTTTTTGTTTATTTTTCCACTTTTTAAAAAACCAAATTTTCCTCGGTTTTGAAAAACTCGTGTCGATATTATTTTTTATTTCATATCGATATTACTTTTGATAAAATCACAGACCAGAAGCGTGGAAGTGGTGCGATTTCCCCGCGCACGTTAAAAAGTTACCAACTTTAGACACCCTAATTTATTTGAAAATCGGCCTACAGCAAGCAACTGCCAAAAGAGCTCGCTACAGATTTTACAAAATACATAATTGAATACAGCAGTTTTAGTTTGTTAACACAACCCCTTGAAAACAATATAGGTACACTTTGCCCAACGGATCTAGGCATTCGGATAGTTAGACATTCGTCTGCGCAGAACACAATATGTTGTGAATTTGTATGTATGAAATTTTGTATGAAAAAAGCGCTCACTGCGCAGACAAACAGAAGGCGTTTGGCGAACTGTAGGTACCTACTACGTGTAGTGTACGTACCTAGACTTACCCTAAAAATTAACTTCTCTCGGAAAAAATATTAGTAAGTACTTACTCATTTGGTTATGGCTATTGCTATAGGTTAAGTCATGCTTGAGTATGTAAGTAGTGCTTATCTGATGAAAAATTGGTCATGTTCAGAAAAAGAGGATCGGAACAAAATGCACAGTTAATTTCTTTGAAAAATGTTTTAGACAGATCAAAGTTCCAGTCGGATTGAAACAGCGCAGGTTTATGTAGTAGCGTAAAACGCTCGGCGCGCGGTATGTCGCGTATAGTTTGGTCACAAAATGGCGGAGCTTAGTGGAAGGAGATGACATCATGCACAGCACGGGCTGCGCGTCCGGCGCTGCGCCCTCCCCCCTCGACCCCTCCGCGCCATTCACAACTCGATTCCATTGCACGGGGCCCCGCGCCGGCTCGTTCTCTGACCCCGGCCGCCCGCGCCCTACCTCAGCCAAACTACACTATCAGCCTCGCTAACATACTTTTACGTAAGTTGTAATGAACTACTACCATAGTACTATCTGCGTAACAACGTAACGTAGGAAAAACAAGAGCGGCAGTAAGCACAAATTGAATACAGGTGCATTTCCGAAAATAGGTAACTAAGAAATGGAATTTCTCAGTGCAGTAGACGAAGCGAGCGAATCGTTTTACGAGTATATATAACGTAGGTAGGTATGGCAGTAGGTAAGCTACGTCTCAGTGTGTCTGGCGCGACGTCAGTCGCATGCGCAGTCATCGAACCCGTTTATAAATTAATACTCTGGAGGTAACGAATATTGAGACCTCCGACGCAGACGCCCTTGTATAGATTTGAATAGGTTGCCTTTATTCTGATACCTACGTTATGACTAGGGTAGGTAAAGCAACCGGGTGTTAATAAAATATGCTCGGGCGAACATAATAGCATAGATACTTGGGTGATCAGGAGGTGCCTCGCCCACCTCCCTTCATGTAAGTAGGTACCTAACCTACTACTAACGACCTTTCGTGTTTTATACGCGGTGAATAGGTAGTTGAACTAAATCAATATTCTTTTTTCTAATAAAATATTATTTTTTTTCTAATAAGTACAAGATTTTTTTTTTTCTAATACAAGATTTCTATTGGACAATGTTTTTTGGAGTTTCCCCGTTGTCAGAACGGCCACTGCTGTATGCCTACCAGTCTACTCCTACAGTTTCTTCCTCTTAGTCCTACAGTCTAATCCTTTTGGACTGACGCAAATGGATTGATGGATTCATTAGGATCCTTTGCACGACTGTCCAAAATCAAAAATGTCCAACTAGAACTAATGACCAACACGAATTTCGTCCAATATGAATTTTGTCCAACACGAATACTGTCCAAAACACGAATTTTGTGGACCTTCGCACGACTAATGTCCAAAATCCAAAAATGTATAACTTGGGTTAACAGCTAAATTCATAATAAGATGAGCTGCTTCGCGCTTGATGGTATGCTGTAGCTACTACATTATAACTCAATGGCTGTATCCAGCAAACCATCAACCGCGAAGCAGGCATGTAAATGAGTCGCTTACAGAGGAAGCAGGTAAAATTTTTTTTTACACGGATAAACTGAGTTATGATCTCAGTCATCTGTAACTGTAAATCACTTAGTTTCTTTACCTGTTCATGATCAGAATATAAAATAAAGATTTCGGCTACCTGCCTATTTTCTCAAGGGTTTGGAGAAAAGTTTGATACTGCACCGCGTTACAAAGAACTTTTAGCAGTCAATAAACGTATGTTTTACCGTAGTTTCTAGCCCTGTTATTAATAAACACGAACTTGGGTGGGGTTAGAGCTAATCCAAAGCATAAGGCAGTAGTAGGTCAATTCTGTATTAATAAATAAAGACCAAGGAGGAAATAAGCTAATCCGACACTGCTCTCGGAGCAAGAGTTACGCCTAGGTGCAACCTAGTATAGAGATGGAGTAAGCATACTCTTATCATGAATTTTGACATTTTACTTTATAATATTAATGTCATAACCAAAAAAAGGTTGTGCAAATAGGATGGATATGTTGATGGTTTGAGGAAAAATTTAATGAGGTTGGATGGATACCAATTACGATAAATGGGGCGAGTGAAAATCCATACTAATATTATAAATGTGAAAGTAACTCTTCTGTCTGTTTGTTACCTTTTCACGCCCAAACCGCTGAACCGATTAAGCTGAAATTTGGCATGGATAAAGAGTATACCCCAGGGATGGACATAGGCTACTTTTTTTTGTTAATTACCATAAGGGGGCGGGAAAATAAGGGTTGGAAGTTTGTATGGGGAAAAAAGTTAAGCAACCCTGGGCGCGGTCATAATAAGGATGGGTGACCGCCCGAGCCACTTTTTGCACTCTAAATTTTTTCGTTTTTTTTTGTATTTTGCTTATTAAATTATTTTAAAATTAATGATAAACATGTAACATGTGTGTTCCCACCCATCAATATATCCGAACTCCGAAGTTATGATTTTTTGATATTAAAATATTTTTCCTTGGCTATAGTTAGAACGCCATCTACATCGCCGAGGTCAAATCTACTTTATACTTTTTCTCCTAGGTGGCGTTTCTACTATAGCGGAGGCACAGCGGAGATCGATCATTTTGAGTTCCGAAAAGTTAATGGAGATTTTTGCTTAGAGTTTTCGATATTTTATATTGCTGACGAAGTCGCGGGTAGGTATTGCCGCTCGCTTCGGCAAATCTGACACCAGTTGCCGCTATCGTGTTGTTCTTAACATTGCAAGATCTGTGTAAGATTTTCCCTACCTCTATCTATTATGGGATTCTTGATAGAAACATAACGCAATATTAGTTAATAATTTTATTTCAAAATTTAAAACCACACAGTTCTTGCTATAAAAAAATACGCTGCGCTCGCTTCAGCGATTCTGTACCAATTACCGTATTCGTTTTGTTCTTAGCATTGCAAGATCTGGGTAAGATTTTTCCTACCTTTATCTATTAAATAATTCTTGAGAGAAACATATATAAAAAAAAATATTTTATACGACGGAGTTTTATATTTTATACTCTCGATTCACTCAAAACTCCTCCACTTTGTTCCTAATAATGCGCAGACGAAGTTGCGCGGGTCAGCTAGTTTACAATATTCGTAAAATTTCATTGTATGATCTTGAAGAAACTGAATTTAAAATCCAAGTAAGTATAGATTTTGAGGTGAAAAATAATTTGACTATTAGCAAGAAACATAACAAAAAGTTTAAAATGACTAAACACAGTAAATACATTTTTTATAACTTTTTGGTCACTTGACCAAAAATTTTGAAAAAAATAAAATCTCTAACCTCTTTGAATAAAACAGATTGTCAAATACAAATTATTGACTATCTCTGTCATTCATATAATTAGTGACAGAGACAGACAATATTTTGAATAAAGTAAGTAAGTTCGTATGAGTCAGTGGCCAACTCTGGTGACGGAGTTTTTAAGCCGCCTTAAGGCCCCCGTCATGGCTTAACGACTTAAATAGCCGGGACCGACAATTTAACGTGCCCTCCGAAGCACGGAAGCGCTCAGATGAAAATGCCACTGGCGGTCACCCATCCACTTACAGACCGTTTGGAACGTTGCTTAACTTCGACGATCTATCAAGAACGACTAAGCAAGCACGACCACGAGCGCTTACCGACACGACAGTTACCTACTTTGAATAATAATATTATTCGTTAATTCACTCGTTTTTATTTTAAATTTTATGGGTTGCCATGCCATAACGCACGCGCAAGAAATGTATTACTGATTCGAGATAACTACCGATTTATTAATAACCTTGAATTCATCATGTTACTCCAAGAAGTAACAGTTCTGAGAGCAGTCTCGGATTTAGCTAAAATTAGGGTTTTCTAATTAATTAGGCGGTAAAAGAGGAACTGAATTCATCCGATGTTGATGAAAGGGTGTCAATCGGTTCGTTACTTATTATAGTCCGGGTTTTAAGCTACATTTCATTATAGTCTGGTTTTAATCGTTTTGGTCTTAAAATAGGACTAAAATTAAATCTACCATCAAATAGTGAACTTTTTCGATTTATGACGAAATATTAATAAAATCCCTTATGCGTATGATATATGTTATGCGTCCTTATAGGTTCATATTTGGTCTTCGCAAATATGACCACGTTTCAGATTTCCGCAAGAAGCTTAAGTGGTTACCGATTCGCTCTCGTCGGGACTATCATATTCTTTGTCTTTTATTTAACATCCTATTTAATCCTTCTGCTCCGCCTTATTTGAAAGAACGCTTTGATTTCCTCCATAGTTCCAATTCCCGTGCATTGCGTTCCTCCGAATCACTTCAGTTATTTACTCCTGTCCATTCCTCCACCTTTTATGAAAACTCTTTTACAGTTAAAGCTATCACCCTCTGGAATAGTCTGCCAGTTACTATCAGGAAAGCTAAGTCCCTTCCCCTTTTTAAAAGCAATTGCTCGAACACTTTCATATGCTATGTGACTACTAGTTTTATTGTGTGGGTTCCTAGTTTGAATACTTATTTATTAGGATTAATGTATTTATATATTATAGTTATTCGTACATAGTAGGTATATATTTATTTATTTATTTGTTTTTATAAACATATTTTATTTACACCGCCTTTTTGCCTTCCTTTAATCCAGTTCATCCTAAGGTTGTCTGGAAGAAATCGCTCACAGCGATAAGACCGCCCATTGTACTTCTCTTTAAATGTTTTCTTGTATCTTTGTTTGTATTTTGTAATGTCCATGTGGTGTACAATAAAGTATTTTCTCATAGATAGATAGATCTATCTATGCGTATATGTATATGTGTAGGCCTTTGTACGGAACCCTCGCCGCGGTGGTCAATTCAGACTCGCACTTGTCCGGTTTTTTCATCAGATCATACCTGTGTGGTTTAACAATTTAAAAATTACAAAAATTATAGATCTAGTTTAATCGGATCAACAAGGTCATAGTTATGGCTAGAGATTGCCATAATATTCGAATCTGCCGTTATAGCTTATAGTGCAGTGCAAGCCATCAGCCGCAGCAGCCCGCTGCTGGTAGACTTCCCTTTTGTTATTGCCATTTTTCCCGGACCTGAGCTAGCCTGGTCCACTACCGGCTTAGCACAATGCGAGGACGTTAAGCACTAATGATAACGTTTAACATTGTGCTGCTTCGCTTAAGTACACTATTAATATGCTAAAATAGTTTGCATGAAAGAAAACGAGTGTTCGCAGCGGGGCGCGCGGGGGGCGTTCAATGCGACGTCACAGATAGAGTATATACAAGCCCGGCGCTGCAGACCGGCATGGCATGGCATCAGGCCGGCCGGTGATTCACATGATTCATGTCATCGCAAAATGAATCGCGCCCGCTCCGCTCTGCGACAGCGGCCGGCCGGCCGGCGCGTCGGCGGCGCCGGCGGCGGCGCGCGGGCGTTCCGTTCGCTCGCGCCGCCATTTTACATTAAGTATGCATGCACCACGTGTTCAAAAAGTGCATTCTAATTGGAAGTTGCAACTATTATTTTAATAGTTATAATTTCCTTTGTGCAAAAGCGTAAAACAAACGTATCCACAATGGTGACTTTAGATAAAGAAGTGCATCGGTTTCAATAACCTGTGCCTTCAAAACATCAAATGACGGCTCAATGAACCCGTAGCCGGTACAATTAAACTCACTGTTTTTTTAGAGTGATTACTGTTCTAGTTGGACAGAAAGAGTACGACTGTCTAGACAAGACTTATGCTATGCATACCTGCGATATCTAGCCATTCTGTACGCCATAAACCAACCGCTCGAGGCAAGGAACTCGCGTTCGATACTGGTAGACCCAGTGAGTTATTTCAGCATTAGACAGTTCACTAGAACACGGGGAGGTTCCCGGACGACAATTTTAACAATTATGTGCGTTCCCGGAAAACCACACCGATTCCCAATGTGTGAGGCTACTTATATCCGATTGGGTAGCATATTCGCACAAAACCTGTGGCACAGCCGTGAATGTTGTCGGGTGACTGGTGGGTGGGTGAACCGAGGGAACTGAACTAAGCTGTGAGGCGCGGCGAGCGCAGCGCGGCTTCACGACGGACTTGCAATGCAAAACGACCGCACAACATGCGGGCCTACACCGCGCCGCGCCGCCCGCGCCCACCCGCCCCGCCGCCACCGTCACTGGAGCATCGACTCACTGATAAACCAACACAAACAATCCATTCACTAAACATCGTCTGCTAAATCAGCGTACATCAGACATAAGAAAAGAAACATTTGCGTCACGCTTTACTTGCACTACGTAGGTAGTACTAACCGTCCTACACATAAGCAATTGCGTTCTCATTTTTAGGCCAAACGATTCAGCATATAAATAACTTTAGCCAAAATAAGTACTTACAATAAGTAGGTACTTCTTAAAAATCTAAAAGTGAAAAAAAATGTGAATGCGTTGTTAGGTTGGTAGGGTAACCTATCCCCCGACTATCCCAACAGGTGGAAGGCACGTGTGGCACCGAACAAGCCACCTGCCAGCAGGTGCAACGCGCGCCCAACTGCCTGCGATATATTATGATGTATAACGAAACGAGCGCTGTGCAACTCGGGCACGGACATACATACATACATACCAACAGTACCAACCCTCGCAAGTACCTCTACCACAGAATAATAACATGGTAGGATGTTAGCACATGTGCGATTAAAATTCGCCCACCTTTCACCCCTATCGTCAGACCCTGCATATTTTTTCAAAGAAAAACTGAGTAGGTAAGTATCAGTGGACGAACTCTGTGGCGCAGTGGATGAAAGCCCGCTTGAGACGCAGAAGGTTGCGGGTTCGTTCCCCGCTGCGGGATAAATGTTTGTATGATCTGCAAATATTTATCTCGGGTCTGGGTGTTTCTATGTATAATATGTATGTATTTACAAACAAAAAGTATATAAGTAGTATAGCAGTTATCTGGTTCCCATAGTACAAGCTATGCTTAGTTTGGGGCTAGGTGATGCTGTGTGAATTTGTCCAGCATTATTTATTTATTTATCATTGTTTTTTAAGACAGGTAGATCACTAAAAATTAGGCTTCACTTGATCCACTCACCCAGTAAACATAAAATAAATAAAAATGCCTGTATTCTACACTAGCTAAAGCGCGGCTTTACCCGCGTGGTTCTAACAATTTGAATAGCATAAATGCTATTCTGAGTCACTATCTATCAAGTTTCATCCAAATCGGTTCACTGGTTTAGGCGTGATTGAAACACAAACATACAAACATCTAACCAATCATAATCATTATAGCGCAAAGTGAACGAACTTATCAACCATTGTCGCGCGATAGGTAATCATGTGTGTTCTCAATAACATTGATTAGGTAAACGAGTATAGCCTGGCAGTGGGCTGGCTCACATAATAATAAATAAGCTTATTGAGTTAGTGGTCAACTCCTAGTGGTATTGTACGCCGCCATGGTTGTGGGATCAGAATAAAACATAAATAATTACGCTTGTGTGTGATGGATGTTGCCAGGTTATCTGTTATGACTTCGAACCATACATAATTACCGGTACTCTTTAAATATAATACAGAAGTGTTGAGACCGTTGGCAGCCCAATACTTAATCGAACAACAGCCCGAGACATTTATTTAATTATTCCGGGTGGAGACTTGGTTAAAAGCTACTATTAAAAACGTTAGTAGCCTTGGCGCAATCTGTCGGGTCTCGTATAATGATTGGGAAGTAAGAAAGGGAAAAGGAAGGAACTGCTATCAGCATGTAATCTGCATCATAGCGACGTTTCGGAAAACATGTCTTCTATAAAAGACAGTTGATTGAGTAATTTTACCCACTCTAAGTGCCATGTTGAATTAAAATAAACTAGGAGTTCGCAATCCTTATGTCATTTAGGCACACACAATATGAATTATCTTGGCGCCTGGGAAGCCATATTGATTGTTCTCCAAATCAAATTCTGTGAAACATGATTTTTAATAAATAGGTAGGTACAGTACAGTTTTTTCAGAATCATAGTTATACCTATGCGCTTTGATTTCGAAAACCAGTTTAGCTAACAACCAAATAGCCAAATAGTGGAGGAACCTACCTTCTATGTAATAGGCATTAGGTACTACGAATGCGTCAAGGTCAGTTTTGTTCGTCGATTGATATACGAGTAAATACTAGGAATACATTTCTGCGATGGCGTTGTGACTTAAGCAGAGAAATGTTAAACAGTTTGCCATCAGCTCTTGTATGCAAGTGGATACCTTGTTGGGTATCACCGAACGCAGCTTTTAAGAGCAGTGAAAAAAATATTCCGAACAATGTTGGTGCCAATACACAGCCCTGTCGTACGCCTCTCTTCATTTCAAATGGCTCGGATGTTTCACCATTGAATATCACCTTGCCCTTCATGCACTAGAATCGGCTAAGCTACCAAGCATTATGGGCATGTTAAAGCAAAAACGTCTACGTTGGCTTGGACATGTCCATCGCATGGATCCATCTCGCTTGCCAAGACAAACGCTATTGGGAGCAATAGCTTTCGCTAAAAGACCTGTTGGCCGACCTATCTTGCGTTTTAAAGATAGCGTTAAACGTGATATGGCTAGTTTCAAAACTAACTATGCTAACTGGGAGAGCGAAGCTGAAGATCGTGACGCCTGGAGAAAAACCGTGGCTGACGGTGTTGTCGCTCATGATAAAGCTTGGCTCAATCACTTGGCACAAAAGCGGTCTATTCGCCACCAACGAGCCGCAAACCCTGCAACATCCCCAGGGTCTTTTGTTTGCACCAAGTGCGGTCGTGGCTGCCACTGTCGGATAGGCTTATTTAGTCACGAACGAAAGTGTTCAAATCCTAATAACTGTAGTGTAACCTGAC
This sequence comes from Epirrhoe alternata, assembly GCA_963565295.1. NCBI lineage: Eukaryota > Metazoa > Arthropoda > Insecta > Lepidoptera > Geometridae > Epirrhoe > Epirrhoe alternata. The sequence continues at coordinate 9,987,046 of OY751375.1, forward strand.
TGACGCCGCCTAAATCATCTGTAATAGATGGATAAAGAGGCCAATGATGATGACAGAGTTTTATTTAGGTTTATTAGAATGATACACTGAAGTTACCTATTATAGTTGCAATCAAGCTAGTATGCCTGTATTTCGCTATGCATTTAGTCCATTTCTAAAAAGTTTATAAGGAATTTATACTTAAATTTAACATTTAATTATTACTTATTTAATAAAAAATTTTGAAAAAAAATGGAACCGACTTCTCATAACACAAACAGACACTAAGAACCTTCTATGTACCTACACTAAAAAGAGAAAAATAAGAATATACTCATGCAATAATTATCATTTACAGTATTCAATTAATAAATTATTATGTTATATTATATTTGAAGTCGGTGCCAACTACCTATGCATTTACATCTAAGAAGAAATTACGAGTACAATAGAATTTGGGTGCAAACTTGTATCGAGTTGTTAGAGTAGAATACTCGTAGTTGGCACCGACTTCAAATATAATATAACATAATAATTTATTAATTGAATACTGTAAATGATAATTATTGCATGAGTATATTCTTATTTTTCTCTTTTTAGTGTAGGTACATAGAAGGTTCTTAGTGTCTGTTTGTGTTATGAGAAGTCGGTTCCATTTTTTTTCAAAAATTTTTATTTTTCAATTTTTTGTGTAAATAAAGTGCAAGTGTAAATAATATAGTAGGTTAGGTTAGTTATTGGAATAGTCAAGATTAAAGAAGTTAGAGTGAGAATGAGGTTTTTTGAGTTTTACGGGAAAACTATCAATCCCTCAGGAATAAAATTTATATGGGACCACCTCGAGAGTATAAACATGTCAAACTATTCAATGTTTGACTCAGATTGTATAGTGAGAATGAGGTTTTTTGAGTTTTACAGGAAAACTAACAATCCCTCAGGAAAAAAAAGTATGAGGACCACCTAGAGATGGATACCCTTTCAAGCACAAAAAAAAATTTTGGAAATCGGTCCACATTTTTCGGAAAGTTCGGTGATTTTTTGAGTTTTACGGGAAAACTATCAATCCCTCAGGAGTGAAATTTTTATGGGACCACTATGGTAGCATACCCTTTCAAACAAAAAAATAATTTTGGAAATCGGTTCACAACTGACGGAGATATCGATGAACATACATAAAAAAAAAAAAAATACATACATACAGCCGAACATAGAACCTCCTCCTTTTTTGAAGTCGGTTAAAAAACCGATACTCATGATAATTATGTCTGTATTAAACACTAGGAACAAAAAAACCCGGACAAGTGCGAGTCGGACTCAACCACCGAGGGTTCCGTACGAAGGACCTATATCAGTATTCAGTACGTACGTAGTTACGTATATCAGTGCAAACTGTTAGCACCTACGTATACAGTACTAGCTGACCCGCGCAACTTCGTCTGCGCATTATTAGGAACAAAGTGGAGGAGTTTTGAGTGAATCGAGAGTACAAAATATAAAACTCCATCGCATGATATAATTTTTTTTTATATATGTTTCTCTCAAGAATCATTTAATAAGAATTTATCATTTTTAAAGAACGGATTTTATTTTTGAATTTTTCATCATGAATAAAAAACAACATCATAAAAATCTGTTTAAGCTTGTGTTAATGAAGCCCTTTCATATGATACCCCAAATGACACGGATAATTCACTTCAAAAATTTCGACCCCCATTCCTTGCATTAGACTCTCTATTTTTTGTGATTTAACTAAAAATCCCTTGTTCCATCTAGCTAGTCAATACACTTTAGTTCTACATGACTGTATGACTAAAATATACAGTTTTCAGATTTTTCCGTGTATTATACGATACTACTTGCTTTTCATAGTTAGGTAAACGCGATGGTACTTTATGAATTTTGATTTCTATGAGTACGTCGAAATACACGTTTTTTGCGACCTAAGCGGCTGTATCTTTTTTTGCGTTAATGGCGTTAACTTAAAAGTTTGATTTTTTTTTCACAGCTTAAGGGACCGTAGACCTGAGTGAGTACACAGTTTTAATTTCAATGCGATACCTCCAAACGTTCCCGAGATAAAGGGTCTTGACCACAGACCAGAAGAAATAAGGGTTGACAGACAGATGGACAACCAAGTGATCTATAAGGGTTCCGTTTTTTTCCTTTTAAGGTACCGTTAGGCCAAGATAAAGTTACTACCATACCACAGGCCACAGATATATTCAAAGAGCCATTGTAGGTACTAGCTACTACACGCAATAAGGTGCATTAAAATTAGGTATACAGATTTTTAACGCCTGACAACGGTATGCGTACGAATGGTAAGTGTTTTTCATTTGATTACAATTTGTAAGCAAAAGATATTCGTAAGAGATAAGGCGTAAACGCTGAAGCACCTTATTTCTGATAACTTTTCCACATAATAAGACTGGTACCTACGATACGAATAATTGAAATACATAGTTGTTCTAAGTATGGATGATACTAAAAAATAATTAAACAGGGATAGAAATTATATCTTAACTCAGTTCCTCAGATCGTCTACTTCCAGAGAACTTTAACCCGGCTACGTTGAGGAGGGGTCAATATGACCCCGTGCTTTTTGATTTGGCTGCAGTTTTGTTGTCCGCGTCCACACGTGTTTCAGATGCTCAGTAGCTACAGTTAAAACCTTCCCCTTGCGTACACACTTGTAACTTCCAGTTCTAACTAGCAGCGGTTCACGCTGTGAGTCCCTTCATTTTAAAGTTTCCCGCCCGCGGTTTCAAATTTGCTTTCAGTGAGATAGGTTAATATTAATTAAATTATAACCACTGGCAACACCTTCATATATGGATATATTCTGGTATCATTCTGTGGGTATTGATCTGATTGGCTATTGGCCTTGTGTCATTCGGTAGGCCGCTCCGATTGGTCGATAGCTCCGTTTACGGCCGTCAATGAATCGACATTGACAGATCGTTAGCAATGTCATGCTGAGGGAAAAAAAAACCAACACGAGACATTGACGGATTGACATTGACGGAAGAAAAGTGGGATTATAGCTAGTTGCCATCAAAAAAGAAGCAGAAGACTCGGATTCATTTTGTCAGCGGCGCATGAGTTGGCATTTTGGCAAATCAGATTCTAACTTTTTCCGTTTATTTCAATAATAATTACGCCCGATCTGCTACGATCGATTGTTCTGCTACATTCGTCGGCAAATTGTACGTCGTTTTGATTACCACATGTGGATCTTGAAATAGCCTCTGGTAAGAAATATTCGTGACGTGGATATCCTTTGTTTTACGCCATGCGAGCTATTTACTTCCAAGATGCTTAGATCCTGAGGGCATCCCATCTTTTCTTCTCCTGCTCGCATGTGCTGTCCGGCCATCGCAAATGCTTACACAGGGTTTGGTTTCTTTCTTTACAGAATAGAGGTCCTTTGTACAGCTGGCTTCCCGGCTGGTAGCTATATGTGGCAACGTTCAGCGACTCCCCCAGCTCGGGCATCGCTCTGTGTGCTTATCTGTTGAAACTGAAGCGCTTTCCCTGCCGCCGCATTCTGTGCCTAGCTCCCTCGCTCATCAGGAAAGGATTGGTGTTTTTGTGAAGTATAACGTACTGTGAGTTTTATGTGTGTGAAGGCATAGAACCGTGGGTGCTCGCGAAAATTTCGCTACTAACCAAATTGACTGGGTCCGACGGACCAATATTGTGCCGTTCTAACGTGTCCACCGTCCCGGAGTATTTCCAGTGTTTAATACAAGTTTTCATCTGTATTATTTCCTCACTAGAATCAAGGCGATCACCAACCCTTATCATTCATTATTCATCATAAATTGTATCCATTCCATACCATTATCATCCTAGGTTAGGTAAGTCACTTACTAGTACTGATTTAGTTTCGATATGTTCTTGTTTATCCAAATAAAAATAGGCTTCTGTTTTTGTTAAACCTTATTTTATTCCCTTCCTTACCCCCTAGGATTATCCTAAATTACAGTGGCGCCCGAACAGGGACTGGTGATCTGCCGACTGCTAAAGGTAGTATTTTGTCTATTTTCTGGTCTAAAGTTGCTCAGTAAATGTTGATTCTAGCCGAGGGCAGATGAAAACTTAATATCAGTTTATTTTGGTAGTAGATCTTATGCATTATTTAAAAACTAGTGTTTTATGTTTTCTAGAACCTTGTTGGGATCTCTAGGTATCATTTTTAGGTTGATTTTTGAGAAAAAAGTCATATTTTTACTGTAAGATTTAGCGGCTTTCATGAAAACTTAATTTCAATTTTTTTTTATAGTAGCTATTGTTTATCATTTATAAATTAATATTTTATGTGTTCTAGAACCTTGTAGGGACCTCTAGGTATTATTTTTAGTTTGATTTTTGGAAAAAAAGTCATATTTTATTGTAACGTTTGGCAGCTTCGATGAAAACTTAGTTTCCAATTATTTTTGTGTTATTTAAGGGTTAGTTGATTGTAAACTGATTTGCCTTGATTCTTAACTGCCTGGGGAGTAAAGGGGAGTAATTTTTTCCTCATTTTAATCATAATTTTGCTATATTTTAATTTTTTTTATTTTCCTTACCGGACCGGACAATGTTGGAAGAACGGCCAATAGCGTTTAATGTTCTTGCTAGGGATGAATTGGAGTATGAAATTAGGATTCGTGGTGCCAAGCCTGCTGCTGACACCGTCACTGCTCTAAGGAGTCAGGTTAGAACTCTCAATAAAGAGATTCCCTCGGATGAGATTGATTCTGTAGAATTTGAAGTTAATTCAGAGCTTGAAGTTGTGAGAGCTAAGTTAGATAGTCTGTCTGATCTTGTTTCTGGTGCTGCACAGAAACCTTGCTCTTTGAAAATCCTAAACAGAGTACAAGCCCTAGGTCATCATCTTTTCCATAGATTTGGTCGGCTTGCTCAACCCAAGGAAAATGATGAGATCTATTCTAACTATACTAACATACAGGAACGTCTAGATAGGTTGTTGAGAAGGCTAGATAGGATATTTTGTAACTTCAAGAGTAGTATTGCTCCAGATGACGATGATACAACTAACACAGAGTCTGGGACAAAGCTAGATAACCATGATAGACAGGATTCTAACCTGCCTAGCTGCAATAAACATGCTGCTATCCATACTTTGAACCTAAAATTTAATGGGAAATCTTGTGTCAAAGCTTTTATACAAAGATTGGAGGAATTAACCCTATCTAGAGGGATTTCTGATTCAAAGCTGTTCAATTCAGCTGCAGAGTTATTCTCTGATGATGCTCTATGTTGGTACCGTGGTGTTAGGGATGAAGTGAAAGATTGGTCAGGATTGAAAGGTTTATTGCTCGATGAATACTTACCGTTTGACTATGATCACAGACTTTTGCAAGAGATTAGAACACGCACCCAGGGTCATGATGAGAGTATTATTAATTATCTTAGTATAATGCAGAATTACTTTTCACGTTTATCTAAACCAATTTCTGATGATGAGAAGCTTGGTATTGTCCTCTATAACATTAGGCCTTTTTACACAACACAATTAGCACTGAATCCAGCTGAATCTTGGTCCGATTTGAAGAAGAAGTGTAGGCTTCTAGAAAGTGCGAAGCAGCGGTCTGATTTGTTCTCGGAGCCTCCGAAATCAACAAATGCTTGCATTGCCCCGGACCTTAGTTACAAAAACGCGTCCGCCAACCGCTCTGGCCCCAGGGCAGTAGCTTCCGTTAATCCGGGAAATGATGACTTCTGTGTCCGTTGCAGGGTAAATGGTCATACACTCAGCCGTTGTAGGGCTCCTTTTACATTGGTTTGTTATCGTTGTGGGGATAAGGGGGTAACTTTCAAGAATTGTCCAAAATGCTCCTCTAGCAAAGCTCTTGAATCTGCTGTTCCAAAAAACGAAGTAGCGTGAACCAGCGTCCTAACTTAGTTGAGACCCCTGCAAGCCCCGGTCGCTCCGAGGACGATTGGCAATCTTGGTTGGGTTTCGTTAAGGATTTCTTTGCAAGTAATCCAAAATCTTGCTCTGCGCTGGTTCACGAAGAGAAGCATTGTTATTTTAAGCGTCCATTTTTAACCATTTCCGTGTATGACCTGAAATTCAGAGGGTTATTAGATTCAGGGTCAGAGATTTCAATTATAGGTAGTGATGCGATCAGGCATTTTGTTAATCTGGTTTCTGTCCACAAGTCCACCGACTTACATTCTATCCGGACTGCGAACGATTCCCTGTCTCCCGTGACGGGCTATGTATTTCTGCCTGTAACGGCTGTAGGGAAGACTTCTATAGTCAAGTTTTATATCGTCCCTGGAGTCTCCACTGAGCTTATTTTCGGTATAAACTTCTGGAAAGAATTCAATATTGCGCCAGACGTTCTTTCGTTGCTTTCTGAAAATAGATTTTTTTCACCGGGGGAACGCGTAGAGATGGTGGTGTCCATAGACAATTTCCTTCATGATTTTGAATCCTTGAGTGGAACGCAGAAGCAGTTGGCGCTGGGAGTAATTCAGCAATTTGAAGACATTTCTGCAGAAAAAAAAGGCTTGGGTTTAACCCACCTCGTTACGCACAAAATCGACACCGGCGACCATCAGCCCATTAAGCAACGTTACTATCTGATGTCTCCAGAGAGGCTAGCGGAGGTTAATAGACAAGTGGACCAAATGCTTCGCGACGGCGTCATCGAGCCAAGCAACAGCGCCTGGAATAACCCCATAACTCTTGCGCCGAAGTCCGACGGTTCGTTCCGTTTTTGCCTGGATAGCCGGAAGCTTAATGAAGTAACGAAGCACGACGCGTACCCACTGCCCTACATCAGCCATATCCTGGATCAGCTTCGCGACGCCAAGTATCTGTCTTCTTTGGACCTAAAAGCCGCCTATCATCAGATTCCGCTGGATGCCGAGTCCAGAGAGAAGACAGCATTTACCATCGTAAATCGTGGCTTGTATCACTTTTGCCGACTTTGTTTTGGGCTTACTTCCGCCGGGAGTACGCAGCAACGACTCATGGATAGACTGTTTGGTCCTGAATTCAGTAATAAAGTTTTCATTTACCTCGATGATATTATCATTATTTCCACTACCTTCGAGGAACATGTCAATCTGCTTGAGCGAGTCAAGAATCGTCTCAGTGAGGCCGGACTCACCATTAATATGGGCAAATGCCAATTTTTTAGGAAACAGCTGAAATATCTAGGTCATGTTGTTGATCAATACGGGTTGCGTACCGACCCCGATAAGGTTAAAGCTATCGTGGATTTCCCCACGCCTGTAAGTCGGAAGGAGGTTAAACGTTTTCTGGGTACAGCCTCATACTACCGCCGTTTTATTAAGAATTTTAGCCACAGGGCGGGGCCTCTAAATGCTCTTACCTCTACTAAAAAGGGGGCCCCACCTTTCTGTTGGTCGGACGAAGCAGAGAAAGCTTTTACCGATTTAAAGTTAGCTCTCACTAGCACGCCGGTTTTGGCATGTCCAGATTTTAGTCAACCATTTGCTGTGCATTGCGACGCATCAGATTTCGGGATAGGAGGTACTCTCACGCAGACGCTAAATGGTCAGGAACACCCAATCGCGTATTATAGCAAATCCCTTTCTCCGACAGAACGTAACTATTCCGCTACCGAACGCGAAGCGTTGGCTGTAGTTCACGTCGTTGAACATTTTCGTCCTTATATCGAAGGTAGTAAGCCAGTTCGCGTTATCACAGACCATGCTAGTTTGAAATGGTTTTTAAATCTCAAAAATCCCACCGGTCGCTTGGCAAGATGGGGTTGCAGGCTATCTCCCTTCAATTTGGTTATTGAACATAGAAAGGGTGCGGAAAACGTCATCCCGGACGCATTGTCCCGGTCTGTTCCCGTAGCTTCGCTTAATACGGCGAGCACTACCGATTCGTGGTACCTAAATATTGTCAAACGTTGTAATGATACCCCGAATGCGTGTCCAAATTTTCAGATTATTGATGGTAGGCTTTATCGTTTTACAAAAAGCAGTAACAAGCTCAATGGAGATTTCCAGTGGAAGGAAGTTGTACCTTTAGAGTGTAGGCAAAGTATAATCATGGAGAATCATTCTGAACCTATTTCAGCTCACTTAGGTGTAGCTAAAACATATAAACGCCTAAAATTGAGGTATTTTTGGCCCGGTATGTACCAAGATACCATGAATTTCATTAAATCTTGTTCTACTTGCAATGCTTATAAACACAGCACACAATCAGCTCCTGGTTTTATGGGAGAACCTAAAGTCTGTTGCCGCCCATTCCAGTGCGTCAGCATTGATTTAGTTGGCCCACTGCCCATGTCGCGACAACAGAACACTTATCTGCTGGTTGTGGTGTGTTGTTTTTCTAAATACTGTTTAATCTTTCCTTTAAGGCGAGCCACTGGGAAAGTTATAGCCCAGCGTCTCGAAGATCATGTTTTCTTAGTTCATGGGATTCCGCAAACCATTATTTCAGATAACGGTTCTCAGTTCGTTGGTCATGAGGTGCAAGCACTGTTTGCGAAGTATAACATTCCTCAGATACATTTAGGCCCCGTGTACTGCCCGCAGGTAAATACCGTTGAGCGTTATAACCGTACGGTAATGACAGCACTCGCGTCGTATGTTGAAAACGATCATAGAACTTGGGATGTGAACGTTCACAAAGTCCAATTCGCGTTGAATACCGCTGTTAATGATTCCACCCGCTTCACACCGTTTATGATAGTCCACGGTAGGCAGGCAGTCACGGACGGTAGCATTTATAAAGATTTTCAGGATATTGATGAACTAATTTTTAGGTCTCGTGATGAATATGTCGCTAATTTGAGCCCTTTGAAAGACATTTTTAATCTAGTACAGGATTCCCTTAAAAAGGCTCATATAAAAAACGCGAAGTATTATAATCGTAAGCGTAGAGATGTGACATTCGAGGTAGGCGATTACGTCTGGAAGCGAACCTATAAGCTTAGTGCAGCACATAAGCATTTCGCCGCAAAACTTGCTCCTAAATATGAACGATGTAAGGTATTACGAAAGCTTTCTCCCTTAGTCTATGAGCTAGAGAACGAATCTGGCAAAAATATAGGTAAATGGCATGTGAAAGATTTTAAGTGTATAGATGCTAGTTTAGACTAAAAATTTAAATTTCCCTGTGGAGTCTCGGGGGGTAAGAATAGGTCTCCCACCGTTACCACGCCACGGTGTCCTGTAGAAGGCAGGAAAAGGCGCAGTTATCTAACTCTTCTTCCATCTATGAGTATCTACATAGGTTAATTTGCTGGTTAGATTGTATAGGTACGTAGGTTATTTTAGGCTTTAGGCTTTGGTGTATAGGTCATTTTGCCCCATAGGTTAAGTATGTCTGCACCGTAGGGTTAAAATATTACTAGATAGCGTTTTTTTTTTTTTTTTTTTTTGTTTTTGTCTTAGTTCTCCATTAAACTTAAGCTATAACACCTGGGTGTGATTTCATGCGTAAAATATTATATTGTTTTTCGAAATATGCTAAAAGTAGTTAAGGTTTTAATTTTTTTTATTTTACCATAGTATAGGTGTATACCTCAGAGTAGCTAAACGCTCATGGGTATCCACATCATAAATTTTTATCCGATTTTTCGGAAGGGGTTTTTCCGAGCTATATGATGTTCTGCTGGTTTGTTTGCGATTCTCTGGCGTAGAATATTCGCTTGAATAATCTACGATCGATCTGGGAATTAACTTAGAGCCCTCTAGCGGTAACATAATACCGACGAGTGCATCTATCTTTAATCAGCAGAATTGGTGTAGAGGTCCGTTATAGGTTATGAGGTTTTAGGGTCTAAAGGTTGTCAGAGATTATTTTAGAGTTGTTGATGTTCTTTTTTTTTATGGTTCCCAGGTGTAGGTTAAGACGGGGTCGTCTAAAGAATTCCCTGCGTGAATTCTTACCCGGGAAAGGGAGTGCTGTAACTTCCAGTTCTAACTAGCAGCGGTTCACGCTGTGAGTCCCTTCATTTTAAAGTTTCCCGCCCGCGGTTTCAAATTTGCTTTCAGTGAGATAGGTTAATATTAATTAAATTATAACCACTGGCAACACCTTCATATATGGATATATTCTGGTATCATTCTGTGGGTATTGATCTGATTGGCTATTGGCCTTGTGTCATTCGGTAGGCCGCTCCGATTGGTCGATAGCTCCGTTTACGGCCGTCAATGAATCGACATTGACAGATCGTTAGCAATGTCATGCTGAGGGAAAAAAAAACCAACACGAGACATTGACGGATTGACATTGACGGAAGAAAAGTGGGATTATAGCTAGTTGCCATCAAAAAAGAAGCAGAAGACTCGGATTCATTTTGTCAGCGGCGCATGAGTTGGCATTTTGGCAAATCAGATTCTAACTTTTTCCGTTTATTTCAATAATAATTACGCCCGATCTGCTACGATCGATTGTTCTGCTACATTCGTCGGCAAATTGTACGTCGTTTTGATTACCACATGTGGATCTTGAAATAGCCTCTGGTAAGAAATATTCGTGACGTGGATATCCTTTGTTTTACGCCATGCGAGCTATTTACTTCCAAGATGCTTAGATCCTGAGGGCATCCCATCTTTTCTTCTCCTGCTCGCATGTGCTGTCCGGCCATCGCAAATGCTTACACAGGGTTTGGTTTCTTTCTTTACAGAATAGAGGTCCTTTGTACAGCTGGCTTCCCGGCTGGTAGCTATATGTGGCAACGTTCAGCGACTCCCCCAGCTCGGGCATCGCTCTGTGTGCTTATCTGTTGAAACTGAAGCGCTTTCCCTGCCGCCGCATTCTGTGCCTAGCTCCCTCGCTCATCAGGAAAGGATTGGTGTTTTTGTGAAGTATAACGTACTGTGAGTTTTATGTGTGTGAAGGCATAGAACCGTGGGTGCTCGCGAAAATTTCGCTACTAACCAAATTGACTGGGTCCGACGGACCAATATTGTGCCGTTCTAACGTGTCCACCGTCCCGGAGTATTTCCAGTGTTTAATACAAGTTTTCATCTGTATTATTTCCTCACTAGAATCAAGGCGATCACCAACCCTTATCATTCATTATTCATCATAAATTGTATCCATTCCATACCATTATCATCCTAGGTTAGGTAAGTCACTTACTAGTACTGATTTAGTTTCGATATGTTCTTGTTTATCCAAATAAAAATAGGCTTCTGTTTTTGTTAAACCTTATTTTATTCCCTTCCTTACCCCCTAGGATTATCCTAAATTACACACTCCATAACTTATACTTTCGGAGCATAAGCAAGGAGATAGACTTGCTCAAAGTTGAAAAGGGTCATTATGACCCCACCGCACAGTCGATGCAACTTCAAAATGTTATTACCACGCGGGCGAAGCCGCGCGCAGAAGCTAGTACCTACTAACTTTCAAACTCAAACCTTCAGTCTCTCAGTATAGTTCAGGGATCATGTCTCAGGATACCAGTCACAGAAACATTCATAGCAAAAATAATTCGTAGTCCTTCGGAGACCTCTATCGATTCATGTGATCGTGGCTTAACGAAAGAGGATTATGGCTGCATTTCACGAGTTCATTTGCAAAGTGCGGCATGTTACTCGTATGTTATGTAGGTACCCCGTAGGCCTTACCTTATTATATTAGTCCGCCGTGGTCTAATTATTATTATTTTGTCCCATAGCTTGGTGGAAATAATAGATAGATAGATAGAAAGCTTTATTTGCCAACACACAGACACAGGTACATTACATATATAGAGAACAGGTACAAAAAAGAAAAATACAAAAGTAGGTATGAGGTAAGCAGGTGACAAGAGCTATGAAGTTAGGAACCTCTGTGCCTATCCCTACTCACCTACATGCAATCTACAAGCAATAGACAAAACAAGAAAAGACCTAAACACAAAACGAAATAAAATTAAGTACAAATAAAAAGAAAAAAAAGAGTTATCAGTAAGAAGTACGGTCTGCGCTGGTGTTAGTCAAAAAGGAGTAGTCTCAGTTTTATGTTGCTCTGCACCGGGGTACAGGGCAACGCTGATTTTCAGACTACTCCTGGTTTGGTGACATCACATCTCGAAGATAGTAATACTAGAGGAACAAAAAAAAAAGAAAATAGATAAACTGAGATTTTATAAGATAATAACAGTACTATAAGTATGATATCTGGCGCATCGGCCCGCGGCACTCTTGCCTCACGCGTAGTTTTTCACTCTCCTAACATAATCTAACCAACTGACTTTGATCAAGATATTATCTTCTTCCACAACCGCACATACTAATGGGACTACGAGAAACAGTTCTCCATCGTGGTCCCATTAATGGGATAAAATAATGGGACCACGAAAAAACAGCTAAGTATTCCCACTCATTTAATAAAGCTGAAAGTTTGTTTAAATAGATGTTTGGATGTTTGTATTTCAATCACGCCTAAACTAGTGAACCGATTTGGATGAAACTTGGAATAGGCGTAGATAATGACCTGGAATAGCATATAGGCTATTCAAAATGTTGGTACCACGCGGGCGAATCCGCACGCATTAGCTAGTATAATATATTTAGGTAAACAGCTATTATACACGGTATTGGTCGCGAAGGAACAGGAGTTAAATCGATCCTAGCGGTCCTACTGAATAAATGCATTTTGACTTTGGTACCTACCTTATGTTAAAAAGCCGATCCGGGCTATACTTGACACCATGGTTATTATAACGTTTAGCCGTTTGACATGCGTAATGCTGCTTTTTCTCAACTTATCTACTGCGCGCTTATCCGGGCTATACTTGACACCATGGTTATTATAACGTTTAGCCGTTTGACATGCGTAATGCTGCTTTTTCTCAACTTATCTACTGCGCGCTTCGAAAGGACTAACTTCACGAATGACTAAATACATCGGCCTTTAATAATAGCAATAACTACACATCGAGTTATAATGTACTTAACTACATTAGGTAGGTATTTAAAAAAAGAAGGATACATTGTGTTGAAATCACAGGAACAGATTTTAGGACAT